>CM044982.1:0-10000000 GCA_024586325.1 Stellera chamaejasme | reverse complement strand
CCTTCGGAGAAAGCAAGCCACCACCCCTACACCATCGCCTGGAAATGGTTGGGTTTTTCATTACAGTCTGCGATCTAAGAGAGGCAAAGCAATCGGTCCAATAATCCAAGGATTATATAACTAGGGTGACATTATTACGATACTGCCACTATGAGCAATTCTCGGCAAAACCCTCACAACCATGTATGCCGAAGTTGAATCAAGATCAGAAGTCGGCTCATCGAGGAAAAGGACGATCAGATCATGGATGACGTCGATTCCAATTGAGACTCGATGACACTCTCCACTGAAGACGCCGCAGTGGCCTTCGTCTATGGTTTTCGCTGCATTCTGGAGGTTGATCAGGTCGATTAGGGCCTGGGCGCATATCTCCTTCTTTGATTTGGAAAAATTTCGAGATAACCGGAACTCGGCGGCAAACATCAGAGTTTCCTCGACGGTGAGCAACAAGCTTTCAGCATCTGAGAGGATGGTGTTGGAGGTTACCAAGACCAGCTCCTTCTCTAGATCGACGGTTGAGACGAAAAGGTTGACGCCATGGAGATCGGAGCGGCCTGACTGGTTGGACGATGTCGTCATCTCGAATTTTCACGGTGGTCGGTTAGGGACAATCAAGAATCCAGGCGACTCGAAGATGGTGAAAAGTTACCAGGCGACTTCTATTTTACACTTTCTTGTGTATGACGTCATTTTGAACGGGAGGATATTAGTTTGCCACATCATCACGCACAACTTGTACACAGTGGAAAATCGGACGTAGGAAATTATAACGACTAATGGTAAATGGGAACCTAAAACATTAATGGTACCCAGGAAAAAAAAGTTAGTGGCAAAAAGAGTTTTTTTTTTCCTTAAAAAAAATGAGAAAAATAGTTGGAGAAAGTGGAATAAAAAAAACAGAGGAAAAACTAAACAAGTAAAGCTCGCGGTTTTAGTGACTTGACAAGTAGGCGCGTAGCTATGCATAGGGGTGTGCACGGGGCGGGGCGGGGCGGATAGTGAGAAAAATTGTATCCGCCCCACCGAGTGCAGGTACCCTAAATGCGGGTACCCGATTTTCACGATTTTTTGCGGTTCGGATCGCAGGTATCCGCGGGTATTACTAAGTATACTTATTCTATAAAAAATTTCAATTTTCTTGGAGATATCCTAAAATTTCACATCATAAATGAACATATCTAGAGCATCAAAATGAAGAAAAGTAGTTTGCACAGATAGAACAATAATATAATATTAAAAATCATGTATTATTGTTGTATGAAATGAGTTTTCACACATAATATAAAAGAAATTTAAAGGAAAATTAAGATGAAGTAAGCAATTTTAGATAATTTATTTGTAAATAGGCATATGCGGATCGGTTCGGGTATCCGCGGGTATCTAAAATTAGAACCCGCGGATTATCGGTTTTTTCGGTTCACGGGTTTTTTCGGTTTCGGATCATGAGGTTCGGTTCGGTTTCTCGGTTTTACGAGTTTTTTGAACACCCCTAGCTATGCATCATTGAGTACTTTACCTCTTTGATTACATTATAGTTAATCGACCTTGAGGTAAAATGCATATTAGTCTCTAAAGTTATGTAATCTTTTTCCTAGGCACCAAAGCAAAGTCGCCTCCAATTAGCACTCATCACATAACTTCCCTGTTGTTCCGGCTAAGTCGAAGGACGATAGTGTCCAAACCTTCATAGTTCAAGGTAATGTTTTAATGTGAATCAACTAATTTTATTTGATCGGAAATTAGTTATATTTGATCATATAGCTAGCAAAATACATTTTATTTTTATTATCAACTAATTTAGTAGAATCAAACAAATAAATTGCAGATATAAAAAACTAGTACAACCATTATTTGAACCTGGCTAAAAGCTAGCGTTGCAATAAATTTCATATGAGCTGCTAGTAAGTCCACTCTTGTGGAAGAAACATCTCTGCTGAAAAACTTGTGTCCGGAGAAATATTGAGGCAGCACTTGCCCGATCCTTCCTTCTCCATGATACACTTAGTGCCATTTCCGTCACCTCTTAAATTCTTCTTACCTTCCGCAAATCCTAAACCAGACATCCATTCTTCTCAATTTCAATTAAACATAGGAAATTAATTATAATTTAAACGATTGCAACATCTTAACTTTGTTAATTTACTGTTAAATAAGAGAGAGTTTAATTAATCGTACCCGCTTGCTTTTTGCTCGGTTGGCCACTCATGGTGGTGTACGTTTTGGGAAGAAAAACTCCGGTACCGCTGATTGTTCGTCGGCCGGAATCTCCGAAAAATGAATGCATTATTATTCTAGGCCCTCCGGCGGCGTTCACCTCGGCACTCTTTTTTCTTCTATATTGTGGTACTCGTCCGGAGATGCGTTTACTTGGTTCCTACACTTGGAAAATTCTGATGCTACTCATATGCCAATTGTTAGATATATACATACATACATACATACATAGTACTGACGTACGTAATTAGTGCATGTCAACACATATATTTCTTTTTAAGGATACAATAATATTATTCTATTTACTACTCCTATAAATAGTCTATGAGAAGCTTAATTCTTTTTAAGTTCAATTTTTGCAAGTAAAGCTAAAATCGAAATTTTAAGGGTAATTTGCCTTAGGATGTAAGTATATATTATGCCAAACTTAGGGGTAAATGATAATTCCAAAAAAAAAAAGGCTCAACACGGACACACCCGTACCCGACGCACTACGCCTGTTGCTACAAAACCAAGGGCGCTCTGTCAGGCTCATACTAACCACACCTAAACACAACTTATCTATTCATTTGACACTCAATTTTTCTTTTCTATTCAACTTATCTATTCAACTTATCTTATACGTAAATTCTATTTTACCCACAAATCTTTAAAGCTCCTTAATTTTAACAAAACTATTGATGACAAGGATCAACGGTAGAAATTTTGTCAAGAAAAGGTGCAAGCAATATCAATTCAAACATATACTCCATATATATATAGAAGCAAAAGGCATGATAAATAAATACTCCTAGCTAGTTAATTTGGACAGAAAAATGAAGGAAAAGGATGTTCGTGATGGAACCATATATACATACATACCACTCGGATGATATTTGGTTGTGTAGGCGACCTCTGACGACGATAACGTGGTTGTTTCACACACTCCTGCAAGTTATTACACCCATTAATGAGGGAAGAATATTTCAATTAATTATACTCTCCGTTCTAAAAGTATTAATATAACACTGTCATTTTTTAAATGTCTTAAAAGCCATGAAACATCTCATTTTTTGATACCTTTTACATACTAATTTATCAAATACTTTTAAAGTTTAAGAAATAAAAAAAAATAGTCAATATGGATATCTTTCATCTCCAAATAAAATTTTCTATTTAGTAATTCTTTATTTTTTATTCGTGGAATATTTATCTTATAGTTTAATTTTGTTTTACCGTTCTTCCTTGATATTTTTTGTATTTGATTACATTTTTCAATATAAAAAAATGATAAAATGAAAAAGTGAATACCAAAATTTTCTTACTTTAATATTCGTCTCAAGTCAAAATATTGCATTATATTTGGAATAAATGGAGTAACATTTTGGAAAATTATTACATTTAAACTCTAAAAATTACCCGTAAATGATTTTTTTAAATAGGAAAGGTAATTGAAAAGATATGTTGTGAAATAGCCACAATATACTATTAATTTGGTATTGTTCTCAAAAGACGTGTCTCTTGGAATTTCCATCAATGCCCATGCCACAACACGCATTGTCTACGGGAACGATAGCACCATACTAAGATATTTTCTCGTTCTAAAGACAAAAGGCAACACAATGTTAATACGTACCAAACATTTCTATTGGAATATAATGTTAGGTATATAATATATTTGCTCAAATTTAAAGAAGTTAAGGAATTTATATTGTTTTAGGATTGTTTTCTTTGTTGGTGAGTAAATTTAGGAGTTCTATTTAAGTAAGACTTTGTTTAATTCCTAATTAGAAAATGACTAGGTTTATGAGGAAAATTGTATTAGAGTTTTGGATATGAGAGAAAAGCAAACGTTGTAGAAAGATAAGGTGTGATGATGAAAAAATAGAAGAGATGTATGAAAACCGAGATGACTATAAAATTAGAAGTCTCTCGTAGTTCTCATATCTTGTCAAAGATGTTCTAGTGAACTTCTCTTACTCGTAGATGTAGGTTAGTTTCAAACCACGTTAAATTATGTGTATGTTTTGATCGAAATTGTTTATTTCTAATGCACGTGACAGATGTTTGGGAAATGAAATTCATTTAATTTGTCATTTTCCCCCAATAGATAAAGAGAGATTTAGGCTATGTATGACGGTCAATTCCTCATTTTTCATCTTATACGGAACATGACAGAACTAGAGTGTCCAACAATGATCGTAACCATAACTAAATATCGTCAACACACCACTTATTAATCATGCATTTTCGTGTGTTTCATTAATCAATGATGACCACGGGAAATTAATTAAATTGAACTAATTATATACTACGCACCTTAATTTTGGTATCATCATCATCATGAGTTGAGAAGCAATTAGCTGCTTCTTCTCGAAGATATTGGGGCAGGCACATCAATGCCTCTTGGAAACTCACATCCCCGCCGTGAGAATCTGAATCTTCATCACCATGATGATGAGAAGAAGAAGAAGAAGAAGAAGCTACCGCCATATATAGCAAAAAATACAGAGATATTATTGCTGCTGTTTTCTGGATTACTGTAATTTGTATATATACACTAGCTAGCTAGTAAATTGGCTAACCTACCTCACCTATCTACGCACACGCGGAAGGAGGGAGCTAAGAGGCTTTAGGAAAAGATATATGTATTATATTCCATCAACAAAAAAAAAAGGAAGAATATTTATTATATATCAGTTGACGTACGCGTCAAGCCACAAAAGTACACGTCCATTATAATTAATCGCGACTAAATTCATAGATTTCAACCTTAATTAATAGTATTCACCTGATTAAGAAACTCATTTTCAACTCTTTCTTACCAATTACACCCTTCTTTTCTCTTCTTAAATACTCCATTTGTCCCACGTGGGCAGTGACGGAACCAGGAATTCGAAGTTGGGGGCTGGTGGGTAGATTAAATTAGGGGTTGGAATTTGCAACCATAAAACGTCGGCCTTAACCCATTTTATAATGACCGCGGACCAACCTCCATATATAGTAATAGTTGAAGTAATGGAGGTTAGCAAAGCTGTTTTCTAATGAAGCCGTCACTAATCATTGGTTCATTTTTTTGAAAGCAATATTCCAATATTTCCAAATAAATCGACCTACGAAATTTTTTGAGTCCGCCAACCTTTTACATAGAAAAATAATAATACAAATTCATACAACCAAATTGGTATCATTGGTTCATTTTTATTTCTTTTACTTGATTTTTTATAGAAAACAATATTTCCAAATAAAGAAACAAAAAAACAGTGAGAGATTAATAAAAAAAGAGAATTGTGTGTAATAATAAACTCAAACTCATGACAATTACAAAAATAAAAATGGATTAGTAATAAAATCTAAATTATATATATAAAATCTCACAAAAACTACCGCGCATAAATCTGAAATTTAAATGTACTAAAAAATGATTAAAACGAAAAATTAAAGAGTAATTAGACATGGTCCCAAACCACAACATATCAAATTACTTACATTAATCTAAGTTATGTTTAACTAAGATTATTCGTAAAAAAAAAGTATACTAAAAAATTGGAATAAATATTAAACTTACATTAATCTATAATTTTCATTTGAATTATTTGCTTTATATATTAAATATTGAAGGAATAAAATCAAATATTAATCCTTTAAAATGAAATGCACCAAATTTTCAGGAACGGTTGTAGTAATTTAGACTTTCGTTTAATTGAGTACTTAGGGAATAGTGATGTTTTAAAGTTTGTATAAATGTTTTGTAGAAAGACGTGGTAAAAAAAAAGAAATTATGAAAAATTGAAAACAATGAGAAATGTAAAATCTAACAAGAGTTCAAGTGATTAGAGTTTGAAAGATATGTGGTATATAGTAGAAAAATAAGGGTCACGACTCACGTGTCAAAAACTGATGAACCAAGTGTAGTAGCGATGGTTGAAGCGACTAACGCTAGCATTTCCCAAAGAAAAATAAAAGTTTAGGTATGACCACCGAACTAGTAGCTTTTTAACATGACAAGTGTCTTAACTGTATCATACTGATTACTGAATGTCAATTACTTAAATAAAATTTCAAATAAAGAATAGGGACCAAAATTTATTATTATACTTAGTTAAGTAATTTAGTTTTTTTTTAGGATACGACCCAGTTGTGTGGGAAAGATAAAGAAAATTGGGTTGAATTTTAATTGTGATTAGGGCCTAAATTTTATTTTGAGATGGGTAGAGGGGGCTAGTGGTAAAATTATCTCATTAACCCTAGTAATATACACTATATAAATATACCCCCTCCAAGTTTTAGGGGGCAGCAGCCCCTCCCTGTCTTCATGTAGCTCCGTCACTGCACGTTGGATGTCACTTTTAGTTTTTTTGTGTAGATTAAGATCGTATTTGGTCAGTAACTCATTTCACGTGAACTTCCATCATTACCCCTAGCTTCCAAACTCATTTTCATCTCTCCCAACCTACTCTCTAGACTCCTTAAATGTGTGTATTTACAAAGATAGAAGTGAACTAAAATAAAACATAAATGAGAAAATGTCATTTCATTTTGGATAAAAATATTTTAATGTTGTGAGAATATATTTGAGATGATGGAGTACTAAGAATGAAGAAAAAATCACGTGGACTGAAAAGGAAAGAAAGAAAGAAGAGCTTTTTGGAAGAATATGAAAACCATTCACTTGTCCAAAGAAATTGAAAAGGAAAGAATTGGTCAACCAGTCAACCTGACACGAAGATACGAATTAATAAGTACCCCGTTTTGATCTTATTTTGGTAGTTCTGATCACCATGATCATCGTGGGAGGTTTGGTTAATTGGGTAAACGCCTTTTAATTTTTTCCTTAATTTGATTATTCTTTCTGGAGGACTAAACTACTCGACTATATAATTACTCTGTTTCAAATTGTATTGTCACAACATCAAAATATTTTTTATCCCAAATAAAATGATCATTTTTCATTTTTATTTTAATTCATTGCAATGCACTCACTTAAAGAGTCTATAAAATTAGTGAATTTTTTTTGAACAACAAAGGAGAACCTTCATTAAGAAACGAACAGTTACAAACAGAGGTTATCTGCGGTTCCCCGCCCATGAGATAAGAGCGGCATCGGAACCAAAACCCACCCAAACCAAAGGAACAACAAGAAAGAAAGGAGCCCCCTACAGAAAATTGGACAGCACCTCCCCTGAAAAGTGACCAACCAACCACCCCTGCAATCTACAACGAGAGCAAAAAACCAACCACAAGGCAACAGAACAACAAAACCACAAGGAACTCAACACCAAAAGACTTAATGCAGAACTTCAACCGCCCTTAAGACCGGGGCCAGCAACCAGTCCATCCAAGAGAGACGAAGTTTCGCATACCTGCTGGTTATCCATAAAAAGGATATTAAAAAAAGGATATAAAATTAGTGAATGGATTTGGAATGGGTAATAATGGAAGTTTATATAAAATTAGTAACGACCCATAAAATTCTAAGATGCGAAAAGATACTCATCGTATTAAAATTAGAAGAAAATGAACATTGCGTTGACTAAATTAGAATATTGGAGGATTTTACCGGTTAGAATCACACAATCACTAATATGCAAATAATAGAAGATTACTCTCTCTGTTATCACCTAATCTCCAAACACGTTGAAAAAATGAGGTGATATATTTATGTGCTAATTTGTTTCAATTTACTCGCTTATATTAAAAGTGCAGTGTCATCATATGCAACCTTTATTTTAAACAGCTCAACTATAAGGTGAGTGATGATGGAGTCTTCACCTGCTAACACAACCGATGCAAGGCAAGTCGCGTTCAGGCTGTTTTTAAACACTTTTTATTTTATTTTCTGATACACCGAATTGGATTCCGAGATTTGGGATGGTGAGATTTAAACACAAGATTTCACGGTATATTTTTAGAGCTTAACCATTAAATTAAATGTTTAGAACTTTTAACCATTTTAATTACTACACCATTAAACATAGGCTGTTATTCTGAGAGAAGTGAAATCTGAAAAATTCATAATAATTTCCCCCCATCTAAAATATTTATAACATTCAATTTTTTAATATTTAATCCATAATTTTCAAATATAAATAATTTAAAATTTATGTATAAATGGAAGTTTTTATTTATATTTCATAAAAAAATTATAGAAAAACTGAAATTATACTATGATATAAAAAAATGAAATTGTAGTGTACTGCGTTCCAAAAATATTTAAGCATTTGAGTGAGTATGAAGATTAATGAGTATTGAAAATTTGATGGTAATATGAAAAATTGTCATATAAAATAAAAATAATTTTTTGGTGAAGAAAATAAATTAAGGATAATAAGGTAAAAATAATGTTAAAAATTCGTTGAAAGGAAACAATGAATATTTTCTGGACATCTTAAAATTGAATCTTTTTTAAATAAATGGATTATATAATAACATTATTTTTTAACACAGTAAGAAAATGAACTGTTGGTGAATAGTGATCAACAATGGCACAACCAATAGGGTTGTGCCACGTCATCCATATATTTTTTTAAAGTAATTTTTTTATTTTTTAAAAATTATATATTTTTAATTATATTTATTATTTATTTCATTAATTTTTTAATTAATTTTTTTTCATTTTTTAAATTATATTTATTATGTTACTAATAGGGAAAAATTGGTAATTTTGAAAATTAGTATGAAATTAATTGTGTTGTATCACGTTATCTATTTTTTCCTGCATTTTTTCTTTTAAAGTGTGTTCATTTACTATTTATAGAGGAAAAGTTTGTAAATTTTAAAATGAAATAAAATTTATGAGAAAACATTTTTTAAAAACATTCTTTTAACTTTTGTTTCTAATTATTATGTGTATTGGTCATCAAAATTTTGGAAATCTTAGTTTTTAATTAAGCCAGAAATTTTTACCTACAATCATTATTACTTATTTTCTCTCTTATTTCACGAAATATACCACAAATATTTGGTAGTTTAGTTGATGAATACGCACCTCATCCGTCTTATTTCTTCACTTTTTCTTCTTCATTTTGATTACTTTAAAGTGTGTTAGTTAATACTTTTTATGAAGATCGAAAGTTTTAGTAATTTTGAAAATGAATATAAAATTTGTAAGAAATACAGTTTTGTAAATCCTCTTCTTCCATTACTTACCTTTAACTATTTTGAAAGTATGTCATTTTTTTGTACGAAAAAAATTACATTACAATTTATAACTATTTAAAAAGTAGCATGTTGTCATCAAAGTTTCAAATCTTATGACATGGTTTTTTCCCTTCTTTGAGCGTTGATGATTTTAACGAAAAGTAATAATGTGTAATTAGTATTTGTATTTAAAACTCTATACATATACATAAATTTTTGTATGAATGATATCCATCTCGATAAAATTGTGTCACCTCATCATAATTTAGTGATTTTATTTATGAGTAAAGTGCAGGAGGTCTCATAACTTTAATTATTGTCATTTTAAGTCCTCTTTATCCATAAAAAGATATTAAAAAAGGATATAAAATTAGTGAATGGATTTGGAATGGGTAATAATGGAAGTTTATATAAAATTAATAACGACCCTTAAAATTCTAAGATGCGAAAAGATACTCATCGTATTAAAATTAGAAGAAAATGAACATTGCGTTGACTAAATTAGAATATTGGAGGATTTTACCGGTTAGAATCACACAATCACTAATATGCAAATAATAGAAGATTACTCTCTCTGTTATCACCTAATCTCCAAACACGTTGAAAAAATGAGGTGATATATTTATGTGCTAATTTGTTTCAATTTACTCGCTTATATTAAAAGTGCAGTGTCATCATATGCAACCTTTATTTTAAACAGCTCAACTATAAGGTGAGTGATGATGGAGTCTTCACCTGCTAACACAACCGATGCAAGGCAAGTCGCGTTCAGGCTGTTTTTAAACACTTTTTATTTTATTTTCTGATACACCGAATTGGATTCCGAGATTTGGGATGGTGAGATTTAAACACAAGATTTCACGGTATATTTTTAGAGCTTAACCATTAAATTAAATGTTTAGAACTTTTAACCATTTTAATTACTACACCATTAAACATAGGCTGTTATTCTGAGAGAAGTGAAATCTGAAAATTCATAATAATTTCCCCCCATCTAAAATATTTATAACATTCAATTTTTTAATATTTAATCCATAATTTTCAAATATAAATAATTTAAAATTTATGTATAAATGGAAGTTTTTATTTATATTTCATAAAAAAATTATAGAAAAACTGAAATTATACTATGATATAAAAAAATGAAATTGTAGTGTACTGCGTTCCAAAAATATTTAAGCATTTGAGTGAGTATGAAGATTAATGAGTATTGAAAATTTGATGGTAATATGAAAAATTGTCATATAAAATAAAAATAATATATTGGTGAAGAAAATAAATTAAGGATAATAAGGTAAAAATAATGTTAAAAATTTTGATAAAAATATACATTTATTTCACTTATTAAAATTACATCTTATTAAATTTTTATAAAATATTGTAATAACATTATTTTTTAACATTGATTCTATTCCACAGTCATTTTGAGTTATAAATGTTAAAATTTCTAACTCAACTGAAATGATCATATAGTATTTGATAAATTTGAAATTAAATAATCAATTTAATTATCAACTATAAAATAGGGCCGTAAGGAGGTTGGAGTGTGGAGTTGAACAGCCCGGCCGTCTGTACACCTCTCTAATAAACACACTTGAACATTAATCTCAACTCGAACTCTCATCAGAGGCCAAAGGCTACGCCTCGGTCTCTGCACTGCGCCTTTCCTTATTCACCTCAACATAATTTCAGACATTCTACCCTGTTTCCCACTCCAGATCGACGATGCGAACCAGACGTGCTGGCGAACACGTTGAGAAGAAGAACCAGACGGTACGTGATCATACTCGCCATTTCCCCCTTCTGTTTCTCTGCCTAATTTCTAGTAATTTCTTGTTTGATTTCTCTATGAATGTAAGCTTCGTACGCTGTGCGTGTACAGGGACGGTGATCAAGCCCGTTTCTTGTTTTAGTGATTGTCAAAATTTGTGAGCTTGATGGGGTTTTTTTTATATATTATTATCTCATATTGTTCTATTGTGAGGAAATTACGAAAGGGTTGTGGTGAATTATGATCTAGGTTGTTGGCGTATGTTTTGTTCATTGTTATTCTGTGATGGCACGTATGGATTAATCTCTAGTTATGTGCTTATTCATGACTCTACTGCGTTTAGTCGAAGCGTGATGCCTCTACTGCTTCTAAGGAGACAAAGAAGCAACCCAAAGGCAATGCTTTGCCAGTGGGAGTGGAACTAATTTCTGAGGACCAAAGCCCTCCTCCTTCTGTGGCATCAGAAGACCAGCCTAGAAAGCAACTTGAGTCCCCAACCTTACATTATAACAAACGCGGAAAGAAGAGTGTTGGTGATACTCAATCAACAACAAGGAGATCCCAGCGTCTTCAAAATGCGGTCATGCCTGTTCAAGACAACCAAGTTGATCATCTACTCAATGAGGTAACAATCAGCGAAACAGAAGATGAAGTTGAGGATGCTG
The DNA here is from genome assembly GCA_024586325.1 of Stellera chamaejasme. NCBI lineage: Eukaryota > Viridiplantae > Streptophyta > Magnoliopsida > Malvales > Thymelaeaceae > Stellera > Stellera chamaejasme. The sequence goes on along the minus strand of CM044982.1, from coordinate 9,988,231 downwards.
ATGATGGACAGGAGAAGCTTCTTCAGTCGCCTTCGAGTCCCAAGACTTTGGAAGAAAAGGTCGATTTCCTAACACAACGACTGGATGCACAAGAAACCATTTTGAAAGAACTGAAAAGCTCGAACTCACTGCCAACCGGTACTTCAAGCAGAGGATCATTCAGATACAAAAAAATGTATTTTCGGTCCCAGAGAAAGGTCATCACTTTTAAGGAACATGTCATTATATCTTATATAGCATTGGATAACTGGTTGTCCATTCTAATGCACTAGCCTTTGATGCAGAGTGAAGCCTTGATGGATGTAAATCAGAATCTTACGGCGCAGTTAGAATTTGCTCGTGGAAAAATTGAAGGAGTAAGTTTCTGAGTAATTGAACAGTTAATAAATTTTCCATCTTTGGCTTGTTGCTCCCTTCTGTGGATAAAAGTATCCTATTTCTAACATTTGTTTTTAATAACAAGCCTGCAATTTTATATTAATCATCTGCTTTTCCATATTTGTTTGCTTGAAATCACTTCATGGTTTGAAACTTTGAATCAAGCCATTGATGGTTCTTTCGATTCCACATGTTTTCTTCTCTTGTGAAATGGAGAAATCTTGATGGATGATATTGGTGTATGATAAATATGTTCGTCTTTTTACAATACCAACAAGTTCAAGTATTGTGTTTCCTTTTCAGTTCATTGTTGAACGTTTTTCTGAGAGCTGTAAATGAACATAAGAACTCACTGAATGCTAATCTTACTGTAAAAGAACTCACTCATCCAAAAGATCACTTCTCTTTGTTTTGTTTTTTTCCCCTGCTTTTCTATTAGTATATTAAATGAAGAATAGGTTCTAATAAAATTAAAATAAGTAAATTTTAACAAATTGATAAGGAATGAAAATAATGTAAATTTAATATAAAACTAAGGTAGTAGTTAAAGCACATGGGTCTACCAGGTGTACACTAAAGAAATTTTCTGTAGTTTGCTATTTGGTTTACCAATTATTGGTTCAAGTATTCTGAATTGTGAAAGTTTAGCAACCAAAAATGTGTAGAATTGTATGATTTAAATAAGTTGATCTGTGTTTTGTACTTCGTAATTCTTAATGATAATAACTTGATCCTTTGAATACATTGAACGCCTTGTTATCGAAAAGAGTTGCTTCTGCAATTCTCAAAGAACCTGTTGTGAACAATCCTACTTTTCATTTCCTTTGGGTCTTTTGCAGTATGAAACAGCATCTGATACATTTTCCTCCGCAATGGAGAAGCTAAAGGAAGTGATAACTGCCTCAACGACGAGTGCTGCACATTTATTTGACAACGCACGGGATGCAATAGTTTCAGGAGACTCGGGTGCTGAGGCTAGAAAAGGAGCTGCTAAAAGAAAGAGAGAAAAAACCAACAAAACATAATCAAGATGCTTTTATCAGAAAGCCTGGAAAGAGAAGCAAAAAGTTTGTAGGGTTTGAAGGCTGCTGTTTACATCTATAGAGCCTTCAGTTTTGTTTCAATGCTGAATTGAATGATGGCATTGTTGAGGCGCTCTTTTGTTTAGGTCTCTTTCCTTGCTACAACTAAGAAATTGTATGGAAGTTTTAACTTTTAGCCAGCATGGTCTTTCCTAATTACCTTAAATAAGGAAACTTTTATTAGATTGCAATTCATATTATTAAATTGCATGAGATGTTCATTAAACAAACGCAACTCTAACTGCTCTGAAACACATTAGAATACTTTCTTGATATTATTACTGATAGGAAAACACGATTACAAAGAATCTGAACTTAGTGGGAAGCATTATGGTACAATTCCAAGGCCCAAATATCAAATTTGAACCTTTAATCTTATGGAGGAAATTGAAAATTCACTGGATTATTCCAAACCCTCAGGAGAACCGTTTACTTGCTGTTCTTCAGCAAAGGACTTGTCGAGAGAAGTAGAAATGCTGGATTTGTCATTGCCTGAATATCTTCTTGTGTCCATTTCATTTTCATCACTGAGTTCCTCTTCTAGAGGAGATGAAAAGTCCAGGCACATTCCCCTTATAGCTTCCTCATAAGAAGCAGACAGATCTTGGGAGGTTATTTGATGGTACTCTACAAGCTGATGAAGGCACTGGTTTTCTCTCACCAGGTTTGCATTCTCATTTGCTAGCCTGGACTTCTCTGCAAGAAGTGCTTCCAGTTGCAGCCTCACCTAAAAAGTTCACATTTTTCAGCAAAACCATCAACAAGTCTGAGACTTGAAAAAAGAAGAAACATATAAATGTGTATATAGCTTACCAGATCATCTTCCTCATGCCTGACCCCTTCTGCCATGCCATGCCTAAGCCGTCTGTTTTCTTCTTCAAGCAATGTACACCGTTCTTGCATGAAACATAAGTCTGATTTTACAGATTTCAGCTGTCTTGCAAGAGAAGCAGCTTTTGTTGCCATGGAAATAGCAAGCTGCAAAAGCAAAACATACAAACTGGTGTTATGGAATTTGATTTCCCTCGGTGGCTGATATGTTTGTGAGGAAGAAGAAAAAGGTGAAGATAGAGAGAAATATCAAACATTTTTGGCCTTCTTCATCATCCTATTCTGTTTAGGAATCTGCTGCTCCTCTTCCTTGTGGGAATTTTCAGACTTGTCATCAGAAGATTCTGCAGGATCAAATTTTCTCTTTTGCCCCTTCTTGTCATCTTCTTCACCTCCAGGAGCTTCTGAATCCTCTTGCTTAGGCTCTACATTCTTCAAACTGGCGTGTAATATATCACTCAACGTGGGTGGCTGACCAAGATCTCTTGCTCCCTAAATTAAAAGAAAAAGTGAGAATGTAGGGAAGAAAAATTCATTTCACATTTCTGTTAATAAAGAGAAAATACTTGAAAAGCAATAATTTTTTCAGGTAACCTGAAGAGCATTATCCAGATTGTTGGACAGTAGGGAAAGAGACTGCGCAATCGAATCAAAGCCTCTTAGCAAAAGCTTCGAATCCTCCTTCAATCGCTTGCTTCTACCGGAATCTCCTGGATTCTACAGAAAAAATCACTGAATTCAGCAGAAGAAAAACTTTTTAAATTCAGTTCAGACATGGGAAGGGACGAGATTGAAAACGCACAATTGTGGTGTCACCAACATCGAGGTGATCTGTTCGGGTCTGGGTTACTCGGTGGCGGTCGTCGAGAATCTGGTCGACCCGTGACCGGAGAGCGCTCCAGATGTGGCTGTCGGAGGCAGGGCTGAGCAGAGGAGAAGAAGAAGCTGGCAGAGATGTGGATGAGCCCTGCAAATTGAAGGAGGGAAAAGGGAAAACAGGATCAGAAGAACAAATTTGGCAAAAAAAGCTGAATCTTAAAGACGGTGAGATTCACCGGCGATGGAGTATCCACGGAAGCTGCCATTGAAGCGACGATGAGATGAGATGAGATGAGATGAGAAAAAGGTCTGTTTTAGATAACGGCTAGTTTGGGAGTTGGAGGAGCAAATTGAATTTTAAAAGGAGGCACCGAAACCGCGATTTAGGTAACGTTCTAAAAGCAGGCACGGTCTTCTAGTTTTTAAGATTTTAAAATTGAAGTCATAATTTTAATTTTTGGCAATCTTAATCCAAGGGGCTATGATGTGCCTGCCCCAATATCTTCGACAAGAAGCAGCTTGTTTCTCAACTCAGATGATACCAAAATTAAGGTACGTATATTACTTCAATTTAATTTCCTTTGGTGATCATTAATTAATGAATGAAACACACGAAAATGCATGATTTGTAAGTGGTGTTGACTATATTTCAATTACAGTTATGGACCTATGGTGATTGTTGGGTACTCTAATCTCTTGTCCCACATGGGATGAAAAATGAGAGGCTTGATCAATATATATATATATATATATATATATATATATATATATATATATATATATATATATATATATATATATATATATATATATATATATATATATATATATATATATATGTGTGTGTGTGTGTGTGTGTGTGTGTGTGTGTGTGTATCTATATATATACAAAACCTAGAGATAATGACAGACCCTAGTCTGTCAGGCACAAGATTCAAAGGTGGTGACTCATGGGCTCAATTATACAAAAGCAGACAACAGAAATGGTAACTCACGGATAACCCAGAGATAATGGTGAACCCTAGTCTGTCGAGCGTCGACCACAGGATTCAAAGGTGGTGACTCACGAGCTCAATTATTCAAAAGCAGACAACAGACACAGATAAAATCACTGTTCATCGATCACTATTCACTGTTACTGTTCATGTTAGGAAGGAAAAATTTAGTTTCTAAACAAATCTTTGCTAGGTGGCAAGCTTTACTTAGTAATTTTGATTTTGATATTGAGTTTATTAAAGGTGAATCCAATAGCCTCCCTGACTTTCTTTCAAGAGAATTTTTGCAGGGACAAAATTATTCAAGATGAGCAAGAGGATCGCGGTCGCCCCCAAATCCAACCCAAAAGAAGAAAAGGGAAGTACTTCTACTCCCTATATTCCTAAAACTACTATGTCTCTTAATGAATATTTCCAGAACAGTTCTACTGTTCCGCCTACTAATTACTATCAAGCCCTTTCGGCTCCAAAAACTAGCTTTGAGCTAGTGTCTCCAAATCGTTTAACTGTCTTGGGAGAATCAAAGCTGATATCTTCTAATATTCCTAAAATTCCTAATAATACCAGACCAGCCTCTTTTTCCAAATATCCAGAGTTCCTTGAAAGGCAAATCTATCATGTTAAGCAAAAAGCCTATGAATTCCTTTTTCTGGCAGAAAAGAATTTCTTCACCACTGAAAACAAATCCAAAGCCTCCTTCGATGCTGTCGTCGAAAAAATTTTCTTTCCTGGTTTCCACTACCACACTGAGACTATTAATAAATCCCGAGACTTTTATGAGTTTATACTGACAGACACGAAATCTGTGGTAATAACTCATTTCAAGAATTCTGGCTCCAATTATATTAATTATTCCAAAGTTAGGATCGATAAAATCATGACTCCATCCAGTTGGGGTATGCCTTTATCAACTCCTAGACGTTTTCAAAAGCCTAATGATGTTTTCAAGAGTTTTAATTATCACGACTACATGAAAGCCCTGGACCAACACTTGGTTCTTGCGATTTAATCATTCATGGATGTTCTTCCATGAAACCCTTATTAATGATATTAATGATATCCCCAAATGGTTTATTAATGATTTACGGTTCTTTATGGGACTAGAAAAGAAATTCCTTCGACATTTGTCAAGAGGGATTTCAATGTTTTAATGATTATTTTAATGAGCCTAATGATCCCTCCCCGATTCGAAAGAATCTTCCTATTAATGAGTTCGAAAGAATCTTCCCTATTAATGAGGTTCGTGATCAAATACAAGATACCATGGATAATGGCTTGGCAAAGACACCTTCCTAGAACAGGATGAGCCCCGCCTAGCACGAGAATACAAAATCAAGTTGTGGGAAAAATTCAATCCGAAGGTTGTTCTAAGGAGAAGGTCCGACAAGACCACTTCCAACCAACAGCAGAGAACAGCAAAAACATGCCTCTTTTCTCACGGCGAAATCAAGAATTCAAGCTGAGCTGGCAGCATGCAATAAACCAGAAGAATGGCTCAAGTTAATCCAGAATCTAGTAGGAGCTAGTGTCTCTAATGACTCCGCAAGACCCATGTCTACAGAAAGCGGAGAACCCAGTTTAATGACGGTCCAGTTCGCTCAGGATCCATATGAAGACCTTACATTAGATATGTAAGGATAATCCAAAGCCCGGCCCATCCGGGGCTCAACTTCCTAATCAGCCCATCCAGGGTCCAGATCCTACTGATATTAATGACTCAAGATGTTCAAGATTCAAGATTGCTCCAGACATCAAGATCCACGACATGACTCATCAGTTTTGATAATTCAAAGACAGACATGAATTAATGATTCAGATTTTCAGAACTTCAAGATATGTTCGAAATTTTCAAGATGTTCAAGAGTTCGAGATTTTCAAGATATTCAAGATTGTCAAGATTGGTAGACCCAAGACGTCACCACAAGATGCAAAGGTGATGACTCACCGGGTTAATAATTCAAAGAAGATAATGACTCCTCCGTAAGAAAACAAGAACTAATAATTCAGCAAGACTTTTCCGAGAAGAAGACAAGAAGAATTAATGATGCGTGCAAGACTTTTCCAAGAAGACTCCAAATTAACGATCGCTCAAGACACTGCTCATCACCACATCAAGATGTTTTAATCAGAATATTTTAATTCAAGTGCGCAACACGTCACGGATGACGACACAGCGGACTTCAGAAGGTTTTAATTCCGGGTTCAACTCTCTATAAATAGAGACGCCCGGCCAACGTTTCAAGACATCCCTTGGCACCTTGCCTACTATCATTCCTACTCTCTCTCCCTTCTTCCTAATTACTTGTAATAATCTTTTAATCATTCCTACTCTGATGAATGATGACTCCATCGCATCCCCCAATTGGTATCAGAGCCATCTTTTCGGCCTGGTAGGGAGATAGACTGTCGGTTAATGATCCTCTCCAGAAGTTTGTATTTCCTAATCTCTTTGTGAGATATCTGTAAGTTGTTTAATAAGTTTTTCAATACAAGAAGTATTTCAGTCCATCTTTCTGTGTTTATTCTGAGTTCTTGCTATGGCTCCACATTGGTATAAAGAAGCTCTGAGAAAAGCTGCTATTAATTTAATATATGATAGCAATATTGTTAATCATTATGAAAATGAATGGGTTTATCTTAATAATACGATTTCTAGACTTGAAAACTTTAATCTTGACAAAAATCATAATATATACCAAAGGAGACGAGAGCTAGCCTCTTTACTCCAAGAAAGCATTGATCGTTTTAATAGAAATATGGAACGATATAATAAGATAAAAGTTTTACTTTCAACCGCTTAAAAATGATGTTTCCTTCCTGGTATAAAAAAGCGTTAGAAAACGCATTAGATGATTTAGTGGCTCATGATGATTTAATAAGTTCTTATGCTAATGAATTGAGGTTATTAAATGAATTGCTTTTTCAAAATAATGATGCTTCGAGTTCGTGTCTTGAGCACAGGTTTAATATTTTCGCTAGGAGAAGTGAACTTGTTGAAATAATTAATGAGGAAGAAGAAATTTTTAATAAAAAGCGTAAGAAATTTGAGGTTCTAAAGGTCCTTTTATCTGTCGCTTAGATGGTTCTGCAATGGTACAAAACTGCTACTGATCAAGCTTTTAATAATTTGGTTAATTTACACCAGACCATTGGTATTCTTGAACATGAACTAGCTTTAATAGAGCACCGTCTCCATGACTTTGAAAGTTCTCGTTAATATATCCTTGGATGAGAGATTTGCTTTATATAATGAAGAACTGATCTAAAATTCCAAATTCCAGAACTTAAGGATCTTCTTAATGAAAAATTGGAACGTTTTAATAAGATAAAAGCTTTATTGTCAGTCGCCTAATCATGGTTCTTCCTTCCTGGTACAAGAAAGCGTTAGACAACGCTATAATGGATTTAATAATACATGAAGATTTAACAAATTCGTATGCTTATGAACTTAGAACCTTAAATGCTTTATCCCCTCCTTCTAACTTTGAATACATGATTAATATAAGCCTTAGAAAAGCTGAACTTATTAGTATAATTATTAAAGAGAAAAAGAATATAGCGAGTCTCTAAGGAGATTTCAAGAATTAAAGACTATTTTAGCACTTGCTTGATTCAGGATTTGAAACCTGAGTCTTTACCAGTAAAAGACTGTTGCTAGGTCTATTAATTTTAAAGAAAGAATCTAAGTCTGTTAGGTTCTAAAGTTTTCCGAAAGAATTTTAAGACTTGGAGTTGTTTCAAGCGTTGGTAAGCCGGAAGATCCTAGAGCGACGAGTGGCAGATAGGAGTGTAAGTTCACGTTTTTGCGCAGAAGGAGTTGGTGTTCCCGGTTGAAACAAAGAGTCTTAGATTTTGGAAGAAAAGTTTAGAATTTAATTAGATTGAAATTCGATCTTTGAAAATATTAGCATGGCAAAACTCTTTTCTGATAAAGGAGCAGTTTCATTTCCAGATCAAGTAATGGGTAAAATGGATTTTAGTTCTACTGAGATCAATATAGCAGACTCAAAAGGTTTTGTTAATATGATAACTAAGGAATTCGAAATTAACAAAGAGTTTTTAAAGAAGGATTTGAAGTCTCCTGAAAATAGTAAAAAGGTTAATTGGTATTTTAATACGTTTTCCAAAAAAGAAACTGAAGAGTTCAAAGATAAGTGGTTTGCTGAGATAAAAAGATTTAGGATTCATATTTTCTTTTTTACTTGGTTTGAACATCATGCTAATATTAATAAGATTAATTATCCTTTTTCAACTATTACTCCTCCTCATGCTAATGACAACAAATGTTCGGTCAAACTTTTAAGTCTGTCCCTCAAAAGGAGTTGAAAGATTCCACGAAAATGCATTCTGATAATATTGATTCTTTATTAAAAATCCAGTTGGAAATTGATAATATTAATAAAAAAAATACGTTTTAATAAATGTTCCAAAAAATCTTTTAAAAAGAAAGAATCTCCAACATGTTGGAAATGTCGGCAAAAAGGTCATTGCAAGAGAGATTGCAAAATGAAGAAAAGAAGTAATACCTTAGAAATTCCAAATAACATGAAGGAAGAAATTCCTATTATTTCTGAAATAGAATCCGAAGGTTCTGTTGTTATTAATGAAATTCAAGATGAAGGTTCTGATATTAATTCTGATATTAATTCTTCTTCTGATACTGATAATTCTTCTTCTGATACTGATATTAATTCCATTAATTCTTCTTCTGATATTAATGAATGCTTTGAAAAGACACATTGCAATATGATTTCTACTAATGTCGACTCTTTACAAGAAGCAATCATTCAAGTAGAAGATTTAGAAAAAAGAAAGGAAGCCTTTTTAGCTTTAAAGGGAATCCTTGAAAATGATAATGATTCTAAGAAGTCCCAGCCAAAACAAAGTTATTAATATTTCTGATTTCCTCAAGACTCATGGGAAGCAGCAGAAGCCTGCTACCATTCAAGATTTACAATTAGAGATTAATGATATTAAAAAGGATATTAAAGAATTAAAGATAGAAAATCAAAATATCCAGAGAACTTTATGGATAAAAGGGTTAGAAGAAGCAGAGAAACTGCATAAGGAAGACATTAATGAAGATGCTAATGAAGGAGAATGTTCTACCAAGAATAATTCCTACTTGAACGTTGTTTCTAAAGTTTGCTACCACAAATGGTATGTTTACATAAGCCTAATTATTAATGATGAATATCACCTTAATACTGTCGCACTCGTTGACACAGGTGCTGACCAAAATTGTATTCAAGAAGGATTAATTCCTACCCAGTATTTTGAAAAAACCAAAGAGACTTTACTTGCCGCTAATAATCAAAACCCGCATATTAATTATAAGATTAGTAATGTAAAGATTTGTAATGAAGGTTTGTGTTTTAAAATACCTTTTATATTAGTTAAGAATCTAGGTACTAGGGTTATCTTAGGGACTCCGTTCATAACGAGTTTGTACCCTTTTAAAGTTACCCCATATGAAATAATATCCAAAATCCTAGAGAAAGAAATAAGATTTAAATTTGCTTATCCGGTAGAAGAAAAGAGCATAAAGATTTTACAAAATTTCCAATAATAAGCCTACTTCTATTAATCTGCTTCAGGCAAAACAAAAACATTATAAATTTTTGGTTAATGAAGTCAAAAGCCTAAGGATAAAAGATGGAAAATATGTGCTTCCATTCCAAACGCTTTCTGGAATAGGAAAAAACATATTGTTAATTTGCCTTATATTAAGAATTTTAATGAAAAAGATATTCCTACCAAATCCAGATCTATTCATATGAATGGAGAATTGGAAAACGTTTGCAAGAAAGAGATTAATGAGTTACTTGAGAAAAAATTAATAAGGAAATCTAAGTCTCCTTGGTCTTGTTCAGCGTTTTATGTTATGAATGCAGCTGAATTGGAAAGAGGAGCTCCCAGACTTGTTATTAATTATAAACCTCTTAATAAGGTTTTAGAATGGATTAGATACCCAATTCCTAATAAAAGAGATTTGCTTAAGAAGTTACATAGCGCAAAAGTATTTTCAAAATTTGACATGAAGTCAGGATTTTGGAAAATACAGATTAATGAAAAAGACAAATACAAAATCTGGTTTTAATGTCCCTTTCTGACACTATGAATGGAATGTGATGCTTTTCGAACGAAGAATCGCTCCTTCGAATTTCAAAATATAATGAATGACATTACTCAACCAATCCAATTTTGCAATTGTCTATATTGATGATGTCCTGATATTTTCCAATTCTATTAATCAACACTTTTCACATTTAGAAAAATTCTACAATGTGATAAAGCAAAATGAGTTAGTCGTTTCCCTTCCCAAAATGAAGTTATTACAGACGGAAATTAGATTTCTGGGTCATGACATTAAAAATAGCCAAATCAATCCGATTGCAAGAAGTCTAGAGTTCACAACAAAATTTCCTAATGAGATTAAAGAAAAAACTCAGTTGCAAAATTAGCGGAATGATAAATCTTTAATTGGGTGTTTGGGATTGGGAGGAGCTTTATCACCACCACAGTTGGTGCCAAATGTTGTACTCATAATTGGTTGGAAGCACATCTTTTTCCTACATTTTTATATCCAAATTTTGTAATTTTTATTTGCCTTCTATATGGAGTATATATTTGAATTAAAATTGTTCGCAAGTTTTCTTGTTGATATACTCCCTCCTGCTCCCTTCTGCTCCCTCCGTCTAGAGGAAGAACGAGCTGAGTTGAGCCCGAACCAACCAGGCTAGAGCTCGTGAAAATTAGGTTCGGCTCGAACTTTATCGATGCCAATTTTTCGGGTTCGAGCTCGGCTCGTGAGAGGCTCGAGTTCGGCTCGATTAACGAGTAGCTCGTTTAGGCTCAATTTCAAAGTTTGGCTTGATTAGGCTCGAACTCGCTCGTGAAGCTTGAAAAATATTGAGATATATTACAATAATTTAAGAAAATAAGGTTAAATTTTTGGAACTCGAACTCGAATCTACCAGGCTCATGCTCACCTCGGCTCGTTTGTTAGGCTCGCGAGCCGAATCTCTAAAGCTCGGGCTCGACTCGTTTAATATACAAACCTTAAAAATGGCTCGAGAACGAAAACGAGCTCTAAGCTCGGCTCATAAGGCTCGATTAAGCTCGAGCTCGAACTCAAACATGCTCGATTCGTTTCTCACCCCTACCCTACCTCCGTCCCAATAAAATAACCTCTTTGATTTGCACACAATTTAAGAACTGTATTGACTATTGAGTAGTTTTCCAAAAATACCCTCTCCACTTCCATCTTCTGTTTTGAAACTCATCAATTTCTTCTTCGTTCCTTCATCTCCACTTCCAATATAAAAAAAGTCGTTCCAATTCCACAAGATCCACTTGATTCGAGTCATTCATTTACCAAAATTTGAGTAGCCCAAGCAAAAATCAGGTATACAAAACCAGATCCCCATCCAACACTTTTGCTCGAAATCCAAAAGCAGCAGCAACTCAGACCTCTGCTTCCACGAAAATGGAGACACATAAATTCCTTACCTAAGACTCCAAAACCCATCTCTCTCCCTGCAGCAGAAGCATCGTCAGCAGTCATTCTAGCTCCGACCCGCCTCCAGACCTTATCTCTGCCAACGAGCTCTTCGTCAATTTCGTCCTCCTCCCTCTTGATCTTTTACTCATGAAAGAACCCGAACCGAATCCCACCAACGACCCAGATCCGGCCTTGCTAGCTCATTCAACCTCGTCCACCGGTCCTGACCCGAATCCGACGTCGTTCGCATGGTTGGAGGAATCAACACCACGGTCTTGCTCTGGGAGCCAGCACCATGTTTCTGGTTAGACAGAGAAATGTATTGCGAGTTGCCTTTTGGTGCAGTGGACGAAAAGAAGAAACAATTTCACAACATATGTTTTTTTTTGTAATTAAAAGTTGGTTTTAAAGGGAAAAAAGAAGGGTAGTTAAGTAAAACTATTGTGATAAAATTTTCGTAAAATGGAATGTGGTTAATTTTGTGGGACACCAATAAAAGAAAAAAGTATTTGAATCTATCTTTAGCTCCAACTATCACGTGGTAATTAAGGTTTCAGCAATTAGTTAGGCAAATACGTTTATACACTCATATTGGAAAAATTTGCACACATGACTGAACACAAAGATTAAGTGGTGCTTCTTTAGTTTTATTAAAAAATCAAATTAACTTCAAAATTAATAAAATCGGTTTAAAATTTAAACCGTTCATATGATTTTTTTACGATTCTTATATCATTTATTGATTAACTTAAATTAGATCAGAATAAAGACTGGTTCACTGATCGACCAGTTCAACCAGCCGGATCTGTTCCTCCGCTTCTTACAACCATTTTATGGGACCAAAGTTGGTGCAAATCGGTCATCGATGTTTTAGGCTCAGTTCAGCGTCTCCCCTCATGAAATTGTTTTTCCGCTCTCACATGTTTCAAGTTAATGGAAACATTGCAGCATGGTCAATTGTCTATTTTACCCTTTATAATGAGTTAATTGTATATGTGATATGTATATAAATTTATCAAATTTAAAACCCACTCCAACACATTCAACGATGCAACATTTGAATTTTAAAAAAATTTCAGAAGTTTAAATTTTTTTCTCCCCTTACGCAACCAGCACGTTTGTCATCGTTGTTAAAATTGCTGACACGGAGGATTTAGCAAATACACAAATTGATGATGAGATTATTGATGTGTATTTGCCACTCTTCTTTAATTGATAAGTCTACACCGGTCATTATAAACACACGCAATTAGCTCCTTATCAATTTCCTCTTTTAAAAAAATGGGATTTTTTTTTCTGAAATAACAAAGTTGGACTAAAATTAGTGTTTTTCAAAGTGTTTGTTAATATTTAACAATTGTGACAAAATTGTTCCTAAAGGTAAAAATGATAAAATTACACCAAAAAAGTGTCTGCCACGATACCCTTTGTGTGTAAGGGTGGTAGTAAAAATACTTACTGTGCTTTCTTGCTCTAGTGTCTAGACTCTAGACAGCCTACGGGCCATTTTACTGGCTCAGCATCTTTGGGCAAACGGTTAGTCTTACCATCGAAATATATGTTTTGGAACATAACCGTCATTAGTTAGTTTTTGTTTCAGTTTTACCATCAAGGTTACAATTCGGGCCATTTTAGAGGATGTAGGGACCATTTTACCTCCCAACTGTTAAATTGATGACTAGCCCAAATACTGTCTGTCCACATTAGCATTCAGTCATAAAAATACTATAAGGGAAATGCACCCTTGATCCTTATTATGATGATACCACAAAAAGCTCTTATTAACTTTTCCCTTCATTTTCTCATCACATTTATCGTCTTTGTTGCCCTGAAACCTGCCACTCATTTTATTGTTAAAAAACACCAAAGTTGTCGTCAAAACTACATTCTCTCTTATATTGATGGTGATCCCTTTGCTTCTTGGGTCAATTTGGTCATCTGTTGACAAACAAATCTCATCACGAATCTAACTTAAAAACACCAAAGTGTTTTTGCCCTTAAAAAAATTGATAATCTTTTAAAAACAATTCATGTATGTATAATGATTTGAAATCTAAATTTTTTAAATGTTCCTATTGTGAATTTTTTTCCATTATTTATCTTCGTAAATACTACCATTTAAGTTAAATATTGAATTTTAACATATGGAAATTAAATGTATCAATTTTTGGAGTATATGGGGAGTATAAGTCTAGTTGATGATAAAATGGTCCCAAATTGCAATACTCCATTAAATGAACACAATCAAATGGTAGTTAATCTGAGTGGTGAAATTGCCAGCATCCCTCAAAGTCTTCACTTTTTTGTGAGGGAGGGGCCTCCAAGAGGTGAAACAAAAACTAAAAGAGGAGGCCAGGCTTGAGATTGAGTTTTATCCAATACAGGAGCAGCAATAAGAGCAGACCACACCGCTGGCTGCAAATCAAAAGATCAACAACAATGGCGACTCTACTACCTGCTTCCTCATCCTCCTCCCTCTTCCTCTATTCTTCTCTGCCCTCCACTTCAAAGCCTTCGCTATACTGCCCTCTTCTTCCCCTTCGCTCCCCTTTCTCCTCAAATTCCACCGCCTCCTTCTCTCTTCCTTCATTACCTCTTCGGTACACATCATCAACCTCCCGCCGCTTCTCTGCCGCTTCTTTCTCCGTTAAGGCAGCCTCCGCCGCGTCGGAGAAGAAGAAAGTCCTTATAGTCAACACCAACAGCGGCGGCCACGCCGTCATTGGCTTCTACTTCGCCAAGGACCTTCTGGCTTCTGGTCACGACGTCACCATCCTCACCGTCGGTGACCAAGGCTCCGATAAAATGAAGAAACCTCCATTCAATCGCTTCTCCGTAAGTCCTGTTTCTGTAATTCACGTCTTCAGTTCATATCCGTCGCTCTGATTTTGGAACTGTCACAGGAAATTGTGAGCGCAGGAGGCAAGACGATCTGGGGAGCACCAGCAGAGATTGGGAATGTCGTCGGAGGAGCAACTTTTGATGTGGTTTTGGATAACAATGGCAAGGATCTGGATGCTGTGAGGTTCGTTTTTAATTCCAGAAAAACATGATAGCTTTGAGAATACGCTTTAGTCTGTACAGTTTCATAGCCTTGTGTATGTGAATTGATACTAGGCCGGTGGCAGATTGGGCAAAGAGTGCAGGTGTCAAACAATTTCTGTTCATAAGCAGTGCTGGAATCTACAAGCCCACTGATGAGCCTCCTCATGTGGAAGGGGTATGCCATTCATCTCTTTGTTTTTTTTTTTGCATATTTTGAGAGGATATGCTTGGCTTGGCTGATGAAATTCTCACCACTTGTGAAGGATGTTGTAAAAGCGGATGCTGGTCATGTTGCAGTGGAGGAATACATTGCCAAAACTTTCAGCAGCTGGGCTTCATTCCGGCCACAGTACATGATCGGATCCGGGAACAACAAGGATTGCGAGGAGTGGTTCTTCGATCGTAAGTCGATATTCTCACCCTTCTTTCTTGAACTTGCTGTCACAGCTCTTGGGTTTAACGTAGCATTGTGATTATGGTGTGTGCAGGAATAGTTAGGAACAGGCCAGTGCCAATCCCAGGCTCGGGAATGCAGTTGACTAACATTGCTCATGTTAGGGACCTGTCATCTATGCTGACTCTGGGAGTCGAAAATCCTGGGGCTGCATCTGGTAATATTTTCAACTGCGTGAGTGATCGTGCAGTGACTCTCGATGGAATGGCCAAATTATGTGCCCAAGCTGCAGGCCTACCAGTTGAGATCATACATTACGATCCCAAGGCCATCGGAGTAGATGCGAAGAAAGCTTTCCCTTTCAGGAACATGGTAATCACATTAACCTTACCAATTATATGGTGCACATATGTGTAGGTACACATAGCAATATATAGAGAAAGTATGTAGGGATAATTTAGACATTTAGTATTTTTTAGTGGATTTGAGCTGAAACTGTTTTGTAAATTAGGCATCTAATCTACTATGTGTACCTACACATATGTGTATCATATCAAGACTCCATTAACCTGGACTGAACCTAATTTCATGGCAATGACTTTCCCTGACAAAAATGAATGACTATTCCAACACTTTTTAAGGGAGTTTTGCATAATGCAGTCTTTTCTGCTACTTTTCTGCAGCACTTCTATTCAGAACCAAGAGCTGCCGAGGACATTTTGGGGTGGACAAGCACCACCAACCTTCCTCAAGACTTGAAGGAAAGATTCGAGGAGTATTTAAAAATCGGTCGGGACAAGAAGGCAATGCAGTTTGAGATGGATGATAAGATATTGGAGTCTCTAAAAGCTCCTCTGCCTGCTTAACCATCAAACAAGTAACCTTGTATCTATAAACGCAATCAATATTGTTTCATCATTATACATATCTATATCTTGTATCTAAATCATCATTAACAAGCCCAAATCTTGGCTTTCAACTCTGCATCTACAATACGGCCATACAAATCCATTAGGTTCAGCGTGGCTACCATGCGCAGTACACATGAAACTTGCTACAGAATTCTGAAAAGAAGTCTTTGCAATTAAATTGCAATTGCGTAAGTGAAACTGAATATCTAGAAGGCAAGTGACCAATATTCCAGCATACAAACAAACCAGCTACAAGTAAACTACCACCTGATATGGTGAGTGACCAATATTCCAACATACAAGCCAGCTACGAGTAAACCACCTGATATGGTGAGCGCTTGCTATCAACTGTATCCGCCCATAGAAACATAATTCCACTCTAGGAAAGCAGTTTCCCCAATGTAAAACTACAACAGATTTTTCTCACTAACCTCTAGTGCCTAGATGCACATCTACACCAAGAAAAAAATCTGCCTAGAAAAACCAATGAGCACAAAATGCATGTTAAATTTTCACCTATCATGCGATATTCAGTTCCTTAAGCTTCGCTTCAAGTTCATCCTCATGCTCTGTAGCCTCTTCTTCAGCATCATCATCTAAATCTTTCCCCTCTGGGTCATTCTCATCCAAAGGACCCAATGCATCCAAGGACTTCTTCAATATGTCCCTTACCTCATCAATACCCTCCTCAGATATAAAATTGCTATTGATATTTAACAACCTCAATCCAGGTTTGTTTGCAACAGCTTGTGCCAACATTCGTGCACCAGCCCGTCTAATACAGTTAGAACTCATATCAACTTCAGTTAATTGACCATGACCCTCTTCTAATGCTTTAGCAATCAAGATTGTTCCTTCATCCTTCAGTTCATTTTCAGCCAGGTTCAACACCGAAAGAAACTGCTTTGTTGCAATGCAACCTGCCAAAGAAAAGGCACCTTTTGCAGTTATATCATTTCCAGCCATTTCTAGTAATTCAAGTGATGGTGCAGAATCCTTTAGTGCATTGGCGAGCGCTTCTGCTCCCTCATCTTCCAAGTTCAAATAACTGAGATAAACCTCAGTGAGATCAGTGAAGTTGGGGAATGCTTGGCTCAAAGAAAGTCCAGCTTCTACACCAAACATATTGTCACGTAGATCAAGTTTCTTCAGTTTGGTACATGTTACCAGAGCTTCAGCAAGAGCAATACCACCTTCTGCACCAATTCTTGTGGAAGAGCATCTGAAATCTTCCAAAGCATGAGATTTTCTCACCATCTCTGAGATGGCAACTGCACCTTCATCTCCTGTCATGTTATTGTGAAAATGAAGTATTTTCAGCCTATTAGTAGAAGGGATCAGCTCATTAACAGCCAGTGCAGCTTCCTCTGAGATACCATCATTCATCAAATAGAGCTCTTCAAGATCATTCTGCGAATTCAAGAGCCCTTCAAAAGCCCTAACCCCCTTCTCACCCAAAGCATTGTTGGACAAGTTTAGATAACTCAAGTGACAACCTTCTAGCGCTGAAGAGAAAATCTTCAGGACTTCTAGAGCTTCTTCCTCGGGTCTACCTGCAATAAAATCAGACAGGTCTACTGCTTTCAACTGATCCTTGATGGATAACAAGATGGGTGCAGCAACTTTTGCTGCATCCAAACCAAAACTTCTGTTGCTGAAACATATTTTTGAGTATGAATTTCCAGGCACACTAAGTGGCTTCAAAAGGTCATCAGCCTCATCCGCCTCGATAAATGCCCGACGACCCCCAGATATATCGAATATAGTTGCAGGAGCGCCTGCAACTCTATCAACTGATATCACTTCATCAGCATTAGTTTTAGGTCCTCTTTTAATAACCTCCAGCATCAGTTTGCTAGATTCTTTGGCATAGACTTGCACTGCAGAGCTTCCATCAGTATCAGGTTCCTTCTTAAAGTGGTCATTTGCAGCTGCAAAAGCAGCTTCTTCTATTTTTTTGGCATCCTCGGCCGCCTCTTCCTTGCTTAGCAGCCCATACTTTCTGGAAAAAATTGATGGCGTTGTTAGATTCTTGGTCATACGCTCTACAAGCATTAGTCTTGTACCAGGGCTGGGCGGCCAGAGTTTGATAGGCACAGGCCGTTGGTGGTGGACTGGTGGTTTTGCTGTTGGGTCCATGCCCAAATAAGCTGCAGGCACACATGCAAGAAAACTTAGAACAAGAACTGTTAACTTAAAAACAAGCATGTTAAAGCAATCATATAAATGCTTTGACTTAAATTTCTAGAATTTCAGGAAAAGAAAAGAAAGAAAGTGAAGAACAGTTCTCACACTCCAACTTAATGTGTTGATGTTCACTTTAAGACGAATATTATACAGGCTAACATCTGGAGAAGCACCTGAAATGATCATCAATTGCTAAGAGGACAATATACTGTGGCCAATAAATATCATTTTTTTATACTAGCCAATAAATATCTCTGATACTTAATCAAGCTACTTTATGGTAAAGCCATAGTTACCAAAACCATGAGTTAAGTACAAGTATATCAGTTGTTATTAGGAGTTATCACAAACGATCAGTTGTATAATCTATCACCGCTATAAGGCTTCTCATAACCCATTTCATGCAGTTTCTATGAGCAAGGTATGAAGCCTGGATAATTATTTCTTAATTAATGGAATTATAAGGTGAATTTAGGGGTAAAAATGTAAAACAGATCATGAATAACAACAATGAAACTGCTATTTACATAAACGGAAATACACCGACTGTTCAACCGTCACTATGTTCTTCCTACCGACTGAGTAGCAGTCAGTGATTTGCTCACCGGAATATACCAACTGCAAATCAGTAAGTACTACCGACGGCAAATCAGTCGGTACTACCGACTGTCACAAATGCAGTCAGTGTTGTCAGTCGGTTTTGCACTCTTTTCTAGTAGTGATTGCCCTATTGAGAAACACTTTGTCAAACATTTCGAACCACAACGTGTACATGTCATATCCCTAAATAATTGAGCAGCACAAAACAAAACAAAAGATTAAGCTTTGCAGAATGTGAATGCTACCAACATGTAAGACAATGACATGAATAAGTAAAGAAAAACACCCACACTAGAATTCACAAACCCCACTCATGAGAAGGTTCCAACAAACTAGTGGCAAGATAATTAAGAAACGAAAATAAGCTAGACCGAGGCCGGAGTCACTGAATCATTTGTAAATGTCAACCAAGTTATCGATATTTATAGAAGACAAAATTCCATTGACTTCTCAAATGAAATGTGAATGGCTCCAAGTGGCCTTTGAAGCTAAGCAACATGTCAATGTTCATCAACTAACAAAAGGGAGAAAATGGATCAATTCTACCAAACCAATGCGTCAAAACATCCAGTCACAGATGTCATTGACATCAGTTTCTTGTCTTGCTCACCCCTTTGCTTCTCTCCCTCGACATGACAAAAGAAACCAGAATGCACAAACAGAACTTTACATGGAGGAACAGGATCTGAAATCGAACGAAACAGATGCGAGAGAAACAAAGCCAAGAAGAAGATGAAGCATTGTCATGAAACAAAAGGGCGTGAAGAGAAACCCAAACCCTAGAAGCGAGCGAGGGGTTATTAATTACATGTTGTTGGTTTGAGTCGGTTTTCGCTCGCGGAAGAAGATGTAGTTGAGAGTAGTGCAGTACAGTGGAAATTGATTGATTGGGTTCAAAATCGGATAAAGAAATGCAATCGCAATGACGTGTGATTTGGAATTGGAGGGAACTACTGAAAATCGCCACTTCAAAATCAAAACTCAAATTTGTTTGGGGCCGAGACCACGATCACCACCATTTGCTTTGCCGCTAGCGAAAGTCTTCCGAGGAGCGGAAGACTTTCGCTAGCGGCAAAGCAAATGGTGGTGATCGTGGTCTCGGCCCCAAACAAATTTGAGTTTTGATTTTGAAGTGGCGATTTTCAGTAGTTCCCTCCAATTCCAAATCACACGTCATTGCGATTGCATTTCTTTATCCGATTTTGAACCCAATCAATCAATTTCCACTGTACTGCACTACTCTCAACTACATCTTCTTCCGCGAGCGAAAACCGACTCAAACCAACAACATGTAATTAATAACCCCTCGCTCGCTTCTAGGGTTTGGGTTTCTCTTCACGCCCTTTTGTTTCATGACAATGCTTCATCTTCTTCTTGGCTTTGTTTCTCTCGCATCTGTTTCGTTCGATTTCAGATCCTGTTCCTCCATGTAAAGTTCTGTTTGTGCATTCTGGTTTCTTTTGTCATGTCGAGGGAGAGAAGCAAAGGGGTGAGACGGAACTAGGGGTGGCAATCGGACGGATAATCCGCGGTTAGCTCATATCCGCGAACCGCAAACCGCGGTTTTTTTTGTATCCGCGGTTTGCGGTTCCACCTATCACGGATATAAATTTAAATCCACATCCGCTAACCGCGGGTATCCGCGGTTAGCGGTTAACCCACGGTTTATTTTTCATGTTAACTGTTATGGTTGGGGAATTTGACTGATACCTAAACCCACAATGCATCATAACAAATGCATAACTCCTGGGTATACATAGAAATGGATCACAGCAAAAATAGTCACAAAGTTCCTACAACTACAAGGAGAGCTGACTTGAATTATCATAAGAGTACCTCATAAAGTTCAAAATCTAACCACATCATAACCTGCATCAGGTAAAATTAATACCAGCTGGTCCAGCTCATGATACAAACACAAAGTAGGAAAATATTATGGTTTTCTTCTATTTTCTCAAAAATCACCTGTCATGATACTAAATTCCGTTTTCCTTTCTAAAGTGCTAACAGAAAATGAAGCCAAACATGGCTTTTACTTAGTTGGAGCTTTACGACTAAAGAAGTGGAAACAGCTATCACCGACAACCTCGGCATGGCTAAGCAGATCCTCACTAACAGTACCCTTCAAATAACCCTTGGAACGGTTTTGAAACAGATCGACTAATAAAAACGAGGCAGTTTCGGACTAGTATTTGTCATCAATAGCGAAATTATATTGGGACACCCTGCAACCACATCAACAATCATCCAAACTAAAACAACACTTGTTTCACTAGCCACAGGCCAGTGGACGTGAAAGCATAGTAACCTTGTCATCCACATTCCGAAACAGTATCCACACTTTGTCATCCACAATACTATTTGAATGCGAAAAAAGGGCTACATAGCAAGATTCTAATAAGAGAATTCAGAAGCACTTATCCAAAGACATTGCCAGAAAGATGAGTTGAGAATCCCAAACAAAACATGCATAACTTGTCCGCTCTAACTTTAAATTGAGTTCGTGCAGCTTACTCTCCGCTGACTAGCTCGGCCTTCGAAAGCGTTATTCTCTATTTCTTTTTGTTCTAGATCGCTCTTAAGCTTAGTGACCTGCAATGGGCAGAACCGATATAACTACTGCTAGTATAGATAAGAAAGCAATTACCTTGATTAAAAGAGCTTATCCCCACTCTAAAATAAAACAAGCAGCCAAATACCCACTCTAAAAGGAGTACTAACTTACTACAACCAATTTAACAAACCCAGTGTTTCAGCTATTAACTAGCAGAACTCAAACTACATGAATCAAACAATAAAAAAAAGGTTCCAAAAGTTACATCCAAGACCACAAGGAACCAAGACAAAGTTGCCAAAATTTATAAGTTAAAACAAATCCAAAAGCACATTTTAAACAAAAACGCCATCTTTTTTGAATCAATGAGCAGATGCAGCCAAATTTAACTGATGCTCTGCATCATATATGCTATGAATTTTACATGCAAAACCCAAACAAACCAATGAAAGTAATCAACAATCTAATCAAGAGTGATTGAGAAAAGTTAGAAACAGCTTCCATGGTCTGAAACAGTTCAAACTCTGCAAAGTTTGTCTTTCTAAATTTTACAGATGGGCAGTAGCAGTATAGTCATATAGCTTAATTTCACAAACACATAAGTTATGAAACTACTTGTGCAGTTGGTCACATCTAAACCCATTTAAAATCTGTCCCAAGTTCAAAATCAAGCCCAAATTCGAGGCATGTTCATCACACACCAACGATAAACAGAAAATCATACCGGTCTCAATAAGAAGAAAAAAACTCACAACAGAACATAGGCTATGTTTCCATGATGGAACCAGTGACGCATCTTAAAATAATCTGATAATGGAAGTGGAAGACGCACCTGCTTCTCCGATTCAACTGTACGAGCAACAGACTTGCTCCTAGCTAGCGTGGTGGTGGTGAGCTCAGCAACAAGGGGGTGAGAGAGAGCGGCGAGGATGGTTGCCGAATCTGAGCGAGCGGCGGAGATGAAGGATTGAAGATGAAGGAAGGGCGATTCGCGAATCGTGTGTGTGAATGTGTGAATGTTGTCTGCTGCTAACCCTAAGACACGCCACAGACACGCTTCAGAGTTCAGGCCTTCACGCATGGGCAGTTGGCCCTCAAAACTAAAGTTGTAGAAAACTGAAGAAAAAAACTTATATTACTGTTCAAAAAAGAGAGTAAAATATTGTTTGAATTTTGTAGTCAAAGCTAAAATCGTAAGTTAGAAAAACAAATATTAAAAATAAAATATTGTATTATAATTTTGGGAAGTAATGGAGAGGAAAATATTGGAAAACTTTTGGGATGGATGGGATATAAAATTGCATGTAGAGAAAAGCATGTATGGGAAATTTTAAATGACCAAATTAAGAGATTGAAAACATTTGGTATTGATATGCAATAAGAATCTTAAAATATTGTTCATACTATTTGCTTAATAATATTTCATCCATACTCAAATAATTGCATAATTTGTTTTAAGTATTTTACGGCTTTTAATTTATGATTTTTTCATGCATATTTAGACAGTAAAGTTAAATAGTTTATGTGTATATCATAAATTGCAACATACATTTTTTAAAGTTATTTTTTCTTGGAATATGTTTCACTATTTATTTTTGTAAATATTTGAATCAAACATTAAAGGGAAAATGTCTCTTTTTGCCACTAACGTTTGGTCAAAAGTCCCCTTTTGTCATCTACTATTATATCTTATTACAGGATCATCTAGGTGGCAGGGCTAGAAAAAAAATTTGAATACTGAATTCTGGTGCACCCACCTCAGCGCCAAGTCAGTGCCACATGTGTGAACGCATTTTTTTTCTTGACATGTAGACATATTAATCAGTCTACCATTTTTTAAGGAACAGTTACCATTTTATATGCCTTCATTTTTAAAGATGCAATTACCATTTTATACAAATTATGGTAAGTTTTAATGTGCAATTGATACAAAATTAATTCAATCCATTAGTTTGAGAACTGATTATGGAGTGTTTTAGCGTTTAAAATTCCTACTTTTTAGCCGGAATTGTTAAGAGTTTGTAAATTTTGTTTGTTCAAGCTCGCCTATATAATGTTTCTTATTTTGTTTGAAATCTCAATTTTATTTCAGTTCTCAATTCAATCTCCTCTTTCTCATAATATCTACCTCCGTGTGCGCAAGTTTATGGAGCTCCAAGATGACAGTGCCACGAGCCAAGGGTGTTGTGTTACCGCCTTCAACAACTAGACTCCATCAAGGTTCAAATGTAATTTAGGTAAGGTCGCAGTCTGGAGCAGGTCACCATTTCGTCATCTTTGTGCTCTCTACAAACTATCTTATAAGAGAAATATATTAGTATTTATTATTCGCTTCTGTAGGTGCTAATTTCTCGACCATGTATCTTGACGGATGACGGAGCCACACGGAAACGTCGGACACCTTAGCGTCAAACAGCCATAACCGACCAAAATTGTCGTTTCAATGTAACATTGGCAAGAGTAGTTATGGAATGGGTGGCCACAAGAAAGGACTATTATTTCATCATGAGGGTAATAGTCGAAGCAAATTGTTGACACCCGATTTTGTCCGGAGTAGTAATTTAGTTTTCTTTTTTCGGTATTTCTCCTTATTTTTATTTTTATGTGATTATTTTATGTATTTTTGTCACTCCCGTTATTTTATGTGATTTTGTGTCATTTTCCATCATTTTATGTGATTTTACTTGTTTGCATTATGACTTTGATTTTTAGTATTTCTCCATATTTTTATTTTTATGTGATGTATTTTTGTCACTCCCGTTATTTTATGTGATTTACTCGTTTGCATTATTTTACGTACTTTTTGTGATTTTTGTGATTTTTTTGTGATTTTTCATCATTTCGCATATTTTTATTATTTTCAATAATTTACACATTTTTATTATTTTATGTGTTTTCATTTTAATGCTTATATTTAATTAACAAAAAAAAAGAGGGAGAAAGCCAGCAGCATGGCTTGCTCCAGCTTCCAAGCGTGTCTGCCATCTCCCCAATCTCCTCTTCATTGTCAATTTACCTTAATTCACTCCCAATTTCATGTGACTGAACAAAATGATGAAATCTGGGCAAATGGAAGCTTCAAATCCCTCTATAAATTGAAGGAGAATTGAGCATTATGGGACCAATTGGCAATCAAAAATCTTAGCAAAACAAAAAAAGAAATAAGGAAGCGGAGCTTTGCCGGCAAGAAAAGAAATGCCCTTCACCTCCACTTCGCGTTCCAGCCTCCCTCGTCGCCAAGCACCACCCCTATCGGGACCGCAGCATCACCAGCAACACGTCGGCGCCCCTAGCTCCGCCCGACATCGTCGGAAACGCGAGAAAACCGCCGCCGACCCGCTGGGCCTCCTCCTCCATTCCCCCCGATTTGCTGCGTTTCATCACTCCTATCCATCACCATTAGCGACGCCACGACGAGACGAAGCCAACCCACCCTTTCACGCTTCCGGATACGGCCTGAGCACGGAGAAAACACCCACAATCCGATCCGACACCGGCTGCCCGTTTTCTCTCCAATCGGAGCTCCATTCACCACGCCACCACCCTCTTCGGCTGTAGCCGGGACGACCTGCCTCTGCTCCGCCGCCTAAAAGCCGACTCTGGTGCCTGCCGCCGTCCGCTCCGCCGCCGGGTTCACGTAACGCGAAGAATAAGAAGCTGTTGCAGTAGTGTTTAACTTTTGGGTAAAATCACAACCTCAGTCCCTGTCCCTCTATTTTCTCTCTTTTGTCATTTAAATCCCCTGAGTTGTTCACAGCAGTATTCAAGTCACTCTGTCAAGTTAAAAACCTCACTTTTGGGCAACACGCCTAAACGTTTCGTGCTAGTTAATATTTTTTTGTTATTGTGTCAATCTAAACTATTTTAATTCTATTTTCAAGACATTTTGAGTTTTATTAGCTATGTAAATTACTAAGAATCTTTTTTCTTTTATTTTTAGTGTTATTATTTATCTTTTTTTTATTATGTCTTAAAATCAAGCAAAAATCTTAAAAAAAATCCGTGGTACCAATTTTGGGTGTACGAAAATTAACCATTTTTGTACGTAACTGACAAACGATTCCAGATTTCTCGTAGACCATTTTCAGGTTTCCAATCGACCTAGGTAAAAAGATTGGTGGTGATTCCTGTCAAAACACGTCGCTACACAAATACTCGTCAAAAAGCCTAATTGTTCGTTAAAAAACATGTTCACTAATTGTTCGTTAAAAAGCCTGAGTGAAATTCGTGTTATGTCTTGGTCAGCGAGGAATTATTCGTTTGTTGGAATACTTATCCAATATCACATATTCAATTTTTATTCTTTGTTTTTAAAAAATATTTATTTTATGTTTCTGCCTTTTTAGTTTCTCCCTCTTCATATATGAAATATTAAATTTAAACGAACCAACTTGTACTTTTTATAAAATGTATAGTGGCCAATTCGATTTTGAAAGTGGCTATTTTGGCAATCCACATGCTTTCTTGCAACTTTTTAAACATTTTCCATAACCTCCACTTAATTATAAGTAATGAATGGTGGGTACGAGTTTAACTCAAAATCTTCACTTTATATCCCTAATTAAAGAATTAATCATTTGGCTAAACGCTCAAGATGTTTTCTAGGCATTTAATTGCATTTGTGGAACACTTACAATATTAGTAGTATTGTTTAGCACTCCCTTCATCTCTTAAAAATAGTTGTGTTTATTTTTCGCTAGTGTTTGACTCAAATTATCACTATGAAGAATTGATTAATAATTTTTTATAAGAAATATATTTATAGAACTCGAATATTAATATCTATTTTGCAAAATATTACTCCTATTTTGACTAACTCCATGCATTAAAATATTGAATACTACGAACCAATCTTTTAGGAAATGAGATATATAGTATATTACAAGGGTATTTAGCACACATGATTTGATGTATTTGATGTGGATTTCTAATTTTTCAGACACATAACATACAATTTCAAACATTTTTTGTTTGACATTGTAAAATTAATAAACAGTAATAAATTACGTTAATTTGATTAATCCCGTGCCATCGGCGGGTATTTAAGCTAGTTATTTTAAAAACTGGTCTTTTTTTGCCATCAACGTCATTGTTTCAGGTCCCCGTTTGCCACTCTCCGTTAAAAAAACTCCATACTAGGCCCTAAATTTTCTAAAAAATTACAAATTCACTCACATTCTAAATCACTTTTCATTTTCATCCATCCCATCTTGGAATTGGATGTCGAAGATGTTTGAGCTTTGGGTCGATCACCGGAATCTCACTCCGCCCTGGTAGAGCGCGGTGGCTGTTGGGATTTTCAGCGTCTTGATCTGGGTTTTCTCTGATTTGAAGTGATCGACGACGAAATTGAGGCAAATGTTGTGGATATAATCTCCGGGCTGATCGGAATCGGCGAAAGCGAGCTCATATAGATCGGCGAAGGCGGGAGGAAGGTGGAGGAGAGAAGGGCATCACCGGAAGAGGGGGTGAGATTGTAACTTTTACAAATTTAGGTTTAGTTTTTCCAATTTTGAAAGTTTGGGGTCAAATTGATTATAAACAAATAGTCTGTTACGGAATATTCCAAGAATATTCCCTCCGTTAACGGCCTAATGGTAAATAAGGTCCAAAAAGTGAACGTGGGTGGCAAAAATGGTCCAAAGAGATAACATTGATGGCAAAAAAAGACTAGTTTTTAAAATAATGGCAAAAGAGGACTTTTGACCAAACGTTGATGGAAAAAAGGGACATTTTCCCAACATTAAATTTTGAAACATGAAAGTCAAATGATACAATTATTTGAGATTATTTAAGGACGAATGGAGTATTGGGTAGTTAATGAGGGGGTTATCTAGTCACCACAAACAAACAAAAAACATACATTTTTCATTACATGATTCACATCACGTCCATGCAAAGTTAGTGGATGAGGTCAATGAAGATAGTGAGGTTAAATTAAAAGATAAAAAAATATAGAAGATAATTGAAATAATAAATTGGTAATTTAATAAATAATAAAACATTGAAAACATTTAGATATGTCTTAAAAATGTTGCAAGAAAAGGGCAGATAGTATTTATTAGGTCATCATCAAATTTTAAATTTGTTGCTACATATAAGAGTAAGAGGTGAGAAGTGGGTTATCTTCTCAACGTGAAAAAAGCAAAACTAAAAAAATGTTGAATTTTCAAAATCGGAGGAGTGGGAACGTATGGGGCAATGCATAAAAAAATGGCACACATGGTCCCTTGACTTTAATTCTTATACTGTTGTAGTCTCGTTTTAAGATTTTGTATCAATAAGGTTCCATTTTAATTTTTTTTCTTCATTCGTGATCATATTTGTCAACTTTTCTGTTAAGTTTAATGGATCTTCAATAAAAATGATAATTTTAGCTACTGAAATTTACTTAAAAACTCTATTTGCACTCTAAGTTTTGAACCTAAGAATTCAATCACCACAAACAATTATAAACTTAACAATTCGATCAAATTTTTTTCAAATTTCACTTTAGCCGACCACACCGCTGGACCACCACCGGATTGGACCACCGCCGGAATAAAAGTAAGAAAGATAAAATGCCGAATATTCAAATCATAAGATTAAAAACATTCCAGGATAACAAGTACGAAATAAGTTATCTTATTGACAAACAAAAGTAAAAAAGCAAAAAAATTGAAATGTTCAAATTAGAAGATAAATTTTTTTGGACATTATTGCAAAATGAATGAAAATAAAACGTAGGAAGATAGTTTTCTCATTAACAAACAGAAGTAGTAGAAAGGAAAAAAAAACAGAAAACAAAACCCAAAAAAAGAGAGACCTCACACTTGTAAAAAAGAGACCTCAAATCATAAGACCATCCTATTTTAATGTGCATGCCTATGTTTCTGAATGTTAGTCATGTAAAGCACTCCCCTATCCCTGAAAAGTGCGTTTCTTTTTTAATGTAGTGAGATATTCAAATTATTAGCAAAAAGAAGTCATTAATAATATTAAGAAAATAATATGTTTAGAAATTACACATATTAATCTACAATTTGTATCTAAATTATTTAACTATGTACATCAAAATGTTGAAAAAATAAAACCATAAATTAAATATTAAAAAAGAAATGCACTAATTTTTTAGACAGATGGAAGTAATCTATAATCTATAATCTATATCTATAATTATATATTATTAGAGAAGACCTACAAAAAATAGCCAAAAAAAGTGAAAGCTGAACTCTCATGAAGCCACCTCATATCCACGTAGGCACCACATAGATCCGATTTTTTTTTTCACAGCATTTATTGCTCTCATTTATAGCTGCCAATTTATTCCCATTTTCATCTAATATTACTGGTTTTTATGGCAACATTTTGATCAAGGGCTTTTTGCTCAATGTAAAACATAGATGCAATGATTCAAATACATTTATAAACACCTTACTCACCCTCGTTTTGTCTATTGTAATAAAGAGGCTTCGAGTAAGGGATCGAACCCAAGGGAATTGAGCGTTTCTAGACTAGTATGCTAAGTGTGTAACTAAACTAATATGTAATGTAAGGGATGCAATTGAATGATATGGTTGGTGGATGGGAGGAGTGACTAAAGTAAGTTAAATGCAAAGCAACAGTGGAATGCAAGCAATGCCAAATTCTTGTGGACTTTCATATATAGAGATCTCCTAGGGATTGGATGTAGATTGAAGAATGATTATGAGTTCTAACCATGATTTAGAGGTGGATTACAAAAGGTTAACATACTTCCATTTCTAGATAGCATGTCAATCTCAATCAATCAACTAACCTAACCAATTCTCATTGCATTAGCATTAGGAGAGAAGGCATAAAGCTCTTAATCAATTCACCAATCGACTCCTAGAGGTTATCTCTAACACACAGCAAGTCAATTGATCAAATCCCTTAGGCATAGTTCATTAAAACCTCTCTCGAGCATTTCTACGAACACCTTGTATGCATATGCTAAAGTTAGCCATTCTCTAACATATTTAAGCATTCAATGATCAAGGAAATGATATCTAAATCCGAACAAGTTATGAAACTCACAAATCTATACTCAATAACAACAATCCCCAAGAAGGAACAAAATCTACCTACTCATACTCATGGTACTACTCAAACAAGCATTCAAGAACACAAGTATTAAAGAGTAGAAAGAGGGAGAGTGGGAAGAAATCACCCTATATAAGATCATCCACAAGAGCCCCAATCAACCTCCCATGTTCTTGGGGTTGAAGGGGCTCAAAGCCCTAGTATAAGAGAGGAAGAACAACTCCAAGAATCAATATTGCTCTCCAAATTCGCCTAAATGGTGAGTGTCACTTAAAACTTACCCTAAGAGTCTATATATAGGTAGATATAATGTCTAAAGGGCCCCTAGATATGTTGGACACCTTTAGGGTGTTAATTGAGGGTAAAATAGTCCAGAAAAATCAGTGCAAAAGTGTTGTTATCGAGAAACGTCGCGGTGGCCCCGAAACATTTAAGTTGCAGGTGTTGGCGCCACGATGGTGCCGCGAGTGTGCACTTTGAGGCTGAGAGCTCGCGGCGCCAGCCTTGGCGCCGCGATGGTGCCGCGACCTTGTTGCTTTGAGACTGAGAGCTCACGCGGCGCCAGCTTGGCTCCGTGATGGTGCCGCAACCTTGTTGCTTTGAGACTGAGAGCTCACGCGGCGCCAGCTTGGCTCCACGATGGTGCCGCGAGCTTGTTGCACCAAAAACTTCCTATTCCAGGCACGAGAGGTTGTCGGTGCATAGCTTTTAGGTCTGAGCCTTCATTTCCACCCTCAACGTTCGAGATTCCCCCTTTTGCTCTTCCGCAAACTTCATTTCTACTATCCGAATGTACACCTACAAATAAACCAACTTACTAAATAACATGTACAATTATGATCAAATTCGCTCAAATGTATGATGGAAATGATTTGAAACACTTAGAAATGTGATATGTGTATGCTACACATCACACCCCCAACTCAAAATGTTGATAGTCCCTAGCAACGCAAGCATCTACAATCTCAATACTAAACATGCAATCCACCAATGCCCACTCAAGATAGACTACAATCCAGAACCGCTCATCAACAAGCATGCAAGTGATCAAAGAAGTTTTAAAACTTTGGTCTCAACATAAGAAACAGAGGGTCACTCCTTAAGTGTTTCACTCTTTAGATCGGGAAGTGTACGTGTGCATTGTGATCTTACCGTGCGTCGTCAATCCATAAGCTTGCAAGCGAACCAAAACTCCTCCACTGAAGTCCCAAAGGACATTGCATGTCTTGCCGGTCGGATGGTCTTTCATTCGGGTTGTAATGAGGCTAGGCTTGGTGAAAGTGGTATTCGGTTGAAGGCTTTCTATAGGTGGAGCTTATATGAAACAACTTAAGCTTACAAGAATATGGGCATCTAAAGATAGAACAAAAGTTACAACATCAAAACCCACACTTGCACCTTTTTCAAGCATCACACCCATTCTCACAATTTTGAACTCTTTCAACACAAAATGCAATCCTAACATGCACAATAAATTCAAGTTCCTTTCTTTCTTTCTTTTTTCATTCTTTCTATTTTCTTTTTTATTGAACTTAGGCACACCTTTTTTTTTTACAAGAATTGTGATTGCATCACTCTCATCTCAAAGCACAACACTTGATGATCCCCCCAAACTCACATCTTTAACACACTAATTTTTTTTTTCACCTAATGCCCAAAATAACATGCTCAAGAAGTTTCATGGACGAAAAGGTAATACAAGAGACGAGATATGGCTTAAGATGTGGTTAATCAAAGAATCCGGCTTAAGGCTCAAATGGGTTTATCTAATGAGTTAAGGTACAGGTTGGCTATTTGGTCGACTGGCTCATCCTAAATTGCCATCGTCTTCCCAGTTCAACACACAACAAATGTGGACTTGAAAAGGTTTCAAGCAAGCAAGTTCTAGCTCAAACGCATAGTAAGATACTCTTAACAAAGATTATGTCACACACAAGTCATATTATTGAAAATAAGATTTGGCACAAAAACTCACAAGGTAAAATTCTCTATTTAAAACATTGAGGACAAAATTCTACCACTTCAATGATCACCAAAGATAAATGTCGACAAAGGTTTTAAACAATAATCAAACTTATTGGGGCAAAGGAATCATGCTAAAGTACGAGACAAAACTAGCCGCTTGCATGGTGTTTCAATCAAATCCATCATACATAAAAGTACAACCTCACTTCCCATCATCAACATAAGCACAACCCCCCCAAACTCGAAATAAGCAATGTCGTCATGCGCAGAGGGGAGATGAAAAAAAATAAAGGGAAGGTAGTCATACCTGAGGGGCAAAGTTAGGCCCTCGTATCCTGGGTAGAAGCGGTACCGGCTGCACTACCGGTGCTGGAGCTGTTTGGAGGTGATTGAGAGGTGCACAACTCAAAGCATCCACGTGATCTTAAACTCCAAAAAATGATCATCCACCTGAAAATTAATCTCACACATCAATGCACCGATACTTTTATTGAAACATGAATTTAAAGAAACTTAAAAGAACTAAAACATGAAATTTGAAACGGGGTTGCCTCCCAACAAGCGCTAATTTTTAAGCCTTTAGCTAGGCATGGATGATGAAGTTTCAAGTAACTCCTTTTGGCCTCCTATCATCCACAACATGAAGATCAAGAGGGTGTTTCCTTCCAAGATCCACTAGACTCATCTTTCTTGGATGTTTCCATGGCATGCATCCCATTCTTTTCATCCACCCTTCACAACACTTATCCAATTTGAAGATTTCTACATATTCATCTTGGGGCACTTGAGAGCAAGGAGTGGGTGTTGCTCCTAAGAGTAGCTTCACATTCTCAATTGTCCACTCATCCCACTCAAATTCTTCTTCACACTTTTCCTCTATGTTT
The DNA here is from genome assembly GCA_024586325.1 of Stellera chamaejasme. NCBI lineage: Eukaryota > Viridiplantae > Streptophyta > Magnoliopsida > Malvales > Thymelaeaceae > Stellera > Stellera chamaejasme. The sequence goes on along the minus strand of CM044982.1, from coordinate 9,956,039 downwards.
TGCTCCAAGTGCTCACATTTCTCTTCCAAATCCCAATATTCAAGTATTTGCTCACGGCTCTCATTTGTGGCATCATTTTGCACCTTTTGGATCTCCATTAGGTCACAAGAGGACTCATTGGTGCTAGACTCCTCTTGTAGTAACTCTTGTATGTCTAAAGCCATTTGTGCACATAAAGCTTCCATGTTCTTCAATGATGCTCTTGTTTCATCTTCTTCATAGGCCATCTTGTTGGTCAAAGTGTTAAAATTCTCTTCAAACATGTTGTTGCCTTCTCTCATCTCCATAGCCAAGTCCTCTATTAACTCACTAAGAGAAGGCTTGTCTTCTATTTGAAGCTCCATGAAGATTGGTGAAAGGTGGGGACTTTCTCTTTGAAATCTTTCCTCTTCTCTTTTGTTGCTTTCCCGCATTTCATTTACAAGATCTTCCAACATTTGATTCATGGAAAGCAACACTTCATTTTGTTGCGCAAGAGGTGGTTCTTTCATTACTTTGTCTATCTCCTCCTCACTTTGAATGTTGCTTGCCCTCATTTCATTCACAAGATTTTCCAACATTTGATTCATCGAAAGCAAAACTTCATTTCGTTGCACAAGAGGTGGTGGAACTGTGACATAATGGCACTCATGATGATTTACTCCATAATCTTCATATGTTGGCTCCCAAGTGTAGCATGTTTGATGATTGTAGCCATTTCCTCTCCATGAGTGTTGTTGTCCATAAGACCAAGTATCTTCGTGAGCATCCATGTCCTCCAAATTATAGTGGTCTTGGTTGGTCTTCCACGTGTTGTGGTGTGCCATTAGTAGCACAAGAGATGGCACCTACGATGCAAGATAAGAAATGGAAGTTAACATGGTCTAAAATCTTTAATGCAAGGAAGTAGATATGATATGCAACATGCAACACAAAACACAAAAGTCTAAAAACTTACACTCAATTCCCCGGCAACGGCGCCAATTTGATCAAGGGCTTTTTGCTCAATGTAAAACATAGATGCAATGATTCAAATACATTTATAAACACCTTACTCACCCTCGTTTTGTCTATTGTAATAAAGAGGCTTCGAGTAAGGGATCGAACCCAAGAGAATTGAGCGTTTCTAGACTAGTATGCTAAGTGTGTAACTAAACTAATATGTAATGTAAGGGATGCAATTGAATGATATGGTTGGTGGATGGGAGGAGTGACTAAAGTAAGTTAAATGCAAAGCAACAAAGTGGAATGCAAGCAATGCCAAATTCTTGTGGACTTTCATATATAGAGATCTCCTAGGGATTGGATGTAGATTGAAGAATGATTATGAGTTCTAACCATGATTTAGAGGTGGATTACAAAAGGTTAACATACTTCCATTTCTAGATAGCATGTCAATCTCAATCAATCAACTAACCTAACCAATTCTCATTGCATTAGCATTAGGAGAGAAGGCATAAAGCTCTTAATCAATTCACCAATCGACTCAGAGGTTATCTCTAACACACAGCAAGTCAATTGATCAAATCCCTTAGGCATAGTTCATTAAAACCTCTCTCGAGCATTTCTACGAACACCTTGTATGCATATGCTAAAGTTAGCCATTCTCTAACATATTTAAGCATTCAATGATCAAGGAAATGATATCTAAATCCTAACAAGTTATGAAACTCACAAATCTATACTCAATAACAACAATCCCCAAGAAGGAACAAAATCTACCTACTCATACTCATGGTACTACTCAAACAAGCATTCAAGAACACAAGTATTAAAGAGTAGAAAGAGGGAGAGTGGGAATCACCCTATATAAGATCATCCACAAGAGCCCCAATCAACCTCCCATGTTCTTGGGATTGAAGGGCTCAAAGCCCTAGTATAAGAGAGGAAGAACAACTCCAAGAATAAATATTGCTCTCAAAATTCGCCTAAATGGTGAGTGTCACTTAAAACTTACCCTAAGAGTCTATATATAGGTAGATATAATGTCTAAAGGGCCCCTAGATATGTTGGACACCTTTAGGGTGTTAATTGAGGGTAAAATAGTCCAGAAAAATCAGTGCAAAAGTGTTGTTATCGAGAAACGTCGCGGTGGCCCCGAAACATTTAAGTTGCAGGTGTTGGCGCCACGATGGCGCCACGATGGTGCCGCGAGTGTGCACTTTGAGGCTGAGAGCTCCCGCGGCGCCGCCTTGGCGCCGCGATGGTGCCGCGACCTTGTTGCTTTGAGACCGAGAGCTCACGCGGCGCCGCCTTGGCTCCGTGATGGTGCCGCAACCTTGTTGCTTTGAGATCGAGAGCTCACGCGGCGCCAGCCTTGGCTCCACGATGGTGCCGCGAGCTTGTTGCACCAAAACTTCCTATTCCAGTGCACGAGAGGTTGTCGGTGCATAGCTTTTAGGTCCGAGCCTTCATTTCCACCCTCAACGTTCGAGATTCCCCTTTTGCTCTTCCGCAAACTTCATTTCTACTATCCGAATGTACACCTACAAATAAACCAACTTACTAAATAACATGTACAATTATGATCAAATTCGCTCAAATGTATGATGGAAATGATTTGAAACACTTAGAAATGTGATATGTGTATGCTACACATCACACCCCAACTCAAAATGTTGCTAGTCCCTAGCAACGCAAGCATCTACAATCTCAATACTAAACATGCAATCCACCAATGCCCACTCAAGATAGACTACAATCCAGAACCGTTCATCAACAAGCATGCAAGTGATCAAAGAAGTTTTAAAACTTTGGTCTCAACATAAGAAACAGAGGGTCACTCCTAAGTGTTTCACTCTTAGATCGGGAAGTGTACGTGTGCATTGTGATCTTACCGTGCGTCGTCAATCCATAAGCTTGCAAGCGAACCACAACTCCTCCACTGAAGTCCCAAAGGACATTGCATGTCTTGCCGGTCGGATGGTCTTTCATTCGGGTTGTAATGAGGCTAGGCTTGGTGAAAGTGGTATTCGGTTGAAGGCTTTCTATAGGTGGAGCTTATATGAAACAACTTAAGCTTACAAGAATATGGGCATCTAAAGATAGAACAAAAGTTACAACATCAAAACCCACACTTGCACCTTTTTCAAGCATCACACCCATTCTCACAATTTTGAACTCTTTCAACACAAAATGCAATCCTAACATGCACAATAAATTCAAGTGCCTTTCTTTCTCTTTTTTTTTTCATTCTTTCTATTTTCTTTTTTTATTGAACTTAGGCACACCTTTTTTTTTTACAAGAATTGTGATTGCATCACTCTCATCTCAAAGCACAACACTTGATGATCCCCCCAAACTCACATCTTTAACACACTAATTTTTTTTTCACCTAATGCCCAAAATAACATGCTCAAGAAGTTTCATGGACGAAAAGGTAATACAAGAGACGAGATATGGCTTAAGATGTGGTTAATCAAAGAATCCGGCTTAAGGCTCAAATGGGTTTATCTAATGAGTTAAGGTACATGTTGGCTATTTTGTCGACTGCTCATCCTAAATTGCCATCGTCTTCCCGATTCAACACACAACAAATGTGGACTTGAAAAGGTTTCAAGCAAGCAAGTTCTAGCTCAAACGCACAAGAAGATACTCTCAAAGAAAGATTATGTCACACACAAGTCATATTATTGAAAATAAGATTTGGCACAAAAACTCACAAGGTAAAATTCTCTATTTAAAACATTGAGGACAAAATTCTACCACTTCAATGATCACCAAAGATAAATGTCGACAAAGGTTTTAAACAATAATCAAACTTATTGGGGCAAAGGAATCATGCTAAAGTACGAGACAAAACTAGCCGCTTGCATGGTGTTTCAATCAAATCCATCATACATAAAAGTACAACCTCACTTCCCATCATCAACATAAGCACAAATTTCCCCAAACTCGAAATAAGCAATGTCCTCATGCGCAGAGGGAGATGAAAGAAAAAGGGAACGGAGTCATACCCGGGGGCCAAGTTAGGCCCCTGATCCTGGGTAGAAGCGGGACGAAGCGATGGAACGACGAGTTGATCATAGCAATCGACGGCGAAATGGACTAAGTAAGCGGGACAACGGGTTAGTAGTGGAGGCCGCCAGGGCAGTGATCTTAACCCCTTCATCCCGAGATCGATGAGGCGACAAAGATGGGCTCCTACAATGGTGCTGTTGATCAGTGCCGGAGATGGCTGAGAGATGAGGTGGTAGAAGTTATCGCGACCCAGATCTAATTTTGTGTGGGAACTCTCTATTCTCCCTAACTTAAACCTTGTTTGTCAAATTTACCATAGCTTCATTTTGCTTTCAAAAAAGCCCTTTGTTACTGTAATATTAATAATATCAAATTATATATTTTAATATTTTTTATTAGTTTGTACATTTAAACATATCATCTATGTGTTTCAGACATACATTTCAGGTCTGAAAGTGGGGCATTTTAGGTCTGAAAATTTAGAGTTGCGGAGATTTTTTTAAAATAGCGTTTGTCAACTTTCAAACATTTAACCGTTATTCATTGTTGTGAACAATGGAATTTTTGTTTTAAACATTTGCGGCTTTATTTTAGACATTAAATATGTGTAGTTTCAGACGTAAAGTGTAAATGATGTTAACAATTTTGTTTCAGACGTGAAAAAAATGTTTTATTTATTTCAGTTATTTTGAGAAAATTTCTACAATTATCAGACATAGTGTTCGAGTTTACTACATATGTATGTTTTCAGTAACATTGTCTCACTTTCAGACATAAGGATATTATGAGTAATTAATATATGTTAATTTGAGTAATTATTTTAGGCAAATTATATATATCAGACATATCATATAACTTTCAAACGTTGATTTGCATACATCTTAACTCTTGTGTGATTGTAAGATCTGAAACTTAGAATACATTAAGATCCGAAACTTAAAATACATTAAGGTATGGAATCTGTTGGATTTTACTTTATTTTATTTTTTAAGAGCTTTGGACATAATATAATGAACAACATATAAAATGTTTTAAGCTCATATTTTTCCATTTAACGGTCACTTTTCATTTAACGATTTTAAACATACACACAGAGTTTTGAACATGAATTACTGATATGGACAACATGAAAAATAATATGATATATACAAAAAATAAAACAAAACAGAAAAAAGATAAATAAATGAGAGGAAAACGAGGAAATTAATTAGAAAAAAAACTTAACAATTTACATACAAAATTAACGATAGAGTACAGTTGGCTTATGAATTGTTTGAACTTTGAATTCAATTTGGATTTTTTAAATTCAATTGGATTTAGCCATATTTAAGAAAATCTTAAATACTCTTGCGATCTTTAAAAATATCATGTGAGCGGAAAAGTGTGATCATGATTAAGCTACGTTCTGATATTTTAGATTTGGGTGTTAAGTGCATTCAATGAAAACTCATTGCCGTTTTCGTGATTGCCAAATTCGTGAGTTTTTTTTTGAAAAAACCATTTCCCTCAATTCAAAAAATATTTTAATTTATAAAAATTGATAAACACGGACAAAATATTCAATTTTTAACACTTATCGTTAGTGGGCATACATCCGCCATGGCGGAAATAAGAATTCTCGGTATTGACATATTTATTTACTTTAATGCATTGTTTACTTTATTGCATTTGTAAGGAAATAATTGAAGGGGAAATTGGATTTTGAATATTTTTGAACAAAAAGTTGGTGAAATGGTGTAAAAGAACACTTATAGGAGTAATTGATGTTAAAGGTGGGAAAAAAAGCTTAATTAGTAACAATATTTAATATTTAAATTATTTGGATCCAAACAAATCAGGGTTACATTTTTTTATCTAGATTCCAAATTTTCAACTTATTCTATTAGAGTAGCTTTTGTTTTTGATAAGTTAGAGTAGCTTTTTTTTAATTGTATTTAATAACATTGCTAATTAAGCACAAAAACGTCTCAGAATTTTAAAATTCATTTTTCCTCCGTAACTTTTAAACCTGATTTTGTAATCTATAATCTACTATTATATCTTATTACAGGATCATCTAGGTGGCAGGGCTAGAAAAAAAATTTGAATACTGATTTCTGGTGTACCCACCTCAGCGCCAAGTCAGCGCCACATGTATGAACGCATTTTTTTTCTTGACATGTATGCATATTAATCAGCCTACCATTTTTTACGGAGCAGTTACCATTTTATATGCCTTCCTTTTAAAAGATGCTTACCATAATGTGTATTTAATGCAATCCATTTATACAAAATTAATTCAATCCATTTATACAAAAGAAGTATTTAATATTCTTACCTATTGTGTTTCTTTCCCATTTTCCTTTATCGGTTCCCTTTCTTCTTTCATCTTTGCTTGAGTCAATTCACTCTCTCAATCTTTGAGACTCAGAAATGGCGAGAGAGGAGAAGGAGAACATGGTGCCTACGCGATTTGGTGGCCATGGAGATCGCGGCCACTGTTGTGGCTGATAGGAGGAGGAAGAGAAGTGGGTGGCTACAACCGAGCGAGTTGCAGCACGGAGTTTTGGATCCCGATTCATCGTCAAACGTCGGTGGGATGGAGAAGAAGGCTCGATCGAGTACGGAAGGTCACAACGGTTGTAGTTTGGGTGAAGGAGGAGAACGTCATGTAATTGTTCAAATTTCTTTAGGGATTTGAAGTTTCTCGATTCTCTCATGTTGCATAAGTTGTTCTTTTTCCCCATTGTACACTTGGTTTTTTTTATCAATCGGTCGTTTCAGCTTTGAAACGTCGGAGGTCTCGGCGTGGTTCGAGTGGATCATGACGACGGGACAAGCCGACTCGGCATGAGGTGCATCAAAGCCGGGGAGATCGTCGGTCTCATATTGGAGATCTCACATCTTTCAGTTCAAAGATATGTAAGTTAATTTATATCTCTACTGACCCCTACTGATGAATTTGAACACTTATGGTTAAAACTTAAATTCTTTTGCTCACTCATTGTCTGATTGGAATAGAAACACTTCAGCCATATATACTACTACATTCGTTTGATGTTAATGTCGAATCCCTACTTATTTCTTGCTCTTCCAGTTTTTCGTGAGTAGGAGAGTTAACGAACATTGATTGTTCATCTTTCCCAGCTCAATGTTGAAAAGAGTTCTTTCCAGAGAACATACGCTGCACAAGTGAGCTCTCTCTGCTGCATAATGGAATACAATGGTGTTTTTTTAAAAGTTTTTGTATGATTTAGTAAATCACCTAATTGTTTGATTTTTATTTTAATTCTTTTACGGGTGCATTCTGCATTGTCAGAGGAACCGGGTGTTTTGTGGAGTATATCTTTTTTCTTTTTCTTTCTTTATTAAATAAGAAAAAAAAATCCATAAGAAAACTTTAAGTCGCCAAAAAGATCATTGAAATATTGATGTCTTTTGTGTGTGTACGGAGAGAGTGTGTGTACGGAGAGAGTGTGGACTATTTATCAGGGGCAAAACAAGGACTATTTATCAGAGGGGGTGATGTACTAGAATACTTGGCTATTGTTAACTGTATTGACAAGGTACTCTTTGATTAATAATATGTTTCTTTGTTTCTGTATAAGAGAATTCGTATGGAGATCTTCCTTGGTGCCTGTGTGGTCACATGGCTCTTAATTGTACTAAACTTTCTGACTATTTATGTTCTAGACAAGAACTCTTATGGAAGGAAAACCCGATGTTACCTCTATGGCATAACGGCAGAGCAAATGCTGAAATTGATCAGGGCAGTGCAGCTTGAGATGGTGAAATCGAGGCTGAGAGAAACGGGGATGGCCTGGATTTTGTTCAGATTTTGTTCGGGAGATGGTTGTTCGGATCCGGGTCAGGGTCCGGATATGACGAAGTCACTTGATTAATCGGGACATGTCATTGCTCTTAAGAACATGGGACTTCTCAAGCCTGATAAGGTAATTTGCTTCTCCAATTTCCCACTTAATGTCATTTTTTAAGTTATTACATAATATAGAAAATTCCCTTGGGAAAATAGGAAATCATATAGGAAGATAGGGGTCTCTTATGGGGATTTCTGAATGCAAGATAATGCTATTCCTATTTTGGAGTTCTATGCTTGAAATGGTAGAATGTAAACATCTTCCAAGTCTCTGCATAATGAGCTTCTAAAGTAAATTGATTTTTTGGTGAGCAAGATAATAATTATTCACTGTGTAATGTTTTGATTTACTTAAGTTTATAGAGTGGAATATGGCTTGATGGTTTTTTGAAATTTGAAAAGTGTTTACAAGGTGTTTGATGGAATGAATGTATGTTAATCAGTAAATGTTGGTAGGTCTTGGGTTTGGGGGTTGGTTGGCTCTCTGTTTGTTGATGGAATGACCTTGGTATTGGTTAGGGTTGGTAAATTTGGTATTGATTTGCAGGTGAAGAGGAAGGTAGACTTGGTCTACGAGGAAGTGTTGGGCTAATGGGCCTGCTCGCAAAAACGGCTTATGATGGAGGTTGTCAAGTTCTTGGGTACTTAGGCACATTTGTGTGTACTATCAAAGTGTTAAGATCTTCGACAATTGCTTTATGCTTCACTAAGATAATTTATTAAGGCCTTGCTGTTCAATGTGATGACTGCGGCATATAGGCCACACGTCAGTTGCTCTTAAAATTTTAGAAACATAAATCAAATGTTTTCTGATTCTTTTGTGTGTCACTCATGGACGTTCATCATTCCTCCATCATGATGGACCAAGATAGAGCCATAAAAACTGCAGCTCATCTGATCTTTTCAGGACTTGCCACTGCATTTACAAATTGCATATCTTGGGGGACAAGTTAAAAAAGAAAACATATCAAATTGCATCATGTATTAATGTTGCGAAGAAAACAAATCTATAAATTAGGGTTGTGTTCATTTATCATATTTCATAAACTTTATCACAAAAATTTAAAATCCAACTTTCTCTTCGATTTCTTCCCACAAAAATTTCCCACAATTTCAAATTAAATGCCAACTTTTTGCTGTTAAAAAAAAACCAACTTTTTCACTATTATTTTCTTGAACACAATCTAGATGTTAAAAAATGTATTCCCTTTATCCCATAGAGGATAAAATATATTTTTTTTGTTAAGAAAAGTTGACAATTTTCCTTTTAAAGAATTGTTTTTAATGCTACTTTTAGTTTATCATCCTCAATGTACCTTATCAATCCAAAAATTCAGTTTCACTTTATTACTCTTTTATTTTTAACACTCCTCAATCTTCATATCCAATGAAGGAACAACAATTTTACAATGGACAGAGGTAGTACATGCCAATTAGCTATAACAAATTATCCCCTCAATCCAATTTAATAGTTACATATGATTAGGTACAAAGATAAAGGATAGTGGAAGACTTATAAAATTTACACCTAAAAAATACTCAAATATGTAAAATATTTTAAGTTATCAGTTGTTTATTAATATTTAAAACATATGTCCCGTGCCGAAGGCGGGTATGTAAGCTAGTTATATCATAATAGATGAAACCTACAAAAAATAGTCAGAAAAAAGTTATACCGTTGCGTTCTCGTGAAGCAACATAGGATCCACGTATGTGCCACATGTGCAGAGATGTTTTGTTCCTAATCAACACTTAATTGTAGAAATTTAATGCATTCAATAGCAATCTAATTCTTTGAGGACAAAGATTAGGAAATTTTGTACTTTGATTTGAAAGAAGTATGACATGATGCTCGTAAATTGATTATTACTCTCTGGTTTCACACCATCTTATAATTGGATGCAATATGTTTTGCCTTTAATTATATTGTTGTAATTTGTAACATGCAAGTTGTTAAGATGAACTAAGTGGCTTTCAAAAAAAAATTGTTCAGACTCTTGGTACCTTTTTCTGATTTTTTTAATTTTATTTAATTGCATATTTTCTATGTATGTTGCTTTGGTGTTAGTTGTTGTTTCTCGTATTGATTTTCACTTCAATTTTTATGCAGAGGCAATCTCTCCAGCACTGAAATACTAAGTTATTTATCCTTAATTTCTACTATTAAGTAAGAGAACTTTATATTTAGATGTTTTGGATAATAAACGAAGTAACATTGAACACAATCTTTTTTAATTTATATTAACACAATTGATTCTTTATTGAACAGGTGAACTCGTGACGTAGTCGGGTATTAGGACTAATTAAAAAACAAATCCAAGGATGTGGTGTGCAACCTTTCATCCGATGCAAAGAAGGAAAGTGCACCCTACCACACTGAAAAAAAAACATCTGCTTGTAGCTTACATGTTTCTAAATGTATGTTATATAATATAATTGGAATTGTGACTAACATTTAACAAATTTCAAATAAAAAATATTTCTCAAATTTCACCCAATGAACACAAATTATTATCCTAAAGTTTAAACATGGATCTTTCTAAATACTTAGATATATTTATTTTCTCATGATATTGAATATTTGGCCCGAATTATCCGAAATTCATAATATCATCTCTACGTTGTTGAAATCTTACATCTCATCCATTTGTCACACTAGTTTGGTATGCACTTAGTAGTACTTCTATTCTATTTGCCTGGCTATGACAGAATCTGGTGTAAGTTTGGTTAGTAAGAGTTACATGATACTATAAAAGTTTATTTTTATTTTTTCATAAAAATGAAACTAATCTAAGTATTTAATTAGGACAATAAAAAAGAAAATGAATTACACACTTTCGCTCTACGAAGGGACTACTTAGAGACAACAGTCGTCCATTTTAATACGAATGCAGTTTTCAGTTTTAAGAGTACTTTGGTAATATAGAACTTGTTCCATTAACGTGACATCCCCATGATTTGTTCAGCGAACAACCTAACGACAGTCCCTTGCAACCTAATTATCGATTATATTCGTTTTTTGGTTGAGATTGCATTTAATAATCTAAATACTTTAAGATGAAATAACAAATCATTGCCGTCGGTATGTATCTGCATCGACGGCTCTCCTACCATGTAAAAATGAAGTATAAAATATGTGAAGTTAAGTTTTTATTACAATATGTGATTCACATTAAATTATACTCGCATCTTTCAAATTTTAGATTATAATAAACATAAAATTGATTTCCAATTCTGTTAGGGAAAATGTGAAAAGTTGCGGAAAAAGGATAGACACGGCTAAACCAATAATCAAAGGATTATTAAAATCTTATTCTGGATAATTTAACACTTTTTCTTCACTCATTTCAGTACTTTCTATATAATGCAGACTTGCGAGATTCCGGTGAAAATGTAGTTCGGCCGGCGAAGACGACGGCAGGAACTCAACCGTCGCAGGCAATCAGAAATAGCTCTTCAACCTTTTCAACGAACAAAAAATCTCACCGTGTACTTCTTACTTCGGCCATGCGGACTGGGCGGCCAGTGACGGCGGGGAGGCGTGACTGGGATGAGCTTGGCAGCTGGATCGTTAGGCTTCGAATGAGGAGTTGGTTGCTCGGAGACTGCTCAATAGGGGTGTGTCGAGTTCGAGCCTTTAAATTATTGGCTCCAGTGGTTGTGTATGGGTGGATGGAACCTGTATTCGTGACAGCTGGTGAAGGCTGGAGATAAGAGGTCGAGGGAGCAAGCGGCGGGTGGCTGGGTGATGCGGAGGAGCTTCTTGACGCAAACATGAACAAAGAGAAGACTCTGCTGATCGAACATCGTTAGAATTTGAAATCCAAGTTCTCCACTTTCACAACCGTTTTACATCAATGGTAATTCCTTATTATTTTCAAGGGTTTCAGTTGTTATTAATGAGGACCTTTGGTTCTTTACTATAATCAATCCAAAACTAACATACCCGGTCAGCATCTTGTGTGGCATGCCACATCTACAGCCACATAGGCTCAGGTTGGTACCGGCGATGGCTCTTTAACAAGATCCGAAAATTTTGATTGAATTAACAATTATTTTTGGATAGAATGATTATCCTTTACTGAACAAATTTTGAAAAAGAATTTGCAAGCTCCTTTTTTTTCCCACCCACCGGATAACAGCAGTGCAGTGCCGACAATGGCTTGGATGGGAAGTCCTTCTTCGGGAACCCTACACGACTTTACATTACATTCATTCATTCATAGGCCAAGCTCTTTCACTTGAGGAAGTTGAGAATATGCTTAAAAAAAACTCATAAATGGACGAAATTGTTCCTTTGTCTCTCTGGCAAATGTGTCGGCGGGCCAGCTGAGGATTGATTTCAGGAGCTTTTAGTTAGATCTACTTCTTCGCTCCGCCTTCTTCAATCAAAGGCAGTGCGAGCTAGAGTTCCCAGAACAGGTAAGTTTGTCGGATTGCATCTCGCATGCCGTTTTCTCTTTCCTTTGGTGGTCTGTTCTTCGATTGCTTGTTTGTTTCTCTTGAGTTCGCCTGATCTGGTTGCTGGGTTTTTGCTTCATTTCGGAAAATTTCCATGCTTCGGAGGAGCCACTTGTGACTGCACTCCATCTGTTCACTATTTTTCCAAGCTTAAGTTCTTAGAATAACGTGTCTACGATGCTAGGAGCCTCATATGTCCAAATGAGGAATTCAAGCCCAAGATATATCAGATCAGACAGTTGGAATGTAGGGGACTTGATCTTTCTACCATGCACGCATTCACATTAGTTAGGGGTATTTTCTTCTGATAAAAAGGGTTGTGGTTCATGATTAAGGGAAGGGGGATGGGGGCTTTAAGGGGGATTCATTTAACTGAATGTTAACTGTGATGTTGCATAACAAGAAAACTTCTGGATTGGGTGCATTGAAAACTGTCGTTTCTGGACTGAGCAAGTGAAAACTGACACTTGGAGCCACCTTGGGTGGGAGTTCCATCGTTGTTATGGCTCAAAGCTATAACATTCCTCTTGCAATAAGCAAAAAGTGCGCGTCTCGATGCTCTTCGTTGTCTCAAAAGCTTTGATCTGTATGGTGTTCATGTTGGCTCTTTCTCCAATACCCCCCCTCCCCTCACATACTAGAGGATGAAGTTCTATGCCTAAAAGCCACTTGTTTTGCTTCTGATGGTGCCAAGGTGTCCAATCCTTTTCTCACATGGAAAAATCAAAGCCAGCCTTCGGTTTTCAGTTTGGTCGTATATTCCTGATTATCTTTGCTTATTTATGTATATCCACTCATTGCAGGTCAAAAAATGGGAACTTTAGCACTTGATGATGACTTCATTGAATCGAATATATTTCTCACTTTGGGGCTTAAGGAATTGGGCAAATATGGCAAGCATGCAAGTAGTCCAAAGATCTTGCCACTTCTTTCACTACTTCTTGAGAAATCTATACAGAAAAGTGAGAAGATGCAGAAAGAGTCAATGCAGAGTAAAGACGCTGTTACAATTTTCCATGCTCTTAAAACGCCCACAATAAGCATTCAGCAATACATTAATCGTATATTCAAGTACTCTGGCTGCAGTCCTTCCTGCTTTGTCATGGCCTACATATATGTGGATAGGTTCCTTGGGAAAATTGATGCACTGTTAACTTCACGTAATGTGCACCGGCTTCTGATAACAAGTGTTATGGTAGCAGCAAAATTCACTGATGATGCGTAAGTTGTGATCTTGGCTTGTAAATTACTTCATTTATCTACTTATTTTTTGGGTCACATTATTCTAGAATCACTCTCTGTAACCCTGCTTGCCATTAGAACTACTTATAAATTACTTAATATTAACGTTAACCTATAAGAATCTAGAGGATGAAGTTCTATGCCTAAAAGCCACTTGTTTTGCTTCTGATGGTGCCAAGGTGTCCAATCCTTTTCTCACATGGAAAAATCAAAGCCAGCCTTCGGTTTTCAGTTTGGTCGTATATTCCTGATTATCTTTGCTTATTTATGTATATCCACTCATTGCAGGTCAAAAAATGGGAACTTTAGCACTTGATGATGACTTCATTGAATCGAATATATTTCTCACTTTGGGGCTTAAGGAATTGGGCAAATATGGCAAGCATGCAAGTAGTCCAAAGATCTTGCCACTTCTTTCACTACTTCTTGAGAAATCTATACAGAAAAGTGAGAAGATGCAGAAAGAGTCAATGCAGGGTAAAGACGCTGTTACAATTTTCCATGCTCTTAAAACGCCCACAATAAGCATTCAGCAATACATTAATCGTATATTCAAGTACTCTGGCTGCAGTCCTTCCTGCTTTGTCATGGCCTACATATATGTGGATAGGTTCCTTGGGAAAATTGATGCACTGTTAACTTCACGTAATGTGCACCGGCTTCTGATAACAAGTGTTATGGTAGCAGCAAAATTCACTGATGATGCGTAAGTTGTGATCTTGGCTTGTAAATTACTTCATTTATCTACTTATTTTTTGGGTCACATTATTCTAGAATCACTCTCTGTAACCCTGCTTGCCATTAGAACTACTTATAAATTACTTAATATTAACGTTAACCTATAAGAATTGGTTCTGATTGCCTGCAGTCTGCAGGTCATGGCCTAGTAGCCTTGCTTCTTCTAATGTCCTTTGTAATTTTTTTTTTGCCCTGATCTCTCAAGTTTGTCAAAGAATGGATGCAGTATGAAAGTCTGACAGTCATTTAGTTTTGATAAATTTGTAGTCACAGGGAATGTAATAAGAATGAAATTGATGCCTAACTATATATCCTTCATGATTTCAACAGATTTTACAACAACGCATACTATGCCAGAGTGGGAGGAATAAGCACAAGCGAGTTAAACAATTTGGAAATGAAGCTGTTGTTTAGTCTCGATTTCAGGCTTCAAGTAAGTTTGGGGACATTTCAAAGATACTGTTTTGAATTGCAGATGGAAGCAACCGAAGGGCTGGAAATAGAAAGACCTGTGACAGCCTGTCGATTCATAGAGAGCCGGTCAAACAAAGGTGACACAGCTTGTGCCACCACCATTCAAATGTAAGTTTGCAACCCCATTTCTGTTGTATTGGAAGTTCCAATTTGCATACTTCATGCAAGCTTTATAAAATGAAGTCGATATGTCCAGTGTAGAATCAGTAAAGGGATGCAGAGATTTGCGTGCTTGCTCTCTTGAATGGTTTTGTATCATCTAGGAGATCATTTGGTTTTTGGTTGGTTGTTGATTTGTCATTAATCACGGTTTTGTTCCCTTTTGGACCCTTGTTTCTGAAGCTGATCCTATTGTTTTGTGAATAGACAAGATATGTAATGAAGATTGAGAAATTCAAGGTCATACAATTACATGCATAACTTCCATTTCTATACAAGTTCATGTACGGTTAATAATCAACCCAGGTTTGAAATACACGAACTTGGTTATCAACTAAGGATTGGTTGAAGTTGAAACTATTTAGGTTGAATGCCATAGTACTAATGCCTAAAGCAATGAAGAAGATGCCTCCATATTTTAAGTCATTAGGCTCTAGCCAAATTGGTTAAAGCTTTAGAGACACAAATTTGAGGTCAGGTCTTGAGTTTAAGTCTACTGGCATCAGCCCTTGCTATTCAAGAAAAAAACAATGAATCAGATACCTACAACGGGCCATGGAGCTGGGAAGAAATGTAAAAACAAGAATTGTTGAAAATAGCATATTGAAACTGCAGCTATAGCTACCTTAATTTTGTTAAATTTGTGGAAAATTTTCTAAACCTTTCATAACAAGCAAATAATTTGCTTAGGGGTTGTTTAATTTTGGAAATTTACGGCTACAAAATTTTCGAGTACAAATTTGAAGTGATACAATTCAGGGAATCGTTGTTAAGGATACTTGTCATTTGTCAACAATCCCAAGCATCCAATCTATTAGTTAAGCTCCTAAAGATATGAGATGAAGGTCTTGTGTTCAAGTCCTCAATCTCCTTATTTCCCTCCCATGTATCAAAAAAAAAATACTTGTACAAAGGCTTATATCATTCAAGCAGCATAAACAATAATACTTCTGGTTCTGTACTGGGCATCTTCTCTCGAATTAAAGTTTGGACCTCCATTGGTAATGCAGAGTCGTTTCAGTTTTAAGAAACGAAATATAAGCACACAATGACGTTGCTTTTCATTTCAGACCAAAATGAATAATTCAAAGTGATAACAGGATGCAATGCCATGCAATAAGTCTAGCTTTGAAGCCTACGGGCATTTCAGGAGAGCAATAGTAATATATACTATATGGAATTTTTATTAAATAAAAAATCAAAAGTGAATTGAAAGAATAGTTAAAACTTCAATTATGACTAAAATTCATTTACAAAAAATCAGATTTAGCAAGACCTAAAACAAGAGAAATAAACAAACGAGTAAAGGAAACTTTTGTTTCCCTGGAAGGTCTTGTAGCAGCAACTGAATCGACTACTCTATACATGAATGGTGGTCGGTTAGCAAAAGATCAAAAGTCGGCCAAAATAATTCACAGTTGGCTCAAAGTTATGCTTGGGCTGCGGCCTTTGTAAGCGCTTTTGTAAAATAATGCCGAATATCTGGAATGATCCGCTTAACTAACTGACAGGACCTGCATCCACGTTGAGGTTTACTGTCACTATATCAGAAACTCCATATCGACTTCCAAGTTTGACAAACAAGATGACCAAAATATATAGCAAAATTTATACTCGTAACAAGCTTTTCGAATTTTTATTTTGAAAACCAGCTAAATGCATGAGCCATATTAGCAGGTACAGAGGCATAGCATGAAGCATTTGTCTTGGTAAAATTCTTCTCCCAATTGTTTATTTTCATGACACACCGGTTAAAAACAGGGCAAATAAAAAGATAAACATACCAGGGCTTGGCTCTTAGTCTTTCAAATTGTTCCAGTATGAATAATATGCATGCTTCTTTCAACGTAGCAGCATTGAATGCCTCCGCAAGCTCATACATGTCAGAAACATTTTCCACGGAAATGTCCTACAGAAAGATTACCTTTTAGTAACAAATTCAGGTGATAAAACTAGCAAGTTGGACCTGAGGAAAGATAATTGCTAGAAAAAATCACTCACTTGGGCAATTGTATACTCGCAAAGACGTTTAAGGCCGTCCAAAAGATATTGATCAGCAGCTCTTAGGAGATCCTGGGCAATATCTATATTTACATCTACTGATCCTGTGTACATGAATCTGTGGCAAAGAGTTAGCAGCTATGCGAAACTCTAAAAGGAACACGCAGTTCAGAACCATGTAGAAGGGCAAGAATGAGGCCCACCTCATCATCAACTCAAAAATATTCCATTTAATATTTGGAATTTCAACATCTTTGGCATCTCTCTCCTGCAAGCAAAAAACAACATACTTCTCATAAAATTTGAAATTCATGAAATCATTTCACCTTTTGACTTGTGTTCCCAACCACCCAAGCAAAGGATGTTAAGATTCAAACTCACCCTATAACCGCCATCAAACATAGCACGAAATGCATCTGACGAAGCAAGGAGACAGATTCTATGAGCATAGAATCTTTTACCTGAATTTAAACCAGGATGAGCTAACTTTAGATTCTCAGTAACATTTTCAAGAGTTCTATAAACATCAAGAAGAAAATAAATTACTGCCCAGTAGCCAGTATGAACAGCGACAAACCATACCTTCCACTACAAAAGTAACATCAGATAATGTCGGGTTATTTACATACTGTTCACCCAAATAGACCTGCAGTTGTTGGAAAACAGTTGCAAAGTAATTAAAATATAGCTTTATCTCATCCCAAAATAATGGCTACAAAACTATAGTTGGAATTGTATTCATTCCACAAAGCCTTACACATTAAACAATTAAAGAAGGTGAATGGTGAAAGATTAGCCAGAACTATCAATAATGTAAACAACACTAAGCACATCAGCTTAGAAAAGAGAACCATTGTTTTTTTTTCGAATAGGAGGATGCAGTTAGTTGAAAAACCTGTGGACTTGGCGATAAAGGGGCAGCATTACTAGGTGAGAGAGAAGTTGTGTTACTCGCCAACTTGTACAGGGCATCAGAACCATCCTTTTTCTGCTTCAGTCCGGCAGAATTAAGCAACTCAAGCAGCAACTCCAATCCTACAAGGCATTCAAGATAACTAAGAGTAAGAAAATACCAGAAAGTAATTGAAACTGAAAATCACATATTCATGCTTCTGAGAGCTGATAAAGCTGTGCTTTTACCATTATTGTCAATAAAAATTGTTCTTTGATCATCATGACAGCAGATATGGGCCAGAGCCAAAGCTATCCGTCTTTGAACAACTTTCTCTGCCACTCTCATTAAGTGTAATAGACAATGTAATACCTGAAGAGAAAATGCACCAATAGATCAAATTTTGCTGGCACTCAGTCATGTTAATATTGTCTCTGAAAGTAACTTCCAGAGAAACCATGAATCAAGCATTACAATGACTGTATAAACTTAATGTCCATTCACAGAGGGAAAAAGGAAGGTCAAGGGAATCACTTACACGTCCATGAATTTTGTCCTCCAATCTCTTCAATGTTTTCGCCACACAATCTTTTGTTGGCTGCAAGCAATATGAATAACTTCAACAGCAAGTAATGGAACATATGACTAAGATATAAATGTATATTAGCTCTTGTAATTTAATTACATGTCAGACAGTAGCTCAAATTCTCGAAATCAAACATCTACCTGGAAAATGAACTCTCCCTCTTGCAGTTTTTGGACACCTCCAAATCTGATAAAATCAGCAATATTATCCTGCAATATAACGTGCAAACAAGTGCTGAAACCCCCAATATAAAATGATTGTGCTAACCAAATTCAGAGCCCAAAAGTCCCTTACCTCATTATCTGTAAGTCCATACAGTGCAAATGCAGCATTGTGTTGCAGAGAGCCTGTTCTTGAGTCAAGAAGCCTAAGCAGTGGCAAAATGCCACCACTTTGAGCTATGCCAGCTTGATTGTGAGTGTCCTGGAAAAAAATGGTTTAATTGAAAATAAAAGTGGATTAAGAAACAAATAGTAATTGGCAGATGTGTATTAAGCAATAATACATTCTAGTTCAGAATCTTCTAGGAGAATAGCAGAACAGGACTAATACATAGCTCCAAAAAGCTAACTGACTGCTCAGTCTTGAGACAATTTGAAAACAACCTTTAAGTTGTCACCGTGGAAGCACTATCTAAAACCAAATTCAGTACCAACCACATACAACTTCCTGTCATATAAAGTGAAAATAATACCTGTGCTAAGCGGCCAAGTGCGAATGCAGCCATTTCTTGAAGCTGGGGGTCTGGAGCTTGAAGCAAGTCAATCAAAGGCTGTACCGCACCCCTTTGGACGATATGCACCTGCAAGAACAATGCTTGTTTAAAGATTACAAAATTGTACAAGTCGTCGTGCAAAGTTTCCAAAAATGAAGAGGCGTTTTGTTTCAGTTTAAATGGCTGTTTAATTTACAAAATTAATTACTATATTATTTAGGAGTGTGGTTCTATTAATACTTGTATCAATTTATCTGTACCTTCCAAACGAACTTTGCCACAACAAAAAAAAAATGCAAAAATGGGAAACATCTAAAATACTTTGGTTGGCATTTACAATGAAACCAAAATCTAGGAGAAAATTTCCTACCTTACAATCAGAATCAGCTGTAGCAAACTGACCCAACAAAAGAGCTGCTTCTCTCTGGCTATCTGGACATGTTGAACTGCCATTTAAACCCATAATATTAGAGAATAAATATCAAGCCAGCACATATGCATTCTGATCCAAGTTTTGTCTTATCGTTCAGTTTTGCTAGTATAAAACCTAAAACTGATGTGAAGAGATTATATATTAAAAATAATTGAGCCTGCATTACCGAAGTAATCGAATAACAGGCTGCAATGCTCCGGAAAGCAGAACCTCAGTTTTTATGTCTGGGGATGAATGGACAAGATTCCCTATCACACCAACCTGATAATAGATTTTCAAGTAAGTTGCCAATACTCTTTAAATATAGGTGATGAAGAAAAGTATGACTGAAGACCAACCGCTTCATAGTGTATCGAAACATCATCTGAGCAAAGCATGAGGATAAGAGAGGGCAGTGCACCAAATTCCACAATCTGCATATCCCCTATTATATCAAAAAGTGTACAAACCATACTAGCATATATCGGGAGGGAAACACAAGTACCTGTTTCTTGTTATCATCATTCTTGAAAGCAAGTGTCCTCAGTGCTCCTGCAGCTGCTCTCTGAACTTTCACATCTGAAAACTCAAGCAACTTGACCAGTGGCAGAATTGCACCCTCGATCCTGTAAGTTTGAAAAAAAATTAAGAATGGCGTTAACTGAAGTTAATTTCAAATTGTAAGGAAATATGCAAGTCAACTAACCTGACACGTGATTTTATGCAAGCATTCTCATGAGCAAGGTTAGTGATTGCATCAGCAGCTCTCCTAAGAACACCACTTATTGATTGAAGATTTGAGCTATTCTTTTCTTTTTGTAACAGTTTCACAAGAGGGGCCAAAGCTCCAGCATCAACTATCAGTTGTTGGTGCTCTGGCTATTTTTTTTTCAGCAAACAAAACAGAATGGTTATCAGAAAAGCACTAGCAGAAACAAAATTGCAAGAACCATTCAGGATAGATAGTTAATAGAGGCAGAGGAACTGTGGAAGCAAAGCAAGCTCCCCCGTCTCCCAACCGCTACAACTTATAGCGCGGGTGTACCACCATAACTAGTCTTAAAAAAGGGAAGACAAGGAAACGACCAACTCGTGTTCCACGTACAGAAACTCATGCTACGTTTTAAGAACTCGTAAGATTGTGCAGTGGAGAAACATAACATGCAGCAACATAGAAGTTCGGAAGAGAAATATTTATATGATTAAATTACCTTGACTGCCAAAAGCCCAAGCGCAATCGCACTTCCTTTTTCAACCTCGTGTGCAGACGCGCTAGGAGGAGTGCTTTCATCTTCTCCTAGAGGCAACGGCGCCTGCATATGCCTTACGAGCGCAGGGACAGCTCCACACTCCACAATTAAATCCACAAGTTCCTCTGTGAAGGCACGCATAAATTTAGAATTTCAAAATCCTGAATCAGCAGCATAGAACCAACGGAAAATCATATAGCTGGATCATTCAAACAAGATGCATATAACGAAGCGCCCGTGTGCCGGTTCCAAGATACAAAATACTGCAATTACGCGATAGAACAGAATGGAGATCATAAAGTAAATATTTACAAGTTAATCCGGCGGTTTGCAACTAAATCCAAAGCAAATCTACATGGTTAGAGCTTCTGCTAATCAGATCGGTACTGAAAGAAGAAAGAATATTACCTTTCTTAGCGAGGTCGGCGAGGAAGTGAACAGCGCTCTTTGCGGCGGCGCGGTCCGATTCGGCGGATGTGAGGACATGGACTTGAGCGCAGATGTCGCGGGCGAGGTCTTTCCGAGCTTCCTGGCCATCGACGATCGTTTCGGTTTGCTCTTTCTCCTCGCTAACTTCGATTACCTGGTCGAGCTTCCGTTTCAGGCCTATGTGCTTGATGATCCTTTGGCGCTTCTTGCCATGGCGATCCATTTCGGGTGGAGAAGAAGAGAACTGGAGGGGTACTTTAGGAAATTAGAAGTTCGATGGTTTTCTGTTTATCGCGACTAAAATTACTCGTGCACGATTCGGGTTTGGGATTTTATACCGATGGTGATTGGGCGCCCGGCGCCCCGCCAATTTAATTTCAGATTTTTCGCTATCATGCGCTCCCGCGTTCTTGCTTGCTAGCTTGGGCTGTTTTTACATTCGATTCAGCGCCCCCTTAAGCTTCAAAATTGGTTATACCTTAGGATTCAGCTCCCTACAATTTGACATGGGATTAGCACACTCACAATAAAGCCCACGTTAAAATGCGCATGTACGCATAACTAATTCATTTATTTTCAAGTTTGTCATTCGCTAAATTTGATCAACATTATGGTCGTGTTTGATCAGTATAATTAATTGATCAATATCGTTTCCTTGTGTGAACAACATCGACCAATCAACATGACAAAACTACTGATTAACATGACAAATCTACTAATCAATATGCTAAAATGAAAAATCAACATGACAATTATAACAGAGATAAATATGCTAAAAAAATTTCAACATGACATAAAATATAGATCAATATGGTAAGAAGAAAAATCAACATAATAAGAAGAAATATCAGCATGACAATAAGAGAGATCAACATGCTAAAAAAATGATCAATATGGTAAGTAGAAAGATCAACATGCTACATATAGTTGGAAACATCGTCAGAAATTGGAATGATGATTGAAAACGAGAGTGACACTTGTTGTAATTTTTTTCATCTCTTATGCTCATACAGTGTGCATATGCGCACTGTATAGCTACTTTACTATAAATACTTGTTTTTTTGCGAAAAAAAGCCTTATATGTGATAGCATTATTAATATACTGCATTTTGTAAGTTTTCTGGTGAAAATCACATTTTCAAAATCTAATATCAGCCACAAAATTAATACTTATTTCTTTAAATCTTTATCTTTTGAAAACTTTATATCAATTTTCTCCAACACAAACTTCCTCTAGAAAAAACCCTAGAACACACACCCTAAAAGGGGGTATATCTAATATCACCCCAAAAAATTCGTAAGATTTATCAATGAGACAACATCTTTCAAATTTGGGATTCATTAATCTCTCAATTTCCATCTACCCACCATCCCTTGTTTGTACCTCACCATCAGAGATCTTGGTTATTTGATCAATCAATCTCTATGTCAAAGATTTTACTGCCACCACAAATGGCCTCCATAATGACATTCAAGCCATCCAAGGGATGCTGAAATGGACGACTCCACTACTGACCACTGATGAGAGGTACGAGAAAGTGATTCGATGATGATGACAGAAGCTGCTGCAGATTACCGGTGAGGTTAATGGAGACTCATCCAATAAGGCAAAATTAGGGTTGTATGTAAGGGTTGTTCAGGTCGGATAGTGAGGAAAATGGTATCCGAGCGCATTCGGGGAACGAGTACCATTACCATATTTTATGGTTTCTAAGCGATTCAGAATGCGGGTATTTAACCCCACAACTGATTTCTCCACCCCACACAACCTTAAGGTTGTGTTTAGTGGCAAATTTCTATAAATTAATTTATAGATAGATTTCACATGTACTGGGGAAATGAGTGAGAGAAGTGGATGGTTTAACTAATGATTTGACTATTTTACCCCTGACCTTAACATGTATACAACTATCTCTTAGTGGCATTATTGTAGATTGATTAATTTTGAAACCCATTTTTTGTACGCATCCCCAATGAAACATCGAAACCTGTATTTCAAATTTAAATATCTTATCGAAAAATTTCCAGGTTTTATTTGAACATATCATTATTTTATGGTTTCTAACCGTTGCTATTCAACCCCACAACCGATTTTCCCTGCACAGCCCCTAGCCATAGCCCACCCTTGGATTGGGTTATACTTGGGTGGTTGGATCAAGTTGTGTAGGTGATGACTTTGGAGATCCTGATATGGTGAATCGAGAGGCGCTAAAACGAGAAGTTCGATTACAATGGTTGAATCATAAGACAGTGCTGTAAATATGTGATTCGAAAAATTAACATCATCTTGTTTTAATAGATAAATTAGCATCATCTTAAGACATAATTCCACAAATAACAATTTCTATAATACGACTAAATCTCGCACTTGTTTGATTGTTTCTTAAAAAGTATTTTTCCGTCTCATAAAAATTGTTGTCTAACACTCTAGCTTAAACTTTTACCGAGATAAATTGTAAAAAAAAATCAAATAAAACATATTTAGAATGTTTAGGTTTCAAATTATGATAAGTATATGAATTATTTAACTTTATATATCTTAATATTTATAAAAAAAAAATAATAGATTAAATATCGTGAAAGAACAAAAAATAAAAGTTGCATTTTTGGGGAGGGAAAGAGTATAAAATATACAGGTAAGGAAAATGCCTTCAATCATTAAAAGTGTACACACTTTTTTTCCTTTATGATATGGTAAATGATGTGATAAAAGATGAATGAGTGATGATTAGACGAGAAATATGTAAATCAGAAAATTAAAGTATGGTGTGACAATAAAAATAGAATTTGGTGCAGAATTTTTTTAGTACCTGTATCAAAACTCTACGAGTAACACTGTAATAGATTCGTTCCAATAAAATAGTGGAAACCATTTTTCATAACTCAATTTAAGTGGATATAATATGATACATTAATACCATGCATATAAATGAGAACATGGTTATCTAATGGTCTTATCAGATTGCATTGTACTACTTCTTTTAGGCCCAGTTGAGGGTTTGTTCAATCTACAATTAGTCCAAGCTTATAGGCCCGGTTCATTTTCATATTGCTGACGAAGCCCGACCAACTAATTAAATGCATGGGTTGTTCGTGAATTGATCACTCCATAATGATGAACAAAACTAGCTCTGAGCCATCAGCAATTCAGCATTATCTACATGCTATGGCTCAGTTCAAGGGGAGTGGGAAATTTATTTAGAGAAATTTGGGGAAGTGTGTTTTGTTTGATTGATGGATAAAATGTATGTGAGTAGAGAAATTTGAGGAAAGTATTATTTTATAAAAAAATGATGGATTTAAGGTTGTTAAATGTATTGAGACTGAGAAAGTTGGGAACTGACCCTATAAAAACATTTATGTGTTGTGTTGATGATATAGGGGAGGATGTGATTCTGCATGAGTCTAAGGCTACTTTCTGTCGGCTTCAGACAACTGATGGATATCTTTATCATTTTTGTTTTTGGCACATCTTGTATGTTTTATTTTTTTGAATAAGGAAATGATTTATATCAATAATTCAAAGTAACCATAATACAAGCCCAAATGGAAAGAGTAATAGGAGAGAACCGAACGAACGGTAAAGCCTCGTGCAGGAGGACTAGAGAAAACTGAAAACAACCAACAAAAATAAAGAAGCAAAAATGACGGAAAGCGAAAGAATAACCAGCAGTGAAGAAAAGATAAATATTAATACAGCTAACGCAAATAACTTGAGATGTTAAATAAATGGTGTGAGAAAGGGGCCCTGAGATTGCTCACTCCAACAACGATAAGCTCCATCTAACGATTACCAAAAATTCTTCACATCTGGGGGCACCTGGTAAGCTAGATTGGGCACTCGACATGCACCAGACAAGATGCTTGGACCAGTTCATGTCCCGTCAAACAGGCTCGAGTTGTTCTGGAATGTCCAGATCCTTGACAACACCAAAGGGTCAATTTCTTCAACACCAGAACCGCCCAGGAAGACCCACCACCTAGGCAATCCTCAGTCTGATAAATCATGCTTCCAGGCAGGACAAGCCACCGCTCAGTCCTTCCGTTAATAGAGACACCACACCCATCCCAAGCGCTACACCATCCACCGTGAATCCATCCACCCATATGCATAATCCCCATGACACCACACAAGAACCCAAAACCAAAACCACAACCACAAACCCTTCCCATCACTACGTCGAGGAAATGGGCTCTACTGCGGCCCGCCACGTAGTAGAGGGTAAGCATTGCGGGACGGGCCGTAGTAGACGCCATGGTGAAATGGGTCGCAGTTTTGCTCTTTACCGCGGGCATGGCCGCAGTAGATGAAATTTTTATTTTGAAAAAAGTGGATTCATCCATAATTCCAAAGAACCCATAAATCGGATGAATGGTGAGTAAGTCGTGACGGCGTCGGTGGGGCGGTGGCGGTGGAGCAACATGGCTAAGAAGGATGAAGAAGACAAAAGTGATTATGAAGGAGAAGATAAAGAAGAAGATGAAGAAGAAAACATAGAAGATAAAGGAGAAAGAAAGAAAAGGAAAACAGAAGGGAAGAAGGAGGAGGAGGAGGATGAGGATGAGGAGAAGGAGAAGAAGATGATGATGGAGAAAATAAAGAAGATGAAGAAGAAAACATAGAAGATTAAAGGAGAAAGAAAGAAAGAGAAAAACAGAAGGAAAGAAGAAGAAGAAGAAGATGGAGAAGTTGAAGTGAAAGAAGATGAAGATGGAAGAATGAAGAAGATGATAGAAAATGGGGAGGAAGCGGATGAAAAAGAGGAGATGAACCCTACAAAAATTGTTTACTGCGGTCAAGGTTGCAGTAAACACTTATTGCGATGTCAATTGACTCGTTTACTGCGGCTTTCTCCACAGTAATGGCCATAGTAAACTTGTGCCTCTCTACGTAGTGCATGGATGACATCAAAGACTCCATACCTGTTTCAAAATCAGCACCAAATCCTCCTTGCACCTCTGTAACCCAACAAAATTCACAACCATCGGTAGGCCTGAGAGCCCACCACAGGTCACCGTGATCAGCCAATCGCAGAACTAGGGCTGCTCAATCGGTTATTTCGGTTATAACCGAAACCGAATTTGTTAATGTATTTGGTTTTCGATTTTCTATTATTAGTAACCGAATTAACCAAATAAAGTCGGAAACCGTAAAAACCGAAAACCGAATTCGGTTCGGTTATTTCGGTTATTACCCAAAATAACCGAAATTTTTCTCTTCTTCTTAACTCAAAGGTGGGCTGGGTTAAAGGTATATGGGTTAAAGGTGGGCTGGGTTAAAGGTATATGGGTTAAAGGTGGGCTGGGTTAAAGGTGGGATGGGCTAGTACTAGTATATGGGTTTAGACATATTATTAATTCGGTTAATTCGGTTAACCGAATTATTTAAACGTTAACCAATAACCAAACCGAAAATCGTATAAAAATTTCGGTTAAACCGAAAACCGAACCAAACACCGAATTATCCAAATCAAACTGACCAAATCCGAAAAAAAAATTCGATTATTTCGGTTTAACCGTAAAGTTGATCAGCCCTACGCAGAACCACCATCGAGGAGGATCCGGTCCCGGCGTAGGAAGGTAACCGCGAGCCCCAACACACCCTCCTACCAGCCAAACCCACCAACAGGCAAGAAACAAACCCCTTCCCCCATGCCAAACTACCGGTAAATCGGAGGTAGACCAGCTATCTCCACCCAAACCTTCAAAATCCACGCGCAACTCGCAGGTCGAGCGTCTGATCGCTCATGGGCGAATCGAACCGATGAGAAACAACGTGAGATAATAGCACGACGACCCATCACCTTGGAGGGACTAGTAGCGGCAGAAGAACGACGGTGCAAGGACGGCTGAACCAGATCACCCGCCGGAGATCGTAACTCGCGTCGGACTTGGGTAAGAAGACGCGACAGATCTCGATGAGGGAGTAAGGTTGGCCTCCTAATCTGGGGAGGGGATCGAGTCGCCGGAGAGCCTAAGCAAGCCAAGGCTTCTACGTGACTGGTAGAGGGCCGACCCTTGACGGCGGCAACAACAAACATGAGCGGCGACGCTATTTTAATTCCCCTAATTTTGAGAGCTCTCACTTCACCACATGTTGCTAATTTGAAGTTATGTATGTCCAGTACATTTTAATTTGTATGTAACATCACATGGTAGTTTAATTAAGAAGTGCGAAAATTAGGGGTGTAATTAGCAAAAGCCAAATCTAGAATCCAAAATCAAACCAAAACCCGAAAGTCACCGGGGTGGCCATAACCCGATCTTAATCCAAATTTTTTACACAATCAGATTAGGATCGGGTTCAACCAAAATTTCCTTGCCCTCACTCGAAATTCTTACCCATCCCAATGTAACTATTTACCATTATACGAAATCATGACATATAGTATATGATGTGAATCCATCAAGACCCAAAACCCAAAACCTTTTACACGGAATTGAAGGCAGAATCATAAGAGTAAAAAGTAAAGAATGTCAACCAAACTCTTTCTGTGTTTATGAATGATTTTGTAAACTTCGGACGAGCAAGACTCGGTAATCGCTGCCCACATGATTCTATAGTTACACATCTATTTCCACTCTCTTGGAAGTTGTTACAGAAAACTGGATCGGATGTGAGGTTATGATACTTGATGATGAGCTGCTGCACATATATATTTAGGACAACATATTTAAGAGGACCAAAAATGGGATCCATAAAATATCATAATGTACAAACAAAACTCATGATCTTTTGCTTTCTTCATTTATCTCTTTCAATTGCATGGATTGGTTGACCCATGTGAACCCATTAATTGAAAAATTCCAGGGTTTTTAAATATCCACCACACTAGCTAGAAACACTCCAAATTCTGGGATATAGGATTTGGGTCCCATATTATTTCCAGCGATCGAAGCATTAATTCGGATAAAATTAGAAAAGGAAGGAGAAGGGTATAGCTGGGTACGTACTTGAACTCGATCAATCTCTGAACAAACTCTTGTCGTCCTTGTCTTGCACTAATCATGCAATACCTAGTAACTAATTAGTTAAGTGACAAATCATTTTTTTTTCTATTTTAAGCAAGAAAGGATGATCACGTGACACATTTTTAATAAGAAAAGTTTGTGGACAACTGCCAATCAAATGTTACTGTATATATCCCGTAATTTATACTCGTTTTTTACGGACTTAAGAGCATTTTCAACCGCCTCCCAATTTTTTTGATATGCTCATTTTTTGATAATTATGAGCATTTTTTGTCCAACAGCTTCATCATCTTACTCTCTAAAATAGAGAATGAGGGAAAAAATGGAGAGTCTTCCATAAATTTGGAGCATTATCCAAATTTTAGAGAGCCTCTTCAATTCTACTTTTTAAATTCTCTCTCATCTCTCCTCTTTTTTAGCTACTTGTGATTGGTTTAAACACCTCTCATCTCTCATCTCTCTCAAATTAATTAATTAATTATTCAAATAAGTAGAATATTTTATTCTTGTAATAAATGGACAGTTCTTCAAAATAGAGAATCTATTGGAGTTAGAACCGTTGTGTAAAATATCGTACCGGATATCGCATCTGCTTTTGCTTGATGCGAGGCGATGATATCAGATATATATCGGAGATATTTCGGACGTATCGTTATATTTATATACAATAATTAATATAAATATAAAAATAACAAAATATTAATGAAATTTTAACAACAAATTTTCTGCAAATTATTTAATAGAGCTTTTAAGTAAACTCAAAATCCCACCACCAAAGAAAATGATGCAGTAATAGCAAGATAACACCAACCGGCACTACCATTTCTTACAATTTTAACCTTAAACTTTTAAATTTCTTACAATTGTGTCTTGTACCGCCATTTTCATCATTTCGTCCTACATACGTACGACCAGACATGCCATTTTGCAGACATGAAATTGGCCTAAACGACTGCTTTATAGCGCTAAAACCTGATACAACCGGCGACGCGATACAATATTTAATGCTCTGGTTAGAACACATTGTTTTTTTGAAGAATATGACTTTTACTTCCCAATTTTGGATAAAATTTTGGAGAAGCTGTTAGAGATGCTGGTTGCTTCAAAATAATATAAGAATTTGAATTTTGTTTACTACTACTCCCTCCGCCAGTCAAAAATTGTAACAAAATTCAATGTTTGACTCAATTTTTAATAAATATAAATATTGAAAAAAAATAAGAAAATTTATATTTCAAATTATGATACTCGTGTGAAAATTTTGATTTTCAATATCAACACAATCATGAAACAAATTATAGATTAAATACTGTGAAACTGTCAAAACAAATATTACATATTTTACGAAGAAATGAAGTATTTCATAACTAAAGTTGTGTGTAGTATTCCCCTTATTTATTTTATAAAACTTGGCTTGAATATTTTGCTACACAAATTTGGCTTTTTGAATTATATAACCTATACTCCACGGCTGATCTGTTCGCAAAACCTGCCTTTTGCCAAAACTAGGTTTTGCAAGGCGTGGTCAACCCCTCATCACTCTCTAAACATAAAAAAATTAACCATAAAACTCCAAATCTTCTCTAACAGCACAATTCCATCCCTTCCTGTCACAATACCCAATCACCTCCTCTACCCAATCACCTCCTCCCCTCCTTCGCCCTAGCCCTGCCGTACCACCTCCCACTACGTCGTTAAAACATTGAAATTGCGCATGCATCGCGGTTAGGCGCACTATTTAGCGCGGTAATGGCTGCAATAAAAGCCGCACTATTTAAGCTCGCACTAGCAGACCTATTGCGGCCAAGTCCACAATATATAATGCGGCCTATTGCGAAAAAGGCCGCATTATGTAATGTTTTTAATTAAAAAAAATAAAGATGAATTCGGATGAATTCATCCGAATCATCCCCAAAACCCAAGTTCATCAAATACGAAATCCACAAACGAAACAAAACTCGTATTTAAAGGAATAACAACACAAACTTATTTTTCTTCCATTTCTTCAATTACTCAAACAAATAACTAAAAATATTAGTAAATACAATTGATTTCGAACACTAAAATGGTAAAAAAAAACCTAGATCTAATTTTCTTCAACTCTAAAACAATCTCAGATCTGGAAACTTCATCCTTGTTAACGTCGGAGCTTCACCGCCACCTCCTTGTTAACGGCGGATACTTGACGGAACTTTCGATGCGGCGGTGCGACACTCCAAACGTCCAGCGCTTGGATCTGCAAACAAGAAAGAAGAAAGGAGAGCGGGAGAGAGGTGGGACACTAGAGAAGAAAGAAGAAAGAAGAAAGAAGAAAGAAGAAGCTTACCTTAACCTGCAATGGACGGGATGCCGGAGAAGAAGATGAAGAATCATAGATTAAAAGAAGAAGAATCAAGAAGAAAAACTTATTGCAGGAGATCAAGGAGAGGGTGAGGAGGTTTCGGTTTGGGTGCGAGAAATGAATGGAGGAAGAAGGAAGGTGTCTTGGGTTTTAAAAAAGTGTATTGCGGCTTATTGCGAAATAAGTGCAATATGTGCGTTAATCATGCCCTTATTGCGATTAAGGCAATTAAGCAAATTGCAGCTAAAGCCGCAATACTAACGCACTAAAATTGCACTCCACCACGTGGTGCATCCACTAAACCTCTGCAACGCCGCTTTTGCCCTTCCACTGTGCTAATTCCCCATGCTCGCATTGCGCACTTGTCTTCACCCATCTCACTGATTGCTCTTCCACCGACCACCGTCGCGCTATTATTCTTGCAATGGAGACCGTCACGTTGCTTGTTCGCGCGTCGCCGACCATCGCACTACTCATTCCTGCAGGCCTCCTCCTATAACCAAACCAAGAAGCAGATCTCGATGTGGGGTAAATCAAACGGTGCAAGGGCTTCACGGCGATCTCGTGATGCCACGTTTCACGGCGATATCGTGGTGCTACTGTAGGAGGTGGAGCACTACGTTGTAAAGACATGGGTTACTGCGGCTGTCGGTGCAGTAATCCTGTAGTAGTAACCGCGGGGACGTCCGAAGTACTTCGCACAGTAAAAATAGTCTCATTTTAGTACTTTACTGGAGCTATAGCCGCAATAAATATATTGTAATGTTTTTTTTAAAAAATCAACATATTCAAATCCTAAACTTAGAAATTAACATCTTCATCATTTTTCCCAAAAAATAGCACCAAATGTTGCACCCCTTGGCAGTAGAACTCGTGGCCTAAGGTCCCTGAACCATAGAACACAACAACATTAAGAAAAAAATAGAAAGAAAGAAGCAAACACTCATAGAACGAAACGAGAATTTAAGAAGTCGACGACCATGAACCTGGAAGGGCAGCGAGTAGATCTGGTGAACACGAGTCTGGTGAGCACGATTCTGGTGAGCAGATTCGGTGAGTCGCGAGATTTGGGCGGTGGGCGGCGGAGCTGGAGGACTGGAGCGAGGCTGGCGGACTGGAACGAGGTCGGCGGCACTGGCGGACTGGAGTAGATCTGGTCATGAACACCATATCTAGTGAGCAGATCTGCAAGTTTAAGGGGGGAAATTAAACGCAAAAAAAAAAAAAATTGTAGAAGAGAAAAAATGAATTAGGGGCGGACTACTGAGAGGGAGAGATGCAGAAAAAGGGGAAATTGAAGAAGAAGATATTAATGATGAATAGAGAGAGAGATGGAAATTGAAGAATAATAAATTAATGATGAATAGAGAGAGGGGAAATTGAAGAATAAGAAATGACAAGTTTAGAATCAAACGAGAAAAGTGGAAAAAATAGTCTGCCACGGCTTTACTATGAATATAGCCTCAGTAAAGCTTTATTGGGCTATTAGATGTGTGAAAATGGGTTTACTGCAGTGGTAAGAAATTTTTCCCCATGTAGTGGAGACGGCATGGGAGAAAGAGTGGGGAGGCTGCGCGGTGCAGCCCGAGTCAGTGGTGGTGCGCTAGGGTGTAGGGAAGATGACTAATTTGAGTAGTGAATGAATTTTGGGGTTAATGGTTAATTTACATAAATGTATGGTTTGATTTGACATTTTTCCTTGGTTTGGGAAAACCGGATAGTGCAAACATAGCCCACTTTGCTAGTTTGTTTAGTTCATTATATACTTCTATTCTTAAAAATTGAACACATTCTTTTTTCTACCATTCTAAAAAAGTGCACTTTCCTTAAAAATATATTTCTCCCTAAAAGTCACTAAATTATTCAAACTTTATTTTTACTCATTTTCTATCTAATTTTTTGTGCAACGTCTATTCAAGGACAATTATATCAAATTACATAAAATTCTCCATTCACTTAATCTTCGCGTCAAATTAAACATACCAATTATATGGGGATTGGAGAATATATTTATAAGGGATATGCTATGAGTAATCATTTTAGACACTTTCCCATTAAAAATTTACCATGTAATTTTTTTGTGGATCTACTTGATTTATTTAGGGTATACAAAAATGAAAATATGACAAATGTTTAAAGAGATAGTGTCCAAAAGAGTATTCAAAGTGAATGTGACTCTCCATAATATTCTCCTATATACTCGAGTTTGTTTATTTAATACATATGTGGAAAAACACATACCTAAATGTACTACTAATTAACTAACTTAACTAACCAACTCAATAAGTTAAAAGATTAAAACACACTTCATAGATATTTATTAAGAGAGTAAACTTGACATTTTCATGGTGTGTGTTTTTCCACATATCTGGTAAATAGACACCCATTATATAATTCATTCGTCCCAGAAGTAACGTAACAATTTAATTTTGATGTCGATTTGACTTCAATTTATCTATATTATTTCTTAACATAAAAAATATCAAAAAATATATTCATAGAGTTAAGACATCAAATTTTTAGTTGTATATAAAAGTTTCGAATTTATAATTTTTGAATTGACATAGAAAAAAAATCATACTCCCCCGCCCCTAATTAATTATACACATTTCCTTTTTAGGTCGTCCCTAAAAAATTATACATTCTTCTTAAATGGAAACTTATCTTCTTTAAAGTTACCATACTATCTCTACTTTTGTGCAATATCTACTTAAAGGTAATTATATCAAACTACATAAAATTTTATATCCACCTTATTCTTTATGATTTATAAAATGTAGAATTAATTAGAAAATGAGAGAGTATATTAAATGCTGAAAAATAAATGTTACATTAATTTTGAGTGATAGAGATTATAAAAGTCACAGAGCGGCGAGAAAGTTCGTTAGAGTCGGTGGTGGGGCTTTTAACTAGCTTTTGTTTCTTCATTTTTTTAGAGTGGGGCAAAACACATTAGTACGTAGCATGCATGATGGAGCGAGCCACAACACATCAAGGGGGTGTGTGGCCTGTGGGTGGCTGTGGTGGGCAGTTGCTATAACTGCCAACAAGCTGGCGAGATCAGATCTCCGGAACTATATACATGTAATATTGTCTGTCCATGGTCAACTAAATGAAATCTCTGTGCGAAGAAACATAATTCACACGATGCATGTTCATCGTGATCATATTCCAGCGAAATTATGATTCATATATATATACATGATCTTAATTTTAATTCTGCCAAAATAGAACTGATCAAGCAAGCAAGCAAGCAACTTCCGGCCAGTTGACTAACAGTTGGGGCTGGGTTCGGAATCTTGGGATCCAGATCCAGTAATTAGGATTATTATACTTCACGGGAACGTGTGTTTAAGATTAGGGTCGTAATTTTTTGTCTTAATCCGTGTCATTATACAGAGATCAGCTAGCCCTTTAATTGCAACTTGATTTTTTATTTTATTAAAAAAAATAGAGACAGGAACCTTCAAGGGGGTGGGTAGCTAGCTAGGCCAGGAAGGAAGCATCCGCGGCTTGTCCCAACCCACCCACCCTCAGGGACCATTTTATAACCACAAAACAAAATGAATTCGATCCATCACTTGTCCTTTTCTTTGAGGCCATTGCCAACTTTTTTACTATGCCTACCTAGGCTAGATGCACAGAAACTAAAACAATTGATGATGATGATGATGATGATGATGACGATGATGATGATGAGGAGGAGGAGGAGGAGGACCAACTTAATTTTCCTTAACATTCAATTTACCCCTGATATATAGTTTTATAAGCACACATCAGCTCCCCCTTTGCATGACGTACAATATCGTTAACTGACCTTAAGAATTTTGAATCAATTAATTAACCGACATTTTGTATTTTCGAAATTAATTTATTAGAGAAACCCCTAAAACATCTAATTATTCCCAGTTGCAGACAGAACCATTGACTCCTCTCCTCTTCTTGGTCGATGCATGTGCAGCTACAAACATGAAACGAAAAGGAAATACTAGCAAATTGGAGATTAGGTAAACCTTAAAAAGGAGTAAATTATAAGTTGTACGGATCAATTTTCTATTTTAGCATTTGGTTACACAAGTCGTGAAGTAGTAAGTACTGTTATATATACTTCATTTGGACGTTGATGTGATTGCGACTCACTTGACTCTGAAATCCTCTGGTCCCCAGATGACCCTGGCCAATTGTTGATTGCCGAACTTGTTTTTCGACCTTTCAATATTTTCCCACGGTTTTCCGGAAAGTAGTAATGTGAGTGTTCGTCGGTGGACAAGATTGGAAATTTTCCAGAAACCAATTAATGTTGCCAGCCGTGGATGATAATTTGCGTTTCTCCACTTATTGATTACGCTAATTAATACTGCTAGCATGCCAAACAAAACAATCAATCCTACTACTTTTATCTTTCATTACTTTTTGATTACAACCTACATACACTACACTACTACTGCTTGCCGTAGTATCATGGAACCCGGACAATTAACTAACGGCATGGCGGAATATAAAACCTACTAACGGCCGGTCGCGAGAGGGCTAACGGCAGCTTCCTTGCAGGGACTCGGAGGTAGGCTGCTCCTCCCACACGCAACTAAACGCTCGACAAACTTCTCAATTCTCTCTCCGTTAGTCTCCGTCAGTAACCGCTTTCCTCCAAACGGCAACGTTTCCGCTCCTCTTTCTCTCAATACTTCCTCCTCCTCCTCCACTCCCACCACCACCATGCTTTCACTACCCAGACCATTCGCCTGTAAATTCCGATCGATAATAAAATTACGAATTAATTTCGGAAATTTACGAAAACAAATTCCGGGGAAAAGACGTCGGAAAAATATAGAAAAAAAATGTGATGATCTTGGTTTGAGTGACGACGCACCTGAATTCTGACGTAGTCCGTACGGTTCCAGGAGAAAGCGTTGCCCAACATCTGGTCCACTATCTCCGAGACTCCGTCAAGCGCGATGTCAACTACCGTCGACGTGGAGCACTCACCGTTGTAACGGAACTTGGACCTTGCGCACGACTGGCCGTTACCTAACGATAGAACCATTAGATCTTCCACGCTAGCAACTAACGGGAAATCTCTTTTGTTGTGGAGGACGTGGATGACCGCCGCCGCCGCCGGGTTGTTCATCACCAGGCCTCCGTCTATGGCGGAGCAAGTGGTTTTCCCGTCCACAGACGTGAGAGCGAATGGCTTGAATTGGCCAGGCGTCGCCGTCGTAGCGCGGCAGACTTTCCAGAGCTCGAAGTTGAAGCTGGGACACTCGGAGGCGTCGGCGCGGGAGAAGACGAATGGAGCGGAGCTGTTGAGATCGAAGCAAGGAACGAGGAGAGGCTTACAGGTGTCCTTCAATGTCAAAACATGACCACCCTCTCTCTTGAAAACCTCTTTCAACACCTTATCCATGCTTCTGGCAGAGAACCTCCGGCGCCGGCGAAACACTCCCTTTGTCTCCAGCTTGAAGAGCTTAGAGTTATACCGAGAGATAAACTCAGCAGCGTCCTTGGCGGTAAACAGAGGATGTCCAGAGCCATCGTCTGCGGAGATAAAGGAGGCCAGAAGAGCGCCAATTCCAGTGCCAGCAATAATATCGAAAAAATCTGCGATCTGAGCTTGTGGATCGGCGGTTTTGAGACGGATCTGGCGCTCGAGGTGAAGCAGAGATGCGGCGGCGACAATGGCAGTGGTTCCGCCACCGTCGATGCAGAGGATACGCGTTTTCTTGGAGTGAGCGAGCCATTTATGCTCCAGCTTTGAGAAGATCTCGAGTGTTACCTGGCTCATTTCCATTTGAGATGGAGAGAACTCGATGGATCGATTGTCTTCTCTGTATCTCTGATCAGATGAAATCTGTGTAACTACCAAAGCAGTGAGTAGTAGTGAGCGAGTAGGTAGTGTGAGTGAGAGTGAGGAGGCGGGTTATTGTTGTTTATAATATAGTACATAGTATATGGGAGATGAGGGCTGGCTGGGTCGCTCGCTCGCTCGCTCGGTCAGGGTTTAATCTCTCTGTCGTTTCCTGTGTTGGTTTTTGTTTTTTTTTTTTTACAGCACCTTTTCCATACTAACCACCACTAGTAGCAGAGTAGCAATAACGTGTCTCCAGTTTGGACGGTTCTCGCACGTGTTATGCACATGTCGTTACACCAGGTTTTACGTGTGCGACTTCCCCGCAGCGCAACTCGACTTCCCCGCTGCTGTATATAGTCATTTTTGACCTTATTATATTATAAGCCTATTTGTTAAATTTGATTTCTAGTTAACCTATCATATTATGCTCAATTATGACATCCCAAAAATATTATAATAACAAACAAGAGAACAACTTACCAAGTGGAATCGCTACATTCTTGACGACATGGCTCTGATACCACTATTCACCATGAAATTTTAGGAAAAATTTAAGCTTTTCAAAAAATAATTTATTCGATAATACATTTCCAAAACAATCACGTAAAATAAGTTCACATTCAATAAACACGGGTGCTACTTAATCACACCAACAAAATAATATAAATAGTTAAGTGCAACGGAAAATAAACAAAATTCGTTTTATTATCCCAAATTGAAAGCCATGTCGAGAAGTTACACTGCGTCTCCACTCGGTAGCTACTCCTCCTCGAAGTACGTCTGCTCGTACTCCGAGTCAACGGGGTTGGCATAGTTGTCTTCTTCGTAAACTCACCTGTAATTAATGGGGTGAGCGTCCATTTGCTCAGTGAGGAGGAAAGATTACAGACCCTTCATCAGGGTCGTAATACTTCCTCAAATAAATAAATTATAAAATAATGATTCTAAGCATGATAGATTATAATATATAAGTATATAGTACAATATTTAAACAGCAAACAATCAGACACCTTGATTTATGCAAATATCTAAATGCAAGAATGTTCTTTAGCTCGATCACCGTACGTCATAAAACATTTTTGAAACCATTTTAAAAACATGCCATCGGATGAACCTAGTGTTATGACCCGTCCTTCCAGACGTGTCATAATTGGAAGGAATAAAATGAATAAGGACTAAATTGAGAGAAATATAGGATTTTGGAGTTAAAATTTGAAAGGTTGAAAATAGAATTAGTTAGAAAAAGGACTAGAATGAAACCTTAGTGTTAAGTGGGGTTAATTTGAAAATGTTAGAGTAATCTAAGGACTAGACTTATAATTACCTAGAAATCTACACTAATCCTATCTAAGTTGCAGACACGGGGAAGAGTGGGGATGGATTGCTTCAAGGCTGGGTTTTGATTCTGATAAAAATAAAAATAAAAAACAAACAAGGGGAAGGGAGAG
Source organism: Stellera chamaejasme (assembly GCA_024586325.1). Classification (NCBI taxonomy): domain Eukaryota; kingdom Viridiplantae; phylum Streptophyta; class Magnoliopsida; order Malvales; family Thymelaeaceae; genus Stellera; species Stellera chamaejasme. Next base: position 9,918,276 of record CM044982.1, on the reverse strand, counting down.
GAGACACGATTTCACAACAGGGGAGGCTGGGTTAGAAAAAAACGAGGGAATTGAGGAAGCAGGAGCTGGAGGTGGAGGCGATTACTTCAGGAGAAGGGAAGTGAGGCTTGAGTACGAATCAATGATGATTCAATGCGGAGGTTTGGTGCAGGAACGACCGAGAGGAGGAAGAGGGAAGGGTTGCAGCTGCTTATCGCGATCTGCTGATGAATCGAGGCAGCAGAAAGGCCCGATGATTTGAGGTGGAGTTAGAGGGAGACAGAGCACGCTGGAGCCGATGGTGAAGATTCAATGCTTTCAGAGGAGGACGAGCATCAATTTCTTCACTGCTGGAATTTCTTCCAGACGCGATGGGAGGGAAGGAGATATCCGGCTTGAGCTGGAGCTTGCGGAGTTGAAGCTCTGATTTTTGACGACAGAGACAACTCGATTAACAGTGGCTGTGAGTGAGTTTGGGGACTGCTACGATGATTTTTAGGGATGTGGTAAGATTGTTCCTCCTCAGTTTACCTTAGTTATCAGATTTAGCGTATCTCAGTTATGGTTAAAGGTTGAAAATATTGCTTGATTAATTCATTGATTCTGGACTGGTTATCGTTTCTAGATTGCATAAATGTTCTTTATTAATTCTAACTGTAATTGTAGGTCTTCACGATTGTTTGTTAACTTAGTAATTTTGCTTGTTGATTTTGTCGGATCAGTTGATGAATTCCTGTTTGAGTCTTGACAATCATGTATTTTGATTTTTAGCTTGTTTGATTTATTTGTTGTCCTCTGTGGTTCATGACTGAGTTTTATTTGATGCTTGAGGTAGGTTGTATCAGTTTTATTAAAGGAATTAGAATTATCCCCATAGGTGGTTGAAAGACGATTACATGTCTCGATCATATGCTTTGGTGTTTAGAATTTATAGGCCTTGAAATTGTTTCATATTATACTAGTGAGATTCTTTAGAAATTAATTAGTTGATTTATTGTGAGAACTTTCTTGTCTTTATTTTGGTTGACATGTGAATTAAGTTTTGATAAGTAGTTGTCGGCATGAAAAGATTTTATTCTCTTGAATTTAAGAGTTAACAATTCCTTTAGCCTCAGTTCAGCTAACTCTTGAATGGGTAAGACTTATTAAATTCCTTGCTATTGTTTCCGTTAAATGTTTGGTTGATTAATTTATAATTTAATTGTGAATTAAGAAAGGTTTCAAGGGTATGAGTATCTGTTTCAGTGGCAGTTGGCTTCATACTGTTTAGTGGCAAAAATCTACTCCACCTTTTAGTTTAAGTTGTGCAACCATGATGATCAATGTTGTGTTCTAAACCTCCGGCTGCGCCTATTATTAATATTTTTCTCAACCTGATAAGCTTTTATTCTTGTTACCTTTGGAAGTCTTAGGCTTGGAACATGTTTAGTCTGCTATCTACCTTTGCAAGATGCTTGTTCTTAATCTGCTGCTAAGTAAAAATATTAGATAAGTTTGGAGGTATTTCAAAATACCACTCCTTGTCCTAACTTGCTTGTTAATTACTAACTACTCATCCCTTTTTTCTTTAGTGGATATATGGAATATGTCTAGGTACCTTTCTCTGCTTTTAGTTATTTGATGCTTCTTTTATGCTTGATATGATTTCTATCTACGCTTTAATTTAATCCTGGCATGCTCCTACCCACTTGTATGTTGCTTAAGTAACTAGAATGAACTTAGAAAGTGAATATTACCTAGAAACCTCACATGGAAACTAGGAACCAAACCTTTCATCATCTGTTGCTTTTAATACTGCTATTTAAGTGTGAAACAGAGAATACAGAATATAGGTTACATAGAATTACATCAATGATAGAACCTCTACTCATGCTTGACAGAAGGTACACTTCTTTCCTTTTATTTTATTTTCTTTCCATTATTTTCTTCAGATCAGATACTCACTAAACAGGTTTGAGAACTACGTGATTCTCTGAACCCTCTCTAAGTAGTATCACTGATACTGATAGGGTACGTAGGCAACCCCTTTGGGGCCCGAGGCACAAATAAATCTTATAGCTTGCAGATATTTGTTCCAGATTTCTCCAGAACTATCACAACTAATCGAGGAACTCAAAGCTTGAAGTACAAGCAAGCTTGTTAAAGAAAAAGAACTTAGAACTTTAAGGGTTTAAATAGTGTTTTCTTTCTTATAACTAGTAAAACTTCTTGTACACATTTCTTTATATTGGATTGTAAATCCTTAAACCTTTTTCTATTATTTGTAAAAGTTTATGTATTCTCCTTAAATGTTTTATAAACTACAAAAGATCTCGTGGTTACGAGTCGGAACCATCAGCTGTCTGTATTGTCGGTTTTGGGTCGTAACACCTAGGGTGGTGGGTATGTACATTACCGCACTCTCAGGAATGCCCGTTAAGCAGAGCTACTAGGGATGCCGCCAGGCCAGAGCCCAATGGGATGTCTACGCTGAGACAGAGCCTCTTGTGAATACCAACCAATCTAGGAGGCAGAGCACACGCATGAACCTAATGTAATGGGTGTGTACATCACCACTCTCAGGAATGCCCAGGTCAGAGTCCAATGGGATGTCTACGTCGAGACAGAGCCTCTCGTGAATGCCAATTAATCCAGGAAGGCAGAGCACATGCATATAATAGTTGGGTTCGAACCATCCGTTCCGAACCACTCGTCTAAAAATACGGCTTAGTTAAGTCACGTAAAGCCGAATCCACGACACCTCTCATGTCTTAACTTAAGGTGGGTCGTGTAAGGTTGTTTTTTCGGCAACAGACACATCGAGCCAGTCATAGGGTCTTATGTCCTTATAGTTGCCTTAACCTGCCGCCTATCGCCTTAAAACATTTTCAGGTCATGTAAGGTCGTTTTTTCGGCACCAAACACGACGGGTCAGTCATTGGGTCTTATGTCCTTATAGCTGCCATAACCTGCCGCCTATCCCGGAAAAAACATGTTGTCCAGAAAATTCATTTTGTCCAGTTTCGAAGGCACTCATGCGATGCAGTTCATCAACCAATATGTAACACCCAATCATGACGCATGACCACCAGTCCGTTTAATTATCAAGCCTTTAAGTGTGATGTCATGTCCTACTCTTTAATATTTTTATCTTGTAATCTTGTTACTTACGTGATGTCATGACAATCATTTACATTTTGATAGTTGATTTACTTGTATACACTCTTATCTCGTGAGTTGTTACCAAACATTGCTTAATCTTAGTTTCGCGCCTAACTTGTTATCTATCGGCTTAGGGTAACTTTTACAGTCCTACCATGATCCTAGCATTTGGTTTCAACCTTAAACATGATACTACCCCTTTTTGAACCTACACATGATATCTTATTAGCTTTCTGACCCTAATATAAAACTAGCAGAATTCGTTTGACGAACCTAACATACCACTAGCGAGTATAACGGTCCTAGCAAGATACTGGCATTACATACAATATCTACCGTACATATCATACATGTATAACAATCAATCAGTCAAAAAAGTGTAACAATTCCTAAGTGCGATAGTATAAAGTATCAAGAATAACTAAATACGCTACCCAGGTTGCCAGATCAAATATTTTATTAAGCTCAATTGTTTAACTTAAAGTTCATTATTCGAGAGAGTGTTTATGAAGCAGATAAACCGACTCAAAGGAAAAACCCCACCTTATCCCCCTTACATGGATGTAGCCGGGAATATGCGTCGGCTATTAATCGAGAGTAACCCGAAGCATTGGTTGGAGTTGGTGCTTGGTGTCGAGAACCTAGCGATAAGAATTTAGCGAAATATTCTATGAGATTCCGCAAGTGAAAGCTTACCGGTACCGGTCGGTAAGATTTATGGAAAAGAACGGAGATTTTTACGATTTTCTAACGGCCTACGATAGCTCAAGGTGAAGCTTGGGTCAAAACAAAAAGTCCGGGAATTTCTAGAGGGCTTCTAAGCACAAAACAAAATTTTAAGCACAATAAGATATATTTAAGCAAGGAATTGTTTTTAATATATTAAACAATTTAAAAGTGGAAAATGAAAATTTTGAAAGCTATAAACTCTATTATAGGATTTATGTACAAAATATAAAATTTTTCCAATCTTTACTATTTTTTTTTATAAAAATAATAGAAAGGAAATTAATTACTAAGATAAAATATTTCCCTTTTCTAAAATACTTTTTGAAAAGTTTTCATATGTAAAATATAAGTATTTAAGCTTAAATAAAATATTTTATAACCAAAAATATCAAAATGAAAAAGTTATGGATTTTTTAACTTTTAGAAAATATTTTACAATAGAACCAATAAATAATAAAATAATAATAAAAAAAATAAATTTGGTAATTTACAAAGTAAATAAAACTCAGAAATGAATTTAAAACAATTTTGGTTGGTGTAATAACAAAACATTTAACTAAAATACAAAACTTTTAGGCTAGTGCCCAAAGTGTCACTTTTAAAACTTATTGAATGACTTGATTGTAAGCCTTTGACAGTGTAGGAGGTTGACCGAAATAAATAAAAAGACCAGAGTGTATACCAGAGTTTTACCCAAAATCACTTCTTCTTCAATGGTCCGCCGGATACTGGGATTGGCGGCGGCGGTACGACGGCCTCCGGAATCCGGTGATTTCCGCGGCGGTCTTGGGTCCGGATGGTGGCGCGCCGGTCGACGGTTCCGACGGTGGTGGTTGGAGTGGCGGAAAGCGGCTAGGATGGCGGATCGATGCGGTTAAACTTGGAATTGTGGTGGCCGTTTTTGATGAAATCCTCCTTCGTTGGAGCAACTCCGATGACGTGATAGGTTGGGTTGGCTTCGTATGGTCACGGCGGAGCTAATGTTGGTGGAGGTTGGCATCAAACAGGTCTGGAGAGGGAAGGAGGTGTAGAGGCTGAAAGTTTCGTCCTTCTTCTGCCGCTTCTTTTTTCTTTTCTTTGATTTCTTCCTCTAACCTAAATCAATCCTATTTATAGCCAAGGTTGATGATTGACAGGGGCTAAAAGTGATGATGATGGAGTGAGGCCAGGTTCTGAGTTGGATTGAAGGAAGAGGCTAGATCAGAAGCGTGAAGGTGGCATCGGTGGTTTTGGTGGAGCTGCGTGCTCCGCCAATTTTGTTTTAATTCGTACTTACTAAATTATCTACCAACACCCATTATATATATATATATATATATATATATATATATATATATATATATATATATATATATATATATATATATATATATATATATATATATATATATAATAAGGAAAGATACACAAAATAATAACATAATTGAAAAAGGAAAACACATGAAGTAATAAAAATTCAAGTTCATAAAATAATGAAATGGTACATAAAAATACATGAAACCGTGAAAGTGATGAAGAAACATAAAATAATAAAAATAAAAAACACATAAAATAATGAAAATGAAAAAATACTTAAAATAGTCAAAATGATAAGGTATATAAAATGATTATAAAGTATATAAAATAATAAAGTGACAAAAATACTGTAGTACATAAAATAAAATAATGAAAAAAATAAAGTATAAAAAAGATAAAGTGCATGAAATGTGGAAATAACAATAATTATTAAAATAAAAGAATTATAATTATGAAATAAATAGTACCTAAAACACTAAAATTACCTGCTATAACAAAGATGGGTGTCAACAAGATGAAGTTTGTCGATTTTCGCTTCTCAATGAGGTTTTCAACCAGGGGTGAAAATTACTAAAATACCTTAATAGTGGAATTGTATTTTCTTTTAGATTAATCTAAGGATTAACCCAGGCTCAAAAATTTAGGGTTATTACAAATACAATAACAATGTTAAACTCACTAGCCAATATTTTTTTTGTCATTTTAACTATAATTTAACTTAAAATTAGCTAATATTGTTGTAGATGCTCTTACACAATAGATAATAAATAGGACACTGAAACAATGATAACTATAGGCATAAAGTAAAAAGCAAAGAATTAGAAAAAGAGATGCAATCATCTTCCAATGTAAAAAAATGATAAAAAAGAAAAGATGCAAAAGAAATAAAATCATAAAAGTTGAATTAAAGGTAATAATCAAACGTAGTCCATGAGCACGAAACATTTACAATTACCAATAAACACATATCGTCCCTTAACATGAACAAATAAGCAGAAACAAACAAAATAACATAAGCAGGTTAAAATGTAGAGATAGGATCATATCTTATCCAAAAAAGACGTATAGCAGGAGTAATTATAACTAAGATCAAATAAAAAAGTGGTAAATCAGAAAAGGTTTAGTGAAAATTTTTATTGGATTTGGTAGATTTGGTAATTACGATTTTTGAGTAAATTCTGCTGGCAGTTCCATAAAAATAATTATCGTCTTGTTTTGGTCATGTTTTGAATTTTTGTTATGTTTAGGTCCTATCCTATGGTACTCTGTCCTATTTTGGTCATTTCCATTGAATTAAGTAGTTAAGTTCGACGAATTTTTACAGATTTACTTTTTCACCCTTCCAATTGTTAGGAAAAAATATGCTTTAGTCTTATAACTATCAGTGTCCCAAATTTTAACCCCTAAATTTCACTTCTACCTACCATCTGCCCCCTCCACTTCTCTGTTTTCCGCCAGAGCCACCGTGAAGGTTCATCGTCGATCATCAATCTCCGCCGGTACTCAGAAACCCTCTACCGTCGGTTGGTGGAGCACCGTCCGGCTGTACACTGATCAGATTGGCTCCAATATCACCAGAAGCGTCTGATTGGGTGAGGAGAAGAACGATCGGTTCTACTCCCACGACAAATCACTCACCCGATTGTCGATTTAAATCGGTGATTAAAAGCGTCGTGACGGCGAGATCAAAGCCAGTGCTGATTAACCCAAATAGTGGGCTCTACCTTGTGCTCACCTCCGACAACGTGTACGTCGAGGATTTTTGCGGCCAGGTATGCGGTTGGAATACATCCCAACGAGATCACGGAGCTAGCGACGAACCCGTGGTACGCCGGGTCGGACCCGGTGGAGATAGCGGACCTGTGCTAGGGAACCTACGTGACTGGCAACGGAGGGTCGTACACGGGGGGCGGGGGGGACAACTATTGAACGACAAGGATGATACCACATATAAGTTTTGAGGCCTTTATAGGCATGAGTTAAACTTTTGGGTTCTAATTTTTGGGAAATATAAGTTAGAGATTCAATTAAATTTTTTCATAAGGGTAAAAACGTAATTTCACTCAAATATGTTAGAACTAACGGGCAAAGTCGACGGAAAGGACCAAAACAAGACATGATACCATAGAATAGGACCTAAACAGGACAACAATTATTTTTACGTGATTGCCATTCAATTAATACTACGTTTCTAGAAAAAAATACACATGATATCACAAAATGTTCCTTACATTGGTGGACAATTTTACGTATGTTTTTTTTAATTGTAATATGATAGATTTAGTTAATTCCAACCAACTAAATGAGTCATGATCACCATGTTGAAAAAAATTAGCATAATGTTGCGGTTGACTAGGTAATGGAAGAGCAACAAGACCGTTTGATCATGTAGATCTCGATGTTTGTGGAGATAGAATTAGGAAAAAAAAAAATTAGCGTAATGTTGCGTCTTCATGTGTACCGTTCACTGAGAAAAAGAGAGAAAAGAAAAAGAATGAAGAGAAGATAAGTGAAGAGGAGTTGAATAGATGGTATACAGGAAAACGCGTCTTCATGTGTACCGTTCACTGGTGAGCCTTTGCTTATTCGTCAAATCCCAGTACTATGGTTTCACTCGCACCTGAAAATACCAGCTATTGTTTTGTTTGTTCTTTCCCTTTTGTTGACATGTAGATCACGGTGGCCTGAAGAAGAAGAAGAGGAAGAAGAAGAGTTCCATCACTCTAGTTTCCTGGCTGGAGCGTATAAATAGTGGGAGTTGGATTAGCTGTTCACGATGGGTCACTCATGGTTCGATCGTACATTGTTGGTAACCGCTTTTGCAATTCACTCGTTCAAGCAGTTTCCTGAACATAGGTTCTCACTACACTTGGTAGGTTGCTGCATATGGAAGAGAGATTCAAAGAACTCATTTTCTTTTGCAGGCAGAAGAATGGGTGTTTCTATCAGCGGGTCTAATTGCGTTAGAGAAAGTGTTAATGGCTATGGACCAGTAGTATGCCAGTCGAGACAAACCTGGTTACTCTCTGGTGGCCGTGGTGGCATCCTTTGCCACCATTTTAATTTGCTTGATAGAGCTCTCATACAAGGGTGTGAAGCAAGGGGTGAGGATCAAGTGGCAGGGCTTGGAATTTGGATTCCATTATCCAGCTTCTTCAGTGCAAAGGCCTTTCTATTCATTTGTTCACATTTTTGGTCCCTAGTTGCGTCTATCGTCGGCATGCTGATAATCCAGTCAAGCTCTCCCTTGTTTCTCTCATCTTCATTCTTTGTATGGTCTACTCGAGGCTAACCCGCCGTCTTGGGTCAGTTGAACTTGTACGAGAACGAGACATTCAAGTTTAATGCGTAGTTATGAGATGCGAATGGAGATGCTTGTTCATATTTTAATAGGAGTATATAATTTTAATTTTGTTAGATGGGTTTGGGGTTTCAAAACGAAGGACATATATATTAGGGAAATTAACAAAAACCCTCCTGAGGTTTATCATAATCTCCACTTTCCCCCCATATTTTCGGAATTCTCGAATAACCCCCTGAGGTTTGTGAAATTATACAGAAACCCCCACGGAGCTAACTTCCGTTAAAATTTTATGTTAGATTTTAGGTTTAATTATAAAATTTGGATGTTAAAATTCGAACTCTAACAATTTAACCCCAATATTTTAAAATTTTCACATTTTTATCCCCAAATATCCCTACCATCAACCTCCCCTTGCCACCCTCCTCCCCCTTTGTTGTTCTCTCTCTCTCTCTCTCTCTCTCTCTCTCTCTCTCTCTCTCTCTCTCTCTCTCTCTCTCTCTCTCTCTCTCTCTCTCTCTCTCTCTCTCTCTCTCTCTCTCTCTCTCTCTCTCTCTCTCTCTCTCTCTCTCGTGGACGGCGGCTGATGACGGAATCAACGTTTTCGACGGTAGATTAGATGGCTAGAGGTGCGCCGGTGGATGGTACGGAGTTTGTGACGTCGGAGGGGACGAAAAGCAGCAAGTTGGTCGCGAAGCGGGTCGGCAGTTCGGGAACGATTTCTCCTCCATTTTTGCGTCTCTGACGGCTATGTGTGATGGCAAGGACGTTGGGAGAAAGGCTCCAGCGGCTGGTGGTGGCGTAGGTGACCTTCGGTGGTTGATTTCCTGCAGATTCGAGAAAATGGGTGAAAACGGATCGACGAGCTGCTGCTGATTTCTCCTCAGTGGCTAGCTGTCGGCGTGGTGCGACGGTGCTAGGGAGACAGCGGGTACCGGCGACGATGATATTTGAGGATAAAAATGTGAAAGTTTTAAAATATTGGGGTAAAATTGTTAGAGTTAGAATTTTAGCATCCAAATTTTGTAATTAAACCTAAAATCTAACATAAAGTTTTAATGAAGTAAGCTCTAGGGGGGATTTTGTATAATTTCACAAACCTCGGGGGGGTTTTCAAGAATTTTGAAAATACAGGGGGGAGTGGAGATTATGACAAACCTTAGAGGGGTTTTTGTTAATTTCCCTATATATTAATCGAGTAAATTCTGCGGAGTTTACCTGAATTACATCCCACCATTATTGAAAAATTTGTGCATTTTTTTTCTTCTGAAACATGACGACTTATTTTATTGAATAAAACACCAAATAAAACAAAGCCGATGACAAAAAGTGGCAACGCCTAACAAAAGTGCAAAGAGCCTGAGTAAATTGTTGACAAAGCTACCCAGCAGCTTACGAAAATCATAAAGACAAAGCAAATTCTCATTGCTCTATCTCTACCTAAAAAGGTTATATATCCAACACCATTATCGGCATGACGGATTGAAAGAAGTGTAGTGCGAGCTCCCAGTGCCCCTAACATGTTCCAAGCAAAATGGTATCAACGCATCACGACAGTGCACAAATAGAGGAATTAAGAGAAATATCTGCGAATGACTAGCAAACTCCAAGCAACCAACAAAAACCATTGCTAAAAGTAAATTAACTAAAAAACTTAAAACAGTACAGTTTTGGTGGCCCTATCATTTATTAAACTTAGTGGACACTCCATCAAGGATCGACCCCAGGCTAGGATTCCCCCAACCTCGGGAGGGCTTGTTCCATCAATGTCGGCTTCGTGATCTGCGCGAGAGCCTCTTCCGATGACTGGAGTGGTTCATGGGGAAAGCCGGAGGCCGACGAGATTTGCGCCTAGAACATCCATGGCTAAAAACTTGGAGAAGAAGTTGAGAACTTGTTGAACAAGTTGAAGCCGTGGGGGAGAGGAAGAGCACCAAAAAATGGATGGAGGTGTAAAAATGAATGGAAAAAAATGATCTTAAGGTCGATTTAAGAGAGGTTCGACGAAGGGAAGGAGAAGTATGAAGGCTTAACACCAATTGAGAGAGGTGGAAGCGGAGGAGAGAATGTTGCTTAACGGCGGTAACTCTGGAAACGAACGAGGGATTTTGGATATGGAAACCTTAGATTTGGTGGATAGAAGACCGAGGATGGAAAGACGATGTTGACACAGAGTCGGAGACAACAACGGGTCAGTTTCATGCTTGATGTTAACGGGCATGATTGGAAAATAAAAAAGTACATTTCCAGTCAACTGTGAACGAGTGGACTTATCTTATGATAGTATAGTACACACTACAAAACAAAACGAGTGCGCGTCTCAACTCCCATTTCTCGAGTCAGGGTGCATATTGAAGCAATGGAGCATCGTACCCAACCCCCGGCGTCGGATTTCCAGCAGCAGCCGTCCACATCTGTCAATAATTATAAAGAAGCGGTTATCAACCGCCGTCACAGGTTACCGCCGGACACCGCCATGATCGCTGACAACAGCAAGGTTGCTTCTCGGAGGTGGTCTCTGGCAAGAGCCTTGGCCGGCAAGATCGGAATTGATTTGTCCCAAACTGAGGAAGTTCAGAATCTTGCCCTGCAGTTCTGGCTTGAGGAAGTAAGTAAACCAAGATATATGTACCATGCATGCACAGTTTTTACAAGAAGAAAGGAAAAGAAAATTAGCTTTATTTTAATTTCTGGAAACTATATCTATAGGCTGTACCTGATCTGGTTGCACTTTGTTGTCAACTTCCCAGATTGACCCTTGTCACCGGAATGGAAGTAACTTAAATATTTACTATGTTGAATGGCTACACTCTCAGAGTGAACAACCCTTTTTCCACTGGTTTGTAATCTGCACTAAGGAAATTGTAGCTATTTAGTCCTTTGATAGCAGTAATGGTGAAATGGAATTGTCAGGTTGGAGATTGGAGATGGTAAGGACCTGGATCTTATGAAATGCCCTAGATCACTTCTTGACTATGAGGAGTACTTTGCACTGGTGAGCCATGGCTTAATCCAATCCTTGTACCAGCTATTGGTTTTGTTTTGTTGACATGCTATGTATTGCTACTATAAATTAATAGGAGAGGAAGGGTTATGAAGTTATTGTGAGACAAGGGAAGCTGATACAGAAGCAAACTGGGGAGCCACTCAACACCACCGGGTACGACAAGTGGATATTCGCCCTCAGCCCATATCAAGGGTCTTGTATGTTGGCGTGAAGAAGAAGAAGAAGGGAGAGTTCCATCACTCTAGTTTCCCGGCTGGAGCTCCCACAACTGCCAATGGAAGATTAGTTGTTCATGATGGCCAACTCATGGTTCGATACTAGTTATTACTATTTGCTTCTAATTACTTTGGCATGTCGCATACAGTTTCCTGAACATAGGTTTTCACTACACTTGGTAGGCTGCGTGGCCTTTTAGCTCCAGCTCTTACCAACCTACGGAAAAGAGCTTTAGGGAATTCATCTCCTTTCTGAAGGAGAATAATCTGGATCTTTCCAACACAGAGGTAAGATAGAGAGAATACAATTTGTTCCAAGCCAACACTACATGTTGATGCTTCTTGTTTCAGTATGCTGTATAGAAATGGTGTAAGTCAAATGCTTACTCGACACATATTCAGAATGAGATTATGTGGAAGGAGAAATGATTGTTTTGTTCATATGTTTGATGAAGCAGAGTCGTTAGCTATGTGGTATAAATCATATGTTATGTCGAAAGTGCCTTTAACCTTTGATACTACTACATCCTTTGAGGTGAAACAGAATTTGTAGAAGAAAGCATCATTTTGATTGTTTCTTTGTTTGTTTGTTGAAAGTTGTTGTCAGAGGCAGCTATGGAAGACTTGAGTTGCAGGCGAAAACATTGAGGTAAATAAGTTGCGCCGCCCAAATGATCTGCAGAAGAAATCATGCTTCTGACTGTTTCTTTGTTTGTTTTTATTAAAGTTGTTGTCGGAGGCATTTATGGAAGACTTTAATCACAGTCCTATAAGCTACAGCGAAAACATTGTGGTAAGTAAGTTGTGCAGCCCAAATGATCTGCAGAAGAAGGCATGCTTCTGATTGTTTCTTTGTCTGTTTTTATGACAGTTGTTGTCAAAAGCAGCGATGGGAGTTCTGAATCATACTGCAAGAAGCAACAGCTTAAACATTGATGTAAGTAAGTCGTGCCTTTTGAATTCCCAGACCAATGGCAAGAGCCTAAGATGCTTTTTCACAGGCAGAGTGGGTGTTTCTATCTGTGGGTCTTGTCTTGGAGATATTGTTACTGGTTATGGACCAGTATGCTTGTGGAGAAAAACCTGGTTACTCTCTGGTGGCAGTCGTGGCATCATTTGTCACCATTTTAATTTGCCTGATAGAGCTCTCATACAAGGCTGTGAAGCAAGGAGTGAGGATCAAGCGGCAAGGCATGAAATGTGGATTCCATTATCCAGCTTCAGCGCAAAGGCCTTTCTATTCCTTTGTCGACATTTTTGGCTCTCTTGGTGCCATAACTCAGTTCATCCTATCCCTAGTTGCGTATAGCTTCTATCGTCGCCATGCGGATAATCCAATCAAGCTCTCCATTGTTTCTCTCATCTTCATTCTTTGTATGGCCTACTCGAAGCTAACCCGTCGTTCTGGATCAGTTGAACTTGTACGAGACATTATGGTCTAGAGCCGAGCAGCTGCTGTGTGTAGTTGGTGTAGAGCAAGAGCCGTCACTGCCAAGATCGGGAAATGCATCTCACAGAATGATAAAGCTCAGATACTTGCCCCAGATACTTGCCCCGCAAATCTGGCTTGAAGCTGTAAGTAAATCTCAGTAATCACAAACAAAAACAAGGCTGGAAAAGAAATGTTTTGTTTTTGGATGATTAATTCTTAATCTTACCCGTCTCCGATCCAGATCAATCTGATTAATTTATTTCAAATTTCCCCGCAGTTCTTTCCAGAATCATTCATCACAGACAACAAAACTGCAGCTATCGATCACACTACAACAGACACCAACAAATACATGCAGGTTGTGTTGGTGGCTATGCATGGATCAGTGTGCGAGTCCAAGCAAGCAATCCTCAGTATTCTCTGGTGGCTGTACTGATTTCCTATGCAGTCATCTTAGTTTGCATGGTTGAAGTGTCGTACAAGGCAAGAAAAGAAGGAGTTGGCATAAAAAGGCAAGGCTTGAAGCTTCGGTTCATTTACCTTACTCCTCCTTCAACTGCAAACCGCATGCCCTTCTTCTTCAGTTTCATGCACCTCTTTACCTTCCTCTGCACCATCTATCAGTTCATTCTTTCTCTGGGAAAAATGCGTAATTAGTCCTACAACTTTTTAGGTTTTCGAGATGTAGTCCTAAAACTATCGTACTTCCAACCGTCGTCCTAAACGTCTAAGCCGTTACCGGGTTTTAGTCCTAAAACGCAAGGTGGCGGACGGAATAGTGACGTGGAGGACTGACGGTGTTAAATTTTTTAAAAACGCGGACACCTCATCAAAACGACGTCGTGTTGATGCTGATATCAGAAACGAAGACGACGTCGTTTTCGTTCTTATATCAGAAGTACCAGGACTACTGCTTGTTAAATATGAAAGGTTATAGGACTAGTATATGGCCATTACAAAAAGTTATAGGACTATTATATCTTTGAGTTTAATGTTATTGTTGATATCAGCATCAACACGACGTCGTTTTGATGAGGTGTCCGCGTTTTTAAAAAATTTAACACCGTCAGTCCTCCACGTCACTATTCCGACCGCCACCTTGCGTTTTAGGACTAAAACCCGGTAACGGCTTAGACGTTTAGGACGACGGTTGGAAGTACGATAGTTTTAGGACTACATCTCGAAAACCTAAAAAGTTGTAGGACTAATTACGCATTTTTCCCTTCTTTCTCTTATTGCATACAGCTTTTATTGTCGCCAAGCTGACAATCCAATCAAGGTCTCTATCGTTTCTGTCATCTTCCTCATCTGTGTGGCTTCTTCCAGGCTGACCCCTCGTCATGTTCATGGTGACACTCCAGGTGGATAATCTGATTTTGTACAGGATTATCAAGTTTAATAGCCTTCCATTTCATTTTGTGAATCAACTGCATTTACCTTGGCCCTTGTTTTTGTGTGGCCCGCTTCATTCATTCATGTTTTGTAGCCGGTATCACAAATTCTTTCTTTGATTATGTAGAACTTCTACAATTTTGAGTTTTCACTTATCAATAGTTTTGATGTGTAAAAGAAATTTTACACAAATAATCTTCTGAGGCCCCTTTAATTTTAGAAGAATTTTCCAAAGTTTCCCCCCCCTAACTTTCCTTTGAAATGTTTAAGTGAATAACTTATTTAATAAGCGGAAAACGTTGTTTTCAAGAGTTTGGGAAACTCATGTATTAATATAGAGGGATGTTATTTACCAACTAGTTGGAAAAATCACTAGCTAATTTTAACACAACTACCTTATAGCAATACACCTAATGAAAATTCAACAGCCAAACAACCCTCCTTGTGCGAACAAGTAACGCATGATGGCAAAAGAAAACATAACGAAAAGGATGCTAAGTATCATCTCTAGATGCCACAGACACAGCTTGGGGATATCTCACCAATCAGTCCAAGAGATAGCAGATTTTGGTGATCTACTAGAGATCCAAAGATGAGAAAAAAAATTGGATTTTAGAAAACACCTCTAATAAGCTCCACCGAGCGCCTTCCATTACTAGTTTATTCCTCGCACTCCATATCGCCCAAGCGGTCGTGATCAGAGTAGCTTCCCATGTCGGCCGAGAACTGGTCGGGACTAAGTGCAGCGTCCAACAAATCAGAGAAATCCCAGAAAAAATCATAGTTTTAGTTTTGGTGAGAGTGAGGGAGTACAAATAGTTGCCCAAAAGAAATGCTGCATATGAGGATTTTATTTTTTGATACATAAGGGATAGGAGATCGGGTATGTCCAAGAACTCAGGCAGTAGGTTACATGTTCAGTACCATAAATTTTTAAACTTATCCGGAACTCTTACACCGCGTGAGCCATTTGGGCTGTTCGTTTGATTAACATGGGTTTATTGATGCTTCGTTTTGGGCCATTCTCCAGATACGAATTAGCCCACAATGTGTTGACACACACAGCACAAGACGAGCGAGACAAGAAAGTTCTTATCCGCAATCTTGTCTTCTCTTTGTTCACGCTGGGTGACCAAAAACCTCTCCACGCCTTGCTCTCTTAAGTTTTTCAAATGGCCGCGCCCTTCTCATCGGTCGCTTCAGTTCGTTCCATTGTCAAGTCTAACCTCATTTCCAAGCCCTTCATCTCTTTCTCAGGTGCGCGGCGATTCCGTATTCTTTTTGTTCTGGCTGCCACTTCGTTGTTTTAACGACCTTCGATGTTCTGCTTCAGATTCTCACCACCGAGGACTCAGTAGCTTTCGATGCTGCTCCGCCAGTCTTAAGGCTCACGCATGGAGCGCTTCCGCGAGTTATGGGCACTTGAGGCTCCCCGGCAAGCCAATCACTGTGAAGGGGCTACTGCGTAAGAGGCAAGTTGGTTGGACCTGGAATGTATATTATCTGCTTGTGGAAATGCGTCTGAGAAACGGAGGGGTGGTCGTTTTGCATTTTTGTAGGGTTGCAGTCATTAGGTGTGCAACAATCGAGGAAATCGAAGCTGAAAAATCAATGATCGAGAAAGATGCTGTGAGCTTCAACAATTAAGGATTTGTTGCAAAAACTTCAAGCTATGAGATTCGGTGGTGCTGAGACTTTGATTTCTTATCTTTCTCTTTTTCCAGAAATCAAGAATGGAAAAGACAATTGAGACGGTTCGGAGTAACTTCAATTCCATAAGGACGGGGAGAGCCAGTCCGTCAATGCTGGATAAAATTGAGGTAGTTTTTTGCCAGAACGTTCGTCTGGTTCATTATATTCTACGAAATGGTGGATAGGCTGAGGCCCTTGCAGCTGCAACTATTTTGCGACATGTTCTTGCTGTTTAGGTGGAATATTATGGAAGTCCTGTCAGCTTGAAGAGCATTGCACAGATCAGTACACCAGAAGCCAGTTCTCTTTTGATTCAGCCATATGACAAATCCAGGTAACAATGAGAACATTCACGGTACAATTTATGTATTTGTGGAATCGTTTATTTGTATACTCCCGTGTCACCAGTGAATTACAGCGTCAGTCACTGAACTTTGTCATTGATGTGTGCTACTTGCCACTGTGACTAAAATCATGTGCATCTGGTCTAGGTTTGTTACTTTATCTTTCCCCGTTTCTTGGTTTTTCAGCTTAAAATCTATTGAGAAAGCCATAGTCAACTCTGATCTTGGAATGACACCAAACAATGATGGTGAAGTCATAAGGCTGACACTTCCCCAATTAACAACTGAAAGAAGGAAGGTAGATTTAAATTGATTGAATGTCCCTATTACAAGGGTTTTTCTCCTGTGGTTATTTGTTCCTTAAGCTAATATATTTCCCTTTTTGTCGGTCTACATACCCATAATCTGCATTGGCGATATTGAGAACTTATATGCATTCTAGCTTCCAGTTGACACTCTGTTTCTAATTTGCTGCATGAGCAAATGATCTTATATAGTTAGACGTGCTAGCATTGTTATTACTCCAGACCTGATCGCCGACTTATGTTACTGCAGGAATTATCCAAAGTAGTTGCCAAACAGACTGAAGAAGGAAAGGTACTTACAGTTGTTTTTTACTGTACAAGTTAAAACTATATCATGATTTTCCAGCTTCATGACTTTATAACTTCTGATATGATCACAATTTGTAGGTTGCATTGAGGAACATAAGAAGGGATGCATTAAAAGCCTATGAGAAACTTGAGAAGGTTTTGTTTTTCCCCAAAAAAAACAAAAAAAAAATCATTATCAGCTCTCTGAATAATAAGATTGTCTCATTTCTTTCTTTGGTTCTTAAAATTACCAATTTGTTTTTCTAGGACAAAAAGCTTTCTGAAGACAACGTGAAGGACTTATCAAGTGATTTGCAGGTAGTATCAGTTAGATGTTGTCCCTTGGTAACAACGTTTTTCTTCTAAAAAGCTGAACTAAAACTCTAATAATAAAAAACGTTCGTTTGTTTACCGTTGAATGAATTCTTCCAAAAAGCTAATATAAAATTGCTAGCATTATAAAAATGCTTAACTCAGCACCCTTAGGGGTGGTAGCGTGCTGAGAAAGCTTTTTGAGTTTCAGTACCAATTTCCTAAAACTACCCTTATTTCCTTCTCACTTGTTTAAGCTTTTTGTTTAAGGTTGATCATTTTTTTATCCAAATTTGTTTTTTCTATTCATTTGTTTCTAAAATAATTGTGATCTCTTAGAATTTTTTCCCCATTACCGATAGAAAGATGCAGTAGATATTAATTCATTATAGCTATTAGATGCTTTTTTTTCATCTTGTCTATGTACCGTAATCAAGTTCAATGATTTGCCCTGTGTTTTTCCACCAAAAAAATATATTAATTTGAAAAAAGTGTGTGAAAGTAATTATTCAAATTCAAAAGGCCATATTTTGTTATTTTAATATAAAACTCTTATGCAATTAACTTTCATCTTTATTCCAATAATTTGGCAAAATTGGCCGGTGCAACTATATATGAATAAAGTATCAAAAATTTCCTCTTATTTTTTTTTGAAAATATTATAAATCTCTCTGACCAGTAATCATTACTATAGATGTGTATCGCTTTCTTATTTTTTCCACTTTGAAATTTCAATCATACTTCCTTTGTCCCATAAAAATTGTAACTTTGTTTTTTTTTCATAGTATTTAATCTATAATTTATTTTTATAAGTCCTTTGTAGGATGGATGGAGGATACGATTAGGGTCTCTTCAGTAAATTTGACACAAAAAGCTCTTGTTCACAATTTATTAAACAAACACTAAAAATATAGACTCAATCAGCTAACGCTGATGAAAATTGTTAACAGCTAACGCTGACCATCAACGTTGACCGCTGACGTTGTTGCCAAACAAGGTCGTTGTAAGTCTGATAATATCAAGTACTTCTGTTACCTGCTTATATTAGGTTAATGCAAAAGTGATAAGCAAACTGAACGGTGTTTATTTCAAAGTGTGATTTCAGTTCTTCCTAATCAAGAGGATATTATGGACAATCCTTCTTGATAGTGTGTCTGATTGGAAACAGTTTTTCAATTAGTTGTCACGTTTTGAAAAACTATCTACGGGTTACTTTTAGCGTTTAATTGTAGCTTTTGATCTCATAAAAAGAAAACTTAACAATTAAAAATGGACTGAGAGTAGTAAAAAAACCAAACTCCCAAAGTGCCCATGATTGCTTCCTTTATTCCTCACAAGTTTTCATCTAATCCTTTGAGCAGTCCTATTGTGTGTTTCTCAACCTTGAAAAGCATTTTCTCCTAACATGTACAAAAACTTTTTTGTGTTCACCCTTGCTTAATCAGATGTGTGGTTTTAAATCTCTGGAGTCTGAATATTTATAATTGGGCCCTGGCAGAACAAAAACTTAGATCTTCACCTGTGTTTTTAGTTCTGTTTACTCCTTTCAACCCGAGCATTTACCTTTGAACCTTGTCTGCTCAATTGATGTTACCAGGGATTCACTTTTCTTCTAGACGACGCATTCTTCCTGTTTTGTGTTATTTTTCTTGTTTTAGTTATTAAGAAGCACAAATGTACTGTGCTATTTGGAACAAAAGTGTTTGCCTTCACTTAATTCTCATTCCACTTGTATCTTCTTTTTTTTCTCTCTTTTTTTCCCATTATACAGAAGCTTACAGATGAGTATATGAAGAAGATTGAGAGCATCTACAAACAGAAAGAGAAGGTAAATCTGTTATTTATGAGTCTTTAGATTCAACTATGATATTGCTTTCTGTGATAGATAGCGGCCCCGTTTGGGAATAATAGCTGTTTCAATCAGCTATAACGTTTTGGATAATTTTTTAATGGTTGAGATCAAACAGTTACCGCTAAACGTAAAAAGCTATCCGTTGGTAGTTTTTTCAAAACGCAACAAACTACTTGAAAAAACTGTTGCCAAACATACACGCTACCTCGTTAGCGAGTACACCAAGAAGCAAAGCTTAGAATAATGGTTAGCATAATTTTTGCCACAAAGTTCAAAATATGAATGCTCACTTCCGCTGGCCTTTGGCATGTGGACATAGGGAGTGATTTACTTGTAAATTTGTCTTTCCTTGTGGAAGTAAAGGGTTCAGGAGTAGAATCATTTGTTCTGCTGTCCTTGCTTCAGGTTATTTTTCAGTGTGAAACCTTCCAAATGATGTCTTTTTTACATAGGGACCTCAGATCTTTGTATTCCAAAGCATTATATCATGATTATTAATATTATTATTGGTTTCTCCTTGTATTTGGTAATGTCTTTTCATTAGCAGCATCATATGACGATGTCTAATTGTTGTTTATTTCAGGAGTTGTTGACAGTGTAGTGAGCAAAGGTGAAAGTATTGAGCTCGTTTTTTGCTGTTCACATCAGCACGTTGATGTTCAATGGTTTGTCTTGGAATGAATCACGAAAAGTAAGCAGCTTTTAGTAAATGTTTCATGTATATAGAGGGGAAAATGTCCCAAATTGTCATCAACGTTTAGGTTTTGTACCCAAAATGTCACTACTTTGAAAAAAAGGCCTATATTACCACCGTCGTTATGGTTTTAGGTCCCAATTTGCCACTACCATTTATTTTTGCCAGCATGGCCATTTTTTTTTGGTGATAGAGCTTATTGGTGATGACATGTATGGATGGGGTGTGGTGAGTTGGATTGACCCCCAAATCCAATTTTTGTAAAATCCTCATTTTTGGTGACGAAGTCCACGAACTTGCCGGAGAAGGACGACTCAAGTGTCGGGTCGGGAAACTACTTCATCACAGTTGGGTCATGGTCGCCAAAGAAGGAACTTTCACTCATCTTTGAGGTTCTTCGACAGAAAAGCCCTCACACTCACCTATACCCAGATCAAGGGGTTGGAGGAGCTGTTTAAGAAGTTGCGGTTGGTGATCAGCTTGGTCGGGCAGGAGAAGACGGAGGAGGATCTCTGGAAGCTGAGGGAAGAAATGGAAGTGGATGTTGAGGGGAGTTGGCAAATCTGAAGGAGGCCTTCTCGGTGTACAACATCGAAGGCAACGGGTCCATCTCCGCGGAGTAGCTCCAAGAGGTGCTCAAGAGTCTCTAGGCCTTCTCTCCGGAGGAAGAAGAAGCAACACTTGGGGGCCGGTGTGCGTGCGGTGAAGCAGAATTCTAGCACTTGGGTACTATTGTGCTCAGTTTACAAACTTTAATGATAAATTGTTAATATACCTATTGTTAAGTCATCAAAACTTCTGACCCCCGTCGTCTTTGATACGTGGCAAAATGTTAACAGGGGGAACAGTGGCCGTTTACTAACATGATGACATTCTTGGACCAAAAATCTAATTTAGCGACCAAAAACCCAAATGTTGATAGCAATTTGGACCTTTTTCCAATATTTTCAACACTTTCATCGATAGCTTCAACCCCTTTGTGTGTGATGTCTACGAGATTACGTGATACTAAGTGCATTTTCTTTTTCATTTACTCCCTCCCTAGTACCAAAATTGATACTCGTATGTTTGACAGGGCATGAATATTAATGAATATTGACTAGGGGTAATAAGATAAAGTAGACATATAAGATTAAAATATGAAGGGAAAAGCGTAATAAGGTACAGTTGATGTAAAAAAACAAATTTATTTTTATGAAATATATTAATTCTGCAGGAACAGTCCAAAAAAGAAAACGTATCAATTTTGCTAAAATGGAGAGAGTACTTTCTAGATACATTGGACTGAGTATAAAGATTAAAGTATATTGTTGACTTAGATCGTGAGTCATATATTCCGCAGAATGACGTTCTTGCCAAGGTTGTATGTCTTTTTCTCTTATTTGGAAAAAGAAAGACCAATCCTGTCATCCCTACCTATTACTTCTCCTTTGCATAGTAACAAAGGAGCAATTTTAGATCGATTCAAATTGAGAATACAGAATCTTTAATACTATTATTCTGTAAAACGGGCCAATCTGGTATTTCACAATAAAGTGATGGACGAAACTGTCATTAAACGACTTATTAGCAGAGTAATATCCCTTTTTTTATTTACAACCATTTCCCAACTCAATTGAAAATACAAAAAACTTTCTAGGAAGGAATAAAGCTCTATAGCTTCGGGGCTCATGTTGGCCTTTTTTTTTCTACGTTGTTTTTTTATGCCTGATCTACCTCCATTTTCATCTGATAGAGGAGCCCCTTCCCCTTGGTTTAGAGGATCTTTTTCTTCTTGATTTCCATTCTCGAATCTAAGAATTCTTTTTTTTTTATTTGATTCTATTAAAGGGTTACTTTCAGTAATGTTTTTCTTAATGTTTTCATTTCCATTCAAATGAAAGTTGAAAAGAAGTAATTTTATTGGTATGATCCCCGGTTTAATCTTATATGCATTATATAGTGGCACAAATTCTGGGAAGAACCAAAGTTCTAGTTCTGGATTCGAACTAATACGACCTACTATTTCCTCATTCATTTCCATCCAATCAAAGAAGGATCTTTTTTTTTTGAATCGGTTGATTTTTGAATTTTTAGAAATTGGTAAATAAAAAGGACCCCTCTTCATTTTTTGATTCTTATTCTTGGTGCCGCTATTGGCCCAGTAATGAATCTCGACCTTATTATTTCTAAGGCAAAAATCAATCATTTTCCACCTACAAAATTTTCTATCTGGAAATTTCTCCTCAGCCATAATATCATTTTCTCCTAGATAATTATAAATAGGTAGCCCATCTGGCATATCAAAAAATTTGCGTTTATCTATCTTGTAATTATCAAAAATCTCTTCTTTACTATTTATTTGTAATGGTGATCTATAAATATATGAGTCTTTCTTCTCTTCATAATTAATAGATTTATATGAGAAAAAATCATGTCTATGATGTTTTTTAAAATTAGATGATTTTTTATATTCTTGATTCAGTAATGAATCAGGTTCGAAATCATTTTGTTTTTCATCATGAATTAATCCTTCTTTTTCATATGAGTCCCATTTGTTAAAATCGTTTTTTTGAGTCATACAGTGTCGATTGACTTTATTTCGCCATTTTTCTGGTACTAATTTTAGCCAGCTAATCTGAGAGAAATCATATTGATAATGCCCCCTTAACCAGTTTTTCCATTGATTCCTTTCAGAATGCCAAAAGTCTTTATGTCTCAATCCAGAATGAAATATTCCCTCTTTCCGAAAAAAATCCTTTATTTCATTTTTAAGAAAAAGAGCTCTTCCACCTCTGTTCGTTCGCAACACGAGTTCAGCCCATCACTCAACCTCTTTGATTTCTTCCTCCAATCACCTCCAACTTATACCACCAGGTCCGCCGCATCTCCAGAAAGCTAGAAGTGCCGTCATATCCGCCGGAATTCGGCGGAATTGCGAGAAAATCGGCAAAGATCCGCCGGCCTTTTTATTTTATTACCCAAGCTCCTTCAATCAGCCTCCTGCAGTCCACCTCGAGTCTCAACAGCTCCGCCGTCCTACACCGACCTTAGCCACCCCTCTCGAATTTCCGGAGATGATCTAAAGGGCCGGGGGAGAAATCACCAAAAGACAGTTTGCCGACTCGGAGCCCGTTTGCTCTCTAACCGGAGCTCCGTTCGTCGCCTCCACCACCGTTCCACCACCTACAGACACTTGAGCAACCGTGGGAGATGGAACCGCCGCCGAAAAATCGGTTTCGTCGCCGCCGCCGTCAACTCCGCCGCCTGGTTCGCGCGAAGTGAAGAAGTTAATATTTTTGTTAGATGTTCCATGATATTGAAGGATAGACTTGAATTTATAGAAGTTAATAACTCGAGTTTGCGATATTTTATAAAATACATATGCTTGCGAGAAGGAGGACGAGTTACAAAAAGTTGTTGAATTCTTATTTTGAATATTATCAAGGGAATTTTTTTTAGTTAAAATAAAGTGAAATTTTTTTGTATTTCTTTTCTTAATTCTTTTTTCATTTTCTTTCTTATTGGAAATGGATTTCTCGATCATTTTTTTTCTTGATTCAATAAAAAGTTGTGCATTGGTTCTTGCAATATTAATGATACATAGAAAAAAATCTATGTATATTTTTTCCATGAAAAATTTGATAAAAAAATCAAATTTACGGATTAATCGAGTATTTCTTCTTTTTAATATTTGACAAAATTTTTTTAATGATTCTAATATTTTATTATGATAACTTTTTTTATTAGAATGAATATTTTTTTCTTGAGTTAGAAATCCATTTTTCTTCTCATTTAGAATTCTTTCTAGTTTCTTGTTGATTGTACTTGTTCTCTCAGTCAGATCTTTCATTTTTTTTTCTGTCAGTGAAAAATTTGTCCATTCTGTAGATCGAATTTGAATAGGTGATTCACGAATCATCTGATTATTCATTATAGAATCGTCGGTTTTAGTTTCACCCAATTCGTAGTTTTTGATGCTCCATTTTTTTATTTCTTTTGACACCTTTCGAAGAAATTTTGCTCGTTCTTTAAAAACATTAAAAACTATAAAAGTCTCTTTAACAAATTTTTTGGGTACTAAAATCACGCCAATTAGATTGATTTCCTCTCCAATTTTGATCCGTTTCCTTGCCTCTCCTCCCTCTATGTTTAATTACTGTCATTTCTCTCCCTCGCCATATATATCTACTCTCACCACGCCGTTCTAACCCTTCACATGCGGATCTCCACTTTCACCATCCCATGTTCTCTCATTCTTTGCCGATATATAAACAAATGGGAAACAAGAGGATCGAGGAAGTTAATCAAAAAAGAAAAGAGAGAGAGAGAGAGGAAGAAAAAAATAATTGTCCATTTATTGCTCATTTGTCGCTAAAATATTGTGCAAATTAATAGTATACACATTTATATTTTCTATTATTTTGTTTGCAAGAATGATTGTTATTTTGTTTACATTATATTGACTTTTTTTTTGTTATCTAACATCCTTTCTTTTTGCTATAGTTGAAAAGATAAAAACAACATTTGTTTATTTGTAATTTACCGGCGTTTTAGTGCCTTCAAGTGACGTGACTGTTTTTTTATTGAGAGATATGCGAATGTTTTTGGGTATTTTTCCCAAAAAAAAATTTATGTCTTTAGTCTCTATTATTTTAATGTGCTATTAATTATCTTATTTTCTATTTTCATGTTTGCAATATGAGGTCAAATATTTTATTTTGACCTATCTGTTATAGGGGTGTTCATGGATGGAGCGGGGTAGATAGAGTTCTTTACGCAGCAAGCAGCGAAATAGCTTACACCTTGCTAATGACATAACATAAGTAAGTACGCCAAATCTGTAGCCCCTATAAAGAAAGTAATACGTATCTTTTTTTTAGAGTAGGGAGAATATGATGAGATTAGGGAAAGGAGCCGTTAGGCCACTCGATGAAAGGAAGAAATATCCATATGTAGCGGGATTGATGCCCAGTTTACTATCCGTAACTGACCCGCGCTATGCGGGTGCTAGGGGTGAAATCGAGCCGAGGCGAGCCCGAACCTGGCAGGCTCGAGCTTGGCTCGAACTTCATTGAGCTCGATTTTTCGGGCTCGAGCTTGGCTCGTGAAAGGTTTGAGCAAGGCTCGAAAGCTCTTGAGGCTCGATTCGGGGGTAGCTCGTTTAAGCTCGATTATAAAGTTCGGCTCGATTAGGCTCGAAGTGGCTCGTGAAGCTCGAAAAAATTGAGATATATGAAATTAATTCAATAAAATATTCTTAAATTCACGAGCTCGAGCTCGAATCTTACATATGAAGTTTAATAAATTTAAGCAAAATTTGTTATGTAAATATCAGATCTTACATATGAAGTTTAATAAATTTAAGCAAAATTTGTTGATTGTTTGAAGGTAGTGTTTTGCATGTACATTCGTCAGTTTATGTATGATAATAAATGAAGTAAATGTAAATTTATCATCTTGAGTTTATATTTCGAATATATTATACACATGTAAATATTTCAATTGTAAGTTTAACACAGAACTTTGTAAAATGCACTAATTTACCATAAATTTACTCCAATTAATACAATGTTAATATTGACACCTTATAAATTTGGTTAAATATTAATTTTTGAAACTCTTGATGTAGGCGGGTATTAGTACTAGTTCATATACGTATTCCAGTTCATATTAACAGTTACCTACTTATTCGCAACTCGTGAGCAACTGAGCAAAACTTGACATGGGCAGTAGTTCGTGAGAAAAGCAAGCTTAGCCGACCGTGAGCTACTGAGCTCGGCTCTCTCTATATACTCTCTTTTAAATTTGAGGGATAATATAGGAAATTTACTCACATTTTAAGTAATTAATGTTTGATATAACCTTAATCTTTTTTAAAAATGCAAAAGTGACAATGAACTTGGGATTGAAAAAGTAAAAATGAACGATACATCTGTTCCAAATGGTTGTGCCCCTTCCTTTTTGCAAATAAAAAGTAAAAATGGAGTATTTATTTTTGGTTTGGCATATTCGTCACCTCTTGCCTTGTTATCTATCGGTCGAATTCAATTACTGGTTCCCTCGTTTACCTGTGACAGCATCAATTTCGCTGCAGCAAACAAACAGGCATCTCAACTTCTCAACCAACAATAAGCATCCCTTATTTATCTGTGCTTTGCTTTCTGACCAATAATGCATGCTTGGCTTTATATATCCCATCATCAATTCATCACCATGTATATATATATATGTAAAACACACAACATGATAGCTACTAGCTAGGGCCCTGGCCTGTGTAATTTGGGAGTAGAATTAAATAATGAAGGGTACGCACGTATTACTATTATTATAAAGAGTAAAATGGTCAAAAAAAGATCACAAAAATCATGTTTAAGTCCATAACTTTTCATTTTAAGATATAGTCCTATTACTTTAATAAATTTGATTTAAAAAAACAGTGAAGTCGTTGGTTTAGTAAAATTAACAGTCTCATAGCATTTCATTTGAACAGAATAGTCACAATACTTTTACAAAAATAATGGTTAGATAGTAGGTTAATTTAGTAACATCTAAGTCCTTTTAAATTTTCAGTTTGACATTATAGTCCTAATGTTTTAATGTAACATTTTCCCACAGCCAGATTATAATCTTTATTTATAATCTTTATTTATAATCTTTATTTATACATATGGGCTGAGGATTAAGGATAGTGGAGAACTTAGTTATTAGACTAAATAAATTCTCTTTTTGAGGTATCTATGTGTGCACTACTCGCGACGTGACATGTATAGATATTTTGTTATTCACAAGTCAAATTTCACTAGTTTAGGACATGATTTCAAGAATTTATAGATTTGATGTTGTAAAATTTAATACTGCAATAGAGAAATCCATTAATTATATGAATGACATGTGTCAATTTGTTTTACATTATTGCATTTGCACCCACTGTCTTTTGAGTTAACATAGCTTTAGCATATAACATTTTATAAAATATTCATATCAACCCCTATAAATTCCTTTGTTATGCATACCCCCACTCATTCAAAATGCTTTTGAATTTCCCTCACTAATGTAATTTTCTAGCCCCGCCCCTGGAAGTGGCTACCCTCGTCGCTACCCAAGGCCATATAAATTGAAACCAGTGCGTCAAATACTGTTATACACACTGTCTAATTAATTTATTCAACTATTCAAAGTATATATGGAATATCAAAAAATCTCTAATCTATGCGAAATTATTCCCAATTTTTATGTGAAATGAGTGGTGTTCGTCACATCTCGATTGCCTTATAGATACTTCTCGTAATTACTAAGTTAAAATATAGAGAAATACTAACAATTCACTTTGAACATTCTTCTAATAAAAAATTGTCATCCATTCATTTTTAATATGACAATGTTCGTAAGTGTTAAAAGTGTTAAAAGTGAATATATGATAAATTTTTAATATGACAATGTTCAAGTAAGTGTTAAAAGTGACTGCAGTTACCTGAGAATATGTTTGTTTTTGTTTTTATTCTATTCAAGCCAGGAAAAGTGAAATTTTGTAATCTACTATTATATACTAATACAGGATCACTTCCATAAATAGCCATAAAAAAGTGAATGAAGATATTTGGTGAAACCACCTCATCTCCACATCAGCGTCACATCAAATTTGGGTTTTTTTCCACAATCAGTGCAATCATTTATATCAATGTAATCAATTATAATCAATAATCTATTATTATATACTAATACATGATCACTACCATAAATAGCCATAAAAAAGTGAATGGAGATATTTGGTGAAGCCACCTCATCTCCACATCAGCGTCACATCAGATTTGAGTTGAGTAAAGTGCACCGGAGGTCCCATAACTTTAATTATTGTCCTATTGGGATCCCATTTTAACTTTTTGTCCTTTTTAAGTCCTCTTTTTTAACTTTTTACTCATTCGTGGTCCTTCCGTCCATTTTTGCCGTTAAGTTTAACGGACCATTGGGGAAAATGATAATTTTAACTACGAACTTTTCCTAAAAGCTTCATTTACACCCTAAGTTTTGAACATAATAATTAAATCACCCCCAAACAATTTTAAAGTTTACAATTTTATCAAAACTTTTCAAACATTGCAAATAAACCCACCACCCTTCTACCCACATCCGGATTGGCCACCCCAGAGCTGGATCGGCAGCCCCGGCCGCCGGATCGGCGGTCGCATGTTACGGTCACCCCGAGCGGGTTGTGACCGGGTGACTCGGGCCTTTTTGGCTGCGGGTCACGTTTTTGGGCTTTCAGATAGCTCCTGAGCCTTATCCGAGCATCATTTTGGAGAACCCTTGCATTTTTGGGGTCGTGTGGGTCCTCCGGACATTTCCGCCGAAAATATTTTTCGGGGCCGGGGGGTTTTCTCGAGACGTACAGCAGGCTCGGTAGCGCTCCCGGGACCTCGGAATGAGAAACCGTTTGCATATTTGGAATTGTGGGAACGTTCTGGATCTTTTTACGGAGTATATTTTTTGGGGCGGGACGTTCGGTCTCGGGCGACTCCCGGGGCTCTGGACGGCATCCTGTGGCTCGGGATGGAAATTTTCCGAAGGCTTGGGTGTAAAGTATGTTATATTTTAAGACGGATTTTATGGTAATATTTGTGGAATTTTAGCATGACGGGATTTCGGTTCATGATATTATACGCGCACGTCGGGATTTGCTCGGGTTCAGCGGACCCGATAGGACACTGGAATTGTGGGAAGATCCGAACGCTTCCCACAATTCTAAATATGCAAACGGTTCCTCATTCCTAGGTCCCGTGAGCGCTACCGAGCCCAGCAGTACGTCCCAAGACAACCCCCTACCAAAAATATTTTCGGAAATTGTCCGGGGACCCACACGACCCCAAAATGCAAGGGTTCTCCAAAATGATGCTCGGATAAGGCTCAGAGCTATCTCGAACGCCCAAAAACGTGACCCGCAGCCAAAATCAAGCCCCGAGTCACCCGGTCACAACCCACTGGGTGATCAGTAACATGCGACCCGCCGATCCGGCGGCTGGCCGTCGATCCGCCGACCGGGCTGCCGATCCAGCTGGGGTGGCCGATCCGGATGTGGGTAGAAGGGTGGTGGGTTTATTTGCAATGTTTGAAAATTTTTGATAAAATTGTAAACTTTAAAATTGTTTGGGGGTGATTTAATTATTATGTTCAAAACTTAGGGTGTAAATGGAGCTTTTAGGAAAAGTTCAGTAGTTAAAATTATCATTTTCCCCAATGGTCCGTTAAACTTAACGGCAAAATGGACGGAAGGACCACGAATGAGTAAAAAGTTAAAAAAGAGGACTTAAAGAGGACAAAAAGTTAAAATGGGACCCCAATAGGACAATAATTAAAGTTATGGGACTTCCGGTGCACTTTACTCGATTTGAGTTTTTTTCCACAATCAGTACAATCATTTATATCAATGTAATCAATTATAATCAATCACTTTCTTTTTTTGGTTCTTAATTAATGTATTTAATATTTCTAATTTTACGTTAAAATACTTCTACAGAGTAGAGTAGATTGATCAATTATCATATATTACAATTATTTCTTCCTATTTACACAATTTTCGATTTCATTTTGTTATTCGTTTCTTTTTTCGTTCTATTTCTTCTCTTTCATGGTGTCTTTCTCTCTCTTTACTTTCTTTGTTGTGTGTCTCTCTCGCTTCTCTTTCTTCAATTTCATACATCTTCATCCTCTGATTTTCCTTTGGAAACCCAGTTAATCACAATTAATTCATCATTTCTTCTCTCTCGTTCCTTTTTTTATCACTTATTTTCACTTTCTTGATCTTTCACGTCTACTCTCCAGATGTGGAGATCTTACCGTTGACCATCACTAACTTTTCCAGATCTAGAGTGTCATTTCGGTGCGGGATGAGCGAGTATCGACGTAGGGAGGCGGCGAATCGGCGGACGAGGGAGAGTAATATCCTCTTCTATGATTATGTTTATTTTATTATTTTTATTTTTTTTATTTTTATTATCCGCACTGTCAATTGGTTAGTTGATAATTTCAATTAAAACTGATGTTTCTGGCCATCATTGTATATTGAGAACGAGTCTTTGCCCGTATATGGTGATGAGAAGCAAACGAGGCCATGGTGCTACTTCACTAGCTAGCAGAGACAATAGGCTTTCTGGTGAGTTAGGTTTCTATTTGAAGGAAACATGGTTTACTGATTATTCTATAATTTAAACGTTAAGTATTGGATTTTAGGTACTCGTGAAGCCATTTGAAATGGAAGCATGTTTTACCATGTTCTTTTAGAAATAGTGATGAATCTAAAGCCATGTATTCATCAGGAGCCATTTGAAATTTTGCAGATGGAGCGGTTGCTCAGTTTGAGTGCTAGGCTCAATCTAAAAATAAGTTAGAAAATTAAAAGATAAAACAACATGATTTTCATATATTGTTAGTACCAGTAGCTACTGCTCAACACAATGAAATTTAGCTTAATTAAGTAAATGCTAGAGGTTTACACCATCATAGCCTGTGTGCTTTACAACTATTTTCTTTTAGAATTTTTTTTAATGTTATTATGCTTTATATAGTTACATTCTATCTGTGGAAGATGTCTAGAATCAGAAGATGATACTTTGAATACCATTTCGGCTAGAGTATTCTAATTTTCTCTTTTTTCCACATATTCTCTTAATGTCTTCCTTATTGTATTTCATTTTATAGTATTGTGAGAATATTGATACTATTTCTTTTCTACACCATGCATTTATTCTAACCATCAAGATATTAGAAGAGGTTGTGAAAAGAGTACTCAAAGTTGAAGAAAGGAAAAACCGATGCATATGTCTTTAGTTTGTTTTACTTTTGTTTGGTGCTTAGTCGATTATCCTATGTTATTTTTTGTGGTTGTTACCAGATTTTGCTTTGACGATTTTCGGTAGGGGCATGTTTTTCCATAGTGAGTTTGTTTATTCAATTTGATTTACTTTTAGTGGGCTTTGTCTATTTTGCTAAGCTAGCCTGTTATTTTTACTCTTGGAATACCTAAATGAATTTTGCAAAATCTTTTTTTTATGAAATTGTTTGTCTGGACTGATTCCTGTTTTGCGTCCAAAATATTCCCTATATTTGCTTATGTGATTTGGGAGTTCAAAGATGAATCTTTATTGGTGGGCGAAGCTAAATGTTTCATGATTTTCGAAATTTTCGGGTATTTTTTAATTGGATTTTTTTTTATTTTATCATTGCATTTTCTTATCCACTTTTCTAATTGCGTCTTTGCTTTTGCACTTATGTCTCTCTTTTTAAATCAACCATCTACATTTTTTAGTTTTATGCATTTTTCGGCTTCTTGATGCAGTTTAGAACCTAATGGTTGGTGACTGGACTATGCATCTATTACACCAAACTTTGTTAACTGGGAAATAATTAAGTAATGATATGTGGTATATTAGTAATTGTCACATTGTCTTTCCTTGTGATTGTATAATATGGTAATACATTCTTGGCAGATGACAAGTACTGCTGTAAAAAGTTCCATAAATGTTTGTAAGCTGAGCTTAGATTAGAGACAATCATGATTAGTTGGAGAAAGAGAAAGACAATGTAGAAAACAGGTTTGGGCTTGAAGTCTAGGTGTGGACAGTGTGACAGTAGTTTGGATGTGAAGGTCACTTGATGAAGACAATTAAACCTACAAAAAATGAAAGAAAATAATTCATCCGTCTTAAGTTGAAAAAGAGTCAAGAGCATCATCTACATGACTACATAAAGATCATTCTATAGTAGTTTTATTGTGCTGTTTTTAATTTATTTTATTGAAACATTTTATTTTTATTTTATGTCAGGCTTGCAATTTCAAACAATCCAATTGTGAATTTGAAAAATCAAGTGTATTATAGCTAAGCATATGTTAAACCAATTTAGATTAAGACATTTCTTTATCATTTCACGTACTTTTCATCATTTATTATATTTTTAATTCATTTTTTTTATAAACAAAGTATCGTTCTCACCGAATATAATGTTATTATTTTATATTAACATGTTAATATCAACACAATTGATTTCTATTGAAAAAGTAAACACGTTACAAAGTTGGGTATTAGGAGTAATTTTAATTAAAATGAAGAAGATGATTAGAGCTTGTAGCTTGGGAAGCATCAAAAGGGCGGTGAAGTCGTGAGATCCCTTGCTGGAAACAAACACCCTACGTACGTAATTAGGTAGCTATCTGTAGTTGGCCTCCAAACCCCGTCAATCCTTTTTTATTTCTTAATTTGTTGGTATCTGTCTTTCGTGTGCTAAATATAGAATATAGTAGTACTACTCTACTCAACACGTTCGAAGTTTAAGCTTAAGATTAAACACACCTATATATTAATTATCCCATCTTTAATTTAACAACTGTACTGTGTCGTCAAGATTAAACACCTATCACAAACCTTGTCAAGATTAAACACCTATTTAAAATTTTAAAATATCACGTACATTTATCTCAATTTTTCAAGATTGATCAAACACCTATTCGAAGTGATTAATTATTTAGAGTTCCAATCTACTTACGTAGCCAGGTATCAAATTAAAGCACTGCTAAAATTTATCTTTCTTTTGAAGGCAAAAAAAGAGTATTTTAATAAAACTCAGCTACATAGCTTCCAAGGCGGAAGATAGCAAACATGGTTAACAACAATCTACTATTAATATATAAACATGAACATATTAAAGGAGGATATGCCACGTGTAAAATATTTTTTAATATTTATTAAAATCACATGATGAATCTAATCAAGAGATAATATCCGAATAGATTGAATCTATAACAAACTATATCTAAACAACCTAAAAATTCGAAACAACCCACAAAATCAGGTGTCAAACTCGATTCTAAGACTACATCTTAGACATTCCACACTATAAATACAGAACTTATTTACAAAGAATTCAATCATACATATTAGTCAACCAAATTCAAAACAACCTGTTAATCATTTTCGCCAAGCACGATGTCTTGCACACAAACACGAGCTGCAGACCACATTAGATCGCTTTCAAAAGGTTTAAATGACCTCCACCTGTAGATCAAAAAAATTCAGACAAATGTATGGTGCTATTTACTGATTCCGTACTATATATTTTATCAAATAAATCATACGAGTATTCATTTTTCTATTACACGTTAACCCCATGATAGTAAATAGTGTTTGATCTAAGTGGAAATATAAATGTTTGAATAATTTTTTACAAAGAGAAAAAGGAAATCATGATGAAAGAAAAAAAATAATAAGCATGTTCGCCGACATCGCCGGTCACCAGAAAACATTTTTTCACGGCGGACAATCAACAGAAATGCATCTACGAGGTGGTTTTGGTGGTTTCTCATGAAAAACCTCAATAAAGTGGTAAGAACACGATTGAAGTTCTATTAGTACGTTTGAGGGAGAAGATAGGAAAAAATGTTTGATCTAAGTAAAAATATAAATCTTTGAACAATTTTTTTACAAAAAGAAAGCGGAAATCATGATGAAAAAAAATGTTAAGCATGTTCGCCGCCATCGGAGGCTGCCGGAAAACATTTTTTCATGGCGGACACTCGACGGAAATGCATCTACGAGGCGGTTTTGGTGATTTCTCATGATGAACAATAAGAATTCGGTATGAACACGGTTGAACTTCTACATAGAGAGAGAAAGAGAGTGATTGAGAGAGATGCGGCTCGTAGGGTTAGAAACGTAAGAGTGTCGGACACTGAGTTATTTATATGAGGGTAGATGGGTTAGGGTTTGGGTTGGGTTATGGGTTGGGCTAAAAATTTGGGCTTAGTTGTTTAAGGGTTGAGAGTTTAGACAATGCTGGATGTTAAAACAAAATTAGGCTGGGTAAGCCCAACCCGTAATTTATGGGATTTTCGGGTTACAATTTATATTCAATTTTTTTTAATATGTAAAAGTAACTTTATTTTAGAACTATATTTATGAGTAATATCAATTGTAATAATTATATATTTTATAAATACGATAAATTACCTTAAATTTATAATAAAGTCTTGTAATAATTATTATAAATAATTGAATTATTTTATATATGATTTTACGTAAGTATGATATAAAATATTTTATTCATGCGTTTTTAAAAATTATTTAAGTAAATTTTCTAAAAATATGTAAACATTATAATCTCGTAATATTTCTAACATCAAATTCTTCAAATTTATATTTCGATGGTGTACGTTTTGTTTGTGGATTGTTTTCTTATTTTATAATATGAGTGATATATTTATAATGTAATTTTTTTCATATAAAATAGTTAATTTACTGTATATGTATATGTAAGAGGTATTGGGTCCCCCGCGCTTCGCAGCCGGTGATCGATTAAATATTCAGTACTGTTTTAATAAAACAAATTAGAAGTACTTTAAAAAGTAAAAAACTAAAACATTTTTACTTTTGGCCCCGGTAAAAGAAAAAATAATAATAAAAAAACATCATACATAGAAGAAGTACAATAAATTGGACAAATAAGACCAATGTATGAGTTTTATTAATTTGAAATAGTAACATACACATGAAACAATAAACTTGAATGTTTTACTTTTTTGGTTGTCGACCCTTAAATAAAATAGCATATGAGTTATTTTTTCATGAATTTATATGAATATATCGTTAGTATCAAGACATAGACGTTAATTGTTTTTACCCCGTCCCATAGGAGGGGGTACCAACTAGTTACAAATAATTGAGTAAAATGCACTCACGATTCCATAACATAATTTTAATTATTGTTTCATTGGGATCCATTTTAAGAATTTGTACCATTCATGTCTTATTTTAGAGCTTTTTCTTTATTTGTAGTCCTATCCGTCAACTTTTCTGTTAATTTTAATCGATATTCGGGAAAAATGATAATTTAATTAGCTACTGAAATTTACCTAAAAAATCTTACACTATAAGTTTTGAACATAATAATTAATCACCCCAAACAATTATAAACTTAACAATTCTATCCAAAAGTTTTCAAATTTCACCTAAATCCACCACACACGCCGGACCACCATCGAACATTACGTTACTGAACCACAGCCTAAAAATCCGGAACGGAGAAAAAACACCACCAAAATAAAAAGGGAGGGGGAACTTTTTAGCTCATTGGAAGCTATATGTGTGCCTATTACAAAGCTAAGTATCTATATATCTACTCTATTAGTACTAGAGTTCCTATTTCCCTTGAGGGCTTTGCCGAGTCGATCTTGTTATGTGTGGGTTTGCTCGTGCTTCTGTAACCACTTTAGTGACGCCAGTTGCTTTCGATTTCTATTTTTTGAACTATTTTAGCGGTTATTGGTTTTTCTGGTTGCTTTGCTTCATTGGTCTATTTAGCTTTGTCGTTCCACGGGATGTAAACGCTTGACTTCGGCTTTTGATACAAAATGAGATTAGATGTTTTTCTCCACAAAAAAGGAACAACCCAAGTCAAACAAAAAAAAACAATAAGAAAATACTTCTTTCTATTTTTGTTTTTACCATTTTGTGGTGAGAGATAAAATGATGATGGATCATTTTAAGGGGATGTTTGATTCAAGGATTTTAGGAATACGGCTTTTCAAAATCCTACAAATTCATGGAATCTTGTGTTTGGTTCATTTTGGAAAATAAGTCTCTATTATTCTCGAAATCATAAGATTCCTCATCAAGCCTCTAAACTTTATACATTTACACATTAGTCCTTGAATTTTGAAAACTTTACAAAATGGTCCCTATTAAAATAAACATTTAGTCCCTACACTTTAGAAAATTTTACAAAACGATCCCTAAAAATTACTCCCTCCGTCCCATGAAGATTGCACATTTTCTTTTGTTGTTTCAAGTTGCAATGTTTGACTCAAAATTTAACTAAGATAAACAAAAAAAAATTATCTAGAAAGTTTAGATTGCAAATTATGAGAAGTAAATGGATCATTTAACTTTAAATGTTTATGAATTCATAAAAATAAATCGTAGATTCAATACTGTGAAAACATCAAAGATATGGTGCAATCTTCGTGGGACGGAAGGAGTACCCATCTAGTCCTTAGACTTCTGTAAATTTTTAAAAAATACCCTATAAAATTACATGATTAGTCCATAAACTTTTGTAAGAGTTACTAAATGGTCTCTGTAAAATCTATATTCTTAGAATCCTTAAACCAAACACAAGATTTTTCATAATTGATACTTTTTATATTTTCACATTTTACGAATTTTTAGAATCCGCAAACCAAACACACTACGTACTTGGAGGCAATGCAGTAACGCCTGTGGTAACGCCTAGGGCGTTACTATGGGGCCGGAAAGCGCAGTAGCGCCCCAGGCGTTACTCAGGGCGCTACCAGTCAGAGGCCTGTCAGAGCTAGTAGCGCCTGTAACGCAGGCAGTGGCCGAGATAGTAACGCCCTGGCATTACTCGGGCGTTACATGACGTTCAATTTCAAAATATTAAAATAAATTTCAGAATACTAAAATATTTTTCAAATATTTAAAAATTTCAATAATTTACAAATATTAACAAATTAAGATAATTTACAAATATTAACAAAAATGATATTAAAAATATTAACAAATTAATTACGATATTAACAAAAATAAATATTAAGTATGTTCATATTTTTTTTAGAAATTCCCATTAAAATTAATGATCATTTTTTTGATTAAGTATGTTCATGTTTTCTTTTTCGGATTTGATAGAAAAATTCATTAGTTTCTAACCATGGAAAGATTAAGAAAATATAATTTTAAATAAACCTTACTCTCATTATTATTTACTAGTTTATCTAAAATAATGATAATAATAATAATATAGAATCCCATTATAGTAATAAAAATAATATAGAACAATCCATAATGATAATAATAATATAGAATCCCATTATAGAACAATATAGACAATTGGTGCAGTGGGGAGATACGTGTTGCCCATTTTCTCACCCCCAGAGAATTGGGGTTCGAACCACACGGATGTGGGATGTGGAGGAAATTGCGCATAATTTTAATTTGGGATAGTAACGCCCTGGTAGGGGCGGCTACCAGGCTGTCAGCTTTGTCGGGCCGGTGGCGCCACTGCTTTTCAAAAGTAGCGTCGAATGGTAGCGCCCAGTATGCTTTTTTACTATTACATTCATTTTAGCAAGTAGTGGCAGTGGCGTTTAGCCTGCAAATACGTAGTGACACCATATTAGTGTTAAAAAAAAAAGCGATTGAGAGAATGGCAGCTGGCCGCAAATTGGCTAGTTATTTTGGCAGGAGGAAAGCTGAATCACACCACACCAAAAAAGGGCCTAGGGATGAATCACTTCACTTGCATGCAGGTATTTGCGTCAAATTAAGCACCCTTATATTCCAAAGGCCCTACACTACAGTATACTGAATGTGTGCATATACGTACTCTAATGCCTGTGATTGTTCAGGTTGGTCTCTAGGGGTCCTTTCCGTTTTTATTACAAACATACATATATTTGTTGCCGTTCAAAAAGCATTGAAAGATTGAGTAAATTCTACAGTTAGTCGCGTAAAAATAATTATTATCATGTTTTAGTTCTTTTTTTTAACAGTAGTAAGTCAATTGGTTAGATTAGACATTCATATCCTCGGAGAAATCTCACATCACGAGTTCGAATCCCTTCGGTTTAAACTCATCTGAGGGCAAAGCCGCAGGGGGTTAAACTCAAATAGTAATGTGGGTAAAACTCCTGTGTCTTGGCAACCCAGGGACTCGAAGTCAAGACCTCGAGCCCGAATACCCACCTCTGTGGCACACTAAGTGCCACTTAAGCCAAGGCTGCTAGACATCAAAAAACTTGTCCAGTTAAGGTCTTATCTTAGAGTACTTTGTCCTATTTTGGTTCTTTTCGTCCATTAAAACCGTTAATTCTAAAGTATTTTGTAACGTGTTATCATTAATAAAATAGGTCTTTCCTTGTTCAAAAAAAGAATATCGGGACAAATAATCTTCATTAATTCCTTCATTGTCTATAGGTGCCTTCTCATCATCTCTCTTTATAGCTGTTTTTACCGTTTATATCTTCCATTTTTTATCAAAATTTTCAAATTCAAAATTTCTAGATATTCAATTTTTCTTCACAAATACTCTATGTTTTGAAATCTCCAAGTTTTCTTCCTATAAAATAAAGTTTCTGAATACAGATATGTATTCTCCCGCTTTATGCATATTTGTTTATTACTACCTTTTAAGAGTAAATTCCGTACATAGTTCCGTAAAAATAATTATTGTTCTGTTTTGGTCCTATTTTAAAAATTTGTTCTGTTAAGGTCCTATCTAAAGGTACTCTGTCATATTTTGCTCATTTCCGTCCATTTAACTGTTAATTCTAATGTATTTTCATGGTTTTACCTTTTCACCCTTAGAGTTGGTGATGTGACATAATATCTTTCGGGAAAAACATTATCCTAGTCCTTCTAGTTTCATTTTTCTTAACATTCTCACCTTAGTTCTCCAATTCTTCCACCCGAACTATCCTCTCCAATTCTAAGCAGCTGAGGTTGTGTCACTTAAAGCCAACTAAGGTGAGAATTGGAGAGGATAGTTCGTGTGGAAGAATTGGAGAACTAAGGTGATAATGTTAAGAAAAATGAAACTAGAAGGACTAGGATAATGTTTTTCCCGAAAGATATTATGTCACATCACCAACTCTAAGGGTAAAAAGGTAAAACCATGAAAATACATTAGAATTAACAGTTCAAATGGACAGAAATGACCAAAATATGACAGAGTACCCTTAGATAGGACCTTAACAGAACAAATTTTTAAAATAGGACCAAAACAGAACAATAATTATTTTTACGGAACTATGTACGGAATTTACTCTTAAAAGGTAGTAATAAACAAATATGCATAAAGCGGGAGAATACATGTCTGTATTCAGAAACTTTATTTTATAGGAAGAAAACTTGGAGATTTCAAAACATAAAGTATTTGTGAAGAAAAAATTGAATATCTAGAAATTTTGAATTTGAAAATTTTGATAAAAAAATGGGAGATATAAACGGTAAAAACAGCTATAAAGAGAGATGATGAGAAGGCACCTATAGACAATGAAGGAATTAATGAAGATTATTTGTCCCGATATTCTTTTTTTGAACAAGGAAAGACCTATTTTATTAATGATAACACATTAAAAAATAAGTCGTAAATGACGAGCTAAAGTACCAAGAGTCGGTAGAACTAAACCCGCCCGCTAAAGGGGAAATCTCTATGTAAGTAGAATTACTGAGGAAAATCAAAACCACCACTACGTGGAGCATTCATGGCTTACCGTGGCCTCCTCCACAGTAGCGTTGCGGTAATTATCGAGGAAGAGGCTGCTGTAAAATAGCTCGTGGTAAAAGGCTTGTTGCGCCCCAAACCGCAGCACTACGGCGGCCTTACCGCGCCCCAGACTGCGGTAATTATTTTAAATAATTTTAAAAAAGTGGATGAAGATTCATCTGAATTCATCCTTAAAACCCAGAAATTAATCCGAAGAAGAAGAAGACGAGGAGGAGGAGGAGACAAGAAGAAGAAGAAGAAGAAGAAGAAGAAGAAGAAGAAGGGGGAGGAGAAAGAAAGAAGGAAAACAATTACCGTGAGTTACCACGCAAAGGGCCGCGGTAAACTGTGGAAGCGAGATGCAGCGACCTTTACAGTGCCCCAAGCTTTACCGCAGCCCTCGCCCCAGTAAGGGCCGCGGTGAAACTTGTGTTTTCTACGTAGTGTACGGTAAGACTCACCTATTCTGGCATCCAAAGGCTAAGCAAATCATGACGATGGTCATGACCACTATGGCGGATAAAAAGATCTGTAATCTAATTCCCGGTACCCCTGCACGTCCAACATGGGCTAAATAGTACCGGCACACCACAGTGGGCTAAGGAGAGCACTAACCATAGTGATAATGTTAGACGCAACATCCTACTACTGTAGCTACTTGCTAACAAAACAAAAACTAAGCAGAACTGGAGCAAAACTTGATTGTCCTCAACAACTGAAAGAAAATTAACTGAAAGTAAAGTAACTGAAATGAAGAGAAACTGTCGAGCTCCAAACGAATACCACCCCCAAGCTGGCCCGGTGAGCCCGATACCCCGCCAGCCTGGGACCCAGAAGTTCATTGCTCCAGGCAGGGTGAGTACTGGCTCAACCCTGTCGTTTCCTAAAATCCTATGAGGCCCACCTCACCAAAACCACCTTCCACGGGAAATAACCACCTAAAACTAGAAGCAATGGCAGCCGCGAGCTTCGAACCATGGTTGAAAGGAACCCACAGCATGAGAGCCCCACCACTGCCAAAACCCACCCGCACAACAGCAGGGAGACCGGGAGAGGCCTGGTGGCGGACGTGCGAGGGATGAGCCTGGCGGCACTGTCACAGGGGTGAAGTTAAAATCACCAGCAGTGCGAATGAGTCGACCTCTGATTGGACTTTCGGCTAGATCAGGTGATGTCTGCAACGCACGAACCTGACTGGACCGGAGGCGTGACGCCGATCCGAGAGCCTTGCAGATGCTAGAAATCGAGAACGACACCATCGAGAGAGCATAGATGACATGACGCTCTGAGAAAGCCTAGACCAACGCTGAGACTGAGCAGAGGACCGATGGTGCTGGTAGTGGAGGTCCATCCACTCTGGCGACATTGTAGCTTGACGATGAAACCCTAGGCAATCGAGAGCGATTTTCCTTTTGTCCCAATATTTTCATATCTAAGTACATTTTTTTGAACGGCAATAAAAACATGTCTATGTACATTTAATCAATAATTAAAGTCCAATGCTCTAGTAGTGGAAAGTTTTTTACTCCATCACATCCTTTTGCTAATAAATCTGCGAGTTCCTTATCACTTTGTAGTATTATTTAATGTTAAATGGCCCACCATGTTTATTAATCACATCATCCTAAAAAGAATGTTTCATTTCATTTTCAGTATTTAAAATATGAATTTCTTCTTCAACCTTTTAATATTAAAAGTAAAAAAATTATATGTAAATGATAAATAAATGTTTGCAATTTGTAAATATATTTATTTTAATTTTTATCAGATAAATGTTTATATCAATAATAATTTCAATCTAACACAACATAGAAAGTTAACCAGAGCATTCTTTTTTTGAACGGAGAGAGTACCCAAAAGAGATGATTGTGTTAAAAAAAATTATAGGCTGGAGCATATAAAATTTATCACTCAATTCTTAATAGTACATGAAGATTAATTGTCCCTATATTTCCATGACGCTATGTTATACATTTAATGAATACCGTTAGTTGTTATTCTGTTAACTTTTTTCAATGAAAACCTTAAGGCCAAATTATAGATTACTACTCTGAACTATTTTGACTCGGTGATCAAAGGGCCTGAATTATGACTTGTTCTGACTCGTACCCTGAACTATGAGATTGGTGCACTTTAGGCCCTCAACTCGGTTAACTCGACACTTGAACTTAACTGACGTTAAAAAAAACGTTAGTCAGATTTAAATAGTCCATAAACTATTTTTATTTGTTTATTAAAGCCAAAAACTTCTAGCATTGAACAACCTTACTATTATCTTCCCCTCATCCCTCATCCCTACATTCTGCATCTATTCTTCAACCAACTTGCCTCAACCTCTCACCTAATTCAGCCTACACCGCCTGCCTCCAGCCACCAAAATCTCTTAGCCTGGCGTCTCGACCACGGTGAGAAACAACCGAATGGTTTCGCCGTTCTACTCGCCAAGTTGGAGCAAGTCCAACTTAATCCTATCAAACTACTCCTCAATCAGCCGTCGTAGAGCAATAGAGCTATTCACCGACCACCACATGCTCCCACCGTCGATTTGAGACATAGTTCCAGTTGCATTTCGCGGAGTCACTAGTTACTCAGAATCTCATATCGTGTTCGGCCGGCCTCTGCAAGTCGCACGTCCTCTCATTAGTGTTGTTTTCGTACTCAACTACTAATTTGAGTTTTCGTATCTGCTTGTACGGTGATGTATATCTAGCTTTGTAGATGTTTCTTGCTGGTGAAATATGTGTTGTATTTAAAAGGCATCCTTTTACTCAAAAGCTTCTGCTCTTATCTGTACGATTTTGCTTCATCCTTTTTTACTATATATTAGATACTTTGAAACTGGCAAAACAAATGAGATAATCTTTTACGAACAGAAGAAATATTTACTATAGCATGTACAGTTATTTTTTTACACAAATTTTTTCAATTTTTCTTAAGAGTCTGGTTTCTTATTTAACTATGCAACTTTTATAAAATAATAAAAATATACGGAGTATATGTTATTCACAAAATTAGAAATATATGGAGTACATGAATTTTTTTGGGTCAATTCATGGTACATATGAAAATAAGAAAGATAAAATTATTACACTTTTCATTGTTTTGGAGTAATCTGGAAAGTGCTAAAAGTTAGATGTCTTCATATGTAAATTTCTCTTTGTTTCTCAGTTAGTCAACTAACAGTAGTTAGGTCAAAGGTCTAAAGTGCACTGATCCCATAGTTAGTTCAGGGTACGGGTCAAAACGAGTCATAACTCAGGCCCTTCTATGACCGAGTAAAAATAGTTCATGGTAGTAATCTATAATTTGGTCAAAACTTAACGGTATGAATCAAGTATTTAAGCGGATGAAGATAAAGAAATATATGGAGACAGGTGATCCTGATTCGTAAAGAAGAGGCAGAGAGGTGGGAAGGTGCGTGTCTATTTACAATATGTAAAAAAACATACACCATGAAAATGTCAAGTTTACCTTCTTAATAAATATCTACCAAGGGGAGCTTGTTTATCTACCACCTATGTATTATACCACATACCAGCCCAATAGGTAAATAGAGCCCAGCCCACAGCTCCTATTTTCCTAATTTTCAAAATTACCCCTAACCACAATTCCTAACAAAACATATCATCAACCGCCACTACCGCCTTCGGAGCCACAGCCGGACAACCGTTGGAACCACCGTCGGACCGCCACCGGAACCATAGTCGGACTGCTGTCGAAACCACCATCGGACAGCCACCGGAATTGCCACCAGACCGCCGTCGGGACCACCGCCGGAATTGCCGCTGGCACCACCACTGTAAACTATTTAAAAGATAATAAAAAATATTTTTATAATTAATTATAGCATAATATAAAACAGATTTTCATTAAATTATAATTAAATACATAGTGTCTAAAGCGATATACAAAATTGTCTACTAACTTATCAGATAATATCTACACCAAAATGCAAAGGGCGGAACAAATTTTTTAGAAATTAAGTTTTGTAGAAAATTATAAAAACTCATTTTGTAATGTATAATAGCATTTATAACATAATATAAAACATATTTACGTTCATTTATAATTGATTACATAGTGTCTAAAGTGATGTGCACAACTGTCTACTACAACAGTTTATATTGTTTACTTATTTATTTAAGACAATTCAGTAATAACGAAACCGTCTAATAAATTATAAAAAAATGTTTGAAACAAAATGTAATTATGTCTACCATTTTAAAATATCAAAAAATGAATTACTTGATAACCAAATAATGTATATGTGCAATAGTTTATAGTGTCTATACAAATATTGAAAAATGTCTAAATAAATTTTGAAACTGTCTGAATTAAGTTGCATAAGTGTTATTGCTATTCTTACCTCCGATCATCTTGTTCCATCCAGATCTAAGATCAGACCTGAAGCTCTAATCTCACCGCCTCTATCCAGATTTGAAGCAGATATAGATCCAAATAGCAGTGGTTGGAGATCTGTTTCGTCGATCGTCATCATCACTGAAATCATCACGAATCAGAGCCGATCGCGACGGAGGTTGAAGCGTCTGTTCGTAGAGAATCCAAATCTTGAAGTCTCCGGCATCGTTTATGGTGGAGGTCCCGCCGCGAATCTGCGGCCACTAGCTCGATGCGCTGCAAAAGCTTTGATCATGAAGAAAATGTCATTTTCAGGCCGGAGCGCTGGGATTTTCCTCCCCAACAGAGGGAGGTTCACTCCAAGTCCATCGGCGGCTAGAATCGTTCATATTCCGGCCTGCTTATACTAGAGAGCAGCATCACCATGATCGGTTGACTACTCCGTCGACTTGTCACTAGTACAGTCGCCGCCACACACTGGAGTACTGAAGTAGCAAATGATAATTAGAAGTAAAATTGTAGAATTAGTCATCCACTACGTCGTTAATACCATATTTATTGCGGCCAATATTGTGGATATGGCCTCAATAACGTGGCTTCCGCAATAAGTGGTGAAGGAAGTCATGCAATAAAAGCTTATTGCGGCCAAAAGCGCAATAAGCCGCAATAAAGGCTTTCTTATTGCGCCCTTAACCGAAATAGGCCGCAATAGCACTTACTAAATGGTGGACCTCTTTCTTCTTCTTCTTCAGATTCATTTTCACCCGAACCTTGATCCCAAAATTTTGCTTCACGGATCTGCTGCTCAAGTCATCGCCTTCATTGCTACCGTCGACGTCTCCTCCGAAAAAACCTCCACACGTCGCCGATAATGGTAAGGTACCCCCCTCTTTCTCTCTCTTCTTTTTTTCAAATATACACTACATTTTAGAGTTTTAGAAATCCTCTTTAACTTTTTTTTTCAAAAATGCAGATCCGGTTCTCTCCTTCATTCTGCCGTTGCCGCCGAACTTCTTCATTGTTGCCGGCCTTTAGAGATGAGGAAGAGGAAGCCATTTTCGAGATCTCGATTGTTTGAGAGTTGATGAATATTAGATCTAGTTTTTTTCTTTTTGTATTTTTGTTTTCAATTTCAGTTGTTGATTCGATTAATTGAAGAAATGGAAGAAACACAAGTCTCTGTTGTACTTTTTTTAAAATTAAGTTTTTCTTTGTTTATTAATTTCTGGGTTTGATGAACAATTCTTGGTTTTGGGATGAATTCGGATGAATATTCATCCGAATTCATCCAATTTTTTTTAATTAAAAATATGCAGTAATGCGGCTTATGTCGCAATAAGCCGCAATACGTATTGCGGATAAGTGCGCAATAGCCCT
Source organism: Stellera chamaejasme (assembly GCA_024586325.1). Classification (NCBI taxonomy): domain Eukaryota; kingdom Viridiplantae; phylum Streptophyta; class Magnoliopsida; order Malvales; family Thymelaeaceae; genus Stellera; species Stellera chamaejasme. The sequence goes on along the minus strand of CM044982.1, from coordinate 9,873,313 downwards.
GCTAATGCGGGCTTAAATATTGCGACTTCAATTGCGGCCTTTACCGCGCCACACACTGGAGTACTGAAGTAGCAAATGATAATTAGAAGTAAAATTGTAGAATTAGTCATCTGCAGCAGCTCCTTGACTGTGACGACGTCGCCACACACTTGGGATGAGGGCACTTTGTACTTTGCACAAGTAGGTGTTTTAACACTTATGTGGTAAATAACCCCATCCCTACCAAGGGTGTTTCAGTCTTTTAATTTATTAAATTAGTTAATTGAGTTAGTTAATTAGTAGTATATTTTGACATGTGTTTTTTCACATATGTGTTAAATAAAAGAACTCGGTGGGAAGTGAAGAGGAAAAGGACGGGAGTGCCCTTGAGGCATAGTGATGCCATGCACCGAATAGCGGGAATCTATTGGGAAGTCGATTTTGTCATCTATATACTAAGAATCTTGATCAATTGTCTATATTCCTATATCTCTTCCTTTTTTTTTTTTTGATAGGTTCCTATATATATCTCTTCTCGTTCCCTACTATAGATCATATTTAGCGATATAAACTAATAAACTAATTTCTTAAGTTTTTAATAAAACAAGTAAAATCATATAAGAAAGGAGCTTGAGAATAATTTGGAACAGATGATCTGTAAGGGAGCTTGAGAATTAATTTGAAACAGAGGATCTCGACTCCCCCTCTAATCTAATACCCTTCACCTTTGTGTGTGTGTGTGTGTGTGTGTATATATCCCCACACCCCCACGCCTTCTCATCAATACTCTCACTCTTCTCCAACATATCTTCATTTTTCATCATCAACATCATCATGTCTTCTCCTTCTTCTTCCATTTTCTTCACCATTTCTCCTCCCTATTCCTTCTCCACCAACACATCCTCCCCCCCTACAGGTATACCATCATTGCATTTACCACACGCACACTTACATACACACGTGCGGCACCTTCATACTTAATTTCTCATGATCCCAGGCCTCCTCTTAATTAGTTTGTTTCTCTATTTTAGGTACATGGCCTTGCTGGGCTCAGGAGAAGCCACGCAGTCATAAGTTGAACGTGATCCGCCATCGATGCGACGCCGTATCAAAGCACTACTCTCGTACCCAAGGCACGTACGGTTCGCCAAGTTAATTACTACTACTATTGCCTAACAATTACTACTGTTAATTAATTACTGATCTCCAGTTATCTTAATAATGATCAGATTACTCTGCCGGCGTGCTTCAAGACGGTCTCCCTTTGATCCACTGGCGAGAGGACGTTGTAGACGACGACGACAACGACAATGACGTCGTCGATGATCAACAACAAAACAATCTTAAGGTGAATTCCTTCTGTAATTTCTCCGTTGCTAGTTTATATAATTAATTCATGATCATGTTTAATTCATTTCGATCCGTTTCTATAATTATTATCTGTACGTAGTAATTTAATTAGGCGTTCGTACGTTAATTAAAGATCGCAGAGCGGGTGGAGACGATACGATCGATGCTGGCGTCGATGGCGGACGGCGAGATAACCGTTTCCCCTTACGACACGGCGTGGGTGGCGCTGGTGGAGGCGGTGGACGGTGGTCGGAGGCCCCAGTTCCCGGAGTGCCTCCAGTGGATCGCCGACAATCAGATGGAGGACGGGTCGTGGCGTGGCGATGCGGAGATTTTCTCGGCGCACGACCGTTTGATTAACACACTCGGCTGTGTCGTTGCTTTGAGAACGTGGAACCTTCACCCTGACAAATGCCAGAAAGGTAATTATTTAATTATTATGGACGCTCTCTTTTAAGCCTATCCGTTCCCAAAGTAAAAACAATAACGCTCATTATTTATTTTTCTCTCTAATTAACAACTTTGTTTTTATTTTCATTGTTAAGTTTAGAATATTAAATCTATTTATTTGTTTATTTTTAATTTTTTTACTTTATAAAATAGTTATTATTAACTAGGAATAATATAATTAATTAGCTAGCTTTGAGAGTTTTGTTTGGACGCCAGTGCAAAAATTTCATCAATACGAGACCAATTAATTATTATAAATTACAATACTCTCTACCTTCAACATACGTACTCCTTCGGCCTAAATTACAATACTCTCTACCTTCAACATATACGTAGAATTTGATTACCAAAGTTTATAAATTAAGGTTTATATATGATCATAAAGTGTGTTTTAAAGTGTTCTCCATTGTCCATTAATTACCAAATTGTTGAACTCATCACTTCTGTCGGCTTTTTCCTCCTTCCTTATCCTTGTGGGTGCACACTTTAGCATAGGTTAAGGAGTGAACACTGTATAGTTACTCATAAATTAAACTTGTAATTTTGTATGGGCAATTCATGTGTAAATGTTTGAAAAGTTCAAGGACTAATTAAATACGTATCTAATGTATCCAATTAATTAATTAATTAGTGCAATCATCTTAATTCATATATGCATGGTACAGGGATACGGTTTTTGAAGGAAAATATAGAGAAGTTGGAGAATGAGAATCCAGAGCACATGCCGATTGGATTTGAGGTGGCGTTTCCATCTCTTCTAGAGATAGCCAAAAAGCTGAAACTGGATGTGCCTTATGATGCACCTGTGCTCCAACAAATCTACGCCAGCAGAAATGTGAAGCTCACCAGGTATCTATGTTATAATTTGTGTATGTATATATATAATGGGCCTTTTTTATAAAAAAAACTAGCCATCATTGTGTTTTCTCAACTTTAATTCCAACATTGCCCATTCTACCTTATCCATATATAAACTACTAACTTATTCATCATTATATATATATATATATAATAATAAAGCTACCTAAAATTTGTTTAATTAACTACTACAACGTATATGATGGATGGATCAAGTAGTTAAATGGAGTAGTAATTTGCAATACTTCTTGATCAGGGTGTTGATACATGCATTTAATTCTTCTAAACTTAATTCTTCTTGATATATGGAAATATTCATCATGCAATATATATATATATAGGTAGATGATCATGATATGATGTAATGATTATGGGGAGAGGTAGCATGCAATGTGATCATGTGGTTATTTAATAAAGCAGGATTCCAAAGGAAATGATGCAGAACGTGGCAACAACATTACTACATAGCTTGGAAGGAATGGAGGGCCTGCAGTGGGAAAAGCTTCTAAAGTTGCAGTGCCCTGATGGCTCTTTCCTCTTCTCTCCTGCCTCAACTGCCTTCGCTCTCGCCCAGACCAAAAACCACAATGCTCTCTCTTATCTGACCAAAATTGTCCACACATTCAACGGAGGAGGTCACTAATTAATCTTATTATTTATCAATTAATTAAACACATACATGCATGCATGCGTGAGCTACTACTTATAATTGATATTGATAGTACTATAATGAACTCTGTTAATTTGCCCTTGCTACTAATTGCATGCAGTGCCCAACGTGTACCCGGTTGACTTGTTTGAACACATATGGGCCGTTGATCGGTTGCAGCGACTTGGTATTTCCAGATTCTTTCAGCCTCAGATTAAGCAATGCGTCGATTATGTTTACAAGTACGTTAATTCTAATTTCTTGATTGATTAATTAATCTCAATGGATTTAAATACATATAATTGTACTCTTAAATTGTAAACATGTACTCACACCGCGTACGTGCTGTGTAATTGTGTTGTGCTCATATTCATGATTTGCAGATATTGGACGGAGAATGGAATTTGCTGGGCTCGGAACACGGTGGTAAATGACATCGACGATACGGCCATGGGGTTTAGGATATTGAGGTTGCATGGCTACGACGTCTCTGCAGGTACCTACCTACCAATTACTCCCACTAATTAAACTTTGATTAATTAATTATTTAGTAACGTTAATTAGTGATCATATTGTTAATTTATTTGTTGACTAAATATATATGTACGGGTCATGTAAACAGACGTGTTTAGGCATTTTGAGAAGGGAGGGGAATTCTTCTGCTTTGCTATGCAGTCAAACCAGGCGGTCACCGGAATATTCAACCTCTTCAGAGCCTCCCAGGCGGCGTTTCCCGGCGAGGACATTCTCCTCTGTGCCAAACATTTCTCCGCCAAGTTTTTGACGCAAAAACAGGCCGCCGGTCAGCTTCTTGACAAGTGGATTATTACCAAGGACTTGCCTGGCGAGGTACGAACTTAATTACGTTTTTATAATAATAATTACTCCCTATGTTTTTCAGTAAAATTATAATCATAATTAATCCTTGCTCTTTGTATTTTTCAAGAAATCACTCTGTTTAATACGTAATCGATGGTAAAATGATATTGGGGTTCCCGCGCGAATATATAGGAGAAAGAATTAATTTGTTTTGATTTGGGTATATATATATAAATAGGGTTGGCAGCATTATAAGTTAATGAGTCATGTATAATTATCAACCGAAATCTGTCGATCCGACAGTGTTAGTGGGAGACATTTGTTGTTAGGTTCCAAATAAGCGCAAGTATTTTCTTGTCAAAACTCGATTAATGCGATAGTCGAATTACTATTAGTAGGCGAATCAGTTCGAAATCAGAAAAGAAAAAGACAAAGTGCCAATATCATGCACCGGAAAGTAATCCATCTTTTCAACAAAGAAAATAATTACTTATTTGTCTTATATCCCCTCCCCGACTCCGGAAAAAAATAGTACTAGAATTGTTCAAATGTACTGTAGATGATATCTTGATTCGTGAAATCTAGGTTATGTGAGAACCTAATTAATTAATTAATTAATTAATTGACCACCCATTAGTACTTTTAATTACTGCTATTATATATATGTATCCTAAAAGAATACAAGCATAACGTAATGCATTGCACACGCTACGTTGGGGCCACAAATGTGTTGATTTTTAGTCTGGAGGACTGGAGAGCATGCAAAGTGTTCCTCCCGTACATGCAGTACAAATATTAAAATGCTCCTTTTATTAGGCTAAGCCTGTATTAAAAATACTAGTGTTTACTATACTATTATTATTATTATTATTAGCACAGTACATGCAATGTCTTTGCCTTTTACAGGAAGAATAATGGAGTAAATATCTAGAGCATTGGAAAAGAACGCGACAGTTTGAGCGGGTCGGTCACCTTAGAATTTAGTGAAGAGAATTTCTGCCGTCAATTAATGCTCCTATCCAAAATGATTTGTCGTGAAAATCGAAAGGGATTATTTTAAAATAAATAATACCCCCTCTCTCCCAAACTGTTTCAAGCATTAATTTGACCGAATACATAGATTAAAGAGTATTGAAGACTTAAGATTAGTAAAATAAAACTATCATATAAGACAAAAATAATTTTTTGGAGGAGAAGAAAACTTGAGAGTTAAAAGGTAATAGTGGTGTTAAAAAGTTTACTTTTAAGGAAACAAACAAATCATTTAGGAACAACAAAAAAAATACAATTGAATCTTTTTTGGACATAATGAGTAGTAAATAAGTAATATTTAAGTAGTAGTATTTTTTTATAATGACTCCAAAAAATTTTCGTTGCGCTTGCGCACAAGGACTATCACATTAATTTCATTGGAGTAGTACTGTTTAGTTGGTTGTGGGAAAAGGGAAATTTATATATAATTTGCAATTGTTGAATTGTTTGCATTAATTAAATATATACTGTTGGGTGGACTACAGGTAGGATTGGCATTGCAGATGCCTTGGTACGCAACCTTGCCAAGAATAGAGACGAGATTTTACATTGAACAGTATGGAGGTGCAGACGACGTTTGGATCGGCAAAACTCTATACAGGTTAATTTAACTTTCTACGTCGTCTATATATTTCCCGTCGCTCGTTATATATTTCCCTTACATTTTTAATATTATTAATTATTGAGAAATTAAGGAGTATATATGATATATACTAGTAGCAGTCGTATATACTACAGTAGTTATTCTAATTAGTTATAATATTATTTGTTTTGATGTGCAGGATGCCATATGTGAACAACAATGAGTATCTTGAGCTGGCTAAGCTGGACTACAATAACTGCCAAGCGATACATCGAATGGAATGGGAAACCATGCAGAAGTAATTAAGTCGACTACTAATTAATCAAATAATTAATTAATGGATTATATATATGTAATTATTAATTACGTTACAATAATATACTATATGTTAATATGTAAAGAAATTAAATAATGGAATGTCCATGCATGGATGGATGCATTGCAGATGGTACAGGGAATGCAAATTGGATGAAACGGGGATGAGCAGAAGGGAGCTGTTAGTGGCGTATTTCGTGGCGGCGGCCAGCATATACGAGCCGGAACGGTCACAAGAACGGCTGGCTTGGGCCATGACCAGTTTTCTTGTTGACACCATCTCTAATTCTGTTTATAATGATGATCAGGAAATATATAATTACAGCAGGGCGGGGGACAATAATAATTCCAGTAATACTCATGATCAAGAGATCAGGAGACGAGAGCTATTGTATGCCTTCGAAAACACAAACGGACAACGACTCAAGCCCAATGGTGGAAATATCAACGGAAATTACGGCAGCATCAGGTAATTAATTTAACTTTACTAATTTACGTGCTTTTGTGTTTCTCTTATAGTAATAATTTTAATTTATTATACTACAGTTTTACCGGGAGGAGAGGAGAGGAGTGAGTAATTAATTCGTTATTGGCCATTATAATTAATATTGCATTTACAGGAAAAGTTTATTAAGTGGAGGCACGAAGACGAAGAGAGTGATTGGGATGCTGACGGGGACAATTAACCAGTTATCATTAGATGCTTTGGTGGCTCACGGCCGGGACATCAGCCCCGCCTTACGTCGAGCTGTAAGTTTCTCTCACCTCTGTCCGTCCCCCACTTTACTCTATAAAAAATTTTCTTCATTATTTTATTATACAATGTCAAATAATTTGTATACAAAAAAGTAAATCAAAGAATCCAATTTCTAAAAGTCTGTTTTTCAAATATTTTTAACAAATTATTTTTAATTAAAAATTAAATCGAACAAAATATCGAAAATCGAACATTTTAATTAAAAAAGAGTGGTTGTCTATCTACCATGTATATATACATGTAAAAAAACACGTACTATGAAAATGTAAAGTTTACGTCCTTAATAAATCTCTATAAAGGGTGTTTTAGTCTTTTAATTTATTATATTAGTTAATTAATAGTACACTTAAATATGTATTTTTTCACATATATGTTAAATAAATGGACTCTAAAAAGAAACCGATGTGGTAATTTATTTACACATGTATGTATGCACCCATCGCTATCATCTAAAATGTTAATGTTTTTAAATTCAAACTCCCCCAAAAATACTAATAAAATATTAAGTTGTGCACTATCCTTCGCAAAAGAAGAAAATAATTTAGTGCTATAAACTAAGGTAAGCAACGATTCCAATTTCCAAAGCCTTAGCAAAATGCATGAAGGAGGAAAACAAAGACATACCTCTACAGCGTATATTAGGGAGAAGATCCGATTTTACCCTCAACTTTTAGATTTTGGACCTAAAATGTCTCTATTTTTCAAAAAAAAATAAAAAAGCTCTATTCGACTACCCTCTTCAGTTTAATGGTCCAAATTTGACACTAAAATGATTTATCGATCCCATTTTTCCATCACGTTAGCAGGCGGCTATTGTTCACCGTTAAAATTTTGCCACATCACTGCCATGTCACCACCACGTCTCAGCTGCTTGGCCACCGCCACAACACATCGGAACTCACCATCCGGGGTCTAGGGCCGCCAAAACTCGGCCTAGGGCCGCTGAATCGCGGCTTGGGCTCGTGATTCGCTGGCCTTGAGTTAAGATTTGCCGGCCTTAAGATGCGGTCCGAAGGCCCTAGACTAGGATCCAACGATTTGGTGTATTTCTTTACCCATTCTAGATTTTTCGGCAGTGGTCAGCGGTGGTTATCGGTGGCGAATTCACCACGCTGGCAAAAATTAACGGTGATGCCGAATTGGGAGCAGAAACTATATTGGCGGTGGTAATTAATATGAGACTTTGTTTTGAAAGTATGGACATTTTGGGTCCAAAACTCAAATGTTCAGGGTAAAATGGGACCTTCTCCCTATATATTACTTTCATACTCAAATTTTTACAATTTTTTTTAAGTTTTGATTTAATAAATTATTTATTGTGAAAATGTAATTCAAATATAAAAGTTAAAGTGTATTTTTAAATAAACTGAGAGGGAAAAAATATAGTAGTATTGAAATTGGATTGGAATATTGATGGATGCAGTGGGAAAAATGGATGGGGGTGGAGGAGGGTTCAGGTGCAGGTGCAGCAGCAGAATTGTTGGTGGAAACGATAAATTTGGCATCTGGGCGTGCTCCCTTGGAGGATCTCTTGCCCCCTTCCACATTTCAACCTCTATCGCACCTCACCAACACTATTTGCTCTCACCTCGCTCGTTACATGAAAACCCAAAAGGTAACGACAGACACCACTTGGCTTATAGCTCCAATGTACCCTTCTGTCTCCCGCATCTTAATTAATTATTTATTTATTTATTTTGTTCCCAGCTAATTTTAATTCTCACTTTGTTTTATATATATTCATCACCGCCACCATCACAAATACTTCGGTTTGTAAAATAATTCAGGTGGAAGAGAGTACCGGAGGGTTAAGCACCGGCGAATGTGCGACGACGCCGGAAATAGAATCCGGAATGCAACAACTTGTGGAAATGGTGTTTAGGAATTCATCCAAGGAAGATACTACTCTGTGTGATATCAAGCACACATTTTTTACGGTGGCCAGGAGCTTTTACTACACAGCTTACTGTGACCAGGCCACAATTAACTTCCATATTGCTAAAATGCTTTTTCAAAAAGTCGAATGATGATCATTAATTCTTTTTTTTTTTGTTTTTTTTTAAATAATTTATATTATCTTAATTGATATCTCTACTGCTCCCTTTCGCTAGCTAGCTACTACTTGTATCTAACTATGTAGTAAAGTAAGATTAGGAATCTACAATATTAATGAAGGTGCAGTACTGTATGGTTTAGCCTCTGAACAATTAATGATGGATAGATGTACGTACAAGATCATGTTCATGAGAGATGGAATATTGAAACTCAAATACTACAATTTAAACGACTGACACAAAACTAATTAATCACTTGTCCAAAATTGAACCAAAATTAATAAAATAGAGATCTGCGAGCAAGCTCAAAATGATCACCTGGCCGGCACAAGCCACATGATCTTCTTCTTCTGCCAAATTCAAAATGCACATGCATCATCAATTTTTACCACGTAATTTTTAGTATAGGTAAGCATGTATATATATAAGGAGAAGAGAAGGTTTCTGATTATTATTATATGGGATGAAAATTCGGAATTTTTTTATTTTATTATAAGATTTATATTATACCTTTTTTTATAAGAGGCTATGCCGCCACTCGGACTCGAATCGAGATGCTCTAGCACTGCTTCCTAAGAACAGCGTGTCTACCAATTTCACCATAGCGGCTTGCTCAAAATAATAATAACTCATGTTTTATTCATATTCAACCGTCGAGATTGAATGAAGGGGTCAATCCAATGCAATATTTATTTTGTACGGAGCTTTAAAATTGATGAATAAAAACTGGTTTCATTTCAATAGAAGTTTGAGGGTTAAAAAAAGAATCTTTATTATCCTTTTTTTTATTTAATTAAAATTTTCTAGTTTCTAAAGTAAAGTAGCAAGAACAGAAGTTTTGTAGTTCCTGTTTTACTAAAATCGAACTTTTTCGTTCTAACTAAAAAACTAAAAAGTTGTGACTTCCATTCATGAATGGAGCTCAGAATGTTCTTTATCATTTCCGTTTGTTAATAATTCATTATATATATATATGGGTGTGTGTAAAATACATTTTTAGTCCGTTAGCTTCTGTGCATGTCCTATTTTGATCCCCTTTTAAGAATTCATCTTATCCTAGTACTGAAATTATGGTTTTGTGTCATTTTTAGTCTTTCCGTTAATTTTGTTGTTAAATACGCCGTTACATTAATTAAATGACTAATATACTCATAACTTAATTTACAACTAAATCCCTAAATTTATAACAATCTATCAATTAAATCCCAGACTATATCTTTTCTCTCCATATATAGATCCACCATGTCTAGAGTCCTTCAAGGCATTAACCTCCATCGTCTTCCCAAGCTCCATCAGTGCAAGAACGAATTGACTCAAAAGTGGACGAGTTTGTGTGATTGTTTAGTGTTGAAGGTCGTTCTATTTCCCATAATCAACCAACACATGAAAAATCAATCATGCAATACCAGTTTCACAATTAATTAGAAATTAATAATGAAAGGATATTACCAATTTTGAGTATCATCAGCAACTCGCCAAGTTGGGCCACAATAACCAGCTCCCTGAAGCTCACCTCCGTCCGTTGCTATTTAGCACCGTCGAGCTTCTGGACCGACGGTGACCACTTGCACAGTCTTTTGCTCTCCTACGTAACTCAAGCTCCTTCAACAATAATCGAGCCTCGTAAGTTGGACTGAACTGGACCCAAATCGATTTCTTCCCCCACCATGAATCGGACAACCGGGAAGTATCTGGTTGGAAGCATACCACCGATAATCAATTAACCGGACATAATCGAGCTCAACCCGGCCACAATCCGATAATTCGAGATCAACCACAGTGGGTTTCGATAATCTCCTTCACTTTGGTCATCGGCAGCTGGGAAAGCGTTTTGAGCATATCTGGTTGATTGGAGTCAAGTCGACGATATCTGTGAGTGGGAGTGGCATTGCCTTTGATGGCGGTGGGAGTAGCAGAGGGGCGGGTCTGAACTTGAGAGGTGTGTAGTTGGCGGCGTTGAGCAGTTCGTATGAGCCTGAGCAAGAGAGGGGCTAAATAAAGCTTTTGAATTTCCAATTCCGGTGATGACGAGACGAAGAAAATTTGACAGTGACTTGGCGTGACGAGTGGTTGGGTGAGTGGCCGGACAATGAAAGGGGTTGTGTTGGCTGCGGTGGATGGCAGTGGTTGTGAAGGCCCGACGTCGACGCTAGCAGCAAGGATTCTCTCCAATTATCTTTTTTAATAATCCACCTCACTGCAAAAAATAAAAAAATCTGAGACGGAAAGTAGGCATCGTTGGTTAACTGGGAAGCAAAATCTTCGTCGGCCACTTTGTCATATCTGAGGTGCGCTTCAGGGGTGAATCTCGAGGAGGCATGGAGATGGACGGCCGGACAGTTGTGGAGCGGCATTTCAAGCTGGCGAAAAGCATGAAGAGGTGGAGGGAGACAACTTGAGGGATTTATATGAATATTTATTAAAAGTTTAGTGGTCATGCATCTATTAAATGTGTAATTAGTTTATATATTTAGAGGCATTTGTGTAAAAATAATTTAATTAACAGCCAACTTAATGGAAAAATTAACGAATTCTTAAAAGGGATCAAAATAGGACACACAAATTAAGGGACTAAAAATAAAATATGTGACTTTCAAATTTGTATTTGATCGAATTCGGGCTTGTTCATTTGACAAAAGAGAAAAAATGAAACTAACAAATCAAAATTTTCATCTTACAAATTTCACATTAGTTTTTTAAAAAAAATAATAATTTTTTTACATTTTTCTTTTTAAAAAATGAACATACTTCGTTAGAAAATTTAATTTCATAAAACACTCCGAATGTGTTTAGAAACCAGAAACGTAAATATCTGTTTGTGGCATCTTTTGAAGGAGATCAAATATAGGAGTACTAATGATACGGTGAAATTAATCTGTCTCCCAAAAAGTCATTTTCTTTTATGCAAATGGTGACTTTCGTTGACTGTACCGTGAGACCCATGTTTTTGTGCACCACTAACGGCAAACATGCACATCAAGGTAGGGTAGGGACCCGTATCAGCTCCAACATATCTTAATATATTCGATTGATCATGAACAATTAGGGCCACTATGCCAAAAACGGGAACTATACTTTCTCCTGATATTGCCAACACTGCATTCCTCTCAGATCATCACTTACTGGCATACATCTTTCTTCCCACTTTTGAAATAGTGAGGGCCACTATAGCCAACCGATGACGTCCGGTGATATTGTTGCAGTGGAAGCCGGAACAGAGCTGCTATCAAGACCTGAAAGAATCAAGACACGGGAAACTCTCATGTGCAGAAGAGAGAAGAAGGCGGGGGTGTGTAGCTAATACCTTATTTTGGATTGACATCACCCTTTTTATGGGATGACGCCAGGGCTCTTCCCATACTGGGTATAGTGCTGGTGGGATTTTCCCCATGTTGGATTGCTGACTTCCAGGATTTTAGAGATTGACGTATCCTCCAAACAGTGTTGGTCTCACACTACTTGAGAGCCTTTGACTTGGAGTATTAATTGGGCTTGACCCATGTCTGTCAGTCAAACCCATATCAGGGTAGTATTTTCCCGCCAGTATGATGATAATGCGATGGTACGGGGCGCACCCGCGTATTGTTGGTGTGCTGGTCATATTCGAGGACACTCCTCGTACGTACGAGGGGTGCTCCTCCTAGCAATGATGTCAGTGTGACGTCTGCATCTATAAATACATTACTCGGGCCCATATATATCATAGTTCCTCCCGGGTCAACAATTTCAATGCCGTTTTTGTATGCTGGCCTTCCAAATGTGAATTTTTTGGGAAGAATTGCATTAGATGCATAGTTGAAGCTCCTTCGTAAGCTTCACTTTCTAGCTGAATGCCTAAGTACTAAAATACACCTATTAATTTCGATTTCCTTAAATAATCCATACCAAGATAGTGGAGGAAGATGATGAGTTCGAGCTTCAGAATTAAGGTTGTAAAGCTTTCAACTAGTGGTGTTTAGGGCTGATCAACTTTACGGTTAAACCGAAATAACCGAATTTTTTTCCGGATTTGGTCAATTTGGTTTGGATAATTCGGTGTTTGGTTCGGTTTTCGATTTAACCGAAATTTTTATACGGTTTCCGATTTGGTTATTGGTTAACGTTTAAATAATTTGGTTAACCGAATTAACCGAATTAATAATATGTCCAAACCCATATACTAGTACTAGTCCAGCCCACCTTTATCCCATATACCTGTAACCCATCCCACTTTTGAGTTAAGAAGAGAAAATTTTCGGTTATTTTGGGTAATAACCGAACCGAATTCGGTTTTCAGTTTTTACGGTTTTCGATTTTATTTGGTTAATTCAGTTACTAATAATAGAAAACCGAAAACCAAATACATCAACAAATTCGGTTTCGGTTATAACCGAAATAACCGATTGAGCAGCCCTAGTGGTGTTCATCAACTTAGTACTTAAGGGCATGGTTTATAAAACCGAACCGGACACAGAACCGTTCAAGCTACCGGTTCACGGTCTGATCGGTTTGACCGATTGAGCCACCGGTTCAACCGGTATTAGTTAAATACGCGGGATATCTAACATTTATCATTCATCTTAAAGTGAATAAGTAATTTATAATAAACTCAAGAACATATATCCATCAAAACTCAAAATAGTTAACACATATATGCTTTAAAATTACAAAGAGCATTAAAAATATAAAATAAATTTTTTTAATTTTCTTTTTAAGTTTTTTCTCTTGAAAACCGGCGGTTCCGGTTCAACCGGTTCGCCGGTTTTGTCCGGTTCCGCCGGTTTTTACCGGTTCTCACCGGTTCTGAAGCAAGTGTCTCAAAACCGAAAACCGGACCGGACAGGCCACCGGTTCGCGGTCCGACCGGCCGGTCCGGTCCAGTTTTCTCAACACTGCTTAAGGGGCTATCTCAAAGCTATCGATCCTCCTCATCATAACCATGGTTGTCTTCATATCTAATACTTTATTTTCTCGAGTGTGATTTTTTTATACATCAAATAAATATAGATTATCCGTTTCCTTTCTCTTTTTCAATAAATTTGGGTTCGATAAGAAAGCATGATTATACAACAATTAAAATTTCTATTTTAAAACGTTGGGGGGATTATTTGGAAGAAAAAAATCTGGACTAAAAATGACATTATTTTGTGTTTTCTGTTAGCATTTTCACGATCGGTGGTAAACTTACTCGCGAATATATCAGTTATGGTAAAATCTCTCCTGAAAATATATTGTTTAATGGAAAGATTTTCCTTTTAGCTTAATGTTAGTGGAAAAATCTCCTCTTTTTCTTCTAATACTCCCTCATTACAGTTCATTCATTTTAATAACAAAAATGAAGAAAATCGAAAAGAAAATGAGAATTTTTTTTTAAAATTTGTTGCGATATTTGTTAGAGTAAAAGGTATGTAAAAGATTGATTTGATGAGTTTGAAACATTTTGGTATGTATATGCCTTTGCTTATCTTAAATAAATTGTCTGAAAAACGAATTTCAGACGGTACATATTTCTACAGTTAATTGACATTTTATATTACATTAAAATCTGAAATTTGATTAAGCCCATCAACTACAAAATGAAAAATGATGGATTCAGATTACTACCTAGTGCAAGATAAATCAAAGCTCAGAATTATTCTTCAGAAAGTACTGCGTCAGAAGAAAAACGAGTAAGAAACAGGTACAGATATCTCACATTTGCAATCCTCCAACATATCTCACGCCACACAGGTCGACTTTAACCCTTTATTTAACTCACATTTTCACTAAAAATATTTTATTTTTCTAAAAAATATATTTAAAAATTAGAGACATTCATTTATCATTTACATATAAATTATTGAACTTTATATATTAAAACATTGAAAAACAAAACATAGACCAAATGTTGGGAAAAAAATTGCAACTTCTCTTGGAGAGAGTACTAAAGAGCGTAATAACAAGATTTACATAATTATAGGCTTTACTAAATGGTACGGAAAAACGTAACCTAACTTGGAAATCACGGTACAAGAACCCAAGTTGCGTGCCTTTCAGGAAGCAACTCCACACATGATTCAACTTTCACCAACACCAACACCAACACCAACACCATCACATCTAGATCTAGTCATATTCCAATTCATCTGGTGTGATCGGACGCTTGAGGGGGATGATTGACTTCTTCTCAACATCCATGGATAGTGCTTTCCTCATATCTGAAATTTGAATGGGAAAAGATTGGAGAGGTGGACACAAACAAAGTGGACCAATATGGATTCACATGGAAACCACTTACCTAGTCCATCTTCATCCCCTGAGTAATATCGCAACACCCTTCTGTACACTACATATCCAAGCTGTAACGGCAAGAAACACACATGACTGGAATCAGGATCCAATTATAAACCATGACCATATCTGAAAGTATGACTCTTATCTACTAATCCATATAGATACTTATAAAAGCCGAATGTCGAGGACAGCAGATAACACAGGAAATGGTGCATGTAAAGAAAATAGCCCCCACCTAAGTTTTCGAACAAGGATGTAATGTAGTTAAGAAATCAAGCTTCAGTCCACCATGTAGATGAGGCTACAGAAAATCTGAACATAGGCTAGACAGTAAAGAACTTCCTTTATACTCCCTCCGTCCCCAGTTAATTGAAGGGTTTAATTGAGCGCGGAGATTCATGTAGATGTTAGATTTTGTGTGTTTTGACATGATTACCGCTACGTTGAAGTAGCACAAAAAAACGAGACAAAAAAAGCAAAGGTAAACTGAGGATAGTTTAATAACTTTGAGAATAAAAACTTTAGTTTTGAAAAAAGTGAACACTTTTTCTGGGGCAACCTAAAAAGGAAATATGTCGGACTTTTCAGGGACGGAGGAGGGAGTACTATCCTAAAACTTGATGGACTGTAAAGTTCAATTTCTTAGCCAGGTCAAATAAAATAAATCCATGGAAAACGAATCAAAATATGGGCCCATATTGTTTTATCTACAGGGACATATACATGCTAGGAATACTAAGGTGCCTAAACCCAACAGAAAGACCTAATATATGTTCATCTCAACTATGTAGGGGTTAGTGGCATGAAGTTTAGTGTCAGTTACTCGAAAGATCTAATATAAGCTACTCCAATAAATTTTCAAATTTATGGGAGCAACCCACTTAGTTGAAAAGACAGCTAGGCAGCAGTGATGAAATTGAACAGCCATTATAGGTACTAAACTCAATGATGGAGCATGGCAGATTTTTAATTCCTTTCAAGTACAGATCCAGTCTCATACTGTTCATAATTTCTTGCTACTCATATTCCACAAGACATTGTACCACTGCTAAAAATCAAACAAACAATTATGCTAATTTTAGAAAGAAAAAATAGTAAAAACTTGAATTGGCTAACAAGAGGCAGTAGGGGGAGAAATAATAGGCAGCCTCGAGTCTGACCTTTTCATACATCTTTATAGCAGGCTTATTTGAAGCTCTGACAAAGAGATCCACAAAATAGGCCTTGTCACTGCCATATTTAAACCAACAAAATTAACAGAGTGAATACAATAACAACATAAGAAGCTAGAGATTCCCTTGGATACAGCGTCACCTCAAAATCAAGTAGTTGGACTGATACCATTCTTTTCTCGTTCCTTTATGATACAAGAGATCAATCACTTAATCAATCAAAGCTTAAGGCTTATCCCGATTACTAAGGACTGGCTATAAGAGTCATATAAATCCATTACTATCAATTGAAAGCGGATAGATACATCAATAACAGCAACAATCTGTGAATATTTTAATATGTTCAGAGAGAACCTTTTACATTTAATGAGATTACTTTCGTTAAATCAATCAAGTTACATAAAAATTACTATATTACTTATCTTCAAGATAAGATTAGCTACTGTTAAGGAACAACTTGCAAAAGGAAACGAGAATCAAATGATGAAGGTCCCAACACTATTGTGGCAACAAAGTAGCAGCTTATAAGAGCACCAGTCACGGTACATGGTCCATATCAAACATGACAACAAAGTTCACATGCTTATTTTAACTACAAGAATTTTTGAAACTTTCTTAAACATCTTGGATATACTTCTGGTAATGTTGCTGTACCACACTGTATAAATTGATTTCACTATATCGACTTTGTGTTAAGAGTATGACCATATAATATATCCCAATATCAAGAAGCCACAACAACAGCATAAGAAACACAATGAATAAAGGTTTGGAGCTTTGTCTACCCATTTCATATATTGAAGGTGTTATTAACTAGGCACTTCAAATAAAATCCCACCACCTACTATTCAAAGTGGATTAAAATTGCCTCAAGAATCTAAGATTTAATGAGATCATAGAATTAGCTCAGTTAAATAAAATTTATGGTATGAGGCTGTAATTGATCATGGCATGCCATTTATACATTCAGTGGCCTGAGTAAGAGGCATCAAGTTGACTACTAAAAAGCTACTACTACACTTGTACTTGTATTATTGCATAGGCCATACCAATGACACTATGATAGTGAGTGTCCATAATAGCCGTGAAAAAAGACTCTATATAGCTAGGATCACAAACACCAACTAAGATTTACATGTAAGTCCACACTAACGCATTATAATTAGCATATGCTTGAAAAAAAATGAAACAAGAAATAAAAGCCCATGAGCACTCACACTCGAATCTCAATATCGCAAAGAAACACAACTCAATTTGAATTAACGGATATCAACTTACATATTATCACTGATGCTTTCCAACAGATTCATCAGTTTCTTGGCTAATTGCATCCTCCTGTATTCAGGCGCTACTGTTACTGCAGTTACATGACCATGCCAAGATTCACCTTGTCCTTCGACTTTCCCCATTACTGAAAATGGCCGAAGCCAGAGGGTTCAGAAAAAAAAGGAGGAAAATTTAAGTAAGAAAGAAAGATTGTAAGAAAATAAAATAATCTTTAAACTCCGAGATTGTGGTAAATCACACAACCAACGATGTTATGAACAGATCTGACAAAACTTGCACTTTCCTAATCCAACAGAAAATCAGCAAAACTTGCTCGAAAAATCTTAATCAATAATCATGCAAAAAAATAGAGATACAAACGAAATGCGTGAAACATGAAAACGGAAAAAAGAGCTTCGCTTACTATAACCCATTATACGATGCCCAGGGGCTTCAGCAACATGTAAATAGTCTGGCCATCTTGCTAAATACGTCATGTAAAATGACATGTTAAACTGCATCAACAAAACACGACGATGAAACCTCAAAAATGCGAGCGATGAAAAAAATTCAAAATTTGAAGAAGAAAGACCATAGCTTACAGTCTCCGTCAGATGGTCGAGATTTACAGAAGCAAATCGAAGAAGATCGTTGCAACAAAATCTTCGAATCGTCGTCATTTCTGGAATTCCAGACTCAATGCCGAAATTGATTGATGCTAGCTACCCAGAATGAAGCTGAGGCACCGCACCGGAGTTCAACTTTGAATAAATTGGGCCCGTCAACTGTATATTGTATTGGGCCTCGTTATTCTGTTTTTGGGCCTTATCCTGATTATTGGGCTTATGCTTCACTTGGAGTCATGGGCTTACAATCAGAAGAACGGGTCACCCGATAACTGTTATAAAACCGTCAGAATCCAAAATTTCGATCCCTGATCGAACCTCGAACCCTCCTGATAATCGTCGGGAAATCTCCTTCCATGGATCTTCTCAAGCAAGAACTGCTTAAGAAGCGGCAGAGCCTGGCGGAGGATACCGGTGGCAGGAAAATCTTCAAGCGCTCCGAGATTGAGCAGAAGAAGCTGCAAAAGATCCGGGAGCAAGAGAAGCTGGAGCTCGAAGCGAAAGCTCTCCGCCAATCGAACGCGTCTTCCTCCGCCACCGTATCGGCCGGAAAATCAAACCCTTCCGCTTCCAGCTCAGTTTCAGCCACCAGTACATCCACTAGCGCGGCCTCCAAATCGTTGACTGGTGAGCGGAACATTGACAATCTCGACCTGCCCCGACAGGAAGTCATCCGCCGTCTTCGATTTCTCAAGCAACCGGTCACTCTCTTTGGAGAAGATGACGCCGCACGGCTCGACCGGCTAAAATACGTGTTAAAGGCTGGGCTTTTTGAGGTCGATAGTGACATGACGGAGGGACAGACGAATGATTTCTTGAGAGATATTTCGGAGCTGAGGAAGCGGCAGAAATCTGGGATGATGAGCGAGAGGAAAAGGAAGGATTGTGAGGAAGGTGGAGGAGAGGATGGGGAGGGAGCGGGAGGGGAGGAAGAGATGAGTGGAGACGGTAACTCGAGTGGGGGTGATAAAGATAAGGATGGTAAGAGGATGAAAGCAAATTTTGAAGAGTTGTGTGATGAGGATAAGATTCTGGTGTTCTTTAAAAGGTTGCTGAATGAATGGAACCAGGAGCTGGATGAGATGCAAGATGTGGAGAAGCGAACTGCTAAAGGGAAATCTATGGTTGCAACATTTAAACAATGTGCTCGGTATTTGACTCCTTTATTCAAGTTTTGCAGGAAGAAGGTGAGTGACTATAGGCATTTCTGTTTGGACTTTTTTTAACTTAGCAGTTTAGTTTTGCTGTTATCGGTAATTCAATTGAAGGGAAAAACCATTTCAGTAAGGCACCGCCACAGTTTTAGTTTATCTTTTTTCAAGTTAGCCATCCATTGCTAATGCTTGTAATAAATTATTTGAGTTGGTATATGAGCTTAATTGTGATTTAAATTTATCCATGAGTTATAGTTTCAGATGAAGTCAAGCTGAGGCTTAGGTAAGCACACCAATTAACCCCACTGAAAGGGGAGATTAGAAATGCAAGGTCACATTTTACTACTGCAAACTAAAGCCTTAACAGTTAGGTCATATGTCCAAACACAATTACTAGGAAAAAGCAGATGTTGGGGGCGGGGGATTACGGACAACTGCCAACGCGAATTAAGTAACTTGAGGGATGTGTGAATGGTGTCTAATATGTTGTCACAATTAGAATGCTTGACCTCTCTTTGTTCATGCATTTACTGAGACAGCAAGTTGTGATTTGGCTTCTTACTTTGAATTTAGCAAAACCTTTTAGCCGTAGTCAGGAAATTTAGTGATTGATTTGGTTCACACCTTGATAATGCACTACCGAACATGTTTTCTTTTAAGTCAATACTCTAGGGCTCTCTTCAAATGGAAGAAGTGGAATGTGATGACAAGTTTGTGTTCTTAAATTGCACGATGTCATGTTTGTGAGAGAAAATGTTGGTGGGAAAAGGTGATTTGATGGATTTTTATGATGTTTTGTTTGTGTTTTGATTGAAAAGAATGGGCCTAGAATTGTTCGAGACACTTAAAATTAAATTCCGGAAACATTTATTTCGATCGTCACTGTTTTAAAACTTCTGATCCAGTCTTCCATTGTGTTTAACCTTTAAGCTTTTCATAGTGTTTCTTAGTCATTATTCATTTCTCAAGCATGTCAATCACTCAAACTAGCATGTCACATTAAGTTTTAATTGTCATCGTTTAAGTTCTGAGCTCCTGAGTATGCAGTTTTGGCATGATTGCATGTAGAAGCAGTGTCCGTATTTTTTTTTCAGATGATGTATGAATTCATACTCCTGTAATATGGAGTAAATGACATTTTTTCTGCTTGTTGAACATGTTGGTTTCCAGAGAGGATGAGACCGGAGCTAAAGTCATCCTTTGGCTTCCTGATTTATGTTATATCAGAGCAGAGTGCTGTTCGTAAAATAGTGACTTGTAGATTTTAGGAGACATCTGATTTGAAATTCCTGTTCCCTGTTCCTCTTTCATTCCTCATCTATTGGAAGCCCTTGAACACTTGACCTGAGAGTAGCTCTGTAGCTAAGCTCTAACCACTCAGCCAAGGACTGGTCTGGTTCATTGACTTGGTATTCATTCGTTGGTTCTGAAATGCCCATATTCCAGCTTGAAACAATGTCAATTAAGATATCCTTTTGGCTTCTTGATATGATATGATGAGGTGTATTAATTTTTCTCTAAACCATTTATATACAGAGAATCTTGGACTCTTGGTTATATAAAGACATGGCATATGTAATTCATGATATGTTCTATATATTACAGGTTCTTCCGGATGATATTCGTCAAGCATTGTTGGTGGTGGTTGAATGCTGCATGAAGCGTGACTACCTAGCTGCAATGGATCAATACATTAAAATGGCTATCGGTAATGCGCCTTGGCCAATTGGTGTCACTATGGTTGGTATCCATGAACGTTCTGCTCGTGAGAAGATCTATACAAATAGTGTTGCCCATATCATGAACGATGAGACAACTCGAAAGTACTTGCAATCAGTGAAGAGGCTCATGACATTTTGCCAGCGGCGGTATCCAACAGCTCCATCAAAAGCAGTTGAGTTCAACAGCTTGGCAAATGGTAGTGACTTGCAGTCACTGCTGGCAGAGGAGATGTTTTCTGGGATTAGGCAGCCCTCTGAAGAGAATGAGATGTTCAGGTTAATGGCTGCACCCAGAGATGACTAGTTTGGTTTCTCTTCTGGAACACTGCATTTGTAATTTACTGGCTAGGTTTTGGTTGATGACAAAGTGACTGTGATTTTAGGTCCTTGAGGACAGATCTCATTTATGACTGTGCAAGTATTGGAACTATTTATTTCCCATTTATGATAAAAGAAAATGTCCTTGAATTTGATCAGTTGGCTATCAAATTCAAGCATCTGATTGGTCCAGCGCAACATCATCTTATCCAAAACCAAAACTCCACCACCCAACCAAACACTTAGGAAATCCACAGTCTCTATAATCTTCACACAAAAAGAATCGAGGGAACAAATCTTCCACCATTCCCTCTGTACTCGATCAAGCAACCACCACCTCCAGGAGAAAGATGGCAACACAATCAGGCCTCTTCACACCAACAATAACTGCACCAAAATCCACCCTCGCTGCTTTCAAGAAATCCTCAACCTCTCTCTGGTTGCCAGCCACCAAGCCCGTCTCCTTCTCCCGGAGAACCATCAGGGCTGAGGCTGCCGCAGAAGCTGAGGCCAAGGCGGCTCCAACCAAGGAGGCTCCTGCAGGATTCACCCCACCGCAGCTGGACCCCAACACACCATCCCCAATCTTCGCCGGAAGCACTGGAGGGCTGCTGAGAAAAGCCCAGGTGGAGGAGTTCTATGTGATCACATGGGAGTCCCCAAAGGAGCAGATCTTTGAGATGCCAACCGGCGGCGCCGCCATCATGCGGGAAGGCCCTAACTTGCTGAAGTTGGCGAGGAAAGAGCAGTGCTTGGCGCTGGGGACCAGACTGAGATCCAAGTACAAGATCAAATACCAATTCTACAGGGTATTCCCGAACGGTGAGGTTCAGTATCTTCACCCTAAGGACGGAGTTTACCCGGAGAAGGTCAACAAAGGCCGGACCGGCGTTGGCCAGAACATGAGGTCGATCGGAAAGAATGTTAGCCCCATTGAGGTTAAGTTCACTGGGAAACAACCTTATGAGGTGTAAGCTGTAACTGGCAGAGACTTGAAACAATCAAGGGTGATTATAAGTTTACGTAGATGCATGCTCTGTAATTTGTTTAATTTGCTTCTGGGCTTATGTTGTTCTTATGGGAATTTTAACTTGATGGTTGCCAGTCTGCCAGATGCTTCACCATGTCCTCCTAGCTGTTTAGTGCGTACAACAAATTTTTTTTTTTTGAAAAAGGCATCCGAATAGATTAAATAGTGAAGAGAGAATCTCAGCTCTTCAGGGGAAGAGTTACAGTAGAATCTCAGCTCTTACAGTCACCAAACAAACAGCAAGACAACAGGAAGGGAACAACCAAACTCCAGTGAGATTACAGATTTGCGATTGATTGAGCCTAAAGTATTGATTATCCAATCTGACCAGCTTATTGTAAATTGGGACAACCTACTTGAAATCCATAAGAATGTCAGAAATTGAAACGATGATAGGAGGATTTCGGAGTAGGATCCGGCAGGGTGAAGACAACTGAATTTCTATCACGTCAAATACACCAACCAGTTATAGTCCTGATTGCGAGCCATGATTTGTTATGGTTCTTGTTAAGACTTCTATTGGAAGATGTAGATAGGAAATTTGACAACATCCACGCCTGAGAAAGTTACGAGATCAAACTGTAGAAGTAATGTCCGGAAGCAAATCCTCATAGATGTGGTTTTGGACATGAATCATGTTATTTACGTAGTTTGATTACTGTGTTAGTTTGAATTTGTGCATTAATCAACTGACACGATATATTAACCCTGGAATATATCGATAATTATATTTTTAATATCCCTTGTCAAGATGTTATAGTAAACGGGGGTTGGTGTAACACATTTCAGACTAACATAAGGAAAGATTCATGTGGGTATTGTGAAGGCTTACTTATGAATACATAAGAGATGAACTATGTATTAGATCGATCCGTTTGAGAACACTATGAGGATCGTGGTGTGAACATCATAAGTGCCTCTCATAGATCATAGTACACGTAGTCTTTCGACCCGAGGTTATGAAGCTATGCTTATGTGAGTGGCACACTTTGATTCTATTTAGTGTCTCTTTCGTAACTGGGAGATTGAACTAGTTTTGGATGTGTCACAATATCATGGAGTTAGACTGTCATGAATCAAGATGGGATTCGTCACTCCTACACCATGATAGAGTATTTTCATGCGCCAAGTTGAGCTGTAACGAGTATGCAAGATCCGCGGCTCTGTTCAACTTGAGAGTCTTACTGAAGGGATATATCATGTATACATTATAATCATACTGATGGTTGAGGTTTCGTCATGACGTCGACTTCCACATTACTTGGGTGGCAGTGATGTGTTGCTAGATACCGCTCATTATCTGTAATTATGGATGGGAATTCATAATTAGTGTCAACGTAGTGAGCAAGTTTTAAATTTCGTACCGGTCATAATACCGTTTTTTGAACGGTACGAAACAGTACTGGTATATCGACAGTATCTCGGACGTACCGGAAATTATGTACCGGTGGATACACACACACACACACACACACATATATATATATATATATATATATATATATATATATCATTTAACCTCAAACACATGTATATGATTCATAAACTAAACCAAATCAATTAGTCCAATAATTCATCATGATATATATGATTTATAAAATCAACCAAATCAAATAGTTTACACAATCACAATAAAGTCATGAACATAAACAAACTCAATAATCAGATGAAAGATGTGTTTATACTCCCTCCGTCACATAATAATTGATTTATTTGACTTTCATGTTATGTTAATCAGATGAAAGATGTGTTTATACTCCCTTCGTCACATAATAATTGATTTATTTGACTTTCATGTTATGTGTAGCAGTGTTTGACTCAAGTTTTTTAAAGATAAATAGTGAATAAAAATTCAAAAAAAATATTTGGAAAAGATATGTTGCAAATTATGATACACATACAAATTATTAAATTTTATATGTCAAAACATTCATGAAAATAAATCATAGATTAAATACCTTGAAAACAGCAAAACAAATTAATCAATTATTTAGGGAGTACTAAAAAAGATGAAGTCCCGGAAACAAAAATAGCAAGTGGAGTTCCGAAAAAAATGTTCAGAAGTACTAATCAAACCTATTAGTCTTTTAATGTTGTACTGATCTTTAAAAAAAACATTAAGAATATCATAACATTTTCTTTTCAATAAACTTATACAGGTTAGTTTGTGATCACTTATACGAAAAGGAAGCAAAATGAAGCATACATACATACATATATATATAGGTAAAGTGCACCATTGGTCCTATAACTTTAATTATTGTACCACTAGGGTCATGTTTTAACTTTTTGTACTAATAAAGTTTTATTTTCAAGTTTTTTCTTCATCCATGGTCCTATTTGACATTTTTGCCCTCAATTTTTAAAATATTGCCCATTTAAACAATTGTAAAATATAAAATCACCCTAACGTTTAACGAAACTTTCAATTTGACCCTCAATATTTATAAACCCTAAAATTTTACCATAACTTTTACAAATACTTACAATTCTACCCTAAAATATTTCTCTGCACTTTATCTCACCACCCTCCTATCCACTACCACCAGAAATCTCGCCGGAATGCCCTCTAAGCTACGAAACGCAAGTTTATGCGGTAGATCCGCAACCCAGGGCCGCGAACCGCTGGCCAAGGGCAGCGAACCGCCGGCACAGGGCCGCGAATCGCTAGCCCAGGGCCGTGGATGGCAAGCCTAGGGCAGCATGATGTGTTTTCCGGCGGTGGTGGGTCGGATGGTGGTTGAGATATGTGAGTTGAAAAGTTTAAGGTAGATTGTGTAGATTTAGATATTCATAGCATGATGTGTTTTCCATAATCATGTATCTCCACTTTCACAAAGAAGAAAGAGGAGAAGGAGGAAGAAGAGGGAGATATAGATATGTACCTTACACCTTTGAGAAACAGCAAAAGGATCTTTGTCCTTGCTCCAAAACGTATGCTCCAAGCCTTCCTCCTTGGTGGCGAATTCCTCTTCAATTTTCAAGCCTTCGAATTGGTTGATGAGGGCAGATTGCATGTGATGGAATGAGGTTGTTTTGTGTTGAAAAGACACAAAATAGTTCTACCACTACAAACAAAATGACATATGCTGACACACATTTTGGCTGACACACAATAATGTGTTAAGAGAATTCGGTATATGTTGACAGTTTGGGTGTCAAGAAAATTTTTATACTTCAGTTGACACATTATATGATGTGTCGGCAGTTACCTTTTATTTGCTAACACAAAATTTAATACGAATGTATCAAGAAATGACCTATTTAAGTTTTATGGACACACATAATTTTATTGTCTGTTAACAATGTATTATATTAAAAAACAAAAATAAAACATGTGTCAACGAAGAGTTTAGCGGGAGTTCTAAAAGAAATAGCGGGAGTTCTAAAAGAAATCGACGACATTCGTGAACAAAAGAAAATCAGAGCAAATTTTCGTAAACCCTAATTCATTCTCGTGACTTTCCGAAATCAAAGCTTCGACTGAAATCGAGTCTCCACATCGACATCGCCGACTCGATTGGACGGGGATTTCAGTTCGCGAGCGATTACAGTGGAGAGAGACGGATAGAGCGGGGTTGAAGGGATCAAGTGAAATACGGCGCGGGACGACTCGATTAGAGACGGGGTTGAAGGGACTCAATTAGAGCTCATTCTTTGGAATCTGTGAAGGCAAAGAAGAAGGAGGAACCGCCGATTGTAAGTTGACTTGGCCCGAGAGGTAATGATTTTGTTCTGTTTTAGTTTAATTTGTTGGCTCTGATCTTCAATTCTAGGCTAATTTTTTTGTTTTTGATCATCGATTGGGAGGACTGGATATGATTCTATCCTTGTTTTCTCATAAATCAGTCTCGTGTTCCTTTGGTGTGCGTCTCAGTTAACAATTTGAGTGAAATAACTTCATGGGTTTTAAATTATCAATTTGAGTGGCATGAGAGGTGCGTAATTGGTAATTGTAATTTTTTTTACAGTTACTTCCACTGGAAACATAGCATTAGCTAAAAGTTGTTTTAAAGATTTTGATTGGCAAAGCTTGTAATGTGGAACCCAAACTAACTTTTATGATTAAAGTACGGTGGATGATTGATGGTACAGTTGTGGAGCCTCACAAAGAAATGTCTTTAGTAGTGTAAGAGTAAGAAGCAACAATTTCTTATATTGATACACAAATAATATGATCTCATGACACACCTCTAGAAGACCAAACATCACTTGCCCATGTTCTTAAAAAACAACGTTTACTACTATTGCTACTGCTACAACACACATGCCCACCCACCCACCCATTGCATGCAGCGAAATTGTGGTGGTGTTTTCAATTGGGGTGCACGTTTAGATTGTTATTAATACAGCTGAGAGAGGAAGTGGAGAAAATTGGAAGAAAACAGAGGAGAACAACAATGATCTGGCAAATACATATGTTAGCTTCCCTTGAATACGTTTTGTAAAAACTAATTAAAAATGATCATCATACGAGAGAGAGATAAATACGAGAGTGCTTCATCATAACACCACCACTGCTCCCAAATCCACTGCTATTTTGTTTCTTTTTAACTAACAAAAGACTATGACAATTGTATTAACCTTTGTAGTACCAATTAATAATTTTCTGTTAAGTCTTTGCTAATATCCTTGTATATTTCTTTCATGAGGCATGTGAATTTCTTCACATGATACTATAATCATCAACGACAGCTCTTTTATATGCTTCATTTTTATGTTAAGTCTTATGATCAAAAACTAACACATGAAAGTTTAATGAAAAGACGTCGGTGTGTAAGTTCTTTTCTTCCGTTTTGTTTAAAAATTATTAAGAGTTTTTAATAAATAGGCATTATGTGCAAAGAAGAAAGAGAGTCGTTCAAAGAATACGGAGCCTCACGTGACCGGATCAAAGTCTTTTGCTAGACTTCTTTGAAGAAGAGGTGATTAAGTTTATTTTAGTTTCAATATGATTATACATTGTTGATGGTTGCCGATTAGTTGTCTCACAAGTCCTTTATAGGCGGCCAAGAATAATGGTGTTCGACCAACACGTGGACAGCTTTACATAAAAAGTCGTACCCGAAAAGATGGGACTGTTGTTAATGCATCAGCAGCTGCAGTTGTGGTATTATTCATACTAAGTTAATTTTTATTCTTATTATTTTTTAGATTTTACTATTTATTACATATTGTACATTCTACTATAGGATGCTCTTCATAATATCATGAATGAGGCTGATAATATAGAAGAGGGTGAAGAGAGTTGGAAGAATGATGATTTAGCTAAGGTGAAAGGACTTGAAAACGAGAGGCCGTATCCGTTGCATCGGGAAGATTGCAAGCTGTGAAGGAGAGACGTGCTTCCTCTTCTCAAAACTTACATCAACAAGTACCAGCTCTTCAAGAACAAGTTTCAAAGCTTACATCAACTGTCCAAATCCTTTTAAATCTTTGTCAAGAAACATATGTCTCTGACGAGTTGGCTGCCGTTGTCAACAATTTGAACAATGAGGTATATATTCTTATGCTTAATTACCGCTACATGTTCTTGCTAGAACATGTTCTGCCTATGGTTTCCACTTTGCGTTTTATGATTGTTTTCCAAAGGTTAATGTTACCTTTTTAGGTGAAGTTCTTGAATGAGAAAAACTTGAAAATGTTGTAAAATAGATTAAAAGCAGAGGATAGTTTATGGTTACTAGTAGTTTCCATATCTTGTCAATATTGCGAGTCATCTTTCTTGGCTTCATGTGTAGGTGTTTCTAGTAGTTCTCTTAATGTTTACTATACTGAAAATATCAGATCCTTAAAATGTTTGATGGACTTGTACTTTGTTGCCAAATCCTGTTTATTTGGAGTTTGTTCTTACCACTTTTATGGTTTAGACCTTCCATGATTTGCCACTTTTATGGTTCTTAACATATTTATTGCAGTTATCTACTTTTATGTATATTTCCTTTTAAGTTACACCTACTGTTTAGATCATGTTGTGAGTGAAAGAATGCTTCATTGCTTGTTTCTTTCTCGTCTCTTGTTGCAACCTTCTTTTAGTTCTAGATACCATATGGTTACTGCTATGGCTATAATGATGATGATGATGATACCAGATGTGTTTGTTAGAGAGTTTGGTCTCCAACCATATATAGTTATCTGGTTTTCTAGATGTTACAAGTAATAGCTAGAAAGCAACCTATATATACTCAATTAAAGTCCTTACGTGACTCTTAAGAATTTTTTTGATAGGACATGACTCTTAAGGATAGTATCATTCTTAAGTTGTATTATATTAGGTGCACTAAATATGTTTTTATTTGCTTGTACTTCAGGTTGATGATGAAGAGTCGCCTTCAAATCGTAGATCTTCGGCTGGAAGTCATCATATTGGAGGAGATGAGAGTTAATGATATAGTGCTTGTAATTCCTAAGATATTCACTTATTGTGGAATATTTAGTTTATCTAACAACTTTGAAACTAGGTACTTTTGATGAATATTTAAGCTTATAGTAAATTTTAATTATATTAATGAAGTGTTTAATATTCAACCAATGTTACTAGCTTTAATCTTTCTAGTTAATAGCAGTTCCTCAAATCACCAATAAAACCAGCGATAAGGGGGAGCCTGAAAGCTGTGCAGTGTCTTTCTTGACACACAATTGTTATTCTTGACAGACAAAAACGTGGCCACGCTTGTAATTCTCGACAGAAGAAAATGTGTCGGCAAAATCGGGAAAGGAAATTCCCGACAGACAACCTTCCGTCAGCAAATCCTTAAAACATTCGCCGACACACATGTACAAGTGTCGGGAATACCTTTCCCGACACCTTTTCTGCCGACACTTTTTTTGTGTGTCGGCAAAGTTCCGTAAGGTCTTCCTTGACACTTTTTCAAGTTTGCCTGACACTTTTTGTCTGTCAGCAAATGTCGTTTTGTTTGTAGTGCACCCGAAATGCTCTAGGAATGCTTGAATAATTCGGCCAAGAACAAAAGAGAAGAGAGAAGTTTCGGATTTCAAGAGTGTGTGTTGTGTTGTGGCCAAATCATCTATTTATAGATGATCTAGGGAGTTCGTGACAGGTTCAAGCTTGGCTCCAAGGCTCATAAGGCTCAAAATGCTAGTAATTCGTTTAGACTCGATTTCAAAATTCGGTTTGATTAGGTTTGAAATGACTCATGAAAATCAAAATTATTGAGATATATTATATCAATTTAATAAAATAAAGATAACTTTCTCGAGCTTAAACTTGAATCTACATGTCTGGGCTCGGCTCATTTGTCAACCTCGTGTTGACTTATAAGTCTATCCAAGTGGAATCTCCAAAGCTTGAACTTAACTCATTTAATATACAAAAATTAAAAATAGCTTGAGCTCGTGAGGTTTGGCTCGAATAGGCTCGTAAAGAGCTTCCGCTCGAGCTGGGCTCCTGGGCATGGTTCGTTTCATAGCCCTAATCTGTGAGAACATATTGTATTGTATTATATCATATTATATTATATTATATACAATTTACATTGCTATACCATTCATTCATGAATAGCATTATATTATACTCCGTATAACATACAATGTATATTATTTTTACGTCTCAATTTTTGTTAATGTGAGTATTTTGTGTAGTTAGACTAAGAAAATTTGATATTATAATACTTTATTATCTATTGTTTTATCAATGTTATAATTATGCCTAATTTTCACTAATCCGCCGCCAAGCGCAGGTACACCAATGTATTACTCTCTCTGTCCCAAAATTATTGAAACACTTTCCTTATTAAGCTGTCCCTAAATTATTGAAACACTTTCCCCTTTTTAGTAAACTTTTGTACATGAATTTACTCAATTATCCCTCATCACTCTCTTCCATTTACCAAGTCAACTCAAAATCAGCTCCACCTAAAACAGCGTACCTAGTTAAAACGTTTCAAAAATAATGGGATGATGGACTACTATATAATATAAACATTTCCTTGGTTGAGGTTAAGAAGACAATTGGCCGTAGCTGCGATCCGTGGACTTGCTTCTTTTATCGTCATTTCAATTCCAAAGTCGGTTGACCGCCGGAAAATATGGCCAGCGGCGGCGCGTCTCAACAACTACCCACATACCGCCCTTACCGCCACCTCAAAACCCTAAGGTCCCACGAACAGGCTGTCTCCTGCGTCAAATTCTCCAACGACGGAACCCTACTGGCCTCCGCTTCCCTCGACGAAACCGTAATCCTCTGGTCGGCCTCTAATTTCTCCCTCGTTCACCGCTACTACGGTCACTCCGCGGGCGTATGTGACCTCGCATGGTCCTCCGACTCCCACTACATCTGTTCGGCCTCCGACGATTGCTCTCTCCGCATTTGGGAATCTCGTGCTCCCTTCGACTGCCTGAAGGTCCTTAAAGGCCATGCCGATTACGTTTTCTGCGTCAATTTCAATCCTCAATCCAACCTCATCGTCTCCGGCTCCTTCGACGAGACGATCCGGATTTGGGAGGTGAAGACTGGTAAATGCTTGAGGACGATTAAGGCTCACTTAAAGCCGGTTACCTCTGTTCATTTCAACAGGGATGGGTCGCTGATTGTGTCCGGCAGTCACGACGGTACCTGTAAGATCTGGGACACCAAAGAGGGGACTTGCTTGAAGACGTTGATTGATGATAAAGATCCCAGCGTATCCTTCACCAAATTCTCTCCCAACGGCAAGTTTATTCTTGTTGGGACATTAGACAGCACTCTTGTAAGTCCTCATTGTTACGAGCTCTATTTGGTCATGCATATATCTTAACTTCTATGTTGAGATGCTTAGCTGCTTGTTACTGGAGTGATTTGTCTCAAGTGAACATGAATTGCGTATTGGAACTGGTACTAGAATGGCAAAAATTATTTTGAAGTTGTGAAGAAACTTTCAGTTGAAGCACAAATGGGATAATGAAGTCTACCTCTTAGCACATCCCGAATATGATATGGATTGTTGAATTGAAGTACTATTTGGAAGAAAAAAATGATTTATCTATTTTGCCAGCTGCTAATTCAGTTAGTCACATTGTTGGCGATCTTTAGTGATTCTGTCATTGAGAACTCGGGCATACATGCTTCAGCATGTGGATTACAATCTAGGGAAGCTAAATAGAGTGGTCACATTTGTTTTCTGTAAGACCAAACCATTAGAGTAGTGACTGGTGCAGGTCATGCGAGTTTTGGTTTTTAAATCTATTTAGTCTGACAGCTTCTCTGCCCTGCTTTTGTTTCCATCTTCTGGTACAGAAACTCTGGAATTACTCATCTGGGAAATACTTGAAGCTGTATCAGGGTCACACAAACAAAAAATTATGTATAATGCCGACATTTTCCGTCACTGGTGGGAAATATATAGTCAGTGGCTCGGAAGACAATTGCATTTATATATGGGATTTGCAATCAAAAGCCTTGCTTCAGAAACTTGAAGGCCATTCTGATGCTGTGATTTCTGTGAGCTGCCATCCGAGGGAGAACAAAATTGCATCTGCAGGAGTTCATGAAGATAAGACGGTCAGAATTTGGACTCAAGATTAATGATTTGGTTAGATAATACATCTTCATTTCTTTTCGACATGTGTGACTACCTTTGCATTACAGTGGAACATTTATTACTCTCTTCATTGGTGTACTGGTGTAATATATGAATGCCAGTGACCGCATTTGAAGCTCCCCATTGTTTTCAATATTAGGCTGATTTGATATAGTAACTGCGGAAACACATTTGTCATTCCATTTAAGTTAGACATTCTTTTGTTAGTAGTGGTGCCTTAATGCCTAATCCACATACGTTGCTGTTATTCGTAGTTGTCTGAAAAAGTGTTGTGTTACCCTGTCTTCTGATGTTGTTATGAGTTAAGTATATGATTTGTTGCTAGAAAGGATCGACATAGAGGTCAACATCAGAATACTTAGCTTGACAGTGTTGGTCAACCATTTACTGTAGTTTCATCTTCTAGAGCAACCAGATCTCAAATTTGAAATAGGCTAGGAGCTGTTAATGTTGAATTCTCAATCCCATTCCCATTAATGGATGTTGATGTGCACATGAAATTTCCTAGCCATCTCTCACTATAGCGAGTGTAGGTACTGGTTTTGAGACAGTGCACTTATCAGAAGTCCTTCAATTTTTCAACAGCTACTGACCAACAGAGTAATTCAGTTCCCATGCCTGCTAGCAATCACAGCATCATCCATCTGGGGACAAAGTGCTTTTCTATTCTACTGGTGGGACTGCCCATGCGACTCTCCTAAATTTATGAGAGGCCTAAAAATAAATACATCCTGCATGATACTGATAGATGAGAGCCAGTCGGATCCGATTGCGCTGATTTGGGGTTCCAAATGCTGTTTGTGTTAGTGTTGTTGTTATGAATCAATCAATCACAGTGTAAAACAATAACAGTGTAAAACCGCATAAATGTATAACTGACATGAGTTGACACTGCAACAAGTTTCGGACCAAATCCCATATTCATTGGATATCTAATGGGGTGAGAGACAAGAAAGAAAGAAAACGAAGCTTGAGCCACAAGTGACCCAAAAGAGTGAAGTCTTGTTTCTTGTCTCTCACTCTTAAGATGAACTAATGATCCATTTAGCTTCTGCCTCCTTTCTTCCTCTCTTTGCCTACACATGGGTTTAACTCCTTCCTCAAGCAACTCATGAACCAGTGACAGAGACATACTACCGAGGATCATCTGATATTACACGTATAATATACATATACTACTACGAATATGCATTGAGAATGAAAAGAGGGCATTAAAACGACACACACTCTAGTACTATGTTAATTTGTGTGATCAACATGGGGTGGCTTCGCTCTCTTCTCTCCCCACTCACCAAGCTCTGGAATCGCCTCCACTGTTCCCATCATCACAAACGTGGTATTTTTCTTGTTCACTTTGAAAATTAATCTGCAATTGGATATACTCCTCGTAGTACTGACTTATAAACAAGCATGATGCATGTGTGTTGTTGCATGTAATTTGCAGGAAGGTCAGGATTGTATACGTTGCACAAAGATGTGGAGTCTTGCACATGTGAAGATGTGCATGTGCTGTGGTCCATTTTACTGGATTCTTCTTCTTCTTCTTCACCACCAGAACTACATTAATTAATGAACAGAAAAGAGAAGGCCTCTTTTCTTTTCTATCCATCTTAAATAATACTATATGTTTCTGCTTCAGTCTCTGTACATATCTAATACAGCTTTCAGAGTTTGCCAGCTGCTTCTAAATGATTCCCACCATCTAGTTTTTGTCTTTTTTTGCCCATATATCACATATACTAGCTGTTCATGTCTGGAATTTGTTGTTTAAGCGAGAAACTTGTATCCAGTTTCAGTTCGTTTCTCGAGCTAATTCTCCTTTTACTCTCTATGTAATTAGATAGATGCTAATCTCTGTGTGTGCGTGTACAAACATTTTAAATAAATGAATATTAGAAAATAAAACTTGAAAAGTTTCCTAAAACTAAACGGTTTTCCAAGTTTGGGGGAAATCTCATCATTTTTTTTGGATAGACTCATCTTCTTTTTTTTTTTTTTTAAATACAGGGAAATCTCATATTTGCTTCACTTACATACAAAAAGCTAAACCAGAGATCCTATCAAAAAAAAAGAAGATAAACCAGAGACCTGAAAATAAAATAAAAAATTAAATTAAATTTTGAAATAAAAGAAAAGGAAAAGCGATCGTTGAATAACGGTAAGAAAACAAAAGTTCGGCCGAAATAGAAAACAACTGGTTGACTGTCAAGTGGAGTTGCAATTAAGAATTTAAGAGAGAGGGCGAAGAAAACGAGAAGATGAGAAGAAGGCTCAAGGTTGTGTTCAACTACCCTTATTTTTATCAATCTTTTAT
Organism: Stellera chamaejasme; assembly: GCA_024586325.1. Classification (NCBI taxonomy): domain Eukaryota; kingdom Viridiplantae; phylum Streptophyta; class Magnoliopsida; order Malvales; family Thymelaeaceae; genus Stellera; species Stellera chamaejasme. The sequence continues at coordinate 9,839,075 of CM044982.1, read as the reverse complement.
TTTTCAAAATCTAATCTTCATATCTGTTCTTTTTTTCTTCCTCTCTCACCAATATCATACTACCTCTATCCCAACTGAAAAAACAATTATCCCAAATAAAATGGTTTTTTCACTTTTATTTTATTTTAATCCATTTTTATCATTACAAATGTACTCGGGTGGATTAAGATGGGAGGGAATGAATTTAGAATGAGATAATTATAAAAATTTATGTAAAATAAATTAATGACCAAAAATAATATTAATCTATATAAAAAACCTAACCACAATAGATTTCAAAAACTCATTTTTGTTGTTCTCAAGATTAACATCCTAGACACGGAAGAGTGGAATGCATCAAGCATGATTTTTACATGGGTAAACTACAAAAACTCTTCTAAAATGTACTGACAACTACAATTTCCCCTCGTGTTTTTAGGAACATACAAATACACCCTCTTGTTTGAGTAAACTTACATATACCCCATGATCTTTATATTTCTTAGTTAAATAATTTCACCAACATTTATATGTGAAAGCTCATACAATACAGATTATAACTAATAACTTTTAATTCCATATAGTGCATCCAGTTTTTTTTTTTCACTTTTGCCCTCTCCCCCATCATGTCCTCACTCCCTAGTCACTGCCCATTGTGTCAAACCTCTAATAGTCGTCTTCGCTGCTAGAGCCTAACACTGGTCACATTGCGGCCTCACACCCTGTTGTCCTTCAATTAGACTGAGGGGAAATCATTACAGGAACTAATCCCTCAAATTTTGCACGTAGTATAACGAGACAGTCGAAACCCTGTTAATAGTGATGAGCGAGAGAAAGAATTAGAGTTTTGAAGAAGAAAAAAACGTTCGGCATTATATCCCACTATAGTTTTCGTTATGGAGATAACATTTTTTAAGAAAAAATCTAAGGTTTTTTTTGGGGAATTTGCTCTCATGCTGCAAATAGCAAAATCAGAACTTCATTTTGTCATTCCTTTTCTCCCACATGCGAATTTGAAGATGTGAGAAAATTGTCTTCTTCTCTTTCCTTTTTCGTGTGAGTAATTGTTCTCAATATAACACTCGACGACTCTATGTTGCAAGATGAATTTTTTATTTTTCTTACTACTATATTAATGGAAATCATCGAAGGAACTTTCTTATATGCGTCCCTTACAAAGCTAGGCCCCTTATTCCCCTTTCATATTGCAATTGAATTTATAGAGGATAGCCAAAAGGGCAAAGGTTTTGGGCTTTAAGGCCCAATAGCCCACTTAACCTTAAATTTTTCAATGTCCCAATAAGGCAACTGGTCGAACACGTTTTCTTAATGGTGTCTGGACAAGATTCTTATAATAGAGCGGTTGAATATCCATCAAGTCCAAACATTTGAAGGTCTTTGACAACACCCAAGCTGCCATTAATGAGCCTTATACTTTTTATCACATGGGAAAGTATTAATGACCTCTGACATGAGATCCTTGTCATAGAGTTGCCAGAGGACACACAAGTTTTTTCCCATTGTTAGTCGTATGGATTGGAGACATTCGAAATGTCAACTCCCACTATTCGGATATTATAAATTTGCCACCAAACAAATTCACTATAAATATCAAATTCATTTACACATACAATGCATCGCATTCACTTATTTGTCTACTCTGTACTTTCTATCTCTAGAATTGCCTACTGACTTAAGCGCTAGAGGTCTTGTCCACAAGAAAACATTTAGTATGGTCTTAAACTCGCCCTTTTGTTGCATGTTGAGCAAACACAACATCATGGTTTCCTAACACATCTAAGACTCGGAAGCATAAGCTAAAGAGGGTCGACAACCCGCCCACAAGTCAGTCACCTATAGTAGCTCTTTCTTAGCATCAACAACCCCGCCTTCACTTTTTCACGAACACCCTGTTTCGCAAAGCAGTTCGCTCCCTACGCCCCACCTTGTCGCCCCTTACCATAAAACTAGCTACCCTACACCATCGTCACACAAACCAAATCTAGCTTTGAGGGGCTGAGTAGGGGAGGGAATGTGAAGTGGCCTAAGCTTTAACATGGTGGAACATAGGTTGCAATGTGTGGTGGCCTAGGCTCCACATGCGATGAGGGGACGGTGGCGAGTGAGGAGGGTGGCAGCCAACAAAGGATCAAGCAAGGGCGAAACCAAAGGTTGGGGGTTGAGGTGGCGCAATGAAGGCAACTACCCCTGTAACCTTTTTAAAGCAAGTAATATATATGTATACAGTACGTAGTTGATAAGAGCTTGGTAGCGGGCCTGGTAGGTGGCGGCCCACTACCAAGCTCCCAAAAGTGCATCTGGGCAGTAGGGGCGGGCAGCCCGCTACTGGAGGCGCTACCGGGTAGCGGGAATGGTAGCGGGCCACCCGCTACCACAATGGTAGCGCACAACCAACTACTATGCCCCTTGCCAAATTAATATTGTTGGTGGGCGTTTTGAATTTCAAAATCGTAAAAAGCAGATGGTAGCGGGCTGGGTAGGGGGCGCTCGCTACCAAGACTGTTAAATTACTTCTGCTACCTCTCTCCCCCATTTCTTCCCCGACGTAGCCCTCTCCTCTCCTCCAAAATCGCCGGCCACCGCCTCTTTCTTGTTTTTCGATGCCGTTTCACACGCTTTTCAGGTGGAACTACATCAGCAAGTTCATGTAAACTCTCCTCTTCTATTTTTTCAATTTTTTAATAGTTATAAATGATGTATTTTAGGATTTTAATTTTTTGGTATTCAAGCTCCAACACCGCCTCCGGCCACCTAAGATTTTCCATCACCGGCCATCTCAACCGCCATCTACAGGTATTGTTTTAGGTATTTTATGAATTTTAGTATTTTAGGAGTTATTTTAGTAATTTAGGTATTATTTATGAATTTTGTGGTATTTTAGTATATACTTTAGTATTTTTGTGGTGTTTAAGTATATTAGATATCTTTTTAGTAATTTCTGTTTATTTATTATTGTTATTTATGTTTAGAGATTATTTTAGGAATTATATGTGTATGTATTTTATGTTTTATGAATTATTTTAGGAATTATTTATTTATGTATTTTATGTTTTAGTAACTATTTTAGGTCCAAAGTTTTGTTTATGTATTTTGTGTATGTATTTTTTATTTTAGTAATTAATTTAGGAATTATTTTTGCATGTATTTTATGTTTTAGTAATTATTTTAGGAATTTTTGTATGCGTTTTAGTAATTGTTGTAGTAATTAATTATTTGTGTATGTATTTTATGTTTAAGCAATTATTTTATGTAAGAATTTTAGCAATCTTATGCCTTTACTATTTCTAAGTGGTTTAGCTAGTAAGTTCATGGTTTTAGATTATTTTAGTATATATTTTAGGAAAATAAGATTATTTTAGATCGACATCACTATCTTTATAATTTTATAATTTATGTATACGAACTTTATTGTTTTAATTTTTTTATTTTTTATTTGTGTAGCTTTGGGTCGACGTTTCACAATATCTACTACGACGTTCAAGCTGTCTTCCGTGAGCGTTATGTCGGTTTGGCCATTCTCTTTGGGGTTCAACAGACGTTTGGCGAGTCGGAGCAGCAGTCGCCGCCACGTGAGGACTAGGGCGACGATTTCGTTTTTCCTCCACCGTAGGACACTTTTGTAAAAATAATTTGATTTTAGATGTTTTTTTTATTATAGTTGATACATTTGGTTAATTTATAATTGATTTTATTTATGTTTTTAATTGTAATTTATAAATACTAATAAATAATAATATTATTTAATCATTTATTAAATGTTGAAAATAAATAAATTATTATTTAAAAAAAACGTTGGTAGCGGGCCTAGTAGAGGCGGGCTACCAGTGTGTGGTGTGGCGCCTTAGCCAGCCTTGGGTGCTTGACCTCCATGAGCCCTACTAACGGTAGCGGGTTGGGTAGCGCCAATCGTCCAGGAAGTGGGCCAAAAAGTAGCGGACTGGTAGCGGGTTGGGTAGCGGATTGCCCCCTACCCAGAGCCCATTAACTACGTAGTGATATTTAGGAATAATCTGAACTCTATATCCATATTTGAATTGGAGTGTTGCTAAAGTTTTCAATTTCCAACCATAATTGAAGTAATTAGAAACAAATCTAGCACATATGTACCAATTTATTATCAAATTTTCAATTATTATGTTTAATTTAATGATTAATGAGGAATTCATAATCTCTCCTAAACTACGGCCCACAACTGTCACCAACCTACCATCAACGGCGCGTGATTGTAAAGTGAGGTGGTGAATCACAGTTGGCAACCATTGATACTTGTAAGTTCAAATTTATCTCCACGCCAATTTATTTCTGATATCGCCATTAGATAAAGGAGGGTAATTGATAAGTCGTATGGAGGAAGCCTTTCCTATTTTCTAGAGAAACAACAAGAACAAGAATTTGGGGAAAGAAAATACTCCATCCCTTTCAATTTGTTTGGTACATTTGACTTTTGGATCATAGTATAGCTATCTTTGTTTTTTTTAAATACATTTGTTAAAAAAAGTTAGAAAAACATATATTTAGAACCCTTATATTTTATAACTACTCCATCCGTCCGCTAAAAGTTTGACTGTTTGACTTACTGTTTCAAGGTTTAATATTTGACTCAAATTTTAATAAATATAAATAGTTTTCAAAAAATTAGAAAAAATATATTTAGAAAATTTAGATTTCAAATTATGATACACATATGAAATATTTAATTTCAAATATTTAAATATTTATAAAAAAATACAGATTAAATACGGTGAAACTATCAAAACGAAAAGATCAAATTTTGGTGAGGGAGGTTCTTTTCAGTTTAAATGTAAAATGCAAGAAACAGCAAATCGTAAATCAATTTATGAATAATGTATGTTGGAAATAAAGTGTAACGAATAAAAGAAAAACAAAATGAAGGCGGTTCTTTTCATTTTTGTTCTGGTTTTGCTTCGCCTCCCAAGATCCTAGGATTATGCAAAAATAATACTCTATTTAGGTTATGTTCTTTGCCCCCAAGAAAAAATGTCCTTTGCCCAAAAAAATTAGTAACATTATGACATCTATTAGAGAGATGAAGAGAAATTCGGGAGAGAAAATAAAAAAGGTGTTGATTTGTTGTTAAAAATTTGAAAAAAAAGGGTAGAATACACCACATATCCAAACTGGTAGTCTGTTTGCATTTGTCCCGTATAATTGTAAGGATTTTTTGTTTTTAGGTTCCAAAGGAAAAGGAGGGAAATTGAAAATCAAATATACGACGATACGAGGGGAAAAAAAACAGTCGCGCCCAAAATTGCCCTCGCCAAATTTACCCTCTTTCTTGCAAAAAGAGCGACTCGCCCAGTAATATTTTCAATTCTTAGACCTTAAAACGTCCAACGCCTTCTTCCTTCACCTTCTTTTTTCTCTCTGAAAGAAAAACCCATCCCCACGGCTCTCTCCAAACCCTCAAATTTTCGAGAACGCCATGGCTGTCTCTCTCACCTCGTAGCTTCGCCTGCCCGACAAACCAGACCGTCTTCCGAGGAGACGCGTTAGGGTTTCTAATTCCGACTCGACTCATCACTCACTTCTACTTCTTTCTCTTGATTTCAGAGATTTTTCTTCTTTTTTTTGAGGGGTTTCAGAGGCGCTTGGTTCGCCTTGAACTTACTACCTCTCGCCTTCTTTGGATCTAACCAATGTGGAGCGTTTGCCTGCGCTGGCCGTTCAGGAGGAGTTACAGTGGCGAGTTGTGGCTCACCTAACTGCTACCCAGTCTCCAGATGCTGTTAGGTTTATTGCTCACCGCTGCAGCTCCAAGGTATTAGGTTTCGTTCCACTGGTTCGGCGCGACCTACATTTTGACGGGTACTTTGTAAATCAGGTAGCTGTTACCACCTTTTCTTCCTTTCTGAAGCATCCATTCGCAATTGCCCGCGCTTTTGGGGTTCCGTAGCGATTACTGGAAATTGATTCTCGTGAGTTTCGCTTGTCAATTTTTTGGTGTTTGGACGACCAACAGACCGACCGGTGTTTCAGAGCGTTTGGTAGGAAGCGCGTATCTGGTATCCATGGGGAAGTTGGGTATGATTCTGAGGAGTGATGGGTGTGAGAATAGTGAGGTTAAGGTGGAACTAATTGAGATGGATACGTGTGATGATACAGTGAAGCGAAAGCGTGGACGGCCTCGTAAGGTGCCAGGAGTTAAGATCGAAGAGGAAGATGTTGCTGATGAGTTGGTGAAGGTGGGAATGAAGCGAAAGCGTGGGAGGCCCCCTAAACAGCAGCGGAACAGTGGCTCCTGTGAGAAAGCCGATTGCACTGAAATTGGAGAGAATGGTCACTCTGTTGAGTTGGAAACTGATGGGAAGAAACCAAAGCGTGGGAGGCCTCCTCTGCAACAAACATTTGGGTCTCGAGCCGTTAATGTCAAAATTGAAGAGAGTTGCCACTCTGGTGAGTTAGGGAGTGATAGTGAGAAACCAAAGCGTGGGAGGCCTTCTATACTGCAGCAAAGCAGTGGGTCTCACGAGAAAGCCAATAGTGTTGAAATAGGAGAGAACGGGCACTCTGCTAAATTGGAAAACGATCAGAGGAAACCAAAGCGTGGGAGGCCTCCTATACTGCATAAAAGCAGTGGGTCTGTTAATAAAGTAGATGGTGTAGAAACTGGAGAGAATGGGCACTCTGGTGCGTTAGGAAATGATGAGAACAAGCCAAGGCGTGGTAGGCCTAGGAAGAGTAAACAAAAGCGTGGCAGGAAACCAAAGGCTACAGTGAGTCATTCCATTAATGACAAGGCCAGGAAGCGTGGAAGACCACCTAAGGTGAATGGAAGTGATGGGTCTTGTAACTCGGATAAGAAGGAAAAATCGGGTTGCTTAGTAGGAGAAAAGAGTTTACCTAGAAAAGAATGGCATGAGTTTGAACCAGTGAAGAGCATCAAAACTAGTAATGAGGAGAAGAGCAAAAGTGGGGCTGTTGTAAGCAAGAAGCCTAACACTGCTGATGAGCAAAGTAGATCTGATATGAAGAGAGCATTGAGAGACAGGATAGTTAAATTGCTCCTGGCTGCTGGTTGGACTATTGAATATAGGCCTAGAAATGGCAGAGACTACAATGATGCAGTGTATGTTAACCCTGAAGGAAAAACTCACTGGTCAGTCACCTTGGCTTATAGAAATCTGAAAATTGATTGTGAAAAGGGCAATGGGAATCCTAACACCACTCAATCTGGGTTCATCTTTACTCCCATTCCAGAAGAAGAGATGAGCATATTGACAAGAGTTGTTACAAAATCGAGAAAAGGCGAACAGAAGTCCAAGGCACAAGACAAGGATGATAAAACAGATACAGTGAAAAAGGGAAAAAGGATAACGAAGATGAAAAAACTGCAAAATGAAAAGTCCAATGGAATGATAGTACCAGGCAGGAAGCACAAACCACAAGAAGCTCAAAAGAGAAAGAGGTCTTCTCTGTTGGTTCGGAAGTCAATAGGAGCAGAGTCCAATGGCGATGGCTATGTACTGTATGAAGGAAAGCGCTCTTTGCTTTCTTGGATGATTGATTTGGGTACTCTGCAACTAGATGCGAAGGTTCAATATGTGAACAAGAGAATGACACAAGTACTTCACCAGGGTAAGATAACAACACATGGAATTCAGTGTGACTGCTGTGGGGAGATATTTACAATTTGCGACTTTGAGATTCACGCGGGAAGCGAGCTCAATCAACCATTTCAGAACATATGTTTAGAAACAGGAGAATCCCTTTTGCAGTGCTTGTTTGACTCTTGGAACAAACAAGAGGATTGCAAACGTAATGGATTTCATTTTGTAGAAACTTTTCTTGATGATAGAAATGATGACACTTGTGGTATATGTGGAGATGGCGGTGACTTGATTTGTTGTGACAGTTGCCCATCAACATTTCACCAAACCTGCTTGGGTATAAAAGTATGTTACTATCTTACACTTAGGAACTCATCTCCTTCTTTGTAGTACAATTGTTTATATGTGCCATTCTGAAAAGTTCTGTATTGAAAAGCTGCAATTTTGCTCTCATTAGTCTCTATAATCAGTTTCAGCATTTTGCTTCATGCACATGCAAATGTTAGGCACAGATGCAGGTTCTTTAATCATGCCTTGACTCCTACATAGTCAGAAGACAAATTGGGCTGTGATATTTGTCAATCTTTTTGTTGAATTGCTAATGAGCTTTTGGTTGTAAGAACACAGCAAGGAACTGTGTCATTGTTCTATTTTTCTATTGTATATCTGAGTTTGGAGAAGGGTGAGGTAAGAGCCTTCAACGTTGTAGATAATAGTCACAACTCACAAGCTTAAACAGTAGGCTAGATCACAACTCAATTTTATAGTTGGTTAATTATGTACTGAAGATTCTCGACTATTTGCTTTTGTTATATATGACTTCATGTGACCTGTGTAGACATGTTTAGTTTTTATTGTTCCTCGGCCGAGTTTTTTTTCCCTTTAATATATTAGGACTTGGTTGTTTTCCCTCCCAAAACTGGTGATGATGTCAATTGTGCTGCATGAAAACTAGCACATGTTGAAATCTCCAAACATGGAATATTGAACTGGCTCAATAATTGGGTTGTAATTCTTGGTGAAGTTGCTTTGCTGGTTTTGTATATTTGACAAATGTTTGTCTCAATGAATCTATTTGGAATTTCTGGATGCCTGCAGCTCATTATTGATTATCTTTTACTGGACCGCCTGGGATTTGAATGACCACCGTCTAATGTTGTCTATTTTGCAGAAGTTCCCTTCCGGTGATTGGCACTGCATTTACTGTACATGTAAATTCTGTGGTAAGGTTGTTGATTATACACGACAGAGAAGAGCTGATGAGGATGCTACTCATTCTGCATGGATTTCCTGCTGTTCTTTGTGTGATGAAAATTGTAATTGCTCTATCTTCTATACTTCGTATAACTCTCTAACCCAGTCTGACAGACTTCCCATAATTCCTTATGTTCTTTCAGCTGCATATGATTTTATTTGCTTTATTGTATCTCTGAAAGAGCTGTTCTGATTTTTAGATCATCAATCATGCATTCAGATGGAGGATTCTACTAGTTACACACCTGGTCCTTCGACTTTTTGTGGGAAGAAATGCCAAGAGGTACTCCATCTGTTAGGACGATGTTAATTAATGCTTTGCAACTTGTGAAGTGAATGTTGTGAAGGCTGTTTATGGCATCAGATCTTCATAACTTTTGCTGATTGTACATGATCTTTTGGAGTGTTCTAGAATAACTATACCCCTCTTTGATTTGGGTTATTGAGGAAAATAGTCAAGTTATAAAGCATGCTTTTCTGTTTCTTTTACCTTCATCAAATTTTTTCCAGCTATTTGTGAGATTGAAGGGTCTGGTAGGAGTTCAGAACCGACTACCAGAGGGGTTTACATGGACCCTGGCTCGTAGGTTTGGTAACCGTTCAGATACATCACTTGGTGAAGAAGCATGTCCGGACGTTGTATGCAATTCCAAGCTGGCTGTTGCATTGTCTGTAATGGATGAGTGCTTCAGGCCTCTTGTTGACCACAGAAGTGGGACCAATTTGATTAATAATATTGTTTACAACTTTGGGTAAGTGGTTATGAATTCTGATATACTATTTCACTACTATTTGTTTCCTATGTCTGTTTGTTTGCTTTTGTTTTTCCACAAAATTATCGGACATGCTAAGTTGCTTTTTATCTCTGGAGGAGAAAATATGATTTTGTGATCTTCTTGATACCAAGGGAAGAGGTTCAAAATTGATTTAGTTGGTTTTCAGTTGACTGCAGTACTGTCTTCCCACTTAAATGCTATTCATATTGAAAACTATGATGTGAGCAGCCGTGAAGTGTTTGTAGTTAATAAGTGCTTAGTAGTAGTACGTGTGAATTGTCTGCAACTCATGCATCACTGTTAGTAGTGGAAAGTGATTGTAATCAGTAGATTAATTTAGGTGAATTGATGACTTAACTGCCTGCCTAAATGCAGGGGGTTTGGCAGTTCTTTCACTGTGATTTGAACATTGTATATTGCCCCCTCATTATATTGCCATGTTGAATTAATTTTGGGATGCTTTAGAGCATGCTGATTGACACATATTTAGTCTTTTAGAAGTAACAATATTCTAAATACATACTTCTTTTTTGTGTTTCCTCTTTTCCAGATCAAACTTTAAAAGACTGGACTACAGTGGTTTTCTTACTGCAATTCTAGAACAGGGTGACGAGATTATTGCTGCAGCATCCATTAGGTATTATGTTATGAGCATAATTAATCCCATTTGTGCTTGTTTAGTGCTCAGACAAGTGAGATTTTACCACCATTCACTTTTTGGAATTAGATTACAGTTCAACTCTAGGTAGTACAGGACTGAAATTTATGCTGGTATATCGTCCAGTCTAAGTTAATTGGGAGTTTTTGTCAGTAATATTAGCCTTTTTCAATCATCTATTGTAGTAAGCATGATTTTCGTTTTGTTTGATTATCCCGGGAAGATTGGCTATTATAGCAATTCCCTGTGGGGTCAATTGGTATGATTTACATGGCTGACACCAAGGTTATAATCCTAGCTTGTTCAAGAGGTTCTCTGTACCACCAAATGGTCAGAGAGAGTTGTGACACATCAAAAGAATTGAAAAGAAAGGAAAAATGGAGTTAATGATAGCTTTTGTTAGATTGCATGCAGCAATTCATCTATGGTTGCGTTTTTCTTTTTTGAGTCATCCTCAATATTAATCACTAATGAATCTTACTGCTGTTTAATCTCAATTAGGATTCATGGTAACCAGTTTGCTGAGATGCCGTTCATTGGAACTCGTTATACTTACAGGCGTCAGGGAATGTGCCGGAGGCTTCTAAATGCAATCGAGTCGGTATGTTAATGCTTATGTGAGTTCAGTTTTAGAAAGAAAAAAAAACAGGTCAATATCTGTTATTTGAAATTAGTTGTAGCCGTTTCTGTATTGTTGAGTCTGCTGCATTTCTGCAGTCGACACCTTTTTCTTTTGTTGTTTGGAAGGTGCAGGAGGCTTAGCACTAGAAACTTTTAACACAAATTTGCAGACAGGCTAAGAAAGAGCCTGTTTGTCCTGCCCTTGCGAAGCCAGGGCACTTAGACTGAAGCATTTGCTGAAACAGATCTTTTCAGGTGGAATGAGCATCCAGTCCACTTTATCACTTCAGCTCAACATTGGACTCTCATTATGAATCTTTATCTGAATCCATGTTATAAAATAAGACTGGATGCTCTATTCCACTACAGAGGTGCCATCTGCATTTCAACAACTTAACATCTTGTTATACTGGTCCATGTAGTGATTATGAAGATGTTGGAAGCATTTTCTTATCCAACCGACCTTAACTAGTCTTACAATTTATTTTTTTTGGTTTTGTTTTGCTATCTGTGTTTAGATCTTACAATAGAAAGGCATCTCCAATGAGACATATATCTTCTTGAGGCATGCTAATCTGCATTGCTTTTGCTCAAATTAAGCTTCATGTTTTTCATGGTCTTTATTTACACTCAATAGAGTGAGGGACAAGGACAGCTAATGTTCAGACTAACAGTACTTTATTCCAGCAAGTTGTGGATATGCACCATGTTCTGTGAAAGTCAACTAACTTAATCAGGGATAATTCATTAATTTGCTTCTGATTTTACTAAGTGTAGTACTTCTATTTCATTCCGCTATCTATTAAAAAGATTTTTAAAAAATGAAACAGATGATCTGCATCTCATCCTCTCATTGTTTGATGTGCCTATTTTGTTACATTCAACATAAATCATTTTTAGATTCCTTATGTACATGGAAAATAAGTTGCTGGATATATAGGAATGGCTATCGACATGACTTACGCACAAAGGGTTCAAATATGGAGTAATAAGGTGGAACAAGTGTATGGATTGTGAAGTGGAGAAGGTGGAATTTTTTTGTTTCCAGCTCAGCTTTTGGTAGCTGCTTAACACGTGCAAGTCTTTTGTAAACGGTGAATGCAAAGAAAAAGAGTGGCTTTAACTTTGAACGGCAAGATATGTTTGATTTTGAGTTGAGCAATACATGTAGAGAAAGAATTGGCTCTTTTTGCTTGGACAAGTACAATTTACTAGTAGTATATGATTTTACTTGCATTGTACGCCGATATCTGCCTCCTATATTTCATTTGTCTAATTCTTCTAGATAACGGTTATTTTTCAGGCTCTGAGCTATCTTAATGTTGAGAATTTGATCATACCTGCAGTCTCCGAACTTAAGGAGACTTGGACTTCAGTATTTGGTTTTAAGCCACTTGATAAGACAACCAAACAGAAACTGAGATCCATGAACATGTTGGTCTTCCCTGGTGTGGATATGTTGCAGAAAACAGTGTTGAAGGATCGGTATATCCTGGAAAAAGCACTTTCCCCTGAAGGTAGTAGTCTCTAGATCCAGTTTGTTTCTATCAGTGGTATATATTGAAGGTTTAATATAAACATTACTGCAGCAGGTTTGGACCACAATGAAACCATGAAATGTGATGGTGTGTGCGAGGAATTTGCTACGTCTCATGAAAACGTGCCTGCTTTATTCGATTTGAATATGCCTGATGAGGGAACGACTGCTGACGTTGACAATGGCATTTATGGAGCTGTTCCTATGGATTCCGGTTCTCATCCTCCTGACCATGGTGACTCTTTGAACAGCCCGTCTGTACAGCATATCCCTCCAGACACCGATGAGGGCATGGCGGCCGATGTTGATACGGCTACATTTGTATGTTCGGATCCCCCAGACAGTGATGAAAGGTCTGTAGCGTTATTAAATGGCTTTGATGCTGTGGTTGAAATGCCTGCAGATACAGAAGGTAACGAGGAGCATGATCATCCTCAAAAGTCACATGCCCTTGAATTGGGCAGTACTCATGTGGATAACAGCATTTCTGATCCTCTGAGAATAGGTAATAACCTTGGACCTCCAGTGGCGTAGCATGCCAAATTTTGGCAAATAGGATTTTTGTGTATATATATATATATCGGTGAGGTTCGGCGGCGGTGGGTCAGATTTCATAGTATTATTAAACGGGCGATTGCCATTGATGATGTTGCGGGGTACTTATGAAAATGCAAAGAATGGAGGAGATGCATGCTACTATTTTTCTTGGGGCAAGCAGGCTGAGAAAGTGGAAGAAGATTGTATATTTCACACTTCCATGATATCGGAGCCCAAAACCTAGTCGCGGGTTTCACAAGTGCCGAGTAAAAGTCTAACCATGTTTACTTGTTCTACCTACCTCTCTCTCTCTCTCTCTCAATGTTTCCTTCGTTTATTTTTGCAATATTTACCGTCGTTTCGTAATTATAGTGCATCTGTCACATCATATATAAAATTGATGCCTACAATTACAATTAAAGTGAAAAGTGTAATGGAAACATTTTACGTCAAATGGTGAAATGAATATTCGAAGCTCATTATTAGGGGTTCAACCCTAGGGGTACAAAAACAAATTTTCGGTGAATTTTCGGATTGATCACGGTAAAAAATTGAAAATGGAAATTACCCATTAGACTAAAAATTTGACCAAAAAGGGCTGTGGGCCCCCACATGCGTGCTGCTTGTGACAAGTCAGCAAAAACAAGTAAATAGGTAGGTGTGGTAGGATACGTGTTGGGGTGAGGCATGGTGGGGGATTGGATGATTTTTTCACATTCACCGTGAATTTGAGTTGTTCACGTTGACGTGAATTTGGAAATGTCTGAATTTGTGAAAGTCACCATGAAAAATGGAGGTGATTTTTGGGTAAAATTCACCTCACATTAGGGGGTGTCAAACCTTTGATGGTGAGAAAAAAAATTCACTCATTTTTGATAAAATCACCATTAAAATTTCACCACATTCAATTAACCCCCTCAAACCACCCAACTTTTTCCAAATCCCCAGCAGCCCGAAATCCCACCCAACTCATCTCCGGCGGCGGCGGCTGAGTTGCGACTTAGGGCGGCGGACCTGGGTCTGGGAGGTTCGCCGTCGATCGGTGGTTCCAACGGTGGTGGTTGAGGTGGCCGAAGACGGAGAGAACGACGGATCGAAGCGGTTAACCGCGAATTCGTCGTGGCGGTTAGTTCACAATTTCTCCTTCGTCGGAGCAGTTCCGGAAACGTGGGAGGGTGGGTTAGCTTCGTCTTCTCATGGGGAAGCTAACCGTGGTGGTTGGTGGCGGCGAAAGGGCCCAGACGGACGGCCGCACAAGCGAACGGAGGCGGCGAAAGGGCCCAGAACGGCGGCGGAGATGCGACTTAGGGCGGCGGACCTGGGTCTAGGAGGTGCACCGTTGACCGGTGGTTCCAACGGTGGTGGTCATGGTGGCCGACGATGGGTATAACGGCGGATCGAGGTGGTCCGAATTTTCACGTGAAAAAAAGTTTTTCATTTCGGACGTGAAGAAGGGAGGTCCGAATTTCCAAAAAATTTCACGTGAAAAAAACGAGGTGAATTTGCAAAAATTCACCTAAAAAAATGTAGGTTTGAAACCCCCTATTTCTCAACTTTGAAACCCCCTATTATAGACTACTTGGATAAGGAAATATCATAAGAGTGAAAATGATAGTTTTATGGCTTTGGAAGCAAAACGACTTAACTGCGTTGAATTTATCCACTGATCGTTTCATTGGTCTAGTTTAACCATTCATCAGAAATTACTAAGTATAAATTAAAGACTTTTGATCAGAAAAGGTGCAAGATAAATTTTGGAGGGGGTAACATAAGAATATTTCATTAAATATGAGAATATTTCATCAAATATTGGAGGTGCAAGTTAAAGATGTTGCTTTGGTGATCAAGATTGACAATTTCCGACGATGGAGCGGGTCCGCGGTAGTGCTTCGAAGGTTGGCGAAGGTAGTGATTGTGCTGGAAACAGCGAATTGTTGACGTCCTAGCCGATCTAGGTGCGACGCTCTGCCACCTCATCCTCCGTTACGACGTTCCTCTAGGCCAGCCAAAGTTCCGATCGATTGCTTCGGAATTGCTACGACGTTTCCCGTCCACCTCCGCCTCGTTCTCTTCCAGAATCGCCTTCGGAAGACGATGGATTGGTGATGACCCGACCGATGGACTCGTTAGCCCGATTCTCGCTAAAAACAATCGTCCACATCAGCAAAAGTAGGTCCCACATCACGCATGGCGGGTGAGTTGGACGATTTAACGTTGAGTATTAAATTTGCACTAACGGAACAAACGTGAATGGTTAAAACAGACTGATGAAAAGGAGAATGAACAATTTGCACTTTTCGACCTAGTTAAATGGATTTTTTTTTGCACCTGAAGCCTTATAGTTTTATTTTAGTTGTATAAGACTGATACTGTAAACTCATCATGCAGATTGTGAAACATGTCGATTTGCTGCTGAATCCTGCAAATTTACAAAGTAAACCCTAGAATAGTATACATGGAGCTGCATATGGACAAACAAAAAATTGCAGAGAAGAATCGTGAGCATCAATCCATTTGTGTGAATCCCCCTCGTTGGCTATTCCCGTTGTCATTTGTCCCCTATCAGGCGAGGAGATAATAATATTTATTCCAAGGACCAAAAGAAGACAGCTACATCTTACTACGGAGTGTATGATAATCGAGTACTAGAGACTGTTGTGTCTATCCATGTGCATATTTATGTTTGCTAACTACGTGGTGGTACTATTGAAGACTACCATTTTTCTATAAATCTGAATGTTACCATTTAATAGTACCATGAAATAAATTTCTGTTAAAAAAAAAGTACCATGAAATAAATTAGTGAAACTGACTATTAATAATACCAACATTGTTTGTCTCGAATGGAAAGGGTCGATGTCCCTTAAAGTCTTAAACTATGCTACTCATTTGGTCACACCAAATGTAATACTCTCTCCGTCCCTCAAAAATTGTACACATTTCCTTTTTAAGCTGTCTCAGAAAAATTGATCATTTTCCTTAAAAGAAAACTTCTCACTCTCAAAGTTACTAAACTATCCTCACTTTATCTTTACTTTTTCTAGCTCGTTTTTTGTGCACTCTTAACTAAGGGGCAATTAAGTAAATATATACAAACATCTTACATTCACCTTAATCTTCGTGTCCAAACAAATCTACCAATCTTTCGGGGACGGAGGGAGTACATTTAATTGTGTACAAAGATTTAGAAATATTGTTGACTAGATGGTAAAAATGTAAAGTAAATATATTAGATAAGAATATTTTTTTAAGAGAGAAAAGAAATAGAGGATAATAAGATAAAATTTGTGTAAAAAATGTTTCCTTTTTAGGAAATGTATCAATTTTATTAGGACAACCAAAAAAGAAAAATGTATTAATTTTACTGAGACGGATGAAGTATGATGTTTTCATCCAATTATTTTCTCTTTTTTTTATATAGATTTTAAAAAACTTCCAATTATTTCCAATTTTTAATTTTGAAAATAACACGAGTCCCACCATGGGATGACCCCAAATGAGTACAAAAAGGTATCATGCCTCCCTCCTATTCAATTGAGGGAGCGGGTAGTCTGGATTGATGACACATTATCATAAAAATTACACAACTTATTTTTTATGATGATGTGTTTATCATCCGGATCAACTGCTTCCTCCATTGACAAGAGATAAGCTAAATCCACCACTGAATTGGATATGAGGCTCTCAACTAGTGTCAACTAAATATTTCTCCATTCTTCCGCTAAAAATTGTCCTTAGTTGAATTTTCTATTTTAAGATTCAATATTTCACTCAAATTTTAATAAATATAAATAATAAAAAAATCATGAAAAAATATATTTAGAAAATTTAGATTACAATTTTTGATATATATATATATGTGTGAATTATTTAACTTTCGATGTCAAAAGATTTATGAAAAAAGCATAGATTAAATACTGTGAAACTGAAAAACAAATTAGACAATCTTTTAAGGATAGAGGGAGTACAAAAAAACAGTACAACTATAAGTTCGGAACACCTCAATTAAAATTTAAAAGTATTATGATTATCCTTATACTCCCTCCGTCCGCAAAAGACTCCACCATTTGAATTTGTTGTTTCAAGGTTCAATGTTTGACTCGAACTTTAATGAAGATAAATAGTTTTAAAAAATTCAGAAAAAATATATTCGAAAAATTTAGATTTCAAATTATGATACACATATGAAATATTTAATTTTCGGTGTCTAGACATTCGTAAAATAAATCATAGATTAAATACTGTGAAACTGTCAAAATAAATGGTGGAGTCTTTTGCGGACAGAGGGAGTACTATATTTTTCCCCATACATGATGAGATAGAGATCAAAGTTAAATTGGAGATTGAACTTTAAACATCTTTATTGTATGAAATACTCCATCCGTCCCAAGCGTATTGTCACTTTTAGCTTTTTTGTGTAGATTAAGATTGCATTTGGTCATTAATTCATTTCGCATGAATTTCCATCTTTACCCCCTCAAACTCATTTTCACCCCTCCCAACCCACTCTCTAGACTCCTTAAATGTGTGCATTTATAAGGGTAGAAGTGGACTAAAATAAAACACAAGTGAGAAAATGTCATTTTATTTGAAACAAAAATATTTTGATATTGTGATAACACATTTGAGATGAAGGAGGGAGTAGTTCGTTTACTTTTTCTCATTAGTGCAAAGAGATTTGGTTGTTTGGCCTTGTCCAACACATATATACTCATGAAATGGAATTATACTCATCCCATTTAGACCAGTGACAAAACGAGAAGATTCCCAGGCCAGTCCAGCATTGTGGTCATGAGTTTATAGCACAAGTTGGCCTCATTTAACCCTGAATCACGCATGGTCTCTATTTTACAATTTTAGTTTCAAAGAACAGAAAATTTGTCTTTATCTCAAAGATTCGCCAATCATCTCCTCTCTTTTTCTTTTCTTTTCTTTTTCTTGTTTTTCTTTTTTGACGTTGGTGTACACTGTACAAAATATGATGGAAAAAGTCATGAGAACTTGACTGGTGATCATGTTAGTGAGGACAATGATATGATAGAGATTGGAGTCTCCAGTATCCCTAATCTCTCTTTTTTGTATCACAAAAAATATGATAAAAAAAAAAACAAATTAGAAGAGTTATCGTGCGGCCTCAGCTAGAAATTACTTTTTTTTTGAACGGCAATAACAGGCAATTCATTAAGAAAAAGGAAGAAAAACATGGCAGCATACACAAATACAAGCCCCTCAGATAGGAGCATCAACAAGAAACAGCCCACCAACTTCACTTAACTTCGCTCACCATAAATGGACAGTGAGCGACTGTGTCGACCGAACACTCCGTCCAAATAACGTAACAGTTGATTTTGGATATCAATTTGATTTCAATATATATATATATATATATATATATATATATTATTTGTTAATAGAAAAAATATCAAAAAAATATTCATAAAGTTTAAGATATCAAAATTTTAGTTGTATATAAAAATTTCAAATTTAAATTTATATATAAATAAAATTATAAATTAAATACTGAAAAACAAGTATTACCTTTTGGGGCAGAGAGAGTATTTTACAAGGTAAATTGCACCATTTGTCCCAATAAAAAATAAACAATGATACTCCTTCCGTCCATAAATAATTGAATGGTTTGTTTTACCGTTCACAGCCAGCGGCGAAGGTGTTTGGGGACAGGGGGTGGCAGTTGCCACCCCTAATTTTTTGTATAGATAGAGATATATAGTATATATTTATATAATTTAGGTGATTAAATTTCACCTTTTTTGTAATTATAACTAAAATATTTTATCCAATTTACTATATATATATAATCAAATTAGATCTAAATATAAAAAAACTCAACCCAATTCAAACACAAAAAGTGAATACTAAACAAAGATCCAAAATATAACTCAAACACAAAACTTAAACCAAGGCCCACCACCACCCACTAGCAAACTTAAAATTTAACAAATTAAAAAAATACCACTTTCTAAGGTTCCCAAATCGTCATGAATTTTATCATGATATATCTCTTATTGTAAATGTTGTTACTTCTTCATCTAAGCGTCATGATGAGTTGCAAGTTGCACATATTCAAAATATTGCTTCTTTGATTGAAACTGATGAGATTGAAACTGGAACCGGTGCAAACCAAATTGGTACTTTGAAAAGACCATGTGAAACGCGTTGGAGTTCTCACTTTGGTTCTGTTCGTAGCCTTCTGAATATGTTTGATGCTACATGTGAAGTTCTCACCAAAATTAAAACAGGCGGTGGTAGCTCTGGGACAAGAGGTGATGCTTCTTTTGCTTTGAAAAGGATATTATCATATCAGTTTGTTTTCACTGCTCTCTTGATGTATGAGATCTTTGGCATTACTGAAAATCTATGCATGGTATTGCAAGAAAAATCTCAAGACATTATTAAAGCAATGGACGTGGTGAAAACCGCGTCATCATTGCTACAACTTCTAAGGTCAGAGGGTTGGGATTCTTTTCTGGTCAAACTCGAATCATTTTGTTCAAATCATGGCATTAAAGTTCCATATATGAGTGAACCACATTTTATTGGGAATAGTCTTCGTCGACAAGATGGTGTTTCTCTTGACCATTATTATCATGTTGATGTGTTCAATGCTACAATTGATTATCAGATGCAGGAGATATCTTCGAGATTTAATGATCGTATTCAAGAGCTTTTGAGATTGAGTTCATCTTTGAACCCAAAGGATCGGTTTGCATATTTTGACATTATGTCGATCCAAATGCTTGCTAGCAAATATTATCCCCAAGATTTTACGTGTCACGAACTTGACTTGCTAAAATATCAGTTGATGCATTTCAATGTTGATATTAAAAACTCAACAGTTTTTGAAGATTTGTCAACTATTGGTGAGCTATGTCAAGTTTTGGTGGCTACTGAGAAGAGAAACGTCTATTTTCTTGTTGATAGATTAATCCGTCTCATACTAACTTTTCCGGTATCCACTGCTACTACAGAACGTGCATTTTCAGCCCTGAAGCTTGTGAAGACTAGACTGCGAAACAAGATGAACAATGAGTTTCTTGCTGATAGTCTTCTTTTGTATATTGAAAAGGATATTGCAGAAAGCTTTAGTTTGGAGGAGTTGATTGATGATTTTAGAGATTTGAAAGAGCGTCGTGTTAGATTTTGACTTCTTTTCAGTGTGTACTCTCCGAACTTTATTATGTTAATGATCACGATATTTTAAACGCTCCCGCCACCTCAAGTGCCAAATCCTGGCTTCGCCACTGTTCACAGCAACAACCATTCACCACAAATATCTGCGATTAGCGTTTATATTCACGGTTATTAACCATAATCATTACAAATACTTAAACATCAATATTTTTATCCAAATATCCATAAATCTAACATTTTAAGACAACTAAACATCCAAATTTCCAACTAAACTACAACGGTCTCATGCTACATGAACATGTAACAGTGAGACAACATAAATTTCTTTAGAATAATTTTAGGGCGGTTGACGGTTAATTATTCGTTAAACCGCAGTGTTGATACCCATATCCACTAATCGCAACAACTAGGCTAGCGGTCATGGAAAAAAAAACCATGATCACCAACCCGCGGATTATAAAACCGCGATTTTAACCACCAATAACGGACGGTTAACCGCGATTTTTGGTTTTTAACTGGCCAGCTGCCATGCCTAATAATTCCACATAATTATTGATTATAATTAATATCCGATTGGAACTATATATTCATGTGGCAGCAAAAATCTAACGGATATGTTATCGATAGTTATTTGAACATTTACCATACCTTATAGGAGGAGCTAATGAATGTGTAACAATTATAGGGACCATTCCAATAGGTAGGCGCCAAAATCAAGTACTAGCTAGCTAGCATATACTCCTCCTATCCCAAAATTATTAAAACACTTTCCTTATTGGGTTGTCCTTAAATTATTGAAACACTTTCCCTTTTTAGTAAATTTTTGTACATGAATTTACTCAATTATCCCTCATCACTCTCTTCCATCTACCAAGTCAACTCAAAACCAACTCCACCTAAAACAGCGTGCCCAGTCAAAACGTTTCAAAAATAATGGGACGGAGAGAGTAGTAATTTAATTACTAAATTACATCTTTACTTGCGTTGACGCTCACATTAATGCATGTCATCTCCAGAAACCACATGCATGCCTTGCAAGCTCCCATGGCCAATCCATGCAGGCTAGCCATGCTAAGGACAAATTACAAGGATCAAGTTGGTTCTTTTGTTTCTGTCAGGAACTTGTTTTTTCAATCCAGTTTGCTGGATATATATATATAGACCAGATTTTAAGAAATGAAATGAATCAATGATTAGTTTCGTTAAATAAAATTAAAAAAAACGGGGGGTTCAATTGCTTTTTGTCCCCCCAAATTTCGTAATGAACCGTTGAATACAATCGAGATTGGATATTCTGGATGCATCACTCACTCACTTCCCCTGAACTATATCTCCGACCACCGTCGAAGATTCATCACTGGCCGACATAAGAGTAACGAGAAGATCCGCGAAGGCTCCGATTATATACTTGTGCAAGCTCTCCGGATTCAACGCTAAGTAGCTCATAAGAAGCTGATGCAGATACTCCCAGTCGGATTCCACGTCGACAACCTGGCACGCCTCCGCCATCTCCTGCATCGACCGCCGGAAGTCCGTAAACGGGTCGGGCGAAAACGTGGGGACCGCCACGCTGTCTTTGACGGAAACAGATCTCGCCACTCTAATCTGATCCTGACCGTTGGTTGAGGTCGATCGATCCGAGCCGTTGGTTGAAGACGGCGCCGTCGTCGACGGTTCGGTGATGGAGTTGGACCTCCCCGGCGACGCGAAGAAGAAGCGCTGGGAAGCGACTACGGTGGCGAAATCGGGCTCCGATGATTCTGGGCAGGGGTCGTCGACGTCAAGAGGCGGCTGGAGTTGTTGTTGATCTTGATCGTCGTAGAGGGAGTTGAAGTTCTTGTAAAGGATTGAAGAAGTGGTGGCGGCTGAGGGGGATGGACGGCAGAGATTGTCGTCCGGCATTGCGCAGATGGCGGAGGGACGTTTGATCTTGCCGGCGAAGCAGAGGTTGAGATTTAGATTTTTAGGTAAGGTGCTTGGCATTTTTGTAAGTTACGACAAATCCTGTTGAGCTTTAACTTTATAGCAAGTCTGTGCATCTTACTTACATTTACATCGTCTGTTTTTGTTTGTTTTAACTCATTAGTGAGAGAAGAGAGCGACAAACTCAAATCAAGGCATGATAGTGAAAGACTAATAATTTATTGATCACAAAAAACAAATACTACAATAATTTATTATCACTACGTGTATAATTGTTACAAATGGGATAATAAATTAATTAAATAACGTTGATTCATCTATTATCACTACGTATATAATGGAACGATGGTAGCGGGCAATCCGTTACAAGTCCGTTCTTATAAATGGCGAGAAAGCGCGTTCTGCTACCATTCCCATTACTTTTCGCGCTGCTTTACTTCTTGTTTGTCACAATTAATGTGAGTAGCCAATGTAAGAGCGGCCACTCTCCAAAGCCACGTAGGTGCTGTCAGCAAACATAGCTGGTAATGCCTCGCCCCCAACTCAGCCCGCTACCATTTGTCTTTTTTTCAATAAAATTTCTTATTTTTCTACATTTAATATAGGGAATGAATAATATAATTAATAATATTTATAAATTAGAAATAAAAGCAAAAATAATAATTATTATAAATTAACCAAATGTAACTTTTACAATAAAAAATGTGATAAATAAAATTGTTTTTACAAAAGTGTCCTACGGGGTCGGTAAATGGAAATCGTCATCGCCATGCTCCTCCCGTTGCGGCGACGCTGGTCTGGTTGGTGCGACTGGTTGAACCCTAAAATGAATGGGTCAAATGTCTCATTGTTCCGCCTGAAGTCGTTCGAGTTGTACACATAGGTTGGCGCTATCTCACGTATGAGATGTCATATCCTTAGAAGAACAAAGTAGTTAAAGAAAATATAATGAAGTCCATAAATTTTAAATAATTTTCAATTTAACCTAACACTTTTAAAAATGTCCAACTTCACCCAAAACTTTTAAAAATATTATTGATCACAAAATTTACAAATATTACAAATAAAAAAAACCTAAAAATTAATTTATAAATAAAAATGACAAACAAAATTCACAGATATTCATAATTAAAAAATACCTAATCATTAATTTATTAACAAAATTAACCAATATTCACAATTAAAAAATGCTAACATTACCAAAATTCACAAAATTTAAAATATTACCAAAATTCACAATATTACCAATATCTCCAAAATTCACAAAATTTACAATATTACCAAAATTCACAATATTTCCAAAATTCACAAAAAATGCTTAAACATTACCAAAATTCATAAATAAATTCACAAAATTCACAAAATTACCAATATTACCAAAATTCACAAAAAAATGCTTAAACATTGCCGAAATTCATAAAAACAATTCACAATATTACCAATATTACCAAAATTCACAAAACAAATGCTTAAACATTACCAAAATTCACAAACAAAATTCACAATATTACCAATATTTGCAAAAATTCACGATGTTCACCAAAATTCACCAAATAAAAATAAAACAGAATATTGACGAATTAACACCTAAAGTTTTAATTTCTAAAATTATAAACATTCAAATTAATCATAAATGTTCATGAATCGTAAGAGGAGTTTGAGTTTGAGTGCTATTACCGCAGGTGGTGGGGGCAAATCGCCCGCGGCAGTGGTGAGAAAATCTGGCGGTGGTGGAGGATGGGTGAGGTTTCAGAAACAAAAAATTTTCTTAGAATCAGAAGGAGAAAATGAGGGGAAAAAACTTAACCATGCATACTTGTTGAAGAGCACCGGTGGATGACGGAGGCAGATTGGGAATCAATGGCAGATTGAGGACAGACTCTCCGGAGAAGAAGTAAGGAGATGGTGAGGTTCGACCGGGTGAATGAGGAAAGAAGGAAGATGAAATGTTCGGGTGGTTTAAAGCAAATTGATGAGGTTAGTAGCGGACAACCCGTCACTAATCCCGTCACCAGCCTCAAAGGTAGCGAGCGAGACGTTACTAAGACCATCACTTATTTTCGCCAGTTTCGAGATGCGGTTTAATATCTTGCCCATACCGCCCAATATCAGAATTTTGAATTTTGAAATCAGATTAAATATATAAATACATAAATATATAATAAATACATAAATATATAAATTAACACATACATAAAATTCATATAAATAGATATATATATATATAATTCATAAAAATAATCACATCTATATATAAATTGACTTACATAAATATATGTAATCATATATATAAACTTACATAAATATATATGAAATTAAAACATCAACATACATAAATACTTATGCATTAATATCTGTATTTATGTTAATATCTATTTATAATACATAGATACTAATTATATACATATATACATAAACTCGTAAACATATGGATCAAGTAGCTAATTGTTTAACATACATAATTATGCGTTCAACATTTAATTATCGCAAACTTCTAATTCTCCTCATCTAGTACATTGTTGTGAAATTCGAGCCTTTCCGGCTCGGCGTGACTATCAACTAGTGAAATACCCACGTCATTATCTATCACAACTATGGTTTCTCGAATTCGTGGCTCTTGTAGAGGATCGCCATTCTCGGCTCGTTGTTATCGCCCAATAAACTTGACGCGGCACATTGACGACCTTCACCTTTGAAATGTCGAGGCTTCATCTTGAAGACATTTCATCTCTTTTTCAGATCCCGATGTTTTGAGTGGTACTCGATATAAACAACTTGTTACGCCTGACTTGCAAGTATGAAAAGGTCGTACACCTTCAATCGAGAAGTGTGTTCGACATCGGTGATCCCATAGTACTTATCCGTACTCACACCGTTATAGATAAACCTTCATGAACCATTTGTTGGACATCCCATCCTTGATAGTTATTTTTCGATTCCATTGCAGTACTTGCACGTGAATTACTGGACGATGATGCTTCAAAACTCATTCAATTAGAACATCATAGATAAATGAATTGATATGTATAGCCTTACCATGACAATCTCAAACACAGTAATCGGGTTTAAATCCATACTTACATAAATGAGTTCCAACTGTAACTTTATCATAAGAGTATCGATTTTTGCACTTTTTAAACGGACACTTCACAATGACCCATCCTTTCGATTCTGCAAATGTGAACGCAACGTTCAAAAATTCATTAAGACCCTCCCAAAATCGCGGATTCAACTCATAGGTAGCCTTTTGTAACCGCTTATACATCCACTCGTGTCATTCAACCATTTTCAGTGCTCCTATACATAATAATATAAAATACATACAAAATTGTAATTAATTAATTAACAAACCAAAAATTCAATTACCACTTACATATTTTCATGTACTTTAAATTAATTTTGCTAAACTAAGGGTGCATGGGTCCTTCAACCATCTTCGTTTGCTCCCGAGCTGTCCGCAAATGAAGGGAAGAAGGAAGATGGGGAACATATATTTATTGAGGGGTGGGGGTATGGAGTTACCAAAGCCGCTACCACTAACACGCAGACAGATGTGGCAGCCTTTGTCAGTGTGCTTGGGAGTTTAGTAGCGGGCTCGATGTTACCAAATTGGTAACGCGCTGCCCGTTAACATGGCCGCTACTTTTTAAAAAAAGTGACGCCACTAGTTGCGGGTTGTCCAAAGACTACCTAATTAATATAATTAATTAAATAAAAATTTAAGGACTAAACTACCCTTCTTATCCCAAACCATCATCCACCCTCACCGCCGCCACAATCACCGGAAACACCGCCACAGCCGTCGGAGCCATCGCGGTGGCCGCTGGAACACCGTCGCGGTCGTCGAAACCGCCATCGATGTCGCCGGAGACCACCGCCGATGCACCGGAACCACCACCACAGCCACTAGAACCACTGCTGCGACAGCTGGAACCACTGGTGTGGCCGTCGGGACCACCGCCGATGTTGCCGGAACCATCACCGATGTCGTCGAAATCATCATAGATGTCGCTGAAAACACTGCAGCTGTCACCAGAACCACTGCTGCATCTGCCAACATTGCCACTGGTGTCGGCACCACAAGAGTTTATACTGTTTAATTAGATATTTACACATTTCTATAGTGTCTATTACGAAATGATATAGTGTCTGAATAAATATTGGAAAATGTCACAATAAATTTCTAAACTGTCTGAAATGAATTTAAAACAATTTTCGTTGATTTATAGTTAATTGCATAGTGTCTAGAGTGAAATGTCATATTGTCTACTGCAATAGTTTATACTGTTTACTTAGATATTTACACATTTCTATAGTATCTATTACAAAATGATATAGCGTCTGAATAAATATTAGAAACCATCAGAATAAATTCCTAAACTGTCGGAACTAAATTGCAAAAATGTTATTGCTAGTGTTACCTGCCTCTAATCATCTTGCTCCGCCCAAATCTAAGTCGCTCGTCCAAATCTCAGATCGCCGGAGAGAAGACCAATCATTTTTCAGCTTTGACACAAGCCGATCCGGCGGTTTAGATCATGAAATCTGCACGCACTCGTCATCTCCCTGGCGGATTTATGCACCAACTCCAATCTCTTACCATCATGAAACGTTTCCCGACAAAAAGAGGCTCCGATCTACACGATCTAGCAACCAAGGCTCCGATTTTCACGTTCCGGCAGAGAAGTGGAAGAATCCTTGAACAGATCTGAACGCCGAGCAAAATCTCCGTCGTAGCATATATGCCGCTGAATGTCGAGTTGGCTAGAGATCCGTGAAGATCGCGATGTTTGGAGGTCGTGAAAACGGAGATCGTGGAAATCGCCGGACAAACGTTGGCCAAAAGCCGGAGATCGTGATCACGAGGCCACCAAGGTTTTGGCAATCATCTCCATCCTCAAAGTAGCAGCTCTGTTTTTGATGAATCTGAGAATGACGATGCAAAGATTGTAAAAAAAAAAAAAAGCTTTAAAATGGCTGAAGGGTAATATTGATATTTTTCAACTAGTTGGTAAATATCATTGACGGGGACCCGCTACCGTAATCTCAGCAACTATGTAGTGTATATATCCCAAATGAGTTGTCAATTTTCCTTTACAAACTATTTGGAACATAGTAGTATTTTAATATAGCAATCTACATTCCTAGAACAGTTGATACAATATTCCTTTTCGTTATAAAATAATTGGTATGTGTTACATAAATTTATTTAGATTAATTTTACTTTATTATCATCGTCGTCTTCATCATCAACTCAAAAGTTAAATTTATATTATACACACACTATCTCAAAATAAATTATGTGTTCTTTTGTTCATCTAATCTAAGTAGTCCATGATGTATTTCTTTGATTTTTTAATATGTAAAGTCAAATAATTTATATACAGATCATAAAACAATTATATATATATAAATATATATTAAGGGTCATTCTAGGATACCACATTAGGTTTAGTGTGGTACCTATTTAACTAAGGTTTTATCACCATTGCATCAAGTAGAATTAATTCTGATCTTTAGATTAAAACTTCACTTTTTTTATTGAGTAACCCAATTAAATTCAACAAAAAAAGGAAGAAAAGGAAAAAAAAATAGGGACAAGCAAGAAACGTACCTGGCCCGTCGGACAGTGAGCTGCTTCAGTTCAACTTCCTTTTTACAATTTACAAAGAAAATGAGAAACTATTTGGAAATGAGTATTATTTTAATAGAGCAATCTACATTCCTATAACGGTTGATACAATTTTCTTTTTCGTTATAAAATAATTGATATATGTTTTACATAAATTTATAGAAATTTAATTTTACTTTATTATCATTATTGTCTTCATCATCCACTCAAAAGCTAAGTTTATCTTATAGATTCTCTATCTCAAACAGCATCAACTCAAAAGCTAAGTTTATCTTATAGATTCTCTATCTCAAAATAAATGATTTGTGTTCTTTTGTTCGTCTAATCTAAATTTGAGTCGTATATATCATTTATTCCTAGAGTAAATTTCGTTAAGAGTCCCTTAAAAATAATCATTATTATGTTTTGATCATATTTTAAAAATTTATCACATGTTTAGGTAATTATCTAATTTTATATCATTTCGTCAACTATTTCATATGAGCGGTCGTGGCACTAGAAGAAAAATGGTGGAGGCAAAGACGTTCAGTTCATGAGACCGCGGAGTGGGGGTAAATTAATTTGAAATTACCAACTCTAGTGGTTACCAACTGCGATTCACCACATCACTTCACCAATGGCGGTCGCACCCAAACGATGGGCTAGTGGCCACCTGGTGAGCCCCGAGCGGTAAATTGGAAGAGAGGAGGAATTCCTCTAATCATCAAATTAAACAAAATAAAATTGAAAAACTGATAAGAAATTTGTTAGAGTTGTGTCTAACTACTTAAATTGATATTGCAAACTCTACCTTTTTCTCCTCTTTCCAGTTCAACAATTCCACGATAAGTCTGCAACTTTCCGTTCACTATTTGACAAATTTTTGTTTAAATAGCTTGTGGTCATATGGGTTAAAATATTTAATACTCGTATCTTATATGGAGTTTTAGAGTACTTTTATCTATATTCTAGATAGGGACATGTGTGTAATTTACTTTTAGTAGTAAGGGTAAACTACATATGTAAGGTTCAATTGTTTTCCAAATATACTTTTAAAAGAGTTGATGGGGACAGTTACGTACCCCGACTCCTCCACCTTGGTACTGTCCCTGATTCTGAGTTCTTTACGTATTTTTTAGTTTTCATAGAAAATGTTTTGAGTGTAAAATCTATTTGTATGAACAAAAAAATCCTAAAATTTTGAAAATGTACGTGTTATGTTGAAAAACTTTATTTCATATATTTTCACCTTAACATAAAGTTTTATGCTTCAGTTCAACTTCCTTTTTACAATTTACAAAGAAAATGAGAAACTATTTGGAAATGAGTATTATTTTAATAGAGCAATCTACATTCCTATAACGGTTGATACAATTTTCTTTTTCGTTATAAAATAATTGATATATGTTTTACATAAATTTATAGAAATTTAATTTTACTTTATTATCATTATTGTCTTCATCATCCACTCAAAAGCTAAGTTTATCTTATAGATTCTCTATCTCAAACAGATCAACTCAAAAGCTAAGTTTATCTTATAGATTCTCTATCTCAAAATAAATGATTTGTGTTCTTTTGTTCGTTTAATCTAAATTTGAGTCGTATATATCATTTATTCCTAGAGTAAATTTCGTTAAGAGTCCCTTAAAAATAATCATTATTATGTTTTGATCATATTTTAAAAATTTATCACATGTTTAGGTAATTATCTAATTTTATATCATTTCGTCAACTATTTCATATGAGCGGTCGTGGCACTAGAAGAAAAATGGTGGAGGCAACTAAGTTCAGTTCATGAGACCGCGGCGGAGTGGGGGTAAATTAATTTGAAATTACCAACTCTAGTGGTTACCAACTGCGATTCACCACATCACTTCACCAGTGGCGGTCGCACCCAGCAACGATGGGCTAGTGGCCACTGGTGAGCCCCGAGCGGTAAATTGGAAGAGAGGAGGAATTCCTCTAATCATCAAATTAAACAAAATAAAATTGAAAAACTGATAAGAAATTTGTTAGAGTTGTGTCTAACTACTTAAATTGATATTGCAAACTCTACCTTTTTCTCCTCTTTCCAGTTCAACAATTCCACGATAAGTCTGCAACTTTCCGTTCACTATTTGACAAATTTTTGTTTAAATAGCTTGTGGTCATATGGGTTAAAATATTTAATACTCGTATCTTATATGGAGTTTTAGAGTACTTTTATCTATATTCTAGATAGGGACATGTGTGTAATTTACTTTTAGTAGTAAGGGTAAACTACATATGTAAGGTTCAATTGTTTTCCAAATATACTTTTAAAAGAGTTGATGGGGACAGTTACGTACCCCGACTCCTCCACCTTGGTACCGTCCCTGATTCTGAGTTCTTTACGTATTTTTTAGTTTTCATAGAAAATGTTTGAGTGTAAAATCTATTTGTATGAACAAAAAAAAATCCTAAAATTTTGAAAATGTACGTGTTATGTTGAAAAACTTTATTTCATATATTTTCACCTTAACATAAAGTTTGATCTTAAGTTTATAAACAAAAATCTCTATCTTTGGAAACAAATTATAAACACAAACATTTAATCACCCCATCCGTTCTAAGTAGGTTGTCACAACATTAAAATGTTTCTTTTAAGGTGAATGTAATCCTTTCAAAAGGAAAAATCCAATTCAGGGACCAACCCATGTACACCAAACAACTCTAAGCGGAGATAAGCAGATAAGCATAACCAAACCTACCTTTTATGCAACTTAAGGTTGCATAGAAACTTGAAACTAAATAAAGTGTTGGCTTTAAGGATTTTGATGATAACAAAGTTTTGGGACTTTTTGTAAAGTTTAGAAAAGTATGTGTATGTTTCAAACATTTAGTCTTTAATTTCATAAACTGCTTGTGGGCTTCGTTTTACTTAATGGGCTTTCTGTTTGAATTTCGAATTCAGCCCATTAGCGCATAAACAGGTTTAAAAGTTGTTGAGTTCGTGTAGGACTCTTCTCCTTGTTTTTCGTCTTCAGCATCCAGCCGATTCTGATGGAGTTAAATCTGGCGATTTTACCTGGATTTCAAAACGAAGAAAGACGTTGCAGAAGCTCCAAGACGCTCCTCCTATGAGTCTTTAAATACCGACTTCAAACTTACGATGAACTACTTCTCCTCTTGACAAGCATTCAAGTTTTCGTTTCATAAGCAAAGCAAAGCAAGTCAAGCTCTCTAGCATCAATCTTCAGAAGAACTAGCTTCATCATCATTGTAGCTTTTCTGGGTTATTTCGAGAGAGAGAAAAATTGTTTTGAAAAACCGTTTTGTGTGTTTTCGATAAAACCTCAACAGGTTTAGATTTTCGTAAAAATCAAAGTGTTTTTAGGTTTGTTTTGGTGAGCCTCGGGAAAACCAAACTGGGATTTGTTTTAGGTTTTTAGTGAGCCTCGGGAAAACTATTTTGGGTGTGTGTTAGGTTTTTTGGTGAGCCTTGGGAAAACCATAGTTAGGTTTTTAGTTGAGCATTGGGAAAAACTATTTGTACTTTTCTTGGTGTAACCTTGTTAAAGTATAGTGGAAGGACTCTCAAGTTGTTGACTTGAAGAGAGGACGTAGGTCTCAGACCGAACCTCTATAAACCCTGGTGTCGTTTTCATTCTTGCTAAGTTTCGCGTTTCTAAACGGGTTGACATCGAGTTGGTTCTTTCGGTTTGTTATTTCAAAAAAATTTTGAGGCCAACCAATTCACCCCCTCTTGGCTGCCTACTTGGGACAACATAAAGTTTAGTGAAATAAAATCTAAAAATAGATAGAAAGCTTGCATCTCTGAAACAATATGAATGGAAGATAGCCCGATCGACTTCATTCTTGGGGAGGATATATTCTTCATAGCGATAATTTGTTATAAACAGGTATCCGTGCTCATCGTCTCTTTCGTAATATCCGGCCACCGACCTCTGCCAAACTAACTGCAAAAAGCAAGCTACACAATGTCTGGTCTCTGCATAAATACCTGAAAGAATATACATAACTATAGAAACATATTCCGAGCAAGTTATCAAACACCTATGTCAGAGAGAAACCTGAGTCAATTTGAGAACACGGGTGGAAGAGGAAGACTCCAAACCTCCCCCCCCACTCGGTAAAATATCACGTATTACTTCAGGCAAGGCGGGCTACCAGTGCCCATCCATGCCGCAACAATTTTCTGAACCTTTGCGTCATTATCACCAAATGGTCCACCCCAGCATTCTCCACCATCGACGCGACCAGGTCAGGGAGGGGCCCTTTGTATGGCGCGGTGGCGGCCTAGAGTAGAAGGGAGCTCTCTCATGACACGAAGGATTCGTCGGATTGAAGCAAGCTCCAACTCGCGACGAGAAACCATCGAATGCTCGACCAACGGGAAAACATCCTCATCCAATATATGCCGAGAAACAAGTCGGTTGTATCTTCCGCCCCGCTCCGGGATGCTGCAACGACGACTCTTCAATATCCAAAAAAACTTAGGCATTCATAAACCTTCACAGTTGCTCATAGTAATAAATATATCAAGACAAAGAGAAGAAAAAAAGGAAGAAGGGGGTGGTAGTAAAGGGATTCAAGAGAAAAACATGAGAGAGAAGGAAGAAAAAGAACATTAAAATATTTTTGTCCCAAATGAAATGACATTTTTTCACTTATATTTTATTTTAGTCCACTTTTACCCACGCAATGCACCCTCCAAAAAGTCTAGGGAGTGGATTGGTTGGGAGGGGTTAGAAGGGGTTTAGAATGGGGTAAAGATGGAAGTTGATGTAAAATGAGTTGATGAATAAAGACAATCTTAATCTATACAAAAAACCTAAAAGTGACAACCAATTTGGGACGGAGGGATATAAAGAAAATTTGTTTTGTCCTGACCATGTAGCCTAGTGATTGAGCTCATGGGACATGAGGTGGAGGTGTTGTGTTCAAGTCTCCACCATCCCGATCTCCCCCTATGTATCAAAAATAATGAAAATTTGTTTTTTGCAAAATTAAAACAACTTATGAATCTAAATGAGAACTGGACTCTGAGTTAATCAGTTGATTCTCGATTCAATTTATAAATTTTTTAACTGGAACTAAAACATAATTGGATGGAAAGAGGACTCTTCGGCGGCTATGTTTGTATTGCGTAAAAAAGCACATTACAACGATTGTCTTGGTCCATCTATAGCAAGAAGAACGTAGGTTATAGAGTCTATGCGAGTGTTGTACGAGCGGAACTTGATTTACCATCTTCACCAATGTTCTTTTACCTACATATATATTTTTTTTTATTGAATGTGTTAAATTAATTTTGAGGGAGAGTAAAGATGTAAGGAATAAGTTCTAGGTTAAATCGTTAAGGTTAAAAAATTTAGTCTGGGATTAAAACATTAACTATCAATGTAATGATTAAAGGGGTAATGAAAAGACTGAAAATACTTTCAAGGGATTTTGGTTTATAAGAGTATTTACAATTATACTAGCTAATTTTAAGTTAAATTTTAGCTAAAGTAACAAAGAAACTATTTGGTTAGTGAGTTTAACATTGTCACTGAGGCAATACTAGCTATTATAGGCAGTCACATTTGTTATTATGTTGAATCAACCACATTTATTTTATAGTTAGTAATAATTTCACTCTATTCACTTCTAAATTTGGAGAGCCAAATAACATGATGGCTAATATTACTGGATAAAAAATTTGTCCAATCTTTCTATTTTCACTAATTATATTTGACTTGAAGGTGTGATAAATAACATTGTTGTAGAGGCTCTAAAGTACCTAATAATCGATTTAATTAGCATTTAAAATAAATTTTAATAATTAAAATCCTAAATTGCACGTAAGTCTTTCAAAACACAAATGCTAACACGTCATGGTAGAGGTGTCATAATCTCATCTGCCGATAATCGGGTGGAAAGCGATGCATCGATGCAAAGGAAATTAAGGCCAGCCATTATCAGTACTGCAATTTTCCAAGATTCCCACCTCTTATTATTAAATTTTACCCTTTCCAGCCCCACATCTTCCATCCATCCTTTTCCTACCATTTCTTTCAACATAATCTATTCCACTTCTGCCTACTTACTACTACTTTTTTGGTTTTTAATTTTTTTCCCCACCAACATCACAAAATAAATAACGTTATTCTTCTCCTTTTCCCCTTAATTTCATTATTCCATTTTTATTATATTTATCTAATAAAAAGTTTCAGATGATGAAAATTCGTATCTAGTAATTAGTATTCTTTTTCGTGAAACCCAATATTAATATGCACATATATATAAGTAGTCAACTTTTATTCGTAATCGGTCCTTTTTCTCTAATTCTTATAGCCTTGATTGTTTTGCTTATAGTAATTAAGTTAAAATGGCTGGTCGCGCATGCACGTTTCGTTTTGATGTAATTAATTGAGTATTATATGGTGTGACACTTTTTTTTATAGAAATATATGGTGTGACACTTAGGTACCCTCTTTTGATAGATGGTGCGACACTTACATAATCTAAAAAGTACGTAGAAAAGGGACTACGGTCGTGATAGATGGACATTAAATCAGGCTATATATATATATATATATATATATATATATATATATGTGTGTGTGTGTGTGTGTGTGTGTGTGTGTGTGTGTGTGTGTGGTGAATTAATTACAGTTGCCCTTAAACTCTTGTAGAAAGAAGTTACCCTTAATTACCACTTTAAGGTTTGAATGTATAAGTGAGTGTTTGATTATTAAATATTAACTGTAAAACAATTATATGAGTGGAGACTACAAAATGGGTGTACATGTAGAGTGAGTAGATGCGATAATTTATCCATCATCATATTCATATGCAGTACGGATCTGATCAATTGGGGGGAATCAGAAAATTAAGCATGCAAGCAGAACCAAGTGTACGTACCGGCCAGGATATATATTGATGATTCTGGTCCATGAATATAATATAATATATATATATATATATATTAATGGAGTATTAAATAATACCACTCTTAAATATACTAATGGAGTATTAATGGAGTATTAAATAATATTAGTAACTAATATTGTACAGAAATGGAGCTAAACGTATGCTGAGTCCGCTCATGCATGTGATAAGGTATATAAGTAGATTAATGGCCGGGTATTGAAGATTTGAACATAATGAAATAAAATGGGTATGTAAAACAAATAATTACCTTTTCAGTGTCATCTTTTTTTTAATATATATATATATATAATTATACGGTAAATTAAAGTAATTTTCTGAAACGTTTTCTTACAATGTTCCAGCTGTTCCTCTGAGACATGCACGAATGAAGTACTAAGGGATGGTGAGATGAGGAAAGTGGGAAGAGGCAAGAATTAAAACAGGATTGGGAGTATAAGAAGAAGAAAAAAGGGATCAATAATACTCTTTCCGTTCCAAAAAAAAAACTCTCTCCGTTAAAAATAATGTTTCATTTCTTTTTCAACATTTAATCAATATGATTTTTTTTCTTAAACCTTTTATATTAAAAATGTAAAATTTTATATGAAATAATAAATGCATATATGGGTAGTTTGTAAATATATTTATTTTATTTTTAAAAAAATAATTCTCCAGAATAATAATTTAGAAAAAAACATAATATAAAATAAAATAAAATAAAATAGAGCAATGTTAAAAAAAATATATTTAAACATAGCATTATTTTTGGACGAAGTTACTAGCTAGTAATGAGAAGAGATATGCACGTCTGGTGAAATCATGAGCTGCAGGAATAATTTAAGGGATGGTGATGTGAGGAAACGTGAAGGAAAGTCGAACATGATCAGGAATAATTCAATTAATTAATACACGTTTGAATTTGATACTCCATAATTTAACTAGCTAGCTCCAATGCTTATTAAGTTTATCGAACGATTAGTACTGCATATACAATTCGATTCGTTTATCGAATAAGGCAAAAAGCACAAAAGACCTTAAACTATATGTTTTGTCACTTTTTGGCCACTTAACTAATTTATGAGTCGAATAAATCATTAAACTTTTAAATGTGTACCAATTTGGTCACTCAAAGATTTTTTTAGCATGGTAGAATTCACAAACATCCCAAACTTTAGTGTTTTTGTTTAAATTGAACCTTGAAATTTATTAAACCTAACAGTTTTCACCCAACATTTGTCTCTCTACATTTTAGCCCTTAAACCTTTACCCTGGCCACACTTTCTCTTCCTTGCCACATGACTCACTCCATCATCGCCACCGACGGCCCACCGACGATCACCGTGGACGAGATGCCGACTACTAGCCTCAGTTGCGCGGTGACCCATCAGCCCACGCCCACCCATCAGCCCACGCCCACCGTGGAAGCAACAACGATGGGGAAGCAACAGCGATAAAGCAAGGTAGAGAAAAGGCAATGGACAAAGGGAATTTGTTGAATCGAAAAGTAGGAGCTTCAAAATGGCGAGCCAATCGAGGAAGATTAAACAATAACTTCATCTTGCTTCATTTCTCAAAGCTTCCAGATGGACGAGCGATAGGCCTGCGGCGGAGAGGCGGCGGAGATGGATACTCCGGTAGTGGCTGAGGATAATTTCTCTTTGATGAATAGCGTTCCCCTCTTCTCTCCAACATTGTGTTGCAACTTGGGGAACAACAACGAATCCATCTAAGACAACAAGATGACTAGATGAGCTTGAGGGTGGGTTTTGGTGGTGTAGACGAAACAGAGACGGAGGAAAACGAAGATCCAATCTAGACATTGGCGAGGTTGAGGATATCTTGGGGCATTTGGTTCGATTTTTCCAGGCTGGGCTTTAGATTCATCGAAGACAACAATGAATTTGAATTTAAGTGAAGGAACGATCGGAAGTTGTAAAACAGAAGTAAAAGATAAGCGATGTAGACTTTTTAAAGAGATATTGATGAAGATAGTGGTCTTAGGGGAAGAAATAAAGATGTAGACTTTTGATTAGAAAAAATATAAAAATTAAGGGTGATTTGTGAATTCTGTTATGTAAAAAAAAAACCTTTGAATGACTAAATTAGTACACGTTTAAAAGTTGAATTGTTTATCTAGCCCATCAAGTAGTTGAATGGCCAAAAGAAAATAAAATATATAGTTTAAGGTTTTTTGGGGTGCTTTTATCCATCGAATAAAGTTCAAGTTTGACATAACTTGAACCTGAAGATGGACTTGATTCACCCACCCGAGAAATATAGTAAAAGTGAGTAATTCTTAATGAATTTAAAAGCCCCAAGTCTCGCATGCACTCGGCCCAGTAAACTGCAAGCCTGCTTAGTTCTGCTAGCCCAATGGTCGGGGTAAAGCCATGAATGGTCCTAAAGGTTGTCACGTTTTTCCAAAAAAGTCCTATAACTTGTAAATTTTTCGAATGAGTCCTACAACTTTGTTCAGTTTGTCAACTAAGTCCTAAAACTTAAGGGTCTTTCAATAGAGTCCTAAGATCAAAAGCAGCCATTAAACTTTTAAACACTGTTCAAATAAGTCATTCTTGTTCTAAAATGTTTATTGTGTGCATGAACCTGGCTCTGATACCATTAATACTCTCTGATATATGCAGATAAATAATTAAGTAAAAACACGATAATAAATATGAAAGCACACAACTTAAATTAGATATTTAAACATCAATTTACAGAGTCTTGTGAATACCAGATGATCTTTAACAAGCAAAATCCAAACGAAGATTGTTGGACAAACACATCAAGCACACCAAGCTTCCAACGATAACTACACTTGTACAAGCCAAACTCTAAGCAAATTACAAACTGAAGCAATATTTAAAGTAGTAGAAGAGCATTCAACGCATGAACTTGGAAAGCAAAGAGAAAGATGCAAGCAGAAACTGATGGATGTCTTCTTCGTCTGCTGAAGCTTTCTTATATAGAATGACATCTTTAAGGATGGTGGGGTGGTCCTTCATATCTTCTACAGTTGGCACGCATTAAGTAGCCTTCATTATTGTTTTCCACAGTTGGCACGCATTTTCCTCCACTCCTTTTTGTAATGGATGAATATTTTTTTGGTGGGTCTCTAACTCACTCAACTTTCTTCACATGACCTTGTCTGACAGGCCATTATTTTCCACATGGTGGCCCTAACTTTGGCCAGATGATGTCTCGTGGCTGGGTCCTTTTGACAGCTCTTCCTTGGCAGATTTGAAAGTTAGCTTATTAGCTTATCTTTCATTTCTTCCAAGGGGATTTCTGTCAATTCTGATCTACAATAGAGTTTTAGTGTGATATTTTCTATGAGATCGACCAGACCAGACCAGACCAATTCTTTTTAGTGTGATATTTTCTATGAGATAAGAATTTATCACACATTTGTCCCACAAATGCGTGACCCATATTTTTTCTAAGATAGGAACATATTTTTCCTGATTGATCTCATAGTGCCATCGAATAATCCATGGAATTCGGAAGGTGACTAAGTGTAGCGACGTGGTTTTTGACTAGAAGTCGCCACCAATCTTTTTACTAGGTCGATTGAGAACCTGAAAATGGTCTACGGGAGATCTGGATTCGTTTTTCAATTACACTAAAAAATCATAAATTTCCGAGCGCCCAAAATTGGTACCACGAGTTCTTTTTAGATTATTGTTTGATTTTAAGAAATAAAGAGAGAGACAAATAATAACACTAAAAATAAAAGAAAAGGATTCTTAATAATTTATATATCTAATAAAATTCAAAAGATTTTGAAAATTAAATTAAAATAATTTAGATTGACATAATAAGAAAAATATTAACTAAAATACAAAAAGGTTTAGGTCTGGTGTCCAAACTGTTAGTTTTGAAACTTGTTGGATGACTGGATTGAAACTTCTGAAAATGTGATTATCTAAGTAATATGAGGAATAAAGAAAAGGAAAGGTATATGAGTTTACCCAAAAATAATAAATGAAAAAGACTTCTTCTTTCTTCGTCTGCAAAGTCACGTAGTGCAGGAGCTCAAACTTGGCTCCGGCAGAGATGCCACCGGACGACGTCGTCGGCGGTGCGGATCGGCCGGTCGTCCGGCGATCCTGGTGGTGGTCAGAGGTGTCGGAAGGGACGAACAGGGGCTGTTCGGGCGGTGGTGGGCAGCCGGCGTCGGAACCGTTTATGGTTGTTTTCTCTTCACTCAAGCCATCTCCGGCAGTGTGAAAGGGTGGGTTGGCTTCGTATCGTCGTGGCGGAGCTAATGGTGATAGATAGTAGTGATGAAAGACAGCAAATCGGAGGGGATGGAGTGAAAAGATCTGACGGGTCGGCGTTGAATTCCTCCGTTTTTCGGCGGTTTCGGGCTGAGCTAGGGGCACCGGCGTGTTGCTGGTGGTGCTGCGATTCCGATAGGGGCGGTGGTTGGTGATGAGAGGAAGCAGATGTGGAGGATGAATTTTTGGATGGAGAGGATCCGGTTACGTCGCTGAAGGAGCCTCTGTTCCTTTTCTTTTTTTTTAATTGACTGCAACTTCCTCCCCTTTTCTCTTCAAATTGGTTCTACTTATAGCCATAATTCTTGATTGACAGGTGCTTTGCTCAATGATGAAAAGATTTGAACTTAAAACTTGATGGATAGGTGAGGAGGAGACAGAGGGTGATGATGGTCTCAGGCGGAGGAGGCGGACAAGCTCGTGGGTAAGTCCTTCCTTTTTCTTTTTTATTTTTTTTCATATTAATATTAATTAGCACACAATTAAGACACTATATTGAACAAGTCATAAAATGACTAGAAAAATAGTAAAAAAACATAAATAAAAGTGAAAATAACAAAAGCATATGAAAATGACAAAAGTTCAAGAAAATGAAAACAAAATCATATTAAATAAAAAAGCACTTGAACTCATAAAATGATAATAAGTACATGAAATAAAGAAAGTGATAATAAGTATATTAAATCACGAAATGTACGTAAAATTGCTAAAAATGGCAAAAATCACCTAAAATGACAAAAATCGCATAAAAACTTGAAAATACTAAAAAATCATAATTACGAATCAGATACTACAACAATCTAAATTACTAGTCCGGATAAAATTGTATGTCAACACTAAGAAATAGAATTCGCTGAAAGGAACCGAAT
The DNA here is from genome assembly GCA_024586325.1 of Stellera chamaejasme. Taxonomy (NCBI): domain Eukaryota; kingdom Viridiplantae; phylum Streptophyta; class Magnoliopsida; order Malvales; family Thymelaeaceae; genus Stellera; species Stellera chamaejasme. The sequence goes on along the minus strand of CM044982.1, from coordinate 9,799,392 downwards.
CCTTATGAGATTTTTGCTTATTGAATTTTACAAATTTGTCATAAATTTCCCTGACTGTCTCTGGAAACCGATATGAGACTAATCTTTTTTTCTCAAACCAACGATAGAACCAGTTTGAAAACTTTTTTTTTGGTTTGTTTTGAATATTATCATCCCGGAGTGCCTGAGTTTTGAATTCTGAATATTAAAGATTTCATCCTATGCTTGGATATAATCCCAGTAGGAATGAGGGTGGTTGTTGTATCTTCCGAACATTAGTCTTCTTCGGGAATGAGGTGTTCCCCATTCTTCTAGTGTCCAAACTTTCAGGACACCCAGCTTTGAGATTCCGAACTCTTTGAAATACCTTCATTCGGGAGATTTGTATTTCTATCTGTGTTATATTTATACATAGCTTTTTTCTTGGAAAATTAACTCAAAGTACTCGTATTTTCTAATGGGATGGAATTCTCATACCGGATGCCTATGTTTAGGCCAATACTTTCTTGCCAATTCCGCAGGAGTCATGATTTTAAGATCTTTGTCTTCTACTGGAAAGATGGGTTCTCTTTCCATTTCACTTTTTTCTGGCGGCATTCCCAAAGAAAAATAGTGATTTCATGGGTTTTTGCCGCAATTCTAGGATCCAGGGTTTCTTCAAAATATTTTTCATCCTAACAGTACGCATGAGGATAAGGAAAAGGTAATGTTTTTCCTCTTTTTACCTCTATGGGAGGGGAATGATACCAATGGAGTGTGTTCCTTTGACCTTTTGTTGTTATGTGAGACTTCTCCTCTTTCAATTTTTATTTTATGACCAGTAGGTAATTCATATAATTCCCCTGGTTCTGGTTCTTGGGCCCCTATCTGGAGATAAGGAGCAAATTGGCTTTCTTACCGAGACAACTGTATTTCTAGGTCCATAGGGTCATTTCCATGAAACATTGTTTCTAAGAGGTTGGGGTTATTAACCTCCTCCATCCTTCTTTTGATTTCTTCTTTAGCTGATTCCTTCTTACCCATTTCCCCAATGCAAAAATTCACGAGTCAAAATATCAGGCAAAAAATTCTTTTCCCCATCAATATGTTCTATGTCAAAGAAACCTTCGTTATTTTCTCTCATATGATCAATTACTAATTGGCCAAATGTTTCTTTATTAGTAGTTTTAAATGGTGAAGCAGTTGTTTGTTCTCCTAGGACAATTGTTTTCGAATGAGGGTGCGTAGTAGTCACTTCCTTTATTTCTTCTCCCTCTTTAACTTTGTATGTGTTCCATGTCTCTTCTAGTATCGACAAAGTTGTTTCTTCATTTAAAACTAGTGTTGGGACAAACCATTCAAAGAACTTTAAGTTGGTTCGGGGTTTTCTAATTCTTTTATACCATAATTTTTGTATTTCTCTCCTTTCATATCTATTATTATATACTAATACGGGAGCCTTGCCACATTAGTCAAAAAAAAAGTGAACGGAGCGATTTCGTGAGGACACCTAGGATCCACGTAGGTGCCACCTAGGATAAGAGTTTTTTTTTTGCGCCATGTATGCATCAATCAGCCCACCATTTTTTAAGGAATCTGCCTACCACTTTTTAAGGAATCAACCTACCATTTTTTAAGGAATTAGTTTCCAATTTCAGCCCTCAAATTAATTAGATTGATTCTCTCAATATCTATTATTATATACTAATACGGGAGCCTTGCCACATTAGTCAAAAAAAAAGTGAACGAAGCGATTTCGTGAGGACACCTAGGATCCACGTAGGTGCCACCTAGGATAAGAGTTTTTTTTTGCGCCATGTATGCATCAATCAGCCCACCATTTTTAAGGAATCTGCCTACCACTTTTTAATGAATCAACCTACCATTTTTTAAGGAATTAGTTTCCAATTTCAGCCCTCAAATTAATTAGATTGATTCTCTCAATATTGAATTTATTAATTAGATTGATTCTCTAAAAAGTATTCAATTCATTAATTGGTAGTATTAATCTATAATCTATTATCTATTATTACATATTAATACGAGAGCTTTGCCACAATAGCCAAAAAAAAGTGAACGAAGCGATTTCGTGATGACAGCTAGGATCCACGTAGATGCCAACTAGGCTAAGAGTTTTTTTTTTGCGCTATGTATGCATAGCCCACCAATTTTTAAGTAATCAGCCTACCACTTTTTAAGGAATCAACCTACCATTTTGTAAGGAATTAGTTTTTAATTTCACCCCTCAAACGGGATGAACGAAAAAAAGAGATGAGACAAATGAAATAAAAATATGTAGAAAAAAATGTTTGATAAAAAAACAGTTTTAACAAAAAGAAAATTGAATGAGAATCTTAATTAACACAATGAGATTGTGTAATGAGAAGTGTTGATTTTTTTGTGAGGAATCCAAATTCAAACCAAATTTTCCTACACAAACCGCGACATCCCACTATTAATTACACAATAGTCTGACATTTTTTTTCTTTTCCTTTTTCAAATTTCTTAGTTGTGTCAAAATTAACTCAATTGGTTTTATCTTTAATTATATTAACGGAATATTTCACTTTAACCTCAATTCTGTTTTAAGTTTTCAGTCTATTTTAGTCATTTTTTCAAAAAAATTTGTCTTGATCGAGTTCTTTTGGTCTATGTTGGCATTTAATCAGGTGGATATATGAAAATTTCCATTTTACCCTTAATTAATTGCTACAATACGTCACAGTTTTTTTAAACTTAAGCTATTCTTACCCAACATTTATTAAATTAGACATCAACACTTCTCAAATTTTTAAATACTTTCCTTTGTAATCACATAAAAATATGTGTTTTTTTTGCTACATATTGCACACAATGTTTTTATATATTAACATGTTTGCACATTTCATGGATAATCAACCATTATAACGGCCTACTGAAATTATTTCACGATTAAGGATGCAACACTAAATAGTTGCAGAACCAATAAGCAAGATGAAGAATGGTTTAGAGACATTCTATGTTCTTAACCCCACCCAACTGTGGATCTTGGTGATCAAGTATAATGTACTTAAGCACACTAAGAACATAGTTGGATGCATGCAAATCTTTAAAATTGCATGTACTTTCATTAGTTACTGTATTTTAAATTTATATTTTTTTGGATTACACCGAATATATTGTTATTTGATACATTAAAGATTTTGATAATTATTAATTCATGAAACCCGTGACGAAGTCGGGTATTAGAACTAGTTTGGTATAATTATCAACTAACCATTTTCTTTTTATTGTATTTTCTTCTGACCCGAACTCATTTCTTAGACTATCATAGTCTATTTTAAATGGTTATGTTAACATATTTATTTCGAAATCTAAGAAACTGATTCTATCATCCTCAACTGATCTGGATGATTGTCCTCCTTCCATCTTAATTGGATCTATTTTATAAATTGGGTGGAAACTTGTTCTGTTGATTGTCTTATTCCACCAATGTATTTTTCATCATATGTTTCTAGCACAAGTGAACATGATACCCTTGAAGGTACTCTAGGAGGATTTTTTTGAGAAGTTAATCATTCTAGTTATTCTATCTTTACCAAACTTAATCTCGACTTCTCTATTTTCGTATTCTATTATTCTTTCTACCTCCATTGTTCTCAGTGGCTTAACTGGTTTTCCATTATGCATTACCCATCTTTTAGGCAGACGAATATCACTCCATTTTATGGGCTTTGGAAGAACCATATTAGTTTTCTCAGCATTTGCCTGTATTAAAAGGGTTTCACCATTTGTGTCAAATTCTAGAGCTTTTGGCTCTATTTGGGTTGTCATTACCTTGTAATAAATTTTGCATACAATGGCTAAATTCTGAGATCCTTGTAGCATATCAAATCCTGACGTGAGGATATTTTCAGTTAGGACTTTCATGATATGTGGATTTCTTAAGGACATTGTAAAGTTTGGATGATAGTTGAAATATATGGGTTCATCACAAAGACTCGATTTTACCATTCCTAACAGGGAATCACTAAACTTGTTATGTCGTTGATCTTTTAAGGTAGTAACAAGAAAGGTGTTTAGCCCATTCCTAGTTAATGATTTTAAAGTAATTTGAACTAATCCAACATGCATATAATTATAATGATTTTCCAAATGGTCTTCTATCATGTATTTGGATAGTAGTTCAAACTTATGATCTTCTTTCATTATTGGAATAGTTCTTTCTACCGTTTCAATGGCATACGAAGTTTTGAGTTCAAAAGTTTTCTTTTGGTAAACTTCAAACTTACTGATTTTTGAGATAATCCAGTTTTCCAAACATTTTTCTATATCCCTGATGATTATAGCTTGAGTGTTTTTCACTTTCCCCTTTTCCTTTATTTTCCTACTCTTCATACCTTTTGGAAGTGGACTTCGCCAAACTTTTAAATATTCCAGTAATCAAGAGGCAAGATTAATTTTATGGATTTGGAGTTATCTATCAACGGCTTTTTACTCCTTACCGCCTTTTACTCTCGAAACAAGCCTTACTGAGGAAATGCGACATGAGTGATAAAAAACAAACCTTTTAAAGTTGTAAGCTTGGAAGTCTCAAAAAGCTTAAACAAGTTCTGTTTTAAAATTCTGGGGTAAAAGATACAAAAGCGTGAAAGTTCGAGGAAAGCAAGAAAGCAAGGAATATTCCTTTTAGGACTGACCTGGTAAGTCCGTTAAAGTTTTAGGACTTACAATAAAGATTCATTTTAACTTTTAAGACTGACTTGACAAATTCTGAAGTTTTAGCACTGACATGAAAAAAATGAAAGTTTTAGGAATGACTTGCTTAAAAGTGTCCAAGCATTAGGACTATTGGCGTCCTTCTCCCCCAATGCCGCCCCCACTTTTGTGTGTCTACTATTTCATAAAAAAATGATGAGCCCAACTGATGTCGTTTAGTTTTAGAGATTTTTCCAAATTTGTATATTCCCCTTACAAAAGATTTTTTTTTTTTTATAAAAAATGGGTAGGGGATTGGGGATACCGGTGGATATTCCCTTATAAATACTTGATTGCATAATAAATTTTGGAAAAAAAAAAGAAAACTCCTTTTTCCAAACTTTCAAAAATCAAGTATTAAAATGGAACATTCCTGAAACAAGACTTCGTTGAATTCGACTACTCGATCACTTTTGACTTTGCTAGAATTATCATCTTTGCGGTTGTTGGAATTTCCAAAGTTTAGAAAATAAAAAATTTTATTACTTGAAAATTAAGTTATACATTCAAAGATTTATAAAGGAAATTTAGAATTGAATTCAAATATTTATAAAGGAAATTTAGAATTGAACACGTGAAAGTTTTCCAAAAATTAAGTGTGTAGTTTTTCATTTTTAAACTTCCATTTCACTAAAAATTTCAGAAGGAAAATTTCTTAGAAATCATTCTTTAAAAATAAATAGAAATTCGATACATCCATTTATTATATATATATATATGTCAAAATGTTTTAAGGAAAAAAACATACTCTCTTCATCATATATTAATTGATACATTTGATTTGATGCACAATTGTTTTTTTTAAAAAAAGTCACGTTCCATTCAATTTATCTTCAATTCAGTCTTTCAAACTTTTAATAGTTTATAATCTAGTCCCTAATCTTCAAAAATTCTCAATTTTGCTTAAAATTCTAATATCTCTCCTTCAGTCCTCCAACTTCTAAAGAAACTACAATTTCAAATTTTCAATTCAGTCCCTTGTGACGGGATCAATAGCACACTTTCTTTAAAAACAATACATACTGTCCCAAACTAAAGGTTTTTTTGTCAAAATCCGAATAAAGCAGCGAGTTTCTTACCCTTGACCTTTTTATGGGTTAATAGAACACCTTACCTCCAGGTAGGGGTGAGTTCGAGCCGAGCCGAGCCCGAGCCTAGCAGGTTCGAGCTCGAGCTCGTGAAATTCGGGCTCGGCTCGAGTTCGAACGAGCCCGAAAATTCGAGCTCGAGCTCGGCTCGAGACAGGCTCAAGCTCGGCTCGAAGGTTCGTGAAGCTCGAGCTCGTTAGGCTCGTTAGGCTTACGAGCCGAACGTTTCGGGCTCGAGCTCGGCTCGTATATTATTCGAGCCTCGAAACCGGCTCGAGCTCGAGCTCGAGGCTCGTGAGGCTCGGCTCGCCGGGCTCGTTAAAGCTCGAGCTCGAGCCGAGCTCGGCTCGGCTCGATTCGTTACTCACCCCTACCTCTAGGCTCCAGCCCAACAGAGGTCTATTCCTTAGTCTTTATAAGTATAGCAATAGCAAAAGTTCAAATAAATCACGGTTTAACCACACAGTAGGTTAAACAAACCTACCATTTTATCAGTAGGTTTGGTAAACCTACAATTTTAACTGTAGGTTTATAAGAGCCACATTCATTTTTACCTACAGTAATCTTTTACTATAGGTTTTTACCGTGAATTTCGAAATCCATTTTTCTAATGGGTTAAGTGCACCCATAATCCCGTAATTTAATTATTATCCCACCGAAGTCGCATTTTAATTATTTGTACCAATAAGATCCCGTTTTAAAACTTTTCATCATTTGTGGTCCTTTTCCGTTAATGAACCGTTAAGTTTGACGGAAATGGACCACAAATGATGAAAAAATTTTAAAACGGGATCTTAGTGGTACAAATTCTTAAAATGGGACTTCGGTGGGACAAGAATTAAACATTACGGAACTATGAATACACTTTACCTTTCTTCTAATAGCGAACATCTTAATCTACAGTATTAATGTAAAGTAGAGGTTCATAAGATAAATAATAATTCATTCAAGTGAGAGGAAAGAGTGGACACACATAAGCTATTGAATGGGAGAGCGGACACACATAAGCTATTGATCGGAACACACACAAATGTATCTGAAATGTCGCAACAGAAAATCAACCCCCGAACTCTATTCAGCGAGTTGCTTGTCAGATCCTCCTGAAATGATAAAATAAGGAGTAAGGGCTGAGGTATAAGCATGGTTTTCTTGATGTACAAGAAACCTGCAACCAAAGAAAAACGCAGATATACAAGAATATACCTATTTATATAAATGCATACACATGCTCAACCAATGCAGATTCAATCAAATGCAATGCAAGTCAAACAACGGATTATGATGGAGTTAGGCACAATGACGGTCTTCCCGGCCTTAGCCGAGGCACACACATAATCACACACAAGAGCATGGCCAACTCGGGGTCATGATCCCCACCGTCATATGACAAACACCTTAAAGGTGTATCACACAGACTTACACCATTTAGGTGTAGATACACACCCTTAACGCTGCTCCCAGAACCTGCACACCATTGCTTATACCATATGACTAGGTTTGGCGTCACCGGGGCCACCCCTCGGACCAAACATAACCTCAATATACTCCGATACACATTCTATAATATACTCCAAAATGCAGTACCCGGAGACACACTGAACCCTTACTTTTCACACAAGTCCGAATCGAATTTCTCGTTCAGATGTCCCGGTACAAATTTCAGCAGAGTTTCCGACCACTCTCTATTCATAATTGATCCACAGATACATAATACACATTAAAAATTCACAAAATTGACCCACAACAATGGCGCTAAAAATGGGGCTCGGGCAGGAAAAAACGGCTTTCACATAAAGCAGCCTTTTCAGCAAAATCTAAATAGCACAACAGATGTAACTCTTCACCCTGATCAATAATATATCATTACCTTTCACCACAGCTGAAGTTGAGTTTCCGTGCAGGAAATCAGAATCAGATTTCGGCAGCACTTCTGCAAGGTTTCTGCTCACACCCCTGACATAAAGTATGCACAAGAAGATGCGAAGAAGGTTTATGAACCATAAAGTCAACCAAATGTGTGGTTCCATAAATATGGAGCAATTTTTAGAAGCTCACGGTTTCCAAACGGAGCTGATTTCACAAAATCTGATCCGTAATAACTTCATAACTCATCACAAGGATCAGTTTGACATGCTTACCTCGAAGCTTCTTCGAGTATTTGAGAAGATCAATATTGGAGCTCAACTTGGCGTTTCCATGGCTGAAGTTTCTGCAGAGGAGAAGGAAGAAGGAAGTTTTTGGCTTTTTTCCTCCCTTTTACATTTCCTTTCCTTTTCTTTTCTTTTTCCCATTTTATGGAAATGAGACAAGTGTCCCATTTCCCTCACCAATTCAGCCGACTAGTTGGCCCCTTCAATCATTGAAGTTCAACTTTCCACTTTTTCACTTTAGCCCCAAAGGTTTCAAAAGTTGCAATTTAGTCCAACTTGAAAATTACAACTTTCAAACCGCTTCTCCGAACGGAACGAAATCTGAACACAACTCTCGGGACATCATATCACACACAAATCATGTTTCACATGTTTAATTATAAGTCTCGAGCCACACAAAATCTACTAATCCCGATATTAGCGTTTAATCGCACAAATTAACTGCGTACTTACCGGGCGTCGGTAACAATGGGTGCACTTTACCCGTTTTGGATTATCAAACTAACTAGAGAAGAGTTTTTTTTGTGTTTGCTTTGTTTTTTTTAAGGGAATGACATTCATTCAAAATCACTCGGCTAAAGCTAACAAAAATAACAGGGATGGGAAACAAGTCCCCAACAAACTATTTACGTACTATAAACCATAGTGAGCAATAGAATTGACGGTATCATAAAGACATCGTCTTATAAAGAAACCAGCAAACAAAAGCAAACAAAATGCTAAAGCATAAAATGAACATTTGTATGGCTTAATCGAGATGCCTGAGATGTTAAAGCAGGTATGAGAGAGCAGCCTAAGGAATGCAAGCTCCAACAGCTTCACGTCCTATCTGACGATTAGCAGGAGGTCTCCACACCTAAGAACAACTGCTATGCTGGTACAAAGCATACACATGCACCAAACAAGAACAACGAAAAACTGGGATCAATTCATGTCCCGTCGAACGGGCTCGAGTTGTCCTGGAAGGTCCAGATCCTTGACAACATCAAGGGGTCAATTCCAGCAGTTCCAGAACTATCCATGGAGACCCACCACCCAAACAGTTCCCAAAATAAAAGATCATGGCGTGAGGCAGGACGAGACCCCGCTCAGTCCTGCCATTACCCGAAAACCCACCACCAACACCAACACATCACCATCCTTCACCGTACCACCTACCTATGGCGACAACCCAATGAGTCCGTCACCTAACATACGACAGTTCCGACAAGCACAACCCAGAGAAGTCTCCTTCCACAACAAGGGACAAAGCAATAGAGCTAAAAACAAAGAACATGAAAACTTAGAGCCAACCCCAGCGCAAAGGACTACCGGGACAACACCGCAGCGAATCAGTGAGCACAAACAAACCAAGCCAACGCACGATTGGACATGGCTGGGTCAAGTCCCACCGAGCGCACACAGGATAAGCATGTGTCTATCCACGAGCCACCAATAGGAGCAGGAAGAGTAGCCGACGTCAAAGAAAATCAGATGATTGACGTTGAAACCAGAATCATAATCACCAACAAAAGAAGGGTGGTGATACCAACTGAAAATTGAACGAGATAAAAAAGAAGCCACACATGGCGGAGAGCAAAGAAATTCGAGAACAATTCGAGAACGGTGGAGACAATGGCTTGCGATTCGAACTAGTAGCGAACCCAAGCGGCATAGGGGACAGAAGGATGACAGAGCACCAGAAAATCCACCCGTGGACGCCAGTGTTCATGTTGGATATGACGGTGGCAGCAAGACGAGATTGACGGTGGTAGAAACCATCAGGTTTCCCACACGACGGCGCCTTCGTTGAAGAAGTGTTTGCTTTATTTGTAAAACTATTATTGTTGTGCAAATTCTAAATAGGTAGGTACTTGATTTTTAAAAAATTTAAAATCTACATTGTAAAAATATTGCTTTATTTGTAAAACTATTATTGTTGTGCAATTCTAAATAGATAGGTACTTGATTTTTTGAATTAATGATGGATTTAAGATCGTGTCATAATTTCTTTTATAATACATAAGAAGACACAAAAAAAGACGCGAGTAGGAGATTGAGAGATTGGGGAGGGTGAAAACTTAAATAAAAGAACTCCATTTCATATCCTAAGAAGTTAACCACTAGATTAAAAACTCACCATTATACAATAATTTCTTTGTGTTCAAAGACACAATTTTCACAAACTATATGACCTCAAAAAACTTTAAAATAAACACTCACCTCAACCATTTTATCTCATACACATCACATCCAATTTTGAAAGTCATAAATTTTTCATCACATTATTTCTAACCAACACAACCTTAATCTTCTCTTCCTAAATTCGTACGTAGACTCTTATTATAATTACATTTACATATATACAGCATCATTCAGAGAAACACAGTCGCAAGCATGATCAGATTGTGGGATTCCGGTTGGCTCTAGCTGCCGCCGCCATCGACTCTGCCACTCCGCCGGGCGTTGGTCTCATCTCCGGCTTGTTCCTGACCTCCGCCTCTATCACCCTCTCCGCATCCTCATGATTCACCGCCTTGTCTGCTGCCAACCTCGCCCTAGCATCCTGTTCCCACCCAAATACAAAACATATAATTGACACATAAAAATAATGCATATATTGAATATATATATATATTGAATATATATATATATATATATATATATATATATATATATATATATATATATATATATATATCTGATAAAATGCACCGATGGTTCTAAAAATTACACCGAGTCTTACATGTAAAATGCCACGGAGGGTGATTTTCTTCTCATCAGGCCCAGCACGTGCGTTGTGAGCAGCAGCTGATTGGGCCGTGGCGGCCAGCCCACCGGGCTCAATCACGTTGCTTTCGGTGGCTCTCATCTCCGCCGTCTCTATGGCCGCAGCATCACTCTCATCCACCGGTTTATCGCCGATATCAGCCCTTGTCACCGCCTCCAACGCCGCTCCTATGGTCATCCCACTTCGCTCTGCCGCCCGAGACGGCGTCGTCATCGGAACCTCCGGCTCCACGTACTGCCCCAGAATCTTATCCCCAATAGCTTCTGTGACCACCACCTGATCACCCTCTTTCCTTTTGGTGACGACGACGACGTCCTCGTCACCGGGAAGACTGGTGGCGGCGTCGTGACTTACGAAGCCTTCTGTCTCGTTCTTGGAGGCGGCGGACTGCATCTTGGCCGCGACACCTCGCTTAATCGTCTTTCCCAAGACTTGGTTCTCGACGGCCTCCGCGGTGGCCGCGTCACGCGGAGCGATGGGTTTGTCAGCAAGCTCGCCGGCGACGTTGAAAATGTCGCCGTATTTGATAGGCTCACTCTTGGTTTGGTGCATCTGGCTCATCCTATATATATCCTCGCCTGCCTGCCTCCCTCCAGAAATTAAACTGTATCGAATTAATTAAGGCTGGGAAGTAATCTCCGATATAAATAGATCATAGATAGGGATCGATCAGGTGCAGGCAGGAGGGGTGATGATGTGTCAAATAAGTGTCAACCTGAGGTGGATATATTCGACATTGTTCTTGTTCTGGAGTTCGCCACCTGTTTGCGGTAGTCATGAACGGAGCCTTCCAAACTTCTCCACCTTTTTCCCAATAAATTATCATTCTTATACATTAATTACTGGCTATTACTATATACTGTATGTAGAAAACGTATCCTGTAGTGTTGCCATTTCCATTTTTCTTTTTTGTCATTTTTTGGGACGGAGCCCGGAGGGGAGGGCAGGAGTAGGAGTGAGTCGTGTCTGTCATTTCATTTCATTTTTATATTGTTTAGCGAAAGATTCCATCATTGTCCAATTTTTTTTTATTTTCTACATATTGGATATTTTATATAATTATATGTAAAAATCTCATCTGGTTTCTTTTTTTATTGCTGTATAGGAAAAGACTCCAGCATTTTTCAATATTTTTGTATTTTCTACACATTAAACCCGAATGTTTGAATGTTTGAGTTCTATTATTTAACCGTTTCCCCTTTTTTTTATTTTTGTTTTTGTTTTGATCTTATTCTCTTCCTTTCCATTTTTATGTTACGGCTCTTCTATTATTATCATTATTTTCATACACCGAACAGTTATTTTTTTGTCTTTTTGCTTTCTTATTGTTTAGCAGAAAACGCCGATGTTGTCCAACATTTATGTATTTTCTACACATTAAACCCAAGTATTTTAGATCTGTTATTTTACATTTTTTTTCTTTTGTTTTAGTCTTATTCTCTTTTTTTAATCCATTTTTATGTCACAGTTTTCCTATTATTGTTTTTACATACTTAACATTTATTTACTTAACATTTATTTATTTTTTCTTTGTTGTTATTTCCTTTTCCTTTTTTTATCTATTCTTACTCAACCAAAAGTATGCTTAAATGAAGAAAAGGTCAAACTAAGACGAGCTGTTTTTAGTTTTTTCCCAACCCAATTCGTTGTTTAAGGAATAACTCCTTTATTGTCATGCATTTCTATAATTTTTCAAATTGGCCCCAACTGTTTTAATTTTTTGTTTTGAGCATTTTTTTTCTTTTATACTTTTATTTGGTCTAATTATTTTCTTTCTTCTTGTATTCAATTGTTTACCCATATTCCCTTAAACTTTATGTTTATTACATTCTAATCATATTCTCCTTTTATAATATTCTTTCAGTTTAATTCTCTTTTTTGGTGCTGTATGACTTTTTCCTTCTTCCTTTTATTTTACTTTTTTCCTCAATCATTTTTTTTCATTTTCCCACAGTTTTTATTTTCTTCTATGCTTTTTTTAAATTTTTTAATCTATATTCTCAAATTTTATGGTTTATTCATTTTCTATTTTTCAACATGTGGTTGATGGCCATGTTCATTTTACAATAAGGAAATTTTTATTCTTCAAATTTATTTTTTTAATTGTCTTCCACCACGAAGCGCGAGTTGAAAAAACATCGTATGAGCTAAAGAGCAATACTTCCTCCATCTTAAAAAAATGAGTCATTTCAAAATGTTTCAAGATTTAATATTTTACTCAAATTTTAACTAAGATTAATTATTTTTAAAAATTAAAAAAAATATTTTAAATTATGATACACATATGAAAAATTTATTTTTTAGTGTCTAAATATTCATGAAAAAAATATCATAGATAGATATTGTGAAACTGTCAAAATAAATGACTCAATTTTTTACGAATGGAGGGAGTAATATAGAGTTGTAATATAAAAGTAACTTTTTAAATTGTGAAGGGGAATAGATTATACAGTATTAGTATTTTACTGTCCCTAAATTTTCGAAATGTTTCGTTTCCAACATTTAATATATAATTTTATTTATCTAATAATAATCTGAAATATAAATTCAAATTTTTTACATACACATGGTAATTTATGTCTACTTTTTAAATATATTTTGTTAGATTTTTTTCTATTCAAGAAAAATTATAAATAATTGAAGTTAAATAGACATCGAAAATCAAACATTTCAAAAATTTAAGGACGGGTGAAGCAATAGGTTAAGAGTGCATGGTGTACATTTTTTTAAAAAAGACAATCAAATATATATGAAATTTATGAGACCCTCAAGCTGAGGGGAAAACGGTTACAAAAAGGGAGCAACTCGCCTGACTGGAGAGTGATCTTGTAGCAGTCATGTAGAAGCCGCTCCGACCACGAAACATAAAAATTGGAACATCTACTAGAAATTTAAAGATGATAAAGCGTTTGGATTTCTAAGAAGATTACTCTTGATATCCGGGAATGGTTCTGCATAACTTAATTGTTGCATGCCTTCCAAATGGACCATACAGTCATGAACAAAAGACAATGCAAAATATGTCGAACCTGAGCTGGCACCTGAGTAGTAGAAGCCACATTGGTGATGTCTGAGAAGCGTAAAACTAATGAGATATTAACCTCACAACGGTTGAAGATGCATGATGTCACCTTATTATTTTCATCACCAAGATATTACAAGTAGCGGATTGATGGTGCGTCGGTCGGTGCTGGGTAGGGTGTGGGTGGTCAGCCGCCGCTACTCGGTGTAGTGGTTGAAGTTGGGTTGAGGATGTTAAAATTAGGGTGGATGACTGAAATGCTAGATCTAAAACTTTAAAGTGCAATGATTGGTAGGAAAAATTTAGCAATATAATAATCTTTTTCACAAAGTCTTGTTTTACGTACAGGAAAACAAATTGGTGGGAAAAGATAGTAGAATTAAAGATTTTAATATTATAAAAAAAATTAAAACAGAATCCAAATAAGACGATAATTAAAATTGAGATAATTAAAATTGAGCGACTATGAATACTGAATAGATTTACTCGTTTATGAAATGTTTTGAAGAACCCCTTCAATTTGTAATTTGACTTCTTAGGTTATTATGTTTAATAACACGTGTATGATTTCAAATAATCTTTTTATATTATCGCTATTATTAAATATTGTAGGTTGAATTTAAATTTTCAAAAACTCTATAAAAACTATTTAAAATATTTACAATTATATATATATATATATATATTATTGATTAAGAGAAAATAATCTTAAAAATAAAATATAACAATACATTTAAAAATTCTATAAGATCTCCTATGGTAATCTTAAAACATTTAGGCAATTCAATAAAAACATCCAAGTAGTATAAAATTCTTTCGTAATTTTCTTTAAAGTATCCAAAAATTACTATAAAACGATATTAAATTTCACAAATTTGTTGAGAAATTAATAATTACGAAATAACAAGATGTAAGTAAGTCTCAATGGTTTTTTTACATGCAACGCTTCAGCCCTAGTGTCGGTTTCCTTCTGGACCTGGTCAAAGCCGCCTCAGGCCACTCGGGGTTTAGCCCTCGCTTTCCGGAGAGGGCGGTCTCGCCATCCGCTAACTGGGCTTCCTTTTCTCGTCGCCTCAGGAGATCGGTGGTTCTGGCCGCGCGTTCCACTGGTTACGCCGTTAAGGTGTCGTCGTCTCCAGCGGACACTTTCGAATACAGGGCCCATCAGTCTGATCTGGAACACGGTTGGCGCTTTTGTCTATGGATTGTCGATCGACTGTGCCTGGGCCGTCTGTCTCTGCCCTTGTGCCACACCAGAGTCTCTTTTCTGATCTAGCGCACCCATAGGACGGGGTTCGGAATCTGATTTCTGCTTGGCTTTCGGATCGGCCGATTGTTGCTTTGAAGTCGCTAGTTCGGTTTTGTGCTGGGAAGTACTTTGCTATTGCTGGGTTTTCCCTGTGGGCTTTAATCGATGCCAAAATATAGATTAATACTGTGAGCTATGGTGACTCGTGATTTAAAGTGCTTGATATGATCACACATATGTGTAGACATAGTAGATTAGATCACTAATTTACAAAACAGTTTATTTCAAATCCACTAAAAATACTAAATGTCTAAATTATCCCTACATACTTTCTCTATATATTCATTATGTGTCTCTACACATATGCACCATATAATTGGTATGATTTAAGGGCATGAATTTTGGTTTGGACAATCTAGTATCTTGGACTATTATATTCGGTAGGGTGTAAGAAAAGCCCGTAACTCGAGCCCGACCGAACCCGATCCGAAAATCTCGTGTTAGGGTCGGTTCGGGAGAGAAAAGTGCCTTGGTGGCCCGAACCTAATTTTTGTATCTTTTCGGGTTTGGTAGGGTTCAACCCGAAAACCGAAACCCAACCCGAAACCCGTAATGTTGGCAACCCAACCCAGTACCAGCTGAGCCCACTGCCCACTAGCCTAGGCCCAGCTTATCCTTTCTTCCCTTTAACCCATAACCCTAGCCCAACAAAGCACCCTCAATGCCCAAATTCGAAATGAAATTAGTCCCTACTGATCTACTGATTTAGTGATGTTTTGTGTTGTAAAGTTGTAAATGATTTGGGTAAAAGAGATTTTAAGTTGAAAATTTATTATTATTATTATTATTTAAATTTCAAAAGTGTGAAATTGAGCTTAACGTCAACCCAATCAACTCGAAAAATTCGGATTGGGTTGACCTAATCCGAATCGAAATTAGGGTTGGGTTCGGTCAACTAAAAAGTTGGGTTGACCCAAATTTACATCCCTAATATTCGATGCGATTAAGGGCCTTGACCTAACTTCGCTTTGTTGACTAACGTGAAAAATAAAGAAAACTACATATTAATCACCTAACCTTTCCCGAAACCACGGTCAACTCTCACTTGCGTTCGTAGTCGAATTGAAGAAGATTTGCCTACGACCCGTGGGATCCGGCCACCGTAATATCACCAATCGAAGCCCCCGATCATCCGGACCTAAACCGCCACTTATTTTTCTAACCACGGTCAAAACCTTTCTTGTTGCTAATCACCGTAAATCACCAATGACCCGCTTTCCTTCCTCGATTTGTAAAGCAGACGGTTTGGTCACCAAACTCTTAAAAATTTGATCGGGTTAGTCGAGTTAGTGGTCAACGCCTTAATACATTGAGTTTAATAGTTCAGTGTACTAATTTGCCCGATCCAAAATTCGGGCCCTTTAATCACTAAGTCATCATAGTTCATGGTACTGATCTACATTTTAGCCTTGATCGATCTAGTTTCGGATGGCTTACGTATGGACATAAAGAGTTTTGGTGAGGTGGAGAGTGTGGCTTTTGGCCTTCTGCAGGATCGAGCGGGGTTTTACCATGCCTAGTGAAATGAAGATTCTATGTAGGTTGCTTGGGATTTGGATCTTCCTGACACCGAAGTCCCCGATTTGGGGATTGAATTGATTTTGGTGCGATTGTGCTTTTGTCGATGCGGGTCTCAAGCTCGCTCCAAAGCATTCTAGTTCTTCTTGAGGGTGTAACCGAATTGATGGTCGTTTGAGAGAGCATGACACTAATGGAGTTGGTATTCCAATGCCTCCTTCGCCCCTTTCTATATCCCACAATCTCAAGGCATGCAGATTAAATCACGGCGATGTTCATTTTTTATTTTCCTGTTAGTTGTTTTATGTTGTACTTTTGCTTTATCGTCTCTTTGGTGTTTGCTTTGCCTCTTGCGCGAGATTCTCGTTCTAGTTTTTTCCCATTCTTAGTTGAGCTATTAGTGTCCTAGTTTTTCCCATTCTCCTTTCTTTTTGTTTCGGACAAGTTACATCAACAAAGAAATAATGACAATAACATTAAGTACTGCCCTTAGAATAATAATAATAATAATAACTAGCAAACTATAGGCTTCGGAACATAAGTATACTAAAACTAACACAAAGTTTTTTTACAATTATTAACCCTTCATTGGGGTCTGAGTTTTATATTCACATATACTTTCGTCCCGTAAAGATTGTTGTGTTTGATTTTGATGTTTCAAGTTGCAGTATTTAACTCAAAATTTTACAAAGATAAATAATTTTAAAAAATTCAAAAATATATATTTTGAAAGTTTAGATTGTAAATTATGTGAAACATATGAATTATTTAACTTTACATGTCAACGAATTCATAAAAATAAATCGAAGATTAATTACTGTAAAAACAAAAAAAAAAGCTGCAATATTTATGGGAGGGAGGGAGTACTAAAAATAATACCATGATTGGACGAAAATCATACGCATGTGAAAGCTAAACGGTGTGTATTAATGGATGTCCTTTCACCTTCAACTATACTAGAGCATAATCTTAATTATATTGTGGTCCGACATAGAGTATTATTTCAGTTATCTTAGTTTCAAGTTTAGGTAGGAAGGAGGGTATAGCGTCTTAACTAGTGGTGGGCACAATGGTTGTGATGAGCCCAAACTCTACCACTATTCTTTCCTTTCTGCATATTCAGAGCATCTAGTTTCATCACTGGACCAAACTATTTTTAATATATTTGGGACACTGTAAATTGAGAGGAAAGCGATGCCGAATGAATAATCTCTTAATTTAATTGATCATGTTATTATCAATTATGGATATAACAATTATGCTCCACATGATATTGTCTCAAGTTGGTCACCTAAAAGAGAAGCAACTTTAATCAACCAATGGAGTTGCTCCGCTCCTCTTAATTTAATTTTTTTATTATTCGGAATATAAGTTTGTGATTTTAATTTATCAAATATTAATTCATATCATATATTCAGTTATCTCTTTTATATTTATTTTTAATTTATTCAATTTGTCTTTTCAAATATCAAATTATATACTCAAAGCCAAAAAGAATACAGCCTAAGTTGGGTTAAGATTAAATACTCAGGAACCCAGTGACGAAAGTAGACTCCAGTTTTACATGGCTTTTGAAAAAGTAAGGGTCAATATTGTAATAGGCCGAAACGGTAAAAGTAACACGTAGCAGTAGAACGTGTAGGATCATTTAAATCCAACTCTGAAGTCATTTCAGATCCGTGGGTTTCTGCTTTCCTCTTCTTCTTTACCCTCCTCGGGGTATCATTTCCATGGCGATCTGATTATTTCAAAGCCAAAGAGAAGAAGAAAAAAAAGTCTCCAGATTGTAGAAGACAGTGATTTTTAGAGATCGCGCAGTTGTAGAAGAGAAGAAAACAAGCTTTGATTCTCAGATCTAACAGCAAATTTGTCAGTTCCGGCAGATCACTTCAGTGGAAAAGAACCGTCTCCCTACTATCCGGTAATCTCCCCTCCTTCTCTATCGAAAATGACATCGAAAGTCTTTGATGTGATGTGTTGATTAGTCTCAGATCTGGTGTTTGTAGTGTATCCTCTAGTATCCTTTCTCGATCATTGTTTTTTGACTTTCGACTTTCCCTTTTTGTTTTTTGCTTTTCAGTTCGTTGGATGAGTTCTTCTGATCGAGGGTTTAGAGTTTTGGCCTTCGATCGTCTGCTGGTCTTTTGCTGAGTTCTGATCGAATGACTGTTGCGTTTTAAAGTAGAGCGCTTTGATGATTCTTGTTGTTGGATCTATATTGGAGGAATTTTAAGCGTTTATTCGTAAGATTTTTGTTGGATTTGAGCCTGAAGATATTCACTTGCTTGGATCTACTGGAAACTTGGTCTGATAAGGTTTTGAGTTGAGATGACAATGGAGACACTAGTTGTTTCACAGCACCGAAATCAGTACTATGGAAGGGTTAGGTCTTATGGACCTGGCCGATCTGGTTCTTTACCCTCAAGGAGTTTCAGAGAGATCAATTGTAGGACTTTTCAATCTGGAACAGGTTTACTCCCAACTCCTTACAAGTATAACTTTGACTCAGTAACCAATCAAGCAGCGTCTTACCAATCTGCCTCTCTTCCATCCCTTAAGACGCTTTCTCCTGGTGCTAATTCCGATAATGTTGATAGCACATGCTCTCCCAAGACACCTGCTCAATGTTCAAAATCCATCTCCATTGATGCCAAGGAGGTGAAGACCACAGGCAGAAGCTCACCTATTTCTATTAATAAGAAAAGTTCAAAAAGTGAGAGGTCTTTGAGGGGCAAGTTCCCTGGAGAATCATTTTCCTTCTCTGAGCTTTGGGCTGGACCTGCTTACTCGAACTCCCCACCACCAAGTTCTCTTCCAATGCCCAAATTTTCATTTAAAGCAAAGAGAACTGTCTCTCTTGATCTGCCAGCTTCTGATCATGTTGTTGATATGCATCCAATAGCAAAGTCTGCCCCTGCATCTCCATCTAGGGACAGTGATTTGTCATCTGCAAAACTATTCCTAAGTGCCGACTCTGCCACCAAGACACTCCGCCGCATCCTTAACTTGGATGCTGCGGATGACTAAGGTTCTAGGGGCAATCTGCTCCTGTAAATATCTTCATTTCGCAACCTAGTTAGCATATGAAGAATGTAGATAGGGTCAATAAATTGGTTGGTAGTTGAGTTGGATTAAGGTTGGTTTTGTATTGCTGGTAGATGGGTGGTGGTACAAGCTGAAGTAATACATCAGGTGGGTTGGCAATCTCCTGAATTGGGGTTGTGAGTGGTTTTTGTGGTGAAATGTCTTACAACAGCGCAAGAGCTTCCAAAACATGGATTATGCTGCAAGCAGTCAAGATGTTAGCAGGGGTAACCTGTGCCCTGCATGATACATATGGCATTTCTGATCTGTTCTGCTCAAGGAACTTCTTATGAATTCGTTAGATCAGGTCTCCTCTAATGGTCTGACCTCCTAGTTTTAGTTTCTTTAGTGTAATGTAGTCTTAAGGTATCAGATACCGTGTACATGCTATAGGACAAGTCATTAACCTCTGCTCTGTCAAATCCTTATCATCCTTGTTCCTTTTCTTCTCCTATTCCCCTTGGTTCCCTCCTCTTAGGTAACCTAACCTCTTTTTTTTTTTCCTTAAAAAAATGCTTGTCGATCATGTTCCATTCGGTTCGTAGTGGCTGTGAAAATGACCACCTTTCAACTTTCTGTCATTCAAGATGTGTTTCCCCTTCAGTAAATTTACATCATTTCCCTTGATCTCTAACCTCAAATAGGCATTAACCCGGACACTCTGAATGGGGTGTTTTCCTTCCATATCTTCATCCCGTATTTTTGAAAGGGAAAGTGTGAAAGGAAGCTATGTTACTGCTTGAGCTTGTTACATTGAAGGTTTGTTTAGTGTTGTTCCTTGTCCCGTTGTAAGCCAGTTTCGTTGTTACTCATCAAGAACAGTAATCCAAGTCCTGAAGTTGTCCAGCTCATAACCTATGTTTCTTGGAGATTGCCTCACCTGCCCAAGGTATGGTTCTTTAAGCCAGATGCAAATATTCCTTTTGGATCAAGTCTGGACTTTTGTTTGATTGTTGCTATAATAGTTCTTACTTTTTGGTGCAGGTAACTGCTGAAAGAACTGTGGCGGCCCTGGTTGGTGTGTCCTGTCATGCGATCTAGTGTTTGCATCTTGTGATGATGTCTGTTTGTTTGTGATCCGTCGAGAACAGTAATCCCGGTCCTGAAATTGTCCAGCTCGTAAAGCCTATGTTTCTTGGAGATCGCCTCATCTACCCAAGGTATGGTTCTTTAAGCCAGATGCAAGTAAGTATTCCTTTTTTACTTTTGTTTGATTGTTTCGGTAAAAATTCTCGCTTTTTGGTGCAGGTAACTGCTGAAAGAAGTGTGGATGTCCTGGTAGGTGTGTGTCCTGTCACGCGTTGTAGTGTTTGCATCTTGTGATGATGTCTCTTTGTTTGTTTGTTTGTGATCTGTTGTGGTTAGTAGTGTGGTGTCGCTGGATTTGGTCGTTCTTAGAATTGTCTGGCACTAAACTGTGGTTGTTGCTCGTTTTATTTGTTAACATTGACAATGCAACGTGTTTTTGTTGGACTCCTTCCTAATATGTAGTAGTATTAAGTGGCCATATGTGTGCTCGTGGTAGCCCCATCAGCAGATGAGGCTAGGATGTTATAACTTCAATGTTGAGATTATTTATGTCCACTCTATGGTTATGTTTTCCGGTTCTTTATAAATGGTTCTAATACTCCTTTATACTTGCTCCGCCCATAATAATTTATCTATTTCATTTTAAGTATTTAGTCCAAAATTTTATATTCAACGTTTTGATATAATTGTTCTCCAGTTTTTTGTAGACAGTAGATTGGCACCAAACTATAATACTAATAAGTTAGGTCGTTCACGGTCCTGGGTCTTTCAAATTGACTTGGGATGTTTTTGGGTTTATGCTATAAACAATACTACTGTAAAACCGTACATGGATAATTAGAAGAGTGTTTGTTTAACAGCTCATGGGATGAGGCCCTTTATTATGGAATTAGTAGACGTTTTTAGCAACTAATGGCCAACCTCAGCTTAAATTAAATACAATCGACCTTGACCATCCAAACCTTTGAACCTGATCCTCAACTGCCATTTCAAATGGGAAAATTAAGAAACCCGTCCCTAGAGGTTTTCGGTCTAACCTACAATTACATTTGGTGACCTACTTACTTTGACTGTTAGATTATCTTATCTTATACTTCTTCTATTCCTAAATTTATAATTGAAATGTTTCGTTTTCATAGTTTATTTTATGATTTTATTTCTCTAATAATATGAGATATAAATTCAATTCTTTTACATGCAGTAATTTGATGTCTACTTTATGATCATATTTTTTAAAAAAATTTCCATCTAAGAATAATATGACTAAACTGAAATATACATAAAAAATGGAACAATTTAAAAATTTAGGATCGAATGGAGTACTATTAAGTGTTTTATACTTTCAAACATGCTATGTAAATTGTGGGAATCAATAACATTATTTACCCCCCCCCCCCCCCAAAAAAAAAACTACTCATAGTTAAAGTAATAGAATTATAGCTCGACGAGATAAATGTAATTAGTTCTTAAATTAAGGAATGTTAATTGTATTGGTTATGGGTGGTTGATATGGGGCGATCGTTTTCTTTTCTAATTGTGAGCCCATCAAATGAGTATTCAGAACAAAACATACCATCTTCATTGCGGCTCAGTTCAACTCACAAACAACACGTTACTTCCAAAGTCTTCATATACAGGAAAAGCTGCTTTAAGTTTGGTTTACATTATTTCAATTAAAGCAGACATCTGTTAGGAGACATCCGTGAACATCTCAAAATGTGATTGGACAAATAAACAACATTATTTAAGATCAAACTAGTTAGTGGAGGATGTGTTTGTTAGAATATTAGTGCACTTGTAGACCAATGCTTGCTGATTAATAAGAAGCTTTAGGAATACTAATCGTTAAACTAGCACTTGCGGACGAACTCGAGATTAATCGATAATCATTTTATCATCTATACTCTATTGATTTTGGATAATACTAGTTGCTCAATATTAGTCCGTTTCTACACCGAGTTCCGTTAAGTGAAGTGGGTGGAAGAAAATAGAGTAGCCAACAGATGAGGGTTGCAGCCTTGCAGGCTTTGTGTACAATAGTATGTCACATTGTCTATGCAATGCATTGAATGAAACATAACCCTAATAACAAAAGTATACACTATATACTCGCTACTAAAAAGTTATTGTGGTTTTTAAAATGATTTAAGTTTTTTTTTTAATTCTAAAAAATACTTCAATTGTTTTCTTTGGAATTCTCATTAATAAATACTCCTAGTTATGTGGGAAGATGGTTTATAATGAACAAAAAAAACTTTGAAAATATTGCTGTAAAATGAAAAGTAAAACAAAAATTAAATTTTAACACATTAGTTTTCCAAATCTCATAAAATAATATTTTGTTTACTTTCTTAAAACGTTCCGTATTATTATAAAAATTTGCAAAACGCAAAAATAAAACATATTTAGGGGTTGTTTTAGTTTTGGAGAATTTCCAATCCTAATCCTAAATCCTAAATTTAACTATATACAAAGAGGGGTAATATTGACAATTCGCCACTGGTGCCAATTCACCCTAAATTTGACTCCGCCTCCCGTCAGTGCCGTCGAGATTTCAACAAAGATGGGTCTCTCTCTGATTGTTTCACGACGGGCTTCGCCGGATTTGGGATTCCGGAACTGGGCATTGTATGAAGACCTTGATCGATGATGAAAATCCGACGGTTTCTTTCGTCAAGTTTTCGCCCGATGGAAAATTCATTCTTGTGGGAACTTCGGATAACACTTTGGTGAGTGATCAACATTTATCTGCTCTTGTTCCTCTGCTAATTTCGTTTCATAGCGGCCAAATTATTACTCGTATCTTTTGTGGTTCCTGACTGAACATGATTCAGCTTTAGCAATTAGAAATAGCTCTTACAAAATGCTCTGCAGTCGTCTCTAATCTTTATCAATTGGAACAGCTTACTCTTAACTTTAAATCAGAGAAGCTGTTTCCAAATAAAGCCATTTGTTCGCTTCAGCTTTTCACTATTACGATGTAGAATAAACATGTCAAGTATGGAACTTTCAGGCCTGTTTGATTCACTTTTAATCTCTCCTACCTTCTGCCTTAGACACCTCCAAAAAAGTGGGAAAACATTTTTTCTAGATGCATTGTCTCAAAGCTAGGGCTGTCATCTTCATATCCTATTGAAGTGACTAGTTAAGATAGTTGATCCTTGAAATCTTTGGAGATGGAAGGATAAGAATGTCGAAGTTTATGTAATACAAATGTATTTCGATTGTTAATATTTTCACTCTCACGTTCTAAAAACTAAAGATAACCCTTCAACATACAAGGAGAAAAAGACCATGGATGTCACAAAATTTTGGGAAGTAGTACTTTTATGCTACAAGATGTGACAAACTAAAGTTTTGACACATTTATAAATTTAAAAGTAGGAGTTACGGTATTCATTTGTCTCAAGATTATCACATTTATTTTTCAATATTTAATTTATGAATTGTTCACTTCAATATTTAAACATGTAAAACCAAATATAATTTATATGAAATGATAAAGTAATGTGTCTAGTTTTGAATATATCTTTATAAAGATTTATTTTAACAAATTATTCTACTTGAAAATTTGAGTCCAAACGTAAATATGAAAGTTAAAACCATCTTTATCGGTGGGAGGATATTATTTATTGATCATTCACTAATAATTACAACTGCCTCCATTCTTAAATAATTTAACATTTAACTTTTAAAATCGCAATCCTTTTATATCATATTGTAAAAAAATTCAATAACTTAAAAATATTTTGCAAACTATAACCATTGTTGTAACCTGTAACAGAAGCCCTTAATACGTTCCACTGCCCAACCCAACCCAACTTATTGCCACAGCTCAGTTTCAATTTACAATATTAGCCCACCCAGCTGCCCAATCTCATTTGGGTAAACCTATCCACTTCTGGACTCAAAGGTCCAGACTTTCGTCCACTCTCCTCTCCTCTCCTTCCATAGTCAACCGAACTCGGCTCACAGAGACGCTCCTCTCACTGTCTCACAGGCCTTTCACTTGTCTATTCGGTGCTCACTCTTTTGAAATCTCTCTCTTGTGTTGACCTCTAGTTTCTCTTTTTGGGATCATTTCAAGGTAATTTCTGATACTATTTCAGCTGGCAAGTTCTGGTTAATGGTATATGTATGCCACTTCTTGTAGAGGTACTAGAAGATTGGGATTGGTATATGTGCTTAAGAGCATGATTGACAATTTAATTCTTTCAATTTAAAGGAGGGTGGGTGAGTTGTCGTTAATACGCTTCTGCATGCTGTCATTGCTATGTAGGTTCACAGATCGGGGTTTCGCGCACCACCGTTACCACCTGTGGTGTCATATTCGGGCAGAGGGGGCCTGACGGTAATTAGCCATACTTAAATAAGCTCCTTCGTTGCCTTAAGTAGAAATTTATGTAAAGCGTGGATTGTTTCACCTATTTAGAGAAGATATTGACTAAACTTGTCTACATACAAATTAGAGTGCTCAGTGATACTGATCATACATTCAAGTTGCTTCGTGATTGAAGTATTCCCATTTCCCATAACCCAAGAACAGAGAATATCAGCTAAAAATAAAACTAGAAATATTTCTAGTTCAACCCTAATGAAAACCGTGATCAGAAGATTACTCTAATCAGAATCAAGTTAAAGTGTGGATTGTTTCAAAGAAATATTACTCTAATCAGTTTCAAAAAAATATTATTGTAATTACTCTAATCAGTTTCAAAATATTGAAGCGTGAATCTGGTCATAATTTATGTTCTTTTTCAAGAACTGAAGTAATGAATTTCGAAGTTGTTGCATAGCAGAAGTTCAAACAGCAATTAGCAAGGGAGTTCAGCAGCGGCTTACCTTTTTTTGTACCAACTATGAAGCGCTCTTGCTGCTCCAAGCCTCTGCGAATCAGCTGCACAACGGAGGGAGAACGATTGAGGCAGTAACACTGCAGCAGGACGGACGAAGGTGGCTGCGCAACGAGGGACGAACGAAGCTGGCGGTTGGCGGATCGATAACAGCAGTTGGCAGAGGTTTTCTAGAAGGAATGGGATGGGATCGATAACAGTTGAGAGTGAGACGACGAAGAGAAGGGTGATTCGATGGAGGGGGGTTGATTGGTTTAGGTATTGAAATGAAGAACATAAGCCATCAACGATTCAGGAAAGGGTTGATTTGGGGGTCAAAGGGTTTGGGGGGGACTAAGGGAGTAGTCAGCAGATCAGGCTAGGGTTGGGTTGTACATTTGGCCTGGGGTTGGGGGTGGGCTTTAGGGAATTGGGCTGTAGGGATAACTGTTTCGGGCTTCGGGTTAAAAGGAAGATTTTCAGGTTTGGCCTGACCCGAACCCGAAAAAACAGAAAGTTCCGGGTTCGGATCAGGTTCGGGTTACAGAAGGCACATATAGGCACAAACCCGACCCTAACCCGTAAGTTCGGGTTTTGGTCGGGTTTCGGGTAAAACTCACACCCCTAATTGTTAGTAAGTTAGTTCCATATGTCATAGATCCCAAGTTTTTAGGAGTCGAACGTTGAGAATTTGTTTTTCAGCTTTATTTGTCATTTACTTGTAAAAGGCTATTTAAAGGTCTTTGTTCTCGGTCAATAAACACAGAGAAAAGTCACAGGAAACATTCTCACCTACTACTTAGTGTTCGGCATTTGGTATCAGAGCCGAAGGTTCGGCTGGGCTCGTGGATGAGTATGTCGTTGGTGTGTGATGAAGGGGAAGTGTTGTGACCAAAGTGTAGTGAGCCACTTGTGAGAGGGAGATTGTTGGGATAGTGACAAGTGAAGTGACTTGTCCCACATGGATGGTGAAAAAGAAATGTGAGATACATATATATGATGGTGGTCTCTTTTCTCATCAGCTCGAGCTTTAAGGAACAAGTGTGAGGCTATCACCATATGTTGTATCTCACATGGTGCTCTCCCCGGTGTAGACACTCCCCAACATGTTCCCCGGTGCTCCGAATGCTAGAATTTATTATATTATTTTCTCTCTCTCTCTCTCTCCCCCATATCTTCTATTTTTGAATAGCTAGTTCCTGAATTCTGTGTTGATTTAAGATGTGATAGGGAGAAGCTACTTAGAACTTAGACAAGAAGCTAACTGCTATGTGGATTGTACTGGATCAGTGTAACAAAAATTGAGGAGCTTGGAATTGTAGGAAGCAAACTAGTTAATGCCGTTCAACAAGAGCTTGGTAGGTGTTTCGATTTTAAACTTTCTTCAATGCTAACCTGCATAAGCTCCAAGCTTTAGTTTACATTTCATATATCCTGTTTTATATTGAATCTTTCCTTGTAGCATTTCTTCAACACCCTTCAATAAATCATACATCAGTCTTGCTTGGAAATATCCTAAAAAATAATGAAACGAAGAGACTTAAGTCATACATTAGTGCTGGCTGTATCAAATGTGAAGATCGTGTGCAGAGTATGAGCCAATGTAAGTGCAGTCTTTATTGTAGTAATCATTTCGTCACTTGGAGATTTAGTTTTTTTGAGTTTGGCCCTGGATATCATTGTTTTTTGCGCTAATTTCCTTTGTTCCATGTATGGGGAAATGATCTTCAAGAAGTGCATAGTAACCTCCGCGGGCTTAAGGATCATTTGACTAAGGGTACTGCACAATCTTCTGTTCTCTCTCTCTCTAGGGAGGTTAATCCCATTTACTAACAGTTTTGCTGCTTCTTTTATGAATCATCCAACTCAATGCGTTATGAGCTGGTGCTAGGAGGTGCTGTTGGGATTAGAACTATTCTTTCCACCATTATTGTATCTCATGCTACACAGAGGCAAATGCAAGTGTTAATATGATGATATTTGCACTTTTATGATTGTAGCGAAGAGCACTTTAAATGAATTAGAGAGCCTCTTGAAGAATGCCACTGCAGCATTGCGGACGGCAATCGAATGTTCATCAAGATCAATGGATAATGATATTGCATATGAATCGGATCACCAAGCACCTCTCAATAAAGTTAGGCCCTTGTATTGTTTTGAATTTTATCAAATAAGTCTGCATAGCAACTCTCTTTGCTGTGAAATTAGTACTTTTTTTTCCCGACAGTCTGCTGTATGGCCTTTATTCTAACTTGTTTTTATCTGTGTTGTGAAATTCCGTATATCACAGGATGAAACAACTTCATTTTGTGAACATGAAATCACAGACCGTGCTGAAATAATGGTGGTCATTTACAGTATGCTGAAGCAGGACTACATAATGCAGGTATACCCTTCCCCACCAATTTACTACTTTCTGATAGTCGATCCTTAGGTCTCAAATCGGGCACCAACAACGATATAATGAGCAACAACCTCTGCTGTTGAATCATGATAGTATATTACACTGCTTTGTTTGTAGGAAAAGATTGTGTCCTCCTTGAGCATAACCACGTCGACTAGTGTTTTAGAAAGCTACTGTCTTATGTGGTCTTTGCGGCCCTTCGTAAATGATGACATCGTGCATCAAGCTTGGAGACTCATTCCCTGACCTTGCTTGCTTTTTTGAGCACCATACAATCCGCCCTGTTCTCCTCTGAAGGTAGCATCCATTTTCAAGCTAATTTCGACATGCTTGCTTTCGAACTGAAGTACATTCCCAGTGTATGTTTTTGATGACACACGGAGATGCCGCGCTGGAGATGAATCACTTGCCGTTGGAAAACATGGGTGAGGGAGGTAGTAGCGTTAATAGAAAAGTTTCATCTGTTTAACATCAAATAGAAAATGCATAAAAATGGTACTTCTAAGACAACAGGTTTAAAATATGAATAGGTGATTTATTTAGTGACCTCATAAGCCACGTTTATTACTATCTTCGTCACAAGTGGGTTTTAGATTGTATTGGTCATTAACTCATTTTACATAAACTTTTATCTTTATCCCTCCCTCCCAAGTTCAGTCTAACCCCTCTCAACCCACATCCTAGTCCCTAGACTCATATTGCAATGTTAGAATGGACCAAAATAAAACACAAATAGAAAAATATTATTTGATTTTGGATAAAAATATTTTAATATTGTGATAACCCATTTGGGAAGAGTTTCTTAAAAACTTTGCATAAAAACCCATCTCCCCATTTCTTATATTTTACTGAAACGGGCATTCAATTGTAACTTTGTACTTTAACCCCAACGATTTACCTACATTCAAATCTACAATTATACCCCTTCGAGTGCGTATATCTTAAATATGGTTTATTCGTCTCACGGATTTTAGCGGTTTGTGGTGTGGGTATTTGCATTTGTTACTAAAGTGTACTCTTGTTACAATTTTATTCAACCAGACTCATTGGTTTATTTTTTGGATATAATTTTTTTGACATTGTATAAAAAAATATTGAAGAAAAAAATTATTGATTTGATATTGAAAAATAAACGTAACAATTAAATTGGAATAGATGGAATAACATTTATGTATAGATTTATAGCATATAAAAAAATAGAGTAACTTTTACATAAAAAATAACAACTTTAATTGAAAGAAATCTGTTTTTAAATAAAATATCAGATAAGGTTGGGATTTAGTAGAGATGAATATAGGAAATTTATTTGAATATATATATATATATATATATGTGTGTGTGTGTGTGTGTTGTGTATATATATTCACACACACGATTCGGTTTAGATATCCATGGATTTATAAAATTAAAATCCTAAACTGCTTAACATGTTACGGTTTATTCGGTTTACGAAATTTTTGATTTAGTTAACGCAGTTCGACTTGATTTTACTTTTTAGGATTTTTCTGAACACAATTACCCTTCGCTTATTAATGACCTGCACGAACATAGACAAACAATAGGGGGTTTCAAACTTTATTTTGTGGAGTTGAGGATGATGAATGATTCACTTCCAAAATTTATGGTGATTTTGGAAATTTTCACTCCAAAAATCATTTGAGGTGTGAAAATCAGTTTTTCACCGTGAAAAAATGGAATTCAACATTTAATCTATGATTTTTGTTCTTCAATATTTTAATGACTAAAGATTAATAATATATATGTAAATAATAAATGAACATCTAGTTTCTAAATAGTTTTTAAATATTATTATTGTCACCTCACGAGAATTCACGATGATTCTTCAATTTCTCATTTACTCTCCTAAATTTGAAACCCCGAATATATATATTTTTTCACCTCACGAGAATCCACTGTGAATTCTTCAATTTCTCACCTCATGAAAATCTCTCTCCGTCCTAAGTTTCAGGGCAATGAAGTGTTTGAACCAAAGTTTGTCTACTATTTTCATCTAAACAAACAATAGGGGGTTTCAAACATGGTTCAAAACACGTGAAATACGGCGTTATTCACCTCAAACTATCCACGTGAAAAACCTTCTGTGATTCACCTCTTTTACGCGGACCTCAGGTGAATAACTATCTTTAGTTATTCACCTCACGCTCGACACTCCCACTCCTGTCACCGCGTCATTTCATCGTCTTCCTGCCGTTCGAATCGTTGTAGCGCTTTATTCGGTACAAATTCTCGATGGGTTAGAATAGATGTTGCTTGATTTTGTCTCGGCTTGCTAGATTTGTGCTTGATTTGGTGAAATGGAATCTCCCTCAATTTGAACTCTGGTGCATCACGAAGTTGTGCACAGCGCACAACTGGCCGCACATAGTCCCGCACAATATTGTGCGCGGAACACAGTTTCATGCACAGGCTTGCGCACAGGCTTGTGCACAGCGCACAACTGGCCGCACAATATTGTGCGCGGAACACAGTTTCATGCACAGGCTTGCGCACAGACTTGTGCACAGGCTTGTGCACAGCGCACAACTGACCGCACAATATTGTGCGCGAAACATAGTTTGATGCACAGGCTTGTGCACAGGCATGCGCACATGTGCACTAACCTCTCGGGACTCTCGTTATTCACACTATGCGTTCCTCCTTATTCACGGGGTCCTCAAACTTAACCCTCCTCTTTTCACTTTTCTCACTCACCTCTAATTCACTCGCCAATTAGGTGAATAACTTTCTATTCACTTCTTATGTTTGAAACCCCCTAATAGGGGTTTCAAACTTCATTTTGTAGAGGTGAGGATGAGGAGTGATTCACTTCCAAAATTTATGGTGATTTTGGAAGTTTTTTACTCCTCAAAAAATCATTTGAGGTGTGAAAATCAATTTTTAACCGTGAAAAAATGGAATTCAACATTTAATCTGTGATTTTTGTTCTTCAATATTTTAATAACTAAAGATTAATAATTTATATGCAAATAATAAATGAACATCTAGTTTCTAAATAGTTTCTAAATATTATTATGGTTACCTCACGAGAATTCACGGTGATTCTTCAATTTCTCATCTATCCTCCTAAGTTTGAAACCCCCTAATATTTTTTTTTTCACCTCACGAAAATCCACGGTGAATCATTCAATTTCTCACCTCATGAAAATCTCTCTCCCTCCTGAGTTTGAAACCCCCTAATAATAGAAAGTCCACAATATTAAAAAAATCAATAGTTCTACTTTTTAACAACTACTAGTATTTATTTACATTCTAATTTGATGTTTTTAGTTTATGAAAATATTTATTATAAAACAATTGAATAATATACTATAGATATATAGATTTAAACCTACTGAACATTGTAAGTCAAACATACCAATTATAAGAATTAGAGAAACATAAGTCATTTAAAAGCGCCCATGAAAAAGATGCCTCAGAACCCTAGCTTACCGCAGACACTGTCGTTGCCGACATCGTTGCCCACAACCGCCGGCCTCGCCTTTCATTGACGTCATGTCGGTCCTCTGCTCGCGATCTAAGTCAAATCTTGGATCCAAGTTCGATGCGGGTTCTTGCAGGGGTCGTTCGGTTGGTCGGGGTCCTGCCTCTGTTCGCCGGAGCCCACCATGCGTTCTCCTAAGGTCGTGCGATCCAGCCCTATTCGCCTCCTCGTTGACTGGCGCTGTGATGTGATCACGGGGGTAAGTGATCACGAGCTCGGATCTAGCTCGAAGGAGGCGGTTTCCAGCAAGAATGGAAAGCGAAAGCGAGAGGAAGAACACAAAGGAAACACAAGTCGGCCAAGGGAACCTCCTCACTACGAGGTGAGGCAATGCCCTTGAAAATGCCTGGGGAAGGAAGCGGGATCTAGCACCTTTTGAATACAAGTTCAAACAATACTAGATATTATGTTGGATCCTCTTGCACGGATCACTTAAGGAGATGGAATGCAAGAAATGAGAACAAGAAAGCCAAAACCTCACTTGGAGTATTTCGATTTCTTATAATTATGTTCGAGTATTACAATGGTTACATGCCTTCTATATAAAGAGGTGAGATGGTTTGGGAAATGGTGAGTGACGTGACAAGGGACAAAGACCCTTGAATTATGGTGGGTGAGGTGAGAGATGGAAGGGATGGATGGAAGACAATTGTAGGCTCACGGCTATTCCTCCCATTTCTTCATAAATGGGATTTATAAAGAAATGGAGGAATATTCAAATCACCAAACATGCACATGGCCGGGGGGTTCTCCAAGGCCATGGGTTCTCCGGAGGGGCCATGGGTTCGCGGAAGAGGCCATGGGTTCGCGAAAAGTGCCATCTCCAAAGTGCCTTCGCCAAAGTGCCTTCGCCAAAGGGCCTTCGCCAAAGTGCCTTCGCCAAAGTGCCTTCACCAAAGTGCCTTCGCGAGTGCCTTGGGTATGCGGAACTTCACTTTGTTTTACGAATAACTTGAGCTCTGGAACTCCGATTGAGGTGATTCAAAAGCCATTTTCTCCTCTTGAAAAGAGCTTCAATATGAAGTCCATTGCTCCATCTTTTGATGAGCACAGATCCGCATCACTTCTCCAAGGGAATGCCAAAGTCTTGAAGTTTGTTGGCGCCTTCGTGGTGATGTCCACATCATACTCTCCCTCTTGAGAAGATTCGTCCTCGAATCTAAATGGGGCGAATCCTACAAAGACTAAACTACCGCAACAAACTTGGAGGACATTAGGGGGGTTAGTGAACTAAAGCTTAAACATGAAAATCACAAAAATGGTTTGAAGGAGTGAGATGGACAATCCGCCCTTTCTCTTCACTTCAACCTTACACATAGCTCAAGGTCAATCCCGGGGTCAAACGTAAGCCTAGGCCATGCATTCTCATTATCTAAAAAGGAGTCATGATCATGCATTGAAGAGAATTCATGGCTAGGGGTGAGTGATATGGGATATGCATCATGTACATACATCTCATGGTCAACCGAATCATCATGCTTCATGCTTTCAAGAGGGAATTCGAATATGTTACACTTATCATGGTTGAGAGAATTAAGAAATGGTTGAGTTGCATGCTCATTTTCGAATAAGGTTTCACATTCATGCCTATTCACTTCATCACTAAAAGAAAAGAGTAGGTTACCTCTCCCCAAGTTAGGGGAGGGAGGGTCCTCCTTCAAAGCCGAAAATCCTTCTTCTCCTTCAAGGTATGGCGCATCCGTGCCCTTCTCTCCTTCAAACTCGTGCACAAATAAAGAAGAATAACAAGATTTAGAAGATGAAATGGTTATTTCTTCTTGGTGATGGTTTGTAGGTCCGGGTGCAATAGTCTTTTAACTTGTTTGACCAAGGAGAGTCCTCTCCTTTCTTCTCTCTTTCTTTTTCTTTTCTCTCTCTCATATTCTTCAAACTCCTTCTTCGGACTCTCAATCATTTGAGAAAGATCTTCACTTGAATTTTGGTATGGGCTTTGGTTTGGGTAAGGAGTTTGGGTTGTGCAAATGTTGGGTGGTGGGGTACATGGCTCGGTTGATAGTGTTTGTGGAGGTGTGGGGCTCGGTCTCCTCCGACTATGTCTCCGAATGTGGGTGGAGGATGTAGGCCGAGAGGGGACCTTCTTGTTTGGGAGTGGAACGGAGAGGGTGGCTCTTCTCGAGGTGAACCATATCTTTCCACTAGTAACCTCTTCAATCCGCTCCAAGTCCGAATGGAGGCTTCATTGTAGTGCTCTCTTTGAGCGAAATCTTGTCGCCACCATCTTTTGGCTTCTCCCTTTAGACACCTTATGGCAAGGTCTAACCTCTCTTCTTTATGAAATTGGTAATACCAAAAGTGGTATTCCAATTCCTCGATCCATTGCCATAAGTCATCTTGAAGTTTGCGCCTCTCGGTCTTGGGATGAAACCCAATGAAATGCAGGTCTTCTTCCTCCTTTTGGCACACCTACACACTTAGTCAATAAAATTAGTGCCACTCATTTCCTCACGTGTTTGGTTGAGCACTCCCACGGTTTCACTCTTGATTCTCCACTCAAGGTTTTCACAAGTTCTCTTAACTTGATCACACTCAACTTTAGATCAAATGCAAACACACAAGTAGGAACAAGCAATAATATCTAGTGAAAACCGAAACTTGCAATTCAAGAAAGATAACTAGTTACTTGAAACTAGCTTTTGAATGATTTAAGGTGGATGGTGGTTGAAGAAGTATGGTAGGGAGTTTAGAAAGGGGCTTCTGCAATCACAAACACGTTTTCTTCAAGTTCATCAACAAATTTTGGATCAAAAGTACTATTCATATGAGTTTGGTATGAACTTCATATGAACATCTCAAGAACACCAAGAACACTCAAGAACACATGAACTTGTTCATCATTTTCAACAACCTTTCTTACGCACTTTTCACACAACACAACACTTTTCCATTTCCAAATCCGAAATCACTTCTCTTTTTCACTCAACTTCAATAACAGTATTCAAATATGAACTTTTTCTCCAGTCACATGAACCTCGCACAAATACAAATATTTTCGGTTTCTCTTGAATAACAACAAAATGTTTTTCTTCAAGTGTAAGAAAGAGGGCAATGGTTTTACTTGAAGAGAACAAACAAGCGATCACGGTACCTCCGGCCAAGCAATTTGGCTCGATACCACTTGATGTGATCACGGGGGGTAAGTGATCACGAGCTCGGATCTAGCTCGATGGAGGCGGTTTCAGCAAGAATGGAAACGAAGCAGAGGAAGAACACGAAGGAAACACAAGTCGGCCAAGGGAACCTCCTCACTACGAGGTGAGGCAATGCCCTTGAAAATGCAGGGAAGGAAGCGGGATCTAGCACCTTTTGAATACAAGTTCAAACTATTCTAGATATTTTGTTGGATCCTCTTGCACGGATCACTCAAGGAGATGGAATGCAAGAAATGAGAACAAGAAAGCCAAAACCTCACTTGGAGTATTTCGATTTCTTATAATTATGTTCGAGTATTACAATGGTTACATGCCTTCTATATAAAGAGGTGAGATGGTAGGGAAACGGTGAGTGACGTGACAAGGGACAAAGTCCCCTTGAATTATGGTGGGTGAGGTGAGAGATGGAAGGGATGGATGGAAGACAATTGTAGGCTCGACTATTCCTCCCATTTCTTCATAAATGGGATTTATAAAGAAATGGAGGGAATATTCAAATCACCAAACATGCACATGGCCGGGGGTTCTCCAAGGCCATGGGTTCTCGGAGGGCCATGGGTTCGCGGAAGAGGCCATGGGTTCGCGAGAAAGTGTCATCGCCAAAGTGCCTTCGCGAAAGGGCCTTCGCCAAAGGGCCTTCGCCAAAGTGCCTTCGCCAAAGTGCATTCGCCAATGTGACTTTGCCAGAGTGCCTTCGACAAAGTGCATTGGGTATGCGGAACTTCACTGTTTTACGAATAACTTGAGCTCTGGAACTCCGATTGAGGTGATTCAAAAGCCATTTTCTCCTCTTGAAAAGAGCTTCAATATGAAGTCCATTGCTCCATCTTTTGATGAGCACAGATCCGCACCACTTCTCCAATGGAATGCCCAGTCTTGAAGTTTGTTGGCGCCTTCGTGGTGATGTCCACATCACGCCGGCTCTCGGACTCCTTCGACACTGGCGGGCTCATCTCTTGGGCCTCAGGTTGATGGCGACTGAGGGCCACAACCTCGTGTGTGGCGATCCAAGGGGTGGCAACTGCCTTGTTTTGGTTTGTTTCTGATCGATGGCTTCGGGGATGCCATCAACGCTGATGGCGGCTTGTTTTTGTTGGGGCAATAAGGTTTTTCCAATTTAATGGATGTTGAAAGTGTGGGTGAAGGGCTATAGTTGGAGTGGTTAGCCGGTAGAGGAACTCTGAAGGCTCTAAGTTTTATGGTTGCCTCAATTGGGATGAGTCGCTTCACTTCGGGTGGGCGGGGTTTCGGATCTTCCTTGTCCACTTCGTATGTTGATATGATCCCAACTCATTCGATTCGGTTGTCATTTCTTTGGTTATGACCGCGTCTGTGGTATATTGATTGTTGGTTAAAATTATCATCGAGTGTTGTACATAGTGTCATCGCAAGGTTGAGACATCGCTTGGCTTGGAGCCATTTAGATGTATGCGCTTATCCTGAAGATGTTTGTGGATATCATCTTTTTCAAATCCGGTAGTGGCTTAGTACAGCTTGCTGGTACTTTCATCCGGTGATGGCTACTCTCACAGTCTTTAGTTTCGATCCTGGATAGGTGGTTGTTAACTGCAGTGATAATCTTTTTAATGCTGTTTCATCATCTTTTATTTTTCTTTGGCATAGGAAAGATAATAGGAATTTGTTCTTTACTTTCTCTCGTTCCTTGGATATTATGTCGGTTTTGCATTTGATTGTTACTATTTCTGAGCATTAATATAATTGATCGACTTTCTCAAAAAGAAAAAAAAATCAGTGAAACATACCAATCAAGAAAATAATTATGTTTTCTCTTCGATTTTTTCTTTATAAATAATAATAAATGAACCAATTATACTCTCTTCGTCCCTAAAACAGTGGTTCATATTCCTTTTAAGGATGTTCATGAAAGAATGGTGCATTTCTGTTTTAAGTAACTTTCCTCCCTTCCATTAACACTTAATTGTACGATGCTTAACAAAAAAAAGTTGTACGTTGTTTCTTAATCCTTTCCCAAATTTGAATTTACTCTACAGCCTTCTTGAAACCAGCAAGGCAGCAACCCAGAGAATCAAAAAAAGAAATTTAAAAAATAAAATAAAAGAAAACCAGCAACCTATTTCTCCATGAATTGACACCTACTCCTTAACCATTTATTCAAGCTCCTTCTAACTAATGCAGTATATCTCATGTCTTTTTTGACTTCCAGGCAACTTACCGCCAACATGCATATTAACTAACGTTCGTTTCTTTACCCATCAATATTGAGGGTAATTTTAGAAAGATTATTCCCATTTACTCTCATCTTAATTAATTCTCGTCTCCAAAAAAATGCATTGTTCTTTTAAAGATGTAGAAAGTATTTTTACCAGAATGGCCGGGTGTAACTAGTAAGCTTATTATACGGATGGAAATGGTGGGTCAGATGCGGTTTCCCAAGATTAATTATAAGCACTTAATTAATTCTCATTTCAACATAATAATGTTGTAAAATACTCCTAAAGGATGCAGCTTGATATGTACAGTTAACTCACTTTAGGATTTGTGAATTCAGTGGCAGTAGTTTATTTCCTCAAAATTTAGTCGCCGTCATTAAAAAGCATAATTATCTGCTTCTATTTATATGTTAAATAGATTAGCATCAACATCATATTTACTTAATGTTTCTTTATAAAATAATCATGATTAGTGATATAACTTTAGTGAAAGGGTTTAGTAAGCCGCGGGGCCTAGTTATATAATATTGTCGCTTGCTAATTCATGATGAAAAGGACCCCATGTTTTAGTTTGGACTTATCTAATGTGCATTCAGTATCAAACTTCCCAACTACTACTGTTCTTTTACCCGTCTTCTTTCTCTCCATTTTTTGAAGAAAAAAAATTGATACGAAGTATGTGAATAAAAAAAATGGACTCGTGTGGGTTTGGGAATAGTCAAATACTTAATCCGTCCACAAAGAAAGATTGTCACATTTATTTATTTATTTTAATAGTTTCACAGTATTTAATCTATAATTTTTTTATGATTATTTAAACATTAAAATCAAATAATTCATATATATATATCATAATTTAAAATATGAATTTTATAAATATATTTTTATATTTTTTTTAATGTTTATCTTTGTTAAAATTTGAGTCAAACACATCTACTTGAAACAACAGAGTCAAATGTTACAATTTTTTGTGGACAAAGAAGTATCAAATAACTGGAGTTAAATTTGGCTAGAGTATTTGAAAATAGTTTTTTAAATATAAAAACTACTTTTTAAAGCTACTGACAAGTACAATTTGATTAGATGAGTATAGTTTTTTTAATTCACTGAAATCATCATTTTTTCGCTCAAATTAAATATATATATTAAAAAAAAGGAACTTATTCTACTCATGCATGAACAAAGAATGACTAGGCCAACGTTATTATTCCGTATTTTCTACTAATTTTAAATGCCTTTCTAATTGCTTTCTTAACTGTCTTCTATGTTTGAGAAGACATAATAACTATACAATAAAGCTGTAATGCAAGTTCCAATGTTATCATTACCATGTATGAATCATCAGTTTATGTAACAATTTTTCCTTTGTTTTTTTTCCCTCTTTCATTGAAAAGGAAATTCAATAGACAATCATACAAGTCAAGAAATGAACAGAATAGTTTTCAAAAATCTAATCCTCTCTTATCTGTATTTTCAGGGGAGAGGGCACAAAGGATCAAAAAAAAAAAAGAAAAAAAAAAGAGGGAAATAGGGATCTCTGATCTCTAAAACCAATTATTCTGGAAAAGAACTGGGAAATTCGTGGGCTAACTCTCTTCACCATCCAAGAGCATTTCTTGGTAACGGCACTCCTGACTGCAGAAAGCCTTCTCTCCCCTGTATACATATAATAAAAAATTTAGAGCTCATAATGAAAATTTTGATCTTGGACATTAATTAAACATGTGATGATTATGAATAAGCGAACCTGTAGATAAAAATGTCAGCTTTGGGCTCGAGTTTCTTCTTGCATGTGTGACAAGAGCTGAGAAAACCGCCGGGAACAGAGTCGGCTTCCGGCAAAACCCAGTGGCAATCCACTACGTAGTTATCGAATATATGAGTTGTCTTGGGATTCGCCCCACGAGAAATCACGCACGTGTATTCCTCAGAGAGCTCCATTTCGCTCACAGGGATGATTCCAGCGAAAACGGATGGGGAATCGGAATCCCCTGTTTGAACTCCGTGAAAGCACGACGGAGACTGATGAAGATTCCTGGTCTTGATCCCGAAATCTCCGGGCGATTTCGGAGACCCAGTTGGAGAAGCACAAGAAGGGATCTCAACTCTCGGCTTCCGACCACACAAAAGCCGCTTGTTTGGCCCGAAAGTCGAGAGCTTTTCGTCTCCGGCGGGCCGGTCATCGGCGAGCGCGTCGATGATAGCAAGGCCGATCCTCCCAGGGTCCAAGATGTCCAGGTGCCTGCGACGCTTTTCCGGCGAAGTATTCAAAGATTTCGGCTGGCTGGCGATGAACGGGAAGAAGGGCTTTGCCTCTAGAACGGAAGTGGGACTTTTAACAGAGTCGACGGCGTCCAAGAAAACTTTGGCGGTGAAATCTCTGAATCTGGGCGAGCCAAACAAGAACTGAATCTGCCCTGGGTAACTTTTCTGGGTTGGTGATGGATGGGGACTCTGATCAGCCATTAAAGCAGCTTGCTTGCTTGTTGTTACTGCTCTTGGTCTGTTCCTCAGCATAATTCTGCAATCTCTTCTGCATTGAGAGTTGAGAGACATAAATAAGGATTACCAAAATGTCACGAGAGTTAAATATTGAGGAGCAGAGAAGAGTTTATAATATCCGAAATGAAACAACAAAATCCAGATTGCAGATTGGATCACACACCTGAATATATTCAACTAATAGATGTCCCAGATGAATTAACTAATCCTGTGCATTAAAAGGTATCGCTGCTTGATTCCTGAGCAATAAGTCAAATTTCTGAGCCTCTTTTCCTTTGAAACCACTCTTCTATTTGCCTAAAAAATTCCTGCTTTATGTGAGTGGAATTGATCCTCTCTTTGATGAAGCTATATACTCTCTTACACAGAGACTAAAAAGGAGAGGAAGAAAAAGGGAAGGCTAAAAGGGTAGAGCTGTATTGATGAGTATGCTTTTTAAAGGACTTGGGGGTGGGAGGGAGTAAGAGGGAGAAGAAGGGGTGTTGTAGTATATATGATCATGAATGCATGAGAATTTGCAGAACAAAGGGCTGGCGATATTTTGGTTGCTTTATCCTGACTGAATTGATTGGTGTAAGTTTTGTTTGCTTGTGCACGTAGCTTTTAATTTTTATTTTTTAATTTTTTTCTTTTTTATTTTCTTTTATGGTGAATACTGTAACGCAGTTTTCGGGATTCTATAAATAAATCAGAATTATTACAAAACCTTATACTATTATTAGTTCAAAAAACAAAAACCTTATACTGTTATCCATTTGATTGTTAAATTAAGAGCTTAAAATCATATGTTGATTGTAAAGTCGATAGGTTATGCATTTAACCCTAACAATTTTACCATAGCTTACAATCAACTTTGAAACATCGGCGTTTATGATAGTATCGATCTAAGGTGGCCCAAACTCTCAGATGTAGGATGGAGAACTTTTGTGGAGGAAGAGATGGAGATTTCTATGGTGCATAAAGTAGAGAGGGAGTGTATAGGTAATGTGTACCTATTTGAGATGGTTCAAGCCCTTCTTTATATAGGGGTTGATGGAGGACATCATCCGTTATCTCGGTCAACTAATTAGACAATTACATATCTATCCTTCATTTTTCAAGTGCTCTAGGTGGGTGAAAAATCACTCGGATGATAAATAACATCGATGTGATGGAGGACGGTTATCTCAGTTGTGCCTTGATCGTGGGGCACGATTATGGAAGGTGACAGACTTTCCGTGAGAGCGGTTAGGGAAAGTGGGAGCCGTTCTCATGAGATCGTGGGTTAACCGGCGAGATCATGGGGATCGTGGTTTTCCTTATGTGGCCAACCTTCCTTTCTTGCTCAAAGTTACCAAGTGTTGAGGGTCCATACGGGAGGGAGGCGCTAACCGGAGCCTCAAAGGATGCCCAGATGTGGAGATGGAAGCAACCCTCTCGCCAGAAGGCCTCGCGGGTGGGTCTCGCGAATGACCCCCTCGCAGAAGGCAATGCCTTGGAGAATTCGCTGGGCACTTTAAGCGTTGGGCTCGACATGTTGGGCCTTGGTTGGGAGGTCTGAACAGAGGGATGGGCCCGATATGCCAGTTTAGTCGTTCGCCTAACTCGCCAATTTCACCCTCATGTTATCTCCTCATAGCGTGGCTTAACCTCTTGTCTCGCTGCAACGCACACCCTTGCATCATTAGGATTCGTCGCTCTCACGTCGCCATCGAGTCGCTTCTGCCCTGTGTGTTATGACCACGAATCAAGCTAGCAGCAGACAACTGGACTTAAGGCCAGGATCTTTTGGCGTTTTAATAAACTAGTTTGCGTTGAAAAGAGAAAGAAAGCAAGGTTTATAAATGAAAATCAGAATTCCAAAGTCCCTTTACAAAACTTAAAGTTTAGAGAAGTGAGTTTTAAAGTTCATGAATAAGAAAAATACAAATCAATTTTGAGTAAAAACCTAGTCTAGGGTTGTTTGTCTTCAAAATGCTTCATGTTGCAGCTCTTGTCCTCTGTTTCTTCACCTAGCAGCCCTTTGCTCCTACTCTCGACCATAGCCAGGTTCCCTCCAGCAAAACAATTATGGAGTAAGTAACAAGTATAAGAAGATAAACAATTAAGTAACTTGCAAAATAGGATTGGATGCAAGATACTTACAGGGGTGTGGAGTGTACCCCCGTCAGGGAAAAGTAAGTGATTCTTCTCTCTGACTCGGCTAAATGCCTAATCTCAAGCTTTATCTCCAGTAAAGGTTATATTGTTGTCAGTATCATCTGCAGTAATTTCTTTAAGGTGTCCTAGTAGTTGGGTCATTACTTCACGATCTAGCTCACATGGCTGATACACATGAGGTTCTAAATTAACTAGACATCAACTACTCCATGCTTCTTCCTTCTTCATAGTCTTTCTAATGCTTGACAGGTCTTTATGCAGTCATTTGAATAATACATATCTTTACATGAAATTCTTCATCATAAAACATCTACTCCCTCCGTACCCCATTAATTGATCCATTTGTTTTGGTTGTTTCACAGTATTTAATCTATGATTTTATTTAGGAATATCTAGTCATGTAAAGTTAAATCATTTACATACGTATCATAATTTGAAATACAAAGTTTCTAAATAGATTTTTTTAATTTTTTTTCACTATTTATTTTTATGAAAATTTGAGTCAAACATTAAATCTTAAAACATCAAAAACA
This sequence comes from Stellera chamaejasme, assembly GCA_024586325.1. Taxonomy (NCBI): domain Eukaryota; kingdom Viridiplantae; phylum Streptophyta; class Magnoliopsida; order Malvales; family Thymelaeaceae; genus Stellera; species Stellera chamaejasme. The sequence goes on along the minus strand of CM044982.1, from coordinate 9,757,453 downwards.
AATTGATCAATTAATGGGGTACGGAGGGAGTAGTTTTTCAGTAGTAGTTATTAACTACTCTTTTAGTCAAAATCATACATTGCCGAAGCCATACAAAGTCTTTAACTCATCCATTTTCTTCTAATAACCCTTCCACCCATCATTTACATGGCATTAGAGCTTGCCTCAACACAATTTTCTAACAGAATACATTCATGCATAATCGGTCATCCTTGATCTCTTAACTGAATTAAACAATTCAACATATTTTTCTATGAGAAAGGGAAGTTACTTACAGTAGAGGAAGAGAAGGCCATAAATTCCTCAAGATTTCCCCTTCCTCCAAAATCGGATGTAGTTAGGGTTTCCCCAATTCCTTCTTCCATCGATTCCTTGCAAGAATAGTGAAGAGATTGCACTTCTTAGCAGCAGCAGAGACCGAAAATGATAGAGATGGACACCTTGAATGAAGAAATTGACAATGGTAAGGCTGGGACAAAGGCTTCTTGTTCTGTTCATCTCTGTTGTGAAGAGAAGTCGAAGATGAATAGAACCAGAATGATCTGATCGTGTTCTACTTTATGTTTTAAGGTAAATAATAAACAATTTATTTACTCAGTCATCAAACTTTTACCATATTTACATAAGAAACCCATCTGCCAAATCACTTTCGATTTAATCACTAAACTACCTAATTCTCGTCTTTCTCTTTTATAAATAGACAATTATGTCATCTCCAACTTTTTTTTCTTTTGCAAGTAAGTCACTATTTCTAGCTTAGTCTTTGTTCCTTAATTGCTTTCTTATTCATCTAATTAACTTATGGCTTCTTTCGAAGATCAAATTCTAGGCCAGTTTTTTTTCTCTATTTAAACTTTAGTCTTTTATTTCTTCTTTATGACTTTTGTTGTGACTCTGACAGCAGTCAGGGCCACAACACTATGCCTCTCCCACATCCTTGAGTCCCTACCAGGCTATCAAGATCTCTAGCGATTGCAGCATACCTAGGACATCAAATCATTGATGTTACTCTAGGTTGTCGCGAGATGATCTGGAACTGCATTTGAAGGGGGAGGGTGGGGCAAATGGTGGAACATGCGGTGAAGGTAGGCTACGCAGCAAGGCGGGTAGGATCAGTGGCGTTGGAGGATGTTGGGGCATTGGGGCATGGAAGTAAGGGTGGAGTGGGTTATGGTGGCACCATCGGGATAAGAGCTAGGGATAGTGGTCGGGCACCCGAAAGGATGAGGGGAGGTGCTTCATTATCATTGAATTAACTCATTAATTTTTTTCAAAGGATCTAGGACAGGTAGAATTACATTCCACTCACCCTAGATGAATGGCGTATCCTTACGGTGTTATCGAATTTAATTCCTTTTGTAATTTCATCTCATTTCTCTTCGCATTTTACGGGCTTAGGATATAATATGTGCACCTCTTAAAGTGTGTTAAGATGTGCACCTTATCCAATTATTTCAACTCAACAGTTCATTAATTACAACTCCCCCACCCCACTGTCGCCTCCAGCTTCTCGTTATTCTTGCCACCCATTCCTCATCGATCGACCATAATGTCCGATCCGTCAACAGCCAACATGCTTCACTAGTAGCAACTAGCAAACCACCCAATTGGGGATTGATCCTGGAAAACAGTTCTAGCCGAAATCCATGCCGATCTCCTTCTTTTCTTCGTGTTGAGTATGTTTATGCATCAAATAACATCGATACCCTTCTTTCCTTCATGAAAATGCAAGATCTACAACAAATCAAGGTGGCCAACCAACAACTGGGCATTACTGCAATAGGCAAATTTGATGCGCCACGGCAACCTTATGATGCACAACCATAGGATAATGATGCACCTCTATAATAGAATGATGCCCCCTAAACTCTTAGAACATCATCCCTTCAAATGTACAATTAAAATATGATACCCACAGGAGGCAGTATGCGCACCATTATAATAAGATGATGCACCCTTAAAATTTTGCATCTCAGAGACATTATGATGCACCATTTCATTGTAGATAGTGCACCATTATGATAAAAATCAACTAGACAAGCATGCATTGGGTAAACCATTATGATGTGCTGCTCGTAGTTCCTGATGCACCACTAATACCAAAATGATGCACCATTCATTATGGTGCACCGCTATAAGATAAATACAGTCTTAACATTATGATGCGCCTATAAGTAAGAATGTTGCACCACTCCATTCATTATAGTGCGTCATATTGTCTCGTTGGCGGATCATAATTGTTCTTCTCTAATAATAATGTGGACTACTTGTGCGCGTCATAATGGTGCATCATCTTTATTATAATGGTGTATCATAGTGTCTTATGGGCGAATCATAATTTTCTACATTTTTCCTAGTAATAGTGCGGACTCTTAAGTTAAATCGTAATGGTGCATCATCTTTATTATAATGGTGCATTATAGTGTGGACTCTTGCTAAAATGTGCATAAGTGAAGCGTTCTCTTATCTTCTTCCCGCCCTAGGAGTAGAAGTAGCACAAAAAGAGGGATTAGCATTATTGACCCAATGGTTTAAAAAAATTGGGTGAAATAAGGAATAAACCTAACCGGAAAACGTACAGAAGTTAGGGTGGAAGGAGGTTTTTGAAGTCTTCACTAAAACATCGGGGAATTAATTTTCGCAGAGTGAAAGTTAACCCACCGTAATTTGGTAAATACTCCACAAATTACCCTTTTAGTTTTCGACATTTTATTTTACTATTAATTAACTCAAATTTTGTCGTGTTTCGATTGTTCTCTTTTGTCAGAGGTTGGTCCAATCTCCAGTCCTGAAACGCACTCGAAGGTAATGAACTGAAATCATCACGCCTTCACGCCATAACTTGTCCCTTTCACTTTCCACCGCACCCTATTTACTTACCTGGATAGTGAATTCTGAAATTCTTAAAAATAAAATAAAATTTGTGGTAATAAAAAAACTAAAGAAAAATATGGATTTGATTCAGTGTACAATTGTATATGAGGTACATGGTACATTGGCAGTAACATCATGGTAGTACAGGCATTAAGGGCGTGTTTGGTCGACCAAATATTAAAATGAGCATTAATTCATTGTTTTGAGAGATTGATGCTATATATAAATTCTCTGTTTTACCCCTATCCTACTAGTTTATTTTGATTAAAGGAAATGGTAATGAAAATTTTGTTACTAAAATGGTTTGATTTAATGAGTGGGGGCTTGATGTGATGAGAAGGACTTGTAAACGGGTGTCATTTTGAGAATAGAGGTAGCTAACTAACTAGATAAGATAAGAAGAGTATATCATGATCTGGTGCTTACTCCAAAGGCACCAATCGTGCAAGCCAAAGTAAGCAAGCCATTCACTACCTAACATCAGAGACTAGCTTGAACAGGATACATAATTTCATTCTATTTAAACTACTTTCTCAAAACAAAAACAAAAACAAAAAATCCTTCTAACTAATAGTACTTCTTCCGTAATGTTCATGTTTCTATGCTTTTTCGATGGAAGAAATTAAATGGACAATAACACAAATGAAACTGATGAATCAGATCTCGGGCATTCTCTTTTCCAACTTCTCCTCCTTCCCCTTCAAGAACCAACCGCCGCATCAGAGCCATTTTTGACATTTTCGACGCCGTTTCAACAGCTGTTTGCGTGGATCTTCATCAGCAAACGAAGGTAAGCTCGAATCTATTCTTTAAACTTTTAATTTTGGTTAGTTAAAAATGGTTTATTTTACCATTTATATTTTTTGAAGCTCTATTTTCAACCGCCGGCCACCTCCGTTTTTCCGTCACCGACGTCTCCACCGCCATCTACAGGAATGATTTTCATATACATGCAAACAATTTCAATTTATGTATTTTTTGTGGTGTTTTAGTATTTTTGTGGTGTTTAAGTATTTTAGGTATATTTTTAGGAATTTATGTTTATTTATTATTGGAATTTATGATTAGTAATTATTTTAGGAATTATATGTGTATATATTTTTTATTTTATGAATTATTTATTTATGTATTTTATGTTTTAGTAATTATTTTAGGTCCAAAATTTTGTGATGTATTTTTATTATAGTAATGTATTTTGTGTATGTATTTTTTATTTTAGGAATTAATTTAGGAATTATTTTTGCATGTATTTTATGTTTTAGTAATTATTTTAGGAATTTGTGTATGCATTTTAGTAATTAATTATTTGTGTATGTATTTTATGTTTTAGCTATTATTTTAGTAATTATTTTAGTAATTAACTTAGTAATTTCTGTTGATTTATTTTAGGAATTTATGTTTAGGAATTAGTTTTGGGGTGTTTTAGTATTTTTGTGGTGTTTTATTAATTAATTTAGGAATTATTTTACTATGTCTTTTGAAGGCTTTGGATGAAATTGAAGTTTTTTCTAAACTATTAGGTAAGAATAAAATTATGTAAAAGTTATAGACTTAATTAAATTTTATGTTTGTAAATTATGTAAGGATATGCCGTCTTCTCAGCGAGATAGCACCCATGAGTGAGGACGTGATTCCATGGGTGGGGGCCATCCTTGGGGTCGCACCGATTTCGGTCGTACAGGAGGACGCACTGATACCATTGGTTAAGGAGGGGGCCACACTCCGCGGTCCACCACTTCAACATCGTCGCGCACCAAGGGTTCGGAGCACACCGTGGAGGATCAGCATGACGTTTGAGCAACTCTCTTTGAGGTTCAACAGACGTCCGTTTGGTGTGTCGGAGCAGCAGTCGCCGCCACGTGAGGACCAGAGCGATGATTACGTTTTTCCTCCTTTGTAGGACACTTTCGTAAAAACAATGTAAAAACAATTTGATTTTGGATGCTTTTTATTGTAATTGATACGTTTGGTTAATTTATAATTGATTTTACTTATGTTTTTAATTGTAATTTATAAATACTAATAAATAATATTATTATTCAATCATTTAGAAAATGTTGAAAATAAAAAAATTATTTAAAAAATGTTGGTAGCGGGCCTGGTAGGGGGCAGGGCGCTACCAGGTGTGTCAGCTAGTAGCGCCCACGTGGGCCTGGGGTAGCCAGCACCCCGCTACCGTGCCCCCTACCAACAGTAGCGGGCTGGGTAGTGCCAACCATAAAGGAAGCCGCCAAAAAATAGCGAGATGGGTAGCAGGCAATCTCGCTACCTTGGTAGCGGGTTGGGTAGCGGATTGGCCCAAAGGCCATAGTTTTTTGGCGACCAAAGACTGTCGCTTGCGATCTAAAGCGACCAGACCTAACACCGCTGGGCCAAGCGCCGCAAGTCCAAACCAGAGAGAAGGTCGACTGCACACGCCATGGAGACGAAGCGGGTTGGTTTGAGGCAGTGCGAAAATCAAAATCGGAGCCGCTGATCGCCAAAACGGAAGAGAGCAGAGCGGCATGGGTCTTGGCAGAGAAAATCGAAACGATAAACCATGAGAATGTTGAAATTGGCATCGATCCAGCATTGTGACGGCACTGGTGACGAGCTGAAACGGCCACCATGGGTGGTGCGGCACTAGGGTTATTTTCTGTCTTCGGTAATCTCTGCTCACAAACCTAAGTGCACCTTTAATTTGGATTTAGTGTATGTAGTAGGGCTGTAAACGAGCTGAGTCAAGCTTGAACTGTGCAGAGCTCGAGTTCGGCTAGATAGTTTTTTATTGAGCCCGAGTTCGGCTCGATAGCTCAACGAGCCTTCATTATGAAGGCTCGAACTCGGCTCAATTAATTGCTCGGGTTCGGCTCGATAGTTCACGAGCTGCTCGAAAATATGTAAAAAAATCATTTGGACTACACTCGAGTTCGACTCGAAAACGGCTCAAAATCTGTTCCAGTTAACAAAATAAATCATATTCCTCATATTTTATGATTTTAGTTAAATAAGTCCTTCAAAATAAACTTTATACTGTAGAAACTTAGTAAATTAGGTCCAATTACTTTAATTATTTACATATGAACTATCCTAACTATTTTTAATATGTTTTGCTCGATAACTCGATAAGCTATCGAGCCGAACTCAGGATGGCTCGAAGTTGGCTCGATAAAATTATCGAGCCCTGAGTTCTGTTTGAGTTCGAGTTCGAAGCTCAATAACACAGTGCTCAATAATACACGAGCCGAGTTCGAGTTCGAATAAGTTCGATAAGAGCTCGGCTCATTTACCACACTAGTATCTAGTATTGAGTTGTTTGTATTCACCTATGTCTATCAAATTTTGGTACTTTCTTACAATCAAACAAACCGACTGATTGCCTCTGACACCTATATCCAACCTAGACTATTATACATTAAATTTAGTACTCTCGAAGCCAAATGTCAAGATATATATATATATATATATATATATATATATATATGTACCAAAATAAATTTTAGTAACCTAAAGGGCGTAAACTAAAGTTATATATCTAGAAATCAAAGATGTTCATTTACCATTTACAAATAAATTATTAAAGTTTTATGTTAAAAAATTGAATTATTAAAGTTTTATGTTAAAAAATTGAATTATTAAAGTTTTATGTTAAAAAATTGAACGAAAAAAAGTATATATTAAATGGCGAAAAAAATTGAACTCTTACCCCAAATAGATTCTCACTTTTAGTTTTTTTGTATATATTAAAATTGTTTTTTTTCTCATTAACTTATTTTACATAAATATCTAACAATACCCCTTTTCAAACTCATTCTTACACACTTCAATCCACTCCCTAAACTTTTTGAACAAGTGCACAGTAGACTAAAATAAATAAAAATTAGGAAAATATTATTTTACTGAAATAATAATATTTTAATATCATGATAATACACTTAGAGGCATGACGGAGGGAGTGACATCTTTTTTCAGAACGGAGGAAGCATGTTATAGTTGAACTTATGAGGCGCCTAGGTGTGCAAAAATGGTATTCGAAGGCTAATTATAGCTAGGATGCAGACTTGATTTGAGATCGATTGTATAGAACAACATCAAGCAACACACACGGCGGCCTAGTTTTCTTTGGGTTTACGAAGTTTGTGAAGTCAGTTATTAGCTAGCCACCATTAATTATTGTCTTGAAGATCACGATACGTCTACGTATATATTTCCAGCTATATCGGTCTGTGCTTAACGCATCTAAGCTACATGATTGTTTATTGGACCATTAAATGATGATTGTTTGTTCACGCATTAAGAAATATAGGAGTAATTAAGCAATAGTAGCTCATTTGTAGGAGGATTAATTCTCGCATTAACATTTGTAGAAGGATTGGTTTCAGTAACGGTGGTGAATAAATGAAGTAATCAATAACGTGTAGATGTAGTAGGCCGAAGGGTTCAATCGGCTCGAGGACTAACAGGCACTACAACCCATTAACCTTCTTGGGCCTTCAAAGCCCAAATGAAAGAACCCAACCTAACGAGACCCTCATGGTCGAATCCTCAGCCGAAGAAGGTTCGACATGCCATTAATAAAAGTATTTTCTGTCACCTGGAAAATTACCAATTCTCGCTGATATTTGACTTCTGCCAAAAGGCTGGTATGGGACACACAAGCTTTCGACCCCCTACCAGCCGAACTATCAAAAGGCACTCCTAAGGTGGTTGTTCGATCTCGAAGCATTTGCGCGCTGTGAAGGTGTGCTCTACATGCGGCGGGTGGGATTTTTTCGGCGACGGTCGAGGAGGTGCGAGCGGTGGCTCTAAGTGGTGAACAGCGGCTGGGTATGCTCCTGCATTAGGGCTGAGTCTGCGGGTTCATGGAGATCTTGCTTTTTTTGCTACTGTGTCAGTGTCGGAGGCGGTGGTGTGACATAGCGACGCGGAGACCGCGGTGGTTGGGATGTCGACCTCCACATTGAGGATGGGTAATGTGCAACACGACGGCGCGTTGGTCAAAGTGTCGAAGCTGGTGGTGTGGAGGTGAACCTTGGGTGTTTCCAAGGCTTTCTTGGGAAAGATTAGGCGTGCTTGAATCGTAAAGTTGGTTTGGGGACTGTAGCAACAATAATTGGTGCATGTGGCTAGTTTGAAGTTGTATAAAAGGGGAATTGATAAAGTCTGTCTTGGAATGTTAGGCAGAGATGAGACTCAATTAATGGTAGGACTTTTGTTTTGAATTTGGATTGGTTTAATTGTGGTCAGCTGGAGTATTATGGGGATGTGACATTTATTTTTGCTTGCCTTTCAAAAAAACATTTGCACAACAAATGTATCCCAACTACATTTTACATTTTCTATACTTTTATCTCTCGGAAAACACCCACTTGAGTATCGAAGGTCCATTTACCAGACAAATATTCAATTTGGTTTTTAGCTCATTTTCGGAGTTTTTATATGATACACATGTATTTACATACTTATAGCCTAAAACAATAAAACTCTCTCATGGAAGCATTAAAAAAAATTAGGAATGGACTAATTTACCTCTGCAAACTAGCTTTCGGTGGCAGACTATAAAATTCCGATCACATCGTCTTCTGCGATATCATCGCTGTCGTCTTTGATATCATCGTCATTTGTCGAACGGTGGGGACTGGTTTGCACACGGTGGTGGAGCCGGTCTCCCCCACAGCAGTGATGTTCATCGTCGTCGTCTCCGATATCATCGTTGTTTGTTGAACGATGGAGACCGGTTTGCACATGGCGGTGGAGCCGATGTTCTCATCCGCTATGGCGGTGGCTGGATTCGACGACGTGTCTGTGGAATCGTCGATCTCTGGTGTTGAACCACCAATCTGGAACGGAGCTGAACCGCCATCACCTGTTGGAGGAGATGTGAACATTCCGACAATCTAGAGTATGTTGTTGGACTCCTTTTTGACTGGGGAAAAGAAAAGTTTTCTTATAATTTATATCAGACACTTTTGTATTTTATATCAGACATTTTTGTATTTTACATCAAAAACTTTTGTATTTTACACCAGACACCTTTTTAATTTATATCATACACTTTTATTTATATAAAAGTTTCTGATGTAAAATACAAAAGTGTATGGTGTAACAATATATCTTTTAGAATTGTCTCCAATACTACATGTATGGTGTAACAATATATCTTTTAGAATTGTCTCCAATACTACAAAAGTTTTTAATGTAACAATGATTTCTTACATGAAATTGTATAAATTACAAAAGTGTCTGATTTAAAATACGAAAATGTCTGATATAAAATACAAAAGTGTATGATATAAAATACAAAAGGGTCTGATATAAAAATACAAAAGTGTATGATATAAAATACAAAATTATTTGAGATAAATTACAAAATTGTCTACGGTAAGGTACAAATGTGTCTGATATAAAACACAAAAATGTCCATACAATAGAGCACTTATATTTTGTATCGAGATGTCTTAAGCAAATAAGTGTAATCAATATAGCGCTTATAAATTACAATGTCCATACAATAGAGCACTTATATTTTGTATCGAGATGTCTTAAGCAAATAAGTGTAATCAATATAGCGCTTATAAATTACAAAAATGTCTGATGTAAATACCACAAAGTGTTTAATGTAAAGTGTGTGATATAAATATCATAAAGTGTCTACTGTAAGATACAAGATTGTCTACCATAAGATACAAAAGTGTGTGATATAAAATACAAAAGTGTCCATACAACAAAGCACTTATATTTTTCATGCATGAGCTCACAAGTAACTTCACCGGACTCTGTCCGACCTGTGGATGAGGAATCGTTGGAGGGACACTTTTTCTGTGATAGAAAGATTAGAGGAAAGGCTTAATGACGTACAGTGATGAGATCCGACGACGATGGCCTCCATCTCCATCTACGACAACGTTCACCTCCGTCTTTGTCTCCGACATCGATAATCTCGCCGGTGGACGATCACATATGTCATTTGATTGAAGGTTGATCGTGAGTTGCGTGCACAGAGAATTTGATTGCATTTATCCATATCAGTTCCTCTGATCTTCTTTGAATCTAAATGGCATACAATGATTGAAGGTCAAAATTGTCATTAACTTCGGTCTGTGTAGGTGCTCATATGCTCACCTTATATCTAGTATCATTTTTGCCTTGCAGGCAGAACACATTCCAGAATGGTATCTCAGAGCTCAAAGACTCAAAACTAAGAACCAACTTAAGTGGGACCAGTAACTTAAGTATATAAAAAAAGATCATTATTTTTTTTTTGTGATGAGAAAAAAAGGAAAAACAATATTAAGTGAACAAATATTCATCAAAAGACAAGACTAAAAATTTATTTATTTTTCTGAGACATAAAATCTTGTATTTTCAAAACGTGAGCGAGATAGTACAAAGACTTTGGTGGATAACATCACAAGGGTAGAAACCAGATAAAAAACAAATTCCTAGATCAAATAAAAGAGTGTGGATAGGTTGTGTCTGGCACACATGTGTGCCTCTAGATAAAAGAAGGAAGGAAGAAACACAAAGAACACGGCTCCACCAACACGCCGTGTTTCTCGGCGACAACTCTGGAATCGCCTAAACTACCACGATCCGTCATTCCTTTAACGAGCGACAACGGAATTAGAGAGGAATCAAGCGGATCGACCTTCCTTCTTCGCAAATTCAACAAAAATAGCAACAAAATCAACCGTCAGCCTTCCTCCGGCGACAAAACCACCGGCCTGACGCATTTGTTCAACCGCCCAAAGTGATGCTCTTCGACAACAATATGACGCGTTTTCAAAGCACTATGATGCTCTTATGGAAATTTATCATGTGCTCGTTAAGATAACTCGATGCACACATTTCGTTCTACCACTAAGTGGGGAGGTCGCTTTTCACTGCAGCCTTAATCGCGATTAAGGCCGCAATGAGCGACTCCACGCGGTGAACGGACTACTGTGGCGGTGGCGGTTCGTTTCTGTGGCGAAACCGTAGTTAGGCCGCAATACGCCCTCGTGGGCCACGTGCCCTACCTACCACCATCCCTACTGCGGCCATGTACTGCGGAGGAGGCCGCAGTAGACTCGTCTATATATACTCCCCCGCTTCTTTCCAACACTTCGCAAACTTTTTTTCATAACCTCTCCTCTCTCAACTATTACACGAAATATCATCTCTAAATCTGAGTAGAAGCTGCGGTACCGTCGACTTCAGGTGTATTACTGAGGTAATAAATATTTTATGTATTTATTTATGGTTACATAGTTTTTCATTCAATTTAATTTATGTATTGGGAATTTTATTTTCTTTTTAAGTAATGTAATTAAATTAGTTGAGCTATAGTTCCTATCTATGAAAACTTATAAAAAAATATTTTTTTACACTTTATTTCAAAATTTTGGAATAACGTTGTAAAATAATATATTGTACAGAGTTTTCATGGATTGTCCAAGTTGGACAGTTTGTAAAAGTTTACTGTAGGTGTACTAAATTTTTATTGTTGTGAATGAAAAAGCGATCGACTTACATAAATTTCGGTTGCATTTCTTAGTCTTGTTCCACTTTATACATTGCAGGAGTTATATTCCGGAGAAGGTATAATGTGGAACTAAGCGAAATGTTGCCGAAATTTATGTAATTACTGATTTACATACACAACTATAAAAGTCTCTTCACTAATAGTACTTTTATGAACATGATAGGACCCATGCATCCTGGATTAGGAAAAATGATGTGAATATTTATATATGAATGCGTATTTAAGAGATTTTGTGTTTGTTTTTGTACTATATAATTAATTGCTATGTTTGCTATTGTTTTTATTGATGAATGATTATAGGAAAATCCATAAATGGGCGAAGGACATGATTAGATGTATCGACATTTTGAGGATGAGACTTGCTATATAAGTGAAAGATTTTGGGTGGGGTTCGGGAGTTCTTGGATTATGCCTTTTTGTTGCTAAATCAAATGGAGAAGAAGCTGGTGAAATGCCCGTGTGAAGATAATCAAGGAACACGGGTGAACCCTCACATACGAGAATGAAATTAATTTTTCTACGATTGTTAGCGTTCTTAATCGGAGCGAAATTTATTATGTTGATTACCAATTCTGTGTAGTCCGACGCAAATCAGGCAGCGCTCCCACAAGCACTATATGAACTGGCATGTGGTCCTAGAATGATGGCTAAATTGTTTCCAATCGTATATGTTAATGGGTACAAGTTTCACACAAGACAACATGGTGAAAAATAAAAGGACAGCTAATTGGGGCATCTGCGTCCTGGGGGACAGAAATGCGCAAGACTATTTTGATTCCTATGGCTGGATTGACGAAATTCTTGTCCTTGATATAGGAACAATAGTTTTACAGTCTTCAAGGGTACGTGGTTTTGACCAATAAAGGCACCGCACCGATAAAATTTCAGAATCATCGATGTTGACTACACATTCGACTATATCCGGATAATCCATTCATTCTTGCAAGCCATGCCTAACAAGTGGTATACGTCGAATATCCTTCAAAGCGTCATGACCTTTTCAAAAGCGAAACCTCTACGATTTAACGGCACGGTGTTGATAATGTAAGTGTCACTGTAATCAATGCAGACCCAGACGAGATTGGTACGGAACATCATTTACAAGAATCGACGACACTTGGTGAAACCATACAACCGGCCCCTGATGCAAGTATGTCATTATTAGATCATCGTGCCCATTTTGATATAGTTGAAGTGGACAACAACGTGGAAAATCAACTGCTGTATGACGATGAAGATGATGTTTCGGTGGATTTGTAGTAGGATATCTCCAATTTCAAATTGTAATTTCGAAAGATATTTGTACTAAATTTCAAATTCTGAACAATGTTAGGGCTAAATTGTAAATTTAAAAGATGTTTGGGCTAAATTGAGAATTTGAAAGATGTTTGGGCTAAAATGCAAGTTTTTTCTGAATTATAGTGGGCCCCACAATATCCAAACACATAATAAATACGGGGGAAACGAAAAGTTTGAAAGTGGAAGTTTTGGACTTCACTGCGCCCTCACCACGAGTAGCCGTAGTGAGCCTCTTGGGCTGGGCCTCAGCTGCGGTAGTGAGTGTAGTTCGGCCGCGGTGCGGCCTAAGCCCATGAGCCTCGCTGCGGCCTCAATAAGGCCGCGGTGAGGCCCTTACTTCTTTGCATCGTCTTCTTCCTCCCCATTTGCACTCCGGGTTTCGTCTCTCACTCCCTCCCTCTCCGTCGCCGCCGCAACCGCCGCTTTCCTCCCTTTCCATTGTCGCCGCCGCAACCTACCGACCCTCCCTCTTCCCGATGAGTTTTCTTTCCGATTTTAGCGGTTTGATTTTGAGTTTTTAGATTTTTAGGATGTTTTTGAGTTTTTAGGATGTTTATGGACTGGTGGATATTTATTGATTTGTTGGAATTAGTTGAAATGTGTTGTAGATTTGTTTTGGAAATTATAGAATATTTGATGAATTTTGAAGAAATTTGTTGTGAATATTTGATGAAATTTGATGAAATGTGTTTGTAATTTTATGAAAGTTGTTGTGAATATGTGATGAATATGAAATTTGTTGTGGATATGTGTTGTGAATTTTGGATTTTTTCAAAATGTTTGTGGCTTTTTTGGAATATTCAAAGACTTTGGGGTTGAAATGGAAGATTTTCGAAGTTTTGGGTAACTTTGCAAGATTTTCAAAACGTTGTGGCTTTCTTGTAATTTTCGAAGACTTTGGGGTTGAAATGGAAGATTTGAAGAAGTTTTGGGTAACTTTGCAAGATTTTAAAAACTTTGTGGTTTGTTTTTAATTTTTGAAGACTTTGGGGTTGAAATGGAAGATTTTCGAAGTTTTGGGTAACTTTGCAAGATCTTCAAAATGTTGTGGCTTTTTTATAATTTTCGAAGACTTTGGGGTTGAAATGGAAGATTTGAAGAAGTTTTGGGTAACTTTGCAAGATTTTCAAAACTTTCTGGTTGAAATGCAAAGTTGAAAATCATTTTGGATTAGCTGACATTTTTTGAATGCTTCGAGGTATGGCGGACACACCATCGAGTAGTGGTGAGTGTCAGGATGCGTGAGGCTCGGGTTCACGTGGGAGATCATTCTCTCGCGCGACGCATGGTGGCGGCTCTCACAAATCGAGCGTCGCGCACCGTTTAAGACACCGGAGCCTACCGACTCGGTGAAGCAGCAGATCCATCCTCATCGATCGATGCACCACCTGCCTGGCCCGACGTCTGACAACACCTCTCGCGCCTCCTCTTCCCGGCTGAGAGGGTCCCGATGTGAGATTGGTCGCTCAAATCGGCCATAAGTCTTTAATTTTAAGTTTTCATAAATTTATTATTTTTAATATTTTATTTCTACATATAATCATAAATTAATTACCATATTTCAATTATTATGCGGTTTGAAGCAACAAACATCGGGTGTGCCAAAAGCGATCGGTGCAATCGTGCAGCGGAGTTCAAAGGCTCCCCACCTACATACACCGACCTCCCGGTGGATGAGCAAGCCGACTATGCCAACCAATTCGCGGTAATACAAATACTAATTATTTCACTATTTCTATATACTTTTTTAAACTAATTCTATAGATTTTAACGTTTTCATGTTTTACGAAAGCAGATCCAATATTCATGGACGGATCACAAATTTCTGGAAAAGCTCAATTCCCGATTCGCGGAATTCTACCAGAACACCCAAGAAAACATCCGGGATTGGGCCCAAAGAAGACGTCCTTTGGATCGCCAGACTCCAAACTACATGGACTGGCTTGACATGCCTCCGTAGAGGATAGACCCTGTGAAGTGGAAGCTGCTACTGGAGCATTATTGCAGTGAGGAGTTCAATGTGAACTCCGCCAGGAACAATAGAAATGCCAAGAGCGAAACCGCAAAATTCAAGTCGCATGACAACAAATCAAAGACGACTATTTATGAAGAAATGGTAAATTTTTAAAAACATTTATGTATAATTATGTATGTATAAGTGAAATTTTTGAATACCTAACATATTTAAATTTATAGTGCAAAAAGGCGGGACAGAGGCTGCGGGTGGACCAGTTTGGGGAGGAGTGGCTGGGCAAGGAAAATGCGCCTTGGTAAGTTTAAGTAGTTTCTCAATCGTTTATATGTTTAAATTATTCAATTTATTATTCATTAACATAAATTTTTCATTTTAACTAGGAGGAGTACAAGAAACGCTTGATTGAGAAGTATGGGGAGGACGGGCCGTTCCCCGATATCGATGAGGACATCTACAAGGATGTCCTGGGCCCACCCACGCGAGGGCGATGGATCGGTGTCCCGCCCCAGCTGTTCGAGCAACCTCGACTGTCGCAGGTAATAAAATTGAACTTTTATCAATTTCATACCTTTACAGTACATTGGCAATTCATCATTATAAGTATAACCTTTTCAAAATTAAAATTTGATTTCAGCGCGAGATCGACCTGGAGGAGCAACATCGGAGGGATATGGATAAGATTCGTGACCTGAGATACAAGGTCGCCTCTCTCGAGGACCATGGTGCTCGTGCGCATACCGAGGTTGAAGCCCGAGTAGAAGCCCGGATGAACAAGTTGATGCATTCCACAGGCGGCTATCGGCGGCATGTGGTCGGCGCTACGTAGAGGGGACATGTCCGACTTTCCGGCGTGCGGCGACTTTGGTCGCGGATCATCCGAGCCTTCCCCTCTCGGATCACCCCACGTCACGAGCATCCTCCGAGGCCGCCTTCTCCTCCAATTCCCGACCTCACCCTCAACTCCGCCCAAGATGATTATCAGCCGGTGCTGCCACGGACATCGGAGCAGCAGATCCCGGAGCCCACAGCGCCACCGATCAACTTCTTGGACTTGTTCGGGTTGGACGATCATGAATTCGATGTTTTTATGCACCCACATAATCCTCCGAACAATTAGAATTAGAATTACTGTAAATATTTTTAGGATGTAATTGGTTAATTATCTTCAATATACATTCCATTTATATTTATTTCAATTAATAATTACTTTCTTAATTAAAATTATTATTAAATTTATATTTATTAATTTAAATAATAGTTACTAAATACTTATACGATTTTATTTTTTCCACAAAATATTCGTATTACTGCGGCCATAGACGCGGTGAAGGCCGCGATACGTAAGGCCTCGGCCGCGATGCGTTTGAAACTACGGCCGTTTTCACCGCGGCGTTCACCGCGGCCCTCACCGCTGTACCACGGTCCAACTGCGTCGTGGGCCGCAGTGAGGGCCGTCCTCCCTCGTAGTGTATAGACGCGGTGATACACTTGTTGACAAAGTATGATATCTTGGTTCAAAATGATGCACTTGGTGTCACGAATGATGCGGTTTTGTAAAATTATTATGCTTTTCGCTATTGGACAAAGTATGGTGTATTGGTTAAATATGATGCTCTTGGTGTAACGATTGATGCTCATTATTTCAAGTATGATGCTCTACCTCACAAAAATGATGTACTCATTCTGAGAACTTAATGGTGCACGCATTTTCTTCAACATCCTAAAATGATACATTTGGTGGCCACAACGATACACTCTCGTTGCGCTACGAAGTAAAATGATTTTCTTCGGTATTCTACAAAGTATGATCTCTCGGTTCCAAATGATAAGTTGAGTGTCATGAATGATCCTCTTGTTTTCAAGTATGATGCGCTACCATACAAAAATATTGCACCCGTTACGGTGACATAATGATGATTTTGATATAAACATTTTGTTCTACGGAACACAGTGTCACACTTGTTGACAAAGTATGATATTTTGGTTCTAAATGATGTGTTTGGTGTCAAGAATGATGCGCTTACGTAAAATTATGACGTTTTTCGATATTGGACAATGAATTATGTATTTGTTAAATATGATGTTTTTGGTGTCATGGTTGATGCTCTTTGTTTCAAGTATGGTGCTCTACCTCAGTAAAAAGATGCACTCGGTTTGATGACTTAACAGTACACACATTTTCTTCAATCTCCTAAAATGATGCTTTTGACAACCACAACGATACACTCTCGTTACACTATGATGTTCTCAATTACAAACATGATGCACCCGTTCTGATGGCTTAATTATGCACTCGCTTTCTTTAACATTATAAAATAATGGAGTTCTCAAACTGATGTTCTATATGCTTAAAATGATGCTCCCTTTGGTAAGTATGATAAGCTTAGTATTTAAAATGATGCTCCATTTGGTAAGTATGTTTTTATGGTGCAATATGATGTTTGTTTCGTTAAAAGTTTATCTTCTTGCATCTACTTGTTGATATTCTTCCAATTCATCACTAATTGGTATTATTAAGTCCATTCGATAGATTTGAGCATTATTTGTATGCAATTACTGGTTACATCATTTTTATAAAAATGAACATCATAATGAGTCAAAAGCACATCATAATAGTATGTCGGGGCATCATAATTCTGTCGTCTGCAGCAAGTTTTAGTTTCATGGCGTGAGACAAATTACGTCGCTCAGCTAGGGAAATGACTAGGAATGGAGCGTCGGTGACTGGGGGAGCGATTGGCTGCTCTGACGCGGTCGATTGCGGTTTCTATTGGCGGATTTCGTCCGGTCGGATAGCGGGTCGTCCGAGCGGATCTCCTACGATTATCATGACTTCGGTGATTGTTGATGGAGGAGGAGGCTACCACCGAGCTGCTAACGACCTGCCGGTACTTAAAGGATGAGCTACGGTGGTCGGAGGCTGCAAGTGAGAGATGAATGGTGGTTGTTCGATTTATGCTGGAGTTGTGGCGACGACAAACACACGAAGAAAGAGAAGTGATGGCAATTTTGAGAATAAATGCATTTGAACACAAAGAGGTCATATTAAAGCCTGACACATCACACATGTGCCCAAATAACACTTCTGAGACCCGGAAAGTAACAGATACTCCATTTTTAGTTTTTTTATACAGATTAAAATTATATTTTATCATTAATTCATTTTACATAAATTTCCATCATTGCCTCATTTTAAACCTATTCTAATGCCCCTCAATCCACTATTTAGGCTCTTTGAATAAGTGTATTTACAAGGGTAAAAGTGAAAAATGATCATTTTGTTTTGACCATAAATATTTTGAAATTGTGATAACACAGTTAGAACGGAATAATAAACTTATTAAAGAATATTGATTGGCGGGCCCGCGAGAGTTGATGAATGTCTTTGGTGAAGACCAAGATAAATAGAAGAAGGGCCACTTGGGGCCTCCTCCGGCCTTTGCTTGTTTCAGAGCCACTTGCGTAAGTAACTCAGCAGCTGTTCGTGGCAGGCAACCTCTCTGAACCGGAAGCTCAACCCCCGCAAATACACAATCTACGTGCCTCTACGATAGCTACACTTTTTATAATATTACTATTTTTGTTTCAAAATACAGTATATCCTTACAAATTTTATACATTTTGTTTGCGTTTGTGTGAAAAATAAAATGAAATAATCAAATATGTAGTCATTTTTAATGCAATCCGATAAATCATCCAGAATAGTACTGAAGGAGGGGCATCAAATCCAGAAATGTTATTTTTGACATGCACTGTATGGAGAATAAATTAAATACTTATTAAAAGTAAAGATTTGATCTTTCTTATGAACAGACGGGTATTATTATTAGAAATAAAAAAAAGAGGAATAAGTAAAGAGGTAATCAGAGTTTGTAAGGACAGTTAATGATGTGTATGACTATGAAGTAAAGTGGGAAATGGGATAAGATGGGAAGGGGCCTGCCTAGCAAGTGAGAAATTTTGGAGCGGAGCATCCCTGGTATGTTTGGGTGATCTATTGGGAATGAAAAGGACAAACCAAACAGCTGAATAAAGTGGATGATGATGATGATGATGATGCACATGTCCCCTCTTTTCTTTAATCCTCCTCCCTCTATTTCAATGCTAATAATTGTTAGATCGACATACATACTTGATTGATCAACATAAAATGGTGATCAACATGATGAGTTGTTTAGATCGACAACACTACCTGAATTAGATCGGCGTCACTACCAGTTAGATCGACATAACTTCCTTGTCGATTGACATACATCGCGATTGATCGGCGTAAAATGGTGATTAACGTAGTGAGTTGTTTAGATCGGCATCATTTATCTTTGTTAGATCGGCATCACTACGCTCGGATCGACATACATCTTGATTGATCGGCGTAAAATGGTGATCGGCAGCGATGAAGTTGTTTAGATCGGCATCACTATTTTGTTAGATCGGCATGACTACCTTGTTAGATCGACATATATATTTGATTGATCGGTATAAAATGGTGATCAATATGATGAGTTGTTTAGATCGACATCACTATCTTGTTAGATCGACATGACTACCTTGTTAGATCGACATGACTACCTAGTTAGATCAGTATAAAATGGAAGTGTGTCAATTATATTGTGCACTTATTTGTGCGCACGTCGTGTGCGTGTCAACTTTGTGCGGACTCGTGCGTAGCGCCAACTTCGTGAATAACAAGGGCTACTCACGTTAACAACTAAATTCACTTTGGTCTATTGACGAGGTCGCGTGAAAGCAGGTGAATCACACGGTCCTATTCACTTGAAGAATGAGGAGCGAGAAAGTCAGTTGTTCACCCAAAAAAACTTAAGTTTGAAACCCCCTATTCTCACCCTAAAGCTTTTCACTTTAGCAATTTACCCCCTAAAGTATATCCTTTGCACTCTTACCCCTCCCTCCTCATTCCCCGTTTATCTTTTTTTTAATGTTTAACTATTAGAAGACAGCAATTCCTTAACTGTGCAAATCTAGTCAAACTGTGCAGATGCAATGCGTCTAGTTTAGCAACTCTATTGAGATGGTCATTTATTTCACCCCAAAGCTGAAGGTTTTCATGCCCATAACTCGCATGAAACGATGTCGTCTCATATATGGTAAGCGTATTGCAGTTTAGCAAAAACAACAAATGCTGCTTGGCTTGCTACTTATGCTAAAACTTTTTCATGTAGCGATCACTTCACCTGTAAACTGACCATTGGCCTCCTCCCTAAACAACACCAACTTTCCCGCAGACAATAGGTAAACAAAGACAAGATGATGTTACGACGCCTCACAGGCAAAATAACTTGGACAAAACATAAAAGATTTTTCTTCCTCGTACTAGAGTAGAGATTCACAACAAAGAGAAGTTAAAGACCTAAATTCTTAGCTGCGTGCACCCCATAATTGTTCCTCTGCACCTCGTCATCGGAGCTGCCCGACGCCATATCGGTCGCTCACCCCCGACTGTCAATACATCCACATCTGCCATTGGTTTAATGTCCCAGTTAAACCGATCTGGACCAATAACCCCTCCTACCACATAGATTTCATCTCCTAGCCCAACCATTGCAAACCCGATTCTTCTACGGAATTCGGATGCTGAAACCACTACTTTCTTCACTTCTTTCTCCTGCTTAAAGATGAGTCCATGACCCATCACGTAAAGTGCTCCCTGCACTACTGCCATCGGACCTTGAAGCCAACCATAATCCTCAACTGTCCAGCCAAGTCCCACAGGATCCAGGACTTGGACTGTTGACAAGCCTTTGTGCAGCACATGCACCTTCTCCTCAATTACAATACCTGTGCAAGCGGAGTTGTGGGTTCGGTGGAGATCAGGTAACCGGATCCAAACATCTTTATCTGGGTCATACAGTTCTGCTTGAGAAATGGACTTCCGGCAACTGGTGAAACCACCTGCAACTACAATCTTCCCCTTCACAACACAACATGCAAACATAGAGCGAGGTACAAACATTGACGCGCGCTGAGCCCACTGCCGCACAACTGGGTCATATGACCAGACCTCACTGGTCGCGAAACTCCCATCTTGGTCACCAGTCAGTGGGTCAACAGCATCACTGCCACCACCAAGCACAAAAAGCTTTCCCCCAGCAGAGACTACACCAAAATGCGCAAGGTGCCTTGTTTTTGAAGGAAATCTAGGGATATCAATCCAAATGTCTCGAAGGGGGTCATACAACTGCCATTCATTTTCAGGATCAAAGGCACACACACAAAGAAGTTCCTCTGATGCACCAACCTCATGACGAGCTCTCAAGAATTCAGAGCTACGTATAGCAGCTTGCCATGAACGAGAAACCTTCTCCAAATTGGGATAGAGGTAAAAGGGAACCCGTGCAAGACATCTTAGGGCAACAGCATCTGGCAGACCTTCGATTAATCCAGACATGTTAACAAAGCTCTCATCTGCTCTCATTGACCCTTCGCTAATCTAGACTTGTTACACTGGAATGTAGTGTCTGAAAAAAAAGGGAAAAAAAAAGCTTAATAGAATATGTGCGGATCAGTTCTGAGTTGCATATTTTTTACTACTAGACAGTAAACTACAATGGAAGTTAAACCATAGAGAGCAGGCTATCTAAGAAACAGAAAAAGTTTTGTCCAGTGGGAAGAGCGGAGGGAGGAGAGACAGTCATAAGCATTGCAACAACAAAACATCGATCCCTAATTGACCACGACATGACCACGATGATCCACGCTTCAAACTAGAGGATTCAAGAGAAGCTAACTGCATCAAAATACTTCTAAAAGCATAAACAGATTAAGATCAGTTTGAATATCATAGGGTTAGTCCCTATCATGCTGAAATTCAATTCCCTGGCATGACATAAAATTTGATAACTTTTCCAGGATGCATCTTGAACTGAGACATACATCTGTAGGCTTTTGTAATATGTCAAAAATTAAAAACTCCTATTAAAAGATAAAAACAATAAGCACCATCCAAATTAATCCATGGATACAGTTAACATGTCTGGTCATATGAGGGGAAAAAACTATTTTATCTATTTATTTTGGACAGCAATGCAAAAGATTTTATTAAAAATAAAAATGTAAAAAGATGAACAGAAAACAGAGCTTTCAAGAAAAAAGGTCAGCAGCAAGCAAAATAGAAAATACTGTATCTACTGATGGTCGTTTTACATAGATTACATCAGCTCTGCCAAGTCTGGCAATGGACTTCATGGATCTTTTATAGCACTAGATTGTCCACAAAGAAGAAGTTTTAAAGTTTTGCAGTGAAAGTGAAAGAGGTGAAAAACATACAAAGCAGAGCAGGAGACCTTTAGTTTCTAAAAGAAGAACAGCAGAACATGGTGTAAAATATCGTACTGGACATCGTACCGTTTTGCTAACGGTGCGAGACAGTACCGGTATATCAGAGATATTTTGAATGTACCGGAAATAGTGTACCGGTCCATAAATATATAAATATATTTATATTTATATACAATAATTAATATAAATATATAAAATAACAAAATATAAATGAAGTTTTAACAACAAATTGTCCGCAAATAATTTGATGGAGCTTTTAAGTAGACCCAAAAGCCCACCAACAAAATGATGCAGTAATAGCAAGATAACACCAACCGGTACTACCATTTTCTTACAATTTTAACCTTAGACTTTTAAATTTTTTACAATTGTATCTTGTATAGCCATTTTCATCATTTCGTCCGGTACATCGGTACGGCCGGTGCCGGTACAGGCCGGTACGGTCACCAATGCGAAATTGGCCTAAATAGTACCGTTTTCTGGCCGGTACCGGTACTCAACCATCTACAGACGCTTGTGTGCAAAACCTCATCTTAGTTTTTATGGACACAAGCCTCATCTACAAGAATATTCAAGCTCGTGCTTCACCAAAATAAGCTATCCAGCAGGCAAAATTTAGTTTACAACCGGGTATAAGAAATCTAGTAGCAGAACAGTGCAGCTATTTTTTCTTGCATAGTACTCTTATTTGTCCTATTTAGTCTGGTTATGATCTTTATAAAGGATAGATTCAACTGAGCTCTCCTGATCTGACTTATTTAGTGATGTATTCCACAGATCTAACATTATTTTGGGTAAGAGCTATGAGGTTTAATATCAAGGGGTCACAATCACAAAACATTTTCACCACATCATACAGATGAACGTTTCTCTCTGTTTCTTCCCATGGGTTAGCTCATTCTTGTTGATCCTGACCAAATAATTCCTTTTGTAACCTGAGCAGCTGCTCTTTTAGTTTCAAAAACTTGTTCTCTCCATTCCTGAGTTCTATACTATTCTAGCTGCTCAAACCATTATCTTTTGTTTGTTACTGTACTTCTATAGTATAATACGGTTTCTCTTTTCTGACATATAGAACAATTACAGCTCAAGAAGCCAAACAACTTATGGACTCCCACATTCTCATAATAATGAAAGATATGTTCTGGATTCAGATAGACATTTTTCACGGGGCCAGGATTGTTCCATATTGTAAAATGTGACATACACTAGCAAGCACATGTGGGTGTTACTATCTTAGAACTCATTAATCCAACGTCTCAATAGCACAAATCAGGATAAGTACACAGCTCATCTATGAATCCAAGTAAGAGTTAATGGCCAAAATTTAAAGCAGAAAATTCATCTAATAGAAAGATCCACTAACTTCTAGACAGGAAAAGGAAATGAAAGCTGAATATCTAGCAGCAATCCCACGGATCCACAGCAACTAAAAAGAGAAATATCGAAAATTCGGATCCTTTAACTAAATACTAGCACATTTCAAAAAAAAGGGAAATAAGTAATACATATTGAGGAATGAAGTTGATTCCCTCATCCCCAAAGACGAATCCCCAAGAGACCCGGAATCAATTGATCGAACACTTAACAACAAATTCACAGATAGGGCTAGAACTAAAAGTCCACATTCAAAAAGAAACCCTAACAAGGATCATGGATTCACAGACACAACTAGACTGACCATTCCCCAATTCCTCACTCAGAATTCAAAAAGAAGACGGAAACCGACATTCAATCAGCAACCAAATAACCACGATCGAGAAGGAAATGAAGACGACGCGCAGGTACAGAGAACAACCAATAACAAAGCTGTGTAATTCTCGAAGTTTCGCGTTGTAAAAAGGAAGAAGTTTTACCTGAAAGAGAAGAACCCCGCGAAGCAGCGAGATACGATTGAGCTGTGTTCTTACAGAATAGAAGAGGAGGTGAAGGGAAGGGAACAGTAGCGTGAGATTTGGGTGGAAGAAGAAGAAGATATGCGAAGCGGAAGCGAAGAAGGAAGAAGCAAGATGGGAGATTGGAGAGGTTTTCTTTTTCTTTTCTTTTCTTTGCTTTTTCTTTTCACACACAAATGAAATTAGGGGGGAATTATAAAATAAATAAGAAAGCTGGGGTGTTAATAAGTTAAAAAATGGAGGAAAAAAAGGAAAAGAAAAACGTTTAACATAAAGTTTTTAATAGGGCATTAATTATGTGATTGGTGAGGATGATTATACAAAGCGGACTGCTTAAGCAAAATAGGTTGGCCCGAATCAAAATTTTCTTTTTGTTTGTTTTATTTATTTATTTTTGTACAGGTTGTATTGTAGGGATAGAGAATGGAATAGGAAATGGGGATGGATATTCCATTTGAATGAATATAAGGGCTTTCAGCTTCCAGTCCAACCTCTAAAATGGCATTTTCGTTATTCTGCTGCTCACAAATACACGGCACGTGGTTGAAAAACATAATAGTGCATAACTTGTCAACGAAGCAATTTCAGTTTTGCAAAAACATCTCCACCAACTTCTCAAAAAAAAAAATTCTTCAAATACGGAAACAAAAATCATATTTTTCACACAAAAAATTACTCCAACTCCAACTCCAATAATTTTCTCATTTTGAAAAACTATACATTTATTACAAGAATAAAATATTTTACATATTTAAATAATAATTAATGAATTATTTAGAAAGAGACGAGGGGGGAGAGGTGAAAGATATTTAAACCAATCACAAATAACCAAAAAAGAGATTATAGGATAGAGGTTTTAAAAAAGTAGATTTAGGGATACTCTCCAAAACTTGGAGAATACTCCAAATTTGGAGAAAAACTCCTCATTCCCCCCCCTTTTATTTCTCATTTTAGAGTGAGTGAGGAAGCTGTTGGACAAATAAAATGCTCAAAATTCTCAAAAATGAGCATATTAAGAAAATGGGGAAGTTGTTGGAGATGCTCTAAGGTCGTAAGGGCGGTTAGCGCCGGAACTAGGCTGCGATTCAGCGACCCTAGATCACAATCTACGATTTGATGGTATTTTTTCTCCGTTTTGGATTTTTTGGCGATGTTCGATAGTAGCTCAATAGATGTGGTGCATTTAGATGAAGTTTGAAAATGTTTGGGCAGAATTGTTAAATTTATAATTGTTTAGGTGATTAAATTGTTAGGTTCAAAATTTAGGATGCAAATAGAATTTTTAAGTAAATTTCAGTAGCTAAAATTATCATTTTCCCCGAAGATCCGTTAAACTTAACGGAAAAGTTGACGGACATGACCACGAATGAAGAAAAACTTTTAAAATGAGACCTTAATGGTATAGATTCTTAAAATAGGACTTTAGTGGGATAATAATTAAAGTTAAGATACCATAGATGCACTTTACCTTATAAATAATGGATGTTGGACGTATGATTTGAAACCAACACCTCTAGTTTGTGTCTTCTAAAAGTGAAACATTGCATATGGATGCGGTATACGATAAAATATTTTAACCTCTTTTGGGAACAACTCACTACGTGGGGAGGACGGCCCTTACCGCGGCCCTCAACGCAGTTGGGTTGTGGGCGAGGGCCGTAGTGAACGCCGTGGTAAAAACGGCCGCAATTTCAAACGCACTGCGGCTGAGACCGCGGTGCGTACTGCGGCCTCACCATCCGTTGTCAGACATCTGACGCTGCCATTAAGTACTACAGCCTGTACTGCGTCTGTGGCCGCAGTAATACTATTTATTTTTATAAAAATAAAATCGTATAAATAGTTAGTAACTATTATTTAAATTAATAAATATAAACTTAATAATAATGTTAATTAAGAAATTAATTATTAATTTAAATAACTGTAAATGGAATATATATTTAAGATAATTAACAAATTACATCCTAAAAATGTTTACACTAATTCTAATTGTTCGGAGGATTATTTTGGTTAATAAAAACATCGAATTCATGATCGTCCAACCTGAATAGGCCCAAGAAGTTAATCGGTGGCGCTGCGATCGCAGGCCCTGTGGGCTGCGGGATCTGCTGCTTCGAAGTTTGTGGCAGCATCGACTGATAATCATCTTGGGTGGAGTTGAGGGTGAGGTCAGGAATTGGAGGAGAAGGCGGCCTCGGAGGATGCTCGTGACGTGGGGTGATCCGAGAGGGGGAAGGCTGGGATGATCCAACGACCAAAGTCGGTGGCATGTCGGAAAGTCGGACATGTCCCCCCTACGTAGCGCCGACCACATGCTGCTGATAGCCGCTTCCGTGGAACGCGTCAGCTCGTTCACCTGGGCTTCCACTCGGGCTTCAACCTCAGTATGCGCACGAGCACCTTGGTCCTCGAGAGCGGCGACCCTGCATCTCAGGCCATGGATCTCATCCATGTCCCTCCGATGCTGTTCCTCTCGCACTGAAATCAAATTTTCATTTTGAAAGGTTATACTTATAATGATGAATTGCCAATGTACTGTAAAGGTATGGAATTGATAAAAGTTCAATTTTATTACCTGCGACGGTCGAGGTTGCTAGCTGGGGCGGGACACCGATCCATCGCCCTCGCATGGGCAGGCCCATGATATCCTTGTAGATGTCTTCATCGATATCGGGGAACGGCCCGTCCTCCCCATACTTCTCAATCAACCGTTTCTTGTAATCCTCCTAGTTAAGATGAAGAAATTTATATTATTGAATAATAAATTGAATAATTTAAACATATAAATGATTTAGAAACTACTTAAACTTACCAAGGCCGCATTTTCCTTACCCAACCAGTCCTCCACAAATTGGTCCATCCGCAGCCTCTGTCCCGCCTTTTTGCACTGTAAATTAAAATATGTTAGGTATTCAAAAATACCACTTATACATACATAATTATACATAAATATTTTTTAAAAGTTGTCATTTCTTCATAAATAGTCGTCTTTAACTTGTTGCCATGCAACTTGAATTTTGGACGTTTTTCACTCTTGGTATTTTTCTTATTTCGTACGGAGTTCACCTTGAACTGTTCACTGCAGTAATGCTCTAGTAGCAGCTTCCACTTTGCAGGGTCTATCCTTTGCGGAGGCATGTCGCACCAGTCCATGTAGTTTGGAACCTGACGATCCAATGGACGTCTTCTCTGGGCCCAATCCCGGATGTTGTCTTGGGTGTTTCGGTAGAAATCAGGAATGGAGCTTTTCCAGAAATTTGTGATCCGTCCATGAATATTGGATCTGTTTCAGAAAAAAATGAAAACGTTAAAATCTATAGAATTAGTTTAAAAAAAGTATATAGAAATAGTGAAATAATTAGTATATGTATTACCGCAAATTGATTGGCATAGTCGGCTTGCTCATCTACCTTGGCCTTTGAACTTGCTTGCAACGATTGCACATTGTGCTTTCAACTTCTTTATATTCCGTTCGAAAGGAAAACATCCACCAATATCCGACAGGTCCACAAATTCGAAGGTGTCAAGGTAGATGCATAGTAAGATGTTCCATGGAGTAAAAGAATGATGAAGGGAAGATCTTTTCCAACTTGCACAGTGTTACGATGATTAATTCATCAAGCTTCTCCACATCGTCCAACTGAATAAACTTAGAACACATTAGCCTAAAGAATTTACAGAATTCTGCAATTGTCGTTCAAATGCCATCAGGAATGAAACCACGTAATGTAACAGACAACAACTTTTGCATAAACACATGACAATCATGGGTTTTCATACTGTAAAATATATTATTGGACGTATTGACACACCTGCCAATGTTAGATGCATACCCATCGGGAATGCTTCAACTAATTGCAAATCATCGCAATCTGATCATCATTTAACGTGTATAACGCTTTCGGTTGAAATGGTTTCTCATTTTGTCCAATGCTCAAATGCAGTTCATCACGAATATTTAACTCTTGAAAATCGCATCTCAACTGTGCATTATCCTTCGTTTTCCCTTTCATGATCAAAACTGTGTAGAAAATGTTGTCAAAACAATTTTTTTCAATGTGCATAACATTCAGACAGTGTCGTACTTTCAAGTCTGTCCAATGCGGCAACTCCCAGAAAATTGATTTCTTTACCCAATTGTGTTCATCACCAAACTTATCAACCTTCATTTTGTCCCATGGTATTCCGAATGTTGGGAATACAATCCTATTAAGATCCCTTAAGATCTCATGACCTGACTTAAACACACACGGATGTCTACGGTCAGTTTCTCCCCACGATTCAGTATTGTTACGGAGAGCATGCCGACTTGGTAAAAATCTCCTACGACAACCCCGCCAACTGGTTTTTCGTCCATACTTCAACTGAAAACTATTAACATTACTCATGCAGTATGGGCATGTAAGTCTTTCATGCGTACTCCAGCCCGATAGCATTCCGTACGTCGGAAAATCACTTATCGTTCAAAGCAAACATGCTCGCATAACAAAGTTCTGATTACGGTGCGCATCCCAAGTTTCCACTCCTGTATTCCATAAAACTTGTAACTCCTCAATCAGTGGACGTAGAAACATATCAATGTTACGGCCAAGAGATCGAGGACCTGGAATTATCAGTCATGAAAGTGTACGGCTCCTTCATGCATAAATCAGGCAGCAGGTTATAAACAACGATGAATACCGGCCACATCGAATAAGATTGTCCTGTTTCAGACAACAGGTTAAAGCCATCAGTACTTAACCCCAATCGTACGCTTCGGTACTCTTGTGCGAAATCAAGATAATGTTCGTCGACGTGTTTCCATGCCTCGCCTTGAGATGGATGTCTAACAGTGTAAGATACATTTCCACTTGCTCTAATATGATATGTCATGAATTCTGCAGTTTTAGACGATTGGTAAAGCCATTGTAGCCGCTCAGTGATTGGTAAATATCGTAAAACCTTTGTAGGTTTCGGTTTCTTACTCGGATCACACCCTTCATACCTATCCGCTCCACACACCCTACAATTCAATAACTTGCTAAAGCTACCGTAGAACAACATACAATTATTCTCATAGCGTGAATTTTTCTATCTGATAACTGACTTCTTGACATACCTTTTGTACTACACATGCTCGTTGGCAACGAGTTTCCTCCGGGTAATATTTCATTGATATATCCGATCATCTCAGAGAAAAAGGCATCTGATACGTTGTGTTGACTTTTCATACTCAACAACTTAGATAACACCGATAATTTGATGTACTTATCACCACAACCTTCATATAAAGGTTTTGACGCATCATACAACAGTTGGAAAAATTGTTGTGTCCTTTCGTTTGGCACTTCGGGCGCTGCAACGTCCTCATCGTCATTATTCTGATGATCATCTTCAAAATTATTACAGTGCTCATGAAACCCAAAACATCACGAACCATTTCTTCATAAGTCGGCCGTTCTTGGCTACCCTCAGAAGAATTAAGTGCAGTACTCGTACTTGCAAGATTTGATGAAGTTGACGTTAGTTCATCAAATCGATAACCTCGATAAACACATGGATTGATATCAGGTCGTTCACTATGACAATCCCACATATGATAATTGGGTTTAAATCC
This sequence comes from Stellera chamaejasme, assembly GCA_024586325.1. NCBI lineage: Eukaryota > Viridiplantae > Streptophyta > Magnoliopsida > Malvales > Thymelaeaceae > Stellera > Stellera chamaejasme. The sequence continues at coordinate 9,728,015 of CM044982.1, read as the reverse complement.
GTCTAATAATTCGATCATAATAGTATCTATTTTTACACTTTTTACACTGGCATTTCACCCGTTCTTCTCCATTTGATTTAGCAACAAAAAAAGCATAATCCAAGAATTCATGAACCCCAGTCCAAAATCTTTTACATATATAGCAAGTCTCATCCTCAAAGCGCCGATACATCCAATCACGTCTTTCGCCCATTTATGGCTTTTCCTATGATCATTCATCAATAAAAAAAATAACAAACATGACAATTAATTATTTATTACAAAAAACAAACACAAAAGCTCTTAAATACTGCACATATTCATATATAAATATTTATATCATTTTTTCCTAATCTAGGGTGCATGGGTCCTATCCTATTCATAAAAGTACTATTAGTGAAGAAACTTTTATGGTTGTGTATGTAAAACTGTAATTATATAAATTTCGGCAGCATTTCGCCTTAGTTCCACACTATACCATTTTTCTGGAATATAACTCCCAGAACAGGTATAACGTGGAACAAGACTAAGAAATGCAACCGAAATTTATGTAACCCGATCAGTTTTCCATGCACAACCATAAAAGTTTAGTACACCGACAGCAAACTTTTACAAACTGTCCAACTTGGACAATCCATGAAAACTATGTGCAATATATTATTTTACAACTTTATTTTTACAAGTTTAAAATATATTTTTACAAGTTTTCATAGACAGGAACTATGGCTCAACTAATTTAATTACATTACTTAAAAATAAAATAAATTTACCAATACATGAATTAAATTGAATGAAAAACTATGTAACCATAAATAAATACATAAAATATTTATTACCTCGGTAATACATCTAAAGTTGATGGTACTGCAGCTTCTACTCAGTTTTAGAGATGATATTTTGTGTAGTAGTTGAGAGAGGAGAGGTTATGAAAAAAATTTACGAAGTGTTGGAAAGAAGGTGGAGAGTATATATAGACGAATCTACTGTGGCCTTCTCCGCAGTACACGGCCGCAGTAGAGATGGTGGTAGGTAGGGCACGTGGCCCACGAGGACTTACTGTGGCCTAACTGCGGTTTAGGCCGCAATAAACATTACTGTCACCGTTGCGCTCTCGTTTACTGCGGGGAGTGAAAAAAGTCCTCCCCACGTAGTGACTATTCCATGTAGCTATAACGTTTTAGATAAAAATTTTAACACAAAAGTTTTATATTATTAATTCAAAGAATTATAATACAAATCTTAAAAGTAGCATAGCATAAAAAAAGAACGAAAAAACCTCATGCATGTGGATTAGCGATAACTGAAAAGAACTAACAGAAACAACATAACAAAAGAGGCAGAAAACTAAAAGAAAACCAACAGCACTGCAAACATCTAAACGGCTGATCCTAAGAGCCTGAGATGTCGAAATGATGGCGTGAGAGAGGGGTCGTGAGATTGCCCACCCCATCAGTGACAAAATCCATCTGACAAATACTAAAAGACATTCACACCTGAGGCCAGTTGGTACGTTGGGTTGGGTACGGGACTTGCTCCAGACAAGACAAATCATCACTGAGACCAATTTATGTCCCGTTGAACGGGCTCGAGTTGTCCTGAAATGTCCAAATCATTGACAACATCAAGGGGCCAATTTGTGCAACGACAAAACTGACCGGAAAGACCCATCACCCAGACAGTTCTCCCAATAAGAAATCATGGTGCCAGGTAGGACGAGACTACGCTCAGTCCTGCCGTAAACAAAGAAGATCCTACCAACACCATCGTGAAGCCAAACGGTTGAGCAGCGCAGGCTCGCCAAAGCCTTGGCACCGTAGGCCGGAGCTAATTGAGATGAAGGCTCGAGAGACTCCACCGAGAACAATGATGGAGGAACCAAATGCGAGCAGCCGACCCCCTGAGGCGAGGAGCCAAGGTAGTGGCTTCAATGGCTGTACCTGGTGGACTACACAACCAGCCATCAGCTGAAAGCCCAAAAGGCTCCTCTTGTCTGCTACTGCGAGAAGCCGATCCAATGAGACATGGGCACCACGAGGCGATCCAACGCAAGAGAAGTCCGAACGAGTCCGCCGGTAGAGAGTTGAGCGAGACTGCCAGCAAGGAACCCAAATGCGCGCCGACCATGGTTAAAGGCGACGGCTGCGTTAGGGTACAAAGCAAAGGGCGCATCACATTCCCCTTATTCAAAAACTTTTTAATTATCAAACTATAACTAAATAGTAAAAACTACTTGTATATAGTTTTTTTCAAAAAGCATAAGCTACTTTTAAAATAAAAGCTATTACCAAACGTACCGGTTGCTATGCGACTAGCACTAAGAATGCAACAAGGACACCATTCATAGACGAGCTATGCTGGTTTTAAACTCTTATTAATATTGGCAATTTGGTATAGATTAACCAAAACCCGAGCAGGCATTAGGAAGCTTCATTTTACTAAAAGTAGTAGAATTCTACTACTTCTGCGAACTACTACTAGCTCACTAATCAACCGTAGTGGTCAAGCCTCAATTTAACGCATTTTTTTATCAATAGATGCACGCAGTGAGACGGATCTAGAAATTTTGACAAGTGGGTTGCAATTTCCCTCTTATCTATTAAGCTCTATTGCATAATAAATTGATTAAAAAAACTCAATACAGTTTCACCCTATATATACCCATAGTTCCAATAACTTTAAAACAATTTGAACAAAATAAGAAGTATTTTAACTAATTCATATCAATCTGTGGGAAAAACATGTTATATAACACTCAGTATTTGTTTATTATTAAATTAATTGTAATTTCATTTAACAAATATTTGTTTCCAATTTTAATATATTGAAAAATAGTTAATGATTAGTTTGAATTGCATATTAAAAGAATTGATTTTATAAGATTAACTTTATTTCATTTAAGAATGGTAAACCACATTTAAAATTTTGAGGACAAATTCCCAACATCTTAGTAAAAATTAAAACTTGTTCGATAAATAACCAGTTATATAACTTCAATAGAAATGTTTATGTTATATAGGTTGTGTTTGACAACAACTTTTTCAAAGTAGCTGTTGTATTTTAAAAAAGTTATCAATGATATTTTTTCAGTTCTTATATGGTACACCTATGTGTACCTACACATAACAGCCCAAAACTAGTTGGACTAAAATTCTACACGGCCCAAACAACACAATAAGATTGAATAGACAAATATGCCCTTCTTCTTTGTGATACCCCAACATGCATTCCTACCCAGTGGAAAGAACTCGTCGCCTCCGCGCTCGGTCGATCTCAGGCTCATCATCGGCAACCTCCAAGTTAAACATCGTTGCCTCGGATCGTCACCTCCGATCTAATTTTTGTTACCTCCGATCTCATCGTTGCAGCCTCCGATCTAATTATCACTGCTTCTGATCTTATCGTCTGCCTCCGATATCTCCGTCGTTGCTTCGATCTCTTCGCCATCATCTCCGATCTCATCATCACAGCTTCAAAACTCATTGTCGTTGCCTTCGATCTCATCATCGCTGCTTTGATTGTTTATTTCCTTGCACATTTTTGTTTACTGCAATATTCTTTGTTCATTTCTACATGCTTTCGTGTTTTGATGCTGTTGGTGAGCAAGAGGAAGCCTGTGCATTTGTCTAGAACTACAGCCAAATGTAAGTCAGACATATGTCAAATACATTTCAGACATATGTCAAATACATTTCAGACATATGTCAAATGTAATACAGACATATGTCAGTGTTCTGACTTCGATATATTTAATACAAATAAATATTTTGGTTACCTCTCTTCACTTTCCTTTTCCTGTTTTTCTTTCTTCATTGGTCCCTTCCCGACTTGACATTGGTTCTAAAATGATCAAAATGTCAAAAAAATATGTGTCTGCAGACAGCTCCTTCCTGACTTCAGTCCCTTCTTGACTAATTAAGATGTGTCTGAAGAAATGTCAAAATGTATGTAAATATCCAAAACTGTCTAACCTAATATATAAAAATGTCTGAAGTAATAGATCAAAATGTCTATAGAAACTTATGAAAATGTATGAGAAATATGTAATATCAGAAAGATAATGCAGTAGTGTTTAAAATAATAGATAGAAGTGTCTAAAATAATCTATAGAAATGTCTAAAAGATGACATAGAAGTGTCTAAAATAATATATAGAAGTGTCTAAAATAATAGATTACAATTGTACAGAAGCATTACAATTTCACTTCAAGCAATGAGAGAACCGGCCACCAAATCAAATAGAATGTTTTCAAAACAGATCTGAAAAGGAACACATATACTAAATCATCTCCCCACTTGCTCCTTTTTTGTCGCTGCACGTTGGTCGCCAAGCATCGCCGCTCGCTAGTCGTTGCTACTCGGTTGATCGTCGCTACACGTTGCTCGTCGATCTTCGGTGCTCGCCGATCGTCAATGCTTGCTGTTCACGATCCCCGATTGTTAGTGTTCATTGTTCGTGATCAATGATTATCGTTGCTCGTCGTTCGAGATTGCCGATCATCCCTGCTCACCGACATTCGCCGATAGTTGCTTCTCGTGTTGGAGCTCGCCAATTCACCGATCATTGCTCGCCACTGATAGCACGGCTCTCTGCAACAACTGTGAAACAAAGAAAATTAATGATTTTAGGAGGGTTATAATAGTAAAATAACTTCACTATGTGTAGGTGCGCATATGCGCACCTTAAAATTGGTAATATTTTTTGAGTTTAGTTGTTAGCCGCTGTTTTCAAACGGGATAATAGGAAGATTTCAAAAGTGATTTACCCACGTTCTTCCCTTTCTTGCTAGGCTGCTACGTACACTTGTCCTCTCTTAATAGCAGTTAATCCTTAAAGTATATATATTCGCTTATTTTCAAAACGGCCATTTTACTTTATTTTTGTCAAAAAATCACTACCACTGCTACGATCGAAATTTTAAAAAATTTAATGGGGGAACGTGGACGCGGTGGATCCGCCCCCGGATGCACTTACTATTACTAATCTACTACTCCCTTCGTCCCTGGAAAATTAAATATATTTTTTTTAAGTTATCTTAGAAAAATTGATCACGTTTCTTAAAAAGAAACTTTTCACTATCAAAATTACTAAACTATCATCACTTTATCTTTACTTTTTCTACCTCGTTTTTTGTGCATTCTCAACCAATGGACAATTAAGTAAACATATACAAACATCTTACATTTACCTTAATCTTCGTGCCTAGACAAATCCTCCAATCTTTTGGGGACGGAGGGAGTATTATATATTATTACGGGACCCTTGCCGAGATAGCAAAAAAAAAAAAAAAGAATGGAGTGATTTTGTGAGAACACCTAAAATTCAGGTAGGTACCAACTAGATATTGAGTTTTTTTTTTGCAATGTAGGCATCAATTTCAATCCTCAATTCTCTCCATATTGGATTCGTTAATTATTAATTAGATTGATTCTCTAAAAAATCTTCAATTCATTAATTGGTAGTATTAATTTTCTCTCCATTTTTTAATCCATTTTCCTACTCTCTCATTAATTAAGTATCACGCTCTCTTCTCCCATTATTTCTCATAAAGTTTACATCTTTCTCACCAAGTTCACATCTTTTCCAATGGTCTTCTTCAATTACAATAAACCCATTCCACAATCATTCCTTCATGGGTTGTCGCAGGTAAAAAATAATGAAACATTTATTTTTCATCATTTAATTTTTTATTTTATTTTTCAATCATTTTGAAATAGAAATTTAAGAATTTCGTATACAAATAAAAATTTCATGTGCCCATTTTCAAATTTACTTTATTTATATTTTTTGTACTATAATAATGCAAATAAATTGAAATCAAATGAACATCAAAAGTCAAACTTTTCATTATTTTTGGGACGGAGGGAATGGTTTAATTAATTTAATGTTAACTATTATATACTATTACGGGAGCCTTGTCGAGGTAGCAAACAAAATGAATAGAGTGATTTCGTGAGGACACCTAGGATTCACGTAGGCACCAACTAGACTATGAATTTATTTTTTTGCGCTATGTATGCATCAATCAACCTACCATTTTTAAGCAATCGGCCTACCATTTTTTTAGGAATTGGTTTCCAATTTCAGTCCTCAAATAAATTATATTGATTTTCTCCATATTGGATTTGTTAATTATTAATTAGATTGATTCTCTAAAAAATCTTTAATTCATTATTTTTAGGACGGGTGGAGTAGTTTTTATTAATTTAATGTTAATTTGTTGCACAAATTTTATGCACGCTCATTGTTCACAAGTTATATTTAACACTAAACTCCTTTAACGTGTATGTATCTTTCCTTGTGTAGGGTTTGTAGTTTTTTTATCACTGTTTCACAAATACAGCAACTTTGTTTGCCGGTTTAGTTTTAACTCTTCGCTCACTGTCCACTCTTGTTCATACATGATTTCTATAATTGGAACTTATATTCATTTTGTTATTTTTAATTAGTGACATGCATAATTTATTTTAAATTAGTATTCTTATTAGTGGATCAGAAACCAAAAAATGGAGTTGATATTTTTAATGTTATGCATATGGAACTTTTTTTTAATGCGTAAGGTAAAAAAAATAAAGTTAGACTCATTGGTGACATGTATAAACGTGAAAAGTTTATGTGTAAGGTAAAAGAAAAGTATACTACCTTGATCAATATAAATAGTCTCATCCAAATAAAATCAAATCGGATATAAAAGCATTGAAAATGAAAAAGCACAAAAGTGTTTCTTGACAATATCAAATAGAAGCATCATCACATACATAAGAAGAAAAAAATAAGGGGTATCTCCTAATCAAATAAATAAATAGAAACAAAAGGAGAGAGGAAGTTATAAATCAAAGAGGAGGAAGAAAAAATAATTTTTCATTTATTGTTCATTTGTCGCTAAACAATGTGTAAATTAATAGCATGCACATTATAAATAAGCGGTCACTAAGTTTGTGCTATATTTAAAAAAAAAAAATTTCCACATCTATATTTTTTATTACAAGAACTACTGTTATTTGGTTTAGTCTCTATTGTTTTAACATGCTATTAATTATCTTATTTTCCATTTTTATGTTTGCAATTTGAGGTCTATTTTATTTTGACCTATATGTTAAGGGGTGTTCATGAGTGGGGTGGGGTAGATAGAAGAGAAAATATTATCCATATGCAGTGGAACTGATACCCAATTTTACTATCCGTAACCGACCATACAACAATGAGTTTTTGCGGATCGGGTCACAGGTAACCGCACGATAATAAATATTAATATCATAAAGAAATGTGTATTTTAAAAAAATTGACTATATCAATTCTGATCATTATAAATAAGTAGTCAAGTAAGTACATAGCGAAAACAGCACATCTACAAATGTATTATATGCGTATTAATATTTCAATTCTTAAGTTAACACAAAACTTTGTAAAATGCACTAATTTACCATAAATTTACTCAAATTAATATATTATTAATATTATCATCTTATAAATTTGGTTAAATATTAATTTTTGGAACGTATGCAAGTATTAGAAGTAGTTAACTTAATAGGAACTGGAAGATAAAATCGTAGTCTATTCACATTACTGTAAGATGTAGAATACGGAGTATTCTAAAACAGACCATATGATGAATTCTTATTATATCTCTGCATCATCCAAATAACCATCCGTGTATATATATATATATATGGAGTAGAAGATATCTACTAAAGAAGCAAATCACAAATAGAAAACAAAGGTCTGATTTGTATATATGAGTTGAGTTGAAGCCTCTGTGGTTCAGATATTGTTGAGAACAACATGAATCGGATTGAAGATTGAAGAGGACGACCCAATAAACAGTAGCAGGAAGAGTAGCCCAAACGACACCGTTGCAGGGACGTTCCCATCAGATGATGTTGGCGACGGTGCTATACTTGTCACTCCTATATAACAAAGTGAAATTGCAATAAATAAATTAAAAAAAAATGAAATTGCAATAATATTAATTCATCTCTCTTTAATTGATGATCGGTTCAAGATTAGGGAAACAATAATATATATTTTATTTCAGTTAATCAAGGGTTTATCTAGTTCGGAAAATTCTCAATTCCAAAATTTCCTTGTAATTATTTGGATGTAACTAGTTATTTAGAGATGGACAAAATTTTACTCCAATCTAGAGAGTAGAAAAGTCATCATTCCTGCATACGTGATATATCATTATTGGCCGGTATTATCACTAATAATTACGGGCTGCCACTATTTATACACTGGGGTGACAATCCGTAATTAATAGTGATGGCTTCAAATAATAGTAGTATGTCCAATTTGAAAACCTTATTTCCAAATTTTGAAAAACTCTAGTATTAAGATAGAAAAACTAATTATTTGAAAATTTTCATCTTAAAACTAAAATTCTTAAAAATTTAGAAAACAAGTTTTTCCCTAATATATACATCAAACTTTAACATGCATGACATGACACAGGTTGGAGGAAAATATTGCAGGTTGGAGGAAAATATTGTCCATTTTCTTGGACGGCGTACGTACCTGGAGAGCCCGGAGAAGGAAGGGGAGATCCAACAGTAGAAGCTGCGCCAAAAGGTGAATAATGAGATTAAGTTAATTACTAATTTCTATTCTTAAACGTGATTAATTAATTTAAGTACGCACCATTGCATGTGGTGAGTGAAGGAGTCTGGACATTGCAGGCAGTGGGAAGCTCCAAGGCTCGAGTCTGGTTGATGGTAACTCCAAGGGAGGAGGAAGCGGTGCCGTTTAGGACAAGGCAAAGGCACTCGGGGTTGGAATTAACGACAGAAGACAGCTGCGAGCAACAGGAAGAAGACGGCGTCGAGGAGTTGCCGGTTATGTAGTTGAGACAAGGAGCCAAACCAGCAATCATGGTCGCGCAGCTGCTGGACGTCGTTTGGGCATCAGCTGTCCACCAAAACGACGACGACGACGCAGCAACCGCCGCCGCAAGGACCACAACCACCATACTACTTACTCCACCGGCCATCTATATAAACAACAAACAAGTACGTACTGATCAGATATATGTTTGGGGTGTGTGTGTGTTTATATATATATACAGGAGGATTGATCTGACCAGTTCTTTGAATGACTTCACCAGCCGGGATTATGATCGACTAGAACTTTGGTTTATTATTGTTAAATCAGATACTAATTGTTTTGTTAATTAACTAGAGTTATAATTACAGGTGCTATGGCAAGTCGTTATCTGGGGAATAGTTAATTAAAGTCAATTGAATCTGGCACGAATTAGTTGGTCTACCGTCTACCTGAACCTGCCCGCCAATCCTCTTACGTGCTTCTCACTAAATTTTGTTGCATGCATTTTTTTAAAACTTGACCAAGAAATAAAATAGTAATCAAATTTACTAACATTATTATTATACTGTATAACTTTAAATTTAATAATTAATGAAAAGGATAACGCTGATTAATTAATATGGATGAATTGGTGAAGAGAGTTTATATATATATATATATATATATATATATATATATATATATATATATATATATATATATATATATATATTCAAGTCCAAACATTAAACTACTACTAGGAGTACTATCTGTTTCTCCATCCTTCACTTAGGTTGGAAGTTGGAAAAGGGATTACTGAAAAAGAAAAAGAATTACTGCTTTTTATAAAGGATATATAAATAAAAATTAATTAATTACTACTACATGAATGTACGTACAACCCAATGAAGTAAGAAGTATGAATCCACATAAATGTATAATCTGGGAACAATCAAATGATGAACAGGTTTCACAGCACAGAATAAGATAAAATGCAAGAAGCGATGAACAGAGCAGCCAAGATGGTGAAAGCAATCGGAATCTTCTTCTGCATGCATCCAGCAGCACCAGCAGCAGAGGTGTTCGTAGTTGTCTTAGACCCAGTCCCAGTCCCTGTGGCGGCCACATAAACATTACTCCATTTTAGTAACTTATTCACAATACAAAATAGAAGCAGTACTGTGTAAATTAATTAGTGTGAAACCTGAAGCTGAAGCTGGTGTCTCATCGGACGAGTCAGCTGGGGTAGTTGAAGAAGATCCCGGTGCAGGTGCTGCCGCAGCATCGTTACAACGGCTAACAGGAGGCGTTTGCACATTGCAAGCATTGGGGAGCTCCAAGGCGCGGGTCTGGTTGATGGTGATGCCGGGTGATGATGAGGCACCGCCGTTGAGAGCTGCGCAGAGGCATTGCGGCTGCGACTGAACCACTCGCGACAGCTGAGAGCAGCAAGAGGATGAAGGCGTGGAGGAGTTACCGGAGACGTAGTTTAGGCACGGGGACAAGCCTACAAGCACCGATGTGCACCCTGATTGAGCTTTGGCTTGGGACCAAAATGTGGCTGCCATTGCCACCACCACAACAATCACGCTCACCTTCACTCTTCTCCACTCCATTCTTAATGCATGCAACAACTGAAATTGTGTGTTTTTGTTTTTTAAATGTTATGGACTGGTTATTTAATTTGATGAAGCAGAGGAAGGGATGGATGGAGCTTATAAAGAGTTGCATTTCTTGGGAAACATTGTAAGGTTAGTTGCTTTCTGATGGCCAACTTTTTCTACATTCAAGGTCTCTTGTTAATTTGGTGGAATAAATCTTGTTCAACACTACTACCAATTCCCTTAGCTTCAGTCAAATGTTCAACAAATTGGGATAGAGAGTGTAAGTAAGAGTGGGAGCCAAGCTCTTTATGAGATTTCAGTTAAATGATGATTGGAGGTGTAATGATTTGGTGAACAGTGCAACCTTGCTTGGTCCCAAAGGTTAGGCAGGGATATTAATATGAAAACTACATCAAGTACCGGTTTTTTCTTTGGAAAAAAGAATTACTGTTGATGTTCATTTCTTGTTTCTTCAAAAAAATTTGAAAGGCAGCAAAAGATTTTATTAAAAAAAATCATAAAAATTACACTGATTTCATGTTTCTTCAAGTACATTATACTTTATTGTTGTGATCTTTCCGTAAAATAATTTCAATCAATCTTTAAAAGTCAAACTTTTATTTCAGTTTTCAAAAACTAAATTAAACTATTTTCTGAAAAGAAAAATGATCACATCTTAAAAACGTTGTAGCGACGAGATTTTCGACAGGAGTCGCCACCAATCTATTTGGCTTAGGTCGATTGGAAACCTAAAATAATTGGTCTGCACAGGCTCTAGATCCGTTAGTCAATTACAATAAAAAATAAAAATTCTCGATTGTCCAAAATTGCTACCACATGGTTTACTTCATATTTATGTCTGATTTTTTATTTATCCGCTTTTTATTATTTTTTTATTAAATGATATACAAAATAATTAATTCTAATAACACTAGCAATAATGACAATAATCAATAATGGAATAAATAAGTTAATGCAATTTAAATGAAAGAATTAGAGACAAAGATTAAGAAAAATAAAGATTAAAAGTTTAGACCTAGTACCCAAAATGTCAATTTTTTAAACTTGTTAAAGGATTACTATAAGTGGATGGACATCACATCAATGGCTCAATTGACATCTTTAAAAACCTTAGGGACCTAAGTGACATAAAGGGAAAACATGAGGGGCTAAACATATAAAAAGGAAGAAAATAAATAAAAAAAGAAAATAGAACACTTACCTGCAACAGCAAACTTAAGGAGCAGGCGGGACGCAACAAGGAGAAGGTGCAGGCCGGGTCGCTGCTTCTGGGCTGCGGTTGACGGCAAAAACGGCGGGGATCTTCTAGGCGGAACACGAACGGTGGCCTGGGTCGCTAGATCGAAGCAGGTTGAGCCGCGGGCGGGTAGCGGGTCGACGCAAAATTCTCCCCTGTCCGGAAACTTCAGGCAAAAAGGATGGTAGATTCGGACTCCTGACCAAGTTTCAGAGATTGAAATTGGAAGGCCGGATTGTGAGATTGAAGTTGTTGGAGTTGAGAGTGAACGAAAAATTGCATAATTTTGCTCTATTTTCGATGATTTTTTTATCGAATTTCTCTCTATTAATTGATGTGTTTAGGGTTTAATTGAAGGATCTATTTATAGAGAATGAGTTAGAGTCAGAATTAGAGAAGGTTTAGAGAGTTGAGATTAAACTGAAACTCCTAATTTTAAAAGAGGTAGATTAGATTATTATTATTATTATTATCATTATTATATTATTATTATATTATTATGATAATTATATTTATAGTTTTCTCCCCTAAAATCATTAAACATTCAATTAGGTTCTTTTTACTTTTTAATTGCTCAAATCAAACCCCAAGTTATTAGTCTAGGTCAAAGCAGTTGTTAATTAAAATTTCGGACAAAAATCGGGTGTCAACAAACGCCAGTTATTTGTCACCCAGGTGATTTTTCACCCACTTGGATCATTTGAGAAATGAGGGGTAGATATGTAATTGTTCGATTAGTTGTGTTTTGGTTTCTAAATTACTTTGTAGCTAAGCCATTTGGATTATTGGGTGAAATATCACATAAATGATAATTAATAAGATTGTCTTAAAAAAGAAGCCAAACAATTTGTGGTGTTTCTGAGGGCTAAATCCTTAATCAAGCCCACTGCTCGGCAATTAGTAAAAATCAACCCCTCTGCTCTAAGTCGGTGCGAGTTAAGCCCTTTAATTGTTAAAAAAGAGTGTGGTATAGGTCCCTTTTTCAATTCCACAAACTTTTATTTGATAAATTGGGATTTGCATTCTGTTAAGCTAAAGAGTTTGTGACAAGGAAATTTGTTAGTGATATTCACAAGTTACTTGTTCCAAATGTATAGTAAAAACCAAGATTGAGATACAATTGATCTCGTATGGCTTAACATACATGTGTAAGGTTACTACCATGTATTGTATGGATCTCTCCCCGGTGTAGCCCCTCCCCAACAAAGGGATCATTGGCACTTCCTTGGTCCCAAGTGGGTTGTCACTTTTAGCTTTTCCCTCCCTTCCTACAAATTAGTATCCGTGGCCTGTTTATTATCACTATGTGGACGTTTGATGGAGTACAAAATGTCAAACTAGGGGGAACATGTTTTGTTTGCTAATCAAACATTTACTACAACCTCTCACGTGGTAGTTGTTTACCAAATACAAATCATATCATATAGGAGCAGTACGTATACTAATTAGCTACATGTTTCTTCTTCCTAATTTGTCGATAATTATCAATTAATCATCCTATCTGATCCCCAACAGCTGTCAGAATTAATAGCCGCTCATAAAATTTAAAAGTTTTCCAGCTCCATGATATGTTGAAGATCGAGTAGGCGAAGGATTGGACGTGTTTTGGTTATGTGAAATCTTCAGAAACCGAGAAATCACAATTAATCACGTGCAGTTGCAAGCAATCAGAAGATAAGAGGAACCTGTAGATTTGTTATTGACCACCAATAATTCATAAACAGATGATGTATGCCACATGCAGACTACCGAATGATTAATCAGACACAGTGGAATCAATTGATTATTAACAACATAACAACTAATGAGATGACAAAACATATTGTAAGTCTCTCAGATCTGTCTGTGACTCAGACTCTGTAAGCACACATGGCCAGGAAGAGCAGGAAAACCACCAAATGACTTGAAACTTTGGCAATGCTTGAGGACCCGTTTGAAGATGGAGTAGTTTTCGATCCAGTTCCTGAACCTGCACAAATTTTAGCAGAAGTTTACATCTTTTTTATTTCTAATGATTACAGATATTTGTCCTCTTCAAATACTTACTTGTTGTTGTAGATGTTGATGGTGTAGTTGCAGTAGTAGTTGTAGTTGTTTCTCCGGTAGGGGAATCAGTAGGTGAAAATGCTGGCGAACCAGCCGTGGATGAAGGTGTTGCAGCTGCTTATTTGTTACCAGGAAATGAAGATCAGGTTATTGATTGAATTGAAAAAGATCATCATAGAGTCATGGTACTTTAAGAAATATTGTATCTCGTTCAAAACTTGATGACCAACCATTGCACTGGCTAAGTGGTGGAGTCTGCACATTGCAGGCACTGGGAAGTTGGAGAGCAGCGGTCTGGTTAATCGCGAAGCCCAAGTTGGAAGCAGCAGTGCCATTGATGACAGAGCAAAGACACTGAGGTGAGGTTTGAACCACACCGGCCAAGCTTGTGCAGCAAGTAGTAGACGGGGTTGATGAGTTCCCAGTAATGTAAGTGAGGCACGGGGCCAGGTTCAAAAGCGTTGTGGTGCAGCCTGTGGTCTGAGCCCTGGCTCCACACCAGAGCGTGGCCACAAAGGCCAAGGCTAGTGCCAAAGTGATTAATCCTCTTGAAGCCATGGGAAGAGTGAATGGTGAGGTTGCTTGTGGGAGGGGCAAGTGTGAGGGGGAAGTGTTTGGGAAGGTGGGATTATATAAGGGAGTTTTGGAGTGGAAGGACAAAGTGGACAGGTATGTTTTGGATGGCCAACTCTAGGTGGTTTATAACTAAACACTTATTTTATTTAACGTGATGAGATTCTTTGTGCTTAAAAATATTTGATTGGTTATCTACTGTTCCTAATTCCATAAAATTAAGATACTCAGTGCTCTGCCTTTCACTGTATCTGACTTCTCTTCATTGCACTTATTGCCTCCCAACTTCTCACTATTATTGCAATTAAATCAAAGTGACCGCAACTCATCATTGACCTTACTTAGATAATTAGCTACCTAATTGACCCACAATCTCATGCGCCCGCTTGATGTGCCCAAACCTGATACCTTTGAGATGGTGGAGGTAAGACTTGACTTGGTTGGAACACTAACAATGAATTAAAAGGGTATCATAGGTATTTCACGTGGGCTCAATATTATATCGAACAAGTCAAACATTAATGACTAGAAAAATAGTAAAAAGACATAAATAAAAGTGAAAATAAAAAAGCACATAAAAATGACAAAATTGAGTGTTAACAGAGATAAAAAGATTTGACAAATCAGACTTTATATAAGCTCCAACAAAGGGTAAAAAAGTTAATGGTTTCTTCTCTGCCCAACAACTGGGATAAGGTATTTAAAGATGCTAAATTCATTATTAGAGTTTCATTTGAGCAAAAAGGAGGGGAAAATTCTTCGGAGCTATTATCGTTTGTCTTTGTTTTGTGAGTCTGATGAATTTAATGAAGATGTTAAACTGGCTTTCAATATAAGACTGAAAAATGAGCTTATAAAAAGGCATGAAAGATCGGTCTGTTAATTAATTAAGCTTTGTTGTTCTTCTTTTCTTTTTTTTTCTCACTCATTCATTATTTAGTTCTTTGTTTGTTCTACCATTGCACTCAGCTATGAACCCATATTCTGTCTAATTTTATCCCCCACTTCTTTTCTGTCCCCCGTTATAATTATAACAATGCTAATTAATGCGTTAATTTTATAACAGAATAAGCAATAATATTAATTAATTGTACGTAGTAGGATTCTGTTTTCTCATCTTTTGCCGTTCTTCTCCTTCAAAAGGTATAAAATATCCAAACTGGACAAAAAATTTCGTCGATTGTAATTTCTTAAGTTTACAAAAGATACTCGTATTTTAAATTTTCACATAGTTAAGCTCTTAAGGGTATAGGCTGTAACTATACACCCCTATTTTTTAAAAAAGAAAAAAATCGGTTAAAAGTAAATTTCTTCTTTTTTGCTTTTTTGATGGGGGTGTAAATTTCTTTTTCATTAATTTAAGAGTTGGAATTAAGGTTGAACCACACAAGAACGCAAAAGACGAGGATCCACGTCTGGACCAGTTCCGGGGAAAACTAGTACAAAATTAGCATCAAATGACTGCTATAAAAAGATTAATCATTACCTTTCAGCAATATATTATATAAGAATTAATTAATTAATCAAGCAAGCAAGATTAATTAATCATCAAGTAGCTAGCTAGTGTATACGGCAATGGCAATGGCGGGACAGAAGTTTATTGCATTGTTGGTGGTGGTGATGATCGTGGCGGCGGCGGTGCAGGTGCAAGAGGCGGAGGCCAAGGTAGACAAATACAAACAGTGTTTCAATACCTGCCGTGCCAATTGCAAGAAGGAAGGTAAAGGTGACAGTGATTGTGTCATGCAGTGCGACGGCGATTGCACCGGCGTTTAATTAGATACCATCTACCAAATTAAGCTAGCATGCATTCACCGGTGGCCGGAGCACAAAGCGCTGCGGATCGATGGAGGCTGCTTATTTTACACAGGCATATATATATCCATCATCTAATTTCCTCTTATTGTCTACTAGTATTGTTTTTACCAGCGTATATATATGCATGCATGTAATAACAAGCTAGCGATCTGGCTGAAATTTGCCTAACTGATTTAATTAATGGTTTAGAATTTCATAATCACTGATTAAATAGGAGTAAGTGATATTATAAAAAAAATTATATTTTTGGTCATATTTTATAGGTTAAAAACTCTAAATTATGTATATTCAGGCTGCAGTTTTTTTTTGTTTTTAGCGTTTTAGAAAACGAGTGCCGCTTAATTTGTGAGCATTTGTACTTTTTCATGGGGATAATACTTAAATAGTTCTCCTAATTGTTTACAACTTTCATAAATAACCCACACCCCAATCACGTTAAATACATAATAAAGAGCCCTTTTAGGTTCTTTTGATTCACATATATATTAAGAGTAAATTCTGTTGACATTCTCGTAAAAATAATTGTTGTCATGTTTTAAAAACTTGTCCTGTTTAAGTCATATACTATGGTATCGTGTCCTATTTTGGTCATTTCCGTCCGATCCATCCATTAGTTCTAATGGATTTGTGTAAATTTACCTTTTTACCCTTACGTAAATTTTACTTCGATCCTTAAACTTAAATTTCCCAAAAACTTTAACTCCAAAGTTTAAATCACCTATATAAAGCCCCCTCCTCAAAACTCCCCAGATTCTTCAAGATCACAAAGTTAAAAAAACAACAACATTTCTGCAGATCCATTAAAATCACAAAGTCAAATAAAAAAAGCAACAACATGAATCGAGCCCCCAGACAGTCGGTGACCACTTGCACCGTCTTTTCCTCTCTTCGACGAAACTCTAGCTCCTTCAACAATAATCGAGTTTCGTGGGTTAACTAAACCCAAATCGATTTCTTCAAGTCCCCCATCATGAATCGAACATCTGGGAAGTATTTGGTTAGAAGCATACAACTGGCGATCAATTAGCCGGACATGATCGAGCTCGATCCAGTCGCAATTGTCGTTGCCGCAAGCTGTAAAAGTCCAGATGATATGATCGCCGGTCAGATAGTCGCAGATGTCGAATTTCACATAAACTTCTATTTCTGCCTCGAGCATCGTACTCGAAATCTAGGAATTTGGAGATCCCGATCTTGCAAGCTTCCAGGGTCTTGAAGCTAATCGTACTCGTAAAGCTTTGATCTGAAACAGATTATTCGTTCCTTTCTCTCGTTCCAAAGTCAATGAGATCTCCTGGAGACTGGTTACGACGTCTCTATGGCAGAAGCGGATGTCGTTCTGACAACACCCACAACTTTGCTGCTGCATCTTGATTCGGTTTGATCAGGTTTGATCTTGAAAAGAGCCAAAGTGTGTTGGGTTTATGGGTTTGAGAAGCTTTGACGTTGTGTGTGGATGATTGGGAAGAAGTCGAGAAATAAGCAAGAAATGGGGCTGATCGAAGAGAATGAAACAGATCTCGTTATTGGTCATCCGTGAGGGGTGGTGGAGGAGAAGTAAAGTGATGGGGTTATAGATCCGAGTTAAACTTTGAGGTTAACATTTTAGGGAATTATAAGTTTAAGCACTAAAGTAAAATTTTCATGAAGGTAAAAGAGTAAATTCATATAAATCCGTTAGAACTAACTGTTTAAGGGGACGAAAATGACCAAAATATGACACAATACCATAAGATAGGATTTAAACATGACAAATTTTTAAAATAAGACCAAAACATAACAATAATTATTTTTACATGATTGTTAACCGAATATACTCCACATATTAACCTTAAACGTGTTGGTCAGTTACACACCTTAGTCTATTTTTACAATTGCCACATTAATGATTTAACTCAACATGACAACACTACGTACAATTTGACCAGAGAATCTTCAATCTAGTGATGGATCGGTCTATTAAATTTCTTTACGCATATATAGAATCCACAGATAGTCCTCAATGGTTTTAAAAACTGTAAACAAAACCCTATATTCCCAGTATTCTAAATTCATTACAGTACTATTAGCTTCTTTTTATTTTTACATGAACATCCAATATTACACGTGTTACAACTCGGAGACTTTCAGATTTTACTAATTTGTAGTTCATTCATTTTTTTAAAAAAAATAACCAAAATTATCTACCATGACATTATCGATTTGAGATGACACACACTTTTTATCTACAGATTACTCTATAATTTTTTTTATTGAACATATAAAAATGTTCCTCTACCAGCCAAAAGGCCCTAATTCTAAACAGTTCACACCGTTATAATTCTAACGATTTGGTGCACCGCTGCGGCCCACCGAGTGAGCGTGGCCCCTCTACCAGCCAAAAGGCCCAAAAAGATTGGACAGTATGTGGACCTAGCTGGACCTCACTCTATTTCGGGCTTGAAAGTACGGCCCAATTGGAATTGATATACTAGACTTGAGTTAGAACCGTAGAAGAAAACGATGGCCGGTCTCCGATACTTCACGTCACGACGCCTGAAAACTGGTCACCGTTGAAATTCAAGGCTGAGCCACCTGCTCAACCGCTCACCACTCTTCTCTCTGCCCCACCCATTCTCATGAACTTCACGTCACGCGTTATTTTGCTGGTCCTTGCACTTGTAGCCACCGTTAATCCCTTGACCTGCTCCCCTTGTGCTCGATGAAATGTCTGACTGAGAAAAGGAGCAATGTCCATAGCTGGCCGTTCAACCAATAAAGAATGCTTCGTACGAATAACTTGCGCCACCGTGTCTCATCTATCTGTCAATTCCTTTCTGTGCTCAGTGATGCCGGTTTCAGTGTCGTCAGTCCAAAGACCATTACTTCTCGATCCTCCCTGACGACAAACCTCGAGAAGCCATGGAATGCCTTCAGCTTCTCGGCTTTGTCTGGAACAGTCTTGGTTCAGGCCCGAGACCCGGCTAAACTGAACATGGAGATACAGAGTGCAATCGATGGAAGAAGACATGTAGATGCGTGGAAGCTGTTTGAACAGCACATGCACATGGAAGGCTTTCCTAGAAAATCTGTTGTCAATAAGCTTTTAACAGGTTTTGCAGAGAGCCTTGATGTGGTCTGGCTTGAGAAGGCATTTGGGATTGTGGAAAAGGCATTTGAGGAGAGTAAACAGAACTTGTTGGAAAGGGAGTCTCTGATATATCTTGCTCTTGCTTTCGCCAAGTGTGATTTACCGGTTCCTGCTTCAACTATTTTGAGAAAGTTGGTAGAAACAGAACAATTCCCACCTGTCAATGCCTGGTCTGCAATCTTGGCTCACTTGTCACTAACAGCTCCAGGAGCCTTCATTGCTGCTGAACTTGTACTTGAAATAGGCTATTTGTTCCAAGGTGGACGAATAGATCCACGGAAGAAGAGCAACGCACCATTACTTACTATGAAGCCTAATACCGTTTCGTTCAGCATTGCTTTGGCTGGCTGTCTCTTGTTTGAGCTATCAAGAAAAGCAGAGCAATTGCTTGAGATGATGCCTAGGATTGATGTTAGAGCTGATGCCAACTTACTGGTCATAATGGCCGATATCTATGAGAGGAACGGACGAATAGAAGAACTCAGGAAGCTGCACCGCCATATGGACGAAGTGTTCAGCTTAAGTGATGTTCAGTTGCGGCATTTTTACAAATGTTTGCTGACTTGCCACTTGAAACTTGGTGACCTTGAGGCTGCATCTAGCATGGTTTTGAATATGCTTCGTAAAGCCAAGGAAGCACAAAATTCTCTTGCTGCTGCCAAACTTGCACGTGACGTGAATGGGCATGGGAACACGTTCCCTGCTAGACCGTTCTTAAGTAAAAATCAGAGCGCAAAGGAATCAGAAATTTTAGGGGACATGGATCCCAAGAAGAACCAGATAATACATTATGATGATTTCTTTAGAGACAGAAATTTTCTGACACTTGGGATGGAAGCAAAATCTGTCCTTGATATTTTGCTAGGTAAGCTGCATAAACAAGCTGACCTTATTACAACAGAACATGGTATCCTCCAACCAACGGAAGATATTTATGTGAAATTAGTCAAGGCCTTCCTTGAAGCAGGGAAGATCAAGGATTTAGTCCAGTTTCTTATCAAGGCAGAGAAAGAAGACTCCCCAGCTTCCAATGATGATTCAGCCTTGGTTCATGTTATCAATGCCTGCATTTTGCGTGGATGGTTAGATCAAGCTTATGACATTCTTGATGAGATGCGCTTAGCTGGTGTTAGAACTAGTTCTTCTGTTTATGCTTCACTCTTGAAAGAATATTTTAAAGAAAATCGTGTGGGCGAGGTCAATGCACTCTTGCGAGATGCGAAAAGGGATGGTATCCAGCTGGACTCCAGTTGTTATGACATGTTGATTCAGTCCAAAGTGCTACAGAAAGATACTCAAGGAGCGCTCAAGCTATTCAAAGAGATGAAAGAGAGTAAGTTAGTAAGGAGTGGTAACCAGGAATTCGACATGTTGGTCAAGGGATGTGCAGGGAATAGTGAAGCAAGCCTGATGGCAAAGCTTTTACGGGAAATAAAGGAAGGTCAAAAGTTGGAGAGTGGTGTTCATGATTGGAACAATGTAATCCATTTTTTCTGTAAGAAGAGGTTAATGCAAGATGCTGAAAAGGCTTTGAAAAAAATGATGAGCCTGGGGCATTCTCCTAATGCTGCAACTTTTCACTCTATGGTCACGGCATATGCTGCAATAGGAGGGAAGTATGTCGAGGTGACAGAGCTGTGGAGTGAGATGAAGTCTTGTGCTCGTTCCACAGGTATGAAGTTTGACCAGGAACTGCTAGACTCTGTGCTTTATACATTTGTCAGGGGTGGTTTCTTTGCCAGAGCTAATGAAGTGATAGATATGGTAGAGAAGGGAAACATGTTCATTGACAAGTACAAGTATCGCGTGCTTTTTTTGAAATACCACAAGACCCTTTATAAGGGTAAGTCTCCAAAATTTCAGACAGAAAGCCAGCTAAAGAAGAGGGATGCAGCACTAGAATTTAAAAGGTGGGTCGGGTTAAATTGAGGAAGTGTTTGTTTGCTATGGGTTATAGTACTCTGATATGATATCAAGTTACTGACGACCCTACAATTGTGCTCAGCAGCTTCATGTAGAACATGAACTGTCAAGGGGATAAAGCAAAGCTTATATGACATAGATGGGTCTTGGCATTCATGTTTGGTACCCATATCTGAGGCAATGTTCATCTGTTTCCTTCTGCCGCCGAAAAAGAGAACTAATAAGACATCTGACCAGACCTGGTGTTACATTATACTATATTTGTGCTTAGCCATGAGCTTAAATGCACGGTCCTTGACTTTATCAATGAACTACATTGTGTATAGAAGTTTTGTGTCGAAATGTTCATTAGGAGAGGCCAACACATGAATGAAGTGGAATTTCAATGATCATTGTAGAGAGAGAAACATAAAAGTTTATGAGGGAGTTCTAATTGTGAAGTTCTTCAAATCCTCGGATCTAATAATGGCACTATTGTTTTCCTTCCAAGTGATCAGCTAGCTTCAAGAATGTTGCAATTAGTGTTGCATAGCATACATGTTATGGGGCAAAGGATAGAGGTCAATCAAAGGGGCAAGTGGTTAGAATCAAGAACTAGATCCTTTCAAGGGAAAATATATACTCCATATTTCATCGGTCTAAAAAAGATTTTTAGATTCAATCGTAATATTTTTTTGGGCTGTTCCAAAAAAAGTTGACCATTTATTTTTAAGGAATCCTTTTAGCATCGCTTTTACTTTTTTAACCATCAATTTCTTTTTTCCATCCAAAAAATTACAACTATCTTAGATACCTTTTTAACTCCCTTGTTAGCCTCAAATCTTCAACATTCCTAGATCTCCAAATCTAGAAACTTTGAAATCATTTTGGGACGGAGTGAGTAACAATTGAAAACTAAGATCAGAGATAATCTGTTGTAAATAAGTCTGACTTAGCTCGATATGAATAAGTAGCTCGATCTGAATAAGTAGCTGCTCAGTAAACCTATCTGAGTCCTGCACCAAAAGAAAGAGATGACTTTGCATACATTCCCTCTTAACAAATTGTAAGTGCATTGTACGTCTTTACCCTCAGTTTACTGGTTGCTCTTATACTTAGCTTGATCTAAACACTAAACTGAACCAGCACATAGAAGAAAGAGCAAGGGTGTAGATGAAAAAGGAGGGGGCATTGTGTATATAAATAAATGAACCTAAATTCACTTTAATACTGGGACATAAATGAGGCATAAATAAAAACAAGAAAGCTCTGTTACTTGACACCATGTGAAAGAAAACTCGGCACCTAGCTCTTCAGCTCTTGGCCATCTCAGAATCGGAGTGTTCTAACTTGCAAAACTGATCATGTTACCCGGAAAGAGGAACACTTGATATTCGCCTGTTAGCAATTAGTATCTATGTCAAAATTCCAAAGAAAACGATGCCTTCGTTGAGCAAACAAGCTCTCCATTAAAACATGTTCAGGAACTCCGATCATTGCGGGGGTGAGAGAGATCTGCTCGGCAGGGCCCTGTATATTGCTCTGATAGTATCTGGGGTTGTCCTGCAGCAGCCTCCAATCAGGGAAGCTCCAACCTCATTCCATTTGCTCACATAAGATAGAAAATCTTCATTCGCTACACAGGTATTCTCCTGTGGCAAAATGTTATCACCATCAACTTGATTTCACAGGCTACTGTAAAAGACCTTTAAGTGAACATGGTTTCACCACTGACGAGTGATGACAAGATGACTAGAGAAGTAAACACGAATAGTTTAAAGAGATCTAAATTATAGAGCCTAAGGAACTGGAAAAAGAGAACTTACCACCCACACCTTTCTTTCAGCATCATAGCTCTCACCACTGTTAGGATAAATCAGTATTGGTTTCGTAGTCACCTGAACAATTATCAAGATATGTCGAGTATAAGACACATCAAAACTACAGAATGAAGACTGACAGCTAGAGGCTCTGAAAGAGAAAAAGAAATGGGCAATTGAGTTGGAATAACATGCAAGGAAAGAACACAGACTAAAGAATCAACCTTCTTGATGGACAGAATCAGTCCATGGATAAATCTTGGAGGCGTGCAGTTGATTCCAACAGCAACTACTTTCTTACATGATTCAGCTATTGATGCACATTCTAGCAAAGAATCACCGCTAACTACATTAACACCGTCTTTTGAGTTAAAAGCGAACCAGGCAGGAATTTTGATGTCTTCCTCCTCTAGAAGCTCAACATAAGCCTATAAAGAAACACAAATCAAATACGGAGTATCAAACATAATCCAATGTTTATGAACAGAACAAAGCAACTTTCTTCAATCTCATAATCTTTATGATCTTTTGTGTGCGCATGCACACATCAAACAGAATACATTTGAATTAATTTGAATAGTTGGGGTAAAAAATGGATCAACTTGCAATCAAGCGATCAGGAGATTAGACAGGAGATCAGATCAGCTTGCAATGAAGCCTCAGGGTTCTATATATGCACAAAGAATTTTTAGTCTCCACGCATGGTAAAGTGGCACTTTTCCCAACATTTTTCATCAATTTCAATCTCCATAGAAAACAAATGAGATTTTGAATGCAGAAGGGTCTCGCTGATACCTGAGCTTCGAGTTTGTTTGGAATTGTCTCAAATGCAAATAGATCAGGACCTGATTCTGCCAACACCTGAATCCTTCGGCGGTGAAAATCTTTTAAAACTTCCAGAGTGATGGCATCACCATACAAGCCACTGGCACACACATAACGATCATGATTCAAGAAATAAAGAGAAGCATCAATATAGAACTCTAAATCTCAGTGAAAGAAAAATGCATGTACATTTACACCAAACCCAAGAAGCATAAAACCTACTCACCTGTACTCCGATCCATCAGCTAAAAAAGCACCATAACTGCCAACAGATGCTGCAACTAAGATTGGACGGGGCTTGAAAATCTTCTTTTCTGCCACCTTATCAGAAATAACCTTGCATCTTTCATGATACACGTCTCTTGCCTCACAAGCAATTTCCACACTTTTTCTAAGCAACGCTTCACTGCCCTCTCTAGAGAAGCCCTTTGCCTCAAAACCCTGAATAGTGGCCTGCAAGTGTAGAGAAGAAACAAATAAACCATACCATACACAAATCACAAAATAATAATAAAAATAATAATAATAATAATAATATAAAATTGGGAGAGACAGGTAGGAAGTCATTCTCAATACCTGATACGATGCTGTAATAATAATATCGGCACCAGCTTCTAGGTAATCTAGGTGTGCCTGCTCATCAACATCATCATTATCATCATATTGCACCTCAACCCCAACTATGTTGGAGAGTAGGTGGCATGCATATAGTGTCAAGTCTAAAACTTGTTAACAATATTAATTTATGCAACAAGCATAATGGAAAAGTTTTGAAGTAGGATACCCTTCTTGTCGCAAGCTTCTTAGAGGAATAATGAGATGAAATTCTGAAACCATCATTATCATATGTTTTTCCATGGAAAATATCATGAGACAATTGAGGTAATTGTTATAGTTATATCACATTACAAGAATGATACTACTTCGTATTATAAAAGCAAGATGCACATAATGAAGCATGACTTATTACACGCCTATTAGAATCAGTAGAGAGTGCACAAAAACATTGGAAACCCAGTCACTGAAGGAGGAAAAGAAAAAAAAGTAGAATGCTTGCATCAAATCAGGTTTTAACAGTGATAATGTGAAGAACCCAAAATATAGCTACTTGGATCTTTTTAAAATATGATCCGTCTTTTACACATTCATCCAATTTGTTGCAACTAAACAATCTCCATGAGCTACCATACAATTAAAGCATTTCCAACAAAAGAGCCGTGTAAGATCAGCCAAACTGATTCTTAATGTTAAGTTGGTGCAAGTCTTGAACGTTTTAGACTTGGGAATAGATTTGTTCACGGGCTTTCAGCTTAATAAGAGAAGCCCTTTCCAAGTGTAAGAAAAAATCAAAACTGAAAGCCGAAGATCTGTAGAGACGCTTTCCTAGATACGAAAGAGAAATTTGAATGCGTAAATCGAGAATAAATTCATGGAGGCTTACAGAACGAATGAGGTGAGGAGAGGAGTGGAGACATTTGGCACTCCACAGAGTATCGTTGAGATCAGCGCCGTGACGTTCAAGCTCCGTCGCCAAGCCACCGTCGATCACGGCGGCGCCTCCCGTCTGTTTGAGGAATTCCGTCATCAATGACTGCGCTGTGTCGACCGTGAACCCTGCCATCTCGGTGGTGTTACGGCGTCCAAGTCCGTTCCGTCTTCCTCCTGCCTCTGCAATGCACTTGGAAACTAAAAACTGGACTTTCCGCCGCCTTTGGTCTCCTCTCCGTTTCAGAGCTTGAACCAGCCGTTTGAATGGCTTTTATAGGAGTAGACTCTTTTCAGTCCCCGGACAAATAAAAAAATCAAACCCTTCCAGGAAGATTGCTCTGATACTGTCAGAAATCCCATAAATACTATATTGCTTTCAAGTTCCAAAGTAGTGATCCTTTTTTTAGGATGTTTTAATATATAAAAAAAACATACTCACAATTCCATACAAAAAAGTTTCTAACTTTTCAAATTTCCATACATAAAATATCCTTAGATTGTGTCATTTTTTCCCCTCAAAATTCCATACTAACAAACATTGCTTCTAATTTTCAAAATTACAAAAAAGAAAGAAAAAATCCTAATTTTTTTTCCTAAACACACCTTGCTAGCAAGTGAGAATCTTCTCACCCATTTGTTCGTGTTCTCTCCTTATCTCATTATAATTTATTAATGGATAAATTTTCTATGTTCAGTGATATAAGTGTTTTTTTCCACTATGATAGAATGACTTACAAATTTATTTAAAAGATGGAACCTAGATAACTGTTTCCATTCAAGAGTGATTATCCTTTATTAATCTCTTATTTTGTCAAAATAATAATGAATTAACTAACAACGTTACGTAATTATAGTTGATGATTTGAAAGCGGAAGAGACATGAGAAAATAGGACAGTGTGTGAGCTCGGTTCCTTTTTTTTAGACTTTATATACTACTAAAATATTGAATAAAAAATATAGATTAAATACTAAAATCACCATGTCACTATCAGCCTACTCCAAGAATTAACGAAAAATTTGACAAGGAGGCATGGTGAAAGATTGAATGGTAAATTACGAAAACCCCCACAAAGTTTGGTCAAATATTCAGTTTGCTCTCTCTATTTAAACCCTTGAGATTTAGTGAAATCTTTAGTTATCTCCCTTGACGGTTTGTGTTATTAGTTGACCGTTAAGAATTTTAGAGTTAACTGCTCTTATTCTCACCGATATTTTTTACCCTAATACTTCAATCCAAACATTTTTTTCTCTCATTTCTCCTTCTCAAACCGGGCACCCTACCTAGCAGTCGTTGTTGTCTGGTCACTGTCACGACGCAACGAGCTCAGGCCGCAGAAACGCAGGTGAGTCCATGCTGCTACGACACAGGTGAGCCGGGCTGCCCCTTAAATGTTTTAGAGTATAGTTAGTGTAATTAGTACTAAAATCCTTAAGAGTCAACTAACACTATATACGGTCAATGGGGATAACTGAAGATTTCACTAAACCTCAGAGGGTAACTGTTGATTTTTAAAAATTGAGGGGGTAAAATGAAGATTTGACCAAACCTCGGGGGTTTTTTTGTAATTTATCCAAGATTGAAAGTGGAGTACATAACATACCCACCCCCACTTGGGCATTGAAATGGGCCACCAATCCTCACACCTCTGCCAACATGCTTTTCAACGGAATCACGCGTTTGTTCGGCAACTCCTTCAATCTCAAGACCCAATTTGGTAGGCAAGAAGCGAGTTAGGCTTTGCTCATAGTGAATGGAGGGAGTAATATCACTAGAAGATTAGCACATCACCTACAAAGTCACAAAAGCTAACTTTATGGTTGATGCATCAATCATCTAACCACACACTGTCCCTAACAAACAATCACTTGGTTAACTTTGGGTAAAAAGAACTTTAACTTCTCAATTCATCATGGAATGGTTATTGAACTTTTTATCCGAGTCACTTCATTTGATTTTCACTGATGTGCCAGATAAAATAACGATGTGGATTGGGCGAGAAGTTAAAACTAAAGTGTCTCAAATCTTCAATTTAAAAAAACACGTTAATAAAATAAAGAAAGAAAAGTCAGAGTGTAGTTAGAGTGAGGAAAAATGACATGATATTCTCTTAACATGTTTTTCTAATTGAACACTTAAAAGAACTTTAATTTTAACTTTCCGCTCAATCCACGTCATTCTTCCGTCTACCACATTAGCAAAAATCAGACGGGATAACTAAATTAGTAAGGGTTTGAAAGTTTAGTGGTTATTCGACTGGATTAAAAATTCAGTGACCAGTTTGTGAGGTGTTGAAAAATTCAGTGGTTTTTTTGTTGACCTTAATCTTCAGAGCATAGCATATCCACCGGAGACCCGACGATTCGATCTCTCAGTTCTGGATTTGTGCTCGTGAATTAAACTTCAATATCGGTTTCTTCTGGCCTTACTCTATTGATTTGAGGCTGCAATTCAGTGATCTGCGTTGCAGCGCTCCAAGCGGCCGCCGTTCGTTTCAGATCTTCCGGTGGCCCGAGCGGTCGTCCACGGCGGGCTTCACATCACCGAACAGAGGTAAAGCAATCAATTTGAAGTTGCAGCAACAGCGGCGGCCTGCTAAATCCGGACAGTGACCCGATCGATGGAATCGAAGATAAGAAATGGATCTTGCTCTTCTCCTCCGGCGCCCAAGTGGAGAAAAGTGGCGTACGGAGGAATGCAGCCAGGTTTCGCCGACAACCACACGGACGATATATTTCTCGGCGACATGGTGATGAACGCCAACGTTGTGAAGCGAGACATCCTCAAAGTGATGCGAGACTCTGTCTCCATTTCCCAGTATCTCTGCATCGTCTCCCTCGTCGTCTTGGTCTGGATCTTCACTCTTCAATCCTCCCTCAACCAGAACTCCCTCCTCCTCCTCGACGCCACCCTCGTTTCTTCTGGTTTCTTGATTCTGCTATCCACGGATCAATCGCTTAGCTTCAGCCTGTTTTCCCATTACATTCTCAATTTCTCGTTTTTCACCTTAGGTTTATACGTCCTGGCTCCAATTTACCAGACATTAACGAGGTCCATCAGCTCTGATTCCATTTACGCCGTTACCGTTTTCCTTCTGTTGCTTCACCTTTTCCTTCATGACTATTCTGGTTCCACCATTAAGGCAGCTGGGGCTCCTAAAAATCCAAACTTGATTGCTTGTGTATCACTGAATGCGTCTGTTGTGGCTTCTGTGTTCATAGCTTCTCGCCTCCCTTCAAGAACCCATGTTTTTGCTGTCATGCTTTTCTCCTTGCAGGTCTTCCTTTATGCTCCACTCATCACTTACTGCATCAAGAAGTATTCTTTCAGGTTACATCTTGTGCTGTCCTTTGGCCTGATAGCTGTGACACTGGCTTTTGTCTGTGCCCTCCACACGCTGCTGTTTGTTCTGCTGTTGGCCATTTTAGTGTTTGTGAACGTGGTCTGCCCCTACTGCTTGATAAGGATTCAGGAGTATAAGTTTGAGATCAATGGTCCATGGGATGAAGCTAAGCTCTGTTTTGATATCACAGATTAACGGGATTAGTGGGTTTCATTGTGGTGGAAATTTGAGATTTGGGAAGATTAGTTTTTTCATTATATAGGACTAATCAAATGTACAGTTTTCGATTATTGTACTCAAAACCAATCTTTTCTAGTTACTCAAACAATGAACAGCTTATGAATTTCCTTGCAATTTCAAGCTTAAACTGGAATGAAAGTCTTTTTGAGCATTGTTTTATAAGGTAGATGTTAATGCTACCACACTACCTAGAATACAAGCTTGGTCGGTCATGCTTTAAGCTTTAGATTGAGCTCAATGGCCTAAATCATCATTTATGACCTTCCGAGATGTATGTCTCGTCTTCCTGCAACAACAAATGTACCTGTGATATTAAGAAAATTTTAGAGTTGAGCCCCAAACTATAACACTACCTAGAAAATTTAATTTTAGAGTCTGTTCTGTGTTTTTTGCCTACTGAGTTTGTTGCAAAGGGTGGTCCAGGGTACAGTACAGGATATTTGAGGAAGGGCTACTGATGGATTTATAAATCATTCATTCAATTAATGATTGTCTCTATGAATTTCTCTCCTCTTTCTTTCTCTATCCCTTCTCACTGCTCATTTCTTCTGCCATTACTGTTTTATTGCTGCTCATATCAGCCGCTCCTCGGACCGCCCAACGCCACCATTCACCCTCCACTCCGCCGGAGACCCCGGCCAGTTAACCTCCTTCGAGGATCCGAAGGGTCGGATATTTTTGAGCCGGTCACGAATTTGAACCCTCCCTGTGGGTATAAGTCTCGCTTGGTTCCTCATATTTCAAACCATGTCCCTTTTGGTCACATATGTTTTGCGTTTCGATTGCAGGATAAGTTTTAAAAGTGATGTAGTTTGTGAGTATGTTCTTTTATTTAACCTTTTTTTTGCAATTTTCTTAATTATTTTGAATTAGGTTTCATTTCTACTTCATGCGTTTATTTAATTTATGTTCTATTTCTGATTTATTTTTTCCCTTTGTACCCATTTGTCTTATTATTCTTGGGTAAACACCATATTTAATCTCTTTAATTTGGTTGTCATCCTAAATAGGTCTTGTTTCAAGTTTACGTCATATTATAGTCCATTAGCTTCACAATTTATCTCAAATTTATCATTCCGTTAAGTTTTTCTGGTTTTTACTTCAAAGCCTTTTCCATAACTACCTAGTTACACTTCCAGCGGCAGTATAGTCATCAAACTTTTAATAGAAGTTTATTTTAAGCCCAAACTTGAGAAATTGAATATACCTTTTCCTCCCTTCACCCTTTCACCGACCATCGACCCTTTCCTCGATCTCATACCTTCTCTAATGATACCAAATGTCGACCTCACTCCGACCACCCTCCTTCGTTGCCATCCTCTTTTTGGTTCACTTTCTTCGTCACCATCCGTCCGAATCGACGCGACCCAGACACGAATAGATGTCATTGTCCTCTTTCTTCACTCTCTCTTCATCACAACCCAAACGCTCGCGTTCGAGCCATCCACCCATATCGACGTGACAACATCATCTGCATTGAGATCAAACAGGTCACAGACTCGCATTATTCGATAAGATCCATATGCGACCAGATGTGAATCGATGTTGTAGATGAGATCCAAATCTGGATCGGGAAGTTGAGGTTTTTGTCATAGCAGCAACGTTGGGGTGGCGTTAGTGGTGTGGCAACGATATTGTAGGCGGCAACGTGGCGGTTAGGGGAGGGAATGTGTAGGTTGGAAGTGATTCAAATGAATGAGGGATCAATTGTAAATTTCAAAAAGTATGGGGCTTAATTTTAAAATCCAATAGTGGCATTTATGCAAACACATAATAACGTAAAATTTGACGGGAATCTAACGGGAGGATAGATTTGAGATGGAGAATGTGTTCTATAACACCTTTTTTCTTCAAAATTTTATCAACAAACCATCAAATTAACATTTTCCTCAAATTTTTCCTCTCACAAACATCACATCAATTTCGGATACTTTATCAAATTCTCCAAAATTTTCATCCAAGGAATAACTTGGAAATGTGAAGAAAATTGACTATAATAAGACACTAACATGAAATAGGGACCATTTAAGATAACCATTAAAGAAAATGGACAAAAGTTGGATTTTACCTAATTATACACGAGGTTGTTTGTTTCAGTTCCTTTCCTAACTTGCTCATGTTATTCTCTATCGCTATTATCATCTTTTCTATTACTCCATCAGATCTAAGTGGGTTGCCATAACATCAAAATATTTTATCCCAAATGAAATAATCATTTTCTACTTTTGTTTTATTTTAGTTCACTTTTACCCTTGCAATGCCCTCACTCAAATAATAATAATAATAATAATAGGGTGACTATATGGTGCGCATATGCGCACCCTGTGCGTATAAGATGTAAGACTTATTACATCTACTGGCACCATCGTTTCATCCGTCGTTGACTTCATGTCGCGCCCGCTTCTAGCTTCGAACCCAACACCAAACGTAATTTAGCAACACAACACTATTCCGTCGAAGCTTATACTTCTGATTTCAACTCTGAACCCAACACCAAATGCAACTCAACAAAACCACCGTCACTCACATGTCGTCGTCTCTTCCGACGAATCTTTCCATCGCGATTATTCTGACACGATTTCAAATATGCTTTTAACACAAACCAGCACAACTCAATAATACAAACACCACAAGAATTTGGTCGCAATCAAACTTCATAACTACCAAACTTGTAAACAGGGAAAAATTGAAATTTTTTCTAACTTAAGAAATCTGGGTAAAACGATGATGATCAGAGTAGGTAGTCGTGTTGATCTGATTTTGATACTAATAAAGTCCGAGTAAATGTTGATCATCATGCAAATTAATGTTGATCCCGTGTAAGGGGATGTTGATCACCTTGCAGATCAACATTTTATCCTGGCAATGTTGACCAAGACAAGTCATCATGCTGATCAACATTTAATGTTTGTTGATCAAGCACGACAATGATGTTGATCAGGTGTGAGAAGATGTTGATCACCATGCAGATCAATGTTGATCATGTGTAAGGAGATGTTGATCACCATGCAGATCAACATTTATTCTAGTGATGTTGATCAAGACAAGTCATCACGCTGATTACATTTAATGTTGATCAAACACGATAATGATGTTGATCATGTGTAAGTAGATGTTGATCACCATGCAGATCAATGCTAATCAGATGTAAGGAGATGTTGATCACCTTGCAGATCAACATTTATTCTGGCGATGTTGATCAAGACAAGTCATCATGTTGATCACCTTGTAGAAGATAAAGTGCTTGTGTTTCATACCAGCAGCTGGCGGAAGGCCCTGTAGAGTAAAGAAACAGAAGGAAATCGTGGACGAGAAGTACAGCTACAGCCCCCGTCATTTCTGGTGACTCTGTGTAGCTACTATAAATATGAACTTGTGAGAAACCTTATGTTTGTTTAATTTATTTTACCACTTAAAAGTTTTGATTTGCATGTATGAGATGTTCGGTCTTAGCTTTCAGTAGCTTCTGTTGGATTTATTCAAATATAACTGCGATGTAAAACAGTTTGTGGTGCTAGTTTTTGCCAAAAGAGTTTTCAGAGGCAACAAAATTGATGAAGAAGAAGAAGATAGCAAAAGGTGGGGTGGTGTTGAAGGACTTGGAAGGTCATGAGTGGCATGCTAAATTAAGGTTGGAAAAACTAACACATACAGAGCCGGTGCGAATATCCAGTGGATGGTGTGTGCTCTACAAAGATGACATGTTAAAGCCAGGCGACGAGGTTTTCTTTCAGGTTATTTCAGGCACAAGAAATGAAATTAGTGTTCAGGTACTCCATAGGGCTTAGGGTTAGGGGTTGACAAGCCAGGCACAATAAGAGTGTCTGTTGAACAGCATGCAGCATCATGAGTTGTTAACTTGTTATCTTGTAACTTAAGGAACTTTCATGCGGTAGGAAACATGTTTATGTGCGAGATTGTCAATGAAGAAAGAGTGTCAAGGAAAAATATTAGTAATAGTCAGTTTGCGAGGTTCTGTGTTACGAGGAACACAATTTCTGCGAGCAATTATAACAGATTAACAGATAGACAAGCACATACCGATGATTGCTAAGACCTGTCACCTTGTCAATGAATACGTTATCACTCAAAACCCTCAGGAATGAGTGGAACGCATCTGCTTGGTCTTGATCATCGAATTGTTGAAGTATGCGATATTAAAATAGACTTCCACCCGGTGGACCTAAAGCAGATGATAAAACAAAATCAGGGATACACAGACCAACGAGAAATTTCACTGGCAAGAGGAAAAGGAGAGAAAGAAATGAACTTTTAGCTGACTAATCTTCAATCTGGCCCCCTAAACGAGAAATAACACCAGCAGATCCTGAAGGATTGCCAGTTGAATTAGCCAGAGGAACCACTAAGTGGGCGCAGATTCACAAGTCCCGTGGAAAATGCCATGGGATACTAAAAGAATTCGGATATGCTGATCAAACATAACTACCTGGAGGCACCATGTAATCACTAGGTCTAACATTGGGAGGAAGATCAGGATATTTAAAAACAATGTATTTCCTTTTCAATACTTATTATCGGAAGATAAATCTTAGCATATTCAGCTGAGCAGTCTAGCCTCAATTAACCGAAGGAATCACATTGCACAGTGCAGCTTGTCCTGCATTTCTGGAAAGCGTTACTCTCATTTCTCCATAACCTCCAGGAGCCTACACAAGAAGCAGATTAAGCATTATGCTTTGCTCCTGGTAAAAGAATCTTAATAAATATAGCTATGGTACAACGCAAAGCTAATAACCAACAATAAGCAGAAAAGTTTACTACCAAAGTGAAGCTTTATTATTAGAAGCTCCGGGTGTGAATGGTGAAGATAGACCAGACCATATCCATTAAATTTTGGAACATAACCCATGGGCATGCTCCAAATAGCTACGGCTGTTGTGGACCATGATTTGGGACACCAGAAGCCAAGCCAGGATTGAGCTTTCTATGCCCCAAAGTTGTATTTATTTAGTTTCCTTTATTTTTCTTCCTCTTTCATTTTTAAAAACCTGCTCACCTGACAGCCAAGGCTACATTTGAACCCTATCATTACGACAGCGTAATATGGCTATCAGAATTCACGACAGAAGCAGCAGACAGCATAAATTGTGGCAGCTGCCAGTGCAAGTGTGCCAAGATATATTGTTAACATGCTGAGGGAAAAGCAACACAGAACACCTCATCTGCCTTGGAGAATATAACAGCAGTGGAGGCTCAGTGACACTAGGCTGGGCCGGAAATTTGCCAGTTACTGATTGTCCATAAACCATATTGCCAATTAATCAGTAAGAAACGTATCACAAGTTGATCGGTAATTTAGTGTCTTACAAGTTAAGATGTCCACCTGTGCCATAAATGATACAGTACCCTTAGCATACAATGAAACCAGTCATGAATTCAAAGGATCTATTTTCCACCACATAGCACACAAAAATTATTGGAGCCTCCACTCTCTCAAAGGGAGAATATGCCCTATCCATTGCGAATTAAAACTGAGTTCTGTTCATCCCCGAAAAGATCATATAGGAAGTAACTTACAAGAAATTTTACCTTACAATCTACAAAATAAACAATGAGCTGCAAAGAGAGAACGGTTCACCCTCCTTGCTAAGATTGCTAGAAGGATGCATGTGAAAAGAAACAGAAGCTTCATCTATCCTTCAATATGAAAAATAAATCTACAGATAAATTTCTGAGCTCAGATTATCAAAATTTAACAGTGGTGCAGTCCACAAGATAAAGTAAATATGCAATTGAAATGAAAAGAGCTAAACCAATAGTCAATATGTTATCATTTGTAGACTGATCATCAGAATTCATTCTCCCAACCAGCAGAAACAGGCATCCAAAGTAACATAATCTAAATGTCTCTAGAAATGTAAAGCGCATGGTCTTCATGAAAGCTAGCTTACATCTAGAGAAAACACTTCATTTGATAGTGCCAAACAAAAACTCCCTCAATCACTCAAAAGTTTGTGCGTTTTTTTTCCAATGTTGTGGGAGATTCATTACTAGAAAGAACTCATTAAAACAATTCGAAAACAAAAGGATGTTATGGAGCTGAAAACAAAAAAAAAGGTGCTATTGATTTACATAACATTGTGTTATGTTGCGGGCACTTAGTACTCATGGCGCTTTTTGGTTGGGCAAGAGAGAAGAAGGATCACACATGATTTATAAAATCGAACCGGATGCAGAACCATTCAGCTACCGGTTCACGGTTTAATCGGCTCAACTGATTGAGACACCGATTCAACCGGTCAGAGTTAAACACTTGGAATGTCTAATCTTTATCATTTATTCTGAAGTAAATATGTAATTTATAGTAAACTTAAGAATATAGATTCATCAAAGCAAAAGAGTTAGCATATACATACAAGTTCTAAAAATTTCAAAAATATGTTGGCATATGTAAGTTCTAAAGTTCCAAAAGATCATAAAATTTAATGTAATGAGCATGAGCAATTGTTTCTATCTAAATTCATGTTGATTGTAATAAAATTTTATGCATGGATCATTCTTTGTACACAATTGCTTCTTATCTCAATAATTCGTAGTCCTAAAGCATGAGCAACAAAATTCAAAAAAAAGAAGAAATGAAAGAAAACCGAACATTCACACGGTAGAGCTCAAGCGAGCGATGCGAAAGAAAAGAGTGGCAAAGTTAATTACTGATATTTTTATATAAATTAAGCTAGGAAAACAGAACTTTTACCTTTTGGCTAATTTTGATCTTCTTTCACTTTTTAGAGATCTTAAGTTTTCATGACTTTTTATTTTCTTTCCATTTTATTCTTTTTATTAAAAGAGCAGGCTGACCCATTTTGGTTTTTAACATGAATTGCTTGAAAAATAGAAAGGCCCAAACCGTGCAACATTAAAGCTCATACTAGCTTAATTCAGAAAACCGGTTTTTTCCGGTTCATCCTGGTTCGCGCAGAGGCACTGTCTTAGAACCGAAACCCGAGCAGGACTGGCGGCCGGTTCGCGGTTCAACCGGTCTGATTGGCCGGTCTTGTCCGGTTTTCTAAACCATGGGATCACATCACATGGTGGTGGTGGTGGTGCAAGCCCCTAAGCGCTATGCTATCACACAAAGTGTATGTATGTGTTGGTTGGAAGGATCTTAGAGCTAGCCGAAAGCACTTCAACAAACCAAACGGGTCACAATTCATCCAATTTCTCTTTATTTCTTTCCCATATACACCACTCCTCTCTCTCTCTCTCTCTCGTCCCCAACCTTTTGTCATTTTCCAGACAATGACCCACACTTTTATAGTGTTCAAATACCCTGCCTACATACATTGTAGTGCTATATAGGAATCCAAATATCCAGCAGTGGTCAATAAGCATATTACAAAATTCCCTCATTCACATATCCGCGTCACACTAATATATTTACGATTGTGTTTTTTGTCCGACCAGACCATGAATCTTTTAAGAAATTTTTATTATTTTTTTAATAAAAATATTTTTGTTGCCTTTAAAAAAAGACTGAATATAATGAATGTTTTAGTATATATTGCGTACTGTATGTAAACTAACTATTACTCTTTTTCATCCCACAAAAATAGATACATAGTTAGCTCTTTTTGGGATGTATCACAAAAATTGGTACAGTTTACCCAAGACCCGATTTTCACTGTCAGATGTTTTAGATAAGTGCACTGCAAAACTGAGAGCTTGCAGACCAAATGTCCAATAGCATTACAAGCATGCAGGACCGGATAGATACCTGCACTAGTCCTCTCAGCTGTCAGCGGCTCTGAAGATAGTGAGCAAAGAGAGGAAGAGATTGATGACATCCAAGTACAGTGAGACAGCAGCCCAGATGTATTCATCATAGGTGTATCGTTTGATCAAATTGTCGGTATCGTATATTATGTACCCGCAGAAGATGATGGAAGCTAGGCACCCGTATATCATCACTGATATCCTGCCCAGTGGGAAGAGGAGCTGCAACCACCACAACAATTTACATCAAGAAAGGAGCAAGCAAAGCATGAGGACAGACATAAAACTCCATAAGAGATGCAAACATATATAGTACCTGGATAAAGGCAAACACAAGGAGAACAAGCATAGCACCAAACAAGAAGGGTCCAAGAAAATTGAAGTCATGCCCTCTCCTAGCAGCCCAGAATGTATAGAGTGTGAGACTCACCACCACCACAGTTGTTAGAATGACAGACTCCAGAATGACTTTCCCTGCAATCATAGCATAATACCACAGAGATTATTGATACATGTTTCACTAAAACTACAGAACCGAGCACCTGCAATTAATCATCACATAGTCTCTAAACCAATTGGCAACTCATAAATGTAAAGCATCAAGCCAACAAACAGAAGCTACAAACTAGGTAGTGTAGGAAAATCCATCAACTAGGCCCTGAATTCCAACTGCTCAAATATAATTTTAACCACATCCACTTCTGAAGACAAACAAACACAGAATCTACAGACAACTTAACACCTCATGAGCATGCAGAAAGCAGAGATGTTCAAACAAAGACAACAATGTTCAAACAAAGACAACAATCCTTTCCCATTATTTCTCCTTGGTAATTCTAACTAACACTTACAGTTTTAAAGAGTGAAAAGGGCGGTTAATTTACCGAACTCCAATACCCCCCTAGTTGATAGGTTCTTAACCTATTCAACCTGTCAAATGGATAATGACTATGTCATGTAGCTTCGATCCAAAATTGATGAAAACCTTGTACCAACGGCCAACCATCATCCTAAGCATGTGGATGAACATTCATTGCTCCAATACATACATATATAACATCTGTAACTCGTTATGGCAGGGGGATGAAACAATCTGCAATGTTCTCCCCCTCTTCCAATGAGCGTGCTCCCATAAGGACAACGTGCATACATGGTTGAGTTAGTTCCCTACCCTCAAGGACAATACTAAATAATGTTGACCAGTTTAACATCACATGATCCCACTTCACACAACTTCCTCTTACGATGACCAAGCATGATTGAAGCAAAGCAATGTATTTTTACCCGGATAAACCATGAAAACAGGGGACTACACAGACACTATATCAACTCCTTAATCATAGACCCATTGAATATCAGCTTCATAAAACACGAACCAGAAATTTACTATTCAGCGACAGAAATGTAGCTATACAAACTGCTACAAACACCTCGAGAAGCTAACATCAATCACACAGACAGCTGCAAGAACTAGAACAAGAAACAAAAAAGAAAAGAACCGGGAGTGATTCTCTTACCCTTAGTAAAAGCACATGTCAAACCAACAGCAAACGCGAGGGAGATGCTATATGCTTGAAATGAAGCTCCGTAATACCAAAATGTTTGAATGGAAACACAGTTTACAACAATCTTATTCTCTTTTGCCTATGGTACAATGTGGTACATAAGTAGCCAAAAATTGTGGCTGATTGTCAAGTTTTTTCTAGAATTCCCTCCAAACATAATTCAGCAAAATTAGAGTTTTCTCCACAAAATTTTGTCACCAAAAAGTGAGAGAGACCTGTTTCAAGTGAATATCCCTCACTGAACATGTGTTTCAAAGTAATCAGAGAATCATCCAGATTACCACATTGCAATAGACAATGCATCAGTTCCACAAAAGTATTCTGCTGGGGTTTTAGTTTACTCTTCAACATCTCCACCAAATGCTCCATGCTCTCCTTGATGTACCCTTCCTTACACAGTCCGGTGATAATATGATGGTGAGTGTACAATTTCGGCTCTAGACCCCTGCTCTGCATATCGCTTAGAAATTCTTTGGCTTCTTGGACGCCACGTGACATACATAGGTTCTCGATGATAGGGGTATATGAAGAAGTGGATGGCTGAATTCCCCCATCCAAGAGTTCTTTCAACAGGTGTTTTCCTTCAATAATCCTCCCTCCCTTGCAAAGGCCCCGAATCAGGGCATTGAACGTGATCACATCACGAACAATACCCTTTTGAGGCATTTCTTGGAACAACCGATATGCTTCATCAATTATCCCATGGGAGCACAACCCTGCTATAACAGTGTTGTAGAGAACTGTGGTTTCTGCATATCCTATGTCGCAGATCTCCTTGTACAGCCTTTCTGCTCCTTCGAGATCATGGACCCTATAAAGCCCATGAAGAAATGATATATAAGTGTATTCATTTGGAACTAATCCCTTCTTAATCATTTCAATCCACAACTTCTTGGCATCTCCCAGCCAACCTATTTTACAAAGGCCATGAATCATTGTTGTGTACATGACAGTATCTGGAGCATATCCTCTATCTTTGAGATCATAAAAAACATGGTAAGCCTTACGTATCTTTCTATTTTTACAGAGCCCATTAATGACTTCCTGATACGTATAAATATCTGGGTTAATATGCCTCTGTATCATTGAGTGCATAATTTCTGACACTTTACCAAACTTATTCAACTTACAGCATCCAGAAATTAGCTTGTTGAAAGCAATCTTTCCAGGAACAACACCATCTTTCAGAATTCCTTGAAGAAGATCGTAGCCTTCAGAAACCTTCCCATCATTGCAAAACGCTTGGATCAAAATTTCTACGATCTCAACATCGACCTCCCAACTGACATCTGAATCAATCATATCGTGATAAAATTCCCACAAAAGATCAGTCCTTTTAGCATTGAGGCAACACAACAACACAGACTTCCATGCTTGAACGGACAGGGAATGTCCACTTCCTTTCAGAACGTACGCCATTTCAATGGCATCTCCTGACAATCCACCCTCACAAAGACGTATTAGATAACGCTCTAAAGAAGGCAGTGGGGGCCTCAAACTGGTTTCCTCAAGAAAGCCTTTCGCTACCCTGAGGGCCTTGGCCTCCACGAGAGCATCGAAAAGCCGATTACATGAATCGGGGTCGGGTAAAAATCCATCCCGAGTGCGCAGCCAGTGAAAGAAACGCAGAGAATGAAGTACATTACCATGTCGCCTCAACAGCTCACGGAAGAAACAAGGATCCGAAAAATCAAAAGAAGGGAAATCGGAAAGCAAAGTCTCCTCCCACTGGGGCCTTGTCCTGGTGATGTTGCAGACTTGTGTTACAATGTCCAACCATTCTCGGCTCGCTTTAGAAGTTACTTCTCGATTTCCATTCAGCTCAGCTTCGTCCTGTTTGCAATCTCTATCTTGGCCTTCTACACAAAGAGAGCGAATTGGGGGAGTTGGGTGTTTCCAACTTCGAGGGTTTTCCCTCAGAAATGAAAGAACAGAAGACCGAACTGTAGCCATGGCCGATCAGTAACAATCATCACTGAACTTTCAGTCGAAGCAGTTTGAGAATTACGACGACCGAGAACAGGAGACGATGAAAACCTGAAGTTCGATGGAACCCTACTCCAGGCACCCGGCCGCTCTGGAGCTCAGAGCTTTGACTTAATTGAGAGATGATCCCCGAAAAAAAGTCCAGAGGTCAGTTGGAGGCTGAAAGTTATGAAGAGCTCACAATGCTCCACGTGACCGTGAATGACATCTCTATTGATGTGTTCATTTGTGTGGAAAAAAAACTATTTTCATCAAATCTCCTTATGTATGAACATGTTAGTTGTTACATGCCTTACACACTGGCTTCATCTATTAGTGGGACTGTTTTACATATTCTCCCAATATTGGCTCCATTGCGTTTCTCTTACATTTCACACTCAAACCTATAATATCGATACCGAAAGACGAATTAAGCTTGTATGCTGTCACTGCACCGTGCAGTTGCTGATGTGGGGTGATCCTGTACACATAAAATGATGAGCTTTGATTTAAGATGATGGTGTGTTCACCTTCTAAGCACATTGTTGTGAGGCTTTTCTCATTTTCAAGTACTTGATGTTTCAAGTCTTGAAGTACCAATTTTCTTTTTCTCACCGAGATACCAACCGTTACTTCACGGTTGCCGTTTCCACGTTCTTCTCACGAGCCCAGTGCACGGGTCCTCGAAGTCGACGGCCGAGTCGGAGTCCGGCCGAGTCGGAGTCCGATGCCGTTGTCTACCGTCGTCGGCCACCGATCTACGCCGTGTTCTCCGAAGATCGCATCCATGGCCTTCCACGAGCCAAACCGCTGAGAAGAACGGGCAACAAACTCCGGGTCCCTCGAAGTCGGCGGCCGGAGTCGGGAGTCCGATGCCGTTGTCTTCCGTCGCCGCCACCGATCTACGTTCGTGTTCTCCGTAAGATCGCATCCATGGCCTTCGCAAGTCTTTGGAACTCGTACTTGTGTGAGGAGGAGGACGAATCGCTTTTTACTGCATTCTGGCGTTAAGCGTGACGGAATGTCAGTGGCCGATCCTTAGGTGCCTAAAGATGTACATTGTCAACGTTTAGGATCCATAACTGTCTCATTGGGGCGCCTTAGACCCCTCATATGATACATGGCTCATTTGTGGAGACCTCTTGAGGTCCCCTGGGCTAGTTGATTTTTGATGAGAGTCAAATGACTCATTGATGGCCTATTCGGTTATTTTACCCGACACACTTTAGGGATCCAAAAAGGATCACAGTTCCTTCGAATCGTCACCGTAGCCTTTTCGGTCCCTACTTAAGGGTTCGTGGAAACGTTTAGGTGCCTCCACAGGTTCAATGTGTCACATTAGGACCATAACGAACGTCAGGGTATCACTTAAGGACCTCTAAAGTATACGATGTAAAACATTTGGGGGTCTCGATTCCCTCGCTGACTACAACAAACGACTCTTCTTTAAATTTAACGTAGCCCTTTTAGACCAAGGCAGAACGCTATATTTCACGCCTAACGCTAATTCCATGTACCTTAAACCCTATTCTGTCAACATAACATCCAGAATATTCATATGAACTTTCAACACTGTTACACGAAAATGAGAGTTTCAAAGAGTTCTACTGCAATGAACTTGTACAAATATTTGAGGTAAAAAAATATTCATCCCAGTCATGTGCTTTTGTATTCTTTATCATAATGTAGCCCGACCTCTTGCTTTATCATAAAGAAAATTGAAACATGGTACTTTCTTTTCTAAAACTCTGCACAATTTTAGTGATGCTTTCAGAACCATCTCAAGATGCTCTATATCTCCAGTAAATAATCTGCACCGAATTACGCAAAATTTACGGTAAAACGGGACCAAGGTTTGGGTCACGCGGTTTAAACTCAAAGCCTAATTAATCAACCTGGAGTAACATCAAATATAAATGAAAACCAAGCTCTCAAGCTCCGAAACACTTTGAAACCATTATTTACTACTATCAAATTGATCTTCTAACTTTAACATGATTGACATTGTAGATCAACATGGGCAAGCAACTGTGCCTAATCTTTGCACCCCACGATGACGCCATGAAATCGCGAAGAGAGCCTCTGTTTTCATCCATCTGTCAACCAAATACGTCAAATGTATTACGTGCTCTGGGAGGATGCTCTGGGATGCGCTGGGAGGATGCTCTGGTTACTGTTCACGCAAGCTACCATGCTCCAGATGATGCGCTGTGCGCTGTGTTGCGCGCGCGCGCTGGGGTTGCGCTGGATGCGCTGGTTGCTCGTGCTGCTCACGAGGCTCAACCTTTCACGCTTTACTTTTTTCGGTCCTTGCGCGGGATTCTCCCAACTTTTTCGCCACTCCTCGAACTCCACTCCTTTAGCGTGCGCCTGCAAACAAATAGCCACAGCTAGTATAGCGCACACAAAATACAATAATATGATAAAAAAAGGTGATGAATTTGACTTAGAACACCATGAAAATGTGAAATGTTTGTGCCACACATCATAAATCCATCTCAAACCATGCGTCTACTAGTAAATAGTGAGGTTAGCTGATCAACAGAGTGGAGTCTGAACCCTTTGCGTGCACTGCTAG
Organism: Stellera chamaejasme; assembly: GCA_024586325.1. Taxonomy (NCBI): domain Eukaryota; kingdom Viridiplantae; phylum Streptophyta; class Magnoliopsida; order Malvales; family Thymelaeaceae; genus Stellera; species Stellera chamaejasme. Next base: position 9,685,352 of record CM044982.1, on the reverse strand, counting down.
CGTTTTCTCGGGAAACTAATGTTGCACGAAAGGCACCCTAACAAAGGCCCACCGACGCCGCTCCATGCACTGGACTTACACCGTGACTCACTAAAGCCCATTAACCAGCGTTTCATTGCTCATAAACGATGTTAGGGCAATCATCAATAGCGTTACTATCTACCCTAAAATGATGCAAGCTTTTTAATGAGATTAATTACTGTTTTTAATCAATAAAAACAACACCTGGGCTTATAGAATAGACAAAACTACTATTCCAGAAGAGCTAAACATTTTAAATATGACAACCACAGAATCTAGAGTACGGGTCATGACTTTAGGTATTGCCTCAAACACATACTTCAACAAGAGTTAACCTAAGAGGAATCATAAAAATAATTTCCCATACAAAACACTTAAATACTCTATATTATGTTCAGTACTAACATCTCAAACGTACATTATACTTAAATATCAAATAAAAAATACAAAAAGTTCTAAAATTATACAATCGCGTTAATTAAACGTTATTTTACTAAACTCTAACGCTAATTTTAACGACTCCAACGCTATTAGGTAACTCTTATACTACACTTTCATCTAGAATGTTCTAGAATGACTAACGTTAGGTGCCTCGTAAAGACGGCGAATATTTGGCTCCTTCTAGAATGACTAATGTTAGGTGCCTCGTCGGGGCGTGACCAATATTTCTCACGATTAAATGAACAGGGTTACAACACTAGGCAAACGACTTTGGCCATTTCACAAACGGGGTTCCGTCAAGCCTGCAACAACATTAAAATTACGTCTTACGCTTCCACGACGAAAATCAAAAAAAAAACCATCAACCATGATTTCTTTCTACACAGATTCTTTAATAGGCTATAACAATGGGAAACATTGCTCCTTCGCATGAATACACCCATTTTTAGCCTCAACATAGGAGAAATACACAACAAAATTGACAGAAAAAAATTTTAGGTGCTAAAATGTCCAACTTCACAAAGTACTGATGGTGTCTTCAAGTACTTGAGCAGAGGTGTACTTCAAAATAGAAAATGCTCATTGTTGTGTGCTGTGTAACAGCAGGCAATTATCACTCCCGAAAGACAAGTCTTTTCGTTTTTGCTAAAAAATACTCCCTCCGTCCCACAAAGGTTGTAGGATTTGTTTGGGCACATATATTAAGGAAAGTGGGAGAATAGTTGTGTGTTGACAAAATTATCCTCATGAGAAAGAAAGAAGGAGAAGATTTTGTGGACCCCAATTTTAAGTTTAATTGGAGGAAAGAGAAAAACTTGTGGGTCCATGGTGTGAGATAAGAGGATAAAATGGTAAAAATGGTGATATAAAGTTTCTGTTTTAGGAAAGTTGACAACCTTTGTGGGACGGCCCAATATAGTAATGTTGACAACCTTTGTGGGACGGAGGGAGTAATAAATAGTGCTTTGTTTAAGGATTTTCACAATTGAAAGAAAGGGAAAGGAATGACAATATTTACCTCCAACTCGGCTTTCCTCCAATCTGTATATATGACATGATATTAATAGTTAGTGCCATCATTGTTTATTATTAATAAGACTGCCACTATTAATTACAGAAGTGGTAGCCCAATAATTATTAGTTGTGGCATCCACCACTAACATCATGCCACGTAAACACGGACTGGACCACTGATATTGTGGGAGAAACCGTCTATGGGTCTGTTCGCAATATCAGGGTTTGAGTAAACCCTGATTTTGAATGACATTACTAAATACATAAAAACTAAACTAATTTAACTAGAAGTTCAGAAAAGTCCCTACCTTTTTCAAAATTCTACTCATTCTTCCCCATCCCACAATCAGTGTCAACACCGAGTGCTATTGCTACCACAATCGCAACCTTCTTCACCAAAACCGCTGCCGCCATACGTCAAGCCTTGGTTGGCCGCCGCCAGGCTTCGAGCGTTGGTTAACCGCCGCTAAGTCCGAGCAATCCCATGACCTCCAACATACAGATCCATAGAAATCGGCGATCCTCGACACCGATTCGATGCGTCCCACCGAGATGTGCTTGTCTTGCCATTGAGTTGTTTCGTCTCGTCGCCTAGCCCACGTTGTGGTCGTCTTGCCGAGGTGTTGAATCAATAGCGTTAATGGTGGCAGATTTGTAGGTTTGAGCAGCAAATTGGCCAAAGATGATAGGGATGTTGGGTCACCCTCACCTTGACAACAGCTACGAAGAGTTTTTTGGGCTTGTGGGCAGCGGGGAGTAGTCGTTGGGGAAGAGGGTGAGTGGATTTCAGGGTTTTAGAAATGTGGAGGATTTTCTAAAACTTTACATAAATTAGGGTTATTTTGTGAGTTATGCATTGTAAAACAAAATCGGTTTTTTGTTGAAACCATGATATTGCCAACACAACCTATGAAATGTGTTTTGTTAGATTAGCATAATAATTTCGTGTATTCATAGTTTTCTAAAAGTTACGGGGGAAAAGCATTAAAAATTGAAGAAAAACCTTTTAACTTGTTGGAATCGTTGATACTCATCAATTTTGTCCGAATTAGTCATTTAGGTTGTGTATAAAGTTTAGGTAATCTTACCAAATTTTTGTATTTTCTATGTTTTTATTAGGTGACTCTATTTATGTTTTTTTTTTGTCATTTTTGTAGGCATTTATCTTTATCGTTGATTTGTTCAATTTAGGATTTTAGCGTGTTTTTGTTAATTAATTAAAAAAGAAAAAAAGAGAGTAATAGAAAAAAGAAAAAAATAAGGAAAGGCGGATAAGGATGAAAAATGAGGCTAAGGTAAGCTGACAATTGCAACTTCGCAAGCAAACTTGTGAAGAATCCAAGCATGCATGTGTGGTCTTGTCTCTTCATATTTCACTCCCAATTTTCTGAGATTGAACTAAAGAATGAAGGCTGTTTCTACTCCTTTAATCTGGGTAAGTTGAAGCTTCAAGTCTGGCTATAAATTGGACACGAGTTGCAGTCAAAAGGAGGAGGGGGAGTTGCAATAAAATAACAACACAAGCAAAAAAAAAAAATTTGGTAGAGGTGAAGGAAAGTCCTCATTCCCACACGTGGGAATTACCACCTTTATAATAAATTTTATAATAAATAGTAGCACACTCATAATTAATACCTTTATAATAAATTTTATAATAAATAGTAGCACACTCATAGTCACAAGTTGCAGCGTCCGGCGGGATTGCTGCCGGATCTGCAATTCTTCGTATCCGGCAGCGTCGGGCTGTGTAGAAGGCCACTTGTGTAAATTTATTATAAATTGGACACAAGTTTGGACACAAGTTGCAGTAAAAAAGGAGGAGTTGCAAAAAAAATAAAACAACAGCAAGCAATAAGCAATAAAAATAGGAGAACAAAATTTTGCTCTGATCGAGGCACACTGAATACATGACATGCTATTATTAGTTAAAATCGGATTGCTACCTATACTGTAATAAATAATGGCACACGTGATTAATAGTGGAGCAAAATTTTGTTAGAAAAAAAGGGAAAAAACGCAGTCTCCTCCGCCGTCGAGCTCCGGCCAAACCAGCCTTCAGCCGCCGGAATTGCTTCTCCTCAGACCATCAGACCTCCAGCAATCCGACGATGGCCTTCTACACAGCCCGACGCTGCCGGACACGAAGAATTGCAGATCCGGCAGCAATCCGCCGGACATGACCAACTGCCCGCCAGCGACCACCTAGCACGCCGTTTGTGAGCCTCCGGACGCCAAGCAGCCGCTCCGTCCAGCTGAAGCTCTACCGCGATTGTTCCACCGCCGGAGGACGTCGATCTCGTCATCATCGCTTCGACCTTTTCGGAAGAGATTAACCGGTCGAAACTCTCTACTTTCCGCCGGAAATCATTCACCGGGGGTTCCCCACATCATTACCAGGCGCCGGCGTCGAGTTTCCTCCACCAAACAGCTTCGCCGGAGTCGAGTTGCCGCCGTTCGTCGAGTCTGTTTTCACGAAGAGACGAACCAGCCTTTAGATGAAGCTTCTGCTCAGGTAGAACTCTCTTTCAAACCATTATGTTTATTTTCTATATTACTTAAGTCACTAACATTTTAAAGTTTGCAGAAAAGTCATCCAACAAGATTCAAAACCAACACTGGGTATTAGGCCTAAACTTTCATTGTTTCTTTTAAAATTAAGGGTTTTTTTTTTGCTTATCATTTATGATCTTCCATATTTTTATCCATGTCTATATTTCCAAATTTTATTCTTATCATAACAAAAAATCATTTTTATTAACCGTAGTATAGTCTTCACCATTTTTTTAATCATGTAAATTGTTTTGAATATCTTCATTTTGTTTTTTTTTTCATAATCAATTTTTTCTTCTTCTCTTAAATTTGGATGGTTAACTAAAAAAAACAAGAAATCAAGTGAATTTATAAAAAGAACCTGTGGTACCAATTTTGGGTGTTCGTAAATTTTTAATTTTTAAGCGTAACTGATAAACGATCCTAGATCTTTCGTAGACCATTTCAGATTTCCAATCGACTTAGGTAAAAAGATTGGTGGCGACTCCTTGTTGAAAATCACGTCGCTATAGCAATGAATTAGTTACTGAACTTTTTATCCGATCCAATAAATACTAAAGTTTTGAAACCGTACCATTTAATCACTTTGTCTAATTTTCATTGATGTATGAGACGGAGAATGACATGGGTTGAGAGGGAATCAACTCTAGCTGTCTGATTCCCTAAACCTCAATTTCTCTGGGTCTGGTGCTTTATCAAATTCAATTTACTTTAACCTTTATTTAACACAATTATACCAAATTTCGATCCTACTAAGACATAATTTACCACGTAAGCACCAACGAATGAAATGCTATATCAAGTATATTTCTTTTAAAGTAGACGAAATGGCCAATTAGGTACATATTTAACAGTTCAATGATTTATTTGACCCAGTAAATAATTCAGTACTCGATTCGTGACGAGTTGGATAGTTCGGTGGTTTTATCTATGCTTTTTGCGAAAGTGATTCCTCAACTCGATTCTGCGTTTTATGGCCTAAGTGTGTGCCAAACGGTCCAAGCCCAATTGTTAGGAAGGACGGGCGGTGACCTGTAGTTGGGCCGTATGGTCTGTCACAGACTTGCACAAAACACAGCACAAAACATTTCGAGTCCATTTACAGCTACGGTTACTTCTGCTTAGGTTTGTTTTTGCTTTTGTTTTTTCCCCATTTGATCATCCCATGTTGCCTCTTCATTTCAATCATTTTTTTTTATTTTCTTTTTTTGAAACGGACTTCATTTCAATTCTAAGAAATAGAACAACCTGGTTAAAAGAGGGATCATACAATGTATGCTCAAGTTCAACATGAATCTAGAGCAGGAAGCTCCCAAAAACTAAAACAAACTTTATTTTCAGGTTGCAGTACAACGAACTGTACGTACTTCAGGTTGGATTTCAGTCCTAGACCATCCATCCTTCAAGTACTTGAACATGTGGGCCAACCATTCTGGATTATTTGGCTACTTTCATGCTAGAGTCAAGGAGAGGAGGTCTTTTGCCAAAGTGTCATGTCTCATGACTCAGCAAGGTCAGATCCTACTTTCAGTATGGGTGTTGATAAAGTCCTAGCTAGGCCCTGATGGCTTTTTTGTTGGCTTCTTCAGGCAGTACTGAGAATTAATGTTTGGTAATCTTTTGCATGCAATGGTGGTTTTCTGTCTGCAATCATGTAATATTCCTAAACCTATTGCTGCCACTAGTATACACGCACTTGGTTATTCTCTCATCTTTTGGAACTGTGCAGCTGATCGAGGCAAAGAAAATCTGGAGACTTTTTCTTGATCGAGAGAGCTTATGGATAAATGTCTATTATATCAAGGGGAGAGACTTTCAAAGTGGGATGAATCCGTTTTGTCTCAAATGCAAGCTTTGTGATTCTAATTCAGAGTCAAGGGATCACTTATTTTTTGACTGCTGGATTGTTAATTAGAAAGGTATTGTTTGATGTATTGGCCTGCTGTAATTTGGTTAATATATTGCCCATATGAATGGACTAGCTAGTTTATATATGCAGATTGATGGTTAAGGTCTGCAGGGTCCGTCAGGGTAAGACTACTAGGGCCCTTAGGAGCTTGTTTGCAGCTTGCATTTGGATTGAGAGGAATTCAAGGGCTTTTCTAATATCAGATCAGATTGGAACGTGGTTGTAAAGAATTGCATAGATTTGGTACAGTTTAGGACTGGTTTTGAGGTAAAATTACCCAAAATGAGAGATATTACATCCATCCCAAAAAAACGGTGAATCTCTTTTTCAACATTTAATTTATGATTTTATTTATTCATTATTTTGATATATAAATTCGAATAATTTAGATGTAATTAGTTATAAACTAGTGTGTATAGTTTATAAATATATATATGTTTTTTCTATATTTTTTTAATGAATTATTTCAAGTAATATTTCGAATCTCCCACAATATCAAAAAAGAAACGTTTTGAAACGTACCATTTTTCTGAGATAAAGAGAGTATTAAACTAAGCTACTCGAAAAATGCGTCAAATGGAAAAAATATTCATTGGATATCATTTTGCTCCATATAAGTCACCAATTATTATTTATTTTGTTGGAAAGGAGTGAGCTCATCTCCTCCTGTAATTTCATTGATATGAAAAAACCAAACTACACTTACAGCTTTGATTGAGGAAGAGGGGCTTACATTAAAAACAGCAAAACCTCTTCTAAACGCAACAAGTCTAAGCAGAAACACCTACTACTAGGTGAATAAGTCACTAAGCATCAAAGAGTTTTGATAGCCAAAGGGTAACCTCCGGCTGTCAAGGGTTCTCCGACGACCGAGATAGAGCAGCTCCGGTATCTGGAAGGACAAGACAAAGGACACTTTCAAGTGCAGACAGGGAAAGTAAGTGTGGGTGTGTAATAATCACCTTATTTGAGGCAGGCACCACCCCAATATATAGGGTGGTGCTAGGTCCCGTTATGGGACCTTAAATGCTGGAGAATCTCCATAAATGCGTCCATAATTGGGACGACGGCGTATTAATGGTGTAATAACAGTGGAGTTATTGCGAAGTTACTCCCCCTCCTTTGGCTTGATGCCATAATTAGCGTAATGGCTGTTTGGGGGAGGCAGCAAGCGTTTTACGGCTAACGGATCTATACGGGGCGCCCTTATTGGTAGGAGGGGCTCTCCGTAAATACGAGGCTGGCTGTGGTGGGCGTGACCCGTGCGGCGTTTGCATTTGACAATACAGCCGTATGGGCTGGCCCATATATATCAAGTTTATCCTTTGAACCAGAGTAATAGCTTCCTCAACCACAGTAGCATATTATTAAAGAAAGAGAATATGACTAAGGCGTCATAGCATAAAGTTGAGGGAAATATGGGTAAGAAATGAAAAAGAAAAGGAGTGAAGGGAAATAAACCTAAAGAAAAACAAAAGCGATAAAAAGTAGCGAGACCGATTCAGAGGGCTTTTGCCCTTAGTTTAGCGACCATTTTTCTCAACAATTTTTTTTTTCAACATTCCCAATTTCAACACTTTTAGTATTTTTATATCTATTATTAATTTATAAAAGCGAAGCATACAAAGGGGTGTTTTTGACTTTTTCTTTTTAGAGCGTTCTGTGAACGACACATGTACCTATTTTTTAGGAGCGCAGTGTATTGATAATGGCATTTTATGATATTTAAAATAGGATGAGAGGACAAATAGGTAATAGACTATCAAAATCCGTGTTTAAAGAAGCCAAACAGATTCTGATTTTTTCTCTCATTTAAATTCTGAGATTTTTGTAAATCTGTCAATTTTAAAAATTCATCCTTTCATCAATAAAAATTTCCGGTGAAAAATTTAAATTTTGAAAACCAGGAAAACGCAGGCCAAATTACTTTCTTTTGAATAGTGGGAAATGTTTTTGCTAAGCGGGAATTAAAAAGCCAAATATAATTCCAATGAAATTTTGAATAGTGCGAAAACAAAACACCAATATCAAATTCGAAGAATATATGACCTAGCTACTTTGCTATAAATACAAGATTTATAGTCTCATTTCTACATCATCAAAACTTTCGAGTGAGTGGCAAAAACCGATTTTATTTCATTATGTCAATCTTCATTTCTCTCTTCAAACTTTTCATTCCACGCAAAATTTACATTTTTTAGCTTTCTCTCTATTTTACATTTTCAATTTCCAATTTGAATTTGATTGCCGATTTTTTAATTTCAATCACTATTTGTATTATCTACTACTGATGCTCGGCTCATGTAAGTACTTCTTTCAACTAGTCCGTTTTTTTTTAGTTCCATAATGATTTTCTACCCTTGCTTTTTTATCTCTTTGTTTCATTTTTATTTTGGTTTACTTACATGTTACGTTTTAACTTCACTTTGATTTGTTTCAATTTTTTCGCTTTGTTATTCTTGCTTCTTATCTCTAATCCCTATTCTGATTTTTTTTTTTTTTGAGTTCCTTATTGTTTTTTCTTCATTTTGATCAGCAGATTGTCCTCTATTGAGAGAGTCGTGTTTAAACTAATTGTCTTGGCTACCGAGGAACAATGAGTTAAAAATGCATATTGACCACAATGGATACAATGTAGTACGCTTAAAGCGACACCGGGTCACTACTTGCATCGCTTCGGGCCGCGCGTTCAGACGGTGATGTCGAGCTACGAGGCGTGTGGAAGGTGGTAGTGATGCGGGCAAGGTTGGGCAACACCGCTTGACTGCGTTGGGGCTGGTAGTGAGGAGTCGACGGTGCTGCAGAGAACTGCCTGAATGAGAGACTGAGGTTTAGTGTTTTTGTGGCTTACCCCACTTAGGTCCCTTACGTCTCTCTTTGTGAAACTTTTTTTTATAGGGCTCTTTATGAAACTTAGGTCCTATTATAGTGAGAGAAGTTTTCTTAAACATATTAAAGAGATAAAGTTAAATCAGTCGAACATCTAAATTGCATAAAATTATCTAAACTATTAGACTTTTTCTTAAAGAGATAACTGCATAAAATTAACGGATATAGTTGCATCTAAACTACTTTCAAGTATCGGTAATTAAATTCCATTCTAAAAATGATAACTACACTAATTTATCTACTTATTTTTCGGTTTTTAAGAGAGTGACATGCGATTAAATTACTATTTTAATTTTTAAATTGGATCGGGTTAAATCTCACGATTTTTCAACAGATAATTAAATCAGACTAGATTCAGTAGGTTAGAGTTTTAAAAGATATCTCTCTCTTTTTTAGATTATGAAAATCTTTATTTTCTGGGTTATTAGATATTTTCAACTAATTATCTCAATCAACAATCTTGTCTCTGCTTTTTCTTTTATTTTCATTTTTTATTGTTTTTAATGTCTCAACAATCTTATCTCTAAGTCTTATTTGAAACCTATCTACTTTTTTTTGAACAACAATTTTTTCCAGTTTTAGCTGATCAAGTATTATTCGACCTCTTTGAGGGTAGCTCTCCTAACGGACTATTTATATTATAAAACATGAACATATTGATGGAGAAATTGATATGTGTCCATTTTTTAAATATACCCGTCCCGTAGAAGGGTACCAACTGACGGATATGTAAATAGAACAACAAGAGGTGACGTATAAACAATAGAATTAATTTTTATGAAAGATGTTAGGAGTAATTCGGATGAGATCATATCGATGGCCGATGTGATGATGATCGTAGATTTAACCTTTTGAGTCACTATTGCGCTTTACTTTGCTTTACCGATAAACGTGTAATATTGTCGATTTTTATAATAATATTTCATTTGATGTTTAAACATGACTTACAATGATTTGTGTGTTCTGTTTGATGACATTTGTTGTTTTATTCTAATTCTTACCTATGACTTTTGTTACCGTGATTTGGTTAATTAGAAAATTATAATATTATTATAATATTTACTATAATTTGCATTTTATTCTTTTTTTCCGTCCCGAAGGAGGGGGTACAAGCTAGTTCATCATGTTAATATAAAATAATATTTTTATTTAATTTCTCTACTTACATATATCTTATACATCAATCAAAATACACAACCACAAATTTTCCATTTTTTTTCCTTCTTGACTGAACCGAGCCTTGAAAATCAGTAAAAGGATGAGGAAATGCATCTGGTTTGGGCCAAAATACCGAGCAGCCCATCAATATAAAGCTTAGATACACGACACTGTTTAGAACACAAAAAGACAACAACACAAAAATTACTATTCATCCACTGTAGCTAGAAACCTTGACAAAACTGTTATGGGTAAATTCCATCGAATATACCTGAACTATAGCTCTCATTGCAAATCTATACATAAACTAAAATTTATTGCAAAAACGTCTTTAAAGTATGGTTTTGTTGCAAATCTATACATCCGTTAAAAATTCCATTAATTCATGACAAAAAAATGTTGGGAAAAATGCTTAAATTTACCAACCTAGTTTCTAAAATGTATTAAACAACACCTTAAGTTTATATCTTATTTTTCAAGTCATTATCATAGAAAAGTATAATTTCAAATAAAACCAAATTATGATTAATAATTCTAAACTTGTTTCAACCCCACCCCACCAACGTCAGCGAGCCACCCTACACACATCATGTGATGTCCGACCAAACCATCCCACATGATCAATCTGAGGCTTATTGCAGTCCAACCATGTCCAATGAGCCATTCGAGATCCACCATTATTAGCATCCTTTACTGCGTTGGGTTGGGATGGAGGTGGGCTAGTCGACAGGTGGGGTGAGTTGAAAAAACTTGAGGTATTTATATTTTTGAAACGTTAGTTGGGTGATTTTGTAAATTGTTTACGATAGTATACTCAAATTTTCCCAAGATAAATTGTGAAAAAAAGTAAAAATATATTTAGAAAATTTATATTTCAAATTATGATATACATGTGATTATTCAACTTTGAATGTCAAAACTTTTATGAAAATAAATTATAGATATACACTGAAAACAAAAAAACAAACCCTTCAATTATTCAGGGACGAAAGGTGTATTAATTTAAATAATAAAACATACTACCTCCGTCCCTAAAAATTTAATCTATTACTTGATTTCTTCAATAGATGAAGTCAAATAATTTATATGAAAAGTACAATTCAATATTTATTGTTTATAAATATATATTTTTTAATTTTTTTAATAAACTATATCTAGTGAAAATTTGAGTCTCTCACAGTATCGAAACAGAAACACACTAATTTTTCAGGGACGGATAGAGTATATAAATTTACATAAATATATATTGGTAACTGTTATTTTTATTCATTTGTATAGTTTTTAGATTTTTTATAGTTCTAAACTAAACCGTAAATTTAATACTCCCTTCATCCCTGAAAAATTGGACACATTTTCTTTTTGAGTTGTCCCAAAAAATTGATCACTTTCCTTATAATGAAAATTTTCACTTTCAAAGTTACTAAACTATTCATACTTTATCTTTATTTTTTCTACTTCGTTTTTTGTGCACTTTGAACTAAAGAGTAAATAGGTAAACATATACAAAAGTCTTACATTCACCTTAATCTCCGATTGCAACCAAATCCTTCAATCTTTTGGGGATGGAGGGAGTAATAAAATTGGCAAAATTATTAGAAAATATGATATTATTAGTAAGAATAATGACTTGAAAGATTTAATCATAAACTTGGGGGTATTCGTCAAGTTCCAAAAATTAGAAATGTCAATTTGAGCATTTTTCCAGCATTTATGTAACGATTACATATAATTCATGTATAGTTTTGCAACAATATGATAGTTTAAAGACATTTTTGCAACAAACTGTAGTTCAGGTATAGATTTGAAACTATGAATATAATTTAGGTATATCCAGTGCAATTTATTATAAAATGTTATATACTTACCTATAATTATAATATAATATAATTGGCGACTAAACATTTGTGAATAAAACCACTTTAACCATCAGTTCGTTTAGTTGTTGGCAGTGAGCCAGTGAGTCCGTGACCACTTTAACCATCAGGTATAGATTTAGACTTTAGTTGGTAAAGAAAGGTAAGCACGTGGTGATCATTGAGGTAGAGAGAGAGAACGCCAACTTGGGCTTGGAGTCAATCTTACGCTAGCTACCAACCAGAGAAAAAGGCCAAACACCCTTGCAGCTCCCTCAACCTGAACAACTCTCACGAATTAGACCTTAAACTAAAAAATCTGTTTCTGTTGGTTTATAAAATGAATCAGTGGCAAAAAGGTAAAAAGATGGCCCGGCATGACTATCGGCGTTTAGACAAAACTCATGTCCAACAACCGACCGAAAGCAGCTCTTCTCTTTGACGTTGAGGGCTAGGAACATCCTTATCCTGCAGTTGCATGGATCAGTCCACCCCTCTACCTATTCTATAAGTGACAATCCAATTTTTTTTTTGAGTGGTTTATTTTCTTTTCCAAACTTATATTATTACGAAATATATGAGACCAATTACAATTTTAAGGAGTTCAACAAATAAAATATATACTTCATCAGTTCTCAAATAATTGAATAATTTGACTGAATGTATGGATTAAGTGGTTGTAAAATATTATGCGTTTACATAATTATTCTTGAGTTGAAGTTGCTTAAAAAACTTGATATATATAAAAAAAATATAAAGCGATGATTGGTTAGTAACTCCAAAAGTAAATTGTTTTTTTATTTATTTATGGAAAGTGAACAATTTTTAGAACATTCCAAAGTGAAATGTGTGCGAAATTTATGAGAACATCACAAGAAGTAGCAGTATTTTAAACAAAGTGAACCATTTTTTAGGAAACGTATACCTCATCGTTCTCTAAAAAATTGCAAATTCTTGTTTAGATTAGGTTTATAATCGATTTAGCTCCTAGCCTTTAATATTTTTAACAATTAGAAACTTAAGTTTTATACTAGTATTACACTCATATGAGTCATCAAGTCTTTAATACTCCTAACTTTATGTCAATAACTGCAAAAGTTAAAGTTTGGTACCAAATTATGAAAAGTGTACAAGCATAATAGTTAAATTATAGTAGTTCTTACAAATCAAATTCAATTCGATAATCAAGAAAATTGTCCACTTTGTATTTTATAAAGGAGAAAGATTTATATACTTTTAATCGGAAATAATTTTCCTAAGTACTGGTGTGCTGTTAAGAAAAAAATTGGGAATTTTAGGATGTGTATTTTTATTGGTGAATGAGATGTATATGTTAGTAGAGAAATTTGAGAGAAAAAAATGATGTGATAGAGAATTGATAAATAATTGATGGATTTAAAGTTGATTTATGTATTAAAATTGAGAAAGTGGGGGAATTGTTTTTCATAAACAATGTTTGTTACCCTCAATTTCCACTATGCACTAAAACATTACTACTACTATATGCTCCCTCCGCCTGTTAATAATTTATACATTTGACTTTGATGTTTCAAAATTCAATCTTTGAATCAAATTTTAATAAAGATAAATAGTGAAAAAAATCATCAAAAGAAATATTTAGAAAATTTATACTTATAATTATGATATACTCCTAAAAAATGGTTCACTTTGTTTAAAATACCTGAAGTCAAGCAACTCATTCCCGATGATGGCAAGGTGAGACGTCGGTCCACCTCGGTGATGAGACGTCCTTGCAAGAAAGCACTCTGCTCCTCCGAGATTATAGATTGCAGAGTAGGCTTAATCCTCAGGGCCACCGTCTTGGATATAATTTTGTACAGAACATTGCAGAGACTTATTGGTCTCGAATCGCCTATATTGTCAGGATTGTTAACTTTGGGAATCAGGACAATATTAGTTGTATTAATTCCCTGCACAGAAGCACCCCCATTCAAAACCTTAAGACAATAATCAGTAATATCTAAATTTACCTCTTGCCAAAAATGCTGATAAAATCTTGCAGGTAACCCATCTGGTCCCGGCGCTTTTGACGGGTGCATCGACATTAGGGCTGCATGAACCTCTTCCGCTGTGTAGGGAGCCTTCAACCCGTCAACACAACTCCGGCTTAGCTGATGCGGCTTAATTTTTGCAATATTAATTTCGGACGGATGATCCGAGCCGAGAAGAGTTCGAGAAATAGGTAACGGCAACTGGCCAATACTCTTCTCATTGTCAGCCCACCTTCCTGTTCGTCTTGAAGTCGCACAATAGAATTGTTTCTCTGCCTAGTGGACGCAAATGAATGGAAAAAGTTCGTATTTTTGTCACCATCTTTAAGCCAAGAAACTCTCGATCGTTGTTGCCACAAAATTTCTTCTCGTCTATGCAACTCAAAAAGCTCCTTCTTCCGACTATTTATTTGCTCAAAATTATCATCATTCTCGCCGTTTATTAGACAGCCGATCAAGCTCTTGTTCCAGAGTCTTTATATGGCTTTGAACCTGCCCAAATTCCTCATTGTTCCAACGGGTCAAAGCTGTTTGAGTTGATTTAATTTTCTGAGATAGATCACTTGAGTCATTCCCTGCGTTCCACGCATCCGATACAACTTTCATGCACTTCTCATCGCGGAGCCACATCTGCTCAAACCGAAAGGGTCTCTTGACCCGCCGTCTACTAGCTCGCCTAGCAAGATGGAGAGTCAAAGCCAGGTGATCCGAGAAAGCCGCCATCTTATGCACCACCCGACACTCTGGAAAAAGGAGCATCCAATTGTTTGTGGCCACCACCCTATCCAATCTGCACCAAATAGTCTCACTACCTGCTCGCTTTCCTGACCAAGTGAATTGTTGTCCCTCGTACCCGATGTCCTCCAAGCCACAGTCGTCAAGGCAATTCCGAAAGTTCATCATTAAGTTCTGACTACGGGGGTTGCCACCCTGCTTTTCATGCAGCCATTGAATTTCATTAAAATCTCCTCCACATACCCACGGCAAGAAACTCTTGTCTTTGATACTGCAAGAAGATCCCAAGATTCATGGCGCTTATGTTGGTCTGCAGTTCCCCATATATTCCAGCTTAGCCTCCAAGACTTGGCATGATCTGACCTGTGCACTTCTACATCTATATGGCGTTCTGACCAACTGACTAGCCGAATGTCCAAATCCTTCTTCCAGAGTAGTGCCACTCCTCCCGACTTGCCTGCACTACTCCGAGCGAACATTTTCTCGAAAATTGCATTTTTTTGTTACCGAAACCATTCTCTCCTGTGACAGCCCTGCTTCACAGGAAGGCTACTGTCGCCTCCTCCTCTCGAAGGAGGTTTTTAAGCAAACGAACTGATCGAGGATCCCCAAACCTCGGCAGTTCGTAAATACGAGATTCATGGTCGCCGGCGGTCCCGCCGAGCAGGATCCGCCGCCAACGTCATTAAAGATTGTTGCAAGTTCTTCTCGCTAGTAAACTAACTTTTTTTGCCTTCTTCCCCTCTGTACCTTCCTCCATATAATCCTCCATGATCCTCTTCTCCCCCATAGCCATACCCCCACCTTTCCGTGTAGACCCAGTCCCAGTTTGTTCATTTTTCTTGCGTCTTCGCCAAGTCTTCTTACCCGGAGTCTGTTTGGGCTCATTCTTCTCCGTGTTTTTTTATAGCTAGTGAAGTTTGTTCACTGTTTGCTTCTTTATTCCCCATCTTTTCACCCATCTGCTTTTGAACTGAGTGATTTAATGGTGAATGACTTTGCTGATTTTCTGGTGAAACCTTGTGCTGTGATGTTCTACCATCATTGCCATCTATCCTCTGCTTGTCCATATCCTTCTTAGATATCTCTTGAATTCTCGGTTCCGCAGTAGACTCATCTGAGCTTTCCATCTGAAGCTTCTGGCATGCTCCTCCTTTCTTATCCAAATAGCTTGGTTAACCGAGGTTGACTGCTCTATTGTTCAAGACACCTTCGAGTCTTCAACACCAATCAAAAGCCTCCCAGCGGCGTTAGCTGAAGTGGGAAGTTGCTAGCGTGAGAACCCACCACGGGAGTATCGAACCGGAACAACGAAGAGGAGGATGGTGAGAAATGAGCCATCGCCGGGAGGAGGTAACACCAACTGGGGATGTCGAAGCCCCGACAGCTAGAGAGGATCAGGAACAGAAATCTCGATCCAAATCAAAAGCTAAACTTCGCCAAGGGGCAAACCCATCGCACCAGGGCGCCGTGAAGACGAACGAATTACCAGCAAATGCCAGCGGAGGCCGACAAGAATCAGGACAACTGCAAAACTTACAGAAAACCGAATGTGCGTGGAGCGTAAGATGACCACACCACTGTAGGAGGACTCGACCCAGCACCCGATTGAGGAGATGAAAGCGCCGGTGAGGAAAAGGTTGAAGGTGGCGATGACGGTTAAAACCCCTAGGTAACTAGGTTTGGGTCGCACCCTCGTAAAGAGTGTTCTTTGTGTAAATTAGTGGTACAACTTGTTATTTTCACGTCTTGAATATTCATTAATCAATCAGATTGATTAGCTTTCAATTAAAAAGTTACATTCGGATAAGTTGTTTTTGCCACAATGGCAACTAGGGATTAGTTATTCCAGTTAAGAAAAGTTTATTTAGCATATTCGCTGGAAACACGTGTTAATAACTTGGAATTTTCTGTGAAGTGAGGAATGACGCCGTCGTCGGCCACCGCCCAAGGGCCCCCGCTCACCACGGCCCCACCTTTTGATGAAATTGTTGACACCGAATCCTTCCGAGAGTAATCTAAGATTCTCTTCCAGGTACAAACAACAATGATACCACTGATTTCCAGTTCTTACTTCAACTGAGCCCCTAGATTTTAGTACGGGCCAGTATCACCAGTCGCTCAAAGCATTTGTGCAAATAATTTTATAACGAGAAAGAATGCAATACATACGACAGTTGCATTGCATCAGTGGAATGACAACATAACTATGTAAACTGAAGCATTTCATTTTGAGATATAAAGATATATGAAAAATGCTAATCATTAGAACATGAGCGGGGCATCATTATTCATTCTCATAGTATCTTTTTATTAAAAAAATATATATGAAAAAGATCAAGAACATTGGATCAAATTTAGTAATAAAAGAAAAAGTAACTCTGAAAATGGTACAAATAGGAGCACATTGCTGACTGGTGAGCTTAAATTTTCTAAATGGAAGAATATAGTATTGACAGGAGCATATGGACAATAATGCCCCTGTAGGTAGAACTTGGAAGCTGAACACGTCCCGTGTAAGATTCTTTTGCCTGTCTTTAAGGACATCGACGGCTCGATTGAAAAACAAAAGCGAAAAAAAAACATAATAAAATAAGATGAATTTTTTAAGGACTCTTAAAGATGAAATTTTTAAGGACTCTTAGCGTAATTGCCCATGTCAGAACAAACATTGGCATATTTCGTGTCCTGTATATGCTTATATGATTATATATTCATTTTTTAGAAAAACTAATTATCCTTGTAATCAATTACGAAAACGCCTTTGCATCCCCGCCGTTCTGATAATAATCCGCTCAACAGAATATTTAACGGATAGGGAATTGATTATGGCAGTTTAATTTTTTCAATTAACCGCTAATAATTTACCAAGTGAGCAGCGCAACGGTAAGAAAAAACTCCCGAAACAAAACAAATTCGTCTCGATGTTCACACTAGGATTGCAGAATATCCGATTATGATCAATCAGCTGGTTATGGTAGTATCATCTATGCCTTGCCTTCGTAACTCAAAATTTGTCATCTGATACGATATTTACACCTTAATTAGAAAGTAAAGAAAAACATAAAGGAGATCGAGTAATTTACCATTCTATCAATTGATTTCAAACTAATTACACATTCTCATATTATTATAATACAACTTATCAAGTCAAGCAAAAAAATTATCAAGACCTCTTTGAGAATAACTGTTTCATTCCATTGTAGTATTTTGGATAATTTTTAATAATCAAAATTAAACAATTATAACTAAACGTATAATAAAAAAATGTTTAACAACTCTGAGAAGGAATGACATGATGAGCAACAGTGCGGAAGGAGTAATTTTGGAATGATCAGCTAAGATGACGTGGCACACAATCTTCATCAAAATCAGTTCACGTCACGCAAAAGTCATTCATCAAGGAACACGAGGACGAGGCAGAACATTTCGTCTTCGATTTCATCGCAAAGTAAACTACAGGGGCTACCTTGTCATTTCGCCTAAATTAATTAATGTCAGTATTAATTTTTGATCTACTTTTTTCAAAAGGCAATCAAATTTCCCAATACAAATACCACCACCACCCCAAGCAGTAAAAATAAAAACAAAAACAAAAACAAAAAGCTCCAAAATACTTACACACTACCTACCTCTCTCTCTCTCTCTCTCTGATTTCCGTTGTTTAGTGCTTTCTTTTTTTCTATTGGTGTGTCTTCCTCTTTGGCAGAGAGAGGACAGAACAGAACAGAGAGCGAACTGGTTAGGGAAGGAGGATCTAATGGGTTGAATAGAAATTTGAGACGATCGAAGAAGACACGACACAACTAACACAGCAGCTCAACCTTGGTTCCTCCGAATCAGCAGCTGCTCGTCCAAATTCGCAGTTGTCGAGTCTTGTTCGGTGAGGATCTCTCAATTTTGGTTTTGGTTCAATGTCCTTTTCTCGAACTAAATGCTGGATTGTTGTGGATATTGGAAAACTGGCCTACAATTCTGGCTGATCAGACCATCTTCTTTACCGGTTCTTTTTTTGTTACGTTTCATACATGATCGTTCAATTCAACCCGATTTTCTCCAGTGAATCCTGTAAATTTTGAACCTCTGAAGGTTTAGAAGCTTTTGGGGATGATTGAATCTATTTAACTCTTTGATTTTATAACTTGTGTAGGCGATTCGAGGATAATTATATGAATTTTTGCTTTGCTTCACGTGGTTTCACTATTTTGGAATTTCATCCTCCGGTAAGTTTCACGCCGTTCTGCTTGATCTCCAAACCAAGTTGTTTTTTCCTTTTTTTTTTTAAAGAACTATATTAACTGAATTTGGTTGCAGAAATAGTAGGAGAAGAATAGGATTACTAAGCAGCAACAAGCATCAAGTTCGGGTTCCGATTCAGTCTGAGGTTTCTAGGAAGTGGTGGTGTTGAATTCTGCGCTCATGGCCGTGGTAGCACACGCAGATAACAAGCGAAAGTATTCATGGTGGTGGGACAGCCACATAAGTCCCAAAAATTCAAGGTGGCTTCAGGAGAATCTTACAGGTAAATTTTTGGGTGCAAACTGGTCAGTGATTGTGATTGCGTCTTGCATTTGAGAAACAATTCTGTGTCTGACTTCGTGATTTGTAAACTTATAACTTTAAGATTACTTGGTTTGAAAGTTTGTTGCATTCAAGAAGGAAGATTGGTTAGTTTGAAATTTTGAAGCGGTTGAAGCAATGGTTTGTGATACAGAATGATTGATTTTTGTTTGTGGCTTATTCGATTTCATGCTCTAAAAATGGTACTAGTACAATTCATCACAAAATGAAAAATGCAGCCAAAAATTCTAGTCTTGTGAGAATGCTTCTGAGCTGTGTCTCTCTATCTCTTGGCTTACACATTTGTTTCCTGCTTCAACAGATATGGATTCTAAAGTGAAGCAAATGATAAAGGTCATTGAAGAGGATGCTGACTCATTTGCAAGAAGGGCAGAAATGTACTATAAAAAGCGGCCTGAGCTAATGAAGTTGGTGGAAGAGTTTTATCGAGCATACCGAGCTTTGGCCGAAAGATATGATCATGCAACGGGAGTGATTCGGCATGCTCATCGGACTATGGCTGAAGCATTTCCTAATCAGGTTCCAGCGATGTTCATGGATGATTCACCTGCAGCGGAGGTTGAACCTCGTACTCCTGAGATGGCCCCAGGTCGAGCCATGTTTGAGCTTGATGAATTGCAAAAAGATGCACTAGTACTCTCTTCTCATGCCGTTAAAAGGAATGGGATGTTTACTGATGAGTCAGACACCATTCCTCGCAGAAAGGGCTTCAAGCAGCTCAGTGATTCAATTGGTTCTGGAGAGTTAAGAGCAAGAAAAGGCCTGAATTTTCATAACCTGGAGGAAAGTGATGACAGTGATCTCAAGGCTCGAGTTCCATCCGAATCTGATCGACTGAGTAAAGCTGAGATGGAAATACTAACTTTGAAAAACTCCCTTGCTAAATTGGAAGCTGAAAAGGAGGCTGGCTTGATTCAGTACCATGAGAGTTTGGACAGACTGTCTAATCTGGAGAAAGAAGTAGTACGTGCACAAGAAGGATCGAGGGGACTTCATGAACGTGCTAGCTTTGCTGAAGCTGAAGTTCAGAGCTTGAAGGGTGCTCTTGCAAAATTGGAGGCTGAAAGGGAAGCTAGCCTTGCACAATATCAACAGTGCCTGGAGAAAATATCGCATCTTGAAAACAGCAATTTTCAAGCTGAAAAGGATGTTGGAGAACTCAATGAGCGGGCTAGCAAAGCTGAAATTGAAGCCCAATCTTTAAAGCAGGAACTTGACTCCACAAAAGAGGAGAAAGAAGCAGCCCTTACTCAATATATGCAGTGTTTGGAGAAGATATCAAATCTTGAGGAGAGGCTATTGCGTTCAGAAGAAAATGCAGAAAGGATGAAGGACCGAGCTGAGAGAGCTGAGAAGGAAATTGAAACTTTGAAACAAGCAGTTGCTGAACTGACAAATGAGAAGGAAGCAGCAGCTGTTCAGTACCAGCAATGCTTAGAAACAATTGCTAACTTGGAGCAACAAATTGTAACTGCTGAAGAAGGAGAGGGGAGGCTCAAGAGTGAACTACTTGAAGGGGCTGCAAAGTTACAGAATGCTGAAGAAAGATGCACTCTGTTGGAGAGTTCAAATCAGAGCTTGCATACAGAACTAGAGTCATTGATCGAGAAGACAACAGCACAAAGTGAAGAACTCACAGAAAAGCAGAAAGAGTTGGGAAGACTCTGGGCTTCCATACAAGAGGAGCGTCTGCGTTTTGTGGAAGCTGAAACTGCTTTTCAAACTTTGCAGCATCTGCACTCCCAATCTCAGGAAGATCTGAGGTCACTTGCGACAGAGCTTCAGAACAGAGCTCAAGTTATAATGGCTATAGAATCTCGCAATCAAGGTTTGGCAAATGAACTGAAAAAGGTGAAGGAAGAGAATAAGAGCCTGAATGAATTGAATTTATCATCTGAGGTATCAATAAAAAATTTGCAAGAAGAGATCTTTAACCTGAGGGAGACTATCAGGAAACTTGAAGCAGAAGTTGAACTAAGAGTGGACCAGCGGAACGCTCTGCAGCAGGAAATTTATTGTTTAAAAGAGGAACTTAATGAGCTAAACAAGCGACATCAAGAAATGACTACAAAGGTCGAGTCAGTTGGCCTAAACCCAGAATGCTTTGAATCCTCTGTCAAGGATTTACAGGAAAAAAATGTTGTGTTAAAAGAAGCAAGCCAAAGGGAGAAGGATGAAAAAACTGCTCTTTTAGAGAAGTTGAGCATAATGGAGGAGCTTATTCAGAAAAATGCCCTTTTAGAGAATTCTCTCTCAGATTTAAATGTAGAGTTGGTAAGCATCAGAGAGAAGGTTAAGGTATTAGAAGACTGCTGCCAGTCTCTTTCAGAGGAAAAATCTAATCTTGCTGTGGAGAAGGACACTTTAATGTCTCAGCTGCATATCGCAAATGAAAATTCAGAAAAACTATCAGAAAAGAACAACTTGTTGGAGAATTCACTTTTTGATGCAAATGCGGAACTTGAGAGTGTGAAGGCAAAGTTACAGAGTTTGGAAAATTCTTGCCTCTTGCTTGTTGATGAAAAGTCCAACTTGGTCAATGAGAGAGATGGTGTAGCTTCAGAGTTAGAGATCAGTCAGAAAAGGCTGGCAGATGCAGATAATTTATGTGCTGAACTAACGGAAAATTGCACGAGTTTGGAGAAACAGAAGGACTTTGCAGTGGAGAAAGTAAAAGACCTGGAAAATTCACTGGATATGGCAAAGAAAGAGCTTACAAGATTTGTGGAGTCAAGTGCAATAAAGTTAGCAACAGTGGAATCACAGGCTCAAACTCTGAAAGCTGAGAATCAGCGTAAAAGGGAAGAATATGAAGATGAACTGGTCAGAGCTGAAACACAGATTTTTATCTTGCGGGAATGTATGCTGGATCTTGAGGAGAAGAATGTCTCACTTTCTGTTGAGTGCAGAAAACTCTTGGAATGTTCCACTTTGTCAGAAAAGTTGATCACTGAGTTGCAGCATGAAAATCTTAAAAAGGATGCAGATGTAAACTCTATCAATGCTCAAATTGAATCGCTAAGGATTGGGTTTAATCAAGTTTTGAAGATTGTTGATATTTCCACGTTCAACAACAATGACAATGAAATTGAGATGGATAATATGGCTGAGCAGGACAAGAGGCTACTTCACCATATACTTGCAAGGTTTTGCGAGATGGGGAGCTCTGTTTTACAGATGCAGGCTAACAATCATGAGTTAGCTGTTGAGAATGCTGTCCTCATTGCATTTCTTGCACAACTGAAGGAAGATGTCAAAAGTCTTGTAATGGAGAAACATGCTGTTCAAGAAGAGTTAAGAATTCGGTCCACTCAGTTTTTGGATCTACAGAATGAATGCCAAAAACTTGCTGAGCTGGGTGAAGAACTTAAATCCAAAGTGACAGAAGGAGGCTGCAGAGAAGAGTCTATGCAAACTGAGATGCAATACTTGCGATTGCAGTTACAGGAATTGCAAGAGGTGTACCAGACTCTATTGGCTGAGAGATCAATCATGCTTCAGAAAAACAGATCTCTAGGTGAGGAGAAGAGTATTTTGGATAAGGAAAACATTGCTTTGCTTTCTGAAGTGATATCACACAGCAATACCTGCGTTATTTTCAAGGAAATCATTGCAGAATGTTCGAAAGGAATGGAGCAGTTAAGTAGTGATCTGGAAAAACTCGGTTGTCTTAATGGCCATCTTGAGGATAAGGTGAAAAATCTAGAGAAACATATTCTGAATTTGTCTGGAGAGTACAACTGTCAGTATAAGGAGACAGAATGTGTTCGCCAAATTAATCTAGCATTAGAGTTTGAAATAGTGAAGCTGCGTGAAGATCTTGAAGAAACGAAATACAGGGAGGAAGAGCTTCATCAGGAAATAAAGAATACCAAAAGTGAGGTTGAACTTTGGGAGAAGGAGGCTGCTCTACTTTTTGGTGAACAACAGGTCTTGAGCGTCCATGGAAATTTCCTTGAAGGGAAGGCTTATGAGCTTGCTGATGCATATAAGCATCTTGCTGAGCAAAGTACTTCACAAGCTTTGGAGGTTGATCAGCTGAAAAATAGAGTAAACACCTTAGAGGGTGAAAATGAAGGGCTTAAAGCTCACTTGAAAGCATATGCCCCTGCTGTTACTTCTCTCAACAGCAGTCTAGCATCTTTGGAAAGTCGCACAGTCCTGCACACGAATGTTCCTACAACTGAAAATGATGAAGCGAAGGTAACTTTGTCCGTATCTCTTAAACTGACTGCTCCCTTAGTAGCATGAGTTCTCATTCTAACTTGTTCCAGTTACGTTCGACCATTTGACACTGAAGCTAAATATATCTGTTTTACATTCTATGTTAATGGATATGTTTCTGTAGCACATATGATCGTCCGTTTTGTTCTTTAATCATAATCCGTCTGTGTACTGCTCATTTTGTTGGCACAGCTAGATTTCTTTATAGTACAGAGCATGTATTTGTGCAATGAAGCTATTGAGCATTAACATTTGTTTATAACATGCAGGAAGTTGATCCAATAAGTGAATTGAGTGCTGACAAACATGAAGAAACCCCAGCTGATGAAATGGCTTCAACATCCGATGTACTTTCAAATTTGCAAGCCATGCCAAGGAGGGTTGAAGCCATGGCAAAATCAGTTGTTGAAATGGAGAGGCTTGCAGTGTTTGAAAAGTCATATGCCACCTCAAAACTGGAAGCTGCCTTGAGACAGATTGAAGAGTTGAAATCCGGAAGCAGCTCACGGCGTGACAGTTTCAGAGCAAAGAAGCATGCAAATGGAAAACAGGAAGGATACAGTGATCCAAAGATGCAGAGATCAAGCCAAGAGATCTATGAAGAGAACAATGAAGTGACAAAGGACATCATGCTTGACCAGGTATCGGACTGTTCATCCTACGGAATAAGCAGGAGAGAAACTGCTGGAGATGATCAAATGCTTGAGTTATGGGAGACTGCTGAATATGATGGCAGCATCAATATGAAAGTTGGGAAGGCTAATAGGAAGGCTGTTACTGTACCATCAGACTTCAACATCAACCAGGTTGAAGGAGAGAAAAAGCGCAAGGGCAAAAATCTCTCTACTGATTCTCTTGTCAAGGACTTGGGCGTCGACAAACTAGAGATTTCAAGCAGATTTATGGAGCCAAGCCAAGAACCGAGCCAGAGGAAGATCCTGGACAGACTTGATTCAGATGCACAGAAGTTGACAAACCTCCAGATCACTGTGGGGGATCTGAAAAGGAAAGTTGATTTCACTGAGAAAGGTAAGAAAGTGAAAGGAATTGAATATGGAACAGTGAAAGAACAGCTGGAAGAAGCTGAGGAAACAATCACAAAGCTGTTTAGTGCCAATCACAAACTGATCACACATATTGAAGATGGTTCCTTATCTTATGAGGGCAAATCAACAGCTGAACCAGACGAGGCTGATGTCATCAGGAGACGGAGGATAGCAGAACAGGCGCGGAGATTGTCTGAGAAGGTCGGGAGGTTGCAGCTGGAGGTCCAGAAGATTCAGTTTTTATTGATGAAGCTCAATGATGAGAAGGAAAGCAAAGGAAGACTCAGAATTGCCGAACGAAGAACAAGAGTTTTGCTGCGGGACTACCTATATGGTGGTGGAATCAGAAGCGGCCAGAGAAATAAGAGACCAACATTCTGTTCATGCGTGGAGCCTTCTACCAGAGGAGATTGAGGAAATTCTAATGTTCAGTAGAATAGTTGTCGGGTTGAGGATATGTACATTTTCTAGCTTTGTGTTTGAATGTATCATATCATCTTAGAGAGATTTATTCTCGGGTTGAGGATATGTACATTTCAGGCTCTATATTCGTTTCAAGGGCAGCTGCTCTTTCGTTCCTTTCTACAAAGCACCAGCGTCTTTTGGAATAAGACTTCAATATTTTTCATTTTCTGCAATTTCTGAGTTTTGTAATCCTAACAACCGTAATGACCTCAGACTGGAGCTTTTTATAGCACTCCATTATGATCGTTAAAAAAAAATAAGGAATAAAACTGTACTCAACAAGATTTTGACTGCAGAGAAGATACAATTGCAGTTTTACTAAAATTTAACTGTCCAAATTCATTTGTTTGTTCAACACACTTGAGCATTGAAATTTCTCATATTTCCACAGGCCAAGTGTTTGGCTAGGGTCTCTCTTATAGATCTGCCTAATGGTTCCACCTGCTTAGAAAATTGCTCTGCATAGCCCCTGTCGTGATGACCTGACAGGGCAACATCAGGATTCAACTTATCTCCACAGTCAATAATAATATTGTGCAGCAGACAGCAAATCAGAATGATGCTAGGCAGCTTTCGCTTATCAGGTCTCCACATGACCTTGTTGAGGATTCTCCAACTGCCTTTCAACTGCGACAAAGCCCCCACCGCGAGTAACCTTGCAGCCTCATGAATGGAGATAAAAGGATGCATCGTGGAGAGCTCACCGTTCTCGTATGGAGTTATCAGCCAAGGAAGAAGAGGATATGCACTCCCACCAACAATAAATTCTCTAATCTCAGTTCCTTCAGACAGCTTTTTGATCTCTCCATTCAAACGCTCACCAGACTCGCAACGTCTGAAAAACCCTGAACACTTGAGCAGTCTAGATATGGTCATCCCACCAGGCCACCCTGTTACAATATCTAGAAATCTCATGTCATGATCTACAATGCCCTGCAGGAACATGCTGTAATTCTTCTCCTGATCACACCAATCATCTGAGGTTTGAACAGCCGGAAGAGTCATTATGACATGAGTTGCATCGATTGCCCCGCAGCAATTAGGCAACCCAAATAGCTCGTCGAATTTAGATTTGATTTCTTGCATCCTATCGAAATCAGGCCATTTCAGGTGATGCTTGGCACGCTCCTCTAAGGCTTCAATGAATCTCCAAGTCACCTGAGAAACTGTGGATTGGCCAACCCCAAAGGCAGTTCCAACAGAGACTTGAGACTCACCAGAGGCCAACCTTCTGAGGGCAATGGCGACCTGTTTCTCCACACTAAGAAGCCTGCCCTCAATGTTGATGAGGCCAGAGGGAGGCCTTGAAATGAGATCTTGTCTGACAAGTGAGCATATATAATCGAAAGTACTCTTTGACATTCTGAAGAAATACTTGAAACCCTCTTCCTCATTTGAGGGTATTGATTGACCTGCGATGTCATCATTCACATATTAACAAATTACAAAACCTAAATTCCATTTCTTTCTGTGAACCCATGCTGAAAACCTCATGAAAAGCATCACCTTCTCTTAACTGTTCGAGAATCAACATACTTGGGATTAATGTGATTGATACAGAAATAAAAACATAAAAATCCAGTCAAACATAGCTAAATAAACGACTGCAAATACTTTTGATCTATTTTTAAAATTTAGCCACCAACACGAGTGAGATACAAATTCTAAATTCGGAAAGAAATCATTCGGAAGCAGGATAGTTATCTACTCAAATTCAACGAAATGAACACGGGAGAAATGTAAATACTTGGAACCTGGAAGCGCGGAGTTCTTATGCCAGAAAGCTTCCCACCATTCGGAATCCACAGCCCTAGGTTCTGTAGGAACAACGCTTATGCTTTTGCGTTTCTTCAGTTTCTTCGAAGATTTCTTTGTTTTCTTCGATTTCTTGGGAGGAGGAGTCATGTAATCCAGACTGGCTACAATAATCTAAAGTCTTCGCTCTTTCAACAGCTGCCAATAAAATCGATCTCGCTTCGGTGTAGAAGATTTTATTTTGCCATGGAGGCTTAACCAATCAGCAGCACAGAGAAAATGAGAAAGCATAAGTAAGGGGAAAGTGTTGTAAGAGACCTAAAACTTTCGCTATTTTTATAAAAAAGACCTAAAGCTTTGACCTTTCAAGATTAAGGCCTAAGGCCATGTTCATGAAGGAAAAAAAAAAAGAAGAAAAAAGTTATGGGTTTGTATGTTGATGGAGAAAGATATTGATTTGATTGAGAATTTTTTTTTCATTTTCATGAAGATCTCTTGGACTCTTGAGAACATATTATTCTTTGCTTTCAACTAAGTCATACGACTTTTTAGCTTTGTCACTTACATCCTAAGATTTCCAAGATCATTAGTTCTCTGTAAAATAAGTTCTACCCACTCCTCTAAAACTTTTCCAAATTTAAAGATTTACGAAATTATTTTCAAGATTTTCTTTGATTACCGCTCAAGTCGTGTTTATTCAATAAAACTCGTATTGTGAGTAAAAGGCTGTGAACATATAACATCTTGAGATTAATCTTGCTAATCAATGGTTGGAACCTTTGAAAGTTTGAGTAAATATGCTTCTAGGAAACACGAAGAAGAGAAAATCAAAGGAAATTGGAAAGTGATGAATGTTTAATGTAAACATAGCACTTCTAAATGATCTTATTCGAAGGAAAAGGTAAACTGGAAAAAGCTTAGGATGAAATCTTTTTAACATCTAGAATTTGGAGCATAAACACCCGTGAATGATCTATTCAAGAAAAATTGGAAGAAATATTTAAACTGATTTACCATTAGTTTGAAAAAAGAGGAATATTTTATAAAAATTTATCATGAGTTGTTAAAGAATCATTTACTCCCTTGGGTTAAAAAAAACGCAACAGTTGACTTTTAATGTCAATTTGACTTAATTTATTTATATTATTTATTATCAGAACTAAATATATATATATATATAAAATTATAAAGTTAAGACATCAAATTTTTAGTTGTACATAAAAGTTTTAAATTTACAATTTAAAATGATATAAAAATAAAATCATAGATCAAATGTTAAAAAATAAGTGTTGCATGGATTTTTTACAGTCATGGATTTTTTACAACAGCTCTTTGGTTCTAATAGTAATAATAAACAGAGTTGATGGATTGACTTGATGCACATCGTTACAGAAGTATATAGAGCTCAGAAGACGTTAACATTTTCACTTGATACTTATTTAATACTAGTATGACAGGTACATACAGTTACAGCTCTCATTTAGTGGGGAACTTCAAAGCTTCCTAGACCAAAAACTAAACCTAATTATAAGATGAGAAAGCAAAGACAATAATATATGTATGTATGTAGGGGTAGCTTAGGCATTGTCCCATGCTTGTGAGTGTGATCCATCTTTGTCTTTCACATGATCAGGTTTGTAAGTGTGAAGCATAAAATGACAAGCTGCAACTGCTTCTCCTACTGTCAAATACAACCACTCTGCTCCTATCTTCTCCACCAATCCTGCTTTGTTCAACTTCTTCATCACCTCTGCTCCTGGATTTGCCAACACCAGCTGCTTTTGTTTGAGGCAGAATTTGGTTAATATAAATATATACTCCACTATATAGGTAGGTGTGTTTTGGGATTGTAAACAAAACAAGTTGATAAGAAAACAACAGAAAATACCCACTTTCAGCCCTCTTCTGTCACTAATCTTCTTCATCTCTTCCATCATGCTTATCCCACTTGTGTCTATGTTACCAACAGCTGTCCCCACCAGGAAAAAAAAACATTCAAAATTTCAATAACCTATCTGATACTTGGATAATTGAGAAGTATTTGAGTGCTAGCTGTAATGAATTTAATTACCACTTAAGTCCAGGATGACATATTGTAAGGTGGTCTCCCCTGAAGACTTGAGTTTATCCTCTTCTTCATCAATCCACCTGGTGAGCCTAACAAAGAATGGCAACAACATAAGGCTTGATCAACAAACATTTCAGTTTTGCTGGAACGGAGGAGAGGGAGTAATATTCATGTATAGCAAAGTAAGTACCTTTCTCTCAAGTAGCCAGCATTTGCAAAGTAAATGGGAGCATCAATCTCAAGTATCAGAATTCCAGGCACACACTTTGCATTCGGGTACTGCTCAATGTTCCTATATGTAACGGAGTTTGGTATGTTACCCAGAACGACTGTCCTCGGCCTTGCAACAAACAGCAGCACTCTAACAATCGAGATAACAACCTGCATTTGGAATCCTCCTCCAGCACTTCAGTGAACAGAAAACACAAACAGACTTGTATAGAGCATTTCGTTGATGTCACTCACAGCTATGACAAGGCCAATTTCAACACTTGCAAAGACCACACCGACGTATGCGGAGAGGCAGATGAAGAAATCGAATTTGTCAACATTCCAGAGATGGATGGCTGCCTCGTAATCAATCAGGCCGAGCATTGCAGAGATTATAATGGAGGATAGTACAACAAGAGGGGTGTAGTAGAACAGTGGTGTGAGACATAGCAGCGTGATCATAACTGCTATTGCCATCACAACGTTTGACATTGCTGTCTTGCAACCAGCATTGAAGTTCACAGCAGACCGCGAAAATGGTCCTGAAATGAAACAACCACCTCTCTCTTTGGTATGTTTCTTTTTTTTTTCTTGTATGATCTATGAAAAACGCAATAACTAATTGAAAAAAGTTGTTTTCAAACAGGCAGATAGTTGACATCAACTAGTTGGGATTAGGATTTTGAACCTGTTGTGAGATAGCAAGAAGTGCAAGAACCAACGATGTTCATCATCCCGAAAGCAATCATCTCTTTATTGCCATCAATGTGGTAGCTTTTGAACATGGCGAAACTCCTCCCTACTGCTATTCCTTCCTGAACGCAATTAAGAAACATTCAAAAGCTCAGGGGTGCTTTTCAACAAAGACAAGAAGATCAAGGACCAAACTGACACATAATTAAAGACAACACATGAGCAGCTTACGGCCATGGCAATAACGCCGGTAATGATGCCAGTTTTGATGGCAGTGGACATGTAGGGTGATGTGAACACCAGGTCCCCAATCGACGGCGGATTGAGCCCTTTCTTCAGTTCTCCTATCTGTACATTAACATTTTAGAAAATCTTCCAGAGCACAAAAGTAAAATAGCCATTTCAGATTTTCCTACACTCCTACTTTCTTCACCGGTCATCATGAATGGTTATGTTTCATTTTTGAATTTTTTTATGACTTAATTTTTTACTAAAATGAATTTGCTCAAAAAACTGAAAAATATAAGTTACTTAACTTTATACATCGAAATGTTGAAGGAAAAAAAAATACAATACTAAAAAAGAAATGTAACAATTAAAAAAGAACGTAGGAAGTATAAGGTTGTCAGTTTTTATAACTAACAATGACAATCCCGTAACTAACAGTGATAACACCAACCAACTACATAATGTGCAAGAAGTAGAATTGTCGATTGTAAAAATTTGGGAGAAGGTCCAGTTTTGCCGCTAACGTTTGACAAATCACTAAGTAGAGAAGCTAAGGATTTACTGCGGCGGAGGCCGCAGTAAACCGATTTACTGCGGCTTACCGCGGCCTCTGCCGCAGTAAATATCGCAGTAAATGAAATTTACTGCGGCATTTACTGCCGCAGTAATGCGGTTTCTCTACGTAGTGAATGGACGCATTTTGCACATTCTTTGGAAAAAAAGGACCTATTTTATCATTATCCTTAGTTTCATGGTCCAATTTTGTCACTCAAATAGTTTGTTGGTCCCATTTTATCATTAAGTTAGTAGATGGACACTATTTTCCGTAACAGTTGTTCCAGGTGTGCGGTCTGATTTGGTACATGGCTTTCAGCTTGACATCAAGTTTTTGTTCATTCCTTCCACCATCCTGCCACCGTCTGGTCGCCGCCGCCAACCACGCCGAAACTCATTGTTTGCGGTCTAGGGCCATAGATCTGGGCCTAGGACTGTCGGATCCCGGTCTGGGCTCGCGATTCACCGGCCTCGAGTTGTGAGCTAGTGGTCGGGATCTGGCGTCCCTAGGCCCCGATCTACGATCCGATGTATTTCTTTCTCTGTTTCGGATTTTATGGCAGTGGTTCAACGGGTGCTGTGAGTTTAAGTGAAGTTTGAAAACTTTTGAGCAGAAGTGTTAAGTTTATAATTGTTGGAATATATCTAAATGGTTAGTTTAAAACTTATGGTATAAATAAATCTTTTAAAAAAATTGAGTTGTTTAAATTATCATATTCCCATAAAAAAAATATACACCTCACCTCTTCATTGAACGTCGGGTCAGATAAAAAAATCCATCGTCAGCAAAATACACGCCACGCTTGCAATTTTTGACGAAATGGTACCAGAAATCATAACGATAGTGGTAGAATAAGGATTTTTTTTTCTTTCTTCAAAATAGTGATAATATGGGTCTATTTTCCAAAGGTTGGCAGTAATTAGTGTGCCCTTTCCCTTTCGCAAGGATGTAATGTAATCAACCACCGGGAAAAAAGGCCAAGATAGTTGAAGATGGACTGGGCCCAAAATCCACTATATATGTATACTGTGGTCCATACTGGGGCCCAGTTTTATATCCAGTTACTTCTGGAAAATGGTGGACTTCTATTATTATTATTATTATTATTATTATTATTATTCGTGGGGCTCACTATTCTTCACTAGAGTTCCCCGCCATTTCTTTAAGATTTACTATCAACTTTGTAAAATGTGAAAGTTATAGTAATACATACTGTACACAAGAAGAGACAATAATAATATTTGAAATTCCCAATCTCCATATTCATACCAATAGGTCGCTTAGGTTTTTATTTTAATGGTGAAAAACTAAAAATTTCAGATTTAAAATAGAATCCGCTCTGCCTATAGAAAATGTTATTTTTGGAAATAGCATCGTCATTTAGTGTTAGATGACTAATTGTTAGTATCTAATACTCCTTCTATCCGCCAAAAGTTGCTATTTTATTTTGATAGTTTTACCGTATTTAATTTATAATTTTTTTTATGAATGTTTAGGTTTTGAAAATTAAATATTTCACATGTATATCATAATTTTCTAAATATATTATTTTTGAATGTTTTAGAATTGTTTATCTTTATTAAAATTTGAGTCAAATATTGAACTTTAAACAATAGTAAAGACACGACCCAATCATTTGTGGACGAAGCTAGTATAGCTTTTAGTGTTGGATGTTCGGAAAAATTATTATGAAAATTTTAGTATATAATTTCTTAACTTGTAATGCTAATCAGGATCATATTTTCTCGAAGGGCAATATATATAGAACTCTAAAATATTAGTAGTGGGATGATTGTAATTAAGTGGAATGGCAATGGTAGAAACGTAGGTACATATACGTACCACTTGAACGCCGTGCCTTTCAGCGTGGGTGAGAAACACCAGAAGGCTTCCAAGAATAACCGAGGTCAGAGGTGCCATTGCTGATACCCAAAACAATTTCGGCCGCTTCTTGCTCTGTCAAAATTAAGTAGATGCTTAATTAATTCGATAATTAATTAAGCCACATGAAAATCCATATGTGATGATTTCTTTTCATATATATATATATATATATATAATTGGATGAGGACTTAATTAATAGTGTTATCTAAATGTACTAAGGGAACAGTACACGAGGACTTAAAACTATGGGGACAAGACAACTGATACTTATAATTCGAAAAAGGTAGAGGTGTGGACATATAAATTAACTAATTATACTAGTACATCACCATGACTATATATATATATATATATGTGTGTAAAGATTAACGAAAAGCATTATCCATGCATCCAGGGTAATTAATTAATTAGTTGATAATTGGTCATGAGTTAATTATTAATTTAGAAGGTAGTAATTAATAAATACTAGTAGTATTAATATAGGTAGGTAGGTAGGAGTAGTATAATATGCTCACAAAGTATCGAGTGAGGAGGAGGAAGAAGAGGAAGCAACATCCAAGAACACCACTTTCCCATCTCCACTGCATGCCAGTATAAGTACGTAAATTTGGTGTTAGCTCGGCTCAGCTCAGCTGCTGATTCATTGATCTTGATTTCAATAATCGAAAGAAACCAACAAATTATGTAACTTTTGGGAGTGCTAGCTATATACTCCAAATTAAAAAACAAATTATACTAGTAATTAAATTAATAAAGTTTATACGTACTGTATTTTGCAATAGGAACGTCGTGTCCCAGCTGCTAGCTAGCTAGCTAGCCGATTTGTTTGATTTGGATTGATCGAGTAAAAATATACTCGTCTATAATAGTGTATATATTCATCATAAGTAGCAGTCCCGTGATAGTAGGGACAATATGTAATAATTGATTTTTTAATACTACTAATTAATAATCGAGAAATTAAATAGACTAATTTTGAGATGAAATATTGGACCTGATGTGTCTGAGAGAAGACAGAACGGAAGACAGAGATAATGTCGGTGGAGTGAGTGAAGTGTTGAAGGCCAAGTATGCCCTTCAGCTGCTGCAAGCACACCACCGTCGCTGCTCCTCCCATGAACCCTACTATTGTCGCATGTGACAAGAAATCCACTATGAACCCCAATCTGCATCCATGCATATCATCATCATCATCCATTAATTATCAAATTACTATTTACTCAATTACTACCTACCGAACTACTAATTCATTTCCGGCCAATATATAATAATGATAAATTATATATATATATATATATATATATATATATATATATATATATATATATATATATATTCCACATGGTTCATAGATAAGGGTTAACCAAGACTTATAGTAGAGTAATAATAATAAGATACTACATTTCAATAATTTATCATCTTGGTTTTGAATTTGATGCTTAAAAAATCGAACGACAAATATCGAATGACAAATAGTTTTAAATTACCTGAGGAAGCCGAGGGAAGCTTCAAAGACACCAGCAAAGAAAGTGGCGGTGAAAGCTAGATGGAGGTACAGCTTGGGGTTCTCGTTGGGGTTTACATCCTTGGTTAGCATCGCAGCCGTTAGCAGCGACGCCACTGCCACCGTACCAACCGCCAAGTCTCTTGAGCTCCCCATCAAAGCGTATACCAACGGTGGCACAAAGCTTGAATCTAAATGATGATAAGTAGAGTCCGTTTATTTACCACATATGTGGAAAAACACCTATCTAAATGTACTACTAATTAACTAACTTAACTAAACTAAAAGACTAAAACACCTTTCATAGAGATTTATTAAGAGAGTAAATTTGACATTTTCATGCTATGTGTTTTTTCACATATATGGTAAATAGACATCCACTGATAAGTATATCGATCGATCACGTGATAATTATTCATGCATGTTGCCGAAAATTAATTAACCATATATACCTTTAAATTTAATTATACTCCGTATATACGTCTTAACTGCTCAGTTCCCTTTAAATTAATTAACGTTCCATTAAAACTTAACTGTACGTTGTTTAACAAAAGAACAAATGTACGTTGTTTTTTACTTTCTTCCTCACATTTGAATCTAGTAATACAGTAACTTCTTGGAACAAAAAATTCCTTGAAATTATAAATACTCCTTACCCATTTATTCGTTGTTTCTTGAGTTTGTGAGACTGTATTTCGACAAAACTCCAATAAGATTTAGGGTTAATTGAAACGGAGAGTTTTGTGAGGAGGGTGCAACTTGGGGAGTGTGAATTTGGAGTTAATTCAAATTATGATTTGCTCAAACTAGAAAATTTGATTCCAGCCCTGACCTTCCGTCTTTTTGGAAAGCAGGATTTCATTTTACTTAATATTGGCACTACGTCCCTTCAACTTCCGTTTATTTGTATTGAGGGGTATTTTTGGAAAGCAGATTTCATTTTACTTAATCTTTTTGTTCAAAGAATTGCACCATTTGTTTTCACGGATGGACGGAGGGAGTATTAAATTAAGAAGAATTAGTTAGGCTGAGATCAGTTCAGGCGATCAACAGTACGTAATTAATCGTAATAATTAGGGTGATAATTCAGCCTTGGTTGTTGGGTAAAAGTTAATCGTAATGGATAATTATTACTAAAAAAAAATATGAACGAACCTGTTGGGGTGAAAACAAAACGAGTGATTTCTCATAAGCGTGTCGCTGTCAATCTATAACCGCTGTATATTTCAACAAACTTCTCCAGAAATCACGTATATAGAAACATTATTTCTTTCTTAAAATTAGAGAAAGAAAGTAGGAAGAAATTAAAGAGAGTATGTATGTACGTACGTACGTAGTTCTGAATTTGAGAACCTTGTAGCTAACAAATGAAATTATAAGAAAAAATGAAGAACTTACAGAGGCCAAGAATGGGAGGCAAGTTGGCGAGCTTGGCATAGCTAATGCCCTGAGGGATGGCCAAGCTGGCGATGGTGATGCCGGAGATAACATCAGATTTGAAGAAGCTTAAGCTGTACCGGGGAGCCCATTCCAGAATCGGAAACAGGTACTGCAGCGCCAGCACCACCTTCCTCGCCGCCGTCTGGTTTTTGAACTGCCGGAGCGGGTCATCCGGAAAGAACGTTTCTTTCAGGGAGTTACCCAGTGAGTTGACGAACGGCTTCGGAGGCGGCACCGCAACTCGCTCCGCGGCGGCCGGACGTGGGTAAGCATAATCTGCGTTACCCATGATGAAATCAATAATAGTACTAGCTTAAAGGAAGGAGGCGGGCGGTGCAGAGCCGGGGAATGAGCGGCTGGCTTTATATAGATAGACGACCGGAAGCGACTCATTTCTGACCCACCTCCAATGGTACACGGGTCCCACCTCACCCTAGTACTTTATTGCTGTATAAAAATACAAACTTATTGATCTAAATTTTCATACCCATTTTTTTTAAAAAAAGTTTTATCTGTCTTATTTCAAAGTTTTGTATACTTCACATCTAATTTTGTCCGAACTAATATTATCTAGTTCATAATTTCGATTTTTTAGTATTTTTATTGTGTATTTTTTGTCATTATTTTATGTAATTTTGTCATTCTTATGTACATTTTTTTTCATTTTTTTACTTCATGTGCTTTTTATTATTTTGTGTGCTTTTGTTATTTTCATGATTTTTATGTGTTTTTTATTCGGTTTAATCAGAATTAAATTGTCTTTATTTTATTTTATTAATTAATTAAAAAACAAAAAAAAAGAGAGAAAACTAAAAGAAGGAAACTTACAGATTACATTCCAGATGGAGCACGAGCTGCTCCTTCTCCTCCGCGAACACCTGCAACCTTTGCCCATCACCCATCCATCAAACCAACTTCATACTCCATCATCATTGCTTAAGTTTCTGTCGATCAAACATTTTGGTTATAAATAGAGCAAATTGGAGAGGAGAAAGAGGGAACCCGGGCTCTGTGCTCTGTTTTTGCTCACCGACGAAAAAAGCGTCCTCCACCTCCATTTCGCGTTCCGGCCATCCTCGTCGCAAACCAGACCTTCCATCACCTATCCATCACCATTAGCTCCGCCACGACGAGACGAAGCCAACCCACCCTTGCATGCTGCCGGTGATGGACTAAGTACGGAGAAAATGGGCCACGATCCGATTCTGACTCGGAACCCGTTTTCTCTCTAACCGGAGCTTGGTTGGCCGCAAGACCACCACCGACTGCACCACCTACCTCCGCCGCACAGACTAGCACCTAAACCGCCGCCGGAATCAGTCGTCGCCGTCTGCTACGAACGCCGGTGACGCGTCGGAGAAGAAGAAGAACCTGCACCTGTTTGTAACTTTTGGGTAAAATTACAACTTCAGTCCTTGTCCCTTTACTTTCGTTCCTTTTCCACTTATACCCCTTTAGTTGTCCACAGCTTCATTTTCAGCCCTCCATCAAGTTTAAAACTTGACAAAAATGGCACTAGGCCTAAATCTTTTTGTGTTTTAGTTAATATTTTTGTTATTATGTCAATCTAAATTATTTTAATTTTATTTTCAAGATATTTTGAGTTTTTATTATCTATGTAAATTACTAAGAATCCTTTTCTTTTATTTTTAGTGTTATTCTTTATCTTTTTTTACTATGTCTTAAAATCAAGCAAAAATCTAAAAATACCTATGGTTCCAATTTTGGGCGCTCGAAAATTTATGATTTTTTGAGCGTAACTGACAAACGATTCCAGATCTCTCGTAGACCATTTTCAAGTTTCCAATCGACCTAGGAAAAAGATTGGTAACGACTTCATGTCAAAAATCACGTCAGATGGCGACTCCGCTGGGGACTTGTCTAGCTATATAACGGGTTTGTTTTTACTTATTTGTTTGATTGTACTCTTTTTGTGTTGTGTTTCCATTGTATATTGTAACACACACACAGCATACATGTTACATACATGTCATAGTCCATGTCCAACTTGATTCTAGGCCAAAAGCATCGCTCACATGCTCCACTGCACCTTCACTGCCAGCCTGATCGCTTTATATGTTCGTGATCTCGCCTACTTAATTCTTCGTCCTCCACTTCCACATATATATTAACAATAATGTACTAGTATTTGCATGCTAGCTATTAGCTACCTCATGAAATTATATACATATATATATATATATATGCACGCACAATTAAAAATTAGCGGGGCCAATTTCTATATTTTTGTGGAAGTTCAAGTCAAGTACTGTACATGGCTGCTAGATATGCAATTCCCCAACAAGTTGACGACTCTCAACTCATGATCTTGTTACTTTCTTCTTTTTGTCTAAACTTCTTATATCGTGTTTCCTCATCATACCTTATACTCCCACCATCTTTATTTAATTATTACATTTAATTTTTATATTTTTATTTGACTCATTTTTTTAGTAGAAAAAATTTGATTTTTTTTTTGTAGAAATTAGACACATTGATTTATCTATGTATATAAATTATTTAATCTTATACATTAAAATATTAAAAAAAAATATACATAGATTAGATGCTGAAAAAGAAACGTAACTTTTTATTTATGGTTTTTCGATTTAAGATTTTATGTGCAGGGACTTTATAGCATGACATCCATATCCACATAAAGTGATAAAACACACTCCCACTTGTTTCAACGAACTACGCCCAAAGATATATGTACCTACTGCTCTTAGAGAAAACAAAAAACTTTATGCTATGTTTTTTGTTATCGTTTTGATGAGAAGAAAAAAATCTAACATTTTTTTGGGAAAAAATAAAGGGAAATTTCCATATAAAAAAATGAACACAACTAATTAGTGAGAGTAATGCAACACATACTTTGTGTTTTTTTAGATGTTACACTTTTTTAACATTTAGTTTATTTTTTTCCTTAAAAAATTCCAGTATATAAAGTTCAGTAATTTATATGCAATATGATAAATGAACTCTCTAATTTCTAAATACATATTTTTAAAATTTTTTAAACAAAATCTTCATGATAAAAATTTGAGTCAAATACAAGTGTAAGAGTCAAGACACTGCGTAACTAAATGGGCCAACCCACTACCATGGTTGTAGGACAATGCACAACCATTTCCGCAACCTTTTAGGATGCTACCTCTTGTTGATTCCGCTACCAAGTTGTTACCATTTAAATTTATGAAATAAAAATAAAAAGTAAAAATATAAAAATTCATCCACAATATAATCATCAAACCCATAATTCACTATCAATTCATCATCAAATTCAGATGAAAATTCAATTCAAATTTATCATTCATCAAAATTCTATAACAAAGAAATTACATGTATAACAAACAAAATACAACACCTGAAATTCAAACACCCTAAATTTCAAATAGAACCTAAAAATTTAAATAAAAAAACCCCATATCGGGAAAAATCTTTGACGACGACAGCGGTGGTCGCTTCTTGGAAGATCTGGCTTCAACGGCAACGACAACGGTGGTCTCGAAACCTCCTCTTTCTGTCAGTCCCAAACGCCTCATCTCTCCATCCGTAAGTAACGCATCATCACATTCAAAAAATATCTTGTGATAGCGATATGGGTAGCAAATTTAGGGTCTATTCCCTTGGTACGTAGCGGGTTTTCCGCAACTATTGTCGCTACCAAGGATCCATTAAATACGTAGCAATATGTGTATCTAAAAAAGGATGGAGATAGTATATTTTTATGAGTAAATATTATTGTTGCGTGTTTTGTAGTGTATATATACATCACGGATGGATGTTGGTAAATATTTGGCGTTGATTCAGAAACGGACGTGCCTTCATGCATTTAAGTATAGTTAAATCCAAGTAAAAAACGTTAAAGAAACAAGAGAAAGAACAGTTTGCTGATCATAAACGCGCATAGGAGTTGATATAAACAATATCCTTTTCTTTCTTTTGTCTCTTTTTATGAATACATGCATGCACCCATTCATGCGCAGGGAGAGATCGATCATAAACAGTCAACAGACTGAAACGGACGGTGACGGATTGCCGCATCACGGGACCAACTCGCTGGCTACACACGACGATACACCGTCCCTTTTTTGCTGGCCGGGTTTGGAAAACAAGAGGTTAATATGTCAAATATTATCATTTTGCAAGACGTTTTAGGTAATTAAACCGAACAATATATAATTTGGAATATAATTATTAGTTCAATATAAAAAAACTAAATTGGTTGTTTTTTATGCAAATATTAATTTGATCTCTTTTTTAATACATCAAATCTAAACATGGTATACTAAGTATTGGACGATCATAAATACACTCGGGAAAAACATGCAGACTACCTAATCCGCTTAAACTGCAACGAATCGAGCGGGTATCTGCATGCATGTAATGGACAGTTCCCAATATATAGTTTTATATATCTAAGGGTACCCATGCACCTTGCAGAGTGTAGTGTGGGTATCATTTTCCCTATGAACTGTCCCAATTAAGCACTCTCAAGCTACCTAAAAAAGGGTATTTGCCTTGGCATGCAAGACATTGAGTTTCTCTTAGCTAAAAAAGGGTATTTGACATGGGGCAAGTGAAGAGAGATGCATGCATTATCCCCATATAAAAAACTCACATGGTATTCTATAGTGAAGGCCGTACATCTTTGCTAACTTAATTTTATAGTGAAGGCCGTTATTTTCACCGCTCCTACTAGCTTCGCTTTTGTTGACGATGCCACTTCAAGTTGCTTCAATCGTAGCGGTTAAGCCAATACAACATATTTTATTAATTAAAAAAATACCCATATCTGGAAATGAATTGCATATCTGGGTTTTCAAATTAATCAATATTCATCGTACAAAACCCAAAAACACAAACGCAAATTCATCCAAATCCATATCTTCGACACTTTTATTCATCACCAAACCAAAATTTTCATCTAAACTCGTATCTAAATCATTTTCTATCCATATTTAACCAAAAAATAAAAAATCAACTCAAATATATATGATACAAAAATTAAAATCAAATTAAATTTACATTACCAAACTTGAATCTACACTAACAATAACCCATATATGGAAAAACACAAACAAACTTGGAGCTTCATGTACTCCACCGCCGGTCCGCGTCAAGCTCCACGTCCTCCACCAGTGCATCTCCACATCCTCTATCGTCGTAGCCTCCAGGTCCTCGCTGCATGTAGATGCTGAAACGAAAGATGAACGCACGACGGAGACAAGGGTACGACAAAGAGAAGGTTGCTGCGAGAAGGAATGTTTTTGAGAGGGAGGAGGAGAGAAAATGGTGTGAAGAGAGAGAGAGAGATTAGAAATTGAAATGGAAGATGGAGAGTTCGAGAGAGAGAGAGAGAGATTTGAATCAGATTTGGACGTGAAAAACGGACTTTAATCAAATTTAATGTTTTGTAATGACCTTGAAGCAGTCACGGCCGTTTCAAAACTAAAATATCTTTTTTAAGGCTTTGTAGAGATCTTGGTCGTTACAAAGCCGCTACAAAATCTCAAGCAACTGCGTAGTGCTTAATGCGGTCTAGCTGCAGTACTGCCATATTATATAATGTACTAGAGGCCGTAATTAATTGTCGCAGTAAATTAGCTCGTATTAGGCCGTTTTAATGTGCTTTAGGGAGCATTACAAAAAAAATTTAATAGAAAAACTAAATTCATCCAAATGAACATATATATTCATTGGATGAATTTAGTTTCATCTTCATCTCCAACCCAAAAACCTAGAAATAAACTTTGCCCTTTAATTTACGTTTTTGTGTTCTCTTCTTTTACATCATCTTCACGCATATCTTATTGCAAAACAAGCAAAACTACCACCATTTGAGAAATTCATTGCGGCAATGCAGAGTTACTGTAACAAATTCATTTAATATAACCGTTGTCGCACTAACGACCGCAACAAAACTTGTACCGTATCATTCATGTAGTAATCTTTAAATCAATCATTAGTCCTGAATGGCAAAGATATGACTGTACGTGATTTATACATTTATGGAGTAATTAATTATATGCATGAAATTAACATTTTTAATTGACTGAATTATAACTAATCCTTATTTATTACGACCGAGTTTAAGTTACTTGCGATACATACCCAAATAAAAATTTGGTATGCATGGCTCGATGGACCACTTACAATTAAGATTTTACTTATTCTCTGGTTTAACAGATTATTCTTAATTAATTTCCTTTGCGTGTGGTGGGAAATCTGTAAATTTCCAGCTGCTACATGATTTATTGCTTGACTTTCCTCATCTCAAAGGTCCAAAATTAATGATCTTTTTATGAAATCTCTCGTGCTGCATGTTAAGAAAAAACGCAAAAATAACAAGAATATAGAGCATAAGAGCAATTAAGTATAGCTTGTTAAAGAATTATGAGTGAGCAAAGGAATAACGACTTAATGATGAGGAATAAAGCCTCCCCAAATCTAAATATCTCGTTAAGGAACCCTATAATGCAGCAATTGCGCCGCCACAGCTTCGGCACTAAGCTTCTCTGCCGGATCATGCCGCTGCGCTTTGCCACCGGCGCTGATATCGGCCTTCATGGTTCACGTCTCATCTTTTGCTCCTCATCGCCACCACTGAAAGTGAGTTTCTGGTAGTTTGGGCATGGTATGTCGAAATTCTACTCCATGGATTTTCGAGGCCTTGGCGCTGGGTGGCAATCTATGATCATGGTGGGTCTTTCTCCGGCATTGGTGCAATGCTACCAACACCATGCTAGGTCGTCCTCAGTGCGCCTCGCCGTATTTTGGCCTAGGCATGTTAAAGCGGTTCGGCCCAGACCAGCGTCGTATTGTGTCCAAGCTTGGCTCTCCGCGTGGGCACGACGGCTAGGTTTGTGTGATTGATGGTGGTACTATCTGGAGCGGTTGTTGCAATCGATTGAGGCTTCTGTGGATCGCGAACTTGTCCCCTCCGTTCCGGGGGGCTTTGCCCCTATTGGGGCTAACCGGTATTTGGGATCGGTACGAGCTGGTCAGGGTATGTTTAGGGGTTTCTGTTTGGCCATGGCTTTGGTGTTTGTTCCGACGAGACAGCGTGTCTCGTTGCTGTGTTATTGGTGGTGTGGAAGAGGGAGGGAGCATACTGGTTTGGGTGGTGGACGAGCTCAAAAGCAGTTTTGACTGTGTCAAGTGGTAGAGGCGGGGGACTGCAGTCTGTTGGGGTGGAGGGACTTCCCGCCTCACCGGCCATGAGCTTTTGGCCCTGGAGTGGACTTGGTTTTGGACCACCCTGGTCTGCTCCTTCTTACGGATTTTGGTCATGTTTTAGGTTTTTTTTGTTTAGTTTTCCGGTTGCTGTTTATGGCGTTTCGAGTTGGTATTTACGTCTGTTGGTTGACATGCTTCTCTTTGTTTGGCGGGTCTATATCTTTATGCATGGTCATGATGAGATGGCGTTTAGCTCATGTGAAGCAAATTTGGTGTACTTTAGTCGAGATTACGGATGAATATTACTTCATCATGACATTCATTGCTTTTATCAAGCCTTTTCATGGCTTTGTTGGGAGGTTCACTGCTTTGCTTGTTGGAGTATCCGTTACAATTTGCATGTTGTTGCTCGCTAGAGTTTTGTTGTTTGTCTTGGCATCTATAGTTTTGTTATTTAGTTTCTTTGCTTTTATAAGTTCTTTGGACATTGGTTTGACATTTAGCTATTACTGTTGCTGCTGATCATTAATATAATTGATTGATTTGCTCAAAAAATTAAAAAGCCTCCCCAATTCTAACATGTTAATTTAGCACCAACTAACCCTGCTAATTATTACCATTAAACTCTAT
The DNA here is from genome assembly GCA_024586325.1 of Stellera chamaejasme. NCBI lineage: Eukaryota > Viridiplantae > Streptophyta > Magnoliopsida > Malvales > Thymelaeaceae > Stellera > Stellera chamaejasme. Next base: position 9,642,304 of record CM044982.1, on the reverse strand, counting down.
GAACAACTATTAAAATCCTATAGAAAAGGTATGATCACGCTTTTCCAAAATTGTTAAGATTTGATCGCGCATAAGAACATATAGCAAAGAATACTTTATAATATGGATCACGTTGCAATTTGTTTTAATTATGGTTTATAATGCGTTAATTCATCTTGTCCTTTCCAATAATGATTAATTCAGAACAGTAAGGGAAATAATTGAAGTGGATAAACTCGATCTGCCGGGCCACTACCTTTTTTAAATTCAAAGTCATTTGTTTTTTTTTTCCCATTTGTCTTTACATATGGATGTACCATAATGCAGTAATATACTTATATGTTTCAAATTAAAAGTAGTAGTAGTTAAACACAAACCGAGTAGGCAGAAAATCAATTTGCTATCCAAATTGTGCTCCGGGACAATCTGCCACTATATAGGAGTAATAAGATTGTTTAGCATAAATTTAGTATCTACGTATTATTAGCCACTATGATGTCAAGTGTCAGTTTAATTATTAAAGAAGGAACAAATTAAATTTGCGCCTTTGTGGTTCTTGTGTTTATAGAAGTGAAAGTTGAACGAACAGTTAAAGCTCAAGCTCAGCTCGGGCTCGGTTCGATTAAAAGTTTGTTCAAACTCGTTCATATTATTTTCAAGTCAAGTTTGAACGAAATTCTGATCTCGATACATTTATCAAGTCTAACATGAATAACTTATTGCTCGACTCACCCCGTTTTTATCCTAACTTTTCTATTGATATTCGTGAACAGCTCGAGTTCGATTTAAAGTTTTTTCGAGCTCGTTCATATTATTTTCAAGTCAAGCTCTCTTGAACACAATTTCAAACTCGATATAATTTCCAAACCTAACATGAACAACCTAGAACTCGGTATCGGGTCGGCTCGTTTTCACCCATACTTGTGTTCTTAATGTCATGATTCAATAATATTTACTCTTCATCAATCAATCTGTTGTGAATTCATATTGCAAGATGGAGATTTTGAGGGTAATTGGGAAGAAAAGGAGTAATAAGGCAATGTATTAGATGTTGTGCATTTGGTTGGTTGATGAAGATCTGATTTTATAGAATATGATCAGTTTAAAAAAACATTCCACCCAATTAATTTACAATTCAATGGAAATGTGAACAAATCTATCAACTGTAATTAGGAATATATATATATATATATATATCTAAAAACAATATAGAATTTCTATTACACAATGATGATTTGTATCTGAATTATTAGTTTGACTTGCCCTACATTTGAAAGACACGAAGAGGTGCGAGGTGCTATTTGATTTCCCACCTTTTGTGAAGGGCAGATCATGTGGTACGCGGAATCAATGCCTTTCCAGGAGAAGATGACAGCAAAGTTTGGTGCCTACAGTCATGTGAATATATATAAAAACAATTAATACTGCAATGTTAATAGAGCAATTAACCATAATTATCATGGCACAAAAAAGAGCATAGAATTATTGTTGGAGTTGTGACTCAAATTATCAAAGTATTAAAATGTTGGAGGACTGATCTTATGATTTCAAGGTTTGTCCTCAATGTCATTTCGATTTCGGGTTTAACTTCTTAGTCAATTCTTCAGGTTTAGACATATTATTGATCAGTTTTTGATATCCGATAATCCTTCACAGTCAAGCTGCTAATTACTCCTTGCCAATATTGCTTTTATTTTAAAACGTGAATAAGTTTTATTTGGATTGATTGATATAATTGAGGTTGTATGGACCTTACTCCCTTTTCATCAATTTTTGTTGGGATGGTTTCTGGAAAGAATCAATGGATGACTCCTCGACTAGCTAGCTTAATTGGGTATCAATCAACCCACTTATAACTAATACCTCAGGTGAGTTCTGTTGGATTCCTTTGATAATGATCATAGAATTATTTGTAATTTATACTATAGTTAAATAAAATTACGATTCAATGCAGCTAATTAATTAACTCAAAATGTGAACTTCAAATGATTCTTCACACATGCATGGATTAAATGATGACATCGATTCACTAAATTAGCAACGTACAATTAAATACTCGAATTACTGACCTTAAAAAAACTAGACTTTTGTTATTTTGATCACAATTATTTCTTACAATCGAGTAAATATTTTAGGTTCATAAAAAAGAAGTACTCCAATAGAAAAGTTAGAAAAAACTACTGTAAGAAATTAAGTTGATTATTAGAGGCATTTAGAGCCTCAGAGTCACAAAAACTTTATCTTTGTGGCTGTGATGGTCTCCAATAGAGAAAAGAATGTATGGCTTTGGAGATCAATTGTCTGACAGGTGAAATCAAACATAAAGCGGGGACAAGATATATATATATATATATATATATATATATATATATATATATATATATATATATATATATATATATATATATATATAAAACTTGAAAGTAGTAGTTTTTAAGTAAGTTCCTTGGCATGTAACTCCTAGTCCCACCTAATAAAAACATTGGTATTGGTACAGGATACGGTGCGCTTATCGTGGGTCTTCGTGCACCACTTTCACGTTATTTACAAAATTGTCATTTTCATTCAAATTCGTCTAAGTATGTTCGCAAGAATTATGATGCTCATGCGTAATTTAAATAATGCGCATTCGACTCCAAATGATACTCCTACGTACCTTAATGGTGTGTGGTGAAAATTGAGAGCATTAATCTTGTCATGAGCGAGTGCATCATATTTTGTAATGGAGAGCATCATAATGCAACAGTGAGTGCATCATAGTGGTTCTTGATATATATGGGCCAACCCATACGACGGTATTGTCAAATGCAACGCTATATGGGCGCGCCCACCACAAATGGCCTCGTAATTACGGAGAGCCCTCTTACCAATAAGGGCGCCCGTATAGATCCGTTAGCCGTAAACGCGTTCGCCTCCCTCAAAACAACCGTTACACTAATTATGGCATTAAGCCAAAGTAGAGGAATAACTCATGATAACTCCACCGTTATTACACCATTAATACGTCGTCATCCCAATTATGGACACATTTATGGAGATACTCAGCGTTTAAGGCCCCGCATCGGGACCTAGCACCACCCTATATATTGGGTGGTGCCGCTCAAATAAGGTGATTACTACACACCCACACCCTTCTTCTCTGCTGCACTCGAAAGTGTTATTTGTCTTACTCTTCTCAGTGCGGATTTGTCCTACTTGATCGTCAGAGACCGCTTGACAGTAGTAGATCACTCTTGGGCTATCAATTTGGCGTCGTCATGGGAAACGAAAACGGCCGTTTTCTTTCCTAATCAACTTTTTCTCCCCTACCCATTTCCATGGCGAAAACAAGGAGAACTCACAACAAGCATGTCGAGACGCCGCCTCGAAGATTCAAGTTCTTCAGGACTTTTATCATGTTACATGCACGTTTAGATATAGTGATTCTAAATAACAACGCATGATGTGTTTTAATCATAATCATGCCGTTCTTCACCATTCATCAACGGAAGAAGAAAGGGAAGAACGAAGAAGACGAAGAAGGAGAAGGAGACGAAAGCGTACCTTGCGCTCCAAGGGATATGTTGACGATGGAGTACGTATTCTGTCTTCTGCGATCTTCAGTTTCAGCAACTGCTCGATGAGGACGAATTGAGGATGCATCCAAAGGGGCGAGATTGTGTTGATATGAACACAATGTTAATCCACCCAAAACTCTAAGAAATATGCTTACTAATTTCGCCAAGAAATGAGAGGGAGAAGCAATGTTTCGAATTTGCAAGTGTGTCTTTAATGTGGTATCTCTCCCTTTATTTATAGACAAGGAGAGGTGCCAAGTGGTGGTTAGGACACCCCTTTGGCCGAAAATACATGTACTTTCGGCCAAGGGTGATAGCCAACACCTCTTGGTCATAAAAGGAGGGAAGGTTCATGATAACCTCCTCCAACTTCCATTTTGGCGAATGGGTGCCTCCTGAGGCACCTCTTCGCTAAGTCAGCCTTCCTAGGTGTAGCTACTCATATGTAACCACCTAGTAAGTATCCCATGTAGTAAGGTACATACACCATGCACCTAGGATGCTCCTTTTACCAAAATACCCTTTATTTTGTCCAAAAGGTGCAAATGGAAGTAATTACTTGTGAATCAATATGAAACATCCCAAAGATGTTTCAAATGATCATACCACACACATTTGAGTTCCCACGAGCTAACATGAGCTAGAATTAGCTACATATAGCTAATTCGGAGCTCCCAATTAGCATCATAAGCTTAAGTGTCATATCAAATGATCTTGGTGCGTCAAATATACTATGACCTCCAGCTCATCGATGTGCCCCCACCACCCTCGCTGGTGGTGCAACGGGGACGCAACAGCCCCACAACACCCGTTGGGGCAACCCCGCCGCTCCCGGTTGATGACACACCAGGGCGCAGCGACCCGCAGCCACAAGTCGCCACTCGACATACCTGGCCGGGACTTCGACGACCCCCAGCGAGGTCATCGTCGATCTGCTCGAATACGCTGCTCAGGCGAGCATGCTCAATGAAATGAAAGCCTTTATGGTGCAAACCATCAAGGCGGAAATGCAGCTGCTCGCCTCCCGCCCCCACAACGACCGGGATGAACAGTCCCGAATCAAAACCCCCATCGGGAACCTTGACGTTGATGACCTTCTCGGCGAATCAACGTGGTCGAGGAACAGTCAAACACTGGACACTGGTCCTCGGCGACATCGAGGTCCTCCTAACGCAGCCTTTCACAGAGGACATCCTCGCCGTCCAGGCGCCGGCTAGCTTTCGAATGCCAGTCATCGAAAGCTACGATGCAACAACAGACCCCGTCGACCATCTTCGACGTTACATCTCCCAAATGGAGATGGCTCGCGCCTCCGACCCCATACTCTGCAAAGCTTTCAGCTCTACTCTCAAAGGGGCTGCTTCAACGTGGTTCGGAACGCTACGAGGCCAGCATTTCAAATGCTTTAAGGACCTCGCCTCATCGTTCCTACGCCACTTCATGGGAGCCCGACCTCTCCCAAGACTGTCCAGCACTTGTTAAGAGTGAAACAGCAAAGGGAGGAACCGCTTCGTGACTACATTCGGCGGTTTCAGGCGGAAGCCGTCCAAGTCCAGGGTCTCTCCTTGGATATGCAGCTCCTGGCCGCAACTCGGGGGCCTTCGGCCGCGAGTCGAGGCTCGCATATAACATCAATGAAAACCCCGTCACGACAATAGGTGAGTTCATCGATCGGGCCACCCGATTCATGAACTCCGAGGAAATGAACAAGCCTTACAACAGGCCCCCACAAGCGACCGCAACAAAAAGTTCGACAAGGGGTCTGTCTCATCGAGGTACCACCCTCGAGCGTAGGTCCGAGGACCTCGATCATCACCCCGCACTTCGTGACACCTGCACGAACATTCTTCTAATGCTTTGGAGAAGCGGAACAAGGTCCCAGTGGCCTCAACCCATCCAGCATAAGAATACGAGGGGTTTGATAAGTCTTGCCTCTACCACAAGGACCGTGGCCATGACACGGAGGCGTGCTTCTAACTCGAAATCTCATCTCGAGATGATTGAGCAGGGTAAGCTCAAGGAATTCTGTCCGACTCCTCCTCCCCTGCAAGGAATTCCCAAAGGCTGCAAGAGGGATGGCGACAACGACGACAACGAAAAATGCGTCGTCGACACAACAGCCCTCGGAGGCAAAACCCGCCGCCACCACCACCGGGGGCATCATTCACATGCTCACTAAGTCAGAAGGCGCCTCTTCCGAAGCGATATGCAAGGGAAATCTTGCAGATCGACCACCTCGAGGAGAACGTCATCTATCGCCCCAACAGGACAAAGGTCGTCGTTCCACACTCCGACCCACTACTTATCACAGCAAGGATTGCGGGTTACGACACCAGCAGGGTCTACATCGACACAGGTGCAAACACCAGTGTCATTTTCAAGGACATGCTCGATAAACTCGGGGTACACATGTCCGCTATAAGAAGAAGCTCGGCCCTACCTTCGATATCGGCGGGGACATTGTCCCAACAATAGGGGTCGTCAACCTGCCCCTCAAGTTAATTGGGGACAAACAATTCGTCACGGTTGATTGTCACTCCATCATGACGGAGTTATTGGTGCTCTAAGTCCCTTACACGTACAACGCCATCGTTGGTCGACCAAGCCAGTCGAATTCCACATGAGGTGCGACATCCGCTCTCTCACGGTCACATTCGCCACACCTCGTGGGGGACGCAAGCATCTACATCGACCAGCGAACGGCAAGGACAAACTATGTGGCCTCGTTGAGCTCAACGGTTGATCCGCAAGCCTCGAAAGAGATCGAGGATCGCGGAGCCCGACGGCGAGCTTCGTCTCGATGGCGTGGCGGAAGAAATCAACGTCGTCCCAGGCAAGAAGTTTAAGGTTGGCAAAAACCTTAAGCAAAAGGAGAAGATGACTCTCATCCACCTCCTCGAGGCAAACCTCGGCGTCTTCGCCGAGCTTGAAGGACCTGCCGGGCGTCGATCCTAGCGTCATCACACACAAACTTAATGTATTCCCGGATTCAAAGTCGGTTAAGCAAAAGAAAAGGGTATGGCCCTTCAAAAAGAAGTTTGTAAAAGAGGAGGTTTCTAAACTCCTCGATTACTGGAATAATAAAAAAATTCAGTACTCTGAGTGGCTCGCTAACATAGTTTTAGCTGACAAAACTAATGGTGAACTTCGTATGTGTGTTGATTTCACGGGCGTCAATAGGCATTGTCCAAAGGACCCTATCCGTTACGGTCATCGACCAACTCGTGGACGCCACTTCCAAATACGAATACTTGTTGTTCATGGACGCTAAAAGTGGTTACCACCAAATTTACATGGATCCTGAGGATGCCTTCAAAACGGCGTTCACAACGGGCGACGACGTATATTACTACATTCGAATTCCTTTTGGGCTCAAAAACGCTGGAGCCACCTACCGCGTCTAATGAACAAGGTTTTTGCCCACCAAATGGGCCGTAACCCGGAAGCGTCGTCGGCGATGTCATTGTGAAAAACATAACATTTGAAGACCACCTTCAAGATCTGGCCGAGACTTTCAAGTCATTCCGACGATACAACATGAGGCTCAATCCAGCCAAGTGTTCTTTCTTTGTTGGGGCCGGGAAATTCCTGGCTACATGATCTCGAAAGGGGAATTGACGCGTAATCTTAAAAAATATCAGCCATCACGGATATGGCGCCACCAAGAAACATTAAGGAAATCCAGCAACTCACATGAAGAATTGTTGCCTTGGGACGCTTCATTTCAAGTGAGACATTATTTTGAAAGGTTAATAAAATGAGTGTAACATTTGTCATGAGAGCGAGTGCATCATATTTTGTAATGGAGAGCATTATAATGTATCGGGAATGCATCATAGTGTTTACCAAATGCATCATTTTGGGAGGTTGAAGGAAGTGTGTGCTTCATTAAGTTATCGAACTAGTGCATCATTTTTGTTATGGAAAAACATCATTATGCATCGCAAATGCATCATTGGGTAGAACAAAAGGATCACCGTGGGGTTGTAGAACAAAAGCATCATTAACTCACAAAGAGAGTGCATCATATTAATGTTATGGAGTGCATCATAGTGTATCGGGAATGCATCATTCTTCTTTGTATACTTCTTCTCTCTAGAGCGCTTAAGGTGCGCCTACAGCGCACCGTATAGTTACTCAAAACATTAGCCTTCTCCTCTAGTTTCCAGGGTTAAGTTTTTTTGATAGCGGTCCAGGCTAGTTACCTATTATTGTTTAGCCTTTTAGATGGATTATTTTTGTGAAAGAATTTTAGGCCCACCAAAAGTGGAATTTGCGCTTGTGGGAATTATCGAATAATTGAAAATGAAAAGAGGATCCTCAACAATATGTAGAATTGTTAGGAGAAATATTTATGTATCAGGATTCATAGCATAGCAAGTTTTTCAAAGTCAAAGCTTTCATATATTTATGTATCATATGTGGAATTCTTAGGAGAAATATTAATTAGACACAAACGACTCCGGTTGCGTGAGTTAATAAATTGTTTATTCTCCTCTGATTACTTGTTTTTGTTGTAGAGCTCCTTGTCTCATAAAATGGGTAAATTATTGTATAAATCACTAAAATTATAAGTCTTACATACCCTATATCTCTCAAAGTTTTGGGAGGGGCAACTACCCATTCCTGCCTTGTTTATGTTCCGTCCCGGGAATCACATAAGACATATATAACCAATATCAATATTGACACTTAGGGGTGAGAATTACATGCTAAGCTGAGGCTAAACAAATTGGAGCCCGTGAAAATTAGGTTCGGCTTGAGCTCGACTTGAACTTCATCGAAACTAGTTTTTTGGGTTTGAACTCCGCTCATGGCAGGTTTGAGCATGATTCAAAGGTTCGTGCGAGGTTCGATAAGCGAGTAGCTCGCTTGGGCTCATTCGAAATTCAGCTCAATGTAGGCTCAATTTTGAGGGAGGGGTAGGAGGGTAGCCACATAGTTTATTAAGAGGGGTAAAATAGTAATTTTCATCAGGCTCTCGTGAACTTATATGAGCCAAATATTGTCTCATATTCGAGTCAACTCATTTAATACAAAAACATAAAAATGGCTACAGCTCAAGGTCAAGGCTCATGAAGTTCGATTTATTATGTTTGTTAGAGCTCGAGCTTGAGCCTAACTTGAAGAAGCTCGATTCCTTCCTTAACCCTAATAACAGTAACGACACAAAAATGAAACGTAACTTCCGTATGTATTTATTTATATATCGCTTACTGCGATAAACACATAGTTAATCTTAGATTAATTTGTAGTTTCTACACAAACTTTCCTTTTTTGTCATACTTTTAACATGCACACACTTTATTTGCTAAATTTCCTACACAATAATAGAAAAGAATTAAAGGTAGACATATTTGTTTTTGAAAAAGCTAAAATGGTGGTGTTATGGGAATGCTGTTGATGAAGACAATTATAATGACAAAAAAGGTATTGGCAAATTATAGAAGGGCGAATGAAGGAATCTAGCTGAAACCAAAAACAAGGTGCTATTGATTTACATAACATTGTGTAATGTTGTGGGCACTCAGTACTCAACTACTCATGGCACTTTTTGGTTGGGCTAGATAGAAGAAGGATCACACATAGTTTATAAAACCGAACCGGATGCAGAACCATTCAACTATCGGCTCACGGGCTTAATCTACTAATTGGCTGGCACCGATTCAACCGGCCATAGTTAAACACTTGAAATGTTTAATCTTTATCATTTATTCTGAAGTAAATATGTAATTTATAGTAAACTTAAGAACATAGATTCATCAAAACAAAAGAGTTAGCATATACAAGCTCTAAAAATTCCAAAAATGTTGGCATATGTAAGTTCTAAAGTTCCAAAAGATCATAAAATTTAATGTAATGAGCATGAGCAATTGTTTCTATCTAAATTCATGTTGCTTGTAATACAATTTTATTCATGTTGGATCATTCTTTGTACACAATTGTTTCTTATTTCAATAATTCGTAGTCCTAAAGCATGAGCAACAAAATTCAAAAAAAAAAACAAATGAAACAAAACCAAACATTCACACAGTAGAGATCAAGCGAGCGATGCAAAAGAAAAGAGTGGCAAAGTTAAATACTGATATTTTTATATAAATTAAGCTAGGAAAACTGAATTTTTACCTTTTGGCTTTTGATCTTAGTTCACTTTTAGAGATTTTAAGTTTTCATGACTTTTTATTTTCTTTCCATTTTTTTCTTTTGATTAAAAGAGCAGGCTGACCCATTAAAGCTCAAACCGTGCAACATGAATTGCTTGAAAAAAAGAAAGGCCCAAACCGTGCAACATTAAAGCTCAGACTGGCTAAATTCAGAAAACCAGCAGTTCCAGTTCATCAGTTTTGGACGGTTCATCCCGGTTCGCGCAAAGGCGCTGTCTTAGAACCGAAATCCGAGCAGGACTGGTGGCCAGTTCACGATTCAACCGGTCCGATTGGCCGGTCTTGTCCGGTTTTCTAAACCATGGGATCACATCACATGGTGGTGGTGGTGCAAGCCCCTAAGCGCTGTGCTATCACACAAAGTGTATGTGTTGGTTGGAAGGATCTTAGAGCTAGCCGAAAGCACTTCAACAAACCAAACGGGTCACAATTCATCCAATCTCTCTTTATTTCTTTCCCATATACACCACTCTCTCTCTCTCTCTCTCGTCCCCAACCTTTTGTCATTTTCCGGACAATGACCCACACTTTTATAGTGTTCAAATACCCTGTCTACATACATTGTAGTGCTATATAGGAATCCAAATATCCAGCAGTGGTCCATAAGCATATTACAGAATTCCCTCATTCACATATCCGCGTCACACTAATATATTTACGAGTGTGTTTTTTGTCCGATCAGACCATGAATCTTTTAAGAAAATTTTTAATAAAAATATTTTTATTGCCTTTAAAAAAAATACTGAATATGATGAATATTTTAGTATGTATTGCGTACTGTATGTAAACTAACTATTACTCTTTTTCATCCCACAAAAATTGATACATAGTTAGCTCTTTTTGGGATGTATCACAAAAATCGGTACAGTTTACTTTTAAGGGGACCCTCTGTGTAATTTTGGATCAAGTGGGACTCTAATTTTACCCAAAACTGAGAGCTTGCAGACCAAATGTCCAATAGCATTAGCATGTAGCATCGATTTTTGGGCCGGGAAGTTGGGCTGTTTCAGAGCCCACTTTTCGCATATGTCCAATTTTGCTGCCGGCTACTCTCTCTCTGTAACCCAAACCATTTTCACAGTCTTCGAGTTAGCAATTAATCGGTCCCTTAACGTCCACGCAACTGATAGTTGTACAATAATTGCAAACAATTGTAGCATAATCAAGCTCTTTTAGTGTTAAATCCTATCTTTACATGCTTTGGGAGAAGTCGCAGACAAACAATTTTTAGAGAATTTTCTAAGTGTGAACCACGTAACTTGAACAAAGGCAGTGTACAATAGTATCAACCTCCATAGGCGCCTAGAACTATTTAAAATGTGGCAGTCAGTCAGCATCCATCCAACACCAGCTCATGACAAGAATTAAACGCAATTGCATTTCAGTGATGTACTCTTACAATTACAAGCATGCAGGACCGGATAGATACCTGCACTAGTCCTCTCAGCTGTCAGCGGCTCTGAAGATAGTGAGCAAAGAGAGGAAGAGATTGATGACATCCAAGTACAGTGAGACCGCAGCCCAGATGTATTCATCATAGGTGTATCGTTTGATCAAATTGTCGGTATCGTATATTATGTACCCGCAGAAGATGATGGAAGCTAGGCACCCGTATATCATCACTGATATTCTGCCCAGTGGGAAGAGGAGCTGCAACCACCACAACAATTTACAAACAAGAAAGGAGCAAGCAAAGCATGAGGACAGACATAAAACTCCATAAGAGATGCAAACATATATAGTACCTGGATAAAGGCAAACACAAGGAGAACAAGCATAGCACCAAACAAGAAGGGTCCAAGAAAATTGAAGTCATGCCCTCTCCTAGCAGCCCAGAATGTATAGAGTGTGAGACTCACCACCACCACAGTTGTTAGAATGACAGACTCCAGAATTACTTTCCCTGCAATCATAGCATAATACCACAGAGATCATTGATACATGTTTCACTAAAACTACAGAACCGAGCACCTGCAATTAATCATCACATAGTCTCTAAACCAATTGGCGACTCATAAATGTAAAGCATCAAGCCAACAAACAGAAGCTACAAACTAGGTAGTGTAGGAAAATCCACAGACAACTTAACACCTCATGAGCATGCAGAAAGCAGAGATGTTCAAACAAAGACAACAATCCTTTCCCATTATTTCTCCTTGGTAATTCTAACTAACACTTGCAGTTTTAAAGAGTGAAAAGGGCGGTTAATTTACCAAACTCCAATACCCCTTAAGTTGATAGGTTCTTAACCTATTCAACCTGTCAAATGGATAATGACTATGTCATGTAGCTTCGATCCAAAATTGATGAAAACCTTGTACCAACGGCCAACCATCATCCTAAGCATATGGATGAACATTCATTGCTCCAATACATACATATACAACATCTGTAACACTATAAGGCAGTGCGATGAAACAATCTGCAATGTTCTCCCCCTCTTCCAATGAGCGTGCTCCCATAAGGACAATGTGCATACATGGTTGAGTTAGTTCCCTTCCCTCAAGGACAATACTAAATAATGTTGACCAGTTTAACATCACATGATCCCACTTCACACAACTTCCTCTTACGATGACCAAGCATGATTGAAGCAAAGCAATGTATTTTTACCCGCATAAACCATGAAAACAGGGGACTACACAGACACTATATCAACTCCTTAATCATAGTCCCATTGAATATCAGCTTCATAAAACACGAACCAGAAATTTACTATTCAGCGACAGAAATGTAGCTATACAAACTGCTACAAACACCTCGAGGAGCTAACATCAATCACACAGACAGCTGCAAGAACTAGAACAAGAAACAAAAAAGAAAAGAACCGGGAGCGATTCTCTTACCCTTAGTAAAAGCACATGTCAAACCAACAGCAAACGCGAGGGAGATGGTGAAAACCCCGAGCAGAAGGTAATTCACAGGATGCTTCTGATGATAGTAATACAGCGGGCACAGCGCTGCAACAAATCCAGACACACACATGCATGTCAATAAATCGTCAAGATCAGAAACCGATCAAAGAAAAGGAGCCCGAAATTCCCAATGAAGCGTCGAAGATCACAAGGTAGCAAGTGTAAACTACTCCTAATTACGTGAAATGGTGGTGTAACTAAGAACATACTAAGAAAGGGCATGATGATGAGCACAATGTAGAGAGCGAGGCCGGCGGTGGTGGTGGCGAAGAAGTGGGCGACAGGGTGGACAGATACGACGAGGGCAGCCACGGCGATGGTGGCGAGAAGCTGAAAGGTGAGGATGGAATAGACTTTGCGAATGAATCCCCAGCGGAGCTGAGGGCTTTCGAGCATCATCGGATAGAGTTGCCGACGTCCGGCCTCCACATCATTCTTCCGGTACGGCTGATTCCACATCGCGAGTGAAGGAAGAGTTAATTGATCAGATTCTTGGTCTGGCTTAATGAGCTGTGCTGTGGCCTCGCACCGTTAGAGAGATTTAAGGTGGAGTGAGAACGTTCTTGACGCGTCGCGTTTGTTTTTGTAACCGCCAATTCTTGGTGGCGGTTGCTTGGGATCATGACACGTGGGACTCCATAATGTTCCAGATTTGTCTACCTGGATTCGTTTTGCTATTTCAAGATCAATCCAACACAAATGGAGGGAACTCACCTCGCATGCAAGCAAACATATTTCTCTCTGCGGATGATAAATTAAACAAATACTATTTCAAAAAATTATCTTATCCACGTATTCACTCATGAAAGGAAAAAAAATACACAAATTGAAAAAAATAAATCATGAGTTTTGGATGAAAAACTGACTCACTTCTTCTAATTCATTATAATTTACACTAACTCATTTCTCTTAAATTCACTTTAGGTCCTAATTAATTTAGGTGAAAAACTGACTAATTCACTAGTGAATACGATAAAGTGAAAAACAGATTAATTCACTTAGTATCATACTATACATAGAGATTTCTACTACTATACAAATATACAAAACAAGTTAAACTTTTTCGCTTTCACCTCACTTCGAAAATATTAAATCACTTCAAAAATATTAAGTTTGAAACCCCTTATTGATTCCAAAACCCAAAGAGGAAGGAAAGGTGGAATTAAAGAGAAGAATAATATATCAGAATGAGGGCTAGGGTTCTCTCAGAGTCGTCGGCCTTGTGCTTCTGGCGTCGGGACTCTTCAATGTTCTCTTGGTCGTCGACAGTCTCCCCCGAGCAGTGATGAAATCATATTTTATATATTTTCACCTAACAATTTGTACTTAATTACATTTATAAAATATTTTTATTTATACATTTAATGTCCTAAAATCATGTAGGTACTTCAAGTAGTAAATTTGGGTATAAATGGATTAAATGCAACAAGTTTGGAATCTTTTGGGTCAAAGTGAAAGAAGGATAAAGGTTAAAGGGCAGGCTGTAAAGGAAATGTGGAAATGGGGTAAATTTGGCGAAAATAACAAAGTTGAAGGGTGAGCTTTGGGTTCATTCCAAGAATGGGCTTAATCTTCTTCCTCTTGCTTCAGACGCGTCGCGACTCGTGAGACCAGAAGCAGAACAGTACAGTGCCGTTCCTGATTTTTAGGCCCGATAAAATGAAAAAAATGAGACCTCATCTATAGAATTTTGAAAATATAATTTCATAAAAAAATATAAATTTTATTAAAAAATAGTGACATAGCATATTTTGAAATAAAAATTCATATAAAATAAAATATTTTTTCTTAAACTTCCATCAATGTTGTTAATCGTTTAAAAAATCTCATACTTGTCAAATCATTAATCAGATTTTAAAAAAAATAGTGACATAGCATATTTTGAAATAAAAATTCATATAAAATAGAACATTTTTGAAAGGTAACATCTTATCACATTCAAAAGAAAAATCAAAACTAAATCACAAAAGCGGCTTTCACGAGCATTCCGGATGCAAAATCATTAATAATAACATCAACATCAATGCTTTCTAATAAATCACTCAATTAATAATATTGTCAAATCATTCAAACTTATCAAAGAATTTGGAATGGAGGGTGTATTAAATTACCAAGGCGTTACGTTTGAGGGTGAGGGCCGCATGCAGGTGGTCCTAATTGTATTATAGCTAGTCTTTCTTAGTCTTACACCGATGCATTCACGTAAGTCCTGAGAGCTCACGTTTTTAACGAGTACAACATCGGATCAACTAGTCAGTCGAGTAGCTAGCTACTTAATTTGTCTGTATGTAAATCAAAGAGACCAAGAATCCAAGGCTACGAGATTATATATGTATGGTAGCAATAGATAAGAGGTGGATGATCCAGATTTCATCATCATCATCATCATCATCATCATTGTCATGGCGACGCCCAGCTGCTTCGTACAAAGCAGCTGCACTACTACGCATGGCGTGTTCCAGAATGGGCCGTATTCGACAACCCCCATAACCGTTGACAGAGACAACTACAAGAGCAAGAAGGAGCCTCCCAGGTCGCTCCTCATCGTCTCACCCACACAACCAGACACCTATCCTCTTATACTCTTCTTCCATGGTTGGGAACTTCAGAATACCTTCTATTCTGCCCTTCTCGACCATATTGCTTCCCATGGCTTCATCATCATTGCTCCCCAGGTAATACTCTCTCCCTCCTTCAAAAATTGCTACATCAACAAATATGCTGAGAAATCATAAATTAAAGAAATTAAAGGTGAATACATACCCATTTAATTTAATTCCATGGCGGCAGCTCTTCGGACAGGTGAGCATTTACCAGACCCTAGAGATTGACTATGCAGGAGAGGTAGCAGATTGGATGCGCTCAAACCTGGAAGACAATCTGCCTGGATCAGTCCTGCCCAATCAGTCTTTGGTCGCCCTCGCCGGCCACAGCCGCGGTGGGAAAACCGCATTTTCCATCGCGCTTGGTCTCTCCAACACCACCCAGAAATTCTCCGCCCTAATCGGCATCGACCCCGTCGCCGGCCTGAGCTCATCTCATGAGACAAAGCCCAAGATTCTCACCCACCAACCCCAGTCCTTCAACATCTCCATCCCCATCGCTGTCATCGGTATGGGTCTACCCAATGATCCGGCCGCCCCGGAAGGAGTGAACCACGAGGAGTTCTTCAGGGAGTCGAAGCCGCCTTGCGCGCATTTCGTGGCAGAGAAGTACGGGCACATGGACATGTTGGATGATGACTTGCCGTGGATTGTGAAATTGATGATCAAACTTATGAGCAAGAGTGGGGAGGGTAACAAGGGCGACCTGAGAAGAAGCGTCAGCGGGGTAGTGGTCGCGTTTCTCAATGCGTATTTCAAGGGCCGGACGAATGATCTGCTGGAGATCGTGAAGGACCCCTCTCTCTCTCCGGTGAAACTTAACCCTGTTCAGTATTTTCCAGCCTAGCATTTTCATTGCAAATTCGCCCCCAGTCTACATGATGATGGCAAATAATATATCGGTGCATTATAATCTTCATTGCCAGTTCGTCCATGCATGTAAAGTGTAAAATAATCGAGCCGTTTACGAGTTAGCTCGACCTTGAGTGACACTAAATGAACTGAGCTATATAAAAGCTTCGAACATGAGCTCAAGCCGATATATGAATTTGAGTACTACACGAATCAAGTCCAAACTTCATCTGCTCGACTTGAGCAGGCTCAGCTCAGGAGTCTTATCAAATTATTGAAAATTACACCTCTGCCCTCCACTTAATTAAAACCTTTCTTGATCATCGTAGGTAGTTGTTGCTGCATCATATCCTTCCGCTTCCAAACCAACTTCTACAAGGTGTGGTTGTTGTTGTTTCCGTTCCACAAATCACTTGCCGATGAGGGAGGACCGGTGGCCTTGGCTCATTCGATGAACCCTAGGCTTGTCGTAACCAAGTTCAAAGTTTGAGTCAAACTTATGATTTTTTTTTTCTACCAACAGATGGCAAGAGATCAACTACACTATCGTGCAAATTTAAAGTACTAACTTATTACTTATTGAACTCGAGGGGCCAATGCATGCGAGCTAGTTGAGTAGAAGGATTTGGGGTGCATTTAGGCCTGATGAATTTGTGGCTAATTTTGTTTTTTGAGGATCGATCTATTAGAAAACACATAAGATAAGAAATGCGCTGGATGGTGGCTTTGCCACATTTTAAAATTATGGGTAATTATTGTAGATTTGTTACCTAAGGCTCAGTTAAGTGTGAGAATTTCTATAAAAAAAAATTCCACTTTTTATATTCCCAAAAAATGGAAGGGAACGCAAATTGAGTTATGTCTATTTTACCCCTATTTTCAAATAGAATTTTTTTAAATGGAAGTAGGTTGAACAACACCACATAAAAAATAATAATTTAGGGGTAATTATGTAAAATAAGTACGAAAAATAGCATTTCAAATTTGAAAGATTTCTAGGAAAAACAATTTATTTGCTGAACACACCCTAAGTTGACCGATGAGATGAATGACCACATTCCCGGAGCACGACAAGAACACCACCTGCTGCTTGAAAGATTTTATGATCAAGTCGTTCGACCGTATTTCTTTTCCCCGGGTACAAGATGAAAGGAGCAGCAATTCTAGTTTCTCTCTTTCTTGCCCAGCTATTTGTAAAATTGTGCCGAGTATTTGCGGCAGAAGAGGTCCCAGTTTCGTGCATGATGGTGTACGATGAGGGCGGCGCTTCTTCTGTACTCCGATCTCCCGAGTGTCCCAACTGGGTTTTGTCGTCGTCGTCGTCTCATCTTAACCAGCCTTTCAACTGTCAGTCCGCCACTCTCCAGGGACGGCGCAACTCCCAAGAAGATCGAATTGCCTGTGATCTCCGTATGAAATTGCCCTTTCTCGGTACTGATCTCCTTAACCTTATTTTATGATTCTTTTGAATTGGGAGTATCTGTCGGTTGTATTGGTAGGATGCGACAACATATGGATTCAGTACATCGTTACTTGTAACAGTGTTCATTTGATGCCAGAGGATTTTGAAACCTAAGAAAGTTGTTCTGCGGTGAATAATTGAATTATGTATTCACGGTTAACCATTGATGTGGACAGGGGAAAATGGGCATAAGAATGTTTCAGTTAGTATTGTGGCAATTTTTGACGGCCATGGTGGAGAGGAAGCCAGTGACATGGCTGCCAGACTTCTGTTTCATTACTTCTATCTGCATTCTGCATTCAAGGAGTACAAGTACATGGAACTTCATGGAGCAAATATGTCATTGCAGAATAAAATTTTTTATCGAGAAATTCTAAGAGAGGCACTGCTAAGCACAATTCTTGATATTGATGCCAGGTTTTTTGAGGTAGTTAGTTCTCATATTGTATTCTCTTTCTGCCTTTAACCGGTAATGACGTTGCTTGATGCTAATTTGTTTTTAAAATTTCTTTCTTTTTGCATTATTTAGGAGGCCATCCAAATGAATATCTTCTCAGGATCGACAGCCACAGTTGCTCTTGTGTTTGATGGCCAAATCTTGATTGCTAATGTTGGTGACTCGAAAGCTCTCATTTACACAGAGAAGCTTCTCCCTCTTCCCGGTGGTCAAGGTTTATACCTTCTCTTTGAGTCCACAGTATCTTGCAGTTTTTGTTTTTGTTTTTTGTCTGTACAGGCCTTTGAACACCAGTCATTTTTCGATGTCTCGAAATGAAAAGTGCAGGTAACATGACGCATCTATTGGCAATCCCACTGACAGAAGATCATCATCCAGATAGAGAAGATGAAAAGGTCCGGATTAAAGCTGCTGGTGGCTTTATAAGCACATTTGATGTGCCTTGGGTCAACGGGATGCTTGCTATGTCTCGGTCTATTGGTGACGTGCTTTTAAAGAGGCAAGTGCAGCTTTGTCCTAGCCTCTTCTTTGTGCCCCTATTCTATATGAGTTGTCATAACTGCTCTTTCCTAACTAATACCTACCCTAAATTATTGTCTTGAGTTGTGCAAATGCTGCCATCCTGATTCATTAATAATTATCCTGATGTTTCATTTGTATCTTTCCATGCATGAGATGAGAACTCGTCTCATTTGTAGATCCTTGTTTCTGGTGGCAGATATGGTGTCATATCTGTGCCTGAGTTGACAGGGTGGCGTCGAATAAATAATGAAGACCAGTATCTGGTCGTTGCATCTGATGGTATCTTTGAGAGTTTGACACCACAGGACATTGGCGACCTCATACAAGAATGGAGTTTTCGATCCCCACAGCAACAGGGCTCGGAGATCTTGTCTTCATGTCTGTCTTCAATGTCCCTAACTGAGTGTATTGTGAGAACTGCATATGATAGAAAAAGCATGGACAATCTATCAATCATTCTCATGCCTCTGCAAACCAATGCATATTCAGACAAGTAGAGAGCATCGAAGTGCATTTTACTTCTTGCCGGGGCCTGCAGTCTCATCATTTTCCCATTGTGCGGCTCCTATTCAGTAAGTATTTCTTGAAACGTTCCTAAATCTTGGCAAACATTACCAGAAAATGGCATGCTATTGGAGTTTACAGTTCTACCTGATTCACTAAGTAGAATCTCATTTGATTGAATGGAAGGCAGCCTCATGGGACATTCTATTGAACCGAATGATCGTAAAGGGGGCATAAGTTTTTCATCCTTAATCATTAATGCATAATTTTCTGTTAAACTTATGGGTGTGTTTTAACATCTGAAGGTTTTTAAACATAAGGAAGCTTGCGGAAAGAGCTCATCTAGTTTTCTAGCTTGGTGATTCAATTATTCAAGTCGGTGTTGTTTAACGTGTTTCTGCATGTTCTAATCTGGTCAGTTGTATAGAAGGGAGGTGGCTGATAAAGCTAGGATGAAGAAGTGCAGAAAAGTATGAAAACAAGTAGGTCAACATACGGCTGAGGTTTATGATTTCTGAATGCTGAAAGCTGCTCTCAGCCGGAAGATGGTGAGTTGGTTTTCCGACTGATTATATAAGATCATGGATTCTTTGTTTCATTGTCCCCAAATGAGTTCATATGCGATGTAACGGTTATTGTTTTTTCCTTCCACAACTGTAACTTCTTTTGTAATTCTCTGCGGGGATGGGAAAATAGCAGTTCGATCTCTCACCATTGTGTGGGATTTTGAAGAGAAAAGATAGTGTCATGTTATGGGTGTTGCCATGTTAAAGGAATGCTAGAACATTTAAATTTTGTCATAACAAATAACACGGGAGTATGAGCAGAAGAAAAATAGATGGTCTATAGATTCTTTCTCAGACAAGCATAAAGAACACACCACTTTAACATTCATAATACTATCAGACAATCGGTCCCTAGTTGGAAGCCTATTCAACAGAATGGTCCAACTAATAAATGAATGCTTACATACATTTGGGTTTTGCATGGGAAGAACGCTTGAGATTAACATTAGACATTTGAAACTTTTACTGAAAGGTTGTGATACTTGGTCCACAGTGGACCACTTAGTCCACCGTCGGGCTGTACAACTAGCCCAGAGCCTCCGCAAGCGACCCTTAGGCAGTGATGAGCCAACCCAGGGCCGCCGTGAGTGCCCCACGGGCCACCACAAGTGACCGTTCGGGTTGCGATGGGGAAGCCCAAGGCCTCACAATTTGGTTTGGGAACGGGTCCGGTGCTTCTCCGAGACCTTGCAGCACTCATCCACAGTGGTCTGACGCTCATTTGATCATTAATTATGGGAACTCAATAAGATATAGGTATTATAGTTAGGGAAAATTACGAAACTACCCTCTAAGATTTAGTAAAACCTTTAGTTTACCCCTTGTGTTTTAAAAAACCTTCAGTAACCCTTGAGATATAGTGAAACCTTCAGTTTTGCTTCTACACCACTATTAGTTGATTATTAAAGATCTTAGGCATAATTACAGTAACTATACTCCAAAACAGTCAAGTGGTAGCTTGGGTTTACATGTGTCGTGACGATCTTTCATCTGCATCGTTGTGACTTTAGCTCATCCATGTTACAACGGCAGCCACGCGACAACGATAACAGGTAGGGCAGGCGGTTGGGGATGGAGAAATGAGAGAAACAAAATGTTGGAGTTGAAGTATTAGTGTTAGAAATATTAGTGACAATAAGAATATTTAACACTAAAATCATTAATAGTCAAGGAAGGTAAGATTTCATTTAACCTCAAGGGTTAACCAAAGGCTTTTAAAAAAGAAAAAAATAATAAAAGGGGAAACTAATTATAAAGATATACTATATCACTAAAACTCATGGTTTTTTTATTATAGTAATTTACCCTTATAGTTACTACTCCCTCCGGGCCAGATATATATAATGCAACATTTTGATTTGACACGGAGATTACGGTGAATTTTTTTATTACTTTCCATTTTACCCTTTTATGTATTGAAATATGTAATCAGACACATAAATCGAGGAATAACAGTAAAACAAAATGAAATTATAACGATAAATATTTCAAGAATAAAAATTAAATAATTATATTATTGAATAGAAAGGTTTATCTATAGTAAAAAGAGATCTATATTAACTATGTTTTAGTGTTTTATTTCTTAAACTTTAGATGTAATGATGATTTTGTAAATTAGTATGTAAAAGGTTACAAAAAATGATATGTAAATTACTTTTGGGACATCTTAAAGAGGTTGAAATACTTTTGGGACGGAAGGAGTAGTAAGAAAGTGAGCCTCAAACAATTCAGCTAATTTAGATTGTGGAAATGGTAATGGTTCTGCTTTCTTTCATTTCTCATTCCAAACTATAGAATAGAAGTCAGTTTTCGTTCATGACTGGTCCCGGCCGATAGGGAGCTTGGACTTGGAACCTGGGACCTGGCAATCGAGTGTAATGGACTGATCAACTGTTTCCCGAAATCATAATTTTAATCAGGTCCAATCCAAGGCCCAAGGCCATGTCATCATAAGAAGTTATTAATTAAATTAATCACGATATTTACTAATTAAGAGCAAGTTTACACGTAATTATGGGATGATTTAAATTAATGGCGATGATAAGAGCAAATTGAGACACATATCAAATGTGTAAATTTACCATCATTCTTTTGAAATGCCTAAATTTATCATTTAACTTTGACATTGAGTGCAATTTCATGATTGTTCCGAACGATCACCCGTTAGTAAATTACATTTTATACCCTTACGTTTTTCACATGATACATTTCGGTATATTTAAAATTAAACAATGTTAGTATTTAGCATCCAATCGATGTTGGGAACGTTTTACTAGTTTTTAATGTTAGAGATTCTGATGGAGTAGATAGTTCACTACGTAGTTGATAGGAGCTTGGTAGTGGGTCTGGTAGGTGGCGGCCCGCTACCAAGCCCCCAAAAGTGCATTTGGGCAGTAGGGCGGGCAGCCCGCTACTAGAGGCGCTACCGGGTAGCGGGAATGGTAGCGGGCCACCCGCTACCACAATGGTAGCACACAGCCAGCTACCATGCCCCCTACCAAATTAATACTGTTGGCGGGAGTTTTGAATTTCAAAACCGTAAAAAGCAAATGGTAGCGGGCTGAGTAGGGGGCGCCCGCTACCGAGACTGTTAAATTACTTCTGCTTCCTCTCTCCCCCATTTCTTCCCCGATGCAGCCCTCTCCTCTCCTCCAAAATCGCCGGCCACCGCCTTTTTCTTGATTTTCGACGCCATTTCACACGCTTTTCAGGTGGAACTACATGATGACGTGTATCAGGCAAACAAAACCTTACACACCCGCAAGTGTACGGGTCGAGTGTAGCACTCGATGAGTAAGGGTCGAATCCACTGGGACTAGATGGCGAAATGCTAAATAGCTAGATTGCACTACTTTACCTACCTAAATAATTCTAATGCATAAAAATAAATAGATAACCACCTCGGGAAACGAGTCAAATGCTTCATGAAAGTCAGACATGCATGATTTATATTTGTTGCTAGAGGAAAAGGATTCAAAATTTACCGACATCTCTCGAGTCAGTTATCTACACGATGGCCGAGATCGATCTCTCTTCCCGCACCAACAAGAGGACTTTAAGTGCAAACCATAAATTCCTAAGTGGCTTGACAAGCCCCTTGAACTTGCTTTTTGGCCAAAGCTCGGGAAGATCACTTTCGCGCTTGTTCCCGAGCACCATGTGAGCATGTGCACGTGAAATCTCTAACCCAAACATGCAACGGAATTAAGCATGAAACAAGCTCCTAACAACAGATACGCATAAATAACAACGATGAGAAATTATACTCCCTCCGTCCCAAAAAAATTGGTGCGTTTCTTTTTTAATGTTGTGGAATATTTAAATTATTACTAGAAGGAATTCATTCAAAAATTTGAAAAAATATATTTAGAAACTAGACACATTGATCTATAATTTGCATTTAAAATATTTGAATTTACATGTTAAAATGTTAAAGAAATAAAATCATAGATTAAATGCTAAAAATGAAACGCACCAATTTTTAGGGACGGAGGTAGTAGATAAGTGAGGAGAGGATTCAAACAACGGTTCTGACTTTCTCAAGTCACGGAACTTGTTCTTCTACCTCGACCAAGAACAATCTCTTGTCTTACACCGAGATAAAGACCATTATGAATAAACCTTATTCTCCTAAGTAACCCCTCCGAATCTCTCGGCCGGAGTGGGAAACCCGTGCTCAACTCGTGACCTACGTTCAACGAGTATTTCTCGAGTACTCGTCAAACACCAAATAAACACAAGCATGCGGTACCGATAAATTCATGCAAATGTCAAGATTAATTCACAAATTGAACCACAAAGCATCTCCAATTTCTCTAACGTAGCAAATTTGAAACAATTCAATCCGCAAAAGACCCGAACCCGAGGCGGTCCGAGTTTTTCTACACTAACCCAACCAAGAATTCAAGCAATTGTTCACAACCCAACAATAATTATGGAAATTAAAGTAGAGAGAAACTAAATTAAACAAGCAAAATAAGAAATTAAAGTTTAAAAACAACTGATGGTGTTAACGAGCAAAGTTAGCCGGGAAATGGCTAGAGAAGATGCATCGGAGCGTGGGGCTGTTCTCCGGTGGTCTGAGGCGTGGTGGTGGAGCTCCGGGGCTGCTGCTAGCGGAGAGAAGGCAGAGAGGAGGCGAGTTGGGCAACAACTGATGTTTCTCGCGAAACCCAGCTGCTGCCAATGGTGTTGGCGCTGCAGCAGCTGGACTAGGGGCTGGCGGCGTTCGGAGGCCGGTGAGTAGCGTCGGTGGTGGCTGGTGAGACCGGTGGAGGGCTGGCAAGGCTGGGCTGGAGCCAGCCCTTGGCTGGAGGCGATTCTAGTCTGCCTCCCTCTCTGAAACTCACGTCTGCGTGAGAGAGAAGAAGGTTTCAGCCCTTTTCTTGGGCTGAACCTCTATCTCCCCCTTCATCTTTTTAATTGTTTCCAAAACGACTTCACCTTCATGTTTCCTTTACAGCTTGTCCTTTAACCTTTCTCCTTCTTTCACTTTAGCCCAAAAACTTCTCAACTTACCCAATTTTAATCACTTTAGCACCGAACTTGCCACTTTGATTACCTATATGATTTTTGCACATAAAATGTATAAAGACCAACATTTTATGAGAATAATTAAACACAATTGGTGAGGTAAAATTATATAAACATGCACTCATCACTACATCAGCAAGTTCATGTAAACTCTCCTCTTCTCTATTTTTTCGATTTTTTAATGGTTAGAAATGGTGTATTTTAGGATTTAATTTTTTGATATTCAAGCTGTTTTAGGTATTTTATGAATTTTAGTATTTTAGGAATTATTTTAGTAATTTAGGTATTATTTATGAATTTTGTGGTATTTTAGTATATACTTTAGTATTTTTGTGGTGTTTAAGTATTTTAGATATCTTTTTAGTAATTTCTGTTTATTTATTATTGCTATTTATGTTTAGAGATTATTTTAGGAATTATATGTGTATGTATTTTCTGTTTTATGAATTATTTTAGGAATTATTTGTGTATGTATTTTATGTTTTAGTAACTATTTTAGGTCTAAAGTTTTGTTTATGTATTTTTTATTTTAGTAATTAATTTAGGAATTATTTTTGCATGTATTTTATGTTTTAGTAATTATTTTAGGAATATTTGTATGCGTTTTAGTAATTTTTGTAGTAATTAATTATTTGTGTATGTGCAATTATTTTATGTAAGAATTTTAGTAATCTTAAGCCTTTACTATTTCTCAGTGTTTTAGCTAGTAAGTTCATGGTTTTAGATTATTTTAGGTATTATTTTAGTATATATTTTAGGTATTTTAGGAAAATAAGATTATTTTAGATCGACATCACTATCTTTATAATTTTATAATTTATGTATACGAACTTTATTGTTTTATTTTATTTTTTATTTTTTTATTTGTGTAGCCTTTGGTCGACGTTTCACAATATCTACCAGGACGTTCAAGCTGTCTTCCGTGAGCGTTATGTCGGTTTGGCCATTCTCTTTGAGGTTCAATAGACGTTTGGCGAGTCGGAGGAGCGGTCGCCGCCACGTGAGGACCAGGGCGACGATTTCGTTTTTCCTCCACCGTAGGACACTTTTGTAAAAATAATTTGATTTTGGATGTTTTTTTATTGTAATTGATACATTTGGTTAATTTATAATTGATTTTATTTATGTTTTTAATTGTAATTTATAAATACTAATAAATAATAATATTATTTAATCATTTATTAAATGTTGAAAATAAAGAAATTATTATTTTTTTAAAAAAACGTTGGTAGCGGACCTGGTAGGGGGCAGGACGCTACCAGCTGTGTCAGCTGGCAGCGGTCACGTGGCCTTGGGGTAGCCAGCACCCCGCTACCGAGCCCCTTACTAACGGTAGCGGGTTGGGTAGCGCCAATCGTCCAGGAAGCAGGTCAAAAAGTAACGGGATGGGTAGCGGGACCATCATAACGGGAGAGACACTTTACTTCTCGTTATTATTTTGGATGTGAGAATCTCAACCTCAACCGTAATTGCTATTAATCTCAGTTAATATTTTTTCCAAATACACACGGATCTTAAATTAAGTTGAAACAGAAAAGCTGTGAGCTGATAAGCTCTCTCATATATGTTATCATAGTAAATTAAGAAAGAGCCGGGTCTATATTTGATTCCTGATCTTGGTCGGAAAGCTTGCACTCATGCCTACCCAACTGGAGACATGCATGTGGCTAGAATGAGGTGTTAGGCTAATTAGGTTTAATTAGGGCTAGATTTAATTCATGTTTCTTGTGCCACTCCTCCACCAGCCCGCACGTGTCCTTTTTATAGGTACCTGGCTATAGTATACTCCAAATTATACTATACTAAGTATATGTGCTAGCTATGTATAGCTGCTACTAGTTCTCATAACTACTCATTAATTAATTTGTCTTGTGGAAACCTCCCTATAAGCTACCTTTCTTATTAATCATTTACTCCAATTAACCTTTTATCTATCTGTTCAGATAATTAACAAGTGATAATCAGTATGCTATTATCATCATCAAGACAATGCATGAGTACTACTGAATCTTTGAGATCCGAGCTGGCGGTAGTTTCAGTGAAATAGTTTATAGTTGAGGATGATTTCTGGAAGTTTGTAGAAGTTTGTAGTTGCATATGCATGCAGGACAATATCCTTTTTTTAAAAAAAATAGATCAGATCTTAATTGGAAGATTCGAGTCGTGGAGGAGAAGGCTACCTAGGAGGATGCTCGTGACGTGGAATGATCCGAGGGGGGAAGGCTGGGATGATGGTCCAGCGACCAAAGTCGTTGGCACGTTAGAAAGTTGGACATGTCCCCCCTACGTAGCGCCGATCACATGCTGCTGATAGTCGCTTCTATGGAATGTGTCACCTAATTCACCCGGACCTCCACTCGGGCTTTCACTCGGGCTTCAATCTCAGCATGCCCACGAGCACCCTGGTCCTCGAGCGCGGCGACCCTACATCTGAGTTCACGAGTTCACGGATCTCATCCATGTCCCTGTGAGGTTGCTCCTCCAACTCGATCTCGCGCTGAAATTAAAATTTATTTTGAAAATGTTAAACTTCTGATCAATTGTCAAAGTACCGTAAATGTATGGAATTGATAAAATTTCAATTTTAATACCGACGACGGTCTAGGTTGCTCGAACAGCTCGGGTTGGGAAAGCTGGGATGGGACACCGACCCATCGTCCTCGCTTGGGCGGGCCCATGACCTCCCTATAGATGTCATCGATCTCGGGGAATGGTCTGTCCGCCCATGACCTCCTATGTCCAACTGTTCCTGCCACATTTGCAGTTACTTTAACATGATATGTCATGAATTCTGTGGTTTTAGATGACTGGTAAAGCCGTTGTAACCGCTCAGTGATTGGTAAATATCGTAAAATCGTTTTAGCTTTCGGTTTCTTATCCGGATCACACTCTTCATACCTATCCGCTTTACACACCCTACAACTCAATAACTTGCTGAAGCTACCGTAGAACAACATACAATTGTTCTCGCACGCATGAATTTTTTATACAGTAACCCCAACTCCTTCATCATACCTTTCGTACTACACATGCTCGTTGGCAATGAGTTTCCTCTAGGTAATATTTCATTGATATATCCGATCATCTCAGAGAAAAAGACATCTGATATGTTGTGTTGTCTTTTGATACTAAAAAACTTGGATATAACCGATAATTTGGAGTACTTATCAGCACAACCTTCAAATAAAGGTTTTGACGCATTATGCAAGAGTTTGAAAAACTTTTGTGCCCTTTCATTTGACACTTCGGCTGGAACGTCCGCATAGTCATTATTCTGATCATCTTCAAAATTATTTTTTGTGCTCATGATGAAACCCAAAAGCATCACGAACCATTTCTTCATAACCCGCCCGTTCTTGACCCTCAGAAGAATTAAGTGCGGTACTCGTACTTGAAAGATTCGATGACGTTGACGTTACTTCATCTAATCGATAACCTCGATAAACACATGGATTGATCTCAAGTCGTTCACCATGACAATTCCATACATGATAATTAGGTTGAAATCATCTAATAGTAAATGATTGTCAATTGTTATTTGATCATAATAGTATCTACTTTTATACTTTCTACACGTGCATTTCACTCATTCTTCTCCATTTGATTAGCAACAAAAAAAAACATAATCTTGAAATTCCTGAAGCCAAGTCCAAAATTTATCATTTATATAGCGAGTCCCCTCCTCAAAGCGTTGCTATATCCAATCACGTTCTTCAGCCATTTATACCTTTCATATTCATTTATCAATAAAACAATGACAAACATGACAATTAATATATTATAAAAAACACAAAAGTTCTTAATTACTGCACACATTCACATATAAATATTTATACAATTTTTTCCTAATTCAGGGTGAATAGGTCTTATCTTATTTATAAAAGTACTGTTAGTAAAGAAACTTTTATGGTTGTGTATGTAAAACTGTAATTAAATAAATTTCGGCAACATGTCGCCTTATCTCAACATTATACCATTTTTATGGACAATAACTCTCAGAATAGGTAAAACGTAGAACATGACTAAGAAATGCAACCAAAATTTATGTAATTTCGATCAGTCTTACATACACAACCATAAAAGTTTAATACACCGATAGTAAACTTTTACAAACTGTCCAACTTAGACAATTCATGAAAACTCTTTACAATATATTATTTTACAATGTTATTCCAAAACTTTAAAATAAAGTGTACAAATATATATTTCTACAAGTTTTCATAGACATAAACTATGACTCAACTAATTTAATTAAATTACTTAATGAAAAAAATAAAATTAACAATACATGAATAAAATTGAACAAAGCAACTATGTAAGCATAAATAAATAAATATATATTACCTCAGTAATACAACTAAAGTTGATGGTACTGTAGCTTCTATTCAGTTTTAGATATGATATTTAGTGTAAAAGTTGCGAGAGGAGAGGATAAGAAAAAATATTGTGAAGTGTTTGGAATGGAAGGACAGTGTGTGTGTGTGTGTGTGTGTGTATACCTACTGCGGCCTCATTTGCAGTAAAAGGCCGCAATAGGGATGGTGGTATGTAGGGCACGTGGCCCACGAGGCTTTACTGCGGCCTAACTGCACTTAGGCCGCGGTAACGTTTATTGCAACCCGCCAAGCTCTCATTTATTGCGGGCATGCGTTTAGTGCGGCCATAACCGCTAGGGGTGTGCACGGGGCGGGAAGGGGCGGATAGTGAGAAAAATAATATTCACCCCATTGAGTGCGGGTACCCTAAATGCGGGTACCTGATTTTCACGGTTTTTTACGGTTCGAATCGCGGGTATCCGCGGGTATTCCTAAGTATACTTATTCTATAAAAAATTTCAATTTACTTTGAGATATTCTTAAATTTTGCATCATAAATGTACATATCTAGAGTATCAAAATGAAGAAAAGTAGTTTGCATAAATAGAACAATGTAATATTGCAAATCATGTATTATTGTTGTATGAAATGAGTTTTCACACAATATATAAAAGAAATTTAAAGGAAAATTGAAATGAAGTAAGAATTTTAGATAATTTATTTGTAAATAGGCATATGCGGATCGGTTCGGGTATCCGCGGATTTCTAAAATTAGAACCCACGGGTTATCGGTTTCTTCGATTCACGGATTTTTTTGGTTTCGGATCATGCGGTTCGGTTTGGTTTCCCT
The DNA here is from genome assembly GCA_024586325.1 of Stellera chamaejasme. NCBI lineage: Eukaryota > Viridiplantae > Streptophyta > Magnoliopsida > Malvales > Thymelaeaceae > Stellera > Stellera chamaejasme. The sequence continues at coordinate 9,613,024 of CM044982.1, read as the reverse complement.
GTTTTGCGGGTTTTTTGAACACTCCTAATAACTGCAGTTGTGGACGTAGTAAAAAACGTCCTCCCCACGTAGTGAACCACCTATCCAGGATCAAAACTAAAGGTTGTCATGCACCCAAGAGTAACCATCACCAGACAAAAGCACTAGTGAGTTGTACAAATCCACTGCTGGATTTGAAAAAGATGATACCCACAAACAACATCTTCAGGACAAGCGCATACATCTAAACGCCTTCAAGCCAAGTGATGTCTCAACCTTGCGATGATACCATGTACAACACTCAATGATAACTTTAACCAACAATCAATATACCACAGAAGCGGCCATAACCAAAGAAACAAAAATCGGATCAGACCAGTTGGGATCAATTTGACATCCGGAGTGGACAGGGAAGATCCGAAACCCCGCCCACCCAAGGTCAAGCGACTCATCCCAACCGCCAGGGCGAGACACCGCTCCACCCTGCCGAGGCAACCATAAAACTTAGAAACTTCAAAGTTCCTCCACCGACTAACCACTCTAGCTGTAGCCCTTCCCCAACACTCTCAACATCAATTAAATTGGAGAAAACTTCCTGCCCCAATAAAAACAGACCATCATCAGCGTTGACGGCAGCCCCAGAGCAAGCAGCAGGCCAACAACTGAAGCCATCGATCAGAAACACACCAAAACAAGGCGAATGCCTCTCCCTGAATCGCCACAAATGAGGCTGTGGCGCCGCCTTGGGCCGCCATCGACTTGAGGCCAATGAGGTGAGCCGGCCAGAGCCGAAGGAATCCAAGAGCCAGCGGCGCCATTCAGCGAGGCTGCGGGCAGGGCAGGATCTCGCTGCCTTTGGAGAACGCATGGTGGACTTCGCTGAATAGAGGTAAGCCCCCAACCAAGCGAACGACGGCTGCAATAGACCCTACTGAAACTGGATCCAAGAATTGACACGGCCAGACGGAGTATTGATGGACCTCTAAAAAGCTTGACGTGGATCGCAAGAAGAGGACCAACAAGAGGCGAGAGACGAGAGGCGAGGCCGACGGCTGTAGACAGTGATATTGGTGGCGGCGGCGTCTGCGGTAGGCTAGGGCTTTGAGGCATCGCAAGAGTCTCGATGATTACGCACGATTACACTAATAATACTAGGGGTGTGCACGGGGCGGAGCGGATAGTGAAAAAAATAGTATCCTCCCCACCGAGTGTGGGTCCCTAAATGCGGGTACCCGATTTTCACGATTTTTTGCGGTTCGGATCGCGGGTATCCACGGGTATTCCTAAGTACTTATTCTATACAATTTTTCAATTTACTTGGAGATATTCTAAAATTTTGCATTATAAATGTACATATCTAGAGCATCAAAATGAAGAAAAGTAGTTTGCATAAATAGAACAACAATATAATATTACAAATCATGTATTATTGTTGTATGAAATGAGTTTTCACACATAATATAAAAGAAATTTCAAGGAAAATTGAGATGAAGTAAGCAATTTTAGATAATTTATTTGTAAATAGGCATATGTGGATCGGTTTAGGCATCCGCGAGTTTCTAAAATTAGAACCCGCAGGTTATCGATTTCTTCAATTCACGGTTTTTTCAGTTTCGGATCATGCAGTTCGATTCGGTTTATCGATTTTTCTGGTTGAACACCCTAAATAGTACTACGACTATATCTCATGTTAATTAAACAAATGCAAGTTGGATGGTGCTATGACCCGCCATCACCAATTAAATATTTGCATGCCTCATTATAAAATTAACCCACTCCTCTATGTCTCTCGATACGTGTTAACTCCTGACACCGCCACGTTCTCCTTTATCTCCCTTTTTTTAATATTTTAATCAAAGCAAATTACCACTAACCCCTAAAGTTTGGTTAAAATATACTTGACTTTATTCAAGGATAAATTACGCCGAGTATACTTGAACGATATCCCCTACCATTATAACAAAAAAGTCACTGTAAATGTGCATTTAAAGTACGGTTTTGTGCAAATTTATACAATTATCTGAACAATCGTTAAAATTTAAAGGAAATGATGGTGAAAATAGTTAAATCGATCCTTATGGTATCTAGAATTGTTGAACACTCACATGATTATTATTTCAAATGATATTTTAAGTAATTAATATTAATACTAGATTGAGCGAAAAATTTCCATTTTTTTTGAAAAAAGATGTTTAAAATAATACCGATAATAATAATTATACTTAAATTTATTTTTAAAAAATATTAATTGTCTAAAGCAAATGTAAGAAAGAATAATAAATTTTTATAAATTAAATTATTTAGGAAATGTACAAAATCTTCAACTATGAAACGATACCAAATTATTTTCGAAAACTGAAAATTGTTGAAACAATAGTTTCTTAAGAACTTTGAAAATACATAATGTTCAATGTTTCTTTTCTTAATTTCACTTTTTTACTGTTTTATTTGAAGTTTGTATTGTTTTAGTGTTTTAATATCATCATTGAAAGTTTCTACATTTCCTAATTATCTAATATAACAATTGAAAAAAAATTTAGATAATTATTATTTATTCTTGCATTTTATTTTGATATTATTTTAAATAGATTTTCATATTTGATACTCCCCTTATCCCATTAATTTTTCAAAATATAACTTTTAATTTCAATTTGACTTCAATTTATCTATAATCTTTAATTTTAGAAAACAATATAGAAAATACCTTCATATATAAGATATGAACAAATTTTCATCTCAATATTTAAGTTTTCATATTATAGTTCAAAATTACATACAAATAAAATCATAGATTAAATTCTAAAACAAACGTTGCAAAACTTTTGGGATGGAGAGAGTATTTTTTGGGGAAAATTTTAGACAAAATTTTAAATTGATTTGAATGGAAGAGAAGATTTGAAATAATATAGTAATGACACAAAAAGTTGAATTATAAAGTTAGAGGATTGACTAAAACATTTCAAAAACCATAAGGGTTCAGCAATTTCTTCATCATTAATTTTCATTAAGTTTTTAACGAATGTTATGATGTAGGCATAGATTTGCACAAAACTCATATATTTTAAAGTCACGTGTGCAACAATTTTTTGTTCATATATAGATTTACAATAAGAGATATGGTTAAGATATATATGACATGATTTATCCTATATAAAATATATGTACTCTATTGATTTATGGTATATATAAACACATTGACACTTCACCCCGCAAGACCCCTAGAGGTCCATACATGATACACAACATTGTATAAATATCCATTTTTGAAAATGTACATGTTGTTATATTATTACAATCTTTAGAATCAGTGGGTGCAAAAGGCGTTAATCCAAATGGTAATCACAACTATACAAGGCTAAATTTACGGTCATTTACGGTTACACCTTTATATATATATATATATATATAGAGAGAGAGAGAGAGAGAGAGAGAGAGAGAGAGAGAGAGAGAGAGGTTAAGTACTGGAGTAATATTCAAAGTTTTTTTAACGGCAATGAACATTGTTTATACTCCTACATAAAAAGAAAAAAAAAGGGATAGTATAATTACAAGTTCGAGTAAAACACTTGGAACATTCTATCACTACATTAAACTATTTCCTAGGCAAAGGCAATTATATATTGTACCTTCCATAAGACCTACTTTTATCTGTTTAACTTAAAAAAAAAAAACAAAATGCCATATACTATATCACAAGTAATAACGTACAGTATCATAAGATCGACATATATTTATACTATAATCTTGGAGAACTAGCTAGCTTGACGTACGATTATTATTAAATAAATTTTTGTTCTTTGTTAATTAAAAAATTTCAATATATAGTTTGAATTTTCAAAATATCGAGGGGAAATTATAGGAAAAAATAGAAAGAGAGAAAAAAAAAAGTTTGAATATTTTAAAAAGGTGGAGCAATATATTTGGATGGTGAAATGAAACATGTAAATGCTTTAATGATATCACCTAAAAAGTTGCAAATAGAAAGAGAAAAAAGCCAAAAATAGTTTTTGTCTTGTTGTGTTTAACACTTGTTGATGTAGGTTGCTTGCTTCCCCCTACCAACCAAGCAAGAGGCTGTTTCTTTGCCTTGGATGGTGAATTTTAGCTGATCAATCTGTTTCATGCTTGATCACACTCATATTTACTCTTTTCTTTTAAAAAAAAATTTGTACTAGTGGGCCTTATATTTGCTTCCATCGGCCTATCAAAATTCCCCAAACCAGTCTCAAATTAAACCAATATATATATATATATATATATATATATATATATATATATATATATATATATATATATATATATATATATATATAACTTCGCGGTGTCTTATCGTGTTACATCACCATGTGGAGAAATTGATTTAATAGTCTTTTATTTCTTTATTTGCAAATTTTGGTTCACGTTTGGGAAAATGATTTTGCCCCTAACATTTTGTAGAATAAGCGATTTTGGCACCAAAGTATTTTTCGAGAGATTTTATCATTAATATCTTCATTTTGAAGTATGTTAATTTGTCATCAACTGTTAAGTTTGTCGATGTGGATTAAGAAGCTAAAAAAACCCTAGCCGCACCCTCTCTCCCTCTCCCGCAACTATCTTCTTCGATTTTTTCATCTTCTCTCTCCCTCAATTGTTCCTTCCAATCAATTTGCTTTCCTTGTTTCAACCTATCGCTCGGTCATGGCCGTGTTGATCTCTCTATCATGGTTGGCATGGATAGAGAGAACAACTTTATCTTGTTTCAATCATGGTCGCGCTGCTTGCAGTCGAGTCTCAATACTTTTGCAAACAAGATGGTTGTGATTCTATACAGACACAGGCAAGACTGAGTGGGGGCTCGTCCTGCCCAGATCCATGAGTTCTGAGTTTTGGAATGTGCTGGGGTTTCGACCAACCCGATACATTCCTTCCTGCGGATTTTGGTCTTCTTTTGTTGTGTTTGTTCTAGGTTATTTCTATTCATGTTTTTTTAGGATTAAGTGAATCATTGTTGGTTTATGTGTCTGCTGGCTGGATTTTTTTGATGGAATTGGTTGGTCTTCTGTTTTGTGCACCATCATGGCATGTTGGCGTTTAGCTCTTGTGCAGCTAAAATTGTGCGCCTTGAAGACAGTTGGAGTCCAGCTCAAACCATCATGAGTACATCTCGCGCGTTCAAGCTTCTCGGCTTTGTTAGAAGGCCTCTGTTAACTTTTTTCGAGGGATCCTTCGCATTCTACGAACAACCAAGAACTTCTACTTATTTCTTTTTAAGAACTGTTATGTCATTGTTTAGTTTTTATCTTGTTGGATGCTCAAACCCTGAATGTTTTCCACTGACTTGTTTTAATATAATCTAAGCCGCTTTGCCTAAAAAAAGTTTGTCGATGTGGTATTGAGTTTGGCTAGCATGGAAACCGAGAGTTATCTGATACTCCCTCCATCTCAGTAAAGATGATACATTTGACTGAGCACGAAAATTAAGAAATGTTATTGATTAGAGGGTAAAAATGTAAGTAAGCATAAATGACAAAAAAAATTGAGTGGGAAGAAAAATGAAAGGTAATAAGGTAAAGTTGTTGTAAATTTTTTTAGGGGATGTATCAATTTGTTTAAGATGACCCAAAACAAAATATGTATCAATTTTGCTAGAACCAAAGGAGTATTAACAAAAAGAACCCCACTGTTTTTTCCTTTCCATCAATTTTGGATATATATATATATATATATATATATATATATATATATATATCTATATATATATATATATAAGTGTTGGCAAAGTTTTGTTATTTTTTTCTTCCCTTTTTTTAATGACAGGTAAACAACTGTATTATTATTATCCAAATACTCAGCACAACATAACTTCCTTTCCATAATTTACAGTTTTTTTATTGCATGTAATGACGACATTTCAAACTATTTAGACTATTTTCATTTTATTAGTAATCAGAACTCATGTGATTGAAAACTACTACTTTTCTATCATTACCCATTCCAAACTCATTCTCACCATTCTCAACCTACTCTTCAATCCTTAAACTCTTTGAGTGAATGTATTTGTAAGAGTAAACGTAGAGTAAAATATAAAACAAAAGTGGGGAAAAATCATTTCATTTATAACAATTGTTTTTGATACCGTGATAATATATTTGGGACGGAGAAAATCACAATCAAGTGAATCATGCTTTATCAATTTAAGTGACTACTAGGACCATTTAAGGGTCAAATAAAGTTGATCTAAAGTTAATATGAATGGAGGAGTGATGAATCGGTTCTTGATTGTGAAGTTATACCCAATATATATATTGAGGCATATATATATATATATATATATATATATATATATATATATATATATATATATATATATATATATATATATATATATGTAATGTAAGGCCGCCGGGCTTTTGTCATTACAAAGTTTCGAGAAACTTCTTCACAGGACAGGACCACCTTCCACTTCCTTGCTAAAAGGAGAAAGGCCCTCCTATTTCCTTCCATTATTTTACAAAATATTTTAACACATACTATAATATATGGGGAAGGTCTAGAACATTCTACATCTAAAAAAAAATTGCCGTTTGATTTGTTTCGAATCTCCTACAACCACTGATGAAAACTCCCTCCTCTATATAAGCGGGTCTCGCTCCTTTCCACTCTCATGGCGGCTTGATAGTCAATCCGCCTTTTGGGAACAGTTGAAGCGGATAATGTAAAGCTCTTCCCTTTCTTGTCTTCGATTCATCCTTTTCAATTCTGGTCCCAATTTTTCAGAGGAATCATCACACTCGTATGAGTGACTGCAGGAAATTTTCAACTTTTCCCAGACCCAATTGTCCATTTCTTCTTCGGAATCTACCTTACCTCTGCATATGTTCACCCAATTTTCTAATCCAACGGCGGTTCTTATTACCGGTGTTCGTCGGACGGAAAATCCAATCGGGTCGACAGGGTGATTCTTTAATTCCGGTGTAAATTGAAATTGATTGTGATGAATCCGTATTTTACGGTGAAGGAGGAGTTTCCTGGTTCGAGCTCGATCTCGCCGCCGCACGGGCATGAAGGGACGATGGTGGAGGCGCCTCCGCAGCCTATGGAATGTCTCCACGACGCCGGACCGCCGCCTTTTCTGACGAAAACTTACGACATGGTGGATGATCTGAGTACGAATCATGTAGTGTCCTGGAACAGAGGAGGTAGCAGCTTTGTCGTTTGGGATCCTCACGCTTTCTCCACAAATCTCCTCCCTTGTTTCTTCAAGCACAATAATTTTTCTAGCTTTGTTAGGCAACTTAACACATATGTAAGTCTCCCTCTCTCCCTCTCTCATTAAATTTCTGTTCTTTTTGTTTTCTCCTCTTTCTTTTTTTTTTAACAAAAAAAGAAAAAGAAATCATCTTATCAATCCTTTCTGACAAAAAAAAAGTACTCTTGATCCATATTTTGAAATGGGGGATCATGTGAAGGTTAATGAGGTAGCTGGTAGACCATATATACTTTCCAATGGAAACTAGAAAGGACTAGAGAAATTTTAGTTGGTATAGTATATTGCAAGTTGATGCTTTTGTGTAATGCTGATTGGAGCACATATTTTCAAGCATCCACGTGCAGTTCTCTACTATATTTGTTTTCATAACCAACCAGAATGGTTCTTCCTCTCGTAGGACCTTACTCTCAATATTTTAATAGAGTAATTATTACTAGAATATATAAAAGGCGGTTCCTACAAATAGAGTAATTAAAAAAATGGTCAATGAAGTTTTTATTACTTACTATTTGCATCGAAAAATTGAAGTATTTATTATATAGATACCAAAGTTCCTTTTTTTTAAAGAAAATAAAAGTATTCGTTTAATATATATATATATATATGTTGTTTTCTGGAAAATAGAACAAATTCATTTCTAGCTCTACCGACTAATTTCTTGACCTTTAAACTTCCAACTCGCCCTCGATAATAAAAGTATTTATTTTAAAAAATAAAAAATAAAAAGGTCTAATTTTTAATAAAGTGGTGCGTTGGTTGTAGTAGAAACGGAACGGAACCCCTAATTCTTGTTCCTCAGTATTCTAGGGACTAGGGCTTCATTTCTTGGACTTGAATTCTCGATCAAGTAACTATATTTATCATCTCTTTTTATGGTTGATCTTGCAGGGTTTCCGAAAGATAGATCCAGAGAGATGGGAGTTCGCGAACGAAGGGTTTTTGAGAGGTCAAAAGCAACTGTTGAAGAACATCAGGAGACGAAGGAGCAGCAGTTCCCAGCAGCAGCAGCAAGCTGTATTAATCCAATCCCACGATCATCAATGTTATCCCCCTTGCGTGGAAGTGGGCAGATTCGGGGTGGCCATGGGCGGTCATGAAGTGGAGCACTTGAAGCGAGACAAGCAAGTTCTGATGATGGAGCTCATCAAGCTGAGGCAGCAGCAGCAGAACACCAGGAGCTACATTCAGTCCATGGAGGAGAGGCTTCAAATTACGGAGAAGAAGCAGCGGAAGATGATGTCTTTTCTGGCGCGTGCGATGCAAAATCCAACCTTTCTGGTGCAGCTGATGCAGCAGAAGGAGAAAAGGAAGGAGCTTGAAGAAGCTATCAGTAAGAAGAGGAGACGGCCGATTAATAGAGGGGAATCCAGTACTGCTGTTGCTGGTGCTCATGATCATGTGGTGAAATCTTATCCGTTTGACTTGGATGGGTTCGGAATGTCTGAGCTTGAAGCTTTGGCTATGGAAATGCAAGGATTTGGAAAGAGAAGGGATCTAGATGATCAAAAATTATATCATCATCATCAGGAGCAGCAGGAAAAAGAGGTACTTGATGAAGGGTTTTGGGAGGAGTTGCTGAATGAGAGGTTTGAAGCAGAAGTGATAATAGGTCAAGAGGAACAAGAAGATGAAGAAGATGAAGTAGAGGAAGATGAAGAAGAAGAAGATATCAATGTGTTGGCTGATCAATTGGGTTATCTGGGTTCAAGCCAAAAATAAATTATGCTCTTATATATTATCATCCTTCTTCCTTCATCATACTACTACTGTTAATTTCTAACTTGTGATTGATTTTGCAATGCTTTTTTAGGTGGAAGCTAGCTAGATGAGAGATGTCATATGGCAGCCCACCCATTTAAGGTTGTCTTTTAAAAAAAAAAAATTGCTCAACAGAATTGTTGTAGTAATTGTACAATGTTTTTAAAGTTGGATTTGAATGTATGTATGTCTGCAAATTAATTCCTAGTTGAATTAATTAGTTCATGCACTTTGTTAATTTCTCTGGGCTTTATTAAAATGTAGATGTACAAAGGTGTACGTACGTTGATGAAGATGGACCAGGAGTTAGCTGCATGTTGCGCACCAGGAATACGGCTCTTCTATTTACCAACTAGTTGGTAAAACCACTAACTGATTCTAATACTATCTAACTAATTTAACTAACTAACTAACTAATAATGTTAAAGACTAAAAATACCCTTTTAATTGGGTATTTACACACACAACATAACTGGTTTTTCCAACTAATTGGTAAATAACATTGTCCGCAGGAATATCTGCACTTTAGATTAGCTTGGCTGTTAAGACAATTAACGTCGGTCGGATATTTTTGTGCATATTTAACTGTCAAACTAGTTAATTGGTCTGAATTAATAAAAATCTTTTGCTACCCAAAAAAAAAGATTGGCCCTGAATTACTAATTCCCCGTGACAAAAATAAGTGGGGAAGGGAATTATAGGTCGGTCATCCACTTAAATATTATAACTATTTACTATTTATGGAAGGGTTTTATAACTATTTACTCCCCTGTTCATAAAAATTGTGATATTTAATTTTATCGTTTCAAATTGTAGTGTTTGATTTAAAATTTTACTATGATAAATAATAAATAGTGAAGAAATTCTAACAAAATATATATCTAGAAAATATAGATGCAAATTATAAGAAATATATGAATCATTTAACTTTTTTATGGGACAGAAGAAACATATGAGAAAATCAGAGATTAAATACTATTAAACTGGTAAAACAAAAGTTACAATTTTTATAGGACAAAAGAAAGAGTACTATTTATGGAAGTGTTGACGAGACATTATAAGTAGTGCCAATTTTGATTTTCTTTGACTTTTTTTTTGGAAAAAAACTTTTTAGGTAGATAAAAGTCCTTTTGATTTTCAACATTTTACATGTGAGCCCCAATGTTTTCAGTATCATACATGCATCCAAGATTATTCTTTCATCTCGAGTGATCAAAATAATTATTAACGATGTACAATTATCCTCCAATTGATTGAATAGTGTTTATTTTGATTTTTTTAACCTTTTCTACAATCAAAATCCTTTTAATTTCCAATGTTTGCGAGTCCCTCACGTTTTACGGTGTCACATCAATATCCAAGATTGCTCTTTCTTATTGTCTGACTAAAAGACGCATTAAAGATCTACACTAATTCAATTGATTATATATTCTTCAATATCATTTATCTATTTTACCTTATTGCGATTGATGAGTAAAATTTAAAATTCTCTTAAGACTCTTGTTACACCCGCCACGTGCAGGACGACTTCCGAGGTAATTTCTGTACGATTGATGATCCGTTTTCTAATTTGTGTGAATATCGGGACTTCAATTTAAACATGTTTTCTGTGTGTTATAAAGTCCGAAATTGGCTCCAGAATTTCAGTTCCATAGGTGTTTTCGTTTGTAAAATATGCAAATTGCGGTTGGACTAAATTGTAACTTTACAATGTTTTGGGCCAAATTATAAAAAAAAATGGAAACATAATATGGAGAAAGAGGACAAGAGGGTGACGGCTATTAGCCATAAAAGAAGAAGAAAAAAGAAAAATAAAATGGAAAAGAAAAGAAACAAGATAAAGAGAAGAAAAGTCATGAAAATGACATTGTCATTTCTCCTTCATCTTCTTCTTTTACGTTCTTCTTCCTCCATGGAAGAGCTCCATGTCAGCTTCATGTGATCTTCCCAAATATTGGCTCAAGTTTCGAGGTAAATATATTAAACTGATCATCGGGAGAAGTTAACATCCTACAGATTAGATTTTTTTGAAACGGCTCCGTTTGAAAGCCGTAAATTCTGGATTTTCTGTGAAAATTTTGGCGCCACTTATGGGGGTTGTTTCTTTGCTTATAAGTATTGTTTACTTATTTCTAGATCAGTTCTGAAATGAAGTTTGAGCTGAAACGATTCCGGAGTACTGCCGAAGTCGATTTTTGATTTTCTGCACGGCAATCAAAGTTCAGATTCGTGAAAAGGTAATCATAAATGTTATTCACGGTGAAGAGTTATATACTTTCTACAGATCAGATTTTTCAAATGAGCTTCTGTGTGAAAAACCGTTAACTTCTAAATTTCTGGTGTGTGGCGGAGCCACTCAGATCTGTGATTTTGTGGTTCATAAACGTTTATTTTGTGATCTTTTTATGATTTGTCAACATGAAGTTAGGCAGAAACTAAGCCAAAACTCTGCCGAAATTAGTTTCTGGGAATCACGTGGAAGCCCGGTTCGGGAATTTTCGGTGTATAAGGTAAGTGTTCAGTTTTCCTTGACTTTGTATTCTGAGACGCTTATAATATGCATGTTGGGGTAAATTAGGGCTAAGTTCGCGTTGAGGCCCGGTGATACCGAACTTAGCTTATGGCATAGGCTCGGGTATGCGGGTGGATTCTGCTATTTGTTTTAGGATAACTTGTCCGGCAAGTTACCTTCCATTATTACTCGGGATAACTTGTCTGGCAAGTTACCTTCTCGGAGTTCTGCTATCTGCTTCAGGATAACTTGTCCGACAAGTTTCCTTCTATATTCTGCTATCTATCTGCTTCAGTATAACTTGTCCGACAACTAATATTATATATATATATATATATATTAAAGTCAATGAAACCCTTTAAAAAAAAGTAAGTTATAATCCAAAAATTGAGCATGCAAACTTAATTACTTTTAAAGTAAAGAATAAAAAGTAAAATGGTTACACTGAAGAAGAAGAAAAAATATTAGTAATTTTATGAAGAAAAGTTCATGACACTAATTTACACTACGTGGTGGTGTGCAATATTAGTGCGGCTAGTAATGCGGCTTTAGCCGAATTTAAAACTAGCCGCACTATAAAACACAATTATGTGCACAATTTTAGCTTATTGCGGCGTAGGCCGCAATAAGAGCCGCAACAAGACTCGTATTGCAGCTTTGTGCGCAATAAGAGCCGCAATAAGACTCGTATTGCAGCTTTGTGCGCAATAAGCCGCAATACGCTTTTCCAAAACCACATCTCCGCCCTTCATTTTCATTTCTGCTCCTTGATCTCCTTCTCCTCCTTCCAGTTGTAGCACCCGAAACCTCAACCCTCCCTCACCCTCTCCTTCACCTCCTTCTCCGGCCGTCCACCCCGAGCGTGCCACCTACTCCGAGCAGTCCCCATCAGTCGCCGGTGGTTGGTAAGTCATCTTCCCTTTTTCTATTTCATATTTGTAGATCTGTTGCCACTTCACGCTTTATGCCTTTTTGCGAGATCCGTTGCCGCTTGTCCTTCCCCATTCCACCACCCTCGAACTATCCTCCCCTGCTCGTCCGTGCCGAACCTACTCCCATAGTAGTAAATTTCGTTTCGTGCGGCCGATGCGCGGTTTCGTTCGATGCCGGGAAAGCAGTACCGTTTAGGCCAAAATTGTACCGCGGTCGTCGGACCGTCATCGGCCGTTTCGGCCGTTTGCCGTGTGTCACCGGCCGAAGCGAAGAAAGCGGCGATACAGGGGTTTAAATGAACATTTTTAAAAGTTTGAGGATGAATCACGAATGAAAAATATCTACTAAATTAAAGAAATTAAAATACAAAATCACAAGATTCATAAAACTTCTCACCGATTGTTTTGGAATATGTTAATTACGTTAAAGAAAGAAATAATATATTAATCTATTTGAGATCCATGCTATTTAAATTTGTTTTCCATACTTAAATTAGTTTTGATGTTGACTAATGAGATCATTTAGAATTATCATGTTTATATTTCTTCACACTCCCAGGTTTGTAATTTAAAAACTAATTTACCTCATTCATTTTTTTAATTCTTTTAATTAGTATATTTAGTTCTTGTATGTAGCTAGTAAATACTTGTTTATTACATTCTTTTTCTCTTAGTCAAATAGGTGATCACCCAAGTACTCAGGGTAAAAAGTTAGAATCTCGGATACTTTTACGGTATATATACACACACACACACACAGTGCAGTTTTACAGTACAGCCGTATACCCGGTGTCAGTCTTATCTCGTATCGGCAAAGCAGTGCGATCACCGAGTCGATATTTAATACCTTGCCTACTCCTCTGTTGTCGTCATTGCCGTCATTAGCGTAGCAAATTTAGCAATTTTACTTCCGTGCATCTTTTTTGTAATTAGTTTTCAATATATTTATTTATGATTTCTTATGATTTAGTGATTTGTGATCATTTTATCAATGAAATTAGTATTTTCTGGGTTTTGGATGAATAATTCTGGGTTTTGGATGAATCTGGATGAAAATTCATCCGGATTTATCCACCTCTTTTTTTTTATTTTTTTAATGGCTTATTGCGGCTTTTTGTGCATTAAGGCCGCATTACAATTGTCTGACTTTTGTCTGACCGGTGTCGAACCGTAATGTGGCCAAAGGCGCATTGAGCCGCAATATGTATTGCGGCTTTGGCATGATATAGCTCTTAATTCGGGCTATTTTATTGCAGCTTCTATTCGTCCTATGATGCACTATATAGTGCGCTCCAAGTGCGGATAAGCCGCACTAACAAAGGTTTTAACGACGTAGTGTTATCAGCATTAAGGAAGATAAGCAAAACGTGAAAATTAATTAAACTCTACATTAAATTGGAATAGAGAATATAACATCAATTTTATTAAATTAAAAAAACCAAATGACTAAATTGTACGAATTAAAAGATCAAAGAAAAGAAAAGGAACACAAAAAAACTATAAAAACTGAGGTAATTATAAGCATAAAAAATTAAAAGGAAAGAATATTAAAAGAAAATATGATAAAAAGCATATTAATGTCCAAAATATAATAAAAAAACAATAAGAAAAGCTAGAAAAATTTATGCATGTGCCACAATCATAAAATAATGGATTTAATATGTCTAACAAAAACAAAGAAAAAAGAGGTTCAAGTCATCAAGAGTCAATTTCAATTTTTGCCCATGAATCTTAATATTTATAAAATGGAGAAATGGTGATGGAAAATATAAGTTTAATTAATTGAATTGGGGTAGGTATAAAAGTTTTATATTTAGTTAAGAATAATAGAAAATAAATGGACTAAATTGGAAAAATATAATTGATGGTATTGATTCGATTTTAAAGAATATCAAATAAATTATAATAATAATTAAACATTAAAACGGTAATGAAAAAGTAGAAAAACACTTGATAAACTGAATTTAAAAGCTAAAATAAAAATGGAATGACTTGAAAATGAATAATATGGGAAAATTGTAATAAAATATACTAAAAAAATAAAAGCATCAAAGAGTAAAAACAATAGAAAAACCGTTTATAAAATGACAATAGAAAAAGGGATAAAAATATAAATTCAAATGCCATGTCACGCGCATAAAATAAATGGTTTACTTTGGAAAAAAAATGAAAGTTGAAAAATTAAAGAATAATTTTTAATTCTAACCAATAAACCTGAAAGAGGAAAAAACATGATACTAACATTAATGAATATTAGTTACATCAATTGAATCATCATATTTCTACAATGTTCGTTTAGGTCACTGAAGACGGAAGGGGAACTCTGGATGCCAACGTGATTTTAGTACCCAATGAAGACTTAAATGTATATATTGGGCAACCTAAAGGGCTTAAATTGATATACTAAAGATTCGAACACATGGGTTTTTTTTGCACTTTTTAAAAAAGTTCGGTAGCTTTTTCAGGATTTTGTCCGCATAAAGCTAGAACCGAAAAAAACGACGTCGTTTTATGTGTTGACTGCAAAAAAAAAAAGTCAAAATTGTACCAAATTGGCACTATTCATACCTATCTCATCAAATTCCATAAATAGAAGAGAGTTAAATGTACAAGGTTTTATTTTGATGAAGGGAATGAAATATAAATGAGAGAAAAATAAAAATTGGAGAATTATACTAATCTTAGATCAAGCACTCTGTTCAAGTTTTGTTAAGGAGCAACTGGTGAATGCGAGCCTTAATATCCTTAACAAGCTCAGTTTTAATACTCACATAAGAATTTGAGCTGAGCTTTTGAACCGAGCTTGATCGAGCTGCCATTGATGGAACTTGACAAGCTTGAACTTTGAACTTGACCCAAACCAAACATAACCAAGCTCGACCTCATGTTCGACTTGGCTCGACCTGTTCACATTATCCTAGGAGTATAAACCTTTGTATTTTCCACTCATACTTCAAAACTATTGTCATTAAAATTATTGCTCCCTTAGTGCCTTTATATTTGCGAAATTGTGCATGGAGAAGTCCGAAAAATACAGAAATGTCATTTGGGCTTTCATAGTTTTGCTTTTGAAATGCAGAATTGGGATGAATTAGAATCTTGAATGTTAATATTCTAGTATTTTCATAAGTCCCCATCAAGCTCTCTTTCTTGCACACATTAGATTACAATGCAGTACTCGATTAAACGGAACAACTTTTATGTTTTACTACTATAATGAGCTAGGCTGGTTGGTGATAATTCACTTAATTCAATGTAATTGATTTATGTGATTACAATTTACAATTCATTCTCAATTGATTGATTTTATTGTCTTTAAACGTTTGCGTGTGTGTCTTCACTAAAAAGACCAATTAATTACTTAATTTATAAATTAATTATGTATCTTATGGCCATTTACAGCCCTACTTGCAGCAGCAAGCATGCTTGCTTATTTTGCTGGCTTGTTAAGCACTTATGGCCATGTTTTCTGTCCATGAGCTCTACTGCTTGCTTGCTTGTTAAGCATATATAGTCTAGAATGTTGATTAAGCATATGCAGTAGATTTTATATTGTTTTGCTGGCTTTGAAAGTACTCTTATATCTTATAGAAGAAATGTCAGAAATTAGTCCTGCTACAGAAAAAGGTTCTAATTCTGTGCAATGTCCTACTCAGATTGTTAATATCAACACAACTACGGGGGATAGAGTGGAGGGCAGTAAAGGGAAAGACAATGAAGTAGAGGTTAGTGAAGCCCCCAAAAAAGTTGAAAAAAGCAAGAGGTCCATTGCTTGGGAAGAATTTGAAATTATTGAGAAGAAAGGAGTAAAAAAGGGGAAGTGCAATCACTGTGGTAAGTTCTGTTGTTCATTAGGCTCTTTCCATACTTGCTCTGTTGATATGAGGAAGGGAACTATACACTAATTTTGCCTATTCAGCCCTTAAATGTGAATTAGCTTTTGATCCCATTTGTTTCCATGTCTCTCCTTCGTGCAATGACATGTTTGCAGTTTGCTACTGAGTAAATTGTTGAAGATTGCTATTGAGTATATGGGGTTGTTGCAGTTTGCTATTGAGTATATGAGGTTTATTAATTGATTTTGTTAGGGATAATTACTCAGTAGAAGAAGAAGAAGAAGAAATATGGCGATGTAGAGAATTTGAAAGAACTTGTTCGATGACATTTCTGGATGAAAGAGAGAATAGGATAGAGGAAATATTTGATGTTGGTGTAGACACGTACGTACTTATATATATAAGATCAGTTGCAGAGGAGACAATGAAATGAAGTGGGCCGTGGGTGGATATATAGCTAGGTTTATATATATATATATATATATATATATATATAATATAAAAAATAGTGTTTAGTTTGCATATGTATAGTAGAAGAGTGTTTGATGAATTAATCTAATGCTAGCTGTAAATGAAGAAATTTTTTGTTGATTAATTAACTAGCTGTGGATGTAATACTTGAATATTAATATATACATCCGTTTTATGTTCTTAGAAGTTTATATGCATTTGCTTGATCAACGAGGTTTTCTCATGGGCGCTTCGCTACTAAACATCAAGTTAAGCGGACAAAGAATGAGAACTTGACGGATGTTAAAGAAGATTTTATTTCATGGATTGTAGAATCTATTTAATGACTGATCATGTTTGTACTTTGTTGGATTATATTTGATACTCGAATCATGCTTTATTTTGTTAATTGAATATAAATTGAGCCATCGAATGGTTTGAATGTTCGTTTACGAGTATCGAGCCCTTTGTATTTTCCACTCATACTTCAAAACTATTGTCATTAAAATTATTGCTCCCTTAGTGCCTTTATATTTGCGAAATTGTGCATGGAGAAGTCCGAAAAAGGAAAGCGATTTGCATTGTCTATTGTTATTGTTTGTGAAGAAATTAAGGATTCATTTCAATTATCAATGTTGTTGGGGTTGTGGTAAAGTGCTCATCATTTTTTAAATAAGATCTTAAGTTTGAGTATTATGTATGAAGAAAATATCGTTGGAAGATGCAAGGCTCTTTCCATGTAAAACTGAAAAAAATGCTTTAAAAAAAGGATTAATTTCAATTTCAATTTAGAGAAAGCTCTCCAAAAGTTCTCCAATTTAGAGAATGTCGAACTCACAAATTTGACTGCAAGATGTGAATGGTAGCACTGTTGGGCCTGTTGTGGTAAGAAGTGAAAATGTGTCAAATTTGCTTTTTGATGGGCTTGGTAATGGGCGGAGATTTCAGATTAATCAGGTTTTTTCTGTGATATTAGAACATCTACAACAATACAAGCTAATTTTAAGTTAAATTGTAATCAAAATGACAAAAAAACTATTTTGGTTAGTGAGTTTAACATTGTCATCACATCAATGCTAACTATTATAGGTAGTCATATTTATTATTATGTTGAAGTCAACCATATTTATTTTATGGCTAGCAACAAATTCTCTCTTTTGACTCCCAAATTTGGAGAGCCAAATAGCAAAAGCTATTATGGCTAGCATAATAGCTTGTATAGTTAGATACAAAATTTGTGCACTTTTTCTATTTTTACTAGTTATATTTGATTTGGGAGTGTGATAGTTAGCATTATTGTAGATGCTCTTAATGAGCCATTAATAGATAGATAGATAGAGTCATAGAGATCAGGACCAGCACTTGGTATTTTAGAAAACTTTGACAATTTAAATGATCAAAAGAGGGATAAAAAAGATTCAGTTAAAAAAAAGGTAAAACAATGAGCTGAAAAACTGGAATCATGGATAAGGATAGGGATGTCAAAAATTGACCCGACTCGAGCAATCCGCTCGAACCTAACCCGGGTTGACTAAAAAAGTCAACTACCCGAATCCGGATGACCTGAACCCGAACCCGAACCCGAAATAAGCTCAACCCGAGGGCAACCCGAACCCGAATATAGCCCGAACTGACCCGAAATAAGCACAACCTAAAATGACCCAAACCCGACCTGACGCGAAATAAGCTCAGCCCGAAATGACTAGAACCCGATTAACCTGGATCCAAACCCGATTAAACTGATCAATATGCAATCTTTGGACCAATGTCCAATTTCCAAAATTATTGTGACAAACTGACAATGCCCAATTTCTAATCTTTTGCAACAATGTGAAATCTCCAATTTTGTTTGAGCAGTGTCTAATTTCCAATTTTGTTGAAAGAACGTGTAATTTCCAATTTCGTTGGAGGAATGTCTATTTTCCAAAATTATTGGAGCAATGTCCAATTTTGAAATTTGTTGTGATAAATTGACAATGTTCACTTTCTAATCTTTTAGAACAATGTGCAATCTTCAATTTTGTTTGATCAATGTTTAAAACTTTGTTGAAGGAATGTTTAATTTCCAATTTTGTTGGAGGAATGTCTAATCTCCATTTTTATTGGAGGAATATGCAATTTCCAATTTCTTTGAACGAATTTTATTATCTCATATTGTTGAAGTAATTCCAAATTTCCAAATTTTCAATTTTGTAACCAAGTCCAATTTTCAATTTTATTGGAGGAATGTCTGATCTCGAATTTTATTGGATGAATGTCCAATTTCCAATTTTTTTGTGTCAAATTGATAATGTCCAATTTTTATAATGTTTTGGAACAATGTGGAATCTTCAATTTTGTTGGAGCAAAGTGCAATTTTCAATTTTGTTTGAGAAATGTCTAATTTCCAATTTTTTTGGAGAAATTTCAATTTTCCAAAATTATTGGAGCAATGTCCAATTTCAAAAATTGTTGTGACCCGAACAAGAAACCGAAGAAACGACCGGATGAACTCAAACCACTGCACGAAGTAAGCTCGACCGATGGCAATCCGAACCCGACTAATCGAAATAAAATTTCAAATCAAGAACCCGAATTGGACCAAAAAATAGATCAACCCGAATGACTCGACATGAACCCGCCCGATTGACATAAGGACCTTGGGAATATGCGAATTTCTTTCCTCCATTACAAGGATACTCGGTATGAGTACTTGCCATCGTTTTCGGGTCTCTGAATACTGATGGACCTTTGTTTTTTAATCGTTTGGGCTGTTTGGTTGCTTCGGCCGGTTTCACAATGAGGTACTAAAATTTATGGTTGATTGTGGGCTTCATGATTTTTCGGCGTCTTAGATATATTTGGGTTATAAGTGTTTGGACCACCATTTTCCTTTAGCATGACACTTTGTTTTTTTTTCGTAAGAAAGCAGATTATATTACTTCAAGTAAAAAGTAATTAATTGTTAAATTTATGCCACCAACCTCAACATAATTAAAATTAAGGTGTTGAGGATGATGTTGAAAAAGAAAGTAGTACAAAGCTAAAATCACTACTTAATCTCCACACATGAGTAACAAACAGACATATTAGAGGATATGAAAGAAACAGGTTGAAGAAAAGAGGCACAACACCTACCTAAATCTCGCAAGAGACAAAAAGAAATAACAATTCTATGAAGTAATCCCTCATGTCCCAAATGAGTTGTCATTTTTAGTTTTTTTATAGGGTAAAGTGCAATTATGGTCCTGTAACTTTAATTATTGTACCAATAGGGTCATGTTTTAACTTTTTGTACTAATAAAGTCCTGTGTTCAAGTTTTTTCTTCATTCATGGTCCTTTTTACGATTATTTTACTATTTTACTATTTTACCATTTCATAGGAATGATACAATAACGAACACAAACTGAATTTTTCTTATTATACCATTTACACTCTCAAATTTTAAAATTCTACAAACAACCCATCAAATCTATCTTAAACTTTTCAACTCACCTATCTCAACCACCATCCGACCCACCACCGCCGGAAAGCCACGGGCCACTGTCGGGACGCCACGGGCTACCGCTGTGTTGACACCCGATTTTTGCCCGGACTGCTATAATCTAGTTCGTAATTGCGATTTTCGGTATTTTTATTTCTTGTGATTTTTGTCGTGTTATTTTATGTGATTTTTGTCACTTTCATAAAATTACGTGGTTTTTGTCATTTTCATTATTTGTCGTAGTTTGTATCATTCTCATGTACTTTTGTCGCTTTCGTTATTTTTATTTTTATTTTCGTGTGTCTTTGTTAATTTCGTTAACTTTTGCCATTTTTAATTTCAGACTTGTTGTCATTTTTTTATTTATTTCGTGAGCCTTTGTTAATTTCGTTTTGTTATTATTTCATGTACGTTTTGTCATTATTTCATGTACGTTTTGTCCTTTTATTTTTAGATATATTTTGTAATTTTTTTTCTTTCTTTTAACATTCAAAAATTATTGATAATGAAAATAAAAAAAAAGGAAAAAAGAGAGAAAACTTACAGCAGCCCGACATGTTGGCGTCTCTGCTGAAGGAGGCTTCCTCAGCCTTTGACACAATTGCTATCAGCCACCAACCATTGAACAAATACTTGATCCTATGAGCAAAAACTGATGAACTTGTCTATAAATTGAGGCATTTAAGGAGGCAACAAGGGGCGAACCTTCTCAGCAAGAAACGGCTCCGTTCTTCACCGTTGAGGTACGTCCTCCACCTTCCATTTTGCATTCCGGCCACCCTCACCGCCAACCACCTCTCCCATTCTCACCGTCAAGCCTCCAGCAACCCGAAGGTACCCCCGTCCTGGCCCAAAGCCATCGGAAAGCGAAGAAATCGGCTCAAAACCGAAACCGACCTCCACCTCTCATTTCCCTCTACAGCCCTTTTCGTCTCCAAAACCCACTACCATTACCTCCCCCATGATGATACGAAGCTAGCCCACCATCTCACGTCGCCGGAGCTGCACCGGAGAAGGAGAAATCGGACAAAAACCGCCGCACGTTTTGACGTTTAACTGCTTCGATCCGTCATTCCATCCACATTCGGCCGCTCCCACCACCACCATTGGAACCAGCGTCCGACGTTCCACCATCTGGAGTAAAGTGCGCCGCACAAAGTCATCGAAAAGTTTTGGCCGCCGCTGGCAGCCGGGCGCCGCCGCCAAGCCCAGAATCCGGCAACGCGCGAAGAAGAAGAACGCTGCTGCAGGTAAGTTTTAATTTTTGGGTAAAATTACAACTTTAGTCCCTGTCCCTTAAGTTTCCCCCTATTTCACTTAAACCCCCATATTTGTCCAAAGTTCCGTTCAAGCCACTCTTCAAATTTAAAACTCTACACTTTGGGCACTAGGCCTAAACCTTTTTGTGTTTTAGTTAATATTTTTGTTATTATGTCAATCTAAATCATTTTTAATTTTATTTTTAAGATATTTTGAGTTTAATTAGCCATGTAAATTACTAATAATTATTTTCTTTTCTTTTATTTTTAGTGCTATTATTTATCTTTTTTCCTTATTTTTTTAAAATCAAGCAAATTTATAAAAAATACCCGTGGTACCAATTTTTGGGCGTACGAAAATTAACTATTTTTGTACGTAACTGACAACCGAATCCAGATCTCTCGTAGACCATTTTCAGGTTTCCAATCGACCTAGGAAAAAGATTGGTGGCGACTCTGTACAAACAATCTTCGGGATATTACCGATAGGTATTTCCCACGTCGCTACAGATGGCGACTCCGCTGGGGAATTGTCCGGCCACAAAAGGGGTTTGTTTTTATTTATTTGCTTGATTTTACCTTTTTATTTTTATTGTGTTTCCATTGTACATATTTTAATTCACACTCTCACACATACACACATAAAACATACATGTTACATTCATATCATTGAGCTTCCTACCCGAGCTCTAAACAAAACAAGTTCTTTCTAAGCGGAATACGGTGTTGTTGTACTTGTGAGATGTTATTCTCCAAGCCTTCATTGTTTCCTAGTAGGGAAGTAGTGCTAGCCCCGTGGGATTAATATTCCCCGCATGGACTCACGAAAACCTACGATCCGGGTTAATCCATTCCTTACATGTCCCTCGTGGGTAAGGATTGGGCCGTCGTTATTCAATGATGGGATTCGGGAACCACCCTGAGCCTCTTTGATAGACAATTTTCTGCATATAATTGGCCCATATCCCATCCATTAGAACCAGCCTTAAGCTACCCCCACCCATTTTTCACCCTTAGGCATGTGTTTCTTGATTCACATTTTGGTCACATGTTATGCTTTATATGGCTAAGCTTGAACGCTATAAAGCATCAAAGTTTAAGAAAGGACAAATATGTCAATTCTCCAAGGAGCGAGTGCGGGACTTTACACAAGTTGCGTAAGTGACAAAGGAGGAAGCTCAAGATCGCACGAGATTGGCCAGCCACGCAAGTCAGCCCGACATGTAGCCAAGGCACCCAAGTGACTGCACCGAGCTAAATGACACTAGTAGAGTGATTTGAAATCGATCAACATTTCTGTTCAAAGGGAGTTATTCCATTCATTAATTGTCAATTCAATCATTTGATATTTTTTATATACTTGTACACTTTTGTGTATACAATTTATACTAATTGGTGTTCTTTTTCTTTTTTATAACATTCACATGCATCATTTTTTTTTCAATTATCAATTACACAATTTTTCATCGATCATGCATTTGGTCATTTCTTTTTCCGCACATGTCACTGTACATTTTCGTTCATACACAAATAAAAAAAACATCTTGCAAAGAAAGAGAAGTGGACATCAAGGAGTTTGAGGACAATTTTATGATGTGAAGAAAAACTGATGACCCCCATTTGTGACATGGAAAGACAATTTCTCACAAGTCGTCTTTAAGCTGTGTCTAATACGTTGATCAATACAAATTAATGAATAATTGAGAAAACCTTGAGTTTACTCCAATCTTTGAGAGCTTGCCAAGATAACTTGAAAGTTAAAATTACCTAGATTGAGTCTGGAATCTAGGTATTATCTTTGTTACTACGGACCTCTGCTATTCTTTTCCTTGAAATGAGAAGGGGTACATGTGCACTTTGGCATCCTTCAGCAAAATACCACACCACCGTTCAAGCATTCTCTTCTCTATTTCGAGACTCATTCATCAAGCCACAACATAAGCAATGTCATTGATGAGCTAAAAAGATGACTAGATAGTGACTATCTCGAAGACATTGCTGAAGCTGGTAAGAGCGATTTCGGTGTGACCCTTCAATTATGGGATTCTTTTTGGAGAAAATATTGCCTTACGCAATAGCTCGAGGGCTAAAATTATCATCAGAGAGCTCTGTTTATGCAGCAAAAGATCAGTCATCTCAAAGATTCTTTCCAAAAGAAGAGAACCTCATTCATCAAAAAGAAGAAGTATGAGAACAAAAGAACCTTTCAGATCATTGCTACGATCGAGATCAAGGCAAGTTACATTCATCAATCCCAAAGTCAGATCAACGATCATGATGTCTTCATCACGTCAATACCCATGACTCTCAAAAATCAAGAAAAAAGAAAAAGAAAAAGAAAAAGGGTCAATGTAAATTCTATTCCGCTACCTTTAGCTAGAAATGGCTGAAGTTATGAATAGTGCTAGTAGCCATTTGTCTTTGCATTTTAGTCAGAAGTAATCGGGCGTAGGTAGCAACAACTATTTACGCTCGCATGAAAATGACTGAAAATCGCAGGTCAAACAAGGTCTGACCCGAGAAAAAAAATGGAAAAAGGGAGTCATGGAGTCTAAACTGAAAACCTGCAAAAGTGGTTTAGAATGAAGACACGATTCACCAGCTCAATGAACAAGGGGCAACAAAGAAGTCTCAAGCAATATCAACAAAGAAGTCTCAAGTTTCTCAAGAGTAGTTCCACGCATCATGAGAGTTGGGGGGCAACATTTGAGGTCATTCTTGCCGGATAGGGCAGTGATTTCGTGATTGGCACTATCAAATTCTGCAAAGGAGTCAATTGGCTCATCAGTGACATTACCAGACCTTTCGCCTAAACTACTCCACTTTTCATCGGCCCGTATCAATGGATGCCAATTACCTTAAAGAACCATTCGGATAGTATTATTTCTTCACCTTAACCTCCACATAAGATCATCGTTCTTGCTAAAAAGCCACTTTTCTTCCTGCACATTCTACTTCTTCAAGTTGAAAAGGGAAAGAATAACAGAGTTATAATAATAACACAAAGATCATCATATATCTTGTCAAGCTCTACAAATTGATAAGAGTTTTCTTTAAGGACCAACCGTTAAACATTAATGAGTATCAATCTTACGGCAGACATGGTTTAAAGACTCTTGTTGAGAATATGCATTTTTGTGACCAAAACTGGGGGGGCAGCTAGATCATTCACTCATATAATTATTCTCAGGGGCAAAGGAATCCAGGAATGGAAAATGATTTTTCGACAATGAGGTAAGATCACATCATACAAGATGAAAGACACTCATGAAGAAAACTTAGTAAATGTTTATGCACTTACCATGCGTCATTGGTTTTAATTGAAGATCCCCATCATTGCAAATCCAAACATCAAGTATTTTCGGAGTCATGATCATCATGTGTCATACATAATATCATTATCCATTCTCAAAGACAGGTTTTCAAGAAACTCGCCGACTCAGGTTTTGATATCAAGATGAGAGGATTCTGATGAGAAGCTCTCCAAGATGACGATGATTCATGTATACTTCGGCTTGAAAGCTTTCAGGTTTCATTTAAGCTTTCCACATTACCATGATACGGTAACACCTTATCTTTCACTTGCTTCATCTTGTACATACGGGGCTCATTGCAAATTGCACATAGTCAAAGACTGCGACTCTCAGAAATTCGCTCATTTTGTGCGATTTCAGATTTTTGAAGTTTAGTCATTTTATCAAATTTCGTATCCATCTCATTCACTCAGAGTCTTCATTAAAGGCAAGGAATGTTCCTTAGTCTTAACCCATGAGAGAAAGGTTTCTCTCCCTGAATGGTAAGAAAGTTCGTCCATTCTCTTCAAATCAGCAGGAGCATCACTTAAAGAGGGGCATCGGTTTTGTAACCTCCCTTCGAGCTCATTTCACTCAAAAAGGCTGGTCTCAACAGAATCTCTGGTTGCCAAACATTCATCTCTGACAATTTTCAGCTCTTGCCCGAGCATTAACAACCCACTTGGAGTCGCCCGGTTTCCTCCGCCTCCACAGAACTTTCATGAGTGAAACTCTCCTCCAAAACGCTCCCAAGTTGCCAGAAACATCTTTTCCGGAGCCTAGAGATCCTTTCCCACCATTCGATAGCCTTTTCTCGTCATCTTCACCGTGTTCCGGTGAAATCGGCACCGCATGTGTCAAGTCTCTTACGAGGAAGAAGAAAACTCTTCTCTTCATCTAATATTTCAAAACTTCACTCGTTTTGTGAGATGCCTCGACTTAGAAGTGTAGTCATTTCGTCACACTTCTCACTGAATCACTCATCTTTTCACCAAAGGCACGGAAAGTTCCTTTGCCAAGCCCGGAGGGAAAAGTTTCTCTCCCCATATGGTAAGAAAGTTCTCATCAGTCTTCTCACTTCACGATTATCCCTTTTCACCAACATGGAGGAAAGTTCCTCAAAGAAAAGTCTTCTCTCACTGAATGGTAAGAAGGTTCTCACCATTCATCTCAAGATATCAAAGCCTTCCATCAAAAAAAGCAAAGAAAGCTCTTTCGCTTCATAAGGGAAAGAAAGGTTTCTTCCCTTCACAAAAAACAAGAAAAAGTCTTGTTATTCAATCACAACTATCAATATATCATTCATCCTACTTTTGTCGGGTATTGGGAAGGTTCTCAATCTCGAATTATTGAAGCAAGGAAGGTTCTTTCGCTTCACGAATAATGAGAAGGTTATTGTTATTCGATTTCAATCAATCATTCAATCAGTCATTGATCTTACTTTTTCCGAGCATTGGGAAGGTTCTCAATCTCGAATTATTGGAGCAAGGAAGGTTCCTTCGCTTCACGAATAATGAGAAGGTTCTTGTTATTCGATTTCAATCAATCGTTCAATCAGTCATTGATCTTACTTTTACCGAGTATTGAGAAGGTTCTCAATCTCGAATTCCCGGAGCAAGGAAGGTTCCTTCGCTTCACGAATAACGAGAAAGTTATTGTTATTCCATCTCATCAGTCAATCAATCAGTCAGTCATCCATTTTTTCGAGCATTGGGAATATTCTCAACCTCGAATTACCGGAGCAAGGAAGGTCCCTTCGCTTCACGAATAACCAGAAAGTTCTTGTTATTCCATCTCAACAATCAACCAATCAATCAATCTATCATTCATCTTACTTTCGCCGAGCATTGGGAAGGTTCTCAATCTCGCATCTTTGGGGTAGGGACGGTTCCTTAACCTCGAATAGTGGAAAGGTTTCCGCTATTCAACTCAATAGGAAGGTTCTTATTGAGAGAAGCAAGGAAGGTTCCGTCGCTTCACGAGTAATGAGAAGGTTCTTGTTATTCAATCCAATAACAGCAGTCATCTATTTTCACATTTTCACCGAGCATTGAGAAGGTTCTCAATCTTGAATCTTCAGAGTAAGGAGAGTTCCTTAACTCTAAATAGCGGAAAAGTTTCCGCTATTCAATTCAATAAGAAAGTTCCTGTTAAATGAAGCAAGGAAGATTCCTTCGCTTCGGAAGGGTAAGAAAAGTTTCTTCCCTTCATGAATAATGAGAAGGTTCTAGTTATTCGCCGGACAAAAATTCGGTGTCATCCTACTTTGCATGCTCCATGTTCCATGAATCACGCAAAGGGGGGCAGCTGTTGACACCCGATTTTTGCCCGGACTGCTATAATCTAGTTCGTAATTGCGATTTTCGGTGTTTTTATTTCTCGTGATTTTTGTCGTGTTATTTTATGTGATTTTTGTCACTTTCATAAAATTACGTGGTTTTTGTCATTTTCATTATTTGTCGTAGTTTGTATCATTCTCATGTACTTTTGTCGCTTTCGTTATTTTTATTTTTATTTTCGTGTGTCTTTGTTAATTTCGTTAACTTTTGCCATTTTTAATTTCAGACTTGTTGTCATTTTTTTATTTATTTCGTGAGCCTTTGTTAATTTCGTTTTGTTATTATTTCATGTACGTTTTGTCATTATTTCATGTACGTTTTGTCATTATTTCATGTACGTTTTGTCCTTTTATTTTTAGATATATTTTGTAATTTTTCTTTCTTTCTTTTAACATTAAAAAATTATTGATAATGAAAATAAAAAAAAAAGGAAAAAAGAGAGAAAACTTACAGCAGCCCGACATGTTGGCGTCTCTGCTGAAGGAGGCTTCCTCAGCCTTTGTCCACAATTGCTATCAGCCACCAACCATTGAACAAATACTTGATCCTATGAGCAAAAACTGATGAACTTGTCTATAAATTGAGGCATTTAAGGAGGCAACAAGGGGCGAACCTTCTCAACAAGAAACGGCTCCGTTCTTCACCATCGAGGTACGTCCTCCACCCTCCATTTTGCATTCCGGCCACCCTCACCGCCAACCACCACTCCCATTCTCACCGTCAAGCCTCCAGCAACCCGAAGGTACCCCCGTCCTGGCCCAAAGCCACCGGAAAGCGAAGAAATCGGCTCAAAACCGAAACCGACCTCCACCTCCCATTTCCCTCTACAGCCCTTTTCGTCTCCAAAACCCACTACCATTACCTCCCCCATGATGATACGAAGCTAGCCCACCATCTCACGTCGCCGGAGTTGCACCGGAGAAGGAGAAATCGGACAAAAACCGCCGCACGTTTTGACGTTTAACTGCTTCGATCCGTCATTCCATCCACATTCGGCCACTCCCACCACCACCATTGGAACCAGCGTCCGACGTTCCACCATCTGGACAAAAGTCCGCCGCGCAAAGTCATCGAAAAGTTTTGGCCGCCGCCGGGCGCCGCCGCCAAGCCCAGAATCCGGCAACGCGCGAAGAAGAAGAACGCTGCTGCAGGTAAGTTTTAATTTTTGGGTAAAATTACAACTTTAGTCCTTGTCCCTTAAGTTTCCCCCCTATTTCACTTAAACCCCCATATTTGTCCAAAGTTCCGTTCAAGCCACTCTTCAAATTTAAAACTCTACACTTTGGGCACTAGGCCTAAACCTTTTTGTGTTTTAGTTAATATTTTTGTTATTATGTCAATCTAAATCATTTTTAATTTTATTTTTAAGATATTTTGAGTTTAATTAGCCATGTAAATTACTAATAATTATTTTCTTTTCTTTTATTTTTAGTGCTATTATTTATCTTTTTTTCCTTATTTTTTTAAAATCAAGCAAATTTATAAAAAATACCCGTGGTACCAATTTTTGGGCGTACGAAAATTAACTATTTTTGTACGTAACTGACAACCGAATCCAGATCTCTCGTAGACCATTTTCAGGTTTCCAATCGACCTAGGAAAAAGATTGGTGGCGACTCTGTACAAACAATCTTCGGGATATTACCGATAGGTATTTCCCACGTCGCTACACGCTGGAAAACCACGGGACTGGGATTCGCTGCCTGGGCAGGCGATTCACGGCCTGCTCGCGATTTGCGCCCTTCGGCCGCCGTTCGCCACCCTGGGCACACGATCCGCTGCCTTGGGCGTGCGCTTCGCGGCCGTAGGCTCACGATCTGCGGTATGGCGGCGTGATTTTCGTCACGGAGTCGCCACCAATCTTTTTCCTAGGTCGATTGGAAACCTGAAAATGGTCTACGAGAGATCCGAATCGTTAAATCGATTACGTACAAAAATGGTTAATTTTAAATACGCCCAAAATTGGTACCACAGTTCTTTTTAGATTTTTGCTTGATTTTAAGAAATAAAGAAAAAAACCAAAGATAGAAGAAAGCCTTTGCAGGTTTTCAGTTTAGACTCCATGACTCCCTTTTTTCAATTTTTTTTTAGGTCAGACCTTGTTTGACCTGCGATTTTCAATCATTTTCATGCTACCTACGTCCGATTACTTCTGACTAAAATGCAAAGACAAATGGCTACTAGCACTATTCGTAACTTCAACCATTTCTAGCTAAAGACAGCGGAATAGAATTTACATTGACCCTTTTTCTTTTCTTTTTTTTTGATCTTTGAGAGTCATGGGTATTGATGTGATGAAGACATCATGACCGTTGATCTGACTTTGAGATTGATGAATGAAACTTGACTTGATCTCGACCGTAGCAATGATCTGAATTGTTCTTTTGTTCTCATACTTCTTCTTTTTGATGAATGAAATTTTCTTCTTTTGGAAAGAATCTTTGAGATGACTGATCTTTTACTGCATAAACGGAGCTCTCTGATGATAATTTTAGCCATCGAACTATTGCGTAAGGCAATATTTTCTCCAAAAAGAATCTCATAGTTGAAGGGTCACACCGAAATCGCTCTTTACCAGATTCGGCAATGTCTTCGAAATAGACACTATCGAGTCCCCCTTTTTACTCATCGGTGACATTATTTATGTTGTGGGTTGGTGAAAAAGCCTTGAAAAGAATGCTTGAACTGTGGTGCGGTATTTTGCTGAAGGATGCCAAAGTGCACATTTACCCCTTCTTATTTCAAGATAAAGAATAACAGAGATCCATTGCAACAAAGATCGTACTCTAGATTTTGGACTAAATCTAGGTAACTTTAACTTTCAATTTATCTTGGCAAGCTCTCAAAGATTTGAGTAAAAATTCAAAGATTTCTCCAATTAGTCATCAATTTGTATTGATCAACGTATTAGACAGAGCTTAAAGACGACTTGTGAGAAATTGTCTTTCCATGTCACAAATGGGGGTCATCAGTTTTTTTCACATCATAAAATTGTCCTCAAACTCCTTGATGTCCACTTCTCTTTTTACAAGATGTTTTTATTTGTGTATAAATGAAAGATGTACATTGACATGTGTGGAAAAGAAATGACCAAATGCATGATCGATGAATAATTGTGTCATTGATAATTGAAAAAAATGATGTATGTGAATGTTATCAAAAAGAAAAAGAACAACAATTAGTACAAATGGTATATACAAAAATGTATAAGTATAAAGAGAAAGGAAACACCTGTTAGTTGCATTACAACATCAAGTAAAAAAAAAATCCACACAAATTAGTATCATAATGTGTCTTGTCATGGTTAAGCTTAGAGGAATGATCTATGGTCATTATATGCAAATGTGGCTTTTGAAAGAATGAGGCCAATGGTAGGTTCTCGAATCCCTTTTACTAAGTTCTATCGAACTAGAAAAGGCCCAATTCCTTACCCACGAGGGTTATGTAAGGAAGGATTAATTCGAGTCGCAGCTTTCGCGGTTCCATTGGGTGACTAACGCCACACCCGAACAACGCTACTAACTACTACGGTCTAGAGAAAGTGCGGTGACTATTGTCACACACAACTAGCCTTTCCGGGTATCTGCAAAAATGGGTTACAAAGAGCTCGGGTAGGGAGCTCGAAATGCATGCTTTGTGTGTGTATGTGTGAGAATCTGAATTAAAATATGTACAATGGAAACACAATAAAAAAGGTAAAATCAAGCAAATAAATAAAAATCAAACCCCTTTTGTGGCTCGACCATTCCCAGTGAGTCGCCATCCGTAGCGACGTGATTTTCGTCACGAGTCGCCACCAATCTTTTCCTAGGTCGATTGGAAACCTGAAAATGGTCTACGAGAGATCTGGAATCGTTAAATCGATTACGTACAAAAATGGTTAATTTTCGTACGCCCAAAATTGGTACCACGGGTTCTTTTTAGATTTTTGCTTGATTTTAAGAAATAAAGAAAAAAAACCAAAGATAGAAGAAAAAGATTTTTAGTAATTCACATGACTAATAAAAATTAAAAATATCTTGAAAATAAAATTAAAATAAATCAAATTGACATAATAACAAAAATATTAACTAAAACACAAAAAGGTTTAGGCCTAGTGCCCAAAGTGTTAAGTTTTAAACTTGAAAAGTGGCTTGAATGAGACTGTGGCTAAATATGAGGGTTTAAGTGAAATAGGGGGGAAAGTTAAGGGACAGGGACTGATGTTGTAATTTTACCAAAAGTTTAAAAAAAACATGCAGGAAGGCTTCTTCTTCACGGGCTCGCCGGCGTTAGTTGCAGACGGCGGCGGAGACGGCGGCGAATGATTCCGGCGTCGGTTAAGGTGCTAGTCGGTGCGGCGGAGGTAGGGGCGCGGTCGGTGGTGGTCTCGCGGCCAACCGAGCTCGGTTAGAGAGAAAACGAGTTCAGTCGGCATCGGATTGTGGCTCTATTCTCTTTCGTCGAGACCATCTCCGGCGGTATGAGAGGGTGGGTTGGCTTCCTCTCGGTGTCGCGGAGCTGATGGTGGTGGAATTCGGTGTTGAAGGGCTTCAAATCGGAGAGGATGAAGGAGGAGGTCGGCGGGTGGCAACGATTTCCTTCGTTTTCCAGCGATTTCAGGCGAAGCTAGGGGCACCGGTGGGTTCTTTGGAGGCTTGACGGTGAGGATGGGGATGGTTTTGGCGGCGAGGGTGGCGGAAGCGAAGTGGAGGTGGAGGGCGAATTTTGGCCGTGAAGCTCCTTTCTTCGGTTCCTCTCCAATTTTGCTCCATTTATAGCCAAATGACGGATTGACGAGGGCTTGGGGTTGCTCTTCAATGATGAAGGAGTCCGAAGATGGCTTTGATGGATGGAAGAGGAGGATGGCGGGGGGCTGCAGGAGGCCGGCGGAGAAGGAGGAAGAACACGAGACTGCCTGCTGTAAGTTTCTTCTTTTTCTTTTTCTTGTTTTTTTAGTTTTTTTTTTAATTAATTATTATTAATATATTATTTTAAAACATTAAAATTACAAATACATCTGAAACAAAAATGACAAAATGCACATGAAATAATGAAAAAAAGGTTTTAAATATAACAAATTAACAAAAAGTCCAAAAACTAATAAAAATGACAAAAGTTTGAAATTAACAAAAACACGTGAAAATGATAAAAATTACAGAAATTTATAAAATAACGAAATTAACAAAAGTACACGAAATAAAAAATGACGAAAAGTTAACAAAGTAACGAAATTAATAACAGCACACGAAGTAATTAATAAAAAGGTTCTTAAAAATACGAAAATGACGAAAAATACATAAAATGTTGACAAAAATCACATGAAATAAAAATACAAAAAAATATCGAAAATCACGAAACCTAAAATACTATCTCGGACAAAATTGGGTGTCAATAGTGCCCCCTTTGCGTGTTTCATGAGAAATGGAGCAGCGCAAAGTAGATGACTCAAATTTTGTCCGTGAATAACGAGAACCTTCTCGTCATTCATGAAAGGAAGAAACTTTTCTTACCTTTCCGGCGAAGGAACCTTCCTTGCTTCATTCAACAGGAACTTTCCTATTGAATCAAATAGCGGAAACCTTTCCGCTACTTAGAGTTAAGGAACTCTCCTTACTCTGAAGATTCGAGATTGAAAACCTTCTCAATGCTCGGTGAAAATAGATGACTGCTGTGATTGGATCGAATAACAAGAACCTTCTCATTACTCGTGAAGCGAAAGAACCTTTCTTGCTTCTCTCAATAAGAACCTTCCTATTGAGTTGAATAGCGGAAACCTTCCCACTATTCGAGGTTAAGGAACCTTCCCTACCCCAAAGATGCGAGCTTGAGAACCTTCCCAATGCTCGGAAAAAGTAAGATGAATGATAGATTGATTGATTGATTGATTGATATCGAATAACAAGAACCTTCTCATTATTCGTGAAGCGAAGGAACCTTCCTTGCTTCTCTCAATAAGAACCTTCCTATTGAGTTGAATAGCGGAAACCTTTCCACTATTCGAGGTTAAGGAAACTTCCCTACCCCAAAGATGCGAGATTGGCGACCTTCCCAATGCTCGGAAAAATGACAGATTGATTGATTGATTGAAATCGAATAACAAGAACCTTCTCATTATTCGTGAAGCGAAGGAACCTTCCTTGCTTCTCTCAATAAGAACCTTCCTATTGAGTTGAATAGCGGAAACTTTTCCACTATTCGAGGTTAAGGAACCTTCCCTACCCCAAAGATGCGAGATTGAGAACCTTCCCAATGCTCGGAAAAATGACAGATTGATTGATTGATTGAAATCGAATAACAAGAACCTTCTCATTATTCGTGAAGCGAAGGAACCTTCCTTGCTTCTCTCAATAAGAACCTTCCTATTGAGTTGAATAGCGGAAACTTTTCCACTATTCGAGGTTAAGGAACCTTCCTCACCCCAAAGATGCGAGATTGAGAACCTTCCCAATGCTCGGCAAAAGTAAGATGAATGACAGATTGATTGATTGATTGATTGAAATCGAATAACAAGAACCTTCTCATTATTCGTGAAGCGAAGGAACCTTCTTTGTTCCAATAATTCGAGATTGAGAACCTTCTCAATGCTCGGCAAAAGTAAGATGGATGACTGTGATCGAATAACAAGAACTTTCTTGTTTTTCGTGAAGGGAAGAAAACTTTCTTTCCCTTATGAGGCGAAGGAATCTTCCTTGCTCCGGTAATTCGAGATTGAGAATATTCCCAATGCTCGGTAAAGATAGATGAATGATTGATAAAAAATGAACAACAAGAACTTTCTCGTTATTCGTGAAGCAAAGGAACCTTCCTTGCTTCTTTGTTGATTGTTTGAAATGAGAAGGATGGTAAGAACTTTCTTACCATTCAGCGAAAGAAGACTTTTCTTTCACGTTCAAGATTGAGGAACTTTCCTCACTGTTGGTGAAAAGAGATCATTGGTTAAGACCATGAAATGAGAAGAATGGTAAGAGCTTTCTTACCCTATGGGGAGAGAAACCTTTCTCTCCGGACTTGGCAAAGGAACTTTCCATGCCTTTGGTGAAAAGTTGAGTGATTCAGTGTGACGAAATGACTACACTTCTAAGGTGATACATCCCACACAACGAGTAAAGTTCTGAAATATTAGAAGAAGAGAAGAGTTTTCTTCTTTCTTGCAAGAGACTCGACATAGGCGGCGCTTGTTTCAACGGAGCACGGTGAAGATGACGAGAAAATGTTGTCGAATGGTGGGAAGGGATCTCTAGGCTCTAGAAAAGATGTTCCCGACAACTTGGGAGTGTTTTTGATGAGGTTTCGCTGTGTGGAGAAGCAGACTACTCAAGTGGGTTGTTAATGCTCGGGCAAGAGCTGAAAATGGTCGAGATGAATGCTTGGCAACCAGATATTCTGTTGAGACCAGCCTTTTGAGTGAAATGAGCTCGAAGGGAGGTTACAACACCGATGCCGTCTTTAAGTGATGCTCAGATGACTTATGATGAAGAGAATGGAAGAACTTTCTTACCATTCGGGAGAGAAACCTTTCTCTCATGAGCTAAGGCTAAGGAACCTTCCTTGCCTCGAGTGAATGAGATTGATATGAAGTTTGACAAAATGACTAAACTTCATAAAAAATGTGAAATCGCACAAAATGAGTGAATTTGGAAAATGGTGAAGTTTGACAAAATGACGAAACTTCGGAAATGTGAAATCACACACAATGAGCGAATTTCGAGAGTTGTAGTCTTTGACTATGCCCAATTTCAATGTGCCACGTATGTACAAGATGAAGCAAGTGATAGATAATGTGTTACCGTATCATGGTAATGTGGAAAGCTTTAATGAAACCTGAAAGCTTCCAAGCCAAGTATACATGAATCATTGTCATCTTGGAGAGCTTCTCATCGAATCCTCCCATTTTGATATCAAAACTGTGTCGGCGAGTTTCTTGAAAACTGCCTTGGAGAATGGATGATGATATTATGTATGACACATGATGATCATGACTAAAAATGCTTGATATTTGGATTTGCAATGATGAAGATCTTCACTTAAAACCAATGATGCATGGTAGATGCAGAAACATTTACTAAGCTTTCTTTATGAATGTCTTTCATCTTGTCTGATGTGATCTTACTTCATTGTCGAAAAAATTGTTTCCATGGCTGGATTTCTTTGCCCCTGAGAACAATTATATGAGTGAATGATCTAGTTGCCCCCATTTGTGGTCACAAAAATGCATATTCTCAACAAGAGTCTTTAAACCATGTATGCCGTAAGATCTATACTCATTAATGTTTAACGGTTGGTCCTTAAAGAAAACTCTTATCAATTTGTAGAGCTTGACAAGATATATGATGATCTTTGTGTTATTATTATAACTCTGTTATTCTTTCCCTTTTCCACTTGAAGAAGTAGAATGTGCATGGACAACGGACGGACTTCTTAGCATGGAGGATTGTTTTGTGTGGACATCGAGGTGAAGAATGAATATCATCCAAATGGTTCTTTAAGGTAAATGACATCCATTGATATGGGCTGATGAAAAGTGGAGTAGTTCAGGCAAAAGGTATGGTAATGTCAGCGATGAGCAAATTGACTTCTTTGCGAGAACTTGATAGTGCCAATAACGAAATCACTGCCTTATCCAGCAAGAATGACCTCAAATGTTGCCCCCCAACTCTCATGGTGCGTGGACTTGCTCTTGAGAAACTTGAGAATTTGTCAATGTTGCTTGGGATTTCTTTGTTGCCCCCTTGTTCATTGGGATGGTGAACTGTGCCTTCATTCTAAACCGCCTTTGTAGGTTTTCAGTTTAGACTCCATGACTCCCTTTTTTCATTTTTTTTCGGGTCAGACCTTGTTTGACCTGCGATTTTCAGTCATTTTCATGCGAGCGTAAATAGTTGTTGCTACCTACGCCCGATTACTTCTGACTAAAATGCAAAGACAAATGGCTACTAACACTATTCGTAACTTCAGCCATTTCTAGCTAAAAACAGCGGAATAGAATTTACAATTACCCTTTTTCCTTTTTTTTCATTTTTTGAGAGTCATGAGTATTGATGTGATGAAGACATCATGGCCATTGATTTGACTTTGGGATTGATGAATGAAACTTGACTTGATCTCGACCGTAGCAATGATCTGACATGTTCTTTTGTTCTCATACTTCTTCTTTTTGATGAATGAAATTTTCTTCTTTTGGAAAGAATCTTTGAGATGACTGATCTTTTCTGCATAAACGGAGCTCTCTGATGATAATTTTAGCCATCGAACTATTGCGTAAGGCAATATTTTCTCCAAAAAGAATCTCATAGTTGAAGGGTCACACCGAAATCGCTCTTTACCAGATTCGGCAATGTCTTCGAAATAGACACTATCGAGTCCCCCTTTTTACTCATCGGTGACATTATTTATGTTGTGGGTTGATGAAAAAGCCTTGAAAAGAATGCTTGAAGCGTAGTGCGGTATTTTCTTTGAAGGATGCCAAAGTGCACATTTACCCCTTCTTATTTCAAGATAAAGAATAACAGAGATCCATTGCAACAAAGATCGTACTCTAGATTTTGGACTAAATCTAGGTAACTTTAACTTTCAATTTATCTTGGCAAGCTCTCAAAGATTTGAGTAAAAATTCAAAGATTTCTCCAATTAGTCATCAATTTGTATTGATCAACGTATTAGACAGAGCTTAAAGGCGACTTGTGAGAAATTGTCTTTCCATATCACAAATGGGGGTCATCAGTTTTTTTCACATCATAAAATTGTCCTCAAACTCCTTGATGTCCACTTCTCTTTTTACAAGATGTTTTTATTTGTGTATAAATGAAAGATGTACATTGACATGTGTGGAAAAGAAATGACCAAATGCATGATCGATGAATAATTATGTCATTGATAATTGAAAAAAATGATGTATGTGAATGTTATCAAAAAGAAAAAGAACAACAATTAGTACAAATGGTATATACAAAAATGTATAAGTATAAAGAGAAAGGAAACACCTGTTAGTTGCATTACAACATCAAGTAAAAAAAAATCCACATATACACAAATTAGTATCATAATGTGTCTTGTCATGGTTAAGCTTAGAGGAATGATCTATGGTCATTATATGCAAATGTGGCTTTTGAAAGAATGAGGCCAATGGTAGGTTCTCGAATCCCTTTTACTAAGTTCTATCGAACTAGAAAAGGCCCAATTCCTTACCCACGAGGGTTATGTAAGGAAGGATTAATTCGAGTCGCAGCTTTCGCGGTTCCATTGGGTGACTAACGCCACACCCGAACAACGCTACTAACTACTACGGTCTAGAGAAAGTGCGGTGACTATTGTCACACACAACTAGCCTTTCCCGGGTATCTGCAAAAATGGGTTACGAAGAGCTCGGGTAGGGAGCTCGAAATGCATGCTTTGTGTGTGTATGTGTGAGAATGTGAATTAAAATATGTACAATGGAAACACAATAAAAAAAGGTAAAATCAAGCAAATAAATAAAAAAACAAACCCCTTTTGTGGCCGGACAGATTCCCCAGTGGAGTCGCCATCTGTAGCGACGTGATTTTTGATGGGAGTCGCCACCAATCTTTTCCTAGGTCGATTGGAAACACGAAAATGGTCTACGAGAGATGCTGAATCGTTAAATCGATTACGTACAAAAATGGTTAATTTTAAATGCCCAAAATTGGTACCACGGGTTCTTTTTAGATTTTTGCTTGATTTTAAGAAATAAAGAAAAAAAAAATCAAAGATAGAAGAAAAAGATTTTTAGTAATTCACATGACTAATAAAAATTAAAAATATCTTGAAAATAAAATTAAAATAAATCAAATTGACATAATAACAAAAATATTAACTAAAACACAAAAAGGTTTAGGCCTAGTGCCCAAAGTGTTAAGTTTTAAACTTGAAAAGTGGCTTGAATGAGACTGTGGCTAAATATGAGGGTTTAAGTGAAATAGGGGGGAAAGTTAAGGGACAGGGACTGATGTTGTAATTTTACCAAAAGTTTAAAAAAAACATGCAGGAAGGCTTCTTCTTCACGGGCTCGCCGGCGTTAGTTGCAGACGGCGGCGGAGACGGCGGCGAATGATTCCGGCGTCGGTTAAGGTGCTAGTCGGTGCGGCGGAGGTAGGGGATGCAGTCGGTGGTGGTCTCGCGGCCAACCGAGCTCCGGTTAGAGAGAAAACGAGTTAAGTCGGCATCGGATTGTGGCTCTATTCTCTTTCGTCAGACCATCTCCGGCGGTATGAGAGGGTGGGTTGGCTTCCTCTCGGTGTCGCGGAGCTGATGGTGGTGGAATTCGGTGTTGAAGGGCTTCAAATCGGAGAGGATGAAGGAGGAGGTCCGGCGGGTGGCAACGATTTCCTTCGTTTTCCGGCAGTTTCAGGCGAAGCTAGGGGCACCGGTGGGTTCTTTGGAGGCTTGACGGTGAGGATGGGGATGGTTTTTGGCGGCGAGGGTGGCCGGAAGCGAAGTGGAGGTGGAGGGCGAATTTTGGCCGGCGAAGCTCGTTTTTTCGGTTCCTCTCCAATTTTGCTCCATTTATAGCCAAATGACGGATTGACGGGGGCTTGGGGTTGCTCTTCAATGATGAAGGAGTCGAAAATGGCTTTGATGGATGGAAGAGGAGGATGGCGGGGGCTGCAGGAGGCCGGCGGAGAAGGAGGAAGAACACGAGACCTGCCTGCTGTAAGTTTCTTCTTTTTTCTTTTTCTTGTTTTTTTAGTTTTTTTTAATTAATTATTATTAATATATT
Source organism: Stellera chamaejasme (assembly GCA_024586325.1). NCBI lineage: Eukaryota > Viridiplantae > Streptophyta > Magnoliopsida > Malvales > Thymelaeaceae > Stellera > Stellera chamaejasme. The sequence goes on along the minus strand of CM044982.1, from coordinate 9,574,233 downwards.
ATTTTAAAACATTAAAATTACAAATACATCTGAAACAAAAATGACAAAATGCACATGAAATAATGAAAAAAAGGTTTTAAATATAACAAATTAACAAAAGTCCAAAAACTAATAAAAATGACAAAAGTTTGAAATTAACAAAAACACGTGAAAATGATAAAAATTACGAAATTTATAAAATAACGAAATTAACAAAAGTACGAAATAAAAAATGACGAAAAGTTAACAAAGTAACGAAATTAATAACAAGACACGAAGTAATTAATAAAAAGGTTCTTAAAAATACGAAAATGACGAAAATACATAAAATGTTGACAAAAATCACATGAAATAAAAATACGAAAAATATCGAAAATCACGAAACCTAAAATACTATCCCGAACAAAATTGGGTGTCAACTGCCACTGTTGATAAGTGCAGATTAGTATATATATATATATATATTACCCTCAATTTTGTATATAAACTCAATTAATTGTTATGTTCTCATTGTTTTGAGCAAGAATTATGTAGGATTCCACTTTGGAAGATATGAAAGCAAAATTGAGGAATTAAAGGAGAAATTGACAAGAAATGAGAAGTTGGAGGCTACATGAATTGAATACCGAAGCTGAGGGGCTAAAGTGGCTGAAGGACAAAGGTGGAGGCCAAATTGAACAAGATATGAAACTTAGAGGAGAAAGAAGGCATTAATACACTTTTTAGCATGTCTTGCACCTAATTCCTATTCTATACGGATTGGATATCCGATTTGGACTCCTAGACCTAGCTAATTTGGCTTAGTTATAAAAGCCAATTATTTAGGCTTAGGAGCTAGCGCACAAACGGAGAAGGCTCGCACAATTGAGAAGAAATTTGACAGAGCAGCGAGCAACGCCATCATTGTCGGCAACATCATTTTTGTTCTTATCTCTTTTATTTAATTATGTTTATTAGCTAGTCTGATTTTATCTTCTAGGATTTATTGAGAAGCTTAAACCTAGGGTTTGATACTTTAGTTCTATATATTATTATTCCATGATACTTCCTCCGTCCGCAAAAGACTCCACCATTTGTTTTGACAGTTTCACAGTATTTAATCTATGATTTTTTTTACGAATGTTTAGACACCGAAAATTAAATATTTCATATGTGTATCATAATTTGAAATCTAAATTTTCTGAATATATTTTTTCTGAATTTTTTAAAACTATTTATCTTTGTTAAAATTTGAGTCAAACATTGAACCTTGAAACAGTAAATTCAAATGGTGGAGTCTTTTGCGGACGGAGGGAGTACTTGTTTAATTACTCGAATAATTCATGCATTATTATTTTGACCAGAGAATATTTGTGGTATACTTCACTTAGACATAAAGGAGTATTACTAGACCACAGGGTAATTAGGCTAGATTTGGTTGTGAAACGACGGCTTGCAACGGATTTAGGAAGAAGATAGCTCATCCGCCGCCCTCTCTCCTCCGTTCAGATCTAAACGATCTCTGGATTCGTCTCTGGATTCTGGGCAAGTCTGACATTCATCTTGGTTGCGATCTAATGAACGATCTCATATTTTCTCCTTTGGCGACTTTCGCTTCCATTTCTTTCTTCCCTGATTCCTCCAGTTCAGCCATGAACTCCTTGAACACAGCCTCAAACCTGCCGATCTCGCTAACGAATCTAAAATATATCGAATCGGGGAGCAGATTGAGGACGTCTCCCTCATTCTCGTCGCGATCGGTGTCGAAACTCTCCTGGCTGTGCTCGCTCAACCAGTAATCGTAGTACCACGGTGACTTCTACACCATAGTCGAATCTACAAAACAGAAAATTATCTAGCAATCTAACAGTTCAAAAAGCTTCAAGGTTTGATCAGAGCATTAAAATTAGAAGTTTAACGAACCTGATAAGCTGATGGAGTTTTATAAATTTGGCCCAGCTCGTATTTCCCTTGGAGAGTCGTCGAGGTGCTCTCGATTTTGGTCTTCTCAGCCTTCATAAGACCTTCCGACGTTCGATTCCGTTTCCGATTTGGTCATAACTTGTAGGTGAAAGCAGATGCTTTGACCGAGCGTAAATTTTCATTAAGGCCGATGATGGAGACGGCACTAGCGGGAGCAAATCGGACGGCGAAGATGGAGGTGAGGGGAGGTGGACTGCTAAGTTGGATACATTTAACGAAATATTCCTTCCGTTATCTCCTCCGTTATTTGTTTTGCACCTTTTCTGATTGAAAGTCTTTAATTTGCACTTAATAATTAAAGACGAGTGGTTAAAACAAGCTAATTAAAAGGAGGGTGGGTAAATCTCACTTTTCAACATAGATGAGTCGTTATTTTGCACCCGAAGCCCATAAAAAATCATAACTTGTACTATTTTAGGTCATCCCAAATTAATTGTGGTTTATCCTTAAAAGAAACATTTTACCACTAAATTTATCACTTTATCATTTCATTTAAAAGGTGATGTCTACAAGACTTTTTTCCCCTTTCCATTCATCTTAAAGTTAGAATCCATCAGAATTTTTATTTCTTTTTAAGTGGAGGTAAAAATGTTAATTCAACATATATACACTTTCAACAACGTACTCACATTAATTAATCTTCATGTCTCCACAAATAAAACTATTAACTATACATTATTAGGGAACGAATAGTATATATATATATATATATATATATATATATATATATATATATATATATATATATATATATATATATATATATATATATATACACTAGTCATCAATACGTTCGTGAACGTAGAAAAATACTCTATCTATAAGATAAAATGGGAATTACCATGATATACATCCTTTACTACTATTTATACTTCTAAGAATTGAATAAATTTTTTTTTATGCACCTCTAGTGGAAAATATTTTTCCTACCATCACATATTTATGGTAATAACTATGTGGAGTCCTACCATTAAATAATAAAAAAGGGTAAGAGCCCACGGATTTATTGCCAAAAATAGGTGATGGTGTATAACATTAATCCAAAAGCATTTCTCATTTTGCTTACAAAAAAATATAATTATTAGAACTGTTAAAAAATGTCTTTTCAAGTTTTTCATTTTTCAATGGCGCACTCCTCGATTAGGGTTTTTTTCAATACCCGCCGCCGCTGCTCCTCGTCGGCGCCGATCTCGCATTTCTTGGAGATATGCTTGCTGGATCTACGTTGCTGCTCATCAATCCTCCTGGTTTCCTTGGTGCCCAGGCCGAATTCATCGGGCTATGCATCCCTCCCTTGTTGGCCAAGGCGCTCTGGTCGCCGGCCTCCTCCCTGTGTGGTTGCGGAAATCGGCCGACCATCTCTCTGTTGATGAGGTCGGCGATAGAAGGCCTGTCCCCAGGGTCGATCAACACTCCTGGTGGCCTCATGTCGCGATTCACTTTGGTGGAGTAACAAACCGTCACCGCGCCTTGCCGAGGGCGCCTCCTTGGCCTTGTCGCGCCGGCTGTGACGAGGCCGCGATGTTCGTCTACAATTGTCTCGCCGGTTGTGCTGCTCCTCTCCAAGCAATCTTGACTTAACCCAGCAGACGTTTTGGGCTCTCCCCGCCACCACCGTCCTTGTTTGTACAGTCCGTGATGCCTCCACCGCCCTGGATTGCACAACCAGCCACTTTGTCATGGATGCTGCCTGCCAGTGCTCCGGGCTTGGTGGGGGTTTGGACCGTGTCTCAGCCAACTGGTTTTTGGCCAGCTTGAGGTGGCCAGTTTGTTCCCAACCTACTACTCTTCCGGCAACAAACCTCTCCTCATTCATACGGGCTGGAAGATTGGTGTACTGTTGATTTTTTGGTCAGCTGCGTTTAATTTGGTTGATTTCGTGGTATGGGGTAGGCAGATAAGAGACTTTCCGATTGCTAGTAGTTTGGGTGTTTTATGTGCTACAGGAGGAGACACAAAAACTGGCAAATGAGCAATAGTAGCGCTGGGATACAAAGTCCGGCCTAAGCATCTATTGTCTGTTCGGGACTTGGGATATTTAGTGGATAGAGCCATTTTGTTGGTTTTGGATATGGTTCATGCATGTGTGGTTTGATGTTTACTGGTGCTCTATATGGGAAACCTTGCAGACAACAAGCTCTTCAGTGGAGGAGGACGGTAGTCTCGATCTCTATAACTACAATGTTGTGGAGGGATCCTTGAATCAAGCCGAAGGACAGATTGAGAGCGCTTATGAAGATTAGCTTCCTTTGTAGACTTTATGTTGTTATTATCGTGATTATCTTGTTATCTTTTCGTTTTTATTTATCTAGTCTTGGTTTTTTTCGAGTTTGGTTAATCTTCTTTAGTTTTGGCTCACTTGTTGGAGACCCGGTAGATGCTTATCTCAGCTTAGAGGAAGTTTAGTTTATGAGATCCAATCCCTACCTAGTTTGTTTATCCAGCTTTCAATTGTTTGCAAATGAATGGTTAATCATTCCTTCTAAAAAAAATATAATTATTAGTGATTAGAAATATAGTCGATACAAAAAAAAAGTATTGTAGCAAAAATCTACAGGTTAAAGATATCATACGTTTAGCAAATGTTCATTCATATTTTTTGGTGAGATTACCAAAAGAAGCTATAGATCTCAGGGAGAATAAAAATTGGGAATCATCATGATACCCCAATTACTATAATATTTGAGCTTTTAAGAATTACTCCTTTTGCATTGTATATAGATGATAGTTTAGAGTCAACCATTTTATTTTGATAAAAAATCCCTCATTTTGCCAACATTAATTATTAGTGATTAGAAATTTAATTCATACTAAAATATATAGTAATATAAATCTATAGGTTAAATTTTTTGTGTTTTATCAAATGCTCATTCATGTTTTTTCTTATATACTCAAATATTATTTTAAATATAATAATTTATTATATATTTAGGATATTATATTTGCATTGAATATGTTTTCATATTCATTTTTATGCTAATCCTATATATAGCATTTAGATTATGAGTATACTCAGGAGTGTTTTTTTCCTAAGATCGATAAACTGTGTTTTTATGAACTGCGCACTGAAGCTTAATAACTTAGATGATTGTACAAGTGAAATTTAAGAATTGTGAGAAAGTTATGCCAGTAGTGAAAAGCAAAGTCACTTGTATCTATCTTTGTTTTCTTTTTAGATATACTATTTCTTAATTCCATCTTTATTAAAATTATGAGTGATAGTTATTTAATTACATACTGATTTAGAAATTTACGTCTATAACAACTTGAATCCAAAGCATAAAAAAGATTGTTCAAAAATATTTTCCTTTTAGAACTTTGAATTTTCAATGAATTTAATTTCATATCTATTTTTATCTCAATCTTATCATTTTATAGTTTATGAGTATACATGTTTATACTTATTTTTTTTCTCTAAAGTTTACTATGGCTAGACTTTTTTTGTGTGCTGGAACTTTGGCTAGACTTAAATAGCTACAAGCGCGAAGTTTGAGGATCAATAAAGATTAAGTCCAAAAGTTGTGATAAAATTGAGAAAAAGTTTATAATTATTAAAATTCTAATTGATAGTGATTTAAATTGAGAAAAGGCAGCGGGGGAAGTACAGAATTTAGGAGCGGGGTTTTCAAATCTGTGTGAATGGGTGGTGGGTATGGGGGATAACACCTTATTCTGGGAAGATGAGTGGGTGGGTGAGGGCTCTCCTAAAGAGCAGTTTAGGAGACTGTATGAGTTGGAGGAGAACAAGAGTTGCTCGCGTTTTAGAGAAGATTAGGCGGGGTGAGGGGGAGTGGAGATGGGCGTGGAGCTGGAGAAGGAGGTTGAGAGGGAGAATAGAAGGAGAATTCTTGCAGATGCTTGACATTTTACAGGACTTTGCCCCAAAGCAACATTTTCAAGACACGTGGAGATGGAAACCTGCAGCAAAGGATGGCGCTTACACAGTCTACTGCATGTCCCAAATGATCAACACTCATATGGCAGCAAACTACGGTGTTCCCACGTGCTGGTGCAACAAAGTGCCTAAAAAGGTGAACGTGTTCATTTGGCGTGCTTCTCATAGGTACTTACCAGTGCGAGCCTAGCTACTGCAGAGAGGGCTGGAATTAGAATCTATTTTATGCCCGCTCTGTTACGGTACGACCGAGACGGTGGACCATGCTCTAGTCTGTTGTCCGACTGTCATAGAGATTTGGAGAGCTGTGGCGGTTTGGTGCAACACGGAAATGACTGGTTCTGTTGATTTCTTTGATGTTATAAATGGTGAATTTATTTCCCAGGTCCCAGTCAGTTCAAGACAGGTGTGGCAAGCGATCGTTTTCGTTACCGCTTGGAAAATTTGGAAAGCTCGCAACGGTTTGATCATGCAAAACATTCTGTGACATGCTTCCAAGATACTTGCCGATATTCAGGTTCTGACCTTCCTCTGGATACAGAACAGGTGTGTGAATAGCAACAGTTCATGGGGGGATTGGTTGATGGCTCCGATTCATCAGGGGGCGCAAGGGGGTGGAACAAATTAATCTTTTTGGGTCATGAATTCCAGCTATTATTTTGTGGTGCTGATTTTATTCTCTTACAAGGTTGTGGTCCTTTTCATTAGTTTTTGGGTGAGGTGGCTTGATGTTGCTTTCTATTTTTCTTTCTTCTTGTATTTTCCTTCAAGCTTGTTACTATTTCTCATAGGATCGAAGCTTCAGATAATTCTTTGTTCTGAGCATTTCTTAATGAAATGAAATGTTGTTCAAAAAAAAAATCAAAAAAAGTTGTATACGGGTTTCAGTGGGAATTTGTCGAATGTAGGATTCTTGCATTTACACTTTACCGTATAAATTTATTGTAAAAGTACAAATATAGATCTCATTAAACGATTTAATTAAAGGTAAAAAAATTGACCAATATTTACCAAACTTCACATAAACCTTAATTTGATGTTGTTCAGAAAGAATACCATATGGCCATATATAAACCTTTCGGTGGAGTAGTCGATTGCCTAGAGGGTGGATATATGAACAAGTAATTTCCTTTGTAAATTTTAAAGCTTTTGGTTCAAATTAGCTTTGCACATGGGTTTGGAATAAATAAAAGTTAAAAAGGTGAAAGTGCATGCAGTGGTGCGCGTCTTCCAAATTCCTTAAGAGGGTTTTTCATTTACTTGCTCACTTTAAGCAATTCCCTAGGACGTCGTAAGAGAATAATACCTAAAGAAAAGATAGAGATATTCAAAGAGATTCCATATTCCATTAATGATTTGAGAATTTCATAAAGTGGATATTCACGAATGCACTTATCTACTAGTATAATTTTAATGTTTCTCTTTATTTATATTAATGAAATTTGTTTACTATATGTATATATCAAATAGTATAATTACTATCAATCTATCAATAAAATGAATACTAGAATCAATTATTGAAATGAAATTCATTACTAATAAACTCATATTCGACCTCAGTCACTTCTCGTACGTGTACATACCTTTCGTATTATTTACTCGCTCCGTCCCACAAAGATTGTAAACTTTATTTTCTTATTTCTCATGTATTTAATTTATGATATTTTTTATGAATATTTTGATATAGAAAGTTGAATAATTTATATAAGTATCATTTATAATACGAATTTTCTAAATATATATTTTTTTAGAATTTGTTTACACTATATATCTTATATTTAATTTGAATCAAACACTCAAACACAAAATATCAAAATCAAAATATACAACCTTTCTGAAAGGAAGAGAGTTTATTATTATTATTATTATTATTATTATTATTATTATTATTAAAGGAATTGAATATGAATTGAATTTTCTCTTCATAATTCCCTGGAAATTACTCACCCAAATCTCCTTCATCTCTCTCTCCGCTGCTATTATATAAAGTTGTCTCTTAAGAGGCATTTTTCCTATGGAGACTAGTACAGGCCTGTTAATTTACCTTGGATCATATGTATACTTCTTTTTCTTTTTCTTGATACAGGATCATATGTGTATTTCTAAATCATAAGCACGTCCATCTGTTATTTTACCGGATAAGAACTGCCATTTTACAATTTCAATATCTTTTATTTTTCTATATTTGCATTTTTCGTTCACCTTTGTCTCTCTATTTTTCTAATTAAAATTTTCTCCCTTCTAATATCTATTACTCTTTCAGTTAAGTTTGATTAAATTACCCTTAAGAAAAAAAGAGTTAAATTAAGTTGGTGAAGTCGGTCACGTAATAAAAAAAGAGTAGAGGTTATAACTATAGTGGGAGAAGTTAGTGAAGTTAATGGTGTGAAATTTAGGTAATAAAAAAATAATGAAAAAAAGAATTGGTAAATTTATTTGAAAAATTAATATGATAAATTAAGAAAACGTTGCAAATACTTAAAAGTGGAAAAGAAAGTGTTGCAATAAGACTGAGAGTATTACATGTAAGAGATGTTGTGTGTAGAGGGGGTTTGCCATGAGAGTTGAGTGTTTTGTTTTTTAATAAGTAGAATAGGGGATAGAGGATTCAATCTAATCCTTTTAGCTTAATCACAAGAGTATTGATTGTGTCATGTTTATAACTATTTTGTGGAAAAATGTCTTTTTATGTCACTAACCTTTGGCAAAATGACTTTTTGTAATTTTTTTATAAAACGGTTTTCATTTGATGGTTTGGCTTGTTGAGGTGGATAATTACACTTGGTAATTTAATTTATAATTTAAATTCTCTTTTGGTTTGTCATTTCCATCATGGATTATGTTGCCAAGATCTGGATCTGTCCCTTCTGCTTCGTTCGCACTTCCCTCAGCATTACGTCTCTATTTCTGTCGAGAATCTCCCCGCAGAGCTCTTCCCTTGGCACATGACTATCAAGTATCAGTCGCCCAGGGAAGGTTCGCAGGTTCCGCCCGTGTCCATGTTCGTGTTGGATACATGTATCACCGAGGAGTTGGGATATCTCAAGTCTGCGTTGTCTCAGGCCATCAGCCTCTTGCCGGAGAATTCCCTCGTTAGTTTGATCACTTTTGGGGCGCTAATAAGCCTTTGTGGTTGTATGCGACATTCACGATGGCAATAGCTGACCAGAAGTCGCCGTCTGAAGCTAGAGTCCGGGACTTCTTCAAGCTTCCATTCAGGCATTCCGGCAACTGCGGGACAGGAACGTCGTCGTCTTCGTCTACTTTGGCGCATCAGCTCGGTCATAATCAAGTCCACGTGGAGGGATCGATGTGAGGCTGAGAAAGAGACAGAGTCAATTTGGGGATCTGGATAACCCTCAATCTTTGGCGATGAGGATCTGGGTAACCCCACAGCCACAGCCTCACACCCTGTATTTTCTTCGTGACTTTGCTTATTCACCACTGACGCTGAAGCTTCCTCCATTGAAAAACCTTCAGATCCCACTAAATCAGTTCTTCTCCGTAGCTCCCGCTCAACTCCAAGCCATTATCGGGACAAACACCGGCTACCACTAGCTCTAGCGACTCCAAACCATCAATCCCAGTTTGAGCTCAAAGAATCGAGATCTCAACTTCAGGTTGTTGCCCAATTACACGGTGGTAGAGCAGCCATAGTATGATCATGAGGGGGGGGGGGAGGAGCGAGAGCAACCAAAAAACCTAAAGAGTTGATATTACACGTCACTCTAACCATTCCCTGTCATCACCCAGCACCTAGATGCCACGTATAAAAAAAATGTACACGTAATTCAAGACCGTAACGGAATATTCTCGTTGTTAATCAAAATCATGGTATTATGGGTCCAAAAAAACAAGTTCCTATTCCATGCATGCAATATTGAACTGGTCCAGAGGTAATATTGGCTAATTATTTTAAATATATATATATATATATATATATATATATATATATATATCTTCTCTTTAATGTTTTCTCTCTTAATTAAATTCCTATTCCTTGCATGCTACCTCGCTCTCTATATACCACCTTGGCTTCATCATATCTATCCAAACTCATATCCTCCAAACAAATCTAACTTTGAATTATTCCTTCCTTCCATCTCCTAGATAGCTACCTAGCTACCTAGCTTTTGGAATTTTCTTCAGCCTCGCCCACAAAATATGTTCCCAAGCACCCTCGTCTTCCCCAACCCCAACAACAACAATTCCTTCGCCTTTCTCATTGAACCTCATAATGATGATCATCACTTGGGCTGCACCCTAAACGCCGCCGTTTCCACCTCCCACAACAAGATCATCACTAAGAAGAAGAAGAAGAGAAGCCTCCCTGGGCACCCAGACCCAGATGCGGAAGTCATCGCCTTGTCTCCGGAAACTCTTCTGGCCAGCAACAGATTCATCTGCGAGATCTGCAAGAGGAGCTTCCAGAGAGAACAGAACCTTCAGCTACACAGGAGAGGGCATAACCTGCCGTGGAAGCTGAAGCGGAGGAGAGAGAATTCGAAGAAGCAGGTGTACGTATGCCCGGAGCCGAGCTGCGTGCACCACCACCCGTCGAGAGCCTTGGGAGACCTCACAGGGATCAAGAAGCACTTCAGCAGGAAGCACGGGGAGAAGAAGTGGAAGTGCCACAAGTGCTCCAAGCTCTACGCGGTTCACTCCGATTGGAAGGCTCACTCAAAGACCTGCGGGACCAGGCACTACACCTGTGACTGTGGAGCCGTCTTCTCCAGGAAGGACAGCTTCGTAACCCACAGGGCTTTCTGCGATGCCCTCGCTCAAGAAACCGCCAGGCTTTCGGCTGCAGCTGCAGCAGGAAGATCATCAGAAGACGGCCTCATGATGATGAAGATCATCTCCAGCACTAATAATCACTATTTTTACAATTCAGCTCAAAACCCTAACCCTAGTTATACTAATAATATTAATAATAATTACAGTACTACGGCAGCTGAAGCTCCCCCGTTTGGATATTCAAACGTGGCGGCGGCGCTGATCGGCGGCCCTGCTCTTGGAACTTATCATGATCATGATCATCATGAGGGGCTTGACGACGTCGACTCAGTGATCATCAGTGGTCGTCCTACTAATGATCATCATCATGTCGTGGACGTTATGAGGGATGATGAGTTCATGGTTGCAGGTTTCCCGGGAACAGATAATCATGGGATGATGAGTCAGCAAGACAAGGAATGTCTCACCAGGAATTTCTGGGTGTGATCGATCAGCTTAATTGTTGCAGTACCCCGTCATCGATCGATCTCAATTTCGTACTCAACATTTTATTATGTATGTACGATTATGTTTAATTCTCTAACAAGCCACAAGTCTCACTGTTCATTATGAGTGTACTTTCTAGCAGCAGCTATTTTGCACTAAACCATGCATGGTTTGCTTTTCATGTCAAAGTTGGGATATATCATTCTCCAAGGTTTCCTAATTTCCTATTTGACACACATTCATATTATGGGGTACAAAATCTCTCTCTCTCTCTCTCTCTCTCATTGGAAACTAAAATTCTCATGATCGTTTGGAAATATATAGTCGCTTCAATTAGTTTTACGTATTGTGGAATTTTTTTAATAATTGAAATTAAATAATAGCTAAAATTAAATGTTAAAAGCTACATGTAAATACCTTTTTTAAAACTCAACACCTAATTGAAAGAGTTGTAACCAAACAAATATAAGGCATGTTCTTTGATTTTTTTCATCAAATCAATAATTTCTTTTCAATTTTTATCTCATATATTTAACATCAATTTTAAAATTACCCAATTTTCCCCCGAAAATGTTTTTTCTTTTCTAAATGAACATGCCCGTAAGCATAAAAACATTGCAACGACATAGTGACCTTGTAATGCCCATCACACTAATTTAGCATTAGAAAATTTTGTTAATTGTCATAGGCTTCTAGCCAAATTAGTTAAAACTCTAAGAACACAAGATCAATGGAGATCTTGTGTTCAAACTCTCTTACCTCCATCCTCCACTACCTAATTGATGAATGCTTTAATACGGTCTTGTTACATTAAGACTTTAATGCAGCCTCTACCGCATTAAGGCTTTAATGTGGTTTCTACCGCATTAAGACCGCATTAAACTCTATTAAGGCTTTAATGTGGATTCAGCTCAAGCGTGAAGCATGCACTTTCACCAAGAGAGTTGATCTGGGAGAAGAAGAGTAGCAGATTGACGTCGATCTGGATGAAGAAGAGCCGACAGCAGCGGCAGCCCGAACGTGGGTTCTTCTTGCCGGAGTCGACATGAATTCGCTGCTCTTTCTTGCCGGAACGAAGATGGTCTTCATGTCCGTCGTTCGACGGCAAAGCTGAATTAGATGATAAGTTAAAGTGTCAAACTCTATTACATTCTCAAATTGTTCCATCATGTTTATTCGGGTCCCTACTTCTATTTTGTGTTGCAACTTAATTAGTCCCTAAGTTTCCATTAAACTTCTATGTCCACACTCATATATAATTAAGGCTCACATTTCTTATTTATTATTGTACAATCCCACTTAATTTTTGGTATTGTCTTTCACGCTTTCGCTCTACGCTAGTGCGCTTTACGCTTTTACAAACACTGGATCATGTATGTAGTGATCTCTAGTTGTACGTACTCTTCTGTGCTTTTCAAATCAAGACAACATATGTAGTAGAGATATTTATAGTCATGAAATCGCAAGGGTTATCACAAAGGAGATGAATTCTTACCGATTTTGGTGTTGCTCACAAACATCGCATCCAACTTTCAAGATTTTTTTTTTTTTAAAAAAAAACCCCCTCCCAAAATTATTTTCGTGAACACACTGATTGGATTAATGTTGACAACTAAAATCCTGAATGAACCCCTCATGTTTCTAGCGTGGTTTAAATCGACCCTCAGGTTAGATTTTAGACTACGAGAGACTTCGTTTTAGATAATATAAGAAATGAGGTCAATAACTGACTGTTATTTCCATTCCATTAAAGGTTTCTGCGTTGACCCTGAGCACATATATGAACAAATTTTTAACGCGGCTTTATCGGTTTCAGTTAATCAACCGCCAATGCATGTATAGATCGATGACGAGTGATGATGAGCATAAATAATTATAGCGTATGCAGTACATGGATCAAATGATCCTCAGATGAGATGAGTAAAGATCATGAGCATGCATCATGTCCAACTTCCTAGATGGATGGATAAGATAAAATGGGGAATAATTTTGGTGTCTTTTAGTAAAGAAAAATGCAAAGTAGCAAGTAGAGGGTTAGAATGTAGTAAAAGCAAAAACGTGAGGGTCACTGTCTGTAAGCGTGAGTGAAAAGGTATGTGTATCTGTGCATGGTAGGCCGGTGGTCCGGGCCGGGCTACAAGCCACAAGCTAAAAGAAGAAGAGAAAGATTTGGTACCAAAAATGTCAACGCTAGATCCAACTATCTTGTAATTTGCATCACTATTAATACATACATGTACAAACTAAGGTTTTAGAAAGTGCGTGAGTTGCAGTACAGTCAATATACATACAACATTTGCCTAGTGAAAAAGACTGCCATTTTCTATCTTTTTGTCTTTTACCATGATTGATCTGCATGCAGAGCAGAAGCAGACAAGCCAAAAGCTCTTCTCTTCTATTCCCCTCTTCTTTTATTTGTATCACCTCTCGATCTCTCCACCAGCTTGCTTGCATATGTCGTCCTCCCGCATATATATACAAAATGTACACCAAGCATCTGCATCGCAATAATAATGATTCATCACTGGGACTATATAGCTACCACTCACGTACACTGATTTTGAGACAGGCTCCTGCACAATGTAAGCACTAGCTATACCTACTTCTTGTGACCACAAAGGAGCAAGTGGCTACCTAGTGTTCTGGTGACCACAAAGGAGTAGGAACAAGGGTTATTTCTAATTGCCTCCTCTTCTATATATATATATATATATATATATATATATATTATATATATATATATATATATATATATATTACCAGTAAGGCCCAATCATCATCATCATCACTTGGGAGCATTAAAATGAGTGTGTGGAGGGATTGAAGAGCTAGTGGAGGAAATGAAAATATAAGGACTGATTAGTAGTATTACATTGAAAGTTATGGATAATTTATCAATTTTATCCTAGAATTATGTTTGCCACTTGAGCATAGTGACCGATATGGGACACCTTAGAGAGTTCGGTGGGCTTTCTAGCAAAAAGGTTAGTTCAATGGTGAAATCGAGACAGAACGAATAGTTTAGTTGTTTTTCAATGCTTTCTATCTCTGAAAATTACAACAGATGCTTCTAAAATCAAATCAGTAGCTAGTGCATATACCGTCTTTTGTTGATTTTTTCCCCTTTATTCTTTTATTCAATGCGAAGGATCGATGTAGCAACAAAGATTATTTGCCTCTTCTTCTGTATTAGTAGTAATTGTTAGATTTAGTTAATGCAGGGACTTATCAACATTATGTAAGTAGCGTGAGCTACAAGTTAGCCCTTAAGGCTTAGGTGTTTTCATCTTTTAGCATTTAAACTTTAATTAGGATTCTTCTTTTCAGTTTACTTTCAACTAGGACTCAAGTAGGTTAATACTTTGTACTACTATATATATTCCTTCCCGAATTAATGAAGCTTAGATTGTTGGTATCTAGGTTTTGAGTCTTGTTTCATTACTCAACATCTGGTATCAGAGCAACTCAAAGGAGAGAAGAATGGCGAGTGATACAGGCTTTGTTCAAGCAACCATTCCCAAACTAGAAGGTGACTATGAACATTGGAACATGCTCATGGAAAATCTCTTGCGATCGAAGGATTTCTGGGGAGTGGTTGAGAATGGAATTGTGGAACCAGAGGAAGGAGTTGTCCTCACAGATGCTCAGAAGAAATCCCTGGATGAGGCTCGATTGAAAGACTTCAAAGCCAAAAACTATTTGTTTCAAGCAATAGACAAGAGTGTTCTTAAGACTATTGCACAAAAGGGGACTTCGAAGGAGATCTAGGACTCTTTGAAGACAAACTTTCAAGGAAACGAAAGAGTAAAAAGAGCACAAATGAATGTTCTGAAGAGAGAATTTGAAGTGTTGGAGATAAAGATTGGAGAATCCATAACAGACTACATTGGAAGAGTTATGGTAGTGGTAAACAATATGAGAAGTCTGGGGAAGACTTTGACAGATGTGAAAATAGTAGAAAAGATACTCAGAACATTAACTGAAAGGTTTAACTATATAGTGTGTTCAATTGAGGAGTCTAAGGATACCAACACACTCTCAATTGATGAACTTCAAAGTTCTTTACTGCTTCATGAACAAAAGTTCAAGTCCAAAGAAACTGAAGAACAATTGCTGAGAACTTCAGATGAAAGGCCTGGAAGAAGTTTTGCAAGAAGATGGAGAGGAAGAGGTGGCTACAGAGGCAGAGGTCGTGGAAGAGGTTATTTCCCACCAAGGGCCACTGTGGAGTGCTTCAGATGTCATAAGTTGGGACACTATCAGAATGAGTGTAATGAACAGTTCAAAGAGGTTCATTATGCAGAAAAGGAAAGAGAAGATGAGATGCTGCTCATGGCAGGAGAGGAAGAAAATAAGGAATGTGTATGGTATCTAGACTCAGGATGTTCTGATCATATGTGTGGGTATGAAATAATGATGAGAGAGTTTAAGAATGCTGTGGAGAAGGAATTCGACATGACTTAAAGATATAAGTTTATTGTCCCAAGTAGGGAGCTAAGAGGGGTGAATTGATTGGCCTAAAAAACTAATACTTTTAACAAAACCGTTGACACTGGAAAAAGCTTAACTTGTTGAGCAAATATGTTCCAAGCAGAAAATCGCTCAACCTGTTGACAAAACTCGTTTCAAGCAAAATTATAACTCTAAACGTTGAAACAGAGTAATAACATAAATAAGAGTGACACCAAGATTTATAGATGTTCGGTCAATGACCTAAGTCTTCTTCTCAAGTGGTGACCACTTGAGAGTTCATTTCACAAAATAGTTACATCAACCACAAGAAAGCTTTTACACCAAAAAACCTTTCCACTAATTTTACTCGAGGCTCACTAGAAACCTAATTTAGTTTTCTCAATGCTAACTAAAAACCTAACAAATGGTTTTCCCGTTACTCACAAAAAGACCTATTTTATTTTTCCCAATGCTCACTAAAAACCTAACTTTGGTTTTCCCAAAGGCTCACCAAATAACCTAACACTCCCAAAAAAATTAGTTTTCTCAATGCTCACTAATGACCTAACAAAATTCCATGTTTGGTTTTCCCGATGTTCACCAAAAAAACCTTACAAAACAGTTTTCACCGAAAAAGTTCAATATGTTGAGGTTTTTTCAGAAAACACTCAAAAAACTATTTAAAGCACTTTTTCACTCTCCTAAAAATAATTTGAAGAAACTAAGATAAAACAGAAACTTGATCTTCGAAAATACAGCACTAGAGAGCTTTAACTTGGCTTGATTGCTTGTGAGATGAAGCAGCTTGTGTGTAGGAGAAATGTGTTTTTCATGAATGCTTGATCTTGATTTATAGAGGAAGAGAGCTTCTTCTTGACATCTCTTTCTATCTTTTTGATTCCAGATATACGCTTTGAATGTTCCAGAGCCAACGTAACTTTTGAAACCAATACTCTCCTTAAAACACTCTCCCTAGAGTTCAACATCAGCTAAACACCTAGTAAGTTAAACAAAAGAAACAGCAGAATATATGTTGTGGGCTTAAGAGTGGGCTTTTAAACACTAAACAAATCCAATTTTAACAATAGTAAATTAAAAAGGTAGAATAACACAAGACCCAAAAAAATTTCTAAACTTTACAAAAACATCTCAAAGTTTTGTTATCATCAAAATCTAAGTTATATTGGAATAAACCCAACAAAGTTCACACCAAAATTGTAACTTCAGAACTTTTTCCTGTTAAAACGCTAATTCGACAGAAGTTTGTCCTCGAAAGATAAACATCTTCAAATCGCTCTTTTCCTTCCCAATAAATAAACACCCACTTCCCAATAAATTTCTAATAAACATTAATACTGCAGAAAAACTTAGAAGGTAAGTATGTCTAAAGGTGTTAAATCTACTGGAACATAGTAATTTGTAGTTCTTCAACGGTAATTACTAGTACATGTAACAAGACTTCTAGCACAAGCAAGCAAAATAATTTTAAATAAAACATTGTTAATCTTGAATCTCACAAGATAAATGCATTCCGGATGAGGTAAGGAAAAGGCATTTGTGTGTGTGTGTGTGTCAGAACTTAAGAAGATATGTCTTGTACATACCTTGTTAACGGATGCAAGTATTCCAGTGAGATCTGGTAAGAATGAAGATTTGCCAGCCTTAAGAGCTAGAAACCGTGAATGATGGTCCTCAGGCTTTCAAATCCAGCCATGAAGCACATAAAACAACGGATACAAGTAAACGACTTCCGTATCCGCATCAGAAATGGGAAGAACATAGGCATTCAATTTTATTTAAAAAATAAAGTAGCCGGATTTGTATGTAATTCCAGTTTATGCTAACAAAACCCAACCACGTGTGTACTAACTTTGGTATCAATTAAAGGAGTGCTCTTACCCAGAAGACCAAAATTGGTATGCAGTTCTAGTTCTTCTCTTCCGTGCATTTGCCTTGAAACTTCAGGCATCATATTAATACTTCCCAAAAATTGATATTGCATTTCTGTTCAGCCCAGGTGCCGAAGCAGTTGAAATACAGTGACCTAAGACAAGTTCACCAAATCATCACAAAGTGATTAAACCGAGCAGTTCAAGCTGTCCAGATAGTACATATTTACTACTGTATAAATGCCAATATTCCAAAAAAATAAAAAAAAGAATCACCTTTAAAATAACCACCTTATTTGTATTTGTCATGCGAAAAGATAGGCTTCTCAGATTGATACATTGAGTGTGGGAGAGTCAATGGCTCAGTACAGTATCACCATTCTTCTCATTTACCATAGTCCCAGAAACATCTGGCAACCAATGTCAGCTTATATCCTGTCATCTCAGGGAACGGACTGCATAAAACCAATACATTCAAGCAGGGTACCAGAGACTCCATTCCTATAAAAAAACAATACTAGCTGTAGTGGCTGTGCTGCCAAAGTCTCATCCTCAAATTTGTTTTAGGTGATAGAATGAGCTCTCAGGTCTTTTGTTCTTCATGACATTTTTTTATTTTCAGATGCAGCTGCAAAAGGACCTGATGTTTTCATCCAATTGTGACCCCAGCATGTGGCAGCAGGAAAGTAACGGAAATCTCTATCTGATATGCACTATCTGGACGTGGTAGCAGTAGTCACCAGAAATCTCCACAAGAACAAACTCCTGCCTTGAAGTGATGAAATCTATTGGCATCCCTCACAATAAGCTCCCGTTCATAGAGTTTTGAAACTAGCTTGCAGAAGGTATGACAATCACCGCACACACGGAGATTTTTCATAATTCGGATAGGAGTTTTCTCAGGAGTCTTAAGCAGGCCATATGCAATAGCCAGCCTCTCGCTGTGCCCATTTAGCATCTCAATTTTTTTGCTTTCATCTACATTTTGCAAGATAAACTTTGTCTGTGCCTTGTAAAGCCCATCCTTGTTCAGTTTTTCAACCATCTCTGCAAGCTTTAAGCTGATCTCATCAAATTCAGGATGGGACTTGTCCCTTGCCATGAAAGTATGAGTCTTGTTCCCCAACTCTATCCAACTACATCCAGCAATTTTTCTCAAACCACCACCTTTCATTCTTAGCCTTACTTGTTCAGCATCTTCCCATTGTCCTCTCGCAGCAAAAAAATTAGATATGAGCACATGATGTCCTGGATTATCCGAATCCAGATCCAAAAGCTTCTGTGCTGCAACTTCTCCCAAATGTTTATTGGAGTGACTTTGACAAGCCGCTAGGAGGGTACACCAGATTTCAGCAGTAGGTTCTGTCTTCATGTTTTGCACCAAGCTGTGTGCTTCTTCCAAGCAATTTGCTCGACCAAGAAGGTCGACCAGGCAAGCATAATGCTCTGGCCAGGGCTTCAATTTATAATCGCATTTCATATCATCAAAAAGCCTCCTACCTTCTTCAATCAGACCAGAATGACTACATGCATAAAGAAGCGTAATAAAAGTTACATGATCTGGTGTTAAGTTCTCATCTTTCATTTTGTTAAATAAATCAATTGCTGATCTGCCAAGTCCATGCATCCCATATGCATTTATCATACTCGTCCAAAGAACCAGACCTTTATTCTGGGCAGCATTAAATACCTTAAGAGCATTCTCTAACTCTCCACAGTGAGAATACATATCCACCAGAGCACATGCTATAGGCCCCTCAACGATGAAACCTTTCCTTATGAGATAACTATGAATTTCTTTTCCTTTTTTCAGAGCAGATACACTTGCAACAGCTGAAAGTATACTTATTAGTGCTACTGAATCAGGCTCAGTGCTGTGTTCACACATACGATGGAAGAGGACAAGGGCATCATTTGCAAAACCATTATTGATGTAAGCAGATATCATGCTTGTCCAAGATATTATATCCTTCATTTCGATCAATTCAAATGATCGCTTTGCATAATCAATATTTCCACAATCTCCATAGGCATCAATGATTGTATTATCTAGAATGTGATCCAAGAAACCTCTTCTCACAATGAAACCATGAATTTCTTTTATCGGGGAATCCATGCCACCAGAAACCTGAAGTATGCTCCCTATCATCATTGAATCCACATTTACGCCTATTAGCTGAATATCCCTGAACAGTTCAAGAGCCTTTGCCTTGCACTTATTCTGTGCATAACCAGCAACCACTGTTGTCCAAGAAATTGAATCTTTAAAGGGCATCATCTCAAAAACACGTGCCATATAGCTCACACAGTTGCATTTTGCATACATATCTATAAGCGTGTTACCAACCCGTAAATCCAAATCAAATCCATTTCTTACAGCACAAGCATGTGCTTCTTTTCCATTTAGGATGTTACCCAATCGGCCACAGGCTGCAGCAATGGTGAGTACTGTGACTGCATCAGGTTTTAGTTCAGCATCCAGGAGTTCATGGAACAACAGCAGAGCTTCATTAAACAAACTATTTTGGACATACCCTGTCAGCATAGTATTCCATGAAACAATATCCTTGTCATGCATGTAATTCAATATTACTTCAGCTTTGCGAGTTTCACCACAACAGAGGTACATAGAAATCAAAGCATTCCCCACATAGACATCAAGATGGTGAAGAGATTTCAAGATAGCAGCGTGAATCTCCATTCCCAGCTTTCTATAGGAACAATACTCAGTAGCCTGAAGTGCAGCAACATAAGAAAAAGTATTTGCGACAAGACCGGCTCTGTGCATTTCCCTGAAAAGTCTCAGAGCCTCCATGGAATGCCCATGAGCAGAATATGCAGAAATTATAGAATTCCATGCCACAACATCGTACTTCTGAGTCATTCTCTCGAATAATTTCCTCGCCCCATTGAGATCCCCACCCTTGGCATACAGAGAAACAAGAGAATTGGCAACGAAAACCCAGGAGTCAAACCCAAACTTAATAGCCAGACCATGCATTTCGGCTCCCAAGTCAAGATCTTTAAGTCCAATGCAAGCTTTAAGCAGAGTAGGAAAAGTATAAGCGTCAAGAGCAACACCCTGAACACGCATTTGTCTGTACATTTCAAGAGCGTCCAAATGTTGTCCGTTTGAGACATAGGCCCCTAGCATAGCATTCCATGTGAAAACCGTTCTCTGCGGCATTTCAACAAACACATCCTCGGCACTTTCAACCGACCCGCACTTGCCATACATGAAGACGAGCTTGGTCCCTAGAAACACCGATTCATCAACATGGAGAAACTTTATCAATTGAGCATGGATTTGCTGTCCTTGAAAAAAACTATTGTTGCTAGCGCAAAGCTCAAGGATGGGGGCGAAAGTCTCATCTGGGTCTAAAATAAGTGAATTATGTCGGTCGTAGAGCAGAGGCAGTAACTTGAAGGCTTCACGGAGGCTCCCTTGCCGGCAAATCTCTTTGTAGGTGAGTTGGTTTTCCGACAGTCGAACAAGTTTGGGAGGAGGGCTCGTGAAAGTTGGCTTGATAAAACGGGTTTCAGTTAAAGGAGAAGAATTTAGGATCGGAGCCGCCATGGAAGAATGCGTGCATGAAAACACAAGGTCTTGTGCGAGATGATGATGATGATGATAACGATGGCGCATCAGATAAATGTCTGTCCCTGCATTACTCAAGAGTCAAGCGAGGAGAGTTTAAAATTGGTCACGCTAATAAAAAGAATCGAACTAATCCCCATTTAATAATTTCAACACGGTACAGCTATCCTAAAACTTAAGCTTCACAAATCTACTAAGATCTTATCTGTATTTACAACTTTATCACCTAATAGGATGAAGGACAAGACAACTACTTGCCCTTCCAAGAAATGGGGAGAGTACAAATTTGAGTGAGCTCTGGAGAAATGAAAATCTAACCATGGAAGTAACTTCAAACCTGAAACCACTCTTTCAGCCCAAGAAGCCACAGACCACTTGTTCTGAAACACAGTTTTCTGCTTCCTGATACTCTCTATTCAGCTGTATATCTCCCTGCTTCAATATTTACATCTAAAGGGGGAAAGAAATTGCCTTAACATATTCTGAAAACCAAGATCAGCCACCAGTTACCGGAAAATACAACAAAAGTTGGGCCGGTTCTCATTCTATCCTGTAGCTACATGTCGTGTAAAACGAGTCATGATGCACAATGTATTTAGCCTTCACGCAGCTTCCACCTCTGCCAACATGGTGCTAAGAATTTTCTTGTCCTCTCATGGTTGCCATCGACGCTTCTTATGAAATGCTTGGTGCATTGTGCTCTTAATGATTTAGGATATAACAGTAAACACTCGTTCATTCCCATCCTTGTTTGAACCCTTTACAGGGGTTTATCAAAAAGTCATCAACTGACTTGAGAGCTGAATATCACACAACAGGTATCCTCCTAAGTTACCCCTCATCGAATGAAGCTTTGAAGCTCTCGTCTGGAAGTGTCCAAGATACTAAATGCCCATCAGAATCGCCACTCAGAAATTGCTTCAAGTCTGTTGTTACGTGGAGTGAAGTAACTGGGTGTTTGTGGAAATTTAGTACTTTGTGGAGCATAAGCATATACTCCGGCATGTTACCACCCAAATCAAGCCCTCCAGTCCCGTAACTAGCAAACTCTGCTAAAGAAATCACTAGATCTACGGGCTGAACCATATGCCAGACCTTAACAGCTCCACTCTGATGCCCTGTAACATACCAGTTTTTGTCTAACCAGTCAGAAAATATGCAACTAGTCACACAAAGGATAACATCCAAAGGCACTTGGTCTTTGTTGACTACTGATAAACAATCACCATTTATGCTCCATACAGCAAGTAGAACACCAGCTGCAGTTACAATTTCTCCCGACAAGTCATTCACGTAAACTGCCGACACTGGAGCAGGGAATTCAGGAAGCTGTCTGACAAAAGCCAAGGAGCTAAGGTCCCATAAAATCACAGTACAGTCATCAGATCCACTTGCAATCAACATATAAGGTTGGCTGACATAGAGACAGGTGACTTTAGCTGTGTGCGCACAGAGTGCCTTCTTTGACAGAACTCGATGGGAGGGCTGGGGCCCATCCTGACTTATTCTCCAAACAGATATTAAGCCGTCATCAGCACCTGTTACCAATATGTGACCGTCATGAGTAAAATCTGCACACGTAATCTGGTTGAGTCCATGAAGACTTTCATGCGTTGATATAAGTCTATCTTGGTCACAGCTCATGAATCTCAAACTACGGTCAGGAAACCCCCACGCAATGTACTTGGTATATGTCCTGGGTTTAAGCAATCTGTTCCCCCCTGCAATGAGAATCTTCTCATGGAAGTAAACAATCTCTCTTATGGAAGTTAAATGTTTGCGTATTTCACGTGGAATAAGAAGGGATGAGTGCCTCAGAGGATGTGTGGGAAGCTTTCTATCAGTCCATCGCTTCACATGGGGTTTACGGAACAATTGTTTTGGCGTTTGACCAAAATGATTTATTTGCGCCAGGATAGACGCCTTCATTGCAGGATCATTGACAGAATCTATGTCCACACTTCCCTCATACGTGTAATGATAGAAAACATTAACAGCCTCTTCAGCTGCCTGTCAATCACAACACAATAAAATTAGCAGAATCATGGTGCATATGATCCCTTTCCTCTAAATCTGGAAAACGAAAAGTGCAGTGCATGGTGTAATCCATCATTGGAAGAGGTGAACCATGTTTCATCAAATGATGATGATAACAATGACAATAAAATAGTGTCAATCTGACAAAAATGTCGATATAAGCCTATGCTAAAATATCCAACTCAAAACATAATAGCGTACAGTAGAGATGACCCTGGTAACACATGGATGCTGACCATATTGGATATGCATCTTAACACAATTAACTGAATCATTTACTGTATATGAAGCAGGATGGAACTAAATGAATGATTAGATACCTAACCTTCCCTCTCTGTTTGTATCCAAAGATAAGGTCAATCCAGTGATGCAGGTGCTCTGAAACATAATTCGATTCCAATGCTTTCCTGTGTTTCCTGATAAATTCCAGAGTACTGCCTTTGGCCCAAGGTGGTAAAATAACATCACCGACCTGGAGAAATCCAACAGAAAGAACAAAAGAATAGAGATGATCCATGAACCATGATTTTGAAAGGAGTTTCGGACAAAGAAAGTTTGGTTTCAGTGCCATCAGCATTAACATATCATATCAGATTTTGAAGTTCATTACATAAATTATTAATAGTGTAAAAGTGACATGAAACAGACCTTCTCCCCTGACTGTTTTTCTCCCAAATCAAGATTGAACCGGTTCTCTAGAAACTCAGGCATGTAGAAGAATTCAGGAATCAATTCCTTCACATCTGATGTGTTGCTCTTCCCAGAAGCACTCAACCAAGTATCTCTTATGTTATTAAAAAGACGATCAGCATGGTCAAACTGACCACCTTGAAGCTTCTGATTCTCTGAACTAAATGGTGGAAGGCGAAGAAGATAAAAAAGGACAATTCCAGCACTGGAATAATGGGAGCCATAATGAAATTGTGGGACCTCTGGGTCATCCCAACTGTCATATCTGGTAAGAAGGGATATCAAAAGCTAAGTATTAGAGCAGACATTACTCATTATACAGCAATGAATACATTGAACTTTTCGTCAAATGCAGCACAAGCCGTTACGCTGTATATTTAAGTGCAAATATATGCATCAACACTACCAAGAAAAACTGAAATATACTGTTTCAGATCACCGTTTCTTAAATTCCTCAGCTCCTTCTGGTGTCTGACAACCCATTGGCTTGTCTAATTTTCGAAATGCATTTGGATCGGACAAGTCAAGATTTTCACTCTCATAATCTGCAAGAACCCATGGGAAGACAGGATACTGGGTAAGATCTCTATAACCGCGTCCTGCCAATGTGTTGAGATGCATGAGGTACTGAAAATTGCTAATCTCTCCATTTTGCCACCTCTTTGAGAAGGATTTCGCCATTAACTTGAAAAGACGGCTGCCTTCATTGTTTTCTTGCTTTGCTGAACCTGAAATAGTAGTGTCCAGCCTGATTAAAAAAAAAAAACCATGTAAGCAATAGCTCCAAAGACGTAAAGATCTTTCTTTCGTTTTTCTGTTCTTTCCTTTTTTCTCAATAAAAATAGATGAAAATATATAATTCGTAAATAATAAACAAGAGAATACATGCCAAACACAATCGAATTACAAAACATTGTAAATGATCATAAAAATAGTCAGAAAATGTACAAACATAAAATTAAAATCATTCACAAGACATTGAAAGCAATCTAAGAATGTAGTGCAACCATCAAATGAAACAAACAGAAGTTCTTACATGCTGTTCCTGGGGAGATTCATGGCCACAAGATTTTTGAAGACCTCTTCTCTCTCTCTTTTTAGGAACACCAAAAGATCGTTACATCCATCCATGCTAAATACCTCAATGGCAACAGGACGAAGCTGGTAGTCACGCTTCAAAATTTCATGAACACTATCAAGCTTCCACTTGCGCCAAGGATGAGGCAAATTACGATTCTGGCAAGCCTTTTGTTTTCCCCGTGCTCCATTATTGTAAGCCCATGCTCGTGCACCTACGTATGTTTTTGTTGCTCTGGACCAGGGTGAAGTTCCACTTGACTGAAAACCCAGGCTACCTGTTAAATCCTTCTTCACACCCAAAGCTTGATCAATAACAGAGAGCTCGTCTCTATCTTCCTTCTCACAAATGCAGCCAGAGTCATCAATGTATAAGTTCTCAATTACATACAAACAAAGTTCCCCTATTAGAAATACTCCATCTTGTTTGTCCAGACCTAAAACTCTTTCACAATTATATCTGCACCTTATCTTTTCAAGAGGCTCCAAATATGGCCTGATTAAATACTCCCCATTATCATTCAGCTCTGTATCTGATTTATCATCAAGGATTGTCGCTTCTTCAGCTTTGGCTGATGATGATTGCCATGGAGATCCTGGCACAGATCTGTCTAGTACAGTCGCTGATAAAGGAACAGATACAGTGTTTGATTTCCCTACAAACTCAATTCCAGAGTGAAGACTTGCTTCATTTGTACTGCTAGCTCTATCGTCGTTCCAACCATTCTTTACAGAACTTACATGGTCGGTATCATCAAGTTCTTTAAACAAACAATCAATATATAGATCAGTACCGGAGCCATTTTGCTTTGCGTCATGAGTTAAATGGTTGAAAATAGATCCAGAACCAGACCTTGAAACATCTGGACTGTCTTCACTCTTAGTTTTTGACAATTTTGTATCTCCCAATTCAAGTTCTCCATCAAGAACATCTTGAATACAGTATATTCTTATCTTACAAGGCTCAAGCTTTTTACGCATCCTGTATGGACCTTCAATGGGGCAAAGCAGCCATTCTGGGTCTTCAGGCACTACAGTTTTGCGCAATGGAAATATTCCCCGCTTGTGCACCAATTGTTGAATACTTGTTTGCCATTCACTTTCAGCATGAAGAACCCATCCATACTTATCTTGCCGAACAACTCTTAATTCAGTAGACATTTCATCACGGACTAATACCAACAAATTTCTTCTTTCTGTTGCCTGCTCCCAGTGTTTCAGATCTAACTTTACAGTCTCTTTTGATCTTCTATCCATATCTTTTTTTCGACGGGCTTCAATTCCTTTTATTCTAACTCCAGGAAATTTTTCTGCTCCAGCAACATACTGATTCCACATAGCTGTAGCGTTCTGTTCTAATACTTTAGTTACTACATGTTCAGAGCTCTGAAACCATTCTAAGAAAGCAGATAAATTTTCTGTTAACAATTTGTCAAAACCACCATGCAGTACATCTAGGTGCTGACCTTGGTTTAGTTTAGAAATGAGCAAATCTTCCATAAAAGTTTTTCTGTGCAATATCAGATACTTGATGATATCAATTGCCATATTTTGGACATTGCACCTTCCATCAAGAGTAAGAGGGATTAGATTTATGCACAGGCAACAATTTATATCAGCATCAAGATTGCTGGGACAAAATATGATTGGCCGGTGAGCAACTAACAACTGCAAAACTGTAGCAGTATTGACCCTTGAATCTCGTTGCGAAGAGTTTGCAGTTGATTGTTTGTTTGCTTCCTTAAGTAGGCCTACGAACAAAAGGAGATCATTTTCACCAATGCTGGTCAGAAAGGATGGCAGAAAGCAGTACAACACCATGCGATTTGTGTTTTTAAGAATTGACTGGATATATGCATCAAGCTGCCTGGATCCTCTTCCCATTGATAATATACCCTTTCCAGCAGGAGCTGCTTCCTCAATGCGACCATCTTTGTTTGCTAATTGTAACATTGATAACAAGAATTCCAAAGTCCTCAATACACTTGTGGGCTGAGGAAATGCACCCATATATACACGATCAACAATCAGCCAGCAGAAGGCATCCAAGTTTGAGGACCATTTGGATTTATCAAGCTTTTTCTCATCCTCTTCATCATCACGCAAAAGACGTCTTTCCAGAAAGATCATCAGCCTACTAAGGCACAAGCCCTGGAAAACCAACATTGAATCAGTTTCAACATATAAAGGAAGCATTTCCAAGTTGTTTTCTATAGTCTGTGTGGCTTTCAACTGCTCAGTCAGAATATCAGCTAATACTTCTGCTATAAAATCCAATACAGCAGTTCCTCCAGCAGAACACGGACCACCACCATAGCCCAAATCATCAACTTTTAAAAGAAGCTCTGGAGATACAGGAAAAAAAGAATTCACACCCTGTTGCCCTTTAGACCAAGATTTTAAGTCTGTTGTTGCATCAGAATCAGTTGCAGAAACAAATGACTCTATAGGAGAAAAAGATTTGGATTCGGTATAGATTGCATGCAGAGAAGTTGGTTTTACAACAGGAGCTGAAGAAGCTGTCAGAGGAACCTTAGAACTGGACCTCTCTGACAAAATAGTAGAGTCCGGAATAGGGCTAGATGAACTACTGGAAATTGCTGGGTGAACTTGAGGAATGTTGTGTTTGATATCATGAGAACTCGACACATTTGAGGATGAAACGAGCTGAAAACTATTACCATCAATAGTCTCGAGCACCTCAGCGTCGTCCTGAACTGATTTAAATGTCTCTTTCTGTGGAACTGTTTCCTTCACGTCTGCTCTATATTCAGTGGAATAATTCAGGGCAGTAGGTGTTTCATCAGAATGTGAAACAACCTCTGCTTGGGGAGAGCTTCTCATACTGATGGATGCATTGGCTGACTCTTCCTGTCCTGGATGAATTGTAGAAAATAAATCCCGTGAATTGGCATCATTGCAGTCATTCAAACTTTTCTCTTCCAACCTTAGGGAGATCTCTCGTGACATCTGTACTGCATATGCAGCCCTGTCGAACAAGCAAAAGTTGCGTATAGAAAAGATCATGACATTTAATAGTAAAATTAAATGAGACCCATTGAACTGAAGGGAATAAAAAGAAATTGACAAAGCAAACTAAAATGTAACATATACCTACAACAAGAAAAGTAAAGGTCAATGCATCCTTCAAGAAATTCTGTTCTCCTGCAAACAGCAGAAAACGTAGGGCAAATCTTTGCCAGATCAACCATGAACCTAAGAATCGAGGTAGTTTCAGCTGGAGCGGATGCCTCCCCACCCATTAATCGTGCTGCATATGTCTTATGCATCAAAGCTTCCCCCTGAAGTTCCTCAGACGTATCTGCATTTTGATCTATGAGCTCAGCCACAAGTTGAGATGGATTGCCTGTTTGCTGGGCAAGCATTAATTGCAACATCAACCTATCAAATGTGGATTTCGCCATGGAAATAATGGAGTCCAAGAGCTCAACAAATTTTAACTCCACATGGTCCCCATTACAAGGCATCAAAGCATGAAAGTCTAGCATGCGGACTTCTGGTAACCTTGGATAAACAGGTTTCCCAAATACAAGGCAGAACAAGATATAATATACATCTGGGGAATCATAGAAACTAGGAAGGATGCGCATGAGACTCTGGTAGCGTCCACTAGTCCGAAACTTCAAAGCAAATGTAGGTGAAGTAGTCAGACTCACACCAAGAAGAGTCATTATACATCTCATACTTGTAGGATGGACAGCTTCATCAAGAAAATATGTTAGCAGCTTGGAAGATACATTCTTATACCACTGTTCCAGTATCTCTTCAGCTTTTATGGTTACTTGAAGTTCAATGAGCATCTCCAGTAGCATGTTCCTTACTATAATGTGCTTTCCAATTGATTCTCGTATTATCTGATGCCTTGGTTTAAGCTCAGGAGGATCGAATGTCATGATGACAAACCTGACAACATTGTCCACCTCAGATGTCAAGAATCCATCTTCTAAAATAACCCGAAGCAGCACAACCAATTTCTCCAAAACAGGGACCTCTACATCAGCCCTCTGTAAGGTTACAAGTAAATGTTGAACAAGACTGATTTCACGTAGGATTGTAAGGTTATGGTTTCTGTACCAGTGCATGGACACCAGCTGCTCAAGAAAGCCCAGCAATGCAACTTGAATGGGAACTTGAGCTGTTACCCATAACGTCCAATCCAACAACACATACTCTACCATATCAGCGTTTGACAAGACAATGCAATTTGAGGTTGCAACCGGAACCTCAGTGTTTTCAATTTCTGACATATGGCTACATGAATCCTTTTGAGTGTAAAAATCTTCTGCCACATCGCTATGAGACTCGACAGAAGAATCCTCAGGAAACTTTGAAAAATTAATATCCTCAAAACTGGCTTCTGGAAATGTAGCAGCCGGTGATACAGGGGTCTGAACATGTACTAGTTTATTTGGCTCAGAAAATGAGGCTTCACAAGCAGCTATCTGAAAAAATATCTCTAGGCAATGAGTATCAAACAATGACATTCTTCGATGAAGGAAAAGGGCTAGCAAATGGTATCCTCTGAGTGTCTGCATGTCCCTCACATTTTGAGGATTCTGATGAAGTGCACAAGCAAGTAACGACAATGCCATATGAAGCATTTCTCTACTTTCTGCAGCCTCAACAAGTGCCAAAACTACAACCATTCCACCTACAGGCTGGATGGTATCACCAATCACACATTGCTTACAAATATAGATATCTCCATGAAGACGTCCAAAGCGAGGTATCCCTGAAGAAAAAATGAATAAATGAAATGATAGGTTTAGTAAAGAAAAACAGTAAAAGAAAATGACGAATAAAAGTTAGATAACAAATGTTATATTAAACGTTGGGAATGGAAAAATTGAAGTTGGTCATGGGACTTTTTCTAATTTGGGTGGGTTGGAAAAGCCCAAATCTCACAAATTAATTGAAGAGGTGAGCTCTAAACCCAAATTTATTTGGGACTTCTGTGAAATTTCTTTGGATTTTGTAGGCTTGGGTAAGGAAAATAGAACAGTGATTGGTACTAACAGCAAGAAAAAATTGAAGAATGTGAAGAATATGTTGGCTCCATTAAATGGTGCTTCTCGGCTAAGAGAATTGAATAGATTGCAATGGGGATTGAACCAGTTTTCAGGAAATTATGTTTTTAAGCAGTAAGAGTAATACCAGTATTTGGAGGTTCCGATCAAAGTCTAGTGCTAGGTTCTTATCTAATTTTTGGGGAGTGATGCTATTTCAGGTGTGGTGTCCAAGGTGGGTTTATGATATCCTTTGCTTTAGGAGATCTTTCCCAAAATTCTCTTTTGGGTCAAGGTGTATTCTTTTATTTTTTAATAAAATATTTTCTATGACCGTTCAAAAAAAAATAAAGAAAATAATTATCTACAAAAATCAAATTTTAGCTGGAGAAATTATGTAGTGACCTCCGATTGGAGAAGCAGCAGCTGACAAAGGATCAACAAGATTGAGCATGAAGGAAGTCCCAAATGATCTAACAGCTTCTGTAAATGTTCCATCAAAGGCAAATATGAGCTTCCTGCCAGAGAGCTGAATTGAAAGGTTTCTAAGTCTATCCAAGTCCCAGACAATTTCGCTCCCATCTGCCTTAAAATCCACTTGCCTATTAGAGTTATCAACCTTCTGTGTGCTTGAAGCCAAAGCCAAGTCAGCATCCATTGATTCCAAAATGGCCATACTGCTTCCACCACAAGCCTGGTCAGGGATAAACCGCAGGAGATCCGAATCTTGGAAAAGTCCTCTGTAACCACTACCAAGCATGTAAATAAAACAAATGCAACCTGGTGTAAGCACCTCCTCAAATAGATGGCAAGATCTGAGTCTCCATGTTAAGTCACTAACTCTGGCACAGGTAATTGGAGTCCCCATTACTACATGCAGAGATTTTCCGATAGGGGAGGGTGAGTATCCCAGTTTTCCTGCATGCTTTAGTTTGCCATCAAGGTAAACATTAGCAATACTAGGTTGGAATAAACCAGCGAGAGCATTTGGTTTGCTGTGAACAACTGCAAGGTGATGCCATTTTCCTTCTTCCAGCTCTATTCCAGAAAAGGACAAAGAGGAAGAGTTGCTGGTAGAAAGCGTTAAAACCCCATTGTCTTGAAGATAAAGTTCAACGTAAAACGAGTTATCATTACTGACTGCACCAACAGAGAATAAACGGAGAAAGTGCCTCTCATTATGTTGTCCATTGGAGCTGTTAGGCATCTTCGAACCAGCTTTAATGGGTTCAGTATCTTTTTTGTGCGTCCTAAAATGATTCCGAAACTGGAACCAACAGGTGAAGGAATAACCAGCTGCAGGAGGCCATGATCTGTCCCCTAGGGACACCTGTATAGAAGCATGACCAACTTTTCTCATGTCCATCTCCAAAAAAGGAGCCAAAGGAACATTTTCCAAAACCATATCTTCAGTGAGAATTAGCCGCTCCATCATCTCGACCATTATATGACCAGACTTCATCTGCCTCATTTGCACAATGTATCGTATAAGAACTTGGAGTTCTGAAGAAGACAACCTGAAGTCACCAAATAAACCACAATTTCAGAGATGACAGGTAATCAACCACCAGTGAGAAAATGTAGTAATATAGAAACAGCTACCTGTATGCCCCAAGAACTTCCACAATCTTCAAAGCATTTACCAGTAGCTGTGATGATCCAGAAAGGAAGGGATGAATTATCTTCAGCACAAGTTCCACGCAACCTGGTCATGAGAAAATAATAAGAAACAAGAAACTGAAAGAATCAAGTTTTAAGACATATCCATCACTTTGCTTCTCACCGACAGACGTAAGGCTATCCTGGTTGAATGGGCCAACACATGCTAGATTTTCAATAAGGTCCAACACCTCTAATTGCATGCTTGGACTAAAATGTAACAGAGAACAAAGAAGAACCCGAATGGCACCAGCGTTATATACCCGTTCCTTGTCAAGGCTAAATGAACCAGATAAGGTGGACGATACAGAATTCACCGACTCATTTCGAACTATATTAAGTGAATTTGCATTCTCTGACATCAGGAAAGGTGGAACCACAACCTCAAGGGCAAGTTCCAATAACAGCTGGATTACTCGCTTCTCCAATTCCACACACAGCAAGGCAGATTCAGAGAAAACATCATTAAAAGCTTGAGAAGAAATAACAGCATGCAACTTTGTCCTATTAATAGCATTACCACACACAGCCGCTGTCAGAAGACGCAGTAAATATGCAAACAACTTAATGCAAACAGCTAAGGAAGGTTCTTCCACAAGCCCTCCATCTTTGAAACGATGCAATGTGGTTAATAGAAGAGAGAAACCGGTGGCTTCACCAAAGACTCTCTGAGCAGATTTGTTCAACCCCATAATACGCCATAAAGCTCCCATTGTGTCACATATTGCTTCAGTTTGAAGCTTGTATTGATATCCTGAAATACTTGTAACCACACCACTCTTTAGAACTTCAACAAGTCCCCCTAATTCTTCAGGATGAGCCTGAATAATTTTCCAAGTAAACATGGAAAGGTCGGAATAAGAAGAATAACATAGCCAATTAAGTTTGGAATTTATTATGCATGAAAGCAAGAAAAGCTGGCTCTTATCATCAGAGATTTGGAAGATCTGCTTGTGTATGGTAGATTAGGCAGTTAAGGAAATGCAATCAGGGAACAAATGCAATCCATGTTCAAACAATGCCAAAATCAAAGGCTGACTTGGCGGTCTAAGGAATACGGTAGGCGACATTTAACAGGGGAGACAGCAATTCATGTTCAAAGATATCCCCAATTCAAACAGAAGAGCAAATAACATATATTTTCAAACCTGGTCATTGTCTTCAGTGATCAAACAAGAAAATATTCTGAGGGCCCCAGGACGATGGGTTTCGGACATCAGAAATGGAAGAATAGTGGCTACACCTTCAGCAGATCGGAATGAACTTTGATTTCCCTCCGCTTTCTTTAGCAAGGAAAGAAGAAAATCCCAAGCAATAGAAATTGTTCTCTCCGCTTCAAATATAGGAAACTTCCCTGAGCCAGATTCCATGAGCTTGGCAGAAGGAATGATAACATCCTTA
Source organism: Stellera chamaejasme (assembly GCA_024586325.1). Lineage (NCBI taxonomy): Eukaryota > Viridiplantae > Streptophyta > Magnoliopsida > Malvales > Thymelaeaceae > Stellera > Stellera chamaejasme. Next base: position 9,541,344 of record CM044982.1, on the reverse strand, counting down.
GTATCCCAGTGCTTCTTAAAGCTACTTGAGTTGGACTTCCTCCCCAACTGGTTTCGATCGCTGCTCTGGTCTGAACCCAAAAGACTTTTATGGTGCTTCAGATCATCCAATAGCACTTCCAGCACACCTACTTCTCTTAAGACTTTTTTGTACTGCTGATCAAAAGAGAGAAGTTTTATGAAAAATGAAAGTATCGTATGCTTTAATTCTGATGTAATTGGTTGCTGCAGCAGGCAACATAGAGAAAGCAGCTCTTGCTCAGGGACACAACTAACAACTGTAACAGCATACTCAAGAATTTTCAGGACTATGTCTTGCAAAGGTTTTGGAAAACCAGACATATTTAATATCAAAAGAGGAACTGTCCTCAGCTGCTGACACAACTTATAGTTTTCCAGATGACTAGAAAGTATCTTGAACAGTCTATTTAAGACTTCTGCCTGTAGATCGCTGTTGTTAGCCTTTAGGAAGATGTCCTGCAACATCTGAACTGCTTCAAGGTCCTTGATCTTAGTATTTCCATGTTCCCAGGTTTCATCATTCTTAGTGTGAGGAGATTTGGAAGCTTTACTTTCAACAGGACCAGTTTGAGATAAGTTTACAAGCATATCAAGTAACCTACATAATGTAGGCGAGAGATCTTGAGAAGAATCTAGTTCCCTTCCTGTAGCTTCCAAATCCATTATATCTGAGGATTCTTCCATATTTTTTGAACTGCAACTTTTGTTACTTTCTTCCAGACCTACAGAATCAGTAATTTTGAGTTGCTGTCTTGAGGATAGTACTAATGCGAACTGGACCAGGAAGTGGTGACCATGTGCATTATGTATGTCATCTCTCAGTCTGGTGCCTCCAGCCTCTACAAAAGAAAATTGCAATAACTCAGCAGCAGCAACAAAAGATATCAAATGACCAATGTTTAAACAGCGAAAGCAGAAAATAAAGGAGCTAGAAGGTGAAATTCACACCACATTCAAAACAACCTAACACTAAAGACTTCAGAAAAACTTGACAGCAAAATGCACTCCGCATACCTGGTCGATATGATAGTTCCACACATTGAAGTAATAAATCTGCGATACCGACAGTGTAGGCAGGATCACCAGAATCCGAATTAAAATGTTTGATGGCCATTAGAAGAACCTTTATCTGTTCAGGTTAATAAACCAGACAGACTTAGTTATGCAACCATCCAAAACTATTTATTCACTCTATTAAAAAATCCAATACAAATTAAATTACACTCTACCAGAACATGAAGCTTCAACAAACCACTTGACTTAAGCATGTAGGAACATACCACTTATAAGACCACCTCACATGAAGGTGAAAACACTTGAAAACAATCATGTGACAATGACAACGAGAAATGGGGACTGACAAATGAAGGACGTGGTAGTAACGATTTCAGCCCTAGTATGATGTAGAAGTAACCAACAGAACCCTAGTATGATGTAGAAGTAACCAACAAAATAATACTGGGAGGAGATGACTCATCACAATAGATAATGCCCCAAAGTTAACTAACCATTTGGGATTGTACCTGTTAAAGCATCCAACTCAAAACCAATTGGCATCATATTATATAGCAATGGTTAGCCTCTTCTATTGACCATGTGGGATATAATCCACTTTAACACACCCCCTCACGTGTAGGCTAGAGTGGGTGGAGAGGCCACATCATATTATATAGCAATGGTTAGCCTCTTCTATTGACCATGTGGGATATAATCCACTTTAACACACCCCCTCACGTGTAGGCTAGATTTTCTCTCTACACGTGGCTATTTGGGCTTTCCTTGTGCAATGGTCGGGGCTTTGATCAACCTGCTCTGATACCATGTTAAAGCATCCAACTCAAAACCAATTGGCAGTGGGTGGAGAGGCCACATCATATTATATAGCAATGGTTAGCCCCTTCTATTGACCATATGGGATATAATCCACTTTAACAGTACCTCTTGACAAATTTCAAAAGGTTGGTTGAAAAGTTTGATATATTCATAAAGGCGACTACCACATCCAACAATTAAAGACATCGAGCCAATCATTCAAAGCAAACAAATCAGAGGATGATTTAAGAGAATAAATTCATGATCATTGAAAAAACAATTTTTCATAAAGATTAATTTGGTCATGTGAAGGCATACCAGATTATGCCTCTGAATATACTTGGCAGTGCTTCCGCTGTCATTTGCTAAAAGAAGACCAAGTATCTGAAAAATAAATGTATTAAGAAGCCATAAACATCTCATTCCTTTGCTTTTGTGGCTATATACATTCCTTGAAATGAATGGTAGCATATGCACCTGCATAGCATGTCTATGAAGTTGTATGCTGTGTAGTGAAATAAGACCTTCCTTGTAGCAGGAGAAGACACTTAGAGATCCATTTGCAACCATTTGGAACAGCAACGTTAAAGAATCATCCTCAATCAAACTTTGTGCTGCTGAAGCATGGCTTGCCAAAGCTTTCATAATATGCACCACGCTTCCCTCCACCTGTAAAGTGAAATAAGTTCGGATGCAGAAAATAAAGTATAATGGAAGGTGCTAAAATATTTTTTATCGGCAACAAAATGGTAAAATTGGTGGCTGCCTCGCTGTGTTCCCCACAAATTTTTCACCACCAAGAAGCATTATTCAAAGCAAGTATCCATATATTCCATCAGAAACTTAAGGGTTCAGAATTGCTGCTTCATGATTTCCAAGAATTCCCTCACACCATGCAGTTGCCTATATATCTAAGAATTACAAACTGAGAAACTTAAGAGGTAAAACTTCACGTTGTCAATTGAAGTTAATGCTTTATATTGCAGTGAGGTTTCTCTCCTGACGTTGTCAATTGAATTCTGGTTGAATGCTGTGAAATGGTAGCAGAGCATAGGGTTTGTCTTTTAATTGCCCTGTCTATCAAGTCACAAGCCCCAATCTTTGTCACAGTCCACACAGCAAGCCAGTTTTCAGTTGCCTCACCAGCCTACATCATAGTTTGTTACGTGGTAAAGCTCAATCATGGTTAAGTCAAGGGATTAATAAACGCTTTATATTATGGTAAACCCTTTCACATATTGGCAAACAGTTTTCTGTTATATGCTTTAATGCATTTAACAAGCCCATGCTAAAAATGTCTTGTGAGCAATTCCTTACTCATTAGCCTTTCAAAATCTGAAGCGTATCATACACTTCTCTGAGTTCTAACTTCATCATAGGTAAGGAAACGGCCACCTTGGATCACCCTCATACTATACAAAAGTTACCCTTTTTCCTCAAACTTTTTCATACAAAAATGCTTACAAAGTAATGAGGGCATTTCTGCCTTCAGCAGATAAATTGCTCGAAAATAAAGTCAGCAGAATACTTCCAACTGTCCGCAAACAAAAGAAGAAAGAACAAAAAAAGGGGAAAGAAAAAGAAAAAAAACAGGATGAAAGCTTTAGAAAGTCACCCGGTAAATTCTTAACACTTCACCCTCTTACTAAAGACCAAAAGTGTTGGCCACTCTTGGACCACTATAACACAGATTCAACCAAGACTAAAAAGACCAATCAGTCTCCATTTCAGACCTAGACCAGTTTTACATCTTCTCCGTGAAACTATCAGTTTCTTTTTTAGAAAAAGGTAGGCCAAACAGGTTGTGCAGAGTTAGTCTTGAGAGATGAGAGATACCAAAAGAATCATAGGAGCAGACTTGAGTTTAGGCTAACTAGTAACCTGGAGAGAATTCGAATTTGCGAAAGGAAAAACCACTACCTCAAGTTGACGAGCTTGCTCTGCATCTGGAGATGAATCATTACTCAACTGCATTTGCTCCTCAGAATCAGTAACACTTTTCCCTTGACTGGGTTCTTTAGGACTTAAAAAGGTATTGAAAACATGTATAAGACAACAGAATATTCCAGAATCAAGAAGAGATTGTTGATCAATTGGCTGCAGGAAACACACAAAAAAGGGGGGAAAATGTTATAAACAAGATTAATAACATGCTGATACTACTAATTGTATAATTTTGTATAATACTCCTGCAATTACACAGACAATACCATCACTTCAATCAATCATTACTCATGGCAAGAACTTGATGACACTGCACATTTTAGAGGTGTAACAATAACTGATGCCTACTTGTTCTAACTGCCTTGCTTTCTTAGAAATTAGAATCAATGTCTCTCTCTAGAAATAGAATTAGGATCAATGTCCCTTTTCCCATGATTAGCTTCTGTGGGACTTAAAATGGCATATATGGGATGACAGGACATCCTAGAATCAAGAAGAGATTGTGTACAATCGGTTGAAGGCACAAAATGAACAGATTGTATTGAAAATTTTACGGAAAAATAAAAGATTGTAAGAGTATTGATATCAGAGAGGATAATAATGTGAATAGGTATGTAATTACTCAGTACTGCCCATAAATATTAATCGGAACTGGTTAAAAAAAATGATGACAACAAGCAATTTGACGCATGCCCCTCTCAAAAATTGGAACCAGTATGGGACAACCAGCATGAGACAGAGGGGGTATTAAACAACCAACATGATTCACCATCACCTGGGTAAAAAGGTGCAAATACAACAAACTACAACTTACCGAAGATACCAGGACACCAACAGTAGTTAACAAGTTTGCTCCTGGCCTGATTCCATCCTGCAGGTGAGTATAATCATTGAATTAACACTCAAACATGCTGATACGGAAAGGAAAACCATGACGCAAGAGAACGAATTTTCGTAAGTGCCTCGTTATGCCAGTACAAATTGATAGAGATCCCTTACAATGATATAAAATTTGAAAATCAAACCTTGGAGACTTCAGAGAAATATTGCAAAACTTTAGGTAGACCCAGAGTTCTTGTTTTGCTGCTGATTTTCAGCTTTTCAATGTCTGTTACAAATGCTCTTCCAACAACGAAAGAAAATACGTGTGTTTCCACTAACCTGTGATGAAACAAAGAGGAAAAGCTGGCCATAGTAAAAACTGCAGTAATCCTACTTATGCCAATAGCCACTACACAAAAGGCATGGCACATAAATAGAAGAACGTATGGTTTATTAATTTCCGGCACAAAAAATACCAACAGAAAGTTAAAAATGTTGCTGGCTTATATACTACTTACTCAGTTGTTCCATTTCCTATGTAGTATTCATGAAGGAAAAAGGGCAACCAATATGAGATTGAAAGAGTATTTGCATGGAAAGAAGCAGCAGTTTAATTTCAGGGAAAGTTTCTGATGTTGATGACTTATTGCTGCTATGAAAAGCTCAGTCAAGATTAAGACTACTATTCATTTTGATTTTATGTATTCCTAATTATGTTGTGTGGCAAGGACTAATGTTTTTAAAATTTTGCTATACTTTGAGGCAGGTTTTGTTGTTTGTTTCATGAAGGCACTTGCCTCTGATTATAAGTGCCGCTCAACTAATCTTAATTGGAGTATAAAAGAACAGCACCTACCATGGTGTCTTGCCCACCCACAAAAAGAAAAAAATAAAAATAAAAATTGGAAAAGGACTTAAAATTGGCATTAAAGGTTATTAGATTCATGTTTTATCTTTAATGCACTAACACCTGGTAGATATTATCTACTATCATTTCAACTCAAAAATAAGTTGGTTCTATGGACAAAATGTAAGGAGTCAGAAGTTGAAGCTGAAGCAAGCTTCTTAGTGTAGCAACTACAACAATTCTACAATCCAAATGCAGAATAGTACATGCAGTATTTATACTTAACCAATAAGCTTCATCATAGAGTAAAATCTCTCGGATATACCTAAACTATACCTCTCATTGCAGATTAATACCCGAACTTCAAATTGCTGTAAAAGTGATTAAAATTTGATTTTCAGGAAAAATACATTTTTAGGCCTTAAGTTTTTTTTACAGTTTTTCAGGTTAAAACTAAAACTATTAAAAGTAATATACATACATACATATACACACACACACACACACACACACACACACATATATATATATATATATATCACATGGAGAAATAAGAAAAAAATTGAGGCCTTACTTGATAAAATGTACTATTAAAAAAATATATGCCTTAATCTTATAAATTTATTAAAGTATTAGGCATGTTAAGGAAGCTGATGTTTAGCCGTTTCATGAGAAATCAAATAATTTTAGGGTTAACTTGCAAAAATGCAAAAACCATTCAGGCCTGAAACTGTATTTCTTGCTTGATTTTCATGCAAATTTATACCTCCATCATTAACCTCAGTTGAAAGTTAAAGGAAGGTAGGGAAAATACTAAAATTTACCTTATGGTTTCTGAAATATGTTCAACACCCCCATTAGTTTATAATTTGACTTTACATATCATTATTCATAATATATATATATATAACTTCAAATAATCTTTCCATACAGATATTAATAAATTTATATTGAGAGTAAAACTTTCCAAAAATCTATACCATAAAAAAATATTTAAAATATTTTCAATAATAATTTTTTTTATTAGATAAAAACTAACAGTTTAAAAAGTTGTAAGAATAAATCTAACTTTCTACAAAATATCCAATTATATTATTATATTCAGCAATACAAAAGTTTTCAACAAAAAACAGAAGTAAATTTGATAATTTCTAAAAGATACATAAATTTCTATAAAAACATATAGAGTTTGACATTATAATTTTAAAAACTTTCAAAAAAAGAAAACAAAAGTTATCCATTTATGCCATATTTCATATCTCTCTATCATTTCATGCATTCATATCTCTATGACTCTTATCATTTCAAAAGTTCCTAAAAGCAAAATGGATAGTTATAATGCTTCAGACAATGTATCATCCCACATGAAATGCAAGTACATCTTAAAAAATAAGACAAATCTGCGAGTCCGTTTATTTACCACATATGTGGAAAAACACCTACCTAAATGTACTATTAATTAACTAACTTAACTAACTAACTTAATAAACTAAAAGACTAAAACACCCTTCATAGAGATTTATTAAGAGGGTAAATTTGACATTTTCATGGTGTGTGTTTTTCCACATATGTGGTAAATAGACATCCAACAAATCTGCAGCTACTAGTCCAGAAAACCTTTTCTATAAATGTCAAACATACTAAACACTGTTTTAAGCTGTTTTCACACCAATCACACTGTTTTAAACTGTTTTAACCTTTTCTCCTGGCATACAGATAGATATTGAGCTAAGAAGAAACAAAGAGAATAGCATGCCAAGAGTGGACTGCAGACTTACATGGTAACCAGTTGAGTTACATTAGAATGCTGCTTCATTAATTTACAAAATGCATCTACTGTCATAATTAAGGCCGCTTCTTTTTCCTGCCAATGAACCACAATCGATTGGTTTCTAAGCTATGGTGAAGAAGTAATAAAAAAAACCTCCAAAGTTGCAGAGAGAGAGAGAGAGAGATTGAAGGACCTTTTCCAATTTGGACGAACGAAATACTTCCCAAAATCTCTTGAAGTCCACTTCCAATCCATCTCGGTTGCTATTAGAGGAAAAGGGCTAAACAAACTCAAAATTCGGGAAAACAGAAAGGAGGGTTTTGAAGGGAGCTAATCGATCACATAAAAACAAATTAGTGCATGCAAATGGCAAAAACTTGGAAATACAGCAAATTCTGCACCTCGGAGAAGAATAAGACAAGCGTTGTCGTGTGGAAGAAGCGTCGTCCTCGCGAGAAGTGCAGGAAGGAGAAGACGACGACGACGAAGCAGTTGAAGTAGCAGTGGACGCCGGAGATTGTAAGCCAATCTTGTCCTTGATATCGTTAAGGAGTGACGACCATTTCATCGTTTTCCTTGTCGATTCCTGAACAATGCGCCTCTTTCATTGGCCGGAATTGATCCTTTGTCCTCTAGAATCCCTGGAGGATCAAAATCCAGCTCCGCCTCTAACTATTCCACTTCGCCGAACGAATAATCAAATTAAGAGCAATGCTGTGGTTCAGAGGCAATTCCTGGGCAACGAAACTCGAAATGCGACCAAGAAGCGGTCCCTTCTTTGTTTTGCGTCCTAATATCCTCTGTTTCCACTGTTCAAAAAAATCAGAATCACTCCAGTCTCGGCGGAGCGAGAAACAAGAATGCTTTCTCTACGAACCCTGGAAAATAGGAGAGATGTTACAGAATCCGTTCCTTAAACCGCAAGAAACGGGAGAAAAGTAGAGGAGAGAAGATTGATGAAGAAGAGAGGAGAAAGAGGAGCACCAGAGAATGGAGTAGGCGGAGTGCGAAGATGGATGAATTCTGTTATTTTTCTCTCTTTTTTTCTACAAAATTAAAAAAACAAAAATCATATTTCCCCGGAGTAGTATGATGGAAAATAATTTGGACATGTCCTAATTTCTTTTAAAACTAGTTCTAATACTGAATTAATAATTATCAAAAAATTTAATATATTAAATAATAATATATCATGTCAAATAAATTTATAGAAATTTAGTTCGTTTTTAAAAAATTTGGTTTAGATTTATTTAAATTCATGAAAAATTAGTTCACTTTTAAAAGTTTTGGGTTAATTTTATTATTTGAATAATGACATTTATACCACTTATATCTTTTATCCAAGAAAAGATATTAGTTCTCTCTCTGATGATTTAATTTGTTTTGTCACTCATCCCTACCTCGACCACGTCACGGGTGGTCATCCCGTGGACCACTTTTGACCATCTAGGGCCATATTGGAAGTTTTCGACGGCGAGCTCAAGCATCATATCGTTGACATAACTTACACTTTTTGTTCACAGTAAATGACTCTGCTCGAAGCGCTTGCTACCCGATTCGACGACACGCTGCATCTCCACCTCACCGTGAGTGTCCCTAATAGCGACTAAAAGAACATGAAAGAGATCGGAAACCAGATGGAGAAATTCGCACGATTAACGGTAATGAAAGAGTTTCTTATAATTACCTTTCGTGTTTGGTTGATCATTCTCTGCTCAACATTTTTTTCTTGGTATTTACTAATTCTTTCTTTAATGGCTTGGACATCTACCACGTCAATCAAATTAATGCAAACAAATGACATGAAAAGAGAAAATATGAGTAATCAAACATACAAATAAACAAATGTTAGCACCATAAATTTCTTTTAAAAGTGTTACTGCAAACATGTCCATAGTGAGTGCTCTTTCCACAACAACTTATGCTAGAAATGGCACATTTCAGTGTAACCTTTTTAAAAACTTCATTCATGTCCATAGTGAGTGCTCTCTCCACAACAATTTATTTTTCCACACTTGTCTTAAAAAATTTCAAATATAATGATATGCTCAAATCCACTTATCAAATGAAACCTAAAGGACAACTGTAGTTTATCCTAAGACTTAGACCTCGAGCAACAAAGGTAACCGAATTTCTCTGTATGCACAATTGTGTATACTCACCCAATCAGCGCCAGTATGCAAAATTTATTACCCTTACTTGTTACCAGTGCTGCAGCAAAATCTTCATCCTAGTTGATCAGCATAAATTTTTTTGTGCTTCACCATTAATATTAATTGAAAAAATTCACCAATTCTTTTGATGATTATAAGACACTGAAGGAAGAGGTGAGAACAGATAATGAATAAGACTCTTAGAATTACCTTTCATGCTTGGTTGATCATTATCTGCTCAGCATTTGGGTGGAGAGAAATTTGTTAATCACTCATAACACAATAATCTTATATTTTAATTGGAAATAAATAAATAAAAAGAACGAAGAGGAAAGGCTTGCTAACATAAATTCACTATCAGAGATCTGGAAATGTGAAGTCATAGCAGTCCCCTCACAGCCTAAGACTTTTCAGATCTGGAATAAACGATGATCTTCGGCATCGATTCATCCCCTCCTGCCAAGTGTCATTGTCGCACCATCGATTCGCATGCCTCCAACCGTCGAGTCCGCACCGATACTCAAATCGAGCACGCTTAGCATTGTGGAGGACTCAGGATGAAGGGTTTCTTCATGTTTCGGTGATGGCAGGAAATAAACGGATGGAGATGAGAGAGAGCAGAGTAATCAAATGTTGTAAAAATGTCTTTTAATTATTTTTTGATTGTGGGTGTTAATTATTTTAATTACATATGAGAAAACAAAGGAGAGTGATTAGATGTTTGCCTTAACTACAACTAAAATTTTTGGAAGTTACCAGATTCAGTTGTTACCTTATGGGATCAAGAAAAAAACTCCAAATCTGATGTGGAGCTGAGGTGAAACACATGTGGCTTAACCAGGAAGCTGATGTGGAGCTGGTGGTGGGCACATCTCAGTGCCATGCTTCTGACCCACTTGAAGTCAATGTCGGGTTTTCTTATGGTCTTGGATTGTTGGCAAGATTAAGGATGCTTCCTCCTTACTTGGAGAAATGAAATTACTGTGCAGGCTGTTTGGGACCTAGATCTTCCTAGACAGCTGAAGTCTTGATGTTGTATATTGAATTGGTACCGGTGTTGTTAACTCTTAAGGCAACGTCCCCGCTGAACTTTTGCAAACGATAAGTTATATGTGTGTATATATATAAGTATAAGCTCATGGACCTAATTTTGTTCCCAAAAGTTAATTAAAGAGTTTATTAAATTATCAATAAGCCCCTAACTATAAAGGTAATAAACCATAACCACTTACACATGGAAACTAGATACACTTAACTCCATATCATGTCTATGCTTGTACTTTCCAGCTACACTTCGAAGTTTTGTTAGAAGATGAGTGAGAAGTAACATTTTTTATATATATTTTTTAATGTAATTGAACTTGTTAATTGATTTGAATATTATTTGTTAAAACGAACTTGAAATTTTTAGGGACAATGATGCATATTACCGCTGACGTTTGCCAAAAAGTCGCATTTTACCACTAAAATATAAATAAGATTTTTTTTTTGGTCATCAATGTTTATTTTTAAACATTTTTTGTCATCAACATTTACTTTTAGACACAATTTACCGCTAATTCAATTAAACACAGGGAATGCTCCTGAATGCATGGTATTATTCAAAACGAACTAATTGGACCTTACGATATGACCCCTCCCTAACCCGACCCTCAAATCCCCCAATGTTGCCCCACCCTACCTCATCAGCCCTGCCCTGCCTAGCACCGCACTGCAACTTATCAGCCATTCCAAAACCATCAGAACTAGGGTGTTAACTTTATGGTTAGGGGGGTTAGGGTCACTTTTCATAAATTTACCCAAATCCATCCAAAACTTATCAGCCCTTCCAAAACCATCAGATCTGATCTCACATAGGCATGCTTTAGACCTGCCGTGCCCGTGCCCGTGCCCGTGCCCTCTGCAGGTTCTTCTTCTCCTTAGTTGTGACTCTCAACTGACCAAATCTTCCCGTATCCTTTTGAGAAGTAGTCTTTCTTTTGGTCTGCAACAATTGTTCTGTGGTGTTAGTCGTCGAAAGTACATACATACATGCATGCATATGTTGTGCTCAGTTGTTGTATTGGAACTTGAAAATTAACAAGTCTGAAACGGCAAAAGTGAAGCATCTAGCTAGCTGCCATGTGTAGGAATAGGATTAATGGAGTCCTAACCCTAGCCTATATATAGCTCATGTTCTGACACCCTCACTCCCTTACTCTGAGGGGGGACCCCTTCACAGATTCCTTCCAAACACATTTTATACAATTACATCTTTATGGGGATCCACCTATGATCCAATGGCCAATATTAATTAAACTTGCATGTCTGTTAATATTCATGCATTTCATTCTTATATAATTTAAGTTTGATCCATAAACGTAACTTATATGCATGGCGGATCAGTTGGCAACAGCCAAAAATCTGATATGCAGAAGTAAAAAACTTGATGAATTAATGATCTATTAACTGTCAAAATTACATTGATCATTATATATAATTTGAATCTATTACAAGTGCATGCAAGTTGTATTATCGATCTTAGCTAGTGAAAAAAAGGCTAATTAGTAAAGTAGGCTATAAGCCTACAAATGCAAAGTAGGCTAATTAATTAGTAGTAGTATTTTGTCTTTGATGATGAGGCATGCTTCTGGTGTCCTCAGCAGTTGATCACTTTCTCTTTGTTACCTTTTAAGGCGTTTGCTTGCTTCTTTTTGTTTCGGGAAAAGGAACTAGTTGAGGATGGACATCTCTAGAGCGAGAGCTACAATATATATATATATATATATATATATATATATATATATATATATATATATATCAGTCCCCCGTTCCAAATGATTTTCATGGAAAATTGATGCAAAATTTGAAGAAGAACAGATATTGGTGACTTTGAAGTACTTAATTAGAAGAATGATTATTTTGACAATTTCTCATTACATTTGATTAAAAGAATATAACCTTTGTATAATATTTATATGAATTATTTAATTTTATGTCTAATATTCATAAAAAAAATCATAGTTCAAATATTGTGAAATACTCCCTCCGTCCCAGCAAATATGATACATTTGACTGGGCACGGAGATTGAACAATGTTGTTGACAAGTGGGTAAAAATGTAAAGTAAACATATAAGACAACAATACTTTTTTAAGTGGGAAAGGAAATTTGAGGTAATAAGGTAAAGTTTGTGTAAAAATGATTCTTTTTTAGGAAACGTATCAATTTTGTTGGGATGGTCCAAAAATGATTATGTATCAATTTTGTTGTGACGGAATGAGTATTAAAAAGAAACCATGTACTCCCTCCATCCCACCCAAATCGTTTGAAACCTTTTGATATTCATTTGACTTCAATTTATTTATATAAATATTTAGCGGAATTTTTTTTAAACAATTGTACATAAATTAGACATAGCAAATTACAATGTGTGTAAAAAGTTCGAATCTATAATTGAAAATGCTTAAGAAATAAAATCATAGATTAATACTGAAAACTTTGTGTTTCAAAAATGTTGAAAGAGGGGGAGTAATTATTTTGAAACCTTAATTTATATACTCCCTCTGTACGCCAAAAATTAATCTATTTATTTTGACAGTTTCACAGTATTTAATCTAGCTATGATTGTTTTCATAGATATTTAAACACAAAATATTAAATATTTCATATGTGTATCATAATTTGAAATCTAAATTTTCTAAATACATTTTTTCTGAATTTTTTAAAACTATTTATTTTTGTTAAAATTTGAGTCAAACATTGAACCTTGAAACACCAAAGTCAAATGGATCACTTCTTTTGTGGAGAAGGGGAGTACTAAAGAAAAATTGGAAAACTGAAATCAAGTTAACACGAAACAATCAAATGTTGTAAGACTTATAAACAGCAGAGTGGTACTCAAAAAATGGCTTTTCCATTAAACTATTGTCATTTCAATAAAATTGAAACCGATAATGCTAGATCGTATGAGATTAATGGGTATTTTACTAATTACAGCGAGGTCTTCAAACAGTAACAAGAACAACAAGATTTAAATAAATAAAAAATTCAATAAAATTAAGCATGCATGTTACTTTTAAGATCTGTGTGTGTTCAGTGTTTTACATGGTGAGGCTTATATCCAACCGCTGAACTGTGTTGTTATGAGATGCTTTGCCATGTGCAGATATTAGGAGTTATTAACACGCTAACCTAACATCCGACATGATAATCTCAATAACTAATACCGATCCTCATTCAGGTAATTAATAATGCATTAATGATACGATTAATCAGATGGCAGTAAGTATACGAGTAACTCTGTACTCTTCAAATTCTCACTTTCTAAATACATTTTTTTCACTATTCATATTTGAATCGAAGAAGACTGAACTTTGAACATCAATTTTTTTTTTGAAGACAGAAGAAGTATATATCTTAATGTTTGATTGTGAGGAATAAACATGGGATAGGATTATTAAAGTGAGAAAGGATGAGATAATGCAGAATGGGATAGGATGATCAAATTGTAATCATTAAAAGTTTAGTATCAATGTGCAAAAAAATAATACAGTAAAAAATTCTACCATCATCTCATGATCCCTTATTTATTATTATTTGGAAAGTGAATGATGAATTCATCCCACTTTTATGGGATTATAAAGTGGTAATTGGGATGAATCACATCTCATCTCTTGATACCAGACAAAGGATGCTCCTAAAGAGTTGGGTGAAAGTCATCTCATCCCTCCTCATCAAGCTTCAACCAAACATGCCCTAAGTGCATATATATGGTTCATCCAAAGTGTGAAGAAAATAAGTCACTGTGAGTCCAGCTCTCAAAAGGCAGATATCCTTTTGAGTACTCCTCCAATGAAATAATGAAAAGCATGTCCACACTTCATTATATACTGTATGTATGCCCAAGTGTTATGAAGTGAGTGGTGCTTTGTTTACCCCATTTCAGCCAATATCTGAGGAACTTTTCCTTTGGAATATTAATATTAATTACTCCATCTTGGTACATGCCAAAGTTAGTTCGTTGCAAAGTCTTTTGATTGGTTACTTGTGAGTCTGCCCTAACCTACTAATGAAATATTGGGTCAAACCCCGGTTGGCCCTCCTACTACGCTCCTCTTTCTCAGAAGGCAGCTCGATTTCTACTTTTCCAAACAGGTCACTCTTCAACTAATGTTTTCTTGACAAGAGAGATAAAACACATGAGATATATAATACTCCCCCTATATTCCTTAAAACTTGCTACAGTATTCTTTTCGAGTTTTCTCAAAAATAATTTGTTACATTTTTTTATGGAAAACATTTTACACTAATTTTACTTTATTACTCTTACTCTCTCACTTCCCACTAAAAAAAATATTTTTGTCTTATATGTATATTTTACCTTTACTCTCAAATCAACACACATTCTTAATCCACATGCTAATTAAAATGGAGCATATATTGTTTAAAGGGGAACCACGGAGTGTGATGAACAGGACAAAAATGTCCAATGGAAGCAATCGATTTCGTTGGAATATTTGAAGAAAAAAATAAAGATTTTATTTTCTAGTTAGTTGGTGGTAAAATGAAAGTCAAGATAAAGCTTGATGATCTGATTAGGTTTAGCTACAGCTAGCAGACGAAAAAAGTGAGTACCTTTACTTTAGAGCTGGATGACCAATCACTGACTTGTCTAAAAAAAGATACTCCTAGATAGGAGTAAATTATCGAGTAAACATCCAAAGGAGAAATCATAACGAACTTTATCGGGGGAAAACGAGAAGAAAAGAACAGAAGGAGAAAAGAGAAAAAAAGAAGAGTGCTTTCTAACAGCATGCCTTGTCCCGGATATGTTTAGTTAAACCATGTAAAAGTAACTTTATGGAATAATGGTAACAGCAAATCACAATGCTACGTACACAAAGTAGCCAATAATTAATGTAAATTTAATACTAGCATATATTGAGAATGCTTAAATACATATTACTACCCTGAATTTCGAGGGATGGTTAGTTTAAAAAAAATAGTTTTTTTTGTTAATGAACACAATGTTGAATTCTCTTGAAAGTATTCTTGTTTGTAGAAAACTTAAATGTTTTTTTTATAAAAAAAATAGAAAGGTGATATAAATACATAAATGTGTTATTTCAATAAATTTAATTTTTAAGAGTTATTTTTCCGTAACTTATTAATTTTTTATGGTACACTATTTATTATTCAGTGGGATACAAGTAAAAGGAATTTTACTTTTACTGTAGTGTTAATACAAGTTTCAAGTTATAGGAATTAATTCTAGCATTCAAGAAAAAAAAAAGGAGTAACCTTATAGTTTTGCCTCTATATCTTGATTTTGCAATATCAATCTTATAATGGGACATGACTAGAGCAGTTATCTCAACTCATCGCCGTCTCATAGGGGTGTTCGCGGGACGGGTTCAGGCAAAAATAAAATCCATCTCATGTGGTACGGTTTCTGTAATTAAGAAACCGAACCGAACCATTTCTGTGCAGAATCCGAACCGCAGATTAACATTTTTTTGCGGATCGGTTTACGGTTATCCACATTATAGTCTATCTACAATTCACAACTCAATTTTAGTCAACACCGATCTCATTCACATAACAAGCAATTCAGATTTGACTCTAAACTGGCAGCTCCAATACATAACCTTACTAGTATAACTGAGAGAAATAGTTGTACTGTTGACAAGAACAATTGTTAAGACAGACAAACCACCCACTACGTGGGTGGCCCAGGCTTACCGCGGCCTCCCCGCGGTAGCGCGCGGTAGCAACCGAGGAGGGCCGCGGTAATTCCCTTGATAAAATGGGGCGCGGTCATGGTCTTACAGCGCGCTGAAGCGTAATAATACCGGCCTTACGCGTCCGAGGCCGGTAAATATTTTAAATAATTTAAAAAAAAGTGGATGAATTCGGATGAATATTCATCCGAATTCATCCACAAACCCAGAATTGAAATTCATCTCAAGAAGAAGAATAGAGAAAGAAAGATAAGAAGAAGAAGAAGAAAGAAAGAAAGAGAGAAGAAGAAGAAGAAAGAAAGAGCAGAGAAGAAGAAGAAGAAAGAAAGAAAGAAAGAAAGAAAGAGAGAAGAAGAAGAAGAAGAAGAAGAAAGAAAGACATCCGACGTAAAACTTCGCCACTATGCTTCTGCATGTATTGAGATTAAGGTGTCGATGATCATGATGGTCTAGTAAAATGATAAAAATATAATGCTTTTTGGTCTTTGCATGTGATAATATATGTTTAGGATAGAGAATTAAGGGCCGGGTCACCCCGCAAAAAGTTACTGGCTAATGGCTATGTGTGCATCCGCGATCCACAAGAAAGAGCTTGCATGTGTGAGAGAGATTTGAATGTATAATGCCTAGCTAGTACTCATATATACTAGCTGTGTATAACAATTGAGTAAGGTTGAGGAAGATCAGAGTACGCGTATATATCTTCGAGAGGTTTAATTTGTGGTATAAATTAAGGACTATTTTATTTCTCAAAATTTTAAAATCGCCAATAGACACTCCTTAATTTGCTACAGCTTTAATTTGACCCTGAAATTATATGATTGCATATCTCCTCCATAAACACCAAGTTGTATGTGATGCCTTTTAGGCATGGTTTTGAAAACGGACCGGACCGGTCGGTCGAACCGGGTGGACCGCGAACCGGTTAGCCAACCGGTCCGGTTTCGGTTTTGAAGCGTTCGGTCAAAAACCAGTCAAAACGCATTTTTTGAAAAATTTTGTCAAAAACTCCCAATGATTCTTTTTTTTATTCATTTTTTGAAAAATATTTGTCAAAAACTCCCAAATTTTCTCATCACTAATTTTAATTTATTCCACATTTACTTATAAATATACAAAATAATTTTCAGTTATTTTAAATTATTATTTTCAATGACATAATTAATTAAAATATAGAATATTGTTTTCCTTATTATAAAATGACTAATTTGTATTTTAAATTATTATTTTAATATAA
The DNA here is from genome assembly GCA_024586325.1 of Stellera chamaejasme. Taxonomy (NCBI): domain Eukaryota; kingdom Viridiplantae; phylum Streptophyta; class Magnoliopsida; order Malvales; family Thymelaeaceae; genus Stellera; species Stellera chamaejasme. Next base: position 9,524,017 of record CM044982.1, on the reverse strand, counting down.
AAAATGTGCATTATTATTTCATATTTAGATTATTTCATGATAATTCTAAACAATGAATGATAATAACTAACTTTAAAAAAATAACCGGTTGGACCGGTGGTCCAAATGATTGAACCGATCAGACCATGAACCGGTGCTCGAACGGTTCTATTTCCGGTCCGGTTTTTAAAACCATGCTTTTAGGTAATTAGCTAGCCTCAAAGTACGTACTCTCATTAATCAAAGTGTATCTTCTGAACCCACTCAGCAGAGACTTTTATGTATGTGCTACTAATGTTCTCATTCATGACTTATATATACTCTATAACTATACACTCCTATCAATTTCATGCACTCTCTCCAATCCTCCTATATTATATATACATCTTAATTAATAATTTGTCCTCGTGTAAACTAAAGATTTTGTATAACACGAGAAATTAAATGAAAAAGAAGAATTATAGTAGAGCAGATCAGGAATCATGGTAGTGATTGCATGTGTAGTTGGTGGTGGGCCGGTTCTGTATAGTAAATGTTTGGGCATGAGCCATAGCATAGCAAAGCATATACCATGTCTGCATGGTTGGTGGCCAAACAGGCGTGGCCACGTTAAATATTCAATTTGTCTTACATACAATATTGCCCTCTCTTTTTCTTTTTCTTTTTCCTTTTCCTTTTCCCGAGCCGGATGATCAATAAATATTCGGAAAAAAAATACAAATGAAAATGGACCTTCTCACTAACTTATTAGTAGTATTATATACTCCCCTAGCTAGCTAGCTTTCTCTACCCCTCTCTCTCTCTCTCTAGCTAGTCTTATACTCGTATATAAATATGCACATGCAACAGCAAGTGATGAGAGATAGGTATGAAGAAGTGCCGAGTACTGATCATATATTGAGAGGAATTAATTAAGTTGCTAATGATATATATACGTGCAGCAGCAGCAGTTGAAGCTGCCAGCATGATCTAATTAGGGTTCCCGCTGCATGCAGCTGCAAGTAATGATATTGATCGATGATGATGATGATGCATGAAGAAGATGAATGAATGATTAATTAGATCATGTGGGTAGCTTCACCCGCTGTGTTGGAGCACGAGTCATCCATCCATCACTACTTCTGGGTTCATCCAGTTTTGTCTGGTCGTCTCAAGGTACGTACGTACCATATATAAATCCAACTTATTAACTCCGTTTGTTTGAATGAATGCATTAGTACTCACCTCACCTCATTGGTTTAATTGAGCTTATATATTCATACTGATCTCTATTTCAGCAGGCTAGACGATCATACTTATTTTTTAAAATTTAATTCGTGGGATTTATTTCTAGTATAATATAATTAAATATATTATGGCAACCACTCTCGTTTACACAGTCCAGGAACCGAAACTTGGGTTTAGCTTGCTGTTGATGGCTATAGCTCTCAAGAAGAAGAGAGAACAGAAGAATAATGCAGGGGGGGGGTGTTCTTTTGACATATTTTTGGAGAAAATGGTGAAAAAAATGAGAAAAATTTAATAATTTATGTGATGTTTGTGAGAGAATATATTAGAAAGAAAATATTAAATTGATGTCTTATTCATCAAATTTAAATCAAATTGTTCGTTTTGTTTTTCCGTATACATGGCAGTATGTATGTATTTTGTGTGATAATTAAGGATTAATTATTCCGAAGATCCACTGCTTGCTTTGGAAACTTGGCGACTGATTTGATTTGAGGTTCCAAAATAAAAACTCACTTCACTAGTCTCAAACCTATAACTGTCTTCTTCTCATTGGACCAGCACTCACCCCTATAACTCTGTCTCTCTTTTCCTAGACACCTTTTCAAACCACCCTAAACAACTTCCTATTTCTTTACCATTTCAATCCCACCCTAACCTTTCTTCTTTTCTCACTTATTGCTTTGTTCTTTTGGAAAGTTTTTTGCAAAAAATGAAACTTTTGCAAAATTTAATGTGATATTTATTAGAGGATAAAATACAAATAAAAAAATTACAGATATTAGAGATTTCTACAAGTGTTTCTATGAATATGACCACTATGTTAAGTGGTCAAGAGATACACATATTTCCTTTAAAAAAATATTCAAGATTATTCTGAATTCATTGTTATCTTTCATTTATTCATCGTACACGTTTTTTATTTGTTTATTTTCTGCTGAGCTTTAACAATGTGTTATTTTACCGTCTCAAACATGTAACCTAATGACTAAGCTTCTAAGGATCTCCACTCTCACCATCGCCATATCCCCTTTGAATCAAGAAAAAACAATGTGTTATTTTACCAATTTTTTTTTCCCATTTATCTTTTCAAAATCAAAACTTTTTTGGTGAAGAATATATAGATGTGATATTTTCTAGAGAGAAAAATGATGGAAGAGACTGATTTTAATATGTGATGTTTTTTTTGGGTGCATGAAGTGAAGAAAAAGAAAGGAATCAAGGATCAACATTACGTGAAACGTGTTACTCTCTCCGACAACTATACATTGGAAAGAAAATCAAAATGATACAAATTCGTTAAGAGGGTAAAAAAAATAGTACTAGTATGAAAAGAGAGGACTGAGAAAAAGTTAATCAGAAAGAAATGGTCATCATCTTTGTAAATTCATCGAAACTGACTCGTCCATCTCCATCTACATCCGCTTCTCTTATCATCAGCTCTGCCTCTTCCTCTGTCAGTCTCTCCCCCAAATTCATCATCACTTGTCTCAACTGCATATATTAAAATCATCATAACCCATAATTACTCAAACAACCTTTAATCATCTATATATCATCCACTAATTAGTAGGAGTATTAATTAAGTAATTTATTTAAAACTAATTAAATAGCTCAAAATTCCACCTCATTTGCTGATATGAACCCATCTTGATCCCTATCGAATACTTTGAATGCTTCACTTAGCTCCTCCGGCAAATTTTCCTGTCATTCAAGTATTCTAATCATTAATTGAGCCTACAACTCCTCGAATTTAATGATGCTTTACAATTAAGTCCTCGATATTTCCCAAAGTACTACTCGTAAAATCGTGAGATGAATACATACCTTCATTTTGCCGTCCATAATGGTTATGAAGTCTCCAAAATCTATCATCCCATCTTCATCCGCATCCACCTCACTAATCATGCCTCGAATTTCTTCTCGTGTGGGATTAATCCCATCCAAAGATAGAATCACTCTCTCCAACTCTTCCATCGTAACCAACCCTATGTATGTAACATGTCATCATTGTCATTGATATGATAAATTAAAAACTATGAATTACCCATTGTCTAGACACACACACACGCAAAAAAAGTGTATATACCATCGGAGTCTCGGTCGATAACATCGAAAGCTTCCCGGAACTCGGCAATCAGATCCTCCGATAATGTACCCGCCATGTGTATGTGTGTGTGTTTATATAGCTTGTTTATCACTGTAATACTATGTAACGAATCTGCAATGGAACGGAGCAGCCTAAGGCGTTGGTATAAAAAGGGAGGTGGTTTGGAGAGTTTATGATCATTCCCTTATTGAAATTGTCAAACACGTTAGCGTGTGAGTTCTATTCAAAACGAAGGGCATTAATTTTTGTTTCTAGAGAATTGAATCAAAGTCCGAGTATGTAGACTTCTTTTCATTAATTAAATTTACTGGCTTGAAAAATTCCTGTATAATCAATGTTATCCCCAGGTTTATGTATGGGACTTTGGAGATGTCAGGTCAACTGATGGGTGGACTATTTCATCATCCCAAATTCCCAGGTACCGCGTTACCTTTGGTCCACAGTCACACAATGGACCTGGCCCATAGCAGCAAAATGAGTTGGACCTTTTACGTTTCCTTACCAGAAACTCAATGGACTTGGACCACTTGGTTGTGTCACGCTTTGGACTTGGACCTTTCTGTTGTCCCGTAAACCGTAAAGATTGTTCTATTTTGTTTTCAACATTTTATCAATATTTTATTTTATTTGACATGTTAACAAATAAAATTAAATAATTTATATGCATATATCATTTTAATGTATCGAGTTTATATCTATATATATGTATGTATGTATATACTCACTCGTCCCAACAAATATCAAATATATTCCTTTTTGAATCTTCCCAACAAAACTCCAATGTTTTCTAAAAATGAAACTTTTCTACATCAATTTTACCTTACTACCCTTCATTTCCCTTCCCATTTTAAAAAGTTATTGTTGTCGGATATACCTACTTTACCTTATCATCATCTAGTCAATCACTTTTCTTAATTTTAGGAAAAGAACCGTTGTTGCCACCAAGGTTTGCTCGATAACCCTTTTTACCACACTTTCAAAATTTGGTTTTTTTTGCCACTTATTTGCGTTTGAGTGTTCAAGTTTATCATGGGTTATGTTTTTTGGACTCCTATTGTCACTACTTGGAGTGACGGGCGAATATTTCGTTAGTCTCATGCCACGTGTGGCGTTAACGCCCACATGGAATTAAAATATCAATTCTTTTTGGGGAAAGGGACCAATTTTGCCACCAAGGTTTGCTCGATGGGCCGTTTTTACCACACTTTCAAAATCTGAACTTCCGAAAACTCAAGCACCTTCAACGCCGTCATCAGCCTCGCCGCCGGATGGTTCACGTTCTCCGATTGAACTCGTATCATCGCATCATTTCCAACGATCTTCACCTCTATTTCTGCTGATCCAGATCTACAACACCGATTATTCGTCTCTCGGTCCCGACGTTGTTTGACGGTGGTCGTCGTGCTCTGGTTGTCCGACCGAGAGCTTCAATTACAGTAGTTTCAATTACATTAGACTTCTTTAACATTTCTAAAGATTTGTTCCATCTTCCCATAAATTTATCATTAAGACCGAGAGCTTCAAGTCTCTTTTCCTAATTACCTTTCATCAGTAACCATTAGGGGTGTTCAAAAAACCCGTAAAACCGAGAAACCGAACCGAACCGCATGATCCGAAACCGAAAAATCCGTGAACCGAAGAAACCGATAACCCGCGGGTTTTAATTTTAGAAACCCGCGGATACCCGAACCGATCCGCATATGCCTATTTACAAATAAATTATCTAAAATTGCTTACTTCATCTTAATTTTCCTTTAACTTTCGAGCCGAGCTCGAGCCCGATTTTAGGCTATGATAGAATTCGAGACCGAGCATAAACTTAACGAGCTCAAGCTCGGATCGTTCTCATCCCTGTAGTAGAATTGTATTAAAATTGTTAATATTACAGTTAGTATAATTACCCTAAAACCTAACAATCAACTAAAATCAATGATTTTTGTTTGTAGGTTTTCGTAAGTAGAAGGAGATACTATAGGATTTCTTAAACCTTAGGGTGGTTATTTTTTATTATTTCTCAATTGATAAAAGAATTTGAACTAATGGTAAACGCTTGGGGTGTGCAACGATTTGGTCTAAACCGAAAAAACCGATAGATCGAACTGAAATTCAATTTTTTTGGTTTGGTTAATTCGGTTTATCGAGATGGCTTTAAGACAAACACGGTTAAAAGCTGAATAAATGGTCCATACCAGGTTGCTTTCTGTAAGGTAACTAGGTTTGTGATTTATATTGCCTTTTCGTTGTCACATTAGTGAGACCAAATTTCGAAAGACCAAACCAAATTGTTTTATTTTTTTGGTCTTAAAGACCCATTTACTGCCGATCGCCTTATGCCCTATTTCACACCTCAATTCATTTGGTAAAACCGATTTATATTTCATCCAGGTGAACTGGTTTTTCCTAACGGATTGTTTTATATTTTGGACCTTTCTTGGAATTGTCTTGTTGCAATTATTTAATTACTATTTTGTTTCATTAAAAAAGTTAGGAAGGTCATAGGAAAAACAAATGGTCAAATTTCGATTTGCCAAGACCAAACCAAATTGAATAAATTCAATATCGATTTTTTTTATTTCACACCTCAATTCGATTAATTCATTTTACTTATGGTTTGAAACAACAAACCAATCAATCCTGGTAAAACCGAACAGACCGAATATGCCCATCCACCTCCACCATCCGCGAGTTTTTTTACCTCCACGGTTTGCGGATTTTTTCCTAACGGATGTAATTTTCCTCCAACTCCACCATCCGCAATTATTTACACATCCACGAGGCATCCGCAGATACTTTAACATCAACATCAATTCTGCTTAAACTTAATTAGAAATGTAACATAACATCTAAACATAATTTAATAAAACACTCATGTATAACTACAAGCTAACAACACTATAGAAATGAAATTAACTAGATAACATAATTCCGTTAATACCAATTCTAATCTTGTTGATTACATCCAAGACATCAAAACGTGACATTAATCTCACATACGATTTCTTTGTTTTATCTGTCCTAAGACATCAAAAAACAAACTTGCGAATTCCATTTTTTCGGGGCAAATTAAAAGCGGATATATATATATATATTTATAATTGAAGTATTGAACTAACAATCATATGTTTTAATGTTGGAGAATATATAATATATGGTAATGAGCTACAGTTGTTGGTTTAGTATAAGTTATTGATGTGTAGAATTTGTCAGCGGGTTGCAGAGATCTGTGAATTTACGGATGGCAGAGCTCCGCAGTGCGGATGGGTTAAATCCACCTTCACCTTCACCTCCACGAAACTTAACGGGTAAAAATATCACTCACCTCCGCAAACCCACGGATAAAATCTACGATTAAATCCACCAGATGTGGTGTGGATATCCGAGAATTACAGTTTACCCCAACCCAGCCCAGTTCTATTACTAGTCGAAACGCAAAACTTGGTAAAACTCTGCCAAAGCAAAACCAATGGACGGAAAATAAACAAGAAAATCCGGCAGAAATCGAAGAGAGGCACAGGGGCCCAAGCCAAAACTGTTCGAGCGAGTTCAGTAGTGTCGCCGCCAGCTTACTGGTATCTAATCTAACTGAAGCTGTATCTTTGAACCCTCCCATCCTCCCAGGTCCTTTAATTTCTAGGGCTTCACTCCTTTCTATTTCCTCGCTGCATCTATCAAGTATACAGGTTTGTTTGACAATGTATATTCCATACGAGCCAATCTTGAATTCTGTCGTGTGCCTAGGGTTTAGGGTTTGTGGCTTTCGGCTTCATCTGCAGTTATTTCTCCAGGAGAACTTTTTCTCACCGCATCTTTTATGTCCATCCGTCGATTTTGATATGGAAACCATTTCGTGTTCTATTGTCGTGGATGTAATGAGGCTGTGGTCACTAAAGTGATCGAGCCAGGGTAAACAAAATTGTGACTTTGTTTGTTCTGATTGTTAGGTTGGCATCTTTTTTTGGCAGGAAAGATGAGTAAGAAAAAGAATCCTCATGTCTTTCTAGATGTATCAATTGGTGGGGATCTTGCAGGAAGGATCATAATTGAGGTAAAGTTTATGAATTACCTCATTTTTTTTCCTTTAAGCAAATGGGGTACCTCTATTTTTCTTGGCTCATCTGGAGTATTTTGATCTTCCTGAATGAAAGCGTCCAGTATGATGATATAAATGTGTTCTTTGATTGCGCAGCTGTTTGCAAATGTTGTTCCTAAAACTGCGGAAAACTTCCGTGCACTTTGTACAGGTATGTTTTACTGCAAAGGGAAGATTTTTCTCCTTTTCTTTTGTGTGCGTGTGTGTGTATGGGATGTGGGTGGGGGGTGGGTTGATACCATTCCCAGTATTCTGTTTTTAGTACTTTTTTATACAGTTGAATTTTTGCATGTTTCATTTCTCATGCTCCCATGTGGACAGAAATTGTTAAACATCTACAGTCTTTGGATTTATTCACCCATACTCCTACATCCAAATGCTAACTATTACTGGTTCTATATTTTTTCTTCCATGGCTGCAGAAAGCCAGAATGACAACTTAATGATTTTCTAATCTCATATAATGGTTGAAGTTATTTTTCAATTCACACAAAATGCTATATCATGCACCATGGAACCATTAAGCTTGAGTTTAAAGGTTTTACATTAGTAGTAATAAAATCATATCTTATCATTATAATTATCATTAGTAATAACTGAAGAGACAGGGAGTCTATTTATCGACAAATATACGACCAACAATAGCTTTAAGTGAGTTACTTGCACTGAGTTACATTGTCTTTGCATGACCTACTACAGGTGAGGTGGGAACAGGCAGCTCTACTGGAAAACCTCTGCACTTCAAAGGAACCAATTTCCATCGAATAATTAAGGGATTTATGGCCCAAGTACGTCTTTTGACCATGAAACATCAATCAGCAGTCAGTTCTGTTTTACTTATATTTTCGGGTAGGGAAGTGTGAAACCAGTAACTGATCAATTTATTGCACATTTAATCAACTTTTCGAAGTAGTTTGAGCATTATGTTGGTCATTTGCTGCAGTGCATTTTAATCTGCTGTATTTTTGCACGGGAAATTATCAAAAACCCCATCAGGTTTGCACAATCTCCACTTTCCCCCCTTCATTTTCGGAATTCTCGAAAACCCCCATGAGGTTTGTGAAAATATACAAACCCCCCCTACAGTAATCACTGTTAGCGATTCCGTTAAACTTTTAGGTTTAACTACAAAACTTGGACCCTAACTTTTCTAACCCTATCTATTCTACCATAAGGTTTTTACCCCTTTACAATTTCAACCACCACCCTCTCCACCCTAATTTCCTCCATAAGACTCAAACTCTTGCTCCACTTATAATCCTCAGCCATTCGCCCACTAATTACTCAACACATACATGGGTTGCTCCACCTCCAAACGCCTCGACTCCGTCGACGCCGCTAACCGCCAACTAGCTTTTCTATCTTCGACATCGATGCTATCAAAGAGCCATGGCTCACCTTCAACCAAGACAACCCCAAACCCGCCCTCCAGACACAAACCTCACGTCCAAGCTAGGACTCCGCCCCCACTGTCCTTCACGTCCGACCATCGTCGTACTTCCCACACCGCCTCACACCTCCCAAATCTGGCCTATGGTTGAAATCGAAAACAGAGAGAAGAAGATGTGAACCTTGTCTGGGTTTGTAGGTCACTTTGCTTCAATTCGAGGAGAATTCGACCGTGACTGGTGGTCGAACGTGTCATAAAGGATGCAACGGTGAACAGAGACTTTGGAGTTGGTCCTGGCGCGCTTGATTGGGACGACGAGCGGGCTAGAGGCAACAAATCGGATTTGCGAGTTGCTGTTGATTCTGCTTTAATCCGAGGAGGAGCAGACTTTGGAACTTGTTCTCAGCATGTCGGGGATGTTGGGCGGAGGAACGATGACGGTCGGTTGCGAGCAGTGGTGGTTGGAAGAGGGCCAGTGGTTGGAGCGGCTTGCTGCAAGAAGGGTGGGTCTGCTGGTCTGGGCCCTGGGGTTGGTGGGAGAGAAGAGAAGGAGATGGTAAATATGTAAGGGATAAAAAGGTTTGGGTATAATTGTTAGGGTTAAAAAACTAAGGTTTCAAATCTTGTAATTAAACCTAAAAGGTAATAGATATTCAAACGGAAGTTGCTCTCTAAGGGGGTATTTATATATTTCTTCAAACCTCGGGGGTAAAAGAACGAATTCTGAAAATACGGAGGGTAAAGTGAACATTATGACAAACCTCGGGGGGGGGGGGTGGTATTTGTTAATTTCCCATTTTGCACACATATCTATAGAATAGATAAAGCCTATGTTAGTCTTACTAATTTTGGTTATGTTTTCTGTATTGCTAATTCTTAATATCAAAATTTTCATTGATCATTGTGGAAAAGTAAATTCCAGATCTATATTGATGTTGATGAGATGCTGGGTGTTGATGTCATGTTACTTTCTTGTTGAACATTCAATCGCTCTTGCAGTTTTAACCAGAGTTATAATGTTGCTATGTTAGTTTTTTTTATTCAAAAAAATGAAATTATCGTTTCCTTTTTTACTTTTCTTTTACAAGATTAAACACAATCTCCAAGACGGTAATCCCTTTTTTACCTATTGATGCATTAAACTTGAGTATCTTTTTCTGTTTGAATGGCCATTTTGATGGGTCTCTTATGGATGTGTTACAGTGTTTGTGGGAAAGTATTTTGTTTATTTTTTATGGATCTCTAGTGATGCAATTGGTTTAATCTATTTCCTGTACTGCAGGGTGGTGATTTCTCTAAGGGGAATGGTACGCTGTTAAATTTAGATGGCATTCCTTCAATTCTTCTTACAGTGAATGGAGCTTCATTCCTCAGCTTCTATATTTATTCCCAGATTTGTAAGGAAAGAAATTTCATTGGTTTGCAGGCACTGGTGGAGAAAGTATCTATGGTGGGAAATTTGCAGGTAGGGTTCTGTGTGGGTTTTTTTTTTTGCTTTTCAAATCTTTTTTTTTCTAATGTTGGTCCCAATCCGGAATTTGATAATTCAAGTAAATGCTCTTTTTGCAGATGAGAACTTTAAGCTGACACACGATGATCCTGGTATGCTCTCAATGGCTAATTCTGGTCCACATACAAATGGATCACAGTTTTTCATAACCTTCAAACCCCAACACCATCTTGATGGGTATGTGACCTTTATAACGGTTTACAAGTGTTTCAATCTTTATCCATTTCTCAGCATTGAAATGCTTATCATAACAGACCCTTTTCTCCTTCCATCAGGAAACATGTGGTTTTTGGTAAGGTAGTTAAGGGAATGGATGTTGTTAAAAAAATGGAGCTTGTTGGGACTGGCAATGGAACACCTTCTAGCCCAGTGAAAATTGTTGACTGTGGTGAAATTAATGAAAGTAAAAGTCAGGATGCCATTGCAACTGGGAAGGAAAAAGGTACTTACCCTTTAGGGATGGTTTATGCACCATAGCTGAATCATGTGCTAATGAACTTTCATTTCTCCATTGTCAACCCCCCAGCGAAGAAAAGGTCACAAAAGCTTTCTTCATCTGAGGATGATTCTGATAGGCCTACAAAGGGCCGAAAGAAGTCGTCTGTAAAGGACAGGAGGAAAAGAAAGAAGAGATACTCTTCATCTGATTCTGATTCTGATACGGAGTCCTATTCATCAGATTCAGATTCCTCTCTGTCTGATTCAAGTTCATCCAGTGATGGACGGAAGCATCGGAAGAGGAGGTCAACAAGAAGAGATAAACACCGGCATTTGAGAAAAGGCAAGGGTGGACGACGGGATAGGGTAGGAGGTCGACGGGCAAGACGATCAAAGTTCAAGTCCAAACGGTCTGCCTTATCCATCTTTCTCATCTTTGTTTGACTCTAAAGGCCTTGTATTTTTAGCTTATGGAATATGATATTCCTACAGGGGTTCAAGTTCAAGTGACTCAGAGAGTGATTCTACCAGCAGTGACAGCAGCTCCTCTGATGACAAAGTACACAAACGTGCTAAAAAGAGTGAATTCCCCAGAGGTAGTGGCACTTAATCTCAATATCATGTTGACGGGTTTAAATTTTTTTGGAAAATATCTGTAATAATGTTTCAATAACTATATTTTATGTGATGTAGTAGATAGTGAGAAAAAACCTTCTGAACTGAAGTGTACTGCAAATGACTCATCTGATAAAGATGAATTATCGCTGAGAAATGGCAAACTAGTGAGTAATGGCTGTGGAAAAAAGGACAGTGACCAGCATTTAAATTCCGATGTCTCAGGCAGATCCAGGTTTTTTATTTGCTTTATCTTTAAGTTTGTAGCTTCTGGCTGTAGTATCTGTTGCTTGGATTCATGTCTGCTAACTTACCAGATTTTGCTAAGCTCCTTTATGAAACGTTGTAGGAGCGCTTCTCCAAGTCCCAGAAATAGACCAGAGAAGAATGACGGAACCAGCCACAGTGGGAGCCCTAAAAGAGTAACAAGAGATGGTGGAAGTCCTGCTAGGACTTTAAAAAGCCAAGATAGGTCTTTGAAAAGTCCCTTGTCTAGTCCAGCAAAGAGAGCACATGCTTCCACTGAGGTTTCCAAGTCTCCCCGGAATCCATCTCTGAATGGTGAAACAAAGCGCATTAGGAAAGGACGTGGATTTACCAAGGAGTATGCTTTCGCACGTCGATACCGGACACCTTCTCCAGATCGTTCTGCTCCTAGATACGGTCGTTTTGGTGGGAGGAATATGCCTGAAAGAAATCATGATAGGTAAACCATCTATTGATTTAATTATTTGGTATTTCTTTCCTTTTTTCCCCTCTTATATTTGTTTGACCAATTTTAATCTTGTTTGATGAAGATATTCAAGTTACAGAAATCCAGATCGATCACCACGAAGACGGTATAGAAGCTCCCCTAGGAGATACAGCCCTTCCAGGTAATCTAATATTCCTGCACATCTACGCCCTTTGTTCTGATGTAAGGATGTTGCAACTGCATCCTGCTTGAAGTATTTATAATTTGGAAGTTGTTATTAACCTGCATGCATGCATGCATTCATTTTTCTGTCATTGTGTTTGAATTGAATTTCCGTGCACAGCATACATGCTGATGCAATTTATTAGTAGCTGTTTTCTTCAGGTCGGTAGTCTTAGTGGTTCTTTTCTATTGCACATTTATGCCCTTGTTCTGTTGTATCATGCTTGAAGTTCTTTTAGGTTGTAAGTTGGCTGATTAGTGTACTAGAATGCTCTCAGTTGAGCTTTGAACAAGAAATCTGCAGATTTAAGCTAGTTAATCTGCAGTAGGTTAACATTGCTATATTCATGGAGGACCTGGTTTATGATTCTTTTCCCCTTTCTCTAATTAGACACAGCTGGAGAAAGAGGAGCCCTTCTCGCAGTCCAACTGGTTATCGTGGAAGATTTAAGGAGCGGAGCAACAGCCGGAGCCCCATCCGTAGTCCCAGTCCTAGAGATAAACGACCTTCTTCACTCAGTGAGGGATTAAAATCACGCCTTGGCCCCCGAACAGATGAAGGTGGCTGCGGCTCTCCAAAGAGTAAAAGGTCAAATTCTAGATCAATGTCAAGAAGTCCCGGATCTTCACCCTCTAGGTCAGTTCCAAAACGTGGCAGACGAGTTTCGTCTTCTCACAGCCCCAGCACATCTAGGTCCGTCTCACCTGATGGTGCATGTGGTTTGGTATCCTATGCTGACTGACGTGCATCAGATTCACAGGTTGATGCGATGTTTAGTGGAAGGTAAGTTTCCTTAATAATCTCAGACGATTCTGAAAGCATGGAAGGTGCTTATCAACCTGCATGTGGGTGCTGATTGTTCTGCTGCTCTATGTGCGAGATGCCCCGAGGGTTTTTGGTATGATGAGCTTGTCTTGGTTCTAGGTGTGTGGTGAAGTTGAAATGCCGTTAGGTAGATACTTGACCAGGACGAGTTAAGCCAGTGAATTGCATTGCATAGTATGTAACATTTGTGGATTAGGCTAATTTCTTGCTTATTTACTTCTGGCAGAGTTGATCATGGGGTTAGGGCCGATAAGCAAACGAGCTTGCCTGACAGCGGTCACTCTTCTCATCCCAACCCCCGTTGACCACCCTTCTGCACACTTCTCAAGTCTTGACCCCCATCGACACCCTTCTACATGCCAACCTAGCCTGACATCAGTCACCCTTCTCCAGGCCTGCACAACCTGCCGCCATCTGCCCCCCTTGTTTAGATTTCCTGAGCTTGCCTCCCTATCCTATCAATAGCCCCCTGCTCTAGGCCTACCCATCCTGGAATTGTCCACCTTTCATCAGACCTCCCTAGCGTCAATGTCACTGGCTCTTTCTCGAGCCTAACGAGTCTGAACCTCTCACTAACAGACATATTTTTTTTAATATCGGAGCTCGAACCTCAAGCAATCAAAGCAATTTTCACAAGCTTGAGCCAAACCTAACAGTAATGAGCTCGAGTTTGTATGTTGAGGCTTAACTCGACTCGCTATTAGTAGATGGGGATTGCCAATTTTAACCTCGCTGTTTCATTCCAATCCCAAACTGGACTGACTAAAAGATTGTTAACTGACAGTGTTTAATACTACATGTATTTTCATTCTTGGATCATCCTAGTAAAATAAATACATTTCCCTTTTGTGATTTTATTTTTTTATATTAACTTTACCTTATTAAAAAAAATTTCATTTTCTTTTTAAAAACTACTTTTATTTCACTTTATTATCATCTAGTAGACGACATTTTAAATTTCTGTGTCTATTCGTATGTAACTGATTTGCTGGACGGAGGGAGTACTTGCCTTTTCAGGGCTTTTCATGATTCCCTTGGCTGTTGTTTGTTTCGTTAGCAACAGGAGAGCACTCCGGTTTAAGACCTGTCTGACGCTTGTGAAAGATGAGCTGATTGAAATCTAAAATGACCGATAACATTATTTTAACATGTTCCAGTTTGAGATACGCAAAGCAAGAGAAATGGCTAAAGTAACAGCCATCAAGGAACTTGCCATCTCTCTCAGATGGGCTGTCCTTTGGGCACAATTTGATCCTTGAGCCACATATAGATCGGAACCAGAACAAAATATGCCGCCGCTAGGGTTCCCAACAAGAATCTCCCAAGGAAGACGATTGGATTCACTGGCTTCTCCACATCTTCAGCCTTCGGCCCAAGCTGCATTAAGGAAAAATAAAGCTGGATGTTTAAGGCAGAAGCTCAAATACAACAAGTCAGAAAGAAAGCTATAGATGACTGCTACATTTAAGCCAGTTACATGAATAGTTACTGCAGACAAAATGAATGAGGTTAAAGGATGCAAGCATCCTGTTTTCTTTATCATCCATGCTCTACTGAAAACAGACCTGAACTTATCAGTACAATAACACCTGTTTACTGTTTCTTCATGGATAAATTCAAGTAAAACTCAGAGCCTGCAACATCTTTTCATAGTAACATGCATCAAATCTGGAAGAAATGCTTTCAGCTTCCACCGCGAAAACTGAATGTGAGAGAAGAGTAATTACCTGCAAAGGGGAATTGCCAGGAGCAGGCTTGACACCTGTGACTGAACATCCCATGATCAAACCATGGCGACGAACCCCACGGTACCATTTGGGGCCAATCCTTTTGAGTTGGACATCCTTAAAACCAGCCTTCTCAAACCACTCAATGTACTCCTCCTCTTTGGGGAAGAGCATCCACATATCAGCAAAGAAACGGGACAACCAAAATGTAGGATACACTGGACCGATGACGCAAGCCTTCCCGCCAGGTTTCAGCACTCTGTAAGCCTCCTTGATGCCTCGTTGTGGGTCTGGCCAGTACTCGATACTGTGATGATGAAACAAAAGAATCCAATGAGAGATGATAAACAAATCTCTGTTCTTCCAATTTTCTCATAAGAATCCATTAAAACAATATCACACCTGAAGTTTGAGGAACATACCACACAGCAAGGCTACAATGGTATACACTTAGGCTTAAGTAAACACATCTACTCAAACAGAAATCTACAGTTTCCATGTTAACCATTACTTCATCAGCTGTCAACGGCATACCAAGTTCCTATGACAAACAACTCCATATACAAACAACACCATCATCAAGGCATATGACCATGATGACAAAAGAACCATCAAAACCTCACCTAACAACGCAACCCATCTTAGATGTATAAAGAAATTTGTAAGCTTTAAGTGAATTATGACAAGGGTTGCAGTACTGTTTGTAACTACCTTCCAGCAGAAACATATCTATCCGCATAATCTGTTTTAAATTGAAGATCCTCAGCATCACCCTCAATTATAATGCACTGCTTCAAAGCCTCCTTCTGCTTAGCCTTGGCCAATTGGTGTGGAGATTGATCAACAATGAACACATTTTTGGGATCCACATGCTTAATTATACCCAAAGTAGTGAAGCCAGTCCCACCACCAACATCCAGAACAATCAAGTTCCTGTCATTGAGATCAGCCGGCTCAAGCGCCTCATCCCTCATATCTTCAGTCCAATGGCCAGGGTTTATCACATGGTCGTAAACGATTGAGAGAAAGCGATAGAACCAGAAAGCCTCCTTCTTGTGTTGAATGAATCTGGGCTGCAAGGCTGGTCTTGAAGCAGATAAACTGCACCTTAGTGGGGCGATCGGCGTTGTGGACTTGGACAAGTTAGAGCTGGAGAGCAAACGAGTTCTGGGGAAGCAATTTCCATGGAAATGTGGCGCTGGAAAGCGTAAACCTTTTGGGGCCACGCCTGTTGCTCTGATGAGAGCGAGGTTTTCAGCTCCATTCACCATGGATGACGCCATGGACGGGAGAGTTGAAGAGGACCAAGAAACTGAAAGCTACGATTTTGAATGAATTCAGTGATCCTGAGACTGATTCGGAATTCAGATGAAACCCAACTGCAGGAACAGGTTATGATGCTACTTCTGTGCTCTATTGGACATACAGAAAGGATTTTTATTCCGAGGAAAACGAGTATGGTAACTGAACAGCTGCTGCTCCTAATTTTGCAGGATTTGTATCACCATCTCAGTTCCAGCTGATTAGAGTGGAAGTAGAACGGGACGACCCTAAAGCCAATAACCACCACAGGATTTGTACAGGTGGAGACAAATGCGGTTGATTGGAAATTTAGTCCCCTCTCGTCTCGCCCACAGGTTTTCCTTTTTTGGGTTTGGTATGGGCCTAAGTTAAAAAGCCTTGTACCAAACATGCTATCATACACCATAAGTTGGACCTCATCCTAGGTTAACACTAAGCCCCGCCCACCTTGCTCCCCTAAGATGCCAAAAGACCATTCTAGGAGACCCTAGCACTACAAAAGGACTCTTCCAAAACTTGGGAGGGGATGCTTCCAAGAACTTCACCCACAAGATATCTACTTCCATTGTACTTCGGAGCTCGGCCCGGAGAAGAGGCGAGAAGCATGCTTATCAGGCCCGTCCTTCACCACAGAGGCCAGACAACAGACTATCAACAAGAAGTCGAGGATCTCACCTAAGTTGGAGCACGCCCTGGAGGCCCGCCCTAAGCACCCAAGAATCAGCACCATCCAACCTAGACCCAACCTCTTCGTTATTTCATTAAGGTATTCCACTAACTCCACTTTTGACATCATCTTATTTCATGTCGTCATGCAGGCCCTCCCTTTTATTCCCAAGCCATGAATGCCAAACAGTGTCGACAAGAGCCGTCGAGGATGCTTGGATCAGAGGAACTACAACCCAAGATGAACACTACTACACTGCCTTGACATGGTTATATCAATAAAATTGATACTTACTCTGTCAAAACGTATTGTCACAACATCAAAAAAAATGTCTCAAATAAAATGACATTTTTTCACTTTTATTTTATTTTAATCCACTTTTACCATTGCAAATGCACTCGCTCAAAAAGACTAAGAAGTGGATTAAGAGTGACTTAATAACTAAAGATAATCTTAATTTACACAAAAAACTAAAAGTAACAACACACTTGATGTTACAGTCACCCCGAGCGAGTGGTGACTTTGGTGTTCCGGGGTTTCGTTTCAAATATGCGGGGCATGTCTTCTGTTGGTCAGACAACTCCCGGATCTTTTCTAAGTAACATTTTCGGGAATGCTTATATATTTGAGGTCTCACGAGTCCCCCGCACCTTTCCGTGGAAAATATTTTTCGGGGTCGGGACGTTCGTTCTCAGGCGACGCTCTGGGCTCGGGATGAAAAAGTTGTGGCGCCAATGGTGTTGGGTGCGTTATGGCTCGGGATGAGTAATGTGGTAATAAGCAAGCATACATGACGGGATTATTTGGTCGGGAAAACATGTACACACGTCGGGATTTGCTCGGTTAAGTTGGCGCGGGATGATATTTCAACACTTAGGAACTTTTCAGATTTGGACTTGGTGACCAAGGAGGTGTGTGTGCTTGGCTAGTGACTCAATATGGTGACTAAGGTGTGTGCTAAGGTGGCATGATGAGTAAGGTGTGTCATTAAGTTAGAAAGTATAAAAGGGATGAATTTAGGAAGAAATACATTTTTGGCTCATTTCTTCCTTCTCTCAAAACCATCTGCCACTTCCTCTCTTCCCTTTCTCCCTCTCATGTGTTCTTCATCTTGCAAGGGTTTAAGGAAGGATTGTTCTTGGTGTAAGCTTGAGGTAAACTTGTCTTCTTCATGAGTTGGTATGATTGAAACATGATTTGTGGTTGATTTACATGTTGGATCCGAAATCATGACAAGCCTTAGCTAGATGATTTGTTCATCTTCTTGCTTCAAGCTTTGGGTATGTTGTTCTTGGTATGATTTGGTGTAGGAATCAAGGTTTGGATTATGGAAGAACACATTGGGTTAAGAAACCCTCACTTGGCCAAATTGTTGGTTGAATTCTAAGTATGTTGAATTGACGTCATCTTGGATCATGCTTTGGATATGTTGTTTCTAACATGATTAGGAGTTGATATTAGGGTTAAATTTGAAGGTGAGCATGTTGGATGAAAAGTACCCAAATAGGCCGAATTGGTTATGTGAAGGTTGGTATGATTTTGGGTGATTATGGTGAAGTATGTTAGTAAGCATGCTTAGAATGTTTAATTGTTGAATTAAGCATGAGAGTTATGGGGATCGCAACCCCGGCTGGTACTATGCCTCTGTTAGCTTCGACTTCTGACCTCTTGGAGAGGGTTGTCGTTCTGTTGATTTTGTTTTTATGGGTCTCTGGCGGTCTGCACCACGTCCTTCGGGACTCTGTCTAACCACGTCCTTCGAGACTCCGTCTAACTCTGTTTATTAATTTTGGTTATATATTTGTACATATATGTTCTTGTATTTTCTTTGTTTTGCAGGTAACCGCGCACTTAGCTTGCTTATTGCAACTTGTATCTTACCTCAGCCCTTACTGGGTCCTCCCAAGGACTCACCCCTTCTGTTTACCACCTTTCAGGTTGACCTGACAAGCAACCATCGGACAAGAGTTTTGTGGTGCTTTCTGTTCTGTGATCAGGTATCTGCAGTTCCGATACATAACTTCTTTTATGTTATAGGGGTAGTCCCGGTAGAGATTTCAGTTTGCTTTCTGATTTCAGGATTATGGGTTTTCTCACAGTTAACTTACTTCTCTCTTCTGTTGGTATGTTAGCAGCAGCAACGGTACTTAGGGGATCTTCTGATCTCGGAGTTTATCCCAGATCCCGCACGTAGGTATTCTGAGGTTTTCTTGGTCGGCTCTGTAGGTGTATATGCACGCATGTCATCTGTCTAAGCATGTTACGTATCCTAGATACATTTTGCTTCTGTATATATGTTTTGGATACTATGTAGGACTGAGGACTCGCCCACGACAGTGGAAGGCGGGACCCGGGATGTGATCATATTCTGATGTGATAAACACATTCTGTATCTGTGTGTTTCTGAGAAACTATGTATGATGTTATCCATGAACTGTATGTTTGGTGATGGTAGAGTGCTCGCCTATTTCTGTGGGACGGGGCTCGCCATGGATAGTTAGGGTTTATACTGTATACTTGCCATGTTTGGGAATTGTAGGTTGCGGGTCGAAACACGACCAAAGGTTATAAGCGCATAACTCTGTCTGCATACTCCGTGTGCAAAGTGTTCTCAGGCACCGGGTCTTCGAGAACGAGACTTTGCCGACCGGGTCACGGGACCACCACACTCAGCGGGTTCGGTTGGACCAACCGCTTTCGTTTCCGCCGCAGCTGCGGGACGGCTCCACCTCCGCAACCGGGCGCGAGCACACCCGTGACACTTGAGACGAAGAAGTATAATTAACTAAACTATTTTTCATACTACTCACAATGTTACTCGTAATTTTTATGTCAATCCAAGAGATTATTTTATTTTATTTTATCAATCCTCAAAATTTTACCAATGTTTATCCCCTATGGGTGAGTTTGAGTTATGCTGTAACCATGCATCCATTATTTGATAGTAAATGTTTTATCAAATTCAGTACAATCGACTATTTCTACTATTTTCTCTCATAAATTTCCTCAATTTTCAAAAAAACACAAACTTCCTTGAACAAAAAGAAAGAGAAAAAGAAAAAAAGCTAACTAAACACTAAACAATATGAAAAGTACTTCCATTGTTTTAGGGAGAACGTAAAATCAATTTTTAAGGTTTTATGTTTTAACTCAACAAAAAAAAATGTCATCCGTCACGAATTTTTTTTACAAGCTCATTCCAATCTTAAACTAAATGGTCGTGCAACGGACAAGTGGTGTGACAATTTTGGACTGAGTTTGCAGTTCCCCATAGGTAATAGGTAGGGATGAAGCCTTTGCTGCGGTCAAGAACGTGAAAGCATCAACCAAAAGTGGCTAGGAATTGGACCTACCCCTCGCTTAGGTGAGTCAAGCCCAAGAATTGGGCCTGCCCTCCCGTTCGTGAATCAAGGTTAATCATTGGGCCTACCCCTTCCATGGGTCTCTTTAATTTCTTCTTTTGGATGGTTTTCCTATCTTTAAAATATAGGAAAATTTTGAGAGTGAAATCTGATAATGAAAAGTTTGGAATTCTTTTTTTAAGGAAGCATTTGTACAAAGCATTTTTCTTCCATTATTTACAGGTGAGAAAATGGAGATCTGTGGAGATTAGAACTCAACATATGGGCTTTCAGTTACCCTTCTTTTTTTTAATACAAATGGGCCCTCTGAGAGCCCAATGATAATTATCCTGAACTCACAGATGGGCTATCAGGCCCATTCACAGTCTGCTGACAGCCACGCCCTTTATTAGGGTTTTTTTTCTACTTGCACTCCCATAAACTCTCCTCTCCATCGTCTCCGCGGCTAGGGTTCTTTGCCAAAGAGCAAGCATAGCAGAGCAAATGGCGCCGGCACAGAAGAAGCCCAGGGGCACCCGTAACCCCGATCTCGTCAGAAGCATCGGCAAGTTCTCGCGCTCCAAGATGTACCATAAGAGGGGTCTCTGGGCTATCAAGGCCAAGAATGGCGGCGTTTTCCCTCGACACGACGCCAAAACCAAACCTGAAACCCCCGCCGAGAAGCCTCCTAAGTTTTACCCCGCCGACGATGTCAAGAAGCCTCTTGTCAACAAGCGCAAGCCCAGGCCGACTAAGCTCAGGTAATTTACTCGTCCTTTGTCACGAGATTGTTTTGGATCTTCAGATGTTATTCAGTGTTTTTATGCTCTTTTTTCACTTGCATCTGTAGAAATAGCATCACCCCTGGTACCGTGTTGATTATTCTTGCTGGGAGATTCAAGGGGAAGAGGGTTGTTTTCCTCAAGCAGCTTTCTTCTGGGTTGCTTCTCATCACTGGTATGTTCCTTTACCTTAATTGGCTTGTGTTTTAATAATATCATTTTTCTATGGTGTATCATGTTATCTTTCCATGGTCTGCAAGTTAGGATACTGGATCCTCCACGTGAGTCCCATTTAGAGCACTCATATTCTGTTATCTTAACGATGTTGCTGTGAATGCTTTGTACCAAAAATGTAGTACTGCCTAAGGCACTTTATTTTTGCTTTCTATATGAAGTTGTAACTGAGCATTTTCCAGTCATTAGATTGAGCTTGAGTTGCTGTTTCATCTATCTTGTTCACTTAAAAGAGTGATGAAATCATGCTTATTTTTCTTAATGTTGTCTGTGTTTAATCTGGATGACTGGATGGTTGACTTTTGGTTTCATCTTCTAAATCATTTTATGTTTTCTCCTACTCAATCAAGGTCCATTTAAGATCAATGGTGTTCCTCTGAGGCGTGTAAGTCAGTCATATGTCATTGGCACTTCCACCAAGGTCGATATATCTGGTGTCAGCGTTGAGAAAATTGATGACAAGTACTTCGCCAAGGCAGCAGAGAAGAAGAAGACTAAGACCGAAGGCGAATTCTTTGAGGCTGAGAAGGATGTTAGGCTTCTACCTTCACTCGTTGCTCTACCGTTAATTTTCCTTCCCAGTCTATGATCCTAATAGGCTAACTCTGACCTGTTTTCCATTTCCTTGAATGCAGGAGAAGAAGACACTCCCAGCTGAGAAGAAGGATGATCAAAAGGCTATTGATACGCCTTTGATCAAAAACATTGAGGCGGTTCCAGATTTGAAGTCTTATTTGGGAGCAAGATTTTCACTTAGGGCAGGCATGAAGCCTCACGAGCTTGTCTTCTAGGTTCACTGATAAATTCTAGTATTGCTGCTCTTGTGTTTTCTTGTTAAAACGTTGGATCAATTTTCAAGGATTTGGCTCTTGAATATTTCATCAGTAGGTGAATTTTGGTATTATCATGTTCGTTCTAGTGCAGTCTGTCTTCTGAGAATTGCTTTCGGATATACAAGTTTCTTTGTTTATGTAGTGTTTTGTACTGCTGGGTTGCTTATCACACCTTTAATTCGATGCCTCTGTTCTGCCTGCGCATGGTTATTTGATTTGGTCTTGGGATAGGAATGCATATGCTAACTGAGTAGTAGCAGCTCTGTCTAATTATTATTATTATTATTATTATTATTATTATTATTATTATTATTATTATTATTATTATTATTATTATTATTATTATTATTATTATTGTTATTATTATTATTATTATTATTATGTTATCTGTTATCCCGAGTTCAGCTAATCTTTGTAATCTTATTATCTTACTACTTTCAATTAATTCTCCCACTGGCTCATAGTACATACGGAAAGGCTATGCTCTAGAGCTAATTTGGCGTGGCTTTATAGTGTGCAGCTGTTGGTTGAATCCACTTGTAAAATACAAAAGGGACATGATTGACATAATTATTTTTTTCAGTTTCTCGAATTGATGATGATTTAAGTTGAATGCAAGGACATTAATGTCGTTTCATGGACTTCAGCCACGTGAATGCTCAGAAAATGGATTAATCCATTTGCTTCTCATCTTCCAAATAGGGCCCTAATTCAGATACGATTGTATTAAAATCTGAAAATTGTGTTCTCATGGACTAGTAGGTTGGAGTAGGGGTGCGAAACAATCGAGCCGAGCTCGGTTTGAGCTCGAGCTTTAACGAGTCCAACGAGCTGAGTCTCATAAGCCTCGAGCTCGAGCCGGTTTTGAGGCTCGAATAATAAACGAGCCGAACTCGAATTCAAAATGTTCGACTCGTAAGGGTTCACGAGCCTAAACGAACTCGTCTAAAATTACGATACTACCCTTCACGAACCATCGAGCCGAGCTCGAGCTCGTTTACTTAGTGTTGAGGCCGAATCGAGTTAACCAAGTTCGCGAGCCTAAAGAGCTCGAGCTCGTTTACTCGGAATTGGGGCCAAATCGAGCCTAACCGAGCTCGCGAGCTTCACAAACCCGAATTTCACGAGCCCGAGCTCGAACCTCCTGGGCTCGGGCTCGACTCGGCTCAAACTCACCCCTAGATTGGAGGAAAGAGGTTGTAAAATGTCCTATTATTAAGTCATCTCCTCTCAAGTAGTACATGTTTGATTTCATGACCTATGAAGAATCTAATTGCACTGGAAAACATACATAGGTAAACCAATTTTGCCAGTAGCACATAGTCGAAATGTTTTATACTAGTCATAAATTGTGCGAAAGGACAATTCTCGCAACCAAAGCAGTGAGCAAACACTAGGGCTTAGTTCAACACAAAATTTTAGGAAATGTTTTTCTAACTTTTTTCAATTTCCAATACACACAATTTTAAATCTATTTACTATTAATTCTCTATAAAATATTATTTTTCTCAAGTTTTTCCCATATTCCCCCAAAAAAATTTATCATCTCAAATGAACTAAGCCTAGAAACGAAGCGCATAAACAGAACATTCATCACTATCAGCAGCCACCATAGAGTCAAATTGGAAGACAGACATAATCTAACCATTTACACCAGTTTTGGTTCTTAGTAGTCAATGCAACAAAGAAAGTGCAGCCACATACAAAAACAATCAAATGAAAGGCAAACAAACACCAGCACAATCCATCCTCAGTATCACAACAGGGTCAAACAAGTCATATCAGATCCTACTCCTTGGTGGTTTTATTGATGAGAGACTTGTGAATGTGAGGGATGACCCCGCCTCCAGCAATTGTACCCTTGATGAGAGTATCAAGCTCTTCATCTCCTCTAATGGCCAGCTGAAGATGCCTTGGAGTGATTCTCTTCACCTTGAGATCCTTGCTGGCGTTCCCAGCCAACTCCAGAACTTCAGCAGTCAAATACTCCAGAATAGAGGCCAAGTAAACAGCAGCGGTTGCACCAACACGCCCATTCGCCGATGCTCTTGATTTCAGGTGCCGGTGAATTCGACCCACCGGAAACTACAAACCGTTTACAATTTGACATTCACATCAAATCCCAAGGAACAAAACCAGGCCACGAAAACAAATGAAACTCGAAATCGCACCAGATCCTTACAACTTCATTAAAAAGATTGGAAATTTATTTACCTGGATCCCAGCTCGTGAGGAGCGGGAGGTGGGCCGCTTCTTGTCCTTTTCTTTGTCCTTGTTCCCTGCCGTCGTCTTCGCCGCCACGAGTCCCTTCCCACCTTTCCCAACCATCTTAACCTCTGCACGAGAATTTATACTTTCATCAGAACAGGGCAAGATTCAGACGCGGACTGCTATCAAGGAGCCAGATCTGCTCGGTGGTGAACAGTTTTAGGCCAAAAGGCAAACTTGTTAAAATAAACGCGAAAGTAATGAAATTTACAGTAAGCAAATTAAAAACAGGGAGGAAAGTTGGAGCAGGAACTGAGAAAGATGAGACCTTTGAGAAGCTTGAAGAGAGAAGACGAGAGAGGTGGGCGTGCAGTTAAATGGTTTCGACAACTCGAAATTTCAGGTGGGAAAATTTTGGGATTCAAAATATTTCAGGGTCGCGGCGCGACTGTTTTATGGGAAATGACAAAACAAACCAGAGCGTTTGGGAAACCTTTCGATTTCCCCTGTATTTTAGAAAATGCTTAATCCCTTTATTAGATGGAGTCGATCAAATGCAGTATTTATTTTGTAAATAAATTTAAGATTGATGAATATCGACAGCGTTAGTTGACTGTTAAAATTCCAGGGCTAATGACTATAATTGCATTTAAACATTTTCAGACAGTGACGGGCTCATGATTTTTGGGATGTGGATTGTGAGGCAACTTATATGATAAAGAAACAAGGTTTATGACTTGAATAGACAATTACTTATAGTATTAGGATAACAAAAGTTTTCACCCATCTATTCATATCCTATGCGCCAGCTGATGTGCTGCGGATTTTAATTTTTTATCGCTTAAATGACAACAAACTCTTAAACTATGCATTTATGTTCAAAAAGGCATATGTATCTTATTTATATCAGAAAAGAATACCACTATGACCATAATTCGTCAAATTTTAGTTGGGGCATGTGTCCCCATTGTAGGCCCACCCATATTTTCAGATATAGCCATTCTACTCTAAATTATTTCTCAGACACCCAATGTCCACCTCCATCATCCACTACACAGAGAGCCCAAACTGCTGAATCGTGAGGCCATGGCCCATGGATGTCGAATCGCAAGGATATGTGGCCAAATCGTGAACCAAGGTCATAAAAATTGCATGGTTTATTTTTCATCATTTAATCTATAATTTTATTTTTTAATGATTATATATATAGTTGGATTATTATAAGAATTTAATAATTTGAACTCTTGTCTTAAGTTTCTACTCCCTCCGTCAAAAATTGAACACATTTCATTTTTTGGTTGTCTCGGAAAAATTGATCATTTTTCTTAAAATGAAACTTCTCACTCTCAAAATTACTACTAAACTATCATCACTTTATCTTTACTTTTTCTACCTCTTTTTTTGTGCACATTCAATCAAGGGGTAATTAAATAAACTTATTAAAAATCCTACATTCATCTTAATCTCCACACCCAACCAAATCCTTCAATTTTCTGAGGACGGAGGGAGTATTAGATAGAGTGGTAATTAGTGAAAGAAGAATACCGGTAAAAACCAATGAAGTAACCTCATCCCCAACAATCAACAAATTCAAATACTTGCAATATTTTGAACCTTTTAGTGGCACGTGCAGGGGCGACAGAGGTAAGAGTATAGGTGTAAGTTCGGAGTCTACCCGACAAATTTAGACTCAGGTCAACTCGAACCCGAAATTCTAAAACCACCAGTCTGTAGCCCAACCCAAAGTTGATTTTCAGGTTTGGCTAAGGGGTAGGTAGCTTGGCTAAGGGGATGGGTTGGGATATATGCATATCATAGGTTGGGTAATTTCGGGTTTCGGGTTGAAGTTTGGGTCTCAGGTTAAACCCGGCCCGAACCTGAAAAAATCCACAAAAATGTGGGTTTGGGTCGGGTTCGGGCTACCCGGGGGTGTTTTTACCCTCAAACCGACCCTAACCCGACATTTCGGGTTGGGCTTCCAGTTCTGTGTTGGACTTACACCCTTACGTAAGAGGATGTAGGTGGAGCGCCGAAAACAATGAAGGTAGCCGGCCTAACAAAGTGACAGTTGGCAAAGATAGTTGGGTCGTGTTAGGGCAGAATTGTTAAATTTAAAACTACTAAAGTACAATTTATGTAATTTACCCAAATAATGTAAAAGTCAACTAACGGTCAAGGAGAATTTTGTAGGGTTTTAAAAATAGAGAGTAACACTCTACTTTCCCTAAACCTCATCCCTTTTTTTGTAACTTACCTCTGTTTATTCCAATGTCCACTTGACTAGAGGTAAGTAAGAGTATTCAAGATTTTGAGATAATAGGGGAAAATTTTCTCTCTGTCCTGTATTGATTGACAAGATTGGCTTAACAAGACTGTCAATGTGCATAATATTTATGGGTAATAAAGTTATATATATATATGAAACAAATTTGTTAAAGGTAAAAAAGGGAAATTAAAAGCAATAATGTAAAATATGTAGGTCAAATCTCTTTAGTTTCCTCTAACAGTAGTGTTCTTAGTTAATTGTTAAGGATTTTAGGGTAATGACACTAATTATATGCTAAAATAGTCAAGTGGTAGCATGGGTTCACTTGTTTTGCGACGGCCTACACTCGCATGCATCGCGTGTCCTGAGCTCGTACGCTTCACGATGCTGGCCAGGCGACGATGACAGTGACGACGAGCACAGTGTCGGGTTGGGGAGGGAGAAAGGAGATAAAAAAATGTTGAGGTTGAAGTGTTATGGTTAAAAATATTAGTGAAAATAAGATTAATTAACCCTAAAATCCCTAAAAACCAACTAATACCACAAATAATTAAGAGGATAATCGAATATTTCACTATATCTTAGAAAGGTAACTAAAGATTTAATTACATCTCAAGGGTTTTTTTTTAAAAAAAACTTACTCATTATTTTATAGACGGATGGAGTAATATGTGAGGGGAAAAATTATTGTTAATAGAAATCTGAACGATAATAAAATAAAGTTTATGGTAAAAAGTTTGGTCATAAGAAATTTTACAATCCTAAAAGAGGAATTTTGACAGTAAATTCAGTTGGGTTGAAACGACGGCCAATTAAAACATAAAATTGTTTGGGCTTTGAAAGACATATTGAGCTTTAGTCAGTTTGGCCCATTAGACAACTTTAACACATTTTAGAGGTAGGGCCATCAGAGACGACTTAAATGCTTTTGAGTTAAAACAAGCGGTGAAAGTTTGAGAAACAAAAAGGTAAACAAATAATAGGGGGTTTCAAACTTAGGAGGAGGGATTTTCACGAGGTGAGAAATTGAAGAATTCACCGTGGATTCTTGAGAGGTGAAAAAATACATATTAGGGGGTTTCAAACTTAGGAGGGTAGATGAGAAATTGAAGAATCATTGTGAATTCTCGTCGCATTAGACAACTTTAACACATTTTAGAGGTAGGGCCATCATATACGACTTAAATGCTTTCGAGTTAAAAGAAGCAGTGAAAGTTTGAGAAACAAAAAGGTAAACAAATAATAATAAAGGCTTTTATTGTTATTCACTTTCATCTTGAAGTAGACACTTCTTCCGTCCCCTTTTTATTGCAACACTTTCCTCTTTTTTATTGCAACGTTTATTATATGATTTGACACCACTAACTTCATTCACACCACTTACCCAACTCTTTTATCTCTAAAGGGTAATTTTATCAAAATTATACTTCTTTCTAGTCACATTAATCTCTGTGCCATATCCATATGTTACAAAAATTAAGGGACGGAGGAAGTATTATTTTGGTAGAGCATTTACAACAATACTAGTAATTTTAAGTTAAACTATTGTTGTAATGGTAGAAAAAACTATTTTTGTTAGTGAGTTTGACATTGTCATCGTAACAATACTAGCTTTTATATGGTGTCAAATTTATTTTTTGCTAAAATCAACCACATTTATTTTAAGGTCAGTATTAAGTTCTCTCTCCACTCTCAAATTTGAGTAGTCACGTAACAAAAATTATTGTGGCTAACATGATAGTTTTTTTAATATACATTTGAGAGTAAGGGAATGGATGGTGGAGGCCTATACCCTTAGAAGCATAATTACTAGTAGGCTAGCATGATACTTAGTATTGTTGGATCTCATATTTGTCCACTTTTCTTATCTACTATTATATATTAATACAGGATAATTGCATTAAGTGTAAAAAAACGAAACTCGTTTATTGGTTGCGCCACATGTGCTCCACATCAGATTTGGAGTTTTTTTTCCTGATCCCATAAGGTAACAACTGAATATGGTAACTTCAAAAATTTTCAATTGTAGTTAAGGCAAACATCTAATCACTCTCATTTATTTTCTCATATGTAATTAAAATAATCAAAACACCCTCAATCAAAAATTAATTAAAACACACTTTTACAGCATTTGATTACTTTGCTCTCTCTCATCTACATCCGTTTATTTCCCAATCACTTTTCCTTGAAAGCTCCGCCTCCACCTTCGTATTACTCTCTGTCATTTGATGCATCATCTTATCGTCATTCTTTGCGAA
The DNA here is from genome assembly GCA_024586325.1 of Stellera chamaejasme. Classification (NCBI taxonomy): domain Eukaryota; kingdom Viridiplantae; phylum Streptophyta; class Magnoliopsida; order Malvales; family Thymelaeaceae; genus Stellera; species Stellera chamaejasme. Next base: position 9,495,299 of record CM044982.1, on the reverse strand, counting down.
CCACCACCACCTGAGCTACCCAATCACCGCCGATCCGATAGAGAACCACCTCATTGGCTGAAATCGATCGGCCAGAATTCTCCCCAACTGACACTCCAATCGTCCGCCATAGCACCGCAGAGCTTCTCCATGTCCACTGCTGCACTCTCCTTTGCCTGAAAGTGCCGCCGCTAACCACTGATTGAGCTTGACCTGCCATCTAACCTACAGACTCGACTTGCCATCACCGAAACATGAAGAAACCCTACATCCAGAGTCTTCCACAATGCTAAGCGCTCGATTTGAGTATCAGTGTGGACTCGATGGTGGGAGGCAGGCTGATCGATGGTGCGACAATGACGCTTGGCGGGAGGGGACAAATCGATGCCGAAGATTATCGTTTATTCCAGATTTGAAATGTCTTAGGTTGCGAGGGGACTGCTTGTCGGGCTTAGTGGCGGGATGAATTATGACTTTACACCTCCAGATCAGATAGTGAATTTATGCTAGTGGGCATTTCCTCTTCGTCCTTTTAATTTTTCTATTTTCAATTAAAATTTTAGATTTTTGTGTTCTTAGTGATAAACAAATTTATCTCCACCCAAATGTTGAGTAGCTAATGATCAACCAAACACGAAAGATAATTATAACAGATTCTTATTCATTATCTGTTCTCACCTCTTCCTTCAGTGTCTTATAGCCATTAAAAGAATTTTTGAATTTTTTCAATTAATATTAACGGTGAAGCAGAAAAAAATTATGTTGATCAAACATGATGAAGATTTTGCAGCAGCACTGGTAGCAAGCAAAGGAAATAAATTCTGGATACTGACGCTGATTGGGTGAGTATTCACAATTGTGCATACAAAGAAATTCGGTTACCTTTGTTTACTCGAGGTCTGAGGCCTAGGATAGGCTACAGTTGTCCTGTAGGCTTCATTTGATGAGTGAATTTTTGCATATCATTATATTTGAAATTTTTTAAAACAAGTGTGGAAAAATACATTTCTGCAAAGACTTGAATGAAGTTCTTAAAAATGTTACTCTGAAATATGCCCTTTCTAGCCTAAGTTGTTGTGGAGAGAGCACTCACTATGGACATGTTTGCAGTAACACTTTTAAAAGAAAATTGTGGTGCTAACATTTGTTTATTTGTACGTTTGATTACTCACATTTTCCCTTTTCATGTCATTTGTTTGCAGTAATTAATTTGATTGAAGGGGTAGATGTCAAAGCCATTAAAGAAAGAATTAGTAAATACCAAAAGAAAATGTTAAGTAGATAATGATCAACCAAGCACGAAAGGTAATTCTAAGAGACTCTTATTCATTACCGTTAATCGTGCGAATTTCTTCATCCGGTTTCTGATCACTTTCATGTTCTTTTAGTTGCTCGTAGGGACAATCATGGTGAGGTGGAGATGCGGTGTGTCGTCGAAACGGTTGGAAAACGCTTCGAGCAGAGTCATTTACTATGAACAAAAAGTGTAAGTTATGTCGACGATATGATGTTTGGGCTTGCCGTCAAGAGCTTCCAATATGGCCCAGAGTTAGGGATGGGTGACAAAATAAATTAAACCATCAGAAAAATAACTGATATCTTTTCTTGGATGAAAGATAAAACTAGTATAAATGTCATTATTCAAATAATAAAATTAACACAAAACTTTTAAAAATGAACTAATTTTTCATAAATCTAAGCCAAAAGTTTTAAAAGCGAACTAAATTTTCATAAATTTATTACACCGGATATATTGTTTTTTAATACATCAAAATTTTTGATAATTATTAATTCAGCGAACCCGTGACGAAGTCGAGTATTAGAACTAGTTGTTATTAGTTATATTTGATTTGGGAGTGTGATATCTAACATTATTATAGATGCTCTTAAATACTCTTGAATTTCCACTTATCATTGACCATTATAAAGAAATTATAAAATTTGTATACTAGTATGAAATCATAATATATAGGAGACTATAAACCTTATGATATATTGTTATGGTGAGTCCACTAGAAATTAAATTTGGTTACACAAGTCCTTACTTTTTGTCTAGTTGCATCCTCAGTCCCTATACTTTGAAAACTAGTTCCTTAATTTTGTAATATGATGTGATTGAATCTCTTAGTTTAGAAAATAAATTACAATTACACTACAACTTTCACTTTTCATTTTTTTTATAAAAAGTTCTTACTATTTACAAACCTCTATTTACCGCTAATGATTATGAATTACTCCCTCCACACCTCATTGATTGATCCATTTGTTTTGACTGTTTCATAGTATTTAATCTATAATTTTATTTAGAAATATTTAGACATGTATAGTTAAATAATTTACATACGTATCATAATTTGAAATATAAAGTTTCTAAATAGTTTTTTTATTTTTTTATACTATTTATCTTTATAAAAATCTGAGCCAAATATTGAACCTTGAAACACAAAAAATAAATGGGTCAATTAATGGAGTACAGAGGGAGTAATAAAGTTCAAGCTCTGTTTGGGAAATAGTTATTTCAATTAGCTGTAACATTTCGGATAATTTTGTAATGGATGAGATCAAACATCTAAACTCAATACCGTTGAATTGCTGTAGCATTTTTCTTGGATTTTGTTTTTACATTTTCTCTTAGCAATAATTTATATAAAATACAAGTTTAGAAAGACTAATTCTTTTTATATCCATAAAAATGCATTATATGTTTATTAGTATTTAATTAATTATTTTTATTCAGTTTTTTTGACATAAATTTTGATAAAATATATCCATATTTCAATTGAATTTTTAAATTTATAAATATATTTCTCTTGATTTTCAACATTTAATTATTATTCCTTTAAAGTTTGATAAATTTTATGCATCTCGTAATTTGAGGTTTTAATTTTTGAATATATATTTTTTATCTTTTAATATTTCATAATTGAAACTGTATAGACATTATGTAAAATTATGAATTTTTTCTGAAATTTTAATTAATGTTGTGTCTTTATTTTTTGCGCGGAACGTGTAACTAGAATTAAGTAGTGATGAATTAGATAGTTGAATACTTGAACATATGAACGACTTATGGGCACATGGGACATCCTTGTGAATGCTGGAATGAACACTTGATGACAAAAGTGAACGAAGTCCTTTTCCTTTTCCTTTTTTTTTTTTTGTTACCACGGTAAGTTGAACAATAATTTAAAGAGAGTGAAGGAAACGGAAGTGTAAAACTGACGTAGGGTGACTCGTCGTATTCCACCACTTGAATGGAATATGAATCTGACGGTTTAGATGGGTCTAGCATGGACACGTGTTGAGAAGATATCGTCGTTCTAGGTTGCAACGTCTTTGTCAAATTTAACGCCGCGTGCCTCAGTAAAACGACGGGACCGTTAACCGCTTTGTCAGAACCGCTATAAAAAGAGCTCATATGTTGCAAAATGCACATCAGTCCAAAAGATTATTTCACTCAAAAAAAAACTATCAAATACTAAAAAGAAGAAATTTGGGACAAAAGAAAAGTTCAGTAATATTTTCAATTTGCCAATCTATTTCGAAAACTTTTAGGGTCCATTTAATTACGGAGAAGTTTCCAAGTTTTTCTTTCTAAAATTCATTTGTAAATATTTGATAACATACCTAATCTTTAATATATGAAAAAACTTGTTTTCTAAAGATTAGAAAACTCTAATATTAAAGTGGAAACCTTTCAAACAAGGTTCCCTAATTTAATACTACAGTTTTTCAAAGTTTAGAAAACCTTATTTTCCATACCTTCAAACTTAGATATATGATCAAAAATTTACAAAGAAGTTTTGAAAATTAAAATTTGGAAACTTTTCTGTGACTAAACGGACCCTTAGTTATTGTATTCACCGTTTATAATGTTAATTAACTGTCAATAATTTTAAAATTAATTACTTTTATTATCACTAATACATCTAACCCTTAACACTTAATACTTTATTTCCATCCTTTGTCCCTCTTCAACCCACACCATCTCGCCCAGAGTCATCGTCATCTTGTTGTTGCCGTGAAATGTAAGAGTTCAGTATGTAGACGAGCTCAGACCGCTACAATACACATGATTTTAAATCTTTCTTAACCGTTTTGAAATATAGTTATTGTAATTACTTATAAGATAATTAATTGTCAATTAACACCAAGTCACTTTATGGTGCACTTAAGCACGCCCTAAATGCTGAAGATATCAATTATATTACAAAAATGTCATAACTACTCCACCAACACAACTCGAACTATGAAGCTTTCGCTCTTTCTTCTCCCGAAGACGTCAACCAGCTTAATCTCCTCTGGAAATTGGGGCAAGCTGTAACATCAAGGAAGTCGATCGTGCATTTATCAAAACAAACAACAATGGAGTTGAAAAGGCAACACTCACTCTTCTTCCCAACCAGAGATTGCTGCGATGGAGCTATCTGTATTCGAGCCAAGTCACATGGATTGGATCCTATATTAATGATTACAAAAGAATAAAATAATAATTAAAAGAATAGCAATAATTAAATAGAGTAATAGTTATGATATTGTAGAAATTTGATGATTATCGGTGGTAATTTCATGACCAGAAGAGTCGTGATCCGTTAGTAAACTAGTCTTGATCTTGTGGTAGAAGAGTCGTGATCCCGCATTAGAATAATCGTGATTCCATAATTGAAGTATCGCGATCCCGCAGTTGAAGAATGGTGATCTCGTAGCAATAGTTTCACGGTTATTGTAAATAACGATCTCCGTAATAAGATATCATGATCATAGTAGTAGTTTCATAATTAATTGGGATAAATGATTAAAAGCATGTCGATACCTAAACGGCCTTTGAAAAAATATCAAAATATATGACACATAGATCTCGTTTTTTTCATTCTTTTTTTTCTTCATTAGACTAATTATTTATAATTTTTGATTATTGAATAAAACTATATGCACCTTTTTAGATAATAGGAAAAAAAGATATGACATGAATGTAAATAAGTTGAAAACTAAAGTACACCCTAAGCGTCAAATGTAATAGCGCCTCAGCCATTAACACGATCAATGGGAGAAATCAAAGACTTCATAATAGTACTTCATAGAATAATTAATTAACATCATAACTGTCAATTACCCTTACAATTTTATTGTTGAAGTAAGTATAACTTAGAAATCGTGGTAAGTTGAAGGTTAAAAGAAAAAAAGAAGAGGTAGAGTAGTAGTATTTCAGGGAAAGTTTGGATTTGGGAAGAGAACAAAACGGTGCGCGTCACCATCATCTCGTTGCGGCATATTACCGTTTTCTGGGTTTATGGGCAAACCGAAGAGAGCGCAAACGTTTTCTGTTTCTGGCCAGAAACGCAAAGACGTTCAATTTGTAGAAACAAGAATGAGTTGTAAAAAAAGTCCTCATTTTGTTCACTAAAAGACAACAAAAACCCGTCCACTAGTTTCATCGGAGAAATTATAATTGAAAATTTAATGAAATGTTGTGAATGTTTTGTTTGATATAATAAAGCTCGATTTTCCGGTAACTAATTAATTAATTCTGCATGATCCTCAAATGAAGTTTTACACTCAAATTCATCAAGTATATATAATTCAACTACAACGATTCCGAGTACCCTTTTTACTTGAATTCCTTTGATCAACAAAAACAGTTTATTTATAAACTAGAATGTTAATTAATTTTTTATTAATTATTCTGCCTATATGGTACTGCATTATTTGTCCATGGTCCTTTGCCGTAATATCGACTCGCACAATTTCGCTATTAATTACGAGAACCTTGAATATTGAATATACGGAAATATAAAAGTTAGAAAGCACAAAAGAATAAATGGGGTAAAGTGCACATGACAATATCGACATAACTTATAGCCTCAAATCTTAGAGAACTAGTCCTAATACCCTACATTAATATTTTGCAATTCTTATGTTGTTATTTGTATCAATGCGAATGTATCTTTTAGTTGTGCAAATTCATTCGTTTTTCGCGACTTTTAGATAAATATAATATCGAACTACTGACATGCGTAGCAAAACGCACAATCTATAAACCGTGGACGATAAATTGGGTGTTAGATCTTGTAATATAAAAGTACGCACTTATAACTTAATCATATACTATTAAGATACACGGAACAACAAAACTCAATCATCCACCAATAATTAATGCGCGCATATATTCATCATATACTAATACCCGTCTTCACATGCAATGAATTAATAATTATAAAGTTCTTAGTATATCAAATAACAACATATTCGGTGTAATAAATTTATGAAAAATTAGTTCGCTGTTAAAGTTTTCGATTAAATTTATTATTGAAATATTGATAGAGATACCATGTATTCGAAAATATAAACTAAAGACAATATGTTCAGTGTTCCATTTTTTGTTACAATTAGGGACATCATCATCAATTTGACCCTAAACGTTTTAAGAACTAACAAAATTGACCATAACTTTTGAAAATACTCACGGTTAGTGTTGCTTTCTTAGTCGTGAAAAAATTTCAGTAGGTTGTTATTGTGGTTGCTTACCCATCTCACGGGCCTTTAGAATGGTTGCTTACCCGTGTCGCGATTAAGTTAGGCCGTTATAAGTTATAACCGTTATGATGTTAAGTCTAAAAATAAAGGTCTTGTCGTTAAAAGTAAAAGAAAGATGAGGCTAATATGTCAAGAGGGGCAAACTTAAGGGGGAAAGGGCATTAAACCAAATCTCATATCTGAATCGAAAAGAATAGTGTAGCCATGTCCGCCCTTGGCCCGACCAACCTACCGCAGTACCTGTCACAAAACAGCCGTATTCAGATAATCTAGCCAGAATTGCGTTCGAGTTACCATGGTGCAAGACACATCTTAGCTGCTCACTCGTCGTCACTCATATCTTGTCATCCCCCGCCGTCACCGCGTGCACCAGATATTGTTCGAAATTGCCCGCTTTCTATCTGAAGTATGAAACAGAGACTTATCATAACGTCGACAGTGGATGTCCAAGAATCTAAATATGGAGTATGAAATAGCACTTCCCGATAAAAGCATCCCAAATCGAACCTCCACCTACGATTTCCGCCATTGCCGGCCCTGAAATGTCGTCACCCAATCGAATTTCAGCCTCTCGTCTATAATGCGTTGAAGAAAATTCGATTCTAGGTGCGTTAAATGGGTTTATATTTCGTGATAATCCTGAAGACATAACATCATTCAGTCTTGGAACATATGAAATGATTCTGAAAATAATTTACAGAAGCAACAAAAAAAGATAAGAAAGCAAAGATTCACGAAAGCATATTGGAAGAAGAAGAAGAAGAGCGGAAACACCACCTGCAAGAAAATAAAAACCCATTAAAACAGATTGGAAAAAAAGCATAAAGGCAGAGCAAAAACAACAATGAAAGCCAAATCATAAATCAAAGAAAACTCAACAAAAAAATTATGGAGAAAAGGGAAATCGAGAGACGAATGGAAAGGGATGAGAGAAATCTAATAGAGAAACGCGTCTGCAGTACGCTAGAAGGGAATTACCACGTATTTTGGTATTTATTGGCAATGAATTGATTTTATTGTTGCTGACTTTTATCAAACTCCTAAATAAATAGCACTACATCTCACTAAGGACGGAGAATTTAAGAGATGTCAGAAGGAGAAAAAAAGATAAACTGAAAATAAATGTAGTAATTGTCAATCAATGTAGGTTAATTACGGATTGTTGTATGACAACTTTATGTGAACGCATTAATTACTGGGGAAAAAACGAAACTCGTGATGTGGATCCTAAATGGATCCAATGCAGACACTACCGGGGGAGGCATTGGCGCCGGAGGACTGGCAATCGTCCTCCCGAACAGGAAACGACAGGGGAGGTGAAAGCGAGAGATGAAAAACATTGGACTTGAGAGAGAAGAGAGTGGATGGAAAGAGAATCGGAAAAAAAATGAAAAAGAGAAGATATATGCAATTGATTATAATTAAATGTTGAATCAATTCCTCTATAAAAAATGTTGAATCAATTAGTGAGCTTTTGAATTCTAATTAAGCATGAAGAAAGGGAAAGAGAGGTGGAGCGAGGGAAGAGAGAGATTAATGAGTTGAACTTGATTAATTAGTCAATTACAAATTTTAATTTAATTACATTAATTGTTGGAATAGGTATTAATGTGTTGATTGATAATTCTCATAATTGGTTGATTGATGACATTAATTAGTTACCATGTGGGATTGTAAAAAAAAATGGAAGTGATGTGGCGCTGATGTGGAGATGAGGTGGTTTCACCAAATCGCGACATTCACTTTTTTTCTAGCTATTTTTGAAGTGATCCTGTATTAGTATATGATAGTAGATAGTAGATAGTAGATGCTAAAAAATCATTAACTATAAATAACTTATCCCTCACATCATTTATGGCAAGCAAATCTCATTATAATTGCACCCTAATTAATTTTCGATCCGTCTAAGATTATACTGACAAGCCTCAACGCCATTATTATACCTTTATCATTGTAAACTTCTACTTTAAATAAATATAAAGAAAAGATAGGAATCAATTCCATTCATTTAATTCAAGACACATGAATACAAAAAACAAAACTCATCATTTTCCGTTTTGTTTACTCTAAAGTCAGTCCTTAGAATTAAAACTCGTGTAGCACCTCCCATTTATCTTGTGAACATCAAATATTATTTTACAAATTTATAGTACCTACAATGGCATTGTTGCGATAAGTGTCATCTCAAACCCAATGAATGTCACACACTACTTCCTTAATAATAATTAATAATAACAACAACAACAATAATAATAGTAATAATAGTTATAATAATAGCTCGAGAGGGTGTTGAAGTTGGTCATCACTCATCACCCTAAAAACCACTCGTAATCGACTGTGGTGGATTTAAAAAAAAACCCGTGAAAACACTCCAATATCTTTAGTGTCTAAGGTCCAAATCCGATCGATATGGAACCCATGAAAATTTATATATCAATCAATCTATTGATCGCTCATTTTAGATTTACAGCACAATTGAGAATTACACCCACCTCGAAAGAAAGCCAATAATAACAAAGGTAAACCATTATTTCATGTGCATGCCACATTTATGAATATCTAAAACGAACAACATTTTAAATTAGCATTACTGTAACTTTTATCCATATCACACATTTTAGAGTGCGGTCCTCGGATGAAAAATTTGGAAAAAAAAAATTAATTGCTAAAATATTTTAAATCTATATGAATGTTTTATGGGAGGAGAAATATACACAAAAAGTATACGGAGTATTTTATTTTTGTACGTGATGACCAATTTGCACTTAATTTTAAATTTTCGAGAATCTACGATATTGACCACAAATTTGTGAAATTATGAGTCACATGAGATTGTTATGTATACTAATTTGAATCAAGTTCATTTTGCTTAAACTCTAAAATTATTATGACAATTGAACATGCTTTTATAACCTTCTTATAGAATCGATATTTCTTAGAAGTAATTCATCATTACGGATCGCCCCAGGGGTAATACTCTCCTCCCAGAAGTTTTGTAACTTTGTTTTTCTTGAAGTTCATTCGATGATTTATTTTCCTCATATTTTGAACTATAAATTTGAAATTTTTATGTATAAATGACAATTTTTATGTGTTTATTGTACAATTTGTTTTTTAAAAAACTTTTATACTAAATATTAATATAATATTAATATAAAAAATAAACTAAATTAACATAAAAATATAAATATAACACAAAAATTATAGGCGGAAGTGGTAAATGTTGGTAAAACGTTGCATCGTGGCATCCTTCAAAGTAAATAACTAAATAAGTACTCAACGTTTATCTTTTCATGCCATTTAATTTTAAGTTATTTATATTAATTTAAGTTAAAAAAATTCAAAGAAATATATTTATCAAACTAAAAATATTAAATTATAATATATATATATATATTTAATTTATATTTAAAATCGATATAAAAATAAAATCATAAATATAAAAATAAAATTATAAATTAAATTAGATCGTTAAAAAAACGTCACAGTAAAAAATAGACCCGAGTGGTAGTATGGATTACATTCATCCCGGATGTTGCCACGTCGAGCGATCTCGTCCTTCCACGTAGGAGGAGACGTGTCAATCCGTCCACATCAGCAGCATTCTCTTCCATATAATCCCCTCCTGCTGCACCTGTACCAAAGAAGTGTTGTGTATGATTTGTATCCTTCCGCAAAAACACACAAAAGTCCAACTTCTCCTTTCACTTTCGGCCCCTCGTCTCTCTCCTTCCCTTGTTTTCTCTTCCTTCATTTTCCTGGCCGCCCAAATCGAGCTCCCGCCGGAAAACATGGTGTCTCCGGCGATCGAACTCCATTTGACTTGTTAAGCGAAAACGGGACGCTGTCTTCCAATCGCACATTTCGGAGAATTTAGCATAATTTCCCAAACACAACAAGCCCTAAACAAAAAGTGACTTGGTTACAGCTGCTTCCAAGTTGTTCCGATATTTTTGTCTTAGAATTAGAGACAACGACCGACTTAGAATTAAGTAGTCTATGTTGTTTGGAGTTCGGGAGCTCGAATTTTGTTACATTTCTCTTCGATTTTGGATATTTGGGTCCATTGTTCGCAGAGATCGGAACCTTTCGTGATCACCGACGAGCTACTTTTTCTTGTCTCTTGTTTCCCTGAAATTTTCAGCTGATCTCTAGGGTTTACCGTCCCCTCATCTTTTGTTTCAATTTCGTGTGTTCGTCTTCTTAACTGTGTGCGGAAGATGAAAAGTCCTAAAATAGTTTAGAAGCTCAATGACACAGAAATAATTTGATTCTATAATTCTGTTTGTCCGGGCTCTGTAAATCAAATATCAGGCAGAGTCGAGCTTTAACAATGGAGAACAATTGATTGAAAGCATTATTGGTTGAGCTGACCGTTGCCTTTTCCGATGAAGATTCAGCCACTTGAAAGTAACGAGTTTGATGAGCAGACTCAATTTGAACCAGGGAAGCCGGTGGTGAAGTGGCGGCTCAAGCGGCTGTTCGAGCGGCAATTTCAGAACGTTCTGAGAATTTCTGCGGCGGAGAAAGCCGGTGCTGCTGAGGATTTACATTTGGTGAAAGATGCGTCGAACGACATAGAGCCTAGTTCAGTCTGTTTGGCGAAGATGGTGCAGAGCTTCATCGAGGATAGCAACGAGAGGCAGCAATCTGGTGCGGCGAGGTACAACCGCAACCGCTGCAACTGCTTCAACGCCAACGGCAGCGAGAGCTCTGATGATGAATTCGATTTCTTCAGCAGCTTCGGCTCCGGCGACTCCGGCAAAGCTTCTTCTGCTGAACCATGTGAGATTCTCAAGGTACAGATGCATGCAATTCAGAGATGTTTGATACTGAGAATTTAACGAGAGAACACAAGTGCTAATTTTGTTTGTTGCAGCAGAATTTGGTGCTTTGCGCGAGTGTGGAAGAGAGGAATTTACTGGCGGATACGTCGAGGATTGTGGAGAAGAACAAAGTATGTAAGCGGAAGGATGAAACTGGCCGGAAAATTGTAAAGGATGAGTTACTGGTTCTTGGATACGATGCTTCAATCTGCAAATCCCGCTGGGAAAAGTCCCCCTCTCATCCCGCCGGTAATCTCTCTTCCCCAAATATCTCTGATTTTTCTGGCTGTTTTGATTTCTGTTGTTACAGGAACCTTCTTCTCCTGAACTTGTAGAAGAGTCTGAAATGGTTTCATAGTTCAATTGCTGTCTTATTACCCGGAGAATCTATTCAGATTTGATGTTTGGTTCATGTTTTGCATTGTATCTCCTGATTTTAACTTCACCACCCCGCACATGCAGGAGAATATGAATACATAGATGTGGTGATTGAAGGTGAAAGGTTGATTATCGATATTGATTTCAGATCAGAATTCGAGATAGCTCGATCAACCAAGGCCTACAAATCGATCCTCCAAACACTACCTTTTATATTTGTTGGCAAATCAGATCGCCTGGAGAAGATAATCGCCATTGTTTCAGAGGCAGCTAAGCAGAGTCTGAAGAAGAAAGGGATGCATATTCCTCCATGGCGCAAGGTAGAGTACGTGAAGGCCAAATGGCTCACCCCCTCTGGTCGGTCCACACCAACAACTACACCGAAAGTTTCAGAACTTGATCTGGAACAAAAGGAAGAAGCTTCAGCTGGTTCAAGTCACGATGAGGGACTGAAACTGAAGTCTCAGGATGAGTCCGAGGGTGATGACTATGTGTTTGTTCTGTCAGGTAGTTCTGGGGAAGAAGACGAGAATAAGAAACCAGCTGCAGAAGAATGGAAACCGCTGGCGATAAAGAACAAGAGCCTGCAAATTCCAAAAGTCCTCAGTGGTTTGGCTTCCATAGTCGGTAATGACGCTTGAAGTTTATCAAAGTTTTTTTCTTTTTTGCTTCTTTTTCTTTGTGGCCTGTTTTGGGTTCCCCATCGAGGAGTCGCCTACAGCTATAGCTGGTAAGAGCTTTTTAGTTTTAATGGCATCTCACATGTAATAGCCTATGAAATCCCCTTCCTGTTTTTGATGTAGGGGATGATGATCTGACCTTGTTGACATACCTAATGTAGTACTAGGAAATAAAACATGTTTACTGGAATACACTCCCTACTGGTAGTTGTGGTTTGGTTTGATTTCTTCATGGTCTCCTCCTCTCTGGTCTCTTTGAGGAACTTGTACAGTAACATTTGATCATCCTGATCCATACTCGATAGGGAAGAATTGATTTTGGGTTGAAAAAAAAGCAAGCTTTAGCTTTCCTACTGATTGTGATGGTGGGTGCTTGTGTAAATATTCAAACTTGACCATTCGGCAGCTAAAAAAGGTTGACAAGTCTGGTGAAAGCGAGGCTCAACCGAACAACAGCGAAATTGTGAGGGCATTTGCTTCGGGTGTAAGTAAATCCCTCTTTCTTTCTGGATCAGAATTAATGGCACCCACAAATGCATGCAGCGACTTGAAGCCTCATCGATCCCACATTAGTATCTCCGTATCGTTCTTTCGATTTTCCAACTTTTCTTTTTGGGCGATTAGGAGCAAAACTTACCAGAAGTCGAAGCTTTAGACCACGTAATCTGTGCTCAGTGCTCACCCACCGAAATTGAACCAGAGTCCACCTTTCCTTTAATCTGATATAAGTGTTAGTACTCTTTCAACGTCTGATCACCATCCAACCACTTTCTTCTTCTTCAACCTTGGCCACCATCAGAACCGCCTAGTCACGCTGGAGCTCAACCCCATGGATGGCGATGCCCCGACCTCCCCCAACCAACCCCATGGACGGCGATGCGGGGCGAGAATTTCAACAAAAATTCGACCGACGAGAGTTTCAACAAAAATCCGACTGACGAGAATTTCAACAAAAATCGTCAACTCATTTCCAAGTATAACCGCTTCGATTCGCCGTTCCAGCAGTTCTACGCCGCTCCAACCACCATCATTGTCACAGCCGGTCGCCGGCGAACCATCACGGCCTAGTTCCCGGCGATTGTAAAGGGTTGAGCAAGGTACAGTGTAAAATCATTAGGATCAAATTATAAAGGGTTACAAATTTTAAACACTACTTTCTGTCATAGAGTTAACAGATTTTTAACTTTTAACCTAGTTTTAAAAATTAGATGACACTTTAGCTTCAAAATGAAATTTAGTAGCAAATTGAGAGATTTTGAATACTTTAGTGCTATTTTTACCCACCCTTTTGTTAACCGTTAGTAATATATAGCTCTTCTCATACTACTATAACCTACCATTAAATAGTGTTTCTAACTTTTAACGAATGCTAACATTATTCCCAAACAGACCTAACATTTCCACACTCTTAACGTTAAAATTACTACCTCAGTCCCTTTTTAATAGTTATATTTCTTTTTCAACATCTAATTTATGTATTTTTTCTTCAATATTTTAGTATATAAAGTTAAGTAGTTTATATACATAAATTAAATCAATCTGTCTAATTTTTAAAAATATTTTTTTTAATTTTTTAACAAATTCTTTATAATAAAAAATTAAATCAAACAAAAGTGTATAAGTGAAACGTAACAATTAAATAGTGTTGTTCCTGTGGCGGATAAGCGAAATACTATGAATTATTGGAGTATATTTTGTCAATCTTAAACATTCTTCGTAAATGAATTATATCTGAGTCTGAGTTCCCTTTACGCTCGATTCCTTCCTCCTGTCTTTCAAAACAAGGCTTTCCCCGAAATATCGTGGTCATCATATCATATCTTTCACGGCCCTAACTAAGTACTTCACCGAATTCTATTACCCGTTTGAACTTTGAAGCAAACAAATATATTACTTCGTTTGAAAGGGTATTGTGTAAAAAGTTGTTGACGCTGATTATGGAATTAATTAATAGTCCTTATGAAAAAATAATTAATTAATAGTCAATACAATACCATGACTTCTTTTTTTCCTTGTTCTTTTTCTTTTTGCTATATTGTGAAACATTTTTGTTAAAATATAGGTAAAGTCTACCTATAGTTCTATAACTTAACTTATTGTATCACTGGAGTTCAGTTTTAATTCTTTATACCAATAAAATCTTGTTTTTAAGTTTTTCATTCATTCGTGGTCATTTTTGATATTTTTGCCCTCAATTTTTAAAATATTACCCTTTTAAACAATTTGTAAAATATAAAAATCATCCTAACGTTTAACGAAACTTTCAATTTTACCCTCAATTTTTATAAACCCTAAAATTATACCTTAACTTTTATAAACCCTTACAATTTTACCTAATTTTTTCTCTCCACTTTATCTCACCACCCATCTATCCACCACCATCGGAACATCGGCGGACCGTCGCTGACCTTCACCGGAATGCCCAGGCCACCCTCCAAGCCGCGAAACGCGGGCCTAGAGAGGCAAATTTGCAGCCCAGGGCCGCGAATCGCAAGCCCAAGGCCATGAATCGCCGACCAAATGTCGTGAATTGTTGGCCCAGGGCTGCGAATCGCGAGTCACTGATTTAAGGCCGCGAATCACGAGAACTAGGCCACGAATCACCGGCCAAAGGCCGCGAATAGCCTTCCCAGGTTGCCAATCGCAATCTGGCGACAGCCCGTGGCGTTCCGGCAGCGGTCCGTGACTTTCCGGTGGTGGTGGGTTGGATGGTGGTTGATATGGGTGGAGGTGAAAAGTTTAAGGTAGATGAAGATGTTAGAATAGGGGTGTAAATGAGCCGAGCCGAGCTCGAACATCACTGGTTCGAGCTCGAGTTCGAGTTCGTAAAGGTCGGCTTGAGTTCGAGTTCGAATCATACGAGCTCGAAAAATACAGCTCGAGCTCGGCTCGTAAGCTCGTGTAGCTCGAAACAAAAGTTGGATGCAACATATAAACGTTAGAGCTTAAAACTAATCAATAGATAAAAGTAAGGACTCACAATATATTTATCGATTTTTAGTTAGTCCAAACTTTCAGATCTGCTTCTCCACTCAAACCGTTCTTTGACGTATCTCGTTCAGTTCACGACAGCGACGGATCTAGTTCTTGATGCAGACGGATCTGGTTCTCAACTCTTCGTCTCCGATAGCGATATGTTCTCAACTCCTCATTACCGATAGCTCTTCCCTTTGAAACTAGTTTTCGACGCCGGCAAAGTGATTTCCCCCATCTAGGCTCAAACAAATCTGAACCGCAAGACATGTGAAACACCATCTCCGATGTTTACTGGACGCACCGCTGCTATCTTCTTGTCTTGCACCATCAACAACAATTTTAACAACACCTACAGACCGTCTGTTAGTTTAGGAATTAGGAATTTAGTGATTTAATTTACATTCAGATAAAATATAAGATTTGGATTTAGTTCATAAGATAAGGGTATTTTTATAATTACACACGGCTCGATAAGCTCGTGAGCTCGACGAGGCAATCTTACAAGGCTCGAAGCTCGGTTCGTTTGTTAATAGAGATTGAATTTAGGCTCGAGCTCGAGTTCGATGTTCCTAAGGCTCGGCTCGTTTGACGTTGTTCGAGCTCGATCTGGCTCGCGAGCAGCTCGATTCATTTTACAACCCTATGTTAGAAATGGTTTGTTTGTAGATTTTTAAAATTTGAGGGTTTAAATGATATAATAAGAAAAATTCAGTTTATACTCATTATTGTACCATTCATGTTAGATGGTAAAATGGTCAAATAATTGTAAAAAAGATCATAGATGAAGAAAAAACTTAAAAACATGACTTTATTTGTACAAAAAGTTAAACAGAACCCTAGTGGTACAATAATTTAAGTTACAGGACTGTGGGTGCAGTTTACCCTTATAATATATACTTTCTCCGTCCCAAGTGTGTTGTCACTTTTAGCTTTTTTGTGTAGGATAATATTGTCTTTGGTCATTAACTCGTTTCACATTAACTTCCATCTTTACCCCATCCCAAACTCATTCTCACTCCTCCCAACCCACTCCCTAGACTCCTTAAATGTGTGCATTTGTAAGGGTAAAAGTGGACTAAAATAAAGGACAAGTGGAAAATGTCATTTCATTTGGAACAAAAATATTTTGATGTTGTGACAACACACTTAGGACGGATGGAGTATTAAATTTTATTTTCAACCTTCCCGTATATTCTTACGAAAAAAGTGAAACAATGAACTCCTCGAACGAAAATACAAATGGAGTACTATAAAATATCCATTTCCCTTTTAATCGGCATGTTTCAATCACTCATCTCTAATCAATAAGTGCAAATTAAAGCGTTATGATCAGAAAAGATGCAGGACAAATATTGGAGGGGGTAACGGAAGAAATATTTCGTTAAAGACTTGTCACGTCACCGTGCTCCTTTGTTTTCACCGTTGTGCTCTGTTAATCTGGCTAACAAGATCCACGTTTTCTGGCAACGGAGTGGTTCCACGGTGGTGCTTCGAAGGTCAGAGAAGGAAGTGGTTGTGCTTTGAAGCGGCGAATCGACGTTGGAAAGGCTATAATTCGGCATGACGGGCCATGGCGATAATGCTACTTTTGGGTCGTCACCTAGATCGACGTTTTCCGAAGACGGAGCGGGTTCGCGATGGTGCTCCTGAGGTCGGCGAAGGTAGTGGTTGTGCTCCAAACGGCGAGTCAACGTTGGAATGACTGGAACTCGACGTGACAAGTCTAAATCGAGTCCGGCGGGTCGTGGCGATTTTCTCTTTGCTCAGGGTGTCTCCGGTGGCTTGAGAAGGATGGACGGCTTTGGTGTGGCGCGGTGGTCTTCAGAAGGGCGGATTTCGGTAGTGAGGGGCTACGGGCGAAAGGGGGACTATGATGGAGGTTGATCAAAAGTCTCGTTTGACGCTTTTGCTTATGTGATTTGTTTTTGTTGACTCAACCAATCAGCTTCTAATATCAGCTCCACATCAATAAAAATGAGTCTCACATCACACATGGCGGTTGAGTTAGACAACTTAATAGTTGAGTATTAAAGTTGCACTAATGTATAAATGTGAGTGATTAAAATAGATTTGTAAAAAGCAGATTGGACAATTTGTACTTTTCGACATAATTCAGTGTCTTTTGCTCGTTTAATCCATGTGGAAGGAGGACTAACATGCACCGGAATTTTTCGTTATTGCGCCTTGTGCTTATATACTCCCTCCGTCCCTGAAAAATTGAACACATTTCCTTTTTGGGCTATCCCAGAAAACTTGATCATTTCCTTAAAAGAAAACTTTTCACTCTTAAAGTTACTAAACTATCCCCAATTTATCTTTACTTTTTCTACCTCATTTTTTGTACACTTTCAATCAAGGGACAATTAAGTAAACTTATTAAAAATCTCACATTCACCTTAATCTCCGCGCCAACCAAATCCTTTAATCTTTTGGGATGGAGGGAGTACTATTCTACCTTGAAAATCGTATCGGAAAAACCTGCCCTTTCATCAATTCACGTTAATTTTTTAATACTGTATTTCTGTTTTCTGGTGCAACTGTGCAAGCAATCATTACGTTTATGAAATTTAGTAGTACAACACTATTTTATTACTGACTTAGTTTTATAATAAGATACCCTTCTCCTTAGTATTTTCACCGTCAGTTCAGTGCGAATGATAAAAAAAATAATCGAAAAATTTGGTGAAATGTGTTTTAATTGGTGGATAAGATTTACTCATTTAGTTCCCAATTAATTTTACATATTTCTTTTTTAAGTTGTCTATAAAAAATTATACACTTTCCTTAAATGAAAACTTTTCTCTTCTAAAATTACCAAACTATCCCCACTTTATCTTAACTTTTTTTATCTCGTTTTTTGTGCAACCTCCACTCAAGGATAATTATATCAAACTTCATAAAATCTTACATTCACCTTAATCTTCGCGTACACAAAAAGTGTATAATTAATTGAGGACGGATGGAGTATGTGAGTAGAGAAATTCAAAAAAATATGTAATTTGATAGATAATTGATGGATTTAAGGTTGTTTTATGTATTGAAATTGAAAATGTTGGATTTTTTTTTTTGTTGAGAAATTAGGCTGTTGAAGTAAGCCTTAATCGTTAAGTAATGTCTCAAAAAAAATCGTTAAGTAGTTATTTTACCTAATACTTCTAATCAGGACACAACTCCTTAGGAATATATTGATTGTTTATCTTTTTTAGTTGACACAGTAAAATAAATACGTTATTTAAAAAGGTATTGTTACACTAATTTTACTTAAGTGTGCATGAAGGTTTATTATCAATAAATTTTATGTTTTTAAAAAATAAATGAGATGTTTATTAGAAAAAAAAATCAATGGAAATGTTAACCCAAACAATTTTATTTCGAAGTTTCAATTAATCTCTAAACTGCCCACTACCACCGTATAGCTGCAGGCCAGGTGTTAAACAAAGGATAATGGTGCTTAATTAATTAATTAATCCAAATTATTAGTGTCATCTAAGAATGACAGTGAGTTTGAGTAAACCGTAGTCTGTGGAGACCCGCACCGCATCTCCTGGATCAAACCATGGATTTTATCTATGGGTTTGTGGAGGTGAATGATTTTTTGACCCATTAAGGTCCGTGGAGGTGGATTTAATCCCTCCGCACCGCGGAGCTCCACCGTCCGCTAATTCGCGGATCTTCGCAACCCGCAAACAAATTATACACATCAATAACTTATAAAACCAACAACTCTATAACTTATACCAAACCAAAAACTCTAGCTCATTATCATATTATATATTCTCCAACTCAACCACACATGATTGTTAGTTCGATACTTCAATTATATATTTATATATATATATATATCAGCTTTAAATTTGCTCCGAACAAATGGAATTAGTTAGTTTGTTTTTTTATGTCTTAGGGCGGATAAAACAAAGAAATCGTATGTGAGATCGATGTCACGTTTTGATGTCTTAGATGTAATCAACAAGATTGAAATTAGTACTAGTGGAATTATGTTATCTAGTTAATTCATTTCTATAG
Organism: Stellera chamaejasme; assembly: GCA_024586325.1. Classification (NCBI taxonomy): domain Eukaryota; kingdom Viridiplantae; phylum Streptophyta; class Magnoliopsida; order Malvales; family Thymelaeaceae; genus Stellera; species Stellera chamaejasme. The sequence continues at coordinate 9,475,903 of CM044982.1, read as the reverse complement.
TTTTGTTAGCTTGTAGTTAGACTCGAGTGTTTTATCAAATCATGTTTGGATGTTGTTATGTTACATCTATAATTATGTGTGAGCAGAATTGATGTTGATGTTAAAGTATCCGCGGATGTCTCGTGGATGTGTAAATAACCGCGGATGTTGGAGGTGGAGGAAGATGACATCCACTAGGAAAAAACCCGCAAACCAAGGAAGTAAAAAAACTCGCGAATGATGAAGGTGGCTGAGCACCATCCGCGAAGACTCCGACCCATTGCCATTGCCATTGCCAGTGTCATCTAGCTCCGAGGTAATATTACTCACCCTGTCCCAAAATTATTAAAACACCTTTCTTATTGGATTGTCCCTAAATTATTGAAATACTTCCTTTTTTAGTAAACTTCTGTACATGGATTTACTCAATTATCCCTATCTCTCTCTTCCACTTACCAAATCAACTCAAAATCAGCTCCACCTAAAACAGCGTGACCAGTCAATATGTTTTAATAATAAAGGGACGGATGAAGTTTTTTATTTTAAAGAAAAAGGGTTACTGTTCCATTTCCAATACCTGATCAAGATGCTCGGCGTATATATTTTCAATTTACCAATATTTTTTTACTGTATCCTTAATTAGTTTACTAGTGCTGTTCTCTATTTCCCAAAAGTTCTTAATTCTATGCACGCCTTGCTTTCAATGACTTCTTTTCATTTATCTCTTTTTCCCTTTACCTAGGATTCACTGACTCGAATATAGTATATTAATGGTTAAATGCACGTAATTATGATGTATCATAGTATCATACTGAGGTATGTTGTACTTGAAAAATTAAATTAAATAGAATAAAATAAAAGCGAATAGTGGTACCGAACCTGAGTTAAATGTTCTGTGCTAGTCACGGAAGACGTAAATACGACCAATGAAGGAGGCATATAATGAGAGTACTCGGTTGTCTGTTTTATTGCAATTGCTCGATGGAAATCTGTTTATATTTGGTGTGATTTTGGTGATTTCACATGCATTTATTTGATCCAAGATGTCTGCAATCCACAAACTCTCACCCTCCCCACCAGGGGCCGGCCCACAATGGGGGCACGCGGGGGCACGTACCCCAATAAAATTTTACAAATTATGATCGTACTGGTAGTATGTTTTGATATAAATAAAGTATATAGACCATTTTGAAAACAAATACAGAGTTTGAGAGTTAACTTACATTTAAAGCCAACAAAAAAGAAATGCTAGCAGCGATCAGGAGAGTCCCGTAGGCCGTAACCCATCATATGAGAATGAATTGGGTAAATTACTTATGCAGTCCTTCAACTATGTCTAGTTTCTATTGAAATAATAAAACTTGTTATTTTATCGTACAAATCTTAAAGTTTTGATAAAATTAGTTCTAAATATTCATAAATTGGCTAACCATTATTAGATAAAATAAATTGTTTGTCTTCTAACAGATAGGAGTTCAATATTTTATAAAATCGAAATATTCTATCACAGTATTTCGCTATGTTGTTCAAAATTATTTAAAAAATTATTACACTTTCAACTTTTAAATAAATTATGAGTTAATACTTGACATTAAATAATCCATGTATGATAAATATTATCTAGTCTAACAACATTCCCGCCACAATAAGCACTTTTTATAGCTTTTACTGTCATTGTCTATATATATGTTAAAATCATGGGAAACATAGGTACATATTGTGAAAATTTTAGATTAGTATATTTTTTTATCCAAAAAAACTTAAAAAATAATATGATAGTTTGTGCCCCCACAAGTCAAAAATCCTACGCCCGCCACTGCTCCCCACTCAAAGCTTTCGAAGCAGCAACAACAAGGATGATATGATATTATTCGGGCTACTTCATGGAGCATTTGGAGAAATAAGAATGCTAGAATCTTCAAATACAACTCATCGCAGCAACAATCGTGGTTATCGGAGGTCCAATTCCTCTCCTTCTTATGGATCTCCAACCAATGGAGAAATTTCAACATTTCCTGGTCTGATTGGTCTGTAAACCCCTTAGGGGGTATTGGTAACTGTCTGTAACTCAATCTATTTTTTCATCAAACTAATCAGGTTCTTCTCATCCTCGGAGTAGACCATGTTTAGTTTTATTAATACAAATTCATATATTTTACCTTTCAAAAAAATATATAATGAGAGTACTCAGGCAGATGAAAGACAAATTGAAGACCAGTTCCATTTCATGTTTGATTATGATAATCGGTTATCATCATCAAATTTGTATTTAAATGCTCAACAATGCTATTGTAAAATTTATAGCATTAACTGAATATTCTCTATAATTTTGGTTAAAATTTAGATGAACAGACATGGAAAATTTTTAAAGTACTAGATATTAGATTTCGGGAAAGAACTAGACATGGAAATTTTTTAAAGTACTAGATATTAGATTTCGGGAAAGAACTAGGAGTGAGTTTGAGCCGAGCCGAGTCCGAGCCTAGTAGGTTCGAGCCCAGGTTCGTGAAATTCGGGCTCGGCTCGAGCTTGGCTCGAACTCGATCGAGCCCGATAATTCGAGCTCGAACTCGGCTTGAGACAGGCTCGAGCTCGGCTCGATGGTTTGTGAAGCTCGAGCGCAGTTAGGCTCGATTCGGCCCCAACACTGAGTAAACGAGCTCGAGCTCGTTAGGCTTGCAAGCTCGGTTAGGCTCGATTCAGCCCCAACACTGAGTAAACGAGCTTGAGCTCGGCTCGATGGTTCGTGAAGGGTAGTATCATAATTTCAGACGAGCTCGTTAAGGCTCGCGAACCCTTACGAGCCGAATGTTTTGAGCTCGAGCTCGTTTATTATTCGAGCCTCAAAACCGGCTCAAGCACGAGCTCGAGCTCGAGGCTCGTGAGGCTCGGCTCGTTAAAGCTCGAGCTTGAGCCGAGCTCGGCTCGGCTCGAATCGTTTCACACCCCTAGAAAGAACACGACTTAATTAGTTTTTGTTTTTTAAAAAAACAATGAAACAAGGACACTTTTCACAGTTTAACTATTTTAGTTCAAAACTTCCCCATCATGCTGGATGTTACAATGTTATAACTTATATACTTACCTTGTACCTAAAATTTTTAGACGTCCGTTTGATTTCAATTTATCAATATTATTATATTTCTTTTTTTATAGGAATATTATTATATTTCATATATGAATAACTTGTATAAAAAGAATTTATATTTTAGATTGTTAGAGAAATAAAATTATAAATAAAAAAATAAAACAAAAAAACAAAAATTTAAGGACATAAAAATATATGTTTGCAAAATTGTTATTTGAAGTTCATTAGCATAAAGCTGGGGAGCAAACACAAGAATTAACAGAAAACATATAGGCCCGTATGGGTTGCCTGTAAGAAAGAAGTTAGCACCTTAATTGGAATGTAGAAAGAGGATGGCCGTGGGGTAGGGTTCCCCCCTTGAACACGGCAAGTGCCCTAAAAGGGTAATAAAGGAAAAAGAAATACTAGTTTTTATATGCATGTAATAAGTTATTGGACTGAATATTGAAGATAAGGGAGCCAAAGTAGGCAGTTGTTTTATTCATTTAGTTTGCTTTAATAATGACCTGTTGTTTTGGGCAGAAAAGGGAAAATAAGGTAAAAAGGGTTGTTGAAAGTTGAGAACCATCTTTAAAGAAACCAAAAGTTTGACCTACAAGAAACCTGCCTTCCATCCTTCTTTCACAACCTTTTTTTTTTCATAATTCACTGTCACTTTTGCTTTTGTTTTTATCATTTTCTGCTTTAACTCTCCCCTTAGTGTTCTTGTTGCTTTCTCCACATTTTAGTACAGGTTGGTTTGTTTGGTGATTGGAACTACTAATTCTTTGGACCCCACAGTTCTTGTTTTTCACTCAGATAAGTACAAAAAAGATTTATCTGAGAAGTTGAAATAGATCATAATGTCTTTTTATTTTGTTTGTTTTGTTTGATAAGAATATCATCATCAGTAAGCCCACACTAGTTTGGGTGTAGATGGATCTAACCCAATAACATTACAGGTTTACGTGGCCCATTAGGGCCCAACAGATTTTGTACATTTCTCTTTATTTGTTCATGGCCCAAAGATTGTGGGTCAAATAAAGGCTGGTCGAGAGGTGGATTAGTTGTCAAGTTGCTCAACATCATATGGCTCTATTGCATTATCAGAGTTAACTGAATATTAGGATATGAGTAGTTATGCTAAATCACAAACTTCACCCTAATTTATATAAAAATTTCAAGGAAAAAACCCAAAATTCTACAACACTACAATTCCACACCCTCTTCCCCATCCCACTATCTTCATCAAGTTGTCACTGCCATTAACACCATTGCCTCTGGCCTCCCTCCACACTTTGCCAACGACATACATGAGCCTCACCTAGCCGCACTGTCACCCGTTCCCCCTACTCGTCCCGCGCAACACACCCCAACTGGACACCATGCCCCCACCGGCTCTCCGTCAACCCGCTAGCGCCACTATTGTTTGCAATCGATTTTGTTCAACAATCAACGCTATGAGATTCCACAATCGGCACCCCCGCATTCACCGGTAAAAAGGATAACCATAGTGTTGGGGAGCGGCGAATCGACGTCGGGGATGACCGATTGTGCCAGTTCTGAAACTTCAGAGGGGATGCAGATCACTGCTGCTTGGACTGGCGCCGTCGATAGCAGCCATCGACAAGCCTTTCGATCTTCCCCCAACATCGGCTGGCGGAGGCTGAGCAAAAGGCGATGATGTCGGAGATGGGGAAAGGGACAACTGCAGGATGGAAGATAGATCAAACATATTCAACTAAGTGAAATGAGTGCGCGATGAAGATGGTATCGATGTTGGTAGCATATCTGCAGGTAGGGCCAATGATGTACAAAGGCTGGAGATTGTGGGGTGGGGAAGAGGGTGACGAATTGTAGGGTTTTAGAATTTTAGGTGTTTTCTTTGAAAGTTTTACATAAATTAGGGTGAAGTCTGTGATTTAGCATAACTACTCATATCCTGATATTGAGTTCTCTGATGCGAACAGAGCCATGGTCTTCTTCATGAAACTCTAAGGTTCGTGTGCATTATTATCAAGCCAACCAAACAATTTATGGTAATTTTTCACAAAAAAAAAACATAAATATATTTTTCACTATATATTTGTATTTTAGTTCGTTACAATTTATCCATAGAACTATATTGAAGATAGATTAAATTGATAATGATGACTATCAATATATAAGACTTAATGTATCTTCACTAATGACTATATTTTGGCAACATATTATCAAAAGTTCGTCGCATTAGTATTAGGGAAATTAACAAATACCCCCCGAGGTTTGTCAAAATGATCACTTTGCCCCCCGCATTTTCAGAATTCGTTCTTTTACACCCTGAGGTTTGTGAAAATATAAAAAACCCCTCTGGACGTTAACTTCCGTTAGAATAACCGTTAGCTTTTAGGTAATTACAAAATTGGACCCTAAAACTTTTAACCTTAACAATTTTACCCTTAATTATTTTATACCTACATTTAAACCCCCACCTCCACCTCCACCTCCATTCCACGCCGGCGGGTTGTCTTCCACGTTGGAAGAACCCGACGAACAACAATGGCCTCAACTTCGGTGGGGTTGTATGGTGGTGAGGACGTCGGGAGAAGGTCTCCGGTTGCTGGGAACGGTGTTGACGATGTTGATATGATCGAATTGAAGCTGGAGCGGGAGGAGAGTGGCGAATCTGAGGCGGCGGCGGCGTTCTTCTCAGGTTGTTGGAGCTCGCCGCGGATCAAGATCGAACGATTTGTTCGACGGTGAAGCGAGTGGAGCGTGATCGACGATGGTCGGAGGCTCGTTGCGGATTAAGATCGAACGATTTGTTTGACGGCGAAGCGAGTGGAGCGTGATCGGCGATGGTCGGAGGCTCGCCACGGATCAAGATCGAACGATTTGTTCGACGTCGAATCGATCACGACTGTTTTCGTCTCGATTTGGGCACCTCCGGCGGCGTGGGACGGACCGTTATGCTTGGCTTGAGACGGCGATGCTAATGAGGCAAGGGTTTGGTGACGGGATGCAATGGAAGGAAGGTGAGCAGGTGGAGGCCGGCGGGTGAGCAGGTGGAGGCCGGCGTGGAATGGAGGTGGAGGTGGGGGTTTAAATGTAGGTATAAAATAATTAAGGGTAAAATTGTTAGGGTTAAAAGTTTTAGGGTCTAATTTTGTAATTACACCTAAAAGCTAACGGTTGTTCTAACGAAAGTTAATGTCCAGGGAGGTTTTTGTATATTTTCACAAACCCCAGAAGGTAAAAGAACGAATTTTGAAAATGCGGGGGCAAAGTGATCATTATGACAAACCTCAGGAGGATATTTGTTAATTTTCCTTAGTATTATTATGGCTGAAAAGGTGAAATGTCTCAAATCATTAAATGTGAAGACTTTTAGTATTATGGTTCATGTGAGTGTTTTTGGTGACTAGCAATATTGAACATTACTAATTATACTCTTAGATGATAAAGTGCCAATGTAAAGTTAAAAGTTATATTAGTCCTTAAGCATAGTTAATTAGTTATCAGTTCAACAATTGTACCATATCTGGTTTTCCAAAAAGTGGTAACCCTTACTTCCGAACAATAAAAAGCCCAAACTAATTAAGAGAGTGGTATGCTTGCAGGGCTGCCCTTAGGGGCTATTACGCCAAGATCAACTGATGGACGTCTCGAGGATTTCAAATGCTTAGGAGGCTAATAAAAAACTTGCACATAAAGTAGAGGCCGCCAAAGGTTAAGCTTTATCAAAGATCGGGAACCCTTAATAGGCGAAGGAGACCAGACCAGCAAGACTCGCCATGGGCTACAAGTTCACACGAACCGATGTAAGACTTCGAGGGCTTGGAAAGAGAAAATGAACTCGCTCATTGGAGGAAGAAATGAAATGACTTGTGCTAGTCGGAGGTTGAGTTCAAAATTCTCCAGCAAAGCTTAGCCAATTATACAACTAGTCGTCTTAAGGGATACGAGAATGGTCTTTCACAAGAAAAGAACACGAATAGCATTGAGGCCTTTTTTTCCACCATCAACTCTTGGAAGACTTACTTACAATAACTCAAGCATAAGGGAATTCCATTTTAAAGAAAGGTGGTCTTCTCGTGTAATAATCAGATCACGAGTGATCTGCACATCTAACTAGAAATCCCATAAGAAAACGAAAACAACTTCTACGCCCAACAACTCCCATATCTTTCTTGGTTGAAAAAAGAGTTATTTTCATTTGTTAATTCTATCTTATAGATCATCTGATTAACTGATTTGGAGATGTTCGACAGAGAAGTTTATGATTATAGAGTGCATCTAGTTACTCTGACACTCTAAACCCTTATTTGTAAATATTTAAAAGTTTAAATGTCAATCACAGTATAAGATCCAATGTTCTAAATATTCAAAGTAAGGTGACTAAAGGGGGTTAATAACTTTTATGAAGCATGGAAAGCAACAGTTAAAACAAGTGTGAAATCTGCTCTACAAACTACTACTACATTAAAACAAATCGTAAAAATGAGGGACGACAAAGTAAATCAAAAGCTTCTCGCCCCAGCCCTTCCCTTTATTTCTCTAATTTCTATTATAGCACTACATAAACACAATATTTCTCAATTCCTCTTATTTCTCTCTTAAATGTGAAGCTTCTCCTGTGCTCTGGCAATCTAGCAAAGCAAGTAATACGAGAGGAGTAGTTGATGGGAGGAATGTGTCGAAGGATCGTGGATGGTTTAATGATCTCGACCACTATTTATTCATGTTACCGGTAGATCACACTTAAATTATTCTTCTTTCAAACTTAATGAGCCGGTTTTTTTCAAAATTTCTAAACTTTCTACATCTATTGGTATAAATTTTCTCTATCGGATTTAATGGCAATACGTCCACATAAAAATTTTGTGGACAATCAGAGAGAGTAATAACTATTACATGCTTTAGTAATCTAAGAGTAACAATTATAACGGATGCAAAGATTTGATACTGTCGGGAAGTGCAGGTAAACTTCACCCTGTTAATGGTAAAATGAGAGACTTCATAAACTTAAATTGTAAATGATAATATTTTTCTCCAACCCGGGTTGGAGAAAAGTTCTTTAACATGTATATGTGACATAATGTTAATGGTTGGTGGTGTCACCACTATTTATTAGAGGACTGTCATTATTAATTACGAAAGTGATAGCCTCACAATTATTAGTGATGATATCCACAACTAAATAACATGATATGTATACAACAGAGGAAATGATAATATTTTCCAATGGTAAATTTACCTACTAGTTCAAATGGCCTGATTACAAGGTAATTTGAAAACCCAAACCCAATTAATTGGAAAATTACGTATCTATTCCTCATTCTTCACTTTTCAAAAAGTGGGTGAAAATTCACCTATAGATGATACTCCCTCATCCCCTTTATCGCAACACTTTCATTTTTTGGATGTCCATAAATGTTTGCAACGTTTCTTTTTTAGTAAACTATTACAAATAAATTTACCAATTTAACCTTTCAACTATCTTTCTTCTCATTTATTTATTATCTGATTTGACACCACTAACTCCATTCACTCATCCTTTTTTATATTTTTTTATTATATGATTTGACACCACTAATTCCATTCACACCACTCACTCAACTCTTTTATCTCTAAAGGGTAATTTTATCAAAATTCTATTTCTTTCTAATCACCTTAATCTCCGTGCCACATGTTGTAAAAATTAAAATTAAGGGACGGGTGGGGTAAATAACAATGGCGAAAATTTACCAATTTTCCATTAATGATTTCGAGCATGATGAAGAATGAAGACGGTTAGTGTTGATTGCAAGTTACCAAAAAACAACTCTAGTTTTCTCGATAGCTGTTTCTTGGTTCGAGGCGCAAATCTCCTGCTTCGCAACTCAAACACCGCTGTAATCCTCATTCGTTGATGCGACACGAAGGCTGGATCCACGCGAGTCCATGATTCTTAACGTACAATTCCTCCTTAGATCGCCCAATATCCCGTTATTCCTTCACCAATCTTTTCGATTTCAAACCCGTCCTCTGTTTCTCCCTTCTGTGTAGAAAGTGTGGACATTTCTTCCCTTTTCTCATGTTTTTGTCCGAACTTCTCCGCATTATTGACTTTGGGCGTTAGCGATCTCCTATAGAATGAATATTTCTAGCTGGGTCTTCGTTTTCCCCCTTGTTCTAAGTCTCATTGCGTCAGTAACGCTTGGAATCGAGGATTTTCACCAGGCGTAAGTGTGCTTTATGGGCATATTGTTCTTTGATGATGATTTGTCAAGCTGAAATCCTTCTTTTCGCATTTTGTTCTTTTGCATCTTTGATTGCCTTATTTATTTGGGGGTACGACTTTCGAGTTTCTAAACATGAAAGGAACATTTGTTTGTGGACTGCCTGTGAGATTTGGGCATCTTAGTGTAGTTTGTTAGACATTGTTGTTGGCAATTTCTAATGAAGAGTGAAACGGAAAGTTGGTTGCTGCAGTGATCATGTTTGTCTGCTTCCTTTGTGGTTTGGATATTAAAGTCAAAAGAAGTAGCTATATGAGAAATTGTACGTATAAGTGCTTTCTTAGTTAGAATGAACTAGTACGTACATTCAGGGATGGAATCAGGTATGTCGGTGCATTTGCTGTAAATGACAGAAGATGAAAGGAGCACAGCAGTTTCAAATAGCTGGGGATTTAGCTGCTGTTAAGGATCATTACATCAAACTTTTCAGGAAAAAGATTCTTAAGCTAGGATAGGTTTGATAGAGAAAATTTGGTTTACTTAGGAAAGGTTTATTCTTTAAATGCTATGGTATTCTTAAGTTTTTTTGAAAGGCAAACAATAATATATAGTATTAAGCATTAAGCTACCCCGAGAAGGAGTAGCCATGCCTTCTAGTGTGGATGATGTTCCACAATTCTTTAAATGCTATGGTATTCTTAAGTAGCCATGAAGTGCATTCTAATGAGGATGATGTTCCACAATTCCAGTGAGAATTTGATGGTGAGTTGTTTGCTGCGTTACCCCAATTATCAAATGTTACGATACAGAACATGCATACCTTTCTTGTAATGTCCTGTATGTTCTAGAAGCTTGGGGTACTGGAGAGGGGTGGCCAACTTACCACCACAATTTTAACTGTTAGTTTAAAACCTTGGCTGTTGGAGTGAGTTCGACTCGACAGCCATGCCTTTCAAAAGATATTTAAGACTGCTTCTGGTGCGCATAGTGGGTATTTTTTGGTGTCTATTAATTTCCCGTTTCTCAACTGAATTGTTTTGCAGTTAATACTTGGGGAATCTTGAAATTATCTTATGCTTGTCCTGTTCTATATGTACAGTTTCCCCATTGTGGAACCAGATCCTGGTCATACAAAGCTCCGCCTTTCAAGAGAAGGCTTGGAAGCTATTAGCCGAATAAGAAACCCAATTGCTGCTGTTGCTGTAAGAAACTCTTTCCTAGACTCCTTCCACTTCTTGTGACTGTCACAAGTATCAGTTGGAATTGTCATTGTGCTTTCATTTCAAAGATAGGGGGAATGGGGGTAGCGGTTGTGTGTGCGGCAAAAATAATTATGGAGGATGGACGAAAGAATAAAACGACATTTATTCTTTACACGTTAACTACATTGTGAAGGCTTTTAGACCTGAATTCTCTCAGATCTCTATCAAAATCTGCAGGAAAACACCCCTGTTAAGTTCTGATTCCGATCACTGGTATTTTTTTGAGATGCTTTATCCTGAAGGGTTGGTATTATTTTTATTCTTCAATCACTTTGAGCACATCATTCTCTGTACTATCAATACGGAGTGAAGTCAAAATATGCAACATGAGGTTATTTGTTTCTTTCTGTGGGTCCGAATGTCCACTTTGTCTACATTTTCTTTTGTGTCTTGTCAGTAGAAAGATCAGTTCACACTATGCAGCCTTGGTCTTGACATGCTCTATAATCAGGTCATAGGTCCGTACCGCTCTGGAAAATCCTTTCTGCTCAATCAGCTTCTTTCCCTCTCATGTGATGAAGGTACTTGCCTTTTAAAACACTATTTCTAGTCGTTTCCTTAGATGATGTTCTAGTTTGAGTGAATTGGTGGTTTCAACACTTCCTTTTCGATTACAGGGTTTGGTGTTGGACATATGCGTGATACAAAAACTAAAGGTGAGTTAATGTTACTTTGCAACTCTTACCTTCTATTTGCTTATACTTAGATGCCATTAATCCTTTGTTTTGCAGGAATTTGGGTGTGGGGAACACCAGTTGAACTTGATATTAATGGAGTCAAAACTTCTGTCTTTTACCTTGACACTGAAGGGTTTGAAAGCATTGGGAAGTCAAACGTGTATGATGACAGGTAATTATAACAGACATAAGTATGCTATTATTGTGAATGCACTTCACGTACTTTGTTTCCATGCCATTGTGTTTGAACAATGGCGGATTAAAAAATTTCACTTAGTGGTGTCCACATTATACAGTAATTTGAAGAAAAAAATGACTTACAATTGACTCATACGACTTTTCATACCATGAAAATGATATAAAATAACATCCATTATTTATAGAATCACATAATTCTTCTTAAATATTAATTACTAAACGATCTGTCAAAAACCAATGATTGAACCAGGATTTTGAGGTTGGAGGGGTGAACGAGTAGTTAATACTGTGAGAAAATATTTCCACTTAATTTATCTTGGCCTTTGGCCCTAAATATATATATAGAATAGTGTTCAGCAAGAGAAGGAAAGGAGAGATCTAAATCCCTGATTCTAGGAATCTAATCTAGGAAACTAATCTAGCTTTCCTAATTACAAGGATTATGGAATAATCTACTGATAATCTACCTGATATATCACAGATACTTACCCCTAGTAAATAAAGTAAATACAGTAACAATTAAGGAGAATAAAAGAGTAAATTGTTTACTAATTTAACATATTCTAACACCCCCCCTCAAGCTGGTGAGTGGAGATTTTCCATTCCCAGCTTGGTGATGAGGTTCTGGAAGGCTGGGCCCGGGAGCCCCTTTGTAAGGACATCTGCTAGCTGTCCTTTTGAGGAGTCATAGGGAGTGCATATAATCTTCCTGTCAAGGTTCTCCTTGATGAAATTCTTGTCCACCTCAATGTGCTTAGTCCTATCATGTTGGACAGGGTTATGAGCAATTTGAATAGCAGATTTGTTGTCACAGTACAGTTTCATAGAACCTTCAGTAGGAATTCTGAGATCTCTGAGCAGGATTCTTAGCCACAAAAGTTCACATACTCCTTGAGCTAGTGCCCTAAATTCTGCTTCAGCACTAGACCTAGCTACCACATTCTGCTTCTTGCTTCTCCAAGTAACCAGATTTCCTCCCAAAAAGGTGCAGTACCCTGTGGTAGATCTTCTGTCAACCATTGACCCTGCATAGTCTGCATCTGTATATGTTTCTAAGTTCAGATTTCCATTTCTTCTGAACACAAGCCCCTTGCCTGGACACCCTTTCAAGTACTGCAGAATTCTGTTGAGTGCTTGAAGGTGTATTTCTCTTGGATCATGCATAAACTGACTTACTATGCTCACAGCATAAGCTATATCAGGCCTTGTGTGAGCAAGGTAAATCAGTTTACCAACTAACCTCTGATATCTCTCTTTGTCCACAGTTGGATCTTCTTTTCCTGTCCCAAGTTTGTGATTGGGATCAATTGGTGTAGAAACAGGTTTACATGCCATCTTTCCTGTTTCTCTCAGCAGATCTAGCACATATTTCTGCTGTGAAATGAAAATCCCTTGTTTTGAGTGTGCTACTTCTATCCCCAAGAAGTACTTCAGTTTTCCTAGTACTTTGATTTCAAATTCTTTGGCTAGGCACTGCCTCAAAGCAGTCTTTTCCTTCTCATCATTTCCAGTCACTATTATATCATCCACATAAACTAACAAGGCTGTGATCCCCCTTGAGTTTGTGTGTTTGATAAATAGTGTATGGTCACCTTGACCCTGTGTGTACCCAGATTTCAACATGACATCTGTGAAACGACCAAACCAAGCTCTTGGGGACTGTTTCAGTCCATAGAGAGCCTTCCTAAGCCTGCAGACCTTGTTCTGAGTCACCCCTTTCGAGAATCCTGGTGGAATTGACATATAGATTTCTTCCTCTATATCTCCATGGAGGAAGGCATTCTTCACATCATATTGCTGTAAGTCCCAATCACTGTTTGCTGCAACAGACAACAGGACTCTGACAGTATTCATTTTTGCCACAGGTGCAAAAGTTTCCTGGTAATCTATCCCATAGGTTTGAGTGTATCCTTTAGCCACAAGCCTCGCCTTGTATCTTCCCAAAATTCCATCTGGTTTGAGTTTCACAGAATAGACCCATTTACAACCCACAGCCTTTTTTCCCTTAGGTAGATTTGTAATCTCCAAGGTTTTGTTTAGCTCTAATGCCTCCATTTCTACTCTCATAGCTTCTCTCCATTCCCTTTTGGAAACTGCCTCACCTAGAGTACTTGGAATTGGAATAGAATGAAGGTTTGCTAGGTATGTTTTGTGGGTTTTGGACATTCTATAAAGAGAAACAAAGTTGGCCAGGGATAAACAGGCTTTGTGGTGCATTGTCTCTTCCCTTTTCGAAGAGCAATAGGGAGTTAGAACTCATCATCACACAGTTCAGGATTAGGTACTGTAGTTACCTCAGTTTCTAATCTTGGAGAAGAATTTTGGGGTTGCATAGGCCCAGGAGTAGGCTCCTTCCTTCTTGAATGTACTTGTGAGAACTTCCCATCTCTATGCATTTTAATAGAGTCCTCTGTGTCAAAGTTTTGAACCTCTGTTTGTTTTTCAAAAACAAGTTCCTGTTCTTCATTTTGAATTTCAGGTTGCTTATCAAAACTGAATCCCTGTTCTGCAGCAGGGATCTCCATGGGTGAAAACTTCAGTTCCTCTTGGTTTATTTGAGGAACAATTTCCTATATTTGTGTAGAAAAGAAGGACCAGTCCTCCTGAAAAGTCACATCCAGTGACACAAAAAACCTTTTAGTACTTGGATGAAAACACTTATATCCTTTCTTAGTTGGAGAATAACCAAAAAAGACACTTTGTTGCCCTTGGATCCAGTTTACCTTTGTTGTAAACATGGACAAAAGCAGGGCATCCAAAAACCCTAGGTATCAAGTGATTTGAAGTTCTGAGATGAGGAAAAAATGTGTTCAAATACTGTATAGGGGACTGGTTATTCAAGACTTTCGTAGGAAGTCTATTTATATTATAAGTTGCTGTAAGAACAGCTTCTCCCCAATATTGTTTTGGAACTTTATTTTGAAAAAAAAGGGCTCTAGTAGTTTGTAGCAAATGTCCATTTTTCCTTTCAACCACTCCATTTTGTTGTGGTGTGTAAACACAAGAAGATTCATGAACTATGCCTCGCTTTTGAAAGAAATTAGATAATGTTTGGTTGAGATAATTTGTGGCATTATTGATTCTGAATTTCTTGATTTTTTCTCCAAATTGGGTTTCAATCATATTCTGGAAATTAGGGAGAATTGTACTTACATCAGACTTGTTTTTCATCAAAAAAACCCAAGTTACTCAAAATGTATCAAATCAAATGGTTTTGGAGACCTTTTATCACTAACAGGATATGAAACTCTTTTGTGTTTTGCAAGTTCACAAATATCACAATGGAAAATTTCATTTTCAATATTTTTAAACAAGTCAGGGAACATAATTTTCAAAATTGAAAAGGCTGGATGACCTAACCGACTATGGTACAACCAAATTGTCTTTTTATTGGTAGTGGACTCAAGGGTCTCACTCTTAACATGCGAAGAATTGGGAATTTCTTCACTTGAAGAATCAAGATAGTAGAGCCCCTCCTTCTACCTAGCAACTCCAATCTTCTTCTTTGAGATTGGGTCCTGAAATACACAGTGAGAAGAGGAGAAAATAGTATAGCAGTTCATATCTTGGCTCAGCTTATGAACAGATAGAAGATTTGTGGATAGTTTAGGCACATGTAGTACATCTTTTAGTGTGATTGTGGTATTTATTTTAACATCTCCATACCCAGCCACTGTGATACGATTTCCATCAACAACAGAAATTTTCTTGTTGCTAGGGCATGGAGTGTATGATGAAAAAAGGTTGGATGAGTAGGTCATATGGTCAGTGGCTCCAGAATCCAGTATCCAAGGTAATTCTCTAGATGAAGCATGTAAACCTAAGGGAATAGTGATACCTGAGGTAGATGGGGAGGCAAAAGGGCTGCCCCCAGTCTTGAGAGATTCCAGCTTGTTCTTGGGTTCTCCCTCCTTTACCACCATTGCTGACCCTTCGCGATGCTTGGGTTCCAACATGACTCTCATCCTGCTTTCCTCAGCTCTAACCAGGGCTATGACCTCATAGAGTCCAGGGAGGTCTCTCTTCCCAGAATTTGGACCCTCACTTGGTCAAAATCAGTATTTAGCCCGGCAAGAAAATCATATGCTCTGTCCTTCTCAAGAAAATTCCTTAAAGCCACAGCCTCCTTAGCACTTTTTAACTCCTTGACCCTGTGATGGTCCAGTTAGTCCCATAAATTCTGAAGAGTATTGACATAATCAGTAACATTCTTCCCTCCCTGATCGGTTGCTGCAATTTTGGTTTTCATCTCATAAACCTTCACTGCATATTGGGACCTTTTAGGGTGATTGTTTCCATCTCACTCTGAACTGTCTCTCTTAATGTGGTGGACATTTTCTGGCTGAAGAGGGCTTTTCTTAAAAGAATGGCGATGTAAGGCCAGAAAAAAAGAACACTAGGGTTTCAGCTAATGTCCTGTAGAAATGGCAATGAAGGCCTCGAAAGAACTCTGCGATGAAGGCTACAGAAAGAAGTTCTGCGATGAAGGCTGAAAGAAAAGAGGAGGTTTAGGTTTTGATCTGACCTAAAGCTCTGATACCATGTGAGAAAATATTTCCACTTAATTTATCTTGGCCTTTGGCCCTAAATATATATACAGAATAGTGTTCAGCAAGAGAAGGAAAGGAGAGATCTAAATCCCTGATTCTAGGAATCTAATCTAGGAAACTAATCTAGCTTTCCTAATTACAAGGATTATGGAATAATCTACTGATAATCTACCTAATATATCACAGATACTTACCCCTAGTAAATAAAGTAAATACAGTAATAATTAAGGAGAATAAAAGAGTAAATTGTGTACTAATTTAACATATTCTAACAAAAGTAAATAAAGAGTTAATACACATAGAGCGAGTAGTATATTGGGTGAAATCTTAGGGATTCTCAATGAATTCTCAGAATACAGGGAAAAATTGTATATTAAGATTAACCTTTACGGGTGTTAGGTAAGGTAAATGATGATAGTTAGTTGTATTCAATTAATAAAACAAGATAATAAAAAATCAATAATATGATTGGTGTCCAAATTTTTTTCCTCATACCTAGGTAGTGTTTTACATTCTCTAAGTGGTGTCCATGGACACCACTCCTTGTGAATTGGATCCGCCACTGTGTTTGAATGTGATTTAATTCTGAACCGTAATACTTTTGTTGCAGGATTTTCGCCTTGGCAACTGTTATGAGTTCTGTGCTAATTTATAATCTGCCTGAAACGGTATGTAACTTCTGCTTACACTCTGTATTTTGGTTCTTTAATTTTTTTTCGCAATCAGTTGATGAACCTGTTATTTCCAGTATTAACATGAAACTAAGAAATAAATTTCAAAAAGGTTGTTGATGCCAGAACTAGGAATTGTTTCCATGTACTTTCTTCTTGGTTACAGAATCCTTTAAACTCCCCTCTTCAGCTTTGGGTAAAAAGATCTGTATAATCAATCTTTTTGCCATGTAGTGTATTCTTTCCTTTCTTTTTTAAAATATAAACACAGTATTATTTTGGTTCTAGGATTCTCAAAATGGTTGGGACATACGATTGTAGGAAGTGAAAATCTAGAAAGTAACATTCCATAATCTTGAAAGCACAAAAATGATCCGTAACATTAGTTGGGAAAAGATTCCTATATATTGCTTTGGTTACGTTACGAAAGTGATTTCTTCATTTGTCACCCTCCAAAACAGTAGGTTCATTCATAGTTGGGAGATCAAATTTCTTCTCTGAGAAATTTGTAAGTTACATTTCCAATAATTGAGAATTGAGCATCCTTTGGGAAATTGAGAATCCAAGAATTTTTTTTGCTGATCTATCTATATGTAATATTCTTTGAATTATTTTCCCAGCAATGGTTAGTAAGATCATTTTCATGCTTTAAAAGTTGTGGTTGTTACTTAGTTTCTAGATCTTCAACCTTTGATTCCTATAGATTTTCAGAATCTTGAAACCAAAATGACCTAGGAGTAATTGTATCAGTGATGTTATAATGAAATTTTGTTCTGATGTACCAAACTTTTTTGGCTGTTGAAATTTTTGTTAAATTTTCAATGTACTCCAGGGTAAACTATTTACATTACTAAATGATTAGTTGTCATCCTTATACAGTAACAAAAATGATTTACTAGAGATTAAGTCAGATAGAGATTTACTTTAATGTGATGCATACTAAAAATATTTCATCTTCTACTAACCATCTATTTTCATTGATCCTCCTATTAATACTATATGTACTCGCTGTTGCTTCTTTAGATCCGTGAAGCTGACATATCTCGGTTATCTTTTGCTGTTGAGCTTGCTGAAGAGTTCTATGGAAGGTTTGGTTTTCTGCTTCAGAACTTAACTTATGTAACTGTGTTACTAAGATGTATTTCATTAGCCTTTGTTTTATATAATGGTTTTATTGGAATACTAACTTACATTGGGATTTTTTTGGCATATATTGCATGGAGGACAGAGTGAAGGTAAACTAAGATTCTACACTTGGTAGTACTACGTACGATCCAAAACTGTCATCTGTGGAAGTTCATGAATACTTGGATTTTCTGTAGGGGCAAGATGTTGCTTTTGAACCTGCAAAACTCTTATGGCTTATACAACGAGATTTCCTGCGTAAGTTTCTTAACTCATCTTGCCGTAATCTAAAGCATTTTCTAGGTGTGTATGATTTCATTGGATAAACTGTATATATGTAAACATAAAATGTTCATTGGGGTTATGAGATACAATAATTATTAAGGAATGCATTTTAGTACTTTCAGAACTTCAATTATTGCCTGATAACTCTAAAGGGAGAGGTTACTCTTATTTAACTCTTGGAGGACTGAGTTCTTTTCTGTTTTCTTGTGCATGGAAGTTATTGTTTTCCAGACGGAGAACATTTAGCCTAAAAGAATCTCTGCCAGATTTTCAGTTAATGATAATCATGGTTTTCTAATTGCTTGCGCCTTTGATAGCATATCCCTTAAATAGGCCCACCTAGATTGTTTTATGTTTTTGAATGCCTTGCTAACCCTTTGGTTTATTACTCGTGTGGAAGCTATCATAAGTTGCAATATGAAAATATTACCATGGCAAACCGACTTCCCTCTTTCTGTGCTTAACGTTAAATATCTGTTTTTTCGGGCAGAAGGCAAATCTGTGCAACAAATGGTGCATGAAGCACTTCAACAAGTCCCAAACACTGATGGTCAGTGTTTGTGTGTTTATTAAGAATTTATTCTGCTTGCAATGTTTTTGCTTTCCTTCAATAGTAATACCCTTTTTTCGTGTGTGCCTGTGTTTGTCTCCAGGGAACAAAAATATTGATCAGGTATTTTCCCCCACTTTTTGGCTACTGACTAAAATTATTAGTTCCAGTTTGTATATTTACATCTTCTGCGGTATGACCAGGTTAACCAGATCCGGGACTCTTTAGCTGTAATGGGTGATAACAGCACAGCATTCAGTTTACCACAGGTATGCTTTTAGATCTTTCAGATGGATAAGCAGAGCAATCTTTTTAAAAGTTTTCTGATGTGCCCTTCGAAGATCTTGAATGTAATTTTGAAATGATACTTCTTTGACATATGCTGCTTGTGCGTTTAACTTGATGCCGCTGACCCAACTTAATTTGGAGTTGGTACGATATAGTGCTGTTTTATATGAGATTGATTATAGGAAACTACTGTTTATGGTGTAGGAAGTTCTGCAGTTCTGTAAGATGATCAGAGTTCCTAAGTTCCTAGGCTAATATCTGAGTTCTGGTTTCATAGATGTATTGGCGAATTTGTACTAGTAAGATGGATGAGTAATACTGATTTCTTACAGATACATTATGACTATTGTACATTTATGTAGAATTCCCATGACTGTGTGTTTGCGTGTGTGCGCCTGATACGTACGCTTACCCTGATGTACTTTTAGCTCATACTATTGTTATTGTGTTTGATTATTTTTTATTTTGTTTACTTTTTTTTAATCATCTTAAAACGAAGATACAGTTGATTTGTTTAGCTTCTCCATCTTCAGTATCTGATTGCCTTCATTTGCAATTATAGCCTCATCTCATGCGGACAAAGCTTTGTGACTTGAAGGATAATGAGCTTGACCAATCATATGTAGATAAAAGAGACCAACTAAAAAGCCTTGTTTCCAGTGTCATTCGCCCAAAAATTGTGCAGGGCAAAACTCTAAATGGGAAGGAGTTTGTTTCTTTCTTAGAGCAGGTAATAACATGTACCCTATTCCTTCCCAAGTGCCCCAGAGACTATATCTCTTCTGGTCATCATTGTTTCATGTTTTCTTGCATCTCCAGATTCTTGAAGCCTTGAATAAAGGAGAGATCCCATCAACGGGCTCTCTTGTGGAAATTTTTAATAAGGATATCCTAAAGCGTTGTCTAAAGCTGTACAGTGAAAGCATGGGGAGATTGCACTTACCTCTCCCTGAGGAATCCTTGGAAGAGGCAAGTGAAAAGGCTCAGGATGATGCAATGAAAGCTTTTGATGAACAGCATTTTGGCCGTCATCATGCAAAAAAATCTGCATCGCAACTGACTGATGAAATGAAAGAGGTACCTGGCATTTTCTCTGACTTGGCATTCGGTGAACACTGAGTGCTAAGTTTTGTTTGAATTCTCTTTCTAAAGACCGAAATGCAGACAATTTCAACTTCTGTTTCTAGTTGAAAAGCAGGGAAAAATTTAGAAAGATAAAACATTCAAAACATGTTTCTTCGTAGATATCTTTTCCATCTTTAGGAAAAAAAAATTTCTTCCAAAGATCATAAAATTTGAATCCCAAAGTAACTAGTATGTTAAACGACTGGTGACTCCTTTAGCTCAGAAGACTACTTGAATTTTATTTAGATGAATAGAACATTGAATGTATCAACATCATCCTCCAGGTAGCATATTTGTCATTTTTTAGAAGTTGTGATCCTATGGTTAGATTTCATCAAGTTTTTGTAATTCTAATTTCAGTGCACATCTAGAAGTATTCACAACATTTCACCTATCACCTATCACCTAAGCTATCTAGTGGTTTCAAACTCTGTTCTTTTAATGGCCAAAGAAAGAAACTCTATCCTGTTCTGTACTCTTCTTCTGTGATCTAGTTGAGCTCACTAGGGCCTCTTTGCTTCCTGCTGTCATTAGGTGTATAAGACCATCAGGATGGCAAATGAATATCAATCATCTAAACTTTGTGAGGCACTATACACCACATGTGAGGACCAGATGGACCAGCTTCAAGTTCTCAGACTTCCTTCCATGGCCAAATTCAATGCAGGTTTTCTTCTATGCAACCGAAGTTTCGAGGAAGAGTGTGTCGGGCCTTCGAAAACTAAATATGAGCAGCGCATGTCAAAGGTACCTATGGTCCATCCACTTTTGTAATATGTTTGTCTAAAACAATACATGCTTCTTTACTTAAATGCGTAACATTTTCAGATGATGGGAAAGGCACAGTCGGTATTCATTAAGGAATACAACCAAAGACTGTTCAATTGGTTGGTGGCATTCTCGCTTGTGATGGTGGTTGTTGGCCGGTTTATTATAAAGTTCATTCTGATCGAAATGGCAGCATGGATACTTTTTATTTTCCTAGAAACATACACAAGGATGTTCTGGTCTGCTGAGGCTCTATACTACAATCCTGTTTGGCATTTTATTGTAGCCACTTGGGAAACTGTTGTCTACAGCCCTGTTCTTGATCTGGACAGGTAAATGAAAGTCCTAATCTTTGGCAGTATTTTTGAGCAAGTACACAAAACCCATTTCACATTTCCAGGAAATCTTACATCTTGATCACATCATCTCATGATGTTCATGTGTTTATCTTCAACAGATGGGCGATCCCGATATGTTGTGTAGCATCAATATGCATACTATACTGGCGGTGTTATGGAAGAAGAAAACACGGTTCACATTGGTTGTTACCTCTGTACAACAATCACAAAGTTAGTGCTAGTCGACCAAGAACCGATTGAAAGCAGCGTCCCTCTCCGATCGGTACGCTTCTGTTCAATTCTCTCAGGCGGGCTTTCCATTTTATTGATACGAAGCCGCCTACCAAATTTTTTGTTCTTTATAGGTTTCACTGTATGTCTGTATCCAAAGTTGTCAAGGGGTGTAGAATGAATTAGACGGTCATTGTTTGACGGCTGATAGCATACAAAGATTGTAGAGTTTACACTTCCTCTGTATTTATATAATTACAGGATTAGCATATGAAATTATTAACAAGTTCTTTTGACTTGAAATCTCTTTCCTGTTCAGTTTCTTGAACTTTGTTACTTTGGTCCTTGAAAAAGTTTGCTGGATCCATTTAGCTTTCAAGCTATGGAAAGTGGGCAATTGCTGCCTGTTTGCTTGCAGTTCTCCTAGAAAATACTATACAGCTGTGTAAGGGCTCTAGGGTTTAGCATTCGGTTTATTCGGTTAAAACCGTACCGAATTAGTCGGTTTGGTAGGTTTTCGGTTTCCGACTATAACAAACCGAACTAGTCAAATAGGGTGTGGGAACCGAATAAACCGAAACCGAAACCGAAATATTGCTATTCGGTTCGGTCGAAAATCGAACTGGTCGAATTAAATTACAACATTTCATTCCCTAGAATCCAATTTGATTTTGGTTCGGTAAAAAACCGAACTGGTCGAATTGTAATCACAACATTTCATTCTATGCAATCCAACTAAGTCTTAAACAACCTAATAATCTCTCAAAATCTACAAAAAGACATCCACAAAAAGTCCATAAATTCAATAAAATCATTAATTTTTTAAAAAAATTGTGATTCCATAATGTATAAAGCATGACCTTACACTCTATATTGGCTCCTTCAAGTCTTTTAACATATAAAATTTATGCACTTAATCTCACACCAATGCTACTTGTATAGATAAGTGAATGTAAACCAGAAAGTTCGGTTTTGACTGAAACCGAACCAAACAAAACCGAACAAATTGAATAAACCACACAAACTGATAAAAAATATACTCCCTTTGTCCCTTTTTAATAGTTACGTTTCTATGAATTTTTTTCTTCAAGATTTTGATATACAATGTCAAGTTACTTGTACGTATATGGTAAATCAATGTTTATAGGTTCTAAAAATATTTTTTCAGATTTTTTTAACAAACTCTTGCAAGTAAAAATTTGAGTCAAACAAAACATTAAAAATCAAACGTAACTATTAAAAAGGGATGAATTTGATAATTTGGTTACCAAACAAATCGATCACCAAAACCGAAACCGAACGGAAAAAAAAAACTTCACAGTTTTAACTGAAACCGAACCTAAAACCGAACCGAATTAATTCGGTTTTTCTGGTTTGATCAAATAGTGCACACGTCAAAGTTTCCCCAGTGGTTATGACGGATCTGAATCGAAATTCTGGAACTAGACTAACAATCCTAAATGGTTTTTTTGTACGCGTTAATACCAAAGGATTAACATTAAATAGAATAAAGATTGGAGTTAGAGTGTAATACCTGAGAGGTTGTCTGAAAAGGTGGGCCTCCCGAATGGAAAGAATCCAGACATGTTGGGATGGAATGAGGCTCGGCTAGGTTGCTTCGTCATGTTGTTCCTCTCCTATGATCCGCTACTTCCAAGGCCGGATATGCACTGGTACAATTCTCCGACGCCTGAGTCGGTATTCGCCGCAAAGTATCGAGGCACGAGAAAGTTGAGAGTAAGGTAGGGGAGTTCTGTCTAAGTTTTCGTGCCTGTGACGAGGCGCAGATGGGGGTATTTATAGTGGATTGGGGAGTATAGGCAACAGCATGGGTTGCGGCATGGGCCGGGGGACAGGTGTCACTCGCGCACCATGGAGGAGTACTGTATCTCCAACCAAGGATGGCGGCTCGGCCTCCTTTCCAGGTTCTGTGGGCCGCAACGCCTGGGACCGGCCCGCGGTTTGGGCCTCTGGGCCCAAACCCCCGGCCCTCACCAGTACGGTTACTGCGAGCAAGACAAAAGGGGGAAAAGTGAAAATTTTCAATGAAAATAAAATGGGAGGAAAACACTTCTTTTTCATTTTACGATATGATCACGGGGGTAAGTGATCACGAGCTCGGATCTAGCTCGATTGAGGCGGTTTCCAGCAAGAATGGAAACAAAACAGAGGAAGAACACGAAGGAAACAGAGTTCGGCCAAGGGAACCTCCTCACTACGAGGTGAGGCAATGCCCTTGAAAATGCCTGGGGAGGGAAGCGGGATCTAGCACCTTTTGAATACAAGTTTAAACAATACTAGATATTATGTTGGATCCTCTTGCACGGATCACTTAAGGAGATGGAATGCAAGAAATGAGAACAAGAAAGTCAAAACCTCACTTGGAGAATTTCTGATTTCTTATAAATATGTTCTGCCTTTACAATGGTTACAAGTGCCTTATATAGAAGGAAATGGTAAAGGAAAATAATGAATGATCGGACAAGGGAACCAACTTCTGGTTCTATGGTAGGCGAAATGAGAGGTGGCGGGCGAGGTGACGGTGTAGGCATGTAGACTACACCTTTAGCGGCTCCCATTTCCCAGGAATTGTAGTTGGCGGGAAATGGAGGAAAGAGGGCCTCTGCACAAGTTGAAGGGGGTCGCCTGATTTGCGTCTGGAGGCCTCCGCTGCTTGGCGAACACCTGTGCTTCGCTTGCATCTGGAAGTGTTGCACACGGTCTTCGCCAAGGACCATGGGTTCGCCAATGAGCATGGCTTCGCCAAAGACCATGGCTTCGCCAAAGGCCAAGGGTTCGCCAATGGGGCTGGCCGCCAAGATCCTTGCGAGCACGTTTCGGCCTTTGGGGCTTCGCCGACGCCTAGAATGCCACTTCTTCTTTGTCCATGCCTTCGCCAAGGGTCCTTTAGACCCTCTGGAGGAATGGTTGCCTCTTAACTCACAAATAGGGGTGATGTCCACATCATACCCTCCCTCTTCAGAAGAATCCGTCCTCGGATTCATAAAGAATTTGTCCCTACAAATCTTAAGACACCACAATAAACTTGAAGAGGCATTAAGGGTTAGTGGACTAAAGTCAAAACATGAAAATCACAAAAATGATTTGAAGGAGTGAGATGGACAATCCGCCCTTTCTCTTCACTTCAACCTAACACATAGCTCAAGGTCAATCTCGGGTCAAATGTGAGCCTAGGCCTTTCATTCTCTTTATCTGAAAATAAGGAGTCATGATCATGCATTGAGGAGAATTCATGGCTAGGGGTGGATGACATGGGATAAGCATCATGTACATACATCTCATGGTCGACCGAATCATCATGCTTCATGCATTCAAGAGGGAATTCGAATAAATCACTTTTATCAGGGTTGAGAGAATTAAGCATTGGGTGAGATGCATGCTCATTTTCGGATACAGTTTCGCATTCATGCCTATTCACTTCATCACTAAAAGAAAAGAGTAGGTTACCTCTCCCCAAGTTAGGGGAGGGAGGGTCCTCCTTCAAAGCCGAAAATCTTTCTTCTCCTTCAAGGTATGGCGCATCTGTGCCCTTCTCTCCTTCAAACTCGTGCACAAATAAAGAAGAATAACAAGATTTAGAAGATGAAATGGTTAATTCTTCTTGGAGATGGGTTGAAGGTCCGGGTGCAATATTCTTTTCACTTGTTTGGCCAAGGAGAGCCCTCTCCTTTCTTCTCTCTTTCTTTTTCTTTTTCTCTCTCTCATATTCTTCAAACTCCTTCTTCCGACTCTCAATCATTTGAGAAAGATCTTCACTTGAATTTTGGTATGGGCTTTGGTTTGGGTAAGGAGTTTGGGTTGTGCAAATGTTGGGTGGTGGGGTACATGGCTCGGTCGATAGTGTTTGTGGAGGTGTGGGGCTCGGTCTCCTCCGACTATGGCTCCGAATGTGGGTGGAGGATGTAGGCCGAGAGAGGACCTTCTTGTTTGGGAGTGGAACGGAGAGGGTGGCTCTTCTCGAGGTGAACCATATCTTTCCACTAGTAACCTCTTCAATCCGCTCCAAGTCCGAATGGAGGCTTCATTGTAGTGCTCTCTTTGAGCGAAATCTTGTCGCCACCATCTTTTGGCTTCTCCCTTTAGACACCTTATGGCAAGGTCTAACCTCTCTTCCTTATGAAATTGATAATACCAAAAGTGGTATTCCAATTCCTCGATCCATTGCCATAAGTCATCTTCAAGTTTGCGCCTCCCTTTCAAGGGATGAAACCCAATGAAATGCGAGTCTTCTTCCTCCATTTGCCACACCTACACACTTAGACAATAAAATTAGTGCCACTCATTTCCTCACGTGTTTGGTTGAGCACTCCCCACGGTTTCACTCTTGATTCTCCACTCAAGGTTTTCACAAGTTCTCTTAACTTGATCACACTCAACTTTAGATCAAATGCAAACACACAAGTAGGAACAAGCAATAATATCTAGTGAAAACCGAAACTTGCAATTCAAGAAAGATAACTAGTTACTTGAAACTAGCTTTTGAATGATTTAAGGTGGATGGTGGTTGAAGGAGTATGGTAGGGAGTTTAGAAAGGGGCTTTTGCAATCACAAACACGTTTTCTTCAAGTTCATCAACAAATTTTGGATCAAAAGTACTATTCATATGAGTTTGGTATGAACTTCATATGAACATCTCAAGAACACCAAGAACACTCAAGAACACATGAACTTGTTCATCATTTTCAACAACCTTTCTTCGCACTTTTTCACACAATACAAGACTTTTCCAGTTCCAAATCCGAAATCACTTTTCTTTCTTACCCAACTTCAATAATCAATATTCAAATATGAACTTTTTCTCCAGTCACATGAACTACGCATAAACACAAATATTTTCGGTTTCTCTTGAACAACAACAAAACGCTTTTCTTCAAGTGTAAGAAAGAAGGCAATGGTTTTACTTGAAGAAAATAAACAAGCGATACGGTACCTCCAACAAGCGCTTTGGCTCGATACCAACCGATATGATCACGGGGGTAAGTGATCACGAGCTCGGATCTAGCTCGATGGAGGCGGTTTCCAGCAAGAATGGAAACAAAACAGAGGAAGATCACGAAGGAAACGAGTTCGGCCAATGGAACCTCCTCACTACGAGGTGAGGCAATGCCCTTGAAAATGCAGGGAGGGAAGCGAGGATCTAGCACCTTTTGAATACAAGTTCAAACAATACTAGATATTATGTTGGATCCTCTTGCACGGATCACTTAAGGAGATGGAATGCAAGAAATGAGAACAAGAAAGCCAAAACCTCACTTGGAGAATTTCGATTTCTTATAAATATGTTCGCCTTTACAATGGTTACAAGTGCCTTATATAGAAGGAAATGGTAAAGGAAAATAATGAATGATGGACAAGGGAACCAGCTTCCTGGTTCTATGGTAGGCGAAATGAGAGGTGGCAGGCGAGGTGATAGTGTAGGCTGTGTAGACTACCTGCTTAAACGGCTCCCAGTTTCCCAGGAATTGTAGTTGGCGGGAAATGGAGGAAAGAGGGCCTCTGCACAAGTTGAAGGGGGTCGCCTGATTTGCGTCTGGAGGCCTCCGCTGCTTGGCGAACACCTGTGCTTCGCTTGCATCTGGAAGTGTTGCACACGGTCTTCGCCAAGGACCATGGGTTCGCCAATGAGCATGGCTTCGCCAAAGGCCAAGGGTTCGCCAATGGGGTAGGCCGCCAAGATCCTTGCGAGCACGACTGCCTTTGGGGCTTCGCCGACGCCTAGAATGCCACTTCTTCTTTGTCCATGCCTTCGCCAAGGGCCGCTAGACCCTCTGGAGGAATGGTTGCCTCTTAACTCACAAATAGGGTGATGTCCACATCATTTTCTTTATCAGCTTCAACGTGGTATTAGCATTTCGTGGAATACCACATTACTATTACTACCTAAATCCAATTATTTTTGAAACGTTTTGACTGAACACGCTGTTTTAGGTGGAATTGATTTTGAGTTGACTTGGTAGATGGAAGAGAGTGATGAAGGATAATTGAGTAAATTCATGTACAAAAGTTTACTAAAAAAAGAAAGTGTTTCAATAATTTAGGGACAACCCAATAATAAAAGTGTTTCAATAATTTTGGGATAGATGTGTATTACTTTAGAACTAGTATCAATTTATCTTCTCCATCCAAAAATTACTCTTTTTCTTTCTTTGGACACGGAAACGGAGTGCTCCTCCCGCGCCATGACCAACTGAACCGAAGGAAGACACTTAACTGTCTGTCCGTGTGGCCGGTCGGTTAGATAGAACTGGAGTTGAGTCGAGGCACGGGATTCGAGCTCGTTGGCGGAACCCTAATCCCGGAAAAACCCAAAACAACCACACTAATTCAACCATGGACACACACTCCTCCCACCTAACCGCACCCAACCGTTCCCGCAGTTCCCAGACTCCGTCGCCCTCCCACTCCGCCTCCGCTTCCGCCTCCTCGCATCACAAACGGAAGCTCGCGGCGGTTTTAGCCGACGATCACGCGCCCCCTGCGTTTCCCCCTTCTTCCTTCTCCGCTGAGACTCGCGATGGTGCCTTGACCTCCAACGACGACCTCGAGAGCATCTCAGCCCGTGGAGCGGACTCCGACTCCGAAGCCGACGATTCCGATGCTGTTGTGGATGACGATGAGGACGAATTCGATC
Source organism: Stellera chamaejasme (assembly GCA_024586325.1). Taxonomy (NCBI): domain Eukaryota; kingdom Viridiplantae; phylum Streptophyta; class Magnoliopsida; order Malvales; family Thymelaeaceae; genus Stellera; species Stellera chamaejasme. Next base: position 9,447,936 of record CM044982.1, on the reverse strand, counting down.
AGGACAATGACTCCTCTATCCGTACATTCACCGCCGCTCGCCTCGAGGGTGGATCCGGCGGCGCTTCGGTTGCTGCCTCTGCTCGGAATTCTAAGCTCAAGATGGATTGCTCCGCGGTTAAGATTGAAAATGTGGATGGTGCGAAGGACGGCGGTCTTCCTGGCTCGGGTTCGGCAGGGGCGGCCGCTACGCCTACTGAGGCAGGCAACTCTGTACCTGGAATTGCTGTCAAGGAGGAGGTGAAGATATTTACAGAGAATCTACAGACTAGTGGAGCTTATAGTGCCAGAGAAGAGAGCTTGAGAAGGGAGGTAAGTTTCCTTATCGTCTTCTTCTTTAATAGCCGAGTCATAGAGTACCACTTCTGTTGATGCTACAGCGGAGTTGCTCAATTTTGAGATGATTCAACTCTTGTTTGCTTTGGATTCTGTTGGCATTTCTTTGGCGAATTTGGTGGCAAATTTTGCATAATCAAAGTCTATGTTTTCAGGAGGATGCTGGAAAGCTCAGATTTCTATGCTATTCCAATGATGGTGTTGATGAACATATGATTTGGTATACATGCATCCTCTATATGTTGCTTAAACATTCATTCCGAACCAGAAAATCTAACAGTTTTATATAATTACACAAAATTACAATTGGTCCATCAATGATTATTTCAGCTATTGTTCTGAGGGTTTATTTATCCCTTTATGTCTTTTGGTTTACAGGTTGATCGGTTTGAAAAATATTTTTGCGAGACAGTTGCCCAACATGCCTAAGGAGTATATTGTCCGCCTTTTAATGGACAGGTAGGATGGAGTTACGTTGATATCCTAAAAAACACTCAAGCTGTAAACTTTGGATGGATTCATTAGCTTTTGCTTAAAATATTACTCCCTCTGTCCCAAAATTATTGAAACACTTTTCTTATTGGGCTGTCCCTAAATTATTGAAACACTTTCATTTTTTAGTAAACTTTTGTACATGAATTTACTCAATTATCCCTCATCACTCTTTTCCATCTACCAAGTCAACTCAAAATCAGCTCCACCTAAAACAGCGTGCCCAGTCAAAACGTTTCAAAAATAATGGGACGGAGGGAGTACTAGTTATTAATCTGGTTTAAAATTGAAGTGCAAAAATGAAGTTAAAGGAAATTTATGTAATGTTTTGGCAACTATAGAACCATGTAGCAATGTTGCTGCCTGTGATCAGATGGTGGAAGTGAAACTGGGTTGCTTGATGCAACAAGTTTTTCAAGTGTTCTCATGTCAAGTTTTGTTACCTGATGCATACGGCCATTTCCTGGTCGCATACGTACAGCTACTTCCTGCTTGTCAATTGGCTGTTTATAAAGGAAGGGACATACTATTAAGCTTGTATTTCAGTTTCTCTGTAATACCATTGTGATATTTATGCATGGTTGGTAATCTGGATTTACAGAAGCCATAAATCTATGATGGTCATCCGTCGCAATCAAGTCGTTGGTGGGATCACTTATCGACCATATGCTAGGTAAGTATATAATGATAGAAATTAAGTGAAACCAAGAATCCTCGTGATATTTTTATGTGGTAATGTAAAAGCAAGAATAAGATGAGTATTTTTCATGTAAATTTTCTTCCTTTAGATCTGGTTAAAGTTTCGAGATTTTTGAAAAGAATAATCTGCAAAAACATTGCAAGAGATGTGGTCCTGCTTACTGCTCACTTATAAGTTACATTCTCTGTTTCAAAGACTCAGCTGGATATTAACTGTTTTATCCATTTGAAGTTTTTTGGTTTTTTGGCCTGAATCTTACTTGTTACACATCCTTGTCTTGGAAAAATACAGCCAAAAGTTTGGTGAAATAGCTTTTTGTGCAATTACGGCAGATGAACAAGTGAAGGGCTATGGGACCAGATTGATGAATCACTTGAAGCAGCATGCCCGTGATGTTGATGGACTGACACACTTTCTGACATATGCAGACAATAATGCTGTTGGTTACTTCATTAAACAGGTCTGACTGTCCATCTTTAGCTGCTATGCCCACCATACTATCTTTCTTGTAGGCTAGGTAATTAACTGGGGATAGTCGATTCGTTTCATATGCAAGCATGCTTGGTTTGCTTCCTCAAAGCAGGTTGCAACAGTGGACTCTTGATGGCCATACTCTTAATATCTCACTGCTAAGGAAAAAAAATAAGGAAGAAGAAAAAAGTTGTCTTTTTGAAATCTGATGCTCTGAGTTAAAGTTGAAGAACATTCTTTTCACTTGCTTTATCAAGTTCATTCTTTATGTGTTTTTACTTTCAATTTTTGAAAAGTTTGCTCTATTTCAATCCCCTCTTACACCCTCTCATGACCACCAGTGGCGGATCTAGGGTTCAAAACGTAGCTGACCGGAAAAGGAAAAAAAAACTCAAATCATCATCATCAACAGCACCTTAATCTCATCTATGTTGGGGTCGGTGACATGAAATTTATAATGGCAATTAATTAAAAATTAGCCGACACTATAAATTCATGCAAAAGCATAGTGGCAAAGTTTTACGCCGGATGCCCTTCCTGTCGCAACCTTCTTTCGAAGGAATAATAAGATGAAATGAAATTTCAAAACCGTATCATCATAGGTTTTTCCACATTTATGGGGAAAAAACTCAATAATAGATAAAATTCTTGATAAATCAAAATATAATTCTTACATAGTATACTTCTGAGATATTAGTGTGAAACTTTAAATCATAAAATATTGATGGTCTGATGAATGTGGACATATGATATTTTTCTTAGTAATAATTTAAGTTAAATACAGTTTTAAAATTTAAATGATGCAATTTTTTTATAGACATGAAAAAATAATATGAATTCAGAAAAATCAAGGTCTTTTTTTGTTTTTTTAATATTAAATTTATCTAACTGTAAATAAATTATGAAGATTTATCTTTTAAGTATAAGCTTTTTTTCTTAAAAAAACGAAAAATCACAAAGAAGCAAAAGCACTTAAATAAAAAGTACTTTAATCAAAAGAAAAAAAGAAGGGAAGGTGGGTCGGACACATGGCATTATGTCATATGGACGGGAGGAAATGGAGAGATATGTGCAAACAATAGCAGCAGGACTCGAGCTTCTGTTGGTGACTAGAAGAGCTGGAATTGGGCTGGGCTAGTCTAGGTTGGGTTAAGAATGGGGATAGTTTTTGGGCAATAATTCTTTCCCAGCGGGAGTTGGGCCCGCTACTGGGCTGATCCGCCTTTGCTCATGGCCCGAGTGTATTCCTTTGGATATGAAAGTAGTAGAACTATTTTTATCTTTTGTTTAGAATGGTTAGAGTAATGTTTAAAAAGGTTGGTTAACAAGCAGGGTAAAGTAGTCTTTCATTTGTATTAACTTTAAATTACAAATGGGCAGTAGTCTTTATGTTTTTGTTGTCAGCTTGCGACCAGTGGCGGATCCAATAGCTTAGGAGTGGTGTCCATGTACACCACTCAAAAATTGTAAAACCCTACCTAGATGTGGATAAATGTTTTATGGACACCGCTAAAAATATTATATGGACACCACTAATATTATTGACTTACATTGAATCAATTAATTAAATATTTAAAAATTATCATCATTTATTTCACCCAAATTCAATCTAAAACATAAAACACTATATAATTCATACCCCTGTACATGTACAATAAACCATTATTTTCTCATCTCCCGCAACCTGATTCTTACTACTCCCTCCGTCCCACGAAGGTTGCACCAGTTTTTTTTGCTGTTTTCACAGTATTTAATCTGCTATTTATTTTTATGAATTCATAGACATGTAAAATTATTTGTAGAGATCAATTGTAAGACATTTATTTATTAAATCAATATTATATATATATAATATATAATATGGACACCACTCAATTAAATTCCTGGATCCGCCACTGCTTGCGACATCAACTTACTTACAACTTAAGCCAACATGTTAGGGTTGTTGGCAAAGCTTTGAGTGGATGTCTTTCTTAATGCAACCTTTTTTGTAGAAATCTGTTTGACATGTAGTGGTGGTAATCAGGATAGTTGATTGTTTAGAGATGGACAAGGTATCATGAAAAAGTTGAGATGTTCAGGAGAAAGCTAGATGATTGTCTCATAGTTTTAGGTAGAGATTTTATAAAAGATGTTTGTAGATAGTGTATGCGAAGATGTGAGCAAGATGGTGATTTATAGGTGTAAACGTAGGAGAGTGCTGCGGCAACAAAAAATGCGCATGTGCAATTTTTTCTCCAACTTATATATGGTATCTGGTGACTGAAATCACTTTTGGGTCTGAATATCAGACGAAGATATCCTTTAGTCCTCTAACTGCTTGTATATGTTGCTTTATAGGGATTTACAAAAGAAATCTATTTGGAGAAGGATCGATGGCAAGGGTATGCTTTTTTCCATCAATGTTCCTGTAAAACTCCTTTAGTTCTGTTCCTTCAGCTTAAAACATTAGTGTTAGAAAGCAGAAAGGCTATGCTTAGGGTTTGAAGTTCACGTTATCAGGTTTTGGGGTCAAGGTAAGGGTTGAATTAGCACTTTAGAAGATGAAGAAAAAGAACCTCACGAAATCACAACCATGGGTCAATAAGGAAAATAAACATAAAAATCTTATGCACCAAAGAATACGAGAAAGTGTAAAAGCTTCACTGTTTATAAAATTTGTCTACTTGGATATTGTTGGAACAATTCTAGGTTAATGAAACTTTTTCCTAACAGGAACCCAATCAAAATTATATTAGGACTTTCTGAACTACCAAGAAATTAGTTAAAAAAATGAAATCTAAATGACTTCGGGATAATACTCTCTAATTAGATTCCCAACAGACCTGTGGATTGCCAAAATTCCCTAAATCTTGAAAGCTAACGAAACCTACACTTCACTAACCTAAGAACTTTATACTCCCTCCATCCCAGATGTTTGTTAGATTTTCTTTTGCACAGAGTTCAGAAGATGTTGACTTTCTCTTCATCTTTTTAACTTTATCCCTTGTCATTTGCTTTTTCAGGGACTATTGGATGGTATAAAACTTACAAGAAAAGGAAACCTAACAGACATTTTGGGATGACCCAAAATGGGAAAACTAACAATTTGGGTGGAGGGAGTAATAGTTGTGAAAAATAGATTAAAGAATAGTAGTGATGGTCCTTAATGTCGTAGTTAAAGCCTTTTTGGGTTGTGGAATCTTTGAACAGAGTCCTGCAAACTCCTCTGCCCATTTTGTCAATATCACGTGTAAGATTTATATATTCCATTTTTGAGGGACTCTTATGTGTCTTCAGGTACATTAAAGACTATGATGGAGGAATACTCATGGAGTGTAAAATGGATCCAAAACTTCCATATACTGACCTATCAACCATGGTTCGCCGTCAGAGGCAGGTAAAATCTGCATCTACTGTTTTTAACCCCATATTTTCTTTTCTGTGCTTGGGATGTGAAATGTATGGTTGAAAAATGTATTACTCCCTCCGTCCGAATTTAATTGTTACGTTTCTTTTTTAGCATCTAATCTATGAATTGTTTTCTTCCATATTTTGTTATACAATGTCAAATAATTTATATACAAAAGGTAAATCAAAGAGTCTAGTTTCTAAAAATATTTTTTCCAAATATTTTTAACAAACTCTTCTTAGTTAAAAATTAAGTCAAACAAAGTATCGAAAGTCAAACATGTCAATAAAAAAGAGACAGAGGTAGTATCATGAACCGGTACCAGCTGGAGGCAACATGAGATTTTTGCAAAACATAAATGTTGCAACAAAGCATGGCTGATGCTTCAATTTCTTACCTTCATAGAAGCTGGCAACAAGAAGAAAATAGTTGAGAGTTTCTTTGAGCGGGCATAGTGGCATCCCCCTTTTCCCCCTCTTTTAGATGGGGGGGGGGGGGACATTGTCTGTAGGATAGATTAGGGGCTTGATAAATTCGCAAGACCCTCTGAATGCTTTATATGTGAATTGAATACAGAAAACTAGAAGAAATAGGAATCCCAATCCTAATGATAATAGTAGTCCTAGAAGTAATGGAAAACCTATGAATAATAGGAGTAGAGTACGAAACAATTCTTCACTTGGGAGGTGTCATATGTGAAAAAACTTTTTTTTTTGGAAAGCTTGTGGATAAGGGAGACTTGCTTGGCCAATAAAATATAATACTAGTATTTGTATGATCTTGCAATAGAATCAGTTCTGCTGTGATCCCACACCGTGCATCGTTAAGGTATTTGGAGCATAGCATTTAGCGTCACTGGTATTCTTCTTAGTAGTAGTGCGACTTCTTTGACTTGGTCAAGCATCCAAGAGAGCTAATAAAAGCTCTCTGTCTAGTGCCCATCTTTTACATATGGCAGTAAAGGTGATCATCACAGTAAGAGACGTCTCTGTCATTTGGGAAAGTGGTGGTCGTGTTTAGGGGTAAAGATAATCATCATAGGCATTAAAAAGTAAACCACCGCGCCCTGCCCCTCTCTAAAACGAAAACGAACAGAATTGATGCTACTGTACATCATCTCTGCCACAATGCTATGACGCTTGGTTGTCAGATCTTTAGTATTCCTATCCTCACCCAGAATAAATCTTGGGTCACCACACCTGACTGCTGATGATGGGATACATTTTTTCTTTTCTTTTACTCATGTTTTTAGGTCCAGGCAAAGAAGTATTGCATGGTAAAGTTCGTGATCTTATCTCTGCTGTTTCTTTCTTTCCCTTTATGTACAGGCAATTGATGAGAGGATAAGGGAGCTTTCGAACTGCCAGATTGTGTACCCAGGAATTGATTTCCAGAAGGTACGTAGCTTTCAAACCGTCTGCATTTCTGTTATTTTGTCTAAGTTCTGGTAACAATCTGGTGATCAGTACAGTTTCCTTTTAAAATGGACTCTGTTATCAGCTTGTCTTATTGGTGTAAATCGCATTCATCCTGATGTCCAAATGTTTTTTGTTTGTTAAGAAAAGCATCATCATGTTGAACCTTAATCCCAACCATGTTAGGACCAGTGACATGAACTTGTGTCATTTATGTGTAAATTTAGTTAACACTATAAATTCATGCAATAGTGGCGAGTTTTTACGCTTGATGCTCTTCTTGACCTTTTTATGAAGGAATAATGAAATGAAATTCTTGAATAGTCATCATCATAGATTTTTCCACTTGCATGAAAAATACTATGAGATGCTGATGTTGAGATTTGAGATAGTTGTTACGTGTTATAGTCACATCCTATTACAATATTGATATTAAAAGTCAATATGCACATCATGGAACATGGCTAATCTGTGAAAAGACTTAATATCTCTATTATTTTATGATTCAGTCTGGAGGTTGTGGCAAAACCAGAAACATTGGTTGCATATCCTAATGCCGTTGCTCAAACTGTGCCATTTTGCCGTTGCCCTTCATTTTCCCCCCTGAATTTAGTTTCCGTTGATGTTTAGAGATATTAAAATAGATATCTGATTGAGATGTTTGATTCAGAAAGAAGCTGGCATCCCTAAAAAGGTAATCAAAGTGGAGGACATCCCTGGATTGAGTACGTTCTTTCCCTCCCTGCTAATGGTCTATTCTCTTTTTTAATATTTCTTCTGTTTGGTTCTTTGAAAACTCAAACCCGAGATCATTTTTTTTATTGAAAAGTAAGAAGTAAAGAATGTGGTTGTGAATATTTTAAATTCTAATTTGGATCTACTGCTGATTCTTTGACAGAGGAAGCTGGATGGACTCCGGATCAATGGGGCCATACCAGATTTAAAGCTTTTGCATCAGCAGACAGCACAACAAACCAAAAGAATTTGACTTCATTTATGCGCTTACTTTTAAAGGCAGGTTACTATGCTTAGTGTTCTTTCAAATTCTCATTATGGAGCCATTTTTATCTTTAACAAGTTGGCACTTGTTGAAAATATTGACTGCTGATTTTGTAATTGACTGTTTTGGTATTCATTTTTAACTCGTAAATAAGGTGTTTTGGGTGTTGTCAAATATATTATGCTTGCTAGCTTCTTGTTTAACCATTGTTGGCATACCATTGTAGGATTGATTGACAATTTGACATACATTTGATTTGTTTTATCAGGCTATGCATGACCATGTTGATGCTTGGCCTTTCCGGGAACCAGTTGATGCTCGGGATGTGCCAGATTATTATGACATCATTAAAGATCCAATGGGTAAGTGATTCATGTTATTCAAGGTGTATGAAGTGATGTGGTAACATTGTTGAGCCATATAGATGCAAGATTTCATCATTTCATGCTTTCAATTTATTTCATAAATATGATCTGATTGTAAATTCTTAGTAGGGAATTTACTTTGTCACCATCTAATGACGATCACAGACAGATGACAAGAGAGTGGTCTCCGTGTGGGTCTCAACTCATTCAACAGTGGTCACGCATTTGTGGTGGTCATATACTATGACCGAAAAACTGTTCCTTTTACTAGTACACTGAATGGGTGATCTTAAGTGTCATGAAAACCTCTCAACTTTCACATGGAAAGTACATGATAAAATGTTCACACTTGTTTTTAAAGTTACTGCTGAACTTAATTGGGCATTACAGATCGAAATACTGTTTGATTTTCCCTTGCCAACATTCAATGTTTCACCAGATTTCCATGAACTACAGATCTGAAGACCATGTCGAAACGGGTAGAATCTGAACAATACTATGTGACATTTGAAATGTTTCTTGCTGACGTGAAGCGGATGTTCGCCAATGCACGCACATACAACTCTCCTGAAACGATATACTACAAATGTTCAACAAGGCAGGATGCTGCTTATCTCTTAAGTTACTACCATTTGTCAAATTCTTTAGCAGGAACGCTAACGTTTGCCTCACAAAATATTGCAGGTTGGAAAGTCACTTCCAAAGCAAGGTTCAGTCAGGCCTTCAACCTGGGATTAAGCTGCAGTAGCTGCAACGTTTTTGGTGTAGATAATCGTGTTCTAGTTTCCACCCAACGAGATTCATCTGTCTCTCTTACTTATATACTCTTATTTAGCTCACCTCTGCTCTGAGGCTCGTTCAGGTTACAGAGCCTTGTGTCATGGTTACGGTTCATTGGGGCAAATACTTGTACTGTACTACTATATATTTGTAGAAGACGCAGTCATGAGTTTACAACCCTTTGCCCGTTCTGTACATATGTATGTGTTTGATCTTTTGTTCTGTACAAATTAAACATCTTGCAGGAGTGAAATTTGCATCCTAATGGCTAGCTGATGCATCAGCAGAACTTCAGATTAAAGGCAGAAATCCAAATCTTCAAAAAGTCAATTTGCATAGTATCCTGAATTTCGGTAACTTGGATGCTTAGCGCGTGAACTATGACTCATTGTTTAATCATTAATAGCTTTATTTTAACGATTGCGGGGTTTAAGCCTTATGTTCCTTTTGGTTTGAGTAAAGTCAGGTTAATTCAATGATTAATCACTTGATTTAATCGCATGAAGAATTCCTTACTATTCGCATAAGTGTATAAGATGATAAATTGCCAATGATGCTTCATGTACAATGCAAATCCATTGGACTAATGATCAACACAAACCGAATGCGTCTTTAAAACTAAAAAGAACAATTAAGTAATCATATACTCAATTTGTCACAAACTAGATGCACGTTTCACCTTCTAACCTATGGTTGACTAAAACTATTGCTATAAATAATGTTGAAATTTTTTACACAATGCATTTATAAACTAAAGTGTATTTATTATTATTTGCATGTAAATTAATTTGTTTTCTGAGTCGAAATGAGTGATTATATTATAACAAAACATATCAACTTTTCTGAGTCGGAATGAGTAATTATATTTTGCTCCATAAATGATTTCCACTTCATTGTGAATACTTAGACCTTGCGGATTTAACGAAACGATGTTGGTGATATTCACAAGTGATTTGTCCCACATGGTTTGTGAAAATCAAAAGTGAGATACACATATATGATGGTGGTCTCTTGTCTCATTTACTTAAGCTTTTGGGAGCATGTGTGAGGCTAGTATCATATGTTGTAATCTCCCAGTGTGGACACTTTCCAACAAATGATATCAAAACCGATGGTTCGATTGGGATCGACAATGACCCGAGCTTGAGATCATGTGGATGGTGTCCATGGCCACATGATGGGTGCATGTCTTGGAGACTCTCATGATGCCTACCATGAAGAATGAGTTCTTCTTCATGGGTTCTTGTTTGGTGCATCGAGGTGGAAGGCTTCCGCTCAAGGGGGGAGTCCCCCGTTGAATGAGAAGATTGTTGGTGATATTCACAAGTGGCTTATCGATCGCACATAGTTGGTGAAAACTAAGAGTACGCTACACCTCTTTGTGTGACACTATTAGATGACTTATTCCACATGGTTGGTGAAAACCAATAGTGAGCTAATTTATATGATGATAGTCTCGTCTTATTAGATTAAACTTTTGAGAATATGTGTGAGGTTACTATCATATGTTATATTTCACTTGGTGGATCTCCCTAATGTGGACACTCCTCAACAAACGCCATATTAAGCTCCTAAGGACATAAGGTGAAGATCTTTAATTCAAGCCCCTACCATTCCTTGTACCTTACCAACTTTATGTGTGCATTTTTCAGGCATAGAAGGAATATAATTTAGGGTGCTAACCTATAATTCAGAGTCTAACCTTTACTTCATACGATGAGATGGAAATAAATCAAGTAAAAGGAGCATCACTGGAACGATGTCCGGATGTGGACTACACCCTGACGATGAGATTGGGCCGAGCATGGCAGATTTGGCCCATCTATTTCGGCCCAATTGTACGGTCTTGGATCCATGATTTCCTCCTTTCCTTTCGACGCCCAGACCCGGATCGTCTGGTTAGTTTCCGCCTTAGAAGCGGAAAAGAGAGATATCCATCCATTGAGGCCCCGCCGGTCTGGTGGTACAGACAGATCCATCCAAGAAATCCGGCGACGTCGTCTTCCTCTTCGCCGGTAATGTAGGCGGACGGCAACGGGAGTGGCCAAACCTCGCAGCTTGATGAAGCCACGTAAGGATCGGAAAATGATTTTCACTTCAACTGACCAAATTTGTTAACGGATAGTTCTCTCTCTCTCTCTCTCTCTCAATGAAGTTGTTGGTGACTTGATTCTTCGGCCATGTCTGCTTCTGGGTTCCTTGGAATTGGACGAACATGTTTGATATTTACCATCAGCAAGACTGGTTCAGCATCTTTCTTACGTTTTACTGGTCCACCACGAGTCTCAGCCCACCGTGTCAGCTCCTTGGCGTCAAAAACTCTTGAATCCGATGAAGAAGAAGAAAGACCTTTTGCTGTGGTTTCTTATCTCAAAGATTCATGCGGGTTTTCTTTAGAAGCAGCTAAATACGTAGCCAGTCAAGTGGATTTCGACAGTCCAGAAAAGCCCAACTCTGTCATCAATCTCTTGAAAGAACAGGGCTTTACTGATACCCAGATCTCCAAAGTGATAAAGGTCCGACCTTTTCTGCTTGCAGGAAACCCCAAGATAAGCATCTTGCCAAAGCTAGAGTTTTTCCGTTCACTGGGATGTTCTAATGCAGATATTGCAGCCATCTTCTCCAGAAATCCGTTTTTTCTAATGCGGAGCCTCGACAAGTTAATCGTTCCTTGTTATGATATCATCAAGAGTGTAGTCCAGGTCGACGCCAAAGCAATCAGAACCTTCAAATCCAATCTATCGCATTCACATGTCGACCCAGCACTTCTTGCATCCAATATCGAACTTCTGAGGAAGGCTGGAGTGCATCAGTCTTCCCTCTCACTCTTATTAGCACATTTCCCATCAGTTGTGTTCCAAAAACCTTCAAAGTTCTTAGAGGTTCTGGCTGAAGTGAAGCAAATGGGATTTGATCCTTCCAAGTCTTACTTTGTCTTGGCAATGTGGGTTCTTAGCACCAGGAACAGGTCAACGCTGGAATCAAAATTAGACATGTTTGTGAGGTTGGGTTTGTCTAGGGAAGATGCCTGGACAGTGTTTAAGAAGCAGCCCTTGTGTATGCTTTCTTCAGAAAAGAAGATTGAGAAAGTGATGGACTTCTTTCTGACGAAAACCACATGGCAGTCTCGAGAAATCGCTAGCTGCCCTCAAGTATTTGTTTACAGCCTGGAGAAGAGAACTATCCCCAGGTGCTCTGTTGCTCATGTCTTGCTATCCCAAAGATTGGTGAAGAGTATTAGACTGTCAAGTTTGATGTCCGGTTCTGAGGAAACGTTTGTGAAGAAATATGTCATCAGGTTTCATGCAACTGTGCCCCAGCTACTTGATGTCTACGAAGGAAAAGTGAGTCCCTCAGATCTGTGAATTATAGATCTAACAATCTGCTCTGTTGTACCTTGTCTCATTAGTTCAGTGGTTATACTGCTTGGTGCTCCATGAGCCCTGTTTTGAGGAGATATTCTCTGACTCGACTGTACAAGTATCCCCAGATCACAGCTCCAAAGCTGAAGATCTTCATAGAAGTTCTGGAAAACATTAGGTTTTACATGTTTCAGAATATTGTTTGCCCTGTTGGCACATCATGATCATCTAACTGGACTAGAGCACCTTACAGTTCTCTGTCTTGCAAAAACTATGGTCCCCGAGAAGAATGGCAGTACTGAAACGGGTCAACATGATTATCAACAGGCTGAGAAGAAGGCCATTTAACTTGAAGAAGTACGATAATATAAATAACAATGGATCAAATTACAGAAAGATAGTACTAGTAAGCATGCTCTTCAGTTTCCATCTTCAAATAGTAATGGAAGGAGCACTTAAATACAATGCTGCTTATTACTCTTGTAAAACCTAGCTCACTGTCCTAAATCGGTTCTACGCCTAACCTGATCATCTACAACCCTTGTTGTCTCAACAACATTTCTCACTCCAGCCTCATCCAGTGAACTGACATGTGAAGGGAAAAAGGTCATGCTGCCTGCAAATGAATTCTCCATTACCTGGTTCTGTTGTGCAGTTTCAAGAGGAATAGAATGGTGGTAAAACTGATTTGTATTCTGCTGTAGTGGCATAGACGTAGAAGCTTGTAATGGGCGGTTCACAAAAGGAACTCCAACGCTACTATGCACATTGGACCGAAATAGAAGAGGGTTAATCCCCTTCAGGCGCTTAACAGTTTCTTCAACCATTTTAACCTGTAATTCAATATCGTACAAAAGGCCGACTGTCATCGCACTTATTATGAAATAGAGTATTTACAGAAACGTCTTCAATTCTAAAATAATCGCCTTCTAACTTAAAAAACTAGTGGCTCTGCTCAGGTACATGACATAGAGCGTGACAACTAAATGGGAAAAAAATAAGGAAGAGAGATTTTAATACATACGTTTTGCTTTAACATGGTTTGGAAATTACATTTTGAAACTCTGTACACTGCACAAAATCAGATGATGGAACGTGAATAAGAAAAACATGGAACATAAGGGAGATGCTGACCTTTGTTCTCAGAGTCTCTATATCAGCCTTCAAGATTCTGTTGTTAATAGCAGCTTCACCATACTTGTGATTCACCTCGGTAAGATGCCTCAGTAATGCAGAGTGCTCAACTCTTAATTCCCCAACCTAATCCAATTAAACCATTTGGGACTAGTAAGGTAAAACTAATGGGAAGGGGATACATTTCAGCACAATAAAAATGGGGCAAAACCTGCACTTCAAGGTCATTCACTTGCTCTTGTTTCCTTCTTCTCGAACGCCTGGCTGATTCTCGATTTGATTGCATCCTCCTTGCACGTCTAGCATTAGAAGGATCCATATTCTCTGCTGTTTCAGTGTCAAGTTCAAGCTCATCGTCATCTGCATCTTCTCCTGATGACCCACTGGTTGCTTGTCTCGGTAGTGCACCAGAGCTTTGCTTGGGTATAAAGGAAGGAATAGCAGATGGTTCAGCATCCGGATCATTCTGTGCGTCGCTGGAACCTAGAGTCTAAAGTATCAGCCTGTTCTTGAATCCACTTATTAGTAGGAGGAACAATATATTGCTAGTTTATCGTTTATGGCAGAGTAAAAGGCTTGCTAAACTATTAATCCACAAGCTTTAATAAAAGCATATTTACAGGTCTAGCTATTACAGTAGTAACCAAAAATTTGCATTTAAAAATCCCAGAAAGTACCACAAAGCTAATGTCATTAATGCGCAGTTCCAGATTTCAGAGCTAGAACAATCTTACCGTAGCCTCGGGGTTCCGATAATCGTCCCTTTTCATCGGACTGGGAAGGAGTTTCAGCTTTCTTTACTGCCGCCTTCATTGTACCATGAATCAAAACCAACAAACGAATTCAATAACAGAAGCTAACATGTATATATGTACGAATTAACAAAGCAAAGGACAATACTCGAGAAAGAGCAATAGCTGCGCACGCTAGGTCAAGCTTGTTCTTGAGAATCTTCTGATACTCGACTGACTCAATTAGATGGTCATAATTCTGATCAAGACTGCTGTTGCCGTTTTTCTCATCACCCTCACGGTTACACTGCGAGTTCACGCTCTTAATACCGTCGTCCGTACCGTCGAACTTGGAGGCCGAATACAGAACTGCAGTCTCCGTCGAGCCAGCTGCATTCGCGGTGGAGATCGGAGTAGGAGCTGCGTGATCTTCAACTCCTAGAAGCGCCTCGATCGGCCAATTGGAGTGATTCCGCGTAAAAACCGCATCCAGAAAAGGGGACGAGAAATCCGCCAGCTCCGGCGACCAGAACGAATCGGAAAAATCGTCGACTGAAAACATAGATTCCGGTTTGGGAATTGGAATCTTCTTCTTTTCTGTGATCGGATTGTTAACCTGCTTAAGAAATGAATCTCCGGAGTGGGTCTCTATTTACGTCCAAATTTTACGAGGGGGCGGCTTAAGTAAAGCGTGATTGTCTGTTTCAGGGTCCAGAGAATCTGTTTGGGTGAGCTACGTGTCTGTCGTTCAGCGCGGAGGGATGTTATTTATTAATTAGTTAGAAAAACCACTAGTTAATTCTAATATTATTTAACTAATTTAATTAATTAATTAATAATTTTAAAGATTAAAATATTCTTCTAATTAGGTATTTACACACATAACACAATTAATGGTTTTTTCAATTAGTTGGTAAATAACATCTCCGATCGTAATCATGACAAGTGATTTACAGTTGACAGTAACTTACAAAAATTACCCAGGGTTAGCCATAACCTACAATTGACTCCCCATTTTCAAGAACTTACAGAAACCCCCATATATGGCAGGCAGGCAGGCAGGGATGAGATCTAGATGGCGGCCATTGGACTACGTACGTACGGACGACTCCTACGCGCGTAAGCATCAAACAAAACAAATTAACCAATGAGTAACATTTAAACAGTCACCTCTTTCTTCATGGAGAAGTTTTGATATTAGGAGGCGTGATGGATCTCCTTCTCCTATAAAATACGCGGGGGTTTGAAATATTAAATTAAAGGCACCGCCATGCTTCCTTTTGCAGGTTAATTAGTCAAATTGAGTGGCCTCTTGCGTTATCAAATTTCCTTTTGGGTTGGCTAATCAAACACAAAAAGCTAAAATTTATGGTAGATGCATGCTACCTGTCTGTCATCTAAAAAACCTACTACTCCCACTTTCCGCCGCAAGCCTACCGAGATTAAGATTGTCTTTAGTTATTAATTTATTTCACATAAATTTTCATCATTATCCCTCCTAAACTCATTCACACCTCTCCCAACTCACTCCCTTAACTCTTTTAGTGAATGCATTGTAAGGATAAAAATGAACTAAAAAATAAAAAATATCATTTTATTTAATACAAAAATATTTTGATGTTGTGACAACGTACTTAATTTTAGAGAATATAAAGTAGTAGTAATAGACACCCTTGTGTTGTTTGTTTGGTAGCCTCACAAGGAAATGGAAAATGCCGATCTATCTCCACTCCACTCCACTCTCCACTCCACCGCCCCCACTTTTTGTGTTTCAGTTCCGCTTCCCTTGGATCCCCGGTGACTTTTTGGTGTAATTAGTGCACACTTTTGTTAAGTAGTGTAACGCTTCGAAGATCTATACGTACATGTTAATGATAATTAGCACTGCCTGTTTCGTGGAAATATTTTATATAAAACTTTTTATAAAATCAAACTTTTTATCTCACAGGCTTTCGTTTTTTTTCTTTTAACCAAAAGAGAATACTTCAAAAAATTTAATTTAAATGTTCGTTTTAAAACATGACCTTTTTTCGAACGGTGATAAACAGTTTCATTAATAAATAATTAAAAAATAAGATAATAATGTCCAGTTTCTATATTGAAATGGTAATTGGATGAAAACAATATTCTATATTTTAATTAATGATGTAAATGGAAATAATGATTTAAAGTAACTGTTAAAATGGTACTTTTAAGTTTATATTAGGCTTATTTATCAGTTAGTCCTCTGTACTATTTTGATTCGTTCAGTTTAGTCCTGAGATTGTAATTCGGAACTACTCAGTCCTGAAACTATTGAATTCCAAGAAGTTTGGTCCATTAAGTCAACGAGTCGTTCCAAGTGACATAAACGCCGTTAAATTTGTAACAGTTTAGTTCTTGTTTTGAAATATTTAAATGTTTTGAATGTTAATATACAAATATTCGTACTTCAAGGGATAAATAAATGATTAATATTTACAATTGGTTCATTATATTAGTGTCGATAATTAAGCCCAATCTTCCAAAATATTCAAACTACCCCACCACTAACACAACATCCAACCTTGCGTCAACCGGCCCAACCCACCCCACCCTCGTCGGCCATCCGCAAGATCACCTTCGCCAACATCGACGGCCCACCACAGACCACGTCACCATGTACGGTGCATCCGACATCGGTTGGAACTTTGTCGCAGATGAGCAGTCGAGTTCATTTTCCGACAACACCTTGTCCAGATCTTCGTGATCCGATGACCTACCTCCTCTAAATATACGCTTCACCATATACTCTTTTGACCCCTTCAACTGATGACGTCGCTAGCCGCCTGATTTGAAGATATAGAGAGAAAATGAGGAAGATGGAGAAAATAAGTTTTAAGGGAAAATTAGAGAAAATGATGAAGAGGGAGAAAAGTAGTTTTAAGGAAAAATTAGAGAAAGCGAGGAAGAGTTCAAATTTGAATATATACAATTTAGAAATACAATAAAAATGATTAAATATGTTGTTTGAAGTTGATATATTTTTAAATTTTTTTAGGTTAGTTCATAGTTGTGAGAATAAATTTGAACAAAATGGTATCTAAGTAATTATTTAGAATACAAAGTATGACTAAATAATTTCAATACATGAAAATTTAAATAGTACCCCCTCCATCCCACAAAGATTGTAGACTTTGACTTTGATGTTTTGTGTTTGAGTGTTTGACTCAAATTAAATCTAAGGATATATAATGAAAAAATTATAAAAAATACACACATTTATAAAATTCATAATTCAAATCATAATGCTCATATAAATTATTCAACTTTCTATATTAAAGTATTCCTGAAAAATATCATAGATTAAATACATGAGAAACAAGAAAATAAAG
Organism: Stellera chamaejasme; assembly: GCA_024586325.1. NCBI lineage: Eukaryota > Viridiplantae > Streptophyta > Magnoliopsida > Malvales > Thymelaeaceae > Stellera > Stellera chamaejasme. The sequence continues at coordinate 9,430,407 of CM044982.1, read as the reverse complement.
TTGACAATTTTAATTGTGAAACAGATGGAGTATATAAGTTTGAGATAATTAGGAAAGAACTTCGAAATTATAGGACCAAAACATGCATTTTACCATGAGATCAATTAACTTTGATACGGTCAAATGGTACGCCGGTTTCGTACCGGTATTAGCAAAAAAACGGTACCGTTTAGGCCAATTTCATGTCGGTGACCGTACCGGCATGTACTGGTCGTATCGGTCGTTTCAGTCGTACCGGACAAAATGATGAAAATAGCGGTACAAGACACAATTGTAAGAAATTTAAAAGTTTAAGGTTAAAATTGTAAGAAATGGTAGTGCCGGTTGGTGTTATCTTCCTATTACTGCATCATTTTCATTGGTGGTGGGCTTTTGGGTTTATTTAAAAGCTTCATCAAATGATCTGTGGACAAATTGTTGTTAAAACTTCATTAATATTTTGTTATTTGTTATATTTATATTAATTATTGTATATGAATATAAATATTTTTATATATTTATGGACATGTACAATATTTCCGATACATTCGAAATATCTCTGATATATCGGTACTGTCTTGTACCGTTAGCAAAACGGTACAATATCCAATACGATATTTTACACAATGGACTAAACTAAACGAGTCAAAACAGTATAAATGACTAAATGATACTCTATAAGACTTTATATTATGATTCATGAAATTGAACAGACATTATGAGAAAATATAAACAAATTAAAATGTTAAATATCAATTTAAAAAAAATAATATATATGGAGTAAACTAAAAGTACCACTCCCTCCATCACATAAAGGGTTGTCACTTTATTGTTTTGGATTGTCACATAAAGGTTGTCAAGTTTCCATTTAAGAAAACTTTCTACCATTATTATTATCATCTTGTCCTCTTATCTTACACTATGAATCCACAAAATTTTCTCTTTATTTCCATTAATCTTAAAATTGAGGTCCACAAGTTTTTATCTTTCTTTTTTTCATGAGATGTCAACATAACTAGGGGTGTTCACGGGACGAGGAGGATAGTGAGAAAAATAGTATCCGTCCGTCGAGTGCGGGTACCCTAAATGCGGGTATCCGATTTTCACGGTTCTCTGAGGTTCAGATCGCGGGTATTTGCATGTGTTCCTAAGTATACTTATCCTATAAAATCTTCCAATATACTTAGAGAAATTCTAAAATTTTGTCATGGTTAAAAAAACCGGGCTGGCTGGTCAGACCGGTTAAATCACGAACCGGTGCCTTGACCGGTCATGGTTCCGGTTAACCACCTAGGGTAGTGAAAACCGTAAAAAACCGGATGAACCAATTAAACCCGTTTTTGTTTAAATCGTCGGTTCTATTAATTTTGGGGCAAATTGAAACTTTGAACAAAATTGAATGGCCAATTCGTTATTTAAAAAAATGAAAAGAGACAGTCTGACTTCTAGTTTCTTCTTCTCTCAACACGTAACATAGACTTGGCAGAGCAGAGCTGCAGCGCAAGCCCCAACTCCTCCCGGTACCTGCCTCCGGCGGCCCTCTCTTCTATCTCCATCGCCTGCTACCTAGCTCTCTCACCACCGTAGCAGCTCAATCTCTCAACTTCCAGCTCCGAAGTCGTCCGGCCGGCCGGCCCCATTCAACAACTCCTGGTCAACCTTCATCACCACAAACTTTGATCTCTCTACCTCCTGCTGTGCCACCTACTTTTGCTCCACTGCTTTAGAGAATTTTGCTCCATAAGACAAATGCGTAATGTCTACATCATCCAAATGAATGTTGAAATCCTTGGCTCACCTTATCAATGACTCTCTAACCATGGTTCTGAAAACGGACCGGACTGGCCGGTCGAATCGGTTGGACCGCGAACCGGTTAATCAACCGGTCCGATTTCAGTTTTGAAACATTTGGTCAAGAACCGGTTAAACCGGTGAGAACCGAAAAACCGGTGATTCATTTTTTTTTGCATTTTTTTGAAAAAATTTGTCAAAAACTACCAAATTTTTATCACTAATTTAAATTTATTCCAAATTTACTTATAAATTCATATTTAACACATTAATTTTTAAATATTTTCTCATAATATATTTTAAAACATTTTTAAACTATAATATAAATATACAAAATAATTTTCAGTTATTTAAATTATTATTTTCAATGACATAATTAATTAAAATATAGAATATTGTTTTCCTTATTATAAAATGACTAATTTGTATTTTAAATTATTATTTTAATATAAAAAATGTGAATTATTATTTCATATTTAGATTATTTCATGATAATTCTAAACAATGAGTGATAATAACTAACTTTAAAAAAATAACCGATTGGACCGTTGATCCAAATAATTGAACCGATCAGACCATAAACCAATGCTCAAATGGTTCTATTATCGGTTCGGTTTTTAAAACCATGTCTCTAACAAGTGCAGAGACATGTGGACGCTCAGTGAGAAGTTGATCAGCATTGAACTGTGCAACAACAGCCTTCAAAACCACATGTAGGCTCATATTTTGACTTTTTTTTAATCATTTTACTTAATATTTCTTCATATTATACATCTAGACTCATATTTTAAAAAACAATGGTCAAATCGCTGGTTTTATCGATTCAATCGGTTGAATCTTGAACCAGTGTCTAAACGATTCGATTACCGGTTCGGTTTTTTTTAACCATGAATTTTGTATTATAAATATATAAATCTAGAGCACCAAAAAGAAAAAAATAATTTACATAAATAGAACAACAATACTATAACATTGAAAATCATATATCATTATTGTATGAAATGAGTTTTCACACATACTACAAAAGAAATTTAAAGAATAATTTAGATGAAATAAGTAATTTTAGATAATTTATTTGTAAATAGACATATGCAGATCGGTTCGGGTATCCATGAATTTCTAAAACTAGAACCTACGGATTATCGATTTTTCCAATCCACGAATTTTTCGTTTTCAAATTATGCTATTCGATTTCTCGATGATTTTTTGAACACCTATAGTCAACATGCTATTAATATAGGTAAAGATAAAAAGGTGCAGCCTGGTCTTCAAACACTTGCCTCGAGGCTGGTCTTGATCGAAACGCATATGATTGGCAAGGGTCCCACACCATGAGCCATCTAATACTTTCTTTTATTGGTTATCATTTTTAATTTTTTTGTATTAATGAAAATTATCTTTGTTCACAAACTCATTTAATATAATTTTTTTTATCTTCTTCCACTCATTCTTACCCCTTCCAATTTATCATCTAGATTCTTTGAATGAGTACATTTGTAATGATTATAATTGACTAAAATAAAACAAAAATAAAAAAAATGTTACTTCATTTAAGATAAAAATAAATTAATGTCACTCCCTCCTTCCTCAATTAATGTATACATTTGACTTTTCTATTTCAAGATTCAATGTTTGACTCAAATTTTTATTAAGATGAATAGTGAAAAAAAATCACAAAAAATATATTCATAAAATTTATACTTTAAATTATGATACGAATAAAAATTATTGAACTTAAAATTCCTAAACACTCATGAAAAAATAATAGATTAAATACTGTAAAACAATGAAAATAAATATATATTTTTTTAGTACGAAAAGAATATAATAACACACAGATGTGTAAATCTATCAATCCACCCACGGTGAAACCCCCCTCATTGGGGCTCTCACCTCTCCAACTCAAAAACCAAATGAGACTAACTGATCAAAGACATAATGAGGAGATAAGATAATTATAAAAACCAATGGTTGCTAACAGGAGGAAAATGAAAGAAATCAGCACCAATCGCTTTGGGAAGAGATTTTCAATTTGTTGGTTGATAGGGAAAGAGTGCCAACTTTTTGCTTATGGGATTTTGAACAACCATTCAACATATATTATTATATTCACCCGTCCTAAATATTTTGATTTGACACAAAAATTAAGGTATTTTTTTATTAACTTTTTCATTTCACCATTTTCTATATTAAAAGATGTAATCAAACACATAAATCGAGGAACAACAATAAAATTAAATTAAACTATAATGATAAATAATCCCAAGAATAAAAATTTAAAAATTATATTATTGAATAAAAAAATTATTTGGAGTAAAAAGAGATCCATACTAACTACATTTTTTTGGTGTTTTATTTCTTAAATATTATGGAGATAAATATGATTTGGTAAATTTATATGTAAAAAATTACAAAAAAATGTTACATTACTTTTTGGATATTCTAAGATTAAAGTGTTGCAACACTGACAAATGAAGTACATAAAGATAACAACTTTGAGGTAAACACAAGACTCATTAACCCCTTTCATTTGAAAAACAAAACAAAACAAAAAAGACCCTACGTATGCGACTTATAAAGACAGATGCATAATTACTCAAGGTTTACGATTTCTATACTTTATCTTCATTTCGGTCGACCATAGTCACCTGCCTCGGATGTCATGAATTATCATCATGACTCGCCTTTTGGTTCTTCTTCCCCACCTCCTACTGCTTGGGATAAGTTGGCTTCTACGTATACCCCTGATGAAGAGGTATAGTGGATATTCAAGGACTGGTGATTGATTCAAATGTTGACTTGCTAACCTTTTTTCTTACAAAAAATAAAAAACTTTTTGAGAAAAAGGACAAGTCAATCTGAACCACATTCAGCCTTTCAGCCTCCCCGTCTCCTTTCAGTTTTGCGACAGCAGTAACCAACTCATCTCCGGCAGAGTTCCACGGCAACGGTAACGACGACAATCGATGTGTCGGTGGATGGGGAGAGTATATGAGGCGTTGGGACTATTGATTAAGGCTCAGATAAGGGTGGAATCGGGACTTGGTTGAGGATCAGGCCGAAGGGTCGAATGGCGATTTCTAGTCCTGAAGCCGGCAACATCAAGATGGGAGGAAGATGAAGAGATTTTGGGTTTGATTATCAGGTGGTGGTTTTTTAAGGATGGAAATCTGTTGTTTTCATAATAAAAAAAGTCCAGCAAGAAGTAGATTTAGGATTTGGTATTGAACAACTTTGATTGTAGAGGGAAATGAAGAGATGATGAATAAATAGAAGAGTAAAAAGAGAAAGAAAGGGTGTTTTGTTAAAATTTCATAAAATCAAGGGTCGGCTAAAAATTAGAAAAAGGGTATTTTGGTAAAAGAATTAATTTAACGATCAATTTAACGAAAAACTAATAGTATGACATAATTGGGATAAAAATTAAAGTTAAGGGACTCAGATGATGCAAATTCCTAAATTGGGACATTAGTAGGATAAATCGGAAAGCTAAGGGACTAAATGTAGAGTTTACCCCAATTTAATCACCCCTAAACAATTATAAACTTAACAATTGTACCCCAAAGTTTTCAAACTTCACCTAAATCCACCACACCCGCCAGACCATCTCCGACCACCGCCAGGCCAAGGCCGACCACCACCGAAAAATCCAGAACGGAGAAAAAAATCACCGAGTTGTAGTCGTGGACTACGGCCGCCGAATCGCGGCCTAAGGCTAGCGAATCACGGTATTGGGTTGCCGATTTGCGGCTTGGGCTCGCAATTCGCCGGCCTTGGGCCGTGATTCGCTGTCCTTAGGCCTGGATCCGACGGCCCTTGGTTGCGATCCGACGGTCCTAGGCCTTGATCTACGGCCCGCCGATTATTTTCTCCGTTCCGAATTTTTTGTTGGTGGTCGGCGGTGGCCCGGTGGTGGTTCGGTGGGTGTGGTGGGATTAGGTGAGGTTTGAAAACTTTTGGGTACAATTGTTAAGTCTATAATTGTTTGAGGTGATTAAATTGTTATGTTCAAAATTTATGTCACAAATAAATTTTTTAAATAAATTTCAGTGACTAAAATTATCATTTTTCACAAAGATCCGTTAAACTTAACGGATCATTAACGGAAAAGGACCACGAATGGAGAAAAACTTAAAAAACGGGACCTTAATGGTACAAATTTTTAAAATGGGATCTCGATGAAACAATAATTAAAGTTATGAGACTATGGATGCACTTTATCTTTAAGACTATATTTTCACTTTATAATTTAATTACCTAATAAATATTTCTTCCATCACAACAAAGACCGGTGAGTGATAAAGTTTACATAAAAAATGGAGTAGAAATCATGAATACATTTAAGATAACAAAATTAAAGATCACATCAAATATCACCCTTAAAAAAACACATTAAAATATTGTGTGTGTTTAACAATAACTTTTTAAAATATCTTTTATGTTTCGAAAAAACTATTTACATATAGCTTTCAACGTTTAGCTGTTGTTGTTTAATCTTGATCATTAAAAAATTATCCAAAATGTTACAGCTATTTGAAACAATTATTCTCAAACAACATAGCTATTTTTGCTTCAATTCTACCCTGGTAAACCGTGGGCTGAAACTACATACTGGTAGTATTTAAATATTGGAAAAAAGAAATTTGGAAAAAAACAATAAATAATGAAGAAAAGATTAAAAATTGAATTTGAAACAATAGTTTACTTGTATGTTGTGGATAGGGTTGTAAATGAGCTGGGTTATTCTCAAACTTACTCGAACTCAACTTGTGTGTTATTTAGCACTATCTTATCAAGCTTCGAGTTCAAACTCGAGCAGAGTTTAGGGCTTGATAATTTTATTGAGCCGAGTTCAAGTGGTACTGAATTCGATTCGATTACTTATCGAGCAAAACACATTAAAAAAAGCTAGGATAGTTCAAGTGTAAGTAATTAAAATACGAGCAACTAATCTACTAAACTTATAGAGTATAAGGACTACTAGATCATGCTTATTGCATTATGTTTGTTGAGTCATGTCTGCTACTTGGATTATGTTTTATTTTGTTAATTGAATCAGATTTCGAGCAGCTGTCGAGCTAAACGCGAGAATAGCTTGAATGTTTCTTTACAATTGTTAATTGAATTAGATTTCTCCGTCCCCGAGTAGTTATCGAAATGTTTTGACGGCGTAGTTTGAATGTTCATTTTGTATAGTTTTCTTAGCGAAGAGTGCAAAAAAGCGAGGTAGAAAATCAAACCGAATTTGACCAATCTTTCGAGTCGAGTTTGAGCTCCAACAAACACTTTCAAACCGAATTCGAGCCGAACACAATTTGAGCTCGCGCTATCGTTGATCTGAAAACGTATCATTCATGCGTCATTGTTTAGCAGGTAGCCATAAAAAAGGTCGATGGCAGAACATCGTAATTTTTCACAAGATAGGACACCTTTTACAAAAAAGAACATTTTTAACACAGGCAGCATAAATGCCACAACTTTCTGCATCTCTCCCTCCTTAGCTTAACACGAAGAACCAAAGAAAGGCGAATGCTTAGCTCCGACCAGCAAGCTTTTCACTTTTCAACTGAAGTTCAACTCTGTGTTCCTCAGTTAGTTCTCTCATTCCCCGATGACCCATTACTGAGTCAGCTCGATCACTTCCTGACTCACTAATAACGATGGCTAACAATCCCAACGAAGCTCCCACTGACGAGTTCTTTGAGCAAATCCTCGCTCTTCCGAATTTCACACCTAGCGAGACGAGTTTGACTGGAACCCACGTAGGGATGGTCGGCCCCGATGCGGCCGGCGCTTCGATGATGCTGCAGCTGAGTTCCGTCGACGGTTCCGGCCACCACCTCGGTCAATTGGGAGGTGGGGGAGGTGGTGTATTTCAAGGGCAGGTTTTCCCGTTAGGGTTAAGCTTGGAGCAGGGGAAAGGCGGTTTCTTGGAACCAGAGGACGCTTCAGGGAACGAGAAACGGTTCCGAGATGATATCATGAATGGAAGACCTTCTTCTATGAAGAACGTAAGAAATTCACCCCCCCCCCCTTCCTGGCCTTCAATGCTCTTTATTGGATTATCTGGGAGTACTACTTCTGATTCCTTGAGGTCCTACTGTTTTGTGAGGTCTTTGTTCTAGCTTTCACGTGTAGACTTGCGAAATCTCAAATGATTTATGATTATCTGGGATGGGAGTTTTTGTAACTGCCTACTTCTGTATTCAACAGACCACAGTTTAGTCAGATGGACCATAGAATGCCAACTGGTATTGCTGCATCATGAATGCATGGAAAGCTAATTTATGTGTTCGGTCCCTGTGTTCCTTTTCTATTTTTCTGTTTCTTTAGGATTTGTGGCCAACTACAAAAAAGACAACTTTAACAATGATGATTCCTGGTAGCCTCCCTTTTTCTAGGATTTAGTCGTTCAAAGCCAAGTTTTGTATTTGATGAGAAAAACCAGGCTCGAAGTCTTTCAATAAGACAAGTTTTAAGTCAAAATTAGGCCATCATCCTTCATATTTCTGTAGTAAGAGAAAGTAGGAAATGTAGAGGTGCTTTATGACATTGTTGGTATGATGCATTAAGCTGGAGTGTTTAGAAATCATAACCATGATGATCATTCTGCTATAGATTCTTGGGTGATTGGCTCTGCTTGGAAGAAGGGTAAAAGGGAGGAATGAGAAATACTCGATTAGTGTCCATTTTCTTAAAATAACAATCTCCCATGCATTTGGTGAACTATTTGATAAGCATTTCCCCTATTCCATGTTCCATTATTTCTTTCAAGCTTACCCTGTTTTGCTCATGTCCCCAATTCTTACAGTGAAGCTTCAGTCTCCAGCTAATATATATAGCATTAACCATTCTTATGGTCAATAGTTTCGTCTTATTTATCTTTCGAAAGTAACGTAGTTAAAAATTACTTATTCTGGGGTCTGGGAGACTTTAGACAGGAAAACTATATTTCTGTCTTTTTTGTCAGTTTAGAAGTTCAGAAGACTTGCAGAAGCATAGGTCTTTGCCATATTTGAAATGTCTAACTTACTTTTTATATGCAATATTATTTTCTCGCTTTCATTCTAGTTTTTGATTGCCCCTTTTGTTATTTTTCATGTTTGAATAATGGCTTTAAGCTAAAATGAAGTTATGAGCAATGTGGTATTTTATCTTGTGTCAGTGACTGACCTTATCCTGTCTGCTTGTGTTTTAAGATTTTCCATGGCCAACCAATGCAAACAGCTGTTGGTACAGCACCGCATCCACCACAAATGCGTCCGAGAGTTAGGGCTAGACGTGGGCAGGCCACTGATCCTCACAGTATTGCAGAGCGGGTATGTATTTTGCAAAATAGAAAATTGGCTTGTCGTTTCCCTTTTCCTTCTTTGAATTCAGCAGAGTTAGCCTATTGATAATTGAATGAGCATTCTTTTTCAGCTGATAGATTGATTAGACTTACTGGCTAGTTACATTTCAGTAGTTCTTGACTAATTGGTGGCTGGTTGCTTTTTTGCCTACATTGGTAGTAAATCAGACAGAAATCAAATTATCTTCTGGATATTGAGTGGAATGGCACTGAGAAAAATTATTGCTGAGTTTGAGACTTATCAAAATGCCATTTTCTCAAAATACTAAAATGCCATGTGCTTAGACTTATCGAATTCTCATGTTATGAATATTGTCGCACTTGATTTTCTTTTTGATGCAGTTGCGCAGGGAAAGAATAGCTGAGCGAATCAGGGCACTGCAGGAACTCGTTCCTAGTGTCAACAAGGTCAGGATTTTTTTTTAAATATTAAAATGAATTTTTGCCCAGAAACCTTTCGCCTGAAGCTCCTCTGCTGGCAGAAGCACCTTAAATTAGTTTTGTACCTTGATTAAATGATCAGTCTGTGTACTTTGCCAGACCTGTAGAGCTTGTCATGCAGTGTTAGTTTACACTATTACTTTGATATGTATAAGCCTGATATACGAGAATGTCTTTTTCATATCTAGACTGATCGAGCTGCCATGCTGGATGAAATTGTAGATTATGTCAAATTTCTGAGGCTTCAAGTTAAGGTGTGCTTGTCTCCTCTCTCTTTATTTAATTTATTTCTTGACTCCTGAAATTCTTTTTTGTATGATTTTGTGCTGTGAGCAGAGTTTGTATGAGGGGCTGTGCATAACTCATTGAGCCCACAACTTAACTGTCCTTTTTTCGTTTAGAATTTTTTTTCACCACTTTCTTCTGAGATGGCTGCATACATCTTTTAGGTGGTGGAAGATATGCAGTATTACAAGAAATCCTTTGGTAAAATAATACTTTTAGAGCTTTGCAAGTCTTAGAGCATGCCAGGGACTCTTCTTTTACTGCACAGTATTTGGAGAAGAAAGATGAAAATGTTAATGAAGCAGGAGATGTAAACCAACAGTCTAAAGACCTCATTTTAATTCTGTAAGAATATGTTAGTTCCAATATCCAATGCATCAAAAACCATTGTGGGGTATTAGGGACTTGTTTCCAAGTGCTATCGTATTCTCATGCTGTCATATTTGGAAATAAGGTCGAAGAATCCAAACTTTTGGCATGAGGAAATGCTCATTTACAGGCAAAACATATTTAGTGGCATAACAAGGACCAACTCATGGTAGGAACTTGTTTCTCCATCTCAAAGCTAAGTTTTGGTTCAGTCTTGAACTTTTTTTATTTCTTCATTTTGACAGGTCCTGAGCATGAGTAGACTGGGTGGAGCTGGTGCAGTTGCGCCACTTGTGACAGACATTCCGCTGTCATCCGTTGAGGTAATTAACATAATATTTCGATTCATATGTCTCTGTTTTTATTCATGTGGATGTATGTTCCAAGTCCTCAGATCTGCATTATCAGGATGAAAGTGGTGAAGGCGCAAGGAACCAAGCGATATGGGAGAAATGGTCGAACGATGGAACAGAACGACAGGTTGCAAAGCTGATGGAAGAGAATGTGGGAGCTGCAATGCAGTTCCTTCAATCAAAAGCTCTTTGCATCATGCCCATCTCACTCGCATCTGCAATCTACCACACGCAGCCACCGGATGCATCGTCGGTAATCAAACCAAAACCTGATCCATCATCATAATAGATATCCAAAATGGCACACATCCCAGCTGTACAGGGTCCACCACACAATGCTTTATTTGCTGCCTGTTCTGAACAAGCTCATGAATTGCTATCAGAGTCAGATTCCATGACCAAAAGCAAAGCAGGAGGGGACCGTGTATTGACAAAGTTTACAAAGGCAAGGGAGAAGAAGGTTGAAAGGTTGCTTTGTGGATCAGGATCAATGGTGGGGTTGAGTGGAACATGATGAGGGCACCCTTTTGTAGTGGAGGTTACTGTTTTGGTGGTGGGCTGTGGGGACATTAAAAGAGTTTAGCAGATAAAAAGGGAGTTGTAGTAGTAGTAGTAGTAGATGCTAGTATGTATGGAGATGGAGTATTAATAAGTATTGTAGGTGTAAATGCTTGCTTGTAGTTGCAGGCTTCTAGCCTGAAATGGTAGAAGAATAAACTTGGAAAGAGACATCCTTCTGTTAACAATTAATTTGATTGCCCCTCTCCCGTAAGATATGTACTTTAGGTTGCTACCAATTTTGTTTTGTTGGTTTCTTTGCTAAGATCAAGAGCGGCAAATTGCAACTTCCCAAATTTGTGATTGAGGAGGGTTCAGAAAAGAACTTAGTTGTAATTCTCTCTTTGTGCCACCTTGAAATATTTGATTAGATACAGAAATTAATAATGAGTATTTAAAATTTGAGGTAGACATATAAGACAAGCTATTTATTGAATGAAGAAGATAAATTAAGGATAACAGAGTAAAACCATTACTAAACAATATTTTCTTTAAAATGAAACATGTATTTCATTTTTTTTTTTGATAATCTAAAAATGAAAACGTTTCAGTTTTTCTCTAAAACAAAAAATATTAGTCCCGAACATCTAGCTTGGTGGCTACACTCCTACAAACACGTAGTGTAGGTCTTGAGTTCAAGTCTTCACAATCCTCATCCTCGTACCCCAATTGTATATAAAAAAGAAGAAGAACAAAGAATACTATCACGAGAAGCAATCCTTAATTTACCTTTTGAACCCGTATTTGATATAATATTTTATAAATAAATAATTGTAAAACAAATCGTAGGACTACATCTTATTTATCGTTTGCATATAAATTCTTTGTATTAATATGTCAACATGTGTACGAAAAAAATCATAAATTACATCTATAAAAATAGATTTAATAATTTTTGTGACACGGTTGGAGTACTAAGGAAACATAAATATCAACATATATAGGAAGAATTAGCAAAACTATGAACAGAATTTGTACCAAAGCCTTTGTTTTTTTATTTATTTATAATAACACACCATATTCAAGGGCCATAATAAACCCAAGCTGCTTTGTTTTTTAGTATTATTGAATGATAGAATTAATAGGAATGAGCTGATTTGGGTGTAGTAACGCTCATTTTTAGAATAGTAAAGATAAAAGAAAAGGGTGCTTTATTTTCTGATAGTCTTGAGCCAAGATGGGCCAGACTCTCAGATGCTTGGTGACAGGATCTCTTCGAGGTGGAGAACCTGTAGCTCCAACAAAGGAACAAATGGACTCGGGGTTATTCGATGAGAGATCGGAAACTAGGTAGTATAACTTGATGGAGATTCAGAGGGAGTATTGTACGTTAGAAGGGGCCTGAGCCCTTCTTTATATAGAGGAGGATTGAGGGCGGTAGCCTCGATCAAACCATGACCGTAGGGCACAGATATGGAAAGTGGGTTGTTCTTCTTGGATCATGGGCGTGGTTAAGGAAGGTGGGTGATGCTTCGGTAGAATGTGAGCGTAGTAGGGAGATGCCGGTTTCGGCGTGTGGCGAGCTCTAGGTTTGAGGTGTCCTGGGGCTTCTCCCGTTCTTATTCCAGCTTGCTAAGTGACGAGGGGTCTGCACAGGAGGGGACCCCTTCAAGCTTCGCCGATGGCCCCTTCGCAGCTGCTTGTGCCTTAGTTGGTTTATTCCATGTGCAGGAGCCGCGACCAAAGCATGTTGGGACTTGGCTACTGGGCCCAAAACATGTATTGGGACAGATGCCATTTTCTTAAAATAAATTGAAGGCATACAATAGGGGTGTCAAACTTAAAATGTAGGGGAAATATTTTTCACCCCATTCCCATGAAAATCACGGTGAATTAGAAAATCTAATTCACCATACTCAACTTTGAGACCCTGCTGCCCAGCACCTCCGCCATCGTCTTTGTCGCGTCCCAGCACCGAGGCTCTACTTCCCGAAGCACCAGACTTCGTTGATGTCACACCGCAGGCGCCGCCGTCACAACAGGAAGTTTCCCTTGATGTTGCTGAACCAAGGCAGCTGGCGCCAGTGAAGTGGCTTGCGGATGATCAGGCAGAAGAACAGCGGATGAAGCAACCCCGCCAAAACCAGCTGTGAAATCGAGCTGCCTAGCCAGCTTCCTAGCTGGAAAATCTGCCGATTCTTGCGAACCCAGATCCAACGCCTACCCAAAATGCCCAACACGACAACCCACGTGGAAAACCTTGAGGATCCCCCAAACTCACGATTCCAACAAGCGAGCGCCGAGAGACGAAAAAGATCTCGATTCCAACAAGCGAGTGCCGAGAGACGAAAACAACAGTCGACAACGGCTGAGTTAGGGCTTCCCGGTGAAGATATCAGTCGCCGGAGCAATGCGAGACCAGTTGGAGAAGAAAAGAAGAAATCACGTGAATTTTGTTTTTTCACCTTTTTAGAAATCACCATAGGTCCGAAAATGAGAAAGTAAAAAATTCATGGTGAATTTCTGGGGGTGAAAAAAAAAATCACCTAAATTCCACTAAGTTTGACACCCCCTAATGAGTGAATATATGTTGGAGCATCAAGCAGGAGGCCGTTGTTTTGCCAATAAGGCATTACTTACACCTACAGTTTCTTAAACTAGTGAGTATGACCTCCAATATTTAGATCACCCCATAAGTTTCCATAAGTTATCTTTTACATGATTTTTTTAATACTATCTTAATTTATCACATGTTTTCATTCACAAAATGTGTAGGGACTAAGGAATATGACAATATAAATGTGAATGAGAACTAGATGAGTTTCTAATCTGAGAATGCTATAGATAATAATTTTAAACAATTATTTGGATATTATCCATTAAAAATTAATTATGTATTCATTTTTATAGATTTACTTGATTTTGATATATTTTTAAAGTAGCCATGTGGTGTGCATATATACACATAAGATGTAATGATAATTACATCTTATGTCACTGCGAGTCTATCCCCGCTGGTAATCGTCACCGTGACATCCAGCGAAGCTTCCCGTTCGTCTCTCCAGCTCCGAAACCACTACGAAACACAACTCAACAAGCAACCATCATCAAAACATGTCACTCTGCATCCGACAAAGCTCTCTATCGGACTCGACGATGCCACCGTCGTTTCCGTCGTGAACTTCAAATTTGTTTATGAAAATCAAACACGCTCAACTCAACAACATAAAAAACACCAAAAATTTGTTGGCTATGAAACTACAAAACCACCAAATTTAAGAAATTGAAATTTTTCTGACTTAAGAAATATAGGAAAAACGATGATGATATAACAAGGTAGTCATGTGGATCTGACAAGGTAGTGATGTCGATCTAAATAACTCATCATGTTGATCACCATTATACTGATCAATCAAGTAGGTATATCGATCTAACAAGGTGGTCATGTGAATCTGATGATGTCGATATAAACAACTTATCATACTGATCTATTATCAATGCCGACCTATTAAGACAATAATGTCGATCACTATGCAGATGGATATTCATTATGGCGATGTCGATTGAAATAACATGTCATGCTGATCTATATTCAATGTTGATCTATCAAGATAACAACATCAATAAAAAAATACTAAGTGATAAATTTGTAATTAAACAAAACGTTTATGCACACGCGTAACTGCGCATTTTAACATTTTAATCTCGGCCTATTTTTAATGAGAAAATATCAAGTGATTGCTAAGAAGTGAATGCCGAAGCATTTCTCTTCTCCCTTTTCATGGGTGGCTTTCAATAATGTTGGGCTTAGATATCCATTTTGATTCCCTATCAGCTTCGTTGGCTTGCAGTGCAGATGTGCTCCTCCTGCTACTAGACCTCTACCTGCGAAGAGGGAATTGTACTGGGAGTGGAAAGTAGAAGCAGGTTCTGGGTTTAGGGTTTTCGTGAGATTCATTCATACCAGTTAATTGCGCGGTGAAATTGTAATGATTCGACATGCTTTGGTTGCCTCAAAGTAATTACTTACTTGGGTGCTGAAACGGAAATTGCGGAAGCCGGAGGAGCGGCGGAGTTGGACGAACTGGGTTGTGCACACGGTTGCCGAGCAAGCGAAACAAGAGGGAGGAGGTGGTGACTCTATGGCGGAAGAAGGTAATCTTGAAAACGCGGAGAGAGGCGATGTAAGGAGGAGGAAGATGGACAACGGCGAAGGTGATAACGGAAAGGGAGGTTCGCAAGGAGTGGAAGAACCAGAGAACGGGAAGGCAGAGAAAGCTGGATACAAGCGTGAGGAATGTTTCGAAGAGGATAGTTCAATGCCGGAGACCGTAGATGAAGGTGTTGCAACGAAGATTGTTAATGGAGAAACTGATACACGGGTGACATTTGTTGAGAATGGGAAGCGAAACGTAGGGGTTGAGAAACAAAAGAATAGAGATATCTATGAAGGTAAATGCCGACTTAGACTTAGAATTAGAAGTAGAAGAAGAAGGTCTATGTTTCCAGTGAACTATGCTGAGGTTTTAGAGGACAAAGAAGAAAATGCTACGAATACAAGGTGCAAGCGTCAGGGTTAAGTCCCAATAACTGAATCTGAAGATGGCAATGAAGAGAAAATAGGAAAACGGAAAGATGTTGATTCTGCTGGAAAAAGAAAAGAGTATCTCAGCGCTAAAGCAGGGATCAAAGAATGGACAAAAGAAGGAAATCTTCGATAATCAAGAGAATGAAGGGAAAAAAGTAAAGCGTGCTGAAACATGTAAACAAGTGACTGGCAGTGATTTTGCTGGGAATGGAACGAAGTGCACAGGGACTTGAACCAAACGTTCAGAAAGTAGTCGTGGTTGTAGTAATGCAGGAGGCAGGAGAATCCGGATTATGATTAAGGTTGGATTCAGCTTATCTGTTTAGTTCTTGGGTATAGTGAGTTTGTTCTGAATTTGGTATAACCTTTAAATTCTCCTCTTACCAGCCAGAAAAAAAGTATAGCTTTTATGTGTCATCAATGCCAGAGGACTCATACGGGCAGAGTAGTGAGGTGCAAGAATTGCAGACTTAGACGATATTGCATTCCTTGTATTAACAATTGGTAAACTTCATTCCCTTTACCTTTCAACACCTGAAATTCATTTTGAATTTAGTAACTAGCTCCATAAGGATTATTCTCTGCTTATTAGGATCCTGATTGAATATATATATCTCCTTTGTTTCGTAATGGGAAAATTTCCGGGCATCATGCTTGCATTGGATTTGGAATCCACTGTTTCTGCTATCCAAATGATTTGAGGCTTTCCTAACCAATAGTTGGGTTTAATCAAGAGTAATGGTGACATGGCTAGTTGGTGACTTGGAGTATTATAAAGAGAGAGAATTGTTTAATTTGCTTCTTGTTCATTTTCTCCTTGCTATCACCATTAAATACATAAGATATCAGATACTAGAATCCTCTACGGCATTGGGCTAAAGCTAAGACCCAATCAACTACTTAATATATTGGGCCATTAGCATTGGCCTGCAGCAAAGAGCTGCAGCTCAAGGGGCTTCATAATTCTAGCATGTTGTCTGACCACCCACAGTTATCTCTGTGCATCCAGGAGATTTGGTATTCTGTAGTTATAGCGGGAAATTGTGTTTTTTCATATGCTGGAAAATTGCATTTATTCGCTAAGTTTTTGTTGACACATGCAGGTTTATATTACTTTTTTTGGCCTAGTCATTAATAGTGTTCATAAACCCTGTTTCCTCATTTGCTGGTTTTCCTTTGTATTTTCATTACTGTAGTTGTTTGAACAATCTTCTTATGTGTTGTTTGAACGATCCTCTTATGTGCATAAAATAATCTCTCTTGCCATGCCTAAAGAAAGACTTGGTGATGCATTCCTCTCCTTGATTACTAGCCACTAGATTCTCTTGTTTTTTTGCTTTCTTTGAACTTGGAGGCTAATAATGGCTGTTGTCTCATTGTTGTGTTAGATAATCTATTTGTCCCCAAAAAATGTTGTGCAGGGAGAAACAGTTTTAGTTTTCATGAAGTGGTGGGGATACCTGTGAAGAAAGTATTGATAAAAACATGAGTTTGAAGTTTAAGATTTTGAGAAATTGTTCCATGATTTGCTCACAACCTAGGGTAAAAGTAGAAGGTTGGGTAACAAAGTAAGATGGATTTGTAAAAGAGGTTAGGGAGTGTTAAAGGGAAGAAATTTAAGGGTAACAAAGTAAAATAAATAGAAGTTTCATAAAAAGGAAGCATAACAATTAAATTAGGACTTCTGCAAAATGGAAATGTAACAGTTTTCAGGGATGGAGTGAATGATGATGAAATGCACTAATATTTTTAGAACAATGGTACTCATTATTTTCCTTGTGATAGTTGCAATATGTTTACTCCTTCAACATTTTCCTGCTGTAGGTATCCCAAGATGCCTGAATACGAAGTTGCTGAGTCCTGTCCAGTTTGTCGTGATAATCGCAATTGCAAGGCATGCTTGTGCAGAGATGCACCTCGCAAAGCCAGTCTTCTGTTAACGTCGTCTTTTCCCTCTTCACTTGTTCTTTCTCCCTGCAGAAATACTGGTTGTTCCTGCACAGCGTGCAACACTTTCAGTACTTACTGCAGGCTCTTCTTCCTCACGTTAACAAATTTGGTGAACAACAAATGAAGGTGAAAATTAAACTTGTTAAGTCGGAGTGTAAATTGTTAGGGTTAAAAAACTTAGATTCAATTTTTGTAATTAAACCGAAGACTCTTAACAGAAAAATAAACGGTGTTAGAGACCATGGGTTTTTTTGTATGATTAACCAAAACTCAGGCGATTTTTATGAGAATTCCAAAAATACGATGGGGAAAGTGGAGAATATGACAAACCTCAAGGGAGCTTTTTGATAATTACCCAAATAAATTTCAAGGTTTGCGACGCGTAGCGTCATTCTTATTCTTAACATGCTAATTATTCTTAGTATACATGTGTCTTACCAAGGTGGCGGGACCGATCTGCGCCATGTGGTGGGTCGGTTGGTCAAGATTAGGCGAGGTCTCTAGGATGCCCTCCTTTTTTAATGAAAAAGATGATCCTGGTGGGTTCTCGCCCGAGATGTTCTCGTTTCTTGGGGAGACATCCTCACCCTCTCATCTGGTCTAGTGATTGGCGCTCGGTCGAGAGAGTCGATCATTTATTGTCACTAGTATTTCTAACTCTAACAGTTAAACCCCAACATTTTGTTTATCTCCTATTTCCCTTCCTAACTGATCACCCTATCTAGTCGTCATTGTCGCCTTATCACACGTCCCATGATGTCCTACAAAGCCAAAATTGGAGAATTGATACCAATCTCATAAATGCGCAAACAACACTTTACTGAATCGAATCATACCTTCAATTCGAGGATGCTTCCTCCGAAGACTTGACTCCGCTGATTCACCACTGCTCTCAACAGTAACGACAGCTTCAGGGCCTCGCGGAATCCCGACATTTGAAGCCCCTTCCGAGGACCCCTCGTAGGCCTCTCGAATGGACTCCACGGTGCATGCCTCTGCCATTTTCTTCATCTTGGAAAAGAGGCTGTTCACCTTCGTCATCGCAGATCGCAATACAAATCCAAAAATTGGATTACAAAGTCGATTAAAAACAAAGATCGTCATAAAGAAATACCGCAATCGACGCCTTGAGTTCTTAAATGAGCTCTCAAGCGCTCGATCAGATCTCCATCTAGGCCCTCGATCCAGCTTCTCCAACGTATCCAAATGGCCTAGAAGCAGGTAGGCTCGATCTTCACCTTCCTCAAGACCACCCCATCCATACTCGACAGAGTGAACGGAAATGCTCCGTCACAGTCCTTGATCTTAATCACTGCGCAAGCCCATTCACACAGGGTATCGAGGACTCTCTTCCCTTCACTCTCGGCCCATATGGAGGGCTTCGCAAACACCCTGGATTCCCTCTCTCGATTAAATACGCTGAAAGCCCCAGGATTGTCCTCCTTCGTATAAAGGAAAACCCTTTTTCCAGTGCCTCACGAGCTGGCCGCAGAAACGCAAATAAACCCGTACCACTGCGACAGGTGAGTTTGGGTTGCCCTTTAACCGTTTTGGAGTATAATTACGGTAATTACCTCTAAAATCTTTAAAAGTCAATTAACACAAAAAACAGTCAATGGGGTGTTCCTTGTTGTGGTGCGATCAAGCTCTAGAAACGACCCTATAGAGATGGGAAGAGTCTGTAGACTTTGGAGGAGGTGTTATCACCTAAAGGGTTTGGCACTAGTGGCTGAAGTTCGAGCCGAGCCGAGCCCGAGCCCAACAGTTCGAGCTCGAACTCGTGAAATTCGGGCTCGGTTCGAGTTCGAACGAGCCCGAAATCTCGAGCTCGGCTCGAGGTTCGTGGCTTTTGAGTATCGTTAGGCTCGATCGGCCCCAAACGAGCTCGAGCTCGTTAGGCTCGATTCGCCCCAAACGAGCTCACGAGCTTGAGCTCGTGTCGCGAGCTCGTTAAGGCTCACGAATCTTACGAGCCGAACTCGCTCGGCTCGAGCTCGGCTCGTATATTATTCGAGCCTCGAAACCGCTCGAGCTCGAGCTCAAGGCTCGAGGGCTTGTTAAAGCTCGAGCTCGAGCCGAGCCACCCTATTTGGCACTGACGCCCTTCACCCTGAGGCTGAGCAACCTCAGTCGAAGAAGACTTGCTCCGAGGCACCTCTCCCGACCACGATACCTCCTCACAGTGGCTTCCCTATTCAGGACATTGAGGTCCTTGCTTCTGCCCCCTCCCAGGTTGGGACGTCTAATCTAGCTGTCAAGAAACCAAGAGAGCTAGTCATGGCCTTGGCCGAGAAATTAATAGAGATGGGACCAAGCGCTTATCCAACTGGCTCAAGGGTCTTAGATTTGCACAGGGCCGATCAAGTCTCGGCATGCCTGCCGTTGAATGGGATATGGTTGCATTGCAATGTATAAGGCCCTCTCGAGAGAAGCTCTTCTTGGCCCTCAGGTGAAATTTTTTACTTTGTAAGTTACTTATTGACTTCATTTGTGTTTTGTGTAGAGACTAATACTCTTTTCGCAAGGCTAATTCTTCACCTTTGAGTTGCTCGCTTGTATGTGGAGGAGGAAGGTCAAGACTCCGCTCCGAGAGGAGTTTTCCTCCCGGGTTGAGAAGCAGGTGAAAGAGTCACTAAAGGCTAAGTTGGCTAAGGCCGATGAGGAGGTAACTTCAATGAAAGACTTGGTGGAATTCACCAAAGAGATTGCGGTTGAGGGCGAGAAGAAGCTCAAGGACTTGGTGGTGGATACTCCTCAAAAGGTCGAGGCAGCGGTGGCGGCCCATCTCACCGTGGTGGCGGCCTGGGCACATGAGGTTGCTGCAAAGCATAAACAAGCCATAAAGGATGTCAATGAGGTTCTCATCAACATGTACTTTGGCTTGGACCTGTCACCTTTAACCAAGCTTCCAGATGTTGTGAATGAGCTAGGGCTGTATAACGAATTGAGCTTGTTCGGGCTCGGCTCAAGCCCAAACGAGTATCGAATCGAGCTCAAGTCGTATTTTAGGTAGGTTCGACTTGTTTTAGGCAAATTCGCGAGCCTTATGACTAAAATTACATAAATACCCTTTAGTTAATATTCATCTCCCCTTCTTATTTAATATACATTAATTTTTAATACCTTCCCAGTTGTTCCCCATGCATTTCCCTACTACCAAAGTCCAAATTTCCCTTCCCGATACATATATGTTTACGTTTCCAACTATTTCAACTTTTATTTTCCTTCAATCTCTCTCTTCTTCAACAGTTAGACAATCAATTCTTAGCTTTTCACTTCTTATTCTCAATTATCTTCATCGAATTTGAATCCCAAATACCCATCACCCATTTTCCATTGATGGTGACCACTCTCCGCCTTCATCCACCGTTTTGCTTTGTCGTCGCTGCTATCGTTACCAACCGTCCATGTGCCAACAGAATCTCCGGCTTTCTTCTACCTTTCACATGTCGATGGCCACCATCGACCTGAATCTATCGAGTTTCTCGGTCTTCATCGGTGTAGTTAAACGGCCCTGCCTCACCGCCTCTACTACGCAACGACCATCACCGAACTTATTAGTGGCTATCAAGGATGGAGGAACACGGAGGGAGAGATCTTTGATTTGATGTGTTGCGGTGGTTATTGATTATTTCTATATTTGTTCACTTCTTTTATTTGCATTTTGGATTATATATATATATATATATATATATATATATATATATATATATATATATATATATATCTCTTGGTTCTGTTGCTATAGATTTGTAGATTTTGATTACTTCATTTGTTTTTTTGTTTTTTTAAATTTTTTTTATCTGATACCAGCCCATTCAAGTTCGAGCCCTTCGAGTCACACACACATGTATTAGAAAATTAAATAGGAGTATTATATTGGTTACTTTTATCTATTTCTGCCTAAGCACACTTCCACTGGATTGCTCGTTCTCTCTCACTGCTAACTTCCAATAGCTCCTGCATGCAAAATCAAATTGTTCATAATTTTGACAGCTTTCAGAAAACAAGTACATGGAGGCATCCATTGTCACTCAAAACAGATGCGAAATATTATCTAACTTTCAAATTCGAACTGCGTGAAACTTGACTACCTTCAAGTCCAACAGATTTCAATAAACATCCCAAAGCAGTTTAGAGACTAAAAAAGTGCTGCAGCTTCCCAAGGCTCACTCAACGCACTGGGTGTTATTTGAGGTAGAATCTGTCACAGTGTATTAGCAGGCATCGAGATCGCGGCATGGCGAAGCTCTTGGCTCACCTAGCAATGTAGTATTTCCTCCTTCTGGTCCACATTTAATCCTCTTTGGGTTTTGGGTCCCATGCTGGAAAATACAAAAGAAAAGAGAA
Organism: Stellera chamaejasme; assembly: GCA_024586325.1. Classification (NCBI taxonomy): domain Eukaryota; kingdom Viridiplantae; phylum Streptophyta; class Magnoliopsida; order Malvales; family Thymelaeaceae; genus Stellera; species Stellera chamaejasme. The sequence continues at coordinate 9,408,452 of CM044982.1, read as the reverse complement.
TCAGAAACATTGGGTAATTAACAGCAAATACTAACCTGAGGGTTTCACATCTTTCGCATACCGGTGGCTTCTCCCCTCTCCTCAACTTTTCGACTATTTCAACCACTCGTTCTGGAGTAACATCTTCCTGCATATCAAATGACATTGATACATTGGATTGCCAAAGCTTCCATTTGTCGTTTGTAAATACACAGTAACTTGCACTGTAAACAAAATGCTCAAGAGCTCACATAATAATTGTAAGTATATCCCTCTGATCCATTAGAGTAATCAGCAACTGTGATCATTGGTGCATTCACACAACATCCCTGCAAAAAATATACTAAATTGTGAACCAATAAATGACAGGAGTTCGACATCATTTTTATTTCCCTTGAAAAGGGCCAACGCCTAGGACAACAAACCAGATTACTCTAACTAGAGCCGCTTTGGATGTCCTCAGACACAACTTTCTCTTTTACCAGCATCAATCATGTGGAAGTCAGAGGAATGCATCAACTGAATCGACAAACTTGCCTTGTTTGCCAACAGGTGTGATGGAGCTCTTAATGAGCAGTAGAGGTTACACAAGGAGCTTCAGTGGCTAACATTATTAGACATTAGAACAAGCTAACCAATGGTGTTTGAGGTTCAGAGAAGTGACATTCATCATTAGCAAATTATTGAAATCTCTTATCCTAATCAATTTTATTTTCCGACAGATTCAACGAACAAGCATTTGCTGTTAGAAAAGGCAATCCAATGGTAGCTTTTACTTTTAAGGTTTGGAGATGTGACATTCATCATTCGAAAATAATCCAAAACTCTTATGCTAATAATGGCCAAGCCAAACCTCTTTAATGGATTTGATATTCATCCATTTGGGACAAGTATTGATTCTAAGATATATACATCTAATCCACCAACAGTGGAATTTTTTTTTCATCATCTTTTATATGGGTAGTGACAGCCTACAAATTTAGCACTCCTTCGATCCTTGAAAATTGAACACATTTCTTTTTTGAGTTGTCCCAGAAAAATTGATTACTTTCCTTAAAAGGAAACTTATCACTCTCAAAGTTACTAAACTATTCTCACTTTATCTTTACTTTTTCTACCTAATTTTTTGTGCACTTTCAACCAACGGGCAACTAAGTAAACATATACAAAAATCTTACATTCACTTTAATCTCGCACTTAGCCAAACCCTTCAATCTTTTGGAGACGGAGGCAGTACTATAAAAGTATAGTTGACTCAGAAATTTATTTTAATAAAATACTGGTAATGGAAACAAAGTTTCACCAACGGATAGAGTATTTACTCGTGATTCTATGCATTGATAGTGTAACTTTTCTTTCATCAACACCTTTTTATAGAAATAAATCTTGCACCCATCATGGATATGTAGACCATAGAATGACTTAGTATATTATTAGGTTAAGAATTAGTATTCTGATATTGGATTGGGTTGTGTTTTTCCCCCCCAATTTAAGCTAGTTTCAAATAAATAATGGATTAGAAATTTAAATTTGGATTAACATTCGGGAAAAATATAACTAATCTAACCTAAATATACACTATATATGTTAAATTTGTTTATAGGATAATTTCAGGGTGTGTCAAAGCCCGGACCATCATCTAAGGTCAGGTATGTCAAGTCTGGACCATCGTGCAATGTCATGGTATGTCAAGCCTGGACAGTAATAATGTCATTGCAATGAGATTGTCTTCTCAATCATCTATTACTCTCTGTCAACCTAGAGTATGTCAAACTCGAGCTTCATCAAATTAGAAGATCAACTGGCTGATTAATTTCTTGGAGTACTCCGTTAAATCAGAAGATAAACTAACTGATTTATTTCCTAGAGTACTTCATCAAATCAGAAGATCATTTTGCTGATTGATTTACTAAAGCTTTGAGAGGATCTCAAGTAAGTTTTTTATGTAACAAGCTCGGATCATAGTATGTTCCAGCTTGAGGGAGTGTTAGAAGAATTCTATTACCTATCATATCTCTATTAGAATTATGTTTCATGTTAGCATTAGTACTCCTATTAGTACTAGGATTCTCATCTAAGTTAGTATTAGTATTAAGTTTCTATCTCTATTAGTATTCGGTTTTCTATCTCTTCTAGTATTGTGAGTTCCCTTATCATATAAAGGGCACGGGTCTTGTGAATTAATCACATCCTGAATTTATCCTACAAATAAATTTAACATGGTATCGGGGCCAAGTTCCGATCCCGGGACCTGTGGGTTATGGGCCAACCACGCTTCCGCTACCAGACTCAAAACTCAACCTTATAGATGTAGAACAAACCTTGCAGCGGTAACAAGGAAGCGCGGTGGGCCCATAACCCATAGGTATCAGGATCGGAACGTGGCTCTGATACCATATCAAATTTATTTGTAGCATAAATTCAGGGTGTGATTAATTCACAAGACATGTGCCCTTTATATAATAACGAAACTTACAATACTAGAAGAGAAGAAAATCTAATACTAATAGAGATAGGAAACCTAGTACTAATACTAACTTAGATGAGAATCCTAGTACTAACAGGAGTACTAATGCTAACATAAAACAAAATTCTAATAGATATAGGATAGGTAATAGAATTCTTCGAACAATATATCTCTACATTCTCAAAACAATTAAGGTGGCAGCCCACATGGCTTCGCCACTGTATGCTAATAACAAATGCTATTGCCAGATAGAGCCAAAATTTCATTGATGTATGGAATAACAACCTTGCAATCCTATAATCTTACCATGCATTCCATTTCTCCAACAGAGAACAATCCATCCTTCGTCACTTCTGCATGCCAGAGAAAAAGTAAATAAAATTTTAAATTTCTTATATAACCAATCCGCCTTTCAAACATTGGATAGAGTAAAGGTCAACTAGTTAAGCCTAACCCAAATTATTTAGTGTCAGCTGTATGAATCTCAAGGTTTTCCTCAATATTTTGAAAGCATTCATAAAAACAAAGCATTAAATAATGGGAAGTAGTGAAAAAAAGGATGATATACAAACCATTGCGCTTAACTCCCAAGTGTTTTAGCAAAGCCTCTTCAATCTCTCGTGAACCACGTATCATACAAGGTGTTGTGCCACATACCAATAGGTGGTATTTACCAACCTGAAACAAATTACATAGCCACATGGTCTAGATGCAACTTCTATACCAAAGTACAAAAAGCTTCAGTTGCCAAAATCAAACATAAACCCTTACATTTGTGCGGTTGAACATGGAGTAAAATGTTGCAACTTCAAACACTCGGATAGGAGCAACTCCTACAATTCTTGCAACCTGTTCCATTAATCAGCAATAAGTCATTGACATTGGTTCCAACAATGCAAATGGTTGCAATGTGCCTATCTAAAAAGAAAAAAGAAATCTGAATTGTACCCATCCAGAAGAAATATATTATGTTTTCCATAACATGGAGATAGACAAGGATAGTGCTACTCGAATCTGCTGATACATGAGGGAAAAAAGAGCGGAGGTTTGCTAAAGGTAAAGCCTGTCATACTATCAAAACCGAAAACAAATGTATATTTTCACGTTAGATACCTCGTTCATTGCAGAGACAGGTAGCCACCCTCCATGCTGCTGCTGTGCAAGGTCCAGCAGAGGAATAACAGCAGATTGCTTGTAATTGGACGGGTAATGAGATATTATCTCCTTCACCTGCTCAACATAGGTAAGACAATAGTAGGTGTCCCTATCATGCCATGATGCCCAATAGTTCAATTCAGTAAGTTTTAATCATACTCCCAATACTTAGAGGTACATGTTGCAACAGTTAAACTATAAAGTGTAGTCTGCTAACAGTTATTCTCAAAACAATCTGAAGCGATCGCTAATCCAAAACATCAGAAGTTTGAACTTCAAAGTTCCACCAGTACCACAGTTATAAATCAGGGTCCAATTAAAGCTATACCTTACTCCCTGGTGAATCTAGAGCAAGTCATACTCAAAGCCATAAAATATCAGTATATCAAGACATTCTCTGGATAAAGGAACAGATATACTAATGCATTTACTTTAGATATAACGAGCTTTACATTTTTCGCTGCAGCCAAGCATTGTACCCGGTTTTGCATATCTTCCTAGTTTTTGACCAAGAAAGCCAGAAAGGGGTGCAATTTCACAACTTACTACGAAGTTACAAACCTCGGCCGTCACCAAAACGTACTCCATTTTATTAAATCCCAACGATAACCTTTCTTCTACATCAAGGATGTCCAAAGTCTTACATACTAAAACGCTACTAAATATTTCCCCCCTTTCTTCTTTCCCTCTTTTCTTTTTTTGGGAGTGTAGGAAACTAGTTGATTAACAGGTAATCAAGAGAAAAACTTGTTAAAATTCCAAGAATATATCAAAACCAACCTTGGCATTATTGGCGTCGGTGAATTTCCACGGGAGCTCGGGGTTGTTATCCGGAGAATCAATGTGCTGCAGCAATCGATAAACATATTGGTCCAATCAATCATTCGGGTTGGTAAGAACAAACCGACTGATACTGAGGATTGAAAATAAAGCTAATCGGACTCACATAGTTCAACGCAGTGGAGAAAGATCGAGATGTCTGCAATTAACTGGAAATTAGTCCACGGCGTTCGGATTCAGAGAAAGGGAAAGAAAATCAGGAGCCATGTACCTGAGGTTGAAGAAAAACATGACGGATCTCGCGGAGACGCTGTTTCGCGAGGCGTGCCAGCATTCTGTTCAACTCCAATTTCTCGTTTGCCTCAGCCCGGAGATTCGTGAAGTGAAGAGGAGAGAGCTGAGCGTCAAAAAGGAAGGAGCTTTTTTCCCAATTTCCAGTCTTGAGATCGCCACACGCCATGATGGGCCTGAGCAAATTGTCTGGGTCAGGCCGTAAAAAGGCCTCCTTGAAACTCTGAGAGGCCTGGCCCAGTTTATTTTGCTGAAAGATTTTCCCTTTTTGTTTTTCTTTTTCCCAGATAAAGGCGCTTAGTGAGACGGCGAGAAAAGAAGTCGGGGCGAGGAAGACGCTTGCTTCTCTGATTTTGAGAGTTCACTTCAGATTTTCCTCAGAAAAATGGCGTTACAACAAAATCTAGTTTCAGTGAGAAGTTCGTTGCTTTCGAATCCGAAATGCCCTTTCTCGAACCCCAAAATCTCGTTTCTTTCATTATCCCCGACACTGCAAAACCCATCTTTCAAATGCAAGCGGCCGCGTTTTGCTCGACCGCTGAAGGTTTCGCTCGATTACGTAGATAACAGCTATGGAAACCTTCAAGTTGCGTATCCAAGGCCGGAGGAGATTCCGTGGAGTAAGGAGCTTTGCAATTCAGTGCAACTTATCGGAGTCGTTGGCGCCGCCGTCGAAATCAAGCATCTTCCTTCCGGAAAAGTTGTCGGTTGGACCAGGCTCGCCGTCAAAAAGTCCCCTATGGACACCTCATGGTAGTTACTGCCACTTTCGATAATACTGTAGTTATTTGTTTATAGAGTTGTATATAGGTGTACTGTATTGTTCAGCAAGATGGGTAGCCAATTTACTCATTTGTTTGCTGTTTTCCATAACACTGTCCGTTGAGCTGTTTTTATGGAGATGTTTAACATGTTATTGCAGTCTTCGGTAAAATGGTGAAGTTGCAAAAATGAAATGGGCTGGTAGCATTTTAGAGCATAAACTAACTATTTGAGACTCCTATGGAGTTCCATATGATGATTCTTTTAAAGGGGTAGATACTTCTCGGAAAGATAGCTACTATCAGATTGGGTTTACTGGATGGACTAGTATGCTGTCTCAATCCTGAGGTTTTTGTGCTTGGAGAGGTTTAGACCGTTGCCCTCGCTGTAAGAGCTACAAAACTGTTGGTTGAATTACATACAGAGGTGTTGTGCTGAGTTCTGCCGAATATGATGGGAAATTGTGAAAGAATATATGTTCACTGCGTGTTTCTCAAGTTTCTGATTGTTTGTTTCTTTTTTCCTCTTAGGATTAATCTGACATTCTGGGATGAGATGGCAAATATTGCTCATCAACATGTAGAGAAAGGGCAACAAATCTATGTTTCTGGACGACTGATTTCAGATATGGTTGAGAGTGATGATGGAAAGCAGCAGACATATTACAAGGTACTGAAAAGCTAAGCTGCCTTGTACTGAACTGAGCGTTTTTCATATAGCCTCTTTCATAAACTCTCCTTCACAGGTAGTTGTCCAGCAGTTAAAATTTGTAGAAAAGCCAAGTTCATCGGTGGCCTCGTATGATAGTGACTTCAATGGTAAGCTGTATACCCTGTGATGTGCTAAAGATGCTAGAAGTCAGGAAGTTGAATTGGTTTCTTGTTTGTTGTCTTCGATTCATTTTGGATGCAGGCAAGAGACCTGTTAGAAATGGTGTGAGTAACATGGGTTCCATACAAGAACAGTGGCAAGCTTTTTTTGCTAATCCCACTGATTGGTGGGATAATAGGAAAAACAAGGTACGCTACCAGATCTCTCTTTTCTTAACAATGAAAGCACACATATGTGATCGGTGGTTCTATCTGTTTCCCAAGCTTCCATTCAATCTGTAAATGTTAAGACCCTGACCCTCGTACTGTTTCTCAAGAAAGGAAAGAAAAAAAAATAACACAGGTTGGTGTGGTATTGCAGTAAAACTGATCATCTTCTTTTTTAGCCTGAAAAACATATTCATCTTGGGGCATCAAATATTTGTTTTCAACTGAAATCAGAAAGAAACTGAGGCAGGGCCCAGGCACTCACCCCCCCACCCCTAAGCTGAGCATTTTGAGTTTGATTTAAGCTTTTCCCTGATTTACAGAGGACCCCAAAGTACCCAGATTTTAAGCACAAGGACACCGGAGAAGCCTTGTGGATTGAGGGCAGGAATAACCCGTCATGGGTGAAGCAACAATTAGATATACTAGACGCTAGAATGGACGCTGTCCATGGACAGGAAGAAAGGAAGCAGTTGAGTGGGTTTACAAGTGATGACTTTTTTTAGTGGTCTGTTCTGCTGGTTTAAGACAACATTGTTGAATCGATGTACTGGCTTTTATGGTTCTTCCAGTATTAATGTGAAAACTGTGCTGCTTTAGTGTGTACAGTGGGATTTTGTACTTCTAGACATAGATGCGATGCCCAAAAGAGTTGTTCAGCACCTGATTATCTTTTACTACGTAGTTTCATGTATGCTAGATCAGTATGGAAGATCTAATATGCTTAGATGAATATGGAAGAATTAGTATGCTTATATCAGTATGGAATATCTGATATTCTCAGATCAGTATGAAAGATACAGACTTTCAGAATGTTTAGATCCAAGTTGGCTGCAAATCTATATACTGCCTCAGACAAGTGTACTGGGGATGGTGCTGGTTAAGTACCCAGGACCATGATCTTGATTAAGAATTTAACTACTATGATGTGTGCCTCAGTTACTTGATCAAGCATTTGTATAAACTGAAATTTCCATTATTCCCAAACAGTCACACTTAACAGAGACATACAATTACTCAGAATAAGTGATTGAAGTTCATGCTCTTCTTGCTGTATTATTGCATATCCGGTGAAAGAAAAACATGACATATTCACTTTGTACAAACTGAATCTGATCAAAGATACTTTGTATATTTCTGTTTCTTTGAGAGTTGTGTAGTTTCTTGTAAAAAAAAGAAAAGGTATTAAGAGATCTGAAAGGGGCCAAAAAGGAGGAAGAAATAAAGCAGTGAGATGAATGAAAAGGAGTTGAATTGGAGCTAGCATTGTTTCTGCTCATGCACAAAGAAAGCCTCTAGCTTCAGATCCCTTCATAATCCTTAGCCTCTTGCAGGTGGAAGTAAACATCTCCCATGTAACATCCCCAACCAGCATCCAGTCACCATCTTTATCTTCATAGGTGGGAGTATACTCAGATCCATTGTACCCTTCCCTCTCTGAATATGAACCTACATATTCATTTCAACCCAACACAATCAAACAAACAGAACCTGGATTTCATCTTGAAGCTAGTCTATAGCCTTAACAAGCAGAGTAAAAATAATGGATCTGTGAGAGTGGCTTACCAATTGTGAGCTTGAACATGTTCTCCAGAGCCTTGAGTAGTTCCTTATAGCTTCCATAAACCTTGAGATCGATTTTCCTCAGAAAAGGAGCGCCATCCACGCTTACTTTGACGTACATCCCCAACCCTTCACCTTCAGTTTTCTTCTGCTGGAAGCAATTTTTCCGGTGAGATTGGACCGGCGGCCACCCAACAACTTGTGCCCTGCCATAAAATTGGAAAATCAACGATCAGCTCAGGCTCATCATCAACCAAGTAAATCGAAACATGATCATCAACCAGTCAATCAACCCCGATTTGCCGGGAAAACTTACTTGTGCGGCGGAGGACGTGCACCGACGCCTTGTTTGGCATTAGTGAGACTAGAACCGGCGTCAGTGGAAGAGATCTCCGACGAAGCTCTTTTGTTGCTCCTGTTAACAGTACTAGCCTCATGCTCTTCGTCACCGCCGGGCAATCCTAACCGCAGCTCCGTCGCCTTCAGATTCAGATCACAGTTCTTATCAAAGTTCACCGATCTTTCCATTTCTATTTACTCGGTGACTAATTAACAATCTCAAATTCCTCCGATAATCTTTTTCAGGTTGAGCGGATTTGTTGAATTGTTGTTTTCGATTATCAAACGGATCGAATTCAGATGAGAAATGAGGGCAAGCGGGAAAGAGAGTTTTATAGCGCGTTGAGTTCGGGAACTGCAATGATCTTGTAAGCAGCTGTCACTCGACCAGCAATCACCGTCAAATATTATGACGACACGTGGACGAAAATGATAGGCGGCACAGTCACGCTGTGGGGCCATGGTGTCTGGCCCAGGTGGGGCAGCTGTTGGGTTGGTGCCTCCTGCTGGGGGAGCAGGCAGCGCCGACGGTAATGAAAGACTGTGGACCAGAATGGACGGTCGTAATCCGGTTAGGGAATAGAAAATCCTGGATCGTTGGATTGGGGTCCAACGTGAAGTTTGGCCCACGTGTAAGGCTGTTATTGGCGGGGCATGGCCATGTGCCCTGTGATTGGTAGGAGGACATAATTGTAAAAATGTGTATATGGGATGGAATTGAATGTCATGTCATCGACGCACAAGGCATGTGGACTTACATGTGCATGTTTATACACTGTATTCACCAACCGTCTTATTTCCAAGAAAAATTAGTTTTGGATTATTATGTAGGTGTTGTGCCCAAAAATAGTCAACGACTTTTATTTTTTCATATTTTTATGGTATTTAATTTTAGATTTTTATTCAGTAATATTTTAATATAGATATTTGAATAATTTATATGAGTATAATAATTTGTAATATGAATATATGATTTACATGAGTGATCTTCAAAAAGCTGTTAAAATGCATGAATTTGAAGTTCTTTAGGCGGGCTTTGCCACAGGTTTTTACATGAGAGAAAATGTGATTTTACCACTAATATTTTTAAAATCTCACATTTTACCACCAAGTTTTTTTTCTGAGGTAAGTTTACCATCAATGTGTAGTTAAATGGATATGTTTACCACTAGATGTTAAGTTGTCCCAATTGGTATAGTGAGATACACTTAAATGGCGTTAGTGTAGCTTACCATTGGGTGATTATATGAATATGAACTGAACATTTCTTAAGATTAATATTTTAATTTCACCTTAAAGTTTGTAAACCTAACAATTTAGCTCTTTAAAAAAATCTTAAATTCATTCCCCATAAATTTGATAGACTCTTTTTTCATTCGCCATCTCCTTTCTCCTCACATTCTCTCTAGTTTACATCATCGGCTAGTTAGGTTGAGCTTTCCGTCAACGGGTTTGCTGCGACTAGTGGTGCACCTCCAACACCAGGTGGGAACGGAGAAGACTGATGTAAGGCTGGTGGAGGTCTTACAGATGTTAGTGTCACCCTATGGCGGAAGCACACAGATGATTATGATGTCCATCAACACTATAATCATACTCAGTTGAGGTAACAGATCACACACACAACACATCCGTCAGGTGAGCCACGTGGGCCCCACAGGCCGTTTTAGAATTTTTCGTTCATAGAAATTTCATACACATGATCACGTACTTGTACATAATTGCACCAAATTTCACAAAGTGCACAAGTAATGCACAGTTGCACATATTCACACGTCCTGCACAAAATGCTTCACAAACATATCCACACGCTCACAACTGAAATTCAGTACATGTCTGATACCACAACCACATAACACATATGGTTTCCAGCAGTAATTCTGAATGTGATACTACTACATACATGCATGTCATCTACAATATACAGAGTCGCAAAAATGTCTGCTGGAATACATACAGGATGTGCGAGGTGGTGACACTCCAAAGTCCTCGACGTGCAAATACTGCTGCTGCTACACACATAAGAAAGTTTAACCATGAGAAAACCATAGTGCTCATATATAACTGGAACTCAGAATTGAATACCACGCACAACAAAATTTCCGGTCACACTTGATCGCACACAACGGACATTACCCCTTAATTCACACATACAGAATCAGAACTGAGCAGAACACACGCAAATGTACCTGAAATATCCAAACACAAAAGCCAACCCCCGAACTCTATTTAACGGGTTGCTGGTCAGGTACTCCTGAAAATGATAATACAAGGATAAGTCCTCGATAAGAACTTAGTATGGTTTGGAGTATAAGCAAGGGTTTTCTTGATGCACAAGTAACCTGCAACCAAAGCTAAAAGCAGATATATAAGAACATATATACATACACATGCTCAACCAATGCAGATTCAACCAAATGCAATGCAAATCAAATAACCGATTATAATAGAGTTAGACGGAACATAATGACGGTCTTCCCGGTCGTAGCCGAGGCACACACATATAATCACACACAAGAGCATGGCCAGCTCGGGGTCATGATCCCCACTGTCATATCACAAACACCTTATAGGTGTATCACAACACAACACCATTTAGGTGTAGTGACACATCCTGAATGTTGATCCTAGAACATGCACACCAATGCTTATACCATTTGACTAAGTTTGGCATCACCGGGCTAGAGGGAGCTGAGGACCGAATCGCAAATTCTGAAAAAGTGCGAGGAAGGGTGAAGAAACAGCCAGGCGAAACGCCCAGGCGAAGGCGAAGCCCCCCCATGTGAAGCCTCCAGGCAAAGCCCATGCGAATCCTCCAGGCGGAGCCGCCCATGCGAAGCCTCTAGGCGAGGCCCCCATACGAATCCTCCATGCGAATCCCCTTTCTTAGATCAGGCGAAGGCCCCCATGCACACCCCTCCAGCCAAACTTAGCCTCAATATACTTCGATATGCATTTCATAAAATACTCCTAAATGCCCTATCAAGAGACACACTGAACCGTTATCCTTTTCACAAATCCCGAAATTAGCTTCAGTTCCGATTTCCAGAACCCGATTTCGGCAAAGCTTCGGTTGAGTTTTTGTCCTACCCCTTGTTCACAACTGATCAATAGAGCATGCAATACACACTTAGGAATCATAATATCATCCACATAAGTGGCGCCAACATCATGTCAAAATTCAGAAATTTACGGCTTTTAAAACAGAGCCCTATTTGCAAAAACTGATCCGTAGAAAGTGTGTAGTTCTTTGCCATGATCAATTACATATAATTACCTTCAAGCTTTCTTCAAGAAATCACCAAGAACCATGGAGGTGCCTACTTGCTTGCTCATCCTTGTAGCCGGCCATGAGATAAAGAAGAAGAAAAAGTGATGAAACAAAATGTTATCTCTTTCTTTCCTTTCCTTTTATATTTTTTTTCTCCACACTTCATGTAAGCTTGTATGTTTCACCATTTTTTTCTTTCCACCTCCTTCTTGCTTGTGTGCTTTACCACTTCTCTTTTGTCCCATTTTGCCGCCTCACTTACCTCTTTCAAAGGGAAACATTTTTAAATTTTTCTAAATTTGCAATTTGGCCCCAAACTTTGCAAAGTTCAATTTAGTCAAACCGCAACTTGCATAACTTTCAAACCGCTCCACCAAACGAAGTATCATCTGAACACCATCCTCGGTGCTCCATAATACACACACAACATGATTAACATGTTTAAAGAAAATCAAGCCCCGATCTTCACAGAAATCCGCAAATCCCGGTTTTTCACAAAATTACCCGATCACACACACATACACGTCGGGAATAGGTAACAGTTGGGGGATCGATTTTGGTGATTGGAGGTTGGAATGGAGAGGCGGCAGGCTGGAGGTTGGAGAGGAGAGGCGAAGGACGAAGATTGAAGACAAAGGTTGGGGTTAGGAGCAACAAGGACCGTATATATTGCTGTTTTCACTTTCTCGATACTCCGAATTACATAAGTTAGGTGTTATCGGATAATTTTTCATTTAAAGTTAATAGTTCAGTAGCGGCAAATTTACCCCTAAAACAAAACGTTTCGTGGCATTTTTACCCAAAATAAAAATTTGATGGTAAAATGGGAGATTTTTAAAATATTAATGGTAAAATACCACGTTCCCTTTTTACATCACTCATTCAAAATAAGTTTGTTTCAAATTAAAGCTGTCATTGGGCTCTCTTTATCTAGTCCCATACAACCGCAATACATACATTAAACAGAAGTAGATATCCCTTGGAGTTTGGATAGTCATAAAAAGTTTATTAATTAAAATAGTTTGAGATGATAATATGCTTTTATTCCACCCATTTGACATCCTTTTATAGTTTTAAGAATAATTGTTTTCCTGAGAGCATCTATTTTAGTGACTAAGCTTATCTATTTTAGTGACTAAGCTTATCAGACGTGAGATTGATCGATGAAGGTCTTGTATTCAAGTCTCCACCATCCTCAATCTCCCACCTCCTATGTATCATAAAAAAATAAGAATAATGTTAAAGAACTTAGTTAACTAAAACATCATAAATTCTCCAAAGTTTTCTAAACACTTACTGAAATACCATGGAAGAGATATGGAAAATAGAAACAACAAGGGCATAATTATGACAACTTGGAATCTCAAGGAGAGTGGTTAACCATAATTCAGATGTTATCTTAGTTATGGATTTCAAACAGGTGGAAGAACTTTAGGATCTCATGGAGCGAATGACTAATCAATCCTACTGGAACCATTGGCAATTGTGTGTAATCTTTGTATTTCTCTTGCTGCTAATATACTGTAACTGAACTTAACTGAGGCTCACTCCTAAAAAATACTTATTAAAATGCCATCAACATTACCATCTTAATTATTGGTTTAATCTGTTTTAGCACATTGTAATTGCTAATCTGGACATTTGAATCTCTCAACTACTATTTTGTAAGCATCTCTCTCTCTCTCTCTCTCTCTCTCTCAATTGTCACTTTGTTATTCTACCACCAAATCTCATTATCTGATAGTTTCATACCATTGGTTTTAATATATAATATCGTAGATCTTTTCTCTCTGAAAAATAAAGTTTATTATGTCGACTAGTATTACGTACATTTCCAAACAAGGACATATATATATCACTAACCAATGTTGACTAATGACTCTTTCTATTAATACTCCATCTTGCAATCTTTGCACCAATGATTAATTATTTATTCTTTTATCTAACCAGAAAGTAATACATACAGTATTCGACTTCTTTTAATTTGTCAGAGTTGGAATCGATGGAAATTATTTAAGTAGAATATTAATTATGTATGTTCTGAAGCAAAGTGCAAAAAGGCTTAAACTAACATCTGAAGGTTTGGGATTTGCCATGCTTACCAGAGACAATATCATGATTCTCTTATGAAATTAGTAAAATATTCTGTGCATACATATAATAATACTAGTTGCTGGCTGACCATTATATAATCTAAGGAAAAGTTGACTCGTTCAATCAGTTCATCTAGGATTCTTCAACTTGATCAATCGACAACAACATATAATTAATTTTTATTTTTATTTTCAAAGGAGGGGGCAAAATAAAAACTGACCTAGCTAGTTTACTCGTGATATCCAGTTTGACTTTGGGCGATTGCAACAAATACGTACGTTTTTACTTGATCAACGATTAATTTAGCCTAATTAATTAAAGTCTCTACTTAGTTATTATTCACTTTATTACAAGGTCAGTTGCTGATCGATCCTTCTTTTAATTTGTTTCTCAATCCGCCGAAATATAATTAATCTCCTACAATCAATTGAAAAACGTTCGATAATTAATTCGACAGACCATGCATGATTATAATCAATATTCCAAAATAACATTCCTAATCAACAATTTGGAATATATCCTGTCATATACTATAGTCGTCTGGTATGAGGTCGACATGAGCAAGGAACACATCATGTCCCCTGCGATATCTGGCCGTATGATATTGATAGGGTCATCCATCCATCCAGGAAATCAGAGAGGGGATGATTTATAAGTACAAATTCAATTGCTGATGACCTAATTGACCAATTCTTAAAACGTGGTGGAATTTGTAGCAGCGAGTGTAATAACCAGGGGGGTGAATGAGGAAAATGAAAGAAATGGAGGGACGTCAAATCACACGTGTGAGGAGTTAAATGGCGATGCGGGCCACACGTGGGTGTGAGAAGTTTGGACTTTGGGGAAAAGAGAAGCAGCCCAAAACACAAACAGTACAGATCGTTATCGGGCCCTCGTTCTTGTCTCTCACCAGCTTTACTCCAACACGTGACCACCTCCAACTCAACCCAAAGGTGTTTATGTTTTGTTGCCAGAAACTTTTACTCCTATTTTATGCCATCAATTTCTCTTTTAGGTAGTGTTCAGTTCAATACAACACATACCCGTAAATTTTCAATGCATAAAATAATCTCAATTTTATCAATTTTTTTGTCAAATTATTTTTTTGTCAAAATTTTTATTCACATCTATCTTATTTATCGATCAAAACACACACAACACATACCCAAAATTTCGTAATTTTTTTTGTCCTCCCACTTCACACGCCCTTATCGAAAACAATTTAAAAACATATGAAAGCAAAAGTTTTCAGAATCCATGAAAATTTTGAATGGTTATTTTTTATATTTTGTCACGTGAAAGAACACAACTTATAAGTTCCTTGTTCCTTGCATTGCATGGTGATCATCAGGCCTCTCTCTACTATTAAATCGTGAAAGTTAGTTTTGAGTTTGTTGTGCGCGCGCGCGTGTTATTTAAAGTGAGCACACGTGTGTGAAAGAAGCAATCAGGAATCAACTTGTTGGGCTTTAATTGGGTGGAGTTAGGCCCAACGGACATGAAAGTCATCAGCTCATCTTTTCATTCAAACTTGGCTGGTCCGTTATGATCCCATAAAGCGGGACAACATATCCACCACTTATTATCATTTCATATCTCTTTGTCGCCCACCTTTCACATTTGATTCAATTTTTCGTAATGAAGATTTTTTTAAATAACAATACTTTAAAAATAATTTTTTTAAAATATACGCTTTTAAATTTCATATGTATATAAATAATTTGAGTAAATGTCTTGAACTCGTGAAAAAATAAATTATAGATTAAAATATTGTGAATAGGAAATGAATCAACTTTTCTAGAATGAATATGAAAGAGTATATCACATCCACTCTATCATCTTCATTGATTTTCGGAAAAAAAATGCTATCATCTTCATCACCTCATCTATGCTCCTCCTGTCATGTCTCCCTATTTGCTTTTCAGTTATAATAATAATATTACTCCATCTATCTTAAAACAAATGTAATAATAATTGAATTTTGATATCAATTTAATTTTAATTTATTTTTTATTATTAAGGGTGTTTGATTGAGGATTTTAAAAATTCATAGAATGTTAAAATATAGATGGAAAATAGAAATCTATAAATTGAAGATCATATGTTTGGTTCGCGGATTTTTAGAATTCATGAAATGTTTAGGGACCTTTATGTAACTTTTATAAAAGTTTATGGACTAAACATGTAATTTTATATGGATCATTTTGTAAAATTTAAAAAACTTTGGGGACTAAATGTGTAATTTTTAGGGCCATTTTTTATTTTTTTTCAAAAGTTAGGATTTAAATATGTAAATATATAAAAGTTTTATGGCTTTGGTGTAATTTTCTAAACATAATAATTCTACGTATTCTAAAAATACATTGCTTTTAGATGGTATTTTGAATCCAAAATTTGTGAATAATGAGGAATCATAGGATTATGCGAATGATGGAGAATTATTTTTTAAAATGAACCAAATACAGGATTCCATGGATTCTTGGGATTTTAAAAATTTTGAAAATCCATATTCCTAGAATCATTGAACCAAAACACTCCCTTATGTATTGTCATAACATCAAAATATTTTTTCCCCAAATAAAAAGACTTTTTTCCACTTTTGTTTTATTTTAGTTAACTTTTACCTTTGCAAATAGATTCATTCATTGAGCTTAGAAAATGGTTGGAATGAGTGAGAATAAGCTTGGAAATGGGTTATGGTGAAAATTTATGTAAAATAATTTAATAGCCAAGACAACCTATTCGGTAACTTTTTTTACTTTTCAATTACTTTCTATTTTGAAAGACAATGAATATTACTAAAGCAAGAGTTGGAGCTTAGCTCCAAGGTGGAGATAAGCAACGGAAACAGATCAAAGCAGAATGCAAATACATCAAAAACAGAGAGGACAACACTATTGACAATTCCGAATAGCACCTAAAGGGTGAAGTAACCAATCTCCCCCATGAAAGCCTACTATGATGCCACCTATTTTAGATCCAAAGAAACACGAGGTATTGAATCGAATCCAGAACAAGAGAGGTGGATGTGCTTTTACCCTTATGATAATCTTATTCCGCTCCTTCCAAAGGCACCAGACTGAAATAAATCTGATAGCAAGCCAACCTTTGTTTTGAATTGTTGAAAGACCGATGAGATGAAAGTCAATCAAGAGATATGCAACATCCAAACCTCGAAATTGACCTGCTTGGTACCAGAAAAAGACAATATTCCATACCTCCATAGCAAAAGGAGTTAGGATCCGGAATTCGACTCCCTTCTCAAAGAATTGTTCTTTGGTCGGGAGTCGGTCTAGAGCGGCCTTCCAATAGCATAGTTGCACCTTTTTGGGGATCCAAGGAGACCATGGAATGCAACTTGAATCGCTCCAAGAGTGGTAAACGCGCTGCCGATTACCTCCGAGAGTTTGGAAAT
Organism: Stellera chamaejasme; assembly: GCA_024586325.1. Classification (NCBI taxonomy): domain Eukaryota; kingdom Viridiplantae; phylum Streptophyta; class Magnoliopsida; order Malvales; family Thymelaeaceae; genus Stellera; species Stellera chamaejasme. The sequence continues at coordinate 9,391,299 of CM044982.1, read as the reverse complement.
TGTCAAGACACCATCGCTGTCAAGTGACTAGCACCAATGATCTTTGTTATATGAATTTAAAGAAATGGAGCTTACAAGTTGAGTTAGTGCCCTAGACTCCCGTACTTCTCTCCCTCGAGGCTCCCTCCTCCAATTCCATCTCCACCTCTAGACGTCATCAATCCATATGTCTTTTCAAAAAAATGTGTTTGCCCTGCTTTCTCACTCCTTTATGAAAAGAATCGACAAAGTCTACTCTATGATCCTCCAACTCGCTTTCCTATTTTAGCAATCTCACCCCACACTCCCCTTAATTTTTTTCTCCTCATTTTCCATCCTACAAAGGCCTCCTCCTCACCATAAATTGCCTCGACTTCCATCACCCGCAAAGCATCCTCCTCCACCCTAAACCTCCGGTCCTCCACCACCACTTGTCAAGCAAGGCAATGTTTTTTTGCTTTTAAGCTACCTATCCCGAGGCCTCCCTTCTCTTCACTCCCAAAATTTTGACCCACGCCACCCAATAAATTCCATTGTAATCCCGATCACCTCCCTAGAAGAATTTTGCTCTCGACTCTCAAGTGTTTTAAGGACACTCACCGGGCACGAAATATAGAGAAGAAAAATAGAGGCAGAGCAAATAGGACAAATTTCATAAGGATATATCGATCACCGGCTGAAATGTCCTTTGCATTCCATGATGATAATTTGTGTCGACCTATTCTTCCACTTTATCCCAAACATTTGTACGAGACATACTGGAATCAACGAGTAAACCCAAATAACTGAACGAAAGCTGACCTAATGAGCAACCCAGAGGAGTATCCATGCCTTGCAGATCTTCGGCTTTCACCCCCACTCCATACAACATACTTTTCTCCAGATTAATATTTAGGCCATAAACTCGCTAAAGCATTTGAGAAATTACTAAGATGCCTAATAGCTTAACCATTGGTTCAAACGAAAACAAATGGGGTAGTGAAAAAGACGGTAGGCAAATATTAGGGGTTTCAAACTTCATTTTGTGGAGGTGAGGATGAGGAGTGATTCACTTGCAAAATTCATGGTGATTTTGGAAATTTTTCAGTCCTCCAAAAATAGGGGTTTCAAACCTACATTTTTTGAGGTGAATTTTTGCAAATTCACCTCGTTTTTTTCACGTGAATTTTTTTTGGAAATTCGGACCTCAGGCCATCACGTCCGAAGGGAAAAACATTTTTTCACCTGAAAATTTTTGGTCCTATTCGATCTCCGCTCTAGGCTCTTTCGCCGCCACCAACCACCACGGTTAGCTTCCCCATGACAACACGAAGCTAACCCACCCTCCCACGCTTCCGAATCGCCCAAGAAGGAGAAATTCGCACTAACCGCCACCACAAATTCGCTCAACCGCTTCGATCCGTCGTTATACCCATCGCCGACCACCATGACCACCATCCGCCGTTATTGTCCGTTTTGGGCCTCAGCCCGCATGATTTGCTTCTATCTCGAATCCACAGTAAAACCCGTCTTGTGGGGTTAAGAGCAACTACCCTTATAAGACATGCATTACTCCCTTAACCCCTACGTGTGGGATGAACAACATCATCCACACCCTCCAAGGGAGTCCAGCGGTCCCGCTGCCACATGGACACTGTACAGCTTGGCTCTGATACCATCTATAATAGACCGTGCACAGTGCCAAGATATTGTCCGTTTTGGGCCTCAGCCCACACGGATTTGCTGCTACCTGAGTCCACATGTAAAACGCGTCTTGTGGGGTTAAGGAGCAACCACCCTTATAAGGCATGCATTACTCCCTTATTTATCTATTTATTTTTAATAGTAATTTTTCCAGTTTTTATTTGAATTGAGAATTATTGAGTCTCTTCGATGGTGGCTCCCAACGATATTTTCTCCATACGCAATATTTGTTTACTATATTTCCAAATCAACCCCAATAACCTTTGATTACTAAGCATACATTTATATACATGCATGTTTGTTTCACATTTTCACTTCCATATACCCCGAGGTTTGGCATAATCTCCACTTTCCCCCTCGTATTTCAGAATTCTCGAAAACCCCCCGAGGTTTGAGGAAACCTACAAAATCCCCATTTGACCGTTAACTTGGTGAATTGACCGTTAATTTATCTCGGAATAATTCTCTTATATAAGCCTACAAATCTTGACCCTTACAATCTTACCGCAAACATTTCACACTTCACAAATGTGCCGCCTCCCACCCATCACCGACCTCCAAGCTTAGCACGCTCTCACACCGCCGCCGCTCCACTCTGCATTTTCTCGGCGCGCCTCTTAACATTCGACCTCCCTCTTCCTCTCTCAACCCCAACTTCAATCAAGTAAATGAAAGGGGGATTTTGTAGGTTTCCTCAAACCTCGGGGTTTTTGATGGTTGATTTGTGAAGTGTGAAATGTTTGGGGTAAGATTGTAAGGGTTAAGATTTGTAGGGTTATATAAGAGAATTATTCCAGAGAATTAACGGTCAAAAAGTACGGGGGGAATTTTGTAGGTTTCAAAGTGGAGATTATGCCAAACCTCGGAGTTTTTTTTGAAAATTTCCCTAATTAAAATTGAAATGTAATAAAGTTTGAGGATGACTGTGCAATAAATAGTCCATATATAACCCTATTGTTTCCGTTCTTTGGTCATAACTTGCCAACTCGGTTTGTTGATTCCAAAACTTTTAACATGACGCAATAACCACTAATCTAACTTCGCCCTAATTCAGTCTTCTCCACATATTTGCTCAGCTCAAATGTTAGGATATCTTCTAAATTTATCTTCTTCTTTTTTCATGTTCCTTTTGCAATTTTGAATTCTAACATAAACTTGTGCTCGTCAATCGAAATATTAGGTCAAATGTGTTGTAAATGGTCAACAAACCAAAATTAAGAACTGATCCAACTGAAATATTATTCAATTAATTTGGGTTAATTCTTAGTTCTTATTCGAATGATTTAGTTTGTAATTTCTATATCCATAAACTGGTCATTTTGACTCTATTAATTATACCCAAACCGATCGAACTAACACCCATAGGTAGTGAGCCCAAGTAAGTTAGGAAATGGTCCGGTGTGCATGAACTTTTGGCACACTAAAAGTAGTGAAGATTGAATAAAGATTGAATAATAGTAGTATCAAACCAAGGCCCGGCCCAACAGTAGAAGATACTCTATAATGATCCGCCTCACATCACACGCCACGTGTCCCCATCACAAACATAGACAACTCAATTAATTAAGCTACTAGTCTCCTCCCCTATAATACTAATAGTACCTCTCTCTCTCTCTCTCTCTCTCTCTCTCTCTCTCATCTCTATTACATATAGCAGTACAAACCCAGGCTGCAGCCAGCCACCACTTAATTAAAAGCCAAGGCCTTCCATATTTGTATACCCACTCTCATTCATTTCTAAAGAAGAGAATATGGGCATGGCGGAGACGGAGCTGAGGCTAGGACTGCCGGGAAACGGTGGCAGCGGAGATGTGAGGAAGAGAGGCTTCGATGAGACCACCGTCGTCGATCTGAAACTCAATCTCTCTTCCAACACGGCGGCGCCGGATCAGATCAACCACAAGCAGCAGCTGGAGGCAGCTGCTGCCAACCCTCCTGCCAAGTAAGTCCATCAACTGCATGCATGCTATGCGCGCATTATTCCCTTTTGAGTTATCTCTCGAAAATTATCACATTTTCTTAATTCCTAGCCAGCTATTGAGAAAATTTATAAACCACTTATTACCCCTAATTTCTCTTTTTTGATTCAAAAAGGTATTTTTATCTTATATTATTACAGTTTTACTTTATTATTTCTTTTAATTAATTAATTAATTATAGGGCTCAAGTGGTGGGGTGGCCGCCTGTGAGATCATTCCGAAAGAACATGATGGAGAAGCAGAAGGCGGCGGTGAGCAAATTAGTAGTGGAGGAGAGCAGCGGCAGCGCGGCGTTGGTGAAGGTGAGCATGGACGGTGCACCTTACCTCCGGAAGGTGGACCTCAGGATGTACAAGACTTACCAGGAACTCTCTGATGCCCTCGGCAACATGTTCACCAAAATTAATAATAATGGTAATAATTAACTAACTATAACTAATTTCTCCCAATTCTAATTAATCAAATGATGACTCCATTAATTAATAAGCATGTATGATCGATCATGCCCTAATTATTAGTACTAGCTATATTTAATAGTACGAACTCTCTCAAAAAAAAATTGATGCGTTTTTTTTAATTAATTATTCAGATGGAAGCTGCGGTGGATTCAAGGATTTTATGAACGAGGGAAAGCTGATGGACGTACTTAACAATTCTGATTATATTCCTACTTATGAAGACAAGGATGGTGACTGGATGCTTGTTGGTGATGTCCCATGGGAGTAAGTACTTCTCTTTCGTCCACTTTCTTTTTCGATCTTTTGCTTTAATATTTTGGAGAAGAAATAAAGATAAAAAGATTTTACATGCATTCCTTAATTCTATAAATATTTTTGTTTATTAAGATCTATTAATCAATAAAGTTAAGTATGAATAATTAATTCGATCGATCGAGTTATAGTTAGTACTGCTAGCTTGAATTATGAGTACCTAGGTAGCTCCAATTATTTGAAATGCATGCATGCATGCAGGATGTTTGTTGAATCATGCAAGAGGCTGCGCATAATGAAAGGGAAGGAGGCACTCAATCTCGGTGAGTACATTTAATTAGTCACACATAATGATATTCTCATTTCGTCGCAAAATAATGCAACATTTGTTTTTCGATATTTAATCTATGATTTTATTTCTATATCAATTCAAATTATAAATTTGAAAATCTTACATGCAACTAAATATTTGATGTGTTAACTTTATGAATATATATTTTATATATTCCCATTAAAAAATAATATATATAAATTGAATTCAAATTAACATAAAAAATCAACTGGTGCATTAATTTTAGAATGAAGGGAGTATGTAAATTTCTCATTAATCCAGTTTTGTTAACATATATAAAGTTCGAATTGGTAAGTTCTTAAATATATATTCGTGCATTCATGTTAATTATGAGTAATTAAAAGCTTCAAGTTAATTACTCTCTCTCTCTCTCCCTCTCTCTCTCTATATATATATACATAATCCATATATGACCGATTGTGATCACCATGTTTTTCATAGATGGATTATGTATATATTTCAGATCACTAGCTAATAGGATATTTGAAAACTCAGATTATTTTACGTACGTAGCTAGCGACTAATATTTAATTAGGCCAAACTAAAAGAAGCCTATTTTGATTTGTGCATATATGTATGTGTGTTTTCTTCACTTAGGGTAAATTAATTATATTTTGATTTGTGCGTAATAATTAATTGCAAGATGTATATACTATATAGGTAGGTAGTTGCTTCGAAAATTTACTAATGTCGGTTCAATATGTTTGGCATGCAGCACCAAGAGCGATGGAGAAATGCAAGAATAGGAGCTAAAGTTTGCTCCTAGAGACGGATGAGTACACCAACTTTGCTCCTTGACCATTCCAGTGCATGCCGATGTGGGTTTACGGGCAGCCAGGAGGATGGTGATTAGCTAGGGCTGCTACTGCATGCATGGTTAATTAAATATATATATAATCGAGTCAGTTTTTATATCAACTTTTAATTAGTAGAGTAATGTTTCATTAATTAGCTTCTGTAAGTGTTAAATCAAAGCCTCAATTACATACACAATCAGTTAATTTCCTTTCGTATAGTTAAACAATGTCATCACATGTGAAATGGAGTACTAGATCAATTTCATGTAATGCTACTATGTTTTCATCGTGTTATGTCCATGAAGGAACAAGAATAAATTTGTGTACGTGCTTGTGTACTGTAGTTGTTTCAACGCGCTTAAATTAAATAATCTCTGCTGTTTAATTAGTCTGTAATCTCTCCTGCTAATTACTTCCTTGATTTGATTCATATTGGTTGTCTCTGTATACTACATATGTAGTATATCAATTAACATTTGCATACTTCTTTTGAAAACTTGCAGGCTGGCTATGTCTAGCTAGTACCGCTGGAATAATGAACTTTGTTATTCATGATCAATATTAGTTTTTCTTAGAACATTACGAGTACTTTTTTATAAATAAAAAAAAATTGTCATAAAAGCAACATAGAACTATGGCAAATAATTAATAAAAAAACATGATTTCTGTAATATCGCTGTATATATTCGAATCTAGGAGAGTATTAATTTTTTTTTAATTTGCCCTGCTGACTAAGTCATAAACTTGTAAATATGGCATGACAACTCTACAAAACTATGTATGCAGGATTCTGCTTGTAGCCTTGTGGTTATAAGTATATATTATCATGTCACTGAAACCATTAATGGGGATTGTAAGGTGGGGAACACCAACATGTGCATGTCTAATTAGTGGGAACTCACCATCCTTTTCCCTCATATTTCTTAGAGTATATAGTATTAATTTTTTTCTTCAATAATGCATGTTCATTTGTCTGTTCATTTTCATGTTAAGCTTTACTCCATCCTTCTTTTTTTTTTAAAAAAAAATTGATACATTTAACTTTTAAATTTCTATACAACACAATTCATTGGTAGTTTTTTGTTACAAAAATCTAAGGAAATTATTTACAAATTAAATACTACTCCTTTCATCCCAAATGGAAATAAATTATATTTGGTTGAACTCATTTTATATAAACTTTCATCATTACCTATTTCCAAATTCGTTCTCACCCCTCTCAACCAACTTCCTAGACTCTTTAAGTGAGTGCATTTACAAAGGGTAAAAATGAGCTAAAATATTTTGATGTTATGACAATACACTTGAAATTCAGGGAATATATTGATTATTCGACTTTACATATTAAATTGTGATTACTGCAGGGATAAGAAAATGTATCAGTTATCAAATATGCATATCGGTGATGTACTTGAAAGATGATTAATTATTACTCAAATATGATCCCTAAAAAAACAATGATCCAATAAACAAGAAACTTGAGCAAGAATTTTGGTGTGAGGTGGATGGTCCTGTTTGTTGTTTTGTCTAAATTTAGTTCACCAGCCAGCCTTGAGATGAGATGGCCTCTCTTAATAATTCAGCCTGCAGCCATGTCTCTTACTTGGATCTCACACAACTAACTACTAGTAGTAAACTCACTTGCTGCCGACTTCCACTTCTGTTCTGTGTCTAGCCAAAAACAGGGACAAGCTCCATCACTTCGCCCACTTCAAGGCACCACTTGTGTCTGTCCCGTCACCATCACAGGTCCATTGACTTGATTACCATGTCTGCGTTCTTCCTTGAATTCATGATAAGTTCAGCGTTCGGTCGATCGTTGTACTCTATCTGCATATTATCATGCATTTGGGATCACATGAACTTTGTTACCATTAGATTAGGTTGTGTTTTGATCCACTACTATGTTCTGAATTCGTGCGGTTAGAGACTGCTTACCCGCTGTTTAGCTACATCTAACGGCTTCCCTGCGATGAAACGAGAATAAAACTCGCAATTTATGAATATCACAACATTAAGTACATATTGAACATCAGAGTACATGGACCTAATCTAATACTAGTACCGGTTGAAATATGCCTTTTTAGGACTCGTTGCATTGCAGTGTCAAGGTCCACATCAATGAACCTGTACAAAGACATGATATTCATTTTTCAACTGCAGGTCCCAAATCACCATGTTTATTAAAAAAAATGGACAAAGGGTTAAGAACTTACCACTTCTCATCAAATATATCTGATATGTCCTTCCAAGTGCCTTCTTCCAACAACAGATAATTCCCTTCTACTATTACCACTTTATGCCTGAGAAAAAGGACATGTCACATGTAATCTTTGTAGCAAAATGATTTCTTCAATGTCCCATTCACAATTAAAGCGCTAAAAACAACGGCAAATAGAGCGGTGAACAACTTACTGGAGGCTAACAAATATGTCATCTTCAACAGGATCTCCAACCCCATGGTCAAATGATGGTGCATAAACAGATCCCTTGGGAAATAAGGCATTTCTTGTAAGAATAAAATTGTACTAGATCAAACAGACTAGTAGGTATACAATTTTTTTGTTGCCAGTTTTACATACTCAATTATGACTGAGAGTCGAGATAACAGCTGCTGACCTGGCTTTTTAGATTCTCCAGACACTTACGGAGTAGAACTGGGTTGAATGTCCATGGTGCTGATCAACACAGAAGATTCTAATAAATCAAAATCCTACTCATAATTTTGTAAGCCATTGAGATATAGGTGAAAGAACTAACCTCCTCTTCTTGCATGTGCTTCTTCTGGATTCTACATTACATCATCAAGCCAGTAAGAACTTAAGCCTATGAAAAGCTTCAAGAGCTTTAAGGTAAACAGTTACAATTAACAAAACTTAACCTCCATCGCATCCAGCTGAGAACGATACAGATGAAAACCATCCATTGGAACAACTATAGCAACATCTGGAGGTTGAACTTCAGAGTCAAATGAAGAGGACTTCTGAGGCCATAATTTATTCACTCTTTTCACTACTTCAGTAGCCAGAGTACTTTTTCCAGCACCAGGTGTACCAGCTAAACCAATAACATGCCTGAAAGAATCTTAAATTAATATCTATCAGAGTGATTAGAGTGTTCAATAACACCAATCAGATCACACTATAAAAAAAAGGCATCTGACAAGAAGGCCTCCCATGGAAAGAGTTGCAGTGCTGACTCGCTTTCATGATCAAGTGGTGTACAGGAAGAAACAAGATTGTATTATAATTAAAATAACTTCAATTCTAATTAAGTGGAGTGGCATGGGTGCAAATATACTAATAAAGTTGCATTACATTCACCAAGACACTAGTTTAGCTGTTGCAAGCTGAGAATTCAAACGGGCCCTCCTCAGGTGCTATTTCTCTGATAGTTTGTTTTATAATGGAACAACAACTTTGTACGTATGGCTTTTATTGCATTTACTTCTCTTCTAACGAAGCCACACTTGGTTGATCTGTGAGATGATTTTGCATTTTTAACACTTTTGAAGTTGGGTATCACTAGCCGATCATATGTGTTCTTAAACTAGAAAATCTACTCAGATGAGCCACAAAAATTATCCAAGTGTGAGATATCAAAATCTAATTTTTTCTTCATTCTAACAAGCAAATACTTACTTTGCATTTGGATTTGATGCTGTCGCTGATACAGGGACTATACGTTCAGCCAGAGCATCATAAACCTTATCCATAGAGCTTCAAGTGAAAAAGAATAAACACGATGATTATCTAAAATACAAAACAGAAAATTCCAAGTCAAGCCGAAACTAAAGACAACTACCAAAATATGGATAGGCATTCAATCTAATGAAAATTTATATCACATTTCTTATTAGTGAAATGTTACAATTATTATGTCAGACAATACTCCATATATGGTGAAGCAGATTATCAATTATTTCTGAGGCATCTGAGGATAGTACCCCAGATGGCTTCTTTCAAATAAATTTCATTATCTGGCAGTAACTCTTCTTAATAAGACCGTGTCACTGGGATCCTGCAAGAAGCCAGACATCTAGTTAGCCAAACTCTGGTTTCTTTGCAAAAATGGAACCCCTAGTGGACCACCACAATGCCAAAATTTAGGAAACTCTTCACATGTGCAGGGTCTGCTCTATGTGCAGAAACAGCTAGTTGAATGGACAAGAAAGGCGTTGAGCTATAAGCTTATTGCACATGTAGTTTCAGCTCAATTTTTTTATTTATTAAAAAAAAGCTAAAACTTCAGTTCTCTGGACAACATCATCTTGAAAGCTCCTTCAGCACAAGTTTCAGTCATAAATATGCTAATACTGACATTTACTATCATGGATTACTTTCACATCACAGTTTTCAAGGGTTCAGATGAATTCTCAAAATTTGGAAGACTAAAGACACAGAACAAAAAATATCCTACACAAGCCACCAATACTTCTACAAGGAAAAGCTTATTACATGAGCCGGAATGAACCAAATCACAGGCTACAATGGTAAATAAAACAACAAGAAATGTGAAACTGAAAATGCTGTAAACTACATATGAAATGTTTTCGTCACCAATAGACCTTAAAATTCAATGAATTCTCAAATTGCGTAAGATTGTACCACCCAAAGTTCAAGTCTGTACCTGGCTTCCAGGACATGAATTTCTCTCTTTTGACAGTACAAAACCTACAAGGAAGATAGCGAATAGGTGTAAACAAAATTCCCATTGCTTTGACAAAAGAAAGAGAAAATGGTCCGACAAATGTTAAGGGTATCAGAGAAATTGATCAAGATTCTAACTTTCAGTTTGTTCGCACTGTGAACTAGAGAAAAAGAGCGATCAAAGGAAGGCCGGGCACTTCCTCTATGCAATGAGGCAGCGGCCAACTGATGTCTCCATGAGGGAAACCGTACTCTTCTATACAACAAGGAATCTGTAAAATCAACGGACAATTAAACTGGGATTAGGAATCAGTTTCGTCCAAATTCAGAAAAATAAATGATCATCCGAATAGTCGAGGTGATGAGAGATTTAAAAAACAAAGCTTTAAACTTGAAAGACCTGTTGGAGAGTGCAGTTGTGCAGATGGAGTTTGAGGAAGTGACAATGTCTCCATTGGCAGATCAGTCGAAACTTCGAAGCAGCAACTGAAGGGTTCGAAACGAGAACGTCAACTTTGGAACTCGGTCGGTTCCTAATTTCTGTAACCAGTTGATTCGATTGAATTCAGATTTGTTGAGAGAACCTTGGAAATGGTTTTCACGAATTACGATTGCCCAATAAACAAAGCCCGGGACTTGACGCGATCAACTACTGTTGAGATGTTCAGCTATCGGCTAGGCCTTCGGAGTTCGGTTTCTATGTGGGGAAGTAAAATATTGCTCCATTTGGCCATCCAATTTCCCATTTCTGACAATTAGACCCGTTTCTCAAGTTCCTGTCATCCAAGCACTTAGTGGCATGGCATCTCCCACATGATCCCAATTCCCAACCAGCATTCATTCTCCATCGGCAAAAAAGCTGATAACTTTTTATGGCTTAAGTGCTTTACAATTGTTAAGGTGTGACAATTGATTTCATTAATAAAATTTGTGCACTCTGGTGGATTGCTTTTGCAGTGTTGTGTGACTAATTAAGGGTGCCTACGGGAATTGTTTTGGTTTTGGATTCAGCAGAGCTAATTATGAAGGCTTGTGCCGCAAGAAATGGTAGACTTTGTAAAAGAATTGGTCTCCGCCAGGTTTTTGCTTCTGAGCATTTTTTGTAAAGTAAATAGTTTCCTGTTTAAATTCACATGCAAGGGGAAAAAAGGAAAGTGAATCGAAAAACTTTGGTGCATTTAACAGTGACAAAGTTGGTCGCGAATCATGACAGGGTAAAAATGGTTCAAAACTTTAGTGTCAAAATTGGTACTTCTGCCAACTAAAACAACAATATGAGAAACAGATGTGTAACTGCATCCTAAGTACCTAACAGATGCGAATCAAGACATTTCAGCTAACACTATTCAGTCTCAGTACCGTAGTCAAGATTTACATCGAAAACTCTAATACAGTGATCGGCTCCACAGGAAGCAAGCTGCATATTACCACATTTCTCGCTATTAGCACGGTTTCGCCAAACCAAACGGTTCACTGGAGATGCATGGCAGAGGTATGGATCAAGACGTGCTAGCACAGATGCCTCCATTACTTCAGCTCTTTTACATGAGAGACTCCACAGTTCAATGAGTCCACTTTCCATCCCAACTGCAAGAACACTATAGTTCTCATGGCGACTAAGGCCAGCCCAAGATAGTGCAGTTACGCTGCTGCTGAATTGTGGCAATGCTAATAGCTGCTCAACCGAACCGTGTCCGATGGCCCATATCTTCACCGTTCTGTCCCTTGATCCTGTTGCAAATTGATCACGAAATGGACTCCATGAACATGCCCATATTATTCTCTTGTGTGCCTCTTTCCTTACGATGAGCTTGTAAGAAACTTCACCTGTGACTGAAACAACACATGGCAGAAGAATCAATATTATTACTCCATCTTTCTTCACTGTGATGGAAGTTTTCATGTATCTTACCTGTTCTGTTTATCGAGAAAATGGAGAAGTGGCGATCCCTTGAGACGGACAGCAAAAAATTATCGTCATGGGAGAATTCCATTTGCGTCACTGTTAAGGTGTGAGATTGCAAACGACCAACTGCCTTCCATGAACCAACCTGCCAAAGCCATATTTCTGCCACTGCTGCAGTCTGAGCCTGCAGGATTCAATGGTTTACAACCAATTAATCCAACAAATGCAAAAAGTAATAACACTCCCATCATTCATGGGTGCGTTCTTTTGCTAAAAAAATCTCTTGCAACAGATTACTTATCCAATTACAAAATCTGGAATTGCATTGCATTTGGAAAACAATTTTTACTAGAACAACGTGTGTTTTAAAAACACGAAAACTTCTACTCATACATATCTCTGAAAGCTAAAGCAATTCTAGTGGATCTTTGAAGATTGATATTTTTTTTTGAATAAAACGATGCACAATTCGCAGATTCTCTTCATAGAGAGAAATACTAGTGCATCTCCCACATTGTGCCTTTACAACCAGGCTCCAAAGTTGGCGTACATGACCAAAAGCCAAGAGAAACTAAACAACTAACAGCACAAACAAGAAGCAAAAACAACGATAGATCTGGAGAGCAAATATCAACAGGTACCTGAGGTCTCTACCAACTGAAAATAGTTAATAATTGAGAGCACGAGCAACTTGAAAGTTCTAACAGAGTAAAGAGCAAACAATACCTTGCATGCGGAAGCAACTAGCTTCCCCTCATGATCACAGCATAAAGAGAAGAGTTCGTTTCCATGACCATAAAGTTTGTGCGACTCAGGCCATAGTGTATGCCATGAAAGCTGATCCTCAATGGGAGGTTCAGTCAACTCAACAGGAACTGCATCTGGAACGGATTCAAGGGTATCAAAACCATCATTTCCTGTTCTCTCCAAGCTCTCTTGGACAGCTGCAAAAAAAAAAAAAAAAGAAGTTTGTGGGATCATTTGGTATGAGAACCGGTGGTTGTCAATTCTAGTGTCCAGAAGATCTGTGTGTCATGTACGCAAGAAAACAACTTACCATTTACATATATGGGCTTCTGTGAAAGCCCAAGAGCAGACATATTTGCACCTAAGACCTGAACATCCATTTGGATGTCCTCAGGTAAACTATGCAGTTGGGAAGTAGTGTGCTGTAATGTTTTTAAAAATGACAAAGGAGCTTCAAACACCCGTGAGACTTTCTCCTCTGCTCCACAGACAAAACGATGATTCCCTTTCGCTTGGATGATTGTCACACAATTGATATCATGACCATGAACTTGAGGACGTGCAATTTCATGCCAGGAACCTAAATGAGAAATATGATTGTTCCATGGAGCAAAAACACGGGTTGTCTGCAATAACGAGTTACTGCATCAACATCTATACAAAAATAACAGAAAGTCAAATGAGTTGCTTTCTGCTCCTTTTCATACCTATCCCTAGAATTAGAAGCCGCAGCATTCTAAATGACACAATTCTTTCGTTTAAACACAATATATATATGCCCAAGTAATGAGATATTAATAACTTTATATCCTTTCAGGATGGAGGCCACTGGTTTGCTGTTAGTCACTTCATATCCTTTAGGATGGAGACCATCTGGTTCTGCTCTTAGTCACAAGAGCAAAATATTTCCCTTTTCCATATGCTAATAGTATTTATCAGTGAAAATGCGTGTTCACACCAGAAGATAAAAATACTTCAGCACACATTCATATCCCTAACTCTTAGCTTTTGTCGTCGTGATCAGCAATAAAGAAGAGGGTATATGAGAAAGACCCAAACAATGTGTTGTGAGCATTAGCACACTTCCTGATACCAAAGTTGTCATCACCATACAACACTAGCAGTTTTAACAAAAATGTACTACTACCTCCGTCCCAAAATAATTAATAAGTTTGACTTTCTATGTTATGTTTGACTCAAATTATTACTAGGAAAAAGTTTTTTTTTAAAAAAAACTCTAGAACAATATACTCCGTATTTAAAAACTCAAACATCGACATATCATTTGCATATAAATTATGTGCCTTTGAATAAAAAAATATTATCATACATTAAATACTAAAAACGAAAGCGGTCAATTATTCTAGGATGAAGGGAGTATTACATTTAGCATATAGCAGATGACTCTGCTATTTCTTAGACGGCTGAAAAAATTAAAAAACTAGATAAAAGTGATCAGAAACACCCTTCTTTATAGGATGATGATCTATGAAAAGATAACGGAGGGACAGAACAAAAAACATCAAAGGGTAAAGTCAAAGATGATAGATTACAGAAACATCAGCAACATCTCACCTGATCATGACTCACTGAAAGAACATATTCACCAGACTTTGCCCAAGCAATATCTGATACTGGTGCAAAATGCCCAGAAGGAACCTTCTGTGGCTGCCAATTGTCAGTTGTTAGACCTATATTTTTCCATAGATGGAATGAACCACCATACCCATGTGCCAAAATAGCACATCCATCAGGACTCCAGTGGCAGCCATAAAACCCTAAAGCACAATGGTTTAATTCCCCAACTGAGACCACATTCATCCAGATACCTGTCTTCCTTTCAGGTTGCCAGATCATCATTGTCTTATCCATTGATGCAGATAGGATTCTTTGTGGTTGATGGAATGTAGCATCCTGTTCGAGCCCAGTGGGAGGTTGCCACTGAACTGAATAAACCCAATCCTCATGTCCAATTAGTAGAGATTCCAAAGATATTTGATATGACAATGTCCCCACCAAAAATACAGGCCCTTCGATATAAGATGCCAGACTTATTTGATCATTACTCTGTGCATCCTGTTTTTCAGCTAGAGAACCTCGTAGGTTTATCTTCCATATACGAATGCCTTTGTCCTGAGAGGAACTTACAAGCAAAATACAGTCTGCTCCATCAGAGCATATAGGTAATGAGAAGTCTAAACTCCTGACCCAATCTGTATGCCCTTTTAATTCACAGGCACGAACAAACTGTTCAAAATACTAAAATGTTAAACCTCACCACTTATTAAAGAGTGGAATAACTGAAACATTAATGTAGAAATATAAAGAAATTGCTGCTTCAGAACTTTCAAGAATTAACGATCCTACATTATAAGCATTTCCAGAAATGTTACAGAAAAACATTGGTTTGTTCGGCTTCTTAAATTCAAAAAACGTGACAAAATAAACATGATAGAATCCAATACCTTTCCTTTTCCCTCCGCGCAATAAAGATGGACCTTGTTATCTAATCCCCCCATCGCCAAAACCAAGTGCCCACTCTTTCCAGGTAGCTCTCCTAGTGAGATTGCTACTATTGGTCTCGATCCAACAGAAATAGTTTCTCGACATGACAACGTACAGTCACCTATTAAAAAGAACAAATATTACAGCTTCAATTAAGCTATGTGACTCACTGCAACACCGTAAGACAACAGCAACAGAACTTCAGCTGAAACAGGGGCAGATAAGATCACCTCCAGGAGAGGAGGGAAAGAGCACATCCCAGATGCAAACTACACCATCAGAAGAAGATGAAGCGACTGCAGCATAGTGTTGAGAAAACAAAAATCCAGCCATACATGTAATCCCCTTCTTGTGAAATTGTGGCAATTGCAATACATGCCTCCACTGCAAGAAGGAAAAACAAGCTCCAAGCTAAAACAACCACAACAACACTGCGGGTCTGCAACAAAATCTAACCAGAAAATATGAAGAAGCAAGAACTACAAACCTTGTTGTGTGCAAGAGACAGTTCCCACAAGATAATGACACCATCAGAGTCTCCAGACAGTAGGTAATGACTTTCAAATCCCTTAGCTGTAAAGAAATCACAAATGAACAGGGAAACAATTGAAACGCCAACCTGTCAAGTAATGGTGGTGGCACACATACCTCTAGATGTGAACTTGTTACTGGGAAGCCAGTGGGTGCAGTTGACGGTAGCTTTATGGCCCGGAAGGGTGGTCAGTATCTGAGCTGACTAAAACACATAACAAAAAATGGACCGAATTAAATGATTTGAGTTGAAGGAAAACAACAGTTGCTTCAGAAAGCAGTAGGAAGGAGTATACTTTAGGACAGAAAATGGCGACAGCGTTGTGGGCACCGAAAGAAACCAAATCAGAAGCACCCCAAGAGACGTTGCTCACTATTCTGTTGCAGCCTGCTCCTATGAAAGCCCTCTTCACTTCTACTTCTACTACCTTCCCATTGCCATCCATTTTCCCGTTTCAGGGCTGAATTTCGACTGTGAATTTGGTGCTTGCTTGCGGCTTGAGTTGTTCGTTTCACGGCTCAGGCTTCAGAACCAAGGTTTGGCTCCTCCTCCATGCCATAAAATGAAACTTAATTAAAAGCCAGGTCCGTTTGATGAACTTGATTTCGTATTTAGGGTTAGCACTGCATAGCAATAATATACTCCCACCGTCCCCGAAAATCAGACACATTTCCTTTTACTGTCCTTAAAATCGATCACTTTCCTTAAAAGGAAACTTCTCACTCTCAAAGTTACTAAACTATCCTCACTTTATCTTTACTTTTTCTACCTCGCTTTTTGCACTCTCAACTAAGGGTAATTAAGAAACATATACAAACATCTTACATTCACCTTAATCTCCTGGCCCAAACAAATCTACCAATCTTTCTGACGGAGGAGTATTAAGCTCTAGACAGTCTGTGACTATCGCCTATCGTGGATGGAAGACCGGACATTTTTCCGATAACTTCTTACTCTAAGGAGTATCTGATTTAGACGATTCAAGTGTCTACTTGTATTAAGAGGTAGATCTATAACTTCTCTTGGGACGTTAAGCCCATAAAACTTGAGTAAAGTCTTTGAAATTGACTTGCAAGACATGTATTTATATTTTTATGCGTGAGAAGTGCTTGTTTTTAGCTATTACTTATCTAAGATGAAAAACCTACCCAACATGTTTAAGTCATACTCAGTGCTAACAAAATACTGTAAAACTATATGATTAGGAGGCAAATATACAGTACTTTTGCACTTGGCTAAGTCACCATTATGGCTAAGTCAATGCACTTGGCTCTGTCATATTCAATCAGGTTATTGACGTGAAAAGAGTAAAATTAAATAGACGAAAGTGTAACATGCACTATGTGGAGTATTCATGGCTTACGACGACCTCCTCGGCGGTAGCGCCGTGGTAATTACCGAGGAAGATACCGCGGTAATTCTCGCTGTAATTACCAGAGAAGAAGAAGAAGAGAAGGATATAACTAAAAGAAGAAGAGAGAAAGAAAGAAAGAAAGAAAGAAAACGGGAGAAGAAGAAAGAAAGAAAGTAAGAAAGAAAGAAAGAAGGAAAAAAAAAGATGAAGATGAAAACGGGAGAAGAAGAAGGAGTAGATGAAGAAAAAAGATTAATGAAGTTGAATAAGTAGATGAAGGAAGAAGATGAAGATGGGAGGAGGTGAAGATAATGACTAGAAAACTCTTATCGCGGCCTTACCGCGTAAAAGATTGCGATAAACTATGGGAGCGAGCTTTACTACGAGGAAAGCTTTACCGCGTTCGTCGCTCCAAAGAAAGGTTGCGAAAAACTGCATTTTTACGTAGCAATGGAAAACTATTTAGGAGTTTTTACACGAAAGTTTAAAGTAGGAAAAGTATTTAGGAGCTTTCCTCACAAAAAAAAAAACTACTGACATTATTGATGAGAGTGTTTTTTCGTTTTTTTTTTCAAGTAGGAGATTGGAATGTCTGTGTGAAAACGCATAAAAGCGTAACAGTTGCCAAGATGCAATATTCATTCACTATAGTAAATCTACTATTATATATTAATACAGGATAACTGCATTAATTGTCAAAAAAATGAAACTCGCTTCCTGGTTAAGTCACATGTGCTCCACATCAGATTTGGAATTTTTTTTCATGATCCCATAAGGTAACAACTGAATATGGTAACTTCCAAAAATTTTAATTGTAGTTAAGGCAATCATCTAATCACTATCTTTTGTTTTCTCATGTAATTAAAATAATTAAAACACCCACAATCAAAAAATAATTAAAACACACATTTACAACATTTGATTACTCACTGCCTCTCATCTCCATCCGTTTATTTCATGTCATCACCGAAACATGAAGAAACCCTTCATCCCGAGTCATCCACAATGCTAAACGCCGATTTGAGTATCGGTGCAAACTCGATGGTGGGAGGCATGCGAATCGATGGTGCGACAATGACATTTGGCGGGAGGGGATGAATCGATGCCAAGATCATCGCTTATTCCAGATCCAAACGCCTTAGGTTGTGAGGGGACCGCTTGTCGGGCTTAGTGGCGTGATGAATTATGACTTCACATTTTCAGATCCGATAGTGAATTTATGTTAGCAGCCATTCCTCTTCGTTTTTTATTTTTTTATTTTCAATTAAAATATAAGATTATTGTGTTCGAGTGATTAATGATTTCTCTCCACCCAAATGCCGAAAGCGAGATAATGATCAACCAAGCACAAAAGGTAATTATAAGAGAGTCTTATTCATTATCTGCTCTCATCTCTTCCTTCGTTGTCTTATAGTTATCAAAAGAATCGGTGAATGTTTTTAATTAATATTAACGGTGAAGCACAAAAAAATTTATGCTGATCAAACAAGATGAAGATTTTACAGCAGCACTGGCAGCAAGTAAGGGTAATAAATTTTGCATACCGACGCCGATTGGGTGAGTACACAATTGTGCATACAGAGAAATTCGGTTACCTTTGTTGCTCGATGTATAGGTCTTAGGATAAACTACGGTTGTCATTTAGGCTTCATTTGATGAGTGGATTTGAGTATATCATTATATTTTAAAAAATTAAGACAAGTGTGGAAAAATACATTTCGCAAAGATTTGAATGAAGCTCTTAAAAGGTTACACTGAAATGTGCCCTTTCTAGCGTAAGTTGTTGTGGAGAGAGCACTCATTATGGACATATTTGCAAACACTTTTAAAAGAAAATTATGGTGCTAACATTTGTTTATTTGTATGTTTGATTACTTACATTTTCATGTCATTTGTTTGCATAATTAATTTGATTGAAGGGGTAGATGTCCAAGCCATTAAAGAAATAATTAGTAAATACCAAGAGAAAATGCCGAATAGAGAATGATCAACCAAAAACGAAAGGTAATTCTAAGAGACTTTAATTCATTACCGTTAATCGTGCGAATTTCTCCATTTGGTTTCCGATATTTTTCATGTTATTTTAGTCGCCAGTAGGGACAATAATGGTGAGGTGGAGATGCGGCGTGTCGTTGAATCGGTAGCACGCGCTTCAGCAGAGTCATTTATCGTGAACAAAAAGTGTAAGTTATGTCAACGATATGACGCCGCCATTGTCGAAAGCTTCCAATACTGGCAAATGGTCAAAAGTGGTCCACGAGATGACCATCCGCGACGCGATCGAAGCAGGGATGAGTGACAAAATAAATTAAATCATCGAGATAAAACCGATATCTTTTATTAGATGAAGATAGAAGTGGTATAAATGTCATTATTCAAATAATAAAATTAACCAAAACTTTTAAAAGTGAACTAATTTTTCATAAATCTAAATAAATCTAAGCCAAATTTTTTAAAAACGAACTAAATTTTTATAAATTTATTAGACCGGATATATTGTTATTTAATACATTAAGAATTTTGATAATTATTAATTCAAAGAAGTCGGGTATTAGAAGTAGTTAATTTTATTTGTAAAGAAGAAACTTAGACGGAACTGTACAGAGCAAAGTCTACAGCATAAAAATTACAACACGTTAAACTGCTTTTTTAAAATAAAAAAACTGTTTTGTTATTAAAAAAAGCAAACAAACAAACAGAAAGAGAAAAAGAAACGAAAAGGACATCAGCTAGCAAACAATATATTAAAGGATTGGAAGAAGAGAATAGGGAGTATTAATTGTAGTGCTTCATTATAAGTCATAACTAAACTAGCTACCATCCGCTGTATGTATATATAGGAGCATATATTAACAGCAATAATTTTTTAATAAATTAAAAAAGTTTGGTCCTCATCTCATCTATGAGGGAGGGAGGGAAACCAAACGCAGAATAATAAAATGGAGTTCAACTTATCAGCAAAAACAAAAGATGCTCAGAATAATCTGAAATGGAGGGATTAAATGTTTAAGACTAATTTGCAGCAAAAACAAAATATAGGAATGAGTCTGTCTAACATTAGAATTTGGAAAGCAAAGGACGAACACATGTCAAAAAAGCATTAGAATTTGGAAACGGCGTCGCTTCTAGAAAGCTTAGAGAGCTTATGCGGCAGATGAGCAAATGGAGCGACTGATGCTGCAGGTTTTCCATGCCATGCTTATATATATAGGCCGTTGATTTTTGTCTTTAATTGTTTTTACCTGAAAAAGTTTTTACTACAAAAATAAATAAACAAATAAATAAATAATGGTAGCCTACTAGCTACTACTGCTCCATATTAATAGCAGTATAAAAAACCAGAAAACTCTTTGATGTGTTTTGTTCATGCGCGACGACTGCCTGCCTCTCTTCCTTCTCTCTCTCTTTCTCTCTCTTGATTCAGATCATCATCATCGCCGCGTGAAATCTCCTTCTCTTCTTCCCCTTCAAATTCCCATCTCCAAACGATATTCCCAGATTCGCCATTGAATCACCAACCAGCTCCTCTCTTTTCAGCTCAATTCGCAGATCGAAACGACTGGCCTCGCTTTCTCTGCTCTTACCTATGTATGTATATTTCCATTCACTCCCCATCTCGTATGTAATCTTTCTTCTTTCTCTTTTCTTTCCCTGGAATTCTGTGTTGTTTTCTCCTTTTCGTTAGATTCCTTTCTTGCATTTAATGCAGGTCGTAGATATATATATACGCACTCGCTCGCACGTAAAAACTGCTCGAGTTTATGCGTCAAATCGTTCACATGCAGCTCGTGGATATGTGCTAGTGGCTGCTCATCTGCAACTGGGGACATAAATGGCGAATCAGGTGGTGAAAGTTAGGAGGGAGGCGATTGCTAAATGCATGACTTGCTCTCTCTGCAATAAGCTATTCAGAGACGCCACCACCATTATAGAGTGCCTCCACACGTGTTAGTTTCTTCGATTTCCTCTCCTCGGCTCCCGCTTCAGATTTCTTTTCGTAAATCATTCAAATTTGTGCCTCCACTGATCTGGGTTTCTAATGTTTTGAGATAATATTATCTGGATCGATGTTGTTTTTGGCTGCGCGCAAGCTTCTTCTCTTTTTTCTTTTTACCCTTTCTTGGTAAAAGTCCTTAGAGAATATGGCCAGTGGTACTACTACTTTATCAAGATTATTCGTTGCTTGATCGAAGCTACTAGATTGACGGATATTTTCGACCTTGATGCGGTTGTTTTTACGTATTGAATCGTATCGTTAACGTCATGATGAACTGGATCCACGAGTTTTACATGTTAGAACCAATTATCTTTATCAGTTTTTGGTTTGAAGGGGAGAGAGGCTACCATGCTTGTTGTTGGAAGAGAGAGACTTTCTTTTGCAAATTCAGTCTCATGTTTAAATGTGAATTTGGTGGACCGCTGGAATTAGGTGTTTCGATGTAAACCAGGAATTACGTTCAGCTTGCAGAAGTTTCTATTAGTAGTAACCTTTTGTTTATGTTTGTCTTTCTGGTATATGCAGTCAGTACATTGGTGATATATACTTTAGCCAAGTAGTAAGCAGTTTGTAATTTGTTCCACAACTTTATGCAGTTTGTAGGAAGTGCATATATGAGAAAATAGAAGAGGAAGAGATAGAGAATTGTCCAATATGCAATATCGATCTTGGTTCTGTTCCATTGGAGAAACTGAGGTAAGTTCTTCCTTCTGAATATTACCAATCACGCATTATGTAGTCTGTGTGTGTGTGTATAATTATTTGTACATGCCTCTCTCTGTAAGTCAGTTTCGATGTAAGGTTTTAGTATTTTTCCAGTTGTGTGGAATGCAGAACAAATTTGAAGCAGTGTAGGCTATTTGGGCTAAGTTTTCTTATGATCCATCGTGGAGGCAGAGAAATCTTTCCATGATGTAATAGATATTTTAGGAAACTTCTTTAGTAGATTGTATTTATTGTAATAGCTGCTATATTACGGGTCTTGGCTTCCAGTTTCATAGGGGCAAGCTTACTTATGAATGCTAGGGGGTTGAACTGCTGTCCAATGTCATTTTGTAGTTGTAGCGGAAGTTTCTAAGTTACAAAGAGGCAGGGTGTTTGCACTTACGTCATTCAAGGTCCTTGGCATTTCCATTGCATGCAAATTAATATATCTTGTTATATGAAATAGTATTGCTGATGTTTCCAATAATTGACTCTGGCTTCGTTTACACATCGATAATTGACTCCCCTACATGATCTGGTGATATGGACTAGAAAGGTGGTAAAGGAAAAGACTGCAATTGGATTTCAAAGACGGTGAATAAAGTAAATTGCCATTTTAATCTGACTTTGCAGGTTGCTTCTATATGCTGAAAGAGTAGTGGTGTAAATAGAACAAAAACAAGTTAATGCTTTCCTGTTCAATTTCCTCTATCATTTCCATCTAATGACTGTTGAGCTTCCTCGTTTCAATGGCATATTTTTCTTTGAGCAAACCTCATTTCACTGACTTGAACTGTGAAATATAACTGAAAACTAGTCAACTTTGACATATTTGAGAAACTCAGCAACTAATTCAGATATCACATTTCTATCTTTGGCTGGTAATTCTTTTGTGGGAATATTATTTTGTCTTGTAATTCTCTCCTCTCTCATGCTCCTGAAGGCAGTATTTGCTACTTGTATTCAATGCATGCCTAAATGACTCCCTGCTCTCTGTTCTTTTTGTATGAGGCTGGTTGAGGTTAATTAATTCTTGGGTTGTCCAGATCAATTACTTTCTGACTTCCTTTAGAAAACACCATGCAACTTCCTTGCTTGTGCATCAGTACATATACATATTTATATTGAAATTTATCAATCTGAGTCTTTGCTTGCCATGTATTCTTCATGCCGTATATCAGGCCGGACCATAATTTACAAGATGTGAAGACCAAAATTTTCCCTTTAAAAAGAAGAAAGGTGAAGGCACCTGAAGTTGTGGCCCCCATTGTGCTGCCAGCTAAAAGAAAGGAGAGATCACTCTCATCCTTGGTAGTTAATGGTCCTAAAGTACCAACGCAAAGTAACTTAACTGGAAGAAGAACAAAACCAGTTAGTAGAAAGTCTACTGCATTTCGAGGTCCCAGTTTTTCCGTCGCAAAGCCCATAAAGAAAGAAGAATATTGCGGGGAAAATGATTATGAGAGTCGTAGCTCAGCTGAAACTCTTACTAAAGTGGCCCGAGATAAGGGACAGGTGAGATGATCCTTTCAACAAGGCTGCCTCACCCACCTCCTTACCTTTTATTTGTCAATTGTCGTACTTAGCATCATATAATTTTTGGGAAACTGCTCTCTCTTAGATAGTTTTCTGACTTGTGTCCTTGTGAACTAATGCTTTAGAAATTGTCATCTGCTGGGCCAAGCCGACCCACAGAAGAGGAGAATGGTGGTGAGTCATGGGATGCGAAATTAGATCTTTGGAAACCTTTGAACTGTTTGGTGGAAGTGGCCAATCGGACAAAACTATATAAATCTAGTTCACAAGGCTCTGAGTCTAAATTGGAACCAACACATGTCACATCAAATGAAGCTGGTTTGAGCAAACCAAAATTTAAGGGAGATAAATGCAAACCAAAAGTTGAGAATGAAAAGCTTTCCAAGGATCCCACCAGCTCAGAAACAGTGACCCCAAAAAAATTGCGTAGGGTACGCAGGAAGAGACCAGCTATTTTTGGAAAGTCCAGCATCTCCCCACAAACCTTACTTCAAGTTGGAGGTGCAACACAGGAGAGAAGATTTGGTCCAGTTTGGTTTTCATTAATTGCTTCTGAAGAACAGTAAGATTCCAAGTTAGCCTAGAAAGTTCATTGAAAAGGGAGAGATCATAAAGGAATCTACTACTTCTTAGTTTTTATGTGGTGATGATATGCTGATTTAGTCTTCTCTTTCAGGGAAGGAAACTCGCCCTTGCCTCAAATTCCTGCTAGTTACTTGAGAATAAAGTAAGCTCTATTGCTTTTTGTCATTAATAGACCTCTTATCCTTCATTCATCATCTCAAATTGTAATGTTTGGCATTTCCAGCAAGCATTCTTCCACTAGAGAAGTAGAATCATCTGTCTTTAATTGGATTTACATGTTCTGGAAATGAGAACTACTTTTGTCCAGTACATGTTGCCTAAATTCTAGTTGCCTCAAGAGTTTCTGCAGAACTCAGAGAATGTTGGCTTTTCCTTCTAGCCTGTAGGTTCTCTCAAAGTTTGAAAAATGTGACATTCTAGCATTTCCTTTAACATGTAGGAATGAAAATAACAACCTAAGGCGTATCTCCTTTATCAATCATAGATCCTCTCTCCATGAAAGAAAGAAAAGACAGTCTTTCTGTTTGTTCTTTTTTTTTCCATGTACACGTCTTTTACCCCCTACATATTTCTAACTTATCTAATTGCATATTATGTGTGCCCATGGTTAAATGAGCTGAAGAGAAACTCACTCTAAGACACATGAGTGTAATACGTACATAAAATTATGCGCATCAGAAGGACCTTTTTACTTTTGTTGATGATGGATACTGTAAGTGTCATGTGAACGTGGCATATAAGTGGATGTAAGTGTTATTGTCTTTGTCTATTTTCTTGGACAGTGTTAGAAAGAGCTCAGTCCAAGAAGAATTGACTAATACTTCACCCGTTTCTTAATAGTTACATGAATGTTTCCTCTCATGTCTGGCGTTCAAATGTTTTACTCCAACAACTGGTTGTAATTTTTTCCTCAATTCATTATTTTATAATCTAATGCCATGTTGATCAACAATTCTGTCTTTTTTCTTTTTTTCGTTTATCTTTCTAAGATGCTGTCAGACTTACAGTGGCTTTTTTTTTTCCAGGGATGGAAATATGCCTGTGTCTTTTATCCAGAAATATTTGGTGAAGAAACTAGACCTTGCCAGTGAAGCTGAGGTGTGATCCTAATAGCTTACAGTCTAATTGTTCTTTTGTTCTTACCCCTTAATTCTGAAACTGTGAATATCTATGACAGTCCATCTAACCTTGACTCAACAGACACATTGCATGAATTGATTTGAACAAATGTGATCACTTGAGTCCAAAGTTTTGGTGTACATGTCGTTGCAGGTTGAGATAAAATGTATGGGGCAGCCAGTCGTCCCTACATTGCAACTACATAATTTGGTGGACTCATGGCTAGAAACAACAGCAAAGTCACGAGTGCCAGCTCCTGTTGGTTCTTCGGCCAAAGATTTTGTGATGGTGTTGGGTTATGCCAGGAAAGTCACTTCTCAATAACAGCACCAACAATAAAATGATCATTCCTCATTCTTTCTCTGTTGGCAATCCCATTGATTTTCTTGTCCACTGTGACAGACAGACGGAGACAGAGCACAACATAAGGTGAGCAGGCGTTTGTTGTATCATATAGGAGGAGTATTACTAGTATTCTTTAATCTTCACACATACTCTCAGGTAATATGTCTGCTGTGATATTTCTTTGAACTTGAATTATTCAACCAGTGAAATGCAACATCTTGTTCTCAAGCAAGAACCACGATTACAGATTTCCAACTGTACAAGTGGAAATACGTTATTTTCAAGGTCTGTAACTTTGAGCAAGAAAAACAAAAAGGAAAGAACTTTACACACAGGTACCAAAAAAGGACGTTTTTTAAAAAAAAATAAAAGATTTACTGTATATAATTTCCCCAACATGCTAAATGTATACAAATAAAAATTCAATCTTTTTCTTGGTAATTCGCTTGTCCAACAACTCAGATTCTAGTGTACCCAGCTCTCATGGAGCTCCCCACAACAGACAACAAGTCGCCGTCGCTTCCCTCTATCTCATCCCGGTACAAATCCACCGTGCCCCTAACCGCGGCGTGTAGCAGAACCAGAAACCCTCCGATCAAAATCGAAACCAAGACATTGAGCCAAACCCCAGAGAGAATCAGGGCTACAATCGTAATTACAGAGAGCAGGGCCAGCACGAGGCGGTCGTCGATCGGGCGATTGAAGACGACGAGAGGGTCGTCGCGGAAGAAGTAGAGGTAGATCCAGGCTATGCCGATGACGAGGAAGACGATCATGGAGATTGGATGGTAAATCAGGCTAAAAAAGAGGACTATGTAAACGGCTGTAGCGTAGTTCACTCTGAAGTAGTGGAGATTATGCTTCAGGCGTGCGGTGGCCTCGACGAATGAGTAGGGCCGAGAGACGGCGGACCATGAGAAGAACTCGCGCCAAGGGCGGCGGCCTATGGAATAAAACCCCATTGTGTTAGCCGGCGCCGTTGACGGCGGGGTTTTCGGCTGAGACTTCACAGGGCAGAGATTGAATGGCTGTTGAGTGTTGATCACATTTCTTTTGTTGTTTGGTCCATTCATCACCTAAAATAAAAATCTCAAAATTCAACTTTTTCAACTTTTTATTTTGATTTATTTTATACGAAGTAATTTTATTTTTCTTTTGTTGTTTGATTTATACGAAGTAATTTTATACTCACCTAGAACAATACAGAAAAGTATAAAATTCAACTCAACCATTTAAGGTTTCGTTTGGCTAAAATTTCATCAAAGAAAGCAATTTACATGAATAATTATTACTCCTCCGATGTGGCAAAATCAAATAAATATTTGTCTCCACTTTGATTTTTTTTCCCAACAATTTTCTCTTAATTTTCAAAAATTTCAGCTTTTTTTCTTTCTTGTCTTAGATGAACACACCTTTAATCTAAAATTGACCCACGCTTTTCCATTCAAAGTTAGGACTTTCAGTTGTCACTATATTTATCAACCTACGTTCACTCGATGCGCACTTCATTACTGCTCCAAAACTTTTATTTATAAATTTTATAAATGAAAAATAAACATTTCTAAGAAACAAAAGATTAAATGCACACTTTAAAAAAATTGGAGCGTAATTTTGATAATCATTGATCCATTTATCTACCAAATAGCATCGGGAGCAAAAAATTATTCAGCAAGGGAATCACATTCTTAAAGCTCAAAAACCAATTTTGAATACCGTGAATTTTATTAGAAAAATAATACTCATTCTGTCTCAAGTGTGTTGACACTTTTAGTTTTTTTATGTAGATTAAGATTGTCTTTGGTCATTAACTCATTTGACATGAATTTCCATCTTTACCCTCTCCCAAACTCATTCTCACTTCCCCAATTCACTCACTCTCTAGACTTCTTAAATGTGTGCATTTGCAAGGGTAGAAATGGACTAAAATAAAACACAAGTAAGAAAATACCATTTTATTTGGGACAAAAATATTTTGATATTGTGACAACACACTCGGGACGAAGAGAGTATTTTTTTAAGGGTGTGATCTTTTGCAATTTTTTGTCATATTTTTTTATTAACAAAACATCAAATAAGCTTTTCCTCTTTTTTCCCTATAAACATTATATCAAATTCCAAATAATCTCATTTTCTTCACTAAATTCTCTCAAAATCGAGCAAAAAGAACACACCATCAAGCTCGAAAGTCAATTTCAAATGATTTGAGTGTTACCATAAAGACAATAGGACTAAGAAGTACAATAAAGTAATTTAAGGACTCATAAAAAACAATTATTTCAATTCATTTGTTAAATAGAGCAAAATACTGAAGATTGAAATGTATAAATCAAAAGATTGAAAATATTTGGAGTGATGAGTAAAAAGAATGAAATATGATATGAGAAGTAAGTTATCCACTTACAAACTAAACCCGGAAAAAAAAGGCAAATCAATAATCTAAAATGCAAGCCCATAAACCGCTATTTGTATCATTCTACACATTATAAAACGAAACGAATCCTTTTATTTATCACATATGTAAAAAAAACACCTACCTAAATATACTATTAATTAACTAACTCAACTAACTAATCTAATAAACTAAAAGACTAAAACACTTATCATAGACATTTATTAAGAGGGTAAATTTGACATTTCTATGATGTGTAAAATATGGTAAAAGACACTCACCTATAAAACACTCAAAACACTATTCATTTGTATTTCATTACTAGTTACCATATTTATTAAAAATATAATAAATAACAGTGGCAAATTTACCATATACGTCAATATTTAGTGGCAAATTCGCCCTTTCAAGCTTCGCACGCACGATCGCAAAACCTCCATTGCTTTGGCTGCGCTCTGCTCATTGTGCGCGGCCGACGACTTGCGCCTTCTCGATTCATAGATTCCCCCTTGTTCGAGTCTTAAATCTCAGAATGGTTTATATAACTTCCTGGGATGAATTCGTCGACAAATCCGTACAGATGTTTCGCTCCGATCCTGAATCTGTGAGTCTACCACCATGCTTCCTTGCTTTTTCTCTTCTTTCTGTTTCGTTGCCTGAGAAGATCGTTGTTTCCAATTGCCTGTTCAAGTGATCCTGCTGATGCTTTTTATGTTGTTGGATCAAGACTCGGTACTGCATGAAGTACCGGCATTGTGATGGCAAATTGGTTCTTAAAGTCACGGATAACAAAGAGGTACAGTCTGCTACTTCCTCTTCTGCTCCTATTTACGTGATTTTTCTTTTCTATAGTTGCAAGTTGGTATTGATCAGGATGATGCAATTCGATGATCAGGTCTAGGGATTTTGCCGCTACTTCTGATTGCATCCATAGGCTAGTTTGCGTTCTATGAAGTTTAATTTATGTGATTTGTAGTTCTTTATTAGATCGAATATCCAATGACTTTTCCACCGCACATACAAAACAGTTATCATTGTGAAACTTTTTTTGCTGTTTTCACGTAGAACTCTACTTCATTCTGTCCTTACTTCTGTAGTCTTTCTCTGTTAGATGTTTCCTTGATATAGTGATGGTACATGATGGTGAATGACTTCTGCTTATAGAACTTTGGCATAGATTAGAGCATAACATACCAATTGACGCCTTGTGACCATGTGATGAAGCATCAATGTTTCGAAGCATGAACCAACATAGAGAACCGCAGTTGACATGTTGGATTGTAAGAGGAACGAAAACCAGAAACTTGAACCTTTGATGCTTCGATTGATAAGAACTCTAGTATTTGAATTTGGGATTGTTGGGTGACCATAGTTGGGTGTCCTAGTCTTTACTAGTGGGATTTCTCGACCTGAAAGATTCTGGATGATCCTTAAAAATCTTCCAGCTTATGGCCTCTTTAACCTGCAGGCGCAAAAGGAATTATTAGTCGTGGTTGTCAAATCTTCAAAGCTTGGGTTTGGTTGGTTATACAGGATGGAATTAATGTCCATATCCTCACTGTTTCCTGTCATTTTTGTTTATTTACAGTGTCTCAAATTCAAGACCGATCAAGCACAGGAGGCTAAGAAGATGGAGAAACTGAACAACATATTCTTCTTTTTGATGGCAAGGGGACCTGATGGTAATGTCTTTTAAGTTTCAACCTGTTTCAACCTTGCGATGCAATTGCTTTTGTTTGAACATCCTTCGGTGCTTTGAGTCTGGTTGCCCTGCTGATGTCCTAACAAGTTACATGCTTCTTGCTTTCTATCCTGCAGCGGATCTCTCTGAAATTACTGGGAAAGAGCAGGCAGAAGCACAACCCACAAAGAAGGGACGGGGAAGGAAACAATAACTCTTATGCTGGTAGATAAATAGGGTGTCACTATCTGCAGAAAACAAATGCTAACATGAAAGTTTCAGGACAAATTTCCCAAGAGCGTAAGTTGAGGCAAATGTTGAAGACTGTCAAGATTTTGACTGTGAATTTTGAAGAAGACAATGAAATGTTTTCCCGTTAAACTTGGATTGTTTATTTTCTTCTCTGAACTCTGCTGATACTCCTATCTCCTGTCAAAATTTAGGTCTCTCTCTATTTTTTGTATCATCTCTTTTTTTTTCTCTCATTCATTTACAATATCTAAGGCCTCTGAAGCATGTTTGCGGTCCCCCAACAACACCACTCTTTGCGCTCAAGCATTCAACGCCAATGCTGGGATCCACCATCAGCTCCTGGAAGTCGTCTCTCATCTATCCAATACCTTCCCTTTCTCCGATCTCAAATCGTTGGAGCAAGTTCAAGGTGCGTTGAAATGATTGGTTGCTGAGTCCATTGGATGTGATTGGAAATTGTTATGCTTAACATGCTGAATGTTCTACTTTCGCACATACTGTATTCCTCATACTATTGGCCATTTTTTGGCCTTTGCTATGTCTACTCCCCCTCGGAGTGAGTAAAATCCACCCCCGGTCCTTGTCTTTATCTTTACGACCCATTCCGGTCTCAGATTAACTTTTTGCTTTAAAATGGTATTAAATTTAAGTTACGTGTCTTGATCCGGTCCTTTCCGTCCACTTTAGCCATTAAAATTGATGAAAAAATGTAAAAAGACAATTTTACCATTCATTAATTGTTACAATAGACCTCAATTTTTTAAAACTTACTCAAATTTATCCAAAACACTTTTAAATTTTACAGATTAACCCTCAAATTCCACAATACTTCACTTTGTCCCTCAAATTCCACAATAGTCCTCCTAGCCTTAAGCGACCCGTCCTCGTCATTTCTTGAGATCTTGCACCAACTTGCTTCTCATCAATAGTCCGGAGTTGAGCCCTTGGCTAGGACAAACAGTCGGGAACCAACCCAATCGTTTCATGGAGTGTGAATCAAGATAGTTGCGTCATTTTGAATTCACATGCCTTCTCAAGGGATGTTGCCCATATACTTTAAGCACAACAGCTTTTCCAGCTTCATACATTAACTCAGCACCTATGTGAGTTTCTTGGTATCTTATTCATCGACCCTCATTAATCTCTAATCCACCTATGTTGATTCTCTGGGGTCTGATTTTGAGTCCTGCAAAAATGGTCAGGGTTTTAGGAAGATTGATACAGATATATGGGAGTTTAAGAACAAAGGCTTTCAAGGAGGAAAGAAGCATTTGCTCAAGAACATCAAGAGAAAAAGTTACATAACATGCGTCTCCTCTCGTCGTTTACTCGGTGTTGGGGCCAAATCGAGCCTAACCGAGCTCGCGAGCCTAACGAGCTTGAGCTTCACGAATCATCGAGCCAAGCTCGAGCTGTCTCGAGCCGAGCTCGAAATGGGTTCAAAATCCACCAACTGATTCGTGCATAGAACTCGGAACCGTGGTTCCCAGTCCTTCCAAATGAGGCCTCCGCCAGCGACTTGCATCTTGATTCCATCTAGAAATTCGTTCTGGCCCTAAATTCCTAGAAGAATGGAGCGTCGGATTCTCTAATCCAAGAGTGAATACTAACTTGACAGTGGGTTAAGTGGGTGATGCTAGAGAAATGAAAGAGGAGAGGTAAATTGGGAGGAGGAAGAAGATGGCGGTGATGGGTATGGCGAATATGATGGGTTTGGTATTTGTGAATGAAATAAACATATGGGGTTTGATTTGCAAAAATAAAAAAGCCAAGGATTGATTTGTGAACTCTATCTTATAAACAAACCTTTAAGTGGCCAAATCGGTACACAATTGAAAGTTTGAGGTTTTATTTGGCCAATTAATTAGTTGAGTGGCAAAGGAGGACGAATTAAATAGTTTAGGGTTTTTTATTTGCTTTTTTGCCTATCAACCTCAATCTTATACACTTCAACAATTTTATCCCAATAGTTTCAAAACTGTTGGTTTTTGTACCTCAACTAATTGTCCAACCTTCCTCGTCCTCCTCTCCTCCCGCCTCCTCGCCTCTCCTCACTGATCAAAACCCATAAAACTTTCAATGGTAATTTCCATGGAAGCCGATACCCCAACCGAATTGATTGATTACATTCCCATATCTATTCTTTTTCTGGATCGATTGATTATTAGTAGTAGCAGTAGCAGTTAGATTCTTCCATTGATCGGATTATTTTTTTTAGTTAGTCCCAACTTTTGAGGTTTTCGATTTCTGGGTATGTGGCGGCGGTGATGTCGCCGCAGCAGTGGTCGGTTCCGGCGCCATTCCTGATGAAGACGTACCAGCTCATCGGCGATCCGGTGACGGGCGATGTAATTTCGTGGAACGAGAGCGGGACGGTGTTCGTCGTTTAGAAAACTGCCAGTTTCGCCAGACATTTGCTCCCAAATAACTTCAAGCATAACAACTTCTACAATTTTGAGAAAATGTTAAAAATCAACCTAAACAATTATTGTTGTGACTCGACTACCGCCGAGTCCCAACAAAAGAGATTTAAGAAAGAAAGGATTAGATTAAAATTACGGGAAAACAAATCTTGGACTTGACTGGAAATTTTGAGAATTTAGAATATTGAAAACCGAGGTTGCTACAAAAGGAAGAGAAGGGGACTTAAGTGAACTTTTAGAAAACTAAAAGTTTTGGAGTGACTAAAATGTAAAGATGTAAAAGTGTTTAAGAGGATTAGTGAGCTAATCGGAAATGTTAAGGTCAAGTGGGGTTATTTGACAAATTACTGAAATTATGGTTACCTATTCTTAATTCCTAGTATATAAACCTAAGACTACAGATTATGGGAGGAGGCTGCTCATTTTTCCTTCTTCTCTCGATGCGAACAGAGCAAGTCTTGCTCTCCTTCGAATCCTTCTTCTTTCTTTCCATTGATTCGCTCGAGTTCTTCACACATGGATGAAATCGGCCATGCCTCTTCAAGGAGAACGCATCCATTCCATCAATCGTGCAAGGGATGGTGAAAAACAGCAAGGAAACCTCACTCAAGTTTTCGGCCAAATTGGGAATTTGTGGAACTTTTGAGGGATTTGAGCTCCTCTCCCTCCCTTGGTTAATGAAGATTTCGAAAACTGAGAAAACATTGATGGTATCCATGCCTAAAGGAAGGTGTTTGATTAGTGTATGAAGGTTCCTCATGATATCTTTGTTAAATCAACTATGACCGACACTTGCTGCAAGTGACTTGCATGTACCATTGATTAACTGGTTTGTGTTATAAAACTGCAACTTAGAATAGATGGGATTGTGATTACTGCGTATGTTGAATGCCTCCATGTCAATGACCAATTGATGCTAAAGGCCTCGGCCTTGTTGAGAAATTGATGCTAGAAGTGAAGACTTAAAGATGCTACCATGTTTATGCTAGTTATTGATTACTGATTACTAAAGTTTTACAAATAAAGATGACAGTTTCGTTGGGATAATGAGGGATGAATAAGGTCGAGAATTTCGGTTTTATTGACTTGGTATTACAAATGGCATTTACATGATGCTATTGTGGTCTCGAGGAACTAATACAGTTAAGAGAGGAGGATTAGTATTGAAAACAGTTGCATAACCGAGAAGGAGAAAAGAAAACCATGCTATTACTTTTGGCCTAAAGTAATACTCATAGTGCAAGTGTGAATCTCTAACTACTACTGAATCATTTACCGTTTAATGACTGAAATATTATTATGAGTTAGAGAAAACATATAAGTGAATGGTAGTAAAGGATTATTCCATTTCATGATGTATGTCGATGATTAGTTTATGGAATAGGAGTAAACTGTAGTGATGACTCAGTTTAGGGTGATCTTTCCATAAAATAGTTTGACTGGTTAAGAAAGGCTTGTGTGCATATGAAAAGACTTGAGGGTAAAACAATGATTGATGATTGATTTCTTGGGAGTCCTGGAGTTTGAACTTGAAGTTAGGCATTCAGGTGAGTCAGAGAGAAGAAGCACATGCTTCTCTGGCGGGGTGCACTCCACGCCCTGTAAGTCCTTGTTTCCTTCTTTACCTCTTTTGTAAGTTACTTTAATTGTTTATTCTTTGAACCTGTTTCTTACTTTTCTTTTGTACTCGGAGGGAACCTGGATGTGATCATGAAAAGGAGGGAGACTCGGAAGGACAAGAATATGGACTTGCGGCTCAAGTTACTTATTAACTAAGATAAGTGTATTTTTGTCTTTACTTGTATTTTTAGACACACACACACGCTTAAACTTGGTTTGTAAATGGACTTTTAACCCTATCTCGCAAACTTTAATTATTGTTTTAATCAACTATTTTCCAAACATCTTTTAAAATAAGCTGTAAAGATCACGGGAGTTACTACTCTAAACCCCTGACTATTCGTATGTACGGTTTAGGGTCGTAACAATTATAATGTGGTTAACCATTATTATTAAATAAAATAAATTGTTGTGTTAGTATTTTATAATCGAAATATCATATCATAATGTTTTAACATATAAAAAATAGTTGAAATATTTCGTTATATAGTTCGAATTGCATTTTTAAATAAATTTTTGACTTTATACTTGAACTTAAATAATCCATATTGTTAAATATGGAGTATCTAGTATAACACCCCCTATCCCACAGTTTTTTTTATAGCTTTTACTTATTACAAACATTTTTTATATTAAAATTTTGGTACCGATGAAAATATAATGTGAAAATTTGAAATTCACAAGTTTTATTTCTCTAAACAACTTACAAAATAAAAAAGAAATTGTGCCCCCACATGCTACAAATTCTGGGCCCGCCACTGATGGCAGGACTCGACCTCTCCTTCGAACGAGCCACGGTTGTGCAGCTACTCGTTGGGGATGGTGAGGTGACAACCAATATCCCTGATTTGGTTGTGGGAGTGTTGATGAACGCATATTTTATATAGTTTTACCCCACTTTTTGTGCATAGTTATGTTTATGAAATGTTGATATTTATACATTTTATGTGCTAAAATCATGTAGGTACTTCAAGTGGTAAATTTAGAGCTAAATGGATTAAAATGCAACAAGTTTGGAAGATTTTAGGTTTAAATGACACAAGGGAAGAAACCAAAGAGCTGTTTGTAGGGGTGTTGAACGATCGGGCCGAGCCGAGCTCGGCTCGAGCTCGAGCTCTGACGAGCTCAAACGAACCGAGCTTCACGAGCCTCGAGCTCGAGCTCGAGCCGAGTATTTGGCTCGTATAATTAACTGAGCCGAGCTCGAACATGAATGGTTCGCTCGATAGGCTTGACGAGCCTTATCGAGCCCAGTGTGAAATTACAGATATACCCCTGTTTATATATCGAGCCTTATCGAGCCCTTATCGAGCCTAACGAGCTCGCGAGCTCGTTTGGGGCCGATTTGAATCGAGCTTCACGAGCATTCGAGCCGAGCTCGAGCTCGAATTTTCGGGCTCGTTCGAACTCGAGCCGAGCTCGATCCGAGCTGAATTTCACGAGCTCGAGCTCGAACTTGCTAGGCTCGGGCTCGGCTCGGCTCGTTTACATCCCTAGCTGTTTGTAAGGGAAGAAGAGGAACGGGTCATTTTGGCAAATATTCAAAACATTGAGGGGAATCGGGGTTCAGACAAAATTGGGCTAAACCCTTCATCCACGAATCACAATCGCGAGCGGCAAAGACAACAAGAAGAAGAGGCCAGCCTTGGCTGGCCTTCGCCGCCAGCCCCCTTCATCGCCGGCCTCCACCTCTCCCCTCACCGCCGGCCTCTCTCCACCACCGCACCGACGACCGCCCAGCCCAGCGTCCGCTCCCGCTCACTCGCCACCACCGCGGCGGCCGGATTTCGCGAGAAATCCTTGCCGCACATTCCTCCACCAACAGCCGCCACGGCTCGCTTCCCAGTGCCGGAGCTCCACTAGCACGCCTATGACCACCGGAGAATAGCCCCACGCTCGAATGCATCTTCTCTGGCCATTTTCCGGCTAATTTTGCTCATCTCCGCCGTCGATTGTTTTTAAACTTTAATTTCGATTTTACTTATTTAATTTAGTTTCTCTCTACATATATTTCCTTAATTATTTTTGGGTTTGGATTAATTGCTTGAATTCTTGGTTGGGTTATTGTAGAACAACCCGAACCGCCTCGGGTTCGGGTATTTGTGGATTGATTTGTTTCGGACTTGCTATGTATGAGAATTTGATGATGCGTGGTTGCTTAATTAGTAGATTAATCTTGACATTTGCATGAATTTATCAAGATCGCATGCTTGTGTTTATTTGGTGTTTGACGAGTACTCGAGAGATGCTCGTTGAACATAGGCCACGAGTTGAGCACAAGTTTCCCGCTCCGGTCGAGAGATTCAGAGGGGTTACTTAGGGAATAAGGTTTATTCATAATGGTCTTCATCTCGGTGCAAGTGTCACTCGAAGGTGGGTTGGGTGTCAAAGGTGTTAGGTTGTGTCCTCGCCCACAACCATGATTCTCTTGCATTGGGATTGACTGGGTATATATAGAGTCGATCTGGCTAATCTCAGTTTACTTACGGCTTCATGTTTTGCTACTATTGTTTACTCTATTTAAGACCTTTTTTATTTTTATTGTTGCGACGATTTTAGTTTATTTTTGCTATGTTTGGATTTTTAGTCATCAAATATATGAATTGCTGCGATTATTTTTATTACTACGGTTATAGTGCTCCTCTTAGCCCACTATGGTGCGTCGGTGCTAATTAGCCTTCAGGCGTGCAGGGGTACCGGGAGCCAGATTCAAAATCTTTTTTTCCTGTCATAGTGACCATGACCATCATCATGATTTGCTTAGCCATTCGAGGCGAGACAAGGAGAGCCTAATCATCATGGTTTTGGTCTTCTTAAGTAATTCCATTTATGTCGAGATGTCCCCATTTATGGGTAGGGTTTATTTTTATCAATTCTGGGTGCTTTAGTTCGTCGTCTTATACTTATTTTGTAATGATTTATCATTAATAAAATAGGTCTTTCTTGTTAAAAAAACATTAAATTTACGTTCTTCTTCCTTTTAATTTATTTCTCACAAATCTAAGAATGAATTTTCAAGTACTTTAAAGTTTTTCGTCAAATTCTCACAATGTTTTTTTGTTGTTTAGAGAACACCCAATGAGTTTGAGAAAAAAAGAGCAACTTCGTCGTGTGGTTCCCTGCTGGATGAAGTGGAAGCTTCATCATTACCGTGATTAGATTCTTGTCTTCTTTTAAACTTTTTGCTTAATTTTGCATAAAGCGCCTGTGGTTACAGTTGCAAGTCATGATTACTAATTCCTTTACTTTCTCAATTAATGTTAATGCTGCATGCATGCATGCATATAACTGTACTTGCACATGGATCCATCTCTATCGATTGATTTTGCTCCAGCTTTAGGTTATGTCATTTGATGAAATATTTGGAGAATTTGGTGGAATATGTGAATTGATGTTGATATTTTTTTTTATTATAAAAAAGCCAGCGAAGAACACACCATAAGCTTCTTTCTAGTGGAAATTGTTTTTGAGAAATGCTAGTCACATTTTTCTGGATAAATCATTTACACATTCTCTCATTAAAAATTTATCATGTGTCCATTTTTGAGGATTCAAAATCAAATTGAGTGAACATTTTAATCTTTTAGAAATATTTAGGTTCATGAAAAATGTTATGTAACAACATTTCAATAGAAAAAGTGTGTAAATGAATGTTGAAGATAATTTTGTTAAATGAAGTAACAAATGAAAATTGCTAGCTAGAGGATTGTTTGGATAAATGTTTGTACATTCTTTCAAGAAACCTAGAGTTCCCAATCACCAAATTCACTTGAGAATGTTATTAGTTTATTTTAAATCTTATTTTCCTTAACATTCTAAATGGTTCTTTAAATTAATTATTTAACTTTATTATGATTCAACTTTCACTATTTTAATCTTAATCATGGATGGTTCAGATCTTTTCAATCAACTATCCGAATCGCAGATATCCGTAACCGTTAACCAACTCATCAATAAAAGTAGGCCACTAGCCCATATCTCAGTCAATTCTTATTTAAAAAACCACCACATGAGCCCAAATTTCTATTGTTATCTAGTATATGATTTTTCTACTTGCGTTGGTTTAAGATATGTCATTCTAATGTCTTACAGTCTTGATGATGTACTGCTGATGAAGATGAAGATTTGAAGGATGGACAATCAGAAAATGAAAATCTTTTATTAAAATTTGTTAAACTTTTTTCTTTAGCTTCTATCAGACTATCACTTTTAGTTGTCTACATTTATTAGGTTTGCTATCACTTGAGGTTCTGTATTGTTTTGTATATTCAAGCAGTATCCGCGGACTAACCACGAATATTCATTAATATGTGCTAAAGTATAATCGCATTGGCGGATATCCGTTAACCGCGGATAGTTATATATTCGCAGTTGAGGTTACGGTTTAGGTATAACCGCGGATAATCCACTCCGTTGCCATCTCTAGGGGTGAGTGAGAAAAATGTTAAATTTAAAATTTTAGGATACAAATAGAGTAATAAGAAAAATTCAATTTGTTTAATAATCACTTACCACAAAGTTTTGTTTAACTTAATGAAAAATTCTGGAAGGATTACGATTACACGAAAAATTATGGAGAAGAACTTAAGTTAAATTAAAATATGACCCAAATAAAATAAAATACAAAATTATTGGATTATCTGTATGAAAAAAGAAGTATAAATGTTATATTGAAATGTTTTTGACAATCAAAGTCTAAACTCTAAAGTGTAGGACGCTACGATCAACTGTGAAAACTATAAAATTTTCAGACTAAACGATGGAATTGCAAAATTTTCGAGTTTTTTTTTTGTTTTACAATTGAATGAAAAACAAACAATCTGCGGTAAAAATTAAATAAAAATAAATAAATACCATAAAAAGGAAAAGAATGTGGGGTGGCGGGCCGGCCAGTCTCATCCAGTGAGTCAGTCACCGAACGCATCCCGTTAGCTCCGTTTACGTTACGACCCGTTAATTTAATTTAATTTAACACCCGACCCACTTGGCAAACATGCATGCTGGCAGTCTAAGTTGGGGGAGATACAAAAGTCAATACTCACCGAGGTGCACGTGTCACTATCCTACCCAAACATGCTTTCACACGTGTTAACCACTTATTAAGCTGGGTTGTTTTCTTATTTTTATTTTCTTTATTTAAATTTGGTATAAAAAGACATGCGTTATGGTCTTCATGCGGGCCCCGCTTTTGACGGACGCTCAGCACAATACTTCAAAGCCAAGTTACTCAACAAATCGCTGTAATCAATGTTTAGTCTTCATCCCGGCCCCACTCAATGTCCATTTTACAGAAATTTCAATTTTCTCAAATTGCTTGTTTTAATTTTTTTTTGTTTTTTTATAATAAAACCGCAATGGGTGATTGGTAAGTTTTATACATCTGTATTGCCAAAGATGGCGCAAAATAATTCATTTTTTTGCTTCTCAGTCTGTTCTTTAGGTCGAATTGTGAGAAGAAAGTGAAGTGTTGTTGGATTGTAATGAAATTTATGAAAAGACAAATTTGAAGGGAAAATTAATCTTACTATAGCAGTATTATGGTAGAAAAAAATTCTCAACTCCCAACCCTCAAATTTTCCTGTATCAATTATCTATCAAATCACATTTACTTACTCATATACATCTTATTCATTAATAAAAACCACCAAAATTTATTCCAATTTTTTTCTAACTCTCATTCAACACAACCCATATATATTTACTAGTACTTCATAAGTCCTAAGTTTTGGCAGAGTTTTTTAAAACATCTAAAATATGTATTTTATTTATTCAAGACGATTAATCTTCTTCTTTAATTAAACATAGTATTTATAACTTATTCCAAAATTAACGTTGACGCATTAAAAAAACATCAAATTCTTCAAAATCTGGAAGTACGCGGGAGTATAACTATTTAAAGGGAACAGGGAGTCAGGGACCAGGAGTGAAAAAGTTGCGAAAGTAACGTTAACCATTGACTACTTTTGACTGTTGGAAACTAGAGTATACTATTCGTGGGAGGGATAACTATCCGTTGCCAAAGTTGTTCGGTCTGAAATGCTCCTACTGTTTCTTCTCCTCGTTTTAATTTTCCGGGTGAAAAGTTTTAACTTGTTTGGTGATAATTTCCAATACTATACTCCATCTATTTTTGTAAATTTTTGTAGCACGTTTAATCTGAAACTGATATTAAGGTATGTGGATAATTTGAGAGTAATATAAAATAGTTATATTTGATGAAAAAGTTTTTTTTTCCAAATGTGGATGGAATTTTTAAGAGAAAGAAAAGTTGAAAAAAATAAGGAAGAAAAAGGAGAGAGAAAATATCAAATACTATTTGATATTTATGTTATGAGAAAGAAACTTATCACCTTTTCAAAAGAAAAAAGAAACTAATCAATCTCTGTAAAATGACCAAATTCCAATCTTTATTGTTATGGTGATTTTCTTTTATTGGAAATTTTAAGAATCAGTTTATTTAAACATAAAGTATCAATCTTTTGAGACATCAAAATTTGTTTTAACCATGGGCCTGTTCACTAGGAATGAGAAAAAAAAATTAGAAAATTTGAGGATATATTTTTTATTAATGGATGAGATATATGTGAGTAGAGAAATTTGAGAAAAATATTATATAAAAAATTGATGATTAACTGATGATGTTAAAGTTATTTTATGTATTGAGAATCAAAAAAGAAAAAAAATTACAAAATTTGCAACTGAACTAAGCCTATATAAAAATTGATTATCCAAGGAATTAATATATAAATATATATATATTTATGTGCGTACCAAGTAAATTTTTATAGCGAATGGAAAAACAAAATAAAAAAAATAAAAAAGGTAAACCAAAGGTCTTTATGTGGGTCCCAGCTTCAAATCTGTGACAGAGACGGCAGTTTGATTTCATTTCCAAAAATTTCAGCCGGAGAGAACAAAGGTTAGAGAGTAATTAAAAAAGTGCCAGTTGAGTTGAGGAGGAGAGAGAGGGAGTACTCAGGTCAGGCCTCGGTGTTTTGTTTTCAACCCCCGTACAAGAAAAGAAAAGAAAATAAAAGAAAAGAAAAACACCAATGTAATTTATTTATTAAATCAAAGATGGAAGCTTACATGTGTATTCGTATGGCCGTATGTGAACTTCTCGAGCTAAAACAACAAAGGTCTTCTCTTTCACACCCTTTTTAATCTCAAAACCACGGAGGAGGAATCTAGGGTTTGAAACCCACCGGGTCTGACAAAGGTCTGTGCTTTGGTTTCTTTCATTTGTTTTCTATCGTTTTCTCACATATCAAATTCCTGCCTTGCCTCTCCTCTGTAATCTTCTACTTGTGAGTTTTATTGACCCAGTTCAAGCTTCAATTTTTTTCTTCTTTCTAGGTCTTCTTGTTTACAGTGGAAAAACTGACCCTTTAGGGAAGTTCTAGTTTTTATGGTTTTTGCTGGAAAAAGACCATTCCAAAGTGGAATTTTGACTTCACCAAGTCTTCATCTTCTTTTGGTTGTGAAGATCTAATGCTTAGATTTTGCTGGTTAGATGTTTCTATATTTGGCGTAGTTGATCTGGGCTTTGGAAATTGAGGTTTTCGGGCGTGGGGCAAGCCATGGAAGAGGTTGAGGAAGCTAACAAGGCGGCTGTTGAGAGCTGCCATAGAGTTTTAAATCTGTTATCACAGCCCCCAGATCAGGTTCAAGATAGAAAATTGATGCTAGAAACTGGGGAGGCGGTTTATAGGTTTAAGAGAGTAGTTTCTCTTCTAGGTAGTAATTTGGGTCATGCTAGAGTGAGGAAGATGAGGAGGCTGCAGACCCCTTTGCCTAAAAACTTGCTCTTAGATAATCAACAGCACTGGACTAAAGATTTCCACCCAAAAAGTCTGCAAATTCTCCAGTCTAGTTCCCATGATGGCCCGGCAAAAGAGTTGAGCTCACATGCTAAGAGCTGTCTCTCTCTGGGGAACCCCTCTCTGGAATTGGGCTCAAATGGTAAAATCCCTCTTCAGCTGGCTCAGCAACTCCCATCAGCGCACTACCAATTCCTCCAGCAACAGCAGCAGATGCAACAGAGATTGCAGCTTCAGCAGCACCATCAGCAGCAGCAACAGCGAATGAAACATCAAGCTGAAATGATGTTCCGAAGAAGCAATAGTGGCATCAGCCTGAATTTTGATAGCTCTAGCTGCACCCCTACAAATACAATGTCATCCAATAGGTCATTCATTTCTTCCTTGAGCATAGATGGTAGTGTGGCTAACTTAGATGGCAATGCCTTCCATTTGATTGGTGCACCCCGCTCCTCGGATCAGAGTTCACAACAGAAGAGGAAGTGCTCTTTAAAGGGAGAAGATGGGAGTGTCAAATGTGCTACTAGTGGCAAATGCCACTGTTCCAAAAAGAGGTTAGATCCTTCCTTTCTCTTTGTATTACTTCACCGTTGCTTCACATTATAGTTGTCCCGGACTTCAATTTTGCAAATCATTTGTAATCATTGCTTAGTGCTTAGTTGGTAATATGTGGTGACAGGAAGCACAGAATCAAGAGATCGATCAAGGTTCCTGCCATCAGTAATAAGCTTGCTGATATTCCTCCTGATGATTATTCATGGAGAAAGTATGGACAGAAGCCTATAAAGGGCTCACCTCACCCAAGGTAAATCTCGTGATAATGTCTTTCCTCCTGCTGTCATAGTAGAACTGTGACTCTGCCTGTAGCTCTTCCTGGTTATATTTTCACTGAGGTGGTGCATTTTAGACAAAGTTTAGACATTGAATTGCAACTAGCATCATCATGCTCTCCAGTTTCTAGCAGATGAGTGAGATGGCAGGGAATCATTTGCTTCTTCCATCACA
This sequence comes from Stellera chamaejasme, assembly GCA_024586325.1. Lineage (NCBI taxonomy): Eukaryota > Viridiplantae > Streptophyta > Magnoliopsida > Malvales > Thymelaeaceae > Stellera > Stellera chamaejasme. Next base: position 9,348,629 of record CM044982.1, on the reverse strand, counting down.
AAACAAAATCCAGTTCAACTCGGTCCAGTCTCTGTCCGTGGATGATCTAGTTGAATGTAATGATCTAATTTTTTCACATGATTAATGCTAGAAGAGGTCCATTAGAGCTCAGGAGTTCTGATTGTGATGTCAGATGTGCATTGCGTGTTACTTTTGATTTACAAAGTCACATGATTTGGCTTATCTTAGTCCATTGGCTTTCAACTGAAGATTTCCATATGGTGTAGGGGATATTACAAATGTAGCAGCATGAGAGGTTGTCCTGCAAGGAAGCATGTGGAGAGATGCTTGGAGGATTCAACAATGCTGATTGTTACGTATGAGGGTGAACACAACCACCCGAGGATACCGTCGCAATCGACAACCACATGAACATTGGCTGTATGCGGTTTCGGTTCAAGGCTCCTGTACATATTTTGCATGGTTCAGGCGGGGTATAGAGTGGAGCAGTTGCAGTGTTTTTTTCTTCAGGCCGTGGAGGGGTGTGGCTCCGAGCCCTTGTACAATCTGATGGGGGTAGGCCGGCATTGTGCCGCAGAGATAGGTGTAGATTTGGCTTTTCGATTTGTAAGAACTAATTAAGTTATGTTAATTTGCTTGGACAAGTTTTTGAATCGAATGAAATGTCGATGCTCAGTGGGATCACAATTCTTGAGTTAAGGTGGAGGTAAGAAGATGGCCAACTTTCTCACTGTTTTTCAGAGTAAGCTTATCTTATTCATAGTTCAGGGAGACAAGTGCCACTGCTCGAAAAGTTCAGGGATGTAAAATAAATGTCCGTTTGCGTTGGTTACGGACGGTAGAAGCAAGCGCCTTCAGTGCACGCCTTACCCAAATCCATCAAATTTATGTTGTCTATGTTCACTTTTTTTTTCTTTTGGAAATCTAAAGTACTACTCCCTCCCTTATAAAATGGTAAATTTTCCATTTTCAATTGTCCTAGAAAGTTGATTCCTTTTAAAGCAAATTTTACTCTCCTTTTTGAACTGGCAAAAGAAATTTTACTCTACCTTATTTACATTTTGATAATTGTGACGTCCATAAAATATATACAACATTTTTTGTTTTTGGTAACATTTTTTACAAATTAATTTACCAAATCATCACTTCCTCTAAAGTTTATGAAATGAAAAAAAAATCAATATGAATAATTTTCTTCAATTAAATTTATCTCCAATTTTCTAATTGTTTAAAATGTTTATCGTTATATAGTTTGGTTTTATTTTACAAATCTTCCACAATTTTTGTGTTTCAATACGATTTTCGTCTTCCAATATATAAAAAAAAGAGTGAAATGGAAAAGTCAAACAAAATTTCTCCACCTTAATCCCCATATCAATCTCAAATTCCTTTGTCTCATGTAAGGGTGTGGAACGAATCGAGTCGAGCTCGGCTCAAGCTCGAACGTAAACGAGCCCGTCGAGTCGAGCTTTTTCGAGCTCGAGCCGTTCCTCAGGCTCGTGTCGTTAACGAGCCGAACTCGAATATGAAAGGTTCGATTCGATAAGGTTCACGAGCCTTATCGAATCTAGTGAAAATACTAATAGGGGGCTTCAAACATCATGGTGACAAAAAAAGCATTCACCGAAAATTTACACATTTCACTTTCGAAATTCACGCTCTCTCAACCGGTCCCTCGAATATATATCTTTTTTTTCCACGAATCGGAGCGCGCAGCAGAGGAGTGAGTAGCAACTTTGCGCCAAAAGCTGCTCACTGGGGAGTGGGGTAGCCAGCTGCTTTGCCCCAAACGCGTGATTCACCTATTCACCTTCTTTTTTTTTCATTTTCACGCCCACAATTCTCACCATACATCCGAATATGATTTTGAGAAGTTATTCACCAAAAAACTGAAGGTGAATATGGAAAAATTCACTTCAAAAATTTAAGGTTTGAAGCACCCTAATATACCCTTATCAAATGTCAGCATGTATATGACCTTCCCTAACCGTAAATCTAATTTCCGAAATCCCTCTCGTGTCTCTGACTCTCGTCCCTCGTTCTGTTGCTGCACTTTCACTCACGATTGTCGATTGGCCTCCATTGTCGATCGGCCTCCAAATCAACCATCGCTCCACCTCCACTTCCCTAACCCTAAATCTAATTTCTGAAATCCCTCTCGTCCCTCGTTCTTTTGCTGCACTTTCCTCAACCAAACTCCATCGACTCAGGATTCACGAACCAGAGACCATTGTCGATCGGCCTCCAAATCAACCGTCGCTCCACCTCCACCACATCTGCTCCACCGCCAGCAGTCTCGCTCACCCACTTTCAGCTCCACTCCGCCTTCAGCACCGCTCGACGTCCTTCACTTCAGTCTTTAGCTAGAGGCGTCGACTCAAGAGTTCAGACTCCAGTCCACAGTCCACCTCAAGTGCACCTACCATTCTGTTGTTGCCTCCGTGCGTGACCTCACTCTATCGTCCAGCAACCTCTTGGCTTTAGCTTTAGTACGCAAGGCAACCCATCCCCAACCACAAGTACGGATATCCCAGGTATTTGGTTCACAATAGAGATGAAGAGATCCTCTCTTAATGAGCCTTTTTCTTTATTCGATGACTTTGTGGCCTGAAGTAATAAGTATTTCACAAGCTGTCAATTTTGGAGTCAAGGAGGGTTTCGATTAAGATGGCATGGTGAAGTACTTTGTTTTGTATGATTACTTGGATTGCAACAATTTTAATGTTTCCATTCTAGCATATTTGAATGAGTATGGGTGTTACATTTTTTGTTATGTTTTCTTTGTGTATTCATTCTAGCATATTTGAAAAGCTTCTGTGAAAATGGGTATGTGTGTAAATGGGTGCAATGCAACATGGATTGTGTAACCTAAGAGAAATGTAAGTCCCTTTTCCATTTACTTCTGAAAATGGTTTGTGGGGAGGGGATGTTGATGGGATTTGTCTTCTGCTCTTTTGATTGTCCCCCTGAGCTCTTGGACAGTAAATTGTTTCCATGAGTTGTTGTTTTCTTTGAGTGTGATGTTTGTCTTGAAGTTAACTGGCTTTAATTAGAATCCTGCCACTATTGTTAAAATTTGTTAACTAGATAGATAGATTGTTCTTTGTGAATGTTTAATTAGAATCCTGTCACTGCTGTTATAGCTTGTTTGGCCATGCTAGTATTATACTGTTTAATTATTAATGTGGTGTTTGTTTATGTGATTGAATGTAGACATGACATCTACCAATGATCCTGAATCTTTTGACATAGATTTGATAGATACAACCATTAATACCGATATGGCTCATTTAGAAGATGAAGTAGAAGTTACTGTAGAAGATTCAGGTGGGAAAGAAGGTGAGAAAGAAGGAGCGATAGAAGGTGAGAATGAAGGTGGAGCACTTAAAAGGAAAGAAAGAACGTCAAAATGAAACATTTGGAAATTCATTGAAAAAATTTATAATGACAAAGGAGATGTGATAAAGACTCAGTGCAAGTATTGCAAGAAATTTCTCTCTTGGTAAACCATCGGGACAACCTCGCATCTTGGAAGGCACATAAAGAATTGTCATCTAGCATTACAAGCAACTTCAAGTTGGAGCCAGTGGAAATTAATTATACTTTGATGTTTGTAGGTGTTAGAGCCAGTGGAAATTAAGCTGCCTTGATGTGGTTGAACTGTGATGTTCTGATGGATTGAGTTGTGGACTTTTAAGTTGTTATGGTTTAAGTTGTGGATTTTAAGTTATGGTTTAAGTTGTGGACTTTACATTGTTATGGTTCAGATGTTTATGTTGATGATGGGTGGATATCTGAACTTGTTTCTACTGTGAGAATTGTCCTTTGTTTTTTCACCATGATGGTGGCCACAGTGATTTGGGCATTGATCATGTTCTTGTGCCTACCTTTTCAATATGAGAGGATCAGACAAGGGAACATTGATGGTGAGACTTATTTTGATTAGTTGGTTCAGTTTATACTTTTTTTGGGAAACATTCAATGTCTTTTCCTTTGTTTTGTTTGCTTAATATGCATGTGATGTTGAGGGTAGTGCTTTCTCATCTTTGGCTCATGATATGATCCATTGGGATGTACCATATGGAATTTTAGTTTGGGAAATGAATTATGTTCTTGTTATTGCAAAGGGAAATGAATGTGCACTTTCATTTTGGAGTATGTTCTATCTGCATAGCCTCTAGAGTTGGCAATGTGATGGCATGGAAAAGTAGAAGATGAGAAAGCACTACACACATAGCATAATCGAGCCTAATGAGCTCGAGCAGAATCGAGCCTAACGAGCTCGAGCTTCACAAATCATCAAGCCGAGCTCGAGCCTGTCTCGAGCCGAGCTCGAACTCAAATTCTCGGGCTCAGTAGAGTTCGAGCAGAGCTCGAGTCGAGCCCAAATTTAACGAGACCGAGTTCGAACCTGCTATGTTCGGGCTCGGCTCGAACTCACCCCTAGTCCCATGGTAATCATATAGGCTCAGTTCAGCACAAGAATAGGAAAAATATTTCCACATGATTCAAAATTTGAATTTACATTGGGAGAAGGGATTTTGAAAAATGTTAAAGAAATGAGCTTAAAAGCACTTTTATTTACATCATTACCATTCAAATGATAAGGATATACATGTAAAACTCAGAGTAAAATTGTCAATACCTAATCTATCCACTTTTTTCTTCCCACCAATATTCTTGGTATCATCAAAAACTAGAAATAAATTTCTGGGTTTTCGGCTACTGAACACAACCATAGAGTTTGATGAAGCGTGGAGATTGGGGTGAACAGTTAAAAATGTATGTTCCGTCAATTTTAAGATTACTATGAAGAAAAAGTAAGGGTTCATTCCTTTATAAATATTTGAATGTATGACTAGTTATTTTGGATGAAAAACATTGTGTTCCAAATTTTGCAGAATTATAGTACTCCCTCCGTCCCTGAAAAATTGTACACATTTTCTTTTTGGGCTGTCCCAGAAAAATTGATCACTTTCCTTAAAAGGAAACTTCTCACTCTCAAAGTTACTAAACTATCCTCACTTTATCTTTACTTTTTCTACCTCGTTTTTTGTGCACTCTCAACTAAGGGGCAATTAAGTAAACATATACAAACATCTTACATTCACCTTAATCTCCGTGTCCAAACAAATCTACCAATCTTTCGGGGACGGAGGGAGTATTAATTTGGAAAACCTTATTTTGAAGTTCTCCGTCTTAATACTAGAGTTCTCCAAACTTTGAAAAATTAGATTTTCATCACAAAATAACTAGTTACACTTCCAAACCTTTACAAAGGAAATTTAGAATTGAACTTTTTTCAAACCGATCAGACTATAAATCTTGTGGACTCAAGCTCTAAGATAAGACGATTAGATTGAAACCAAACTTGGCATTAATCTTTACGAGACAAAAAAAATGGTAAATTTAACCACCTTTGTGGAACGAATGGATAATAATTACCCACCAATTTATTATAGGCCGGAGTTAAAATGCGCATTGCGCATGCGTATGCATAAGTGTTTCACTTATTTACAAGTTTGTCATGCGAGTTTTTTGATCAACAATGTTGTCGTGTTTGATCAGCATTAATTATTGATCATCATAGCTTATCTTGATCAATAGCTCCAAAATAAATGTTGATTTGTATGGCGATCGACATCTATTTTTACTTGGTCAGCACTGTTGTCGTGTCTGATCAGCATTAATTAATTATCAGCATGATGACTTGTATTGATCAATATCGTCAGAATAAATATTGATCTGCATGGTGATCAACATCTCCTTACACGCGATCAACATTGATTTACATGGTGATCAACATCTCCTTACACCTGATCAACATCATTTTCGTGCTTGATCAACATTAAATGTTGATCAGCATGATGATTTGTCTTGATCAACATTGCCATAATAAATGTTGATCTGCATGGTGATCAACTTATCCTTACACCTGATCAACATTGATATGCATGGTGATCAACATCTTCTTACATCTTATTGGCATCATTGTCGTGCTTGATCAACATTAAATGTTTAATGTTGATCAACATGATGTCTTAATTAACATCGCCTGATCAACAACTCCTTACACCTGATCAACATTTAATTGTGATCAGCAACTCCTTACACCTTATCAACATTGATTTGCATGGTGATTAATATCTTCTTACACCTGATCAGCATCATTGTCGTGCTTGATCAACATTAATTATCAACATTTAATGTTGATCAGCATGATAACTTGTCTTGATCTACATCGCCAAAATAAATATTGATCTGCAAGGTTATCAACATCTCCTTACACCTAATTAACATTGATCAGCATGGTGATCAACATGTCCTTACACTTGATCAATATCAAAATCAGATCAACATGACTACATACTTTGATCATCATCGTTTCCCCCAGATTTCTTAAGCCATAAAATTTTTCAATTTTTCATCATTTGCACGTTTGGTAGTTTTGGAGTTTCATCATAGGCAAATTCTGATGGTGTTTATGTTGCCGAGTTGGACAAGTTTGGATTTTGATCTCAAGTCACGACGGACGGAGACATCGTCGAATCCGATGGAAAGCTTCACTAGAGGGACAGTAACATGTTTTAGTGATGGTTGCTTGTTGAGGTGTGCATCGTGGTGGTTTCGGAGCTGGGGAGACGGACTGGAAGCTTCGCCGAATGTCACGGCCATAGCTTCCGGTGGGATGCAGGTGCGGTGACATAAGATGTAATTATTATTACATCTTACGCATATAATGTGCGCACTGTGCACTGTATAGCTACTATTTATAAAAAGTTTTATTAACTGCGAGAGCTTAATAAATTGTTTACAGTGATGGTGGTAAAAATATTCACCCCTATGTAGAATATTTACTCCAAAACCAATGGGATAGGAATATCATAATCCAAACTTCATTTCTTTCTACATCAAGTCTACAAGTTCTTGAAAAATTTACTTTCTCCTCAATCAATGAGCTTTTTATCAAAATAGACTTCCTTTAAAAACAATTTACCTGATTAAACTTTATTAGAAAATATTTTGCAGTTTAGATTAATTTTTGCTATGTCACTTGCCACCGGTGATAACATGACCCACATAAGAAACCAAAAGGGTGAATTACAAAATCCCCCTGAGATTTGGTGAAATTTTTATTTTACCTCATCTATTTTTAAAAATCAACAGTTACCCCCAGAGGTTTAGTGAAATCTTCAGTTACCCCCCTTAACCGTATATGGTGTTAGTTGACTCTTAATGATTTTAGTGCTAATTACACTAACCATACTCCGAAACATTTAAGGGGCAACCCGTGCTCACCTGTGTCGTAGTAGCATGGGCTCGCTTGCGTTTCTGCGGCCTGAGCTCGTTGCGACATGACAGTGACCACAGGGGCCGACCCACAATGGGGGCACGCGGGGGAACGTGCCCCCAATAAAATTCTACAAATTATGATCGTACTGGTAGTATTTTCTGATATAAATAAAGTATATGGACCATTTTGAAAACAAATACAGAGTTTGAGGGTTAACTTACATTTAGAGCCAACAAAAAAGAAATGCTAGCAGTGAGCAGGAGAGTCCAGTGGGCCGTGACCCATCATATCATATGAGAATAAATTGGGTAAATTACTTATGCAGTCCTTCAACTATGTCTAGTTTCTATTGAAATAATAAAACTTGTTATTTTATCGTACAAATCTTAAAGTTTTGATAAAATTAGTTCTAAATATTCATAAATTGACTAACCATTATTAGATAAAATAAATTTTTTGTCTTCTAACAAATAGGAGTTCAGTATTTTATAAAATCGGAATATTCTATCATAGTATTTCGCTATGTTGTTCAAATTTATTTAAAAAATTATTACACTTTCAACTTTTAAATAAATTATGTGTTAATACTTGACATTAAATAATCCATATATGTTAAATATTATCTAGTCTAACAACATTCCCGCCACAATAAGCACTTTTTTATATCTTTTACTGTCATTATATATATATATATGTTAAAATCATGAGAAACATAGGTACATATTGTGAAAATTTTAGATTAGCATTTTTTTTATCCAAAAAACATAAGAAATAATACGATAGTTTGTGCCCCCATATGTCAAAAATCCTGCGCCCGCCACTGAGTGACCAGACAACAATGACGGCTAAGTAGAGTGCCCAGTTTGAGAGGGAGAAAGGAGAAACAAAATGATTGGGTTGAAGTATTAGGGTAAGAAATATTGGTGACAATAAGAGCAATTAACCCTAAAATTCTTAACGGTCAATTAATAACACAAACGGTCAAGGGGGATAACTGAAGATTTCACTAAACCTCAAAGGGGTAACTGTTGATTTTTTAAAATAGATGGGACAAACTGAAGATTTGACCAAACCTTAAGGGGTTTTTTTGTAATTTTCCGAAACGGAAAAAAAGGACCGGTTCTTCTTCATTCGCATTGTCAATTTTCAGTTATATTTATGGACTAACTACAATAAGTAACGTATACAAAACTTGTTTGAATATTTTCTACCCTTAGGTTTTGAAAGTGACATTTTACCCCCTTCTCTAACCCTCCCTTCCCAACAGCCATCGGCATCCTCCCTCCCCGCACCCGCAATCGCTGCACCTGCCGCCTTATCACACCGCCTTCTCTGTCGTACCCTTGAGCTTCTCCAGATCTGTTTTCGTGAGGGAAGCCAGATCTGGAGGAGGCCGAGAGCGCGGCAGATGGTGAGCTAGGCGGCGTGACTTCGGCAATGCGAGGTGGCCTGTGGGGCTGGTACGGCGCGTTGGTGGCTAGGCGGTGGATCGGATGTGGGGATGCCAACGGATTCGCATCTCTCGCGAAGGGCGCGAGAAGAAGGTGGGTGCGGCATCCGAGGATTTAGAAGGTGCAACGAAGGCGGATGCGACCAAGGCGAGGTGATAAGGAAATAGGTACAGTGACTGCGGGTGCGGGGAGGGAGGATGCCAGTGGCTGTGGTGGAGAGAGAGCTGAAGAAGGGAGCAAGAATGTCGCTTTTAAAACTTAAGGGTAGAAAAGATTCAAATAAGTTTTAAAGATGTTATTTATTGCAGTTAGTCCATTAATATTACTGAAAATTGACATAGGTGGCAGGTGATGACATGTCAAAAACTAATCTAAACTATAATATGTAATCCAATCAAGTTTAGTTAGGTAATGTTGGAGTACTCGATCCAACAATCTGCGACATGTTTGGATATCAGAAGACAGTTTATTTGATTGAGCATTCAGTGTCATCAAACATAACAGATGGATCTTGATTCATACACATGCCAGATACATACCCATGCCGCCAAGCTGTCTCTGCCTTGTCACCTTCCTCTTACTCATATGGCTCACACAACGCCACAATTCCACTCCACACACCACAATCAATTCATTATGCTATTATTACATAATTAAATTCATATTTTCACCTCACGTTTTGCCTATTTATATATACACACTAGTCATTTAATACGTTAGTTGAACGTATGAAAAAAACTCTATTTATAGTAACTTACATATTAGGTCTTATTGTAAGATCATAACGAATTAAATGCAATGAGTAAAAAAAAATGCACAACATTTGCTAGAGGTTAATACGTGTTGTTTTAAATTTTTTATTTGTATTGAATTTAATGTCTATCTATTTTTATGCTAATCATATCATTATGGCTTATAAATGTGTTTATGTATCTTTTTTCGGAGAGAAAATGTGATTTTGTGAACTACTAATGCTTAAGGACTTAGATGATGAAAATGTGAACTTTGAGGATCAAAAGATATTTAAAGCTCATTTGACATGTGTAAAAGACCGGGAAATATTGAAACAAAAAGTCAATATATATATATATATATATATATATATATTGAAATAATTACTGGTGTACCATTTGAATTTCCTACTGCTTCCTATGATGTCCTAAAAAGGTAATATCATATATAGTTGATTTTAAGCCCTGAGTGGGTGGGCTATAATGCTTAAGCCCTGCCAAATTGGATCTTAGTCCAAAAATTGATATAAATTTAAAAAACAAACACTTGCGTTTATGTTTTTTTAGAGCTCTAAAAACTATAATTAATTAGTAATTTTTCATACTTAAAACTTTAATTAAACAAATATACTTAAAGGAGCACAACAAATAAAATGTAAAAAGATAAAAAAAATCAACATTTACAAATATACGTTTGTGTTTTTTGTAAAAATAAATAAATAAAAGTTGTTAATATAGATATTCAGGTATTAGGTGGAAAAAAAAGTAATGTGGAAATATTTTTAAATATAGAGGCATTAGGTGTGCTTTTTCCTTTAATGAAGGTTAAGGGTTTAAATGATCACCAAAAGAAACTTGAAATTAAGAAAGAACTGGACCATAAAGTATGTTAATTTGAAGAAACCCACACATATGTGCGATTATACGCAAGTTTTGTTTTGTTTTTCATTTTTCTTATACCTTTTAGGATTCTATTAGAATTAAAACTCTAAATATGTGCGATTGGCTTGGTGACTGGTGTTCGTACTTGGGCACTCTCTTCCCCCCCTTCCCTTCCCTTCCGTCCCTTCCCTTCCCTTGTTGCTTGCTTGGTCTATTGGTTACTTGGCTTGGTGGTTGGGTTTTACGGCCCGTTTGCGAGGTCGTGGGTTGGATTGTCACATCAGATAAGATGCTATCTTCTGTTTAGTTTAGTTTTGTTCCCCCGCTTCTTTTGTTTTCATTATTATTTTAGAAGAAGAAAAGGTTTATTTGTTTTCCTTATTTTAGAAGAAGAAAAGGTTTATTTGTTTTCCTTATTTTAGAGGGGAAAGCGCACTAAGAGTCCTAAAGGTTTCCGAAATATAACGAGTGAGTCCTAAACCTTTTCGAGTTAACCATGAAGTCCTTAACGTTTTAAATCGTAGCTCATTTGAGTCCTAAACTAACGCTTTTGCACAACTGGCTCACACGTGGAAATAACGGCGTCTGTAAGCGGACACGTAGATTTAGTGAACGTATAGGACTCAATCGTTAAAAAATCGTGTTTAGACTCCTGCGAACCCAGACTTGTGATCAGTTCGAAAATGTCATCCAACTGGTCTTCAAGTAGCTGCTCCAACGTCCATTCGAGGAAGACCTGCAGATGCGGTGCAAGCGGTGGTGAGGATGGCGGGGACCGAACTAAATGCCGGGCGGCGCTTCCTTGGTTGTTCTCGGTTTGGAAGTGATGGGTTTTGTGGGTTCAGGGAGTGGATCGACCCTCAGCTTCCGAACCATGTTGTGAAGATGTTGGTGGAATATAGGAGAATGAAGGTTGAGTTGGCTCGAGTTGGTGGGGCAATTCATGAAGAAAATGAGCAATTTGGTGGGGCAATTCATGAAGCTGCAGAGGATGATGTGAAGGCTCGAGTTGGTGGTGTGGAAGCCGAAATAAAGAAAATGAAGAAGAGGGAGACGGTCTATGTGTATGTGATTGTGGTTCTATGCTTGTTTATTGGCTGGAAATGTATGTAATGTGGTTGTTTAGAATCATGGATATCAATGGAATGCATGAATATTTGGTGCACACATAGTGTTTGATGAAATGCCTCAATGGATTTCGATTCTGTTTAGGGCGCGAATACAAGGCCTATAGGTTTTCGATTTAACATATGAGTCCTATAAGTTAGAATATAGTTTCCCAGGTTTAACTTTTATATGTCCTTTACCTTATCGAGTTAACATTATAGTCCTATACATTAACACTTTCGTGCCTTGAAGTTACCTGTTGTACTCCTAAATGTTTTCTAAATCACGAAAATGTCCTAATGGTTTTAGGTAAAACTTGCATGGTTCTATTTTCACCATACGCATACCTTAAACTTGAAGTAGTAATCCCAACCTGCATTGTTCCATACTATTTCAGGATTCAGAGACAACATGAACTTGAACTACATAAAAGATCCATCCAACTACCATATTAACAAAAAACATGGTGCACCATACTTGCCACCAAAATGTACAGCATGTAGTATGGTAATCCATACTAATGATCACCAATCAGAACGTAACTGTACCAAAATCTACCCTAGTTCTTTACAGAATTGATAGCCCCTAAAACCTATAGTGAGCCAATGCAATAATAAGAAAGGCTCCTAAAATTCTAGGTTGGGCTATGCACATGCTGCCATATTAACAAAAAGTTTACTAATACTTCAAGCTATCCTTCAAGCTATCCTTCAAGCTTCTCTTTCTTCTTCTTCAAGCACTCTTTCTTCAAGTCCGCCAAGGTGACTGTCCTCTCCTTCTGGCTACAGCTCTTTCCAACAATGAGTTCTCCGATCCTACCAGGCTACAATCATGAAATTGGTCACTACAGTACCATGATAAGGTAACAAAACACATGTTTAGATATGTTTCACCAATGACCTACGTTCATCAAACTGATTTGCTGCCGGGTTGCATATTGTTTCTTGGCCGGTGATCTTTTTTTCTGTTCAAAACGAAAATGGTAAGAATGAAATGAAATGGTAAGAAGCATTTGGTTAGAATGAAATGAAATGAAATGATAAGAAGCATTTGGTTACCTTAGGTTTTGAACTTCCAGCTTTCTCCACCACTTTTGGAGTAGCAGGAGCAGCATTTGGAGCAGCAGGAGCAGCATTTGGAGCAGCAGTCCGAGCAGCATTTGGAGCAGCATTCCGAGCAACATTTGGAGCAGCAAGTAGCTTGATAGAAACTCTTTCCTCAAAACTCTTTCCTTTGCCCTCCGACACTTCATGATAGAAACTTCCACTTCCAGCTTTTCCCTCACAAGATTTTTGAAAGCAAGTAGCTTGATTGTGGGCATTGCCTTAATCTCGTAGTAAAACCAGTTAGCAAGGAACTTGCTAGAACACCTCCTGTTTTTGAACTGATGGACACAAGTATGATCGGGCCGTAAGGTTTTCACATGAAAGTTCCCGGTCAACTTGTCATAGCTGAGAGATATGAACCAAGGGCATCCAGGTGAAGAAACTTGGCCCTTACCCATGTCTCCGTGATCTTGTGAAACCTAACATGTCTATGTTGACTGACAGAATGTTTGTTAACAGCATCCTTAAACTCCTCTGTGCTCTCAAACACCTGAGTTACACTGAAGTCTGGAGTTACACATGTCGGATCATACCTAGGAAACCCTCCTGCCCTAGGTCTTCTCCTCTTAACTTGCCGAATGTTGTCATCCCCAGCACCAGCAACCAATATTGTGATCTTAACCTTCTTATCACCCCATCGAAGTTTCCACACCTTTACCTTCTCCCTAATTTCATTCAATTCATCATCATCATCACTTAGGTAACATGTGTCTAAAAGTTCTTCCTCGTCCATATCCCAAGACTTCCCCAACAATTTTTTGATGATGGTCTCATCATCTAAGTCCAGACCAGCTTCATTCTCTTTAACTTTCTTTGTTGTTCCCTCACCAACCTGCACTTCTTCATCACTAGACTTCTCTTCCAAGTCACTGTTATAATTTTCATCCCCCTCCTCGTACACAGGCCACTCATTACTCACGGCAGCAGCAGGTCCTTTTGTTTCAGCAGCAGGTCCACCATCTTCATTAACAGCAGGTCCAACAGCTTCAGCAGCAGGTCCACCATCTTCAAGGCGGCTTCTTCATTAACAGGAACAGTCCAACAGCCTTCAGCAGCAGTCCAACAATCTGCTCTTCGTAGTCTACACATACCACCCACTCTCCATGCTTCCTTATTACCTCACCGAACGTGTGAATGTCTGTATCTTCTTCTGAGTTAAGCCTAATGATACCTTTATTGAGAGCTTCATCCGAGTCAACATACCAGAAACATACAGCCCTCTTTTCTGTCTTCTCGTCATTAAGACTTCTCAGCTCATGGTGACTGAGTAAGTCCGGGTCTATCTCGATTCTCAATTCCTTCCCATCCACATACCTCCATTTCCCACGTTTTTCAAGCCTACCATCATAAACGAACTTCAAATAATGGTGACCTTCATCGCACATTTGCTCAAATTAAGAGTAACAGATTGATTAATGTTTAAACACCGCTTAATTTACTTTAATTTCGCCAACCGTATTGCAATTTCATGAAAACCCTAACCCTAACAAACCAAACCCTGGTTATTCTAACTACATCGGAGTTAATGGAGCTGTACCAACAACAATAATACTAATCGAACAAACCAATCTCAATTTTTAAACTCAGATTCTGGGACCCAAACCCTAAAATATTTTTTACCTCTCTCCGCGTAAACGACGGTAGCGCCAGGAATGGTGGTCCTCCTCTGTCGCCTCGTTCGCCGCAGACGACCCTACCAGATTCGTGCCGCCGATTCTCGCCGATTCTCTCTCGTCTCTCTCTTCAATCGGTACTCTCACTTCACTCCCGCTTTCGCTCTCGCTCTCGGTAAGTCTGTCGCTCTCAAAATCCCACTCACCAAGCTATGCAGCCTCCACCAAGCACCCCTAACGGTCGTCAAGCGCCAGATACACAATCCGTCGGCCACTTGTAAGGAACCGTTAGTTTAGGACTCAAATGAGCTACGATTTAAAACGTTAAGGACTTCATGGTTAACTCGAAAAGGTTTAGGACTCACTCGTTAGATTTCGGAAACCTTTAGGACTCTTAGTGCCCTTTCCCCTTATTTTAGAAGAAGAAAAGGTTTATCGTTGCTTGTTACGTGTTGTTGCTTTTTGTTCCAAAACATATTGTGTTTTCCTTGATTTTAGCTCATTCCGGTTTAGACCTTTTTGATCTATCACCCATTCTATCTAGCTAGCATGGAGATTTATATATATATATATATATATTTGATTTAGTAATACAAAACCCTTCTAAAAAAATTTGTACCATTATTCATGAGGCGCCAATATCTAAAAGACGAGACAACTCCAACAGGTGAAGACTGCACCAGAAAACGAGACACTCGAATGCTTTTGGTTCTTATTGGGTGTTAGGTCTAATACTCTTCTCTCCCATACATATCACTCCCTTACTCTCTCCCAAAACGTATACAATTGATTTTTATGTTCAAATTTAAACAAAAATAACAAGCTCAAAAAACTAACAAAAAAATATATTCAAAAATTTTACATTTTAAATTATGATATGTATATTAAATTATGATATATAGAATTATTTAATTTTAAATATCTAGACATTCATGAAAATAAAAAAAAATATTAAATATTTGGTTACGGTTCTACATAGAAAAACGTTTTGGGTAAAATAACGAGGCCATGAGCAATATTTGGTTAGCAATGTCTTCTGATCTTTTCCCTTTACATTTGAAAAAGATATTCGAATATCTAGCGATACCAAAAATATAGATGAAAGGGAAAAGAAAAGCAACAAGAAGAGATAAATAGAGGATACTCTTGTGAAGTTTGTGCAAAAATATAGATGATGAGCCCTGTTGCGTTCACCGTCCCCAGATCCGTGGCCTGAGGACTGCCGGGGAGCGGCTGACGATCGGATCCGAAGCAGGCAGGCAAAGATCGAAGATGAGTGGTCCGAGGAGGGTGGTGGCAATGAGGTGGTAGTCGCGGTGGGTTGGAGGGAACATGGTGAGAGGGATGGCAACCCCGTGGCAGCAGTTATTTTTTTAAATGCTTAGTAAATGTCCGATTTAAAATGCTACTCATCCGTCCAAGTGTATTGTCATTTTTAACATTTTAGTGTAGATTAAGATTGTCATGGTCATTAACTCATTTCACATGAACTTTTATCTTTACTCCTTCCCAAACTCATTCTCACTCACCCCTCTCAACCTACTCTCTAGACTCCTTAAATGTGTACATTTACAATGGTAGAAGTAGACAAAAATATAACACAAATGAAAAAATATCATTTCATTTAAGATAAAAATATTTAGATATCGTGACAACATACTTGGGACGGAGGGAATATTTTAATGCTGATTCGAATTTAATTGCTACGAGGTAGCAATGCAAACCCGCACTTCGTAATGGGCTTAATACAAATGGTAATATACTTATTCCATTTAAAAATAGAATGTTCCATTTGACTTTTATATTTGGTTTGATTAAAAATATTGTTAGATAGAATTGTTTTAAAAATAATCATTTATAGTTTCAATTAAAAAAACGGGTAAAGTGAACTCATGGTCCTGTAACTTTATTTATTGTACCAATAAAGTCTTGTTTTTAAGTTTTTTCTTCATCCATGATCATTTTCCGTCAATGTCCATTGACCGTTAACTTTAACGGATTTGTGGAGAAAATGATAAAATCAGCAACTCAATTGTTTTTAAAAAATTTATTCACACCCAAAGTTTTAAACTTAACCGTTTAGAAACTCTCCAACACTTTTAAACTTAACACTTTAACTCAAATGTTTCAATTAAGCCCAACAACACCCAGCAACCCTCGGGACGCCGCCGCCGCCGCCACTGGGGGACACCGCCGAAAAATGCTAAAAACTCAAAAAATAGCCGATAACGTAGATCGAGGCCTAGTACCGCCGGGTCTTGGCCCAGGGCCGCCGGATCGTGGCCCTGTGTCGTCGATTCGCGGCCTAGGCTAGCTATTCGACAGCCTGGGGCAGCGATTCAGAGGCCCTGGGCTAGGATCCGGCGGTCCTAGGCCCCGATCTACATTCTCGTGTATTTTTTTTTATTTTTTGCCATTTATCGGCGATGTCCGGCGGTCGGCGGCGGCGTCCCGACAGTGGCTGGGTGTTGTTGGGCTTAATTAAAACATTTAGGTTAAAGTGTTAAGTTTAAAACTGTTAGGGAATGACTAAATGGTTAAGTTTAAAACATGAGGTGTAAATAATTTTTTTAAAAATAACTGAGTTGCCGATTTTATCATTTTTCCCACAAATCCATTAAAGTTAACGGTCAATAGTCGGAAAATGACCATGAAGAAAAAACATAAAAACAGGACTTTATTAGTAGAAAAAGTTAAAACATGACAGTAGTGGTACGATGATTAAAGTTACAGAACCATGGTTGCACTTTATCCTTATAAAAACGGTCTTGTTAACGAGTGTCCTTGTGGCACCTCTTAAGAGTACTTTTATTTCTTTTTTCTGTATCAAATCTAATATTTTGTTTCCTTGTTTTGCATCATTACAATTATAGAAAACTCACCCTTAAGATCCCCAAGGCATCCGTTAACATTTCCTTTAAAAAAATCACTTTCAAGTATATCAAATGGTTGAAGAAAAAAATTAATAGATTAAATGTTTATAGAAAAGTGAACTTTCCTTTTTGGATGGGGTAGGAAAATTACTCCCTCATTCCCCAAATAATTTTACACTTTAACTTTGTTGTTTCAAGGTTCAATGTCTAACTCAAATTTTAACAAAGATAAAATGTTCTATAAAATTCATAAAAATTATATTTAGAAAGTTTATACTTCAAATTATGATATGGATACAAAATTATGAACGTTAAATGCCTAAGCATTCATAAAAAAAAATCATAGATTAAATACTGTAAAACAGTAAAAACAAAGTGTAGAATTATTTGGGGACGGAGGAATTAATAAAAAAGAATGTCAAAAAAGATTATATTAGACCTTTTGAGTTTTACGTAGACAGTTAGATTCTTATAGAGGCTCTTAGATTGTTTAATTTAGCAATTGTTGACAAATTTACAAGCAATTAAAAATTACTTGCATTTTGCAATGGGAAACGATTTGAGAAAGTAAAAAACAAATAATTAAAATTCTGAAATAGAAACAATAATTATTTTCCTATGACGGTGGAAAATTGTGTGTCCATGCGGATTCTCAATGTCATGAGTTAATAAAAAAATGACATAAAGAGAATGATGAATAATAAAATAAGTAGTTGAAATCACACATGTCCAGAAATTCGGAACAAATATATCTATTTTTTTTTTAAGGTGAATGAGTTCATTCAAAAGCAAGCGGTAAAAGCCGAGAACAAACTAAAGGGGACGAAATCCCTCATACGATAACCTAGACAAGCTCTAAGCAAAGTGTGAGCTAGATAAAACCTTGAGAACCTAAAGCACCAAACCATAAAGCAAAAGCAAAGCCTTAAACTAAACGTCCGAAGATAACTGAAAACAAAAGATAGCAGGACTATCACTAAGACGAGACTGGAGGGCTTATAAAAAATAACTGAACTCTGGTAGACCTGTAGATCACTAGACCTTTCTGCATGCCAACAGGCTTGTAACAAGTATCCTTCTACAGCATACTCAGGAGAGTTCGAGGCTTCCGTCCTCCTCCACACTAGCCACACAAGGGCTAAAAAGAGCCTATTCCCTGCAAGGATACTCGGAAAGGTGAAGCAGCCAAGCAAATACACCAGAATAGAGGTTATATCATACAAGTTGCACATCAAATCCATCCGCTGATACTCCCAAGCCCATGACCTTTGATGAGCGTTTAGAGTGGGCTTCAGCTCCCAAACGCTCCAAGGCGAAAGCCTCATTTCTCCAAGCAGGAAGGGTTGGTCACCCTCCCTGCCTCCGACTGCACACCTTCCTGCTGATCCTTGTTGTCCTCGACACGCGCTCTTTTGCGGAGCATATCGCCATTTTCCACCAATGGCAATCCACTCTCTCCAGCACCCTCCACTCGAACAATACAATACTGCGATCCTTGCCTCCTCCCCGAGGCCGCCCTCTCTGTCTTCCATTTTTTGGGAGTGAAGTCACTGTGGGTACCAATTCAGTCCCTTTACCCACAGTGAAGACGAAAGAAGACTGAGTTGGCGGATTCTTAGGAAGATCTCGGTAGTCACCAGAGCCCCTTCAGTCCCAGGGGTTTCTGTCGGAGATGGGAAATTCTGAACCAAAGGTTGATCAGTCACTCCCATGGCATGAGCCGGTCTAGCCTCACCCGGTAAACCCCATCCTTCCCCATTGCGCACCACTTGCCTCGTTCGAATCCACGGCCCAGACTTACTATCCCCAGTTATCATGCAATCTTTCTCCACATGTGTTACCATTCCACACTTATAACAAAAATCTGGCAACTTTTCGTATCTCACAGCTAAAAATAGAGTAGTAGAATCGTGTTAACAAGAGAGATACCTTTCTTGAGCGGACGAGTGATATCAATCTCCACTGATCTTCATAGCTAGACCATCACAAACCACTTTCTTAACCGTTCCCAAAGCTTTCCCGAGGGCTTCCCTACTTGTATCAAGCCCACCAAAAGGGAGATCAAGGATATGAACCCAGAAGTCCACAACCTCGAAAACCATTGTAGATAGTTGATCACCCGGTTTCATAGTAGAGAAAATAATCAACTTATTATCAAAAGCCCATGGCCCAAGTCTGAGAACACTGTCTAAGTTCTCTTGCGTTTCGAACTCAAAGAGAAACAGGTTTCCCTCGCATATCCGTACCTTGTTTAATCTGAAACTTGAACTGTTCTCTCCACGCTGCTTTGAATGCGGACAAGAGGCTGTCCAACCTTGCTACACGCGGAGAGAGTACCTTTGCCGCCAGGACATGTATTGTCCTCGGTGCAACTAGGAGGCCGCGAACATCAGCGATCATCGCTGGCTCATTGTCCTCGAGGGAGAACGATGCCATGCTTCCCACGATCGATGAAGGAGTCATCCGAGGCCGAGGCGGGGCTGTTCGGCTGTATCGAAGCGCGCCGCAAACACCGGTTGAAAGGACGCCGGGAGGGAGAGACACCGAGCGATCCACAGATTGTTGAACCGCCGGTATGGAGAGAGGCCGATAGGGGGTGAAGCGTGAGGAGGAAGCCAAGGGAAGAAGGAGCCGCCAAAAGCTACTACCAAAACCCTAGGTTTTGGAGAGAAAAAAATCGCCTTCAATTGATTGGTGTTTTACTTTGTGAATATGAATAGATATATCTATTTTTAATCTATAGAAAAGGTAAAAGGAAATTTTGAAAATAGAAAATGATTTATTTTTATTTTTTTTGAAAAAACAGGAAAAACGAAAAATATACAAACGTAGGGGAGGGGAAGCCAAAATACTCCCTTAAAGTCTCCAATAAAAAAAATTTACCAAAGTTGAAACATTTAACCTTTAAAAAAATATAAAAAAAATAGATTAAAATATTTACAACAAAGAATTTTTTTAACAAAATTCGTAATAAATAAATTTAGAAAATGTATGTATCGAACTTTTAAATATAAATATGTTAACTTTTTGGTTTAATTACAAAAAATTATACTTCAAGTCTTAACAATTTTACGTAACATTTTATTATCCCCAATTGCCAAATCACAGTCTCTAGTCTAAGACCCTCACTTGCTCCACCCAACATGCACAAACAACTGGAATCCTCAAATTTCCAGTTGAGTTGTCTATTTATGGATCGCATATAAATGGCCCACATAAGCAGAAAGAAAATCAAGAGATTATGTATCTGGGCATACAAAATTTTATTTCTTGATGTTATTTTCCCCACTTTCATTGGAAAAAGGTATTGTTTTCTCACCCATCCGATGATTATCCTTGTACCATCCGATGATCCGGTGTCATGTGCAGGTTATATTTGTTGATGCTGATCAAGTTGTTCGAGCAGATCGGTTTTGCAGTTCTTATATGGTATACATATGTGTACCTACACATACCAACTCAAAGTTAGTGGAGTAAAAATCTACCCGGCCCAAACTCCACAATAATTTTGAATGGACAAATATACCCTGCTCTTCTGTAATCTCCCAAGCATTCCTTCTCTATCGATCTCATGGTCGAAGCCTTCAATCTCATCATCGACGGCCTCCAATCTCATCGCCGTCATCTCCGATCTCATCACTGTTGTCTCATATCTCATCGTCTCCGATCTCATCGCCGTCGTCTCCGGTCTCATCATCGCTTCCATCGTTCTCATCGTCGTTGTCTCCGATCTCATCATTGTCATCTCCGATCTCATCGCCGTTTTGATCTGTTCTCAGACATGAGCAATTGCAAGTATAGAATATTGACGAATGACAAAAGCTGGATGTATGGTGATTAACCGTAGATGTGAGTTCTAACTTATGATATTTTGAAGTAACCAAAACTTGCAACCAAATTCTCACCTCACATCCAAGCATTTTTTGATTTTCACTAGGTCCACTACTGCATTTAGATATACTAACTGTGATAGCAGCAAAGTGACCATTTATCACTACAGACTATCAAGGATATATCATGTATCCATTATCAGAGATCATTTTAGACTATAGAGACGTGTCTAAAACATTATTTAGAAGTGTCTAATAGAATTTGAAAATCTGTTCAAAGATTGAGTAAAAAATGTACAAAAAAAATCACAGATCATGTCACATACCTGTACATATTCTTCAACAACATACAATAAGGAGCTTCTCATTAACATGACCAGAAAGCAATTTAAAGAAATATGCACAAGAAAGATCGAGAGAAGATCCAAAAGTTGAAGGATAAGTAAGTTTCAGTTCATCTCTTATGATTCATGAATGTATGATCTATTACTCTTATGATTCATGAATGTATGATCTATTAGCTGTCACATTTCTGATACATGCCTAACAGCCCCTTTCTAATCGATGGGAAAGAAAACCATGGTTGAAGTCTGTTGATTCTAGGCATTTGAAACAAGAGTTTTAATTTATGGTATTTGCACTTTCCATGCATTTGAAACATGCACATTTTTACGTGAAAGGATTAAAAACACTTACAAACATTACTTAAGTTAATAGATAAATCTAATCTTGAGCGATTTCAAATGAAACAAATATGATGTAAAAACTACAACAACTAATCAACTAGAAGAAAGCCAATGTACCAATAGAAGTGTCTAAAAGATAATGAAGAAGTGTCTAGAATGATAAATAGAAATGTCTACAATAATAGATAAAAATGTCTGAAGAAGCTTATAAAATGTATGAGAAATATGCAATATTAAAAAGATAATACAGAAGTGTCAAAAATAATAGATGAAAATGCCAAAGTCTATGATGTAACAATAAATCTTTCAGAATTGTTTCCAATACAACAAAATTTTTTAATGTAACAATGATTTCTTATATGAAATTTTATAAATTACAAAAGTGTTTTGATGTAAAATACAAAACTGTCTGATATAAAATACAAAAGTATATGATCTAAATACAAAAATTTCTGATATAAAAATACAAAGTGTATGATATAAAATACAAAAGTGTCTGATATAAATTACAAAAGTATTTGATATGACTGCTTCCGTTTATCCGGCTTCCGCCCGCAGCTGCAGGGCATCCCCGCCTCCGCAGCCGGGCGCCCCGTGACAGTCTATCATGTATTCAATAAGAATCCAATACATTTAATAAATTTATCGTTTTATTAATATATTATGAAAATTAATTGTTTATCAAATTCTTATGAACAGTTCATGAAAACTCTCAAGAATAATATGTCTGAAGTGTCTAAAATGACAAATGAAAATCTCTGAAAGCGTGTTCACAAATGTCTGAAAGAATACACACAAATGTGTAAATAACTAAGCTATAAAAGCAAACTCTTTCTTCCAGAACGAGCTGCTTCGATGTCTTCAAGTAACTTTAAAGTTCTCCTGCAATGATATTGTAGTAGTAAGCGTGATTTGATGTTCCGAATTAACAAATGTCTGAAAGTATATACACAAATGTCTAATAGAACTTACACAAATGTCTGAAGAACTAAGCTATAAAAGCAACTTCTTTTTCCCAATAGTATTAGCTCCTTCTATGTCTTTAATTAACTTAAAAGTTGTCTTCTTATGATATTGTAGTGGTGTGATTTGATGTTCCGAATTAGCAAATGTCTGAAAGCATATGCATAAAATGTCTAAAAACATGCAGTAAGATATTTTGTTAACTTTACTGAGATTTTACAAATTGCCTCGCTCACTCAAACAAAATTGTATTGCAAGATATTAAAACCTTAAAACATGCAGTACTGGTTAAACAATGTAGACACATCTGTTAAGAACTATAGACACATCTGTTGAGCACTATAGACACATCTCTTACCAAATAAAGAACAAAAGTTCACCTCCGACACACTGCTCACCTTCGACGCGCTGGCCTCTCGTCTCTGTTGTGTGATTGCTCGTCTATTACGTTGCAGCTTACACGCCTTTGTCGTGCAGTGGTTCCTCTGTGCCATAGTTCCATCACAAATTTCAGATCTACTATAGTACTAAGATTGAAGTCGCCTCCGACGCCGTTTGCCTCCGCCTTCAATGCCGATCACCTCTGCCGGTTGCCGATCACAAGGCCTCTGGTTGAAGATAGGTCGAAGCTGACTGTTGTGAGGTTTTTTCTCATTCTCCAGGCGGAGTCGACTCCATCTCAACCTCCACCTCTGACGTTGTTCACCTGTACCTTCACTGCCGCCGATCGCCAATCACACGACCTCTAGTTGAAGATAGGTTGAGTTGATTGTCGTGCTTTTTTTTTCTACCTTGCCGATCAAATGAAAACACGTGTTATTATGGAGGTCAAATTTGTAATTGTAACTGCTATGTGTAAATGCGCATATGCGCACCGCATAATTGGTATCGGTTTTGCCCCCCCCCCTACTGATTTTAAGGTGCGCATATGCGCACCTACACATACCAAATGTGTTTTACTAATATACCCCTCCTTCAGATCAATCGCCATTCCACGTCTTCGTCGAGCCTTCCTCCACCTTGGCTGCGCCTTCAACCCCGGCTACGTAAAGCTTCCAGCACCACTTTCCAACACGACACTCTCGACCACCAACAACTCAAATCTCTACCAATTCCAGCAAACCCGCCACGGAGGTCCGACAGCCAAACTTTCACTAAGCCACTCCAACCGAGTCTCCAATTACTCCACCAAGCGCCGACGACAAGTTCCCCCACCGCTAGAAACGTCCTCGCCGGCCTCTAGTGAACTTTCCCGTCCAATTCCGCCGCCATCCGAGACGATCTGACACGATCTTGCCGGCCCGGAGAGCTCCGCCGTCGAACTCGCCTGTACCGTTTCTTTTTTAAAATTAATTCACTAATATATCATTTTAGACATTTTTATATATTGTTGTAGACACTTCTACGTAATATTTCAGACATTTGCATTTAATATTTTAGACACTTTCTGCAGTATATTTCTTACATTGCATATTTCTCATACATGTTCATAAACTTCTTTAGACATTTTAATCTATTATTTTAGACACTTCTATCTATTTTTCTACACACTTCTTCGTTATCTTTTATACACTTCTACCTATTATTTTAGACACTTCTATCTATGCGTAACATTCTTGTCAATTTGTCTTAACAATTATAGATGTCAAATAGTTGCTAATGTTGTAACATTTTTTTTAATTTGTCTTTACCATAATTTTTGAATTGTCTAAAGTAAAATCGGAAAATGTCTATCGTAAAATAAAAAAGTGTAAAATAAATTTCAAGACACCAAACCAATATTAGGATCATTGACAATGTTAAAAATAAGAGATAATTCATAAATCGCTATGTTGAACACTTCTTGAATACTTAATAGACACTTCTTGAATATTGGATAGACACTTCTTGAACTTAGATTAATTACAACATTCTCGATCAGCAAACAAAATCTGCTCTTTTGCAACTTTACTGAGTGAGAACATACTCGATCAACAGAGCATAGGTGCTCACAAAAACCTCAAATCTACTCTAGATTTAAGATTGCAAACCACCTCATCTCAGCCTTCGACGCCGATCAACTCCGCTGGTGGCCGATCGCACGTATTCCGGTTGAAAAAAGTCGATCGCCGATCTTGGATTGATCGTCATGTTCTTTGTTCCTTGCTCTCCGGTTTGAAGTCCGGTGAGAACGGCAAATCCAGTGATTCCAACGAGGTCCGATGATGTCCGATGAGAGCGGTGAAGTCCGACGGAGAGTCACGTTTGCGACGATCTCCGGTTGTTGAATCTAGCATCACGGTGACGTCGGTGGATATTGAGCAGAGGCAATGAATCAATTTTGCTGTCTCGATTCTGTTCTCTCTTGTTTATCGGAGAATCGTCACGGCGTCGATGAGGCGATCGCGAGATGAGAGCGATAGAGAATTGAAGCTCCGCCGAGGAAGAACCTGCAACAAATGTGGCTAGGGGTATATTAGACATTTCAATGTTTAAGGTGGGCTGGGCTGACTTGCGCATATGCGTTTTGGACTATGAGAGTGGTATGTGTAGGTACACAGATGTGTACCATATAAGGACTGCCCCCCCCCGTTTGCTCACTTTGAAGTCAGAATAACCCCGTTTGCGTCTTTTATCATTAAAGGGGTAGACCATATCATATAAGGTATGTATGCTTTTTATTGGTAGTTAGCATGACATGTCATTGGCCAGAAAAGGAAAGTCAACGGGGTAGCGGATCAAAAGTCGGCATCAGCAACATCGAATTAATTAGTGGATCTTCTTCAACTGGAAGAAGCTAGCTTGAAACCTTCCATCAAAAACAAGCCACCGAATCTGGGCATAGAAGCAGGAGCAAGAGGAGATGGTAGAGGAGGTGAAATGGAGAGAGAGAGAGAGAGAGAACTATTTTAAGTTAAGAAGCTGACCGGGTCGTGTGATTTGGCAATTGGGGATAAAACTTTGGGAGCTTAGAATAAAACTTTTGAAAATAAAGTAGCTTTTGAAAAAAAAAACATGAACAATCTATTCTAATCAAATTTGACCGGTTCTTTACCTATTCAATCAAAATGAAATCGAACCAACCAACAAACTGGGGTTTGTAGTCCAACCTGATACCTGTTCAACAAGCCGATCCAGGTTTCTTACACAGACGATTCCTTGCGAGTGAATATATGCATGTGTTACTAGCTTTTCAAACTTCACAGAGCTTCTAGTTGTTAGATCTCTGTAGAAGTCCTTCATCTTTGCATGTGAAAGAAGTCCTGCTGTCAAGAATCAAGAGATCTCAAGTAGGGGTGAGAACGAGTCGAGCCCGAACCTAACGGGCTTGACCTCAAGCTCGTTAGTCATTACTGTTTAAGCCGCTCGAGTTTGTGAAACATGAGTAACCAGACTCGAGCTTAGCTTATGAGATATTCAAGCACGGCTCGTGGTTTGAAAAGGCTCGACTCATGAATTCAATCTAGACGTTGTCCTTGTTTGCTGAATTGATGAGGCAACAAACTTCGATGAGATAACTTATCCAGACTTGGCATTTGTATCCAATCCAATCCTAACCACAATAACCAACCAACCAAATCGATACAAGAAAACACAAAACAATCTATCCCCGAATCTGTTGGCGATGGCGAGTTAGATGATTGTATCACAGTGGCGAGGCAGATCCCTCTTCAGCAATCCTCCATCAACGAACAGAGCTTCATAACTAGTTATTTGGTTGTGCTTTATAGTCAGATGGAGACTAACAGCGATGGCAAACAAAGACTAGTGGCTGGGTCGTTGAGGGGAGGTAGACGAGCGACAGTGCAAGGGTCTTGCCGTCGAGTGGCGTTGAAAGCATTGTCGAATTGAGGATAGACGGTGGGCGAATGGGAATGAGACAAAGATAGGGATTAAGGGTGGAGATAGAGCTATGTTGCAATGGGGATGTAAGGCATTAAGGATTCAGTACAATTGCGATGTTAGACTCGTTAAGACTCATGAGACAATATGATAATTGATGTTAGACTCGTTAAGACTTGCAAGCGGCATTTTGTCAAACCTATAAGGCTCGAACTCGGCTAGTTTAATAAACCAGCGTAAAAAACCCCTCAAGCTCAAGTTCAAGGATTGAGAAAGATCAACTCGACAAGCTCGTTTAGGCTCAAGCTCGAGCTCAAACAAGTTCAATTCGTTAGAAGTGAAAGTTGAACAAATAACTCGATGTCAGCTCGATTAAGAATTTGTCCGAGCTCATTCATATTATTTTCATACCAAGTTTGAACAAAATTCTAAACTAGTTACATCTATCAAGTTTAACATGAGCATTACACCCAACTTGACTTAATTTTATCTTAAATGTAAATTTTATCTTAACTTTTTCCATTGACATTCTTGAACCCCTCAAACTTCAACACAATTTCAAACTTCATTTAATTTTCAAACCTAACATAAACAAGTACTCGAACAACTAAACTTGTTGTCAGCTCTAGTAACACAGCCAGAGAGTCTCAAGGAAGGAGAACCTGCCTTAAAAATAGGGTTGATCTCCATGATTCGCCCGTAATTTAAGCAATACATATTTAGTTATAATAAACTAACACAAATTTAGTCACAGATTGATCAACCCACTATCATTAACGAAACAGTACGAACTCCGGCATACATGGTAGTCGCGTGCAAACAGAAAGAACCTCCGAATCCTTTGGGCTTAAACAGTACAATGTTGTAAAGGGAATCACAAAACTCAGAACTTACCAGGGTTTAACAAAGAGTAAACAAAGGAAAATGACATCCCAAAATCTGGGGAAACAAACGGCCCTTTACTTAAGAGGAATAAACCTGGACGAATGAGTAGCACCGATACCCGGTCTTCCATGCTTAACAGGCTTGTAACTGATGGAGAATTCAGCAAGATAGTGACCGATCATTTCCGGCTTGATTTCAACTTGATTGAAGGTCTTCCCATTGTACACACCAATGACACTACCGATCATTTCAGGAACAATGATCATATTGCGAAGGTGAGTCCTTACAGCTTCAGGTTTCTCACCAGGGGGAGCCTCACGTTTCTGTATACACAAATGAAAATAATGGTGGTTAATAAACAACACTAAGGGCATGAAAAACTAACCATTATAAATTACCTGTAGGACCCTAGAACAATAAGAAAAGATATACTTGAAGCAGCAACAGATAAACCAACAAAAATAAAAAGAAAGCTGATGTAGCAGTGAATAATCATGTGAAGTTTCTCTATGAAATTCAAAACACGTACTACTATATTCCTATAAGTTGTTGCAATGTTTTAACAATAATATAATTTTTTTTTACATTTAGAGATCAAAATGACAAGAGTAAAATCATAGATTAAATGATAAGAAATGTGGGTTACAAAGAAAACATCAATCAAAAGACGACTAAATTTCAGAAACCGTTGGCGCAGCATCAGATTAACGATCAAGTGTGGACAACTAGCCAAAATGATGAGAAATTTCGAAACACGCATTCAGGCAAAATTTGCAAACAAACTAATTTGAATTCAGAAATCAGACACTATTACGCAGCGGGAACTTGATGTTGCTTACCGCCTTACGCAGCTTCTTGATGAGAGCCATCGGTTTCCTCTTCAAACCTCTTTTAAACCTTCACATACGAAGTGGCTCGTTGTTAACAGAAAAACAAAAACGCATATCACAAGACAACAAGCGCACAAAAGTGAAATTGCATTCCATTAACATTAGACTCACCTTCTTCGAGCGCGAGCATGGAAAAGCTTGACGAGCTCATCAGTCGACATGTCCAATAGAGCATCCAAGTCGACACCTCTGAAGCTGAACTTCTTAAACGTCCTCTTCTTTGGCGGCTGTCCTTGAACAGCAACATCGGCTTCTACGTCCGCCTAGTGATACGACCAAATATACGAGTCATAGGATACTGATCAGATGATAGAAAAGAAGAGAAACAAGTCGTTACCGTTAATTTCCGAAAGTAAATCTCACCATTTCTGTAGATTGCAGCGGCAGGTGACCGGGTGAATGAAAATCTGAGCAGCCGCTGAAGTGAACTCCCGTTCTAGGGTTCTAAGAATGAGCAGATGGGATGACTTATACGTCGTCGACTGCCGAGTTCGTGGGCTCAGTGTTTGAGTAACATATGTTTTCAACTAAGCTTGGTTTGAAACAGATAGGGCCCATTATGGTTACAATGGGCTCTTTGTTTGGGCCAACATCATTATTCATTTGAAATTCAGATTTAGGCAATAAAAGTAACGTTCAAATTTAATTGTTTGGATTCTAAAAAAATGCAATATAAAACATTTGCGTTTAAAATTTATTTATTTATTTATTTATTTGATACAAAGGGGGTAGGGGGTAGGGGATACCAGAGGCTCGAACCCGAGACCTCTACAAATGTCTTCAGGAGCATGACCACAAAACCAATTCATTGTAAAATGAACATAATTCAATTGTTTATTGTATCCGAATATTAATAGTTTCTTGTACTTTTCTAATGATTTTGTATTGCTATTTGGAATTCTTTGACGTTGTTATTTCAAGGGTAAATTACAAAAAACCCCTAGGTTTTGTGAAATATTTAGTTTGCATCCTCTATTTTAAAAAATCTACAATTACTCTCCCGATGTTTAGTGAAATCTTCAATTACCCCCTTGACCATTTGTCTTGTTACTTGGCCGTTAAGAATTTTAGGGTTAACTGTTCTTATTGTCACCGATATTTCTTACTCTAACACTTTAACCCAAACATTTTGTTTATCTCCTTTTTCTCTCCCAAACCGGCGACCCTGCTTAGCCGTTGCCATTGTCTGGTCACCGTCACAACGCGACAAGCTCAGGTCACAGAAACGCAGACGAGCCCTACGACACAGGTGAGAACGAGTTTGCCCTTAACCGTTTTAGAGTATAGTCAGTGTAATTATTACTAAAATCCTTAAGAGTCAACTAACAGCATTTACGGTCAAGAAAGGTAACAAGAGATTTCACTAAACATCAAAGGGGTAATTGCTGATTTTTGAAAATATAGTGGAAAATTGAAGATTTTACCAAACCTTAGGGGGTTTTTTTTGTTGTAATTTACCCTTATTTCAATGGTACCGTGTGGCTTATTAATGAAAAGAAATCTTTAAACAAAAATAAAAACAGAAACTTGTGAACACTTGCTCTTAATTCTCTAAGAAATCATTCCTCAACTAATTTTTTCACAATCAAATATCTCTCCTTAACTTTTCCATTTCACAATAAATTTATCCCTTTTTTGTAAAAACTAATTCTTTTTTCCCAAAAAACCTTCAAATAACACAACCGCAGTGATCAACTCTGTTAATTAACTTATCTTTGGATGCAATTTCACCCACCCAAGGGAAAATAGATAAAGTTGAGCTGAACTATACAACTGTTGCTACTATCAACATAAAATGAGCAATATTCTGTATTACAGAACTGTATGAATTGCTTTGTATAGGGCTTCCCCTATAGATTCATGATTACAATGAAACTGGACATGGACAAAAAAAAAAGAAAGTCTAACTCGTTAACACAATCTCTGAAACATAAAAAAGTGAAACTATTGGCATTTGCAACACAGCAGATGAGCCCATTTTGGCAGCTCTCCACCTAAACCTAACAACACCACCAGTGGCAACATGGTAATCATAGGTAGCTCTGAGCAGTCAAGATTGAGGGACTCTCAATTAGGTCTCACAAACTAGATTTAGGAAGAGCAGCCGCAAGTCTTTCGATTTTTTGGACAGTATACTTGAGTTCCTGCTGGATATTTACCCTTGAAGGGGACAAAACAATGTCCTTCCAAACAGAACCAGCTGAGCAAGCTGGGTTTGGCCGCTTGTAAAGATCGTATATGGACTCCGCTTCCTCGTTCAATCTTCCTACCCTCTTCAGACAATCGAAGTCCTCTGGATCAACAAGTAGGTTCTTGTCTCTGTCCTTCCATCCTATCAACTTCACCACCAATATCATCTCATGTAAATAATTCATATGCATTAATGTCAACCACAGGTTCCTATTAGTATTATCAGTGTTACAATCTCTTACATACTACCTATGACGCAATTTAGGTTGTTTCGTTCCCTATATACTCCACCTGTCCCACCCTGACATATTTGACTAGGCATGATGATTCTTGAAGATTTGAGGGTAATAAAGTAAAACCGGTATACATAACAAAAGTAACTTTTTGCGTGGAGAATGAGAACTAGCATGTGTAGACTAGACAGTGGTGATGGAAGAGTTTGGAAGAGTAGTGGGTGGTGGTGGTACCTTTGGAGGGCCTTCCAACTGATTGGTGCAATATAGTCTAGCATTGTCCACCAGGTTGCAGTATGTAAGAAATGCATTTGCAAATCTCTTGTGTGATTTTAGCTGTGATTTCACTCTAACAGCTCTTCTACACATTATAGCTCTCCTGCAGGAGAACAAAAAAATGAAATTAAAAAGACAAGTTTGAAGCTATGCCCACAGTTTGTGTTGTAATTATTTATGTACCTTATTCCTCTAATAACGGCTAAGTAAGCATCACACACAACGCCCACGAGCTCTATTCTGTATGCTTTTCTCTTCTTGCAATCATCCTCGTCGATCTGTTCCCAGTAATTCTCCGTGACGGTGCCGTCATCTCCCACTTTATAACCGGCTCCCATCCGGTACCGGCGGCGGTGCACGTTTCTAGCCATGGTTATGGTCTGGACCACAAAGGGGAGCCATGAGAGCGTCCCGTCCATGATCACGTCCCGCCCTTCGTTCAGTGCGGTAACCAACAGAGATGACGCTGCGTCGGTGGAGGATTGGTGGACCTGTTTGACAATATTAACTTTTCTCAGTCCCAAATTGTGTGGAGTTGAAGGATGTTAGGGTAATTAATTAATTAAGTGAGAGACCAGTTCGGCTGTATGGATCATGTCAACATGACCCCTGGAGCTAAGAGCTCTGTAAATGACATCGGATTCTTTGAAGGCATCGGCCTCAATGATGACTGCATTTCCAGCTGCCCCAGCCCAGAAGGGTCTGTTTTAATAAACAAGTATTACTAGTAATTAGTAGTAAATAGTAGTAGCAATTAGGTTTAAATGATCAATTTACTCTTTGAGAATGTCCTTGAGCACAGTGCTCTTGCCAGCTCCCATGCCGCCTCCCATGAAGAGAAGCACAGGGCTGCGGTCGCTGTGAGCCATGGGAGCCATCACTTCGGTGCACTGGGAGTCGTCGTTGGCCACCAACCGCATTGCTTTCATTTCCTCCACTAGCGTGTTGAACACTCTAGTCACCTTGAGATTTTTGGTCACCCTCTCAACTCTCTGTTTACTGCACCACAAACATGCATGTACAGAAATTAATTACAGGCACACCAACTTACAGAAATTACGTACACAGATATAACTAGTTCTCTACCTTGTTGCTGCCATGACAATATGCTTGAGTTTCTTTTTGGGCTCAGCACCATAACTCAGCACCTGATTGGATCAAATTATGAGATAGCAAATTTATATAAAGAGAAGAAAAAAGGAAAAGAAAAGATAATATTTAAAACCAAAAACAAGGTAATTAATATTAAGGTGTATATTATATGTATGTATATGAAGATATTCCTCCCTCACCTGGCTTATCGTGAGATCAGCGTGGCTCCAATGGTAGGCAAAATAACTAAGAATACATCGCTCAAGCTCTTCGACAAGCTTGACGAAAAGAGAATCGGCATTAGGCTCATTGGAGAAGAAGGTGTAGATCTCATCCTCACACCCATCTGATTTCAATATGTATTCTGAAGCTAATTTGCACAGAATCGGACACTGCCTCCTATCTCTAAATCCCATCTGCCTAGCTGCACGTATCCATGTAAATACTCCATGACTGTACGTATATATATAAATAGAGAGACAAAGGGCAGAAGATCACAAGACATGGCAGCAGCAGCAGCGGCAGCAGCAGCAATAATTACCTACATAATGAGGGAACCTCTCAAGCTTGTCGACGCGTTTGCGGTTGCGGTCGAACGAGCGGAGGAGAGGTTTGAACTTCTGCTCCTTGAGCTTCCGAAGCCACAGACCGTAATTCAAAGCCAATGCTAGAAAGAAGCCGATGGAGGAGGCCACCAAGATCTGCGTAAAGGACGCTATATGTATATATAATACATACACATACACCAACAACAACAATGATAATCAATATTGAACGACGAATCAACTGATTTTGATCATCATCATCATTGTTATTTAATTACCTTTGTACATGGCTGAGAGCCCCTGCGGGGGGGAAGAAGATGATTAATTTGCAGGTTTGATGGTGTCCTCCAGGTTGGGAATGGATTTGCCATTACTGCGCCTTTCTTTCAGATCATGCAGGCATGTTTATCGTTCTCTCTGTTAATTTTGAAACACAGCCCGAGGTTGACAAGTGTTTGAAATCAATTTATTGCCCATATGCATATAGTATAATACTAGATATCATCATCACTTCCATTTTCCCTCCCTCCACCCCTCAATATTATTATTCTTTACTTTCATTTTTATTTCCTTTATGCTAGAAAGAGTTAGATGGGTCACTCTATTCACTACAGTACTGCTACCATTCAAAGCAAAATATGTTCAAAACCAAATTTAAAAAGGTGTTTGATTAATAGAATCCTTGAAAAATACTATGAGAGGGAATAAGAATTCATAAAATAAAATAAAACTGACCGATGAGAAGGGTTGAGATTGTAGTGGGTGGGTTGTCTGTCTCTTTAACTTGTCGGGCTTAGAGCAATGTAGCCCAAATCAGATTCAAATCCCACCAAAGCCTCTCGGCCCAAATATGCTCCTCGAGTTCGTTACGTCTAAGTGAAAGTCAAATGCAGCTCAGTGGTGTCCAAGTTTGAGTGAGAGGCAAATGACTCAGCAGAGGCAGGGCAGCGGGGTGGATAAGAACAGCTAATTGCGGTTAACTGACCATTTATGGTGGTTTTAACCGCGATTAAAACCACACGGTTAGCGGTTGTGATTTTTTTTCATAATCATCAGTTTAATGGTCATGGTTGTGGTTTAAGGGTATCCGTACCGCGGATAACCATAAAATCTCATGGGCCAAACCCAACTTAAATATCAGATTCATCCCTCACTTATAACTCATAAGTCACTCACAGCCTCATGGGCGAAGCCCAAGTCCCAAGCCCAACCCATTAACAATTTTTAACTCACACACTCAACTCAAGTCTCAGACATCATTCATCAGTTCATCAGTCATCACTCGTCTCACTCTTAGACTCGCCTCTCTCATTAACAATTTTGTAGGAGAAGTCATGCATATCAACAAAATTAAGGTGACAATCTTGCACCTTTGGATGTTTGAGTTGATATATATTTAGACTACCATGAATATTTTTTTTTTATGTTTATGTTGAATTTATGTATTTATGTATGGATGTTTAAAATGTTGTTTAGATGTTTATGTTGAATTTATGGATTTATTTAGGTTATTTAAATAATATTCAAGTTCTCATCTAAATAACCACGAATGAACCGTTAACCGCGGATATCCGTGGTTAACGGTTGTGGATATAATAAACTTATAACCGAGATACGTAAAACCGTATACTGCGGATACTAAACCGTATACTGCGGGTACTAAAAAAAATCGTGGTTAGTGATCGTGGTTTAAGAATTATCGTGATTTAACCAGTCCATTGTCATGCCTAATAAGGACTCAACTTTCTTACCCACCCTAGTTGCATTGTCTACTACTGCTACCACCACTACTACCCCAGTGGAGGGAGTATTATTGTTAGCTAGGTAATGAATCGCATGCATCCTTTGAATTAGTGAACCATTTTTCATAGCTTTGACCCAATTAACCTGCTAGCTAGCCATACCTAAAGTCCTCTCAATACTCCATAAAAAATAAAAAGTACTTTTCCAATACTCTCTTTTGCTGACATGCATGGCATGGGAACAAATTCTACACTGTTTTCTCCTAATTCAGCCAAAAAGAATCAAAAGCAGCAGCAGCAGCAGCCACATGCAAATGACTTGGCTTTTCCATTAAGATAAGACCCACACGAAGTTATTCAGTAGCTACCGGATTCAAATGCAAGTTTGTATTGTGGACAAACATATTTCGGAATTTTCATGGACAAGGACAACGTTGTCGATCCTTCCACTGCCAAACCTGAAATCAATGCACCAAATTTGTACTCTAATTACTCCCTACTTCTCATAAAAAAATAATGTATACTATTCTTTTCTCTTTCTTTTTCTCTCAATTTTACTTGAATCAAGTTTTATTGGGCCTCTTTTGAGGGACAACTCTCCCAACGATATTTTCTCTATACACAAAACTCGAACTCGAGATCTTGTTTAAGGAATGATCAACCCCTTGCCACTCAACCCCAACAACCGTTGGCAAATGTATACTATTCTTATTTACTTAGGTGGTCTTAGAAAAATCGACACATTTCTTATTAAGGAAATTTTTAAATTTTACCAATGAAGTTCATTTTGAACCGAGAATACTATCAACATTTTTATTGAATGGGCAAATGAGTTGCCAGTGAAATGCACTTAAATAGTGCTCATGTTACATGCCACTTGACGATTACGTGGATTTGATTGTACATTTTGTAAGGTTAATGTTTTGATTTCACTTAAAATTTATAAAACTAACAATTCAACTAATATGAAATTAAACATCAACTCAACAAAATATACAGTCAATGTCCACGCAATCAATCTTCACCAAGTGGCACGCCACATGAGCGTCATCTAAGCACATCTCACCGCAAATTTGGGCAATATGATGTCTAGTGGCAAATTTAACCCTTTGATAAAACGATGATAGCATTCTAGCTTCAAAATGAACTTTAGTGGCAAATTTAGATATTTCGTAAACTTCAGTGGTAAAATTACTTTCTCCCCCCTTTCGATTTTTGAGTTAAAACAGAAAAATAGAAAATTATCTTCTTAAGGAAATCATCCGATAAAACTTTGACCTTGTTACCTTGAATTCCATTCTTCGATTAAAAAAAAATTACATTTATCTTACTTACCTACTCCTATTTTATTTTCTACCTCAAATCTTTAACACCTTTTTTCTGTATGTCCGAACATTTCAAAATTTGAAAGACGAAGAGAGTACCATGTTTCCTACAACGATTTCTTCAGCTCAATCACATGCAACCATAGAGTCAACAAGAAGCAACCTTGGAGGGATCCAGATTCTTGTTCTACATCCGAACAAAGCATAATCTCTGTAGTCATGCATGCAACTCTCGTGAATTTATAAGCAGAATTGAGAAAGTAATTACCTCTGGCCACTGACTCTAGCTAGAGGCTGCAGCTTTGATCTTCATCACCTAGCTAGCTAGTTTGCGGCATCAAACATTGATATTCTCCGAGTTGAGGGGAATGAAGCCTGGTCCGAAATCATTCCTTCCGGTGATGAGAATTAGATCGTCGAATGACTTCGAACCAGACAACATTCCCCTCAACTGTTCATTAATGCAAAGAGATCTAGAGAGAGAGAGATGGTTTCAGCAGGTTTTAATTTAATTTCGGTGTGGTGATGTATTGGTAGTAGTAATATTTTTCAATGAAATCACAGGGTGCTTTTATATGTGTAGCTATCGGCATAAATGGGGTCACATGAGATGGAGTCCACTTTCTACACTAACATGCTTTTCAAGTATTCACACACGCAGGCACAGCCTTTGAAGCAAGCTAGGTATTTGGAGTATGTGTGTATAGGGATTTGAAGTCATGGATTTTAACAAGAAAAGTAGAAAAATGTTTCTAGTAGCAGAACCAAATGGGAATTTACTATCAACTCATTATGATTACTCACTCCTATTGATTATTCAATTCTAGCTAGGCCTTTTTGCTTTCTCTTGATTTCTTCTAGGAGAAGCAATTCAACCCTTTTAATTTGCTCTCTCTACCTCTTCTCATCTCATAAGCCCAATAAATGAATTCCATACAATTTGTTTTTTTTTTAAAAAATCTGCATCAAAATTTAAATTTTCTTTCAAGGACCTAGATCAAAAGCTTAGTGCCTAATTACTGAAAGGAATCGTGTGCATTCTGAGGTATTAAGTAAAGGATATGTCTTTTGCTTGCCACTAAGGTAAAGGGATGGTGAGAGAGATAGCTAGAGAACCTTCAGAGCTCATACATGACACTACCAACAAACTTGATACCAAGCTTAAATGGCAAGCTTATAATTTTTATGTCACATTTTTATTGAAAAGTAAGAGGGGAAAAAAAAAGAAGTCAAATGCTCCTCCTGATGTTTATTGAAACTGTGGACTTCAGTACTTCAATCAGCTTATATTCTATACTAGTATAATTTAAAGCGGGGGAAAAGAAAACTATTCTATTTCAATTATCATTTGTTTTGTATTCCTTTTCCTTCCAAACATTTTGAGACTTGTTGAAGCTTTAGGTAAATGATTAATTAAAGTGCGTGAATGGATGATTAGCTGTAAACAAGTTGACACTTATACTATAAAACAAATCAATACCTCCAAAACCAGCACTGTGCATTGCGCATAATTGAGGTGCGCATAATTGAGGTCAGAGAATCTTACAAATCACGAAGCTTCTCTAACAAACAATATCATGCAGAATCATGAAAGATAAAAGAGGTTGAGTGAGTGTAACAGAAAGCGCACATATTAATTAGAATCTGGATTAGGAACACAGCTAACTAATAATGCTCATTTACTAGTTAAGGAAAGATTTAGCATCTGACAAACCCAGCTGCAAAGCAATAAAAACACATTATTGTGAACATGTCACAGTAAAAATGTTTTCAGTTTGTTGTTTCTGTAAGGTCACATTTTCGATTATGCAGAATGAAAATGCTCGTGATTCATGGGTGATTAGATGGGAATGGCATATATATCGGAAATGCATGATGTGTGAAAGATTTCATGCAAATGTTTTGGCTCTTTTGTGAACCTCAAACTTCAGAAATCTGATTGCCGTCCCCAGTGAGTGCAGCCAAATCAGATTTGGCACAGAAATCTGGAAAGCCTGACCAAGTGTTGAGTGGGGAACTTGGGGGCCTTTTTTGTACCCTCCCTTGGATGTTTGTAGATTTTGCTAGCAGATAGGTAATGAAGACAATGCTAATTTTGACAACAATGTTCAATCAATCAGGTTCCAAAAGCAAAGCGAATCAAGTCCCCATGCAAACTGTATAAATTAGAAGCCCCAGTTGAGCTGAAAAGTCAAACCCATCTTTTGGAGTGGCACTTTGTTTCCAAATTTCAAGCAGGCACGTACCTAAAAGGTTGAATCATTTTGATTTGTTTAGTTGGGGATTATAATCAATAATGACTGTGGTAGTAACACGTACGTGGCTGAAAATAGATGGGACATCTTCTTTCTTTTCATTACACCTTTTAGTGATCAGTAGGATACATCAATAGAGTCCTAATGGCTACTAGTTTTGTTTGTCTAATAAAGCCCTCATAATGCTCCACTTACTTAATTATCTCTGTTTCTTTCTAAACTGTGCTTTAATCCTATACTAATCTGGCCAATTAAATCTCATGTGCCATGCCATGATGTTCTAGTCCAGTTGGTTAAACCTTAAGATGGAGTCTTGAGTTCAACCAAAACCCTCACCATCATTAGGGGAAAAAAATGTCATATGTCAAATGGGTTATCATTTTTAACTTTTTTTTGTATAGATTAAAATTATATTTGATCATTAACTCATTTTACATAAATTTTCATCATTATCCCATTCCAAACCTATTATCGCCCCTCTCATCCCTAGACTCTTTGAGTGAGTGCATTTATAAGGGTAAAAGTTGACTAAAATAAAACGAAAGTGAAAAATGTCATTTCATTTGTGACAAAAATATTTTGATAACGTGACAACACACTTGGGACGGGGGAGTATGTTTTATCGAAAAACTCTAATATCAATACTAGTACAAGATAAAGGGAGGGGAAGGAACCATGGAAAGGAAATTTCAGGATCTGACCTCATATTATTATTGCTTGATTAATGAATTTAGATGCTATTCACAGTAAAGGGCATTTATATACTGACAGTGATTTTGGACATTTTCGCCAATGTTTTGTAAATCTTTAACATAAATGAGGAAATTGAAGGCAATAAACGAGAAAGTGCAGAACAGGGTAAAAAAGGATTTGGCCAAAGGCAATGTCTAGGGATATCTAAAAAAGGAAAAACAAAAGGAAAATTGCCGGTTAAATAATTGGTATCAGTCCTGTCAATCACAAAAAATAAAAATAAAAATGGAAACCTCAATTTCATTAGTTTTTCGATATTCTACCTTTGGGCAACATAAGGTATTGAAAAATCTAGACACAAAAAGTGTGAGAAATTGATACTCTTGGATACCTGGGCAGGATGTGGTGCATGCTGTGACAGCATTGCTGTCCTAGAGGCCCAAGCTCCTCCATGGTCTGGTCAGTTCTCCGATTTTGCAGATCACCGTTGGGCATCACTGAGCAGCAGCTTGAGTAATGAACATCTCCTCTTCCAAGCACAAGCGAGGCAAAAGGCTGAATCTTTCACGCCAACAGAAATTCCTTCCAGATTTGTTGCAAGCAGAACCCAGGCAAAGAATGGTGTGTGCGATTATTTTCTTTGAGCAAATTCAGGTCATTTCTTTGAGCAGATGGCCGTAAATAAAGTATAGTAGACAGAGAGCTGAGCTCCAGACGGGCATACAAGTTGAAAGAAAGACCAGAAGGGAGGTTTTGAATCACCAAACAAGAGGAAAGAGGGAGAAAACCAAGGCACAGAGGAAGGATTTGATATAATCTTGTTACCGAATTTCCTCATGGCAATTACAAAACTGGTTCCTAAAACACTATGATGCAGTGCTACAAGAAATTTTGAGTCGCTCCTTTCCTAACTCCTCAAGTCTGGCCACAACGTTTTGAGCTATATCAGTATAGGCTTTAGAAACAACCGAATCAGGTGCTGATACTATTACCGGTGTACCTTCATCTGAACCTTCTCTAATCTCTCCTTCTATCGGTACCTGCAATCGCAATGGAAATTAATCATGAATTTCACATAAATTGAGGCAGGAAATAATGCTCCCACAAACATTTAACTGGTCTGAAGTGTTGGACCTAAGAAAGAACTTCCACAAATTTCCAAAAAATCAAAAGGACCAACACACCGGTAGAGAAAAACATAACATGACCAGTGATAATCATTGTTGATGGCCTTTTCAATAGAGTGTGATTCGCAGCACTGAAAGCATACCTCTCCAACAATTTGCAAACCCATCTCAGCGGCTGTTCTTTTAGCTCCACCCTTACCAAAAATGAACGAAGGCTCACCACAGTGCGGACACTTGAAGCAGCTCATATTCTCAACAATTCCAATTATCTGTAACAGCGCCAAAAGGTTTAATCAATGAAAACTGAAAACTCCGGTTTTGAGTAAAAGCACTCTTATAACTGATGATATAAAAGGTGGCTTTATGTATAATCATTAGTTCAATGCCTTGTCACTCTTGTGCACTATTTTAAGAGGAATTTCTGGTGTATGGCAGAGAAAATTGGAGCTAGAATGAAGTTATGATAAAGCAAAACATGAACTCCTGGATACTATCCTCTTTGGGCAACATATAAACAAGGGAATGGCGAGGGATTAAACCTTCAATCTTGTTGTCACAATCAGATGTTTCAACATATTGATCACAAACTTAAACACTCTTCGAAATGGGCCAATGCTGTTATCATAGACAATAGGAAATTTAATAATTTGGGGTGGTCTATTTTCAATATATATCCCCAGATAAGCAGAGGATATCTATTTCATGATTTCTAAGACGGAGTATTAATTAAAAATCAAAAGTAAAAATATACTCTCATCTATTTCATCTTGGTACATATGAAACTTTACCAAAGCAATTTCAGTTTCTAGCCTGGCTACGTAACTAAACCATAAACTAAATCTGGCTTCTTCACTGGTAAAATCTATGAGAATGACGGTCTTGTAATTTCATCTTATTATTTCTTCATAAGGAGGTTGCAATAAGAAGAGCATCCGGTGTATATTTTCCACGGCATTTTTTGCATGAATCAATAGTGTTAACTAATTTTAGACAGTCAATTGACGCTATAAACTTCACGCCGCCAAACCAACATAGGTGCAATAAAAGGATGTGATGATGTACAACTTGTGAAAGGTTGTCAGTAGTAAAAGATAAATTGAGAAAATGCACTCACTTCTATGCTGTTCAACCTTGTTTGTTAACATTCTAATGAGTCAGCTCTAATTGAGCTTTGGGAATAGATGTTCAACTTATTGACATGGAGCTATTATCAAGCACTTCAGCACATTAGATTTTCACAACATAGATTCGGAAAAAGATAAGGCACTGGATAATATGATAATTGTATTTAACACATTAAGAATAACTAAATCTAGAAGATTGTAGTTTCAAATGTAAAGCTCATGTCTTTTCATTACTATAGAGAGCAATTAAATACTACTACGTATATAATTTGGCCTTCATGTGAACCTGACTTTAAAAAACTGAAAAGAAATGGTTGTTTTAGTTAGAGAGCAGATATGAGCTTATATCTGTGAACAAAATGCCAATCCTGAACAATGCCACCTGAACTGACCCTTATAGGTCTTAATGTGCAATATAAGAGCCCAAGTTTGAGACTGATTTATTAGATTAACGAACAAAAACAAGCTTCTAAAATGCCAATTTCCAAGCAGCTTGGTTCATCAGTATTCATAATTTCGGCCAGCAGGACACTGATCAGTAAACTGCAGACATGTAAACTTACAGGGACTTGAACTTTAAGGAACATTTTAGCCCCTCTCCGAGCATCAATCAATGCCACATCTTGGGGTGTTGAAACGATTAAAGCACCTGAAGGAGGAAATGGATTTAAAAACACAAGCCAACAAAGCCCCAGAAAATAAAGTAAAGAAAAAAAGGTAAAAAGCATTTAAAAAACCTTAAACTATTTATCTTGTCTCCTTTTGGCCACTCAACTAATTATTGGACCAAATAAACCATCCAACTTTTAAAAGTGTCCCAATATGGCCACTATCAGGTTATTATGCATGGTAAAATTTACAAATTATCCATAACCTTTCTTATTTTTACTAATCAGAACCATATATCTTTATTCCCTCCACCAAAGCCACCTTCTTAAATCTCTCCATGCGAAGTTGGGTTGGATGGCCGACCAAAGAAGGTTAGGGTTGACCATGGACATCACAATTTCGTTAAGCCCGCAAACCAAAATGATGCAAACCCAACAATTTCGTTCACTGTTATGAATAACAATGAGAATACTTAGCTAAAAGTACCTTGATGACAATGAGCTAAAAAAAGTACTCAAGTTAAAAGAAAACGTCCTCTGCTGAACTAGAGTAGGATGATTTTGCTAACCCAATTAGTGTTTAGTGTTGAAGCATGCGGACAAGTGGACAGAAGCCACTCGACTCCTTAACCAGGCGCATATTAACAAAATTTCTAACTAAAATGGCTCTCTCGTTACTCACTTTTGCATGCACTATAAACATCACCATACACGGATCAACCATGACGCAT
This sequence comes from Stellera chamaejasme, assembly GCA_024586325.1. Classification (NCBI taxonomy): domain Eukaryota; kingdom Viridiplantae; phylum Streptophyta; class Magnoliopsida; order Malvales; family Thymelaeaceae; genus Stellera; species Stellera chamaejasme. The sequence goes on along the minus strand of CM044982.1, from coordinate 9,306,594 downwards.
TGACGCCTCCAACAAAAAACAAAAATATTTACCCCACCAACTTGCAAATTATCTGCTCCGCTAGTTACAGAGTTTAGTCAACGCTTTTCCGTCAATTTATTGATAGTATGCTCGACTTCTAGACTTCTGATAGATTTAAGAAGGTGGTCTTGGTGGAGGAGATAAAGATATAGGGTTTGATTAGTAAAAATAAGAAAGGTTATGGATAGTATATGAATTTTACCATGCAAAAACCCAGTAGTGGCCAAATTGGTACACTTTTAAAAGTTGGATGATTTATTTGGCCCATTAGATAGTTGAGTGGTAAAAAAGAGACAAAGCCAATAGTTTAAGGTTTTTTATACCTTTTTCCGAAAAAAGTGATCTAAATTTCTGAATTTAGGTGAGCACGAAACTTAAGTACTTAGCAAGACCAAATCCTTGATGGAAATATCACAAACCTGACAACTGTAACTTCTGGGACATGGTAAGTTGGGCATCACCGGTACCAGGAGGCATATCTACCACAAGAATATCAAGATTACCCCAGTCAACGCCTCTTGTCATTTTCTGCAGAGCACTCATCACCTGCAAGCATCTCGAAAAAAATGGAATGGTGGACCTTAATATTAAGTAAACCGCCACAGAAGAGTTTCTAATGACAAGAATTTGCAAGAAATAGATATCTAGCTCTGCACATCAGGCTTGTAAACAGTAAATCTTCCAGGACCACCAACCACTAAATAAACCACAAAATACAACTCAAATATCATTGCATCTATTCTGATTTGTATTTACATTAATTAACAGTCCCTAACCAAATTATTCTGGAGAAAGCTCTGAACTCAGAAAAGCTAGCCAAGTTGATAGGTCATTTGCATCCATCCGCCAAATGAAGAAATTAAATCTTATCATTGAACATCTTTCACAGATCGTATTGTATAGGTAAATAATACACATAGAAGATATTGATCAAGTACAATTTTTTACCAACAGGTTTCAATCTTAAATTCCCTTCTTGCCACACCCCTGCAAGGGAAAAATGAGCTCAATTTTGTTACTATCACCCTGATATATATTCCTCTACTTGCATGGAGAAGTTCCAAGACATGACAAAGGTTGAGGGATGTTCATAAGATTGTGATTTAGTAGCAAGGTTGATAGGTATTGAACTTTCTTTAGAATGATAACATGGCGGTAGAACCAATAGGGACAAAAACAAAAAGGAGGGAAAGAAAAAGGATGTTGGGGTGAGGGAAGCAAAGGCCAGATTTTAAAAAGAAGCTTTAACTACATGAATGTAAACTATTGTGGAACTGCACATTGGAGGAAGATGCCTGAGACTGCCTAATAAATCACTGCTTAGTAAAACAAATGACTAGACGGATAAGAATGGAAATTTTATGTTTTGCATAGCATACCATGGGACCTCTCCATACAATTGGTGCGTCTTTATCCACAAGAAATCCTATTGACATACACTTCACTCCATAGTTCTCAATGGGAATCATTTTCATGCCTGACATTATATTAAAGGAATTAAATTCATGAAAGAATGTGATTGAAACAAACAAAGAGTTTGAAGGTGGGAAAATTATCTAAAATTCGTATAACTAAAATAAAAGTGACTTAATGAAGATAAGAAATACTGTTTATCCATAAATATTGCAAAGCAATAGTCCAAAAAATTTAGGAGCAATCAGATAACAGGGTATTATCAATTGAACAACATTATGACACTAGCTACCCTGGATTATGTATTATATACTGAAATCAGTGTTGCATCTTTCTAAGGCACATAGAAGTTTATTCAACCAGGCATGGATTACCTTCACTCACTTCAGGCTTCTGATCTATTTTCATCATGGTTGGGATAGACGGGCCGTAAACATCAGCATCAAGCAAGCCCACCTTCATTTGAAACTTCTTGGCAAGTGTTACAGCCAAATTAACTGAAAAATGTTCACAATTAGCATAAACAAATTGTAGGTCGGAAGAAAACCAATCTATAAAAAGTTGAGATAGGGGATTGTAGGTCAGAAGAAGATCACAATACCTGCAGTAGTAGACTTGCCCACCCCTCCTTTGCCTGAAGCAACGGCGATGATATCTTTAACACCATCAATTCGGAGCTGATCGTTGCTCAATACGGAATGAAACCGAACAGGGCAACGTCTCTGACACAGAAAATCCAATCCAAAGTAAAATGACACCTTAGTTGCTCTCGACATGGAAAGATAACCAGAGACGGAGAAGTAAAGCAGCAAAAACTGGTATTACAGTGAGAGATCGCAGGGGGGTGTTCATGGGTCTGGCTGGGCGCTGAAAGTAGAAGATTTACTGAAAACCGTCTGTTCAAATGCACTGATAATGGGAGTATTTGCTTTCGACTTCAGATGCTCCAGAAGAATTGAGTTTCTGGGAATTGAACTTACGATTTTTTACTTCTCGATAATAATGGATTTCAAATGCACTAATAAAGGATTCAAATTGAAGTTTTTTTACTTCTCGCTATGTCATTCAGAGTATTTTTTGCTCGATTCGCAAAACCCAAGTTTCGCCGAAATCAGATTTCAACGAGCAATAATTAATGACTAAACCCCACACTCACTCCCCGACATTAGGAGTATTAACCCTATAACCCCCAAAACTTCTTTTACTGCTCAACTCTAGGGGTGTAAACGAGCCGAGCCGAGCCCGAACCTCACTAGTTCGAGCTCGAGTTCGAGTTCGTGAGAGTCAGCTCGAGTTCGAGTTCGTTCGAGCCGAGCTCGAAAATAATGGTTCGAGCTCGGCTCGTCTAATGTTCGAGCTCGGCTCGATAGTTCGAGAGCTCGAAAAATTTAAGTACTCAATTAATTAAAATAGAAAAAAAGAAGGACTAAGTTATAAATTTTCCCAAACTCATCATCTTCCTTAGGTTCGTGGCTCGTGAAGCTCGGCTCGTTTAATTTGATTCGACTGGCCGAGCTCGAACATTAGACGAGCCGAGCTCGAACCATTATTTTCGAGCTCGGCTCGAACGAACTCGAACTCGAGCTGACTCTCACGAACTCGAACTCGAGCTCGAACTAGTGAGGTTCGGGCTCGGCTCGGCTCGTTTACACCCCTAATCCCTACCATCTGTCGCGCTAACTACCCACTGGGCCATAGACTCCCAAATCCGTCTCTAAGGTAAAAATAGAATAAAAGCGAGTCGATCTTTCTCCATAAACTTGTCGAGGTCCAGCTTTGCCTTTACTAGCCCATCACTGCCATAACATCCTCGTGCTCATCCCCCCCCCCAACGAAGACTCTTCTTCAAACCAAAATCAGATAATTCCTTTGGTATTGTAGTAATTGATTAGATTCGGCACCGATACAAGGCGGGAAAGGGCGAGGAGATCGAAATTGGCAAGTCGGGATGGGCAAAGATGGTGAGTGGTTCGATGGAGGGCAGGTGATGGTGCAAGCGGAGGTGATGGGGCAATGTAGGGCTAGAAAAACCTTTGGAGGTTTAGTGTTAATTCAATTAAGTTTTGGGGTGACAAGTGGTTTTAGCAAGTGCTGATCACAACAATGTTTTGGGACTTATTTATCTATCACATTTGTATTTTTTATACCTATCTAATTCACTATTAATTTAACTAACTTAACTAACCAATTTCAATAGATAAAAACTAAAATACCTTTCTTCATAAAATGGACTTTCTAGCCACCATCAGACTACCGTTGGACCACCGCCAAACCGATGTCGGACCACTGATGTCGTCGCTGCTGCAATGTGGAACAATATTTTTAAAAAATAATTTTCATATTTTCGTTAATTTATAATTAATTATATAGTGTCTAAAGTGATGTGCAATACTGTTTGTACAAAAAATTATATTGTTTGATTAGTTATTTTGCATATTATTATAGTGTCTATTAGAAATTATGGCGTTTAATTAGTTATTTTACATATTCCTATAGTGTCTATTAGAAAAATATATAATGTCTGAATAAGTATAACAAACTGTCTAACTAACCAAACATGAGTATATGTTACAATACACTATATAGTGTCCGTTGTAAGCTATTATGATGTCTAAATAAATACTGAAAATTGTCCTACTAACTAAATATGAGAATATGGGATAATAGTCTATAGTATCTAATGGAAACTACTATAATGTCTAAATATATATTGGAAATAGTCTGAATGAATTTCAAAACTGTCGGAATTAAATTGCAAAGTGTTACTACTAGTCTTACCCCAAATCATCTTGCTCCATCTAGAGATCACCAGAAGCGTTAATTCTCCGCCAGATCTGGACATTGAACGTCGATCGGAGCCTCCGCTTGCTCCGGCTTTCACGATTCTTCGACGACAGTGAAGGAGAATGCCACCTACGTTTTGCTCCGATTTTCACGATTCTCTAACGACGGCGAAAGAGAACGCCGCCTGAGCTCCAACGCAAGGTCTGTCGATGAAAAGCAACGATCATCATTTGGTTTCATGTCCGTCATGATAGCTTCTCCGTCACGTCCATCGTCCCTCATCCGATCTGTTTCTCTACAAATCTGAAATCTATCTCTCAAACTCCATGCCATGTCTCTCCAATTCATGGCACCATCTCGACACTAGTGGTCGTCGACCGTCCCTTCTCCGCCTCGTCAAGTCGTTCTCTGTCCGAGCTCTGTGCTGGAGATCCATTTAAGGTCCATGCATTCCGTCAATAGTTGATTCGTTGTTACTGGAGCAAAATTTACGCAACTGTTTTCCTTTTAGTGTTTTAGTGTGAGATGAATTGGAATAGATTTATATGGAGGGTAGTATGGTCATTCCACCGGTAGGTGGAACACCACCTAGTTGGTAAATAAATCCGGTGATGTTTTGGAGATAATTGAGGTATTGCCTACAAACCTTTAACTTTTATGCTTTTTTATACATTAGGGTAGGAGAATAGGGGTAGTGGGGTTTGAACTCTAGACCTCCACAGCATATCCTTAGAGCTTAACCAATAGGCTAATAGGGGGTTTCAAACATTCAATGGTGAAAAAAAAATTCACCTCATTTCCCCATAAAATCATCACTAAATTTCACCACACTCATTTACCCCCTCAAACCACCCCAACCTAATTCACCCCTTCAACCCCCTCCGTTTCCAGATCTCCACCAACTCAAATGCCACCCCACTCCTCTCCTCCCTGCAGCCTCCTTAAACAGCTGCACAAAGCGGCGGTCACTGCTTCCGGCGGCGGCGGAGGCGGCGGAGATGCGACTTACGGCGGCGGACCTGGGTCTGGAAGGTGCGCCGTCGACCGGTGGTTCCAACGGTGGTGGTCATGGTGGCCGACGATGGGTATAACGGCGGATCGAAGCGGTTGAACGCGAATTTGTGGTGGCGGTTAATGCCGAATTTCTCCTTCGTCGGAGCAGTTCCGGAAACGTGGGAGGGTGGGTTAGCTTCGTGTTGTCATGGGGAAGCTAACCGTGGTGGTTGGTGGCGGCGAAAGAGCCCGGAGCGGAGATCGGAATCGGACCAAAATTTTTCACATGAAAAAACGTTTTTCACTTCGGACGTGAAAAACTGAGGTCCGAATTTGTAAAAATCATCACGTGAAAAAAATGAGATGAATTTGCAAAAATTCACCTAAAAAAATGTAGGTTTGAAACCCCCTAATGTTCATGACTTAGCTGGTATGTTAATTTTTCACCCACTTCTTGTTTTCTCCACTTTATTTTAGTTTTCTTTTTTATGGTATCTAAGATCGTATCCAACAGAACTAATGTCAACTTTGACCGAATTATTTTGATTTAATCCTGCCTAAAATCGAATTAAGCAAAAGAATACTCCCTCCGTCATTGAAACTTGTCAAATTTAATTTTTCAATATTTTTAGGCATTTAATTTATATTTTTTCATGTATTTATATATATATAGTTGTATCTATATGTAAAAAATTAAATAATTCATGATAATCTTAACTTTCTAAATCTAATTTTTAGAATTATTTTTACTATTTATCTTAGTAACTATTTGAAAGTCAAACCTAAACCTTTTCAGACGGATTTAGTGATAATTGTGCATTATCGGTATATATTTGCCCTCAATTCATATGCTTTATCGATAATTATACTAGTACTTAGTGTGGACACAAGTGTTTTTGTAGGTAATCTATGTTGGATGCAAAATGGGTGCAAAATGACCATTTTTCGGACAAAAAAGCACCAGAAAATGAAGTCATGGATCATTTCACTCATCCTAGAAAAGATCAATGAAAATGGAGAAAAAAGGTCGGGTGGCACCCAGGCGACCCCTTGTCCAAAGGCCGGGCGATCATCCGGACGAGGAAAATCCAACAACGGATTCCAAGAGGCCAGGCAAGAGTCAGGCGACCCAACGCCAAAAGTCAAGTAGTTGTCTGGACCCATAATTCACCATGCAGGAGGCCGGGCGAGCGTCAAGCGACCCAAGCACTTTTTGTCATGCGGTCGCCTGGACGAAATTTTAGCATTAGTCTCATCTTATTTTCTTCCGAAAATGAGACTTTAAATGACGTTTTTCCACATCTCTTCACAACCCCTCACTTTTAGACTTGCTCTTGAACCCATCTAAGGTTCTTGAGCTATCTTTTCTCCTCCCTCTTTCTTAGCTACAAATTTGTGGATTTTTATGAAGGATTAAAGACATGAAGATCATTTTATAGCTTCTTCCTTCCTCTTTAACTTCTACTTTCATTTTTATTCATAGTTGTTGTGAATTTCGTAAATAGCTTGAATAGATTAGTTCACCATCTCTGGGGTTGGTTAGCATGTTATTGTGTTGCTAGATGACTTATAGTTGTTTGGTTGTTGATTATGCATGATTAGTAACATTTTTTTGGGATTAAAGAATGTAGAGTTAGAGTAGAATGCAAATTACTTTACTATGTCCACCAAGTGTTTGATGAAATACTTGAGAGAGCATTTTGTTGAATTGATCAAAGAAATTTGGTTAGATACTTTAGGATTATTTGAGGTATAATCTAGGGTGTTAGGAGACATAAATTAACTAAACTTAGTGCCTCCATAGTTGATGCAAGTGAAGAGATTCTACTTGGTCTTCTATGGAGAGGATGATTCTAACTTATGAGGTTAGAACTTGCTAATTATCCAACTCCTCTAACTTGTCATATAGCACAACTAAACACTCCATCTAGTAACCTCAACTCTAATCAACCATAAGGAACATTTATTTTTTATAATTGTTTGTTGCATTGCATCATAGTTCTAGTTGCATTAGTGATAGAAGTAGACTAAGTAAATTTAGATTTATCATCCATCTTATCACTAGACATCTAAATTCAAAAACATCAAAAATATTGCATTTAGCTAAACTTCATAAATTGTACTACAATCTCTTGGGTTCTACCTCACTCACTCTACTACAATTGCACACCTTACACTTGAGATTGAATGAGTTTTATTATTTGATATTGTGCTAAATTCATATATATGTAAAACACCAGTCATTGAGTAACATCTCTATAGACCGGCAGCTTACTAATGGGTTGGCAGCATCAAATTGATGATTTTTTATTAGTCAAATACTCGAATTTAATTTAATCTGATGATTTCTAATAAGTGAAAATTAAATAGTGAATTAATAATGGACTAACCGAACATGGTTTAAAAAACTAACCGAACATGCGATGGAGGTTTAAAGTTCGAACCTCACCATCATCAATCTTCTATCCCTACGTATTAATAAAAAATCAAATCAGATCGTTAAATTAATGGTTTAAGATTTAATTGGTTAAATCATTTAAACTAGTGGTTGGATCGCATTTTCTTAAGACGTAATACCAGTAAATATTTTACAATAAAAAGTAGATATTCAACTTTTATAAAGTTATTATAAAAAATTCATATGCAACATAACAATGTATTTTTCTACACAATAAGAGGGACTTTATTGTTTATAAAATACAGGAGTACAAGTAAAACATATAAAGAATATAAGAGATAATTTGTATAATAAAGGAAAGTTTGATTCTTAATTTGTATAATAAATGAATGTTTAATGACTACTTTGTTAATATTGAATTGATATTTAACTAATAAAACCATCTATTTAAGGTTCAACAGGTTTAAATGATTCATATGTTTTTTAACGGATTTTTACTATTCTTAAAGCATCTCCAACAGCCACCCCATTTTCTTGATAAGCTCAGTTTTGGAGAATTTTGAGCATTTTTTTGTCTAACAGCTTCTCCATCTCACTATCCAAAATGGAGAATGAGGGAAAAAATAAGGATGAAGACTTCCGAAAATCTACTTTTTTAAAATCTTCCTCCTCTCTCATCTCTCCTGGCTACTTGTGATTTGTTTAAACATGTCTCATTTCTCCAAATAATTCATTAATTACTATTCAAAGATGTAGAATATTTTATTCTTATAATAAACACATGGTTGTTCAAAATAGAGAAGCTGTTGAAATTAAAACAAATATTTGTATATAGAATATGACTTTTACTTCCCAATTATGGAATTTTTTTTGGAAAATTTGTTGAAGATGGCCTTACATTCTCCATTATAGGGATTGGGTCACAATCCGACCGGTTGAACGGGTTGGTCCGGTCAGATTCTTACAACCGTTCAATTTATTGGGCCATCACATTAGTGACGTTGTTGGGCTCTGTTAAGTCTTTTTCTGTCGTGTTCTGTTTTTGGCCCAGGTTTTTCATGACTTAGCGACAAGTCAAAACTCAAATATTTCAAAGGAAACTAGTGGTGGTGGTCCGGTGGAGGTGGTGGTGCGAACCGTTAATAAAACAAGGAAGCATCTTCTTTGTTCGATCTAATCCAATGAAATGTACGGATAAAGTGCTCGAACCCTAGCACAAAGTATTAAACTGTGCATGGAAATTTCAGCTCCTTCTTCTTCAGTAGCTCAAGTTCAATTCAGTGACTAACTGCTACCAAACAAAAGTCTGTTCCTTTTCTTGTTTTTGCTCTTGTATTTTGTTCTGCTGTGCTTGTAGCTCTGCTACCCGAATTCTGCTAAAGCCTGGACCTTTAACTGTTTTTCTTGTGTTTTTCAGCTCTTGCTGTGAATTGAAGCCTCCTTGGAAATTGTTAGCCTTATGTAAGACTTTTGTGTAGGGGTTTTCCAATTGGGTGAATCTGGAGTTTGAGGATTATATTGCCTTCCTTATTATGAAGTTAAGGTTATTTCTGCATGGTCTTTAGTTTGTGCTAATTGGGTTTTTTAAGACATAACGGAAGTGGAGAGATGGGTCCGCATTTTTGGGCTAATGAGGATGACAAAGCTATGGTGGAATCTGTGATTGGTGCTGAAGCTTGTGAGTACTTAGGTTCACTGGCTTTAAAGAATGTGCTATCGGATGTGATTGTACCGGTGACTGTTGATCTAGCTGTACAGCAGGGCCTCCGCCAGATTGTAGAGCAGTTGAGTTGGAATTATGCAATCTTCTGGCATGTCTCGAGCTTGAGATCTGGTGGATCTGTGTTGGTCTGGGGAGACGGGAACTACCGGGACACCAGAGTTGGAGTTGGGGATGCAAGTTCAAGTGAGGGTGGCAAATTGGATGAAACAAAGAAGAGAAGTGAGCTGAGGAAGCAGGTGCTCCAGAAGCTGCATGCTTGTTTTTGCAGTGTGGGGTCTGATAATTTTGCTGCAAAGTTGGATGCAGTGTCGGATATGGAAATGTTTTACCTCAGTTCAAGGTACTTTGCTTTCCATTATGACTCAACATTCGGTCCTGGAGATTGTTTTAAGTCGAATAGGGTGATTTGGTTGTCTGATGCTAGTGACTGTTCAAATCACTACCAATCGCGATCATATTTAGCTAGATCTGCTGGATTGCAAACACTTGTGTTTGTGCCTGTGAGATCTGGAGTGGTAGAACTTGGTTCAGTCAAATTGATTCCTGAGGACCTAACTACTGTTGAGAAGATCAGGACTAGTTTAGGGGGATCAAGTTGTATGCAACCAAAGTCCTTCCCAAAGATTTTCGGGCGTGAATTAAGCTTAGGTGGTACGAAGTCACGACCCATCAGCATTAATTTTTCACCTAAGGTGGAAGATGATTCAGGGTTCTCTTTGGTCTATGATGTGCAAGGAGCCGGTTCCAAACAAATCTATGGCAATTCTTCTTCTAACGGGTGCCCAAGTGATGATGGTGAACCAAAAATATTTCCGCAACTGAACCAAATGATTGGGGAGTTTGACGCCAAAGATGACCAGTCGGCGTTGCCTGATGAACGGAAACCAAGGAAGAGGGGCAGAAAGCCTGCAAATGGAAGAGAAGAACCGTTGAATCATGTTGAAGCAGAGCGCCAAAGGCGTGAAAAGCTTAATCAGCGTTTCTATGCTTTGAGAGCTGTTGTCCCCAATATTTCTAAGATGGACAAAGCTTCTCTACTCGGCGATGCTATCAGCTATTTCACGGATCTTCAAATGAAAATACGAGTGCTAGAAGCTGAAAAGGAAATCGTTAACCCTAAGCACAAGCAGTCTTCGGTCCCAGAAATAGATTTTCAGCAGAGACATGAGGATGCGGTTGTGAGGATGGTCTATCCACTGGAGATGCACCCGGTTGCTAAGGTTGTAAAAGCTTTCCGGGAGAACCAGGTTGCAATCCCAGAATCAGATGTATCAACAGAAAATGACAAGGTAGTTCATACTTTCACCATTCAGACGCCGAGTGGTGCTGCTGAACAGTTAAAAGATAAACTTCTGGCCTCTCTTACCAAGTGAATGATGAAAGCAAAGACATCTTGACACGCCGCAGTCTCAAGCAATGTGCCTTGTATTAGTAAGATGGCATAAACTAATTAACATTGTTTTAGCCCATTTTGCTCCTTGCCCAACTCTTCCCAGCATTACAGATAAGTGATTTTGATTTTCTGTTATCTTAGATTTGAAAGTGGAAATTTGTCCATTGAGTTTTTAGGCGCAGGAGGACTGCTTTAGGACCTCTGATAAGTAGGTGCAAACAACCCCAGATTGTATGATGTGCACAACAATTTTATATGCTGTTGTTCTGTATACTGGATACCATACCATATGTAATGGCCATTGTCAACCCAAGAATGTATGATCTAATGAAATAGAGTTCTGTTCCTATGTTTATTCCTTGGTCTTGCAGTCACTTGAAATTGTCAAAGAGTTTATCTTTTATTTTCAAGAATGTTGGTAGTTGACATAAAAGTTTGGAACTTGTGCAGATAAATGAAACAGGAAAATCAGACTTTGGTTCGTCATCTATGTCACAAATTCTACCCCAAGCAATGGGTGGAATTCGGAGTGCATGTATTGGTAACTCTGATCACATGTAAAGGTTTGAATTGATCATTGATTATGACTATCTGAATATTTATATAACCTTGCGTCCCCCATAAATTACAATATCTTGGAAGTCAAACTAAGTTTGTCAAACAAGAAATAGCTGCTGCTGGTTATACCAAGACCGCAGCTTTTTCTTAGGAGAAAGAGAAGCCTTTTTATATTAGTTTTGGGTTGAATTTTTATTGGGAAATGACCTTGTGTTTTAACCTTTCAGCTTTCACATTTAGGCATTTAGCCCCTGGTTGTTTGTGCACAATTTATAAAGAACTTGTGAATTCTAATTTCACATTGTATAGAAAATAATCATACAGCTCGAAATTACTGAAGCGGACTCTTCCATCCTTTTTCTAATTATTATGTTTGACTTTTTAATCCCAGTTTGACTCAAATATCTACAAAAATTTTGTTAAAAAGTACTCATGTAATAATAGAGTATATATTTAGAAACTGTAAACATTTATTTACTAATTTGACAGTTTATATCAAAATCTTGTAAAATTAATTTATAAATTAATTGATGTTGAAATATAAATGAAACAAATGAAAAGGGATTACATAGTACTAGTTTATATAGATATGTACAATATGAAAGAAGCCAAAGGAGGCAAGTGTAAATTTCTGAAAATAAGCGGATAAACAGAAGTTTCATCAAAATGTAGAGGGCCATAGTAGTATTTGTTTAAATAAACCAGAGCTCAGGTAATAATAACATCATCATCATCATCATGTGTTGTTGCAACTATTTTTTCCTTGTTTGTTTTCTAATGAACAGGAGTCTTCAGTAGGGCTCTCTTTATGTGACCGAGAACAAAAAAATTAGTGAAAGGCAGGCAGGATTCAAAGAAGCGTGTCATTGAACGTTGATGGTTGAGCCATTCTTCCTCCACGGCTGAGTCAAACAATTCACAAAAACACAACCCCTAAACACACAACAGGGCAGGCAGGTTATAAATACAAGGCCCTCCATAATCACCAACTCCATCACAATCCATTCATCATCTCCCTTAATCTTTAACATCCATCTACCACCACCATATAACTACCTAGCTAGTAATTCCCCAGAGGAAAAACAAAAACAAAAACAAAAACAAAAAAAACCCCTACTTTTAACCATCAGAAGATATTGTACTTATCAATTAAACAAAGGACGACATGGGTTTGGGATCGGGATCATACAATAAGCAGGTTATGATGACGATGATCATGGTGGTGGTTTGCATTTTGTTTGGGTGTTTGGTTCAGCTTGGGGGGGCGATGCGACCGGTGCCAGCTACCACCAACGAGCTGGTGATTCAGTCTCTTCCACGGGGTCCGGTGCCACCCTCTGGACCCAGCCCCTGCACCTACATCCCTGGAAGAGGATCCGGGCACTGCCGTCGCTGATGAGTCTCACAAACTGCATGCATCAATACACATGCTTGCACTAGTTTTTTCTCTCTTTTTTATTCCCCTTTCCTTTTCAATTGATTCATTTGTACTTAAACGTTACAGTATTATTCTTTCCAGTCAACAGCCAATGGCAATTATAAAACAAAAGTGTATATCGCTGTTCGGTTGATGTACATGCAAATAAATTATCATAATATATAAATCGGTTTTTAATTACTGGATAATAATTATTCTAATGATACTCTTTATTGTAAACTTTTAAATTGTTACGTACATTTGATCTTACACGAATTGTAAGATGCGTAAAAATTGTTTAGATTTGTTCATTTACGTCCTTTTTCAGAACATGCATGTGTAATTAAAAAAACAAGAAATTAATCAGTCATTCTAATTGTGTAAAATTGATGAAAAATTAACAAGCTCTATAATTAGTTACAGTTATAGGAGTACATTATGTACATATTGATGCAAAAAGAATTGAAATGATGGTCATATTATATGTGAGGTATGTAAATCATGTTTGACGTTTCTTCTAAATAAACATGGAGTGTGTTATATATCGATCTAATGTGATGACCAAAAAGACCTTGCGAATAACTGCAACTCCAATATATAGTACTACCTCCATTCTACAAAATTGTACTTTTTTTTTGTTTCAACTTACAGTAACTCACTAAAATAAATAGTGGAAAATAATCAATATATATATATATATATATATATATATCTTTAGAAAGTTTAGATTACAAATAATGAAAAACATATGGATCATTTAACTTTACATATTTATGAATCCATAAAAATAAATTATAGATTAAATACTATGAAAATAATAAAAAAATGTACAATTTTCGTGGTTCGTGGGACGGATGGAGTATGTAATTAGGGAAGTCAATGCAAACGATATGTAACGTGATTTTTGTTTTTTTGTTGTTGTTTTGTTTTTTATGGGGATTTTTGTTTTTTTAACCATAATGTTTAAAGTTAAATAGAGATCACTTTTCAATTTTTCGGTCTTCATAATTTTTTGACAAAGTACAAAAACTAAATGCGGAATTTTTTGGATCATTTTGTAATAATTCAAAAAGGTTGATGATGATTTTGTATTTTTTATAAAAAAATAAGGATTAAACTATAATTTTTTTAAAAAAGAAAAGAACAAAATTTTCACACTGTAATTTACTCCCTCCTTATGCCTTTTGAGTGCAATGGTAAAATTGGGAAGAAAGAAAATAAAAGAGAATTTTTTTTAGGAAAAGTGATCATTCATTTGAGAGAAAGGAGTATAATTTTTGTAAATAGGGTCCATCTCCAATTAAACGTGTCAGTTTTAGGTGTAAATAAACTAACCTGCAATGTGTCAAGACCTGATCTCTATTTTGCACCGAGGAAACACACACACACACACACACACACACACACACAGATATATATATATATATATATATATATATATATATATATATATATATATATATATATATATATATATATATATATATATATATATATATATATATATATATATATATATATATATTCATCTTGTGAGGTCTTGGTCCTTTTGGATAGTATAGTACTACTACTTGTTATGTTCAAATAAATGTACAAGTAAAAGCACCAGTTTCATCTCTGTACAGTTAATACCAGCATAATATCAGAGCAGCAATGAACAGCATTTACCAATACATACATCATAATTACGAACATACCATACCAGGAGATATACAATATAATCGACTGTTGAGAGAAAATAGATTAGATGATGACTGCATTGCACCTACAACCGGACACTGCACATGACCGCTGTGCAGATATCCAAGGGCTCTTCAAATGGCTGCTTTGTAACTAACGACCTCCATGTCTTCTTCCTGTGATGATAAACTTGGATGAAGAGGATTCCGACCCTTTTCTGCTGCCGTGACCTTCGGCCCTCCATTGACTCTGACCCGTTGTTCACTACGGTTATCACGTGCAGCTCCTCGCCGAGACCAACAAAACCAAATGGATGATTCATACAAGGAGCTTTTCTGGGGACACTTGCCTCCTTCTGCCAACGGTTTGAGGCCATGTTGTACCTATATGTGTGGTGATAGAATAACAGCGTGAGCAACTTGACAAGATCAAGACGACTTTGACAAATATATATACCAACCCGAACAACAGAAGCAAATGAATGAAAGAGAGACGAGGATTATTAACACGAGCTTCCAGCGTAGCAAATATCAAATATTCATCCATTTATGCAGAATATGAATCATGCATGCACGATTATCCAAAAACTGGGAAGTCAAAAGTAAAGTAAAAAGCAGAAAAAGAAACACGTTCTAAAAGCAATACTCACTCTAGGTGAGCAGGGAACAAGCCAAGGACAAGTTCTTGATTAGTGAATGGATCCAAGGCTCTAGTACCTTGACCTATTTCTTCAGTAGAAATAGTAAAGGCACACAGAAATAAACAAGGAAATGGAGTTTTCAGACACCCAACCACAACAGTCCAGGCTTGATGCTACTCGACTCCGAATCTATTGGATATTATGCCAGTTAAGCTCTTGCATCTGAGCTGGCACACAGTCTGCCTAAGGGTGTGCGAGGTGGTTTCAGTAACAATCCAATGCCTAAACAAACTGTTTGAATTTCCAAAGTGATACACTCCCTAAGACCCCCTTATATTCTTCTTATAAATCAACCTGGGTTTTCCAACATTACTCATACATATATCTGTAATCGATCATCAATGCAAAATGGAAACCTGATTTACAATGTCTAGGTTAAGTTTTGAGGAGATGCTCTTCAAACAGAAAACAGAAGATGAGAAAGGTGATATGAAACCAACAACCCTTCTCCTTAAGAATTAGAAGACGTGCCATAACTAAACACAACGTCCAGATTAATCAATAAGATGACACCTACCTGGATTGAACTCTGAACAAAATCGTTGGGAACAACCAAATTATCTAAACAAGTAACCAATTTGGATATTAAACTCTAGTGTAATATGGACTCCTCAAAGGTTTTTTATTAGCTTGTTAAAGCATTCAGGAGAGAAACAAACATCCTTCCCACTACTGAGCACCAGCCAGTTTAGACAGAAAACAGGGAGGAATCATCAGACAGAACTTTCCAATGTCCCAAGATTGTTAACAATCCAAGCCGATAAACAAAGAAAAGGCAGATAAATTACCATCACACACACTAGCTAATACAACATAAATTACCATCACACACACTACCTAATACAACAAGCTCACCCATGTTCAACATATAAAAGAAGAACACCTTAGAAAGTTGTTTCCTGTCGGACTAGGAGTGGAAACTAAAAGGTAAATGATACACCATATTGAATGATGACCGCGCATCCTTCAGCAAAATTTTCCTCCTAGAAGAAAGTAAACACAATTCTAATGCTCAAAAGAATGTGTCCTAACATATTAACTTACCAAAACCAGTAACATGTTACTCCCTCCGTCCCAGCAAAACTGATACGTTTTCCTTTTGTGGTTATCCCAGCAAAACTTATACGTTTCCTAAAAATGGAACTTTTTTGCAACAACTTTAATTTATTACCATCCATTTCTCTTCCCATTCAAAAAAGCTACTTTTATCTTATATATCTACTTTACCTTATTACCCTCTAGTAAACAATATTCCTTAATCTCCGTGCCTAGTCAACGTATCAATTTTGCTGGGACCGAGGGAGTAATTACAAAACTAGTTGCACAGCTGTAATTTTCATTAAAAATCAGCAAGAGAATGACAAATACAGATACCTACTCTGGCGCCAAATGAGTAGCAAGATGCAGCATCGTTACATCATCTGCTGCTTTGCTCTAGATCGTTTCAAAATTTTTAGGACAAACATTCACTAGGAACACAACCAAGTAAATACTGCTTCATATGGCAAAAAACTCAATAAATGGTAGACAATAGCTTGCCAATTGATCAGAAACATGCACTAAGAAATTAATTACCTGAGAATATCTTTATTATCAAGCATGAATACTGAAGGTCTGCCACTATCCTCATCCTCCGCCACAACAATCTTCCCAAACCTAGGTCTCTCACCAGCCCCCCACATATCACCAATCTCCCTCCACTTTCCAGTACCGCTACCACCATTCAGTTCCATAACCACTGCATCCCTATAATACTCATCCACTGGAAACACTCCAGACACGGTTCTTGATTCCCCGTAGCCTCCCATCACCCAGAACTCTCTCTCATCCCCTTCCCCTCTAGCCACAAACCCAACACAACCAGCACGAAATCTTGGCAACCCATCCAAAGCCACCCACTCATTCCTCCCCACATCATACCTCTCCACCGAGCATATCCTACTCCCTGCAGCTTTGAACATCGTGTGCCTTGATCCACCCCCGGCAACGATAATCTGATCGGAACCATCAACCGCCGCACAAGCGAAGCTCCCCCTCGGAGAAAGCATCGGAGCGAGCCGTTCCCACTCCGAAGTGAGGAAGTTGTACCTGAAAGCCGCTGATGAAGAAGATGGGCGGTACAAAGGAAATGATCGAGTGTCGAATAGGGATCCACCGAGGACATAAACGTGATGCCCAAGAGAGACGGAGGTGAAGTTGCAGAGACCGTACTCGTAAGGGTTACAGGGCATAGGAGGAAGCGACCGCCAGGAGACAGTTTCTGGGTCGAAGAGGAACGGGGGTGAGACGTGCGGATCTTGAGGGAATATACAGAGGAGGTGGCTGAACCGGCGATGACCGTGGCGGAGCGCAAGCAGGACGCCGGATGAGAGGAAGAGGAGCCAGGATTTGCAGGTAGATTTGAGGCGCGAGTGGTGAGCGTAAGGAATAATAGACAAAATGTACGCTCCCACATCGTCTGGGAGGCCTGGGATTAAGGGAATCATAAGAGTTAGGGTTTCTTCTATTTGGGGAAGAAATGGCGATGAAGAAGGGGTCATTTGAGTATTCACAAAATTCTTGACCTTTCAGCTGGAATTGAATGGATTTGTACTTCCGAATGATATTACGATTGAACGGTTGGCCTCCAGTTCGCTTCCGACTTAGCAAGCTCCGGCTATGGCGATCGCAGTCTCTTCACAAGCCCGGTAACAGAATCTTGCAGAAAGGCTAAGACTGATAAAAGTCTCACTTTTGATGCTACCCCGCTTTCAGTTTTTTCTTGAGGAACAAGTTCGCGATCGATTCACTCCCAAGAACACGAGGGAAAGTAACGACTTTTGTCCAAATGTTAAGCTGTTGAAGATGGCTCTTTAGCCCGATCCCACCGTTACAAGGCAATTAGACTTCGAGGAAGTTTGCTTATGTTACAGGAATAATTTTTTTTTTTAACAAGCAAAGCACAATTCATTCAGAAGTAAAGAGAAATGATACATGGGAGAAAGGGGAGAAACACGTGAGAGGGGGATCGACATTGGGAATAATTGACATGTTTTTATTTCTAGTTTAAGAAAAATTCAAATGTTTCTTTTATTTTGTTAGTGTTAAATATTTAAATTATATGTCTCATGCTAAATATATAAGCTTATGAGAGTTTCTGAGTTTAATAAATCAATATCAGATTACATGAATAATTACCATTTATTTTACTTAATGAAGGGCAACAAATGAAAGAGAATACCCAGGGAGTTTTTCTACTATTAATAAGAAAAAAAAGGATGATAAATGTACCATGCACAAAGTATTGAGGTAAATTGTAAAATAAAATACAATGTTAATGGCCTAAATGTTAGAGTTGTTAGTAAAAAATGGTGATAAATTTTTTTTATTTGGATCATTGGATATACTTCATATTCCAATATTATACTATCACTAGCACCTGTATTATAGGGTAAATTACATAAACCTTCAACGATATTCAGTGAAACCTTCAGTTTACCCTCTTTATTTTAAAATACCTCTAGCTATCCTTCTGATCAAATATAGTGAAACCTTCGGTTATCTCATTTGATCGTTTGTTATACTAGTTGTCTATTAAATATTTTAGGGTAATTACACTAACTATATTTCAAAATAGTTAGGGTTACATAGGCTCACTTGTGCTGCAGGGCTTGGGCTTGTTTGCATCATTGCGACCTGAGCTCATTCGCATCGCGACGACGACCAGGTGTTAGATGACAATGAATAGGGTGGAAGGTTGGGTTGGTGATCAAAAGCTTCAATATTAGTAGCATGAACATCATTATTGATTATTGACATTGTGGTCATCATTTTTTAAGTGATGAACATCCTTTACATTATTGTTAACATCAATTTGGAGTCTAAGTATCATTTTATATTAGTTTAGCGATGATCATCATTTTTACTTGCTGATCATCATTAGTGTCAACATGAGCATATTTTTTTAAAGGCGACTAATTCTCCTAGTTCAACAATTATGTTGTTTTTTTTCTCTAGTTTCATGATCATGATCATCATCTTTCATTATTTAACCATCATGTTAGGCCATCTAGTCATAATTGTTATGAACATGTTTGATGTAGTTTATCCTTTGGGTGGACAATTACGTTTTTTTATTTTGTTTTTTCTAAAAAAAGAGTAACATGTATGGCGAGCATCAAACTTGAGGCATATGAGCATCGTTATGAGATACATGATCATCATTTTTTTAAGTGGCGATCATCAACTTCTTCTTCGGCTAGGACTTCTTCCCTGGTGATGTTTGGTGGTTTAGACATGTCATCAACTTCGGAGCCTTCCTCTTCGGTCACGATTCTGGAGATGGCGATGATGACAATGAAGGGGTGAGAAAGGAAAGAATGAAGGAAGATGGAGATTTAGCAGAGAAGAATGAGAACGAAGAAGGAAGGTATTTGTTTCCTTCTTTCTTATCTAAGGCTCTTCTTATTTGGGTGGACCTAGTATGGGGGCAATAGAGGCCCCCATTAAACTTTTCTACAGGGTATATATGCATATTCATAAAATTTTGAACCATTTCTCTATGATTTGCCTCTACACAGTTAATATTAATAACTTATTACACACATATTTTTATACTATGCTTGAAATTACTCACTCACTTACCATAAAATTAAATTAAACGGTTACCACTATAATCCTTCTACTTAAAACTTTTATATAGCTTCAGATTTCCCCCTTAACAAAATTTTTCCAGTTCTGCACTAGCTCTTATCCTATGTGTCCTTACCCTATGCACGGACACACTCCACTTTTTTTTTTAATTTCCCCACATGAGTAGCTTTCCTTGGGTACCAAGAATTAGGTTTTTAGGTTTTTATGATAATTAAGAAAGAAAGGTAAGACAGGAAACTAACGTTACAGTAGTAGTCCGCCAAAAACGTATAAAGGAAAGAGAGAAGCCACAAGAGGGTCCAAGAAAATGGCGAAATCCATGGAGCGCTCCAGCTCGAGGAACGCTTCTCCCTTCCCTAATTCTAAGAAAATCACCGAACACCCAACTCCACCATTTGCCTCTCCCTCCACCGGAGACGATTCGCCTTCTCCCCCGACCCAAGTCTCTCCGAATCGGCGCTTTTCGCGATCCCTCCGATCTCGTCTTGAGTAAGTCAAAACCGCTTCTTCGATTCTGTGATGGATAATTAAAATCTTCCGATGCTTTTTAGTTGGGTATGATTTTTGGGCTCGATTTCCAGGGTCGCTTGTATGATCTGGATAAGGATTTTAATGGCGTGTCCTGACGCTAATCAGATAATGCAAATAAGGTTGAAGAGGACTGGAACAAATGGGAGGAGGAATTAGAGAAAGAAGTATTCAGAGAGTAGAGCAATTTTGATATCAGGTGTGTATACTCTTTGAAGAGTTGGTGAGATTTTAGAGCGCTGAAAAGTTTTCGTTCTACTTGTCTCCTGGTCCTCTGCATGTTGAAGTCTTATGCTGGTTGTAAATTGCTGAGGACGAATTTAGGACTCCACGAGTAGCTTATGACTTAAATAGTGTTTAATCCAGCTGAAGAAAAGTAATTGTGCAATCCTTCACCTTCAGTAAGCATGTTTGTTTGAGTTCTAATGGGAAGATGCATGGATGGTACTAGTTCGCTTCAGGCTGTGAAATAATTTGCGGATTTGCTGCGACATGTGCATGCAATGTTCAGTCGTTTGACATTTGGAGTAGTAAGTGGAGTATATAACCTTTTTTAAGCATCTCGGTCGTTGGGCTCTGGGTTGGAACCTGGTAATTTTCTGTAATTTTCCATTCCTGGTATAGTTTTTAACTTTTTGTGTTATTGTTGGTCATCTTCAAGAGAGACAGGATCATTGGGTTATGAGGATACCCGAGACTGGAAAGTTTATGTGGCTCCATTAGTTGTTGAAGCTGCATTTTCTAGTATCATAAGAAGTGGTGCAAAGTTCGTAGCTCCTGAACCTTGTTGTCTGTCAGCTGAAACTTCCTAGTTTTCTTTTTTTTTAAGGAAAATGTACATTTTTTGTTCACAGGGGATGTCAGGGGACATTGATGTTGGTTCTCAGATCTGGGTTGGGGATCCTGATGTAGCCTGGATAGATGGCGTTGTGATCAATATCACTGGGAAGGAAGCTGAGGTTGAAACCAGCCGTGGAAATAAGGTTATATATGTTTGCAATGTTTTGTTCTCTTAAACTCATTGCCGCCCTTCTCATTGTTATCTTTCTTCTAGTATGTGCTAGATAAATTAGATGACAGGGAATGAGGTAAAGATTTTAAGACGTAATCCTTTTAAGAAGCAAAGAGGTATATGTTGTTTCTCAAACATCGGAAAAGATGATTGTACACTGCTTCTATTTTCTGAACTGGAACGTGTCACTCAAGCTAGAAGGAAAATATTATACGATAGTAATTTGACCAGCCATTGTTTAAGGTTAGAGGGTGGAAAAGCAACATACAATCACAATGACTGTAGAGAGCTGAGAATGCCATGTTGGATGAGTGGACATACAATCACAATGGTATAGGAAGTTTAGAAGGCTCTTATAAGTATCTGACATTAGCCTTCAAACTGAACTTGGACCTTGTTCACTGAGCTCAAGCTCAAACACATGCCTATATAAGTGATACGATACCAAGCTCGAGCTCGAGCTTGTGAGGTTCATGCTTAGCTCTGCTAGTTACCCAACTTGAGTGCCAAATTCTAGGTTAGGATTACCTTTGGCCTTTAACATCTGAATTAGAAAAGGATATGCATTGAATATGTTGATTCTATAAGGATTCATGGTTTAAATTTTCGTGTTACCTTCATTGAGATCATTTCTAGATTAATTGGATTAGATGCAAGTCACTGTAAGAGTTGGATAAAAGAACATAAACACATAAAAAAAGACACAAGGGTGACGGTGAAACTTGGTTTGGTATATACAAATGTCAGTTTTTTCCTTAAAAAAAGAAAAAGAAAGTTCTGATCACCCATTTTCTCTTCTATTTAATATGATAACCAGGTGGTTGCAAATTTATCAACGGTATATCCAAAAGATGTGGATGCCCTTTCTGGTGGAGTTGATGACATGACTAAGCTATCCTACTTGCATGAGCCCGCTGTCTTGCAAAATCTAGCAGTTAGATATGGAATCGGAGAGATATATGTAAGATCGCTTAAACTCTGAAAAGTTAGTTATTTTTAACCTTGGTGAGAGGAAACCACTACAAACTAGCGCTACAGGCCATTTCCTTATGATACACTTTACATCATGTCAGACATATAGTGGGAATATTCTCATTGCAATCAATCCATTCCAAGGACTTCCAGATTTGTATGATGCTCAAGTGATGGAAAAGTATAAAGGGAAACCTTTAGGGAAGTTGAAGCCTCATGTCTTTGCAATTGCTGATGTTGCATACAGGTAATCATATATTCCTGACATTACAACTTTTCTCCGTGTTACCAATGTTTTCATGCAGTATTTTACAAAAATTTCAACCAGGGAAATGATCAATGAACGTAAAAGTAACTGTATACTGGTCAGCGGAGAAAGTGGAGCTGGTAAGACAGAAACCACTAAAATGATTATGCGATATCTTGCATATCTGGGTGGTCACTCTGCCGCTGAAGGACGAACAGTTGAACAAAAAGTTCTAGAAGTAAGCTTGGATGATCTAACTTTAGTTTAAAGTAAGCTAATGCTTGCAGCTTAATTTTAGGATAATTCTTTGCATCAAGCTTAATGTTAATTCGTCAAAGTAAAATATTTGGGGACTAAACCACCACTACTTCTTCAGTTCTTTCTTTTTAAATTTTCTTTTTGGAATTGCAAGATTATTAATTAAATATAAAAAAAGGATGGAACAGAACTTTCAAGAGCTTGAACTTGTATTGAATTATTAGACTTATTTATGATAAATAAGTTAAACTAGGCTGATTATGATGTTAGCATTACTTAGGCCAAGAGTTAAGACATTATTATATGACATATCTCTAATCGTTTAATAGATGAAGGTCTTTACAAATTGGATATGTATGTTGCCATATAGAGTAATACAATGCAGTATTACTTGGGTCATATATTTGTATATCTAACTATAGTAAAATATTACATAAAAATATACATGCTCTTACGTGGAATAATGTTTTTCAATAATTTAACATTTATAATGATATTTTCATATATCTGTATATATTTCTACATGAATATGGATTAAACATTGTTAGTATTCATATTATGTGTTGTAACTAATTCAGCGGCTATAAGTCTCAGATTTGATAAAATTGCATAATTTACATTGCTTTTATAATCTATGTAAGATTTATTTGGCACCATATAGCATGAAATATAAACTCATTTATTTTTTGTTTCTTATGTTTATCTACCTATATGATTAAATTTCTAAACCTGCATTTGAGAATTTTCTAAATATTATACTTACAGACAATGAAAAAAATTCATGGGTGAACGACTTAATTAATTTCAATTCATGTAAAAAATTTATGGCAGCAACAAAATTTTAGTGTATATCAAGTACGTTTTATTATTACCATTTTCTCTTATGTCTTGGGTTAAGTAACTTAAGTTTGTAATTTTTTTTTGGCATGAGGGGTGACCCTTCCTTTCTTTCTCATTTCTCCAAAGTTTACAATTTCATTTTTTTATTTTTAAAAAAGGACAAAAACCAAAATAAAAATTTTAAATGATATGATGTTTTAATATACTTTTTGTTGAGAGACTTAATACATTTTATATTTCTCTAATGTCAATAATATCCATTCTTTAATAAATAAAAGAAACAGAATCTAAAATGATAAAATTAAATGGTAGAATAAAATTACTACGGCCTTTTGTCCCAGATAAAATAAAACGTTTGAGTTGACACGGAGATTAAGGAGTATTGGAGACTTGAGGGTAACAAAAAAAATAAGTATAAGACAAAAGTAAAGTTTGAGCGGGTAAGGGAAATTGAGGGTAATAAGGTAAAATTGGTATTAAAACTTTAAGGAACGATCTCAGTTTTCCTAGAACTGTTCAAAAGGAAAAGTTTCAAGCTTTTTGGGATGTAGGGAGTATCTATTAAATATTTACACTTAATGCTATTATCTATAAATTTCAAAATAAATAGGCTTATACGTTAACATTAATTACTTGAACTCAACTTATATATATATATATATATACACCTAAGCAACAATGTTTATGATTTGATACATTCTACAACTTTGCTCCCTGCTTAAGTTTTTCATTTAAAAAAAAAATTACGATTCTTTCAGTTGGGAAAACAAGCGATTGGACGAAGGTAATACATATGTGATTTGTATTAATCTCTTGAAAGTCTAGAATATTAAAGTAATTACAACAACTGCCCAGCTGAATGATATGTTTTAATTATGATGTGGCGCAGTTGGCACAACAGGCTACTAGTATTAGAATATATACTGCTCATTTCTGTGAAAAATTTTAGGCTCTTTCTGCGTGAGGTTATCATTATGTTGTTAGGACTAGAGTTAGGAGCCTCTGGCAGCTAGAGTATGGTGAAAGTTTTCCGCATTTCAGTTTTTTAATTTAATTTCATTAAGCTGGTTAAGCTTCAACGTTTATGGTATTCACTAACTTTCTTCCTGCAGTCAAATCCTGTTCTTGAGGCTTTCGGAAACGCAAAAACTGTCAGGAACAACAATTCAAGGTATGGAATGCTAATTTTGAAAAGCTATAGAATTTTGAGTTCCGCATTTGTATTACCATTCAATTACAGTTTCAGGCTAATCATTGTTTTAGTTTGAGCTTGATTTTTTTGGCCCTTTTCTTAGATGATTTCCTTCATCTTCCCATATAAAAATCTTGACCCAAATACCATTGATCTAACAATGATGCATATATTGGTCACTTAACTTGTTTGTTATAGCGTTTTTCTGCAATATGTTTGTAAGTGTATCCTTATATTTCACATGTCATTTGTTAAAATTTGAAACTCATCAGGTATCTAACATGTTTTTATAAAGGAAAATCTGGAATGCGATTTGACAGTTTAAAAGTTATGCAGTCCTGCATTTTCTTGCACCTTGACTGTAATAATGTCTCGATAGATCATGTCCAATTATATTCCTCCTGATATCAAAAGTTTAGCAATCAGTCTTGAACAGTAGGGGAAGTGCATGCAACTTCAGTGACCTCTCGTTCTTTCTGCAAAATATACTCATCCACACTTTGTGCAATTCATCTGCTGCAGCCGGTTTGGAAAATTTGTTGAGATTCAGTTTGATAAACATGGACAAATATCAGGGGCAGCTATCAGAACTTATCTTCTGGAAAGATCTCGTGTCTGCCAAATATCTGATCCTGAACGAAACTACCATTGCTTCTACCTTCTTTGTTCTGCACCTCAGGAGGTATAATTAGTGGATTCGACTCTTCAAAATCTGCAATCAGTCTCATATGATCATTATTAAACTTGTATGTCCTGGCTAAGTAGTTTTACATTTTATCAGGAGATTGATAGATACAAGTTGGGAGATCCTAAATCTTTCCATTATCTTAATCAGTCCTGTTGCTATGAACTGGCTGCTCTTAGTGATTCACATGATTATCTTGCCACAAGAAGAGCTATGGATATTGTGGGGATTACAGAGGAAGAACAGGTGCAAATCCTGTTTCAGCAACATCCGCTCGTTGTAGTACTTAAAATCTTTTATGCACATGGATTTAAGATAGTGCCATTTTCTTGCTCAGGATGCAATTTTTAGAGTTGTAGCAGCAATTCTTCATCTAGGAAACGTCGAGTTTACTAAGGAAGAAGAAGATTCATCTTCCATCTCAGGCGAAGCTTCAAAGTTCCATCTACAAATGGCAGCAGAATTACTGATGTATGAGTTTACCTAGATGCTACCATGATTTGTCTGCTTTTCTAAGTTCTTAGCAGCTATTTATCTGATAATTCATTTCAGGTGTGATACCGAGGGATTAGAAGATGCACTATGTAAGCGTATAATGATTACCCCCGAAGAGGTTATCAGAAGGAGTCTTGATCCTCATCATGCGTCCATAAGTAGGGATGGTTTAGCCAAGACCATATACTCTCGTTTGTTTGACTGGTATGATGCTTGGTTTCAGACCGGTTTCAGGAAAACAAGAAATTTTGATCTCAAAGGATAAGAAATCATTATAGGATTGTATTTCTCTGTATGAAATTCAGGCTGGTGGCTAAAATCAATCATTCCATAGGGCAGGATCCCAAGTCAGATTGCCTCATCGGTGTCCTTGACATCTATGGTTTTGAAAGCTTTAAAACTAATAGGTAAGTTCTGATGGCAGTTCCCTATATTCCTCAGCAATTTCTATATGTTCTTTATTAACAAATCTATTACTAGTAGATAAGTTTCTTGGTTTAAATATCATTTATTCTTTGATCAACTTGGTTTTGCCACTTAAGTTGCACCGCCTTTTCCCATTGAGCACCAGTGTTTTCTGTAATTTCATGCAACGTTTGTAGAAGTACATCAAAGTGGAACTTCAGTCAATGACGAAGTACTAGTAAATCTAAAATATTCATCTCTTTTTTTTATTCCTCAAGAAATCTTTCCATTGTTTCTGCCTGAAATAACAACTTAGTGGCCAGCAGCCTTCAGCCCTAATTTGCTGAACTGAGAAGAATACTTGGAAATTAATGACCTCTAAACAAGTGTACATAAAGGATGTTGTTAACTATTCTCATGATGCAGTAGTATCCTTCTGAGCGGAAAAACTTACCTTCACAGCAGGTTTGTATTTGTATTTAAAGACTTGAAATCTTCACAACATGGGATGGTCACACTCAGAATTTCAACTACTGGAAGAAGTGATTTTAACTGATTATTCTACTAAGTATATAAATAAAACGGAAATAGAAAACTATACTGATCTCATTTGTTGTTAAGTGCACACCTACTGACATGGGATAGCGGAATGGTTTCGGTAGAGGGCTGGGGTTCAGCGTTTGAGCTTCAAGTTGTCTGAAATACAAAAAAAAAGATATGTAAAGAAAGCATAGACTTCAGATTTCACTAAAAGGATTCCTAAGCACCATAACAAGGTCTAAAATAAAACCATGAATAAAGTGAATGCTGTTGAATTGCATGCTTATTGGGAGCTTTGGAAGCATAAAGTATTATTCTCTTGGATACAGAAATTTATTCCTAATAGGACTTCAAATCAGAACAGGACATAGAAAAGTAAAAATATTTAAATAATCCTATATCATAAATCAAGCCTAACTAGACTCGATATAGAGATCCTTGGGTAAATTTGGGAATTCCCAGAACACCTGCAAATTTCCCTAATTCTTAAATTTATTAATATGTAGACTATTACTGGACTCTTCATAATAAATACATAGAAATTATTAAACATTATAGATCAAGTCTTAGGCCATCCTAATATCGTACTGGTGTTGTTGCCTATGCATGTATCCCCTGTCACCTGCTCTGATATTTTGCCTTTTCAATGTCATCACATGCAGTTTTGAGCAGTTCTGCATCAACTACACGAATGAAAAGCTGCAGCAACATTTCAACCAGGTATGAGGTTAGTCTCGTTTGGCAATACAGGATTTGATTGGACTCATGTGAGTGAGAAATTAAAACAGAATATTACAATTCAGCATGTCTTCAAGGCGGAGCAAGCTGAGTACAGTCAAGAGGAAATAGATTGGAGCTACGTAAAGTTTGTTGATAATCAAGATGTCTTAAATCTTATTGAAAAGGTTCCCCCTACCCCCTTCTACATTCCCTCCCCTCTCGTTTTTTATGTTATGGTTGGGGATGTGTTGTATGCATTAGTAGGCAACAGAAACTGGGTTCTACCTATAATTGTCTTCTGTATGCAGTCACAGTCACGTTCAATGATGTGCATGTTGATAATTTGTATTAGGACGACTATACCAACTACCTAAACTCATCACTATCTCCTGACATTTTTCATGCAAGTGGACTAATCTATGATGATGGTTTCAGAGTTTTATTTAATTATTCCTTTAAAGGAGGTTGTGACATGAAGGGTATTCAACATAAAACTTTACCACTATGTTTCTTGCATGGATCTACAGTCTTAGCTAATTTGAGACAATTAATTAAACTATAAAGGTTATGTGACTGAACCCAACACAGTTGGGACTGAGGTGAAATATGATGCTAATGATGAATAGGATTATCTTTTGGTGGTCACCATTTTGTTCTTCAACTTCTGTTTCTGATGCCTATTATAACCATCACTAACCATAGTTTTTAATACTAATTTTGCTCTACAGAAACCTGGTGGGATCATTTCCCTCCTAGATGAAGCATGGTACATTGGCATTTCTTCCTTGCTATAACACTAAAGTACCAAATTTATTTCTTATAGTTTCTTCCTGGTTTTAAAAATGACCCACAAGGAGGAAAGTATCTTCTTCATTTAATTAGAAGTTATATCTCTTGTTTATTTGATCTTCTTATCAGGTCATATTTAAGTTTTTAAATTTGCAGTCTGGTCCCGAGGTCAACACATGAAACTTTTGCACAAAAGCTCTACCAGACATTCAAGGATCATAAGCGCTTTATAAAGCCAAAGTTGGCTAAATCAGAGTTTACTATTGTCCATTATGCTGGAGAAGTGAGCTGTTGCTTCTCAATGTTTTTCAATATAATCTATGTAATGATGTTTTTGTAAAGTGAAAAAGATTCTAATTCTTTCCTCCTTGCACTTCCTTTCCAGGTATTATACCAAGCCGATCAATTCTTGGACAAAAACAAAGATTATGTTGTACCCGAACATCAGAGTTTGTTGAGTGCTTCCAAATGTTCCTTTCTAGCAGGCTTGTTTCCTTCACTTTCTGATGACACAACAAAGTCTAAGTTCTCATCTATAGGTTCCCGTTTCAAGGTGCCTATTCTCTTTCATCACTGCCCGATATAGCAGTTAGAAATATTACAAATTAATCAACAATTAAGAAAACAATAATTAATGACAGTTTGTGTTACTCAAATTGGGTCGAATCTTCAAACCTGGTATCTTCTTTTTGTTTCAGTTACAATTACAGCAACTGATGGACACACTCAATTCTACTGAACCCCACTACATCAGATGTGTGAAGCCAAATAGTGAACTAAAACCCGCAGTGTTTGAGAATATTGATGTATTGCAGCAGTTACGCTCTGGTGTAAGTTTGCTCAGAAATACAATAATACAATGTTCTCAGTTTTACACTGGCTTCTCATTGCCACAAATGTAGGGTGTATTAGAGACAATCAGAGTGAAATGCTCCGGATACCCTAGTCGTAGGACCTTTGAAGAATTCCTAAAACGATTTAGAAGTCTTGCTCCAGAACTTATGCAAGGGAGGTAAGGATGTACACTTTGTTCTTCCAATCAGTGAAGGAAAAAAGGCAACTAAAAGTTTTTATGTTTATCTATCGTGTTTCAAAGTTCCTCTTGACCTTTTCTTATTCCATGTAGTTAAATTCTCATCGTGAAGTTAACTTTTGGACAGCTATGAAGAAAATTCTGCCTGCAAATTGATTCTGGAAAATGTAGGCATCACGGGCTATCAGGTAACTGGAAGAGTTTTTTTTTTAACATCTTTTCCCGTGAATGAAGTTATTCCATGATGTACATGTTGATTTTACAATATCAATCTTGGAATGGGACATGACTATAGCAATTATCTCAACTCATCACCGTCTCGTGATATTTTCCATGCAAATGGAAAAAACTTATGATGCTACGGTTTGAAATTTCATCTCATTATTTCTGCGTAAGAATGTTGTGACAGGAAGGGCATCTGGCATAAAACTTTGCCACTATGCTTTTGCATGAATTTATAGTGGACACTTAATTGCCATATAAATTCATGCCACCGACCCCAACATAGTTGGGATTAATGTGCTGTTGATGATGATGATTTTCCTGTGAATGAAGTTGCTTAATTTTATTGGTATACATTGTTTGGATTATATGGAGCATCTTTTTAATGTTGCGTCATAATAGCCTCTGACCATGTCAATTTTCCAGCTCGGGAAAACAAAAGTTTTTCTTAGAGCTGGTCAGATGGCTGAGTTAGATGCACAAAGAGCAAAAATTCTGGGTAAGTCCGCAAAAGTTATTCAGAAGCATGCAAGAGGTCATTTAGCTCGTTCTCGGTATGTGGATATGCGGACGTCTTCTGTCCGGGTGCAGTCTTCTTGGAGAGGTATGAAACTAAATACTAGTAAACTGCCAAGTGCCGATGTACATGTGATAGCAACAAGGTCTTGAAAACTAAATAATAGTAACAAGTTCTTGAAAACATATTAAGTTTAATAAGCTGCCGAGTGCCGAGGTACATGTGATAGATTTTTCCTCATTAATACATTATTCTCATGCTTTCTAGGAAAGATGGCTCGTCAATTCCATAGAAGCTTGAGAAGAGATGCAGCAGCAATAAAAATTCAGAAGAGCCTTCGCAGACAGGTGGCCAGAAAGTCCTATATCAACACGAAGTCCTCAGCTATCACCTTACAAACAGGGCTGCGTGTTATGATTGCTCAGTGTGAATTAAAACGTAGAGTGCGACACAAGGCTTCAGTTATTATTCAGGTCATATTTGCTGGCTGTTTGTATTACGTTTTAAATTGTTCCCGCTTAACATATTAGCCTATAATGTCTGTTGTCTGTGATTTTCCTGCAGGCCCATTGGCGAGGTCATACAAGTTTTTCCCAGTATAACAAGCTTCGGAGGGTGCCAGAGAGGAAATTAGACTGCATCAACCTTCAAAGTATGCCGCAGGTGAGAATTGTTGCTCCAACAGATCAAAGGTTGTTACAAGTGTGTATAAACTGAGATGGTACCAGATTCCATTTGTCTACATGAAACAAGCATCAATTTTTCCAGGTGAAATATCAGCTTTGTGTTAGAGGTTGGTCATTATCAGCATGACAGCAACACAACTCTGTCAACTGTTAATTCAGTCTGAAACCCTAGAACATTTTTTTAGGTATTTTATGCTTAGGGCTAGTTAAGAAGTCAACAGTGAGATAAGTGACATGTTTTGCATGCGTACGTTTCTAATCCCATTCATGAAAGACAGAGATACTCAACATCATGTATCACATACATGTTCCTGCATTTGCACTGATATTTTCTCACTGACACGTCCTTGTAAATTCTACTCCATCCTTGAAAAATTGTCTACTTTCTAGTTTAGGCTTTCCATATAAAATTGTATTGTTTCCTTAAAAGGAATTATAAGTACTACTAAAGTTACTTAACATTTTTTAAAGTAAAAAAGAAATCCTTAAATTATTCACCCTTCATTCCATCAAGGGGCAAAATTGGGAAACATCTATGCGTATACTTTAACACTATCCTTAGTCTTTGTGCCAAAAACAATCCTTAAATTACTTATTAAAAGCCTACTTGAAGCCTGGCACTTCCGAGGCCTTTGGTAGTGGACATATGGGCACTAGAATATCTTTCTACTACTTCACACCAAGAACTAATGAATCATTCAACTGATTATATAACTAATAAAATCTCTACATGTATTCCTTCATGCTTTTTGTTCTGTAGATGCATTACACTCTGAGACCTTGTGCCGGATTATTTTCTATTCCAATCCCTAAGTGTTTCTTCTTTTCTTTTCATCCCTTGTTTGACTGGAAAAGGATAAGGGAAATGAAGGAACAAAGTCCTGGCCCTTCTCTGGTCAAGTGCTGTACGAAGAAGATGAGATATGTGCAGATTCTGAAAATGAGTCTGACATGGGAAGAAAACTTAATGCGAAGTGGATTAAAGAAATTTCGGATATTGTCCAACTTGAAAGACTAAAGGTAATTCATTGTAGCTAACCTTAAACTTTCTGAATTCTACAGATATTCAATGTTTTTGATGCCTTTAAGTTGCATCCACGGCAATTCTAGCTAATAGAACCATGTATGCATGCCATTGAACACAACTAACTGAAGAATGAAAAAATGGCCACTGATTTGCAAAGTCCTGCAATCCCAATAGAAGTTCTTTCTCTATCCTGTAAAGACCGATGCTTTTATACTTCTCAACTTACATGTGGCTCAAGTTTTCTTAAATTAATGTTCATTAATCTGAAGAATTTTTTATTTATTTATAGAAACTATCAGTTTCTGCATGTTATGGGTATAGCAGCATATAAAATTAATCAGCTCTCTTTGAGCAATTTTTATATTCCTGATTCTTGTGTAAGTGTTCCTGCCCCCTTGGTGCTTCTTTAGCTATACATTATTCTCTTTACCTCTATCATGAAGTAGTTTAAAATTGACCAAGTCACCGTAGGTCGAAAAAGAAAGTAAAAGAAACTGTCAAGTCTTTCTTTGATAGACACAGAGAGTTTCATAAACCGTGGACTGTGTACATGAAAATTTGATGAAATGTGATATTAATTGAACATCAAAAGTCTCAAAGCTTCTTTGCTTGTATGTAGTAGGTATTTTTGAGTTTCCAGTTGCGCTACTTTGCTTGTATGTAGTAGATTCAATTTAAAGCATGTGTGAGTTTTAGTAGATGGCAAGGGTCCTAGTCTTCCAGATGGGTTGGAGATTTAGTTGATAGTGATTGAAATTGGTTTTAAGTTGCCGATCCCACAAAAACAAAAAGAAAAGAAAAATAATTGTAGACTAATTAAATACGTATTATCAGTTCTTTAGCTGTTGTAACTGTATGTTATAATCATTTTAAGCGTGCTTGCAACCTTTAAAAGCTTCGTTTGGTCCAACTAGACAGTGTTGTTACTTGCTTTATATTTAACTCAAACTGGTGGTCATATCTCTGCGTACTAGTTACTGAGTGTTTAAGGTACCTCCACGCATTTATTTTGTCTACATTAGGCAAAAGAATTTCTCAGGATATTAACATTCAAACTTCCCTCCAATTTTTTCTTTCTACTTATGCAAAATATTGACCGTCACTTTTTAAAAACTAAAATTTTTTCTCAAAATATTTTCAAAATGAAAACATTAATTGATAAAAGATGAAAAAACAAGAAAAAAACCATGATACTTGTGTTGAATCAATAAATGATGGTAGACTTTGCACACTATCCTTGATTACTATTTAAACTTTTGAAATTCAAACTTTGAACTATTTTGTGTGGGAACATTATGCCTTGTATGTGTTTGCAGGAGCTGTTGTTGGCAGAAAAAGAAAGAGCTGATGAATCTGAGAGAAAACTTGTTCAAGTCCAGCATGTAAGTGAGAGAAGACGAAAGAAACTGGAAGAAGCTGAAATAATATTCAACCAACTTCAAGACTCTTTTAACAGGTAGCATTTATGTGCAACCTTTCAGGATATCACCTTGGACTTGATGGTGCTTGATTGAGTGTTTTTCTTTGCATGCTTGCTTTATTCTAATACCCTCAAAGGCTAAAAGAGAAGCTCTCAAAACTCTCCTAATTGGAACAATTGCTTCCCAAGATGCATTGCATGTTTTTAAAAATTGCTCGCTACTATGGCAAACAGTGCATGGCAAATTTCAAATTCAAGTTATAAAGGATTTAAGGAAATTGTTGGAGATCGAGCCTTCGAAAATTGGCCTTCTAGGAGTATCATTTTCGGCCAAATATGTTACTCACTATTTGTATACGAGCACTCACACAACACTAACACTCTTCACACTTGCACTCTTACTTGCTCACTCCACTCACTTGCACACAGCACAGCCCAGCCACCTCTATTTATACTAGTCATAAGTCCGCTGCACAACATAAATATCTAGTTCTGGGAACTATCTAGTATGCGGCCTTAGTAGCTGTAAAGTTCCTAATGAACTATACTGAAAGCTATTAGCTACTTCTAATGCCAGTGCTCTTAGTTGTTGCTGCTTCTAGACGCTTCTATCGAGTTGGCTAGCATAGGCTTTCTGAGAAGCCAAGACTGATAAGTAATACCTACATGGACCAAGCCTTCTCTCAAATCTTTAAAAATCTTCCTTTAATGTTGGTGTGATTTTTAACAATGAAGTTAGAAGGATTTTCTTAGCCAAGGCCAACTTTTCTTTCTGTTTTGAACGGCAATAAAATAATTTTATTAAAAACAGAAGGAAATTACACCTCTGGTCCCAAAGAAGTGCTTTGAGACACTACAACAGTTCTACACCAGTCACAACGCCAAGATAATCTAAAAACTCCAAAGATCAGTTTCACCTAGAATAGAAAAACTCCCTAGCAATCTACAGCTACATCTCCTAAAGAAACAAAATCTCCATAAAAGTACTCCTTGAATTCTGTAACCCATTAAAAGAGCAATAACACCTAGATATACCCTAAGTAAAGCACCAGAACCCATATACCTAGCTTTTAAGACCCATTCTAATCTTCTTAACTCGCATAATAGTTTTGACTCCTCTGATTTTGGCTCAACACTTCTCTACCCCTTCTTCTGGGATTTTTGCTTATCAAACTCCTTCATTAATTGTAGTGCTAAATCGTCACAATTATCCATCAAAATTCTATGGCACTTGACCATACCCCTTGAATCTCTCTCCTGTTGCTTCACTGAGTTCTTCTCTTCACAAAAAAAACACGAAACATGACAAAAAATTACTGTTCATATCGTCAACAAATGTTAGATTGTATAAGGTCATCATAGCTCCTTGTTGTCTACTTGTCTTGCATGGTTCATGTGACTGGTCTGTTTCCTCAGTAAAAGTCACAGTTTAGTAAACGGAGCTTTTGGCTGTTCATTCATGTGTGGGTGGGTGTCACTAGATGTTTGTTGTGGTATTACATTGATAGATGACTGTTCTTTTGCCTATTCTGGTTATATCTTTACCTTCTCTACAGTCCTCTAAAGTTAGTGGACTAATGCTAAGCCTGATCTAGTGTGCTTCAGGCAATTTTCACAGCTAAAAGGAGTCTTGCATTCTTCCTCCTCTCGACCTTTCTCCCAAGATACTTCTCTGGGTGCTTCTGATGCCTCGGATGTCTCTTCTAGCGGATTGGATTCAACATTTCAAGCCGCAGATTTGACAGCCCCTGATCCTTCAGGTACTAATTCTCTTCAGTCCATCGTTCAAGACGTTTCAGCCATGGAGCACTCAGCTCAATCTTATAGTTGTTGATACAAGCCTGGTGGAGTGTTTGGATTCTAAGGTCGGTATTTAATTGATGTTGATAAGTGATGATGAACAAGTGATGCCTCTAGCTTCTGGCTAGGGGGAGTGTGAAACGAAAAACAGAAACAGATCAAATTATTATAAATCATTTTTAGTTATTCAGCAACGGTGGTTGCAGGTTCAGAAGAACAGGAGAAACGTAAGGGAAGGAAGGGAGCATTTGATGACTACTTTTGATGAAGTTTTTTTCCCAATACTTTTTAAAATTTTAGGAATCAGTTAGGGCATGAGCTTTAGTAGACGGGCAGGGTAGGTCAACTACGTTTGGATATAACTGTTCATATAGGTAGCAGCCATACACAAGGAAGAATGTAGATAAGCTGCGAGTTCACAGCGGGCTAGGTAATTTAAGTAATGCAAACTATAATACTTGAGCAGTACTATACGTTGATTTTGAGTACAGAATCAGCTTTAGCTAACGGGGATGAATATTGACACTAGCCGAACATGTATATCAGATATGTGCATTGATCATTTGTGAGGCATGCATCATTCAGTTTGTTCTGTTGACTCCAAAAGACCAATAATCTAATGATCTTTCGTCAAATACAGTACTTGAAGCTGAAATCTTTCTGTTACCCCATATTTGTTTTTCTCCAGATATGGATCTAGAGGTTAAATGAACAACTGAGGCATGTAAAGTACTGTCTATTCTGTGCGTGTATTGTTTCAATGGGTTAATGCGTAATCTTGGATAAGCAATTGCGGTATTTCTAAATGACACGAAGATTAAAGTTTTTAGGATATATCCATGGATGCTCTTCATGAACTATAATTCATGATTTTTTTTAAAGTTATTGAAATTTGTGTAAAAAAATATGGGAAGTGAAAGAGAGCATTATTGAGCTATGGAGAAGATGAGAAGATAATTGCAATAGAAGTACAATAATGATAAGTTGATGTGTAAAAGGTTACTAATTTCATCCCCAAATGTGGACAATTTCCAGCCGGATGCATGGCTTGGAGCAACTATAGGGAATATTGGAGTTGCTATGTGGCTAAAAAAACAGACTTCATCAGTTTTAAGTGTCCATTTGGCTCTTTTTCTTGCAGTGCCTGTACCTCATTACTCTGGAGATCAATTAACAAGTTCTCAACCCGAAAATCACAGGTCTCATTTTTAAGAGACCCATGATTCATGTAGCTGACCCTAACGAGTAGGGATTAAGGCTCGATTGATTGATTGATTGACAGGTCTCCTTCTTAAGCCGGTTAATTGTTTTGCAGTTTTTCTTTTTGCAGAGATTAAGGTAGCGGGCACACGTAAATTTTGAGATGAATTCCTACTATTATCCCTACTCCAATAAAAAAACGATGATTGCATTGTTATGAATTATGAGCGTATAAAAACGTAGAGCGAAAAATTTGAGAAAAAGTTTTAAAACTTCTGCAAATGATTCTTGTAAAGAACACTATCAAATGTGTCATCCATATGCCTTCATGCAAAGATAAACAACTTTTATGAACGGCAGTACTTATAAATTAAGTTTTTTTTTCTTTAAAAGTTAAACAACGGAGTAATTGTGAGGCACAAACCTAGCATAGTCTGTATAGGTTAAATTGTGTAAATAAGTTTCAACGGTCAATATATATGCATATGGTGAAAATTGAAAATAAATTAGTCCTGTCATTCTTATATTTGACCAGCTGGTTGCATATAATTTCTTCGCTGGAAAGGGAAATTAGGGTCCAGAACAAATAGAAAGTACAAATTAGTTATCTAATTTTGACGAGTGTGCGTGAGTCCACGTTTGTATGTGTGTGCGAGAGTTATCTGATTTAATCGATATTTGAGAATAATGCGAGATATATATTCAATTAAAAGATGAGGTATTCAAACTCCAAAATTTTAGTAGTGCCAGTATGTATATTAGTATACGTATCTGTTGAGAGATTTTGTGCTAGACATATGTATTTCATACGCATAAGGTAAAAATAGACAGCTAAGGAATGGGAAATGAAGTTACAAAGAAATTGAAATAAGAATTCAGTTGGCCGTCTGTTATATGTTTTGAAACAAAATATCAATTTACCTCCATCAATATAAATTAATTTGAGACCTATGGTTGCACCCCTATAATATTTATTTAGCAGCTAATTAAATGAAACTTAAATTGCCATGAAGCTTGTCTAATTCAGTAGTTAGATATTGAGTTCAATACCTACAACATTGTTTTTTTATAATAAAAAAATTAAACTTAAAATTCTGGATCTCATTTGTGACTCAAACAGTAGAAACTGTCAAAGTAGCATTTAGTCAAATTTTAGGTAAGCTTGGGTACAATCAATAAGATACCAAATGTACGTAGTTGACTGAATATTGAAGACATATAAATTAGATCTTAATGGTACAAAATCTTAAAACATGATTATAATAGTATGTGAATTAAAGTTATAGGACTATAAGTGTATTTAATTACCCAAAATAAATATTCTTTTGAGAGTTTTACTGGAACATTCTTACTTATTAACACTATGAAATTTAAGTCACTTTGTCCATTGTGCGTTGATTAGATGGCTGCTGTCTTAGTTAACCTGAGTGTTGATAGAGTTACATTGGCGAAGTTCTTGTTCTTCAAAACCTCCCCACTTCTATGCAAGCTAAAACTACACTCTGCACTCTATTTTAGCTCTATTAATAATTCTATTTATTATTATTTTTTTATAGATTTTAAGGCATTTCTCCAACTTTTGATTTACATTTTCGATTTCATCGATTAGAACATTAATGTCATGATCTACACAAAAAGATGCACTAGAACATCCTTTTCGATGGTACTCTTAGTAAGTTCATCCGACATCAAGGTGAAGAGGTAAGAGTACTCAGGGCTTAAAATAACTTAGGGGAACCCTTTGGTATTGCCTCATACAGGTTTAACGCATCATATATATCTTTAATTAATGACATTAATATACCTGACTAAATTCCCATAGTCCCTTCTCTAGGTCAATAAATTCCCATAGTCCCTTCTCTAGGTCAAGAAAAGACCATGTGAAAATCTCTATACATGTTGTTCTCGAAATATGTCCACCAATTTTAAGAGAGTAGGTGGTCTTCATATATAGAATCTATCAATTAAGCATAAAACCAATTCTGGCTCTGATCCAAACCTTTGTATATATCACACAAAGAGGAATTAATCTATTTTGGGACATCAAAGGTAAAACTAGCTAGCTGTGGGTTTTGAGGACAAGGTCTTGAAGCAGTTTCTCATAAACAATAAGTTGTTCCCCCTTTGGCTAGCTATATAGTATATACTAACATTCTAGTATTATATACAGTAGTATTTTGTGAACCAAGGAATGGAGTGGTAACTGTATTAATGGTGGTGATGGGATGCATGCATGGATGGTATAGTACTGTGAAATTTGTTGGCGCATGCATATGCATAGGTAGCGCGTTAAGAAAAAGTCCAATATACGCTGAATAATGAAAGGTACATAAGGTGAAAGAGGAAGACAAATTTGATGCAAGATTAGAAAGGCAAACAATTAACTAATCATATGTTGCTGTATCCTCCTCATATATATTTGAACCAAATTTCCAATTCACTAAAACATGAGCGGCCGGCCGCTGACAGAAACACTCTCTATCAGCTGCTAGCTATCTGGCCAATCACCAAATTAATTACTAGCTAATTAGTAGTA
Source organism: Stellera chamaejasme (assembly GCA_024586325.1). Classification (NCBI taxonomy): domain Eukaryota; kingdom Viridiplantae; phylum Streptophyta; class Magnoliopsida; order Malvales; family Thymelaeaceae; genus Stellera; species Stellera chamaejasme. The sequence goes on along the minus strand of CM044982.1, from coordinate 9,267,758 downwards.
TATAATATTATTACACTAATTAATAAGTATATATATATAGCAATAATATATACTTCTAGGTAGCTAGTACTTATGTTTTTAGACCCTTGCGCGCAGCTTGATGTTACAGCCCTCTCACAAATATTGCTTTCTGTTTTTGATCATCCATCTAGCTAGCTGCTCCTCTCCTCCGACCAAATACCCTCTTTCAGCTTGCTAGCTCGATCCGCCGGTATAGTCACCGGATTCTGCTACCGCCGGCCGGTTTATATTAAGTGTTCAGCTGCATTTCTTTTCCGATTCTATTGAAGTATACAAATGAATTGCATGCGCCTTAATTAGCTGATCATTAAGTTTGAATATATACAGTACTATATTCAATTATATATATATGATCGATCCAATGATATCCAAGGAGATGAAAAGCAGCTCATCATCATTATCATCAAAAGAGGTATACGAGTGCACATTCTGCAAGAGAGGTTTTAGCACTGCGCAAGCCCTAGGAGGCCACATGAATGTTCATAGAAAAGATAGGGCCAAAGCTGCAGCTAGCCCTACCTCCTCCAGTACTCCTCATCCGCCGGTTCCTTTGCCAGCAAGCAAAAATTCCATGTCCCTACTCTCGGAGTCGGAGGTCAAGATGATGGGAAAATATTCTGCTTCTCAGGCCAAGTATTTTCCTGCAGAGATTACGGGGGAAGCTTATGATTCGAGGCCAGCAATCATAGATTTTTTTGATGAAAGTACTAGCAAGGAGATCATTGTGGAAGAAAGTAGTACTTATTCTGAACTGGATTTGGAGCTTCGGCTAGGGCATGCATGATGATGATGATCATATGTATATATAGCACTGCTCGATCAACCATGAAGAACTAATATATGTATATCATATGGGTTTTCTATTCGATTAATATCGCCCTAATCCTGTGATGCTGATGATGAGGAGAAAGAACACCAGAAGAAGCTCCAAATGATATGCACGGTTTCTTTTCCAAGGCATGTGCAGCAGATTTACCGTAAGGCTTCTAGTTCACTTCCTCTTAATTGTGTTGTTCTAGAACCATATATATAAATTGTTTGATCAGGTACCATTATTACTGTATTTCTGTGTGATTTTCTTTTCCTGGCCGGTTTTCTAATTAATGAATTGATCTGCTTGATTGATCATGAGGCTGAGCTGCTAGCTCCTCCTCTTTCTGAACCTAGCTAGATCAATCGGCTTGTTTGATTTGACCTAAATTCTTGTGATTTTCCTGCTTCACAAATGATGTCCTAGCTAGTTATTGATTCACACTTACATTAGATGACTTCTTCCTCATGTTTTGTTACCACCACCTAGCATGTCTCCAGCTTGTGATTGGGGTGGAAATGGTTGGAAATTAGTTTGTGGGGTGGCTCCTGGCTTTCTTGAATTTATGGATCGAGTACCTGCTGTACGTTGGCTGTAGAATGCTTCTTTAACAGTATTTTCCTAGCTAGCCTAGCTAATAATAATTAGTGTTTATGGTATTAGCATACATATATGTGTGTGTGTGTGTAAGGCTCGTCCATCAACTAAAGCTTCTTGCCTCCTAAGTCTTTGTTGTTCTTGAGCTTTAAGAACATGCAGTCATGAGATTTCAGAGTGTAATGATTGTTTGATCCCTTGAGTTCTAGAGTGATCAGGAACATTTGGCTTCAAACTTCTCACACAACATGACCAATATCTTCAAACAACCTGACCTTGTTGACTATTTCTCAAGTAATTGAACTCCTTTCATATTCTCATCATCATTCATCCTTTGCACTTCAAACTCTTTCATATTATTAGATTGAGTGCTTTCATGTTCTTATTTAGTACTCATTCACTAGCTCCCATCGAGCATTCTTGTAGCAGAGCTACCTACTTACCTTAATTTGGGAGGCTCAATATGATATCTTATACTCCCTCCGTTCAAAGTGTATTGTCACTTTTAGCTTTTTTTGTAGATTAAGATTGTCATTAACTCATTTCACGTAAACTTCCATCTTTACCCTCTCCCAAACCCATTCTCACCCCCTTCCAACCCACTCTCTAGACACCTTAAATGTGTGCATTTGCAAGAGTGGAAGTTGACTAAAATAAAACACAAGTAGGAAAATGTCATTTCATTTGGGACAAAAATATTTTGATGTTGTGATAACACACTTGGGACGGAGGGTGTATATATTTTTCTTCTACAGGCTCCCAAAGGTAGAAAATATATAGCTTCAAGATATATATGGCAACACATTCGAATGGACCAAACTTGATCATATAATTGGTTCCATTGAATGGTGTCATCGATCGTTCTCCATATGTTGTGGCATGCATTTTGTGTGTAGCTAGGTAGGGTTTGTATAGTGTTGTACTCGGTCCCTTAAATGGTTCATATACTAATTAATTTGTTGGTAATAGCACTACGTAGAAGACAAATCTTACTGCGGCCTTTCTTGCGGTTTGGGCAGCAAAGATGAAGATGAAAAGCGCGAGCTGCGTAGTAAGCTTTCTTTGCGGCAAAGCCGCATGATAAGGCGCGCGATAAGCCTTTTTTAGGGTTTCTCCATCCGTCGTTTCCTTCATTTTTTGCTTCTTTTTCATCTTCTTCTTCTAATTCTTCATCATCATCATCTTATTCTTCTCCTTCTTCTTCTTCTTCATATTCTTCTTCTTCTTCATTTTCTCCTTCTTCTTCTTCTTCTTCTTTCTTTCTTTCTTTCTTCTTCTTCTTCTTCTTCTTCTTCTTCTTCTTCTTCTTGTTTCTGGGTATTTCTTTCTTCTTCGTCTTCTTCTTCTTTCTTTCTTTCTTCTTCTTCTTCTTCTTTTTTCTTCTTCTTCTTCTTCTTCTTCTTTCTTTCTTTCTTCTTCTTCTTCTTCTTCTTCTTCTTCTTCTTCTTCTTCTTCTTTCTTCTTCTTCTTCTTCTTCTTCTTCTTCTTCTTCTTCTTCTTCTTCTTCTTCTTCTTTCTTTCTGGGTATTTCTTTCTTCTTCGTCTTCTTCTTCTTCTTTCTTTCTTTCTTTCTTTCTTTCTTCTTCTTCTTCTTCTTCTTCTTCTTGGGTATTTCTTTCTTCTTCGTCTTCTTCTTCTTCTTCTTTCTTTCTGGGTATTCTTTCTTCTTCGTCTTCTTCTTTCTTCTTTCTTCTTCTTCTTCTGGGTTCTCCCTTCTCCTTCTTCTTCGCCGCTCCACTGACGCTGTCGCCACCGCCACTTGCTCCTCCTTGATCGCCGGTTTACGGGTATTTACGGGAAAAGGTGGATGAATCCGGATGAATTTCATCCGGATTCATCCACCTTTTTTAATTATTGAAAACGGTTCTGCGGCCTCTTGCGTGATGAGGCGCATGATCGCGCCACGGCCTCGGCCGCGATGAGCATAGTATTGCGGCCATTTTTACCGCGGCGTGTCTGCGGCCTCGCCGCAGTAGCTACCGCGGCCAAGCTGCGTTGAGGGCCGCGGTGAACGCCTCCTCCCCACGTAGTGTAGGGAAAGCTCACAGAGCTAGGTTGAAAGAGCAAATCGAATGAAGGAGAATACCTAGCTCATTAGTATTTTATGTCAAGCAAAGACATTAGTGTGTGTGTGTATATTTGTTCGAGTCTAAGTAAAAGTTCGGTAAACTCTCGAATAAGACTCTAATCCTACTAAACTTACAAGTGGTATAAAAGAGAGTCCTAAATATACTCCCTTTGTCCTATCAAATATAGTATATTTGACTTTGCACGGAAATTAAAAAAAAAAGTGATTGACTAGAGAGTAATAAGATAAATTAGATATATAAGATAAAAATAATTTTTTGGAGTGGGAAGAAAACCGCTATCATTTGAGGCATTGCCTAGTCAACAATCTGCTAGCTAACCGGTACTAATTTATTTTATAAAAAAAAATCTTAAATTCATACAAAACATTTTACATTCATTCCAAACCCTAAAAAATTTATCCCAAACTTAGAAAACAACCCAATTTCTTCTCTTCATTTTCATCCCTCCTACATTCACATAAAATTATGACATAATCAATGTAAACTCACATAAAATCATATAAAAATCACCATTTCAAATCACAGAGATTGGGATGAAACTTCTAACCTCAAAACTATGGAGAGCACCGCGGTGGATGGCGAAAACGGCAGCAGTGGATGGCAGAGATGACGAGGAAAACAAAAGAAATCCATGAAAATTTGTAAGAGAGTGCGAAAATTAACGGAAAAAATGTAATAACATAACCTAATTGCACCAGTGATGAGAGACGCCGATGAGAGGTGAAAACGGTGGAGAAAACGGTTGCGAGAAGGTGGATAGTACTAACTGAAATAGAAATGGTGTATAAAATAGTAAAAATAAATATATCAATTTTTGGAAAACGCTGGAGTACGTATATGATACTACGAAAATATCTTAATTCGGCGGTGCATGCAGTTATGTGTTAGGTTTTTCAGGTGTCTGTTATCCTTGCACTGTTTTACTATATGATTGACAGGTGATTCTGATCCCCTTAAAATTCTCACTTTACTGTCCTCGCATGTAGAAGAGCAAACATCCAAATGTATGTCTATATAAATAAGTTGATTATTGTAATAACTACATATCATCGTTAGTATCATTGTTATCAAACTTAAATTGTTTACTCATTCCGTTCCAAATTGGTTCACTTTTTTTTTTTTGTATAATATTTGATCATCTACTCATTTTATATAAATTTTTATCATTTTCCAAACTTATTCTTACCCCCTCCCAACTCACCCCTAAGATTTTTTTGAGTAATTACATTTACAAAGTTAAAAGTGAACTAAAATAAAATAATAATAAAAAATCATTCCATTTAATATAAAAATATTTTGGTACTGTGATAAGATACTTGGACAAATGGAGTATATCCAATTTACGACGTTAATGATCGCAATCCAACGTTGTATTATAAATTGAAAACCGACTTTTCATGTTTATGGATTGATTCAAGTGGTTAATTTTTTTTTTTATCAACATAACTTGACTTCACATCAAGCAAACAACTATTGAATAAATCTATGTTTTCGAGCTAGTAGTCATTTGGAATAAGATGTTTTTAGATGTAACATTTTGAGAACAAAACAAATGAAAAACCGCCATTGATCATAGCTAAAAGCTAGCTATGTAATCCCTAACTTGGATGCATGTCCGGGTTATGAAGCTCGCATCCCCAAACACAAAGCTTTGTGCACTCTTTGCGGTTTCTTTGGTTTTATCTCAAACAAAACTGAGAAAGCACAAATAGCTTTCGTCACTCACTATATTTATCCTTGATGCCATCTACCACAATGTTTCCGCATAATTGGGGGCTGTAAGCCCCACGAGCATGAACAAATTTGAAGCAACAAAATTTCAAGCGAAAAAGACTTCAGCTGACAAGCTAGCCGCTAGGTGACCACCGTCCGGAAGACTTTGATGTCACCGACTACTATGGTTTACAATAAATTCTAGTGAGGTAATTAGTTAACCCACAGCCGATAATCATTTGATAAGTACTACTAATATATAGTATCTGTTTGATACAAGGAAGCGGCTTTACACAAAACATAGTCCAACAACGCATATAACCAGGGCACCCCAATTATAGAGGCTCATTTGACACCAAGCTGCAGCACAAACCATTGAGCTGTTCACTCACCTTGTAAGATAATAGACAACCAGGAAAATGACCACAAATGATGCCACTAATGTGAGCATGCTCCGGCTTGATTTCGTCTCAAATACCTAACAACAATCACATTATATACATATATATAGTCTCACATTAATGCATCAAATATACTTGTATGTGGCACAAAATGGAGTTAAAGGTAAGATAGAAACACTGCACAGAGGGTGAGGATGCGTACATATATCATCTACCTACCATCTTAAACTTGTCCATCGTTCCTGATAGGACTCCCCTTGATGTGTCCATATCATTGCCCTGTATGTAAATTTAAGCCTCAGAACCGACAATACCACACGGTATCATAATGATTCATCCACAAGACAATCTATCTCAACTTCCCCTTACAAATTAGTACATAGCAAAAACATGCTTAGAAAACATTTACTGTTATAGCAGCTCTGGAATCAATTTTATGTCTCAACTCTTTGAAGGTAGCTTTTAATGTTGTAAAAGCACTTCGTCTAATCCACAAAAAGAGTAAAAACTTTGAACTCGATGAACACTTTTATTTATGGAAGTTAAAGCAACTGTATAAAAACATAAAAAATAAATAAAAACTTGCATGGCTAAACATACATACCATACGATCCAACATACGGTTATGAGTGTCCACCTCCTCATGTATATCACCTGACAACTGTATATATGATGATATCAAAATTTTGTTTTCTAGTCAAGCATCACATAAAGACTAACAGTTTCATGCCACAAATTATATTTTATACTACTAGATATTGTTCAAGGTAAATGATGACCAGTAAAACTAGACAGAAATAAAGGTTTAAAATCCAACTCACCATTCTGCAACCCTTGCTCAATACATAGTAAATCAGTTTCTCCAGAGAGGCGCTAATACCTAATAAAAATCTCCATAACCTACCTACCTCTTGCTAAGCTAAGTTTTGTTCCATTCTTAGAACCTGTCTTAACGGTAAGATAATTTATAAACCACTTAAGAAGGTATACCAAAATATAACAATTTGAACAGCCTTGGACACCAACCAGTGGGAAAACTTACTCTCTTCAGCAGATTAACCCTATCTTGCAACCCATCCATTGCTCGTTCATTATCAACCTCATCGATTTCATGGGAGTAAGAAGATGAAGCCCTGATGCCACCTTCCTCAATGCCATCAAAAAGAGCAACCCTGTTGTTCCGTAATTCCCTGAAGACGGATATCTCAGTGTCCAAATTGATATACTACCAGCAAATAAAAGTAAGAATAGCTTAGAGATCTCTGTAGATAGCTGTTTCAAGCCACCCCAAATCCAGTACTATTTTCACGGTTGCTAAGCTAAACTATGGACGGATATGTAATACAAACAAGGATGCAAAAACATATTAACAGTGAATAATTAAAGTTTGGCGATATTTCAGCAAATAGAGAAAGGAAAAAAAACCATTGGACGTTGAGAAATGGTTAAGAAATAAGAAAACATATAAATCAGAAAAGAAAAAAAGCAAAATCCTGTATGAGGGCTTCATAATCTTACTCAGAGAGGAACCCACCCAGGCCAGAAACTTCAATTAAACATACTGTTAAGACATCAAGATACAGAATGTCCTAAACCTACCCAGCAGTTGGTCAACAGTTTGGAAGAAAGATTTCACAGGGTTGTAGCATCAACAACTTCTTTATATGTAGACGAATGTTGGAAAAACAAGACTGACTAGCTCTAAACGAAACTTCTGCAGGAAGTTCTTGTCAACGTTTTTAATCAGACCAAGCCCCAACACACTTATGGCACTTGGAAAGAAAATGAAAAGAAAAAAAAACAAGAGGCCTTCCGCCTTCCTATAGAAAGTACGTTATGCGTATTCGAACTGTAGCCACCAGACACCGACACCTTGGAGATAAGACTGAAGAATCAGATAGAGCCGAGAACTGTTACTGAGCGTCGTTTACCACAAGCGACTGAGTCAATGAACAGAACAGAACAGAACAGAAATCAATCTATGCTTAGAGCCAAATAGGAGTAATTAATAATCGCAGAAATCAGTCTCTATCTTACGAGCTCCTCGGTTAAATTCCTCCATATCACTTAATCAGTCTACAGATAGACATAACCGAAGAAACAAGCGATTCAAAATCGCCGACCAACGGGAAACGTTCGCCGCACAATTAAAACACGATCGGCGGGAGAAGAAAAACTCAGATCTACTCACCTCCTAGGGTTCATAGCTTACTATTGGCTCAGTCGTCGGCCAAAACCTAGTATCTTCAACCAGACGATTCTGCGTCAATCACATACAAATTCATCGAGAAACAGTTAACAACATGACGAAATTCGATTAAGCAGGCAGCATAATTAAGAGGAAACGACGAACAATTGGACAAAATGTGGCGTTGATCGAGATGAAAATCGGAGTTGCAGGGATGGGGAAAGTGATGAATCGGTTTTTACCTATGGAGGGAAGGGAAGCTTTAATTTCCCCGGTGTATAGTAGGAGTAGAATAGAATAGAGAAGACACACACACAGAGGCGTGAGAAGAAAAAGCGAAGGCTTGACGACGAGTTACTGAAGCATATTTATACTCTGGTGAAAATTCTCCAGCCTATCCTTGCTCTCATCTGTTTGGCAGATATGACGTGTACGGAGCTGACGTGGCTCCTTAGTTGGTAAGTGTTCATCCTCTTCGTCGACGATTCGTACCTAACGTTACGGAGTATACTCGTTTTTTTCTCTCTGTTTTTGTGCCCCCTAATAACCGAGTATACTGGCTTTATTAGCAAAGTCGGTGATGATAAATGATAACATGTTTTGTAGGTGTGTTAGATGAGAGAAAATTTTGTGGATTTATATTGATGGAAAATATGTGAAAATTGAGAATGTTTGTATGATAGAGAATATTTCTATTGTTCGTGAACATGCCCTTAATTTTTACAGTTGTTTTTGTCTCTTGTTTTTTATTATCTCACATCCATTTTAGAGATTTGAATGTATTTTTGGTAATCAAAATATTTCTTTAAGTGTCTACTATTTGGTGTAGGAGATGGATAATTGTGGGAATGCAAATGGTATGCTCAGATATATGAGATTCACTGTTGCTGCTGATAGTTTTGTAATAGCCTTGTAGTGGCTAATGTCACTACAAAGCCTAAAACAGAATAAAAGAAGATATTAGGGAACTGACATAAGAAAAACGCGTGAGCAACGCCGTGTTCACTCTCTCTTATCCACGCGAAGAGGTGAGGTGAATTCACCTCGGTCACGCGCATCTCCTATTTGGGGCGAAAGTGAACGCCTTGTTCACCCCTACATCACCTCTCTTCACTTTGCCGCTCTCGTCGTCGTCATCGTCCCGCCGCCGCCGTACTTTCGTCTTGCTTGAGGTATGTACTTTCGTAGTTGAAATTGTCGATGGGTTAGGTCGGTTCGTCTTGCTTGAGTGCGTGTCGGGTCGGTAGAGCTCGTCGTGCACTCCACTGGTGTGAATTTGAAGCTGTTTACGGTGTGAATATGAGCCGCATCTCATCTTTGCGCAAACGACAATGTGCGCGGCGCACATCTGTGCGCAGAGGTGCGCACATTAGTGTGCGCGGCGCACATCTGTGCATAGGTGCGCACATTAGTGTCTTGTGGCGCGCGCAGTAATGCCGCATTGTGGCGCATGCGCAATGTGCGCGAAACACGATTAGTGCGCACATGGTTGCGCACATGGTTGCGCACAACCGTGCGGTAACCTCTGGGAGTCGCATCTGTTGTACTATCATGCGTAGAATGCCATAGAGGAGTTGTGTATTTGTTCTAGGTTTATATTCCTCTGTAATAGTTGAAGCTGTGGTAACTTGTCTTTGTTGTGTTGATGTGTTGCATGTTCGGCAGGCCATGTCTAGCCAGCCCAACCCGCACAATGTGACGCCAGATTCAATTCTGAGCAGTATGCCACGATCCTAGCGTTTCTAGAGGATCCGGCTAATAAGATGAAAGTATTCGGTGTCAGCGGGAAGACAGAGGTTGGAGTGCCACCTCTGCGTAAGAACATGGCTTGGAAGGAGTTAGCGGCCATCATCAACAACAAATACAAGGGCAAGTTCAAGCTTGATGCGAAATCTGTGGGTGACCGTTGGCGGAACTACTTGAGCAAGTATAAAGCCGCCCGTGAGAAAAGCAACGAAGACTGGTTTTGGTGTGACCGAAGAAGACCGGAAGCGGAATATCCACACCATCCAGTGAAGCTCGACTACTTGTGCCCGCATTTCGAGCGAATGCATGCTCTCGTTGGTGATCGGCCGAACATCGATCTGCTGCGGTGTTCGATAGTGCAGCGTCCACGCTGGAACTGATCTCAATGAAGTTTTAAGGTATGTTGAACTGTAGTGTTTAATTTGAGAATAGTTTTGCGTACCTGATGCATCCATGTTTTTGATTGTAGTTACAATAATGATGAAGAGGTGACATTCGGTTTCGATGACCACCGGGCGGATGCGGTTGTTGGCGACTCCGGTCCTCATGAGTTCACGGAGAGTCCGTGCGGCGGTGGAGTCGATGTCGGGAACGTTGTGGGTAGCAATGACGATGACCTCTACCCATTGTCTCCTCGAAGGAGGCAACCGCGGGACGATGCGAGGATGAGGTGGTCGGTACAAGCGGGAAGCGCGTTGCGGCGGTGGACCGGGACGATGGGAAGAAATTGAAAAGGGATCGAAGGAAGGAACCGCCAAGCATATCGGGTCGGAAAACGCCCTCGCATGCCCGGAACCAATTGGCCCGGGCACTTCAAGATTGCTCATCCGCGAAGGCCACTGCTCTTCTCACCATTGAGGAAAAGAGGCTGAAGTTCGAACAAATGAGGTGGGAGACGGAGCGCGAGGAACGCGAAGTGAGGCGCAAGGAGGAGCAGGAGCTTGGCGAGCGAAGGCGCAGGGAGGAGCAAGAGCTTGTTGAGCGAAGGCGCAAAGAGGACAAAGAGGATGAGAGAGTGAGACGTGCTGAAGAGAAGGCCGAGAAGTGTAGGGAGAGGAGGTTTGCATTGCTGCAAACCTTGATTGCGATGGGAAGTCACCCGACGAGATCAAAGAAATGTTGGCCCTCCTTCTGTAATGAGTGTTGTAATGAATTGAGCATCTTTTTTTACGCACCTTCTTGATTGTACCTTACTATTTCATTGCTTTGGAATTGCAAATTTCTTGGTTACTACAGGCGTACGTTACAACCAAAAGAAACGGTATCGTGCAAACCTAGAAATCCGCGCATAACATTCATAGTTTAATCTACAAATACCCTACAAATGAAAAGGAGATAACGTTTGAAATAACCTGCAAATAACCTAAAAATTCGCAAATAACGTTTGAAGTACACAGCAGCAAGCGTGCGCGGCGCACATACGTGCGCACAGATAGCGCACGATTAGACGGAGACTTGTGCGCGGCGCACATATCTGCGCCAACGACGCGCAGATGCCCGGAACATGAAAACCACACCCGCTCTGGGCCCTGCGCTGGGACCGTCACCAGCGTTGTGGGCCATTTGCACAAGGGATAAGGGCGCCGCGCTGCCATCTTCGTTCGCTTGGCCGCCGGACCGGATTCCGCAATCGGTTCGGCACCTCACTTGGACCGGTTGGAGGAGCAGCGGGAGAAGCGGGAGTAGAAGGAGTAGAAGGCATGCCCAGGAGGTCGAAGTAGGATGCGGCGTGTGGGAGGACTGGCCGGGGAGGCGGCCCAAAGCTGCGAGAATGGCACGGCCGATAGTACGGTTCTCCACGCCCGACTGAAGTGTCCCCTGTGAAATTACCCGAGTCCAAGAAAGACCGCAAAATCCGCTCCTCCACTACCTTGTCTCTCGACCTCCGCGAGCTGCCTACCCTCTAATTCTCGACCAGCCTCGTAATGCCGCCATGCGTTCACCTGGACCCTATCTCTCTCCTTTGCCTCAAGCAGCAACAACATCTATCTTCGCACAAACACCGGAAATCAGCTCCTTCATATGCGCCTTAATATGCGTAAAAAACCTCTCAGGCTGAGATGGTGGCGCGCGTGCGGTCGTACTAGTCCCCTCACCTTGAGTGGAGGAGTAACCGGACTTCCCCCCATCATCCTGCTCGTCGTCGTCGCCGCCATCCGATGCACCTCCAACCGGAGCGGCACTTGCCCCCTTCTTGTGCCCGTCGCCCGCGTCACGCTAGCGGCGCGGAACTCAGGCAGTATCGCATCCCGCGATGGGTCCCGTACCGCCGGATGTTGGGAGGTATGGTGGGAACTGAATCTGTGTCCTCCAACGGCACTTGCGCATTATAGCGAGTCTTTGTAATGAAATGAGGGTATATGAGACTATTCTTGGAATGCCACGCGCTTGAGACAATACCCTCCCATATAAGCGTCCCAACCGACGGCACCGCCCCGTAGCAACTTTGAACAACGTGTCGACCCGCTCAATGCCGATCTGATGCGGTCTCCTTGTTGGCTGGAGGTTGGTGTGTATGATCTTGTTTAGTACCTGAAAAGTTGACGTGAGCACACGGACTGAAACAAACTTGTCCCTCCGGCCCTTAATTGCCATCCACTCAACCGGGGTGTCTGCATTGGATATAACCCCCTGTAGTCCGCTCAAATCCTGTGGAACTGTCACCTCGGATGTGGTCGGATCATTCGGTATCTCAAGCAACGAGCTAATGGCGGTAGGGGAGAAGTCTGCCAGTCTCCCTCTAATCGCACCTCGGTTGGGTCATCGTCAAACTCCTCCTTCTCTGAAATTGCCTCGTACACCACGGCGTAGAATTCGTTAACCAATGTCCGGTTAACCTCACGAGGTGGCACTACCAACTTCCGCGGTGGAGGGCATCCGGTGTTTCCGTAGCACATCGAGTGCTTCGTGATGCAAATCGTACTCCTCATCAGAATCAACGGGCGGTTGTCCCGGTTGAGTCGATACCGATCCTCGGCCGTTTTGCTTAGGAATTTCCTATAGCGAGAAGGTGGCTTGACAGGGGGCATTTGCGCAGCTCGTTCATCCTCGAAGAAGAACTGTCCTCCGTAGGCATAGGCTCCTTCCCCTGCCGACGCCCTACCTAACAAGGTGCAACAGCACGGTCAGTTCGACAATGCCGTGCGCACAGACATGCTAAGCCGACAAAGTTGTGCGCAGAGAACTGAATACCATATTGCTAATCGACAAAGTTGTGCGCAAAGGTGTACCAAAATCAGTGCGCTGTAAGAACACAAGAGCAAGGGAGGGAATGCGACGCGCACCTTGGCCATTGCCCGCTCTCTCGGTAGTTCGAAGTCTTGGCGAAGAGGGAGGTCCACTCGCGCTCGTGCGCTGCGAACCGTGCGCTCTGCTGTGCGAAATGGTGGAGAGAAGATGCGACGGCTGCCACTTAAAACCCTAAGCTATATATAGCGATTCTTGTTCCCGGTTGTGCGCGGCGCACAACTACGCGCACAACCAGCCGCACAACTACGCTTATAGCGCATGACGTGCGCGCTGACGCGCACACACATGCGCGCACACATGCATGCGCACACTGCTGCGCCGCGATTAGTGCTATCGATTGCGCACAGATCTTCGCACGCTTTTGGTTTACGTTATTCGTTGAGCGGTTTACCTTACATGGTTGCGTTAAGTTCTCAAAAATATATTACTATTAAACAAAGACCAAAGCAGGTTTCACACAAAACATCCCGTACTTGTAGCTACTTACGGAAGAACATGTTATTATTGAACTAGAGGAAGTACACCATTCAAATAACCCTTCGCGGCATAATCTTTGACTTCCTCTCTAAAGGCATTCGCTGCGTTCCACGTCGGTGCCCCCACATTCTCTCGCGAAGCTCACGTCTCGGAGTCACTTCACCGAACAGCTCCTCCCACGAGTCCCCGAGATTGCTCAACATGTTATGTAGGATGACACAAGCGATTGCTAGTCGAACGACTGTCTGCACATCATTTGAAGATCTTATTTGCCCGCGATGTTCCCTTGAGACATGACCATCTCCCTTTTAGAATACCGATGCCGTGCTCGTTCCTCACTCGTGCTTTGGCGAGTACGAAATTGAACTCTTTGTTAATGAGAACGTCTGCTGCGAGGTGACTTGAAGGCAGGAATAAGGTAACAGAGACACCGTAAGCCGAGTCCCCGATCAAGTATTCTCCTTTGCTAAAGTAATCTTGGTGGGGTCTTGGTATGTGACTTCCTCCAAACTCCAAAGATCGTGCATGAGCCAGGCCATCCGCATGCAAACCCAATGATACGTCTATCACTGTCGCAAACAATTTGCATATTTATGGAATACCTATGTTTGCGGTCCCAGTAACATTCCCCATCGACAGCTGGCTTCTCCGCTAGAGGAATGGTGGTTCCATCTACAAAACCAACACAGCCGGAAACCCTCCACCTCCATGACCTGTCCAATCTCCACTCTTCTTTCTTTGGAAGGCCACAAAACATACTTGGTGCCAATTTGCAAAAGGTTGCCGTCACCACCACCGCCCGTAAACAGAACCATGGTTCCAACACGAAGCCAAATAGCATTGATCGCATTGCGGTGGCTGCACTGTTCCCATTGTGTCCGAGACGCCATAGAGCAACACACACTTGCCATGTGACTGCGATCTGTGCACACTTGCTCGGTTGTGGAAAATCGGACACGGTTCCAAAAGCTCAACTAATCGGAGGAACGACTCCAAATCGCACCGGAAGTTACTGTTTGAATTCGGTGCATTTAGGTTGAGCGCACAATTCAGCAAGAACTCCGTGGACCGTGGCGACCTAACGCGAGTGTTCAGGTAGCGTGAGTTGCTGATTAGAACATAGGCATCGTATAGCTCCTCAAACTTATCGTCATCCTCATCAATTCCAATAGCGATTGCCATTTGTTGCTCAAGAACGGATAGAACGAGTCGACGATCGGATATTTTCGGCATCGCCGCTTTCACTTCACGAAGAGGAAGCCAACATGTTCATCACTTCCTGCATTTCATAGAAAAACACAGCATGAGTTGGTCTTAAATACTGGAACGACGTACTGTGCGCGGCGCACAGTACGCCGCACAACCTAGCGCACAACGTCAGGACACGTGAAAACCATCTGTGCGCGTAGCACAAAGACTGCCGCATCTCTACGCACACGACAGCGACTTGTGCGCGGCGCACGAATGAGCGCACATAATAGCGCACACATGACCCTACCTCTGCGCACGCATCTTAACAACCAAGACAACGGACGGAGCGAGACGCGAAACAGATGGGAAGGCAGCGTTACATCATAACAAAGTGGGTTGTTGAACATACCCATTCACATGTGCGCATTTCTCTCCCAAAGGCAAGGCGCATTTCTTCACGAGTCTGTCCGAGAGAAGATGCGCGACCTCCAAGCTCAGTTCTTCACGAGTCTGTCCAAGCTCGGTTCGCCGCAGAGAAGATGACCTCCAACACCGATTTCGGTTTCAAGATGACCCAAGAACAGCTTAGGTATGAAGAGAAGTAAGTTTGGATGAAGGGGAACTCATTTCGGTTGTAAACGCAACACGGAGAGGCGCAAAAGGAAGGAAGTCGAGGCGGGAAACGCACATGTGGTGAATTCACTTGTTTTTAACTTCTAGTTCACGGGTGCCTCAAACTTAACCATCATATTTTCACTTTTCTCACTCACCTCCAATTCACTCAGTTTTTCACCTAATAACTTTTTGTTCACTTCCTATGTTTGAAGCCCCTATTTAGCTTTGTAGCGATCTTAGCCACTACAAGGTCACTACAAAACATTGCATTTGATTCAAGTTCACTTTTTTACGTCACTGAAGTCCGATCTCTCTCAAACTTTCTATCTTCACTCCATTTCAGATTTATCTCCGTCTCTTCTCCACCATTTTTATCTCCTTTCTTTACTCTGTGTTTTTCCTCTTCATCTCACTCACCATCTTAAACTCTCTTTCTCTAGCAAATCTAAAGGCGCGCAGATGCGAAGGATGCGGGCAGCAGAAATGTGGAGGATGTGAAGGCAGCAGTACTGGAGGACATTGAGCACCGGTGGTGGAGGCTGTGGAGGGTGGGTTTGTTTTTTTTTCCCAGATCTAAGTTGGGATAATTTTTTCCGTAGATTCAAGTTTTTTTTGTATTCTTAGGTTAAATTTGAGTTGGAATGAGTTATTTTGTTCCATATCTAAGGTTTTTTTGTTAAAGATTCAAGTTTTGATGAAGATTGGGGTCTAATGATGAATAAAAATGTTGAATATTTGAATTTGGATTGTATTTCAGGGCTTGGTTTGGATGAATGTGAAACAATTTTCTTGAATGTAGATGAATTTCACGTTTCAGATCTGGATTTGTTTCCAACTCTGGATCTTTTTTTTTAATTTCGAAAATAGTTTGTTGCGTCTAGCCGTTTCAGAGCTGCTTCAATTGTAGCGGTTATGTTGTGGCGGTCTCCTTCAAAGCGGGCTCAAATCTAGCGGCATATGTAATGGCATCCACTGTTACGATTGTAGCGGATCTATAGCAGGTAGGCCGATAGAAACGCCTCCGCAAATACGTAGTGATTCTCTATTTGGTTTGGAAAATAAAAATTGGATTAATCTTCTTTTTTTACTTTATTACAACAAATTTTCACTCCACTTTATCAACATCAATCATTTGCAAATTGGGAAAATGCATATAATTAAATCTATGAAGATTATTCATCTTCATCTAATCTTGATTTGAGCACAAAGTTTGTTTTCAATGACACTAACGCTTCTGCTCTGCTACACTTCTTGATCTTTGTAATCTTGGTTCAAGCTATCATTTTTTATGAACAATAAAAAAACATGACAAAAAATAATTTCAATTGAAACGAGGTCTCAAATCAAAGCCCTCCATCCAATGAAGGGCTTAAAGGGAGGAGGCATGTTGACACTTGCACACACAACACAATTATGCTTCCTTCATATTTTCTTTCCAGGTCATTGACTTATTGTACAGCTCATATAGAGCAAGGAAATATGTAAACTTGTTTTAAGAATCGATCGATCAGTCTCTACAGAAAAAGGAGGAAAAATCTGGAAAGAGACGAGCAAGCCATGTCGCTGCTGATAAGAGCTAGGATTTCATATTTTGTGTATCCGTGTTTGATTCAAATTATCACTAAGATAAGTAGTGAAAAAAGATGAAAATGTACTCCTTGTAGCTAATAGTGCGCGTAGTGGCCTGAGGTTACATGTAGCAGCCAAAGGCCCGCGATGTTCCGGCGCTCATTTGAGATTGTTCAATGGTTGAGCTAACCCGATGGTTCAAGGTAGTGGCAGTGGTTCGACACGATGGAGGGTGGAGAGTAGAGATGTAAATGTTAAATAATTAAGTCAAATGTGAAAGTAGTAGGTTAAAAATCAGGGTATAATTCATGTAATAAACCTAAAATCCAAAGGAAAATCTATAGGTGCTTATGATAGAGTAAGTGTATATTTACAGAAATCTTAATGGGATTTAAGATGATTTTTGAAAAGAGTCACTTTAGGGTACTCCTAAGTGCGTAAGATAACAATTATATTACAAAAAAACCACTTCTCCAAACATATTAGTTTCTTTTCCTTCTCCAAGCCAATCCCAGACCCACTACCTTCAGGAGTTTTGCATACCACCTACAGCACTGCGCCTCATCCTGAGTTTGATTTAATTTTTTCCCGTCATCGTCGGATATGGGTAAAGCTACAGGGAAAGTATGGAACGGTTGGAGTCGAAGATGGGACTAGTGGCGAAGCCACATTATGTGTGGGGTGGGCCATGCCCCCAATGTACCGAATTAACTAGTATATAGTAGTATTTGTATATTAATCGTGATACTAATAACTAGCTGGTACCCCTCCTACGGGACAGGAATAAATAATTAGCCACCAAATATCATGTTTATTAAAATAATTATTTGATATAATTGACAACAATCCAAGTTTTGAATATTTTATTATACTATCAAACCAAGACTTCATACAATACTTGTCAGTAACTTTCTTTCTAACCGTCTACCGATAAAACAAAGACTCATTCGAAGATAAAATCATTCGTCGATTTATCTTCAACCTTCGATAAGTTAGAAATCGGATGTCGTAGGTACTCCAACCTGTATATGAAGACACAATTATTTAGATATTTCACAAATCATATGTAATTTAGAAAGTATAATGCAAACGACATACATTTTATCTTCAACAAATTCCGATGCTTGAATTCCTGTTTCACGACGAAAGTTTGCAATATCATTTCCGCTACAGCTGCCAGTCTCTTCGACCAAAATATTTCTGCGAATTTAAAAAATATTAGTTGTTCTAAACAAACACTAACCCTAAAATAACACATCATACCTGTCTAATCTTCTACGAGGATTTAAATCACATTCGAGTGATCTTTGAGCGTTTAAGCGGTAATATATTTGCACGCACATTACGTTGTAACAAAAATCAATCATTTCAACAATATACTATTAAGAACATTGTTACTACAAATGATGTATAACACACAGTATAGGGCGAACTACATACCATTCTTATACTTTTCAAAATTGTGTCTCTCTGCAGCAAAATCGATTGCACTAAATTCCTTAACTGTAAAACTGGATCGTTTGTTACTGATATTATAATCAGTAACCTTTATATCCCAAGTGAATTTCGACCCTTTTGCTTCAGCAATAAATTTTCTCTATCAACGATGCGTTTTTCCTCGCCTTTCCGGACAAATGCAACAAAGTACTTGAATATTTATTAAAAGTTTAGTGATCATGCATCTATTAAATGTGTAATTAGTTTGTATATTTAGGGGCATTTATGTAAAAATAATTTAATTAACAGCCAATTTAACGGAAAAATTAACGGTAGGACCAAAACAGGACAGAAAACCAAACATTTAGAACTAAAATAGGACGAATTCTTAAAAGGGGACCAAAATAGGACACGCATCAAAGCTAAGGGACTAAAAATGTACTTTACTCTATTTTATTATACTATCAAACCAAGACTTCATACAATACTTGTCAGTAACTTTCTTTCTAACCGTCTACCGATAAAACAAAGACTCATTCGAAGATAAAATCATTCGTCGATTTATCTTCAACCTTCGATAAGTTAGAAATCGGATGTCGTAGGTACTCCAACCTGTATATGAAGACACAATTATTTAGATATTTCACAAATCATATGTAATTTAGAAAGTATAATGCAAACGACATACATTTTATCTTCAACAAATTCTCGATGCTTGAATTCTGTTTCACGACGAAAGTTTGCAATATCATTTCCGCTACATGATCTCTTCGACCAAAATATTTCTGCGAATTTAAAAAATATTAGTTGTTCTAAACAAACACTAACCCTAAAATAACACATCATACCTGTCTAATCTTCTACGAGGATTTAAATCACATTCGAGTGATGCTGAACGTTTAAGCGGTAATATATTTACACGCACATTACGTTGTAACAAAAATCAATCATTTCAACAATATACTATTAAGAACATTGTTACTACAAATGATGTATAACACACAGTATAGGGCGAACTACATACCATTCTTATACTTTTCAAAATTGTGTCTCTCTGCAGCAAAATCGATTGCACTAAATTCCTTAACTGTAAAACTGGATCGTTTGTTACTGATATTATAATCAGTAACCTTTATATCCCAAGTGAATTTCGACCCTTTTGCTTCAGCAATAAATTTTCTCTATCAACGATGCGTTTTTCCTCGCCTTTCCGGACAAATGCAACAAAGTACTTGTCTTTCTATGATATGCCTTCGTTTAGTTCATCATAGTTTGCGTCTAAAATATCTATGTCAAAATAACCTTTTAGAAATACTACAACTTTCTTTGATGCTGTGTTCTCCACAGCTCAAGCTGTGTCCTCTAGACCATCAAATGTGAATGTTCTCCATTCATCTAGATATGGGAAATAGTTAACATCCACGCTTGAGAAGAATCTGTCTTTCATTTGGGATGTCCTGAAATTAGATACCTGTAAATTCTTCTCTTCAATTATACACTCCATTAGGTTAATGAAGTTAGCATTCAACCTCAACCTGCAAAATATATCCGAGGGTTGTCAGTAGGGAAACTATGTTCTTCCATTTGATGAACAAATTAAAACTTCTTACCTGTAGTCCATCACAAAAATAATTTGATGCCTCATGTACCAAAGCCAATAATTGGTTTTTATGGTGCAGTATGTTTTACTTGCCCTTTTTATAGATATGTTATGCGTCTTCCGCCTCTTAACTTCCCTCACATTTTTTGGCGCCGTATATTGTTTTTTTATATGACAAATATTACATCTATTCCACTTTTGCATAGTTAGAACTCTAATTCTGATCCAATGATATCTCCTAAGATTTTTAAGCGGATTTGAATATATCCCAGTAATTATTATTTTCGATCTAAAGATTAAAAATAAATTAAAAATACATTTGCTTTTTCTTCGATATCAAGTTTATTTTAAAATATATTCAGTTACAAGTATCTTTTACTCAATAGTTCACTTGATTTTTTAATTTAACCGGATTTCCTTGTTTTCATGTCGACTTGTAATCTTTTTTTTTCATTTTCGATTTCAAGTTTATTCAAGTACTATTAGTTGTACTCTTTTCCTTTATTAATTTATTCTTTGTTTTCATGTCGAATTGTAATCTGTTTTTTTTTAATTTCCGATTTCAAGTTTACTTAAAAAATTAAAGTCTTTATGCTTTGCCTTTCGATTTCAAGTTTACTTAGGATTTTCATGTACGAGGATATTTTCTGATTCAATGATATATACTAAGATTTTTATGCGGATTTGAATATATCCCAGTAACTTTTACTCAATAGTTCACCTGATTTTTTTAATTTCACCGTATTTCTTTGTTTTCATGTCGACTTGTAATCTGTTTTTTCTTCGATTTCAAGTTTTCATGCATTCCTAATCCGATAATCAATTCATAATTTCATTAATAACCTAAAACCGAATCAAGCTAGAATAAAAATCCATAGAAGTAATATTTTGAATAGTGATTTCAACCGAATGTGAAATGAAATCTACTGCTCATTTGTGCTGCTTTCTTCAATAGTTGGTGCTTTATCATCTGCATCTGACGGTCTGTCCACCGTCACTCTTCTTGTTGTTGCTCTTCTTCTAGACCTCGTACTCCTACGCAATCTGGACCCTCTTGTAGCATCAGATTCAAAGATGGTAGCCCTTATGTGGCGCTGAGAGTCATAAACCTATTACATCTGTGTGATTTAGAATGTTAATTAATATAAAACTCAATAATTTTTATACCTGTAAATTTAGCGCTTGTAGGCGCGCGCCTAAAATTCTTGCATCATGTTGGAGTTGTATGAGCATCCTTCCAAGTATTCCCTTTACTTGGTTGCAGCAAAGACCATCAATTTGCATGTCATTAATTTCAAATTTTCATGTATTAAATATTGTACTAAAAAGATATGGATATTTACTTAAGCTTTCAGAATATCAAATTTCTAATTCAGGGCTTGATTATCTTGATGCAGTTTGCGCATCTCACTGTCGTTGCAAGTATTTTGAAGCGAGTTCGAAGAGCGGGAACTGAATGGGGATGTGCGTAATGATGAGTTAATGGGCTATTTATGATATTATAATATTAGTGTCTCTATTAGATTGGACTGTTACATTCTGTTATGGAGATATATCATTTACTAGCTGTAATCTTTTTCTTTATTTCAGCACATCCCACTTAATCAAAAAAATGAATTCAATGTAATGGAAAAAAAATTTAATTGGTCCAAATGACATTTTTTCAGCCTATATAAAGTGTAAATATCGTTTTACCCTATTGTAAGTTCCTGCTTTAAGTAATGCTAACACTTTGGTTATTTGGGAGCTTGCTGAAACATTTAGTTTAGACTCCATTATAGATTATTTTAATAATTTAAAAGAGTGGCATGTCCATCTCAAACTTCCTAAATAAATATGTGCATGTATGGTGAATTTTTTGTATCATATTAATTTGTAGTTATATAACAATCTTTCGTCAAACTTGTTTCTTGTTACCATTTAATCTTATTCTTCGTAAGTGACTGATTCCCCAAACCTAAAATCCTGGCTCCATCACTAAATGGGACAGTAGCTATCATAGATATCATGAGGTTTGTGAAATTTTGGATCACCCATTAACTCTTATGAGGACACACATTCGGTTCACTCTGTAATTAGCTTCTGTGAGGAAATGAGATTTGAGAAGCTAAATTCGTAGAAGAGCTAAGACTCATTAGCTTGATTACGTAATCGAAGATGGTCAAACAATTATTATTATTATTATTATTTTGCTTATTGCTTTATTGAAGAAACTTTTAAAATTAAGAATGCAAATAACGAGATACTGTTTTACCCGTGCTTCGCCACGGGTCTATCCTTCATTAACCCTGAATCAATTGGATTATAATACAAAAAATAAAGAATGAGAAAACCATAAGTACAAAATTTCATGTAAATTATGCAAAAGAAAAAAAATGTATACCAAAAGAAAGTTAGTCCCTCAACAAACAAAAGAGAACAAATATAATGTTATTTCATCGCATCACATCTAAAGAAAGAACTTAGTTACTATAAAAATGAAATTAAAGGTAAAAAGTGAGTTATCTCTTTATGTCAAAAAGTATTAAGAAAAAAGATAGAAAAAATAAAATATTGAAATATCTAAATTATAAGATTGGAAACATTTTGGGACCAATATGAAAAATGAATGAAAGTAAAAGGTGGAGTAAAATGAAATTATCCTTTTAAACAAAAATTTAAAAAAATAAGAAAAAAAAGATCAAGAAAATATAAAATGTCAAAATATAATATTGAAAATATTTTGAATCGATATGCAAAAGAAATGAAAGATAAAATGTTAAAATATCAAAATATAAGATTGAAAATATTTGGGTTCAGTATGCAAAAGGGTTGAAAGTATATAATGTAAAAGAAACATTTATCCTCTAACTACACTTTACCACAACTAAACTACACCATACACCCTACCACACAATTTAAAACTCAATTAACTATTCATTATTGTAGCAAAGGTTTGTAATTGTTATATATGTAATTGATTTCACAATTGTATGTAGAAATTTGATATCATTGTAACAATTTGATGATCATTGTAGCAACTTAATGATCCATTGTAGCAATTTGTTATCATTCGTAGCAATTTGTTATCATTCGTAACAATTTAATGATTCGGATGGTAGGAGAGTCGTGACCCATCAGTAGGAAATTCATGATCAGCAGTAAAAGACTAGTGATCCCACATTTGAAGGGTAGTGATCATGCAACAAGAGTTTCATAGACCTTGTAATTCATGATACACGTAGTAAAATATCATCGTATCACATCTAAAGAAAGAATCTAGTTACTATAAAAATGAAATTAAAGGTAAAAAGTGAGTTATCTCTTTATAACAAAAAGTATTAAGAAAAAAGATAGAAAAAATAAAATATTGAAATATCAAAATTATAAGATTGGAAACATTTTGGGACCAATATAAAAAATGAATGAAAGTAAAAGGTGGAGTAAAATGAAGTTATCCTTTTAAACAAAATGTTTTTTAAAAAAATAAGAAAAAAAGATCATGAAAATATAAAAATGTCAAAATATAATATTGAAAATATTTTGAATCGATATGCAAAAGAAATGAAAGATAGAATGTTAAAATATCAAAATATAAGATTGAAAATATTTGGGTTCAATATGCAAAAGGGTTGAAAGTATGATGTAAAAGAAACATTTATCCTCTAACTACACCTTACCACAGCTAAACTACACTATACACCCTACCACACACAATTTAAAACTCAATTAACTATTCATTATTGTAGCAAAGGTTTGTAATTGTTATATATATATAATTGATTTCACAACTGGATGTAGAAATTTGATATCATTGTAACAATTTGATGATCATTGTAGCAACTTAATGATCCATTGTAGCATTTTGTTATCATTCGTAGCAATTTAATGATTTGGATGGTAGGAGAGTCGTGACCCATCAGTAGGAAATTCATGATCAGCAGTAAAAGACTAGTGATCCCACATTTGAAGGGTAGTGATCTTGTAACAAGAGTTTCATAGATCTTGTAATTCATGATACATGTAGTAAAATATCATCGCATCACATCTAAAGAAAAAGAAAGAACCTAGTTACTATAAAAATGAAATTAAAGGTAAAAAATGAGTTATCTCTTTATAACAAAAAGTATTAAGAAAAAAGATAGAAAAAATAAAATATTAAAATATCTAAATTATAAGATTGGAAACATTTTGGGACCAATATGAAAAATGAATGAAAGTAAAAGGTGGAGTAAAATGAAGTTATCCTTTTGGGTAAAATGCACGGATAGTCCATTATCTTTGACTATTGTCCTATTCAGGTCCTGTTTTAAGAATTCGTCCTGTTGGAGTCCCTTATCTTTATCTTTTGGTGCATATGTAGTCCTTTCGTTAGTTTCATCGTTAAATGTTCCGTTAAGTGATTGAAATGAGTAAAACACCCACAACTAATTTGCAACTTATTCCCTGATTTTATAAAATCTATCAATTTTGTCCAAAAAATATCATTTTTTCATCTCCACCCTTCCTCTCTCCCAGCCACGTTCCACCACCATGATTCCTCCATCACTTTTCTTGATTGAGGTGCATGCATAGCCAGCCAAGGAGGTGCATCCTCATAAACATCTTGCTTCTTTCCATCATTGCTCTCTCCACTTACCAATTCTAGCAGTGAAAGAAATCTTTTTTCCTGTTTCACCATTAAGGGCTTCGAAACCAGACCAAGACACCTCATCTCTGTAACTTAGCTTAGTTTTTCCATTGGAAGTAGCTTTATTCACTACATTCACATCCCCGCCTACAAATCCATCTGCTAAATGTTCTGAACAACTTCCTGAAATTACAGACCCATCAAAACCCAATTTTAAGGTTTCTCTCTCATCTGAAACTCAATCAACAGCAGAACCTTCTGATCCATTATGAACCAACGACGAAACCGAGCTAATCAAGAAGTGCGCTTCATAATAAACATCACAGACGGTCACGCCATTAACATTCTTGAGCCCTAATTTGGCAATCCTAGTGGAGTTAAGGTGGTGCTTTTTCTCTAAACTGTGCTGAAGTATAGTCACACTTACGTGTCGACCTTTCCGGTCCGAAGCCGGGAGCAGAGGCAGAACTGTTGGGGTTTCGAACACTCCGAGCATGTGGGTCGCTTGGGTTTCGGGAGGGTATGGCTCGTCGCCATTGGTAAGGTTCGAGAAGCTTTGAGTCGCTCCAAGTGGATGCGGGTCGAAGGAGGAGAGTAAAAGGAAGTTTTGAATCTGTTAAAGAATCGAGACGCAAATGATTTGTGGAAAATTCGTGCTCGCGCCCATAACCGGAGACGACGAGGATGGATCTGAGCAACCCCCGCTTCAGATTTCATCGACTAAAAAATTCCCAGTTGCGATAATCCAATGGTTGAATCCAGCCCTCTCCTAACCAAGAAGGCGAGACCAAATCGCTGTCGAAGCTGCGCCGACAGCCATGGAAGTGATTCCCAAGCTGGACATAATCGCCACCACTGGAAGTCATCGGAGAAGCTAGCTGATGTAGAAACGGAAAAGGAGCTGAGAGAGAGAGAGAGAGAATGAAGAAAGATGGGTGAGTTGGAATTAAGAGTAATAGAGAAAAAAAACTTTAGGGAGTCATATGTACATGAATTAAGGTCGGAGGAGTGTTGCTTGCATTTTACCCAAACTAATGATCTGTCCTAAGAACTAAGGGTATAATCGAAATTTCACTGTTCATGGCATTACATGCAACCACTTAACGACGTAGTTGACGGAGCAACTAACAGAAGGACCATGCATGCATTAAAAATGAAAGATAAGTGACCTGAACAGGACGAATTCTTAAAACAGGACCTGAATAGGACAACAGTCAAAGATAAGGGACTATCCGTGCATTTTACCCTTATCCTTTTAGCAAACAAATTTTTTTAAAAAAAATATGAAAAAAGATCAAGAAAATATAAAATGTCAAAATATAATATTGAAAATATTTTGAATCGATATGCAAAAGAAATGAAAGATAAAATGTTAAAATATCAAAATATAAGATTGAAAATATTTGGGTTCAATATGCAAAAGGGTTGAAAGTATGATATAAAAGAAACATTTATCCTCTAACTACACCTTACCACAACTAAACTACACCATACACCCTACCACACAATTTAAAACTCAATTAACTATTCATTATTGTAGCAAAGGTTTGTAATTGTTATATATATAATTGATTTCACAACTGGATGTAGAAATTCGATATCATTGTAACAATTTGATGATCATTGTAGCAACTTAATGATCCATTGTAGCAACTTAATGATCCATTGTAGCAATTTGTTATCATTCGTAGCAATTTAATGATTCAGGTGGTAGGAGAGTCGTGACCCATCAGTAGGAAATTCATGATCAGCGGTAAAAGTCTAGTGATCCCACATTTGAAGGGTAGTGATCCTGTAACAAGAATTTCATAGACCTTGTAATTCATGATACATGTAGTAAAATATCATGATCCCCTAGTGTGAGTTCCATGAACCCAATATAAATTTCATAATTAATTCGAATGAACTAATAAAAACATGTTAAAGCTTAAATGGACTCTAAAAAAATATCAAAACATATGACATATGAGTCTCTTTTTCTTAGTCTTTTTTTCTTTTCACTGGATTGTTTGTATGTTTCTATTATGAAATAAAAAGATATCATTTTGTTATAGGTGTACGAAAATGAAAAGGGTAAACTCTAGCAACACTCCTTTAAATTACATTATTATCCTATTCGAATCCTATTTTAAGATTTTGTAATACATTCATCATTTAAGTTACATTTTTATCCTAATGAGACAATTCTGTTACATTTTCAGTTAAAACCACCGATTAAGTGAGGGTAATTATGTAAATATATATTTTTATATCTAATTTAACCTTTTTTTCAAATCTGGAAATAACCACCTTTTATAAAATTTTACAAACCTACCCATCCCTTAACTCCTCCCTGCTACCTCCTTCCCGCATATCCACGCTCCAACAATACAGTATCGTAACTTGCCGCCAATGTCGGTTTCAAACCGCGCGCCACCACCACCCTCACCTCGGCCGGCCTTAACATCGCCACACCTTGCCTTGACCCGCCTTACTCTGGAGATCTGGCCGCGTGACAAGCAGATTTGGGTGTGTGACGATTTCGCAATGATGGTTGGCTATGGTGAGGTTTCCTCACCGTGATGGGTTGGGTCGTGGCGAGATAAGGTCGAATGGATCTAGATCGGCAAGTGGCCGGCGGCAATGTTCAGCTGGACAGTGAAGTTGGCTATCTTGTGGAGGAGGACGAGCGGAAGGAGAGGGAGGCCAGAGATGACGAAGCAGGGGTAGCGAGGCTGGTCATGGTGCTGGTATTTGGCGGCCATGGATGGGACTCAGAAGTTTCCACTTCAGGTTCGTGGGTCAAGGATTCCGAGAGGTAAAAGTTTGTTGTTTATCATGAGACCACCTTCTTGAGAATATCGATTGGCATTATGTGCTTCACCACCAGGTCACCATTGTTGCGATTCAACAACCAAATACTGGAAATGGAGGGGGTGAGATCAATTGGGGACAATTGAACAATAGCGTGTGGAGGGTTGACGAGAGTGGTGCTGGGTAGTGAGGTGGGTTTGTTAATTTTGAAACTATTTGGGGTTAATTTGTATATTGTTAAAGAGTTGGGGGGTTAAATTGAATACTAGATATGTACATTTACATAAATGCCCTTGTTTTAACGGCGGTTTGATGGAAAACTTAACTGAGGGACTTTAATAGGACAAAAATTAAACTTAATGGAAGAAAGTGATACAAAATCTGAAAACAGAACTCAAATATGACAACAATGTAACTTAAGGGACACAAATTTTTATTTTAATGAAAACTACTGCACACAAACTTGTAATTTTAATGAAAACTACAATGCTTAGGTTGCGCTATTTCAAATAGCACAACGTAACCTTGACCTTTTTGAAATTAAAGGGGTATGTAAATTAGGCGTAAAGTTGAATGATAATTATCCAAAAAATTTCCAACTAATCAAACTTTTCCTCTCTTTCCCTCTACCATTTTTCACACAATTATTCAAAATGAGAAAAATGAGATAGAAAAATAAAAGTAAAATGAAGATAATTGATTACTTTTGGAGGGAAAAGTTTATTTAAGGAAAACAAATATTGTTTTTCTTAAACAACACATACAAGATTTGTGAGCCAGAATTTATGGGAGTCCGTTTATGTACCACATATGTGGAAAAACATATACCTAAATGTACTACTAATTAACTGACTTAACTAACTAATCTATTAAATAAAAGACTAAAACACCCTTTATAGAGATTTATTAAGATGATAAATTTGATATTTTTATGGTATGTGTTTTTTCACATATGTGGTAAATAGACACTCACATATTGATGGAGTCTGGGGTTGGGTCAAAATTGAAAATAAAATAGGAAAAAACATTACAACATAAATTTTGTGATAAATTGTTGAAAGTAAAAGTTGATTGAAAATGATGGTTTGATAGTAAAATACTAAAAAGTGAAGAAAAAAAGGGGGGGAAAGCACACATGTTCATGAAATCGAACTCGAACACATCCTTGATCTTGCGTCAACTCGATGAACCTCTAAAGAGTCTAAACCACAGTTTTTTTCCTTTTACCATAATCGTATCGCCAGATCTCCTTATCTTCCAAACGAGAATCGGATTCTAATCGGGCCGGAAGCTGCTGGTGCTAGGGTTCGCCATTGAACCAGAAATCGAGCAGCGTCCCGCTTACGCTGACCAGATACGCCAACAGATAATGGGTTCGTTGAACGATGGATCACCGGCACCGGAAAACATGGAGAATTTCCTCTGCGAACGATTGTTAGATCAGAGCCAGCCCATCTCCGAGCGCTTCCGAGCCCTCTTCTCCCTTCGCAACCTCAAAGGCGCCGCCCCGCTTGCGGCTCTCATCCAAGGTCCCTCCCTAACTAACCTGTACTTTCGATTCTTGTACTCTCTGTTGAGCTAAAATTCGTATCTTCATCGCAGTAATGAAATACGAGTGCCTTTTGTGGACAACTTATGGAACTCTAATTTCATTTCAGTCTTACGTAACTGATGTGGAGGCTTCACTTCATGTGTTTACTTAACTCCGCTGTCATGTTTATTTTTCACTGGCAGCAACAAGGGACTCTTCCAACTTATTGGCGCACGAGGCTGCATTTGCCTTGGGTCAAATGCAAGATGCTGAGGCTATTCCTGCTTTGGAATCAGTTCTTAAGGACTTTTCTTTGCATCCTATTGTTCGGCATGAGGTGCAGTCTATTGTGCATTTAATTTCAGCGCTGAATACTTTGTGATTGTTTTCCCCCCTCCATTGTATGGTGTAGTCAGGTTATAGCTTACTATCTTGAGTATGCAGGCCGCAGAGGCTCTTGGTGCGATTGGTTTAGAGGGTAACATTCCTCTTCTAACGAGTAGCTTGTCTATGGATCCAGCTCCGGAAGTTCGGGAGACATGTGAACTGGCCCTTAAACGCATTGAGCAGTTGAAGGCTTCTGACGGTATCAGTGGAGCAACAGATAAGTCACCCTTCATGTCCGTTGATCCTGCAGCACCTGCTGCATCAGATTTATCTGTTGATAAACTAAGGTACTTATAGGCATATGGATGCCATTTTGTACGCCTCATAGACTTTGAACATTGGTTTAACCAACCTTATATATTGAAGGGAGGCTCTGTTGGATGAAGAAAAGGGCATGTATGAGAGATATGCTGCTCTTTTTGGACTACGAAATAATGGCAGTGGAGAGGCCATTGCTGCAATAATTGATTCTCTTGGTGCGAAAAGTGCTTTGTTGAAGCATGAGGTCAGAAAATTCTGGTGTAGTCAGTTTTGTCATCTGTGAACTGTCTTCTTGCCCGATGACGTTGTTGCACTTTCTCCATTGTGACCTAGGTGTAGTTCCTTTCTTATCTCACAACTTTGCTTCATTCCAGGTTGCTTATGTTTTAGGACAATTGCAAGACAAAGCTGCTTCGGATGCACTTAGCAAAATACTTAGGAATGTGAACGAGCACCCTATGGTTAGACATGAAGCTGCTGAAGCACTTGGTTCAATTGCAGGTTTGACTTGCAAATTGTTCGATATATAGTCGTTCACTATGGTCATGCGTCTTACCCACAGTGTGATTACATTTCCATGTTTACTGTAATGAGGATGTCATTTTTCTCTTTCAGTACATTTTTATCTAATCTTGTTATTGAATCTCAGATGATCAAAGTATCGCACTGCTTGAAGAATTTTCTGCGGATTCTGAACCTATAGTATCTCAAAGCTGTGAAGTTGCACTCAGCATGCTGGAACATGAGAGATTAGGAAAGTCATTCGAGGTAAGTGCAACAAGCATGAGGTGCTATCTGTCATTAGCTTATTATACTGAAGGATGACCGATGATACTGATTGTCATTGCAGTTCCTCTTTATGCAAGACCCTCTTGTACATTAGGTTTTCCAGTAATCTCTGCTGAACGAATACCAGTGCAATAGTTGACAGGAGGCGAGAAGAGAAATGGAATACATGCAGGCGTGCATTTCATGCAACATAACGTTGAAAGCATACAAAACGTTACTAAACATATATTGCAGTTCCTCTTTACGCATTTCAGTTGCTGATAACTTCTGGGTCGCCACATATATTGCGCTAGTGAATTATTCACCAATATTTTCCAGTGTCATTAAGTTACTAAAAACATACCCCCTCCGTCCCAAGTGTGTTGTCACAACATCAAAATATTTTTGTCCCAAATGAAATGACATTTTTTCACTTTTGTTTTATTTTAGTTCACTTCTACCCTTGCAAATGCACACATTTGAGGAGTCTAGAGAGTGAGTTGGGAGGGGTGAGAATGGGTTTGGGAGAGGGTAAAGATGGAAGTTTATGTGAAATGAGTTAATGATCATAAAAAAATTAAAAGTGACAACACACTTGGGACGGAGAGAGTATTTTGTGGATAATTCTTGAACCTCACTGCATATCTTGGTATCCTTGTCTTTTGCTTTTGATAGCTCTAGAAGTTGGCATAAGAACAGAAGCTTAATGGAGTAGAGTAGTGGTGAAGGTGGCACTTGGGCCAATTTTTGACAGCATCTGGGCTTGGGCCTGTTGGTGTTTGAGACCATTAAGCCCGTATTTGACCTGCTTCCAAGGCAGGGATCTCTGAGCCTTGCCGAATGTCTTCTACTTAGAGAATACTGACAAAAGTTGAACTAGCTTAGTGAATTCAATCTGACGGACATTTACGGCTAATGATCATAAATTTGAGTGATTCCAACATTAATTGCAAATGGGTGTTTCTTGTATGTGCATGGATTATCCTAAAAGATAAACACAGCTATGCACTAAACTAAATAAGCCATTAAACTCTCAAACCAGATCTTTAAACATTGACATCAGTCCTGAATTATAAACTAAAGCAATCCTAAATTGACATCAATCCCACACGAATGAGGTCAATCTAACCCGACTAGATTAAATGTAACATAAGTCAATTCTCACCTTAACTCGAATGACCGGATTTGAAACACTCGATGCATTTATTACGGGGAAATGTATCATATTGTCATAAATGTTTGGATAAATGATCAATTTAATCACTCTCTTTGTTTGGTGGTACCAGAGTACCGCTGCTATAGTTTGAGATACACGTTTGTCACTGACCGTTAAAATAGCCACGCTGGCGCCTCGTCACGCATGACGTGCCCGCTTTTTTGTGAGCTGACAAATGAGGTGCTGCTGACCGGAAACAAATTTGCAAATTTATAGATATAGGGGACTAAATTGCACTTCTAACAAATATAGGGGACTAAATTGACAATTCATCCCTAGCTCACCGCCGAAACAGCCCTTGCCTCGCCTTCGTGATCTTCCTCACCAGCTCCAACTTTCTCCTCTCCATTCACAGCCCCTCACCACGAATTCCAACCCCCAACCTCTCCGCCACGATGAGACGAAGTTGTAGAGCTATCCCTTGTCACTAGAGATGTCCAAACGGAGGAGAAATAAGCAAAACCCCATCAGAGTTGTTTTCCTCTTCCACTGCCAAATTCCTCCGGAACAGCCACTTTCGGCAGCGCTCACCACCACTAATCACTGGATCGGACGACGGCGCACCAGAATGGCCCAAATCCGCCGCGATACGTCTCCGACAGCCAGTTGCCGCCGCGTCCTCCACCGTTAAACGTAGGTTCGGCAATCAGCGGAGAAGAAGGTTGCATTTTTGGTAAAATTACTCCCTTAGTCTTTTTCCCTCATCTTTTCTCTTTTATCTAACTTACGCCCCTAGGTTTCATAAAATCCACCTAAGTCACTCCATCACAAAATATTCCACAGATTCTCGCCGTCACTTGGTCAAATGGTAAGACGGTACCAATAAACAAAAGAGCTGGTAAAATGTAACCAGAATATATAAAACATTGGCAAAACGAAACCCGCAAAACAAAAAAGTGGTAAAATTGATCTTTTACCCAAACGTTGATGGAAAAATGGTACCATTTCCCCATTTATTAAGCCTAACATGAACTGCTTAGTGTTCGATTCGACTCGATTTTATCCTAATTTTTTCCATTGATATTCGTGAACCGTTCGAGCTTGGCTCGATCGATTTAGCTTGCTCGAGTTCGTTCATATTATTTTTAAACCAAACTTGAACACAATGTTCGATATAATTTTCTACCTAACAAACTTAGTACTCGGCTCAGCTCAACTCATTTTCACCACTATCATTAGTTACTGCCTCACACATTTGCATTTTCCGTGATTGGCAACTTCGTATATAGACGATAAGTTAAAAAAAAAATAAAATAATGAGAAGTTTAAAATTGATATAGTTAGGCTCCATTCATTTCTTCAAAAGAAAAAAGAAACTCAAAACTTTCAAAATCAATTTTCTCTCTAAACTTTTTCTCGTAAAATTCCCTTCATTTTCTAAAAACACTATGAATCAGTTTACTTGTGGAATTTTTTTCCGAATATTCCATTCTTAATTCCCTTTACAAGTACTTGAATTGAAGGTATAGCTTGCTATTATATACTCCCTCCGTCCTGATTTAATAGATACATTTGACTTTGCTGTTTCAAAGTTCAACGTTTGACTCAAATAATTACTAAGAAAAATGGTGAAAAAAAATTCAAAAAAATATATTAAGAAAATTTATACTTCAAATTATGATATGGATAAGAATTATTAAACTTAAAATGACCAAACACTCATGAAAAAAATGATAGATTAAATACTGTGAAACAGTGAAAACAAATGTATCTATTAATCGGGGACGGAGGGAGTATAAGGGATGAAAGACATTGTTTTCCAAACTTCAAAACAAGATTTTTCATTTTAATACTTATTCCGTCTTAAAAGTATTGCAGCACTATCATCTTTGGGACGTCCCAAATGTAATGCAATGCTTCCTTTTTTTGATAACTTTTTACACATTAATTTACTAAATCATCTTTATCTCTAAATTTTAAAAAATAAAACACCAACAAATAGTAAATATGGATATCTTTCTTCTCCAAATAATTTTTTTATTCAATAATATAATTCTTAATTTTTATTCTTGGAATATTCATCGTTATAGTTATTTTTTTACTGTTATTCCTTGATTTATGTGTTTGACTACATCTTTCAATATAGAGAAAAGGAAAATGAGAAAGTCAATACTAAAATTTTCTCATTTTAATCTCCGTGTCAATCAAAGTGTTGCATTATATTTGAGACAGAAAAGTGCGAGTTTTCCAATGTTTGGAAGAATAAAGTTTTTTTTTTCTCTCAATAACTATAACTAGTTATACATCTAACTAGTATTTACAATAAAAGTTGGAATGAAAAACTTGGAAAAAATTTCAACTACCCCGACTGTTCCCCCCCCCCCCCCAAAAAAAAAAGATGTTCGTGAACACATATATCTAGATCACCAGCTAATTTGTGGATATTCTCAATAATTGATGTTATGGAAGAAACTGAATCTATGGTGATGGAAAAAGGTGTGAGAGGTTGCATGATCGCCATGTGCATGATGGATGACAAGGAGATCGGAAAATAAATGTTGATTACTTCAAGGGAACAGATTTGTAATTCAATGCGATCGTTCGAGTAAATAATTAATTAGACGATGAATTAGAGGCTTCTGCATGCATGCCGCCATTTTCCTCTGTTAAACATGACGCAGATCGTCAAACTTCACCATCGAGACTTGATGTATAAGAAACGTGATATGGATCTTTCTGAGAAAAACGGTTAGAGGAAGAAAAAAAGAAATGGAAAAAGTCGAAATTACGATGGAGTGAGTGAGATCAAGCCACGTCACCATCACCCCCTCAAGTGATCGAAGAGAAGCTTAACTCTAACGAAAATGTCAAAACACGTATAAAAATTAACACACAAGTCTTTTCTTCTTTCTTCATTTTGATCAATATTGATCATCTCTATCTCATATACAAAGATATTGTAGAATTGTGTTATGTATAAAGTATATAAGTTGGAGTAGTAGTTTGTAATTTAATGCTGAAAATTTTAGCTTCAATGCTGGAATCATACCGAATGAAACCTTTGAACCAAATTTGATTGTCATAATGCTGGAATCATACCGAATGAAACCTTTGAACCAAATTTGATTGTCATGACCGTTCGACAGAATGACTCAGTACACCAGAAAAATAGTTCCAACAAATCAGTAGCACAAAACTCTAGCAACATTCGTAAAATCTTTGAGATTGATAGCAAAAAGACAAGGCGGTGCACCCACTGTGGTGTATTCGGTCACAGTCATAGTCACTGTTACGAGCTAATTGGGTATCCTGAATAGTGGAATCCGTCTAAAGCACCTAAATGGAGGAATTCTCAAGCATTTACCATGAAAGTTGAAGCAACTTTGCTCGTCGTGACAACTGCAGCTACTATAGACGTCCCTCTGCCAGGTAAGTCCTTTATAGCTTCCTCAACTGTTGGTTTAAATACATGGATAATTGATTCCGGTGCAACTGATCACATGTCTTTTGATACTGACACCATATCCCGATTGAAATCATCCGAAAAATCCACTGTGTTTACAGCAAACGGTACAAAAGCAAAAATATTTGGTGTTGGCTCATGTTCCTTAGAAAAGCTAAATTTAGACTTAGTCCTTGTCGTTAGTCCAAGACGTTTATGCCATAACGAAGCAGTACTGATGAAAGATGAATATGGCGCAATCCCTGATTGAGCCAAGGTGTTGAAGCTTGCTGGTGCAATATCAAGGTGATAGAGCTTTCCTCTTTTAGTACCATATCCAATTGTCTTCCTTGGTTGTATGTCCTTAATAACACAGTGACCAGACCATAAAATGACAAAACAGTTCAAAGATTTTTTAAGTTGAGACACAGAAATAAGGTTAAAAGTAAAAGATGGAACATGAAGTACAAACTGGTACAAATCCTGCTGAACCAAGTGAGTTTGAAGCCGATCTGTGTGGGCAAGATGATGGTGCTAATCCTGAGGTAACACAACAATTGTCTCCTTTGACTGATGTCGTCACCCCTCCAGAGTCACCCTTGCAAGCCAAAAAGTAGGTACATGTTAAACCTTCCATTCGAGTTCTTCCAACTCGATCTACTCAAGGGATTCCTCCAGTTAGCTATGAACCCATTTTAAAGTCGTCTAAAATATCCCATCAACAATTATGTTTCTTGCCACTGTTATCATCTACTTGTGAATCATTTGCCAATCAATTGTCTATTGTATGTATTCCTAACAGTGTGCAGGAGGCTATAAAAGATTGCAGGTGGAGAGATGCAATGAATGAGGAAATACAATCCCTGAAGAAAAATGATGCATGGGAAATTGTGGACCTACCAAAAGGAAAAAGGCTATGGGTTTCTGATGGATATACACCATAAAGTACAAATCAAATGGAAATATTGAAAGATTCAAGATACGATTAGTTGCGAAATGCTACAACCAAACGTATGGAGTCGACTATTCAGAGACATTCGCACCAGTGGCCAAAATAAATACAGTACGTATACTATTATTGTTGGCAGCAAATTTTGACTGGCCTTTACATCAATTCGATATAAAAAATGCTTTCTTGCATGGAGATTTGAAGGAGGAAGTATACATGGATTTGCCTCCAGGATGCCGATTACTGATGGAGGGGAGCAACCAAGTATGTAAATTACGAAGATCACTATATGGATTGAAACAATCATCAAGAGCATGGTTTGGTAGGTTCACCAGTTCAATGAAGGCATTTGGTTACCGTCAGAGCAATTCAGATCACACTCTTTTCATTAAACACAATAATGAGAAACTTATAGCTCTTATTATTTATGTTGATGACATGATTGTGACAGGGAATGACACTGTTGAAAGAGAAGCGTTACAACAGTATCTCTCTCAAGAATTTGAGATGAAGGATCTTGGCCCATTAAAGTATTTTTTGGGGATTGAGGTTTTCAGATCCAAACACGGCATCTTTCTATCTCAGAGAAAGTACACATTGGATCTTCTCAAACAGGTTGGGATGCTTGCCTGCAATGATACGAATCCACTCCAAGGAGATGGACCGTTCGCCTTTGGTGGATCTAGCTTGTTGAAGATCTCAGAAAAAGAACGTAACCGGGTCAGTTCCTAACCACCTCAATCCTCAAATGGAGAGCAATGGAAAGGTTAATTGCCTAGGAGTGAGGGATCTAGCACCTCACTTCTCAAATGAAGAGCAACACTAGATGTCAAGCTTGAATCCACTTTAATGGAAATCAAGGGGATGATGGAGATACAAGGAAGAGTTCAAAGATGAACCACTAGTCTCACAATGAGAGAATTCTGAAATTCAAGTTATATTCAAGTTATCTTCTATTACATTCCAAGTGACATTTTATATGAATGGTAAGGTACATGTTAAACCTTCCATTCGAGTTCGCCTTTGGTGGATCAGTTGGTTCAATGACATTGTAGACTACCTACTCCTGTCAAAAGAATGGGAGGGAAAATCAAATTACGCGATCTCAATAGGTTGAAGAGCCGGTTATGATAAACTGCAATATTTGGGGCCTCGCCTGGAGGCCTCGCGCGAGGGGCCTCGCCGAGAGGTTTCGCACAGGGGTTTCGCCAAAACTGGGTTTCGCCTCTGCCTGGGTGACTTCGCACAGGGGCTTCGCCACAACAGGGGTTTCACCTTTTCCTGTGCGACTTCGCACAGGGACTTCGCCACAAAATGAGCTTCAAAAAGGTGATCCACTTGATCTTCAGGCATCCATCCAGGGTGATTTGGGGTGGTGCGTAGGGTGCAGGCGGGGGTCCTCATCCATGAGCATAGTGACACTAAGGCTCTCCATGGTGCTTGGCATGCTTTCTTCTAAGCGGACACCCATTCGTTGAAGTTGGGAGACCCTCTCTTGATCTTCCTCTCGCTCCCTTCCTTGAGCCATAAGCCTCATGAAGGCTTGAAGGCTCTCTTGTGCCTTCTTGGTCCGAGACCTTGTCATTGGTCCGCCAAGGCCTTCGAGAGTATTGGGAGCCTTGTAAACTTGAACTTGGGTACTTTCTTGTTCCTTGTTGGGTCGGTTGCGTTGATCCATGGTGATGTCCTCATCATGCAAACCATGCAACACCCCAACAGCTGAGAACATAAAGTTAGGGTCCTCACCTGATCAGGTGCCAACAGATAAAAGCCAATGCCAACGTTTGGTAGGTCGCCTGATGTACTTATCTCACACTAGGCCGGACATAGAATATCCTCTAAGTGTTGTCTGCCAGTTCATGCATGCTCTTAGTGAAGAACACTTGGCTATCATATTACGCATCTTACGGTACTTGGAAAGCTCTCCTGGAAAGGTATTATGTTTACTAAAAGTACTACTATGAGAGTTGAAGGATACACAGATGCAAATTGGACGGGATCCATAGATGATCGTCGCTCTACAACAGGTTATTTAGTGCTTGTTGGAGGTAATCTAGTTACTTGGAGAAGTAAGAAGTAGAAGGTTGTTGCAAGGTCAAGCGCAAAAGCTAGATATCGAGCACTAGCTAATGGGGTGTGTGAGCTTGTATGGGTACGAATACTTCTTCAAGAATTGAAAGTACCATATGAGAGTCCCATGCAACTTTAATGTGATAATAAAGCTGCATGTGATATAGCTTATAATCCTGTGCAACATGATCGAACCAAACATGTTGAAGTTGACAAGAATTTTATCAAAGATAAGTTGGATGCACATATTATTGAAGTTCCTCATGTTCACTCTGTAGATCAACCTGCAGATTTATTAACAAAGGCAGTTGCAAGCAAAGAATTCCATTAACTTTTGGATAAGTTGGGCATGGGAGATGTCTATACACCAATTTGAGGGAGAGTGTAGAATTGTGTTATGCATAAAGTATATAAGTTGGAGTCATAGTTTGTAATTAAGTTAGAGTAAACCTAGTTGGTAGCTTATATATATTTGTTGTAAGTATATATTTGTTGTAAGTGTTGCTGTTGATTACGATGAATGAAAAAATAAAAAAACTCCACAAACAAATTCTTTAGATATTGTGTTTTGACTCGTTAAAAATTTTATCTATTGTTAGTGGATTTTAAGTTCCGCTCATCTAACATTAATTTAGACCCTATATCCAACATTATGTTAGAGTGAGATCACACCACATCACCACAAGACAGAGAAATTAACACTATATTCTATCCCTTTTGATAGTAATAATGAAATAGTGTGTTAATAGATAATAATTGGAAAAATTAATAAATTAAAAATGCTATAATAAAATAAAAAATTTGGGCTCAGTTCGGTGCAAATTGGAAAAAAAATTGGAAAAATTGGAAATGTGTATTTGATGGATGACTAAGATTTATGTGAATACAACTTTTAAATAAAAATATGATTTGATAGAAAAATTGATAAATTTAAAGTTATTTTATGTATTGAGAGATTGAAAAAAATGATTTTTTTTTTAAGAAATAGGGTACTGTAGTGAGCCATGAAAGATTTATAGACTAGTAGAAAACTCAACTGGAAGATGTGACATTGCAGTACGTGGACAAAAGTCGCAAAAGCGATGGTGTTACGAAAATGAAACGATTGCACGATCGAGTTGAAAGAGATGTGTTTTCTTTTTTCTTTTTGTGTGTGTGTGTGTCTTATTTGAGAGGAAGATCAATAGTCCTACTAGGCAGTAATTAGGTAAGTAAGAAATTATTATGTGTATAGATGCAATGGATGTGATCAAATGTTGGAGCAACATAATCATTGGGAATATATGTGGTGTCTTCATTAATTATATCCAATAGTAATTAATAATTTGAACTGTAACACCTTTTTGGCAAGGGCTAATTAGTTAGGATTATGGATATAGGGGGCTGGACCTAGAATTCTTTTATGTATTCCTAGTATTAGAAGCCAACCTTGTTAATCATCACCTAAGTGATATTTCACCCACTAGTTCAAATGTTTCAGTTACAAGGTAATCTGGAAGCACATGTCCAACTAACTGAATAATTACATATCCACATCTCATTTTCCAAGTGCTCTAGGTGGGTGAAAATTCACCCGGGTGATAAATAACATTGACGATTAGAAGCTTTGAGTATTTGACAACATTTACAGATCCAGTACAAGCATTTTGTATCACTGACAATATGCACCAACAGTACTCATTCTGTTCTAAAAGTATTGTAACTAAATTAATATATATATATATATATATATCAAATAAATAATTATTTTTCATTTTTATTTTATTTTAATCCATTTTTTATCGCACTTACTTAAAGAATTCAAGGAGTGAATTGGGAGGGGTGAGATTGAGAATGAGTTTAGGATGTGGTAATAATGAAAGTTTATGTAAAATGAGCTAATGACAAAAAACGATCTTCATATATACTCCCTTCGTCCGCAAAAAGTATAGCTATTTGTTTTGAAAGTTTCACAATATTTAATCTATGATTTTCTTATGAATGTTTAGACATTGAAAATTAAATATTTCATGTGTATCATAATTTGAAATCTAAATTTTCTAAATATATTTTTTTTTCTGAATTTTTAAAAATTATTTGTCTTTTCTAAAATTTGAGTCAAGTATTGAACCTTGAAACACTAAAGTCAAATGGCTATATTTTTTGCGGATGAGAGGAGTACAGAAAAAGCTAAAAATGATAACCGAGACTGACGGAGTATTATTTTCTCTTTCCAGAGCTAGGTAGTAGTATTTCAGTTTTGTCATTCAAGTGTAGACCATGTGGCTAATTTTGAAAAATAGGATTTGTTTTGGGGAGCAAAAGGGCATATTAATATTAGTATTACTTAAACGAGTCCGTCCGTCCGTCCGTCCGTCCGTGTACTCCTACCGTGGCTATGAACTGTGGCCTTTACGCGGCCAAACAAGATTTGATGTGTTGTTTTGAGTGTGTGTCAAAGTAAAAGGTTAATGTTTTGTTGCTTGCTGGCACTTTAGGTTGCTTACTCTGTGTGCGCGAGGGGGCTTCTTGTTCCCCCCCTTTCAACTTTCGGCTAATTATAAGTTAATTAGGGAATGCAAATTAACATTTCCTTTAATTTCCTTCTAGTAATTTCGTTTAAAAGAGTCATTTAGGCTAATTATAAGTCATTGGAATATTGGAAGAAGGAAACATATAATATACATATAACAACTAGTGATTAAAGAGAACCAAAAGTGAGTATATATTTTAGAAGGAATTGGTTTGGATTTTTCAATCAATTAAAAGCATCCATGAACTAGCTAGTCAACTTAGATGAAGAAGGTAAGTCTTATTATATATTAAAGGAATTAGTTAAGAAATGGGGTTAAATAATCAAAGGCATGAAGAACATTAAACAAATTAAGGTGTAGTAGAAGGTGCAGTTTCCCATGGTGCGGCGTTCGGCGGAGAAGGTAGGAAAATCAAAGCCTCAAGGACAATATCTAAAGTATAATTAATTGAGTAGCCAGCCACGCAAAGTCCATTCCGTTTGTATTTTCTTATAAATTAAAAATTATATTACTCCATGTGATATAGGTAAAATTCATAAGGAGATTTACCCACATGTTTTATACATCATGTATATAAAATAATAAAAGGAGGAAAAAGAACTGTTATGATGAGAAAATAATAGGAAAAAAGATTAAAATAATAGGAGTATATATCATGAGATTATTATTATTTATTATTTAAAAAAAAAACAAAAACAAAAAGACCAAGAAGAGGGAATGTATATAAATTTTAGGGAAGATAAAGTTTTGGAGGTGATGAGTTAATTAAAAGAAAAGGAAAAGAAAAGTGGTTAATTAATTAATGTTGTGTGGCATAAACCATTATGAAATGTCCCCTTAAAACCATACAGTGTGAGCCCAACATGCCCACTCTTTGGCACTTGTTATAACACCACCCCACTCGTGCATCCCACCCTTCATTTTCGAAATTAAGTCATTCATTTCCATCTTCATCTCCATTCGTGTGCTTCATATCATTATATATATATAACAGTACTGCATGGCCGGCGCGTCGCCGATGAGTACTGGGTCGGGATCGCCGTGCGGGGCCTGCAAGTTCCTCCGCCGGAAATGCGCCGCCGACTGCGTGTTCG
Organism: Stellera chamaejasme; assembly: GCA_024586325.1. NCBI lineage: Eukaryota > Viridiplantae > Streptophyta > Magnoliopsida > Malvales > Thymelaeaceae > Stellera > Stellera chamaejasme. The sequence goes on along the minus strand of CM044982.1, from coordinate 9,226,480 downwards.
CGCCGTATTTCAGCTCCGAGCAAGGAGCAGCGAGGTTCGCCGCCATTCACAAGGTGTTCGGAGCCAGCAACGTCTCCAAGCTCCTCCACAACATTCCGGTTCACGATCGGTGCGAGGCCGTCGTCACCATCGCCTACGAGGCTCAAGCCAGGATCCGAGACCCTGTCTATGGCTGTGTCGCTCATATCTTCGCCTTACAACAGCAAGTAATTACCACTACCCCAGTCTTAAAATAATTGAATGGTTAATCTCATGTTTTATGTAGCACTGTTTTTTTAAACAGTTTGATTCTTTTTCAAAATAAATAGTGAAAAAATATAATTATTCGATTTTAAATATTAAAATATTTATGAAAATAAATCATAGATTAAATATACTAAAAATAGTAAAATAAATCATTTAGATTAAATATACTAAAAACAGTAAAATAAATCATTTAATTATTCAAGAAAGGATGGAGTATTAATTACTAACTCTATCACAAATGGTTTTGTCACTTTTCCTTGGCAATTTGCAAAGAAAAGTGACAAACCATTGTTATCATATATATTCACTTTTGTACACATATTTAATTTTAGATCCACAAAAATGAATATATATGGCGATTACCACAAACCCGCTATCAAATGACGCCGTCTACATCTGTCGGAATCGAACCACTTGACAAATATTTCTAATGGAAAAATGATCAAATGATTGGTCAAAATGACTATTGCCAGCAATACTCTATTATAATTAATCCCCATTGATCAAATCAAAATTGCTAAGCAAATGGGCTAATTTCTTTATATTTCTATGTGTATAGGTGGCATATTTACAGGGACAACTGATGCAAGCAAAGAGTCAGCTTGGTCAGGCAGCAGTGATGAACAACAATAACAACACACAGAGGTATTGGCAATTATATGCATCAGGAGATCATGATCAGGCCTCCATTAATATTAATCAAAGTTGCTATCAAAATAATCATCATCACTGCATTATAAACCCAATGTCACCACAGAGCTCCCAAGAAAATTCAGAAGAGCGTTACTCAGCATCAGCTCTTTCCAATTTCCTTAAGATCAATAGACCAAATTATGATCCACAGCTGCTGGGTGAGCTTCAGGAGCTTGCCCACACAATGATGAAGAACTGATCATGATCATATTTAGCTAGCTAGCTACTGAAATTAATAATTAATCATGTATTTTTTTAATTAATTACTGGTTAGCTAGCTAGTACGTATGTTGAAGCTAGCCATGGGCGGTGATCGAAGATGATGATCATATAATCAAATCCTGGTTAATGTGATCATGAATGTAAATTATATAATACTCCATATATATAATACGTGGAGATGAGAAACTTAGCTAATTACATATAGTACTCCAGCATGATAACTGATGTCGGCCTTAATTAACTTTGTGATCTCTCTCTCTCTCTCTTTTTTAGAACTGCAAGAATTTCATTTATTAGAAAAGAAAAAAACATAATTACAAAAGATCCAGTGGCTTTTGTGAGGAAAGCAAGCAAGCCTCGATTGAAGAACACATATACAGACACTAAAAACAACACCAACAGAAACCAAACAACAGATGGCCTGTCACCTAACACAGCCCAGTGGATTTAGCAACCACAAATTCCATGAAGAGAGGGAGGTGAAGCGCCGATGCTTGAACCAGAGAAAGGATTGAAGCTGTACCTCAGAGACAATTACCAGTGAGCGCCATGGGATGTGCTGCATGCATCACGAACCCGTCCCTCGCTTTCCAAATCGCCCATGCCGTGGTGACTCCCACTTTGCATTTGAAGGATTGATTTTTTTTTAAGAGGACTAATTAGGATTGTTTTGTTCGACTAATTAGGATTGTTTTTTTTTCTGAAGGGGACTAATTAGGATTGTAGTGGTAAGCTATTCATTCATTTTATTTTAATATATACATTTCAAACTATCTCCACATAAACTTAATGTTTCACTTCAAACAACATTTAGGTCCATAGGCGCATCTTCATGGGTTTTCAACTCATCTTTTCGCAACCTCATTCTATTATTCTTTCCATTTTCCAACTAAACTGATTGTTAATTCAAATGAAAAATATCATTTTTATCCAAAAACTTAAACAATATCTTGCAATTTTCTGATTTTTTTGTTTATAAATAAAATTTATAGGTGGGATCCTATTTTTTTATTTTATCTAATCTAGGACCATAAAATGTCATGTTGAATTGAATAGTCGCAATTGTCAGCATGAAAATTTGGGGGAAAATTAGGGTAAAAGTGTAGAAATTCTTATACAATATACATTCAAAACACATTGCATTATTTGTTGGTTATGCCCCTCACTCTAAAAAAAATTATAATAATTAACTACTTATACGCCGCTCCCACCAATTCCGTTGCACCAATGAATGTATAGGCTTACAGTTGCAACAGCCGGGCGATGTTGTACTTTATGTATGTCCTTTTCATATAAAACTTTAAATGAATTTCAAATTTAACTCCAAAACAAACTTTTTCTTGGTCCGCCATTGACTTAGTCTTCATCTCCTTAAAAGCATATATATATATATATATATACTCTTTTTGTTCCTAAATTTTTTAAATGTTCTACCCATAATCTATAATTTTATTTTTTGTTAAATCTTTTTGAATATAAATTCAATTTCCTTGTATACAAATGATAATTTGATGTATCGACTTTATGAACATATTTTATAGAATTTTTTTTCCATATTGATAAATTGAAATCAAATTGATATCGAAAGTCAAACGTTTAAAAAATTTAGGAACATAGGGAGTAATAATTAAGAATCTACCATTTTAGCCTTTAACTCCACTCTCACAAATTTTACTTAAATTTATATTTTCTTTTTTTAAAAAAAAAACTCCATTTTCTTCCAAATTTTTCTAGAAATTAAACAAAAGATTGGTTAATACTCCTACACAAACACAACTACTAGACAATGGCCCTGATGCCTTTAAGTAAAAGCTTATTGGGATCGGAGAAAGGGTATAGAGGATGATTAATGTGACATTGTGATCGTGCGGGAAGTGAGTAATATACTATTATAGGGTTTGTGTTTTATTTTGACGATCAAACCAAACCAAACATTTCAACGCAAAAGTCCAAAAGTGCGTGTACGCATTTTTAAAGACAAGATGTCTCCTTGATTGAATAATTAGGCGGCCTAGCCTAATATAATTAATATTAACGAACTGCTTAATTAGCTTATTAACCAAACTCTAGTGATCACACCTAGCTATAAAAATTCTTGGATATATAGTTGGCCCAGTTCTCTCTCTTTGGGCCTTCTTCGACAATCCCCGGCCCACTTCTTTAATTCCTCCAATCCATCTAGTTATTTCAGGTTTTCATATTTCTTAGACACAAAAGAATGTGTCTCAGTTAAAATTACTTGTAGTTTGTTTTTTTTTTGTCTGTTAAGATATTCTTTCTTTGTTCCACCAAATTGAATACATTTCACTGCATATACATGAAGGCTAAGGGATCATTTTGGTTTTTTGATTTGGTCAAAGCCAAATTAGTTATATACTGTTAGGATTGGATCAAATTTTTATTCGCTACCTTTGTCCCACTTTTGAGATTTGCTGCATTTCTTTTTCACCTAGAGACACCAATCATGTTGTCCATACAACTGCTCGCCATGCTTTGTCGGTAATTGGTTATTGTACTTGGTTAGGACCCTTTTTCCGGAATGGCTTTTTGTTGTAACTGATGTTGATCATTAATGAAATTGATCGTCTTCTCTTCAAAAAAGGATAGCTAGATGCTTTTGGAGGTTATCATCAGTGTATGCATAATGCATCCATGTGTGCAGATTACCCATTGAAGGAATTAATTAGCCCGATTGGGGATTTTTTTTGATTAATGAAAGGGATTCCCAGAGAGAAAATCTCACCCGGACGCTTCTCTTGCATTTTAAAATAGAGTGAAATATAAAAGTCTACCTAGGCCTGGATTCGCTATGGTCCTAAAGAACAACATAGAAGATACTAGGTAAAAACCCTGAGGGCCTAGTGGGGACAAAAGAGGAAGAAGGATAAGTGAGAGAGAAGCATCAGTTACAGATCAAAGTGGACAAAGTCATGACAAAACCGAGGTATCGCGCGTAGATCACTGGCTCTTTTTCCTCAAGTGCCCCTTTTGCCAGCATATGGCCAAACCAGGGGTGGGGCCAAGAATTCTTGTGAGTGTGGGCATAAGTAGTCAATTAGTAGAATTTCTTTTGAGTGGTGACATAACAAAAATTTCAGTGGGGGCTTTAATGTACATTTTATAAGAATTTGTATTCTATTACTCTATTTTCCCCAAATCTCAGTGGGGGCATTTTCCAGCACTCATCTCATCTCAACGTACCTCCGCCCCTGGGCCAAGCCATTCGCCTCTCGAAACACATGTGTAACCTGCCACCAGTTTCTCATACACAAAAGGCCAAAATATCGCGGATACAAGATGCCGCCTCCGACTCACCTCTGGGATGCATTTATCGCCTCTACCACTGATTTTGCATCTGCTTCCACAATGAATTTTTCCGGGGATAAGACAGTAATTAGTTGAGTGCTCATCTTCATCGCCCAGGCCTAAGCATAAAATACATCAATAGGTCCCTGTACTCGGTTGTAATTATGTTAAATTGGATGGTGTATACATATATCATAATAATTCATTTGGCATTAAATATTAATCATCAGCTAATGGATGCTAGCTCATTTTTCTTCCTAATATTCATTCATGTAGCTTTGGAGCGCTTAAGCTTATTGTAACGGAAATCATGCACACAAATAATTTCATTACTTAGTATGTCCTTTTTCTTCACCTAGCAACAATAATGTTATGGAAGGAAGGAATTGAAGAGACAGCAATAGAACATGATGAGATAATTAGGGCTAATGTATACTAGCTCCCTCTGCCACATAAAATTAATCATGTTTGTTTTTCAGCATTTAATCTATAATTTTTTATCTTACAAACATTTTAACTTATAAATTGTATAAATTTAATTACATCCAAATAAAAATTTAATGTGTCCAGTTTCTAAATATATTTTCAAGAATTTTTTTTGACAAATTATTAGTAATGAAAATTTGAGTCAATTTTATGCAAAGTTAAACGTAAGTAGCTAAATTTATGGATGGATACGGAGTAGTTTTAATGGGTGGTGTACATTTTCGGGGTTTTCTGGGAGCTCTTAGATCATAGATAGGTAGGGTGGGTGGTATAGCTTTTACTTTTCGGTTTCATAATTTATTTAGGATTTTATTTTCAACACCCCCCAGTGTTTTTTCTTATTAATTATATAAATACCAAATTGTTGGTAAAAAGGAACAATTCTTCATAAATATACTAATAAGCAGTTGCAAATTGTAAGCAGAGTTTGCTTGTTGCTCCTGTGTTTTCTTGTATATATGGACTCTTGTTAGCTCTGTAACTGCTGTTATTAGGTGCTTTACTCAGTCTTATTAATCAATGCATGCTACTTTGCTGCCTTAAAAAAAATACTACTACTAATTAAAATTAGTCTTTTGCCTCACAGGTAACTTCTGATCATAACAATATATATTGGGAAACTCACTTTCACATAATGCTAAGTCGTCTGCACACACTTATATACACAGTAATTGATGAATTATGTATTGACTACCGACAGAATTCAATTATTTTTTTGTTTGAAATATTATATACACTAGCATGACCTTCAAATATATTTGTGCAAACCTTTGTTTAATAAGATTCTTCCATTCTTGTATACTTGTGCATATAAACTATAATATGCTAGCTAGCAATTTTTTTTTTTAAAAAAAATTCAATTAGGGTTTCAAATATGTTTGAACTAGCTAACTAGAAGCTATTGATCAAGATGCTGCTGCCATACAGGCTTCCCCATAGTGTACAGAAATGCTTGCAGAATTTGAGATCTTGAATCAAATCAACCAAACATGCATGCATGGATAATTACCACTTTCACGAAACATATATATATACTTATATAATTGACTTGAGTTTCTCTCTCTCTCTCTCTCTCTCTCTCTATATATATATATATATATATAAGAATTAACAATGAAGTTTCAAACAAATACTAATAATTATAGCTATGCGTCCAGAGCCAAGTGGAAGAAACCTTTGTGGCACGCACAAGACCAGTAGCTAGCAAGGTCTGCTTATACCTGACAGATTTAATTGACAAGTAAATAATTAAAATTAAGAATTTGTTGGGATCCCCAAAAATGAAGACTATATATACTAGCTAATGGAATATTAGATATTGCTCACGTTCCTAATCCAAATGCAAGGAGATTTGTTGAAACTTCATATGTAATAATTAAGTCTTTTCTAATCCTGATCATCAAGCTTGTAATCAATTCATATGCAGCTGAAACTTGTATGCAAAAGAACATCAATAATGATCATCAGGACATACAGTACTCTCCTCAAGATTAATTATATACTAATCACTACTCCCTATCATGTCCCTTGCATTTTCCCCCTTAATGACAGGGAATAATTAACATCAGATGTTAGCTGGGAAATATGAGCAGAATGATCGACTACTTTACCATTTCTTGGGTAGAAAATTCAGGTCCTGGGATCACAATTCATTAATTTTGCCCTACCAAACCAGAACTTATAAATCTCTAGATTTGTCTGAGAAGCATGCTATTACTCTACCAAGGGGTCAAAACTAGACTGAGTGATTAAAGAAAACAAATGAAATTCGATTTTTAGGGTTTTTCTCTTCTTTTTTTTATAGACAATAATATTTCTACCTTAGGGTCCTAATTTATTTTATTTGTGGTGACAGAAGAGTTCCAACTTCCAAGAGTATTCATGATCATCATCATCATAAAAGCAAACTGAGAAGGTGATCTTGGTCACCATTGTCATGAGGAATAGTGAGTGTATCCTCCAAAGGCAATCGACTGAAGATCATCAGCTTCTTGAAAGTACCATTGCCCTGTTTGCATCTCCCCACCAAAAGACACATCTTGATCTCCTGATATGGCCACCCTATTGTTTTGATGATGATCGTTCATCAAGTACTGATCATTTCCACTGTAATCAGAAATGGATGATGAGCGATTCGAGTTGGGAACATACTGTGTTCCCATATTCAGATAGTTATCCAGCTGGAATAACCACTGCGCATCATTAGGGTTTGTGATGGTGGTCACAGATGATGATATACTCTGATGATGAGCTGCTTGTTCCTTGAGAGAAGCTAGCTGTGCCTGTAGATTCACAACCTGCATCATGTAAAATCAAAATTAGTTAAATTTGAGGTATTGAAGTAATTGAAATTAGACTCACAACTTGCATGTTTTATATACAGACCTGTTGCTGGAGAGCAAAGATGTGAGAGACACAGCCATAGATGGGGTCTTGGAGCCTGGCCTGAGCTTCATATGAGATGGTGACAGCAGCCTCACAGCGGTCAGTGACAGGCAGGTGAGCAAGAAGCTTTGACACATTGCTTGCCCCAAAGACCTTGTGAATGGCTGCAAAGTGTGTTGCACCTTCTTCATGAGCAAAGTAAGGTGCAAACACACACCCTCTCACACATTTCCTTCTCAGGAACTTGCAGGCACCACATGGAGACCCTGATGAGCCACTCATATTGATGATGATGATGATCAATTAATGATCAGTACTGAATTGTTGTTTATAATTAAGTTAAATTTGTAATTAATGGGTGATGCTGAAATGAGATGGATCTTAAGCAAGGTTAACAAGGACTCAATTGAGGGGCTTATAAACAGCAAAGGGAGGATAGGTGGATACTATTATAATACTTTGGTAATTGCAACTTGGTCCCCTGAATGGGCTACAGTGTCCATTTATTTATCAGGTTTGATAAAATGGCCCCTCTTGCTCATTTCTAATTTCTTCTCATGTTTATATGTATGTACGCCACCTGAGAGAGATTCCTTTTAATTACCCATTTCTTAAACGACAAAAAGAGCTTACCCATAAACCAAACCCATTTATGTTTGCTGGCTGGCTGCCTTATCATTGGATGTGCTACATTTTGCTCAATTTTATGGTCTTGTTGGGATATGGTAGTATACTCTAATTAATTATAGTAGTAAACAAATATACTATATATGTAATGAAGAATTTTCAATCTTCACAAAAATTAGCTGATAATATATATATATATATATATATATATATATATATATATATATATATATATTGATAACTCTATTGGAAGCTCGAGAATACTACTATATTACTCCCCCAGTCCTCAAAAAATATATACATTTGTTTTTTTTGTTCCACAGTATTTGATCAATTGTTTTTTTCATGAGTGTTTAGGAATTTTAAATTCAAAAATTCCTATCCATATTATAATTTTAAGTAAAAATTTTGCAGGTTTTTACAAACGAGTCTTAAAACTTTATAAATTTTATTAAATGGGTCTTAAGATAAAAGAAACTAATGAAATGATCATAAAACAATTTGGGTATAAAATGCACTTTTAGGTATAGAAGTTTTCAAAACATCCATTTTTAGTTAAAACTTTACGGGTTTTAATAGACAAATCCTAAGCTAAGATAAAGGAATCTAACGAAATGATCATAGAACAATCTGGATAATGGATGATGGAAATAATTAAAGCTATTTTTAGAAGAGAAAATATGATTTTGGAAATTTTTTGTTGAAATCATGAAGGAATCAAGGAATTTTTTTTTAGGACTATAATATTATTTCGACAGAAGATTATGATTTGAATATAAATTGGATGAAACTTTTTGGACTTTCTTGTTAAACCAGCATAAGTTATACTCCCTTGTAGGCAAAAAATATAACCATACGGTTTAAAAAAATTTAGAACAAATATATTTAAAAAATTTAGATTTCGAATTATGATACACATATGAAATATTTAATTTTCAGTGTACTCATAAAAAATCATAGATTAAATACCATGAATCTTTCAAACAAATGGATGTAGTTTTTACGGATGGAAGGAGTATGATTATGATGTTAATTGTAAACTATTTAGGACTTAAACATTATTTTAGAAATATATAGAACTTAATTATAAAACATGAAAATTAAAGGAATAATTTTACACTTGTACAACTTCGTAATAATTGGTGGGACGTGGTAATAGTACAATTTCTCATCTATTTTGTCTCTTACAGTATTATTCTGAAATTAAAGGCCGCTGTGGCCGGGTGTACACAATTGCCATGAGCAACGAAAATTCAACTCCGACGGTCAAATAATGGGTAAATTACAAATACCCCCTAAAGTTTAGTTAAATATTCAATTTATTCTCTATTTTTTTAAAAAAATGTTAATTATTCCTTTGAGATATAATGAAACATTCAGTTACTCCTTTTAACCGTTTGTAGTTTTAGCTTACTGTTAAAGATTGGATAAAGTGATTTCATGGTTCTGTAACTTTAATTATTATCCAATTAGGGTCCTCTTTTAATTTTTGTAACACTAAAGTCTTGTTTTTAACTTTTTTTTCAATTTGTGGTCATTTTCATCCATTTTCTATTAAGTTTAACGGACTTAGGGTCAGACACTCAATTTTTTTTAAAAAAAATCTATTTACACCCAAAGTTTTTATATCTAACAATTTATACACACCCTCCAACAATTAAAAATTTAAAAAGATTACTCTGAAGTTTCAAACAACCCAACAGAGCCCTTAACCATCTTTCCGCCGCCGCCAAAATGACAAAAACCACCATAAAACGCCAAGAATACTCTTGGTCGGCCACCCCAAGCTCCAATTCGCCAGAAACCGCACAGTTAAGGGCTTCAAATCGCGAACCCTAGGCCATGCACGATTCACGAGCCCAGGGTTGCGATTCGCCGCCTTAGGCTCCCAACTGCGGCCTAGGGCTTGCAAATCGCGACCCCGTGCTCATGAATCACTGCCTAGGGCTCGCGATTTGAAGCCCTTTGGTTGCGGTTTGCAGCCTAAGTTCGTTAAATGGAGCCGTGGGGACGCTGACCATGAGATTTTTGACGTTTTCCAAAGTTTTTGGACATGGCTGGCAGCGGTCCGGCGGCGACGGCGGTCCAGCGGTGGCAGAGTGAGCAGGGGTGTTCGTGTGTTGATTGAAACTTGAGAGTAATTGTTTTAAGTTTGTAATTGTTGGAGGTATGTATAAATGACTAGATTTAAAACTTTGGGTGTAAATAATTTTTTTAAAAAAAATGAGTTACTGAAATTACCATTTCCCCTAAATCTGTTAAACTTAACGGGAAATGAATGGAAGAAGATCACGAATTGAAAAAAAAATTTAAAAAACAGAACTTTATTGGTACAAAAAGTTAAAACAGGACCCTGGTGGGATAATAATTAAAATTACATGGCTATGAGTGCACTTTACTAGTTAAAGATGTTAGGTGTAATTGCACTAACTATACTCCAAAACAGTCAAGGGACGGTCTCGACACACCTGCATCATGGCGGCAGCCGACATATGGTCTCGTTTGTGTCACTGTGGCATGAGCTCATCTGTGTTGCTTTGGCGGTCAGGAAACTTAGACGGCTAACAGGGGTGGCCAGTTGGAGAGGGAAAAAGAAGAAATTAAATATCATGTTTGAAGTATATTAGAAAAATTAGTGATATAAGAAGTAGTTAAAACTAAAATTCTTGACGGTCAACTAACATCATAAACGATTAAGGGATGTAACTGAAAATTCCACTAAAACTCAGGGAGGTAACTGAAAATTTTTAAAAATAGAGAAAATAAAATGAAGATTTCACTAAACGTGAGGATATTTGTACTTACCCTCAACTAATCTTATCTTTGCTGCGTAGAATTGTACTACAAAAGTGTTTATATAAAAGAGAGATAATCTTTTGCGTGAATTCATCTCATTAAATTACCAAACATTTTATAAAGAAAAATAGATTTTCAAAATGAAACGAAAGTAGTATACATGTACTACTTAACGACTATTCAATTTGTAATTAGAACAATTGATAATAATTTTCCTAAAACTTTACTTTAATTTTGAATAGGATTGGCGAGTACAACACACTTGGAACCAAGTAGCAATGTAGTCACTCAGAGAGGATGTTTTCGCGTCTGCTAGGGTTTCCAAAAAAAACCCCAGCGTCGCACATGCCTCCCCATGCCTGCTTCGTCGTGTTATCGCCGGTCTTGGGTCCACTGCCGCCGGCAGCTCGCGACTATGCTGCTGTGTTAATGCTTGAGGCCGCAGATTGGATGGTTCTCCTTCCCCAATCGATGGTTCCCCGCCGGCACTGCAATCCCGTGCTCTGCTCCAGGTCGAGTGGTGGTGCCCTGGCCGCAACAAACATTCTCCATGGCGAGCGCGTGTTTCCCTTTGCAGGCCTTACTCCTTGGCTACTTGGCCCCAACGACATCCTTTTTATGTTTCTGGTTCTTGACGCCATCTCCCTTGCAGTTTCGGTCGGCCTCCATTGGACTGGGGGCTTCCTTTGGCCGGCCCGTCTTGAGTTCCACCATGGATCTAAGTTCGACGCTAGAGGCAGAGGATCAAAGTCAGGTGGGGTTGGGGGATCTCCCGCCCCACTTGGAACCATGATTCCCGGCATGCAGAGCAGGCTAGAGGTGAGGCCTTTCTGGCTTGCTTCTTCCAGTGCATTTTGGACCTCTTTATTGTTTTAGCGTTGGTTCTTTTGGCTATGGTTATTCCTCTGGTTCACTGCATTTTGGTCAGTGTTGGTGTTCGCTGCAAGTGGTGTGGCGGCTTTGATGACACCTGTATGGTGAGGGGACGTCTTGCTCCATGTAAATGGATGTTGTTGTACGATTTTCTCATGCGTCTTCCGGTGCGTTTAAAGTCACAAATTGGACGATGTTGGAGCCAGTTCATTCCACTACTGTTAACATCTACGATAACTACTTTTGGCTTTCCTTTATTGTTGATTTCTAGTACCTTGTTGTTTGTTCGAGTTCATTTGTGATTAGGGGTTGTTTTTGTTTTCTCTTGCCAATGTGTGGCTTTTATCTCCGTACTTTGTGTTCGGATTGGGCCTTTCCCCATCTACTACATTGTTTTTCTTCCTGATGATTAATCATATTGGTTATTTCCTGCTAAAAAAAAGTAATGTAGTCTCTCACATCAGCTCGTTATTTGACCGTTAAACTAAACTAAAGTGATGAATTAATGTTCCGACAAAGGGAGATCTGATTCCACATGGTCAGGTGGGAAATTTAGCCTGCGCACGCTGGCTGGGTCTTGTTTAGTTAAGCTGCTGGTCCCAACTAGTTTAATTAATTAGGGCTCACGAAATTAATTTGGGCTTTGGCCTATATATAAATGGAGTATTAATTTCTGTTGAACATATGCCTAGTGCTTAATTATATAGTATATTTTGCTCTTAGATTAGATATGATTATAATCTATCGCGCTTAGCCATTAGGATTGTCCCTGCCCTATTGCCTATATGTCATCATTATTATCATACCTTTCCCCTACCTTTTTATGCCAAAGAAATAGCTAGTGTAAATGTAATTGGAAAGGTAATTAGCCACATTTACTTTAATTAAGATGTGATTTGTACATACTCCCTCCGTCCGCAATAGATTCAGTCATTTGACGGTTCAATATTTGACTCAAATTTTTTTAAAATAAATAATTTTAAAAAATTCATAAAAAAATATATTTAGAAAATTTAGATTTGAAATTATGATACAAATATGAAATATTTAATTTTCAGTGCCTAAACATGTGTGAAAAAATAATTATAGATTAAATATTGTGAAACTATTAAAATAAATGGCTAATTTTTTTGCGGACGGATGGAGTATATTTTTTTTATTAGGAGTGTGTTGGTTTGATGAAAATTTTGAAGATTTTGAAAAAATATCTGAAATTGATTTGATGTTTTTGAGAGGAGAAATTGATTTGATGATAAATTGGGTGAAGATTAACATATTGTTTATGAGGGAAAAAAAGTTTTATCACAAAAAGTAAATATTTTTGAAAATTGATATGAACTGTGTGAGGAAATTATGGGACTAGGAAATTAAGAATTGATTTGATTGGTTTTATTGCCTTACATGCCCTAAAAGCTTATCATGGTGCCACGTACCCAAATAAGTGTATGGATTAAATTTAACAATCAACTTGATTTTGGGTTTAAAAAAATGAACGTGTGCTAAGTTTTAGATAACGGATCGTACAAGTGATCAATGTTCAAGAAAATGTGATTATCATTTCTCATCATATAAACAAAACAATTTAGATTAAAAATGTTACGTATATAATACTTCTATTTGAGCATAACGGGTTGTTTTTAGTAATTTGGTACGTAGAACGTCTGCATAGTTTTATTATATATATATATATATATAGTAGTATTCGTTAATATCGTAAGTTCAAGAGAAAATGCATGTAATTAGTCTTGAGTAACGCAATGCTGCAGTGAATTAGCTCCTAAAAACATGCTTAATTAATTAGCATAACCTCAAATCTCCGGAAAGGGGAAATAAGAATTAGAGAGGGTAGTAGTAAAATTAAATGAATTAAATTAATAAAATCTTCAGCTAGGACTATAGATATTGCAGAACAAGAAAATTAATTGAGTGGTCATGAGTTGTCCTGCGACAGAGTATATACAGATGCTTGATTAATTATACATATTTATAGCGAAAAGCTTAGGGTCTTTAGACATAAAATTGTGGGTTTCAATTAGTTATTTGTATTAGGGTTAAGAAAGAAGCATATATTCCGAGAAGGAATAAAACCAAAAGATAATGACACTAATAATACTTGACAAAGTTAAGGGCTGCACGAACGGGAGGGCGTGAGGGATATAGGACTTAATTGACAAACTTTGTTAATTCACTCTGCAAATTTCCGTTTTGTGATTAAATTAGGGCTAACAGGTCACGACTTGTCTAGCCAAACACTATTGTCGTGATTAATTAACTACCTTAAATAATGATTAATCACTTTCAATCACCATCCACTGTCACACATAGGTACCAACATGTAGACCTAACCAATTTGTGCTTATTAGGTCCCACGTAAAGCCATAATACTGACTTTCCAACTTAACGCCTCTACTTTTTGTTACTTCTCACGTTTGAAATAGTTCATTTTCAGCATTTATTCTTTTATTTTATGAATAAAATTTCTATGTTCTGGTGGTGATAATGTTTTTTCCCACTATCACCCTTGAATGGAAACAATTATGTGAGCTTCATCCTAATAATAATATTTTTATAATAAATCCGTGGGTCATTCTTTTCACAAAAAAGTGATGCTGGAAAAAAGCACTTCCACCGCCGATGAATAGAAAATTTATCATTATTGTATTTCTTCAACAATTATTAAAATTATTTATATGTAAATAAAAATTTAAGATGTCTACTTTCTAAATACATTTTTTAAATAATAATGGCTATTTCTTTCGGGACGGAAATAGCCATTATTATTATTTTTTTGAATGCAACTAACTTTATTTATATACTCTATTATCTAAAAATATTAACACCATTTTAGTTCATCAGATTTTACTTCTACTTGGTTCGCTATGTGTGGTAATCGGGAGGAAGAAGAATAAAAAAGAAACCTCTCGGCATTCACCATTCAAACACCGTGACCCAACTATCTCGGAGTAATTACTTTATTGAGATTAAATTTATTGTCTATAACATGTACTCCCTCCATCCAAATTTGTTTTAATTGTTTCACAATATTTCATGTATGTTTTTCATGAATGTTTATATATTCAAATGCATATCATAATTTACAACATATATTTTCAAAATCTTTTTTTTTTGTGGATTTTTCACTAATTATACTTTTTAAGAATCAAACATTAAATTTTGAAACGTAAAAGTCAAATGGACCAATTAATGACAGACATAGGGTGTGTGTGTGTGTATTCTACACAAATTTTACAAATCTAATACTCCCTCCCTCCTAAGAATGTTGTAGAATTTGATTGGGTACATAAATTAAGAAATTTTGTTAATGTGATGGTAATAATGTAAAGAGAAGGTTTATGGTGCGCTTTGGAGCATCTATTAAGCTTATAGAGTTCTATAAAATTACAAAATTTCCACTCACTTAAACTGTTGTTAGAAAATTCACTGAAGGTCTTTTGTGAAACTGAAATAGAGAAGTGGTTTGTGATTGATTAATGGCTAATCTGAGAATATTGTAAGGCGGTGAGATTTTAAGTTGGAAAAAGAGAAGATTTCATGCGGTGATGATATTTCAATATGATGTGAATCCGCCTACAAACCTATACAACATCTCCAAAATTGAGGATCTAAGTACAATCATACAAATAATGGAGGACCAAGTAGCAAATCTATCAAAAGTCGAGCATGATGCAAACCTGGAGGACCTAAGTGACGACATGAATTTTACAAATAATTTCAAAATTCTTGTCATTTCATATTCAAACGTTTCAAGCATCAATTAGTCCCTTTAATGGGATAAATGCTAGAATAAATTCGAAATAAATTTTAGAATTATTTTATTTTTATTTCTCATTTCTTCCACATGTGTGAAGTGTGTGAAGAATGAAAAATTACTACATTATCCTTTGTTTTCAACTCCTATATAAAGGAGAATGTATGTGCACAGAAGATAGACATCATATATGAAGAAATCACTTTGATTTTGAAAGCAATTCTCTCTTTTATTCTCTATACTTTTCCACTGAACTATTGTTCAAAAGTTTTGATCAAGCGTATCTAAATCTAAGGTTACTTTCTCTTGAAGAAAGAGATGTTGGATCAATTTTCCTTCCCTTGGCAAAACTTCACTTTTGCTTGAACCATTTCTTGGATTCAAGAGTGAGTGTAGGCCAGTTTTATCAATCCTTTCTAGTCAAGAAGAGATCCTTCAATTGTGTTTTTAATCCATAAAAAACACATTACAATCTCAATAATTTTTTTTTGAAGAGGTTTGTGGGTTTTTATATTGCTTTTAATATGAAGTGGGAATTATTTAATAGTGATCCTATAGTGGGAGTGTTGTGATCCCGTAGTAGGACATATGTGATCCCATGGTAGGAATTTAATGATCCCGTATTAGGAATTGAATGTTCTAAGTTTCATGATACCGTAGTAGGAGACTTGTAATCCTGTAGTAGAAGAGTCATGATCTCATAGTAGAAGAATAGTGATCCCGTAGTAGAAGAGTAGTGATCACGTAACAAGAGTTTCTTGATTCTTGTAATTCATGATCCCCATACTGAAATATCATGATCCGGTATGAATTTCATAATCTTAGTAGCAGTTTTATCGAGTAAATTCCGTTGGCAGTCCTGTAAAAATAATTATTATTTTGTTCTGGTCCTATTTTAAAAATTTGTTCTGTGATGGTCCTATCTAGAGTATTGTGTCATGTTTTGGTCTTTTCCATCCGGTTAGACCATTAAGTTTGATGGATCTTACAAATTTACCTTTTTACCCTTTGAATTGTTAGGGAAAATTTTTCCTTACTCGTATAACTTATATTTTCCCTAAATTTTAACAAATGTACACACAAGTCCCCAATCTTTGTTCTCTATTCATCTCACCATCATCTCCCCACTCTGACTCTTCTCTCGCCATCATCTCAAAATTAAAGCAACCCAAATGAGAACCCCAAAAGCATTCCCAGATCCTCGACTTGCGACGGAGGACGAAAGTCCACGTCCTCGCTCATGATTTTGGCTACTACTAGCCTGTGAGTCACTCGTCTTCACCGTGAGCTTGTAGACCGGCCAATGCCCCGCTCGTCATCTTCCTCACTAGAGAGCCCCCGCCGGAGTCCAGCCTCTCTATAGTCAGACTCACTTCCTCCATCTTGTGATTCATCTATCTTTCTCACACCTCTTTTTCAAAATACCCATCACAATCACTCTGCTCAGAGAGCCCTAACCTCAATTTTTCTTTTCTAATTTTATTTTCAAAATCGATCACGAATCCATATTTGAAATATGATCAATTGCAATCGCTGCGCTAAGGCCGGCCCAAATCAAAGCCATCCTCAACCACCGCCTCATCATCAGCCTCCTCTCCAACGCCTCCGCTACCGCCTCTTCTAACCGACAGCTCCTCGAGATCTGCCAAGAACGTATCAGCTCCTCGAGATTTGTCAGAGGAAGATCTGTCAAGAACGAATCTATCAAGAACGTACCTGTCAACAACTAGGTATGGGTGTGTGTTCGGGAATGGAGAAACAGCGTCGGCGGGGACAGGTGAAAGCGACGTATCGTCTTCGTTGTGTGGTTGTAGTTAGCAGTGAGCAGCGCCGCCGGCTTCGAATCCGCCTCCATCAACCTCATCATCGACCTGCACGGTCGAAACTGGCTTCGAATCCGTCGCCATCGCCATGGAGACAAGCTTGGCGACGATGATAGAGAAAATCAGCGCAATGCCGACAGAAGATTGAGCAAAACAGAAGATGGTTGATGGTGGAGGGAATTAAACTTTAGGGTTTAAATTTTGGGGAAATATAAAGTTATGGACTGAAGTAAATTTTTCAAAAGGGTAAAAAAGATAAATTAACACGAATCCGTTAAAATTAATAGCCCAATTGGACGGAAAGGACCATAATATGACAGAGTACCCTAGGATGGGACCTAAACATGACAAATTTTTAAATTAGGACCAAAACAAGACAATGACTATTTTTGCGGGACTGCCAACCGAATTTACTCCAACTTTATAATTAATTCGGAAAAAAAACATGTCGACCCCTAAACAGACTTCGAAAAAATATTGAAACATAAGACATATGGGCATCTTTTTCTTTGGCTACTTTTTGTCTTTTCATTAGATTAGTTGCTTGTAATTTTTCATTATAAAATAAAAATATATGCATTTTTTAAGAAGAGTGAAAAGAAAAGTGTCATTGAAGTAAATAAACCAAAAACTTCAGCACACTCTAAGCCCTAATTCAAATGCCGCATCCTAACCTCACCGTAAAATAGACATATTATACAAAAGTTAACTTTTAAGTATGGAAGAGAAAATGAGAGTAATAATGTAAAATTAGTATAAAAAGGTTTTCAATGAGACAAATTTTACTAGAGACAATTTAAAATAGAAAATGTGAAAACTTTTCTAAATAGATGGAATATTTATTTTTGTACATAAATGATTGAGTAATTTAAGTAAATTTTGCAAAGATGATACTATTCTTTTTTTGTTGTTGAGGAAATCGGCTTAATATTTTTTCATCAAAAATAATACGAAGCAAAGAATATATGTAGCGGAAAGACAAGCATCCTAAACAACCAGATCAAAAAGACAAACCGTCCAGCAATGCGAAAACTACAAAGAAACACCCAAAATATAGCAACCAACAGCTTGCAAACTGTAACAGACACTGTAGAAAGCAAGGCAGCGAACCTCCAATAAAGCAATAAAGCCTCCGTTGGGCTTGAGAAAAACAGATAATGTCATGGTGAAGTAATATAGATCCGTGATCTCTACTGCACAAGAGCTAAATGTCATCTCACCATGACCATGCATAAAGAGGTAGACCTGCCAAACCAAGAGAAGCATGCCGACCAACAAAAACTGATACCGTTTCGAAACACCAAGGTAGACAGAAAAAGAGAGCAAAAATCTGGAAAAGAATAAAAAACCGCAAGAGGGAGTAGACGAGGTTGGTTCAAAGCCAAGTCCACTCCCATGCCCGAATCTCATTGCTCCGGGCAAGCGAGGAAGTCCCCCTGCCCCGCCAAACACTGACCAACAGCCTCAGCTACCGCCTCCGAGATGCGTGGGTTCTTGTCCCATCCTTGTCCAACAACCCGACAAAGTTGAGTCCGCCGTGCAAGACAATGGACGGCTTATGCAACAGATCGACCAAGCAAGGTCGTGGGCATAACGGTGAGAGATGATCGATGATGTACTTATCGGAACGCCAAAGACAATTCCATCCAGAATCGAGAGGACGCCATTGGTGCTTGAAGACAGGACAAAATCTCCGGTAAGAAGGCCAAATGTGTACCAGCCTCCATGGGAGAGAGGCGACAACGTGTGTGCTAGGACCGGATGCCATGAAGAGTGAGAGCCACGTTGTCGGACAAAACCGCCGAAGGGGAGCCGAGCACGACCACCGGCATTGGGCCAGGCGAGTCCGCTAGAAGGTAGTAACACACGCCGGCCATGGCTTGTAGGCAGCGGCGGCGTTAAGGAACGGGAGCGCATCGCTTAGGGTTTTTCTTTTCGTGCACAATATCATTAGGGATACTCTTCTTTTTTGAATATGGAAGACTTACTTTATTAATGAAAGATCATTAAAAAACAAGTCGTAGTGAACGACAGACTTAAGTACCGAAAACTGGTACATATAATCTAGCCCGTTAAGGGTGAAATCACCACACAAGTAGAGTAACTGCGCAAAGCCAGAGCCGCTGAAATCAGGCTCGTCCGTACTGGCCTCCATTCAGGACGATGGTCATGATCACTATGGCGGATAAAAGATCACGAATCCCACATCCAGTACCATGCACGGTACCTAATTAAGAACGGTTTTCTAATCTTTAGAATTATTAATTAGTTATTTTTTTTTAAAGACAACAATGAATTTTATAGATAGAAGATATTACACCATATATCCCAATATACCAAAAGGTAATATTGGGAAAGGACTCCACAGATTCGTCACAACTAATTACACCATAGAAATATGATGAAAATCCTTTTTTTAACAATTCAATATCTAAGAAACCCCAAATACTAAACTTCCTATAAAATAACCCAAATAAAACTCAATAGATGTGCCACCCAAATATTACATCCAACCAAAAAACCAAACAACTCCAAAATAATGCCCAATAACACCCACCAAAAAAAGTCCCAAAAACACCTAAAAATAAAAAATAGATGCAAAACTCCACTATCCCAACGTGATTAATCTTTGATACTCCATTGTAACCTCTTTAATTCAGATTTCAGTTTCACTTTGGATACCGATTTAGCAGCTCCATCAACTTTATTAGACTTTCGAGATGAAGAATTGCCTCTTCAAAACTTCTTTGAACACCTCAAAATTAAAACCTTTTCCAAAAACCGATACCCAAACTGTAGAAACAACTCCCCAAGATCCCAACTGTTCAGTTTTATGTGCCATTTCAATACTCATTTTAACCAAATTAAAGTGTTGCATTATATTTGATTTGAGAGCAGTATAATTTTGCAGCGTCTACCATGCTATTTTAATTTTATTGCTCTACATTATATTCTTGTTTCTGTCAATTCTTACTTTGTTTCGAATACCACATGTATATGCATACATATTATTCCAATAACCAGAGGTGCCAGAGTTTTCAACCAGGAAATTACTAGCTAGCTAATTATCATCAGTATTGATCAATAAGATGCGTGAACAATTAATTATGTTGTAAATTATGGTGATGATTAATTTGTTTAATTAATAGTTTAAGAATAAGAATTATTGGTTCGTACATAATTAATTAATGAATAATGGATCGTTAATTAAATATATAGTGGCGCGTACGTGCATGCGTCAAGCTAGCAGAGTATATATATGAACAAATGATCTGGTGCACTGGATTTGGTAATCATAATAATTCATGTAATTTCATTCCCAGATAGTATCATAGTTGTATATTCTATCCATCCTATAATTAATTGATCCAAAATCCTTCCCATATTTTCCATCCCGATCTTCTCCGTACGAGGTTTACAACGATTTTTTTATGATTTTTTTTTATGGTTTATGGTAATCATAATAATTCATGAACAACGATTTTTTTCCATCCCAGAGCCTTTCTGTCGTTGAGAAAGTGCTCATGCTTGTTCTTGTTTTTTGATGGTTTATGTGACGGTTGATGCAAGTTTTAAGTATGCGTGTTTTTCTAACGGATGTAGTATTTTTTCAAGTAGCCCTTCAAAAAAGCAGAACTTCAAAAGTTCAATAACTTATTTGACTGAATAAAAAGCTAAGTGACTCATTCCTCACAAGTTGAAAACTTCAGTGATTTGTTTGTGCTTTTTGCGAAACCGGAGGATAGAAGCGAGAAGGAAACATATAGGGTCCGTTTAGTTGTTGAAATTTATTTAAGTTTTCATCTCCAAATTTCATTTGTAAATATTTGATCATACAAGAATTTTCAGTGATTTTAAAATCTTGCTTTCCAAACTTCAACAACTCTAAGATACTACTAAAACCTTTCAAACAATGTTCCTTAATTTAATATATTAGTTTTCCAAAGTTTGGAAAACAATATTTTCTATCACTTGAAAGCTAGTTATATGATCTAATATTAACAAAAGAAATTTAGAGTTGAAAAATTGAAAAATTTTACACAACTAAACGGAGCCATAAGATCGGCAGCAGCAGCAAGACCAGTCAACACGACACTCGGCTTGCATGTGGGGCCTTTGCACGTGTGTCCAGATATCCCACCTTAATTTAATTCCCACGTAACCAATTTTCAAGAATCCATCCCAACCCTTAAAAATTGAGTCTTTTTTTAGAGCGTGAAAAATACAATTAGAAACTTGTATTTTTACTATTCTTACAATTGAGTATCCAATGCTAATCCGTCCTCCAACTATACTCCATTTGTTTCATTTTTTTTGAAATATTTGACTTTTAATATTTATTTGATAAAACTCTTTAGTGGAAAAAATTCACAAAAAAAATATATTCATAAAGTACAAACATTAAATTATGATTTGTGTGCAAACAATTTATGCATAAGGAGTGTGTTCTTTTTGACAAAAAGTTGCAAAAAAAAACTAGCAACATTTGGGAGATTTGTGGGAGGGAAATTTGAAAAAGTCATGTTAAGGTGCATGTTACTACTATATGATTAATAATTAAGATGTTGGATTACATAAAATTGCTTGTGATAATAGTAATAATTAATAATAAGAATAATAACATATATAAAATACCTACTAAAATTTGGCCTTATATATATATATGATGCTGATGATGCAATCTAAGTTCAAATCCCATAAGAAGACAGAAACATGCTTATATATATGTTCAACAAATTCCAGACATGAACTAAACTAACAGTGATTAATGAGGGGTTAAAAAAAGAAAGAAATATTTGAACGAGAAGCCTAGAAGTTGAAACATCAACTTCGACCCCAGACATTTCGAATGCCGACGAAATCCTTGTTGCTCACTGATTGAGAAATATCATCAGAAATAGTTAAGCTTCATTTATTACTTTATCATACAACTAATTAGCTGACTAATGCAGACACTTAATATTAGCATTCTAACTTCTCCCCCGAACCCTAGCGGCACTCCCTCTCCAGCGTGCTCGCTGCCGTCAGCCCCAAAACTGGTGGCCACAGTTCACGTTCATCGCAGGTTGTTTTCACAGTTCATCGCATCACCGCTTCGCAAACCAATGTCATCGCGTGCTGCTTCGATGACTGCCTTGGATGCCACGCTTGCGAGGCTTGCCTTATTTGTGGATGAGGACGATGCCCTCGTGGAAGCCGTGCCAGACTTCCTTCTCCCGAGCACCGGTGTCGTCGTCGCAACGAGAGTCTTGGCAGCCCTCCAGATTCGAACTGATTTAATTGAGAAGGTTTTCCATAATGTTTGGCATGAAGTGAACTACCCGATCTGTTCGATATCAACGGCGGTGACAACAAATATTTTCCTTTTCCAGTTTGACTCAATGGACCAGGTGACTCGTATTCTGGAAAAAGGACCGTGGTCTTTCAACAACAAGCTTCTAATCATGAATGTTCTCCAAAAAGGTGACTCACCTGCTTCTATGGATTTTAGTATGACTTATTTCTGAATTCATATTGTCAATGTTCCGTATGACAGAAGGCAATCAATTTGGGATGTGGTTGTGACATTCAGGTACATGCAGGACTGATATGCCTATCTTTGGTCTTGGAACATGCCAGAATGAAAGGACTGGTACTACAGTGGAGCAGAACCAAGGGGGTCGGACCATGGTTGCCCATATGTGCAACTGGCAGCCCGGACGATCCAACCGGTCCTTAATACCTACTCCCCGTCGGTGGACTCATTGCAGGTTCAGTTTCCGCAGGTGAATGTTATTACCTCTATGCCTCCATTGGGGCCGACTTTTCAGGTACCGCATTTCATGCCACCTTTTCAGTCTTTTCATACTCAACAAGAAAACCTGATGCCGGAGGATGGTAATAGAACTAAAGAGGACACTCTAGCTTTGGTGCCAGTTAACCAACTGGAGTTATATGAGGTAAAGGTGGTGCAAGCCTCCTCTACTGTGACCCGCTTCAAGGGCGCTACAAAAGCAGGAGGGGGTAGAGGTAGATCGACAAGCTTGGGAGTTGGGCAGGGGCGTGGCAAGAAGCCTCACATATCTAAAGCTGTAGCTGCAACTATCGGTCAAAGCTTGACAGGGCAGGGGGAAGTCCTGTTGGGCCTAGAACAGTAATCTCCAGGCCCATTTGGGGAGGAATCTTTAAACTTATTCTTCCTTCCCTTTTCATCATAACTCTAAGTTGATGCTTTTGTTTTTTGCTTTGCGAACTCTTTATCTTTTTGTTCATGCTGGTTTATGTGTCTGCTGGCACACTTTGAGGAAGTTGGCGGGCCGGGTCTTCTGTTTTGCTCAATATCATGGTATATTGGCGTTTAGTTTCTATGCAGCTAAGTTCGTGCGTCCCGGATACAGTTGGAGTCCGGTTCAAACCATTCATGAGTAAATCTAGCGTGTTCAAGCCTCTCAGCTTTGTAAGAAGGCTTCTGCTAGTTTCTTTGAGTGATCCTTTGCTTTCTACGGACAACTAGAAGCTTCTATTTATTTCCATTTTAAGAACTATTATGTTGCTAGTAAGGTTTTATCTTGTTGGATGCTCAAAGCCTGAATGTTTTCCTCTAACTTGTTTTAATATAATCTAAGCCGTTTTGCCTTTAAAAAATGATGACAAAAAATTAGCTGACCAATGCAAAGGTAGAACCTATTTCTATATATATTGCATTAATAGGATAAACGAATTATTTAGCATTATTCTAAGTAAGCCATATCATTAGTGAAACTTTATATTTTAAGCAATATCGGAAATATTTTTTTACATAATTAATCACTGTAAACAAAAAAATTTATATTCTTTTAATCGAATTGATACCAACTCCCGAAGTTAACTTAGCATCGATATATCAATGTCAATGGGATTAATCTGTTGCCTACCAAATGATGAGAAAAGTCCAAACTTCAATTTATAAAATTAACTCAAAAGTACAAGAATAATACTTTTTTTTGTGTTGCATTTGAGCTATATTAAAATTAAGTTTGGGATGCTCACATGCGTGTTCTTTGAACCGAGAGCAAACTTTCAAAGTCCAATCCATAAAATAAGGTTAGCGAAAAAATTAATTTAAACGACAATGCTTTACGCCTTTAACATCAAAGAAGCGATGTTAATTAACTAAGCATTGAGAAAAAGATGGTCAAATTTGTATTCTTTCAGCCTTTTTCTTAGTTTCCAATGACCTGGACAAATATTTATATTAATCAACTGTAACAATCACTGCTATATGTAATTAGCTAATTACTCCATAAATAATCATGCATGAGTGATTATTAGAGTCCAGAAATTGAAGTTAAATTTAATTTCGTGCAGGACATTTGACCAGAAAGGATCGAGAGTAAGCTAGCTGTAATCATTTGAGGATAGGGTCCTGCAGATTTGTCTTGATGAAGTCCATAATTAGTCGGTTTATTTGAACTTAGAGTGGAGCAAAGAATTAATAATGGATTAATCAAAGTACTAGTTCCTTCAAGACCAAGAATTCTTTAGGGCTTGACCGCTTAATTGGGATGAATTAGAAAATGCAACCCCACCAAGCAATAGGCCCCAAGAATCTGTGCAAAATTTTCCAGAATAAAATCTATATATACAAATGCAACTTTAATTAGCTTTTCAATTGTACTTATATAAGTGTACATCAATCTGCGTCTTAAACAAAACTTGCAATTATGGACCTGCTTTAATTTTTGGGTGATAATCAATGATATGTATGAGCAAGTACTGTATAGTGTTTAATATACGATGTCAAAGAAAGGAAAGTTGAAAATTTAATTGGTGTAGATTAATAAATTTGCAGTATATACAATAATACAAAGGAATGTGCCCAAAAGCGGTGATGTTTGTGAACATATCTGTCAAATTCCCTAACTTTTATCCACACAAGTAGCAGTGTTGGTTCACCCATTGTCCGGCAACTAGAGAAAATGTTTGTGACCAAAAGTTGATGTTCCAATAATCGCTCTTAATTAATGGAGTACTTCACTTAATTAAATTAATATGAAAGTTAAAAGAGTATTAGCTGGTACGATTAAGTCGATGACAGCACAGCTGCTTCTATGATCAATCCTGTATTTTGATATATATTCTGATATGTATTGGTCTTCCATTTGATTTTATCAGTATCTATAGGTTAACCGTTAAGGGGTGTAATTGTAGGTTTTTGAAAAGAGATAGGTTAAACCAAAGATTTTCATAAATCTTGATGTTTTTTTTATGCAATTTACCCAAAGAAGAAAAACAATACTCCACTCTGTCCCAAGTGATTGTTACTTTTAGTTTTTTTTATGTAGATTAAGACACTCATTAACTCATTTTACATAAACTTTCATCATTATCCTCCTCCAAATCCGTTCTAACCCCTGCCAGTCAACTCCTTAGACCTTTTAAGTAAGTGTATTGTAAGTGGATTAAAATAAAACAAAAGTGAAAAAGAGTCATTTCACTTGAAATAAAAATATTTTAATATTTTAACAGCTCATTTATGATGGAAGAACTATATCTTCGCTAAGAGATTAAAAGAATGTAGAGGAATATACGTGGTGTAATTATAATTATAATTATAATTAAGGAGGAAACTTAAGGACCAAAAGAGCGACCAATGTTTTGTGTGAGACGATGGATGAAGTGGTTAACTTGTATTGTAAGCAAGTGTACATGGGAGTTTGAATTAGATTCGTGTATTTTATTATGTAGGGTTAGGGCGATTTACGCGAAATGCTCTATACATTCCATGCCACGCCACACCACGAGCGGCGGAAATGCTCTACAAATTATTAAGGTCATGATTTTTGCTATAGATAGTCGGTTTAGATAGTCTCTTACATATTCTTAAATATACTTCTATTTAAGACTTGTTATTTTTTTATTTTGTGGATCAACTTAATTTTGAATCCATCAAATTAAAACACGGTAAACTTTTAATAAGAGAGTGTTCAAATAACTGTCAACACTTGAGAAATGTTTTGGACAATCACTTGAATAGTCTTTCATTTAAAATTTATTATGTATTTATTTTTTTGCGTCTATTTGATTTTAGATCTATCAAAATAAATACATGACAATCTTTTAATTATAATATATCCAAGTGGCTGAATACATGATAAACTTTTAATCGGAAAATATCCAAATGATAATTCATAGCATCTCCCCTATATCTCATTTCCCGATATGAAAACATTTTATACATTACAAAAAGTGTCGACGTTATGAACGTTTTGTGGGTTTTTTCTCGTCTTGGTTTTTTTTCCTTCCTATTTTTGTTTCCTATTATGATCACATGTACCCCTTTCTTTTTATGGTTTTTACACATCAACTCCTAAATTTTTTTATTTAATATAATATGTTGTACTCCTATTTCAAAAAAACTCATCTCCTCGTATGTTTTCATGCATATTTTGCAACCAATCATACTACTTTATTTTTTGAAAAAAAATACATCCTTTAATTTTATTATTTTTTCACTTCTCCAATAATCCTTTATTTTTATGATTTATGCATTTTAACTGTACACATTTTTAATTGAATATAATGATTAGACGTTTTTCTTCTTTAGACGTTAAGGAACCCTCTCCCCAATGTTTGTGTGTATTTTCATCTGTACAACTTCTCAAGAATCTTACTATATTTTGTTAAAATTTTCACACATACCATGTATCCTCGTTTTTCTTAATTACGTAAACAGCCATTTTCTTCTAATGTTTGCATATAACCCCAATCATTTAACATGAGAATACGTAGCTGCAATTTTGATTTTTCTACCTCAAACACTTAAATAAATGTGAAAAGTTTGTATCAGTCGATGCTGTGAAACTTGCAAATTCCAATTACTGATCATAAAATGGGTTATACTGCAAAAGCCAAAATGTCTAACTAGTAGTATGATTTTTTTTATAGTACTCTATTTTACATCAGTTATCACATGGAAAACCCGTGACAATAATTACCAATGAGTTTGTTGTTATACTCGTAAGAGAAAATGTAACAGACCGTGTACAGTACCAAGATATTGTTCCGCTATGGGCCTCAAGCTCACACAGATTTGTCTATACCTGAATCCACAGGTAAAACACGTCTTGTGGGGTTAAGGAGTAACCACCCTTATAAGGTATGCATTACTCCCTTATTCCCTCCATGTGAGATGAACATCATTTTGACACTGTACACGGTCTGTTACAAAAAATATGTTCTAAAGTTTGAGAATCTTCATTTTCACTTTGATATTTTTTTCATTGTCCCCGTCATGGGGTTAAGGAGTAACCATCCTTATAAGGTATGCATTACTCCCTTAGTCCCTCCATGTGGGATGAACATCATTTTGGCACTGTACACGGTCTGTTACAAAAAATATGTTCTAAAGTTTGAGAATCTTCATTTTCATTTTGATATTTTTTTCATTGTCCTCGTCGTGGAGTGCGATCACTCAAAAAAGCAAATCCTTTTTCCAAGGGTGGAAAAGAAAACTAGTTTTTCACATTTTACGATCAGACCAGCATTTTCTATCCAAAAATTCAATAACACAATTTTTATTTTATTTTTGAGACTCCTATCGATGTATAAACATATTTAAATTTTGTGAATATAAGAAAACAGGAGTATCATTCTCTTAACCAAGACCGTCGGTGACTTGAAATTAGCTTAAACTAATTGCGTAGCTAGGTAAGTAGGTAACTATGGAACAACATCAACAAATGGTCAATTGAAAAATAAATAGGGAGTACTATACTATAATTTATGTTATCTTGGAGAAATATATTGTATGGAATATTTGAAAAAGATAGAATGTTAAATTTGTAGAAATGGTGATCCGGAAAGTCCATATAAATGTCGGAGGAGTAACAGTATTGTTGGCAATTCAGAGCTCCAAAATTGGAGTCAACATTTTATCAAAGCATAGCACAAATCCAGGAGCATGTATTTTATTTTATTTTTTCTAGTTTTTTGCAAATATGCAAATTATTGAAGAGATTTTTTTTTTTTTTACATAAATAGTAAGTATAGAAGAAACCATAGACGTCCCCAAGCTAGACAACCCAATCCTAAGTCCTAAATAGTCATAGATGCCATTACCCATTTACTCTTTTTTAACAGATACGTTAAAATGTTGTAGGAAAAATAAAATACTGAAATAACGTGGCAAGTTTTCAGGGCAGAGTCAGTATCAAGTTACACCACCCCCTCGGACTTGCAGAGGACATAAGGCTTACAACCGTGTTCGTGTGAGAATGAAAGAAATTGGGTGCACAACCAAAACAAATTACTCCAAAGTTTTGATACATTTATTTTGTTATTTTGAAGGTATTCATATCATTTATTTTCATTAATATTTTAACATATAAAATTTAATAATTCACAAAATGAAGTATAAATTTTTTTAAAAAAATTGTTTTTCACTATTTACTTTCGAAAAATTTGAGTCATTGTTACACAAAATATGAAAAATCAAATGCACACCTCAATCCATTGTCATAACATCAAAAAAAAATCCAAAATGAAATGACATTTTTCCACACTTTTATTTTATTTTAGTCCACATTTATCTTTGCAAATGCACTCATTCAATTGATTAAAGTTTATGTAAAATGAGTTCAGGACCAAAAACAATTTTAATCTTTCAAAAAAAGTGATAACATATTTGAGACAAAAGGAGTATTAATTTTTCAAGGGTGGAGGAAGTAATATCTTATCCATCCATGATAAAAACTCATTCCCTTTTTTTCCCATCAACAACTGTTGTTTGAGGAAATAAAGCAATGAGGCCTTTAACAACAAATAATGTAAAGATAAGGGTTTACATATTTATTTGGAAAATTAACAGAAACCGCCTTAAGGTTAACCATAATCTAAACTTCCCCCCAAATTTTCGGTATTCTTAAAAAAAATCCCTGATGTTTGGTATAATATACAACTTCCCCCATTTGACCATTTACAATGTGTGTTGACTGTTAGTTTTATGGGATTAATGTTATAATTTCACCTTAAATCTTGTAACACTAACAATTTAATGTTATAATTTCACCTTAAATCTTGTAACACTAACAATTTACTCCTCAAACTTAACAATTCAACATTTTGACTCCCTCTCACCGTCTACCACCAACCTCACTGATGAGCCCCGACACTGCCTCGGACACCGCCGGGGACCCCAACCCCTGCCAACACAAGCGAGCTCGCCCTCCTCTCACGCTCTCTCAACCCATGGCAATAATAATCTAAATAACCCCAAATCAGCATTAAGTAAAACCAATATCGGAACATTCAAACTTACCCCGGAGAAGAAGACGAACAAGCCCACAACTTTAACCATAGCAAGCAAAATTCTAAGAGGCATTTCTAAGAATTTGTGAACAAACGGCCATTTCCAGTCGCAGCAGCGTCCCAAGCCTGAATCAGGCCGACCACCGCGCGCCCAACGCTAGGATTCGAGCGGCTGAGACCGGCGAGCAGGACACCAGATTTAGGGAGGGCAGTGGCAGGGATAGAATGTTTTTCTCTCCATGTTGAGTCAGTTCTGACAGGGAGGCATCGGCGACTTGGGCCAAGCTCTGAATTTGCTCTGATTCCTTCTAATTCCCAAATCGTAAATTGCAATACCTGTGGAAACAAAACGCGACCAAATCATGGAGGCGTTGCAGAGGTCGGTCCGATCGGTGCAGTGCTTGCTCTGATTGAGAAGGTTCTTGTTAGGTCTGAGCAAGTACTCGGTTTAACCGAATTAACCGATTTTATTTTCGGTTATTTCGGTTCGGGTATTTCGGTTCAGAATCGGTAATACCAAAATTTAAATTCGGTTTTCGGTACGGTATTCGGTTTCGGGCTTCACCTATTCGGTTACCGAATTAACCGAATAGTTAGCTCGCATGTGAGCCCAACTCAAATTTCAAATTTAACCCAACTAAAATTTCACCAATATCTAATTACTATCATTGGTGTATTTTATGCTTGTTTTGCTACTTATTACTATCATTGGTGTATTTTATGCTTGTTTTGCTACTTATTACTATCATTCTATTGCTAGCAGTTAAGTTACATCAATTGTTTTGTGTATGAATCATGAATGATCAAAGAGTAGCAAGAAAAGGGGGAAAATTCGATTATTTTGGATGGAAACCGAAATAACCGAACTTAATTCGGTATTCGGTTAATTCGATTTTAAGTGTAAATCGGTTAATTTGGTATCTAATAATGGATAACCGAACCCGAATAACTACGGTAATTCGGTTTCGGTTTCTACCGAAATTACCGAATGCTCAGCCCTAGTTCTTGTCGTTTTCCCCATCATCATCCATATCAAGAACATGACTGGATTTTTGGCGAGGGGCGGCAGTTTCTCATCGGCTACTCTTCTTTTGCTACTTCACCTGCTAAATAATGTGTCCAATGGATTCTTATTGATCTTGGTAAGTTAAATTTTCGTGATGTATAGAGAGAGGATGAGCAAGCGAGAGACCACCTGCATCATGGAGCAGTCGGAGTATTGGAGATCAATATTGAAGATTATAGTTCTTAAACAGTGGTAAAAATGTGTAGGGTTAGAAAACTTAGGTTCAAATTTCATTATTAAATCTAAAGTCTAATAGAAATTTTTAACGGTGGTTAGCCTTAAGGGTGTTTTTGTTATTTTCCGGATTTATTTCCATAAATAAGTGAGAAAAAAAATCGATCTTTAGGTTGTGTTCATTTTAGTGAAAAAATAATTTTGATAAATTTAAATGAATCTGTTTTGATTGATGAATGAGACATGTGTGAATAAGAAAATTTTGAAAAAAAATGTGATTTAAGATTATTTTATATGTTAAAAATTGAAAAAGTATGAAATTTATTTTGAAAAATATGATGGTGAACACACCATAGAATAGTTACACCATAAGAAAACAGAAAAAGAGAAACAAGTGAAAGTAGATGATTGGAATGAATGGGATAGGAGAGGAGTTGGAATTCAGCTGTAAGGCTAGGTTAGGATGGTAGCTAGGTCTGGCATAGAATAGGGGTATAGGGTAGGGAATTGGGAGGTGCAGCCGCCAAAGCCGGTTCAGCCATTGCTTTTCTCACAAGGTAATTAATTAATTATGTTTTCTTTACCATTCTCTTATCTTTTATGCCTTCATTTGCTTTTTACCTTCAACAATCATGCTTCCTGCTTTTTGCTGCAATAAATCTCATAACATTCTACATCTCATACTCCCACCTAATTCATATTTTGATGGTTCAACAATAACAAGAAAAGAAGTACTTCCATAAGCTGAAAACCACAATCAATTAATCAATCAGCTATCTCAAACTTGCTCAACCAAGTCGAAGCTGAGGCTCTGTTCAAAAGTGCAATGTTGAATAGTAATTGTGAATAAAAAATGATGGGAAAGTGTTATTTGATGGGAAAATGAGTTTTTCTTTTTTGTGATATCATACTTTCAAACAGAGCCTAAGCCGCAAGAAAGTTTTATACCGGATGTCTTTCCTGATGCAACACTCTTATAAGGGAATAACAAACAAACATAACATTCTATATTTTTCATGTTAGCCAAAATGCTTATATATTTTTTTGGTGATAATATGGTCCTACCAACAGTGAAGTAAGAGCTCAAGATCATCATATAGGTTCAGAGACAAGATTGACACAGAAGAACTATTAATATAATGTACCAGACATTACTAGAGATGGTCATCTTCACAGGGGAAAATACCTTCAGTATAGGTCAAAGGTAAGCCTTTGAGAACGTCTCGCAGAGCATAGATATGGCTATCGCACCTATGGTCTGAGATTATGTTACCGGAAAGCAATATCCTCTGGAAGTGCTCACCTGGTTTTCTCCTCCACAGGGTGAAATAATTCACCGTCTTTCTGTAACTCTCATCTCTGTGGCCTATGTTTCTCTTCAGATAGTAGACAGTACCTGGAATGAATAATTCTTCTAGCACTTTATTGGGAGCTTCTTCCTTCTGATGAACAATCAAGCCATCCCCCATCGCCGAACCAGTTGTTGAAGGAGCGGAGGGAGTAGCAGTTGATTTCTCTGCAATTCCCCCACCTGATCACAACATTGAAACGATCATTAATACCACTGCCATAATTCATTATGCCAGCAGTGACGAAATTCAAATGGTAACTAAAAAGATCGGTCTATGGTCATTCTATTGTTTGAACTTTGAAGTGTATAGTACACATACTTTCATTTTCAGCAATGCACAGAATACAAATTCTTAGGTTCATATATTTCAGCTTACTTACCATAAAAAAGAGCAAAGAAAAACACATGTAGATATTTTTCAAATGACCAAGTAAATAAGCAGACACATAGTATAAAGTCCCTGAAATGTGAATTGGCCAAGACAATCCCAGAATATATAAAAACCTATCTTACCAAAAGCCAATAACTTACCCCTAAACTTTGCAAACTCAACAAGCTTCCAAGCTGTTTCCTGGATAGAAGAAACTACTTGCTTAGCATTTGTCACCAGATCCGCCATACTTTTCCAGTCTTCCTTTTCAACAATACTCATCCTGTACGAAGCATGAGTTTGATGTTACTTACTGAATCTCCTTAATTCTTGCCATACACAGAGCATTATTTAATCTTAGTCTCTCTTATTTTTTTTTAGGAACAGCAATTAAACCTTAAGTCTTAATACATTCACTTTAAGCAAAAGATAACAGAGGCAGCTAAAGATCCTCAATGTAGGTTCACCTACCTACCATTCTATTATTGACCCATCTTGCACTAAATAAGGAGTACAAAACTCCCAGGAAGGTGGGATTCAGAGCAGGCTCTTAAACAATGATGGGTGGTCATATGCATGACAACAATTAAACAAACCAACCATGGATCAGTCCGAGGACCCAAATCTGGTTTTTCAGATTTTAGATTTAAGGGGAACAAAAAGAAACAAATAAGCCGCTTCTCAAATTTTTATTTTCTGTTTATGAAACTCATCAATCTCCCCATGTTTTCCACTTTTGCATCCTCAAGGGAAAAGGGTTAGGGAGAATAAAATCTTGCTGTGCGGAGGCACATTCCTCTATTTTTCTTGATGAACATTATCGCTACACCCTACTCCTCCCTTACCATACTAAGCTACTAGCCTCCTCATTTGGTTTATGTAAAAAAATTGAATTAACCATGCTTAGGATGCAACAGCAACATCTGTAAAGAAAATAATGAGGAACAAAAAAAGAGGCAAAACGTGCAATCTAAATTATGGCTGAACTAACAAAACCATGGAGCCTCTACACAATAGCAACTAGCTTTCTATATCAAATTCACAGTTAGGACAGGTTTACTTGACCATATTCCAATCAATTGCAACATTTTTTAAACCCAACTTAAAACCCAGATGCACTATGAGATGAAGTAATTGGATGCTGAATATGTGTAAGTTAAATAAAATGACCATTTCACTAATGAGTCCTTTCTAGTACGTTACCAGCAGAAAAATGTTATGTAACCACTTGACAATTAACATTGATAAGAATAAGTTGATAATTACATCACCTGAGATTATCACACAGAAACAATAAAATAAAAATACTCCGTAATAGTTAAAAAAAGATGATAAAAAGCTTAAATAGGACTAGCACAAGTTTAAATTTATCTCCAGAAATTATAGAAGCAGTTTAGCTGGTAACCGCTTCTTGCTTACCAATCAGTTTCGAGAATCTCATCCCGCAGTCTTGTTATAGAAGCTGCACTTAGTCTAGGTATGATATCATCCTGATCCAAATACGAATACATAAATGAAAGAGAGCAAGATACTTTTTTATTAAAAAAAAGAAAAGAAAGAAAGATAGTTGTGTGTGTATGAGAGAGAGAGAGAGAGAGATCTACCTGCATGACAATAGTTGTAACAAAATCGGAGCAACTTTCAGCAAGTTCTTTCGAAACACAAGGTGGAGTTGCAAAACCAATAGCAGTAACAAGTTCTGGACAAAAACCAAGCTCCATTTGTGACTTCCTACGAAGCATGACTGCCAGCAAAGAAGCAATGGCAGCCCCGAGAGAATGCCCCACCAACCTTAACCTAAACCCCTATAGATGAATTAGGCTCACATATATAATATGTTGGCAAGTAACATTGAGATAGAGGGGGGGGGGACCTCATATTTCTCCAGAAGGTTTCGAATTGTTGCTAACTCATGGGTAAGAAACCACCCAGCAGCTTCAGCCATGCCAAAATGAGTGGAGTAACCTTCAAACATAACCTCTTCATTGCTTAAAGATACAATATTGGTAATAAGGTCATAAACTGTATGAGTTCCGCATATTCCCAAAATAACAAGCCTTCTTCGAGGATCAATGGCCATATAGTATGCTGGCCTCAACACGCTGGAATCTTTCACAAACTTCAATATATTATTTTCCCGGAGCATACAGGTCCTTGCAATGACTGCTGGGCTATCTTTGTAACACCCTTTAGCCAATTCAATATGATAGATAAGATCTTGGACCTAAATCAACAAAAGTCAAAATGAAACGACAGCAAAAAAGAGATGTTTCAGGTTAGGATACACATTGTGGTTGGCTAACAATAACAAAGACGGAAATGTACTCAAACATATGAATTTAGTAATTACAATTGTATCTGAAGTAATCTGAATGCCTTTAACATCCACAAATGGATCCAACGATGCCTGCTGAAGGTAGATAAGATACAAACCTACTGTAAGATCACTCAAGCTCCAACCTTGAATCCCATTCCTGCTCCTCTGAATGCTAGCAAGGATTTGTGACACAGATCGAGTCCTGGGTGGGGGCTTATTCCCAAGCCCATCACCTATAACAATTGAACAACACAGTGTGTTCTTCACAATCACTAAGAGCGATTGGCTAAACAATTGATTGACATGAAGCCTAAGCAGAAGCATACATAACAGATGTCACTTCCTGGAATTTTTGATGTAATGCTAGCATAATATAGACAATCCAAAAAAAAAGGTTACAAAAGGTGATTGAACATGAATGGACCTGTTGGGAGAGTTTTCCTACACAGCTCTAAAGCTTTTGTTAACCAAGCAAGCTCTAGGGTCCACTTTCTGGAATTGGGTCCCACCTGACGACAGGAATCGTCCTCTTGTTCCTCTTCAGGATTCAAGTTAACTCGAGGGCATTCCTCTTCTTGCAAAGCTGCGGCCTGTTCTCCTTTCTGGGACATGAACCGGCCGAGAAGGCCATAGACGAACCTGCTGCGGATTTCATTTCCCCGAATAAGAGTTCTGCCACATTCTGCACGAAACCATGACAGAATAGTTTGCAGGTAGAGAGAACTGATCATCACATGGACACAAATGTCGACTGATATGATGCAAATTGAATAGATAAGTTGTAGTATCATCA
This sequence comes from Stellera chamaejasme, assembly GCA_024586325.1. NCBI lineage: Eukaryota > Viridiplantae > Streptophyta > Magnoliopsida > Malvales > Thymelaeaceae > Stellera > Stellera chamaejasme. The sequence goes on along the minus strand of CM044982.1, from coordinate 9,190,916 downwards.
TCTTACCGGAGAGACGCTTCAGAGGTTGAGCAACCATGCAATCAAACAGAGAGCACACTTCTGATAAGGGAGAGATGTCGTTCTTTTTCTTCCTCGTTTGGTTCTCTGTATTAGACACCGACGGTGTTAAGAACAGCGCCAGGGTGAGAACTCCATTGCCTGCCTTGTGGCGGCTACATTTCGACCTGCTTGGAGTTGGAGGACCGACGGTTTTTTCTTTCGTTCCAGGATAGCTTGCGCCCATCCTAATCATCGGCCTCCCGGAGCCCATTTCTTTTAAAAACATTTTTACCATTAATGATGGGCCTTCACAAGCCCATTTCTTTTTCTTTTCTTTTTTTTAATACATTTATGCCTTTAATTTGTGCAACTGACTCTATTTCCGTCGACAATTATTCACTGGCATCTTCCTTCGACGTTGATAAGCTCACCCATAAGTGCAACCTTTGAAACAAGACCAGCGACCACCCTCTACAACCGATCGATGACGACCCTTCCATGTCCGTCACCACCACCGACGATGGTCTTTCTATGTTATCGGCGGACAACCTTTTGGAGGCCAAAAGCAATGTCACTACGAAATCCGACCGTGTCAGAGTAGTCAATCACTTCTCGAGGTGTCGTCGATCCATTCCCAACCATTTCCTCAGCTGAAAAACGCGATTCATATCTCATGATCCGAAGCTGCAACCTGCTGCACATGATGTAATTATGATGTTCTTACTTACCTTAATGATGCGCATTCAACTCATTATGATGCTCCTACATACCTTAATGATGTGTCAGTTGGATTGCATAATTAGTGGGAAAAAGTGCATCGTGTTTATAAGGGAGAACATCATAGTGGAAAGAGATATCATCATTTTTGTCCTCAAGCGCATCATTTTGAAAGGTTAAAGAAAACGAGTGCAACATTATCATGAGAACGGGTACATCATATTTGTAATTGAAAGCATCATAGTGCAATAAGAGTGCATCATAGTGATCACTAAAGACATCATTTTTTGAGGTTGAAAAAAAATGAGTGCTTCATTAAGACATTAGAAATAGTGCATCATGTTTGTAAAGGAGCGCATCATACTTGAAATCTAGTGCATCATTCTGGTCACCAAACGCATCCTTTAGAAATGTTAAAGAAAACAAACACATCATTAACTCACCAGCACGAGTGCATCATGTTGTTACGGAAGAACATCATTATGCATCGTGAACGCATCATTATGGTAATCAAGCGCATTATTGTGGGTTGTAGAACAAAATGCATTTGTAAGTCATCAAAATGAGTGTACCATGTTGTTATGGAAGCGCATCATAGAGTATCGAGAATGCATAATTGTGATATCGAAGCACATCATTTTGGGCTTCCTCCTATGTCTATAGGAACTTATAGTGTGCCTATAGACGCAACGTATAGATATTCTTTTTATTTTTATTTTTTATATTCCTTTTTCTGTTTTGTGTGTGTTTGACAACCGTTTTTTCAAGTAGCTGTTGCGTTTTCCAAACCGAACCTTCCTTAAGAATATAGTCTTTCCTATAAAAAAATGGAATGTGATCTTTAATCTACAAAAAAACAAAATCTATCAAATTAAACTTTTAATTATTCTTTCTTAAAATTCATATTAATTTTCCAAAACTTAAACATATTTAACCAAAAAAAATTCTGAACGAACACAACCTAGTCAAAGTGCTTCAAAATTAAAAAGAGAAGAGCTATACTCTATCCACTACATTGGCCAAACATTTCTTTTCAATATTTAATTTATAATTTTAATTTTTCAATGATTCAATTAAACTATAATCTTATTATATATATATAGTAGTTAATTTATACTTTAAATGTTCTTTTTAAAGATTTTTGTGGTAAGAGAGTCTTAAACCTAGCTACTGAATAAACTCCTTATATTATAAGTTGGAAGTTTTTAATGTAAGTCTCAACCATCTTAATCTCCTACCCCTATGTATATTAAAAAAAGGTCTTTAGGCTAGATACTCGCATGTTTGAGAAGCTCTTCCCCACATAAAAAAAGGTACTAAGAAATATTATAGATAACTTAAAATTAAAAGTACGCCACTTATGGGACATATCTAAAAGTTATAGGTTCTTAGGATCAATAGAACAATTTAGAGATCACTTCATAATTCATAATTTTCACAATTGCGTAAATAAATTGCTTTTATTAATCAACGGGTTTTTGGGTTGAATGGTAAATTGTTCATCCTTTTTTAAGTAAGGTTTTGGATTCGAGTCTTGTGTACAGAGAAAATATCGCTGAGAGTGCTAACCTTCAAAGAGATTCATTAATGCTTGATCCAGCTAAAACTGGGAAAAATGTTTTTATAATCCATAGTACTCCATAAATCATGTAAATGTTATATTTAAATCTTCAAACTGTTTAAATAAAATAAGAATAATAACATGTTATTGGGATAATGGTAAACATGCATATAATTCAGATACCAAATTAGGATAAATTGAAATTTAGGCATTTCCATAACTGAATCTACGTAGTTTAAGGTGTGTTCTTTTGAAAGAAAGAAAATTCAATATTCCATCTTTAAATTTTTATATTCATTTTTCAATATTAAATCTATGATTTTATTTTTCCAACAATCTAAAATATATATTCAAAACATTTATATACAAAATATAGTAATATGATAGGTGAACATATATATATATATTACATATTATCTACTAGTGAATAATATTGATAAATTGAATTCATATAGATATTAAAAGGGTAAAGTACATTTTTAATCTCTTTCCTTTAACAAGTGTCCTATTTTAGTCCTATTTTAAGAATTCGTCATATTTTAGTCTCATAGCTTTGATTTGTGCCCTATTTTGATCATTTCGTTAGTTTATCCATTAAAATAATCGTTAATTAATTGAAATGACAATAATACACATATTTGAAATTACAACTTGTTCCATAAACTTGTAATAAATATACATATAAATCCAAACATTTTTTTCTCTCAATCTTGCTAGCCCCAGATTAGATCCAAGTCGCCAGCGAAGATGAAAGGAGAATCGGTGCGGTGAACAATGAAAGGAGAATCGGTGTGGCGGAGGAGGATCTCCATCTCCCGAAAAACTTGTCTTCTCACCGTTGGGTCGCTGTTGGCATGCACGACCTTGAGTGCGTAGATCTGCGAAGTTCTTTTGTGTTGGACTTTGTAGATGGTGTCGTCGTTGTCACGACCGAGGACCTTTAGCTTCTCGAGATCGGAAATTTGAATGGCAGAAGAATAGGCGACGTGGAATGTGGTTTCCTGACAGCTAACCCGTATGCTAAGAGTGTGTTCAGTGAGGACGCTCTGGTCAACGTAAATGTTAAAAAATAGGTAGATGGAAAATTAAGAGGGTACATCAGGATAAGGAGCAAGAGTTATGTACATTTATTACAACGAGAGCACCATTGTTGCACAACGTTTGTGCATAGGTTAGTAACCAGAGAGAGTTGAGGGAGAGATAGATTCAATATTTCTTCTTCTTCTTCTCCCTTTTTCCATTCCATCATCTCAGCTCAAACACATCACTTTACCCAATTCCTCAAATACTTAAAATAGCTAATTTACTATGGACTAAATATGAAATCCAAATATAAATCCATATAGCCCATTAAACTATTAGCCCACACTCACATCTGTCACGACTCGCTTTCAACGGAGTGCGCGAAACATGTGTTGGGGCGCGCGGTGCAACAACCATGGCACACAGACGGCACGAGGCTAAGGATCCGGGATGTGGGACGACACACTGGAGAGTGTCTAAGGCGGATTCAAGAAGACCCAAGGTGAGGAAGGCACCTTGAGAAGGCTCTAGAACCATGGGGGACATTCTAGCTCTAGAATATTCTAGAATCCTCCAGGGAGTTCTAGGTTTGTGTAGACTGGACCGGAAGGTGTCGGATGAGTCTAGCTAGAAGGGACTGGAAGAGCCTAGGGTGGACTAGAGAGTGCTAGAAGGCCCTAGGGCATGCTAGAATGATCTGGAAGGAACTAGAGAGTGCCAGGAGGTGCTAGATGGTTCTAGAGATATGTGGAACCCTCCAGAGCACTATGGGTGTCTCTAGCTTGATCTAGAGAGTTCTAGGCTGGGCTAAAACTATATGGAGAAGTCTAGCATATGCTACACATATGTAGATAAGTGTAGAGAGATCCAAACTAGCCTAGAAAGTTCTAGAGGAGTAATGTTAGTCCTTGAATCAAGTAGATCTCACCGTCCATTGAGAAGATGACTTGCTTATAAATAGAGACCTTAGGTATTCATTTGTACATAGCCATGTCCAGAGTTGTGTGGTCAACACTTGAGCAATACAAGCAAGCTGTATAACTTTCAAGTACTTCTCTTCTTCTAACTTTCATTGCTCTCTTCTCAAGCATTCTCAAACAAGACTTAGGCACATTGGGGTGAGTTAGGCTGACTTAGCCACGAGGGTGCGTGACTAAGGCACGGGCATAGTGAGAAAATCAGTCCGTGACACATCACGTGCCTATAACAGCAAGACTCGGGGAATCGCCCTACCTCGGCGATAAGATTACTCTAGGGAAGAAACTTAGTGTAGGTTTCTGTTCCCATTTTTTTCCATTTGAAGTCATATCGTAGTTGATAAGCAAAACTTGATTAGCGTTTTCTCTGCAAAGACTTAGTGGGTAATTAAATAATGCTAGATTATGTTTGTAGAAGAGCCTAGCATGGGTTAGTTGCTAGATGTTTTCTACAATTAGTTCAATAAAATTGTTCAATCCAATTATACTTTTTACTTGGTTTAGGAGCTTCAATACTAACTGTTGATTAGTCATTCTTGTACTTGAAGTCAAAGGTTAACAATTTACTGTCGCAAAGAACATTTAGATTATGTAAAACTGAGTCTGACAATTTCCTCTTGTTGTGTCCTTATCTTTTGAACACAGGTTTTGTCCCCTCCATAATTTTGAAATTCCACATTTGATGCTTGATTCTGTAGCTTTCTATTAGACGGTTCATTTGGAATTGGAAATAAATTTTGGGAGATTTAAGGATGTGTTTTTGATTGATGGATTGGATGTATGTGAGTAGAGAAATTTTAGGAAAATATTATTTTATAGATAATTGATAGTGAATTGATGGATTTAAGGTTGTTTTGTGTATTGGGAATTGAAAAAGTAGGAAAAAAAATCCCATTTGTTGTAGCTGAACTGAGCCTTAGCTAATTCAGCTGCTATACAGCCCAAATCTGTTATGCATAATGGTTTTTCTGGTAATGATGATGAGCCATGATGAAAGGACAGTGTGGAGATGATGATGAGATAGAGTGTAAAGAGAAATTTAGGGACTTGTATGTATATTTATGAAAAATTTAGTGACCATACATCTATTAAATTTATAATTAGATTGTATTTTTATGGGTATTTGTGTAAAAATAGCCTCATTAACTGTCAATTTAACAGTCAAACTAATGGAATGACCAAACAATGACAAAAGACCATAACTTTAGTATCAGAATATGACGAATTCTTAAAGTGTGACTGATGTGTAGCATACACATATCACATTTCTAAGTGTTTCAAATCATTTCCATCATACATTTGAGCGAATTTGATCATAATTGTACATGTTATTTAGTAAGTTGGTTTATTTGTAGGTGTACATTCGGATAGTAGAAATGAAGTTTGCGGAAGAGCAAAAGGGGGAATCTCGAACGTTGAGGGTGGAAATGAAGGCTCGGACCTAAAAGCTATGCACCGACAACCTCTCGTGCTTGGAATAGGAAGTTTTGGTGCAACAAGCTCGCGGCACCATCGTGGAGCCAAGGCGGCGCCGCGTGAGCTCTCGATCTCAAAGCAACAAGGTTGCGGCACCATCACGGAGCCAAGGCGGCGTCGCGGGAGCTCTCAGTCTCAAAGCAACAAGCTCGTGGCACCATCGCGGCGCCAAGCTGGCGCCGCGGAAGCTCTCGGCCTCAAAGTGCACACTCGTGGCACCATCGTGGCGCCATCGTGGCACCATCGTGGCGCCATCGTGGCGCCACCACCTGCACTTAAATATTTCGGGACCTTTGCGATAGTTCTCGTTTAAAACATTGTTGCACCGGTTTTTTTGGACTATTTTTCCCTCAATTAACACCCTAAAGGTGTCCAACATGTCTAGGGACCTTTTAGTCATTATGATACTCTATATATAGTCTTTTAGGGTGAGTTTTAGGCAGATTAGATGTGAGTTACGAATTTAACAGTTTTAATCTCTTGGCAACCATCAATACTCTTCCACCTAGGGTTTTGAGCTCTCCACACTATTGGGATTGAAGCCTTCATGATCTTGGGTTAAAGACTCAATTTGCAATAGAGTTTTATTCTCCTCTCTTCTCCTCTTTTACTTTTATCTTTTGATCATTACATGTTGATGTGTTTATGTGATATGAGCATGAGTGAGTAGTCACTTGTGTCTTGGGGTTTGCTTGTCTAGGTGATTCTCTATGTGTTCATCTTCTCTATTTCGATTTGGATATTGATTCTTGTGCTTGGATGTTTCTATTATGAGTGGGTATGGCCATATCTATTCATATGCATCAAGGTGTTCGATGAAATGCCTAAGTGGGATTTGCATGAACTAGACTTTTGGGAATCAATAGCTTTACTTGCTTCTAGTTAGAGATAACTTTTAGGAGTGGAGTGGTGGTTAAGTTAGGATCTATTAATGCCTTGAGAGTCAATGCTAGATCAAGAGAAGGACTAGGTTGATTTGTTGAGAGATTAACATGTTTGCTTGAGAAAGAAGCATGTTAGATGTAGTAACTCACCTCCAAATCATGTGATGAACTCGTAGAGGACCCCTTAAACCCAAGCAAACCCCGGGATCTTTTTATAATTGAAAACCCCAAAATCTTGCTATTTACGTATTTCTTGTTTGTTAAGTTATTGTTGCATGTTTTGTTAAGTCATAGTCCGTATTATAGAGCTGCCTTCATTCCAACATTAGATCAATCCACACCTATCTTATGACTCATTAATCTACATCTTAGTTGAAATTGCACTTTTAATCTTTTTAGTTGATCAACGCTCTAGTTCCTTTGGGTTCGACACCCTTTGCTCTTACTTGCTATATTACTCGCGATCCTTACACTTGAGGGCTTAAAAAGGGTAGTTATAAATATAAAACTTGTGCTAGAAAGTGATACCCTTTGCACGCATCAAAGTTTTTGGCGCCGTTGCCGGGGAACTTGAGTGTATGTTGATTGACTTCTTGGTATTGAGAGTGATATTGTTTTGTCTTAGTTAGTATTGTGTTACTTATTTTTTGTAGTGTTTTTGTCTTCATTTTAGGATTGGTTTTGGTGCATGACTAGAAGTTCTCACGGGCTTATCATTGCTTGTGATCCGGAGATTGAAAAGACTCTACGGAACCTAAGACTACAAGGAAAGCAACTTCAAGAGGATTCTAGTAGCTCATCTTCCTCTTCGGTCAATATGGCGGGTCTAGTTCCGCCTTGCATTAATCTCCGAAATGGAGATGATGATAATGAAGAGCATGTTAATGACAACAACCACAATGACAACAATCGAAATGTGAACAACGGTGTTAATGGAAGGAATGCCAACAATGAAGACAATAGAAGAGGCGTACCATTAGCCGAGATGTATGGCCCAAGGTTCTTGGCGGATGATGAGAGAAGAATTCGACCTCCTCCCACTCAAGGTGATTATGCTATCCCGGGACATGTGCTTACTTATCTTGAGAATCAAGCTTTTAATGGGTTGGCTAATGAGGATCCTAATGAACACTTGGATCACTTCATCATGATAAGTGACATCTTGGAAACAAGAGGTGTTTGATGAAGCGAAGAAGATGCGACTCTTTCCCTTCTCTTTGAAGAGTCATGCAAGGAAATGGTATAGAAGTTTGGACCGGCGAAGATTCGAACTTGGGAGGAATTGAAGCAAGCTTTTCTTAAGAAATACTTCTCTCCTCAAAAAGTATTCGAGGCTAAGAATGATTTGTATAAATTTCATGAAGAAGCGGGTGAAACTATTGCTCAAGCTTAGTTGAGGTTCAAGGAATTGAACAAGAGATGTCCTCAGCGGCATTACCTAGGAGCATCAAATCTACCTCTTTTTGATGGACTTTCTTCAAGATCTCAAGAGAAATTGGATGCTACAGCCGGTGGTTTCTTTATGCAAAAGAGCCTTGATGAGGCATGGGATCATTTGGATCTTTTAGAGAAGAGTGAGGAGCATCGAGGCAGAGATTATTTGAGGACTCATCAAAGAAGGAGAGGCATATATGAGTTGGATAATGAGACTTCTCTACAAGCTCAAATGTCCGCATTGACTAGTATGGTGGGTGGAATGATAAAGAATCAAGAAAGAGGCAACAATGTGAAACAACCTATGTTGGCGGAAGACTTGGATGAACTTGAAGAATGTAATTTTGTGAATTATCCGGCCAATCAAAGCAACTTCCAACTAAGGCAAAATGGGAATTTCTACAACAAGCCAAGATCATTCTCCGGTCAAATCTACAGCAATCAAGGGCAAGGAACTCAACATCAAATTGAGACATCTCAAGCCAATGATCCGGTTGAGAAAATGCAATCTACTATCGAAGCATTAGTGCAAGAAGTAAGGGATGCCAATGCCCTCAACACAAGAAAGTTTGTGGAAATGGAGAAGAGGATGGATGGAATTGAGAATAGATTTGGAACATCAATCCACAACTTGGAGACTCAAGTCACGCATATTGCAAATTCGGTGACACGAATCCAAAAAGAGAAATTCACAAAAGTTGTGGATGAGGGAAATTCAAGGAAAGATTGCAATTTCATTCAATTGTTGAATAAAGAAGGACAAGATGAAGTGACACAACCACAAGAAAACAGGAAGGCTCACAATTACATGAATGTGTTCAAAAAGTTGCATGTCAACTTACCGGTTTTGAAGGCCACCTCACTTATGAAAAAATGGGAGAAGTTCATCAAAGAAGTCATGGAAACAAAAGAGGATTCGTAAAGATGAATGGGTTCAAGTTGGTCTTAGGAACAAGTGAGCTCGATTATTCAAAGGAAACTTCCGGCTAAGGCGAAAGACCCGGCTCGTTCACTATCCCTTGCACTATTGGTATAGAAGAGTTTGATAATGTTTTATGTGATTTGGGTTCCTCCGTGAATATGATCCCATTATATGTGGTGGAAAAATTGGGTTTAGAAGTAAAACCGGCAATGATAACTCTCAGAATGGCGGATAGGTCAATTCACCAAGCTTGGGGTGCCTTAGAAGATGTGTTGGTAAGAGTAGGGGATTTGGTGGTTCCTACTGATTTTGTGGTCTTGGACATTGAGGAGGACAATAGAGTGCCATTGATATTTGGTCGACCATTCCTAGCCACGATTGGAGCTATTTTTGATGTCAAGAATGGAAAAATATCCTTCCAAGTTGAAGATGTCAAGGTGGATTTTGACATGATGAGAAATAAGGTGGTTTCAACACCTAAGGTTGAGGAAGTCAAGGCTGTTATAGTGTGCTTACCTCCTGTGGTGGTACACAAGAATATGGACAAGCCTCCGATTCAAGAGTGGAATGAACCTCAACCAAGTCATTATGGAAAAATAGTGGCAATGAAAAATGCTGAACGTGAGAAGGAAATGATTAAAGGACGAAGCACCTCCAAGAGTAAAAAGAGAAGGAAAAAGAGGGTGAAGAGCAAGCCAAAAAATCTCTACATGAATGCATCAAGAAGTTGAAGCAAGTATATGTGCCTAAGGTCAACTCGGCCTTAAAAGTGAAAGTGAAGGATTCAATGCCTTTCAAGGAGGCAAACTTGCTTGGATCATTCAAGGCTCTCTCTACTCCTCCATGAAAATGATCACCATCCATGCCTAGCTAAAGGCTTAAATATTAGCGCTTGTTGGGAGGCAACCCAGCCGTTTCAAATTTCATGTTTTGTTCCTTTAAATTTCTTTAAATTCATGTTTCAATAAAAGTATCAGTGCATTGATGTGTGAGCTTAATTTTCAGGTGGATGATCATTTTTGGAGCTTAAGATCACATGGATGCTTTGAGTTGTGCACCTCTCAATCCCCCCCAACAGCTCCAGCGCCGGTAGTGCAGCCGGTCCCGCTTCTACCCAAGATCTGGGGGCCTAACTTGGCCCCCCAGGTATGACCTCTTGTTCCCTATTTTTTTACATCTCCACTCTGCGCAAGAGGACATTGCTTATTTCGAGTTTGGGGTTTGTGTTTATGTTGATGATGGGAAGTGAGGTTGTACTTTTATGTATGATGGATTTGATTGAAACACCATGCAAGCAGCTAGTTTTGTCTCTTACTTTAGCATGATTCCTTTGCCCCAATAAGTTTGATTATTGTTTAGAACCTTTGTCGACATTTATGCCGGTGATCACTGAAGTGGTAGAATTTTGTCCTCAATGTTTTAAATAGAGAATTTTACCTTGTGAGTTTTTGTGCCAAATTTTTTCAATGATATGACGTGTGTGTGACATAATCTTTGTTGAGAGTATCTCACCGTGCGTTTGAGCTAGAACTTGCTTGCTTGAAACCTTTTCAAGTCCACATTTGTTGTGTGTTGAATTGGGAAGACGATGGCAATTTAGGATGAGCCAGTCGACCAAATAGCCAACCTGTACCTTAATTCATTAGATAAACCCATTTGAGCCTTAAGCCGGATTCTTTGATTAACCACATCTTAAGCCATATCTCGTCTCTTGTATTACCTTTTCGTCCATGAAACTTCTTGAGCATGTTATTTTGGGCATTAGGTGAAAAAAAAATTAATGTGTTAAAGATGTGAGTTTGGGGGGATCATCAAGTGTTGTGCTTTGAGGTGAGAGTGATGCAATCACAATTCTTGTAAAAAAGGTGTGCCTAAGTTCAATAAAAAAAGAAAATAGAAAGAATGAAAAAAAAAGAGAAAGAAAGGCACTTGAATTTATTGTGCATGTCAGGATTGCATTTTGTGTTGAAAGAGTTCAAAATTGTGAGAATGGGTGTGATGCTTGAAAAAGGTGCAAGTGTGGGTTTTGATGTTGTAACTTTTGTTCTATCTTTAGATGCCCATATTCTTGTAAGCTTAAGTTGTTTCATATAAGCTCCACCTATAGAAAGCCTTCAACCGAATACCACTTTCACCAAGCCTAGCCTCATTACAACCCGAATGAAAGACCATCCGACCGGCAAGACATGCAATGTCCTTTGGGACTTCAGTGGAGGAGTTGTGGTTCGCTTGCAAGCTTATGGATTGACGACGCACGGTAAGATCACAATGCACACGTACACTTCCCGATCTAAGAGTGAAACACTTAGGGAGTGACCCTCTGTTTCTTATGTTGAGACCAAAGTTTTAAAACTTCTTTGATCACTTGCATGCTTGTTGATGAGCAGTTCTAGATTGTAGTCTATCTTGAGTGGGCATTGAAGGATTGCATGTTTAGTATTGAGATTGTAGATGTTTGCGTTGCTAGAGACTAGCAACATTTTGAGTTTGGGGTGTGATGTGTAGCATACACATATCACATTTCTAAGTGTTTCAAATCATTTCCATCATACATTTGAGCGAATTTGATCATAATTGTACATGTTATTTAGTAAGTTGGTTTATTTGTAGGTGTACATTCGGATAGTAGAAATGAAGTTTGCGGAAGAGCAAAAGGGGGAATCTCGAACGTTGAGGGTGGAAATGAAGGCTCAGACCTAAAAGCTATGCACCGACAACCTCTCGTGCTTGGAATAGGAAGTTTTTGGTGCAACAAGCTCGCGGCACCATCGTGGAGCCAAGCTGGCGCCGCGTGAGCTCTCGATCTCAAAGCAACAAGGTTGCGGCACCATCACGGAGCCAAGCCGGCGCCGCGTGAGCTCTCGGTCTCAAAGCAACAAGGTCGCGGCACCATCGCGGCGCCAGGCCGGCGCCGCGGGAGCTCTCACCTCAAAGTGCACACTCGCGGCACCATCGTGGCGCCATCGTGGCGCCACCACCTGCACTTAAATATTTCGGGACCTTTGCGATAGTTCTCGTTTAAAACATTGTTGCCTTTGGTTTTTTGGACTATTTTGCCCTCAATTAACACCCTAAAGGTGTCCAACATGTCTAGGGACCTTTTAGTCATTATGATCCTCTATATCTAGTCTTTTAGGGTGAGTTTTAGGCAGATTAGATGTGAGTTACGAATTTAACAGTTTTTAATCTCTTGGCAACCATCAATACTCTTCCACCTAGGGTTTTGAGCTCTCCACACTATTGGGATTGAAGCCTTCATGATCTTGGGTTAAAGACTCAATTTGCAATAGAGTTTTATTCTCCTCTCTTCTCCTCTTTTACTTTTATCTTTTGATCATTACATGTTGATGTGTTTATGTGATATGAGCATGAGTGAGTAGTCACTTGTGTCTTGGGGTTTGCTTGTCTAGGTGATTCTCTATGTGTTCATCTTCTCTATTTCGATTTGGATATTGATTCTTGTGCTTGGATGTTTCTATTATGAGTGGGTATGGCCATATCTATTCATATGCATCAAGGTGTTCGATGAAATGCCTAAGTGGGATTTGCATGAACTAGACTTTTGGGAATCAATAGCTTTACTTGCTTCTAGTTAGAGATAACTTTTAGGAGTGGAGTGGTGGTTAAGTTAGGATCTATTAATGCCTTGAGAGTCAATGCTAGATCAAGAGAAGGACTAGGTTGATTTGTTGAGAGATTAACATGTTTGCTTGAGAAAGAAGCATGTTAGATGTAGTAACTCACCTCCAAATCATGTGATGAACTCGTAGAGGACCCTTAAACCCAAGCAAACCCCGGGATCTTTTTATAATTGAAAACCCCAAAATCTTGCTATTTACGTATTTCTTGTTTGTTAAGTTATTGTTGCATGTTTTGTTAAGTCATAGTCCGTATTATATAGCTGCCTTCATTCCAACATTAGATCAATCCACACCTATCTTATGACTCATTAATCTACATCTTAGTTGAAATTGCACTTTTAATCTTTTTAGTTGATCAACGCTCTAGTTCCTTTGGGTTCGACACCCTTTGCTCTTACTTGCTATATTACTCGCGATCCTTACACTTGAGGGCTTAAAAAGGGTAGTTATAAATATAAAACTTGTGCTAGAAAGTGATACCCTTTGCACGCATCAGTGACTAAAATAGGACACATGTTAAAGGAAATGGACTAAAAATGTACTTTACCCGATATTAAAAATCAAACGTTTCAAAAAAAATAGTGATGCATAAAATAGTAGTTCGTATTAGATATCCGAATAAAGAAAATAGAAAAAAGTAGATAATAAAAAGTATTTGACGTGTAAAATTGAAAAAATGATCTACCCCTGTGCCTTGGCACCATGTCTGCCTGCCAAAGTCACATGGAGGGTTGGGTATTTACTCTCTGGTACACTAGAATCTTGTGACTATGGCTAAGAAAATTTGAAGGTTGTTTAATGATAAAGATAACCTCTAGATAAGATGGGTGCACTTGGATTAATTACCTGGCTCGAGTGAATTTTTGGAGCCTCACTAAGAACTCTTGTGGGTTTGGGGCCTGGAAGCATATGTTAAAAGCCAAGGACATCTTTAAGGATTTTCTGACTAGTGTGTATGGTGTGAAGTTTCTTATGAACATGGCTTATATGCATTGTATTGAGAATGTGGATGGGGTGCCTTGGTGTAAGCTTGCTTGGGGCAGTTATCATGCGTATAAACTTTCATTATATGGTTGACTATGTGGGACAGGTTGGCTGCTAAAGCCAGAATCAGCTGTTGGGACCCTAGCATGGATTTAGCTTGTGTCCTTGTAGTAATGGTCATGATAAGAGGGGGGGATCTCTTCTTTAAGTGCTCTTATTGAGAAGAGTTTTCTTGTTTGTTTTTGCTAAGTGTCGATTGCAGGACTGGCCATTTGAGTGGTTTAGGCTTTGTGGCTGGCTACTGAAGGTGTCTGGAGGTAAGTCGCTAAAAGCTAGGATGGGGAGAGCGTTTTTTGCTGCAGTGGTGTGTCACTTGTGGATGGAGAGGAATGCTAGGGTTCATTCACGGGTGTGCAAGTCTTGGGAGGTGAGCAAATAGTTTGGTTTGTGCAGGGTAGAGCGTTGATTGATATTAATTCCTTATTTGTGTAGTTTGGCTAGTTTGTATGCTCTGACTATGTTGTGTAGCATAAGGTCGATTTTCTGATTTGTTGATTTTTTATGATGGTGACTGTTTTTCTTGTAGGCGCCTCGTCTATACACATGTAAGTGTCGTTTGTGGCTTTAATATCAATAGAATTACAGAATGTGAGTTCCCTCCTTTCCTAAAAAAAATGAAAATATGTTCTTTTGTTTTTTTAAGGGGTAAGGCTTCAGCTATCTTATACCACTGGTAAAAAGATTACAAAGTCCAAATAGACAGACCAGAGATAACCAAAATGAGCAAACAAAAGACCTCACGAATGAGGAGAGCATGAAAATCTAGAGCATAACGTAGTTGGAAGGAAAAGTAGACTAAAACAAAAAAGATAACGCATCTTGGCTTCGTAAAGAGTGTACTAAAGATGTTAAGAAGAGGGTGCCGAAGGATGCACTTGCCAACAACTTAATTTTCCAATGACGAGAGAGAAAGTCAGGATCAATTCAGATCCCGAAATCTGGACTTGAACTATCAAGGAAGATTCAAGTCCCAAATAGCCTGCAGCCACATCACTCATATCTCTTGGCATGACGAGTCCTGGCTTAGCTTTGTCGGTAAATCGGTAAAACCATATCCCAACATACCACAACCATAGCCTCCATCCTTCAAGTAAACCAGAGGCACTAACCTCCTCTCGCACTTAGACAATAGAGACCCCGATGGCCGATCACGAAGGGGCAGAAGAAAGGACCTTAATGGTGGCATTCAACCCCTGGCCGGACACGAAGCAAAGCGGAGGCCATTTCATCAAGGCATTCACGACACCATCCTTAGGGTGAGGAGTGGGCGAAGAACCGAGACATACAAGCCTGTGTTGCAGTGCATGGAAGAAAGGCAAGTCGTAGGCCAGGAGAGGCCCTAGAAGCAGCGAGGGCATGGGCATGAGGATTACTAACCTCGAAGACAACGCATCCTAGGGTTTTTTGGAAGGATGTTCCGGAAAAGGATCTTCTTGAAAATGTATGGGATATTGATAAAAGAAAACAAAAAAAAACAAAAAAAAACATTAGAACCTTAGGTATTGAGTGGCTATTAACCATCAATTTGACTTTCCAGATATGATTGTGGTATTGAAGGTTGTCTAGTTGCAATACCATTTGGAAGGTTTTTTGATCTGGAAGTGCGATGTTTGAATCCAACTTCCCATATTTTAAGATTTGTACCCGGAGAGAGCCTTGAAAGGCTTGAGTTCTTCACCAATCAAGAACATGTTACTTGATTCCCATTCCTCAGTTTGATCTTGTCCTGTCGCTGCCTTAATTCAAAAGATGTAAAGAAAAGAGAAAAAGGAAATTACATAAAGGAAAATGTCTGCAACGGATCATTAATTTCCATGTCCATTTCCCTTCTTGTCCCTTGCCCAATTGCCCCAAATCGGATCCACTTCAAAGTGCAAGGTTAGTGATCATTTGTAAATCTAAGCAAATCGATGGGCATTTCTGAACGAAGACTTTTCATGCTCCCATGTCCTAAGAAAAGCATAAAGACAAGCAAGCCGCCTTATTTAAATACTCCCTAAAGATTGGGTTTTTTTATTTTAAATACTCCCCAAAGATTGATTTTTTATTACTATAAAAACCCCCGATTTCCTTCTTTTTATTTTCAAATCTCGTAGATTTACTCAACTCTCGCAAGAAAACGAAAGAGAAACAAGGAGAGGAGGAAAAACAAAAACGGAGTGATGGCTTTCGCTTCGTTTTTTGGGAGAGTCTTCTTCGCCTCCGTTTTCTTGCTCTCCGCATATCAAGAGTGAGTTTTCTACTTGGGGATTTCAGTTTTGGGATTGCTTTCTAGCCGATTTATACTCTCTTTTGCGTGCCAAAATTTGGAGATTTGCGTAGAATACCTCGATCTGCTTTGCTTCAACTTCTGGGTTGTTTTTTGTTTCTTCACTCGTTTGGTCTCAGAACATTCTCGCAGATCCAATGTTTGATTCTTGAGCATTTGTGGTTTGTGCACTTTTTTCGTACTAGTACTTTGCAGTGCGAATTTTCGCCTGTCAAGTGATTAATTTGGCTACACAGTAATAAAAGATACTGAAAGCTTGCACTTTTATTTGGATTAAGGCAATTCTATCAACTCAACCAGTGCATAGCCAAATTTTCGCATATGATTGTTTTTTTTTCTTTTCAGAAATAAATGTCGTACTGTGTTTGGAATCTGGAAATAAGTTGATCTTTTTGTTTACTTGCTCGTAGCCTCGATTCCTTTGCTGGTGGTAGCACTTTGTGTTTTGATTATTACAACTGCCCATCCGAGAAAATGTTTGCAGAGCATTGGATTAAAGTTCTATTTCAGTAGATTAATGATAAACGGTCCTTGTTTTTTAGTAAGAAAAATGATGACCATACTGTTATTTCATCAAATCTTACTGTTTTCCTGGAGTAGCTTACTAGAAATCAAACATGATGGTTAGTCTTAACGCTTTTCGAATGTTCTGGTTTATTATTCTCCTACGAGTTACCATGTTTAAGCATCTAGTAGACTTAATGAATTGCAATGGCCCTCTTTTAGCTACAGGTACTGCACTTCATATTGTTTCTAAGTTTACTTTTATCTTCATGAACTTATCATACAGTTTTGTTGTAATAGATTCATCGAATTTGGAGTTGATGGCGGACCAGCAAGGAAAGCCCTTAGACCGAAGTTTGACGTCTTTGCGAGTCGTGTGCACTCTAGCACAGGCTTTCAAGTGCCAGAAATTGAAGTGAGATCTCTCTCTCTCTCTCTCTTGAAATTTAATGGTGCTAACACTGATAAATGATAGTAAATAAATTAAAAAAATAATAGGTGAGGGAATAGTGTTGATGAATGAGTGTTTTGTGAACAAATCTTATGCTTTTATTATTGAAAAATATTGGGTTAATTGACAACAACGTACAAGTTGCACTTGTAGTTTGCCTAGTTCCCTTGCCAATCCTTTCTCTTACTAGTGCTGACCTTTTACACAGATAAAACATTTGGTCACGGCAGGGATAGCTCTCAAGGGCATTGGAGGTCTTCTTTTCATATTGGGCAGTTCTGTCGGTGCCTATCTACTGGTTTGTATCTTGAAGGATAAGGATATTAGCATTCTACATTTCCATAATTTCCTTGTACCATCTTTAGCAGATAAAAGGGAAAGAAATCCTCTTATCTCTGCTGCAAATGATGTGTAGGTACATAATGTCTTTTATATTTGCAGGCTCTTTATCAGGTGATTGCAACTCCAATTCTGTATGATTTCTACAATTACGACGGTGAGGAGAAAGAGTTCAATAGACTTTTTATCAAATTCACTCAGGTAACAGGATACGGCTTGTATACGTAATCCGATGTGTGTGTGTGTGTGTGTAGATCTGGATGTTTTCATATATATGTTGCATATATGTTGTTGCAGAACATGGCACTTTTTGGGGGCCTGCTGTATTACATTGGAATGAAGAACTCTATGCCAAGGAGAGTGCCAAAGAGAGGTCCAAAGGCCAAAACAAATTAGGGAAGATATGCAGGTCTTTTGGCTGCCACATCTCTGAGCCGAAGCTATGTCTAGTGCATATTTGGTCGGCTTACAGTTGAAGCCTTTTCTATTGTACTAGTTTCTTTGATGGTACGGTGGTTGGTGTATTATTTTGGATGGTCACCTCACTTTTTCAGCTACTGGTATTGAATGCATATTTTGTTAGGGTTGATGTTGAACTTGCCTCAATCAGGCAAGATGGTTGAATTGAATACCATGTCTCATCAGGAAAGGCAGGGAAAATGGTACTCTCTCCGTCTGCTAATAATTAATTGAGTCATTTGTTTTCACCGTTTCAGAGTATTTAATTCATGATTTTTTTCAGAAATCTTTGAACACTTTAAGTTAAATATTTTATATGCATATCATAATTTACAACATTCTTTTTCTAAATACTCTCTCCGTCCCATGAAGGTTGTTAACATTACTATATTGGGTTGTCTCATAAAAGTTGTCAATTTTCATAAAACAAAAACTTTCTATCACCAATTTTACCATTTTATCCTCTTATTTCATACCATGGATTCACAAGTTTTTCTCTTTCTTCTCACTCAACTTAAAATCGGGGTCCACAAATTCTCATTATTTCTTTTTCATGAGGGTAATTTTGTCAACGCATTACTATTCTTCCACTTTCATTAATATATGTACCCAAACAAATCCTACAACCTTTGTGGGACAGAGGGATTATATGTTTTTATGAATTTTTTCTCAATATTTATCTTTGTTAAAATTTGAGTCAAACGTTGAATCTTGAATCATGAAAATCGAGCGGCGGAAGGAGGAGGGAGTATTGAATTATAGATGTTCCCGCTTCTTCTGTGCTGCCTTGTTCAGATTTGTCACGTCATTGTTATTCGTATTTCTCCACTTCTTCACTAGGATTGCTGATAGGCTCTCTACTTGTGCGCACACAAGTAGAGAGAGAATTCTCTACATCTCCAGTTTCACCTTTCATTCAGAAACAAAAGTGATCTGGGAGTGTCCAGAGGTTAAGCTGATAAGGACATGAGTTGAATGTCTTGTGTGTAAGTGTCCACTATCCCTAATAGATAGTGGTGAAATGAAATTTGGCTTAATTTAATAAAGAAAAGAAGTGAAACTTACAGAAATTTAGGTTGGTTGAAAATGGTAACAATATGAAAGAAAATGATACTGGAAAGTGGAACAGAAGGCCTGTAGTATTAGAGCAAGCTAAAACATATCTTCATTCTTGAATTGCAGTACAAAAAAGAAGGGGGGGAATAGACTGAAAAGCCAGTCATCAAACAATCATCTCTACAGTTCTTTGTTTACACATCCTTCCTCTGTTGAAATAGACAAGAAGGGCTAGAGAAAACGAAGAAGCCAACAACATAACAAGACAAGGCAAACAAAAACTCAAACTCCAGCTATGTATGTCACACAAATCCCCCAAAGGCTAGCAAGCTATTGATGCTAAGCGCTGCTGGTATTCTGTTGCAGGACTTGCACAAGTGACCACAAGATATCCATTCTGTGCATAACCCTGTTGTTTTGCCCCTGAAATTATCCATAAAAAATATGACACGTATCATCATCCACCACAAGACCAGAAAGAGTGCTGTCATGCTGTCAATTATAATCTGTCACAAACAATAATGAACCAAAATGGAGAATAGAGACCACCTCAACCACAAAGCATATCCACGTCTTATCACCATGTGCTTCTGTTATCCCTTTTAAAATAGCTAGGCCCAGGCTTCTGATGGCCTCTGCAATTTCAAGAAAATGACTGCATTCCTCACACAACATCTGCAAAATCAACCACAAGATCTGCAGCATTACAAAAACTACTAAACGTGCAAAAAAATAAAATAAATTTGGAGGATACTTTGATGAAATAAAAGGTGCCATCACATGGTGCATATTTCATTCATATTAAGGATTAACATGCTTTAACCTGGATTGACACAGACTAACTGCAAAATGATCTGGCACCGGAACAGCAAGGTTATCCTACAACACAGTTTTTCCAGTACTGCATACCTCTACAAGCATCTGCCCACTCTTGTTCAGATTCTCTACGACAATAGAACAGACTTTCAGATGGCTCCCCACTTCCACTGCCCAGCTAGATCCTTGTTCATGATTCGACGGGCCTAATGTGCCTGCCCCCTTTTGGTTCATCTGCAAGTTTGCATTAATGAGAGTAAGTCCCATAAAAATATCAACTTGACAAACAAGCCCGAGTGAAACAGCAAAACTGATAGCAGGCTGGCAGTTAAGTTGTAGGGCATTTGGGAAATTGTGTTGAAAGGTAAACGAGACTCAAAAAAAGAATAAAGCTCAATCTGCAAGTTGTGGAAAGCCGCTTATTTACAGATTAATCCTAAAACTCTAGTTTTCACATGCACCAAAAGAAATGGCAGTTTCATACTGATTCAAAAACTTGATCTTAAAGTTGCCAACTCTAGGGTGGATTGCAAATGGCTCTTCACGCATGTGAATAATCGACAAGGTTAATCCAATTGAACAATTCAGATAAATACCAAATGGACACTAAATTGGTCATCATAACAAATTCTATCATCTCTGTAATTTGTTTAAGGCCAGCACCCACATAACTATATATGGATGTAACCTAGTGGGCCTTCACCTTCAACTCAGCACATTTGTTGAGCTTGTCCGCATGTTTTGTAACGCTTTGGAGGAAGAGCATGTGCTTGATAGTTCTCTCCAACAATGAATCAATACTGCACTGTAGAATGCATATGAAATTTCAGCACCTTGAGTATATTAATTGCAACAATGTGATGTAAGCAAATAAAAGCAAGACATGTACCTTTCCTCCATTTGGTACAAGCTCCCTCAACTCCTTTATTCGGTCTTGTATAAGTTGTCTATCCCTTGGCCTAGGCCTGCAGCTTTCACCAGCTTTGGCTCTCTTCTTGCTACTCTTAGGTGCATCTAGAGATCTCTCCAACTTCTCACTGCACGTGCTAAGATGAGTTGATGAAAAACCTTTTGAAGACAGTTCGCTTGACAACGGGGAGCTCTCATGAGATTGATTGTGCTCTTCCAAGAGTGTGGCCTGATTTATTGAATAACCTCCTGAATTGGTTGTATGCCTCGTCTGTTTAGACATTGCTGGCATATTTTCAGTGGTCAACAGTGATGGTGCTGTTCTGCAGAAAGATCTATCACTTTTGATATCACTGGCACTATTGCACACATTAGCTATCACAGCTTCCAGTAGATTTTCTGAGCCAGAATCAAATGTCAACTGGCTGCTACTCATCCCTTCTTCCATATCGATGCCCACTTTAGATTCAATATTTTCTGATTGCCAGCTAGAGCAAGAACTCTTTTTCAGAAAAGCAGGTCCAAGAGCTTCATAAAGCTCATAGCCAGCAGAGAACTTCGAAGAGTCATTCAGTGAGTCCAAGTGACTCAAATCATTATGACTTCCTAAATTCTGAAGGCCATTGAGATCGTTTGCGTCTGAAGATTCACACACCTTAAGAACTTCATTTTGGTACAGTTGCATGTTAGTCATCCGAAGCCTATCAACAGAAGAAACAAGGTTGGTCGACAAGTCTGTATGACTAATTCCAATTTCAGCTGGAAGTTCACTGGTAGTTAAACCTGAGCTACCCATAAGGAATTTGTTTGCATAACTATCATGCTCCAACCCCACCATCATATTTTTCCAGTCATTAATCTCACTTTCACGCATCATTTGACTAATAGAATTCATCTCTGCTTCATTCTGCAACTCCAAGCTGGAAGCATTTGATAGTAAATTTGCATCACAATCACTCCCCACAGTTGGCAATTCAAGCCCTTCCTGCTTATTCACCTCATTAACTACCCTTTTCAGGTGTAAGCTAGGCATAGTAAAAACATGTAAGCTGTCACTGCTGTCTCCATCCCTCTTTTCAGGTGATAAGTCATTTAGCGTTTCTCTTCCTCGAGCCTTACTCAAAGCCATAACTTTTGAGATTGTAGATTTTGCAGGCATCATAGGCTGAAAAGGCACATTAAACTTAATTTGAGATAAATGGTAAGTAAACTATGTACTTCTACTTGTGTAGAGAGAGAGAGAGAGAAGGGGGTGGGGGCAGAGCCATGCAGAAAGAGACATACTTGATGGAGAGGACTCTCCATAGAGCTTCTAATTGGGCCAGAAATATGCCCCGTTGAAGCATCCTGAAGGGCAGAGAAGACATTTCTAATATGGCCAACCATCTTCATGTCCTCAACAACCTGCTCCAACGAAGTACCATCAATCAAAGCTAAATGGAAGGGAGGTCAAGGATCAAATAAGCAAGAGTCATTTAAAAAGGGACTGAAAACCCTGGACCTGAAGACTTCATCAAGATAACCAACTCATAAAGAACAGTAAAAAGGTAAGAACTTTTATTATAGTTAATGGGAGTTAGATCACAGAAATCATTGAGCACAGAAGTCTATCAATTAACATCCAAATGCATAAATACCTCCATTTAGTGAGTACATCTCTATCACTTAACATTCAAACACATAAATACTTTCTACCTATGCATATGAAACATTGAAACTCAATGATCAAACAGAGGCCATGAAAATACTGTCCCGACAGAGATCAAATATTTTATGCTTTCTGTCCTGGTTTTTGAAAGTGATGTGTGTTTTCCACTTAAACGATCTTGTGACACTATGAAATTTGAAAACTCAGAGCAGTCAGCGGATACTTTCCATTCACACGTTTTACATTGCAAATCCAAACGAACCATAGTTTTCACAACTACTGATCGCATAACTACCCTCAGAAAGGTGAATATTGGATAAGCAGATACAGAAGTAGAAACCATTTAAACACAATTATTAAGCAAGAAGTTAAGAGATAGAAATCATCTTACTTTATTGGATGAGCCCAGTTGTACAACTCCATATGGGACAACAGCGACAACAGCGATTGTCTAGAAATTGAAACATGTTTCCAAAACCATGAGATGAACATGAACCGACATAAAAAAACTTACTGCATTTGAACGATTATTCTTCATTAAAGAATAAACAGAAATGGCAAAACTTAAGGGGCAAATGCAAGGGTACCTTAATCCCAGCTTCAAATTGGCTCTGCCAGCCATCATATAACTGAAATAGTATCCAGTAAAGAAGAAAAGGTAAAAATCATATGTCTAAAAGGCAAAAAAAAAAAAATCAGCCCCTGGAATGGGATTACTTAGAACTGTGTTTATAAAATCTTCTCACCTCAAATGATGAGAAGGAACTGCTGTACCCATCTGCAAAGATCCATCTATGCTTACCAGAGACTGCCACCTGCCCAACAATCCTGCGAAAGATAAAAAGAACAAGTTTAAAACAAGTATTCCATTTGAATTTTAAAAAGTTACTGACACCTCTGGCTTCTATTACAACAAGTATTCCTTTTGCGCTTCAAGAAGGATGACTATTTTGTAAAGTAATAGTGCGACTGTATGCTCCAATATCAAGTTCAAGCATTCAACCCAAGATCAATTTGCTTTCGGCAGACTCACAATTCCGACTTCCAAGTCACAGAAACCTTTAGACCATTTGGAATTCAACACATGATATGAAATAAAAAATCTAATCATGACAGAATTCAGACACCAAACATACCCTTCCCCCAGAGAATAAACGTGATATGACATCTTGGCCACGGCCAACCCAATGGGGTCGTGCGAATAAAATCCACCATGCATGTTATCAACTGTCTCAGCCGAGCACTTCTCTTGTGAAGCATCATGTTGCTCGAAATTCACATAGTATGCGTCCTCCCAAGTCAACACCCTGCAAAAAGAGCATAATTAAATAAAATTCAAGCAAAGGCAGTGCCTTCTTATTGCCAAAGCCAAACCTAAGTGCAGGAGATGCGATGAACATGAATGCCGAGTACTGCAACTCAATATTATCGAGAATGTTAGCAATCAAGTTAACCTCCAATTTACTACCTTTTAGGGAAGATACTCTGCGTAACTTAGGAATTTTTCCATTCAAAGCATATGAGTATTACAAAGATAACTGAACCAAAAAAAAATCAATACTTCAATTAATATCATGAGTGTTTGTACTTAAAGAAACCCGAGGTTCATCATTCGAGCTTAAAAGCAGCGTCCCATGCATAAATCCTGAGTGGCAAAAGTTAAAAAACAAGAACTTGCAAAAGAAACGTATGAAAAAGTGAAGAGTGAAGTCCAAGAGAGCTCATGCATATCCACTGGATAAGTTGTGGACAATTAATGCTAGGATGGCTTGGACATGCAAATACGACAATCAATCAAACAAGGAGATCGGAATGTAAAAGGTTTCGTGTACTTACATGCGGGCTCGATGCTTGACCTTCCAGAAAACAGCGTACTTCCATTCAGAATTTATACAGAGGTCTTTAAGAATCCGGTGCAAATCAATGGAACCCATTCTCAACAAAAATGAAAAAGTTCTGCAGCCCCCACTAAAACAGAGAAATCCAGTTAAAAACCCAGAACAGTCCCCCCCTGATGTTTGCAATCAAATCCAGTGCCAAGCCTCTAGCTTCCTCTGTAAGAGCCTCTCCCAGCCTGTTCCCTCTTCAACCCTGCTCGTGGTTTTATGGGTGGACCTACTGTTGCCAGTAACAGACTATCTGTTTCCATCCCTCCACCCAGAAAAATGAAATTGAAAACGATGAATGAAAGCTCTAAAACAATCTGAACTCAGCTGGGAAAGGGATTACAGAAGAATCAAGCTCCCGAGATCCATCACCATGCTCTCGTCGCAGTTTACTCCACTACAGTTGCTGCATTTCTCCATTAAAAAAACTTCCGCGGACGGAGGAATAATCAGTTCCGGTAATCGGAAAACAGTGCTCGCCGGCGATGATTAGCTTATATCCGACGACATCGATCTCTGAGCTCGTGGAAAATAGCAAGTCGACGAAAGGCCAAGGTGCAAACTTTCGATTTGGAGTGCAGAGAAATTCAGAAATCTAAGAAACGAGTAAAGCAGCAACAATCAAACAACCGGGGCTCCGAGCAAAGAGAAGTGCTTTTTTAATGAAGCTGGAGAGAAGAGAACGAAAGACACTTTTTTTTCTTCACTACTTCCGTTAGCGCTTTTGATTTTCACGACTTGGGAAGCATTTCTGAGGAAATGGCACGCACCGTAACTTTAATAACCTGCGCAGCCCTTTGCAGGGTTTTATCCTATGCACAGGGTGCATTTTAGGGGCTTCTATTTGATTGGTGAGAGTGAGGCTATGAAATTTCCAGAGGAAAATTGCTTGAATTTATGAATTTGCAAGGAGAGGGGGTAATTGAGTGCACTTTCTAATTGGTGTGAATTTATGGCAAACAAAATCATAACTCAAGAGAGGATTTTGCTTCTTATCTTTTTCTCTGAATTTTCTTTTTCTTTAATAATTTTCATGCCCCCCAATGAGCTTACCTCTTCAATGACAAATCAATTACAGGAAAAAAAAAAAAAAAAGGACTTGACATATCCACCTCCAATTTGCCTTTTGTCACCCTTCATTTTTATCATTGGTTCCAAGGATTTATTTCTCATTTGTATATGTTTGGTGCTTTTAGTTGAGAGAACATTTGCAATGGACTTGCAACTTGGCCATTTTTTACTAGATTGTGTGATTTAATGTGAATAAGCACGTTTTAACCAAGAGAATAACCGATCGAGTGGATAGCTTCCGGATTTATGAAGACAACAGGAAAATGTCAATTTATTAACTTTTAAAATGCCACTTCCAAATTTTTTAAGTGAAACCGTTTATGCCCCTTCGAGTTTATGCAATAAGTTGGCATGATACACAGGATGGATTAATTTTGCTAAATTCTCCCACTTCGAATGAGAATGCTTAGGATTAGGTGCCATCGGGACCGGCCTTGCGCCACTAGCATCGCTGCTGCCGACGTCGGCCTTCCTACTATTAGCTTCCGATCTCGCTTTCCGTTGCAAGGCTCGTCCCTGTTTTATGGTTCTTTGGCGATCGTTGCTCCACCTGCTCTTTTGGTGGACCCGCATTTTGCAGGTCCATAGATTCATCAGAATTTCGCGTCGCTCCTTCAGCGGTTGGTTTTATGGCACGCTCTCACAATGGCTCGTCGCACTGATTCGGTGGAACCTGCTTTCGAATCGGGGCGCCTCTCAAATCGTTGGTGGCTCCAATCGTTATGTTCGATGGTAGTGTGACACCTTGGTTGCCAACGTTCTCAATGGTGGCTCTCATCAAAAAGGTCCAGCTTCGCCAGCCATGGGGATTGGTTACAAGTAGGCCTGCCCATTCCGGAGAACCATGTGTGTGATGTCGGGCTTTCTAGGTGGGTGGGTTAATCGCGGCCGACCCTCTTGTGTCGGTTTTCTTCTGGCCAGTGGCGGTGGAATTTGTGCTATGATGAAGGGGCTGCTGAAGATGAGTGGTGTTGCAGTGGGTGGTCTACTACCGACAATGTTTTAAAAACCAAACCGTAGCAGAACCGTCTAGGGTACCGGTTCATGGTTCAACCGTTTAGGCCATTGGGTCAACCGGTTATTGTCTTAAAGCTAATTATAATCATTTACTATATAGAATTATCATGAAATAATCTAAATATAAAATAATGATGCATATTTTCTATACTAAAATAGTAATTTAAAATATGAATTAGTCATTTTATAAGATGGTAAATAATATTCTACATTTTAATTAACTATGTAAGTGAAATTAATGACTTAAAATAACTTAAAATTATTTTTTATGTTCATATTATGGTTTCCCAAATTTTTAAAAGATATTTTTAGAAAATATGAAATTATGTAAGGTGTCAAATATGAATTTATAGACAAATGTGAAATAAATTAAAATTAGTAAAGCAAATTTGGGAGTTGGGGATAAATTTCTTCAAAAAATGCAAAATAAAAATTTAAATCATCGGTTTCCGGTTCACCCGTTTTGACCGGGTTTTGACCAAAAGTCTCTAAACAATGAAAACAAGACCGATCACCTAACTGGTTCAATGTCTGACCGGTTTGGCCGGCCGGTCCGGTTTGCTTTTCAAAACAATGACTACCGGTGAGTGTTGCAGAGGCGGTAGGTCTTGGTTTGGTGAAGTAGGGGGACATCCTACCTCACCCGGAGCAGTCATTTGGTGCCCTGGGAGTGGACTGGGTCTTGGACTATCTTGGCCCGCTCATTCTTGCTGATTTTGGTCTCTTTTCAGGTTGTCGTTTTCTGATTTTCTGTTGGTTAGTGTCTGTATGGGAAGGTTTGGCTCGTGTGTGATGGCATGCTCATTTTTGGGCAACGGTTCTTTCTCCTTTAGTATGTTCATGGTGGGCTGACATTTGGGTCAAGCGGAACCAGATTGTCGATTGGTGTGTCTTGTGCGTGATTGAAGATGTTTCTCATCTCACCATGACGATTTATGTTGCTTTCAAACCCTTTGATGATATCTTTGGTGGTTGTGATGAGGAAGTATTGGTTGGTACAATGGAGTGTCATCTGCATCGCCTCGTTTGTTATATTTCACTGTTTGTTGCAGTGTTCTTTATTTCATGTTTAGCCTCATTTTAGGTCGCATTTTACTTGCTTTAGTTTCTTTGGTTTATAGTTTTTTGGACAACTTGCCGGTTTAGCAATGGCTTGTTTCTACAACTGATCATTAATACAATTCATCCATCGTTTCCCTCAAAAAAAAAGTTGGCATCTACACAATTCATGCTCCAATTTGAGAGGATCATTGAAGAGCATTATCGCAGTAAATGAACTAATCTACTGAATCAATTTATTAATTTGCTGAATTAAATTGAAAATATTGAGTGGATTAATTCAAAGATTAAGTATTTAGTAGTATATGATTAGGAAATTGCAATTTATTATTGAATTGAGAAATGTTATTATCCTTAAACATAATTTTGTCAAGTATTAAAGTGGAATTAACTACAGATAATTGCAAAAACTTATTCATAGAGTATGTGATCGATTAAGCCAATATCTTAAGTCATTGTTTTATATGAACCAAATTCAACATGAATTTAATTAACTTACTCGCTCCATCGTAAGCTGGTTTTTCCTTTTACTTGCTTTTTTTTTTGAAAGACTACGGCAATTTTATATCTGATGTGTTTTTAGACTTTTTCTGTCGGCTTGTTGCTTTTCTTTTGGGTTTTTGTTCTCATAACGGGTCGGACCCTATCTACTACTCTGTTATTTTTTGTGATTAATCATATTGATTTCGTCTGTTGAAAAAAAGCATCGGTTAGCCATGAAGGGTAGAAGTGGAAAAAAAATGGTAATATGCTCTTAAGGGTTTATGGATTTTCTTTTAAACTATGGATTACAAGGATGGGAAGGAGGGGAGTGTTAGTAATATGCTCTTAAGGGTCTATTCAACAAGTATTTTCTTTGATAAAAGTTGGTGAGTATTTTTCAGAAGCAGTAAGAAATTTTCTGTGAGAAAAAGAGGGAGATGGAGCTTCAATTTTGAATTTTTTGAATTTTTGTAGAGAATGTGTGTGGAAAGAAGAGTTCTTAATTGCTAAAATTTTAGTAAGCTTGCGTCTTATAGGAAGCAATGTGTTATCAAATTCATTTTCCCACTATTAGTACTTACTATGTTCTAAATGGGTTTTTAATTTTTTCGATTAAAATTATTTTTGTCATTAACTTATTTTACATAAATTTTCATCATTACCTCATTCCAAACTTATTCTTATCCTCTCAACTCACTCCCTAAACTCTTTAAATGAGTCTATTGACAAAAGTAAAAATTGACTAAAATAAAATAAAAGTGAAAAAATATCATTTCATTTAAAACAATTTTTTTAATGGTATAACAACACACTTATGAGGTGGGGTCTATTTACCACATACGTAAAAAACACATACCTTAAAAATGTCAAATTTATCCTCTTAATAAATCTCTACAAAGGGTGTTTTAGTCTTTTAGTTTAATAGATTAGTTAGTTAAGTTAGTTAATTAGTAGTACATTTAGGTATGTGTTTTTTCACATATGTGGTAAATAAACGGACTCCACTTATGATGAGAGTGTTATTATATATATATATATATATATATATATATATATATATTCTGTCAACCCAGGTATAGCTATGTACTAGCTAGCCTTTCGGCTGATATACTACTAATTAATGGAGTACAAATACAATTACTCCAAAAATCTCTTCTTCGGTGTTTACACTTTACATGGTAAGATCCAAAATTAGTATGATTATAATTAATAGGGGTTTTGCATGCTAATTATATATGGATAAACCAGGCCAGCAGGTGATGATGGAGTGGGGTTCAAAAATGCAATAGGGCACATCAACAGCTATAATTGGCTGATGACTTGACTTATCCCATTTTAATTTCACACTCAGTAAGTACTGCAGTGTGAAATTGATCCATGCTCCTGTATGTTCACATATGTGTTTGTGTGTGTATATATATATATATAACATCTGCTTGTGACACATGTTAATGATCATCTCTCTCCCTTGTTGCACCATACCTACTCATCAACATCATTTCCCCCTCAATTATATATTATTTCTGTTTTTTTCTCACCCCCACTGGGATCTTCCGCGATTATTGTCATTCATTTCTAATCATTTTTCTTCCCATTTTCTAACCGAAATTAATTTGCATGTTATAACAAGAAATTAAAGGACATAATTTCATACTTTAAACATATTCCCTTTTCCATACACAATAGATACTGGTTAATGTAAATCAGCTTAAACTATGAATTAATTAAGCAAAATAGTCTATTTTTCTTTTTGGCAGGGTTATTGGTGGTTTTATATATATATATATATATATAGACACACACACACAATTATAATGAATGATGGAGTACTATTTACAGGTTTAGTGTTTAAAATACGGATTATCATCAAACAGCTCATGAGATAATTCGAACCATTAAAACTAAAAATAAGTTTACGGATTAATGCATAGTAGATGACATGCTCAAACCATGTTTATATCGATTTATTTTCTTACTAGCTAGATTAAATAAATAAATAAGGAAAAGACGAGGAAAATAAGTTAATTAGTGTAAGATTTCTGTTCCCGCGTAACTATCATACGAAAGTGGTAGGTCAAATCATGAGCTTATCTATAGATTATCATGCAAATATTTGACCATTAATCCTAAATTTTAATGTAAAAAACACACCTTAGCTTCAAATATGTACATGACAAAGACCGTAGTGCTTCAATTATATATTTTGGACGGCTGTTAATAAATTACATATGGAAGTGATAACTATAAAATGGTTCATTAAACTTGTTGCTTAAAGAAATGCTGGGGCTTTTGCTCTAGTCAACTTAGCGAATTATGCTTGCTAATTCATGAATCAGATGACAAGTCATTTTCCTTTATTCGAAAATGGAAAACGAAAGCAACAAATAAAAGTAAGCCATTTTCCAAAAAGTTGGCATGTTTTACTAAGAATACCCTAGATGCTCCTGTCGCCTTCCCCATCCCTAGCGCTGCCGCCGATGACGAGTGCGTGAGACTTCTTCCGATGCCACTAACGTTGGGCGCTCGGCTTCCTCGGCTCGATTGTCGCATTTTTCGCTTGAGCGGTGCCACTTCGCCGCCTGGTCGACTTTGTTTCCAATCTATTAACCTAACTCATGCAGGGTTCTCGTTTCCTTCAGATCCGGCCCACTCGTGCTTGCAGGTTCGGATGGTTGCGTGTGGTGGGTTGATTAATCGCACTCTTCCTCTATTTTAGCACCGCCTTGTCATCGAAGCATAAGAGAGGCTAGCGCTGTAAATGAGCCGAATCGTTATCGAACTTACTCGAGTACGAACCGCCTCGTGTGTTATTGAGCAATGTATTATCGAGCTTCGAGTTCAAGTTCGAACCGAGTTCAGGGCTCGATAATTTTATCAAGCCGAGTTCGAGCCTAATTTACTACAATTATAAAGTATAATGAGTAATTTGAAAGTAATACGACCTAGTTGACTAAAATTATAAAGCACCAAGACTAAAATTACAAAGTATCATATTTCGAGCAACTATCATGCCGAACTCAAGCATAATTATTGACACATTTCGAGCAGCTCGCGAGCAATCGAGCCGAACTCGAGCAATCAATCGAGCCGAGTTCAAGCCCGTATCATGAAGGCTCGTCGAGCTATCGAGTCGAACTCGAACTCGATCAAAAACTTTCGAGCCGAGCACAGTTCGAGCTTGACTCGGCTCGTTTACAGCCTAGGTGAGGCAGTGTTTTAAAAACCGGACCGGACGCATAACTGTTCGATGTACTGGTTCATGGTTCAACTGATCCAACCGTTTGAGCCACCGATCCAACCGATTATTTTCTTAAAGCTATCTATCATCATTCATTATATGAAATTATCATGAAACAATCTAAATATAAAATAATAATGATATTTTCTATAGTAAAATGGTAATTTTAAATATAAATTGGTTATTTATAAGATGAAAAGCAATATTATATATTCTAATTAACTATGTAAGTGAAAATAAAAATTTAAAATAACTGAAAAATTATTATTATTTATTTATATCGCGGTTTACAAACTTTTTAAAAGCTACAACGAGAAAATATAAAAATATTTATGATGTTAAGAATGAATTTCTAAGCAAATGTGGAATAAATTAAAATTAGTCATAAAAATTTGGGAGTTTAGGACAAATTTCTTTAAAAAATGAAAAAAAAAGTGAGAAACGGTTTTCTGGTTCAATGGTTCATCCGGGTTTGACCGGTTTTGACCAAGGTAGTTCAAAACCGGACCATTTGCCGAATCGGTTCGCGGTCCGACCGGTTCACCCGACAGGTCCGGTCAGATTTTCTCAACACTGGGGAGAGGTCAAGTTGGGCCCGTGGTTTCCTTGCCGAGGATGGTCTCGGTCGTCCCCGGTGGGTGTTAACAGCAGCCGGCGAAGGCTCCCAACCTCGGTGATGGTTGTGGATGTTGTGGGGCGCCTTATCTGTTTGCCGAGGCAATAGGACTCAATTTAGTGGGGCAACGGGTACTGCTTGCCTCACTCGGAGCAGTGATTTGGCAGCTCGGAAGTGGATTTGGTTTTAGACCACCTTGATTCACTCCTTATTGTGGACTTTGGCTTGTGTGTGTTGGCATGCTCATTTTCGGGCAACAGTTCTTCCTCTTTTGATATCGTCATGATAGGACGACATTTGGTTCAGTTGGAGCCTAATTGGTGTGCCTTGGTCAAGATTGATGATGTATATTACTTCACTATGACGATTTTTATTGTTTTCAAGTCCTTTGGTGGCTTTGACGAAGGATTACTAGGTGATACGATGAAGTGTCTTCGCCTGGCTCATTATCTTTTTGTGTTTGCTCAGTGTCTTTTATTTTATGGTTGGTTTGTTTTTAGAATGTGCTTTGTTTGCTTTAGGTTCTTTTCTGCGTTGCGATTCTTTGGACACTATGTAAGTTTGGTGTTTAGTTGTTAGTGTCGATGATCATTAATATAATTGATTGTTCATTTACTATTTACACGTTTTCCTCTATATTTTCATGACATTCACTTAACCCCTTATCCAATTCCTAATTACAAGGTTAATTAGGCAACAAATTTTGAATCATAATTTATACTCAATCTTTAGTTTATATTTCAGTGATTTCAAGTTATTATATCTTGAATTCACAATCACATATAGAGATAAATTGACATTTCAAAATGTTAATGATTGTGCATGTGGTTCAATGCATTCTTTCAAAGAATATGAAAGGTTGATGAAAGAAATACAATACCTCGGGAGCAAAACGTAATTTACCCCTAATAAATTATGGAGAACAGTTTAAAAAGGTGAGTGGATTCATGAATGGAAAGAGACAAAGCAATTTGATGTCTTCTCGACCTTTTGGACAGCATTCAAATCAAACATCGGCATTCCACTGCGCCACACAAACTCTTTTACCGGTACTAACTACAATCATCCTGTTTATGTTTGTTGCTAAACCTTTCCTAGTGCAAGGACATGGCTGTTAATTAATTATACTATCTCTTTTGTACTTTTCACCAACGAAATTCTGATTTTGTTCTTTATTATCTTCTTCATCAAAATCTGATTTTGTTCAAATTTCTGTTTTCTTATTTTTCACTGGAAATTAAAGTTATTTGCTTTGCTGAACTGACAAACATGGTAATGCACTGATGCATGTATTTCGATCATCCGTTTAACTGTGGATGTGCCAGCAACTTTTGTAGTTTTGTTTGGGATTTTTCTTATACATTTTTTAAAGAGTGGAAAGTTTAATTTTATGATAGAAAAGTTCGTTTTTAAAAGTTTTGTGATAATGAGTTGGAGAAATGCGATGGAAATAACATGGGTATTATTTAATTTGATGCCTAGTTCATGCTAAACTATGCATCAATTAATATTGCTAAATAGTATTTTCTTCATCCAAATAACATCTTGACTTTTCCAAAACGATCCATTTTGTGAGAATTATTGGAATTTTCAATGTTTACCGTATAAACTGATACAATTTTTTTTCACATTTATTTAAGTGTCTGAGGCAGAAAAGTAAGATTGAATCTAACTATTCTCATGTTAAGTATTTGAGTTTTATGTGTGAACATTATAGAGGAAAATAACTCTTTACGTAATTAAGAAAATTGGGAACGCCAGGTATGTTTGTAAACTTTTATCAAAATATAGTAGGTTTCTTGAAAAATTGTGCACACAAATCTTGAATAGTGTTTTTTAACGTTTAAAGAAGTAAAAGAATTGCTCATATATTCAGCTAAAAATATCTTAGTTTTATATGTACAAATCATAAAAATAAAGGGTTAGAAGAAAAGTTGTGCACAAGATAACGTACACAACACGTGAAAAAGCATATTTTTGTATGTAAAAATTAAAGATTGAAAGACCGATGTACAAAAATCATACATGTAAGTTATTGTTCAACTAAAAGCAAAAATAGAAACATGGGAAAAGATGTTTTTTGTGTAAAAATTAAAGATTGAGGGCCCAATGTGCAAACATCTTAAAAATAAAGGGGTAAGTTATTCTACAACTATAAGCAAAAAAACAAACATGAAAAATAAATAGTGTTTTTTGTGTAAAAATTAAAAATTGAGGGACAAATGTGTGAACATTATAAA
The DNA here is from genome assembly GCA_024586325.1 of Stellera chamaejasme. NCBI lineage: Eukaryota > Viridiplantae > Streptophyta > Magnoliopsida > Malvales > Thymelaeaceae > Stellera > Stellera chamaejasme. The sequence goes on along the minus strand of CM044982.1, from coordinate 9,157,176 downwards.
ATTAAATGGGTATATGTAAGTTATTGTACAACTAAAAGTAAAAACGCAAAAATGGGAAAAACATGTTTTTTTATGAAAATTAAAGATTGAGTCAATATGCAAAAATCATAAAAATAGAGGTACATGTAAGCTATATATTGTATAACTAAAAGTAAAAATACAAGAGAAAACTTGTTTTATTGTGTACAAATTTAAGATTTAGGGTCTATAAATCATAAAAATAAAGAGATACATATAAGTTAATCGAACTAAAAGTATAAAAAAAAAACTGAAAACGCCAAAAGAAGTACTGTTCATAACTTCAACATGTGTTATATTGTATAAAATAATAATGATACTTTTACACTCATTTGAATTGACCCATATATAGTTCTCCCTCGCTTTCTTTTTAGTTTTCAATATTTATTTGATTTCAATTTGTTTACAAAAAATATTTGTAGAAAAATTGAAAAAAAATACTCTATATCTATAAAGTAAACATATGAAATTATTAATTAAATATTAAATATTAAATATTTGAATTAATTATCTAGGGATCAATGAAGTAATTTACGATTTCAAATTAATATGGATCGATGCCAAATAAACTTTATAGATTTAGCTGCGAGATGGAAATAAAGGTCCCATAAAGAAGAAAAACATATTTGAAGAGGTTGTAGGGTGGTAGTGGGAGGGCATGATTATCAAAAGTAGATTTTGTAGTTCGCTTCTTTACTAACATGTAATCTTGGAGGATGACTATTGGGTGTACAAAATCATAACTATTCCTTTGACCCTGAGATTTACTCCTAACAAGTCAATATAGATGGGCGTGAATTCTAGATGATGTGCGTGTGACATTTATTCCCATTATCTCGTTCTCATCAGCGATTCTATTCTCCATTGGACTAATTACTAAATTAAATTATTATACCATTACCTAGTTTAGAGTTGGTAATCTAAAAAACGATATCCCTCTCACCCATGAGGGTTTTCATTGGGCCTCGTTGCCGCCTCTTACAACTGTTGGTCTCCAATGCCTCGGATCTCCGGTCGCGCTCCTCGTGTTGATATGATCTTGTTGCCTCCCGGTTTGTCGAGGTTTAGTCCGATTTTCATCGCCTTTCATTTGTTGTTGTTGATGGCTTGCGGTTGTGGCCAATGGTTGTGTTGTTTGTGTCATGCCATTATTTGATGTCAGCGGAGCTCGAACGCTTTGCCGGCACAACACCCCTATTGTTCCTTGTCACTGCCTGCCACGCATTTGTCGTTGGATCAAGGTAAGCGAGGCTTCTGCTAGCCATTGGCTCGCGGTCGCCTTTCAGCCGTTCCGTTCCACCATGAATCAGTGTCGCTCAGCCTGGGCCCTGTGGTGAGTTTGGCTCCGCCCTAGTGCTTTGCTTCGTTTCAAGTCTCGCACACTAGCAGAGGTGTTGGTGTCATGGAGGTGTTGGTGTTGGACGTGACTGGAATTGGGTTCGAATATGATGTGATTCCAGGAGGGTATCCTGGAACACGAAGAGCGGATCTAGCCAACAAAGGAGTAGCACGGGGTATGGTATGATTGATGAGGCGAAAATGTCAACAGGTTGACAAATCCGGAATGCACTAAAACAAAACGATGCGGAAACTTGTGAAACGAACTGATATGGCCGCCAACTCCTTCTGGATCCTTGCCCAGGAAAAGATGGTGTTATGTTTTTGGCGACTCCCCATTCTTGATACCAAAAGTCCAAGACAAAAAAAACCTTCGTTGCCAAAAACTGTGGGGGAATTTAAATGGGGCCAACACCTCCTTCCAATGAGAAGGAAATATTGGTCTTAGTAGACTTGTCAAAAAAACTCAACAAGAATTGAGTGGAAAAGGTAGATAGGTTGAAAAGAGAATCACTCTCAATTTCAAGGAAAAAGTGTAATATATTTTTGATGATTAAAATTCTATCTTGCAAACTCACCTATACCTCCTTTTATAGGATACGGAAGCTAGACATCTAAATCGGTTTACAAGTCCCTTGATCTCCACTCTTAATGATAGAAATTAAAAGGAAATGTAAATATGAGAATTTAAAACAATTATTGCTAAAACTTATTATAGGCTAGCTAAGGGGTAAAACTAGCCAAAATATATCTGAAAACTGAAATAAAATGATGAAAATTCGAGTTGGAAGATGAGGGATGAGTTTTGGCCAAATAAATGAGAAGTAAGTGATCCTCATTTAATGCTTTGATGGGGGGGACTTCAAGGCTTGTAACTCCTTCTTCACCAATGGTTTCTAGATGATTTTGGACGACTCTTGAGTCCTTAAGGTCTTGAAGTTCGTCATTGATGATGAGCGAATGGTTGGAAATCTTTGAAGTGCATTGAATGCGCTAGCTGGAAACTCAACAGGTTGAGAATTTCGTGGACTGTGATTTTCTTTGGCATTTGATATGGCTAACTAGATCCGGGCTTCTTTCTCTTGAACCATAGTATTGGGATGGGCTTTAGTCCAAGAATTGAATGTATGGATATTTCCTTCATTTCCAAGAATATGTTCATTTTTTGCTCCTCAAGTTTTCAAAACTGTACATCAACAGGTTGAGCATGTTCTTTGCCTTCTTGGTTTGACTCTTTGACATGGGTCCATTGAAGGTGGAAGTGTCATAAAAGCCAATGACATCTTCTTTTGGCATGTGAACTCTTGGATTCTCAACATCACACATGGTTGCATATAAGTCACTTGGTGGATTCACGTCAGAATAGGCCCCGAGGGGGACAATGAGGCTTTTGGTTTGGCAGGGTTGAGCGGAGACTCACCCTACTTGGACCTGTGAGGTATTCTTTTCTCGTGGATGGGGTCTTAAATCTCTCTCGTCTACTTAGTACTGGCTGGAATTGATTCAAACTGAGCTATTTGGTGGATTTGTTGGCATTGTGAGTGGAAGTTGATGATTCATACTCGTAGTTGGTTTTTGCTTAATCTCTTTTTTGCAGGTACTTGTGCATGGTCCAAGCAGATGTTAGCTTTTATTAAGCTGTTATAGTGGAGGTTGGTTGTCATTGATTATCTTGAGCAAAGTGTGGGTGGTGCGGGTGCCTGCTCCTAGATCGTATGTGGTTTGATGAGGTGTCAAGAATGTACCGTTACCAGAATTTTATCCTATGTGTGTATGTAATCTCACTGTAATGTAATTTGTCTTTTTTGGTTTTACGAGACTCCTATAGGTTTTGGATTGGTTGGTTTGCTTTTTTTTTTTTTCGCGTTTGTCCATTTTTACACTTATCCTGGTTTAGAGCGTGTATGTAGTATGTTTTCTTTTCTTTTGGCAGTTAGGGCCCTGATTTGGGTGTTTTATTAAACGTATTATCCTTTAAAAAGAGGTTAACAACAAATTGCATCGATCATTTCTTTTCAATCAACAAAACCATGCATCCAACTACTTTAACTAAGGCTGTGTTATTCTTTTTCAAAGTAGCAAAAAACTAGCACTTTTTCAAATTTCTCTCTAAAAAACCCCTCCCAAAATTTAAACAATAACCAGTATAGCTTTTTGTCAAAAAAAAAAAAAAACACACACACACACACACAAAGTTCCATAACATTGTGCTAAAACAAAATTTCACTATTTTAAAAAATTTCAACTTTTTCCCAAAATAAAATTGTTAAATACAGTTGGAGTATTTGAAGTTCTTAATTAACAACTATTTGAAACATCATGTATTTCCACAATGATTTACTAGTAAGTGGGCTATTTTAAAAAGGTAAAAAAAATGATCTCAATGGAGTAAACTTTATATAATTTATTCCATTCAATTACATTTGTAGTCCTACATTTTTGCAGGTACTTGTGCATGGTCCAAGCAGATGTTAGCTTTTATTAAGCTGTTATAGTGGAGGTTGGTTGTCATTGATTATCTTGAGCAAAGTGTGGGTGGTGCGGGTGCCTGCTCCTAGATCGTATGTGGTTTGATGAGGTGTCAAGAATGTACCGTTACCAGAATTTTATCCTATGTGTGTATGTAATCTCACTGTAATGTAATTTGTCTTTTTTGGTTTTACGAGACTCCTATAGGTTTTGGATTGGTTGGTTTGCTTTTTTTTTTTTTTTCGCGTTTGTCCATTTTTACACTTATCCTGGTTTAGAGCGTGTATGTAGTATGTTTTCTTTTCTTTTGGCAGTTAGGGCCCTGATTTGGGTGTTTTATTAAACGTATTATCCTTTAAAAAGAGGTTAACAACAAATTGCATCGATCATTTCTTTTCAATCAACAAAACCATGCATCCAACTACTTTAACTAAGGTTGTGTTATTCTTTTTCAAAGTAGCAAAAAACTAGCACTTTTTCAAATTTCTCTCTAAAAAACCCCTCCCAAAATTTAAACAATAACCAGTATAGCTTTTTGTCAAAAAAAAAACACACACACCCACACACAAAGTTCCATAACATTGTGCTAAAACAAAATTTCACTATTTCAAAAAATTTCAACTTTTTCCCAAAATAAAATTGTTAAATACAGTTGGAGTATTTGAAGTTCTTAATTAACAACTATTTGAAACATCATGTATTTCCACAATGATTTACTAGTAAGTGGGCTATTTTAAAAAGGTAAAAAAAATGATCTCAATGGAGTAAACTTTATATAATTTATTCCATTCAATTACATTTGTAGTCCTACATATATTTTTAAGTTGTAGGAAGAAAACATTAGTAGAGAGGAATATGTGGCACGCTAATTATAATTAGGGTGGGTTAATTAGGATAAAGAAAAACATTAGTATTTTTTTTTAAAAAAAGTTGATGTTAATATGGATCCGTGAGAAAGTAGAGGAATGTAGTAGGAGCGGAAAAGTCAACTGAACTGAGTATGTGTGTGTACACGTACTAGGGCAGCAAGGCAACGCAGAAGCGGACGGCTTTCAAATTTTTTCCAACTCACTCACTGTCACTGATCACTTAACTCAACTGGTGGACCAAGAAAGAATCTAATGATGCTCACCACGAGATCTCTTCTAGGATCACTGTGTTTGCTTTTCCTACACCCTCATCATTTCTCTTGATTGAGCACAATTTTGTCACCAAAGCCACGTGGCTAATACTAACAAAGATTAGCGACACAATTACAAAACCCTCCATCATAATCATCATCCATAATTAATTACTACTATAAGCTCCATAGCCAAATTTCTCAAACCCCCCAACCTCAACAAAAAGCAACATGAATAGTATAAAGGGTTAGAACAATTGTGTTCATTGTGATCATACAAATTTTACGTTTTTGAGAGATGAATAATTAGACGTCGGTGAGCGAACAAATTAGAGAAAAAAAATATTTTTTAGAAAGTTTATGGTATGAAGTTGGAGAATTAGGTTTAGGTTTAATTAAAGAACACAATTTAAAACTTGTTTCAATCACGTAATGATTCCAAGAAGAACACATTGTAAATATTTTTACATTAAATTGGTCAACCATTTAATTATTTCACTCAAACAACTTATGCGCAAGCATGGTAAAAACTTGGTTTTATTAACATTAATTTGTGGCTAGCTAGCAATTGGAGTATTATTTATTTTTATTTTTTTGTTGAAGGAAATGACTTTTATTCAACTTAAGTGGCTATCATCAAGGAACAAGATAATGAGGAATAAATCGTCATAACAAACTAGGCTAAAAGCTCTACGCGAAAGCGAATAAAAAAATTGCCAAACTAACAAGTTCTGGCTAGCGAAAATAACTAAAATTACAAGAAAATAATCTAACTTAACAATAACTTAAGGATAGAAGAAGGATAAAATCACTAGCTCCATACAAGCAATGTAAAAGCCCTAGATAAGATCCTTGAATTGAATCCAAACTGGATCCTTGAACGGTCCAATGAAATGACTGAGAAGGAAGATATCAACACGCAACATACTCAAGATAAATAGATACATCCAACCCCACTTTACAAACTCGAACAAAGCTAAAAACTGTCTAATCCTTGCGGCTACCAAAAAAAGGCATCCGGAAAGAAACTACTCCACAACAGTAACAACACATTCAACCAGTATGCAAATATGAAGACAAACCCGACGCACACTGGTACTGGCAGGGAGGGTGAGCCATTGCCCAACCCTGCCAAACCAATGTCTAGCTCGCCTCATTAAAACGATCTTGCTTCCGAATTCTGCCCGATCCGGCACCACCGCCCGAGCCAACCCAACGAATCTCCACACCTGAAACACTAAGTGTATCTCCCACACCATCCCTTCCCAACAGCAAAAAGGTAGCCTTGACTGCCACGCCCTGTCAGAGCCAGCCTTGATTTAGAGAGATCAGCCGTATAAGATGGCCCTCCGGCACACCCGCCCACTTCCAAGGCGGTATCCCTCTGTTAATCGCCCCAGGCCTAAAGCCAGGAGGGCCAATTGCCTCACCAAACAGGCCTTTGAACCGGCGGCCATACACCAAGTTATTGGGCCGATCGGTTGCTAACGGCAGGGCGGCGAGGTCGCTGGCAGAGCTGTGCCCCCCAAGTGAAAGCGACCCTCTATCGACGCCTAGCACCGTCGCGAAGCTCCGATCGTTGGCTAGAGAACCCGTCTAGTCACGAGCCCAATCTTGTCGGCCGGTGGAATCGCAAATCGAACAAATCGCGGCGCTGTGAGGCTCGATCAAAATACGAAGAGAACATGGGAATCGTCCCTTGCACGACGCAAGCAACCTCTCGACATGCTCGAGACCGGCGGCGGCCTGAAGCGTTCCGAAGAAAACCCTCGCGACGTGCGAGAGAGAAGCCATTTTAAAATTATTGTACAGAATGTTTGACGAGTGCATGAACTTACATTAAAAGTACTTTTTAACTATTTTCCACATTGTGGAGTACTAATTACTATGCAAACAAGACAAAATCCGGTCCAGCTTCACAAGGAATGATAGATTGCAGGAGCATAATTATTTGTCTCCATGAGGGTAAAAGCAAGAAAACCAACGACTAATTAAGGTTTTAAAATTGTTATGGGGGCAGATTAAGCATCCGAGGCAGCAGGCAAGTTAAGCTACAGACAGGAACATGCTAGGTTATACAATTAGGTCCACTAATTGGTTGGCAATGCATTCGCTATCACCATCATAAACTACTGCTTTAGAAATCTAAACCTTTTTAAGAGTACTTGCATGCATATAAAAATACATGTAAATCGACAGTGAATGACATTCAGATCAGAACTTGAGAAAACTATATAGGCAAAAAAGTACAAAAAAAACCTTGGACTATCCGTTTTGTTCTGATTTGGCCATTGAACTAAATGTTTAGCCGGAAAACCCACTTAACTGATTAACTCACTAAGCTGTACTAAAATGACCACTAACATTACTATATGGTTACGTGGCAAACAACATTTCAAGGTAAACGTGAAACTTAATCCCTAAAGTTCCAAATTTATGCTAATCAGACCTTATAGTCCTATTCACACAACTAAAACCATCACATGTGACGATGCAAATCAACCACTACACATTTGCGGCAACATTGTCTCCACACTTTTGCAGCAACACTGCTGCTGCTCAACTAACAATTTCAACGACTCTCCCCAACATCATCCACGTTATGTGCGAGGCAGGTTTCTTGAATCTCAAGTCTCGCAGTCAAAGCAACAATTGATTAGTCCCTCACCTGCAAACGCCATCAAAGCTCTCCAACTTTCAAAGTTTGTATCTCAGCCACAACAAAATCACAGTTTTCCCTTAAATTTCTGGAACCCAACTCACTCAATCTCTCCTATACAAACAGCTTTCTGAAATTTGAAGACCCTTAAGCTCACCAATAATGGGAACCTGATAGTGTACATCGTCGTTTCGAATGACGAGACCACCGCCTGCCACGGCCTCCTGGGCATCGCCATTGCTTGGCGCGGAACCGTCACCCGCCTCGAGTGGATAACGAATCTCATCGGTTATTTGAAGCTCATCTCATCGGAGAAAATCCCCTGCCCCAACCCGACCGTGAAGGTCAAATTTGCAAATTCTCGGCATGCAAGCAGATCTTAGTGGAAGTGAAGCGACTGGTTGACATGTACGAAGACGAGGAGTCCGGTAGGCAAGGCAAGGAGCATGGCTATGACATGGCGCGACGTGGTCTGGCCGTGGTTCCGGCGGCTGGCCTTTGCCATGGAGTGGTTGAGATCGCTAGTAACCTCAATCGTCGTAGAACGACAAGATGGTGTAATTGAAGAAGATGGTGTTATTGGACAAAATGAAAATATATTGTCTAATTAGCGTAGAATTGTTATGTTATGGATAGTTTATGTGTTTTACCCTTGAATTCGGTTAGCCATGTGAGTGGTAGTGGCCAATTCGGAACACCTTATAGAGTTTGGTGTTTTTTCTGGCCACAATGTTAGTTTAATGGCCAAAATGAGACAAAACTAATAGTTTAGTGTTTTCTTATGCTTTTTGCCAAACTATATGTCAGAATTTGTATAAAAAGCATCTAGTTTAGAGAGAAATGAAAATGTCATACGATCCCTCCGTTTTAGCAAATATCCAACATGTTCATTTTTTATCGTCTCATCAAAACTTTAACGTTTCATAAAAAATAAAACTTTTATACATCAACTTTACCTTATTACCCTCAATTTTCCTTCCCAGTTTCCATTCCAAAAATTTATTTTTGTCTTACATACCTACTTTACCTTATTACCCCATAATCAACCACTTTTCTTAATTTTCGTGCAAATTCAAATGCACTATATTTGGTGGAAGGAAGGGAGTGATATATACTTCATCTGTCCCATAATGATTCATTATTTTTTTTTAAAAGAATACATATTTAAAAGTTAGACACATTGAAATAACATACATATAAATTATTTGAGTTTATATGTAAACGTGTTTAAAAAAATTATAGATTGAATCTCCAAACCAAATGTAACAATATTTCCGTGATGGAGGGGGTACTACCTAAATACTGAAGAGGATTTTTTTTTTTGGCGTGTTTCGTTCTCCTCGTTGATCCTAAGTCTGAATTTGGTTCGTCTGGTGACCTGTTCATTACTCCGATCCGCACCATGAATGGGAAACAGAGCGAGGCCATCCGTTCAACGTCGAAAGAGTTTGGATCCCCATCCGCCGCGTCGCCTCTTTATCCCGTGTGGCGGCGGGACACTCCAAACGACGACGAAGAGAGACAGATGAAGTGGGCTAAGACAGATTAGAAAAGCCAAATGGCAACGAACTGTTGTTATCTTCCTGCAGCCCGAAAATCACAACAAATATCTGTAAACCGCAAGAAAGGTGTGTTTTTTTATTTCTAAATCAACAGCTTTAACAAAGTTCCTTTTAAGTTTCATTATGAAGCTGGAAGCGATGAAAGGATGATTTCCCGTCTCGTGTATGTGGCACATAGGCGCTAAGGAAATCTTCGTAGAGGAAACCCTTGTAGAGTTGAGGGTGGTTGTCATTGATCAATGCTTTTGCAGGTGGAGCAAGGATGAATGAAGCTACCCACAGTCGTTCATGGAACCCGTTGGTTACAGCTCTATGGTCTGCACTCTTTAGCATCCCGTTACTCATCACCTGCAACATGTGATCAATGCTAACCACAAACGCACCGGGCACAGGCTGAACCGCCACTCACTTCTCATCCTTGAAGACTTGGAGGCCCGGAACTTGTCCTTGCAGAAGAACTGTGATGAGGTTTATGTCGCTATGCTTAGGCAGTCCTAAGGTCAAACAAGGATCTGGACATGGAGGATAGTAATTTATGCCCTTCAGTTGAACCTGAGTCACTTCATCCCCAAGGAAACCCTGCTCAAGTCCTGAAGCAGCCACAAACTCAGCTTCCTTACTTCTCTTGCAGAAGTGCCAAACACCTCTCTGTAAGAATCTCAATTTGAAGGGGAAGATTTAATCACCACATTCAAGATTGCGTACCTAATTGCAGTGAGTAGTTTCTGACTGAATAACATACCAGTATTGAGTAGGCTTTTCAGGCCAGGAATGAATGTGAGGGGTGCCTCAGGCTGTCCCTCCAGTAACGCACCTTCTCGTTATCATAGTCAATGCTTGTATACAGCCTGCAACTTTTCTTAGGGTGATCTGATTATAAATCGGCTTTGTCATCCCACAGCAGCTTAAAGAATTCTTCAGCCATGTTGAAGATGTGTCCAAGGAGCTGCTTCAAGTTGCTGCCTTGCAAGCAAAGCAAGCTTGCTTAAGTCATACGTAGGTTACATGCTAGAGTAGTTTACTATGTTTAGGACTCTATTTATGTTCTCTATATGCGGACTCTTATCTAAGAGTTTCTAGCTATTAGCATATCTACAACTATTAGAATTAGGATTAATATTATTTTAGGATTCCTATATCAATTAGGATTTGGTTTGTTATAAGCCTATATAAGCTTAAGATTGTAAGTACAATAAATCAATAAAGTTTCTTCCGGTTTCATACGGTTTCTTCTTCTTTGTTCTCTCCTCTTCACCTCTCTCACCACCAAAAACACCAACAAGCCACACATAACACCTCACCCAGTAACTTGTCAGGAACTCCATATGATTAATCAACTGCCAATTTCCATCAGTTAGGAAAACCATCTGTAAATATGGTAATTCTGTTAATCTCTAAGAGATAAGGGGAGAAAGAAGTTTAGATGAATTATATCACTTGGAAGAAGCCAAATTCTTGACTTTCCTTGATAACTTGCTGCATTATCGTTCCTGTGGTACCATCTTCCCGATTAACAATTGGAATTGTATTGCAATTTGGAATATGCAGATTCCCAGGTCTTGTTTCTGGTGGGAACACATATTACTCCGGCAAGATTCTGAGGTTGCATTTACTTGAAATAAGCTTCTCCATTCTACTGGTAACATAGTAGTACTCTCTGGTTTTTACATGCTACTAGTATTAATTATATCCATTCAAGACGAGCAGAAAAACAAACAGCTGTCTTTGACAGCCAAACTAATCTTTTATCGAGCTGATTAGTTAGGGGGTTCGGATAATGACAAACCAACATTTGCAGGAATCTATTCATGGACCAGAAGTTTTATTGTCTCTCGCTGGAAAAATCTTTCATAACAGAAGTTATAGAACGCAAACAGTTGGAAAATTTCAAACAGTAACTTGAATTCTGTGTTTATAGCCAATTCAGCCCCAGCCTTGAGGCCATCTTTTCTGAGGATCCCATCTTGGGAACCATCTCTTTTTCTTCGAACCTGAACCCAGTTCAGCTTTTTGTTTTCTGGAAAATATCAGACTTTTTAAGAATCTTCCTTTACGGTGGTTTTGTTTGGGGCCATTTTGATTGTTTGGCGAAGTGGTCGCCTGAGAAATGTCCACAGACTCATCGTAATGCTCAGGAAAGGTCTCATCATGAATATGATGCACATTCAGTCTTGTGTACCTTTCTTTAAGGGACTCATTGGGGATGTCCCTAGCCAACAGGGGAGAAGAACCTCCCCAGTTGTTTGTGCCTAAAGATGGATGCAGGGGAGTTCTAAACTCTTCTACCTGCCTCACTTCCCAGTTGCTTGTGCCCGAAGAAGGATGTTGTGGAGTTCTAAATTCCACGAGCTGCTTCAACCTTGTCCCCCAGCTGCTGGCACCTAGAGATGTATGCTGAGGAGTTCTGACTTCAGTTGACCTCATTATCCAGTTGCTTGGGCGAGAAGATTGATCCTTTCGGGTTTTAAGCTCCAGTAGCTCTATCAGCCTAGTTGGTTTGTTACTTGTGCCAGATGAAGGGTGCTGAGGAGTTCTTGACTCTCTCAATTCCATTTCCCAGTTCTTGCCTGAAGATGGATGCTGCGGAGTTCTAAAAACCGGTACATCTCGCTGCCGCATTCTGTGGTTGTTCATGTTTAAAGACGCATGCTGGGAAGTAGTAAACTTCATGGCTTTCTTCTTCTTCTTCTTCTTCCTCCCCGAAGAAACATTTCTACTTCACTTGTCAGTTGCTTGCATCAAAAGCATTATTGTTCAGTTTAATAGGAGGGAGATTGTCAGAGAGGCTTTGAGGTTTTCGCCTGGATTTGACAACAAATATCAGAATATACTGTGAACTATTTGGCTCTTCAGGTGAGCTTCATCTTATCTTGAATATCAAAACAATAATGCATAGTTCTTAGCGACGAAAAGCCGGCGTGGTTTACAACCAGAGAAACAAGAACCGCAAATTGTCCATTTCTGTGCAGTTGCAATAGTTTGGAATTTACAAAGTACCATTTGTCTTTTCAATTGGATTGCCTTGGCCAAACAAACAAGGATGAAACTCACAGCTGATATCTGATAAATAATAAATAAATAAAAACACTAGTTCCTAATTCATAGCCATGTATTCTTGAATCTTGGCCACTTGGTGACACTGGTCATCAATGAAAACAACATGCAATATCTCATATCTTGCACCCCTTTTGCATGGCTTTACTCATTAAGTATTCACAAGCAATGTGATCATCAATATGTTACTACCTAATTGGAAATCCCAGTGGACCGGACCTAGCTACTTAAAAACATACTACTATAGGAAATATATTAGTCCAATATATGATATCCCACTCACACCACCATATCTCCACTAGCTAACAAGCATCCTTTCATGTAGTTCTGATAATAAGTAATTATCACAATGGATCTTGCTAGAGTCCCTGGTTAGGTACTACTACTAACCCTGTCCTAGGTGGCATCATTTGTGGCAAGCCATTTAGGATTGTCGATATATATATGATAAATCTAACTGTAGCATTGTCGATGGGTTGATCCGATTAACGCTCGTCATTCACGTCACTAGACAACATTGAACATTAGGGGGCTTCAAACATGGTGATTTGGGAGTGAATTTTTGTGATTTCTCACCTCCCAAATTCACCATGTGATTTTCAGTTTTTAGGACCTCCCCAAATTCACCATAGAAGTGAATTATCCGAAATTCACCGTGAATTTCGGATAACCACCACCTCTCTCTCTCTCTCTCCCCCGGCAGTCTCCTCTTCACGCCAGAAAGTTGCCGGAAACCACCCTCCGGTCGACGGCGCACCTCCCCAGCCCAGATCCGCCGCTGGAATTCGCCGCGCCGCCGTGGCCAGTTTGAACGCGTTGGAGGGGGTGCAGGTGTTGGGGCCAGAAAGTTGCCGGAAACCACCCTCCGGTCGACGGCGCACCTCCCCAGCCCAGGTCCGCCGCTGGAATTCGCCGCGCCGCCGCCGCCGTCGCCGCCGCCGTGAAAAAGAACATTTCTGTTTCTGGTTTGAGGGGGTGCAGTGGTATTGTGAAAAAGAACATTTTTTTCACCTGTGAAAAACGAAAAATTCACCAAATTTGTTTTGCACCCACTTTCAAGTTTGAAGCCCCCTATTATCTTCTTTTCATGGCGGACACGTACTGGCCGGGTCCAAGCTTGGAGGCCTTTTACCCCGGTAATTGGATCCAACTAGGTTTTTTAAGCCCTTGCGTGTGAAGAATTTTTTATTATTTTATAGAAGTGACTTGAAATAAAAATTTTGAAAACTAAATAGCTATCAATAATATGAATATTTGAAAGCCTAAAAAGTAAATTTAAAAAAATCTTAAACTCTTTATTGATTGTTAAAGAAAAATTTAATACATTTACTCAATTTTGCTCCTTAACTCTTTGACCTCACAAATTGGCATAAAGTTAGTTTTTAAAAAATAACTATACACTTAATCATACTTTGAGTATGGAGTCAATTAAATTTGGTTTTTAAAAAAGCTTCATTCGAGTCTTTCACAATTAAATCACTTATACTCCATCCGTCCCAACTGGGTTGTCACAATTTCAAAATATTTTTGTCCTAAATGAAATGATCCTTTTTCATCTTTGTTTTATTTTAGTCCACTTTTACATTTGCAATGCACTCATTCAAAGGATCTAGGGAGTGGATTGGAAGGGGGTCGAATGGGTTTGGAATTGGGTAATGATGGAAGTTATGTAAAATGAGTTAATGACCAAAAACAATACTCCCTCCGTCCGCCAAAAATTGAGCCATTTATTCTGACAATATTTAATCTATGATTTTTTATGAATGTTTAGGCATGGAAAAATAAATATTTCAAGAGCGTATCATAATTTGAAAACTAAATTTTCTAAATATATTTTTTCTGAAATTTTTAAAACTACTTATCTTTGTTAAAATTTGAGTTAAACATTGAACCTTGAAACATTAAAGTCAAATGGCTCAATTTTTTGCGAACGGAGAGAGTATTAATCTATATAGAAAAGTTAAAAGTGACAACCTATTTGGGATGAATGAAGTAAATAAATTGATCCCGCAAATGCTGCCGTAAGCTATGATTTGAAACCATTGAGCCAATATGAAAAAAGGTATCTCACATAAGTTTAAAAAGTGACTTCAGATAGGTAGCAAAGTAGTGGAGACATACTAGTCAATCCAACAGAAATACTATCATACTACAAGTGATCCAGTTCCACTCACTGTCAAATCAGCTGCAGTGTGGCTGCCAATATATAGTTGCAGAATCTAGAATAGCACATGATTCTTGCAACATGAAAAAAAAAGGAGCAGAAAATGTAGCAAGGAATACTTAATTTCAGATGACAATCTGAACATATGCCATTGATTTTGGTTCTGCTATTATAAACATAAGACAAATAGAACTAGAAGGAGATTGTTGGTTAGGACATGGCAGGTGCCTTAAAAGCTGTGTTTGCAAACTATCTTCCCCTTTTTCTCATGGTTTCTGCACAGATTAGTTATGCATTACTCTATTTCATTGTTGAAGCTTCCTTCAACCAAGGCCTCAAGCCTCAAATATTCGTTACTTACCGGTATATGCTTGGTGGTCTGGTCTTATTTCCTATTGCCTACTTTCTTGAACGGTAAGTTTACATGTTGTTACTGATCAAAAATTGCTTCTATTGAATAGTGTATTTTCTATGCTTTTGGAAACTGCTGCAGCTTCTAACTTCTTGCAGAAGAGTACGGCCGAAACTGACACTAGCGTTGTCCTTGGAGATCTTTTTGGTTTCACTTGTAGGGTAAGCACAGATCCGAATTTCCCATCTCTAAACAATCCAAGAACAAGATTAATTGTTTAAACAAGCAAATGAACTACCTACCTTCTCCTTATTATGTTCTTTCTTTGTTACATTTCGGGTAACAGCATAGGTATAACAATCAACATGCACTTTGCTAGCTTGAAGTACACTTCTCCAGCCTTCGTTACGGCAATGGTTAACACCATTTCCTCGATGACTTTTGTCGCAGCAATCATATTCCGGTAAGTAATCTAATATGACGGTCATTGTTTCTTCTTCATGAATTAGTACGGCACACATTTAAAACAGGTTAATTTCACGAGACATGTTGAATCTTCTGGATGCAGAATGGAGGTTGTTGATGTCAGGAAGGCACGAGGGATGGCTAAAATCCTTGGAACTCTGATCTCTTTTGCTGGGATTTTGATCATGACTTTGTACAAGGGAAGTGCAGAGCAGAGAGAAGGGGAGACTCTAATTATCATCAAAAGATCTTATCATGAGAAATGGCTCAAAGGTTCCATTTTTCTAGTTGTTAGCTGCATCACATGGTCCATATGGTATATCATGCAGGTAATTTTACTTGGTAATTACCTTTTTATCTGATGAGCTTATCTCCTCTGGAAGACGTCTTGAAAAGAATGAGATTTTCTGCTTAAATCATCAGTTGGCATATCAAAAGAAATTCTTTTTATGTTTTATTTTTTCTGACAGATATCTCTTTATAACTTGAATTATCTATGCTGTTATTTTCCATAGTAAAAGATGCAACTTTTCATCGTTGGAATTATTGTTGCAACCGGTGTTAGAATTTTCCCAACCATTAAATTCCTGTATCATCTAACATCACAGGCACACACACTGAAGAGATACCCTGCACCGTTGTCATTAACTGCATGGATAATGGGCATTGGAGGAGCACAATCTGCAGTCTTTGCAGCATTTGCAGAGCACAACCCAGCTGCATGGTCAATTGAATTTCCAAGTCTCAAATTTTGGTGTATCTTATACGCTGTAAGTAGTCTCCAGGTTGGAAGTTGCTTCTGTTTTGAGGAACAAAAAAGGAAAAGAAGGTCCACATGTTTGTTAATTACAAATGTGATATGATGATTATCTCCAGGGAGTTATCTGTTCTAGTTTGATGCTTTCTGCTCAGCTGTGGTGCATGATACAAAAAGGGCCCGTCTTTGTGACCATGTTTGCTCCTCTGTCCACCGTGATGGTGTCAATTTTTGCATACTTCATCTTTAGTGAAAAACTCTACATGGGCAGGTAAAAAGATTGAAAATTTCGATGAAACTATAAGTCTAATTAATGGGCATTCACAAATGTTACCACTACCCTTTGGTTTTACTGTGCAGTATTATAGGAGGAGTGATCGTTATCATTGGTCTTTACCTGCTACTATGGGGCAAAGAGAGAGATCAAGCTTACTGCAACACCCAAAACCAAGAGGCTCATTTTTCTCTTAGCAATCAGCAGCAGAAGGTGGAAGACTTGTCTGCAGCAGTACTCAAGGATGAAGCATAGATTTGATATGAATTATATGGAGCTTTTTGAGCCCTTATGACTAATTAACCCTGCTTTATACAACAGTAATAATAGCTAGTACAAGTTCAAATACTAGCCTTTTACAATTTGATGTACACAAACAAAAAATTTGCCAAAAATGTTAGCAACCCACAGTTATTTGTCACCTATTGCTTTATTATCAAGAACGAAGAGATATCTAAATCAAAAGCATTCTAAGAAAAAAGGAAAAAGAGAAATTATGTTGATGCTGATTTTACCCATCCAGCAAGATATCACAATCCCTCCCTAATGGCTGAATCGTCTTAATAAATTGTCGGGGGGTCTATTTCATCAGAAATAAAATGATGAAGGGCGCCATGTATGATTTTATCTTCGTGGATTCCCCATATATATTTTATAGCCCTTCTCGAAACCCTTTCACCTCTCGCTCTTTCCTCAACCGCTGTCTAGGGTTTCTGTCCCTCTGAGCCGCTCCTACTTTCTTCATTTTTTGTTTCAATTAGTGGTGATTGGGAATGATATGATGATAGTTTTCTACTTAATTTGATCGCCTCTATGATGGCGCTTATCATGTATTAGCTCTATCTGATCATTTCTCAGTCGATTCTTTTGCTTTGAATGGTGGGAAATCTGAATCGAGACCGTGCGTTTATACTGCTGGAGAATGAAATGAGGATAATTCACACATATTGATGATTGCCAAAATGATGGCACATCGACTTTGTATTAGCTCTATCTGATCATTCTCGTGAAAATCTTTGCTTGATGAATCGGCTTCTCTGGTCCTATGAGTGGCTTGCTTGATTCAATATCTTCACATATGGTCATTTGCTAATAGCGTATATTAGACAACTTTCAGAGCATGCTAAGCACTAAGGAGTTGTAAATTTTGTCTTACCACTGAACTCTCTTAGTAATATTTATTCAACTCCCTCCTTCCTTCTTGTAAAGATCTTTCCATAGATCTTTCTATTTCGTTTTCAATATTTAATCTATAATTTATTTTTTAATAAAATCAAATAATTTATATGTATATATTATTTTAATATGTTTATTTTTTATAAATATTTTTTTAACAAATTTTTACTACTTAAACAAACAAAAGTCAGAAGGGAACAATCATTCGGGAGTATTTGTGAGTTAAAGAAGGAAAAGATGAAGAAATATGGTAGGGTGAAAGGCTTGCTCCTACCTCTTATGGGTGAAAGTTGGACGGCTTTGGGTGCAAAAAAAGTCACTTAATTAGGTTAAAAAGTGCAATTGCTCACTCTATTTTAATCGCCTCGTATTTGTTCTGTTAGTACAAATTTAATATTCAACGTTAAGTTGTTCAAATCAGGCATCACGTGTGATGTGGGATCCATTTTTGTTGATGTGAAGTTGATGTGGTACCAACTTTTGTTAATGTGGAATTGATGTGACACTCACTTAGCCTCCGGTATTTAATGGAATATTCTTGTATTTAACGGAATATTTCTTCCGTTACTCTCTCCTGTATTTGTCTTACACTTTTCTGATCAAAAGTTTCTAATTTGCACTTAGTAATTAGAGATGAATGGTGAAAACATGTTGGTTAAATTGCATTTTTTAAACTAATTAAGTGACTTTTTTTGCACTCGAACCAAAGTTTGACGTGCAGAGCTTGAGCTTGGTTTGATTAAAAGTTGTTCATGATTTGCTCGAGTGACTATCAAGCTAAGCTTGAATAAAATTCTTGATTCGATACATAATTCAAGTTTAACATGAACAACTTAGTGCTCGACTTAGCTTGATTTATCTTAATTTTTTTATATTGATTTTAGTAAATAACTTGCAAATTTACATAATACTCCCTCCGTTTCACGAAGATTGCACCATTTCTTTTTTCGTTTCAAGTTGCAGTGTTTGACTCAAAATTTAACTAAGATAAACAATGAAAAAAAATCATATATATATATATAGAAAGTTTAGATGGCAAATTATGAGAAGCATATGAATCATTTAACTTTACATGTCTATGAATTCATAAAAATAAACCGTAGATTAAATACTGTGAAAACAGTAAAGAAATGATGCAATCTTTGTGGGATGGAGGGAGTATGAATAACCAGTGCTCGGTTTGACTCAACTTGTTTTGAGCTACTTGCATCATGCTAATCAAGACTTACAATACTCGAACAGTATGCTGATATGAATAATGCAAAGTGTTTTGAGAGGACGCCATTAATTACCAACTAATAGGTAACACCAATACTTGATCCTAACACTATCTAACTAATTTAATTAATAATTATAAAGACTAAAATATACTCTCTTCGTCCACAAAAGATTGTCACATTTGTTTTGACAGTTTCACATTAAACATTGAAATCAAATAATTCATATATGTATCATAATTTGAAATATGAATTTTCTAAATATATTTTTCTAATTTTTTTTCAATATTTATTTTTGTTAAAATTTGAGTCAAACACATCAACTTGAAACAACAAAGTCAAATGCTACAATTTTTTGTGGACGGATGGAGTACTTTCTAATCAAGTCTTTACACAAATAATACCAATAATGGTTTTTCCCACTAGTTGGTAAATAGACTCAACCACGAAAGCACCTCTCTTTTTTTAAAGGTAGACCTCAAATATACCCATTTCGTCTCCAAATAATTTTACATTTTGATTTTTTCTGTTTCAGGATTCAATATTTGACTAAACTTTAACAAAGATAACAAGTTTTAAAATTTTCAGAAAAAATATATTTAAAAAGTTTATGCTTCAAATTATGATATGCATATAAATTATTATCTTTAAATGTCTGAACATTCATGAAAAAATCATAGATTAAATATTGTAAAATAGTAAAAATAAAGTGTAGAATTAGTTGGGGACGGAGAGAGTATTGAACAAGAATTTAATTTTCCTCGTTTCGTAGTGGATGTAAATTTTATAATATAATTATAAGAATTTGATAAGATTGTATGGGTCGTAGATATTGGTCTAACTTCATAAAGTAAAATTTATGAGAAAGTAAACAAGCATTACGTGTAAATTTTCATTAATTTTAAAACCTCAGAGGTCAATACGTAAAGGCTAAAAAATAAAAATGAGATGGGAGAGATAGTTCTTTTTTGTTTTATTAAGGGGAGAGATAGTTTTTTTAACAACTCTAACAACAACAAAAATATAAAATGCAACAAATTAAGATAAATATGACTAAAAAGTGAAATGAGTGTATAAAACTAAATTGTAGACTACACATGTAATTCTTTTCGTTCACGCCATCAGTGAAAAGAAGGATAAAATTTAAAATCACACGGAGTATGAGTGATAAATTTCGTTGCCAATTCCAAGAAAAAAATTAATAAGAGACTAAATTGTAGTCCTTCCATATATTTTATCTCCATTCATGTGAAAAGGGGAACATTATTTAGGGACTGAATCGCATGAAAATATGATTCATAGAGTAAAGTGATCGAATCACTATATTTTAAAGGGGTAAAAGATAAAAAGGTTAAATTAAAAAAAGGGGGCATGGATGTTAATCCCTTCACTGAAATATAGAAATATAGAGCACAACTTCAATGGGCCTATAACAATGCAGTCCCGCAAAGTTCGGGGTCAAGAAGCAACCACGCAAAGCTGAAATGTTTGGGGCAAATTCGATGCTACTCCCGGGAGGGCCCCAAAAGCCCAGTGTAATAGGCAAATAGCCCACTCACCGCTTCCTTCAGAATTACTAGGAAAAGCTTCATACTTATTCCTCGAGGAAAACGAAATTTATTAATTATTCAATATCTAAATTATATTATTATTTTTAATAATTTTATTTATATTTTTAAAATCTTATATTCCCGTATAAACAAAGTAGATATAGTTTAACTTTAAATTTGTGTTTGATTCAAATTTTCACTAAGAAGAACCTATTAAAAAATGTTCAAAAAAGTATTTTTAGAAATTAGACATATTTATTTTTCGTATACATATAAACTATTAAATCATGATGAAGAATAAATAATTATTTAAATATTAAAAATAGTACTTCCTACGTCCCAAAAATTGGTGCGTTTTTTTTATGTTGTGGGACATTTAAATTATTACTAGGAAAATTCATTAAATTTTTTTGAAAAGAAATATTTTGAAACTAGACACATTAATCTATAATATTCATTTAAAATATTTGATTTTACATATTAAAGTGTTAAATAAATAAAATCGTAGATTAAATGCTAAAAACGAAATGTACCAATTTTTTAGGAACGGGGTAATATTTGTATTGATTTTCCTGGGATGTAAGGGGTATAATAATCAATAAATGCTTTAAATTATACTCCATCCGTCCAAAAATTGTCTTGTTTTATTTTATTATTTTAAGGTTCAATATTTGATTCAAATTTTAATAATGATAAACAATGAAAAAAAATTCAAAAAAAATATATTTAAAAAATTTAGATCACAAATTTTAATAAACATGTGAATTATTTAATTATCAATGGCTAAATATTCATATGAAAAAAAATCATAAAGTAAATACCGTAAAACTATCAAAATAAATGAGATAATCATTTTACGGGTAGAATAAGTAAATATGTTTTGATAAACATAATTTCAAAAACTTAAATGTATGCAAATTTCGGTTGGGGGACGGGGAGGTGGTATACATAAGAGAACAAAATCCGGGAATGAGAACAGAGTAACCGATAACAAAATATTGAGGCTCATCACATCACATCACCACATGAGAGTATTTTATTTAATTAATTTCATCAGAGGAGAGGCAACGCAAAGGTTCGTCTGCTCAGAAAACCGAAACTAAGAGAGGAAGGAAGCGGAATTGCTCCACCTTACGTCTCCTTCCTCCGTGTAAGCTTCAGAGAAGAAGCCCCAAAAGCCTCCCTTTTAATCCCTAATTAATCAAAAATTCATTCTTCTTCCACCAAATTCTAACGCATTTTTTTCGTCCACGAAATCGAAACCCTCTCTTTTCTCCATCCCATCTCTTTTAAAGTTTCCTCCTTGACCGACCAAGAATCCAACTTTTTTATTTTCCTGTCGTTTGCATTTCCCTTGCCCGCCGCGGATCGTGTCACAATTCTCTGTTGCGTTCTCGGCCGTCTGCGGTGGGCGTTTCTCTGGGTTTATCGCTTTCAAGCTTCAAGTCTTCAGCTGGGTGTCGACTGAATACGCTTTATTTCCATTGCTTTATGCTCTTTTCAAGCTCTTTTTTTGTTTTTTTCTGGTAAGATTGATGCATATTTTCTGTCACTTCAATCATTTTCTGCTATTTGTCGCTTGATTGTGGAAGGATTTTGGAATTTTTTTGATTGCTTGCTTCCATGAAATGTTTCACAAGGAAGATATTGCTTGTGGTGTTTGGTTTTTTTCGGTCTACATTAACTTCTCATCAATGTGCAACTGGGATTCGTCAAAATTAGTCCGCTTCTATTTTCGTCTGTTCATTATACTTTGTTTGCGTTTCTGAATGGGCATGGCTGTTTATGTTTGTTTTTTTACTAGATTGAAGTGTTTAGCAAGCATGTCATGTTTGTCTTTTGACAACAATTTCTTTACCACATACTTGACGTTGCCAATTTAGGAGGATCAAGCGTGAGCCTGTTCAGTACATATATTTTGTCAGATGTTAGAATGCTGTATAATCTTTCCGTTGCTGTTAATTTTTAAGGATTCATAAAATCGAAGGGTCCTATTCTGCCGAACTTCTTCTTTTGCTTTTTGGGTCCTCAGTAAAAGAAAATATTTAAGGAATTTTGTTCTTAGGTTCAAATGAAGTAATAGTTGTTTTAAAGTTTGCTACGGTTTACCGGGATTATGTTTAGGTAATGTTTGTTAAATGATTCTGGTTTTTATTCATAGGTATTGGATTTGAGCTCAACTTCAATTGTGGGAGTCAAGCTGAACTTGTCATTCTTGATATTGTTGGAGAATGTCAAGGTACTAATCAGAGTAGTTAAACTATGCTGCTTTTGTTAGTCAACATAGATTAGGAAATATTTGAATTATTGGTATCAATTTAGTTTTGGAACAATGGATGATCAAGCACCAATTGAACAACCATGCATGTGTGGAAATGTAGACTTCTTTTTCTGTGTTGCCTCTGTCCTGATCATGTTTTTTTATTCCCCACCTCTTTATATGAAAAACATTTACAAGCAGAACTCGTCAAGTATAATAAAATTCTCTTTTAGTTTTCCCAGTTTTTTCTCCATTTGTTTAAATTACTTATGTTCTTAAAGTTCCCTATATAAGTAATATATATTGTTTCTTCCCTTTTTGATAAATTTCTTAATTTGGCTTACCTTGTATCAATTTTGTTCTTAAGCTTTTGGCCCTGTGAGCTGATGTCTGTTGTTGTGGATTCAGCTTTGGGTTTCATATACTTGTCATAGTAAATTTACTAATTTAACCAGAATCCATTCACGCAATGATTGTATTGTATATTTTCCATTGAGCAGTCTTTCTTCTTTTGCAGGATGTTTGAGTAAATAACTGCATGTTTTAGGGAATGGATTGGCTGTTTTTCTCTCCTGCAGTTTGTTGTGAATGATGTTCATGGGGCGAAAGGCCACAAATGCTCTTGGCATATTCAACTGGAAATGGCGTGAAGAATCATCTTTGTCTACAGAGTTGCTAGATATACCTCCTGAAATTGAGTTGTCTGATTATAGAAGGGTGCCAAGTCCTGGCAGTGAGAGCCCTTCAGGCCTTCTTAATGGAGAGACCCTGAATGTGGAGCCCATTGCAGATTTAGATCTCTTCTTTGAAAAGCTTTACAGTTATTACTGTGAGAAGGGACTTTGGTGTATAATTATCAAGTGGATTGTTGAGCTTCTGAGTCTTGGTTTCACTATATGTTTTTCGGGTTTCTTCTTGTTGTTTGTTGACTGGAATGGTCTCCGAAATGCAAAGTGTGGAATGGATGCAGTAGAATCTGGAATGAAGCCATGTGATCTTGCAAAGGAAGCGCTTCATCACCACCCATTAACCCCTCTGACACTTTCAAGAGCTGTCATTGTCGGATATTTGGGTTTATTTTCAGTCTATTGGGTGTTCTGTTTTCTGAGATTCTTCGCACAGTTAAAGGATATTCTCGGTGTTCGTCACTTCTATTATAATAAGTAAGTCTGGATGCAGTGGGTCCACCTTCGAAGCTTCATTTTCTCTGATTTACGTCTCACAGTTTACTCTTATTGATATTCTATCTAATTGAAGTGATTTTTTTTGCAGTCTCCATGTCACTGATAATGAAATTCAGACTATGCCATGGGCCACAATACTTGAAAAGGTTGTCGAGATACAAAGTTCACAGCAGCTTTGTGTGGTTAAGGATCTTTCTGCTCATGATATCGTTATGCGATTGCTGCGGAAGGAAAACTACTTGATTGGAATGCTCAACAAAGGTGTGCTTGCTTTTCCCATCTCACATTGGATCCCTGGTGCTGGTCCAAGCGTCAAAGTTGGCCCGAATGGGAAACAGTATAGGTCAATGCTGACGAAGACCCTCGAATGGACCTTAAATTGGTGTGTTCTGCAGAGCATGTTTGATCGGTATGTACGTGTCTTCTGTTTGTTCTTTTCATGATCCATTTTATGCAGTTGAGGTTGGTCAATCTTAGAAGTGGTGACTAATTTTTTTATTGAATGTGTCATTGACAGTAATTTCTGTGTCAAAAGGGAGTTTATCTCCAATCCCAGGACATTGAAGAAGAGGCTTATGGTTGTCGGGATCGCAATGCTTCTTCTGTCTCCGTTTCTAGTTATATTTATGCTGGTTTTCCTCTTCCTGAGGCATGCTGAACAGTTCTATAACCATCCAAGCACAGCATCATCCCAAAGATGGTCAAATTTGTCGAAATGGATGTTTAGGGAGTTCAATGAGGTAATGCAATTCAATTACTGCTCCTAACTATTTGTTTATGCGCTTAAGTATATGTTTCTTCATGTTGCAACAACCCTGATTATGTCAATTTTGCGTATAATTTGTCTAGTAATTTAGGATAGGAATCATTCATGGCTGTAAAATTTGGTTGACTAAGAGGACAATTGTTTGCCATAAAAAATGCGCTATTCATTTTATTTTGGAACTTATTCTGGTGGTAGCTATTTGTTGTGATTTAGTCACTGAGGTGTTATCTTGATATCAGGTTGACCACTTATTCAAGCACAGGATCAATAGCAGTGTTGTTCATGCCTCCAATTATCTAAAGCAATTCCCCTCTCCAATTATTTCTATTGTTGCCAAGTTCATCTCTTTTGTATTTGGTGGATTTGCCGCTATCCTGATCATTATAGCGTTTGTGGAGGAATCTCTTCTTGAGGGCCATGTAATGTCATCTCATCTTAACCATGTTACCTTGATCTCTTATTTGTTTTCTATATCCTTACATGAAAGGAATTTCACACTCCCGCTCTCCATATATATATGTTTCGGGCATGAATGGAAAAGATGGCTGTCAGTTGCTGTGATTCATTTTAGTTTAAGTGTTCACTATTTTACTTTGGCAGATATTTGGACGCAATTTGTTTTGGTATGCTGCTGTGTTTGGAACTATAACAGCACTTAGCCGTGCCGCAGTTGCAGACGAACTTCTGGTCCTTGATCCAGAAGGAGCAATGTCTTTGGTTGTTCAGCACACACACTATATGCCAAAGAGATGGCGTGGCAAGGAAAATACAGAAACAGTTCAGGCAGAGTTTGAAACTCTATTTCAGGTGTTAACTTTATGATGGGAATGTTTGATTATCTGTCAAATCTAGTTATATTTTAGTTTATTGGCAATGGAATTGCTTTCTTATTGCACATGTGTGTGTATGTGTGTTTTCTTTTTTGATGCAGTACACTGGAATGATGCTACTAGAAGAAATGGCTTCAATTTTCATCACACCTTTCCTGCTTGTCTTTGTTGTTCCAAAGGTTGGATGTGGTATCTCTTAACTTGAACTCATTAAACACCCAATGGTAGCTTTCTAACTTAATTTCCTCTCTTCTTTTCACCCTTTAGCGTGTGGATGATATCTTACAGTTTGTTGCTGATTATACTGTGGATATTGAGGGTGTTGGTCATGTTTGCAGGTGACAAGCTCTTTTTATTTTAATATGTATTTTCAGTGTTGCTGTGTCATCTATTTACAAGTGATCTCACTTTTTTTTTTTGATGTATCCTATTTAATTTTTGACAGTTTTAGTGCCTTCGATTTCCAAAATCATGGGAACAGAAATTACGGGTCACCGTTCAATGCACCACGTGCACAGAGAAGTTCTCAAGGGAAAATGGAGAAATCGTTTCTGAGGTATGGTTTAACCAGGTGGCTTTGATTAAGATCTTGTAAAATTCACCTTGAGCACATTTTCACAAATTACTGAAAATTTTGTTAATGTAGATTGTTCTTTTTTATTTAAATATCTGTTTGCTGATGCAAAGTTGCCTCCTTGGTAACATCTTAACGATTCTTCAACCACTGTTTTGAATCATCCTGTTCTGCTTGCTTGCAGTTTTCAGACTAGCTACCCTTCATGGGAACCCGATGCCTCGGGAAAGCAGTTCCTATTAAATATTAAAACTTTCAGAGAGCAAAAGATAGGACAGGCTACGAGAAATGCATGTCATCCTATGTGGCAGCAAGGAAGCCCATTCAGGGTTCATGGACAAAGTAGTCCCTTATTAAGGGAAATGCCATGGAACCATCCTGGAACCAATTACGTCGGTTCATTGTGGTTGATTGAGGCTGATCAGAAGAATCTCCCATATCTCCTGGACTGGTATTATATGTCCCGGCCTCACAATCAGACTTCCGTTACAAGCGATACTTGCGAGATGCCATTCAGGTCAACTGAGCAGCAGCCTGGAGATTATTGGGCGCCCATGGATCTGAGAAACGTCGGTGCAAGACCTGAGGAGTTCTGGCCACCCAGTTACGATGACAGATCACAATCAAATCTGGAAGCTTCTACGTCAGCTCCCTTCTTCCGCGAAAGCATCCTACAGCAGCATGATTCAAATTGGTCGGCACACCCTACAAAGAGCCATTGGTGGGCTAGAAGTGGCCCGCACATTACACAGCCTCATTCAAGTTTTCTAGAACCTCCAGGTTTTGCTGGTGCCCAATCCCACACCAGTTTCTTGGAGCCTCCAAATTTCAACCGCTACACTCCCAGGAACTATGAAGATAAGATCTCTGAGAGAAGCTCGGAACATGAGGAAGAGCAAGATGTGTTCCTCGATTTGAACGAAGGATCTCGAAGGTTATCAAGAAGTACATGCTTGGATGACGACCTTGAAGGTGGAAATCAGGATCGCAAGGGTTCTCAGAGGTTATCAAGAAGTACTTACATGGATGACCTTGAAGATGGAAATCAAGATTGGAAGAAGGGTTCTCAGAGGTTATCAAGAACTGCATACTTGCAAGAGGTCGGAGCTGGAAACCAGGATTGGAAGGGTTCTCAGTTGTTACCGGGAAGCACTTACATGGATGATCATGACCTTGAAGCGGGAAATCAGGAGTGGAAGGGTTCTCGGAGGTTATCAAGAAGTAGTTACTTGGACGAGCCCGAACCCGGAGATGAGGATGTGAGTCTGCATTTCGATGATATTTACAGCAGGCGGCCGGGAACTCCTAATGTAAGCTTTTGAGCATGGGGTGCGGTAACGTTAAATTACTTATACTAGTAGATTGGAACTCTGTATTCTTTTATGTACATAGATTCATTCTCAGGTAGCAGGTTCAGTCCCACTCGCCTTGGGTTGGAAGGTTATGTAAGAAGCCCCCTCAATGAGTGGTGAAAGTGTATAATAACTCTTTTTGAAACTTCGATCAAACTTCGTTGAATCAATTCAACATAAATATGTTTCTAGCCTGTGGTGTACGTATATGAGCTTTTCACCAATTTCTGGTGAATATTAATTTCAATATTTTAGTGTAGCCTTGGATTACAAAATGATGAAACGTCTGGGACCTATAATGCGGCTTGCTTGCAAGTTTAGAAATAAGATCAGCAAAACGACAGCGTTCTACCACCATGTGAAGTTTCTAGAAGTTTAGTAATGAACGCGAACCCTCTCCTTCCCATTTCGATCACCGTCGTCGTCGTCGTCCTAAACCCAGAAAAAGAAAGAACCGCACACCAAGGGTTTATCGACCTTGTAAAAGCTGTAAAGGTCTGAACTTTCATACAAATCGCTATGAACAGGGGTTCAATTTCGTTGTTTTCGAACCTCATTCGGCGACGAACCAAGGCTCTATCCTATATACTCTCTCGAAATTATGCCTCCAATCCCCAATCTTCTTCGTCTTCATCCTCGCATCTCTCGCCCTGCAACAAGACCAGCGGTCTTCTTGTCAGAACGCCCGCGTTCCAGGCAAATTCATCTCGAAACCTTGACACCCTTGTAGAGAAACCAGCTCAGGTGTCCTCTAGGCAGAGAAAACTAAAGGCAAAATCGGATATTGAAGAGGCATTCGAGTCTGCAAGCACCACGGAGGAAATGTTGAAGGCTTTTAAAGACATGGAAGCTTCATTCGATGAGAAAGAGATGGGACTGGCTTCGTTGAAAGTCGGGCTGCAACTTGACCGAGAAGGTGACGACTTTGAGAAAGCTCTTCATTTTGCTAATCGGGCTCTGAAAGCATTGGATAAAGATGACAAACCTTCTTTTCCCGTTGCCATGGCTTTGCAATTGATGGGTTCTATTAATAATAGCTTGAAAAAGTTTAATGATAGCTTAGGGTATCTTAACAGAGCTAATAGAGTGCTCGTTAGGTTAGAGCAAGAGGGTGTTAGTGCTGAAGATATTAGACCGGTGCTACACGCGGTACAGCTTGAGTTGGCAAATGTGAAAACTGCGATGGGAAGGAGAGAGGAGGCTATTGGTAATCTTAGGAAGGCTCTAGAGATTAAAGAGATGACTTTTGATGAAGACAGTCGGGAATTAGGCGAGGCTTATAGAGATTTAGCTGAGGCTTACTGTGCAGTTTTAAATTTTAAGGAGGCACTACCTGTTGCTCAGAAGGCATTGGAGGTACATAGAAAGGGTTTAGGGCATAACTCTGTGGAGGTTGCTCATGATAGGAGGATTCTTGGAGTCATTTATAGTGGCATGGAGATGCATGAGAAAGCACTGGAGCAGAATGAGCTGTCACAGAAGGTTTTGAAGAACTGGGGTCTTGGTTCTGAATTGCTCCGTGCAGAGATTGATGCTGCAAACATGCAGATTGCGCTGGGGAAGTATGATGAGGCAATGAATACCCTGAAGAGTGTAGTTCAGCAGACAGAGAAAGATAGTGAGAATAGAGCGCTGGTCTTTCTTGCAATGGGTAAGGCACTTTGTAACATGGAAAAATTTGCAGACTCAAAGAGGTGTTTTGAGATTGCTTGTGGTATTCTTGAGAAGAGAGAAAAACTCTCTCCAATTGAAATTTGTGAAGCTTATACGGAGGTATCAATGCAGTATGAATCAATGAATGAGTTTGAGACTGCTATTTCCTTGTTAAAGAGGACCTTAGGTCTGCTGGAAAGACAACCTCAGGAGCAGCACTCGGAGGGCAGTGTATCAGCTAGATTAGGGTGGCTGCTTTTGTTGACTGGCAAGGTGGCAGAGGCAATTCCTTACCTGGAGAATGGTGCTGAAAAATTGAAAGAAAGCTTTGGTTCCAATCATTTTGGTATTGGATACATTTACAATAATTTAGGGGCGGCATATTTGGAGCTTGATAGACCTGAATCAGCAGCACAGATGTTTGCTGTTGCAAAGGATATCATGGATGTCTCTCTTGGTCCACATCATGCAGATTCAATTGACTCATGCCAGAACCTCTCGAAAGCATACAGTGCCATGGGAAGGTAAGCATAGTACATGTAATTCCTGTTTCATTAAATTGATGCACGTAAAAGAAAAAAAAAATTGCATTATGTTGGAGTGTGATCCCAATCATGCATCTGTTATACTGGTCAATGGACATTTTATTTTTAGATGTGTTATTTAGTTGCTTATGTCCGAGGGCCTCAGTGATATGTTGCTCGGATGTGCTGAGTGTTGATTTTCTTGGTGTGCTATGTTAGGTCGTTTTGGGTTTTTAACTTTTGAAGCAATTAAGTTGGCTCAAGCTCCATGATCTCTAGTTAACCAGAAGGAAACAAGATGGAATTTAGTGACTATGAAAAACTTATAACTTAATCATTAGGCTAAATCTGTTATTTACCATGTCTAATTTGTATAGCATGATATGATTGTTGCTTTTGGTAAGTAACTCCATCAAGAAAACTTGTGTGGACCTGCAGTTTTTTTTTAAATAAAAAAAACAGCTAAGAGCTGCACTGTTAGTATCCGTGATTTTCTTTCCTTTTGGAAAAACCTTCTGGTGACGGTCTGTGGCAGTAGCTCTGATTTGTTTGACCAGTTGTAGATTAAATTGGTTTGGCTATATCTGTTATGTCATGATTATTTTAAGTTATTCTTATTATCTCTATATATTTTATCGAACGATAATGGTCATCTGCAGAAGACAGTTTCATTTCATTTGTATAGCAAGAACATTTTAGTCAACCTATAAGTTTACCATTATTCTCTATATTGTTTGCTAAATAACACACTTTTGCCATGATGTATATATTCTGTGATTGGCCACCGGTACCTGGAAATTCGTTTTTGTAGGAGCCGTTGCATATAATGTTTGTGGAAGCCTCGAGCTGTTTCTCTTTGAAAGAAAACTGTCACATAAGACATTGCCTACCTTGTTCTTTGTTTGACGTAACACAGATTACTAAATCTTTTTGGTGCCAGAAATTTTCATATCATTCAATCACGTTCACACCGAAAAACACATATTGTAGGCTCTTTCTGCAATATAGAATAATTCATGACATTCAACTGATATAATCTCAATTTCTGTTTAGTCTATATAGAGAAACATACGGGCTGAAGTAAATCTTTTGGTGTTGCAGCTATACCCTTGCGATTGAATTTCAGCAGCGAGCGGTTGATGCATGGGATAGTCATGGTTCAACTGCCGAGGATGAACTCAAGGAAGCAGAGCGAGTTCTGGAGGAGCTGAAGAGAAAGGCGCAGGGTGCATCGAAAGATGAATCCCCTATGAAGGCTCTGCCTTTGCCCCAGAGCAGCCCTGCTTCAAGGTCACCAGCTGATATTCCTTTCAGCCAACAAACAGGGAGCTAGTTCTGGATTTCCACCATTATTAATATTCAAAATCTAAATTTTCTGCAATCATGTATGTTCTCCATGCTACGGATTGTATGCAGATGTAACTTTAGGTGATCATTGAAGTGAAGAAACCAAGACCTTAATATTTATACATACATATAAAGATAAATTGAGGTTTTTGTTTCCCATTCCCTCCTTCCTCTCCCTTAAGAGCTTCCTTTGGATAATGTTACTACAGAGCTTATAATGACAGTGGGTGTCAGGAAGAAAGTTCCCTGGTGTTAGATTTGTCAATGTAATCTGATGGTAAAAAGGAATACCTGCTTGTGCACAAATAACAGAAATCAGAATGTGGGAAATCATACGTTGATGGCTTTAGCAGCTCTCACCATAATTGCAGAAGAGAGAAATGGTGGTAGAGTTTTCTTGAGCAACACTTGTTGTTGGGTCCCTCTGTTCTCAGTTGACATGAAGCTTTGATGATCACGAAAAAGTGTGATAGGTACTGGAGCTCTTTATGCAAATACTTTTATACTACTAATTAAGAGGCTGCGGCCAGTACCTAGCACGCGTTGTTTGTGCCCCAATGATTCCTGCTGCTCTCATATTTGTATTGTATCATATCTCTCCATCTCTCTTTACACACAAGAATTAATCATCACTGTTGACAACTTTGATATCAGAAATCCAACCGGAGGCAAACAAGGAGGCAAAGAGAAGGAAACGAAGAACACAGGATAAAAGTCGAACCACCATTCACAAATCGAAATCAGCAGGAAGAATTACAGCATTTCTGGAGCCTCTGCCTTGTCGTCCTAGATGAAACAGCGACTTTAGTGCTCTGTTACCGCTGCTGCATCCTTCACCACCAGCCCGCTGGTTCTTCTGCTGAACCACACTTTGAACCGACAGTAAAAGCCGTCGATCATTTGCGGAATCTAGTGAGAACGATCTCCTCATCGACTGCACCGACAACTGATCCTCTCTTATCTCCCTAACGTTTATACACTCATCTCCCAGGAATGTCCTGACCCTCTTGGGCGACCTGGACTCGTGAACCGCTACATGTGGTTGTGGTTGCTTCCTTGACAAGCAACCACTCCCATCCTCAGTACCCCTCAGTTCTATCACAACAAAGTCCTCATCATCGACCCCGAAAAGGCTATCTGACCCCTGAGGCGATGAGCTCGGTGCTGTAATCATCCGATCAACAGGGCAGCCGGAAATGCTGGTTCTGCACAGCGGGCAGTTGACGTTCTCATGAAGCCAAATGTCGATGCAGCGGAGGTGGAAAGTGTGAGAGCATCTGGGAAGCATCCTCAACATGTCACGTTCCTGAAACTCATTCAAGCACACCATGCACGACCCGTACACCCGTTCAGTTTCTCTTCTGAACCGGATCATGGGGATTTCACGGATGACAGAGTCGTCCAGCCCTCGGCTCCACCTCGTCGGAGATGACAAGTACTCTTCTTCTCGCGGGGATGGTATCCGTCTCAGTCTCATCCACTTGGAGCAGCATCTGGTAACCACCAAGTAGTAGGCGAGTAGCAGCATGGCCGTGCACATGATGCTCAATGCAGCCACGGCTGTCAACGGAAACGCTTCATCTCTGGTGGTCGGTGCAGCTTCGTGTACCGGTTGCTGAAGCTGGTGCTTCTGATCATCTTTTGCTGCCATGACACTATTGTGGTCTGGAACTGGGATTTAATTACACCAAGGGAGTGAAGTTGAAGGTGGGATGTACAATATTGCATATGTATGGGGAATGAAACTTACAATTGAGAGACTGATTATATGTGTTTTTGAATAGGGGATGTAATTAGTATGTGGAATGTTTAAGTGATGATAGGGTCCGAGACAGTGTTTGTGTTGGAGGAGTATGTAGGTCCCTTAATATTGTGATTTTCATTTACACACTAAGTTCTTTCTACATTTAAAAGAAGATTAAAAAGGCGGTTGATTGGTTTTTGTTTTTTGTTTTGTTTTTTTTTTCAGTCGTCATTTCAGTAAGCTCCAATTAACCTGCAATTCATAAGCCCAAATCAATGTTTTACTTATGTTATAAGTTTTTTTTTTGCACGATAATAATGGATTATATTAGAATAAAGAGGTGATGCTCATGAGAGGAGAGACAAAACCACCCGACAAACTACCCAAGGTATACATAGAAAGAAGAAGTACAATAAAATGAGACTAAATAGCCCCTGTATAATTCTCTAGCAAAAGTTGAGGGTGTCTCACCTAACCAGTCCATTAAACAATCTCCTTTGGTGACCTGCAAGATAACCACAGGTGCGAAGATACTTGAATATTAGAGAAAATTTCAAATAAACTCTAACGGGCACCTTTCATCACCAATTTGTTTCCCGCCCGCCAAATCACCCACGCTGTCGTAATTAGAGTCGCTTGTCATGCCTGCCGAGCCTTAGCATGAACCAAATGCATTGTGTCTTGGTCCATAAGGTCAGAAAAATCCCACAAGAAGAAGGGTGAAATGCCCCACCAATCTGTTATAAGTTAAGTAGTCTATAATTTACTCATCATCAACAGCATTTTAATCCCAACTACGTCAGGGTTGGTAGCATGAAATTTATAGTGACAATTAATTATCAAAAATTAGTTGACACTATAAATTCATGATGAAGCATAGTGGCAGAGTTTTACGCCAGATGCTCTTCATGTCGCAACCTTCTTTCGAAGGAATAATGTAGTGAAATTTCAAACCGTATCATCATAGGTTTTTCGACTTCCATGGAAAATATCACGAGACTGTAATAAGTTGCGATAATTGCTCTAGTCATGTCACATTACAATGTTGATATTGCATAATTAACATTTACTATAAAAAGTACTAGTTTATATTTTTTTAAAAAAAATTATTATGTAAGTTACATAAAGTTTTGTGAAACTGTTTAGGTTAGCAAATATATGTTCTAGCAGTTGTTTCTTTTCTGTCCGTTTCTATCATTTTGTTCCAGCAGTTATTTAAACCGAAAGTCGTTAACATTATAAAATATTACTTCATTTGAGACAAATGATTATTATTTTTCCTAAAAAAAACTATTCCAAATATATTGGCCATTTTCTTTTATTTTATTTTAACTCATTTTTACATTTGTAAATACACACTCTTCAACTTATTAAAGAGTTTAAGGAGAAGTGAAAATGAGTTTGGAATGTGATAAAGATGAAAATTTATGTAAAGTAAGTTAATGACTAAAAATAATTTTAACCAATACGAAAAAAAAATTACAAATGCCAATCCCTTTAGAATGAATGAAGTTGGATTATCACATATTGGAAAGTGTAATTGGTATCTATGATTCATCTTATCTTTGTAACTGAACTACTGAAGCTTGGTTGTCACTTTGTCAGGTTTATCTGTTCAGCATTGGAAGTGATCTCATGATATTTTAAAACTACCTCTATTTGAAATAGGGTGGTCCTTTTTCTTTTACAAATTACAAAGAAAAAATGACAATTTATTTGAAACAACCTAGTATATTGAATCGTGTTGGGCTTACACTTAGAATATTGGGAATCTTATAGTACATGTGATCCGGCCCACAGTTTGATTTGTTCTATGCGTGACTTTTAATGCCATACATATTATTCAATTCAACTGTCAACGATTTATTGTGCAGCCATGTCATATCATACGGAGTATACAGATGTGGTAATTCATTCATTATTATGATCAGAAGTGTCAAGACCGCCCTATTAAATGCATCGGGCATAATTATTACGTGCATCCATCCATCTAATCCAATTCATCCCACGATACTAACTAGCTAGCTAGTCATTTCCAGCAACAATAATCTAGAGCTCGCTTTGGCCTCTCTTCCATCATCTTATCTTCTTCATGGACAAGCTGGTCTCAAGCTGGTGCACCAACAAAACCTTGCCCGAATCCTACATCTTCCCGCCGAACACCCGCCCCGGCAAGCTGGCCGTCGACGCCCCCGTCTCGGCCTCCGTTCCCACCATCGATCTCTCCGCCGATCGAGCCGACACAATCCAAAAGATCATGAAGGCGAGCCACGAGTTCGGATTCTTCCAGGCCATCAACCACGGGATCGACGAAGAGCTCGTGACGGAAAGCGGGAAGGTCTTAAAGGAGGTTTTCCAAATGACGGCGGAGGACAAGGCGGCTCTCAACGTTTCTCACCAGGACCCCGACAACAAAAGATCAAGCTTCATGCTTTACACCAGCAGTACTAATTACGACAAGGAACAGCTTCACTTCTGGCGCGACAATTTCAAGCACCCTTGTTTCCCGAATCTACACCACTGCATCAACACCTGGCCCCAGAAACCTACCAGATACAGGGAGGTTATTGGAGCGTATGCTGTAGAAGCGAAGAAGCTTGGTTCCAGAATTCTGGAGTTGATTAGCGAAGGTTTGGGTCTCGGAAGTGATTACCTTAATGGGAGTTTAAGTGAAGCTGTACACCTGTCGGTCAACCATTACCCACCGTGCCCGGATCCGAGTTTGACCCTTGGATTGGCCCGACATTACGACCCGGGTTTTATCACCATTTTGCATCAGGATGTGTACGGGCTGCAAGTGTTCAAGGATGGAGAGTGGATCGGCGTTGACCCTCTCCCCCATGCCTTCGTCATTAACATTGGCTGCCAGTTGCAGGTAATTAATTAATTGTTAATTAAAGTGAAATGCCAGCACTTGAACACGGTACATGAAATTTTTATTAAGGATAATATTTTCTTCACACCCAAGCCAATTAGAAAAAAGTCTTCTTTAATCCGAGTGGAAGGGCGCCTAATTATAATTATAGCGTATTAATTAAACAGGTAATAAGTAACAAGAAGGTGAGAAGCGCAATGCATCGGGTGGTGACAAACCCGAGTGATCCTCGAACGACAGCTGCGTTCTTCTTTAATCCGAGTGATGAAAGCGTGATAGAGCCGGTGAAGCAGATCGTGGACACGTGTAATCCTCCGGTGTACACCAGATTTCGATTCAGAGACTTCATGCTTAACTTCATGTCCGTTGCCGGAAATCCCGAGGACACGTTGAACCCTTACGAACTACCACCTCCCTCAATTTCCTCCTCGCGGACATTCCAACCCCAGTCTTTGTCAGACCTGCAATCTACCACTTCTTCCAACTTAGATTGACCTGTGTGTACACTATACATTCTTGATATTTATGTTTTAATATATACTTTTATGCAAGAAAAAAACTTTAATTTAATATCAATATAATTAAATTTCTTATATATATATACAACCGAACCGCTTAATTGCTCGGATTCTTACAAAAATCTATGATTGTGTGCTCTTAAAATTACAATATATATATATATATATATATATATATTATCATTCGTGGTTAAATGTTTTTTTGTAAAAGATACTGGTATATGAGGGCTTAACGTCATGGACCTCGTGGCCCAGGCCTAACATGTCTCACCTTTTGAGTATCTTCAAAAGCACCAACTTGGACGCTTCCCTCAAGCGGGTCATCGAACCTGCCTATAAACGTGGGGCAACCGTCTAATCCACCTAGATTAGAACTGAGGGACGACTCTCCAATCTCGGTTATTAGGGTGGGACCGTCTGTCCAAAATCCACTCAAATAGATAGGACTCCTCCTAGCTCACTATATATATATATATATATATATATATATATATATTTATATATATATATATATATATATATATATATATATATATAAACAGTCTTGGAGGCTCTATTTAGGTATGAGTATATTCTTTATACTAATTCTCTAAACTACAACACCTACCTTGATTTGAAATGTTTTTTATTAGTAACGCGGATCCAGGCTCAAAAAGTTAGGTGAGCGGAAAAAATTATCAAATAATATATGTAAAGAACAAGATTCAGGGAAACATGCTCGTTGCTGGGAAACAGAATATTACACTTCATTTTTAAAATTTGAATGCTCTATACAAAGAATTGTGCTCATGATACTATGATGTCTCCGATAGTTTTGCAAATTATGTGACAATTTGTAGCAGGGAAATAAAGATTTATGATTAATAGTCAACTTAGTCCTGAGTTTAAACGCTTTCTACAAAGATTGGACGATAAAGTTGTAAAAAACTGTTAGTGCAAATATTTTAAGTAAAGATTACGGTGTTTATTTTAAAGAATTTGAGCAAAACTTGGGAGCTTTTTTGAAAATAGATTTCAAATTTTTTTAGAGGAAAAAATTAGAAATAGAAATTGGATATTTGATAAATTGTTGTTATTTAATTTCATGAAGAAAATAACTTTTATGGGAAAAAAAGTACTGAAGGGGCTAACTCAACATTTTCTAATACCTGAGGGGCTGAGTTGCCCTCTAACATTCTTAAGGGGGCAACTCGCCCGAGTTGTAGAGTTGAAGGACTTCTCAAGCACTTCAACCATTGAAGGGATTGGGTGCTAGGTGGGCTGGGTTATGGGAAATTGAGGTGGACTGTAGTTTGAATATAGGTAATTTTGGGCCAAAAATTTAGCCCAGCGGGAGCTGGGTCCGCCACAAGACAGATCCGCCCCTGCTAGTAACTTCTATGTGTTAATTTTGTTTCCAACAGAGTTACAAAAAAGTGACAAAAAACAACATCTTAAATTTGAAAGAGATAATGTTAATGTAATTTATGAGGAAAAATTTCAAAAAATGTTGATTTGTTGTTGATTTTTTTTTGTAAAATGTGGATGAAGAACATTCCATTACCAATTTTTAACTTCTAAGTGATCAATGTATGTAATGGGCGGAATAAAACATTGCATAAATAAAGTTGGTAAACTAGAAAGTAGTATGTGCACAATATGTGACTTGACCAAGGGAAGATCTTATATGAAAAAAAGGGATTAGCTTATTTTCATTTTTTATGATCAAGAAAGATCATTAAGATTAATAAAAAAAGATCACAAAGTACTGAGTGGAGAAAAACCTTATCCAAAATATCCAAAGAGAAAAAAGCACAACCCGACCAAAAGCAGACATAAATAAATAGCAAAACTAGACTCATAAAGACGACAATAGGAAAACAAAAGACTAGAGTTGGTGATCTGAAAGGAGCCATGACATGCATTGAACTTGGTAGCTCGGGAAGACTCCTGAAACGTCTACAAAGGGAAGTAAAACGCACGGAAAATAGCATGGAAATGTCATACACATTCCTTAGCTGATGGCCTTTTGGTAGCTCAAGAAAAGCTACCAAATCAGTTACCATGGTAGCTCCAACTTGAGCTACACTACGTAGTTGTTAGGAGCTCGGTAACGGGCCTGGTAGGTGGTGGCCCGCTACCAAGCTCTCAAAAGAGCTTATGGTTGGCTGGGGTGGGTTGCCTGCTACTGGAGGCGCAGCTGGGTAGCGGGCATGGTAGCAGGTTCCCGCTACAACAATGTAGGCGGGAGTTTCAAATTTCGAAAACCGCCTCAAAAATTCAAAAAGCAGACGATAGCGGGCTGGGTAGGGGGCGCCCGCTACCGTCTGCCTGGTAGCGGGCCTGATAGGTGGCGACCCGTTACCAAGCTCCATAAATCAGAAACCATCGGTCTCCTTCCTCATTTCCTCTCCATCTTCCATTTCTTCCTCCTTGTTGCAGCCGCGTCGGACCGGAGCGAGACCTCCATCATCGGCGCCGTTTCTTCTCCCATATGTGTGGATCTGCTTCATTTCATTAAGGTAACCTTGAATCTCTTTTTTTCGTAGGTTAAGATTTGATTATTTCAACCATTTTAGTTTCTTTGTTGAAGCTCTTCGGCCACCTTCAATTTTCGTTTCCGGCATCAAAGGTATGTTTTACAAATTAATGTATGTAGCTTTTGTTTTTTTTCTTTTCGTTTATTTCATTTTTTGTGTTATTTTATTATTTTTGTGTAATTTAGTATATATGTTAGGTATTTTTGTGGTACATTTCTGTTTTTGTTGTATTTTGAGGTATTTTAGTATATATTTTAGACATTTATGAATTTTGTGCTATTTTAGGTGTTTTAAGTATTATTTATGAATTTTGTGGTATGTTAAGCATTTTTGTGGTATTTTAGTATATATTTTAGGTATTTATGAATTTCATGCTATTTTAGGTATTATTTATGAATTTTGTGGTTTTTAGTATATACTTTAGGTATTTTACGAAGTTATGAATTTTGTACTATTTTAAGTATTTTGGGTATTTCACGTGGCACTCTACGAAACTCTTCTATGTTCCTCCAATAATATAAGTAATAGATAAGTTATAGACTCAAAAATCTTCCATTTAGAATATAATTTCTAAAACTAAACAATATCTGAAAATACAAATACTAATCATATGAGCGGCAATCTAACGAATATATGACTTCGTAGAAAGTAGTGGATGTTTGTGAATTGGTCTGATTCTTACCTTTTTTCAATTGACTCGGACAAACATTTCCAGGCTCATGTAATTAATTAGCATGATCAAATGGGATTGATTCGTACACTATGATTTGGTTTGATGATCAAGGGCTGCAGACGCCACTGAAGTGACCTCACACCCATAGATCACCAATCTTACACGTTTTATTACTATTACGTGTATCCAGCTAAGTGGGTAATTAGGAAAAAAATCTTCTTTCTTAACCCCGTATCTTGAGAAAGCTTCGGGTGATTATCTTATTAATTACAGGACACTCTGTGGAGAAAAAGGTGTTATAGTAGTAATTAACAACTCAAGTTGACATTAATCATCCAGTATTTAGGGTTTAGGCGACGTAACAGGGTGGGCGTTACCTCATACACCACAGCAAGGCATGGCCTATGTATAGCTAGTTATTCAACAAACTACACATGAGACATTATTATATTAGGAGTATTAATTTACAAAATTGTGGGGCATGGAGTTACATGTGCATGCTAGTGAGGTAGAAAGATGTTGCAGCTATTGTCTCACAAAGTTAAACTATATAGATTATGTTCTTTTACACAATAAAACTAACAATATTTCATCAATCCTAAAAAAATTTATTTTCATATTTTTCCCTTCCAAAATTTAATTTATTAATAATTTTTCGCAAACATTTGTGTGAACACAACCTAAAAAAGTTGAGTGGAGAAAACATTAAAAAATTGAGAAAATTGCCAAAAGTCCAACATCAATGGCTTGGATAACATTTTCAATTTTGTAAAAGCGAACACTACTCTCAAACAGATTTTGGTACTAATATTTACAGCTTATTATAGGTTGGGGCTTTACTGGGCGGGAGAATAAACTAATAAAGCAAGCAGCAGAGACGAACAAATAAAGATGATGCTCCTAAGACTAGGGCTCAAAGCGTCATGTATTCGTCGGACACAAATCGTCAACAGTCCCAATAGCACTCAACATCTCATTTTCACCACCTTCAATTACAAAACAGAGCATTACCAGTACGGACATTTACTAGTACTATAAATGGTATTGGATAGCTTGGAGGAGGAGGAGGAGGGGGAGGAGGAGATACAATTGCAGTCCCTCGCCTCGCCCTTCATGGCGGAAGAGGGCAACGGAGCAGCTGGAACTGGAAGATCATCAGAAGACGGAGGAGGAGGCGTCAGGTACAGGGGCGTTCGCTACCGGCCCTGGGGGAAGTTCGCCGCCGAAATTCGTGACTCATCGAGGCACGGCGCGCGGATCTGGCTTGGGACGTTTGACACGGCGGAGGAGGCTGCTCGTGCCTACGACCGGGCCGCCTTCCTCATGAGAGGCCATCTGGCGGTTCTCAACTTCCCCGCCGAGCACGGCCAGGGCAGCGCACAAAGTACCACGCCGTTGACGTCGTCAGCTGGTGTGGAGAATGAAGCTGGGAAAGTGGTGTTCGAGTTCGAATGCTTGGATGATAAGTTACTAGAGGAGCTTCTTGATATGGGTGACAAGAAGAGCTACAAGGAATGTCCATGACTGTTGAGTCGTAGCTTAATTGGTTTGAGCAACGCCGTGTACAATTCGTCATTAATTCTGCTGAGGAGGACTCTGTTTTTGCCCTGCCCTGTTTTTGCTCTGGAGACGGAACTCCTCTGTTTTAGAACCACTCGGGTTCGACACTGAAAAGACGAAACTCTCTAGGTCATAATAAGTACATCATTTTGGGCCTAGAGTTGGGCCGGCCCATGTCTGGTCTGGTACGCTTAAATTAAACTTCACTGCCTCTTAAATTTATTATGTGTTCTTTTAATGAAAAATTTGGAGAATTTTGGAAGGAAAATATTTAAAATATTATAGTATTTCTTTGTGTATCGGTTTTGGTAACGGGTGTTCTCGGGGCAACTCTTAAGTCTACTTTTATTTCATTTTTATGTATCAAATCTATTGTTTTATTTCTTTGTTTTACATCATTACAATTATTACACATTTATTACACATGTAAAGAGTATGAGAAAAGAAAATAAACTCACCCTTAAAAAATGCTCAATACACTTGTTAGCATTTGGGCTGAAATGAAATGTGCTAGTACCCAAATTGTGTTTTTAGGCTAATGTGTCATGTTCAACGGATGATGTTATTTACCAACTAGTTGAAAAAACATTAGTTATGTTATGTGTGTAAATACCCGGCTAGAATGGTATTTTAGTCTTTAAAGTTGTTAATTAATTAGTTAAATTAGTTAGATAGTATTAAAATCGGCTAGTGATTTTACCCACTAGTGGTAAATAGAAAAACCGATTTTCAACTACATATGTGTATAGTATAATATCTGCTACTATCCATGTCTTATCACTCGATTCGTCATTAAATTGAGGTTTCCTTTTACCAGTGATATAGTTTTTTTTTTCATGTCATTTATCAGCCGTATTATTTCTATCAGTGTTGTAATTCTTGTCGCATTATTTGAAACAATATCAGCATTAGGAAGCTTGCAAAAATAAGTAGAAAACATCCTTCTAATAGGTAATTAAAAAGAAAATCTATAACAAATGGATTAATGGTGTCCTGGGTTGAGAAGATCTTCCAGCAATGTATCGTCCAAATACTCAAACTCTATCACTTCATTCTCGCTCATCCTCTCCGACCACCCATCATTTCCAGTACTAGAAGAAGAGGAAGCAGCAGCAGTAGAAGAAGAAGAAGAAGAAGAAGAAGAGGCGGCGGTGAACACGTCAGAGGTGGTGGCGGCGGCGGCGGGGTGTTGATACTCATTGGGGAAGTTGAGAATGGCCAAGTGTCCTCTGAAAGCATAAGCAGCTCTGTCATAAGCCCGCGCCGCCTCCTCCGCCGTGTCGTAGGTGCCTAGCCAGAGGCGCGCCCCTTGCCTCGTCGGGTCTCGTATCTCCGCCGCGAACTTCCCCCAGGGCCGCCGCCTTATTCCCCGGAAGTGGTTCTCATTTCTCCCCCGTCTGCTATAATTACCAGCTCCTTGGATATTACTATCACGATGATCATGAGACCTCTCCATATATAAATAATTAAACTGGAATTAATTTTCACTTCGTTGCTGGCTAGAATTGAATCATATACAGAGAGTATTTATAGATACCGTTGGCCGGTCAAAACAACAAAAAATGGAAGCATTAAAGGGTCGTTTCTGGCGGTTGGAATATGTAAATTAAAAGTTGGATTTCAGAACAAGAGGTGCCTTGGTTGAATCATGATATCAGATCCAATTAGAAACTGATTGGTAATTGTATGCATAATTAATCAAATTATTGGGGTTAATTAATCTCTCAGGTGGCGAGCTCGTCACATCATGCATCACCAACTTCATATGTTAATTGGGAGGTTTGCTCCTAGGAAGTTTCCCTGGTTCATCTGAATCAACGTAAGTACGTACTTACGGGGTACCAATGATAGTTTTATTTGCACCTAATTAATTGCACATAGACATGATGGGCAAATTAACAAGAAGACGCTAGAATCCTGTTCTGTCCGATAATGAAACAAAAGTTAGAGGAAAAGACGCTAGATAACCACAACCGCAAAATGCCACTATAGTTAATTAATAATACATTTTTTTAGACCTAATCATTTATTACTTCTCTAAATTATAGTGATTTATTTACTTTCATCCTTGAAGTGAATTATAATGCATTCTCACTCAATTATTAAACTATATATGTGATTTTCTGCACTTTAGTATATTACTCGATAACTTATCTAATGAACCACAATATTACTAAATGAATGTTGTGTTTCTAAAGCCTGTATGTGAGAGAGAAAGGATAACGTTGTTTTGTCCATGAAGGATATTGGGTGGGTGTCTATTTACCACATATGTGGAAAAACACACACCATGAAAATGTCAAATTTACCCTCTTAATAAATCTCTATGAATGGTGTTTTAGTCTTTTAATTTATTAGGTTAGTTAGTTAAGTTAGTTAATTAGTAGTACATTCACAACGTAGTTGCAGCCCATCTAGTAATGCACAGAGTAGCGCCCAGACGTTACTGTGGGGCCAAAAATCTTGGTAACGCCCAAGGCATTACTAAGGGCGCTACCTGTCAGAGCTAGCAACGCCCTGGTAATGCCTTGGTGCGTTACCAACTCGGTAATGTCTTTGAGCCCTACCGACTCGTTACAATTCTGACAGAAAAGCCAACTTGTACATCTCTAAGGCTAGATACGGGTTTGAGGGAGAGGGAGGCACGAATTGGATCAGAAAAGAAAGAGAGGACGAATAAAAGAGGGATTTGGGGGGCTTTCATTTTTCGAGGGGGGAATCAATTCGATTCAATAGAGAGGAAAAA
Organism: Stellera chamaejasme; assembly: GCA_024586325.1. NCBI lineage: Eukaryota > Viridiplantae > Streptophyta > Magnoliopsida > Malvales > Thymelaeaceae > Stellera > Stellera chamaejasme. The sequence goes on along the minus strand of CM044982.1, from coordinate 9,113,876 downwards.
GAGAGAGTTGCGATCATGGAGGCTGCAATACGTTTTGGAGCAGGAGGCCATTCTCGGTCTCGACGGGAGGAGAGAGAGAAAGATTCAGAAGGAGCAAGAAAGGCAGATATGATTTGGGAATTTCGAGCAAGGGCTGTAGCAATTTTGTTGATCTGATGCGAAGTAAGAGAGAGAGGGGACTGCGAGTGAGGGAGGAGAAGCCGAGGCATTTTCTGGCGAGGGAGGACGCCGATAACTCCTACTGGTCCTTGCTGAAAGAGAAGGATTGCAAGCTTGAGAGATGTGAGGCATTTTCTGTTGGGTTTTCCGACGAACCCGAGAGAGACGGAGAATCGAGCAATGTCTGGGTTCGATTTTCGAGGAGGTCGTCATCTCTGTGGATGCGAGCTCAATGGAGGATGTTTGACTGAGAATGGTTTTGGCCAAAAAGAAGCGAGGGAAGTATTTTCTAATCCCTCTTAATGATTTATTCTTAATCATATTTTGGAAATTATTATGCATGAAAGAATTAGCACCATAACCCAATTCCATGTTAGAATCGTACCTTTTAGTAGGTACAAGTTTTCATGATTATTTGAGTATGAAACTTGCTAGTTACTCTCTTAGATGTCTCGGCTATATAATTTTTGGAAGGGAGAGTTGCTTGATATTTTAGAATTATTTGTGTTGATGGCTAATTTAATAATTACCCTGGGTTGATTCTTCCCCCGATCATACACACTTGACTAGTAGTAATATCTAGTCTCAGTTCTTTTGATGTGGAGATTAAGTAATTAATTTAGAATATCATTTAAAAGTATAGGATAATCAAGAGTCCCCTCATTTGCTGCCTATTCTTGTTTAGCTAACCATGTTTTGTCTTCTTTAGTTACTGCTCGTGTCTAGTTAAAGTCTTCATTGCTAGACTTTTACCTTGTCTTTTGAGTTAGTAAGCTAACTATAAATTGATTATTATTTTAAGTCAGTTTCTAGAACCTCAGTCCTATCTTGCTTTGATATTACTCATTAGCATGTTCTGAATTTTATGACCATTGGCTAGGTTGTTAATTTATGATACTTAAGCTGGGTTCCTTTCTTCCTAACTTAATGTTAGAATTTGTAGTTAGTAATTGTTTCATACTAGTGGGTTAAATGTAGAAAACCTTTAGTGACCTTAAGTACGTGTAGACCATTTGTGTCTAGTATTTAGATTTGTTTTTTGTTTATTTATTCTCAACTGTGTTGAAGAGTTTGACTATGTGAAAGTTATCTTAGCTTTTGGTTGGAGTCTTGATATGATACACATATGTGTAGGTACACATAGTAGATTAGATACCTAATTTACAAAACAGTTTCAGCCCAAATCCTCTAAAAAATACTAAATGTCTAAATTATCCATACATACTCTCTATATATTGCTATGTGTACCTACACATATGTGCACTATATAATTGGTATTTTGGTTGGTGTCTACTTCATTAATTGTGGCCTTCTTGTTGTTCTTTTATCATGTTTAATCATGTTGCTTGATATTTGTAACTACATCTTTGCTTTACTGATTTCAGCCCTGTTTTAGCTAATTAAGAAACTTGGTAATCTGATCTATTAACTTATAAATTAATGGTAGACTTGAACTATAGAAGTAAGACTAAGACAGGCTTAACATTGATAATACTTGCTCCCTCTTTACCTTTCCACTTTATTTGATCTCTCTCTAATCACAACTTGAGTGGTTCATGCACTGCCTCTTTTACTTCTTGTGTTGCTGGCCATATTCAGTTCCTTCTTACTTAAACTAATAAGAAATAGAGGTCAGAATTTCGACATTCCTAAAACTGTATTACTAGACAAGTTAGGGAGTACTTTGGTAATCTAAATTACCACTCCTTGTCCTAACTTGTCGGGTATTAATTCACCTAGAAACCTATAGGAAGCTAGGATTAAACTTTTAATCCTCTATTGCTTTTAATGCTGCTATTTAAGTGTGAAACAGAGAATACATGTTAAATAGAACTGCATCAAATGATAGAACCTCTACTCAGGCTCGACAAAATGTATACTTCTTTCCTTTTATTTTCTTTTCTTTCCATTCTTTTCTTCAGACCAGATACTGACTAAACAGGTTGAGAACTACGTTTTGTTGTTTATTTTCAATTTTTTTAATATCTTCAGGGCGGTTACGGGAGGGCCCAGAAAAGGGCGTTATGTTGGCGCTCCCCCGCAGCTTGTCCACCCAGAGCATTTCCGGCCACCTCAGCCATCTCCGGTAATTAATTATAAACTAAATCGAAACTTTTTAAAACTTTAATGTTAGATTATAAAGTAATATACTTTTTCTCATATACTTTCAGCGAGAGCTTGCCGCTGAGGAGGAGCGACGGGCGACTGTGGAGGCCCGACGCAAATCAGAGGAAGAGGTCCGTGTGCTTAGGGAGCGTCAAGCCGAGTTTGAGGTTTACGTCAACAACCTCCGGCGACAGTACGAGTCAACATTCAGCGTTCTTTGGCCGTCGCTTATCCAGCGGGGCATCATGCAACGGGACCAGGTGCCTCCGGGTCTGGTTCCGGGGGGATCATCATCATCCCCGCAAACCCGGGACTACACGAGGCCGCCCAACTTCCTCGACTCAGTCCGATTTCCACACCAGCAGCCGCCGCCGCACCAGAACCCTTTCGCCAATACAACTCTCCTCCGCGGTAATGAATACTACGACCCTCAGATGCAATGGCCGCAGCCGACATACCAGTACAATTTGGAGACAGACACGTACTTGAGAGAGAGCATCGAGCATTTTGACCCGTTAAATCCTGGGTTTAACCAGGAACAGCCGAATCCGTCAGAGCAACGACCGTCGGAGAGTCAAAATACCCCGCGGGATAACAGGAATTTCCCGCCTCCGTAGGATCGTGATTGTATTACAACTCTTTTTCGGATGTTTTTGAATGTTTTAATTGTGTTTCAAACATTTAATTAAAATATGTTTATATTCAATTATCTTTTATTCCAAAATATGAATACAAATATTAATTAATGATTATTTATATTTATTTTATAATAAACATTTCAGATTTAATAGATTAAATGTTAAAACATAAAAAAAAAAGATTCCGCAGGTGCATTACAATACTCTCACTGCTTTGAGCCCACGGAGTAATGCACAGTAACGCATCCAAGTAACGCCTCGATTTGTAGCGCCCTGGTAACGCCCTTATGCGTTACAATTCGTAATGGATTGGTAGCGAATTTGGCGTTACCAGGCCTTCTTCAGATACGTAGTGATTTACGTAAGTGTTTTTCCACATATGTGGTAAATAAAAGGACTCGGATATTGGTATATATGAACCTAGTGGCCATGGGGCCTCAACCTCACTAAAAGGTTAGACCCACAAGTTAGCTTGACTTTTTGTCGTTTCAAAATCACAGGTTTGAGGACATCCCCTCCAGCTTTAGGCTTGACCCAGAGTCCTGCATCAATACTCTCACCTACGGAGGCAGGATCCACTACGTAGTTAATCTGAGGCCAGTAGCGGCCATGGTAGCGACAAGGCCCCTGCCAAAGTAGCCTGGTAACACATGGTGCCGGTAATGGGTGTGAAATTGAAATTTGAAACTTGGTCGATAGTGCCTTGGCCACTACCATCCAAGAATATTCGAGAACACCTATTTTTCCATTTCCTCGGTCAAGCTCATCCACTTTCCTCTCTCACCAACCCTTTCCTCGGTCTCCACTCTTCACCTTCCCTAAATTAACTCTCATCAACCACAAACCACTCTTCTCCGCTTCACCGTCCACCATCGCCATTTTCACCACCGTTTCAACTCTCACAAGCATCTCTAGTAATCGGTGTGTTTATGTAACCTTATTTTCTTTTCATTTTTTTTTGTTTTCATCAGTCTCTCTCCTACAACTTCTCATTTTTTTCTCGCCATCTCCACCTTCCACTGCTGCCCTTTTCACAATGCACTGCCACTGACGTTCTCAGGTAGTAAGTTTCATTTCTTCTTTATTTTTGAGAGTTTCTTCCAAGATTTTTCTCCTCTTCTCAAATCTGATGGTGTCCAAGATTTTCTCCTCCTTCTACAAATCTGTTGTTATCCGACCTCTCCCTCTTCTATCCGCTATCGCCACTGTTATCCAACCTTTCTAGATGAGGCTATAAATCTTGAAACAAATCCAGTGAGGCTATAAATCTGGGTTTAGACAAAAAAAATTAGAAATGTTGATAAATTTTCTAGGTTTGAATGAATATTTAATACAATTTGTATGAATTTTGATTTTTTTTTCAAAAACATAAATTGGTAGCGGCGTAGCAGAATCAACCAAAGGTAGTGCCTCATTTGGTAGCGGATTAGTACCACTTTATGTCGCCTCTATGGTAGCTGCAGAGGTAGCGGGAAGGCTGCAACCCCCGCCCCATTATATACATAGTGATCGAGACTCTCCCCCATCTAACCTGATAAGGTTAGACTTTTCCAAATGGCAGCTAAGAGACTTACCTTCGAGTGACCTACTCCATGAGGACTCGTACTCGACCTCTGCTATATACGGAACCCATGGATCTTTCCTAGGTATATTATTCTGTCGACTATCTCTCTAAACTATACTACCTAACTTCTTCATTCTTCTAGTTCATCGCCACTAACTTGACCGTCAGAGTGAGACCCTGGATGCACAACCCCAACCTATTTCTTCTTTACAGCTGTAGCCTGTAGGTTTCTCCATCAGACGTAGTTTTTACTGCACCATGCCGAGACTATTAGATTTTTCGTGGCGTTTCACATTTTGTTCAAGGAAATATTGTTTTCTAGTTTGGTTCATTTTGAATGATTATTCTACATATTCTTAAAATCTACTCCCTGAGTCCTTGAAAAGATGATACATTTGACTTTCGTTATGTGTAGCAGTGTCTAACTCAAATATTTCTATGATAACTAGTGTAAAAAATAAAAAAAAATAGTATATATTTAGAAAAGTTGTACTTCAAATTATGATATATATGTGAATTATTCAATTTTATATGTCAAAACATTCATGAAAATAAATCATAGATTATATACCTTGAAAACAATAAAACAAATGTATCAACTTATCATGGACGGATGGAGTATAAATTCTTTAGATTCTGAATATCATGTATAGGCTAATTATTCCTAATTCTGAAAAATCATAAACTCAACGCCCCTTAATATCTTTTGTTTAAAAATGTTTTGATGAGAAGGTTTTGGTTTCTTTTTCATGTGCGTTTCGCAGATTGGTTTTGGTCATGGCTAAAAAAATCGGATTGGACCGGTTGGTCAAACCGGCTAAACCGTGAACCGAACATGTATCCGGCCCGGTTATCAAATTTCCAGAATAGTGGTCAAAAACCAGAAAGAATTGATCAAAACTGGTTTAAACCGTTTGAATCTCGAGCAGTTGAACTAGTGTTCTACAAAAATGGAAGGAAAACATCAGATGATCTGATAAAAAAAGAGAGAAACTCAAATATAAACTTGTACAATCCATCCGAATGCAAATGCTGAGAAGAAACAAACGAAAAAAGTAACAGAAGAAATAAATTAAAAAGAAAGAAAGCTAGAATGTAAATAAGAGAAGAAAATGCAAAGAGGTAAACAAGAAAAAGAGAAGATGCAGTGAAGAGAGAAGAAGAAAGAAGGTTTGGAGATTTGTGCGCCGGTGGATGAGTGAGAAATGAGTAGTGGGACTCCATTTTAGGGTTTTATCTATTTTACTAAGCCACAAAATTTTATTTTTTGTACAAATAAACCCTATATATATTCTCTATAGTTATTACAGCCATTCATATTTCAAATAGATAATAGTTGTCATTGTATATGAATTACTTTGTTTTGTAGTTCTATAAGATGAATACTTTATTACTAATTTATATGAGTAAAAAGAACTATCCAACCACCGATTGAATCAATTCACCAATTGAATCTTGAACCATTAATTTTACGGTTCAATATCGATTCGATTTTTTTAATCATGGTTTTGGTTCACTTAAAGATAATATATCAAAAATGTGAAAAAACAGTCTATAACATTACTAGTCAATTATATGTAAAAGAGCATATTTATTGTTTCACCATATTATAGGGATTTCTTTTTCAACTTCCAGAAAATTTTTCATTTATTTATTTTAATTTTTTTATGAGATTTTCAAAAACTAAATTTAATATTACTACTCTCTCTGTCCCAGAAAATTAGTCATGTTTATTTTTCAGCATTAATCTATGATTTTTTCTTACAACATCTTAACTTGTAAATTATACATGTTTATATTCAAATAAAAAATTAATATTTATAATTTCTGGAAAAAAAATTCATATTTTTAACAAATTATTATTGATGAAAAGTCAAATGTTACTAATCGTGTGGACGGATGGAGAGTATCATTTATCAAGATAAAGAACGGATCCGTGGGCTTTTCCAAATCAGCCAGCTGATGGTTCTTAGCCCAGTTTGAGTATATTTTCTATATCAAGCCATGAATAGCACGAATGATAACGGGCCCAGCCCCATGTTTGGTTTGCAAACACCCGGTAATTTATAGTCCAGTACGTCAGTAATCTCAATCTGCTCTATATTTTCCCAAAAACTTTTAGGAGTGTTTTAAATTATCAATTTCTTTCTCCATAAATTTCAAAAAATTGCTAACAACTTAAAATTATTGAAATAAGTTACTATATGGTTTAAATTATGATTCCAAAAAGTATATATAGCAGGCAGGGCCGGCCCTAGCTACAAGCAGTTAAAACTTGTGCTTTGGGCCCCCAATTTTAAGGGGCCAATATATATATATATATAGAAAAAAATATGTATTAATATTTGTAATTTTCATATTTTTTTCAAACATTATTATATTTTATTATTGTTGAAAGTTTTATCAATATGTTGTAACATGCATATTTTTAAAGTAAAAGATTATGTATAGTGAAGAGTCTAGAAAATTTTAAATGGGGATCATTTTTTATCTTAACTAAAATATGCTATGAAATATTACATTTTAAGAAATTTAACCAATAAATGCTATACTACTCAATCCGAAGTAATTGATCGATTTAACTGAACACTTGAATTAAGGTGGATTACGCTTTTTGAACTTTTCACGTAAATATCACTTTTTTAATACAATTGACGTAAATATCCTTGAGTGAAAAGTTGTGAAAATTTATTGTTGAAGTAGTAAAAATGTACAAGTATAATGATTAAATTATAGTTTTAGCCAAAAAAAGCTTTAGTTTAATCATTAATAAAGTGATCCGCTTTGTATTTGTTTGAAGTATAAAGAATTTATTTTTTTCTCTTTTAAAATATCTAATATAAAATGTAAAAGATCATTATAATTGTAAATGGATCCAACTAATAAATTATATTACCCTATATACACATTTATGAAAAAGAAGTGGACCCCCATTTGTAAAAGGTATGTCCGTCATTGATTATGTAAATACGTCCTTGAAAAAGTTGATGACTTTTTTTTTGATATTGTGAAAGAATAAAATTATTACTAGTAAAAAAGTATTAAATTTTTTTGGAAAAACTATATTTAGAAACTATACACATTAATTTATAATTTGCACTTAAAATAATTTTAAATTTACATACTAGAATGTCAAATAAGTAAAATCATAGATTAAATGTTAAAAACTGTAGCGACGGGGAAATTCGACGGGAGTCGCCACCAATCTATATGCGATAGGTTGATTGGGAACCTAAACTGGTCTACGAGAAACTCGAAAGTCCGTTAGTCAATTACGTACAAAAAATAATAATAATTTTCATACGCCCAAAATTGGTACCACGGTTTGATTTCTATTTTTTGTTCACTTGATTTAATTTTGTTAGACAATTAGAAGAAATCACAAAAAGCTAGTGAAGAATTAAAAAGGAAAAGAAAAAACTAACAATTTACATGCTACTTTTTACATTGTCATTAATCGTCCAAGCACATCTTTAACCAATCACCGATAAAAATAAAATTCATCACGTCAATAGAATTCAGAATTTCGCTACACATGTGTCAGTGGTTTAAATATAAATGAGAGAGGTTAATCAAGGAAGGCTAAAAAAAAACTTAAACCTCATTCATGAACTATCCATTCCTTTTACACCAATGGCGAAATTGAAACATATCGTATTCCAGGGAGTTCAACGAAATTCGGAATAATCTATAGGGACCAAGTGCAATTTTACTAAAATAAATACACCTTACCCTGAAAATGGCGAGTTTGCAACTGAAGTCTGTTGCGAGAAAAACTTGTTGACGATTACGGAAGGCTCTATTCTTGGGTGACGGACTCCGACGCAAATCGACGGACTAGTGATCGAAGAATTCGGCGGTTGTGTGACTGAGGACCGAGCGTTCGGTGGTTGATGGATTAGGCAGCGGCGAGAACGGGCAATGAGCAATCCAAGTCTGCGGCGGCCAAAGGTCGGAGATGAGACCAAACGGCCAAAATGACGGCGGGACGGCTCATGACGAACGGAAACAAGCTGGGCCAAACCGAATGTTTGAGTGAAAGCGTTTAGAACGAAAACGCCCAAAATCTTTTGCTTCTGCGGATTGTGTATTTTGTATGTTCTGAAATTGATTCTCCGTTTTTTTTCGAAATTGTTGATTGCGCCTCTGCCCTCCCTTGCGTTTCTGAGTTCGATTGTTGCTGAGGTGCTTCGTTTCTTTTTGTTCCTCTGTTGATTATGGGATCGATTTGTTGTTGAAGTTGTCGGTTTCGATTCTCTGTTTTTTTGCTTTCTTCGTTGATGGTTCCTTGCTCGTTTATGAGATTGATGGCTTATAGCAAGAGTTTGAAGGCGGTTCCCTTCTCCATGACGTCCCCAGCCGCTTGATCGTGTGCGAGGAGTGGAGCGTGAATTGAATCCGCAACCGTGGCGTCGCCGGTCTCCACCATCGCCGGATCGTGCCTCCTGCAACACGTGAAAAGACAAAAATGGAAAAATTACTAAATCACAACTTTTTGTAATGTTCAATTTGGCCCCCATTTTTCAATTTCATCTCTAATGACCCACTTCTTTAAGACTAGTCACTTAGACCACTGAAATACCTCTAAGCTCCTAAAGTTCGGGACAAAATTGGGTGTCAATGAAACAGACCAATATTTTTGGGATGAAAGTAGTGAAATCTTGACAGGGGTTCCAATTTTATTTTCGTTTCGAGCACCCGAAATCACAGGGCCAGCCCTGATCGCAGGACCATGTAAACTTTAAGAATGTGCTCTCAGAATCTCAAATGTGTGTTTCCAAAGAATATATATATATATATATATATATATATATATATATATATATATGAAATACATATTTTTTTTTCTTTTTATTTTATCCAAGCATCATCGGGGAATGCATAAAGATCGTACCGCACCTTGAGGATGTAATTAATGAATTAAGTGCCATTTTATTTTCGTAATGGTAGTAATTTGTCACTTTTCAATCTTTGGAACTTGAATTTAACGAACACTGTCCGACTATAAACTGACCGTTAAATAATACCAGTGTATTTTTAAAAAAAATAATAATACCATTAAGTAATAACACCACCCAAACATATACACGTTTAAGTATCTTTATCATCAAATATACGCACGAGGTGTAGATTAATTAAGTAACCAATTAATTTTTGTTTGCACATTTAGATACAGCGTCTCTGCGTAGGCTTGGCCATGAGAGCCATCTTTGAAGAGTTGAAACAAACAAGGAACCCCGATTCATGCACTTGCCCCCAAAACCTCATAACGCCGGTCCCAAGATAGAGATAGCTCAAAATCATTTTCTAATTTCCACAAGGAACAAAATGTATTTTTACCAAGCACTCTTTCATTTTATTTATAAATTTTTGGAGACCAGCCAGAGCAAAAATTTTACCATCGGATTAATGTTGGGTTGGGTTCAAAAACTTAATTTTGAGAAGAAACGTTTTTTATGAGAGTGAAAATTGAAGGAAAATTATAATTCTGAAAACTTTAAGAAAAGGTTGGAAATGGGGTAAAAGAGCACGGCATAAGAAACACACTGGAAACCTGAACCATTGTAGAATTAAAAAGAAAGGTCGGGTCGGGTCGGAGCGGCCGGGCGGTGTGTGAATCTGAGAGCAACTGATGGAGGAAAATTGGAGTCCGTTTATTTACCACATATGTGAAAAAACACCTACCTAAATGTACTACTAATTAACTAACATAACTAACCTAATAAACTAAAAGACTAAAACAACATTCATAGAGATTTATTAAGAGGGTAAATTTGGAATTTTCATGGTGTGTGTTTTTCCACGGGAAAATTGTACGTAGGGATGAGTAAAAATGTAAAGGGGTAAATTTTAAGGGTAAAATTGCACATGGTGCATTTAGAGCGTTAATACTAGAAATGATCTAATGGTCAAACACATTGAGTTAACACTAAATGAGGTATTTGTATGTTCCAGCATACTATAGAAGTTTTTCTTATCGAGAGAGTAAGTACTGAAGGTTTTCTGCAAATCAACGGTAATGGTAAGTTACCAAAAAATTCACCTATGTTGGTTTTCATTATTTTAATGTTTTAGCTATATTCTTGATACTAGAAATTAGGACGGAAAGCAGTTAAAATGTAGATTGATGAAGGTAGAAAGAGCAAAAAATTGGAATATGAACACTGAAGTTGTAAAAAACACACACACACACACACAATTAATACTCTATAAAATTAAGTAACTTATAAGATAAATTAATGTGTCTACTTTCTTGAAATATTAAAAAAATTTCAATTTTTTCTAACAAAATCTTTTTAGTAGAAAATTGAGTCAAACAAAAGTGTAAAAGTGAAAAGTAACCATTAAATAGGGACGGAGGGAGTAGTTATTTACAATTTTTCATTTCTCTACATTTGGGCAAAGTGTATATATTGTTACTCTATTTAACTTTGATTGAAGTAATGTTTTAAAACATTCTGTCCAATTTCTATCATTTCGTCAAAATTTTCCATTGAGTGAAACATAACTTTCCAAAGATGATTCTTATAATGATTAAAGTATTCCAATCACTTCTGAGCATCCTAAACTTTTACTCATTCTACAGCGAAATTGATACATTTTCCTTTTTTGGATATCCCAATAAAATTGATACATTTCATAAAAATGAAACTTTTTTGTATCAACTTTACTTTATTACCCTCAATTTTTCTTTCCATTAAAAAGATGAATTATTAAGAAACGGAAATGATAAAGAAAGTCGACAATATTTCTTAATCTTTGTGTCCAGTCAAACGTATCAGTTTTACTGGAAGTAAATCCTAAATCGCCGGTCCGTTATGCATGTACCCGATAACATCATCTGAGGAGACTTCATAATTAAATTAAAGCTTCTGATGGCTGCATCGAGTGCCTCGACATGAGACGAGATTCATGCATCCATGGTTTATGTGTCGTTCGGAAGTTTTGTGGAGTTAATTACGTACACCATGAATACTTGGACGAGTTCGTTTATATGCTGGCTTCCCGTCCTCATGAGGGCACTGAAGCAGTCGAACAAAGTGCATGGGTTTAATCCGCTTGAATGGTTGGAATGCTTGTTTTCTAGAGAGAGAGAGAGAGAGAGCGTCCGACCTTCCGGGACAAGGGGAGGGTGTTAGGGTGGAGTTTTCACAAGAGAAAGCGTTTGGGAGCAACCAGGGCTTGGAAGGCTGGGGATGCCATGATCAAAACTAGGAAAAGTGGGGTAGCCGGAGATTTTACTAAATCTCGTGAGGTAATCGATGATTTTTGGAAATATGGAGATGAATTGAAGATTTCACCAAATCTCAATTTTTTTTTTTTGTAATTTACCATATTTTCGTCCCTTTAAAAGAACATATCATCGGTATGTTGTTACGCATATTGAAATCCGATAAATAATGTGAATGGAATGGCTCATAAAGATGAAGAATCAGTAAATGAATCCAACATAACGTCTGAAACGAAATTTTCATCTAATTCTGGCCTCTAGGAAAACAACAAACTGCCCGGGTTATTGGATAAGAAAAATCTTGTTTATCAAATACATCATTATATATCTGGGTTGTCTGAAAGTTCTATGTAAATTAGAGATATAAAAATTAAAAGATTTTATCTCTGATTGGATAATTCTTTGCTTTTTTGTTTGTACTGAAGGGGAATTGAGATCTTTATTTTTATTGGATATTTATTTTAACATTTCACTAAAAAATTTGTACTTTTAATATTTTAATAAAATTATTGCCGTTCGAACAAAAATAAGTCCTTGTATAATTGGTTTAGCATCAGAATTTTCCTCCTCTTCTCTGACTTTGGTCACCCAGGACATTTACTTGCGCTATCACAATTCACAACTCAGGATTCTCAACCAAAAACAAATTTGATTTCTACACGTAAATATAGATAGAGTCAAGGGTGGCCGGTATTAGAATGAGGCACGTGTCCCCATTTTTTTTTTTTGATAAAACACGTGTCCCCATTTTTTGAAAAATTAAAAAGTTAATTATTTTCAGGCTTGAATATGTGGTAATTAGTACCCTCAACTCAACTATAGTGAATAAATTAATTCGTTACCCTCAACTCAACCACTAGGAGTAATTCGTTGGCGGGCGCATAAGTGTGCTTATGTGTAAGGAATAAATTAATTATCATTGATTGTGCGTGGTTCAGGCTCACCTTTAGGTAAATATTTATGGAGCCTTGAAATGGTTAATTAAAGATCGTAAATTAGAAGGCTTAAAAATTAAAGATGGTACAATAAAAAATGGTAAAAAATGGTAGGCGCATAAGTGTGCTTATGTGTACACCTAAGTGGTAAAAAAAAAAAAACTTTCATCTACGTGTCGTGACGTCCAAATGTCAACGGCAGAGGCCATCGTATGTTTTTTTTGCCAGCTATACATATGTCTTCATGTATTAATATATAGAAAGTGACAGGGCCAAAATAGAGTATCTGAAGAGGAGAATATGAATAGTGAATAATATACATTATCTCGTACCTTCCCACATATTGGAAAGGGATCTCTGGCATTAATCCTTCACATCATATTGGAAAGGAATTGCCATACTTGGCAATGAGATCTTTGAAGTTGATACTTCTTCAACACTCCTCCTCAAGTTGGAGCATGAGGATTAGACATGCCCAACTTGTCTGCAAGATAGTGGAAATGATCTCTTCCCAAAGCTTTTGTGAGTATGTCCGCAATCAAGTTTGGAGCAAATATAAGTAGGTTTGATGTCTTGACTCAATCTTTTCCTCACAAAGTGACAATCTAGTTCAATATGCTTGGTTCTCTCATGGAAAACAGATTTGAAGCTATATGGATAGACTTGATTGTCACAAAGAGAGTAACATTGGTTGTTCTTGAGTCACTGTCAGATCTTTTAGTAGAGACTTGAGCCACATCAGTTCACTTGTTAGGCTGGCCATGGCTCTATATTCTGCTTCTGCTGAGGACCTTGAGACAGTCGGCTGCTTCTTGGATTTCCAGGAGATTGGTGAGTTACCAAGTTTAGTAACAAAACCTGTTGTTGATCTTCTAGTGATAGGGCAACTTGCCCAATCTGCATCACAAAAGCCTGTCAATTTTAGATTGTTTTCAATCGGAAACAACACACCTTGTCTGGTGAGTCTTTCAAATATCTCAAAGACTCTCATTGCTGCCCCAAATGTTCTTCAAGGGGATTCTTCATAAACCGGCTAAGTAGGTTTACTACATAGGTTATGTCCGGCCTTGTGATTGTTAGGTATAACAATTTCCCAATTAGCCTTCTATATTGACTGAATCTTCACACCGAGCTCTGAAGCATCTCCCAATTTATGTTGTTCTGAATGGGAAACCGAGCAGCCTACATTCTTCCATTCCAGCTTCGCGAAGTCTAGCACATACTTTCTTTGTGAGAGAAAGATACCAGAAGATGATCTTGCTGCTTCTAGTCCTAGGAAATATTTGAGTTTTCCTAGGTCCTTGATCTGAAAAGTATGGTGCAAATACCTTTTAAGTTTCTCGATCTGTTTTGTGTCATTGCCTGACACAATGATGTCATCAACATAGACCAACAAGACCATGAAAGCTGTTTCCTTCTTTGTGATGAACATTGAATAATCAGCCTTTGATTGCACAAATCCATAGTGTAGTAAGGCTGAGGAGAACTTTTGAAACCATTGTCTTGGAGCCTGTTTTAGGCCGTAGAGTGATTTCAAGAGTTTACATACCTTTGATGGAGCATTTGAACCTTGAGGAGGAACCATGTAAATTACCTTGTCAAGATCACCCTGGAGGAAGGCATTGTGAACATCAAACTGGTGTAACTCCCGCTTTTCTGCAATGACAGAAACATCTCATCATGTGAGTTTTGCAACCGGGTGCAAATGTTTCTGTAAAATCAACTCCCTCCACTTGGCTAAAACCTTTTGCTACAAGTCTTGCCTTGAAGCGCTCGACACTCCCATCTGACTTGTATTTGATTTTATACACCCACTTGCACTGAATAGGTTTCTTTCCTGGAGGTAGTTGTTCATAAGACCATGTTCTGTTCATCTTTAAGGCATCAAGTTCCTTTTCCATAGCTAACTGCCACCTTTCATCTTGACTAGCTTCATTGAAACTATTCGGTTCTGATTCCTTCACAATAGCAGCTTAGAAAGGCCCTATGCTTATGGCTGAATTTCTCATAAGAGATATGATGTGCTAAATTATAGGACTTACTTGGAGCGTAAGAGAGCAGTGGGGGCTGAAGATGTCAATCCTACTCGATGCAACCTTACTTCATAGTCCTCTAGATAAGCTGGTGATTTCCTTATTCGCTGAGGTCTCTCTTGTATGGCCTCATTAGTGTTATCATTTGTTTCTGATTGTTGAGGTTCTTCCTCAGGGTTGATATGTTCATCCTCAATAATCTGTTCTGGGAGATTGGTAGGCTCTGGAGTAATGTTTGGCTCATTTTGTTTTGTCATAAAAGGGAATTTGTTTTCATAGAAGATTAAGTCTCGGGTAGTTATTGTTTTCCCTGTCTGTTGGTCAAAGACCTTGTACCCCTTTTGTCCTACTGGATAACCCAAGAATATGCATGGTTTAGCTCTATTTTCAAATTTGTCCATGGTTTTGTTATGAATGTAACAAAGGCAGCGAAAGTCCTCAAATGACTCAACGAGGGTGGTCTTTTAGGAGAATTTCATATGGACTTTTATCACCAAGGTTTTGAGATGGCATTATATTTATAAGATAGGCTGCAGTAAGAACACACTCACCCCAGAACTTTAGAGGAAGGTTGGCTTGAAATCTGATGGCTCTAGCTACTTCCAGGAGGTGTCTGTGTTTTCTTTCCACTATTCCATTTTGTTGAGGGGTCCTAGGGCAGGAAGTTTGAAGGTTTATGCCATTTAATTGAAAGAAATCTAGCATATGGCCGGATGAGAGTTCTGGTGCATTATCAGTCCTAACCATCAAAATCTTTTTCTCAAACTGAGTGTTAATCATGGCATGAAAGATTTTGAAATATTGAGGGGCATCTGATTTGTGTTTTAGCAAGTATATCCAAGTGCATCTACTGTGGTCATCAACAAGGGTCATAAAATAGTGGCATCCAGAGAGAGAGGCGCTTTATATGGACCCCAGATGTCCATATGAACAAGATCAAATACCTTGTTTGAATTTCTAAAATGTATGGGAAAACATTTCGGTTTGTTTAGCTTTGTGACAAGAATCACAACAATCATCAATGATTTTGTCTAAATTTAACAACTGAGAATAACTAGTTAATCTCTTGTAGGGTACATGACCTAGACGTCTGTGCCATACTGTAGGAGACCTCTCTACTTGTCCAGCAGCTGCCATTGAAGGTACAGGTTGCATGAAGTAGTAGAGACCATTCTTCATTTTACCCCTGCCAATCCTCCTCCTCGTTTGTAGGTCCTGCATAGTACATGAGTCAGGATAGAATGTCAGTGAGCAGTTCAAATCCTTGGTAATTTTGCTTACAGAAAGCAGATTGCAGGTGAAGGTAGGCACGCAAAGAACATTTTTCAAACTAATGTCTGATGTAAGTGTAATAGAGCCTTGTGAATGGATCTCTCATGTTTTTCCATCCGGAAGCTTGACAGAGTCTTTTGCCCTATCATTTGTACATCCGACAGCACTTCTTTATGTGCATCATATGATCCAAGCTCCACTATCAATTATCCATTCCGAGTTAAGAAGAGAGATGTTACTGAAAGTTCACTTGTTTGTCAAGCTTTTGACTTGACAAAGAAGTGAGAGTAGTTGATCCATTTGTGCTTGAGTGACTGTAAGTCCTGTTGATACTTGTTCTTTTTGGTTCTGACTTACATCTGCAGCACTCATGTTGGCCTTTCTTGGTTTGAAGGGCTGGTTCTGAGTTCTTTCTCCTCCTGGTTGTTTATTGAAGAACTGGTTCTGAGTTCTTTCTCCTCCTAGTTGTTTATTTCCTTGCCACCACTCAGGGTAACCCTTCACAGTGAAGCATTCGTCTGTGAAGTGCCCCATCTTGCCGCAGTGATTGCATTTACTCTTTCTCTTCTCTTCTTTGCTTCTGTTGAACTTAGAAGCAAGTGCTGTTGCCTCTAGGTTGATAGTCCTCCCACTAACAATATTCTTCTGTTTTTCTTCCTTTATAACAAAGGCATAGGCTTTGCTTAACGAAGGTAGGGGTTCCATATTGAGAATTTGGGACCTTATGATACTCAAATTGTCATTGAGTCCCATGAGAAAATTATGGAGCTTTTCATTCTCTCGTTCTGTAGCAAGTTCTTTTCTTTGCTCCACGTGTGCAACCCTCACATATGCAGTTGGCACAAAGGTGATGTAATTCGAGAGTTCATCCCATAGTTCTTTCACTTGGTGTAATATGCAACTACAGACAAGTTTTCTTGCTTTGTAGAAGGGAAATCTCCCTCTTGAGTTCATGTATCCTTGGTACATTCCCTTGACCAAATCTTTCTTTCAGATCCACCAAAGTTCGTTGTCGTTGTTGCATATGCAACACTTCTTTGCAGCTCCGCGCAAGGGCATGAAATATCCAGGAAATCACCATGGAGTTGTTTTTATCCCACGCTTGTTGAACTGCTGCATCTTCTTTAGGTTTTGGTAATGTGCCATCAGCAAACCCCATCTTGTTCTTTGCGTTGAGGGAATTGGCCATGGCCTTTTGCCATGTTGGATAGTTATCTCCTGTGAGAAGGTATCCGGTTATGTTTGAACCTGGATTATCTCCTGAGTTGAGAAAGTAAGGAGATGAGGGATCTCCAATCTTGGCTGGTGTGCTTGTGGAAGCCATCTTAGGTTATTAGGGTTCTTGAACCCGCTCTGATACCATGTAAAATTTAGGGTATTCGAATAACTTCTTGTTGTTTGTTTCATTGATCTTCTTGGGTATTTATACAAGTTGAGTTCTAGAGCTAAGAACTAGCTTTCGGATGAGAATGGTTAGAGTCCTAAAGAGTAAGAGAGTTACAGACTCAATAGGACTAGAACACTTATGAAGCTTGGACAGCAAGTAACCTTGGAAGCCGCACATAACTCCGCACATAACTCCGCACATAACTCCGCACATAACTCCGCACATAACTCCGCACATAACTTCTTCAACATTGATCACCATTGATCACGAGTCACATGTATTGATTAGGGGCTCGAATCCGCCTTTGCAAAAGGTGTTTATACAAGCTCTGTTGGGTTTGGGATCGACGATTTTGGACTCACATATTACCAACTATTCTATTCATCCCTTTTTAATAGTTAAATTTTTTTCCAGCCTCCAATCTATATTTTTTTTCTTATGTTGTGATATACAATGTCAAGCTACTTATACGTATAAGATAAATCAACATCTATAGTTTCTAAAAATATTTTTTTTTCCAGTTTTTTTGGCAAACTTTCGAAAGAAAAATTGAGTCAACAAAACATCAAAAGTCAAACGTAACTATTAAAAATGGACAGAGGGAGTATCAATTAATATTATTTTTTTTATTGAAACATTTTCATCCCTTAATAATCGAAATGTTTCTAAGAATCCAAATCGAGTAAGGTGCATCGGAGGTCCCTTAACTTTAATTCATGTCATATTGGAGTCTCATTTTAACTTTTTGTCGTCTTTAAGTCCCATTTTAAAACTTTTTACTCGTCTGAAGTCCTTCCGTCCATTTTTTCCGTTAAGTTTGACGGAACTTTGGGGGAAATGATAATTTTAACTACTGAATTTTTCATAAAAGCTCTATTTGCACCCCAAGTTTTGAACATGATAATTTAATCACCCCAAACAATTTTAAAGTTAACAATTTCACCAAAAGTTTTCAAATATTCCCAATAGACCCACCACCTTTCCGCCCACCGCCGGATCACCGTTGGAATTCAAAAAATGACACAAAACAGCGGATTAGGGCCATGGGCCGCCGGATCACGAGCCCAGGCCTCGAATCAGCAAGCTCAGGCCGCGAATCTATGGTCGAGCTGGCTGATTTGCCGTTTGGACTGGCCGATTCGTGGCATGGGCTCGTCGAACCGGCGACATGGGCTCACCGTTTCGCAGCCTGGGCTCACGATCCGGTGGCCTGGGCTCGCGATCCGCCGGCCTAAGTCCGGGATCCGCCGGCCCATGGCCCCGATCCTCGGCTTGGTGTCATTTTTGGAAGGTTTTGGAATTCCGGTGATGGTATGACGGTGGTCCGGCAATGACCCGGAGGTGGGCATAAGGGTGGTGCAGTTTATTGGTAATGTTTAAAAATTTTAGGGTAAAATTGTGAAGTTTAAAATTGTTTGAGATGACTAGATTGTTAAGTTTAAAACTTTTAGGGCATACATAGAGTTTTTATAAAACTTCAGTAGTTAAAACTAACACTTTTCCTACATATCCGTTAAACTTAACGACAAAAATGGACGGAATGACTTCAGAAGAGTAAAATTTTTTAAAATGGAACTTAAAGAGGACAAAAAGTTAAAATTGGACCCCAATGGTACATAAATTAAAGTTAAAGGACTCTAGTACACTTTACTCAATCCAAATCCAAAAGTTATACCCCACTTATAATTCAACCCAATCAATGTAAATAGACTACATGACTTAACCCAGCCCAACCCAAAAAATACAATTTTCATAGCTCTTTTGATTGAGTTTATTATGAATACTATGTAAAAATTGTATTTTGATTTATGAAAATTTTATCTATTATTGAATTATTGAATGTTTTTTTATTAAAAAAAAGTCTGCTCAGCTTGATTTTACATTCTAGATCCGTCACTGATCAAAATTCATCAAATCTACATTCATCTTAATCTCGGTGTCACAACCACTCATTTCAAAAAAAAAAGGGATAAAGGGAGTAGTTACTTAGAGTATTTGTTAAAATTGAATAAATTTATGGTTAAGGAATGTAAATTCATCTAATAAAGACACAAATTGCAAATAGTGTTTTATGTAAATGAATTTATCTATTGACAATAAATCCATTGGATTAATCAAAATACGTTGGAAACAAATGAACCGAGATATTTGTTAATAGAATATTCTATTCGAGTGGATCATGAGTACTAATGGAGTTTTTAAGATAAAAGTCAGGCTTGTCAACGTTACGTGAAGACCTGGAGTCATGAAGAAAACGGCTTCGAAGAGCCGAATTGCACGCGCGGGCGAATTAACGAACGAGCCACCAAGGCGCATATGCATGAATCAACATTCACAAAATATACGACAACTAGCTACTAATTAAGATTAATTTGGTGATTTGTTTGGTTTAGCTCCAATAGACGTTGAACATCATCATCATTAAACAAACAAATGATAAGAGAGCTAGCTAGCTAGCTACTAAACTACGACTATTTTGCTGAAACCAATCCATTGATTCATCGATCCATCGATCATGCCCTAATCCATCACATGTGAGTATTTAACATCTAGAAGAAACGAGTATATTGATCGAAATAAGAAATGAGCACATCTTTCACACTTTAATTATTACGTTTGATGGAGAAAAAAATGCAAATGCAAGTATTCTTAAAGATAAAGATGGTGACTCAGACGAACGTACTAATTTTTAGTTTTTATCAAATGATACTTTGTAAATTGCACCATACATACCTAAACTATATTCTTCGTTGCAAATCTATATCTGAAAAAAAAAATTGTTGCAAAAGTATCTCTACAATATTTATTCATTACAAATCTATACCCGCGAGTCAACATCCGTTAAAACTTAACTGAATTTTCGAAAAAAATACTCAAATTGACCAACGGCGGATCTAGGGTGTAAAAATTAGGTGAGCGGAATTTTTTAATCATTAATAGGTATAATTTTTGTTACATTAGAATACAATTTTTACATAGTGTTAATAAAAAGTTGATAAAAAAATATACAAAAATTATAAATTAAAACACTGTAAGATGTATACTTAAAAGGCGTCGGTTTGAAAATCCACCCAGCAGCAGCTGGGTGTGCTCTGCTGATGGTCCGCCTCTGAAATTGACCCTTATGATTTCTAAAATATGTTGAACACCCCTATAGCTTTATAATTTTAGTTTTGAGTCATTATTTTTATCACATGCGTATTTTTTCGTATATTCATTCAAATTCATAAACTAATTATAGATTGAATTTGAATAACAAAAAAATTAACAACTATATATTCCTTCCAATTCATCAAACAATGATCAACATGTTACTTCTTAGAATTATATATCATTAGTCATAATAAATCTTATTTATTTCGTGTCTACCCTGTGTTTTGAATCGTATCAAGCAAATCGAATGTATAATTTCAAGTAAATTAATAATTAAATATGGAAAACTTATAAAAAATACAAATGTTGAAATAAAAGGAAAAAATGGATAGTAGTATTTTCAAAATTATCAAAAATAAAACAGGAAAATTTGAGAATTTTGAAATTAATTTGTGAGCTCTTCAAATATATTTAAATTTATTTAAAAGTTTGTATTGGTTCAGTTTTTAATATCCTTTTTTAGATCTTGTACATTATCTAATTATTTTAATATAAATTTTGCAAATTTTTAGAAATTTATTCTTCATTCGTGTATTTTAAATTTGATAATACTATTTTGTCATGATAAAAGGGTAAATTTTAGTATACAAAGATTAATATTGATATTATTTTAAAACATTTTTTCAAGTGATAACTTTTTGGATATTTTAGACTCAATTTGAAATTTATATGAATAATTTGGGAAGATTATTTGAAAAAAATACACATGTGATAAAGAATAATGACTCAAAAATTAAACTATAAAGTTAGAGGGGTGTTCAACACATTTAAGAAACCATAAGGGTCAATTTGAGCATTTTTTTTTAAAATTTCCATTAAAATTTAACGGATGTTAAGTCGCGGTATAGATTTGCAACAAACTTATACTTTATAGCCACTTTTGCAACAAACGTTTGTTCAGGTATAGATTTGCAACGAATGGTATAATTTAGGTATATCCTGTGCAATTTGCTCACTCTTATAGCATCTCCAACATCTTCCCCATTTTCTTCATATGCGCACTTTTGGAGAATTTTGAGCATTTTTTTGTCCAACAGCTTCTCTATCTCACTCTCCAAAATGGAGAATGAGGGGGAAAATGAGGAGTTTTCCCCAAATTTGGAGCATTTTCCAAATTTTGGAGAGCCTTCATAAATCTATTTTTTTAAACCTCTCTCATCTATCCTCTTTTTTGGTTACTTGTAACTGGTTTAAACATCTCTCATATCTCCTCTTCTTTCTCTTTTCAAATAATTCATCAATTATTATTCGAATATGTAAAATATTTTTTTTTTGTAATAAATGCATAATTCTTCAAAATGAGGAAACTGTTTGAGGTGAAACGATTTTTTTTTTGAAAAACATAACTTTTGTTTCCTCAGTTTGGAGAAATTTTTGGGAAAACGGTTGGATATGCAGGATAGGCAAATATACATGTTAAGGGGTCTATGGAGGAAAGAGAATCACATGGTATATCCCTCATTCTCCGTGTTTAATATTCTTTTATTACACTTACTGCATGTTTGACAACAACTTTTTCAAGTAGTTGTTGCAGTTTGAAAAATGAAAAATCTATCACGGTAGCTTTTTGAGTTTAAGTGTTAGTTGTTTAATCTCAACTACTAAAAATTTATCCAAAACGTTACAGCTAATTGAACAATTATTTTTCTAATGGAACTGATAGCCAAATATGGTATCTGATGGTACTGTTGTGGTGGTGATCGGAATAAGGCAGCTACAGGACTTGCGAAAGGCAAGACACATGAAGCTTTCAGGTGCAGAAGAAAGGAAAGAGTGGGGGTGTGTAGTAATCACCTTATTTTTTGTTGGCATCACCCAGTTATAGGGTGATGTCAGGACTCTCCTACGATGGGGTAGAGTGTTTGGTAGGATTTTCCCCACGCTTGGACTGCTGACACCTGACTCCCAGAGCGGCGGATTGGACGTTACTGGCTCCCAGAACGGCGGATTGGACGTAACTGTCCAACAGTGTTGGTCTGACAGCATATGAGTGTGCTGAGTACAGCTTTTGAGTGTACTGAGTTAGGGTGTTAATTGGGCTTAACCCATATCCGCCGAAGTCAAACCCATGATAGGGTGGCATTTCCCGCTAATATGTTTATACAGGACGCACCCACCCGTCGTATTTACGATGAGTACTCCTCGTATTGATGACGTCAGTGTTGCATTTGGTGGAACGACCATACGAGCTGGGCTCATATATATCAGTATGTCCTCCTCCCACAGCGAAGGATGGGTTGGGTCCCTGTGCTCCGTTTTGGATTTTAATTGGGGATAGCCCAAGAGTTGGCCCACTGTTTTTGGGCCTTGGCAGTTGTGAGTGGCGTTTCAAAATTGTGTTGTTTGTAATTATGGAGGGAGTGGCGCAACTTTTCGCCTTTCCCCTATTTATACGCAAAACCACGTGCGAAGTCAGTTTTTCTGACTTCTCGCCTCCTTTGCTCTGATTTTGCGTTTCTGGCGATTTGCGAAGTCTTTCTCGATGAGATGTGAAGAGCTCCGTCGTTTAATCCTCTGTTTTCGTTTCCACCATTCAAATCGGTAAGAATTTTGACGAATGCGTAGTTTCGTAGTGCCGCCACTTGACCTATATATATCAGGAACCTACATTTTTTTGTTTTTTCCATCAACGGGTTTTAATATAATAGATCACTATGGATATTAATTAAATGTACTACGTGGACACTGAGAATAAGGGGACATGTGATCGGAGTTCTCCATGGCCCATGGGCCCTTTTCTTTTCTTCTAAATAGTGCATATGGGGTATTAATTAGGTATAACATTAATTGGTTAAATCTCTTTAAAAAAAACTAATAAACCCTTTATATTTTGTGATATGTATTTATGTTTTATACTCTAAAATCCATTCCAAGTGTTTTTGGACATGAAAATGGAGGGCTACGAGCCTACCTACAACAAATTTTAATCACTAGCAGGAAAATCAGAATCGAGCAATAAGCATCTTGCTGATGGCAGTAAAACAGGCGCCGCCACGTAATGACAAATGGTCGCCACGTGGGGAAAAAATATCTTTTTTTTTTTGAATTGCAATGAAAGGTCAAAAAGAATGGACACTGAACCGACCCCTTGAGCTGAGGGGACAAGAACAGCGCCAAAGAAACAAACACTTCACACCTACAAGAGAGACATAATCACAGTAGACAACAAACTAAGAAACAAAAGGGCACAAAACCCAGTCCGTCCAATTTGGCACCTTCACCTTCGAGCTCCTACAGGTCAGCCACAAATGAGAAAAGATCTGAATATCCGAGACAATCTTCAGAAGGCACCAATTACCTCCTTCCATAACCACTTTATTTCTAGCCTTCCACACCACCCAGGCAGCAGTACCAATAATAGTCTCCCAACAGCCCCTAAAAATAGCTGGCACTAGAAGTAAAGTCTGATCAGAAGATAAATCAGTTACCTCATCAACCCTGTGAAGATCCACACCACACCATCTAGCGATCGCACTCCAGACGTTCCAAACTACCGGGCAAGTGATGATCGCATGATCCGGGTCTTCCGCTGCGAGGTTACACAGGGGGCACGTGATAGAAGGTAAAGTAACCCCTTTCATCGCCAATTGGATGCGACAAGGGAGAAGGTGTCTTCGAGCTCTCCATAAGAACAGGTTCACCTTCTTAGGCAAGATATTGTTCCATACAGTGGGGCAGCTGCTATGATCAGCCCATAAACCATCCAAGGTAGCCGAGACAATTCTGGCAGAGAAGACTCCGACATTCGCACACTTCCAAGACCAGGAATCCACCTTTGCCGGAGAAGGGACTGCCGGTTGTAAAAGCGAGCACAACGCTTGAAACTCACCCGCCTGTCGACCCCGAGGCTCATACCGCCACGACCACAACCAAGAAGCCGATGCCCCAGCCCATGAGAGCTTACTCGAAACTGTCGCATGGGGGTAGAGATCCAGAGCGTATAATCTCTTGAACCTTTCACCCAAGGGAGAATCCCCGATCCATATATCCTGCCAGAATTTGATGGAGCTTCCACATCCCAGAACCCTGTGGAACGAAGTATCGAACCCAGGTATTATCTCTCCTACATCCAACCCAGCCTTTATGATGGCCGCCCAAGGTCCTCCGCCACTTGGCACCTGCTGCGCATTAATGCACCCATCTTCCCCGTATATCTTTTGCACTTGCCTTTATTCTATGTTTCCAATTTTTATGTTATTTTACGCTCAGTTCAGCAAAGTCATTGGAAATTTGTTTCCATAAATAGTTCAAATTTTAAACATGTTGATAGTGAAAAACTAGGTAAAGATGGGTTTAAATTTTACACATTTTATGTAATTGCCCTCCAATTTATTTATATCATGTGTAGTACAAGTAGGGGTGAAATGGTAAACATCAAATTTTGTTTCCCCATCCATCTTCTAGGGAAAGCAAAAAGAAGCTGGAAATTTTTTCC
The DNA here is from genome assembly GCA_024586325.1 of Stellera chamaejasme. Classification (NCBI taxonomy): domain Eukaryota; kingdom Viridiplantae; phylum Streptophyta; class Magnoliopsida; order Malvales; family Thymelaeaceae; genus Stellera; species Stellera chamaejasme. The sequence continues at coordinate 9,088,963 of CM044982.1, read as the reverse complement.
AAACCTTATGGAAAAACTTAAAATATGGAGTATAAAGATAATTAAATAATCGTCCTTTTTTGTAATCTCATAAATCTTTAATTTTTGTAAAACTCACTATTCTTTTCACTTTTTGTTCATACATAACTTTAATATCCAACTTTCTTCGGTCCAACGTAAAGTCAGATTCATATACTCAGTCACTCAAGCTTCTCTCACGAATATCAATTTAATTTCAAATATTTCATAAATTTCTCCAAAATTTTCATCAAAATAACACCCCTAGCTAATTAAGCTAACTACTTAGAGTTGGACTTGGGACTTGGGAGTAAGTCACATGTTGAGGGCCTGAGGCGAGCATGTTGAGGGCCTGAGGCGAGCATGAGGTCCACTCAGCCGCCGTGCGGCATTAATTGACCCACGTGCTCGGATTAAACGTAAGTACGTAACCATGCATGAATATTGAGCATGAATATAGGATAGAAAATAAAATAAATAAATAACTGTTCATAAGTTTGTAGTAACTAGGATTTCTTTTCCCGTGTTTCGTGGTGGTTAAATATACTTCTTCAACATTTATTAGATATTTTATACTTATATTTAACATTTACTAATCTGATTTTGAAAACGAATTGACTATATTGTATACATTTTTTAAGCAAAGTGGAAGAAATGACAAAAAAATTTCAAGAGACTTAATATATATATATATATCGAATAAATAGAATTAGTTTAATGAAAAGACACACTAATTAGCAATAAATCATAACAATGAATCTTTAAACTATAAGTAGTAAAAGATGGTAAATATGTAAGGTCCAAAGATATTGCGGATAAACAATGAGTAGATGGATAAACAATGAGTAGATTGAGAAAACAAACGAAAATGACAACATTGATTTGAATTAGAAAAGATCGAGTAACTAAATTGTAAGTATCTGATATTCGAGTAAGAAAACGTTCATACAAAACTAAAGAACTTTAGTAACTTTTTAAAAATAATACTACCTCCGTTCCTGAAAGATTATACACTTTGACTTTGTTGTTTCAAGGTTCAATGTTTGACTCAAATTTTAACAAAGATAGCAAGTTTTAAAAAGTTCAGAAAAAATATATTTAGAAAATTTATACATCAAATTATGACATGCATATAAATTATTAACTTTAAAGTCTAAAAATTCATGGAAAAAAAAATCATAGATTAAATACTATAAAACAGTAAAAACAAAGTGTACAATTATTCAGGGACGGAGGGAGTATAATTAGACATGAAACTTTACAAAAAGTAAAATGGCTTAATAAAAAAATGAAAGAAATAGGCCAAAGGGATTCAATAAGCAAATGAAAGAAGACAAACTAACAATATTAGTTGAAAAGTGAAAGAAATAGATTTTATCTTGATTAAAAACACCATAAAAATGAGAAAATGAGAATCATCTTAATAAACAAAACTGAAAGAAACAGGAAAAAATAAATAAATAAGACTGAAAAAAGCTATATATTACCATCAATTTGATTAAGAGAAGCATAAAAACACTACGTAGTTTTCTCAACATTTATGACGGCAAAATGAGGGCCCAAGCCGTCATATCCGTAGTATGAAAATTTTATGACGGTTCTATGACGGATATTGCCGTCATATACTATTTCCTAAAATTTTATGACGGCTCTATGACGGATACGACCGTCATAAAGTATTTCCTAAAATTTTATGACGGCTCTATGACGGATAAAGCCGTCATAAAATATTTCCTACGATATACGTATTTATGCATATTAATTATGACGGCTTTATAACCGCTTTGCCCGTCAATAAATTTTCGGGAAACACATTATGACGGCTTTATAACCGCTTTGGCCGTCACAACTTTTTCGAAAAACGCATTCATGATGCATTCAGACTTATGACGGACTTATAACCAACCTGACTCTCATAATTCAGTTTTAAAGGTCAATATGACGGCTTCAGCGGTCATAAAGCCGTCATATCTTTATATGCATTAAATGCGACGTCTGTAAATACTCCTCCTTCGCCGATACTTCATCTCGGTTCCCTTCCCCTTCCCCTATACGTTTCATCTTCTTCTTCCCCTCCCTCCCTGTCTGTAACTCAGTCCCCTCCCCTTCCCCTCAACCATTTTCTCATTTATACGCTCAGCAACAACAGGTACTTTCTTCCCTTTATTTTGTTTTTGTTTAACTTTCTTCTTCATCTCACCTTAGGGTTTCATTTTTTTCCATCTGCTGTTCAGCGCCGCCGCCATCGTACTCGTCGTTCGCTGCAGCCGCCGCCGTCGTGGTTCACCGTAGCCGTCGCCGTTCTCGTCCTTCACTAAGGCCGTCATTGTGAACAAAGAAGGTAAACCTAAACCTAAACCCTTGATATTTTCATTTTTTTTCTGGGTTCATGATGCTTGTGTTCATCATGAGAAACAACTGCTAGAGTTTATGTTGATGTGCATGATGCTACATTTTTTTAGTTCGTATTTAAATATTTCTGTAATTTTATTTCTATTTATTTTGGTAAGTAATTTACGTTTTTGTTTTAAAATATTATTGTTGTCCATTATTTTTGCTGTCCATTATATTGTCTATATTTTGCTGTCCATTATTTTTTTGTTTTAAAATATTGTTTTATGTTATTATTTATATTTTCTGTAGTTCAAGTAATTTTCGTTTTAAAATATTGTTTTATGTCATTTATTTCTATTTTCTGTAATTTAAGTAATTTTTGTTCTAAAATATTGTTTTATGTTATTATTAATATTCTCTGTAATTTAAGTAATTTTCGTTTTCAAATATTGTTTTATGTCATTTATTTCTATTTTCTTTAATTTAAGTAATTTTTGTTTTAAAATATTGGTTTGTGGCAATGGACCGTCAGCGGAGGGAGCAGGCACAACTGTTCCAGTCAACCCAAGGACCTCCTTCACAGCTATTGCCTATTCAAACCCCGATACAGCTCGATGGCTCGATGGCGCACGAGGCTCCGGTTGATTTGCGGGATGAGGAGAGCGACGAGGAGGAGGACGAGGACGAGGAGGATGTCGACGAGTACATCAACACTCGAGCGATGAGTAGTTTTATCTTTGTAAAGAATGTTATATTCGAAACTTTTAAATTATCAATTATGGATATTAATATATTTTTATTATATTTAAATTGGTATTTTATTTAATTATTAATGTTTTTTTTTAATTTTTCGTATTAATTTAATTTTTGAATCCATAAAACAATACAAAAAGAATTAATTTTTTTCATTATAAAAAATAATTTATGAAGGCTCGATCCGTCATAAATCCGTCATAACCAGAATTATGACGGTCATGGTGGTCACAAAGCCGTCATAATTATGAGGGCCCAATCCGTCATCTTTTCGTCATAACCAACATCCGTTTACGATTCTGGCGTATACATTTTATGACGGTCGTATTGGTCACAAAGCCGTCACAAATATGACGGCTGCGGCCGTCATAACAAAATGTGACGCCCAAAATAATAACGAAATAAACAACGGCCTCATCCGTCATTATTATAACGGATAAATGACGGATACGGCCATCATAAACAATAAATCAACTACGCAGTGAAACCTATAATGAACGTTGACATTGATCTTAATTTTTTTACTTCTTTTAGTTTAAAAAAGTTCAACATATTCTCAAACTATACCCAGATCTACAATACTTTATTTAAGTTAGTTTACTACTATATATTAACGATATAGGAGTAGTACATATTTTGATTCTGTTATATCTAGACATGAAAAGTAAAAAAAAATGAAGATGACGAATGAAAATTAATGTAAGGTAGAAAAAAATTAAAAGTCCGAAGATTAAAAAAGTAATGATCACAGTGCAAATCAGAATTCATTGTAATATGCATTAAACCAAGTATCTTTTCTGTAAAAGTTAAGAATTTGATAATTTTTTTTGTCAATTTAAATCTTGATCCGATTTTTTTAAAAAAAATCAAAACACCAACGCAAAATATAAAAATTTCAATTAAATCATCTTAAGATCTTCATTTTGATTTAGGACATTAGGTGAGAAAGAGTAATGACAAATACTAGTTCAAAAAAGAGTAATAACAAATACTCGTTCAAAAAATAGTAATAACAAATACATATAATGTCACAAACAAATATAATGCCTTAAATATAAAAGAGATGAAAGTTAAAGGCGTTTTAAATAATTAGAAGGAAAATTAGTCAAAATTGATCAAAACAAACACTATTCATAATGAGTCTTGATATAATACACATATGTGTAGGTACACATAGTAGATTAGATGCCTAATTTACAAAACAGTTTCAGCCCAAATCCACTAAAAAATACTAAATGTCTAAATTATCCCTACATACTTTCTTTATATATTGCTATGTGTACCTACACATATGTGCACCATATAATTGGTAATGTCTGATCAATACTTCTACAAATAGAATATAGTTATAATTGTTAGATATATATACATCCTTATTTTTTTCATAGTGGTAATTAAGTTAATGGATAAATTATAAAATGTCCAATTGATCATTGATTTGTCAGAATCTTCATCGGCTTTTATGGTATATATATATAACTGGTTAGTATTTCAAACGTTGTTAAGACCGAATTACAGAATCCTTACTTCTTCGTTGCCACTTAGGAAGGAAATTACAAAAAAGTTTCGTGAGGGAGGAGGAAAAAAAGAAGGAACTTTCCGAAAATGGAACCCCTGTTCCTTCAACACTCAAACCCCGACTTCGGACCCGATTCGTTCGTCGGGTCGCCCGAATTATCCTCATGGGACGACCTTTGGATGGAAATGCTCCGGATGGAGAACAAAGACCAATCCTCCGATACGGCGTCCACAAAAGACGACGAGTCGAACTCGAACGCCGACGAAACCGAAGTCCATAAACCGGCTCAGAAAACAGATCAGAAGGCGTACAGAGGAGTGAGGACGCGGCCGTGGGGGAAGTTCGCGGCGGAGATCAGGGACTCGACTAGGAACGGCGTCAGGGTGTGGCTTGGGACGTTCGACAGCGCCGATGCGGCGGCTATGGCGTACGATCAAGCGGCGTTCTCGATGAGAGGGGTGAGGGCAACGCTCAACTTCCCGGCGGAGGTGGTCCGGGAATCGCTGAGGGAAATGAAGTGGCGGTTGGAGGAGGATGGGGGTTCGCCGGTGATGGCTCTCAAGAGGAGGCACTCCACCAGGAAGCGGCGAGCGCGGCGAGCGATGGGTTAAACCAAGACTTGTCAATAGTCCGAAACATACATCATTTTTCTTGTCTTGCTATAAATTAAGCACAAGAGGGATATAAGAGTATATGGTATAAATTCACGTGCTTAGGAAGTCGGTACTCATTTTATCTTTAGAAAGGGATTGGCAATTGATGTGATACCATTTATATAATACAACTCATTTTATCCTTAGAATACAACTGTTGCATGACAAAAGAAAGGAAGCTAATGCCCACTCATGGGATTATAACTTAGTATACAAAGTTGAAAGCTGCTTTATCATTAGATGATACCATTGAGAATTGGATCAACGGGCACGGATTTAGTTATCAATATTAATGTTGTATACATACACATGATAAGTGTTGTTTGTTTGATTATGGCTAGCAAACAACGAAGTTGTTTTCTTTCTTTCAAAAGAAAACTTAATTGTGGCAGAAATGGAACTTCAACTTCAACCTATGAGGAGTGAAGCTTTTAATGTTGAAGAAAAAGCTCCAGTAGTAAGAAACAATGATCTGTTGTTGGGAGTGAAATTCGGGCTCGACTCGAGTTGAGCGAGACCGAAAATTCGAGCTCGAGCTCGGCTCGAGACAGGCTCGAGCTCGGCTCAAAGGTTCGTGAAGCTTGAGCTCGGCTAGGCTCGATTCGGCCCCAAACGAGCTCGCGAGCTCGAGCTCGTTAGGCTCGATTCTGCCCCAAACGAGCTCGCGAGCTCGTTAGGCTCGCGAGCTCGTTAAGGCTCGCGAACCTTACGAGCCGAACTCGTCGGGCTCGAGCTCGGCTCGTATATTATTCGAGCCTCGAAACCGGCTCGTGAGGCTCGGCTCGTCGGGCTCGTTAAAGCTCGAGCTCGAGCCGAGCTCGGCTCGGCTCGATTCGTTACTCACCCCTAGTTCCCGCCACCCCTAACTTTGAATCCTAGCTTCGCCACTGGGCGAGCGTCATCGGCGGCGGCAGTGGTGAAGAGGAAGAAGGTAAAGGAGGAGAGTGTGGTGGTGCTGGAGGATTTGGGAGCTGATTACTTGGAACAACTTTTGTGTTCCTGTGAAAGTCAGAGTGCTTTCTAATTTCTTTTATTTAATCAATTTCTGATTGGTTGTTAAGTCCTATTATAGAAATAAGTGCAACGTGTGTGTACATTTTCAAATAAACAACTGCTGCTTGTATATGTGTGCACATTTTCAAATAAACAACTGCTTGTGTATGTGTGTGCACATTTTCAAATAAACAACTGCTTTTATATATATATATATATATATATATATATATATATATATATATATATGCATGCGTGTGCACATTTTCAAATAAACAACAAGTGTCTATTTTCTAATGGATAAAACAAGTGTCTACAACTGTTGTTTAATGATTTTATTACTACAGACTAGTACAAGTTGAGGAGATATATCGATTAGTTGGATGCAATGAAAAGTGGCAGTGGAACCAGCTTCCGCGGTTTTAAGGAACCAAACAGCAACCGGACCGGACTAACAAATAAATAGTAGCTGTAGGTGGGAGAAATGGGGAAAAGGACCACATTTGCGTTTATCTAAAGTTTTTATTTTTTGTCATTTTTTCCGGGTCATTATTTATCATTGTATTAATTTTTTTGGACTATGGTAACCATTGCCCATTTTTAATGAATCTTGTTTATACAACTAAAACTGTTAATGTACATAATATTCTTGGAATATTCCGTTACGGATTATTCTTTGACCCTAAACTTTTAAAAATGAAAAATATTAACCATAAATTTAGAAAAGTTACAATTTAAGTCATCCTCTGCTCCATGTTATTGTTCCGACCCATTCCGCCGACCCAATCGAAGACTCTTCCTCCACCAAACGCCATCGGAAGACCACGATTGTCGTCGACCTGCCAAGTAGAACAATTGCCAGACCCGCCGAAATCCACCTCCATCAGGTCCGACCGAAAGGAGCCAGCCTCAGATCCGAACCCATGATCACCATGCTATTAATTTGTTGTTATCATTGTTTCAGATGTTAATGATCCCCATTGTCTTGTTCTAAAACACATTTATTCAATTATTGAGGCTAACGTTTTTAGAGAGTTTAAACAGAAGTTATAAACTCAATTGCCAATAAAATTTCTATTTTTCATTTATAATTTCGAGATGTTTCAATTTGGTACTCTGTGTTTTCCAAAAGATGATTTGATTTTGGACTTTGATTTCAGTCAAACTTTTAGTGAGAAGAAATTGTGAAAAAAATTGCTAAAAGACTATAATTGGAAATTTACTTATGAAGAAATATTCATAAATAGTTCATTTTTATATGTTTACAAATTGACAAAAAAAGAGTAAAATAATAATAATTAAATGCTAAAAGCAATAGATCTTACACTCATAAGGGGAGTAGTTAATTTCGAAGGTGTGGCAAATAATAAGAGTTGTTATTTGAGTGAATTTGTCAAATTTTGGAAACTTTAGGGTCTATTTTCGAATTAATTTAACAATAGTGGTAATCTGGATCCAAAAACCATGACGGTAGTGGCATATAAATATCCGGAAAAAAAAGTGACAGAAAGGGACTTTGGGTAAACGTTGGTGGCAATTGGGGTTCTTTTATGGGAGAGATGCATGTTCAATATGGGATTCAAATTAGAGAAGGTGTTCACTCTTTTTGTATTCATAATTAAGTAAATTGAACATTTAAATCTTTAAACATATTTGAATCCATAAAATAATAGATAATAACATTTCAATGAGAGAAACGATCAAATCTTTTTGGGACTACTCAAATAAATATGATTGAATCTTTTTGAGACGAAAGCAATACATAATAACATTTAATAAGAGAAAGTGAAAACGACTGTACAAACGCGTGTCGTTAAGCATTTCCAAACAAATTAATATTCTCCAACCTCACATGTATGGAAGAAGATTCGACCATTTAAGGGTGAAAACGAATCGAGTCGGGCCACAAACGAACCTTTAATCAAATCATGTTGAAACTAATCGTTCAACTTGCATCACACCAGTTCTATTATCAAAATCTACTGGTAACCCTAAGCCCTGAGGTCCTTGTTAACCATCAAGGTTTACAGTCAAAAAGAACAGTAATTTTTGTTTAATTTTTTAATTTTAATTTTTTGTTTTTGTTGTTGTGTACAGCTGGCCGAACAAGCAGAGCAAAGCAATGATCAAAATTTACCTTAATTATCGACCCAATACCTGCTTCTGAATGGTCTACTGAATCTTGGATTAGTCTGCTCTGTGAACAGGCCCAAACCATTTGGGCTATTTCAACTGGCGTTGGGCCTTATGCTTAAGCAGGCATCATGATGCAACTGAATTGATCGCGACTTCGTTTCTTGAACTCCCTTACATTTTGATCTTTGCTTAATTAGTCCTCGTACTTCAATTTATGACAATTTGGCTTCCAATTTTCAGGCGGATCTCTTTCAATTGATCGAGTGCATTCCTCATTTCTTGCTACGCCGGCAATTGTGCGCTTCATTCATCCTGTTGGCCACTATGACTCACTCCATTGTAGGAGTGTATCCTTCTTCTTTTTTGAAATTAAAACCACCAAGCTAGGTTAAGTGCAAATGACAAGCTTTTCACTGTGAGTCTAGGTTTTTAATTATTTGATTTCCAACAGAGAAAGATAAAGTATGATGGTATTATGTTGATATTACAACAGAGGAGATAGTTAATGATGGCCGCCGTGCCCAAATACGCATAAAAGGCCTAACAAAAGGCCCACGAATAAGCCCTAACAAGGGCCCCATTAAAAACTCATAATCCGAATAAAGATTGAGAACGCTTCCCGGACATTACTTCCCGAACTGCATATAGGACCTAAAACGAATAATCACCTTACATTGGGATATTACAATAATACCACCAAACATGGGACTATAAATACATTCACTATTCATACCGAAAGGGGTAACGCTTTACATCTACTCAACACTAATTTTCAAATCACTTCGTCAGAGAATCTCTCTATTTCTCGACAAACGTGCCCTAGCGCGCAAAGTCGACCTAATGGCTTCCGTCAATATCGCGACGCCGCAAGTCAAATCGAACGTGGCAATCACGCTGCGACCGATTTGCCACCAAATGGCGCCGTCTGTGGAAAGGCGGTGGTCCCCAAAATCAGATTGAACGTGGGGCCATTCCCATTCCCGATCACCTGTGCCGGAGGGAGAAGGTTCCACCAACGGCCGCACGGCCGATCCTGAGGGTTCCCTGAGGAATCATCCAATGGGGCCACCTCCCTACGTCCTACATCCAGCCTACCGTCGAAGTGACATCCGCACTTGGACCCCGATCTTGTCCAAGCTGCGGGTGGTCCTTCGTGAAGAGCGAAGAAACCGTAACGAGCATACCGGGTCAATCCTGCCGGCCTCGCGACAGGCAGGTATCACGGCCTAATCGATCGGGCTATGGTAGCCAGCAGGAAGGTTCACAACAAGTTCCATCTCCGGACCATCAAAGCCGGCAGCGCTCGAGGTCCCCGAGGGAGTACAAGAGGGACCGATCCCCAAGGCCGGAGAGGCTGGTTCGTGGGGATCCACGGGACGATGTGATCAGGCAACTGCTACACCGCCTGGAGCGAGTCGAGAGAAACTCGGGCATTCCCGAGCCCAAATGCGAGGACATCCCTGATGAAGGACCGTTCACTGCCAGGATTCGGGACGCCTGATGCCCCGGATATTCAACTTGCCGCATCCCTTGGAAGTTTACCAAGGTTCGTGGAGACCCTGACGCTTTTGTCCGCAAGTATAAGAGAGCAATGGAGCTGAAAGGAGCCAACGAGGCTGCCTTGTGTAAGTGCTTCAAGTTGCTTTAGGAGGTCCCGCCTCCGCTTGGTACAACTCACGCTCTCCCGAACTCGGTGTCATCGTTCGGGATCTCGCCACCAAATTTGCAACACACTTTATCGGATGCAAGAGGTCAGCGAAAAGGGCCATTCGATGTTTGACATCAAGCAAAGACCGAACGAGTATTCGGGAGTTCGCCGAGAGGTTCAACCGAAGCCGTACACGCCTCCGATCTAACGGACAATATCCGGATCATGGCATTCACGAAGGCTCTCATCCCGAACTCGCGCCCGCTTACGAGTTGTCCGGAAGAACTTCACCAGCGTAGAAGAAATGTACGCTGTCACCCAGAGCATATGATTGCTCAAGAAATGTTGTCTCAGCGTGAAGGAAAGCGGGACACCAGTGGATAACCGAGAGCCGAGGAAGGAGAACCCGAGGAGCCAGCCGGTCAAGCGATCGTGGAGCTGGGAGGACAAGAGAACTTTTGAGAGAAGTTCGGCTTCACCCCCTTAATACGCCCCGGCTAGTATCCTCGCGGCCCTCCAAAGACAAGGCACCGGGAGTATTAATCGCCTGTGGCCATGCCGGAAGGGGCGAGGCGTGATTCGCCCAAGTACCGCTGGGCCACAGAGACACCGGGCATGAAACCGAACAAAGTGCCACCAATCGAAGAGGTATATAGAGCACCTCATCAAGAAAGGCTCTCTAGGAGAGTATTCAAGATGCCTCGGGCGAGGAAGTTTCCCGAGGCAAAGGGAAGGCTGAAGAAGATTCATCAGACCAAACAAGAAGGGCAAGGAGAAGATGGTTCCGCCGCAACCCACCGGGATCCCGAACACCATAACGACTACACTCGGTTCAATGCAAGGAAGAGGAAGGCGAGGAGATAGCTTCGTTAAGCTACGGAGATCCGTCTTCAAGAATCAAACGAGCAGATGGGTCCGGCGCGTCGCCGCATTATGACCCACTCATCATCACCCTACGGATCGGGACCATTGACGCCAAAAGGGTTCTGCGGCGACGACGGCTCAAATGCGGATGTGCTGTTCGAGAAAGGCGTATTTAAGGCCTCAAGCTTAAGTCAAGCCGATTGAACCCCGTCAAGACAAAGAACCTACGGTGTAGGGCCGGACGAGATACCAGCTTTAGGCTCCATCGAGCTTCTGCGATGTTCATCGGGAAGGCCCCGAAGGCCAACCTCGGTACACCACGTTGATGGTCAAATGGCTCGCCCTCGATGTCCCTCGGCGTACAATGCTATCATCGGGAGAGAAACCCGGTAGCTATTCACATGAGGATCGACGTGAAATTCCCGACCATCACGTCGCTACGGACGAGGGGGACGCCTCGATCTACGTGAGCCAGAGAGAGGCCAAGGATGTCATGGCTATAGCTCAGAAGACTCCCACTCCGGGTTGCTCGAAGGGAGACGATGAGGAAGCGGGTACAGAAGATGTTGTCCTGGAAGGAGATAGGACAACGAGAATCGCGAAAGACTTGCCCGAGGGCAGTAAGCAAAATCTTGTAAACTTACTTCGAATGAATAAAGACTTGTTCGCTTACTCTCCGAGTGACATGCCCGGATCGACCAAGGTAATTCAACACAGCCGCACATCAATCCTAGTTCCGGACCGATAAGGCGTAAGAAAAGAAATAATGCCCTGCTCAAAAGAGCCTTCATCAAAGAGCAAATTTCAAGCTCCTCGACGCGGGGTCATAAGGGAAGTATCGTATCCCGAATGGCTGAGCAATCCCGTGGTGGCAACCCGAGAGGATAGCGACAAGTTGCGCATGTGCATCGACTTCACTAACGTAAATGATGCTTGCCCGAAGGATTCGTATCCAACTCCTCCGATCGATAGGCTCGTGGATTCCACGGCCGGACACGCGAGGCTCTCTTTCCTCGACGCTACGGTGGGTATCATCGAGATAAGGATGGACCCGGCCGATGAAGAAAAGACATCTTTCATAAGCGACGTCGAACGCATTGTTATACGAGAATGCCCTTCGGTCAAGAACGCCGAGCAACCTACCAAAGATTGATGGACAAGGTATTCTCCGAGCAGATTGGAAGAATTCTCGAGGTTTATGTTGATGATATCATCATCAAAAGCAAGGAAGAAGAAAATCTAATCCGCGATATTGAAGAAGTGTTCGGGCAGATCCGAAAGTATGGATTACGGCTGAATCCGGATAAGTGTGTTTTCGGGTAACATCCGGGAAATTTCTCGGGTTTATGGTGTCCGAGCGGCATCGACGCGAACCCCGCAAAGATCGAAGCACTCTTGAACGTGAGGACACCCTCATCGATAAAGGACGGGCAGACTCCTCGGGAAAATTACGGCCCTCATTCGTTTTATACCCCGATATGTAGACAAGTGTCGTCCGTTCTTCATGCTTTTAATCAAATAAGGCGCGTAGCCAGGCCGAATAGGGGTACGAAAGGTGAGAAAAAATCTAAGGAAGAAAACGCAAAGGAAAGAGCTAGGTTCAGTTGGAATCCCGAATGCCAAAGAGCACGGGAGGAAATCGAGCCTACCTACTCGAAATGCCTACGCTTGGCAACCGACCGAGGACAGACCCCTCATTGTGTACTGGCAAGAGGTGAAAAGGCCGTCGATTCGGTGCTTGTTCAAGAAGACGACCAAGGGAAGCAGTGGCGGTCTATTACGTAAGCAAATCCTCGCATGGAGCCGAACTGAACTACCCGATGATCCGTATAGGCGGTATACTCTCTGGTCCTTTTAGCCGAAGGTTGAAACCATACTTCCTCGGGTTTTCCATCATTGTTCGAAGTAATGTCCCTATCAAGGACATCTTAAGACGGGTAGACCACTCCGGAAGGCTATCAAAGTGGTGCGTCGAGCTAAGCGAGTACGAGATCAAGTATGAACCCCGAAGAGCGATCAAGGCACAAGCATTAGCTGATTTTATCGCAGAATTGCCCAAGGAGTCCGAGAGTGAGGATTCTTTGAACGAAGAAAGTCCGGTCTGGACCCTACACGTGGATGGAGCTTCGGGATCGGACAAGCAAGGTGCCGGACTAGTACTCAAGGCCCCAAGGAATGAAGGCTACTAAGTCAATCAAGTTCAATTTCCGTAACGAACAACGCAGAATATGAAGCCCTCATTGCTGGTCCGGAATTAGCCAAGAAGGCGGGAATCCGATCACCGAAAGCATGCAGCGACTCGAACCTTCTCGCTCAGCAGATGAATGGGAGTACGAGGTCAAGGAACCAAGTCTTAAGAAATACGCCGAGGTAGCAAGAAGGTTGGCCGCGGATTTCGAAAAGTTGTATATCGAGAAGATCCCGAGATCGCTCAATTCGGAGGCCGACCAACTTTCAAGTCAGCTTCTTACGACGAAGAAAGAAGTGAGCCTAGCGCCGATCGCTCCCGGATATGCTACGTTACCTCGGGATGGAGAACACCTTACCGGAAGTACCTCGATGAAGGGGTGCTCCCGACAACCCAACCGAAGCCGCCAACATCAAGAAAGGCCAGCAAGTTCGTCCTAATCGGGGATAGTATGTACCGTAAGGGATTCTCTTCCCGTTGCAAAAATGCGTCGGCGAAGGAGACACCGAGGACATTCTGCGAGAAACCCATGAAGGCACTGCGGGTCGCACGTTAAGTCGGACGCGTTAGCCGCGGTCATACTAAGACAAGGGTTCTTCCGCCTACTCTCAAGGAAGACGCAAGGAGACTAGTGAACAAGTGCAAAAGGTGTCAAGAACACGCCCGAATACGAGAGTTCCATCGGAGTACGTATCGTCCTCGGACTATCCCATACCCTTCGCCGTATGGGGAATTGATCCGACAGGGCCTTGCCTACCGCCCCCGGAGGACTGAAGTACTGTGTAGTCGCCGTGGACTACTTCACCAAGTGGATAGAAGCCGAACCACTGGCCACGATTACGGCTGAGAATATCCGAAAGTTTGTCTGGAAGAACATTATCTGCAGGTTCGGGTGCCCGAAGGTCCTTGTTGCCGATAACGGAGCTCAGTTTACTGATGGAGGATTCCAGGATTTTGCCGAGGAGTTCGGGATCAAGATTCATTTTGCTCCGGTCGCCCACCCGCAGAGCAATGGCCAAGTAGAGGTATCCAATCGAACGTTGAAAGATGGCTTAAAAGCAAGACTTGGGAAGGCAAAGGGAAATGGCCCGAGAACTCCCCATGTTCTATGGAGTTACCGGACCACGCCCGAAGGTCAACGGAGAAACCCTGTTCGCTTTGACATACGGGACCGAGGCGTTAATCCCGATTGAAGTAGCAAATTCGTCCCTCGAACCGAAGTGTTCAAGAAGTAGCGAATGAGCAAGGTTTGAGAGCAAACCTAGACTTCCTCGAAGGAAGAAGAGATGAAGCGAGCTTCAAGGAAGGCTTTTCAACAAAGAATCTGCGTCCGCAACAAACTCAAAAGTGAAGACAAAGAATATCAAAGTTGGTGATTTGGTCTTACGGCAAACTAAACTAGGGTCCCGAAGACCAAAAGGGCGCGTCGCCCGAACCGGGAAGGCCCCTTCGAGGTCATCGCCGAAGAACGGAAAGGAGTTTACAAGTTATCGATCCCGAAGGACGAGAATTAGCAAATTCTTTTCATTCCGAGGCTTTGAAGAAATACTTTGTTTGATCGGGAAATAATAAAGTCAATCCAGAGACAAGTGTTGAACCAAACCTTGAATGTTTTCATTAATAATGCCCGAGGTCGGATTTACAAAAATGGATAAAAAAGAAGTAAAGCACATCACTCAGGATCGGCAAAATCATCAACAGTTACTGGTTCGGGCGGATGCAGAAATTCGTCCCCGTACCAGCTGGGATCCTCTTCGGGCTCCGCACGCCCGTCAAGCCCGGACAGGTCAGCGTGAGGGTTGCGCTCAACTATCTGCTTTCTAGCCAAACAAAACCCGAAGGTATATTTGTTAACGGCCAGATCCATCGCCTCACTTAGCACCTTCTCGGTACTTCGGGATTTTGGCTTGAGCGCGGCGACTTCATCCCGAAGTCTCGATTCTCCTCATCCCCGACCCGCAGCCTCCCGCTCAAGTGCTCCTTCCGATTGGCGAGGTCCACTTGACACCTCTCCTTTTCAGCCTTGAGCGATTTAGCTTCTTCCCGAATAGCGTCCTCGGAATGGCGGTGCTCTTTGACCGCGCCAGAAGGCAACCTCGGCCAAGGCAAAATCATCAGCCTCACCGGCCGAGGTGCTCCTGGATATGTGAGCTTTCGGGAAGCTCGAGCTTAGGAGTGGTACGGAAAGCCGCAAAGAATCGCTCGTAGTGATGGACTCGCTGGATCAGCTTAGCCACCACAGCCTACGGCTTTAGTCGCCCGTTGCTCCGCCTCGGACCGGATCCGGTGGGACGCTTGGGTGATTCGGGAAATCCACCCGCCCATTGTGGCCACCTGGACAATATTAAGACAGATTATTTTCCCGAGGCACGAGCATGAGAAGCCAAGACTTAAGAAATAAACTAACAGATACTAACCTGTTACCCTAGGGAGGCCACTTTGGATGCGGCGACGTCCATGTCAGGGTAGAAGTGCTCTAGGCTCTCCATTGTTCGGGCGGTGGTGGTCCCGTTGAAAAGCTCGGGAGCCATGTCCTTGACGCCTTCATCGCCGAGGACATTTTGATCCTCATGGATCAGCCACCCGGCTCCCGGGAATAAGATTATCCCCGAACCGAGCCAGCTTCTCATCCCGCAGCCGCCGCCTCTCTTCGGGCCTCCTTCCATCCGGACCTAAGGTACAAAAATGAGATCGAGCCACGCCATGCAATGGGTTCACCAAACATTCGGGAAAGATTCCCGAATAGATTCCAAAAACAGAGATTACGTAATTTCACCGATTGATTACCTAACTGAAATTGATGGGCTCGACTCGGGGCACTTTGCCCGGTCATCCCGAAGCCGTGAACTTCCCCTTGTCCTTCTAACTCGCTTCGGGGAGGTCCGCAAAGATGTCATAAACATCATCCCGAGTGGGATGACCTTCCATATGGACCGGGACGGAACTTCCCGGCAGGCTTCTCAGCTGGCCCGCAGCCTCAAGATCTACCGGCAGCCTCTTTTCGCTTCTTCTCAGCCGCCGCGGCCTCAAGCACCGGCTTTAGAGCTCGGTTTCTTCGTGCCGCATCCCGAAAGATGGCGCCTAGATCAAACTCGGGCTCCATTTCGCAAAAAGGGGAAGAATTAGTTAATATCAAACGAATGCACCTATGAACAAGAACGATATAAACCTTTCTTGAAGTCCTCGAAGGACGCCTCGCCCAAGACGATGCACCAAGGCCAGGTCTCGGGTCGAAGGGAGATTCCCGGATGCCCAACTCCCCAAGTCCCTCGAATAATACCCAAGTGGGAAAGGACCCTTGGGTAATCAGCCTCCGATAAAGGAAAGGGAGGACTTCCTTCGCCCATCGCCGCACCAAGGAGCAATGGTCCGGAGTTTATTGTCAAACCGGTCATAGTTCTCCTTGGCAGCAGCTCCTTCGCAGCCGCCGAGGACTCGCACATCCGGCAGTCCTCCTACCTTCGCGCCGTTTGCAGGCCCCATGACACATCAAAGCTTCATGAAGAAGAATTCCCGATGCCATCCCTTGCGGCTGGTTGGCGATTCCAAACAAAGTTGAATTTTACAAGTAGGAGGACCCCGGCACCGAAGAAGTAGAAGCAGTTCCTCGGGACTACGTTTACTTTATAAGACTTGGAGGAAAGTGGATATGGTTGGCTCTATCTCGAACAGAGCACAGAGGATGAGATAGGCATTTATGTGGCAATAGGTGTTCGGGCTAAATTGGTTAACGGCTAACCCGTGGGATTCCGCTAACTGCCTAACAAATGGGTGCGGGGGAAAGCGGGCATAGCAGTTGATCCTCAAGATCACCAACCAGCCTTTCCTGTGCTCATACGCCCGGCATTCAGAGACGGAACCCGAGTACGGACCGTCATCGGGACAAAATAAGTGGATTGCCACTCCTTTATTAACTCCGGAGTCGCCTTACTCCGGTAGTTTTCAATCTCGGACCACCAACCTTCGGGAACCTCGCCCTTGGTCTCTAAAAGGCAACCTGAAGGGCGAACAGTAGAAGGTGAAGGAAAAGTAGGGGCCATTCTCATGTACCTCGGGTAAATGGCCGGAGGAAACACGGACGGCTCGCTGGAAGGAGAGTCAAAGGCGGGGTGACGGCGGCAGCGTCATCGCTCGACGGTGGAGCCGGTAGAATTGGTGGACGGCGGACGAACCTCTCAGAATCCGTCCGTGACGGTGGTTTCACCGAGGAAAGGGGGGAAGAAGTCTTCTGGATGAGATTCTTCAACAGTCCTCCACCTCTTGAAGATCCTAACAGCCTCCCCGGAGCGTGGGATTGTCCGTCGTGAGTTTATTGTGAGAAGAGAAGAGCTTGAGAGATGCAAAATGAAAATGAGGCTCCTCACATTTATAGAAAAGATCGGGCAGATGAATCGCCAAACGGCACATAATCTCCACCGTCGATTCAAAAAGTAACCGTTGGGAATATCAACAGATCCCGAATAGGAAAATCCCAGAAACGATTCAGAAGCCCGAACATTGTTCGAGACAAATGGAGGACGCCACATCCTCAGTTTCCCGAACATCATAGTACAGGAAACGATTCAAAAGCCCGAACATTGTTCGAGACAAATGGAGGACTCCACATCCTCGCTTCCCGAACACCATAGTACGGGAACGATTCAAAGCCCGAACATTGTTCGAGACAAATGGAGAACTCCACATCCTCGCCCCGAACATCATAGTACGGAAACGATTCAAAAGCCCGAACATTATTCGAGACAAATGGAGGACTCCACATCTCGCCCCGAACATCATAGTACGGAAACGATTCAAAAGCCCGAACATTGTTCGAGACAAATGGAGGACTCCACATTCTCGCCCGAACATCATAGTACGGGAACGATTCAGAAGCCCGAACATTGTTCGAGACAAATGGAGAACTCCACATCCTCAGTTTCCCGAACACAATAGTACGGGAAACGATTCAAAAGCCCGAACATTGTTCGAGACAAAAGGAGGACTCCACATCCTCGCCCCCGAACATCATAGAACGGGAAATGATTCAGAAGCCCGACCATGGTTCAAAGGCAAAAGGAGGACTCTACATTCTAAGCTTCCCGAACATGACTGTACGGGAAACGATTCAAGAGCCCGAACCATGACCGAGAAAAGGAGAATCCACGTCTTTAGATTCCCGAACACACTAGTACGGGAACTGAATCAGTTACCCGAACACAAGAAAAGCCACATGCCCGAACAATATTACCCGAACAAGGAAAGTATCCCGAATCAAGCGCTTCGAACATGACTAAACTGATTTTCTAAAATGGATCTTCAAGAAAAGAACTTTGGACTCCTTCTAGTCGGCCAAAAGGGCTTGGGGGACTTGATGGCCGCTGTGCCCAAATACGCATAAAAGGCCTAACAAAAGGCCCACGAATAAGCCCTAACAAGGGCCCCATTAAAAACTCATAATCCGAATAAAGATTGAGAACGTTCCGGACATTACTTCCCGAACCGCATATAGGACCTAAAACGAATAATCACCTTACATTGGGATATTACAATAATACCACCAAACATGGGACTATAAATACATTCACTATTCATACCGAAAGGGGTAACGCTTTTACAACTACTCAACACGACTTGTCAAATCACTACGCCGAGAATCTCTATTTCTCGACAAACGTGCCTAGCGCGCAAAGTCGACCTAATGGCTTCCGTCAATATCGTGACGCGCAAGTCAAATCGAACGTGGCAATCACGCGCACCGATTTGCCACCGCTAATTAATAACTACCAGACCATTATAACAGCCCTAGCTAGCTTTTCTTTAAACCTTGACCGTCTAAAATGGACACCATTTATGACACAATAATCTAATAATATACTCAGTGCTACACTTCGCCCTCCTTTTTTCTCTTTCACTATTTAATTAGCACCTCACTCTATATTGAACAATTGTTACATTAATTTGTCCAGTTACGTGACTTAAGGTAAATATAGAAGATGGGAGAAATTAGATGAGATGGATATGTGAAAGAGGAGAAAGTGTATTACTACTAAAGAAGTGCAAGTGAGAAGG
This sequence comes from Stellera chamaejasme, assembly GCA_024586325.1. Taxonomy (NCBI): domain Eukaryota; kingdom Viridiplantae; phylum Streptophyta; class Magnoliopsida; order Malvales; family Thymelaeaceae; genus Stellera; species Stellera chamaejasme. Next base: position 9,069,830 of record CM044982.1, on the reverse strand, counting down.
TAAAATTTATGTTCTTTGATTGGGTATAGAGTTTGATACTATTATTAGATATAACAAGGTTTTTAAAAGGCGCGTTTTAATGCAGGGTTAATTTACAAATGATAAACTTAAAAAGTTTTGAATGAATTCTCAATTTGAGAACTCATAATTTACCACAACACAATTAATGCGGATATGATAAAAACAAAAAAAACACTCTTGTTTGTGAAACTTAAGAGTCTAATTCAATAACACTACGTGGAGAGTGTGATTTTTTACCACGATTTTGCCACTGATTTAGCCGTGATAAGCCTAATGTCGTGATAAATGGTCGCTTCCATCCTTATAGTAAAATTTTACCACGGCACAGGCTGTGGTAAAGCCTATGGGCCGTGGTAAGTAAAAGCTCCACTCTTCACTTTCACTTTCAGCCCGATGCTCTTCCCTAATCCTCACCCAAATTCAATTGTTGATGTTATGCCAGTAATACCTCTTTTCTTTTTTCTCTTAGCCTTTGTTTGGCAAGCCGTTGTAAGTTTTCGATGAGATCCTTAATACTGTCCTAGAAAAATTCATGATTTATTTGAGAAAAAATTCTAACAATTGCGAAAATCAAATAAAAAATCAGATAAATATAGGTATGACAGTATGAAGGAACCTCCATTCAAACTTTAAATTTTTTTGATAACAGTGATAAATCTGAATTAACCCATTACCTCATTTCAACCCGTTTTTAATCGAAAAGACTACTTAGACTTGGAATCCACCACTCACTATAGCCAGATTTTTTTTTTGTCATGAAAAGCTCCATTCTTATTGCAAATAAATACATTTTTAAAACTATTTTCTATTTCCACAATTTCTAGAAAGAAATCTTTCTCCTAGCTCCGCCGATGATTCTCCAAGCTTCGTCGTCGTCTTCCTACTCCGTCGGTGGCTTCATCTGGAGGACCGTCGGAATCGTCATCTAGGGCTTCAATCGGGAAGCTCGACCGGCGAAGTTGATGGTGGGCTCGGCGAAATCGATTCGGGATTTGGGCGAATTGATTCCAAGAAAGAGCTAACTATTCATGATGGAGAGTCTTTACGTTTTGGAATTTCTGATTCAACGTGACTGATGTCGGTGTCGATTTGAGGAAGGAAGACCGGTGATTCGACCGCCGACGGAACCTTCAACCTATACCGGTAATATCCTTCCATCTTCTTAGTTATTTAAAATCATGGTTTCTTTTGACCCATGGATTGCATATCCTGATCGATGCTCTTTGCTACTATATGGGTTCTAAGAAATGTTCACAGTACATGTGTGTTGCCTTAGTAAAATTAATTGGTTGTTTTAGGACCTGCTTTTGGTTGTTAAAGGTATTGGGTGTTAATTGTTTCTTGAATTTACTGATTGTTTTGTTAAAGGAACGGTTGAACTAGTACCTGAAATCTGGATGAACTTCAGTTTAACCATGTTTTGCCTCTTGAATCCATGCGCTCATTCTTGGCTGAACCTGTAGCATCACACTTACTTTTGTTTTACCCTTAGTTTATATGCTTAAACTCCCGCTTTGATTTATTAGTTGCACTTGGGTTTTGTCTCGATCGATTTAAGTTTAGAGAGGATTTGTTATTATGAACCTGGAACTATAATCATAAACTTAAGGGGGGAAATGTAGTGTTAATAACTTGCTTGCTGACCTTTCTCTTTCATCATGCTTTTAATCCTTATATTTATTGGCGAGATACTCTCTTTAGTCTTTAAAATGTTTAATTGACCTTGGTTGTTTGATTAATCCTCTTGAGATTGACGGTACTCTCAATTAGCATATGACTGGTTATGCCTTGAACAATTTATTTGTGCTACTTATTAATTAGTGAAGTGAATTAAGAGACTAGAGCATAACTAATCCATGCTCTAGTTTAGAACCAAAACATGGATTATTTTAGTACCAGGCTGGATTAATTTTTATGTGAGACTTTGTATGATGACTTAAGGCCGTACTTGCTTGGCTAGCTTCCTCACTTGAGCAGCTGTTGCATTGACTAATTTATAGAAATTGAACCACTGCTTGCTGGTTTGCCTCAGATCCCCATAAGTTAGGGATATTACTGACTCCTTCTCTTTTTAAAAATGGCTGTAAGTTCTATTTGTAATTAATACATTAGTTAACTAAACTAATGGTCTGGTTGTGTTAGTAAATGGTGCATATTTGGATTCCATCCTCTTTTACCTCTTGAGTTGACTTGATACTTTGTTAAGTTTCATGTGCTCAGTTGAAATGAATGTTAGTCTCGGCTTGCTCATGTTCTGATACCACTCAGAGGTGCCTAGTTCTATAACTGTGTTATGTTAATGTTTTATTTAAAATCTAGTGTTAGCATTTTGAGTTAATCACTAGACTGTATGACTTATTAAGTGCTAATTCTTGAAGTTTGCAAGCTGATTTCCAAATCTTAATCTTTAGATACTCGTTTCACATCCTTTTAATACGATTTCTAGTTTAGCTCTTTTGGTTCATATGTAGGTTCGGCTATGTTGCTGCCATGTTTAAGTTGCTGCCATGTTTTTTTTAGGGGGAATGATTTCATTCAATTTCAAGCGGCTAACGCCAATAACTGGATAAACAACCTAAACAGGGATTGAACCCCGAAAACTAAACGAGCTCTAAGCATGACGTGAGCATTATTCTGACCCAAAAACCTTAAGTCTGGAACTATGATGTTCGAATAGCTAACTAACAACCAATAACTAGAAAGTTGGAAATGCAAAGATAGCAGGTGAGACACGATAACAAGAAATACATGCCGCCAAAAGAGATGGAAGGAGCCCGAGGTCGACCTCAGCTCGAGGTCATAATGGGTGGAACATCCCCATATGCAGCCCGAGGTCGACCTCAGCTTGCACTTCACGCATCCCCATAAGTTAGGGATATTACTGACTCCTCTTTTTAAAAATGGCTGTAAGTTCTATTTGTAATTAATACATTAGTTAACTAAACTAATGGTCTGGTTGTGTTAGTAAATAGTGCATATTTGGATTCCATCCTCTTTTACCTCTTAGGTTAATTTGCCCTTTTAGCACCATGCCATGTGGCACGATTTGATTGGTCTGATATTTATCAATAGTAAACTTCCATAAATGAATAGAGTAGTACTAATAAGGAGAGACAAATGAAAAAGTAGAGAGGAGAAAGTGGAGCGAGCATTGTAATTAAATTTTGAAAAAAAAGGATATTAAGATTGTAGAAGAACAAACCTAGATAACTTAATAATTTCTCACTCAACATCTACGTTTTGCACTTCATTTTATTTTTGTTGTTCCAAAGTTTTTTGACATATGTTTCTATTTTTTAGTGACATTCCACAAATTAGCTTATTATATTACCACTATTTTTATTATCACTATTTTTTAAAGAAGGGGATTCGTTTCCGTAATTTCATTTAAAATAAAGTCCAACCGCACTTATAAAAACAAAAAACAAAAATCAAGAGCTATACATTTTCCAAAACGATAAAAGAAGCTCTATATCTAATTTATCTATACCTATCAGCAAAGTGTAAGAAACTATACCTTGTACTTCAATCAACAAATATATGCTATACTCCCCCGTTTTAAGTGTGTTGTCACAACATCAAAATATTTTTGTTCTAAATGAAATAGCATTTTTCCTCTTGTGTTTTATTTTAGTCCACTTCTACCCTTTGCAAATGCACATATTTAAGAAGTCTAGAGAGTGAGTTGGGAATGGTGAGAATTAGTTTGGAAGGGGTAAAGATGGAACTTCATATGAAATGAGTTAATGACCAAAGACAATCTTAATCTACACAAAAAAGCTAAAAGTGACAACACACTTGGCACAGAGGGAAGAGGGAATATGTTTAATCGTGTCCTAAGTTGAACTAAACCGCCACCACCGTCCTCTCCTCCCTGAATATCGTTCACTACACTGCTGCACCGCCAACGCATTGCTGTCAACGTTCTCACTTTGGCTGCACCGCCACCAACGTTCTCTGGGTTACTTTTTAGAGTCATTTTTTTTTGTATTTCAGATCTGGGTTGCTTTAGCCTTATATTTGTTTTTTTTTTGTATTTTATGGGTTGATGATGAATATGAGATAAATAAAAGAAGTTTTGATTCTCTAAGTTGATGAATATGAGATGATGATTCAGGTTTTTGTAATGTGTTTCTGTGATTTTAATTCTGGGTTTTCGATGAATTCAAATGAATTTGGGTTTTTTATTTCAAAAAATTAATCAGTGACGGCATGGTAGCAGGATTGTGAGAAAACAACATTTTGGTAAGGGTTTGGTAGGAGTAAATTCCGCTTACAGTCCCATTTTAAGTTTCAGTGTCCTATTTTAGTCCCGTTTTAAGTATTTGAGTCAATCGAATCCCATTTTTTGAATTCGTGACCTAATGAGATCCTTTCCGTCCACCCCTTCCGTTTTCTTGGACGGAAAGCTGTGAAATGTCGAATTTGCCCTTAGTGTGTCTGAGTTGTCAGCTGAGGTGGATATAAAATCCGAAGAATCCGAAAAAATAGGAATAAAATCCGAAAAATATGAATAAAATCCGAAAAAAAATCCGAAAAATCCAAAAAAAATCCGAAAAATTAGGAATTAAATCATATAAATAGGAATCATATAATTATATAATTATCATATAATTATATAATTATCATATAATTATATAATTATCATATAATTATATAATTATCATATAATTATATATCCGAAAAATCCGATAATAATTAAATAATCCGAAAAATCCAAAATAAAATCATATAATTATATATCCGAAAAATCCGATAATAATTAAATAATCCGAAAAATCCAAAATAAAATCCGAAAAATCAGATAATAATTAAATAATCCGAAAAATCCAAAATAAAATCATATAATTATATAATTATCATATAATTATATATTAGAAAAATCTGATAATAATTAAATAATTCGAAAAATTCAAAATAAAATCGAGAATAAAATCATATAATTATATAATTATCATATAATTATAAATACTACCTTCATGTATATATAAAACAAAAAAAATGTACTGTTTAATTAGTTTTTAGCATTTGATGTTTAATTATAATTACAAAAAAATCCGAAAAAATAGGAATTAAATCTTATAAATAGGAATCATATAATTATATATCCGAAAAATCCGATAATAATTAAATAATCCAAAAAATCCAAAATAAAATCATATAATTATCATATAATTATATATCCGAAAAATCCGATAATGATTAAATAATCCAAAAAATCCAAAATAAAATCATATAATTATCATATAATTATATATCCGAAAAATCCGATAATAATTAAATAATCCGAAAAATCCAAAATTATATGATAATTATATAATTATATGATTCCTATTTATATAATTATATGATAATTATTTAATTATTTAATTATTATCGGATTTTTCGGATATATAATTATATGATAATTATATGATTTTATTTTGGATTTTTCGGATTATTTAATTATTATCAGATTTTTCGGATATATAATTATATGATAATTATATAATTATATGATTCCTATTTTTCGGATTTTTTCGGATTTTATTCATATTTTTTCGGATTTTTCGGATTTTATATCCACCTCAGCTGACAACTCAGACACACTAATGGCAAATTCGACATTTCACAGCTTTCCGTCCAAGAAAACGGAAGGGGTGGACAGAAAGGACCTCATTAGGTCACAAATTCAAAAAATGGGATTCGATTGACTCAAATACTTAAAACGGGACTAAAATAGGTCACCGAAACTTAAAATGGGACTGTACGCGGAATTTACTCGGGTTTGGTAGCTACCATTTCTGCTACCTTGATAGCCGTTTTGGCAGCTTTATGGCCGCTACCAAGGTCCCATTAAGTAACGCAGAATTATTCTCTTTTTGTTCTTCACTTTATTTTGGTTGAAGTCAAAATATGCATGGATTTGAGGAAGAGGTGATAAATGAGTAGCTTCGGAACATGGAAGAACGACGATGTTGAGTGGTAGTTTAATAGAAGACATGTTATTTTTGTTAATAAATAAAAATATGAGTGTTGAATGTATCATGTGAAAAGTGTAAGAGCGTAAAATTTAATTTATTAACGGAGAATCGTTATAATTAACGTAACAATCATGAAATTGCATTCAATATGTAAGTTAAGTGGTCTAGTTAGGTCTTTTAAAAGAATGATGGTAAATTTGGACTTTTTAACATAATTCAGTAGATTTTTTTGCACCTAAAGCCCTTATTTCAATATTTGTCTTTCCACTAGTTCTACATAAAATTTACTCTTTTAATCTATTTTACACACTTAATTACAAGTATTTTATTAAAAACGTAATTATCAAAAACAACGACGTTGAGGATTGCTTTAATATTAATTCCTCTCAATTTTGGGAAATCATCAAAAGGCCCTTTAAGATTTCACCTAGTCATCAATGCCCTCTTCCCCCTAGCTAAGAGTATCTTCAAACAACTTCTCCATTTTATTGTAATACTCATTTTTTTTTTAGAATTTAGAGATTTTTTTTGGTTCAATAGCTTCCTCATCAGATTTTCCAAAATGGAAAAGGAGAAGAAAAAATAGAGATCATTCCCCAAATTTTGAATCCTTCTCCAAATTTACTTTTCCAACACATATCCTCCTTGCCATGCCTTGGAAGTTTAGACTTCTTTGTAAACTATAATGAGGTATTTGACTTGGAAGTTGAACTGGATTTTTCCAACTAGGAAGTCTCATCCAAATTGGTTCTCGATGTCTATTGTGATGCATGTGAGTGTCGATGTAAAATTTTATTTCAAAAAAAAGTTGAGATTTAGACGTATAATTACATATGAACAAATTGTGACAGTCATTAGTTCGATTTTCAGATTAAAATTAATATAAGTGAAATTTTCTATGGGTGTGTTTTTTATGATATAGTTTATTGAAAAATGAAGGAAAAATATTACTTCATCCGTCCAAAAAAGATTCAAACGTTTTAGTTTCAGTATTTAATATATGATTTCTTTCTTCAACATTTTAATGTAAGAAACTAAATAATTGATATGCAATGATAATTCAACGTTTATATTTTCTAAATATACTTTTTTTGTAAAAAATTAACAATTTTTTCGTAGTAATAATTTGAGTCAAACACAATATCAAAAGTCAAACGCTTAATTCATTTTGGGATGGAGGTAGTATGAAAGAGATAAATAGAAGAAAATCTCAGCTCATCGAGAGATTAGTTTGCAACATTTTTTTATATAAGTGAAATATGTAGAATATTTTTAATACTGTAATTAATGCATAATTCTTTAAAATGTAGAAGCTATTAGAGTTAAAGTAAAAATAATTTGAAGAATATGAGTGTTAGTGCATATTCTACACAACAACAGTGTTTTATTTTAACACAACAATAAAGCGCTTTTGTGGCGCCCGGTTGGTGCATGAGTGCCAGCCCGCCTCACCTCACTTCATTGCCCTGGGCCGATAGTCTTGGAGCCCGTCTTTCTCAATTATTCCTCACATCATTGAAAACGGCTACCTTGGATTGTAATATTTGTGATGATTTTTCTTCCTTTTTTTACGAAAGGGAGTACATTCAAAATCAAGCGGCTAATGCATAAAAGAACCTAAGTAAGACAAAGTTTTGAATGATAACAACGCTGAAACCTCAAGAACTCAATAAAAGCATAATGAAAGTAACATGGAGTAAACGAAATTAGCTAAAGAACAAAGAACTAAAAGATAGTAACGTTGCACCTAAAAGGACAACAGGACAACGTCTGAAACAACCAGCTAACCAGGACAAAATGAAAAGACTACACAATACACCAAAGAACCACCAATGCCATAGGAAACCACCAGTGAACTACACTAATCCACCTAGGGATTTTAAAGAGATGTCATATACAACATCCTCAAGACATGCACATATATCTAATAAGCTCCCAACTAAATTATGACTTTTTATATCCTGAAAATGATATAAAATAACATCCATTATTTATAGAATCACATACTTCTTTTTAAATATAAATTATTGAATAATATGTCAAAAACCAGTACCGGAACCAAGATTTTGAGGTTGGAGAGGCGAATGAGTAGTTAATATACATAGTGCGAGTAGTATATTAGGCGAAATCTCAGGGATTCTCAATGAATTCTCAAAATACAGGGAAAAATTGTATATTATGACAAACCTTTGGGAGTTTTAGGCAAGGTAAATGATGATAGTTAGTTGTATTTAATTAATAAAAGAATATACTCCCCTCGTCCCAAAAGTAACGCAACAGCTTGTTTTTTATGTTAAATTGACTTCAATTTATCTATATTATTTCTTAATGAAAAAATATATATAAAAAAACACATTCATAAAGTTAAGACATCAAATTTTTAGTTGTACATAAAATTTTCAAATTTCTCATTTAAATTAATAGAGAAATAAAATTATAGATTAAATGCTGAAAAATCAGTGTTGTATTACTTTTGGGACAGAAGGAGTAATAAAAATTCAATAATATGAGTGGTGTCCAAATAATTTTTTTAGTGGTGTCCATAAAAATTTTTCTCATACCTAGTGATTTGAATCCGATAGGGTATCCTGGAACACGAATAACATATCTAGCCAACAGAGGAGCAACACGAGATACATACGATTGATGAGGTGAAAATGTTAACAGGTTGACAAATCCGGAATGCACTAAAAAAAATGATGCGGAAGCTTGTGAAATGAACTGATATGGCCGCTAACTCCTCCTGGATCCTTACCCAAGCAAAGATGGTGTTATACCTTTGACGACTCCTCCTTCTTTATACAAAAAACGGTCAAAGACAAAGAAAGCCTTTGTTGCTAAAATTGTGAGGGAATGTAGATGAGACCAACATCTCATTCTTCCAATGAGAAGACAATATTGATCTTAATAGACTTGTAAAGAAAACTCAACAATAATTGTTTGGAAAAAGGTAGATATGTTGAAAAGAGAATTACTCTCAATTTCAATTAAAAAGTGTAATATATTTCGATGTTTGATTTATTTGCAAATTCGACCTAGACCTCCTTTTATAGGACATGGAAGCTAGAAATCTAAATCAATTTACAAGTCCCTTCATCTCCACTCTTAATAATGAAAATTAAAAGGAGATGTAAATATGAGAATTCAAAACAATTATTGGTAAAACTTATTCTAGGCTAGCTAAGGGGTAGAACTAGCCAAAATATCTCTGGATACTGAAATAAAATGATGAAAATTTGAGCTGGGAGGTGATGGATGAGTTTTTGCCAAATAAATGAGGAATAAGTGATCCTCATTTAATGCTTTGATGGAGAGACTTCAAGGCTTGTAACTTCTCAATCACCAATGGTTTCTGGATGATTGTTGATAACTCTTGAGTCCTCAAGGCTGTTGAAGTTCGTCATTGATGAGCAGTGAATGCTTTGAAACCCTTGAAATGCATTGAATGCACTAGCTGGAAACTCAACCTGTTGAGTCTCAACCTGTTGAGTTTCCATGAACTATGGTTTTCCTTGGCTTCCAGTATGACCAACTGGATTTGGGCTTGTGAGTCTTGAACCATAACATTGGGATGGTCTTTAGTCCAAAAATTGATGGTGTGGGTCCGATCATGGGTTGAAAAATGCACTTGGGCCAAATTGTCATGCGATTGAGCCCAAACCGAAATGTTGAAAATTGGGATGGCCAAAACTGAGGAGTGATTGCACTTGTTCTTCATCCCTGATAATGTCTTCACTTTACTCCCCACACTTTGAAAAAGTGTGCATCAATAGGTTGAGCGCTTCCTTAGACTTCTTGGTCTATCTCTTTGTCATAGATCCTCCAAGACCAATTAAGAGATCATGATATTTGGCTTGAACTGCTCCATATCATTTGGTTCATTGAAGTTGCAAGTGTCATAAAAACCAATGACCTCTTCTTTTGGCATGTGAGCTATTGGATCCTCAAGGTTGCATATGGGTGCAACTAGATCATTTGTCAGTTTCACGTCACCTAGGTAGTGTTTTTAATCATGGATTTTAGTAGTGTCACCACTCTTTGTGAATTGGATCCGTCACTGATTGCAAGAGATGAGAATAAGTTTGAAAAGAAATAATAATGATAAAAGTTTATGAAATATAAGTTAATGATCATAAATAATTTTAATCAATACAAAAGAGAAGTTAAAAATGTCAACACATTTGAGAGTGAGTCGTGGTTGATTTAACATGGTTAGTTAATTGGAGTAGAGTGGAGTGGATGTAGATTAACACGCGAGAAATAGGACACGTAATGTGGAGTGGTGGATAGGGTTATGATGATGGAGAATTAAAAATAACGTCGGCCCAAACCAAAAATGTTGAATTTCAAAATCCTATCTACTCAGTAAGTAGAGTACTAGAGTACTTAGGTTGAAATTGAAGTCAACGTATGTGACTGTGAGCACCATGCCACCACCACCACCCCACGCCCACTTTCGTTCGGTTCGCCACTTTCGTCCGGCTCAATGGACCACACCGCATCACATGCTTATTACCATCACCATCATCATCATCATCATCATCAATCACACAGCTATCTATGGATCGCCAAAATTCTTCCATGCATTAATATGAGTAACTTTTTTCTCTTTAATTTACACGGTTTTCATTTCACTTTGGGAATTAACTAACCTCGGTCAATTTGTTGTTAAATTTCCTTTCTTAAAAAGTTTCTCTCTATTTCTCATTTACCCACCCACCGTACGTGTTAAAAATCTTAGAAAAAAGTACTTACAGAAATAAGCGCAACTTAATTCGTGTCATAGTTTTTGTTGATCACAATTGGAAGATTGAACTTAATTACTACCTAGTCTGTCCATGAATTTTAAATGTATTTTTAATTAATTAAAAATATTTATGTCTTTTTTGAATGATGACAAATTTATTAATTAATCAATGAACAAAAATACTAACAAAAGACTGCTGAAGGCCACGGAAACCATGGACTTTTTAGCAATTCGCTAAACCTAAATATTTAGAGCCGTCGAGTTTGAATTTGCTTTTTCCAAAGTAATCTTTTCCATATTAAATTTAATAAATTTCTGAATATGAACTCCGTTTAAAGAAATGGAATGGATTTTATATAATAAAATTGAACACTTCACACTACTTCCTCATCCCTAAATTAAATGGTACACTTGACTTCTTTGGGTACAAAATGTTAAGAAAATGTTGAAAGTGGGGGAGAAAAATAATATGGGTATGTGAAGGATGAGAGAAAATGTTAAAAAGTAAGGAAAATTAATAAGGCTACAAAAGCAAAAGAAATAGCTAAAAAATTTCTAAAAGAGAAACGTAAATATTTTGGATTTTTCTAAACATAAAATATAACATTTTTTGGGGGACGGATGGATCAGTATTATATTACGTGAAGTAAAATCAATGAGTTAGGCATGAAAATTCAGGCAAATATTCCGAAATGATAAGGAACACAATGACAAAATTGATTCGCAAGGAAGATGGTTAAGCTTAATTCAGATGCTATCTTTCTTATAATGGAGCTCAAACAGGTGGAAGAAGTTCTCAGTTACTTGGGGAGAATGACTAGTTAATCTCATCGGTGCCGTTGGAAATTGCCTGTAATCATTCTTTAGGCACCCAACTTTAAAATCTTCTGATCCGACTCACAAACTCTTGAGCTTTACTACATCTCAGAGTAGCTTTTTTTTAAAACAAAAGTTAAAAAAAGGTTAATTCTGGAAATAAACGCTAAACATTATGGGTACAAGCTTAAAAAAAAACATTGTAACTTGTCCGGGTCGGAATGGGCGTGAAGAAATAGTATAGGGACCAAGTTGGGAAATACGAAGGAAGAAATAAAGATCCAAGAGACGCGCCTTTTTGACAGTTATCAGGCGCAAACGATGCGGAAGGCAAGAAAGAAAGAAAGAAAGAAATCACACTCCATTAGATATTTATTCTGGACTCCAGTGGCTGTCAACAGCCAAACAAATCAAAACTCCCCCCGTTTACTCTTTCCTTAAAAGATCAAAAAACAAAAAATCACCGCTTCCAAAAAAACTACAACTTTTAGTACCAGATTAACAACAAAGGTCTAAGATCCCGTTTATTTACCACATATGTGGAAAAATACCTACCTAAATGTACTACTAATTAACTAACTTAACTAACTAACTAATATACTAAAAGACTAAAACACCCTTCATAGAGATTTATTAAGAGGATAAATTTGACATTTTCATGGTGTGTGTTTTTCCACATATGTGGTAAATAGACACCCACAAGGTTCTAAATCAAACGAAATTTAGTTGTAACTATTTAATTTCATTAATATTTTTTATTAAAAAATTATAAATAATCGAAACAGGTATACTTGAAAATACATTTATTTACCACTGGAAAAGAGGAACGTTGGTTACCTACTTCTTCTCTCTCTTTTTTTAATCTAGAAAAAAATTAAAAAGCAGTGGTGGTGCAGTGCTAAGTGCTAACTAATTAATGGAGTAGAATAGAGTAGAGTGGTGAGAATGTAAAAAGTTTGGTAGTTGTTGGGTTGGTGGAAGTAAAATGGTTTTAAAAAAACAAAAAGAAGGGTGGGAATTGGGAGTGGGAAGCGGCGTCGTAAAGGAGGAAGATTTGACTGGGAGGAGGAGAGGAATATACCGATGGAATATTACACAGTTTGATCCCATTTTTTTTTCTTTTCTTTTCTCTAGTCTCTAAAAAAATCTCTCCTCTTCAGAAGCCGCACACACACCATCACCATCATCACCATCATCATCATCATCATCATCATCGCCTTGTATATATATTCCTCAATCTTCCTTCACTTTCTTCAACCCCACAACACAACAACATTCATACTTTCTGTTCTCTTCTGTTTTGTTTTTTTCTCTGTCTCTTTTGCAGTAATTTTTTTCATTAATTTCCCTTTTCCGCAGAAATTCACAGCACCCGGCTGCTCGGAGGTTAGTTATACAAATAAACTCCTCATCCCTTCTTATTTATTTATTTATTTATTTATTTGTATCTGCTGTAATATTGTGGATTATTATTGCATTGTGTTTTCTTTCTGTTAATTTCTCCGGAGAGAGAAGACATTCAATAAATTAAGATGAATTTTCCTTTTCCCCCCATTTTCATGCATGCAAATTAGTTTCTCCTTGTTTTTTGTTTTTATGATCTCTGTCTAATAGGACACACATTTTCCTCCGACGAACGCACAGTTTCGAAATTACTGAACTAATTTGCTACAGTTTATTGGCGCTTCTGAAATCCTGTGTAGGTATATAGCTCAATTATTCTAAAATTCATGACACACAACCCTCAAACTCCAGATAAGACTAACTGAGGAAGGTGTGCTAGTTTTAATTTTTTTTTAAAGTCCATGACATTTAGTGGACGTGGCTCATATTTTTATCTGTAGCTGCAAATACGTGTTCACATATGCAATTAAAATAGACGAGGAGTCAACACAGATACAATAATATACTAGTAGAAATTAATCTGTGTATGATTGAACTGAGACCAGCGATTATTTTTAAACCTCTCGCTTTCTCACTTTGGCAGGTACTAATTACGTTTTCTCTGTTTCATCTTTATCTAGAGGAGTGTAAGAGAAAAGGCTAATCGCAGCAAGCTTTCTAACGATGGCCGGAGAACAATTACAAGTGCTTAACGCACTTGACGTAGCCAAAACACAGTGGTATCATTTCACTGCCATCATCATCGCCGGAATGGGGTTCTTCACCGATGCATATGATCTCTTTTGCATATCCCTTGTCACCAAGTTACTCGGCCGAATCTACTATCATGAGGAAGGTTCATCGAAGCCTGGATCATTGCCTCCCAATGTGGCAGCTGCAGTGAATGGTGTGGCCTTCTGTGGAACTCTATCAGGTCAGCTCTTCTTCGGTTGGCTTGGTGACAAGCTTGGCCGGAAGAAGGTCTATGGCATGACGCTCATGCTTATGGTCATCGCCTCTGTTGCCTCCGGTCTGTCTTTCGGTCATGAGCCTAAATCTGTCATGGTCACTCTCTGCTTCTTCCGGTTCTGGCTTGGTTTCGGTATCGGTGGTGATTATCCGCTTTCGGCCACTATCATGTCTGAGTATGCCAACAAGAAGACTCGTGGAGCGTTCATTGCTGCTGTGTTTGCTATGCAGGGTTTTGGGATTATGGCAGGAGGGATGTTTGCTATCATTGTGTCGGCTGCGTTTAATGCAAAGTTTAATGCGCCTGCCTATGAGGTTGATCCAGTTGGTTCAACTGTTCCTGAAGCAGATTTCGTATGGCGTCTGATTTTGATGGTTGGGGCTCTTCCGGCCGCTCTCACTTACTACTGGAGGATGAAGATGCCGGAGACTGCGCGGTACACGGCTCTAGTGGCTAAGGATGCAAAGCAGGCTGCTTCTGATATGTCAAAGGTGTTGCAAATGGACATTGAAGCAGAGCCACAGAAGATGCAGGAGCTGTCTAAGCAGGGGGGGAAATACGCCTTGTTCTCCAAGGAATTCATGAGGCGCCATGGCCTTCACTTGCTTGGAACCACCACCACCTGGTTCCTCCTTGACATTGCATTCTACAGTCAGAACCTGTTCCAAAAGGATATCTTCAGTGCCATTGGATGGATTCCTTCTGCAAAGACCATGAATGCCATCGAAGAGGTTTACAGAATTGCAAGGGCTCAAACCCTCATCGCCCTCTGCAGCACTGTCCCTGGCTACTGGTTCACCGTCGCATTCATCGATAGGATTGGAAGGTTTGCCATTCAGTTGATGGGGTTCTTCTTCATGACAGTGTTCATGTTTGCACTGGCCATCCCTTATGACCATTGGACTCATAGGGACAACCGGATCGGATTCGTTGCAATGTACTCACTCACTTTCTTCTTCGCCAACTTTGGTCCTAATGCAACCACATTTGTGGTGCCAGCTGAGATTTTCCCAGCCAGGTTCAGGTCCACATGCCATGGAATATCAGCAGCATCCGGGAAGCTTGGTGCCATAGTTGGAGCATTCGGGTTCCTATACTTGGCTCAGAACAAGGACAAGGCGAAAGCTGATCCAGGGTACCCTGCAGGTATAGGGGTGAAGAATGCACTCATTGTGCTGGGTGTGGTGAATGCACTGGGGTTCATGTTCACCTTCTTGGTTCCGGAATCGAAAGGGAAATCGTTGGAAGAGATGTCGGGTGAAAACGAGGAAGAGGAAACCAGTACGAATCGGACGGTACCTGTTGCATAGGAGGAGGTATTGTAAAACCCTTCTTGTTAGTTTGATCGGAGACGAGAGAGAGGTAGCTAATAATAATGTGTCTACGTTCATGTCTTGTAAGAGACCGTTTCTTTCTGTGTTGCCAGATTGTTCTCTCCTTAATCAGGCTTCCTTTCCACTCTGTAACCTGACCTCGAGGAAACATAATAGAGTACCAAATTTCTTTCTTTTCTGTTCCCAGATGTCTTCAACACTTAATTACCTTACGGTTTGAAAGTGTTGATGGATGAGTGTGAGGGCGGACAGGGACAATTGACAGAGCTCTAGTGTGTGAAACATAAGCAGTTCATGAGTCCCTCCCTCTCAACAGTTCCGTTGGTGGAACTAGTTTCTTAGTCAAGGACAAAATCTCTGAAAGCAATTCTGATGATCATGAAAGCGATGGAATTCTAACCCACCCACTAGTCTAGTACTGGAACAAGTCAGCGCCAAAGTTGAAGAACCGCAAACACCGTCAGTCACCATGGAATGTGATGTTACTAACTGCTGAAAAATTGCACTGTTTGTTTATCAACATGTGCATATTATAAACTGAAATTTTAATTTGTAATTTTTCATGTTTATTTCTTAATACTAATAAATAGAATAAAAAAATAAGTTTGAAAATCCAACCTTTCAATCTCTGGAGAAGGGAAGAAGTACAATGCATTCTCAAGGCATCAACAAGATTAAGTTGAATAAATAAATTGGCATATATTCACCTTATGTTTTATAGCAGTTCAAGTGTTGTAAAGAGACTCTTCATTTGGTTCAGGTGCAATTCAAAGGAATCTGATGCCTAAATTAAACGCACTCCCATCCCATTGCATCAAAGTAGCAGCACACACAGCGTTCCTACCCAATCAAAGCAACTGGATGCAAAAGAGAAGCCTTGGAGAGTAAACAACTTAGAGGCTAGAGCTGGCTGATGCATCCAACCAACAAAAATCACCCCCATACCCTCTAATTATAAGAGACTTCACTACGCAAGACAACTACTAACGTTCTCAAGTAGTCACGTTACTCACGTAGCTTGATTAGTTTAGTAAATATGGGGACCCAATATTTAAATAAAGTGAAAAGGTCTTTTTTCACCATTCACTTTTAATAAAAGATTTATTTTTACTATTATTTTAAAAATTTGTTTCTTTTTTTGGCCATCCAAGTTGTTGTCTCTAGCCCTCATTCATCGCACTCTGTTAAATCAATTTCACACTAAATTCTAAAATTTCTAAAAATTAACAATTACATCCACCTTCTAAACTACTCATCGTCTTCATTCTTCACCCATCTCTCTGATGCCACCCACCTCTAGCGAGGTGTATGGCAGGTTTGGAGAGGTGTAAAGCAGGTCCGATGAGGTGCAAAACAAGTTCAACGAGATGTAGGGTAGGTCCGACAACATGCAATATGAATCATACGCTATACATGAATAGTGGTACAAAGAACCCATAAAACAATTAATGAAAGATTTTTTAGTAAATTAGGACGGGTAAAACAAGTTCAACGAGATGTAGGGTAGGTCTGACAACATGCAATATGAATCATACGCTATACATGAATAGTGGTACAAAGAACCCATAAAACAATTAATGAAAGATTTTTTAGTAAATTAGGACGGGTAGTGGATTAATTATTAACAGGCATATATCATATATGGGTTAGTTAGATGTGGGTTTTTGTTTACTTATAAAATTGCGGTTATTCTGGTTAACCGCATTATTTATCTCTTTAACTATAAACAACACAAATAATCGCATAATAAAATACACCAATAATCGAATCTAAAACAACTTTAACTAAACCTAATTAATCACATATATTCCGTGATATCGTTAAGTTGGTTATAATCGTGAACTTGCATAGCCCTAGATAGGAGAGGGGGTTAGATTGCATCTTTTACAAGAAGATTCACTCTGTTAACGACTATAGTGATAAATACGATTCAAAGAGTAAATGTTGATGACAAAAAAGGTCCAAAGAAAAAATATCGATAGCAAAAAAAGATAACTTTTTAAAATAATGTCAACAAAATACCTTTAAACAAACATGAGTGATAAAAAGTTACACTTTTCATTTCAATAAATAAGTAGCATTCCCTTTACCCAAAAAGATGATTCCGGTCCCTAAAAAAATTGAACACATACTCCCTCCGTCCCTTTATTTTCGCAACAGTTTGATTTGAGATGTTCATCTGACTTCAATTTATCTATATTAATTCAAGATAATTTTTTTTAATAAAAAATATGTTTAGAAACTAGATGCACTAAATTATCATATTTTTATAAAATGTATAAAATTCTACTTGAAAGTGTTCGAGAAATAAAATCATAAATTAAAATCTGAAAAACCAAATGTCGTAATAACAAAGGGACGAGAGGAAGTATTTTTTTGGACAGTTCCAAGAAAAAATTGTTTACTTTTCCGTAAAGAGAAAAAATTTCACTTTAAAAATTACTAAACTATCTTCATTTTATCTTTACTTTTCTTATTTCATTTTATTAATATTTAATTCCCATTTCCCATTAAACTCTTCAATTAATCGGGAAATGAGGGAGGGAGTAACAAGTTTTATTTGCATTAACATTTCAGGCTTTCAGGCCCATACCCACTATCGGGCCGTTGACTCTGAAGCTCATGATAGGTGGCACATATTTAGTGGTTGCTCAATTGGAGCGACCCGAAACCTAATTCGATTTATTTTGACCCGAACCAGCGGTTTAATTTTCCCAAACGAAACGAAACGAAACTGGGAGTATGCGTCTGGTTCGGTTGGATAGTCAAAATTGGTGTGTCCTCTGTTTAGGGTTCTTTTTCTTTTCATACAATCTCTAATCATTCGCTTCGTATCAGAGTTTTAACGCGCCAAGTATGGATCAAGATGGTACCTTCCCGAAAATCCCTCCTCCGGGATCTCGAAATTTCTGAATTTTCGTCGCTTTGGTTTGATTTTCCTTTTCAATTGTCCAGGTCAGAGGGGCGCCACGACCCCTTCTGCAATGCTTGCTTCTCTGCTTAGCAGGAGGGCCAAGCTTCAGGAAGAGCTGCGAAGTATAGAAAGACAGGTGAAGTCTGGTCAGCATTGAAGTTGTCTTGCTGCGTAAATTTCTTTTGTGCTCTGATTTCGTGGTGATTAAGTTAAGGCCTATTGAAATGCTTATGTTTTCAGGTTTATGACATGGAGACGAGTTATTTACAGGACCCAAGTCAGTGTGGCAATGTGCTGAAAGGCTTTGATGGGTTCCTCTCCTCAGCTAAGAATACTGCACTGTATGGAATGGCTATGATTTTGTTTCCCTCTCGTTTTAATCATGGATTTTGATGAGTGTTGTGTTCTGCTCATAATTCATCTATTTGATCATTATTAGTGTCTGTTTAGGATAGGAAGTTTGCTTTATGATCTTTTGTTTTGGACAGAGAAGGGGTTAGAAGCGTGGGTTGATGTGTGTGATGCTTCATTGAATGAACTAATAGTGTTAAAAAAAATTTAGAAGATTAATTGACATTATAAAATCCATGCCACTGATCGACTTAGTTAGGAATAAGATGCGGTATGATGATTCAAGCGTGTAATGCAGTCTGAAGCGGACTCGGAAGTTCCAGCCTGAAGACAGGCTCTTCTCATTGTCCTCTGTAACCTCACCAGCTGTAAGTGTTTCAATTACTGTCCTTTTTCTACATTGACAATACTGAGTTTTGAGTTCCATTTGTTCTTATAACTTTTCATGATGATTTGGCTCTGAATGGCTGAAGTTGAACTCTCTAGCTAGTATTCATATTTCAAAGCAACTTAATATGTTCTTTTTTGCTTCCAGTTGATGCATGAATAGTGTTCTCCCAGTCTTTTTAGATGATTGAATAGTATTTGAGGTGCTTTTATAATTTCAAGCATAGTAGAGCAAACAGCACTCACTTGACGCAGTTTCCAATTGCTTAAGAGTTCTAGCTACTGACAGATTATAGGATTATTATATTATTTTTATTTTTGAAAGTAAAAGCCCTGATAACTCGTTTTAATTTAAATAAGCAGCAGTAGGAAAGCACTGGTAGGTTGGTGTCGAATTACGAAAATCTTGACCACCTCTGCTGCTTCACTTGAAGATTAGATAGGGAGAGATCAGGAAAATAACATATGTTTGAAAATGGAATGTTGTAATGGAGAATCTTATGGAGGTTCTCAACCCTTCCACCATTTGACCATCAAGTCAAATTGCTTAGCTTGCTTTACTCCCATTTCGTTTGTATTAATATGCATTCTAAGAGAAGGATTGTTCAATATCAATACATTGTCGCTGTAAACTTGGAGCGACAACTATACTAATTATGATCATTGATGATGCATACACAAAATCAACACTTTGGTGCCTGCTGCATGAGATGATCATGCATGAGTCATGACACTGTGAGACCATCAGTCAAGGTTTAGGCAAGGATTCATTTACAAGGATACTTTCTGGGTGTGCAATAATTTTTGTGCCCATGTTTTCCTTCGACTTTTAGACCTGCTTCTGCTAACATTCTAGGATTACAATAATTTCTAGCTATTAACTGTTCACCTAATTGCAAGTACAAGATGCAGTAGTTTGTAGTTTTCTTAATGGGCTAATCAATTCTTTGGAAATATGCTCAATTATAATGAAAGTAGCTGTGCAAAATTTGACTCTTCCTGATAGCCATGAAGCTTACAGGAAAGGAAATGAAAGTTACATTTAACATCGTTCCCCTTTTTTCTGAGTTTATGTTTTATGATCTTTGTTGATTTTAGAATATTAGTCTTGTAATGGGACATCACTGTAGCAATTATTTCAACTCATTTTCATCTCATGATATTTTCCATGCAAGTGGAAAAAACCTATGGTGATGACGGTTCTGAAATTTCTAAAAAGGTTGCGACAAAAGGGACATTTGGTGTAAAATTTTGCCATTATTTTTTTAATGAATTTATTGTGTAGACTAGTTTTGGACAATTAGCTGACACTATAAATTACACTTCACCGACCCCAACATAGTTGGGATTAAGGTGTAGTTGATGATATGCTCCCAAGTTTAGATCCGTTATTTCATTGTAGGCCGAGGAGATTGCAGCAGGACGGGAAGGTGAGCCACCTATCTTGTGGTGTATGCAAGACTTTCCTTTGTTATTACTTGTCATTTAATTTCCTTCTGTGAACAGATGGAAAGTCGGACTTTGGTCCTGGTCGGTCAAAGGGAGGTGGTATCTATGCAAATGGACAGTAAGTACATAAATCTTGCTCCTTCTAAGTACTAGGCTAATGGTTCCTTGACTCTGGAAATAACTGAAAGTAGCATGGGATATCTGTAATCGAACACCAATGATGTTGAACGTATCTGTGTGCCTATGATAGAGGGAAGCCGAAGAAAGGGAGAGGTGGCCCTAGAGAAGCTAAGAGATTCAGGCATTCTAGTGAACCAGATTTTGACTATGATGATGATCTTGATGCGACACTGTGAAGCCACGCGGATTATTTGGTGCTGCCTGGCATTTGTTTGAGCTGGAAGCTTTTAATGGTTCTAAGCCTGAGGTTTGGCTTGGGAGTCTGATGGCAAATGCTGTCTGGGCACCTAATGTGTAGATAAGTAGTTCCTGTCGTCCATGATGAACTAACACTCAGCAACAGTGTAAGCTTTCAGACAATGTGTAGTTGAACTTAATCATCAGAGAGAGATTGACAAGTTTTAACCGAGAATGACTGAATGATGGCCAACTTGTGCTACAGTGAACTGTTTGTGTTAGAGTCGTCGTACTTATGGCGGACCATTGGAGAAACCAGGTAGGTTGCCTTATTCTAGACGCTAAACTTTACTCATGTGAACACAGTCCAAAAGTCCAACATTAACACTACCCAATTACTTTTTATATAAACATTAACAGTCAAAACTTTTAAATCTAAAACTAGCTTCGCACGCGTTATGAATTCTGAGACCTAGAGAGCGCCGCATGGCATGCCTCTCTCTTGTTTGGCCCGTACATCACCTCCACCGCGCCGATCTCTCGTTGCCCTCTCTATTGTCACTGCGCATATCTATCCTCCACCTCGTTGTCTCTGACCAATATTTGGTGAGGTTGAGGGTTGCCTCAACCTGCCAGGAGTCATGATCTTATGCTTCTGGGTTTTGCTGGCTGTGAGGGCAGTCAACAAAACTCAGTTTCTTTGTTTAATTGGACCCTCTATATATGTTTTGTTTATGTCGTATTGCGTTATTGATTTTGTTTGGTGTTAGCTGCTTTAGTGATCTTGTGCGTTATCCGGGGTTATTTTTGTTTTGTTTATTCTGTTATCATGTAGGTGGGTTACTATGGTTGTCACTATTTCTGCGATTAGCCCTCTCATTAACCCATAATGGTGCGCCGATACCATTTAGCCTTAGGGCGTGCATGGGTACCGGGAGTCGGATTCCTGACCTTTTTTTCCGCCATAGTGGTCATGACCATCGTCATGATTTGCATAGCTTTTGGAGGCTAGACAATGAGAGTCTAATCGTAATGGTTTTTATCTCCTTCTGTAATTCTATTTATGTGAAGTATTCCCCATTTACAAGTAGTTTATTTGTACCCAGTCCAGGTGTCTCAGTTCGTTGTCTACGACTTATTTTGTAATGTTTCATAACTAATGAGATAAGTCTTTCTTGTTCAAAAAAAAACTTTCAAATCTAATAAAAATACTCCTCCATCCCTTTTTAATCCCTATTTTGGGGAAATTATCATTTACCCCCCACGGTTTAGTATAATCATCACTTTGTCCCCCACATTTTTGAAATCCTAAAAAGATCCCCCTGAGCTTTGACAAAATATACAAATATCCCCATGAACGTGAACTACCGTTAAAAATTGTGTTAGATTTTAGATTTAATTACAAATATTGTACCATGGAATTTCTAATACTAACAATGTTACCCGTAATTATTTTATTTGACATTAGGCTCCACCCTCCACATCCTTACCTCTCGAACTTCGATCTTCCTTGTCTGCCGCCCTTCTAGCCCACCATGACGGCGTCAGTAGCATCGCATCACCTCTTTCGTCACCGCTTGTCTGCCTCTTGATCGCAGAGCTTCCATCATCTCTAGATTTGTTTGTCGTATCCCGATCTTATTCGCGATTTTCTGTCGAGTGCAACAATTAACTTATCGCTGGCAAGCTAGATCCGATGTGGAAGGGTTGGGCTTTGGGTTTGACTCGATTCCCATGCCGCCTTACCGCCGGCCCATTGGCTACGGTAAAGCGGGCGGGAGGGAGGGAGGTGGAGTGGGGTGATAAAAGTGTAAACGTTTTGACTTTGGTGAAAAAAATTGATTGAAAGTTTTAAATGGGTAAATTTGTTAGGGTTAAAAAAGTTAGTGTCCGAATTTGTAATTAAATCTAAAACGGAATTTTTAATGGTAATTAACAGTCAGAGGGGTATTTGTATATTTCGTCAAACCTCAGGAGGATTTTTTGATGATTTCAAAAATGCAGGGACAGAGTGATGATTATGCTAAACTTAAGGTGAGGGGGTAAATGATAGTTTCCTTTTTTTTTTTGTTTCAAGGAGATTTTCTCCACTTTATTTGATTTTTCCCATCAATTCAGCACAAATTTTAACAAAATAGTCCCTCTATTTCATAAAAATTGTTTGTCCTCTAGTTTTAAATTTTTGTTCAAAATAAATTTTCGTAAGGGAAAATTGTTAAGAAAAGCTATACAAATATATTTGAAACTCGACATATCAATTTATTATTATTATTATTATTATTATTATTATTATATGAATTTATATGTTAAAATATTAAATTAAAAAATTTATAAATTAAATGTTGAGTATAAACTCGGCATCCTTTACGGACATAGGAGTATCTGTTTCTATACATAACTCTACAATATCCAATAACTATAAAAGGATTATAGTATTTTTTTGGTAAAATAAGGAAATTTCCAAAAAAATCAATTTTTGTTTAATCACAGTATCCAGTTAACGGAAAAATTAAATATTACCCGTTCCTAAAAAAAATGGTGCCTCATTTTAAGCATTTAATATAATTTTATTTTACTTTATATATTATATAAAACCAAGATTTTAAATGAAAATTATATATATATATATATAATTTCTAAATATAATTTTTCACAAATTTTATGTATTCTTTCTACTAATAATTTTTCTACTAATAATTTAAGTGGACCATAACATAGAAAAATACACACACCAATTTTATGGAACGAAGATAGAAAGTAAACGCACCATGGGCTTTGTGGACTGATCATAATAGAAGCTCTCTATTTCTACTCAGTAAGAAGTGGACCTGGCCGAAGTGTTGTGCGGCTGCGGCCTGTATCGATACGACATCGTGTCAGTGCACCCGATATCTTTTGGGTTGAATTTTCTTTTTGTGTTCTCCTCCGCAGTTCAGAGGTTCGCCGAGTCCGGCGGCGCCAATTTCTTATCAGCCCGCCAGCCGCCGCTTTGAAAGGGAGGTGCTCTCTCTTCCTCGCAAATGAACTTGCTGGTGACATTTCTTTTCTCTACTCTCTCCTTCCTTCTCCCAAAACCCAAAATTCTACAACTTCAAATGCTAGCATTTCGCCTTCTAATCTAATGTCCTAAGACAATAAAGCAGGAGAAACTGAAGATGCAGAAGGAGCCAGACAACACCAAGCCACCCGGAGCCGAAGTTCCAATTTACTGGTTTGAGACTTCCGGTTCCGTCTGCCGCAGGTTCGAGTTCGAGCCCGACGGCTGTCTTTCGGTTAGTATGTTGGTCGTCGGCCTTTCACTTTATCATATCTGAGTCAATTTTACATGCATTTTGGTGCGCAGATGCATTTTATCGCTTTCTTTCTCTTCACAATGAGCTTTCTGGATATTGAGGTTTCTAGTTTTATGCGCATTGCTTAGTCTCGAGTTACGGAGCAGCTAGAGATTTTGGATCGATTTATTGCGCGTTTCCTTTTTATCTTTTCATCTGAGTTCTGCATTGTTTGATTCATGTTATTTCTTTAAGCATTTCAACGTGCTAATTTCGGACATGTGCCTAAAGTTTTGCCTTAGGACATCTCTACGCCATTGATCGAGACATGCACTTGGAAATGTTGAAAATAGTCATTTTTTAGGTGTGAATGTGTGACTGTATAAAATCTGCATCTGTGACCTCTTTTTCCTTTTTCTACTTTTTAAAATATGATGCATTTTGATGCAGGTGAAGGTGGTTGATGATTCAAGACCAGTGTTCAATAGGGTGGTGGAATCCTTCTTGAACAAGTTTTTCCCCTCAGGCTATCCATATAGGTATTTATTCTTTATCAAAATACTCCGTATGTTTGATAAAAGAAGTTGTTACTTAAAAAGCATGAATGTGTATCTTCTGTTGCTCGTGTAGTGTGAATGAGGGGTATCTTAGATACACACAGTATCGAGCATTGCAACATGCGTCGAGTGCAGCATTGTCTGTTTTGTCAACTCAGGTCTTCTTCTAATACCTTCAATTCTTTCAAACTAACTACATTGAAGAATGTTTCTGCTTGGTCTCTCTTCCTCTATGTATTTTTTTTTCTCTCCAATATTGAGCTGGGAGTGATGGGCGTGGTTAGAGGTGGAAAATGGTGAATCATAACCATCCCTGTCTTTAGTTTATGTGAATGCATATTCACTGGTCTCTTTGGTAGAGGCTAATTATCACTTTACTGCAACATCATGATCATGCTTTATATCCTTACACCTCTGCAGTCGCTGCTATTTGCTGCAGGCTTACGACCTACACCTGCCCAGGCTACAGCAGTTAGCTGGGTAAGTTCTCATTTGCAGGATACACAGAAAATATTACACGTTGTACCATTAAAGGTTTTTCCTCTTATTTTCTTCTCTCTACCTCACCTTTCAAATTATTTTGATAGATACTCAAAGATGGAATGCAACATATGGGAAAGCTCATATGCAGTAGTTTGGGTGCAAGAATGGATTCAGAACCCAAACGCTGGAGAATTTTGGGTATTGTTTTACTTTATGTTAAAACATTTATGGGTTTAAGTTGATTATCTGTAAATCTTTGTTAGGTTTGAGAATATTTTTCATCTTGCAGCCGATGTTCTCTATGACTTTGGTACGGGCTTGGAAGTTCTTTCACCCGTATGTCCTCATCTATTCCTTCAAGTTGCAGGACTTGGTAATTTTGCGAAGGTATTGATCAACCTTCACTGAATTGCTCTTTAACCAATCCAGTTCTTTCATAGTTTTGCATCTGTGCTGTGTCTCTCATTTATCCTATAATTTACCCATCTTTTTGTTATTTTTAATATACAATACCGAGTTAACATGGAATTTGCTTATCTTACATTTGTACACGGTCTCATGAGTTATACGTATATCTGTGCATATAAAACTAATCTCCAGCTTCTCCATTATAAGGGAATGGCAGTAGTTGCAGCCAGAGCTACCAGATTGCCAATATATTCTTCATTTGCCAAAGAAGGGAATCTTAGTGACTTGTTTGCGAAAGGGGAGGCCATATCAACACTTTTCAATGTCATTGGTATTGGGGTTGGAATTCAGTTAGCATCTACAATATGTTCAACGATGCAAGGAAAGGTATTAGATTTGGAACTGCGATTTTACTTTTAAAAATTCGTTAGCTTTGTGTGGCCATCATCTTTCCATAGTTAGGATGCATGAGTTCTCTCTTAGGCCATGGATGTAGTTTTTGTAAGGAAGACTTTAACCTTCCACGTAAAGCACTTGTACATGGTCACATATGTTAAATCTTGTCATATTTTTTTAGACCTTTTCTTAAAAATTATCCAATTTTGACATGCGCCGATGATCGACACAAGCAAATTTGTTTTTTTATCTAGCGAAAGCTCTAGCTTTTGAGTCCATGCCATCACATACACAAGTCATCAACTAAGTTACGTTGTTTCTGAATATGCTCTCAAAATCAAAATAACTCTATATCTTAGTGATCCAGAGTAGTTAAGTTTATAGGAGTATTACCAACTGGCACTCTGGTTCTCCGAGATGTAAAGTTCCTTTTACGGGTTTAGTCAATTATTGTGTACCCACCAATTATTGATAAATTATGTTTCTTTTCCTGCTTAGAAAATACTTCCTCCGTCCTCAATTAATGTATACATTTGACTTTGTTGTTTTAAGGTTCAATGTTTGACTCAAATGTTTACTAAGATAAATAGTGAAAAAAAATTCATAAAAATTATATTTAGAAAATTTATACTTCAAATTATGATATAGATAAAAAAATATTGAACTTAAAATACCTAAACACTCATGGAAAAAAATGATAGATTAAATACTGTGAAATAGTGAAAACAAATTATGTATTTTTTGAGGACGGGTGGAGTATGATTAATTTGTAAAACCTGCTAGAATAAATGTGTTATAAACCACATACTTCAGTAAAAAATTTGTTCTGTATGTACAGAAAGCGGTTGAAGAGTTAGTATTAGATTCAAGACTTAGCATTTATAGTGTGCCAATTCCGTAGTTATGATTTGGTGGACTGATATTTTACTGATATTGAACTTTTTCTTTCAGTTGGTGGTTGGTCCACTTCTTTCCGTGTTACATGTATACAGTGTAGTTGAAGAGATGCGAGCTGCCCCTGTCAATACATTGAATCCGCAGAGGACTGCTCTTGTGGTGGCTGATTATCTGAAGGTTTCTCTTCTATTTTTTAGAGTTTAATCATGCTTGCTTGCTGAAGTTTTCACTCATCTGATTGGCCTCTCTACATTAGACAGGGAAGGTACCAGGGCCTGCTGATCTGCGATATAAAGAAGATCTTCTGTTTCCTGGCCGACTGATTGAAGATGCTGGGAATGTGAAAGTGGGAAGCGCTTTGCAGAACTCTTTCAAGCCATCAGAACTGCTGGAATGGAAAGAACTCTTCCCAGAGGAGAAGTTTGTATTGAGTTCTGGAAACAAAGGGAGCAACATGTTATTAGAGCATAATGCAACTGGGGAGGATGCATTGAGGGGCTGGCTAGTAGCTGGTTATGCTGCAAGCATGGAGAGTTTGAGCCAAGAGCACAATTTGAGTGTTTTGCAGGATGCTTATGACAAAATGAATGACACATTTCCCTGGTTTTTATCTGAACTGCAGGCCAAAGGCTGGCATACAGATCGTTTCCTTGATGGGTCGGGAATTCGGTTTGCTTATCGATAACAAGCCATATGCAGGTATCATTCTCAATCCACCGGAACTATGGGATGTAAAAAGTAAGGTCCATTTAAGCAATGGAGAAGTGTGTGTGTGTGTTTTGCTTGCTGATGCAGCTTTTGTTACAGGTAACTAACCAAGTGAACAGATTGGATTTTAGTTTTAAGCAAACTAAGTGGTGTTTATTGGGTGCATAGAATCTGTAGAAAGTTACCCTGAAACTTGAATGAATAGTGTATGCTACATAACTCTAAACTGCTGTTTAGTTGTGAAAAATTAGTTTCGTGTTCAATTCCTGCTTTAGTTTCCATTTTCAGCATTTAAATTTGTAAATTATTTTCTGTAAAACGTATTTAGTCATCCAAAACTAGGACATATTAATATTGGTGTTGATATATAAACATAATGAATAAAAAAATGGAGCATAATTGTTGTTGAACAAGCGACTAGGCACTTTAGTAAAACTCTATTATATATCTAGAAAAAAGTTATTTTACTACATCCGTCTTGGAAAAATGGTGCATTTTTTTCCCGATGTAAATATTCAAAAAATTCAGAAAAAATATATTTTGAAACTATACACATTAATCTAAAATTTGTATCTAAATTATTCGACTTTGTATATCAAAATATTCAAGAAACAAAATTATAAATTAAATACTGAAAAACAAACGCATCATTTCCTAGCAACGGAGGTAATAATTCCTCTATGCTTATCTTTCATAAACATGGAAAAAAATAAGACACGTTTAGTTTTTTTTTTTTACTTCAAGTTTTATTTTCCAACTCTCCTTGAATAAATGAGTGTATAACTAATTTCTTGGATTAGAAAACCTTATTTTCGAAACATGGAAAACCTTGTTTCCACCTTTAACACGTGTTTTAAAGTCTTAGAACGCTAATCTTACAGTGAAATTTATCGAAAGAAAGCTGTAAAAGAAATTTTTATGAAAGATTTCTTGGACTAAATGGTCTCTTATCATTCAAGTTTACCACATCTTTGTCACATGTATCCTAGCGAAATTAAAAATTGTTGGGTACACTGGTTAAGTTAACCCTTGTCCCAAATGGGATAAAAACATGGTAATTCCTCCGTCCCAACAAATTGGTGCGTTTTTTTTCCGACAATGTGCAAGGTTTAAATTTTTATAAGAAAAATTTTGAAAATAATATATTTCAAAATTAAACACATTAATCTATAATATTTATTTAAAATATTTAATTTTACATATTAAAATGTTAAAGAAAAAAATTATACAAAATGTTAAAAATAAAACGCAATAAAAATGTGTTTGGAACAAAGGTAGTATTTGATTGCTATATAAAAGCACAAGTCAAACCTTCATTGGCTGAGTAGAGATTCAACTCCTCACCATGAGCCGCGTTTTAGGATTAAAATTGTTCACTTTTATTTTTTGGAGAAATTTCCTGGAAATATTTAAAAAATACAAAAGACTACCAAACTAAACCACACCTTCACTTCTACCTTTATTTTACAAAAAGAAAAGAAAAGCATACTTCAGTTCTATAAACAAAAAACAAAAAAAAAACAAAGAATAAAGTAGCAGTAGGTTTAACTTCCCTATTGAAAACTGATTTTACAACTGTCATTGGTGGCTAAATTTTCTTCCCAATTTCAACTCTCTTTCTGTTACTTGAAGACAAAACAGTAAAGACTTATTTCGGTCAATTAAATTAGAAAATAAATATACGTACGAGTACAGTAAGAAAAGAAACCATTAAAATAGCATATGAAATTTATAAATGTCGATGCACTGAGCAATATTTGCAAACAAATTATTTCCTTCAGTTGTTTTTTATATTTTGGTTCATATTGACAAAGACTTGATGTCTGACAAATAGCATGCCTTGCAGGAGTAGTCTTAAAGCTGCAGAACTATTTGTTTCCACCCTTAATAAGCACTTTGTCGAAAGAAAAGAATTGAGTATTAACCACTTGACAAGGTTAGAGGTGAAACATAACCAAGTAACCTGAATACTAATAATAGGGGGTTTCAAACCTACATTTTTTGAGGTGAATTTTTACAAATTCACCTCGTTTTTTTCACTTGATGAATTTTCGAAAATTGGACCTCCAAAATTCACTTCCAAAGTGAAAAAAAGTTTTTCACGTGAAAAATTTTTCACGTACAATTTCACCGGAGATGAGTGGGGTGGGATTTCGGGCCCTTTCGCCGCCACCAACCACCACGGTTAGCTTCCCCATGAGAAGACGAAGCTAACCCACCCTCCCACGTTTCGGAATCTGCCCGACGAAGGAGAAATTCGCGGTTAACCGCCACGACGAATTCGCGGTTAACCGCTTCGATCCGCCGTTCTCTCCGTCTTTGGCCACCCCAACCACCACCGTTGGAATCACCGGTCGACAGCGCACCTTCCAGACCCAGGTCCGCCGCCCTAAGTCGCATCTCCGCCGCCGCCTCCGCCGCCGCCGCCGAAAGCAGTGACCGCCGCTTTGTGCGGCTGTTTAAGGAGGCTGCAGGGAGGAGAGGAGTGGGGTGGCATTTCGGCTGGTGGAGATCTGGAAACGGAGGGGGTTGAAGGGGTGAATTAGGTTGGGGTGGTTTGATGGGGTAAATGGGTGTGGTGAAATTTAGTGATGATTTTATGGGGAAATGAGGTGAATTTTTTTTATGAGGTGAGAAGGTTTGAAACCCCTAATGATTAAATTTACAACTTTCATTGGTGGGGTGCATGTGCTCTTGCAATAGTGCAACACAAGAATGATGCTTGAAAACCCAGATAGCAAGCTATCAAACGACTTTTCCCCTCAAAAAATTAATTTAATATCATGTGAACCAATGACTCACGTATCAGGTATGAATTGGAATGAATGGAGTGACCAATTCTTAACGGAATGCCTGGATCTTAGGGCGTTTACGTTTCCCGTGTGGGACAAGCCTCTTTTGCTTGTAAGTCACTTTTTGCCAAATGCCAACCCACATTCTTAGGTGGGTGTCTATTTATCACATATGTGAAAAAACACACACCATGAAAATGTCAAATTTACCCTCTTAATAAATCTCTATGAAGGGTGTTTTAGTCTTTTAATTTATTAGATTAGTTAGTTAAGTTAGTTAATTAATAGTACATTTAGGTAGGTATTTTTCCACATATGTGATAAATAAACGGACTCCATTCTTAGTTGTATTTGCTTTTGTTGTGAACGCATGAATGGTGCCATGTCTTTAAACGTGGTGGTGATGTTTCCTGGCGTTAGTTGTTGGAGTTTTTTTTCTTGGTGCTAGATGTTTTGGTGCACAGTGGCTGATGCAGTGGTTTAGGAGTGGTGTTCATGGACATCAAGCAAAAAATGTTAAGCCCAAGTCGGAAGCGTTTGATCACTCATCGTTGTTTGGATTCAAATCTTTTGATTCTTTCAACTCTGGTTTAAGCCCTAAAGCCAACTTGTTTCAAGATGAGAGCAGGCCAAATCATGAAGAAGGTCAATTGTTGGCGATCATCTGGCTCAGATCTTGGTCTGGGATGAAGATCCCCAAGTTTTGGAGTGAGTCGTTCAGATCTTGGACGGTGGTGATTCTTGTGGCTGTTGACAGTTGTGGAGTTGGACTTGTTGTCGGGTCAGGCGGAGAACTGGGGTAGGATTGAGTGGAGGAGATTGTCACATCATCAAAGAACCGGTCACCGTAAACATAAAAACAGTAATGGAAAACAAGAACCAATTATTAAAATAATTACAAAAATGGACTTTTTGGTAAAATAGGACTTTTTTCCCGTAAAACAATGAATGTTTATTTTGTAGTTTGCACCTGTATATTCTTTCAACACTGAGATACACTTCACTTGTGAATGGAGCTTTGGATATTGGTCCATCTAAAATATCTAAGGTAGTAGTAATGTTTACTTGAATCTCTTCTTCATTTTTTTTTCCACTCAAAACCATAAGCAAGATAACTTATGTTACCTTGGAATACCAACGAGTGGCCTGGACACTGAAAATAGGTTTAAGTTCGCAACAGACAGATTCTTCACTTGAACAGACGTAAAAAGACGAGAGTCACAAGTTCATCTACAATGCTGCTCGTTCCTAGAAACCATTGAAGATAATTAACTGAAAGTGGATGCAAAATGCTCTCTATTTGGGGAACTTTCAAAGTAGATATTGTTGGGGCCTTCCACAGAAGACACCCTCCAAAAATAGACGTATGCTGCTTAGAGCAGCGAGCACACGGTATTCTTTAGTAAAAGGCGAAAGAATAATTCGCTTTGTACTCACTACACAGCTCCGTGAATTTAAGTGATTACAATTGCACCATCAAAGTACTGGAGGACCATCAGCTGCTTGGTGTACGCTGCCAATGTGGGACTATGTCTGCATGTTGTTCTTCTTACAATTGCACCATCAATCACGATGCTTTTGAGAAGAAAAGGCCCAAACAGTACCAACACATTTAAACCTCAACCACAGTCAAATGGAAAATTGGAATTCATAAAATATTAATCTTGTTTCCCAATGCTTAGAGATATCTGCAGATGTACAGAGCTTCATGATCATGAGACCATGGATGTTATCCATTTAATCGAAGGACCTTCCCCAATCCGCAGAACAAACTTCCCTGCACATCGAGCATCAGTAAAGCTTATTATAGATATGAATTACTTAGTAGAGCACCCCTTCATTCCAATGATGAGTAATTAGTTAGCACAAATGAAGTGATTCTTAATCTGGAGAAAGCACAAATGAATCTAGGAGTATAAAATAGAAGCCCGTTGGCTGTGGGGGTGGGTTGTGTGTTGTTGATCACTTGACCCAAATGGGTGCGAACTACTTTCCAAAATTAAATAAATCGCCCGAAGGGCTAAGGTTCATACTTAATACTACAAGCTGGTTAACATATGAATAGCAAAATAATTCAAACCTTACAAAGTATGATAAAATAATTAAAACACACAAAATAAGGGTACAAAACGATTAAAATGCACCTTAGGATCAATAGTAAGTTTTCCACCCTAAACTAATTCGGACCTAGCGTGAGTTATGGAGGAGTGAATTGGCTTTTTCACGGTGAGTTAAGCCTTATTCCTCTCACAGACGAGATCGCATCGCAATGAATACCTTGACTTTGACCATACTGACCAAACAATTCTACAAAAATTATCATTAACTTGAACACAACCATTCTGAATTGTCTACAAAATTTTAGATTAAAAGCATGTTAGGAGCTTAAGATATCATCAATTCAAGTTTGATGCATAAAGTGTTAGATTAAAAGCAAGTTAAGTGTTAGATCAACATGACAAGTAGTTTAGATCATCATCGTCACACCCACATGACTACCTTATTAGATCGACATAACAACTTGATTGATTAGCATAAAATGGTGATCAACATGATGAGTTGTTTAGATCGACATCACTATCTTGTTAGATCGACATGATTACCTAGTTAGATCGACATCACTACATTGTCAGATCCATATGACTACCTTGTTAGATCGACTTACCTACTTGATTGATCAGCATAAAATGGTGATCAACATGATGAGTTTTTTAGGTCAACATCATTATCTTGTTAGATCGACATGACTACCTAGTTAGATCAACATGACTACCTAGTTAGATCGACATCACTACCTTGTCAGATCCACATGACTACCTTGTTAGATCCACATACCTACTTGATTGATCAGCATAAAATGGTGATCAACATGATGAGTTTTTTAGATTGACATCACTATCTTGTTAGATCGATATGACTACCTAGTTAGATCGACATCACTACCTTGTTAGATCGACATACATTTTCACATTTTGGTCCTCTAACTTTGAGTTTTTAACCGAGTCAGTGACCATGTCATCGAGCCGTGACTGTTCCGCCAGTTTAGGACTAAAACATGTGATGTTTTGAAATTTATAGGACTGATATGTGATTTCATAATGCTATAGGACCGATTCATTAAAACGGCCAAACTTAGAGGACCAAAAGTGCACTTTTCCTATTAGATCATGAATAGGTGCTAAAAGATCCAAGTTTCGTCCAAGAGGGTTGAACCATATATACTTTACATACATACATGATACATGTGCGGGTTCGATTTGATGTTATTTCCCCTAGCTAGTGGCTTTTGATTTGAGAGCCGTACATACATGTGCGGGGTGGACACAATTCGGTTGAACCAAAATACTATTCTTAATCTATAGTAGTATCATACATAGGCATTAAAATCTTAACAACCAAATGTGCGATCAGACATTATTCACGGTCGAAGGAGGAAACGAAGAATGAACATGAAGCGAAAGAAGAAGACGGATCATATTCTATAAATCAATCGACCTTCATCAATATTTACCGCTACAAGTTGCGAGCCATAGCCTCTTGTAACTCCATCTCCGCCCTAAACCTAGCAATAAACTCCCCTGCCCTTTCGTCAACACCGCGCAATAGCGGCGACGCGAACCCCAGCGACTCCCACATGTCATCGCCGGCACTACTCGTCGTCCCAGGCCCAACAACAGCACCAGCTTCTTCATCACCATCAACAGCCTTGCTACAGCTCTTAACGCTCGGCAGTCGGATCTGATCCAGAATCATTTCAGCCGAGGCCGGCTCTCTGAACAGCTTATCGATGTAGACCGGAGCAGGGGCTGCAGCGGATAATCTCTTCTTGAAGAGCCCGAAACTCCGTTTGTTGGCCTTTCTGTAATTTCTCCGGCGGGTTTGGACGAGATGAGGTCTGTTGTTGTGGTGGTGGGATCTGGGTTTTGATGATCTGATGAGTTTGATGATTTTGAGTTTAGAGGTGAAGCTCTTCCATACCTTCTTGGCCCTGGGAAGCTTTAGCTTCAAGTTTAAGCAAGAGGAGGACATGAAATGGTAAAGTGAAGATGTTGGATGAATTTTGCGGAGTGATGATGAGTGGGTTGTTTTTATATAGATAGATAGATAGATAGATAGATAGATGCCCTGTACTACTGTGATGAGTTTCAGGATTCTATTTCTGTGACAATCCATTTTCTAGTTTCTTCAAAGATACTTATTCTCTACTCTGCTTGCAACTTCGCTTACCTCTTACGCAGGCAGGGAAAAGTGTCTTTTCAAGTTGTGCTTCAATCTCACGCCATAGTGTCCTAACCTAAAGGAGCCTTACTTATAGATTATTAAAAATAAACGAGGACCCTCAATTACATCAGTAGTTAAGACGCCAAAGTGCTTATTACAAAAATTTCCCGTTCGCTTAGTTACCTTAAATCGATATATCTAAATTCAGGTGAAATGGTTCATTCTCGTATTTATTCTGAATAATTAAGGCTAGCAGCAATAACATGGATGAGGTCGAAAAGCCTGGAATATAGTTTTGGGCCCCCACAACTCCCATACCCGAAACGAACGAAGCCCAACATAAGTTCCAAACTCCCCGTTAAGTGCAAGCTTCATTGGCGATGGCAAACGCTTGGGCCTGGCGGCCGGCGGCTTTCTCCGACACCAACGCTGCGATCATCAAGCTCTTCACCTCCCATGGCGAGTACGGGAAGCCCCGTCGGGCGTACGAGTTGAGTAGCGCGGCGACGCCCTGCTTCAGCAACCCATTGAAGGAGGCGCCTCCTCCGCCGTCGTCCCTCGCCGTCGACTCCAGCAACGTCATCTCCGATCTGTATCGTTCCACTGCTCTCGAGCCAAACGTTTTTGCCACCGTGGATCCCTGCGGCACCATCCTCGGCCACGGCTCAGCGCCGCCGCTCCAGAACCTGTGGAGACACGTCACGTGTTAGATCCGTGTTACGACACGGTCAAGAGAGGAAAATGAAAGTAATCTTACTGGGGAGTGCATCTTCCTCTAGCTCTGGTGAAGATAAAGCCTGGCATCCTCCGGAATCGGGCACCGGTGGCGGCGACTGTGGGGAAGGAGAAGGAGAGAAATAGAAGGAGAAAGATTGATGATTGGGGAAGAGACGAAGTGGCAGACATTGGGGAAGGATTAAGCTCTCTGGTCTTGAACTGGGGATTGGGATCTGAGATTTGGATTTGCCTCTCTTATTTGTCTTCAAAGATTCAAAATAAAGAAAACATGTCGGTTATCTGCAGCAACGCCTAGAACTCCGAGCATTTGTCTGACTGAGTACTGAACTGGGGGTTTGTTGCCTTGGGTCCACGTTTCTCAATACATGGGCGGCCACGGCCAGGCGGGTGATGAAGCGTTCTACTTTTGTCCTTTTAAATTTTCAAAATTAAATAATCAAGTAAACTACAAACATATCTCCCCTAGGTTTGGGTAACTCTTCACTTGTATCCTCAACTTTAATAAACCTTCAAAAACTTCCATTGACCATTAAAGCTTTCAATATGGACCAGCCATCACTCTACTTTTCCTCCACCACCCTCATCGATGCAATTGCAACCTCCATCTTTGCACAAATAGAGTCTGTGGTGGCTCATAGAATGAGGATAGAGACAAATTAAGCGCAGAAACACAAAAATTCGTTGCAAAAAAAAATTGAAGCATCGATGATTTGCGATCTGTCCTTCTCTTGACATCCTTTAAAAGATTACATATTGCAAGCACTAAAACGAAGCTGTTGTCAATAAAACAAGACAGGTTACAGTAAGAGTAACACTCTAAAGCAAGAAAGGCCTCTATGCTATACAGATTACTTAAAAAGCTAGAGGCCCTTTTATTTATTGAACGAACTCAACTAGCTTGTAGCTGATCGAACTCTAACCGAACAACTGTAAAAGCTAGCTTATTAAGCCTCCATTCTCATGGGCGACCTGGAGGCAGAAGAGAAGTAAGTGTCCTCATTGGCGAACTTCACCCTCCTGGCCTCATCCCTTGAGATCCTGAAGGCGTTGGCCAGCACATCCTCCGGCATCGCCTTCAGAGCAGAAGTCCGGCCTGATAAGGTGTTGGTCATGGCGTTGTCGTTGGTGTTGAAGGTGATCCAATCAGCACCCTCGCTCTGAGCGCGCTTCACCACGGCGTGGTTCGCGGGGATGACCAGGATCTGGCCCTTCTGGACGTCACCGTTGAACACCTGCTCGCCGGCTTCGTTAACCACCTGCATCCTGCACCGGCCCCTGATCATGTACAGCACCTTGTGTGCGTTCATGCACCAGTTGGGGACGACGGCTGCGTTCTGGTAGAGCACCACGCGCTCAGCGCTGAGCCTGAGGTACCTCAAGATGGGGAGGGTGTGGCTGTTGATGGTGCTGATGCGACCGGCGTTGGGGTTGTAGATGTCGGCGCGCTCCGGGCGGTCGATGTTCTCGCGGAGTTTCAATGAGCAGATGGTCTCCTCGAGGCCGTTCTCAGCTTCGGCGGCGAGATTGTAACGGCGGTCACCGCGTTCTTGCTCCTCATCCTCCATGGTGGGTGGTCGGACAAAGTCAAGTCGTTCCTGGACGCGGATGATGCTGCCTCTGCCGTCATTCTCGCCCTGGAGGCGGCGGGCCGTCTGGCGGTCGATGTTGAGGGCCTCAGCCAGGATCTCGGTGTCGAAGCCGCAGAAGAGATTGTTGCATCGGGTCTGTGACCCTCTGCCGGCGCCGGGCTGGTAGCCTTCTTCTTGGCGGCCCTCACCTCTCCTGAGCCTCATTCCTTCCTCCTGAATCCTCCTGAGTTGCCTCATCTCTTCCTCTGGGTTACCGGCCAGATGGAATTTCTGTGTAGGAATTACATATACATGCATATTAAGTATACTGCTATAGTATAAAGTATGGATAATGCTGGTCAAAAACAATCAAAAATAATATGTACCCTAGGGTTCCTGTCAAGTTGATTCTGGACGTTGCTGGTGTCTACGAGGGCAACGGCAACAACAGGCTCATCACCATCGTTGTAGCACCAGTGAACGACTCCGGCGGGGATGGCGATGATGTCACCTTGTCGGAAGCGGCGGAGCTTCTGGTGCTGGTCACGGGAGGCTCCGGCAGAGCCCCTACGTCCTGTGGCGCCCTGTTGTGGGTCCTGGAAGGTCTCAGCGCAGCCGGGCATGACGATACCGGCGTAGCCACGGCCTTGCTCGATGTACATTAGCTGAGGGGCGTTGCTGAATTGGGGCAAGAGGAGGCCCTGTGGCTGGATGGTGTTCCTCATGACGGCGACACCAGCGCACTGGAACTGCTCATGGTTGGGGTCCCAGAACTCAGTGAGACCGGCCTCGTGCTGGGCACGGTGGCTGGGGCGGACCGACTCGAGTCGGTTGAGTTGGCACTCATTCTGGAACTGGAACTTGGTGGTTCGGGCCAAACAGCTGCCGTGAAAGAGGATGAGAACAGAGAGAAACGAAAGCAGAGAGGGCCTAGCCATATCTATATATATAGCTAGTGATATGAGAGTCTCTTGAGCTTTGGATCGATCGATGGTGATGAAGAGAAGAGTACCGGAGGAGTGTATATATAGTGAGATTGGTTCATCGGCTTGCATGGCTTGTGAACCTTGACTGTTTACACATCATTGAGAGCAGCAGAGGCAGGTGGCGCCATCTTTCTCCTCCTCCGACAAAAATCTATAACAAACAAACAGATCGAAGATGAAAAAAGATGATATACTTTTATTACATGCAGGACGCATATATGTCAGTATAGCACTGTTAGTGATTAAATACTTATTTCATCTTGCTTTATACTGGTATGGTAGGAGAAATTAATTTCAGGGCATCTGGGTTCAGCTATACAGGGAACGAATTTATAAGGTTCACTTGCATGATGTGATTATAACTAAGACGCGAGGAAGAAACGCCGTTTTGGTGCTCCACATCATGCATGCTTGGTGATGACAACTGGTCCGGGGCATGTCAAAAGCTACGCCATCTGTGTGCCACATCTATATCTACATGTACACCACCACGTGCAGTACTAGCTAGCACGGGTTAATTCAATTTTAACTGCTAAGGTTATACTCCCTGCCTTTTACTAAAAATAATACATTTCACTGGACACAAAAATTTAAAAATGTTATTGATTAGAAGATAAAAATGTAAAGAAAGTATATAAGATAAAGTTGGAAAGAAATTTGGGGGTAATAATATAAAACTGATGTAAAACGGTTTATTTTTTAGAAAACGTATCAATTTTATTTAGATGATCGGAAAAGAAATATATATCAATTTTGCTGGAAACGAATAGTGTATATATATATAGTGCTAATTAAGGTTAGAAATAATCATTATCATTTCTTACTACTAATTTCTCAAGTCTCCGGCCGTGTTATATACCCACTAGTGGGTAAAACCACTAATTAATTCTAATATCATCTAATTAATAATTTTAAAGAGTAAAATACTCTTCTTAATTCTTAATTAGGTCTTTACTCAAATAACATAATTAGTGGTTTTTTAACTAGTCTTCCTTAGCTTCTCTCCAAGCTTGAACTCTTAATCGGCAATTGATCAGATTTTCATTTTATTTTCATATTAGGGACCATGTGGTATGATATGAAGTAGACATGAAATGAATGAAGGGGAGAGGGAAATGGAGAGACAAAATCCGTCCATACTTGCTAGACATACATGAAATTATAATATTTATTTTAATTCAATCACGTACTCCTTCGTATGTACAATTCAGTTCATTTTAAATAATTCAATTAAACAACTAAAAAATA
The DNA here is from genome assembly GCA_024586325.1 of Stellera chamaejasme. NCBI lineage: Eukaryota > Viridiplantae > Streptophyta > Magnoliopsida > Malvales > Thymelaeaceae > Stellera > Stellera chamaejasme. The sequence goes on along the minus strand of CM044982.1, from coordinate 9,030,864 downwards.
ACATAGAGATTGTTTAAACAAGTAATTCCTCACACAAACCAATTTTTAAGAACGACAATTGATGCATTTATGAGATTTTTTTTTTGAAAAATGGATGAGATATTTATCAGCGAAAAAATTATAGGTAAAAATCAATTTAAATATATTTTGCGATAAATATTTATGAATATATATATATATATAGTTGTTCTGAAAGCAGTTTTTTAACTAAAAAAGCAAGAAAAGTTAGATCACTATTAATTTATTCCAAAACAGAATTTTGAGGTAATTAACTATACATTTACGTAGTAAGCTGAATGTTCCATCTCCAAGTGTTGTCCCAAATAGGTAGCCAAGAGGGGGGTGAATTGGTTGACCTAAAAAACGAATACTTTTTGTGAAAACGTTAATACTGGAGCGGTCTCAACCCGTTGAGAAAACCGTGTCTAGGTAGAACAAAAATGTCGAAATAAATCAAAATAAAGAGAAGAACGACACCAAAAATTTATAGAGGTTCGGTCGACGACCTACGTCCTCTCCTCAAGTTCACCACTTGAGAGTTCTATCCACTATACTTTAAAATGGTTACACCAACCAAAAAGTACAAAAGTTTTTCCCGAGACTTAATTATAACCTAACTATGGTTTTCCCAAAGGCTCACCAAAAAACCTAACACTCCCGAAAATAGTTTTCCCAAGGCTCACTATTAACCTAACAAAAAATCCCTGTTTGGTTTTCTCAAGGCTCATCAAAACAAACCTTACAAAAAAACTGTTTTCTCGAAATATCTCAACCTGTTGAGGTTTTTCACGAAAAACACACAAAAATGTTTCAAATTAGTTTTTCTCTCTCCCAAAAATAAAGTAATGAAACTAAGATGAGGTAGAAGCTTGTTTATTCGAAATACACAGTACTGGAGAGCTTTTTGATGCTTGATTGCTTGGATGATGAGAGAGCTTGTATTCTTGATCAATATTCGAACTGATTTTCACCTTGAATGCGATCTCTTCTTTTATAATGGAGGAGCCTCACCTTCAACAGCTCTTTCTGTTCTTCAAATCAGGAGATGTGCACGAAATACTCCACAGATTCCGCTGATGCCAACGTTCAAAACCAAGAGAGATAGCAAAGTAGAGTTCTAACCAAACACAACTTCTTCATCTTTTATCTCAACTAAACACATCTACAAATAGGCTTAACGGGCACAACACTTTGGGCCTTTAAAACTGCATCCGAAACTCAACTTAACAAATAGACAAAGGTGCAAAACTATTAAATACTCACCAAGCTTTTCTAAACTTTACACAAAAGACCCAAAACTTTTGTAATCATCAAAATCCTTTTCTTGGAGAGGAATTAATCCAACAATGTGCTCCAGGATTCAAGGTAAGCATGATCTGGCACTTCAAAAACTGCAAGAGAACAACAACATTAGGGTTGAAAGGAAGCTGCAGAGGGATAAGAAGAAAGAACAACAAAGTTCTCAACCTGTTGACACGGCTGCAGATGGTAATGGCTCTGAAAATCAACCTGTTGTGACTGAAATCGCGCTAGTTCTTTACAAATCCTGACCCATTTACCATTCTCATCTTCTTTAAAACCACTCTTCTTAACAGTGGCTCAAACAAGATAGGTAAAGCTTTCTCTTTTCTCCATCTTTGTATTTGTTCCAGGAACCTTATGTACCTTAAGAAAATCACTTATCATTGATGCATATGGCATATGTTCCTTATGCCTTCCCTGAACAGAAAGCCCCAGCAACTGAACAACTCTCCTGCCAAAATCTATGTCCATTCCTCTCGCTACTTTGTACATCAAACAAAGATCACCCCAAGTGACTAATTGAGTACCATCCTTTGGAAAAATTATAGCAGTCACAATCCAATGCAGAATTCTGTATCGAAACTCACTGAAAAGCATGCATGTAAACTGATATGGAAGTGATTCATAAGGTATCCCTACATCTCCAAAGAAGTAATGAAAAGCTTCTTCCCTAAATTCAGCACTGTCAGGAATTTCAGAAACAGAGTCTAATACCCCCATGGCAGCAGAGAACTGACTATGTGATATTTTCACAAACTTTCCTTGAACAGTAGAGGTAATGCTCAATCCTCCAGATGCAACATTCAGTTTTGAAAAGAACTCAGAAACAAGATTTGTGTAGTCCTTTGCATGTGTAGACAGAAATGACATTAATCCATAAACATCTAACCAATCTCCTATTTCAGCAACTCCAAAAGATTCAAGAAGTTCCCTAGTAATATAAGAATGTTTTAGAAACTTGCTAAATCTGGGATTTACCTCTGCAATCTGTAACTTCTTGGTTGGCCGAATCTTGGAGGGCTTTTCTTCCAATTTCGTTTCTGTCAATGGAGAAATCTTCCTTTTCTTCAACACAGAGGGTGAAGATTTTGTGTGAATCTTCCTTAGACCATTGCCTCTGGTTCGAACTCTCTTGGATTCAACAGCAAGTTCCACTTGCTTTTTCTTCTTTAAATCACTTAAGAACGCAGCTAAGGTTACCTCTAGATCAGTACCTTCATCTGAAGAGATACTGACTGTTACCGAAGTAGAGGTCCGAACCTGTTTCAGCAAGGAGGGGCTCTGTTTTTCTCCCGGTGGTGCATGGGTGTCTAACTCCAACAACGCGGTGGCTTGCAACGGCTGGTCAGTGGTTTCCTCCGAATCAGTGCTGGATTTGGCCGAGTTGCGCTCATCGACAGGGGCTTCACTAAACTGATATTTTCGAAGGCCATTCGAATGAGAATCCTCTGTACTGCTGGAGTAATCGACTAAAAGAGGTGTGGGCTGAGGGATTTTCGACTTAGGATTTGAGGTGGAGGAGGATTGGGGCGGATCTTCCATGACCAGATGAGTTTTGCGATTTGAGAGAGAGAGATTTTCGTTGATGGTTCAGGAGGAGTCAGGAACGGTAAACGTGTTATGAGAAGTGGGAAAGAAGATAGAGTAACTAGTTTTGAAAAGTTACAGTTTGACCATTGGTAAAAGACTTCCATTAAAAAAATACCTCTTTTTCCCTTTTAACAACTCTTAATTATAACCCGAAAATATATATTTATAAATATAAAAAAATCTGGGAATTTCATTTTTATGCACATGGTTAATATAAGAAAATAAAATCATAGAAATATGAAATTAATTTTCATATCACATGATTTTCTTTCTTTTGACAGACACTAAACAGGTTGAAGAATGCATACCTGAGATTATCTTGGATTGCTCATGCCTAATTCCCTTCTTATATAGCTGAACCTTTCTTCGCATAGTGGTTTTGTGAATATGTCCGCTAGCTGATTATTTGTATCAACAAACTCAAGTAGAACATTTTCATTAGCAACATGTTCTCTAATAAAATAATACCTTATCTCAATGTGTTTAGCTCTAGAATGATGAACAGGATTTTTGGCTAAACAAATTGCACTCGTATTGTCACACTTAATATGAACTTTTCTAAAGTTAAAACCAAAATTCTTCAATTGTTGAACCATCCACAAAATTTGAGCTACACAACTTCCTGCAGCTATGTACTCAGCCTCTGCAGTTGATAAAGCAACTGAATTTTGCTTTCTTGAAAATCATGAAACTAGGCAACTTCCTAAGAATTGACATGAACCACTAGTAGACTTTCTATCTACTTTGCTACCAGCAAAATCAGCATCAGAAAAACCATGAAGTTCAAAAACAGTATCTTTTGAATACCACAACCCAAGACTTGGTGTTTCAACCAAGTACCTAAAAATTCTTTTGACACAATGCATGTGAGATTCTTTTGGATTAGACTGAAATCTAGCACACAAACATACACTGAATAGAATATCAGGCTGGCTTGCAGTTAGATAAAGTAAAGAACCAATCATGCTTCTAAACAATTTTTGCTCAACTTGTTTACCATTCGAATCTTCATCCAGCTTTACTGTTGCACTCATAGCTATGGAACTAGGTTTTGCTGTAGTATAGCCAAATTTCTTCAAGATATCCTTTATATATTTGGCTTGACTTATGAATATCCCTTCCTTTGATTGTTTTATCTGAAGCCCAAGGAAATAGCTTAATTCCTCCATCATACTCATCTCAAATTCTCCCTGCATAAGCTTTGAAAAATCTTTGCACAAAGATTGATTAGTTGCACCAAAAATTATATCATCAACATAAATTTGAACAACCAACATGTCATTTTTAGAAGACTTAATGAATAGGGTGTTGTCAACTTTTCCCCTTATAAAACCATGATTATCCAAAAATGTACTCAACCTTTCATACCAAGCTCTTGGAGCTTGCCATAAAGAGCCTTTTTTAACTTGTAAACATGATCTGGAAAGTGAGGATCTTCGAAACCGGGAGGTTGTTCTACATAAACCTCCTCTTTTATAAACCCATTTATAAAAGCACTTTTAACATCCATTTGAAAAAGTTGAATATCCATAAAGCATGCAAATGCACAAAACATTCTTATTGCTTCAAGTCTAGCTACATGAGCAAATGTTTCATCAAAATCAATTCATTCCTCCTGTGAGTAGCCTTTAACAACTAATCTTGCTTTATTCCTTGTGACAACACCATTTTCATCAAGTTTATTTCTAAAAACCCATTTAGCACCAATTATGGAATGATTCTTTGCTCTGGGTACCAAATATCATACTTCATTCCTTTTAAATTGGTTCAGTTCTTCCTGCATGGCATTTATCCAGTTTTCATCTTGCAAAGCTTCATCAATAGTCTTAGGCTCAACAAGTGAAACAAAAGCGTGAAATGCACAAAAATTCTTTAAGGAAGAACGAGTCATTACCCCTTGGGTTACATCACCCAAAATGTTTTCCTGAGAATGACTCAATTTGTTCTTGAATTTCCACTCATGAGACAGTGTTTGTGAAAGCTGTACAATAGTTGAACTTGTTCCCTAATATTATGAGATTTTGTACAAGTAGTATTGATGTTTAAGGTTCAACTTCTAAAAACTTCGGTTAATTCCGGTAATAACAGAAATAACCGAATTGAATTGGTTCGGTTATTATGGTTTTAGGTGTAGTTCAGTTATTATTATTAGATAACCGACAACCGAATATTTTGGCTAATTCGGTTTCGGTTAAAACCGAATTAACCGTTGATAACCCTACGAATTAGCTAGGTTAATTTTGAAATATTAATACTTTAGGATACATACAGTGATTAGCTAGTGAATCAAATTGATCTCCATTTTGTTGTAGAGGTACTGTTAGAGTAGTGGTTTATTTTAAGGATAGTTGGGAAGCAAAAAGAAAGAAGAATTTAACAGTGAATAGGTCTTCTTGTAACCTCATGATCCAAATCAGACATTGCATTTTCCGATTGCTAGAATATTGAGATGAACAAAGTATTGGAGAAATATAGACAATCAATGCAAGACTTTGAGATGGACAATCCTAGTATAATATATAGCATATAAATAATTAAAAGTGATATAACACCCTAAATGACTAAGTTGAGAAGACACACACCTGAGGCTTATATATTGATAAAATTGAAATGACGAAAGAAGCGAGCTAATCTAGCGTGAACTTAAAATATCAGGTGAGAAGACATGAGAAATAAATGAAGAAAGGCAAGCTAGTCATCATGCATGTCATTCATCGAAAGGGCCGGGACACAATTACATTCTGTGTCGTGTAATTTACTTCATCTGGGTTTGTTTGTTATAGATTTTTGTCGGAGGAGGAGAAAGATGGCGCCACCTGCCTCTGCTGCTCTCAATGATGTGTAAACAGTCAAGGTTCACAAGCCATGCAAGCCGATGAACCAATCTCACTATATATACACTCCTCCGGTACTCTTCTCTTCATCACCATCGATCGATCCAAAGCTCAAGAGACTCTCATATCACTAGCTATATATATAGATATGGCTAGGCCCTCTCTGCTTTCGTTTCTCTCTGTTCTCATCCTCTTTCACGGCAGCTGTTTGGCCCGAACCACCAAGTTCCAGTTCCAGAATGAGTGCCAACTCAACCGACTCGAGTCGGTCCGCCCCAGCCACCGTGCCCAGCACGAGGCCGGTCTCACTGAGTTCTGGGACCCCAACCATGAGCAGTTCCAGTGCGCTGGTGTCGCCGTCATGAGGAACACCATCCAGCCACAGGGCCTCCTCTTGCCCCAATTCAGCAACGCCCCTCAGCTAATGTACATCGAGCAAGGCCGTGGCTACGCCGGAATCGTCATGCCCGGCTGCGCTGAGACCTTCCAGGACCCACAACAGGGCGCCACAGGACGCAGGGGCTCTGCCGGAGCCTCCCGTGACCAGCACCAGAAGCTCCACCGCTTCCGACAAGGTGACATCATCGCCATCCCCGCCGGAGTCGTTCACTGGTGCTACAACGATGGTGATGAGCCTGTTGTTGCCGTTGCCCTCGTAGACACCAGCAACGTCCAGAATCAACTTGACAGGAACCCAAGGGTACATTATTTTTTGATTGTTTTTTGACCAGCATTATCCATACTTTATACTACAGCAGTATACTTAATATGCATGTATATGTAATTCCTACACAGAAATTCCATCTGGCCGGTAACCCAGAGGAAGAGATGAGACAACTCAGGAGGATTCAGGAGGAAGGAATGAGACTCGGGAGAGGTGAGGGCCGCCAAGAAGAAGGCTACCAGCCCGGCGCCGGCAGAGGGTCACAGACCCGATGCAACAATCTCTTCTGCGGCTTCGACACCGAGATCCTGGCTGAGGCCCTCAACATCGACCGCCAGACGGCCCGCCGCCTCCAGGGCGAGAATGACGGCAGAGGCAGCATCATCCGCGTCCAGGAACGACTTGACTTTGTCCGACCACCCACCATGGAGGAGGAGGAGCAAGAACGCGGTGACCGCCGTTACGATCTCGCCGCCGTAGCTGAGAACGGCCTCGAGGAGACCATCTGCTCATTGAAACTCCGCGAGAACATCGACCGCCCGGAGCGCGCCGACATCTACAACCCCAACGCCGGTCGCATCAGCACCATCAACAGCCACACCCTCCCCATCTTGAGGTACCTCAGGCTCAGCGCTGAGCGCGTGGTGCTCTACCAGAACGCAGCCGTCTTCCCCAACTGGTGCATGAACGCACACAAGGTGCTGTACATGATCAGGGGCCGGTGCAGGATGCAGGTGGTTAACGAAGCCGGCGAGCAGGTGTTCAACGGTGACGTCCAGAAGGGCCAGATCCTGGTCATCCCCGCGAACCACGCCGTGGTGAAGCGCGCTCAGAGCGAGGGTGCTGATTGGATCACCTTCAACACCAACGACAACGCCATGACCAACACCTTATCAGGCCGGACTTCTGCTCTGAAGGCGATGCCGGAGGATGTGCTGGCCAACGCCTTCAGGATCTCAAGGGATGAGGCCAGGAGGGTGAAGTTCGCCAATGAGGACACTTACTTCTCTTCTGCCTCCAGGTCGCCCATGAGAATGGAGGCTTAAACTAGCTAGCTTTTTCTTGTTCAGCCACATGCATGTTAGTTGAGTTTGTTGAATAAATAAAATGGCCTCTCCATAAGTAGTCGATTAGCATCCGGGGGCTTTCATGCTTTCGAGTGTTACTGTAACCTTGTGCTAAATATAAATCTAGCATGCATGTATCCACCAGTAATTTCGATGCTAATATACAGTTGAGGGTCCAATTAGCTTTCGGGAAATTTAGATTCCAAAGCTGTATAATAACTCCATGTGTGGTTTTTATTTGCAACAAGCCTGCAGCCACTTCTGCGTGTGATGCCGATGGTAATTAGGATCAACAGTACGTACGTTTATGGTGGATGAAGAAGTGAGAAAATGCATTTTCATCCTTACAAGTTTAAGAAAATATTTTCTTCCCTTAATAGTTTTTCATTTCTCACATGTCCTTGTTTAACTCCGTTCTCCTTTCATTACAAGAGATACTTTCACACATAATCGCAGCTAATTATATATGAATATCCTTTTATCCATAATGATTGAGGAAGAATAACAAACTTATAAATTTGAATCACCGGAGAAGAGAGGGATGGAGGGTGAGGAGATGGCTGTCCAGTGATGGGAAGAGAAGAAAATCGTCGGAGAAAGAGAGGGAGCGGTGGTGGTGGGGGTTGGAGGGAAAAGGTTAGAGTGAGAGAGATGTTGGCAATTATGAAAGAGATGTTGGCAATTATGAAAGATGGAGAATTGATCATGTAATTATTACAAATTGAAGAAAATAGCTGGATTGGTTTCAGAAGTTGGACCACCGTCTTTGTGTTGTAATTAAGGCTAAGGTTGCAAGAAAGGTAAAATATTAATTAGGTGTAGATATACGTCTGTTTTAGTTGCTATTGGTCTAGGAATCCTAGTTATACTAGGATTTGAGTAATTGTTTTAGTATAAATAGGCAATGGAAAATATTTTTGAAAGGCCTCAATTTCTATACGTATCATGCTATTATTAGTTGGAAAATTCCTCCAACCCCTATACCTGTCATGTTATTATTGGTTAGTGACATCACTGTTAATTACAGGACTGTCACTCCTTGTAATTAATGGTGTCAGCCTAGTAAGGCAGAAGGTGCGTTTTTGCCACTAAAGTTTACATGCGGGATGGCTTTTTCCACTGAAGTATTTTTGGACGTAAATTTGTCATCGACGTTACAAAATCGGTGTGATTTTGCCACTCGTCGTTATGTTGTACACCGTGGCATAACAAATGTTGAATGTGTCGGTGATCTCGCATCCATCGATCCTCCTCAGTCAGCGATGAAGTCCTCTCTGAATCTCATCTTCTCCGCTTCCATCACCGTCACATTTGCTCTCTACAAGGGCAATTCTACCCATCCGCTGCAACCCAAGCAAATCCCGATCAGCGCATATGAAGCTGTCGCGGCTACCGCGATCCAGGCAGGATATCACCCCCACCGCATCTGATCCCTATACCGGCAGATTACGGCGGAGGCCGACCACGTCCAAGCGTTGATCTAGCGGCAGGACACGATGGACGCCATCTGCGGAGACGAGCAGGAAAACTGAGGATGATGTTGTTGCTGGAGTTGGACGCGGTTCCCGTGTCGGATCCGACGGTGAGGGAAGCTAGGAGGAAAGTGATCCGTCGGATCGTGGGGCTGCAGGCGATCCTGGACGGCATCGCAGAGGCGAGAGTTGAGGATTATGGTGACCGGTGGGGCCCTCAGAGGTTGTTCTATTGGGACGTGGCAATGGAGGAGCTAGCAGAGTGGGTCTGTAAAGAGAGGGAGGCAAAGGCACGGGAGGACATTTATATGACCTGTCCAACTAATTTCATCCACGTCGATATGATTTTGCCACGTCTAACACCGTTCACGGAATATACTCGAATATTCCCTTCGTTAGTCTTATCAGTGGTTAATTTACTCTCATCTAAAAGATCAATGACAAATTCACACCCATTTTGTAACGTTGATGGAAATTTTACGCCAAAAAATACTCCAGTGGAAAAAACCATCCCACATGTAAACTTTAGTGGCAAAAACGCACCTTCTGCCGCTTGGTAATAAATAGTAGTGCACCAACCAATAATAAGATGACACATATGGGGGTTGGATCAGTTTCATCCAACCCGGGTTTGACCAACATATTGTCCTTATTGGTTGGTGATATCACTGTTAATTACGGGATTTCCACTCCTCATAATTAATAGTGGCAGCCCCGTAATAAACAGTGGCCCACCAGTCAATAATAAAATGACACGTATGAGGGTTAGATGAGTTTCCTCCGATCCAGATTGGACCAAAATATTTTACATGTGCAATTTAGGTTTTGTGGGGCTGGTGCGTGTTGCTTAGGGATCTAGCCGCCAGTTGCTAGCCTTGTTTGGTGTGCGAGGCTTTTGATTGTGTAGCCTAATGCGTGTGTTAGTTGATTGGTTGAAGATTTTAGTTTTGGGTTGAGGTGAGAGCAAGTGGCCGCTAGTTTTGTGAGAGAGAGAGAGAGAGTTTTATTTTCATGTCATGAGCCGTCGGTGCGTGGGAAATAAGAGTAACTATATAGTGTGCACTCCTTAACCTATGCTAAAGTGTGTACCCACATGGATAAGGAAAGAGAAAGGAGCCGACAGAAGTGATGAGTTCAACAATTTGATAATTAATAGATTATGTGTGCATTTTAACACACTTTAAAGGGTGCACACTTTATCCTAAACCTATCCAAAATGGGGAAGTGAAATCCAGAAATGAAGGGAGTGTCGGTTTTGAATTAAACTTGAGCTTTGTAGCGACATTAATAGCGGTTTGGCAACTACAAAACCTAGTAGTGGCCTAGTCGCTATTAAATCGGCTACTAAAACCATATGACTCACCGTATTTCCCCTTTTAGCGAACTTAATAGCGGATTTAACAACAACAAGGCTTAATATTAATAGCGGTCACACCGCTATTAATAACACTATTAAAGATTCCTCATGACGTAGTGAATGTCCTATGAAAGAAGAGTCAAAACAACCACATGTAGACAATGGAAGCATGCAAACTTCCCATGTTCGAGAAAACTGGCAACAAAGTGACTCAATCAACATACACACATACAATCCTAGATCAAACAGACTCCAACTTGCCCATAATACAACCTTGCGAAAAAAACATAGTCGGGGTCAAGTTAGTAGTTGCTCATCCTAGGGCATGAACTATCTCAGGAGATCCGAGATCGACACAGTTTAAGCATCTACACGATCATCGCTCCCAATAGGGCAAGTTACCACTCAGCCCCGCCAAACAATCACTACCACCCCATAATCGGACCTGATGCAAACCTCACCCCCTAGTGAGATCATCCCGAGCCAACCCCCTAAACGTGCCTCCACCGCACATCCCCAATGCAACTCACCACAAAATAGACCATAATGTGCACCACGTCCATACCAAAAACCGTTTGCATGACTCTGATGGTCATCTCCTTCACCAATCCACCAAGCCAGACACCATGGGAACCATCGAGGAAACTTGGACTGAAGCCACCAAGCGAGGCACCATGAGAAACCCTAGTCACGCAAGGAGAAAACCCAACCGCAGAGAGCGTCTCATGGAAAGTTGGTGAAAAGGCTTGAGACAAACTAGGATTAGAAACCCTAATCATCCAAGTCCCATAACGAGTATTAAAAACTTAGAATGAAGGAAAAATATGCATATAAGATGACATTTATTGTTTAATAAAAATGAAGATGAGAAATTAAAGATAATAAAGTAACAAATATTTTAAGAAAGCTCTAAAGCAAGTACTATTACAATTTACGATGTTACTTGTTACTAGTAATTCAATACTTGTTACTAGTAATTCAGTGTTGAAGGATAATAAACCAAGAAAGAGAGCTTTGTAATAAACCAAGAAAGCCCTTCATTTGTGGTTTCTATTTTAGCTACGTCCACCACATGTTCATGAGTCTTCCTAGTATATTTTCGAACAAGGAACAGGCTTACCAATAGTAAATATTCTTTGCGGTCATATCGTACTTTTCGCTTAAAATTGAGGACTACATATGCACTTTCCCATAAGTTTAAAGGAATGATTAAAAAAACGTTCACGGTGGGACTCGAACCCACAATCTCCCGCTCCGGAGGCGAGCGCCTTATCCATTAGGCCACGCGAACACAACTCTTTAAGTTCCGGTCAAATAGAGTTAAGGACAAACAAAAAGAAAGCTGCTGGATTTCAAGATAGGCACATGTACATGTAACACACTGCTCACTGGAAGCAGTTGATTTTTACTTATTATAGCTAGCATGGAACAGTAGAGTTCTTAGTTTTACATCTATAAAACACCCTCTTCTTCTTCATGGTGTCATTGTCAACAGTGATGAGAATGTGGCCTGCTTCTCTGATGTAAAAACAATTTCTGATAATATTGTCAGTACTACTGCCACCACCTGATTTCTTCTTCTGATTGTTCTCCTTCTGCTCCTCCCGTAACAGTACCGTGTAGGAGCCCTCGTCCTGAGGCACAAACTCTTCCTTGTACAGCACGTCCCATCCCACCACCGTCACCTCCCATACCACCGTCGCTCCAACTTGCTGCACCGGCAGTCGGATTAGCCCTCTTCCGTCTGCTCTCACAACAAGCTCTGTGGCTTTGTCACCCTGGCAAAACTCCTCATCGTTTTCTCTCCTCAGGCCACCGTACTCAACTGGCAGGTTCTCTGCAGATATGAACCTGCATTTGTTCATCGGGATGAATCGTGAGAATGAACCTTGGGGCACAAGTTAATATAGAATCCTCCACTCACTTGAGCAGCGTCTTTGCCTCTCTTGATGGTCTGGCGACCACGATTTTGGGTTGTTCTTTGGAGCCTCTCACACGTGAAGACAAAAAGTGAGAAGCGTAGTACCAGAAAGGCACATTTATAAGAATCTGCAGATATATAGAGAGACCACAAGCTATTTAACTAACCATTAATGGTCTTCAATTAAGGATGACAATGAAATGAGAAGTGAGATTTGGTAGCAGTACTTTTCTGTGGATGAGCTCAGGATAATGTTGATGTAGGAGTTGCCAAGATTTGACACTGAGAGAAGACATCTCCCTAACAATGGCCTTGGGAGAGTTGTTGAAATCAGTAATCTGAACAAGAGATTGACCTCCGCAAGAAGAATCGAACTTGAGTTCTTTAATGGCTTTCTCCAAGTATTGAACTCTCCACCGCAAAACCTCTTCCTCATTCTCTGTTTCCGTAGACACACCGAAGAAAATCAATGGATGGCCCTCCTTGTCCCTGCAACTCAGGTGCATGATCCCTTTTTCTGAGAGACTCTCTTCAAGGATTTGGTCCGCCTTGTATTGTCGTCGCCATTCCAGAGTGTCCTCCAGCATCTCCAACGCCTCCTCCACCCTGTAGCCTCTGGCTTTCAGGAATTTCTGGAGGACCGTGTCGGTGCCTCCATGGCCGGTGCTAGGAAGCAGGGGCACACCCCACAGACTGATTTTCTTCAGGTCATTCTGCTTGTCCTGGAGATGGTTGGTGATGACGGCGGATTCGACTCTGGCCCTCATTTCTTGCAGAGCGGTCTTCCTTGTGCTTGATGATTTTAGGGTCGTCTGTTTGGATTCATTATTTTGCTCCTGCGTCATGAATTCCATGGCAATGGGATCTTGCCGGATGGTTTGGCGCTTTCAGACCAACACGCTGTAGGAGATATTCTAGGACCAGGTTTCCGGCATCTGTTGGCCGGAGAAACTTGCTCCGAATTTTGTGGAGCCTAAACTTGAAACTGCTATGTTCCGGTCAAACGCCGTGGAGTTAAAACAGGACAACGTAAAAGAAATGACGCACCCTGCTCAAACACCAACCTTCAACGCACCAAAATTAACCGGCTTTTAACCTCCTATGGGTTTTTTTGTTCTGAAAGTTTTTATTTTTCCTTGTTTCTTCGGTTACGCTGCATATAGATACGCAACTAATAGCGTATCAACTTTTCATTTCATAATACTCCAGTAAACACTAATTTTTTCAGCAAAAGTAAACAAAAAATTACTGTATAAAATTTCAAATAAGAGACCGGCAAAAGGTTTCAAGTCGAGTCTGCTAAAAGCCCGTGCAATGCAACCCTTACTTTTCCACAACGAAGTCACCTTTTCATTCCATTTCTCTTCTTTTCCACTTCCATATTTCTTCTACTTTGTACAGATTCTCTACACGATCCTGACTTTAATTGATTTCATCTGGCGAATTCTATCTTTGTATCGTCTCTGCTCATATACTCTATTTAGCCAGCAGTAAGGGCTAGTAGAGTCAGGACCAATCTCGAAATCTGCCTGTAACTTTCAAGTTTCACCGTTTCAGTGAGGATCATATAATTAATATACACGGTGTTAAAAGTCAAGAAGCTGACACATTTACAGGAGGAGTGGTTGATAAGCTGAGCCCTGCTTTCAGTTTATACCTACGACTCCTTGTATTTTGTCAGGTCAAACGTCAAGGTTCTTGAGCAGCTGCGAGAGAGAATACAGCCTAAGCATCAGTTTCCATGCACGAGTACACAGTTAGCCTATGATATATGCCATCACAACATTACCTAGATGGGAGGATTTGACAGCGTTAGAAGGTTACCTCGGATGGAAATTATGAATATGTCAATAAACAGCAACAACTTTGAAACTATCCAGCCCACATCTATACTCAAAAGGGCATTAACTGCCTTCAGGTGTACTCGTAACAAGGAAAAGGAAAAGATCACCAGAAAGAATATATCGGAGAGATGGCCATACATACATTCATACATACACATATATATATATATATATATATATATATATATATAAGCAGAAAGTGGAAGACACTGGATCCTTACGTACTCCAGTATGGTATACATGATACGTAATCATTACACCTCCAAATGGAGGTTATTTCCATACAGAAACAGATGTAATACTCTCTTTACCCTACATGTTCTCAGCAAGATCAAGATTCGTATTCTACAGGAAGGCATAAAGCTCACTCAGGCATGAAGTATCTTAGGCTGTTGAACATATATTTTTTTAAAAATAAAAAGCACAGCAATAGCACACCTCAGCAGGTAAATATTTAAATAACTGAAACAGATAAAATGAGATCTTAGATGCTACAGGTATATCTTTGACCTAACCATTACAAAAGTCAAAAAGTCATTTTAAACAATGGGGACACACCCTTTTCGTTCACTTCCTCTCATTCTGGCTAAACTAGTAGTAGGGAAAATTGTATTCAAACATTTCATTTCTTTACTAACAACAAGCAGAAGACTCTAAACCTAACTGTCGTGTGTCTAGTGTAATTCTATCACATATGAGACGGCACCTATATAGAAGTTGCAATTACATACCTCCTCTGTTTCACTTGATTATAAGCATCTGCCACTTCCTTCTCCTCTTTTCTTGCTGTTTCATACTTTTCAATTACCTCTCTCTCTCTTTCTTGGAGGATCTTATATTGTTCCAAGGCCTTGAGATTTGGAGTTCTATTTTTAATTTCCGATTCTAGTGCTTCAATTTTACGCTTATATTCCTCTTCAATCTTGTCCCTATCAGAACGCTTCTTATATTGCATACGGGATCTATCCAACTGACTGAAATCATAGACTGGTGCTAGTGTTGAAGAATCTATATCCATTGGGTCTTCAATGGTGGGAAGAGTGATATTCTCTAACTCACAAGTCTCACCAATCTCCTGCCTCCATGACTTAAGTTGCTCAATTTGTCCCTCCTGTAAAAACGGATTTTTGGAAAAGGATATTTAGAAATGAAACTCATTATTAGAGGAATCAGATACAGTGTGGTGGTGAAAATGAGGAATACCTTGGAGTTTATCTGGCGATTCACTTTAGATATTTTTGTCATAGCATCAGAATTGTCCTTGGCCCATTTCTGGATCTCCTTCTCACACTCTTCTGACTTCAATTTCCAATCTACATAACATAAAAAGAACATTTTAAGGTGCCCCACCAAAATGCTTACCTTTAAGCATTTAAATGAACTAAAATACACAGAGAGAGAGAGAGAGAGAGAGAGAGAGAGAGAGAGAGAGATTTTAAATTTGATGAATGGGGTCATGTTAACTTCATAATCCCAACCAGGGAAACAGAATAAAATAACTGAAACTTGACAGATACTATGTCTCAGGCTCAAGTTGTAACCATCTACATTTTGCAGTCACAGGAGTCTTATGGTGGTGTACCACCCTGCACTGTTAGCAGTTACTCTAGTTTACAGCTTTTTTCAGAAATATAATCTGAGAAACTACATACCATCAGTCACAAAAATTCTCACTCTATGTACTTGATGCAGATACTTCTAAACTAACAATTGAATGCAGTGGGTTTTAGAAAAGGGAAAACATGACGCTCACCACACCAACCAAAATATAACTCCAAGCTGAAGTTGGGTGATCAAAAATACATAAATTCAATGACTTAAAAACTATTAGTATTATGATGGTGTAAATCACTGCAACAAAAGGTTCAATTTGGCAAAAGCATTCATGACTGGCATCTGTGTTTTGTACAAATGATCATTTAAAGCATTGAAATGACTTCAAAAATACATATATGCGTCCTGCATGTAATAAAAGTATATCATCTTTTTTCATCTTCGATCTGTTTGTTTGTTATAGATTTTTGTCGAAGGAGGAGAAAGATGGCGCCACCTGCCTCTGCTGCTCTCAATGATGTGTAAACAGTCAAGGTTCACAAGCCATGCAAGCCGATGAACCAATCTCACTATATATACACTCCTCCGGTACTCTTCTCTTCATCACCATCGATCGATCCAAAGCTCAAGAGACTCTCATATCACTAGCTATATATACAGATATGGCCAGGCCCTCTCTGCTTTCGTTTCTCTCTGTTCTCATCCTCTTTCACGGCAGCTGTTTGGCCCGAACCACCAAGTTCCAGTTCCAGAATGAGTGCCAACTCAACCGACTCGAGTCGGTCCGCCCCAGCCACCGTGCCCAGCACGAGGCCGGTCTCACTGAGTTCTGGGACCCCAACCATGAGCAGTTCCAGTGCGCTGGTGTCGCCGTCATGAGGAACACCATCCAGCCACAGGGCCTCCTCTTGCCCCAATTCAGCAACGCCCCTCAGCTAATGTACATCGAGCAAGGCCGTGGCTACACCGGTATCGTCATGCCCGGCTGCGCTGAGACCTTCCAGGACCCACAACAGGGCGCCACAGGACGCAGGGGCTCTGCCGGAGCCTCCCGTGACCAGCACCAGAAGCTCCGCCGCTTCCGACAAGGTGACATCATCGCCATCCCGGCCGGAGTCGTTCACTGGTGCTACAACGATGGTGATGAGCCTGTTGTTGCCGTTGCCCTCGTAGACACCAGCAACGTCCAGAATCAACTTGACAGGAACCCTAGGGTACATATTATTTTTTGATTATTTTTTGACCAGCATTATCCATACTTTATACTATAGCAGTATACTTAATATGCATGTATATGTAATTCCTACACAGAAATTCCATCTGGCCGGTAACCCAGAGGAAGAGATGAGGCAACTCAGGAGGATTCAGGAGGAAGGAATGAGGCTCAGGAGAGGTGAGGGCCGTCAAGAAGAAGGCTACCAGCCCGGCGCCGGCAGAGGGTCACAGACCCGATGCAACAATCTCTTCTGCGGCTTCGACACCGAGATCCTGGCTGAGGCCCTCAACATCGACCGCCAGACGGCCCGCCGCCTCCAGGGCGAGAATGACGGCAGAGGCAGCATCATCCGCGTCCAGGAACGACTTGACTTTGTCCGACCACCCACCATGGAGGAGGAGGAGCAAGAACGCGGTGACCGCCGTTACGATCTCGCCGCCGTAGCTGAGAACGGCCTCGAGGAGACCATCTGCTCATTGAAACTCCGCGAGAACATCGACCGCCCGGAGCGCGCCGACATCTACAACCCCAACGCCGGTCGCATCAGCACCATCAACAGCCACACCCTCCCCATCTTGAGGTACCTCAGGCTCAGCGCTGAGCGCGTGGTGCTCTACCAGAACGCAGCCGTCGTCCCCAACTGGTGCATGAACGCACACAAGGTGCTGTACATGATCAGGGGCCGGTGCAGGATGCAGGTGGTTAACGAAGCCGGCGAGCAGGTGTTCAACGGTGACGTCCAGAAGGGCCAGATCCTGGTCATCCCCGCGAACCACGCCGTGGTGAAGCGCGCTCAGAGCGAGGGTGCTGATTGGATCACCTTCAACACCAACGACAACGCCATGACCAACACCTTATCAGGCCGGACTTCTGCTCTGAAGGCGATGCCGGAGGATGTGCTGGCCAACGCCTTCAGGATCTCAAGGGATGAGGCCAGGAGGGTGAAGTTCGCCAATGAGGACACTTACTTCTCTTCTGCCTCCAGGTCGCCCATGAGAATGGAGGCTTAAACTAGCTAGCTTTTTCTTGTTCAGCCACATGCATGTTAGTTGAGTTTGTTGAATAAATAAATGCTAAATATAAATCTAGCATGCATGTATCCACCAGTAATTTCGATGCTAATATACAGTTGAGGGTCCAATTAGCTTTCGGGAAATTTAGATTCCAAAGCTGTATAATAACTCCATGTGTGGTTTTTATTTGCAACAAGCCTGCAGCCACTTCTGCGTGTGATGCTGATGGTAATTAGGATCAACAGTACGTACGTTTATGGTGGATGAAGAAGTGAGAAAATGCATTTTCATCCTTACAAGTTTAAGAAAATATTTTCTTCCCTTAATAGTTTTTCATTTCTCACATGTCCTTGTTGAACTCCGTTCTTCTTTCATTACAAGAGATACTTCCACACATAATCCCAGCTAATTATATATGAATCCTTTTATCCATAATGATTGACGAAGAATAACTAACATATAAATTTGAATCACCGGAGAAGAGAGGGATGGAGGGTGAGGAGATGGCTGTCCAGCGATGGGAAGAGAAGAAAATCGCCGGAGAAAGAGAGGGAGAGGTGGTGGGGGTGTAATTATTACAAATTGAAGAAAATAGCTGGATTGGTTTCAGAAGTTGGACCGTCTTTGTGTTGTAATTAAGGCTAAGGTTGCAAGAAGGGTAAAATATTAATTAGGTGTGGATATACGTCTGTTTTAGTTGCTATTGGTCTAGGAATCCAGGAATCCTAGTTATACTAGGATTTGAGTAATTGTTTTAGTATAAATAGGCAATGGAAAATATTTTTGAAACGCCTCCAACTTCTATACTTATCATGCTATTATTGGTTGGAAAAATATTTTTGTCAAACCTGGGTTGGGTTGGAAACTCCTCCAACCCCTATACGTGTCATGTTATAATTGGTTCGTGGCATCACTGTTAATTACAGGACTATCACTCCTTGTAATTAATGGTGTCAACCTAGTAATGCAGATGGTGCGTTTTTGCCACTAAAGTTTACATGTGGGATGGCTTTTTCCACTGAAGTATTTTTGGACGTAAATTTTCCATCGACGTTACAAAATCGGTGTGATTTTGCCACTCGCCGTTATGTTGTACACCGTGGCATAACAAATGCTGAATGTGTCGGTGATCTGGCATCCATCGATCCTCCTCAATCAGCGATGAAGTCCTCTCTGAATCTCATCTTCTCCGCTTCCTCCACCGTCACATTTGCTCTCCACAAGGACAATTCTACCCATCCATTGCAACCCAAGCAAATCCCGATCAGCGCAGATGAAGCCGTCACGGCTGCCGCGATCCAAGCAGGATATCCCCCCCACCACATCTGATCCCTATACCGGCAGATTACGGCGGAGGCCGACCACGTCCAAGCGCTGATCCAGCGGCAGGACACGATGGACGCCATCTGTGGAGACGAGCAGGAGAAGCTGAGGATGAACAACACTGATGCGGCTGTTGCTGGAGCTGGACGCGGTTCCCGTGTCGGACTCGACTGTGAGGGAAGCTAGGAGGAAAGTGATTCGTCGGATCGTGGGGCTGTAGGAGATCCCGGACGGCATCGCGGAGGCGAGAGTTGAGGATTATGGTGACCGGTGGGGCCCTCAGGGGTTGTTCTATTGGGACGTGGCAATGGAGGAGCTGGCAGAGTGGGTCTGTAAAGAGAGGGTGGCAGAGGCAGGGGAGGACATTTATATGACCTGTCCACCTAATTTCATCCACGTCGAGATGATTTTGCCACGTTTAACACCGTTCACGGAATATACTCGAATATTCCCTTCGTTAGTCTTATCAGTAGTTAATTTACTCCCATCTAAAAGATCAATGACAAAATCACACCCATTTTGTAACGTTGATGGAAAATTTACGCCCAAAAATACTCTACTGGAAAAAACCATCCCACATGTAAACTTTAGTGGCAAAAACGCACCTTCTGCCGCCTGGTAATAAATAGTAGTGCACCAACCAATAAGATGACACATATGGGGGTTGGATTAGTTTCATCCAACCCGGGTTTGACCAACATATTGTCCTTATTGGTTGGTGATATCACTGTTAATTACGGGATTTCCACTCCTCGTAATTAATAGTGGCAGCCCCGTAATAAACAATGGCCCACCAGTCAATAATAAAATGACACGTATGGGGGTTAGATGAGTTTCCTCCGATCCAGATTGGACCAAAATATTTTCCATGTGCAATTTAGGTTTTGTGGGGCTGGTGCGTGTTGCTTAGGGATCTAGCCGCCAGTTGCTAGCCTTGTTTGGTGTGCAAGGCTTTTGATTGTGTAGCCTAGTGCGTGTGTTAGTTGATTGGTTGAAGATTTTCGTTTTGGGTTGAGGTGAGAGCAAGTGGCCGCTAGTTTTGTGAGAGAGAGAGAGAGTTTTATTTTCGTGTCGTGAGCCGTCGGTGTGTGGGAAATAAGAGTAACTATATACTGTGCATTCCTTAACCTATGCTAAAGCGTATACCCACATGAATAAGGAAAGAGAAAGGAGCCGACAGAAGTGATGAGTTCAACAATTTGGTAATTAATAGATAATGTGTGCACTTTAACACACTTTAAATGGTGCACACTTTATCCTAAACCTATCCAAAATGGGGAAGTGAAATCCAGAAATGAAGGGAGTGTCGGTTTGAATTAAACTTGAGCTTTGTAGCGACATTAATAGCGGTTTGGCAGCTACAAAACCTAGTAGCGGCCTAGTCGCTATTAAATCGGCTACTAAAACCATATGACTCACCGTATTTCCCCCTTTAGTGAACTTAATAGCGGATTTAACAACAGCAAGGCTTAATAATAATAGCGGTCACGCCGCTATTAATACCACAATTAAAGATTCCTCAATAACGTAGTGAATGTCCTATGAAAGAAGAGTCGAAACAACCACATGTAGACAATGGGAACATGCAAACTTCCCATGTTCGCCAGAAAACTTGCAACAAAGTGATGCAATCAACATACACACATACAATCCTAGATCAAACAGACTCCAACCTGCCCATAACACAACCTTGCGAAAAAAACATAGTCGGGGTCAAGTTAGTAGTTGCTCATCCTAGGGCATGAACTATCTCAGGAGATCCGAGATCGACACAGTTTAAGCATCTACACGATCATCGCTCCCAATAGGGCAAGTTACCACTCAGCCCCGCCAAACAATCACTACCACCCCATAATCGGACCTGATGCAAACCTCACCCCCTTGTGAGATCATCCCGAGCCAACCCCCTAAACGTGCCTCCACCGCACATCCCCAATGCAACTCACCACAAAATATACCATAATGTGCACCACGTCCAGACCAAAAACCGTTTGCATGACTCTGATGGTCATCTCCTTCACCAATCCACCAAGCCAGACACCATTGGAACCATCGAGGAAACTCGGACTGAAGCCACCAAGCGAGGCACCATGAGAAACCCTAGTCACGCAAGGAGAAAACCCAAACGCAGAGAGTGTCTCATGGAAAGTTGGTGAAAAGGCTTGAGACAAACTAGGATTAGAAACCCTAATCATCCAAGTCCCATAACGAGTATTAAAAACTTAGAATGAAGGGAAAATATGCATATAAGATGAAATTTATTGTTTAATAAAAATGAAGATGAGAAATTAAAGATAATAAAGTAACAAATATTTTAAGAAAGCTCTAAAGCAAGTACTATTACAATTTACGATGTACTTGTTACTAGTAATTCAGTGTTGAAGGATAATAAACCAAGAAAGCCCCACAAATTACAAACCTTCGAGTCGAGATATTTGTATGCTTCATTTTAAGTAGGAAGATAGTTTTGTAATAAACCAAGAAAGCCCTTCATTTGTCGTTTCTATTTTAGCTACGTCCACCACATGTTCATGAGTCTTCCTAGTGTATTTTCGAACAAGGAACAGGCGGGAAAAATGCCTAAGAAGTTCTACAACTTTTAAGGTTTTCGAGATGTAGTCCTAAAACTCTTGTAAGTTGAACCGTAGGACTAAACGTCTAAGCCGTTACTGGGTTGTAGTCCTAAAACGCAAGGTGGCGGACGGAATGGTGACGTGGACGACTAACGGTGTTAATTTTAAAAAAAAACATGGACACATCATCAAAACGACGTCGTTTTGTTTTGATGCTTATATCAATTTTGCTTATATCATATTTATATTCTATAGAAAAATTATGGAAAAAAAATTATTGACTTAAACGCCGTCGCCGTCAACCACCAAATTATGGCCGCCGTCAACCACCAAATACAGCGCGGCATTGGCCACGTCCGCCGCCTCTATCTCCTCTCATTCAGCACACCTTAAACCCGTATCACCGCTCTAATCGGCTCGTCGCTCGCGGGTAGATTCGCCGCATCTCCTCCATCACGAATACCGCCGGATCGCAAACGGCGACACGCATGATGCGGCGACGGCGGCGTAACATGATGCGGCGATTCCGGGGCATTGTTAAACACGATCTGGCCGGAGTTTGGCAAAGCGATTCCGACATTGTTAAACATGATGCGGCGACGGCGGCAGATTCTGCAAGTCGCGAGAGGAGAGAAAGATTTAGGTTTTCTACGGCCAAACCCCAATTCGGTCCCTAAACTTTTTCTCATGTCGTTTTTGGGCCTTGAAGTTTCAAAAGGACGTCATCTTCGTTTATGATATCAGCATCAAAACGACGTCGTTTTGATGATCTGTCAGCGTTTTTTTAAAAGTTAACACCGTCTGTCCTCCACGTCACTATTCCGTCCGCCACCTTGCGTTTTAGGACTACAACCCGGTAACGGCTTAGACGTTTAGGACGACGGTTCGAAGTACAAGAGTTTTAGGACTACATCTCGAAAACCTTAAAAGTTGTAGGACTAATTAGGCATTTTTCCCAGGAACAGGCTTACCATTAGTAAATATTCTTTGCGGTCATATCGTACTTTTCGCTTAAAATTGAGGACTACATATGCACTTTCCCATAAGTTTAAAGGAATGATTAAAAAAACGTTCACGGTGGGGCTCGAACCCACAATCTCCCGCTCCGGAGAAAATCAATGGATGGCCCTCCTTGTCCCTGCAACTCAGGTGCATGATCCCTTTTTCTGAGAGACTCTCTTCAAGGATTTGGTCCGCCTTGTATTGTCGTCGCCATTCCAGAGTGTCCTCCAGCATCTCCAACGCCTCCTCCACCCTGTAGCCTCTGGCTTTCAGGGAATTTCTGAGGACCGTGTCGGTACCTCCATGGCCGGTCTTTGGGAAGCGAGGCACACCCCACAGACTGATTTTCTTCAGGTCATTCCCGCTTGTCCTGGAGATGGTTGGTGATGACGGCGGATTCGACTCTGGCCCTCATTTCTTGCAGAGCGGTCTTCCTTGTGCTTGATGATTTTAGGGTCGTCTGTTTGGATTCATTATTTTGCTCCTGCGTCATGAATTCCATGGCAATGGGATCTTGCCGGATGGTTTGGCGCTTTCAGACCAACACGCTGTAGGAGATATTCTAGGACCAGGTTTCCGGCATCTGTTGGCCGGAGAAACTTGCTCCGAATTTTGTGGAGCCTAAACTTGAAACTGCTATGTTCCGGTCAAACGCCGTGGAGTTAAAACAGGACAACGTAAAAGAAATGACGCACCCTGCTCAAACACCAACCTTCAACGCACCAAAATTAACCGGCTTTTAACCTCCTATGGGTTTTTTTGTTCTGAAAGTTTTTATTTTTCCTTGTTTCTTCGGTTACGCTGCATATAGATACGCAACTAATAGCGTATCAACTTTTCATTTCATAATACTCCAGTAAACACTAATTTTTTCAGCAAAAGTAAACAAAAAATTACTGTATAAAATTTCAAATAAGAGACCGGCAAAAGGTTTCAAGTCGAGTCTGCTAAAAGCCCGTGCAATGCAACCCTTACTTTTCCACAACGAAGTCATTTTCATTCCATTTCTCTTCTTTTCCACTTCCATATTTCTTCTACTTTGTACAGATTCTCTACACGATCCTGACTTTAATTGATTTCATCTGGCGAATTCTATCTTTGTATCGTCTCTGCTCATATACTCTATTTAGCCAGCAGTAAGGGCTAGTAGAGTCAGGACCAATCTCGAAATCTGCCTGTAACTTTCAAGTTTCACCGTTTCAGTGAGGATCATATAATTAATATACACGGTGTTAAAAGTCAAGAAGCTGACACATTTACAGGAGGAGTGGTTGATAAGCTGAGCCCTGCTTTCAGTTTATACCTAGCTTTCAGTTTATACCTACGACTCCTTGTATTTTGTCAGGTCAAACGTCAAGGTTCTTGAGCAGCTGCGAGAGAGAATACAGCCTAAGCATCAGTTTCCATGCACGAGTACACAGTTAGCCTATGATATATGCCATCACAACATTACCTCTTCTCCGAGTCCCTATATACCCCAACCAACGCTTCGGCCTTGTCATAGAAGCTATCCTTGAGCGAGATCACTATACTCTGGAAACCACTGCCCATACCCGAATCCGAACTATCCCGTGCTCCATTGCATGACTTTGATCGGATAAAGCCCGCCACTTTCGAAACGTTAAGATTATCCAATGCAGCATCCACCTCATCCAATATGAAAAACGGAGATGGCTTGTAGCTTAATCATCCGGTTTATCACATGACAATCAAGAGGTCAGACAATAAGAAACCAGATTCAGAAAGTACACTTCACCTAGGGATTTCATTTTTAATTAATCTTGGTGCTAAACTTGCCATGCTATACAGGTGGTCCAAGTCCAAAAGCCCGTTTGGTTGGAGACTGATGCTAATTAATCCAATGAACTAAATAAAAGAACCATTTGCAGTTCACACCAGAGTTTGAAGATAATCTATGGTCTTGACCCAAAATTCATCCAACTCTAGAGTGAACTGAAAGTGCTTCTTCAAGTGCATGAATATACACGGGAGTAATTCACATTAGTTTCAACTGAATGGGGCCCAAAAACAATGGCCTTGTGATAGAACATCAGCATTTTACATCTCAATTTCATTTTGTAATTTTCATGGTGATGACTAGGGATGTCAACTGGCCGTTGGGTCGGGTTTGGGATGGGTCATCCGGGATCAGTTTGGAATGAAAGGTCAGGTCAGGTCAGATTCAGGCATATACATGATTTTCTTTTCTTTTTGTATAGAATTTATGAATTAAAAACATCATTAAACTAGGAAAAAAACATGAAAATACCAGTAAACTGGCTATTACATTATATTGCGTGCCATGGTACAGATTTCTAATAAAGTGAATATGTAAGCTTTAATTAAATTGAGATAAATATAAGTAATCTAACCATGTAATTGTGAATGAACACTTTTTTCTATATACTTGTATTAAATTAAGAGAAAAAAATTAGTACAAGTTAAAATTTGACTAAAAAGGAAAAAATTATCTTAAATTATCCCTCCGTCCCCAAATAATCAAACCATACTTCTTTCATGAAAGTCCCTAAATAATTGCTCCATTTCCTCTATAGGAAACCTTTACCTATTTTGACTTTCTTACCCCAATTCTTCCTTTTTAACTTCCTCACCTCATTTACACATCCACCTTCTTACCACTTTATCCTCACCTTCTATTTTCTCCTTAATCTTCGTGCGCAAGAAAAGGGTTGCAGTTAATTAGGGACAGAGGGAGTAATGAAAAAACTTGATATCAAATGCAAGAATGTTGAGCTGTTGACTGTTGATACACAAACCTCATTTCCTCCATTATTTTTACATTCAGAGTCATTTTGGGTTCTTTCAGGTTTAGGTAATTTCATGTTTGGGTTACTCACGTGCAGGGCATTTTAGGTTTCAACTCAATGGGGTTAGGATCGGGTCAGCTTTTGACAACCCTAGTGATGACATAAAACCTAATCTCTTCAAATACCTGTCTTCAGAATATATAATGCATGAATGGAGTAAATCGCAGCAAAGGGAATCTAAATTACTATTGGAAACTCCAACATACCTGTGAATGGAGAAGAGAAGGGCCAGAGCAGCAACAGTTTTTTCCCCACCAGAGAGTTGCTCCATATCACGAAAGCGCTTTGTTGGTGGCATGGCTGTATACTTAATGCCATGAAGAAAAGGATCATCCTCATTCTCCAAGTTCAAGTACGCTGTCCCACCTAATGGGTGTGTATTGCTCTTAGTTAGTTGCTTGTAAATCTTGTCAATAATTTTGGAGATGTGGTCGAAGGCTTTCATGAACAATTCATATCTACAATTCAAAGGAAATGAGTGAAAATCAAATCAAAAATAAAATCAGGAAATGAAGCTGAACTAAACATCACATAAAAGTTTCATCTAATCAGCTAATACTTCAAACGGTGCCGAGTCTTATGAAAGCGCCAAAGAGTTTAAATAAAACTGGCAACATTTCAGCACACAAAATGAAGCATAAACTCAAGCAGCTTTACGGAATCCTCCGTAAATTATATTTTCCTCTGCTGGGCCAAATATGGTGCCTAGATGGGAGGATTTGACAGCGTTAGAAGGTTACCTCGGATGGAAATTATGAATATGTCAATAAACAGCAACAACTTTGAAACTATCCAGCCCACATCTATACTCAAAAGGGCATTAACTGTCTTCAGGTGTACTCGTAACAAGGAAAAGGAAAAGATCACCAGAAAGAATATATCGGAGAGACGGCCACACACACAGACACACACACACACACATATATATATATATATATAAGCAGAAAGTGGAAGACACCGGATCCTTACGTACTCCAGTATGGTATACATGATACGTAATAATTACACCTCCAAATGGAG
This sequence comes from Stellera chamaejasme, assembly GCA_024586325.1. Lineage (NCBI taxonomy): Eukaryota > Viridiplantae > Streptophyta > Magnoliopsida > Malvales > Thymelaeaceae > Stellera > Stellera chamaejasme. The sequence goes on along the minus strand of CM044982.1, from coordinate 9,004,284 downwards.
GTTATTTCCATACAGAAACAGATGTAATACTCTCTTTACCCTACATGTTCTCAGCAAGATCAAGATTCGTATTCTACAGGAAGGCATAAAGCTCACTCAGGCATGAAGTATCTTAGACTGTTGAACATATTTTTTTAAAAAAATATAAAGCACAGCAATAGCACACCTCAGCAGGTAAATATTTAAATAACTGAAACAGATAAAATGAGATCTTAAATGCTACAGGTATATCTTTGACCTAACTATTACAAAAGTCAAAAAGTCATTTTAAACAATGGGGACACACCCTTTTCGTTCACTTCCTCTCATTCTGGCTAAACTAGTAGTAGGGAAAATTGTATTCAAACATTTCATTTCTTTACTAACAACAAGCAGAAGACTCTAAACCTAACTGTCGTGTGTCTAGTGTAATTCTATCACATATGAGACGGCACCTATATAGAAGTTGCAATTACATACCTCCTCTGTTTCACTTGATTATAAGCATCTGCCACTTCCTTCTCCTCTTTTCTTGCTGTTTCATACTTTTCAATTACCTCTCTCTCTTTCTTGGAGGATCTTATATTGTTCCAAGGCCTTGAGATTTGGAGTTCTATTTTTAATTTCCGATTCTAGTGCTTCAATTTTACGCTTATATTCCTCTTCAATCTTGTCCCTATCAGAACGCTTCTTATATTGCATACGGGATCTATCCAACTGACTGAAATCATAGACTGGTGCTAGTGTTGAAGAATCTATATCCATTGGGTCTTCAATGGTGGGAAGAGTGATATTCTCTAACTCACAAGTCTCACCAATCTCCTGCCTCCATGACTTAAGTTGCTCAATTTGTCCCTCCTGTAAAAACGGATTTTTGGAAAAGGATATTTAGAAATGAAACTCATTATTAGAGGAATCAGATACAGTGTGGTGGTGAAAATGAGGAATACCTTGGAGTTTATCTGGCGATTCACTTTAGATATTTTTGTCATAGCATCAGAATTGTCCTTGGCCCATTTCTGGATCTCCTTCTCACACTCTTCTGACTTCAATTTCCAATCTACATAACATAAAAAGAACATTTTAAGGTGCCCCACCAAAATGCTTACCTTTAAGCATTTAAATGAACTAAAATACACAGAGAGAGAGAGAGAGATTTTAAATTTGATGAATGGGGTCATGTTAACTTCATAATCCCAACCAGGGAAACAGAATAAAATAACTGAAACTTGACAGATACTATGTCTCAGGCTCAAGTTGTAACCATCTACATTTTGCAGTCACAGGAGTCTTATGGTGGTGTACCACCCTGCACTGTTAGCAGTTACTCTAGTTTACAGCTTTTTTCAGAAATATAATCTGAGAAACTACATACCATCAGTCACAAAAATTCTCACTCTATGTACTTGATGCAGATACTTCTAAACTAACAATTGAATGCAGTGGGTTTTAGAAAAGGGAAAACATGACGCTCACCACACCAACCAAAATATAACTCCAAGCTGAAGTTGGGTGATCAAAAATACATAAATTCAATGACTTAAAAACTATTAGTATTATGATGCTGTAAATCACTGCAACAAAAGGTTCAATTTGGCAAAAGCATTCATGACTGGCATCTGTGTTTTGTACAAACGATCATTTAAAGCATTGAAATGACTTCAAAAATACATTTAAAGCAAACCAGATGAATTGTTAATCTCTGTTGCTAAAAGCTAATCTTGCAGTTTTCCTGAACTCTAATTCTTGTGGCTAACACAGAACCAAAGGAGCACGAGACATGCCAGATGTCATTATGATGCACCAACTAGACTAGAGATAGTATGATGAGAAATTTAAGTCCAATCTTTCAATTTCAGACGTCATGCTGAGTACCACCATTGCAGCTTGAATTACAAAGATGTTAACATTTATAGACAAATTCGAGATCAACTATTTGTCAACAAATGTGGTTCTACGTGAAGTATCCCAAAATTTCATATACAAAACAACAATTGAGCCTTCATCCCAACTACTTGAGGCCAGCTAATGAATCATGTGACTCAATTCTACTCTATTCGTACCAAGCTCCTCTATCATCCCAGAAGAGTAAGATCCATCTACACTAAGCTTGCCCACATATATTTTAATCGTCCCTTACCCCATTTAAGCTCACGTAAATTTAACTCATCAGTTCTACACATTGACACATCTAATACAGTAATATTCTTTAAATATGGTCAAACAATCTAAATGCATCCTCTCTAACTTTGTCTCAATTGGTACAACAAACATCAAGCCTCTAATGTCTTTGTTTCTAGTTGTATATCTTAATGTCCAACCGTCCATCTAGCAATTGCATCCAAGGTTATTAAAAGCGAAAAGCGCACTAATGCGATAAGGGTCCTAAAGCGCAACACTAAAGCTCGAGCTTTAAAGAAGTTAAGCATAATAATAGTTATAAGTATAAAGTAGGTGGAAAAACCTCAAAAATAGATCTAAAAACCACAAAGTCCAATTCTAGAAATATTATTAGCACCATCAAAGTTATAATTAAAATGGAAAGGATCAAAATGTAAAATGAAATGAAGGGAAATGGCCAAAATGAAAAAAAAAAAACAAAGGAACAAGGCTAAAGTGTAAAAAGAATGAAAAGTGGACAAAAAACAATTAAAACAATTATTTATATTGATATATCAGTTTTACTTTTATTACTATCTCCGTCCCCAAAAAAATTGGTGTGCTTCATTTTTAACATTTTATTTATAATTTTATTTCTTTAACACTTTAATATGTAAAATAAAATATTTTAAATGAAAATTATAGATTAATGTGTATGGTTTCGAAATATATTTGTTTTTCAAAAAAAATTAATGAACTTTTTTAGTAATAATTTAAATCTCCCACAACAACAAAAAAGAAACGCACCAATTTTTTAGGGACGGATGAAGTATTATTTTTTACACCATACTCATTCATTTTAAATAATTTTATTGCAACACTCATTTATTTTATTACATTTTAAAATACATACCCTCTTTCATCAGAAGAAAAAATGCGTATCCCCTCTACCACTAATTAACCCACCACGTGGTCTCCTTCCCCAACCACACCTGATATTTCTCTGTCCACTCCGCCGCCGCAATACCATCGCCACTCCGCTGCCCGTCCCGATCCTACGGCGTCGATTAGCTAGGCTCTCCACACTGCTTCCAGCCTCCCCAACGGCGTCGATTGCTCGTCGCCGCCGCCGGACCTCGAGCTCATCGATCTCAAAAGCCTTCAACCGCCTCTTACACCTCCCTCAAGGATCTGCTTCCATCATCACCTGCCGCGGTCAGCTCTCCCAGACAGTTGCACTTCCGACGCGAAATGCGACCGACCTGCTCAAGCGAGCGCATCGCACTTTGAGCGCGCTCTAGGCGCGCATTTAATAACCTTGATTGCATCCCCACAACATTCACCTTGATCATCTATTGCTTTTTCACATCCCAACATTTAATACTATGTAACATGGCTGGTGGAATAATTGTTCTATAATATTTCGGGTGAAATGCAACATCAGCCCTATAGGATTTGCGTTTCTGACGGTTAAGTCCTAAATGTTTTCGACTTAACAACTCAGTCCTAAACGTCTACAACCGTAGCTCATTTCAGTCCTAAATTAACCGTTAGATTCAACTTGTGTGAAACATTATTATCTAGTAACGCTCTAGTAACACTTCCCCACTTTGTCCAATCGGCCTTGATCCGATGCCTGATATCTTCCTCAATATTTCCTTCCTTATGGACAATGGAGCCTAGTTAGTTAAAGGAGTTACATTGAAGAAACTCTTCATCCTCGAATGAAACTTCTCCTTTTCAACAGGCCAAACCTACAGTCCATGAACTTTGTTTTAGATCTTTTTATTCTAAAGCTTCAAGATTTTAATGCATTTCTCCATTGCTCTAACTTTTGATGCACAATATCCTTGGTTTCATCCACCAAACCAATATCATCTACAAATAGCATACACCAAGGGACTTCTTATTGATTAGTTCTAGTTAGTTTATCCATCATCAAGGTGAAGTGATAAAGGCTTTAAGCCAAACATTCGCACAAACCTATAATGATTGAGAACTCTATTGTATAGCCTCCTGCAGTCCAAACGCAAGAAACTACTACATCTTACAAGTTTTTGATGATATTGATATACCTAATTGAAACTTGTTTCTTTCCAAACTTCAATCATATCCTTATTTTCATCAAAATATAATACTCCTTCCCTCCCAACAAAGATGATATGTTTGTTTTTCAGCATTTAATTTATGATTTATTTCCTTTAACATTCTAGCATAAGAAGTTAGAAATTTTTTATGAATATCATAGTTTGATGTATCTAGTTTTTAAATAATTTCTTCCTTCCATCGGTTGATATCATCAGACAACTTATCTGCAGTATTTTTTAGTTCAACCTCTCTCTCGTGCATCTCTTCTAACTCCTTTTCCAAGGAGCTAATCAATAAATCCAGCTTTTTAATCCGTGGTTCTACATCTCGTTTCTGTTCATATTGCAACCTGCACAAGCAACCACACCAGACAAACATTTATATGAGAAGTAGATATGCTATCCTACATCCATTTGTTCACATCTACACAAAAGCTAATCAGAATAAATAATCAATCTGTCCCATAAATTGATTCTCCGACACAATTCTGTCCACTGAGTTCTTTTTTATTTTATTCTTTTTACTATAAACAGTTACAAAATTGACATGCTAACATAATCATATATACACGTGTATACCCCAAAAACATAGTATCCATGTTTGGTTTTAGATCCAAAACGTACTCAAGAAAAAAGAAAGTCATAATATGAGATAATGAAACTGGATTCGCACAATAGGAGTAGGATGAAGTAGAATGAAAGCAAAAAGTTTCACAAAGAGAAACTAGGGCCTTTTAAGTTAACCTGACAGATTATCTTCGCATTTGGTTGGTCAATGATGAGCATTAGAAACATTAGAACACCCTAACCCATTTATAAGCCTAGCTTGCGCTATAAGCTCTGCACTATAATCTCAAGGAGTGCCACATGTCAGCCAGTAGAAGACCGATTTGTAGCAAATTCTATTCTAATGTCTTAAGAGATATAGCTTTGCTAGATTATACTTGGAGAGTAAACTGAGGACCACTTCTGAACGAGCCAACCTAAAAGTAAGAATGCAGAAACATGACAGAAAGAAGCAGCAGAAACATCTGGACCAAAAGATATACATACTGATATTTCAACTTGGCCAGCTGATTACTTAAGTTAAGTCTCTCCTCAGCCACATTCTGTGCAGCTTTAAGCTGATTCTCTTCATATTCACGAATATTTGCCACTCCCACAGAATGACTGAAATCTTTGTAGACTCGATCAACAATCTCATTGATCCTCTTCTCCAACTTCCTGATTTCTCCATTCCTCCGATTGATCACCTCATTCAACTGCAAAGAATGTAAAAATACTAAATGACATCTTAACTCTCAAGTTCTTACCATGGTATAGAAAATACTGCAACCATCATATGCCACCTTTTGAACTTCAGGCTCAATACGTGAAATTTCATCCTCAATGCTTTTTCTGTCATTTTGCAACTTCACAAGTTTATCTTTTATGCTCCGCTGCAACCCAATTGAAGAAAGTTAACTATTTACAAAAAGGCTTACAACAGAAACACTGTTCATGTATATCGAGAAAAAATAATTCAACAGAAGTTACAGAACAGTCTCCACCATATACTGCCACTCGAGCAATTTACATCATTCTACAAAAGCCTTCTTCTTAAGTTCACTACACCAATCAAGGAAGTCGTCAACTTGCAAATGTCTCATCTATATATGATAGCATGCTAATCTCCATAGAAATTATTGTTCACATTTAACAAATTAAAGTTTGTATGATTGCCAAACTGATCTGCACCCTAAAATCGTAGATCTTTTCTTAAAAAAAGAAAAAAGGAAGGGAAGTTAAATCTTCCATATTACCAAGTATCAGTTATATATTTCTGTGTTTGGCCACATTCAAAAATATTAATGATAAAAGTTTTTTGTTTCTACAACTCAATGAAAGTGCTTTGCCTGTAAGTCGGCTCTTTAGTAAACTGTAAAAGGCAGACCATAAAAAAGCTTGTTGTTGAGTGCATAATCAGATGAAAACAGCTAATGGGATAATTCCTCAAATGCTGAATGTAAAGACAACGCCCAACTTGCAATCTACAAAGAAACAGATTAAATAAAATGTTGACGTGAATTATTTAGTACTATGCTTATATATCAATTAGAAAACATTGCAACATCACTCCAATCCATGGTGATTTCCAAGTTTGCTTTTTCGAAAACTATTATTCCATTAGGTGCAGAAACAAGTTGCGTGTTGTGTCTCTCATTATAATTACCTTCTCAATATTTCCATACTGAATCTTCTTCTCAAGCCCACTAATTTTGCCTGATGCTTCAGACTCCTTCAACTGGTTCTCCCTGATTGAACCAAGCTCTTCCAACTCCAATTCAAACTGTTCTTTCTTTTTCTTAAGCCCTGCAGTAAATCAATTATTAGCAGTGAACAAAAAATTAAAGAGGAGCTTTGCACAAAACTAACCTTCAATCTTTTTATCATCCCACTTGTTTGATCTGGCTTCCATGCCACCAGTAGTACCACCAGTCATTGTGCCGGATTTTGTGAGTAAAACTCCATCAACAGTCACAACTACAAAATTAAATAATACAATAGGTTAAAACAAACTAAGGAAATGAGAATAGCCTTCACTTAGGAGGTGAGAGGGGGAACAGGATGATAAAACTTTACCTCTAAACCTCTCTCCTTCCCAAGCAAGTCTTTTAGCTTTCTCAAGGTCATCACAGACAAGGGTATTACCAACAGCAAAGAGAATAGCCCTTTCTAGAGCAGGGTCAAATGTAAATATGTTAAAGTCCACAATATAAAAATTTTTTGCTTTTACTTTTCACCATTAATGCATTGTTGGACAGGAAGAGCATCCGGCGTAAAACTGTCAACATGCTTTCTGTATCCTACCATAGTTGGGATTACGGTGTAGTATGATTATGACGATGATGATGATTATGCATTGTTGGAGGAAACCTATATTAAATCCAGGTGATTATTCTGTGTACAGAAACCAGTGTTACATAAACTAAATTACCAGTTTCAAAAGAACAGCATATGGTACTTGTCATGGAACCACATCAAATGCACGCAACCTCCATTATTCTCTTACTTAACAGTATAAAATAAGATTTTTTTAAAAGGATATTGTATCACATCATAAATCAGCTTGGCAGTAGAGTCCAAATTACGCAGTCTTTCAATGATGGGCTTAACACGCACAGTTTGCAAGGGTATAAATGTCTGAGGAGGAAGCCTTTGATCTTTCAAGTACTGAAAAGACCCATCAGAATTAGTGTGCAAAACACATGATATATACGAACATCAACATGTATAGAGCAACGAAATCCTAAAACATAATACTTATACATCTAAAGCCATTTTATGAGTATTAAAAAAACATTAATATACATAACCATATGTTTGTTGGTGAATGATTCTTGCTTCCACTGATTGACTACATAGAGCAGTAAAATCATAAGAGACCTCCAGATACCTGGGAAACTCACTGATATAACAACAATGGACCAATCAAATCAGCAAAATCACAAGGTTTAAGTCATGATTGCACAAATGGCACATACACCAGAAGCATAAATCTTTTAAGCGGAGTATTTATGATCAAATCAACAACTAAGTTATCCACAGCAAAACTCCAAAAACACCTTCAACCCACATGAGTTGCCCTGTTTTACGTTACCAACTAACTTCACCCCAAAATTCCTTTCATTAATTTGTTCTAAAGAAAATCAGGAAAAACAAATGAATTATTTATATCCGTTTCACTATATGCCTCTTACGGTAATTAACTTGTTCGAGTACAGTTCAAGCTGTATATTCCCAGAAAAATGAACAAGAGTTAGAAGTCAATTTAGCAGACAAAATAAGTGCTACTCCACTATATATGCCTAATCTGTCAACCATAATAACAAACTTCTCAACCCAGGACATAGAAGTGAACCAATTTAGTAACAGCAAATTCAAAACAGGAAAAGGAAGTATATATAACCAACATACAATCAGCTAGCAAATCTTACCTTAATACATTCCTTTCCAGTTTTTTCATCCTCAACAACAACAGCATCCATAAATCTCCCCATAGCAACAGTAACCGCAAGGTTGTATTTTTTCTGAGTGGGCCTACAAAGGTCTGTCATGCGACCATGAACTCCATGATATAGCCGTTTTAGGGTATCAACAGCTTGAGATACTCTTGCATCTCTCTCGCTTTCATACCGGTCAGCCGTTAGTTCACGCAATTGATTTTCAACTTCAGCAATTTTAGACTTCAGATTTTCATGCTTAATTCTGCAGGCAATAAATACCATAAATGACAATGTTGAAAATAAATTTTGTCCTTGCCAATAATGTTATGACAATTTAAATTTATAGTAAAGTTGTGTTCTTTTATGCATTTTTAAGAAGAAAAGTTGAAGGTTCTAAAAAAGTGAAGGGAAATTTTGTGAGAGAAATATTTGGGGGAATGATTTGATATCGAAGATTTTGAAATATTTTGTTGAAGAAAGGACAAGGCAGCAGTGGGGAAAAACAAAATGTTTGAAACAGCGAACAAAATCATTAATCTTCATTACCTTGAGTGTTTATGCTTCTCTTGCATTGCACGCAGTTCCTTTTTCAGACTTTCCAATTCACTCTTATGTTTTGCAGAAGAATCACGAATATTCTCAAGCCTATCCTGCATTTGCCCTTCTTGTGCATCCAGTTCCTGTTTCCGATCCCTCATTTGTTGAAGATTTTCCTCCAGATTCCTTTGAGCTTCCATATCAGCATGCTGCTGCCTATCCAGAACCTCTTTCTCTTCTCTCAGCTTTGCAGTTTTCATCCCAGCATCCTCCTTTCTGGAAAAATAAGATCTTGTCACAGATAACAAGCAATAAAAGAGGAAAGTCACAGATAAGTGAACTAAAGGCATCAGTATGAACAAATAAAAGACAAATCTACAAAGTCAATAGCCAGATCTCATGAAACTGTTACTTCAACAGAAAAGGAAAAGGAAAAAGAAAAAAGAGGAGGGGGAAGGCAGCAACTCTGGACCTCAAGGCCACTAGTGTTGTGAACCAAGGTTGTTGAGAACGAAAAGCGCACTGAAGCGCTAAGGGTCCGAAAGCGAGGGCTTTAAGTAAGTTAAGCTTAATATTTTAAATTAATAGATAAAAGTATAAAGTAGGTGAAAAAAACCTCAAAATTATCTTTAAAAATGGTTATATTAGTAGCCATAGCACATAAAAAAACTCAACTTCCAACATGCATACCTAGCAAAACAATCAAACTCAACAAACAGGTACGAAACACCAAGTATCCCAACTTCAAAACATCCCAGTTTCTTAAATTACCAAGATCATATTAATCTAAAATTTTAAAGATGGCATTTAGCAAAGTAGCCAAAAGTCCAAATTAATGAATATACATACTGAGTTTGGAATATATCACACAGTCACAAGCAGGTAAACAGATGATGCTGAATACTTTCTGAGATGATAAGAACTTACATACGAAAATACTCGTCAAGTTGATTGTCAAGTAGAGAAAGTTTGCCAGAAGCATCCCGACTTTTTTCATTTAAGTCTTGCAATTTTGCAGTTAGATCCTGTATTTCAGCCTCTAACTGTTCCACGTGCTTACCATGATCTCTTCTCTCATGTTTTCTTTTTTCAAGCTCTTTCCTACTACTCTTGAGTTTAGAGTTTATGCGAGACTTTCCTTCATTAAGCCTCATTAGATCAGGTTGCTGCCACATTCAAAACAAACAGTACAAACGAACCATTATATTCATGTTAATATCAAGATCAGATAGCCTACCACCATAATTTGGAATATGTGGCAGTTGTTAGCTATTTCCAAGCATATGAAAATTTCAAAGTAGCATCCAACTAAAAGAATTAATACAACACAAGCTGCAAACATGATGCAGCCAGGTATGCAGCAAGAAATATTTACAGGTGCATTTTGTAAGCTGGCAATGGTGCATAATGCAAAGGGGGTAGAAAAAATGAGCGAAAGACCTATATCATCTTTCTCCTTTTTTGAATAAAATAAAATAATAGAAAATTAAAGACATAATTGGATAAAAAGTGGCATCACATAGAGTGCTGATAAAACCCAAGCTAGAATAATTTATGGACGTTAGGTGTAGATATTCAAACTTTGAAATTGCCATGCATTACCAAATAACTTTCTTGACTGGGAATTCACAGAACTAGGAACTGTAGATACTATACCACAATTGTGATCTGAAACAAGTTTTGAAGTTACCTTATTGCATTTCAGATAAAGCATGTAACAGATACAAAAATCGGACCTATATCCAAAAAGATATCAAAAAGTTTATAATAAACAGCTGACTTTAAACGTGACTCACAGTTTTATCCAGACGAACGCTTTTCTCCGCTATTCTCTTTTCCAGGCGAGTGATTTCTTTCTGATAACCTGTCTGCACCTTTGTCATTTTATTAACTTCACCTGTGAACTGCTCCGTTTTACTCACCAGCTCCTCACGTTCACCCTTGTCAGCCTCCAGCTCCTCTTCAATCTCCCTTATATCCTTCTCAAAGTTAAACAATTGCAACAAATAGTACTCTTGCTTCAACGTTTTCTGCAGGAATACACAGCATAAGATAATTAGAGTAACATATGTCTTCTTGCCCAGAAGTAGCAAAATAGAACGTAAAGGGCCATACCAACTGATCTTGCAAACGCAGGTGCTCCTCCGCCTCTTCTTTCTGCGCTTTCTTCTGCTTCCTCTCCATTGTAATCGTCTTCTTATCTTGATATGCAAGCGCTGACTTTTCTTCTGCCAGGCCTTTTTTCACCTCAAGCTCCTCATACTCTCTCTTAAGCTCCTCGGACCCGGAAATTTGCTCCAGCAACGCTGTAAGGTCCTTAGGGTTTTTTGATGCAATGGACTCAACATCACCCTAGATCATCAAAGCCATGTCATTTGAGAATAATAGAAATTAAAAATTCCGTTAAGATAATTCTTTCGGGTCACCTGGAACACGAGAAAATTTCGGGCCTTAACGAGAATTCCAAGCGACCTCAACTGGGCATTGTACTCGTCCCAATTAACAGTGCGGTCGCCAACTCTGTACTCGCTGGCGCCAGCGGGGGTAATACATCGCGTGAATTTGAGCTTGGAGCCCGTAGCAAACTCGTAGACTATACTGACCTCGGCACGGCGACCACGCTGGTCCCGCTCGCTGTCATCAGCGGCATATATTAGGTCTTTAAGCTGTGAACCGCGAAGCTGACCGGTACGGACACCGAGGACGAAGCTGATGGCGTCCATTAAGTTGGATTTTCCGGCGCCGTTGGGACCAATAATGGCGGTGAAGTCGGAGAAGGGGCCGATAACTTGCCTGCCCTTGTAAGACTTGAAGTTTTCAAGCTCCAATTGGTGGATTTTGCCCTGCGATATCGTGGAAGGCATGATTGCGGCTAGTGTTGAGACGAGAGAAGTGATCGGACTGTGCGGTTAGGGTTTCGGTTCAGGGGAAACGGGGGAGAATGGAAGATGGTGAAGGCTTGGCGGGAGGAGAAATTTTTGGGAAGTTTTTAGAGGGAGTCCGGATCACCACCACACCAGTTCATGAACGACTTACTTACTGGAGCGAACGATATTGTGCCATTCGAACGTTCCAATTTTCAGCGAATATCCAGACCCCCAAGGTTGTTGGTTCCTTACGATCTAGTCCTCTTGTTTACAGACCACAGTCATGTACCCCGTTACTTTACTCCACCATTTTAAAAACAAGCTTATTAATACTCCATTGGAAAAATGACTTTTTTACCACTAACGTTTGGCAAAAAGTCCATTTTTGTAATTATTTTTTTCGGTCCGCAATTACCTCTACTGTTAATGTTTTAGGTCCTCGTTTACCACTGTCCGTTATAGTTTCCTATGTGTCATCTGATTTTCCACATGTACAAGTTGTGTGTTGATAATGTAGCGAACTAATATCCTCTACCCGAAATGGTGTCGTCTTCAAGCCTAGTAACTTCGCCCTCTTCAAGCCTGGTAACTTCGGCATCTTCAAGCTTTCTCCTGGATTCTTGATCCCTAAACCGACCATCGTGAAAAAATCACGCCGTCCAACCCATCAATCCGCTCTGATTTCCGTGGCGTCGATTCTCGTTCTGTTAACAACACCATCCTCTTGATTCTCCGCCCCTGGATTTTCAAGAATAATCACACATCCAATGTTCAAAACTCTAGATCACGAACTGGAAAACGGGGAAGTTGGTGTAGCAAACTGCAATAGCTCGCTTGTCGACGACATCGAGAGAACAATGAACGATGTGGTGGAGCTTGAGAACGACATCTGCCTCCGTGAAACTTTGGATGCAGAGTGGATTGTTCTGTCCACATCCAAAATGAAGAAAGCTAAAAACAATCAGGATCTGAAATTTTCACATCGCATGACAACAATTGAGGAATTTTGAAGAGGCGGTTCACCTGTAAGCTTTGGGCGTTGCACACAATCTTCTTCTCTTCTATGCTTGCCGTCGACTTAGCATGTTCTGGAGTCGTCGATGTTCGGCGCAGCGTTTGCTAAGTCATAGGTGTTATGAAGCCTGATTTGTTGTGTTTATTTTAGCCTACAGAACGGAGGTCTGGACGGCAGCCGCGGTCGCGGCGGAGACGCCGTATTGGAGGTGGAATAGGGCGGAGGTTAGGGCGAAGAAAAGATCGGGAGGGAGGGAGGTGGAATCAAAGGAGAATGGCGGTGGAAAGGATGAGGAAGAGCGGGCAGCGGATTGGCAGGCGAAGAGGAGGCCGGTCAACAAAACATAAAAGATTATTGACCTATTAATCTATTAATCTGATACATGTGGAAGACAGGTGCACACACACGCCACGTTGGAATTTTGTAACAGAATATTCCAGTATATTTCTTCCGTCAATCAAATTAATGGTAATATGGGTCCAAAATACTATTTTGGTGGTAATGTTGGACCGATAAACTATTAAAAATTGCAAATACGGACCATTTTTTAAAATAATTGCAAAAAAAGACTTTTTGCCAAACGTTAATGGTAAAAGGGACATTTTCCCTACTCCATCGGACCAAACAAAATTGTCACGTTTATTTTTTAGTATTCGATATACTCTATTCCTTCTCAATAAATATATACATGATACATTTATTTTTGTTGTCTTACAGTATTTAATCTATTATTGTTTTCATGAGTGTAGGCATTTTAAGTTTAATACTTCATCTATCCCCGATTAATAGATACATTTCTATTTTGGTCCGTCCCCAATTAATACATACATTTCCTTTCTTGGCAATTTTTATCATATAAAGTTACCTAAACGCCCCTATTTGCTTAAACAAATTTACTGGTCATCTAACGCCAACTGCACCCTTTTCTCAGTACGAAAACAAGTTTCGATTTCTTCTTCTCCCCTTTCTCCAGAAATAGGAAGTTCACCGGCAAATATTCAAGCATTGCCGATAGACAAAATCGGAACTCCATAGGCAAAATCTGCACTCCACTGGCAAACCAAGAGTCTGTTTTTTTGCGGCACCCTTTCTCACCGAATCGAATCTTCAAATTCTGGTGTTAGGGTTCATCGATGATATTGTGTGGGTCTTTCTCACGCAATCGAAGCTCCAAATCGGCATTGTTGCTGCATAAAACATCAATGATTTGGCTAAGGGTTTGACCTTTAACTTATAGGCTGGTTGATTTGTTTGATTCTAAAATGTGTGTAGTCATGCATACATCTTTCTAGCATGAATTGTGCGTGGTAGCTAATTATTCCACTTGTCGGCATCTTGCCTGCATCTTTATAGCATGAAAGTTTCACACTAGTATTTAGCATGAAAGTTTCGTCATTGTCGTCCATATGTATCCTAAAAGTCATACTTGAGCACTTATTTTTGTTGTTCTAGCCGGTCTATTTTTACTCCCCCTCTTTGCAGGTTCTTCATAAACAAGGGGCCAACAACCAACTTTCCTATCAAACTCAACACTTTTTTCTGAATCAAACCTAGGTCTCGCTACTGCAACTAAAAACATTACCTCCGTGATGAATCTTTTACTTTGACAACTCCTTTGAGGATCCAACTCTTCTGGCAATAGATAAACATTGGCACCTTCTTTTGTGATGTAAAACAATTTATCATCCACATGAATATAGTCATTAAAATCTATGAAGGTTGGAGTGGTAAAGATTGTGTTGATGTCAATCATTGAAAGACAGAATTCCGATCTTTGTTTCTTATTAAAATATGTCACATGATGCTTAAGTGCACTAGAATGGCGTCGAACAATACCTTTTTGTCCTTGTTTTTGGATATATGTTTTAGAGTAGCCTAGATTGTGTGCCAACATTCTGACCGTGCTACGTTCACCCATTGATAAAGCCCTTACTCTGCTCAAATCAAGCACAACTCCTTTCCTCCCAACTTTTCTACCCATCATCCTATTAACGTACCCAGATTTCCATAATTTTGAATCTGCCTCTTTACCTTCTTCCAAAGCTTGCTAATCGCCCGACGGTCAACACCAAATTTCCCACTCAGTGTATTGATCAACCCATGCTCTGGTTTCAGGTTTTCATTGCATCCTTTCAATAGTGCAAGACATATTTTTTGTCTTTGATCAAGATTCAACCAGTTAGGATGCCTCTGAGGAAAGTTCTCCATTAGCCCGCCAAATGCCAATTCCAACGTGAAAATTTTTCTGGTTCAAAAAAGGCTTGAGCGATGAGGTCCAGCCTTCTTAAGCGAGAAAGAGGACGTGCTCCATGATGACGTATGCTCCAGTGTATCCCTTTATTAAGGGTAAAATTGCCAAATCCCTCCAATCCTCCCACCATCTTAATCTTTGTGCAAAAGTAAATGTATCTATTAATCGGGGACGAAAGGAGTAATTTGTATCCATATCATAATTTGAAGTATAAAGTTTATAAATGTATTTTTTATGATTTTTTCCACTGTTTATCTTTGTAAATATTCGAGTCAAACACTGAATCTTGAAACGTGAAAGTTAAATGTATATATTAATTGAGAACGAAGGGAGTATGCTTTATTTCCTTCAACATTCTAACATAAAAAAGTTAAATGTTTTTTATGCATATGATAATTTGATGTATCTGGTTTTAAATATATTTTTTAATAATTCTTTTGACAAATTATTCTTAATGAAAATTTGAGTCAAATACAAATTAAAAAAACGTGACAGTTTTGATGAGACAGGGAGTAATTTCGTTTACTAGAAAAAAAAAGTTTTGAGATTAGTTTATTATGTTTAAAGTTATTACAACCGTTTTTTTATTACCAAGCATTGTCGGTATTAAGCTTTCATTCGAAATTCATCGAATCAACCCTTCTTTTAAATTTTTTCGTTTTTTCTCTCACAAATATCACTTATTTTTTCTTTAGAAGTGCTAAGTGTGTGTTATTTTGATGAAAAATTTGAAGAATTTGTGAAGTAATTAAAAATTGATTTGATAGTATACGTGAAAAGAATTTGAAGAAAAAATTGATGTGATTAATTTTTTATAGTTTTTTGATTAGAACAACACACCCTAAAGCTAATACCGTGTTCCTATTTTTCATTACATATCCAGAAAATTCTTTGCAGTCCTAATTAAACTACCGCTAACTGCTAGTAGTAGTATACAGGTCAAGTCCTTCCATACTTCATATCAAATCCTGGAAGAAACGTCTCCGTGAGTTCGCATTCATTTTATTTTAAACAAGTCCTGTGATTTAAGGCCACGAAATCGGCTACACAAGAGAACAGACAAGTCTCAATCTGTTTCTCTACTATAAAATCCCTGTTAACTTCCGAAGCATCATCAACAACCAGATCTTTCCAGCAGCTTTTCTTCTGCAAGCTAAGATGGCTCCGAAGCAGCAAGCGGTTCTAATAGTTCTCCTCTACTCATTCTTCACTGGTATAGAAGCAGGAGGAATCGCAATCTATTGGGGTCAAAATGGGAATGAAGGTACCTTAGCGGAAACTTGTGCAACAGGCAACTACCGCTTCGTGAACCTGGCCTTTCTTGCAACATTTGGCAACGGCCAGCAACCTGAAATCAACCTGGCTGGCCACTGCGACCCGGCAAACAATGGCTGCGCAGGCTTGAGCTCCGACATCAAATCCTGCCAAGCCAAAGGGATCAAAGTGCTGCTTTCGATCGGAGGAGCTTCCGGGAGCTATTATCTTACCTCTGCAGCTGATGCAAAGCAAGTTGCCTCCTATTTGTGGAACAACTTCTTGGGGGGGCATTCCTCCAACCGTCCTCTAGGCGCTGCTGTTCTAGATGGAATCGACTTCGACATTGAAGGGGGAACAAACCTGTACTGGGACGTTCTTGCCAAGTACTTGGCTGGGTACAGCAACAAAGGTAAAAAGGTGTACCTGACAGCAGCTCCTCAATGCCCTTACCCTGATGCTTGGGTAGGCAATGCACTCAAGACAGGCCTGTTTGACTATGTTTGGGTCCAATTCTACAATAATCCACCATGCCAATACTCATCAGGAAGCATCACTGACCTGGAGGATGCATGGAAGCAATGGACATCTGACATTCCAAACAGTAAGATATTCTTGGGGCTTCCAGCGGCACAAGATGCAGCAGGTAGTGGGTTTATCCCTGTGGGTGATCTCACTTCCCAAGTGCTTCCAGCGATCAAAAGCTCCTCCAAATATGGAGGTGTGATGCTGTGGTCAAAGTACTATGACGATCAAAGTGGCTACAGTTCCTCCATCAAGGGTGATGTGTAACAGATTGTCACATTGATGTACTCTTATGTATGTATGAACTATCTTGTGTACTAATATGATCGCATAAATGAATGACACATATCAGCAGTCCACATGTTCTCTTAGTTCACTTTGACCACCAGAATAGGTACCACAATAACTCCAGTCAAAACAATGAAAACACCAACTACAAAAAAAACTATTTGGGACAGAACACAAGAAAAAAGGGAAAAGGGCCGTGAAAAAGAACAAGGTCCTTTAACTGAGTCAAATGCCAACTAATAAACAAAGAACTGAGCAAGAGTAGGCCAAGATGAT
Source organism: Stellera chamaejasme (assembly GCA_024586325.1). NCBI lineage: Eukaryota > Viridiplantae > Streptophyta > Magnoliopsida > Malvales > Thymelaeaceae > Stellera > Stellera chamaejasme. The sequence goes on along the minus strand of CM044982.1, from coordinate 8,987,119 downwards.
CTGAAGCAATAAACATCTGACATGCCTGCCGTTTGCAACCAATTCACAGCCAAAGTTAGGCAAAAACTAACATGAAATTGAAGAACCAGATACAAAGGAAGAAAACAGAAGCTTGACAAAATCTGTGCTTTTTATGCCACGTAACAGCAATATTGAACAACGCAGAACTTCTCAAGGTGAGTCTCCTGTTGACCACCAAGTGTTCCCAATCTTATAAAGTCAAAACTGCATATCACTAAAATTTCAGCACACAAAAACTACTCAAAGTGATGATGCTAATAGAAAACGGTCCGAGTATATTATTACACATCACTTAAAAAGTTCAACACAGAAACCTTATTTAGACTAATTACAGGGCAGCAGAAAGTTATCACCTCAAAGAAATCAAAGATCTCAAAAGTAACCTACAAGTCTAAAATATATGAGAGTTGCTTGCAACAAAGCTTTCCTAATACCAACTTCTTAACCTTTCGATTCATGATTTTGGCTGGGATGCAGTACCATCACCTCCAGAAAAATCATCTTTCAGAGGCCCAGCTTCTTTAGGAGACTCAATGCGAGCAGAGACACTAACCTCAAGGGCTCCATTGTCTGCGGAGGGTTGTTCCTTAGTTCTTAGATCAGCTTCAAGCTCCTCATATTTTGAAATGGTTTTCTGAAGTTCATCATTGAGATTAAGTGCCTCAAAGAGAATCCCATCATCATCACCTGTGCTTTCTATGATCATTTGAATGACAGGCTGTGACTGTTTGCATTTCTCCAGCATGCTCAATGTCAGATCATCCTGTAAGTTCAAATAAAACAACAGAGATTTACTGTATATTTCTCTACATTCTTCATTCAACCGAACCTGGTTCTACACACCACATAAGAAAAATCACCAGGTCCAGCGGTACTGGCATTCAGCTAACTGGACATGCATGAACGGTGACGTCTAATCATTATTGGAAAGTTGGGTACATTCCACATCATAAATCAAGTGACACTATCAATAACTCAGAATACATTCTCCACATTTCAGACAAACAGAAACACATCATTAGGGGAAAAAATATTAAGTATATAGGAGCATGCGCATTTTTCTTTGGGTAAAAGGGTCATTTCGCCACTGAAGTTTACAAAATCTCTAAATTTGCCACTGAAGTGCATTCTGAAACAAAAATGCCACCAACGTTTTATTGAAGGGGTAAATTTGGCACTAAACATTAATTTGTCCCAATTGGCGCTCATGTAGATTAATTTGTCCTAGTTGGCGCTCACGTGGCGTGCCACTGGGCAATTTGTACATTTTTGTAGGGTTAATATTTTAATTTCACTTATAATTTGTAAAACTAACGATTCAACCCTTAAACTGACAGATTTTAAGGTGAAATTCAATATTAACTCTGCACAATGTACAGTCAATATCCACGTAATCATCTAGTGGCACGCCAAATGAGCGCCAACTGTGATAAATTAACGTCCAGTGGAAAATTTACCGCTTCATTAAAACGTTGATGGCATTTCCGCTTCAAAATGAACTTTAGTGGCAAACTTAGAGATTTCGTAAACTTCAGTGGAAAAATTACCCTTTTTCTTTTCAAAAGCTGCAAGAATCTGTTTATTCAATAATCATGGTGGCTTGTACAATAAGTCTCGGGCAATAGTATCAGCTACGAGAGTTTAGGAACACAATTTTTGCACTAATAAGATCTCAATGCTCTCTACAACAGATTGATGTAATTGCATTTGTGCATTTCTTATTGACTGTGAACCACAGATCTTTTCAAGCAAAAAATCAAAAAAACAATAAGAAGAAGTTTTAAAAGATAAATCCCTTTATAGTACAGGACTGTCCTAACATTTCTAGAATGAGATTTCCTGTTCCCAGTAAGACAGTTACCTTAAGAGGCTTGGGCTCTGATTCAGAACTTAGCAAGCTAGAGAGCACTTCCATGCTGTTCCGAGTCAATTCAATGAACTCCTTAGTCTGTTCAGCCGACAGGCTCCCGTAGTTATATGTGAAAGCATTATCATGAGAACCATTCATCGCCGTCTGGGGGACAGGATAATTCTCAGCTGGCAGTGACTGCTGTTGATCGTAAGAATCCATGTAATAATCCAGTGGCGGTGCATCCAGAGCTCCAACTGATGAATTGACATTTCTTTCTCTCAAATTCTGCCAAGAGTAAAATACTCAGAAAAGAAGACAACAAACGCATTATAAGAAATGAAATGACAAACATTTACTGATTTTTCTTTTAAACTATTGCACTGAAGTCCATGCCCATCTAAACGCCATTTGAATATCACACCCGAAACAATAGAAAAGAGCGGTACCATGTGAGTTTGACGAAACACAGGGAGATAAGCAAGCTCCTCAGACTGTCCCCAAGAACGTATCAACTGCAGAACACGTTGCCTGTTCCAGTTATCCGTTTCTGGGTTCTGGATCATCTTAACCATCTCATCCAGGACCTTTTCAGATGCTACCTCGGAGTAGACCTTCTCGCAGTTGGTGGTACAAGCCTCCAGCAGTTCAAGGCTCAACATCTGACTCCGAACGCTCTTCCCAGCAAGCTTCCTCTTGATGGCCTTAACAACTTCAGTCCCACTAAACTCCTCGCTACTAATCAAAGCACATATCCTCATGTTCAATCCCCAGTTAGGCTCTTCCAACGTCTCCGATGTTGCCTCATCGACCATCTTCGATTCCGGCGTCGGAGACTGCAAAATTTCCTTCATCTTCCCGCTAACCATTCGACCCATTTGAGCACCGCTCGTCTTCAGACGCTCGCCCCACTCAGAGAGCTTCAACTTATCCATTTTCTCCTAGTTTCTGGACAACAGAACCTCAAACTCGGATGAGAAAATTAAACAGCGAAAAGACAGTGGCGTTTTCTTTTTCACTTTATATAAATCTATAGCCTAGTGACATAAAGAAACATGGATGATAACAGAAAAACTGGGCTTACTTGAAAGAATTGCTTAGTGGGTATTTGATTGGTTGAAGAAGAATTCGCAGCTCGAAGGGTGAGCGTGAGATCGGGATGAACTCTTCTCGTGTCCTGAGGAAAGAGGGGTAAGGGTGTTGAATCGGCAACCAGCCAGTTTCCGGAACCGGTAAGTGCTGTTAAATGACTCGAAAGAGAGATTAGTCAAATAAGCTCTCAGTCAGATTAGCTACGCGTGGCCGGTTTAGCGTGTTGGATTTAGTTGGTCCTGCTTTCAGCTGTGGGAGTGTGGGGTGTGATGTTAATTACTCTTCGAACCGAGTGCAAGAGAAATACAAGTACTAGTATATGAAAGTAGGGGTGTGAAACAATTCTAGCTGAGCTCGAGTTCGAATTATCGATCGAAGTTAGTCGGCCAGAATTTTACTGAGCCTAAACTCGATCATATTTAGGTTGAAATTCATTTCATTTCAACTCATGAAAGTAAAGAGGAGCAACCAAAATCGGGAAATAAAAATCATATTGAACAGCAAGCTTTTCCAAACTGGAAAACTCGAAATTCTATTTTTTAAAATGCATTATCTACTATCTACTATCTACTATTATATATTATTACGATAGCCTTATCAAGAGAGCCAAAAAAAAGAGGGAATGAAATGATTCCGTGAGGACACCTATGATCCACGTAAGAACTAACTATACAAGAGTTTTTTTTTACGTCATGTAGACATCAATCAACCTACCATTTTTTAAGCAAGCAGCCTACCATTTTTTAAGAAATTGGTTTCCAATTTCAGCCCTCTAATTAATTAGATTGATTCTCTCCATATTGAATTCATTAATTAGATTGATTATCTAAAAAATGTTCAAATCATTAATTGGTAATATTAATTTTCTCTCCATTCTTTTATCTATTTCCTTACCCTCTCATTAATTGAGTGTCCCGCTCTGTCCTCTCATTCTTTCTCAAAAAGTTTTCATATTTCTCACGACGTTCACATCTTTTCCAATGGTCTTCTTCAATCACAACAAACTCATAAATCTTTCTTTCATGGGTCGCCAATAAGTTCATTTTCTGAATTTAATTTTTTATTTTATTTTCAATCATTTTAAAATAGAAATTTAAGAATTTTGTATATAAATAAAAAGTGGATGTGCATTTCTTACAAATAAACTTTATTTATATTTTTTATACTATAATAATGCAGAAAAATTGAAGTCAAGTGAATAATAAAAGTCAAACGTTTCATTATTTTGGGAATGAAGAGAGTAGTTTTAATTAATTTAATGTTAATTTGTTGCACAAATTTTCCGCACGCTCATTGTTCATAAGTTATTTAATACTGAACTCCTTTAACTTGTATGTATCTTTCCTTGTGCATAGTCTATAATTTTTCTTTGATCACTGCCCAACTTGAACCCTGGGAAAAAGATCTGATTATACACAATGGGAGGTTGGATGTGGCTTCTGCTGAAAGCAAGCTGCTTACAGAAAATACATTAGATTGCTAGAACATAAAGTTATTTACACAAGCTTTGTTTGTCGGGTTAGTTTTAACTCTTTTCGATTATTGTTTACTTCTGTTCACACATGATTTCTATCATTGAGACTTATATTCATTTTGTCATTTTTAATTAGTGATATACAAATTTCATTTTAGATCAGTTTTCTTATTAGTGCGCCAGAAACCAAAAAATGCAGTTGATGTTTTTAATGTTATACATATAAAACTTCTATTAATGTGTAAGATAAAAGAATAAAGTTAACATGGATGACATGTATAAACGTGGAAAGTTTATATGTAAGGTAAAAAGAAAAGGATACTACCTTAATCAATATAAACAGTGTCATCCAAACAAAATCAAATCGGATATAAAAGCAGTGAAAATGAAAATACACAAAAGTGTTTCTTGACAATGTCAAAAGAAGCACCGACACATACATAAGAAAAACAAATACGGGAGATATCCCCTAAACAAACAAACAAATATGTGTTAAACAAATGGAGAGAAGAAGTTACTAAAAAAATGGTGAGAGGAAGACAAAAACAATTGTTCATTTAATTTTCATTTGTCGCTAAAACAATGTGTAAATTAATAGCATGCACATTATAAATAACGGGTCACTAAATTTACGCTATATTTAATATAAAAAAAATTCCACATTTATATTTTTCTATTGTTTTGTTTGTAAGAATGATTGTTATTTTGTTTACATTATATTTTATTTGTCATCTAACACTCTTTCTTTTTGTTATAGTTAAAAAGATAAAAACAATATTTTTTCTTTGTAATTTACTAGCGTTTTAGTGCATTCAAGAGACGTGATTTTTTTTGTTGAGGATATGTGAATTCTTTTGAATATTTTTTCCAAAAATATTCTATCTCAATTATTTTAACGTATTAATTATCGTATTTTTCATTTTCATGTTTTTAATTTGAGGTCAAATATTTTATTTTGACCTATCTGTTAGGGGTGATCATGGGCGGGGTGGGGAAGATAGAAGAGAAAATGTTATCCATATGCAGCGGGACTGGTACCCAGTTTTATTATCCGTAACCGACCTGCACTACGCGGGCACCCACGTCGCGGGTATTTGCACATCGATTGGTTTTTGCGGATCGGGTGACGGGTATCCGCATGATAATAAATATTAATATCATAAATAAATGTGCTTTTAAAATAAAAAAACTTGACTATATCAATTCTTTTCATTATAAATAAATAGTCATGCTCTGAGGACACTTGTAGAGGTATCGAGTTCGAACCTCCTGTATCCCCAATCCCCTACCCCCTTTGTATAAAAAAAGTAGTTAAGTACATAACGAAAGTGTGGACATCCACAAACATAATACGGATGAGCCACTTAAGAAAGACGCAGATGAAGTGACACCAACTAACGATCATGTCGATATCAGGTAGTTCTCAAATATTAGATCTTTATGTAAACGTGTTCTTTGCTTAATGTCATATATGGCAAGGGTACGGTTCAGATCACCCGAATTTAGATCTTACAGATGAAGTTTAATAAATTTAAGCACAGTTTGTTGATTGTTTGAAGAATGTGGTGTTTTGTTTTATACAAATGGGTAGAGGGTTGGGATACCGAAGGCTCAAACTTGAGACCTCTGATAGTGTCCTCATGAGCATGACCATTAGGTCAAATGCTCAGGACAAGAAGGTGGTGTTGTACTATTGCACATTCGTCAATTTATGTACGACAGAATTATAATTATTTTTATAATAAATGAAGTAAAAGTAAATTTATCATCTTGAGTTTATATTTCAAATGGGTAAAGTGCACGGTTAATCCCTTAACTTTGCTTATTGTCCTACTTCGATCCCATTTTAAGAATTTGTCCTATTAAAGTCAATTATCTTCATATTTTCGTCCTATTCTTAAAATGAGACAAATTCTTAAAATGAGACCGAAATAGGACAATAAGCAAAGTTAAGGGACTAACCGTGCACTTTACCCATATTCCAAATATATTATATGCATGTTAATATTTCAATTGTAAGTTTAACACAGAACTATGAAAAATGCATTAATTTACCATAAATTTACTCTAATTGATACATTATTAATATTGATACCTTATAAATTTATTTATATATTAATATTTGGAACCCGTGCCGTTGGCGAGTATTAGAACTAGTTATATACTAATACAAGACCACTACCATAAATAGTTATAGAAAAAAAAAGTGAATGGAGAGATTTGATGAAGCCACCTCATCTCCACATCAGCGCTACATCATATTTGAGTTTTTTTCCCACAATCAATGCAATCATTTATATTAATGTAATCAATTACAATCAATCACATTCTTTTTTTTTGTTCTTAATTAATGTATTTAATATTTCAAATTTTACGCTAAAATACCTCTACAAAGTAGAGTAGATTGATCAATTATCATAAATTACAATTATTTCTTCCTATTTACCCAATTTCTGATTTCATTTTGCTATCTGTTTCGTTTTTCGTTATATTTCATCCTGTCTTTTCTCTCTTTACTTTCTTTGTTGTGCGTCTCTCTCGTTTCTCTTTCTTTCATTTCAGGCATCTTCATCCTCTGATTTTCCTCTGAAAATCCAGTTAATCACAGTTAATTCACCATTTCTTCTCTCACATTCATTTTTTATCACTTATTTTCACTTCCTTGATCTTTCACCTCTACTCTCCAGATGTGGAGATCTTACCGTTGACCATCACTAACTTCTACAAATCTAGAGTGTCATTTCAGCGCAGGATGAACGAGTATTGACGTAGGAAGGTGGTGAATAGGCGGATGAGGGGGAATAATATCCTCTTCTATGATTATGTTTATTTTATTATTATTATTATCCGCACTGTCAATTGGTTGGTTGATAATTTCAATTGAAACTGATGTTTCTGGCCATCATTGTATAGTAATTGAGAATGAGTCTTTGCCCATATATGGCGATGAGAAGCAAACGAGGCCACAATGCTACTTCACTAGTAGAGACAATAGGCTTTTTGGTGAGTTAGGTTTATGTTTGAATGAAGTATGGTTTACTGATTATTCTATAATTTAGACGTAAGTATTAGATTTTAGGTACTCGTGGAGCCATTTGAAATGGAAGCATGCTTTAACATGTTCTTTTAGAAATGGTGAGGAATCTAAAGCCATGTATTCATCAGGAGCCATTTGAAATTTTGCAGATAGATCGGTTGCTCGGTTTGAGTGCTAGGCTCAATCTAAAAAAAAGTTAGAAAATTAAAAGATACAACATCATGATTTCATATATTGTTAGTACCAGTAGCTACTGCCCAACACAATGAATATTAGCTTAATTAAGTAAATGCTAGAGGTTTACACCATCATAATCTGCGTGCTTTACAACTATTTTATTTTAGAATTTTTTTAATGTTATTATGCTCTATAGTTACATTGGAACATGTCTAGAATCAGAAGATGGTACTTTGAATACCATTTCAGCTAGAGTATTCTAATTTTCTCTTTTTTCTACATATTCTCTTGATGTCTTCCTTATTGTATTTCATTTTATAGCTTTGTGAGAATATTGATACTATTTCTTTTATACACCATGCATTCATTCTAACTATCAAAATATCAGAAGAGGTTGTGAAAAGAGTACTCAAAGTTGAAAAAAGGAAAAACCGATGCATGTGTTTAGTTTGTTTTATTTCTGTTTGGTGCTTAGTCGATTATCTTATGTTATTTTTTGTGGTAATTACCAGATTTTGTTTTGATGATTTTCGGTAGAGGCATCTTTTTCCATAGTGAATTTGTTTATTTAATTTGGTTTGCTTTTAGTAGGCTCTGTCTATTTTGCTGAGCTGACCTGTTATTTTTACTCTTGGAATACCTAAATGAATTTTGCAAAAACTTTTTGTTTTCTGAAATTGTTTGTATGGACAGATTTCTGTTTTGCGTCCAAAATATTCCCTATATTTGCTTATGTGATTTGAGAGTTCAACGATTAATCTTTATCGGTGGCCGAAGCTTAATGTTTCATGATTTTTGAAATTTTCTGATATTTTTTAATTGTATTTTTTATTTTATCATTGTATTTTCTTATTCACTTTTCTAATTGCGTCTTAAATCAACCATCTACATTTTGGTTTTATGCATTTTTTCGCCTTTTTGATACAGTTTAGAACTTAATGGTTGGTGACTGGACTATGTATCTGTTACACCAAACTTTGTTAACTGAGAAATAATTAAGTAATGATGTGGTATATTAATAATTGTCTCATTGTCTTTCCTTGTGATTGTATTATATGACAATACATTCTTGACAAATGACAAGTACTACTGTAAAAAGTTATATAAATGTTTGTAAAACATGGATGGTATAATCAGTCAATCAGCTAAACTTCAGTGTCAAACTTGGCACTTCCTCATGAACTATCGGTTCACTCAAAAGCTACGCAGTTCGTGCGCCAGCGATCAACCGTATCATCCACCAACAGGCAACAACTCAAAGTCCGAGTTGAGTTAAAAGTTAAAACTGCAAGGTTTATATATATATATATATCACGAGTTAAGCCGCGGGTTGGTACCGAGTCGTGGACAAATCTGGGTTTAGCAGGCGGAGCCTTGGGTTGGGGTTTTTGCGCTCGCTTCGGATTCCGGTGTCAGATTGAGCCGACGGCCCCAAAAGACGACCTTGTCTGCTTATCCGATGGTCTCTGTCTCGACATGGTTCAAGTACCTATTTTTCAAGCTCGAGTACTCTTTAGCTTTCACCATGAAGGTTCCCTTCTCCTCCCTCCAACCATTAATCTATTTGCTTGTTCCTATGATCCCCATTTGACACAGTCGATGGAGGTTCACTTCCCTCCTCCATTCTTGGGTGTTTTATACGTTTATCCATCGTATTGCTCGATTTAGATTAGACTGTTCATGCACAATAAGATTTTTGCGACTTTTGCTTTTTGTTGCTTTAGCTAATGTATCGATGTTTAATGGCTTATCCCTCTTGGTCATTATGTTGTTATACAAATAAAACCAGAATTCTTTGTTATATAAGGGGTGTTAGTGTTTTGTATCAACAAAAAAAAAAGAGGTGTTAGTGTTACCTTTTCAGAGGTAAGAAGTTGGTTAATAAATTTGCCTTAACCAGTTAAAATTGAGATTGTTTAGTTTCCCTTTCCTACCTAATCATGTAGTGCCAGCTTGTCACCCCAAAGCTTACCTATGGGCTTATCGATCAATGATCTGAAGAGGCCAATATTGGTGTCAAACCAGCTACTAAGGCATAATGCTGACTCCGTAAAGGATGTGTGGTGTCGGATTATGGGTTTATGTACTGTTCCCTGTATGTCTGACTTTGAGATTAAACGTAACCATTCATCAGTTAACTATGTATGGATGTAAGCTATGTGAAAGAATTTTATGGAAACGATGACCTATAATGGACTATGAAAGTCATACTCTTGTGTAAAGGTTGTCTTGTTATGTCAAATATTAAAATCTGAAAGTAATACTGATGTCTATGGTAAGGCGTTGAGCAAACGTAGTTATGAGACTTTCTAACTGGTAATATACAATACAGCATCTTGTCTCTTGTGCCTTGGAATCTTCTAGCTCACATTTCTAGGACTGTAGACAAATAGGTGATGTTCATATTTCTAAGGAAGAGTGGGAGTGGCTTCAATAGAACTTTTGGTCTTTTTGTTATCTGGAAATGAAACAGAAAAGAAAGAAAGATACAACAAAGAAAGCAAGAAGGAAAGAAAAAGGAATGAAAGAACGAAAAGAAGAGAGTGTGCTTTTAGTTCATGAGGTAAGTTATAGAATCAGGGGTGTATCCTTGATTTGTTTGTGCACTCGATGAATATACTTTTCATTAATCAAAAGGTTAGTCCTTTGACAGTGAGCATTTCATGCTTCTGACTGATTCTTTTATCATACATATTCTACTGTTGTTGAAACTGTTTTGCTCTACTGTAAATTCAAATGTGAGTTTATGTTCATCTACTAATTAGTAGCTTACTTGAGTTTTCATTTTGGAACATTTTGAGAAATAGAGCTATACAAAAGGTCAGATTAGGGAGCAGCAAATGGGTGATATGGTATGGAGGAATCTATTTCAAGGTAGGCTGACTTACTTGCACTGGAATAAAGGTGAGGAAATGACCTCAGCAATAGGAGCCCAAGGCGGAACTCTTCTTGTTCGGAAGTTGCCAATTGCTGATCCAAAGTAATGATCCTTATCCTTGTCAACCTTAGCAGTTTCATACGTCTTGATAGCTTAAAGTCACTTGACTGTAAGGGATTTCATAGCTGCTTTTATTATTCGCCATAAGACATTCTGGTGAAAATTTCTCTGATCAGAAAGAATGATAATAATTGTAACACTTACAGTGACCACACAATAGTTGTGCTTAAAATATTGGGTAAATTACAATTTACAGGGACCCCCTTCACATTAACCCTAACCTATACTTACCTTCCCCTATTTTCAGAAACGTTTAGTCACCTAATTGATTCTTAACTCAACTACTTCCATAGTTCTTGGCTAAATAGGTTTATTGACCTCCATGATTTGTATAGGTTTGAAAATATAAAGGTTCGACATAGTTCCCTTAAAATTTTTAAATAGAGGGATATTACTATAGTTTAGACCAGACCTGAGATTTTTTCCCCCTTTTGTTTACCTTTTTGCAGTTGCCTTTTAAATATTTGTTCCGAGTAATAACAGCATAGTTTTCTTGATACTCTGTATTAAGCAAAAACAAGTAACACTGAAAAGTTATGTCCATCTTTTCTCTTCAGTATGCTATGAACCATTTATGTTTCTATTTAGTATGAGTATTTTGTTTGAGCTCTTTAGTATGCTCCCTTGCTGAGTCGTACCTCTGTGATACGTAGATCAATTTTATTGGTGCTTATTGATCAATTGAAGCTGTCCAGCTTTGTCCAGAAATTATTATTTTTTAGTGAGATCCATAGTCTAATATATCCTATGTAAGACAGATTACTGCCATTTTGTGAGCGTGTAAAAACTTTAAGCGGATTACTTAGGCAGGAATGCCAAACTTTGGTAAGGCTGACAATTGTCAACGAAAAAGAAAAGATAAGAAAATCATGGTTCTTTGCTTAATAGTGACTAAGCTTTGTATTAAGTTGTTTCCCCATTTTGTTGAGGAACTTTTGGTGTCTTTTTACATTATTAATTTTGGACACTAATTTTGTGTATGGATTTGGGTAGGCGTGTTTTTGTTGGTGATGTTGTGGTTATGAAGGACCCTGATAACTCAGACAATCACCTGATCAGAAGATTAGCGGCTAATGAAGGGTATGAAATGGTTTCTAAAGATGAAAAAGATGAGCCCTTTGTTCTAGAAAAGGATGAGTGCTGGGTTTTGGCTGACAATGACAAGCTTACGCCCAAGGTATGCCATTTCGATAGCCAATTATATTGAATTCTTTGTTTTATTTGCAAGTTAGTTGCTTCAATTGAGATTTAAGTAATTGAACAACTGAAATTTGTTTTCCACATTGTGTGATAGAATGATAGAGATTCGAGATGCTAAACATTTATGGTTTGGTTTGTCTACCGAGAGTCTGTGAGTAGTTCTGTGACGTCAGTAAATCAAGATGCCGAAGTTGGTAATGAGAGAGAGATGGGGGGGGGAGAGGCTGAAGTTAACAATGCTTAAATCTTCAATTGTGGCTAGACTAGTTCTAGTTGTGGGAATCACTTTAAGCTAATCTACAAATTTTGAAGCTTGTTAATTATTTCTTCTAGTAGACATTTTGGCATCTGTAAGATTTATTCAGTAATACAACTCAGAAAAATTAGCACAACTCCCAATTAAGAAAATATGATATCTTTACAAATAATTATGAAAATCAATGAATACAATTTTTTTTGTTAATTTGCATAATTATCTGTAGGGCCTACCAGATTAAGTGGAGCCTTAGTTCATTATATTATTGATAGGGGTTTTTTTAAAAGAAAAAAAAAACAAGAAGAGATTATGACTTCTAAAGTCAACTAGAATCATAGTGTTATTGTTCTATTCTGTTTAGGTTTAGTTCTTTGCATAACTCCTAAGGAGTTTGCTTGGATCAGTAAGTATTGTTTCTAATCCTAACAGGATTGTTGGATTGGAGTTAAGTGTAGTGGCCCGAGGCTCTATAAACAAGGCTAATGAAACTACTTTGACTTTACTAACAAAAATGAAAGATGCTTTTTCCTCATTATTTCCATTTTGGAAAGAAAAAAGAAGCAATCGGACCTATGCACTTTCTGTCTCTCTTGGTTTTGTCCGTTATCTCAAACCTTAACTTGTTAGGTACAAGTTATTTTATGGGTAAAGTACACATATAGTCCCTTAGCTTTGATGCGTGTCCTATTTTCGTCATGTTTTTGGAATTCGTCTCAGATTAGCCCCTTTATTTTAATAAATTATACACCGTTGGTCCTTCTGTTAGATTTTCCGTTAAAATCACTGCTATCACTACAAAATTACCTAAATATCCCTATCAAATATTTAATTTGACCCTTGAATTTTAACATAAGTTAATTTTAGCTCTTTAATTTTAACCCTTGAATCGATTGGAGATGGAAGGAGGTTGGTGAGGTAAGTCTGAGCATGTTGACGGAGGAGCAAAACTCGGTCCTCCAAGACCGAGCTGGAGGCGGCGAGGGCGGAGAAGAAAACGAGAGCGGGTTCTGGAGCAAGTAAGGAAGAGTCGGTTTTGGGGGACGTTGGAGGCAGAGGAATTTTTGGAGCAGGAGGTCTTGGAGAATTTCGGTTCAGATGGTTAAATGGAGTTTAGGGAAGATTTGATGGTGATTCTGGCGCAGGAGACCGACGAACTGGGAACGGCGGAAGCAATTTTGGGAATTGAAAGGGGCTGAGCTCGATTCTTTCCGGTTCTGATCGTGAGCAAGAGGAATGAGTGGGAAGAGGTCCGATTTGGGTGGTTAGACTCGAATTACAGTAGCGGGAGGCGGGGACTCGTTTGATTCGGTTCCAGATGCAGATTTTCAGGAGGGAGAAAATCAATCTCAGATTCGCGCTCCTCCTCTGCCTCACTACAAAACCATCACCGGCAGGTGGGCGACGACGATGGCAGTGATATGGACCTGCTCCTCTGGTTTTGCTGAACAAGGTGAGGTTGGAGGTGGAGACGGCGGTGGCCATGGAGGAACTGGTCAGGAAGGCCGATGAAGTTGATGATGATGATGAGGCAGGTGCAGCAGGAGCTTTAAAAGTTAGGAGAGAGTTAAAAGTGAGGGTGTAAAGTTTGGGTTTAAAGTGAACTTTTATTAAAAGTTCAATGATCAGATTTCAATTAAAAACGTAAATAGACTAATATAGAAGGGGTAATTACGTAAAAACAACGTAGATAACGGAAAATCTAACAGAAGGACCGGTTTGGGACAAATATTAAAGCTAAGGGACGAATCTGAGACGAATTTTTAAAATAGGACGAAAATAGAACACACATTAAAGCTAAGGGACTGTACGTGTACTTTACCCGTTATTTTATCTTTCCAATCTACCACAATTGCATTAACCAATCTGTTAGAACAGCCAACCAACAGCGAACTAGTAAGGGAACGAGAAGCTTTCACCATAAACAACAGACCAACAAAAAACTCAGACGTATCTTTTGGTGGCAATGCCATGTTCTTCCATCTTCCATCCAACTGAAAACCAACCAACATTGGTGGGAGAACCTCAGCATCACGTTTCATGTAAAACTGTAACAAAACTTGCTTATATGGGGTACACCCACTTTTCTGTTGCATCCAACACAAGGTAGAATTCAACTGCCTTTGCATGTGTGTAGGCATGGGAAGACTGTAGTCTATTTTTTACATCACAAGCATGCTGCGTTTTAGAATTGCCACCCCTGAACCCCCTTAATTGTAAGGACATAAACCAGTATGCCCTTTATTATAATAAAGAAGAAATGGTTAGGAGTTAGGGCAAGTGATGTTCATTTGTCATGATGTTAGAAAGTGATGAGGTGATTTTGAGTTCTAAATTCCTATGAGAAAATAAGGAAAGGCAGGGTTTTTTTTTTCTTTTAGTGCCAGGAGTTTCTCCAAAGGGCCTTTGAGATCATTGCTTTATCTCTGATGCCTCCCTAATATTCTGTGTTTACCACCATAGCTAGATCCACAATTCAGTACCATAGCAACACAGTTAACATTTTTCTTTGCTTTTACATCCGGAATTGCATCTATAACATGGTTAACTTTTACTATCTTTCGATTCAGTCACCCTGCTGTCAGTCACATGGCTAGCGGTATTGGATGTGGTCAGTGCTTCAAAGTCATCTTTACTTGGTTCTTACTATATAGTTTCATCTCTGAATTATGATGTGAGGCCAGACTGAAATGCCACATTGCCTGCATCTCGACCGTGCTGTCTTTATCTGCATGTTATGTATTCCTTGGTTGTGCTGTGCAAGACTCTGTTATGCCTATAACACACCTGGTCCTAGTTTTTTTTTCAGAAAAAGAAAAGAAAATAACAAGAAAGGAAGAAGAAAAACCAGAGCAGGTAGATATAGGATGAACAGTTGGAGACCTTTTCCCCAGCAGTTAGATATAGGATGAACTAGCCATTCAAGAACTGAGTTCTTGAGAGGAGAACCAACTGTGCTGCTCTTTTTACCCATAATGAGAGCCGAGACTGCAATATGCACACGCTTCAACATGTGATAATGGATCTATGTTTCTTTTCCTTGCAAGCGGTTTTTCTTTTTCTACCCATCCTTTCTTATTTTCTTTAGCTTTCGAGCCAACAGGAAGCGAGGGACAGTCGACTATTTGGTCCAGTTTCTGCAGACAGCATAGTTGGGCGGGTGTTATATTGCATGAGAACCGCTGTTGATCATGGTCCTGTGCAGAATAGGTGAGCTGCTGCATGGTTCCTACTATTTTGCTGAATGAAAATCGCATCGCATCGCATCTCCTCTCTCCTCCTCTTGAATGAAATCACCATGCTTACTCATAAAACATGTTTCGTCCTTGTTCAGTGAATACAGCATGTGGAGGGATGCAGCTGTATTGAAAATAGAGCTGGATGTGGACGAGATGGCAAAGCATCACAAAGCATAGATGCTCAAATGTATGCTGCTGCTTTCATTGGGTTTGTATTTATTCTCATTTTTCCCTTCATTCCCGAAAAAGAAAAAAAATTATGTTGCCTCTGTCTCTACGGTGACTCTTGTGCACATCCACGAGGTGCAAGTGAAAAATAAGACCAGAAGGTTTAGCTTTACGTATTTTGAGGTCCAGTTACAGTATTTGACATGGCTTCAATACTGTGTGCGATGAGTTTTGGCACATTGATCAGTGTCTATTTGGTTGCATTTATGGCTTAACTCAAACTTAATCAAATGGTATATGATCAACTGTTTAACACAATAACTCTACTTAAATTGAGAACGAATTCTATACTTATATTCATATACTAAATGATTTAGTACAATGAATTGTTTTGCACGCCATGATAACTTGTGTTAGTTCAGGAATAAAACGAGGAAAAAAAAACTAAAGCTGAATTGTTAAAAATGTCAAACTCTGATTTTGCACTTTCACGAAAAAATGAGCAGTGAATCATCACTCATTGTTCGTGAATAGGGGTATAAATGGATCGGGTCGAGTCCGAGTTCACTAAGCTCGAACTTAGCCCCTTAGCTTATTGGTACCACCCAAGCCCGAGTTCAAAATCCTCGTCCAATATTTTAGGCCTGAGCTTAGTTCGAAGTACGCTTAAGCTTGGTTCAAATAACTTGATTTGCTCGGTTTGCAACTTTATAAATTATATTATAATCAATAAATAATGAAATATAATATATAATCAAAATTTATACAACCTAAACACTCAAATTAATAATTTTAGACTAATTATAATTATTATTATTAACAAAATACTACTATACCCAACATAAATTATAATATACTCCGTTAACAAATTCAAGAGATTTGATAAGGGGTAAACTCCAAGTTTAGTCCCTTACCTTTCAACTTTGTCCTATTTTCGTCCTGTTTTAAGAATTTGCATCATCCAAGTCCCTTAGCTTTAATTTTTGTCCCACTCAAGTCCTCCCATCATGATTTTCCGTTAAATTTTCCGTTTTCTTTGTTTTTTTACGTAAATACCCAACAATTATAATCTAATTACATATTTACTAGAAGTATGGTCATTAAACTTTTAACAAATATACATATAAGTCCCTACACTTTTTTCCTCTCTTTTACTCAAATCCTTGTGAACTTGTGATTCAGATGTCTCATATCCTTCTTCTTCTGCTCTTCCCTCTTTTCTTGACCTTCTCAGCATTAACATCAGTTGCTTCAAGTATATCAGCCATGGCCGCCCTCTCACTCACCAGCAGCCGTCCCCTTCGTCCTCATCCTCCACCTCCTCCTCTACTCCCCGCCCGGGCCCGCTGCCCTCTCCTTCCTCTCCTCACCAACCGCCGTCTCCACCCTCTCCTCCACCCTCTCCTCTCACACAGCCGGCTCCGGCGCCGATCCCCTCGCCACCGGCTCTACGACACCTTCCTTTCATCGATCCCCACCTCCACCTCCTCGTCCTCTCCTTCCTTCCCTCCTCTCCGGCGTCTACCTCTCACGCCTCCGTTCATCTGCTTCCTCTCCCTCTCTCCCTCCCTCTCCGGCCGAGGCCGTCCTCCTCGCCGTCTACTCCTCCGAAGTCAAGTCCGCGCGGAAAACCGCTAACCGTCCATGTCCCCGATCTTTCACGGCCTTCTCTCTATCACACGCCTCGAATCGGGCCGGCCGGTGTGAGATCTAGCCCTTCGATTGGGATCTTGTCACCTCGCTTGAGCCTCGGTGGTACATTAAGTCGGCAAACGCGCCACGATTGTTGGGACTGCGTTCGATTGCTATTACAAGCACGTTTCTCAGATGCCGGCTTGGTCCAAGATCGAACTCTGTCGTTTCTCCGCTGACTGGGCCGGCCAGGACTGTCCTTACGGAAGCAAATTGGACAGTAATTGCAATGGTGATCGGCGTGAGAGTCGGAATGGGCATGAATTGGTGTCGTTTGAGAACGGATCGTGACAGTTACGAGGATGAGAGTGAGATTGAGAGTGTTGTGTCGGAGATGGAGAGATTGTGGATTGAAAACGGTGAAGTTTGAGAATGGTGAAGTGTTTGGGTAAAATTGTTAAAATTTTATAACAATAGGGGTTAGTTGAAAATTAAGAAAAGGGTAATTAAGACTTTGACACAGACAAACGGTCAACATAACGTGGACTTTAACAGAAGGACTTCAATTGAGATGAATTCTGGAGCTACGGGACTAAAATAGGACAAAATCTTAAAACAGGACGAAAATAGGACAAAGTTGAAAGGTAAGGGACTAAACTTGGAGTTTACCCATTTGATAAGTATCGATATCCAATAAGATCGAGTATCATTGGGCTCGAGCTCGACTCATTAACCTACCAAGCTCTTTTCCTAGCTCGAACTCGATAGAGATTGATTTGATAAGCTCAACCCGAGCTCGTGCTTGCGCTACCTTTTAAAGGTTTTACCCATTTACGCCCCTAGTGGTGAATCTACTAGTGGCGAATCTAGCAAGTGAAATTGAGTCTGTGTAATTGGGAAGAATACGAAGGCTACGAAAACTGGATTCATGAAACGAAAGTTAAGGGGTGCAAATTGAAAAACATTAAAGATCCGTTTAGTTGGGAAAAATTTTCATTTCAAATTTTCATTGTAAAGGTTTGGATGCATAACTAGTTATTTAGTGATGAAAAATCTTATTTTCAAAATTTTGGATAACTCTGGTATTAAGATGTTCAAAACCAGGTTCTCCAAATTAATACTAGAATTCTCCAAAATTTATGAAACAAAATTTTTCATCTAATTATACATACAAATATTTACAAATAAAATTTGAAAGGTAGAATTTCCTTAACTAAGCAGACGCTAGATAATAGGGGGTTTCAATCCTTATATTTTTGGGGTGAATATTTTGATATTCACCCCTATAAAGTCGGTGAATATAACTGCCCAAAATTCAGACCTCAATAGAATCACAAGGGATTCACGTACCAGCCGCAGTTTTTGACCATAGGGGTGAATATTTTCTTCAACAGCAGCTTTTGGTGTCCTACTCCCCCACGTGTCAACAACAGGTAAGCTGGAGGGTGTTGAAATTTTGATCAGGTGGGCCCCACCGAAAATAGTTGGAGGTGCTCTCCTGCTCTCGTTCAGTTCATGTTTGAGGGCCAAAAGCAGAGCGTGATTTTTGGCAGAGATTTCCAAAAAAATTCGATAAATTTTTTTCACCCCTCCCCCATGTTTAAAGCCCCCTAATCTTGCCATTTTCCCGGCATTTGTTTTGGGGGTGAGCGGGGGGAGTGTTGCCTCGATTTCATTATTGATAGGCGCTTACAATTGTTATTAAAAAATGAAAGAAAGTGGCCCAACATTTTTAGTGGCCCGACATTTCAAGTGGCCCATTAGAAAAGTTTACCATGTTCGGCCCAATTAAAAGTGGGCGGCCCAAGCAAAGGTGGGCGGCTTCGATAATAATATTGATTCCCCATTTTGCCCGTATGTGATGCTCACAATTACGCTGTAAGTCCCTTATCAACGGGCTCCGAGGACAACTTTGGGGAACAAGACAGATTACAGAAGCCGGCTCTAGGCGAAGGAACGGTGAAAAGAATGCGAAGCCGCCATTTTACTCTGTTCTAAACCCCGAAGCTTCGGACCATCCATGATGCATGCTCATTGTATTGTCTCTCAGAATCCTTCGGGTAATCATCTTCTCGCTTTCTGTTAGCTCGAAATCCGTTTAGTTTGTAAGGAACCGCAACCTAGCTTGCCCTGAGTGAGTATTATACTTTGCAGATTGCCAATCTTCTTTTCGGATTTCTTAGCTCTCACTTCATGGTTTTTGGTTTTGAAATCTCGTTTCTAGTGTGCTGGTTTGCAGGTGCTATTGAGTTATGTTGTTGTGGCTCTTTTATGTTCATTGCTCATGTTACTGGAATCTAGTTTATTGAATTGGGTAGTTGTTAGTTTGGTTAATACAACTTTGTAAGTAGAGTTTGGTGTTCCAGCTGATATGCCTGCAGGTAATGTTTCTGCGAAAAAATTATTCATTGATTGGACACCTTACTTTTCGTGTACCAGAGAGCCTTTGTCGTTGGAAATCTGGGGTGCTTACAGGAAAGAGTAAAAAAGGAAGAAATAAAAAGAAAAGAAGAATAAGAAGAAGAAAGAAAATGTTAGGGCTGTTGTGACGTTGGTTTACTTAACCTGTGGGTGATGTTTTTGGCAATTCTTAATGCCGTCTAACGAAGTTTTTACTTATTAAAAGAATAGATACTTTATGAATCTGGAAGCCGGTACCCTTTCTCAATCCACTTAAGGGGTTCACCAGGTACCTTTTATCTAGTTAGTTTCAAATAGTCTAAAGATTTTGGACTTAATGAATATAATATGTGGACTTATAATCTAGTAGGTATTATCAGAAACCAACTTGTATCATTAGTTTTGTGTTGCAAACGCCAGCTTGGATGGATAAGGTGCTGTTGTTTATGTGTTCCATAGATTGTTGTGGCTGAAATGATTAAAGCGGCTTCATTTCTGTCAACCAATCGTTTCCGAGTTGCTTTTGAAACTGACCATTTGAACTGTGACTGGCTGCATAAACAGGGGAGTAGTCGGTGACTGAGTTGTTCAATAGGACTGTTTCTATGGTTGCTGATTTCAGCATCCCATGTTTGTTGGATTTATGTTGATGTTACAGTAATTGCATGTTTTTGGTGGAACTATTGGGTGATGGAGTTGTGGTAATTGTTGATGACTGCAAAACAGGACATTGGAAGTTTGACTTCTAGAAAGATATGGTCATTATGGTGTCTTCCATGTTTTTTTTCCATGCATGCTATTTTCTTCTTCCATTGTTATAGGAATTGACTTACAAATGGAAATGCAAAGGGATATGTTAATCTGCGTAGCATCTCAAAATCTATGTTAATAAGGGTAGAGCATTTGGTTGATGCTAGTAAAGTTAATCCATTTTGACAGTGTGGAATGCCGATTCATGAAATTTCATTTATTTGGGATGTAATCTTCGGCAGAAATGTATTTAAATAAGCAAGTGGTCAAGGATCCTTTCTATGTTTGATGCTTTGGTGAATAAGCCTCATCTTTAGTTGATCTCTTGTTATGTAAACATACTCCACTTTTTTCGAATTGGGTGATGAATGTGCATACTTATTCTTTTCCATATATTACCATTAGCCAATATATACTGCTGTTGATCTCAGCTCCATTTTATTTGTAGGTTACGGATTGACAGATGGAAGATGTTTCCCTTGTTTAAGTGTTCCTGGAAGATCAGTCACTGTATCTCCTTCCCTGAACCATAAAGTATGCACACAAGTCAGGATAGCATTTCCAAAATGCATGTATACGGGACCTTCGTTTGTTTGCAAGGCGGGTTCTAGTGGGCATAGGAGAAATCCTGACTTCTCAAGACAGAAACAAGGCTTCCGAGGGAAGAATAGATCAAATGAAGAAAGAGAGAATTTTGAAGACCTTGATGACTCTGAAATGTTCTCCAAAAATGGGTCTCTGGTCTCCCTTTCTAGTTCGCCCAAGTTTCAGGCCACTTCTGCACCTGGACACAGAGAGAAGGAGATCGTGGAGCTTTTCAGGAAGGTACAAGCTCAGCTTCGAGAAAGAGCTGCATTAAAAGAGGAAAAGAGATTCGAAGCCTCACAAGGGAAAGCTAAAGAAAGTGAAACAGTTGATTCCCTCCTTAAGCTATTAAGGAAACACTCGGTTGAACAAGATAAGAAAAGCAACAGCGGTCCTATGGATCAAAGTGTAGCCCGGTCAGAAGAAAATGGGCTGAACAACGAACATAAACGATCCAGTTCTGCTCACTCATCCAAAAAATCTACGTTCTTTGGCTCAAATAATAGAACAATGAATGAAGTAGGGGAAACTGGTTCCCCTGCCTTAAACAGGCCACCGTCAAATTTTCGACGGAGATCACCTGTTCCACATGTGAAATATCAGCCTGTTACTCCAGACGAGGATATTCATATAAGCAATTCTGTGGTTTCTGCCAACTCCATGTCTCCTTCGGATGCAGAGGGAAAGAACCATGCAGATTCAAAATGGTCATCTTCTGAGCCTGGATTGGTTCCTGAGTTTGTGGAACGTGTAATTGGACCTGGAGCAGATGATGAGGATGATTTGGATGGTTCAGAAGACCAGAATCTACATATTGATGAGGTTGATGGTGAAGATGAGTGTCCTGAACTTGAAGATTTGACTGCGTTGAAGCTAGCAGAACTCAAGGCAATGGCCAAGTCGCGAGGTGTAAAGGGTTACTCAAAGATGAAGAAGACGGAGCTAGTGGAGTTGCTAGGTAGTAACACTTCAACTTGATTGGAGATGTTGAATGAACTGAAATGGACAAACTTGAAACTTGTCCTGGCTTTCTGATAGCTTGTGAGCTGCCCTTTTTGATACAAACATCCTTTCCCCAGAAGAAAAACGCTAGGGATACAAAAAAAGGAATTTTCTCCATTTTCTGGATTTCCCAGTGTCTTTTGAAAAATGGAAGGAAGAATGTAGGAAAGGAGAGAAAAATGTAGAGACTGAAGTTCAATTTTTTAAGAATTTTAAATATTGCTTTCTTATCTCATTTTCTTCTCTGTTTCCCCCCTCTGGTTATGTAACATCTTTAGCTTTTAGCATGAAGTACGATAAACATATCCAACGATACATTTTTGTGTTAGTTCCTCATGAGTGTGTGTGTGTGTGTGTTGACTTCTATAAGGTTATCCTTTTTGTTTGGTCTACGACAACCCCCGAACCTCGAACCTTTGTTTGGGCATCGTCATCAGTGTCAAAGAAAGGAGCTTTCATGGTGGTGGTGGAGGAAGATGAAAGTCCCAACAATCCATCATCATCGAGGAATCTGGAAAAATAAAGTTTTAGCTGTAGATGATTTCGTGTGATTACACTTGGAGGCAATATATTTGTAATCTTTGATAAGAATGAAGAGGGGAAAGGAAAAAAGAATGAAGTCTTTTTTTTTCTCATTCATAAATTTTCATCCTTTTTTAAAATCCCCAATTTTTCCTCAAATGTAACCTTCTACCATTCACTTCGCAAATCTGTCATACAAATTTAAAATTTTTAATCTTTTCTTTTAAAGTTGCACAGCCCATCGAACTCATCCAAATTTATGATCAATCAAATAGCCAGTTAGGCGAAACAGAGAGTACCGAGTCCACAACCAGCGCCCCTCCTCCCAATGACCCATCTCTTCAATTTCTTAACAAGAAAGGAAAGAAAACGAGAAATACTACCACTTTAGTAGTAGTCTTAGTCCGACTCCTTTCGCCAATTCTCATTGAACAAGAAAACCGACCGTGCGCCTCAGAACTCAATGGGTCAGCTACTCGATAAGATGTGTCAACAGAAGCCTAAAGACGAATTGCTTTATGAGGCTGCAACTTCTGGAAATGTGGAGGCCGTGAGAACTCTTCGCCGAGAAGGTGCTGGCCTCGAGGTAATTAAAGCTTCACAACACCACGCTGAATCTGCGGACCTCAGTAATTTCTTGTTTGATGCTTTCACTTTCCATGACGAAGGAGGATTCTGGGTTTAGTTTAGTTGTTTGATCGAGTTTTGGAAATTCCTACAACCCAGTCGATTATCTAGTTTCTATGGTTATTGATAGTTTGAGATGGATACCTCCAAAAACAAGGATCATGAACTAATCTGGTTACTTGGATGCATGTTTCTTATGTTTACTGGCCTATGATATAGTGTTGAACTGTTAATGCGTGTAATTGCTTAACTGGTTGAGGATTCACTGTTTGAATTTTTTTCTTAATGCAGTGGATTGACAGAGAAGGTAAGACTGCCCTCATTGTGGCATGCATGAGTCCTGAACTTATGAATGTAGCGAAAGTTCTTCTCGAGTTAGGGGCTAATGTCAATGCTTATCGTCCTGGTAAGTTTAGCTGAACACTTATAGGAATTAGCTGTGGTGACCATTTGGTTCCAATTTTGGCGAACTTTGACTAACCTATCCTATGTAATCATTATATATAATGTGTTCGCAGGACGTAATGCTGGAACACCTTTGCATCATGCTGCAAAGAGAGGCCTTCAAGAGACTGTTAACCTGCTTCTTTCTCGTGGAGGTATAAACCATTTTGTTTACCTAACGCACCTGTTACGTTATTAATTTTGGATCATATTTCTCAAAAGAGGTCAACTGTATTATTACTCATACTTGGTATGAAATATTTTCTTAACCATTGATGTTACAGCAAACGCTCTTGTGAGGAATGATGATTGTCTTACTTCACTTGGGGTTGCTCGGAATAGAGGGCAGACTGATACTGTCCGGACAATAGAGGTATGCTTCAGGAATGTGGAATGTATTATCCTTAATCTTTGAAATGCAGTAAATGGGTGTTCTTACGTCTTTGCAGAATCATATTTGCAAATTCATGGGCATGGTGCGAGAATATTATGGTCCAGATTTTCTTGGTGGATTGCTTTCACAGTTCCTATCCAAGAAAATGTCTGTATAATGTTCATTACTAGGAGCTGAATAATCTCTCACAAATATATATATATATATATATATATATATATATATATATATATATATATATATATATATATATATATATATATATATATATATATCTGTGTGTGTGTGTGTGTGTGCACGCGCGCGCGCGTGCGAATAGTGCAACTTGTTATTTTTTCCTTCTATTTACTAACCTAATTAATTATTTTTTGCAGCTGGGTGGTTGTTGTACCATGTGGTTCAGGGAATACGCTGAGGCCTGTACGGTTCGAGCTTGCAATATATTCCTCTGTTCAGGTGTGCTGACTGAAACTCATTGCCTACTGGATTTTCTGATTACTTTTGTCATGACCCGTGACTCTTCTTCTCACAGGTCTGTAGGCTGATTCTTGTGTTTATGTGCAAATAATATGTTAAAAATAGTTTGATGACAATGTCAGACCATTTCATTAGAAGTCCATTTTGGATAATAGGTGCATTTCTTGAGTCATTATCGCTATGCATGGATGATGTGCTTATCTAGACATGTAGTCATCTGCAATACCATTGACTTGCAATTCTTGTTGTTGATAGGTAAAGTTATTTCAGTCACTCCATTTCTTCACTCATCTATGGCGCTTGTTGCTATGCATGGAAGATGTGCTTATCTTGACATTTAGGCATCTGCAGTCCCATTGATCTGGAATTAGTTTCAATCATGTCACAGCTTCATATGATATCTTAACTTTTGTATCTGGTTTGCAAAAGTCCGGTAAATTTTGGTTAGGGTTGTGGTATCTAGCTTATTGTCAAAAAAGTTGCCTTTGCCCCCTGATTACTAGCATTTGTAACAACATCTTATGTTATTAATGTACAATAGTAGTAATTCTTGATTTTAACAGGATGCCATGCCTCGTACAGTGATTGCCCTTTGGAACGCCAAAATTGAGGAGCCCAAATTTCAACAGTCAGATCCATTACTTGTGATATTTGATCCATCAACCAGTAATGTCCAATTCCTTGAGATAATGCTCTCCAAGTTCTTTCTATCGGAACACTTCTTAGTAGCTTTTGTTCATAAAGACTTCGTCCTTTCTTCTTTACCATGTTCCCTAATGGCGCATTTTGTTTATGGACAATATAGCATGAATAAGGATGTGATAAATCTAAGCTCGTCAACCTTTGAAGTTATCTCAAACGTTTTTACCGTTGGTGGTTTGCTACAAGCTAATGCAGATCTAGACTGGATTAGCTACTCCCTTATGCATGCCCTAAACCAAAACAATCTATTTAACTTCTTACTCCTTAACATTTCCAGAAACCCTTCATAAATTTGCATCTGGATATAAGGGTGACAAGGAGCTAATTCAACTGTTGTATGATGCATGCAGATGCAGGGAAATCAGTCAGGTACATAATTCACAATGCCGTGTGGTACTTAATCTAGTTCAACCCTTTTACTATGCACATAAAGCAAATTATCATAGGAGAGTTGAGTACTGAATGCAGGGTACTTCTCCTAGATGATCTTTGATTGAGAGAAAACGAGTGATTTATTTATATCTCTACGTAACAAAGCATTTTTTGTAATACAAAAAATCTGGTTTGCAATTTGGAAAGGTTCTACGGAATTATCTATGGCTGTTAACATGCCTTTCTGAGCACATCATAATCATCATTATCATTCATGAGCAAATATTTGCCTATTACTATTTTCCTTAATTAATTATCGATCAAGAGGCCAGTGTGTCCCTAAACTGCTTGTTTAATCCTAAAATTTTGAGTGTTGCAATTCCAGGTTGTTGATATCTCAGAACTTCATGATGCTCAAACTTTGGGTACACATGGAATGGATTCTGCATTTGGGCATTCACCAAGACCGTCTTCAGTACATACCCAGAATTCTGGGGCGACGAATTCAAATGGTTGGGAACATCATGCAGCTTCTGAGACGTACAATGGATGGGGTCCGGTTGCCGGATCTGGACATCTAGAATCAACTAAAAGTGATTGGTCAAATGAACCAGCGAAAGAAGATTACAATGGCTGGGGTACCTCTGATTCTAAACCACACAGGGCGCATTTACAAAGTCAACATACACAATCACAGCCTGAATTGACAATAGACACATTAAGTGCATCTACCTCAGCTGTTCCATCTGCTCCACCGATCCCTGATGATTTTTCAGGTGAAGGTCCAATGCATTGTCCTTCAGTAGATGGCGATCCATCTCGTTCGGCTCAACATGACCAAAAAGATCATGTTGGGTCCTCCTGTATAATATGTTGGGAGTTGCCAGTTGAAGGTGCGTGTGTGCCCTGTGGTCACATGGCTGGTTGCATGTCTTGCTTGAATGAGATAAAGGCCAATAAAGGCCTCTGTCCTGTTTGCCGAACAAAGATAGATCAAGTGATTAGGCTTTTCGTTGTGTGAAAAACTTGGAGGAGTGTGATCTGCATCCCCTGAGGGTGGAAATATCAAGTATGAAACAAGGAGTAAGTAGATCAGAAAAGTTCCCATTTTTTTGCTTCATTTTTTCTCTGGTCAGTTGAAGGTTCATTCATGTTTATGTTATGGTTGGAGAAAGTGAATCAAATACTATAATTTGAAGAATTCAGAGTTGCACTGCTCTATTTGCATGTGTATATGAATTGCTGCATGTTTAGGCTTTTGTAGTGAACCAACCATGTTGTTTGGAATTGAACATGAAGAGAGAAACAGAAGGGGGGGGGGGTCCCTGCAAGAGAAGTGAAAGTGGTAGTGGACAGCTGCTTCAAAATGCTGCTGCCTTGGCACAGAGGCAATATGTCCTATAAAGTGTAGGGACCTGCCTACCTCCTTTAACATGAAATGAAAGTGCGTGTTCAATTCAAGACCCCACACTCAGACTCAGCTCTTGCTTTTCTCAAGAGAAACATGTGGTTTGGTTGGGCCAAGACTAAGAGGACATGATGTTACAGCTGCAGCTGCTGGGTACATTGGCTGTTGGCAGTGGCAGCTATTGGTACGTTATGGTGGTATGTTTGTCGGTCACGTGTTGGGCGTGTGCCTTCTTTTATTGTTGTGCGTTCCGTTTCGATAAGAGGAGGACGTCGTCGTTTCGCTGGCAGAGGGAGGATCTATAAACGGTCATCTCTCCAACGGTATGTGCAGACCTGAGTATTGTTGAATGTGAGTTTCCCTCCCTTCCTCTTCCAACTCTCTCATCTGTTGGAATTGTGCTTTCGAGCCCAGCCCTAATTCTACGTTGCTTCCAGGTGCAGACGGCATCTCTGGTGCGTAGCCATTCCTATCTCCCCGTCTCGGTGTTGATCGAATTCCATTTCCGCAATGGCTGTGTATTTCTTCACTAGCACACTTTGTTTTGTTGATTAGAGCCATTGTATTACGAAATCTTGATTCGGACCTTAACATTTGGTATCAGAGCAGTCGTTCTTCGGATTTGACGATGGCGGACGGTACGCGTTTGGCTGAGCTGAGGAAGGTTATCGAAGAGAAATTTGGGTCGCAGATGCGCGCGTTGGAGGAACGGATTGAGCAGAGTAACGCCAATCACTTGGAGCGATTAGATCGGAGTGAGCGACAGAGTGGGGAGCAGTTCCGACAACTCACCGCACTGATTGCTGGACTGCAACGGGTGCAAGTTGGCCACGATGGAGATGATCGAGCTCGGATTGAAGGAGTCGGACAGGAAAATGTGCCGCCGTTGATTCAGAATCGAGAGAATCAAGCTCTTGCAGTCATGAACAATACGAAGGTGAGCAAAATTGATTTCCCGCATTTTTCCGGTAAAGATATGGACGGTTGGGTGTTTAGATGTAATCAGTTGTTTGATCTGGATGGAGTGCCGGAGAATTTGAGGATTAGGACGGCGGCGGTGCATTTGGAAGGGGCGGCTCTACATTGGCACCAACGATTCATGCGCGACTATCATCGGCGCGATAGAGCGACGTGGAATGAATATTGTGTGCATCTGCAGGAGAGATTTGCAGAGAATTATGAATCGCCATCGGAGAAACTTAAGAACTTGAAACAGACGGGTTCGGTGAGTGATTTTGTTGATGCTTTTGATGATCTTCTATCCAAAGTAGGACCTCTGCCTGAATCTATGATGATTGGAATGTTCTGTGGGGGTCTTTTCTCTGATTTGAGGGCTCGTGTGAGAGCTATGAGGCCGTTGTCCCTCCACGAGGCTCAACACTTCTCCAAGTTACAGGAGGACATATCCAGGAACCCAAGGAGGTCTTCTGGGAGTGGTTCTTATCGAGGGAAGGGAATTTTGGAGTCTCCAGGAGGCAATTCGAATGCTGCTAGCAAGGGGTTTGTTAAACAGAGCCTAACCACTTCGGAGCTGGAACCAACCTTCAAGAGGTTGACAGACAAGGAGTTGGATGAGAAAAGGGCTAGGAAAGAGTGTTTTAGATGTGAGGAGAGGTGGGCTCCTGGTCACAAATGCAGGAAGGGTCAATTTAGACGGATTGAGTTAGTTATGGACACGGATGAGTGTAGTGGAGAGGATGAGGAGTCCAGCTCTGGCACTGACGAGAATCCAGTGGTCTCTTTGCAGGCCATCACAGGCATTCCCAGCCACAAGTCAATGATAGTGGGTGGACTGGTGGGTAATAGCAAGGTGCATATATTAATGGATACAGTTAGTACCCACAATTTTGTAGATGGAGTGTGGGCAGAGAGGCATGGATTTGAGGTGGAGCCCTTGCCAACCGTGGGTATTACCTTGGCTGATGGGCAACTTGTGCCTTCCATTGGTATCATCCGTGGGTTCAAATGGTCTATCCATGACATGGACTTCACAGACGACTTGTTTGTAATGGGATTGGGGAACTGTGAAATGGTGTTGGGACTTCTCTGGATGGATGGATTGGGTCCAATCACGTGGGACACCAAGAAGTTGACCATGTCCTTCAAGTATCTCAACAAGAGGAGAGTATTAAGGGGAACAACTCGAGTACACAGAAGATCTTTGAAGGCTAAAAAGGTGGATAAACTGCTGCTTAGTGTGCAACTGTTGGAGAGCAGTGCACATGCACTGTCCTGCAGGGCCTCTGAAATTGTCTCAATCGAAAAAGAAGCAGAGATGGAGAGTCTTCTATCTCGATATGCGCATTTGTTTAAGGAGCCAGTGGGTCTACCTCCCCAAAGATCACTGGATCATCACATTCCACTCCAGCCGGGCACAGGGCCTGTCAATATTAGACCCTACAGGTATCCTGCCCTCCAGAAGGATGCCATTGAACAGATGGTGCAGGGAATGCTGGAAACTGGTGTGATTCGACCAAGCCAAAGCCCCTACTCCTCCCCTATTGTCTTGGTTAGAAAAAAAGATGGCACTTGGCGTCTTTGTGTTGATTATAGGGAGCTCAACAAGGTAACTATCAAGGATAAGTTTCCCATTCCCGTCATAGAGGAGTTGTTGGATGAATTATTCGGGTCCCAGTTCTACACTAAGTTGGATTTGCGTTCGGGATATCATCAAATCAGAATGGTGGAGGAGGACATTAAGAAGACTGCCTTCCGAACACATCAAGGACATTATGAGTTCATTGTGATGCCTTTCGGCCTAACAAATGCACCTTCAACCTTCCAGGCCTTAATGAACCAAATCTTCCAGCAACACTTGAGGAAATTCATCCTGGTGTTTTTTGATGATATTTTGGTGTACAGCCCTAATTGGCGGACACACTTGCAGCATGTGGAGTTAGCTCTGGAAATCCTCCAAGAGAACTCCCTGTTAGTGAAAAAAACTAAGTGTGAGTTTGGGGTGCGCAAGGTTGAATATTTGGGCCATATTGTGTCGGGTGATGGAGTGGCTACAGATCCAAAGAAAGTAGAGGCAATGCAGCAGTGGCCTAGGCCCAGGACATTGAAGCAGTTAAGGGGGTTTCTCGGGTTAACTGGCTACTACAGGCGTTTTATCAGGAGTTATGGGTTAATTAGTTGGCCTCTAACTAATTTACTCAAGAAGGATGGTTTTTCTTGGACTCCTGATGCTGAAAAGGCGTTTGAACAATTGAAGGCAGCGCTTACCCAAGCACCAGTGTTGGCTTTGCCTAATTTCAATGAGCCCTTCATTGTTGAAACAGATGCTTCAAAGGAAGGGGTAGGGGCAGTTCTGCAACAGAATGGTCACCCTATCGCCTTCCTCAGCAAAGCATTGTCACCTAAGCACCAATCCCTCTCCACTTATGAAAAGGAGCTCTCGTGTTTGCTGTGGAAAAGTGGCGGCCCTACTTGCTGGGGCAGAAGTTTATAATCAAAACCGACCACCAAAGCCTCAAATACCTCATGGAGCAACGCATTCTTACCCCACTCCAACAGAAGTTCATCGTCAAGCTGCTGCCGTATACTTATGAAATTCAGTATCGAAAAGGGAAGGAGAATGTCGCTGCTGACGCTCTGTCTCGAATTCCTGAACTGTCAGCTCAAGCAATGGTCACTGTGACCTCTCCATTACTCCAAGAGATTGCTGATAGTGTGACACAGGACATGCATCTTCAACGAATTATACAAGAGAAGTTGCAGGATGCTGCCAGTCATCCTAAATACGAGCTCTCCAGTCACGGCTTGAAAAGGAAGGGTAGATGGGTGGTTGGAGATGACAAAGGTTTGAGAACCAGAATTGTCAAAATGGTGCACGAGGGTTCAAGTGGAGGACATTCTGGCAGGGATGCAACCAAGAAGCGAATTAACCAGTTCTGTTTTTGGAAGGGATTATCCAAAGATGTTGAGCAGTTTGTGCGTGAGTGTGACATCTGCCAGCGCTACAAATATGACACCAGTGCATCTCCTGGTCTGCTGCAACCTTTGCCAATTCCCCAACAGATTTGGTATAGTATATCTATGGATTTCATTGAGTCCCTACCAAAGTCTGATGGGAAGGAGGTTATCCTAGTGGTGGTGGATCGCCTGAGTAAATATGCGCATTTCATAGCCCTTCCCCACCCCTATTCAGCAGTCACTGTGGCCAAAGTCTTCCTGGATCAAGTTTATAGGTTGCATGGCATGCCAACAGATATTGTGAGTGATCGTGGGGCTGTGTTTGTGAGTTCTTTTTGGCAGGAGCTGATGAGACAGTTGAAAGTTGAACTTAAACTTTCCACCAGTTACCATCCTCAAACAGATGGTCAGACAGAGGTGGTAAATCGAAGTCTGGAAGCTTACCTGAGATGTATGACAGGGGACTTTCCCAGGCAGTGGACGCAGTGGCTTCCCTTGGCTGAGTGGTGGTATAACACTTCTTTCCACACTGCCATCCAACTGACGCCCTATGAAGCTGTCTACTGCCAGCCGCCTCCTACACATCTTCCTTACCTAGCTGGTCAATCTTCCATGGAGGCTGTGGATAGGACCTTGGGAACCCGGGAGAGGATCATCCAACATCTGAAGGACCACATGGCAAAAGCACAAGCAAGAATGAAGTTCTATGCTGATAAGCACAGAACGGAGAGGAGCTTTACGGAAGGGGATTGGGTCTATCTCAAACTTCACAAGTACCGGCAGACTTCAATGAGAGGAGGCGTAGACCATAAGTTAGCTGCAAGGTATTATGGCCCTTTCCAGGTTTTAAAGCGTGTTGGTCAGGTGGCTTACCAATTGCTCCTACCACCTGAAGCTAAGATCCACAATGTTTTCCACGTGTCCCTGCTCAAGAAGAAACTGGGCTCCCACATCACTCAAGGCTCTTTACCGGCTCTTTCTGAAGTTATTGAACCACCTCAGCCACTTGCGATTTTGGACAGGAAGTTGGCTAAACAGGGCAATCGGCCTGTTACTAAAGTCTTGGTTCAGTGGACGGATTCAGGTCCTGAGGGCACCACCTGGGAGGAGCTGGTTTCCTTCCAGACACGTTTTCCTTCTTTCCAGCTATAATGTGCTTGGGGACAAGCACATTCTTAAGGGAGGGGGCCTTGTTACAGCTGCAGCTGCTGGGTACATTGGCTGTTGGCAGTGGCAGCTATTGGTACGTTATGGTGGTATGTTTGTCGGTCACGTGTTGGGCGTGTGCCTTCTTTTATTGTTGTGCGTTCCGTTTCGATAAGAGGAGGACGTCGTCGTTTCGCTGGCAGAGGGAGGATCTATAAACGGTCATCTCTCCAACGGTATGCGCAGACCTGAGTATTGTTGAATGTGAGTTTCCCTCCCTTCCTCTTCCAACTCTCTCATCTGTTGGAATTGTGCTTTCGAGCCCAGCCCTAATTCTACGTTGCTTCCAGGTGCAGACGGCATCTCTGGTGCGTAGCCATTCCTATCTCCCCGTCTCGGTGTTGATCGAATTCCATTTCCGCAATGGCTGTGTATTTCTTCACTAGCACACTTTGTTTTGTTGATTAGAGCCATTGTATTACGAAATCTTGATTCGGACCTTAACACATGACTCAAGTTTGGAAGTCTGCTCCAATGTCCAGCACCCATCCACCTGAATCTGAGAGCTTTAATTTTCAAACATGGTTGTGGTTCTAACAACTCTGTCTGTGTACTGGGAGTGAGAGGACACCTTTGTTCTTGGGCCCAAAAAGGTTGTAAATCAGTTGAGATGATGAAGTGGGCGGCCTGGTATGGAGTCTTAACAACTAGTATCTATCAGGTTGTATTTTATTTTATAGGTCTTGCCTGTCAGAATGGAGTACACGAAGGCCAAATTACAATAGCTACCTACGTTAATCACATGCCCCGCTTCGATGCACCAATTTAACCCTAATAAACCCCCCAAAAAATGAAACTTGGCAATCAAATTGACTCCTGATCTCTCTTGTAATTCTTCTTTCTCTCTCTCTCTCTCAAATACTCTGATGTGTAATCAAGGGATGACTCCATTGTATCCCCCAGTTGGTATCAAAGTCATCTTTTTGGCCTGGTATATATTTGTGTAATATCAAAGACAATCTCTGTGTGAGGTCATCTGTAAGTTGTTTAATACAAGTATTGTTATTCCAGTCTATCTTTCTGAGTTTTAATCATGCATCTTTATGAACATTATCGCCGTATTTTGTGTGAAATACATTGGGATTTTGTTAATGAAATTAATTCATTAAGAGAAAAGATCAGAGAATCTGAAAGAATAATAGAATCTTACAATCAAGAATTAAATATTGTTGGAATTTCTAATTTCAATCTAGGATATTATAGAATCATGATTAATTGTGAGAAATGGAAGATTGATAGTTGGACTATCAAAATTGTTAATCTGAGATGCCAAAGAAAAAGGCTTGCTTCAATTCTGAATACTGACTAAATGGTTCTTCAGTCGTTTAAAGACGCTATTAATCAAGCTTTAGATGATCTAATGATTATTCTACGAACTATTAATATACTTCAAAACGAATTAGATTTAATAAATAAAACTTTGTATAATTTCGAACTCTTTATAAATCTGACTAATCAAGAAAGATATGATTTATATTGTAGAAAAGATGACTTAATAATTGTGATTCCCCAATACAAAGAATTACTAAGCAAGAAGTTAGATAGATATCATAAGATAAAAGTCATTCTGTCGGTTGCTTAACTAGTCGATTAAATATGGTGTTTCCTTTATGGTATCAAAACGCGTTGAGTAACGCTTTTAATGATTTAATTGAACAGCATGATTGGATAGAATCCCGTATTAATGAACTAAGAATATTGAATGAAATGTTCTTTAGGCAAGAAGATAGTGAAGCTTCGAGCTTTGAACATAGATTTAATATAAATATAAGAAGATACGAACTTGACAGTATAATAAAGAACGAAAAGCAAAGTTTTCACAAAAACTTAAAAAGGTTTCAGGATTTAAAAATTCTTTTATCAGTTGCTTAGATCCAGTTTTTGGAACTGTTTTCTAAGTCGAAAATATTCTGTTAGGCTATTCTTTTGAAGAAAGAATTAAAATCTGTTAAGTTCTAAAGGTTTTTACGAGTTTCAAAGATCCTAGTTGTTTTAGAGCGTTTGGTAAGCCAATGTCCACCCGGAAAGCGTTGGTAAGCGGCAAAAGAGCGTAAGACCGTGTTCCCGTTTGGGTTAGGGTGTTCCCGATCTTAAACAATCAAGTGTCTAAGATTCACGAAGAAAAAATTTACAAATGAAAGAATTAGCTTTTGAGACAAAAGCTTTGAGAAAAACAGAAAAGCAAACTCAAAACGAAGCCACCTAAAAAACATGGAGCACCTGAAGCAAAATGAACCTGGGAGAAAAACGAAAAATAAA
This sequence comes from Stellera chamaejasme, assembly GCA_024586325.1. Taxonomy (NCBI): domain Eukaryota; kingdom Viridiplantae; phylum Streptophyta; class Magnoliopsida; order Malvales; family Thymelaeaceae; genus Stellera; species Stellera chamaejasme. The sequence goes on along the minus strand of CM044982.1, from coordinate 8,952,916 downwards.
ACAACTGATTCAAGGAAAATACCTAGACAAAAACATGGCAAAAACAGCTACCACTTGAAAGATGAAACATAGTTAGCGACCGAATCTTGGCACAACCAGTTTCAAATCAGACCTGAAGCAAAGGAGACCAAAATTTCACCAGGAAAATGGAAGCTAGATCTCGAGAGGCTAAGAGTGCGTTTAGATGAGGGAAAATTTCTCATTTCCAACTTAATTTTCGGGAAAATAGAAAAAGGAAAAATTGTGTTTAGATGATCTTTTTTCATTTCTTATTTACTGGAAAAATATTTTTCTACTGCACTTAAAACCTGGGAACTCATTTACAGAGTTCCTAGTTAGAGAACTCCTCCCGGCTCCCGTCCCTCGACTTCCGACGAACTCCTCCCCACCTCACTCGCTCAGCTCGCAAGCACACATCGTTGCAGATCGTGTTCTTCTCCAGCAATCTCATTCTCTCTGCCTGGTAAGCTCTCTCTCTCTCTCTCTGCTTGGTTCCCTCTCTCAATCTCTCAGCGATCTCTCTGCTTAGTTCCCTCTCAATCTCTGCCTCGATCTCTCAGCGATCTCTCTCGCACCATTGCTGGTTTTTTTAAACGAAGATGGAAGCAGAGATTGAGACAGAATTTGGGTTAGTGGGTGAGTTTCGAGCTCTACCTATCCGTTTTACCGGCGACCTCGGGATTTTAGTTGTTGATTTCTCTCTGTCTTGATCTCGTTATATTCTGTTTCATAGTAGGCGTTTGATCCACAATTTTGTTTCGTAGGGGGTTGCCTCTTGTCATATGTATATGTAGACTACTACTATGGGTTTGATCGGTCGCGGAGTCAGAAATTTTGGGAGTGGAGCTCTAGGCAATAAACTAGTAGATTTACTTTTAGTAGGAGCATAACAAAAAAAAAAATCATTGGGTGCTAAAATGAGATAACATGTTACATACGCTCCTAAGGAAGATTATATGTTTCATTTTATACATTCAATAATCAATATATATATATATATATATATATATATATATATATATATATATATACACACACTATATTTTTTCTTTCAGATAATATGAAATTTTTTTCAAAATTTTAATAAATAGAATTTTTTTACACAAATTCTTTCGGATAAAGTGCCCCAATAGACCTATACCTATAATTATTGTCTCATTTGGATTCCGTTTTAACTTTTTGTCATAATAAAATCATGTTTTTAAACTTTTTTTAATTCATGGTCCTTTTCCATCCGTTTTCTGTTAAGTTTAACGGATTTTTGAGGAAAATGATAATTTAGCAACTCAATTTTTTTTTAAAAAAAATTACTCTATAAGTTTTAAATCTAACCATTTAGACACTCCATCAACAATTATAAACTTAACACTTTTACACAAATTTTTTTAAACTTCACCTAAAACTCACAACACCCACCGGAATGAAAGCAGTAGCTTTGAATGATTCGGTACAGAGTTGTTTTCATTAAAAAAACAAATGAAAATATGGCCAATAAATCTTTTTTTCTCTCTAATGTTCTCCTCTCTCATAAATTTCATATAAATTTTATTTTAATTCTACACAAGTTTCACAAAAATTTCTAGAATGACTTCCTATCCAATGTGGTGGAATTAAAATAAATAAGTGAACCGGAGAGGATTGAACTGGAACATATTGTATAGAGTGAATTGTTTTTTTATTAATATTGATCAATTATATTAATGATCAAACGCAAGGAAAGTCAGAAGCCAAAACGGCTTAATGTCCAAAGAACCACCAAAGTATAAGTAAACGAAAAAACAAACATAAACAACAACAATCAAAAGTCTAATTAAGTTCAACGCAACGGAAAGCTAGAGGATAGAGAGGTAGGTAATGCAGCTGAAACTCTATCGTACCACTCAAGAGCCTCATCACACAAGCTACCCAAATCTCTAAAGGGCTTGAAACAGCATATGTCGTGATGACGAGGTGTGTATAGGCAATGCTGCCATGGTCAATCGGACCCAAATGTCACCCAACTATGAACATGCTAAAAGAAAAAGTGTTGACGCCCGAAAAGAATTCTCCACCACAAAAGTTCCACACCAACTCATCCAGACACCTATAAAAAAGATACCAACAAAAGACAAAAAAGGACCAAAAAACACTGGAATGAGAGGACCCATGTGGTCCAAAGTCGAGTCATCTCCTGAGCCTCCAAATCACTACTCTAGGTGAGGCAGAAAGTCCCTCTGCCCCACCAAACTGAGTCTCACTGCCTCTGCCACGACCTCATTATCGGTAGAGAGAGCGACATTGACCAAGCGAGTGTCGAGTCCTTCCATGGCGGTAGCCCGAGACAACATGGTGACTTGAGGGAGGATGAGAGAGCAACGTAGGAGAAAACCACAACAAATCAAAACTGCTATTACTTCAAGGAGACTACAACAACCGAGAGCAATTTGGGTGAGACGGAGATGGAGGCTAGGTTGGGTTGCACGGCTAGCGTGCCAGCAAAGGAAGTTGTAGCGTCGCACAAAGAGTTACGGAACACTAGGGTATTTTTAAGGAAAAACAATATTACGTGAACAAAATATTGAGTGAAATGTTTAGGTGAAAGATTCAATTTTTTCGTTGAAGTAAGATGGAGTGGAGGATACATGTGCAGGATTAACACAAGGAAATAATAATAGTTAGCGTTTGACTTAAATTTTTAATAAATAAAAAATCGTTAAAATATTCTGATTTTTAAAAATTAATTAAAGACATTGGTTTCTCTAATACATATAAGCAATTTGGCATTGTATATCAACATTGTTAAATAATAAATTCTTAGATAAGATATTGGAATAAATTAAATGTAACGATCAAAGTATGGAGTAAAAAAATCTGGTTGCATTAGCTAAGCAATTTAAAGCTTCAGTGTCAATCGCAAATTTTAGTAGGCTAGAGCTGGGTTGAAAGTTCTCATTTCTTGAGGGATGATCCAAGCATTTTCACCAAGCTATAAATAAACCATCTAATAGCTTATACTCCCTCCGTCCCTGAAAAATTGAACACATTTCCTTTTTGGGCTGTCCCAGAAAAATTGATCACTTTCCTTAAAAGGAAACTTCTCACTCTCAAAGTTACTAAACTATCATCACTTTATCTTTACTTTTTCTACCTCGTTTTTTGTGCACTCTCAACTAAGGGGTAATTATGTAAACATATACAAAAATTTTACATCCACCTTAATCTTCGTGCCCAAACAAATCCTTCAATCTTTTGGGAACGGAGGGAGTATTTGCCATTTGTTCATTTCATTTTTCATGAGTCATTCTCATATTTGTATTTGCCTGTGTTCTTTTGATAAAGAATTGGAAGGTTTTGAATAAGTATTTAAAAATTAATTTGATATTTATAATAAAAATTGAAAAAAAAAACTATTGATTTAATAATTTATTAATAAAATTATATGTAAAAGAGCACACTAAAATTAAAACCTAAACCGGTCCGAATGTTACGAGTTTTGAATAACGCGATTCGGCACAATTTTGCAAAACATTTTTCAATCCCAATAAAATGGCCAGAGACAGTACGACTGTACGAGACCGGTCAAAGGAATTGAATACCAACTCATCATGACCTATCTTTTGTACACATTCACAAGCCTTTCACTCCATTTCTTTTTACTCCCAATTTATTAACACCTTCATTTTTAGCATGTAAATATTTTATTTAGTCTATGTTCTCGTTTGTGAATAGAAATTGTAAATGTGAAGGAAAGATATATTTTTTGAATTGATTGTGATGTGATATTTATTAAATAAGAAATCGGTACGAGAATATAATTTAAAAGTGGCTTTTTATGAAGTTTTTTTTTCTTTTTACTTTTTACAAAAATCGAACAGAGCCTTTCGCAACTTGTACTCTTGAGAAAATTACAAAAACACCTGATTTTCCCATCTATTTTTAGAAATTTACAAAATAAATGAAAAAATTAACTATTGGTTGACAGTTAGATTTTAGGATTAATTACACCAATTGTACTTGTACACTAACACTTTTTTATACATAGAAGTAGGGGTAAAGAAATGGTGAATGTTTGAATTCAAGATCTCATCTAATATTTTTAGGAGTTTAACCACTAAATTAGAGGTTTACGATTAACCTTAACAATTCTGACACTACATTTTCAATACCTTAACAATTTTACCATAACATTTTCAAAACCATATCAATAACAATTCTACCATGACATTTTCATTTCTAGTAATTCTAGCATAAATTCTTCCCTTTCCCCTTCACCTACCAACCCTCCATACCGGTCACCTTTTAGCCATCACGCATCAGGTTGGGTTTAGATCGGGTTGTTTCGAGTTGAGTTGTTTTCGGGTCACATAGATCTTGGTTCGAGTTATTCTGGTTTCAGGTCCGGTCGGGTTTGAGTTAAGCCAATTTTGGGTCAAAGTTAGAGTTTCTTCGATTTAAAGTTCAGGTTTCTTATGATCCAATTTATAATTTCCTTTGGACCAGGTTCGAGTATCTAAAATTTTCAAATTAATTTTTTATTTTTTATAGATTTATTTCCGTTAATAGTCCCCGTAAAAATAATTCATATCCTGTTTTGGTCTTATTTTAAAAAATTTCCCATCATGGTACTATAAAATGGTATATTGTCCTATTTTGATCTTTTCCATTCATTCGAGCCGTTAATTCTAATCTGTCTTCATGAATTCACATTTTTACCCTTACATATGGTGATTTGGCATAATATCTTTTGGACAAAACATTATCTTAGTCCTTATACTTTCATTTTTCTTAACATTCTCACCTTAGTTCTCCAACTCTTCCAACCATGCTATCATGTCCAAGCTTCAATCTCTTTCAACTCTTCCAACCACACCAACAATGATCAACAAGGCATCTCATCGTCACCCTAAACGGCTAACAGGTCATATATGCAACTTTTCATATTTGAGAATAATTTTGGTGAAGAGTTCTCAGAAACCTTAAAGCACTTAAGTTAGCGGATCATTCTTCCAATAAGCTTATTGCAGAAATTTCAGATCAATTGGCAAGCCTGACATTTCTTGACATTTCCGTGAAAGCATTTCTTATATCGAGAATGCAGGCTTGAGACAGTTGACCCTATCAAAGCAATGCAACTCCACTAAGGAACAAAATCCGACTTTGCCCGGTGCATGATTCCGAAGACAATGATTGATTTCTAAGCAAATTTGGTTGAAATGGCGTGGTGATAGGTTATGGAGAGACCTCGTAGGCTTGCTAGTATATGGCCAACAGATACTGTAAACAATAATTTGCTTACCAACATTGCTTGTACGCTTAAGTCACGTTAGAAGCATCTTAATCTTAGTTTGCTTTGGGCTTATACATGAAAAACACATTCTTCATTTTCCTATCAATTGGATCATTCTTGAAACATTTTCTCACATATATGTACTAGATCATGAAATTTTTCGCCGGAATCAACATCTTCCCTGAATTCAATACAATATAGAAAACAAAGTTAACCCAAACCTCAACGAATTCCTCTTTGGAATTGTCAAGCCCAAGCCTTCATCATCGACCATACCCAGATGCAATTCAAGCAATGGAGTCTTTTAAACCCTCGCCGCCGGACTTCATCTTTGGTTGGACGAGATGTTAAGTCGATATCGGAGTTAGAAAACGCGGCTAGGACGTTTAGGTCGGTGTCATACCGCTTCACCTGGCTAATGTTTGGAGATTGAAGCATCACGGTGACCCGCGACCGTGACGGTGACACTGTCAAATCCAATCGCCAAATATAGGATCCATCACATGGAAAAAAATTTCAATTTGAGCTATAGAAAATAGAGATTTTGACATAAGCTGAAAAATTGAATATTTAGATAATTACAATTCCGATTTTTTAGTACTAAACACCGAATTCTGGGGGTTTTGGAATATGCCCGTGATCGATCTAAAGAAATTAATCGGTAAATCTAGAAACCAACTACAAAACAGAGAACCTAAAACATGCTCAACATTTCTGCACGAACTAGTTAAAAACATAACAGTAAAACGAACTCGATACGGTGAAGAAGAAGAAGAAGAAGAAGAAGAAGAACTTGAAGCTTGGACGAGATGGTGTGGTTCGAAGGGTTGAAGAACTAAGGTGCGAATGTTAAGAAAAGCAAAGGTATGAGAATTAAGACGATGATTTTCCCGAAAGATATTATGACACATCACCAGCTCTGAGGGTACAAATGTAAAATCATGAGGACAAGTTAGAATGAACGGCTCAAATGGACGAAAATGACCAAAATAGGACACGAGCACGGGAAATTTTTTTTAATAGTACCAAAACATGATATGAATTATTTTTTCATAACAACTAACAGAATTTACACATTCTTTATATTTATATTCTTCGTTATATATATATATATATTCATTATAAATATAAAACCACGTATTTTATATTCATATATAGTACAATGATATTGTCAGAAAATTATTTACACATTCTCTTCTCCCCTTTTCACTATAATTCAAAATAAATCTATTGGAAATTTGATATTGCTTCCAACAAAATAGGATATTGAAATTCATTTAAAGAAATTAGAATTTGATTCCTACAAATTTTTTTGTGGAGATTACACATTCCTCCAACAAAATGGGAAATTAGATATTCCTCCAAAAAAGTTAGAAATTGGACAATGATCAAACAAAATTAAAGATTGCACACTGTTCCAACAGATTAGATATTGGACATTTTCAAATTGTCACAACAATTTTCGAATTTGAACGTTGCTCCAACAATTTTAGAATATGGACATTCCTCCAACAATATTGAAAATTGGAAATTGTTGCAATAAAGTTAGAGATTACATATTGTTCCAAAAGATTAAAAATTTGGCATTTCTAAAGAAAAATTAGAAATTAGACATTGTTCCGCTAAAATTAAAAATTGGACATCGCTCTAAAAACAAATTGGAGATTGCACATTGTTCAAAAAGATTAGAAATTGTATATTGATAATTTATCACAACAAAATTGAAAATTGATCATTGCTCCAATAATTTTGGAAATTGAAAATTCCTCCAACAAATTTCGAAATAGGACATTGCTACAAGAAAATTGTAGACTGTATATTGTTCCAAAAATTATAAATTGGACATGTCAACTTGTCACAATAAAATTGAATATTGAATATTGTTTTAACAACTTTCAAAATTGGATATTAGATATTATTCCAAGAAAATTGGAAATTATACATTTCTTCAATATTATTGGACATTACTCCAATAAAATTAAAATTGCACATTGTTTCAAAAGATTAGAAACATATTTGGTCATGTTCGACACAACATGAAAGCGGATAAAAAGTAACGCGTATTTTAATTTAAGAGGAGAGGGAGTGACAGTAATTTGGGAGGGAAATTTTAAAAATGTATTAGATTGTTATTAGTTTCTTACAACAATTTTGAAAATTGGATATTGCTTCAAATTTTTTAGAAATTGGACATTTCTCCAAAAAAATTGAAAATATGTCATTGCTCCAAAACAATTGGAGATTGCATAGTGTTCAAAAAATTAGAAATTGGACATTGTAAACTTGTCACAGAAAAAATAAAAATTGAACATTGCTATAACAAATTTGAAAATTGGACATTTCTCCAATAAAATTGCATATTAGGCATTCTTGCAACAAAATTGAGAAAATTGGACATTCCTCCAAAACAAATTAGAAATGTGTCATTGCTTCAACAAAATTGGAGATTACACAGTGTTCCAAGATATTAGAAATTCGACTTTGTCAATTTGTCACAAAATTTTAGAAGTTTAACATTGCTTAAACAATTTTTGAAATAGGAAATTCCTCCAATAAAATTGCAGATTACACATTCATCTAAAAAATTGAAAATTAGACATTCGTCTAACAAAATTGGAAATCGGACAATGGTTCAACAAAATTGAAGATCACACATTGTTCCAAAATTAGAAATTGTCAATTGTCAATTTGTCATAACAATTTTGAAAATTGAACATTAATCCAAGAAAAATTGAAAATGCACTTTGTAACAGATTTGGAAATTGGATATCACTACAACAAAACTGAAAATTTGACACCGTTTTAAAAAACCTGGAAATGACATTGCTCCTACAATTTTGAAAATTGGACTGTTGACACTCAAATTTTGACCAAGTTTTAAAAGTGCGTTATCAAAGGGCTTAAGTGACTAACTATGAAGAGAATGGCTCATTAGTTTAAAATTGAAAATCGACAAAGATTGGGGACTAATTTGAACGTTGTAAAAATTCGTGGGCTAGCTCGGTAATTCACCCATTTCGTTTTCGCTTTTGTGCGGGCGCATCGTGGAAGATGGGTTTTTCGCCGCGATGAACGCGAGCGGATTCACGCTCCTCTCCCACGATCAAGCGGTTGGAGACGTTGTGGAGGCGGAACCGCTTCAACTCCCCGCTATAAATCAACAAGTGCAGAGCTGAACATCGGACGACCACGAGAACAAACTAAAAAACGAAAATCATAGCAGCTGAAAATCGCCCAAAATCAGCAAAGAAAATTGGGGCTTTTTCGATTTCGGAGGCGTTCGTGCTAGCTTTCATCTCGTCCAACTCGTTGCCGGCCTCTCCGCAACCAAACCGGCGTCAGTTTCATCGTCCGGCGTCGACTTTGTCCTCTCGTGGCGGCTTGGCGTCCTCTTCGCCAAGTCCAGCCGCGCCCCATCGGCCAACCACCGAGTATCGACCCCAAGAAGCTGCCGCCGCCACAGCTCGCCTCGTTGTTTGCCGGAATCCGCCAATTGAGACTCGATCGCCGCAAATCGCCGCCAAAGCTTCTCGCCGGTTCCGTTCAATTTTTGCGATTTAGGTACAGATAACGTATTGTGTTGTTTTCATCTTGTTTTTTTGTAAAATTGCACTTCAGTCCTTAAGGATTATTGCAGTTCTCATTTAATCCTCTCGTATGTGATATGTTGCATTTACATCATTACTAAGAGGGACCGATAGTCTGGGAAGGGGGCTTGAAATGTTAATCCTCAAGCGTTTGTTTTTTTTGTCTCATATATATTCAAACTGTCCACACATGTGCGGTAAATCTTGGATATTTTGGCATGATGAGTTTTATTGGTTAATGATATGTTTTAGAAGATGTATAGCATATTTAGCATGGCATGTAAATTATTAGCTTTTCTTTTCTATTTTCTCGCTAATGTTTTCTTCTAATTGTTTAATTAAATCAAGTGAACAAAAAATAGAAATAAACCTGTGGTACCAATTTTTTGGGCGTATGAAAATTAATCGTTTTTGTACGTAATTGACTAACGGACTTTCGAGTTTCTCGTAGACCAGTTTAGGTTTCCAATCGACCTAACCCAAACAGATTGGTGGCGACTCCCGTCGAACGCCCCGTCGCTACAGCTGGCGACTCCACTGGGGACAGTCTGGCCACATCAAGGGTTTGTTTCATTTTTTTCTTCACTTGATTTTTATGTTATTTTTTGTTTCCTTGTCACTTTTTTACATGTTATATTGTTTTGTGACATACATTCTTCAAGCTCTACACCCGAGCTTTTCATAGCCATATTTTGTGAATATCCGGGAAAGGCTAGTTGTGTGTGACAATAGTCACCGCACTTTCTCTGACCGTAGTGGTTAGTAGCGTTGTTCGGGTATGGCGTCACCACCTAATAGAACCGTGAAAGCTGCGACCCGAATTAATCCTTCCTTACATAACCCTCGTGGGTGAGGAATTGGGCCTTTCTAGTTCGAGTAACTTAGTAAAAGGGATTCGAACCTACCCTTGGCCTTCTTCTTTCAAAAAGACCACCCAATGCATATAATGGACGTAGATCCTACCACCGTGTTCGACCCTATTGCCTTTTGAGAACCGTGATAATTTTGTGACCATTTTTTTACATGTCATATTTTTCATGCATCCACATGTCATCTTCATATAGCATATCATATCACTCATAAGCATGCACCTGCAGTTCAGAAAGGACAAGATTGGAATCCAATACCGACATAACACCCGATCTCGAACAAAACAAGTGATGGAAAACATAGAAGGACGTTTCTTAGAATTAGAGAACAAGGTTAATACCATCGCCGAGCAATTTGGTCACCTGATGGAATTCATCAGAGCGAAAGGGCTTCAAGGATTATCCCGAGATGATTCTGACACCCCACCCGGATTCACTCCAACAAAGAACAAGAACAATGAAGGAACTTTGCAAGCACAATTTGAGTCGAGATGGGAAGAAGAAAGAAGTGGAAGAGCAAAAGTTCGAGATATTAGAAAAAGGTTGCAGTGTCAAGGAGGAACTCTCCGGGTTCTTTTAATGTGGACGACCTCTGTCTGGTCCTGACGTCCACATTCCGGCTGATTTCAAGATCCCGAGTTCAGCAAATACGACGGAACCACTTGTCCGATGACCCATCCGACACTATTTTTGAGGAAAATTCAACCGCTTTCACTAGATGAGAGGGTCTGGATAGCTCTTTTCCAAGACAGCCTAATCAAATCCCCTTTGCGGTGGTACCTCACTGGGTTCAAAGGCCATTAAGACATGGAGTGATCTTGCTCATGCCTTCGTGAATAACTACCGACATATCACGGACCTAGGGCCAGATCGACAAACCTTGCGTAACCCGGAGAAGAGAAACCAGAGACATTTAAGGAGTATGCCCACAGTGGAGGAATTTAGCCGCTCAAGTCCAGCCCGCCATGACAGATAGAGAAATGGTTACCATGTTTATTCAGACTTTAAAGTTTCCATTTTTGATAAGCTCATTGGTAACTCCACAAATAGCTTTTCGGATGTCGTGCTATCCGGAGAACGTATTGAGTATGGCATCGATCGGGAAAATATCGAGTTTTCAAATAATGATGGAAAGCGGATGAGCGTAGAATGTCTCAACGGATGGTCAACATTCAACACCATTATCTGGAGGAACATGCCAAAGAGTTCAGGGGACAACCGTAAAGAAGAATGAGAAGTTTGATCCAATCCCAGCCATACACAGTAGTGTATCACAAGTTGCTTGGAGGCCGTTTGATAGAACCTATACAAGCCAAGCAAATTCAACCGCCTTATCCTAAATGGTATGATGAAAAAGCTATATGTCATTACCATAGAGGAGTCTCTGGACATTCTTTGGAGAATTGTTATGCGTTGAAGAGAAAGGTGCAGCAATTACTCGAGTCGAAGATGCTTCATTTCACTGATGAACCCTGAGGGAGAGCACTGATTCAAGAAGTCTCTTTAAGTCAAGTTGATCTTTAAGTTTGGGCACATTTGTTTTCAGTAGGAACGTTTGAAGTGGTTTTTGTCATCGTTGAGATCTTGTCAAAGTAACTCATGTCATCTTTAATTCTAGCTTTCATCTTTGTTACAATCGATGTTTGTTATTCTCTTCCTTTGAACGAGGAAACGCAAGATGTGTGCTATGATCATTCTAATTCATTTTTACCAATACTTGCATTCTTGTGGAAACGTCACTCATAAGCCCAAAACAAAGACTTGATGGTGGTGTTTTTGTTTAAAACGTTGTCAAATCTAATGGAAATGATTTCAGGTGGCACTTTAACTTTTATTGCGAAGATCATTTTTCAAAGAAGTGTCACCTACACAAAAAAAGTGGTCGGTCAAACAAACCTTCGTAAAGCTCTTTTCGAGCACAGACTTTCCGTTCACCACAAAGATTCCTCCAAAGGAAAGAACCTCATTATCCAAAAATGGGAGAAAACATTTGAGATAAGAAAAAGGGTCAAATTAAATCATATTCCGCTGTCTTTAGCTCGAAAAGGGCTGAAGTTATGAGTAGCGCTAGTAGCCATTTGTCTTTGCATTTTAGTCAGAAGTAATCGGGCCTAGGTAGCAACCACTATTTACGCCGCATGAAAATGACTAAAAACGCAAGTCAAACAAGGTCCGACTGAAAAAAAAAGAGAAGAAAAGAAAAAGAAGAAAAAGAAGAAGAAAAAGAATGGTGAGTCATGAAATCTAAATCGAAAACTCGTAAAGGCAGTTTAGAATGAAGGCATGATCTGAAACAAATTTACTAGCCAAACCACCTCAAAAGCAGAAGGGAATCTCAAGCAAGATACCCATTTTCCAAGAGACTTCACACGATCTTGAGAGTTAGGGGGCAACATTTTGAGATCTTTTCTATTCGGTATGACAATGATTTCGAGACTAGCACCATCAAGTTTTTCAAAGATTTCCTTTTTCCATTGAGCCCTTTTCATATCAGACGTCATTGGCCTAAAAAAGAAAGAATCATTCACGTTGGATTCGCTTCTTCACCAAATCAGTGCCACAAGATATCGACAATCTTTTTCCTTCTTTTGATCATACACATTTTGTTTATCTGACTTGAAAGGGAGAAGAATAAAAAGTCGGTTTTACAAAGTCACAAGATATTTTGTCAAGCTCTGCAAATTGACGACAACCACTTTGAAGCTGACTTATTGTGGATTAATGTGCTTGAACTTAGAAGAGACATTTGACTTGAAGTTCCTTTTTGGAATAATCATCACGGAATATGCAACCGAAGTGAGAGTGATTTTATCTTCACAAGGAAAGGATTTTTTTTAAAAGGGTTGATGGAACCTAAAAGAGCAGTTGGACCTCTTCACAAGATAGCCATGAGGAAAACCTAAGGATAGGTAGTGGAACTGATTCAGGATGCAGGTTGAAGGTAAGACTCATACATCTATCATGCATCATTTGTTTTCATATAAAGGCATTGTGGTAAGCCACCTGCATCAATCATTTTCAAAGTCATGCATCATGTATCATGCACTTTGTCATCATTCATTCTCAAAGACAGATTTCCAGAGAATGCTTCAAATGAAAGCCGGAAGAGATAAAGTTATTGATAGAATCGAATCATCCCCGAGAGTCATCGCTCATCCGATGAATGAAGTGCAAAAAAAAGTTCAAGATATGGAAAAGATGGCTAACCGGAAGAAGATCAGAAAGAAAGAAAGAAAAAAGAAGGAAAAGAAAAGAAAAGAAGAAATAAAATGGGAGTAGAAAAGATAAAAGAAAAGAGGTTTTGAAAATTTCATATACATTTTGCATGGCATTTTGCATGGCATGCATGACATTTTGCATAACAGGAGCAGGAACGGAAAGGAGTTTTTGAGCATCACGGATTGGTAAGCAGAACCCATTAGCAGTGGTCATTTTGAAATGGTAAGAGTACCTCTACTATCTCCAAAGTTGCATAAGGAGAAGGTAAGGAAGAATTTTTAACCTCTTCAAGCATGAAGGTAGACATTTTCTATTCGAGTGGTGAGAAAGTTCTCATTCATTCTAAGACAGGACAAGATAAGATAGGAAAAGCAATTTGAGGTGGCAAAAATGGAAGGTTCCCTACCTCGCAATTCAAATCTAGGTGGCAAAAAGAGAAAGTTCTCTACCTAGTAACCCAAATTCAGGACAGGATAAGATAGGAAAAGCAATTTGAGGTGGCAAAAAGGGAAGGTTCCCTACCTCGCAACCTGAAACTAGGTGGCAAAAAGAGAAAGTTCTCTACCTAGCAGTTTTATTGGGGGCAAGGAAGGTTCCTTAGCCCCGAATAGCGGGAAGGTTCTCGCTATTCAACTCAATAGGAAGGTTCTTATTGGGAGAAGCAAGGAAAGTTCTTTCGCTTCGCTCGTCATCTTTATTAGAGGCAACGAGAGAGTTCTCGACCTCACATTTTGGGGCAAGGAAAGTTCTTTAGCCTCGAATAGCGGGAAGGTTTCCGCTATTCAAACTCAATAGGAAGGTTCTTATTGAGAGAAGCAAGGAAGGTTCCTTCGCTTCATTTATCGTCTTTATTAGAGGAAACGAGAAGGTTCTCGACCTCACAGCTTTGAGGTAAGGAAGGTTCCTTAGCCTCGAATAGCGGGAAGGTTTCCGCTATTCAACTCAATAGGAAGGTTCTTATTGAGGCGAAGAAGAGAAAGGTTTCTTTTCTTCACGAATAACGAAAAGGTTTTTGTTATTCGCGGGACAAAATTTAGGTCAATTTGCTTTGCATGCTTCATTTCTCATAAATCACGCAAAGGGGGGCAGCTGTTGACACTCAAATTTTGACCCGAAGTTTTTAAAAGTGCGTTATCAAAGGGCTTAAGTGACTAACTATGAAGAGAATGGCTCATTAGTTTAAAATTGGTAATCTCGGGGTTAAAATTGAAAATCAGACAGCATTGGGGACTAATTTGAACGTTGTAAAAATTCGTGGGCTAGCTCGGTAATTCACCCATTTCGTTTTCGTTTTGTGCAGGCGCATCGTGGAAGATGGGTTTTTCGCCGGCGATGAACGCAGAGCGGATTCACGCTCCTCTCCCACGATCAAGCGGTTGGAGACGCTGTGAGGGCGGAACCGCTTCGAACTCCCCGCTATAAATCAACAAGTGCAGAGCTGAACATCGGACGATCACAGAGAACAAACTAAAAAAACGAAAATCATAGCAGCTGAAAATCGTCCAAAAATCAGCAAAGAAAATTGGGGCTTTTTCGATTTCGGAGGCGTTCGTGCTAGCTTTCATCTCGTCCAACTCGTTGCTGGCCTCTCCGCAACCAAACCGGCGTCAGTTTCATCGTCCGGCGTCGACTTTGTCCATCAGATGAGGCGGCTTCAGCGACCTCTTCGCCAAGTCCAGCCGCCGTCCCGTCGGCCAACCACCGAGTATCAGACCCCCAGCAGTGCCGTCGCCACAGCTCGCCTCGTTGTTTGCCGGAATCCGCCAATTGAGACTCGATCGCCGCAAATCGTCGCCAAAGCTTCTCGCTTCGGTTCCGTTCAATTTTTGCGATTTAGGTACGTATAACGTATTGTGTTGTTTTCATCTTGTTTTTGTAAAATTGCACTTCAGTCCTTAAGGATTATTGCAGTTCTCATTTAATCCTCTCGTATGTGATATGTTGCATTTACATCATTACTAAGAGGGACCGATAGTCTGGGAAGGGGGCTTGAAATGTTAATCCTCAAGCGTTTGTTTTTTTTGTCTCATATATATTCAAACTGTCCACACATGTGCGGTAAATCTTGGATATTTTGGCATGATGAGTTTTATTGGTTAATGATATGTTTTAGAAGATGTATAGCATATTTAGCATGGCATGTAAATTATTAGCTTTTCTTTTCTATTTTCTCGCTAATGTTTTCTTCTAATTGTTTAATTAAATCAAGTGAATAAAAAATGGAAATTGACCCGTGGTACCAATTTTTGGGCGTATGAAAATTAATCGTTTTTGTACGTAATTGACTAACGGACTTTCGAGTTTCTCGTAGACCAGTTTAGGTTTCCAATCGACCTAACCCAAACAGATTGGTGGCGACTCCCGTCGAACGCCCCGTCGCTACAGCTGGCGACTCCACTGGGGACAGTCTGGCCACATCAAGGGTTTGTTTCATTTTTTTCTTCACTTGATTTTTATGTTATTTTTTGTTTCCTTGTCACTTTTTTACATGTTATATTGTTTTGTGACATACATTCTTCAAGCTCTACACCCGAGCTTTTCATAGCCATATTTTGTGAATATCCGGGAAAGGCTAGTTGTGTGTGACAATAGTCACCGCACTTTCTCTAGACCGTAGTGGTTAGTAGCGTTGTTCGGGTGTGGCGTCACTACCTAATAGAACCGCGAAAGTGCGACCCGAATTAATCCTTCCTTACATAACCCTCGTGGGTGAGGAATTGGGCCTTTTCTAGTTCGACGTAACTTAGTAAAAGGGATTCGAACCTACCCTTGGCCTTCTTCTTTCAAAAAGACAACCCAATGCATATAATGGACGTAGATCATACCACCAGGTTCGACCCTATTGCCTTTTGAGAACTGTGATAATTTTGTGACCATTTTTTTACATGTCATATTTTTCATGCATCCACATGTCATCTTCATATAGCATATCATATCACTCATAAGCATGCACCTGCAGTTCAGAAAGGACAAGATTGGAATCCAATACCGACATAACACCCGATCTCGAACAAAACAAGTGATGGAAAACATAGAATGACGTTTCTTGGAATTAGAGAACAAGGTTAATACCATCGCTGAGCAATTTGGTCACTTGATGGAGTTTATCAAAGCAAAGGGCCTCAAGAATCCTCCCAAGATGATTCTGACACCCCACCCGGATTCACTCCAACAAAGAACAAGAACAATGAAGGAACTTTGCAAGCACAATTTGAGTCAGGAGATGGGAAGAAGAAAGAAGTGGAAGAGCAAAAGTTCGAGATATTAGAAAAAAGGTTGCGAGTGTCAAGGAGGAACTCTCCTGGGTTCTTTTAATGTGGACGACCTCTGCCTCGGTCCCAGACGTCCACATTCCGGCTGATTTCAAGATCCCAGAGTTCAGCAAATACGACGGAACCACTTGTCCGATGACCCATCTGACACTATTTTTGAGGAAAATTCAACCGCTTTCAAAAGATGAGAGGGTCTGGATAGCTCTTTTCCAAGACAGCCTAATCAAATCCCCTTTGCAGTGGTACCTCAGCTTGGGTTCAAAGGCCATTAAGACATGGAGCGATCTTGCTCATGCCTTCGTGAATAACTACCGACATATCACGGACCTAGCGCCAGATCGACAAACCTTGCGTAACCCGGAGAAGAGAAACCAGGAGACATTTAAGGAGTATGCCCACAGTGGAGGAATTTAGCCGCTCAAGTCCAGCCCGCCATGACAGATAGAGAAATGGTTACCATGTTTATTCAGACTTTAAAGTTTCCATTTTATGATAAGCTCATTGGTAACTCCACAAATAGCTTTTCGGATGTCGTGCTATCTGGAGAACGTATTGAGTATGGCATCGTGGATCGGGAAAATATCGAGTTTTCAAATAATGATGGAAAGCGGATGAGCGTACGAATGTCTCAACGGATGGTCAACATTCAACACCATTATCCGGAGGAACATGCCAAAGAGTTCAGGGGACAACCGTAAAGAAGAATGAGAAGTTTGATCCAATCCCGCCATACACAGAGTCAGTATCACAAGTTGCTTGGAGGCCGTTTGATAGAACCTATACAAGCCAAGCAAATTCAACCGCCTTATCCTAAATGGTATGATGAAAAAGCTATATGTCATTACCATAGAGGAGTCTCTGGACATTCTTTGGAGAATTGTTATGCGTTGAAGAGAAAGGTGCAGCAATTACTCGAGTCGAAGATGCTTCATTTCACTGATGAACCCTGAGGGAGAGCACTGATTCAAGAAGTCTCTTTAAGTCAAGTTGATCTTTAAGTTTGGGCACATTTGTTTTCAGTAGGAACGTTTGAAGTGGTTTTTGTCATCGTTGAGATCTTGTCAAAGTAACTCATGTCATCTTTAATTCTAGCTTTCATCTTTGTTACAATCGATGTTTGTTATTCTCTTCCTTTGAACGAGGAAACGCAAGATGTGTGCTATGATCATTCTAATTCATTTTTACCAATACTTGCATTCTTGTGGAAACGTCACTCATAAGCCCAAAACAAAGACTTGATGGTGGTGTTTTTGTCGAAAACGTTGTCAAATCTAATGGAAATGATTTCGGTGTGGCACTTTAACTTTTATTGCGAAGATCATTTTTCAAAGAAGTGTCACCTACACAAAAAAAGTGGTCGGTCAAACAAACCTTCGTAAAGCTCTTTTCGAGCACGACTTTCCGTTCACCACAAAGATTCCTCCAAAGGAAAGAACCTCATTATCCAAAAATGGGAGAAAACATTTGAGATAAGAAAAAGGGTCAAATTAAATCATATTCCGCTGTCTTTAGCTCGAAAAGGGCTGAAGTTATGAGTAGCGCTAGTAGCCATTTGTCTTTGCATTTTAGTCAGAAGTAATCGGGCCTAGGTAGCAACAACTATTTACGCTCGCATGAAAATGACTAAAAAACGCAAGTCAAACAAGGTCCGACCCGAAAAAAAAAGAGAAAAAAAAAAAAGAAAAAAGAAGAAGAAAAAAAGAATGGTGAGTCATGAAATCTAAACTGAAAACCTGCAAAGGCAGTTTAGAATGAAGGCATGATCTGAAGCAGCTGTTACCAGCCGAACCACCTCAAAAGCAGGAAGGGAATCTCAAGCAGTACAGTCCATTTTCCAAGAGACTTCACACGATCTTGAGAGTTAGGGGGCAACATTTTGAGATCTTTTCTATTCGGTATGACAATGATTTCGAGACTAGCACCATCAAGTTTTTCAAAGATATCCTTTTTCCATTGAGTCTTTTTCATATCAGACGTCATTTGCCTTAAAAAAATCATTCACGTTGGATTCGTTCTTCACCAAATCAGCGTCACAAGATATCGACAATCTTTTTCCTTCTTTTGATCATACATATTTTGTTTATCTGACTTGAAAGGGAGAAGAATAAAAAGTCGGTTTTACAAAGTCACAAGATATTTTGTCAAGCTCTGCAAATTGACGACAACCACTTTGAAGCTGACTTATTGTGGATTAATGTGCTTGAACTTAGAAGAGACATTTGACTTGAAGTTCCTTTTGGAATAATCATCACGGAATATGCAACCGAAGTGAGAGTGATTTTATCTTCACAAGGAAAGGATTTTTTTTAAAAGGGTTGATGGAACCTAAAAGAGCAGTTGGACCTCTTCACAAGATAGCCATGAGGAAAACCTAAGGATAGGCAGTGGAACTGATTCAGGATGCAGGTTGAAGGTAAGACTCATACATCTATCATGCATCATTTGTTTTCATATAAAGGCATTGTGGTAAGCCACCTGTGCATCAATCATTTTCAAAGTCATGCATCATGTATCATGCACTTTGTCATCATTCATTCTCAAAGACAGATTTCCAGAGAATGCTTCGAAATGAAAGCCGGAAGAGATAAAGTTATTGATAGAATCGAATCATCCCTGAGAGTCATCGTTCATCCGATGAATGAAGTGCAAAAAAAAAAGTTCAAGATATGGAAAAGATGGCTAACCGGAAGAAGATCAGAAAGAAAGAAAAAAAGAAAGAAGGAAAAGAGAAGAAAAGAAGAAATAAAATGGGAGTAGAAAAGATAAAAGAAAAGAGGTTTTGAAAATTTCATATACATTTTGCATGGCATGCATGACATGCATGACATTTGCATAACAGAGCAGGAACGGAAAGGAGTTTTGAGCATCACGGATTGGTAAGCAGAACCCATTAGCAGTGGTCATTTTGAAATGGTAAGAGTACCTCTACTATCTCCAGAGTTGCATAAGGAGAAGGTAAGGAAGAATTTTTAACCTCTTCAAGCATGAAGGTAGACATTTTCTATTCGAGTGGTGAGAAAGTTCTCATTCATTCTAAGACAGGACAAGATAAGATAGGAAAAGCAATTTGAGGTGGCAAAAAGGGAAGGTTCCCTACCTCGCAATTCAAATCTAGGTGGCAAAAAAGAGAAAGTTCTCTACCTAGTAACCCAAATTCAGGACAGGATAAGATAGGAAAAGCAATTTGAGGTGGCAAAAAGGGAAGGTTCCCTACCTCGCAACCTGAAACTAGGTGGCAAAAAGAGAAAGTTCTCTACCTAGCAGTTTTATTGGGGGCAAGGAAGGTTCCTTAGCCCCGAATAGCGGGAAGGTTCTCGCTATTCAACTCAATAGGAAGGTTCTTATTGGGAGAAGCAAGGAAAGTTCTTTCGCTTCGTTCGTCATCTTTATTAGAGGCAACGAGAGAGTTCTCGACCTCACATTTTTGGGGCAAGGAAAGTTCTTTAGCCTCGAATAGCGGGAAGGTTTCCGCTATTCAAACTCAATAGGAAGGTTCTTATTGAGAGAAGCAAGGAAGGTTCCTTCGCTTCATTTATCGTCTTTATTAGAGGAAACGAGAAGGTTCTCGACCTCACAGCTTTGAGGTAAGGAAGGTTCCTTAGCCTCGAATAGCGGGAAGGTTTCCGCTATTCAACTCAATAGGAAGGTTCTTATTGAGGCGAAGAAGAGAAAGGTTTCTTTTCTTCACGAATAACGAAAAGGTTTTTGTTATTCGCAGGACAAAATTTAGGTCAATTTGCTTTGCCTGCTTCATTTCTCATAAATCACGCAAAGGGGGGCAGCTGTTGACACTCAAATTTTGACCCGAAGTTTTTAAAAGTGCGTTATCAAAGGGCTTAAGTGACTAACTATGAAGAGAATGGCTCATTAGTTTAAAATTGGTAATCTCGGGGTTAAAATTGAAAATCAGACAGCATTGGGGACTAATTTGAACGTTGTAAAAATTCGTGGGCTAGCTCGGTAATTCACCCATTTCGTTTTCGTTTTGTGCAGGCGCATCGTGGAAGATGGGTTTTTCGCCGGCGATGAACGCAGAGCGGATTCACGCTCCTCTCCCACGATCAAGCGGTTGGAGACGTTGTGGAGGGCGGAACCGCTTCTGAACTCCTGCTATAAATCAACAAGTGCAGAGCTGAACATCGGACGATCACAGAGAACAAACTCAAAAAAAACGAAAATCATAGCAGCTGAAAATCGTCCAAAAATCAGCAAAGAAAATTGGGGCTTTTTCGATTTCGGAGGCGTTCGTGCTAGCTTTCATCTCGTCCAACTCGTTGCTGGCCTCTCCGCAACCAAACCGGCGTCAGTTTCATCGTCCGGCGTCGACTTTGTCCCTCTGCTGTGGCGGCTTCAGCGTCCTCTTCGCCAAGTCCAGCCGCCGTCCCGTCGGCCAACCACCGAGTATCAGACCCCCAGCAGTGCCGTCGCCACAGCTCGCCTCGTTGTTTGCCGGAATCCGCCAATTGAGACTCGATCGCCGCAAATCGTCGCCAAAGCTTCTCGCTTCGGTTCCGTTCAATTTTTGCGATTTAGGTACAGATAACGTATTGTGTTGTTTTCATCTTGTTTTTTTGTAAAATTGCACTTCAGTCCTTAAGGATTATTGCAGTTCTCATTTAATCCCTCTGTATGTGATATGTTGCATTTACATCATTACTAAGAGGGACCGATAGTCTGGGAAGGGGGCTTGAAATGTTAATCCTCAAGCGTTTGTTTTTTTTGTCTCATATATATTCAAACTGTCCACACATGTGCGGTAAATCTTGGATATTTTGGCATGATGAGTTTTATTGGTTAATGATATGTTTTAGAAGATGTATAGCATATTTAGCATGGCATGTAAATTATTAGCTTTTCTTTTCTATTTTCTCGCTAATGTTTTCTTCTAATTGTTTAATTAAATCAAGTGAACAAAAAATAGAAATAAACCTGTGGTACCAATTTTTCGGGCGTACGAAAATTAATCGTTTTTGTATGTAATTGACTAACGGACTTTCGAGTTTTCTCGTGGACTAGTTTAGGTTTCCAATCGACCTAACTCAAATAGATTGGTGGCGACTCCGTTGAAAACCCCGTCGCTACATGGACATTACTCCAACAAAAATGGAGATTAGACATTCCTCCAATAAGATTGAAAATTGGACATTACTTGAGGTTGAATCAAAACTAGTCGAGATTTACTTGTGTAGTTGAAGTAATTAACCATGTAATTATGATAAATATGAGCATTTTACATCTGTGTATTTGTATTAAAATAATATAATTATAATTAAATTATTTTTATATTCGAGTATTTCAGGTTCATTCGGGTTAATTGGGTTTTTATTTGGGTTAATCGGATTTGGATTTGGATTCATCGGGTTTAGATCATTCAAGTTGGGTTTGGGTTGCCATTGGGTTAGGTCGGGTTCAGGTCACTGACTTTTTGGTCATTTCGGATTCGGGCGGGTTGAGTTAGAGTGGGTTTCTCGGATCTGGTTAGTTGTTTGACATCCCTAATTACGCACAAGCCCAGACCACCGTATGCAAGACCTGACCATTGTGCAAGGCCCGAGAGCTTCCCGCGATCGGACACCCCCCTCCAGCCCTCACACGAATGTGAATATTCACATATATAGTGTAAGCAAATGTAATTTCATTTTTAAGAAGACAATGTTCTTATACAATATATGTACAACATTCAATTAAAAAGGACAGCTTCAATTAGAAATTAAACAGTAATTGGGATTGAAAGAAAAAATTTATCAGTTGAACAAAGCAATTCTGTAAGATAAATTATTTAATATTTAAATATAATCTTAATTTAATGGATGAGTATGTAATTAATCGTCCAATATTAAAGCGTCGCTAGCATAAATTTTAGAATCCGTTTTAACTTTTATATATATAAAAAAACACCGCTTGTGGGAGGGGAGAAGAATAACTCAAGTTGAAAGGCTTTGCATTTGCATAAATGACTTTTTCCTCAAAAAAAGTTTTGAACCCCAAATCTGGAATTGATTTTTCCAACATAGGCGTGTATGTTTTTTCTTAAATGAAAATTTGAAGAATTTAGTGAAGTATATGAAAATGATATGATGCATGAGAAATGATAAATTGGAGGGAAATGGTTGAATGATTTTGTTAATGAAATTATAATGAAAAAAAAAATGGTGAAAAATACACCCTAAAATAAAGTTCTTTTCTAATGACGATGTGTTCAAGAGAAAACTTTTGTAGTTTTGAAAATTGAATATGGTGTTTGTGAGTATGTAAATTTAAGACAAAAGTGATTTTATTGAAAATTTATCGTTTTAATAATGTTGTGTATAGTATATGATAATTTAGAAAAGCATAGGTTTTTTTGAAATAATAATTTAGCGAACGCTACCAAAATTTTCAAACGGCTTATATCCTCGTAAATATTTCATCCAATTTTCAAAAACTAATGGTCTATTTAGTTGGTAGAAATTTCTGAAATTTCTGTGAAAATTTTCAGAAAATAAGAAATAAAATGAAATGCGTTTAGTTAGTCATTTTCATTTTCATGTAAAATGAAAAACACTTTTGTAAAGGATTTCGAAAACAACTATTTGATCTTTTCTTTTGAAAACATGGAACTTATCATAACTTCTTATTTCGTTGCCGGACAATTGCCGGACCACCGCCGAACTGTCGTCGGCCTCCGCCACTGGTCCGGCGACGGCCCTGCGGTGGTCCGGGAACGGTCCGTCAACGATCCGGCAGTGGTGGTTTGTGGAAGTGTAGAGGCCACCGGTCACCGGTGCACTTTACTCTTTTCAAAATACTATTTTCAAAGTGTTATAATGAAACGCTTTTTCAAAAATTATTTTTTAAAAATTATATATTGAAAATGAAAACTGATACAATAAATGAAAATGAAAACTGTTTATCGATTAAACGGACCCTAAAATTTCCAACCTTAATTTTCAATTAAAGGATGTGTTCATTCGTAGTATACAAAATTTTCATCCACAAACTTCACAACAATTCTAAAAAACGCAAACTCATCTACAAAAATATTCACTAAAGAACACCCAGTAAAACCTCTCTAAACACAACGTTAAAAATAGAGCAAATTACCTATTACTCCCCTAAACTATATTGACTCAATCACTTTAGTCCCTAAATTATAATTCGTTCCAACTCAGTCACTAAACTATGCAACGTTAATCACTTTATCCCTTTGACCATATCAATGTCAGTTGACCTTAGGAAAAATATCTATTATAGTCCTAATTTTTTTTTCCAATCTATACTTAAACACCCTACCACCCCACTACCATATTGTTCTCGTCGTCACCACTTCCCCTCCATTTTTCAATCTTCTCATATCTTCAAAACTTCAAATTTATACAAATATAACCCTATACCGTTAAGTAATGGACGGTGTTAATCTCACCGGCGCTGAGTTACTGAGTCGAAGGATTTAAGTGCTAGGATTTACATAGTTAAGGGACTGAATGAGAATAATTTTTAGTTCAGGGACTAAAGTGAGCGAGTTAACATAGCTCACGGAAATAATAGGTAATTTACATGTTCTGATCACAAAAAGGGTCTTGATCTCTGGCTCATTGTCGATCCCGCCATTGCATAAATTGGAGAAAATGAGCCCGTTTTCTTAGGACTCTAGAATTAAGGGAAAGGTTTTTTGGTGGTAAAAATCATCTTGCCCAAACCAAAGGGGCAGGAGGAGGTTGGATAAATGGTAGAAGAATTGGTGACAATGGTAGCAGAGGGCAAAGAGACAAGTACAAAGAAAGAACAGTAGGGCAAGTGGTTCTGGTTGTATTGGAGGTTATGGAAGAGAAAGAGCAATGGTGTGTCGGTGAGGATAAGAGGTGTGGTAGTTTGTAGATTTTTATAAATTTTTAAAATTTTGAGGTAGAATTTATTTCAAACCACATAAATGCCACTATGTCAAAAATAACGAAATGTATCTCTAAATGAAATGTGTTGTGGTAAAATCTGACCGAGGAAAATGTTGATGACAGAAAGTGTCTATGAATCAAACATGGTGGCAAAAGAAAAACAATACGGATCAGTTAGTGAAATAGGAAAAAGAAAATTGGAAAATTTGAAATGGTGTGTTTTGGTTGATGGTTAAGGTATAAGTGAGGGTAGAGAATTTTGAGAAAAATATTATGTTATATTAAAATAATGCATTTAAGGTTAAATGTATTTAAAGTGTGAAATTGGAAAAAAAAACTTCTGTGGAAAAGAGGTCGCTGAACTTAGGGTACGTATAGAAACAATCATGAAATGGGAATGAGAAATGATAAGATACGGAAAATGAAAACAAATGTGTGTTTACCAAATTTATTTCTTAGAGTTTTTTTTCCAAGTTCTATAAATTCTAACATGCAGACAAATTATTCTAAAATTAATCATTTTTTTTATCAAATCACTTTTTAATCAAATCTATTCATTATCACTATGTGGCAAAGGCAACTGTTAATCATTATCTGTTGATATTTCACCCACTACCCAAATAACTCGATTCTGAGTAATTTGGAAGCCCAAACCCAACTAATCGAACAATTACATATCCACCTCTCATTTTTTAAGTGTTACAGGCGGATGAAAATTCAGGATGATAAATAACATTGAGGGTGGAAAAGACTGCTCTTCTGTAGCATTTATTACGCTTTTGATTGTAGTAAGCTCAAAATCTAAGTAAACTGCGCATTGATGATGTAGTAAATTTTACTGCGACCAAGGCTGTAGTAAGATTGCAATAAATCATGATGATTTATTCACCCACCACATCTTTTTTTATGTTCTTCCATCATTATCATCATCTTATTCTTTCTTTTTCTTCTTTCATTTTATGTTTTCTCTCTCCCTTTTTCTTCCTCATAATCCTAATATATTCATCCAGATCTTTTTTTTATTGTGAGAAATACTACAACCTCTCTTGCAGTAGTTACTGCTGCTTTGGCTGCATAACCCTTATTTTCTTTACCTAGTGACCCTTATTTTCTTTACCTAGTGTATACATCTCATCCATGATGAAAACATAAAATAACTTTCTAAAAGAAAAAAACATGTTCCATATCCAGCCCAAAAAGAGAAGAGGAAAGATGGAGGTGAAAAAAAAGGGAGGTTAATAAGTAAGTTAATTGGAGTAGTTGTTGGGTAAAAGAAAGAAAGAAAGAAAATGGGGAAACAAAGAAAGAATGATAGTATGAGTGGAGAGAGAAAAGGAGAGATGAGACAAGTCCTCCGAGCCAGCCTGAGAGACTGACTTGTCCCCTCTCCCTCTCCCTCTCCCTCTCCCTCTTCCTCTACTCTTCTCTCCCGTCAATCCCAACTCTCGTTATCATCAACCATCACTTACTTGTAGTATTTTATTGTATTGTACTGCTACTTCCTCTATCATCTGTATCCATCCAAGTTTCATCACCAAACCAAAACTAAACAAAACCCTTTCGCTTCTCCTCTCACTCCAACAATCATCTTCTTCTCATGATCATGGACTCATCATCAATAATCCAACAAGCAGACGCCAGCACGGACACTACTGGCGCTCTGCTCCCCAATCCCCCATCCTCATCATCAAGCCGCTACGAGAACCAGAAACGCCGTGACTGGAACACCTTCAGCCAGTACCTCCGCAACCACCGCCCCCCGCTCGCCCTCGCCCGCTGCAGCGGCGCCCACGTCCTCGAATTCCTCCGATACCTTGACCAGTTCGGGAAGACCAAAGTCCACACCCCCATCTGCCCTTTCTACGGTCACCCCAACCCTCCCGCTCCCTGCCCCTGCCCCCTCCGCCAGGCCTGGGGCAGCCTCGATGCACTCATCGGCCGCCTCCGCGCCGCCTTCGAGGAGAACGGCGGCAAGCCTGAGGCCAACCCCTTCGGCGCCCGCGCCGTCCGCCTCTACCTCCGCGAGGTCCGCGATTTGCAGTCCAAAGCCAGAGGGATCAGCTACGAGAAGAAGAAGCGGAAGCGCCCGCCGCCACAAAATACTACTACTAGTTGTTGCGCTCATCCGCAATTGCCGCCGCTCCAGTCCCCGCCTCCACCGGCCGCCGCCAACCATCATCTCTGCTAAAAGTCAGTACCCAAACCGCAAATATAATTAGTACTACTATTATAGCACTAGTATATATAGAGTATATTATAGAATTAGTTAATCATCAATTAGCGAGTAGCTAGATCATCATCATCATCATTTAATCAGTAGTACTAAACTGTTTAATTATGTATTTCTAGCTTAGAAGGTAAAGTAGTATCATGTATTTCAGATAGATTCAAGCAGCTCCATGTTAATCTGTTAGGATCTTATTAACCGATCCAGAATTTCTTGCTGTGCCTAAGGCAAATTAACAATGGTAGCCCTATATATGTCTTGCCCTGATATTCCTCTATATGATTAAACCTGGTAATTAGAAGGCAAATCCCCCCATTCATATCTCTATATGGTTTCTACTACATATATATAACAATGGCTATTAAATTTGGTTTCATATGGAGTAGTATTCAAATTTTCTCAGTTTTTTTTTTCAATTTTTTCTCACCGCATATCTAATATCATCAATGTTATTTATCACCTGTGATTTTTCACCCACCTAAATGACTTGAAAAATGGAGGATAGATATGTAATTGTTTAATTAGTTGGGCCCAAATTACCTTATAGATGAGTCGTTTGAACAAGTGGGTGAAAAATCACCCTGGGTGATGATTAACGGGGTTGATCTAATATTCCTCACAAGAAAACTGTGTTATGACGACCATGCATTATGTAGTGTAAGTAAACTATAGTACTAATAGATGATGTTTGGTTTCATCTCTTGCTTGTTCGAGTGTAATTTGCATCCATTATAGCTTGTTTAATTTCCCAAAAGTTAGGATCCGTTTAAGGGTTATGCTATTTACCAATTAGTCGAAAAAATCATGGATTGTGTTATTAAAAAAGTATTTTTAGTCTTTAAAATTATTAATGAAATAGTTAAATTAATTAAATAATATTAGTATCTATTAGTCGTTTTACTAACGTAGCCGTTGTATTGATTTGGAGGTAAATATTTTTTTTTCAAGTTTTCTAAAAGATTGAATGAACGTATGGCAGTAACTTCTTAAGGAGGAAAGTATTGTAAATTTTTTGGAGACGAATAGATTATTTTACTACATTCTCCATAATAGAAAAGTCAGTATTTAAATACCTCTAAGCTCTATTATTTTATACCTTCAGAATTCAATATATATATATGGTACTATCACGTACTGCTGTTTCTTCTTTAATTTTGTTGTTGCATTGCACGGAGGCTTTACGTACGGCTTTACCGAGGAGCTTGCTAGGCAAGGACCAAGGTGTTTCCAATGAGTTTCTTGGTTTTGTTTGTCCCTACGTACACTCACAGTCTCACTCCTTTGATTGGAAACATGTTCCTAGTGAATGGATGAAAACACGCATGTTAATTCTTAGGCCAATTAGTTACTGCGTAAAGTTAGCTGGGGTTAATTTTAGGGGTGAGAATGTAACGAGCTGAATCTAGTAGACTCGAGCTTGAGTTCGTTTAGATTAGCCTCGGCACGAGCTCGGCTTGAAATCTAACTGAGCCCAAATCAAGTTCGATGTCGATTCGAAAGCTTGTGAGACTTGATAAGAGAGTTTGGTCGACTCGTTTAAATTCGATTCGACGAAGTTCAAACCCTAATTCGACTCGAATAAGCTCGTGAGGTTCGTAAATTCTCTATCTCAATAAAGTAATAATATGAGTATTTCACTATGACTCAATAAGGTTTGTGAGCATTCCGAGTCAAATCTCTCAAATTCGGAGCTCGGTTCGTTGAATATAAGAAGTTAGCAATCGACTCGAGCTCGACATTGAGGCTTGTGAAGTTCGGTTCATTAGGTTTATAAGAGCTCAAGGCTGTTCGTTTCATTTTTCAACCCTAGTTAATTAAAACTATTCTCAAACTTACCGCGGGATGTCAGTTGGGTATACAAACCTTTAAGAAGTTACTGCTATCAACAAACATGTACGGAGTATGATCGTATTACTCAATTTAGAAACTCTTTTCACTAATTAGTTTGTTGTCACAATATCAAAATAATTTAGAAATGTCATTTTTTTACTAATATTTTATTTTTATCTACTTTTATTCTTTTAATGCACACAGTCAAAGAGTCTATGGATTAGGTTAGGAGAGATCAGAATGGGTTTGAGATTGGATAATGATATAAGTTTATGTAAAATGAGTTAATTATCAAAGACAATATTAATCTAGACAAAAAAGTTGAAAAATACAATACACTTGTGACGGAGGGAGAAAAATGCAAAATTTAAGACACCCATAAATGATACTCCTTATGTCCCATAAAATTTGCAGCTTTTGTTTTACTAGATTTACAGTATTTAATTTATGATTTATTTTTATGAATTTTTAGATATGTGAAGTTAAATAATTCATACGTTTCTCATAATTTACAATCTATATTTTCTAGATATATTTTTTTTAGAATTTTTTTCACTGTTTTTCCTAATGAAATTTTGGGTCAAATAGTGCAACTTGAAACATTCAAGTCTAACACAAGTACTGCTCACTCCATCCCTCCTTAAAAAATACTTCATTCGTCCTCAATTAATTCTACACATTTTCTTTTCGGACTGTCCATAAAAATTCTACAGTTTACTTAAATGGAAACTTCTATTCTCTAAAGTTATCTAACTATCCATACATCATATTAACTTTTTCTATTTCGTTTTTTATGCAATATCTACTCATGAGTAATTATGTCAAATTACATAAAATCTTACGTTCATTTTATTCTTCGCGCTCACACAAAATGTATAATTAATTAGAGACGGAGGGAGTAGACATTTTTGTTTTTTTCGTTTCACATATTTAGTCTATTTTTTCATAAGTATTTAGGTATGTATTTTCAGTTAAATGATGTTTATTCATATAGTAATTAAGTATAAATTTTCTAAATATATTTTATTATGAACACTATTTATCTTTTGTATTTGAGTCAAATGTTGAATCTTGAAATATAAAATTCAATGTATACTCCATCCGTCCTCAACTAATGTATACATTTGACTTTCGTATTTCAAGGTTTAGTATGAGGGATACGAATTCAATAAATTTTGATATGGATACGAATTATTGAAATTAAAATGTCTAAACCGTCATAAAAAACTGATAGGTTCAATACTGTAAAAGCAAATATATGTATATTTTTTTAGTATGAGGGAGTATATATTCTGAGGATGGAGCAAGTGTAATCTATTGGATTAATCTATCAGTTTTCACGTTAATGCAGCAGTTGATTAATCCATTAATTTAGTCCATTTTTGTTACTAAAAGTTTGCAATTCATTCTCGTATTATTTTTTACTCCTAATTAAACTTATGTTTATCAGAAATTACAAATATCAAATTGTTAGTTTAAGCCATTGATTGTTCAAAACCCAAATAAGGCGTGAACCAAGTAGGGAACACATTAAGCAAAGGGGCGTTTAATTTTTATACAACCAAAGGGGTTTAAAGGCACATTTGGTTGGAGAATCTTTTGTAATTCATTATGATTGAAAAATTGTAATTCAATCTTAAGTTAAATGGATTTATTATTTTAAATTATATATTATTAAATATTTGGATAAATTAGAGAAAAAAAAGTATTTCTTGAAATTGCTTCTAGATGTCAACGAAATGCATGATTAACTTGTTTAGAAAAGCCAAATGATAATCAAGTGAATCCAAAGTGAATGACCAAACATAGCCAACTAGTAATCACATGTCGGCTGGCCAGATTGGTCGAAGTTTAGTCCATTAGTCCCACCAATTAATTTCATGATTTCATCACTTTAGGATCGATTTCGACATCAAGGTTAATTGAAAATCTATAATGGAAATTCTAATTAAATGACATCATGGTGTCTAAGGTCAGTGTATTTAGAACTCAGCAAGCATCTATAATGCACCAGAATTCTTCCCTGTGTTTATCGTGTGTGAATTCCACAAACTCTTCATATGCCGCATAATGTCCACGTAAATGGTTCCGGTTCTTCCACAAGTGGCACCTAATTAGGTGCTTCGACAAGTCCATTCCAAATTCCCCACAATCAGTATCCAGTATCCTCCTATTGCTAATTGCTACAAGAAATTAAAGGACAACTGTCTACACACATACTTTTTTCAAATAGAGAACTTTAATCCGGAAAAGAATAATTAAACCATCATTCTAGGGACACAGTTTTTTTTTTCCCGTAAATCTTTCGAATTTCAAATCCTTTGTGGGCAATCATTGTAAAAAAAGTTCATAATGGGTCTCCAAATTGATAAAATTATATGAACACCATTCATTAATAAATTCACATGAAAAGATAAAATTATATGAACACCATTCATTATGTTGTCATCTTTCACCTCCAATCTCATCATTGGAATATGTGTAATATTCAAATAATTTTCAGAAATTTTTTCCGGAGAGAGTATTTAATGGACCGAAAGACACGAATTCTTGGGAATGAATTCATTTATTTTCTTCCAAATACACCAAATAGAAATATAACGGATAGCTAGCCATCCTTGGGTTTGATGATGGGAACACCTCAGAATGTTGGTTGCAATGAGGAGGTCAACAACATTTGTTGTCACAAGTAGGCTACCAAGAAGGGTGAATTGGTTGGCCTCAAAAACTTTTCGAATTAACGAAACCAAAAGTACTGACTCGATGTCAACCCGTTTAGAAATGCGAATTCTAGCAAGAACGAAAACGACACCAGAAATTATAGAGGTTCGGTCTGAGACCTACGTCCTCTCCTCAAATCCACAACTTGAGAGTTCTTCCACTATACTTTAAAAAGGTTACACCAAGAAAAAGTACAGATAGTTTTTCCCAAGGCTTAACTACAAACCTAACTATAGTTTTCCCGAGGCTCACCAAAAAACCTAACACACACCCAAAATAGTTTACCCGAGGCTCACTAATAACCTAACAAATATCTCTGTTTGGTTTTCCCGAGGCTCACCAAAACAAACCTTTAAACACTTTGATTTTTACGAAAATCTAAACATGTTGAGGTTTTATCGAAAACACACAAAACGAATTTTGAAAACAATTTTTCTCTCTCGAAAAATAACCCAGAAAAGCTAATAAGGAGATGAAGCTTGTTCTTCAGAAGATCAGTGCTGGAGAGATTTGAAACAACTTGCTTGCTAATGATATGAAACTTGAATGCTTGTCGAGAGAAGTGCATTCTTCGAAAATTCAAGTTTGTATTTAAAGACGGAGTAGAGGAGCGTTCTGGAGCATCTTCTTCAACGTCTCTTCTGTTTTGAAATCCAGATATTTCGCCAAGGTTATTTCCTTCAGAAGCTGCTGAACGTTTTCAACGAATACAAAGGAAGAAGAGTCCTAACCAAACTCATCTTTCTATTAGACAGCTGTTAAACCTGTTTACACGAAATGAGCTTTATTTGAATTTAAAAACCGAGGCCCAATTCAGAAAAACGAAGTCCATAAGTACAATATGATTAATAGGTAAAATGTACCAATCATAACACATACTTTTCTAAACTATACAAAACGTCCCAATATTTTATTATCATCAAAATCCTTAAAGCCAACAACATTGACTCCATGTAATTGTCCAAGTTGACACCACGAATGTATATGGTTCTAAACATCCAAAGTAAAAGGACACCGGATAAAAACATTGGTGGTCAAACGTCTGTTGGGTCAGTCATCTTGTTTTTCTTTTAGGACAAATATGTTTGAGGGAAGGTCAATCTGATTTTGTACTCAAACATGTTTTATAGAGGGAAAAACTTAGAAGTCACCTATATTCTGTTAAAGGTTATTCTCTGCACTGAAGTAAAATTAACAATTATTTGAGGATAAATGTAGCGTGTAAAAAAATTATAATTATAACTTTTATAAAGTTGGGTGTAGACATAGGAGATGGGATACAATTGAAAGTGGTACATAGTAAAAATAATAACACATGAAAGCAGTTACATAAACCCTTGCAAACAGTTTAACATCAAACAACAGATATCAACGATAAGAGACAATACTTATATGTATGTTTGTGACCAAAATAAATAAATACCCACAAAACGCACTGTATAGCGAAAAGACCTGTAGCTCTCTTATTTTCCTCTCTAATAAACAGTTTTCCAAAAAAAAACTGTTTAGCGAAAAGGTATTTAATGTGAACAACTGCAGTATGAATAGAGATATTCTGAAATCTCATGTGTCCTCTAATACAATTATTTAACAACATAAACTGAATCATATTAATATTATGATATCAACAAAATACTAATTTAATTGTATTAATTAATGGATAGTCCATTAATTGGACAGAGGAAAAGGAGGCAGCCTGCGAGGGTAATGGTTTGAACAGTAGTACGTAGGTGCGAGGTTTGTTGTCTTCCCCGTGACTGCATCCATGAGCACGACCATGATGCATGCAATACCTAGCTAGCTACCTGATATGATGAATTTAAAAGCCGTCCATTCATTCACGTTTTCTTCTAGCAATAGTCACATCCGCCGATTTCCCGCAACAATTATTTCACTGATCGTGTTTGTAAAATATACTTATACTCCTTCTCCTCAGAATTTAATCACCACTAAAAATGAATGGTAATAGAAATTAATCGGACAATGAAAATCCAGTTATGGAAGCATGAATTTGAGATTGTAGAAAAATATAGAAGAATTTGATAGAGTCAGGGTTTATTAATACTCCACTTGATAATTGTATATATGGCAGCCCCGGGCGGACGTGTTTGGGAAAAAATGGTAATGGTGGATGATGGAGAGAGAGAACTGGAATTCCTTAAGCTTTCCTGATTTAGTGAGACAAAACAGGAGGAGGATTAAACACATTGGTAATTGCTGGAGAACAAATATATATATATAGTAGGAGTGGTCTCGTCTGTTTACTTGGGGTCAGTTCATTTGATATACTACGGCTCAGTTTAATATGGAGAGAAATTAAATTTGATAAATTTGAGAAAATGTGTTTTGATTAATTGATAAAATATATGTGAGTAGAATTTTTTTTTTAAAAAAATATTAATTTATAAAAAATGATGAATTTAAAATAATTCAAATGTATTGAATTTGAGAAAATTGATTTTTTTTTATTGTCGAGAAATTTGGCAAATGAACTGATCCTACGAGTACGAATCCATCCACCAAATGAAGCGAAAGCAATAGCAGAACAAATTCAAAACCAAACCAAACTGGTGTGGTGTTATACTGACTTTTGCTATTTGTGTGAGTGACAAATGACAACAGTATTGTAGTAGTACGAGAAAACTGAATGAAGTAAACTAAAACAAATGGAGCGAGCGAGCGAGCGAGCGAGCCCGGCCTCTTTTCTCTTGGGTCAGTAGTCAATTGGACTTGACATTCGATTTGACGTAAAGTTAGATATGGGGCCTACCCCCTACCGCCAACCCCACGTGCGCACCTGTCACTCATGTCGGCTAACACTTTTCTCAATTTATTTAGGGAAATTTTAAAAAACTCCACGAAGTTTAAAAAACTCTGTTGAGGTTTATGAAAATATACAAAAATCTCGTTAACTTCCCTCAAAACAGCAGTTAAATTTTAGGTGTAATTACAAAATTGGATCCCGAAATTTTTAACCTTGACAAATTTATCTTAAATTATTTTATACTCTTACATTTAAATAACCACTACTACTCCGGTCACTCACCCACCACCACCAGCCGTCGCTCCTCCATCCTCACTCATCCTCTTCATACCTCCGCCGCCACATGGCTACAGCGGTTGACACCATCAGCCCTTCCAGCACCCGCATGCACCATGTGCTCGCATCTCATCAAAGCAGGCTACTCCCTCACCGTGTTCAACCGCACCCTCTCTAAGGCCCAGCCTCTCCTCGACATGGGTGCCAGCCTCGCCCACTCCCCACGGGAAGTCGCCGCTCGTCTTTTCCATCGTCGGCTACCCTTCCGACGTCCGCCACGTCCTTCTCGACCCCGCCACTAACGCCCTCTCTGGCCTCCGCCCCGACGGCGTCCTCGTCGACATGACCACCTCTGAGCCCTCCCTAGCTGAGGATATCTCCTTTGCCGCGTCCGCCAAGAGCTGCTCCTCACCGACCCTGAGAATCTTGAAGTCCTCCACGTCGACCCTTCCGCCATCAGGCTCCACCGCATCCGCCTCGGATTGCACAAGTGCTGGACATCAGTGCCGGCGTGGAATGGAGATGGAGGTGGAGGTGGGTGTTTAAATGTAGGTATAAAATAATTAAGGGTAAAATTATTAGGGTTAAAAGTTTTAGGGTCCAATTTTGTAATTATACATAAAAGCTAACGGTTATTCTAACAGAAGTTAATATCCAGAGGGATTTTTGCATATTTTCACAAACTTCAGGGGAGATTTTTCGAGAATACTGAAAATGCGAGGGGGAGTGGAGATTATGCTAAACCTCATGGAGTTTTTTGAAAATTTCCCATTTATTTACCTGACATCCACCTCCTCTCACTTACCTTTACCAATTTGTACAATCCAATTCATTAACTTCCATTCAGAACGATTCACTTATCCACTACCTAGCTTACGCTTACGGACTAATTCACAAACTCATACTCTCTCTCCCATAAGTGGCTAGTCACTTTTAGTTTTTTTGTAGATTAAAATTGTCTTTAGTAATCAATTCATTTTACATAAACTTTCATCATTATCTCATTTCAAACTCATTGTAACTCCTCCTAACTAGGGGTGTGAAACGAATCGAGCTGATCAGCTCGGCTCGAGCTTTAATGAGCCCATCGACCCGGTTTTGAGGCTCGAATAATAAACGAGTCGAGCTCGAGCTTAATACGTTCGGCTCGGGTGGGCTCACTAGGTAGTGATGTCGATATAACTAGGTAGTGATGTCGATCTAACAAGATAGTGATGTCGATCTAACAAGATAGTCATGTAGATTTGACAAAGTAGTGATGTCGATCTAACTATGTAGTCATGTCGATCTAACAAGATAGTTATATCGATCTAAACAACTCATCATGCTAATTTATGCTAATCAATCAAGTTTTTATGTCGATCTAATAAGGTAGTCATGTGGATGTGACGATGATGACCTAAACTACTTATCATGTTGATCTATTATCAATGTTGACCTATCAAGTAGTTATGTCGATCTAAAAAGATAGTCATGTGGATCTGACGATGATGATCTAAACAACTTATCATGTTAATCTATTGTCAATGTTTATCTATCAAGTAGTTATGTCGATCTAACAAGGTAGTCATGTGGATTTGACAATGTAGTGATGACGATCTAAAAAACTCATCATGCTGATCACCATTTTATGCTGATCAATCAAGTAAGTATGTCAACCTAACTATGTAATCATGTGGATCTGACGATGTCATTATAACCAACTTATTATGCTGATCTATTATCAATGTTGATCTATTAAGACAACAATGTCGATCACTATACAGATGGATATTCATTCTGGTGATGTCGATCGAAATAACATGTTATGCTGATCTATCAAGATAACATCAACCGAAAACGCTAGTGGCAAACTTGTAATTAAAAAAAGCGTTTATGCGCACGCGTACGACCGTGCGCATTTTATCCTCGACCTTGTATTATTCACCTCAAAGTCCACCATTTTTTCATGGACTCTCAAACTTACCCTCTATTTTCACCTCAAAATAATTCACTTCTCGTTACCCTCTCATCAAGTGGATTATATTCCCCCATCTTTTAAACTTCGAAACCCCCTAATGTTTGGATTACAGCTTTATTTTTATCAGTTGTTGTGTTCTGCTTACTCAGCCCGAGCCGAATCAAGCCCAACAGAGCTCGAGTTTCACGAACCATCGAGCTGAGCTCGAGCTTCACGAACCATCGAGCCGAGCTCTAGCCTGTCTCGAGCCGAGCTCGAGCTCGAATTATTGGGCTCGATCGAGTTCTAGTCGAGCCCGAATTTCACGAGCCCGAGCTCGAACCTGCTAGGCTTGAGCATGGCTCGGCTCAAACTCACCCCTACTCTCAACTCACTCCCTAAATCCTTTAAGTGAGTTCACTAAAATAAAACAAAAATCGACAAGCAATATTTCAACTTTCAACTGATGTTATAGCAATATTTCAACTTTCAACTGATGTTATAGCAATATTTCAACTTTCAACTGATGTTATAGAAGAAACATCTTAATCCCACAAAATTACATGACCTGCAAATTTCTCAATAATAGATAAAAATACTAATTTAAAAATAGGATAAAACATTTTGAAAGGCATCTAACGAAATTTCTTTTGATATCAACCACACACTTTAATATTGTTTCTTCTTTAGCAATAAAATTGTATTTCTTACTGTGTGCCTTTAATAAATTATGCTTTTTGTAATTTAATTTTTTGTGTGTAAATACTACTAATTTACTTATCTAACAATCATTGAATGTTAAGAATTACTTATAAACCATTTAAAAGTTTTTATAATCATTATCATTAAAAATTATCATTAAAAGTCTAACACATACTACTCATTTATTTACCCATTTCATACCAAAAGTAAAGTAACACTTGTTTCGGCATTTAATTTACGATTTTATTTATATATTTAAAATTTACATATTTAACTAAAAATTTTATGTCTTTATTTTATAAATATACTTTTTGAAAAAAAATTCTACTAATAAATAACGAATATATTGAAGTTAAATTGATATAAAATATCAATTATTAAGTTATTTGGAGACAGATGAAGTATTTAATAATCACTTGAATAGGAAGAATTATTATAAATCATTTGAACATTTTTAAGAGACCAAAAGGGGTGCGAGAGAGATACTAAAAGAAATTTAAATAACGTGGTGCGTGACTTTATATATTAGGAGTATAAAATTTTCAAATACCTAAATACTTCACCTGAATAATTGAAGGGTTTGATTTTCATATTCTCGGTAGCACAATTTGACTCAATTTATTTTCTCAATATTTTAGAAAAGTTTATACATCAAACTATTGTATACATGTGAATTATTCAATTTTGAATGTTAAAATATTCATGAAAATAAATCTTATATATATTTTGAACGGAAATGACTATTCATTCAATAGCAGTCAGCGTGAAAAAAACATACCAAACATGATAGAAACCTAGCAAGCCTCCGGTGCATTTTGTTCACAGGAGTCTAGCCGAATCCCATAACCCATAGATTAGTTGATTTTTAATTCAAAAGATCCGAATCCCATATGTTAGTAGATTTTGAATTCAAACGATCCGAATCCCATATGTTAGTAGATTTTGAATTCAAACGATAAAATATTGTAATTAGGGACTTGGAAAATGAGGGTGAGATATGTAATTGTTCAGTTAATTGGGCTTGGACTTTCAGATTACCTTGTAATTGAGTCATTTGGATTAGTGTGTGAAATATCACCTAGGTGATGATTAACAGGGTTGGAACATTAGGGCTCCGTTCATTTGGCAAGAGTTAGATTTTTTTTTCTTGGAATCACGTTTTTTAAGAAAGTTAGTGGGAGATTAGTAATTTAGTTATTTGACAATTTTAACCATATTTCAACCTTTATACATCTCTCCTCTATATTGGTTCTTGATTGGACATTATTATCATCTGACAGTTTGAATTTTGAAAACTTTATGGAAATTTTTTTCTAAAGTGGCCCCAACATGCATCATGTCATTCTAATTTGGAAACCTGATCCATTCCAATACACAATGATTTAAGTGAATTTTTTTTCAAAATATTGATCCTCTTTAGTTTTTTCAATAAAGTTCAGGAACTTAAGTTATTTGGACCATTTTTTCAATTTTTCTAAAATTGTTCATTATTACCACTATTTTGTATTTTTCTTTTAACTTAATGACCAATTTGCATCTGATAGAGTATTATATTGCAAACAATTTATTAGTCAATAAATTTCCAGGAGCTCCGAAGTCAATATTGTAAACTATATCATACACGACGTGAGAGAACGTATAAATTTGGAACTCCCTCATAATCCATAAAATGCTTTATGATAAGAGATAGGATAACAAAAAATCCATGAGATTTGGTGAAACTCTCAATTTGTCCCTTCTATTTTAAAAAATCTTCAGTCACCCTCTAAGGTTTAGTGAAATCTTCACTTATCCCATTTGACCGTTTAAGATGATAGTTGACTAAAAATTATTAGCAGTAATTATACAAAATATACTCCATAAACAGTTAATGGGCAACCATGGCTCACCTGTGTCACAAAAAGCATGGGCTCGTCTGCGTTTTTGTGGCCTAAACTCGTTCGCGTTGTGACGGTCACCAGTCGACAGCGACGGGTAGCCAAGGTGGCCGTTTTGGGAGGGAGAAATGAGAGAAACAAAATGTTCAGGTTGAAGTATTATGGTAAGAAATATTAGTGTGATATGACCTCTAAATGAAGAGAGAGGCCATGGGAGGATGAGACTGAGCTTGAGGCGGTGGTAACGGTGGTCTGACACAGTGGTGGTGACGATAGATGGTGGCTTCCTACACCTTTGAGCTTGGAGCTCAACCACAAAGAAAATAACGCCACAAGAAGGAGGAGAATGGTCCTACCACCCCTTCTAATGGTGTAGAAGTAACATTAGGAATAAACCTTGAATCCAAAGTTGAGCTTCAAGAGCTAAAAATGGAGGAGATGGATTTGAGAACCCAAGAACTTCTCTCTCTAAACAAAGAAGATGAAATTCTGTAATATGAGTTCTGAGGGAAGGGATAGGGGCTGCTGTAGCTTTCAGGGTTGGGCCAAACATTTCTCAAACCCTAAAGACCCTTCTAGAAATTAGACTAGTAACTTAAGACCGTAAACTATTAGTTCTGCCACTTAGGACAATTACAACCCAAAAGTAACTTAAATACAAAGTCTTAAAGATAATAATGGAAAGCCATATTTGAATGTTTTCCCTAAAAAGAAAGAGTTGTTGGAGCCACAACAAAAGATCATTGGAAGCATTTGAGGAGTGATTTCATGTGGTCCCCTCCTTGTGCATCTTCAAATT
Organism: Stellera chamaejasme; assembly: GCA_024586325.1. Classification (NCBI taxonomy): domain Eukaryota; kingdom Viridiplantae; phylum Streptophyta; class Magnoliopsida; order Malvales; family Thymelaeaceae; genus Stellera; species Stellera chamaejasme. The sequence continues at coordinate 8,913,697 of CM044982.1, read as the reverse complement.
ATAGGGACTCCATTGCTTTTTTAAAAAATTCTTCAGGGACCAAAAATGGTATTTTTAAGATCATTGTGATGAGAGCTTTAAAATGGCAACTATATTGACTATGTTTGACTTTTTTACTTGAGTTGAGTTGACCCGAAAAAACTGGGGTGGCCTGGGGTGCCTGCGAAAGGCGGCTGGGGGGTGGCAGGCTTGGCTAAAACTCCGCAAAACCGCAATGGGCGGTTATACCCATTGCCGTTAGTTTTAAATCAAGGCACCGAGGCGGCAACCCATTATTAATACCTAAACATGGTATGGGGGTGCATCCAAAGATAACTTCTCCTACAATAACATACATGGCACATGGTACATACGGATTATCCGCGATTCCCTCATATATATATCACTACAATTAAATGCATATCATGTATCCGCGGGTTGCGGTTATACCAATTCTTGATTACAGTGTTAAAAAGAAACCAAGAAGCAATGGCTGGCTGGATTGGTCCAACGTAGAAAGCAAAAAAGCTAGTGCGTGTAACAAATAAATCCCAAATAGCTGTCTAGGAATGGAGAACTTAGCTACAGCACTTTCATCAAAATCCATTTACCTAAATGCTGGATCCAAAGATAACTTCTCTTACAATAACATTCATATATATATATATATATATATATACATATATATATATATATATGAACATTTAAGATGAATCAGTGCGTACACCAATGACCAAAACATCTTCATAAGGCTGGCAGAGATCTAAATAACCATTCCCAGAAACATAAGTCAACAAGCATGTTCTTGTTTCAGAAACAAAGTAACATAAATTTTTAGGCCAGGATCCTAGAGAACTGAAAAATTGTCAAATATTCAGTAGAAACACCGGATTTAAATAAACAAAGTGCTTCACAACTTTTAACTTCATCAAAGGTCTAATAAGTTGAATACAAGAACAGAAGATATAAGAACATAAAATCCAACATCAACATGTATATAAAAACTAAATTCAACTTCAACATGTTTAAAGATATTAAAAAAATCCCTAAAACCCTAAAATCACAACATTTTTTTTACAGCAAGCAGAGGAAGTTCAAATTAAAATCAAGAGAAAGGAAAAATCAATTTTTAAGAAACCTGCACAGTGCACGATTAGAGGCAGAAAAGAGGAAAAATCATAAATTTCTATTTATGTTATTATGTAATTTTCATTGTACAAAAGTGTACCCGTGCCGGAGGCGTGTATGTACACTAGTTCTTACATAATCCATAATCCATGAAAGAACGTTTGCTAAGTTGCATGGGATAAGGTTCTAAATTCTTTTGATGAGGGAGGCTTAGGAGTGAGGAGTCTAAAGTCCAAAAATTGGGCCTTGCTAAGCAAATGGTGGCAGCAGTTTAGAACGGATAAGTCAACTCCTAAGAAGATAAACATCTTTGTTTGGAGGGTTGTCCAAGACCGTCTATCAACTCGCCTCCAGCTTGCTATTAGATCCTTTCCTCTGGACTCAGTGTGTTGCCCAAGCTATGCTTTTTCTGCTGAAGACCTAGAGCATCGTCTCTTGCGCTGCCCGGTAGCTTCAGCCTGCCGAGTTCTCATTTTTTCTTGGTGCGGCCTTAACTCAGGCAATCATTTATCCGTCCTGCTCAATCTTGCCAACATCTCTCTCCATCCGAACATGAATAATTAGCAGAGCAAAGGTTGAAATGCTATTCAATGAATTTCAACTCGGAAGATCTGACAGATCATAAACAACAAAGTGCTCAACAACAAAATTGAATTCAAAAGTGATTGACTTGAATTGACTTGACTTTATTCAATACAATATTAATCTTATCTTTGGATCTCAAATAAGTGAGAAGAATTTATCGGTAACTTGGGGGGGGGGGGGGGTGGTTGATCAATCCATTTGAGGCTATTAGAAATTATTTGTAATTTTTTGTTGTTCCCATGCCCTATCCCACTCCTCTGTATCTTGATCATTTGACTCACTCTCAAAGTTAGACTTCATCTCTCAGTACAAAGTTTGGGCATATATTTTATTTTCCGATGGGATTATTAATAGTACTCCCTTCATCCCTGAATAATTGAAGGGTTTGACTTTCATGTTTTGTGTAGTACAGTTTGACTCAATTTTTTTTCAAGATAAATAGTGGAAAAAAATTAAAAAAATATATATTTCAAATATTTATACTTCAAATTATGATGTCCATGTGAATTATTCAACTTTAAATGTCAAAACATTCATGAAAATAAATCATAGATTAAATACATTGAAAACAGCAAAACAAACCCTTAAATTATTCAGGGACAGAGGTAGTATATTATAACGGGCTTGTCCTGTTGTCCAGGTGTAGCTGCACAAATCAGATTTGCTTGATCCCCAGGGTGTTCAAAACCCGCAAAACCGAAAACCGAATCAACCGCATGATCCAAACCGAAAAACCCGTGAACCGAAGAAGCGATAATCCGCGGGTTCTAATTTTAGAAACCATGGATACCCGAACCGATCCGCATATGCCTATTTACAAATAAATTATCTAAAGTTGCTTACTTCATATCAATTTTCCTTTAAGTTTCTTTTAAATTATGTGTGAAAACCCATTTCATACAACAATAATATATGATTTGTAATATTATATTATTGTTCTATTTATCTAACTACTTTTCTTCATTTTGATGTTTCAGATATGTACATATATGATGTAAAATTTTAGAATATCTCCAAGTAAATTGAAAAATTTTATAGAATAATTATCTTAGGAATACGCGGATACCGCGATCCGAACCAGTGCAAAAGCAGAAAACCATGCGTTAGAATGCACTCCGATGGGCGGATCTTATTTTATCACTATCCGCCCGCCCCCCGTGCACACCCCTAGCGTCCCCACTCCACTCCACTCATCGTATACTTAATGAATCATCCTTCTCCTAACAACTTATCTGGCCCCTACACTCTACATTTTATTTAATCACATAATAATATCGATTCAAGCTGCACCACCCAAATATAATAATAATAATAATAATAATAATAATAATAATAATAATAATAATAATTCACCCCTACCTAGCTATACACACATCTTGAATTTTACTCCTTTCATCCGCCAATATTTCACACATTAAATTTTAATATATCAAGATTTAATATTTGATTCGAATTTTAATAAAGATAAATAATGAAAAAAGTTCTCAAAAAAATATATTTAGAAAATTTATACTTCTAGTTATAATATATATATATATATATTAATTATTTAATTTTAAAAATCTAAATATTCAGAAAAAAAGATTATAGATTAAATATTGTAAATCATTCAAAATAAATATATCAATTAATAGATAGCGGAGGAAGTACTTTACAAATAGCTTCAACTTCAACCACTTGTTTTGGATCTTTCTTGTTCTTTTTTTTCTTATCAACTTTATGTATGTATCCCTTTTATCACGAGATTTTTATACAAAAGTACTCACAACTGCTACTCCTTACGTCCCATAAAGATTGTAAATTTTTTTATCATTTTCACAATATTTAATTAATTATTTAATTTAATGAGTTCAAAGACATGTAAAGTTGAATAACTAATATGAATCTCACAATTTGTAATATAAATTTTTAAAATATATTTTTTATGAATTTTTTTTCACTATTTATGTTACTAAAATTTTGAGTCAAACACTGCTATTTCAAACAACAAAGTCAAACACTGTAATCTTTACGGGATTGGGGGAGTACATGTTATCAGTATTCAACTCAGGTTTATTGAACCGAATCATGTCGTAAAAGAAACTTATCCATAAACGTGTAAATAACAATAAGGGGTTTAAAACTTAGCGTTTTTTTGGTGAACAATTGACTTTTTCGCTCATCCTTCTTCACGTGAGTAGGACCGCGTGATTCACCGTTTTCTACGCGAACCTCATGCGAATAGGACCAACGTGAACTTAGTTGTTCAAGTGAGTAGAACCACGTTATTCACCGGCGCTCCCAAGTCCCTCGTTTTTTAAGGACATCGTGGATTCCATCTGTTTTGCTGCCGTTCAGTAGCAAGGAACGCCATGGTGAAAGTGGGTCTTCTCTTTCCACTTCTTATACTTCATTCTCCATCGTTTTATCGTTTGGTCTCCCTCAATCGTCTCTTCCCAACTTTGGACGGTACAAATTCTTCCTGGGTTATGGCAGAGGTTGCTTGCTTGGGTTTGCTTAATTTGTGTTGACCCGAAGTTAATTTTGAACGCTGGTGGATCACAAATATGTGCGATGCGCACGACGGTCTGTACATAGTTTTGCACAAAGTTATGCGCGACACACAGAAGTGCGCACAGATAAGTGCACAATATATTATTGACACACTTCCAGTAAACGTACAATGAAGCGCACAGGCTTGCGCACATATTGATCTTACCTCTCGGGACTCTCGTTTATTATTTTAATCATGCATAACATGCCTTAAAAAGAAGTCCTCTAATTGATTTAGGTTTATATTTCTCCGTAATAGTTGAACTGTGCTAAGTTGTGTTCTTGAATTGAAGGGTCGCATTTTCGAGCACACCATGTCCAGCCAGCCCATCCACCCCGCACAGAACAACGTCAAATTCAATTCCGAGCAATATGCAACGATTATAAAATTCCTAGAGGACCCGGTGAATAAGGCGAAGGTATTTGGTGTTCCCGGGAAGACAGAGGTTGGAGTGCTTCCTCCGTGTACGAACGCGGCTTGGAAGGAATTAGCCACCCTCACCAATAGTAAATACAAGGGCAAGTTTAAGCTTGATTCCAAATCCGTGGGTAACCGTTGGCGTAACTACTTGAATAAGTATAAAGCCGCCCGTGACAAAAGCAACACCACTGGTTTCGGCGTAACCGAAGAAGACAGGAAGCGGAATATTCACACCATCCAAGCAACACTGGACAATTTGTGCTCCCATTATGAGCGAATGCATGCTCTGCATAGGGATCGGCCCAATGTCAGTCCTGCCGCAGTGTTCGATAGTGGCAGCATTAGTACAGGAACTGACCTCAATGAAATTCTAAGGTATGTTGAATGTTAGGGCTAAAATTTGAAAATAGTTTTGCATATGACTTGCTGACATGATGCATCCGTATTTATGAATTTAGGTTCAATGATGAATAAATTACATTATGCACCGATGATGACCAGCCGGACGCGGTTGTTGATAGCTCGGGTCCTCATGAGATTACAGGGAGTCCGAATGAAGCTGGAATCACTCCGGAGAACGTTGTGGTTAGCAATGAGGATGATGGCCTTTGCCCACTATCTGCTCAGAAGGAGTCAATGGCATGGCTTGAAAATGAGGATGAAGAACTTTTCCGTTGTGAGGTAGACGCTACCCCAGTGGTTGTTACAGACAGTAAGCACATTGTTGTAGTGGATAACAACGATGGGAGGAAGTCGAAGAAGGATCGAAGAAAGGAACTGCCAAGCATTATGGGAGCGAAAACTCCAACGCATGCACGCAACCAGTTGGCACAGACAATTCAAGATTGCGCATCCGCGAAGGCCGCTACTCTTGTAACCATTTAGGAAAAGAGGCTGAAATTCGAACAAATGAATTGGGAAACAGAGCGCGAGGAAAAGAAAGTGAGCCGCAGGGAAGAGCAAGAGATTATAGAGCGGATGCGCAGGGAAGAGCAAGAGCTTGTTGAGCGGAGACGCAAAGAGGACAAAGAGGATGAGAGAGTGAGACGTGCTGAAGACAAGGCCGAGAAGTGTAGGGAGAGGAGGTTTGCCTTGCTGCAAACCTTGATTGTAGATGGAAAGTCACCCGAAGAAATCAAAGAAATTTTAGCCATGTTTCTGTAGAACTGCTTCTTCGTAGAGGAACATGACTACCTAGTTAGATCGCATCACTATCTTGTTAGATCGACATAACTACCTAGTTAGATCGACATCACTACTTTATCAGATCCACATCACTACCTTCTTAGATCCACATACTTATTTGATTGAGCAGCATTGATAATAAATTAGCATGATAAGTTGTTTAGATCGACATTGTCAGATCCACATGACTACCTTGTTAGATCGACATACATACCTGATTGATGAGCATTGATAATAGATCAACATGATAAGTTGTTTGGATCGACATCATCAGATCCATATGACTACCTTGTTAGATCGACATACATAATTGATTGATCAACATAAAATGGTGATCAACATAATGAGTTTTTTAGATCGACATCACTACCTTATTAGATCGACATACATACTTGATTGATCAACATAAAATGGTGATCAACATGATGAGTTGTTTAGATCGATATCACTACCTAGTTAGATCGACATTACTACCATATTAGATCGACATACATATTTGATTGATCAGCATTGATAATAGATCAGCATGATGAGTTGTTTAGATCTACATCACTACCTAGTTAGATCGACATCACTCCCTTGTTAGATCGACATACATACTTGATTAATCAACATTGATAATAGATCAACATGATGAGTTGTTTAGATCGACATTACTACCTTGTTAGATCGACATACATACTTGATTGATCAACATCAAAGTTATTTTGAACGCCGATGAATCACGAATATGTGCGCGGCGCACGATCGTTCGCACATAGTCTCGCACAACGTTGCGTGCGGCACACAGCTGTGTGCACAAATAAGTGCGCGAATATAATTGACACACTTTCAGTAAACGCACAGTGAAGCGCACAGGTTAGAAAAAAGGTAAAGGAAAAGAGGTGGGAAAAGGTTGGGTGCTCGAAATTCACGCCCCAACCCCCTTCAATTTCACGGGCTCCTCAAACTTGGGCCCCTTTATTCACTTTTCTTACTCACCTCTCAAACCCTTAGTTATTAGGTGAAAAACTCATCCCCAAATTTCTAAGTTTGAAACCCCTAATCTGATGCTATGGTTAATTTGTTTGCTTTATGGTCCTCAATGAATACAGGCCCAATATTCCAATCCAATATTTTAGCATTCCACCACCAACCTGTTCACTGGTTTTCTGGCTGTCATGCATCTGTTTTGGGCCGTTAAGTGAAACAGGGCCTTATAAATAAGGCCCCATCCTAAATCAATTCATGGGCCACATATGTCAAGATCAGTTCAGTAGAGCCCATCCCATTTAATATCACCATCAGGTTCTGTGAATATTAATTATTAAATGGACCATGCAACGTGATACGCGTTGGATCCTGCCTGTCAGTCAGCTCCCTCCATGCACCGACAGTCCGATCCGACACTCACTGCCTCCATCTTCGCTCTCCTGGCTGGCCTGTATACTGGAGCTATAAAAATGGCCGAGCCTTGCCTTCTCACTCGCCTCTTCCCGCGGAAATTAACCGCAATTAACTGCATTTTCGATACCCTGTGCTCTCCAGATCTGCCGCGGCGGAGGAAGAATCGCCGGCAATGGGGTCTCTTCCGCCGCTGATGTCGACACTACATGAGCCATCCCCATCTGGGATTTCGGAATCCACCCTTCTTCAGCTCTTCAAGGCTCAACAGAACCACCTCAATTACTTCTTCCAACATCTCTCCCTATCTCAGACGCTCGCTTTCACTCGCACCCTCCTCGATTGCACCGGCACCATTTTCTTCTCCGGCGTCGGAAAGTCTGGGTTCGTCGCCAACAAGATCTCCCAGACCCTCGTCTCGCTTGGTGTCCGCTCCGCTTTCCTCTCCCCTCTCGACGCCCTACACGGCGACATTGGCGCTCTTTCTGCGGCCGATGTCCTCGTTCTCTTCTCCAAATCGGGTTCCACGGAGGAGCTTCTGCGGGTAGTCCCTTGTGCTAGGGCCAAAGGGGCGTATCTCATCGCCGTCACGTCCGTCCAGGGTAATGCGCTTGCCGGTATCTGCAATATGGACGTCCATTTGCCACTGGAGAGGGAATTGTGTCCGTTTGATCTCGCACCTGTCACCTCTACTGCGATTCAGATGGTATTTGGCGATACCGTTGCGATTGCTCTCATGGGTGCCCGGAACTTGACCAAGGAGCAGTACGCTGCAAATCACCCGGCAGGGAGGATTGGGAAGAGTCTCATCTTCAAGGTTAGTTTTTCGCGTCTGAAAGGTGTTCGATGAAATCCCCAACTAAATTTTTGCAGACTCGTGTTTTCGTCTAGGAATCTTACTTTGCTTGAGGCGTAAGTTTCGTTTTTCGAAATTAAGTAGAGCACTAAAACTTCATTAAATAAAGTCAATTAAACGTTGCTATGTAACATACCGTCATTGTCTTTGGCAAATAGCTAGGTGAGGTTATCTTCGTCTGCTGTTCATGATAAATAACTGGGTGTGTTGCAGGTGAAAGATGTTATGAAGAATCTGGAAGAGCTCCCAGTTTGCAGGGAAGGAGATATGATAATGGATCAGCTGGTGGAGCTGTCAAGCAAGGGATGCGGTTGCTTGCTGGTTACGGATGAAAAGTATAACTTGATGGGCACATTCACTGATGGAGATCTGAGGCGTACGCTGAAGGCCAGTGGGGAAGGCATATTCAAGCTTACCGTTGGACAAATGTGTAACAGGTCTCTGACAAAGATGATCCCAATTTCTTGAACCTCTCCATGTTTAATTTCTGAAAAGTGATCACTAACATATATACTCGCCCACTGTGAACCAGGAATCCAAGGACAATTGGTCCAGAGGCAATGGCTGTTGAGGCTATGCAGAAGATGGAATCTCCACCGTCCCCTGTTCAATTCTTGCCAGTTGTTGATGATCAGAATCGTCTGATTGGTATTGTGACATTGCATGGATTAGTTTCAGCAGGCCTCTGAGCTGCTAAATGGCCTTCTCTCATATGATTGGAGATTTGCAGGCACACCACTTGCTCCAAACTCCACTTCCAGAAACCTGTCTGTGAAATAGAATATGAATGATTCTTTGTGTCGTTTAATAAATAAAGTCACACTGTGTTGCCTTGTGTATTTTTGTCACATTCCTTATAAGTGAAGTGAAGTATGATATTACTATGCCATGCAGTTGAATGTGAAGCTTGTTTTTTTTTCCCCTGCAGAAAGTTCAATGGTCAACTCATTTCTGTGAAGGACTATTTGTTTGTCCTCTCTCAGGAATAAAATTATTAAAAATAAAAAGCGTCTTTATTTATTAACGAAAGTACATATTCTGTGATCCTTATTATGAAAGGAATAGAAATCAAGGAAGTGACTTCCGATTGATTATTCTTAGCAATGCTAACGAACGAGCTATAATAGCTCCTATCTCTACTTGTGCTTTTTCATGCACTTCATGTCACACTGCTCCACATAATCTTCAGCTCTCTTCGGATCTACAACCACCACAAAATAAACAACAGGTAATCAATTAAAACCAGTGTTAATTAATTACATGAAAGTCACACTAACAAAAAGTTAAGAGAGAAAACAAAATAGATTTTAAATTTATAAAATACCCTTCTTAAAATGTGGAGGCATGGAATCTGCACATTCAAGGGTACACTTGTAAAGACGATCCATGAAACGAAGCTCGCACTGCATGTTGCATGATTTCTTGCAGTAGCCGATCAATACAGGCACCTTGTTCACCAGCCTTTTCACACACTGGTCTGTGCATTTCTTGGTGCAGCCCATCTTCTTCTTGCCGAACTTGGGCCTGGGTGGGCTTTGACCGATGGGTTTGGGCTCGGACCATTCTGGTTCCGACTCATCAAATTCAGCCCAGCCCAGCTGCTCGCCGCTTTCAAATGATCGATCCAGCTCCGAACTAGTCACCTCATCAGAGGCTGCATCTGGGTAAATTTCAACAGACTCTATGCTAATGGCTAGAGCCAAGATGAGAGCAACAAGGACCATCACTAACTTTCTCATGCTCACGCCTTTCATTTTGTTCTTGCTTCTTGATCTCGATCGAGTTTTGCAGGAAAGATTAATTAGCTTGATTGTTGGATTAACCAGGAGAACACAAGGATTTATATATACTAGTTTTTGACGCGTAGGAAGGAAAGATGATGATTAGTCCTGTGATGGTGCAATTTAGTTTGATTTATGGAAATTACGAGTAAATTAATTAACCAGTACTTAATCAGCGGTTGGCAATCATGATCTGTCAGATTAATTGATTCTTCCAGACTTGGTAATGATAGCCCTTAATGGATATTGCTAATTGCAATTACTCAACTGTCTAAGAAATACCAAAGGCTTCATATAACATGTCTAATTAAGTTCAATATTTTTATTCCGTAAGAGAAAAGTGCCTTGTTATCGGTACTATTTCAAAAAAAAAAATTCTTTTTTGTGATAAAAATTACTATTTCATTTCAACCAGTTTGATTTTCTTTAATTCACAAGAGAAGTGCCTAACGCCAAAAGTACTTGGCTAAAAATTCTCACATCTTATGCAGCGGTTAAGCTTGTAACTAATGTCAAGTTCGGTTTGTTAAATAAAAAAAAAGTCCAGTACTTAATTACAAACCCATCCAGTCCTTTGTACTTAATTGATAATAGTACTGGTTAATTAATAAATCAATCAATCAATTGACCATTAATACAAATTCATAGGAGTCCGCTACATGAATCCGGCTTCTCCAAATTAATAATAGTACTGTAGTATTTCAAAATTATTCTAACAGCACACATATATCTCTATACTATAATATGGCCAAATTAAAGTTAATTGTTCTGCAGCAACATATGGAATCGAATTCGGTGAGTGCATGTAGGAATTAATAATCAGCTACTGATCCATCAAGAAAATAAGCATCCTCTTTGATATCCTCCAAGTTCATGTCCCACAAGAAGCTCAATTCATTGGTGTCATTGGAGCTTAACATTTCTGTATTATAATTGACCCAAGAATCATTCATCATGTCAATCTTATCCCCTGAAACTACCTCTTTACTGTTGGCAGAGCTTGGTTTGGAGAGGTGCGGGGTTGGAGTACTGTGTTGTCCACAAATGAAAGTTTGGTCCTCATTTCTCATATCAGCAGAAAATTCAGTCCTCGTGGGATCATTATTGTAGATGCTATGATCACCTTTGCTCTTGTGAAATACTCTGCATAACACCCAATCCTCCTGCATAAAGATCACCGATATGTATTATTGGCCATCAAACTATATCTAGGTATTCAACTAAGTCATCATACTTTTCAAAAGCGAAAAAGTGGCCATATCATGCATGCTTGATTGTCAAAAAAGAGAGTACTTGAACGCACTTTAGGGGGCAAAAGTGGGGTCTGAATTAGACGAAATTCATGCATGATCCATCCAGTTTTTATTCCTTGAGGGGCTCTGTTCAAGTAGAACACTAAAGTCTTTCTCATCCCCACCACCTCATTCGTGCCGGAATCGACCACCGTCCGATCTTTTCCGGTGGCTTTCCAGTACCCAGTTGTCGTCGCCCGGTTGGCGCGGTACCCGGTTGCATATTTCCGATCTCGTAAGCTGAAGAAATACCACTCATTTGGGTTCAACTTCGCCACCTCTTCAAACACACGGTATTAAAAATTACAATTACGGGGAAAGAAATTAAATATACAGTGTAATTATACAATGAGATTAATCTCATGCATGCAATGTCATTGTTTATAACTATTGCAATCCTTAAAAACAAAACTACTTCATCAATCTAAGCCAAGAATATTTATATTCCTAAACATTATCATCGAGAGGAAAAAACAAAAGTAACTAGTGTACATGTGTGTGTGTGCATATAACTTTTAGAATATATATGCTGAATCAATTAGTGAATTTGTCCATAGATTTAGCCACACGGAAAAGATTGTTATTCATATTCGTTACTAGGAGATTCCTATTTATATACGTATATATTTGTTTCGTACAAATATTTCAAGAGCTTGAATTGTAAAGGTGACGAATAATGAAGAAAAGTTATATAGCTAGTGATGACTTACAGGTGAAAGCTTCCAAGAAGCTATGGATAGATATGACATATTTATATTTATAATAGTAGTTAATTTATAAAAAGAAGCGACGTTTGCTTGCTTCACGCGATTTATACAAACAAAGGGAAATTAAGTCAAATTGATTAAAAGAGACAAAGGTAATGTCGGTTCCTTTAATCACATGCATGTGTGTGTGCATATATATATATATATATATATATATATATATATATATATATATATACATATATATATATATATATATATATATATATATATATGCGCGATGTCATGTCATGTCCCTATGATATCGATTGCCTATTCTGTGATGCATGGTTGGCTTGATCACAACGCAATTGAGCTACGCACGAGAAATTAAGAAACAGCTTCCTGGGTAGCAGCAGACAAATTAAGGGTTTAGGATTTGGTTTAAATAGTTAATTTCGAACACGTTAATTATTACATGGTACTAGCTACGACATTTATGTACTAGTGTGATCGACAGAACATAATTATGTGTGTTTTAATTAAGCTTGCAGATCAGAACTAATTAATTATGTTTTCTCTAGCTAGCTGTCTAGATTCTATAGGATGCATGTAGCGAGACGTATCTAAACTCTAATTAACAAACAAATTTAAACAGCATGCATTAATTACTTCCAATCCTCTTCCGTTGGTGCCACAAAAAAAACACCATTATAATTCCATAGTTCTCTAAAACATGCATGAAGGATATTATAGCTAGCTAGATTGGATGACAGATGATGATAATGATGAAGCAATATATATATATATATATATATATATATATATATATATATATATATATATATATATATATATATATATATATATATATATATATGCATGCATGCATGAGAATAATTATATTAAGTAGAGAATACTAGCTAGAGTCTTGATGAAGATGACAAGTACGTACGTACCGGGCAGGTGCCAGGGCTCACAGGTATGCAAATCAATGTCGACCATCGACATCAAGAGCTCATGTTGGTTAGCCTTCTTGTTAAACAGATAATGGCACACCAATTCTTCATCGCTGGGACAGAACCTAAACCCAGGTGGCAGATTACACCCTATGTCTTTCAGCCCCCCCATAATAATTACTGCTACCTACCATATATCATCAGGTCGTGATGTAGTACTGTATATATATATGTGTGTGTTTGTAAAGAGAAGAAGAAGAAGAAGATAAGAGTAGCTAGTACTAGTACTTGGTTAGAATTTCTTGCGATCTTGTACAAGTAGCTAGCCGGGGCCATGCCTTGTGGGACGACCGATCGATCGGGTTTGTTAATAATTAATTAATTCTCCTATAAAATACTCCCGCCGTCTCTAAAAAATTGAACACATATTTTTCCTAGATTATTCCAAAAAAATTGGTTAATTTTCTTTAATTTTGTTTTCTCATTCTCAAAGTTATCAAATTATTTCAACTTTATCTTTATTTTTTCTACTTTATTTTTTGTGCAATTTCAACTAATGGGCAATTAATTAAGTAAACACACACAAAATTTTACATTCATTTTAATCTCTGTGTCTAGTCAAACCCTTCATTCTTTTGGGAACGGAAGGAGTATATCCACTCCCTTTGTCTAGCTATAATTTGTTTTCATGAATGTTTAAGCATTTAAAGTTAACTAAATTCATATACGTATCATAATTAGAAGTATTAATTTTTAAAATGTATTCTTTTATGAATTGTTTTCACCATTTATCTTTATTAAAAGTTGAGTCAAATATGAAATTTTAAAACATTCAAATTAAGTATCAATTATGGTGAAGGTAAGTTTCAAAAAACATACAAAACTAAAGTTACAAGAAATGTTGAGGGAATCTCCCATATGGATTAGGGAAAATTAATTAACGCTGCCTGCCACGTCATTCTCGACAAGTGTTAGTACTCTTTACCCTACCTAGCCATGCATGCATCATCATTTTCATCAACTTATTAATTGATATAATCCAAGCCATGCATGCATCATCATGTTCATATATTTACACATGCATGCATACGCAATTTCTAATGATCCCTTCATTGCAAACAAGAAATTAGATCAATGAATAAACCAAACAAACTGAAATTACAGCCAAATTACCACACAATCTAAATTGGATTCATATGGAGTATTTTTTCCCTCTTCCGAACAATTTATATCGATGAAACAATCTGTTATACCATAGTTAATTCAAAGGAGATTGGTGTAACTGGCACTACACATGGTCACAATACCATGTCTAATTCCTTTATGATATGAAGAAAGGCTTGTTATCGACGAATAAGCTCACATCGTTTTTTTATACATGCATATGCCATTTTATTAATTAATTATTTACTTTCAAAAGGAGATTACACATGTAACCTTCTAATTAAAGACTCCCGGTAATTAGTACCCATTTATGACTATGCTTTTGCAATTTCACCATTCAAAAACCTTAAACCCGTTTGGGCAGAGAGATTTTCTTTTGTTGCGATTCACACGATGATCACACATGTTATTGGTGCACCATATAAATAGAGCACGTGCTTAAATATTTGAATCTGGAGTTAGCACTGCATGTCATATTCATTTTGAACAGGTACTTTGTTGGCTTGTAGAAGTTAGGTTTACAATAGTTGTCTTCTTCAATGCCAAGGGAAACGATTCTCATGCCAACAAAAGTGACATAGCTAAATGCCTCTTTAAGCTGATGATCTATCGATCGAATGTAATTAAGAGCAAACTTTTGATCAAAAAGAAGAAGAAGAAAAAGAAAAAGAAAAAGAAGCAAACTTTTGCAAGCTACTAATTAACTAATGCAAACCGTTATCGAAATAAACATTAATTAAACTATTTTTATTTAAAATCGATTTAAATATAGTGATTTTCATGCGTGCCAGTCGAAGTAAAGTACATTAATGCTCCCCTATATAATTGAATGGTTAAAAAATGGGTTGGTAGCTTGTTCAAGGTGAAGACCTGTTGATGGGATCGTGATTGCACGCAAAGAAGTATATATATATATATATATATATATATATATATTGAAGCTGATTACTCTTAATATATATCCACGCTTTTCTGTACTTGACTAAGCAAACGACTGCTACTCCAATTTAATTGTTCAATTTGGTACCAAACGCAAAATGGTTTATGATTTTAAAATTTTAAAACCAATATAAAAAAATAGTAGAAAAAAAATGCAGTGGATCTAATTTTAATACACCAAGGAGGATTGATGATTAATTCCGGTAGGAAAAGTTTTTTTTTTTCTTCAAAAAGGACGGACTTTAATTTACTACTCATCTGTCCCAAATCTTTTAAAACATTTGACTTTTGACATCCATTTAACTTCAATTTATCAATATAATTCTTTAGTTGATTTTTTTTAAAAAAATTATGTTCATAACCTAGATACATCAAATTATCATTTGTGTATAGAAAGTTAGAATATATGATTGAAAATGTATAAGAAATAAAATCATAAATCAAATGTTGAAAAATGTGTATTTCAAAAGTTTCAGGGAGGAGGAAGTATAAAATACACGTACACGTCCACCTTTCGCATGAAGACAAAAACTTACTTTCATTTTGGTTTCCCCTTGAAAAAACTATTACTGTACAATTAGGAACTTGTTTCCAAGGTCACGTCACGAGTAGCGAAACTTGTTTCTGTTGGCGGGTTTAGAAACTAATTAAATGACTAATTGCGCTTCCAAAGCTCTGGATGAATATCATTTACGTTTGTGAAGGCTTGAAAACTCCATTAATGTTATGTGACAATTAATTACTTGCATTATCTCTCCTTGCCCAAATTTTCCAACTTCAAGATATGATAGTGACAGGATATTCGTGATCTTTTGATCAACTAATTTAATGTTTCTATACATTTGCCCCAATATTAATAAAAAAAATTTCAATCATTTGTCCTAGGATTATCTCCCCCTATAGCTACCTTTCCCGTAAACAGTAAGGGCTCGAGATACTGTGCGTATGTTACAGATCATCTACGAACGTACAAGAGTTCCAACTTACAACTAGTAATTATTTAGAGTACAAGATTCTAACTTCGTCGGAGGTAGGTACTACAGGTTGATCAATGAAGATGATGCCTCACCGTATCCACGGATCTCACTATTAATCAGTATAAAATGATCACTAATTAGCATGCATGAAACAACTATTGATCAACACAATACAACTGATTAACATCTAATCAATAATGATCAACACAATAATAGTCATCACTCAACACAAGTGTCCAACACGAAACAACTCGTCAGCACCAAAACACTAGTGATTAGAAACAACGTAGTACACAATAAAATAGAACAACCATTATTAACATAAACAATTATTGGTCACATCAAACACCCAATAATGATGAACATCAACTAATCATCTCCCAAGAACTGATTACCGAAAAACCTACTCATTTTGGATTGCCCAAGATTACAAAAAGGATAACTATTTTGGGATGAAGAGAGTGCCATTTTAATTCGATTAGTTGTTATGAAGTATCAACTTCATGATACGTCAAAAAAAAAACGTCATAAGACTTAAAAATCACCGTTCCTTTAATTAAACAACACTCCCATGTCAACCTTTTTGTCTGACCAATTGCACAGGCCAGCAATTAAGTTTCAAGATAAGGTTCACGCCCTTCTCAAAATACAGTACTCACATCTCTCCTCCTGAGTTGGCAATAACATCAGAAGGTTCCGGTTGGTAACGTGGAATTGCAATAAGCTGTTTTTCACAAACTTAGGCGTGCGTTAGCGTTAGAATGAATTAGTCCTGTGCTGCAAGCCTGCAACTTCTATATTTAAATAGAGGAATGAGCAACAGATATACGCAGATAGATCAAGTAAAAATTTGACCTTTATTCAAAATCCAGTTCAAATACAATAAACAAATTTGAACAACAGTAATTCATGAGACTTATAAGAGCATCTCCAACAGTTTCTCCATTTTATTGGGATGCTCAATTTTGGAGAATTTTGAGGCTTTTTTTTGTCCAACAGCTTCCCCATCTCATTCTCTAAAATGGGTAAGAAGGGGTAAAAATAGGAAACCTCCCCAAATTTGGAGCATTCTCCAAATTTTTGAGAGCCTCCCAAAATCATTTTTTTTCAAACCTCTCATCTCTCATCTCTTTTGGCTATTTCTAATTGGTTTAAACATATTTTCTCTCCTCTCTCTCCCATCTCTTCAAATAATTTATTAATTATCAATAAAAATATATAATATTTTATTGTTGTAATAAATGCATGATTCTCTAAAATTGAGAAGTTTTGGAAATGGAGCAAAAACTATATGGAGAATGTGGGCTTTGCTTTCCCATTTTGGAGAAATTTTTGGGGAAGCTGTTGTAGATGTTGATGCTCTAAGTGACATTGCTAGGTAGTTTGAGTAATTCATAGTAATACATCTACATACCTCAACCGAAATGGGCGGTGATGTGCGGTTTCTAAATATTCCAGTAGTTTAATCTTTTGACACCCGAACAACTAAACCCGAAGGGGTGTGGAATGTTTTGAGGTGACCAGATCCGATCAAGTCACGGAGGTGAAACCTGATATCAAGAGGTGAAAAACGAAGACGCTTCTTCTCCAACAAAGCCAACATCATCTCCTTATATCTCCTACGCTTCAAAAGAGAGAGGAGTTCCTTTCGTCCCTGAAGAATATTAACAGTAAGTATTATAGAATACAAACAGAATCACATATAGCAGTGTTAAGCATGAGTATTACTTATGAGATTGTTAATGACACAACATAACCATGCAAACATACATTTTAGGATTCCATCACACTCTCAAATATTGCGATTTGCAGAGCAGTGTATCTCAGAGAAGGTTCAGCTGTGATAAAAACCATGTGCCAAAGTGCTCTTAGAAAACTAACTTGGTCCGACTCTAAACTGCGCTGCCCAACCATAGACCAGCAAAGAAAATGCCAAGAACGCTGCAAAGAACACAGTTTTGACATGTGGCTTTAGATTGCACTTGGCCATTCTCTGAGGTTAAAAAAAATTACACAAAATTGATTTGTATTCGATCAGAGATTCTGGGCTTCATGTGCACAATAATCTAATGAAAGTACACTCATTAACAATTTTTGATTTCAAATTTGAACCCGGTTATCTTTCGAAATAGGGGGCTGAAAGCAAGGTCTGATTTGAATTGAATTTTATCTTAAATTTAGACCAGACCATAAAATCTTGTATGAGCTATAAAAAGGCAACAACTTTCTAAGAGAGAAAACTTGATACACAATTGGGAGAAAGTGTATAAACTCTAAAATATCTGATCAAGCAGGAAGTTAGATTACAACAATACAACAGGTCCAGGCTTTCAGATCTGACTTTGTATTCGATCAGAGATTCTGGGCTTCATGTGCACAATAATCTAATGAAAGTACACTCATTAACAATTTTTTATTTCAAATTTGAACCCGGTTATCTTTCGAAATAGGGGGCTGAAAGCAAGGTCTGATTTGAATTGAATTTTATCTTAAATTTAGACAAGACCATAAAATCTTGTATGAGCTATAAAAGGCAACAACTTTCTAAGAGAGAAAACTTGATACACAATTGGGAGAAAATGTATAAACTCTAAAATATCCGATCAAGCAGGAAGTTAGATTACAACAATACAACAGGTTCAGGCTTTCAGATCTGACTTTGATTGGGTTAGGTAAAACTAACCGTTTGGAACAACTCGGAAACACCTCTCTCCTACCAATAACCCAAATTACAAGAAAGTCCTGGATTTTCACTACCCACAAGGACTTGTACGAGTCATCACTCGCTTCAGTCTTCTTCTTCTTAGTCGCTATCTTTCATACTTACGGACAACCTTCCCCACCAAACTATTATCAGCAAATCTACCCCTCTCAAAATAATCGTACAACCGCTGCAGTTAACCGTTCCTTTTATTAATCGTTTTTATTTCTCAGTGATGTTTCCTTTTTTTTCTTTGAGTGGTTATTCGATTGCTGTTTTATATTTGCATTCGATGAATCATAGGTTTTTTCCCCCTATTACTTTTCATGTTTGTTTTGTTCTTTATAAGGCTTGTGCTACGGTCTCGATAAGGTTTTCATTCACATTCGGTTGTTCTATGGTGTGAATGTTTTAGTTTGTTTTATATTTTGGTGTTCACCCTATTGGTATTACATGTTGTTTCATTTGCACCATTATCGTTGATGTTTTTATCTATTTTATAGGTGAAGGGGTTTGCCTTATTTCCAGTATTTAGAGGCTACTGGTCTACTTTGTCATTCGAGTTCTCACTGGCTCCCAACTTAAGGTTAGTTTGATTATTCGTAATATAGCTTATGGTTTCCCCTTTGATGTTTAGGCTAAAGGTGGAAAATCCTTAAATCACTTTATATTCTGATCCGGAGATTCGATAAAATGAGTCTATTGAGGGTCTTGATTGCATCTTACTTCCTATTCTTTACCGTTGATTTTTTTTAGCCGATCTTTCAAATTTGCAGGTGTTGGACACTGCTCTTCATTATGCTGCTTATGGTGGAAGTGCACTATACTGTCAGGTATTTCTTACATCATCACATATTAGTTTTTAATAATTTATCAATTCTGTCTATGCATTGGTTCTCACACTTCTATGCTCTGTTACATTATCTCTCATATTTTGATCGTTATTGGAGGAAGTGTGGCTGCTGAAATGTAAATGTGTGAGCTTTATAAACTCTACATTCTTCTTTTGTTTTTCTTTTTAAGATTCTGTTTGTTTTTAAGATTTTAGCCAAAGTAGATCTATAATTGGTGTGTAAATGAGGTTGTATATTGCAGAGTATGCAAGATTTAGTGTAAGCGAGTAAGATAATCAGTGGTTCATCATGTTGGTTCTGTACAAAGGTTGCTCACACTATTTGTTTTTTGTTAAATTGATATACAATCTGTTAATTATTATAATTAATTGTATTTAGGAGTGTATTTTAATTGCATGCATCCCCAATTCCCGGATGCTGATGGCTAGGAAAACAAGCATTACAAGCAGTGTGTAAATTTTTCATGAAATGTTGTTTTACTGAACTATTGATTTTCCCCCATGTTTAGTGCTTAAAATATTGCTTCTCGGTTGATCTATCACTATCTTATTTTCTATTAGTTGTTCTTTCAAGTGTTTTTGTTTGACAATTTGTTCACGTCAATCCGCCTTTTAAATACCTTTAGTAAATTGTACAATTAATTCTGCTTTTTGGTTTAGAGTTTGTTCTTCAATGTGTTTCCAATTAGTTTATAGTTTTATTAAAATATAGGAGTAGTTCTCTTGGTTCATTATTACTTTCATTTTTATATATATTTTTTACTTATGCAACTATGTTTTACTTTGTGTTCTTTCATGTTAGTTATATTATTGATTAAAAATTGTGTTAATTTTTTTCCATTTATTTCCTTGTATTGCAGGGATTCCGCTCTATTATACTTATATTTTGTACTATTTGTGAGGTAAGTTTGTTTCAGTTTTGTAATATATTTTTTCTATCCATGATTCAAGTGTTTAATGCCTATAGAACTATGCAGGTAATGATATTAGATTTCAGCGATTCTGTTGAGGGATTGCACTATCAGGTTTAGACAGTTTTCATATTTGATTTGATCCTTTCTTTCGAGGTGATGTATATTTTCTAGACCCAATTCAGTAATTAATGTCTTAATTTACTAGAAGTTGCAAAATGTTAGCGGTTGTTGGCTGATATTGAATCATATTAGCTGCGTGATTTGTTGTTTCAAGTAATCCAATTGTTGTTACCCAACTCAATGGATTTTGTGCTTTCCATTTTCTTCATGTCTAGAATTGTTTTCTGCTATTAAGCATGTTTGTGGTGTTCTCCAATGTGGTAGTGTAACGATTAGAGAGATTAGTATACTTTTCAAGAGCTGCAACTATATGCATGAAATAAATCACTGGTTAGTCCTTCGCTTTACTTTTTTTTTCTCTTTTCCTATCTGTTATAGTGAGGCTCTTCTCCCTCTCTGATTCATCGAGCTTGAATATTTCTCACATATTCATTTCGAATCACCATCTATATGCACACTACTCTTATTATGTCAAAATTATTTTGTTTTCATTTTCTGATTCAAAGTGAGACATTTTGTGTTGTTTTGAGGTAAGACATTCATCTCATCACTTTTGTTAATGTATTTGTAATTTTTTCTCAGGTAAAGAGCAGCAGGAAGCAAGGACTAGAGATAAGATAAAGAAAGCAACCAAGATATACTAGATGCAACTAAAATAAAGAAAGCAACCAAAACCAACCTTACGCAAGAGATAAGAAGCAAAACCAAATGAAGCGTAGCAAGTAGCATGAACGAAAAACACATTGAAAAATCTCCTTGATTTTTTAAAGAGAAACTTACGAAGGCCTCAGGTCATCTGCTCAATAATATAGCTTCCAATTTTGTGTTGTCATCTGCTCATTAATGTAGCTTCCAATTTTGATCAATGCTATGAAACAATTTGCATTTCTTGTAATGAGAATTTCAAATATTATCCAAAGGTTTTCATTAATAGCTTATGTTTTCAATTTGATTCTTTTCAGTTTATTCTCGAGTAATTTTATATAATAAAGTAGTTTTTAATAATTGTGTATAATTTTAATCGAATTTTTAATGAATATTAGAAAAAGTTGTATTCTAACTTTATAAAAAATTTACTTATTATTACATGTGTGTGTTAATTTTTTTCCCAAACACCTTGTTTTCGGACACTGGATTCGCTACTGATTACAAGATGCTAAATACCAAACAATCATGGACTAAACAAATATGACATTACGTGTATCATGAGTACTATACAATCTAGATCAAACTCTTGGCATAGTAATACAAAACAGTGATCCATTACCTGGGAAAGCCCCTTCAGTACTGACCCAACATTTGGAATTGCAAACCAGTACTTGTTTGGATCAATTAATTGGCGAGTCTGCCACGGAAAAGATAATCTGAGTGAGAAGTGAAAATCATTGAGATAAACAAAAAGACTTCAAACATTGAGAGCACATGCTTAGCTGCCAAAGGATGAATAGCAGAAAACAATACACAACAAAAATGGGAGAACAACAGGAATCCAGAATAAGCATCAGACACACAAGCACAATCATCTTTGTCTCTCGACTCTCCACAATGCATTTTTAACACAATCAGACAAGTTTGGTCTCGCTCAAAAGAAATATAAAAAAATATCAGTTCTTGGTAATTGAAATTGATACTATGGAGTAAATCATGATTTCAAGGAGATCTTATAGTCATATCATTGATCTCAATCTCAACATCACGTTATTAATCCTGATGAATGAAAATTACCATGGATCAGAAGATGAGTTTTTCTTACAAGGAAGCCAGCATGAATCAGAAGGGATACATGATCCTCCTTCACTTTTCCCCCAAGTGATAAGAGTGAACACTACAAAGAAAAATCAAATATGTGAGACAAAGAACAATCAAATATGTCAGATTCCCAAACAAAAAGAGGCATTGTCACCATTCAACCGCAAAGAACATGTCCAACAACATGAGAATAGCATTCATGGAAACTACACTGCTTTATCAGTGTATCCTGATAAATTGTTCACGATGACCAAAACACAACAAGGAAACAACGAAGAAAACATGTAAAAAATATCAGCTCATAATTTGAGTAACCCACAAGCTCATCATGTTCGATACCAGGTTCCAGCTTGCATTCAATAACAAATGTCTTAAACCACTTAAAAACTTCAATACTGCCTTGTTTGTTTTCTTCCATTCTCGTGACAATGTGGTCTATCTGCATAAGAGGTATGGAAAAATATAAATTCAAGAAGAAACTAATGCTTCATGGCACTATAGCTACTGCAGGAACAAAATGGGAGTCACATTATAGTCATTTAACCAACCTGGTTTAGATAGTCATCACAGAACATGATACCATGATCGTCCTTCGCAGTGTTCAATTTAAACACACGTATCACTTTTTCTCTCCTAAGGCGCTGAAAAAGGTGAATTCTGACAACATCAACAACATAAAAGAAGATAGCATATGTCACAGACAATATTGCAAAACATGGTGATGGCCGTCAGGCCCAATCACCCAAAAAGGCCTACCAAAAGGCCCAAATTAATAGCCCACAATAAGGGCCCCATTAAAAACCTCAAGTAATTACGAAATATTCCCGGACTCAATAAAACGTTTACCCGGACAAGGTGTTGGATATTCCAGAAGAAGCATTTCCCGAACATACAAAGCACGTGCAAAATACGATATATTGACTTATTACGATAATGCCACCATTAATACCTGCTATATAACAAACATTGGCAGCATAAGTCAAGCCTCTCGCATTTTCAAGTCAATTCATTGACAAGACAAACAGTTAACGCACTACCAACAACCCCTATTCCTCGAATTCCGAGAAACGCGTAACGCACACGCACCAATGGCATCAAGCAACGTCAACACGCGTCAATTGCGTAGACACGTGGCGGCAGCTGCCCAATCAGCGCCGCCATCAAATGGCGCCGTCTGTGGGAACTCTCAAAAAATTATTCGGACTCCTTACAGTCGGCCGCATGGCATAGGGGGGGACTTGATGGCCGTCAGACCCAATCACCCAAAAAGGCCTAGGCCTTTTTGGGTGATTGGGCCTGACGGCCATCACATGGCAATCTTAATCATCATCAATTTTCATCAAAACAAATTGACACCTGACTTTGAGGTCATTGGCATGGAGCTCATAAAGTCAATTAATTATCTAAACCTACGAAATCATGTAAAAGCAATGTGGCATAATCTTGCGAAAAAAAGGCCTTCTAAGCCTTAAAAAGGGCATGATGGGGAGAAATTTCCAAAATAGAAATCTGTCATAGATTTTTCATTTGCGTGCAAAAAGTAAAATGCAGGAAATGGCTGAGGATATTTGATATAAATGTTCCAATACAGTATTAATATTACATAATTAGCATGCAAATTGTGGGAGAAAAGGGGCAATAAATATAAGAAGCAAATGAAATTCTACAAAACTCTTAGTTCAAAGCTGGTGAGTTCACAGTCATTTCTGCAGCAATTGAAACAGACCTCTAAGTCCCTGTCGACCTGCGTTCGGTCGATGACGCTGCTGTACAATTGTGACTGCAAAATAAAAGGCTGAATTCCGACCTAAAACCATTACAAGAACATATATAATCAACAAAAGCCGTTGTCGGAAAAAAGAGAAATCCGATGTAGAGAGATAACATGCAGACCTTGTCGATCTGTGGAAATTGAGCTCGCATCATACGAAGTGCCACGGAGGTGTCGCTGAATATTAGATCATCTCCTGCCAAACAAAGCGGCACCAGAATCCGTCAATCAAAATCAGATTCAAACTCACTTGGAACAAGATGGTTGGCTTACCATACCTAAGAACGAAATATCATCGGCGGCGCTGCTCTCCGGTTCCGGCTCCGCCGCTTCTTCTCTCTCACGTTTCCTTCCTCTTCCGCTTCCCATCCTACCGCGCTTTCCCGATGGATCCATTGCTCGGTTGGATTAATATCAGGATCCAACAACTCGACCCAGTTAACTGATGAAATGTACAAAACCAGCCCGCACATATGGGCTCTTCTACTGAGCGGATGGGCCGAAACGAGTCGGGTAATAACTAGTGACTAAGTGAGTCTTTTTCTTTTACTCCTATTTTACATCAAAGCCCTAGTCCTTTTGTTTTGTAATGTTACTAAGCAGTAACACTTAACTAACACGTTTTTACATTAAAATCTTGTTATATAGGAGTATCATTCTTTTGGATCAAAATACAAGTTAATTGCAAAATTTAATTTTTAAATATGTTTATGTCCATAAAATTGGTACTCTCACAATCCCATAAAAATTATAGAGTTTGACTGAGTGTGAATATTAATATGAGTGGTTGAAAATATATATTTCGACAATAATATCAATATGAAAAGAAAGAAAGAGAAAGTATCTGTTGATGATTAGGAAGAAATTGAATGTCTAGTAGGTCCAAATTGTAAGATAAAATGATAACATTAATAATAAATTTTCATTAAAATAAAACTTGACAATCTTTATGGGATAACCCGAAATGAAAACTCGACTATATATTTGTGGCATGATGGAGTATGTTTTTGCGCTGACTTATGCTGACCATACCACATTTCACTTTGTGGAATATGTTAAAGTAATACTACCTCAGTCCTTTTTTTTATGGAAACATTTGACTTCAATTATGTACATTATGTTTATATAGACAAAATTTGACAAAATTTGTATGCAAAAGGTTTAAAATTATTTTACGTATTAATGGAAAAGATATTATAAATGCTTAATCATTTAGGGACATATGGATGTGGAATAGCAGATTTCAGTTGGCTAAGAAAAGGTTTTAATTATTTAACCTCAGCAAGTGCGCCAAATTGCTATTTTATCGTACGTTCCATCACTTTTAACTATGAGATCATAGAGAGTTCAACCCCGTAGCCATTAATTTATTCTGTTTGATACTATAATCCCTCTTTATATATACAACTTGTAATATGATTATGTATCAAAAGAAAAAAGGAAGGAAATTTCTATTTTAATATACTACTCCTTCGTCCCCACAAAGGGTTGTAGGATTTGTTTGACGCGTATATTAAGGAAAATGAGAGAATAATAGTGTGTTGACAAAATTACCCTCATGAAAAGAAAGGAGAAATTTTGTGGACCCCAATTTTAAGTTGAGTGGGAGGAAAGAGAAAAACTTGTTGATGTGAGATAAGAGGATAAAATGGTAAAAATGATGATAGAAAGTTTCTATTTTAAGAAAGTTGACAACCTGAATATAAGTGTTATGAATAGTGTTATTTGGACCAATATTGACAATCAAGAAAGTAATACGCACCGTTTTGCCCACCCTTTTATTTTCTTCCACGGGCTGGCCTTCACATGCTTTTAATCGTTTTCCTTTATTTCCAAATTAAAATTAATTTTTTTCTTGAATTTTATTATATATTATACACATATACATTAT
This sequence comes from Stellera chamaejasme, assembly GCA_024586325.1. NCBI lineage: Eukaryota > Viridiplantae > Streptophyta > Magnoliopsida > Malvales > Thymelaeaceae > Stellera > Stellera chamaejasme. Next base: position 8,887,831 of record CM044982.1, on the reverse strand, counting down.
ATTATAGTATACATATATACACTTGTGAACAATTGAGAACTATTCATTGATGGTATTTTATCCCATGTAAAATGGTGCATGGTGTTCCCTCTCCTTATTCTCCATTTTTTTGATTTTCAAATTTATTCTTTATTTTTTTCCTTTTCAAAATTATTCTCTGTTTTTTCTTTCCAAATCTAGCTTAAAGTTTCCATTATATTTTTTTTGTCACATATATGTCTTCCCAATATTTTATTTTACATTTTATTAATCTTTAATATTTCATTTTTCATTTCAAACCCTGAATTTCATTTATTCCATTTTCATTTTTTGGCATGTTTAGAGAATTTAGTTGATGGGTTTAATCCAAAATGTGCACAGTGCTCTGTCTCTCTCTCTCTCTCCCCTTATTGTCCATTTTTTCATTTTCAAATTTATTCTCTATTTTCTTCTTTTCAATTAATTTTATTCTCTATTTTTTCTCCAAATTCACCTTAATTTTTATTGGACTTTTTGTCACAATTATGTAATTCCCTATATTGTTTTACACGTTCTTATTATTCCAAGCGCGCATTAATTTTATATTAAACTCTAAAATTTGTATGGAACTTGAATGAAAATCTTTAGTTTTTTGTTGATATGACCATGCAATTGTGTTTTACTTTTATTTAAATTTCGTTTATGTGAATCATTTTTTTACATTTTCCATATGAATCAGCTGATTTAATTGTTGTCATACTTATAGCATGACATTCAAGTGTAAATATCGTTATTCTTCTTCTTTTTTTTTTCAAATCTGTAATGTCCATTAATTTTTGAAACATATGACTTTTGATATCCATTTAACTTCAATTTATCTATGTTATTCTTCAATGAAAAAAATTCTAAAAATACATGTTCATAAAATAGACATATCAAATTACCATTTATATACAAGAAAGTTGAATTTATATTTCAGAATAATAAAAAATAAAATCATAGATTAAATGCTGAAAACAAAACATTTCAAAAATTTAGGAACAAACGGGGTATTAACTCAATTTATGGTATCATATAATGGTGTAAAACTGAATAAATCTATTAAACATGTCATCAACAATCAAAAGATATAGGAGTATAGTTTAAGATTTCTTGCATTGTTTAGTCTTTCAACTATATTTTCCAAACATTTAGAAATTTTTACTTTTCAAAAGCTTCATTTTATTTTACTTCTTTAATTTTGGGGGCTAAAAAAAACCTAGTTTATACTATTTGTTGAAGTTTGATGGACATAGATAAACCGTTGTAATTTCAATTGAACTAGTTGGTGCGTACGCGCTTTGCACGAGAAGCGTGGTGTGGGTTTTTTTTCCCTGGTGTGTAGTATGGGTTTATGCAATTATGTTTGGTTATTCATAGTGTAAGGAATTAATTATTTGTGTGCAATAGTAGGAGAAATGAAGGTGGTGTATTATATATCTAACATAACATTTAGAAACAACTCTGCTACAGTGATTGGACATTTTTATTGGGTATGGGTGAGTGTATTTCGGTTTACAACTCTGACCGTTCAGATATGTGCGGCCACAAGATCTACGTCTCACATTTGCTGATAAAAAAAGTACAGTTGATTATCTCTTTTTGAAGGGTTTTGAAGGGATTTTTGTTGGATTTAGAGGCCTACCTGCAAAAATTGTTCATATATAAATTGGAAAAGCCAGCCTTCAATCTCATTGTTCATATAATACCTATATAAATTAAATAAATCTCATGAAATTTGTGGTAAGATATAGGGGATTAATTGCACATAGATAACATGGTTCTGACCTTTCATTAGTTCTAATGTCAGATATTGCTCGCAAGTATTTAGCTTCAATTAATATAAGTCCAAGTTAACTAAAGTTCCAGCCAACATTTTGCAGTAGACTTGGGAGGGCATTTTACTGGATATATTACGTGTGTACTTTTTTGTGCAAATAAGTAGCATCTCAAGCTGAATTTAAGATTCATTATACAATTTAATGCAATTTAAGCACAATGGTTTTCCTTTACGCAAAAGATTACAAGGAATCGCCAATTAAATTTATTGTGCTGCAGCTTCTTCTAGATCGAAGATACAATTTTTTGGGGGGTAAATGATTAAGGTTGTCTTCTAATTACTATAGAATGTGCATGATCTTTATATATGTACTTATTTGAAGTGTTACATTCAGATTAAGTTACCTGTTAGCTTTTCTGTTCAATGTGCTATCAACTAGAGTTGGATGTTAATGATTTTTTTTTGCAGGTCACAACAATGCAGATGTAGAGGCTATGCGTTGTTACTGACTTGAGGGACTCGATATGTGGCTCTGTGATTCAGGTATCTTGATATCTAAATGCCAATGTAGTTGATTATCTCTTTTTTTTGTTTGTTGAATTGTTACTACCAAGCTCTTTATATATTGCTACATAAATTTATATCATCTTTAACAAATGACTCCCAACAACACACATGGTCTTTGCTAATGGATACCCTGCAGTCCTGAATTTAATCAATAATCCTTCTGCTTATGGTAAGCGCACTATTTATACTTGAATCAAATCCATGTTTCAAATACTTTTCAAAACATTGTTACATTATCTGTTTTTTCCTCAATCCACTGCAGCATGAAGTAGCTACATATATCAAGAGTTAAAACATATTCCCCTTCCACATTTGCTGTTAAAGTCCTAAGTATTTGTGAGCATTAAACATCAGTCATGAGGTGTTTCTGTTGCTGATTCTGAAGAGAATGAAAAAAGAGAGGCTCATATACCCCATGCTGTCACAAATGCAGGTATGCTCATACTGTGGTGGAGGGTTTTTTGAAGAACTGAATTGAGAACTTAAATTGATATTTATGTTTTTTTTTATGAAAGGCAATTGATGTTTATGTTGACCGGCTAAATATTGCAATTGTGAAGGTCTGAAGATCCTTTTTACATGTTTAATAATGTGCTTCTGAAGTTTCAGCCTTTATAGGATTTTCAAAAATTGATAAATGGTTGGATGGTCAATAGATTTTTGTGATCATTTTTTAACATTTGGTGAGTGCAGTAGTTTTTAACATTTGGTAAGTGTCTTAATTACAGTACTTTATGTATTGATTTCACTCAATAGACAATCATTAAAGAGTTAAGTGGTACAAACAGAAAGCCCACCGACTCTCTGTTATAGTATTCAATCCAACGTCCATTTTACAATTCTTACCTTCCTTCGTTAGCCAGTGAGAGGGGCAGATATTACAGTGGAATAAATGAAGGTGGGGATGAAGGTCAGCTGTCAGTCAATGCACAATTAACATTTGGACTTTAAGGGAATGAAGGAACAAAGCTGGATCACAATCCAGGCTCCTCCTGTTCAAATAAAGGTGGGAATGAAGGTTATGCTGTCAATTAACATTTGGACTTTTTAATTAAGGGAATGAACAAAATTGGATCACAATCCGTCTCTTAGGGACTTTAACAACCTCCTCGATTAGGAATTTAATTGAAGTTAGTTCTCTTAATTTATTTTCTATAGAGGACAAGTTGATACAGATTTTAGAGTTGGAATTGAGACTATAAGTTAATACCATCACAAAAGTTTAGTTTGGCTCCTGGGATACTGCTGAAAGGAACCAATGGTAATATATCATTTGAGTTTCAAGTAACAAGTTGCTAGGTGGGGGAGAGAGAGATGATAGTTGAAGTTTTCTTTGCATCATCTTTTAAAATGTTCATGTATGAGCATGTTAGTAATAGAATTTTGAACAATGGCTCCAGGGGATATGAGTTACAAAAGATATTAACATGGGATGCTCAGATGAATATTCTGCTAGATATTATGTACTTAACAACATTTCTTTATTGTAATTGTAATTGATGCTTAAAAGTCTAAAATGTATGAACCATAGGTTGAGTAGTGAAATGAGAACGAGCTGGGGGAGGCTGGTTTAGGTAGCATAACGATAGTAATGATGCCGTTTGAGGATACTTGTTTCAATTAATTAAGGGAAATTATCAAAACCACCCCCGAGGTTTGACATAATCTCCACTTTGTCCCCTGTATTTTCAGCATTTTCGAAAAATCCCCGAGGTTTGAGGAAACCTATAAAATCCCCCTTTGACCGTTAACTTGGTGAATTGACCGTTAATTTCTCTGGAATAATTCTCTTATATAACCCCACAAATCTTAACACTTACAATCTTATCCCAAACATTTCACTCTTCCCAAATGTGCCCCTCCCACCCATCACCCTTACAATCAACCCAGGCTTTACCTTCTCACTCCACAACTCTTGGTAACATCCGCCATCTCCGCCTCTCCTCGTCGCCTCCACCATCACCAGCTCTTCCATTAGCCGGTAAACATCCACGCCTACAACCAATTTACCATTCTGCCCCTCCAACTTAATCCCCCATTCCTTTCTTCTCCTCACCCTCAATCTCTCTGACTTGGCGATTTCCTCCACTTGCTCCACCACCTTCTCCGACGACTACTGGTGCCCCGCCATCTCCACCTCAGCCAGCCATCCTCTTCCCTTCTCCAGCTCCGCCTCGCATCAGCCCAGTTGATGCTTCGCTTCCATCCTCAGATCTACGCAACTAGCGAGGCCCGATAAAGATGGTGCATGAAGGGATGCCCGCGTTTGGCTTCGCTGTCATTGGCGGTCGGGGAAAGGAGCGATGATGGTACAGGTTTAGGGAAGGGAGCGTCGGCAGATGGAGGTTAGTGGGTGGGGTGGGTTAGTTTGGTTGGTCTGCAGATCTCAGAAGAGGGAAGACGAATGAATGGTGTTGGTGGGTGGGGTTGGGTTTGTAATTGTAATTTTTGAAACTAGTTAGATTAATTTGTATAGTTTAAAACAAGTAGGGTATATTGGTTAGGGTTAGAAACATTTAGGGTTCATATTTTGTAATTAAACCTAAAAGCTAACAGAATTTTTAACAGAAGTTATCATTATGGGGTTTTTTTGTATATTTCATCAAACCTCAGGGGTTATTTCGAGAATAATGAAAATGCGGGGGGCAAAGTAGAGAATACAGCAAACCTCAGGGGGGCTTTTGTTAATTTCTCATTAATTAACTGTAACGTTTTGGATAAATTTTTAATGATTAAGATTAAACAGTTACAACTAAACGTTAAAGTTACCCGCAGATACTCTCTCCATCCCTAAAAAATTATACACATTCCTTTTTTGGGCTGTCCCTGAAAAATTATATATTTTCGTTAAATTAAACTTCTATTCTCTAAAGTTACAAAACTATCGCTATTTTATCTTCATTTTTTCTATCTCGTTTTTTTGTACCACTTCAATTCAAGGGTAATTATGTCAAATTACATAAAGTCATATATTCACCTTAATCTCCACAGTTTGTTAAACTGGAAAATTGATATATATGGGCTCAGTATGGCCGTATTGCCAAACGCAACGTCATATGGGCTAAGCCCATATGGGCCAAGCCCACTAATACGAGGAGTGCTCCTCGTAAATACGACGAGCCCTCGTACACAGGCCACTAGGGCGCCGTATGATCCGGTTGGCAGCGCCGGGGCTGGCCCAATTGGTACTCCGTACACCAACCAAAAAGTGACCCAAAGACACAATGCCCAAAAGCCGCACCAGACACAGACACAAAGTTGTACACACTCAAGTGTCGCCGACCAACACCGCTGAGCAAGATGCGTCCCAATCCGCCGCTCTGAACTCGAAGTCGGGCTCACGCGTGGGGAAAGATCCCACCAAACACTCTACCCCAACGGGGAGAGTCTGGGCATCACCCTATAAGTGGGTGATGCCAACCCAAGAATAAGGTAACTACTACACACCCACACCTTCCTGCTCTCTCTGCACCTGAAAGTGTCTTTGATCTTGTCTCTCAGGTACCGGAGTCGACTTATCGCCACCAGCTGAGCATCCGGGATAACCGGAGATCTCCGTTGGGCTATCAATTTGGCGCCGTCTGTGGGAAACGAAAAACAGTCGTTTTTTCTTTCCTAAGCAACTTACTTTTCTCTCCTTACCATTCTCATGGCGAAAACAAGGAGAACGCACAACAAGCGCACGCTGAGGATGCCGCTCAGCTTCCTCCGATGTGCCTCCATGCCCTCGCCAGTGACGCAATGGGGACACAACAGCCCCACAACCTCAATCGATGGCCATCCCGCCGCTCCCTATTACTAGCACACTGGGGCAAGCAGCCACCGCAGCAGCGGCCACTCGACATACCTTGGGGGACTTCGACGACCCCCAGCAGGTCATCGTCGATCCCGCTCACTAGCGCCGCTCCAAGCGAGCATGCTTAATGAGATGAAAGCCTTCATGGTAAAAACCATCAAGGCGGAAATGCATCGCTCGCCTCCCACCTCACAACGACAGGGACGAACATTCCCGTAATCAAAACCATCATTGGGAACCTCGACGCCGACGACCTCCTCCGACGAATCAATGTGGTCGAGGAACAGTTAAGACACCAAACCTGGTCCTCGACGATATCGAGGTCCTCCGACGCAGCCGCTCACAGAGGACATAATCGCCGTCAGCGCCGCCAGCTTTCGAATGCCGGTCATCGAAAGCTACGATGCTACAACGGATCCCGTCGACCATCTGCGACGCTACATCTCCCAAATGGAGATGGCTCGGGCCTCCGAGGCAATACTCTGCAAGGCTTTCAGCTCCACCTTAAAAGGGGCTGCCTCAACATGGTTTGGAACGCTACGAGGCCAGCATTTCAAATGCTTTAAGGACCTCGCCTCATCGTTCCTACGCCACTTCATGGGGGCTCGACCTCCCCCGAAGACTGTCCAACACTTGTTAAGAGTGAAACAACAAAGGGAGGAAACACTCCGTGACTATATCCGGCGGTTTCAGCGAAGCCGCCCAAGTCCGTGGTCTCTCCTCGGACATGCAACTCTTGGCCGTAACTCAGGCCTACAGCGAGTCAAGGCTCGCACAACATCAATGAAAACCCCGTCACAGCGATGGGTGAGTTCATCGATCGAGCAACTCGATTCATGAACTCCGAGGAGATGAACAAGCCCTACAAAGCAGGCCTCCCACAAGCAAGCGCAACAGGAAGTTCGACAAAGGGCCTATCTCATCGAGGTACCAGCCCTCGAACATTAGTTCGAGGACCCCCGATCACCACCCAACACTTCGTGACACCCGCACGAACATCCTGCTAATGCTGGAGAAGCAGAACAAGGTTCCCAAGTGGCCACAACCCATCCAACATAAGAACACGAGGGCTTTGACAAGTCGCCTCTACCACAAGGATCGTGGGCATGACACGGAGGCGTGCTTTCAACTCCGGAATCTCATCTCGGAGATGATTGAGCAGGGCAAGCTCAAGGAATTCTGTCCGATTCCGACTCCTTGCAAGGATTTCCCCAAGGGTCGTAAGAAGGACGACGATAACGACGACCGCGAAAAAGCGCGTCGTCGACACAATAGTCCTCGAAGGCACAACTTGCCACCACCACCACCGGCGGGCACCATCCATGTCCTCACAAAGTCGGAAGGTGCCTCCTCCAGGAAGCGTTACGCGAGGGAAATCTTGCAGATCGACCACCTCGAGGAGAATGTCATCTACCGTCCCAACGGGACAAAGGTTGTCGTTCCACACTCTGATCCGCTACTTATCACAAAGAAGGATCGCAGGTTTCGACACCGGCAGAGTCTACATCGACATCGCGCGAATACCGATGTCATCTTCAAAGACATGCTCGACAAACTCGGGGTACACATGTCCGCCGTAAGGAGGAGCTCGGCCCTACATTTGGCATTGGTAGGGACATTGTCCCAACTATAGGGGTCGTCAACCTACCCCTCATGCTCATCGAGGACACACCCGGCACGGTTGTTGCCACTCCATCATGACGGAGTTCTTGGTCCTCGAGGTGCCCTCAACTTACAACGCAATCATTGGCCGACCAAGCCGGTCGATTTCAGCATGAGATGCGACATCCGCTCCCTTACAATCACATTTGCAACACCTCGTGGGGATGCAACCATCTACATCGACCAGCGTACTGCGCGGACAAATTATGTCGCTTCTTTGAGCTCGACGGTTGATCCGCGAATCTCGAAGACCGTCGATGATCTTATGGATCCCGATGACAGACCACGCCTCGATGATTTGACAGAGGAGATCGACGCTGCCTGTGCAAGAAGTTCAAGGTTGGCAAAAACCCGGAGCAAAAGGAGAAGATGGCGCTCATCCACCTCCTCGAGGCAAACCTTGACGCCTTCGCCGGAGCTTGAAAGATCTGCCGGGTGTCGACCCTAGCGTCATCACCCACAAATCGAATGTATTCCCGGACTCAAAACCGGTCAAGCAAAAGAAAAGGGGTATGGCCCTTCTAAGAAGAAGTTTGTAAAAGAGGAGGTTTCTAAACTCCTCGAAGCTGGAATAATAAAAGAAATTCAGTACTGAGTGGCTCGCTAACATAGTTTTAGCCGACAAAACAAATGGTGAACTTCGTATGTGCGTGGATTTCACGGGCGTCAATAGGCATTGTCCAAAGGACCCCTACCCGTTACCTGTCATCGACCAACTCGTGGACGCAACTTCCAAATATAAATACTTGTCTTTCATGGACGCTAAGAGTGGTTACCACCAAATCTACATGGATCCCGAGGACGCCTTCAAAACAGCGTTCACAACTGGTGATGACGTCTATTACTACGTTCGAATGCCTTTTGGGCTCAAAAACGCTGGAGCCACCTACCAGCGTCTAATGAACAAGGTCTTTGCCCACCAGATGGGCCGTAACCTTGAAGCGTACGTCGACGATGTCATTGTCAAAAGCATGACATTCGAGGATCACCTTCAAGACCTGGCCGAGACCTTCGAATCGTTCGGCGATATAACATGAGACTCAATCCAGCCAAGTGTTCCTTCTTTGTTGGAGCGGAAATTCTGGGCTATATGATCTCCGAAAGAGGATCGACGCCAACCTTAAGAAAATATCAGCCATCACGGAAATGGCGCCACCAAGGAACATTAAGGAAATCCAAAGAACTTACGGGAAGAATTGTTGCCTTGGGGCGATTCATTTCCAAGTTGGGGACAAGTGTAAGCCGTTCTTGAACAGCTTCGCATGAAGAAGGCGTTCACCGGACACCGGAGTGCCAAGAAGCATTCGAGCAAATCAAGAAACACCTCTCCGATTTGCCAACGCTGAAATGTCCCCAACCGGGATGAACTAGTCATCTACCTCTCCACTTCGAACAAGATCAGTATCCGCAGTGCTCGTTATGAGGAAGGCCCACAACAGTGGCCCGTGCCTATTACATAAGCCACACGCTACGAGGGCTCGAGGTTAATTAACCTCCTCCAAAAACGATCTACGCTTTGATCGTGGCTGTGAAGTTGCGAGCATACTTCCAAGCCCACACAATCATTGTCGAACGGACTTACCAATCCGAGACATTCTAAACAGACCGGAACATAGTGGTCGTTTAGCTCGTTGCATCGAACCTGGGAGTACGACATCAAGTTTGAGCCTCGACGAGCAATAAAGGCACAAGCTTTGGCGGATTTCATGGCCGAGCTTTCCATTTACCCTCGAGCATGGTCCTTCGAGGGAACCACCACCGGAGTTGGAGCCTCCCGAGTGGGACATGTTCGTGGATGGTTCATCCAAAGGCCGATCGCCTGTGAGGAGGCGTTCATATCAGGGGCCCACACGGCATGGAGGCTAGCTTACGAGTGGCCTTCCAATTCCCCGTCACAAACAATGTGGCAGAATACGAGGCCCTCGTAGCAGGTCTCAAGACTGCTCTGAAAGCTGGTTTGCGACGTTTAACTGTGCACAGCGACTCGCAGCTCGTCGTAAGCCAGGTTACGGGGACCAATGACTGCAAGGACCCCGTACTCTCGAGGTACTTGCGCTTGGTAAAAAGCTTACAAGGGCAGTTCGAGCAGTTAAATATTAATAAGATCCCAAGGGATCAAAACACTGTGGCTGACAGGTTGTCTAAGGGGCGGATGCATTCCTCGAAACCTTAGCACAACCTTCGATAAATACAATTCATGCAATCGACGCCAACGCAGAGCTGATTGGAGGGACCCAATCATCCAAAGATTCCAAACCGGCGCAATCGAAGGCCCTCCGGCGTTCCAAAAGAAAATAAAGACGCAATCATCGCGCCACGTCATCATCGATGGTACATTATGGCGCAAGGGGTATTCTACTCCTCTACAGCGATGTATTGGCCCCGACGATTCCACACTCATCCTGAACGAAGTCCACTCAGGAGTTTGCGGAGCACACATCGGCTCCGACGCACTGGCCCACAAATGCTTGCGCCTTGGATATTATTGGCCGACATTAAGGAAAGACGCGCATGATTTGGTGAGAACATGCCATAAATGCCAGTTCAACTCCCGCGTCCAGCGGCAACCTGCAAACGAAGTAGTTACGGAGACTTATCCTATACCCTTCGCATTGTGGGGCCTCGATCTAATCGGGCCAATGCCTAAAGCCAAGGGCGCTTCAAAGATAGTGGCCGCCGACTACTTCACTAAGTGGGTCGAAGTCCAACCACTCAAGAAAATAACAACCGCCACGGTCATACGATTCCTCCGCACGACCTCGTAGCGCGATACGGCGCACTACGGGCAATAATCACGCATAATGGGACCCACCCGCGAGCAAAAGCTTAAGGATTGGGCCACTAGGATGAATATACAAATGCTCTACGCCCCCGTGGCACACCCACAGTCAAATGGCCAGGTCGAGGTAACAAATCGCACGATCAAAGAAGGCCTGAAAAAGCGCCTCGATGACAACAAAGGAGAATGGGTCGAGGCTCTACCCAGCGTCCTCTGGGACTACCGAACAACTACGCGGGGTCCTACAGGGGGAACTCCTTTCTCCCCGGGTTCACGGCACCGACGCTTTGCTCCCAATCGAAGTTTCCATACCAACGATAAGAACGCTATATTATGACGCCCCTCACAATGAGAGCGGTCTTCGAGCGCGTTTGGACCTCGTCGAAGAACTACGCGAGGTGCCGGACTTAGGCTTATGGCCTTACGGCAAAGGGCAAACCTCGACCACAACGCCAAAATTCGGGCGAAACAGATCCACGTGGGTGGTATGGTCTTGCTAAGGGCGGAGTTATCTGGTCGTAATCCCGGCCATGGTACACTTCGCCCAGATGGGCAGGACCATACATCGTACAGTAGAGAAAGAGGAGGTGTCTATAAACTAAAGGACCATCAAGGCAAAAGCTCAAAACGACTACCATGTCGACGATTTGAGGCCTTACTACGTCTAAGTTGTACGCTTTCCTTTCCATAAATAGACAAGGGTATTTAAAGCCTTTGCGTTGTACAAAGCAATGTTCATACATCAAATAAAAAGACAATATTCCAAGTCTTCGCATTTTGCAAGCAATATTAACGTACAGTCAACACTACAACGAGTGCTCATTACTTTATAAAGGATGTGCAAAAATGTAATTACAAGCCCCAAAACTAATTGGGGGCATCATCGTTTGGGGGTACAACAGGGGCACCCTCTACATGCCCGGACAGAATATAATAAGGATATCCTACTCCTAATTTCTTCCCGCCCTACCCCACTCGAACAAAGCTGCCCGGGAGGGCTCTCGATTTTCATCGCATCAAGGGATCCAGCTGTGCCTCCTCGACTATAGCCTCCACTTGATGGCGGCATCGTAGAACCCTTCAAAGATAACGGACCCTCCATGGCTTGGGCCGACCACTTTCGGTCAGCGCCTCGAAGAAATTGCCCACTCGGCCAGTCCTCTCAGTAATGGGCTTCACAAACACGCGTGGTTCAAGGCTTTCGCCCTCGAACAACTTAAGACCAAGTCGGTTTTCAAGTTGTCCAAAGGCTGAAAGTCCAGCCAAATTGTTGTCCAAAGACGTTGTTGAGATTTCGGCCTGCTCTTCGACATGGGCCGCCAAAATCGAGGCCTGCTCCTCTGCCCGAGCAGCCCTCATGCAGCTCCTCATGAAGCTTCTCCTTCTCCTCGGCCTTGGCAGCTCTCAAGGACAGCTCCTCGATGAGCTTGTCCTTCTCTCCGGTCTGGGCCTCCATCCGTTGGCACTCCCCGAGCACTTGCTCCATCTCGACCGTTAGGTCGTTCTTCGCGTTTTGCTCGGCAAGGAATAGGGCCTCGAGTTCCTTCCCCTTAGCCGTGGCAGCCTTCAGTTCTTGGCCAACGAGGCCCATAGACTTCTGAGTGTTGGCCTCTTCCCTCTTCGAGGCAGCCAACTCGGCCTCTTTCTCGGCCAAGGCTTTCTTCGTGCTCTCCACTTCCTCGAGTCCTTTGCCTTGGCCTCAAGCCTCATCACGAGGGCTTCAAGCTCCTCGATTTTGGCCACTAGGCCTTGAGCCAACACGTCTTCTACAAATTACGAACACAAAGCGTATAAGTAAAAATGTCCTACAAAAACGCAAATCAGTGGCGCAAGGGGACTTGAGAATTCCGACTTACCTGAGCAAGGTCCTGGCAGATGTCCTTCGCGATGTCCAGGGGTCCCAGGGTTGTGTGCTTCAGATAGTGCTTGGCCACGGGCATTGAGAGCCCTCGACAACTTTTAGTCTCACCTCTTTGTCCCCAAGAGCACCGACTGCCGCGAGTCACCCTCATCACGGGGTCCCGAGGCCTCCACTGGGGCTAGGCCCTTGCGCCCAAAGGTCTTCCCCGTAGCTCCCGCCGGTAGTCCTCGAGCACTGGGGCTCAAGACCGGTCAACTCTAAGGGTCTTGGGATCCTCGAAGGCCTCCTCCCGATGTTTGGGAGCCGCGGCAGCCCTTCGAGCGTCGGCCCAAGAGCCCCACAGGCTCCTCTGCGCCTCGAATGGAGCTTGGGACTGCCTCGGGGCAGACCCTTTCCCTTTGTCTTTCGCGGGCTTGGGGCGCTATCCGAGGACACTTCTACACCCTCTGCGTCGCAAAGTTCAAAAGAAGATAAATATAAAAGAACTGTTGGCCAAAACTACAAGGCAAGACAGGGGTGTTACCCGTAATTCAAGGCGTTTTCTCCGAAGGTTCGCTCATCGAGTCCTCGGAAAGCTCTTCGATGACCACGGGGCCAGCCACACCGATCGGCCGAGCCTCCGTCACCAGCGCCTTCTCACCTACGGGCTCCACGTCCCTCGAAGGCCCAGTGGAGGCTCCTCGACACCCTTCTTGGTGGGCTCGGAGGGCGTTCCTCCTCCGCCAACTTCTTGAGGGCTTCCTCAACTCCCCGCTTCTTCGCAAAGAGAGTCTTGGGTGCGACATCTTGACTGTAACAATACACGAAGTCAAGTTAAGACAGAACTGGAAGACGTAAATCACAAAAATGACAAGAACACAAGGCAGACCGTTGGGGTTCCTAAAAGCGCCCTCGAAGCACTCAATAAGGTCGCCATCCAACCCTTCCACCCAATTCTTCGGGTGTCTACGTGGCCCGACATACGATGGGCCCTGCTAACCCCCACTCTTCGCAGGACCACTTCGTCCCAGATCGGCTAGGGTGAAGGGAACCTACCCTTACACTCCTCGAGCCTCTCCGCATCGCGACCCATTCACAAAGAGCGTCGAGGGCTCTCTTCCCTCGCTACCCGCCCAGAGAGGGCTTCACCGATACCCGGCGTTCTTCTCCTTCACGAAGAACGCAGGAAGCCCTGCCTATCCTCCTTCAAGATGAAGAAGAAGTTGCCTTTCCAGTTCCCCACGAGCTGGTAGTTCGGCGAAGACCCCGATCTTCACCGATTTGTTCCCAACCTTCACCTCCTCAGGGGTCAGTTGGTAGAAGGGATGCCCAACCGGCCTCTTCAGTGTATAGAACTGCAAAAAGGTCTCCGGCAACACCACCGCATTCGCCAAATGGCAAGCCACAACAAACGCATTTACAGTGGTAAACACGTTTGGGGCCAATCGCCTGTGGCGAGACTCCCGACCCTCACACACGTGCGGCAAAGAATAGCGAGCACGGTGGGAGTCTTAGTCCATTTCAGTTGAGCCTCGTAGGCGACCATTGTCTCGCTCCTCATGGCCTCGTAGCTCAACCCCAACCCCGCCTTTCGCAAAACATCGGCCGGGAAAGCCCACAGACCACCCCCGTATAAACGTGGTAGTTCTGGCAAATCTCGGTCATCTTCTTTTCCGACAGGGAACTGCGGGGCCACTCCTTCTCAACGTCAGGGCCAACGCCGGGCTTGCTTGGATTCTTGGGAGCCATCTACAGAAATAAATCACAGATGCAAGAAATAAAAACCTAGACCCAAGAACCCAGGCAGTGGCGCGGCGACGCCTCACTCGCGACACTGTCGCGACGGAAACAAGAAATTAAAAGGGGATTCCACTTACAGATTTGTACTGGAGATGAGAACGACCGGTTCCAACGGCTGGATTCTTGAAACTCGCCGGAAAATTCTTCGTAATCGCCGAAAATGGAAATGAAACGCAGGCGAAAAAGCAAGGAAAGCGAGAATGTAGGAAACTGACCTTTCACATGGGTTGGCGATAAGTACAGATCGATGGGAGTTGAAACGACTTCCCCCATAATTACAAACGGCGCAAAAAGCGCAATTTCAAAAAGTGCTGCTCAACCCCCTTACGCGGTAATGGGCCAACAATTGGGCCAACAAATGGGCTCTCTCTCAAATTAAACGGTCCAAAACGGCACAACGCCTTATGGGCTAGGCCTGGACAACAAAGTTTTAATTCCTCCTATTTAAGCAATATCGGGGGGTATAAAAAATCGTTCTCAAGGCACACGAAAAATTCCGGATTTTTCTGATACAATGGTAGCTGCCATTTTAAACTCAAATTAAATTTCAAAACGGAGCACAGGGCCTGCCATCCTCCGCCGTGGGAGGAGGACATATTGATATATATGGGCCCAGTCAGTGGCCGTATTGCCAAACGCAACGCGTCATATGGGCTAAGCCCGTATGGGCTAAGCCCACTAATACGAGGAGTGCTCCTCGTAAATACGACGAGCCCTCGTGACACATGTGCCACTAGTGGCGCCCGTATGATCTCGGTTGGCGGCAGGCGCTTTCGGGCTGTGCCCAATTGGTACTCCGTACACCAACCAAAAAGCCGGCCCAAAGACACAATGCCCAAAAGCCGCACTCAAAGACACAGACACAAAAGTTGTACACACTCAAGTGTCAGGACCAACACTGCTGAGCAAGAACGCCCAATCCGCCGCTCCGAACTCGAAGTCGGGCCGGCTCACGCGTGGGAAAGATCCCACCAAACACTCTACCCCAACGGGAGAGTCTCGGGCATCACCCTATAAGTGGGTGATGCCAACCCAAGAATAAGGTAACTACTACACACCCACACCTTCCTCGCTCTCTCGCACTGAAAGTGTCTTTGATCTTGTCTCTCGTGCGGAGTCGACTTATCGCCACCACCGAGCATCCGGGATAACCGAGATCTCCGTTGGGCTATCATTTTCTTTTGGGAACATAAAAAATAGTTTTTTCAAAACGCAACAATTACTTGAAAAAACTGTTGTCAACCACACACAATCAGACCAAAAGTGAAACATAATGCCATTTATAGAAACTGTAAGGGTCATTTCGGTAATTTTTGAAACTTACTTGTTTCGGTGGATGGATTGCTGCCATCCTCAACTGACTTTTTTTCCTTCTTCAAGCTCACGTCTCACAAGTCACCAGTCACCAGTCAGAACACAGAATAGCGCTACCCACCACCGCTATAAGTCCTCCGAACCAGCAGCCGTCGGCAATTATCGGCTCCTCGATTTCAACCTCCAAATTCCGAACAAAACCGTGATCCTACGCCGACATTCCTTCATTAGGAAAAATGTCGTTTGAGGTGGTGGAGGAAGAGGACTCGCTGGAGCACACCCTCCTAGTCGTCCGGGAGGTCTCCGTTTTCAAGATCCCTCCTCGCTCCACATCCGGCGGTTACAAGTGCGGCGAGTGGCTGCAGTCCGATAAGATCTGGTCTGGCCGCCTCCGTGTCGTCTCCTGCAAGGACCGCTGCGAGATCCGCCTCGAGGACCCTAACTCTGGCGACCTTTTCGCCGCCTGCTTTATACACCCTGGTCAGCGGGAGACCTCTGTAGAACCTGCACTTGATTCTTCCCGCTACTTCGTTCTCAAGATTGAGGACGGCCGCGGGAAGCACGCCTTCATCGGGCTAGGCTTCAACGAAAGAAATGAAGCCTTCGATTTTAATGTCGCCTTGTCGGATCACGAAAAGTACGTCAGGAGAGAGCAGGAGAAGGAGGCTGGCCAGACTAGTGATGTCGACGGTCACATTGATATTCATCCCGCTGTGAATCAAAGATTGAAGGTGAATGTTAAGGGTCTTTTAGTTGTTGAAATTTTTTCAAGTTTTCATCTCCAAATTTTCTTTGTTAATATTTGATCATACAACTAGCTTTCAATTGATGGAAAACCTTGTTTTCCAAACTTTCCAAACTTTGAAAAACTCTAGTATTATCATGGAAACCTTTCAAACAAGATTTCTTAATTTAATATACTAGTTTTCCAAGTTTGGAAAATAAGGTTTTCCATCACTTAAAAGCTAGTTATATGATCCAGTATTAACAAAGGAAATTTGGAGTTGAAATTTTGAAAAATTTTAAACAACTAAACGGAGCCTAAAGTTCTTAGTTTTCTCATTCCATCGGTTTATTTACTTGATTATAGTTTGGGCTTGGAAGAGTTCACGGCTGGTTTCAGTCCTTGAATAGTTGTTTAAAGAACCTTATAGAAGATGTAGCTGGATTTGATCATGAATATAATGTAGGTTTGTTGTTAAGTAAAATTCAAATGGAAAAGCAATGTGATGGAGAATGGAGGATGGTTTGTTCATAGGATTGAGCATATTATCTCATTAGATTGAATATGGTTACACAACAATGAAGTTATACTCCCTCCATCCGAAGAAATGGATATGTTTCCTTTTTGTTTTGTCCAGTCGAATTGATAAAGGAAATTTTTTTGCATCAATTTTGCCCTACTCTTGTCATATATGCATATTTTACTTAATGTCCCTTTAAGTCAACGACATTTCTTAATCCCCGTGTCCAATCAAATGTATCTAATTTAATTGTGGGAGTAATATTTTGTCGAGCGTGGCACTAAAATTCATCAAATATTGGTAGTAATGCTTACAACAGGACCATAGTTTTCTACCTCTATATTCATTTGCATTATGCTCTCTACTTATAAACTGAGAAAGATAGAAAGGAAGTAAGTACAATCACAAAGCATTAGATGCAACTTGTAATCAAAGTTATGTGCGGATGTTCACATTAGTCTTAATGAATGTTTTGAACTTTTAAGCCAAAAAAATATCATTGTGAAGATGTTTTATTTAGAAAACACTATTGAATATTTTTCTGTCACTAACTGTTAAAAGTGTGAAATTTGATAGAAATGTTTCTATGTTTCTCTGATAATACCACTTCTAATGTGTTTTTGGATACAGTTTCTTGGATAAACTGTAAGTTTTAAATTAGACTAGGAATATCAAGCCAATCTGGTTCATTGAATCTGTACTATTTTCAGTTTTGAATATTTTGATAGTCAGTAAACCTCTCAATCCCACTCCTTCCGTACCCCATTAATTGATCCATTTGTTTCTGGTGTTTCAAGATTCAATGTTTGATTCAAATTTTCATAAAGATAAATGGTGAAAAAAAATTAAAACTATTTAGAAATTTTGTATTTCAAATTATGATACGTATGTAAATTATTTAACTTTACATGTCTAGATATTCCTAAATAAAATCATAGATTAAATACTGTGAAACAGCCAAAACAAATGGATCAATTAATTGGGTACGGAGGGAGTATTAATTGTTCAAGCTTTATATGTACAACATCAAGAACCAATCATTCACTTGTGTTTTAGGAGTTCTATTATCACATTTACCAGTTAGAATGTTAGATTCAAATTGAGGAGCTCAGAAATAAGAGATAGTTGATAATTAACAATTTAAGTTACTCTGGTTTCGGGTTGTAGGAAGGTGAAACCATCAGAATCAATGTGAAGCCTAAGCCAACTAGTGGTACTGGAATGCTTTCAGCTGCTGGTCTGTCTGGGGGTGGCTCTGCAAGTGGAACCGTAAAACTCATGGGACTCTCTCCACCACCTACTGTTGCTGGAAAAGTCAGGTCTGCTCTGCCACCCCCTCCAAATGACCCTTTTGTTGCTCGGACTAGTGAAGCTGGCAATGGAATAAGTGGCAACTCTCCAAGAGAAAGTACAAGAAGATCAGATCCTTTATCCGACCTTTCTCAACTTGAGGTATGCCTCTAATTCAGTCTAATTTTCCAGCTAGTATGACGTTTATGGAGCTATATGTTTCTTTGTTGTTGGTGTGGTTATTAGTTAAGTGGAAGTTTGGTTGGCGCATAGGCATAGCATACAACCTTTTTACATAGACATCTACGGTATACCCCTATCACATCCCTATTTGCTATACTAGCTTCTTTGATCCCATTGGAACAGTATGATCACATGCAGCTTTGCTGATGGTATTCCTGAGAGACTGTGATGCAGATCATCTCATGGTTGGGTGGGTGGGTTGAGCTAATGACTCGTTACAGAAGTTTCTAGACAACTTGTGCATGTTTCGAGCTTAGGATATTTAGTGGCCTTGACTTGAGAATATTGCAGGATTTTACTTGAAAATGGCAACATGGCTCTAGGATGAATTGGGTTATGTTAGTTTTGGCATTGTGATAATTTCTGAATTTAATAAGCTTTATATGTTGAGTGCCCTAAGGGTGAAGCTTGGCTAAAAAACCATCAAACTTCTTACTGGCTTTAGATTGGGGTTGAGCTTGATAATTTATGAGTTATATGAAGCTGAAGCTCAAGTAGCATGGCTTTAGTCCTATTCAGATTTGTGTTGTGGGTAACAGTTTTTCTTAGAACTATCTGTAGCGGCCTTGGTGTCCACTATGGATTGTTCAGGTGTGAATGGAATGAAGGTAGGTTTTCTTGGGTTCTGTGGACTCATTGCACCAAAACAAAGTCTTCAGCAGGGTGCGTTTGTGAAAGCTCAGAATGTGAGCTGTTGTTCTTTACTCGTATTTGCAGTCTTCTAGAGTCCGGAACTTATGTTATAGAGCACTAAGGGTGACAGTAATGAACAAAATTTTGAGCATCAAGGGAAGACCGTAAGCAGAGTAATAAGGCCAAGCCTCAGTAACCCTTTCCTTAAATGCATGCTAATTTCTGAAGTATGATAACAAAGCAATGTTATTAGCCTAGAGGAGTGTATCTTCCGTAATCTAGAGAAGCTACTGGTTGGCCAAACAGCATGATAGTACTCGTTCATCTCGTGTTATTTTCTGAAAGCATTTACGAGTCCATGTTTATTCTGATTGAGCTGAACGATGCTGTACTTCGTATCTTCTTTCATTGAAAACATGAGCTGTTACTTTGTTGATACCCATAGAGGAATCTACCATCCGGCAATGGAACGGGATCTGCTAAGACTGCTGCATCAGGATGGGCCGCCTTCTAATTTTTCAAGATGCACTAACAAGTTCAAGAACCATTTGGCATACTTAGTTGCTTGAGTTTGGATGGATTTGCAGCAGCTCATTGTGCTTCATTTTAAAATCAAGATGAACTATAAACTTCACCATCTCTTAGGGAACCAAATGTGTTGGTTGCTGTTTTGTTTGTTTGTTTTAAAAGAGAATTTTCTTTGGAAACAAAAGAGAGAACACCCACAGAGATACCCCTTGCTTCCCCGGGACCGTATATTGATGTTCTTTTCCCCAAACTGTACTTGCCGCTCTCTATATAATGTAAGACGGATTGTCATGTACTCTTGTGTTATATTAGTATTAAGAATTCATTTGGTGCAATTTAAGTTGCGCCTATGCTAACTATAATCATATGAGTTATTGACATATGTGAAAAGTTATCTTCGATTTATATTGGGTTTGAGTGTATTTACTACAATCTACCACCTTAGATTTGTCCCGTTCCAAAAGTAATACATATCATCCCTTTTTGAAAATTTTCTCATGAGGTTCCAATTTTAGTTCCCTACAATGCGTAGTTTCCAAAAGAGAGAAAAAATAAACAGGTTTGGATTCACTTTTTAGTTTTTTATTATATAAATTAAGATTATTTTTTATTATTAACTTATTTTATATAAACTTTCATCATTATCTCCTTCAAAATTCATTCTCACTAATCCCAACCTATTCTCTGGACTATTTAAATAAATGCAACTATAAAATTAAAAATGGATTAAAATAAAATAAAAATAGAAAATTATCATTTCATTAAGACATTTTTTTTAATGTTATGACAATAAGATCCGGAGTGGGAGTACTTATCCTTCTTCCATTGAACCTGAGGGGCGGGCGACAACTCTACAAAAATGCCGAAATGCCTCAACACTGACCTTGCGATGGAATGTGACTTGCAGTCAATCCATCGATGGGCCGGCCAAATCGCTGGGAAAATTTAGAGCATTTACAAGCCATGAAAACCAAAGTTTCCAAGCCACAAAGCGTATCAGATTAATGATCATGATACTCCGACTTTAGGACCCAATATGAGCCCCTAGTGTCCTTCTCCAGTGTGGCAATTTCCTTAAGTAAATTCTTGAACACTGGGAGATCTTTCGGGGGTATTTTGTCCTTGAAGTGTTCCACAATGCAGGCCGAGTCTGAGCTTCCACCTCTCCTCTGTATAAATGTACAAATTTGTCGAATCAAGACTTCAGGTTGGATGCTGGAAACAGTATGTGGAGACCTGGAATGCCCGTTGACTGCAGTTCTTCCTCGGTTAATAGAACCTGAAGCAGCTCCGGCAGATTGATTCTCATGGCCAGCTCCTACTGCCCTTTCTTGATTTCCTCGAATTCGGGCCAATAACTCTGCTGATGATAATGCCTTTCCAGCAGCTACCCCAGCTGCAACACCATTGCTGGATAATCCCTCAGAGGATTTCATCAACTGAGAGTTCATGGTTGAGCCGAATTTTTTGCGAATGGAGGATGGTGCACCAGCAGCTCCCGACTTCCCGGTCCAAGTGGGAACTGATATGTCATCTTCGTTTCGAAGCATCCGTGACTGTCGTAATGCCTCTGCTGCTTTCTGCGCAACCTGGGAAGCTTTTTCCTCGAGCCTTATCTTTTCTTCTTCACTTGCATTCATGATAAGATCATGATCTACAGCACTCTGCGTGTGAAATGAAAATGGAGACATGAAGCCATCTGTGAGATACGACGCAGCTCAATCACTAGCGCAGGTGCATTGAGAGGATTTATTAACCTTTAAAAGGACAAAAATGACTTACATGGATACCCTGCGCATTAAAAAGGCTCTTTAAGATGTTAGTTTCTTCATCCAGTTCACCATCACTGCGATCACCTTTCTCTTTTTCTTTAGCTTTCCTCTTAGACGGACCAGCATTAGAACTTCTTTTTCCATTTCCAGCATGGTCATCAGCCGATGAAGCTTTGGAATGGATTTTCTCATCTTGCTCATTATTCTGAACACCAATCAAATTGACATCACCAGACAACTGGCTGAAAAGGTGAGAAGTTTCAGTTGAACCACTCTCCTCATCATCATTCAGAGTGAAGAGGTCCTTCAATTCTCTAGCTTTGAAAAATCTTTTCTGCTGAGGATTCTTCAAAATTTTATTAGTTAAAAAATGTTTATAAATCTGTCTATGATACACCTTTTCCTCAATTGTTCCACGGGTAATCAATCTATACACAGTAACATCTCTTTTCTGACCAATGCGCCAAGCACGTTCTCTTGCCTGAAACAAGACACATCCGCACTCAATAGACTAATTTATGCAAATCCCAAATAATATGCATTGAATAAAGTGATGACTTTTCAAACAAAAAATCCGTGATCAACATACTTTCCAAAAGCATTAGAAGCATTCCAACCACAGTTATCATTTGAATAGACTTCACCGAAAACAAAAATGAAGCTGATCAGTCAATCATCGGCTTACTTGTATGTCATTTGAAGGGTTCCAATCAGGATCGAATATCATCACCCTATCCGCACCAGTTAAATTTGTACCTAGGCCACCAACCTTAGTAGTCAGAATGAATATAAATACTTCATTGGAGTTATTGAATTCATCAATTAAGGCCATTCTCTGTTTTACAGGTGTAAGACCATCCATTCTTCGGTAGCTATAATCATTCTTAATTAAGAAACTCTCAAGAATATCGAGCATTTGTTGTGTTTGTGAAAACAGAAGAACCCGGTGGCCCTGCTCATTCCAAACTTTGAGTATTTCAGCAACAACTTTCATTTTTCCACTGCGTCCAGGATTGCCATAGTCAGGATTCTGGGCCGCATGCTCCCTCTCAAGCAAATCAGGATGGTTGCAGATTTTCCGCATTACATCAATTCCATAAAGTGAATTTCTGCTACCGCCCAGTATCTGTTCCACATCAGAGCTAGCAAGAAATGCTCTATATACTGATCGTTGTTCAACTGTAAGGCTACAGAAAAGGACATGTTCTGTTTTTTTGGGTAGATGGGCATTTACATCAGCCTTCATGCGCCTGAGGAGGTAAGGCATGATCAAATCTCGTAAAACAACAGCGCACCTGCATAATTAAAGATAGATCAAAGAACCAGTCAATAGTACTTGATTAATCAAACCAAAACAGGGTACACAGAACTGCAGAGAGAAATTGTGACACTCCCCCCCCCCCCCTCCCCTTTCTCAATCAGCACAAAATTTGACATAAGGATATATTCTTAGTTGTTCCATCCCTTATTCAATCTCCTATACGAGCCACAAGTACCTGTAGGCTGTAGAGACTTGCAATGGTGAAGCATTTGCATACCCACCGACAGAAATGGGGACAGCAAACTCTGCCTCAAATACAGGCATTACACCCAGCTTTCCCGGGAACACAAAATCAAATAAGGACCAGAGTTCAGTAAGCTTGTTTTGTATCGGAGCGCCAGTCATAATTATGCGATGAACAGTCTGCAATTGTTTACAGACAAGAGTCACTTCAGCATTAGGATTTCGAATTCGATGTCCCTCATCAAGAATTGCATAACCCCATTCAATGTCGAGCAATTTCTCCCCCAGAAGCCGAACTTGCTCATAAGTTGTTATAAGCAATCCAGATTCTGACCTCAGAACTCTATTAATCAAGGGATCCCACCTTTTGACACTTTTCAATGATGATTTTCCATCATTATCACTGTTGAGAGAGCTGTCACTATCATAATCACTTTCAGAGGATTCTGTTTGCTTTTTCTTACGACTGAGATCCTGAGCAGAATCATGCAACAACTCGACATGGCATCTAGGATACCACCTCTTTGCTTCCCTTTTCCATTGTCGCAAAAGTGTAACCGGACAGACAACAATACTTGGTTTGTACATATTACTGAAATGCAGTGCTCCAAGAAAAGATAATACTTGAACAGTTTTTCCAAGACCCATTTCATCCCCTATAATACCTCCCGCTTTCTGGCAATGTAGTTCCCATAGCCACTGCACGCCCACCTTCTGATAATCAAAAAGTTTACTAAAAATGGTTTCTGGAATTTTAAGACCACCCTCAAGTGCCACATGGGGCAGCTCATTTTCAGCAATGTCCTCAACCTCATCTAGCTCTACTTCCACATCCGCAACTGTCAGTAAGAAATCAATGAATTAACTTAGATTTATAAAAGATGCAACAAAAAGTATGTGATAATTGCCCAAAGTTCGGATACTGAGGGATCAAAGGATATATAGCGATTTTAGTAGAAATCTCAACTGACAAGAGAACTAATCCTGTTAAGGAAAACTATACTGCAGTTCACATCATGACATTTTGAAAAAGTACTGATTACTAGAAACAGAACAACAGTTAAACACTAAGCTAAATACTAAATATTGATCCATGTATTAGGAAAAATAGTGTATGGAATGAGAACTTGCAACACTATAATGACACTATGAGGCATGTATCTTAGAAAGATGAAAACTCCTATGGAAACATTTAAATTAGTACAGGTTCCTAATTGCTTTAAGCAAAAATGAAGGGGTCAATTGCATTTATTCATGCAGAAAAACAGCATTTCCACTTGCTTACAGGTGCAAATTTAAGGAGCTGATTCGAAGAAAACATCGTCTATATGATAATTCAGGCAGCAGCAAACTCAGTACCTTCCACACATCATTAGAGAGGGGAAATGAGTATGTGTGTTTAAAAAGATGCAGCACCTTCTGTTTCAGAATGAGTTTCCTCTCGAGAGAGACGGTTCCTCCATTTTTTCCCAGGAGAAGGCCGGTTCTTTATCGTTTTCGAATCTTTGTTCTTCTTTGCCTTAGTTCCTGAGGAGTTAGGAAACCTTACAGGTGCTTTTATCCTTTGAAAGGGAAAAGTAGGCCCATCAAGCTTTGGCAACGATTCAGCATCAAGAAGCTTTGTTGATGGGCGAGCTTGAGAAGCTTCAGAGATTGATTGGGCTAATCTATCCACAGTGGCAGAAACATGATCATCATTAACTCGTGCAGGAACATCAGGCCTATTAGATGTTCCGGCTTTTTTAAGACGACGCTCAAACCCCTGTAGGCTGTGGAAAGGAGTTAAGATTCCCTTCCGCACCAATTCATCCCTTTCCTAAGTCATAATAGAACAAATCAGTATCAACACATTGTCACAGATTTGATCTATTTCTTGTCATTTACTATACGTGATATATTTCTGAAGAAGTGCTAGTCACACTTCAACTATGGATGCTAAGAGTAACTCACCGTTTCAACAAACCCAGCAGATGCTGCATCCAGAACTGCATCAAAATCAGCATCATCATTGAATGAAACAATTTTATGCTTTTTATCTTGATTCCTGCTTGGTTTACGAATTTCTTTTAACTTTCTCTTCAACCTCGGCTCTTCCCTCACAATATCTCTGACCACCTTATTGAGCTCGGAAGCTCCAGAGGTACTGGCTTCACTTAGGCCTGTGAGTTCTCTCTCAAGCTGAGCCTTTGTTTTCTTAAGGCTTCTCAGCCGATCAGTGGCAAGAGCATGCTGAAGAGTTGTATTGCCATGCAATAACTGTGTAACACCTTTATCCTCCACATTCTTTCCTTCTTCAAAATCACCATCACCATGATCACCGCTGTTATCTCTCGTGTGCACTACAGTTGATGCAACAGCATTGATCTCAAATTCCACAGCTCTCAATTTATTCAATAACTTAGCTCCAACATATTCTGAGCTCTCTGGAGGTTCCTCCTCAGTGCTCCCTGCCAGCTCACTACCCTCCCCGCCATTGATTTTCGCCTGTCACCAAGGACACCATTGTCAAGCAAACGGACTTATCAATAACCATTTGCTACTATTACCTTCCCTATCAATTCCTACTGCTAATCACTTCCAGGCCACTTCGAATTAAACCCAAAATCAAATACTAGCCAGAAATGTTAAAGAAAAACCGTGCTTCTCAGTTCAGGGGAAAAAAAAACTGAAAGGGTTTTGAACGATACCTCTTCAAGAACGTCACGTTCGATATCTTCAGGATTGGCTGAAGTAACGCCCAGGCTACTCAGCAAGCTTCGATCTTCGTCCTCCCCCATGAAATCCCTCACTCACTCGGTTCTAATTTCATAATTCTGACCACCACCTACCTAGTACAGAAGAAATTCATCGAAATTGAAGTGCTCTCATCCGTGATAATTTAGAAATCACTCATTCGTCCCTCTATTTTGTTTTTGCTACTTCAAATTAACGTAGGATTTGATTTGGCTGATCAAATTACCGATTTCCCAGATTCCCAGTCTCTCTATGCATGATTTGCATCAGAACGAGGGTGTAATGAATTTCTGAAACCTGCTGCGTTCCGACGATTGGGCGGCTCCGCTTGCTCGCTTCGCCCGCAAGCAAAAACGTAAGCACTGATGTCGTTTTGGTGTCTCAGTTGGGCCTAAAATAGCATTCTTTCCTTGAGGTATGGATAAAACTTACCTTTGCCCTTCTACTTTAGGATCGTACACCTTGCCCCCCTAGATAAGACGAAGCGCACCAAGGATGGAATGTTCTAAACTAAAGTAAACTTGTCCCCCACCCCCTACCTTTTTTGTTTGTAAGAATCTTTTGGTCAACGTCTAAAATAACTTTACAACTCCATTTTGACTACAATATCTATCTTATGCCTTCGTTTGGTAGGAGAATTTAGGATTAGCGTTAGATATTTTGTTTTAAAAGTTAAACTAATGATAGTTTTTTGAAACCTCGAGAGTGTTTGGTTCAACGATTCTAATAATCCATTGAATTTAAAAATATAGAAAATATTAATGATGAAAAATACTAATCCATAAATTGAAAATGGTATCTCTTGATAGCATTTCTATTTAAAGTGAATGAACCTAGCACTCTTATTAAGCAATAATTTGAGAATAATGTTTGAAATTACCTTAAAACTTTAGATACTTTTTGAACAATTCCGATATTTTCGTAAAACAGGATTTGGCTCAGGATTGCCCATTTTTAATTCCAGGGTTTTACAAATAACTTTTTTAAATTGATACTCCCTCCGTCTCATAAAAATTGTGGTATTTGACTTTAATGTTTCAAATTGTAGTGTTTGACCCAAAATTTTACCACGATAAACAGTTAAAAAAATCTAGAAAATATATATCTAGAAAATATAGATTGCAAATTATGAGAAACATATGAATCATTTAACTTTACATATATAAAAATTGATAAAAATAAATCATAGATTAAATACTGTGAAACTGACAACAAGTAATTTTTATGGGAAAGTGGGGAGTATGATATTTATGGACGAAAATTTTGAAAAAAAAAGTTGGATAAAATAATAAAACCTTTAATGAGAAAACAGTTTCCAAAGTAGCTCAAATTAAAAGTTATTGCTGTGAAAATTAACAATGTAGGTTCAAACTATATCTATATGCAATGTTTTATGGCATTCTTTTTCTAAAATCAAACATGAATTAAGAGGGAATTTTAACAGAAATGAAGATTTAGAATCTACCGGTAAATGTCCCTTTCCAGTTTCCCCTACAGTGTGACGGAGGCTTTTCTATTTTCAAGATTGAAGTTTCAAGTACTTGAAGTTTCAATCTTGAAGTACAATTTTTTTCTCACTCGAAATACCAAAACGACGTCGTTTTGGAGGCGACCGTTACTTCACGGTTGCCGTTTCCACGTTCTTCTCCACGGTCGGACCAGGAGCCCAGGTACGTAACTTCCACTCCTCCTCCTTCTATTGCACCAGCGAAGCAGTGAACGTCTTCCACCGTCGTCGCAACCAGCATCTAAGTAGCATGTGAGATAAGTCGGCACGCGCTCAAGTTTTTTCGGGTTCGAAAGTTATACGTGGGATCCGGTGGCGAGTAGCTTCGAAGCATTGTTTTTGTTTCTGCAAAAACAAGTTTTTGTTCAACCATGAGTGGGTCAACCAAGCAAGAGTAAAAGGAAGGGTGGGGAAGAAGAAGACGTCTTGGCGCGAAGGTATGTTGATTTCTAGACCATTGAACTGTGGAGGCACCAAAACGCGTTGCCACGAACTCCTAAGCGAGGGACCGAAAAGGCTACGGTGACGATTGAAGGAACTGTGGTCCTTTCTGGATCCCTAAAGTGTGTCGGGTAAAATAACCGAATAGGCCATCAATGAGTCATTTAACTCTCATCAGAAGTCAACTGGGCCAGGGGACCTCAAGAGGGCACCACAAATGAGCCATGTATCATTTGAGGGGTCTAAGGCGCCCCAATGAGACAGTTATGGACCCTAAACGTTGACACTGTACATCTTTAGGCACATAAGGATCGTCCACTGACATAACGTCACACTTAAAGGTTACCGCTAACCGTTAAGTGCGAAAACAGTTTGTCCTCCTACTCAGCCCTGAAGTACGAGTTCCAAAGACTTGCGAAGGCCATGGATGCGATCTTTCGGAGAGCAGACGCGTAGATCGATGGCCGACGACGGTAGACAACGGCATCGGACTCCGACTCCGGCCGTCGACTTCGAGGGACCCAGGTTTGTTGCCCAGTTCTTCTCAACAGTGTGGCGGGCACTGAGGTTGCGGTTTCTTGTTTCCTCTTTCTTGGGGGTTTCTATTGTTACTCATCCGCTAGATGGCTCTGAGGGTGGGTAGTCGGATGTTAAAATACAAACTCCATAAAAAATAACTAGTATGCAGTAGTAGCACTGGTAATTTGCAACAATAAAAGATAGGGGTCCATTTTGCCACAAATGAAAGGTTAAGAGGGAATGACACAAAGGGCTCAAGATGAAATAGCGTGCCGTGGACTAACGGATCGCGTTTGAAATAACTTACAACGTCGGTCCCTACAACGAACAACGTTTCACGCAAGTCAATGCTTTGACCATATTAGAACCTCGAAAATGTGTTTTTGCTTACTCATTTCCACAGTTCTGGTGAAATTGAAGTTGATGAAGGTTGTACGCCAACTACTAACAACATGTACAATATTTTAGCAATCGTTTTGTAATGGACTGGAAAACAAGCATTCATATCAAACATCTTAAGAGTCAGAATTCGCATCATAATGAGCAGTGCTTAAAGTCCATACATATCTAAATAAAACAACCACGGAATCTAGATTACGGGTGATGACTTTAGGTATTGTCTCAAACACTTACTTCAACAAGAGTTAACCTAAGAGGAATCATAAAAATCATTTCTTATACAAAACACTTAAATACACTATATTCGTTCAAGACTAAGATCTAAAACGTACATTATACTTAAATATCAAATAAAAATACAAAAAGTTCTAAAATTATACAATCGCAATGAAACATTATAGAATTAAACTACAACGGTAAATGTCCCGACTCCAACGCTATTCGGTAACTCTTACACTACACTTTCATCTAGAATGTTCCAATGACTAACTTTAGGTGCCTCGTCACGCGTTTGGGAATTTTTGGCGGTTCTAGAATGACTAACTTTAGGTGCCTCGTTAGTGCCGACCAATATTTCTCGATTAAATGAACAGGTTACAACACTAGGCAAACGGCTTTGGCCATTTAATAAACGGGGTTTTGTCAAGCTGCAACAACATTAAAATTACGTCTTACGGTTCCCACGACGAAAATCGAAAAAAAACCACCAACCATGATTTCTTTCTATACAGATTCTTTAATACGCTATAACAATGGGAAACATTGCTCCTTTGCATGAATACACCCATTTTTTAGCCTCAACATAGGAGAAATACACAAAAAAACTGACAAAAAAAAAACTTTAGGTGCTAAAATGTCCAACTTCAAAAAGTACAATGGTGTACTTCAAGTACTTCAGAAGAGAGAAGAGAGGGGTACTTGAAAATAGAAATTGCTGTGTGACGGTGTCTCGTTGACGGTTCAAATACGAAATATGTCAGCTACGTGGCTTAATAGAAAGCCACTGCCTAAACCCAACTACCGTCTCGTCGACGTGTCAACATGTAATTAGTCATCAAGGTGGAGGAGCATGGAATTGTAACTGCATAAAATCACTATCGACGAACGACGGTGCAAATAAGGGTGAGGAATATGGCGACGGAGAGAGGTGGCGGAAACAGAAATGAAGCTGGAAATGAGGAAGCGAGCAGTATTAGGGTATGCGGGATGCAATTCTCGTACGACGACCAGTCTCCGCTCTTCGTCGATTTCAACCTTAACATTCCACCTAGATCTCGCTGCCTTCTCGTCGGCGCCAACGGATCTGGTAAGTCAATTCGTGCTGTGATTGTTCATAGGTGTAGCAATCGGTAGATTATTCAACATAATGTTTCGAATTAGGTTGGAATTTGATGAGCATTAGTGTACTTGTCTACACTACTGTGGTGTAATTGTCTGTTTTCGTTTCGGGTCCAGAAAGTGAGTCCTGCATTTAAAAGTGATGATTCCTTGTACAGGGAAGACCACATTATTGAAGATTCTTGCTGGGAAGCATATGGTTGGAGGGAGGGATGTTGTAAGAGTGCTTAATGGTTCTGCATTTCATGACACTCAACTGGTTTGTAATGGCGACCTGGCCTATCTTGGGGGATCTTGGAGCAAAACTATTGGTTCTGCCGTGAGTACATTTTCTTCACCTTTTACCATTTGATCTGTACAAGTATTCATAGGTTTTCACTTTCTAGCCTTGGTTAACTTGATAGGTGGTGAGCATCGTATATGTCTGCATCTTAAATTCGGTCATTTAACTGACTTGTTAAGTTGTTAATAACACACTTGGTGTTCTATGGGATTGATTTATTTGTGTGTGGGAAAATTGTTCATGTCAAACCATGCATCCTGTGCACTCACATGCGATTTTAAGATTTCATGTTCAGTGAAAGTTCTGGATTAATGTGCAGGGAGAAGTTCCACTTCAGGGAGACTTCTCTGCAGAACATATGATATTTGGAGGTAGGCAAAGTTTATTTCTTGACTATGATTTATTTTCTCTGAATATGTCTGGAAAAGTAACCCCATTAAATGAAACAAGTATTCTACATCCTGAACTAGGAACACTGCATCCTTCCTCTCTCCGTTTCAGTTTATCCGCTCGATCTTGTGCCTGTGGGGTGTGTTTTACTTGTTCTCTTGTTCTTGTTTATTAATAGCTTTTTACTGTCATCCGAGGGGACTGTTCTGCTCAGTTTTCTTTCATCGTCTCTTGAGATATTTTTCTGCTGACAATTTGGTGGCCTGATAAGTGAGTCACTTCTGCTATTATTTTTTTTCAACCTTCACAGTTGAAGGGGTTGACCCTGTTAGGAGAGAGAAGTTGATTGAGCTACTAGATATTGATATGCGATGGCGAATGCATAAGGTATCTGATGGACAACGGCGTAGAGTCCAAATCTGTATGGGTCTTCTTCATCCTTTTAAGGTAAAGTTGTGTTAATCTCATAGCTATCTGCATATAGACAACGGCAGAACTTTTTAAATAACGTTTCGATCTCTAAGTATTACCTGGGTTGGGGGCAGGAATGTGGAAGAGTACCTCCACAAGTTTACTAATCATTTTTCCTTCAATTTCTTTCATTGGAGAGTAAACTTTGCTTATAAATTGGACAGAAACAACCAAGACTCTTGTTGATTGAATAGTTCTGGTAGATAGTAGTTTAAGTTTTTAAAATATGCTTTCAAACTATTTTCTATATGTAATTTAGCCATGACATAGGGATAGATAAAGTTACAACAGTTAGCTAGCGACTAAAATCAATAGTTTAATTCACCGAGTTTCTCTTCCCTGTGACCTGTCTAGACATTATCCACTCACCTACAGTCATATAATTTGTGATCTTTTGCTGGAAGTCAACTTAACAGTTCGAGACTATTCCAGGTTCTTTTGCTAGACGAGATCACTGTGGATCTTGACGTTGTTGCTAGGATGGATCTACTCGATTTCTTCACAGAGGAATGTGATAAGGTCCTGAGCTTGTGTTTTCTAGTGTCATTACTCTCACCAGTTGTTCTACTGAAACAGAAGTAGATATTATAAAACACAAATCAAGTTCTCTGGATGGGATGCTTGTATTGTGAATTCATGCCTTGTTGTTTTCTCTCATTACCTCCCCTGCAATCAGCATAACTGCCAGAAATATGTTGGTCACCGTGTGTAGTAGTTTTTCCAATGCTTGCAGATTGTATCATTGGAAACATGTAATGTTGACCTCGAAGCTTAAAGTTACCTCTTTGAAGAAGTTGCTCATGATATTGTTGTACTTTTGGTTTCTTTACTGCTTCAGAGAGGAGCCACTATTGTATACGCAACTCATATTTTTGATGGCCTGGAGACTTGGGCAACTCATCTGGCATATATCCAAGATGGAGAACTGAGGAGGGCTGCAAAGATGGCAGAAATTGATGAATTGAGAACTTCAGCAAACCTGCTGTCAGTTGTTGAATCATGGCTCCGCTCTGAAACCAAGGTGGAGAAGCAGAATCCAATCTGTGCTCCTGCCCAAGCCAAAAAGAGTTCACCTTTTGGCACCTCACCGTTCATGTCATCCAGGCACATGGCTTACTACCGCTGAAACCATTTAGTTTTAGGTACTCTCCTTTACTTTTAAATAGCACGAGCAATATACAACGTAGGAAGAATGGCTGTTTGTGGCTGATGAAGAATGATGAGCTAAGCTCCTGAGTAAACTGACCATCTGTAAACCTCACAGATTTTCAGTGATGAGCGGGGAGGGGAAATTCTGATAAGTGGCTTGAAAAATGATGTTTTAATCATTCAGGATGTTGATTAGCTGTGCCTTTTGTTAGTTGATATGGATTAGTTACAAAATGTTTTGCGGCGGCTAACAGGTGAGGTGTCTTTCTGTCAAGAGGTTGAATAAGTAGTCTAGCATTTAGCATTAGACTTTTCGAGCTGCAATCTCCTCAGTCCATTAGTTATTGACAACCCCACAGCTGATCGCAAATGTGGTTGCCAAACAGATTCTTTTTAATGGCAATATGTTTAGTATGAATTAAAAATTACAGAAGTTTCAGTGAAATACTAGAAACATCAAACATGTACTCTTCTTTTGCTTAGTATGCATGAACATTTCAGCCCTTGGCAACACAGGTTTTGGGATAAGTACTCAGTAATAGAGTGGTGTGCACGGCACGCGAAAACCAATCCCAATACACGAGGAATAATTAGACTTGGGCGCGGAGCTTCGGGCTACCTAGAGCTTGTGCCCCTTTGTGTGTAGGTCCGCCCAACTTGCACAGCCGCCCGAGGGATTTTTGTTGCCCTTCGGAATATCTTCGGAATATCTATGTGCTTTCACCATGTAAATGAAGCAGCCACCACATCAATACATGTTAGTGCTATTCATTGTGGACAAACAATTGACCGAAGAAAACTAGTTTTCGTTGGGTCCGTTGAAAAATCTTGGTCTTCGAGATGGACTGTTCAACTTTTTTTTTTCCTGTGTTTTCATATATTCATTGTGTTTTCATATATTCATTCTTCATTAAGGGGGATTCAAACCTTCTACTACAAATTCACCTGTGCAAATGAAGTGAATTACCCCTCCTCAAATTCGGACCTCCCGTGAACGAAGGGAGGTGTGAACGTGAAAGATGAGAAACGGGACGACATGAATCACGCCGGTCTCGCCTCTACCCGAACCTGGCCTCCTCACCCCCACTCCTCTCCTCCTAGGTTGTTTGCTTAGCAAGCTGCTGAAGCAGGCAACCAAGGAGGAGGAGAGGAGTGGGGGTGAGAGCCTTCCGGGCTTTGTCACCTCCAGTTTTCATCTCGCCAGGTTTGAAGAACCGAGTGAGGGGTGGTGAATTGTTCCGGTGATTTTCGCCAAAGATGGAGTGATTTATTTTCATCCCCTCCCTAAAGTTTGAAACCCCCTATTAATATTATCAAGTGAGCAAACTGTTTCATGTTCAGTTGAGTTGTTCACAATTTTCTCCATCTACCCCCTGCTGCTGATTCGTTTTCTTTCCCCACCCTTTGTGATTTCTTTTCCTGACATAATAATATTCCTATAAAGTTAACGTTCTTTTTCTGTAATTATAAGTCGCGGTTTTGGTGAAGTTGTCAATTTCACTGTTGCTGAAACCTTAAGAGGTTGCAACACAGTGGGGCATAAACTGAGTGAGACACTGGACGAGAGAGAGCGATTGTCGACAATGCAAGCATTCCTAGAGATGAAATACCTTCGGCTTCGCTTCAACTTCATATGCACAACACATTTTGGGTGTGTTTTTTTTTTTTTAAAAAAAAAACTTTTTAGTTCTAAAATTTTGATGCGATATTTGTATGAAAATTGAAGAATAAATAATTTGTTGGAGAGGATAGATTGTATTCTTTTCAACCATTTTTGCAATAAAACAACAATGATTTGAAAATGGGGGTAAAGTTGTGAGAAAAAAGTTTTTTGAATTTGTGTAATTTAAATTGTACTCCGTAGATGTTTTGTTATACAAAAAGGAGCACATAATACCCAAAAAAAGGAAGAAAGTGAAGAAAAAAAAGAATATTTATTTATGGAAAATATTTTACTCCGTCCCATGTGTGTCCGTATCATACTATTAGTGATTGGTGTCATCACTTTAATTATAGAGGTGTCACTTCTCATAATTAATAATGATAATCTCGTAAGAAACAGTGATGACACCAATCACTATCACTACTAATATAACAACAGATATAGAGTTATAAAAAAAATGTCACAAATAAAATGTCACGAATATAGGCAGGTGGGAAACGTATATAAAATGGGAGGAGGCCTGCAAAGGGGAGAAGGCGAGAGAAGCACGCGGAACAAGAAACGATCCAAAGCCATCTCTCTCTCTCTCTCTCTCTCTCTCTCTCTCTCTCTCTCTTGTTTTTTCATCTGAATCAAATACTACGTCTATGTCTTCATTCACTAAAAATTAACGACGACCCAGTTTTTCGAAACATTTAGTTGGACTTAAATAGAAGTAGTATTAGAATTCTCTCTGACTCTGCAGTTTTTAATCCTCCACATACCGATATTTGGCGCGGGACCTTCGACGGATCATAATTTTCCCACGCAAAACGTGCGCGCTCCTCCGATTTCCTCTACCTTTTCTTCTTGTTGTTTTTTCCCTCCATTTCTGTTATTCGTTTTCCCGTGCTCGGCTTCCTCAGTTTCAATCGTTTCGCCGGAATCTGCCTCGCTCCGTGCCGGGAATCTCATCGGTGGAACGGAAATGGATTCGGCGAGGAGTTGGTTCCACAAGTTGCAGCCACGGGATAAGCTGAGGAAGAAGGATGTCATGGAGGATTCCGCCTTGAACAATAATTCCACGGAGACGGATGAAGAAGCTCTCTCCAAAGCCACCAAACAGAGAGTCGCCGCTGCCAAACAGTACATCGAGAATCATTACAAGGAGCAGATGAGGAATCTGCAGGAGAGGAAAGAGCGGTAAATTTTGCTTCCTTCATTGTGTATACGTTTTGAAAATTTCTGGTGGTGGTAACCGGTTTCATTCTTCTCAGCGTGGTCTTCATTGTTAATTTACACCGCATTGCTGTTTATTTTGCTTCAATTTCGGGTTTAGTGTAGCATAATTAATTTATAGAATTACATGCATGATCTAGGTCAAACAATGTATCTGTGAAAAAACAATGAATCTAGGTTTGGCTTTTATCCGATAAGAAGTTTCTGTGAAAGCAATTCACAACTGTGGAAGCTCTGAAGCTTCACTGATTCATAAACTTTCAGGCGAATGATCCTTGAAAAGAAGTTGGCTGATGCTGATGTCTCAGAGGAAGATCAGAACAACCTGCTTAAATTCTTGGAGCAGAAGGAGACTGAATACATGCGCCTGCAGCGCCATAAAATGGGGGTGGATGATTTCGAGTTATTAACAATGATTGGCAAGGGTGCATTTGGGGAGGTAACCTCTTTCAAGTACATTTGATATCCCTGCTTTTGTAATAACCTAAACAGTTATCACTGCACAATTCAACTCTTCGTCTTCAGTTGGTGGTTCTCTTTTCCCTGTGCAGGTTAGAATATGCAGAGAAAAGACAACTGGTAACGTGTATGCCATGAAAAAGCTAAAGAAATCAGAAATGCTTCGTAGAGGCCAGGTATAAATGTAGGTTCTGCCATGCTACGTCAATAATCATGTTGATTCAAAATTTATATTCATATTAAATTCCTAGGTTGAACATGTCAAAGCTGAAAGGAATCTGCTGGCAGAGGTAGACAGCAATTGCATTGTGAAACTCTACTGTTCTTTCCAAGACGATGAGTTTCTTTATCTTATAATGGAATATCTTCCTGGTGGAGACATGATGACTTTACTCATGAGAAAGGATATTTTGACTGAGGATGAAGCAAGATTCTATGTGGCAGAGACAGTTTTGGCCATCGAATCTATCCACAAACACAACTACATACACAGGTCTGTGTGTACAATGTTTATGATGGTCTTCCCTGTGTCAAGTAAGATGTGACTTATATATCTTTTACATTGCAGGGATATTAAGCCTGACAACTTACTGCTAGATAGATATGGACACTTGAGATTATCAGATTTTGGTCTATGTAAACCTTTGGACTGCAGTACCCTTGAAGAAGAAGATTTTTCATCAGCGAACAACGGTAATGAGGGTGCACAAAATGATGAACGCTCAGCAGCGCCAAAACGCACTCAACAAGAGCAACTAGAACATTGGCAGAAGAACAGGAGAATGCTTGTAAGTCTGGTCACATGGTTCCTCTAAATGTCATAAAGATTAGAAACCATGCTAGTACTATGCATTTATCAGTAATGTTTTGCACATTGCTTTCTTAGTTTATTAGTGCTTTTGGCCTGTGTTTTCTGGTTGTAGTCCAGTTTGATTGTTCCATTTGTTTTCTATCCATCTGATTAAGTACACCTAAAATTACACAATAGTGTCGCCCCTTAGGTCAAAGAAGCCAGATATGTCATGTGTAATACTCCATAATAGTTTGTATCACACTAGAATGGGTGTTTGTTAACTTTGAAAAAGTTAAAACTGGTTTACTTGTTGTTGCTTGAATGTTGCAGGCGTATTCCACTGTTGGTACACCTGACTACATAGCTCCAGAAGTCCTGTTGAAAAAGGGTTACGGCATGGAATGTGATTGGTGAGTGATTATCCGTGGTTTAGGGTTGCCAAATCAGATAAGCTGGGAAAATGTGATTTAACGGATTTTGAGTACACACACGGTTTTGGTTCGTAAAGTCGAACACTATAAGTCTATAATCATGACTCTGGATATGGTAATTTGAAGATATGGTAATTGCTTTAGTCTTTAAGTAGAGTAGCTTCTGTCTTGTGGAGGGATAAATTATGCTGAATAAAACTATTATTTTTAACAGGTGGTCACTCGGCGCCATAATGTATGAGATGCTTGTTGGTTATCCACCATTTTACTCAGATGATCCAATGTCAACATGTAGAAAGGTCAGTTAGGCACATTATCAACTTTGCAGTCAGAATATTAATATTAATATTAATCCAAGATAACCTGCACAATTAATGGCTTCGCCTTTAAACAATCTTTACATACAGTTGCAGGCACCTGGCTTATGATTGTATTTCTTCAACTGTTGTCAATTCAGTCATGTTTCATGATATGCATGTTAATTTACAATATCAATCTTGTAATGAGATATGTCTATAGCAACTATTTCAACTCTTCACTC
Source organism: Stellera chamaejasme (assembly GCA_024586325.1). Taxonomy (NCBI): domain Eukaryota; kingdom Viridiplantae; phylum Streptophyta; class Magnoliopsida; order Malvales; family Thymelaeaceae; genus Stellera; species Stellera chamaejasme. The sequence continues at coordinate 8,850,747 of CM044982.1, read as the reverse complement.
TTAAATTTTCCATGCAAGTGGAAAAATCTATATTGATGACAGCTTTGGAAGTTCATCTCATTATTCTTTTGTATGATGGTTGTGACAGAAAGGGCGTTCAATGTAAAGTTTAAACCTTTTTCCCCTATGCTTTTTGCATGAGTTTATGGTGTTAACTATTTTAGACAATTAATTGATATTATAAACTTTATGTCACCGACCATAAAATAGTGGGATTATAGGGTTCGGTCTGATGATAATGATTATGATACTCAACTGCTGCCAATTATTGCTCATTTGAAAGTTCTGATTTTGATGCTTATATCGCCAACCCAACTTATGAATAGGGAGTTACTTGCAAGTGAAATGTTTGCTGCATAGTGTTGTAAAATAAATTCTTTCTTTGTAGATTGTGAATTGGAAAACCCATTTGAAGTTTCCAGAAGAAGCGAAGCTATCACCGGAGGCAAAAGATTTAGTAAGCAAACTCTTGTGCAATGTCAGCCAGAGACTTGGATCGAACGGCACAGATGAAATTAAGGTGTTGTATGGTGTGTCCTATTCTAGATTCTAATATTTGCTCTCAAGATCTTTGGGAACAAAGGGAATCATTACCGTTTTCTCTCTTTCTCTAGGTTCATCCATGGTTTGATGGTATTGACTGGGATAGGATTTACCATACGGATGCTGCCTTTATCCCTGAGGTCAATGATGAGTTGGATACTCAGAATTTTGAGAAATTTGATGAGGTTGATCTTCTAAATTTCTTAGATCCTTTGACCTGATTATCTGAAGCATTACCATTAAAAGTCTTACTGGTTTCTTTCATTTTCATCTTCCTGCAGTCTGAGAATTCAAACCATTCTTGTTCTAAAACTGGGCCATGGAGAAAGGTACGCGTATAGTAGATACTTTGGATTAAAACTTTCAGGTTCCACATAATCTGTTTTTGTCTCACCTCCAAAGTTTCAGCTTTTCGTTTATCCTTTTCCACACCTGTCAAGGGCAGAACTTAAACTTTGAATTTCTTGTTGAGCTACAACACTGTAATATTTTGTATACTAGGTGCATATTTGACATAACTATGTTTGGAATTCATCGAAGGTGTTAAGTTACATTTTTCAGTAATAAATTTGCTACTATTTCATTTGAAATTTCGATTTTTGTTGTTCAGACATTTGCATTTCATTGCTCTATAGTTATGGGATTATGTTTCTCATGTGATTATAAGTGAAGTAAACAAATATTCTGTCTTTGTCATCTGCCATGCTGCTTTATTATTTATCTCCTTTCTTTCTTTCTTTCTTTCTTTCTTTCTTTCTTTCTTTCTTTTCTTTTTAATGTTTCCCTAGACTTAGATTAACTACCCACTTGCTTTTTTCCTTCTTTTATTGTACTTTTGGGGTTACATTTTTCTCTTTTTCTGCAGATGTTGTCATCGAAGGATGTCAATTTTGTAGGATACACCTACAAGAACTTCGAAATCGTCAATGATTATCCAGTTCCTGGAATGGGTATCTCTCTTGCTCTTCATTATTAAAATGATCTTGTACCAGTTATTTGTTTGGCCTTATGTCCAGATTTTTAAATAGCCCCAATGAAGCACCGGAAGAAGGGTGGTGTCATTAAGTTTTTTGCACAAAGTCATATTGCTGACCAAGTTTAAACAGTTTTTGACACTGTTGAACTCATGCAACCTATCCAATATAGTTGAGATTAGAATGTTGTATCGTGATGATAAGTAGTACTGGCAAAAAGATTATAAGCAGCATAAAGCCAAAAGCTGTTAGAATATTCAAAAGAACACCTACGGGTTTTCTGAAAGAGCTCAACTAGAGTTTACACATTGACTTTGATGTGCCCAGTGCAAGAAACTATATTTGTCAGCTTTGCATGTCCCAGTATGAAAGCTGGGCGAAACCATCGTTTTACCTTCACTAATGATGTGGTATAAGAGTGGAAAATGTGAATCTCGACTAGGAATTGACAGCTGAAAAGCATGTTGTTGTCAATATGTTTTAAAGGCTCAAGCTAATTATTTGGATGCATACTAATAAGCTTTCTGTGGTATGAAAGTCTTATGAATTGAGTCTTTAGTTTGATACTACATAAATTGTTAGTACTTCAACTATGAACATTTGCTATGGTGTCCGCGGTTGTTCTGGTTAACCAAGTTTTGGCTCTGATTCTACTACATTTTTAGGAAACGATTAATGGTAGTGATAATTGCTTTTGTGAGGAAATATAGGCTAGCAGCTTGTGTTTGGTGTTAAGTTATATGACCTTGAGAAAAGCTTAAGTCGGTCCCCCACTTTTCCTGTGAGCATTTGTAGATAGAATCACTACAAATTTTAACATCCTTTTTTGGGGGGTTTCTTGTAGCTGAGTTGAAGAAGAAGAACAACAATGCATCAAAGAAGCCATCCATCAAGACACTTTTTGGTTCGTCTTAGTTCTAGCAGTATCACTTGCTGGCTTCCTTTTCATGATCACTGCACAATTGTGACATACCATAACTTGAATTTAACTTGTGTGTAGATAATGAATCAGAGACAGGGGGTTCAACAGTGTCCCAGACCGATACCCACTCCACTTGCGGGAGCTTATCATCAGTTTCTGACAAAAATGCATCGTCTCCCTAACTTGGAGAAAGAAAGTCATCAAAGGACGGGACAGGTTAACCTGCATCGTAACAGATCGCAATATGGTTGTTATCGATGTGATGTGGCGCTTCTCTTTCCGGCTTGGTTGTGAGGAATGTTTGCCGGAATGAAGTAGAAGATGCTGAAAGTTAATACTAATAGTCCAGCCAACATCAGATAAGCATATTTTTTGCCGTTTTCACCCCCTTTTAAGTTTAACAAGTGTGTATGAGAGAAAGAAAGGAACTGCCATTATTTTTCTAATCAAAAGCGTTTGCACTTACAGAAGAGCTAGTGACACACTAAATGTTACTTACAAGTCACGTCATGTGTAAGGTTCATTTTGTCTTCTCCTTCTTGTAAACTATTGTTTTTGTACAGAAATGTATGTAGTAATGACGAAAGATGTTCACATAGACGGGGTCAAAATCAAAATAAAAGACCACCGGAAATTGTACTTTTGTCTTGCCGGCCGCTACGTACGTTTTAGCCACGACCAGGTGCGTCTGTTCAAATTTAAAGGGTTCTGTTCTGCAACTATTGTGACTGTCAATTGTGTTCTGATTCAATTTAACTATTGTGAAAGTTGCTCCAACAATAGGATTTTGGGTTACTTTTAGACTAAAATAGAGAATACTAGTATTATTTTCCCGCAACGAATTCCAACATATATTAGGGAAAAATTGTACATGAAAATTGAGGTTGTACAATGGTATATAAAAAAACTTAAAATATTTAAGGTGAAACTAAAAATTGCACAGAGAACAAATAAAATTTATGCACCCAATTGAACAAAATTTATGCGCCCAATTGAACAAGAAAATAAAGTATTAGATGGAAAAAAAATGAGAATAACATGTGTTTTAAAAAAATAATGTGACGAACAATATTCATCGAAATGTGTATTAACTTGATTGAGAATATCCAACATTCATTAAGCATAAATGAGATAATATATGTTTTAAAAAATAATTAATAAAACTGTTCTATTTATTTTTAAAATCCAAAAAATAAGTAATTTTAAATTTGAAATATAGCTAATTCAATAAGTAACTTTTAGCAGTTATTTATTTTAGCAGTTTTAAAGTATTTAATGTATGATTTTTTTCATGCATATTCAGACATCTAAAGTTAAATATTATTTATGTGCATCATAATTTCCGGTATACATTTTCTAAATATACTTTTTTGAAATTTTTTGCACTTTTTATCTTTATAAATATTTGAGTCAAACATTTAACTTTGAAACATAAATTTCAAATAGTGCAATTATTTAAGTACGGTGGGAGTACATCTCTACAAGACTACAATCATTTTAAAATAGAAGTACCAACTATACCACTACGTAGTTGGGGGGAGTTTGGTAACAGGAATGGTAACGTATCCCCTGCTACCATCATATTTACCGATTTTGAATTTAAAAAAAAAAATTAAAGCGACGGTGGCGAGCTGGTAATGCCCCTACCCGTTACCACGTTTATTTTTTTTCATCTCCCTCCTGAAACTATTTGAACAGCTAGAGTTTACATTTTCGAGACGTGCTAGCGGGTTAGTAATGCCCCCACCCGCTACCAAGCCCCTTCTTCTTCCCCACCAGCATATTTCTTCTCACACTTAACAAAAACTCGTTCCATCTTCTTCTTCCCTCTCTCGTCGGATCCCCTTCAACCTTTCTCATCTCCATTCGATCCGGCATTGTCTGGCTTCCAAAGGGCAAGATTCTTATTGCCATGAGCTTCATAAGTAGCTTACTCCTATTTATTTTTATTTTTTGCTAAGCTTGTTAAGAAATTTATGAATTTTCTTCTATGTTTTCATTTTTGGAGAATGCTTTTTTATTTCAAGTTCTTGAGTCGAGATTTTAGAGAATTATAAGTTTAAGAACTAAAGTGAAATTTTCATAAGGGTAAAAGAATAAATTCACATAAATTCGTTAGAACTAACGACTTAAGTGGACGGAAATGACCAAAATATGACACAATACCATAGGATATAGGACTTAAACATGACAAAATTTTAAAACATGACAATAATTATTTTTACGGGACCACCAGCGGAATTTACTCTTTTTATTCCCATATTTTCGTTCTTATTAGACTCATATCGCTCTTTATTTTTGTCTATTTTTAGTCGGGTTGTGGCCTTTTCCTCTTTGGTTATTTTGAAAAGGGTTTCCCTCATTCAATACTTTATGATTCCATGCATTAGATGAGAAAGAATGAAAGAAATGAGTATATGTATTATTGTGATTATGGAGAGCATATATATATATATATATATATATATATATATATATATATATATATATATATATATATATATATATATATATATATATTCACCTTCCATGCATCAGGTAGCGTTGCTCTGCTATGTCGTCACAACTCACAAATCAAGATACCTACAATATAATACTACTATATTAACATTGTCTCGATCAACATTTTATCATGAGAATTAAGTATGTCTCACCGTACAAACAATATGATCATTCTCATAATGAAACGTCCCAATAAAAAAACAATAAACCATGCTATTGAAACTAGAAGTGATTCTACAATGGTTATTAGATGACTTGTCCTAGAAGTCATAGAGTCCTTGTTCAACTAGGAGTAGGAGTAGGAATACATTCAGTAGGATGTTTGATGTAGAATCCTAGTAGGTTTAGTACTCAGATTAATTGTGTAATGCCTATATAAGGCGAGACTTTCCTCTAATCAAGCAATCAATTCGGCCTAAACCTAGACACTTTGATACTCTTGCACAGCTAAACCTAACATTGTGGTATCAGAGCAAGGTTCAAGTCTAGATGGCTGAAAATAATATGAGCTATGTTCCTTTGGGACAAATTCCGCTTTACAAAGGTGAGTCCTTTGATTTCGGTGTATCGAATGAGAACTATATTCATGTCTCATGAATTATGGGAAATAGTAGAGAAGGGACCAAAGGCAGCGGCGAAGGAACATCAACAGCGAAGAAGCACTCGAAAAGAAGAAATCAAAAGGGATGCCGTGGCTTTGCAAATCATTCAACAAGGAGTGGAGGATTCAATATTCTCCGTAATTGCAGTGCTCAACTACAAAGAAAGCAAGCATGGGATAATGAAGGTGGAGTTTCAAGGCTCACTAAAGTCATTGAAGTTAGACTTCAAGGACTCGGACAAGACTTTGAAACCTCCGTAATGAAGAAAACGAGTCTGCATGCACCCTATCTTGCAAAAGTTTCGATATTGTAAGCAAGATGAGAGGCTATGGGGAAGAAATTAAAGATAAAGCAATTGTGACAAAGATCTTGAGAAGTCTCACTCCCAGATTTGATCATGTAGTGGCAGCTATTGAGGAATCCAAAAATCTATCAGAACTTACCTTTGATGAACTGATGGGATCTCTTCAAGTGCATGAAGCAAGAATGCTCAGGAATACTGAAAAAGAGGAGGAAAGTGCCTTCCAAATACAGGAAGACACCAAAGGTAACCACTTCAATCGTGGTCGTGCAAGATTTTTCAGAGGTAGAGGAAGAGGAAGGTCGAGAGGGAGACCTTCTATCCAATGCACCTATTGCAAAAAACCAGGACACCATGAAGATGACTGTTGGGGAAAACAGCAGTGCTCTTATTGCAAAAAAAGGGGTCACAAGGAGGAGGACTGTTGGAATAAACCAGGGGATGCCAACTATGCTGAAGAAGAAGCTGAGAGAGAAGAGTACTTGTTTATGGCTCCTTCAGGACAGAAATCAACAACAGACATATGGTTTCTTGATAGTGGATGTTCAAATCATCTAACTGGGTTCAAAACCAGATTCAGGACTTTAGATGAAACATACAAGTCACAAGTGAGACTAGGAGATGACAAAGTAATCAGAATAGAAGGAAAAGGAGAAGTCATGATTCACAGTGGACAAAAAATCAAAATCATAAAGAACGTGGACTATGCACCAGGATTGGCAAACAATCTCATCAGCATTGGTCAACTTGTAAAAGAGGGATACAGTGTTTTATTTCACAAATCAACTTGTGAAATCAGAGACAAGGATGGTAAAGTAGTTCTCAAATCACAGATGGCTGAGAACCAGATGTTTCTGTCAATTTCACAACAAAGATCAAGCCCTGATAGGAAAGAAGGAGATGGAATCCAAGCTGTGGCATCACAGATATGGACATCTCAACTTCAAGTCATTGCAGATGTTAGCATCAAAAAATATGGTAGATGGACTACCTAAAATTGCAGAAGAACAGGAACTGTGTGTGGGTGCACTTTAGGGAAGCAGATTCAAAATCGCTTTCCAAAAAATCAGGCAAAGAGAGCTACTTGCAGATTGGAACTGGTGCATGCAGATCTTTGTGGTCCAATGAGAACACCATCACATGCAGGTAACAAATACCTATTCTTACTTACAGATGATTATACCAGGATGAGTTGGGGGTTCTTTTTAATGAATAAATCAGATACATTCGAGCAATTCAAAAGGTTTCAAGCTCTCATTGAGAGGGAGACAGGACAAAAACTCAAAACCTTGAGAACTGACAGAGGTGGAGAGTTTTTATCCAAGGATTTTATCACTCATTGTGAAGAGGCTGGAATCAAAAGACAACTCACTGCACCCTACACTCCTGAGCAGAATGGAGTAGCAGAGAGAAAGAACAGGACTACAATTGAAATGGCCAGATGCATGATAAAAACTAGAAACTTACCTGATGTTTTCTGGGCAGAAGCTGTGGCTACAGCCATATATCTCCTAAATATATCTCCCACCAGATCAGTTGAGGGCAAGACTCCATTTGAGGCATGGTATGGCTTCAAACCTACAGTCTCTCACTTAAGAGTATTTGGTTGTGTCTGCTATGCCTTGTCAACTGATAGACATAAACTTGATCAGAAGAGCAAAAAATGCATATTTGTGGGATATTGTTCAGAGTCTAAAGCCTATAGAGTATTTGATCCACAGAATAAGAGACTAATTATCAGCAGAGATGTAAAGTTTGATGAAAACCAAGAATGGAATCAAACTGAAACAACTCAGACTCAAGTTCTAATGGAAGACACAACAGATGGACATGAAGATCATCATGAAGACCCTCATGACACTATAGAAACAGATAAGGCAGAAGACTTAGAATCTGATACTGATAAAGAACAACCAGAACATGCTTCTCGAAGGTCGCAAAGATTGAAGAAACCACCAGCACACTTGTCAGATTATCACACAGAACTGGCCATGTATGCAGCAGATCCAGTTTCAGCTGATGAAGCTTTACAACAAGAAGTTTGGGAAAAGGCTATGTTGGAAGAACTGGAATCAATTAACAGAAATCAAACATGGCAGTTGGTTCAGGCTCCTGAAGGGAAGAATATCATAGGACTAAAATGGATTTTCAAAACGAAACTTCATGCAGATGGAAGTGTGCATAAACATAAAGCAAGACTTGTGGTGAGAGGTTTTAGTCAGGAACCAGGTGTGGATTATGATGAAACCTTTGCACCAGCTTGCAAGGTTTGATACTGATTAGAACCATTCTAGCTATAGCTGCACAATATCAATGGAAGGTACATCAATTTGATGTAAAATCAGCCTTTTTAAATGGAGACTTGAAGGAGGAGGTATATGTTGCTCAACCTACTGGTTTCATTATAAAAGGAAAGGAGCAGTGGGTTTACAGACTGAAGAAAGCATTGTATGGGTTAAAGCAGGCCCCAAGGGCTTGGTATGCCAAAATAGATGAATTTTTCTCTACCAAGGGATACACTAAGAGTCCAAATGAGCCTACCTTATACTATAAACAGGAACAAGGTAAGGAGGTAGTGCTGATAAGCCTCTATGTGGATGATATGATCTACACCGGTTCATCACTAAAGATGATTCAAGAATTTCAAGATGATATGAAGAGAAGCTTTGATATGACAGACCTAGGGGAACTAAAGTTTTTCCTAGGACTAGAAGTGAAACAAACTACAGAGGGGATATTTGTATCTCAAAACAAATATGCTACAGACCTACTCAAAGCATTCAACATGAAGAACTGCAATCCTGTAAGCACACCTATAAACACCAATGAGAAGCTGATAGTTGATGATGGCACAGGTGAAGCTGATGCAAGAAAATTTAGAAGTCTTGTGGGCAGACTCATCTATCTAACACATACACGACCTGACATTAGTTATGCTGTTGGTCTAGTTTCCAGATTTATGCACCAACCATCCAAGCAACACCAGGGAGCAGCAAAAAGGATCCTCCGATATGTAGCTGGAACAATTAACTTCGGGATTTGGTTTAAGAGGGTCCAAGAATTCAAGCTCAGAGGATTTACTGATAGTGATTGGGCTGGAGATCAAGTAGAGAGGAAGAGTACTTCTGGAAACTGCTTCCACTTGGGCTCTGGAGTTATTTCTTGGTCATCAAAGAAGCAGCAACAAGTGGCATTGTCTACAGAAGCTGAATATGTGGCAAAGAATACTGCATGCCAAGCCATTTGGTTAAGAAGGTTGTTGAAGGATGTTGGTGAAGAACAGGAAGGTGCTACATTAATCTTTTGTGATAGCAGATCAGCAGCTGCTATGGCAAGAAACCCAGTAATGCATGGTCGAACCAAACATATAGAACTGAGGTACCATTTTATCAGAGAATTGATTAGTGCAGGACACATCAGCCTTGAGTATTGCAACACAAAGGATCAAGTTGCTGATATCTTCACCAAAGGTTTACCAGCAGCAAGATTTGAGTATCTGAGATCACTCATGTATGTAACCAGCTTTGAATCAAGAGGGAGTATTGAAACTAGAAGTGATTCTACAGCTGGTTATTAGATGACTTGTCCTAGAAGTCATAGAGTCCTTGTTCAACTAGGAGTAGGAGTAGGAATACATTCAGTAGGATGTTTGATGTAGAATCCTAGTAGGTTTAGTACTCAGATTAATTCGTGTAATGCCTATATAAGGCAGAGACTTTTCTCTAATCAAGCAATCAATTCGGCCTAAACCTAGACACTTTGATACTCTTGCACAGCTAAACCTAACATATAATACGCAAAAGATTTATCCTTTAAAATAATAATCATTTTCAATACTTTATTGTCTCAATTAGTCATTGTCACTTTCTTCACAGTATTGATTCTATTGAACTCGAATTTGTTTCTATTCTGTTTGTTGCAGACCTTTATTGCTTCATCTTTCTACATGTCACATTCACCTCATTTTTTTCCTATTTTATCTTTGTTGGTAAATTTGAATGACTCTTAATTTCCGATCATTTCCTTGGTTTATCAAAACGAATTAATTAATCAGCACAAAGCCAAGGGTGGTTTCCATATAACTAAAAAATAATCTTCATTTTTTTTTGAAAAGGCAACAATTTTATTAAAGATTTTTTTTTTTTTATAAAAAATAAAATCAAGCTTCTAAGGTGCAGAAGCTTAGGCTACAAGAAGAGAAACTACAGGACCGGCTGAAAAGAAAATCCATCAACAAAAGTTGCCAATATCACATCAAAATAAAAACTATTATGGTATATTAACATCATCAATAACAATGCTGAATGCCTCATTCATACCATATTGTTAACACATTTTTCTTCGTAGAGTGTATAAGAAATGGACAATATTTGAATGAGACATATAGAAAGTATGTATTTATGTTCACTAATTAATGACAGTTCACACTCAAAGTGATGTGTAACTTGATTAATTAAGTTATGTGAAATGCTTTGAACAGAACTAGTCAGTGTTGAGTATTTCGTAATTTACATGCATGGCCCATATGTTCCCTCCCTCCAGACCTTAAAAAGGGAACATTAAGTATTAATTAATTAATTAAATTACCTGATTAATTAAAGTGATAAGGAGTAACATTTACCGGCTCTTTGTATTTTAGCCCCATATACTAACACAACTAGGAAGATCATCTCAAACAGTTTTTTCATTTTATTGATATGCTCACTTTTAGAGAATGTTGAAAACAAATATGTGCAACAGCTTTCCCAGCTCATTATCTAAAACGGGGAATGAGAGAAAATAATAGGGAGACTTCTCTAAATTTTGGAGGCTTCTTCAAATCTACCTTTGTAAAACTCATCTCATCTCTCTTGGGCTGATTGTTATTGGTTTAAACATTTCTCCAAATGTAGAATATTTTATTCTTCTAATAAATGTACGATTATTCAAAATGGGGAAGTTGTTAGAGTTGGAGCATTTTTTTGTGAAAAATATGACTTTTTGCTTCCCTATTTTGGAGAAAATTTTGAGAAAACTATTAAAGATGCCCTAACCACCCCTAATTAGTAGCGGTAGCATTTATCATTATCAGTATGAATTGTGTGTAGGAATGAGTAGTTTCATTCACTACGTGGATAAGACAGCCTTACTGTGGCCTCCGCCGCAGTAAATGCCGCAGTAAATGACGTTTACTGCGAAATTTACTGCGGTAGAGGCCGCAGTAGGCCGTAGTAAACGCCATTTACTGCGGAGGCCGCAGTAAAATCTGACTTCTCTACGTAGTTATGAGGAAACTTTTGCCCGTTGTCTCTTCTGTGTTTTCTTTTTAACGTTTTAGTGAATATGGGGAAAGATGTCTTGGTCTTGTACGCTGATTTGAGCTTACCCCTTAAGTTTACTTGAAAAAAATTATTAAATAAAAAAACGTTATAAATATTTAGGAACGTTTCAAGAAAAATGTTGCAATACAGAAAGGATAGAGAGAGTACTAACTACTTTGAACATTTTAATATGTTCTGTTTAATGATATCCATATATGCAGTTCCTTGGGTATATGCGCAAACGAAGTTCTGTAGTGTACATACGTGTATATATATATATATATATATATATATATATATATATATATATATATATATATATATATATATATATATATATATATATATATATATATATATATATATGTGTGTGTGTGTGTGTGTGTGTTCTACAGTTTATCATTATAAATGGCAGTGGAGCTAATTATCCACGGTTCATTTACCTCGATATCAGTAGACTTTTTTACTTTTACGGTTTGCTGGTATTTTTCTAATGAAGACAAATTTACCTCAACTTCCATATCCGCGGATATTAATTAATTAGAGATGAGTAAAATCGCGTCTGATCAGGTTTAAGTCTCGGCGACCTATTTTAGTCCCAGTTTAAGTATTTGAATCAGTCGAATCCCATTTTTTGAATTCGTGACCTAATGGGGTCCTTTCCGTCCAACCCTTCCGTTATCTTGGACGGAAAACTGTGAAATGTCGATTTTGCCCTTAGTGTGTCTGACTTGGCAGCTGAGGTGGATATAAAATCTGAAAAAATAGGAATAAAATCCGAAAAATAGGAATAAAATCCGAAAAATCCGAAAAAATCCGAAAAATCCAAAATAAAATCCGAAAAAATAGGAATTAAATCATATAAATAGGAATCATATATTATATAATTATCATATAATTATATATCCGAAAAATGCGATAATAATTAAATAATCCGAAAAATCCAAAATAAAATCATATAATTATATAATTATCATATAATTATCATATAATTATATATCCGAAAAATCCGATAATAATTAAATAATCTGAAAAATCCAAAATAAAATCATATAATTATATAATTATCATATAATTATCATATAATTATATATCCGAAAAATCCGATAATAATTAAATAATCCGAAAAATCCAAAATAAAATCGAGAATAAAATCATATAATTATATAATTATAATTTAATTATAAATACTACCTTCATGTATATATAAAACAAAAAAATGTACTGTTTAATTAGTTTTTAGCATTTGATGTTTAATTATAATTACAAAAAAAATGTACTGTTTAATTATAATTATAAATATTTAACTTTTAATTTCAAAAATCGACTTAAATTATTATTAATAAGCTTTTATCAAATAAAATCTAAGAAACTTATTTAAAAATGTCTTTGTATGTTAAAATATTGTTAAAGAAATTAAAAACCAAACATCAAATGCTAAAAACTAATTAAGAGTACATTTTTTGTTTTATATATACATGAAGGTAATTATATGATTATATGATTTTATTTTGGATTTTTCAGATTATTTAATTATTATCGGATTTTTTCGGATTTTTCGGATTATTTAATTATTATCGGATTTTTCGGATATATAATTATATGATAATTATATGATTATATGATTTTATTTTGGATTTTTCAGATTATTTAATTATTATCGGATTTTTTCGGATTTTTCGGATTTTATTTTGGATTTTTCGGATTTTTTTCGGATTTTATTCCTATTTTCGGATTTTATTCCTATTTTTTCAGATTTTATATCCACCTCAGCTGCCAAGTCAGACACACTAAGGGCAAAATCGACATATCACAGTTTTCCGTCCAAGATAACGGAATGGTTGGACGGAAAGGACCCCATTAGGTCACGAATTCAAAAAATGGGATTCGACTGATTCAAATACTTAAACTGGGACTAAAATAGGTCGCCGAGACTTAAACTGGGACTGTACGCGGATTTTACTCAAAAAATTATAAATATCTCAACTTATGCTACAAGCTAAGAGCATTAAGCACTATAGAATTAATGGAAGATAAAAACTTGTAACTAGATGAATATTTTTAGACCTAATTAATCTGTATAATGGGTTTGCAAATTGCTGAAATCCGCGAATGGTGGAGCTCCACGATGCAGTTGGATCAAACCTACCTCCACCTCTCTATAAACCTTAACAGATTAGAAAATAATCTACCTCCGCAATAATGAGTCTCCAAGAATTACGGATTACTCTAACCTACTATATATAATCCCTATTTATGATGAGAGTGAAAGAAAAGCAGAAAAATAACTGCGTGTAATGGGGAAATCGTAATGCATGCGTATGCCCTAAACTTCATCGCTGTACATATACCTTTTGTCCTTCCTAATTTGACAACTTGTGATTATTTTACAAAAAAAAAAAGATTTAAAATGAGAAAAAGTAATTTGATGAGTATGAAAAAACTGGCAATATATAGCTGTGACCTATGGTAAATATTGTCACTTAGTAGCTTAACTTGACGCAAATGTCTGACTATGCCGGCCGAGCCATCAGCTAATTAATTTGGCACCTAATTAATTATTAATACAAATCACCAAAAAGTAGTTACTTGGTTCATATATACTGACATATATATCATCATCATCATCATCGGGTCTTAGATCTCGACGACCGCCACTATTTCTTCCTCTCCAACATCAATTACCTCTCTCACCAGTTAATGCAGATTATTAACTACTAATTAAGTATAATTACGCATCATTAATTATCATGAAAGGAGGGTTTCAAATTGTTGGGGCTCTGGATCAGATGATCCCACCGGTTGAGCCATGGGATCATATCGCCGCCGGCGCCGCCAGGGGCTGTGGCCTCAACGTCGAACTCTCCGACTGGGTCGAACAAGTCACCAAGCAGCTCATCAACGACGCCGCCATCCCTGATGATCATGGTCAAACCATCACACCAGATCATCATGATCATGCAGGTGATAATTATGTCTGCAACCTGCAGCAGCTGCCACATGAGATGATTTGCTCTATACCACCAGGTGACTTGTCTCACAAGAAACAAAGCCGCGACCCCAACTGGAACCATCACCATGATCATGATCAGTTATTAGTCTTAGATATTGATCATAGTGGTAAAAATAGTATTAATTACTATAATCCTCCCACAGAAGAGATTGAGGAGCAACAGTCGTTAATCAGCCTGATGACATACCTACTAGAATCCGCCGTCGCCATCTCCGTCGACAACCTTGGCGAGGCCCACCGGATGCTGTTGGAGCTCACCCAGATGGCCTCGCCTTACGCCGCCTCCTCCGCCGAGCGCGTCGTGGCTTACTTCGCCAAGGCCATGTCAAGCCGGGTGGTCAACTCCTGGCTCGGAATCTGCCACCCCCTGGTCAACCACCGGAGCATCCACGCCGCCGTTCAAGTCTTCAACAACATCTCGCCGTTCACCAAGTTCGCCCACTTCACCTCCAACCAAGCCATCCTCGAAGCCTTCCACCGGTGCGACCGGGTCCACATCATCGACCTCGACATAATGCAGGGTCTTCAGTGGCCGGCGCTTTTCCACATCCTCGCCACACGTGCTGAAGGCTCCCCGCACGTGCGGATGACCGGACTGGGCTCCAACTTGGACGTCCTCATGGAGACCGGCAAGAATTTGTCCAGCTTCGCCAAGCGCTTGGGGCTCTCATTCGAATTCCAACCCATAGCCAAGAAATTCGGCGACGTCGACGTTTCGATGGTCCACGTCAGACATGGCGAGGCCGTCGCCGTTCACTGGCTCCGGCATTCCCTTTACGACGCAGTCGGACCCGACTGGAAAGCCATGAGAATTCTCCAGCAGCTGACGCCGCGGATCATCACCCTGGTCGAACCGGAGATGTCGCTCGGCGGTTCGTTTCTGGATCGGTTCGTCGGGTCGCTCCATTTCTACTCTACGGTTTTCGACTCACTCGGAGCTTACCTTGGGAGCGACCACCCTGGTCGGTACCGGGTGGAGCATTGCCTGTTGCATCAGGAGATTAACAACATTCTGGCGATCGGAGGGCCGGCGAGGAGCGGAGAAGAGAAGTTCCGGAGCTGGAGGAACGAATTGGGCCGGGCCGGGTTCGGGCAGGTGGCGATGAGTAGTAATTCTATGGCCCAGGCCCAACTGATATTGAATATGTTCCCGCCGGCTCATGGTTACAGTCTTGGTCAGGGTGATGGGACCCTCAGGCTGGGATGGAAAGAGACTAGCTTGTATACAGCTTCGGCTTGGACCAGCCATGTGGTCCGATGACGATAGCTAATTATAATTAATGGATAATTTTTTTATGTTTGGACTGTGTAAGTGTTTTTTTTTCTTTTTCCAATCGGTTCTAGTTTTAAAATGTGCATATGTATATTGGCATATTATTATTGACAAAGAGGCTAATTAATTAAACTACTCTACCTATAATCGGCTTTAATTTTCTTATTTTTTTTATGAATAATCGACTTTAATTCTAGTTTGTACTAGTATATCAGATGCATGTGGTGATTGGTGAGTTTCACATTTGTTCTTATATATATAAATGTTTTCTTTATCTTTTTCTATATCACTTAATTCTACCTACTAATATATAAAATACAAAAAAAAAATTCAATTCTTTATCTTTTCTATATCACTTTATCTTTACTTTTCTACCTGACTAATGAGCAATAATTAAGTAAACATATACAAACATCTTACATTCACCTTAATCTCCGTGTCCAAACAAATCTACCAATCTTTCAGGGACGGAGGGAGTATGTATGCATGTAACTACGAGCCTTCGGTATGGGTTTCGTATACAGGGCAAAAAAGTGTACGAGAACATGTAATCTCAATCTTCTATATATATGAGCGAATAATTTCATTATACTACATGCATGTAATGAGTTTGAATAGACTCGGATCTATGAACAATGTCATGGAAGTTTATATGCAATGATTTATCAATATGACATTGTATACAATCATGTAACTAAAAGACAGATTGTTATAAAAAAATCATTCAAACCGAAACAAAGCCAAGGTGTCAACAAAAAAAGGAAAACATGTTGAACCTTTGAGCTGTTTGTTGAGATAATCAGAGAAGAGCAAGTAAAAGAAGTCATCGATATTGAGCACTGGACGATGTTCTTGGTGAGATGATGGTAGACAAAACCAAATAACAATTCAATCGACAACTAAAATAAATAGGCATATGCAAATTAGATGCAGAGTACTGAAGTGGCCTTGAAAGAAGGAAAGCAAATACAACATCACCTGCAAGGATACAAACACATTACAACAGATAAGAAAGAAAAGATGAATGGGAAATCATAAAACATAAGTAAGAGATAGCCATAACAGAAAGAAATCATTGAGAGGGAAAATCAAAATCAAGAGGCGAGGTGGATCGATAGTGAAAACAGGTGTGGTCGGAGTTTCTATGGACAGGTACCTGAATCGAAGATTGCAAGCAATGCCTCCCGTCGAGCCCAAGTGACCAGTTCCCCGGCAGCGTCCGACGTTTCAGATCGAAAAAGCCTAACGATATTTGGCCTCGATTCAATGCCTCCAGCCGAGCCCGATTGCCCCGTCGTCTGGCACCGAGTCCACACTGATACTCCAAATTGAGGGCTTCACGTCATGGAGACTCAAACGATGAAGGTTTCTTGGTCGTTTGAAGCCTTTCCTGGTCGTCTGAAGCAGAAGTCAACAGAGAATGGAGAGGGGTAGGATTTAAAAGAGGAAGAGAGTCATTGAAAAAAGGAGTCGAGAAGACAACAAAGTGGAAAGAAAAAAAAACGTAGGGGAATAGAAAGAGAATGGAGAGAAAAAGGAATTAAATGAAATAGTAAGAGAGAAAACTGTTTGCTATTAAATTTGTATTGATTACTCATTATAATTACTGATTAAAATTAACCATAAAATGAGATAGAATTGATTGGAATTAAATCAATATTAATTACTGATTAAAATTTACCAAAAGTGTTTTGTTTTAAAAAAATGGATATCATATCAAGGAGCATATATAGATCATATTAACTGTTGTAAAATGTACTAAAAAGAAGATATATACATTGTCAGCATGGAACGTGAATATTTAGATTTGTTAAAAGAATTTAACAATATATTTTTCCAAGAAGACAACAAAGTTTCCCAGTTTTCCAATCAAAATTTCAAGAACAGTTTCATATAATTAGCCTTTGATATTTACAAGAAAAATAAGAACGTCTACCATATCATGGATATAAAAACTACCATTGGTTGAACCATGAACTTCCGACCAGTGCTCCAACCAATAATTCACAAACCTTTTCATATCCAGGCCTTCCTGTCGGCCTAAATATGAGTCGTATCAAAAGTTGGGATGCGGTGGTTGGTAAAATTGAGAACAGGCTCTCGAGTTGGAAGGCTAAATCCTTATCCATCGGTGGTCGGCTGACCCTTGTGAATGCGGTTCTTGGAAGTTTGCCCCTGTATCACTTGTCAGTGTTTCTTGCCCCGGTTGGTGTGGTGAAAAAAATTGAATCTTTGAGGAACAAATTCTTTTGGGGGGCTTCAGGGGAGGGTAGAAAGTTGATTTGGGCTAGGATTGATCGGTTGTTCGGAGATAGGGATGCAGGAGGGTTGAGTGTGGATAGTTTAAAAGGAAAGAATTTGGCTCTCCTTAATAAGTGGAAATGGAGGTGGCTTACGGAAGAAGACCGCTTGTGGGCGAAGGTGGTGTCTAGCATTCATGGGGGTGTCCCGGGTTCGTCTCACCTTGGAGATCTCCCGGAGGGTTGGTGTGTTTGGAAAGGGATTAGGAAGGCGCATGGGGAAGTAGAAGGGTTGGGTCCCGATTTCAAAAATCTCTTTGTAAGGGTGGTGAGAGAGGGGAATAGTACTAAGTTCTGGAAAGACGTGTGGATTGGCGAGGGGTCGTTGGAGAGCAAATTCAGTAGGTTGTACGAGCTAGAGGTTAATAAAGAGGGTATGGTTGGTGAGAAGCTTAGACACTCACTCTTACTAATTAAATTAAGTTACATAACTCCACACCACTGGGAAAGTATTAATAAAATATATCAATGGAGTTTCAGATCTCAAAAATATTATTAAGAACAGAAATTGTAACTCCAATAGCAGATTGACATGCTGAACATAGAAACTTGAATTGGTGAGTATCTCGTACCATACACAAAAAGGTGACACTATGTGATCAACAACACTGACACAGTCTTCATCAAGACTAACCTTTTTATAAACATTTGAGAATTTAGTCAATATCTTGGTCCAAAGTTAACGTTATTGCACCAAGAGATAATACAACTCTCTTAACTAAGATTCAACGAATAATTAAATCTAACAGCACATGCCAATGATCATAAACTAGAAACTTTTTAAAAAACAATAAACAAAAAGTAGAAATTAATTCTAACCAGAAGAGCACTTCATACCAAAAAAACCGAACCCATTGTTATAAATAGAGTTACCAAAAAATAAACGTAACATATTGAGAAAATTGTTTAATTAATTGTTGGGGTAGCCGCAATGGTAGCAAACCGGTACCTACTATGAAAAAGGCAGATCTCACCCGCGTGGGAAAGGAAAAATTGCGTGGGAAAAATGAAATTTCAACTTTTGATTTTTGGGCTGGTAGCCCCTTGGTAGCTGTTTGGGAGCTACCAGCCTAGCTTCTCGAGAAACTTCCACTTCATCCGGTAGCGACCATCCTCAACACTTTCATTTTGGAGCTACTTTCGTGATTTTGTTTTGAATTATTGATTAAATTAGTTGAGTGTGCTAGAAAATTATTGGGTGTCCTAGAAAATTGGTGAAGAGCATGAATTACTGATTAAATCCAGTTGGGTATGAGTTTTTCTTAATATTTCTGATTTTATATTTTCGTATATAGTTTTTTTCTTAATTTTTTATGCAACCTTCTATTTTGTGTGGATATATTTAATTACATGCTTCACAATGTCAAAATTGTACCTACTACAAGAGGACAAATGGAGAACCGTCGCTATTCTACAACACAACCACGAACACTAGTGGTTGTTCCAGGCTCGGAGTTGGTACTCACGGAGCAGGATGAGCACAATGATTCTTAAAACAAAAAGTTATGTTATCAAAAACGTAAAAAGAAAAAAAATAACAGAAGTAGCGGCCTAGGAGCTATTTTTTAGCTACCATGTTTGTGGTTGTCTTAGTCTACGTGGAACCCAAGAGGCTATGCCGAAACTATTGGTAGCGGATTGGTAGTTCATCGGATTGGTAGTTCATCAAAGTAGAAGTAGCTCCATATTTCGTAGCTCTTTGGTAGCTCAAGTTGGAGCTACTATGGTAGCTGATTTGGTAGCATTTCTTTAGCTACCAAAACCTATCAACTACGTAGTGTGCCAATGATCATAAACTAGAAACTTTTTAAAAAACAATAAACAAAAAGTAGAAATTAATTCTAACCAGAAGAGCACTTCATACCAAAAAAACCGAACCCATTGGTAGCGACCATCCAGCGGCGCATGCTTCACAATGTCAAAATTGTACCCGGAACACACAGAAAAACAAAAAGTTTGTTGAAAATTCTTGCTCAAATCTACTTATCATATACTCTCTCATTCCCAATTGTGTTGTCACTTTTAGTTTTTTTGTGTAGATTAAGATTGTCTTTGGTCATTAACTCATTTCATATATGAACTTTCATCTTTACTCCCTCCTAAACTCATTCTCACCCCTCCCAACCCACTCTCTGGACTCCTTATTTGTGTGCATTTATAAGGGCATAAGTGGACCAAAATAAAAAAACAAATGGAAAAATATCATATCATTTGGGACAAAAATATTTTGATGTTGTGACAACACACTTGGGTTGGGACAGATGGAGTAATGTGCACTTGTCAGGAATCGTTTCCGGTCGTACTTCTCCGCCGCTATGACCAACTCCTTGATCTCCACCTACGGTGGAGCCTTCATGCATGCATGGTGGCCGAATGGTCCTTTCTCTGGTGAAAATGTTTTTCGCCGGACAGTCCATTTCCTATTGGAAGAAGAAGAGCGCAAAAATAGATCGCCCGCAAGAAGAAAAACCATTAAAAAGGATTTAAAAAGAAACAAAATTATAAAATCATGGCAAAATTGAAGGTTCAATCATAAACCAGAATAGAAAGAAAGCATAAAGAGAAGAAAACGGAACAGGAGACGGAGAGACGAAAATGAAAGAAATGGAAGGGAGGGACGAAAAAAATGGTAACTTTATTATCATTAATTTGTGATTTAAAACTGATGGCGTGGATTATGTAATTTCCATATGGATCGCTGAAATGGAGAAGAAAAATATGTTTTAATTAATTATTAAGTTTGGGATTGTGGGGTCAAGATTGGCCTCACGATAGAATGGTAATGAAGGGAGAGAAATAATTAAGAATAGTAATATGGGAAGATAAAAAATGGGATTAAATGTATATTTATTACATACAATTAAAACTTACCATATATGTATAAAAAAAACTCTTGCTGTTGAGGTGGCTTCATAGAATTTGAACATTCACTTCTTCTTTTTTCAACTTATCATAACCGTTCTTTAAAATGATGATCCTGCTTTATAGATATTATAATAGTAGATTCTACCTAACTAATTAACTAGTATGCATGTGAACATTCTATGTTAATTTGTTTTAACCGATGACAGTTACGGTTGTTCTCGTAAGTTATGCATGATGAGTTAATAATAGGTACAGGATATCCGTGCATGCCGAAGTATCCAATCGCTTCTTGAGGCATCGCCGATCAATTCCCAACCATTTACAAACATTGCCATTTTCATTCAAATTCGAGCTGCAAGTAAGTTTATGATGTAATTATGATGCTCTTGCGTTCTTTAGATAATGCGCATTCAACTTCAAATGATGCTCCTACGTACCTTAATGGTGTGTGAGCTGGAAATTGAGAGCATTAATCTTGTCATGAGAGCGAGTGCATCATATTTTGTAATGGAGAGCATCATAATGTAACAGGAGAGCATCATAGTGGTTAACCAAAGACATCATTTTGAAAGGTTAATAAAACGAATGTAACATTTGTCATGAGAGCGAATGCATCATATTTTGTAATGGAGAGCATTATAATGTATCGGGAATGCATCATAGTGTTTTACCAAATGCATCATTTTGGGAGGTTGAAGGAAGTGTGTGCTTCATTAAGTTATCAGAACTAGTGCATCATGTTTGTTACGGAAAAACATCATAATGCATCGCAAATGCATCATTTGTTGGTATTGAGAGCATCACTGTGTTGTAGAACAAAATGCATCGATGAAGTCATCAAAGCGAATGCATTATATTGTTACGGGAGCATCATAGTGTATCGGGAATGCATCATTTTTTGTAACGAAACACATCATTTTGGGCGATCAAACAAATTCGCTAGAGTCGGTGGTTGTTTTCACCGGAACAACGGGGCGATTGGATTTTGTTGCTAATTTTGTTGATTTTGCATGAAAGGAAGAGGAATCGGATGAATTTCGGTCTAATTTTGTTGTTTCGTGAGGAAGGAATGGCGGATCCGTGAAAAATTGGGAGTTCATTGCCGACAAATACGGCGAATTCGCCTCTTCTTCTTCTTCTTCTTCTCTAGTGCGCCTAAGTGTATAGCTCTTCATAGAATTTGAACATTCACTTCTTCTTTTTTCAACTTATCATAACCGTTCTTTAAAATGATGATCCTGCTTTATAGATATTATAATAGTAGATTCTTAATAATACATATTGTCGACTATACATGTTTGTTTAGTTTAGGGTGAATATATATTGTCTATTATTATGTGTGGAATTGGCTGGGATCTTTATTTGTTCTTGGCCTTATAA
The DNA here is from genome assembly GCA_024586325.1 of Stellera chamaejasme. Lineage (NCBI taxonomy): Eukaryota > Viridiplantae > Streptophyta > Magnoliopsida > Malvales > Thymelaeaceae > Stellera > Stellera chamaejasme. Next base: position 8,828,772 of record CM044982.1, on the reverse strand, counting down.
ATCCGATCGATCAAGTCTCTAGGTTAGGTTACTTAATTAGCCAGCCGTGTGTTGGACTACATATATGGATTGGATCGATGGAGCTAAGTACTAAGCCACTAACGACACCATACCCACTCAAGCTAGCTACTTGGTTTAATTCCGTTGAACATATTTATACGTACGTACTGCCAATTTATTTTTACGTACAGCTTAAGCCTTGGGTTAATTTTCTAGGATAAATTACAAATACCTTCATGAGGTTTAAAGAAATCTTCAACTTACCCCCTATATTTTCAAAAATTATCAGTTACCCCCCTGAGGCAGAGCGCAACCTTCAGTCACCTCCTTTGACCGTTTGTAGTTTTAGTTGGTTGTTAAAAATGTTATGTGTAATTGCACTAACTGTACTCCAAAACAGTCAATAGGCAATATGGGCACACCTGCATCGCGGCAAAATGGTCTCATCTGCGTTGTTGCAGCCTGAGCTCATCTGTGTTCTTGCGGTGGTTCATACGACAAAACAACTGACAAGAGTGGCCAATTGGGAAGAATAAATAGAAGATAAATTAAATATTGGGGTTGGAGTGTTAGAAATATTCAGTTTTCCGATTGTCTAGTGTTCTTCTTATTCCCCAGGCACTTTCGTTTACGAAATTCGATAATGTCCAGTGCCTCTTCGTCGTTCTTCGCCGGATTTGATGGAAGAGAGGAGGATGAATTGAATGAGTCAGAGAATCCAATCTGCAGCTGTGGATTGCGAACTTTCGTGGCTGAGGCTCGACGAGATACGCCTAATTATGGACGTCGATTCTACAATTGCAGGAACTATAAGGTATTAATGGGTCCTTATTCGGGTTTAGGGACGTTGTTGTTATTTGGATTAAATTGACTTCTGATATGAGTTTCAAATCTGGTGAACTATACAGAAGAAACCAACGTGTTACTTCAGTTGGATTGACAAACCGTTCACATTGCGGTCTCAAGAGGTGATCAGGCGCTTGGTTGGCAAGCAGAAGGATTTGGAGTTGGCTGCTCTAAAGAACGTTGCGGTGTTTAATGGCGATTCCCGGGCAGGGGAGCAGTCGACTGAATTGAAAGAACTTAAGGGATTGGTATTAAGGATTCAAAAGCTTATCCTTTTTGTTATGGTATTTGCTGTTGTTCTTCAGCTGTGGGTTTGTTGCAAGTTATTGATGTAAGGGTTAGGGATATTCTTTGGTTAGTTACATGTTGATCAGCTATGTTGTATCAAAATTCACATTGTTAATGCAATTGAGTTTGTTTGCTCTATATTGCTCCTATATTGTTGCAGACACTGAAAGGTTCTTGATGCACATCATTCATACATAAAGAAATAGATCATTCATACATAAAGGTTCTTGATGCAAATCCGAAAAGTAGTGCACATAAGCACAAGACCAATACATACAGGTTCCTGATGCTCATCCATTCAAAATAACATTACTCCGCAATCCTCCTTGCAATCCTAACTACACATAAGCACAAGACCAATACTACTACCGCAATCCTCCTTGCAATCTTAACTACTTCACTTCCGAGTAGGTTGAGTTGAGCTGCCACATGCATTCGGTTTCCTCTTCTTAGTCTTCTTAGTCACTTTCCCCTTGCCTTTGACTTTTCCTGCAATTATGAACCATAATTAAAAGTGCACATTTACATCATCAAGCATTTTAACTTTTATACCGGACCAATACACTTACAACATTTTGGGGGCATGTTCTGCATTATGGGTATCACACTTGCACAATGTACAGTGCATGATTCTACCATGGCGACTCAATTTGAATTTGCCCTTCACTGGCTCATTTCTTTTCTTTATTCTTGCAAACCTCGGCCTACCAGGTAGTATCCTCATGTTTGGACGCAACAGTGGTCCCAATCCACTATCTTCCCAGAATTCCTCACCAGGCATAGGTTGGATTGCAAACTGATATGTCTTCTCAACCGTATGCTCCACATATAAGTCAATTCCTCAACCGTATGCTCAACCGTATGCTCCACATATAAGTCAATTCCTCCCCTAGCTACTGACTTCCCCAAACATGGTCATGGATCATTATGCTCATTTAACAGAAACAAAGAGTCTGCTCCCATAGGCGTGTTCAGACACTTAAAATAGACAACTTTCACATCCTCCTCCTTATACCCCATAGACGTAATTGTGCTAGTTGGATGGAAATAAGTCACAAGATCCTTGTACAAACTAATCACCTTCACCTCGATTCCACATAAGCAATACTAGGCAGTGATTCCCCTATCACAAACCTCCCACCATGATACAAGTTAACTACACACATTTGAGCCATCTGTAAAGTAAGAAATCGTTATATTTCAGCCTAAACACTACATTACAGGATGGAGTATGAAAATGTAGCTGAAGAACACTTGTTTACTCAACCTAAACACTAATCCCCAAAACACACACTTAATATAATACTAATAACCTGACATTACTTAATTAAACTAATCAAAGCCGATTCCGACACCATATTAACTTAATACAGGACACTAATACAAACATTCACATCAACAAGCATAGAAAACAAAATCCACTTACCTTTACGAATGAAGATGAACCCTAAACAACTAGAAATATTAGTGATAAGAAGTAGTTAGCCCTAAAATTCTTGACACTCAACTAACATAAAAAACGGTAAATGAGGTAATTGAAGGTTTCACTAAACCTCATGGGGGTAATTCACTACGTATCTGCAGAGGGGTTGGTAACGCCACTTTCGTTACCAAGGCGTTACGAATGGTAACGCCAAAGGGCGTTACCAGGGCGCTACCATTCGAGCCGTTACTTCAGCCCAACGCGTTACCAGGGCGCTACCAAGCCTGACAGCGCGTCTGCCAAGCTGACAGGCCTGGTAGCGCCACACCCCCCTACTTGGCGCTACCGCTGACACAGCCCGCTAAGCCGACAGTGGTAGCGCCCCTTCTACTTGGCGCTACTATCCCGAATTCTTTTTTTTTATGTTTAACATTTAATCTATTAAATCTCAAATGTTTATCTTATAAAATAAATATAAATAATCATTAATTAATATTTGTATTTATATTTTGGAATAAAAGATAATTGAATATAAACATATTTTAATTAAATGTTTGAAACACAATTAAAACATTCAAAAACATCCGAAAAAGAGTAGTAATACATGCACGATCCTATGGAGGCGGGAAATTCCAATTATCCCGCGGGAAATTCCAATTATCCCGCGGGGGATTTTGACTATCCGACGGTCGTTGTCCGATTTGATTCCTGCTCGTGGTTAAACCCAGGGTTTAATGGGTCGAAATGCTCTATACTCTCTCTCAAGTACGTGTCTGTCTCCAAATTGTACTGGTATGTCGGTTGCGGCCGTTGCATCTCGGGTCGGTAGTATTCGATCAGCGGAGGAGAGTTGTATTGGCGAAAGGGTTCTGGTGTGGCGGCCGCTGCTGGTGTGGAAATCGGGCTGAGTCGAGGAAGTTGGGCGGCCTCGTGTAGTCCCGGGTGTGCGGGGTTGATGATGATCCCCCCGGAACCAGACCCGGAGGCACCTCGTCCCGCTGCATGACGCCCCGATGGATAAGCGTCGGCCAGAGAACGCTGAATGCTGACTCGTACTGTCGCTGGAGGTTGTTGACGTGAACCTCGAACTGGGCCTGACGCTCCCTGAGCACACGGACGTCTTCCTCTGATTTGCGTCGGGCCTCCGCAGTCGCCCGGCGCTCCTCCTCAGCGGCAAGCTCTCGCTGAAAGTATATAAAAAAGGTATATTACTTTATAATGTAACATTAAGGTTTTGAAAAGTTTCGATTTAGTATATAATTAATTACCGGAGATGGCTGAGGTGGGCGGAAATGCTCTGGGTGGACAAGCTGCGGGGGAGCGCCAGGGTAACGCCCTTTTCTGGGCGCTCCCGTAACCGCCCTGAACATATCCTCATCGAAAGGAGGCACTTCGTTTATTTTCGGGTACTTCTCCATAACCCGCCTCATATACTCGGCCTAATGAACAAATAACAAATCGATTAGTAGAAAATGTGTATAAACCCTAAAAAATAGGAGACTACTACTTTGAAATAGTTACCTCGAATGTAGTTACGTCCAGACCGTCCCAACGCTGCCGAAAGTCAGTGATGGTGACTTCTCGACGCTCTTTGACAACCATCTCCTCGTATAAGTTCTGCGCCGTCGTCGAGCCGTGCCTCCTCCACGGCCTCCGAGCTGCCTGCGTTGTTGCATTCTTCTCATTCTGTCTCGACTGCGCAATAAACTCTGGAGTGTTGAGCGAGTCGATGAACTTATCCCAGTTTGCTTGAGGGAAAGTAGGGTGTTTGTGCTCCCGATGATCGAAGTTGGGATTTTCGTCATTGAGAGGGTACTTGTCTTTGTAAGTCTGGAGGATCTTCCCCTTCCGCCCCCTGTACATCTTGGCCCAAAACTTGTGCAACGTCCTCTCGACGTCACCTGTAACGGTTGACGGCGGGTACCAAACATATTTTTCCTGTGACAAGAAAAGTTTAGGTGAGTAATGTATATAAATATTTATAAGAAAACTATATGTTAAAATTAAATCGTTTACCGCAAATTTTGCGATCCACGCGTTCTTCTCCGCTTCGGTGAATGTCGAGTACTTGTCCGGGACACCGCAGTAACTCTCTCGGAAAACGCGTTGCACATCTTGGTAGACACCGTGAAGCTTGGAGCCAAGGCTACCATCACCAAGTGTCTGTGGCGGCGGGAGCAATCGCGCCATCTCATCCTCGATGGGCCCGTCAGTCTCCACGCGGTCATGCTGACCTTCGACCGTGTCCTGCGAGTCTGATAGGTGCGAGGAAGATGCTAATGCAGGTGATGCTCGGCCAGAACCACGACCTGTGCGACCACTGACTCCAGAACCGTGCCCCCCAGAACCACGGCTTGTGTGACCACGTCCCTGGGCGTCGGATCCGGAACTACGTCCGGTGGAACCACGTCCTGACTCGTGACTATCATTCGGACCCGCCATATCCTTGCGATAAGTTAACTTCAGTATACTATTTTAGTATTACTTTGGCATTTTAGTATTACTTTAGTATTTTCGTATTACTTTAGTATTTTCGTATTACTTTACTATTTTCAACATTTTCAATACTTTAGTATTTAATTTTAGTATTACTTTGGCATTTTAGTATTACTTTACTATTTTCGTATTACTTTACTATTTTCAAAATTTTTAATACTTTAGTATTTAATTTTAGTATTACTTTAGTATTTTTGTATTACTTTAGTATTTTCGTATTACTTTACTATTTTCGTATTACTTTACTATTTTCAACATTTTTAATACTTTAGTATTTAATTTTAGTATTACTTTAGTATTTTCGTATTACTTTAGTATTTTCGTATTACTTTACTATTTTCAACATTTTTAAAACTTTAGTATTTAATTTTAGTATTACTTTGGCATTTTAGTATTACTTTACTATTTTCGTATTACTTTACTATTTTCAAAATTTTTAATACTTTAGTATTTAATTTTAGTATTACTTTAGTATTTTTGTATTACTTTACTATTTTCGTATTACTTTACTATTTTCGTATTACTTTACTATTTTCAACATTTTTAAAATTTTAGTATTTAATTTTAGTATTACTTTAGTATTTTCGTATTACTTTACTATTTTCAACATTTTTAAAACTTTAGTATTTAATTTTAGTATTACTTTGGCATTTTAGTATTACTTTACTATTTTCGTATTACTTTACTATTTTCAAAAATTTTAATACTTTAGTATTTAATTTTAGTATTACTTTAGTATTATTGTATTACTTTACTATTTTCGTATTACTTTACTATTTTCGTATTACTTTACTATTTTCAACATTTTTAAAACTTTAGTATTTAATTTTAGTATTACTTTGGCATTTTAGTATTACTTTACTATTTTCGTATTACTTTACTATTTTCAACATTTTTAAAACTTTAGTATTTAATTTTTGTATTACTTTGGCATTTTAGTATTACTTTACTATTTTCGTATTACTTTACTATTTTCAAAATTTTTAATACTTTAGTATTTAATTTTAGTATTACTTTAGTATTTTTGTATTACTTTAGTATTTTCGTATTACTTTACTATTTTCGTATTACTTTACTATTTTCAACATTTTTAAAACTTTAGTATTTAATTTTAGTATTACTTTGGCATTTTAGTATTACTTTACTATTTTCGTATTACTTTACTATTTTCAAAATTTTTAATACTTTAGTATTTAATTTTAGTATTACTTTAGTATTTTTGTATTACTTTACTATTTTCGTATTACTTTACTATTTCAGAATTACTTTACTATTTTAGTACTTTAGTATTTTAGAAATACTTTAGTATTATAAAGCAATGACTTTAGTATTTTAGTACTTTAGTATTTTAGTACTTTAGTATCTAATAATCGCTTAATTATAAAGTAATAATTGAAATTATCTAATAATCGATTCATTATAAAGTAATAATTAAACTTATCTAATAATCGCTTAATTATCTAATAATCACCGAAATTATCTAATAATCACTACAAAATTATATAATAACCACTGAAATTATCGATTAATCATTCAAATTATCTAATAAGTTATAAAATTACCTAATAACCTAATACTCACACAAATTACCTAATAACCACAAATCACCCAAATTAGCTAATACTCACACAAATTTCCTAATAATCTAATAATCACACAAAGTATCTAATAATCACACAAATTACCTAATAATCACTAAAATTTCGAGTTTAATCTGAAATTGTAAATAAATTTCGTATTTATTACCTTCGGCGGCGGTGGTGAGATACTCCGGCGGTGGGCGCGGTGGTTGGCGAGGTTGCAAGCGCTGTCAGCCGGCGTGTGAGTGCGAGATGGAGGGAGAGGAGGCCGGTTGCGAGAGGGAGGCCGAGGGAGGCGGTTGCGAGAGGGAGGCGAGAGGGAGGGAGGCTGGTTCTTTGTGAGAGGAGGCCGAGGTTCGACGAGAAAATGGTGCGCTTTAAAGTTTTATTCACTGTAACGCATACAGGCGTTACTGTATGCGTACTAAATTTACCTTTAATTTGAAACGGCAGAATCGAAAAGACAGAGCGCCACTAGAGGCGTTCTTTGGGCGTTACTCTTTCAAATTTCGAGTTGACCTGCTGACTGCCCGGGAATATTTGCAAATTTGTTAATATTTCCAAATTACCATAATACTTTAGTATTTAAGTATTACTTTAGTATTTTAGTATTACTTCACTATTATTTTTGTATTTTAGTATTACTTTACTATTACTTTTGCATATTATCATAACACTTCTGTATTTTATTATTACTTTACTATTATTTTACAAATTAATATTTGCAAATTTTCAACATTTTTAATACTCTTGTATTTTAGTATTACTTTAGCATTTCCAACATTTTTAATACTTTAGAATTTAATTTTAGTATTACTTTAGTATTTAAGTAGTACTTTAGTATTTTAGTATTACTTTAGTATTTTAGTATTACTTCACTATTATTTTTGTATTTTAGTATTACTTTACTATTACTTTTACAAATTATCATTACAATTATGTATTTTAGTATTACTTTACTGTTATTTTACAAATTAATATTTGCAAATTTTCAACATTTTTAATACTCTTGTATTTTAGTATTACTTTAGCATTTCCAACATTTTTAATACTTTAGAATTTAATTTTAGTATTACTTTAGTATTTAAGTAGTACTTTAGTATTTTAGTATTACTTTAGTATTTTAGTATTACTTCACTATTATTTTTGTATTTTAGTATTACTTTACTATTACTTTTACAAATTATCATAACACTTCTGTATTTTAGTATTACTTTACTGTTATTTTACAAATTAATATTTGCAAATTTTCAACATTTTTAATACTCTTGTATTTTAGTATTACTTTAGCATTTCCAACATTTTTAATACTTTAGAATTTAATTTTAGTATTACTTTAGTATTTAAGTAGTACTTTAGTATTTTAATATTACTTTAGTATTTTAGTATTACTTCACTATTATTTTTGTATTTTAGTATTACTTTACTATTACTTTTACAAATTATCATAACACTTCTGTATTTTAGTATTACTTTACTGTTATTTTACAAATTAATATTTGCAAATTTTCAACATTTTTAATACTCTTGTATTTTAGTATTACTTTAGCATTTCCAACATTTTTAATACTTTAGTATTTAATTTTAGTATTACTTTAGTATTTAAGTAGTACTTTAGTATTTTAGTATTACTTTAGTATTTTCAACATTTCCAATATGTCAGCGTCAATACCAATGCTCGCATTAAATACGTAGTGTTACAACATTTCAACATTCCAACATTCAAACTTAGAATACGTAGTGTTACAATTCCTTAGAAATGTCTACTGTGCTGGAAAGTTATTATACACTTAGGGAGTCTGCAAGTTTAATTATCCTCATCCATCGTAATGTTATCAAGTGTCACCCGTTCCGGCTCCGCCTCGTGATCAACCAATGAAATACTCACATCATCGTCTACCACGCCTATTGTTTCCTCAATTCGTTGCTCCTGTAGAGGGTCGAAATCTTTCAGATCTCGTAGTCCAACATCACCTTTGAAATGTCGGGGCTTCATCTTGAAAACGTTCCATCGCTTTTGATTCCGCGCTTGAAGGGTACTCGATATACACAACTTGTTGTGCGACTTGCAAGAATGAAAGGGTCGTACACCTTCCATCGGACTGCGTATGCGGCCCGCATGCTAAGTCATATAGTGCCGGAGGCAACAACCACCGATTCATCTGAGCGAAGTTCATAAACCATGCTGCAAAATTGGTAAGTCTGTACTTATCCAAACCATCGGTGGCCAATGCCGGGTAATGAGAACACGAAACCTCGTTGAATTGGCTGCATATATCGCCAAAATTAAATTATTCAACAATATCTGTCATGGTATAAAAATTGGAAGAAAAGGGTAATTACCTTATATATGGTTCAACCTCCGGACAGTTCATGAGAATATATGTTTGCACATGATGCATTTCTTTGTCTGTCAGTTCTCTATTCCTCAATTCCTCGAAGTTCTTGGTTGGATGGTTAAAGATTGATAGACTGTTTTCATTATCCACTGCGTTGTACACTTCATTGCGTATCAGAGGATTGACACGTGTACCGAGATTGTCATCCATGTAGTGCTCTGAAAATAGCACTATCTCTTGCACCAAATACTTCTCAATAATCGAGCCTTCTTTAAATTGTTTGTTAGTACATTTTTGTTTCAGTGTCTTCATGCAACTCTCAAACCCATACATCCACCAAAATTGCACAGGCCCACAAGTTTTAAGCTACCACGGTAGATGCACAGGTAGGTGTTCCATGGAGTCGAATAATGCTGGAGGAAAGATCTTCTCAAGCTTGCACAACGTCACAACAATGAATTCACCCAACTTCTCGATGTCCTCCAACCGGAATTCCTTGGCACAGATTATTCTGAAGAATTTGCTGAATTCCGCTATTGGAACCCAAATATCATCAGGAACGTTGCCACGTAAAACAATTGGAAGTAATTTTTGCATAAAAACATGACAATCATGCGTCTTCATGCCGTAAAAAGAATTATTGGACATGTTTACACAACTCACAACTTCCGATGTTAGACGCGTATCCATCAGGAAGTTTCAGCGTGTTCTTCAACCAACCGCAAACATTCCCAATCTATTCGTGACTCAACGTGTAAACTGCCTTCGGTTTACATGGTCTTCCGTTACGACCGGGAAACAAATGCAACTCACTTCAGATTTTCATCGCCTGAAGGTCAAGTCGTGAGTTTTCGTTGTCTTTACTCTTCCTAGTTTGATTCATAACTGTGTAGAAGATATTGTCGAAGCAATTTTTCTCTATATGCATAACATCGAGGTTATGTCTGACCAACAACTGAGGCCAGTACGACAACTCCCAGAAGATTGATTTCTTTATCCAATTGTGCGCCACACCAAATCCATCCGGTCGTTGTTTGTCCCAATGTAAACCAAAAGGCGGGAACTGAATCTTGTTAATCTCTGCTAGAATTTCCTCACCAGATTTATACCTAATTTCGTCACGTCGTTCTCTAAAACCCCATGTGATGCTATCATTACGATATCTATCTTGTGAGGTAAAAATCTTCGATGACAACCTCACCAACAAGCTTTACGTCCATGTGTTAACTGGAAACTAGACACATCATCCATACAATATGGACATGTAAGTCTTCCATGCGTACTCCAACCAGATAGCATACCGTATGCCGGGAAGTCACTGATAGTCCAAAGCAGACAAGCTCGCATTGTAAAGTTCTTTCTACGATGCGCATCCCAGGTTTGAACACCCGTCGTCCACAGATAATTTAACTCATCAACTAACGGACGCAAAAAGACATCAATGTTACGCCCCGGTGATCAAGGTCCTGGGATTAGCAGCGCCATGTAAATGTACGGTTGTTTCATGCTTAAATCAGGAGGCAAATTATAAACTGTGATGAAAACCGACCACATCGAGTAAGTGCTACCAGTGTCAGACAATGGGTTAAATCCATCAGTGCATAGCCCTAATCGAACATTTCCGACCTCTCCAGCAAAATCAGGATACAGCTCATCGATGTGTTTCCACGCCCGCGATTGGCTAGGGTGTCCAATAATACCATTTGCGTTCTCGTTTGCCCTGACATGATAACTCATAAATTCAGTTGTTTTCGATGATTGATAAAGCCGTTTGAGGCGGTCAGTGATTGGAAGATAACGGAGAACCTTCTTTGCCTTAATTTTCTGTTGACCACAACGATTAAGCCCCCCTGAGTATAGCGTTCTGCACCGCACACTCCGCAATGAACCAAATGCTCGAATCTGCCGTGAAACAACATACAATTATTCTCGCATGCATGAATTTTTACATACGGTAAGCCTAAGTCTCTGATCAACTTCTTCGCCTCTGCCGTGCTCTGTGGCAAGGTTTTCTCTCCAGGCAATATTTCATCCACAACTTTCATCATTCGCGACCACCCGGCATCGATATGTTGCTCGACTTTTCGCACTTAAAAACTTTGCCAACACAGATAACTTCTTATGCTCAAGACGACACCCTTCATATAAAGGTGTGAGGCGGCTTGCATCAAGTTATAAAATTTTTGCGCCTCTTCATTAGGAGTTTCCACTTCCATTTCATCTTCAATCTCATGATCATTTTCATTCTGTTATCATAGCCATCATTAGAGCATCTCGAAAGCAAACTCCAAAACGTCTTGATCCCTCCCAAAATCGAGGATTTAATTCACAACTACCTTTCTGAAACCGCTGATACATCCACGCGCGTCCTTCATCCATTTCAACCACTCCTACATATACATATATATAAATGAATAACAACACATAAAAATTAACAAACTACAACACTCATTTTTCATCACAACGTATATATTCTTTAAATTAATTCGTCCTAATTAAGGGTGCATGGGTCCTATCCTATTCATAAAAGTACAATTAGTAAATCAAACTTCTCTGGTCGCATATGCATAACTTGTACGTCGTACATAAATTTTGGCAGCATTTCACCTCAGTTCCTCATTATACCATTTTTCAGATATTAAATTCTGAGTTTGGTATAACAAGGAACGAGGCGAAACGAATGAAAATTAATGTTGACGTACGATTCGCATATACAACTATCGAAAAGTTCAACGTCGATTACACTTTTACAAACTGTCCAACCTGGACAATCCATGAATATTCAATAGAATATTATATTTTATAACATTATTTCCGAACTTGAAAATAACGTTACGCATATTATATTCTACGTAATATCCACAGACAGAACTATAGCTCAAATTAAATCTATACCCTAAAATTTATACATTTTCCAACATTTACTAAAATAACTATACTTAATAAAAATTAAAAACATTACAAAAACTTGAAAATAAACAACAAAACATTTTACCTTAGCTCAATATACTGCTTTCAATACACTGGAGAAGCACAACTTCTTCAAAAAATTAGAGGGCTGGGCTGAGACGCCGGAGGGAAGACGAACTTCGGCTGAGGGGTTGAGGTTTTGCAAACGCAAATAAAGGAGAAAGGGAATAGGGCGTGTCTGAAATAGGACGACTGTAACGCACACTGGTATTACCAGGGCGCTACTCTATCTGACAAACTCGACCGGTGGCGCCCGAGTAATGCCCAGGCGCTACTAATACTTTTGGCCCACGTGCGCCGGTGGCGTTACCAGGGCGCTACTAGCTCTGACACGCCTCTGACTGGTAGCACCCTGAGTAACGCCTGGGGCGCTACTGCGCTTTCCGGCCCCATAGTAACGCCCCAGGCGTTACCACAGGCGTTACTGAACTGCCTCCAACTACGTAGTGATTGAAAGTTTTTGAAAATAGAGAGAGTAAACAAAAGTGTTCACTAAACTTCAGGGGGTATTTGCAATTTATCCAATTTTCTACTATTGTTATTTATGCCACAGATGGATATGAGTAATGAAATGTATGGAAGTCGGGTTAGGTCCTGAGCATGTAGCCCAGTGGCTGCTGAGGACATGAGGTGAAGATTTTGTATTTAAGTCTCCATTATCCTCAATCCCCTACCTCTTATGTATTTAAGTCTCCATTATCCTCAATCCCCTACCTCTTATTCAAGGTGGGGCACAAGAGGTCTTCCGATTTGTAGGGTAGGGGAGCGATTAACTAAAAGGGGTGTAAAAAATCACCGTTAAAAGAGTGCCTAAAGCAACATGTGTCCACGTCTACGTTTCTAGTTCTTGTTATCGGGTCGGTTGGGAATATACCTAGAATATCGATGTTGGGACCGAGCCAGCCGATCATTAGGGGGTTTCAAACTTAAAAAATGAGTGGAATGTAATTCACCTGATTTGTGTAAAATTCACAAGTGATTTAATTTTTTAATTCTCTTGCGAGAATTGTGATGCATGTTTGAAACCACCATGAAAAATTATAGGAGTGAGTGATGAACTACAACTAAGACACTCTTAAAAAGGAGAAACCATCTCATCCATATATCCACTCATGAACGGAAGAAAAAAACGCACAAACTAAAAGAAATAAACCATGAGTTTTGGGAGGAAAACTGACTCACTTCTCCTGATTTACATTTATTTACACTAATTCACTTCTCCTAAATTCACCTTAGGTCCTAAAAATGAGAAACTGATTAATTCACTTAAAAAATATTAAATTGAAACCCCCTATTGAAATGATTCATAATCTAATGGTATACAGGTGCGTCGAGGAAGTCATTTAACTAGATCAGAAAATTGGTTCGCGGGCTTGCACCCCAGCCCAGGGAAGTCGGTGGGAGGCCCACAAACTATTTTACAAGCTTAAAAGGGAAAGTCGATTTGGCCCACGTAGACACGTTTTTTTCAAAAAAAAAAAACACCCATTTACAGTACTTTTTTTCCCCTGTTGTTTTAGGTTTCAATTCCAGTCACTTGTACTCAAGGTTATATATGTACAGGTGTGGACAAGAAAGGCCACTTGTGATCTGCATGCGTATGGGCAACACAACTTCATCACATACTCCTATGTGTTTGTTCTACCCTCAATAAGGCAGCCTCCCACTTTTGTGCACGTCTTCAACGTTAATCTCTTTTTTCACTTATGGATGAAATCTTGATTTGTATAAATGGAATGACGTGGGTGGAGATAGAGAGGTAAGTGGAATGGAAACATCCTTTGGAAATTCCTCCAAAGCAAATCTATCAATTTTTTAATGAAGCTACTTTGCCAACGTCTTGCCAAATGGCAGTGCCACGTCTTTCTTTTCTTTTTTAAAACAAATAAAAAAATACTGCAGTAATGCTGATAAAGTAGTAGATTTCTTCTTCTTACCTCTCTGCACGTAATCTTTCGTCCGCTGAATATTTTCATCTCCGTCCATTTTGTTCTACCTACATCATGAAATTTAAATCCATGTACAACATGTATGTATATATAACACATGATAAGTATGAAATATCTAAAAGTCACAAGTAAAGCATTTCATCGAAAATGTTTTAGTGTCATAGATAATAAATTAACCAGTCATCTTCTGAATCATCATTTTCATCAGATAGCTCATTCAAGCTTTCATGCTCAGTAGATGATGTCAGAACATCGGTATTAAATGACCCCTCTGAACTTGAGTTGTCCCACTGTTGATCTTCTTCATCCATTTTCATATCAACGTCATGAATAATATCTCCATTTCTTTGATCCTCTAAACTTGTAATTGGATCATCTTAGATGATATTTTCGTTGATTTCATTATTGTCATCTTGTCACGCCTCCTCTTCAACAACATAAGTGGCATGCTCAATCATACGCCTCGGTATGACTTTTATCACAACCATTCAGTCTTTCTTATCCTTTGATTTTGTTGGGTACTTGCTGTAATATACCTGTTCAGCTTGACCAGCTAGAATAAAAGGATTATAGTTGACATATTGTCAACTTTGTTTGAGCTCAACAATTCCATATTGTTTGTCACTAGCTAAACATGTATGTATATATATATATATATATGCACTTTGTGTAAGTTACATGTATGTATATTAATTAACTGAAAAGGTTTTACTAACATGATAATTAAATGATAAAATTACTTAGTTAATAAAATGCAATCACAGAACTTACCAAGTAAAACAATAAAGGCAACCTAATAATTTATTGCAAAAGAACACGTATTTAAAATACAATAAAGGCAACATAATAATTACAGTATGTGTAAACATGAATCATATCATCAATATTAATTAAAAACATGATACAATTACCTCAAAGTGTTGGTAAATCTATTCAATTCAACAAGTGAAAGAAGCCTACATAAATAAAGAAATATTCATTAAAAAAACATTAACTTAAAGACACTTAGCTAAGAACATTTAATTAACTACAAAAATACACTAAACTCCGGAACAAATTAAAGAATATTACTTGGTTAAGGACAATTAGTTAATCAAAAGAACCCATGTTATTCAAAAGAATATTACTTAGTTAAGGACATTTAATTAACTAAAAAAATACACTAAACTACGGAATAAATTAAAAAATATTACTTAGTTAAGGACATTTAATTAACTAAAAAAATACACTAAACTCCGGAACAAATTAAAAAATATTACTTAGTTAAGGACAATTAGTTAATCAAAAGAACCCAAATTATTTGAGTTTAGAACAATTAGCAAACAATTTTTGGATTAAAAAATTAGAAAATTCGAACAAATTAAAAACAAATGGTTACAAACAAATGCTCACAAATAACCCATAGTTACAAAAAATTCTCAAATTCAACAACCCATGTGTTATCTAGGTTTAGAATTAGTAACAAACTATTTATTAATTAAAAAAACACTAAAATTCGGTTTATACTAAATAAAAAATTCGAAATTATCAAAAAAAAAATTAAAAATCTTACTCTCCTTACATGCAACTACTTAAACCTAAACCAAACAACCAAAGATTTGTCAAATAAGTCAAGAAAATTCATACAAATTGAAAAAATTGAACTTCCACAAAACTGAGGAAATCGTCAAAACTAACACATAATAATGAGAAAAAAATAAAGATCTTGAATCCCCTTTGAAATAGGAGTAAAATGGGACAAATTTCACACAAAACCATTAAAAAATGAAGAACAAATGAAGAAAAACGCGTACCTGGCGAAAAAAACGCGTCTCTTCCGCGAAATACGAACTGCAGCTTCTGTCGAGTTGGGAGGGATGAGCCATATATTTATTTGGAGCGTACAAACGGGCATATTCCAATGCGTTGACTCGTTGAAAATCGCAGTCACGTGCCCAACACGTGTTTCACTAACAGGGAGCGGGACCACGGTGTACCAACGCGTGTTGGAACCCTACACCTTCCAACGGCCAGCTCGTTGAAAAGACGATTAATCTTTAAAAAAAAGCCAATCCCCCACCAAGTCTCGAACCCCAGCCTTCTCTGATGCAAACACACATCACAACCACCAGACCACTAGACCCATCGCTGTTATGTAGGGAAGCAAAATTCTATTTGTAATGTGCTTGACATTTTGAGTGGCTTCCAACGTGCAACACATTGGAATTTGTCTGTTTCCAACGGCTCACACGTTGGAACATTGATCTTACCAATGCGCAACCCGTTGAAAATAAAATTTCCTAACCACTACTTATTTCTTATAAATTTTTCACGACACCTTTAAAAACCGCAATTAATAAGATAAAGGGGTAAACTCTAATTTTAGTCCCTTACCTTTCCGGTTTGTCCTACTCGGGTCCCATTTTAAGAATTTGCATCATCTGAGTCCTTTAGCTTTGATTTTTGTCCCAATTAGGTCCTACTGTTAATTTTTCTGTTAAGTCATACGTTAAATTAATTCTTTTACCAAAATGCCCATTTTTAACTAACCCCTGATTTAATGAAATTTTGACAAAATAGCCCTTACTTTCTCTCTTTACTCCATCTATTCATCATCTCTTCATCTCCCTCCCCAATCAAATTTTTTGGATACCAGCTCCCAGATCTGCCACGCCACCAGTTCATAAACATGCAGCAATAAAGCAAGGTTGGTCTTTTCCCAGTCCACAAAACGTGTTTATTAATGCCATCCTTTTACTTCCCCCAACACATCACCAAAGCGGCGCGGCGGCATCCAAAGAAAGGTCAAAATATACTCAAATCTCCATAAACCCCCAAATCCCCACCTCTATCTCTTCAATGGCGGCCAACAAGAACAACCGCAGCAAGACAAGGACCGTTTCACATCTCAAAACCGACCTTTCCCATCTCTTCTCCCACCAATCTCTGCGACCCAGTCCTCGCCTTTGACATTTCATTTACGCTGCTACCCAAAGAAAACCTCCATTAAAGCCCCGACTCTCTTTCTCTCTCCACCTCTCGGGTATCGTGTTCCACTCTGCTTTTCTTAAAGACCCATTTCATCTCCCATTCCAACGAATATCACGGAGCCTGGGGGAAAAGGAAAATATCATTGACAAAAGAATAGTGGTTTGATTGACAAAAGAATCGCTTCAAGATCCAACTTTTGCTTCTTTTCTTGGTTGAGTCTTGATTTCTGGGGTCGAAAAATGAGTAGCAAGTGGAGAAAAGCAAAGATAGCTCTGGGTTTGAATCTGTGTCTCTACATGCCTAGAACGCTGGAGGAGTCGCCTCCCGCCGTTGATTCTATTGAGAGGCTCTCTGATGCTGCTTTGCTCTCGCCAGCTAACTGGGCGGTAGCTCCTTCATCTTGCTCGATGACTTCTCAACCTTCTTCTCATGTTATGAGCTTTTCCAGAAGTGGCAGCAGATGAAGAGATGATGAATAGATGGAGTAAAGAGAGAAAGTAAGGGCTATTTTGTCAAAATTTCATTAAATCAGGGGTTAGTTAAAAATGGGCATTTTGGTAAAAGAATTAATTTAACGTATGACTTAACAGAAAAATTAACAGTAGGACCTAATTGGGACAAAAATCAAAGCTAAAGGACTCAGATGATGCAAATTCTTAAAATGGGACCCGAGTAGGACAAACCGGAAAGGTAAGGGACTAAAATTAGAGTTTACCCTAAGATAAAGTTACAACTCTTAAAAATTGCTACATTTTTTTGTTGATCACTATTTCTTAATTTCACTTTCTAATTCACAGTTAACAACCTATGGCGCTTCATCTAATGTCATGCATAAGTGATGCATGCTTTGTTAAACAACCACTTGTTGTCCAACCAAATCTGAAATAAAAATTGAATAAATTAATTAATTTCAGTATAAAGTGTGATCTTATTTAACTAGTTAATCCTATTCTATTTACATTTGTGTTTATCTTCAATATCATTTTCTTAATTAATATTAATGTTTCGTTATATAATTTGGTTTTAAAATAAAAACTCTAAGCACAACAAATTTTCATTATTTTCACATTCTAAAAAAAAGAATGTTTTAAAGCATGCATGTAATTACCTTTTATTTTTAGAATACATTTTCATCATTAAATTTTCAATTCTAAAGTAAAATATAAATTTGGAAATAGAAGAGGTTCCAATGTGCAGCTCGTTGGTACGTTAAGTGTTCCAACGGTTCGCACGTTGGAAAGACGATTAATCTTTTTTTAAAAAGCCCATCCCCCACCAAGACTCGAACCCCAGCCTTCTCTGAGGCAAATACGCATCACAACCACCAGACCGCTAGGTCCATCGCTATTATGTAGGGAAGCAAAATTCTATTTGCACGTGCTTGACATTTTGAGTGGCTTCCACTATAAAAAAATATTTTTTAAAGAAAACTCTAATCACATAAAATGATTAATCATTTTCGTATTCGAAAAAAGCAATGTTTTAAAACATCCATATTCCTTAAAACCTATAAATTGTCAATCTAAGAAGTTACTAACGGGTTGATTGTTGGTACAACTAATACTTCCAACGCGTCGACTGTTGTATGCTTTCATATACCAACGTGCAACCTATTGGTAAGAGAGATTTTCCTTTTTTTCAAGTACAATCATTTAGTTTTTTATTATACCAATGGGCAATCCGTTGATGATTTATTTTTTCCGGCTCCTTTGAGTTTTTCGCTTTTATGAAATCTAATACTGATATTTCATTAGCAAAAAATAACAGTATACAAAACCTTTATCATCATGATCATAAAGTACTCAATATAAAATGGGTTTAAAAAATATTTTGAGGAACATATTAATTAAAGTCAAACATACTACGCACCCTTAATTTATTGATTGAAACTCCTCAGTCTTTTAATCTTTTTAACCAAAAATCATTAACGTTATACTATTTCCTTTGAATCTTAAAAAACACGAAAAATTTTAGAGAAAATGGGATATTTTTGAAATTTAATTTGATAGTTGTAAGAGTAAAATTTGGTGGAAAATTAATATAATTACTTTTTGATGATTTTTTTATTTATTATCGAACACACATGACACATGAAAAAAAATGAAGGAGTTAACCCCGTTGACCAACATAAGTGTACAGAACAAGATTCAGATATGTCGTAAGGCATCTGTTTTGTCTTTCCAGAATGTGAGAATTACAACTTTGATTGAGGCACACAACAGAAGCTGCTGCCGCTTTTGCCCTCTCTTCATGCCATAAACCACGTCAAATTTTCTTTCCTATTCACCTTTTTCTTTTTAATTAATTAATCAATCGGGTGAAATATTTTTACAGCAAACGGGAAAAAGAATTAGAGAGTACTAGTTTTTATATTTTTTAAGGCAAAAAATAAATAAAACAAAATAAAATATGAAGCAGCAGCTGCTGCCTTGTTCGTTTATTATTTGGCCGCCCCCTCGGTCTCTCATCATCATCATCATTGAGTAATTCATAAGCCCCTTGTATTTCCGTCTCAGTGGGAAGAACACAAAAACACAAATGTTTCTTCTTTGTTTATTCTTTGTTTTTTGTCTCGATCTGGATTCTGGGGAAGGAAACATCTTCTCTCGCTTCTATTCGTATTGAAGTCGTATTGCATTTTGTCTGTTCCTCCTGGGTTTCTGCTGCTTGCCGTCTCGGATTCGCACAAGGTCAATGTACCTCAGTTTTCCGGTGAATCGGGCTCCGATTTGAGATTTCGGGCTCTTCTCTTCGGAGGATGTAAGATTTCCAAGGTTGGGTTTTCCTTTTGAATGAAACCTAACCCCCCTTTTCTTTATTATTGATTCCTCCTTTTTGTTAGGTATTAGTAGTATATTGAAATCTCCAATCTTTCATTTTTCCGAAATTTCTCTCCTTTCCCATCCAGTTAGCTGGCATCGATTGAAAGCCCTTAGATTTCAGATATATAGAGCTTACCGGTTATTGTAGAGGAGAGTTGAGATTGTTTTATCCTTGTCTCGGAGCATCTTATTGGTGAACTTGTTCACTGGGGGGATTAGATTAGGAATCCGCTTTTACTCAGTTTAAGGCTGAACCTCAGTGAGAGCCGTTCAATTGAAGGATTGGGGATTAGGAGTTATGGAGCAAGTGATTGGTGGTAAGTTCAAGCTTGGACGGAAGATTGGTGGTGGGTCATTTGGAGAGCTCTATTTAGGTAATCCATGTGTACTGGATATGATGTATCTTTTATGCCAAAGCTTTGCAGGATTCTTTACCTGATTCTTCTGGTTTGATTTTGTCTGTTGCTGAAGCTGTAAATGTGCAAACTGGAGAAGAAGTTGCTGTGAAGCTGGTACGCGATACTCTGCTGAATTCAAATCTTAGTTTTGGATTGCTACTTTTTTGTGCTTTTCATAGTACCATGTTTTTTAATGTGTAAGCTTAAGGGCAAAGGGAGTATCTTTAGGCATCTCCTTCGATCACCGTTTTAATTCGGAAATTTATTTTTCTCTACCGTCTAGAGGTTTTGAGAAACTAAAGAGCCTGTGCATTTTGCTCACTCGACCTATCAAAGATGCCACTTGTAACCAAAACTGTGTGGTGGTACTTAAATGCTCTGAAATTTCTATTGGTTTGTTCTTTTTCTCTTCACTGGTTCCATTATATTTCAATCCTTCACACTAGAGACGAGAGGAGCTTCTACGACTCATGAATGTATACTGCTCAAGAGTATTTGCAGTTCATGAGTTTAGACCATTTAACATATTGCGTTTCAAGTATGTTATATACTACAGAGAGATGCATGCATTTATAGCTCAATAAGCCATTGCTTTTGCCCTTAATGTTCTTAGGACCATTGGCACTTGAGTAAATCAGTGAAGAGACAGTCATATAGCCTAATACTATTAATAATTTTCAGCCAGCTGTATGGCCTATCACCTACCAAAGAAGATAAACTCTGGTTCTGTATTATCTGAATTATGAAGGATTGTGAATTCCGAAGAATCAAACTATAGAACAAGCATCAAACTCAAGTTTGACAACATTTTATTGGCCTGACTGGAATATTATTTCATGTATCTCCTTAGATCAAATGTAAGCTAATTTATTTTCTGTCACAAATTTCAGGAACCTGTGAAAACCAGGCATCCACAACTTCATTATGAATCAAAATTGTATATGCTTTTGCAAGGAGGAAGTAAGGCTCTTCTTTCTTTCATTTTTTTACTTCATGAAATTGTCCCTGCGTACTCTTTTTTTTTTTTGCAGACTTCACATTCTTGGGTCCTATTGTTTCTTAACTTTGGGTAGCTAACTTGTTAGGAGAAAATAGTAATTTTGTGATGATAAAAGAATAATCATTGTCGCTCCTTTCCCTGATTTTCTCACATGAGGGGGCATTAGGTCATTTCAGTTTTATTCCTTCTGCATTTTGTTAGGTTCTGATGTGTCTTCTGTGTGCCAGATTCTTCTAAGGCACATGTTTCTTTCCTTTTCAAAATTAATTGGTTTTTTCTATTTGAATGTAGCGGGAATTCCTCACCTCAAGTGGTTTGGAGTTGAGGGAGAGTACAATGTTATGGTAATTGACCTTCTGGGGCCGAGTTTGGAGGATCTGTTTAACTATTGCAACAGAAAATTCTCGTTGAAAACAGTACTAATGCTTGCAGACCAATTAGTGAGTTCCTATTTTCCATTTTATTCGAAGTTCATAATGAATTTGATACTTCCATTGTATTTTATAATGCAGTTTTTTAATACTGTATATCTTTAATCTTGGATCAGATTAACAGAGTAGAGTATCTGCATTTAAGAGGCTTTCTTCACCGTGATATAAAGCCTGACAACTTTTTAATGGGCCTTGGGCGCAAGGCAAATCAGGTATTACACGTGTGCTGATATATCCAGCCAATACTTATAGCTTCCTAATGATATCAGTATCACATGGTTTAAATAAGTAGTTGCTTTCCAAAAATAAAAGTATCACATTGTTTAAATCGTTTTTTTATTAATTGGCTTGTAAATGTAATCTATGATATCTTTCACTTCTGTAAAATTATATACTCGTAGTTTTCATATCAGTTTGTGCATACCTATAATTTCTGTCCTTAATTTCAAGACTTCTGGTTAAGCTGATTGAAACAAGTGCCAATAGAACCTTGTTGAGGTTAATGATTTGATTCAATTCTTATGTGCTTCAATATTCTCACTACATACTCTTGTAACAGGTGTACATCATCGACTATGGTCTAGCTAAGAAATATAGGGATCTTCAGACTCACAAGCACATTCCTTACAGGTATTTAAAATATGTCCCACCATAGAAGTGTTGGACCTATTAGATTGATTTTTTATGAGCTTTTGTATATGGAAAAACTGTTTATCTTGATTAGAGATGCTGGCTTGTTTAAGAGATGGCCCCTGTGTTTTTCTGACTGATTGGCATAGCTATTATTGTTACAGTTGTGATAAAATATATCGATCTGTGGTTATAAGTAAATTTTTTCAAATTCTTAACAAAATGTTTGAAACCCAAAGTTTAATAAAAAAAGGTATTGTTTTCAATATTATGCTTTTGTGGACCGTTTGTTTTTAAAATTATTCTCGACTGCAACCTTTCCTTATACCAGTCTTGTAATATTGTAATTTATACTTCTATCCCATTATTTGTGGATGCGCATACTTGCAAGTTCAATTCATTTTCCCTTGTTCAGTTCTGTTTCTGCCACTCATCCACTTACGCATGGGGGTTCACAATTTCCAATTTCCATAATGCATATTGCTGCTGAAATGCTTGCAGGGAGAATAAGAACCTTACTGGCACTGCGCGGTATGCAAGTGTTAACACTCACTTAGGAATTGGTAAGTAATGTGAGATTATTTGCATCCAGCATTTGAGAACATTAAAATTAGCATCATCTCTGATACACATATATGGTTCCTTGACAGAGCAAAGCCGAAGGGATGATCTGGAGTCTCTTGGTTATGTGCTCATGTATTTCTTGAGAGGAAGGTTAAGCAGATTATAATTATCTACTATTTCCCCCCAATTTTATTCAATATTTGGGGTTTAATGGCTGGTGAAGAATCATCATTACCCGACTTAATAAAATTCGTGGTCTGTCTTTTGCTTCAGCCTTCCCTGGCAAGGTCTAAAAGCTGGTACGAAAAAGCAAAAGTATGATAAGATTAGTGAGAAGAAAGTAGCAACTTCGATTGAGGTATGTCATACTTGGGCTGTTTGTTCCCTTGCTGAATATCAATATTCATTCTTGATTGTAATTCCTAGAGGACTTATATGGTGATGTGGATCTAAGTTTTATCAAATAATGTTCAATATTTTGTTCTTTAAAGTAAGCCATTTGATTTCTCTATCTACTTTCTTGCCTTGCAACTTGTGCTGAACTTGTAATGGCTACAGCATATTCCAATATACTTTAATTGACTTACTTTATGTATTGTCAAACAGGTGCTCTGTAAATCATACCCCGCTGAGTTTATATCATATTTTCACTACTGCCGTTCACTGCGATTTGAGGACAAGCCAGACTATTCGTATTTAAAAAGACTTTTCCGAGACTTGTTTATACGAGAAGGTACAAGATAATCTTACGCTCATGTCCAAATCTTCATAATATGAGGATGATAATGAAACACACCATTACGGCGTGCACTCGATTGTTTTCTTCCTGGTACATTGGATAGTCAGTCTTAAATCGCTATTTTTACAGGCTATCAGTTTGATTATGTCTTTGACTGGACAATGTTGAAATACCCCCAAGTCAGTGGGAGCTCTAGAGGCCGGGTCAGTGCTAGTAAATATTAATGTTTCAGTTCGTTTGTTGATGTATATTATTTACTTAGCTATTACTACTTCTTTACCAACAGTCCAGTGGGAGACCAGCTGTGCTTGCAGGACCTTCCGTAGAAAGACCTGAACGGATCACGGGTCTTCAACCTTTTACCCAAACAGGTTCGCTGCTTGCTGGAAAACAGTTCATGGAACCTGTTAATACTTTTGTGTTATTGGTTTTTTTCGTATCTCTTCACTGTAGTAGTACAAAAATGTCTGCTCTAATATCCTGTTGAACTTTGTAAAATCAGTTCGAAAGGAGATTCGGGATAGATTTACTGGTGCAGTTGAAGCATTTTCCAGAAAAAATGTCTCTGCTCCTAGTCCACGTCGTGATCATTCCAGGCAAAAAGCACTAGAGGATGTCACTTCTTCAAAACATGTGGTAAATGCATTTCCACTGCAAATAATCACCCCATAAGCTTGTTGAGTCTCTACTCACACCTTAACTGTACTCAGGCCGACCCAGAGAGGAAGCGCAGTTCATCTCGTTATGGTAGCACCTCAAGGAAAGCAGTGATTCCGACCAGTAGTAGGCCGAGTTCATCCGGTGAACCCAGTGATTCACACACGAGGAGAATGACCCCGAATGGTGGCCGTTTGTCTACCGCAGCTCTAAGAGGCCAACCTGGTTACGACTATAGAACTGCGCCTCGTGGTAGTTCCTCCAGAGGTATTCGCGAAGATCCGTTGCGAAGCTTCGAGCTACTCTCGATAAGAAAGTAGTAATGTGATGGTTGATCGATTGTCCGCGCGCAGCTATTACCTGTGGATATTCTTCTGCCATGGAAGTGGAGGAAGGAAAGTAAGAATCTACCTATAGTCTCACATGTCATGTGTACATGGGAATCAAGTGTGACATTAGAGGTCCAACTCAGCTGCCTCTAGATAGTCTCAAAATTTTCTCTCCTTTCATTCCTTTGATATTCTTTTTTTGTCTGTCAAGAGTTATGGCCATTGTAGCATTTGTTATGAACTACGTACACCCAAGAGTGAAATCAACTCATGTATCGGGATCTCTCTTGCACCCTGTAATGTGAGACTGAAATAGCTGACATGAACTCCATGAATTTGAACTCACTATTTAGCTCTACATTTATCCTTCACGCTCCATTTCTGCTCAATTATGAAAATTAAACGGAAACAAAACACTCTCCAACTCAACATCTCATTCATCATTTATTCACTCCCACATCTTGAGATTGTGCAACCTTTCAGCTTTACATGATTTACAGTCTAATGCCACCACCGGATATCAGCAGATGAGAGAGGAATGAGGGGAAATGATTAAGAACATCTCTGGTTCGACGTAGGGTAGGCATTCTAACGGGTGTAAGAATCAAACAAATGAGCTAGCAAATCAACTGTTTCAACTCATGTGCTTCTGAGAGCTGCCAAGCGCTTCTCGAGATCACTGACGCCCGAACTGCAAGTGAAACTGGCATTAGGAGACGAAGATGATTCCAAATTTTCAGTGAGAAACATTGTAAGGTTAAAGTGTCTGAACAGCCTGGACTTCTTCATGAGCGATTAAGCTCATTACGCAATGATATAAGATTGATCTATCATAAGAAAGAAACACACCTGCTAACATCAACACTATTTTTTGCAGCAATCCTTCCTTTTGGAGCTGATGATAACTGTAGTTACGAATGGAGCGAAATCAAACATTACCCAAACAAACAAAATCCATTGACCAGGCAAACAAAAAGAGAATAGCGGCTACCTGTGATGCAACGTCAACGCCTATTTCATCCAATACCTGCAACAGAAACAAAGGGTTAGCAATGCAAAAGTGGGAGATGCTTTCATTGTGGCGCATAAACTTATGTTATTCGTAAATTTATTACAGAACATCATGCTCTGTTTTCTTTAGACTAATGTACAATCCCAGCCAAGGAACCTATGTGGTGATTGATTGCAAGTGAAAAGCAATGATGGATAACCTGATTGGTTAGCTCTTCAGTCTCATCTTCAGCTTCATCATTATCCAATGCATCATCTATCGCGTCGGATATCATTTCACTCTGAAAGCATGAGTCACGTACTGATAAGATTTCACTTGCAGTCAGAGAAAAAACTTTGAGTCGCCATGAATATATAGGACAAATAACAACTCACTCATTCCGCTGTAGCAATGGCAATTCTGGTTGTTAAAAAAATTGAAAACAAAAAAAACTTACACTCATATCCATTTGTGCAGATTGCCTCTGGAATTCTCGAATAACCTTTGCTTGCTTCTCTGGGGCCATTTGCTTCAGAGAGAAGTTGGACTAGTTATTAGCAGGCAAAAAATAGTACTACTATGATGCAACAACAAGAGAAAACATTAGAATTAGACATTGCAAACCTGATTCATGGAACTCATTGCTTTTGTAGCACTTTCCATGCCGACGGCAACTGACGATTGGGCATGCATAGCCTAGCCAAGAGAGAAGACCACACAACATCACTAAAAGCTCAAAATTCCTACATAAAGCGGAGAAGAAACAAGATGGTGAAGATGGGTTGGAGCAGCACAGGACACCTGTGTATGAGTTGCTATGCCCCTCATTTGAGCTCGACTACTTTGCAATTTGGCTATCTGCTGTCTGAGTCTAATCAGCTGCCGAGCCAAAACTTTTGTTGCCGCCTGTAGTGCACATATGACAAAGTTCGTTATTATCGTACCATAATACTCCATTTAACCTGACTAAGTTGCATTCTAAGTTTTCAAACCGAGAAACATCAAAATCTTATCTAACTTTAGGGAGGGGGTGTAAGAGCAGTCAGATAAAGAAACAAATGTTACTACCTCATTTCCTGTTTTGGCTGTCCTTTTAATTTCAGCAACAAGCTTCTTTTCCTGCCATTGTGATAAATCATATTAGATCCTATAGTAAAAACCCTTGGAAAATCTAGAATGGATATCACCAATGGGAAGCTATTGCATACTTCTAGCTGCAGTGATCCTATTTCCTTGTCTACACCTGAACCAATATAAAAAAAATGACAAACTTTATTAGTAACAGAACACACAAATAAGACAAATTCAGGAAAATCTTGTTTAAACACATTGTGGTTTCATGTAAGGAAAAGGTAAAGGAAAAATAAAAGTTCTTCCAATAAAAAGCACAATCTTCTGTCTAGCAGAGTTGCTCATGGTACTATGAACACGAAAAAGGAAATCCAGATGATGAAAATTAAAAAACTCAAAAAACTATTGGAATTGAATTCAGAAAAAGGTAAGTTGCAAGAATTACCACTTACCTCTTGTAGCATGTGTCATTTCTCTCTTACTATCGCGAAGAGCCTCTGAAACAAATTCCAAGAACAAATTACTCCTAAAAGGAACCCATAAACGGCTTTGGTTCAACCACAGAGTTGCTCAAAAAATGAATTCAGTCAGGATGATTACATGAGATTGATCAACTGGTGAAGTGGCAAAATTGGAATTGGGGGCGATTTGTTTACCTTTGGGATTGGGTTTTCGGTTGAAGATGTTCATGTTTCGTCGTCAACGTGATCTCTCTGGTCCGGTCAGATTTATAACTTCTTCCGACGCCGGCCGAACGCACAGATCACCCGGGAGGGACAGAGGGGATTTGATCAGGTCTTTTGCGTTTTTAGAGTACCAAATTGCTCAAGTACTTCTCTCTCTCTGTATATATATATATTTGTGTGTGTGTGCCGTCACTGTAGTGTAATTTCATGGTTGGTCAGCTTGCTCAAACAACTGAATTTCAAATTATCCTATCCCTACTAAAAAACATCAAATATGAGCAATAAAAAAAATCAAATTTGAGCAACAAAATCAATGGAGTATATGTAATTTCATGGTTGGTCAGCTTGCTCAAACAACTGAATTTCAAATTATCCTATCCCTACTAAAAAACATCAAATATGAGCAATAAAAAAAATCAAATTTGAGCAACAAAATCAATGGACAATTTTTTAAAGTAGTATTTGTATTTTAAAAATTATTTATCGGTATCTTTTAGTGTTTAGTTGTAACTGTATGAGCTTTGATTATTATAATATTGTCCAAAACAGTATAGTTAGTTGAAAGAGTTAGTTATTGATAAAGGGAATAGAGATTAGAGAGTACATTGAGGTATTAACGAGGAGGGAGGATCAAGTTGGGCCTCCAGCAAGCAACCATTGGGCTTACACGATTGGGCTCCGAATTGTTGAGAGATGTGTGTTACTAGTACTTATTTAGGCGAATAGAATAATAGAGAGTAGCAAGCAAGATTCTTTCTTATTCATTCAGAGTATGTATGTATGTATGTATGTATGTATGTATGTATGTATATTGAGGACAACTACCACCAGGAATGAAATAGGCGTCTCAACAACCTTGCTTCGTTTCGTTTCATCCCCAAACAAATCACCCCTCCCCCCTAAATTTACACATCTTCATTTTCACCAACAATTTTAGGTAAACACACAAAGAAGAGGAATCCATTTTCTGAATTGGCAGGCAGGCAGGCAGCCCCCACTTCCTTTTTGCAAACAAAACGAAAATACAAACAAATTTTAATCAATCCCCTTCCTTCTTCCACTGCCAAATCAAATGCCTCATCTCAAATTACCCAGAAGGATCTGGCTTCCTCTTTCATCCCCCAATCTCCATCCATCCCTTGTCCACCATTTCCCCACCAATTTTATCTAATCTGCTTGCTCCCACATGCAACTCATTGCCACAAGTTTTGCTTTACCTTTCTTTTCTTTTCTTTTCTTTTTCATTTAGGTAAATGGTTTTTTCTTTTGTTTTTCTCTTCATTTGAATTAATGGTGCTTAATTATGGTGGACTGATGCTGATGATGGTTGTTTCAGATAGGAAGGTTTAATTTGATTCGGTGTCGCCTCCTGAACCAAAACTACAGAAGCAAAAATGTCCTCCAACAATAAGATGAAAGGACTCTTCAAAAACATAAGATTAATGTTTGGTTTGTACTTTTCTTTTCCTTTTGTTTCTCACTTCTTCTCCCTCATATATTATTATATTTCTCAACACATTCCACCTACAATTAATAATTATTTTGTCCACGGGAAACCCCCCAAACAAAAAAAGTTCAGTTGGGTAGATTTTTCAAACAATTAAAAAAGTCAAATAAATTCGCAGAAGCTGAGAAAGAGCCTGAAATTCAGATTGGATTCCCAACGGATGTAAAGCATGTGGCTCACATAGGATGGGATGGACCATCTGTAAATTCACCCAGCTGGGTAATCCCCTCTTTCTTTTAGAATCTCTTTTAATATAAATTCTCTTGCTCTTTTGTTGTGTGAGTTAGTATTCACTACTAGTATTTAAGAAATAAAATTTTGATTGGGGTGAGTGAGGTGGTTTATTTTTTATTTTATTTGGCGCAGATGGATGAGTTCAAGTCACCAAATGGATTTGCAACAGCACCGTTGGCTTCACCAGGAGACGTTGGGCAGAACAATGAGCCCATCCAATGGTCCTCAGAAGGTCCTCACATTCTCACAACATTGCTTAATTTCTCCCAATATTTTACTCTTCTTCCACTCTAGCCCCTAACAGACAGACAACATCCTCCATCCAGACAAAGGGCGATCCAACCGGAGCCGCGAGCAGCCGGAACCACCAAAGTCGACGACAAGACGGAACATGTCGGCGGCCGGGTCAGACTCGCCGAACCGTGAGAAGACAAGGACACGGCGGTCGTCCAAGAGCTCCTCCAAGGACGACCCCGACCGGCCCAGACGACATAAAGAACCCACCCAGCTGCAAGATGGACAGGACCTTCCCGACATCCCAAAGACCAGGCGCAAGAAGTCTAAAGAGACATCTTCCAACCTCGGTAAATCATCGAGGTCCAAGACCAAGAGCCAGGACACGGCTACTTCTGAGTCCGGTTCGGTCAGGTCTCAAGCCAGCGCCGCCACTGACCGCCGCCATAACTCCACCAGAGACTCTTTGGAAGAACTCGAGGAAGCCATCTCTTGATCATCATCACCATCACTAGTAGCTTTCATTTTCACCACTTTTTTTTCCTGGGGGGGTTCCCAACTTGTAAATTGTAATATTATACTCATCTGCTTATTTGTGATGATCATGAGATTACACGAAATCAACTGTAATGCACTCCATTCAAGTCCTTGTCCTAACCATTTCAGTTTTCTGTTCTTCCATGTGGAGTAGTATTTTGAGAGAAAAAGTTGAAGTTTTTGAAATATTGAGGATATGTTGTAGGAAAAACTTAAAGGGATGTTAAATTTTAAAAAGATTGAATAAAAAAGTTTGGAGTTCTCCGGGGAAGGAAAAGAACGCAAGACAAATTCATGCTGCAAACCGAAGGAACCCAAAACAGCATAACAATAATACTAATAAAAATATAAAAACAATTACTGTGAAATTAACTTCTTTTATTTACAGCTAATTCCAAAATATTGAGGTCTCGGTTCAAAATCAACCAGCTAATCTCACTCTATTTCATGATTAAAACCCATAATTACATATCTCTTCCCTCCTAAGTTCCCAACACCAAAAACTTTTTGTCCAAGTTAGTATGGTTTCCTCCTATTGACCCTGTTCCAACTACAACTACCCAACAAATTCTCTCAAATCCTTGCTACTCAGCACTACTTACTGATCAGACCAAAACTATCAGAGCCACCAAAAGCACCAATGAAACAGTGGAGCGTGAGGAAGTTCCAAGATTACCCCTTGAAAGCAGAACAGGATGAGGAATCTCTGATTTGTCGCAGGTCTTCACTTTCCTCAAACCGCCAATGTTTGGTCCACTGCTCTGTTCCATGTCCACACACAAATCTGTGTTTCCGCTCAGTCTCAACTTTGCACCAACCTTGGCTGTAAAATTTGCAGAAAATGGGAGCCTCCCGCTCAGTTTGTTGTTCTCCAAATTGATCTCACTTACCAGATTCAAAGACCCCAACTGCTCTGGTACTTGCCCTTCAAGCTTGTTGTTATCCAGCCAAAGGAAACACAGATTTTTCAAATGTAACCCTATGGAAGCAGGAATTCTGCCAACCAGTCCCATATCTGAAAACCCTATCCCCGAAATACCCCCTAGATTCTCCCATATTTCCGGGATCTGCCCTCCTAACAGGTTACCACTCAGATACAGCTCCTTTAGAGAAGACAACTGTGATAAGAACAGAGGAACACCAAAGTTGCCCAGCTTGTTGAAACTCAAGTCTAAAAATTCCAAATTCTCCAACTTCCCCACCGTTTCTGGGATTTTTCCGGTGAACCCGTTTGAGCAGAGATCAAGTTTCAACAGAGCCGTCAGATTTCCGACCGATTCCGGCACATTTCCGACGAAGAAATTGTGGCTTAAATCAAAGATCTTTAGGCTCTTCAGTTTGGAGAAATCTCCGTAAAGGCCACCAGTAAGCTTGTTCCTGGAAAGTGTAATCTCTTCAATGTTAACCAGTTCGTAAACCGAATCCGGGATGAACCCATAGACACCATTTCCAGACAGAACAAGCCGCCTCAAATTCGTGAAGTTACGAAGAACGGCATCGAGTGGCCCTACCAGAGCGCTGTTATCAATGAACACGAGCTCCTCGAGGGCCGACCCAAAACTCGGTGGAATCTTATCCGGGACGACGGCGACGGCCTTCTCGGTGAAGCATTTGTAGAAGAAAAGCCTCCGGAGGTAGTTGAAGGATGTGAAAATGAGAGGGTTTAGCGTGGAGTTAGGGAAACAGGGTGGGTTGGGTGAGAAGTCAGAGACATAACCGAAACTGAGTTCGGTTATATGGACAGAGACCTCGGTGGAGCCGGGATCGGAGAAATAGTCGCAAGCAACGCCGTGTGGGGCGGAGATGCAGAGGTCTTCTGGGAAAAGGGTCCGCCAGGGGATGGTTGGGTTGATGGAATCAAGAACTCGGAAGACCGATTCTTGCTCGGCCGAGTCGAGAAGCGGCTGCTGCTGAGTCAATGAGGGTCGAGCCGAGAAGAGCACCGAGAAGAAGAAGAGAGCAAAAATGGAAGATACCATTGTTGTCTCTGAGTTGTTGTTCTGGTTGATGTGAGGGAAGTGTTTGTGTTTTGGAGTCAAACTCGTGGAACGGAAGATGATTTTATGCTCTGTTCTCTCTGGTCCCCTAATTCTGTTTCTGTTTGTGCTGTATCGTGTCAGGTTACTTGTGGAATCACGAATTTGACCCTGGTTTGGATGCTAGTAGGTGTTGATTTAGTAAGGGTAAGAGGGACACTTCGCAGGAAAGGCTTGTAGCCTCACCATTTGCATGTAAAAACACAACTGTAAACTGTCAGGCATAGAGGCAACGAAGGAACAGCCTGCAGAGGTAGAACCCAGATCCTTGTTGGTATAGTAGCCAAGGAGAAACACAATGCAGGCAAATCAACGGTCAGGATCGGATCTGTATATTTGAAACTAACAACGGGAAAATGCAGACTACCTCCCTCCATTAACTTGATTTATATACTAACATGTTAATTTATTTTAAGCTGTTTTTATTTTTATTTTTATTTTTACAGATATATTACAAAACCTTGTGTTTATAAAGTTGAAATGCCATTAAATTACTACTATTTATACACAAAAATCTGAAATTAACATTGAAAATTTTAAAGTAAACAAAATTATAACAAAAATTTCAGAAGGACAAAAGGGTTCGAAAATTTAAAATCAGATGCAGTATTAGAGCAGCTGATTTCCTTTTTAAATGAAAGTCTTCTTGCTGTGCAAAACAAAAAACAATAAAAAAAGAGCATCTGATTTGTAAACATCTGCCTTTGGTTTGGTATCATAATATCGTTTTTTTAAAAGGAGGGTTTCATTGATAAAAAAGATCAACGAAACTTGCATTCAAATATTTGAGGCTTTGAAAAATAGCAAACTCTGATAGAACAGACAAGAAAAACTAACCTTTTACTTAAGAAAACCACAAAGCTAAATAAACAATAATATCGAATATTCTACTAAAAGAACACAACCTTGTGTAATCACAAAGGAAACAAAAAAAACACCCTTAAACTTAGCTATGTTCTTAGCACCAAACAAAATAAAGAAAGAAAGAAAATAAACTATCAATTCACTTTTTCCTTAAAACCTTTTCATTTCATAAATCCCTATCATTTTTTTCAAAATCTTCGACACATTTTCCCAAATGAAAACCTAAGTTAATCTTTCCATTTTATTTATTTTTAATGTTTCCTTGATCGTTTTAAATATTTAGAATTGTACTCCAAACAGATCATGACTTCCGATGAAGTGAGTTGTGGTACAATTTTTGTGCACTTCTAGGTTTAAGGGGTACAATTTGAAAATCCCAAAACACTTTTACTTTTTCAAATCTCAACACATAAAATATTTTTAAATCTATTAATTATCTATCAAATTACATTTTTATCAAAAAAATTCACTCATATACTTCTCAACTATCAATAATAAGTACATAAACATATTCCCAATTTTTCCTAACCTAGATCTCTAGTTATACTTTCCATGTTTCCTTCTATAAGGGGTATATTTATATGGTGCGTTTGGTAACATCTTTTCTTGAGGAAGCTTTTATATTTTGAAAAATCTATCTACAAGTAACTTTTAACATTTAACTCTAGTTGATTTATATTGGACCAAAACTTATGGGGTAAATTTTGTGGACGGTTCCACTTTAAGTCTATATGACTTATTTTCATTTAATTTTAAGTATTTACGTCAATCGAATCCCATTTTTTGAATTCATTACCCAATTAGGTCTTTTTCGTCTACCTCTTCCATTTTTTGGATAGAATATTGTGAAATGACGAATTTATCCTTAGTTAATTTCTACAACAAACCTCATTATTTTAAAATTTAATCAATTCTACCCCAAATTTTTACAAAGTACATCTTAATATTCTTCACTTAAACAGTTCAACCCCTAACATTTTCAAAACTTACAAATTAAACCTCAAACTCCCTAAAATCATCACCTTTGCAATCTTCTCACAACTTCCCAAAATCATCACCTTTGCCTAAATCAATGATGATATTGTCGCCACCGCCGCTAGAAGCCGCTTGCACGGTCCTCGCCCACATGCTGATGGCTTATAGGTTCAGGTAATAGAATGTCGGCTGTGATTTATTTATCAGCATCGTCAACACTGCTCCTCCAGTTGAAATCACGGCCTCACTGTCGAAGCTCAGCTTGTTGGTGGCACCGGAGCCCCTCAAGACCGAACAATAGGAAAACTTGTGATCAATTTTGCGACCCAGTTGCGATACTAGAGACAGAGGCCCACCGTCAAGGCCGATGAGCCCGCCGCTAGTGTCTGCAATGGTGAGGAATTCCGTTACCGGCATGCCCACATCAATTTTCATTGCGTAGCTGCCACCGTCAACGGTTAAAGGGGATTGGATTGCGGATTGAGAGCTTGAATGGAGAAGAAAAGCAACCGACACCTCATCGATGGTGGTGGTGGTGGCGTAGAGGAAGCAGGCGACAAAGTAGTCGTTCAGTGCTGTTGAAGGAGGGCTAGAAGTTGCGAGTTGGGTATTACATGCGAGTCACGTGCTAGGGCTAATGTGTTAGTTTGTAAAAAGCTGGTGTAGAATTGGTTAAATTGCCCAATAATGAGGCTTATTGTAAAAATTATTAGTGGTAAATTCGTCATTTCGCAACATTCCGTCTAACAAAACGGAAATGACCTAATTGGACCATGAATTTAAAAATTGAGATTCGATTCACACAAATACTTAAAATGTGATAAAAATATGTCACTGAAACTTAAAGTGGGACCGTCTGTGAAATTTAATCAAACCTTATGATAGAAAATATCAATTAGCCCATATAAAAATTATAACAAAATGAGCTAGTTGCGTATCTGATAATATGCTGTAAATGAACTCTTCAGTAACAAAACATTAACCTATCAACCACAATTAAATAGGGTAAAGTGCACCTATGGTATTATAACTTTAATTTTCATCCTATCGTAGTCATGTTTTAAGTTTTTGTACCAATAAAGTCTCATTTTTAAGTTTTTTTCTGCATCTGTGGTCCTATTATGTTAAACACCAGTTAAGTTTAATGGATCTTCGCGAAAATTGATAATTTTAGCCATTGAAATATATTTGAAAAATTTGTTAGCACCCTAAATTTTAAACTTGACAATTTAATCACCCCAAATAATTATAAACTTAACAATTGAACTCAAAAGTTTTCAAACTTCACCTAAAACCAACACACCCACCGGACCACCCCTGACCACCCCCAGGCCACCACCGACTACCGACGAAAATTCCGGAAGGAGAAAAACTTCACCGAGCATGGTCGGGGGTGGTCTGGTGGGTGTGGTGGTTTTACGTGAAGTTTGAAAACTTTTAGGTTCAATTGTTAAATTTATAATTGTTCGGGTGATTAAATTGTCAAGTTTAATACTTTGGGTGCAACAAGATTTTTTAAATAAATTTTGGTGGCTAAAATTATCATTTTTCGCGAAGATCCGTTAAATTTAACTAGTGTTTAACGGAATACGACCACGAATGCATAAAAAACTTAAAAATATGACTTTATTGGTCTAAAAACTTAAAATAGGACTATAGGACGAGAATTAAAGTTATTAAATCATGGGTGCACTTTATCTTGATTAAATTGTTTTATGGCTGGGGTGTGTACAATATTTCTTTTTTGATACATAAAGTTTGTGGTGTTTTTTTACAAATAATGTGATGCAGTAAATTTACTTCCTTCGTTTCACAAAGATTGCATATTTTCATTGCTGTGATGGAGCAAAAAAAGAT
Organism: Stellera chamaejasme; assembly: GCA_024586325.1. Taxonomy (NCBI): domain Eukaryota; kingdom Viridiplantae; phylum Streptophyta; class Magnoliopsida; order Malvales; family Thymelaeaceae; genus Stellera; species Stellera chamaejasme. The sequence goes on along the minus strand of CM044982.1, from coordinate 8,793,349 downwards.
GCAATCTTTTGTCGGACAAAAAAATATGAAGGAAATTGTGATTTTGAAAACTTTGAGAAACAAATTTGATGATATAAGGCGTATTATCAACACAGCCCAGGTAGGAAACTTGTTTTTAAAAAAACATGCATAGGTATCACCCAATATAAAGGTGTTCATTGCACACCATTTTACAAACAAAAACATTATAGGATCCATAAAATCTCCTTCAAATTATTTTTTTTCGTTTCTTTTTCTCATAAACATTATATCTACAATTCAAAATATCAAACTCATTTCCTAAAACATTTTTGTTGACCACACCAATACTTATAGTGTTGTAAAGTGAAAGAGTAAAGCTATGAAGAAAGGGGAGTAGTTAGGGGGCAGGGTGTAGCATAAGAGCAGAGAAAGGTTGATGATCAGTTTGCATGTTGTGCTTCTGTAGGGAGGAGAGGAACCAGATCCTTTGAAAGCTAACATCGTGTTCTTAATGGATCAGTTCGCTTTTTTTTTCAAAAAAAAAAATTATACAAAGGCAGTAGGGGTAGAGGATAAGTGAGACCCAAATTCGAGACATCAATAAATGTTATTAATATCATGATCATTAGATCAATTGTTCAGAACAATGTATCAGTTAACTCTTACAAACAAGGTAGTTGTTTTTTTTACAAAACACAAATTAAATTACTATATTTAAATGTAGTAGATTTTTTTTGCATATCATAAACATCACATTTTACAATTAAAACTAAAAATATTTTAACGTGATCACTATTCCATTTCCAATTTCGGACCATAACAGCATATACATACCAAAACAATGCAAACTCATAAAATCATTATTTCTCAAATTTTTACTCTCTTAATATTATTTAATTTCCAAAAACTTCCCTGTTTTCGATTTTTGTAAACAAACGAATTAGTGTCTTTTTACAAAATTAATTAACAATTTTAATTAACGATTAGTAGAGTGGATGGGAAAAGAGGATAAAGGGTGTGTGGTAAGAAGAATGGGGACAAACAAAGGAGCAGAGGGAGACGACAGTGTCCCGCCGTAGCCGCCGACTTACTGTCTGTGAACAAGGAAAGTGAGGGTGATTGACACGTGTCGTGTGACTAATGGATGAAAGCGACAAGTAGAGCCGGTACGGAAGATCACTTCCGAATTGACAGAGCATGCGATTACCATTTTCAGTGCTTCCTTTTCACCACTACATATTACTCCTAGGTTCAGTTTTAGAAAAAAATTTGGAAAATTTGAAGATGTGTGTTTTGATTGATGGATAAGATATATATGAGTGGAAAAATTTGAGAAAAATATTATTTTATAGAAAATTGATGGTAAATTAATGGATTTAAAGTTGTTTTGTATATTGAGAAACGGAATCAATATTTGCTACTGAACTGAGTTCTGTAAAACTTTAAATTTGTCTTTTCACCTTTTCATTGCCCAAAAGTTATTACCTCCATATAATGACCGCGGACCAAACTCCATATATAGTAATAGTTGAAGTAATGGAGGTTAGCGATGCTATTTTCCAATGAAGCCGTCATTATGTCACATCATTATAATTAAAATTGGAGGAGTCATTTAGTTTCAACGTGTTTCTAATTTTTCTGATTTAACCGCTTTTGGAAAAATTAAACATCGTTACCTTTTCCAACCAAAAACTTCAAAAATTCATCATTTAGTAATTATCAGAAAACTTAATTTATAAAATTAAGGAATTTGAATATTGGGCAGAAAGTAAAAATTCTTTAATTTGTTGCTTCAAAAGAGTAATAATTGACACAGTTTTGTACAAAAACAAAACTTCAAAATTCATCATTTGACTTTTGGACGGAAAGTAGAAATTATATAAATTAACCTTAAAAATATAAATATTTTTTGGACGGAACATTTAATTTTCGAATTTGCCTCTTCAAACTGCATTTTATAATTAAAATTGGCGGAGTCATTTAGTTTCAATGTGTTTATATTTTTTTTTGATTTTGCCGCTTTTATAAAAAAGTAAACATCGATACCTTTTCCAACCAAAAATTTCAAAAATTCAACATTTAGTAATTATCAGTAAACTTGATTTATACAATTAAGGAATGTGCAAAAAAAAAGATTAATGTGCAAAAAAAAGATGTTTTAATATAGATATAATTCCTGCTCATCACATTTTCACATGTGCTTGCGGCACTCACACGGTTTATTTCATCATGTAAGTATCCTGTAAAAAAACTTTATTTGAAAGCATTTAAAAACTATTACTAGATATTAGACGTTAACCAAGCAGACAATATAAAACTTTCAAAAACAGTAATAAATAGAATAATATTTATTAGATAAATAGATAATTGAAATCAACGAACCTTATAATTTTAAAGGGCATCGTATTTTGCCAATGAGGGTTAAACAAATTTTATCATATAAAAAATAAAATGTAATGGTTTATTTTTCATCATGTAAATATCCTGTAAAAAAACTTTATTTGAAAGCATTTAAAAACTATTACTAGATATTAGACGTAAACCAAGCAAACAATATAAAACTTTCAAAATCAGTAATAAATAGAATAATATTTATTAGATAAATAGATAATTGAAATCAACGAACCTAATAATTTTAAAGGGAAACGTATTTTACCAATGAGAGTTAAACAATTTTTATCATATAAAAAAAAAGTAATAAATAACAACAAAAACGTGTTTCATACGTCACTAGGAAATCAGATATTAAAACTTTCATGAAATTCGGTCAATTAGCAATATTTTCTTTTAAATATTCAGTAAAATACAATTTGTTTTAAACACAATTTGTTTAGAAAAATAGATATTACATCTTCAGAGTAATCTTCAGAGTGAGTTTTTTATTCGAATATTTGTAAAATGTTAAAAGTTCTATAATACTGCATATTTAAATTAACGCAAAACAGGATGCTTATTGTTTTGGTGATAAAAATAATTTTAAGTGGTAGAGAAAATAGAGTATGAATAGTACTTCATAAAAGATAGAGTTTTACCACACTGGTTTGTGCAACTTTTTCATTGTATTTTGTGTGTGCATAATTTTGGAAGCACTAATTTATGTAAATAAAACACAATGAAAATTAAATTTCATATACAGTTTGAATTATTCCAAAATTCATCATTACCAATTCTCAGCATTTACTTTGCTGATTAATTATAATCAAACACTTTCCATTTACAACCCATTTAATGCTTTAATGAGGCATTGATGCTGTCACTTTTCACCTTTGCCAACATTGACTTTTTGCCAGTTACTTGCCACAGGCAAATCCCCACCAGCAAAATCAGAATTTTTCTCACAATAAGAATCGCGAGCAACAATGAAACGCAAGTGACGGAAAATTCAGCGCGAACCTCTAGTTGGAGTTTCTCGACGACCCATGTGACCTTCCATGGCTCGATGGCCAGTGAAACCTTGTTTTCATCTCCGACACCATCGGCTTGAACCTCTCGGTGTTCTTTGCTGCAACCTTCTGGAGTCCCCTGAAAATGGGGGGGGACTCAAAAGCGAGCAACTCAAATTGGAAAATAGTCCTTAGAAGCAAACTTAGTCAAAAAGGTTAAAAAACAACCCATAAGTGGATAGAGAAATTGCAACAAATACCTGAAAATATAGAGATTAAAAATAGTACAAAGAAACAAAATCATAGACAGCAAAGAAAAAGAGGGAAGAGTGAGAATTGAGAAGAAAAGAAGTAATCGAATTGGAAATAGAAAAGAGATGTAGAAAAAAGTTAGAGAGAAACAAAGAACAAAATAGAAAACCTATCCTTCAATGCTCTATTTCTTTATTGATATCTCTAGAAAATTAACCCAATCCTCTTACATATATCTATTTCTTTAATGTGTGGTTCAGTTAAATGATGATGTGGAGCTACGACTTTCACGTTATTTACAAAATTGTCATTTTCATTCAAATTTTCATGTTAACTAACATTAACGTTTTTTTAAAAAATATAAATATATATATATATATATTTAAGATTGGTATGATAATTATGATGCTCCTACGTACTTTAAATAATGCGCATTCGACTCTAAATGATGCTCCTACGTACCTTGCATTAATCTTGTCATGAGAGCGAGTGCATCATATTTTGTAATGGAGAGCATCATAATGCAACAGAGAGTGCATCATAGTGGTTACCAAAGACATCATTTTGAAAGGTTAATAAAACGAGTGTAACATTTGTCATGAGAGCGAGTGCATCATATTTTGTAATGGAGAGCATCATAATGCAACAGGGAGTGCATCATAGTGGTTACCAAAGACATCATTTTGAAAGGTTAATAAAACGAGTGTAACATTTGTCATGAGAGCGAGTGCATCATATTTTGTAATGGAGAGCATTATAATGTATCGGGAATGCATCATAGTGTTTACCAAATGCATCATTTTGGGAGGTTGAAGAAAGTGTGTGCTTCATTAAGTTATCAGAACTAATGCATCATGTTTGTTACGGAAAAACATCATTATGCATCGCAAATGCATCATTGGATAGAACAAAAAGGATCACTGTGGGGTTGTAGAACAAAAAGCATCATTAACTCGTCAAAGAGAGTGCATCATATTAATGTTATGGGAGTGCATCATAGTGTATCGGGAATGCATCATTCTTCTTCGTATACTTCTTCTCTCTAGGCGCTTAAGGTGCGCCTACAGGCGCACCGTATAGTTACTCTAAATTCTAATATATCTTCTTTTTTCATGATAACACGCATCATAGGAATGTAAAAGTGGATGCAACTTCTTTAGCATCATATGCAACTTCTTTAGCATCATCTATCTCTCTCTCTCTAATTAGATTTAACCAGATCCTCTCTCTCATCCAGATTTAACCAGATTTGTAAAGAGTGGTTGTGCTTGGGACAGAGATGATGACGGAGAAACTTGGCGACCACCGCGACCTCGTTCTTCGGTGCACGATCGACCTTCATCGGACTGTCGTGAAGTATGATCTTAGTCTCAGGCGATCTCCGAGATGTTGAATCGCAATGTCGATCTTCGATGATTTCATTGATCTGCTCATGGATCTCTACAATCTCTGGTGGCCGACCTTGCTCCAGCGGCGACGATGGTCCAACGACAATCTGTCGCGAGCAAACCAGATCTCCTCCACCACCACGATCCCCGTCTTCAGCCATCCCGATCTGGTCCATGATCTCCGTCTCCACCACCATGATCTCCTAACGTGATTTTCAGAGGCAGAGGCGAACGATGCGAAAAATGATCGGTCTTCGTCTCCAGTGATCTCCGACGATATCAGATATGGATGGAGCAAGATGATGTGAGGTAAGACTAGCAGTAACATTTCTGTTAATTCTGACAGTTTCGAAATTCATTATGACAGTTTCTAATATTTATTCGGACACTATATCATTTTGTAATAGACGATATAGAAATGTGTAAATATCTAAGTAAACAGTATAAACTCTTGCAACAGACAATATGACATTTCACTTTAGACACTATGCAGTTAACTATAAATCAACGAAAATTGTTTTAAATTTATTTCAGACAATTAAGAAATTTATTATGAAAGTTTCCAATATTTATTCAGACACTATATCATTTCGTAACAGACACTATAGAAATGTGTAAATATATAATTAAACAGTATAAACTCTTGTGGTGCTGATAGCAGTGGCAATGTTGGCGGATGCTGTTGTGGTTTTAGCGACAGCCGCGGCGATGGTTCCGGCAACATCTACGGTGGTTCCGGCGACATCGACGATGGTTCCGACGACATTGGCGGTGGTCCCGGCAGCCACGACAGTGGTTTCGGCTGCCGCAGTGGTGGTTCCGGTGGCCGCAGTGGAGGTTCCGGGGGCATCAACGGTGGTCCCCGGTGACATCAGCGGTGGCTTCGGTGACCGTGAATGATGTTTCGGCGGCTGTGAAAGTGGTTTCGACGGCCGCGGCGATGGTTCCAGCAACCGCGACGGTGGTTCAAGTGGTGGCGGTGGCAGCGAAGGTAGTGGCGGCGGTGGTAAGGGTGGTGGTGAGGGTGAATGATGGTTTTGGCTTAAAATGGTATTTTAGTCTTTAGAATTGTTAGTTAATTTAGTTAGTTTAATTAGATAGTGTTAGGATTGTTTCTCCAACTAGTTGGTAATTAAAAGGACTGCTCGGGTCGAGCGATTGAACCCTAGGAGTGTCGTTGTCGCCACCGTCGGCTCTTTTACTAGATTGGTTCGTGGGTCTCCTGTCGACCTCAAGTTCGGACTCCCAAGTTCGGACTCCCTCTAGCGTCGCCGCCCTGAACTATTTGGTCTTACTGTGTTGTTTATTCCCTGGTACGGCGATTGCACGGTCCATGGATTTGGTATTTGTGCTGGCAGTGGTTGGAGTATTCTGTCACGATCGGCCTTTTGGCTCTTCACGCAATGGGTTGTGGTGTCTCCTCCTGGTGAATCGTTGCCTTTCAATTGCGGTTTTGCTTGGTTTGGGGGGGGTCAATGGTAAGCAGGGTAAGTACAAATCCTCAATTGTTGGTGGTGGGCATGGTTTTAAAAGCGGATAGGAAATAGAAAAATCGATCACCGGTTCATAGTGCAGTGCTCAACCGTTTTGAACCACTAGTCCAACCGATTACTTTTTTAAAGTTAGTTATTATCACTCATTGTTTAGAATTATCATGAAATAATCTAAATATGAAATAATAATGCACATTTTTTATATTAAAATAATAATTTAAAATACAAATTAGTCATTTTATAAGAAGAAAAACAATATTTTATATTTTAATTTATTATGTTATTGAAAATAATAATTTAAAATAACTGAAAATTATTTTGTATATTTATATTATAGTTTAAAAATGTTTTAAAATATATTATGAGAAAATATTAAAAAAGTTAATGTGTTAAATATGAATTTATAAATAAATGTGGAATAAATTAAAATTAGTGATAAAAATTTGGAAGTTTTTGACAAAATTTTTCAAAAAACGCAAAAAAAAAAAGAATCACCGATTTAACCGGTTTTGTCAAGACTAAACGCTTCAAAACCGAAAATCGGCCCGATTGACTATCCGATTCGCGGTCCGACCGACCGGTCCGGTCCGGTTTCCAGAAGTGGTGGGAGAGTGCGTACGCGTGCTCTTATGGACATTGGGGTTGCGTTGCGAGTTCTCTACTTCGACAAGGTAGAGCATTGAGTACTCATCCTACCCTATTAGGGGGAATGAGGACCCATTATGTAGTTGTCCCGGTTCCAAGTCCCCCTGAACAACTACCTTCCACCTGAAATGGGGGTTTGGGCAGTCGTGGGGGTACATGGTGCTTGTTTTGGTTACTTTCTCCAGATTGATCAAGAGAATACTTTATGGTTTTTCGCGTGCATTTTGCCTTTCTCGTGAAACTGAAATTTCACGGCGACGTACGGAAGGAAAAGCCTTTGAAATCTGCCGAGGAAAGACGCGATATCGGCGGCGAGCATTCCTCGATTCGAAGCTTTAATTGCACCCAATTAAATTCAGTTACCTTCCTTTGTGATCAAACGTTTTAAATCTCCGTCGGAATTGCAATGGCTGCGAGGATGGTAATGGCGGGTGTCTACAGGCGAGTGCTTCCTTCTCCTCCGGCAATCGATTTCGCTTCTTCCGAAGGAAAAGTAAGCTTCCAGTTAGTTTCTTCCATTTTCGTATGTTTGATTGTGTGTGCTCCCGCCGTTTCTTACTGTTAATATTTGAAAAAAACAAGCGAGTAACGTTAGGGTTCTGCTGTTTTTCTCTGTTGGGGGCACAGGAGCTTTTCTTTGAGGCTAGTCAGAATGGTACAATGGAGGGTTTTTTCAGGTTGATTTCTTATTTCCAGACGCAATCGGAGCCGGCTTACTGTGGACTGGCCAGCCTCTCCATGGTATTGAATGCCCTCGCTATCGACCCTGGACGAAAGTGGAAAGGTGACTTGTTGTACTTTGTTGCTAGATGAAAATCAGAAGCAGCTACTTAAGCTGCAATGCTAGTTCCTCCCAGTAACTAAGTTTGGTTGCTTCCCACTCTCAGATTATCGATTATCCGTAAGTTCATTTCGCAAGATTTAGGATTGTTTAAGTTAAGCCAAGTCACCATGGCAGGTCACTGGTGTGCAAAATAATCCTTTTATCCGTTATGATGATCACTCCAGATTTATAATTCTCTATCAAACACACTTTTCTCAGTTTTTGATATGTTTTTTTCTACCCCTAGTTTCTTTATTGTACATTTAAGACTTAGGTTAAGTAATAGCCTTGTGCATTTGGGAGAAGAGCATAGCGTGCACCTGATTATTTTCAAATTCTATGTTATAACTATTGCAACCATAAGGAGCTTTGATACTTTCTTCACAGGACCCTGGAGGTGGTTTGATGAATCTATGCTAGACTGTTGTGAGCCTCTGGAAAAGGTTAAAGAGAATGGCATATCATTCGGCAAGCTGGTCTGTTTAGCTCATTGTGCTGGTGCAAAAGTTGAAGCTTTTAGAACAAATCATAGTACTATTCATGAGTTCCGCAGTTCCATCATGAGATGTTCCACTTCTGAAGACTGCCATATGATCTCATCATACCATAGAGGGGCTTTTAAACAGGTTGGGATATTTTGAATTTTCTTGGCACTGTTATCATGCACTCAAGCTGGCTACAAACTTAACCCAGTAACGATAATGATCTGGCTTTATAGGTAAATAGCATTATAGAAAACTTTCTTTCCATAAAATGCTACAATTGTCTATTAGCATCTTCCAGACCAATGAAAGAACACATTTATTGATCTTGGTGCTTTTCTGTTTCCGATTGCTGCTGTAGTTTGTGGTTTCTAAAAGCTCAATAGTTGGTTTTTACCACAGATAGTTAAATAACAAAACCTAATATCACATTATGTTTAACTCGTATGGAGAGAGTTGAAGTCCATTATCATTGGTTTAAGTGTAAGATTGATGCTGTGTTTTTCATGTCATGTAGACAGGCACTGGTCATTTCTCTCCAATTGGTGGCTACCATGCTGGAAAGGATATGGCACTGATTTTGGATGTTGCACGTTTTAAATACCCTCCACACTGGGTTCCAGTATCTCTACTTTGGGAAGCTATGAATAATGTAGATGCTACAACAGGACAAAGAAGAGGGTAGGAATTGCATCTTTCTTTTCGTTAGCTACTTTAACATAACACCAGCAAAAGTTTTTTTTCTGTTTACTTATGCACATATACCATTCATCATAAAGCTTAATGAAATCACTTGCTTAATTTAATGCCTGCTATGTTAGGAAACTCTCCTTACAAACTTTTACTTGTATTATATTTATCCAACTTTAATATGCTTAATTTAATGCCTGTCCTATGTTTTTGGAAAAATGAATAGTAACTCTACAGTTCCTTCCAGTTTTTGTTTTTTTGATCAGTTTGCCCTCTTAAATTCGAATCTTGCCTATTTTTTTCGCTCACTTTATGCCTATAAATTAGGTTTGTTCTAACTATTAGATTTTTCTGTATTCAAGTCTAAATGTCTGAAACTTTGTCCAGGTTCATGCTAATATCAAGACCTCATAGAGAACCTGGAATGCTCTACACCCTGGTATGTAGATATCTAGTTCTACGTTTTATAAGTTTGTTAATTGTCAGTATGTAATGTGGTGCTACTGGTTATGAAAGTATTGTTATGATAGGCTGATTTTAAAGTTCAGAGGTCTTTTCACATCAAAAGCTTTGTTGCTATAAGGAAACGTGAAGTTAAATATTGCTTCATACCAAATATGGCATTTGACATAATTTTACTAAACTATCTGAACGATATGCAAGAGTACTCCTCATTATTGATTAACAAACCTGCTGGACTTTCCTATTTCCTGTTCAACTAGCACTTCACTTCCGTTTTTCTTCTCCAACTATTTTAGCGAAAATGGTTTATTTAAATGTTGGAGGCAACCAAATTGGATAGTGTTTATATGGCAGCTGGAGAAAAGTATGTGGTAGTTAATTTTTACATGTCTTCTGCTTCAATAGTTCTTCATTAGTTATTTATGCATTCTTGCCAGTGATCTGCCTTCTGTTGGTCTTCGTGCTTTAGTCATTAGTGTAGTTGTAGATGACAAGGTCTCATTCTCTGGCCTACTGACTAGCTTATACTCTGAATTAGACTTTTTACTTCATAAATGTCACCATTAAATGATTGTATATCTATGGTTTACTCAGAGCTGTAAAGATGAGAGTTGGGTGAAAGTTGCTACATATTTGATTGAAGACGTTCCTCTTCTGCTGAAGTCAAAGGATATCAGAGATATTCAGAAAGTTATTTCCATTGTTTTCGCATCACTACCAGCTAAATTTGGAGATTTCATTAAATGGGTTGCAGAGGTTCGTAGACAAGAGGATGGCGATCAAAACCTGAGTGTAGAAGAAAGGGGAAGACTTACTCTTAAGGTGTCAATCATTCGTCTTTCCTTTCAGCTCATAGCATTTCACTGTTTCTGTTGCTACAGTTTTCATAAATTTTTTGCAAATTGTTATGCTTTTCTCCATCCAGGAAGAAGTGCTGAAGCAAGTTAAAGAAACTCTTCTGTTTAAGCATGTTGCCCGTTTCTTGTCTTCAGTTAATTCTAGCTGTCGAAGCATATTTGGTGGGGATCATGAAGAAGTTCTGCCTGATATTGCAGCAAGAGCATGCTGCCAGGGTGCCCAAATTTTTGCTGGAAATTCTGGCTTTTTAAACAAATACTGCTGTCGGAAAACTAGTGTCAAGTGTTTGAAGGTTAGTGGTGAAACCTCAGTAACTTTGGTATCTGGAACAGTTGTCAACGGAAGCAGTGAGCAAGGGGTTGACATGCTGGTTCCTTTCTGCCAAACAAAACCAAGTTGTTGTACGGGAAACACAAACGACTGTATTGCAAGTCATCCCGCTGGCAATGATATTCTAACTGCACTCTTACTGGCATTACCACCAGAAACATGGAGCGGTATTAAAGACAAAAATCTTTCTGAGGAAATTGACAAACTTGTATCAACAAAGAACCTTCCAACTTTGCTCCAGGAAGAGGTAAGGGTAGTAGTATTTCTCTTTTTGCAAATCGAATCCTGCTTTATTGTGTTCATTATAAAACAATTTCTAGAAAAGGTTTGGATTTTTTTAAAATGGAGGGAAGTGTAAACTGTAAAGCCAAAAGTAGAGACAAAAAATTGGAGAGAAACTTCAAATTATTTGATGTTTTCAAAAAAAAAAATTCAAAGCAATGAACGTAACGTCTATATTTCAGTTTGTGCTTGAGTACCTGTTTTCTGAGCGAATGGGGCAGTTGTAGTTGTATGTTGATCCTAGTAATAGTGGTGAACTTGCATTTTTCAGCAGAAATTTCTCTCCAAAATATGATGAGTTGGTGTACTGATTATTGTCACCTATCTGGTGCTTGTTTTATGCTACCTGCCTGCTCTTTTTCTCTGAATCTCCTAGTCTCTTCTCTATTATCTCTCTTTTTTCTCCATTTTCTTCATTTTATGGTCTCAGCAGTCAGCTCCAGTGGGTTCTGCATGTACGAGTTTTTTCAGAAATATTTATCTATTTCATTCCTTGACTACAGTTTAGGTATATAATTCAGTGTGTTGACAACTTTGATCCTTAGGTATACACGGACATAACTGCCTACATTAGCTCTGTCCATTATCTCACATAGTGTTTGTTTAATGGGACATGTCAACTACATATGCTGTTGTTGATTTTCTCCTCTCAGTTTGAAATCCATATGTACTTCGATAATTTAAACAAAGTTGCTTCACCACCTTCACTATTGGTATGAGTAATATATTGGTATTTGCATATGACATGTTTTAGGGACTAGAGTCAAAATTATTTATTAATGCACTGTTTATGGTTATTGGAGTTAATGGTTATGTTGCTTTACATATACCAGTGGTATCATTACATTGAATAAATCAATTTTGTTCAAGCGACATATAAATGTGAAATTAGCTTATATGCTGTGACATTTCTCTTACCAATTGCAGACCTGTACTAATCAGCAAAGTTCTGTGCATGCAATTTTTTTGACATGGTGTAATGTCTTGTCACATGGCTAATATATTGCATAGTCAACATCATAACCAATTGACTTTCATTAAGAAGAGCAAACGTAGTTTTAGAGAGAAGTTCTACTAAAGATAATCTATAATATGTTCTCACTTAACTGATGCCACTGTCTTTGATCATTGCTAGTATTAGTTACTAGATACTTGCATGCATGGCAGGTTCTACATCTAAGACAACAGCTCTATCTTCTAAAGAAATGCCAAGAGAACAAGGTAGATGTGGATCTTGGAGCTCCTTTGCTATAGCTGCCAGCAAATGTAAGTACCGAATAAGTCTCCCACTCTTATCTTGTTTTTCGACCTCAGAAGCAGATGGTAGATCCTGTGCAATTTTGAAGCATCTGTGTTTATCACCAGGATTTCAAATTGTTCCGATTTGTAGTTAAAAGTTGTTTTGACTCTAATTTGATCAATAGATGACCACCTTTCAATGAACTTGCTTTGAAGTAAAGTCAGTCAGTGGACTTCGTTACTTTTGGCATCAAGTCCATTGTGTTATAATGTTTTAGTAGCAGATCTTGTGATCTATTTCTTTCTTTGTTTCTTTCTTCTTTTTAAGGCATATATGAAATGAGGCCAAGGGGAGTGAACCTAAACGTTGGTTTCTCAGCGGTAACTTTGTTCATTATATGGATTGAGAGGAAAGGGCAAGGTAAAGGAAAAGTATGAGCAGTCCTGAAACCAGTGCCATTAATCATCGAAAAGTTGAAACCTGCAATTTTTTTTTAAATGAGTCCTAAACTTTCCACAGTTTATTTATGTCAACTAATTTTTGACAAATAATTGTCACCAACCCAACGTAGTTAGAATTAAGGTGATGATGATGGTGCAGCTTCAGCTAGTAAACACAACTGATAAAAATATAGCAGGATCACATGGTGAATAATCGGCAATGCTGCACAGATCCTCTTACAAAATTGATTTACAGTGAATTCAGGTGACCCTGAAAAATGCTTCAGACCGTCAATTCTTAATAAGGTGCACATATATTAGCTCCATTTATGCATGAAGGCCTCTTCGCTTTGTAGTAGAAATGGGCAATCATCTGAACCAACTCATCACAAGTACGGAACTCTGCAAAAGGTTCAACTAAAAGTGCTTAATGAAACTGGATCAAGGATGCCGAGAAGTAGACAATCCAACTCCACATGACTCTTAACTGGATAGTAAGTATCTCACCTTTCTCCCGGTAGAGGATTCGATTTCCTCGCAAAAATAAAATTTGTGGGCAATCTCTTACTTTAAGAGCATAAGCCATATCTCTCTCAATATTGATGTCTAGCTTCACTGCCTGATTTGAAAATAATTTAAAGCATTACAAACATGTAAAGACATGAAAACAGATGCACCACTCACACAGGCTTAAACAGATGAGCAGGTCTTTGAATTTTAGTAAACATTTTACTGACACTGACACAATGACTAGAGAGAAATGTGCAGCATGTGAAATACAGAGCATAAAAATAATGGAGAAGAAACTGAAATTTATCACCAAATGCTGCATAGAGACCACCAAACGGTATCAGGATGGAACTTAAGAGACCATACATACCCGCGGTGGTAGTCGATCCTTTGCACTCCAGTATACTTTGATTGCCTTTTCTAGCTCTTTTAAAGTCTTCCAATTGTGTGTTGCCCTGTAAAAGCACAAACAATTGAACTCCCTTACCAAACAGTAACTGTGCACAAACACCAAATACATTGGAACAGTCATGAAATCAAGCAAGCATAATTTGCCATCTCTTGTTTGAACAGGTAAAAACGAAACGAACTATTGGTATAAGATGCAAAATTGGGTCTGAATAATCCTAGAAACTCAGCAGTTTATGATACCAAGCAGAAACATCTACAAACAGACGTAGTAATCCAAAACAACCAGCCAATTGTTCACAGTGCACTTTACAACAATCAGCATTTTGATTTTAAAGATATAGTTTCAGATCTATGATGTGAGCTTCAGCTGTTTGTTGTGTGCCAGACTGCACAACATGTTTGTTTATGTTAGCTTGTCCGAGTATATGCGCTAACATGTTCTGTTCTATACCTATACAACTACATCATCGAAGACAGACCCATACCTGGATATGCAAATGAATGAACAATGAAAACACAGCAGGAACACACATATTATCAGAAGGAGAAAGCAACAAAAACCTGTTATATCTCTCAAAAACAAGGACAATTAAGGGGCTTGGATGGAAAGCAAAGCTCTCCCACTCCAAGCAATTGATCTCCGTCACCCAGTTATCATCAATCTCTCCTTCCCAGTCAATCTCAAAACCATCTTCACCAACCACATTCCTGATTGGGTGCTTCTCAAAATACTCAGAAGCTCGAATCCCCCATCCAATATCTGCATCAAGTGGCCAATTTGGATCCTCCTCCTCAACCACCATCTTCTTTCCTCTCTCATCATCACCACTTTCACCATCATCATCATCATCATCATCATCATCATCATCCGACTCATCATCAGCTCTAGGCTTGATTACATGCTCGCTGTTCTCAAACACTTGCGGGTCTTGCTCTCTCATCGTCTCAAGGGTCCGCTCAAGTGAGCTACGGATATAGTCTTCCACCATATCAGCTTCACTCTTGCGGCCCCGCTTTGGCTTCCTCGGACGGATCGACGGGAAGCTTCCGCCACCGTCAGATTCCTTGGATCTGGAACCGGAGAGCTCTGAGCGAGGTACTTCAGGGTCAGCTCCTGGATCTGATTGCGTTGAAACAGCAAGCAAACGAAATAATAGCTCGGAACAGCGCTTGTCGGTACGAGATCCGCCGGAGATTAACGAATTGCCTGAAAACGACACTGCACCGGTACAACTATGCCCAGAAATTGGATTCAAACCAGAAATCGACGAGAAGGTAGACAAATCAGGATACGATTTTACAGTAAAAAGAGATTTCAGAAAAGCTGTAGGATGAAGGAGTAACATTTTCTGGTGAGGTATTGGATAAGCCACAAACTTGGTACTGTAATCTTATCCGATCTTCGATTTGACTTTCTGTTTCTCCTCATTCATTCATTCTTCCATGAGTCTGTCGTCTAGTAACGACGATGCTAGCTATTCAATCCAGAGCACAAACAAACTCGGAGGACCAATTTGGGACCTTTGGGTGGATAAGCTCAAGGACGAACTCACCACAGTTGAAAAGTTAGGGTAAAAAGCGTAATCAATCATAAATACTGGGGACTCCTGGTACATTTACCCACCGAATTCCAAAATGTCCGCCATTGCTAAGAGGCGGCCAGTTTAACATAAAGATAATCAAGATGTAGAGCCAATTATCTAATTCAAATTATCTAGTCGAGAGAAACATATTAAGGGTTTCAAACATAAGAAGTGAATAGAAAGTTATTCACCTATTAGGGGGTTTCAAGAAGTGAATAGAAAGTTATTCACCTAATTGGAAAGTGAAATCTATGATGGATTAATAATTTATATGCAAATAATAAATGGTGAGTGAGAAAAGTTTGAAACCCCCTAATATATATTTTTCACCTCACGATGAAACCCCTATTGGTGAATGAATTGGAGGTGAGTGAGAAAAGTGAAAAGATGAGGATTAAGTTTGAGGACCCCGTGAATAAGGAGGAGCGGAGGAGCGCACAGTGTGAATTCGCCACCCAGCCCCGTGAATAAGTTTGAGTTGATGGGCATGTAGTTAGGAATCATATGTGCGGTCGTCTGTGCGCACATTTGTGCGGCGCGCACAGATAGTTTTTCATGTGCTTAGACGTTGTGCGCAGTGCTGTGTTACATGCACATTATTGTGTGATACTATGTGCGGCCTGTTGTGCGCAGCGCACAATACTGTGCGCACAGTTGTGCGCTGCGCACATTTTTGTGATGCACCAGATGAGAGTTCAAATTACGCATCAGGGATGAAGACGATGAAAACGAGATGACCTTCAGCTGCGACAGCTCGTGGAGCAGCGAATGGTGAAGACTGGTGAATAAGGGGCTTCTCACGTGAAAAACAATGTTCACAAACGCGCGATTCACCTGAGGTCCGCGCCGCGCGAGGTGAATTCACGTCTGTTTTTCACGTGGATAAAAACAGGTGAAATACTTCGTTTTTCACCTGTTTTCACGTATGTTTGAAACCCCATATTGTACTCTCAACATCCAATATGTTTTGCAACATTTTAGATGGATATGGAGTTCAAGGTGAACAAACTTTTCCCCTTCCTCTAGAGAAAATGTCTCATTTTACCACTCATATTTGGTCAAAAGTCCTTTTTATCATTATCTTAAAAAACGGTTCTTTTTACCATCAACGCTTTGTTTTTGTCCCTTTTTACCATCATGATTTACTTTTTGGACCGTATTTACCACTAAGCCGTTAACATAAGGAATATTCTAGGAATATTCCGTAACATAAAATATTTTCATAATCAACCCTAAACTTTAAAAAAAAACCCTAAACTTTTTTTTAAAAAATAACCCTAAATTTGTAAAAGTTACAATAATAGTCTTTCTCACCCAACCCATATCATCTTGCTCTGAAATCAACTATGGTTTACTCTAAAGACAACGAATTAGAGATGAAAAAAAACCAAAATACCCGGAAAATGTTTTATTGGATAAAAATCAAACTATGATGATGAAAACCCATTTTAATTTCTCTAGATTTCTCGTCCCTTCGCTTCTTCTGCTTTCAATCTTTTACATCTTCTGCACCCTTAGCTTTTTCTATCTTCCACTTTCCCTTCACAACCAGCTCATCGATGTCACCGTCATTTCGGATCAATCTTACACTTTCCCTTCACACCCAGAGATTAAGAAGACTACGATTAAGCACATGCTCTTCGGGATCGGCGCCTCGGCTGAGCTCTGGGACTGTCGGAGACACTACATCAAGCTATGGTGGCGGCCAGAGGAGATGCACAGTGTCATCTGACTTGACCACTCAGCGAGAAACAGCTCCGTCAAGAAATGTTCACTACTGCCAGTGAGAATATTCGGTGATACGATGGGCTTAAGCACAAGAACAAGAAGGGGTAGTGTCCGGTGATTCGAATCTCTCGGATTATGATAGAGACGTTGTGGCTTGGGATGGAGGATGTGCAGTGGTTCGTGATGGGCGTTGACGATACAATCTTCGTGATGGAGAATCTAGTTAGGATTCTGTTAAAGTACAACCACGATTAGTTGTATTACATCGGGAGCTCTTCGGATAGACATTTGTAGAACATCAACGACTCGATGTGGAGACCGGACTTCTCAGCCCTTTCAACGTATTATCAGGGACTTCCATGTCAATGTTGTTTCAAAGTGGGTGAGTTTTTCAAAATTTAGAAACTTTAAGGTTTAGTGTGGAGTTAATTTAACGGAGAGTGGTAAACGTGGGTCAGAAATGATAACGTCAATGATAAAAAAGACCTTTTTTAAAAATAATGGTAAAAAAGGACATTTAGCCAAACATGAGTGGTAAAAAAAGCGATCTTTTCCCCTTCCTTTATGATTTTACCCGCTTCTTCAACATCCATTTACTCCATCTCCTGCAAAAGAAGCAAAACAATCACATAACAGAACCAACCATTCATGATGAACCATAAGAGGAAAAAAACCAACAATTTTATATTTGAAAAGGAAATCGTAAATGGAGAAAGATGATACCCATATAACCATGTTAAAGCTTGGAACATTCCCCCTCGCGGTGGCAGGTCCATCGACATTTGTGCTACTCCGGCGACTCCATAGGGAAGCAGTAATCAGGATCTCAGCCAGATCTACTTACCGGAGGAAGAAGTTGCCGCCTACAATGCGTAGGAGTGTTAGAGGAAGGGCTCTCCGACCGGGGGGGGGGGGGGATTAGAGTGCAGGGCGTCGGAGGGGGGTTATGGTGGGAGGTTTCGACATGGATGATTGCTTGGGTGGGATCTAGAAATTGCGAGTGCGATGATGAAAGTGTTGTTCTCGTTGAGAGAAAATTAAATTAAGTTATGAAAGTTAAATTGAGGATATGGTAAATTTATAAATAAAAAATTGTTAAATTATGAAACGTTGCAATATTTTGGGATATTCAAAAAAATAAAATGTTGCATTACTTTTAGAATTACTTTTAGGATGAGTATAGACCGATTAAGTACCCATTCAGACTTTTATCACAACTTTAATGGACAACATTGGGGGAATTGTGAATTTCAGTCCTGTAATTTACATTGTTTTAACAATGAAGTCATAAATGTTTATGATATCGACTTAACGTCTAAGTCATAAAGATTCTATCAATTTAACGATCAAGTTCTAAAGTTTCCATTGATGAGTGGTCTTATTTTATTAACCACGTAACTTTCCAAATTTTACCACTTCAACACTTACAGTTCATAAATCATTATTCATCTTTTAAAAGAGTTTTTGTATGATTTTCAAAAGATTTCTCTCATAAATTTTTTAGTATTTCAGGGCAGTAGGCTAAAGTAAAGTCATTGACATTAACAATTAAAATTTTGAAACTGACCTTTATTAAAAGCTTGTCTAAATATGTTTCAAAGAGATGTAATGAAGAATAAAAATGTGATTTGTTTTTATCTATAATTATTTGAGATATAGAAAAAAAAAATCTGAAAAATTGGAACATATCAAGAACTAACAAATATGAGGTCTACCAAAAGGGATTTTTTTTAAAATTTAGAATTTAGAACCACCTATGCCTTTAAAACATTATAAAGAACAATTCCAAATTTGAACTATTATTCAAATAAATCATAACATTCTGAATTACTTCCATGAGATATCAAGAAAAATATATACTTTATATATAACATTTTGAAATTGTATCATATAAAATCATTATCGTAAGTGGGTTATATAATTTTTCTCTATTAATCATACTCTCAACTAGTAAATCTGTTTCTTCCACAAATCATCAATGAAGATTTTTTAACCTAGTTCAGCGGGTTTTTAATCTGCACCTAAAGCCACACAAAAAATGTCAATATGGGATCTTCTTCTCTAACTAATTTTCTTTGTTTGATATCTATTAATCAATTATATTTATCATTATATTTTGAGTTTGTTTTAAAATTATTCGTCGATTTTTGTATTTGATTACATTTTTCAATATAAAGATTTTTTTTGAACAACTTTTCCAATATAAAGACGGTAAAATTAGAAAGTCGTTAAACGATCGATCATCCATTTTAATCCTTCTGTATATCACATATATTGCAAAACATTTGACACCGAGAGAGTATTTAGAAAGTGATGGTAAAATGAGAAAGTCATTAAACGATCATCCATTTTAATCCCTCTATATATCACATAATATATTGCAAAGCATGTGACACCGAGAGAGTATTTAGAAAGTGCGGTCTAAATTTTCGAGGACTCGAATAAATAAATACAACATATAACGCCAAAACATTATCACAAACCGATACTCCCTTAAGTTTAATTGAGACTTTTCAAAATTTTTAATTAAGAAGAATTTGTTAACAAATTTGTAAAAATTACTTTTAGAAACTAGAAATATCAATTTGCTTAATGTATATGTTATTTGATATTGCATAACAAAGTGTAGAAGATTAAAATTCATAGATTATAGAGTATGATAGAAAAAGAAATGTAACAATTATAATTGGGTGGAGGGAGTATCATATTATAAAAACGTTTCCGTTTTTTGTAATTTTTTAACATACTAATTTACCAATCTATTATATATTTACTAATAAAAACTAAAAAACTAAAAAAAATAAGCATCTTCTATTTTATAATTGTAGTTTTATTTTATTTTAAAATTATTTATTGGTTATTATGTATTCCGATATTTAAAAAAAAAAAACATTAGATGAGAAAGTTAATAGCCAAAATTTCATAACCCGGCGCAGACAAAACTGCAAAATGAAAAAGAAAAATGGGAAATACGGGAATAGGTACACTATTGGACCAAACTGGAAAAACCGCAAAACCAATTGAATTTTGACTATCAGTTTGGTTTTGGTTAGTGGAAAATTTGTAAGTCGACTTCGGTTCAATATGTCAATTTCAAAGTTCTGTGTTTAAATTATGTAGCTTAATGCATAATTTGTTTTAAGAATGTAAAAACATTATCTTCAGTTTATAAATAATTCTGAATGAATAAAATTACCTTATTTGTTCTACTTTATGAAATGAATTTTCGGAAAATTTTCAACAAAAAACTGGATGCAAAACTATAAACAGGCGTTAAAACAAATTACTTTATTCAAATCCTCATTATCATCTATTCCTACTTCCGCAAATTAATAGGTAGTCATACCACCAACATGAACAAATAAAAATGTACACTGGCATTATTTTTATTCTTATTTTCAAATTTTAAAAAATGAGCAAGTAAGTGATCTACAAATTACAGCAATTCCCAAATTTCTCTCCTTTAGTTTTACTTGGGAATAAATGAGGTATCGAATCAAAACAGGCCACGTGTCTACGTGTGAAAGCAACTTCACATCTGCAACAAGCGAGCGAGGTCGCTCGGGTTAACAATGCCGGGTAAGTGGGCCCTACTGGTTTTCATCAAATTTGCTAATTCCACGTACCTTTTATGGTTCCCCTCAGCCTTCGGCTCCGCGGCTCTCTTCAGAGCTGGCGCGGCGGCTTCTTCATCGGGTTGGGATCGAGCCGGATCCCACATCTGACCCAACAGCGTGCCTCTGGTCAGAAACTCATACGCAAGATAACTGGCGAGTAGATGATTCGAACTAACCGGCGGCGGTTTAGTCGGTTCGTTCTGAACCGGTGCCGGTCTGGGCGATTTGGCCAGCGGCGGCTTGAGGTCGAAGCCGTCTCGATCTTTGCGCTTGTGGGTGGTGTCGTTGTTATTAACGTGCTGGTTGGTGTTGCTGCTGGGCATAGAGACCCGCCTAGGCGGAAGACGCATCGTTTTGGTGCTCATTGTTCACGCATGCCACGTCACCCCGGAAAAATCGGTCTTTTTCTTATTTGGTGGACCCAGTCCAGATAAGCAATGAGAAATCAAAACGCCCACGCTATTTCCAATTGAAGGAGGTGGGGTGAAACTGTAAAAAGTAAAAAAAAAATAAGATAAAAATAAGTCACGGTAAAAACTTGACGTTGGGAAAAGCGGGATCGGAAATTAATGGCCGGAATTTGGTGGTGGCCCTGCTGTGTTATCAAAAAGTTAAAATCTTTGAAAAAAAAAAATCTAATTTAAAGAAGAGAGAGAGAGAGAGAGAGAGAGGCAGAGAGAGAGAGGGGTTTAGAATGAGCCGGAAGAATGGGAAGGAAGTAAGGCGCTGGATATATATAGAGATTGACGAGAAAGCTTGCCCATGAAGTTAGCCCAAATTACACAAATTACCTGGACAAACGAAATGTCACTAATACCCTTTTTGCGCTTAATTAATACCGCCCCTCCGAACAAAGCAAGGATTAGGAAGCGTGTTACAGGAGGGCATCAACATTTCTATTTGCAATAACTTGATCTCTAGAAACAAATTGTTTTACAATAAACTTTTATGTTCAATCAATCGATTCCTAAATAATATTAACTAGTTCTAATAACAGCCTACAACATGAGTTTCAAAAATTAATATTTAACCACATTTATAAAGTATCATTATTAATAATGTATTAATTGGAGTAAATTTATGGTAAATTAGTGCATTTTTCATAGTTATGTGTTAAACTTACAATTGAAATATTAACATGCATATAATATATTCGGAATATAAACTCAAGACGGTAAATTTACTGTTACTTCATTTATTATAAATAATAATAATTCTATCGTATATAAATTGACGATGTGCAATAGTAAAACATCACCTTCTTATCCTGAGCATTCGGCCTAGTGGTCATGCTCCTGAGGACGCTAGTAGATAACATTTTCTCTTCTATCTACACCACCCCACTTATGATCACCCTTAATAGATAGGTCAAAATAAAACATTTGACCTCAAATTGCAAACATGAAAATGGAAAATATGATAATTAAGAGCATGTTAAAATAATAGAGACTAAAGGCATAAAAAAATCGGGAAAAAATATCAAAAAGAATTCACATATCTCTCAACAAAAAAAAATTCATGTCCCTTGAAGGCACTAAAGCGCCGGTAAATTACAAAGAAAAAATATTGTTTTTATCATCTTAACTATAGCAAAAAGAAAGAGTGTTAGATGATAAACAAAATATAATGTAAACAAAATAATAGTCATTATTGCAAACAAAATAATAGGAAAATATAAATGTGGAAAATATTTGTTTTTAAATATAGCGTAAATTTAGTGACCCGTTATTTATAATGTGCATGCTATTAATTTACACATTGTTTTAACGACAAATGAAAAATAAAGAGTAAAGTGCGCCCATGGTCCTGTAACTTTAATTATTGTACCACTAGGGTCTTGTTTTAACTTTTTGTACTAATAAAGTCATGTTTTCAAGTTTTTTCTTCATCCATGGTCCTATTTAACATTTTTGCCCTTAATTTTTAAAATATTGCCCTTTTCAACAATTGTAAAATATAAAAATCACCTTAACATTTAACGAAACTTTCAATTTTACCCTCAGTTTTTATAAACCCTAAAATTCAACCCTAGCTTTTACAAATACTTATAATTCTACTCTAAAAATTTTCTCTCCACTTTATCTCACCACCCTCCTATCCACCACCGAAATCACGCCGGAATGCCCTCTAAGCTATGAAACGCAAGTCTAGGCCGTAAATCCGCAGCCCCGTGGCGTCCCGTCGTCGGTCCGGTGGCGTCCCATGGCGTCCCGACGGTGGTGGGTCGGATGGTGGTTGAGATAGGTGAGTTGAAAAGTTTAAGGTAAATTGGAGGGTTTGTTTGTAGAATTTTAAAATTTGAGGGTGTAAATAGTATAGTAAGAAAAATTCAATTTATGTTCGTTATTGTACCATTTCTGTGAAAGAGTAAAATAGTAAAATAATCGTAAAAATGATCATGGATGAAGAAAAAACATGAAAATATGACTTTATTAATACAAAAAATTAAAACATGACCTTAGTGGTACAATAATTAAAGTTATAGGACCATGAGTGCACTTTACCCGAAAAATAAATGAACAATTGTTTTTTTCTTCCTCTCACCATTTTTTTTATTAACGTCTTCTCTACTTTTGTTTAACATGTATTTGTTTAGAGGATATCTCCCTTATTTGTTTTTCTTATGTATGTGTCGGTGCTTTTATTTGACATTGTCAATAAACACTTTTGTGTATTTTCATTTTCACTGCTTTTATATCCGATTTGATTTTGTTTGGATGACACTATTTATATTGATTAAGGTAGTATCATTCTCTTTTTATCTTACACATAAACTTTTCACGATTATACATGTCATCCATGAATCTAACTTTATTCTTTTATCTTACATATTAATAGAAGTTTTATATGTATAACATTAAAAACATCAACTCCATTTTTTGGTTTCTGACCCACTAATAAGAAAACTGATTTAAAATGAAATTTGTATGTCACTAATTAAAAATGACAAAATGAATATAAGTCTCAATAATAGAAATCATGTATGAACAAAAGTGCACAATAAGCGACAAGAGTTAAAACTAACCCGACAAACAAAGCTTATGTGAATAACTTAATGTTCTAGCAATCTAATGCACTTTCTGTAAGCAGCTTGCTTTCAGCAAAAACCACATCCACCTCCCATTGTGTACAATCAATTATTTTTCTTAGGGTCTAAGTTGGTGAGTGATCAACGAAAAACTACTGACCATGCACAATAAAATATATATACTACAAGTTAAAGGGGTTTAGTGTTAAATATGATTTGTGAACAATGAGCGTGCGGAAAATTTGTGCAACAACTTAACATTAAATAAATTAAAACTACTCTCTTCATCCCCAAAATAATGAAAAATTGACTTTTATTTTTCATTTGACTTCAATCTATCTACATTATTATAGTATAAAGAGGTATATTTGTAAAAAAGACACACCCAATTTTTATCTGTATACCAAATTCTTAAATTTTTATTTTAAAATGATTGAAAAATAAAATAAAAAATTAAATTCAGAAAAATGAACTTATTATTTTTAGGCAGCGACAACCCATGAAGGAATGATTGAGGAATGAGTTTGTTGTGATTGAAGAAGACAATTAGAAAAGATGTGAATGTCATGAGAAAGATGGAAATTTCGTGAGAAAGAATAAGAGGATAGAGCGGGACACTCAATTAATGAGAGAGTAGGAAATGGATAAAAAATGGAGAGAAAATTAATACTATCCAATTAATGATTTGAACATTTTTTAGAAAATCAATCTAATTAATGAATTCAATATGGAGAGAATCAATATAATTAATTAGAGGATTGAAATTGGAAACCAATTCTTTAAAAAATAGTAGGTTGATTGCTTAAAAAATGATAGACTGATTGATGGCTACATGGCGTCATAAAAAAAAACTCTTTGTCTAGTTGGTGCCTCCTAGGTGCCCTCACGAAATTACTTCATTCACTTTTTTTGTGCTCTTTTGACAAGGCTCCTGTAATAATATATAATAGTATATTCCTCTATTTTGATTTCTCAATTATGTTTAGAAATTATTACATGTTTTAATTACAAATCTGTATTGTCATTTATATATCAAATTGCTAAAAAAACAATTAATAATACAACTAGTTAATTACTTCTTGCTCAATCATGAATACACGCTGATAAGAGCTTTTATCTAAATGTTAGTGTTATAAGGTGAGTTTGTTTATATTGACTCTCCCTCTCTTATTCTCTTCATTAGCGATTAAAACTTTGTTCAAATGTGCATTGTTTTTAGTTTTAGACCTGTTTTACTGATATTAATTCACGATAATTTAATGAATTAATCACATGAATGAATCATATGTATGAAATAGTAATTTAGAGTTAACTTCAGGAATTGAAAAATATACAATGTCAACAATAAATTTTAATTCTTTGATACTATTTGATTAATCAACTGAATCTGAGTGGATGATCACCTTCACCTACCATGAAGACTTGACTGAGATGATACAGTTATAGCAATATACTTGCAACGGAAATCGAATCGGGTTATTGGGCTGGGGCCTGGGATGCTTTAATGTTGGGCCTTTCTCCACATCAACCCTGATGGGCCTGGTCCATGATCTACCTACAAATAAATAAATACCACCGGAATTTTCCGTTTCTCTCTCACTCTTTTTTTTTTTTTAAATTTTCCTTTTGGGTTCCAGACTGACCCATCGCCTAGTCTAGGACATCCAGCTGGCACGAGTTCGTTGGTTGAGTTTTCTCTTTTCTCCAGCAAGACAAAATGCTCACATTGAAGAATATCTCGTTTTTTTGTTTTGTTTTTATAAAAAAAACAGCTCATGAAAAGTGGGAGCAAATAAATCCAAATCTGATGGAGTAAAGAACGTTGATAACAAGTACTGGTAAAACAGAGACATTGATAATTGATTACGTGGATCGATCGAGTAGTTTAAACTGATTGATTAATTGAGGCAGTGGTAATTACCTTACCTTCTTCGGATGTCAAAACAGTCTGGAAAACTGAACAAAGTTCGTTAAAAATAAGCGTTTAACTGATGGATAGCACAAGCTGGCGGCGGTTGTCCCAATGTTGTGGGTTGTCTTGTTTTTATTTTTATTTTTTTGATGTGAAGGCTTTTCGTTTTTCAAAAGATCCAAAGGTTTAACTAGCTTGGTTTAACTCAAATTACATTACTTCGTTGAGAAAATGGTATATTTCTTTTATAATACTGTGTAGTAGACTCAAATTATTACTATAAATAAATTATTAAAAATGAAAAAAAATATTTAAAAACTACAAACATTAATCTATAATATTATGCATTTAAGTTTTCGAATTTACATATTCAAATAATGAACAAATAAAATTACACATTAAATGGTGAAGAATGCGCACATTTTTAAGGGATGAATGTAGTATTAAGATAAATAGTGAAGAAGACAAAAAAAAAAGATTTTTAGAAAGTTTGAACTTTAAAATAGTATGATACTCACTATTCAACTTTGTATTTCTAAGCATTTGGTCAATATATCATATGGTGTTTTGGATGATAATATTATGAAAAAATTATGAAAAATTTCAAATTGAAGAATACGCACATTTAAGTCTTGTTTCTTGTTGCTCACTTACTCATCTCGTTAATAATGTCTCTAGACTCACATCGACATTATATAACAAATAAAGCTAGTTTCTTGTTGAATCATTTCGGGCTCATTCTGGTTTAAACATATCATAACTTGGTGAGAGGAAATCAAACTCGTGAAACACCCTTACGTTTATGGAAAGCGCAATTTCGCTTCATCTTTAGGTTGATCAAATGATTCAAAATAAGATCAGTGGTGATCAGATTCACCGCTGTCAACGCACTCTCGGACTATTCGAATCAGTTGGACCATGAATCCATGATGCAGTCAGCCCGATTTTTTGTTTTTGAGTTAATTGAACACGAACTAGCAAAATACGGGATAACTAGTGAAGCGGAAAATCAGTGGTCCACTTCTATATTTTGCATTGTTTTAATGAACTTGCTCTAAACTGCCTAGAGTTTATTACTATATAATTATAGTCTACTTTACATTTGTTTTAAAATCAACATTTAATACGTTAATTTGTTTATATTTTCTCATAATATATTTTAAAAAAATATATTTTAAAAAAATATAAACCATAATATCATTTTTTAAGTTATTTTAAATCATTATCGTTCACATCACAATTAATTAGAATATGGAATATTATTTTTCATATCATAAAGAAAAGAATTCATATTCCAAATCATTATAGTATGTAAAACATACTCCCTCCATCCGAAAAGTAATTTAACACTTATTTTTCAGTATTTAATATATGATTTTATTTCTATATATATATATATATATATCAACTCAAATTAAAAATTCGAAACTTTTATATACAACTAAAAATTTGATGTGTTAAATTTACAAATATATTTTTTGATATTATTTTCCATTAAGAAATAATATCGATAAATTGAAGTCAAATTGACATCAAAAGTCAACCGTTACATTCAGTTTTTAGAATATTACCAATGGCTTGAGCTGTTGTGGAGTAAAGCCTTTGTGAAAGTTACAAGTATTTGGCCAAAATGCATAACACTATCTTACAGAGTTAAATAACTCGAAAAAGCAAATACATTCACATACTCTGTAAAAGAACCAAATAACTAATTCCTTGGATAAACTGAAAATTACTTACAGAATAAGAGTTAAATGAACCGCTAGAGAGACCGAGAATACAACAAATCCTACAGAGAGAGAGAGCTGAGTGCATTTACCAGTTGCTTGCTATAACTCTCGTGTGCATGGTCATGTCATGATCCGCCTTTTCACATTTACATGACTAATAACTACAAAATCCTTAGGAAATGGGAAAAAATAAAACACATTACCTTAGCTTTACTCTAGATTAAAGCACATGTGCTCAGACCGGACAATGTTTGAACAGAATGCAAGATTCAATCAAAGTAGAGAGACGAACAGGCAACAGTAACAGAGAGCTTCCCTGTGAAGAATAATGATTCAAACACAAGAATGAGGCTTTAAAGTCTCCAACCAAAACCTGCAGATAACGCTGCAGAAACTCCTTTAAGAGAACACCTTTAAGTCCAACTCAAGGCGTTAGGTTGCTCAATTTTGTCAACAGATTTTCTACAAGCAAATAGGAGCAGGTACTAAGAGATGCACACTTAACTCCAACATCAATGCACAATCAATCCAACATCTGAGAAGGATGTGAGAATAAAATCCCATCATTAGTAGCAAAAACTTCGATTTTGTACTCCTGTCAACACACAAAAAAAAGCACTAAAGCTTATCACCTAAATAGAAATTATTCTGAAAAAGAGAATAGAATTAAACTTATAACAAACCCTATCTTCCACTTCCCTCTTGTCACTACGGACTCCCAGCACTTGGATTATCTGCCTGAAGCTCGCTGAACAATCCCTGGAGTGTCCCGACGATGCTCGCTGCCGGCGACATCAAAGTACCCAACATTTGAGCACATACTTCAACCTTGGACGGCATATTCTCGAGGAACTCAAAATCATCAAGCGCAAAAAAGTTCCCTTCGAAAACAGCCGCGGTAAATTCGTTGCCCTCCAACTTTTTCTTTCTCTGAAACTCCATGTACGATCTGATCGCCGCCGCAACTTCCTCATTATGAACAAAGAGATAAGCGTTGCGGCCTTTCATGTAGGGCTTGAGGGCAGCCCAGCGAGTGCCCTCGATCGCTCTCTGGACCAGAATGTTCTTGGCAACGAGAAGCTTGGAAGATTCTGGCAACGTTCCACGAAGTTCTTGGAACTGAGTCACGGAGAAGCCATTGTACTTGATGGCAGCGAGCAGATGGCAGCTCTCCAGTTGGGCCCTGACCAAATCAACAGTTTCCTGTTTCATTGCGCGGGGAAGAGCTCCACTGGTTGAGAGAAAGCGACATATGTGACCTAGTCTGGTGATAGAGAGCTGAGTTAAGGGTTTCCGGGCTAGGACTGTCATTGCGAGGGATCTCTGAATGGCCTCCTGCAATGGAAACTCAATTCACATGGAGAGATGCTTATGAATCCTCACACAATCAAGATTTCATGCTCACAGTCTACAGTAATCCTCAACACATCAATGCCTGCATAATTATGCATAGAGAACACCCAATTTGACAATGACATCTCATGTGAAATAAGCCTGACAATGCATTCTTATCAGTAAATAAAAATTCTCTTAATCAAGTGATCATGCACACAGCATAGAAAGTCACTAGGAGTTGGCTAAATAAATAACTGGGCATTTCTGCAAAAACTTCATTCACTTGAGCTGCTAAATTCAACAACCATAATTAGCATTCCACAGAGCTACTGACATCACGAATTTCACTAAAAAATTTATACCAATTCTAGAATACCCAAATGATTTAATCACCAAATCAGAGCAAGAATCACATTATAAGCACAAATCAGCTCTAGTTTATCCCTAAAATCTTCAAATCAAAGGGAACATGGAAGGAATCCGAGTGTGGAAAATTACTCTGCTGCGTTCAAGAAAGCACAAAAGAGCGTAAGAAATTTACCTGATTGAACCGACAAGAAGAGTGGAGGATAGAGTTGAAGCAGCGATCGGCGCTGAACGCGAGCACGATCGCGTTGCTGCAATCGATCGAATGAGAGGAAGTGGTCGGCGGCTTTTTTGAGTAGCAGAGAGAAGCAAATTCGCCGGTGGCTGCGTGTGAAATGACGAAATGACGGCGTTGGCAGCTGGTTCACGAAAGAGGGTGGAGGTCGGCGGATTCAAACGAACTCTAGCTGGAGGGAAGGGAGAAGGGCTGCCGGCCGGTGGTGGTGGAGTGAGCAGCGAGATGGAGGGATGTGGTCTGGATCGAACTGCAGAGTGGGAGGGGGTCGGTCGAGTCGAATTTGGGAGAGGAAGTGACACTGGTTTCAGACTTGAGCGTGAAAGAAACCCTTACCTGATCCGACGGCTAGGATTAGTTCTAAGGCCAAATGAACAACGGGTGATCACCCCTCTTCCTGAATCAACTAAGCTCACCTTACAGATTCTTTGCCTATTTCTTCCCCTCAAAATTCCTCCTTTTCAAATTAAAAGAGAGAGAGTTGGCAATCAAATGTAGGATTGTTATCATTATGCTGGAAATTAATAAATAGCTACTTATTCTAGTTCAACAAAATTGAAAAGTTGAGCCTTTTTTGTATCACAATAGAAAAAATTAAACAAATATTTTTCAATAATTTTTTAATCATAAGTTTACAATATTGCATAATTTTTCTCCCCTCATAATTATCTTGTTTTCTTAATAATATTTTATTTGAATATATTCAAAATTTCAAAGTTCATACACAAAAAGTGTATTTGCACATTTCATTTTTGTATTGTTCTAAACAAATTGATCACATTTCTTAAAAAAAAAATCACTCTCAAAGTTATTGAAATATCTATACTTTATCTTTACTTTTTCTACCTCGATTTTTTTGCACTTTTAACTAATGGAAAATTAAATAAATATATACAGAAATCTTACATTCATTTTAATTTTCATGCTCAGTCAAACCCTTCATTCTTTTTTTTGGGGACGGAGACAGTATTTTTGAAATATATATGAGATAAATTTAAGAAAGTGTAAATTACAATAACCAAGTTGGAAAAACCTTCAATTCATGTGAATATTTTTGTAAACCTAAAGAAATACACTGAGTGTACCAAAAGCTTTTAAACACAAACAAATTTACCTTAAACTTTTCAACCTTCCACCCTAACTCGACTCTCTCTTTGCACCAAATTTACCTTAAATTTAGGGGTGAAATATAAAATGAGAAATTTTTAGGCTAAATTGTTAAGTTAAAAATAATTAAGGTGTAAAATGAACAAGAAACCAAAAGTTTGTTCAGAACTTGATGGAGTTAGTTACCACCACTTGAGGCTTGGGGGGGGGGGGGTGTTGTAGTCTGTACTCTGTAGTTTCACTACTCATGGTTTTTTTTGTAGGTTTTGAGAATTGGAGAGATAGCTGTAAATTAGATTAAATTTAAAGATTCTCAATAAGTTTGGAAATTAAAAAAACAGTGAGCAAACTATAGATTTCAGGTAAGTTGAAGAGGTGATTGTAACTTTGTAGGAGTAGTTAACGTTGAACAACAAATGTCAGAAAAACAAACAGGTCGTAATAAATCAACGGTTAAAGGCAGCACGAAAATTCATGACATCTCCGTCCATCGTGGCACAATAAAAACGTCTTCAGTGTACAGGTAACCAGAAATTAATTCCCCCCACTTAATTTCTCCCTGTATTCTTCGCGTGTGTTTCCCCCATCTCTTCTTAATCTTCCATTGAATCTCGCCTGAAGGTTCACAGAATCACAGACACTGTCGGATTTTTCAATCACAATCCCTTGTTCGCTTTTCCTCTTCCCTTCTCTGTTCTGCGTCGCCGCCTAAAGCAGGAGATTAAAGAACAGAGAATCTGAGAATTCTCTTTAGAACAAAGTGTAAAAAAGAGAAACAAAGCGAAGAAAAGAGAAAGCTTCCGGATTCTTGAAACTTGCCTCTCCACTTTAGATTGAGTCGCTGTCTATTTCCAAAGGTTGATTTGATTGGAGGATAATTTCAACAGATGGGTGCTGAAGATGATGTGTTGTGGTCTCTTTCCCTCTGCTTTTGTCTCCAGAGAAACAAAAGGTGATTTCTTTCCGTTGATCGAAAAATTCGATGGCTGACTGGCGTTTGATTCTTTGCTAGTTTTCGACATTAACTTGATTGGGTTGGGACACATTTGCTTGTTCAAGTTCTTGAATTTTGTGTCCACTCTGGTGCCCCGGAACACGGCGTTGTGTTTGGTTGGATTCAGGAATTAAGAAACTGAGTTGGTGATTTTTTGGTGAGCTTTCGGTTAACTGGTGGGATTTACGAACAAAGTGGTTGGGGCTTGATAGCTGGTGTTGCATTTCTTTTGCTTCTACCTACCGATGCTTTTGTTTCCCCACTTCTTTTCAGGGAAATAATTCAACTGATACTGATATCATTTTCGTGGAGTTTGTGACCCTACCATCACTGTTACTACTCATATATTATCCTATATTTGATTTCATATCATAAAGCCTGGTTTCATCTGTTTCTGCATTGGGGTTAGGCTGATGGTTATCTTATTAGGCCTATCTATTCCCAGTTGGAGTTGGATCTTCTTAACTGTTGGATTCACATTTGATTGATTATCTCACTGGTTATTATTTGCTGTTTGAAGATTTTGTAGGGCAGTGAAACAGCATGAAGTGTAAACTGAAATTTGGGAGACAAAGAATACGTGGACAAAGGCGCCATTTTTGGAGTTTAATAAGGTGCTTATGGTCCAGGGAGCAATTGCAGTTCATACCAGAGATGAATCCTTCGCCCAAATCTCTGGAAACTAGAGGCTCTTCGAGGAGTGTGGGTTCTTCAAGGGGTAGTGAGGTAGAAAAGAAGCTGGACATTGGAAATATCGAAGAAGCTGAATTGTCCCTTCGCGAAAGCAGTTCACTTAATTATGAGGTTTGTTTCATCATACTTTGCAGCCTAGAAATCGATTTCCTCCATTTGCTTTGATGTGATTCCTACCTGGTTTATAGAATATCTTGTTGCATTTTTTCTTCAGTTATCTTGTCGTTAATTCACTGCAATTATTGTGATGCTTTGAACTTAGAAGCTTTGCAGCCTAACTTTTAGAACCTAATTAGATAGAGTGCCAATTCAGTCATACATTGACTCCACTTTAGTGGTGTGAGGAACAGACAAAGCTCTATAAGGCTCACAAGTGTTCTGATTACCCTGCTTTAGCCAGGGCTTTACTTTTCTTTACCAATGCCTTATCAACTGCATGCAATAGATACCCTTGCTAGCATGGAGGCCATTAGGAGGCCTTAAACTCCTACAAAATGGAGCTGGTACTGTTATGGTTGTGTTTATGTCGTTCACAATAATAGCCTCCTATTCATGCTTTCTTTTGCTTTATCTATAGAATTTTGGTTTCAGTGATTATGAAGGATATAATATAGCACATCTGGGATTGCTTCTTATTGCTTTGTTTTGTCTAATTATTCACGATCCTCAGGAAGCGAGAGCGCTATTAGGAAGAATAGAATACCAGAAAGGAAATCTGGAAGCGGCACTTCATGTATTTGAAGGAATTGACATAGCTGCAGCATCTTCAAAAATGAAGCATGCACTTTCGAGAAAAGTAGAAAGGAAAAGGAGACAGTCAAATAACTATGCTATTGCTGCTCCACCAATGTCGATACCCACCGTTAGCTTGCTGTTGGAAGCTACCTTTCTCAAAGCCAAATCTTTGCAGCATCTTTCCAGGTTTCAAGGTATCCTACTGCTAAATTTCTGATCCTGGCCTGGAAATATGTGGTATTGCTTAGTTGTTACTTCAAATTATATGTATTCTTCACTTCATGGTGCATTTTGATCTGTTGCAATGTGAGGTTTTGTAGGGATCATTGTCTTTAATTTACTTTGGCAGAAAAAAGTTCATGTAATTGTTTTGGGATCTGCTTTTGGGTGCGTTAAGGGAGGTTTACTCCTGATATCATCAGGCACCCAAGCTTTGTTGTAGTGATGTTAGTTTTTGTTATTTTATCTTGTCTTTTCTTGAGGGGCAGTTGACAGCCTCCTTTGTTTGTCCCCCCAAATTTCTGGCTTTAAAGATCTTGGTTCATTCCCTAACGTGTTGAGTAATACTATTAGCTCTAGCAATCTTGTCAGAGACATAACTTTGATAATTTCTTATCATGACACGAAGACACATTCTGCACTTTACCTGTTAATATCCAATTTTTATTCTGTTTATGCTCCATGCTGGTTTCAACTGCCATCACTTTGGGAAAGGTTTCTGATGTTAAGTACAAACCATTATTTTCAGGCTAGTCAGCTATGCTGATTGGCAACAAACTAAATGCAGAGCTAATATAGGTTTCAACTATGTTTCAATTGATTCTTGCAGAAGCTGCTCAATGTTGTAAATCTATTCTGGACATTGTTGAAGGTTCACTGCCAGAAGGCTTGCCTGAAAACTTTGGTGCTGACTGTAAACTGCCGGAGACTTTGAATAAGGCGGTTGAGTTACTTCCAGAGTTGTGGAAACTTGCTGATTGTCCAAAAGAAACGATATTGTCATACAGACGTGCTCTCCTTCATCAGTGGAATCTTGATCCCGGAACTACAGCAAGGATTCAGAAAAACTTTGCCATTTTTCTTTTGTACACTGGAGGGGAAGCTTGCCCTCCTGATCTCCGCGTACAAATGGATGGTTCATTTGTTCCAAAAAACAACTTAGAAGAAGCTATACTACTACTAATGATACTGTTAAGAAAAAATATTCTCAAAAGGATTGATTGGGACCCAACAATCTTAGATCATCTATCATTTGCTTTATCCATTTCGGGTGATCTAAAGGCTTTAGCTAGTCAAGTGGAAGAACTTTTACCACGAACTATCCCCCGAGGAGAAAGATACCACATTCTAGCTCTCTGTTATCATGGAGTGGATGAGGATATAGTTGCCTTGAATTTGTTGAAGAAATTGTTGAGTAATTTTGAGGATCCAAACTGTGTACCTGCTCTACTGATGGCATCAAAGATTTGTGGGCAAAACCATAGTCTTGCAGATGAAGGGGTTAGTTTTGGTCGTAGAGCCTTGAGTAACTTGGAAGGTCAGTGCAATGAGTTGGAAGGTACTGCATCTTTTGTATTAGGTATGGCTCTTTCTGCACATTCTAAATTAGCAGTGAGTGAGTCTGAGAGGGTTGCTAGACAATCTGAGGCAATTCAGGCGCTGGAAACTGCCAAGGGAATAACGCAGATGAAAGACCTAAATATTCTTTATCATCTTTGCTTGGAAAATGCTGGGCAAAGGAAATTGGATGCTGCTCTTTATTTTGCTAAATCTTTGCTGAAACTAGAAGGTGGGTGCAACACTAGAGGGTGGTTATTGTTGAGCCGAGTACTGTCTGCTCAGAAATGCTTCAGGGATGCTGAAACTGTAATCTATGCTGCCTTGGACCAAACTAGCAAATGGGATCAGGGAGAGTTGTTGCAAACTAAAGCTAAGCTTCAGATTGCGCAAGGACAGCTCACAAGTGCAATTCAGACATACACAGAGCTTCTTGCTCTCCTGCAACTGCAGAATAAATACCTTGGTTCTGTGAAGAAGTCTCATAAGGTCCGAATCTTTGTGCAGATTTTTTTTCTTCATAATTCATGCATTTTATCTGTCTCCATTTAGTAGTTACTATATGTCTGGAGCAACTACATCTGTTTAAGGGTTTATTACTTCAAGACTATATAGGACTAACTGCCTGAACATTATCTTGGAAACAACTTGGTAGAGTTGAATTTAGGTGAGATAATACATGCTGAAAGCTTCTGTAACTATCATTTCTCATCCCAATTTCCAACCGTGCTATGGGAATTAGAGGAGATAGTGGTTGCATATCTTTAATGTTTTCCTTTTCTGTTTATCCAACAACAACAACAACAACAAAAAAACCTAACTAGAGTTACCTTTCCAACTGAATTGGCAGGGTTCTGCAGACACATTAAGAGCTTTTGAATTGCAAATATGGCATGATCTGGCTGATCTGTACATAACCCTTTCACGTTGGAATGATGCTGAGATTTGTCTATCCAAATCAAAGGCCATCTGTTTTCATTCTGCTGCTAGATATCATGCAACTGGTAAGTTACTGTCTTTGTTTGAGCCTTCACATTGTCAGCATATGTGCCATAATTATCGAGCCTTTCTTGACATTACATCCCTACATTGCAGAAGCTATCAACTACTATCTATATGAGTATTTGCTTTTAGTTGACATCTTAGTCTCTGAAGATTCTTTGACATCGTAGACGTGATAAAGTGAGATGCTTTTACTGTCTTCAGCTGGTTATATTAAATAACCCAGCACTTGTTTTGTCATCCCAGGTGTGCTATATGAGAGAAGGGGTCTGCTGAAAGACGCGTTGATAGCCTTCGGTAATGCTCTGCACATTGATCCTGATCATGTCCCGACCTTGGTATCTGCAGCTGAACTTTGCAGAAGAATGGGAGGGCAATCTACCCCGATCGCGAGGAGCTTCGTGCAGAATGCTCTTCGAGTGGACAGAACAAACCAAGCTGCCTGGTACATTCTCGGCCAAATATGCAAAGCTGAAGGGACTCCATCGTCGTTGCAGGAAGCAGCAGAGTGCTTCGAGTCTGCAGCGTTTCTTGAAAGTTCTGCACCAGTTGAACCTTTCAGATAGTGGTAAATGCGGAGTCAAAGCCTTTTCATGATACGCCCAGATCTTGTAATTTTGTAAGACAAGTATTTGTTATAGAATTCAGTGGATAGAGCTAATAAAAAGAAAAGAGGAAGAGTTTGTTTAGTGGATAAAAGCGTAGACATTGTTGGAGAGCCAAGAAGACAAAGGAAAGCATAGTGATATAATTAATACTCCAGATTTTTTTTACTAGGGTTCCTTTTCACAGATTGTTTTGATCCCACGCTTTCTGTTATCTGTAAGCAATTTTGCAACTTGGATAGGTTAACTATGCTTGCTATTTGTAAGCAATTTTGCCACTTGTAAGCAATTTCTAATATCAGGAGCAAAAAGGACACAGCAGCAATTGTTAGCACAATGAATACTACATGTGAAAAGACTAACAGCAAATGATAACCTAAAGAAGAGTCATAGATGCATAACCTCTATTATTTCTAGCTTAAGTGCTGAACAAGATTCCAAGAGTGAAGAGTTCACATTTAGAAGTTCGATAGATTTAGAAAGTAGTCATAAAAGACTTTAAGCGAGCGAGAGCTGGTGAGTGAAAAAACTCCATAATACATGTAATCTAACTTTCAAACTACTACATGGTTTGTATGCATGGTAAAATTTACAAATGATCCATAACTTCTTGCTAATCAAATGCTATATCTCTATTTTTTCAATTGAGACAACCAACTTCTTCAATCTCTCCTCTCTTTCTCCCCTTCACTCCTAACCCTCATTGGGGATCCAACAACCCCATGGTAGTCAAACGGCGACCTTCGATGCTTCCATCCACCTGATCGTTGTCTTCGTAATCACAAGTAGCGAGCGAGCGGGTGAAAGTAATTGTCTGACGATCGCATTGAGATCAGAATAGCTTTTTGACTAGAATAGTTTTTGTGGCCAGAATTTATATTGAGAAACATATTAAAAGTTTGAGATTTCATCAAGAAAAGAAAAGAAGAAAGTTTGACATAATCAGCAACGAATTAGATGGGTAATTTAAGTTTAATTGAGCGTAGATCGAACTTAAGTTCTTAATAAACCACACATGAAGTTTCATAGTGCCAGTTTGTATATTTAACCGGAGATTAAGGACTACATGGACAATTAACAACCAAATTATCTGCGACGTTCATGGTTTTGGCCGTTTTGTCGCTTCACAAACTCAGCAGGAAACTCCAAAAAGAAAACGAGTCTCGTCTTAGTCTAGGCAAGCGGATAGACCGAGGGCCAGGCCAGCTCTGGTTGCAATGCCGGCAATGGCAATAGACTACGAAATCAAGCTTCAGCTGAACAATTTGGATGATCTCCAGTTTCGCCTCGGCCGTTGTTCTCCTCCGATCGAATCTCAACTGCGATGGAATCGTCTTCCACATCGACTAAGTTCTTATTCAGGGACCATCTGGAGGTGGGGGACTCCACACAATCCGACGCTAGTTCCGACACTTCAACCGTTTCCGGCGATGGCAGTGCCGCCGCGGCTGAGCTTGATTCTATGACCGGAAAGGTTCTACTGCTTTTTGGTTACGTTTCGGTTTTTCTCGCATTTTTGAAATTTGTACATTCGATGGTTTGATGGTAGAAATGTGAAGTTTGATATTTGTGCTTCAGGGGATTAAGCATTTGTGTTCTGAGCTTCTTGAGCTGAAAGCAGAATCTGATGAAGATTTCCACAAAAACATCTTCTCTAATTATGAGGCTTTTGTTAGGTAATGGCTTCTGTCTTTTTGGGGGAAAGAACTCGAATGAATGATTTGACCTCCAGTGAAGTTGATCGCTGATTATACATGTAACCTTTTTGTACATATTGTTTCAAAGAATATTTGAAGAGGTACGTGGTGTGGAACATGAACTCGTGCAACTGAGAAGCCAGCTTGCAACACAGAAGAGGCTTGTCCAGGACCTCGCCAACAGCACGCATGTGACAATTCTGTCAGAGGAGGTGATGGAATCCATTATTCAAGAATCTGGATCTGTTGAAATAAGTTGTCCAGGGGAGTTGGAGTTGCACATGAATGATGTCTCAGACACTATTGATGTTCTACTTCTGGAGAATAGGGTGGATGAGGCTATAGGCATTTTGGAACAGGAAGATGAGAATTTGCAGATGATAGATGATGAAGACGACTCATTGTCTGACTTGTTAGTATCGTACAAAAATATGATTTCTGAGAATAAAACCATGATTGTATTACAGTTAACAGCAGTTGCCGAAAATCCAAGAACACCTGCACCAGAGCTTCAAATGGCACTGACTCGGCTTTTTAGACTTGGTGACAGTCAACTAGCAACTCAGCTGTTGCTCAAGTATTATCATTTGCGTATTTCCACCGGAACACACAAGCTGCAGTCTACAAAATTGATTTCTCGTGGGTTATATGTGAAACAATTTGCAAAGTTTGTGTTCTCTATGATTTCACAAGCAGCTAAGAGTTTTGTGATGTTGCATGGAGATGCTTCCTCTCATGCTTCAGAACTCATTCAGTGGGCTTGTGAAGAAATTGAAATGTTTTCTGTGATCTTTAATAGATATGTTAAATCTGCAACTGAAATCAGCAGTGGTTTAGCCAATGCAGTTGAAGCAATGCGGTTTGCCACTTCATACTGCTCTTTGATAGAAAAGCAGAAATTAGTGCTGATGCCATGCCTGATCAAGCTTCTTCGCCCTTGTATGGAAGAGGTTCTACAGATACACATAGACCACTTCAGAAAAGTTATAGCCATCTTTACGGCAAATGATGGTTGGGTTTTGGGGCGATACCTTATTCCTGGAATTTTGAATGAGAAAAGCTCTTCAGTGGTTATTGGGCAACAACCCATATATTACCTGCTTACCAACAGCGGAAGAAAGTTTGTGACATTGTTGCAGGTCTGTTCTGCTGCTGTATCTGTAAAGTTCTAAACAGGGGGTGGGGAGTAAATAATGGTTCTAGGGTGGGAAAAAAGGTGTAAAATATGGTCTGTGTTACCGAACTTTTATGCAGTTATCAAATTCTGCTCTTCTGAACTTCTAATACTAATTTTGGCTCATAAAATACTTTATGAAAACAATTTCTTTATTGAGGGTTTTAAGCAGGAGCTAAAATGGCTAGTTGCCATTTCCCATTGAATCAGCTGAAGATTAATCCAGGTACTTGTAGATGAATAGGACTCAAAACTTAATTTTTGTTTTTACAGACTATAACAGAAGACATTACTCCCTTACTCGCCATTCAAATGGAAAGTTCCATCCTTCGAGGACTCATGGATCTCTTTATAGCATACAAAAGTGTTCTTGAGAAAGCCATGACATTTGGTGGACATCTTTCTGAAAAAGGTCCGGCAATATGTGTAGCAGAGTCTCTGGAACAGCAAGTTTCTTTGCTAGCTAATGTATCCACATTGAAAAAAATCTGGTCAAATATCATTGCACGTTTGTTCAAGAGCATCAAGTCGATTAATTCTGATGCAACCAAAAGAAGATTAATTGATCTTCAGCCGAAGGAGGTTAAAGATTGCAAGCGTCTCCTCAAAAAGGCTACAGCTCAACTCAGAGCTCATTTCTGCACACATTACATCAATAGGACGAGCTCATCTAAAGCTGGCAACAGGGTTATGGAAGAAATTGGCTTTGGAAATGAGGATGAACGAAGCAAGCCCTCTAGCAGACTGCCTTCAGTTCCCTTACAGGTCCGGCTTAGATTCTCTTAATTTTCTATTTTTATTTTGGTAATAGCCATATCTGGTGTTTATATTTCTCTGTATGTTTAGGCCAGATGTAACAAAGCTTCATTAAATTGATTGCTTCTTGTTGTTGGGAATTAACTATTTTCTTGTTTCGCTTTTCACAAATTTCCACCATTTTTTCCTCATTCAGATATTGTTTTGGGAATTGAGGAATCTGCATGAACATGTTGAAGATGGTATATTTGACTTAGATTGGTTGATGAAGCTGTTGAGGGAACTTGTGGAGGCTATATTCAAATGGATTTCAAAGGGGGAACAAATCCAGGAGACTGCTGCAGACAGCTCATCTGTCCTTAATTCTTCAGACAACTTTGAGCAGGTGTGGGTTGCATGGACGCTGGCTTTTTAGAAAATAATTTTCTTTTTTCAGAAGCGATGAGAAAATCTATTACTGCTAGATTATAAAATAAATGCTCTCTTTTTCCTCATTCTTTTGTGAGTGGCCTTTCTGTCCTCCCTTTCGCAATAAGTCTCCCAGATGCTCAATTTTCGCTCTTGTTTCTCTGTCCTGCACAATTCTTTTATTTAGCTCTGTATTGTCAGTTAACTCCAAGCTATTGCACTGCAAGTTTGCTGACTTGTGGAGCTTTATTTCCATTGGGCTTAAACTGCCTGAATGTATTTATCCATTTTTTACAGACTTGTTCTGTAAGTAATGCTTGTTCACTACTAACTTAACTTTTCAAATTAACCCCCGTTGCTGGTTAATCAGATTATTCTGGATGTGCATTTTCTGATGGAAATCACAAGGCGAGGAGGATACTTCTTCGAAAAGCCAATGGTTCTTGAAGCACTCGTGGAGTCAACATTGACTTCTATTGGCCTAGATCCTAAAAGGTACATCCATAGTTACTGAAAATGAATAACAAAGAAATTCTTTTACAGTGCTTTCACAATTTTTAGTGAAGTAGAAATGGCTAATAGTTTCTTTGGAACTTTCTTTGGTGTCACTAATTTTGGAAGTTTAAAACGTCATCCGAACTTTGTTTTAAAAGAATTTATTACTAACTCTTATGAACTCTTGAAGCATTTTGTGGGAATGCCAGGTCCACTTTCGGTGTGCAATAGTCTTTCAAAACATTGGGTGAGCGAACTAATAACAGTATGCCGCCCATAAGTTAGTTCTTCAGTGGCTTAGTGTTTCCTGTCTTAATTTTTTTCCTTTCCCCTTTTAAGTAGTTATCATCTTTATGCAACTATTTCAATTACCATATATAGTTCTTTCTTTGACCAATATCTGCTTTTGTGTATTTTGCTGGTGCTGATCTAACTTGCTCTTTTTTCTCATTTGCTGAATCAATGTTTGGGTTCAATTTGGTATTTCTTGAAGGATCTGTGTTAATTCATTTGCAGCGGTAGCTACAGTATCCAATGGGCTAAGATGGCTGCCACTGAAGCAATGCAAAAGCTACAAGGAGTCGAGAAAGCAAAATCTGAAATGAGCAATGAATCTGTTGGTAGTTTAGAAGAAAGACCGCTGGAAGTTCAATCAGATAATGAAAGTGATGCTCTGGATGAAAGAAGAAGCAACAAACATGAATTCCTATCAACAGAGAATGACGAAACAACCAAAGATGCAGTGGAAGTTTCTGACATGGCACATTATTCAGCAGCTGCTGATGAAGCTCCGGCAGAAATGAACTGGAATAAACAAGATGGTGCAACTGATGACGCTTATGATGACCATCACGATATTGAACATTTTGATTCGTCAAATCCATGTTTGGATGATGTAAATGCCGGAGGAACTCCGATATTGGCGAATTACTTAGAGGATTTAGTTTGCAGTGAAGATGCTGATATGTCCATGAACCAGAAGGTAGCAAATGAAGATCCAAATGCAGAGTCCTCAGAAACAGAGATCGCTTCACCAGAAAATTTCATCAATGGAAAAGATGAAAGAGCCCACACTTAGAATCACTCCAAGAATCGAATTCTCATGTGATGGTTGTCTACCAAGATTGTGTTGTTGTTTCCTCCTCCCTAATTTGAATGCCAGGCGACTTTATACGATAAAAAGGATTACCTCTCTGGATTATGAACCAGGTTTTTAGTTAGGCAACATTTGGTGGCAGTGGTATTATTTCCATTGCTTTGAAGTTTCCAACCCAATTTTGGTTTTGCTTTTTTACAAGTCATTTGGCAAGTGTAGGGCCAGCTTAAGCCAAGGCATTGCCAGAACTAGCTGGTGATGATTTTACATGTGTGCTATTTTGTTCAACAAAAAGAATATTGAATGATGACAAGATCATCTCATCTCAAGTAATTTCCTCATGCAACTAATCTGAATTACTCCATTATTTGCCAGTTTCTGCCTAGAGATTAAGCGACCAGTTTTGTGATTGGCAAACCGGTCTTTAGACCTTTAGTTAACCATGGAATTTTTTTAAAAGAAGTGGAAAAGGTAAAAACTACTTCACTGTGTAGGCTGAAGTAAAGAAAAAAAGAAAAGAAAGGGATTGAAATTTTCAAAATTCGTAAAAAATACTCTTTTAACTTGGTGCCTGATTTATGTGTTATAGTTCTATTTGATCACTTTCTTTATGTATTATTGATACACTACTAACATCACAATGAGTTATAACGAGTCCTTACTATCAATAAGTTGAGAAAATCATTTATTTACCAACTTAAGAAACAACAATGGAAATATGTAACTTTCATTCAACAAGTCTTTGAAGCTTCATTTTCTCAAGAACCTCAATCCGTTAAATCCTCTCCTATTTCATGCAGCTGTATTTTGGATACTGATACATCTGCATTGTACTTGAACTTGCAAGCCACATGCAGAAAGATGGCGAAATTAATGCATCCAAGAGCAGCCAACAATGCATAGTAGTTGTCCAAATGGGACATGTTAAGATTGTCCAAGATCCAGCCTTGTTGGCTATGTCGCTTGGTGACATAAGAGACTATGGTCAAGATTAAACTCCCAAGGAAATGCCCTATTCCTAAGCTTAAACTGAAATATGCAGTGCCAAGGCTCTTCATGCCTACAGGAGCCTGGTCATAGAAGAACTCCAGCTTGGCAACTTCTAGGAAGTTATCAGCCACCCCCATGAGTGCAAATTGTGGCAGCAGGATGAAAATGCTGAGAGGGACTTGTCCTTTTTTCGCGAAAATTCGGTGCTCTCTAGCAACACTTAGTCTCTTTTTCTCTACAAGGCAAGCTGTGATCATGACTATGACTTGTAGCAGAAGGCCTATTCCCATCCGTTGAAGCAGTGTGATCCCTCGAGGGTTGCTTGTGAACCGTCGAGCAATTGGAACGAAGCAACGATCATACACAACGATGCTGATCAACATGGAAATGGTGACGAAAGCTCCTAGGCAAGCTGGGGGGATTTCAAACTTTGGTCCCATATGTCTTTCCAATGTGGTGCCTTGCTTGATAAACAAGGTATTGATCTGAGCTACAAGCACGCTTGGGATGAGAGACACCAGCAGAATTGGAACCATCTTTACCATTTGTTTGGTCTCTTCCACTTGAGTCACAGGAGATAGCATCCATGGAGATGTCAAACCTGCTTTCACCGCTGCTTTATCTAGGAATCTGAGGGGAGTTGTGTGGTCAATCCGTGGAGTTTGCGATTTCTCATACTCACCTGGATTAAGTTCATGGAGCTCCTTATGGTCATCTGGAACAGGCAGATTCCACTTCCGAAAAGCAGCAACAACCACTTGGGCCATTTTAGTTACTGGGCTACATGTGACTACCTTGTGCCTGTAAAATGGAGTTCCCACTAAAAACACTAAAACAGCAATGGCGAGTCCAATTGTAGGAAGACCATATCCAATGCTGAAGTTGACTGTGTCTTGTAGGTAGACCAGAAAGGTGTTGGAGAAGAGAGTTCCAAAGAAAATGCTGAACATCCACCAGTTGAAGAATGAGAGCTTATGTTTCCTCTCCTTGGGCTCGAAATCATCAAACTGGTCTGCCCCCATGGTTGAGATGTTCGGCTTAGTCCCACCTGTCCATCATCATCAAACAACACCTTAATCCCAACTATATTGAAGTCGATGGTACGAAGTTTAGAATGTCAATTAATTGTCAAAAACTAATCCCACCTGTTCCCACCGCGATTATGTACAGGCCTAAGTAGAATAAGCCTACTTGAAGGCT
The DNA here is from genome assembly GCA_024586325.1 of Stellera chamaejasme. NCBI lineage: Eukaryota > Viridiplantae > Streptophyta > Magnoliopsida > Malvales > Thymelaeaceae > Stellera > Stellera chamaejasme. The sequence goes on along the minus strand of CM044982.1, from coordinate 8,749,656 downwards.
CGAGGCCTTCTTCTTGCACTCTTCATCTTTGATGCCAGGGCACGAGGGAGGCTCAAGGGCTGGGACTGAAACCGCCAATGTTAGTAGCACCATTCCCTGTTTAATCCCCACATTGACATATAAATTAAAGTTTTACACCATTGCTTACCATCAAATCTTCAAAGGTTTAACTACAAGTAGTAATATGATTGATGTGTACCATGATATAAATGGCAGATGCATAAAGGAACGTCCAGTAGCGACCAAGATAAGTGTCTGCAATGTAAGCACCCAAAAGAGGGGTCATCCACACAGTGCCAATCCAGTTGGTGACATTGTTTGAGGACTCCACAGTTCCTTCATGGAGCTTCTGTGTCAGATACATCACTAGATTTGATGCTATTCCATAGTATGCCATCCTCTCAAACACCTCATACCCTACAAGAAATGCAATTTAGAGTAGTGTTTGAGATAAATCATACTGTTTGAGGACTTCACACTTTTCCTACTTACCTACAATGAAAGAACATGCTTTCCATCTTCCAGATGTGTGCCTTAATGCAGGTCTGCCCTTGAGATCCACTGATCCATCACCAGTGCAGTCATCTCCTCCATCAATGGCACCCTCCTCTTCTACCTTTGACATGAGATAAGCCAATCTGTTGCTCAACTAATTAAAGATGGTATTGATGAGGTCCAATGATCAATCATCCCATGGACAGCTTCTTATAAAGTTGAAAGGTCTGCTTGCAATGTTGTTGTTTTGGCCAGATCTCAAAGTGCTTACTCGTGATTGTTTCTCCATTCTGGTCTGGGTTATAGGTTGCACAAGGATTACCTCTTTGGATTATCGCTAAGTTTCCTAGTGAGTTTATGCAACATCTGTTGTCCTCTCTGCTGCATTGAAGTTTTCATCCGTCTTTTGGCTTTGGCTTTGGTTTTAGCCTTTAGTTCATATTGAAAGACTTCTTTATTTATTTTTATTTTTAGAAAGAAAAAAAAATACTCTGTAAAAGGGAAAGAGTTTGAATGTTTATTTGTTTTGTAGAGTATTTCTTATGTCCTACATTTTGACAAGTTTAACTAAAACATTTCACAGAAAAAAATAGTTAAAAAATTATGAAATACTATTTTACTTATAAACTAGATACATTCATTTATCATTTTCACATAAATTATTTGAACATATTATAAAAAAATAATCCCATTGAAAAATGTCTAAACTGTCACTAGCAATCAACATTGAAGAAGAAACGACACTCACTAGTTAGGCTAAAGAAACAAAAGTGATCAGTATAGTAGCATCTTTATGGTTATGGGTTAGGCAAGAGAGAAATGATTCTAACCACCAAAAACAAAAAAATAATAACACCGCTAAACTTAATCATCTGCTGATCTATTAAAAATGAAAGGGTTTAAGGGTAAAAATGACGCTAAAGTATTCAAATTTTCTAAATTTATTATCAAACTTCATTTTGGAACTAAACTTTCATCTAAGTTTTGAAATTAGGTTAAAAATGTAATTGTCGTTAAAATATATGTTAAATCTTTGATTTAATTATAAAAGTTGTACTTCAAGTTTTTTTTACTCTAACAATTTGATCCTAACAGTTTTACATCTAACAATTTCACCCAGTTTATGTTGTACTATTATGAGGGATGTGGCGTGTTACATGGACTCTATGTAAAGTTTCCCACCCAGATTGTAACATTAGGTTCATATGTGAAAATCGATGATTTATTAGTTCCAAAAAAATTGGTGGCTTTAGTGAAGAGAAATTGCAGTTCCCAGGTGGATGCAAGCAAATTTTCACTTTGCAAACTATTAAAGAAGGTTTTTAAATATTAAAAAGATGTGCAAACAAATTGGTTGTGTCATTAGAAATTTAAAATATTTCGGTTTATAGTTAAGAAGTAATCAGTCATTGTACAATAAAAACCGGGTAAAATTGTTAGATATAAATATGCCATAATCGAGTTGTTAGTCAAAAAAATTGAAATATGACTTTTATAATTAAACCAAAGATTTAAAAGATATTTTAACGACAATGGCAATTTTAAACCAATTTCAAAACTTAGATGACACTTTACCTCAAAAATAAAGTTTAATGGTAAATTTAGAAATTTTGAATATTTTAGTGGCATTTTTACCCTTAAACTCAAAATGAAATAGAGAGTTCAATGAAAATGAAATAAAAGTATCTTTAAGAAGTGTCACGGGCACCCGTTAACATTTGTTTTAAATGAAAAAAATAGTTCTAAACTACTACATCCGTCTCTTTTTTTATTGCAATGTTTGATTTTTGGCTTAATTATGGTTTACACCCCTGAACTATTTCGAATCGCCTTCTTTGGTCCCTGTACTATAACTCGGAATTACTCAATCCCCGTACTATTAACATGCAAGCAGTTTGGTCCTTTGACCGTTTTCACTGCTAGTTTACTTAAGGTGAAAATCTAAAATGGTACCCAAAAATTCGTGAACTTTTCATGGATACCCAAAAGTTTAAAACTTGGCCAACAATTAGACAACCAACGATCAAGAAGAGGAAACGAAGATGAAGCGAGTAGAGACAAAGGCGTCGGCGATGATGAAGGCGAAGAAGAAGAAGAAGAGGAGGAGGACGAAAGATCTGGCGGGGCACTTCTGGAATGGGCGGCGAATCGAATCTGGGAAATGAGTGGAAAACCTCGATCTGTGAGCTCGGCCTCAATATGGCCTCGATAGTCACGGATCAAGGAGACGCGGTCCTCATTCTACTCAATTGACGAGATAATGCGCCAGGATGCACGACGAGCGCCGATAACGTTCTTGTAGGCGACAAAGAGAAGATCCGCTCCTCGATGGTTAGCTCGTCGGAGGCAACGTCGACGGTGACCTTCTCCATGAAGTCAACTATCTTCCCATAGCGCTCCGCCTGCTCCACGAGCTTGGCCATGTAAACGTACTCCTCGCGCGATGAGGGAGCGGTGGCGGCCATCGTCGAAGGCATCAATGTAGAAGTTGGTATATATTGTTTTAGTTTTAGCCCTTTACATCTTTGTTTTGTATACTATTACCCTCAAACTTTTAAACTTGTATACAAATTAGGCATTGAACCGTCAACTATTGACGATGTTAATCCCGTGTTTGACGAGTTACTGAGTTAATGGACCAAACTGCTTGGATGTTAATAGTACTAGGACTGAGTAATTCCGAGTTATAGTACAGGGACCAAAGAGATCGATTCGGAATAGTTCAGGGGAGTAAACCATAATTAAGCCTTTATTTTTTAACATGTAATCTATGAATTTATTTCTCTAACATTTTTAGATATAAATTTACAAATTTTTCTAAAAATAAAAATTTAATGTGTTTAATTTCTAAACTTAATCAAAAAAAATTATAAACATATATTTTTGAAAAAATTTCCACCTCGAATTAATGTAGATAAATCACAATCAAATAGATATTTAAAATCAAAATTTTGTAATAATAAAATGACAGGAGGAGTATAAAATATGAGATGTTATCCAAGCTATAAAATATTGATACCATCATAGTTGAACAGTTATGATTTTAATTTTAATTTTGGATGTGTTTTTGTTGTTTCTATTCGTTTAAGGGTTTGTTCGGGTTTAAGAACTGTGAACAATTATGACATAGGTTAGAAAGTCATGATAAGGTTAAAAGGTGAATAACATTATCATGATGAAACAAATACTATGCCAATAGACAATAGTCACCAATAGGGTGTAAATGGGCCGGCCGAGCCTGAGTCCTTTAAACCGGAGCTCGGTCTGTTACTTATCGATACTACTCGAGTTCGAGATCGAATTACTTGAGTCCAATATGTTAGGCTCGAACTCGACTCGAAGTAAGCTCGAGCTCGGCTCGAATAGTTCGATAGGTCTGTTTTAAAAATTTTTAAACTATATTATAATTAACAAATAATAAAAAAATACAAGATACCATCAAAGTTTATACTCCCTCCGTCCGCAAAAGACTCCACCATTTGTTTTGACAGTTTCACGTATTTAATCTATGATTTTTTTACGAATGTTTAAACACCGAAAATTAAATATTTAATATGTTTATAATAATTTTAAATATAAATTTTCTTAATATATTTTTTCTTTTTTTTTTAAAAATATTTATCTTTGTTAAAATTTTAGTCAACCATTGAACCTTTAAACAGAAAATTCAAATGGTGGAGTCTTTTGCGGACGGAGGAGTATAACTTAAACACCCAAATTGATAATTTTTTAATAATCATGATTATTACGATTAATAAAGTATTACCATACCTAACATAGTTTATAATATCGTAAAAAAATTTAAGAGGTTTAATAAGTATCGTTAAGTATCAATAAATATTGATACTCGATAGGACCGAGTACCGTTAGGCTCGAGCTCGACTCGTTAACTTATCGAGTTTCATTTCAGGCTCGAACTCGATAGATATTGACTCGATAAGCTCCAAATCGAGTTTGAGCTCGAGCTACCCTTTAAAGGTCCTACCCATTTACACCCCTAATCACCAATCTTAAACTCTAACTAGTACAAATTCGTCTGCTCATGGCTCAGTTAAGCGTGAATGAGAAATAAAATTTTGGAAAATTTGAGAATTTGTATTTTGATCGATGTATGAGATATATGCAAGTAAATAAATTTAAGGAAAATATGATTTGATAGAAAATTGATAGATTTAAGGTTATTTTATGTATTGAGATTGAGAAAGCTGAAAATTTAGTTTGAGAATTGTGTGTTAACACACCCCTTAGGACGACGATGATAGATCATATGACCTTAAAGGTGGAAATGAAATGATGACAAACATTATTGGCAAAACAAAATTATAAAGTATCAATTTCACCATACTATTACGATTGTGTTCTTCATAAAAATTTCATTAACAAATCATCAAATCAATTATTTTCATCTAATTTTTTATCTCATATACATCACATCAGATTCAAATATTTTATCAAATTCTCCAAAAAATTTATCAAAATAACTGGTGAGGGTCAAATGCTAAGCCCATGGGCCGGGATGACGAACCGGCCCACGAATTCTACAGACTTCGCCGCCGAGGCAGAACGCCGAGCCTCTCGGCCGGCCTGCGGCCCTCAGCTTGGGAATACTGTAGCCTCCCATGGTGTGCGAATGACACCTGTCCCCCGGCCCATACCGCTACTCATACCATTGCACATACCCCCTCAAACCACTATAAATACTCCATTTCCCGCCCCGTCAAAGGGGGAAGACTTTAGACAATACCTTCTCAATTTACTCTCAACTCACTATCCCCTGGCCACTTTACTTGAGCCATGAGTTCTAACTCGAGCTGAGAATTGTACTGTGCACACTCGATCTCAAGCAAGACGCCCGTGGAAAGGAGCGACGCGGACGAAGCATCGTGAAGATCGCATATCCTAGGAGCCCATCGACGAAGGACGAAGCCCCACAGGAGAGCCCCACCCCTCCTCGACATGTCATGATTTCTTCCCTTTGGGAGGCCCACCTTCTCGGACACACTTTCAGATATTTCACCTCCGACCTTCATCTTACTTAATGTTAATCATTTGGTATTAACAATAACACATCCCAAAAAACTTTTTTTATGTGATCACAATTCACATTACTTTTTGGCGCCATAGGGCGGGAACCAAAAAAACTGACTATAATTGCCAAATAGACGACCGCGCTTCCGCCTAACGTCAAAGGAATTTTCATTTCCATTCTTCCCGCTCCTCTAACACCGTAAATCTCATCCGTCCACGTGTTGTTGATCTAACCTCATTATATAATGCTGCAACTGCGAGCAATCTCGTGACGGTTCAGTTCAGGTTACATCAATTGTCTTCTCCGGCAAAATATTCATCCCTCACTGGCTGGAAAAATGGCCGATTCAACTGGGATGAGCAGCTACAGAGCCATGAACCCCTGGGCTCTTCATCTTCAGAAGCTGGGTCTCGAACTCAAATGCCCACTCTGGTTCGTAACTTCTTTTACCCTTTCTTCGTCTTTACGGAATTTTCAAGAATCTCTCTGATATAGAGTATGATTTGTGATCTTCACTAATTGCAGCTTGAATTTCCTTAAATCACCTACCTTGTTTCCATGCAACCACTTGTTCTGCAGGTTCGTGCCTCTTTCCCTTTGTTGGATTCAGTTTACTATCAGACTCGCTACTCTTTTAAGTTAAATATCGAGTCTTTTTTCGTTGTTGAGTGGGTTGCTTGCTAATCTTTACAAAACTTTTGTTGCAGTATGTGTGTTCCCAGAGCGAATCATGTTGGGTTAGAGTGCCCTATTTGCAAAGATGAGTATGTTATTCAAGGCAAGTATCCTTTCTCCTTCCTGCTGTCTCGGTTGTTCAATGTGTAATTTTGGTGTGAACTACTTCCATTTATTTTTCATGGGTCTTTCCATGTAAATCAGTAAATGTAATTATTGCTCGCAGATTTGAGGCATCTGTCTTTCATGGAGAACATAGTGACAATTTATAGAAGTTTGGATGCTGCTTTCTCTGCTAGTATGTTGAATAAAGACCGTGATGGGGTTGGCAAAAATGGTGAATTTGAGAAATGCCGAATGCTGAAGGATAATGTATCAAGGGAGGATGAGGCACTCAATCAAAGAGGAATTGAAGAGCCTGTAGTAGTTCAAGGAGATTTAATCAATTACACTGACAAGGCATCTTTTGACAGCCCACTTTCTTATATTGATCCTAAAAGCTTGGACAATGACAGCAGTGATCAGGGCAGTGCTCATGTAAGCTTCTACGCCGCTGTATTTAGTTTTGGAAGGTCCGATCCCATGTGCATGTGAGAAGGGGTGTTTTATGCGCTGATAATTGATTACTACCTGCTAGTCAGTTGAATCGCTCAGGCCTAGTTTCTGGTTTGCTCCTTGAAACAGTTCATTATCATCATTGTCATCGTACTGCACCTTAATCTCAATTATTTGGGGGTCAATGACTTGGAGTTTATAGTGTCAATTAAGCATCTAAAATTAGTTAACATTATAAATTCATCATCATCATCATCATCATACTACAGCTAAGAACAGTTAGTAATTTAGTCCTTGATTATTGCACTTCCCTGGGTGCCTAAAAGAATCATGCAACCCCATGTTTGTTCCTCGTGTGTGTCCCTTTGACCATTAGTTTTTAATTTTGTTTTCCCGGGGATGTGCTATTAGTTCAACTTTTCTTGATCATTTTCAATACTGTTCAAGTTTCTGTGAAGTATATTTTTTATCTTTCATCTCATTTTCAGTAATGTTTCTTAATCCTTCTGTAGCATCTAGAGGATTATTCTGGCCAAGGGTCAAGCAAGAGGAATTTTGATGATACAACAATGCATGAGAAGCTTAAAATTTCTGCCTCACAAGCTGAATGTCATTGGAAGGAGTGCAAGAGACAAAAGAAACTGGACTATCATTCCTTGGATAGTGTCATGGACAGTTCTGGCATTTTCCATGATCCTCGAGCTAAGAGTGGGGTGATTGCTAATTTTAAAGATCAACCTAATCTGGGGATAGTTGCAACGTTGCCAAATGTTGTAGGTGATGCTTGTCAAAACAAGTTTACCTGTGGATTTTGTCAAACCTCTAGAGTCACCGAGGTGATTTCTCAGATAAACTGTCATTCTTTGCATTATTGTTGGCCTCATTTGTATTATTGAAAATAGATCAAGCTCAGCTCTATCTGCTGGTTATATGTATTTAGATCGCTTCTTTGTTGTCAAATTATCCAGGTTACTGGACCAATGTTGCATTATCTGAAAGGCGTGAAGGTAAATGAAAATGATGCTATGCAAGGGGGTGTTATCCATGTCCATCGTTTGTGCACTGAATGGTAATTATTTGAAATTTTAATTAACCTATGTGTGTGTGTGTGTTGGTATATTTCAATAAATTTTCCTCCTTAAGTTGCACTACTTAATTCAATCATAATATGCAACATTGCAGGGCACCGCAGGTATACTATGATGGTGAATACATTAAAAATCTTGAGGCAGAACTAGCTAGGAGTTCCAAGCTAAAATGCAGTAAATGTGGACTAAAAGGAGCTGCTCTTGGTTGTTATGTAAAATCTTGCAGGAGAAGTTATCACATCCCTTGTGCAAAAGAAGTTGATAAATGTCGATGGGATATGGTAAGTTCACAACACCATTTGAAATAAGCACACCTAGTTTCAAAATTCTTTTTATGTTAGGTTTATATATCTGGCATCATTTATTTATTTCTACTTTTAACAGGACGATTATCTTCTGCTCTGCCCAGCACATAATTCTGTGAGGTTCCGAAATGAGAAGCGAAAGACTTCCAAACGTAGGGATGTGGTTGTGGCTGTTGAAGATACTCGAATGTATAACTTAATCTTCTCTCGTGTTATAAAAGTTGATGCTTGAAATGTTGAACTGCAAACTACTTATTCAGAAGTATTCGTGCCGTCTAATATTTTGCTGCTATTGCATCTCTACATTTCAATATGACTGATTCTTTCTTGAATTCTACAAGATTTCTACAAACATATTTAAGACAAGTTCACTTTGAAGCTAATAGTTTTTCCCAACCTCTTGTAATAGTTTTTCTGCTTTGTGTTGATAGTGACTATGCGATTCAAAATCGTTATAGTAGCAGGGTTGAGTGTCCATATGCATTGTTTATATCTGTTTAAGCATTTTAGAAATTGGTTAAAGGAGACAATATGACTGTTTTTCTTCTGCTGCAGTTTATCCCAACAAGGCAATTTTTGGGGCCAGTTGAATGAGAAACAGTCATGGGTTTTTTGTGGATCTGCATTGTCTTCTGATGAGAAGGTTTGGCAGGATGATTCTGTTTATCAATATTTTTTCTTGATGATGAAGTTTATCAGTCAATTTATTAGATCCTGCTTTGTGCAGTTTCATCTAGTCAAGTTTGCAAGCATGATTGATGTCCCTGTTCTGAAGTATTGGAGTCCAAATGTTACACACGTTATTGCATCAACGGACGTTGATGGTGCCTGCACTAGAACATTCAAAGTTCTGATGGCCATTTCAACTGGGAAATGGGTCCTCAAAATGGACTGTAAGTTGAAGCTTGGCTTTCCATTTTCTTGGCTCACTTTTTTATTTCCTCTCATCACTGAATAGCTAGCCATATGACCTGTCTAATTTACCTAATGATCAGTCATTTATAATGATGCATATTATAATTTTGATGGTTGGGCTTGTAGGGATACGAGTGTGCATGGAAGCCAAGAGTCCTGTTAATGAGGAGCCCTATGAAGTAGGCCTCGACAACCATGGATGCCTTCATGGGCCTAAAACTGGCAGACTTCGGGCACTTGAAAATGTACATTTTCCTCTATGGTTTTTTTTTTTGTTGTCAATAATGTCAAGAAAGCAGTATTTGATCTTTTTTCAGGAGTTCAGAAGTAACAAGCTAAGTTCTCTCTTGCAGGCACCTAAACTCTTTGAAGGCTTCAACTTCTACTTTTCGGGTGTCTTTGTATCTGGTTACAAGGAAGATCTCCAAAACTTGGTAACCGCAGCGGGAGGTACTGTCTGGAAGAGAAAAGAGGAACTATCAGGATTCAATTGTACAAGTAAAGAGCAAGGATCTCAGCCTCAAATGGTTATAGTATATAGCCTTGATCCACCACCAGGATCAGAGTTGGGAGAAGAAGTTTCAATTATCTGGAAAAGAGCAAATGAAGCACAGGAGATAGCCTCTGAGATTGGAGGGAAAGTAACTGGTCACACATGGCTTTTGGAATCTATTGCAGCTCATAAATTGCAGCCTTTTGTGAACTAACCCCTCCTAGGAAATGACTGGTTCATGTTTATTAGGAAATTGACCAAGCATTAGGCTCACATATGTTGGTTAGTGTGTAGAGTATAAGTATACTCGTCTTTTGAAAGGCCTGCATTGTGCTGTGTTGGTTGTGTTTTACCTTTGAAACTATAAGCTTTGTTACAAATGCATTTACAAGTATTTGCTTGTAAAGAGCATCAATTGGTGGAATGGTAATAATAGATACATGTAGTAATATATGGTTATCTTACCTCAGAATTCATTGGTGGTAATTAGTTCTGCTACTCAGGTGGTGGTTAGTCGTGTGGAAAAAAATGATTCTTTCGTTTTGAGTGATTTTTCAATGTAATTTTCGATGTAGTTTTTAGAAAATATGTTGAATTAATTGTTCAGAACATTAACACACACATTAACATACAAAGTGCAGTGCTTTTAAATAAGCATAATGAAGTGCAATGTTTTAATTACTCCATAAGTTAAAAGATAGATCAAACTTAGTGAAAATATAATAGTATATGAAAATCTAATTCAAATGGATAATTGTTTTCAAGGAATACGGAAAATGAAATCTAACCAAATTAATAAAGACATTTTTATATTCGACAATAAAGCAAGTCATCCAAGGTTTTTGTTGAAAATTGACTCAGTAGGTAGCTAGCGATTAAGATGATTTTGTCTACGCAAGAGTACATCGGGGTGGTGGCGCAGTTGGCTAGCGCGTAGGTCTCATAGCTATTGAGTGATCCTGAGGTCGAGAGTTCGAGCCTCTCTCACCCCATAAACAGCTTTTTAAACAGCTTTTTAAGCTTTTAAATTAAGTTTAGGCCAAAATTATCTCAAGGAAATGAAATGACGAGTTTGAGGAAGAACTTCCCTTTCCCATTCAACACATTAGGCACTTCTAAAAATAGAAAAAGTGCACAAATTTTTGATCTATCAATACTAGCTTATCACGCTAATTTATAATAAATTTTTTGCTATTTGGCTCTTCAAATCTATAAATCGATGTGATGACAATGTTAAACTCATTAGCCAAAATAATTTTTTTGTCATTTTAGTTACAATTTAACTTAAAATTACCTAGTATTGTTGTAGATGCTCTTACCTCCACTGATCTCATATGATTAAGCTAACCCATCTTCCGCTCACGTTTTTAAGATGCCCCGCCAACTACTATAGACACGCATCGAATCTCTAATTTTTTCAGTCATGTCATTTCTCTGGTAATCACTTATGAGACGAATGATAGATAGATAAGTCGGATGCTTGCAAAGAGAATTGACGGAAGACGAGGCACAGCATTTAGAAGTTGGAGGTGTTTAAGATCAAACCAAAATTGTATTGGTGGAAAAATGTAATTTAACTTTTTATAGGGTAACCAAATATACCACCGATCTGTATCGAAATGTTCAAATTTCATGAGAAAAGGGCCCACCGTCGGCCCTAGAAAAGGAAAAATAAAAGCAGGCCCAAGAAAAAAAAAAGAACACGAAAGCAGGCCCACCACATAAATGAATGAATGAATGGAGGGGATTAGATTAGAAACGGTCGAGCAGATAGACATACGTGAACGAACGTTAGCCAAACGCAAAAAGGACAGTCTGTTTTCTGTCGGACCGAGCCGAGCCGAGCCATGGGATTGTAACGGTCATTTCCGTTTTCCCTCTTCTTAACCAAAATCAAATTCCAAACCAGACCCTACAGAGAGAGAGAAGAGAGACACAGAGCGCTACAGATTCAATTTACCATTTTGTCCTTTCTTGCGCTTCTTCTAGTTCTCACCCCAAACGCTCCTTCGCGTTCTTTCTTCCTGTTCAAGATCATGAGCACGATTACCACAATCGCTCCTGTTAAAGGATAAAAAATCGCTTCTGTTTTGCAAGTAACAGTAGAGCGAGAGAGGCGCCGGAGATTCCCCTGATGGGTTGTTTCCTTGCGTGTTTCGGTTCTTCCAAAGATCGCCGGCGCCGGAACCAGAGGCACAAGGTTCAGCCTCGGGATCAACACGTAAGTGCTTCCTCTTCCTTAGTCGCCTTCTTAAAATTCAAGTAACGACGAAATCATCGGTTACGGTTGTCCTTAAATTTCATTTTTCCCCCATTCTTTTGTTACAAACGAATTAGAGCTTAGAATGTTACGTTGGATTGAACTGTGAGTGATATACACCTTGCGTTTTTTGTTTTGGATCATTTCTCGTTTGCAGCTGAGAACTGCGAGTTTCAATGCCCAAACTGCAGCTTCTTCGGCAAACGAAAGCTCGCCACAGTCTATTACTCCGATCGATAATATCCAGTGAGTAGCCGGAACCCAATTATTTCCGTTGTTCTTGATTCGGAGTGTTTTATGTGTATATACTCCTACAGCTGCGTCCAAATGTTTGATTGTTATGCAATTCTTGTTGTAGGGATAAGGCTGAGGAGCAGCTAAGCTTGGGAACTCGAAGAAAAGTAACCTTCGACGCAACTGTCACAACGTATGAGCATGTTTCGGTTGATGAAGTCACTGAGTTGTCAAAGCAGGATGAAGATTGTGCAAAGGAGGCGGAGAGTTCAGCCAAGTCAAACTCATCTCAGTCTTCTTCTGATGACCATAGTTCCCTCACATCCAGCTCTAGTTCATATCCTCCAAATCATAGGTACAATAACTGCAGAGAGAGTGATGATGAATGTGATGATGAGATAGATTGCGAGGAAAGTGATCTTGATGAAGACGGTGATGGGGCTTTCAGTGATGATGATGTTTATGATGATGCTCATGGGGAATCAAGATCTAGGACTCCTGGGACTCAACTGTCTGGAGAGAATGGTGACGGTTTGGTCCAGAAGGTTCTAGACAAGCCAGTCGGTTCCAATCAAGGTGCACGAGATAAGAGTTTGTATATGCAAACTGTATTGGTTCCAGTTGAGAATACTGCCCAATGGAAAGCTCTTAAAGCGAAAAGAACACCTGAGGTGAAGCCGCAGAAGGAGAATCTCTTCCAGGACCATGAGCCATCTGTACCGTTTAGCCCACATGAGCCAAGTTTCAAAGTACAATCATCTGGTTCAAAATCAATATCTGAACATGATTCTAAAAGTTCAAAACGAGAAGTAGCAGTTGATGCCAGCCTTTCAACCTGGTTGTCTTCAGAAGAAACTACACCCGTGAAAAAGAGTGGCAGTTTTGACTTTGGTACACCTGATAAAAGTGTATCAAAAGGATCAAACTCAGTAGTAAGCATGGAGGATAGGCCCATCTTAGGTGCACTTACTCTTGAAGAAATCAGGCAGTTCTCTGCTACATCCTCCCCTAGGCGGTCGCCTTGCAAAAGCCCAGACGAGATGCCCATCATAGGGTCTGTAGGGAGCTACTGGAGTCAATCAAGCAGCACCAAGGACTCTGGCTCAGCCACTTCTTTCAAGGGAATACCAAATACCACCAGCAAGTACCGAGAGGTATGCTTGAAGTGAGCTTCAATCTAGATTTGTAGCTTCAGGTGATGATATGATGGTAGATTCTGATCTGAGATTCAGCTGCTTGCAGGATAAAAAGGTGAATTGGCATACAACTCCATTTGAGACAAGGTTGGAGAGAGCTCTGAACAGGAGGGCTGCTTGAGCATTGATTTCTGGTGCGTGGGGTTTTTAAGAGTTTAACAATGCAAATGGTTTCTGTTGTTGCCGCTTACATCTGTTTTCTGTTTAAAGTTCTCTTATATACATGTATTTGCATACTTCAGCTTGTTATGAATTAATTCAGAAGGATGGAGCTGGAGTGGCATTACCATTTTCAAATTGATATTCTTAGAAGATGCTTGTATGTTGCTGATTTTCTAATACTTGTAAAGGTTTTGCATTTTCCAGTGTTCTCTGGATTTTGTTTTTTAAATAAATCCTCAATAAATCAATTTTCAAAAACTTATCATTTTCTTTCTCAGCCAACACCTCTTTCTTTAGTATAAAGCAACCTTAATTCGAGTTTTGATAAACATGCACCAGAAAACTTGTTGCAAAAATTGAGTGGAAAAGTGAAGAGATAATCAGAGATTTTGCTATCAAATTTCAAGTGAATATGTGAATCAAAAGTCGAAGGTAAAGGTGAAGAAACATTAGGGGGCTTCAAACATACATTTTTTGGGGTGAATTTTTGGAAATTCACCCCTCAAAAATTGGTGAGTCACTCCTATTTTTTTCGGACCTCACCGTATTTACGGGAGGTCCGAATATATACAGTAGCCCGTGATTCACGAACAAAATCTGTGGCCATCTGCTGCACCCCCACGTGTCCCTCCCACAATGCTACCCATGTAACCCATCCCCTCCTGGCCCCACCCCCACCCCCACGTGTCCCTCTGCTGCACCCCTCCCCCCACCTGCTTTTCATTTCAGATTTTCAAGTTGCTTGATAGGTGTGAGGTTCCGAAAATCTGTGGTGAATTTTTGGTGGTGGATGACACCCAAATTTGGTGAACATTTTTTTCCCCACCCTTGATGTTTGAAGCCCCCTATTGGAGATGTCGTTGGAAAACCTACAAAGACCCGGGATTGGTTGCTCGAGCAGACACTATGACACTCGAAGTGTTTTTTAGAGTAGTGTGGGCAGTAGTGAATGTGTTGGGAATTAACTAGAGTGAACGAACGAGGTTGGTATTTATAGATTAACTTTGGTGGCACGAGATAACCGTAGATTTAGCCATTTGTCTAGTGGTCCATAGGTTGCTTGTTCGTTCGGATTATCCAGGTAATAGCCTTCTCCAGGGAAGGAGGTCATCATTGTTTGCATAACTCTGTCTGTTGTTCTCTTAGTCAGATAAGATTTTCCAAATTCACACGCAATCAATCACCAGATTTCTATCATGGATGTGACCGATTAATAGAGTGTCTCCTTTATGCTAGTTCGATCTTGCGGCCATGTGTCAAACTAGTGTTTATCTCCTTCAGCTTGGTTGTTCGGTCGGGCAACACTTATTTCGCCGTGATAAGGTAGTAGTTCGGCCATAAGCTATTTGGATAGTTCGGCCAACAATGTGGTAGCGGTAAGATGTCACTGTTCGGCTATCAAAGACCGCTACCTCATGTCCTTAAAGTTTAACCAATCAACCTGGTTTTGGCTAAATGTTCATGAGATGGTGTCAACTGTCAACCAATTAGTACAAGTATTAAAGCGACTCAGAGTGAATTAAAGAGAAAAAGAATGTAGTGAGAATGATCCTCTTTCAAAAAACAAAAAGATTACGATGGATTCTTAAGGGGTAGTTGCATACATGCTATTTTCGAGCTGGTTTAAATATATTGGTTACCTAATGGTCTAAAAGATTTTATCATTTGGCATTTGTTAGGGTATATTACATTCGAGTTAGATTTAAAGGTGTAATTAAGCGTTCTGAGCCTCTAACTTGAAGATCTGGGATATAAAATGAAAGTATTGCGTTCAAGTTCTCCATCCACCATCCATTACCCTTACAATCTTGTTAATCATCACCTAGGTGATATTTCAGGCAGTAGTCTAAATGGCTCAGCTACAAGATAAATTGGAAGCCTAAATCCAACTAACCAGACAATCACATATCTACCCCTCATTTTCCAAACGCTTCAAATAGTTGAAAAATCAGATAGATGATAAATAACGTTGGCTTGCCCTTGCCCTCTAGTTTTCAAAAAAGGTGTATTGAGGCCACTGTGGTTTATAACTTTCTTTATGGTTGAATATTGATAGAAGATTTTTTCAAAACTCTCTTTTGTGATATATGTGTAACTTTTATTACTTTTAATAATTGTATTTTTTTTGTAGTTCAAAAAATATGTGCTCTTATTATTCTAAATAATTGGGTCTTTACATTTTTAATATTTAATCTATAATTTTTCTTCAATTTTTTTATACAAGTTAAATAGCTAATACTCCATCCGTCCCAATTTAATTGATACGTTTCTTCAACATTTTATTATATAATCTCAAAGAATTAATACTCCCTCCGTCCGCAAAAGACTCCACCATTTGAATTTGTTGTTTCAAGGTTCAATGTTTGACTCAAATTTTAACAAAGATAAATAGTTTTAAAAAATTCAGAAAAAATATATTCAGAAAATTATGATACACATATTAAATATTTAATTTTCGGTGTCTAAACATTCGTAAAAAAAATCATAGATTAAATACTGTGAAACTGTCAAAATAAATGGTGGAGTCTTTTGCGGACGGAGGGAGTATACATTAGGTAAATCAAAGAGTCGGGTTTCTAAAAAAAATTCCAATTTTTTTAACAAATCATTCTTAATTAAAAATTAAATTAATTACAGAATAAAATTTAAACGTCTTTTACAAAGGTAGTATTTAAGTAGTAGTAGTAGTAGTAAATACTGTTGGTGATCACGCGCGGTGGATGGGTGAAATGCGCTTTATCCTTGCTTTTTTTAGTTTCTTCATTCAAGTCCCTAATATTGAATGTGCAAAAGCAATATTAGGAGGCTAAATCATCATTTTTAGAAGGTTTAGTATAAAGATTTCAGAACCAAATATTACGAGGGTTAAATTTCATATTTTATCTCATACTTTGTTAACTTTAAAGGGAAAATTGATGGAAAGGACATAGCATAGTTAAGACGAAAAAATAGAGTAGGGACTTCAATATAACGAAACACTAAAATAGGACCAATTTAGAATAACAATCAAAGCTAAAGGACTATGAACAGCGTTTACTCGAAATTGAATAAGAACAATAACAAAAACGTTTTCGTTTATTGCGCGACAATAAGAGTGGAGGAAGTGACGCTCCCACATCTCATGGCTCATTCTGCTTCTTGGATTCATATAGTTCAATGCCAAATGATGGCTGTTTCCACCACAATCATCATTGACATCGAATGCGTTTATTTTTTTTAACTGCAAAGATAATCGATTGCGTTTATGATGCAACCAGTAATTTAGAAGGCTATTAATGGCAGTTAGAGAAAATCTAAACCTAATTGCATATTTCCTAAAAGCTTGGTTGCTAAATGCGTATTTTCTTTCTTCTTTTCTACTGTACTCTGGTCAAAGTTAGATCCAAAGTTATAAATTTTCCCCAACCAGCTAGATTTAATGAATTGACCTTTGCGGATTTTTGGTGGTATGAGGTTGACTTTTATATTCTCCATATGTTAAATGATGTGTTCAACGACAACTTTTTTTTTTATATATCAAAATTCAATCAACAAATCATCAAATTATTTTTTTCTCTCCAATTTCTAATATCAAAAACATCACAATAATTCTAAATAATTTTATCAAATTCTTCAAAATTTTCATCTATAGAACACAGGAAAAATCAATGTTGTAGGAATATAGATGTGCAATTTTTCTTTTGGTCAAACTTCATTTATTGTTGCTCATCCGTACAGCTTGTATTAGGACTTTTACTTCCATCGCTTCGCTGGGCTGAAAAGTTCGTAGCAGTTGCCAGGCAATAACATGAGTGACAAACTGAAAATACAAGGGTACCCTGCCCGCCGGTACTGTACAGCAAAAAACACGACTCTTCTGCAATAATAAAGTTTAAATCCTCCAATCTCATTGGAAAAAAGATTCAAACTTTGGAGATCTCTTATAACCCCAGATCATGACAGTACTACCAGGGAGGCCATTCCTTGTTCTGTTTCATATCCTATCTGTTTCTCTTCTTTTATGGAAGGTTCAATCTTCGGCAAGAACACAGGCACAAGCTCTCATCCATTGGAGTAACACCTTCTCATCTCCACCACCCGCTCTCCGTTCTTGGTCAACTTCCAACCTCAACACGCTCTGCAAATGGACATCCATTGCCTGCGACAAGACTGGAACCGTTTCCTCTATAAAGCTCTCATCTTTAGACATTGCTGGAACACTAGCCGGTTTCAAGTTCACACCTTTTGCTAATCTCACCACTCTTGACCTCAAAGACAACAGCTTCAGCGGTCCGGTGCCAGCAGCCATTGGTAGCCTCTCCAGGCTCACTTTCTTGGACCTGAGCAACAATTCTTTTGAAGGCATTGTGCCTGCAGAGATTGGCAGGCTAGCTGAGCTGCAATATCTCAGCCTCTTCAATAACAGTCTCAATGGCTCCGTTCCTGTGCAGATCAGCCATCTTCAAAAGGTACGGTTTTTAGACCTTGGATGGAATTACTTTGAGCCTGCTGATTGGTCCAAATTCCTAGCCATGCCATTGCTGCAACATCTCAGCTTCTCATATGATAGTTTAACAGCAGAGTTCCCTGAGTTCATACTGAGTTGCCACAACCTGACTTACCTGGACTTGTCATCCAATAATCTTACAGGAGAATTACCAGAAACTTTGTTCACAAATCTTGCCAAACTTGAGTTCCTAGATCTTAGTCATAACTCATTGGAAGGATCAGTGTCACCAAACGTTTCCAAGCTTTCCGGGCTGAAAGTCCTGCACTTGCAAGCTAATCAGTTCAATGGTGAAATTCCTGAGGCCTTGGGGTCATTGCCTAATCTTGAAATTCTTGAATTGTTTGAGAATAATCTTGAGGGCAAGATCCCACCTTCATTAGGCCGGCTTCATAAGCTACAAAGGCTTGACCTTCGCACAAATCACCTCAACTTTACTGTTCCTTTTGAGCTTGGTTCTTGCACTAATTTATCATACGTCGGCTTAGCAGAAAACCAACTCACTGGAGAGTTACCTGCTTCATTTTCAAATCTGACCAAATTAACAGAACTGGGTTTATCTGATAACCTGTTTTCTGGTGTGATCAAACCATCTTTGGTCAGTAGTTGGACAGAACTAGTGTCATTGCAGCTTCAGAACAACCAATTTTCAGGACCGGTTCCACCAGAAATAGGGTTACTCACCAATCTCAAATTTCTGTTTCTCTACAAGAACAAGTTCAATGGTTCAATTCCCTTGGAAATAGGACAACTGAAAGAGTTGACATATTTAGACTTGTCGGATAACCAACTTTATGGTTCAATACCTTCAACTATGTGGAGCCTTAGAAACATTACGAACTTGTCGCTTTTTGGTAACAATCTTTATGGCATTCTTCCATCTGACATCGGAAACATGTCATCCCTGGTGGCTCTTGATCTCAACACAAACCAGCTGTCTGGGAAGTTACCCCATACCATCTCTAACCTCACTGCCTTGAGAGCAATTTCTCTTTTCACCAACAAATTTTCAGGTTCCATTCCACCAGAGTTTGGAAAATATATGCCTGATCTGTCCTATGTCAGCTTTGCAAACAACAGCTTCACTGGAGATTTGCCACCTGAATTATGCAGTGGCCTTAAACTGGAGAACATCACAGTTAATGGAAACAGCTTTACTGGATCGCTGCCTTCTTGCTTAAGGAATTGCACCATGTTGAGAAGGGTTCGGTTCGATCAGAATAGCTTCACCGGTGACATTACAAGAGCATTTGGAGTTCACCCCGATCTTGATTTCATTTCTCTCAGTAATAATCAGTTCACTGGCAGGATCTCGCCGATGTGGGGGGAATGCAAGAACCTAACCAATCTGCGGCTCAGTGGAAACAGAATCTCTGGTGAAATACCCCCTGAGCTTGGGAATCTCAGTCGGCTGGGCGTGCTAACATTGAGCTCAAATGAGCTGACTGAGACTGTTCCAACTGAATTGGTAATGGCAAGCATGTTGTACAACCTCAATTTAAGCAATAATCATCTGACAGGTGAAATTCCTTGGGACATAAGCAACCTTGAGAAGCTTGAACTTCTTGATTTATCAGACAACAATTTTTCCGGAAGAATACCTCAGGGGATTGGTGAGCTTGGGAAGCTAACAAGTCTGAACTTGAGCCATAACAATTTATCTGGTTCAATACCGTACCAGCTAGGGAACTTGCTTGTTCTGCAATACTTGCTGGACCTAAGCAGTAACTCACTCTCAGGAACAATCCCCCAAGATCTTGGAAAGTTGACTTCGCTGGAGATTCTTAACTTTTCAGATAATCATCTTTCAGGAGAAATCCCCTCAACATTCTCTAGCATGATTAGTCTCCGTTCATATGATTTTTCACACAATGAGCTGACAGGTCCTGTTCCAACGGATGGAGCATTTCAAAATGCTCTTGGGAATGCATTTCTTGGAAATTCAGGATTGTGTGGGAATGTTCAGGGACTTGAAGAATGTAATATAATTGGCAACAAGTCAAAGAAAAAAAATACAAAGAAAATTCTGGTTGCCATCCTTGTACCCTTCTGTGTTCTGGCTATTCTGACAATAGTCTTGATGAGACTCTTCATAGCCCGCAAAAGAGACCGGTCAGTTGATGAGGATACTAGATCCAGAAACAGGGATGATGTGTATGAATCCTTGATATGGGGGAAAGAAGGAAGGTTCACTTTTGGTGAAATTTTAAAAGCCACCGAAGACTTTAGTGAGAGCTACTGCATTGGAAGAGGAGGATTTGGAAGTGTTTACAGAGCACTTTTACCCACAGGCCAAACAGTTGCTGTTAAAAAGCTTAACATGTCCAATTCCAATGACATTCCACTCGCAAATCGTCAGAGTTTTGAAAATGAGATTCGAATGTTAACAGAAGCTAAGCACCGGAACATCATCAAGCTATACGGATTCTGTTCAAGGAGAGGTTGCATTTACCTGGTGTATGAGTATGTAGAGAGAGGTAGTTTGGGGAGTGTGCTGTATGGAGCAGGAGGAACGGAGCTGGACTGGGCCAAACGAGTGAATATTGTGCAGGGATTGGCTCATGCGCTTGCTTATTTGCATCATGACTGCTCTCCACCAATTGTACACAGAGACATATCACTGAACAACATTTTGCTTGAGATAGATTATGAGACCAAGTTAGCAGATTTTGGTACTGCAAGATTGTTGAGTACAGAAGCATCGAATTGGACTAGTGTTGCTGGATCCTATGGCTACATGGCACCAGGTTAGTTTCACATAGGACTCTTAATGTTTGTACTAAAGAAACTGCAATGTAAGACAGGATCACTAACCTTTACTTCATTCTTTCTTCAATTTCCAGAGCTTGCACTTACAATGAAGGTGACCGATAAATGTGATGTGTATAGCTTTGGGGTGGTGGCTTTCGAGGTCATGATGGGAAATCATCCAGGGGAGCTCTTAACTTCCCTGCAATCGCCTTTGCTGTCTGCAGAAAATTCTGAAGTGCTTCTGAAGAATTTGGTTGATAAAAGGCTCCCACCTCCAGCAGATCATCTAGCAGCAGAGGTTGAGTTAATCTTCACACTAGCGTTAGCATGTACTCATGCTTCCCCAGAATCAAGGCCTACAATGCGATCCATTGCACAAGAGTTATCAGGAAGGACACAAGCTCATTCAAATGAGCCATTGGGAGCAAAAACCATTACAAAGCTAAAAGGCCATGTAGAAAAAAGCTAGATAGATAACCAGTTAATCCTCCATGTACAGTTTGTTAATTGGCATATGCCGTTGCTTCAAATACTACCTAAAAAAGAAGTTAAGACGTAAAGGCCCTCTTTAGCCGTAGAAAGCTTTCCAAGCCATTAAAGTTGTACTCGAACAAAATATTGTACTTCCTATGATGCATCAAAGTTGCCAGAAAGGATGTTCTTGGACACTCTTGAGTCTCCAAGTTATGATATCTCCTTGTATCACACTGCAAACATACTTGAGGAGACTTTGACAATGAAAAAAGGAGGAAAGGGTACTACAAGTAAACATGGCCTAAGAAAAAAAAACATGATCATATCCATATGAATTTGATTACAAAATTATCATTATCAAATACATATAAGTTCTTCTTAAGCAATACATTCTTCAAGTCATTTTCGGAACACTACTTTTGGTATGAAAAGCAAAATCTCAGGGACCATACACAATATTTCATCCCTTTTAGAATGATGAAAAAACACAATAGGCATGTCCTGCAAAGAAGCAGAGCTTCCAAGAGCACTCAGTGCCCTGCAAATGGTGCCTAGCAGTCTACACCACATTGTTTAAGAATTGGACCAGTTTGCTTTGGCAGGAAAGGGTCAATTCGAACCCACACCAGTGAGAAGATAGATGCCAGAAGTACAGACCACAGGACAACGATGGTTGGTGTCCTGTTCTGTCTTCCCATTAAACCTTTAAGGAACGGATACAGATGAACAATGACCCAAAATGCAAAGAATAGCTTGCCGAACAAGGGTCCCCATGAGCCATATCCATTGTTAATTGCATCGGATATTCCAGCTACAACCCCCACCATGTTCAGGATGATTATAGTTGTTGGTGGAATGAGAAGGGTGGTCCATTTAAAGAGGTACAGCTCACCAAACTCAGCATCATCTGCTGCTTTGGCTGTCACGGTGAAGTTGGTATCAACTCCTGCCAGGACTTTAAGAAGGCCTTGGAAGACAGCGAACAGATGAGCTGAGACACCGCCAATGACCCAGAATTGCTCATTACGCCACCAATCCTGAATGCTGACTCTACTCCATCGAAGTTCAAGCACACCAGTTGCTATGATTGACATAAACAGAGCCATGAACCATATGCTGGAGAAGCTGCTCAGCTGCAAAAGCGATTTTTTTTTCAGGAATTATGTGAAGAAGTTGAATAAAGATGTGATACATCTAGTAGAATGATGTGTAAGAGGAATGTAAACCGAGATAAGACATGTTGCCACAATTTATTGTCAGATGCTGGTTTTCTTGTAAACACAAATCATTTTTAGACTTCTTTCATCGGTCTACTATGCTACTTACAGTTGGGATGATGAACTTTCCGGTCAGAAGGCACACGGCAGGGAGAGTGCAATAAGCGAGCAAAGGAATGGAAGTGAAAGGATAGACAATAGTGTTGGTGTAAGCAAGTCTCTGCAACCATTTCAACTTCCCTCCGTATCCATACCAAAGGGGGCAGTGACGACTAAGGAAAATCTCAACAGATCCAAGAGCCCATCTCAGGACTTGATGCAACCGATCCGAGAGATTAATTGGTGCAGATCCTTTGAACGCTGGCCTTTTAGGCGTGCAGTAAACTGACTTCCACCCTCTGCAGTGCATCTTGAAGCCTGTCAAAATATCTTCAGTGACTGAACCGTATATCCATCCAATCTGCAAGCAGAAGAAACTGACTAATATGAAGGTTTCTATGGGGTATTATACAAGATGGATCAATGTAGAAAAAGAACGAGACATCCTTCAAAGTAAATGTTCATTTCACCTCTTTTCCCCACTCAGTCTTCTCTTCATAACCAATGCTAATAACATGAATTGCCTCTTTGATAAGCGATTGTGGGTTAGTCCCCTCGGGGAGACCGCCTTTTTCCATCAAAGTTGAAGCTATGAAGACTGGTGACTGCCCAAATCTTTTCTCAAAGCTTTTCTGTGACATAAGTGAGGATTTCTCCAATTCCTCGTACCCTTCTAGCCCTTCTTCAATATCCTCAAGATCAAAGGCAGATCCAGTCCCCTTTCTGACATAGTTCTTCCCCATCATTTTTCTCTTCTTCTTGTACAGGAGTCCACTGAGAAAGCCTTTCTTTTCTCCTTTCTTCTTAGACTTGGATTTCTTCCTTGATCCTCCACAGCAACAGCAGCACCATGAAGGCCAGCAATCGCATGTCATTTTTGGTCGTTTCTCAGATACTGGTGGATCGTAGCCATATAGTGCTTGCCTGTTAAAAACACACCCAGTACCTACATATACAGGCCCTTGAATGCCGTCTAAACCAAGCATGTTGATCTGTAACAAAAACAAAAATTGTAAAAATGTGTTAACTTTAACCAAATCTGTATGACTAAATATCAATCAGTTTCTCTGTCATCACTTACGTCGAAGAACACAATGTTTCGGTTAGCATATCTGTCATGACGATCAATACCGTCAAACCTCTGAGGGAACTGAACATAGCAAAGCTTCTTCCCAAATTGTGGGTCCATTAAGAAGCACATAGCCTCTCTTACAGCCTTACTGTTGTTAATGTAATGATCACAATCCAAGTTCAGCATGAAAGGTGCATTTGTTAGCACTGCAGCGACCCGAACCTAAAAACAGAAGGAACAAGATCGGCTCAAGTCTCAGTCATCCCTTTCACGTTCTCTCACTCCAGGAGAAAAAAAAAACAAAGGGTACTCACCAGAGCATTCATAGCACCTGCTTTCTTGTGATGGTTATAACCAGGCCGCTTTTCACGAGAAACATATACAAGCCGCGGCAGCTCCTTGCCATCAACATCAAGTGCTCCTTCACTTCCAAGATATACCTGAACAGAATGTAGCATTCTGGTTTTATAAAATGCTGAAGGAAAATTTTCATCATCTATAAAAATTGGATGGACCAAGTAAACTGCACCTGAATCATCCCGGGGTGATCGCGTGTATTATTTCCAGGCCATGGAGTCCCATCCTGCATCACCCATCCTTCTTCTGGTTTCTTCTGAGCGTTTGACACCAGTGCATTGATCCTCACCTTGAATTCCTCATACTCTCTCTATATAGCACATGAGGAACAATTCCTTAAACCAACTTCAGAGTAATCAATATTGTCTAACTAACTAGAAAATTTTCTCCTTACCTTCATTGCCCTACGTTCCTTCACAAAGTTGGGATGAACCTTATCCTTCAAGTAATCTATCTTCTCAGAAAAGTAGTACTCGGGAGCCCTGGGCTCAATGTTATGCTTCTTGCAAAAGGGCACCCATCTTCTCGCAAACTCAGCAGTTTCTGACAGCGTATCAAATAGCAACATAGAAGCACCATCATCTGAGACATAACAGCTCACCTTTTCAACAGGGTAATCAACAGACAGGATTGAGAGCACGGTGTTTGCTGTAATTATCGGTGGCTCCTTTAAAGGGTCAACAGTACTGACAAATACATCAACTGGAGCTAAAGTATTTGGCTCCTTTTCACGCTCGAAACGCAAGGAGAGCCGATCTAGGTAGGTTTCCCGAGTGAGAGGGAACCATTTTGGGAACTGGTCAAGAATCCAAGACCCGGCAAACCATATCTCACATATGACAGAGATCAGCCACAAGGGGAATGCATCATAAGCTGGAGTCAGTACCCGGAAACGAAGGAAGAAAACGAGGATAACGAGGCGAAAGATGATGACTATTCGATACGGGTTGATTAGGCTTGAGGAGATTGGGACTTTGCGCCAAAGGGGTTGTCGAGCTTCAGCCGTTCTGCAAGAAATAGAAAGACAGCGGTTATTGTTTGTGGCAAAAGAAAGCGGCAAGGGAATGATTCATTGTGATCTTGCTTACAAGTAATCTTCATCTTCTGGTTGGTCATTTGTTCCATCATCATTGGTAACAAGACCTCTTTTTTCCTGCCTTACTTTCCATTTATCTACTCTCTCCTTCCATTCGTCACTGCCGAATACATCTTTCTCACCCTCAAAATCCTTTCCTGTGACTGAGGTCGACCAATAACAATTGTTAATGGAGTATACTCCCTATGGAAGATCTGAGAAAAATGCAAAGTAGTTGTTTCCCCCTCACCACTTCCTGCAACAGAGAAAGCTTGACCATTTGGCTTCCATTGCTGTGGACTGTAATCTCCATTTACCTAAAAATTAAAACCAGATTATTGTCTATCAAAGAAAGAGAAACAAAGAGATACAGTTACAATTCTGCTATTTTACCGATCGAGTAGCTGCAAAACGTGGGCCTTCCGGCTGCTCATCAAGATTGCTCTTTTTGACTTGCTGTGTTTGTTTTTCATACTCATCATCTTGGTCAGAAACATCATCCTCATCATCCCCTGCAACTCTCAAACAGCCTGCAGACGGCACAGAGGAAAGAAACATCAACCCAGGCAGGAAGCTCTGTCAGACAATTCATCTAACACCTGGTAAAAGCGGGAAACAAAAACAACCCAGAAGCTGCATACCTCTGTGACGCTTGTAACGAGTGTTACACTGAGGGCAGCATTGGTTGCCTTCACTCCTCTCGTACTCGTAGCAAGGCTTGCAAACAGGGAAAGCACAGACATGACACGCCACAAAGACCCCTCCATTTTCATTTGGAGCAATTTCGTCCCCACAGATTTTGCAGGGTTTGGGGGTAGCCATGGCGGAGGAGGTAGGCAAGGGAGCGGATGCAAGGGCGGTTGTATTTGTAAGAGAAAGAAAGATCCATGGAGGGCGTCATTTCTGGCTCACCAAACTGTGAGTTGGGATGTCGTGGGTTTGAGTCCAAGAGACGTTAAAGAGAGGTTAGCTTCAGGAGCGAAGTGGCAATGGTGACTTAGACTCAAAGGCAACTGAATCTCTCTGACACAAACAAACAAACTGCTGCTGCTCTAACAAATGCCTTTGCTTCGTCTAGCAAATAAATGTGACACTTCAAATTCTTTCCAACATTCCATTTGAATGGCGTCACTTCCAGTCTGTTTATTTTTACTTTATTATTTTTTTTTAAAGCACAGTTCACCTGTAAACATTTTTGCACGTTTACTTTTAGCAAAGAGCACAAAAAAAAATACTGGAATTTCCAACTCATTACGAATTGGCCACTAAACTTTTTATCCAGCTGAATAAACCATTGGACTTTCCAATTCGTTACGAATTAGTCGTTAAATTTTTTATCCGGCTGAATAAATAGCTGAACTTTTGAAACCGTATCAATCTAGCCATTTGGTCTAATTTTCACTGACGTGGTAGACTAAAGAACGAGGTGGATTGAGCGGGTAGTTACACCTAAAGTGTCATTAAGTGTTTAATTTAAAGAAAAAATACGTTAATTGAATATCTCGTAGTCTTCTCTCACCCTAACCACGCTTTAATTTTCCATTTGGTATTCTCTTAACATGTTTTTTAAGCGAACACTTAGAGGAACATTAGGTTTAACTTCCTATTCAATCCACGTCGTTTTTTCGTTACTACATCACCGAAAAATTAAACTGAGTGGTTAAATTGGAACGATTTAGAAAGTTCAACGGTTTAATCGACCAATTGGTGACGAGTTGGAAAGTTCATGTTTTTTGTGCTTTTGCCTTTTTTTTCTCTTTCTCGAAAGTATTGACTAAAATTTACCTTTCTTATGCTTCATGTTTATACAAAATGTTCTGAAGAAATTATTTTTAGGGTATCTATTATTATATACTAATACGAGAGCTTTGTCAAAAAAAATGAACGAAGCGATTTCGTGATAACAACTAGGATCCACGTAAGTGCCAATTAGGCTAAAAGTTTTTTTTGCATCATATATGCATCAATCAGCTCACCATTTTTTAAGGAATCAGCCTACCACTTTTTAAGGAATCAACCTACCACTTTTTAAGGAATTAGTTTCTAATTTCACCCTCAAACGGGATGAACGAAAAAAAATAGATGAGACAAATGAATTAAAAAAAAGGTAGAAACAAATGTTTGATAAAAAAACAGTTTTAAAAAAGGAAAAAGAAAAATGGATGAGAATCTTAATTAACATAATGAGACTGTGTACAATCTCAATTAAATGGGATGTGTTGATTTTTTGGTGAGGAATCCAGATTCAAACCAAATTTCCCTACTCAAACCGCAACATCCCACTATTAATTACACAAGAGTCTGACATTTTTCTTCTTCTTTTCCTTTTTCAAATTTCTTAATTGTGTCAAAATTAACTCAATTGGTTTTATCTTTAATTATATTAACGGAATATTTCATTTTAACCTCAATTCCGTTTTAAGTTTTCGGTCTATTTTAGTCATTTTTTTGAATTTTTGTCCTGATCAAGTTCTTTCGGTCTATGTTGACATTTAATCAGGTGGATGTGTGGATCTATTTTGCCCTTAATTAATTGCTACAATACGTCACAGTTTTTTTAAACTTAAGCTATTCTTACCCAACATTTATTAAACTAGACATCAACACTTCTCAAATTTTACATACTTTCCTTTGTCATCACATAAAAATATGTGTTTTTTTGCTACATATTGCACACAATGTTTTTATATATTAACATGTTTGGTGGGGTTAACATGATAAATTGATAAATTATTGCACCCGCGATGAATCAGATATTTAAACTATTTGACATGATATAAAAAATCCATAAATTATTCTCATGTTGGTTATTGGTCCTATAACTATTTAGTGTTACATCCTTAGTCCACAAGGCAGGTAAGCAACCATTATAACTGTCTAACTTAACCGCGAGACAGGTAAGCAGCCACTTTAACGACCTAACTTAATCGCAAGATAGGTAAGTAACCATTTTTCACGGGTAAGCAACCATTATAACGGCCTACTGAAATTGTTTCACGATTAAATATGCAACACTAAATAGTTGCAGAATCAATAAGCAAGATGAGGAATGGTTTAGAAACATTCTATGTTCTTAACCCCACCCAACTGTGGATCTTGGTGATCAAGTATAATGTACTTAAGCACACTAAGAACATAGTTGGATGGAAGCAAATCTTTACTATTACATGTACTTTCATTAGTTACTGTACTTTACATTTATATTTTTTGAATTATAAATGAAGTAATACCAAACATATCGTTTTAACTTACAAATAAACATATCGATTTTGATAATTATTAATTCATTGAACTCGTGACGAAGTCGAGTATTAGAACTAGTTTCATATTATTATAAAAAATTTTGAATTTTTTTTATTAGAAGGGAGTATTACAAATAAATCTTGCTGATCGATTGCTGGGTTGTAGAATGTGCAAAATTTGGATAGATGATGTAACTTTTTAACATTATAAGGAAAATAACAAGGGTAAAATATCTAAAGTGTAGCCCACAACACCAGGCACACAATATTGGGTGAAAAGAAGTTTAGGCGATTTGTATTGTACAGGAGATTTGGCGTTTTCACACAGCTACCCACTACCTAAACTCGTGCTCGCTCTAAAATCAGGCCCTTTTAAGTTCATTACTTCATTTCACAGTATATTTCTTATATATTCAAAGATTAAATTACTCAAGATACTTGATTTGAATCCGTTTATTTACCACATATGTGAAAAAACACCTACATAAATATACTATTAATTAACTAGCTCAACTAACTAATTTATCAAATTAAAAGATTAAAATATCATTTATTTGAAATTTATGAAAAGAATAAATTTAACATTTTTATGGTGTGTCGACATGTGTGCAATAGACACCCACCTTGATTTTGGGTCCACACTGTAAATTTTTCAACGTGAAGCAAGTGTTGCTAGAATTTCACAATATTCATGTTTGAAAATATGAACAAAACATGAAATTATGAAGAAAAAAATCTCTTTTCAATCCTTAGTTACCATCCTACCGTGTAGACATTAAATAAATAGATGCAATTTTCTATTTATTGCAGATTCCCCAGGAAGAACATCACTCGAATAATGTTTAAAAGCTAGCTACCACCTGCTGCAAAAAGTGAATCCTTCTCACCTAGGTCAGAAATACGGTTTCAGCAATTTCTGAAGCCAGACTGCACTGCACTGCACTGCACTACACTACACTACACTACACTGGTCTCCTCTTGTTCTCATAAATATAGGACGACCCTTCAAATTGTTTTTGTTCATGGACATGAAAAACAGGCGACCTCAACTCTCAAGCCTAATTCTGTTTACTACCACTTCACAACCAATGCAGATGTAGGAATGCTTACTTATCTTGTCCAAGGCTACCTAGATATGTCCTGCTCTCCAAGAGAAACACGGCCATAATGCTTATTTTCTTATTTATTCTTCCGTTCTTGGGCGCTTTGCAGCTGAGGGATTCCCCCCCTCGCACTCTGTTGCATTGGACTGCTGCTGACTTCCATTCCCGGGGCTGCCACAAGTATCCACATTGCTTACCGCATTCACATGGTCGATCTGGGGTGCTTCCGTTTCACAATTTGACGGGGCGGGGTCTTCCGTATTTGAAGATGATCCCTTCAGCTTGTCCAAACCTGACTTTTGCTTCTCAAACATCATTTGCAGGTACCTCCCTTGTTCTTCAATCCGCAACTGCAAGTTTCTTTGGATCTGCAAAAAAGGAGACACATTGGTACTGCAGCATTCCATATTTTTACAATATTCAACTAGTCACATCAAGATGTACATGCATGGATGTGCCAATATGAAATGGGAGGACAGACTCAGTCATGAACATGATGCAAAAGTCTTGCACAGCAATGGCCTCAACTATGCCTCACGATAAGCTAAGAGGTTGGTTCTGGCAGCTTCATGTAAATTATGTCATCCCAAGTAAAGCTAAGCAAACACATCACAGGGTAAAACTCTTGATGAAGAGTGATAAGCAATTCCATTTCCAGATTATCTTCATTTGTGCACCCATGGGACACGGACAAGATTTTCTCCACCCTTGAACAGGGTTGATGTGTACAGGTCAATGAGCTCTTTCATCTATAACCTAGACGAGTTAGACCGGATTTCTATTTCCTTAAGAGATGCAAGTTTCCAAAACTATTTAACAACTTCTATCAAATGTACACTTTGAATTTGGTAATCCATAAAATCACCAATCTTCAAATATGAATTTAAAAATCCATAAAACTACTAGTTTTTAATTCTGTTTCAAAAATGTTGTACAACTATCAAATGTCATGTTACGTTTCGATTAACGGACATGGAAATACCTAAAAGGGGGTCACTTAACGTTTAAGCTTTAAATTTTTCAATATTCATTTTGTAGTTCGTATATGATGAATGCTAATTATACATTCATTAAAAAAACGCTAAATAAAGCCATTTCACAAGAGTGATCTACTTTGTCAGTCAGTCACATTTGGTTAATGCTGTAAACATCAACTAAAACTTAAACATGATATCTGACGATGATACTTGCCATATAATAGGGGGCTTCAATCCTTGAGGTGGGGAGAAAATTTTTCACCAAATTTGTGATAAAATCACCCACTAAAATTCATCCCACTCCATTTGGTCTCTCAAACCTCACCAAAAAATAATTAAAACCATCACTCAACAAAAATCACTCATTACTGATGGACCCCACCCCCAATCCCCCTCCTCATTGGTTGTGAGTGGCTGCTGGGTGGGCCCCACCCCCACTCCTCAGCCTTTTCTCACATATTCACCTCAGCATTTTCACAATTCACTTATGAGGTGAATTTGGGAGGTCCTATTTTCGGGCCATGATTCACCAATTTTATGGAGGTGAATTCCAAAAAATTCACCTCCAAAACACAAGGTTTGAAGCCCCCTAATGTTTGCTTCAAAAAACAGAGAAAGAATGTGTAATGCCTTTTTGTTTTAACTCTATTCATATACAAGACTAATAGTGTTGAGGATCGTAAGTTTTAGAAGTTAGGACTTCTACTATTTTTTTTTTTTTTGAATATTTAGTAAACATTAAAGAATACCAACTGTTAGGATGCCTAGCCTGTCGCCAATATTAAACTAAAGTGCTCAAAGGCTTGCTCTTTAAGCTTGAAAGCTGAGAGCTCCATCTTCGTTATGGAAGGCTAAGTGACCCTACAGCAGTAGTACAAGGGTTCCACTGGCCTCTGGCTTCCAGAATAACGATGAGCATGATATCTTTCCCCAATTCATTTATTATATCAATCAAGTCACAACCACGAGGAGGAAAAAGGAAAAGAAAAGAGAAACGAAACAAACAGAAATTCACTCCAACCTAACAAATTCTCACCTCAAGTTGTTCATGCAATCGTTTCTGGACTTCCACTTGTACTCGTAAAGCCTCGGTGATCTCAATACCCCTGCAATGCCAATTATAGAAAATGAAGGGTAGGGAGAGATAGCTAGAAGCACATTTTCCAATGGTTTGGATCAAAGATTTGAATCATCCCTAAAATAACTTCCTAAATGTTGTCCTTTGTAAATGCAGACCCCAAAGAAACGTTTAGGAAGATCTGAATCTTTCCCTGGTTTGCTGACTCATTTTTATTTTTATACTTTAAGTTTGCATTTAGTAGAGAATATTACAACAAATTAGGGTGGCCTTCAAACATCCGCATTCGTCTAAAGCATCTACAATAAATGCCCGATGATTTCTTCAGAATTTGATAGATTGTGTCCAAAAGCTCTCATAATAAACTGGTAAAAAGTCAACTCACTGATAGCTTAGAAATATGTGACCCATATTGGTCCTACGCAATGGAAATGTTTACTAAAAAACCAGGTGAAGAAAGCACTGTGAGATTTGATCAGGCAAAACCAATCCCAGCAGTGTGGGAGATTAAAATTGTGCAATCAAAAGAATCATAAAAATGACAATGAAAAGGGAAGCAATCACCAAAATACAGAGAAAACCTATTTATTTCCAAAGATAACATCACTAACAACATTGGCAGTGTGACCTGTACGTATGCAGAGACAGGACACTTCCTGTTTCTGTTTCAAATTCAACTAGACTCATACAAACTCAGGTTTCTTTTTTACTTTATTCTAAACCCATTTTGGTGTTCATTTACGTTGCTTCAATGTTTGAACTTAAGAGATTCAAGCACAGTTGTGGTGTTGTAGGTTTCATGCCTATAACAGTCATGGTGCCAATTCCAAATAATTAGCGCAGCATCCTGCCTAACTGCTAAACATGCTCAACAGCAACAGATACAATACTTCTCCCTTTAGAAGCAATCATAAGTTGCTAAGAGAATACTAAAACACCACTCCCACTTCCTTGCAATCATAAATGGTGCAGAATACAGAAAGCTAAGTAATGAATTGTAAAAAGCTGTATGATGAAATAACCACTTTATCTTAACAGATACTCACGTTTTCAGATCCAGAGAGGATATATCGTCGAGAGGAGTCAATTTTTTCTCTGCAGAACCTGCAAGATAACTCAGTATTCAAGCTGGATGCATTGAAGTACATTCTTCATATAATCATAATCAAGCCACATAAAGAATTCTGCTAGGAATCAGTTGCTGTCAGCTACTATACATGTGATGTATTTAGGAAAAGGATCACGTGTTGATAGATCAGATGAAGCTTGTACACAGATTTTTGACAAATTGGTAAAATCCATGAGGAAATTTAGTCAGCAACAGGAAAAAAAACTCTGGCTAGCAGAATAAAGAAATGTATCACAGTTTTGTTGAAGCAAATGTTCTTTAGCTCAAATTTGACTTGAAGTTTATTTATGTTATATTCATGAGAAAAGTTTAGAAAATTAATTCCTAAAACTAAATGGTATACTTATTAGTGCTCATATTTAAAATATGAGGATAGAAGTTTTGAGTTTAAGTATCAAATATTGGAAGACATAAATGTAAATTTATTGATGAGTAGTGAATGGTGCTGAAATTTATGCAAGTCCATACAAAAGTATAGATAGGAAGCACGAGTGAACAAAAATTCATATAAAGCCCTGCACAGATCTGATCCTAATTTACACAAATATTGATTATATCAGACATGGTGGGGATTAAGTTACGGATAAATCACTTTCATCGACACCAAATATGCAATTATCAAGTGAACACTGTGACATGTGAGTTCGATGGTATGCAATTTGCAAGTATTCTGACTTTCAAGAAACCCATAAACTATGGCATAAATACAAGACAAACATAATTTGCACGTGCATTAGGACTTACAAGCTCATGCCTGTTAGCACAACCATAAAGAAAATCATTACTGATGTATAATGACAAGATAGCAGAACCTAATCATATTGTATAACTGAAATTAAAGCAATACTCAAGCTATCTCATCAAGGCAGTCTATCAATGTAGCATACTCAAACACGTTGACCTTAATCTAAAGGCAGTTCAGATGGCTGCTGTCATTGCAGCTCAACAGTTTCTGTAAAAACAACACTAACACAAATCTGCAGATTAAACTTCTGCTCCAACAACAGCACAGAAAAGATATTCCCTCCGCCCCACCCTAGTTGTCACTTCTCCCCCTTTTTCAGTAAAACGCTAAGGTTGTAAAGCCAAATACGCATGTCTTAAGAGATTTCCTAACATCCTCTTGATCTAATAGGAAACATTCAAGAAGAGGAAGGTGTTATAATTCAATAGAGGGGGTAATTATGTACAGAAGTAGAAAGTTCCAGTTATCTTAGGACGAATCTTTTCTGGAGTGTTATTCCAATAGGGACATTTAGAGTACTTAGAATGTAACCGCTTTATATGCATGAAAGTTCTCACAATTGAAAAATAAAGCGCAAATGGAAAACATCACGAATTGCAGGATCTGCAAAAATCATCCAATACTAAAGAACAGAACATACTAATGGTGCTTGTGCATATACCTTCTGACGACTCCGGTCTGTATCTGGCCGTACGATATTTCTGCAGTTAATGGATCAACATCTCCAGTAAAAAATATGGGCTAACCCATGCATGTCTTTCTTCCATGGGTGCATGTAAAGGCACAGAAATGTGCGAGTGCCAAGGAAAAGAGGGAATTTTATATACCTGAAGGTGGCTCTTAACATGATAAATAGTTAGGCCCTCGACTTTCATTAGCTTCAACACCCCCTTAGGAGTAGCTCCTGCAAATTGAGAAATAACATATCAACTAGATCTTCAATATCATGATTCAAGAAAACCAGCAAGACCAGAGCAGAGATATACTTTCACTGCCACCGAGTTGGTTGACAGCCTCCACGAAGGCCTCATGAAGTTCTGGTGTCCATCGCATGCGTGGCTTTGTTGGGGCAGTATTTGCAGATGAAGGAGTGAGAACAGGAATAATGTCTCCAGATGGAGGTGGAAGCTGCTGGTGAGCTATGGGTTTCTTCTGTTCTGCTGCAACAGCACATTGTTCCGGGACTTGATATGGAATCTGAAGCAACAAGAAGGAGCAAACAGAAAAGTTTTAGTGCAACTGAAATGATAAACACTTCATGTTGCTAGACCATCAACATGCTCAAAGCCATATAAAGATCCCACCTTTTGTTCTGGATTCACATCAGTGTTTTCAGCAAGAATATCGTTCCATCCAAGCGGCAAAGCTTCATCATCAGTTATCAGCTGGTCTGCCCAGTCCTGCCACTCATTACGGTTGCTGAAGTCCTCGGTTGTGACAATGGCGCTACAAATACCGCTTTCTCCTTGATTATTCTGAACAGTGGTGTTCACAGGAAAATCAAGAAAACCTGACAGTGACTCAGTGCAATGACCTCTTATTGCAGACTGAGATAACCTTGAATTCGAAGACTGGGCTAACGGCATATTCACAGCATTATTTGATGATTGTAAAAGAAAGGGAGCATTCCCGGAATGATTTTCATGATGCGATGCTGTAGTTGAGTAATGAAGATCAGTTGAAATTCCCGGAGATGAAGAAAAAATGTGACCCGCCACCCCACTGTTGACTGATAATCGTGTTGGATGGGCTGCAGGCCTTGTTTGTAATTCTCTTTCGATGGAGACCTGTTGAGAGTCTGGAAACTTTGGAAAAGACTCATTGCAAATTGTAGGGAGTGCTGGAAAAGGTGATGATAGAGCCCCAGAAACCCCTAGGTTGCTAAGCTGCTTTCCTCCAGGTCTTTGAATGGATAAAGGCCGTGCATCCATGCTTTTTTGGATCCCTTAGAACCTGCAACTTTCTGGGATTCTACAGATAGTGCGGATAGCTCTCACCGGTTCTACACACTCACAAGATACCATGCTCAAAATGTACCTCTGTTACTGCTCCCAAAACACATTAATCAATGAACATGGTCAGATAAAACTTCTGATTCTACCAATCAGCATGCTCTAAAAACTCTATTCTAATTCCTAAATATCTGTGAACCAGTGTTGTTAACCATGAAAACCATAGTCACAAGGGAAGTCCTTAAGAAAGTGACAAAGTACCACCTGGAAAAAAAGGAAAGAAAAAACCCTTCAACAGAGTAAACACATGTCCCTTTTCATGCTAGCAAAGACACCAATACACGCGAATTTCAACTTCTTCAGAGCAACAACCTCGTTGCTATACTGAAAACAGGCGTGAGAAACACAATCCATATTTGAAATGAATCAATTCCTTCAATAAAAAAAATGTAAGGCAAAACAAATCAATATTTCTGCATCTGACATCCAAACGTGCCGAAAAAAGTTAAAAAGCTGAAGAAACAAACGAATTATCCGGAGAAACAACCAGCAACAAAAGAAACAACTGAATTTCAACTTATACCACGCACAGATCAACAAAAAACGAGCGATAACGCAATTGAGCTCCATTGCAGACTGAAAAATTGGAGATTCGACGCCGATGAAGAAGATAAGGAAAGCGAGGATTTGGAGAGGGAACCAATAAGCACATCCAATTCTCACCTAAATACTGATGGAAACCCTTCAGAGGAACGAATCCACTAAGAGAATCGAATAAAGAAGAGAGCCGCACAAGGAGGATAGAGGAAACGAGTCTGATATCACCGGCGGGTCGTTTTGGGTTTTTTGGGTTTCTTTATATTTCGTCATCGCCATTTTTTACAGAAAAAAGTAGTGAACGGCGACGAGTGCGTTTCGTTGCTGCCTATTCCAATTGGCTCTTCGCGTGCACGAATTACACGCGTTATGGTGGCGCGTGTGGCGTAATCGCAAACAAAGGTGAAGACAAGACAATTCAACAATCGCTCGGCTTTCATTGGGGGTTCAAACTTAAACTTTTTCGGGTGAATAAGTTATTTCTTCACTCTTTTTTCATTGTGAAATAGCAAGTTAGTCACCGTTTTCTACGTAGAGCTTAAGCGAATAGGAACAAAGTGAACTTAGTTGTTCAAGTGAATAAGACATCCTTATTCATCGACGCTCCCAAATCTCTCGTATTTGAACGTCATCGTAGATTCCATCTGTTTTTCTACCATTCAGTAGCAAGGAACGTCAAGGTGATAGATCGTGAGTCTTCTCTTTCCAGATCCTATACTTCATTCTCCATTGTTTCAACGTTTGATCTCTCTTAATCGTCTCTTCCCAGCTTTGAACGGTACAAATTCTTCCTGGGCTAGGGCAGAGGTTGCTTAATTTTGTTTCGGCTTGCTTAATTTGTGTTGTCCTGAAGTTTATTTTAAACGCTGATGGATCACAAATATGTGCGTTGCGTACGACAGTCCACACATAGTTTCGCATAACGTTGTGCGCGACACACAAATGTGCGCACAAATAAGTACACAATACAATTGACACACTTCCAGTAAACGCACAGTGAGGCGCACAGGCTTGTGCACATGTTTATGGAATATCTATGTTTGTGATCGATCCCAATAACATTCTCCATCGAGAGCTGGTTTCTCAGCTAGAGGAATGGTGGTTCCGTCAACAAAGTCAACACAACCTAGAAAGCCCTCTGCCTCCATGACCCGTCCAATCTCCATTCTTCTTTGTTTGGTAGGCCACAAAATGTACTTACTTCCAATTTACAACAATACTGTGATTACCCTGCCCATAAACAGAACTATGGTTCCAACACCAAAGCCAAATAGCATTGACCGCATTGCGGTGGCTGCCCCGTTGTCATTGTGTCCAAGACACCAAATGGCAATAAAGACCTGCCATGTTACTGCAGTTTGTGGACACTTGCTATGGTTGTGAAAAATAGGACACGGTATCAAAAGTTCAACTAATCGAAGGAATGACTCCAAGTAGCAACGAAAGTTTTGTTGAAATTCCGACACATTTAGGTTGAGCGCACAATTCAGTAAGAACTTTATGGACCGTGGTGATTTTACTCGATTGTTGAGGTAACGAGAATTGCTTATTATAAAGGTAGGGAAAGAGGCGGGAAGGGCTGAGTACGCCAAATTCACACCCCAACCCCCATCAATTTCACGGGCTCCTCAAACTTATGCTCTCATTACTCACTTTTATCACTCGCCGCTAAAATCCTTAATTATTAGGTGAAAAACTCATCCCTAATTTCTAACTTTGAAGTCCCCTATTTATTTTCCTTTTGCATAACTGAATTTTTCACCATTCTATTGTTTTTATTCTTGAAATAGAAATTTAAAGGGGCAAATGAAACTATTTTACTAAGTCTATGAAGTTTATGATAGAAAATTATATGGGCAAATGAAACTATTGTATGGTAAAAATCAAACACTTAAATATAAAAAAATCAAATTCCAACAGATAAAACATATATCTTTTCCATCAATTAAAATACCAAATAAATATTATCTCAATTTTTTTCCCAATGTTCACTAACCAACCACTACGGTGGCTTCCAGTTCCAGGGGCAACTTGCTTGCATCGGACGATGGCATACAATAAGACCGATTTGACGTCCGACGATGGCTCCATCCAGGGTGTCAGTGAATGAGTCAAGGTGAAACTGAAAGCTTGTGACTTGGAGATCAAGGATGATGTTACACAAAAATGTAATTGGACCACATTGCATGAACATTTAAAAAGTAGCAACAACGGGAAAATTAACGAAAGAATTAATATAAACCAATTTACGAAGGAGACAAACAAAAATCATAAAGAGCAATATGACTTGTATTACTCCTTCGATCCTAAAACAAGTCGTCCGGTTAATTTTCATAATTTAATTTATGATATTTTTGCTCAAAATTTGAGAAATGAAGTGATGAAATAGGTTTACACCTAATAGTAATTTCATATCTTTAGCTTTGATATATATATATATATATATATATATATGATAAATTGTTTTGAGTAATATTTTGGATATATATTCAAACATAAATTTGGAAGTCAGGTAATTGATTAAACTGTAACTCGAGTTTTGTGGAAAAATAAGTTGAAACAAATTCGAACTGTGTTCGAACAGTTTAGTAGGTTGTAGCTGTATACGTGGTTTCAACTATCAAATTATACTTAGTAGTCTTCTAAAATTTGGCCGGCAACCAATTGTTGGAGTAATTGATGAAAGTGAGTATTTGGTGGAGACACACACAATATAAAAGTGAGTGAGTATTTGGTGGAGCCACACAATAGGGGATTTCAAAGGTTATCAATTTGACGTGAATTAATCGAAACTTTCACCTGCGCGCGAATCATCGGTGATTTCCAACTTTTTCGCCCCTCCTGTGTTCACGTTGACGTGAATTTCTCGAAACTCACCATAATTTTTTCGGAGACCTACCCAAACTATGCCCCCACCCGTTCACCTTCCCACCCCCACTCGTCTCCTTTCTACTTGGTTGCTTCCGGCGGCTGGCTGTAGCAGGCAGGCAAGGAGACACATGTGGGGGTGGGAACGGTTGGTTCTGGTTTGAGGGGGTGTTGAGGTAGGGAATTGATCCGTTTTTCTCACGGACGAGAATTAAAAATTTCACTGAAAAAAATTTACTCCCCATTTTAAGTTTGAACCCCTAATATACCAGAGTGGGCTCGTAAGTTTTTGATTTGTTTGAAGAACACGTAGTTGTGGTGCAGGTGGAAATGGTAACTACGGATAGCAGTATGTTCTTTCATGTTGTCTAGGGGCCAAAATATGAGAAGGATGATTAGTATGTAAGCATGACACTTTGGAATGGATTAATTATAGTTTAGTCATCAAACATTTAGCAAGATAAAAATGCTTATTATACATTTAAAATTTCACAAGATGACAATTAAAAAATAAACTATACATTTAGCCCTCCTCAAAATATGTCAAAAAACTATATTGAGTATATACATTTGAAAGTACCAATTAATCACCGAATACTTGCGTAGTGTATAACCTGATCATATTGCAGTCCCCACTAGTCCCTCCTCTTACCTGCCACGTCGCCAGCCCAACCAGCGCACTCTAGGCAAAATGCAACACTCGCCACACGAGATCCATATGAATAAAGGACTCAAATTAAACATCATTGATCAACATAATTAGTCATCAGATTCGGATGGTGGCCGTGAAATTTCCCTTTTGCTAATGCCTTTCTTCAGTTGTTGCACTTGCATGCACACCACACCAAAATGCTCTTGTTGGACCATTTGAAGATTGAGAATATTATTATAGGGGACACGCGTCAAGCCTTGGCCTTGTTACCTTGGCCTTGTTCTATTCTATCAAGCTCTGGACTTCGGGGAGTTGGAATGGATCATCCAATCGCAAAGAATCATTCTTGCCTGGCTGCCCCATATTCTACTATCAAAATCTCAAGGACAATATATTGCTTTTTTTTTTTGGTTGTGGATAAATACTGAAAATCCCTTATAATTAAATTCAGAAATCAGAGTCATAGATTAATTGAAGGTGATCATTTAAGGACATATTTCCCGTTGACAGATGCAAACTCGAAAGAGAATGAAATGGGGTGGCAAAAATGCAAATATGCAGTGAGTAGAAGGGTGAAAGAGGTGTTATTTAAGAAACGTAGTAGATGGAATTGGGAAGTTTGAAGGTTCGTTCGGCTTTGGGAAGTCCTTCAAAGCTGTTCCACTGATCTCCAATGATTCCCCAAATTCGGTACCCTTCTTCCACCAATTTCTGCCTCACCTCTCTCTTGTATTGATGCACTTGCACCAATTCGTCTTGCAAACCCCTTTCACAAAATAAATAAATAAATAAACCAATTTCAGTCTATTGCTTCTAAATTATTGAAGAAAAATATGGTAATTTATCCAAATAAATAAACCAGTTTTAAAAGGTTGAGACAATTTTGAATCTATGATAATCATGATGATAATTTATCCAAATAAAAAGAGATATCGTTAATTTGTCAAATTATAGTTGGGCCTATATGAAAGATGGGCTTTAGGTAAGCATGACGGGAAGGCCAGAAGTAAAAATTATCGGGCCTGTTGGTGGTTACCTTAAGAAGAGGTTGGACCAGCCGTGATATCCAACCTTGATGAGGTTGTCCACGGTGGCAGATCTGAGAGTCTCCCTTCTAGAAGATACTAGAAAGATCTTGATCCCTCTGTCTTTCATCTCCTTGAACAGAGTGAGGCTGTGATCCAGAGCCGGCGCCTTTCTCTCTTCCATCCATGCCTCCAAATTACTCGTGTTCATCTTCACTCCCCTAATTAAACAAATCAAACATCCATCAGATTCAGAGACAGATCAGATCATCCATGGGGATGATTCGAATAGATGAAGATTTATCAGATCTGTGTGTGTCTGAATTATGATCAGTAATTACCCCCAGCCGTGTTTCTTGTGGTAAGGGATGGTGGAGATGAGAGTGTCGTCGACGTCGAAGATCCAGGCGTCCTTGCCGTCGCTGGAGAGGGAGCAGCAGCAGCCGCCCAAGTAAAGCACGATCTGCTCCACGGCGCGTTCCGAGTCGGCGGTGTACTGTGACGACGTCATGTACTTCCGGATGTGATCCACGCACTCCTGTGGCACCACCTCGAACCCTCGGATGTTGTTCAGCTCCACATTCATCCTCCAACTCTCGCAGTACGACTTCAGGCTATCGCCCAACACGGCGACGTCGTTCCCCGCTTTCCTCCATCTCAGAACGTTCCAATCGGAATTCAGAGCAGTGGAAAGGTTGATGAGAGAGGTCGTCGCAAGTGCGAGGAAGATGAAGAGTACTGTGTGTTCTGCCATTTTTTCTTCTTCTTTTTGAAATTAAGAATGGCGATGGAGTTAAAAGAGACCGAGCGTCACGAGGAAAAGCACATGGGTGAAAGAATTACTTAGTTTATTAGCCTAATTGTCGGGATTAATGAATGTAGGGACAAATTGAGATGATGGAAATTATGCTCCACAGCTCATGCTCTTTCCCAAAAAGTCACAATGAAGTCACAATGTGATGACAGATCTTGATCTATGGCGCGGAGCATGGGGATTGATTTGTCACTGCTGCGTTTTCAGTCTTTTGAACAATTGAGTACCTCAGGTTTACACCGTGACACAAGCAACAACCCCAGAAAATGAACATTGCAATCTAAGTGATTGAACATTTTGCTTCTGAAAGATCACAAGGTTAGCAAGCTTCATCGAGCTTGCATAGTTGATGATGTCACAAGGTTCACAGCACAACAAATGCCAGAACTGGTGGAATCAGAAAAAGGATTTATCGCATTTCGGTGAATGATGAATGCTGGTCTTTCTGGACATGGTAGAGGGGAATGTTCGTTACTGATCATGGACACAACCTCTGACATTGTTGGCCTGGCCACTGCCTCTTGCTGAACACAAAGAAGTGCATGTTACATTGTTGCCTTTTGCCACTGGAGGGGAGTCCCTGTGAATGATATTTAACCTGGAATACTCATGGAGGCAAAGTAGACCTTGAGCAATCCCTTTGATGATGTGAACTCGGGTGGCCCAATCAAGCCTATCACACTTTGCTGTATCTATCATGGTTTTAAGCTTGGAAAATGGTATATGAATGAGTGGAAGATTTAAATATGCATACTATGCTGAATGAAATGAGGATGAGACTAGTTAGCAATATTATACAATACACCAGATTATATCAGAATTTGTTCCTCTCCTTCAATGCAACAACCAAGAAGATTCACAAGATTCTTGTGTTGGAGTTTGGCTATGAGGACAACCTCATTTTTCAGTTCCTCCCATCCTTGGTTAAATCTTCCAGACAACCTTTTCTAGTCTTTTCTTTCTGAATGAGCCTGTAGATCCTGGAAGCTTACATCAAAGAATGTCATCTTACTAGTCTTGAGAAGGTTTGATTCAACTTAAATTTAGGAGAATCCCTCAGTCCCAAGAAACTGGTGTGTATTTGTTTTCTGGATGAACCAACAAGATGAATACATTTCCTTTCAAGGAGTCTTTTACAGTTCTCCTTCCACCTAACCATTTTACCTTATCACCCTCAAATTCAAAGTCATAGAGTTAATCATATCTTATATACCTTTGTATTTTACCTTATTACCCTAAAGTCATTTGTACACAGCATCAATTTCTCACTTTTCACCGCAAATACCTCATCACATAAAACATACTCAATTCAGAAGCTGACAAACGTAGATACATTTCTTGCTCACTGGACTAATCTTGGTATTCAGAAGCTGACAAACTATGTTGACGAATCAACAAGATTAAAAAGAGTGTTGAAGATTTGAAAGTAATAAAGTAAATTAACATATACTATGATAGAAAATAAGAGAAATTGAGGGTATGGAAACATTCAAATTGCTACTTCTCATGAGCTGTCCCCAACATTAATTAACTTGGTGTATGTGTGGTCCTTCTTTTGTACATATATATAAACTGCATCCTATACATACACATACATGATCAACGTAACAACGTTGCTATATATCAGTTCAAATCCGTGCTAGTGGATTTCCTTTCACTTTCTGAAAACTCCAAAACTAGTATTTCTAATGAAAAGTACTTATATTCTTAGATGCAGTTTACCAATCACATGTTAATTACTATGCACAAACAAATATATACAGTTGTACTGAAAACGCGTAGCTAGGCCCTAGCAACATTAATCAATGGGGTGAGCCTGGGATTGAAGTTGATGATCAAGACTTGTGCTAGAAGGCATCATCGAAGTTGAGAGAATAGTTGTACAAGTCATAACTGAACCGCAGGCTGCTCCTCCTCCTCCTCTTCTGCCATCTCTGCCCCTGCTGCTTCCACTGAGACTTCACCTTCCACACAAGCTGCCTCAAACAACAGAACGACGTCGCACATGTTCCGGACTCTGTAACTCCATGGTTCACAGACGCCCTCTTCAAGCTTCGCCGCAACCTCCAGCACTTCATTCTTCAAACCTGCAGCTTGATATATATGGATATATTTGGATATTGACTTGACTTGGGAATTAAGCATGCAATCTGTTATGAATCTGTAAGTAGTAGCTAGCCTTGGTAACTCTTGAATGAGCACTGCATCCACCCACACCCATATATAAGTACAAGTCACTGGACTTGCTTTGCAGCATAGGCACCATGCAAGTTGGTAATGAATTTGTCGTCCCCACAACTTTGATGTAAAGGAGTAACAAGCTGGTAAGCTAGGTAAGGATATATATTGGTTTCTACTACTTTCTAGTGACGTAGCGTACGTCTAGCTGTCTGTGACACACCACTTTCAGCACTGGACTTGGACTGGATAGGAGGACTTTTCAATTTCTAAAAGCTCACACTGCTAAACCCAATGATGATGACATGCATGCACGATCTCTACCCTACCATACAAATGTTAAGCGAGCTTTTGTTATCCCAGTGAAGTTTTCTGTTAAAGTTGGTTCCACCAAAAAGATAAGGATAAGGTTTGGGTAGACAGAAAAATCTGGTACCATGGATCCTTGCCTAGTAAAGTAAAAGTATAAGTAACAAAAGCAAATTAATCTTAAGGCTAAAATACACATTAGTACCCTGAACTATAGTGATTTTGGCGAATAAGGACCTGAAAATAAAACGTTGTAAATAAGACCTTGAACTATAGAAAAACAATACAAATGAGGATCTGATCGAGGCCTTCATCCACTCCAAGTCACGATAGTTCAAGGCCTTACTTGCAACCTTTTTTCCCATGCCCTTATTCGCCCAAATCACAATAGTTCATGATACCAATGTGTATTTTAGCTATTAATTAGACTATGGAGTCCCTCTGAGATTCGGACAATCAACATATGATGGGCCATAGTGTGATAAGGCCCAGCCCACCGAGTTAATGTCCATTGGCCCAGCCGCTAGACT
This sequence comes from Stellera chamaejasme, assembly GCA_024586325.1. Taxonomy (NCBI): domain Eukaryota; kingdom Viridiplantae; phylum Streptophyta; class Magnoliopsida; order Malvales; family Thymelaeaceae; genus Stellera; species Stellera chamaejasme. The sequence goes on along the minus strand of CM044982.1, from coordinate 8,705,519 downwards.
AAATTCAGTAACTCTTGGATCTTAAAATTAAGTTGGAGAACCTTGTTTTGGAATTCTCCAATCTTAATACCTGACTTGATCTCCAAAATTTGAAGAAAAAAAAGTTTTTTATCACTAAATTACTAGTTATACTTATACACTTAAAAATTTACAAAAAAAAAAAAGAAATTTGAAATGACAATTTTTCCTAACTAAATGGATCTTAGATAACTTAGAAAATTCTACTTCCCCATCCTAAACAGATTCTAACGTTTCATTTCAACATTTTATGTATGAATTTTTCTTCTAGATCGATGAGCAATCAGTATGTAGTGAAACAAAAAAATAATTGGCTTATACATCTATCACACTATGTGAATGAGTTATTGTTTATGGCGGTCAAACCGCAATAAAGGCTACCATAAGTATTGCCGGTGATGTATGCAATACACACCACTATTTAAATGCCCGCAATACAAACATTTCTCTCGACTTCTCTTTTTCTTTTCATTTTACTATTTTTTTAGTATATTATTCGGCTGCAAAACAAAATTTTATGAATTACTTTAGTGAATGTAGAAAGATAAAATCCGACTTGTTTTTATGAATTACTTTAGTGAATGTCGAAATATATAAAAAAAACGAGTTGTAGACATGCATGTAGCTATTGAGGCAACTCTTATTGTTATATGTGGTGATTAACTTGTAATAAAATATTAAACTACTGTGTCGCAGTTTATCCTCTGCCTTAAAATACTTGTAATCACGATTTTACAATTTGGACGACTAGAGGTGATGCATGGAAATATTGAACCTGTGATTACGTGAGAAAGTGTTATATAATACTACTATACTAGTGTAAGCAAAGGAAAGGAACTATCAGAATTATTACATTACTCTTCCTCTCTGACATTATTATTATTATTATTTTTGTTTAAGCAAGTGTGGTTAGTCATGAAGTAATTAATATGAAAAGTCATCTGTGAAAAAGGATTTCTTATAGGAAGATGAACAGCACAACAAACAAGCTCCTAAAAGTCCAGGTTGACTCTTTCTATGACAGTGAAGTCCTGGTTGTTTTTTTTAATGATATAATCACTCACTGTTTGCTTAATTTCTTGCTTTCAGAGTTGAGAGTTTAATTAAACATGCATCAAATTACTTCCCAGTTGTTCTTTTCATTTGTCTCTCTTGCTGCCCTCCTCTTTAATTTCTCATTTGCAGTTGACTTCCTAACACCTAACCAGACTCTAACAGATGGCCAGACTTTGGTTTCATCTGGAAACAGATTTGAACTTGGCTTCTTTTCTCCAGGAAACTCATTAAGGAGATACATGGGCATATGGTACTACTAGTATTAATTAGTTTTTTCTAATACTGTAATATTGCTTTAATTTATGCTATATGACTATGATCTTGATCACTCTTATAGTATATGTAACTGATATTTTTATTTTGCTCTTTAATTTGCCCATGATCATGTCTGGTGTCAGGTACAAGCAAACACCAACAGTGGTTGTTTGGGTTGCAAACAGAAACAACCCAATCATAGGCTCTGGTGGGTTTCTAACAATGAGTAGTGATGGAGAACTTGCTATTCTGAACAAGACAGGAAGCCGGTTATGGTCTTCAAATTCATCTACTGTCACCCACATGAGTCCCATACTCAAGATCCTAGATACTGGAAATCTTGTTGTAATGGATGTCAACTCTGATAACAGTTATATATGGCAAAGCTTTGATTATCTTACTGACACAAGACTTCCTGGTTCAATCTTGGGACGGAAATTCAGTGGAGATCAAGAGAGGCTGCTGTCCTCATGGAAAAGTGCTGATGATCCCTCTCTTGGAGACTTTGTCCTCAGGTCTATTAGTAGTATGGTTGCCCCATGGAAAAGTTTCAAACTGTATAGAATGGCTGACAAATGTAGACCATGGATTCTTAATTTTTATCTCTTTAATATTTTTGTTTCATCTCCCAACAGATTTGATTCCAACGGTTCATCTCAAATGGTGATCGAAGAAGGGTCAACCCGAAGGTACTCCACAGGTCCCTGGAATGGACTTCAATTCAGTGGTCTCATGCCTTTCGGCATAATTAGAACATCATCTTACAAATTGATTCTCGACAAGAACAAGTTGCGTGGTATCTATATGGCATCCAATACTTCTTCAGATATGGTAAGGGCGGTGATAACTCCATCTGGTACGTTCACCTGGTACGTGTTCGATCAAGTGAGCAATGAATGGAACCAATACAACACGTTACCAAATGATCACTGTCACAGCTATGGGGTATGTGGTGCCAATGGAATTTGCACATCGATGAAATGGCCTTTCTGTGAATGTTTGAAGGGGTTTACTCCCAAACACCCCGAAAGCTGGGAACTACATGATTTTACTGCTGGATGCGTGAGAAGTGTGCCACTAACTTGTGGAAGAGGAGATGGTTTTCTTAAGCTTGTCGGTGTTAAAATGCCCGACATGGTTAATGTGAAACAAATTGCTTAAGTAGCTGTTCTTGCACTGCTTATGCAACCTCCAATATTAGTGAAGGTGGAAGTGGTTGTGTGATTTGGTTTGGTGATCTAATTGATATAAGAGAAATGAGTATCGAGGGCAACAACCAAGAAATATATTTGCGTTTCCCAGCTTCAGAACTTGGTATGTTTCATACATAGGGGATCTTAGCAAAACATAAACTATTGTTATTAGATGTTTAAAGACAGATGCTTAATAATGGATAAGTTTCCATCACTAAGTTCATATACAGAAGATAAACTAGAGTAGTACAATAACTGAATGCTTGATGTTGTTCTAGGATCAGTTGGAAAGTTTATCAAGAAAAAGGTGGTGATGGCAGGGCTGTTGTCTGCCACCTTGGGAATGCTCATTTTAGGATGGCTGTTTCGGTCATTATTCAGGATGAAGGGCATATATATCAAAGGCAAGAACCAATTCTTCATTTTGGTCAGCACACTTCTAAATATCTACCGATTCATTTTGATATATACGAAATATAATACTTAACATGCAGGAGAGGACTTGGTATCATATGACTTCACTGTTAGCCCAACAAGCAGTAAAGGTGGTCAAATTAACAGTTTAGGCCTTAGGAGAAATAAAACAGCATTAGAGATTCCACTTTTCAGTTTCTCTAGTGTATCAGCTTCTACAGATAACTTCTCTGCATCAAACAAACTAGGAGAGGGTGGGTTTGGCCCTGTATACAAGGTAAGATGAACATACAAAGACTTCTTCTGCAAGAAAACCTCTAGAGTAGTAATGGTTGCTAGCTTTACTTCGAGATTAATACTTTAGCAGAGAGTGGAGCATGTTTGTAATTTATATTGCAGGGACATTTGCGGAATGGTCACGAGGTAGCTGTAAAAAGGTTGTCAGGAAGATCTAAACAAGGATGGGATGAGCTTAGAAATGAGGCTATGCTCATAGCCAAACTCCAACACAGGAATCTTGTCAAACTTGTGGGCTGCTGTGTTGAAGGAGATGAAAACATTCTTATATATGAATATTTGCCTAACAAAAGCTTGGACAAGTTCCTCTTTGGTATAACATCTGCAAAATCTTTTTTTCACCATTATGATAATGCATGCTTACGAGTTTAGCTGCAGATTGCCGTTTATTGTTGTTTTTGACACATTGATATACGAGTATTCAGCAAAACAACGGATGCTTGATTGGAGAACTCGGGTTAACATCATTGAAGGGGTTGCTCAAGGACTTGTTTATCTCCATGAGCACTCTAGGTTAAAGATCATTCACAGGGATTTGAAATCCAGCAACATTTTGTTAGACAAGGACATGAATCCGAAAATATCCGACTTTGGGATGGCTAGAATCTTTGGAGGTGATCAGAAAGCAACTGGCCGAATAGTTGGAACCTAGTAAGCATCTAACACCCTTAAATACATAGAACAGTTTATGGATGACCGTCTGATTGATACGAGCTGCAGCGGCTACATGGCTCCTGAGTATGCTTTAGAAGGCGTTTTCTCGGACAAATCAGACGTCTTCAGCTTTGGGGTTGTGCTGCTGGAGATTCTAAGTGGCAAGAAAACTGGTAGTTTCTACCAGAGCGATTACATTAGTCTTCTTGGATATGTGAGTTGATGAGCTTCGGTCTCCTATCTTGAATCGATGAACAGAAATTTGTACTATAATACTAAGTACATTGAACCATTTGCTCACTTTTTCCTGTTGCAGGCATGGGAAGTCTGGATGAGTGGAAGGCCTGTAGACCTCAAGGATCCCAAGCTGGGCGACATGGCTACTGCTGATGTTGAACTGTTGATCAGGCACATAAATATCGCTCTCCTTTGTGTCCAGGAAGATGCAATCGACAGACCAATCATGTCGGACGTTGTGTTGATGCTAAGAAAAGGACATGCTTTACCTTGTCCGAAACGACCAGCATTTTCTAATTTGAGAAGTCTGATAAATCCCATCACAGCTAAAAGCAGTTCAGATATCCCTTCCCTGAACCTTGTAACATCATCTGTTGTAGAAGCTCGATGAACTTTGATGGAGGGTTCTCCCAAAGCTCAACAAGACCTGAAGTGTTAGTTCGTTATGTGTCATGCACATTCTGAGCATATCTTTGTACTTAGCGCCAGGGGGAATATGGTATATGCTTTTGTGTCATTAGCTTGCTGGGTGATCATGCACATGCATATCTCTGTAACAGCGTTGTTATCCGTTCAAGTCTCTCTTCTGTGCTGCTAGTAGATTTCTTATTTTTCATGACTTTTTCTTAATTCTTTTTCCTTCAATTTCTAGAACTCTGAATTTGGGAAAAATGCCTAATTAGTCCTACAACTTTTAAGGTTTTCGAGATGTAGTCCTAAAACTCTTGTACTTCGAACCGTCGTACTAAACGTCTAAGCCGTTACCGGGTTGTAGTCCTAAAATGTAAGGTGGCGGACGGAATAGTGACGTGGAGGACTGACGGTGTTAATTTAAAAAAAAACGTGATAGATCATCAAAAACGACGTCGTTTTAAGTGTGAAAAGTCAGATTATTTAAGTCCTAAAACTTTTCTGAACCTCGGGTTCTCATTTGAACATATCGAGAAAGTTTAGGGGCTAAAGGAGGCAATGCAGCCCAGACTGAATCGTGCCGCCTTGTTCCTCGGATTCCTTCTCCGATTGCTTCTCCGATTCCTCCTCCGATCCGTCCAACTGCAGTGCCACCGCCGTCGAGCATGGACTCCAGTCGGCCAGCGACATCGAGGCCGGAGCTCCCAGCCACCGGTCGCCATCCATGAAGCCCATCTCGATTTCGCACTTAAAACGACGTTTCCGGTGAGCATGGACTCGTTTCCGGCTTAAAAACCGCCGGTTTCGACGGTTTCGGTGGTGAGGTTTTACTCCTCTCCCTAGCCGACCCTCGGGCTACACGAATCAACAACCATTCATCCTAAATTTTATCCAATTTTGAACAATTAGAGTTAGGGTTCATAATCAAACCCTAAACTTCTCCAATAACAATTCTCAAAATTTGATGATTTCTAGGAGCACTTAGAACAAATTGATAGAGGGCTTTTGATGAGGAACCCTTCCTCTACAAAACCCATTCATCAAATTCAACAATGGATGTGCAGATCAAAAATTCACAAATCGGGATTAACTCGAGATTTACAATTAATTACCCATATTAGCGAAAACATCTCCTAATTTTACAAGAAATCAATAATCTGACTTTTCACACTTAAAACGACGTCGTTTTTGATGATCTGTCACGTTTTTTTTTAAATTAACACCGTTAATCCTCTACGTCACTATTCCGTCCGCCACCTTGCATTTTAGGACTACAACCCGGTAACGGCTTAGACGTTTAGGATGACGGTTCGAAGTACAAGAGTTTTAGGACTACATCTCGAAAACCTTAAAAATTATAGGACTAATTAGGCATTTTTCCTCTCTGAATTTCTCTGTTGAAAACTTTTTCTTACATTTCACCAATGGCATGGTTATTACAAATTACTGTACAAATAAATACTGAAAACGCCTTGCAAGGCCCTAGCAACAATCAATTGAAGTTGATCTTCAAGACTTGTGCTAGAAGGCATCATCAAAGTTGAGAGAATAGTTGTACAAGTCATAGCTGAACCCCAGGCTGCTCCTCCTCCTCTGCCCCTGCTGCTTCCACTGAGACTTCACTTTCCATACAAACTGCCTCAAATTACCATCCCAGTTCCTGCAACAGAACGATGGCACACGTGTTCCAGACTCTGTAGCTCCTTGGTTCACACCCTTCTGCCCGAGCTTGGCCCTCTTGATCCTCTTCAAGCATCGCCGCAACCTCAAACACTCCATTCTTCAGACCAGCCGCTTGATATATTCCGCTAATGACTTGAGAAACAATCTGTTATCTGTATTAGACTTGGTAACTCTTGAATGAGCACCGCATCCACCCACACCCATATATAAGTACAAGCCATTGGACTTGCATAGCCACAGTTTGGTCATAAATTTATCCCCAGAACTTTGATGTAAAAGGAGTAACAAGTAAAGGTATTGGTTGCTATGACGCAGTGTCTAGCTGTGGCACACCACTTTTTGCATTGGACTTGGACTAGATATGCCTTTTCAATTTCTAAAAGCTTTCACTGATAAACCAGAATGATGGTGACATGATATTTAGCATACATATGTAATTAATATCCAAGTGAAGTTTCCTGTTAAAGCAGCTTCCACCAAAAAGGAAAAGGTAGGATACTGTTTGGGGTGGACAGAAAAATCTTTTACCCTCCTTGCCTAGTAAAGTATTATGACTAACATTGATTAGACTATGCTAATGTGATTTTGGAACCTTTCAAACATGACAGTAAGGAATTTGATGGATTAAACAATGAGGAAAACAAATTATACCAGCACACTGTATAAATTAATTGATCATGGTATCAATTGAATAGCGACTGCCACAAAATTCTTGGATATATATATATATATATATATATATATATATATATATATATATATATATGTATGTATGTATGTATATATATATATGTATGTATGTATATATGTATGTATGTTAGAGATCATTTCAAATCTACATTGTTGAATGCTAAGCTAGGAAGAGGATGATTATTTAGAATGAACCACTTGATTGAAGAAGCCAACAAGAATTTCTATGTCCAAAAATTAACCCTTTGAGCTTAAAGCGTAATTGCTTAATTTGACACCCATAATATGAGCCAAACCATTTATTTATCTCCTTTACTTTTCTTTGGTCCCTATACTCAGGGGGAGAGAGAGTGCCTCAAATGTGGGCCGAAAGCGAAGAGTTGGATTTAAGTGGGTATCACGCTTCGCTAATTGACAATGGAAATGTTGAGAAAATGAACCAATACACTTTTCTAATTTTTAAATATGCCAACCATCATCCTAAATTTATATTTTAATTTTCGTATCATTTTTCTCAATAAGAAATGTATAATTTAAAAAGATCTTACCATGTTATGATTAATAATTCCATAACAAGCTTAATTTTTTCCAAAATTTTCTAATTTAGTAAATAAAATATTTGAAACGTACTTAATAATAAAATTATACTTAAGTTCAGTTTAATATGAAACTCCATCCATCCCAGCAAAACCGATACGTTTTCCTTTTTGGATTGTCCTAGCAAAACTGATACATTTTCTAAGAAGAAAATATTTTCATATCAACTTTATCTTATTATCCTTCATTTCCTTTCTCACTAAAAAAACTACTTTCATGACAACGTGTGGATTGGTAAAGAAAAACTTGTTGTTATATACTTCCTTATCTCATTTGTTTTGGCAGTTTCACAGTGTTTAATATATGATTTTTTTCATGAATGTTTAGACATTGAAAATGAAATATTTCATATGCATATCATAATTTGCAATCTAAGTTTTATAAATATATATTTTTACGAACTTTTTAATACTGTTTATCTTTATTAAAATTCGAGTCAAACACGGAAGCTTGAAACAAAAAAATCAATACGGGATAATTATTCGCGGATGGAGGGAGTATGTTGACAAACTTATACAGTAATAAAAAAAAGTAGGAGTATATACACTAACAGAACCCTAGCCGCCGCGGTCTCCTTCTCTCTCTCTCTACACGATCGAACCCACTGGCGCCACCATCGATCTAGACCTCCGCTAGTCGGAGGATCTCCATTTTAATCAGCCGCCTTCGTACATCCCCCGATGTGCCGCCAATTCTCTTTGTTTGTCGATCCGGTCCCGTGTTCTGCAAGATGGTATTTCCTATTCTGCTCCGATCAAAGCGCATGAGAACCTCCATGTGTTGTCGTTGTCGGGTCCGTTCCCCCTCGGATGATTCAGGGCAGCGGCCTCTGGTTTCCTCCAGCGCTCGCACCGTCGCTTCAATGCTGGATCGATCTACTCATTTGGCTTGTTCTGCTTTTTGTCTCAAATTTCGCTTGGTTCTCCGCTGTCGGCGCCGTTATGGCCGAGGCCCGTTATCGTCAGATCTCCTACACTTGGGTGGTCCGCTCACAGTGGCCTGGACGGCCTCGCGGGGTTTGGGGGACTCCCAACCGGTGGGCGACCCTTGAGTTTTCGTCCGCTTGCCTTATTAGATGAAATAGATTTTTTTTAGTTTTATTTATTTCGCTTAGTTTGTTTCGGACTTCTAGGTGTTTATTTTCTGTTATATATTGTTTTGGAACTTGGCTATTTGGCATATGCTTTAGATGAAAGAGTGTTTCTTGCGTCCTGATCAACGCACCGTCATGATGTGTACTATTTTGCTATTGGAGAGCATATCATGGATGTTGGATGCTAGTTTCACAGATCTGGTTATCTATCATGACTTTTCTGATACTCTTAAGCCTTTTTAGGCAGTATCGGGGCAGTTTGATCTTGCTCCGTTATTCTTATGTTAGTATTTGATTGAGTAGTTGTTTAAACTGTTGCTTTAGGTACTTTTGCACCTATGTTCGGTACTACTTAATTTCCTCTATGACTTGGTTTGTTTGATTAATTCCTTAATAAATTGAACGTTACTGTTTCAAAAAAAAAAGTAGGAGTATTAAACAACTGCGTAGCAGTTTATCCGCTGCCTTTAAAATACTTTTGTAATCACGATTTTACAATTTGGACTAGAGGTAATGCATGGAAAAATCGAACCTGTGATTACGTGGAGAAAGTGATAAGGAGAATTAGTTAATTAGTAGTTGATACCCACGTGGATTAAGGTGCAGAATGATTAGCTAAGATTTAATTACATGTAAAGAAATGTTATTCACATTTTCTTTAATGATCACTTGTACACTGTTCACTAAAAAAAACCGTAATGTGACCATTTGTGAACTTAAATATACCTAAAATTAAATTACCCGACCAATTTGATTTTGGATTAAAAAGAGTGTACTTGTGAATGTGCAAATGATTGTTTAAGCAAGAGCGTGGCTAATCATAAAGTAATTAACATGAAGAGTCATCCGCAATGCAAAAAAGTACTCGTATTTCTTATAAGAAGACGAACAGCACAACAAACAAGGTCCCTGGTGTCATCAATGTTATTTATCATCCGGTGATTTTTCACCCACCTAGAGCACTTGAAAAATGGAGGATAGATATGTAATTATCTAATTAGTTGGGCTTGGGCTTCCAAATTATCTTATAGATGAGTCATTTGAACAAGTGGGTGAAAAATCACCATGATATAATCATGGTGATCATGGTGATTCACAGGGTTGCCCTGGTGTGTACGTGTTGACTCTTTCTTTGAAAGTTAAGTCCCTGGTTGTTTTCTTTATGATATAATCACTCACTCTTTGCTTAATTCCTTGCTTTCAGAGTTGAAAGTTTAATTAAACATGCGTCAAGTTACTTCCCACTTGTTCTTCTCCTTTGTCTCTCTTGCTGCCCTCCTCCTATTTGATTTCTCATCTGCAGTTGACTCCATAACTCCTAACCAGACTCTAACAGATGGCCAGACTTTGGTTTCCTCTGGAAACAGATTTGAACTTGGATTCTTCTCTCCAGGAAACTCATCAAGGAGATACATGGGCGTATGGTACTAGCTGCTAGTATTAGTTTCTGATATTGCTTCATCTTATTTGAATTTTCAGACGTCAAAATGGCCTTTTTTTTTAATTTTAGCCAAAAATAACACTAGGGGTATCCTAATTATAAAATTTTTCCACTTAGTGCACATAGGTACCATTACGAAATTATCTAAAACACTGCAGCTAATTGAATAAGTTGTCGCAAACCGGGCCAATGACTATCTTGATCACTCTTATGTTATGGATTTTTGTTTTGCTCTTTTGCCCATGTTGTCTTGCTTTGCCATGTCAGGTACAAGAGAACACCAGCAGTGGTTGTTTGGGTTGCAAACAGAAACAACCCAATCACAGGCGCTGGTGGGTTTCTAACAGTGAGTAGTGATGGAGAACTTTCTATTCTGAACAAGACAGGTAGCCGGTTCTGGTCTTCAAATTCATCTAGTACTGTCACCCACGGTCCCATGGTCAAGATCCTAGACACTGGAAATCTAGTTGTAATGGATTTCAACAGAGTTGAATCTGATAGCAGCTATATATGGCAAAGCTTTGATTATCATACTGACACAAGACTTCCTGGTTCAATCTTGGGACGGAAATTCAGTGGAGATCGAGAGAGGATGCTGTGCTCATGGAAAAGTTCTGATGATCCCTCTCTTGGAGACTTTGTCTTTAGGTCCTTTTTGTTGAGTTTTCACTAACTCAATTGTTATCATCATCTGAAGAGTTTTTTTTTTACACTCCATACGTTATTTCTACATTTTTTGTTGAAATAATGCAAGTTAGATATAGATAAAACTATTTCAGTTTATCATTTAAGACTTAAACGAAACAAATCACATGAAAAATTAATAAGTTTGTGTTTAGACTTGATAAAAGCAACCTTAGGAATTTATGATGGTTGCCCCAAAGAAAATTTCAAACTAGAATGGCTGACAGATGTAGACCATGGATTCTGAATCATACCTCTTTTGTGTTTTTATTTTATTATCTCCAAACAGATTTGATCCCAATGGTTCATCTCAACTGGTGATCGAAGAAGGGTCAACCCGAAAGTACAGCACAGGTCCCTGGAATGGAATTCAATTCAGTGGTTTCATGCCTTACGGCATTCTGATAATATCATCTTACAAGGTATTTCTCGACAAGAACAAGTTGTGTGGTATCTATATGGCGCACAACACTTCAGATATGGTAAGGGCAGTGATCAGTCCATCTGGTGCTGTCACCTGGTATGTGCTTGATCAAGTGAGCAATGAATGGAACCAGTACAACACAATACCAAATGATCAATGTGATAGCTATGGGGTGTGTGGTGCCAATGGATTTTGTAGAACGACGAAGAGGCCTATCTGTGCATGTTTGAAGGGGTTTACTCCTAAACACCCCCAAAGTTGGGAGGAACTAAATGATTTTACTTCTGGATGCGTGAGAAGTGTGCCACTAACCTGTGGAAAAGGAGACGGATTCTTTAAGCTTGTCGGTGTTAAAATGCCCAACATGCTTAATGTGTGGATAGATAGTAGCATGAACCTTAGAGAATGTGAAACAAAGTGCTTAAGTAACTGTTCTTGCACTGCTTATACAAGCTTTAATATTAGTGGAGGTGGAAGTGGTTGTGTGCTTTGGTTTGGTGATCTAATTGATATAAGAGAACTAAGTTTGGAGGGCAACAACCAAGAAATATATTTACGTTTGCCAGCTTCTGAACTTGGTATGTTTCATACATAGGGGATCTTATTATTTAAACTAGTGTTATTATATGTTTAAAGGCAGATACTTAATATTGGATAAGTTTCTACCACTATGTTCACATACAGAAGATAAACTAGAGTAGTACAATAACTGAATTCTTGATGTTGTTTTAGGATCAGTTGGAAAATTTAGAAAGAAAAAGGTGGTGATGGCTGGGCTGTTGTCTGCCACCTCTGGAATGCTCATTTTAGGCTGGCTGTTTTGGTCAATATTCAGAAGGAAGAGCATGAATATCAAAGGTAAGGACCAATTCTTCATTTTGGTCAGAGCACTTTTAAATACCTACAGATGCATTTTGATAAATATAATACTTAACATGCAGGAGAGGACTTGGTATCATATGACTTCACCGTTAGCCCAACAAGCAGTAAAGGTGGTCAAATTAACAGTTTAGGCCTTAGGAGAAATAAAACTGCATTAGAGATTCCACTTTTCAGTTTCTCTAGTGTATCAGCTTCTACAGATAACTTCTCTGCATCAAACAAACTAGGAGAGGGTGGGTTTGGCCCTGTATACAAGGTAAGATGAATAGACAAAGACTTGCACGACAAGAAAACCTCTATAATAATTATGTTTGCTAGCTTTATTTCGAGATAAACACTTTAAAAGAGAGTAGAGCATGTTTGTAATTTATATTGCAGGGACATTTGCGGAATGGTCATGAGGTAGCTGTAAAAAGGTTGTCAGGAAGATCTAAACAAGGATGGGATGAGCTTAGAAATGAGGCTATGCTCATAGCCAAACTCCAACACAGGAATCTTGTCAAACTTGTGGGCTGCTGTGTTGAAGGAGATGAAAACATTCTTATATATGAATACTTGCCTAACAAAAGCTTGGACATGTTCCTCTTCGGTATAACATCTGCAAAATCTTTCTTTCACCATTATGATAATGCATGCTTACAAGTTTAGCTACAGGTTGCCGTTTATTGTTGTTTTTGACACTCTGATATACGAGTATTCAGCAAAACAGAGGATACTTGATTGGAGAACTCGGGTTAACATCATTGAAGGGGTTGCTCAAGGACTTGTTTATCTCCATGAGCACTCTAGGTTAAAGATCATTCACAGGGATTTGAAATCCAGCAACATTTTGTTAGACAAGGACATGAATCCGAAAATATCCGACTTTGGGATGGCTAGAATCTTTGGAGGTGATCAGAAAGCAACTGGCCGAATAGTTGGAACTTAGTAAGCATCTAGCACCCTTAAATACATAGACCAGTTTATGGATGACCGTCTGATTGATACGAGCTGCAGCGGCTACATGGCTCCTGAGTATGGTTTGGAAGGCGTTTTCTCGGTGAAGTCAGACGTCTTCAGCTTTGGGGTTGTGCTGCTGGAGATTCTAAGTGGCAAGAAAACTGGTAGTTTCTACCAGAGCGATTACATTAGTCTTCTCGGATATGTGAGTTGAGAGCTTCTTTCTTGAATCGATGGACAGAAACTTGTATAATACTACTAAGTATATTGAACCATTTGCTCACTTTTACCTATTGCAGGCATGGGAAGTCTGGATGAGTGGAAGGCCTGTAGACCTCAAGGATCCCAAGCTGGGCGATATGGGTACTGCTGATGCTGAACTGTTGATCAGGCACATAAATATCGCCCTCCTTTGTGTCCAAGAAGATGCAATCGACAGACCAACCATGTCGGACGTTGTGTTGATGTTAAGAAAAGGACATGCTTTACCTTCTCCGAAAAGACCTGCATTTTCTAATTTGAGAAGTCTGATAATCACAGCTAAAAGTAGTTCAGATATCCCTTCTGTGAACCTTGTAACATTATCTGTTGCGGAAGCTCGATGAATCTCTCAGTGCTCAACAGGACCTCAAGGTGGTCGTTCGTTTTGTGGTTTTGGGTTCTTGGCATGAACCAAGATGACGATCAGCTCAACCCTATAAAGGTTCGGGCCCTTGTTAAATGGAGTATGGTATATCTTGATCTGAATATACTTTGGCCGCTTTGTAATTGCACTTTAGTTTAACATCAGCCTGCATAGTAGAGTCTTGGAAATGTTTTTGATCCGAAATACTCCACCATTTATTAGTTACCATCAAGCAAGCATGAGGCTACCATTTTTTGTTATCATCAAATTGTTATTAAACCAATTTAAACAGCAGATGGAAGTGGAAGACCAAATGGCGTTTGCAGCACTTGCAATCTTGGACATAGGTTAGCACACTAGCTCCTTGCCAATAGATCACTTAAATCCCCCTTCTATTTCAACCACCAAGACCTGCCAATGCGCAAGGTGCCGGGGAGTCTATCAGTGGTGAGCTAGGTGGTCGTGTGAACGGCGCGCCGATACAGAGGAGGCCGACAGTCGGTGATTACTGCAGCGTGACGCGGCTGGAAGAGAGTTGGACGTGCGTTTGAAGCGGATTCAGCGGCTAGCGACCATGGGCCGGCACGGATCGAATAGGCTACATGACATGGCTACTACTGATGCTGACGAACTGCTGATCAGACACATGAATATCGCTCTTCTTTGTATCCAGGAAGATGCGATTGATAGACCAACCATGTCGGACGTTGTGTCGATGCTAAGTAACGAACATGCTTTACCTTGTCCAAAGCGACCAGCATTTTCGAATATGAGAAGTTTGATCACTCCCATCACAGCTGAAAGCAGTTCAGATGTCCCTTCCGTGAACCTTGTAACAATATCTGTTGTAGAAGCTCGATGAACTTTGATGGAAGGTTTTCTCTCAGTGCTCAACAAAAACTAAAGGTGCTCGTTCGTTACGTGCCACATAAATCCTGAGCATATCTTTATACTAAAAAGCGTGACTACCTGGTGCGTCTCACAATCTCTGTTCGAGCGGATAACTTCTACTACATGTCTCAACTCTACCACAGAACGTCTCTCTTGAAAATTATTGTCATGTCATGTGTTTAGTTCTCGATGTCCTGCTTGGTGCTGGGGAGGATTTGGGTTCTTGGCATAAACAGAGTTGTGGATAAGCTCAAACCTCTAGGGCACCTGTTAAATATCTTAATCTGAATATACTTAAACCACTTTACAGTTGAATTTTAATGAATATTCAGATAATTTTGGCTCATCACTTTAAGCATTAGCTTGCTATTGGAGTTTTAAGAAATGTTTTTAATCCGAAATATACCAAGTAGCCTGGACAGACGTTATCATGCTTGAGACTACCCCTTTTGTTCCCATGATATCATTAATTTGTTACTAGACAAATTCAAACAGCAGAGGTTAAACAAAATTGAGAAAACATCAAGACATTGCAGTCAATATCAGCAAACAGGCATTCTGCGAAAAACCAGGTCCGGAAAAACAAAGATCCTGAACTCATTTGGAACAAGCTACTGTAAAGTCCAGAACATTGGAAATGCGCACTGAAACGTGATCCTAAACAATTGCATTTGCTGCACTTGCAATTCTTGGCCATAGGTCAGCACACTCCTTACCAATAGGACCAGTTATAGCAGATCCTACAAACAACGAGCACATCATGTAATTTTTAGTTACTGCAATAAAACTTTTGACACTTCAACATACCACCTATGGTCTATTCAGATTTTTAAACTCGTTAAATTCAACAACAAAGAAATCATAATATCTCCATGGATTGCCAACCAAAGGGAGCCACCATAAGGAAAAGAAAAGCACAATCTCAAGAAAATTGTCTCCCACTTCTGCCCATCATTTGTGAGACATGGATCAAACCTAATCCCTTCCTACAACTCCTAACATTTACTGGCTACACCATAATCCTCAACTCTCATATCATTTTGCTCTACTGGTAAAGCATGCTAACAGCCTTTTTATTTATTCCCCGACTAAGAACAATAAGACATTGGCATATGCTTCCACAATATAACTTACTATGTATTAGAATGCGAACGAAAGAATGAATTTCTATAGTAACACAACAAGTGTAAACACATCTAAATCCAAGAAACAAAGGGCAGCGTTGTTACAATCCTACCTTTCATTTCTCCCTTGGGGTTGACAATAACGCCAGCATTATCTGCAATGCAAGCATTAAAAAAACTTCAAATTCAGATATATGTTGAAAAACGAGAATATAATAAACTACCAAACAGAAACAATATACTCTAAGCACATATACCAGGAGACAGGTAACATAAAGCATTTGAACAACATTATGTTGTTTCAAACTGGCAGAATTCACATCACTCTATGCTTCCAATTAGGGTTGCCAATAAACAAAACCAGCCACCCCATCAATGAAAGAAGCAACTCTCTATATGAAGATCACAGAGAAAAAATACCAAAGTGAATGTCAATATATTAAACCTTCGAAGTACATGAAGACGCCATCCTTTCTGCGCCAAGGTTTACGCTGGCGGACGATAACGGCGGGGAGCACCTTCTTCCTCAGATCAGGCTTCCCCTTCTTGACAGTCGCCATCACCATGTCGCCGACGCAAGCAGACGGAAGACGGTTCAGCCTTCCCTTGATCCCCTTCACTGAAATGATGTAGAGGTTCTTCGCTCCCGTGTTATCGGCGCAGTTCACCGTCGCCGCCACCGGTAGACCCAGTGACATCCGGAACTTGTTTCCGGCCGATCCTCCCCTTCCTGCTCAAAGAAGAATCATTCATATTAGCAGTTGTCAAGTTAAAGAGAAGAGCAGCCAAATTGCAAGCAGAGAATTAACCTCTCTTCGACATCTTGGAGACTTGGACCAACTCACGGTCTGCTCCTACCTTCAGGCCTACGGCTGTCTTGTGTTTTATATCA
Organism: Stellera chamaejasme; assembly: GCA_024586325.1. Lineage (NCBI taxonomy): Eukaryota > Viridiplantae > Streptophyta > Magnoliopsida > Malvales > Thymelaeaceae > Stellera > Stellera chamaejasme. Next base: position 8,689,019 of record CM044982.1, on the reverse strand, counting down.
TTCGATTAGGGTTTTATTTCGGACAACGGCGTGTTTGGTTGTACAGCTTTGTAAATTAAACTAATAAACGTCGTCGTTGCAGCATTTTTTTTCCCAGAGAGCACAGCTCAGCCATATTACGTAATTATCCCTTTCTTCTTCCGCTGAATATGGGACAGCCATTATCACACACCTCACAGAACCAGCAGCAGTCATGAGCTTCAGCTCTCAGATTCTCCTCCCGATTAACCCGCCGAAAATCACGCGTGGAAGCTCCAGATGCCACGTAAGCCCCAGGATGTCGGCTAATGATATCACAAGAACCGGCGTTAAACTTCTCAGCAACGCCGGGAAACTCCTATGGGGACCGTCTCTTCCGCCGGGGCTCCTCATCTCCTCCGCTCGCACGGCGTGGACCGCCGCCTGGCAGCTCATGATGTCCCAGCTGGCCCCTTCCGATCCCTCCGGCGCTTACAATCGACCGGCCTCCAAATTCCGGATCTCCGGCGAAGACCCACCCGCCGCCGGGAAATTCCACCTCTACGTTGGCCTGCCATGCCCGTGGGCTCACCGTACCCTCATAGTCCGAGCCCTCAAGGGCCTGGAAGAGACCATCCCTGTCTCCGTCGCTTCGCCAGGACAAGATGGTTCCTGGGAATTCATTCAAAGTCACGATCGAGACGACGGTGATGGAGATGATGATCTTCTCCCCAGTAGAGATAGAGTTAATGGATGCAGGAAGCTGAAAGAAGTTTACGGGCTGAGGAAAGGAGGGTATGATGGGCGGGCCTCAGTCCCCATGTTGTTTGATGTTGAGAACAAGGAGGTGGTCTGCAATGAGAGCTATGACATTATCGAGTTCTTCAATTCGGGTCTGAACGGGTCTGCTGGGAACCCGGGTTTGGATCTTTCGCCATTGGAGTTGAAGCCACAGATTGAGGAGTGGAATAGAGTGATATATCCTAACGTGAACAATGGAGTTTACAGGTAAATCTTCCCATATAGTACTGCTTGACTTTCATTCGGCCATTGCCAAACTGCTTGTATGATGTATCAGTCTACCTTGTGACACAAGTAACTGCATTCAATGTTTGTGGTTGTAGATGTGGTTTTGCTCAAACCCAGGAGGCCTATGATGTTGCTGTGACTGATTTGTTCCGGACACTAGACATGATAGACGATCACCTGGGTTGTCAACGGTATCTGTGCGGCGAAATGCTGACTCTCGCGGATGTTTGCTTGTTCACGACGTTGATCAGGTTCGATCTTGCGTACAATGTTCTGTTCAAATGCACCAAGAGGAAACTAGTCGAGTATCGAAATCTTCATGGCTATATGTGCGACATTTATCAGGTACGCTTACTGATCTATCATGCAATGTGTTCGTAGGCAAAGCTATGAAACTACAGATGTAATGCTATGTTGTGAAACAGATTCCCAAGGTTGCATCAACTTGCAATTTGACAGCAATTGCAGAGGGCTACTATGGCACTCTCTTTCCATTAAATCCCGGTGGTATTCGACCTGTGATCCCGTACTACTGTGACCGTCAACTTCTTTCAAGTCCTCACAACCGTGAGTCAAGGTCACCAGTCGATAAGAGAATGCAATTGAACGTAAGATAGATATGATATTTCAGATTCCTAGTTAAGGCGTTCACAACAAATGCCAGTTTCTTGTACAGCAAGTGAAACCTGGAATGTATGATTTGCAGTAAGGACCAATGAAAGTGACTCTGGTCAGCACAATCTTTCAGATTGCTCTTCTAATTGTCATTCATGTTTGTCAGAAAACGGGAACTGCAAAAGTTTGGGACTAGGAGAAAGGACTGCTACATGCATTGTACCCCAACTGTACACAAAAATATCCATCCATCAACAAAAGACAGCTGCACACGAAATCATCTTTCTGGATTTGTATAAAGCAGACCTTCAAGCCACGGAAATCTTATCTTAGAATATCTGCGGATCTTGACCCTGAAAAAGGTGAAATATTAAGATTCCAACTCAATTCACTTGGTAAATTTCGACTCTTCTTCAATTATCCAATCAAGTCGATAATGTGAAAGTGGTGAAGAATATAACAAAACGTTTTCTGACATCTGATAACCCCGATTCCCAACTCTCAATAGGGCAACTGATATGAACGTGTTCATGTCTCACCCACGGTAAAGTCAGCGTCTTATGTCTACGCCTAGTTTATGCAGCACAATAGTTTTCAACACATGCCTCAAATTCACAGGTCAGAGTCAGATCTTATGCATGCATATACTTACTGTCAGAACATTTCATGTTCCTGCAAAAGTTACTCCCACATTTGCATTGGAATCCCTTGACAGGATGGTCTTGATCATCAAAGTCAATGCCATAATCCTGCCAGTGATGTACTTCTTTATTAGGAAAAGATTATTCATATGCATGAAAGTCACCTATATGAAAAAAGTGATGAAAAAGGTAATACGATAAATGTGCAAAATGCAAGCAAACATCAATACATGTACACACCCATGCATGCTTAAAGCATAGAACACGCTGCATCAAAATCCAAAGGTAACACATTTCCAACAAGAAAATAAAGGCAATAGCAAGTGCAATTTCTAAGCATGAAACATGGAGTTGCTTTTAATTCTATATGAAATGGTATCATGCGCCAAAATGAGGTGTATAAATACCTTTGGTTTCCCAAAACCGAACACGAAGAAGCCAACACAAAGTAAAATATGTTGAATACGTACCCATTAAGAATGAGCGGAAGTCATTACAAATAAAATATCATATGTACCCATTAAGAAAATAAGAGATCCCAAAACTAAGATATCTTGTTTGCAAATGATTACCATGTTAATTTTTTAATATATTGCACAATTTGCTTTATGCGACTCTCCAGCATATGTTGAATACAACATTCATTAAGTGTGTTCTTGCATGAAAGACAATTTGCACAATCCCTGACATCATCATCATCAACAACAGCACCTTAATCCCAACTACGTTGGGGTCGGTGGCATGAAATTTATAGTGACAATTAATTGTCAAAAAATTAGTTGACACTAAATTCATGCAGAAGCATAGTGGCAAAGTTTTACGTCGGATGCCCTTTCTGTCGCAACCTTCTTCTGAAGGAATAATGAGATGAAATTTCAAACCGTATCATCATAGATTTTTCCACTTTCATGGAAAATATCATGAGACGGCGATGAGTTGAGATAATTGCTCTGGTCATGTCCCATTACAATCCCTGACATAGACACGATTATTGCAGCCATAACTGTATCTTTTAAAAGAACTGTGAAAGCTCAGAATTTACTAACTGTACATAGGAACATGTTTTAGTTAGCTAACCTAATTGTCTTACCTAATTACATGCATGCACTTAAAACATTACCTGGAATTCAAATGGTGGTTACCATTTAGTGAGAATTTCTTCTCTTGGAATTGGCATATGACAGACTTTTTAAACAAACTGAAATTTATTCACCAATTTACATGTCATTACAAACAAAAATGAGCAGAAATCGTTGAAGCACCTTCTTTCAAGGTTATGAATTATAGCAAAACACTCCCATGTGCATCAAGGCATCAACAAAAAAATACATTATAGATAGGAGAAATGTTCCCAGAGCCTCTCTTTATAAAAGCGTCAATGATCAATTCAAATATAGCAAAGACGATCAGTGACTCACCCAAGTTAGCTCCTCCAGTGCACTAATCTCTCTTGTTGTGAAAAAGGCAAGCTGATAAAGATTCAACACACCATCAATTGCCTTCTGATAAATAAGAACAAAATAAAACTGCAGTACTACCAAAGTTTCTGCCTCAATGAAAGAGATGAAAGAACTTCATACACGATAATAATGAAGATCTCGTGTCTCCACCTCAACAGGAATCTCGATCAAGTTGGCGTCCAAACATCTAGCATATTGAGGGGTAAAAAGAAAAGATTAGATATTGATCCCCGATTCTTATCATAGAATGCACAGTATTCCCTGCAAATATCTCCACAATCATCTTTGATTTGGAATTTTCTTTAAAAAAAACAAACTGCAGATTTGCAGTGCAAGCAAATGTGTTTTCCTATTGAGACATGTTTAGGAATTGCCATAAATGTCTAGGCTTGGTGAAAAGAAACTAATGCATCCCATCCACATTGTTCCCAAATACAGGTATGACACCCATGCATGAAGCAAAATAAAGTATGCTAGTGGATTAAGTAAATTCCATTTATCTTTTCAGTTTCATCTGTCCTTTTTCTCTCTCACCAGATAATTAAGCCAAAACCACATAACAGGAAAGAAAAGGAAAATAATACTCCCTCCATCCCGTAAAGATTGTTGTGTTTGACTTTGATGTTTCAAGTTGCAGTGTTTGACTCAAAATTTTATTAAAATAAATAAGGAAAAAATTCAAAAAAAATATATATCTTGAAAGTTTAGATTGCATATTATGAGAAATATATGGATCATTAAACTTTAAATGTTTTTGAATTCATAAAAATAAATCGTAGATTAATTACTGTGAAAACAGCAAAAAAAAACTAACTTTTATAGGACAGAGGGAGTACTATCATAGAAGGCATTTCAATAACACAAAATAATGTATTACCACAGCAGCGGCAGCAGACCAAATAGAAACTACAGTTGAAAAGTTGATTCTTTTAACTAGTATCTTAGCTGATAATCAAGGAAACACAAAACGAAACAAACACTACATGGGCAAACACCGATAGAAAGCTGCAACGAGAGCATAAAAGATCGACGTATAACAAAGAATTACCTATGATTAATGAATCTCGCAACATTTCCATAAGATGTTGCATCCAAACAGAGAGCTTCTTCATCCTCTGAAACTCCCTTGAGTGGCCAATTTGTATCGAGTAGGACCAGATGGGCACGTTTCTCAGTATTTCTTGCATACAACTCAGAGACAGTGAGTATCTCTCCCACAAATTCACAAATAAATGCACCTTTTGGTAGGTGCTCCAGAGTCCGCAGACCCCAACCTTTCCCATTCTGTGTCAAAAACACCTATTATGAATGGAAAATACAGTCATCAGCAAGGAGATAACCACAAAATTATTGTACTTTGCATATCCACACAAGAAAGAAAGCCATCATAATGATTCAAGTATCTACTATATTTCTTTTCATAGGAGCAATTAGAAAACACGTTCAGAACAAAATTGGCCACAAATTTTACCATGAAGACGAACACCACCTCAACAGGGGATAATAATAATAATAATACCTGCAGTTTGTAATTAATGCCTCTTTGCAGTACTCGGTTGCCACACAGCTTGCTGCAGCCACACTTACAACAGCATTCTTTTATGACTTTTCTCTTCAAGTGACCCTTGCAAGGTTCAATAAATTCATCATTTCTCGCCTTTTCGAGAGGGCACGTGCTACAATTGAGAAAGGATTGCTTTAGGGGATCACGTGTCATAGAGATACATTCATCTATAAAGTCTTCCTTCACAACACCACCTGTGTTGTACACAAACTCCTTACCCCCTCGCAGACGACATTGACAAGGTGTGGCAGACAACAAACAATCCCCAAAACACGTTGGACAGCAACTGCCCTCTTTGATACAAGAAAGAGAGAAGTTGACACATGCACTTTGAAATACATGGTTCTGGGATATATAGAAAAAAGATGGAGGGATATCTCTGCTAATGTCATTTACCCAGGGAACGGGCACTCTTTCCTCTCCCTTAGTTATGTCATTTCTGTTGTTGATGCTCCGTAGATCATCAGAGCTGAAGTGATGCTCTGGAACAACTACTAACTCATTTCCTGCACTACTCTTCAGAGATCCATTGGCAGAGCAGTGTGCAGCAGAAGACCCATCCTGAACTGTGAGTGGCACCATAATGTTTTCTCCATTCCATGCCACTCCTACAGAATCTCGTAAGCTAGATTTCTTCAACGCATCAAAATTCGCTACCTCAATCCTCAAATCTTCCTGCGATTCATTAGAAGAATCAGTTGTCAATTCCAAGAAGCACTCACACATATCTTTCATCAGTTTGGTCACAGAAAATTTTGGATCAAGGATTTTGTATGACCGGAGACATCTATCTTCCATCAATTTTATAAGTTCATCTAGGCTAGGCATATGAAAATTTGATCTTCCATGAGCAGAACTGCAGCTCAGATACATCTTAACCTCTCCTGAGGAAGCAACTTCTAAGCTAGGAGGGAACTCCTCTGAAACTCTAGCAACTTCACTGCAGGGTCTCTGTCTACTTGGTGTAACAGAACCATTTTCAGACATATTTTCTTCGCCTGCAGGTTCTGATGCTGGAGGAACTTGTGCATCTTCTTCTGCTGCTAAAATCATCCTGACAGAAGAATCTTCAATCTCTGGTACATCTGCAGTCATCATTAAAAAAGGAGTAGGAACACTAGAAAAGCTTAGGTTTATGTGTTAAAGTGTACACCACCCCAACTTTCACCCCAAAGAGAGATAGAGAGAGCAAAAAAGGGAGGTCTTGCCACATGAGAAAGAAAAGCAGTAAGTGCTCCAGGCTTTCCTTGTAACCCCAGTAAAGATATGCCAAAAACCAGTTTTACCAGTTGAACATGTCAATGTGATGCCCACTCACAAAGCTAGGTGTCCACGTTTAGTTACTAAACCAAAACGTGCACGCCTTTCACATAGATTTGAGTCATGACCTGATTCCTTTAGTTTGCTACTATGATGTATAATCTCAAGTATACGCAAGCAAACATACTGTTTGCGCGCTTAATGTACATATACTTTGTATATAAAATGGTACAAAATCATTTCACATCTAGGCAGTTACACCAGTACCTGGATGAATCACTGCAAGAGGAACCTCATCATGCACAATCTCATCAACAGGCTCCTCTTTTGGAATCATCAGTGCCTGCGTCTCAGGCACACTATTCATCGATTGAAGGTTCGCTCTCGACGGACTTTCTGGCTCTTTAATACATAATGCTAGAGATCTCTCCTGTTGGATAAACTCATTTTCACTAGAAGCAACCTGAGGCAATAAGGGTTTCTTACCCTTGTCTCTGATCAATTGATTAAGTGAAGCAGAACCAGAAGTTAACTGCATCCCAGTCCTTCCATCTCCAGAATCATATGGCAATTCGGGTCCGAGATCAGTGCCATGAGGAAGTTCATCCATTTCCTCTTTAGGCATTTTTGATGAAGTTCCAACTGATGTAGGACTGCAATTCCCACCATATGTTGATGGCTGACCTTGTGGATGGCTCAGACGCGTTCGTTTCAAGGGATGTTCTGGCTCATCTGCTGAATCATCATCCTCAAACTTTTCGGGCTGCTAAATGAGAAAATAAATATAAATTCAAACAGCCACACACACACACACAGGAAGGGGGCAGTGTGAACAGTAAATTGCATACAGTAGCAGGAACAGCGCCTTTCTGCTGCTCAGGTACCTGAAATGCAAGGAATAAAAATAAATTCAGAAATAAAAGAGAACAAAAAAGAAAAATCAAACTCTTCATTGTTAAGCAAGTCAATTGATGTCTGATGATGTGGAATCAGTAGTGAAGAATAAAACACAATTGACTGATATTATTGAAGAGTAAGATTATCTTATGGCATGGAAAGGCTGTATAAGAGGAATATCTTACACAAATAAAGCATATAAGCACCTAGTTTACGAGTTCGACAATGTCAAAGCCAAAGTGTTCTTCAGAGAAAAACCTTATCTTCAAATTTGTTCATATCACAAGAAGAGCTATTTAGATAGATATAATATCTGTGATACGCTTACAAAAGATACGTAATTGCGTGAAAGCCTCCTGTGTGCAATGTGAAGCTGAAGACATCTGTTACTGAATGTAACTATCCACAAGTACAAGCAGATGATGTAAAAATGCAGGTTATGAGTAATCAGTTTTTGGGTAACAGATAAAGAGTGGCCAATTAAACTGTTAAACCCAGTGGAGGAAAGAAACATACAGTTCACATGGTAATACAATGCTACCTAGCATGTTATGATGATTTATGTACGCTAATCTGTATGTTTCGTTTAACTACAAAAGTTTCAATTTCTCTTTGGTTTCACTAAGTTTGGTATGATGTATTATGCCAGTCCACAAGTGGGATCTGTAGATACACTTACGACAGTTTCAAAAAATTAAATTCTTGTGCCCATGAGAGCAGTTCAATGAAAGAATGTACCTTATCATCCTCATCGAAGATAGCATCGGCAAGCACCCTGTAATTTTCTGCTTCTATCATTTCCCAGTTTTTGTCATATACTTGCACCAGTCTCTTCAACACTGGTTTAACTTTATCGTCATCAATTCCAAGATTCTTCATTGCACGAAAGGCCTGTGCAACCTTGGATTTTTTAGGCATGATGCCAAGCGGAGTTTATGCTCTGCAAATTACAGCACAAAATGTAAAAGATTATCCAGGTTTTGTAAGATACGTGACAAATAATGTAATAGCCACTCCAGCATTCAGTTAAACAAGTTGATGAAGGAAATGTACAGAACTCCGATACTCTCTAGGACTTCACTTCCTTCAAACATTATGGTCTGGAAAAAAACATGTTCAGATAGGACACCTTTCAAGTTTCCAGGAATACACTATGTGACTTAATAGATATACACATCACTATGGGCAACTAGAGTTTAAAAGAAAGGTAGAATCTCCCAGAGTTGTGGCAACTTCATAGCGATCAAAAGTATTTGGAGAAACCTATTAGCAGCTACAGAATGTGAAAGGAAAACACAAGTGCATGGTAGCGGAACTCCACTTATTCCACTTAACAGGTACTGAAATGTGATGACACGGAACAAATTGTAAACATACATGATACCCCAGTTCTGGAAAAACATACAGCCATCTATTTCCTTAAACCCTTCCAAAAAAATCGAATTGAACTGTGAAAACCCTAAAACCGAACAATGTACCAGTAGAGTAGAAGAAAGAAAGACGAACCAGCTGAGTTAACTCTTTCTTGACTTCCGCATAAGGCAGAAAAGATGTATCTAACCCATGGTTAAATACAAAAGCGAAAATTTTCAACAATCTTGGCGGGCAACAAACATTGCATGACGATAACATCATCCAATAAAGAGGGAAACGAACTCTGTAAAAACGTTAATGCACGCGGTTGCACACAACACACTGAAAAAGGAAACCCGGAAGAAAAAAAAAAGCCGACTTTTTAAGAAATCGGCTCTCATGATCTTCAAAGAAACTCAAGTCAGTTGGGTTTCAGTGAGGTAGGTGAAGCTCCAAGAAAGAGAAATGTGGTAGAGAGAATCTGAGAATCGAATGCGAAACTTACCGGTCAAAATGGGAGGGTTTTATATTCCGGAAAACCGAAACAAGGAGTGTGGTTTGATAATCCGGCTGGGTGGCTCACCGTCGAGACTGCGAGCGTAGAAGAAGTGTGGTTTTGAACTTGCAGTAGGGACACCTTGGGGTTGGACTTGGAAACAGTGGTAGTACTTCTGTTAACGGGAGCGAGGCGAGTACATTTGTTAACTTAACGGACGTCTTTCTAGCTCCTCCAAAAACTTCTTGGACAACGCTGTAGATTACAAAATCTATTATCTATTAGTATTAATTTATAAAAGCGAAGCATACAGAGGGATGTTTTTGTCTTTTTCTTTTTAGAGTATTCTCATGACGACACGTGTCCCTTTATTTTAGGAGTGTAGTATAGTTGAAATGGCATTTTTTATAAATATAATCTAGGGGTGAGGACAGTTAAGTAATAGTAAATAAACTAATCTGTTGCAACAAATCCAAAAATGGAGATCCAATCTGTAATATCTCATTAGTTAAAATCCGTAAGAATCTTTAAAATTCGAAATTCAATAATCAAAATTCGAACTGAAATCCGCAAAGGAACCAATTTAAACATTTCCCTCCAAAACTTTAAATTTAATTCAATAATCAAAATTCAAACCAAACTCAAGCGGGAAAAAAACTTATTTCGAAACTTTGGATGACCTAGATGTTCTACTATAAATACAACATTTCGGATCTCATCTCTACAGCAACAACAACCAGAGGTGAGACAAAACAATGACACAAGGAGCATCTCAACATTCCATGTTCGACTGGCGAGTTGATTGATTGATCAACATGAGCTTCTATACAACAAGATCGAGTGATCCACACAGAGGTAATTTCTCATTTACAATCAAGTATGTTCAATCATCACAATAGCGAATAAATAATAAATACCAATGTGGCGGGTTGTGATAAAATGAATATAATTTTCAATCGTTGAAGCATACAGAGGATTTCTCTCAAAATTATTAATATAATATCGGTTTGAATTTTGATTATTAATTTATAAAAGCGAAGCATACGAGAGGGTGTTTTTATATTTTCCTTTTTAGAGCATTCGAGAACGACACGTATACTTTTTTAGGAGCATAGTGCATTTTGAGTGGCAATTTTTGTAATTATAAATCAACCAAGGACGCCAATGTAAATGTACCAAAACAAAATCTATATTTACGGATTTTTTTCTTAAAAATCGGGATTTTGTCTTCAATTAAATGATAAGATTTTAGATATTCGTTTCCCTAAAATCTCTCTTTAAAAGATAATTATGTTTAGTTTCAAGAATATGTCTTTGATGTGAACGAACCGGATCACAACATAGTCAAATTATATTATCAAACATGTTAAATATATATTTGATAGATAATATTAACAATTATGATATAAAAAATCTAAGTTTGATTTTACGATATTTAACCTACCCAAACTACTATAAATATATGAGTTAGAACATCAATTCTACATCGATCGGACCGATGCTTCAACAATAATTCCAACTCTATACAATTCGCCGGTACGCAAATAAAGAACAAGCAAATTTCAGTAGTTATTTACGTTTCATTTCTTTTTTTCCCCTTTTGTTTTATGTGTTCTTCCAACGATTTGTTTTACATTTACTTTTATATTTAATTTTCTTGCATGTTTGAAACACTTGGATTGTGTTTTCCAGTTTCTTTTGTAGTTTTTATAATTAGATTTATTTTCCTTTGCGTGGGTTCAATAACAATGAAAGAGATCATCGAGTAGGAAGCTTCATACGGTGCCAAATCGAAGCATGTTACCAGTCTAGGTGATTTTGCGGTTTTTGTTTCTTCTTCTTCTTCTATTTTTATTTCATACTTAGGACTTTTGTTATGCTTCTTCTTCGTTAACTTTTTTTTGTAGTTATCCGTTTAAAGTTATATATGGTTGTTGTGTGAAATTGGGTTGTATTTTTGTCATGTTCTTATGACTTACTTACGTTGCCTTTAGAACCTTTATCTACACCCTCGGTTGATTTATTCTAACGTTTGTCGACAAAAACTTAAGAAGAAGAAGAAGAATCTCAGTTTGTCGTAATATATATATATATATATATATATATATATATATATATATATTACTCCTTAACAGAAAAACTTTTACTTTAAAACTTTTCTATGAAAAAATCATAGATAAATTTATTTGGGATATCCAATTAGTTAATAGGAATGTAAAACTTAACCAATATCTACCCTTTGATACATAAAAATCAGTACTTCTTCGTAATCCGTAAATTATACATTTAATTTTCATTTTCATATGCGTATCATAATTTGAAATAATATTTTTTTTGAAATAAACCATGACTTATCTGTGAGTAAGAGATATATTTTAAAAAATCATTTTTAATTTTGTTATTAATTAAAAGTGGATGAGTTACACAAACATAGGAAGTAAACGTATATGGTAATTATTAGTAACTTGAATTGTAGCTGTAAAAAATTTCAAATTAAATTTAAATCTTAGTTCGAAATTTTAAATGCTACTCGATAAGAATATCATTTAAAATTAGATAAGAATAATGATCAAAACTCAATATTGAGGAATCCTAAATAAATGTTGTGTTAATATATTGAGTAAATTACAATTGTCATCTCAAATTTCTTGTAAACCAACAATTGCCTCCCCCGTTTTGAGAAACCTATAAATCTTTGAGGTTTGGAGAATTTATTTTTATAAGAGATAGATGTTAGGAGTAATTTGATTTTTCTAGGTTTCTTTTTGCCTCCGCGGTTTACATTTTAAAGCTAAAAGTTTAGACAACTAAACTGAAAAGGTAAATAAACAAGGGAATTAATATCATAACTCTTAATAATAAACATGTGCAAAAAAATAATAATGACATTATTTTAAAGAAAACAGGGGCAAACTATTATTATCATATGAAAAAAGATAAGAGAATTATAAGGGCACAATTTGAAAAGAGAAAAAGATAATAGTAGTTGATTGTGTTGATTTTGAAAAGACATGTGAAAATATTGAAAGAGACGTTTTTATATAAAAAATACAAACAAATTCATTTTCCTAGGGTGAAAGGAGTGTAAATGTGTAATACTTATTTTTCACAAGGTACACCGTGCTTAGTCTGATTGATGCCGAGGCTCTTGATATTCCCAGACATAAGTTCGACTTCGTGCAGTATGTGGATTTGTCTAAGCAATTTCCTAAAAACACATTTTGCACAGGTGAAACTTTTTATTTGTTGCGTGTATTATATTTTCACTTATATGAACGTATGTTATAACTTTGTATAACTAGGGTTTAACAAAATGGTATTACTTCTAGATGTTGTTGGCAGATTAGTTAAGCAAGATGATCCACGTCAGATTGTGCTGAAAAGCAAAAATATGGAACAAATGCAATCTATTTGGATTGTGGATCAAAGGTATATGTATTTTTCAAAGTATACCATATCCTTATATGTTTTACTGTATACATGTCTATTGATGACCACCTTTACATGTATCTGTTATAGTGAAAATTATGTTGAGATAACCTTCTGGGGCGTCCTGGTTAAAATGTTGGCAGATATGATACATGTTGATTTAGAGACATGTGTTATAGTGGTTGTAACGACGACGTATGTTAAAAAGTACGGAGGTACGTGTTTTTTAATTTCGTACATTTAATTCAACGAACTGACGTAAACTTTTTATTTTATCTGGGTAAACATTAGTTTTAGTTTGCTATAATTTGCATTTTATAATTTATAATATTTACAATCATATAAATTATAATATTTACTATAATTTGCATTTTATTCTTTTTTTTCCGTCTCGAAGGAGGGGGTACAAGCTAGTTAATTTATAAAAGCGAAGCATACATAGGGATGTTTTTATCTTTTTATTTTTAGAGTATCCTCATGACGACACGTGTCCCTTTATTTTAGGAGTGTAGTATAGTTGAAATGACATTTTTCATAAATATAGAGTAGGGGTGAGGACAGTTAAGTAATAGTAAATAAACTAATCTGTTGCAACAAATCCGCAAAGGATCCAATCTGTAATATCTCATTAGTTAAAATCCGCAAGAAACTTTAAAATTCGGAATTCAATAATCAAAATTGAACTGAAATCCGCAAATGATCCAATTTAAACATTTCCTCCGAAACTTTAAATTTGAATTCAATAATCAAAATTGAACTGAAACTCAAGTGGGAAAAAACGTATTTCCAAACCTTTGGATGACCTAGATGTTCTACTATAAATACAACATTTCGGATCCCATCTCTACAAAGAACAACAATTAGAGGTGAGACAAAACAATGTCACAAGGAGCATCATAACATTCCATAAGCCGGCGGCTGATGGAGTTGATTGATCAACATGAGCTTCCATACAACAAGATCGAGCTGATCCACACAGAGGTAATTTCTCATTTACGATCAAGTATGTTCAATCATCACAATAACGAATAAATAATATATACCAATGTTGCAGATTGTTAATATTCGCTGCAGACAGATGCGAATCTTCATATTAGAACAAATTAAGCAGCTATTGTTTGAGTTCAGCTTCTCGATAGTCGTTTGGAGTTTATTAACGAGAGGTTCGTGGTGGTTATTCATATTCAAATTGTGAACGCTTAATAGAATACGAGATATCATAATACTAATGTGAATATAATATGCGAGATAAATGAGGTGAGATACCAAAGGGTCGCGATTACAAGAGCCGAAGGCGACTATACAGTGAAAACAACAATGTGGAAAGGATGGCGATAACACGACGTGTTCTTACTTTTAGTCCATAAAGACTTTTGTGAACGTCTGCCAATGAACATAGCGAAACAAATGAAGACTCCGCAACTACCAACCAAGATGAAGTAGCCTGAATATATTTCATGTTTTTCGTATAAGAATAATAATGAATATCGATTCATTCATGGATCGGTTTCACCAAGCATAGTTTAGGATTTTTTTTTTAAATGATATATTATTAATTTTTTAGTTATTCAATTGTGAAAATTTATCCTCATCTGTTGTCTATGTAACATACACCAATTAAATTTCGGTAAGCTTTATCTCCTACTAATAATTATTCTAGGATATCCTATAAAATACTCTCTATAAAATTTCGGTAAGCCTTAATAATTAATCGTTCATGGATCGGTTAGGAGAAAGTATAATCCTATAAAATACTCTCTATAAAATTTGGAAAGCTTTATCTCCTACTAAATAGATAAGATCTCTCATACTATATAAGTATGTAAAAACTAAACAAATTGAAAGCGAAACTCTCACATACGCGAGAAAATAACAATCCATTCAAAGTTCACTAATATGAACATCTCTTTGTCACCCCACGGCGGAAGCACACAGGCGATTACGATGCTTATTAACACCGTAGCCACACTCAGTTGGGGTAACAGATCACACACACATCAGACTTGACAAGTGGGCCCTGTGGGCCCCACAGGGTATGTGGGCCCCGCAGTTCATATTAAGCTTCTTACTCAGAATGTTTCCACACAAATCATGTATCACGCACATATGCTTACACACATACACATACATGTGATTTCTGACAAAACTCCAGAAACCCGGGGCGTGGGCCCATGGGGCGGTTTACACTTTTTCGGACGTCTGAGTCCCAAACCGATAAAAACATACATTCCACACTCGGAATCACAAACATGCACAAAATCGCGAGAATGCTTCCAAGCAGAAAATCCGGCCAAATCGACTTTTGGCGGAAACTCGGTTTTGTTTCTAATTCTACATGCATTCATGTCATCTACAATATCTGAGCCACAAAATGTTCTTTGGAATACATACGGAACGTCACGAGGTGGCGACGCTACCAGTCGGCCAAAGCCCTCGACGTGCGGATACTGCTGCTGCTAAACACATACGAAAGTTTAACCGTTAGAAACCATGGTGCACAATCAAATAATCTGAAACCCAGAACTGAATGCCACACACTAAACCGCCACCGATCAGGACACACATATCAGTAGTCTCAGTCACACATGATCACACACACACATAACGGATATCACAACAGAAATACTGAACACAACTGATCACACAGTCATACATCGGTATGACCGATCAAATTGAATCACACACACGACAGACCTTACCCCTTCATCCACACAAACTGAATCACAAACTGATCAGAACACACACACAAACGTACCTGTAATTTCAAACACAAAAGCAACCACCGACTATACTCGGTGGGCTGCGGGTCAGGTACTCCTGAAATAGATAAGATAAGGGGTAAGTCCTCGAAAGAACTTAGTAAGGGTGCGGTATAAGCATGGTGTAACTTGTCGCACAAGAAACCCGCAACCAAAGAAAATGCAGATATACAAGAATACACATACTCATGTAATTACATACACATGCTCAACCAATGCAGAATTCAACCATATGCAATGCAAGTCAAACAATGGATTATGATGTAATTATGCACAATGACGGTCTTCCGGCCTTAGCCGAGGCACACATATAATTACACACAAGAGCATGGCCAGCTCGGGGTCGCGATCCCCACCGTCATATCACACTTACACCATTTAGGTGTAGATCACACCTACACCATTTCGGTGTAGATCACACTTACACCATTTAGGTGTAGATCACACTTACACCATTTCGGTGTAGATCACACTTACACCATTTAGGTGTAGATCACACTTACACCATTTCGGTGTAGATCACACTTACACCATTTAGGTGTAGATCACACTTACACCATTTAGGTGTAGATACACATCCCACTTGCTGCTCTCAGAACCTGCAAACCAATGCTTATACCACGGGACTAGGTTTAGCGTCACAGGGCCACCCTTCAGACTAAACCTAGCTTCAATATATATTCTGCTACGCATGCTGAATAATGCGGTGCAGAAGACACACCGAACCCTTACCTTATGTAGAAAACCGAAGGGAATTTTACGATCGGTCCCGATGCAATTTCGTGAGTTTTGGCTGCATTTCGACTACCCTGTTCACATATGATCCATGAATCTGAATACACATTCAGAATTCACAAAATTGACCCACAACAAAGGCGCCAAAAATGGGGCTTGGGCGGGGAAAACGGCTTTTCACATACGGCTTTTTCAACGAATTCTGAACCGTACAAAATGTATAATTCTTCGCCCTGATCAATAATATACCCTTACCTTCCGTCAAATCAAGCCTGAAGTTGATTTTCTATTCAAAATTTCAGAACAATATTGGCAGCACTTCTACAGAAATTCAGCTCACACTCCTGACACAAAAGACGTAATAGAAGGTGCAAGGAACGCTTAGGAACCATAAAATCAACAATAGGAGAATTTCCATAAATGTGGAGCAAATTTGAAGCTCACGGTTTCCAACCGAGCCACAATCACAAAAACCGATTTATAAGGAGTTAATTATTTCTCCTAATGATCGATTTAACCAAGCGACCTTCAAGATTTTGGTGAGAAATTGAGAAATCCCAAGTTGCTCCTTGTGCGCTCGGCGATGTACAGTACGAGAGAAGAAAGAAAGAAACGAAGCTTAGCTTCCTGAAACTCTATTATCGTTTCTAATACTATATATATAATGTAATATTATATAATATAATATTATATTATATTATATTATATTATATATATATATATATATATATATATATATATATATATATATATATATATATTTACTACACTTTCACACACACCCCACTTTCGTTACCGCCTCACTTTTCACATGCCACCGTTTTCTTATAATTTCCATTTTTTTTTCTCTTTTTCACTTTAGCCCCAAACTTTCAAATGTTGCAATTTAGTCCAACTCGAAAATTGCAACTTCCAAACCGTAACCCCAAACGGCACGAAATCTGAGACACATTCTCGGGACCTCATATCACGCACAAAACATGCTTCACATGACTAATTATGAGTCCCAAGCCCCACAAAAAATCGCTAATCCCGGTAAATACGCTTAATCGCGTAATTAACTGGAATTCGTACTGGGTGACAATAACAGTAACAACAACTGTACCACATCCTCGGGACTTCATATCTCACACCAATTTTACTTCATTACTTAATTATAAGTCCCGAGGCACAGAAAATTCACTAATCCCAATGTTGATGCTTAATTGCATAATTAGCGTAATCACTTACCGGGTGTCGGTAACATTCCTCCCCCCTTAAGACCCTTGGTCCTCCAAGGCCGTCTTAAGTCTCTGATATTCATCTGGGTAGCGCTCCATCACATCCTGCTCAACCTCCCAGGTTGCCTCACGCTCGGAATGATGGGACCACTGAACTCGGATCATCAAGGCAATCTTACTCTGAAATGCCCGCACATCTTATCCCGGAATAGTCCCAGGTGCCTCTCTGTACGAAAAATCCAGCTCTAGCTGTGCAACCCCAACCGCAATTGTCTGATTTGGATCCAAGATGCATTTCTTCAATATACTCACATGAAACCTATTTTGCACTGTTGACATACTCGGTGGAAAAACTAGCCTGTAGGCTACCTTGCCCACTCACTCTAGAATCTTATAAGGACCCAAATCAACTCTATCGGAAGCCTTTGCCCAACAATGCGGCGTCACACAATGTCGGCCATATAAAGCCTCATAAGGTGTCATACTGATAGTGCTCTGATAACTGTTATTATAAGGAAACCCTACCAGAGGCAAGTACTGATCTCACTCACCGACAAAATCTAGTGCACAACTGCGTAGCACATACTTGGGAATTTAAATTACTCGCTCTGACTGCCCATCGATTTGAAGATGATATATCATATTCAAATGGAATCGTGTCCAAAGTCCTACGAAAAGCACTTCAGAACCGCGTCGTAAATCGTGGATCTCGATCAGATACAATGGAGTTTAAAACTCCATGCAATCACACTGCCTCACAGATATTCAACTGAGCTAACCTTTTCCAGGGAATCGGAAATTCTCATAGACAGAAAGTAAGCACACTTTGTTAGTCGGTCCATAATAACCCAGATATTCTCACGATGTAATCGTATCTTTGGCAATCTGGTCAGAAAGTCCACCATGTTGTTACCTCACTTCCTGGTCAGAATATGCAATGTCTGTAACGTCCCCACTGATCTCTGATACTCAGTCTTCACTCTCTGACACATGGCACACCTAGAGACATAGGTACCAATGTCCCTTCACATTTTCGGCACATTCTGGGTGCACACTCGGTCTGCTCGCGTGAGCCTCTTCAGAATCTCGTCTCGAAGTGTCGAGACATTCGGCACATCCAGTCGATCTCTGAAATACAAGAGACCCTGCTCGAACTGAAAAGATGAATGCGGTGATCTCTTTGTCTCTACAGATAACTTCTTCAATTCAGAGTCACTCCTCTGCACATCCAATACTCTCTTTAGTCACTCAGATTGGATAATCAAGATATATAGTTGCACATGCTTCATTGCTCCCACTTGTGCTATAGGCACATCAGATCACTCTCCTCATCCATGGTCACATCCTCATGTCGGGTCTCTCCCTCAAATCCCTATATACCGGAGAGCTGTCATTTGTCACAAAGTGTGGCTTATTACGCCTCACAATACTCATATCCAAATCCCGATTTGGGAGCATCTGTGTATGTCACTTATGGCCTACTCGAATCTGGTAGTATCGGAATAGGTGAGTTAGTTAGCGTATTCTTCAACTCCTGAAACTGTGCTCACAATCCTCAGACCAAACGAATCTTCACCCCTTCTGAGTCGGCTGAGTAAGGGATAAAGCTGACACATAAAATCCGGAACAAATTCCCAATCAAAGCCCGCTAATCCGAGAAAGCTCCTGATCTCTTGCACATCCGTCGGTTGCCTTCAATCCTGCTCAATCTTAATCTTCTCCGGATGCACTAAAATACCGCTCTCACTGATGATGTGCCCAAGAAATGGCACCTCCCGAATCCAGGACTGACATATGGAGAACTTCACATACAGTTGAGGATCCAGCAATGTCTGCAAAACAATCTGGAGATGATCTTGATGCCTACACTCATCCTTGGAATGTGCCAGGATATCGTCGATGAACACGATCACCATCTGATCCAGATATGGTCAAAAAGTCCGTCTCATCATATCCCTGAATGCTAGTGCGAAAAACTATCTTCGGTATATCCTCGTTCTTCATAGTTACTGCATTCAGCTTTCGATAATCCATTCACAATCTCATCGTTCTTCTTCACAGATAACACTAGAGCATCACACAGGAAAGTGCTCGGTCAAACGAACCCCTTTCGCAAGCAACTCATCCAATCGCTTCTTGAAGTCATTCATCTCTGAAATTAGCATACGGTAGGGGAAGAAACAAATGTAGGAACAGATCCTGGCTGAAGCAGAATCTCAAACACAATCTCACGCTCGGTGGCATACCCAACAATTCTTGGGAAATGCTAACGAGAAAAATCTCATGATTGATATCTAATCCCACTCACCTCGATATTAGCTAAATTCAGACCAAAATATTTATCCTTGTCAGTCACAAATATCTTGTACAGACTTCCTCATTCTAAACCATGCATCCCGGACACACATCCGAGAAAAGTGGTGCGAATTGATCTGGTACTAATGCACCGATTGCATCAGAACTCCGTAGTTAAGCGTGCTTGGGCAAGAGTAGTATTGGTATCGGTGACCTATCGGGAAGTCCTCATGTTGCATCCCTCCAAACGGTTAGCTTCATAACATACATAGATATGCATGTATCTTCATGCAATAACCACAGCGAATCCTAAGAACTCCCAGAGAAATCTTGCAGAATAGATACCTTATCAGAAGATAGCACGATTTCCCACTTTTCACTATTACCACACCATTTCGGACTATCACATCTGAGAATAGACACTGATTTCCGATAGGTTCACATCAGAAAGACACTAGACCGAGAAGCCCAGACACAGATTCTGAGATAGAATGTATCTCTATGCAGTGTCAGATATTGATGCACTCACATCAGATAAAACAACTACTGAAAATTATTCAGAATTAGTATTCTTTCCCATACCTTTTTCACATATCCTTTTAAGCAGAAGACTGCTCTTTTTCGCAATCCAGAACACTCAATTAGATTTTTTTTTTACGGTTGACGCTGAGAAGGGGGACCTTACAATGCTTCACATCCCACAATTGTGTCATGCTCCACTCAAAGCCACTTATTGAATTCTTTTTCAGAATTTGAAAATAATTTCTGATTAAGTGATTCACAAATCCACCTCTCGGATACTTACCGATCCTACCACATCGAGGTACTTCGGGGTGCAGTAACTCACAGCCAGATAGGCATCAAATGGTGGCACACACTCAGCCATCACATGATTTCTAATCATCAGAATTTACCAGCATTTGGCGGTGACCTTTACAATCCGATACCTCTCACACTTTTTTTTTGATTCTTTATGGATCACATTGGTACACATTGGTCGCGTGTATACACATTCTTTCCTTACTCCACTAGCTGGGCTCTCTAAACGGCCTTGTGATGTATGGTGGTACTTAAGAGACATAACACTTCTTGACATCGGGACTATGTCCGCACACAATCCTTCCTTGTGAAAGATTATCAAACAGAATATGCCTGCCGGAAATCCCGAATCACATTCTCATTATACTGATCACAGAACACACGAGTATCTCTCCTAGCCATATTTCAACCACTTGAGATCACACTGTCACTTCACGGTCAAATAATTCGAGAAACAGTACAAAGAGCACACACATAATGGTTAAACACCCAGAAACTAGCAAGCAACAGTATTCCAATTGGCTCTATATATGTAAATGCAAATGCATCATGTAATAGCGCTTAACCTTAGAAAAGATAATCCAGATTACAGATCACATACGCAACTCTCGATGATGTTCCAGAACACAAATCACATAAACAACCAAAATAACGGAATTCTAGACCAAATACTAAATCAGATAACCACATTCAGAACACATATTTGTTAGCCACTCAACCTAACAGAAATCCAGAACTGAACAATAAATATACTCTGCCACATGCACAACTCCAAACAATATTCCAGAATAGAGATCCCATATGTATTACCATGCCAGAATATCATATCAGATAACAGTCGATTCGGATCAGCTACCCACATCCGAAAAGCATAAGCATCAACCACTCAGCAGAACAAAGGCCGAACCTAAAATTAACCATGCTCGATACCACCTTGTCACCCCACGGCGGAAGCACACAGGCGATTACGATGCTTATTAACACCGTAGCCACACTCAGTTGGGGTAACAGATCACACACACATCAGACTTGACAAGTGGGCCCTGTGGGCCCCACAGGGTATGTGGGCCCCGCAATTCATATTAAGCTTCTTACTCAGAATGTTTCCACACAAATCATGTATCACGCACATATGCTTACACACATACACATACATGTGATTTCTGACAAAAATCCCGAAACCCGGGGCATGGGCCCCATGGGGCGGTTTACACTTTTTCGGACATACAAGTCCCAAAACAAATAAAAACAACATTACACTCTCAGAATCACAAACATGCACAAAATCTGCGAGAATGCTTCCAAGCGAGAAAATCCAACCAAATCGACTTTTGAAGGAAACTCGGATTTTTTCTAATTCTACATGCATGCATGTCATCTACAATATCTGAGCCACAAAATGTTCTTTGGAATACATACGGAGCGTGCGAGGTGGCGGCGCTACGAGTCGGCCAAAGCCCTCGACGTGCGGATACTGCTGCTGCTAAACACATACGAAAGTTTAACCGTTAGAAACCATGGTGCACAATCAAATAATCTGAAACCCAGAACTGAATGCCACACACTAAACCGCCACCGATCAGGACACACATATCAGTAGTCTCAGTCACACATGATCACACACACACAACGGATATCACAACAGAAATACTGAACACAACTGATCACACAGTCATACATCGGTATGACCGATCAAATTGAATCACACACACGACAGACCTTACCCCTTTATCCACACAAACTGAATCACAAACTGATCAGAACACACACACAAACGTACCTGTAATTTCAAACACAAAAGCAACCACCGACTATACTCGGTGGCTGAAATAGATAAGATAAGGGGGTAAGTCCTCGAAAGAACTTAGTAAGGGTGCGGTATAAGCATGGTGTAACTTGTCGCACAAGAAACCCGCAACCAAAGAAAAACACAAATATACAAGAATACACATACTCATGTAATTACATACACATGCTCAACCAATGCAGAATTCAACCAAATGCAATGCAAGTCAAACAATGGATTATGATGTAATTATGCACAATGACGGTCTTCCCGGCCTTAGCCGAGGCACACATATAATTACACACAAGAGCATGGCCAGCTCGGGGTCGCGATCCCCACCGTCATATCACACTTACACCATTTAGGTGTAGATCACACTTACACCATTTCGGTGTAGATCACACTTACACCATTTAGGTGTAGATCACACTTACACCATTTCGGTGTAGATCACACTTACACCATTTAGGTGTAGATCACACTTACACCATTTCGGTGTAGATCACACTTACACCATTTAGGTGTAGATCACACTTACACCATTTAGGTGTAGATACACATCCCACTTCGCTCCCGAACCTACAAACCAATGCTTATACCACGGGACTAGGTTTAGCGTCACAGGGCCACCCCCTCGGACTAAACCTAGCTTCAATATATATTCTACTACGCATGCTGAATAATGCAGTACTAGAAGACACACTGAACCCTTACCTTATGTAGAAAACCGAAGGGAATTTCCGATCATTTGTCCCGATGCAATTTGTGAGTTTTGTGCATTTCTGACTACCCCCTATTCACAAATGATCCACAGATACAGAATATACATTCAGAATTCACAAAATTGACCCACAACAAAGGCGCCAAAAATGGGGCTCGGGCAGGGAAAAACGGCTTTTCACATACGGCTTTTTCAACGAAATCTGAACCGTACAAAATGTATAACTCTTCGCCCTGATCAATAATATACCCTTACCTTCCGTCAAATCAAGCCTGAAGTTGATTTTCTATTCAAAATTTCAGAACAATATTGGCAGCACTTCTACAAAGATTCAGCTCACACTCCTGACACAAAAGACGTAATAGAAGGTGCAAGGAACGCTTAGGAACCATAAAATCAACCATAGGAGAATTTCCATAAATGTGGAGCAATTTTCAGAAGCTCACGGTTTCCAACCGGAGCCACAATCACAAAAACCGATTTATAAGGAGTTAATTATTTCTCCTAATGATCGATTTAACCAACTGACCTTCAAGATTTTGGTGAGAAATTGAGAAATCCCAAATTGCTCCTTGTGCGCTCGGCGATGTACAGAGTACAGAGAAGAAAGAAAGAAACGAAGCTTAGCTTCCTGAAACTCTATTATCGTTTCTAATACTATATATATAATGTAATATTATATAATATAATATTATATTATATTATATTATATATATATATATATATATATATATATATATATATATATATATATATTTTACTACACTTTCACACACACACCCCACTATCGTTACCGCCTCTCTATTCACCGCCAGCCGTTTTCTTCAAATTTCCATTTTTTTTTCTCTTTTTCACTTTAGCCCCAAACTTTCAAATGTTGCAATTTAGTCCAACTCGAAAATTGCAACTTCCAAACCGTAACCCCAAAGCGGCACGAAATCTGAGACACATTCTCGGGACCTCATATCACGCACAAAACATGCTTCACATGACTAATTATGAGTCCCAAGCCCCACAAAAAATCGCTAATCCCGGTAAATACGCTTAATCGCGTAATTAACTGGAATTCGTACTGGGTGACAATAACAGTAACAACAACTGTACCACATCCTCGGGACTTCATATCTCACACCAATTTTACTTCATTACTTAATTATAAGTCCCGAGGCACAGAAAATTCACTAATCCCAATGTTGATGCTTAATTGCATAATTAGCGTAATCACTTACCGGGTGTCGGTAACATCATTCAAGGATGTTCTCCTATACACCTCAAAAGCTGGGTGTTGAGAAGCCAACCTATGGTTCTCATAGAGCCGATAGAGGTTATGAATCATACGTGGTTATACAACCATAGCCAAATTGCCTTCCACGCTTGATACATTCATACAAAAGCTATCCAACAAGGACGAGAGGCCAATGAGGGTGCGGCGGCGAGTGCAGGTGGCTCGAATCATGCAAAGCGTTGATGTCGAGGGCATGCACTACCGGTTGATGGAAGAGAGGGGTGTAGATTTCATCGACATGTTGGACATGATGATGGCGATTGGCGAAGAAAATTCGAACTTAGAGCGAGATTAGAAGCGAAGAAAGAAAAGCGAAATACTAAAAGGGAATTCATCACCACCAATGGTTACAAGGTCGGTGCAAAGCGTCTTTGAGGTGCATGATTAATTTTCGGGTTAATGGGTCGACAAGGCATTAAGCTGCGTAATATATTTTTGGGATATTAGGGATATTAGGGATATTTAGGATATTGTTTTGGGATATTTAGGATATGAGTTCTTTTCGGATATCTAGGATATTTAGGATATGATTTATTCTAGGATATCTAGGATATCTAGGATGTGAGACTGTTACCGATGGCCAGATGTGATGATGATCGTAGATTTAACCTTTTGAGTCACTATTGCAGTTTACTTTGCTTTGGCTAATAAACATGTAACATTGTTTGATTTTTTATAATAATATTTCATTTGATGTTTAAACATGACTTACAATGATTTTTGTGTTCTGTTTGATGACATTTGTTGTTTTATTCTAATTCTTACCTATGACTTTTGTTACCGTGATTTGGTTAATTAGAAAATTATAATATTATTATAATATTTACTATAATTTACATTTTATTCTTTTTTTCCATCCCGAAGGAGGGGGTACAAGCTAGTTTATAATAATTTAATAAATTTATAATATTGAGCGAAATTTGATTATAGTTAAAAGTATAATTTCATGAAATAGATTATAATATAAATAATCATGACACGTAAAAATAGCATTTAGCTAAAAAAATTCTCATTTAATTATTAGTTTTAACATTTCAGAGATCAACGTGCTGAAGGGTAAGAAATAAAAGTTAAATGCAAAAATTAGCTATTTCAACAATTCAAATAAGAAAAACTATTATAACATATTAGAATACTTTTTACCCAACATAATTTTCAGTAATTATGTAAAGTTATAATTGGTCATAAATGATTGTGCAATTTCATGAAATAGATAAGAAAGTAAAAATTAATTGGGTAAAAAAATTAGGCCTAAGACTTTTTCAAAGTTTACCGTATAAGCTCTAATGTGATTTTAAATCATTAAAAGTTAAATGCGAGAGTTAGTTCTTTCAACAATTTGGATAAGGAAAGCATTTGTAACAAATTAGAATGAGCTTGCTTTATAGATGAATACTTTTTAACCAATAGATTTTCAGTAATTGTGTAAAATTATAATTGATCATAAATGATGATGCAAATTTCATGAAATATATGAGAAAGTAAAAAATAAATTAGGTAAAAAATTAGGCCTAAATCTTATTTTAACGTATTACCTCTAGTGTGATTTTTAATCATTAATCAATGCATATAATTTATTTACGTTTGCACCATCCATACAAATAAATGAATAAAAGATAAAATAATATGAGTAAGAAATTTCATGAGCCCAACAAAAAGGTAAAACATGAAACTAAATAAACAAATTAGACTATTGAATAAACGAATGAGGAAAAATGAGAGAGGACAAAATGAGTGCAAGTGAAGAGTGGTATATAAAAGGGAAAAATGGATAGATTGATTTTTAGAATTATTTATTGTCAAATTATCAATCTTTGTATGTCATTCAGTTTCATTTAAATCACTAACATTCAGAAAAAATTATAAAATTTTCCATTTAAAAATGGTGTTGCATAAATTGCACTACTACTAGTTTTCATTGTTATGCTATGCGCATGTTATAGTGAAAGAAAATTTAATTCCCTTAAAACTAAATGGAAATAAGAAATTAAATATAAAATGAAATATGGTTTGAATGTGATAAAAATGTGAAACTAAAAATATAAGATTAATTATTTTTTGAGAGAAAGATAAATACAAGAGAAAATAATTTAAATAATTAATTATTCATGGACATTTATTTCCCTTTATTCATACCATCTATGCTAAAAAATGAAAAGATGATAAAGCTATATAAGCTGAAAACTTTGGGAGTATATATGGAGGAAGTACAAAATTGAAACAAAATCGGAGAGTCAGACCTTTGAACAATCTAGTAAAAAAATGTATAAGAAACAATAAAGTGATATCAATTATAATGAGGTGGCACAACTCCATTAATACATCAACATTTATCTATAATAACAATTTCCATAAATGTATATATAACAAGGTGTTGGTACTCGCGCTTCGCGACCGGTACAAATTATGATATTAGTAAGAATTGGTTATAATTGTAACATTGATAAAGCATGGATGGTACAATATAATATTCCATCCGTCCTAACAATATGATATGTTTGACTTTAAAACTTGTGTTTAACTTAAATTTTCATCAAGAAAATTTTGTTACAAAAAATATTAAAAACCATATATAAAAACTATACACATCAAATTATCATATGCATAAAAAATATCTAACTTTTTGTGTTAGAATGTTAAAGAAAAAAAATCATATATTAAATACTAAAAAACAAACGTATCATATTTGCTCTGATAGAGGTAGTACTTCTCCTACAATAAATGATGAGTGTATGACAGTTTCATAGCGAGACTTTTCTTATAGCTCAAATACCAAAAGCAAATCAATGATCTATTTTTATCATATTATAGGGTGTGTATTAAAAGGCTATGATACCATTATCATAAATTTTTTCAATGCATGAAAGCAATTTTATAGAAAAGCAAACAAACTCACAAAACACATAAGATTAAATTGAAATGTATATACTCAACCATTATGCTCCTTATTAGTAATTGGATTTTATTCTTCTAGGTCAGAAAAAACTTGTCCTCTGTCCAATCAAATTAAAATCAACAAACATATTGTGAAACATTGAAAACTAGCTTAAATACCCGCCTACGACACGGGATATCTGTTTTAAATATATGTTAAAAAATGATAATTTGTTTATATTAAATTGATTCATTTTAAATAAACAAATTTCTGATCCCCAAATAAAAGCATATAAATGTTGAAATAAAATACCGGCACATATATAACTAAAAAAATAAATAACATAAGCATTTTTGTAATCATTTTGTATTCTGGTTAATTTTATTATTTTTAATTTGTTAGGAAAAATATATGATTAACTAAATGATCATGATTTCTACTTTCAACAAACTCCCATGAGAGAATTATTTCCATTGGAGTTAAACTTTTTCAAAATCTAGTTTTCAAGTTTGATTTTGTTCATTATCAAAGGGTTAATATGGATATAGGAGATGGTTCAATGACAAATGCAATAGCTTCTCGATCATTTAACTTTAACTTGTGGAATTATGTATTCGGTTGAACGCAACTGAATTTTAAAACTACTACAATGCTAAGCGACGCAACAAAATTCTATGTAAAAAAGATAGAAAATAGTTTTGATATTCAATGTCTTCACCTCAACCATCTTATTAGTCAATCATTTCAAGAAACTTGAATACCATGACATCGTTCCGAACTTGCGCAAAAAATTTAGCATCAAACCGACCTCCTCTTCGTACAGATTTGACACACACAATCAATAATTTCTCCCTTTCAACCAATTTTTCCATCACTACCAGCAATATTACCATAGGCTAGATTGAAAGACCATGCAAAACATAGTGAATAAATTAACATCATAAATCATAATGCAAAACCTTTGTTTTTTTTCCTTTTTCTTTTTCAGTCAAACATACAGATATAAGCTAGTATTAAACCAACCCGCACTCTACCGCAGAAAGAATTCAAGTGAATATTAATGTGATTAAACCCAAAAAATCGTATTATTTTCTTTCTCTGTTATGTCATTTGTTTTCGTTTGGGTGTTCCTTTTTAAAATAATAATCCCTTCATCCTTAAAAATTAAATACAATTTATCATTGTCATTATTTATCTTAGTAAATATTTGAATCAAACACTGTTCCTTGATTCATTAAAGCTAATGTATAAATTAATTGAGAACGAAGGAAGTGTAAAATTGATATAAAATGATATTTCTTATATTTTGATTTTTTTACAATAGCATCATTTCGTTCCTAGCTGAAGTGTTTTTTTTCATCATCTTTAGCATACATCCTGTATTAGATATAAAATTGTATAAAAGTATCTACTATTATATCTAATACAGGAGTCATACATTTTTCTAAAGTGATAACTTTTATATAAAATGATAAAAAATTGTAAAAATTGGCTTGTTCAAAGAGTCAAACATTTTTCTAAAATGTTAAAAATCGTTGTCACACCAATGTATGAGGTTGGTAACTTTTTACCATTAAAGTTTTTTAATGGAGTCAAATTGCCATCAATGTTTTTAAAATGGAATCAATTTGTCACCGCATAAATGGTTTAATGGATTAGTATTTTTGTGCTAATATTTTATTTTCATCTTAAAGTCAATGACTTAATATTTATACGAAATGTCCGCCAATCAAGTACAATAGTTTGGCCATTATATTAATTTGTCAACTGATGGATAACAATTACATGACATGAACGTGTTTATGAGATATACTCACATTAAAATGGTGAAATCTATTTTGTAACTGTGGAAAAAAATGAATACTTAAAACTAAAAAATAAGCAATGGAAAGATGCATTAAATACATCTTTTGTATAAATGGATTGAATTAATTTTGTATAAATGGATTGCATTAAATACACATTATGGTAAACATCTTTTAAAAGGAAGGCATATAAAATGGTAATTGCTCCTTAAAAAATGGTAGGCTGATTAATATGCATACATGTCAAGAAAAAAAATGCGTTCATACATGTGGCGCTAACTTGGCGCTGAGGTGGGTGCACCAGAATTCAGTATTCAAAATTTTTTTTCTAGCTCTGCCACCTAGATGATCCTGTAATAAGATATAATAGTAGATTTGTCAACTGATGGATAGCAATTACATGACATGAACGTGTTTATGAGATATACTCACATTAAAATGGTGAAATCTATTTTGTAACTGAGGAAAAAATGAATACTTTAAACTAAAAAATAAGCAATGGAAAGATGCATTAAATACATCTTTTGTATAAATGGATTGCATTAAATACACATTATAGTAAGCATCTTTTAAAAGGAAGGCATATAAAATGGTAACTGCTCCTTAAAATATGGTAGGCTGATTAATATGCATACATGTCAAGAAAAAAATGCGTTCATACATGTGGCGACTTGGCGTTGAGGTGGGTGCACGAATTGATATTCAAATTTTTTTTTAGCCCTGCCACCTAGATGATCCTGTAATAAGATATAATAGTAGATTAGCAACCACATGCACACTAAAGATATAATTGGTTGAATTTTTTTGGATTCTTTTAGACAAACCATATATACCAATTTATGAAAATTATTTTTTCCCACAATACCTACTTAATCTCGACTTTAATTCCACTTTTTTTTTGAAAACTCATTTTATATAATAGAACACTTGATTTAGAATAAATTCAATCCACGGAAAATTAATGTTTTTGTTTTTTTTATCAAAATTACTTTTTTTTAAATAACTCTACATCTACACATGCATGCTACAAAATATCGGTTCATCTCTTATTGTATTGAATGACATTGTAGGGTAATTAAATTTAAGTATTATAAAAAAAGTACATCGAGAAAATATCTGATTCAAATATTAAACTTTGAAACATGAAAGTCAAGTGAGTCAATTTTTTAAAACGGATGAAAAATTATAATACCACACTCTTCTAGAACTACACCAAAAATGCAAACTAAGAAAAAATCATGGACACTATTAATGAATAGTACAACAACGTAAATTTAAATATTATAAAAAAGTACATTAGGGAAATATCTTAGTCAAATATTAAACTTTGAAATATGAAAGTCAAATTAGTCAAAATTTTGAAAACGGATGAAAAGCCATAATATCACACCCTTCTAGCCTTAACTACACCAAATAGGCAAGCTAAAAAAATCATGGGAATGAGCATTATTCATGAATAGTCAACAATGTAAATTGTAGGTTATATAATAATACCACCCTATACCAAAAAAATAAAATAAGGTCAAGACCATATAAATAAAAAACTGTAGAGGTCAATGTGTAAAAACAAGAAAAGTTGAAGTTAGAACATGATTATACCATTTAAAAAATCAAAGCAACCAAAAAAAAGAGATGAGGTGGCCCAACCCTATTTGTGGACACTATTCATCTACAGTAATATAAGGAAAAGTATATACAGAAAAAGTAAAAAATTGAAACAAAATCAGAGAGTTAGACTTTTGAACAATACGGTAAAAAAATGTATAAGAAACAACAAAGTGACATCAATTATAATGAGGTGGCACAACTCCATTAATATATCAATATTTATCTATAGTAACAACTTTCATAAATGTATATATAATATCACCCTTCACCCATGAATAAAATAAGGTAAGACCATATAAATAAAAAACTATAGGCGTCAATGTGTAAAAAGATGAAAAGTTGAAGTTAGAAGATTATTATACCATTTAAAAAATCAAAGCAACCAAAAAAAAGAGAGATGAGGTGGCCCAACCCTATTGGTTGGGCACTATTCATCTGCAGTAATATAGAAGGAAAAATATATATGGAAGAAATAAAACATTTAAACAAAATCAGAGAATCAGAGAGTTAGACATTTGAATAATCTGGTAAAAAAATGTATAAGAAACAACAAAGTGACATCAATTACAATGAGGTGGAACAACTCTATTAATATATCAATATTTATCTATGGTAATAATTTACATAAATGTATATATAATACCACTGTACAACCAAAAAATAAAATAAGGTAAGACCATATGAATGAAAAACTGTATGCGTCATTGTGTAAAAAGAAGAAAACTTGAAGTTAGAACATGATTATACCATTTAATAAATCAAAACAACAAGAAAAAAGATGGGGTGGCCCAAGCCTATTGGCTGGCAGTGGGCACTATTAATTTACAATAATATATAATGAAAAGTATACATGATTCCGCCTCAACAATTTGGAAATCTGTGTTAAGATGCAGGGGCGTATTTGCTGATCTTATTCAAAAGACTATGGGTGCAAGTGGACTTGACTTGAAGCATCTGTATGCCCACTGTACAGAGAACCTTGATGTTGTCTTCTGGAAAAAGTTAGTATGAGGAGCCCTCCACATCCCTAAACACTCCATGGTGGTGTGGATGGCCTTCCATAATCGGTTATATGCTATGGATAGAATTTTTGCTTGGGACACCTCTGTTGATATGTGTTGCAGGCTTTGTGGTATTGGGATGGACTCGATGGACCATCTTTTTTTTTTTTATTGCAGCTATTCCAGAAAGATTCTGCTTGAGGGGATGATGGCGTGCAAGCTGCAAGGTTGCCCATACAATTGGAAGCAATGCGGCCGATGGATTCTAAATATGGCCAAAGGAAAATCTATCAAAGCAAAGGTAAGGAGATCTATTTTTGCTTCAATTGTCTATCATCTTTGGATTGAGAGAAACGCATGAGGATTTTCAAACATGCTGCTAAAGATTGGACCTTAGTAATGAGGGATGTGCTGGGGAGTGTCCAAGCTAAGAATTCCATCCTTCTGTCCGAGTTGTTTAGATAGCTTACACTTTTTGTAGTCTTTTTTTTGTATAGTGGAGGCTCAGATATATTGGTGACCTGGTGGCAATTTTTGTAAAGCTCCAGGTTTTCTCCTTGTAAGTGTCGCTGGGCGTTTAAATCAATGATGATGAAGTAATTTTGCAAAAAAAATGAAGTAAAATAATTGAAACAAAATCAGAGAGTTAGACCTTGAACAATCTGATAAAAAAAATGTATAAGAAACAATAAAGTGACATCAATTATTATGAGATGACACAACTCCATTAATATATCAATATTTATCTATAGTAACAACTTTCATAAATGTATATATAATATCACCCTACACCCAAAAATGAAATAAGGTAAGATCATATAAATGAAAAACTGTAGGCGTCAATGCGTAAAAATAAGAAAAGTTGAAGTTAGAACATAATTATATCATCTAATGAATCAAAGCAACCAGAAAAAAAATGATGAGGTGGCCAACCTTATTGGTTGGGCACTATTCATCCACAATAAAATTATCGTAAATATATAGAAGCCTACGGTAAAATTACCGTAAATATATAGAAGGAAAATAAATATTATATCCACAAATGAGGTGAGAACGAATCGAGCCTGAGTTCGTGAAGATTAAGCCCGGTTCAAGTTCGGCTGGAAATCTATATGAGTCTAAAATTGGGTTCGAGTTCAGCTCGTGAAAAGCTCAAGCTTGATTTAAAAAGCTTGTGAGTGTTAATAAGAGAGTTGGGTAGGCTCGTTTTAGTTCCACTCGATTAGGCTCGAACCTTAATCAGGCGCAAAAATTCCCTACATCCAATGAATTAAAACGGTATTATGAGTATTTCGCATGTGACTCAATAAGACTCGTGAGCTTTTTGAGCCGAGCCTAACAAGCTCGGACTAGGCTCGTTTAAGATACATGTTTAAAAATCGGCTCGAGCTCGAGCTCGAGACTCGTGAAACTTAGCTCGTTAGGCTCATAAGAGCTCAAGCCGACTCATTTCATTTCTCACCCCTATCCGATGAGATGTGAAAAAATATTTTTTTTGGTAAACAAAATAAATAATATTATAAAAATAAAAATTTAGATGGTAAAGGAAAATGAAAAGGAAACAAAGGCGGGTGGATTTATTTTGGAGTAACCTTGAGGAATAAAAGACTTGCAATTGGCTGATACTGACCATTTCGATAGTTTTGTGCATTAATGACCAGGACTTTGGATTACAGCACGTTTATGTAAATATGTAATAGTAGTAGTGCCATTTTGCACTTTCCACCCTACTTTTGAACCCTAAAATCCTGTAAAACTACATTTATTCCCATGCTATTTCAAAATTCAACAATTTGCACCTATAAATATTCACGGTATTTGACATATTTAATTAATTCATAACCAATCTAACAGAGCATTAATGATACTTTTGCTGTTTTTAATAAAAAAAACTATGCTGAACAGTTTTTATCCCTATAGTTCAGCAGGCGAAATGTTGAATTAAGGGGGGTTAATGCAATTTCATACAACTTTAATGGGGCTGGAAACAGTGGTTAACAAACATAATTGTAGATGTAACCATGTTTAGCTGGAAACAAGGAAACCATATCAAGCAAACCAACCAGAGACACGTATGAAGTATGAACATAAAATCAAATTAGTTCCTCATCCTTATCAAACCCTTAAATCAATTATATGTATATGTATGTATATATATATATATTTATATATATATCTAACAGAATACTACTTGTCCTGGGAGAGAAATGATTACAGTAAGGCATGTGCTTACAGGAAAATAACAAGTTCAAATAGACCACCAACATCTGTTTCTGTTCTGGCAAGGTAGCTCTGTTCTCACCAAGCCAACCAAAGTTTCAGTCAACAAAACTCTGCATGGTCAAAGAAACCGCTGCTGCTACATACGTCGCAAATCCATCTCAGCAGAACAGAATCTTCAGATCGGTTTATTGGTTTGGTTTCACACAGACCAGATAATAAACCGGATTATGATTGATTGCTCCTTATTTTATAGGATCAGTACTGATCTCAACTTTACTCATTTTGCCAATCTTCATCAGGAAATTATTTGTACCATCATCTTCTAACTTTTGCCTAAAGCACACAAAAAGCAGAGACAGCTGAAAACACACACAGACACAAACCAAACAGGCAAACACCAATTCATAAAGGAAGGAAGAAACCACCAAAAAAAAAGAGGGAGGAGCAATACCCTTTTAAGACCCAACTTCATATGGGAGTTCAAGGCTTGACAAAAGTCACAAAACCCCATCTCCACACTCCACTCTAGAAGCTCCTCAAAAGAAAATTAAGAAAAACCTCCTCCTAAGCCCTGAGGCCCTGCTGCCCTGGACCTTCTCTCAGTCCCAACATGGCTCAGAACTGACCAAGCAACAAACTTTATAGAGCAAAACAAGATTTTTCTCATGGATTTCCTCTCAGACCCTCTATTCCAATCAAAGCTCTCCCTTTTATTGCTCTCAGTCTCATTCCTTCTGTTCCTTTTCACTGTTCCAGCGGCTGCCGCTGATAACACCAACTTGATCTTCAAGGGTTGTGCGAATCAGAACTTCCAAGACCCATCTGGGACTTCGTCTCAAAATCTCAAAACCCTATATTTATCTCTGGTTGAACAATCCAGCCAGAAAAGTTTCTCCCAAACAACTAGTGGGCAGGATCAAGCTGCAATTTTGGGGCTTTTCCAATGCCGAGGAGACCTCTCCACAGGCCAGTGCAGTGATTGTGTGAGGAAAGCCTCCCAATTGAGTCAAAAGCTTTGCGGTGAAGCAGTAGCAGCCAGGGTTCAATTGAGTGGGTGTTATTTGAGGTATGAGATTGTTGGGTTCAGGCAAGTTCCAGAGAACGAGTTCCTGTACAAGGTGTGTCGGTCGACCCAGGCGAGAGGGGCCGAGCTCGAGGGCAAGAGAGACACAGCTTTTCAGATGGCTGAAGAAGGGGTGAAAGGTGGAAGCAGCTTGTTCTATGCTGCGAATTATGAATCGGTTTATGTGTTGGCTCAGTGCGAGGGTGATCTGGGAACTGCTGATTGTGCCAATTGTGCGAAAACCGCCTTTGATAGAGCCAAAAGGGACTGTGCAGACTCCATTTCTGGGCAGGTTTATCTCCACAAGTGCTACATTAGCTACAGCTACTACCCAAATGGAGTTCCCAACATATCTTCATCACCAGGTAACAACAAGGGTGTGAAAAAGGAAAGATCTTTCTGATCATATCTTCATATATTTTTTCCCCTTCTTTTCCTTCCACTTCATATCGTTTTCAGCTTTTGGGTCTTCAACTAGTAGACCTCAATTTGTTTGTTTGTTGGTGGGACAGTCGTATTAGGGAATACAATTTTATACCGAGACAGATTGGCTTACGGGGCTGCATGCCATTTCTGAAAATCTTGATGGCAAATCCTTTATGGGCTCCATCTCCTACATTTTCTTTCTCAAGATGAAAACTTGCATATCAAATATAATTAAAAATGTCAACTTTTTAGCGTGTTTTGTGTCTTTGAACCGCGTTCTTCATCCTTCCTGAAAATTGGGGAATAAAGAGAATCTTTTTGGACTGTTTGTAGGTTCATCGAGACAGCATACACAAAGAGTGGTGGCAATTGCAGTTGGGGGAGTAGCAGGCTTTTTCTTTCTAATCGTCTGTCTTATGTTTGCTAAATCAGTAATGAAGAAACGAACAGGTAAGTACTAGCTATGGGCTCTTATCTGTGCATACTGTATTTTGTCTTCCCTTTTACTATTTGTTAGTGACGTTATAAGAACATTTTGTACAATGCTGTTACAACTGGATAACTTGTGATTATATGCAGAGTACTGAAGACAAAAAAAAAAAATCTGATGATACAGATGTGTTGGCCCAGTGTAAAGAAAACAGATTCATATGAAATGAAAAGTTTTATTTTGTTAAAACGGAAGGCAAATAGAGATTCGTTTAGCTTTGTATAAGGTCCGAACAAACCACTGACAGTATCACTGCATTCTCATGTAAATCCTCAGCAAAGGGCGACTGCAATCTTAGTTCAGACCTCACGCAATTTCCTTCCTTTTCTTTTCACCTCCTCAAGAGTCATACCTCCAACTAGAGAAATGGTTGTTGACCAGTTTAAGGGAGACGCAAAGTTTGAAACTTGAACCGTATCATAATCTAAGTGCAAAGAACTAGAGAAATTTCACCAAAAAAAAAAAACAAACAAACAAACAAAGAACGAGTGAAACTTGATTGGACCCACAGTAATTCATCATTGCCACGTACTATAATGTTGAATACTGAGAACTGTTTGACGAATTTGGAAGGGGTAAAAAATGATGATGGGCATTGAATCGTGCAATGGGGTGGAATGGTGGAATCCAGAAACGCCACTACCAGAAGGACTTGGAAGCAACCAATTACAGCAATTTTCGCTTCAGAGTCAGACTGCTGTTGAACCAGGCTATCAAATTCATTCACGTAGCTCAGGCTTACCCATTTTAAACCGATGAAGTGACACAGAGAAAGGGTATCATGATCAAACAACGTGTTAATGTTAATGGGTGGGTCTATGAGGAGCCTTGTTGAAAAAAGGAGAAGAAAGTGTAGCCAACGATCATAATTGGACATTGGACGGTGATTTGCCCTCCCACCTGGACCTCATCCGAATGCTGCTGCTTATACCTTTTAGCATCAGTTATCACAAGAAAAAGGAGCAGCAACATACAAGATATACTATGCAATTCTGCTGTTTCGGCTCTCATCTTTTATCTTCTGTTCACAGACATAAATCAAGATTCAAGATCCCATCTTTTATCTTCTGTTTCGGGTCTCATCGGTATCATCAATAAAGACACTCTGGGCGATCAAACCTTGCCAAACAAGATATACTATGCAATTCTTGTTAGCTAAGCAACCCAGGGTCCATATTGCATCATAAAGTAGGCGCATAATCGCTACAAAAGTTACTGACCAAAATAACATATGTAAGTTACTGACCAAAATAACATAGAAGTCTCCATCTAGAATATGAGTTACAACAAGACAACTCATGAAAAGAGAGCCGTCCCCCTTCGACCTAGTTGGATAGACCATAGATGGACTACAAAAAAACTTTATCGTACCAAATCTGAAGCTACCACTATGCATCCTTAAGCATTAAGATAAACATCAGAACTGTTTGATACAAAACAATAATGCCCAACAATGCATGCTAACAGGTTGTGACATTGAAATTAGATTCTTAATCAAGCAAATAACATCCTATGGAAGTGCAATTTGAATAAACAACAGAAAACTACTCCAGCAGCTACTGGTAGCCAGCTTCGGACAGAATATTAACGCATGTCACAAACAACAGAGCAGATATAACCACAAACCTCAAAGGAGGTGATCATTTGGTATCTCAAAAAATTCAGTTGCTATTCCATTGATGAACTTGGCATACCCAGCAAGCCTCCATAGAAATTAAAACAGGAAACACACAATTTCAAGGCTCAATTGACCATACTACTCCTGAAGTCGGAGAAGAAAAAAACTTACATCTAATCTTATTTTGTAAGGTTTTAGCTTTCGAAGCTCAACCTAGCTCAAAGAGAAATAAAAACAAAGGAATAATTCAATATCCACATTTTATAGAATGCACAAACTAAACCTATAAAAACATCATGGAAAGCTGAGAAACAAGGGAAACGATTCCTCTAGATACTGTACCAATACAAATCCCCATCATGTTCCAATTGCATTACACGTTAAAGAACATTGATTTTATCATTCCATAATTTGACTTAACCTGTCTCTCATATTATTGGCAATCTAATACCAAATGCACTCCTTGGTACGACTGGATCATAATTAGGAGCAAACAAGCTTGAAAGATAATGAACTGATATGCTTCACCTTATTGAAACTCAAGCATTTCTGACATAACTGAAATTTTCATATGGAAGACTAGCTGATAATCTCAGGAAATTCAGTGGGAAGAAACATTGACAGCCAGATCTCTACGCAGACGAGAAGAACCAGTCATTCTTGAATCATGATTAAAAGTATATGGTCACCGAACTAAATCACCGAAGCGCAGTCAGTGCACATTAGTTTCGCACTATTCCTATAATTGCTCTTGGAAAACACACCAGAAGGTATAATACTACAAATTTCCAGGCATAATACGGGAAGCTAAGCAATCCACTGATGTAACAACATCCATGTCCGACAGGACAGCTTCAGTTACAAATTTTGCAGTGAAAGAATAGAGTAAAAAACTCAACTACAAGCCAAAAACTTATTTGACCTCCAAACCCCGAAGCTAAGACAGTTCAATAAATCCCTAACCTCAGAGCGCCAATCGGAATCACTTAAGCGCAGGAGGGGCGGGCGGAGCACCGAGAAGGCTGGCCTGCTGGAGCTCGAGCTCGTTGAGCTGCTGCTCACGGTCCATCTCGATGATCAATGGGACTACGAGAATCAAGAAGGTGGTTCCGGCGATCCAGGCGGCTTTGCCGGTGCTGCGGAGGAGCTTCTTGGAGACGAAGGCGGCGTCGGATGCAGCTTTCTTTCCGTGAGATACGATCGGAGAATCCGTGATCCGTGATATTAAACTGGATCCGTTCCCCATCCCTCGCCTGCCAGGAAGCGAGACTCCACCTTTTCTCGCCGGACTTGCCATTCCTTCACAGCGAGGAACCAACGCATCGTCGTCTCGTCTGGGCAGGAATTTAT
Organism: Stellera chamaejasme; assembly: GCA_024586325.1. Lineage (NCBI taxonomy): Eukaryota > Viridiplantae > Streptophyta > Magnoliopsida > Malvales > Thymelaeaceae > Stellera > Stellera chamaejasme. Next base: position 8,650,238 of record CM044982.1, on the reverse strand, counting down.
GTGAGGGGATTCGATTCGATAGGAGGTCCAATTTACCCCTTTCAGTCTGTGGGCCGAGGTCCAATTTTCAATCCAATATCTTGTTATAAGGCCCGTTGGGCCTAATTTAAAAAGAAGTGAGTTCTTCTTCTCTCGTGGTGTAGGGCAGTTGCAAAAATTTCATATGAAAATGTGCTATATTGATTTTGTGGATTTTTTTTGATACATCTCGGGGTTGGGGTTCGTGGTTGTGAACCATCCATTTCATGTCCAATGAACATTGTTATTAGGCTAGATGCTCAAGACATTTTGTGGATAATTATGATATGGAAGAATATGGGTTGGGAGCCTAGATAGATATGTGCCTAAGACTTCCATGATCACTTGATTTTGTTGCTTAAACATCCTAGATATTTGTGATATCATTGTGAATTGGAATCCCAATGCTAATGCATCCTGTGTCCTATGCTAATGAGTTCGAGACTAGGAATCACTTGTTCTTCCATTGCCCCTTCTCACGTGTTGTCTTTTTTGATATTTTGTCGAAGATAGAGCTGGTGAATCTTCCCTTTCATTGGAATCTTTTTGCTGTTAATTTTCAAAATTGGTGAAGGTGAAATCTGTTGACTTTAAGGATTTTGATGATAACAAAAGTTTGGGAGTTTTTGTAAAGCTTAGAAAAGTATGTGTCTGTTTAGCGCTTTAAGCCTATTATTCATTATTTGTGTGTGGGCTTCGTTTTATTTCATGGGCCTCTTGTTTGAATTTCGAATTCAGCCCATTAGTGAAGAAATCTGGTTTTAGATCTAGTTGAGTTCCAATATAACTATTCCTCATGAGCTCTCCTCTTGAAGATTGCATCCGATTGTTGGTAGAGAAAAATCTGGCGAATTTACCTGCATTCCACAACGGAGAAAGACGTTGCAGCAGCTCCAGACGCTCCTCCCATGAGTCTTTAAATATCGACTTCAAACTCACGAAGAAAACAACTCTCCATCTTCATCAAGCATTCAAGTTTTCGTTTCATAAGCAAAGCAAGTCAAGTCAAGCTCTCCAGCATCAATCTTCAGTAGAACTAGCTTCATCATCCTTACAGCCTTTCTGGGCCACTTCGAGAGAGAGACAAATTGTTTTGAAAAACCGTTTTGTGTGTTTTCGATAAAACTTCAACAGGTTTAGTCTTTCATAAAATTCAAAGTGTTTTCAGGTTTGTTTTGGTGAGCCTCGGGAAAACCAAACTGGGATTTGTTCTAGGTTTTTAGTGAGCCTTGGGAAAACTATTTTTGGGTGTTTGTTAGGTTTTTAGTGAGCCTTGGGAAAACTATTTTTGGGTGTTTGTTAGGTTTTGGTGAGCCTTGGGAAAACCATACTTAGGTTTTTAGTTGAGCCTTGGGAAAAACTATTTGTACTTTTTCTTGGTGTAACCTTGTTAAAGTATAGTGGAAGAACTCTCAAGTTGTTGACTTGAGGAGAGGACGTAGGTCTCAGACCGAACCTCTATAAACTTTGGTGTTGTTTTCTTTCTTGTTAAATTTCGTGTTCTTTAAACGGGTTGACATCGAGTTGGTTCTTTCGGTTTGCTATTTAGAAAAGTTTTTGAGGGCAACCAATTCACCCCCCCCTCTTGGGTGCCTACTTGGGACATCAATTGGTATCAGAGCACACGGTGATCTGTGATAAAACCTCGCGGTTTCAGATCCAAAGATCAAATGGCATCAGTTCCCAGCATGATCCTTGAAGGATACAACCCATCAAGACCACCACTATTTGATTCAGCAAACTTCAACTGGTGGAAGACAAGAATGCAAAACCACATTCAAGCGCAAGATCATCATCTTTGGAGAATCATCAAAGCGGGACCTCACATTCCAAGCGTCGTCACTTGCTGATGGACTAGTAGAACCCAAACCTCTCAAGGACTACACTCAGGACGATGACAAATTGTGTACCTTGAACGCCAAAGCGGTAAATGTAATTCTTTGTGCTTTAACTCCTGATGTTTTTAATATTGTTTCTGCATGTGATAGTGCACATGAGATATGGAACAAGCTCCTAGTGACCTATGAAGGAACGGATCAAGTCAAAGACACCAAGATGTTCATGTTGGTCAAAGCTTATGAAATGTTTGCCATGGATCCAAAGGAAACCATCGCAGACATGCACAGGAGGTTCAATGAAATCATCACACCCTTACGACAATATGGTAAGATCTATAAGAGTGAAGAATTGGTAAGAAAAATTCATGGAGCTTACCACCATCATGGAGAAGTCTTGTAGAGGCTATAAGTGAAGGAGGTAGTATCAAAACCATTAGTGTTGATGAATTATTTGGCAAACTAATGACTTATGAAATGAAGGATAGAGAAGATGAAAAGATGAACAGGAAAAATAAGTCCATTGCACTGAAGGCAAAAGAATCAGAAGAGAGTTCAACAGATGAGGGAGAGACAGGCGATGAAACAGCCATGATAGCAAGAAAGATTAAGAAGTTGCTCAAGTACAAAGGAAGGTACCAACAAATGAAGGACAAAAGGAGAAGCCCCTTCAAACCTCCAATCTGCTACAACTGCAGTGGAAAAGGCCATATGCAGTTCGACTGCCCTGAAAATGAAAGTAACTCAAAGAAACAAAAGAGCAGCTCAGACAAAAAGAGGACTTTCAAGAAAGGAAAGCCTGGATTAAAGGGGATGGCTGCCTGGAGTGATAGCTGTTCGAACTCAGATGAGTCATCCTCAAGTGAAGAGGAAGAAGCACACTGTGCCTAACGGAAGGTGAAGAAAGCATCACGTTCGAAAGCTGTCAACTCACACCTCAACTTTGTTGAAATGTGCCTAATAGCTCTGCGGAATCGAGGTAACCGGTGATGCTTGAGTCCTTTAACTCTTCAAGTTCTTCCTATGTTAATGAAAGGAAGCAAATGCTAGAAAAATTTCTTTGAGGTATGTCGGGACTACAACACTCTCATTAAAAGGCTTAAAACCGAAAATGCTAGGTTATTAGAAGAAGTAACAAAGCTGAAGGTTAAAAATGAAAAATGGAAAAGACTTTATCCGGTTTCGTTAATGGTGAAAAGAATCTGAACAGCATGCTAGGAAGTCAGAAGTCTTACCATGATAGGACCGGATTAGGGTATGAACAAAAGAGACCTAGTTTTCAAACAAGGTTTGCAAATGTCACCTATATAACTTGTGAGACACATGCCGCAAAAGGGGCATAGCAGATTCGAATGTCTCTTTAGAAATAGACGTATTTTGCATGGGGTCAAGCAAGTCTGGGTTATTAAAAATGTGACTAACCCTTATGGACCCGAAAGTGTGGGTACCAAAAGTCGGATGCAATGTTCAACTGTTTAGGTCTGAAGAAACACACATGGTACTTGGACAGCTGCTCAAGACACATGACTGGGGATAAAAGTAAGTTTTTCAGCTTTACCCCAAGGAAAGGAGGAACGGTATCCTTTGGTGACAATAGCAAAGGTCAAATACTTGGTATTGGTAAGGTTGGTAAGATTGGCTCTTGGCCATTAATAATGTTTTACTTGTTGAAGGACTAAAACACAATTTGTTGAGCATTAGTCAACTTTGTGATAGTGGCTACCTTGTTACATTCAAAACCGATCAATGCCATGTATTGGATAAAACGTCCAACTACATCGAATTCGTTGGAAAGAGATGTGGGAATGTATACACCTTTGACTTAGATGACCTATATTCATTCAATGTAAAATGCCTCATTGCTTCTAACAAAGATGAAAGTTGGTTGTGGCACAAAAGATTAGGTCATGCAAGTATGTATACGATTACAAAGCTGCTGAAGAAGGATCTAGTAAGAGGACTGCCGAAAATCAAGTTTGATAAGGACAAACAATGCGCAGCCTGCTTGAAAGGCAAACAAACAAGAGCCTCATTCAAGTCTAAACGAGGTTGTGACGACGACGGGAATCTTGGAACTTCTACACATGGATCTCTTGGCCCCATCTCAACCACAAGCCTAGGAGGTAAACGTTACTGTCTAGTTATTGTTGATGACTATTCAAGATACACCTGGACATTCTTCCTTGCTAAGAAAAGTGAGACTTACGAGAACTTTGTCAACTTTGTCAAAAAGGTTCAAAATGAGAAAGGTAAGAAAATTGTTGCTATCTGCAGTGACAATGGTGGAGAATTTGTTAATTCTGAAATGGAATCTTTTTGTATCTCTCTTGGTATATCTCACAATCTCTCTTGTGCAAGGACAGGAACAAAGCGGTGTGGTGGAAAGGAAGAATCGAACCATTGGGGAAATGGTGAGAACAATGCTCAATGACTACTCTCTTCCTAAATACTTAGGCGAAGCGACAAGCACCTCATGTTACATACTCAATAGAGTCTTGATTAGGCCTATCCTAAACAAGACACCTTATGAGCTATGGAAGGGTAAGAAGCCGAATATATCTCACTTTCATGCATTCGGATGTAAATGCTTTGTTCTAAATCTGGATAAACAGCAACTAGGGAAATTTGATTCGAAAAATGATGAGGCAATATTTCTTGGTTATTCTTTGAAGAGTAGAGCCTTTAGAGTCTTCAATAAACGTACCTTGAAGGTAGAGGAATCTATACATGTTGTCTTCGATGAAACTAACCCTGTTCTCGAGAGAAGAAGATGATATTTCAAGGTCGAATAATGTTCCAACCGAAACTCGAAAGAAAACAATGTGGAAAGAACGTCTCAACCCGTTGAGACGGAACCAGCAGATCAAGATTCGATTGCGGCTCGGACATCTCAAGACCTACCTCACGAATGGAAATTCAAACATAAATCCAGCCACCCTCGGAGAACATTCTGGGTGATATAACACAAGTGGTAATGACTCGTTCAGCCGTGAGAAATTTGTGTGCTTTTAATGCTTTTGTTTCTCTTGTAGAACACAAAACCATATATGAGGCACTACAAGACGAAAACTGGATAAACGCCATGCAAGAAGAGCTGAATCAATTCAAAAGGAATGAGGTATGGACTCTAGTACAAAGACCAAAAGACCACTCGATAGTTGGTGCCAAATGGGTCTTTAGAAATAAGCTCGATGAAAATGGTATTGTCACTAGAAATAAAGCAAGGCTAGTTGCCAAAGGCTACTCACAGGAGGAGGGAATTGACTATGACGAAACTTATGCTCCTGTGGCTAGACTTGAGGCAATAAGGATGCTTTGCGCGTTTGCATGCTTCATGAACATTCAACTTTTTCAAATGGATGTAAAAAGTGCCTTCTTAAACGGGTTTATAAAAGAGGAAGTCTATGTAGAACAACCTCCCGGTTTTGAAGACCCTCACTTTCCAAACCATGTTTACAAATTACAAAAAGCTCTTTATGGTTTGAAGCAGGCTCCTAGAGCTTGGTATGAAAGGTTGAGCACCTTCTTAGTTGATCATGGTTTTACAAGAGGAAAAGTCGACAATACTCTCTTCATCAAGTCTTGTGAAAAGGATATGTTGCTTGTACAAATCTATGTTGATGATATAATATTTGGTGCAACTAATCAATCCTTGTGCAAAGAGTTTTCTAAGTTAATGCAGGGAGAATTCGAGATGAGCATGATGGGCGAACTAAGCTACTTCCTTGGATTACAAATAAAGCAATCAAAGGAAGGGATTTTTATTAGTCAAGCCAAGTATATAAAGGATATCCTGAAGAAATTTGGCTACACTACGGCAAAGCCTAGCCCAGTACCTATGAGTGCAACAAAAATTGGATGAAGACTCCAGTGGTAAACAGGTTGAACAGAAGCTTTATAGAAGCATGATTGGGTCTCTACTCTATCTTACTGCAAGTAGACCTGATATTCTCTTTAGTGTATGTCTTTGTGCAAGATTCCAATCTAATCCTAAAGAATCTCATTTGCACTGCATCAAAAGAATTTTCAGATATTTGGTTGACACTCCTACTCTCGGATTATGGTACTCTAAAGATACATTGTTTGAGCTTCATGGTTTTACGGATGCAGACTTTGCGGGAAGCAAAGTGGATAGAAAATCCACAAGCGGAACTTGTCAATTTTGGGAAGCTGCCTAGTTTCTTGGTTCTCAAAGAAACAAAACTCGGTTGCTTTATCAACCGCAGGTTTGAGTACATAGCTGCAGGAAGTTGTGTAGCTCAAATCTTGTGGATGGTACAACAATTGAAGGATTTTGGTTTCAACTTTAGAAAAGTTCCTATTAAATGTGACAATACTAGTGCGGTGTGTTTAGCCAAGAATCCGGTTCATCACTCAAGAGCTAAGCACATTGAGGTAAGATATCATTTTATTAGAGAACATGTGGCTAACGAAGATGTTCTACTTGAGTTTGTTGATACGAGATCATCGGCTAGCAGACATCTTCACAAAACCTCTAAGTGAAGAAAGGTTCACCTTCATTAGGAGAGAATTGGGGATGAGCAATCCAAGGTAAAAGTCAGGTATGTATCTCTAAACCGGTTGAAAGTCAGTCAAAAGGATAAATGTTGAGCAATGTGATAATCAATGTTACAATTGCAAAACAAAAATTCCTTTATATTAAATGTGTACGTGAATGTCCCAGAATTCTCACTCTGTTTTTGAAACGTCAAGCGTTTCTAAAAGCGTCTTCTCGTTTTTCAAAGGCTTTAAAAGGAATTGTTTGGAGTCTCCATAATCAAAAGGATTCTATTTTGACAAAAACCTCTTTCTCGGCTTCAGTCTCCAGACTTCTCAAAACTCCCTTATTGTCTCACTCCCTAACCCTAAACCCCCAAATCGCATCAGAATGTCTTCAGCCTTCAAATCGAACTCTGCCGCTCAGTTTTCTGGATCTCCATCGGCGGATCAACCGCATTACTCGAGCAGCACAAGTAGCGAAGGTGATTTCCGAGTTCAGGCAAGAGCAAAAGCAACTGATTCAGAAACCCTTGACGATCTCAACTCGATGAAAGCGATATGACCGAAGATAACTCCTGGAAGATCGGGATTTTCGACCAAAGTCGCAGAAGAACTAGCGCGCCGGGACTTGGGCTGGGCAAAGCTCTCCCGGCCACCGCCGCATGTCGCACGAGTTGATCCGTGGCGAGTCCAGATTAGTAGCGCTTCCTCGGTGGTTAGCATCTCCTCGAGGAGGAGGATGAGTTTGAAGAGACTCTGGCGAGCTTCTGGCAGGATTAAAGAAACACAAAAGCAGGCCTCTGCCCGGTCTCAGCAGAACCCGAAACAAAGGGGTTGGTTTGCGAGAGAGTTGCGCCAACCACCTCACCGAAAGGAAGTCTACCTTGACCTCTCCTCCAACTTCCTCCTCTGCGAAACGGAAGAGGTCGGTCATCTCAGTCCCCTACTTCAAAGAAACCAAAGGCTGCTGTTGCCAAGAGAACAAAGAGATCGAGACTCGACAAAGCATGGTTTCAACCGGTTGAGGTAAACCCTAAGTTCTCAGTATTTCTCAGACACTGCTTTATCACTAGGGAATCAGTTGGGGCTTTCAAGATCAGTGAAGTAAATGAGTGGTTAGATTTCTATGGTCTAATGCCATTTGTTTCATCTAAAGCAAAGGGATTTAAAGTCCTTGTCTCGGAATTCCTCTCTAAATTGAAAGTAGCTGCGGATGAACTCAGCATAGTGTCTAGAGTTCAAAGAAGAACAATAGAAATTACTCATGATCAGTTCTCTGCTGCCCTAGGGGTCCTAGGATGTGAGGATGAGGAGTTGGACACTCCAGAACTCAAGAATATTGCTTTCACCTATTTTTTTGGTGATCTCGGAATCCCCTAGATGCCACCTATCGGTTTCTGCTATGATGTTCACTCGGTGAGCCATCAGATGCTTGCCTTTGGGTGCTTGGAGCAATAGTGTTCCCAAAAGAAGGTACACAAATAGTCACTTGGGGTGACTTGTGCTTAATGTACAAGGTGATTCATGGTAGGCCAATAGACTTTGGCAGAAGAGTGGTTCAATTACTTGGACTCTCTGTTGAGGGAAGCCATGGGGAACACATGCCCTATGCTACTCTAATTAGTGGCTTACTTAAGCAGCACAAGGTACCTGGGACAGAAGCAAAGATGGAAATCTGGAATAGCTCCACCTACCTCATTAGCACTCTTTAAAGAAGAGTGGATTCAAGCAACTTCTTTGATGGCACATGGGTCGGGATCCGAGCAAACATGATATAGCTATGGCCAAGCTAAGGAAAACGGTCTGATAAGAGTTGCTCGTCAGCGAGAATCGAGAAAGAATCATCGGGAACAAGAAGCTACACGTGTTGAAGAGGCGGCTAAGGAATCTGAACTTGCGGCTCAACCAGCTGAGACACCACCAGAAGTGCCGGTTCAGGATGACACCACTACTGCAGACCCAGTAGAGTCTTGGACTACCCCTCCTCAATCCCCACTCCAGTCTTGAAACAATCTTTTTCAAAAAATCTATCAGCTTTCGGGTTATCTTTTTGTTTCACTCAGCACTTGTGTCTTTAAATTCTCTGGGACTGTACACACATATTGCTGCCATACTTCTACTATGCCTTAATCTGGTTACATCAACTGTTCTGGTTATATTTTTTTTAACTCTTTTTGATTTTGACAAAAAGGGGGAGAAGTTGTTGTTTGGAGTTTATGTGTTTGAAGTTTATGAGGTAATTCTGCTTTGTTGATGTTGTTGATGCTACGTTGATCTTTGTTGATGTTGTTGATGCTACGTTGATGCTGTTGATGTTGTTGATGCTAAGATGGTTCTAAGTTGCTTAAAACTTTGTTACCAAAACTTGATTTGCTCAGGGGGAGTATTTGCAAAAAGCCTTGATGTGTACATTTTTTTAAATTGTGGTTCACTGTGGTTTACTAAGGGGGAGGTTTTCCAACATCTTCAAACATACTCTCAAAACTCTAAAATATTTTGTCATCATCAAAAAGGGGGAGATTGTTGACTTTAAGGATTTTGATGATAACAAAGTTTGAGGACTTTTTGTAAAGTTTAGAAAAGTATGTATACATTTAGCGCTTTAAGCCTATTATTCATTATTTGTGTGTGGGCTTCGTTTTATTTCATGGGCCTCTTGTTTGAATTTCGAATTCAGCCCATTAGTGAAGAAATCTGGTTTTAGATGTTGTTGAGTTCCAATAGAACTCTTCCTCTTGAGTTTTCCTCTTCAGATTGCATCCGATTTTTGGTAGAGAAAAATCTGGCGAATTTACCTGCATTCCACAACGGAGAAAGACGTTGCAGCAGCTCCAGACGCTCCTCCCATGAGTCTTTAAATATCGACTTCAAACTCACGAAGAAAACAACTCTCCATCTTCATCAAGCATTCAAGTTTTCGTTTCATAAGCAAAGCAAGTCAAGTCAAGCTCTCCAGCATCAATCTTCAGTAGAACTAGCTTCATCATCCTTACGACCTTTACGGGCCACTTCGAGAGAGAGACAAATTGTTTTGAAAAACCGTTTTGTGTGTTTTCGATAAAACTTCAACAGTTTAGTCTTTCATAAAATTCAAAGTGTTTTCGGGTTTGTTTTGGTGAGCCTCGGGAAAACCAAAGTGGGATTTGTTCTAGGTTTTTAGTGAGCCTTGGGAAAACTATTTTTGGGTGTTTGTTCTAGGTTTTTAGTGAGCCTTGGGAAAACTATTTTTGGGTGTTTGTTAGGTTTTTGGTGAGCTTTGGGAAAACCATACTTAGGTTTTTAGTTGAGCCTTGGGAAAAACTATTTGTACTTTTCTTGGTGTAACCTTGTTAAAGTATAGTGGAAGAACTCTCAAGTTGTTGACTTGAGGAGAGGGCGTAGGTCTCGGACCGAACCTCTATAAACTTTGGTGTTGTTTTCTTTCTTGTTAAATTTAAGTGTTCTTTAAACGGGTTGACATCGAGTTGGTTCTTTCGGTTTGCTATTTAGAAAAGTTTTTGAGGGCAACCAATTCACCCCCTCTTGGGTGCCTACTTGGGACATCAAAATCCTTAAGGTAAAATTGAGGAGAAGTTAACTTGTTGCTACAATTGTATCTAGAGGGGAAGAAATTCAAGGAATCATGTTAAACTGAAGGCAAAATGGGTCCAACGAGCAAACGTTAAGGGTAAAAAGGGACATTTTCTCTTACAATGTAAGACGTCTTTCATTCTAGAAGGAAACAAAGAAGAGTGGTTTAAATGTTAGAAAAAAAAATGTCAAATGGGATATTTGAGCTAAATCAGAATGTTCAAACCCAAATACGGATAAAACATGAATCACTAAAATGGTACTCCTCCATCTTTGGATAATTGACTCATTCATTTTCGTTATTTTACAGTATTTAGTTTATAATTTATTTTATTAATGTTTAGACATTTTAAGTTAAACAATTCATATGCATATCATAATTTGTAACATACTTTTTTAAATATACCATTTATTTATTTATCTTCGTAAATATTTTATTTCATTATTTATCTTCGTAAATATTTGAGTGAAACGTCGAATATTAAAACATGAAAATCATATGGATCAATTATTTGAAAATGGAGGAAATATATGCAAACTATTATTGTTTTCTTTTGTAAACTTTTCGTGAATTTTTTTAAAGTTTTGAAAATTGACGAAGAGTTTATTCGATGAAAAAATGAAGAAAAAAGTGATTTGATATTAAAAAAAATATAGTCAAATCATGAGCATTTGACATAATGATTATGCTTTTGAGGACATGTGTAGAGTGTCGATTGGGAGAATTCGGTATCCCCAACCCCCTAGGGGTGTTAAAAAAACCTACAAAACCGAGGAACCGAAACGAACCGCATGATTCGAAATTGAAAAATCTGTGAATCGAAGAAACCTATAACCCGCGGGTTCTAATTTTAGAAACCAGCAGATACCCGAACCGATCCCCATATGTCTATTTATAAACATATTATTTAAAATTTCTTACTTCATTTCAAATTTTCTTTAAATTTCTTCTATATTACGTGTGAAACCTCATTTCATATAATAATGATAAATGATTTGCAACATTATTTTGTTATTCTATTTATGCAAACTACTTTTCTTCTTTTTGATGCTCTTGATATATACATTTATGATACAAAATTTTAAAATATCTCTAAATATATTGAAATATTTTATAGAATAAGTATATTAAGGAACATATGCGGATACCAGCGATCCGAATAGCAAAAAACCGTGAAACTCGGGGTACCCGCATTCGACGGAACGGATACTATTTTTCCCACTATCCGCCCTAGGGCTGTTAAACGAATCGAGCCCGTTCGAGCTCGGCTCGAGCTCGAGCTCAAACGAGCCTGTCGAGCCGAGCTTTTTCGAGCCTCGAGCTCGAGCTCGAGCCGTTTTCGAGGCTCGAATAATATACGAGCCGAGCTCGAGCCCGACGAGTTCGGCTCGTAAGGTTCGCGAGCCTTAACGAGCTCGCGAGCCTAACGAGCTCACGAGCCTAACGAGCTCGCGAGCTCGTTTGGGGCCGAATCGAGCCTAACGAGCTCGAGCTCGCGAGCTCGTTTGGGGCCGAATCGAGCCTAGCCGAGCTCGCGAGCCTAACGAGCTCGAGCTTCACGAACCTTCGAGCCGAGCTCGAGCTCGAATTTTCGGGCTCGTTCGAACTCGAGCCGAGCTCGAGCCGAGCCCGAATTTCACGAGCTCGAGCTCGAACCTGCCAGGCTCGGGCTCTGCTCGGCTCGTTTACACCCCTAATCCGCCCACCCCGTGAATAATCCTACAACCCCCTACCCCTTTTGTTCGATTTACGAGTTTTTTGGTTCGATTAATACGATTTAACTTGATTTTGTGGTTTTTTGTATTTTTTGAACACCCTTACTTTTGCGGGCGCACACACATATATATAAATTATACTAACCAAAGACACCTATTTTACTGTTCATCAATAGTAACTAGGGTAGAAATTCAAAAACAGTCCTCCAACTTGTAATTTTTATTTATTTAAATCCATAGGTTTGTCCAAGTTACAAATAAGCCACTAAAACATGAGGCGTATTTCTTGTGAGTGGTCGGCCGGCCAAGACGATGAAGAGGGGAAGAAGTATAGGGTAGAAATGTTATATTTGAAATTGTTTGGGAAACTTGATAATTTTTCTAATTGTATTGAGAAATTGTTAGTTTTTGTAACCAAAGACACCTATTTTACTGTTCATCAATAGTAACTAGGGTAGAAATTCAAAAACAGTCCTCCAACTTGTAATTTTTATTTATTTAAATCCATAGGTTTGTCCAAGTTACAAATAAGCCACTAAAACATGAGGCGTATTTCTTGCGGTGGTCGGCCGGCCAAGACGATGAAGAGGGGAAGAAGTATAGGGTAGAAATGTTATATTTGAAATTGTTTGGGAAACTTCGATAATTTTTCTAATTGTATTGAGAAATTGTTAGTTTTTGTATGTTTATGAAAATTGAGGTGTAAGTTGAGCGTTTTCCTAAACCTCAAGGATTTCTATAATTTACTTTTCTGTTTTAAGGAGCAAAATTGTCCAAAAGGACCACGAGTGCATCAAAAACTTAAAATAGGACTTTAAGAGGATGGAAAGTTAAAATATGATCCAAATAGGATGTAATTAAAAGTTAAGGGACCTCCTGCACTTTACCCGCTTTATTTGATAGGATAAAATATACGATGGCGATTTGTGACAAATTGAAAAGTTCAACGATTTATTTGAGTTTTTTTGCCTTCAATAATGATAGTAAGTTGTACCTTTTCCTCAATTTGACAAAAAAGTTACTTCATGTGTTCCAGAAAAATTGAACACATTTCCTTTTTTTGGTTTTCCAACAAATTGAACACTTCTCTTAAAAATAAATTTATTACTCTCAAAATTACTAAACTATTCTTACTTTATCTTTATTTTTTACCTCTTTTTTGTGCATTTTCAACCAATGAACAATTAATGGAAAATATACAAAAATCTTACATTTACCTTAATCTTCGTGTTTTGTCAAACTCTTAAATCTGTTGGGATGGAAGGAGTATATGTTTATTTTTTATTAATTTTTCCCCTCCACTTTTCACAAATCCAAACTATTTTTTTTTCAAATTTCTTTCATATTTTAAAATGTTTATTCTCATAAAGTTCATATCAATTTTCTATTGTTCTTAAAAAAACCTCCTAAAACACTTCTAAGGATAAAATAACCAAACCAATAAAAAAACTAAAATAGAGAAAGAAGAAGATGCCATTTTTATGGTAATTTTTTATTTCATGCAGTGCAATTTCATCCATTAACTTTTTAATTTATCATTTAACTAACGGTGTTCTATTTATGTATTGGTGATAAAGTTGAAGTATAATATTACAAATCCATTCATCCAGGTAAATTTTAAAATTTATAGGATAAATAGAATAAATTTACTTTAAACCTTTTTATTGCATTTGGATCACACTTTAAAGAGACTATCATGATTGTATATATTTTCAATTATTTTTCATACAAAACTACAAGTTAATCACATAAGTTTTCGATTGAATTTTTCCGCATGAAGCGCGGGTGGTGCAATACTAGTATATATAAATTATACTCCATAAAATCAAGAAAGATTGGTAGATTTGTTTGGACACGGAGATTAAGGTGAATGTAAGATGTTTGTATATGTTTACTTAATTGCCCTTAGTTGAGTGTACAAAAACGAGGTAGAAAAAGTAAAGATAAAGTGAGGATAGTTTAGTAACTTTGAGAGTGAGAAGTTTCTTTTAAGGAAAGTGATCAATTTTTCTGAGACAGTAAAAGGAAATGTGTCTGATTTTCGGGGACGGAGGAGTAGTAAAAAAGTACTCCACTCGACTGGAATACCTCCTCCCCGTACCGTAAGATGGCTAAATACGGAAATCCGGTAAGATATTAATTTACGCACGCAAGTCTTCCTTACTTTCTGAAAACCAAAAATAAATACTGGATAGAAAGAAAAAAAAATCAATCAATCAGTCTACGCAGATCTGAGCTCCTGTTGTACCCCAATTCGATCGATTAATATTCATCTTCACAAACCCCTTTCTCCTCTTTAACTCTCCACTCTCCTCACTTGCGCAGCAACCCTCGTTGGTTCCTCCAATTCGATCCTTAAACCCTGCCCACCATTCCCCCTTAAAACCCTACTCTAGGGTTTCTGGCCACTCTCGATTTGATTCGTTTGAAATCAGATCAGCGTGTGATTTTGATTGGATCTTCTTCCGTTGCATGTTCTCCGGGCTCGCTGAAAAATGGCCGCGCCTTACCCTGGAGCCACTCAGGTGCGATTCTTCTATCACCCCAAATCCCATCACTCTTTTTTGTACTCGGGTGTTTTAGCTCTGAAACTCAGCTTTTGTCAATGCGGTTTTGTGGATGGGGATGTTTCAGGTGGGATCTTACTTCGTGGAGCAGTATTACAATGTTCTTCAGCGGCACCCAGATCTGATTCATCAGTTCTACTCAGAAAACAGCACCGTGGTTCGGGTCCTGGGTTCTTCCACGGAAACCGCTACTTCCATGCTGGTACTGGAATATTCACATTTTTTAGATGATCACAATTGGATATTTTTAGACAGAACTAAAAACACACATCATTATACTATTCCTATATCATGTTACAAAGTCTGTAGATGTTAGGTTGGGCCTCGATTGAATTAAAAAGAGAAAAGAAAAGGTAATCAGAATTTATTTGTTGTTGTTCATTCCTCATCTGTGCCTGTATCTACATGTGGATTTCTATGTTAGTTGCATGTCTGGTAATTTTGTGGTTTTGATTATGTACTGTTGGTAACCCGTTCCGTTATATTTTGACCCGTGCAGCAAATCCATACCATGCTTACATCCCTAAATGTTACGGCAATTGAGGTTAAGACGATAAATTCTCTTGAATCCTGGGATGGAGGGGTCCTTGTAATGGTTTCAGGTTTTGTTAAGACAAACGATTATAGTGGCAGAAGGAAATTTGTGCAGACATTTTTTCTTGCTCCTCAAGAGAAGGGCTATTTTCTTCTTAATGATATCTTTCACTTCGTTGATGATGGTGTGGTCTACCAAGATTTAGCTCCCTCATTTTCAGACAGGAATGTGGATGGACCAGTAAATGTAGAAAACTCCATTTCAGAACCACCAGGTATAAAGTAAATCTGTGTAGGGAATCGTAAGTAGATTTTTCTGTTTGGTGAATTCATTGTAATGGCCTCTGGAAAACCTATTATTGCATGTGCTTTGTGAAACTAGTTGACAGGATCTGTGAGCTCTATGCCTATAACCTCTGTTGCATGGATTTTAATTTTGGGTCACCATAATAGTGTCAACATAACACGACACAGTTATGGGTGCCCTGTGACCAGGGTCAACACTCCTAAATTGACTTAAAGTCTGTTACAGTCCTTAGAGGTTAAAAGCAAAAGTACTTTGATGTCAACTTTAAAATAATCCTAGTACAGAACATCTATTAATTTCTTACAAGGGCTAGATATTTAGATTGCTTTTGTTTTGGCCCATGCTATGTACAAATGATGTCTTTGCCTCTGGCTGTTATGGACTTGGGCTGTCTGAGATGTCGCTTTGTCAACAGGTAGTTAAATTTTAAGACAGATGTGGGTGAGAAAGATGAGACACACAGCAGCAAAGGCACTTATTAAACTCTTTCACCATGCATTCATATCCTAGTAGTGTGTAGCTGTTATGAGATATAGTGTTCTGCATCCTATGGCATTTTGTAGCACAAGTCTGTTAGTCCATTTTGCTTATGTAAGGGCAAGACAGACATATTTGTACTTGCAATTGAGTCTGTGCAATATAGATCATCAATTGCTCTTCCCTTTATTTCTACTGCTGGGAATCTACTGCTGGGAATTTTTACAGTATGGTAATCATATGCTCCATTTTAAATGAATACCCAGGTAATTTCTGGTTTAGTTGCAATAGGTAGTGCGTGTGTGTGTATTGCTATACTTGAGTGGAAAGGGGGAGTGTGTCGAACCCGTATCTGAGACTCCTTGAAAAAAGAATTCTTCAAAAGTAACATCATCACAGATTGGACTGCTTGGTCCATGCTTCAGTCAGAGTTATTTTTCGCATCGTTTAGAAAGTTTTTTAAGATGGTCCGATGTTGTTTAGTACCAATTGAGGTTACATATGGTGTTTGTCTGTTAGGCTAAATTTGTATCTTTGGCAGTTTCTGATTATGTTCTGGAGGAAGAGGCAAGAGATTATGTTGACTCAATTCATATCGAAGATGATATGGTGGACAAATACAGTCTTCCGGAGCAGCCACAGCAAGAGGATGTGGAAGTGGAAATTGTTGTTGAAGAAGCTCCTGCTGAAGAAGTTCCGCCTTCACATCAAAATGTTCCCAGAACTAACACTTTAACTGAACACCAAACTGCTACATCTACTGCAGAGGAACTTGCTGGAGATCTTCCCAAAAGAACTTATGCTGCCATTGTGAGTATCTGTCCATTGTCTTGAACATTTGAGCTTGTCCAGAACATTGTCTTGCCCTGCAAACATTAATTTTTCTCTTCTATCTGATAGACTTTTTCACAATTTTTTCATTGAAATTAATCCTTTAAGAGTGTGCTGCAAGTTTTGTATTCCTTAAGTAATGTTCCATTTGGTTTGTATTAATCTGTGTCAATCCAATGAATCAATCGTTTGGCTTAATTGCATATATGAAGAATTATCCACAATTCTCTATGGAGTTAGATTTATGGTAAAAGATATAAATTTACTCAATTGGAGGTTGAATTGAATATGATTCTTCACATACATGGATTAATTCGTTGGATTAATCTACTAGCTTAAGTGAGTTAATATGAACCAAAGGAGTCTTAAGTTTTACGTCGGTCTCACAAGGTATGATATATTTCTTCATAATCATTATCATACTACACCTTAATCTCAACTATGTTGGGGTCAGGGGCATGAAGTTTGTAGTGCCAATCATTTGTCTAAAAATTGTTAGCACTATAAATTCTAGCAAAAAGGATAGTGGCAATTTTTTTGTAGGCCATGATTCTGATCACAACCTTTTCACAAAGGGATAATGAGATGAAATTTCAAAAATGTACATGGGGTTTTTTTTTTCAACTTGCTTGAAAAATATTTGATTGTGATGAGTTGAAATAATTGTTATAGTCATGCCCCATTACTAGATTAATACTGTAAATTAACGTGCACAACATGACTAACACACACACATCATGGTAAATAGGTATGGACTGCATTTTGTTGAAACTTGATAGTTAGCTGTTGACTGACTCGTTCTGTTTCTTATTCTGAATGGGACACCTGATAGCTTCGCGTTGCCAAGGAACAGCCTGCTCAAGCGGTTTCATCAATTACCTCTCAGACGTCTCACACCATGTCTGCCCAGCCTGACACTGATAGAAATCGTGTTCCTGAGCCTACTATTCATCAAACACAGTATGCATCTGCTGATCCTCCTGAACCCGTAATTGAAGTGGCTGAGGAGAGCATGGGGGCTGAAGAAGGTAAGCTTAGTTTAGATGCAGAAGAACTCACTGCAATGCTCTAGGTGGCTGCCTTTTTGTTTTTTCAAGTATGCTTCAGGTGGCTTCTTTTTTGTTTTATGTAGTCGAGTTTATTGTGATTTCTGTTACTAGTGGTCATGGTGGTGATGTTTAGAGAATTATTAGAATCCTCATGGGCTTCAAGACTGTTTATTTTGTTGATTTTTTCCTACATTTTTTGTTGATTTTTGATTGTTGATCATTGATTTTATGTTGTTTCAGGGGAATTTAAATCCGTATATGTGAGGAACTTGCCTTCTGATGTTACCGCTGATGAAATTGAGGAAGAATTTAAAAATTTTGGCATAATCAAGCCTGATGGAATATTTATTAGGAACAGGAAGGTGGGTACCTAACTACTCCTTTTGGGATCTCTGAGATTCAGCATTCTTCCTCGTGTAAACCATTAATTGGTATTTGACATGTGCAGGATGTGCTTGGTGTTTGCTATGCTTTTGTTGAGTTTGAAGACTTTGTTGCTGTTCAAAATGCAATCAAGGTATGGCTTCTCATCTCTATGCTGAGGCTCTTTTTTTGTCCTAACCAATTACAGTTGATGGCCCATCAAAAGCTTTGATGATCCTTTTCCCCTCTTCGAAGGGTAATTATCAAACACCCTCCCCGAGGTTTCACATAATCTCCCGTTGCCCCCCGTATTTCTAGAATTCGTTGAAAAGCCCTCTGAGATTTGACATAATATACAGTTTCCCCCTTGAACAATAACACCATTAAAATTTCCGTTAAATTTGTAGGTTTAATTACAAAACTTAAACCTCAAGCTTTATAACAATTCTATCCTTAAATTTTTAATCCATCACACTTTCAACCTTATCTTCCTATTATCCCACCCTCTTTCTCTCGACACACTATCCTCCTCTTCAGCGGCCGGCACCGCTGCCATTGCTGGCATCCAGCGGCCAGATCCTCTTTTTCTCTCTGTTCACCTCATCTCTTCAAATAGCTTTCAGCGCCATAGCCAAACAATTTCACAATCCTATTGTGAAAGAAATTCCAAACCCACACTTGCTCAACCCTGTTATTTTCTTCACAACAAAGATCCAAGAATCGACCACTCCAGATTCAGTTTTGAAACAACCAAAAATCTAGCTCAAGCAATAGCCCACCACCAGAAGAACAGAGAAGAAGGATTGGGCAAAGACTCGTATGAACGAAACGTCCAGATCTAGAAAATTTGAAAGTTATCACTTGCGATTAATGGACAGCCACTCCTAGATGACCCGATTGTAAAACTCAATCTGGTTATTAGTCCCTGAAATTCGACGTCGGGTTCGAAAAATCAAGGCATCGCATCGGAAAATTGGGATCACGAAGGCCTGGGTTGAGAGAGAGGGATAGGAGACACGAGATCGTCGGTGTTGGGAGGGACGGGGGGTTCCGACACCGGCACCGTCCAAGGCAGTGGCGGGGCTGGCCGGTAGTTAGGGAGGCAGGGGGTTTTGTAAGTCCATAACAAATTGCTTGAAATATATATAGATTTTAGAAAGAAACGGCAATGGATCAGTTGTGGTGAGGAGACCATGAAAAACAGAGACAAACCAGCGGTGGTGATGGTGGTCAAGCAGAGCCTTAAACATGCCAAGAATCAAACCATTTATTTTAAGGCCACCGTGAAAGGTTCTAGGTTAGGAATTATTTCAAGCATTTTTTTGTTGAATCTGTTTTGCACTATGACAGACTTTGTGTAGATGGAGGTAAATTTGGATACTTGAACATATATGGGGTAAGATTGTCATGTGAAAATTTTAGAATTAAATTAGTGTTATTCCAAAAAAAAATTAACAGTCAACAAACTAATTAACGGTCAAAGGGGGATTTTGTAGGTTTTACAATACCTCAGGGGGCTTTTCAATGAATTCCAGAAATACGGGGAGCGAAGTGAAGATTATGTGACCTCCGGGGGTGTTTGATAATTACCCATTGACGAATGAATCGATGATTCCTTTTTCCGTATTTTAGTAAGTTAAATAGTTTTGGCTCATATGTATTATGTTATGGTCGCTTTCACTGGCCACTGCAGGCTCATGTGCCTTATAATTCTTTCATGAATCATATTCTATTGATTATATTGCTTAAATTTGGGTGGTATGTGAAGTTTCAAAGAGAGGAATGCATTGCCTTTTCATAGTTTCACCGCCATTTTGGTTACCACCTTCATTCCTCCCCCTCCCCCCCAAAATCACTATTTTTTTTTCATAATGTATTTTTTTAGTATCTTGATATGCAAGCTTAAATATCTTATGTGCATATGGTAATTGAATGTTTGTAATTCCTAAATATATTTATTTTCTAAATTTTGACAATTTCTCCTTGTAATAATTTAAGTCAAATACAAGTACAAAAGCCAAACATAGCAAGTAAAAAGGGAGGAGGGGTGGGGGTTAATTTCTGAAAAACGTCTGGTCGTGGATGGTCAAAGCAAAAAGGGTACTGGAGATGTTGTCAAGATATGCAAGCTTAAATATCTTATGTGCATATGGTAATTGAATGTTTGTAATTCCTAAATATATTTATTTTCTAAATTTTGACAATTTCTTCCTTGTAATAATTTAAATCAAATACAAGTACAAAAGCCAAACATAGCGAGTAAAAAGGGAGGAGGGGTGGGGGTTAATTTCTGAAAAACGTCTGGTCATGGATGGTCAAAGCAAAAAGGGTACTGGAGATGTTCTCAAGATATGTAGTCAATATTGGCACTTACATGTTTTGCAGTCTTTTAAATGAATTAGAATTATTGTTCATGCAGATAAATGGCCTTTTTTTGGGAAGCAGGGTCAAACTCTATTCTTTCTGGCTGAATACACTGTTTTTTGCTCCCACAGGCATCCCCTATACAATTAGCTGGAAGACAAGTATACATTGAAGAGCGGAGGCCAAACAGCAGTGGCATCCGTGGAGGCAGTATGTTCTTTTGCTTTTTTATTTATAATCACCAACTGGACTCTCTCTCTTTCTCTCGTACATGTGCACAGTCACATATATGCACATCATTGTGATCCTTTTGCAGCGGGTTCTTTACAGATACTTAGGTTTATGCTGCTTATCTCTTGAGACATAGTTTGCTCATGTTTAGTTGGAGCTTCTCCATAATCTGGGCTTTGCAGTTTATATTTCATACTCTAAGTTGAGGAACCTTTCCAATAAAACAAGTGGACAATATTCATTTAGTTGTAGTCTTGTAGAGGGTCAATATTTTTTGAGGTGCGGTATTTACTTAAGTATAGCATTAGTACCATTGTGCTGCTTTGTCTTGATTTAGGAGAATGCTCGAGCATCTCATGCCCATAAATGTTCTTTTACCCATATACTGAAAGAGACGATTATATCTTCTCAAAAACTCTATTATGCGTTCTTTTCAATTTAAATTTTCTGCTGTCCTGAAATAATGCCATTTGAAACTTAGTACTCTTAAGTCTCTATCTGTGTAATGGTCACTTAAGTATAATTCTATTAGTAACTAAATATTTATGATTTCATTTCTGCACTCAGCCAAAAGGAAATTGATCATATACTTTAATTAAAAGAGTTCTTGTGAAAATGTTTTGGACTCACTTAAAGTGTAGAGTCTCGGTTTTTATACAAGTTCAGTGGTTAATCACTATTATATGTAATAATTGTCTCTTGTAAAGCACCTGTAGTAAACACTTGCCAATTCTGCCTAATTTCATTTTCGGAATTATAGCCTAGGAGCCACAGTGTGGACATCCTTAATAAGCCTTGTATCCAAGACTGCATGTAGAGATGTATCGGCTTGTGATGTTAGGAAAGATCAAATGGCTGTGGAGTTGCTTTGACTAATTGTTGTTTGAATTTTTGAGCAGGGGGGAGAGGCAGAGGACGAAGTGGTTACCAACCTGAGTCCACAAGGGGTCGCTTTGGTTCACGTGGTTTGGGTAGGGGAGGAGGCTACCAAGAAGTGGACTACAAACCAAGAGGCAATGGCTTCCATCAGCGTGGCTCTCGGTGAAATGGCTGTGTTACAAGACCAGACAGTCCATGGGGCTACTACAATCTTTCCAGGCTTTTTTTTTAATCGTGTTTTAAGTGAGTGAAGGTTAGTTCCCAGGTTAGAACATTTTCCAATTCAATAGCTTGAGGGGAATATGGTGTGTACGTTTTGCATTGTGTGCAACTTTACAAGGAGTCTTTCTTTCCGAGTCACGTTTATAGTTTGTGTCCTAGGCCGTAGCTCCTCCTCCCCTTGAATTGGTTTTTATGATGCAATTTAGGAGGGAGGAGGAGGATCTTTGAATTTTGACATTATTGTCTTCTGTTGCAATTCTAATCGGTATGCTAATTATTTATTGTTAAAGAATCATGAAACATTACATTTTTTTGCCGAGAGAGAATTTTAGGTAGAATCTTTTAAATAGAAGGTTACATACTTCCATCTTAATCGAAAGCTACACCAACTTAAAGACACCATAGAACCATAAAACACCAACTTGCGCTAGGAAACTAACGCTATTACACCCCACCTCTGAGTTTGATTTTACCTACACTAAAATCATAGTAGCTGATAACCCTTCATATCCCATTGCAATATCTTCATTTCCATAATTCGAGATGAACCTTTTGAAGGAACCCCCCCATATCTTTACGGCTTCAATTTCTTCCAAGTGCCATTCCCTTTAGACGAATTGATAACCCAATCAATCCAATTTTCCTTTCCCAATCAAGTAGAATGATTCTCCTTAGATGCTCTGATCCTTTAACTAAACAAATTCAGAATTAGACAGAATAACACTTTGATTTGATGCAAATTTACAGGTTAAATTTATCATCTGACTTCTAGGCGTACGCCAACGTCTTTAGTAATTTCAGCCTTAGGCACTTGCAGCTGCTCTCTGTACTTGTGGAATTGCAGGGGTTTCACATTCCTCATCTTCTTCTTCTTCTGTGTCCCAGAGGAAGCTTGCATAAGCTGCATGAACATGACTGCAGAATAATGAATTGTATTTGTCAGTAACCAGAGAAGCCTAAAAATGACATATGCAAAGAAACCTGTGTAAAGGAAAAAAGGTAAGAGAGAGAGAGAGAGAGAGAGAGACGTGCCTGTCTTGAGGTGCCGCTTGAACAGCTCGTTCATGGTAACTGAGAGCTCTTCCTTCATCTTGATGCAGTTCCCAAACTAATTTGGCGTACTGTGATAATATTTCTCCATCTTTTGGATCTGCGAGAATTGCTCGACAGTAGTATTCATCAGCTCTCTGAAGCTCTCTCTTTGACTCATACAGAAACTGGGCATAGTTCCTGAGAAACAAAGGGTCTCCTGGATTCTCTTCCACCATCCTTCTGTAATGTTCTTCAACATCTGCACTACTTTCTCCTCCATTACCACCACCACCACCATTGCCATGGTTGAAATCACCTCTGCCACTACCACCACAACCGCCGCCGCCAGAGACGCTGGTATCAGTGCCCAGACCTACAAATGCAGATTGTAACGTTTTCCAGTCACCGGAGCTGGTGATTTCAGTCATGCTTCTTACCTGTTCACTTAACACCATGTTGGTCTTAACTTCATTCCCATCATTCAAAGCCATTAGTTGCTGGCCAGTTTCCGTATCCACCTGTTTCTGGAATTCTGCAATCTCTTCACCTTCTTCCATCTCACTCTCTTCATCTTCCTCTTCATATCGAGCACTTGACCTATGGAAGGAGAAAGATGGAATCGTTTCCAGCATGCAGCACTTGTTCCTGCTGGACATCTTCCTCTGCTGATCTAATGTGCAGGACTTTTCACTGGACGAATCAAGGACAAGTCCCTGCAAGTTATCTTCCGAATGTGCACGGCGAAAACTGCCATGGACGGAGATCCCAGATCCAGGAGACGAGCTGCAAGATAAATTTGTGCGATGGAGAGATCCAGGAGACATCTGGAATGAGAGTGATCTGGTGTAAGGAAATGAAGTGGGTGGGTGGTGGTGCTTGATGATGGAGGTGAGTTCATATGCATGGCTATGGTGGTGGGTGCTGTTGTTATTGGGACTTTCAGAGATGGAGGATAAGAGAGACCCCAGAATTGGGGTTGATGAGCTTCTCAGTAGCATTTTTCTTTCTTGGTTTTGAGGTTTCTGTGGGAGTGAAGGTGGGAAGAATTAGGGTTTCAAGTGATCAGAATAGAAGAGGAATGAAAATCACAGGGTGTTTGAAGAGCACACACATATCTCTACTTCCAGGAACAACTCAAGGGGAGATATTTTCTCCAAATACTAGTATATTTCTCTGAAAAACCTATGACAATAATAAGGGGTCTGGACCTGTTTATACAGCGGGGAGATCAGTTTAAGATTCTTTAAAAAAAAAAAAAGTTTTCTTCACTTCTCTTTGATAATTAGTCCATATTTGAGTCTATATAATTTGGTTATAGGGATTGCAAAACTGAATTTTGTTTGAATGCTCTTATGAATTTTCTAAAAAAACATTTTAAATATCAAATAAATTTGGAAATTTTCCTAAACCTGGACAAATCCTTTATTGGTATACTTGGAAAAAGTTGATTCTTTTTATTATTATGATGTGGGGAGAAATCATGATATGTGTGGTGATGAGAGGTCTGGATCCAGGATGGGGAAAGAAAAGTATACTCGGTTGGTACAGGGCCTACTACAGGCATGGCATTTATTTGGAAGGTTGTTTGAAGGAAAAAAAACCAAACTGAGGTTAAAATAAAAACCTGGAAATGAATATGAATTGATTCATGCGTCGCGTGTTCGGTTTGTTTTGTTTTGTCTCGTTCTTCTCGTTCTTTTTCTTCTTCTTCTATTATTTTTTTTATTTTTTTATTTTTGATGAAGGCGATTTGTTTTGTTCTTGTTCCAAATTGCACCAAGCATTCCATTTCGTGTCCTGAAAAATGTGCTGATGATCAAGGAATAATTGACCTTTAATCCCCCCCTCCCCTGTTTTGTGTGACACGTTCATTTATTCGGACGGCTATTTTGAATTCCATGTGTAATAATAGGGGATTTCAAACTTAAAAAATATTCAATTCATAATTCACCGAAAATTGCTTTCCCCTTGTGCAAGGTTTGAGACACCTTAGGCAAGGTTTGAGACACTCATGAAAATTGGTAAAAATTGGTGGTGAATTTAACATTTTTTATTCATTGTAAATTTGTGTTACCGGCGAGTCGAGGAGGAGCAGGTAGGATACGAGATAGCCGATTGTTGAAGATGAAAGAGATAGCGAGGGTGAGAAGATGAGAAATTCACGGTGAATTATTGAAATTCACATATCTCAAAAGCAACTCAGGTCCTAATTAGATGAGGTGAATTAAAGACTAATTCACTAGTAAATTATAGGAGACAAATTATCCACTAAATCACTTAAAAAATTCTCAAGTCTGAAACCCCTAATGATGGCTGCCCAAGATTTTTCGCACCATGTTTTTTATTGAGAAAAATGACGATTTTACCACTAATGTTTACTTAAAAGAGAGATTTTCCGCCATAGTATTTTTTGGAGTGATTTTACCATCAACATTTTCTTTTGAGAGTAAATATACCACCTGCAGTAAAATTTGACAACATGGCATTAAAAATGCTGAGATGAGCTCATTGTTGCCAAGAGCTAGACATTAGGTTTCTTTAAGGTCTCATATCAGCTTGTCACACATTATCGGCACTAGCCGAATGATTTTGAATGAGCGCATTTTTTTCGGAAAAAAAAGTGCTAAGATGACGTCCAAATTGATAATCTAATATTGAAATCGAATGGTTAAACTGCCAACTCTCTGAGACCCATCCATTGAACAAAATAAGCAATGCGCCGCTTATATTTCTTAAACTGTCAGTTTCATCACCGACCCCAAGATCTCTCCCCTTGTAGCCTTGGCCTTTGCCCCCTGCAAATTCATCATAGTTCAGCCCTTCTCAGAGGTGACTGCATCCTCGCGCGGTCATCCAAGGCACTCCCTCATGCTCCCCAATCTCTGCCGAATATCCTCACTCCAACTTTTTAACAAAACTCGTCAACCGTCCCTTGTTCTGTGGCAATTGTGGCGGTTCTGGTTTACCGACAGAAATGGATATTGGGAATGTTAAGATTACATTAAGTCTAAAGCAAGTGATGATTATTCTTTGCTTGATTTCATAATGTCAGTGAGGCTATGGCCCCTGCAAGGGAGGGCTAGGCATGCCACAATTGTCGCGGGATCGGTCGGGCAAAGGGAGAGAGAAGGGTTGGGGCTGGGTGATGACATTGAAAATGTGAGTAATAGAAGGGGTGAATTGCTTAATTTGTTTAATTAAGGGGTGAGTCTCAAATAAAGGCGTGAATGCCACATATACAGATTCGACAGCCTCACGGAATAAAGTGCAATGGTGGTCCCTTAACTTTAATTGTCGTCATATTTTATTTTTTTCATCCTCTTGAAGTCTCATTTTAAAAGTTATGGCGTACTCATGGTCCTTCCGTCCATTTTTACTGTTAAGTTTAACGGATCTTCCGAAAAAATTATAATTTTAACTACTGAGGTTTTCCTAAAAACTCTATCTGTACCCTAAATTTCTAAAATAACATTATAGTCACCCCAAACAATTTAAAACTTAACAAATGTCACCCAAATTTTTCAAACTTCACTATTGGTTCACTAAACTTTCCAACAATCACTTGACCGCCATCGGACCACCGACGTCGGTCGCCGGACCACTGCTGTTGGTTATCGGACCGTCGCCATTGGCCGTCAGATCGTCGACGATGGTCCGGAGGCCGACGACGGTGGTTGGAGTGCGGCAGCGACGGCGACGACGGAGGTTAACGGTTGTCCAGTGGCTGAGAGTGGTGGTTCAGTGGTGGTCCGGTAATTGTTGGAAGTTTAGTGAACTAATGGTGAAGTTTGAAAAATTTAGGTGACAATTTTAAGTTTTAAATTGTTTGGGGTGACTATAATGTTATTTTAGAAACTTAGGGTACAAATAGATTTTTTAGGAAAACCTCAGTAGTTAAAATTATAATTTTTTCGGAAGATCCGTTAAACTTAACGGCAAAAATGGACGGAAGGACCACCAGTGCGCCATAACTTTTAAAATGTGACTTCAACAGGACAAAAAGATAAAATATGACCCCAATAGGATGTCAATTAAAGTTAAGGGATCACCGGTACACTTTACTTT
The DNA here is from genome assembly GCA_024586325.1 of Stellera chamaejasme. NCBI lineage: Eukaryota > Viridiplantae > Streptophyta > Magnoliopsida > Malvales > Thymelaeaceae > Stellera > Stellera chamaejasme. Next base: position 8,623,678 of record CM044982.1, on the reverse strand, counting down.
AGCTTCACGCCATGTGGCACCGTCAATAGTTGAGTGGTAGTTTAACCCTTAATATGAAGACAGGTGGTATATTTGATCCTATAAGGAAACGTTGGTGACTAAATAACACCACAAAATAATTCAATGACAAAATATCTCTTTTATTCAAACGTTTATGACAAAATCATCCTTTTCCGCCTTCTTATTTCTTAAGTTCTTTTTTAAAAAAATACTTAAAACAACTGATAATTTCAAAATTTCACATTATATAACCAGTTCCAATAATTTCAACCGATAATCTTATGCTCTTACACCCCCCTATCTTTGTTGGTGCCATCAGCCATGGGCCCATGTGCTGTTATAAGATGCTTGGGATGAGTGGGAATTACCAGAAGATATAGTTGGTCATGTTATTTGATTGATCTCCAACCTATTTAACTTCCCTTTTGATGGTTTCTATATGGGTATATGAAACTGCCAAATGGAGGATTATGTATCTTCATTTTGGTTTCTTCTTATTTGTTTTGGCCATTTAGAAAGAAGAAAACTCAATGCCTAACTTATGGAAATGTTTGTCCTCGTTTTATTTATTCCATACTTGCTGCTCGTTCTTGTAGTTGAAGTTGGTACGAAAGTTTTATAGTTATATACCAGATCCACGATTCGTATAGAGTTTCTAAGATAAAGGATTAAAAGTGTAAATATCAAGAATTGAACACCATGTGTAGAAAGTACAAACGAGATTAATCTACATCATCATCGACCTAAAAACGGACGAATATGATCGTTCTGGACACACGTCACGACCTAAAAACGGACGAACATGATTGTTCATTATTGAGGGCATTTATCGGAGTGATTCCATTTATGGCTCTGGACACACGTCACGAGCCAAATCCCCCACATCTACAGACGAAGCCTGAGTTTTACCTCACTCATACCGTCACTCAAGTCACCTTCGAGGACGTAGCATCATCAGCACCGATACGTGCTATGAGTACAAATTCGCGATCGTCAATTGGAGAAGAATTGGATTCATGGAGTTGTCTCAACCGATACGTTTGACAATCCGGTACGCAATTTCAGGGGCTTATTTGTATAAATTAGGAAGTGTGAGGACTATTTTGCTAGAGGAAAAAACTTGGAGGTCTAAATGGGTTGGAAAAAAGAGTTAAATGCCTGAAATTGCTTAAGGTAAACTTAGAGAACCTATTTGTATTACTAATAAAAAGATAATGACTTACTAAAAAACCAGAAAACCTAAATTGAAACTTCTTGCTTTTGTTTTGTCGCCGCCTCCATCGAAGGACTGGACTGTGAGTATCGACGGAGTATTGCAAACAACTCCAGCCAAGCCACCGCGCAGCCCTGCCTTATTCTCCCCCGCCTGCCGCCGCCTCTTCATCTCCGATCCGCGTCGCACGAAGAACTGTTCGCGTAACCACGCGTTTATATTCGTCCACGTATCGCGTTTTGGTACGTACGTACCCTTTCGTCGAAACTCAGCAGGGTAAACGAATCTGGTAACTGATAACATCTGTATAAAATGTTCAGATTGGCTATAGACGAGTGAGAATCAAAAATGTTGTTGTAACTTCTAGGTTCCAAGTGCAGATGGCACTGAAAGGTGTGTGGCAACTTCAGAAGCTGATCGTGAGCTACTGTGATTGGGGAGGTAGTAGTAGAGGAATCAGGTATCTCTTTATTACTTCTGGCTATCTGGACCTTTACTGCTAAATTGAATTCGATCTCTATGTCTTTGTACAAAACTGATGCTTCATTCACATAAACCTTTGCGAATTAGTCAGGCTACAGAGTGTGATGTTATTTCTTCAGTTTCTTCGAATTGAATGTACATGAGACTTGTTTTTTTAATCATCAGGGTTATAAATAAGTAAGGATTAATCGCATTTCAGTTATTTACATAAATTGATGTCTTATGTCAAGTACCACAAACGAAGATGAACATTAAAAAAGTTGGGAAGAATTTAAATAATTAGTATTGTGAGAAAGGAGGTTGAGCTCTTTTTGTTGTAAGGTTGTAACCTGTTCTGTTGTGGCTTTGTGTTTGTTCTGTGGGCAGTGGCAGTCCTGTGGTTTATTTTCCTTCATCTCTAAAGAGCAGAATGAAATATAAATTACTGGGAAAGTTTGGTCGCTGTAAAACGTGTGGAGTGGTAATTCATCATTTCCATTTTTTCTGAATTGTGTATCACTGCAGGGCATTTATGGAGTCACATTTGCCAGCATTCAAAGAGAAGAATCCTCAGCTGGAAGTGGTGACTGAACTTATTCGTGGACAGCATCCACATCTAAAGGCCTTCTACCGTAAGTTGATCCATATTCTCATGAGTGCAGGAAACACTCTAACCCCAGAAGTTTTTTTTGATAATTTCTAATATACATGAACCATTTTCCATCAATGCTCAGGAAACAAAAATGAGCGTGTTGTTTGTGTAAGAAACCTCGATCCAGATGATGTACTTCTTCATGCAACCCGTCTAAGAAATGCTTTGGGTAGAAAGGTGATAAAGTTAAAGACGAGGCATGTAACTCAAAACCCTAGCGTGCAAGGTACCTGGACAACTGCTGTTAAGTTCTAGAGCACATTGAACCTGGTTTATTCTTGTATTATGCATGTTTCGCATGCCGTGATAAGTGTCTCTTTGTTTCAAGTCCACAAAAAAGTGTTCTTTGAAGTAGTATAGCATAGCGAGAACTTTCGTAGCTACTGTTGGAATTGTTAGCCTTGCACTAAATTCTTATCCTTTAGGGCTACCTTATAAGCTTTTCTTTTTAACTACTGTGTTGGATAAGGGTGTGTGGAAGAGGGGACTTGAACCCGTACAACTTTATCAAACGTCGTTTCTCAGAGGCAACACGTTGTAGCAACAATGGCGAGCAATTCACTTCATTGTTTTGGGCTGTCAAGAAAAATAAGTTTACTTTCCTTGAAGGAAAACTTGTATTTGTCTCGTTATTATGTAGAAATGTTCAGATGTTTTACACAATTCATCTTAATCTTTACACAACAAATCTCTCAATTTTGGGGACACAGGATTGCATACACATGATTCCATTTTTTTTTGAACTGCTATCAAAACATTTTCAATTACTCAGGGAAGAAAATATACAAGAACAACAGGATTCAACCCCAACACAAAAAGAGGGAGACTAGGCAAGCAGAGCCCCTTGAGATAGGGGGCAGCAGCTGGCCTACTAACACCTCCCACGAAACAGAAAAAAAAACAGCGAACACAAAAATAGCCACAGAAAACAAGAAAACAAGAGGCCAGGCCACATCCTTACAGAACACCCCTAACAGACCAAGCCATCCGAACCCACTACCCCACCCCATCTGCTGCCCTCAGCAAGGAGTCTTGGAGCCAATCCACCCAAGACAAATTTAGCTTCCTGTCTCTGCTAGAAATCCATAGGAAGGATAGCACTGACATCAAGAAGATTTCAGCAGCTCTCCAAGGGAGTTCTCGCATCACAACCTTATTCCGCGCCTTCCATAACGACTCACATCGTGACGAACACGATAGATCGCCACACCCGACCCACTTTGGGGGCCTCGAGCGAGGAAAGAATCCCGTAACACATCCGTAACCTCCCGAAAATTTGAGACGTCCGTATTGCACCACCTTGCAATCCGCACGCCGATCTCCGAAACCCATGGACATTGCACCAACACATGGCCGTGGTCTCGATCGCCATCGCGCATAGCGGGCAATTGATTGACGCCACCTCTACTCCTCTTTTGCGAAGCTCGCCTCGCACCGGGATGTATCGTCTGCTGTTTCCAAATGAAAATATTGACCTTCTTGGGAATTTTGTTGCACCAACGCATCGGGTCTTCATGTCTCGCCGCAAACTTCGCGCGATTCTCTTGGATAAGCAATCGACCGCAAAGGTGCCATCAAAGGCGTGCTCCTAGCTCCATCTGTCTGGAAGCTCCCGATTAGGAGTGAAAGCCTGCAACAAGGACAACAACTGCTGGAACTGGCCTTCCGCCCTCCCTCTCAGAGGTCTTCTCCAACTCCACTCCCACCTCCACTCTCTCTCCTCCCAGCTAACCTTATCGCTCACCAAACAGCCCTGATTAACCTCCAGCTCATATAACCTCCTAAATCTCTCCTTTAGCGGACACCCACCCACCCACTCATCCACCCAGAATTTGGTAGAGTTCCCCCTCCCCACCACTCTCCTGAACATATTCCTAAAATCCACCCCCAAGTTCTCTACTTCCGCCTCCGCCCTACCAATATCCCTCCACACACTCCACTCTCCCCCGGTGACCCCTAGATTTAAGGACCCAGGGACCCCCCCATAGATACTACTCACCACCTTTGTCCACAACCGATCCACCTCATGTAACCACCTCCACTTCCACTTCCCCAGAAGAGCTAGATTTTTCCCTTTCAAACTACCCACTCTCAACCCCCCTACTTCACTATCACCAAACACCTTATTAATTTTAGCCCAGATAATTTTCCTACCCTCCCCCGCAGCCCCCCAGAAAAATTTATTTCTCAGATTTTCAATTTTCCTCACCACTCCAACCGGGGCACGGAACACTGAGAAGTAGTACAGGGGTAAGCTTCCAAGATCCGAGTTCATCAACGTATGCCGACCGCCAATTGAGAGGAGTTTTGATTTCCAACCACCGAGTCTCTTCTCTACTTTTGCAACGATCGGATTCCAGCTTAGCCACCCGGCTCATATTCGCACCAACCGGCATGCCCAGATAAATGAACGGTAGCGCAGCTGAAGAGCACCCAAGATGCCTTGCCAAACTGGCAACCTCCTCCACTTCCACTCCAACACCAAATATTCTGCTCTTTCCCATGTTGATTTTCAGCCCTGATGCCAACTCAAAACACTGAAGCAGTCTGAACAGAGACCTTGCATTGTCCAATGACCACTCACCACAAAACACCGCATCATCTGCAAACTGAAGGTGGGAGATACTGACCCTCTCTTGGCCGACTGCAAAGGGACGAAAAACTCCTTGACTAACTGCCTCCTCCATCATGAAGTTTAGACTCTCCACTGCCAAAATAAATAAGAACGGAGACAACGGGTCCCCTTGTCGTAAGCCCCTCTCCATCCCACATTCTGCAGTCGGGCTTCCATTGACCAAAACCGATATCCTGGCCGACTCCAAGCACCCAGCTATCCACCTCCTCCATTTTTCCCCAAAGTTCATTTGGTCAAGAACAGAATCTAGGAACCTCCAGTTCAAGCTGTCATAGGCCTTTTCAAAATCCACTTTAAGAATGAGCATTTGACGTTTTACCTTTTTCGCCCAAGAGATGATCTCGTTAAGAATCAGGACCCTATCTGAAATTTGCCTCCCTTCTATGAAAGCTGATTGAGTCTCACCCACCAGACCTCCCACAACTCCTTTCAATCTCTCTGCTAAAAGCTTAGCCACAATCAGACTTATCGGCCTGTAGTCTGAAATAAGGATGGGGTCTTTCACCTTTGGCACCAAAGCAATGAAAGATGAGTTACACCCAGCCCCGAATCTGCCCGACTTCTCAAATTTCCTCACTGCTGCTATCACATCTGCCTTCAGGATCTCCCAGTTTGCCCTAATGAAATTAAAATTGAAACCGTCAGGGCCTAGAGCTTTTCCACCCCCACACCTCCACATTGCTTGTTTTATTTCGTCCTCCGAGAAGGCCGCTTCCAAGGACCTTGCTTGCTCTACACATGATTCCATTAAAGTTACAGTTTCAAAGAAATTCTCAATATCTTACCTATCACTCCCTCTATCCCTATTAGATTGTTACTTTTGATGTGTTAAGGAGAGTCGAGTACTTCTAGATTTTTTTAGGGCTGACAATAACAGTTGAAACGTGTTGTTCTATTTCTCGGAAATCATAAACACCATATTTTCCTGGATTTGGTACATTTGTGATTTTAATGTTGGACTTTGAAGAATTTATTGAGTAGCAACTTTACGTAGTGATCTAGACTTTTTATTGAAATGTATGTTCTCTAAGCATGATTGTCCTGCAATTTCAGGTTTTACGAATTTGTTTTCATCCATGTTCCAAACCAATACTTATGAATATTAGACAAAGAGACAGATGTATATGAAATCACACAACTGATATTCAAATATTAAACATGAACTTACAGAATCTGGTGAATACCAGATGATTACAGCACACAGTGGTTTTTGGATAAACACAGTAGCACAACAAGCTTCCAACAACAACAACACGCGAACAAACCAAACTTGAAACTAGGAAAAATATTAACAGTAGTAGAAGGATGTTCAACACATGAACAAGGAAGGCAGAGAGAAAGATGTAATGCTCAGTAAATGGATGTCTTCTTCATCTGCTGAAGTCTTCTTTTATAGGCAGATTTCTGTGAGGGTGGCCATCAACTTCTTTTACAGCTGTAATGCACTAATGCTACAGTCATTATGCATTATTGCTGAGTGCGTATTCTTTACAGAAGTGGACAAAAGATAATCGTCCCACTAATGCAAAATTTCTTCTCCTTCACATGGTTCTGTCTGCCATTAAACTGGTCCACCAGATGATGACCCTCCACCTTTTGCCAGCTGCTCTTTGACAGATTTGAAAGCTAATTTCATTAGCTTATCCTTCATCTCTTCTAATGGGATGTCTGCTAACTCTGATCCGGAGTAAAGCTTCCCAAGAGTTGTATTAATATTTTCTTCCTTCAAGAGTTCAGACAGACCAATTCTCTTGAGAGTGATGTTTTCTATGAGATATGCATTAATAACGCATTTATCCCACCAGTGGGAAACCCATACCTTTTCTAAGATGGGAACATATTTTTCTTGATTTATTTCATAGTGTCATCTAACAATCCATGAGATTCGATAAATGACCAAGAAATAAAACTCAGAAAAAGGAATTACCATCTTTTTAGATTTCTGTTTGTTGAACTCAAAAAAAATTTCATAAGATTCTTTGACAGCATCTGGAAGCTGTTCTGATATCAAACCTCTTTTCTCAAACCAGTAGTGAAACCAGTTTGGAAATCTTATCTGGTCTGTTTTGAAGATTATCAGCCAAGAATGTCTTAGTTCTGAGTTCTGGATATTAAAGACTTCTTCCCATACTTGGATATAATCCCAATAAGTATAAGCATGGTTACTATATCCTCCAAACAAGAACCTTTTTCTAGAATGAGGAGCTCCTCATTCTTCTGGAGTCCAGACTTTTAGAATCTCCTATTTAGAAATACCTATTTCATTGAAATACTTTCCTTCAAGAGATTTGGTATTTCTATTTTTATGTTCTATCTCCACAGATCCTGTTTCTAGGAGAATTAATTCAAAGTATTCATTTTTTCGAATGGGATGAAACTCTCATACTAGATGTCTATTTTTAGGCCAATATTTTCTTGCCATTTCTGAAGGAGTTAAAGCCTTGACTCTTTGTCTTCTACAGGACAGATGGACTCTTCCATTTCTCTTTTCTCTGGAAGAATCCCTAGAGAAAATAGAGTAATGTCCTGAGATTTTGCATTCATTCTAGGAACCAGTGTTCCTTCAAAATATCTGTTATCCTTGTAATAAGCATGAGGATAAGGGTAAGGAAAAGTTCTTCCTCTTTTTAATTCATTAGGAGAAGTAGGTGTTATAACCATATTCTCCTTTACTTTTTTTGAGAGGGCTCCTCTCTTTCAATTTTCTGGGAGGATTCTCCTCTTTCGATTCTCAATTTCTGTCCAGAGGGTAACTCATAAAGTTCCTCTGAAATTGGATCCTGAGCTCCTACTTGGAGATAGGGAGCTAACTGGCTATCCTCCTGAGAAGATTGATATTCTATGTCCATGGAATTACTCCCATGAAACAATGTTTCCAGAAGATCTTCTATGTTTCTTCTTACTTCATTCTTGGATTTCCCCATGTCCTCTGTGCAAAAATTCTTGGGTCAGAAAGTCAAGCAAACAATTTTTTGATTCATCAATATGTTCAATATCAAAATAAAAAACAGCTAATATTGATTGCCACCTAGCAAATATTTGTTTAGACGCGAGATTTTTTACATCCTTAAACAGAACACTCTTTGCTGCTTACAATCAGACCTGATCAGAAACCCTTAATTAAGTAAATCTTCTTCAAACTTTGTGACACAAAGAACTATTGCTAAAATTTCTTTCTTTATTGTAGCATAGTTCTGTTAAACTTGATTCCAGACTCCTGAAGTGAATCTTACTAATTTTTCTTTTCCATCCATTTTATGTTTTAAGATTCCTCCATATCCTATTTCGCTAGAGTAAAATGCACTAGAGGTCCCATAACTTTAATTATTGTCCTATTGGGATCCCATTTTAACTTTTTGTCCTCTTTAAGTCCTATTTTTTTTAACTTTTTACTCATTCGCGGTCCTTCCGTCCATTTTTACCGTTAAGTTTAACGGACCAATGGGGAAAATGATAATTTTAACTACTGAACTTTTTATAAAAGCTCCATTTACACCTTAAGTTTTGAACAAAATAATTAAATCACCCCAAACAATTTTAAAGTTTACAATTTTACCAAAACTTTTCAAACATTGCAAATAAACCCACCACCTTTCTACCCACATCTGGACAACCGCCGGATCGGCCACCCCGGCGTCGGATCAGCCGCACCAGCCGCCAGATCGGCAGCCCAGGCAGCCGGACCGCAGGCCAAGCCGCTAGATCGACAGTCCCGGCCGCCGAAACGACAGCCCAAGGCGCCAGATCGGTGCCCAGGCCGCCGAGGTCGCAGCCTAGGTCGCCGGATCGGCAGCACTTGCAGCCAGATCGGAGAGCCCAGGCCTCGAATCGACGGTTGGGCTCGCCGATCCGGCTCTGGGGTGGCCAATCCGGATGTGGGTAGAAGGGTGGTGGGTTTATTTGTAATGTTTGAGAAGTTTTGATAAAATTGTAAACTCTAAAATTGTTTGGGGGTGATTTAATTATTATGTTCAAAACTTATGGTGTAAATGGAGCTTTTAGGAAAAGTTCAGTAGTTAAAATTATCATTTTCCCCAATGGTCCGTTAAACTTAACGGCAAAAATGGACGGAAGGACCACGAATGAGTAAAAAGTTAAAAAGAGGACTTAAAGAGGACAAAAAGTTAAAATAGGATCCCAATAGGACAATAATTAAAGTTATGGGACCTCCGGTGCACTTTACTCTATTTCGCTAGCATCAGTTTCAAAAATCTTAAAAGCTTCAGGAATATGACACAAGGGATTTCTTTGAGTTTTCTTTTCACAAGTCTGACTACTTGTGTTTGTTCTTTCCCCCATTCTGGAGGATTTTTCTTTAATCTATCAAATAAAGGTTTGCAATCTTTAGCCATATCTCTATAGAATTCTGAGACATAATTCAGGCTACCTAAAAACCTCTGTAGTTGCTTCTTTTCTTTGAACTCATCAGGAAATTTTTCTTTAAAACTTATTGATCTATCAATAGGTTTTATTGTACTTATGTATATCATATGTCCTAGAAATCGAACATTAGTCTGGAACAGTTCCATTTTCTTAGCAGAAACCACTAATCCTGCTTCTTCAACTATTTTCATAAATTTATGCAAGTGTTTCCAATGCTGATCAACAGACCGTGAAAATACCAACACATTATCAATATAAATAATAGTAAAAGAACTGTAAGGATTAAAGATTTTATTCATGATTCTCTGAAATTTTGAGGTGCATTCTTTAAACCGAATGACATTACATTCCATTCATAGTGTCCAAAAGGAACATTAAACCCCGTTTTATATTTATCATGTTCTACAATCTGGATTTGCCAATACCCAGATTTCATGTCAAACTTTGAAAATACAGTGGAACTGTATAATCTTGACAACAATATGCTTTTTTCTTTCCCAAAAAGCATTGGGAATATCCGCACAAACTTTTCTATTCAAAACTTCTTTAAAAGTCTGAATTTGTTTCTGAACTTCTTGAGTCTTAACTTTTTCTTCGACACTCTTGTGTCTAATATCTTCCTAAGACTCATCAATGTTTCTTCCCTATTATTCAAATTGGTAGTAAGTTCTTCTAGTAAGCTAGTGGTTCAACAAACTTAAAAAACTATTCTTCTTCCAAACTTCTTGGTTGTCAAACCATTTCTATCAACCTTATAGGGTGTAATAGCACTAAGAAACGGTGTTCTAAGAATTACATCTTGGTTCATCTGAGCAAGTACTGTAAAATGATGTGAGATATAAATCTCCTCATTGCAGACATCTACATGAGTTAATTTAAACATCATAGGCATTACCTGTTTATTAACAGCTGTGATGAAACCAAAAGTTTTCTCTAAGTATTTATGGGGAATCAAACCTTCTTTGATCACATTTCTATCAGATCCTGAATCAATTAAAACAATAGTAGTGATCTCAAATTATTTTTCAACCTTCAAAGTGATTAAATTGGTATACCCTTGATTAGACACATACTCAATTTCATTTATCTGAAGTGGCTTATTCTCAAGGGGTAACTCAACAGATTCTTCTTCTTCAAGCATTATCCCTTTTTTCTTCTGGTCATTGAAATTGTTTAGATTTTCAATGACAGTATTATCCTCTTGAGGACATTCTTCGTGGGGATAATTTTCTACCCCATGTAATTCTAAAATCTCAATTCTCTTTCTGAGATCTTTGACATCATTTTTAACCTAGTGAAGTTCAGATTTTAATTCTTTAACCGTAGGTTCTCTATAGCTAATCTAAGCTTGTCCAACTCTATTTAATATTTCATTAAAACTATAGATCTAAGGTTTATTCAATTCTTTCCAATCTGGCTTCTTCTTTTGCCATTTTGGAGCTTCTTGTTCTTGATTACTGATTTTATCTAGATACTTTAGAAGAATTTCTTTTCTAGTATCTGGATCCTCTATATTTCTTGCTAATTCCAGAATCCTTTCATCTTCTTCTGTAATAACATTTATCTGAATCATATTTAATTCTAGTTTTCCAAATGCCTTCTGAATATCACAGGAATCACATCGACATTTTGAATCACAACTAGTATCAGATTCTTGACTATACTCACTACTTGAGTCTATTTCATTGAATTCATTAAGACCTTCTGAGCTATCTGAATCTTTTTCCACTAATTCTTCTCATGAATCGCTATTTAGCATAATTTGCATAAGACTATGCTTTAGACCTTCATCAATTTCAAGAGAATTTATCTTCTGTTTAACCCTACATTTATTTTGGAAATGTCCTACTTTTCCATACTTCCAACAGATTGGTTGTTTAGAATCATTCTTTCTGAAGTATCCAGGTTTATTCTTTCTGAATTTCCTTTCTCTAAACCTATTGTACCTTTTAGGTCTTTCTTCTCTTCTTTCGAACCTTCTTTCTTTATACCTTTTATAAGGTATATATTTTATATAATTCTTACCATGGTTGTCATCAAGACTGTAACCATATTCAGCACAAAAACTTCTCATTTCTATTCTACCTTCAAGTCTTCCCTTCTTGATTTTCTTTCTCCATTTTAACTCATGGCACATTTTCAGACCGACTTCTTTTATTTCTGAGAATATTTGGCCATAAGTATAATGTTCTATATTCAAGGTTCCTCGGTTCTTTTCTTTTAAGTGATCAATAACTAATTGACCAAAATGTCTTGGTAAACCCTGAATAAACTTTTCTTTCCAGATAGTGGAATTGCAATCTTCTCTTTCATAAACTCTTGAAAGAAAAATATATTTATACCACTCTAAATCTGACAAAGTCTTACATTTTAAATTAAGTTGGAGTTCTCCATTAAACCTTTGTTTAGACTCTCCTGATCCTATAAAATGCAAGTAAATAGTCAATATTAGAGTGTTAATAGCATCAGATTCCGATGATATCAAGGTTTCATTCCCTTGTACCATTGTTATTTCTTTTCTAGCATTTCTTATCTCATATTTAGCTTGTTCTGACATACACTTGTCCCACCAATTTCTCAGTTGCCCTGAAAATCCAGAAATTATCATATCTGTAACCTGCATATCAGTACGATTTGTGGATGTACTTCTGACAGCTATCCTGTACATTATCATATGATGAATAATTTGAGATATTTGATATTCTGAGAGACCGTCAATATTTCATTCTCTCAACTCATCTCCTCTATAAGAAACAAACGGATCAGGCGGTCAGAAATTATTTTGCCTGATATCAACTGGAGATGGTTTACTGGTGTACGGATGTGAAACATTCCATACCCTTGAAGGACCTCCTCTTTCCATTTTAATTTTATTAACCTGAGGAGTCTTCATAGAAAGTTGGTCTTCTTTAGAAATTTTTTCTTTAATGACATTAATCTGAGGACCTTTCTGCTTACTATCCCTGATAGTAAGTTTACTAACTTGTTCTGATAATTCGTTTACTTTTTCAGAAACCTCATCATTTCTTCTTCCTCAATTCTACACATTTGCTTTCCTAATGATTGTAGCTAAAGAATTGTGTAATTATTCTGTTCAATCAGAGATTGAACATCCTTAGATACTGCTGGTTTAGAACTAGCTTCTTTACCAGTAATTTTAAAAGGTGAGGCTACTGCCTATTCTCCTAAAACAATTGTCTTAGAAGGAGGATGTATGGTAGTTACTTCTTTTATCTCCTCCCCATCTTTGACTTTGTAAGTGTTCCACGTTTCTTCTAACACAGCCAACGTTACATCTTTGCTTTTGAGAAAGAGTGGAACAAACCATTCAAAGAACTTTAGATTGGTCTTAGTCTGTTTAATCTTCTTAAACCAATGTCCTATTATTTCTCTTTGTTCTTTGGTATATTCATCCTTTAACCATTTTCTTCTGATCCAAAATCTTTTCTTAGAGCTTCATAGTCTATTCTGAAAGGTTCTTTCAACATATTTATTTCAAAGTCCGAAAAGCTAATTCTATCATCCTCAACTAATTTAGATGATTTTTCTTATTTTATCTTAACAGAATCCATTTTATAAACAGGGTGAGAAACCTGTTCTACTGATTGTCTTACTCCTCCAATTACTTTTTCATATTCTAATTCTGGCACATGTGAACATGATGCTCTATAAGGAATTCTATGAGGTTTTTCTGAGAAGTCAATCATTCTAGTTACCCTATCTTTACCAAATTTTATTTCTCTTTACCAAATTTTATTTCTACTTCTCCATTCTCAAATTCTACTATTCTTTCTACTTCTGTTGTTCTCAAAGGTTTAACCGATTCTCATTATGCATTATCCATCTTTTAGGTAGACAAATATCACTCCCTTTTATCGGCTTCGGAAGGACAACATTAGTTTTCTCAGCGTTAGCCTGTATTAAAAGGGTTTCACCCTTTGTATCAAATTCTAGAGCCTTTGGCTCAATTTGTGTTGTCATTACCTTGTAATAAATTCTGTATACAAGGGCTAGATTTTGAGATCCTTCTAACATATCAAAACCTGAAGTGAGTATATTAGCAGATAATACCTTTATGATATGTGGATCCTTTAAGGACACCGTGAAATTATGATGACAATTAAAGTATAATTGGTCCATTGCAAAGACTAGATTCTACCATGCCTAGCAAGGAATCGGTAAACTTGTTATGTCTTTGATCTCTCAAAGCAATAACAACAGAAGTGTTTAAACCATTTCTTGTTAGTGGTTTTAAAGCAATTTGAACTAATCCAACATGTAGATAGTTATAATGATTTTTCAAATGATCTTCTATCATGTATTTGGATAGTAGTTCAAACCTGTGATCTTCTTCCATAATGGGAACGGTTCTTTCTACCGTTTTAATAGCCAACGAAGTTCTAAGTTCAAAGGTTCCTTTACGGTAAACTTCGAACTTGTTTATCATAGGGATATCCCAGTTTCCCAAACTTTTCTCAATATCTCTAATTATTATGCCTTGAGCATTCTTCACTTTTCCTTTTTCTTTAGCATCTCCTTCTTCAAACCTTTTAGAAGTAGATTTTACTAAATTCTTAAAAATCTCAGCCATTGAAGAATAATTTTAATCTCAAAGTTTTAATGCTATCTGTCAACGAGGTCTTTTACTCCTTACTGGCACACCTTGGGTCATACCGAGGAAACGCGACTTGGGTGATAATCAATAAAACCTTTGAAAATAATTTTGAAACTTCAAAAGCAAGAAAGTTGAAGATATCAAGCAAAAACTAACTTCTTCGAGTTGAAGAATAAAATCTAAAGTTTTGGGGTAAAAGTGAAAAAAGCTTGAAAGTTTGAGGAAAACAGGATGGGGGGCATTATGGACTAATCACAGGTATGTGTTAAAACACATATGTGGTAATTAGCCTTGGTGGAATGTGTTTGGTAAAATTTGCTCAGGCACTCGAGCAATTCTCTGGGTTCCAGGTTAAAATTTTGATTTTTGTGCCGTGTTTCCTACCGCAGTAATTGAAGACTGGAGATAATTTCTCACTTTATAATTACAAGTTTAGCGGTTATGGTTATGTTCGCATAAGCGAGGCTTCCCCAATATCAGGATTTCACCCACCAAAGATTAAACTCTACATCACCCCTAAACTTATGTAAATTTACTCTAAACCCTAAAAGTTTCCGTTATAGTTCTAACTAGTCCCCTTACCCCCCACTAGCATCGCTAGCCACCGTGTTCCCGGCCACACGCCTTCCCCAACTCATGCCATGTCGCCTCCCACTGTCATCAATACCGAAACAGAGCATAGATCAGATATGGTGCACGAAACCGAAACAGATCTATGCTTTGTCTCGATATAGCCCATATTTGGTGTACAAAATCTACCCAACTCGAAAGGGACTTGATCGACCTCCATCCCTGGAAGCTCTGTCTGGAGTGCATCATTTAGGCAATGGTTGAGAAACAAAAAATGTGGCCAAACCTAGGAGCGATAGAGACCCGTCTCATCGCCGTCCTCATCGACGAGCTCAAGAACGAGGACATTCAGCTCCGCCTCAGCTCGATCTGCCGCCTATCCACCATCGCCCGCGCCCTCGGCGAGGAGCGGACTCGCCAAGAATTGATCATTTTATTGGTTATGTTCGCGTAACGACAAACGATGAGGTGAGGAGAGGATGGTGTCGCGAGGATGTGAGAGGTTGGTGGTATGGCGGTCAGGTGTGGGATAGGAGGGCTTTTTAAAACAAGTCATAAAATAAAATATGAGGTGTTAAAATGTAGTTTAACCACTTGGTTAATTTCAAGTTTTCACAAAAGCTGGGTTTTGCGAATAGACCCCATGAATTTGAATGTGGAGCAATCACATATCGTTTGCTTCATGCTTGTATGTTGTGTTGCCTCCAGCGGTATAATTGTCATATGTCCCATTATGTCATATCAAAGTTGAAGACCTTCTAGGACCGATACACATCAATCACGTGAAGGTCCCCAGTTGTTAGACTATGGACCATTTAGACGTTTCTTTCAGAAGCTTGCTGACCATTGCTTCTTTAGAACAGTCAAACATCAAAATCCAACGTAAAACAAGATTGGGATTGAACCATCTTTGGCTACTCATTCGCTCAGCACACACAGATTCGCACTCATAATAACCTTCATCTTCATGAATGAGCTGTGGAGCTCATCTCTAGTACACTATGACTTCTTTTGGGAACAATGTGACCAGTTAGCGTCAGAGGTCTCAAAAACTACCATAACCATCGATTAATTATCTCAAATGGTGACTCCAAACGTTATTCACAGAAAATAACCTATTTCTGGATCCAGCAGCTTTATACCAATCTCACGCCCCTATGCTATGTGAACTTTTCTATCTTCGCTCGGCGATAGAAGGATGAAGAATTGCTGTTTTGAAGCATGGATTTAGCTAAGCAAAATTGAATCGGCTCGGCTGAACATATTTAACACCAACAACCTGGGCTACACACAGTAAGTTCTCCCTACTTGCTTCATTACACAAGAAAAATGGGCAGCTCAAAATACAGATGAGATGACCAACAGAAACTCCTCTGAGAACGTGCATCTATGCACCCTGCTGACCTTACTTAAAGAACAACCCCTTTTTCTTCCCTTTCTTCCGTTCACCTGCCTGCACATACTATGCATGAAGCCTTCAAATTAGCACAACAGATCATCATCGACAATGCACAGGTATTCAACATAATTTTAATAGTGACCTATAATATAGGGAGAAGGATAAACATTTCAGATCAAACCCCCCCCCCCCCTACCTAGCAAACAAAATCTCAGTTAATTATGTCAACAAGTGGTACGTTTTCAAAACAAAATAAGGAAGTTCGGCTCGTTGCTGGATTTGTATCTAGACCCAGAGAGATATCAACTACTATCTAGCATACACAACCCACAATCAGATAATGGTGTTGCACCTTCAGCTACAGTAGAGCATCTTCAAATATTCACAAAGAATCCAAAAAGCAGCTACGAGAATGTGGGAGACTAGGACTCCCATTAGCAGAGCTCTAAATTTTCTTGAGCAAACATCATAAGTTAGAATAAAATATCGATCAGCAGACTACTTGACTATCAGAGAACATTATTATAGGCTTGCTTGTTGCATACCAAACAACAAATGATCCAGAGAAGTAACTTCGTGCAGGCATAGAAATGAAAAAATTCTATAGATAAAAAATATTCTCAATGCTGCCGGGTAGGAGCTTAATATATTGCATCTGGATTTTCCATTTATTAAGAAGCACATATAAAAGGATTAAGAATTGAGATAATTACCCTCATGATAAATAGTCTCAAAGTGAGCACGATTGTGTCTCTAGAGCTGCAAAATTAAGAAAGCAAACCAAACCAGAGTGAATTTAGGACATTTGAGTGAATATTTGAACGAAGAGGAATAGGACAAGTTTGCGATTTACGGAACACTATAAGTCCCACCATTAAGAGATGGCGAGTTCACTCACCACAGGGAGCTAGCACCCTGATTTTATGATTGTCGTAAGAATATATTTTAACAACCACAAAAGGTCATTGTAGGAAATGCACTGTTATCTGCCCTACAAGGCATGTTTCAGTTCAAGGAACTGAGAACATTATCCCACATTCCCTCTCTTCCTACTTTCTCTTCTAGGTTTTAGAGAAAACTGAACTACTAAAAAAATAGTTAACTACTCCACTCTAGAAGTCCCCAACAAATTGCTGACCAAGTACACATTGTGCACTACAAAAAATAGTATGAAAGCCAAGGCCTCATTTGGCTCAACCGAAAAGGTATTGAAATGACCTTTTTAAAATTTATATAATATTCATGACATTACCAAGAAAAAGTGATTAAATCGATTGCTCCATTAAATTCATATACCGGCACCTTTGAAATGCCAATACTTCTGGACAAAAAGTTTGAGAAATGACAAGTATTTAAATGAATGCCATTTAAATGGTACCAAATGACAAGGTTGAATCTAAGATGAGGCAAAAAGTAAGACTACTGCCTGATATCACTAAATCCAACGTGAAAGGAGAACATTGATAGAATAACCGATCATGTTTTACTCAATGTAGAGGTACTCAAATTTACTCACCAACTACCGAAAAGGCATTGAAATGACCTTTTTTAAATTTATATAATATTCATTACATTACCAAGAAAAAGTGATTAAATCTATTGCTCCATTAAATTCATATACCGGCACCTTTGAAATGCCAATACTTCTGGACAAAAAGTTTGAGAAATGAAAAGTATTTAAATGAATGCCATTTAAATGGTACCAAATGACAAGGTTGAATCTCAGATGAGACAAAAAGTAAGACTACTGCCTGATATCACTAAATCCAACGTGAAAGGAGAACATTGATAGAATAACCGATCATGTTTTACTCAATGTAGAGGTACTCAAATTTACTCACCAACTACCATCATCAGAGCTGCCATCCGATCTTAAAATATGCTCAGCACCACTTGATCCTACTATTGAAAATTCTGCCGCATGTCCATAAGGAACAGTAACCTGGAGCAAGAAAGAGATCAGAAACAAAAAATGGTATACCCTTTATCCAAAAAAAGACAATATGGCCCGTTTTCTGCATACTATGATTTTTATCTTCAACATATTGATATAGAAAGTCAAATGGAATAACTTATTTGAAAACGATACAACATTTTATACTTTCTGCATATACTATTGTTTAGGAATATCCTTTAACAAATTCTTTTAAGCAACAATTTCAGTCAAGCACAGGTTTGGAAGTCAAATGTATCATCATTTTTTAAATGGAGGAAGTAACATACATATAACATAGGCACAGAGTTTATAAGTTATTCATAAAACTGTTTAAGTTAGCTAATAGTACTATCACTGCTATTTGCATGGAGTTGAAGTGGTTAGCTCACATTAAAAATTTAATAACCTTATAAACTTAAGCCACTAACACAACAGGATTAAGGTATGGGGCTGCAAATGAAAATCGATAGAATCTTTTACATTCAAGAGGAACCCAAAAGTTATGACATAAAAAACATCAACATGAAAAAACTACTAGTGGACAGATTATGCACACAACTATAAAGGATTAAGTGGGTCAAAATCATACACTGATAGAAGGTGAGTACTTCTCAGTCACCACAACACCACTGGATCCACTGCACTTGATGCTAAAACCATCCCTTTTAACGGACAAAGTAGCTGGTTCCCATATGTCAAGGTATCCAGTCTGCAACAAGATGGTTGGACAACATTGTGAAAAACAAATGTCAACCAAATAAACAGCTCTTAATCCCAACTATTGGGGAATCAGCTAAATAAATCATAGGTCTATTCAGCTTAGTAGAAAGCCATCTTCAGGCACACCGCTAAAACACATAATATCCTTTCACTATTTCTGCCCAACATAACGTCTACATTTGCTCCTTTTCATCAAAGAACAATAACATATTCCCATTTTTAATAAATATGACCAGAAGTATGCAAACCATCAACTTGCACAACCCCACGTAGAAATAATACTCCTGTGTAGAATTCATACCGACAGTTGAACTTTATATGATGCATGACCACCATAAAGTGACTTCTCTATATGGCTCTGCATCTCATGATCTGTCAAGAGTAAAAAAATTCATCAAGACAAAATGATACAGGCAACAGAACACAAACTCTCAGCTGGAAGGCTTAATAAAAAGTACAAGTAAATTACTCGTATTTTTTTACTCTCAGCTTTATGCAATTTGTTGGCCAAGGTCCAAACCGTAACTCGACAACTATATAACAGCTATTACTCCCATTATCCCAAATTAAATGCCCCATTGTCCTTTTAGGGAAGTTCCAAAATAATTACATTTCTTCTTTCAGAAATTTTCACCTACTAATAATTGATTACATTCACTATTCCCTTACTTTTTAACATTATCTCCTTTTCACATATCCATCTTACTTTTTTTTATTGAATCCATCTTTCTTTCTTTATCCTCAGTTCCCCACTTCCTACTTTTAACTTAGGGTGTGTTCTTTTGCCCACCTAAAATCAGATTTTTAAAGTATGATATTGACCAAAACAATCGTCAATTAAGCCAGCCCTTAATTAAAATAAACAACTTAACCCTAGGTTTCTCAAAGTCTCACCCCACTCTGCTAGCCGTACCATCAGACCCCGCCTGCACTGTTGTCCCACCTGCCCTCGCCCCACCCGTCCACGCACCTCCTCCAGTCATGCCGAGAAGCGTGGGAGGCGGTGACCATATCGCGGCTAGCAGTCCAGTTGACTTGTATCGCATCAAAGGCCAACCTTACCGGCGAGCACCACCGCCGCCCATAGATCTGGAACAACTCGATTTCGGCACTCCCTCACCACCCGCCTAATGCCACAAATCCTCCAACCTCCCAACCACTCCCTTTGGCGACCGGATCTTCTTTGGCATCAGTGAGTTCATACAGCAGTGGCCTAAGTCCACACCAATGGTGGTGGAGGACAGCGAAGAGATGAGCTGGGCAGAGAAGAGGAAAGGTAGCCGATAGGCCAGAGTCAAAAAGTTCTAAACATTTTTGTGAGATCTGAAAGGTACTAACATGTTAAGGGTGAGTAACAATCATTAGCCTCTTGGTTTGGTCAAATCAGATATTGAAATCTGATTTCATTCTCATAAAAGGAAGAGACCTTTAATCTCCGTGTCCAAGGAAATGGGGCCATTAATTCGGGACGGAGGGAGTACTAGCCTAAGTATCTTGAAACTTGTTCGTCAAAGCTCAGACTTGCATATACAAGCATAAACATCTAATCCATAACTCAATGTCAGCCAAAGCCATCAAAAATGATTTCCTAGCACTGTTAAAGCATTCAACCAAAGACCTATTAATAACAGGTAAACACTCAACAAATGACTGAAGCAATGAAGTAATCTGCTGAAATAACACATAACTAATATAACTAACACTTCTCTGACATCCGGGCCAGTGAACTAAAAACAGGCCTGTTATGTGAACTCGAGAAAGAGGATAATGCTCCATCCGTCTCTGAAAAATTGGTGCGTTTCTTTTTTAATGTTGTGGGAGATTCAAATTATTACCAGAAAGAATTAATTAAAAATATTCAGAAAAAAATATTTAGAAACCACTCCCATTAATCTACAATTTGCATCTAAATTATTTGACTTTGTACATCAAAATGTTGAAGAAATAAAATCATAAATAAAACGCTGAAAAAGAAACGCACCAATTTTTTAGGGACGGAGGGAGTAATATAGAAGCAGCAACAACAAAAACCACCACAACAACAACAACCTTGAGCACTATACCAAGTCAAAGCATCCAGCCAAAACAAATTGGCAATAGGTGGAGTGGCATCATGATGAAGAGCTAAAGGAAACCTTTTCCTCATATAATGTACATTTAAGATTTTCCAAGCATGGAAAACATTTAGGTGAGTACCATGTCTTAAGCATCCAATTTATAACTAATTGGCAATGGGTGACAATAGGTGACAATAGGTTAGGACCTGCCCCAATGACGTTAAAGTGTCCAATTTGATTAGATTTTTAAATTGTAGAACCCTTTATAATGAGCCCTAATCTTTACGTAAGCCTAGAGTTCTTAAACCATGATAGGAAACCACATCAACTGGAACTAGAGCCACCAACGATTGTTGGGGTTACGTGGCAAGCGGCTCATCCTTCCTTAAGCAAGGTCTCAAGTTCGAGTCTTGTATATGAAGAAAAACACCACTAGGAAAGCTATCCCTCGAGGAGACCCATTAATGCTCGATCCAGGTAAAACTGGAAAAAAAATTGTTGTTCAAAAAACTAGAACTAGAGCCGCTTTTGGCGAGAGCAATCACCAAGCTACAACGACTGCTGAAGGCTTTTTGGCCATGTATAGCATGACAGAGAAGAGAGCCTTACATTGAGGAGGCTGAGATTGTAGGGTACAATAAGCCTGGAATCAAGAACCTTGATCACAAAAGAATCCAGTTCACTATGTCACAGAAAAGCCAGATTAGAGAGAGAGAGAGAGAGAAACTGAAGAGCTTCATGTAGAAGGATCTAAAAACCCGCAGAACTCAGGATCTCTTGATAAAAGCTTGGTTGGTAGTATTAGAACAATTTTACTTTTATTATAGCTAGGTATTAATAATATAAAAAAAAGACATGAGTCTACACGAAGACGGCCATTTAAAGTGTTCCGGTGGATTCCTTGGAAATCATTAGAAGACGATTCCTATTTGATATAGTTATTTGTGCAAGTATTTACATAATTCTATTAGAAATAATAAATAGGAACATTTCTTGAAAGAACTAGGAGTTTAGGACTGGATTTAGACCAAGTAAAATCTACTCCCTAAAGTATCGTGCTGGAAGTCAGTATCTATTTGGAACTTTAATTTGTCTTTCCTTAGCTTTATTCTTCTCATAGGTCTCATGAAAAGATTCAGCCATGTGCTCTGATTCACTAACTAGTTGAACAGTTTCTCTAGCCATGTGATGCCATAAGTTTTGCTAGCCAAGACTTCTAAACCCAGAAAACCTAAGGAGACTTGCAACCTAACTATCCATTATTCTCAGCTTCTGTTCATTCCTAAACACAGCTAGAAATACAATGGTCCAAATAAGGCCAAATGTCCAAAAAGGGGTTAATGGAATCATTTGCGCTTAAACAACTTACTCATCCTAGAAAAATCAATAGCTGCAACATTCATCGTTCAACTATTTAAAGTGTTGCTTAATCGTCCTGACATGTAAATGAGGCATTAGTGATGAACAGAAATCGATAAAAAGGGATGAGTAAGCAGCACTTTAAAATAGTTCTAAGACAACTAAGCAAAAATTATCAAGTGCTAATGTATTTCTGCCCACTAACACCTCATTTACATGTCAGAATGAGTAAGCAACACTTTTAATACTTGAAGGATAAATGCTGCAATAATCAATAGTTCTAGGTAGGGGTATAAATTGGGCAGACCTTGAAAGGGCAGCTCGAGCTCAAGCTCGAGTTGGAACTTATCGACTTGGCACCTGCCAAGTTCGAGCAAAAAATGTAACTTGATAGGTTAATGGGCCGAGCTCGAGCGTAATGATACTCGGCCTTATTAGGTGTCGATACTTATCGAGCCTCTTGACCTAGTTGATATTATTATAATTTAAACTGAGTACAGTAGTATTTAGTTAATAAGTTTGCTTTGTTTTTTTTTTTTTGACATAGTAATCGTTATATTCAGTCTAAAGTTATCAATTTGGGTGTAAGCTTTGATGGTGGCTTATAATTCATTATTTGTTAATTATAAATTTATAACCTTAGTTTAAAAGGATCTTCAAAATGATCTTATCGAGTTTTAGGGCCAAGCTCGAGACTGTTCAAGTCGAGTTCGAGCCTATCAATTTGAGCTCCAGCAATTAGAGCTCAAGCCCCAATAGTACCGATAAGTTAGGGGGCCGAGCTCGAGCTTAGGGGGCTCGGCCCAGCCATTTACACCCCTTGTTCTAGGATTGAAAGCAACATCAGGTATAGTTTAAAGACGACTGGGCTCAAAATGAAGCCATTTTGAACATCAGTAATGTGGCACCGCAGAACATTCAGATTCCAGATTTGTAGGGCCAGCAGCATGAGTGATTTTGCTGGGGTTTATGAAGTGGAGCAACAACTTCTCAACAAGATAGCTATGCAAGATCAGTATACTTTTTTTTTGAACGGCAATTTTAATTAATTGAAAAGAAAACTACAGAAGTTCCAGCAAAGTACCAGAACAAAATCCAAACTCCAAGCCCAGGAAACACCTAACCACTTACAAACCCAAATTGAAGAGACCCACTTCCACCCCATTCAAGGCCAATAGAGCAACCCAAAACCACAACGACACAAGATCAGTATTCAACCCAAGGTTACTTAAAGTGATTTGTATCACCTTCATTAGAACAATCTAATGGTCTGTTTCATTATGCAAAATCGTTTCTCCGCATTGTAAAATATGGAATTTATCAAGAAAGAATATATCCCTTAATGGGATATAACTCC
This sequence comes from Stellera chamaejasme, assembly GCA_024586325.1. Taxonomy (NCBI): domain Eukaryota; kingdom Viridiplantae; phylum Streptophyta; class Magnoliopsida; order Malvales; family Thymelaeaceae; genus Stellera; species Stellera chamaejasme. Next base: position 8,600,320 of record CM044982.1, on the reverse strand, counting down.
CCAGCAAACATGAGCTATGGAGATTTTCATTTCAGCAACCTAGGTACCTCTCTTCATAATTTCAAATAGAATAATGAAGTTGCAGAAATTGCTTTCTTGTTTCAAATTCATCCCGCTACCATAACAAGACCAGCCAAAGAAAAAGAAATCCTCCATTTATAAGTTACTAAAGATTTAAACAGAGTGTCACCCCTCCCCATCTTAAAAGACACAGCAAATACGAAGGTATAAATTCACATGACCATGTGCGTGTCTACCCAGCTGAAATATTGTTGACCAAAAAAGTCAAACTGATGACAAGAACAACATGCACAAAACACTAAATACTTACCACATGTGATCTTTTTGTTATCATTGGCAAACACCTTCACAAGCTCTCCCTAAATTGACAAGGAAAACAAGTTGTTAAAGGTGATGTATAACAGTGTTCTTTTGGTGTCTTAACAGTAACATAGAATGCCAAAAGAACAGTGAGAAGCTGCAATAAGATGGCCTCTTCCAAACTAATAAAATCTACCATTATCCAATTAGAATTTTACAGACACCTAGTATTAAGCAGCAAGATCTGTAAATCACATCAAAGGGAAACCAAACATTCCATCCCTAAAACCCGAAATTAGCAAAATACTAAAAAAGAGAAAGAAGTTCTTTTTAAAGTTTTCTACCGGAATATAATCATCATAATACTACACCTTAAACTCCAACTACGTTAAGGTCGATGGCAAGCCAATTAATTGTACAAATTCAGTTAATATCATATTTAAGCAAACAACATAATGGCAGAGTTTTACGCAAGTTGCCTAGTAAACATCTTGTCGGGACCTTGTTATGAAAGAAAGATTAGGTGAAATATCATAAGACAGTGATAAGCCGAGATAGTTTCTATAATCACGTTCCATTACAAGATTTATATTTTCTTTTCAGCCAATATAACAATGAATTAAGCTTAATCCCAACTAGTTGGGCAGCTACATGAATCTTGCATCTCCATTCCGCTCTATTCATAAAAGAGTTCCTCATGAAGTTCCAATAGCCTAACATCCTATCAACTAGGCTTGCCCATTTAAGTTTAGGCCTTCCCTTATCTCATTTAACCTCCCCTAAATATAACCCATCAGTTCTACTCACTAGGGCTTCTGCTTCTTCGTACATGTCCTAATCATCTAAGTTGGCCCTTCTCTAATTTTCTTTTGGTAATCAAAACATAAAAATGAGCAAAACTCTGAAGTTAACAAATACTACCCCTTGACTAAAAACAACCATGAAAACTAAGGATAGCATGTTTTCTATAACAGCTTATTCCTTCACAAAGACGAATTCTCTAAAAATAAATGTCAATTCATAAAGAAACCCCAAACGGCAATGAGCACTAATCCCTTTACTACCAAAATATGAGACAACAAAACCTTCAAAGATCCATACTCATCAAGCGTAGTGACATATTCAGTGGAAGGCAGAGCAGCAGCTCTATGATATCAACCAACTTATGGAATCTAGAGCTAAAAACAATTGGTAGCAGATATATCTACTTAAATAGTAATACTACATTTTGGACATATAATTTAACTACAGCGATCTTATGAAGAAATAAGTAGAAGATAATCAGCTCTAAAGAAAGAAACCTTCTAGAGTAGACTAGGGATGTCAAAAGCTGACCCGACCTGAGCAACCCGCCCGAACCCAAACCGACCCACCCCGATGACCTAGAAAGTCAACCAACCGAACCCGACCTGATCTGAACCCGACTCGTGTAAGTTGAAACCTGAGATAACCCGAACCCGAAGGAACCCGAGAGGCCCCAAAGAGACCCGAACATACAAATATATTGAGGAATTATATCCAAGTTACAAGTATCAAAATTTTCACTTGACATATATGTCCATCCCTTATCTAAGTTTTCTTAAAATTGAATTATAGACATAGAATTCTTAATTCATAAACTTTAAACTCTAAAACAACAAATGCATAGATCTTAAAAAACACTTCATCTCATATCGCAAAGATCGCAAAGTTTGTTTGAAGTTCAGAATCTCAAACAAATATTGTTCACTTGTAAATCCTTACATCATTTGTTGGAACAAAAAAAGACAACTCTAGAAAGTGTAGCTTCCAATTTCCAAAACAAACACTATTTGTTCATTTCCGATTTTATTAGAGTAATGTTAATTTCCATTTTTTTGGAGTAATGACCATTTCCTAATTTGTTGGAGTTGTGTCCAATTCCAAATTTGTTAAAGTTGACTTGTATCCAATTCTAAATTTGTCAGAGTAGTGTCCAATTTTCAATTTTATTGTAGTAATGATCAATTCCAATTATATTGGAGCAATGTATAATTTCAATTTTTTTGGTGAAATGTCCAATTTCTAAATTTATTGTAGTAATGTCTAATAATGATCAATTCCAATTTTGTTAGAGTAATGTCAAATTTTTTTTTGAGTAATGACAAATTCCTATTTTGTCGGAAATGTGTCCAATATTTAATTTTGTTGTCGCAATGTTGTACTCCAATTTCATTTTAATATTGAATAAATTTTGCGATATTGATAATACTTGGTTTAATTACGTATGGTTTCATTTTGATAATGTTGATTAGTTTTGAATCAACCAATTTTCTTTTAAGATTCACTTATTTGAGAAACTAATTGTGGACCGAAAAATTTCAAAATGTTTTTTCTTTATGGAATAGGAATATAAATATTAAAATTTTGCATAAAGAATTTATTTCAAAGACTTTTAATGATATTTTTCTAGAATTCAAAAGTTTAATTATTTCAAAAATTATATATATGCTCAATAAGGAATTTATAAACAAACCTGAAATTTGACCCATTTTCGACCCGTGGTAACCCGAACCAGAACGGACCTGACCTAACCCAACCCAACCCGAACCCAAAAATAAGAAAGCCCTATCTCAACCCAAACCAGAATGGCCTGACTTGAACCCAACCTAACCCGAAAACAGATAAACCCGATCTCAACCCGAACCCGAATAACCCGACCTGAACCCGACCCAACCCGCCCGATTGACATCCCTAGAGTAGACAAGTCAAATGTGAACCCCTTGGTAACTCATTTATCTATACTGCCATTCAAAAAAAAAAACTCATTTAGCTATACATAGCCGCCTGGCTTTGATAAAAAACTGTTGATACCTTGCGTTTTCGGTTATCCAGAGGCTGGACTTCAATCGCAAGGTACGTGTCAACATCATCAGCAGTCACAAGATAAGTTGGTTGCTTAGCACCTGTTATGGAAAAACAAAATAGATCAACTGAATATAATATGCCACATATCAATATTGGAAAGGAGAGAAAAGGTAAATACCCTCTATATAATTAACAGATCCATCTTCCAAATGGCGCACCCACTGAAATGCATAAAAACAATACCATAATGAGCTTTCAAACCAGACATCAATGTAGGAAAGCATATCAAAACTACAAACGAAAGCCCTCACTAATTTGAGATGCATTTTATTTCTTTTAATTAAAACTGCAGAACAAGGAAAGCACTAAAAAACCATTAGATAAAGAGGTTTCAGTAGGAGCTAGGACTAGACTTCTTCCCCCCTCTTAAGCAAACCTGAAATCATTTACTAATGAAAAACATAAGGAGATAAAATGAGAACTCTCTCACTTGTACCTCAAAATTGCAGCTGGTAGTACCATTAATAGAATAACCACATGCTTGGAGTTCCCGTCCCGGATATGCTTCCCCTGAAATTTGAAGGCCCTCTATAGCTGGTAGTGGATCATCATCTGCTGCTCCCCAAAGTGAATAATCAAATTCAGTGAATAATGAATGATGAAATTCAACAATTATTCAGTAAATAATGAAATTCTAACCAACTTTCAAGTCTTTTGAGATTATGAACTTTAATTATTCAATGTAATGAAATTCTAACCAACCTTTAATTCTTACCCTCAGAGAAAGAAGATGAAGGCTCTTCCATAACAGGTTGCAAGTATGGAGAATATGAAGAACCTGGATCATCTGGTGTATTAGTGTATGGAGAAGTCCCAGCACTCCAATTGGAAGAAGCTTCTCTCTCACCCTGATGTCCTTCAATATCAGAATCATCCATTTCATGATTGCTTACTGGTTCACGAAAGGTGACTTGTTTGTTCGCACTTTCTTCTCCGTGTTGCGTGGTATGCATATCATTCCGCGTGGAAGCAAGCTGAGCAGGTATGTCATGAGCAGGAGAACGCCTAATAACATTTTTAGTCACTCGACCAGATTACCACTCTGAACAGTTAAGCATGCCATCATGTTCGCATTGGACAGTAACAATCAACATTCCAAATTACATGACTTCTGCGCTTTTTTGCAGGGGAAGTCTATTTTCAGAAAACGAGAAAGTGGAGCAATTTGGGAAACAAACTTTAGAAAGAAAAAAAAGTACATACGTTGACAAGAACAAAACAAATAGTGCAGCAAACTGATTTACAGTATTAGCAAATGATAAGTACAGATTTGTCTTCACTTAATAAGCAGTAAATCAGTCAGGGCATAGCATCAACATCAAAGCTCAAGATAGTAAAACACACATGGACAGACAACAAAACAATTAGCATAAGAGGCACATGAACAATTTTCCTTCTTCAAAATGAATTTTCTCTTTCATGGCTTTAGCCTTATATATCAAACGCTAACTTATAGGTACAACTTGGTTTATCTTTCACACTTTCATGGTCACACTAGGTCCAAACAAATGATTCTTTTTTTAACCAAAGCAGCACAACAAAGGCATAATCCAGAATACTGAAATGCTTAAAACTATCTAACATGATCAAGAAACTAGAATCTGAATTGACTCACCTGATTACTGGAGACGAATACCTCTCAAAATAATCAACTTCCGAATTCTTTGCACCACCAGCACCAAAATTCCCTCGATTATGATCTAAAATATCCCAGTCTGGACCAATTTGACCATCTCTAGAGTTTGTAGCTGCTTTCCCTTGAGAATACATCGGTTGAGGAACTAATTCAAGTCCATTTTTTATCTGGAAGAAAAGAAAGAAAATTAAGAAAATCACTATGACATATAAAGAAAATTTTGGGAAACAGAAAAATGAGCATACTGAAGTTGTTAATGCTGCACCAATGGAATGAAGCTGAGAAGATTGAGTGAAGTTGGAATCCTTCGCATCTGCTCGCCATGGTGCCAACTGATACTTGGACTCCTTAATTTTTGACTGGGGCAACAGGAAAATGAACATTTTAACAATTCATCGATAAGAAATTCAACTAGCCTTATAGTTAGATCAAATCAACCTCCAAAAGTTTAGCAAACAAAAACTGTCAGAAGCACAGGAAAGGTCCTAATATGTAGCAGCATATATTCTGTAGATATTTTCCAAGGATTAGCTTTATCCTTTGGGATTTGATTAGATAATTTCCAGATTTAGGAATAATTTGTTTTCCCTTTTCCCTTTTCTGTAAATTGTATAACTAAAAGTTCTACTAAAGAAAGATCCCGGGTAAGCAATATACGAGTATTTAGTAGACAGACAATCTACTTCAGGATATTGTACTTTCTTGGGGGAAAAACTGTAACATGGAGTAGCAAGAAGCATAATGTGGTGACAAGATCTTCTGCAAATCAGAAAGCAGCAAGGCTATTGGTCAAGCATTGCCTGAATAACTATGGTTGAAGATTATCCTAAAAGATTAGAGAATCGAGTTGGAAGGTCCTATAAAGCTTTATTGTGATAATAAGTCAGCTATAAGCATTGCTCATAGTCCCATTCAGCGTGAAAGGAGAAAGCACATTGAAATTTACAGGCATTTCATTAATATATATATATATATATCAGAACAAGGAGTAGTGTGCATGTCCTATGTTTAATCAATAAGTCAGGTAACTGATGTGTTGATCAAGGGGCTGAACAGTTGTGTTCCTAGAGCTAACAGCTAAGCAGGGAATGAAGAATATCTATTCCTCAGCTTGAGGAGTGTCAGAAGCATCAGAAAAGGTCCTTATTTTAGTAGCAGATAAGCTGTAAGTATTTTAGGAAGATTAGCTTTATTCTTTGGGATTTGATTAGATTCTTTCCAGATTTGTGAATAACTTATTTTCCCTTTTCCTTCCTCTGTAAAATGTGTATGCGTCGTACTCAATCATAACAAAGATTCAGAGTTTCTCTGCAGAATTTCTCCTTTTCTTTGTGACAAAAAACCGTTAAGCTCAGCAAAATGTACATTTAGCATACCTCAGCAAAAATTAACTGCTCTTGCAGATGTTTAAACAGAACCTGCAGAAGCAAAAATAAATAAATAAATAAATAAATAAACTTTATACAGCTGATGATGGGAAAGTTTTATGCTACGTCTTATTAAAAACTGTTTTTCTCACTTCCAAAAGTTACAAGTATCCTTTCCCCAATATATGCTTAGCAGAAGGTAAATTGGTGAACGGGACTGAAAGTGGGCAGTTGCAATTTGGGAATCACATAAGTCAAAATGTGCATTGAGATGTCCATCTACAACTCTAGAACTTTTCCATCTCTCGGAATAACAATCATTTATTTAGGAAATTTGAAAAAGACATCAAGGAATGCATAGAAACTAACCTGTGCCAATTTACTTCAGACCAACAACCAAACACTCTCTCCGTCCCAAAAAATTAGCCACGTTTGTTTTTCAGCATTTAATTTATAATTTTTTTCTTCCAACATTTTGAATTGTAAATGGTACAAGTTTATATTCAAATAAAAATTTAATGTCTAATTTCTAAATATATTTTTCAAGATTTTTTTAACAAATTATTCTTAAAGAAAATTTGAGTCGAACACAAGTATAAAAGTCAAACGTAGCTAATTTTGTGGGATGGAGGGAGTATAATCAAATGAAAAATTAGATGTCCACCTACACGTCTCTTGCATCTCTCAAAATCGCAACTGTTTATTTTGGAAATTTGATTGACATCTAGGAATGACATAGAAACTAAACTGTGCAATTTCCTTCAGAACAACTAAACATAGTAATATGAAACGTCACAACAACTATATTGAGCTGTGAGGAAGAACAGGAGAGCCTGGTGATTGCGCACATAGACAAAAATAATGATGGTGGTGGCAGTGACAATGATGATGAGCACAATGGCAATCAATGACCAGGAAGCCGAGAAGAGCAATAAAGTAAAGAAGATGAAGAAATTTAGACATGAAAGAAGAACAAACACCAGTAGAACAAGAACTACAATATATTTGATTCATCCAGAAACAGACTATGATGTGACCTAGTTCCCTATTTATATAATAGAAAGATATGAGACAAAAATTAAACAAATTAAAAGACAAAAGGAAACTATATCAATCCGACTTTGAATAGAACTTTTACTTCTATCTTTACGCCTAATATATGCTTTCCTAAAGCCTTTCCGTGTGGAGTAAACAATTACCTATGATATAAACATAAGTATTCTGATATGATAAACTGAAAAAAACAGCTTTCATTTTTCGTTACTTGTTTAAAGAAAAGTTTTCTACTGTCATCTCATGATCTAACTAGTATTCTGACACAGACCTGAAACATGAAGCTATTTAGTCTAACCTTTACATTGCTGACAATGGATTGAGCATCAGGAACTCCTGGCTGTAATGAATATTCTGCCAGAAGAGGCAACAAAGATGAAACGAAAGTTGTCCTTTCTTGCTGTGCAGCCTAAGCAAAAAAAATATATATATATATCTCAACAGCTCCACCAATAATAAATCATGGTTGGATCGAAGAAAAGTCTACTCTTAGAAGCGATGCTTTCCAAATGGCACGGTTTTTTAAATAAATGGAGTATATGAAGAAACGGGGAGGAAGTAGACTCATGTGAGGATATCAAGTGGGAGTGGTAGATTTAAAGCTTCTGATATTATATTCCATAATTTTGCACTGCCCACACAAAATTTGGTGGTTACTGTTATTCCCCTCCTATTACTGTGTTCTTTATTTTCCTCTTTTGCTGCTACATCATAAGATGCATGATAAAATATAAGGGCACTATACAATTGCGACCATTTTGAAATCAGATGCATAAGGGTTTCAAACTAATTGAGGTCCACCACCAAGCATATATGAGATAATAAGTGATTGTCCCGCTGATATCCAAGATTTTCCTTTTCCATAATTTTCACAACCAATGAAACATACAACCACATAATAAAAGTCGAACTAGCAAACTTCGATACCTGCAATGCATAGGTAAGTCGTATATTTTCTTCAATAATATCTTGTCTGTATGAGAGGGCTTTGGATGCAGCATCAACCAGGTCCTGTTGTTGCTGATCAAAGGCCTAAAAACGTGAAATCACCAAAAATATTTACAAGTGACAGCCCTTCAAATAACTATGACATCAGAAACGAAATTGTAAAAGAAAAGATGGCTTTAATTGGTGATAGCAAGATAAAGGCTAGCCTACCAGCCGCATATATGCAATGCGCTTTTCAAGAACATACTTTTCGTTGCGAATTTGTGCTTCCTGCAGCACATATAGGTAAACTTGTAGAAATCCAAGAGAAAATAAAGAAAACCAAAAACAATAACAAAAAGAGAAGCTCCTTCAGCAGGCCAGATGAACAACAGATGGACAAATCACCTTGACAGAGTACTCAGCAAGCTGTTTCCGCAACTGCAATATCTCTTCCTCATGTTCTTTGACCTTGTGCAAGAAACCCTAAGCATGTTTAGCGTCTCGTATAAAAACAACTTTCATGTGTATGAAGTAATCTACACATTCTGGAAAACCAGTTACCAGACTAACCTGCTTCCATAAGCTGCTATTTGTGTTTGTTTCAGCTATTGGCATGATCCCATTCTCAGAGGAAGTAAACCGTGGATCATGTTCTCCCTCCATTTCAAACCTACAATACACAACACACCTCATTAGAAATGATAGATTTTTCAAGTGCTTATCATTATTAAAATCAAGTATTAACCTCGGAGGAGATAAAGATGTTGTGGATGGGGAAAATAGCGGAGAACGAGAAGCATTATCAGAAGGTTGCTGATTAGTATGAAGTGAATTTAGAGTCCCATTGGACACAGTGGTACCCGCTAGGGCCCGTAAAACAGTGTTGTCAGTGTTATACTTCGATTGAAGCAGCATAGACGGTGAGTCACCAGAAGTATTTGGGAATCCTTTATTCTCAACAACAGGTCTGCTGTCATCAACTTTCTGTGAAATTGCAATAGCAAACGATTTTTGTGACACAGGAAAACTTGTGCACTAAGCTTGGAAAGCACCAGTGTTTCAGCTGTCTTACACTTTTTTCAATTTCCTGAAGCTTTTTCTGAAGCTCAAACCTCAATCGATTATTCTCTTCAGCCTGTGAATTCTCATGCATCAAATAAGTTTCAAACAACAAAGCTACGGAGCTGTAAATGAAGTTAACGGAAAAGGCATTTGAGGAACAAAATACCTGCTGTCTGATAGTCGCTTCTGCAGCTTCGACCGCTTTCAAAACCTGAAACAAACTGTCGTTGCTCTTGTTGTTGTCGACGTTGTTTGGGGATAAAGATGTAACATCATTCAACACCATTCCTGTCAACTTCTCAGCCAATTTATGGTCATGACCGTTCTCCATGGCTCAAGGTTCAGTCCAATCTATCTTCTACAAACAACCTCGGACCATTTTAAACCTAAACATGAAAACACACTCATAAGCACATAAACAGATTGCAGACTAATATAATTTGAGCTCAAACAATTACACGGCAAAGTAACAAAGAACCGTGAACCACGACTAGAGATTGAATCCGTTATTCACATTACCAGGCAGGTAAACGATGAGGTAATTATTACCTGAAAGCTCCTGTCATCGAATCGCCTTGCTCATTCGATCAATCCACCGAGCAAGCACGATTCCTCGAAATTCAATTTCGCATAACTACTCAATTTCGCGTTCCCAAACTCAATCGGTGTCCAATAACAGGGGTTTTGATGACGAACAACAGAATTTCTTTTGCCGAATTTGTTTGAATGCCTGGGAGAGAAGTAGGAAAAGAAAAATGGGGGAGAAAGGTACAGGAACTCCTATTATTGTGGTGAGGAGTATTGAGTAAAGTAGAAGAAAGGCAGAGAAACAAATCTGTTTAAATTGAGAAGCAGCATTCGAAGTAAATCGTGCAACGATTTCTTTCCAAGGTTCTGCGAATTTACGCAAATGGGAACAAGAGATATTGTTTTTTCCTTTTCTTTCTTTTTTATTTCGTTTTTGAAATAAGAGAGGAATAAGTGTCGTTTGACGATAATCTGCTAAATTTAATAGATTGATCTGTTTGTGTGATTAAAAGTTTGGCCAAATTTTCATATATTAAGTCAAAAAAAATAATCCAATGAATTATCGTGAATTATCATCAATTAAGTAGGACCCAAATAAACCCATAGGACAATCATACATGTTGAGGAAATATTTAGTGCAATTATGTAGCTGGTTTAAGTTCTTTTTTCTTTTTAAATATAATGATTTTCATTCAATTTGAACGGTTGTCACCAAGAAATAAAGATAAAGAGGAATAAGTCCTCGACAAGTATGAAACTAATAGTTATAAGCGAAGATGAGCAAGGACATGAACAAGATGGTAACACCGAACCCAATTTACTAAAAAACAAGGACATGAACAAGATGACAACACCTGATCCAATTTACTAAAAAAAACAAAACGGAAATGAAAATACGAAGTACAGATAGCAGACAGAGCACGTAAAGCTATAAGCATTATGACAACAACTATTAGCAAACCACATTATTAACGAGAGAGCACGCATTCGGAAGAAACCAGGGTTCCGTGAGTTGGACCCCTCAGACAGGCACCAGTGTGCACTGTGCAGTATCTTCAATATAAACAGAAGTCACCAACCTCCAACTTAACTGCTCATAAAGAGCTAAAAACGGCATGGTCTCTACACAAACACCTACCAACTGGATCTCCAAAATGACCATCTTCTTGATGATGTCAAAAGCCAAAATCATCGATACTCAAAACAACCCCAGAGGTACCCTATCCGAGTCAGTTGACTACTAAACTGAGCAAACGGAAAATGGTCATTTTGGATAAAAATATTTTGATATTGTATCAATTCACTTGATGAAAAGGGTATCAAATATTTTAATGTTGTGATAATCCATTTATCGGAGGGACTACTAACTCAACTGTTGCCCTCTATTTACCTCAGTGAGGGAGGGAAGAGACAACGACTTGGGCAGGACGAAACCTATCAAGGTGCAAAACAGGGAAGAAAACAACTATGGTAGTAGAGGATCTGGGGTGCCTTTTTTCAACAACAAAAAAAATCATCAAATCAATTATTTTTTTATATATATTTTTTTCCATAAATACCAAATAAAAATTTAAATCCTTGTCAAAAAAATTCAGCAACTTTCACAAAGAACACCCCCTTGAACTTAGGTTATGGTGGAGGGAAGTTGCTGCACTGGGTGGGAGTCGCAGTAGGACAATGGTAAAATAAGTTCTGCTATAACTCTTGGTTACTGATGAAAAATTGCAAAACTTCCGAGTCACCCAAATTTATAATTAAGTGACTAAAATACCCAAATATATATTTTAAGCGAACAATAAGTATTTTTACCTGTATTGTATTATATTATATTATATTATATAACTTACATTTAGGAACTTTGTTCATTAGTTTGCTAACTAAAATTAATAGAGTATTTTGGAAATTTCTTATGTTGCCTAGGCAAACTTTGCCATTAACAGTTTTCCTAACACCGTTAATTTTTTTTTAATTGTTTAATCGGTTTTCAATTTGAAAAGGGAACGGGACCATTACTCATTGTGCAATTAATGCATTGTAACTTCTTTTTTTAATTAATTCCTAAGAAATCCTCCCCATAATTTTGCACATATGTGTAGGTACACATAGCAATATATAGAGAAAGTATGTAGGGATAATTTAGACATTTAGTATTTTTTTAGTGGATTTGGGCTGAAATTGTTTTGTAAATTAAGCATCTAATCTACTATGTGTACCTACACATATGTGTATCATATCAAGACTTCCCATAATTTCCTCTTGTCATTCATTATGTTTGTATATTCCTTTTTGTCTTATTCTTATTAATTTATATGTTTTCTCAATTCAATTTGCCTATTTTTTCCTTTTTTATCTTTTTAATATTCATATGTTCTTTTTAATATATATATATATATATATATATATTCTTAAGTTTGTTTAAACTTGTCTGACGGTGAGTATAATGTGGCGGGTTAAATATTTTTTTCCACATTTCTTATTTATGAATGATTAAGAAATTTAGGAAATTATCTGCAACTTGAAATAAATTGTCAATTATGTGTCTAAATTTATAAACCTCAGACAATATAACAATAAATCTCATACTATATTAGAAGATATATTAGACAATACAATAATAAATTTCAAACAAAATTCTAATATATCGAACTGAAGGTGTTCTTTGTTCATAAGCCCCTCATCACCGCCACTCTTCGTCATGGTGGTGAGCTGGTTTGGGTTTGGAGAAGTAGCAACGCTTTTTGTATAAAATGTGTCACTATGGGAAAAAAACACCACACAAATCATAACATCAAACAATCATATAGCGTTTGTCACACAAAAGCCGAATTCGTTTCAGACAAAGCACAAATTCATTTAAATCCATTAGACAATCATAAACTAAACCATCAGACAAAACTCCAATATTAAATAAATCAGATAAGAGATTCCATACTGAAAACTAGACAATTATCTTTCAGACCATCGGACAAAAAAAAAGAAATAGATTTGAATGCAAGAATCAAAATCGTTTAAAAAACCATCACAAACGTCTTGAATATAATCAAACAACAATATATCTATGATTCGACAATTGTTTACGTATGATCAGACAATATAAATTTAGAATGCTTGTTTATGATCAACAATTTATGTTCGATTACCAAAGAAAATGTGTAACCCAATGTTTATACATAATTCTCGAAGTAGGACCTTGAAGCCATGTATCAAACAAACCCGAAAAATTAAACATTCATTCTACGCAAAATCAGAGTAAGGGAACTGCAAAATCAGAGTAAGGGAACTGCAATTTTTTAGTAAGGTTTGTGTAGGCACACTATAAGGATGTCGGGTAAAGTACACGGATAGTCTCTTATCTTTTATTATTGTCTTATTTAGGTCATGTTTGAATAATTTGTCCTATTGGAGTCTCTTATCTTTGATTTTCGGTGCATTTGTAATCCTTCCGTCAGTTTTATAGTTAAATCTTCCGTTAACTACCCAAATTTACAAAAATACCCATAATTAATTTTCAATTTACCCTTAATTTTAAAAAACCGATCATTTGCATCATCATTTATTGAACTAGTCAATTGCATCACCATCTACCTCACCTATCATCCCGAGCTCCTGTAACCTCCAACCTCTACTTCAACCTCGCCACAACCTCAACCCAACCTACGCATCAGTCGCTGCACCAGCTTCACACTCCAGGGAAAAACAAAGACAAAATTTTTTTTGAACAGAGTCTACCTAGCTGATCTCTCTAGTCCCTCAAGTAGCACCACGAAGTCACAAGCCCACCACCACCTTGCCAGCAACACTTTCCTCCCTCACCCAGCATAAAAACCGTTGATTTTAGTAGATTTGTGATAAAGGACTGCAATTAGTATCTCTGACGGTATCTTCGACCTCCGGTCGACGATATCTCTGAGATCGCTAATTGATTCAGGCGATTGAAGACTCGCTTAGATCTTCTGACGCCGTCGAGGGTATCTCTAACCTCCGGCATATTGTTCCTGACCACCTTCGCCCTAGTTCTTTGCTAAATCGATGACAACCATATTCTCGCTTGAAAACCCAGAGGTCAGAAAGTTGGCCCAGTTCACAGGGTATCTACGAACTTGGATCTAGGAAAAGCGAGAAGTAAGGTTGTTGGAGAAGCTTGATTGTGGGTTTGCAAGGTGTAGATGGTGATGATGCCATGGTGAAGATGGTTAAAAGGGTATTGACAGAAGAGTTCACAATAAAAGGTTCGTGTCTAAGAATCCTCAAACTTTAGAGACTCATATGTACATTTATTAAAAGTTTAATGACCATATTTCTATAAATGAGTAATTAAACTTTAATTATAAGGGTATTTGCGTAAAAAAAACAAAAGAAAACGGAATAATTAACGATAAAATTGACGAAAGGACTACAAATGCACCGAAAATAAAAAATAAGTGACTCCAATAGGACGAATTCTTAAAATATGACATGAATATAACAATAGTATAAGGGACTATCCGTGTACTTTAGCCGTAAGGATGTCTTTGCAAAATGTAGTGAATGATATCATATAATCTCAGATAGCCTTGCAGTGATCGGTGCACTCATTTTCAGTCATTTCCATTTTAGTTAAGTGTCTGAATTCTTTTAGTTCAGTGTCTGAATTCTTTTGCTTTATTACGAGGAAACAAAATTTGGTTGAAGAATTCAACCATAAGAATAATTGTGAATTCAGTTCTTAGGTTAGGGATCTTGCTCAATTTAAATTGATCTTATCCCTTATTTGGACTTTTGTTGTTGCATCCAATCTGTTTGTTTGATATGAAGTGTGGTTCTATTTCATGATATAAAATACAACATCATTGTGCTTCCTAGGGGTGGGCATTCGGTCGATTTGGTTAAAAACCGAACCGACTTGATCGGTTAAGCCGATTTTCGGTTTTGGATAGTAAAGAACCGAATAAACCGAACTCAGTCAGAGAACCGAAAAAACTGAAATCGAACGGTTTCAGTTTGGTTCGGTTTTTAACCGAATAAACCAAATGGGTTGGGTAGTAGTTGGGCTTAGGCAATAGAGCTTAGGTGGGTACATGGAAATGGGTAGTTGGGCTTGGGTACTTGGGTTTGGGCCTGGGTGGGTAATTGAGTTGGGTAGTTGATCGGTTTATTCGGTAACCGAATAAATCGAATGCTACAACCGAAACCGAATCAAACCGATCAAATACTATTCGGTTTTTAACCTAAATCGAACCGAAAAACCGAATCGATTCGGTTTGTCGGTTTATTTGGTTTTGACCGAATCAATGCACACTCCTAGTGCTTCCCGCTGTGAAGCGCGGGCTACTGACACTTACTTATCAACGAATTTTGTGCAAATTCAAAAAGTGGCCCAATATAAAGTTTATATGCAAGGCCCGACATGAATCACAACTTAGAATCCTAACTTGGAAAACACGTAGAAGCCAACCTAAAAACTAGATTACACATATGTAGAGCTAAAGGTGAATTTTATTAAAGAAAACAGAGAGTGGAAAATTAAAGTCTACCCAAATAAGAAGAAGACTTAAAACCCATGAGAAGTTGGCAAGGGCGGATCTGCCTTGTGGCAGACCCAGCTCTCGCTGGGCTGAAATTTTGGTCCAAAATGAAGACCTATATGTCATTCCCAAACCAAAACCCACCACCATCAGCCCACCCACCTCAATTGCCCAACCCAGCCACCAGCCCTTTGTTCATTCTCATCTCTGCAGCCAGCAGCCATTCAACAATTGCCCAACGTTTTTTATCCAAAACTCAATATACCCATCTGTAGCCCAAATTGTTTTCTTCCAAAAACCAATTTATCCACCAATAATTCAATTATTATTATCTTTTTTGATCAAATTTTGATGAATGCTACATAAAAATCATTTTTTGATTTATCAAAAAATTTACCTATTATTAATTGATTATTTTCCGCTCACCTAAATTTTAGATCCTAGATCTGCCACTAGAAGTTGGTTTGAGCCACAAGAAAGCATAGACAAACACCCCCACCCCTGCATACAGCTCAACCTTGCAAACGGAAGGATACCATCCACTAAATAACATAACACCAAGAGTAGAACAAAAGTTAGCCTATCCATCTGCTGGCACATGAGTACATGTGATTCGCCCAATTTTAATATTGTTATTATTATTATTATTATTACTCTATCTATTTATGAAAAAGTTGCTGTTGATAAATAGTGGCACAACCAATAGGGTTGTGCCACGTCATTCATTATATATATATATATATATTATTTTTTAAAATTATATTTATTATGTTTTTTTTATTTTTTAAATTATATTATTATATTTTTTTAATTATATTTATTATATTACTAATAGGAAAAAAATGGTAATTTTGAAAATTGGTATGAAATTGTTAATTTTGAAAATTAGTATGAAACCAATTGCGTTGTGTCACATTTATGAAAAAGTTGTTGTTGATGAATAGTGGCACAAGCAATAGGGTTGTGCCACGTCATTCATTATATATATATATATATATATATATATATTATTTTAAATTATACTATTTATTATGTTTTTTTAAATTATATTATTATGTTTTTAATTATATTTATTATGTTACTAATAGGAAAAAAATTGGTATGAAATTGTTAATTTTGAAAATTAGTATGAAACCAATTGCGTTGTGTCACGTCATCTATTTTTTTTGCATTTTTTCTTTTTAAAGTGTGTTCATTTACTATTTATGGAGGAAAAGTTTGTAAACTTGAAAAATGAAGTGAAATTTGTGAGAGGAAACATTTTTTTAGATAACATAGTTTTGAATTTTATTTCTAATTATTATGTGTTTGATCCTCGAAATTTTGGAAATCTGATTTTTTAACTAGGTCAAAGATTTTTTACTCACAATCATTATTACCTATTTTCTCTTTTATTTCATGAAAGTACACCACAAATATTTGGTAGTTTAGTTGATGAATACGCACCTTATCCATCTTATTTCTTCACTTTTTCTTCTTCATTTTGGTTGTTTTAAAGTGTGTTAGTAATTAATGTTTTTTTATGGAGATCGAAAGTGTTGATAATTTTGAAAGTGAATATAAAATTTGTAAGAAATACAGTTTTGTAGATTCTGTTATTGATGAATAATACCCTCAATATATATATATATATATATAGACAAACTCCATTACTTACATTTAACTATTTTGAAAGTAAAGCATTGGCCCCCGGCCCTAAATTTTCAAAATATCGTTAAGTGTAATGTCGTTTTTTTGTACGAGAGAAAATTTCATTACAGTTTATACCTATTTAAAAAGTAGCATTTTGTCATCAAAGTTTCAAATCTTATGACATGGTTTTTTCTCTTCTTTGAGTGTTGATGATTTTAATGAAAAGTAATAATGTGTAATTAGTATTTGTATTTAAAACTCTATACATATACATAAAATTTTGTATAAATAGTGTCACCTCATCATAATTTAGTAATTTTACTTATTTGTGTTTCAAATTGTTTAAGAGACTAAATCTCTATTTTACTTTTATTTCTTATTATTTTGCGTTTGGTCTCTAATGTTTTAGACTTTATATGATAAAATGTAAAAATTCTTAGACCTAATTTTTTCACCCATAATAATTATATACTTTATCATTTATTTCATAAAAATATACATTTATTTCACTTAATATTATATACTTATTAAATTTTTATAAAATATTACAATTTACACCGCTACGAAGTGCGGGCAATAAAACCTTGTACATGCTACTTTTGGATACAAAAATATATAGCTACTATAAAATATGAGTAATTCATCATATTTATGAATTATTTTAAGTTTTCCTTTTCTTAAAGTTCTATTTAAAAAATTATGATGCATCTATGGTTTTTTATGTGCTTATTTGACAGTTTTACCTTTTGAACTATGGTACAATAACAATTATGGATTGAATTTTTCTTAACACTCCGTTTAGACCCCAAAGTTTTAAATTTGACAAATCCACCCACTCCTCCCTCTTCCCTCCCCCGTTGCAGCCAGCCCACCCACTGAGATCACCCTGAACCAACTCCGGCGTGTCCGTCCAGTGCCGCCCCTCCTCGGCCTTTGGGAGACACGGAAAAGTTGAAGTTGGCTAAGCTACAGACGGAGGTGAAATCAACGGCTCCGCGACTCCCGAAGCCACCTTCGTTTCGCTGCAAAAATAAAGCTACAAATCGGAAGGTGGACTCGAGGATGCACCTCTCTCTCGCTTCTCATGGTTGAATCAGAGCTTGGGCATGAGGACGACGCCTCTCTCTTGCTTCTCGCGCTCAAATCAGAGGGTTGGGCTCAAATATGGGATCGGGGTTCAGATCTGGGACGAGGGCTGGGTTGTGGTACGTAGCGGCGAAGATGGGCAGTTGTTTGAGGGCTTTAAATTTGGTTGCGGTGGGGTGGTGTGATTTTTGCAGCCAGTTGCTTGTCTAAATCTTTCGGTTGGGTAGTTCTTGTTTTCCATTTGTTCATGTTTTTTCTTCTTTATTGATGCATTATTAGTTGAATTTGGCCGAAAAATTGAGCAGTTGATGATCTGATTCGTTTTTGGATTTATTCATCTGTGTGCATGAAGTTGTTCTGGAGGAGGGAGGTTCATCGTGGAGTGGTAACTAAAAGTTTGTCAAAAGAGTGGTTAAATGCTAACAAACTGAAACAACACATAGTGATTAACCTCCTAATTAAGTTAGCATAACATTCACAAAACTATTGTAATAGTATAATTATCTCACTTCCAAGTTTAATAAGGGGTCAACAATAGCAATAAGATGTAAGTATAAACTCAGTGATGTTTTGGAGCAAACAAACTCTACTTTTAACTATTTCTCTAAAATTCGGTAAATTGTTTGCATTTCCTATTTCTTTCTTTTTCTTCCTAACCTTTTTTTGGTAGTTCGTATCTCAAATTAAACAACATCAGAGTAGTCTGATTTTGTGAAATCGGATGCTGGATTTTAGGGCATAATTATAAATCTAGATGAACAAGTGATCCTTAAATGGTACTCTCCATTGCACATTTTTTCGCTATTTCAAATTGTAGTATTTGACGCAAAATTTAACTAAGATAAACTGTGTAATATATAAAGTTTAGATTGTAAATTATGAGAAATATATGGATCAATTAACTTTACATGTTTATTAATTCATAAAAATAAAGAATAGATTAAATACTGTAAAAACGGTAAAGAAAATGTGTCAATCTTTGTGAGATGGTTGAAGTACTACTAGTACAAAAGCAGCTGTAACCAGTAAGTAATATGGATGAGCAAAAAAACATGATTCGCAATACAAAACCTTGTGCGTAGTGACGTCTCAAAATCATAATCCGGCTACCATTGAGAAATCGCGTAGCTACTTATTTGAAATGATATCTCTAAATATAGCAAATATCCTACTTCTAGATTTCGTGACAATCCAAATTCAGATACTCACTTCAGAATCAGAATCTGATCAATACTGTTATTTTTGTTATACACACCCTTTAAATAGTCATGCACACTTGTTAATTTCATATACATACGCCTGCGGAAACATATCAAACAAATCGCTTTGGGTTTATAATATATATACACATTGCGAGATAGATTGTGAAATTGAAATTATGTGCAATAAGATAAGGGCACTAGTGGTGGACGATAGCACGGTGAACCAGACAATTCACCACAAGCTGCTAGACAACCTGGGAATCGAGAGCTTGGTGGTTGGAAATGGCAAGGAAGCTGTTGATGTTCATTGCTCTGGGGACACTTTTGATCTCATTCTTATGGACATGGATATGCCCATCATGAATGGCATCGAGGTACATATACACTTCATCCCTGCCACAAAGATTTTATGTCTAAGTGATTATTGTTAGCATTCCTTTCATTGTGATGAGCAACTTGATTCCATTAACGCAGGCGACAAAGAAGTTGCGAGAGATGGGGATACGAAGCGTGATTGCAGGGTTGACAACAAGGTCGATGGAAAGGGAGAAGAAAGAGTTCATGGAGGCGGGCCTTGATGACTACCACGAGAAGCCGTTGACCGTTGCTAAGCTTCGCTCCATTCTCCATAACCATGTCAACCTAAATTCAACATAATGCTTCACTAATCCAGATACATATATAGGAGAGATCCAACTTACTCACACAGCGCTAACTAGCTTTTCTAGTATTTGGCTATAGCCTTAGAATACCATTGTGCTTACATACATATATACCTCTTACTCAGAGGTGAGGATAAAACTTTGATCAAAGTGTAACAGTTTTCTGTAATTGCATGAGCAGCAGAAGATACAAAAAACTATTAGTAACTCTAAAAGAGAATGAATCACGCACACCTGTTCATTGATTAAATGCTCAAAGTGTCAAGTCCTACCGGTGGAGTGGAGTGGAGCAATGCTTAATTATATCTCCTTCATCATCATAAATTCATATTTCATAAAATTATATCTTAATCTCAATTAATTTATTGTCCATGATATGGAGTTTATAGTGTCAAATAATTAATATATAAAATTAACACGACAAATTCATGAAAAACATTGTGCCAAATAGGGATGTCAATCGGGCGGGGCGGGGCGGGTCATTCGGATTCGGGTCATTTCCGATTAAGCATATTCGGGTTGACCTTATTTCGGTTCAAGTCGGGTTCAGGCCATTCGGGTTGCTTAGGGTCGAGCTGCTTTTGGGTCAAGTCGGGTTCGGTTTGCTTCGTGTTCGAGTTCAGCCCGGGTTTGGGTCAGGTTTATTCGGGTTCGCGTCATGTTCGGATTGATGTACTTTCAATTTCTGTTTACTTTGAGTTGAAATCGTGTAGGCATAGCCGTTATATAACTACACGACCATTGTCGATCAGACCATTTATCGCGCTCAAACAAATGACCAGCTCAAGGAGCCGTACATAACCATGTTAGCTTTGTCTACCCTTAAATTGCAAGTTGTAGCTTCACATTCATAGCGAGTCGGTGACTAGCCAGAAGCGCAACCGCTCAGGCTGTGCGATCACAGACCAGCCCGAATCCTGCTGCCAACCGCATCAGCTTATCTACCTTTGAACTCCAAGCTCTAGTTCTTGCTCAACATTGACAACGAGTCGAGTCGATGACACTTTCCGAGTCTCAATTACATAGTATTTCGTCAATGTCGCCTATCTTCATAAAAGTCTACCTTGTTGTATGTGAGTTGGATTTTAATCAAATGAAACAATGTTAAGCTATTTATATTCAAACCTCATCTCTTAAATTATTTTTTTGCTCAGGTCATTCGGGTTTCGGGTTAGGTCGGGTTCAGTTTTGGGTTGCTTCGGGTTGAGCTTATTTCGTATCAGTTCGGGTTCGGGTTCAAGTTCGGGTTGTCATCGGGTTAAGCTTATTGCGGGTCAAGTCGGTTTGGGTTCGGGCCAGGTCGGGTTAAGGTCATTGACTTTCTTGGTCATTTCGGAATCGGACGAGTCAGATTCGGGCAAGTTTCTCAGGTCGTGTCAGTTTTTGACATCCCTGGTGGCAAAGTTCTTTGTTAGATGTTCATTTTTTTCAACTTCTTATAAAGGAACAACGATAGGAAGGAATTCACAACCGTCCTCATTATCAACTTTTAGTTTTTCAGTGGAAGAAGCAGATTTGAGGAAGAGTGATGTAGGAGTAGCTTTAGGTTGTGGAAGAACGGCGGCGTTAAGTGGCGGTTTAATGTAGGATATGATATTTTTGTGAATAAATAAAAATTTGGGTGTTAAATATATCATGTGAAAAGTGTAAGTATATAAAATGTAAGTTATTAACGGAGGATCGTTATAATTAATGGAGCAATCATGAAATTGTACCCAATGTCTAAGTTAAGTAGTAAATTTAAGCATTTCAAAAGAATGATGGTAAATTTGCACTTTTCGACCTAATTCAATGAGTTTTTTATGTTTGAAGCCATAAAAGTCCAACGCACTGATCGCTTCTTTCAGATAGTTAAGAACCATATTTCAAAGCAAGTTCTACTAACAATCTAATAGCACGAAAAATGCTCATCAATGAAAATACAAAAGTCTACTTGAACGGATGGCTTGCACAAAACCTAGGTTTGCATTGCCGCCATCACCCTCCTTTCCTTCCTGCTGCTTTGCCTGCTATTCTCATAGGTATCTCCCAGCCTGCGCCTTTACCTCACCGTCGGGTCTAGACTTTACTTGGGCTTCCTCTTAGCATGCCTCCACTGGATGCATCACTTTGGTACTCCTTCAGGTGGGCCGACCTCGCACGTCCCATGCCTCTCCTAGTTTCTCCCTCTTCGTTGAAGCCCCTCAGGCATGCCTAGTGTTAGGCCAACGATGCCCCTGGCCCCTCCAATGCTCCCGACCTCAGTGTGTAGTTCCTATAGGTGACTTCGCATCGGGCTATGTGCCTAGGCAGTCATGAAGGTAGGTGGAGTGTTTCGCATCACGATGGTTCGGGTAGCTTTGGTTGTTTGCGGGTTTTCGAACCGCTTCTAGTGGTATTTGTTTTCTTGAGTTCTTGTATTGCTCATCTGATGTTAGGATCGGCTTGGCATGATCGATTTGGGCTTTCTGAACTGTTGATCTCTACCCCTTGAAAGGAGTGTGTTCCTCTATGGGACTCAATCAATTCGGGGTTACACAGAGGCTTTCGGTGTCAGCCCTGGTGTGTAGGTGTCTTAGAAACGAAGATGGGTTGTGGTGTAGCAAAGTGGAGTCCGTTTATTGCAAGACCGAGCCGAGACTCACCCTGTCGGGTGCCATAAGTAATCGCTCTGACAATTGTTTGGGTTGTTGGTTTCCCCAGATATTTTGGTCATCTTCTGAATTAACTCATAGATGTTATCAACTTAGATCTTCCCGGATAACTCAGGCTTGTATAATAGGAGATGAATTGATCCCAATTCTCTCTTCCGTCATTTGAGGCGGATGCGTGAGATTTTTCATTGAGTTTAAAAAGGCCAAGATGCACCATTTGCCTCCTGTGTGAGATTTTTCATTGTTTTTTCCTTCATGTTTTGATATATATGGACCCAAGGAAGTCGTTTCAAATGCTGATGTCATCACTACGAGGACCCCTTTGGTTTATACGACGAGGGTCCTCGTATAACAACGATCAAGCATTTCCCCCGCTCCCTCATAAATCTCAAAGGGGTCAACCCCCACAAACGCCGGATTGGTAATATACTATCAATACGAGGGTGCTCCCCGTATAGTCATATCGGCGGGAAAGTACCATCTTGTCTCGGGTATGGCATTGACTGACAGGCATAGACAAAACCTAATTCACACTCCAACTCCAAGTCAAAGGTCCACTCAAATAATGTTAGGTCACCACTGTTTGGGAGGTAGCGCAGTTCCTAAAATCTGGAAGTCAGCAATCCTAGGGAAAATCCTGACATCAACCTATAAGTGGGGTGATGCCAACCCAAAATGAGGTATTGGCTACATACCCACACCTCCTCTTTCTTCTACACCTAAAGGTTTCCCGTGTTTTGAGTCTTTCAGGTTCTGGGAGTAGCTTCATTCTAGCTTCCGTCACTGCTTGATCGTCCGGAGGCTATCAAGTTTCTAGCTACTCCTGTTTTTGTTTTTTTCTTCACCTCCTGTATGAGGCTGGTTTTGCTTACTCTTTCTGTTTTTGGAAAATAAAAATGAAGAAACCGCGACAAAGTTTCTTGCTGCTCCCATCACAAGGTATACTTTTACAGGGTCGGTGCCAAAAAAAAGGCCCATTACTCATCGCATAATGACAATTCATAGGGTCCGATTAGTCAAGTGATCAAGTTGGATTACCACTCAAACTAAATCTAAGAGTGAAAAATATTAAAACCCCGATCCAGAGAGGACATGACATGATGAATGAGCCCATCCATGGTATTTGCCGCTTGCATTGCATCACATGTAGAGACCCTCCGGGACACCTTCTTTCTTTTTGAACATCACCTTTTCTTTTGCCTTCTTGAAATCAGGATGTGTCACCTGAAACACAACCATTTTGGAAATCTTTCATGTTCATGCCAACTCATGCCCATCATACATTCACTTGAACCCCAAAAGTTTTTTACAGGATTTACGAACAGCCTGCCTCCTCAAATGTATCTACTAGTACTAAGGAAAAGCTATTCAAGAAATGCTACAATTGTAGTATTTGAAATGTTTCATATACTTTCTGACCTCAACATACATTTAGTTTTATCACAAGGAAATTTGTATAAACAGTTGATAAGATCTTGAACACATCTAGCATTTTCCAAGCTTTCTATAGCTTGCATGGAATGGTATTGTGGACTGTGCTCCATCCATCCATAATATTTCTCTCTCCCATTTATTTTATACACAAAATGTTCAATTTTAATTTTTTTTCTTCTGAATTTAGTTTACCCCTGCATTTGTAGCCCATATGCACCTTGATCTACGCGTCAACAATGACAACTACAGTAACTATAATAACCAGAAAGGTGAGTACGACTAACCTTCATGCGGCGTTCCCTTAGAGCTAGTAAACCAGCTTCAGTACATATTGCCTTTACATCAGCCCCAGAGAACTCATCCTTTGTCATGACAAACTCTTCCAAGTTGACATCATCAGCCAGCGTCATTCTTGACGTATGTATCTGTTGCAACAAGATGAAAGATTTGAAGAAGCTCACAAGACATAAGAACCAAGCTCGAACCGCTTAGTATCAAAATTAGTATGATGCAATGGAGACTTAAAATAATCATACATCGGACAATTAAAGAGAGCACATCACATACCTGAAATATGCGCCTCCTTGTCTTGATGTCAGGAAGAGGAAATTCAATCTTTCTATCAATCCGACCAGGGCGAAGCAAAGCTGGGTCAAGACTTTCAATCCTATTTGTTGCAAGAATCACTTTGACATCTCCTCTAGAATCAAAACCATCCAGCTGATTCAGCAATTCCAACATGGTCCGCTGGATTTCACGTTCACCGCCTGAATTAGCATCATACCTGCCAAAGAATTTACTCAAACCAAGCCCAACTGTATTGCCATGTAGGTAAAGTAGCTCCGAATATTTACCTCTTTGTACCAATGGCATCAATTTCATCAATAAAAACAATGGATGGTGAGAGATCATCAGCAACCCTGAAAAGCTCCCTCACTAACTTTGGACCATCCCCCAAATACTTCTGAATCAATTCACTGCCAACGACGCGGAGGAAAGTTGCAGATGTGGAGTTTGCAACAGCCTGATGAAACAGAGAGTTCAACCATTGAGAAAAAAACCATACAAAATCTAGAAAAGGCAGCAACCAGTTCAGTTAGAACGTAAGTCACAAAAGTAAACCATTCTCAAGCATACTTCTATCAAATGCTATATCTACCAGCAGAACAAACATTTTCATTTATCCATCTACAGAAAGCCAAAGAATTCTTTTAAGAAAAAATGTTCATTAGCAATAAATAAGCTTAATTCAACTTCTGAAAGAATGAAAAGCCTACAAGTTGCGACTTACAATAAAACCCCAATAATACCCTATGAGCACGCAAAGCAGGAAAATGCCGGGAAAACTTAGTCTGCTAGACAAAGCCAACCGATATTCATATAGACAGGAAATGACACTGGAAACACAAGCACACACCTTTGCAAGTAAAGTTTTTCCAGTTCCTGGCTCTCCATACAAAATGACTCCCTTAGGAGGCTTGATGCCAATGTCTTCATATAGTTCAGGATGAGTCAGTGGCAGCTCAACTGCCTCCTTAATTTCCTGTATCTGGGCATCCAAACCACCTATATCAGCATAAGACTCCAAAGGAGCCTTTTCAACCTTCATCACTGACACCATGGGATCCACTTCATCTTGCAACAAACCAACAACAGACAGGACCTGTGAAAGCAACACAAATTACCATCAAAACCTGAACTTTTGAATTCATTTAACAAGAAACCAAGCAATGAAATGCAACAACATGAAGTTCTGCACAAGCACATACAAACGTAGCAAAACAGCCTATTGGAAGCAGAACAACTAAGAACCAGGTTTTCCGAACTTGCAAATTGGGGGGCAGGGGGCTGTAGGAGGTAAAGCGTAAGCTTAAATGCCCAAAAACTTAGAAACTTTACCATTTTTCTTCTATGCACATCAGATCCCTAGTATAGCAAAGGGACTAAAACATAGCAAATGCTAGATAACTCATATTAGGACACATTACATGTTGCCAGAAAACATTCTCTCAAATAAGAGTGCAAGCCTGAAAACGACAAATTCAAATTACCAGTTTGTGTGATTTGCTCTACTCTTCTAATGATACATGTACTTTCATCATCATACAACACCTTAATCCCAAGGATATTGGGGTCACACATTCGTGGCATTGAGTTTATAGTCCCAATTTGAATGTCTAAAATTAGTTAACATGGTAAATTCATGCAAAAATCATTGTTGCAGAGTTCTAAGTTGAAGTAATGAGATGAGATGGTTGTTATGGCTATGTCCTAATCAACCTGTATGTATACACTGAGATAAAAGCAGTTTTCTCAACAGCACAAACATCGATCTAGATGAACACCCTTTAATTCCAAAACAACTTACATCTCAAAACCTGCATATCAAATAAACGAAA
The DNA here is from genome assembly GCA_024586325.1 of Stellera chamaejasme. Lineage (NCBI taxonomy): Eukaryota > Viridiplantae > Streptophyta > Magnoliopsida > Malvales > Thymelaeaceae > Stellera > Stellera chamaejasme. The sequence goes on along the minus strand of CM044982.1, from coordinate 8,573,985 downwards.
TACCTTATTGTGCATCAAAATGGCACATCCAGGCTCCAGCTGGTCCTTATCAACAAAGGAGAGAATGCTAACATAATATTCAGGCCCAACCGATGAAGAGACAATAGCGTGATTTTCATCAATCAGCTCCTCCAAATTGCCTACGCTCATTGGAGAACCCCTCAAATCGTCGACTTTCGACCGGTCCTCCTCTGCCTTCTCCTCTTGAGGTTTCAACTGCTCTTGATTGGCCACAAATTCCTCCTCCATAAGGAGATAATCCTTAACCCGTTCAAGCTTCAGAAGCCGAAGCTTGCACTTGGTCAGCGGGGTCACCGTCGGAAGCCTAGCCGCTGCTTCTGGACCTTTCTGTTTCCGCTGCTTGCGGCCGACACGCGCCGGCGGCGCCGCTGGCTCGAACTTCTTATCCTTCTTGTCGGAACCGTCGGGCTTCCTGTCTCCAGGCAGGCCCTGCCGACCCAGACCGCCTGGTGTTCCCTGACCCATGAGTTCCCGGCGATTGACTACGGAAATCCGATGCCAAAATTGAGAGGTCTAGGAGCGAATTCGGGATTCCTGGGTATTGAGCTGGTGATGTTTCAGCAACGAATCAGGAATTTAGGGGTTTATATTGCAGCGCTGTTTCGTGTTAACGAGGGCTTCCATCGCTTTTACTGATCCTCTGTAACTTCTGTTTCATTTGACACAATTAATTAAGGCTTATTTACCAATTACGCCAATGAAGTATAGTGACTTAGGTATTTTAGTCCTTGACTTGAATTGCAATTCATTGTGACTGTGTGCTGTCAGTTGACATAGAGAAAAGTAGCTATAATGGTCATTGAGGTTTCGTAAATGTTGCTTAAGCATCCAAAACTTGCAGATCTAACTAAAGGACCATCGTCCCATCCCACAACCCGATCCACATCATACATTGATCTAGTAAAATAATTGTTTTTATTTTACAATTGTATGTTCAGACTACATTCAACAGTCCAAGTAGACACATACGCGTAGCCCAGGATGTCGAGCACAAACCTAGGCCACCTTGAGTAGGCGAGATCTGGAAATACGACCGCAAGGGAGGGTGAGAGGTGGTGGCGTTCAATGAGTGGCGGTGTGATCAGCCGGATGGTGAGACAAATGGAGATGTGGGTTGTAGTGAAAATGTTCAAAATGTTATGGTATATTTGTAAGGGCTGAAATTGTCAGTGCATCATGACGATATAATAAACCCTAAAACTCTAAAAAGGTCAAACTAACATTAGTAACAGTCAAGTTGGGTTTCTATAGTCTTATTTAATGCCAAGGTTACAATTACAATGTGCTAAATGAAAGTGGCGCAGTGCTTCACTTTTGAAGTTATTTACATCCATGTCACTTTTTTTTCTAGTCCTCAAAAAAATTGTATATCTTTTTTTTATTTTATAATACTCCCTCCATCCCAATCTGTTTCAAGCATTTGATCGGGTACAGAGATTAAAAAGTATCGAAGATATGAGGGTAATAAAGTAAAACTGTTAAAGAAAACAAAAATAACTTTTTCAGTGAAGAAGGGAAGTTGAGGGTTAAAAGGTAAAAATGGTATGAAAATTTTTCCTAAAATGGAAATGATGAAATCTTTTTGGGACAACTCAAAAAGGAATATGATTGAATCTTTTTGGGACGAATAGAGTCTAATGGAAAGAAAAGAAGAAGACAAAGAAATGAGGCCCATATGTAATATGTTTTCATGCCTTTTCCGGAGTCCGTTTACACTTTGATATGTTTTTTTACTATTTATTCAAATTAATTTCATGATCATAATATTTCACTACGACGATCATGAAACTATTCCTACGGATTACTAGTTTTCTACTGCAGGGTCACTACTCTTTTACTATGGGAAAAGTACACGTATAGTCTCTTAGCTTTGATGCTTGTCCTATTTTCGTCATGTTTTAGGAATTCGTCTCAGATTAGTCCATTTACTTTAATAAATTATACACCGTCGGTCCTTCTGTTGGATTTTCCATTAAAATCACTGCTATCATTACAAAATTACCTAAATATACCAATATAATATTTAATTTGAATTTTTAACATAAGTTCATTTTTTACCTACTATTTTTTTATCTCTCTTCTCCATCCTTCACAATCGCTTCCAGATCTGTGTTGTATGTCACCACAAGATCCCCTCTTCTCCACATAATACTCCATTCATTGCCATTCTCCCTGTCGTGAAATCAGTTCTATTGAAGATCATATTACTCTAGACAGACTGAATGCATTCCAAAACGAGAGAATACAAACCTGAACAAATGGATAGAGTTGGCCAATTTGTGTGGGAATTGAATCGATCATAGATGGAAGGAGGTTGGCGAGCTAAGTCTGAGCATGTCGGCGGAGGAGCAGAACTCGGTCCTCCAAGACCGAGCTGGAGGCGGTGAGGGCGAAGAAGATAACGAGAGTGGGTTATGGAGCAAGCAAGGCAGAGATGGTTATGGGGGACGCTGGAGGCAGAGGAATTTTTGGAGTAGGAGGTCTTGGAGAATTTCGGTTCAGATGGTTAAATGGAGTTTAGGGGAGATTTGATGGTGATTCTGGCACAGGAGGCCGGTGAACTGGGAACAGGGGAAGCAATTTTGGGAACTGGAAGGGGCTGAGCTCGCTCGATTCTTTTCGTTTCTGATCGTGAGCGAGAGGAATGAGTGGGAAGAGGTCCGATTCGGGTGAAAGACAACAACCACCGGCGAAGCTTAGACTCAAATTGCAGCAGTGGGAGGCGAGGACTCATCGGATTCTGTTCCACATGTAGATTTTCAAGAGGAAGAAAATCAATCTCAGATTCGCGCTCCTCCTTTGTGTTACTACAACACTAGAGTCCAGACGTCGGTTGCAATCCTTCTTCTTGACAGGGCAATGAAACCATCATCGGCGGCGACGACGGTGATATGGACCGCTCGTCGTCATCATTAGTCATGGTGTTGGCAATAAGTAAGAGTCACAAAGCCAGCAATCAACTTCTGCTAGTTTCGTTGAACAAGGAAAGGTTGGAGGTGGAGATGGAGATGGCGGTGGCCATGGAGGAACAGGTGAGGATGGCCGATGAAGTTGATGATGATGAGGGAGGACATGTGTAGCATGAGCTTTAAAAGTGAGGAGATAGTTAAAAGTGAGTGTTTAAAGTGAACTTTTATTAAAAGTTCAATGATCAGATTTCAATTAAAAATATAAATAGGCTATTAAAGAATGGGTAATTACGTAAAAACAGCTTAGATAACGGAAAATCTAACATCAGATCTAACAGAAGGACCGGTTTGGGACAAATATTAAAGCTAAGAGACTAATCTGAGGCAAATTCTTAAAACATGACGAAAATAGGACACGCATCAAAATTAAGGGACTATACGTGTACTTTATTCCTTTTACTATGGAATCAAGACTCATACTACAGGATCACGACTCTCTTACTATTGGATCATTAAACTTCTACTTTCGAATCATTAAACTCCTACTGGGATCATGAATTAATACAATTGATTATAAAATTCGGGATTATGGTATTCTACTGGGATCATGAAATTACAATAATGGATCAATAAAATTTTGTAGTGGAAATTAGACTTATCCATATTACGTTTGATTAGATTCTTCGTTAGGTCAGAGAAGGGAGCAACAAATACTAGCAAATAACAAATAAGTATCTAGTAATACTAGTGGTTGGGTTGGGTTGGGTTGGGGTGGACATAATTCGGTTGGGTTGGGGACCTGGGGTAGTCGATAGTTAATGTCAATTAGGCTGGCTTGTGTTAGACATATAGTGGTGAGTGGATTCATAACATTTTTCTTTTAGATTGTGTTTGAATAAGACAAATGACGATAGTCCGTTATAAAAAAAATTGATGTGTTTTATTTTTAGTATTTAATTTATGATTTTTTTTTAACATTTTAATATATAAAATCAAACATTTATGATATGTCCCTACTCCGAAAAATGTCTAATAGCTTAATTATTGCTTGTCTTAACGCCGAAAATTTATTTCATAGCGTTGCCCCTATGAGAATTTAATCAAACGTAATATGGAAAGTTAAATGTATTACGTTACACGTGTAGGTAGGCGGGGTCTAGAACTTTAGTGCTTTGATGTGGTGTTGCTTAGAAATGTGGGCGTCCTGATAGCGTTATGATGTACGATAGCAGAGACGGTGGTAGAAATGAGCTTGCATGGGGACAAAGTTTAAAGTTTAAGTTACACAAAAGTCATGTATGAAATACACAAACATAATGTTTAACATATATTGTCTATCTCTTATTCGGTAACTGACTATTTCATATTTTGAAATCATTTCAATACTAATTCGTTCTCAACACTTTGAAATTTCGAAAATTACAACCTTACTTTGCTAGCCTGTAGTGGTGGGCTGGTTCAAAACATGTAAGAAATTAGTGCATATTTCTAAGCTTTGTGACCAATTACTTCAATTGATGTTGGAAATTAGAAACTCTATCCTGTCTCCTCTCCTCCAATTCAGCAGATCCACAATGTCAATGATAAGTCAAGACTTTGAGTTCTTGGCAAATTTTATGATTAAATAGTGTGGGTCATATGTGTTAAAATGCATAATTTCTAAGTTTGACGCTTTAAGTACTTGCTATCTATGATTTAGGGATGTATTTTTAATATACTTTTAATTCTAAATATGCTGGAGGGACTACATATATAGAATTCATATTTTTACTAATATACATATATATCCTATTTTTTGAAAAAGTAAATAGGGGCACTTATCCCCCATTACCCCCACAATGGTACCGCCAGTAGTGGGCGGTGGCATGGCTAGCTTGTTTTGTCTTTTATGATGTGAGACTAAGTATGTTGTCTCAAGTATGTTGTGCTTATAATTACTCCTTTTGTTTAAATATGTTTTCACATCAAAATATTTTTGTCCAAAATAAAACGATTTTTCTACATTTTTTGGTTTTTTTAGTCCACTTGAACTCTTGAAATGCACTCACTCAAAGAGTCCATGGCCTGAATGGGAAGGGATGAGAATGAATTTGGAAAGGAGATAGTGATGAAAATTTATATAAAATGAATTAATGATCAAAATCAATCTTAATCTATATAAAATAGTTAAAAATGATAATCATTTGAGACGAAATGAGTATTAAAAACGAAACTTCAATTTTTTTAACTTGAGGGAGCATATGATACGTGTAACACACACAATCGAAAGTTGCAAAAAAAGTCTTAAACGGAGTCTTAGTTGTTGCATTGCCGATCCATACATACTCAAATTGATACCAAAAGAAAAAGAGCAAAATTAACGCAAAAAAAGGTCCACAAGGTAAAGACCCAAAACAATGCCACACGAACAACACTTAACGACAGAGCCAAGCTTTAAGGAAGGTGGTCAAGGCTACCGGCACCATCAGGACATCCACCACACAGCCCACCTCCACCACCAAGTCCACCCGGCCCACCATCGCCGCCAAGCCCACCATTGCCGCCACGCCCACCATTGCCGCCAAGCCCACCCAGCCCACCATTGCCGCCAAGCCCACCCAGACCACCAACGTCGCCGCCAAGCCCGCCCAGACCACCAACGTCGCTGCCAAGTCCACCCAGACCACCACCGTCACCGCCAAGCCCACCCAGACCACTGCCGCCACCGAGTCCGCTGCCGCCGCCAAGTCCACCTATACCAACGCCGACACCGCCAGATCCGCCGCCGATGCCGCCGAACGCCACAAAATTCTTCTGGTCATCAAGACCTTGTTTGTCAGAAGTGGAACTAGAACCAGACAGTGGTCTGGTCGCCGAACTCACGATTGCCTGAGCGGCTACAACAACGAAGACCAGAATCAGGCACCGTTTTCCCATCTCTCTCTCTCTCTCTCTCTCTCCGAGTTCTAAGTACTTGTGATCGATATCACTATGTTCTAAGATTTCGAGCCATTTTAAAGGCAACAACTTTTTGCATTGGAAAGACATGATCTTTATTACTGCCATGATCTACAGGTGTGGTCAGTGATGATAAATGGATGGAACGCATGACCATATCGCCGCCCCATCTCTCTGCATTTACTAGTCCGTGGCGGTGGAATATACATGCACTCGTCTCGTCTTCCTTCCCCACTCCTCTGCTTTATGTGCCCTGCCTTTAATTCTCAACCCAACACCTCAACTATTTCCCTAACTTCTATGTCCGCAATAATAATAATAATAAAATAATAATAATAATGATACTAATAATAATAATCTTATTATTATTATTATATCCAAAAATTTCAGATTTCAGCATTTTAATATGTAAATTTATTTTTTCTAATACAAAAATGGTAATTTGATTTGGCTTATTTATCTTTCGTCCCTCGATTCTGACTCGGAATTACTCAGTCCTCGAACTAGTTAATTCGAGGCACTTTAGTCCCTTAACTCAAAAAATCGGTCACGTGTGGGCACGTGGTGGTAACGTCTGTGACGGACGTCGGCGTCGTAACGGCGATGATAAACCGAGTTGGGAGTTGGGAAGGCAGTTTGGTACCTAAACTTCGAGGGTGAGAGTCTGGAACGAGAGTGAGAGGGAAGAGGTGGAGGCGAGAGCTTCGATTCGAGAGTTAAGGGAGAGTGATTCGTCAAAGCATTGGCGTGAGGCGTCGTCCCCACGTGAAAGCAGCTTGTTTCCTTGTGTTGGGATAGGGTTGGAGGATCCTTTTCTGCTTTGCGAAAGCTCGTGCACGCCGCGATCAAGGTGGGTTTTCTTTTCAAATGTTGTTCTTAGTGGTCAATGGTTAGTCTTTACTGAAGTATGGTGTGTTAATGTTGTTAATATCCACTTAGATGATTGATTAAAATATAGTGTTGCTGTCGATTTTGGGATTAGTCTCCACTTAGATGTTTGATTAAAGATGTGAATGGTGCCATTTCTCTTGCTTCACAGATGGGTTCAGGATCTCATACTCTTATCTTTAACTTCAATCACGGTGGGAGATTTGTCACACAACCATCTCTACAGTATGTGGATTCTACGCTTAGGGTGCATAAAATGTACAAGGACATCGTTACATTTTATTCACCAAGTGTTGCTCTTAGGAACTTGGGGTATAAAGCTTCTGATGTGAGGTTTCTGTACTACAAGCCTCTTGGTAAACCCATGGAGTATCTGGAGTCTTTACATGTACACAATGATATGATGAAAATGTTTGGTGCAACATCAGCTTCGGGGGGGTTGGATTTGTTTGTTGAGCACTCTTTGGAGTGGTACATGAAAAACAAAAAAGAACTAAGTCAGGCATTTAAGGTGGGGACCACAGGTAGTGCAGAGGAAGTGGACAAGTCTGTTAAAGGTATATCAGTCCAAGATATTGAGGTTGAAGAAAACAGTATTGGAGATAATGAGGCAGTAAATGACAAATGTGATGGGGTAGAGAGAGAGGAGAGAGAAGAGAGAGGTCATGTAGAAGAGAGAGAAGAAAGAGATAATGTAGAAGAGATAGAAGAGGATGGTGATAGAGAAGAAGCTGCAGAGAATGAAGAGGGTGAGGAGGACGATGGAGAGGATTTGGATGATGATTGTGAAGAGGAGTTAGATGGCATTGATTACACTTTATCACCTAACCATAATGATGAAATAATTGAAGACATCAATGTAGTGAAAGACTTCTACGTAACTGCATCTAAAAGGACCCGGTTGCCTCTTGAAGTGGTGGTGTGCAAGGAATAGAGAACAATCGAAAATGAAGAATCGAATTAGGAAGATCCTGATCCTGAAGCATAGTTTGATAACAGTGATGTTGGGAGTATTGAGTCTGATTTTGATGAAGATGTAACAAGAGTTGTGATAAGAGTTACTACAAGTTTTCCAAGGTATGTTGAGAAATGCAAGGAGGTCAAGTATTCAGTTGGTCTATGTTTTACTGATCATAAACAGTTCAAGAGGTCTCTCAAAAAATATTCTATTCAAAAGAAAAGAGACTATATTTTCAAGAAAAATGAGAGTAAGAGGGTTAGGGTACTCTGCAAAGACAGGAACTGTCGTTGGATGATATATGCTGCATGGGAGAGTAGAAGGAATAAGAAGCACTTCCTTGTGAAGACATTAAATCCAAGGCATACTTGCACGCAAGTTTTCAAGATTGCAGGCATCGTGGCACCTGGATTGCTGAGCAGTATGAAGACTGGCTAATGGCACATCCTGGGGTCAGATGTAGCTACCTGAAAGACACCATTATGGCAGAGTTGCAGATTGAAGTTGGGATTGATCAGTGTGTAAGAGCGCGACGTATGGTTGTCAAGAAACATGTGAGAGATGTTGACCATGAATATGCAAGATTGCATGATTATGCAAAGGCATTAAGAGAATCCAACACAGGTAGTTTAACTGGTGATTACTTTGCATATGTTCTTTTTTTTCAGCAAGATAACTTATGTCTGATTTTATGAATATGTTATGCAAGGTACAACTGTTGACATTTTAACTGAGGAAACCTTACTTGGAGAGACACCTAGGTTCAAGAGGATGTATGTGTGTCTGGCTGCATTGAAGCTAGGATTTTTAGAAGGATGCAGGAGGTACATTGGCGTTGACGGATGTTTCTTGAAAGGAGTTGTCAGGTGCTTTATGTCTGACCAGTGCAAGGTAAGCCATTATAAGACTATTGATTTATGCTTCCTGGATTGTCATGCTAATCAAGCTTGTTGAAATTGCAGGGATTGTTAAATGGTCTGTCCTTCCTATTCCCATTGGCTGAACATAGATTGTGTGCAAGGCACATCTATGGCAACTGGTATCCAAATTTTAAAGGTGAGCACCTTAAAGTTGCTTTCTACGCTGTTGCTAAATCACCTAATGAGGTTCAACTAGAAAAAAGACTGGAGGAGATAGAACTGTTAGCTGAGGGAGCCAGGGCAGCTCTTGACAGGGTTGATTTACGGTTATGGTGTAGGGCTTATAACAACAGCACTGAGGCATTTAACATGGTAGAGTAATGCATTGTTCACTTTGCAAGTCTGCTGAACATAATTCAGCTACATGTCCACGAAAACCTGAAAAGGGAAAGATGGAAAAGGGGCAAGTGAACGGGAAAGGGAACTCAGCAAGCAAGGTAAGCCCACAATCAGTCTATAAACTCTAATTCTTTGTTTGCATATCAGTAATTTAACTGTGTGATCATTATTCTTTTCCTCTTTGCAGAGGAAGAGTGCTTCCCAAGAAGATAACCCAAACTCTGCAAGCCAGCCAACCAGTGCTTTCGAGGGGAAAAACAAGAAACAAAAGAGGAAGCAAGGTATTGGTGCCTCTTCAAGCCAGCCATTATGTGCTTCCGAGGGGAAAAACAAGAAACAAAAGAGCAAGCAAGGTGTTGGTGCCTCTTCAAGCCAGCCAACCAGTGCTTTCGAGGGGAAAAACAAGAAACAAAAGAGGAAGCAAGGTGTTGGTGACTCTTCAAGCCAACCAACCAAATCCTGAAGTTTGCTGCTGTGGGCTGCTGTAGTTAAATTGTGTCATAGGATCTATGAATGCAATGTAATTTTGAGTGCCATATAAGGTTCAGTGCATCTGGAACCATTATGTGCACTAACTTTGTGATGTTTAAGCATGTAGGATGTATGTTTAGGATGATATCTGAACCATTCCAATAGCTCTATTGTTGATTTTCATATGATCTATGAATGCTATCGTTCTAGTGTCTCTGATTTTCATAGGCTGCTATTGTTGATTTTCATATGATCTATGAACCATTCCATTAGGATTTCCATTAGCTCTGTTGTTTAAGCATGAAGGATGTATGTCATAGGATCTATGAATGCTATCGTTCTAGTGTCTCTGTTGTTGATTTTCATATTGGAGCAGGCTGGGTCTATTACTCTAGTGTCAGTTCTTCCATAATAGCTCCAACATATAATGGTTGCATTTCATCCACAGAACATGATTACATTCCTCCACAAACCAAGATTTCGATCCACATAACATGATTATAGTCTTCCATCCTATGTTATCAACTACCAAGCAAGCTCACATCCAACACTTCCTACAAAGCCAAAATTGACCAAAAACACAAATGGCCCCCATAACAACCACCAACATCCTAATTGACTGCAACATGGCCTTCAGTAGGTTGAATTGCGCATTTTGTTCCGCCGCCCTCACAGCATCATCCTTCAATGTTGCGTTCTTCGCATGCTCCAACTCAACATTCCTCTCCTTCCCAATCAGTCGTCTTATCACCTCTTGGGATCGCAATGTGAAAGGTTCATCAATCCACTGGAAAAAACACATTGGTTTCTTCTGCAAAAGAGACACCACATTGGCCCAGAAACGTCTAAGGAGAGGAGCAAGACCACACAACCCAAAACACATCTAAAAATTCACTCCTAGAGTTCCTCATACCTTATAGTTTTAGCAACAGAAGAAACGTCGTCCATAGTTCGCCGTATCTCGTCGAGCCTCCGCCATGAATGTCCTGCTTCCACATCTACAAATCGGCGTGCCAGATTCGTTAAACTCGTCCTCATCCCTATCGAAGCTGGAATCAAATCCTCTGAAAAACGTTGTTTCATGTCCTGACATATTCAAATTTCAGAAAGGGAAGGGTAGATATCGAATGGCGAATTTGCTCTGGTTAGGGTTTCGAATCAGCAAGCAAGTGAATTTGGGGAGGACGAGGATGATGGGAAGAGGGCAGGCTTATAACGGTAATCCCATAACGGGCTGGAACGAACGTTTCGTCAAACCGTTAGGTCTCGGTTAAACTGACGTCCAACTTAACAGACAGACTAAAGTGCCTCGACTTAACTAGTTCGAGGACTGAGTAATTCCAAGTCAGAATCGAGGGACGAAAGTGAGTGATTCGAAATAGTTCGGGGGAGCGAACGATAAATAAGCCATTTGATTTTGATGCATAATTTATGACATTTTAAAAAAAATAAACATAGTAAAAAATGATATAGATAAATTGAAGTCAAAATAGATCATTGTAAAAAATTGGATGGATGGAGTAATACTTGGCATCTTGAATTAGAAGATCGTTGCATTAATATTGAAATTATGATTAAGAAGTGCAACAAAAATACTTTGGATTTGGATGTTTTCCCGGTTAGTGTAAAGGAAAATATGGAAATTTAATGTGTATTTGAAGTGGAACTTAAGAAGTGCTTGAAAAAAAAAGGACAGTATTTTGGTCCAACTCGATTGGATGAAACTTATCCAACTCTCATGTGTCATCTTATTATTGGTTGATGCACTACTATTTAACACCATTAATTACAATGAGTGACAATCATGTAATTAACAGTGATGTCACGAACCAATAATAACATGACACGTATAGGGGTTGGAGGAGTTTCCTCCCACCCGGATTGGATAAAAATATTTTCCGGAAAAAAAACTGTTGGGAAAAACGTACAAGGTGGAGTTTGATTCTTGAAGTAGTGAGAGCGATGGATTAAAAGTGGTGGAAGCCTATTTCTACGCTTTTTACTTTGGTATATACTTCCAAATAGGGGTGAGAAATGAGCCAAGCCGACTCGAGTTCGAGCTCTTACGAGCCTAACAAACCGAGCTTCACGAGCTTTGAGCTTGAGCTCAAACAGATTTTTAAGCTTGTATATTGTACGAGCCAAGCCCGGGCTTTAAAGGCTCGGCTTGATGAGGCTCATGAGTCACAAGCCTTAATGAGCCTCACGAGTTTGGTTCGAGTTTGATCGAGCCGAGCTGAAACAAACTTATCCAAAAACCGTATCGAGCCTCACAAGCTTTCGAGCCGAACTTGAGCCAACAAACCTCATGAAAATACCCATAATACCCTCATATTATACATGTAAAGAATTTTCGAACCTCACGAGCTTGGTTCGAGCCCGGTCTAGTGGAGCTGAAACCATCTTCCCTTAACTATATCGAACCTCACGAGCTTTCGAACCAAGCTCGAGCTTTTCACGAACTGAGCTTGAGCCCGATTTTAAGCTCGGATAGAATTCGAGCCTACTTCCTTCTATGGGCCACCATAAATTTATTTGAGCTTCTTGTCTCTTTCTAGTTTCTACGCTTTTAATTAAGTTGGGTCATTTGCCTCAAGAAATACATCTGCTTTCAAAGCTAACAAGAGTACTAAAGATTAATCCCACAGGGTGATGTAGATCGTAGTGTTCCATCGTCCCACATGTTTATTTTAACTCTACGCCACACGTCACACTTGTTTAGAAACTGGCTACTCTGTTTTAAAAACGCTAACCCGGCTCATCAGAGGTGAATGGCGATCCGTCAATGAGCGCCAAGTGATGGCAGATCGTGCCAACACCTTGTATGCGAATACGCGGGCGGGTGGCGTCAGTCCACCCTACTTCGGTGGCAGTCACCCGCCAATTTTTGGAAGCGACGCCCTCTGTGGCGGCGCTCTCAACCATCAAGTTAAATAAATATTTTCAAACAAACCAAGCACCCTACTCTTCTCTGGACTTGGAAACGTTGCATATCAATTATTTTCCCAGACATTTTTAAATCCTCAAGGATGAATATCAAAACTAAAAAGCTTAGGGACATGACAGAGTAATGTAGTTATAAGGTTGGGGCAAAACAAAAGCTGCCAAGAATTACTTGTTAAACCTAGTAACAACATGTGACATAAACGGAACAGCGTATGCTACATAATGCCCTTTTATACACAAAACTGGATGGCAAGTGACTCGGCCACCAAACTTCTCAGATAACAATTACAGCCCAACTTATATATATGATAAATGTTCACTGAAAAAAGAAGAAGGAAAAAACAAGAACAAATGACAAGACAGCTGCATCTCCTTGCAGCTCGAGAGAAGAAAACTATGGAAACCAAAAAGGAAAATAGAAAAAAAAATCAAGAAAACACCCATGCCCTTCATCTACCTACTGACCAAATTTTACAAATTGAATGCCCCCAAAAAATTAAGCAATAGAACATTTTACAGCAGGCATGGCCGTGAAAGAACCAAAAAATTGTGTAGACTAGAAGGCGAATGAATTGCATTTACAGCAACAATGGGCTCATCCGTTTTTTACCTGACCATATGTCAAGTCTCGACGAAAAACCAGAGGACGGGTGAGCTTTCTAAACATCATGTAAAAATTGGAATGCTTGATTCTCCAGGAGTTCTTCTGCCGGTTTCACTTCTAAAAAGTCCTTCTCTTGTACCGAACCTGAGAGGTCATCGATAGAGAAGGGGATGCTGTAGCAAGGCCAGAGCAGTTGATGTTAGAGGAAAATCACCACACATCTCTTTGACAGGATCAGGTCAAATGTGCGAAAAACAAAAAATGACACTAATTCCAGGACAAGTTAATCTTCGTAAGAACGAGACAAGGCAAATGACAAAGCAAGACCCTAAAAGCTAACTCACAAAAGGACACACCAAGGTAGCTTCCTACCTGGAATTGTCATCCAACAAAAACGAATTGCTCACAGCATCGTTGGAGTCCTCTGTCATAAGTATTCTCATACTAGCAATGACCTAAACAATATAGTGCAATGAAATTTGATATGGTATCAGATTCACAATGGCGAAATCAAATTTACAACTGAAAATGAAGTAAAACAAAAGCTTACATCTGGAGCAACACTTCGAGTATTATAGTTGTCATCCCAGTATAACGTGCATATTCTATACAGCTGCTGAACACTGAGGACCTGTAGAAAGATGAGCTTGGAGTAAGATAAATGAGGGAAAGGAATTTGACAATTGAAAACACAAACTGATGTAGTACAGTACTCACAGGACAGAGATCATTGGTGATTTCATCATACGAAATCCTATACTTCTGATGTATCACCTGAGGAAAAATCCATACATCAGTAACTTTTACTTTGAACGGCAAAAAAGAAAAGTTGTAGAGGGAGATTGTAGGAGGTGTAGAGAAAAATGAACAGGCAGATAAATAAAAAGGCCACATATGACCTCAGTCCCACACTATCTCTACACAATAAGAGATGAAAAAAAAAAGTCTCTAAACTGGGAACAGAAAATTTCTTGTTCGAACAATGAAAACTACAGGACATCCCTTTAACCACCCATCCAACTACTAAAGGTGCAAAGGGTAACATAATCGAGATTTGCGATCGATCAATATTACAGAATTTTCTCAAAGGCATCGCCGATTATTTGGGCAATCCCATCATAATCCTTTAAACCCACCACATTTGAAAGTTACTAATGATGAGCAGCAAATAAAGCTCTAACGTTTGAAAGAAAAAAAATATCTGTTATTTTCCTTTCCTTTCTTTACAATGAAATGGAAATGCCTCGGGAGTTCTCATTTCTGACAATGAAATATCGAACACCCACACTAATGTTTCACTAATAACCGCCGTATGTGTTTGCTTATCACTTAAATGACGCTACCTTATCCATTATTAACACAAACACTTTCTTTCTTGCTCTTTACTTTTTGGGACATTTGGAAAACGATGCATAAAAGAATAAAATGTCAGTTATTCCAGAATTGTGGTTCTTTGAAAAGAGTTGATAGTTGTGGGGAAGATGGGAGAATTTCCTATGAGTAAAACAAACTAGAATGCTGTGCAATAAAAGCAACAGAGTTGCTTAAGAATTAACATTAAAATCAACAACTCGAACATTTGAAGAAGTGCACATACCAAGAACCCAACAGCCTGTCTTATGTGCTTAAGCTCATCCCATGATGATCCTGCATACTGCATTTGGAGAAGTATATGACCACCAAGAAAATATTCGTAAAGGTTATTGGATCATGAGCTGATATGCTGTTAACAAAAAAGAATATCAAAAGTACAGATGGGGGGAAAACCTCTTCTTTTGCCTGACAACACCAGAGCTCCAACTCGGCTAATCCAGCTTTCACATATTCCCCATTGCTAAATGTACAACACTCACGGCGGAGAAGAAGGCTAGGGAATCAAAATAAATCATTGTATATCCAAACCTCAGAGGAGAAACTTTAGTGAAAAAACCAGGAAAGTACCTGTTAAATAATTGTACATTGATGTATGAGAACGTCTGAGTAAATATTTTCTGGATAAGTACAGTAGGTACCTGTAACCAACAGAAACTAGTGAGTTCCCATTTAACCGATTAATGGAAATCCCCAAAACCTAAATATAGAAACACATCAGAGGGAGCAGTTGTAGCTACATACAAAATTTTCCTTCAAAGTACACAGGATTGTATTAAGGCTATCAATGATGTTCTGCCAATGTGTTGAAGGAGCATCTTTCCCAAAGGACCGCCCTGATCTTAGTACTGTGCCCTTAGAAGTCCTTGGTGCCTACAATCAACAGCGGTAGAAGAACCAGAATGAAAAGCTTTACCACATATTGACAACTATTTGAATGTTAGCTTGACCATTTACACATCTATTATAGCTTAAATGCTCAAAACTAAATAGCAAAATTAGAACATACCTGAATGCATAGCGAAAGGAAGGATGACAGCTCTTTCTTCAGATTGTCCCTTAAAATTCCATAAATCTTTTCCACATATGCTGCAAGCTGCTGTTTAAATAGTAATGCCGGGTATTTAGCCTCAACTTGCCTAACTACAGCAAATGCAGCTGCAGCAGACAGATTATTTGAAGATGGCGATGAGCGAAAACCCTGGGCAAAAGGGGTACATATTTTAGTAACAATAAAAAATACTCAAATAAAATTTTTGTAGGACAATAAATAAGATTAGAAGCTACCATGGTCATCCTTCCAAACAAGGACGTCGGAGCAGGTGGTTTACGGCTTGGTGTTGTGCCATTTGACCCAGCAGCCTTCAGACTTCGTTGGAGCAGAAATAACAAATTCGATGTGGTAGATAACCAATAAGCCATATGTTCATTGTCATCTTCATTCTACAACAAATGATTAAATCCAACCTCAATTCAGAACTTTCCATAGAAGGAAAATTGAAAAATTGTACACCGAGTCACTTGACACCAAACAGTTTTCAGGCAAGAGAACAAAGCACTATTGAGTGAGACGTTAAGCTCGTATGAAGGTTACTTACTCACATCCTCCCCCTCCTCCATGGCTATAATAAACGTCAAGTTCATGTGCTTCAGTTGGGAGTGGGCATCAATCAGATTTAAAACACTCCCAGAATGTCAGCATTTAAAAATCCATAGTCCATACATTTTAAACTTTTTAGTTCAGTTGGTCTTACAAAATTATTTACCTGAGTGCATTGGGCCAATCACAGATTCTTTTTGTTAGCAGGGAAGTAGTGTACAACATGAATATTATTACAAGAAATCCCTCTTTGTTCTTGCATTTTCATAGTCAGACTATCAGGAGCTCCAGGTTTCTGGTGCACAATTTGTTTTACCTCACCATCTTTACCCCCCAAAAATGTAAAGCATACATCACTCTTGTGCAAGGTGCCTGATTAAACTTTCTTCAATACCAACACATAATTCTCTGTGTTTTGTTAGAGGAATCTTGCTAGACGTAAAAATTGACAAGGGATTGATTATGATTGTTGAAAAACCATGGAGAAGCTCAATAAAGCTCAAGACTTGTCCAAAAAGCTCAGGGTTTTCAGGTTGTCACAGTAGCTCAAGCTTCAAAATCAGTGCTTGAAGAAAGCAAAACCAAGCTCAACAACGCAGCTTGCTTAGATCATCATCCCTAACTTTATACCTCTATTGTTCAGATAGTGCAAAAAAAGAACAGTATACACACAAATATATATATATATATATAAATAATTATTACCTCAATAGCAGAACCAATCATCTGAATAAGCCGATCAAAGACGTTAGTTCTTTCAGCTTCAAAAGATTTCCAGTGAAGAAGACATCTGTATATTGTAAGCGCTGCAACAGGTTTCCCAAAACTGAATCCAATGTTTTTTGATACACAATTGATGAGAGCGTCAACATTCTCCTGAAGAAATAATCAATTTCAAAACATTGATGAGTTGTAAAGAGAAGAAACACATTGTCAAAGTGAGAGGGCAATAACCACATACATGCTGACGCTCCATCAGTGATCTTCTGACAGTGTCATCAGATGGTGTGCTGATCTTTACAGGGGTCGTATTCTGATCCTGCAGATAATGCTGTCAACATTATTAACTAAAACCTTTGAACATATGCTTCAACAAAACATAGAATACAGCTATGCAGAATAAATAGCTACATTTGATATGATTGCTTCATTCACATGGTGACCATTTTCCAGACTCTGAAAGAAGATGAAAAGAGAGATCAGTAGAACAAATAATCATTAGAAAAGCTCCAGACAGAAGAAAACAATGAGAAACGTGCAATGACCTGGATTGGACGAGGTGGAAGCTCTGCAACCTTCTTGACAGGAGTGGTCAGCAGAGTTTGCTGCCTCAGAATTTGGTTTTCACACTCCACATCAGAGATCTTTTCTTCCAGCCTGAAAATGGAACAAGCCTATATGACTAAAGGGAAATTAATGTGCAAGTGCAAGGATTGGCTCTTCTTTCTTATCAGTACATATCAGTGAAGAAAAAAAACAGGCACTTAGAGTAAAATCAGATGGCCAATCACAACACCACTAAGCTCTAAGTTGTCATGATTCAGCCAATCCATAAATTACCTATGCATTGCAGTCTTTAACTGTACAATCTTCGATTCTGCATCCAAAGCCTGCTTTAGTCTCTCTTCACTGATCTTGCTCGTTTCCTCGAATTTTTTTTCTGTTTCATCTATTTTCTTTTCCAGTGAATTCACCATAGCCTGCACATTATCAGGTGAAGACACCCATTGATAACTTCATAGAAAGGAGATTAAAAAACAACTTGGTCAACTAACATGAAAGCTGAAATCTATGCACAGCATGACACCTTTAATTTGTCATTTTCACTTGTCAGCTTCTCCACTATAGAATTGTCAACTACTTGAACCTCTTGTATAACAGGGATGACCTCAGCAGCCTTCTTTGCAGCTTCACGCTCCTTAATGAGGATTTCCTTGGTTTGCTTAAACTGCAGTTGCATCTCTTGTAATGCAGACTGAAGTTTTGAGTTTTCTTGATTCTTAGATTCTTCCAGGTCAGTCTAGAAGACAAACATCTATTAGACCAGGAAAAATAAAACACAACAGAGTAGAAAAGAAACTAGGACAGAACAGGAATTGTGACTCATATGAGATTTCTTTTGTAAATACGAGTAATTTGTTGCCTGATCTTCATAATATACGACTCATAACTATAATGACAGCATCAAACCGACATGTTGAGATGCTCTGTGTCAATCCTAGGCGGATATGTTACATACTGAACTCCTCATACAAAGAAAAACTTCATGCATCATACAATAAAGTAGCTTCGGTCAACTAGCACAAAGCTGAATCCCTTTCCTTGCAGAGGATGGAAATTAAAGACAGAGCAAGAATTAGTACCCGGATGCGCTTCTCAAGTTGTAGTCTCCATGTCAACTCTTCAACTTGTTTTTCTAATTTGTTTTTAGCTGCTTGCAGAGCTCCTGTTTCCCTAGCAGCCTGCAGTAAAAATAGAATACGACATCCGAAATCAAGAGAGATTTTTTTTTGTCAGGACCATCGCTAGACAAGCATATGAGAGGAGAAAGAAAGGAAACTCCATCAAATTCAACTGTTGGAGTTTTTAAAAATTCCTGTGAGCTTCCTCAAATATTTAAGAAATTCCACAGAAAAAGAGGCATGATGAGAAAAGCTTAAAAAAGCTTACCATCTTAAGCTTCCGCAATTCCTTGCGAGCAACCTTTCCTCTCCATGCACATTGTGTGGTTATAGCAGCTTTCCTCAACCTCATGTAATGCAACCTGGCTAAGAACCTGCGACATTGACTCTGGAGACAGATATTACAATAATGTCAGTTCAAGAGGGAAAAAAGTACACCGTACAAAGTGCTTAATCACATTCATTCTAGAAAACTCACACGAAATTCCAAATTAAGTACAGCTATCAGAATCTGATAATAAAAATTTCATATACCTGAATAACAATTGCTGCTCTCGTCCTCCTCTTAAAGCGTAATTCATTTCTTGCAGCCATCCCACGCATGCCTGTCTGAATTAAGATGGCAGCTGATTGCAAGTCTCTGTACCTCTTGTTTGCTATATGCATACGCAAATCTTTCTGGATCTTCAAACATGCAGCTTCTCTTCTCTTGCTCTCATAAACTCTTCGAGCAAGTTGTCCTGATCATGGAAGAGACAACACTTAGAATGGACAGATAATCAAATAGTTAAAGACTAACAATTATACAAAATCATATAGCTCATATGAAATAGATATAATTAGCAACATGAGGATGCGGTACCTCTACACAAAGATTGAATTCGTATTGCAGACAAACGGAGCACAATAAAACTTCTGCGAGCCAAGTATGAGCGGGTTTTCCTCTGGATTATACTAGCCGATCTTCCTAAGACTTCATTTCTACGGGCATCTAGATCTGCCATCTGACCAGCCCTCAGAAATACCTTGGTCTTACCTATCTGCAAACAGTTAGCTGAATCAGCATCAGTTGTTCCAATCAGATAACAGATATGGTTCATTTATTCAAGATTGGAAGAGACTAGACTTTTGAAGGTAGCTGTCGCTGATAACTACTGTTACAGACCAGAGGTACCAGTTAAATAATAACATGCTTTCAATGACCAGCCAAATTTGAAAACCCTTATGATACCATCACAACTGACTACAACAGAAACAACCATCCTATGTAACTGTTAATCCGTTTTCTATATGTGAAGGCACACCTCAACAATATCAACATCCCTTGTCCAGGAACAGAAAAGTATCAAACTCAAGTTTGAACGAACTTGTATAAAAGACCCACATAGAGAGATTCAAGGCTGAAAATGGAAAAACACACACGCGCGCGCATTTATTCCTTCATCGGAGAAAGGAAGAATTACCTGATATCCTTGAAGTCCCACAGCATCCAAAAGCTTTTTGCAAGCAGCAACCTCATCAGGACTGGGGTTCATTCACAAGGGGATTTAGAAGCCAGATGGCAGAAGAAAATTAAAACCAAGCATACAAACCATACCTCCCAGTCAAAACTTCTGGTACAAGGATGCCAAACCGATCTAGAAATTCATCAAACGGTTTCCTGGTAGGATAGCCAGCACAACTTATCCTGATTGCCTCCATCACACCCTGAAATTTGAATTATTACAGCTATGTACTTAAGAAACACACAAGAGATCTACATACAATTAGTAGTCATCAACTCATACCCCACATCGTAGTTGTTGTAGCACATTCTTATTCTCAAAGATTGCTGGCTTCAGAATATTATTAGGCTTTACACACCTGATGTAATGTGGCTCAGTGGAGCTGAGAGTTTCAAGCAATTGTTGCAGTTGTTGCTGTAACAAATAACAAGCATACCATTGTAGCTCAATAAAACTGAAGGTCTATAAAATATGTACAAAAGGAAGAAATGGCATCACACCTTGAATCTGGCGCCTATAGAAGAGAACTTCGATGACTTTGATTCCTCTGCTAAAGGTGGAAACAAGCCAGAAACAAAAGAACATTTTGAAGCACTCAGAAGACCTTGATGTTCAGCAACAACATAATCTTTGTTTTTGTCCAGAAAATAATCAGTTTGGTAAGTCACCTGAAAGAAAAATTCAGTAACTTATACAAGGAAATCTTTTTGTCTCCAGAGCCATGCAACACACATGTTAGAAAAAAACTGGTAAATAAAGCACACATACATCACCAGCATAATGGCAAATTGTGAAGTCACTACGAGACAACTTGGGCTTGCTGAAGCGCTTATGTCTTTCAAAGGTCTTGTACAGCTTCTGAGCAAATGTCTCATGTGTCGATCTTGGGAACATACTTCAAAAGAATATATTTATATATACATTTAAAAATTCAGACATCTAATCACCAGATAGAGCAAATCTAACAGCAAATAATGCACGGGAAATATTAAAGTAACATCATCCATAGTAAATTTCATTTTATGAAACAAGCTCTCTATTATGCTTACCAAGCTTCATCTAGGAGAGCAATTATGCCACCAGGTTTCTGAAAATAAGAAATCCGACAAGAACGTGGGATGAGAAGAAAGGGACGGAAAAAAACAATGCTTCCATATTTGATAGATTAAATAGTACTTATAACCATAGTTTCGGCAAACAAATTATACTCTATCAGAAACCATATCCAACCTGGGATTGGAGTTTAAGACTAAACACAGGAAGGATGGAAAGCATGCAAGACAGGTGCTCTAAAGCACAAGTGTAAAACCAAAGTGTACACCTTTGAGTAAGACCCAAGTTCTTAAACTGAATACAGATTACGAACTAGTTGCAATTAAAGCTTAACTTGACAGTTCATTTCCCTAACAATTTCACAAGAGAAACAATGGAATTGACAACCGTTTAAAAAAACAGCAACTCAAGGTCACAAGGACACAAACGCTACGTCTTAGAACACCCCACAACTAAGATGTGACAAGAACAGCAAATTCAGTTGATTATTAACATACACTGCAGGACAGCGTAAAAAAGTTGGAGATGATAATGTTCAGTTCACATGTACATAGTCAACAGAACTGGAAATTAACAAATTAATTTAGAGAAATGAGACATAAAAAATTGACATGGCAAAAGACGAGTGGTAGACAAACCTTTTCAATAAGGTCCAGAACATCTTGGTTATCAACAAATTCAATGTAGCTCCAATTAATTTCTTCCTTTGTATATTCTTCTTGCTCCATTTTGAAAACATGCTGTACATGTACAAAGTATGTATCACAAAACACAAAAAAAAACAGGACTGCAAAAGGGCAAATTTAAGCTAACAATGACTGTTTCTGAGAAAACCTGATTGAAATGCTGTTGTAGTTTTTCATTTGTCAAATTAATGCAGAACTGCTCAAAACTGCAAGGCAATTTATAAGGCCAGCATCAAGAGGCCGAAGCAACAGAAACGTGTCAAATAATTTTTATAATCATAATAATGCATACAGTTCCACAACTTGGAAGTACAATGTGCTCCAAGAATTACAAGTACAGCTTGCTTACAGGTACACAAAAAATGGATTTTATGTAAAAATCCAAAGGAGAAAATAAATATAGGCTTTCTTTCTCAAACGGGTGAAAAAGAAATTTTGAGCTTTTTATTTCAGAAAATGTATCACCAAATAAAACTGACCACATACTTTAAGGCCGTATTTGGCACAAGGATTTTCAAAATCCATATTATTGAAAAGTAAGATTCCTGGGAAGCAACTTCCCCAACTTTGAGCATAAACAACATTGCATAAAGAATTTCTTCAGGAAAACAAATTACTGTGAACAATTTTGATAGTTTAACAAAACACTAGAATGTTAGGAATTTATGCTTCAATAATTTTAGTATTAAAAAACCTAAACCGCAAAAAGGAAAGCTACACTAACTAGAAAAAAATCGCCTGCAATCAAGCCAAAGAAGCCACTTTCAAACATTTGGATGGAGGTTAAGTTTAACATGTCTTTAGTTAGTTAAGAAACCAATTTATTCCTACTAAGAAAAAACCGGGCGTACCGGTTAAGCACCTGTTAGTCTTGAAACTTTCAAATCCATAAATATCCAAGACTCCAATCAAGTTCTTCGACTCAGGGTCTTGGCCAATTGAACTATTAATCTTATCTACAATCCTGCAGAACAATCAGCAAAATTAAAGATCAATCATTCAGCTAACAGAAAATAGCATTGATAAAGAAATGACAAATGGCGTATGCAAAATACAAACAATAAAGTATTAAAAGCGGGCCTCAGAAGTAAGAAAGAAAGCATACCAGTCAAACAAACGAGTGTATATAATTTTAGCCAAAGCATCTCTGCTGACAGCTGCCGAATCTGGATCTAGCCACTTTGTAATTGTCTCATCACGAGTTACAATTACACGTTTGCATAAAGAATCTTCAAGTAGCTTTTCATCACACCTAAAGATGTGAACTCCATCAGAGAAAAATTACTTTGCTTGTTTGTTTGTTTTTTCATGTTTTTCTCTAAACATGCCAAATTTCTTTATTTATGAAAGACAAAAAATTCATATGTGCATTTGCCAAGAAATCAACACTTACCTTAATAGCTCTGCAGCTGTTTTTAAATGGAACCAAGATTTTTCATCCTTGGGCACTGATGAATCAATTTCCTTGCCTTTAGCAAACTCAATATTTCCAAGGTGGAGAATTGCAGCTACGACCCGGAATATAGCGTCCTGGAGGGAAAAGGGGGGAGAAAATGATTTACTTACGGAAGGGAATAGCGCAAAGCTGATATTAGAAAACATTGAGGTTTACAACAGGGATGAGTTTTACTTGATTACCTGCTCCTCAGAATTTATTCCAACAATATCCATTGCCCTCCTCGTTGCAGCATATTCTTTCCCATCATCAACACCATCCAACTCATAACAGTTTGATTGGTTCAGATAGTGAAAAGTTCTAGGATTTCCCAATTTGAACCGCTGAGTATCCTGAAAAGTAAAAACAGAAAAAGAATGGACCAATTCAATCAACACAGCAGCGAGTGATAATTGAAGCAGACATTCATCAATTCCATGAAAGAGAGGTCTGTTACAAACAGGAGCATCATTACCCTTACAGTCAAACACTCTCAACCACCTTTGTGCATCTTAATTCTTTGTTAACATAGGATTAATATACTTCCGTTGGTGCTAGCTTGAAAAATGGAATCTAGAACAACATTAATTACAATCTTTGTGCAATTCCCACCAGTTGCTTGATCTTTTAAAATAATAAAAAATGGACAGTCTTATGCCAAATTTCTACTTTCTTAGTACTGTGTCAATTATGAACAGTTTTTCCTTAAAGGAAATGGAAAAAAATATTTATAGAACCAAAAGGAAAAAACAAATGCTCAAAACGACATAAACAAGACTTAAAAGACAGAAGAGGTTATTTGGAGAAACTCTTAGCTGATACATGTGAAACCACGAGGTGGTAGGACGAATCGAGCAAATAAAAAAAATATATTTCATGCACATTTCTCAATTCATCTAAGTCATACATATTCTTTCCACTCCTGAGACAACTATTCATAATCCCGGTAGAAATGACATGCTTTATATGCCAATTCCCCTTTCTATTTGCACAAGAAACACCAAGAACTTTACCAATCATTAAATCCAATGCATTAAATAGTCATCATTCTCCATCAAGTGACTTTGTCAGTTTAGCCGACTACCAACCTCGGGTGGTGCAGCGCAAAGCATGTAGAAACAATGGTAATTTCTTTCAGGGTCAGATACTTGGCAAACACGTGACCTCTCGAGCAAGTAAGTTCTAATTGCAGCTCCAGAAATCCTCCCCTTCTGGTCAAATTGAAGCTCCACAAATTTACCAAATCGACTGTAATATTGAACATGTGAATTAACATTCAAACCCATTATAAAAATATGTGAAGTTGGCATCAGCTTAGAAAAAAACATCAAATCCCACCTTGAGTTGTTGTTTCTAACAGTCTTTGCATTGCCAAAGGCTTCCAGCACAGGATTGGACTACATGACAAAGTAAAATTAATGTATGAAAATGCAGCCATTTCATGATCTGATAAACCGACTCTCATCAGCATGAAACGCATGAACTTGTAAGCATTTTACCTCCAAAACCTGTTGTTCAACTGACCTCCCCTCAGCAGCAGCTCGCCCTCCCATGTAGGCAAGATAGCGCATGAGCTGTTTAGTACTCTCCGTTTTCCCTGCACCACTTTCACCACTAACCAAAATCGACTGACTTTTTCCTTCATTGATCATTAGTCTGAGCACATCAAGAAACAGAAAATGAGTATCATCAGACAACTAAAATTACATCAGGAAATATAGAGAGAAAAATCTAGCAGCAATTCAGCATGTAGCACAAAACCTGTATGAAGCATCTGCAACTGCATAGGGGTGAGGACTCAATTCACCAAAGTCTGCCCCTTTATATTGTGCCATCATGTGTATATCATAAAGATGGGGTAATTTCCTAAAAGGGTTTACAGCAATCAATATATTCCCTGTATATGTCTGGAGACACCATAAGTGAAATTGTTTATCAATCAGTCTAAGTAAAAAGCGGGAAAACAAAAGAAAAACCCAAAAAAAAAAAGCACAGCACCTAACCATTCCAAAAAAATAAAGAGGAAGTGTGGCAAAGGAAAATGAAACATCTTTCAAAAATAAGGCCAAAGATCAAGAAAAGCTTGTGAAAAACTTACATATATTTCATTGATATCGTATCGTGATTTAAGATTTTGAAGAACTCCTGGTTCATGCAAATAAGCAAGCTTTGTCATATCATCGACCCCGCTTGGTGGGGCTTCAGGATCTTTGGGGTAGACACTGGAAGCTTTCACAGAAACCTACAAAATCGGGCCACGTGTTCAGCAAAAAAGGCAAAATTACATTTCGGATGCAGTAATTTCATTTGCATGGGAACACCGGAAATTTTATGCAGTGGAATACTTCTTTATCAGATCAACAAAAACTAAATGCACAGGAAAATCACAGGCCAACAGCACCGAAGTTCCACTCACAGACCAGTAATTATATGTACACTCACCGTCTTGCCAGATGTACAGAGAACTTTAATCTCACTTCCACTAACTGCAACAACTTCCCCATCTAACCAGGCTGAATCAGGGTCCTCCACCCAAACAAGAGATCCAACTGCTGGACTTGCAACAGCAGCCTGCAATGCAAGGCCATCAAGAGATGCAAAACACAAGAGAACTACCAGGTATCAAATGTAGAGGTAACTTTCCTATGAATAAGAGTTAAAAACTGTTACGTAACAAGCCAAACTATTGCACACCAGCAGAACTCCAATGAACCTGCGACTGTACATAGCTAAATTAACGATTTTATAACTATGCCTTCATGTTCCTTTCACGTGAAAAACTAGAGATCTAATCCGAAGAGTATACCAGTCAGAATCAAATCCGGAAGGGAACAAAGGTCCACACTTTTGAAGCCTAAACCAGCAGCGAGTGCATCCAACTTATGATTCCCACATAGAAAGGCATAAAAGACATCTAGCCTGCTTCTGTGCAGTACAACTATACCTATTATCACTACACTGTTGCTTTAGCATTTACAATAAGCTATCACAATAAAAATTAAGTGCTGATTCAATGAATTCAAATTTAATGCAAGGAAAACAAGTGTTAACACGTCCAGAGGATCTGTAGATATCTAGAGCCAGAATTACACAGAAACCATTATTCCCATCAACCGTTAGTCTGCTCCTAGTCAAGGGAGAAACAGCTTTAAACCAAAGCCAGGGACGCTGGGATCTCATTTGGCCATGAAAAAACCATAGACAAGCTATCTTCAAACCAGACATTCTAGAGGAATAAATACATACGAGATTTATAGATCGAAACACAAGAAGAAACAATTCGAAGTGTACGAGATTTCCAAGAAAAACATAAAGCGTCCAACTCTTGTTTGCCCGAGGCACAGATCAGTCAAACCAATGTCAAGCAGACAGGAGCCCATCCAGCAACCGAGGAAGCTCAATCAGCCGCAAAAAAATAAAGACGATCCAGAACTAAAAAATGGAGGAATCTAATAAAACCATTAAAAAAACCCCCCGAGTTAATCTACAAAACTTACCATTCTCCAAGGGGATTTGTCGGATCAGAAACTGGACTTGCTTATCGATCTGCTCCCAGTGCCTTGAACCAATATCATTCAATTCCAAAATCGAAACCAGAACTACACAGTTGAGCTCCCAGTACTAGAAAATGAATACCAAAAAATGGTGAAAAGGGTGAAGAAGCTTAAAACCCTCCAACACAGAAGAATATTAACCCCCCTCTCTCTCTCTCCCCGTATCTCTGCACTTGCAAAACCAGACAGCTTCTTCTGGTTGTCTATGTGTTTTCTTCTTCCCTTTTGTTTCCCCCGTGTTTTTCTTGGTTTTTAGTTTTCCACAAATAAATTATGCTCTTTTCGTTTTGTTTTCGTTTCCTTTTCTTTCCCACCTTCACAGCGTTTGGACTTTCGTTTTACTCCTGTATTTTATTTTTTATTTTTTTATTTTCGCTTGATGCTGTTGTAAGTAATTAAGGTTGAAATTAAGAAAATTAAAAGTTGCTTTGTGGCTGTGAATTCCAAAAGTACCCTTGATTACTGGATTAATTACGATCTTTTAATGACTTGACTGACAACTCAGGGGAAGTCGGGATTAAAGTCCACGAAAAGGGTTGTCCCCTCCTTACAAGATCAAATTGCGTCGGCGCGGTTACGGGACGGATCTGGTGCAGTTCGATGTTTTTGTGGTGCCGCCAATCAAGGATTTTCCCTTTTTTTTCTTTCTCCCTTTCTAATTTTTTTATACTTTTCCAACCTCTTTCTAGTAAATATCAAGTATTTCCAAAATATTTTGAGAAATAATAATGGTGATGCACTTTTTCAGTTTTTCTTGGAATTTACTATTTTTTTTTACTTGGATAAATCTATGAGTTTGGCTAGTGAGGATGTTCATGGCATTGCCTTGGGGCTAAACTCTTGCACATTGCATAAGATATCCTTAATGGGTTTCCTAGGTTGGCTCCTACTAAGTCCCACCTACTTCACTTCACATGCACCTTATAGCAACTCTTGAACTCAAACTACTAACACCATAGTTGTAATAGTGCCAGGTGCGAAGCTACTTCGGGGGCCGGAGAGAGTGATTATCCGCTCGTAATTTTTATAAAAGTATGAATATATAGTATATAATTAGTATAATTAGGGATATTATTTTTAATTTAATATAATTATATCCACTATCTATTTTATATACAAATTAAATATGAGTTTAAAATTGATATAAATATAAAGTAATACCAAAATAATAAAACTCATCACTCACTAAAAAGTCTCAAATCCACGACTCACTTAACTCTAACTTACATGGTTTTATACCAAGACCCAGCCTAACAAGGGCTCCTCTCCGTCCATCTCAGTAGCAGACTAGCATTCTTTTTCATTTTTGGAATTTTTTCTCATTTGTATTAAGTGCTTTTTTACATAGGTATCTAAATTTTTTATATTTATTTATTTTACTAGCATTT
Organism: Stellera chamaejasme; assembly: GCA_024586325.1. Classification (NCBI taxonomy): domain Eukaryota; kingdom Viridiplantae; phylum Streptophyta; class Magnoliopsida; order Malvales; family Thymelaeaceae; genus Stellera; species Stellera chamaejasme. Next base: position 8,545,998 of record CM044982.1, on the reverse strand, counting down.
TTGTTATGGATCTCAGTAGCTTATTTTTAAACAAATCCTTAACCTTAAATAAAATTGAATTGAATTTATATATATTTTTAATTTTCGGTTTAGTATGAACAATGATTTTATAGCTAATACTCTTATTTTGTACATTCAGAGAAATGTTATAAAATTTACTAATTTGGACAGGTAATTGCTATGAAAACCACAGTTTGAAGCAACAAGGTCACTCACTATCTCATAACTTAATTACTGGCTTCGTCCCTGAAATAGTGCACATTTACCAATTGAGCAAGAGTTTAGTTGCGTTACTAGATAGCTTGTTTAATGTCTAGTAATCAAAACAACAATACTTGTTTGTTTTTATGTTCTCTGTGTCTCCTTTGTGTCATTGAGTTGCATTTAACATCATTCAACTACATCTGTATATATTATACCGAGTCCAATAAGGTTTAAACAATAGAACTATCTCATTTGTACTAATGTCTTTAGTCAACACGCGATTACAAGAGATACAATATAGTACTTACTACTACTTTCATCATATCTTAATTGTTACATTTTTTTTAAATTCTAAATAATTGTTATGTTTCCTTTTAATGAAACTTTTCTCTACCTCATCTTATAATGTTCCACTTACTTTAATTATATTTCTATTAATTCAGCAATTGTTCACTTTAATCTTCACATCAAATCAAACTATAATGTTGTGGCATAAAAATAGTTTTTTTTTCTATACACTACAATCCGTGTACATTTTCACACCACATGACATTACATCATACTTCTCCAAGAGATCATTACATATTCATTTTAAGTCATTTAATAAATTTTTTTGTTTTTACATTTCCATCTTTAGTACCACTCGCTCCAATTAATCTCTTATAATACGCGTGGAAATTTTGAAAAGATGACGATAAATTTGGAAAGAGAGCTAATTGTTTAAGATCTTGGAATCTCATTACAAAATGTATACCCCTCCAATAGCACAATGATAGTAACTTGTGTTATTTTGGTAATACTACTAATTGTTTATTACCTCATTCTCTTGTGAGGTCTGTCAGTCAATGTGACCTTGACCGGAGCAACGCGGTTTTGTCCACTTGAACTTGATGCCCAGACGGTGACGTGATAGATCATGTGAACCAAACCTCCGTTACCAACAAGAAGACGACGGCTACGAAGTGATAAGCCATCCTACTCTTATCGGAACGTCGATTGTACCGCAAGAGTTTGTTCAACTCCAATGCACCACTCAACTTATTTATTTACTCCATTCATCTCCAAACGATTGAAGGGTTTGGTTGAGCGCAGAGATTAAGGTTAATGTAAGATTTTTAAATATGTTTATTTAATTACCATTTGGTTGAAAGTGCACAAAAAATGAGATAAAAAAAGTAAAGATAAAGTAAGATTTTTATATATGTTTCAATGTTTAACGTTTGACTCAAATTTTAATAAAGATAAAAAGTGAAAAAAAATACAAAAAAAAAAAAATCTATTTGGAAATTTGACATTTTAAGTCATAATATGCATATGAATTATTTAACGTAACTATATCAAAACGCATGAAAAACAAACCATAAATTAAATACTTCGAAACAACTAAAACAAATGTATCAACTTTTGACGGACGGAGAGAGTATTTATTTATTTTTTATAGAGCACCACTCAACTTTTATTTATACCGGGTAAGCCACTTTATTGTTAAATCACTTCGTAGTTAATAGAACGAGGGCAGTGGTGAGGGTAGCAGGGCAAACCATTACCAAGGTAATGCCACCCTAGATCCACTACATAGGCTCAACCACCATGTGTGTGTAATGAGGGTAGCGCTTTGGGTAGCAACTTGACCGCCACCCCCACCAATTTAAACTAGATTGACTCTTTCTCCTCCCTTCTACATGTTTAAGCTCTCTCTCATAGACTCCCTCTCACTCTCCTTTAACCTTTCAACTCTTCAACCCATATTTAAACCAAGATTCAGATCTAATGTTGCACATCGCCTAGTTGCTCGTGGAATGAGAGATGAGGCGTTGGGGATGACGGAGAGGTGTTAGGGTAGCAAAAAGGGGAGGTTTCAAGACCGGAGGAGGGAGGTCGCACACGAGAGGTGGGGAGTTATCTTTATTTTTTTAATATGTTTATTTCAACTGGAGATACTAATAACATATGTATTGTGTATTTTCAATTCTTTGTACTAAAATTTTGATGAAAACTGAATTATTTGAGTTTAATTTTTGCACGGGCTTAATGATGTATTATTGGGTTTGATGGTGAATTCTGAATTTGATGATGAATGTGATGAATTTGCATGAATTTACGTTTATTTTTTATTTCATAAATTTAAATGGTAACAACTCACCCAAAATTTCTAAAAAGGGAAATGCACTAATTTTTAAGATACATCTAAAAAATGAATACGCTCCATTTATTTGGGAACGGAGGGAGTAGTATATTTAAAAACTACACGCATTAATCTATTTTCTATATCTAAATTATTTGACTTTGTATATCAAAATGTTGAAAAAAATAAAATCATAAATTAAATGTTGACAAAGAAATATATCATTTTTTAGTGACAAATATAATACATTTTATACTAAAGATTAATATATATAAATTGAAGTCAACATTTTATACTCTAAATAGTTGGTATTCATTCACTTTTTTTTTCTAATGAACAATTTAGGTCTTTTAGTGGCATTTTTTGTGAAAATGTATTAATATAGTTACAATTACCTTATAAACATTTTATTATTAAGAAAAAGGGTACACCATGAAACATTTTAATATTATGTCACAACATAAGAAAAAGGGGGGCAAAAGTGACTTGCAGCATAATTCAGGATGGTAACTTGTATTAACGCACATGTGTAGGGCCTTGTCCCTTTTCTTGGACTTCCTTCCTTCCTTTACCTAAACACCCTGAATCGAAGCACGAAAGGAACACTAGGTTGTGTTCTCCATCTCAAAAAACTAACAACAAAACAATAATAATTTAAAATTACACAAATCTCCAAAAAAAAAAAATTCCTCATAATTTCCCCTCTTAATTTTAAAATTATTGTTGTTCTGTTGCAAAAGAGATGTAAACGAACACACCCTGAGAAATTAGAAAAAGAGTTTACCAAAACAAACAAACAAAAAAGGAAAAGGAAAAAGAGAGAGACACGTAAAGCAGGACTGCATGAGGGTGAGGTGCGGTTGGAAAGAAGAGGCATCTGGGGGGGCACGCGCCCGAGAATCAAGGCAGAGATGTCGAAACCCAAAACGTTAGATGGACCAGTGGCGGTGTAATTGAATATTTGGAGCTAATTAAAATAAAATATACTAATTGATATTTTAGATATTTTCAAATTTCATAGTTTTTCTCATTTTTAGTAAAGTATTTTTTTCAAAAATTTATAGTGAAAAGTATATATATTGAAAATTTGAATTAAACAAAACATCTAAAAGTTAATCACATCAATCTTTTGAGAATCAATCTTTTGAGAATGTAGGGAGTATTTATACTAGGAGTTTCGTTTCCAAATTTATATTTACAATAAGTTAATGAGCACATCAATCTCTGAAAGGAGTATTTATACTAGGAGTTTCATTTCCAAATTTATCTTTAAAATTGTACACTTTATTTTGTCGTTTTCACAAATCATCTTATAACATTGAGATAAAAATAGTATTAACTCCGTTTTTTAAAGATTGTACACTTTATTTTATTATTTTCACAGTATTTAATCTATTAATTTTTTTCCATGAATATTTAGACGTATAAAGTTTAAAAATTCATATACAATAATTTGAAGTATAGATTTTATAAATATACTCATAACATCATGCAAGTCAAACCCTATAATTTTTAGGAAATGGAGGGAAGTATGTAATGTAATACTAAGATTTGTTACAAGTATCAAATAAGATAGCGGAAGTCCTTATTGGAGGCAAGCTAAACCAGCTGCGGCAAGTCTGTTGCATCACGATTGAAAGCTAAGCTACCAAGAAACAGGTTCTGTGGAAGAAAAATCCATGTGCAGTTGTATTCTTTTGCAGGAGAGAAAGTAAAGAAGAAAAAGTGGAGTAAAAAATGAGTATCAGATACTCTCATAATCTTAAAAGAACAGCCTGCAGGATTTGAGTTGTAATTACCTGAAATGATGATGAGCCTGAAAATAATACTACTAGTGGTTTGAAATGGCATCAGAAGCAGTGTGCTAGGCGGGGATCTGTAGGGTGTGGAAGCCCTGTACGAGCTCCTAAAGCTCTACAACCGCATGCTGCCTGCAAATGCTCAACAAACAAATTACCAGAACATTTCAGCTGCAAATGAAAAATTGCTTCATTTAGGACTAGAGCAATGGTAACTGCTGCATTTACTCACCACCTGAGCTGCAAATGGCAACATCTTCTCCGGAGACATGTCAGCACATATACCTGAAAGTGAAAAATCGAGGAACCTAACAACTGATGAAACACACACAACTGTGTTTTTCATAACATTACCAGAAAATCAACAGACTCCCATTTCAGGGCTAACCCACCAAATGCTGGTGGGAGCCATTTTGAAATAAATGAGTGCTGGGTGAAGATTATAATCTGTCCATGTCTAATGCAAGACTTTATGTGCCTGTGGAAACATCAGATTGCCAGTGATGCTATGTGCTGTTTATTAGCAACTTCTTTCAATTAGTTGTGACGTTATGAAAAAAGTTATCTACATGTAGCTTTTAGAATTTAGCTCTTATCGTTTGATCTCAACCATTGAAAAATTATTTAAAACGCTACAGCTAATTGAAACAATTGTTTCTAAACAGTGGCTTATGTATTTGATTCTCCAGAAGGTGCTATTCATTATTGCCTGTGGCCTAATAGGTAATCCACTGAACTATGAACAAACACCTGATGTGCAAACAAATTTAACCCATCAATGCCCACATCCCTGAGGACTAAAGTCCCTAAACAACATTAAAGAACAGACTGAAGAGGTATACAGGGTAAAGGAAGAATTAAGACGTACAGTAAAGAACTGCTCCGATGAAAGCATCCCCTGCACCAGTTGTATCGACTAATTCAGATGGAGGAATTTTTTCAGCTGTCCCCAATAATAATCTGCCAGAAACTGTCGCTATCCCATTCGCTCTCAATTTGGTCACCGACTACCAACAATGAGGAAAATCATTTAGTAATTTAAACCTTAAACCCGATAGTGGATTAAATATCATCTATTGTAGATGCAATAGTGATTTTTTTTTCTAATCTGAAAATATCAAGATGTAGTACAACACAAATAAAGAAATAAATGTTCACTAATCAAGAGATGCCACCCACAAGAATGCTCAAGCATCAAGTTACCCATACCAAGGCTGTGTATATGTCTTGAAAGATTACCTTAAATTTTTTAAATTCACAAATTCCCTTAAATATTTTCTCTCACAAATTTTTCCTTCATTCTTCAGAAACACACATTTTTTTTCCCTCAAAACCTCACAAAAAGAACACAACCTAAATGAAATCCACATCTATGAAGCAGCAAAACTTTTTTTCCCCAACAGGACATTCCACTTCAATGTAGATGCACCACAGATAAAAGTATCAAGAGCGAAATACCAAAGGTCTAAAGGTATTCTTTTAAGTCTCAACAAGTTCAATATTACCGAAGAAATGCATGTAGGAACGACAAAACCATCCTTCTGTAGCTTTAGAGATCCAAACAAGTCATCTACATCCACTGCCTCTGAATCAGGAAGCTCTGCAGAATGGATATTCTCAGAACTTGTAATACGGAGTATATAGTACCAAAAGGCTAAGTCTTCATTGATGATAGCAATTCAGCTCTGACTGTTATCAATTAACAAAAACAGTGCAATGTGAGTACCATCTAAACTTCTCTGGATCATCATGCATCCTTCTTCACCTAATGTCACTATAACGAATTTCAGCTTTGGCAACTTTAGAAGCATGGAAACGAGTGCACTTGGGAAAGATGGTGCCCCTGTCCATGCCTAGAAAATGTTGAGGTAGTAATAGGAGTCAAGAACAAGAATTGCCGAATTTCAGATTGGCTAACAGGAACTTTGGGTGCCATCATAACCTTCTAGAGAGAAGGGTGAGTATCAATTAAAGGCTACAAGGATCATTGACCATTGCTCATTAAAGGTCATGAGGAACCTTAAAATACATGGCAACCTGCCTACATAGTGATCAATGCAAGTCATATCAACTTGCCTGAGGGAATCTCGCAGAGCATACAGCGTAACTGGCCAGTTCAAGAAGATCATCTAGGCCTTCCCTTTTCCTTTCCGCATCGATTAAAATAGAAATATTCCTTTGAGCTGCCTATAGAGCAAGCATGGTGACTTTATGAGAACACTTAATGCATCCGATAAACTGGCCGATAAACTGGAACAAAAAATAAATAGCTGAACTATGCTCTTTACAGAGATGATTATCTTATCTCTGAAGCACTAAAACCTCCGCAGATGGCAATCACTTAACAACATTAGATTAGAGCAAAAAAAAAATTGAGTAATTCAAATTGTAGACCAAAAAACATTGGATTATGAACTGGAATAGCATGTACCTCGTTGGCAAGAAGTAGGGCAGCTTCAGGGAGTCTGCCATCAAAATAGGCCACTCTTACCCCATCAAGTGCAGATGATATGGTTGATGGAGAAAGGTCAGCAGCTACCATGGGTGGGTAGCCAGGGGTGTGAATACAAGTGCGAGTTTTCCTGAAACCAATAATCTCAGCTTAAGTTCAATCTACAAAACATGTAGCCCCAAAACACAGTACTAGTGTATGATTAAAGGAGCTCACGTCTCACTGTCGACGATGATATAAGTAAAAGGCGAATTTCCCTGATCGGAGACCTGGAGCAGCAAACCAAGGTGATAGATACATACATAACGGGGCAAGCTGGTTTTCTTTCTTTCTTTCCTCCTTTACACAAAGATAAAGAATCAGGAAATGACAGTCATCTGAGTTGTGAATTTACAACGAAGAATGAAGTATCCACTCCATCAGCCCGAAGCTCCTCCAAAGCACTTTTACCCTGAGCGTCATTTGCGACCTTTAAACAAAAAGAAGGGAAAATGAACAACATTGATGATTGAACCACATACCCACCAGTCGTAAAAGAAAATTTTCAGACGAAATGTTGATTCTAAAAGAAGACAAGACAACCTTGGAAATGAGGCGAGGATTCAAGCCGAGACGCGCAGCACAAGTCAAGGCGTTTCCAGCATTGCCGCCTCCTTGGACCTGGAGAAGGTAAAAGACATGACAACAGAAGAGTGAGGCGAGTGAAATTGAGGGGAATTGGGAATAGAGAAGGGGCGGTGAGGGAAGTGAGAACCTTGAAGCTGGTGGTTCTGATTTTGTCGTCAGGTGCAGGGAAAGAGGCGACTTCCGCCAAGAAGTCGACGGAGGCGCCGCCGCAACCAAGCTGATCAGAATAAATGGCATAAGATCGAGGGTGAAGTGAAAAAGGAAATGCAGAGAGAGAGGGCGGCGAGCTTACGACTGTGCGGTTTTCGGGAAGAGGAGGGAGAGAGGCAGAGGAAGAAGACATCCGAGCTCTAATGGAGAAATTGGGGAACGACAGCGGAGGAGGAGGAGAGAAGCAGGAGAGCATCTTAGTATTATTCTTATCTTAAAGTCCAGTTTGTGAAGGAGGAGCTGTGATGTGAGTCGTGAGCCCGAGCAGAACGAAGAATTGACCTCTCTATTTCAACCAACAGTGAACAAGCTCCGATCTTCTTTCAGACCGAAATGCGAAATGCTCCCATGACCCATGAAAGGAAATGGTACATTGGAGCCAGTGCTTCTAATTTGAAGGGTAACAAAGGATTTCATTTCATTATCATAGATGGAGAGGAAGAAACAAGCACTCTTTTTGAATGTGGAGGTGAGTTACGGCAGATGAATTGGACGTGAGTTACCGTAGATTCTCATCCCATAAATTTATGGTGAGATTTCAATTTTTTTGGACCTCCGAAATTCACCTTTGAAGTGATTTTTTCAAACTCACCGTAAATTTCGTTCGTTCAACTACCACCTGCCTCCGGATGACCTCCCACCGTTTTCCTCCTCACCCCACTGATCTTCGTCTCTCACAATCAGCCACATCGTCTCTCACAATCTTCACTGGCCACCACGTAGCCATCGACTTGTCCTGCTGCAGCATCAGCCACATCACCTCCACGTAGTCGCCGACAAATCCTTAATCTCGTGATTGTGAGGTACATGCGCGGACACATGTGCGTGCACACTTGGTCGCACACACATCTGCGCGTACATGCGTGCGCACACATGTACCTCACAACGACGCCTGATGGTGAATTTCGCATTCTGGTTTGAGGGGTTATGTCTCTGGGTTTAATTTCTCACGGTGAATCCTGTGCAAAGTCACTGAAAAAATCTTCCTCCACCTCTTAACTTTGAACCCCCCTAATAAAGTGACTCGAGTCCTCTCAACCTGAAAATCTAAGGTTTATTGACTTGCCCATGCGGTCTTTTTGGGTAGGATGGGAATTACAAAAGTGCTAGACGGTGTTCCATTAAATTTGTGTTTGGATAGTGGAGAGTTGGGAAATTCCCTGAAAACCTACGTTTGGATAGCTTAAATAAGGGACGGACCGACGGAGATTGACTCGGGCTATCTCTTCATCCCCCTAAAACCCTTCCCGGGATAATTCCAAGACTTGGCTTATTTGCAGATTTATTCATCCCGTCAAGTCATCATCACAAAACCCTTCGATGGAGCACCACTTTAATATCAAATCTCCCTCAGTCTTGGATCCATCAATTCCAAGATCTATCACAAATCATTACACTTAATTTTAGGGTTTTGAAACTTATAGTAGTACATGAAACAATTCAAATAACTGCTGTTTTTTGAAAGAACAGAAGACTAGGTAATTTAAATTAGGATTTTGAACTAACCATTTGAAAGTGTGTGGAAAACATATAAGTTAAATGCATTGAGGTGGCAAAGGTCATATATTTTGCAAAGTGTAATTGCCAAATCAACCGGGTTTAAGAACCAGGGATAAACGGCCTGAGTTAAAAAAGCTCAGGGGGCAACAGGTGCTTTCGGCATCAGTTACTTTTGTATGTTGCGATGCGACGTGAGGCAAGCATTCGGGAAACTGAAACGACGTCGTAGATGCAGTCAGATTATCGCCGAGTCACTGAAGCAAGCGGGACTCTGAACCGACGACGTTTTAGTGACTCCTCCTAACAAACAAGACCAAAGAGGGAATTTTCTGGTTTTCATTTCATCATCTTCATCTCCATTTGGCACCTTAATCAATCACACACGATTGATTATTATTGAAAACAAGATTCAGCTTTTTGACCTCCGACTCCGATCCGTTTCTATCAACGATAACTCCTACCCCAACGGTGTCGTTTCATTCCGTCTCCTCCTTCCCTGTCGTCGTTTCTTCCTCCCCCACTTCTCCCTGTACTGGTTGGTACTCGGCATTCGAATGGTCCGAGGTTTTTTGTGAGGTACTCTTGTCTCTTGCCATATGCGTTTCTTGTCGCTTCCTTTGTTTTTTTTTCTGCTATAAAACTTTTCGAAATAAGGGACGCCTTTTTGGGGTGCGATTTCTGGTCTCGCGCTTCTTAATTTAGGTCACTGGTTTTTGTCTTATACGTGCATGTCTTCTGGCTATTAATTAAAGTAGCAAAAGCAAAGCTGTTAGTATTATAATGTCGCGTTTTGTGGCCGGGTTCTGATTTTCGTTTTTTACATGCTGAGGATACTGAATTTAAGGCCTTCAGATACGGTATCTGAATTGGGCGGTTATTTGACCGTTTGAACTGAATCTGATACAATGCGTCAATACTATTTATCACCAGGTGAATTTTCACCCATCTAAGTGAATGAGAGGCAGATATATAATTGTTCAGTTAGTTGGGTTTGAGCTTCTAGATTACCCTGTAGCTAGCTGAGTCATTTGAACTAGTGTGTGAAATATCACCTAGGTGATGATTAACAGGGTTGGATACAATGGTAGTTGATTTTTACGTTATTTTACATCTCTACATCTCTGGTTTTTAGTGTTCTCCGTTTCTTACTCTGGTTGTTCAGGCTTCAGATTGAGCAGGATAGTGCCAAAGCTTTTATTTCCATTTCATCTATGGGTCATGTTAAATCTGTGCACTGATGGGTACTAGAGGAAATGGGCATCTTTGATGGGAAAAGGCAAGTGACACAGAGAATTTTCATTAAGGATATCCAAAGCACAATATCAATGGAGAATTCGTCGACCAGACTAGGCTCTAAAGGTCTAATTAAGAAACATGAATTCATAAGAGTTATTGTTCAGTGCTTGTACTCACTAGGCTATAAAACTTCTGCTTCTTGTTTGGAGTTGGAGTCTGGCATTCAGTACAAGTCTACCGATTTTTGCTCAATGGAGTCGGAGATACTAATGGGCAATTGGGACCGTTGTGTTGAAATTATTAATGCAATTAGTGATTGGGATGGTGAGATTAGATCATCTGCTCTGTTTCTAATATTCAAGCAGAGGCTTTTGGAGTTTTTGATCTCTGGTAAGGAGTCATTGGCTCTGGATATTTTGAGAAAAAAGGTTCAAGAATTACGTCTAAGCAAGGAGAAAGTCACCAAACTTGCATGCAGTATGCTATCTCTGGATGAATTGGATGTTAATAAGATGGATGACTGTGCTATTTTTCAATTGCGGGAACAACTCTTGGTAGGTTTGGAGACCCTGCTTCCTCCATCTATTGCATTGCCTGATAGAAGATTAGAACATCTGGTTGAAATTGCTGTGTCAGCCCAGGTTGATGCATGTATGTATCACAATTCTTCTGATACGGTCTCCCTCTATGAGGATCACTGCTGTGACAGAGATGAAATACCTACAGAGACTGTTCAGGTGAACTTTTCTGGCAGTTGGAATTGCGTATATCTTTATAGTAAAGGACTTCAAAATTAGAAGTTAAGTATACGTTAATTTATTTATTGAAAATGGGCAATATATTTAATGAAGTTTTTTTTTTTGTCATGGCAAATGATATTGTAGTTTCTCATTGTTTGTATGTTCTCTTTGTATTGTTTGAGCATTAATTATTCCTGTGCTATGGTTTAGCTCCTTTCTGTAATCCCTAGGTGTTGTAACACCCATTTCTCCTTACTTCCTTGTTTAAATCGTCTGAGATAATTATCATACCAGCTTTAAGTATTCCTTTCTTAAGCAAGAAACATTTTAATTCTTTTTAAAACTGCAAAATGTAATCATTGAAGTAATTCAGTATTCTGAGTCCTCATTCCTGTTTTGTTTTTTAATAGTCACTAGTATATTCTTGTCATTCTGCAATAGAAATAATACCTCGTAAAAAATATTCAAATAAATTGGGGGAAAACACTAATTGGTCATGAGACTATGGTAGAAGAAATTCGCTGCTTTTTGAGGCTATACATATTTGTACCTCAACAGATATTTTCTACCTCAGTTGGTGAAAACTTAGATTTCATTGGCCCAAAACCCAAATTTGAAGGCCATCTAAAATTGTCTTTAAGAAGGTTATGTGCCATTTCATTTTCTTTATGGATTTTCAGATCAATAAACTTCTTGGTGGTTGCATTCTCTATTTCTCTATCCTCATTTCTCTTTTGATCACTGTATCTAGCCTTTGAATTTCGCTGTCTTCCAGACATACCATGAGTTATAAATGCTGTAAGGGGCATTTATTTTCAAACCTGTAAATGGATTATGCTCATAGAATGAGAACATCAGCTTGCTTAAGATTTACTGTGTTGAATGACACAATCTTTTTGTTCCCTCTTCTTCCCCATGTTAATTTACTTCTTATGAATATTGGTTTAGATATTGAAGGACCATAAGAATGAAGTCTGGTTTGTGCAATTCTCTAACAATGGGGAGTACTTGGCATCCTCTTCAAGTGACTGCACAGCGATTATATGGAAGGTGATACTTTGATGCTGTACTTCCTTACAATTTTATCAGTTCAGGTTATCACGTGTGAAGGAACCTGCAAGCATAAATGTTTTCTCATATATGCAAGTGGATTTGCCGTGCATTGCTTCCTGAATGGCATAGCGGATCTACTGAAAGTCCAATTGTCAGTTTTCAGCTTTAAATTGTTTCACAGTATTGCACCATTTTGGACATTCTACAAAATTTATGTATTAGTCAACTGATTTTGTGAGGAATTGAGCTTATAATATTTGTAAAATTCATGCTTAGCAGGCACAACAAAAAGGTGCTTCGTACACTAGATTTAACAATAGGGAAAGTGTCTGTGGACTCATCTAAATTACTTACCTATTATTTCATTTTAGAATTGTTGCTAGTTTTTAACATCATGTTTGCGTCTTTGACTTGTCGAAGATATCGCCTGATGGACTCTTTTTATACATCTTCTCTAGGTTATGGATAATGGTAAACTGACTTTGATGCACACCCTCAGAAGTCACCAGAATCCTGTCTCATTTGTGGCGTGGAGCCCTGATGACACAAAGTTGCTCACTTGTGGAAATGCTGAAGTTCTCAAGCTTTGGGATGTGGAAACTGGTACATGCAGGCATACATATGGGGATAATGGCTTCACTGTCAGTTCATGTGCTTGGTTCCCAGATTCAAAAAGACTTGTGTGTGGCAGTTCTGACCCCGAGAAAGGCATATACTTGTGGGATTGTGATGGGAATGAGATGAAGGCTTGGAGAGGCATGAGAATGCCCAAGGTTCTGGACCTTGCAATGACACCAAATGGAGAAAATCTCATCACTGTGTTCTGCGACAAAGAAATACGGATACTAAATCTGGATACGAATGCTGAACGTGTTATCTCTGAGGAGCACCCTATCACATCTCTTTCAGTATCTGCTGATAGCAAGTCTTTCATCGTCAACCTCAATAGCCAGGAGATTCATTTATGGGATGTTGCTGGAAACAGGGAAACCCCATTGACGTACCTAGGCCACAATCAACACAAATATGTTATAAGATCCTGCTTCGGTGGGTTGAACAGTGCATTTATCGCCAGCGGTAGTGAGAATTCACAGGTACATTTTTTCTCCTCCCTTTCTCAACGTATAGAGCCACAAGTTTCTTCTACCTGGTTTCTGTATTTGTGAAGTAAATAAGTCATCTATGATGATTCCTGTGCAGGTGTTCATCTGGAATCGAAAATGGCAGGATCCCCTTGTGGTTCTGTCCGGCCATTCTATGACTGTTAATTGCGTCAGCTGGAACCCTAAACAACACAAAATGCTGGCTTCCGCTAGTGATGATCATACAATTCGTATATGGGGACCGAGGCAAACCAAGAATGTGTCGCCTCGTAAGCTACTTTAGAGGCCTCAAAACACCATCCTGACCTACCGTCACTATTCATTTGAAATAAGTAAGTAACAAATACTGGGAGCAGCTGAAGTCTCCACATCCCAATTTTGCAGGACCCAATTTTTGAGACGCTTCTAGCTAGCTCCAAATTTTACAGCCGAGAGACTTTTCTTTGAGCTGCAGATTTTGACATGCCTGGTAATAGCAGTAGTGAGGATAGCGATTAGATGGGGGGATACATGCATGGTACAGACTTTTCATCTATACGAGTTTGTATATGAGAAATCTTGAACCTGAACTGAACAGCAGCAGGTCAGCAAGCAACAATCTATATATAGATTTTGATGTTAACAAGGCAAGGGCATTAAGAAGATTGTTAAATCTCATAATAGTCAGTCTCTAGTGCTGTTGACTCCAGAATTTACCTCAAGTTTACATAGTGACTGACCCAGGAGGATATTTTGCCATAAAGGGAACTGAAAAGGTAGGTTATGCTGCTGATGCAAGAACAGTTATCATACTATAACAGGATCATTATTGAAAGATTCTTACAATAAGGGGAATAGTATATACATGCATATGTTACATTTGGTTTCAGCAATAAAGAAAGAGGAAGAAGGTGAGTCAGGTCATGTGTAAGGAGGTCGTGGTTGGTTTGTTGTTCCGTCCATCATTTGGTTTGATTTGTTACATTTTAGAGTTGAGTGATTCCACCGTAAACGGAACGAGAATATGACACCCGCAGGGTTATTCCGAGTATCGAATATTCTCTGATGATCAACTTGCTCGTTCGTCTATGGTCCAGCAGAGGAGATGATGATGATGGATCAGACAGCAGAATATTCTAGACCTCCATGTTGATTGGATAATGTTGCATGGAGTCCTTTACCTTTTTACCCCTTTTCTAGGATGCCTTTTGTTTCGCTTGCTTGCTTCCTTTAGGTTGTGTTCAGCTGAGTAGCGCTCGTTCTTTATCCAATTTTAACACAAAAAAACAAAACAAAACAATTTTCTAAAATTTCCCATTTGAGTTCTTCTACGAGTACTAAAAGATTCTCTCAAAAAATCTCATTTTATTGACACATTAATTTTAGTTTCTTGATTGGATAAAGAAAAAAATTATTGGATAAAATATTTATAGATTCAAGTCATTTTATTGCCACATTAATTTTAGTTTCTTGATTGGATAAAGAAAAAATGTATTGGATAAAAAATTTATAGATTCAAGATTATTTTATGTAGTGGAGTTGAGAAAATTGGAAATATATTTTTGGATGATTTTGTGTTGTTCATACCCTTATACAACCTCCCTTTAACTTTTGTATTTCAATTTCCTGTTTTTTTATGTTAATTTAATTTCAATTTATCTATATTATCTTATATAATAATTTTTTTTTACAGGAGATACATTTATAAAGTAGACACCTCACACGTACATCAAATTATCGTTTATATGCAAAAGTCTTAAATCTATTTTCGAAAATCAGATGGTGAGGGTCAAAGAAATAGGGCTTCAAATAAATACTCCTCGCTCGAGCATCCAATTGTCAGTCATTGGCATAATCGTCTCATTCTTCACCACGCACAGTCATCAGCATAATCGTTTCAAGTAAACAGGAAATGTAAGAAATAAAATGTAGAGAGAAGAATGGATCGTTTATTTTAAAAAGGATTTTTTTTAACCGTAATCAGTTTCGAAGGAAAATTATGAATTTTGGAATGAGAATTATGATACGGCAGTCGATTTTTTGCCAGAACTTCTTCTTCTTTTTTTTGGAATGAGATTTCTTGCTAGAACTTTAATTATCTTCCGCAAGCATGAATAATGTGGAGAATGAATAATCGACATTAATCTAACGTCATTCCTAAAGTGACTGATCAATTCTCTATCAAAAAAATAAAATAAAAAAGACTGATCAATTAGCTAGCTGACTTCCGTTTTGGCTCTAGCGTTGTTTTTATTTGTCATGTAGGTGTGTTGTTCTATAAATACTTATAATGACAATAACTCTTTATATATAATTCATGAATTAATCTGTACATGCATTAATTCTGAATTACCAACAAAATTGCCTAAATTAACGTTTGATTAAACAGATACATGAAAAAGGAAAGGGCACTCCTTAGTCGAGGTTTTTAACACTCCTCTCTCCCTAATTTTTTTTAAACGTTTTATGTCCACAGTTTAATCTATGATTTTATTCTCTTCGATAGTTCTATGTTGCCTTTTTACGGCGAATTCAACATCCCTTTGTGTGTTACTTCCTCGTCTTGTCAGATCAAGTGGTTGTCTGGGTTTCCCTTGCACTATCGGCGATGGGTCCTTGAGTTGGGAATGGTTCACGCTGGTCTCATCGATTCGGTGTGTGGCTGGTTGGTCGGGGTTCTTTGGAGGCAGGCCAAAATGAGTTGTTGTTTTTGTTTGGGGATGTGGTGGTACCTAGGGGTGAGAACAAGCCGAGTCGAGCCCGAAACTGGCAGGCTCGAGCTTGTGAAAATTACGCTCGGCTCGAACTTCATCGAGCTCGATTTTTCGACTCGAGTTCGACTCGTGACAGGTTCGAGCTGGGCTCGAAAGCTCGAGAGGATCGATTATGGGGTAGCTCGTTTAGGCCCGATAAGGCTCGAAGTGGCTCGTGAAGCTCAAAAAAATTAAGATATATTACATTAATCGTTTGAAATTGAATAAAATCATTCCCCATAAAAAAATCTATGATTTTATTTCTCCAACAATTTGAAACATAATTTCATTTTTTTTTGCATAGACACGGTGCACCAAATTCCATGAATGTGAAATCTATGAAGTCTTGAAAAAGTCCTGGGCCCTCTACATTACTTTGTCAATAGAAAGATGCCTTAGATCTCTTGCGAGACGCGGTGAAAGAATATCGAAAATTCGAGTGATTGAAGGCGAAGTAGCTACTTTCGAAGTAATAAAAAGAAAAGAGACAAAGAGTTAAAGAGAGAACCAAAAAGGATCTTTTGCGTGTGATCTTGTATAATAGTTCGGGCATTTATTCATATAATTTCACTAAAGAACGGATTGGAACTTCTCCTTATCCGCCTCTTCTCATTAAGTTAAGCAAAATTAGATTCAAGATCATATAAGTTATGGATTCAGATTCCACAAGCTGTAAGCTCAAGAGATTAATGGTAAGAGGTAAAATTCCCCTCACTGCAGAATTGGACCCGAAACGACCAAGCGGGGATGGGAATATCGAAAGAAATAGAAGGAGAAGAAACGGGGTAGAGTAATGGTAAATTTATGAGGCTCATGACCTGAAGATTGCATTGAAGGTTCCAATCCTGTCCCCGCCTAATCATTTCATTTCTGAGCCTGTAATCAACCTATTTATTTATGAACATATTATATTTTTTAGAATTCTTTTTTCTATCAAAGAATAATACTATAATAGATTAAAATTAAATAGACTTCTAAAAGTCAAACGATTTTATAGACAGGGAGTACCAGTATAGATCTTATCTTATGTTTGCGCGCACGCCATAAACATCCAATTTAGCAGGAACTACTTACTTTACTACTACTACTACATGACTAGCTATATTCTGGTAATTAAATAACAGAGATAAAGCGGAAATAATTCTAATTTAAGATAGCATGCAGATGCAGTGGTGGTGGTGGTAACAGTAATTTAAAAAAAAAAAGAAGAAGAAGGAAATAAAAAGTGCTGACCGGTCAAAGGGAACATTGAAAAGGAAAGGGACATGCCATTGACTAATTGTTCTACGCTTATTGCTTTGACTGAACTGAAAGAAAGCTCATCCCAATCCAAGAAGAAAATATCAACCAATCAAAGAAAGAAGAATATATAGCAGATGATCATGAGATGATATTAATTATTCCATGCATAATTTAGTTTCTAATTGATTAATGATGGATGATATATATATATATAGGTAGCTAATTTACTTAAGAAAGAAATTAATAAGAAGAAGAAGAATTAATTGGAGATGGAATAAGTATATACACTGTAATTAAGAAGATTCAAATTTGTAGAATTTATCAACAGCAAGAGAGACGTCCCAAGTACAGCTGAGTCCTTTAGGGATGGTAACAAGATCTCCAGCACCAAACTCTACAAACTCATGATTATTATTATTATTATTATTATCTGATGATGATGATGATGATCCTTTCTTAGTACTATAGGCTTTCACTCTTCCCTTCACCAGATAACATGTCTCTTCTGCATCAAATTTCAGCTGGTATTTCCCAGGAGAACATCCCCATCTGATGATCATGATGAGATATATAGTATGATTAGTAATTATTTAGATTATACTAACATATATAGTTTTATTAATAATAATTACTACTCCATATATTATACTAACAGTTGGTAGAGTAATTAATTACTACTACTTACTTGGGCCAACACTTGATATTGAGATCAGCCAGTTTTGATTCCGGAGGGTTTCTCTCCACAATAATCCTCAGGATGCCGCTCTCACCCGCCATCTTGCACGGATCGAGTGGTGTTTTTGTAACTTTTCAAAATATGATCTGCAATTAATTCCGGAGGGTTTGGGGAAGAACAGGAACAGGAACAGGAACAGGAACAAGAACGAGGAGAGAGAGAGAGATAGTGGGACAGGCAGGGCTTCAAAGAGAGAGAAGAGAATATCTGCGTTGCGTTTCGGACAAATTAAGCAGCAGCTGGTGGACTGGACTGGAAGAGATAAGATACCGTCATATAAATACACACCACCTAAACCCCTCTTACTCCTTATTCAACTTTGACTACTTGATGCTGCTTTTCCTATCAACTCCAATCCAATGTTTTAAAAATCTGATGGAAAAATCGTTTTGAGATACTGGTTTATGGTCTAATCGGTTCAACTGTTTCAGTCACCAATCTAACCGATTATTTTTTTTAAAGTTATCTATCATCATTCATTATATGAAATAATATAAATATAGAATAATAATACATATTTTTTACACTAAAATAGTAATTTTAAATATAAATTCGTTATTTTATAAGATGAAAATTAATATTCCATATTCTAATTAATAATGTAAGTGAAAATAATAATTTAAAATAACTGAAAAATTATTATTTATTTATATCAAGGTTTACAAACTTTTTAAAAGGTACAATGAGAAAATATAAAAATATTTACGATGTTAAGTATGAATTTATAAACAAATGTGGAATAAATTAAAATTAGTCATAAACATTTGACCGGTTTATACAGGTTCTTGACTAAGGTAGTTCAAAACCGAAAACCGGACCGGTTGCCTAACCGGTTCGCGGTTCGACCGGCCGGTCCAGTTCGGTTTCTCAACACTGCCCCTAGCTAGCTAGCTTCCACATTTTTATTTGTTTTCCGGAAAAACCCATTCTCTAATTTCTACTTTGAAACTACGCTAGGGTAATTTCAAAAATTTCCGGTCAAATCTTCAGTTTATCCCTTTCATTTTTAAAAAATTTTCAATTACTTTCTTTAACCGTTTATGACGTTAATTGACTTATGTTTGTGATGTTAGTTAACTGTTAAGACTTTTAGAGTTAACTACTTTTATTGTCACTAATATTTCTATCACTAAAATTTAACTCCAAATATTTTGGTTCTCACCTTTCTCCCAAAAGAGCACAGGCCATCGGGGCGCATGTGAGCTCAAGCCACCACTTCATTATTTTTTAGTATAAGTAGTGTAACTATCTTTAAAAATTTTAATAGTTAACTAATATCATAAATGGTCAAAGGGTAAGGTAAATTGAAGGTTTCAATATACTTCAAAGAGGGGAACTAAAAGTTTCACTATATATCGGGAAGGTAACTGAAAATTTTCAGAAATAAAGACACGGAACCTTAAGTGGGGTTTTCACTAACTTATCCTTGAAATTAGATATGTGAGATTATTGAGAAAAATAGGTTTTGTAGGGAAAACATTTTGATGCTTTATAAAATTAATACGGAATATAAAATTTATGAGAGGGAAAGATTGTGATGAATGGATTGATTTTGATAAGAATTTTTTCTTCTTCACCAAAACACCATAAACCTAAATATCTCGTATAATTTATCCTATAATTTCTTATTTTCCCTTATATCAAATTAATCGTCTACTTCCCTTTTTAAGAAAGTTTTTTCCCTACAATATTTTACCCTTATTTCTCATTTCCAAATTAAAAATCACCGATATATCAATTGCGCAAACCAACACCTATTTTTATTCGCTTGAGAAGAGCGCATTCTTGAGATGCTAAGGGCTGGCCCAAGGGTTAACTAAACTAATAAGATAAGATCTCTTCTTCCTTCTCTTTTATGCTTCAGCGAATCCACTTCTTCTCGATGATGGACATTCCACAGGCATTTCTAGAGTCAGATTCATGTGCAGCCTTTCTCTTTCGTTTCTTATTCTAGAATAGAAGATGATAAGATGCATACCCCTTCCTCATTAACTATGTTACTTATTTCCTCACAGCCTCTTTATGCAAAAAACCTATTCTCTCAAGGCCCTAAGACACGAAAAAATTCCTTCTCAAGGCTTCATCTCGGAATCCATTCATATAGGCTAGGCGAGTTCCTATTTTTAAGTAAATTTCTCGCAATGAGATTTTTCAATAGTGTTCTCTCTGCAATCGTGAAGAGGTTTTTCCGCGAAGTCTGCCACAGGCTTCTGGTTTTCGAACACCTTTTGTGGAAGATACTTCTTCCGTGCGCGACAAAAAAAGGCAAGATAAACCTTTCTTCTTTGCCTGACGACTAGTTTCAATCGAAAAAATTTTTTAACCGCTTCTTTGTCTTTTGAATGGCATTTTTTTTCATCTTCTGTCTCTCTACCTAAGTAGAGTAGAGCCAAACCCTCTATGAGCCTTTTCTTCATGATCATGAAAGTATACTTTTTTTCTTTTTTTTTCCGCCTGAAAAGCTTTTTTTTGTTGTTCTTCCTATTGCGCTTTGGGAATACATGCTGGTAATACCAACCAGTTCCCTTACTCGCAGCATGCGCCTAAAAATATGAGATGAAAGAGTAGTAGAGTAGACTGCACTGAAGTTGGATGAGTATTAGCACAGTATTGACTCCTAAGAAAATCCACCAAAAGAGAGTTAGAGAAAATCTTATTTAATTTTAAAATGACCTTATTTTTAGGGTCAAATTTAGCTATTGTATTTTTCAAAATTTATCCATTGACAACTTTTGACGTTTAACTGTAGTTATTTGATCTCAACATCAAATTTTTTAAAATTATCTGCATCTATGTAAAATCAAACCATTCATATGCAGATATAAAAAATAGTTTTATAGTAGTTTCTACATATATTTTTATAAACGTTTAGAATATTAAGAGAAAAAACAACTATGTAAGGGTTGTTGGTCAAAGGTAAACTCGGTGCCATTAGTGGCAAGCCAAAATGCTTGTCAGTCGCAGGCAGGCGGTGTGAGGATTTCGGATTTGTGCACTGCATGTCGATGAAGTGGTCCAAAACATAACATATATGGAGGGCTGTTGTGTTCCTTTTTCAAAAAGCTTTGCGAAAAACCGAACATATTTTAGATTAGAGTGAAATTTGTAAGAAAAAAACAATTTTAAGGACAACTGTGATTTTACATTTAATAATTTGTTGTTGTTTCGGTCCAACATGTGATTGAATTAAAGTCTGAATTCATCTGTGCGAAATTTGGACCTTTCAATTATTTCGTTGAGATAGGTTTTGGAACAACTTTCTAAATGCATGTTTATTTTATTATAAAAGCTGGACTAGAGGCTCAGAACTTCAATTATTTCATCAAAATAGGTTTTAAAACCTAGAGTTTCAATAAATCAGAACATCAACAAATATAATCTATACCGAAATTTTGTATAAGGGGCAATATGGTTCGTGGTATTTTGAAATCTCGAAGGACAATTTTTCTATGGAAATGATGACAAACAAAGCAAATGTAACGAATTCTCAAGCAACATCTCCATCCGTTCGAATTTCAGCAAGCTCAAAAATAAGAATTAAGTAGATAGAAATGAAAGAAATTGGTTAAATATTAGTACTTGAAAGGAAGAAAAAAAAAAGAGAGAAAATATTAGTCGTTGGTCGGTGCAAAATTAATCCCTTTCCGCACGTTTTCCAATGTCACAACCAATAATTTAATTGGCCCTCAAGAGAAAAATATATTGGGCACGTGACATTGGTTGTTTGATCTCTGGCCATAGTTGCTTAAGAGCCACGGAAGTTGTAAAACCACCAAAAAGGCCATTATGTATGGGATGATCTAGACAGTAGTACAGTACAGGTCATTGTCGGTCTGACCGACAGCTTAGAGTGGATGTCTCCGTCAAAAGCTTATTCACCCTGAAATTCTATGATACTCTTATCTGTGAAAAAGGATAATCGGGATATGCTCACGTCCAACGGAAACCGTTATGATATGTTAATGGTTGGTGTTGCATCTTCGCGCCCTCGCCTCTTGGTAACTGGCCGTGTGTGGGAAGGTACTGGCTTCCCATCCCCATCATCTCATTTTTCATTTCCAATTTCTATCCCTAACATATTTAACTTCTTGGGTATTGGAGAATTTCCTCTACTCACTTGTATGTAGGGGCGATTAAATGGTTAATTTAGTTATAATTGAAACCGAATTAATCTAATACCCATCCATCCTCGAATAACTGATCCATTTGATTTTGATGTTTCAAAACTAAATGTTTGACTTAATTTTTTACAAAATTAAATAGTAAAAAAATCCAAAATGTTTTACAAAAAAAATATGTTGTAAATTATGATATGCATATGAATTATTTAACTTTAAATGTCTAAAAATTGATGAATTTTTCTTATAAATTAAATACTCCCTCCGTCCCACAAAGGTTGTAGGATTTGTTTGGGCACATATATTAAGGAAAGTGGGAGAATAGTAGTGTGTTGACAAAATTACCCTCATGAAAAAGAAAGAAGGAGAGGATTTTGTGGACCCCAATTTTAAGTTTAATGGGAGGAAAGAGAAAAACTTGTGGGTCCATGGTGTGAGATAAGAGGATAAAATGGTAAAAATGGTGATAGAAAGTTTCTGTTTTAGGAAAGTTGACAACCTTTGTGGGACGACCCAATATAGTAATGTTGACAATCTTTGTGGGACGGAGGGAGTACTATAAAATAGCAAAAAAATAAATGAACCAATTATTTGAGGATTGAGAGAGTAATCTGATTTTCGGTTATAAGGTGATATATATGGGCCCAGCTCGTATGGTCGTTTCTACCAAACGCGATGCTGATGTCATCAACACGAGGAGCACCCCTCGTGAATACGACGAGGTTCCTCGTACGCGGCCCGTGAGTGCACCCCGTATAACCCTATTGGCGGGAAATGTCATATGGGCCAGGCCCAATTAGTACCCTAACACAGTACGCTCAAAAGTTGCACCCGGCACACAATACTCAAAAGTTGTATTCAGCACACCCAAAGGGGGTCAGACCAACACTGTTTGGTAGTTGTGTCCAATCCACTGTCCTGAAAGTCAGGTGTCAGCAGCCCAAGCGTGGGGAAAATCTTACCAAACACTCTACCCCAATGGGGGGGAGAGTCCTGGCATCACCCTATAACTGGGTGATGCCAACCGAAAATAAGGTGATTACTACACACTCCCACTCCCTTCTCTTTCTGCACCTGAAAGCTTCTTGTTTCTTGCCTTTCACAGGTCCTGTAGCTGTCTTACTCCGATCACCACCGCAACAGTACCACCGGATACCATCTTTTGCTATCATAAGGTACTAGTAATTTGAATTGACGGAATAAGTTATGAAAGCTACAATAACTGAAACCAGACAAAATTCGGTTTATTAACTGAAATTCTCAGTCTTGCAAACTAAACTCTTTAATTTTGTACTATTAAAACCAAACAAATTGCTAAAAACATGCATTGATCGTTTACAATAATCCAAACAATAAACTTAGTGGGTTGTTGGGCCCGGAAGGTTAGGTGGACTTACTTAGGTCATAGGTGGGTACTGGGATACTGGATAGTGAAGTATAAGGGTTGGTGGGTTAACTGGGTAATAGGCTGCTACTTGATCACATGGAAGGGAAGTGTTTGTTTTGTGGGCTGATTTAGAGCCCTTCTATTTTCTAAGCCCAGGCCCAGGAAGTCCAAGCCCATTCTGGACCACTTTCGAATTTACCCAAGTATCCTATCACAAAACTCAAAAGTCCATGATTTACACCTAGGCTGATGATTAAAAATGGTAGATGTCATATCATTAAGAGCTAACATCCTTTGAATGTAAAACTATCCCATTTAACAGTCACTTGGGGCAGAGGGAGTAATAATAGGCTTCCCCTTCTACCATGAAGTAATCTTTAACCTGAGCCTATCTCTCGTAAAGAATAATTTGACATAAACTCTTTACAGAAACTTAAATGTAAGCTTCAACAATCTTGAAGCATTCATGGAAAGGCAATCCAAAAGATAAATTGAAGCATGATCTGTCCACTTCAAACCTAACAATTACATAATGGGTCAGTTTGATTAGATAACTGTTTGGACTTTCAGGTTAGCAATCATAAACCAGTACCATTCAGTTGGCAATAGCCTCACGATCACCATCATCTTTGTCAGAGTTTTCCTCCGGCTCTTTTATATGGTCAAAGAATTCATCAAGGTACCAGGGACATTGCTCGTTCCATTCGCCACGGTGGGCATTGATCCGCCACTTCTGGTCTTGGATCATTTCTGGCGAAAGTCCCCATTCCGCCAGTTCTCGCTCTGTGTGATGGATTGCTAGGCTGTACTCGCCTCCACTACCCAGCTCCATCACTCTTACCTCACAGTTTCCTAAATTGTTCAAGCGCTCAAACTGCTCCACCGTCCATTTGAACCACTTCATCATGAACACGCGAGACGCTAGCCCGTGAGAGATTATTATAAGACTGAGATCATCGTACGTGTTCTTTGAGAGTCTGTTCAAGTCTATGTCTCTCCATAAAGATTCAAGAAAACCTGCATTTCACAGTTTAATTGATTCAGCCTTAATATTTTTAAGACAAATTGAACGTTTGTGTTTCATACTTCAAATGATAAACCATTTGCCCTCTGTCAATCAGTGACCAGCAAACTGGGAGGACTGCAATATAAACTAGTTTCACCACCTAACTCCAGATGTCAGACAATGAGAGGTTAACATCCAACAAGAGTGGTTCTGCCTTTTCTATGAGGCCAGAAAACAAAGATCCAGCGAACAACTTTTACCTAATAAGCTTCATAAGTAGCAATTCTATTTTGAAATAAAGGCAAGTCATGGGTGGTTGGATGATACTAACTTGCAGAGCATAATCAAGTTCCATATCACACAAAGCCTGTTTAATGGACAGCCTTCTACCCTCATAGCTCTCGCTATCATTCTATGATAATGAAACTATAATGACTTGGATGTTTTACCGACTATACAGCCAGCAACGCAGACACAACTCTTAAATCTTCATTTTTCTTCTACAGATGATCAACGAGAGACCACTAGCTTGCCGAGTCACATTGATTGATTGCAATTATCATAAGCATCCAGAAAATTTAAAGAAAATGCAGGTGACCAAAAATCCCCCCAACACAAGTAAGCAAAAGCATAACAAGTGAAAATTATTCATGACTCGATGAAAAGCATACTTAAAACGAATACTACTGTAACACCCTGGCACCAAGTAATAAATATGGGAGCATACAAATGGTTTTGGATAATGTAGGAAAGGTAGTTCTGCTAAGCATCGACAATTAGATGTTTGGCTTGCTATTCCAGTAAACTACCACTCCCATCGTCCCAAGCCCAAATCAGTTGCTCCATTTCCCTGGACAGAGATTAAGGTAAAAGTAGTCCTCCGACTTGCAACTAGAAGTATCATTCATATGGATGCTAATAAACTAACTTCACCCACACAGAATGCAGGCAGCGTTTGCACGCAAGCTGAAAGATACTTCGCCAGTTTATTTCTGGGTTCATAAAATGACAGATTTAGCTAGAGAGAGCTCTCATTTACTGTTGACATAGGAAAAATTAAATGCAGAATGAAATTTCAAATGGAAAGGGAAAAAAATACTAGCAAGATAAAGCAGACTAGGGGAAAAGATAGATAGTTACTTGAGACGCGATCGAAGACGTCGGCAGCGGATTCTCCCTCGGGGAATCGATAGAAGAAGCGGCCGAAACGCTCTCTGGTCTCCTTAATGGCCTTCATTCGCTCGGCGACCTGGAAATTTCCGAAATCCTGCTCGCGAACGCGGCACTCCTCGCGGACGCCGATGATCCGGCGCTTGGAGAAGGCGCGTCCCATCTCGCGGAGCGTGGATCGGGTCCGCTCGTATGGAGAGACGTAGAAGTAGACCCCCCAGTTGAGCGACGTCGCGTGGCGGTTAATCAAGTCGTGGAGATGGGCGCCGGCGGAGCGGGCCTGGGCTCGGCCGGCGGCGGTGAGAGTGATCTTGTGGTCGGGAGTGGTGACGTAGGCGGCGTTGTCGAGGTTGCCCTGGGACTCGCCATGGCGGACCAGGATTATGCGATGAGGGAGCTGCTTGCCTTTACAGTGGTGGTGTTCACGGTGAGAATTCATTAGGAATTTGATTGATGCGTGTAGCTCGGTACCTGTAAGCCTGTAACTCTGTAAGCTGTGTGCGTACATATATATACGAACGAGTGTTGGCTTTTGGTTAACTTTTGCGGCAAGCTCATGGTATTCACTTTTGCAACTTGAAAAACCATACATACTCCTACAACTGCAATTGTCTAATTTCTTATATACATTTTTATTTTATAAAGGGACAAAAAATCATAATATTAGAGAAAAAAACTATAATAATGTTGTTTTTAATCTACTATTAAAGCAGAAACATGCAAAGGGGTGAAACAGTTATTTACTTTTATTATTAAATTAGATGTCACGTGGCACCTTTACTTTTCATTTAGGCTTGTTGCGCTTTCATTGCTTTAGGATTTCACCAGTCTCCTTCCATTATATGTTGGCCACGTTACATTTTATTTAGAAAATCTTTTTTTCTTTATTTTTTCTGTTTTTTTAACAAGGTCGATTTTAATCTATAAGATTTGGTTTTTAAGATTTTTCAACAAACAATCTCATCTCAAAATCCATTATCCTTCCCAAACCTATCTAAACTCCAAACCACTCCATTTCAAATAAAATCTAGTAAAATAAAGAAAAAAACAAAATAACTCCATTTCTGTTTTTTAACTCAAATTTTTACTATAAATAACTCATTAAAAAATTGCAAAAAAAATATATTTAGAATCTACACAAAATAATTTGACTTTCTATATCAAAATGTTGAAAAAATCAAATTACAAATTAAATGCTCAAAAAAAGAAATGCGCCGTTTTTTTTAAGACATAAGTAGTATATAAGATTTATTCCTAGCCATCAATGTTGTTTGCCTTTCTATGCTTTGATGACAAATTTTCTTTTAAGCTATATGTGAAAACTGATTTCATACAATAATGATACATGATTTGCAATGTTATATTGTTGTTCTATTTATGCAAACTATTTTTCTTCTTTTTAATGCTCTAGATATATTGAAAGATTTTAAAGTATCTCTAAGTATATTAAAAGATTTTATAGGATAAGTACATTTAGAAACACATGTTGATACCCGCGATCCGAACCACATAAAAACCGTGAAAACGGGTACCTAAGGGTATCCGCACTCGGTGGGGCGAATACTATTTTTCTCACTATCAGCTCCGCCCCGCCCCGTGAACACCCCTACTCATCTTGGCATGCGAATCGGGACCGTCACAACTCACAAGTTGCATCGACGGTCACAGATGATGGCTTTTCCTCAACCATCGACAACAAATCAAACGCAAATAGGCTCTTCATCTGGTGCTGCAGGGGAAGATCCAGATGCACTCGCTAGATTTCTACGCCACATGCACTGTCAGAGGGATTCTTAGTTGCAGTCTCGGTCGCATGACGGTACGTTAATTTACCATGTTACTGACAGCACCTTTGAAAATTGAAGCTTTTACGTTGATTTTCTTTTTGTTTGATAGAATAATCATCCTTGATTTTGCTAATTTTCGGCAATTGAAACACTTTCGACAAAGCGGTCCAACATTGAGTTTCCCAAAGAACGAGAGAGCTACATCTATCTCATTCGTTCAGTGATCAAATTGATGGAATGCTTGTCTCATCGTGTCAGATATTGCCTTATTTTTTATTTGATTATTAGTTTGTACTGTTGTTTCGTTTTAGTTTGTGCATGTCAAACATATCAATCTGCCCTTTTCCTCAATTACGTTATAGTATTAGTTTATTTAATGTTACGTTCTCTTCAATAGCAGATCCGCATGACCTAAAAAACGGTAGCATTTCCACTTCTGTTAATCATCACCTAAATGATATTTTACTCAGTAGTTCAAATGGTCTAGCTACAATGTAATCCGGAAGCCCAAATTCAACTAACCGAACAATTGCATTTCTACCCCTCATTCTTCAAATATTCCAAGTGTGTGAAAATTCACCTAGGTGACAAATAACATTGGCATACCATTTCACCTGATCATGCTTAAAAGTGATAATGATTCTAAAGTGGATGCAATTTTTATTTTTATTTTGCTGGCTCTTATGCTATAGTTTTAATAGAAGATTTATGATAAACCAAACTAATCTTATATGTTATTCATAATTTAGTTTTTCTATGCGCGATGGTTGGGAACGTCCTGGGTTCATTGTTGGCGATTAATCTAACCAATTTTGTTTTTAGTTGAAATTTCTTGGTTCTTTTTTTTTGAATGACAAGAAAATTATATTAAAGGATGATGACTTTTCTCACTTGAGGAAATGAAGCAAAATTAGAAACAAAGGTCAAGAATATCACAAACGTCAAGCGTAATAGCGGAACATACAAATAGGCTGAATTAAAAACAACAAACCGAGACATCGAGACCACCTTCTAATAAACTGAAGAAACGAGAACTGGAATTGAGGCATTGTAAGTGCAGTTACTGATTGCTCCAAGAGAGTTGAGCGACCAATTGCACAAAGTTAGCTTGTTGCTTCTCCACCTGCTTGAAACCCAAAGGAATGAAATATATTGCACAAAATCAAAGATGTGAATAGATGAATTAGCTTGATCTACATGGACAATATTGTTCATCTCCTTTCAAATAGCCCAAATTGTAATGAATCGAATTGCCAACCATCCAATATTTTGAATTCGAGACCACATGCTTCCACTAATATCCGCAAGTAGATTGGAAAAGTTAAGACCACGAAATTGACTTGTTTGGCACCAAGAAAAAATCATCTGCCGGATTTCAACAGCAAAAGGGCACCAAATCAGCACACGATCTAAAGACTCCAAGGATGAGGAGTCACGTCTATTGCATCTTGCTGGGGTGAGGTGAACATTTCTTAGAAGAAGTTGCTCATTTGTTGGTAACCTATCTTGAAGAGCTTTCCAACAGCAGATTTGGACTTTTTTGGGATCCAGGAACACCAAGAAATACACCAAGTATCATTGGTTGTTGAAGAAGTTGTATCAACAAGAATGACGTTCATTTTTGAAACAGAGAAATCCTCATTTGGACAAGTGACAATTGCCAAGAATCTTTGGAACCTGCACTTAAGATGGTGTTAGATAAAAGTTGTTGCATCTCCCTGAATTTGTCTTCCTCCCTCCCTCTTGGATCTCTCCTCCAATTCCAAACCCAACCAAGAATCATCATCCCAAACACCTCTAACTGCAACTTTGCAACATGCATCCAAATCTAATCTCGCTAATCTAGGGAATAAACTTTCTAGAGAG
Source organism: Stellera chamaejasme (assembly GCA_024586325.1). Taxonomy (NCBI): domain Eukaryota; kingdom Viridiplantae; phylum Streptophyta; class Magnoliopsida; order Malvales; family Thymelaeaceae; genus Stellera; species Stellera chamaejasme. Next base: position 8,516,905 of record CM044982.1, on the reverse strand, counting down.
GAGTTTCCTACCCAAGTATCCGTCCAAAAGAAAGTGTTTTTCCTGTTATCCACTTTTTTGTGAAAAGATTTTGCGAAGCCAATGCCTATATTTTTCAACTCTCTTCTGACACTAACGGTTTCCCTCCAAACTCCACCAACCTCTTCCTCATACTCTACATTGAATAGACCACCCTCTTCACCATACACTGCTTTAATGATTCTAACCCACAAGACATTTCTTCCTACATAAACCTCCCCAAATATCTTGGTTCTTAGACCTACCTTTCATTCAAATATATCTTTTACTCATGCAACTATGTTTTTTGTTCTTTGACTTTAGCTCTATCATAGTTGTACCGATTCCATATTTTCATTTATTTCTTTTATTTCAGGGATTTTACTCTATTTTACCATTTTGTTTTAAGTGTTTACTGCATCTAGAACTATGGAGGTAATGAAATTTTCTTTCAATGATTCTGTTTAGGGATTGCATTTTCTAGATGTTGAAGTTACATTTAGATCTTTATAATCTTACTAGATGCTCTCAAGGGTGTTTAGTTGGAATGTTTTGCTTTGTGAAATGTATGTCAAACTTTTGAAGCAAAAAAATGGAGATTGTGTTGGTACATAGTTTTTTTTTGTTGACCCAGACCCATTTAGCCTCAAATGTCTTTCATCCGCTAGTGTTAACTGGGGGTACTCTAGCCACCCACCCTTATTTCTAGGGTTGTCCCAGGACGGGAGTCCCGCTTGTTTGACCGGGTAATGTAGTGGACAAGGGCACCACGAAGACTATGGATAAGTTCACACACGATTTTCAACCAAAGGCATATTCCCTTTTGTTCCATACCACATTGGGTTTTGAATGTGGGACGTCGTGGTCTCCGAAGACCTCCCTTGCCATTGCACCTTGCCCCAAGGGGCGTATTGGTACATAGTTGATAATAGGTAAGCTTTTGTGGAAATCGTTAAAAATATACTCCCTCCATCCGAAATGTAATACAACATTTGACTTTTGATGTCAAATTGATTTTAATTTATCTATATTATTTATTAATGAAAGAAAATATGAGTATATATATATATATATATATATATATATATATATATAAAGTTAAGATATCAAATTTTTGGTGAGTAAACTTCGCTAGTAGTCCTGTAAGTATGAAGTTTGTCTTATTTGAGTCTCGTTTTAAGAATTTGTCTCATTTTAGTCTTATAAGTTTCAATTATGTGCACCGTTAATCCCCCGTTAAATTTTTCGTTAAAACTACCGTTAAAGTGGTAAAATTACCAAAATGTCTAGGTCTAATACTAAATTTAACACTAATCTCCTAAAAAACTACAAATGAACTCTAACTAATTTCAAATTTACAACTACACCATCTCTTACAATTAAAAATCATAATATTTGAGAGAGAAAAATGCATCCATTATACTCCTATAATTACAATTTTCTAATTTCGTATTTTATAAAGGAAAAAAATCATAATATTTGTGAAAAAACTATAATAATGCTGTTTTTAATTAAAAATTAAAACCAATATCATCATTACATGTTTCAACCATTTTAACATAAGCAGCGTTCGTCGTGTGAACTGTGAAAGTTGAGCAACTTTTAATTGAGGAGGGCAAGCAAATAGATGGATTGGTCAAGTTATTCATGCGGCGGCGAGTTTGGGAAAGTATATCCAAAAAGCCTTTTTAGTATCTGATTCGGTCAAATAGCTCAATTTTTTTATAGCTGGATAATTGTAAACCAAGTAACCTATATCGTGACGATGGGCGGATCTCAGAGGTTTGTATAGGCTTATGCCTCTTTTTTAATGGTTAAACACGTTTGTTTTAATAATAAATTTCAAATGCTAATCAAATTTGACCCATTTAAAACATGGGGCAGCCACATGGGGCAGCTGCAGCTTCACACATTGAAAATAAAAGCAAAGCAAAACAGAAGCGAGAGTTGAGATCTCTTACAAGCTTCTTTGAGTTGAAAATGAAGGTCGGTTTTGTTTCCATTCCATTCCATGCCAACCAACGTGTATTGAAGTACTTCCATCCTTGGAAAGGAATTTTATACTCCATTAGAATCAATCTACACCGCACGTCAGTTTGGGCAAGCAGATCAGAGGTGGCGTTTCTGGCTTTCTCCTACCTTCACATGACTTGCTCATATACAAGCAATCAACTCATGGCAATGCTGGAGGAGACCATTTTCCAGACCTGAACTCCTTGTAGAAGCTGGATTTTCTTGAAACAACATAAAATACTGCAAATTCACGCATAACCCAGAAAGTCGAAGTTTTAGCGCACTGCTTAAGCTGTATATGCATAAGTGCAGAATTCTGAATAGGGAGGCCGGCCAAAGCATAAGACTTTTACAAACAGAATATGATTATGAACACACACCTGGGATCCCTGGGATAATGAAGTCAGGTGCCTTCAACACATCTTGGAGCAGTCTTTTCTCATTCACTTTGATCCATTTAGATGACCCTGAAAAAACTACAAATGAAATTGTAGTCTATATAAATGGGGTATAGTATATTGGTGACAGTATTGAGTAGCCAAAAATGAGGCATCTCTGAGGTAACTGTAAGAGCAGGAAGCGTTATGGAAAGCTGGTAAAAAAAAATTGCTTGGATCCATCCATGAATATTTCACCAAAAGGAGGGCGAAACGGATATCTATTATGTTCATGCTTATGAACGTAAAAGTATTTGAGATGCTGCATTCTACAAGTATTTTGATACAACAGGTCGATGGTGTTGTAACCATCCATTACCTCTAGGACAAAACTAACAGATCTGGTAGTGTGTTTATTCTTTTAGCTTAGAAAATGTTATTCAACTAAGCAAACCCAGCAAGCAAAGAAACACACACACCAGCAAAAGGGGAACTACCTAACCAACAAGCAACTAGAAACGCTGATGCAAATTAATGTTTGGAAAAGGAGTTACCACCTGCAGAGCTTCCACTGCTAGAGTCACATGTTTTATCCTTTTCTTCCTCGCCAATAATTTCTGCATTTGAACCTGCAGTTCCCTCTAGAAGATTGCGAAGGATTTGGTTCTTTGATAGACAATGTCCAGAATTCGCCTGGAAAAGAAAATTTAACACAATCGCTCATAAATGTTGATAATAATATCACCTTTCTATTAGATGATTGATAATAATATCACATTTCTATAAGTAGATGCTAGTGCTGCTGTCTCATAACACAGCTAGTGACAACCAACGAATTGCATTGCAACCTTCAATAGACATCTGATTAAGACAAATCAGCTGCAACAAACTAATTAATTTGCGTCATGAGCAAAAGAACATACACTTGCAGATCCTAGCATTTTTCTAGACCAATCCAGACCTAAAAAAAGATAAGCATTCTGGTCAAATACTAAAAAAAGATTAGTCATCATACTGCAAAGCCTACCTCATAATAAACTTCAAGAGCTTCACGGGTGTAGCTATTTTCCTTATCCCATGGCAAAGGAGGGCAGTCTTCTGAAAACATGTGCTAGGGTTAAGGGCATTACAAATCACCAAAAAAAAAACAGAATATTGCAAGTGAAGCATATGACAAGTGCACAACAGAAGACAGACCATCTCTAGAAGAAAGGATATGACATCAAGATGAGCAGAAAGCATGTCAGTCTCACAGAAGTCTTCTATGAAGTCACTGGACATAACTTCTGCGTAAAGCAGCAGAACTGGCCAATGCAGAATCTTATTATGATCCAGTGCTGGTTTTTTCAAGCCAGTAAGTTCTTGGTACACTGCCTTCCCAATCTTCAATCTTTTAACTTCAAAAGCAGAAAGAAGTTCCTAATCAAGTGAAACACAAAAGCTTACAGCTGTAAGTGGAAAACAAACAAAGACATCAGGAATAAATTTATTGAGTCATGCATCCCTATTATGCAAACCTTGGCCTCAGCAACGGCTTTGGAAACTTGGGCATCGCGCTCTTCTTGCTCCATCCTCTTCGAAGCAATCTGAGTTAGCAGTTTCTTCAGATCCTCATTAGTTGGGTCTTTCTGAAGCCCCGTTTCGCATAAGGATTTTGCCTCAACCAACAAGTTCAGGGCCAGAGAAGCCTTGGCAGCTCGATAATGTGCCTAGACAACAAATTTCCAGCAGCAGCCCGAAATCTCAGAAGCTTTACCAAGAAAGAAAACCCGAAACGTTTTTAAAAAAGATCCATACCTTAACATTTCCCGGGAATATTTTGACGGCTTCCAGAGAATCATCAAGCGCTCTCCGGTGATTCCCAAGAAGCAAATTGACATGAGCTCTATTCGCATACAAAACGGAAGTCTCACAGTCATTTAAAGCTTTCTGATTGATTGCCCTAGTGTAACAATTGATAGCATCAGGGTAATGCTTTTTGCCCTTCTTAACATACTCATTCCCCTTCTCCTAGAGAAACCAGTTCGAAGACAGATGATGAAGCTACTCAGTTCCAGGATTCAAACGAATATACAGAGAGAAGAAACGATGATTTTAAAAACAAAGGGAGTTCCAAAAAAACCTTGAGTTCAATGGCAGTAGATTCTTTCAGGGCGGAGATGGCTTCCAGGTCGGCGATTTCTTTCTCCGATTTAGGTTCCGACCCCGCTTCCATCCATAGCGCCATTGCAAAAGCTCTGATTCGGAACAAGCTCGGTGTTCAGAATTCGAACAAGGTTGCGGCGGGAACACAGACGGCGAAAGACTTGGAGCTGGAGCTGCAAACACAAACTCTCAAAATGAAAGAAATTGATATCGGAAACTCGGGTAGCCAAATAAAAGGACATACGACGTCATCTTCCAATGTTTGAGTTTTGACGGAAGGGTTCCACTTATTGTTTCTCGATAATTCTATTTCGAACAAAATTTGATTCATATTTTAATGTTTATTCCGTCAAAGTGTATTCACAACAACAAAATATATTTATTATAAATCAATTGATAATTTTTTATTTTTATTTTAATCCATTTCAGAAAAAGTTAAAATGACAACTCATTTACGATGGAAGAATATTCCCTCATTGGTTCATTTGGCAATAGGATTTTTTGAACAATTATGGTAACTTTTCTAAACCCCTAACGTTACCTATGATGCTAAATGCTAACGTTATCACCGAAACTACATGAATTTGCTCATAGTTAGATGGATTAAGATCCGAATGTGAGATGTATCGGTCACTGAATTGAGTTTGAGCATGCCTGCCCATGCAAATGATTTTAACTCTTTACACAGTAAACCAAAATAGAGATGCAAAATAAACATAAACCTGAATTACTCTTGTTGCAAAACTCTGCACTTGGAGCAAAAAGCACAAGAAACCAGGAAAAGCCTACGGGTCTAGTTCTTACCATGAGTGAGTAGTAGTGCAAATCGAGGAACAATTCTCCCCTGTACATCTCTCATCTGCCCCTTAAATACTACTTTTCTAATGTTTAACTGCGGAGACATCCACGCAGATATATACACCATGACTTTACTAGGACCAAGGATCACTAACTCCTTACACGATCCTCAGTCATCAGGCTAACCATCTTATCTGCATCAACCTTCACACATTCCACATATCGACCGCAACCAGCAAAGGGTAATCAAAACAAGAAGACGTCCGAATCGAAGCTCCACAGTTCAGGAGACATGCACACGTCTCCCGGTACCCCTATAGGAGGTACATGCTGTTCAAAATCAAAAACCGGAAAATCAACTTCATCTAACATAGACTTGCCACCTTGATTCCCTTCGCTTGCCAATAGTTGATCGCCCGTAAATTCAATATTTTGGCACTGAGAAGTGCTGTTAACAGGGTCTTGAACATTCCGCACCAGGCCATCGACCCACCCGAAGTCTAAATCAGCCAAATCTTTAACTGAAACAGGATGATTCTCAGTTTCTGACAGACTTGTATGCTTGTTAGTGTCTGATTGAGTAACTGGTACACTGGCTACTAGGGGCTGAGAGGGTACTGTGCCTGAGAAAGCAGTAGATGCATTAGGCTGAGGTGAGAACTGAGGCATGCACGTTCCTGGATTCCCACCGGAGATGATTTCCAACAATTCAGTGTAATATCTGTCATGTGGTGTGGTAGCTGGAGTTGCATTTTGTGGAAGTCTGGAAGCATTATCAGAAATACTGTTTGATAACATATTTGTGCTTTGCATCACTGCAGGGGGGACTCTGGCATCTACTACTCTTTTAGATATAGTTCTAGAAGGAACAAATGGTGAACCTGTCCCATTACGACCTCTAACCTTCCAAACAACAGTGTTGCGCACACCCACAAACTGCTGTTGCATGGGCCGTTGCATGAGTTGGTACTGCACTGGATTTTTGTTCCGTACAGATCCTGGTGATCGATTTCTGACCTGGTTTGTGATGCTTGGTAAACCCTGCCTGGTTGATGACGAGCACCCACGTACTGTTGATCTTAGCAACTGATTTTGTGGCAACCGATTATCAGAATGAGCAAACACGGGCCTTGTGACTTGTTGATGTTGCATGCAGGTGGATAACAACTGAGTAATGCGGCTATGTTGAGCTTGGTTCAGTTGTGGCATTGTTGTAGCCGGAGAAGGATTAGAACCTTTTGATGCCTGTAACGGAGCTTTTATTCCAAGCCTGAAATTCTTCCTCAGCAATTTCCATGTATCTTTTTTGTCATTGGCATGGCAATGATCACTGCTTGATGTGCCTAAGCCCCAAAATGCACATGGTGCTTGTTTGTCACACACGAAACAGTGACACTGGAATTAAGAAAAAAAAGAGAAAGAGATCAATAGACAAGAAATCTGATTGCAATTAATAATCATGAACGATGGAAAGAAGATTGTGAGATACAGTTTGAGTTACATACACAAGATACAAAAGACAACAGGGCTAAAAATTTATACCAGTTCACAGTGTTTTTCATGAGAGGTTGAACTGAAAGGAAACAAGGCACAATCATGCCGTGGATGAGGAAAATCTCTGCATGCAACCTGTGTTAAAATGACAAAGACAGGAAGATATTCAAGAAACAGAGTACCATGCTCGAAAAAAACACACACATCAGAAAAATTGGCAGAATAAACACTTGCAAATTAAATAATACGGAGTAGTAGGACGTTTTTGACCATCCATCCAAAAGAACAGCATGGAAGACTCGCAAAAAAAAAAAAAAACTCAGAATGAAAAAAAGGAAAATAAAAAGAAATGAGAAAATTGCATACTATACACCAGTACCAAATAATAAACTGATTTTCTGGTACAGACCCTTACCCTCTAGACCTAATCAAGATCATCAGTCACATTTTTATGACTTAGGATGACAAGCTTTCGGATGTAGAAGCTAGCTTTGGCAATCTAGCATCTCCCCGACAGCTTTCACTCCCACCAATATTGGTAGCGGCAGTAAGCAAAGATAACTTCATCTCACAATGTTAGCAGGAGCAAAGGGCAATGCGCCTTTCTAACTGAAACCTGCAACAGCTGAGATAGCTTTACAAGGACCAGTTTCCAATTTGCTGCAAGTTCCCCATAGTAGAGAAGAACAGCTGTTAAACACACGAACACTTTGCAGATACAGCATGCGTGAAAAGCTCATAGTTCCCACCACATAACTTTCTATTAACTGGTTCGTCCATCCAGGAAACTATTCTTGATTGTTAGAACTAGGAACGATCTGTTCGAGTTGGACCACCCGAATCAATAATAAATTTAGAAGCATCGTCATCCTCAAATCAAAGCTATACTTCAATAACCAGATACAATGGCATCAGTGGTCCATAAGGTAACTTAACTGTTACAAGGCCCATTGACAAGTGCAAATGCCCCCTCCTCCTCCTTCAGACTCAGGTTGCAGATTTTCGCAGTTAGGTCAACAAGAATAATCAAAATGTAAAAGCATCTTCGCCCATAAATCGACATGGCAGACAAAATATCGTTCTCCAGTTCTAAAACAAACCTCAAAATCATAACATATAGTCAACTGAACAGAAATTGGCATGCATTAAAAGGGTTCAATACAAACCTGTCCTTTCTCGCCCACAACAAGACAGTCATCTGAATCCTCTTTCGAATCCGACAGCGGCGCTGGAGTCTTATCCGGGTCCGCCTCAAGAACAACACAATCATCGGAGTCCCCTCCGCCAGTCACGGCGGACTGCAACTTCTTCCTGGGATTGACCTCGCCGACGAAAACCACGTCGTCAGAATCACCGGCCCGCATCTGATTGTCAACGGCGCCAAGAACGCGTGACAACCAATCGCCGTCATCATCCTCATGACCACCAAACGCCGGCTCCTCATCGGAAGAGATATCGAAAATTACAGAATTTTGCTCCATATGACCAGATGAAAATTTAACACCCCTCCCTCTCCCCTACAACCGAGGGGTCTTGCTTCTCCACACAAACAAACAAAAACTCGGAGAGTTTGATTCAAGGGACGACACGCTCCTGTCGTCTAAACATTAACAAACGAGTCATAGAAGAAAAATGTCTGAAGTAACCATGACAGATCTGGGTACAAACATGATATTTCTACAGAAAGAACAGAAAAAAAGATTCACCCATGAGGGAGTGAACTGAAGTCAAGGACGAAGAGAGAAACGAATGATAGAAATTTGGGAATTGGCGTGAGGATTTTTGAATTTTGAAACCGTGATTTGGTTGAGTGAGGGTTTCTTCGATGGGCTTCCCGAGGAAGTCGAGAGGTCCGCGCGCAACAAATCGGGTGAGACGCCGCGAAGTAAGAGAAGGGAGATAACAGGAGCCTTTGGAGGGTTGTTTGTTTTATACATGGCCATGGGCCTCTCTCTTCCGCTTTGTTTGGATATTTTTATTAAAGGCCGGGCCGGACCAGTAAGGAGACCTTCATTAAAAGGAGAGACATGCCCGATGGGTTCCAAACGCTACACTCCATCAAAACTAGGGGTATGAAACGATTTGACGAGCTTTGAGCGAAGCTGGCGATGTTGGCGCTTCTGAATAATAAACTAACCATTTCGAGCTAAAATTACGATTATACCTTTCGCATACCTTGTTAGATCGACATCAATACCTTGTTAGATCGACATCAATACCTTGTTAGATCCGCATCAATACCTTGTTAGATCTGCATCAATACCTTGTTAGATCAGCATCAATACCTTGTTAGATCCGCATCAATACCTTGTTAGATCTGCATCAATATCTTGTTAGATCGACATCAACACCTTGTTAGATCAGATCAGCATCAATACCTTGTTAAATCGACATCAATACCTTGTTAAATCGACATCAATACCTTGTTAAATCGACATCAATACTTTGTTAAATCAGCATCAATACCTTGTTAGACCGGCATCAATACCTTGTTAGATCGACATCAATACCTTGTTAGATCAGCATCAATACCTTGTTAGATCGACATCAATATCCCGTTAGATCAGCATCAATACCTCGTTAGATCGACATCAATACCTTGTTAGATCAGCATCAATACCTTGTTAGATCGGCATCAATACCTTGTTAAATCAACATCAATACCTTGTTAGATCGACATCAATGCCTTGTTAGATCATCATCAATACATTGTTAGATCCACATCAATACTTTGTTAGATCGACATCAATACCTTGTTAGATCCGCATTAATACCTTGTTAGATCCACATCAATACCTTAATTTGGGACCAGAATGGACGCGAAACTTAATTTGGGACCGGATTAGGTCACAGACTTAAAAACAGGACCATCCGCGAATTTTACCCGAAAGCACTACAGGCACAACAGAATCGTGTGAGAAATGATGCTTTCATACTTAACTTCAACGCTTCTCAGCGTTTAAATACATCTACTGGGAATCGGCAAAAAAGGAAAAAAAATATTTCCTAAGATCTAATCCCTGGTTTGTAGGGGTAATCCCTTATTTCTAGGGATCCTAATCTTTACATGCCTAAAGTGAAGATATACAGAATAAAAAAGGATATTAACAGATATTAACAATGATTCTGTGCATTCTAACACCCCCTCAAGTGGTGAGTGGATATCCTCCATTCCCAGCTTGCAAACGAGCTTCTGGAAGGCTGGTCTTGGAAGTCCTTTGGTAAGGACATCTGCCAGTTGTTGATGAGATGGAATAAAAGGGGTGCAAATGATTTTTTTGTCCAGCTTTTCCTTGATGAAGTTCTTGTCTATTTCAATATGTTTGGTCCTCTCATGTTGCACAGGATTATGTGCAATCTGTATTGCTGACTTGTTGTCGCAATACAACTTCATAGGTCTAGTAGTTTTAACTTTCAGATCTTGTAGGACAATTTTAATCCAAAGTAACTCACAAACTCCTTGTGCTAGGGCCCCGAACTCGCCTCGAACTTGACCTTGCCACTACATGTTGTTTCTTGCTTCTCCATGTGACTAAATTTCCTCATAAGAAGGTACATAGCCGATGTAGACCTCTTGTCCACTCTCGAACCAACATAGTCCGCATCTGTATGCCTCTAGGTGCATGCCTCCATCTCTTTTAAATAGAATTCCTTTACCTGGACAATCTTTAAGGTAGTGACGGATTCTGTTTACAGCCTGTAGGTGCAGCTCCTTGGGATCATGCATGAATTGGCTTACTAAACTTACAACATAAGTAATGTCTGGCCGCGTGTGATCTAAGTAGATTAGTCTGCCAACCAGCCTTTGATACCTCTCTTTGTCAACACTTGGAGTATCTTTGGCTTCTCCTAGGTTGTGATTTGGATCCACAGGGGTAGATACAGGTCGGCATGCCATTTTTCCTGTCTCCTTTAGCAAGTCAATCACATATTTCTGCTGGGAAATAAAAATACCTTGTTTTGAGTGTGTCACCTCTATTCCAAGGAAGTATTTGAGCCTTCCCAGCTCTTTTATCTGAAATTCCTTGGCCAGGTGTTGCTTTAGGGCCACCTTTTCTTGCTTATCATCCCTTGTTACAATTATGTCATCTACATACACAAGTAAAGATGTGACTTCCCCTGAATCAAGATGTTTTATAAACAATGTGTGATCACCCGACATTGTTTATAACCTAATTTCAACATGACACTGTGAACCTTCCGAACCAAGCTCTCGGAGACTGTTTCAACCCATAAAGGGCTTTCTTGAGCTTACATACCTGATTCCCTTTAATGTCTTCTGAAAAACCTGGGGGAACAACCATATATATCTCCTCTCCCAACTCTCCATGGAGGAAAGCATTTTTGACATCATATTGCTGCATATCCCAGTTAAAGTTAGCAGCGAGTGATAACAAAATTCTCATTGTGTTCATCTTTGCTACCGATGCAAATGTTTCTTGGTAATCAAGTCCATAGGTCTGTGTATAGCCCTTAGCCACAAGTCGTGCCTTATACCTCTCCAAAGACTCATTAGGTTTATATTTCACAGAAAACACCCACTTGCATCCCACCACCTTCTTTCCTTTCGACAGTTTAGTGATTTCCCAAGTTTTGTTATGTTCCAAGGCTTCCATTTCCACTCTCATTACATCTCTCCAATCTTTTTTAGACACTGCCTCAGCTAAAGTGTTTGGGATTTGGATACTATGAAGGTTGGCTTGGAATGCTTTGTAGGATTTAGACATTCGGTGAAAAGAAACTGAATTGGCGAGGATATAAAGGGTTTTTAGTGCATTCCCTCCTTCCTTTTCTAAGGGCAATAAGGAGGTAGTATTCATCAGCAGGAGGAGAAGAGTCTGTTTCATGACATACCTCGCACTGATTCGGGAGCAGAGTTTTGGTCTTGCATAAGTCCAGGGGTTGGGTCTTTTCTCCTTGAGTAAACCTGACCAAATCTACCTTCACTATGCATCTCATTAGTGGGATTTGGCTCTGGTTCAAGATTAGGATGTTCTCGAGTGTTTTGAAAATCTTTTATTCCTATTTCTAAGGATGGAAGTTCAAACACGAAAAAATTTGAATCAGGTTCTGCCATTTGGTTCAATGATTCTTGCCTATTTGAAGAGACGAAGAAGGATAGCTCTTCTTGAAAAGTTACATCCAGGGAGATGAAAAATTTTCTTGTTCCTGGATGATAACATTTGTAACCTTTTTGTGTTGAAGAATATCCAAGAAAAACACATTTCGTCGCCTTAGGTTCCAATTTCCCTTTATTATATGTGTGAACAAAGGCAGGACACGCAAATACTCTTAATTCTAGATTATTTGAGGTTATGACTTGGGAAAAAATTGGGATAGGACCTCTATGGGTGCTTGGTTATTTAAAACCTTGGTAGGCAGCCTATTAATACTGTAAATTGCAGTAAGAACAACCTCTCCCCAGTAGTGTTTTGGGACTTTATTTTGAAAAAGAAGAGCACGAGTAGTTTGCAAAAGATGACCATTTTTCATTTCAGCTATCCCATTTTGTTGGGAGTATAAACACAAGATGACTCATGCACAATGCCCGATTTTGGAAGAAATTGGACAGTGTTTGATTAAAATAATCAGTGGCATTGTCAGTCCTAAACCTTTTGATTTTTACTTAAGATTGGGTTTCAATCATATTTGAAATCTAGGAAGAACAGTGCTCATATCCGACTTATTTTTTAGCAAAAAAACCATGTGACTTTAGTGCAATCATCAATAAAGTAGCAAACCATTTTGCCCCAATTATATTAGGGATTTTAGAGGGTCCCCATGTATATGAGTGAATCAAATCAAAGGGTTTTTGACATCTTTTATCACTCCTTGGATGAGGAGCCCTTTTATGTTTGGCTAATTCACAAACATCACATTGGAAAACTTCATCATTGAAATCTTTGAAGAGAGTTGGAAACATGACTTTTAAAACATAGAACTACGTATTGGATGTCGCTTCATAAGCGCTTTTATCGTAGCGCCAATAGGCGCTTCTACCGTCGCTTCTACGTGGGACGCTTTTAATTGATCTGTGCGCTTCACGGCGCTACAGAGTAGCGCCTAAGTAGTGCTTCATGGCGCTTTAGAATAGCCACGTTGGCTGCTGACATCAACCAGCCTTTGTACCGCATATGAAGCGCATTAAAGCGGTACAAAAGGCCTATTTTATTATATCTAATAAATTTCAAAATTTTGGACGAAAATGGTACATCCAAATTTTATTTTGTATGGATTGGAAAGTCTCACTCTTGACATGCATAGTGTTAGGCGGACTATGCTGGTTCAATAGTGGACAAGAGGTCTACATCTGGCTATTGTATCTTCTTAGGAGGAAATTTAGTCACATGGAGAAGCAAGAAACAACATGTAGTGGAGAAAATTCTTTGAATTCCACTAAAATACCCTAAAATTAATAACTTTTGCCACTTTGAATTCCACTGGAATGTTTGGCAATGAAGGCGAAATACCTAACAAAATTCAAGCAAAAATGTTGGCAATGAAGGCCAGAGAAAGATTTTTTAGAATTTTTTGGTATGTGAGAGACATTTTCTGTGAGAAAATGTTTGGGAAGTTTGGTTATAAAGGCCAGAAAAAACACTAGGTTTCAGCTAATGTCGGACTATCTTTGGTTCGATAGTGGACAAGAGGTCTACATCGGCTGTGTACCTTCTCGGGGAGGAAATTTAGTCACATGGAGAAGCAAGAAACAACATGTAGAAATGGCAATGAAGGCAATGAAGGCACGGAAACAACTCTGCGATGAAGGCTAGAGAAAGAGGTTTTGCAATGAAGTGAAAGAAAAGATGAGGTTTAGGTTTTGATCGACCTAAAGCTCGATACCACGTGAGAAATGATGCTTTCATACTTAACTTCAACGCTTCTCAGCGTTCAAATACATCTGCTGGGAATCAGCAAAAAAGGAAAAAAAATATTTCCTAAGATCTAATCCCTGATTTCTAGGGATCCTGATCTTTACATGCCTAAAGTGAAGATATACATAATAAAAAAGGATATTAACATATATTAACAATGATTCTGTGCATTCTAACAAATTGAGCCTAACGAGCTCAAGCCGAATCGAGCCTAACGAGCTCGAGCTTCACGAATCATAGAGCCGAGCTCGAGCCTACCTCGAGTCGAGCTAGAACTCGAATTCTCGGGCTCAGTAGAGTTCGAGCCGAGCCCAAAATTAACGAGACCGAGCTCGAACCTGCTAGGTTCGGGCTAGGCTCGAACTCACCCCTAATCAAAACTCATGAAGTGACCCCGCTAAAAACTCCACATTGTTTTTTTACTCCATTTATTATTTTCCTTTAAAAAATACACAGAATAACAACTAACAAATGAATCATTCATTGTCATATATACACCGAAAAAGTAGAGTTAAGAAGAAAAAAATGTAAAACATTTGTCATCTCCATGTTCCCCATCGAGATGAAATTGGAAGCAGAAGATAAAAAAATATCAACTGTCATTTTTATCATCATATGTATATTTACACTGGTTCTTGGCAAATTAGATATGAAGAAAACAGAGAAAATTAGAAATAGTGTGTCTGATCCAATACATCCAACAAGTTCCAATCTGAGATGATATTAGCCCTGTTATAGCTCAAATCCACGGTCATTACCATTGGTCGCTACCGAGAAGTGGGCCTTTGTGGGTTCAGGTTGATTGGCGCTCATTGCCATGAGAGGAAGAATGAAAAACTAAGGCGGAACAAAATGGGGTTCCATTACGCGGCCGCCCGATTTGGAGGTTCGGAAAAAAATAGAAGAAGAAATTGGAGAAGGATGGGCAGGTCTGTAACCAACCCACGATTTATTTATCCAAACACGATTTTGGCAGGTAGAGATCCAGCCCTTTTTATCCAAACAGATTTTTGTGGGCTGCGTACCGTACCTCCCCGCCCCGTCGTTCAGGTTTAATTTTCTTGAAGGTATACAAAAATTGTGTGTGTGTGTGTGTGTTTTTTACTCCATATATTATCGTTTGGATTATTTTTAAGAAAATAGTTGCAATAATCTTTAAAAAAAAATATGAAAATTTGCAAAAAGAAAAACTGAATGTACTATTTAATTTTAATTTTATATTTGATTTGCACTCTTAACACTAAATAAGCATACTTTTATCATTATTATAATCGACTCTTTAATACTCCAATTTTCTTTTAGTGACTGTGTTTTGTAGTGAATGTGATATTTGATGGTGAAAAGATAAAAAGGAAGTTTAGGAGAAAAATGTGAATATCTAGAATCAGTATTCTTTAAGTATTTTTTATCGGGTAAAGTACATTTTTAGTCCATTAGCTTTAACATGTGTCCTATTTTGGTCCCCTTTTAAAAATTCATATTTTGGATCTAAAGTTATGGTTTTGTGTCCTAATCCATCCGTTAATTCATTAGTTAAGTTTTTCTTTTTTTATATTTGACAGAAATACCCTTATATCATGGTCATTCAACTTTTACATAATTCACATATAAATCCTTATATTTTTTCTCTACCACTTTACTCTCTCTCCCTATCTCTTTCTCTCACTTCGAACGAACCAAGAACCAAAAGCTTTCATGTTCTTCGAACAAATCCGATCCAGCTCCAACATTAGACAACTTCTTTGTGTCCTCTGGTAGCTCCACCACTTCCCCTTTTCATCTTTCACCAATCTCCCCCGTCTCATCCATGCACGTGCCTGATTTCTCCATATCGACAGTGTCCCGAGATGACAATCCAGTGTCTCGTCTGCATCGCTGTGCCCTGAGCTTATCCGTGTTGCTGCGGCGGTCAAACGATAGCGACGAACGACAGGGGTGACCGGTTGGGGAGGGAGAAAGAAGAAAAATTAAATGTTGGGGTTGACATAGAAATGTTAATATAAGAAGAGTAATTAACCCTAAAATTCTCGACGATCAACTAAAACCACAAACGGTCTAGAGGTAACCGAAGATTTCGCTAAATCTCATGGGTAACTGAAGAGTTTTGAAAATAGAGGGGCAAACTGAACAGTTCACTAAACTTGAGGGGGGTATTTGTAATTTACTCTATTTAGAATGACAGAGCTGTGTCTGAATCGAAGGGGAGGCTCGTACCTTGCGAACGTCTCCCACGAATTCAACTGCATTAACTCCCTCCTAATTTTAGCCTCTCTCTCTCTCTCTGATTAAGCAGACGAAGCTCCAAGGCATCGCGAAATTAGGTTTGTCTGTCTTCTTCCTGAACATTTCTTTCTATTTTTGTTTGCGTTTTTGTCTATTTCGGTTTTCGTCTATTCGTTTCAGAAGCCAGAGTTTCTGTTTTCATCTTTCGATTCAGTGATTTTTGTTCTCGGCATTGTATATTATTCCATGGTTGCATGGTTTCTGAAGCCTGAATTGCTCTATCCCTTTTTGTGCAATGCAAGGTTACATTTCGTCCCAGTATGAACAGATTTCAGAATGGATTTGAATTTGCGTCTCAGACACCCGAATTTCCTGGGATGTGGGATGAATCCGTAAATCATTGTCTGGGCCATCTCGGAATAAAGAACACGCAAGGGTAATGTCATTTCGTTTAAGGGGTTCGCGTATGAATTTTGGTGCCCCAATAAAGTTAAAGGAGCCTCTGTTGGAATGTGTAACATGTGTGGAATGATGGAATGAAATGAGGGGTTGTCTTGGTGCCTATAGGTTGGTATTTTAAGTTGTGATATGAGAATTGCAAAAGGTAAATTAAGCATTTGCAAAAATGGAGGCCAAAGTAGCTGCTGAAGCGCATGAAGGGCAGCAGTCATGCTCACCACCCGCGGAGGCATCCCGTTCTGTGTCCTTCAGTAGCTCAAATCTTCCACCCATGACCCCAGGGCATCGCCGTGCTCAAAGTGAAGTTGTGGGTGTAGGACAAAGGCGCGCCAATGGTTTTACAACTCTGAAGAGCCAGATGCAAAATGCTTGGCGATGGGGCAATACTTACCGGGAAGAAAAGCATCAGCTTAGCTTCAACCCTGAGGTGCTGGCAGTTCAAAAACGTCAGTGGTATCAGCTTCAGTCTAAGTCTAGGGTACTTAATCTCGATGTCCTTTCACTTCACAATATATTTTGCAGTTGGCTTACTTGTTGGAATCAACTGCAACTTCTATTGTCTTATCATAATAACTTGTCACATTTCATTAAATATTTTTTTGGTGATTCTGCAACTGTTATCTAAATTGTATTTCCCTTTTCACCATGCTAATAAGTGGTCTCTAGTTCATTTTTTTCAAGGCATATGCTCTTCAATATTTTTAGTGCCTGTTGAGTTTTTATTTTTTTATTTTTAGGGTTTCAAATGTCTATTCAAAGCCATTGTTTTCCACTAATTTCTTCATTTACTGATTTCGAAAGCATCAAACTAGAGTCTGCTTCGTGATGAGTGGACAGGCTCATACTAAGCTAAGAGAAAAGTAGAAAGTGAATCAATGGTGATGACATCATATAACCTGTACAATTATTACTTATACACGATGGTGAAGTTGTTAAACTAACCTTTTTTGTTGATAACTAACATGAGTTATAACATTTAAATGGGTTACAAACACAGGCTCCAACATTGGTAATTTTTTCTTCTCCAATTTGGAAATGAGTTGAGATGCCAACCTAAACACGGGATCTTATGGAAAACTTATCAATCTTGGAAAAAAAACAACTCAATAGTTGGTGGGATTCTCAATCCTTATAGTTCAAGAAATTGAAGGTTGCGCACTTAACAATCATATGGGTGTTTGTTTGCTCGATTAATTTGTTTCTTACTGACACAGAGCACTCTTTTTATGGTAGAGAAAGGTACTTTTCACATGCTCAAATGACCAGCAAATTAGCCAAATCTTTACTTAAAATAGCCGTAGTTTAACTATAAGAATGAAATCTATTATGAACTTGGTCAAAATACGCAGACAATGCAATGGTCGTGAAATGATCCATACTTCTGCCTATAGAGATCAAGAAGTCACTCACTGTGGGAAGCTGATAAACTACTCATAATTGGCAATAAAAGAGATACATTTAGACCTTATATGAAATCGGTAGAAAATGCTAATGGACCTTGCTTCATTAAAGGTTTGATGGAGGATGCCTCTAATCTTGATTGAGACTAATTCAATGTATCAACATAGACCCATACTCACTTTAGGCAGTGTATGCATTTTCTGTTAGTGTGCATATCCTATGTTCATTAGTGCACCAAGTGGGCGTGGTTTTTAGTTGTGCTGCTCATATTCGTTTTTTTCCTGTAGTTCATATCATGCTTCTGGGCATGAACATTTAGGTATATTGATCCTGAAAAGTTTCTCTTTTTCAAGATTGTAATTAAAAGATATGGTTGCAGGACCAGATAAAATATAAAGAACCCACTTCGATATTTGAACATTTTATTATTGCCGGGCTTCATCCAGATGCTAACCTGGATGCTGCTGGCGAAACTCTTATTAAGAGAAAAACGTGGGAGAAGGAGATTGCAGAATCTGGAATGCCAGAATATAGAATAAAACATCAAAGGGGACCTCAAATTCCAACTTTTGAACCTCAGGTGCATCACATTCAGAATTTCGATTTTTTTATTTATTTATTACTTTTCTGTATTGGATTCTTATTATGGTGTGTTTGCCAGTTCAACTTCAATGTGCTAGTCCTTGGTTATTTTCACCTCAAATAAATGAAAGTAAATCGTGCGGAAATGTTTGGCAGTTTTGCTAACTATGTGAGGTTTTAAGTGTTATCACTCCCAGAGTTTGTGTACCGAGTTTTGGTGCACAAATCTTGAACTCTAGAATTAATTTTGAGTATGCAATGTGGTCACTCTCCAGTATCTTGAATGGACTGGCATAAATATGTTTTCTCTCGGATTTGCAGTTATTGTTTAAATACCCTCCTGCAAAGAAATTGGCTGTTCGCTCGAAGGACTTGGCTACTTTCTGTTTTCCTGAGGGTGTCAAGGTTTGATTTCTCTCATATGTCCATCTTCAAGTAACTGAATCTCATTACTGTTAGAAAGTACAAAAATATTTACTGTTGTAGCTACTGTAATTAGTTAATTACTGTGTAAATTAGTCAACTAGTTTAGTCCTGCTGTCAATTCTGTAATAATTTTAAATCCTCAGTTTTAGGTGTGTTAAACGCTGATTATCATTGGAATTGAACACAGAATTATCATTCTTCACATGGTATTAGAGCTTTAGGTTTTCTCACCGAGAAATGCTCGGCACTCTTCCTGGCCTTCATTGCCAATTCTTTCTGGCCTTCATTTGTTCATTGCCAACCTTTTACTCATTCTTTCTTCAACAATGTCTGAGGTAACCATCACAAGTGGCCCAGCTCATGGGGACTCCCATCACTCATGGAGAAATACAAAGCTTTCAGACAACTGATAGGCTGAATGGTTAACTACCTAAATTGGTCCCAGCTGGTACAGACCTATCTGAAGGGTTAGGGAAAGATCAACCACATTCTTGTAAGGGTCCCAAACTAGAGGAGCCTGAATTTTAGTAAGAATACGTGAATATTAGATTTGGATATTTCCAGAAGTGTAAGGAAAAAAGTGAAGGGAAATATAAGGAATATCTTGGAGTTTTTAGCTAAATAACAAAGCCAAAACATAATTGGAAGAGTTATGAATTTACATAGAGCTTTAAAGCCTTAAGCTTTCTTGGCACCCTAATTGGACTTGGATAACTACATGAGCTGGTTGGCCACTTGTCTACCAAGTTGCAGAACTCTTTGGTTGGCAAGAAGAGGCTTACTGCATTTTTCATTTGGAGTTTGATGAATCCCAGAGCTCTTCTATTCCCCTTCGCTTTCCTGAAAGAAATTCCTCAATTTTGCCAATATTTATACAATTTATCTTATGATTACGCAGGCACGCTTGTTGGAGAGAACTCCATCATTCAGTGATTTAAATGAGCTTCTTTATGGACAGGTACCCTGATCAATGTCTCCCAATTATCTTTCTTTTTATAATAATCCTGGAACTTATTAGTCAAATTTAGTTTAGGTCCTCTTAGTGATCACATGTTTATGGTTTGTTTGGGGTAGTTCATTATGCTTTCAGGATATCAAAACCATCTATTCTAACAACAAATTAATGTTACATATATTATTCGAATTGAAATGTTTTTAATTTATAAATGTCCATTGTAGCTATTTATGCTTTTATCAATTTCCTTTTTTTAATTCAGTATTTTGGGTGTATATATTCTGAACAGGAGCATTTGGGAAGGGATGACCTGTCATTTGTTTTCTCACTTAAAGTAAGGTTTGTTCTAATGTTTTATTTTTCTGTGGATTCTTATTATCTGCATTTGAATTATAGGCACGGGGACTATTTTCTCAGTCCATATTTATCACTTTCACGGATATCTGAAGATTATAAGAGAGCTTAAATTTGGATTACAGTCCTGTAAAAGTTGTGATTGTTTCAGAATTCAGATTCTATTTTTGATCGGGTCAAATTTTAATTCCACGCACAATGCATGTTGAATTATTCAGTGTGCATTTATATTCGTTATGGTATAAAGAGCTGCAGATAACCATTTTGGAAAGTACTGCACCGTTGGTATCATTTGGTTTGGTACTGGAACTGCTTACTGCCTTTTTGTGATAGCGAACAGAGTTGGTTGTGGAATATGAAATGATGCATGGTTGCATTAATTTTTCACTACTAACAACTCTGTTGTGCTCATGCAAATAAAAAATGCATGTTTATCTTCTGGAGGGTAATGATGTCCATAATACTGGATCCAAGAGACTAAAATTAAAGATAGTCATAAAATCTAATTATTATGATTTACAGGTACTCGTTTGTTTGAAGTTAATTTTGGAGAAGGATAAAAAGAAAGTGGATTAAGTATGAGAACACTATTGATAAAATATTTGGATCTGGGAAACACCGATATTGACAGGAAACCCAACTGTTTCACTGTGGAAGCAATTGTTTAGTAAACTAGAATGGGCCATTTTAAGAGCAGTTTGTCTACAGGATTGATGGAAATGAAAACAGTGATGATCACATTTTTCTCTAGATTAACCCTAATAATAGATCGTTTTGTCTTTGTTCTGGCATTGAGTTTCTTTTTTTATTCCCCCTTTCCTGTTTCCCACTTTACAAAATTGAGTGACCATTGCATTAGAAGAAGAGTTTTGCCTTTCCTGAAGCTTTTGTGTCAATGATCAGGTGGCAGACAATACTACACTTTATGGTGTTTGCTTACATGTTGCAGAAGTTGTGCAAAGGCCACCAAGTATACTAGGCAATGGGTCGCCCCCTCGTCAATTAACTGGAACATTCAACCAGCTTTTAGTTTCAGCACCTCGGTGCTACTGTCTGCTGACGAGAGTCCCTTTCTTTGAGCTTCACTATGAGATGTTGAACAGGTAAAGCTATTTCCTTTTTCTTGTGAAAAGCAGTCGTCACTGAATTTTATGAACAACAGTACAGCACAATAATATTCAACTAGATTATATGTGATTTATGATACCTTATTTGGATGCAGTATTATTGCACAGGAGCGCCTGAACCGAATAACAGAATTTGTTAACGAAGTCTCTTTGTCTGTCACTGACTTTTCTCCTTCATGTTTGAAATCGGATGGAACGATGAATGATAATGTTGACTCTGCTGATGAAGAGTATGGTACTATGGCTTCTGAGTGTTCTGTTGACAGCATTCTCACAGCTGCTGCATCTGGTGTGGTAACAGATGATGAAATACCATCTGCTTTGCTGAAAGTTTCTTCACCTCTCTCCCCTGAAAGTGTCACAGCTAGTGAAGTGTCGGATTTCGGTCATGTAAGGGATATCGAAAAGTGTAGCAGAAAGATTCTGCAAGATTTGGATGATAATATATCTGAAGCTTCAGAATGTCGTTCTGAGGCCTTTGAAAAACTATATGATAGTGGTCAAGCTTCTCCAGAGATAGGAACCTTTGTATGCTCAAGGGGGCGGCCTTTGGAGCGTATTGGGAGTTCACAGTCTCTTTTCAGGTTGTGGAAAGAGATGAAAAGCATACGTGTGTATAAGATTGTGTGCATATATGTCATTTATGATAAAGCGGTTAAGTATATGATAGATTTATCATTGTATACTGCCTTAGGTGGAGATAGTTTTCTTGATCATGTCGTAACAAGAACTATTCTGGATATTACGTGTGGTTATGTTTTCTCGCTTTTGGCTTGCATGTATTTTTGCATGATTCTTTCAACAATCATCTTGTTCCCTGTCAGACACAGCTGCAGTAATATATTGTTGCTTTTGGCAGTCCAGCTAGAAGCATCGCCTCAGATGATGATCATGATGATGATGAACTTTCCTTGAGTCAGGAATTTGGGAATGATTTTGTCATGGCATGGGCTAGGGTTAGTTTTCTTTTTCTTCTTTTTTTTAAAAGCTTGTCAGTGTTATTTGTTCAAACTTGTGATTTAATTTTCAGTCTGTCATTGTCTTCATTTGATCTTTTCAGGAAAATAAAAATGATATACTACTAATAGTGTGTGGTTATCAAGCTTTGCGTCTTCCACCTCGTGGAAGTGAAGTATTGTTCCAGCCGCTTGAGCATTTACAGGGCATTGAGTATATGCGGCCTCCCGTTTCTGCCTTAGGAATTGATGAAAAATATTTGAAGTCATTTGAATCTGCTGAGGTATCTCTTCTTCTAATGCAACATTTTGACTTGTTTAACATATTTACTGGAAATTTGTTTTTTGGTAAAAGGTTGATGCAAAACTGGCTGCTGCTGAGGAAGCTTTTGCCCTCTCCATATGGACAACAGCAACAATTTGCCGAGTTCTCTCACTTGACAGTGTAATTTTCTTAAAGACTGGCCACTTTAGTAATTATCATACTTCCTGCATCCCTAAACAATGATAAATTTGACTTTTAAAAAAATTTATGAAATACATGTCCATTAATCATCTGTATATTAATTATTTGACTTTTCATATCAAACGTTGAAGAAAAAATCATAGATTAAATGCTAAAAATTAAACGTATCATCTTTTTTGGATCGGAGGGAGTACTATTTTAGCCTTGTAATGTACTTTTGAGTTTTGGCCTTGGGATTCTATTGCATCAGGGTTTTTCACCCTGAGTTACACTAACAAGTATAGTGCAATTTGGTGAGATCATTGCTGGATCCTATTTGGCACCTATCTTAGAACATTATTTCATAAAGAATCACATTGATACAAAATTGATTCGAAGTTGCCGAACTGTTTATAGAATAGCTTCATTGCTTTTTATCCCTCTTCCTGAAGCTGCAGTTTAAGCACCCTTTCATTAACAACTGTTAAAATCATATTTTCCTCCCAGATCTTCTTTCGTTAACACCACGGAACTTTAATAGACAAGCAACATTGTCGTAGAAAGGAATCTATATCAATCTCATCTCGTCTGTACTTATATGTTCAGCTTCTGTTATTCATTCACTTTGAAGTTCAAAGTCAAGCAAGAGTCACAAGAGTTGAGTCTTTTTAACTCACTATCTATGGAACACATATGGTATAAACATGTCTTGACCATGCTTGGACTAAATAATCAGTAGCTTATAAAAGGAACTCAGTGATATGAACACTTCTATGTGTTTGGGACCTTGGGTTGAGATTCACTTTTATCAGCCATATAACCTAGTGCACAAAATAGTTGAGATCATTTTAATTGAGCGATTGCATATTATCTGCCAAATACAGAGTGTAAATTAGTGATTGAATAAATTTGCGAAGTCAATTGAGCATTTGCGTTTTTAAGAATCTGAAAATAAATACATGGAATTCGGAAGTCCCTGCATATGTGGTAAGTGCACTAATAAGCTGTTTGGGAAGATATTTTTAAAATGTTTTTCTCCCTGATCAATGAGCATTTGTGCGTTGAACCCAATTACCTTAAAAGTTCACTGTCTTGAAATTTTGTAGCTTCAATTAATCTTTTCTCACCTGATTATTGATGAAAAGAAAACCTTGTTTCGATACTTTGCGTCTATATTTGTCACACGGGGAAGCAACACTATATATGAAGTTCATTTACTTTTAATAGCGTCTTGTCCAGGTCTTGGCACTGATTGCTGGAGTTTTGTTGGAAAAACAAGTTGTATTAGTTTGTCCAAATCTGGTAAGTTCAAAGTATTGCGGTATTTAAGGTAGACCATGCTATCTATGTTGCTCTATATTAATCTGCTACCTTTCCCAAATAAAAAAGGATATGCCATATATCTTGGTTATTTAATGTTCGTCCAGAGGAAAATATTCTATTTAAAAGAAATTCTTGATGTTTTTTTTTTGTTGCTAATTTCAACCATTGCAGGGTGTTTTATCAGCTACAGTGCTTTCACTTATCTCTCTTATTCAGCCGTTTCAATGGCAGAGTTTACTGCTTCCAGTAAGCTTATACGACATTTACTTTACCGGTTCCTTTTTAAAACCAAGATCTGCAATGAAATGTTTTGGATATCGCTTAAGCTTTTACTCAAGGCCACAATGAATTGTCTATTGTTCTTTCTCCAATGTATTTTAAGTTGCTTTCTAGTTGGATGAAGTTTTAAACTACTAAAATAAGTGTCTAGCGCTGGGTGCAGAACAAAGGCAATGGGACGAAGCTTAACAATAAGGAAGAACAGTTAGGACCTTTGAGGCAAACATCTGAAGTCAAATAACTGAAACTCTAGTTGGTGTGCATGCGTACATGCTACAATAGTTATCACAAACAAGCATTTAAAATCAGAAAAGAAGTTAAGAAGTGGGGAAAAGAAGAATGATCTATTTCTATTAGGACCTAATATTCATCATCTTCAAAGTGGAAAGAGAAGAAAATTCTTTTCTGCAACAGAAGAGACAAAGCAGTTCACTCTGCACAGCCAAAGACTTGATAAGTATCCATCACTCTTTATATAAATGATGCTGTGCTGAAATCTAACAAAAGGTTGTTGTTTTTCCAAATTTAAGCTATAAAGTAGAGTAAATAAGGAAAATTAGGAATTTTCAAAGCTTACCAGCTGCCAATGCAGTCTCATCTAAGCTTCAGAGATAGTTGCTTATCATGTGGCTAATGGGTCGTCCCTTTGTGTCTGGTGTGGGGATGAATTCTGAAAAGCAGTGACTGGAGCTTCATTCACAATTTTTTGGTTTCAATAAATAATTAAAAAGCAGCGATGGTACAAGCTTACTCTTTACATGCTCGGATGATTAGTTCGTCAGTATAGTAAAACAGTATTTTCTACAAGTGATGCTGGTTCTTTATGTCACGATGGTACAAGCAACTTCAACAAATGAATTCTCATATTTTGCACGTGAGAGGGTTAAGGAAGGATTAGGGATTGCATCTTGGAGTTTTTGGTAACAACTATTGGCCTTAACTAATAGTCCAAGGCAAGGTGTCAATAATGTGAAATGATAAGAGCTTGCAAACGTTTTCTAAAATACTCCCTCAAGACTTATACAAATTTCTTTGGGATGTCCCGTAAATATTGTTATGTTTCTTGTAAGGAAACTTTTACATACCTATTTTACCTTATTACTCTCAATTTTTCTTATTACTCAAAAAGTTATTGCTGTTTTATAAGCCTATTTTACTTTATTATTTTCAAGTCTTCAACACAGTTTAATCTCTGCTCCAGGTCAAACATATCGAACAATTCGGGATGGGGGTAGTATAATGCTAGAGTCTATTGTATGATGTGATGTCTTGAGTAAACTAATAAATCTGTACTATGTCACCGGTTAACTATACTGATAGAAATCACACAGATCTGGAAAGGAAGCTGAAGATTTCTAACTCTGATTGATCATTTCTTCCACTTTTTGGAATAACTTTGTGATTTTGTCAGTGTTTGTATATCATATGCGGTCTGATAAGGTAACATCAATCTTGCTGACATGAACTTCTTTCATGCAGATCCTGCCATCAAATATGCTTGATTTTCTTGATGCCCCAGTTCCCTTTATTGTGAGTTTCTGACATTGCTGCATGGGTTGTAAGAACTAACAAATGATCTATGTATAGATATATGAAAGGTCAACATGTTTATATCAAGTGAGACTGTTGCGAGGAAAGTGTAGGTGCAAGGCTTGCACCAAAATTTGGTGGAGGCAGAACTTGATACTCCCTCCGTCGCTAAAAACATGCACAAGTTGACTTTTATATTTGTTTTTGACTCAAATTTTCTTTAGGAAGATTCTGTAAAAAAATCTGAAAAATAGTATTTAGAAACTAAAGATGTTCATTTATCATCATATAATTTATTAAACTTTATATATTAAAACATCGATGAACAAAAATCATAGATTGAATGCTGAAAAAAATTGTAGCATCTTTTTAGGGACGGAGGGAGTATATAACGAGAAATAAACCAGTCTTCTTGAAGGCATGACAGGAGAGGCAGATGGGAGAGAATGTTAAAAAATCTGATTAGGCAAGCTAGAATTAATGAGATGAGAGTTCAATACTGTAGCTTCACCTCATGCCTACTGGTTTTATGTTCTCTGTAGAAGCTTATACAAACTTATGGTGTATTTCTTGTGTATACATGCTATTACGTTCACTTATTAGTGTGTTAACGTTATTGGAATAGGTACCAGTGGTGAGGTGCCTTTTTCTTTTCAGACTGTTCTGATGCAGCTTTTTATATGCAGGTTGGCATACATGATAAGCCCGCCAAGATGAAGCTAAAAACATCTAGTCTTGTACTTGTGAATTTGCTCAAGAATCAGGTCTCTTATGTCCTAGAGAAATTATATTAACAGTTGAATTGAGGATCTGTCATCTGAAAGATTTTAAATAACTAAGATTTTGCTCAACTGATAGAAACCTGTCTATTTTGGACTTTCTGCAAGAACATTCTTCACCAAGTTTAATAGTGTGTGTTTGAAGTGATATCTTCCGCTAGGATGCTGGCTTTTCAACTTAGTCTTGGTCTGCTTACCTTGGGTTATGTCCACATGGACATGCTAATGGTTAAACCCTTCTCGTAACTTTTGTTTCGTCCGCCTTCTGTAGCCAGTCCCTTATAGCACCTTCACACTGCCTTATTCGTTCTCTTTGCTATAAGTGCTAGACTCTGTCCTGAGTGCAAAAGCTTGAACAAGACTAGACTTTACTACCTATTGAGTTTCATGTTGTCTGGCATGGCTATGAAGTTGCTTGTCCCCCATGCTTTATACTAAAATTGTCAGTTTTGTTGCTCAATTCAGACTGAACAGATCATGAAATGCTTCTTCCCTGTCATTTTCTCATGGACCAGCAAGATTAAACACTCTCTGTCTCATGTTTTGTAAGTGAAGTTGTTTACTGTCTATGATGTCTTTAAAATTATGCCCCTTAACAAATTAGAGAAAAAAATTCAAAAGTGTTGACAAGTCTGGCACTTATGCTTTCAAGAATATGTTGAATCTTCCACAGAGCGTTTAGTACAGTACTGTGTCTTGCCTTTAGGCTATAGCAAATTGAGTGTAGTGTGTGCAGACTGGTTGGTCTCTCCACTTCCATTCTGGACAGTGGCGGATCTATGTGTATTGAAGGGGTGTCCATGGACACCCCTGTTTTTCCCAATACTATGTATAGGGGGTAGATAATATATTAATTGGATCCCCTTTAAAATTAAAATGATCTTTTATATTTTGTATTAGGTACTTAAAGATAAAGTATGCAGCCTTATTACTTTGAAAAATATATAAAGTGGATCATTTTCTTGAATAAGGCATATTTGGTAAGAATTACTACAATTTAACTGTTATATTTGTACATTTTTTTTATAATTGGTACCGAACTTTTATTTTTATTCTAACACTAACATAAGGGTATACAGAAGCTTTGATGACTTATATAGTCTAATATAAAAGATAAGGTTCTAAGTGTTATAATATTGAGAAAGATGTATTCAATAGCATTAGCAATGATAACTTGTAGATTTTTTTTCAAGGGATGAAGACTAGACGGAAGCAATTGTAATGCACTTTTTGCCATTTTTAAAAAAAGTTTTATCATATAATTTTAGGTTTTAATTTTACCTTATATTTGTGTGTGTGGACACCCCTTTCTGGAAATCTTGGATCCTCCACTGATTCTGGATGTTCTGCTTGGTGCAAAACCCCAGTTTGTATGACATTCAAATTGTCATCATAAGCATGTAGAATCCAGTCATGTGGAAGGATTAGTTTTCGAGCTGTTCTGTTCTGTATTGTTTACAAACTACTCATATATTCCCAGTTGCTTAATGCTTTGACATCATTACATGTAAGTTTGCTCCTCACAATACTCAAATGTTGTTCAGGTGAAAATGTGTCACTTGCCTACACTCCCTCGACATAAAGAGCTAGTTGCACAGCTTGGTCCTGTCCATGCTACACTTGCACTGGAAGGTGCAACTGCTAAAAAACATCCTGTGTACCGTTGCAGTGAAGTGCAGGTGTTCCATGATCCCAAAACATTTCTTAATAGATGATGCACATATGGTTTAATAGAATATGCATGCACATTTCTATTCCTGCTTTATTATATGCATGCATATCTGTGGCCCTTTATAATATTTGAGTAAATGCTTTTGATTAAAACGAGTACCCGCTCTTATCCAGTAAATTAAAACGTTTCATGGCCTTAATGGGATCATTGAATTAAAAAGGTCAAAAAAGTGGAAACCATCAATCTATGCATTGAATAAAGTGGCAATATCTTTTGATAGAAACTTTAAGCCATAGGTTATTTTATTATTGTTACATTGCATACAAATTCAGGTTATAAATCTTCTTCGATATTTTGTTCTACTCACCCTTTGGAGATAAGTTCTGTAGTGAAATGTTTTAATGTCAGTTCTTTACCATCCATACTTCTAATGAAAATTAAATGGTCCCCAGTCTGTTTAAGGTAGCTTATTCTTTTATTTTCTTTTCTTTTTTCTGTCATTACAGTCCCTTGTACTAGTATCACTTTAAGAGCTAACATATGGCATCTACTGCCCAGGCTGAAGCTGCAAACCAGTTTTTAATGGTTATGAGACAATATCTAGAGTGGATTGCTGCTAGTATACAACCTCATGCAATAACCAGTGTACAGTCAGACAATGACAGGGTCAGAGTTGATCGTATTAATCTTCTATTGTCTTCAAAATCCAGTTCAACAGATTGCTACAATTACCATCTATATATTGCTTGAGTAACATCTCTGTCGCTTCCAGGTTTCCATTTTGCTCAAGGATAGCTACATCGACTCTTTTCCCAACAAGGATCAACCATTTGTCAAGGTGTTTTTTATATCCTCTCATTCATAGTCCTTTTAAGAGTTTTGTCTGTTTAACTGTCGTGAACCTTGATATTTGTTCCGGCTGTACTTAGTGAGCAGGGTAGAGGACATTTTGATAAGACTAGAACAGTTGCAGAAACATATGGCATTTATTAGACAAGGATAAATGAGGATAATTACACGAACATGGTATTATTGTTGACTAAAAGGTTTCTGGCCTTGGTCCTTATTCAAAGACCAGTCTGTCCGTAAGAGAATATGAAGTGATTCTATGTTAGTTGGAGTTGTGTACAAAGGTTTGATGCTGTATGGTCAAGAAGTCTGCATTGCAATGTACTACTATATTCTAGATGTCACGCTCTTGTCCATTTTGAGTGTTCACCCTGGACATGATTCTTTTGAACCTCCATCTTCAATAATCGTTTGCGCTCTTTTTGTGTTCTGCAGCAACTTGTTGAGACTCAGTTGTTTGCAGTCTTATCAGACGCTCTGATGGCTAGTGTTGAACGCCTTTGACATAATCCTGTCAAAGCATAACCTCGTTGGCAGAGCGCGGCAAGAATGATTGTTGCAGCTGGAAATGGTATGAGCCATCAATCAAGAGCCTCTGAATATTCAGTTGTATTGTATTTTGCCTCCGAGGAACAATCAGAATCCTCATCTTGTCAAGGTAGTATCTAATTGATGATGAGTAATTTATCAGACGTGGGAATCAAAAGCTGGTTACAAACTTAAAGGGTGGTATTAATCTTGTAAAGTTACAAGCTTTGTAGTAGTATTGAGTAGTTATTGGATCTTGTGTTTGGGGTTGCATTGTCGTTCTATGCTTTTGACAAGTTCAGGAACCATCAATATATATATTGATGAACGAGACATGTTTGTTTAAGCTACAAGCTTTTTCTTTTTTCTTTTTTCTTTTTTCTTTCCCTTGTATGAGGGATTGTTTATTAACGTACGGGCTATGTAAAAAGAATAATCTTCCAGTTTGAGATCTGAATTCTTACTGACCACATGATATGATTTGTCATATTAATGTGTCAACAACATTGGCAACTAGTCTAATGGCTTTTTTCCCCACTGTAATTCTTACTCTCTTTTGTTCCAAAAAGTAATCAAAAACATGTTTTTCAGTATTTAGCTTAAACTATAATTTTATTTTTAAATTATGAATTTAAAATTTGTATACGCGACTATAAAATTTGATATTTTTAGATTTGAATTTCAGCTTCCGGTGGAAAATCCATCCATATTTCGGAACGCACACGATAACGTTCCCTACCTCACTCTACTTGCTTGTTGATTACGATACGGATCTCATCCCGTGCGCCCGACACGTCATTCCTACATGCCACGTGGCAGAATCCAAGCCGTTACCCACAAACGGACATTCTGCGGCGCACGCCTGCTAACCTGCTCTCCTTCCTCCTTACAGAAGACGCGCTCATTTCTCTGTTACAGTTGAGCCGCGCTTGTTTTTAGTGTGCCGAAAAAATGTCGGAAGCACACACTTATTTTTAAGTTCGAAATCTTTTCGACTTCAGAAACTCCATCCAACCAATTTGGTACAGAAGAAAAAGAATCTGTGCTGTGAGACCTGGTAATCCAACCGATTCTTTTGAGAAATTCTTCAGCCCAATTTCTCGCATTCAACCCCCACGATGATTTGCTGTTGAATCTTTCTTCTCTGTTCCTCAGCTTCTTCATGCCCTCCTTAATTTCTAGCCTCATATTTGATTTCAATGCTGCTTCGAAGTCAGTTTCGTTTTTGTGTTTCTCTCGTTGTTCTTGGAACAGAAGAAAGATTAAAATAAATAAACAAGAATTACTAGCATTCTTTGTGCCGAGTGGCTCAGATTCATGAACGGCTAAAGTCTGATTCTTTGGCTTGCATTTCAATGTACCGCTGTTCAATGGAGAAAGGATGTTCAAAGAATCAGAATAACCGGCTTTTTCTCCTAACTTCTTTCTCTGTTTGCTTCTGGATTTTGCTATTGTACAGCTTCCACTTGGTTGTTCCGAGTATTAATAATAATCATGTCGATGAAACCCTGAAAGCTAAACCTAGTCCTGTGAAGTTATCTGGTGAAGTAGCAATAAATCCACCCCCTGCTCGTGTGGTTGGGAGCCGTAAGATCAGTTCCCATGTCACTGCTGATCAGAAAGCCCCTCCAGGTACAAATGGTTATGGAAATGGACCCAGACCGGTGAACTATCCATTCACGAGAGCTCTTAAGACAGTTGACAACAAGAGTGATCCTTGCGGTGGAAGGTACATTTACGTGCACAACCTCCCTTCCAGATTCAATGTGGACATGCTTAAAGAGTGCAAGAGGTTGAGTCCTTGGACCAATATGTGCAAGTTCACTAGTAACGCAGGGATCGGGCCTGCTCTTGAGAATGTGGATCATGTGTTCTCGGGTACAGGTTGGTATGATACGGAACAGTTTTCGGTGGACATGATCTTCAATAACAGGATGAAGCGGTACAAGTGCTTAACGAATGATTCTTCTGCGGCTGCTGCTGTTTTGGTACCGTTTTTCGCAGGGACTGATGTTGCTAGGTACCTTTGGGGGCACAACATCTCAATGAGAGATGCTGCTTCACTTGATCTGGTTGAGTGGCTGATGAAGAGTCCTGAGTGGAGTGTAATGGGAGGGAGGGATCATTTTCT
Source organism: Stellera chamaejasme (assembly GCA_024586325.1). Classification (NCBI taxonomy): domain Eukaryota; kingdom Viridiplantae; phylum Streptophyta; class Magnoliopsida; order Malvales; family Thymelaeaceae; genus Stellera; species Stellera chamaejasme. The sequence continues at coordinate 8,485,187 of CM044982.1, read as the reverse complement.
TGTTGCAGGTAGGACTACATGGGATTTCAGGAGATTGTCTGACCATGAATCTGATTGGGGCAACAAGCTTCTGTTGTTACCCGCTGCTAAGAATATGACGATGCTTGTGGTTGAGTCTAGTCCTTGGAATTCCAATGATTTCGCGATCCCATATCCGACATACTTCCATCCAGAAAAAGATGAGGATGTTCTCATCTGGCAGGACCGGATGAGGAAATCTGAAAGGAAGTGGCTCTTCTCCTTTGCTGGAGCACCACGACCAGGTGACCCGAAATCCATTAGGGGGGAGCTAATTGATCAGTGCAGGAAGTCACAAGTGTGCAAGCTACTTGAATGTGGTGTTGGGGGGACCAAGTGCCACTCACCTAGCAGTATAATGCAGCTGTTCAAGAGCTCCCTCTTCTGCCTTCAGCCTCAAGGCGATTCCTACACGAGAAGATCAGCTTTTGATTCGATGCTGGCTGGTTGTATTCCTGTGTTCTTTCATCCAGGCTCGGCTTACACACAGTACAACTGGCATCTTCCAAGAAACTACTCCACCTATTCTGTTTTCATTCCTGAGGATGCTGTGAGGATAAGCAATGCCAGCATTGAAGAGAGGCTAAGCCGAATTCCTCCGCAACAAGTGAAAGCTATGCGGGAGATGGCTATCAGTCTGATTCCGCGGCTAACATATTCAAATCCTGTATCTAGATCCGGAACTCTGAAAGATGCTTTTGATGTAGCAGTGGAGGCAGTGATCAAGAGAGTTACAAGGCTGAGGAGGAACATCGTTGATGGTCGGACTGAGTGGGAGAAAGGCTTCATCGAGGAGAACAGCTGGAAATATGCGTTGTTAGATGAAGGACAACGCGAGTTAGGAGCTCATGAATGGGATCATTTCTTCTCCAAACCCAAAGATGAGAAGAAGACTCCATCTGCAGAAGAAGGTGGCAAAAGTTCTTGGAAGAATGAGCAGAGACCACAGCCATGAGTCAAGAGGACTGAAGGCTAACCAGTTAATTGGCTTTGATGTATAGGTGAACATTAATGAGTGATTTGCATGTGGGTGTTGCTCAATACACAAAGCTTTTACATCTTCCTGTCTCTTGTGTGCCGCATTGAAGGGGTAGAAAAGGAAGCTGCAACCGTTATTTTGATATGAAAATATAAGCATCGTTTAAAAAGTTAATCTTATATTCCTCCCTCACATAATAATCATTACAATTTTTAGTTTTCACGAAAAAAATTTAAAAAAGATGAACATAAAAAAAATACCAGTACCAATGTTTTTAAAACGATCATGGTTAAATAATGTAGTAATTCTTATGGATTTTCTGGGTGCTCAAATGACATTTTCTTTTGGGCAAAAGGTACAACAGTTTTGTATAATAATGCATAGTTTTGACTTTTCCCACATTTTTTTGTTATCAAAACATAGATGTTTATAGAATTCTCCGACCCTTCTCTATCCAAATACAATTCCGACCCGACCCATCCCGTCTCTCTTATCCAAACAGAGAGGGTAGGTCCGTAGTTCTGGCACTTCCAACATTTGTAAAAATAATATTTTTTTTAAAATATTATTTTAAATTTGATACGTGATCATGCTGATTACTGATAAAGAGTGTAAAACTATGGCTATAATAAGTCAGTTCCAATATTACATGAAAGCTTGAAATCCAATTCAAATATCACTTCTTAAAATGAATGATAAGTATGAATGGAATTGGATAAATAAGTAAGTAATTGCACAAGTGTCAGGAGAGAAAAAATGACAATAATTATGGTGCAAAGCAAGTATTGAGCCTGAGATGAAAAAAAAATGAATAAATAAAACATAAGAGAAAGGAGGGAGCAATGCTTTAAGGCCTGCATTAAGTTCAAGGAAAATTTAACCAGAAGACCAGAGAGGGAAATGCAAATACTAGGGCTGCTTTTCCTTTGTAACATTCAAACAACCCACATTCCTAGAGTAGAATCCTTCTGTCACCTCTTTTATTCTTATAAAATCGGAATTCAAAACATTTCCACGATCAAACAACTCTGGAATTGGCCTCGTCATAACAAAATTTGAGCAAAATTTTTCCTGTGAAAAATACCTAACACCTCATTTATACAACCACCAGATTTTCCGCATATTTTTCCTCATTTCTTTACTGGAATGTCAGATTTTTCAGGCTTGCAATCAGTGCAAGCAATGCAAGCGGGAGATTTCTCTGAAAGATTAACCCGGAAAGATTTCTTGCTTTCTTCGTTTCCAGGAACATGAAGAAGAGCTTCCATGACCATAATTTCCCAGTCCCGGGGCCAGACATATGAAAACCAATCAGGGCCTATTGGAAGAAAAATCATTCATGAAAGGTTACACGTTGAGCTTATACTTCTGTTTTAGTCAAAGAAACAATGAGAACAAGTAACCCTCAAATGTCTTATGCTGAACTTTACAAAGAAAAATAAACAACGCATGTGACATGAAGGGCAGTGGCTAGTGAAAACATTAACCAGATAACAAGGCAACACTTCACATAAACTGAGAGAGCGAGAGAGAGAGTAAAAACAGTAAAACAAAGGAACGAAAGTTCCTTTCCTTTTTTTTCCTTTCCATGTTTGTAAAATCATGATACTATAAGGATGCTTCCATTTAGATGAGACGGAGATTGCAAGCAGCTCTAGAACATAAAAGTACTTAACAAGACAAACTAGGCATTCAAACATGCAGCCATGACTGACCTCCTTTTCGCATTGCCTTCAACTGTAAAATCCCAGAACCTTGAGGTCCAGACACAGGAAATGAGCATGACACCGAATGTCTTTTGTGAGCTACTGCAAGAGACGCATTGTACCACGGTCCTTTCTTGATTGGTTCCCCAAGAGCATTTATAATTGACTGATCCTTACCAGCCTTTTCCATTGCTTTTCTGAAAAATTACCATGTCAACTGAATGAATGAGAAGCATCCTTTCTGTTTACATTTATAGAGAATAACTGGATCATCTTTGATGAGACATGACTATAGCAGCTTTCCCAATTCATCATCATCTCATAAGATTTTCCATGCAACTGGGAAAATCCATGATGATGACGTTTTGGAATTCCATCTTATTATTCCTTCATAAGAAGATTGGGGTAGGAGGGCATTTGGCATAAAACTTAGTGACTAAAAACTTCATGTCACTGACCCTAACATATTTGGGACAACGGCGGATGTAGTATATATTGAATGGTGTCAAGTGATACCACTCAAAAAATACAAGTCCTTACCTAGGTATTAGTAATTTTTAAATTGACACCACTCAAAAAACTATTTTGACACCACTCATAACAAAATTTATATATTAAGAGAAAGCCCACATAATTTACCCAATTTATTAATTACTAAATAATAAATATCCCACTCTAGTATCAATCTCAACCGAATTAATATGTAAGGTGACACCACTCAGTTGAAATCCTAGATCCGCCCCTGATTTGGGATTAAGGTGCAGTATAGTGTTAATTAATTGTCTACACCCTAAACCCAACATCTTTTTACATCCAAACGAAAAAATATAAAGATCTCCTAAATGTCAAGACCATTTCAATCAGAAAACTACTTGAGAAGTCTTTCTCCTAAAGGGAGGAAAGACATTGCACCTTTGCAGTACATCATAGCTTCACAGCAGAGTTGAGCCTTCTATGCAATCCCTCCCATTGACTTAAGGGATTCCTATAAATGGATGAAGTGTGAAGTATAAGGGACTTTCTGGCTCACTGGATACCATACAGTGCAACAAGCATTGTCCCCATCCAAAAAAACGAGAAGCTACGATAATAACGGATCTGATATCTCTATGGTTATATCTGGTGGCAGTGATGGTATGTGAGTGAACAGAGCTGAAAGTTTTCATCTATTTGTTGACCTATATTAGTAAGAACGCATGTTTTTGAAATGGGACTTGTCATTATTGTTTTTCTTAACCATTACACGAAGTATGTATGGTCAATAATACAACCAGATAAAGTACTACTACTTCCATTTACTGGCATGAACAAAAAGATAAAAAGCCGGATTTCTTTGCTTTAGGCATGATTCCCGCAACGACGAAACATAAAGGATTTCCCAACACAGGTCCTGTTAAGTGAATCACATTACCATTAAAAATACATCAAACAAAGTTCCAAACCGACGATAATAAGCATACCTGCTACAACCCTGGTAGATAACAAGGTCGTTGAGGGCACTCAAAGCAACACCACCCGTAACAGTAATCAAAATGTAGGATACAGCCTTACGTCCAAATGATTTGCTCTTTGCTTCATCTATGGTTTTCGTGGAACTGAAAAAATAAAAGCATTGGGAAGTAATATTCGATTGGTTATCAATCAAGAGAATACGCTAGCAGGAATTTTAAACAACAATAGCTGGAGCATCATTATACAGATAGCAGAATCAAACACAAAAAACTTGATCTTCTTTAGCTACTTATAACGCATCTAGACTATCAACCATACGTTTCACTCATGCATAAACTACATAATTATCCGATTTCCCCAGCAAGCTTCTCAAGTATACAAGGGTAAATACATAAACCTACTTATACGAACAATTCGATCATGAAAGAGCTACTCAGCTTTTTATTCGTAAACCTAATTCTACGAACAACAATGAAAAGCAGGGGGGAAAAACTGTGAGAGATTAGGCAAAAACTCATGCCTGGAAAGCTCGGCAGAAGGGGAAGCCTTGAAGGATGAAACGAATCTTCTTGCAAACATCTCCACTTCTAAGCAGCCGGGAAGCTGCAGTCGGAAGAAGGTTTGTTAATGGCTAAATGCGAGTCTTTGAGTTTGAGCAGAGCGAGTTAATTGAGTCAGTCCAGACTTCCAGTGGTGTTCATTACTCGTTAGGGCATAAAAAGAGAATCTAAATTGTTCGTTCCTTTTCCATCTTTACTCCCTCCCCCCCCCTAATATTAACACAGTAATCTGTTAATGGACCATATATGTTGATTTTTTTTTTATACATAGAGGGTTGAATAATTAGGAACTTGAAGATCTTCATCTCATGTCTTTAGGATTATTTATATGGAGAGATTAAAATTCGTTTTTATTAGATGAATATTGTAAGTGTTGAAGTTTTTGTTTTATTTATAAATGTGTCATATCCTTTATTTTCTTCTTCTTTAAATAAACACATACTCTCTCCGCCCTAAAAATTTTGCAACACTTTCCTTTTTTAAATGTCTAAAAAATTTGGTAACATTTCTAAATGGTAAGTTATAAGCAATCAAAAGGAAAATGTCCAAAATTACCACCCAGTTTTGCATATTTGTACCTTTTTACCACTATTTTAAAAAAATGACTCGATTTTTCCATCGTTGTTATAGTTTTTGGTAAAATATTACCACTACCGTTTAATTAATCCTATGTGGCAATTTTGGTTGTTGATTGTGCCCCTTTAAGTGACATGACAAAGGGGATTAGGTGATGTGGCCAAAAAAATAACAGGTGCACGAAATTGGAAGGGGATCTGAGGGGGCGAACGACGAAATGAGACGACCATCCAATCGAATTCGACGAGGACCACCATGCTTGTCCCCTCGAGGAGCGCTGGAGAAGCTTGGAGTGCCAACGAACAGCTCCATCAAAGACTCCCCCAAATCCCTTGAACCTTAACCCCCAAATTGAATTTTTCTAAAATCCCTATTTCAATTGCTACTAAGGACGACATCGGTGATGTTATGGGTCGCAAAATCTCGTCGTTCATCTTCTCCTTCCTCTGACTATCTCGAGCATTCTGAATCTCGCCCTCCAAACCTGAAGCTCGCACTGGGTATGGTGGGTACTCGCCTGAGCTTTGGCGAACAACTCTAGTTCACTCTAGTTCTCTGCATCTGTTTCCCGACTTGCGCTTCAATCACGTTCACTTTGGAGACGGCTTCGCGTCGACGGTGGTGGCGTTTGAATGCCATTTTGGTTAAGTTTAGCCAACTCATACGCCACGTAGGATCAGATATCACACGTGGCATATCACACGTGGCAGAGCCGTGACAGCAAACTGGCTTCGTCAAGTACAATAATGCCACAATTGTACCAACAAACGTTTTTAGTGGTAAAAAGAGACTTATAAATGTACAAACTGTCACATTGGTCCAGCTCGCCCACAACTCTCCAATGGCTAGCTGTTCAGACCCAGGCCCAGGCCCAGACCCATGGTCGTGCATCAATCCCCCTTCCTTAAACTGTGCTTGTCCCCAAGCACATTGCAGAGTAATAACTTGGAAACGCCTCTGCAAGTCATGCAACACCTCCCAAGTAGCTTCACCTGGGCCGGTGTTAGACCATTGCACCAACACTTTGGTTACCGCTCTATTACCCCGCTTTGCAATTTGCTTGTCCTAAGATGGAAGTAGGCCTTGGTGGCTCACTGGTCTCTTCTATAGTAGGTAACGTGTTTTGCACGACTTGTGAGCCTAATTTCTTCTTAAGCAAAGAGACATGGAAGACATCGTATATCCTTGCTCCAGGTGGTAAAAGTAACTTCTAAGCCACCTTTCCCACCCTCTGGATCACCTTGAAGGGACCATAATACAATGCACCTAATTTATGATCCATGCCTCCTCTCACCGTTGCTTGCCTATACTTGTGAAGTTTCAAATAGACCCAATCCCCTTCTACAAATTCTCTCTTTGTCCTGTGTTTGTCAGCAAGTGCCTTCATTCTTGTTTGAGCCTTAAGGATGTGGTCTTTCAAGTGTTGGATCACTCGTTCTCTAGCCACAAGATCCCTATCCACCTGATCCATGTTGGAGTCTCCTGCCAAATAAGGAATGTGCACTGGGGGTGGTTGACCATATAGTACCTCGTATGGTGTTAGGTTAATGGCAGTATGGTGGTTTGTGTTGTACCACCATTCAGCCAAAGGCAACCATTGTACCCACCTTTTGGGATAGTCTTCAGTCATACAACGAAGATAAGTCTCCACACTTCTATTCACTACTTTAGTCTGGCCGTCGGTTTAGGGATGATAGCTACTGGAAAGGTTGAGTTTCATCTTAAGTTGTCAAATTAATTCAGTCCAAAATGCGCTGATAAAGACTGCTCCTCAATCACTGACTATATTAGTAGGCATGCCGTGAAGTCTATATATTTGATCCAAAAAAACTTTGGCTACTGCCGGTGCTAAATATGGGTGAGGAAGTGCTATAAAATGAGCATACTTGCTTAAACGATCAACTACCACCAAGATGACCTCTTTACCTTCTTATTTAGGAAGGGCTTCAATGAAATCCATAGATATGTTGTGTCATACCTGTTGGGGTATAGGTAGGGTTGTAACAACCCAACCCTATTGTCATATTTGTACATTTGGCAAGTGTCACATTCTCTCACAAATGTTCTGATATCACGGGACATTCCCTTCCAGTAGCAAAATTGAGAGATTCTTTTTTGTGTTACATCCATGCCAGAATGTCCCCCACCATGCCCTTCGTGTACCTCCTTGATAATCTTAGTCCTGAGAGCTGGTTGTTGCCCTACCACCCACTTTCCTTTCCTCTTAAGCTCCTGATTTGTTATGGAATATTTGGGGTGAGCATTTGTGTCTTGAACCTTCTCTTGAATTAGCTTCTGTAGCTGCTCATCATTAATCACACTTCCTTTAATCTCCTGCAGCAGTGGAGAGGTAACAGTCACCATCGCCATGAGGAAAATCTGCTCACATGAAGCACGAGACAATGAGTCTGCAGCTACATTCTCCCTCCCCTTTTTACACTGAATTTCGTAGTCATAGGGCATCAACTTGATTATAAACTTTTGCCCACAGGGGAGTCAAAATCCTTTGCTCCATTAAATACTTGAGACTTTGGTGGTCTGTTCGTATGATGAATTTTTGTCCAAGGAGGTAAGGATGCCACTTTTCCACAGCAAACACAAGAGCCATGAATTCTTTCTCATAAGTTGATAGAGGTAAATGCTTTGGTGCAAGTGTCTTACTGATGTAGGCTATGGGGTGGCCTTCCTGCTGTAGGACTGCACCAATACCTTCTTTGGAAGCATCTATTTCTAGCACAAAAGGGTTCTTAAAGTTAGGCAGGGCCAATACAAGAGCTTGGGACAACGTTGTCTTCAGTTGTTGGAGTGCTTGCTCAGCTTCCATGGACCACACAAATTTATCTTTCTTCATGAGATTAGTCAAGGGTTTACTGATGATGTTGTACTATCTGATGAACCTCCTGTAGTACCCCGCTAGACCGAGAAATCCCCTCAATTGCTTGATGTTCTTAGGTTTCGGTCAAGCCTGCACTGCCTCAATCTTCTTGGGATCAGTTGCCACGCCTTGGCCTGAAATCACATGTCCCAGGTACTCAACACTGTTAACCCCAAAATTACACTTGCTTTTCTTGATCAGTAATGAGTTATCTTGCATCATCGCAGCTGGAGCTCTGTTTCCTTGATCTCCCCCTCCCTCTTGTTGGCCATGGTTTGGATCACGACCGCCCTGTCGGCGATTTGCTGTCGATCGACCATCATCGCTGCGATTCGAGCAATGATACGATCCTCACGTGCCTGAGCGTCAGCTGCCCACCTTTCTTCTCTAGCACGAGCATCGGTAAGAAACATCTCCGTCAAACCATGAGATGTCTCGTGAAGATCATGGCTTATTTTCTCCTCCATACTCTTCCGAAACTCAACCAATCGAGTGTGCTCAGCCATCACATGGGTAGGATCCTGCTCTGATACTAAATGATGTACGATATCCACGATTACAACCCAATTCAGTAAGATCCACAAAAGTAACAACTATAACAAGAATTTGATAGTTAGTCACGATCCCAACGAGCGGTTGAGGAAGATTACGCACCAGAGGATATCTTGCAATCCTGAAGCAACGTAAGGAAGAGTGTGAATTGCAAGTAGCACACACGAATAACCTAGAGAAAAGGTAAGATGCTTACAGTTTTGCTAGCTAACGAGCTCTAGGTGAGTGAGGGCTACTTAAGATGGAAGTCAATAGAGAAATGACGCTGTTGTCATAAATGGACTAACGATCATATTGGTCCAGCTCGCCCTCAGCTCTCCATGGCTAGCTATTCAAACCCAGGCCCAGGCCCATGGTCGTGCATCAAGAGGAGATCGAAACATGCAGAAGAAAGAGGAAGTGAGATGAATTCATAGTGGTTGATTTCAGATCTAACAAAAATCCTATCAAATCCCAAATCGATATCAAGCTCATCTCCTCAAATCTTAGATCCATATCCTTATTTAGTTGCAAATATCCCTAACTTAGGCAAACAAAAAAATAATTTTGGAAGGATCCAGATTGGGAAACTGCATCTGGAGTAAAGGTACAAGGGAATCAGACGAGACGTGTCGATGGCGTTGAAGTTGGGGTGTGGACGCTTCAGGCATGGTGATAGCGTTGAGTTGGGAGCCATTGAAGCTCCTCTGAGTTTTGGAGATGGAAGTAAATGGCAATGGATGATGAAAGGGACAAATTTGGAAGAAAAAAAACCAGTCAACAGCCCCCTTTAAACTTTGTGCGCAGTCAAAGGGAACTATCTTAGTGGGACGGAGAGGGTATCATATATTTTTGATGCTTTGTCGAAATCTGTTTGGGTTTTGATATGTTTCTTTTTTAACTGATCATCTAAATGGATCATGGAATTCCTACTAAGAAATTATGAATTACAAGGGATCATGAAATTCGTACTACAAAATCATGAATTACAATGTTCATGAATTTCCTACTAGTACATCATGAAATTCCTTCTAGGGGATTGAAAATTACAATGATCATGAATTTCCTACTAGATGATCAAGAAATTCATATTAGGGGATTACGAAATTCATTCAGCTCATCATGATTTGCAATGGATCGTGAAATCACTACAATTAATCATGAATTACAAGGGATTATAAAATTCATTCCGTTGATCATGATTAACAAAGGATCATGAAATTTCTACAATTGATCATGAACTTATTACTAAGGATCATGAAATTTCTACAGTTGATCATGAAATTGAGGATCAATGTATTCATACTAGGGATTGTAAAATTTCTATGATTGATCATAAGTTTGGACCAAATAATGTTGCAGAAATTTTCTTTTCAATGCGATTGTTTTCATCAGCTTCCAGAGCCAGAGATCGTCGATCCACAAGCAATGACTGTCAACGACCCAAAAATCAACAATGACGATCCATCAAGACTTTCCGCGAACGGAGGTGGTTGCTCCAACACAGCGGCTGAAGATGCGAGGTTGTACGATAAGGTGGGAATCGACGTAGTTCCAGATAAGAAGGAACGAAGGAAGCCGGAGATCATGGACGTAGAAGGTGGAGGTTGTTTTGGAGAAGAAAGAAGAAAGGTTGTTTTGGAGATCATGCGAACACCTCCTCCTCCTCCTCTCCTGGATCATGTGATGGAGGGAGAATTACGTAGCTCTGGTATTAAATGCGAATACCAACTAGATCATGTGTCACTCGTACACATCTTTCTTATTGTAAAAAAGAGTACAATAAATGAAAAAGGATTTGAATAAAGAAACAAGTATTTAATCTTATTTTAAAATTTTTGGGTTGGGGTAGGGTAGGGTAGGAAGGAACCGGCTTGATTACATACATGGTCTTGACACCACAAGCACATGAATGTATTGAGCCAGCCAGCCAGCCCTAGATTCAAACTAGGAACTTGCACTGATAAAACAACAAATTAAAACCCAGATAGATTTCTATCCATCTTCCTTCATCCATTATAATCCCCTACCTTCCTTCTTTCACCTTCACTCAATCAACCTTACAACTAACTACACAACAACAACAGCAGTTGCTGTTATTATTATTATTATTTGATCACAGTAGAAGCCCCCTATCTCAGCTGCCTGGCTCTTGTGTTTATTTTCTCTCTTCAATCAGTCAGTCAGTCAGACCACCAGCTTCTCTAAGCCAAAACAATTACTACAAGTATTACATTTAATCTTGCTTGCTTGCTTGCCTGCAGCCCAAGATACACAGAATTCACAAATAATAATAATAATACTCAAACTTACATGAATTATTATTATTAATTAATTAGATCAGGGAGAGGAGGGGGGGGGTGTTATTGCAGCAGTGTTTTGGTTAAATCGACAACTGCCTCCTCTACAAGCTCCTGTACCAGCCTCCCTTCTATGTCCTTCCCCAACTTCTCTAACTCCACCTTCATATGATCACCCCACCCTTTCCCAACCACCTCCTTCTGCACCATCCCCTCCACCTCTCCACCCACACCCTCGCTACTGCAGCCAAACCAATCCTTCATGTGGGCCCACACATGGTCTACCACCGTCGTCCCTTCCCCATCCCCATCTCCATCAGGAAAGGACACGGAACTGATGCTACTCTCCACACCAAACCCGCTCATCTCTGCCAATGCTGTATTCACACAATCAAACACAAGCTTCCGACTTGACCGCCATTGCCTGCGTTTCGCCTCCTGGAGAGGTTCAGTGTCAGTCACAGCAGCAAACTTATCTCTCAATGATGGATCCAATGGGCTCTCAAGGGAGTGCCATTTACCCATAACCAAACCAGACATCACTTCACTGCCAAGACCAGCTGCTGATAGTAGCATTTGTACTAACAGAACCCAGTCCTGCTCTTCCCCTCTGTTGCACGGAGACACAACTGAGGGCGGCTTAGCAAATGATGCAACAGAATCGATGCTAGCATCACCCCATGAGAGGGTACGAGCAATTGATCCTATTGGTGGTGACTTGTCAATCAAGTTAGCTTTCGGAAGCACTTCCATTCCTGTTCCAGCTAAGAGGGGTTCAGAAACTACGCAGCAGGCTCCGCAAATCAAAAGAGACAATACAAGAAAGAAAAGGTAGCAATTCAAGAGAAAGAGAGACATCTTACCCTGATACTGAGACTTGATTCTTCCCAGGATTACGTTGTCATCCTCTTCAAATGGTGGCTCTAAAACAGAGATAGGACTTGGCTGGTCCTGATTCTCAGCAACTGAAATAATCGGTTTTGCCACAGAGAGCCCTCCCTGCAAAAAGATGGTCAATTATTAAGATATCACGATCAAATATTACACAGATAAATCGCGTTCATCATCACTTTTAGGAACCAATTAATTTAGGTTTTCAAAGATCCAAGCATAACTTTACGAATTGCACCAAAGTCTGGTTTTTTTCTTCAAAACCCAAAAGCCAAGGAGTGAGGGCAAACCCCAAACCCTGCTGAAAACTTTTGAAATGATTTATATAGGTGCATTCAAGCAAACGAACATGTGCATTTATGTTTCATGCACGCACCATAAAACTAACAAAATTCGGATCTAAGTGGGAGAATTTCATATGTATATATAAATATGCAAGTGGGTGCGGGTGAGTCCAGCAAACATTATCTTGCCAACCATAAAAGGTGACTTGAGTTATGATAAAAGCTGCATGTAACTATTTCATAGATAGAAAAGAAGGTTTTATACTAATTAGAGAAAACCAAAGACTACCTCTGGAGAAAGTATGCCTGGTTTTGCTCCTATACTGTCCAAACATCTGAATGGGGTTTTACCAGGAGATCCAAAAAGACCAGGGGATGAACATTCTTCAATGTCCCCAGTAGTTTGTCTTGCATCAGTGATAAATTTTTGAGGAAGTATGACTGGAGATCTAGGTGTTTCTGGCGTGGCTGATTGGGACCCATCCATGGTTTCAGATTTGTTTAATTTTTCTCTATTGTGCTTCCTACTCTTTGAAAAAAATAGACTTGATACCTTCCCTCTCAGCGTTGATTTGGTGCTCTTTGCCTTCGACAACTCCTTTGGGACTTCTATCTTTCCATCTTCTACTTCAGAAACTTCGACATCAAGCCTAGCCCCATAAACTGTTGATGACACAGGGACGGACTTTGACCTCAAAAGATTCTTAGGTGAAGCATCAATGCTTTCATCTTTATGTAAACTGCTTTCTAGGCAAGAAATAGAGCCCCTAGGTTTATTTTCCTTATTATTCACGCCATCTTCGGTTCGAATAGACTTTTTAGAATCATAAAGAGCAAGCATCTCTCCCAGTGTACTAGAGCTCCTCCTCACATGCCTCTGCTCCTGAGAACTCCCATTGGATGCCATCAAGGCCCACCTTTCAGATAGTCGCTTTTTTGCCTCTCTACAAACAGAAGACTCAGGTGAACATGAAGCACGACTAAAGGAAGAAGAAGAAAATGGGCTACCAGCCCTATTAATATAATCCCATGAATGCCTAGATGTAGGTGACATAACTTCTGAATCACTCAGATTGCCCACTGTGTAATCATTTTCTGATTTGTTAAATGAACTGTCATCACCAATATAACCATTCGAAAAGACAGAAGAAAGCAAAGTTTCATCCATCCGATGACCCACTAGATTATCTTGCATCTGCTGAGTGATCAACTTTGGCACTTCTCTAGATTCTCTAACATCATCAACATCATATTCAGTTTCTTCATAAAAACTTCTACCACGTAATATACCAGGTGAAGAGGAAGAAGGAGAAACTAGAGCCTTGTTCTCCTGAGCCATCCCAGTGCTAGGCTTCAGCACCACTATTCTAGTTGGTTGGGCAGGGTATGCATCAATCTTTTGACTGGAAATAGGAGAAAACGCAGAGCCATTTCTATCCCATCCTGTTGCTTTACCTATTTGAGTTGATCTCTTAGTTTGATTGCCTCCCCTTTTGTCCAGTCCAACAAATTTATCACCATCAACTGTCTTAGAGGGCCTGAGAACAGTGATACGTTTCGTCTCATGCGGTCGAGCCATTGATTGCAAATTACATAAACTCTGGGAGTACATGGGATTTGGCCCCTCCAGGAACTTGAGAAATATATCTCTATTGGAACTTAAAACTTCCATTGCATCTTGAAACTCCTTAGACTGTCGAAGCTTCTCATCTGTCACCAAGCGTTTCGCTTCAGTAAACTTCTGCCGAACTAGAGCCAGCTTTTTCTCATTCAAATTTCCTCGACTCCCAACATTCTGAGTCAGGCAAGTTCTTCCATATGTTTGCTTTTGACTCTCAGAATCCTGCCATATTTCATACACATCTTTGAACTCATTCAGCTCTGATGAGGCATGTACTTCACAATCTAGTCCCTTCTTTAAAAGATCTTCATCTTGTTCCCAGGAAAAACTAGAAGAATGCCGAGAATCCCTCGGATAGCCTTGTCGTGAAGCAAAACTAGGCTGTTGTTTAGGAAGTGAATCAAGCCCCATTAGTTTGGCAACAAGATTTGGTGGGTTGTGCTGCTTAGACTCCACTTCTTTTAACATTTCCCGATCTATGAGAGTCTTTATAGGTGTTCCGCTGACATTTTTATTTGGTCGAGTTCTCTTCAAATCAGATACATTCTTCACACAATTAAAAATCCATGAAACAGGTCAGTGCATTGCAACATTCGCTAATGTAATGCAGGAACAGATTTTATATATGTGTATATATATGTGTGTGTGTGTGTGTGTGTGTGTGTGTGTGTGTGTGTATAAGTTACTTGATATGATTTTCTATACATAAAAAATACTTATTACCATTAAGAGATGCAAAACTCCAAAATAATACCTTTCGTTCCTCTGATTGTTCTTCAAACTGAGGGGTCACCATACCATATACATCAGATTGACTCCTTGACAAGGAGGAACCTGCCAGATATTAGTTGACCACTCCAGCTCAGTATCAGCAAGAATAAAATCATAACATAAAACAATTGCATGTTGATAATCAATAAACCCACTTCCAGATGGTAAAAGTTTATATACTCCGTGCATCTAAGCTAATTGGTTAACCCAGAAAATAAAAGATAGACTAAACATCCGCATGCAGAAATGGCACTAAATCCTACCATTTTATGAAGACTATAGATTCCAAAAATGCTATAATCACGGAAGAAATGAATATTGACCATGCTATATGCCACAGTTACCTTATAATAAGCATCTGAGCATTGCTCTAATGAGGTGCAAAAATTAAAATAAATGAGTAATTAAACTACCATATCAAAGCAGTGAATTATGTTCAACCCAAAACACAAAAGTAAAAACTGATGAGGAAAGGGAAAAAATAGCACATTACCATCCTGATGTGGTTTTTCAGTGAGCATCCGATTTGCAGGAATACCTGTACTCAAATCAAATAAGTTTACCATTCTTCCCAGACATCCTGGGAACCTTTCAATATTCTGAGATTTGTTCCGTTGAACAGTGTTCATCTCAGCACCTACAATACACATAATAAAACTCAGAAGATGAATACAACGAAGCAGAACATCAAGATAAAGATCCCAATCCCATGGCAGCAAAGAAACTGAAAATAACAGCTTACATGAAAAGATAAAGTTTCAATTTTGAAAGCAAGAACCCTGAATGCGATCAGATGTTAGCATTGACAAGGGAAAGACCTTCCTAAATACAGAGAAACCTGAAAACGGTGGAATCAAAACTATAATGAGAACAAAACCAGCAAAATAACGATTCCCCTGTCAATCAAAGCCAATATTCGCCATTTAAAACTACAAGAAGCAGAAATATAAACTCTAGAAAAGTCCGACTACCGCAAGGAGATAGGGAAAGAGAGAGAGTAAAAACTGCAAAAGAAACCTTAATTTCAGATAGATATGGTTGGAGAATCACGCCTTGCAAACTACAGTCAACATAACTTGGGCTATCAAATCATAAATGCCATCAGAGATTTCCGTGAAGCCACCCAAGCTTTAATTTCAGATACTCGATTCAGCTTGAATTTTCCTGGAACAAAAAGGAAATGATAAGCCCAAAAGACCATTAATCACGTACATTTACAGAGGAGTATTGAATAATACAAGCTGCTAAAAGTCATCGCAGTCGGAATCAAGTTTACTTAAAGTCAATGCAATCTCAAGCAAGCTTGCTAAACTTGTAAAACAGGGAAACAGCTTAATAATGCAGAAGAGAAAATAAAAAATAAAAATAATTGACCCAAAAATTTCATAGTCGCAGACAGCTTGAACAAAGCTGAAACCGTTTGTATGAAACCAAATCCACAAACATTACGTGAAAATCAAAACAGAAAAAAGATCTGCGGCGGCATTCAGCAGTTCCCTATAGTAAGCTTTTGAAAGCATTGGACGAGAGACGGGCGAGCGCGGAAAAGGCGCTGCGAACAGAGAGACAGACAGACCTGAGGGTGGCGTCACGGCGAGTTAATGTGGCCGGAGATTCGCCGGAATCTTACGTAATGGGGTCAGTTAGCGAAATGCGAGCGTTTCTGGAGAAGACGACAAAGGAATTGAGTGGGAAAGGAAAGGGGGGAGAGAGAACGAGATGTGGTTCCAGTTTTTGCCTGGTTGAAGAAGTGGTTTCTCGCACCACCGACTCCACCACGTATCGGACTCCAAAATGTTTATTCAATTCCGATTTATTTACATGCTTCAGTTACGGGATGAAGAGGTAGTAGGGGTACGGACCATCTCTCTCGTCTGAGTCTCCGAGTCTCCACATACGCCTATTTTAGCTTTAGCCATCGTCTCCGTTTAGCGCAATGTTATTCATCCCCAATTAATTTTACATTTTATATAAACATAAAAATTAAGGTGAATCTAAAATTTTATATAATTTGACATAATTACTCATGAAAGGAGATTACATAAAAAATGAGATAGAAAAAATTAAGATAAAATAAAGATAGTTTAGCACTCTAATTTTGGAGGAGATAAGTTTTTATTTAAGAAAATTGTAAAAAAATTTAGGGACAAACCAAAAAGAAAATGTATATAATTAATTGGTAATGGAGGAGAAAGTAATTTTGCAAGGAAAGTATGTATTTGAAAATTGATACTATATTATATTAATATATGGGAAAGATTAAAGTGAATGGTTGATTTGGGAATTTATTGATGAAATTTTAATCAAAATATTTATGAAGAACGCCAGGGTTTAAATGATGAAAATTGATTAACCTACGGAAGTACTTTTTAAAAATATACTTATAAATTATACAAGTACTATGAATTTATATGTGAGAAAGTTAAAAATGATAGTAAATCGTAATGTAAACGTCACAAATACAAACATAACACTTTTCTCTACATGAAGGGGAAGTGCAGTGATAAAGCAGGTTCTTATATTGCGAGATGAAGCATTCATATTCGATGAGAAGGGTTTGAGAATAAAATCTGACCCAAAATTATTTTGATTGTGTCCATTTAGAAAAAAAATTGAAAAGTATATTGAATTTTTTTTAAAATTGATGTGAAATTTATAAAATAGTAGCTATAGAAAGCGAGATGCGCTTATTAAGAGCATAAGGTAAGAAAAGAGAAGGAGGTTGCCCTTCCTTTGTCGTCGGCCAAAAAATCAGACGCCGAAATTCACAGTGCCCAAACCGCGCTCTAACCTCGCGTTGAAATCAAAATTAATCACAACCGAAAAATCATCAGAAATTGAAAACAATACCTCCCTCCGTCGCCCGGAGTTTATCTATCCAACTTTTTCAAGTTCAATTAACCGACCGAACAACGCGCATAAATCGTAATCTACAAAACATGATGCTCACACTTAAAAAAAACACACGTCCTATAATAGTATAATGCTCACGAAAACTGTGACCTCTATGATGATTAGTGTAACAAAAAGATCAAAATGATGATTACTGTAACAAAAAGATCAAAATGATGATTACTGTAACAAAAAGATCAAAATGATGATTACTGTTACAGAACGATGCATGCGGCCAAACAGAAAACATTTTGGAAACAATAATCATAAAAGATTAACACTAATGCACTTACATCATATATTGATGATAACTATGAAAACAATAATATGGATATGGCATTAAGAAGGATATTATTTTCATGATGTTTACTAACGCAAAACAATGAGAATGAAAAATACTATAAGATCATAAATAAAATGATTATCAATATGATAAAAATGATGTTCACGTAACTAAATAGGATTGCGTATTATGAACTTACGATGCTCGTTTCATAAAACAATGAAATCCACAATAATGCACGTATCTGCAATGAAATCCACAACGAAGTCCATAATGTTCACGTAATAAAATATAACGTGTGGCATAAAACAATAGAATAAAGTGCACCGGAGGTCCCATAACTTTAATTATTGTCCTATTGGGGTCTCAATTTAACTTTTTACTCATTCGTGGTCCTTCCGTCCATTTTTACAGTTAAGTTTAACGGACCATTGGGGAAAATGATAATTTTAACTACTGAACTTTTTATAAAAGCTCCATTTACACCTTAAGTTTTGAACATAATAATTAAATCACCCCAAACAATTTTAAAGTTTACAATTTTACCAAAACTTTTCAAACATTGCAAATAAACCCACCACCTTTCTACCCACATCCGACAACCGCCGGATCGCCACCCGCGCCGGATCCGCCGCCCGCCGTCGGATCGGCGGCCAGCGCCGCGGACGGCAGTCGCCGGATCGATGGCCAGCCACCGACCGGCGCCTTGTGCTGTCGTTTCGGCGGCCTGGGCTGCCGATCCGGCGTCCTGGCCTACGGTCCGGCGGCCTGGGCTTCCGATCCGGTGGCTGGGGCGGCTGATCCGGCGCTGGGGTGGCCGATCCGGCGGTTGTCCGGATGTGGGTAGAAAGGTGGTGGGTTTATTTGCAATGTTTGAAAAGTTTTGGTAAAATTGTAAACTTTTAAATTGTTTGGGGTGATTTAATTATTATGTTCAAAACTTAAGGTGTAAATGGAGCTTTTATAAAAAGTTCAGTAGTTAAAATTATCATTTTCCCCAATGGTCCGTTAAACTTAACGGTAAAAATGGACGGAAGGACCACGAATGAGTAAAAAGTTAAAAAAAAAGACTTAAAGAGGACAAAAAGTTAAAATGAGACCCCAATAGGACAATAATTAAAGTTATGGGACCTCCGGTGCACTTTACTCTAAAACAATAATACATGTATCTCATATATTGATGATCATTATAAGACTAAATGATGTGCGTATGGTAGTAAAAATGATTCCTAAAATAGCAAGTAATGCACGTATCTCATACAACGAGTGGAATAAAACAACAATGATCACAATAATGCATGTATCTCATATATTGATGATCTTATAAGATAAAATGATGTGCGTATGGTAGTGAGAATAAAATATTGATGTATGAGGCTTAAGAATATTTTGTTTTTTTTTAATGTCCGGTTCCTTATAATGGATGCTTTGTTGGCTTAAAGTGATGAGTATATATTTATCTGTATTGGTTGATTGATGCATCTACTTTAAAAAAAGTAATTTATTTATGATCACTTCTGCAGTATTGAGGTTTAGTTTATTTATAAGTGATGATCACTTCTGCATTAACAAAGGAAAAAGAAGAAAAAAAAGAAGCGCGCCAAACAGTGTGATGACAATCTCATAATTAATGGGAACAATGTGCAGTTTTGCGCATCTTACGCAGTTTATCATAGTCATTTATAAAAAGATAAGATAATAAAAATGGAGTACTTTTATATTTTAGGGCAAAACTCATGTTAAGTTATCCAAGGGTTTTAGGTTTTATAAAAATGGATAATTAGAATAGTGGCATTAAGTGCTTTCATCAGTTTCCAAGGGTAATTTTGTAACTTAACATGAGGCACGGTGGAAAATTCTGGGTTATTAAACCACTTGCTTTTCAATGTAAAACCTTGCCAAATACCCCCTTAATATAGGAGTTTTGCAACAAATGCAGCATAGAGTTTAAGGAAACAATGGTTTTTCCCTCATGCTGGCACAACCTTGCACGAGAACCAAGGTATCCTGCAATAGCAAAAACAGACTAAAAATTAGCTCCCAAGCAAGCAACAAATGTAACTGGATTATAACAAACAAAATTAATTAGGATCACCGTGATCCTAATGGTAGCAAAAGCTGTGAAATTGAACTCATTAGGATCACCGTGATCGTCATCATCGGTTGTCAAACTCGTTTATCCACCGTCTCTACCGTACTTCGACCATGAAAATAATTGAGTGTAGTTGGGTGTTGTTCGGATGGTGGAGATGCAAACTGTAGATGCGAACAATAAAGGAGGGAGGGAGGTGGAAGAGAGCTCTTGTAGAGTAAAGAAGAATGAGGGGGGTGGGGCTTGCTGGTCCTGGTCTCATAGATGCAGGAAACAACAAAGTCTAGTGGAGAAAGAAGATGACTAGTGTAATGTAGATGGCAGATGAGAGAGCAATGTAAGAATTATTGTTTAAGAATAGATAAGAATAATAATAATAATTAATTGGAGGATAGTTTAGTAAATTAGTAGATATAAAATTACTAAAAAGGGAAATATTTCAAAATTTTAGGATGTTCCAAAAAAGAAAGTATTGTAAAACTTTTGAGATGGATGGAGTACAAAAACCATCATGAGATGAGGAAACTTATTAGTATTTTCAAAAACCTACAAAAAAAACCCTTCGATTGTCTATTGATTGTTATGTTTCTGGGTTAATTATTCTAATCATGTTGTTCTATTTCAAGATGTATGGTTATTACTCTATTTGTATCTTAACAATTTTAACTCTAACAATTATACCATAAAATTCAACCCTTCCACCCTCAACCCACCTCTCTCTCTCTCTGCCCCAATGTCCGAGTGCTCGCCTTTACCATTGATGCCCCTGGCCCTAAGTCACCCTCTCAGTGACCCACTCCACTCCACCTCGTCGCCCCTAAACGCAAATCTAATTGCCCAAAACCTAGATCTAGTCATTGGAAAGTTTCAAACTTAAAAAATGTTTAACCCGTAATTCATCAAAAATGAATCTAATTCACCTTGTGCAAGGTTTAAGGTGCCCATGAAAAATTGTAGGAATTGGTGATGAATTTATCATTTATTCTTCCCTGTAAATCTGTGTTGTCGGCGAGTTGAAGAGGAGCATGAGGGATGCGAGATGGCCGATTGTTTAGGAGGAAAGAGATGGTGAGAGTGAGAATAAGAAAAATTCATGGTTAATTATTGAAATTCACACCTCCTCAAAATCACATCGGGTCCTAATTAGATGAGATGAATTATGGACTAATTCACTATTTAATTATAGGAGGTGAATTATCCACTAAACCACTTAAAAATTATAAGTTTGAAACCCCCTATTGTTCATCCCCCAACCTCATTCGCAAGGCCCACCATGCTCATTCGGTCAGGAAACTAAATTTTTTCATATTTTTACCAAATTTTTCACAAGCCCCACCTCATTCGTTCCGGAAAATTGTTTACCAATTTCTTCTCTTCAACTTTCTTAATCTCAATACATAAAACAACATTAAATTCATCAAATATCTATCAAATCTGATTTTTTTTTTCAAATTTCTTTACTTACGTACATCTCATTCATTAATCAAAATACACATTATCAAAATTTATTTTTAACTTTGGTGAACACACTTACACACCAACACTTGATCGGCTGTTACCCATTATTCAAACTTTCAAAATTGTTTTAACGTTATCAAACTTTCTAAAAAGTAGTTATCATGATGCATGAGTGTTTTCTGTTTTAAGATAAAACGTGTTACGGATTATATTACACGAATAACAGAGTACATTTATCATTATCAATCAAGAATCATGACATGAATAGCAATGATTAAACAAACAACTAAATTCAAATTAAAAAAAAACAAACAAACAACTGATTGTTTCAAATTGAACAATCGATCCTTTGCTTAGGATAGGCCGAGGTTGTCGCCTATTAAATTGTTGTAGAGGTTTTCTTTCGGGGAGGTTAGGTTTTACAGATTTTTGGTATTGACATTAGGGGGGTTTAAACATGATGAAGTCCAAAAAAATCATTCACCAAAAAATTACAAAATTCACTTTTAAAATTCACCCCTCTCAACTATCTCTCAAACCTATCTTCATCAGGATTTGTTGGCAAGTACAATATTTGTTTTTTGTTTTTCTTGTTTTAGCAGACAATAGGGGCTTGTATTTTACAAAAGTCAAAAAAAGTGGCTGGGAGGGAGGAGGGGTGCAGCAGGAGGAGGACGCGTGGGGGTGGGGCCAGGAGGGGTGCAGCAGGGCAGGGATGCGTGAATCACAGTTACTGTAGATATTCGGACCTCCCGTGAATACGGTGAGGTCCGAAAAATTGGGAGTGATTCACCCATTTTTGTGAGGTGAATTTTAAAAAATTCACCCCAAAAATTGTATGTTTGAAGCCCCCTATTGTGTGATGTTTGTTCAACTATGATGAATTTTAGGTAGTTAAGTATTTGTGAATATTTGTGTCGAAGTTTTATGTTTTATGATTTATGATGAATTTTGGTGGATTTTTATGAATTTTATGATTTTAGGAATTAGTTAATTTTTTTATGATTTTGGTGAATTTTTATGATTCATGGTCATTTTTATGATTTGTGGTGAATTTTTAGAGATTTACATGATTTATGGTGGATTTTTATTAATTGATATGATTTTTGGTGAATTTTTAGTAAGTTATATGATTTTGGTGAATTTTTATGATTTATGATAATTTATATGATTTATGGTGAATTTTTAGTAAGTTATATAATTTTCATGAATTTTTATGATTTATGGTGAATTTTTATGATATGTGGTGAATTTTTAGTAATTTATACTCCCTCCGTCCGCAAAAGATTCAACCATTTATTTTGACAGTTTCACTGTATTTTATCTATGATTTTTTTCACGAATATTTAGACACTGAAAATTAAATATTTCACATGTGTATCATAATTTTAAATCTAAATTTTATAGATATATTTTTTCTGAAATTTTGAAAACTATTTATCTTTGTTAAAGTATGAGTCAAACATTGAACCTTGAAACACTAAAGTCAAATGGTTGAATCTTTTGCGGACGGATGGAGTATCATTTATGGTGAATTTTTAGTAATTGTTATGATTTTTGTTGATTTTTTTATTAAATTATACAATTTTGGTGAATATTTTAAATGTTTTGGTATTATTGTAAACTTTAGCTAACTTTTGGATGAAGGGGCATTTGGTTGGCTTAAGCCAACTTAAGTAATGTCTTAGGCCAATCAACTTAAGTTACGTTTTTGTATTTATATAAAGAATTTAATTGTATTTTACTCAAAGAAAGATAAATATATGTTTAAAAATAATAAATACAAAGAAAATATTCATATACATGCAAAAAATTAACTTAAATTGATTGGCTTAAGCCATCCAAATGGCCTCGAAATTTTAAACTTTTAATAGTTTTAGAGCAAAGTGTAAACTTTTAAATCTTTTTGATGAAACTGTATAGTTTTAAAAGTTTTAGATTAAATTGTAAACTTTTAAAAGTTTTAGATCAGTTTGTAAACTTTTAAAACTTTTGATGAAATTGTATAGTTTTAAAAGTTTTGGATTAAATTGTAAACTTCTAAAACTTTTAGATGAAATTGTAAACTTTTAGAAGTTTTGGATCAAATTGTAAATTTTTAGAACTTTTGGATGAAAATGTGAATTTCTAAAACTTTTGGACAAAATTGTGTACTTTTATTGACTATTTAACTTTTTGTAAGGATATGGCGGGTCCGAGTGATAGTCACAGGTCCGGACGTGGTTCCAGATCTGGACGCTCTAAGAGCCATTCCGGAGGCTGTAGTTCTGGACGGTCATCACCGACATCAGCTTCCTCCTCACACATATCAGATTCACGAGGCACGGTCTAGGGTCAACATGGCCACGGAGAGGATGATAGCCCCATTGACTATTTAACTTCTTGTATAGGATCATATTTTATTAATAATCTATTTTGGATATTTTTGAATGTTGTAATTGTGTTTCAAACATTTAAATGAAATGTGTTTATTTTCAATCATTCTTTTATTCCAAATATAAATAATAAATAATAAAGATTTCTTTTATAGTATATATTTATTACATTTAATGGATTAAATGAGAAAACAAAAAAAATGATATGGCCTAGTAGGGTAGGGCGCTACCAGTCCTGTCAGGTTGGCAGGCCTGCTGTCAAGCCCGGTAACGCCTTGACCTTGGTAACGGACAGCCGGACAGGGCTGAAGTAGCGCCTCAATTCGTAACGCATTAGTAACGCCATTGTGCGTTACCATTCGTAAGGGCCTCCACCAGATACGTAGTGTCTTGCTCCCCCTGACTTTTCCAACCTCAAGATAATTTGCAACATCATGCACCGGTTCCACTGACGAGGGAAATGCCCATGAGCGAACCAGATCTGAAATAGAGAAAGTAAAACAAGAAAAATAAATGGAAGGAAAAAAAATGAAGAAACAAGAAATTAAAGATAATTGAAAAAGAAAGTTTACCGGCCAGATCCCACCACCAAAGAAGAAACTGGAGCACTTGTAATAGTCACTCTTTAGGCACCCAACTTTAAAATATTCTCATGTTACTCATAAACTCATTCTCATTAGTTCTTATCATATCAATATACTCCATTCATCTTCATCAGTACGTTTATTTTTCAATATTTAATCTATAATTTTTATTTCTTCACTAGTTTAATATATAAAATTGAACAATTTAAATGTAAATTGTATATTAATATTTGTAATTTCTAAATATATTTTTTAAATATTTTTAATGAACTTTTTCTATGGTAATAATTTGAATATAGCAGAGCATCAAAAACCATTTTTCAAAGACGGAGGAATATCGATTGTCGCCTTTAAAAAAAATTAACACACTTCACAAACAAAACATTTATGGAAGATATTCAATCATTCACCTTCATTAACTATGTAGAGACGCATTTCCTACAACTTTTCACCAAATTTTAATTCTTTTTCCCAACACCATATGGAAAAAAAAAAGATTTCTTCCAAAAAATTAATTTGCCACTCTTTTTTCAAACTCATAAACTTCATCTACAATTTCAATTCTCACTTTTCTCCATTTCTTTTTAAAGAACAGCCATAATTTTTTCTTTGAAAGCAACTACTATTTTATTTATTTATAAAAATATTAACAAGTTTTAGAGAGAATTCTCATAGTCTATATATTCAACCATTAGTTTTTAACTTCCTATTCACCTTAGCCTTATTTACGGTAATCAATTTCTTTATTATAGTAGTTGGTATAGAGCTATATATGCATACTTTCCCATAAAGAAACCTGTTAACGTCCAATCTCAAATTAATCTTCTATAATTTTATCAATCGGACCAATTCTCTCTAACGTCCAAACAATAGAGAAATGAGAGAGGGACCTTTCTAATATCCGGTAATCTCTATTGCGTTGCGGGAGTTCTGCGGGACATTTTTTTATCCATTAATCAAAACGATGTCGTTTTAGCTTAAATATCAGAAAACACGTTTACGCAATTAAAAAATCGTTTGAGAACATAAAAACGTTTGAAATGATAAAAAACGTTTGAGAAAATAAAAAACGTTTGAATTTTGAAAACTATGAAGACCCTAAATTGCGTCAATGACACATATGGAGACCCTAAATTGCGTCAATGACACACATGAAAACCCTAAACTGTGTCAATGACACATAAGAAGACCCTAAACTGCGTCAATAATACATCATTAACTTTGTTAAGTATTTTGGTGATGACACATTGACGCACTAGTGAATTTTGTTATTATTTTACAATATTACATTTTGGGATCTCCGTGTGCGTCAATGTCACATTTTGGGCCTTGACTTTTACATAGTCACACTTTGGGTCCTCCAACGTTAACAATGAATGACTTTTACATAGTCACACTATGGGTCCTCCAACTTTGACAATAAAAATATTTGAGTATTGACTTTTACATAGTCACACTTTGGGTCCTCCATTTGGGTATTGACTTTTACATAGTCACATCTTCGGCAAATCATGTTTTGTTTTAGGTCCCAAACGTTCCCTAATTGGTACTTCCTTGCCGACAACAAAGATTCATCTTCCTCCTCCTCCACCGCCTATCTCCTCTCTATGACTCCCCACCTCTCCCCAACCGCCATCACCACCACCTCCCCAACCGCCATCACCACCACCTCCCCAACCGCCACCGCCACCAACAACAAAGATTCATCGTTTTTGTCTTGCAGGACCTAGCGGCCGTCTTGTGTTCGATCTTATGCGTCAAAGAAAAAAAATTCAAGAATCAATCTCCGTCGCCAGTGAGGAGGCCGGTAAGGAGACCGGTGGACTTGATGACGATAAGATCGGGATAACCAACTAGCAACAAACATTTTTCTGGGCACAAACGCCTCTTAAAAACTCAAAAACGTTTTTCAAAATCCCAAACGTTTTTCTTTTTGGGCTAATGTCTGAAACAATTAGACCCTTAGGCTGCTACATAGTCACACTTAAGGACCAAAAGTTGTGTCATTGTAGCAGAAATTGTGATTAAACGTCATTTTCGAACAAAAAAACGTTTTCCCATGGATCCTCAAACGCTTTTCTTAATTAAACGTTAATATTGGACCCTCCAACTCAAAGTAAAAGCATTTAGCTTCCGATAAACAACGTTACGAGAGGATAAAAAAGTGTTGAGTGTCCTAAATAACGTTTTAGATATGAATAAAAAACGTTGGAATGAAAAAAGCGTTCGATGTTTATCCTCCATGAATGAAAAAACACCAAATACATTTGATTTCACCATTTTTTGTTAATATAAATATATAATTAACCTTAAACTGACAATATAACATAAGAGAAATAACACTAAGAGAGATCTTCAAGTTTGATTGATCCAACTTGAGATTCATGGAACTTTTAGCTATTCATCAAGTTGTTTATGCTCTTGTTAAAACTATTTCACCCCAACCACTACCACAAAGGATATTTGACAATATTAATTGTTCAAATCTATGCAATAGAGTAATTTGCTTAAAAAGTTATCTTTAAGCTTGATTTTCTACAACATTGACATTTTTAATGAGGTTAAACATCTTTAAAATCGAAAACGTCATTGTTCCGTCCAAACTTCTTTTTTTCTTCATAAACGTCATTTTCGGATGTTCAAACGCTTTTATTTTTTGAGGGAATGTACATAGCCAGATAAATTGTAAACTTGTAGGTTTAAAACGTAAATAATAAAAAGAACGAGGACTGCCGTGCTATTCGCCCCACCTAGTACCAGAAAACACCCGCATATTTTGATACCGAAAAATAGAAAAACCTGAGAGAGAGAATATACTTTGTTCTTTGTATAAAAAAATAACACAAATCTATAAATCAATCATTCCTCCAATTATTTTTTCATCACATCAATTTTTAAAAAACTTACATTTTTTAACAAAGATTTTCATAGATAACACACATGGCCGTCATATATAATTATACTACTCCCTCCGTCCAAAAGATTGAAGGATTTGTTTGGGTATGGTGTATGGAGATTAAGGTGAATGTAAAATGTTTGTATATGTTTACTTAATTGTCCATTGGTTGAAAGTGCCAAAAAAATGAGGTTGAAAAAATAAAGATAAGGTGATGATATTTTAGTAACTTTGAGAGTGAGAATTTTCCTTTAAAGGAAAATGATTAATTTTTCTGTGACAACCCAAAAAGAAAATGTGTTCAATTTTCCATGGAGAGAGGAATGTATCGGAAGCCTTATAAACCGTAAAGTTTGTCTCAATTTACTCAACAAGTAACTAGAGTACAATCATTTTTACCTAAAAAGGGCATATGAATATTGCATGGCTATCCTTCATGAGATCTACGAAAACTCCAGAAGGACTTTTGTACTTTTGGAGGGTGAAATCTCACTCACCAGTATCATGATAGGTTAATTATATATACTTGTAGAGAGAGAGAGAGGAAAATGTGAGGAAGTTGCCTTTGAACTGGCGATGACAAAACTGTTGCTATCATTCTTCTTCTTTAACGATGACGAATTAACAGCTCAACTTTATTCGCCTTTACCTGCACAATGCAACAGCTTCATCTGGCACACATGACCCCAAAATCAATGTTGTTATGCACTTTAGGTTACTCGTCCTACATATTTCCAAATACTATTGACCTATATCAAGTCGTTCTTTCACCAAGGGTCTTCTTTCAAAGGATGCAAAGATTGTAGGATATGTTTTGGTCATGTAATTAAGGTTAGAAGAAGATAGTGGTGGATTGTACGTAGTTGTTTCCTAATTATTGAGGTATTTAATTAAATTTACTTAGTATTACCTTAATCCATAAGTTTTGCACCGGTTTTGAAATGCCATTTAACTCCAATCAATCTATATTATTTTCTATCATAAATATATTTTTTTAAAAAATATATGTTTATAAATATAAATATCAAATTATCATTTGTAATATTGCAAAACTTTTAAGACGAGGAGAGTATCATAAAAAAAGAAGAAAAATTTATTGGTTTCATTTGGAAACATCCGTTTCAATTAGTTGTAGTATTTAAGAAAAAATATTTATGATTTAGATCAAATAGCTACTGTCACAAAAGTCTCCAAGATTTGACAAGCAATCATCTACATCACGACGTGGTCAATATGGAAAGCTCGGAACAAAACGGTGATGGAGGATATGCCTTGGAGAGGCGTCCACTGCGTATATAATGGGAGCGTGGTAGGGGCAATCCTCCACCAATCCCGCTACCATGGTGGCGGGATAGCCCGCCACCGAAACCGCTTCCATTTTGCCCGCTTCCTCGACTTCGACGCTACCGAGCCGCTACATTAGTAGGGGTCATGGTAGCGGCGTGCGCCACTGGCGCCACGTTGGCGCCGCTAATCGACACACTGTAGCGCCATACCCCTACCAAACCCGCTACTATCATTTATTTTTTTAAAATAATTTCTTTGTTTTCATCATTTAATAAATCATTCAATAATAATAATATTTATTAGGTTTTATAGATTACAATTGAAAACATAAATAAATTTAATTATAAAGTAACCAAATGTACCAATTACAATAAAAAAACATCCAAACGAAATAGTTTTTACAAAAGTGTCCTACGGGGAGGTCATTGCATCTCCTCGATCGCCGCGCATCTCCGTACGAAGAGCCTGTTGCATCTCCTCGGACCGACGTCGCTCTGGCCAAGAGTACGGTTCATATGAACCTCGACTCACTCGACGCTCCCTCGGTGTACGCAACTCATCCTCCATCCCGAGGCGATCCTCCTCACGCCATGGCGCGCCTCTTCAGCCGCAAGAAGCTGCTACTGAAGGATGTGAATGAAAATAACTTTAGAAAATTTTTAAATATGTAAAGTATATACTAAAATTACACAAAATACTAACAAATTCATAAATAATACCTAAAATACCTAAAATACTAAAATAATTCCTAAAATACTAAAATTCACAAAATATTCTTATTTTCCTAAAATATGTAAAGTACATACTAAAATTACACAAAATACTAACAAATTCATAAATAATACCTAAAATACCTAAAATAATTCCTAAAATACTAAAATAATTCCTAAAATACTAAAATAAACAAAATATTCTTATTTTCCTAAAATATGTAAAGTATATACTAAAATTACACAAAATACTAACAAATTCATAAATAATACCTAAAATACCTAAAATAATTCCTAAAATACTAAAATAATTCCTAAAATACTAAAATAAACAAAATATTCTTATTTTCCTAAAATATGTAAAGTATATACTAAAATTACACAAAATACTAACAAATTCTTAAATAATACCTAAAATACCTAAAATAATTCCTAAAATACTAAAATAATTCCTAAAATACTAAAATAAACAAAATATTCTTATTTTCCTAAAATATGTAAAGTATATACTAAAATTACACAAAATACTAACAAATTCTTAAATAATACCTAAAATACCTAAAATAATTCCTAAAATACTAAAATAATTCCTAAAATACTAAAATTCATAAAATATTCTTATTTCCTAAAATATGTAAAATATATACTAAAATTACACAAAATACTAACAAATTCATAAATAATACCTAATATACCTAAATTCCTAATTAAAATACTAAAATTCATAAAATACAACAACAAATACCGTAGATGGTGGTGGAGACGGCCATGACGGAAAATTGATGGTGGCGGCGGCGTGCTGCAAAAAAAAACAAAATGCTCCAATACACCCTTCCATCCATAAAAATACCGAAAAAAGTGAAGATATAAGAATCCTTAACTTTCTGATTTATATCCACCGAAAATGGAAGTGAAAAGGCGCCGGCAATGGTGAGAAAGTCGGTGGCAGGCGGAGATTTTTGTAGTGGAAGGTATCGGATGCGTCGGGGAGAAATGGAAGAGAGGAAGGGGGCGAGCAGATTTAAATGGCTCGGTGGCGGCCCGCTTCCAAGCCCGCTACCGAGGCGCGTTTGAATTTCAAAACGCCCGCTTGAACATTAATTTCATGGTAGCGGGCTTCCCCTACCACGCCCCTACCAAATTTATTACAGTGGCGCCACGGTAGCGGGCTGCCGCTCGGGCTGCCTTGGTGAGGGTGGTAACGGCCGCCACCTACTGGGCCCGCTACCGAACCCCAACCAACTACGTAGTGGTCAAATCTGTGCAGATATCCAGGTTTTCATTCCTTTGGATCAATAGTCGCTTTAAGAATCTTAACTTATCTTAGAGTGATTTGCTTATCTCTCCTTTGAGGGCTGTTGAGAGATTGGGTTAAGGGTGGTGTTGTGTTTTTCCTCGTTTGCTCAATCTCTTGCTTGTTGTAGCTTGCGGCCCTGTTATGTTTCGCAGGGATAGGAGAAAGGGTGACCATATTTTGTTTGTCTGTTTAAGGCGGGGCCTAACTATCTAATGGCCTCGTTCTCAACCCCCTCCTCTATTTTCATGGTGTAAATTTCCTACCAGTTTTCATACCATTTTTCAAACGATATGACCAGTGGCGGGCCCAATAATATTTTCTTGTGAGGCTACAATTCTATGTATTTAAGTTACAAAATTTACATATGAAATTTTATACATATCACATATCTTATTAAGAAAGTATCACAAATAAAACAAAGTTAAATAGAGATTTATTTCAACACGGATAGATAATTCACATTATTTTTCCTGAAACACTCATTCCGTCCCACGAAGATTGCACAATTTCTTTGTTATTTTCATAGTATTTATTCTACGATTTATTTTTATTAATTCGTAGACATGTAAAGTTAAATGATTCATATGATTCTCAAAATTTATCATCTAAACTTTCTATATATTATTATTATTTTTCTCTGTTTATCTTAGTTAAATTTTGAGTCAAACACTGCAACTATAGTTTAAAACTGGATCGGGCCGGACCGGTTAAATTGTGAACCAGTTGCATGCCCGGTCCGTTTATTAGTTTTGCACCACATTGGTAAAAAACTGTTTAAACCGCAAACCAATGAACCGACAGTTCAACAAAAATAAGGTGAAAAAACTCAAAATTAATTTTTTTTATTTTAAAAAAACCAACTCAAATAAGGAAAAAAGTCAAATTAATTGAGGAGTGAGAGTCAATATTAGAGTTTTATCTACTTAACTCTAAATCATCCACAAAGTTTTATTTTTTGTACAAATAAGCCCTTATATTCTCTACAATTATTACTTTAACCTTTCATCTTTTAAGTAAATAATAATAGTTATTATTGATTCTTAAAAATATGCACTATTATATTAATTACTTTATTGCAGTTCTATAAGATGGTACTTTATTAATAATTTATAAGAATATAAAAGTAACGGTCCAACCATCGGTTTAACAGATTAAAGCTTAAACCACTAATTTATGGTTTAATACCCGGTTCGGTTTTTTAACCATGACTGCAACTTGAAACATAAAAATAAATGGTGCAATATTCGTGGGGCGAAGGGAGTATTTATTATAAAATTATTTTTGCTTCTTATAAGAAATTTATCTATAACGAGTCTATCAATATTTTTTTATAAACAAACCAACATTTATACAAAGTGTAAAAAGTAAATAAAATAAAATAAAATTTTTTGATGCACTTACTGAGACTAAAGTTCCCAAAATCACAGTAGAGGAAACAACATTAAATTTGGGAATGTGAAGAAAATAAAACTGAGGGGAAAAGTGCGTTCTTTTCTAGAAGGAAATTATAAGTATTTAAAAATGTTTGATACTTATGAGATGAAAAATGGATGAAAATGTTGATTTTATGGATAAAAAGAACTTTAATAAGATAAATAACACTTTAAAGAAACTACGAGGACTTAAATAATACTCCCTCCACCCCTGGCTACAGGATAGTATCGGTATTTGAGGGCATCTTGGATGTACCAAAAATACTATTCCGGTGTGTGTCTTATATATATATATATATATATGGGGAAATGCTATTAATAGTCACTTGGATACTCTAACATACATTAAGTACTTGTCATATATTCATTTTGGTGGATTCAAAATCAAATCGGCTCACAAAAGTGGAAATTTTAAATAAGTGTATAAACGACTACCTAAAATGATTGTCAATATTGTGTCCTATTAATTTGACAAAATAATTCTTAAAATGTATATTAAGAAAGTAGACACATTCATTTTCCAAATACTCTCCAGTCTCCAAATAATTTTACATTTTATTTTTGTTATTTTACAGTATTTAATTTATGCTTTTTATGAATGTTTAGTCATTTAAAGTTAATAAATTTTAAACATATAATAATTTGAAATATAAATTTTCTATATAAATTTTTTATGAATTTTTAAAAACTTTTTATCTTTTTTAAAATTTGAGTCAAATATTAAACATTGAAAAAGAAGAGTCAAGGTGTAAAACTATTTGGGGACCGAGGGAGTACATTTTAAAGATTTTTTAAATAAATTATTCCATATAAAATTTAAGTCAAATAGAGTACAAGTTTTCTCCTATAAAAGACACTCTTTCCGTCCTAAGTGTATTATCACAACATAAAAATAGTTTTGCCCAAATGAAATCACAATTTTCTTCTTTCGTTTTATTTTAGTTCACTTTTAACCCTGCAAATGCACTCATTCAAAGAGTTTAAGGAGTAGGTTGGGCGGGGTGATAAAAGGTTTGAAAGGGTGTAAAGATGAAAATTTATGTAAAATGAGTTAATGATCAAAGATAATCTTAATCTATACAAAAAAACTAAAAGTAACAACCCAATTGAGACGAAGGGAGTGTGTGTGTGTATACTTCATCCATCCTATCAAAACTGATGTATTTTCTTTTTTGAGTTGTTCCAATAAAATTGATTGGTTGTATAGAAGAAAATATTTTCACATCAACTTTACTAAAGACTACCTAGGGGTAAACTTACAAATGCTTTTTGAAAAAAATAAAAAAGGTGCCTACTAATTTGATCAATGACCAATAATAACTCAATCAACCGTTATGAGTTTTAAAAAAAACACAATGATGTATTTGAAAAAATATGCACAGATAAAGACAGCTTACAATCATTTTGATTTTAACAAAAAAAATAATAAAAGGGTAAAAGATTTATTTTGTCACTGAAGTTTACGAAATCTCTAAACTTGAAACTGGAGTTTATTTTGAAGCTAGAATGACACCAACTTTTTATTGAATGGGTAACTTTGCCACTGAACATTAATTTGTCCCAATTGGTGCTCATGTGGCGTGCCACTTGACGATTACGTAGACATTGACTGTACAATTTTGTAGGGTTAATATTTTAATTTCACTTAAAATTTGTAAAACTAACAATTCAACCTTTAAGTTGTGACAGATTTTAAGGTGAAATTCGATTTTAACTTTACAAAATGTACAATCAATGTCTACGTAATCATTTAGTGTCACGCCACATGAGCGCCGACTGAGACAAATTAACATCCAGTGGCAAATTTACCCATTCATTAAAACGTTGGTGGCATTTTCGCTTCAAAATTAAGTTCAGTGGCAAATTTAGAGATTTCATAAACTTTAGTGATAAAATTACCCTTTTACCCAAAAAAATAGCATATGAGATAAAGGTCCATCATCCATATATATAAATTATGCTGCATGGTTGCTCCTAATGTCATTTAAGTTTGTAAACTGTTCACATAATTCCGATGAACTGTCTATACGGTAACCAAAATGTTATAGAGAAAGGAGAGTGGCTGTATCATTCTCCACATAATTGTCAAATGGCGAATATGACTGCAATTAAGAAGTTTATTTTGTGTGTTTGACTGTTTGGAGCATTTTGTTGAAACTTCAAATTACTCCTAATACTATAAAATTTATTGCCAAAGACATTTCTACAGATTCACATAAAGATTGTTTAATTTAAAGTTGATGTGATGCAATGCAACATTCACTATTGTTCAGTAGGGGATTAATGTGCAATGTAATTAAGGGACCATTAAGCAAACGTAATTTTTTTTGGAATCTAAGAATTCTAGGGCTGTTCACGGGACAGAGCGGGGCGGATAGTGAAAAAAATAGCATCTGTCCCGCAGAGTGCGGATACCCTAAATGCAAGTACCCGATTTTCACGGTTCAGATTGCAGGTATCCGCATGTGTTCCTAAGTACATTTATCCTATAAAATCTTCCAATATAGTTAAAGATATTTTAAAATTTTGTATAATAAATGTATATATCTAGAGCATCAAAAAGAAGAAAAGTAGTTTACATAAACAGAACAACAATATAACATTGCAAATCATGTATCATTATTGTATGAAATGAGTTTTCACATATAATATAAAAGAGATTTAAAAGAAAATTGAGATGGAGTAAGCAATTTTAAATAATTTGCTTGTAAACAAACATATGCATATCGGTTCGGGTATACACAGATATATTAAATTAGAACTCGCGTGTTATCGGTTTCTTCGATTCACGAATTTTTCAGTTTCAGATCATACGATTCGATTCGTCGGTTTTTCGGTTTTATAGATTTTTTTAACACCCCTAAAGAATCCAATCCAAATTGTCCGAGATGTTTTGTGTGGTAAATTAAGTTTGTGGTCCCTAGACTATGTATAATACATAGATGTTGACAAACTTTTTGTTGTTAATTTATTCCATCTTTTTTTTCTTTTTGAATGAAAATTTTATTCAGTCTTTAATTTAACAGGATGCTTAAGTCTATATACAGTTTTGGGGGCCATTCATATAAATTGTATGATAGGATGAGTGTGGCATGGCATTTATAAGATCAATGTTATTTATCACCCACCTGTAACACTTGAAAAATGGAGGATAGATATGTAATTATGCAATTAGTTGGGTTTGCCCAAATTACCTTATAGATGAGTCGTTTGAACAAAGTGGGTGAAAAATCACCCTGATGATGATTAATAGGGTTGATTTATAAGATCTGAAAACGACCAATAGCGACCGGCAGAAAAAAGAGAGGAACGATTCTAAGCGAACAATGCTGCCAAAATGTATCCATTTTTGGTCAATTTGTGAAACAACATACTATCAACCAATTACCATACTTGAAATCATTATCCACATTAATTATGTAATAAGAATACATAACAACAACCAAAGCTTCCATGAAATGAAGCTGTAGAATCCATTTGGGAACAACTTCAACATTCCAAGGTAGAAAATATTATTATGCAATGATTACTAAAGAATTTAAGGGTGGTTTGAGAAAGTTAATTATGACTGGTTGATTGTTCACTCAATCTCTAATGTTTAAATTTCTTTACTACAAGGTGTTAAACTGGAATTAAGGAGGCAAGAGAGAAATCTGTGCTGGGCCATCATCCATATCAATTTTCTAACTGTGCAGTGGACCATGCGCACATGCACATGATAGAGACTCTAGTCTTCTCCTGTTTGCCCTACCACAGATTCACTTCACTTCCTGTGATGTAACTGTCTTGTTTTAAGAATTGGTAACTTGTTTCAGGAAGAGGATTAAAACTTAAATGGAGAATAATGTAGTACATACCACTACAGTCAAATCCCAATCAACCACTCCAGACAAAATGATAGGGACCAGAGGTTAGATTTTCAACCTCAATGCTATTAATATATCAACTGAAATTGACATATGACAGTAAAATACCCTTTACAAGATGTAGCAGATAGTCTACAAGACATGAAAAGGTTGCTGCAGTTGGGGTAGGTTATTAGTCATTCCAATTTGATTAGTTAGCTGTGCCTCAAAGTAATCATCTGGAATACACCAGTGACCAGCCCACATGAATGAGATTTGTGCTGCTGAACATGACTACTTATAAATAAAGGAGTACTACGTTTCCTATCCAATCCTTCCTTCCAGAATTTAACAAAGAGGACTGTAATGGCAATTCATTGACAAATGAATTAAAGCACAACAATAACAGCAAACAAATGCAGTCAGGATAATGATTAGGAGCAAATCTTTAGCAGTTGCAATCAGCATAAAAGTTTTCCATGAGATCCTATAGAATCATTCGTCTGATAAAACTCGGTCCAATCAGTTCACAAATAGCAAGTTGAATGCATCAGATTCCACAGACGGCATTCAAATTTCAAAATTTTAATAAACTTATCTGTTCTCTAAAGAAATAGTGTTTCGCAGAGAGTTGTTTGTGCCTCAAGGAACGCTGGAACTTCATTTTGGAAAAGAACATTCAGGTTTCGGCCTGGTGTTTGATCTTGGAAGAACATTCAGAACCTAATCTGATGGAGTGCATCTGAACTTGGAGAGGATTGAATATCTCGTGATAACCTGCAATGGTTCACTGAGAAGATTTGAAGTTTTTGTTTCGTCTCTTCCACTCCGCCTATGTTGCAGTAAAACAAGTTACTTGCTGCACACACTTTCCTCTACTTGTTCATTTGAATGTCCTCTCCTCATGGCCTTATTGAATGGATTGTTAACTAATGTGTAACAAAAGTGTTAAACAGATATTATTAATTACCGTGTCTCAGCCAAATTAATCAGATTGGAGTCATGGTGGAGTTAGGGTTTGTTGCTCTGCTTCCAAATTACGCAACAATGGCTATAAATACACAAACCCAAGCCGCTACGTGATCCAACCGGCCACCAGACTTAGTCCTCCGTCGTGCCTCTGCAATACTGTGTTGCCGAGGGAGACATCCAGTCTTGTTGGTTCGCAAAAACTTTACATCGTCGTCACCAACCATCCATGGCGTGGGAAAACTTCCTGCGCATGTCAGCCGAGATAGCTCGCCGACGAATTCTTCAGGCTTCAAAACCTTGAGATGGCTCTCCGATCATGACCAGATGAAAGAGGCCAAAGAGATGTTTAAGGTGTTGGAATAGGAACAGGACAGGAGCATGAGAAGGCGGTGAAAGAGGCCAAAGAGATGTTGAAGGTGTTGGAATAGGAAGCTTCTGCTGGGAAGAAATATTTTGGTGGTGAAGAAATAGGAATGGTTGATCTGACATATGGCTGGATTGCTACTTCTCTTGGGGCTATAGAAGGGGTTGTTGGTGTTAAAATGATGGACGGTAATAGCTTTCCTGGTTTAAATGCATGGTGGATCCACAACTTCAGAGACCATCCTGTGATCAAGAATCACCTCCCTGATCATGACCAGATGCTTGCCTATTACAAGGCCAAGAGGGACATGTTCCTTGGGAACCAAACCGCATGACACTGGTCAAGGACGCTCATGATTAGTTACCAAGCTTATTGACAAGAGTAATACTGTATTAATAGGAAGGTACTACTGTGCCTCCACTTCTCATTCATGGATGAATAAGCATAACAGAGAATTTCGTCAATGAACTCTACAGAAACATGAAACGAAAATATTTCATAATCATAACGAATAAATCTAAAGAATGGTAGACGGACTCGTATCAGAGATTTGAAAGGAAACTAGTAGTTTACTAAGATTCCAGTGGAAGTTTTTCTATATGCAGAGAACTGCGTCTGAGATAGCATCCAGTATCATTATTCAAGAGTTCATTGCCTCCAGCCCAAATATCTAACTCTTTACCTTCTTGGCGTTGGCTTTGGCCAGCAAATGCTCAAGTTCACCACTTTGGTATAACTTAAAGGTGTCTGCATCAGCATAAAAGTGTCAACTTCTTAACAGCAGATGCTTTGCTTCTTAATTGTATAAAAACCACACTCATTGAACAGACATGCCAAAGAGTGGAGAGTAATTGCACAGATTTAAGGCATAAATGTCTATATGGCAGGTATTGTATCTCACTGAAGGCTAACAAATGTTAAATCTTATGCTCTAAAACCCATTTAAACAATATGTTTGTACCTGTGCATCCACCAATGTGCTCCCCACCTGTATATAACACATTAAAAATAAAGGTAAGGAGTAAGTGTTATTAAAACAACAGTGAATCTCGGTTTCGGAGAGCTGTGTACTGTAGGGAGCATAACCCATAGAATAACACCAGACTGAAGTGAACTGATAGACATGAAAGGCGAAACTAAATTTCAAGATCCAACTTCACGACATCCCCAAGGAGCACCCAAACCACACAAAAGTTATGAGATAAAGCAACTAGATGAGAAAACTTTCTGTGCCCCAAATACTCAGCCCACATCAAAGAACTATCGAAGAGGATTTATGTACTCAAGGGGCCATGAGTACTGCAAATTTCAGCACACGATAGGGTGACACATACTCTTCAGCTCGCTTGAGTACAGAAAGGTTGTACAGCACTGACACGTCTTAAAGCTAACATGAAACAAGTTTTCTATCCTAAATGCCCTGATTTCCAAACAACAATCTTCAGTTATTCCTAGTGTGCCATACCTCTCTAGTCTAATCACTATCAGCTTAACTCTTCTCTTTCCTTACATGCACATCTGGAAAAAAGAATAAAATAAAGAATAAAATTACCTATAAAAACATTTGGAACTGTATGTTGGCCAGTTAGTTGCTCCAATGCTTGCTGTAATTGGTCTCCTGGTGAATCTGAGAAGGAAAGAAAGACAGCATATATTGAAACATGTTCTGTTCGAAGATGAAAAACACTGTTGAGCATCTGAATGCATAAATCTATAATACCATGCCAGTATTTCAAGTTGGACATTACATCAAGCTAACCAAATCTCCACAAAATGGAAAACATTTATGACATATCCGAATATGAATGGTTTCTGTAGGAGCCACTAATCTGAACTCCATAGCCTCCTAACAGCCGCAAGAAGCAATACAAATACTCCATGAATTTGATCTCGCTAAATTTCGATCACACATGAATGATACTTGGGTCTGAGATCAGCAAACGTACCCGATTTGTCCAATTCAACAACAAAATGCTCCACACCAAGTTTTCTGAACAAAAATTTCACCTCCGCAGAATATCTGCACCAACAAAACGGTATCTCAAACCAGCGTGAAAAAGGGAGAAAAGAGAAGAAAGAAAAGGAACCAGAAACTAATCAGAGACAAAACCCACGAGCACCAAGTTTTGGAATAAACAACAACTGGGTTCTCAGAAATAGTCTTCTTGATGTCCTCTTCGAGGTTGTTGGAGTCAGACGAAGACGCCATGGCTCGAAAAGAGGAAGCAGTCAAGACCCTTGGCGCCCCATGTAAGCTCAAGCTTGAAGGGGCATGTCCGTGTAAACGAAGGGGATTATAGTTTGAAAGACGAAAAGGAGATGAAGAGAGTGAGGGTCCTGAGGAAGAAGAAGGGTTGAGAAGACGAAACGTGAGGGTTGTAGCGGAGGAGGTCAACATCCTTGCCATTTAACTTGCGCGGCTTCTGCAAATTCTGATTTTTAACATTTATTGCCGGAGACTTGAGTTGGTGCTCTGCAATTTTCGGCAGTACAGTAATTTGGATTTGGGCTCGGGGATTGCAATACAGGCCTGGATCAAAGGGTTGGGCCTTTGTAAGGAATGGCTCTTGCTGCCATATTGGGCCCCCACCGATTAGACCTGGGCTTTCAACTATTTCTAACTGCAAAACCCGATTTCATTAACTGATAATCAATTCATCAAAAAAATAAAAAATGCTAATCAGTCTACACTCAAAAACTGCTAATCAATTCAGTTTTTTTTTATAAAGAAAATTAAACCAAAAGTCCATTTAATTATTCTCCAAAAAGAAAGGAAACAAAAATTTAATGTATATAAGGGTCCTTGGTAGAAGTAAAAGTTGAACTTGGTTAGACTTTTAGAATAATAGGAGTATAATGTACATCTGTTCATGAGTCTAGTGGTTAAGCTCTCTTCCCTAGCACAAACTTGTATGATCACTTCATATACAGGGATTAAAATCTTCTTACAAAGTAAACATCATAATCATTCATTCATTGAATAACAAACAGTACAAAAACAATGTATAACCTTTTTAATTAATTAACAAAAGAAAAAACGGGGTTCCCGGTTAGCCTGCCACATCATCCCTGGTTTGAAAACTGCCCAAGCAATCAAAAACACTGGTTGGGCCGCAAGGAGAGGGCTCGCCCCGTTCTGTTCTGTTCTGTTCTGTCTACCACTATAAATCTTTCTTCTTTCTTTCTTTCTTTACAGTGTAGCAAG
Source organism: Stellera chamaejasme (assembly GCA_024586325.1). Taxonomy (NCBI): domain Eukaryota; kingdom Viridiplantae; phylum Streptophyta; class Magnoliopsida; order Malvales; family Thymelaeaceae; genus Stellera; species Stellera chamaejasme. The sequence continues at coordinate 8,444,930 of CM044982.1, read as the reverse complement.
CAATATGAGTAAATTTTTCTTTTTTTACAATGGAACATGGTAACTAATTCCAAATCCAGACCACAACTGCTCAGAACTGTGAAATGCACCTCCTGTGGCAAGCTGTGGTTCTCTTCTTCTGCTGTTTGGTCTCCAGTTTCCAGACCTTGCCAATGTCCTTAGCAATTCTCATGGCGTCTGAGGATGCACCAGAAAGCCCTCTCCTTGTGAACCCAACTGCATACAGCCCTGCATTTCCCAGTTTCCATCCGTTTGGAAATGCAGATTTCGGGAATCCGTTTTTGGAGAAGAATTCATCGGTTTCCTGAATTAAATCCAACATGAAACCATCAGATTTGAATTCAGAATGTTAAAACAGGGGATAACAATGAAGGAAAAGAGTACTCTGTTTTGTTTTCGGATTCCTCACCTCAAACCATGAAGGGACGTTGCTTTTGTACCCTGTGGCAAGGACCACAGCGTCGACATCTAGCTTCTCGCCGGTAACGAGCTCCACGTGGCTCTTCGAGAACTGTTTGATTCCTGGGACTATTTTGATGCTACCGGATCGGATCTTCGCCAGTGCGCCGATGTCCAGAACAGGGGTTTTTCCGGCAGTGTTTTTCAGCTCCATCGGGCCCGTTTCCGGCCTTTTCAAGCCGTACTTGCTCAAATTTCCGAATACGAACCACGCCATCAACAGCAGAAGCTTGTCCACTAGCCAAAGTGGCAGCCATTGCATTAGCGTAATCGCCAATTCGAACGTCGATTTCCCGAAGATTTCTCTCGGCAAAACATGAACCTGAACAACAATACAGGAAAATCCAATTTGAACTTCAGAACCCATTCTCAAGATCAAGTATTTCATGTAAATTTCATGACTTTAGCGAGCTTCGATGATTCGCTTACCGGGCTTCGAACAACCATTGAAGGGCTCGCCTTGTGGTTGCAGAGATCGAGCGAGACCTCCATGCCGGAGTTCCCACACCCAACAACAACAACCTTCTTGCCGGCAAAGTTGGCCCCGGATTTGTAATCACAAGCGTGCAGGACCTCGCCGCCGAACTCCGACAAGCCGTCGACGTCCGGCATAACACGCTCCGCATTCTCCCCGGTGGCCACCACCAGCCACCGGCAAATGTACTCAACCTCCGCCCTGTTGGAGGAGTTGGCGGAGGCTGTCCTGACTCTCCACAGGCCGCTAGTCTCGTCGTAGCGAGCCGACTGGACGCATTGGCTGAACTTGGGGTAAATTTCGAATTTTTCGGCGTAATTCTCCAAGTACTGAATGAACTGCCTCCTGGTGGGGTACTCCGGGTAGTCCTCCGGGAAGGGCATTTTGGGAAGTTGACAGAACTGTTTCGGTAAGTGCAGCTTCAGACGATCATAAGTTCGTTTCTGCCACAGAGAAGCAATACAGTCCGCTCTTTCAAGGACGACGAAAGGGACGCCTTGCCCCCGGAGGCAGGCGGCGGTTGCCAGCCCCGACGGCCCAGCGCCCACAATGACTGGGCCGTTCACCCAAACGCACCGTCTCTGGAAGAACTCTTGTTGATCAACAAGCCTGAACAAGTTCTCCATTCGGTCAAATGTGGTTTTGGATTGGAATGTATTTGAATGTTGTTGGTTGTTTTTGTGATGGTGAGATGGAGGGAATGGGGAGGTGTTTATATAGAGAGTGGTGGAGGGAGGGGGTAAGAGGAGGGCATGTGATTGGGTTGAAGACTTTTAATGTTTGCCATTTTCTTAATCATATGTCTCCTTAGACTATTTTAATGGTTTGAGTTTTCTTAATACTTGGAACTATGAGATAGTAAGCATTTGAAGTAGGGGAGTGAACATGGCAAGTGTGGCTTTGCATGAGTTTATGGCTTGGAAGTGGTGGTTGTAACTTGTATAAAAAGTTTAAAACTAGTCAGCCACCTTGTGTGGTGCTCTACTGTCTTGAGCAAATTGTAGTAGCATTAGTTCAATACAATGGATAAAAGGACATTTATCATTTAATTATGGATTAATGCTATATGCTTCCACGGTGTATTTTTTTTTATAGCCATTTGCAATTTGATAGTTTTGACAATATACTTATCTCCCACGTCTTTGTACACTGTTAAAAAAAGTCCTCTAGATCCTAATTTAGATTAGGGAACAATTTTTTTTAGTTAGTTTCAAGTTTAACCCATTTGGCTTTAGGGTATGTGGTTCTTACTTGCTCAATGTTGAATCTTTCAGCTAAGGATGTTTGACGATGTGTTTATTTCATGAGTCATTGTACTATCTCATTTTTCTTTTATCGATGATACATTATTTACTTTCTCGAAAAAAAAAGTTATGACAGAAACGAGGTCATAGCTTTCACATTGTTTCAAGTAAGCTAAGGTGACTTAGTTTTGGAGATCGTTCTAAATTAATTCTTAACCAAAGTTCTTGTTATAAAAGTTTAAGTGCATTCGTGGTACCAACATGATCATGTCATTATCTGTTGTCCATTCCCTTTGGAGGTTTGGAATCATGTTCATTTGTGGTGCCAACTTGATCAAATCCAAGATATAGACGTGGCTAATCTTATTGTTAAATATCAAAATCCCAGTCGGTCTTGCAATCAATCACATGCCAAGTCAACTATTCGTTAGATTTCAGACTGGTGGTTATGGAAGGAAAGGAATGAAATTGTTGGCGATCAAGGGAGCTCGAGCATTTGTGATTTTCGAATCCATTCAGTACCTTTCATTTCTTTGGATTTCAAACCGATAGAAGTCCAATAACATGTCTCGATAGAAGTCCAATAACATGTCTTGATGTGAATGGATTTTACACCCCTTACGTGATATTTGTAATAGGAGTTGAGCACTTACTCCTGTTGTATTAATATTCTCCTTCTTAAAACGATATATAATTTTTCCTATCAACAAATTATGTTGTATTGAACAAAGAGTGTGAAGGTGAAAACTACTCAAATATCTCAACCCAAAAACCCTAGCGGCGCTTCCTTCTCCGAGTGTCCGCTTCCTTCAGCCCCAAGCTTCTAGTGAGCCCACCGTCGTCCTCTCTCCGTTTTCGTCACTCTCCCTCACTTGTGGTGCACCATTTCGCCCTTCCCGCGTCTGTTGTTTTTTGGTGGTGTTCCACCGGTCTCTCCGCTCTCTCCCCTCGGTTCCGACGCCTCTCTCTCCATCGATGTCATCGCAAGCTTCGTCAACGGCGGCATTGGACGCTACTCTTGCTAGGCTTGCCTTAACTGTGGATGAGGATGATGTGATGGTGGAGGCTGCGCCGGAGGCTCTCATCCATAGCACTGGCGTCGTTGTTGCGGAAAAGGTTTTGGCAACCCGGCCAATTCGGGTCGACCTAATCGAGAAGGTTTTTCATAACGCATGACCTGAAGTGAACTACTCAGTTCGATTGGCATCTACGACTCACACAGTCAATATTTCTCTCTTCCTGTTTGACTCAATGGATCATGTGAAACGTATCATGGAGAAGGGACTATGGTCTTTCAACAACAGATTGTCAAATATGAATGTCCTCCAAAAAGGTGATTCTCTTGCTTTCATGGATTTTAGATTGATTGATTTCTGGGTTCATATTGTTAATGTGTCATATGATTGGTTCACTATCGCTATGGCATTCTCTATTGCATCTAAGATTGTCTTGGTTAAAGGTGTTGATGTGAATGGACCATCTCTTCGGGTTAGGGTTTTGATTGATGTTATGAAACCCTTGAGAAGAGTTGTGAAGGTGGCGGCTGAGAGTGTGGTTAAACATTTCTTATTGCAATATGAGTTATTAACTGATTTTTTATTTCGTTGTGTGCACACACATTGAACGAGAATGTCAGGTTGCTCTTGATATAGGTTTAGAAGGCAACCGGTTTGGAGAATGGTTGAGACATCCAGGTACTCGCAGAACAGACACTCATAGTCTTAGCATCAGAACTCGTCAGCAAGCTGGAGTTTGCGATGTAGGGGAGCTAGACCGAGAGCTTAGGGTGGCGGTTATCCAATCTCAGCCGGCGGCTCAGCTAGCCTAACCGGTCCAAGCTGCTCCTATTCCGTCGGTGGAACCAAACCCTAATTTGATGCCACAGGTGAAGATGGTGCCTCATGTGCCATTAATTGCGCAACTTATGCAGACTCCACCATTTGTGCCACTCCAGCTTTCGATTATGCGACAAAGTCATCCGATGCCGTAAACTGGCAAGGGAACTGAAGAGGATGCTTTAGCTTTAGTACCATCTAACCAATAGGCTCTATATGAGGTTAATGCGGGGAAGGCTTCATTAACAGGCTTCATCAACAGTGCTACTAGGACAGAAGGGGCAGAGGTTGACCATCAGGCCTGGGAGTTGGGACGGAACGCGATAAAAAGCCCCGTATTTTTTAGGCTATGGCTGAAGCAATTGGTCAAAGGTTGGCGTGGCATGGGGAATTCTTGCCTCGCTTGGAGAGATAATTTTGCACCTTCTATCTCTCCATCCTCAGTTGAGTTAAGTTTTCAGGTTATGCTATTTGTTTTGCTTATTTTATATCTTATAGGTCATGCTGGTTTATGTGTCTGCCGACTGGTATGCTTGATGAAAATCAATGGTCTTCTATTTTGCGCAACAGCATGACAAGTCGGCGTTAAGCTCCTGTGCAACTAAGTTGGTGCACCCCGGACTCACGTGAGGTTCAACTCAACTTTACCATGAGTATCTCTAGCGTGTTCAAGCCTCTTGGCTTTGTTGGAAGGCCACTGCTAGCTCATTTGCAAGATCTACCACATTCCACGAAAAACCGGAAGTTGTTAGCTATTTTTCTTTTAGGTTCTTGTCTAGTAGATTTTCTTCGTGACGGATGTTTGAAGCTTTTGCTTCTTTGGCTACGTTTTCCTCTTACCTGTATTATTTATAATGAAATAATATAGGCCTTTTTCGTTGTAAAAAAAATACTCTCCTTAGGCATTCTCCTCTCCATTAGAGGTGGAGCCATTTTAATTTAAAATTTTCGTTGCTTTCTCATGAAAAAAAAAGGTTTAAGTGCATAATTTATAATTTTAGAGATGGAAAACATATTATTTCCTAACAAAAGTTGTACATTTAATTTTGTATAATAGACATTTAAAATAAAAAATTTGAAATTTTCCGAACTAAATGGGCCTTCAAATTTCTTCCGTTTTAGTTTTTTTTTCGTAAAGTAAATGAATTAGTTTTATTAAAGAAAAAGACAGCTTAGATCGAGAAGAGAGAATTGTGATCTAAACACATACTACCAAAACTTTAACAGGTTTAGTGAAATGTTCAATTTGTCCTATATTTTTAAAAATCTTCAATTTCCCCCCGAGGTATCTTAAAACCTTCAGTTACCCCCTTTGACCGTTTATGGTTTCATTTGACTCTAAAAACACTACGTAGAATGTACACGGATTTACCGCGACGGAGGCCGCAGTAAACCAGTTTACTGCGGCCTCCTGCGCGGTAAACGCCGTTTACCACGCAGTAGGCCGCGGTAAACTTGTTTTCTCTACGTAATGAAATTTTAAGTGTAATTGCACTAACTATACTCCAAACAAAACAGTCAATAGGCGATCTGGGCACACTTGCATTGAGCAGCATGGTCTCATCTGTGTCGTTGCGGCCTAAGTTTATCAATGTTGCTGCGGCCTACTGAAATTTTTTGACGGTCAACTAACATCACAAACAGTCAAGGGGATAACTGAAAATTTCACTAAACCTCAAGGGGGAATTGAAGGTTTTTGAAAATAGAGGGGACAAAATGGACATTTCACTAAACCTCGGGGGTATTCACCGAGTTCTATACTTCTCTACCGTGAGTTGAGGGTGCACTGTACTTAAATGACCGACACATCACTCACATAAATGAATTTTTTTGGTTTTGTGTGGAAGCAATTCACCTGCAAATCTCTTGTACCCTATTCTCCTTTTGAATGTCTTTCTCATTCTTCGGAAATTTATTATGTTTCCCATCTGATTAGCAAATTTTTCCTGAATTCAATTGATACCCATGGTCCCGTTTTAATTACTATTGCTATTTTTTTATTTGCCATGGCTTTTGTACGTATATATTGGTCGGCGGTGTCGATCTATAAGTTTTTCTTGTTGTCGAACTTTGAATATTTATAATCCGAAGTAATATAGAAGAATATAATAGGCCGTATCAAATAATTCTGAAAAGACTCAATCAATTAAAAATAATAATTACGAAAAGACGGGCTCCAATTATTAATACACCACCAAGTACTAACAAACTAAAGAAACTTTCTTAACGTACAAAATATGATATACTAACTCTGTTCATATAGCATTCACGCGTTAAGAGTCTTAAGACTATTGAAAAAAAGAGTTGTACGTTGGAGTCGAGCAGGCCCGACTAAACGATATAGATCCTCCGTTAGTACTTACTTGGTCTTGGATCGGATTCAGGTTTGGGTTCATATCGAGTTTATGTTTTTTTGTGTTTTCTTCCTTTTGGGTTATGTCAAGTTCTAATGATCGAATCATTCCAATTCAGTTGATAACAGGTTTGGCAACTTTCAATCTTGATTGGATCGGGTTCAAGTTATAAGCATATTAGAGAGTATCATTTTTGGATTATAACTTTGAGTTAAAATTAGGTCAAGTTTTGTACATATAAAAATCCTACTACTATATATCTCCCTACGTATTTCATTGAAATTGCAGTGTTTGACTTCGATATTTGAAATTATAGTATTTGATTCAATTTTTTATTAAAATAAATAATGGATAAATTTTTAAATATGTGCATATAGAAAAGTTAGACAACAATTATTATAAGTATATGAATTATATATTTAAATTTACATGTCTAGATAAACATGAAAAAAATCCTAAATTATGTGAAATAACGAAAATAAAGTAAAACTATCATACAAGATAAAAGTGATTTTTAGACGAAGAAGAGAGGTTAAATGTTTAAAAATAAATTTAATGGCAAAAAACTTCCTTAATTTATTTTGTTGAACAAACCATGAATACGATTGAATCTTTTTTAGATGGATTCTTTATAACTGAATTTTTAAATATTTTATTCATACTAATTTTTAAAGAAACATCCTTTAGTCCACAATTATTTTGTTGGATTTATGAACCTTAAATTCTGCTGGATTAAATTAACAAGTTAAATATTAAAAAATGTGAGTAATTTAATTAAGTGTTATCTATATATATATCCTATAAGTAATGTAACACTTTTATTTTTAGGATATTTGATGCAAATGTTTCCCTTTTCAGTAACAACAATAACCTAAAACTAATTTTTTCTTATTAACCTATATATTATAGAAAATTACAACCGAGTCATCAAACCGTTACATCTTTAATACTGTTAGATTGCACCAAGTCGAATTTAAGATCCCAAATTCAAACCTCTTTTATAATCGAGTCAGCATACTTAGGGTTACCATTCAATAATTAGGGTTATATTTCTGGAACGATAAAGTATTTAATTTGATTTTTTCTCACAAATAACTTGACTTGAACAAAAATCACAAATAATTAGGAGTGAGGAAGACAGTGAGAGTGGTAATACATCAGTATTACATTTACCACACCACAGGCGCGCGGCGCGCCTTCTGGAACCTGCCGCCGGACTAAACCTTCGGGGACCCACACACCTAAAATAGGAATTTTTTCTACGTTTGTTTTCACAGTTACTACTACTAGATTGTTAATATATCCATATTACATAGTTGACCAAATTCCACTCGTATACATACTTGTATAAGTACTCCATTCGTTAACCTACAAAGATTGTCCAAAAAAATGGGACATTGGTACGTTTTATTTTTAATATTTAACATATATATTTTTTTTAATATTTTAATGTAAAAAAATAATTTTAGCAATTTTTTTAAACAATAATTTTAATTAAACACGGCATTTAAAAGTCAAAGTCGAATCATTTTAGGACGGAGGTAGTATATGTATACACACTTTATACTTGTATTTCTTGATGAAGGTATATAATTTTAGGATACTATATGAGAGATGAATGAAATTGGTGTGGAGAAAAGTAGAAAACGAAAAGTGGAGAAAAATGTAAACTTAAGATTTTTAATGGACTGCCGCTACGATTTTTCGGTAATAACGTGTTTTGATGTTACTGGACTCCATGAGGATTTGTGCAATATGCGTTTAATTCGGAATTCGAGAATAAGGATTAGTGTTCTCTATTCGTGGTCTTTTGGATGAATGCTGTTGAAAAAGATCCCTTAACTTCCGCCATAAATGTTTTATATAGTCCATTGTCATAGTGACAAAATCGTAATATTTCAATATAGTGTCATTGGACACGTGTTTTAACACCTTCGGGAGTGTTATCCGGGAATATCCTTGAGATATGTTCGGGTTAATTTTCATTAGGTCCGGGAATATCGTTGTTCCTTAGCTATTATTATTTGGGTTTTTAATTGGGACCCCTATTTTGGACTACTGGTTTGACCTTTTGCTAGGTCTTTTTAGTTGACTGGGTCTGACGGCCATCAGTAATATATGGACCCGAACACCAATTGGGTTATGTTAGATCCGCTAGTAAAGAACCTTTGATGGTCGACCCTGCTCTGGGATCTTCAAGCCTCAAAGGTTAACATTGACGACTCTCTTCACCGAATAAGATGCAATCAATGCGCCTCAATATCTAATCCCTCCTATATAAAGCCCCTTGATTGGGCTTAAACACCCTCTACTCTATGTACAGATTGGTGCACCTCTAATAAAAATACGCCTTAAACTAAACTTTCTTTTTTTTATTTTTATATATACTCTTAGATATTTACTCCTATCTGATTATCAGTTAGGGAATGAAATTGTTATACGAATATACTGAGTTTCATATGTATGTGCGGATTGTAATTCCCAAAATCCCATTTATATTTTGGGATCACATGGTATGGTAGCTAAAGCTAGCACATGAAATTAGCTTTCATTTGATGCTACCCATAACTAGTCGTAGATTGAGAAATCAAATTAATAAAAGATATATTCCATGCTAATAATTGAAGCCATATATTACTAATATTTATTTCCTCTACTTTTAGTCCAGAATCCACAATTATGGAGAAAATATAATAATATTCCTATATCGGGAAACTATATATTTTTTAAGCAAAAGACTATAATTTTTTCTTTAAAACATAAGAAATTGAGATTAGGTGGAAATTAATTTTATGAAATTAAATGATTGATATTTTGACGGGGAAAACTCTATATATAAAAGATTAGTGTGGTGATACCCTGCAAACAGGCATAGTGCCTAATGATGTGGATAAGTGGCATGATCATGAATGCAAGGCATCTCATCGCATCGCATCTGGCGCAACCAAAGCATGGCATGTTATATGACAAGTGACCCAACAATTAATTAATTTAATATAAGCATTAATTAATTAATTAATTATAAACCATTAATTAATTAATTATAGAAGAAAACATTACAATTGGAAGGAGAGCTTTTAGCTACCGTCTGTGTGAGTTTTCAGCCTGGAATCGCTTCAACCAAGGTGCCGCCCCATTCATACTTCTAATTCCCATGCATGCTTCACCAATTCACTATGTTTATACTATTTTACTGAAAATAACATTTAAGCAGTGTTTGGATTAAGAATTTTAGAAATATAGATTTTCAAAATCTCAAGAATCAATTAAATCGTTTGTTTGGTTTATTTTGAAAAATAATTCTCTATCATGTTCAAAATCTTTGGATTCTTCATCCTTCACAAATTATTGGATACAAAACACCATCTTGAAACATGGTATTCTTAAAACTCAAAAAATTATTATATTTCAAAAATTACAACAAAGCTCTTAAATTTTATATATACATATGTACTCCTTGAACTTTGAAAATTTTACAAAATATTATAAAATTACACATTTAGTCCCTGAATTTTTGTAAATTTCACAAAATGATCAATGTAAAATCTATATTTTTAGAATCATTGAACCAAACACAGGATTATGAGAATACTCATTTCTATTTTTCATCATTGATACTTTCTGTATTTTCACATTCAATGAATTTTTAAAATTCGCAAACCAAACACCCTCAGATTGTTTTTTTAATAAAATAAAAGAAGCTACTTATATCATTTATTTATGTAAAAAAAATTAACAAGTTTTAGTAAATGGTAATTTACAAAATGTTCTAAAATTACACATTTAGTCCCTGAATTTTTGTAAATTTCATAAAATGATCCCTATAAAATTACATGTCTAATTCATAAACTTTTGTAAAAGTTACAAAATGATCAATGTAAAATCTATATTCCTAGAATACTTGAACCAAACACAGGATTATGAGAATATTCATTTCTATTTTTCATCATTGATACTTTCTGCATTATAGATTTTTAAATTCCGTGAACCAAACGCCCTCAGATTGTTTAAGAAAATAATAAAAAATAAACTACTTATATCATTTATTTATGTAAAAAAATATTAACAAGTTTTAGTAAATGGTAATTACCGTTATCCTGTTGAACATAAAAAACGAAAACGCTTTTGTAAGTGGTAATTAAATCTACATCTCACAAAATTAACACACCGAGATCACTTGGAAAATGAGAGGTGGATATGTAATTGTTCAGTTAGTTGAGTTTGACTTTTCAGATTACATTGTAATTGAGTCATTTGGACTATTGGGTGAAATTTCACCTAGGTGATGATTAACATGGTTGTAAATAAAATCTCTCTGGTTCATTTTCTTTTAAAGCTGATGTGTATGCGATTAACGAATTGGGAAATGTCGCTGTTATTCTTCTGTGCAGACGACAGGTGAATTAAATGGAATTAACACTAGATAGCTACACGCCTACACTGGTTACTGGTTAGCTAGCTAGAATTGGTTTAATTAACCAGATAAATTAAAATAGCAAGTCAATTGCTCTGCGATGACTAGTTAAATACTCAAAACAACATGATCTTCCCACAAACCACAAACAAAAATTATAGCTCCATCTTCTCGTTTGGCTATAACTTGATATGTACTACAGTGTATTGACATCTCTTCTCGTTTGGCTACTTCATGTGGCTCCATCTTTACCATCAAATTCCCACATTTATAGCTCGAACTGTCGTGGATAATAATAATAATAAGGGCAAATTATAAAACCCTCCGGGTGAAGTTTAGTGAAATTTTTAATTTGTTCATTTATGTTTGCGAGATTTAATGAAACCTTCATTAAATCTATGAAAATAAAAGATATAAAACTACTGAAATAAGTTTGTTCGGGTATTAAAAAACAAATTTGTTTCATCGAAATATCGTTTCATAGTGACTAAAAGATAATGGAGTGTGATATAAAAAGGTCATAAATTTAGATAGTTAAGTCTGAGTCCCTCTTTTATACATCAATAAATCATCCAAAATGAATATAGATTATAAAAACAATTAGCAAGTTTTTTTCAATTCAAATTTTGTAACTTCTAACATATTATGTTGAACATGATACATACTAAAGCATTGAAGATGTCATGATATTTATCCATTGGTTTGGAAAAGTTACACACGTACGATCAAATAATTTATGACCAATTATTGAACTAATTTATGATGAATTTTATGGGTTAATTCAATCAATTAAACTAGTTGGAAAATAATTATATATCAATCAATTTATTTAACGAATCTTAATAATTGTTTTAATAAATTAGAAAGTATATTACTCCATTAATACTACATACTATCTCCGTCCCTTTTTAATAGTTACGTTTCTTTTTCAGCATCTAATCTATGTATTTTTTTCAATATTTTGGTATATAAAGTTAAGTAGCTTATATACATAAGTTAAATCAATATGTCTAGTTTCTAAAAATATTTTTTTCAAATTTTTTAACAAATTCTTTATAATAAAAAATTGAGTCAAATAAAAATGTAAAAGTCAAATATAACAATTAAATAGGGACGGAGAGAGTAATATGCATTTCTACATGATACGCGGTACTCCAAGGGTAGCTTTCGCCCTTGGCTTGACTGCATCGCTAAAGCCTTATAAGTTCATCCATGTCGTATCAGTGTTCGACGATAACGACAGCTGACACGATAGCCGATAGGGAGGAAGAAAGAAGAGAAACAATTTGTTGGGGTTGAAATGTTATGATCATAAATATTAGTGTCAATAAGAGTAGCTAACTCTAAAAAAATTTAACAGTCAACTAGTACAAGAAATGGTAAGGGAGGAAACTGAATAATTCACTAAACATTAGGAGGCTAACTGAATATTTTCAAATTTAGAAGGGACAAACTGAAGATTTCACTATAAATCTGATGGGTATTTTGTAATTTACCCTAACAATAAAAATAATTGTATTGCTTAGAAATATTAGTTTACTAGTTTTTTCAAATTAATTCTAATACCAAAAGATATTTTTAAATTCATCACTTCTTCATCAATTTATTTAATAAATCGCATTTTCTCAAATTTCTATACTCTCATCTCACCCATTAATAAAAAAATCATTTAAAAATCCCAAAAACCACCACCCCCACCCCAAAATATCATCTCATCTTTTTTTTGAACTGTTAAATGAGGAATTTATTAAGGAAGAAAGAACAAAAGAGGAGATTGTTCCGTCAAACCACAACAAAGGCTTGCCCACGAGAAGCAGGACATCCAGAAGCTAGACGGAGGAACAACCTCACTCGTACAACAGATGACAAAAGAAACTGAAAATCAGCTCCCTAACGAACACAACGAACCACCCCTACAAACAAGAGAATACTGAGAAAAACGCAAAGCACTCCACAGAATATCATCTCATCTGAACACACCCGAATTCATACTCACTCCGTCCAAAAGTATTCAACACTTCCCTGTATGGTAACTCTGTACATACTAATTTACCAAATTACCCTTACCTCTAAAGCTCAATGAATTTTTTTTACATAAAAAAATAGTCAATATGAGTCATTTCCTTCTTCAAATAAAATTTTACATTATATAATTACTCCCTCCGTCCCCAAAAGATTTTTTAATTTGACTGGATGCAAAGATTAATGTGAATGTGTGACTTTATGTAGTTTGACATAATTGCCCTTGAGTCGAGGTCGCACAAAAAATGAGATAGAAAAACCAAAGTTGAAGTATATAAGTATAGTTTGGTAACTTTGGAGGAGAGAAATTTCTATTTAAGCGAAGTGTATAATTTTTACAGGGATAATCTAAAAAGAAAATATGTATAATTTTTTTGGGACGGACATAGTATTTGATTATTATTCTCGATATATTTATCGTTGTAATTTGATTGTGTTTTACTGTTTTTCTCGATTTCTGTGATTGATTACATTCTAATATAAAAACAGACAAAATAGGAAAGTCAATACTAAAAGTTTCTCATATTAATCTCCGTGTCAGGTCAAACTGTTGTATTAAACTCCCTCCGTTCCAAATGAAATGATATTTCACTTTTGTTTTATTTCATTTTTATGATTGCAAATGCACTCACTTAAAGAATTAATGGTAAAATTTGAGATGAGATAATGGTAAAAATTTATGTAAAATGAGTTAATAACCAAAGATAATCTCAATCGATACAAAAAAACTAGAGTAATAACATATTTGGGAAGATAGGAGAATATATATTTAGGATGGAGGGTGTAATACATAATACATGTCACGATGATGATGATAATGAGAATCTCGATGTTTTGATTGATCCATATGGCTTTTGATTTGAGGATTAAGCATTGGAGTCTTCGAAAGAAAATAAACTGATTACTAGCTACGTGGAGGTTTCACCTTGGCCAACATTCATGCACATCACCACGTATATCAAGACCTGTCCATCTTTAGCCTCTCGTATCAACTACTTACACCTTTCAGGGATCTATCTAAATATTCTCTATTTCATATTCCAATATAGGTAAAAATGTTAATAATATTTTCTAAAGTTCTATGTTTACCACTAATCTTCATTTTTGAGTTAGAGTGTCATCAAGTTTTGAAACCGGGTTAAAAATGTCACTGTCATTAAAAACAGTTAAAAAATTTGTTAACTCTTTAGTTTAATTACAAAAAGTAGTACTTAAAATTTTAAACTTTTACAATTTGATCATAACTTTTTGATTCGCAAACCTGAGACAAGTCTCCACCGTTTCGACGACTTTGGGCTGTAGATCGAACTCCAAATTGCAAATTTGCCAACTCTAGATTAATCAAAATTCAAATTTGGGCACATAAAAAATCAACTCTTTTTTCCTTTAAAATAAAAAATAAAAAATGGATCTATCAACGAATTGAAGCAGCAAAGCTACGACAAGCCAACCTAAACAACGATGATCCTCAAAAGTGCTCTTCTGATTCGCGAATCGACAGCTTCAGACACCCTCATGAGCTTACCGATAGTGGTGGGTCTTTTGGACTTCCCTGGAGCAGACCCAGGTCCTGATCTGGGGCTCTTCTTCGAGCTTGGAGACATCAAACCCAGAGCCTTCTTCATCTTGCTCGCAACAGCGGAGGTAAGCGAACATTGCACGGTCGGGGAGTGATTTGTCGGCGAGTGGTGGTTATTGGGGCTAGGCGCGTCGCCATTAGGAGAGGGGCTTCGAAAAAGAGGTCTGAAAAGCGGCAATAAAGACATCAAAGGCGGTGAGTCGAAGGTCGGCATCGGAGAGTTGTGGTGTGGTGAGCTGATCGAACGGGGAATGGAAATCGGCGGTGATGTGCCTGACGGGGGTGGCGAGAGGCTGCAACGGCGGAGGAAGAGGAGTGGACTCTCTCCTGGAATGGCCGAGAGAAAGGCCCCTTAAGAGATGCGCCATTGGAGAGAGTCAGAGCATGGACTTTGGGTGGGGAAGTTGTGGAGTCGACTGTACCGGCACCAGCATCGCCTCTCCCGGCCTCCGACGAGCCTCCCTGTGCGATTCTAGCTTGATCCATAGCCCAAAGTCACCGGAACGGTGATGACTCGTCTCAAGCTTGCGAATCAAAGAGTTATGATCAAATTGTAAATGATTAAAAACTTTAAGTAGCGCTTTTTTTAATTAAACAAAAAAATTAACAGATTTTCTAACGGCGGTAGTGGTATTTTTAACCAAGTTTCAAAACTTGGATGACACTCTAACTCGAAAATGAAGATCAGTGACAAATATAGAACTTTAAGAAAGAACAGTGGTATTTTTACCTCTTTTCCCTTTCATATTCCATCTTTTGCTTCTTTTTAAGAATATATAATATCCTTTATTTTTCCTTTGATCAGTTATTGGTTGAATAAAATGCATTAAACAAATGGAAATCCACCTTATAGGTTGCTACAAGCTAGGGGCGCATTGTGTTAATCCAGATCCGACAACAAGAGGTTGCAAAGTACTAGTAAATAGCTAATTAACTAGAAATTAAGTGTTTGTTTTGTGAATTCCAATAAGGATTTGTAATAGTAGTAAGGTAGGTTTGCAAATATGAATTAGGAGTAATAGAAATTTATATATAGAGCTAGTCAGAATCTTTGAATCTTTCTAAAGGATGGATTATTGTTAGATCGATTAGTCATGAGTAGAATTGGACAGCACTCGTCTCACCAAATATATAATGATGAATAGGGGGCTTCAAACATCAAGGGTGAGGAAAAAAATATTCACCAAATTTAGGTGTTATCCACCACCAAAAATTCACTACATAATTTTTGGAACCTCAAACCTCAAATCTAAAATGAAAAAGCAAGTGGGGGGAGCAGCCGAAGGTGAAAATCTGAAATGAAAGGGGAGGGGTGCAGCAGCAGACACGTGGGTGTGGGGGTGGGGGTGGGGCCAGGAGGGATGAGTTAAATGGGTCAGCCTACCAAAATTGACTTTTTTTTGTACAAATTCACCTTACACTGTACAAAATCGGACCTCCCAAATTCACGGGGAGGTCCGAATTACATGGAGTGATTCACTTTTTTTTAGGAGGTGAATTTGTACAAATTCACCTCCAAAAAACAAAGTTTGAAACCCCCTAATGCATGGATTCTAAAAATTTCATTAGCAATCCATATTCTACGGTACTCATTGAACCAAACACTTCATTTTAGGATGGGATTCCCTAGGTCACTCGCCGCCAGGAGCGATGTTGGACCCCAAGGTTGGCGCTGTTGCGGCGATCTACTCAGCTTCTCACCAGCACTAGCCTAGCTCTCCCTCCATGTCCCAATTTGCTCTGCCTCACTCGAGATCGAACTCCTCTCATGGATCGCTCGATCTATTTGAATAGATCGTTTGTCTCTTCCCGAAAGGCGTCGTCGCCGGTACTAGTCTCACCGGATGCCCTGGACATGCCGTTTCATGGTTGTTGGGTTGTTGTCAGAAAAGGACTCCAATTTTGCATCTGACCCACCCGGATCGGGTCTTTTGATTGGAGATTGTTGATGGTGCGTGGGTCAAGTTCGTGGCTTCTGATTTGCTCTCGTGCCAGTGACTTGAATCGTGGAACGAGTGTCGATGGCTTGGTTGTTACGGAGGCAGTGTCGGTGAGGCAGTAGGACTTCCTGCCTCACCTGGAGTAGTGATTCGAATGCTTAGGAGCGAACTTAGTTTTGGATCACCCGGCTCCTCTCCTTCTAGCTGTTTTTGGTTCTTTATTGGATTTTGTTGGTGTCTTTTTCTCAAGTTTCTGGATGAGATGGATTGGCATTTATGTGATGGAGCTTTCCTTTCGGACATCAACACTTCCTCTTTTAGCATTATCATGGTAGGATGATATTTGGGTTTGATTGACCCTGACAGGTTTGCCTATACACACCTCACCCTGACAACATATGCGTTTTCAGGCCCTTTCGAGTTTTGGGCGGCGTGCGTGAGGACACTCTTGAATGGTACGATGGAACTTCGACTGCATTACCTGCTTTTCGATCCTCTAGCTATTTGTTGCGTTGGTTCTAGTTTTTTATTTTCCGCTTCTGTTGTCTATGTTTGTTTTTTCGTTTGTTTCGACTCTGTTGGTACTTTGGACTTTAAGCCATTTTGGCTTCTGGTTGTAGTTTCGTTTGATCATTAATAAATTGATTGGGTTTAGTAAAAAAAAAACAAAGAACCAAACACTTCTTTAGTATAACGCCTATGCAAGAACCTTTCGTAATAGCTTAGAAGCACTGGTTGGAGCAATTTATTATTAGAAAATGGTTTTTTGTACGCTATCTCATTTTTTTCATGCTTAAATTAGTGCCCAATCAATTAAGTCACGCACCACTGAAAATATTTGAACCTAAAAACTTGGAAGGATTCGACAGACTGATCATGTAATCTCTACTCTCTAGATATGGTGGTTATTACTATATACTATAATTATTGGACGAGCTAGTTGGTCTTGTTAATTAGAGGTAATTAAGAATATATATATTATATATACATATATATATATATATATATATATAGCTTGTAAGAAAGAGAATATAGGAAATTGGTAATTAAGAGAATATATATATATATATATATATATATATATATATATATATATATATATATATTCCTCAATCAACTGACATCAGGAGTGATGTCACGGACTTCAAAGTTGCGGACTTCAAAATTTTCAGAAAAGATTTCAATAGCTAAAGGTGGGCCACAGGCTGTCGACCACGGACTTCAAAAGCGGACTTCGAAATTGGTGACTCGCGGACTTCAAGATTTCAAATCCGAAGATAATTATCTGATCCTACGTCAGGAGTGACGATAGCAGACCAGATATTTATTTCCAACCAAGCGTTATGAATGACGTCAGTCCGGATTCCAAACTAGTTGAACTCCGTGGCCTTTGTATATAAGTAGATTACCTTCGCAGTTGTAAGACTCACCCTTGAAAACACTCTTGTAATCCTTCCTACTACTCTCTCTCTCTCTCTCTCTCTTTGATGTATAATAAACAAGGGATGTCTCAAACCCGCTGCCTTCCTGATATCAGAGCCATCTTTTTTGACCTGGTAGGAGGATATATAGTGTAATAAAGATCAAGTTAAATCTCTTTGTGAGATCAATCTGTGAGTTTTTATTTGCAATAAATTCGTTATTACTTATTGTTCTTTAATCATGCATCCTTTTATTCACTATCAGCATATTCTGAATCAAATCATGTGAGACTTTATAAATGAAATTAATTCCTTAAGGATGAAGATCAGAATTTCTGAAGGAATAATAGAATTATACAATCAAAAGATAAATAATGAAAGATTATCATAATTCAATATCAGATACTATCAAACCATGATTAATTGTGAAAAATATAAGATTGATAGATGGTCAATTGCAATCGTTAATCTTAGATGCCAAAGAAAAAGACTAGCTTCAATCTTGAATACTGATTAATGGGTGTTCGTTGGTAATTTCTAAAGGTTTATAAAGAAACTTAAGATCCTAAGTTGTTTCAAGTGTTTGGTAAGCCGGTGTATTCTGGACAACGTTGGTAAGCGGCAGAAGGCGTAAGACCGTGTTCCCGTTGTGGTGATGGTGTTCCCGATTGAAACAATTAAGAGTCTTCGGTTTTAGAAGAAATACTTAGAGATTAATTAGATCGAGATAATCTTTAAGATGAATAAAATGACAAAACTCTTATCGTCTAAAGCGACTACTTCATATTCTAGATATAGCGCTGATAATAATTAAGATTTTAAATCTACTGAGATTAATATCGCCGATATAAAACAAAGATTACAAAATTGGTCTATTCCAAAAGTTGATCCTGAAACTATTTACAAAATAGGAACTTTTGATTTTTCTTCCAGCAATTCAATAAAACAAACAGAACAAACTATTCCTTTAAATCAAGAAATTGAAACAATCCGATTAATTAGTAATCAGGCTATTAAACACCATAAAAAAGATAAATATAAGTTTATGCATATAGGAATGATTCAAATAGCAATCAAACATATGTTCCGAATAGGAATAGATATTCCCTTAATAATGATTCTTAGAGATGCTAGACATCTAAACTTTAATAATTCTCTGTTAGCTATGGCAGAATCCAATCTTGCTAATGGTCCAGTTTTCTTTAACTGCTATCCAAATTTTACAATCTCTCTTTATGATCCAAATATACTTGATACTTTAAGTTTAACAATAAAGACTAAAAATATGAATTTTGCTACTAATGCTAAATCTATTTGTGTAATTTATCGAGTTTGTTACAAAGTAATGACTACTACTATAGAACCAAAAGCCAGATTCAGTTCATTAAGAGAAGAAACTGTTGTCTTTGAAGCTAATTCACAAAACTCACTAATACATGTTCCTAAAAAACTAAAATGGAATGAGATTTCAAAATCTAATCAATGGGATTTAGAAAATCTTGTCCCTCATCAACCATTAGAAACCATGAATCAAAAGGCTTCAATTACAGAGTCAACTGATGGTTCTGTCAAAATAGACTTTTCAAACTATTTTCCTCAAACTATGTTTAATCAATCTAAGGCCTCTAGACCTTCGATTTATAAGCCTACTTCTTCTTTTCAAAATCAGATTCCAAGGTCGCTTTCTTTTGAAAATATTTCTGTACCTACTGAATTAAGAAATGTTGATTTTAATGATGAGATTCCTCAACCTATTTATGATATTAAAGATGAAGCTTCTTCTAGTATAAATCCTACTCCCAGTGAAATGGAAGTTTTTACTACAAAAGGTTTTATTAATGTCATAATTGAAGAATTTGTTATTGACAAAGAATTTTTAAAAAAGGATCTAAAGGCAATCGAAAATAGAGATAAAGCCACTTGGTTTTTCAAAACGTTTTCTAATGAAGAAACCAATAGATTTAAAGAAAAATGGTTTGCTGAAATGAATAATCTTGGAATGCATATTCCACTTTTTGTTTGGTTTGAATCCTACGCCCAAAAGGAAAATATAGATTATCATTTTTCTAATATTAATCTTGTTACTGAAGTCACAAAAAATGGACTACTATTGATAATTAATAAGGACGTTATATCTATTCATCCTCCATCCGAATCAGTTTATATTTCCCCTCATCATTCTGATGAACATAATTGTGTGACTCAGCCATACAAATCGATTCCTAATAAAGAATTAAAAGATCCAACAAAGATACCTTTTATTTCAATAAATTCTCAGCTTAATTACACAAATCAATCTTTAATAACAATTGGTGAACAACTTAATAGAATATAACCAATAGTTGTTAAAAATTCCAAAACTCTTAGTCTTCTCTCAACTAGTAAAGTCAATATTCCACCTTCAATCCCTCCAGCTTTAACAGGTACTTTTACACCTATAGAAAAAAAAATAGATTAAAAGGGTTTCCTAGTAATAATAATTCAATAACAAAAATTGGGTCAGAAATAGAAAAGATTAATAAGCAAATAGCAAAAGGTAAAAATATTAATGTCATCTTTGAAGTTGATGAATTAGAAGATCAATTCAGACAAATGAATATTTACACACCATCCCCGGGTATTAATAGGATAAAAAATCAAAATTATTACAAATAAAAAACATGGTACGGAAAACCTAGCTACTCCGCCAGATACTTTAATAGAGGAAATAAATAGTACTAATATTAATTATGACGGAAGTTCTATAAATGTTTGGAACTTAAATGGTTATACCGAATACCAAATTGTTGATTTAGTCTGTGAAATGGAAATGACAGCTAATGTCTATATGACTAATGATCATACCAATCAGCAAGCTCTTTGTTTCAATGAAGGATTATGTTTCAAATTGCCATTCATATTAATAAAATATTTAAACACTAATGTCATTCTAGGGACTCCGTTCATTACAAGTCTTTATCCTTTCAAAGTAACTCCATCTAATATAATATCCAATATTTTAGGAAAAGAAATAAGATTCAAATTTGCATATCCAATAGAAGAAAAAAGTATAAAAATATTACAAAATTCTTTTATAAAACCTTCTTCTATTAATCAGATCCAAGCAAAACAAAAGCAATATAATTTTCTAATTCAAGAGATTCAAAACTTAAAATTTAAAGAATAAATTAATCAATCTGCCACGGTAGAAAGAATTCAAAAGCTAAAAGAAAAACTAGAGAAAGAAGTCTGTGCTTCTATCCCAAACGCCTTTTGGAATAGGAAGAAGCATATTGTTAATTTACCTATATTAATACTTTTAATGAAAAGGATATTCCAACTAAATCCAGATCAATTCATATTAATGAAAAATTAGAAAATGTTTGCAAAAAGAAGATACGCATTAGTTTGATTAAATTCTTTCACAGTCTGCATGTGACCCATTAATTTATATACACAATATAGACACAAGAATATATAGTGCTTTCAAGTCAAAATTGCTTCTTATTACTATACTAACGAATCTTAAGACCATCTGGTATCATTAAGTAAATTATACCACCAACCTCTTAATTGTCCTGTGAATCCATTCACGAGAAGACGCATAGCTTGTTGATTAGTATTACCACTATTCATGTAGGCATTAGCTGCCATTTCCATTTCACAAATTAGAGTAAAAATTTGGTAATCAGTGTATCCATCAAGATTCCAAACACATATGGAATTTCCATCATAGGCATTATTATTTTTTCTTTCTTCAAACATAGTATCTGGAGGAGAGGGTTTTGGGTACCAAGCTTTCGATTTATAATAATCTGGGTTTTTAACTCTATTAATACCTGGAGAAGGAGTGTCAATGTTCATATTTTTGAACTGATTTTCTAACTCATCAATTTCAGAGATGACATTAATATTTTTGCCTTTTGCTATCTGCTTATTAATGTTATCAATTTCTAACTGAATTTTTAATATGAAATTATTATTAATATTATTAGTTCCTTTTAACCTAAAGTCTTTGCTTATAGGTGTGAATGTGCCTGCTAAGGCTGGAGGAGGTATTGAAGGAGGAATATTTTTGACATAACTAGTTGAAGGAAAATTAGTCAAAGGAAGACTAAGAGTTCTGGATTCTTTATTAATAACACTTGGTTCTATTCTATTCAGTTGTTCTCCAATTGTAATTAAAGAATGATTAGCATAATTAAGCTGAGAATTTATATTAATAAAAGGTTGTTTTGTAGAGTCTTCTAACTCTTTTTTAGGAACAGATTTAAAAGGTTGACCAACACATTTGTTGTCATTAGTATGGTGAGGAGCAATATAAATACTCTCCGGTGGAGGATGAACAGATATTACTTCCTTATCGTTAATAGTAGTCCAATTTTTTGTAACTTCTGTTACAGGAGCAATATTAGAGAAAGGGTAATTAATATTTTCCTTTTGAGCATAAGATTCAAACCAAACAAAAAGAGGAATATGCATTCTGAGACTTTCCATCTCAGCAAACCATTTTCCTTTGAAATTGTCAGTTTCTTTTTTGGAAAACGTTTTAAAATACCAAGTAACCCTTTCATCATTCTCAGGAGATTTTAAATCCCTTTTTAAAATTTCTTTATTAATAACGAATTCTTCAATAATAACATTAACAAAACCTTTTGTAGTAAAAACTTCCATCTCACTAGGAGTAGGATTAATACTTGAAGAAGCTTCGTCTTTAATATCATAAACTGGTTGAGGAATTTCATTATTAAAATCAACGTTTCTTAATTCTGTGGGAATAGAAACATTTTCAAATGAAAGAGATCTTGGAATATGATTTTGAAAAGGAGATGTGGATCTATAGATTGACGATCTGGAGGTTTCAGATTGACTAAACCTAGATTGAGGAAAATAATTAGAAAATTCTATCTTGACTGAACCGTCTGTCGATTTTGAAAGATTCTCTAGATCCCATTAATTAGATTTTGAAATTTCATTCCATTTTAATTTTTTAGGAACATGTATCTGAGAATTCTGAGAATTGGCTTCAAACACTACAGTTTCATCTCTTGATGAACTGAACCTAGCTTTTGGTTCAATCGTAGTAGTCATGACTTTGTAATAGACTCGATAGATTAAACAAATTGATTTAGCATTATTAGAAAAAATTCATATTTTTAATTTTAATAGTCAGACTTAAAGTTTCAAGTATATGAGGATCAAAAAGAGAAATTGTAAAATTTGGATAACAATTAAAAAATACTGGACAATTTGCAAGATTTGATTCTGCCATTGCTAGTAGAGAGTTATTAAAATTTAGATGTCTAGCATCTCTAAGAATAATTAATAAAGGAATATCAATCATTATTCGAAACATAGGCTTTATCACAATTTGGACCATCCCAATATGCATAAACTTATATCTGTCCTTTTTATGATGATTAATAGCTTGATTACTTATTAACCGAATTGTTTCAATTTCTTGATTCAAAGGAATAGTTTGTTTCGTTTGTTTTATTGAATAGCTAGATGAAAAATCAAAAGTTCAACTTTTGTAAATAGTTTTTGGATTAACCTTAGGAATAGACTAATTATGAAGCTTTTGTTCAATGTCTGCTATATTGATTTCAGTAGAATTAAAGTCTTCATTATCATTTACTTGATCTGGAAATGAGACTGCTTCTTTACCAGAAAAGAGTTTTGCCATTCTATCCATTTCAAAGATCGAATTTCAATCTAATTAAACTCTAAACTTTTCTTCCAAAATCTAAGACTCTGATTGTTTCAAACTGGAATACCAACACCTTAGCAGAAAAACGTGGTCTTACGCTCCCGGTGCCACTCATCGCCCTAGGTTCTTCCGGCTTACCAACGTTTGAAACAACTTCAAATCTTAAAATTCTTTAGAAAACTTTAGAACCTAACAGACTTAGATTCTCTCTTTAAAATTAATAGACCTAGCAACAATCTTTTACTGTTAAAGACTCAGGTTTTAAATCCTGAATCAGCCAAGCGATAAAATAGTCTTTAATTCTTGAAATCTCTTTAGAGACTCGTTATATTCTTTTTCTCTTTTAATAATTATCGCAACAAGTTCAGCCTTTCTAATGCTTATATTAATCCTGTATTCAAAACTGGAAGGAGGAGATAAAGCATTTAAGGTCCTAAGTTCATAAGCATAAGATTCTGTTAAATCTTCATGCATTATTAAATCTATCATACCGTTATCTAACGCATTTTTGTACCAAGTAGGAAGAACCATGATTAGGCGACTGACAATAAGACCTTTATCCTATGATAACGAGCTAAATTTTCTCTAAAAGGGTCTTTTAGTTCTAGAATTTTGAATATTAGGTCAGATTTTCTATTATAAAGATTAAATCTTTCGTCCAAGGATAAATTTATTGAACTTTCAAAATTATGAAGACGATGCTCTATTAATGACAGTTCTTGTTCAAGAATACCAATAGTCTGATGAAGATTAACCAAATTATCAAGAGCTTGATATGTAGCAGTTTTGTACCATTGAAGAACCATTTTATTCAGAATGAAGAATTGCAGCAAGTCTTTCTTTTTCATCCTTCAATCTGATTATTCTAACCATATTTAAATCTATATTCCCTTGCTCACATTCAATCATAGTTTCGTAATATCTAATATTAAGTCTAAGGTTATGTTCAGGAACATCATTAATTTCATGATCATATGATTGATTGTATTTGTGTATAATTAATTTACCACAAACAAATTAATCATTATTGATGCTCGTTTTGAAATATATATATATATATATATATATATATATATATATAAATATATATATATATATATATATCTCCCTCTCTATCGATCTCCCAATTAATATATTTGGAAAATTGTAATGATGCTGTTCAATAATTAGCTTAATTAGGTGATCATGAGAGATTTTTGTTGTTTGATTAATTTGATCATAACAGGTCAAAGGGTATAAAAGAAAATATCAGTTCAAATTATATTATACATTATAAAAAATGTCAAGGTTATGAACAGTAAGTTGTTTGTTCTTTTCTGTTTTTTTAGTTCTATTTTTTAGGTCCCCCAATTATTTTGGTTTTTTTTCATCTTTAATTTTTTCTACATTTTTGACCCAAACAACGAAACAAATTCATTTTTTGTGTGTTTAATTTTTTTATTCTTATAGTTTAATGTGCTGTATATTTAGCTTCTAGACTTTGATATGTATTGGAGTACAATTCAGCCCGATTTTATACATTACACATATTATTCTCATAAAAATTGGTCATGTTTAAAAAGTTAAAAGGTCTACTATAACATCTTTTATAATATTTTATTTTTCATCAATTACTATAATGAAAACTTGTAAAAATGTTTGAGTGCGAATTTTTTTCGTCATACTCAAGAAAAAAATGTTTTTTTTTTCAATTTGAGAATTTTTCACTAATTGCTTTTATTTAAAAATTGTTTCCCACCGCCCAGAGGGTGGTTGAAAAAAAATCTAGTACTGTAACATTTGTCACTCATTTTGCGAAAGTGGATGAATAGTATCAGTTTTGTCGGTTTGTTTCTTTTTTTATTTTTTTTTATCCCTCAGTAGCAAACGACACTGTTTGATTGACAGCAGCCCAGTAGCTTCTGTGTTAATTTCTCCTTTTCTTTTTGGTCCGTTAATACTCTATCTGTGTTTTAACAAGGTGCGGTTAACGGTGCTTCGCGATGGAGTCAAATGGTTGCATCTGTTCATAATGGCCACTCACAAATTATTAAAGCTTGTTATAGTTGTTACTCCAACTAATTGTCCACAAAACTTTAATGTTGACATATTGGCACTGAACTTGATCAGGAAAACTTAAAAAAAATTGAATTAAAAAACCGATTCATTAAACTTGAAAGAATTGCAAGTGAAGAGTAATTTACCGACAAAATTAAAAAATGGTAGTAGAGATTAAACCATCTACGGTCTCTCGACACATTCCTTGCATCAACTACCCCTCTTTTGTATTACTTGCTTTGTTAAATTGCTAGAGAGTAGATGATAAGCTTTAGATTTAGGAGAGAAATAAGAGGAACCGAGAGATATTGAGTTTAGGTAGGGATTGTAGTGGAAAGTAGAGGACGGAAAGAAATGTCTGGGATCGGATTGGAGATGGGTCGATGGAAGTGAAGATAATAAATTGTTTGAATCATAGCAATGGGAGGAGCAGCTCAGGTTGGCAGTATAAAAAGTAGGGGTGTTCACAGTTCGATTTGGAACGGAAAGTGAGAATTAAATTAGTATTCGTCCACTAAATGCGGGTATACTAAATATGGTTCATTCTGTTTACGATTCGGAGCGCGGCTATCTATATATGTTTCTTTAGTGTACTTATCCTACAACTTTATTCAATATATTATGAGACATTTCAATATTTTATAGCGTTTATGTGTAGATTCAGGGCATTTAAAAATGAGAGTAATTAGTCTCGGGCATCTAGTCTAGTGACTAAGCTCATAAGGACATTTCTGGTTGACTAATTTCATGTAAACAACTAGCATAGTTCTTCTCATTCTCATAGTGGAACTCTTGCTTCTTTTATAATAAAAATTGTCATTTGCCTTAAAAAAAA
Source organism: Stellera chamaejasme (assembly GCA_024586325.1). Lineage (NCBI taxonomy): Eukaryota > Viridiplantae > Streptophyta > Magnoliopsida > Malvales > Thymelaeaceae > Stellera > Stellera chamaejasme. The sequence continues at coordinate 8,418,626 of CM044982.1, read as the reverse complement.
CTCCTAAGGACATAAAATGAAGGTGTTGTGTTCAAGTCTCTTTCATACCAATTCTCAATCCCTTACCCTCTTTATATAAAAAAAGGAAAGTAATTTGCACATAAAAATAGCATCCTTAATTTTGAGAATCGCTTTCCGGATTTTATAAATTTGAAAAATTTTATCTTGAATTAAATTTATTCCAAATAATGTGACTTTTATTGTAAAAAATGTGTTTACAAATATAATAAAATAGAAAAATGAGATTGAGTATGAATGAATATATGAATTTTGTTTGTTAATATGTACATATGGATCAATTTAATATCTGTGGATTTAAAAAAATAAAAACCAAATTTAACCCGCATATTAATGTTTTCTCAGTTTACAGGTTTTTCGGTTCGGTTAAATATAGTTTGGCTCATTTTTTGCGATTGAACACCTATAGTAAAAATAAAATAAAACCATAGATCGGTTATTAGAATTACTCATTATCATATCACCACTCACCAGTCATTACATATTGTTTTGTTAAATCACCAATACTCAAAAGGAAGTAAACATGAATAAATATAAAAGTTGAAGATATATAGGGGTCTTTGTGCTAATAAAAGTTAAATAAAAGAATTTTCCCTTAAAAAAGGTAACATACACGAGTTTGTTTATTTACAACATATGTGGAAAAATACATACCTAAATATACTATTAATTAACTAACTCAACTAATAAACTAAAAGACTAAAACACCATTCATAGACATTTATTAAGATGATAAACTTGACATTTGCATGATGTATGTTTTTTCACATATGTGATAAATAGACACTTACCACCACACACCCAACCACATTCAACAAAAACTCATAATAAGTGTCTATTCATAAATAGTAGCAACATACCATACACCCCGAATCACATCGGACAAAAAACTCATAATAACTATTCATGAATAGTAACAACATCTAAATTGGAGTTATATAATTTCTTCTTCTTTTTCGAACGTTTCATCCTTGGTAGCTTTTATTTGTTCTCTCTTTTATGCAGGCTTTTGTTTGTTCATTATTTTTTTTATTTAACATTTTGGTTGAATATGTATATTTTTGTTTGTTTTGGTTTTTATTTCTTTAGGGATGAAGTATCTTCTAAATTCATGGTTTATTCGCATCAATCCTATAAGTTTTTAATTGAAAATATTTTTGATGTGTTTTTATTTGTGTAGAGATTTGTATTTAACATGAAAATGTCTAGGGTCAACTTTACCTTTTCTACTTCAATGCCCTGAATGAATGCAGAAAAATTGAATCGACCAAAACAATTAAGCTTCAAAATTTCAGTTAATTTTTATAAAAACGGATCATGTTGTCAAAGTTAAAATGTCTAATACTCCCTCTGTCACCAATTAATTCTACACATTTTCTTTATGAGTTGTCCTTAAAAAATTCCACACTTTCGTTAAATGGAAACTTATCTGCTCTAAAGTTACCAAATTATCTATGTTTTATTTTAAAATTTTCTATCTCATTTTTTGTGCAATTTCTTCTCAATGATAATTATGTTAAAGTACATAAAATCTTACATTTACCTTAATCTCCAAGTCCACACAAAATATAGAATTAATTGAGAACGAATGGAGTATGTTCTTCTTATTATAATATTTTTATTTTTACATCAATTACCATATTAAAAGTTTCTAAGAGTGTTTACCGATGAGGCTTTTGTTGTGCTCAGAAAAATATTCTTTTCTCAGCTTCAAAATTTGTATCCTTCATTTTGCTTTTTTAGTTGTCCCCACCGCAAAGGCCACGGATGGTAAAAAAAATCTAGTAGAAAAAAAAATGGCAATTAATTATCGAATCGACCGTCATTGGGGCGTCGGTTAGCTAGCTAGCCTAGGCAAAGTCAACAATAAAGTTTTAGTCACCCACTCATATGAGAACAACCTCTAATTCCAATAACACTTGAAGTTGCATCCATGCCAGTATTGTACCACCACCGAATTTACTGAAATTAGAGGGTTTGTTCGTTTGATGGAAATGTATAAAAGTTGATACGGTTAGATATACTATCAGGGGAAAGAACTGAAAAAGTCTCTACTGCGCCTCCATTAAATTTTTCTGAAGTATGATGTACTTCCTGCGTTCCATTAAATTTGATCCGTCCAATGTTTATACTTGTCTTTGACATATGCATACGCATACAAATTATTTTACTTTATATGTCAACATGTCGAAAAAAATAAATCATAAATTAAATGCTGAAAATGAAATAGATCAATCGTAATGGGACAGAGGTAGGGCTGTAAATGAGCCGAGCCGAGCTCGAACTGTGTTCTGCTCGAACTCGGCTCGAAAGTTTTTGTTTGAACTCGAGCTCGGCTCGATAGTTCGATGAGTCTTCATGATGCAAGTTCGAACTCGGCTCGAATGATTGCTCGAGTTCGGCTCGATTGCTTGTGAGCTGCTTGACCTGTAAAGACACATTCAAGCTACGCTCGAGTTCATCTCGATAGCTGCTCAAAATCCGATTTAATTAACAAAATAAAGCATAATCTAAGTAGCAAACATAATCCAACAAGCATGATCTAGTAGTCCTTATACTGCATAAGTCTAGTAAAATAGATCATACTACTTTAATTACTCACATATTAACTATCATAACTCTTATTAATGTGTTTTGTTTGATAGCTCGATAAGCAATCGAATCGAACTCAGTACCGCTCGAACTCAACTCAATAAAATTATCGAGCCATGAATTCTGCTGGAGTTCGAAGTCGAAACTCAATAAGACAGTGCTCAAGAATACATGAGTCGAGTTCGAGTAAGTTCGATAAGAGCTCGACTCATTTACAGCCTTAGACGGATGGAGTATATCTGTATATTCAGAATAAGTTTGAAAACTACTTGTAATTTGCCCTTATAGAGTTAACACTAATAACTTATTATGCACATATTCTTATACTTAGGGGCGGCGCCTCATATAAGTGAGTGGGTGCAAATGTCCCCTCTCACTTTTGGGTTAATATAGGTTTAGTATGTAAATTTTATGGAAAATTCATTATAATCTTTATAAATTTTGCTATGCCCCCACTCAATTAAAGATTGAACAATTGCCTTCATTGGTTTGATTTTCTAGCTCCATCCCTGCTTATACTATTTCTAAAAGTACCTTCACCCCGTTACATTGGAGATTATTCCCTAAACCCCTACAATCCATTTATTTAAGATTTTTGTATAGTTTCAAACTTGCCACCACAATAAAATATTGTTGGGTCTGCTACTAATGTATATCTCAAAAAGGCTCAATAATGCGAAATGTGGTAAGTACTCAAAAACCAATGTGACACTTAAATATAAGATTGAAAAAATTCATTAATTGGATATTGAAAAGAAACCTAACAATTTAAAAATTTGAAAAAACGAAAGAGTAGTATGTCTTGTGTCATGGTCCTGAAGTTCAAGCTCTCACTGGGCCCAATAATCAACCAACTGAAGTCTGCTATGCTATATGGGTAAGTTCGGCCCAGACAACTATTGGATCAGGCCCAACCGGATGCTTCCATCAGGAAGGAGAGAGGTTGAGTTGATACTTGTAACAGTCGCTCCTCTGAGATTTGTGGGGCTACAAGCAGGGATTTGCAGTAATCAACAGTTTGTAATTCCACAACACTTGCACAAATTTCTCTTGTCGATCATCAAATTATCTTAAAAATGTCTCCTTTGGCAATCTTTCATCATCTCTGTTACGCTTCACCACAATTTTCCAAGAACCAAACCCTACCTCTTACTCACTCCCGCTTCATTTCATCCGATTCCTTCCTGGGGCTCAAAGACAGGACCCGTTCCGTGAACATTGGGATCAACAGACATAAATCTTTAAACTATCGCTCTGCTTGTGTTGTTGCCGCTGGACAGTCAAATTTTGTCAAAGGTTTGTGGAGATATAGGTGCTTTAATAGTGTTTTTATGGTACTACTAGTAGTAGTATTATTCATCTTACAGAAAGAAGAACTGATGTAAATGTGGATGTTTTGAGTTGCTGGATCTAGGTTGTTTTTAAAGCCACAATGGAAGCTCAAAATTGTCTTGGTTAAGTTCACTGCTGCAGGAAACAAAGGATTTCTTGGTTGTTCAAGTGATAGCTAAGCAATTTGAAATTAGTGGTTGAAGTTTGCCTAGGCCTATGAGCCCTTTTACTACTAAATGATGATTTATTTACTCCGCTTAAGCTTGCATTTAATTGCAATACATGCCTTTTATATTCTTACTATGATCTGCAAAGAAACTGGCTGCAACTATGTGAATATGGTTTAAAAGGTTACAAGATTCAGCGGCTTGAATTGAACCAATTGTGTTTGTAAAGCTACGTTCTTTGCACTACAAGTTCTTATATCCTTGTCAAACTTGTGGTTGCTTAATTGACTTGTCCAAAATGAGATGGTTATTGTTTCATGAAGATTTAGGCTTTTGGTAGATTCCCTGCTTTGTGTAAACCTGCATGAGCTGCACATAGTCCGTATTTATTTTCTTCTCGCAGCAATTTGATGCTTTTGTATGGGTGTTGATTCAAGAAATTTAATTACAGCTTAGTCTCACACCTTCAAGTTGGCTATCGTTGTGTATTTCTGACAGTGCTTCAAACAGCTTGGAAAGTTGGGAAGGATGGGGTAGAGGCCGGAACCAGTTTGGTGCCTGTAATTCTCCTGCTGACCTTGCTGTTTTTACTCTCATTTTTAAGCTATAAGGAGTTCATTCTTTGACTTCATTCATTTTTCTGTTATGGTCATAAATATAACTCCGCTCTTTGATGCCAGGACTCTGTACCAAGACCGGCTGCGAGGATTGGTGTGTCAGTAGTTGCAGTGACGGTTGCACTCTTTGTACTCAAGTCTTTCTTGTCTACAGCTTTCTTTGTTTTGGTATGTTGTCATTCTGCCTTCAGAGTTTGATAAAGCTTGAGCAGTTAATGCAGGGAATAATTAATTATGACTACTATGTGATTATTTTGACACATCATGTTCTCCCTTGAATGAACAGGGCACCATGGGACTTGCATATTTCATATTCATCGCTTTAAACAAAGATGAAGGGCCTAGAGGGGGTGGAGGCAGTGGCAGTGAAGCATCCGATGACCCAGTTGAAGAAGCAAAGAGAATCATGGAGAAGTACAAGTGATGACTGTATGAGCAAGATCACCTGCATCCTCAAAACTAGGCAGATCATATACAAATACCTTCATTCACAGGTGTGAATAGTTGCTGGAAGAGAGATTAATAGCTCCAAAGATTGACAAGTTATTGGATTCCTCAAGTAAGTACTATGGTTGCCCTACATATATGCTCTTTACCAGCTGAATTTGTAAATGTGAACGATTCAAAATACAAATTTTGCCTCCATGGAACAGTGTGTTGATTCAGGAAGAACATCGTATGCGGAATACTGATAATAGATTGTTACTCCTGCATTCTTTTCCTAACCCAGATTGAAACAGGTCGACGTTGTTGTAGATGATCGACATGGATGATGAGTATAGTCATAGTTAACCAGATTGTGGATTCATCTTCCTGGAGTGACAAGTTGTTGATCTTTGAATGCTGAAACAAATAATTAAAGTTACATGAAGATAGACCCATTTGCATGTGTAATTATGGTTAAAGTGGGCATGCTGAAAAGGCAATATGGGAAAACAGAGATATGAGCATGCCTTTGAGGCAATGATCATCTTATGGCTATGGGCTGTTGTTAATTTGCTAAACTTGGCAACCTTTTCCCACACAATAATATCTATTTCTCGATGGCGCGGGCGAGTTTCAAAATCATTGCTATAAATACCTCCTGTTTTTATTCCAAAATGATATCAATTTCAAATGCTTCACCAAAAGAAGATACCCCTTCCAACATCATGATGAGTGGACTGTATATGTTTTCAATCTTTCTACACCATGCATGCCATGCCATGCCATGCCTTGAGAGAGAGAGAGGGAGAGAACTGGGTTGACTGACACAGAATCCATGATCATGACGGAGGATATAGTAATTATCATTCATCCTGCAGTTATTGAAACTGATCGAGGACAGCAAAATCATGAACAAGAGAGCTACCTAAGAATCTAACGGACGGCCACCTCGCTGCGTGAATTGGAATAGCACTCAAAATTATACTCCCTTACTAAGTACTGCTATCAACAAACAAACAAACAAACAAACAAACAAACACCCTTCTTCCCACCTCTAACACAAATTCTGTTTATGGGGAATATTTTGGTTCCATGTCCATGATTCAACCAACATCACTCATTCTCGTACATCTATCATTTTTTTATTTTTTTATATATTATTTACAATTTTTACATTTCCATCTACATTTTCCCTATACTTTTTAATTATTATTCTTTTTTCCAGTATCTAATATTGTGAGCAAAAGAACACAGCTAAGATTATTTTGTGTAAAACCTCCCCACTAGGAACTTTATATATTTATAGAAATATACAGAAAAACAATTACTCCACTACTAATTTCCAATTTCTCGACTTGGAACAACGAATATTCCAATTCCCAAGTTAATTTTTTCTATTAAAAAAATTGGGAAAGAAAAGAAAAATAAAAGTGAGGCTTCGTTCCTCCTTTTACTCATGGTTCCGTACTTCCATTCTAAATTCGCATTATTGCAGTTTAATCAATGTGCCCTTTCAAAATATATTCCTGGGCTTACTTTAATTTGGGCCCACATAGAATACAGGCCCATATGGACCCAGCAACTTGAGTGCTGGAACAGCCTCAATTTTCCACTTCGAAGTTTTTAATTCAACGGTGGTGATTGAACTCGCAGAGAAGACGACGAGGGTTTTGCATTGCATTGCATTGCATGGAAATCTCTGCTCAAAGAGTGGAGTTCTCCAAAGCCAAAGGGAAAGAGTCAAGAAATTGAAAGCAGGAATTTTGCAGTTCCTAAGATCGGCTTTTTGGCTTTAATGAAGTTCCGGCTTAAGAATAAATCACGCAATAAATATAATTCTCATCTTAATACTTTCCTACTTTTTGATACTTTCACCTCAAAAATTAGTTCTTTTCTTTTTTTCTCATTAAAAAGATTTTAAAAATATATATTTAGAAACTACACATATTAATTTACAATTTGCATGAATAAATAAAATCATAAATTAAATACTAAAAAATAAACACATTTTTTTCGGTGAATGTTGTCATCCAAAACCAATGACAAAAAACAAAGTAGTCAATTCAGGGACCAACCCCGTACAATCAAGAAAAGCAGCTCTAAGCGGAAATGAGCATAACAAATCCCACAAACCATGCAATTTAAGGTTGTATGGTATGAAAAGCATAGAAAATGTCATGAAAGTAAAAACCTAAGAACCGAAAGAAACTACATCAACTCATAATGGTATAAATGAATGGTAAGCAGGTCGATTCCATGTCGAACTAGGATGAGTTCTTCATAGCTCATTTTGGTTTTGAATAAGTGTCTGTGCACGACATCTCTCTCGTAATATCTGGCCACCGACTCCCTCCACCAAACTAGCCGCAAATAGCAAGCTACAAAAGGCCTAGATCCTAGCCTCAAAAGCAGCACTCACACCAATGATGTACCTGAGTCGATTTAAGCACACGGGTATAAAGCAAAGGCTCCAAACCCCATACTATTCGGTTTCAACAGCCTCATTGCTCAAGGCAGGGCGAGCCTCCATTGCCCGTCCCTGCCGTTTCACTTGCATGTTCCTCTGGTTTTTCCACAATCTGGTTCTTCCACCGCTCTTGCGAGCAACGAGGAGCCGGCGCTATCCTTGCAGCCTTCCTCTTGTAACCGGTTCCTCCACCACATTGCGAGCAACGAGGATTGTCGCGGGTTCCTCCTTTGTGAGTGCGATGGTTGCCATGTTTTCCACCAAAGCCTCCAACACCATCAACAGAGCGATTGCAGGGTTATCGAAAGGAAGAAAACAAAATGAATAAAGTGAAGGAATTAGAAGTAGTCGAAAATTGAGGAGAAGAAAGATTTCGTGAGGAAGGGATAAAAATGGCCTCTGAAAACTCTACCAAACCCTACCCTAGCAGAACAAGGACAGAAAATTTTTATCAACTTTAATTTGAAACACACTATTTTTAGTAACGGAGATCATAGTATTTTTTCGAATAAAAATAAATACTGGTTTTGTACTAAACGATAACACGCGAGAAATCGTGGGAAACAGTAAATGTTATGGGAATTTATATATAGTTATAATAATTGTCCACTTTGACATTTTGATTTGTCTCAATTTAATTAGTTTCCCCTTTAAAAAACTAATACTTACCAAATTTACAAGTTTATCTTCGATTCTCCTTCAAATTTTTAAATGGGATCCACCATATTTCCTTTTTCTTTGATTCTATGTTGTTAGGAAAATTGAAATACTAAATTAAACTACTTCCCATTTTTATTACATTAAACTACTCTCCTTCTTTTAGTACTTTGTTAAACATGATAAATAAAGTGGTACAGATGAGCATATTAGTTTTAACATAATATTGAAATACTAACTTCTTTACTTTATAGTAGTAATTACTAACTTCTTTACTTAAAATATTGAAATACTTATATTTTAGCATTTAACACAATTTACTTTATTATACATATGTTATACTTATATTTTGATATTCATACCAAGGGAAATGCACTTTTTTACATGAACCTACAGTACTTACTTTTGTTACTTGAAAAAAAAAAACTTTACCTCCACATGGAATAAGTTTGTTTTCTAGTATTTTTAAGATGAGTTGCTATATAGTGCACATGTGCGTACTACACGCGCATAAGATGTAATTTAAATTACATCAAATACCACTTCGGCTTTCAATCACAACTCCAACTTTTGACGAAGCTTCCGTCGCCTCCGACGATGTTTTGCGTATTCCGGCGAAGCTTTTCATCAGAATTCAACCTATTTCTGTCACTTCCGACGATGCTTTTGTGTATTTAAACACGATTTCAAATCTGCTTCTACCAACCAAACAAGCACAATTGAGCAACAAAACCACCACCAAAATTTGACCTCGATGAAACTCTTGAACCACCAAGCTTGCAAACGATGAAAAATTGAAAAAAATTTTTTACTTAATAAATATGGGGAAAATGATGATGATCAGTGTAGGTAGTCATGTTGATCAGATTTTGATATTGATCAGTGTAGGTAGTCATGCAGATCAATGTTGATCAAGTGTAAGGATGTGCTGATCACCTTGGAAATCAACATTTATTCTGGCGACGTCGATCAAACAAGTCATCACGCTGATCAACATTTAATGTTGATTAAGCACGACAAGACGATGCTTTTGTGTATTTAAACACGATTTCAAATCTGCTTCTACCAACCAAATAAGCACAATTGAGCAACACAACCACCACCAAAATTTGACCGCGATGAAACTCTTGAACAACCAAGCTTGCAAACGATGAAAAATTGAAACTTTTTCTGACTTAAGAAATATGGGGAGAATGATGATGATCAGCGTAGGTAGTCATGTTGATCAGATTTTTGATATTGATCAAGTGTAAGGACACCATCATGCAGATCAATGTTGATCCAGTGTAAGGATATGTTGATCACCTTGGAAATCAACATTTATTCTTGCAATATTGATCAAACAAGTCATCACGCTGATCAACATTTAATGTTGATTAAGCACGACAATTATGTTGATCAGGTGTAAGGAGATGTTGATCACCATGTATATCAATACTGGTTAGGTGTAAGGAGATGTTGATCACTATGCAGATCAACATTTATTATAGCGATGTTGATCAAGACAAGTCTTCATGTTGATCAGATAAGGAGATGTTGATCACCATGTAGATCAATGTTGATCGTGTGTAAGGATATCTTGATCACCATGCAGATCAACATTTATTCTTGCGATGTTGATCAAGACAAGTCATCACGTTGATCATTAGTTAATGCTGATCAAACACAACAACAATGCTGACCAAGTGAAAGGAGACGTTGATCGTCATACAGGTCAACATTTATTATGAAGATGTTGATCAAGATAAGCTATGATGTTGATCAATAATTAATGCTGATCAAACACAATAACATTATTGATCAAAAAACTCGCGTGGTAAACTTGTAAATATGCGAAACGCTTATGCACATGCATGCATATCAACATGCATGCGCGGTGCGTATTCTAAGATATAGGTTGTTGTTAATTAATGTTATATCCAACTTCAAATTGTATGATTATTTATTTTATTTTATTTTTATAAAAAAGTGTAAGATATCAATAGAAGCTTAGGATTCTACCAATTCCTATGGACAAAACCCCACAAAACATAATCTTTAAAGGCAATGAGTTTATAGATAGAGACTTCCTTATCAGCTCAAAAACATTTCCACTAATATTAGTGACATGAGGGTCAAGCATAATCGAGCTGTAATCTGCAATTTGAATTATGACTGTAATGAAATGATTAGCCGTCACTAATCCTTACTTAAAATGAAGGCAGGCAAAAGAAAAGAAACAGCCCGCTGCCTTTCTTTCTCTGCTTCATTCATGGAGAAGAAGGTCCTCAAATTTTTCTCTCTTACCATCTTCGTTTCGCTCTCCCTCTGTTCCCTTACACGAATATCAGCAACATCACTCAACCGCTCATCACATTCTGCTCCTTCCTCCTCTTCCTCAGTATCAGCAGATGTCGAGCTTCTCTTAGGAAAGATCAAACCTTCATTGCAAGGTAAAAATGACAACTTGCTCTTATCTTCATGGAATGCCTCTGTTCCTCTCTGTCATTGGCGAGGCCTCAAATGGGTGTTCTCCGATGGAACACCACTTTCCTGCAGTGACGTCGCTTCACCGCAGTGGACCAACGTTTCTCTCTTCAAAGACCCATCTCTGCACCTCTCGTCCCTTCAGCTTCCTTCAGCTAATCTCACTGGTTCGCTGCCTCGAGAGCTTGGTGAGTTCTCTCTGCTTCAGAGTATTTACTTGAACATCAACTCACTGAGTGGGAGTGTTCCTCTTGAGCTCGGTTACAGCTCTTCACTCGCTGACATTGATTTGAGTGGTAATTTGTTGAGTGGGGTTTTAGAGCCATCCATCTGGAACTTGTGTGATGGGCTTGCGTCGCTTAGGCTTCATGGTAATTCGATGTCCGGCTCTGTCCCTGAGCCTGCACTGCCAAATTCTACTTGCAAGAATTTGCAGGTCCTTGATTTGGGTGAGAACAAGTTTTCTGGGGATTTTCCAGAATTTGTAACTCGGTTTCAGGCTCTCAAAGAGCTTGATCTCTCTGCTAACATGTTTGCAGGGCCAATTCCAGAGACTTTAACAAGATTGAACCTTGAAAAGTTGAATCTTTCACACAATAATTTTAGTGGGATGCTGCCAGTTTTTGGTGAGCCAAAGTTTGGTGCTGAGGTTTTTGAAGGGAACAACCCTGCACTTTGTGGGTTGCCCCTAAAAAGCTGCACTGGGGCCTCTCAGCTGAGCCCAGGTGCAATTGCTGGCATTGTTATTGGTTTAATGACAGGAGTAGTGGTTTTGGCTTCATTGTTGATCGGTTATGCCCAAAACAAGAAGAGGAGGAGTTCTGAAAGTAGCGAAGACGAAATTGAGGAAGATGAAGAAGATGGTATCAGTGGTGGTGTGGTTGCTGGAAGTGGTGATGGTAAGTTTATTTTGTTCCAAGGTGGCGAGCATTTGACACTAGAGGATGTACTTAACGCAACAGGTCAAGTCATTGAAAAGACCAGTTATGGTACAGTATATAAGGCGAAGCTCCCAGATGGAGGGACCATAACATTGAGGCTGTTAAGAGAAGGTAGCTGCAAGGATAGGAGCCTGTTTCTACCTGTGATAAAGCAGCTTGGAAAGGTTAGACATGAGAATTTGGTTCCACTGAGAGCTTTCTATCAAGGAAAGAGAGGCGAGAAGTTGCTCATATACGACTACTTTCCTTGTAGAAGCCTGCATGACCTGTTACATGGTATGCACATTTCACCTCTAGTAAATCATCACTACACTTCCACGAAAGTTTATTACTATTTTTTAACGATGCTCTGTTAATGTAATTCTTTTGAGCTCATTGAATGGCTTAGTTCTAAGTTTTCATATCCGACGAATAAAAATAAGTTAAGAAATGTGCTTGTGGACAAGTTTACAGGTTTTTATGAAAGGATAGGATGCTAGGTCTAGTAGGCTGGTACACAGACTAGATGAAATTTGTTTTTTCGTTTTTATCAGAATGAATGCTTCTACAGGAGAATAAGGTCATAATTACAAACTTGATGCTGAAAACTCAAAGTATGTACATTTAAAAAGGCCTACTATGGTTAAGAAACGTTAAAGGCATGCTGAAAGATGTGCTGTTAGAATAGCTTCCATTTTCAGTCATGACAGTTCGTTTTAGTGGTAATTGCATAAATGGGACAGAGATTCTTCTGTGGAGTACATCATTTAACCCTATGCTTATTAAGTTTTATGTCTTCTCCACTGTTTATTTTCATGAATTTCATTAAACTCAAGCAACTATCTATGAACCAACTGTTGCTACTGTGGCTTATGCAGAAGTTAAAGCAGGAAAGCCGGCCTTGAACTGGGCTCGGCGTCACAAGATTGCACTAGGCATAGCCAAAGGACTGGCTTATCTTCATACAGGTCCGGAGGTACCCATCACCCATGGCAATATCAGATCAAAGAATGTGCTTGTGGACGATCTGTTTTCAGCTAAACTCACGGAGTCTGGGCTGGACAAACTAATGGTGCCGAGTGTGGCTGATGAAATGATGGCAGTCACAAAGAGTGAGGGCTACAAGGCACCAGAGCTCCAAAAGATGAAGAAGTGCAATTCAAGGACAGATGTTTATGCATTTGGGATATTGCTTTTGGAGATTTTGATAGGCAAGAAGCCTGGGAAAGGCGGGAGGAATGGTGATTATGTGGATTTGCCTTCGATGGTAAAAGTAGCAGTTCTTGAGGAAACCACAATGGAAGTTTTCGATGTTGAGGTTCTGAGGGGGATAAAGAGTCCGATGGAGGAAGGATTAGTCCAGGCATTGAAGCTTGCAATGGGATGCTGCGCCCCAGTGGCTTCTGTTCGGCCCACGATGGATGAAGTTGTGAAACAGCTGGAGGAGAATAGACCAAGAAATAGATCTGCTTTGTACAGCCCAACTGAAACAAGGAGTGAAATCGGTACTCCATTTTGAGCATAAGATTGCTTCTTTAACATCTTCAGTGTTTTTAGCTTGTTCCTTGTGAGTGGCTTAATTAGCTAGGGGAGTTGAGTGTAGGGCATAACTAGTGTGTTGCTCCCTTTCTGCTTAGGGGAAAGGTCCATTAAAATTTTCATCAGTAGTTGTCAACGCATGCTTAAAGTAATTGATGATGACTGATCCTTTAAAGACTCTCTAAGCTGTTTTACTGCAAATGATGATGCATTGAAAATTCTGGTCAATGAATGGAAAACATTAACTGCGGCACAAGCCATGATATGTTGGTGAAGAATGCTTCAAATGCTTATGATCTTCCGTCCACATTCTTCCTGAAATTACTGATGATGGTGTAAAGTGATTTTTAAATCCCCTGTCACACATTCACTAAAATGGATTTACTGATGAGTCAGTTTGACAAGTTTGAAGCCGGTCACAGTTGCTCGAATCTTTGGTTGTACAATGAAGGCAAGTGAAACTGAACAACACTACAGCTACCTGAGTGAGGCTGTGGTCAGTCAATAGCATATAATGACATGACATTTTGTGTTCCTTTGAAGTTTAGGGTATTGTTCATATATTAATGTAGGGGAACTGAGTATCTTTTATCCTTTGCATCATTTGTTTACTGTGCTTGGAGGAGACAGAGATTCAACAGCTGCTGCCACGGCGACATGAAAGGGCACCAGAACTGGAAGTGATGGTACCTACCATGGAAGAAGACTTGGCAGCCAAGCTAGAGGCTTTGGCATAACTTGCTGCTGCTCCAGCTCCTAACGGGGTAAAGAATGCCCCATTCAGCAGAAGGTCTCCTTCTGATCTCCAGTTCCACGTCTTCCACTCTGCTTCAGATCCATACACTCTCTTGGTCACCTGTCCAGCCATCAAGTTCAATTTATATTCCAAATTCAAGTGTGATACCGAAAATAATCAGGGTTATATAATGTATACAGGCGAAACGAAAGTTTCTGTCTTGTTTAGGTAGATCAGTACCTCCTTAGCATTAGGGTTAGCAGGAGCAAGAAACCTGTTGCCTTGACTGTTAATGGTGGGAGAAGCACTGCCTCCAATTGCATACATCTCCCAATGTGTGTAGTCATTGTTTACCACATGGAAGTAGCCATGCCTACATCTGCAAAGTTTTAAAATTTGTTAGGGCAAGGGCTTAGGACACTGGTGTTTAATTTGTGGCATATGAACTCTGCTATTGACAGAATGTTACCTTGGCATTCTTTGGATAAGGCCCTCACCAAAATGGTTGTAAGCTATAGTCACTTGCATCTGCTTATCTCTGGTGTAAGAATCACTGTGGCCCAGGAGCATAACCTCATTGTGGTGAGTGAAATAGTTGTTGGAGATGGTAACAGCAGTTGATCCCATGATAACATCAATGAGTCCATCAGAACATCTGGAAATTGAATTATGATCAATCCAGACATGGCTAGCTCCAAAGAGGGAAATCCCATCTCCATCAGCTAAAGTCCTCCATCCATAATGACTGGGTGAGCTTCTGACCATGGCGTTCCCGGTTTGCTTGCAATCATGAATGTGAAGTCCATGGATGATTATGTTGGTCACGAATTGGATAGTGATGCAGGCGCCATGAGCAATGTGCACATTTGCCCCTCGACCATCGATCGTCTTGAAGCTGTTCATGATGAGCTCTTGCTTGAGGGTGATCACCATGTCCCTCTTGAACACAATCCACAAGGGCCTGTCTTGGATGACGGCGTAGCGGAGCGTCCCTGGTTTGGGGTTCACGGGGTCGTCGTCACTAGGGTCTGTCACCACGTAGTAGCGGCCGTCACGGCCACCGACGGCGTTGCGGCCGAAGCCGATGGCGCAGTTGGCCAAGATCTTCCGGCGGAGGTACCATTTGGGGTCACATCGCCAGCAGTCATCAATGGGGTTGCCCGTTCCACATGAGAAAAATCCCAACTTTCTTCTCGAGGTACTATTGTGGATGCTCCTGAAAACGGTTAAAAGTTAAGATTTTTACCACACAAGTGGGACGTTGGTTCGGTCAGATAAGTAAATTTACTGCATTGAAGCGTCGGTGGAGGTGAGAAATTGAAAACAAAGAAGATTGAAGCATTAAATGTGGTCATATGGTTTATGCTGGGTGAGGATGAATGAACACTTGTGTCAGTTGAGCAGGCGGATCTTGCAGCTGGCTAGCCAGATCTGTCATTTATTGATTTTACATTCTATCTATGTCCAGGTTTGTTTGAGGTAAAAAGCTGAATGGGCGTAAATTGGTGGATTGTAAAAAGTCAGGACTCGGATGTCAGATATTGGAGAGATGAGGGATGAGTTGGATAAGGAATTCAGAGCAAAAAGGACAATGACATGTAGCTCGACACCTACGAGACCAAGAGTACAAGGCGTGACGCCCGGATCCTGAAGACAAACGGAGCAGCATGTGATACCATAATATTATGAGAGGGAGGGTGATTAGGAAGATTGATTTGAATTTGAGTGTGCTCTTGAAGGATGGAGAACATCAAATGTATTCCAATTCCTAGCTAGATGGTTAAATGCGCCCGAATTATTTCAATTAACTGTAACGTTTTTGATGATTTTTTAATGATTGTGATTAAACTGTTACAATGTAACGCTAAAAATTATTTGCGGATAAATTTTTCAAAACGTAAAAATTAATTGAAAAAGTTGCTACAGTGTAAATGGACACTAAAGCATAGCAAAGTAAGTGTGTGAAAGCATCACAATTTCAAAATTATAATACTTCCTCATTTAAGTTGCAATATCATTTATTATACGTCCTCGTCATTTAAATTGCAATATCATGTGATAGTAATTGATTAAGATTTTAAAAACAGGAAAAAGTAATGCTACTATATTGGATTGACCCATTTGAGTGACGTGGAATGAGAGAGTAAATGAGTTTGACCAACTAAGCGGAAGATTAAAGCACAGGTAAAAATGGCATTTCAAACCTAAAACTCCAAGAGCCTTAACGAAGATTGTGTGAATGAAGTGGTGACCCCCTTCCCTTGCCATTACTTTCATATATATCTTACCCATAACAATTACTTAACCAAATATTTCAACGTTCTTGTGTTTCAAGTTCTGATGCACAATTCATAATACCCGTACTTGTTATTGTTTCCAATACGTGAATCTTCACTTTACAGTAAAAACTCAAAATAAAATGAGGAGAGGGTTAAAGATAAACAGCTCACATATCCACCATCGAAGCAACCTCCTCTGGATCCTCAGCTGCATGTTCATCATTTACAATACCTTCCTCGTTCGATCTGGAATCAAATCACGGTTCAGGAATCCAAAAAAATGATTTTTCTACCAAAATCAAGACTAACACTAGCTGCGGCGGCTAACCTGTTCGCCGCCATTGCTGAGTTCTTCGAGCTCTGCAACTCCTCCGTTTCCGTCATATCCTTTAACATTCTGTTGAAAACCATAAAAACAGAATCTTTGAGCGTTTTCTCAGGAAAAATCTGTTCCGAAAATCGTGAGAAGAACGATGTTCTGCGTTTGGCGGGGAAATGGGGGAAGGAAATGTACCTGGAATTCAGCTCTATCTCGGCCGCGTTTGCTCGCGAGCACAGGGAGATTGCTAAAACCAGCAGGGCGACGAGCAGAGATAACGGCCGGTGAGGAGCCTCCATTGTTGCAGGCTCGAATTCCTCCTCGCCGGGAAAAACAGAGGCGGCGAAGAGAGGAGGAACGAGGAAGAAAGAGGAAATGAAGGAATTGTGATTGTGAGGGAATAAAGCGTTATATAAGGAGAGAGTCTAAATTAGTCAAACGGAAATGTGTTAAATCGAACCTAAAATACGACTAACTCCGTTACAGATTGGATTGAACGGTAAACTTTAACCGACAAAGCTGTTCAATTTAACCTCTAACCGCCAGTAACAACTATATTTGTGTCTATGGTGGATTCATCATCGACACCATCTTAATCCCAACTGCGTTGGAATTGGTGACATGAAATTTATAGTGGTAATTAATTGTCAAAAATTAGTTGGCGTTATAAATTAAATGCGGAGCGTGTTGGTAAAGTTTTATTTTGGATGTTTTCATGTCACAACCTTCTTTCGAATGAATAATTCTTTCGAATGAATAATAACATGAAATTTCAAACCGTATCATCATAGGTTTTTCAACTTTCATGGAAAATATTATGAGACGGAAATGTGTTGAGATAATTAACAGCTACCACATGGAGAGCGAGTGAGCAACAATGGAGCTTAAATATAGAGTCAAAGTTAAGGGACTAACTTGCACAATTTCGTAGAGTTAAAGGACTAATACTCATTGAGTCGAAGTTAAGGTAGTAATTCGTACGAGTTAACAAAGTAGAGGGACTATTATTGTATCTAGACCAAAGTTTTATAACTAGCATGCACCACTGATTAGGACAAAAACACAAAGCTACTTATGGTCTAATCTATAACAAAAAAACACCATTAGTAAAATGTTATAAAAATGGTAAGAAAATACCATTAGTAGCATATCTTTCGTAATTCTGCAGCTTAGCTTCCGTCGCTAGCGAAGAATGCAATGTATGATTTGTGTAATCGAAATGTTGCACCTTCATGTGAAGATTCATAGCTCTAACTCAATATACAATAATTTCTAACTCTTTTTTTAGTCCAAAACTACACCCATATACACAATGGAATTTAATTCAATTTTACCCAGTAATTTGATTTCTGCAAAAAATTAGTATATTTTTAATCAGATAAAATCCAACCATGGTCATATAATTTTAATTTGTGTCATATCGTAGTCCTGTTTTAAATTTTTATACCATTAAAATCCCATTTGAAAGTATTTTTTGCATTCGTGGTTTTTTCCCGTCAAACACCAGTCAAATTTAATGAAACTTCATGAAAAATGATAATTTTATCCTTTGAAATTTATTTGAAAATTAAAATCTATTTACAGCCTAATTTTAAACTTAATAGTTTAAGCATCTCAAACAATTATAAACTTAACAATTGAACCAAAAAGTTTTCAAACTTCACCTAAAACCACCACACCCACCGGACCACCCCGACCACTGCTGGGCCACCGCCGACCACCGCCAAAAATCCAAACGGAGAAAAACTTAACGAGGCGTAGATCGGTGCCAGAGCCGTCGGATCGCGGCCTCATGTCAGCGAATCTCTCACCCAGGCCGCGAATCGGGGACGTATGGTTGCGATTCGCCGGCCTGGGCCCCGATCTACGCCCCGGTGAAGTTTTTCTTCGTTCTGAATTTTTCGGCGGTGGTCGGGGGTGGTCTGGTGGGTGTGGTGGTTTTAGGTGAAGTTTGAAACCTTTTGGGTTCAATTGTTAAGTTTATAATTGTTTGGGATGCTTAAACTAGTAAGTTTAAAATTAGGCTGTAAATAGATTTTTCAAATAAATTTCAAAGGCTAAAATTATTATTTTTCGTGAAGATCTGTTAAACTTAACTGGTGTTTGACGGAAAAGAAACGCGAATGCAAAAAAAAAAATTAAAAATTGGACTTTAATGCTACAAAAACTTAAAATAGTACTACGATATGACACAAATTAAAGTTATAGAACTACGAGTGTACTTTACCATTTTTTATCATTATCATTAAACAAAAAATGGAGCTTTTTTTAAAAAAGCGATCCATTTGCCCCAACAAAAATACATTTTTTTAACAGCATCTTTACTTTATTACTATTCATTTCTCTTCCTACATAGTGAAACTCTCATAATAAATATTGGATTGTTAACCACTATTATTAAATTAGTTAAGAGGGGGAAAAGTTTTTAGACAGATAAAGTTGATGGGTTAATGTGTTCATCATATAATGAAGTTAGACAAACACCAATGCGTCTTGATGAATTTCAATAGATAATTTGATGAGTGGGAATTGGCAAATGCCAGTCATACAAATGTGTGCAGTTGCTCCTCTTTTCATCTTCAACCATTCTAGATCTCCATTTCCCATAAATTTGCTAAAGTGATGAACAAGTGCATGTTGTTAGGTAAGAATTAAGATGGTTCTATTAGATCATATACACATGATCATTAATTTACTAGTCAGATGATAAGTTGAACAATTAGATGGGGATCGGCGTGCAGGCGGTTGAAGAACACGTTGGAGGCTTTGGTACGGCTGGACAGCTCCTTGAGAGGTCAAATTGAAGCAAGCTCGATCTAGATCCAGCACTGCAAGTCTGCTGGAATTGGTGGTTGGCAGCGGTGCTTCGCGGCAGAGTCGTTCCGGGGAGAAGCGTCGGCACTATGGGAGCTCCCTGGCAGCGCTGCAACGGCTGGTTGAGGAGGACTTCAGGTCGGATGGCGTCATCGAGTTCGTGTGGGCCATGAGTCCCACCAACGATTCGTAGCAATTTGATACTTCCGGAGGTGGCTGGGGGTCGTGAAGGCTAGGAAGAGGTCGCCGGTGGTCTTGGGATGGTGGTGGGCTGCTTTGGTAGTCGACTGGTGATGGCAGGAGGTTGGTGCGGATCAATTAAAGTGTTATGATCAATTGTAAAGGTATAAAAATTTTAAGTACTTTTTGTAATTAAACCATAGAGTTAATAGATTTTTAATGGTTTTAACGGTAGTGACATTTTTAACCCAGTTTCAAAAGTTAGATGACACTTTAGCTTCAAAATGAAATTTAGTGACACATTGAGAGATTTTGAATACTTTAGTGACATTTTTACCAATTTTTCCATAAAATAATAAATACTAATAAACATACCCTTAAAACAATGTATATTTTTATCAAACTAAAACCATAACTCTCTCATCCTTATAAGACATCCACATGGTGTTGATTAAGGTCAGCAAAATTTTCATATAACAAGTTTTCAATAATTTCAATAAAATAGATTGTACAAGTGATTGTCTAAGAAAGTGTTGTTAACATTTCTATACTTATCAGGTTTCTAGTGTGTATCTACTATTCAATTAATAATCATAACCTTTATTGTTGGGGTTGACCTTCAGTAAATTCAGTATATATAGTAGCTTTTATCATATTTATGTTTGGTTCATTCATTGACCAATTTTTTTTTTAAAAAAGGTATGTGTTTTGTAAAAATGGACGAAAAAAGTTTATGTTCCTTGACAATTAACGTCGACGTTGTTGATGATGTTATATTTGCACTCAAACCATAAACACTGTTTAGAAGGATATTCAGATATGAGCAGGCTCAATGCTCATGACTTATTGAAAAGACAATAAAAAATTTAAAAGAAACTTAAAGAATATATTCTTTCCATTCAAAGACTAATTCTAGGCAACGATTAATGTATGTTTTTATTTTGCTCCTTCCATTTTCCCTCCAAATAAGAGCATTTCTAACGGTTTACTCATTTTTTTGATACCCTCACTTTTGCAAAATTCTAAGCATTTTTAAGGTCCAATAATTTCCTCATCTCACTCTCTAAAATGGAAAATGAAGAGAAAAATGGGGAATTTCTCCAAATTTGGAGCATTCTCCAAAATTTAGAGACTTCCCAAAATCTTTTTAAAAAAAAAAAAACTTTTCTTCTCTCTTTTGACTACTTGTGATTGGTTTAAAAATCTCTCAGTTATCCTCTCTCTCATCTCACCAGATAATTCATTAATTATTATTCAAAGATGTATAATATTTTATTCTTGTAATTAATGCATGGTTTTTCAAAATGGGGTTTGTTTTCACATTTTGGAAAAACTTTTGGGGAAGCTGTTGGAGATGTAGTAAATGTTGTTATGAATTAAATTAAGCTTTAGTTTGGAGAGAGTTAAAGGGAAAATAAGTTCTCAAAACTTGCATCTCTTTGGTAAACAAAGATGGGAGATATATCAATTACTTTTCCCTTCCCTACAATATATAGCCTTAGAAAAGGGACATTGTTCTGAGCTAGTAAATTTACCTGATGAGGATAATTAGCAGACAATTTTGAAAGTAGTGCATAGCGAAGTATTTGTGGGGGGGATAAAATGCATCTTATTATATAAGATTATATGTAATATATCCTAATTTTTCAAAAATTTGAGACTCCTAGTTGTGTACAAGTGGCTCGGCCCTGCTTACGAGATTAGTACTCATTCCATTTTAATTAAAAAGTGAGTCGAAGGTGGTACCAATTTATTTATTTAAAAACAAAGATTTCAAAAAAATGGTTCTTAGGATTTTTTGTCTCTTGCATCGCTGTTGTCGCGTTCAATTCTCTCGAGGAAGCGTCGGTGGAGCTTTACCGACTTTCTCTAGCCTCATCGTTCCTTTCTCTTCAAACGATCTCCTCAGATTGCGACCAATGAGTATTCTTTGCTCTTAATCGATGAGTTCCTGTGCCAAAGATCCATCAAAGGCCGATCGGAGTCCATACCAGTAGTTGCGTGCTTATTCTCTCCTTCTGCTTTGCTGCGTGTGAGGAGACAGCCTACATTGCGTTACGGCGCTCGCTCTGGCACTGCGGTATGCTCATGGCTCTACTCGACGCGCCGCCTTCGACATCTAGAGAGAGAATCTCCCGGTGGTTTGCGAACAGCGGCCCCTGGTTCAGGGGCCGATTTTGTTCACAGCGAGGCTCCGCCATGGAGGTGGGCTATTGTACTGAATGTTTGCCTTCTTCGTTAGTTGGTAATACACCTTGGAGGGCTCCAATTCCGCTATGGTAGGAAACAAAGGATTGCTGTCCCGAATGGTGGTGTTGGTCGAGGGGACGAGGAGGGGGAAGGAGCGGCAAGGTTGGGTGATGGCCCACCTTGCCTGAATCGATGATTGTCCTTCGTTTGGGCAAGTGGGGTTTGGAGTCTTCCTTTCTTTCTCAGTTTAGTGTAAAATTGACTCGGATGGGGTACTTCAAGGATTGTTTTGTGCATCGACAGCTTCGACAGGTGCTTATCCTGCCCATGTCGTTTTTAGCTCTTCACGAGTAGTTAAGGTGAGGGTTGGTGGTTTATGTATCTTGAGGATACTACGCACTGGTGTGCCTAGAGCGTCCAAATCATGGATCCCTAGGTTCTTTAGAATTAGTGCTCTCTCGTTGATAATATGATTTTCTGATCATTAGTGATATAATGCTTTTGGTTTTTGTGTACTCTATCTACTATCTTTATTTAATATTTTTTCTTTCGTTGGTATTTGGTAGGTTGGGTCAGGGGCTTTCGCCTTGTTCATTATTGCTCAGAACTAGTTTTTTGTGGTTGAGGACTAAGGTTCATCTTTTTTGTTTATTTGAATGAAAGTCACTCCATTAAAAAAAACTCATTTAATTATTAATATAAAGGATTTTTTAAAAAGAATTTAGATAAGGGGACATTTTTTTATTTTCTCATATGCATCCAAATTACAAGATAGTCACACATTGAGCATGAAGCACCTGACAACATGTTTTTAACTCATTTTCATTTTTCTTTTCCTTTTTTTCTTCTGTTTCCTGTTTTAGAGAGTCCATATTTGAACATTGGGATGGTATACCAAACTCTTGGGTTGGTTTCATGTAGCGGAGCGGAGCTCGCCATTTTTAGGCTTTCCATTTCGCCTGTATATGGGCCTGATCCAAAGTTGGAAAAAAAAAACCTAGAATTGTTTCACTTTCTTTTTTGAAAGGCAACTATTTTATTAAATAAATAAGTAATATATGAGAGTTCTAAGCTAGAACATAACATACACCCAAATTCTCAACATCATGACCACCATAAACCCCTAAAATACAGCCAACAAAAAGACTATATAAATCTCCCATTCCTTTTACACCCATAACTTAGAATTGTTTCACATGTTAACGGTAAAGAGATTAAAGTGTGTAAAAATTAATTAGAGTTCTCATATACGCCATTTGAAAAACATAGTAATTACTTAGAATTTTTAGTGTGATTGAAATTATGTAAATTGATGAAAAATAAAAGTGAATTTGATTGGGAGTCGTGGATAATTTTTTATAAGAGATTATAATTAAAGATTACAAGTAAATTGTTGTCTAAAAAGATAGTACTTCTCTGAAATATTGTCAATTGTAATTTACAGTTAACCTATAAATGTTTCAACACTAGGTTTTAAAGCCGCAATCACGTTTTGTAGCGGAAACATCTTTAAAGTTGAGCAAACATTTTACATATATATAATACACACACGCACACACATATTTAATTTGGTATAAAAAATGTCAATTTGATATTTGCCATTCTAGTTTATTTTGATTAAAATTAAAGGTAAAATGAAAATTATGAAGAAATCTAAAATCCTCAAAACTTAAGATAATAATAGTAATGTTAAAGATCATTGTAAAGCTATGTTATGTTAGAAAAAGTTGCAAAAATTGTTATAATTAATGAAGAAAGTCATAAATATTTTTTAAAAAAAACCTTTTTTATTTGTAAAAATATAAAATTCATGTTCATTCATGTCAATGGTATCAGAGTAAAGGTGAATTGAAATTCAAGTTATAACACACAATTAATCTTTGAGGTTATATGAGATAAAGATAGATTAATAGCATTTTTTTAATGACATTTGGGGATGAGAATAGACATGAGGTTTTGCTTACAATTACCAAAAACCATTTGAAAAATGTAAGTGAATTGCGAGAGTAAGAAAATTATTTGACTCATTCATCATTCAAATGTATACCCCTTCCATCCGCCAAAATCTATCTCGTTTGACTTTACTATTTCAATATTCAACGTATGAATTAAATTTTAATAAAAATAAACAGTGAAAAAATATTAAGAAAAAAATATATTAAGAAAATTTATACTTCAAATTATGATACACATGATTATTTTATTTTCAATGTCCATACATTCATTTATAGATTAAGTACTGTGAAACTGTTAAACCAAATGAGACATTTTTTTGCAGGTGAAGGATTATATTCTTCCCAACATAAGTCTACATAGTTTTGGTTATATTCATTTAGACATTTTGTATGAAAAAAGTAAAAATGGATTGAGGTGAAATATGCAAAAACGTTTGGCTTTATACTCGAATTAATAGACTATGAAAAACCTATTTACGTAATTAAGGGATGATGATGCATGTTTTTGTATAAAATGTGAGTCAAGTATTAAGTTTTGAAATATAAAAGTTAAATTGGACAATTAATGGAGGATGATGGGAGTAGAAAATAAAAAGGGGAAAAAGAAAGAACAAGTCACAAAAAGTTACTCCTCCGTCCCGGAATGGTTGTAGCATTTGATTTGGTACAAATATTAAGAAGAGTTGGTGAATAGTTGTTTGTTGACATATATACCCTTACCTAAATTACTGTGTGTAAATACATGTTAAAATGATAAGAATATGTACGGGTTATTTATTTAAAGTGGTAGTAAAAGTTTCTATTTTAGGAAAGTTGACAATCTTTGTGGGGACGGCGATATAAAGAATGCTGTGGCAACTTTGTGGGACGGAGGAGTATAGCACATGTATAAAATATAAACAACCACACCTAATAAAATTTCAACAATAAATAGTACAAAAACCCTTATAATTGTACATATATATAATTTGAATCAAATATTAAATTTTGAAATATGGTATTATGCTTCAAGCTTTAGATCTCTTGCTACCTTGGAGATGTAGCGATTTGGGTGTATTTTTGGATTTTGTAGGCTATTTCTTTTCTAGCAATGGGGTTTTGTTTTTTATTTTGACGAGTGTGTTCTAACGCTACAGTTTTTGTACTTTTTATCTCATTAATAACAAAATATAAAAAGGTTGTTGTTAAAAAAAATTAATTAATTAAACATTAAAAAATATATTACTCCTACTTCATTTATTAGCCGACGTCTAGTCCAATTCGAAAACATATTCATTTACCCAAAAAAGGTCTTACTATTTTTTTTTCTCTGAGATTCTCATATACTCCCTATTTATTTATGCCTTTTATTGTCGAAACATCGAAAAGCCAAAACTTCCCCACACAGGGAAATGAAGACGACACGCAATAACAATTTTGTCTTCATAAATGAAGCGACAGATCGATATTCCTTTGATCATTGTCCTTCGCTGCCGCGCCGCCGCGACGACTCTCCTCCATCTGCTGCTGCGGCGGCGGCGATGATGATCCACCACTGCACCTTCGGCTACTCTGCCAGTTGAAGAAACTCTCTTCATCTAATTCCACCGGCGCCCGGGGATTGTACATGCTGACACTTGTATCCAATCTCGGAGCGCCGCCGCCATTAGACCCGAACGATGATCTAGCATTAGCATTCGGGTGATGATTCGAATAGTACCGCAAGTTGGCTCCGTGAGCGGCTATGTACATCGACGGGTGCAAGAAATTCGGCGGCGCTGCGAAAACGACTGCCGGTAGCGGCGGAGAGAAAGTTGGTGATGATGATGATGATGATGATGGTTGACATGAGTATTGATCGATCCCTCTTTTGGCATTCCTGGCGGCGATTCTCTCTTTCTTGTGGGCGTTCTGGTGACCTCCTAAGGCTTGTGAGCTGTAGAACTTTCTAGAACAGAAGAGACATGGGAAGACTCTTGATGTTGCTACTGCCGTGTCCTCTGTTTTAGTGTGAGCCACTCTGTGATGATCATCTTCATCCATTTCTGCAAAATTAGAAAGCATGTTCATCCTCTCTGTGATATGTGAATTCTGTTTTGGGATTCAAGTTAGAAAAAATTGTGCAAGTGAAGAGAGGAGACCTTGGAAAGAATAGAAGACAGAGAGAGGTGAAGAGTAGAAGAGAGCTGCTGACTTGGGTTTGGGTTGATAAAAAGGGGGAGAGGGAAGGGAAGAGGGTTCAGAAGTAAAAGCTGGAGGAGTTGGAAAATGTGAAGACAGAGAGGAGAGTGATATAATAATTAGATTTTGTTGAGAAAATAAATAATAAATAAATAAATGGGAAAGAGAGGGGCTGGACAGACACAAGGGAGGGAGTGTATGGGCTTGGGAACAGAACAGAACAGAAGAAGAGATAAGTTAGAGAGAAAGAGATAAGTGGGGAGAAGAGAAAGAAACAAGTAGTAGTAGTAGTAGCAGTAGTAGTATAGTAGTAGTATTGTCCAAGACGTTTTATGCATGGGTGGAAGTTAAGAGAGTGATTGGTGGGAACAAGTGTTTTACTAGTTGGGAATTGGAATCTTTTCCCCTTTCTTCATCTAATCTCATATCATATCTGACAAGTATCCTTTTCAGGGGCAAGACAAATCTTGGTGTGTTTTTTTATTTCAAGGCCAACCAAGGGTTCTGGTTGAAGCTTGAGATCTAAGAAAATGATGTGGAGAGAGAGAGAATGTCAGGTTGAGTGTTGAAGTTCTTTGATCTGCGGTGGCCAATGTGGAAGGGGATTGGGTTGGGTGCCTTAAAAGCTAGTCAGTGAGTCCCCCACTTGAGAGGTGGGGGTGGGGGTGGGTGCTCTGCTGCTGCTGCTGCTGCTTCCTCTCCCATGCAAGATGAAGATTGCTGGCCTTTTTTTAAAAAAAATGTGTTATGTATGGGGCTAAGAAGACAAGGCAAGGGCCACTAGAATGCAAGCCAGCCTTCTTCCACCGCCATTTTCAGGTTTATATTTGTCACTTTCTTCTGCCTTGCGTTTTTTCTGAACCACCTCTGACCAATCCAATGCCTTGCTTACTTGCACACGAGGCACTTCTTCAACCTAGTAATAGTGTCAACATTATACATTGCTTAATCACTTCACCCTTTTTTTGATCTTCGGGCTCAAAAATATGGAGTAGAAAGTAAAAACTGGGTCAAATGAAACCTCACCTCTTTCGTGACTCCTCATTACTATACCGTATCTCTAGTTCACATTTTTGGGGCCTAACATATACTCCTATAATGAATAAAAAGTTATTTGTAAAAGTTGTGAAAGTGATACAGAAGTTGACCAGGAGACGACAAAACTCAAGAACAGCATAAACATCTCTTGATGGCAGAGAAGAAACTAGAGGGCTGTGGCGATGGCTCACTTCCTGATTTGTTGAGCAGAAGTTGCTTTAGAAACGCTTTAACTGCTCCTGTTGCGCCATCCTCGTTCTCCATCGCCTTTGCAATCTCCACTGCTCGCTCCTTCACCTGAAATGGGTCACAACAACATTCCCATCATCCTTTGTTAAAGATTTGAGGGTTGTAGTAAAACTTGCAGATATGATAAAAGTAATTTTTGGGTGGGGAAGTGAAATTGAGGGTAATATTAAGAAAAAACAAATATTAAAAGTTCCCGTAATAGGAAATGTGCAAATTTTCCGGGGATTGCCCAACTACTACTACTAGTACGTTCTTTTTTTGAGCAACTATAATCAAATTCATTGAATACTCCACTAGTTTAGAAAACTGCACATAGAAAATGAATACAACCTCCATCCCTAAAAAAAGTGTTTCTTTTTTAACATTTAATCCAAGATTTTATTTCTTTAAATCTGTACCATATAAAGTCGAATAATTTAAATGCAAATTATAGATCAATGCTAACCTTTTAATGATATTTTTTTCGTAAAAATTTGAATCTACACAACATCGAAAAGAAACTCACCAATCACTCTCTACAAAAAGTTTAGCAGGATGCATCCCCCAACCCTCAAAACTAGTTTCATTTCTCAGAGATTGGCTGGATCAATTATAATTTAATTACCTTCAGGTCTAGCATGAATTCTATGGCATCAATCAGTTTCTGTTTCGAGAATTCATCAACAGGGATAGGTGGTGGCCCCAGACCACGGGCATGTACACGCTCTCCCCAGAACGGCTGGTCACCAAAGAAAGGTATGACTGTAGTTGGACACTGTTCGTCACAAAAATAATAGTCAGAAAAACAACATATGGGGTAGAAAATCAATCAAAAACCTTCTTATCAAGCAGAGTATACAGAGGTGTGAAGCCGAGATAACTGTTGTTCTGGAAGCACTAAACTCCTCTTTTCTAATACATTTTCCAGAAGAGAGAAAACACAAATGCAGCAGACACAAGGGTACTCACTGCTGCTTTGAGCCCAGCAGCTGTTGTTCCGGCACCTCCATGATGGACCTGTAAGCAGAACACAACCGGTCTGATTAGATTTCTCAGGGCTTCTGACAAGAGAGACGGATAAGGCAAGCTATATACCATCAAATTCTTCTAATACAAGAAATTGAATCTACAAATTCTCCTCCCACATAATCCTGCCTACCTGAATGTATAGTCTGCAGAGCTCAGGCAATACTAAGTCATGGTATAACAGACTTCCATTTTTTATTATTTTCTACACGCTGTTTAAAACCAGCTCTTTGCAGTATAACAAATTCTAATTACCGTCATCATATTGTCAGAAAACCTTTGTAGACTTCACTCTCATGCATGATTACTCAAACATGAGGCAATTAGCAACTTGTGTATATTCATGATACTTGGAAGTAAATTCATCAGGGATCAGTAACATTAAATAAGTAGTTTTTACTAAATGCTTAAATTAATTAACACCATACAAATTCTCATGCAAAAATCACACAGTTTTGATAAAACGTAGTTATGTTGCAATGTTTCAGACATACCACAGCCGTGCAGCGCAAAAATAACCAGTCATGAGGGCAATTGTCCAACAAGTATACAAAATCTGGAGGATCCTCTACTGAAAGACAAAAAAGACAGCTCATATAAGCCCATCAAGTCCTACAAGTCAAATTACTACAAACATTCTCCTGATCTGAGAGAGAGAGAGAGAGAGAGAGAGAGAGAGCAACAAAAACAATCTCCTGATTTCATGCTTTTCTTCGTGTCCACTCATCCACTTCAAAGGCATCCATCAAGCGCTTGTTCTAAGGGTCAAAGTAGAAACATGACACACAAATCTGACTCTCGTTCATTTTTAATAATCCCATAAAGAAATGCAGAATGGGTTATTTTCTTGCAATAGTGCAATTTATTTTCTAAAATAAATATAAAAATGAGTAAATAAAACCTTGAAACTTACAGTCACCAAGACCACCCCACCCTTTGTTTATTATGCCCCTCTGTCCTGTTTCTCGTAATGCTTCCACAATTACTTCAGTCATTTTCTGTGGTTCTTGAACAGGCTGCCATAGGAAAAGGAGACATGAAGATGGAAAAAGATAACAGAACCTGTGAAATTAAAGTACTATCAAGAACAATCATTCTAGATCCAACTAAACAGATCTGACAGAAAATAGGAGAGACAGCAAGCAAGCCTTCAAATATCTATCTGAGAATAGACATAAAATTTAAAAGCGACGGTTAGGCCATTGCAGCATGTGACATTCCTTTGTTTCAAGCAAACAAAACACACTTCCGATGATGTATATCATACTTAAAATGAAACAAATAATGCAGTTAACATGAAAAAACTTACAAGGCTGCCAAAGCCAATATATATGGGCGCCGGACCTGCTTCAAGCCACTTCAGAAGAGACTCCGGAGGTTCATAATTTGATGCAAGATCAAGGAAGCAAAATCCTACAACATCAATCTTTGGACCCCAATCTGTCTTCAAGTGAACAAAGCATGAAGCAGTTATCATCGCATGGATGCCTAAAACTTTCGAGAAATAAAAACCAAACATGTTACCCTTTCTTTTTCCTAGAGTACCAAACCAGCAGGAATAAAAAGCGGAAAAGCATCTAGAGACACATCTCTATGAGCTATTTATGCAGGAGACAAGTACCACTGAGGCAAAGAACCACCTTTTGGTTTAGGAACTAGATGGGGACTCCATATGTATCCGTGTGGCAAATCAGATTCAGAACCCTGAGAGCCACTTAAGTAAGTAACAGGTCGTAACTTTAACTTTTTCTTTCTAAGGTCATTGATCATATCCCTTATTCCAAGCCAAATCAATGAGTCAACAATTTGGTAAGAGAGCTGCAAAATATCATAAGCCAATGAGGAAGCAACAATAATGACTATTGGAATGCAATAACCATTGAACATTAAAAGATTTTCTGCGACCAAATGTACTATGAAGGGGAATGAGCTCACTCGATATCCAGCTGGTTGCTTGACACGAGACAAAGGGTGTGGAAACTCACTAGTTGGCCTGAATGGGAGAAATTTACAGATATGCAAAGTAGTGTAAGGATGTCAACAGATAAACAACTAATCCACTGAGCACCAAACGCTACGAGTTGAAACAAATAATTTAAATCCTAGCTCTAAGTTTCAGAGTAACTTTGACAAAGCCAAGATTGTGTCGCCCACATGGGACTTACGTCCATGGCATTGTGAAGAAAATATGAATCGGTATCTTAAGGGCCTCAGCAACATGAGTGTGTCCTAAGGAGTACAGAAAATTTTGGATCAATAAACAGATTCTTAAAAGCGAATAAATATGTAAATAAAAACAATAAAACGTGATATACATGTATGAAGAAACATATGGTATGGTGCTTAGCGTGCTCAAACTTTAACGAAAATGAAAAATTACAAAGACCTATGTCACAATTTGTCTCTCTCCTCAGGAACGAGCTAGGTAATCTATTCTATCAAGTAACTCAACTATATAAGTTCAATCCTTTGGAAGAAAGCCTCCATAAATATCTACCTCGGATCAAAAGGTCCATCTCTAATCCAAACTCAAGGATCTAATTTATAAACTTATCTTGAATCGTGATCAAGTGTTTCGAGCTCAGAACATACATCCAAATGGTACAACAATCAAACAACTAAATTAGTACGCATTTTATGCTATCAATTCAGATAAAACTAATACGATGCTATCAATTCAGTTAAAACTAATACTCTCTCCATCCCTGAACTTTTGCAACCTATGTGTTTGATATGGAGATTAAGGTATGAAAATTGTTTATGACTTTCCATGTGTGCCCTTAAAAAATATATTTAAAAAATTCTATTTGTTGGAGATTGTGAGGAATTACTGGAAAGAGAAAGTAGATATTATTGGGAGTTGCGTAGGCTTGATAAGCAGAGTATTAAAATTTGGTACTAGGGTAAAATTGATGTGTAAAAGTTTACTATAAAGGGAACTGTGGCAAAAGAATAGGGACATCCCAAAAAAGAGAGTGATCCTAAAGTTTATGAAAAGAAAGCATAGCAGTATATAACATTTTGTTATGCATGGTTGGGAAACGAATTCAAACTACACATATCCCCTTAACCTTTAAGCAAATAGCTGCCATCAGGTAACAAATTCTAACCATATGCTGGAGGATTGGCAATAATTGCATCCGCCTTGAACGGGATACCAGTATCAGGATCAGGTTCTTTGCAAGCTGGAAGCAGAGAGTATATAATTTCCTTCATTTGGTTTCGCTGAATAGGTATCTCAGAAGGGTCAGAAGGCAAAAAGCCTTTGTTTTTAACCATGTCTGCTCATAAGAAAGAGAAAACTAATGAAGGAAAAAAGAATATGTAACAGAGTACTGTAATAATCAATGTCCATCTTAATATCATCAATTTCAACGAGACATGTACAACAGAAGATATATATTCATTGAATCTGGGTTACTGCAAGTTTACTTTTTCAGCTCATTTGGACAAGAAATCGATCATGATGAGCTGTAGCACGTGCAAGGTATTCCGTCAACTGACTTTATCATGTGGTACATGTTTTAGATAAGTATACACTAAATTTCAGAAGTGTAACTATTTGGTAACCAAGATGAATGCAAAGATGGCATCTCCCCTTAGTAATAGATATCATCTTTGGCTTCTTTTAATTTATGAATCCTAAATTGTTAAGGGGTAGCAAGGCTTCACATTCTGGTGAGAACTCTGCACCATGGTTCTCAGTTAAATGCTCTAACATGGTATCAGATCCCAAGTATATCAAAGTCTGGTTGTAGTCATAAGCCCCAATCAATGTAATGGTCCATATGACAGGCCCTTTTCAAGTTGTCTCAATTGCATGCACATGAGATGAGAGGGCATGTTAAGTGGGACAAATACGTGTGTGTAGCTATTATATGAATTCAAATTAAATAAGAGTATCAGATATATGTCGTCAACCTCAGCTTAGGTAACAAGAAGCAAGGCATAAGAACTACTAACTACAACAAAGGCCTTGTGCACTAAATCAATTAATGAACAAGGGACAAGCAGTTTACTTACAACCAGCAAGAACCTTTGGATCTCCACCAAGAGGAAAGAATTCCAACCCAGCTGTTAAGATAAACTCCTTGAAATTTGAATGAGTTGCCAATCTAACACGGTGTCCATAATCCTAGAACAAATTTATAAAATGAAAACTCCGGCTGCTGGCCTGAAGTACAAAATATTAAAACTATATCCATGCAATACATCCATACGCAAAAATCATGTGAGCAAGCCAGTCCAACATTTGACCCAGAGAGAAAGCTGGAAGTCTAAAGCTGCAACCAGAAGAACATTAATGATGCTGCAACTTACAGAGCTTCCTCAGGTTCTTCTGAAGATTCATGAGCAAGCTGCGGTTTTTTTAATACAGTAAGGGTTTATTTTACATTCATGGAACTCATGAAGGCCAGATCATAGCCGCTCGTCAATACACACGAGTTGTATTTGCTGTTTCACGTGTGTATCGAGTGGAATGTATTGACAATTTTATAACCCAGAAAAAAGTCAATGTGCTTTGAAGATATGCTGATTTCTCCATGTTGTAAATATACCTTTGGAGCTGAGAGCTGGGACCTTTTAAACAGTGTGATTAAATCTGAAGGGTTGTATTTTAGCCCAATGTGTAAAACATTCCACAACCTGACAAATACAAGTTGAAATTTAACTCCAGAAATAGAAAATGTCACTTTTGACAAACTCCTCAACATTTATAGGAATAAATGTAAGTGCACAAAAACTGAAAAAATGAGAAGGAATTCATGCCTACTTACCAATCGAAAGCTGAAAGTTTATGGTTGGTATCCAGATGAACAAAATAAGTAATGGCAACTAAGCTAAATATCAGGATCTTTTCATTGATCTTCAACCAAGGCCAGTACAATCTAAAGGAAGCTTAATTTTACATTCCTCGTGCCTTTGGAGATTATGTTCACCCATCATCACTGCAGAGGAATTCTACATGCCCTTTCTCAATACATGATAGGAGTTCTATTCCCATGAAGTTATTGGCCATGAGGAGGCCGGCAAGTATAAAGGAGATGCGTTGTTTGCTCGATGCTCTTGACACATTTTAGTTGAAGCTGACTGCTAGGGCCTTAAAGATTCTCATTTGCTTTGGTCAAAGGAGATATATAGAACTATAAACCACATTGCTTTCATTTACTTATAACATTAACCTGTCATCATAAGTACTTGCGCCAAATTAGTCCTTGAGATTTAATTACACTCTAACTACCTAAAATGCCAACATGAAGCTAGAGTCTAGAGCCCAAACGCATCATCATTTTTAGGTGATGGACATCTGCTGCTTTCACTATTCAGTTGTCACTACTTGCTGATTTAAGACAGTCTTTTATTCTTCTTTCCGTGCAAAAAAACACCAAAAAACAGCATTCAAGCAAACCCCGTACACTGTTCACAAAGATGCTTTTTGTGTACAAATTGAGATAAAAATGACAGCATTCCCTTACCTGAAGACGTTTTCCAATTGCTACAAAGGGCTGAACATCACCCCTTGTGCCAACTATAAGCATTACAATTTGCATTGGTGGAATATATTGGAATTCCAGATCCACAGACTCATCCCCAACAACTTCACTATGCAAATCTTGTGAGCCTGAGTCAATTGCTTGTGGTTCCACGTCTAATGGGATGTCAAACTCCACAGTTCCATCATTTTTCACAGTTGCTATTCTGTTCAGCAACTTAAGCTGCATTGTGTTAAGGATTTAATAACACATGAATATCCGAAACAAACTATATGCATACTACAAGGGCCTGAAGTTCTCCATTTTTTTAATAATTGGTTAATAAATTAAACTGTGTTGGCTGGATCTTTATGTATGACACTCCACATACATGCATACCAGTAAGACAACAATGAACAATCAGGAAACAACCACCTCTCTTCAAAGTTCAAGAGCTTCTTTAAACAACTTATACATCAGCAATCGTTTGTCCCATTAACCCTCTAACTTATGCATAGCTTTCACAGTGCTGTTGGCAGTATCCCAATATCTGAATATTAAAATTCACTAATATAACTAATTGCGCTTAAATTTTCTTTTAGACGTGCCATACCGACTCATCTTTTAAGTCATCAGCCATCATAGAGAGGGGAGAAGCAGGAGCTAAAATTCTCCTGCGCTAGTTTTATGAAGAAAAAAAAAGTTTTCCAATGTCTTTATGATATGACATGTTTGCGAAACTTGTCAGTACATCCAGCTCGTGCTGCAGTAATAATGCATCCATAAACATCTCACATAGATTTCATAACTACTGGAGACCAATGCAAAAATTTATCTTCCCAAAAGAGTGATATGTTACCATCACAAGTTGCAGAGCAAGGATTAGGAAGGTCATTCATGATACCTTTTGTCGGGCAGACGTATTTTCATTGAAAAGTTTTGCTGCCTCTTCGGCAAGTATACGATGTCGATTGGGCTTTTCAGTTTTTGATCTATCCAATTGCGGCTGCTCTGGTCCTGATCCTTGAAATCTTGAAGCATCTACGGGCAAACTATTCACTTTAGTCAAACTACTCTGAGCAGTTCCTGAAACCAAAGCAAGAAGCATTACAAGGTAATGGAAAATACATGCCAGAGCAACAGTATAAAAGCATTTGAGCCTTCCTCCCTCCAGCTCAAGGCAGCTGAACAGCAAAACATGAATCATAATAAAAACGCCATCAGTTCTCTACCAACACGACAACACGCTTAAGTGTGATAGAAATCGTTTTAAATCTCCATGAATCATAAAAATGCATCAAGTCTCCGCCGAAGGGGCAACACAAATAATCCACCTACCAACATGCAACTAAACAGCAATCGCAAGTAGCAAAATACAATGCCCACTGAAAGACGTGGCAATTGATGATATTCAGAAGAACCCGGTGAGTTATGAAGCTGCGATTTCAAAAGAGCTCCCTCGGGTATCTTGAACCGCAAGCAAAAAGCAAATAGATTAACGAAATTGAACTGACCTGGAGATTCGGCTGCGTCGGCAACAGCAGCATCTCCGCTGGCCTCCCTACAGCGTTCCAGCACTTCACCCTCGTCGCTTATTTCGGGCTCAGATTTCAGTAGAACTTGTCCAGGTTGCGTTGAGGAAGATGAGAGAGTCTGCCAGCGCTCCGGTGGATGGACGGTGACGGAATCCGGCGAGCTCCATCCGCCGTCGTTTTTGGCTCTTCGTTCCTGCTCTAGCTCCAGATCCGGCATAGCTTGCGGGGACCGATTTCTGTGTACTTGGCTGCCGCTGTCGGATACTTGGGAGAGACTTCGGGTTTCGGACGTCTCACTCAGTGACTCGGGGGGTTTAGCAAAGGTGCATTGGGGAGAGAGAGAGAAATTGAAAGGACGGCTGGGCATTGGAGCATTGGACACGTAGATGATGAACAAGCCCATGGATCTACGGGTCTCGTCTTACATTGACGAGTCAAACTTCTGTACAAAGTAACCGATATTCCCTCCATGGCTGATGGCTGCAAGGAAATGCTACTTGCCGTGTTTTTGGCAAGGGAAAACTACAAAACAACCCCAGGTTTGATGAAATCTTCAGTTTACCCCATTTATTTTAAAAAATTAGTAGTTACTATCATGAGGTTTAGTGAAATTTTCAATTATCTCTTTTGGACTGTGTGTATGTGTAGTGTTAGTTGACCGTTACGAATTTTAATGTTAACCACTATTATTGTCACTAGTATTTCTAACTTTAACATTTCAACCCCAACATTTTATTTCTCCCCTTTGTCTTTCCACAATCAGCCACGGTCTAACTGTCGTTGTCAGTTGGTCATTACCACGATGCAGACGAGCTAAGACCGCATAAATGCAAGCGAGCCCATACCGGTGCGACACATGTGAGCTCGGGCTGCCCCTTAACTGCTTTGGATTATAATTAGAGTAATTACCGCTAAAATCTTTAGGAGTCAACTAACACCACAAACGGTCAATTGGGGTAACTGAAGGTTTCAGGTTTCAGGTTTCAGTAAAACTCAAAGGGGGTAATTGCAAATTTTTAAAAACAAATGGGAGAAACTGAAGGGGTCTTTGTAATTTACCCTTTTCACAAAAACATTTTGCGAAAAAAATTACAAATTTTAAAATCGTTAAAAGGTTTGTGCTTTTTTTGGAAATAAGTATTTGGTGAAAAAAATGTAGCATTTTGTAATTTATGTGAAATATGAGATAGATAAATATGAATAATTTAATAAAAACTTAAAAAATTGATATTAGAATTTTTTAATTTTACATATTTAAATTAAAAAGAATGATTACATGTCAATTTTATTATGTGTTCTTACCATTTTTTTATTAATAAACTATTAAATCAACCCCCTACGAGTTTCAACTCACACAATTCATAAACATCATATCAATTTCAATCACATCACCAATTTATTCAAATTAAAAAACACATACTTTACGTGAAAAAGTTATAAAAGTGATTATCAAATTATTTGATAGCTACACAATTGTGGAAAACAACACAAATTTAACCCGAGATGAGGAAACCGACCCGATTTAACAAATCTGCCCAACCTAACCTGATTTTACTAACTGGTGGCGGATCTGTTTGTGCTGTCGTCACGTGTCTACGAAATTGATGGGTGTTGACGTTACTAGATGTCATGGGAATTCATGCGATATGCGTTTCTCGGAATTCGATGATGGGGTTGAGTATCTTCTGTTGTTCTTTTGAGTGAGAGTGGTTGAAAAATAGATATCTCATTTAACTCTCGCCATAAATGTCTTATATAATCCATAGTAACGTGGCAAAATCATAATATTTCAATATAGCGTTGGTGGACACGTGTTTTGCATCTTCGGAAGTGTTTCTCCATAAATATCTTAAGTTATGTTCGGGTCAATTCTTATTAGGTCAGAGAATGTCATTGTTCCGTTAGGTTTTAACTTAACATTTGAGTTTTTAATAATGAGGTCATTTTCTTGGGCTACTAACCGGGCATTTTGCTATGCATTTTTGGTTGATTGGGCCTGACGGCCATCAGAAAAGGAACTGTGAACAATATTCAAGTTAATTTTAAGATCCAAAAAATGAGAGGAAGTTCAAATTTGAGTGATGATAAACTTAAATATTCTAAATTAAAAAAAACTATAATTCAAAAAATGTACCATGCAACTCTACAGTTCTTAAAATAAACAGTAGTGAGTAAAAAACAATTTGGCTAATTTAAAGAAGAAAAACATCAGTAATTTGATTTAAAAAAAAGATATGACACTAATTTATAAGCATTAGAGTAAATAAGAAAAATATGAAGAGTAGACAAACACATTAAATTGGAATAGGAAAACAAAATAAAATCTATTTGATTAAAAAAATATCAAATGACTAAATTATTCACATTCAAAATGATGAGCAAAAAACCATGGAAAAAAACTAAGGTCATAATTATAAGTATAACAAAATTAAAGGACCAAGAAAGTGGAAAAAATCGCTTTATAATGTGTTCAATTGGAACAACTGAAAAAGGAGAAACATGAATTTGTTAAAATTATGATTGATCTGAAAGGATGATTTGTTCAATTGGAACAGTTATTAAATGAGTAACATGAATTTGTTAAAAATATGATTGATTTGAGAGGATATTGAAATTGTATATTAAAAACATTTTATAGGATGAAAAAGTCGAAAAAACTATCAATGCAAAAAGGTAGGGAAAAATATTCTTCTGTCATGACCACAAAACAAAGTATTTAATATGTATACTAAAAGAAAGATGAGATATTCAAGAGATAATTACAAATTTTGCCCATGAATCCTAATAATGGTATAATTAATAGAGAAATGAGGTTGAAAAATATAAGTTTAATTAATTAACTAAACCGGGAAACAAAAATAATGAACTAAACTGGAAAAATGTAAAATAAAATAAAATAAAATAAAATAACAATATTGATTCGATTATAAGAAAACACTTCATTCGTCCTACAATAATTACATATTTGTTTAGACCGTTTAAAAATATTTAATTTAAGATTTTTCTAAATATATAATTCATATGTTCATCATAACTTGACATCTAAATTTTCTAAATATATTCTTTTGAACTTTCTCGCTATCATCTTAGTAAAACTTTAGGTCAAATACTGCAATTTAAGACACCAAAGTTAAACTTAGTGTGTTTTTTATGGGATAAAGGGAGTATCAAATAACTAAATTATAAGAATTGAAATATAAAAGAAAAAATAAAGTGTAGAAAATGCTTGATAGACCGGATCGAAAAAGCTAAAATAGAATGAATTGAATTTAATCTAAAGAAAATGACTAATCTAGAAATGTCTTTAGAAAAGATACTAAATCATTTAAAAGGTCCAAATAGTTTTTTTTATAAAAAAACAATAGAATAAGGAGAAAAAAAAAGATTCATATGTCACAGACATAAAATCAATTGTTTAATGTGCAAAATAAAATAAAGTTGAGACGTTAAAGAGACAATTTTTAATTTTGACCAAGAAAAATAAAAACGTAAAAACATGAAAATAATATTAAGAATTATAAGTTACATCAATTGAGTCATAGAAGTTTCGAGAAACTCGTTTGGAACACTGAAGTGAAAGGGCAACTCCGATTTCGAATGCTACTTGATACGCATAAGGGGTTTACATGTAAGTATATGGAAACATAGAGGGCTTAAAATGATATTTTAAAATTTTTGAAAACGCGGGGTTTGTTTGCACATTTTTAAAATGTTCGATAGCTTTTACAGAATTCCTTGAAAAAAAACGGATGAGTTTTGACGTAAAACGACATCGTTTCATTGAAAGTTCCGAAAAAAAAAATAAAACTTCGCTACGACGTCGTTTCATTGTTTGACTGAAAAAAAAACAAACAAAATTGTGCCAAATTACACTGTTCATAACATCACCTCATAGTTCCACAAATAGAGAGTATTGATAATTATAATATAACTAGTTAGTACCCTCTCCTACGGAACGGAAAACAAAAAATTCAATCGAAATCACATTAAAAGTGACAAATGTCAATCAAATAATGCACTTTATTCATTTACCAAAGCTCACTAAAAAAATACTTCATTTCAAAAAGATTCAATCATGTTCTTTTTTGGGTTGTTCCAAAAAGATTTGAACGTTTCCATTAAAAAAACTTTTACACACCAGTTTTACCATTGAACCTCATCTTTCCTTCTTCCCCAAAAACAAAATTAATTTTGTCATATATGACAGTTTTACTTTATTATCCTCAAATTTTCAATACTTCTTAATCTATGTGCTCAATCAAATGCTTAAATCAATTTGCGGGATTACATCAGTGGGAGAGAACTATATATGGCTCAATATAAAAGCCTTCAAATCATTTCAACATATGATCATCCAAGAAATCATAGGTCAGAAAACACTATGCTGAGCAAAAAAAGAAAACAAACTAAGCAACATAAAAAAAGAACAACTTTGTATCTAATGATAGTATCAACTCTTTGACACCTTAATCAACCAATTATCAAATAATTTTTATAAGAAACACTATAACAGACGGAAAAAAAAGATGGAGGGAGACAATAAATATTAACTTGAGGTTCACTTCACCTGAAAATCTGAAGATGCAGATACAATAAATATAATCATCCAATAAATCATATAGCTGAGACAAAAAAAACGAATTAGGAATCCTAATTTAGGATCAAATTCATTGGGTAGGCTTGCGCACCGCGAATCAGTACATGCGTATCAATTCGTGATACGTGAGCGTACTGATTCACGAGGTACGTGAATTGATTCACTGTCAGCCACGAATCCACCAGAGAAGAAAAAGAGACGGGGACCAGAGGGAATGGTAAGGCAGGGCTGCGTGGTGGGTTGGCTGCTAGAGTTGTTTGGAGTTACTAGGCGCCATGGACAGTGACACAGCGGAGCTTCGAAGAAGAAGAAGACAGAGACGGCAGTCTAAAGAGAGGTTTTTAATTTAGGTTTTCTAGGATTTTTAGCTAGAAGTCATTAATATTTTATCTTTCATACAAATAGGTCCTCTAAATTTAGTTTTTTTAATTTAAGCCATTTAACTCTTTTTCCAACCCATTTGAACCTCTAAGTTTTTCCTCTAGAAAAATAGTCCTTCAATGTTTTTAATCTATACAAATAAGTCACTATAGGTAAGTATCAATAGTCAAACGTATAAAATGAGACTACCTAATGAATCGAAAAAATGTATCGGTTTGCCAACGTATCGGTTGAGACTACCCCATGAATATGATACTTCTCTAACTATCGAATCGCGTATCCATACCCGTGTCGAGTATATCA
This sequence comes from Stellera chamaejasme, assembly GCA_024586325.1. Taxonomy (NCBI): domain Eukaryota; kingdom Viridiplantae; phylum Streptophyta; class Magnoliopsida; order Malvales; family Thymelaeaceae; genus Stellera; species Stellera chamaejasme. The sequence continues at coordinate 8,378,210 of CM044982.1, read as the reverse complement.
GAACGTGCCGCAAATCTGTTAACTATTTAGGACCATCAATTAACAAAGAGATGTGCATTATAAATACCAACAAAACAAAAAACTTGAAAACCTATATCAAAGCTCCTTAAAAATATTAAGACAAAAGTATTAACAAACTCATAAGCAGTAACTTATTGTTGACAACAGATATAGTTAAATGTACAACCAAAACATGTAAATACATGCACACCCCTGACATCACACAAAAGCAATTCACCTCATGTTGGCTCAAGAATTTCAATGTCTCCTGAAGTGGAACCATCAAAAGGCAAGTCATGTAACCAGACAGTGGTTCCACAACAGTACCAATTTAAAAAGTCCAATATAATTCATCAATCAATATCATCCTAGTTTGAAATACGTCATTGAAATCAGAGAGAAAGTAGAATAAGAAACTGACCGGATGAAACAAAATTTATAATAGAAGATGAAATCATGTGAAATGAGAAACATACAAAAACAGATTACAAACCAAGAGGTGAGCAACGAAGGAGAAACCAACCAAAGGAATGTAGGGTGGCTGAGGCACCATGCTAGACTCTAGTAATTTCAATTTTCAGATGTGCCAAATGTAGTCCATCCATGATGGTAAGATCCCGATAATCAACTCATTAGCCAAAATCAACTTGCGTCGCTGGAACCCAAGTTGAGATATTGGCCATCAGAAACGTTGTGGTGATCAGCGACTTTGATTTTCTCTTATGATGTCAGAATGAAAAGCTTATTGGCGTCCTATTCGTCACCGCCAGTCGAGGTCAAAGCCATCATCGGTGATCGTCGGCGCAACATGTGACAACTCAGATTCACATTCGCCAACGTGAGGAATGGAGGTTTGGTAGAAGCAGATGAGGAGTGTAGGAACGTCGAGTCTAGAGAGAGACGGGCTAAAGCGAAATGAATAGCCACAAAATTGGGATTTAGGGGGGAGAGAGAGAGACAAGTATATTTGAGATGAGATGACACTAACTAACATCTAAGTAGGATAGAATCAAAAACAAAATCTAAGCGGGGATTTTGGGGAATATAATTGAAATAGATGTTAACTTCCGATTTAAGATAATATTAAGAAGATAAAATTACAAAAAATTCAAATTTAAGATAAAATTGTTTGTTGGGGAAAAAAAGGGAAGGGACTATTGTTTATGTTTTATTATTTAGGAATTGTGATTCTTTTTAATAAAAAATAAAAAAAATTCCACTTGATATTACCACCTTCATGTTTACATATTAATAGTAGATAGTAGATATGGATGAATTTCAACATTTTGTAACAGCAAGCAATTAAACGATGTAGTTTCGTTTGGGATTGTATTTTATTTTTCGACTATAGCATCAAAACGCTGCCGATTTGGCGTTCCCAGTGACCCAAATTGCGGATGAACCTTGCAGAAGTAACAAAATAACAAAAAACCCCTTTTAGTTTCCAACATTTACAATAGTTAGCCCCATCTTCTCATGAATCGCATTTGCACCCAAACTCTGTCTTTCATTTTTTTTAGTGACCGAAAGAAGTATTAATGGTCTACATTGATTCAATTGACTACACCTACGTTTTTCAATGTAATTTCTTTGCTTTACTGTTATTGCATATCAGATGCAAAATTCAAAATTTTATATTAATCCTCTCATTTTTCTTTTAGCTAGTTTGAACATTAAATTCTTAATTTTATGATCATGACAAATGAATATTTTTCTCTACCTTCATGTATTAGTTTTTTTATTTTTTTTTATTTTACCTTTTGGACCTTTTAATTTTATATAAATATATTTTTATTTTTAAAATCATTTCATATTGATTTTTTTATAACAAATTATGTTACTCCTTTTCTAACATTTTCAATTCAACTCGACATTTTTTTTTAATTTATGAAACTCGACAATTTATTTATTTCACTTACTTGGCCTTTTAATTGTTTATGCTTACTATCAAGTCTCCTTTTTCTTACTAGTTTATTTTTTATTTACTTTTTTAATGTTTATAATTTAGTTATTTGGTAGTATTTTTCAAATATCACATTTTTCTTTATTCTAATTAATATCGTTAGCCTATTTTCATGCTTGTGTGCAAGTATTTCATTTGATCGGTTACCTTCTTTCCCGTTTTTATTTTTATTTTATTTTTTTACTTCACCTTAAATTTTTCAAGTTTTTTTCCCTCCATTCCATCATATCACAAAAATCTATTAAATCACTTTTAAATATAAACTTTTTATTTAAAAAATATGATATATTCACAATTTTTATTTTTGAAGAGTGGACTAAGAAAGTTGGAAAAAGTTGTTATTTATCCCAAAGAACTAACAACAATTTAAATTTACACGAATCTCTAAAAACAAAATTCCTGTAACTTTCTCTATAATTTTCAAATCATGATTGGTTTGTTGAAAAGTTGTTGAAAAGAGCACATACTAGTTTTTTTTACGAGGGCACGTGTTCACATTTTTTTTGTTTTTGCGCGTGATCACACCATTTTTATAAACAAAATATCTCAAAATCAATTTGTGATAACTAATTCTAATACCCGACTTCGTCACGGGTTCAATAAATTAATAATTATCAAAATTTTTAATGTATCAAATAATAATATATTCGGCGTAATTAATTATGAAAAAAATAGTTCACTTTTAAAAGTTTTGATTTTAATTTATTATTGGAATATTGACATGGATACCATGTATTCGGAATATAAACTAAAAACGATGTGTTTGGTATTACTTCATTTATAATTCAAAAAATATAAATGTAAAATACGGTAACTACTGAAAGTACATGCAATAGTAAAGATTTGCATACATCAAACTATGTTTTTAGTGTGCTTAAGTACATTATACTTGATCACCAAGATCCACAGTTGGGTGGGGTTAAGAACATAGAATGTCTCTAAACCATTCTTCTTCTTGCTTATTGGTTTTGCAACTATTTAGTGTTGCAGCCTTAATCGTGAAATAATTTCAGTAAGCCGTTATAATGGTTTCTTATCCATGAAAAATGGTTATTTGCCTATCTCGCGGTTAAGTTAGGTCGTTAAAGTGGCTGCTTACCCGTCTCGCGGTTAAGTTATATCGTTGTTGCTTACCTTTCTCGTGGACTAAGAGTGTAACACTAAATAGTCATAAGATCAATAACTAACATGAGAATAATTTATGGATTTTTTATATCATGTCAAATAGTTTAAATACCCGGCTCATCGCAGGTGCAATAATTTATCAATTAATCATGTTAACCCCACCAAACATGTTAATATATAAAAACATTGTGTGCAATATTTAGCAAAAAACACATATTTTTATGTGATGACAAAGGAAAGTATATAAAAATTTGAGAAGTATTGATGTATAGTTTAATAAATGTTGGGTAATAATAGCTTAAGTTTAAAAAAACTGTGACGTATTGTAGCAATTAATTAAGGACAAAATGGAAATTTTCATACATCCACCTGATTAAATGCCAACATAGATCGAAAGAACTCGATCAGGACAAATTTTTTTGAAAAAATGACAAAAATAGACTGAAAACTTAAAACGGAATTGAGGTTAAAATGAAATATTCCGTTAATATAATTAAAGATAAAACCAATTGAGTTAATTTTGACACAATTAAGAAATTTGAAAAGGAAAAAGAAAAAAAATGTCAGACTCTTGTGTAATTAATAGTGAGATGTTGCAGTTTGTGTAGGAAAATTTTGTTTGAATTTAGATTCCTCACCAAAAAATCAACACTTCTCATTACACAATCTCATTGTGTTAATTAAGATTCTCATCCATTTTTCTTTTTCTTTTTTCAAACTGTTTTTATCAAACATTTTTGCCTACATATTTTTATTTCATTCGTCTCATCTATTTTTTTCGTTCATGAAATTAGAAACTAATTCCTTACAAAATGGTAGGTTGATTCCTTAAAAAGTGGTAGACCGATTTCTTAAAAATTGGTGGGCTGATTGATGCATACATAACGCAAAAAAAACTCTTAGCCTAGCTGACACCTACGTGGATCCTGGTTGTCATCACGAAATCGCTTCGTTCACTTTTTTTTGGCTATTGTGGCAAAGCTCTCGTATTAACATATAATAATAGATTATAGATTATATATTATAGATTAATACTACCAATTAATGAATTGAATACATTTTAGAGAATCAATCTAATTAATGAATTCAGTATTGAGAGAACCAATCTAATTAATTTGAGGGCTGAAATTGGAAACTAATTTCTTAAAAAATGGTAGGTTGATTCCTTAAAAAGTGGTAGACAGATTCCTTAAAAAATGATGGGTTGATTGATGCATACATAGCGCAAAAAAAAAACTCTCATCCTAGATGGCACCTACGTGGATTCTAGGTGTCCTTGCGAAATTGCTCCGTTCACTTTTTTTTTGGCTACTGTAACATATAATAATAGATTTAGTGAATAAATTGGAGGTATTTGAAATTAATGTGATATATGTGACAACTAAATTAAAAGAAAAATGTTGATTTGATGATTTCTTAATAAATTTTTGATGAAATCATCCACAAGGAACACTCATGAATATTCAATAAATCTCATTTACCTCCAACTTTTTATTTCAAAAGCATCACAAAACTATCTCCCATTTGTTTTTTTTTGTTGAACAACTAAGTTCAACAGATGAGCCACCGTTTAGTGATTGAAAAAAAGAAGAAAAGAGCACGACCGCACGACCGCATCATCCGTTTGATACAAGTGGTCAACTTTACAGGTCAAAGTCGCAATAAACTAGTGCCATTGGAAAAGTATTCCTCGTTCTAGTAGTAAAAGAGGAAAAATGATAATTTTTTAATTAAAGTTTATGAAATCTCTAAATTTTTAAGGGATAATGTTACTAATGTTTTTTTTAATAGATAAACTTATCACTGGATGTTAAGTTATTCCAGTGGTAGGTAAGATGTGTTTAGATGACACTCATGTGAGATTCTACTTGGTGATTACATGGACATTGATTGTACATTTTGCATCGTTAATGTTTAATTTCACCTTAAAATGTATTACAATTGAATGATTGAATTGTTAGGTTTCTAAATTTTAAATGAAATTAAAACATTAACCTTATATAATGTACAATTAGCTCAATGACATGTCACGTGACTGCTAACCGGGATAGTTTAACGTCCAGTGACAAATTTAATCTTTCGATAAAATGTTGATAATATTTTCGCTTCAAAATGAATTACAGTAAAATTTTTAAAGGTTTCGTAGATTTTAGTGACAAACATTAACCTCATATACTGGTTGTTTTTTTTTAGCATTTTTTAATGAAATTACGGTTGTATGAAATATAAGTAAAATTTAAGATAAATTTTCACCATTACTTATTCAGAAATGAATAAAATATAAACGTACCATCAATTTTGGTGGAGGGGATACAATTTTGTGAACCTAATTTATTAGGCGGAAGAGGAAAGAAAGAGACTGAAACCCGGTTGAAAACGAGAGACACCTTCTCACAAAGTTCCAAACAAATGGTCGGTACATTGACTTGATTAGACAATGGAGAAAAGCCCGAACACAACAACAATGGAGTATTTATTCACTCACACACCACTTAAGCTGGTCGTTAACTCATCCTGCAAAAGAGAAGGACGACACTAGAGAAATGGAGAGAGCTCTCAACAGGCAGAGAGTTCTGCTTCATCATTTACACCCCTCTTCTTCATCTCAGCTCCATCAATCTTCCGCCATTTCTGTGAGTTCCAATTTCTCTCCAAACTCGTTACTTCTTTACTCAAGTAACTGTAAATTTACTGCTACATGTTTCTCTGCGCACGACTATCAGGCTTCGCCTTGTGCGTCTGGCGACAGCTCTCCGTATCAGAGAACCGCTGCTTTCGGGGACGATGTTGTCATTGTAGCGTAAGTTGCATGATGTGGTTCAACCAAACTTCAAATCAGAAACCAATTTTTCTGTTCAAATCAGACACCAATGTGATGGCGTCGTCATTTTCCCGCAGGGCTTACAGGACTGCAATTTGCAAGGCGAAGCGTGGAGGGTTCAAGGACACGCTTCCTGACGATTTGCTTGCCACTGTCCTTAAGGTTCGATTCGATTTACGTTAGTGATTTTTCTGTTTTTTTGGACTTATTCTTCGTTATCTTATAACCTACTCTCCTATGTGCAGGCTTTGGTAGAAAAGACAAATCTCGTGCCCGGTGAAGTTGGGGATATAGTGGTTGGTACTGTTTTAGCGCCTGGCTCGCTAAGAGCAATGGAATGCAGGATGGCTGCTTTCTATGCCGGCTTCCCTGGTACCGGTTACCAACTTCCATGTTAATTTCTGGTTTATAGAAATAGTATGTTTGTGGACATTATAACATCTGCTAATTGAAGTTTATTAGTACTACGTATATCCAAAAACAAGGGATGTTGTGTCGTTCTTGGCTGACACTAGTTATGTTCTGTGCGCAGACACAGTACCTATCAGAACTGTCAACAGGCAATGCTCATCTAGCCTTCAAGCTGTTGCTGATGTTGCAGCATGCATCAAAGCAGGATTTTATGATATCGGTGAGAAAAGCTGTATTTCTAAACTCAAATAGTACTATCGTCTTTCAAACTCTGGACTTTGATTTCTTGTGCTAATATCACAGGTATTGCTGCGGGCCTGGAGTGCATGACAGTGGATAGGATTTCCACGGTTAGCCAGGTTAATCCCAAGGTATCACACAGCAACATTATGTGTAGAGAACCTGGTCTGTTTGAACCATCTCATTGTGTTATATATATATATATATATATATATATATATTATTCATCTGGACTTCTACTGACAGGTGGAGTGCTTTCCCGAAGCTCGAGATTGTCTTCTTCCCATGGGCATCACTTCCGAAAATGTTGCACAGCGTTATGGCGTGACACGTGAAGAGCAAGATCAGGCTGCTGTTAGTTCAATGAATCTCTTATCCAGTAATTGTCCTAGGAAAGTATATTCTCTTCTTTTCTTGATCTCTAATACCTCTTAATGCAGGTTGAATCTCACAGACGTGCTGCAGCAGCAACTGCATTGGGTAAATTCAAAGACGAAATCATTCCCGTTTCTACCAAGGTAATCTTGTTTTACAACCGTGTTGCTTTAACTGATTATCATTACATGTAACTCGAGTAACATATGGCTAATGTTCAAAGATTGTGGACCCGAAAACTGGAGAGGAGAAGCTAGTAATTATCTCCGTTGATGATGGAATCCGGCCTAACACGAACATGGCAGATCTTGGAAAGCTGAAGTCTGTGTTTAAGAAAGACGGGACCACAACTGCTGGTTGGTACTGTGTACTTCTATAGTATTACTCCTTAATACGAAAAGTAGTTCTATTCACTGCGGAAGTAAATGTTCTTTTACTGTAGGGAATGCTAGTCAGGTGAGTGATGGTGCCGGAGCTGTCCTCCTTATGAAGAGAAGTCTAGCCATGGAAAGGGGACTACCTATACTTGGAGTCTTCAGGTAATAAGAATTGCTTATATAGATACTGAATTCTAAGGGTGTGCTGATAAATTCAGCCAGCTTTGCATCATGCTTTGCTAATGCCCCTACGAGCTACGACTATGCGGCAACTAGAAACTAAAGACCCATGGACTTCCGTCATTTAAATGGCCTTTTGATCAAAAACAGTTACATGGAGCATCCTGATCATACATCATCTCGCCAAGTTCTTGATCAAATTCTAAGCTGGCATTGTGAATTGTAATCTGAGTAGTTGTTTCAAGACTTACTACATTTTTTCCTTTTTGGCATGCATGACAGATAGATTGTGAGTAGATTTTAACCATGAAAATTTATCTTCCCAAGAGGCTAACTACTGTGGCAATTGTATTTTATTGTTTTGGCTTTGCAGATTTTATGTTGCTTCTACTAGAAAAGAAAAATGGAAATTTTTGTGTTGCTAACATCACGAGTTTTGGATTTATGCTGTTTAAAAACTTGATATAGATATAGATATAGATAGAAGGATGGAAAACTGCTTATACCATGTATGCTTAGTACTTAAAGTGTTGCCTCGCTTATTTTGCTCAACTTTGCAGTCAGTATAAATCCCCTTTCGTTCATTTTACTCTTTTAGATAGGAGAACAAAAAACATCTAATTGATTCATTTATGATGTCTCCTTGTTGCAGAAGTTTTGCTGTTATAGGTGTTGATCCTGCTGTTATGGGCATTGGTCCAGCTGTTGCTATACCAGCTGCTGTTAAGTCTGCTGGCCTTTCGCTTGAGGATGTAGACCTCTTTGAAATTAATGAGGTTAGTGAACTTGTTGATAATTTTACTATGCATGTAAAATTTGAAAAAGTGATTCATCAAATTTTGAGAAAACAAATACTTAGATAGTTATCTATGTGAATAATTTTTTGATAGCTATCTATGTGAAGATTGAAAAACAAGTTATCGCAATCTGACTGTAGGAATAATTTTTATTGTCAGGCATTTGCATCTCAATTCGTATACTGTGTTAAGAAGTTGAATCTTGATACCAAAAAGGTTAATGTTAATGGAGGCGCGATCGCTCTTGGGCATCCTTTGGGTGCTACAGGTACTGTTCTTAAAATGGAACTTTCGAAGGAAGAAATCAATCAAAACCATCAGAAATGTAACTGAATGAATATAAAACCAAAAGAAAATGTTGATACAAGATGTCAGACAGATATAAATTGCTCTCCACTGGCCCGTAATTTGAGTTTGCTACAATTTTCAATGTTAGGTGCCCGGTGTGTAGCAAGCCTACTTCAGGAGATGAAGCGTCGTGGCAAGGACTGTCGTTTTGGAATTATTTCTATGTGCATAGGTCCTCTCTCCTTCTATATCTCTATCTAGTTTTAAGATTGTTCTCTAGAAGTTAGAACAATGACCAAATCTGAAGCATGAATTGCTGCCACTGTGATGCTGCAGGCTCAGGAATGGGGGCTGCAGCTGTTCTTGAAAGAGGGGACTGTGTGGATGGTGTATGTAATGCTCATGCTGTAAAGGACCATGGATTTCTCTCCAAGGATGCTCAGTAGCACCATCTGAGTCATCAAACAATCTTCGGCCCACCGCTCTTCCGATTAAACGACTCATAGCTTGATAGAAGTAGCTATAGCATCTGAGTCTTCATAGCTTACAGTTGATACTAGGAATATATATGTTCTGGAAGTGCCAGGTTTTTCTTTTTCTCCTCTCCAATCTAAGTTTGATTATGTGAACCTCTGTTGTTGCACTATACTTGTGTATCATTAAATTGATCGAAAATAAATGTCAGTTACACCCCTCTAAAATCCGTTTGGGTTTCAAAAGTTATGGTTAGCACTTTCTGGTATTGAGTTCAATTCAAACATGCTCTATTGGGCTCATTAGGCTTGAGCCTCTGCAAATGAATCAAGGTTAACATCAATTTTTCTCTCTTCACTCCTGTATTTTTTCAACTTTTCTGAATCTAAATACTATAAAATATCACATACTACATAAAAGAATACTTTGTCTCATTTAATTAAATCTTTCTTTTGTCTCATGTGAGAAAAACAAAAAGAAAGAAAGAAAAACATACCAGTACTGGATATCAGAGTAATTTTGTAGTTGCTGGTAGTATGGAGTAATATTTTACGGCTACTGAACTAGCAAGAAAACTTGGAGAGGCAAATTGCCAAATTGAATTACAGGATCCAGAGTCATGAAATTAAAAATGCAGAATTTACAGCATTTTATAAACGATCCAACTGCATTGGGCACAAAAGTTGTGACCACTGGGCTGCTGGTTTACAGGACACTTCAACTGTCATTTTCCCTGTTTTCCCTGGCCAAGTTCATTTAGTAGACATATTATATAAGGAAAGGAAATGCCTAACTAACAAAAGAATCTCCCTTCATCAATTTTTTTACTTAGAAGCTAGCTATGAAATTGTTCAATACCAGTCTCTCGGCACTTCCTCAGATTCCTACATTAATCCCCAGCAGGAGCTCTGGTTTTCAAGTGAGAGCTCATCAAAATTCTACAGGGAAAGAGAGAAGGGCGTTCTTGGGTGGTGGGAAGGTAGAAAATGGAGTGAGTAAAAGCTTGGAACTGGAAGCTCTGTGGGATGATGGCTATGGGACCAAATCTGTGAAGGATTATATTGAGGCCGCTAACCAGATGGTAAATGCAAGTGATTTTGGGCCTCCAAGGTGGTTTTGCCCTCTTGACTGTGGGCCTCCTTTGGATGATTCTCCTCTTCTCCTCTTTTTACCTGGTAATTTCTTTTTGCATTATTTTTTGTTTCTTGTTGAGGCGAGATTTATACTCATTTTGTGTGAATTCGTATATATCAAGGTCTGGATGGCGTGGGGATGGGACTCATTTTGCATCATAAAGCTCTGGGGAAGTAAGTTGCATGATCTACCAATCTGGATACAATGGATTTGCAAAATCACAATACTAATATGATTTTTTTTTTGGTTGCAAACTACTACTAGTAGTGTGATGTTTGTAAACAAAGATACATCTGTGTCTTAGGTCTCGTTTGGACAGTTTTAATTAACTATAACATTTTAGGTAATGTAGATAAATTGAAATCAAATCAACTAACATAAAAAATCAAATGTTGTTACTTTTGGGAGGAAGATACTCCCTTAACCCTTCATCCTAAATGAATGATGATTTTTCCTTTATTATTCACAAAGGGAATGGAACAAATCATTTGGGATAAGGTAATAGGAGAAGTAATTTTTTTTTCCTTCTAAATGTGTAATTTTAAAGTTTAGAGTCATGGGGTGCGTTCTACAGAAAAAAAAACAATAACAGAACAAATTTATACAATTCCCAAAATCTTTTACTCACATCTTTCCTCTCATTTTCAAATAGTAGATGTCATTTTATTGCAAAAGTTTTCATGTAGAACACAAAATGGTTGTGACTGAGCATGCTAGTTGTAACTTGTAGTTCATCAAGAGTGTGTTATTAATAAACCTAGCCTCATTACCGATCAAGGTACATTACATTAAAGTTATCATTTGACACACAAAATGCAGTATGCCGTATTAGAATAGAACAGAATGTTTGTTTTCAGCTTTAGTATTCATTGCTTTATAGAGGTGACTGAGCAATTGACTTTTCATTATTGACCTTCCTAGGCAGAAAAAAAGTATTCTTTTCTTAAGTTTGATTATTGGTAGGTTTGGATTTACCATGCGTCAAATGGCAAAATGTAATCATCTCTTTGTAGTGTTATTGCTCAAAATCTTTATGTCTTCGTAATAGCATTAGGGGGTCAATATTTTGTTTCCCTCGGGAACAATGAAATTGAACTTATCTACCTAAACTGTATGTTTTGGATGCAGGTTTTTTGACGTTAGATGCCTGCATATCCCTTATAGCGACAGAACAACTTCTAGAGGTGTCTATCTCATATCATGCGTTTTATTTTCTATTTACTAAGTAGGTATTAGGTGGGGGAGCTTGATTGTGGAAACTGGAAACTCAAGTTTACTGACATTCAGAAACTTATTCTCTATAGTTTAAAAGTTTTCAGTAAACCTTTTGTCCCATTTTTGAGGATTTCAGAATTCAGTTAAACATTTACTGGAGAATGCACCTTTTTTTTATACCTAATTTGCTCTTTGCATCAACTTGCTGTAGGCTAATTATTGTTTTTGTCACATAGTAATCTGTTGCTTCTTTAAAAGATTGGCCACCTGGGATATATGAGGACCAGAGAAACTCAAAATAAGATGATCAAATGATTTCAACTTATCTGGTGCAGGTTCTGCTTCTGCTTCATCGGTTTTTGGTGAAATGTTCATTATGAAAACAGATTCTGCCCTTTCACGTATTCTCTCACTTTTCTACATTCTGCAAAGTGTGGTACAACTACAAGCTGATCTTTGTGAAGCTTTTGCAAAAAGTATATTTCACTCCTGGTTTTGTGATGTCGGATATAGTCCATTTTCATGATTATACGATTATTAGCAAGCCTGTGGAATTTTTCGTTTATTTCAAAATGGTTTTGAGTGCAAATGAAACTTTCTATTGATGTCCCAAGTCTTCAATTTTGGTGGTAATGCAGTATTCGAGCAGAACTATCCCAGTTATAATTCCAAAAATAATTAGCTCATTTTGTCTACCTCCGAAGGTTCTCTATACTTTCCAGTTTTACTTAGTTGAATGTTTGAGAATTTTTGTATTGTGCAGTCTAGCTTGCTTTACATATTTGAGTTTGTGGATTGTCAAGTTTGGATACACGGACTGATCAATAGTCTATCTTGTATCTCTTGCTATGAAGAATTGGTGAAATTTCTTGAAGACACCATAAGGCTCGAGAATGCCTTGTCTCCGAATAAGCCGATATATTTGGTGGGAGAGTCCTTGGGTGGTTGCATAGCACTAGCAGTTGCTGCTCGCAACCCCATGATAGACCTGGTACTAGTGTTAGTTAATCCTGGTCAGTTACAGAACCTAAAATTTGCTATTGATTTTTTCCCCACCTGCAGGCTTTTTAATGTTTATTGATAATCAGAACTTGACAAGACACTTTTGGCATTTTGTTTTAGCTACTTCATTTAGTCAGTCACGTATGCAGCCTTTGCTTTGTTTCATGGAATCATTTCCTCTTGAGCTGGATGATACAATCACCTATCTTGTGAGCCTTGCCATGGGTATGTCGCCAGTCTTCATTTTTCACTCTATATTTTGTCATTTTTCTGCAAGACTAATTGCTATATAGTGCAGAATAGAGTTGCTATTGAAGTGTAAGAAACTGAAAAAATTTAAACAACCTTTAGGCAACGGAATTAAGTTTTGTTGATTGATGATTCTTCCCCAATAAGAGCATTCCTTGTTTACCAATACCATACATGGAAGTTCTCGTGGAAAGAGTAATATTTGTAACATTTTGTTTAGGTTAGGAGTGTGTTGCTTCATCCATGCCTCGGGGAGAGACAATAATGGCCTTGACATTGAACTGAGTTGTCTATTCTTTCTAATATTATTGATTATTGATTTAATTTGTATTAGCTGAACCAATGAAGATGGCAATGGTTAATGTTGAAAGTTGGCTTCCTCCCAGGCACAGAATCAGACAACTGCTAAATAACCTTGCTGAGTTACCTCCCCTTCTTTTTGTAAGATTACCCCCTCTTTATTTCTGATTTCTCATATCATGCAAGATTTGATAGTTTAGCAATTCAACAACTTCCTAATAAATCAGTGTTTCTTGGAATAGTTGGGGTTTGTTCCTAAAATATGTTTGTAAAAACTTAGAGAGGGATGGCATTGACAAACTCAGCTAGGCTTATTAAGTACAGTAACTGAGATGATAGACTGTTATCCTTTTCAAAATAAGTATGATTAATTTTCATGCTAAGCAATTAACTATATTACTAACTATTTATATGCTCATGAGATTAGTACTTTAGCATGTAATAAGCTTTATACTTTATGATCAAGTTTCTTCCTCCGACAATTCTGTGCATGACATCAGTAGTTTAAATTAGAGTTACAAAGCTTTGAGCATATACAGTCAGGAAAGGGTTAAGAAGCACTTGTGTACAGATATAGCAGGTGAAGGGTCGTTATCTCTTTCCTCTTTCTGTGCAATGTGAATCTCCTCTAGTAAGTTGATACAACTAGTTTCATTCTGTCATGTGCCACTAATTTGTTTATAGTAGTTTAGCAGGCATAGCCTCTAGCCTAACCAGGTGCCCTAATCATTCTTGCCCTCTAATCTTTGCTTGATTTTCTTAGGGCTTTACTAAATATCTGACTAAGGATATTCTTATCTGGAAGTTGAAGTTAATGGAAGCAGCAGCTGCTTATGCTAATTCCCGTCTGCATGCTGTGAAAGCAGAAGTACTAGTGCTTGTTAGGTACTATTCTTCCAAGAAGTTGCATCTTTCCTACAATATATCTGTAATGATAATTTGTTTGCATTTCAGTGGAAACGATAACATCTTTCCTAGCAAGGAAGAATCCCTACGTCTTAAATATTCATTGGAGAACTGCATAGTTCGCCTTTTCAAGGACAATGGCCATGCCCTTTTACTGGTAGGTTAATGTATGTCTAATCAGGTATCGTCCATATATCCCTATGCCGCAGGGTTTGTCTCGTACTCTCGTTACTTGAGGGTGGCTGACAAATTTATTCATTTATTGTTCTTAATTGTTTTACTTTTTTTATATCAAAAACAAAGGAAATCTTAGTCCTCATTTTGGATTTTTCTTGTTTACTGTTATGAGCATAGTTGCTTGGCATCAGGTCATTTTTATGGCTAAAGGACTTCCTTTTTCAATAAGTGTTTTCTCTACTTGAGGATACAACTTGATCAATTTAAATTTTTGTTGTTATGGTGCAGGAAGACAATACTAATTTGCTGACTATTTTGAAAGGTACTCTCAAATATCGACATTCACGGAGGGTTGATTTAGTGGCAGACTTTTCACCTCCTAGTATGTCAGAATACAAATATGCATGTGATTATGGAGTTAGGTAATTCCACCAGAATTTAGTTCACATGGTTTTTTAGTGGATCCTTCTGTGTGCTAGATGTACAAGTATCTAATTTGTAAATGTATTCCCTCTTTCACGGGCCTATGACCTTACTACCACTTATAGCAACCAGAATGCCACTAGAGGCTTGAGCTTCTGTAGCTAAGCTATCAGATACATTCAGATCGTTTAGTTTGTAGTCTAATCTCCCAAATGCTGTCGTAGCATGTGGTGAGATGTGTGTGTTTCATTTGCATCACTTGCCTTGCTTACTAAGACTAGGTGCTGAAGCAGATGTCATACTTATGCAGATACCTTAATTATGCTGTTGGTTCTGTTATGTTATCAACTATGGCAGATGGGAAAATAGTGAAAGGTCTCGCAGGCGTTCCAGATGAAGGTCCTGTCTTGTTGGTTGGCTATCATATGTTGATGGGAACTGACGTTGCTCCTCTATTTGAAGCGTACTTCAAAGAGAAAAGAATCGGACTTCGTGGGCTTGGTCATCCAGAGATTTTCTCCGACACACTTGAGAGCCCATGCTCAGAATTCTCGTTTAGGGATTTTCTAAGAGGGATGGGATCATTACCTGCCTCAGCAATCAATATGTACAAACTCATGGAGAGTAAATCACATGTTGTCCTCTATCCCGGTGGTGCACGTGAGGCCATGCATTGCAAGGTGAGGCATTCTCAAAGTTGTCCTTTGTTGCTACAAAACACAAGGGAGGAGTACAGTACAGTATGTGTTCTGCTACTGATTTTGGAGGAATTGCAGGGTGAATCATACAAACTATTCTGGCCTAACCGGCAGGAATTCGTGAGAGTGGCTGCAAAGTTCGGGGCCAAGATCGTGCCATTCGGGACTGTGGGAGAAGACGACGTAGCAGAGGTAAGCTCCTCTGTTTGTACAAGCTCCTTCCTTTTTACCTGGTTGCTACTGATACTATATTTGTTTTTCAACATTTAATCTATGAATTTTTTTCTTTCAATATTTTGACATATAATGTCAAATATTGATGGTCTGGTCTGGTTAATTCTGTTGCAGATTCTTCTTGATTCTGACGATTGGATGAAAATTCCTCTGGTGAACAAGTATTACAAAGAGTTCGTAGATAGCTTAATAAAAGTCAGGTAAGTACGACAAGCCTCTTTAGTACTGTGATGTTGCATTTGTGAGAAAGAGGTGTTTTTTCTTTGCAGGGATGAATCACTTGGCGAAGTGGCGAAAGATGTGTTCATCCCAGCAGTGCTGCCGAAGCCACCGGGGCGGTTTTATTTCCTGTTCGGGAAGCCGATTGATCTGAAGGGAAGAGAAGATTTGATAAACGATAAAGAGAAGGCAAGTGAAATGTACCTGCAGGTGAAGTCGGAGGTGGAAGGACATATTGCTTACTTGTTGAAGAAGCGAGAGACGGACCCGTATCGTAGTCTGGTGGACAGAATGATATACGCTGTACAATATGGCACACCACATGATGCTCCTACTTTTGATCCTTGAACAATTGTGTGTGCAATTTTCTATTGAACGTAAATGCATTATAAGGTGAAAAAGAAAACATAACCCAAGTATACAAAAAGAAAAAGAAAAAAAGAAAAAGAAAACAATTGAAGACAATTAGAGAAGGTCAACTTAAATTGTTAGAGAATGTCATTTAGGAAGTCAAACGAGGTAAATGAAGATCTAAACTTACATAGGTAAGTCTAGTTGAGAGAGATCTTAGACTATTGAAACTTTCAAAGAAACTTGTTACAAATACAGCGGAAATAGGGACGAATGATCATGTAATCGATCTCAATGAGTTGAGATTGAGATTAAAGTTCAAAGATTAAAGTTTAGTTGATTGATTTGATTCTGATTCTCGTAGATGACAAACAATCGAAAAGTGAAGTTTATCAGTTTTCAAACAAAGGAAGAACTGCACATTACAGAAGAAGGAATCTATAAATTGATCCTAACCGGCCTTCAAGGTTAATGTACTTAGTCAAGTCAACAAATGATGAAATAGGAAAAACGAAAAGAGATAAAAACACGGAGACAAGGTGATCAAATTGTCATAATTGTTAAATTTCGGTGATGGATTACAAAAATAAGAGCAACGATAACTCAATTGAAAAACTACTCAAAAATTAGTGACTTAACAAGTTTAACACACACTTGAATCGAAAGAAAATTGGTCGAAGACATAGACGAGACAGCAAACGAAGAGAGAAGAAAGGGAAAATAAAAAAGTTCCAACTCCTCAAAGTCAGTACGTTCATAGAAAGGTCGAAGGAGCTCCGATTTGAGACTGCGTTGTTCGGATTTCGAATCGACGATTCTGCAACAGGAACGCGTCTCTTTCAACCAGGTACCTGTTCTCGCTTTAACTTTTCTAGTGTGCTGTTTAAGATTCTTTTCTGAATCTGATGGATGGATAGTCGTATTTGATGCTTCTTAGATTTGTTTATTGTTCCTTCAGGAAAGAGGATTAGAAATTTCAGGTCCTTGGATTCTTAATCTTTTCTACCTTAGGCGTAAGATAACTTAAAGCATGGCTATAGCTTGATGTAAGGATCGATGTTTACGATCCTTCATTTTCTCAGATGAGCTTATAGGATAGCCCTAGTGTTATTTGCTAGACCTGCCTCAAGGTTGTGAGCTATTCATTTTGGTGATCTAGGCAACAGAATTTACAGCCGCGTTTCTGTCTCCTCAACTGAAGTCTTCATGTGATTCATCCTGTTAGGTTTTGGTGACTCTGAATAACCATTTGTTTCCGCCTCCTTAAGTGAAGTATTACGTGATAAATTTACCTTTTCGTCTTTGTGCAGGTGATAAGGGATGGAGTTTCGGCACTATGAATATGATAGCAAGTCAGAGACAATTAGTTCGGATAAACAACACGGCCAGAATGAGCAGGTAACTGAGGGACATGTATAGAGTTGTTATATACGATGTGTCCTTGTCCTGATGATTTTCCTGCTTCCTTTTTTTTGAGATCTTATAACGTTTATTAGCAGTATTTGTTTGACAGGTTTAGCTTACTTGGACACTCTCTTTGGGAAGTCTTTAGAGATAATGTTATGTTAGTTTGGTGTGGAACCTCTTCTTAGTGGGAACCGTATGTAGAGTTCTCAATGCCCTGTTCTTGTTTTGCAGGCATTCCAGGGCATCATTATTGAGGAATTGGTTGAGGATTTTCAATTGCCAATCAATCAGAAGCCAACAGAAAATGTTGACCTGGATGATGTGGAACAGGCAACGTTAGATACACAGTTAACATCATCAAATATTGGCTACAGACTTCTCCAGAAAATGGGATGGAAAGGAAAGGGTCTTGGAAAGGATGAGCAGGGTATGTGTTTGGTTGGAATTCCTTTTTATTCTTTGTTCAGTGTTTATCTTTTTTACTTTTTTCTTCCCTATAAGATTGATAGGATTATGTGCATTATCCTTGGTTTTCTGTGTTTGCAAGAGCCTTTTTCCCCCTAGCTGTAGAGTCAACATTGACAATTTGTGAATAAATCTGTGGAATGGTTGCTGTATCCTCTGCCGCCCTCCCCCCTACATTTTTTAGCCCCAAAAATTATATATATATAGATATATATAATTTTTTTTAATAATATAACATATTTACATAATCTTTTGTGGGAAGGAGCGTGGAGGTAGAAATATTTATATAATTTCTTACTTTAAAAATATGTACTCCCTCTGTTCTCAAATAATTCTATATTTTGGCTTTACTCTTTCAAGGTTCAATGTTTGACTCAAATTTTAATAAAGATAAAAAGTTTTTAAAAATTCAGAAAAAATATATATTTAGAAAGTTTATACTTCAAATTATGATATGCATATAAATTATTAACTTTAAATGTCTAAATATATTCATGAAAAAAAATCATAGATTAAATACTGTAAAAACAACAAAAACAAAGTGTAGAATTATTTGGGGACGGAGGGAGTATATCACAATATAGTAATAAAACTTTCAATAATAATAAAATGCTATAATGTTTAAAACAGAAAAAAAAATCAAAATCACGCAAAAAGTTGAGAGCGGGTTCCCGGTTCGAATCCAGCTCGTGAGTAGATACTAATATTTGTAATTTTGATTTTTTTTAAACATTATAGTATTTTATTATTATTGAAAGTTTTATTATCATGTTGTGACATACATATTTTTAAAGTTAAAGCCTTCGTCCATAAAAAATGGTGGGTTTCATTTTTAGCATTTAATCTATGATTTTACTTCTTTAACATTTTAACATGTAAACCCAAATATTTTTAAAGCTCAATTGTCTCGTTGGGCTTAGGTGTAATTTTATTATGATAAAATCTTTTGTTTCTTTTCAAATAATACTTTTTTTTTCCAAAAATTCTAATGAGTTCTTTCAAGTAATAATTTGAATCTTCCAAAATATTTATAAAAAAAACACACCAAATTTTTAAAAATGGGGAAAATGTTTTGACAAGGGCCCGAATTTTTTTTTCGCTTGGGGCCCCGGAAATCTCAGGGCCGGCCCTGTTGACAATTTGTGAATAAATCTGTGGAATGGTTGCCGTATCCTCTGCCGCCTTCCCCCCTACATTTTTTTGAAGGACTAATATTTTTGTAACAATTGTTCTTCCCCCTGTTTAATTGCAGGGATAATTGAACCTATTAAATCTGGGATTAGAGATCCAAAGCTGGGAATTGGTAAACAAGAAGAAGATGATTATTTTACAAGAGGAGAAAACATTCAACGCAGAAAGCTTGATATAGAGGTGGAGGAGACTGAGGAAGATGCAAAGAAGCGGGAGGTATGCCCTCTAGCGTTCTAGATAATTGATATCAAATCTAGCTATAAGATAATAATGAGGTTGATGCTCTACTTTTTGTGATAACTGAATACCTGCAATAGCAGAAGGCCACATATAGCATATGTGTGTGTCTGCAGTTTTTATTACCTGGTGGCTTCTACTGCCTCCTTCGTGCACATTCTGAAAATCCAGGTGTTAGCAGAACGTGAGCAGAAAATTCAAACTGAGGTGAAAGAAATACGTAAGGTTTTCTACTGCGACCTCTGCAACAAGCAATACAAATTGGCTGTGGAATTTGAAGCCCATCTTAGCTCATATGATCACAATCACAGAAAGGTATTGATCTTAGTTGGTATGCTTCATCACAATCACATACCAGTGTTTGGCATGCTCCATATATTTTCTGGTTTTCAGTTGGTATTGATTTCAAAATCATATCTTAAACCATTTATTATTGAGATTGGCAGCGATTTAAGGAGATGAGGGAGATGCATGGTACCAGCAGCCGTGATGATCGTCAGAAACGTGAGCAGCAACGTCAAGAAAGGGAGATGGCCAAGTTTGCTCAAATGTAAGCATATTACGACTGTTATTTGTTCTTGTTAGTTTATAGTTCTCTTAATTGAGATTTAGTGTGAACCTGTGGTTCCTGTCCATTGAATTGAGAGATTGCACATTTTTTCAAACAAAAAACGTGAATAATCATGATTCATGCTTCTTGTTTTTCTAAATTTTTGCTTTCTACAGGGCTGATGCTCAAAAGCAGCAACAGAAGCTGCAACAACATGAGGAAGCCAGACCCACATCCTCCACCACTCATCAAACGGCTACCTCACTTGCTGATCAGGATCAGAGGAAGGAATTAAAGTTTGGTTTTGCTAAAAAAGCCAGTGGCTCGAAGGTACGCTTCCATGCCAGAGTAATCTAGACCTATCAGTTTCCTTTCAATAGAAACTACACATTATCTAAAGAAAAATAGTGAAGGAACAATTTAGGGAATTTTTTGTCTCCTTTTCTTGAAAAGTTTGATGTTCTGTGCCTCTCAAATTCAGTTTTCATTCTAGTCTATGTCTTTGCATTTAGTAGATTTCTTGGTTGACTTGATATTAGATTTGTGGAAATAGTTTTATGAAAAAAATGCTAAAAGTATTAGATCATTTATTTTTATTTTTTTAATTTTCAGTTTCTTTAGTTTTTGTTTCCCGGTACAAAATCAGTCTTGTTTGAGGAAAATTACAGTTTATCTGAGTCCTTTTGATGTGTATTCAAATTTGGAAGATATAAACAGAGACAGAACATTAAGTAAAAGTACACGACGCCTTTTTTTTTCCTCAGTAGAACTTTGTTAATTCGAAGAGCCAAGCTGTCCTTTGTTCTGTCACAACACTGATAAATTGTCTGACACTTCATTCTGAATAATAAGTCAAATTATGTCTGTTCCCTTATCATTTTCAATTGCTGAAGACGATGCTTGCTTGGTATTGTAGCATATGCTTAGTCATTACGTTATAATTGTTATATACTAATATGAAAGTGGTGTTAATCATCCAGTTTTTGGTTTAGATAGAAGATGGGGCGTATAAGTATGCACCCCATTAATGTTGACTGTACCTCTAATTGAGCTTCATCACTTGTTGAATGTTCCAGATTGGGTCTGTTAGTGTTGCAAAGAAGAAGCCCAAGGCAGCAGTTGTTGCTTCAATTTTTGGTGATGACAGCGATGAAGAGTAGGAGAGATTGGTGCAGCAGCTAGGTGATGAGACTTGAGTTGAGAGGAGGGAGGGTCTATAATGCCATCTCTGTATCACAGGGGTCCATATACTCCTTTACTTTTGTGATTGTCAATTCTTTTTGTTTTATTCCTCTCTCTTTTATCCCCCCTCCTCCCTTCCAGGCAACATTCTGCCATCTCAATGATTTATCAAAAGAACAGAGGAAGAGAATGGTAAACTTGTACTCGTCACTTTCCCCAATTGTATCGACTTTTACTATTTTGTTGCACTTTTACCCTTACATTTACCCGTGGTCAGGATTGGGAGTGATGTATCAGTAGACTATGCTACTTAGAAAGGTGATTGAGGGAGGTGGATAGGGAGGAGGGTTCGGAGGGGTAAAAAATGATTTGAAAGGAAGTTTCATAGATAAGTGTATAGAGGCTTAGGGATATTGATAAAAAATTATGTAAAATGAGCTGATTGATGATCTTATTCTATATAAAATATTTTAACTAAACGTGATAACACCTTTGGAATGGATGGAGTAAATGGTAATTGTTTTGCCATGGTGAACTTTTCACGACTCACCTCAAGCCATCATGTAGCAAGTTTATTGAACTCTCGTTGAGCCTAAAAGTGATGAGCTCGAGCTCGCGATTGCTATGTTCAGTGTTCAGCTTGACTCTGCTTGTTGTCACTTTTGCAATGAACTCTCAAGTATCTTAGGATTTAGTTCTGGAAGATTTTAAAAGTTTTATTTCCTGAATTTACTTTGATGAAGAGTAATCTTGACGTATGACTTATTAAGGAATATGAAAAACTCATATATTAAGTTCTCTGAAATTTAAGAGCCAAGGATTCTCACTTATAGAAACAAGCTATATTAAATAGAAAAAAATATATATGTTTAGCTGATAGTATTTGACGGATATCTGAAATATATAGCCAGTATCAAACTATCAACGGTGGAAAATCTCAGGCAGTTTTATAATATTAGATAGATAGAAAAAAAAAGGTTTAGCTGTATTTTTTTTAAAACACTTCCACTTTTTAAAATTGGAAAATGTCATGTTTTCCGGCATGGAAAGTAAGCAACGGCTCGCGTTTGGCTGTCTCGCGCTACATCGACCTCGGGTCCTCGGCCGCTCAGATCCGTCGTCGTTTTCCTCCAGGCTTTACAATCGTCTCGCTACCGGTAGGTACGCTCTCTCGTTCGCCGTCGTCTCGATCTTCTCTCTCGCACGATGGCATGAGGCACGACAGCGCTCGTTGTTTGATCTCTTGATTTGTTTTTATCTCAAAGACCCTCTGTTTTCTTAGGTTGGATTCAGTGGATTACTGTGGGGTTCTTCTTCTCATATCTCTTCAGGTTTCATACGTCATTTAGTTCATTCTTGTACTTCCGACGCGTGCTTGTTTATGGAATTGGGTGGGTACTTCTTGGTTTGATTATGTGGATATGGACTTCACCAGCCAGGAATTGAATTGATTGCTTCAGTACACTTCAATAGATAGAAAAATACGTAATCAGTACTGATTTTTTCCTGAACCATACATAATTCAATTGTTAGAAATATAAATCAATGTATATCACGGTAATTGGATGAAACGATGGCTTATCATTTTTTAAAGATGAAAAACTTTGTTTTGGATATTTCCGCCTTAACACGCAAGTTTTCTGACACACTGAAGACATTATTTTCTAAGAAGAGTGAGAAGGAAAACTTGAAAAAATTCCAAAGAAAAACGCCCCTAAATATTTCCCGTGGATGGCACTGAAGCGTCATGTTTTGATTGAAATTATGCTCATCATCTTCTACTGAGAAGGTAAGTTTTGGATTACTTCTTGTCTTTACTGTATACTTGAAGGCATTGGGGAGAGGCCGTTTAACAAAACACGCGTTTCAGACTTCACATGTTTCCTTTCTAGAGGGTGTGAATGTTCTTATTTTTGTCTTACTGTTCGTTAAAACACATCGAGAGGACAGGAAAGAGTTGGAGAATAGAATGGCGTTGAGGCAAATGTTGGGGTGGTCAGACTCAGATGGGGAACCGATGAGATCAGACGCGAAGCCATGTTCAAGATTAATGCGCCAAACCGCCGGGATTCGCAGGGTTGCGGGGAGCATTGGGGTTTTGGGTTCTCTGCAGATTGCATTATGGTTTTGTTTGTTGTTGCTCTATTTTGTTTCTGGGTTCAACCTTGGTCTACTTATGTTTCTGGTTTGTTGTCGCTTTAGTTGATACTGTTCCTATCCCATTGGAGAATCTGTTTGCGAGTCTCTAGTTGTATTTTACATGTCAAGTGTCTGCATGCTCAGTTCTATTGGAGACCTTGTTTGTTCCAACATAGAAAAGCTTTATTAATTAGCTCATTTAGTTGAGCGTTCCGAGAGTCTCAAGAACACGCTGTTGTCATGAAACTTGTCACTGAGTTTTGTTGTTAATGTGCAAGTGTCTGCTCCGTGAATGTGCGTAGTTTCATGTGCGCTTCACATTGTCAATATGTATTATTTCTATAATTCCATCATTATTATTCCTGTTAAGCTAAACTTACATCTAACAAGCAGTACTACAAATTTTGCACTCGAAAAGGGAAAATATTGGGGAAAAGGGGCTACAAGTTTCATGCCACCCACACACACAATTGGAGAAGTGAAGACGAAAATGGTGGTCTAGAAAGTAAGGGTCCGTTTAGTTATGGAGAAGTTTTACAGTTTTCATTTCTAAAATTCATTTGTAAATATTTGATCACACACCTAATTTTTAAGAGATGGAAAACCTTATTTCCAATGATTAGAAAACTCTAGTATTAAAATGGAAACCTTCCAAACAAGGTTCCCTAATTTAATACTAGAGTTTTCCAAAGATTGGAAAACAAAGTTTTCCATCTCTTCAATTAGGTATATGATCAAATATTTACAAAGAAATTTTGGAAATGAAAATTTGGAAACTTCTCTACAACTAAACGGACCCTAAAGGTTTCAAGTTTCTAATGAGAGATTGTTGTTGAAGTGGAGTAGTGGACTGTGTAAGTAAGCAAGACATTTCTAATTAGAAAAATGGCAATTAATTAACCCACTCCATAAATATAGCAGCAACTAGACTAGACTAGACTAGACCACCAACCACTACCAGTGCAGTGACTAATTCGCACGAAACGGATTTCGTACTTAGAATTCTAAATTTAATGAACTAACACAGGGACTGAATCTAGCATTGCGCCAAAGCAAAGGTTAGGTCAGTTCAGACTTCTCCATGCGCGCCGGACGGGGACTCTGGTATCGTCTTCGCTTCTTCCCCTCTGGGTCGGAAGGCGACGGAGAATTAGGTGGAGTAAGGAATTGTTCCGAGGAGGTCGTGGGGGAAAGCACCAGCCATCTGGGCTTGGCGGTAAGCAAAACACGCCTCTTCGCTTGAAAGATAGTTGAGGCGAGGCCTAGAAGCAGGGATGGTGAGTCTATTTGCTTGCCGATGGGGGTAAGTGAATCGGTCTTTGTATTTTCTTCAACTGTTTTGGTGGATCGTATGAACGGACCGGAAGAGTTTATCAGTGTTTCGATTGTCAGGGAGACTAAACACTTCTCCGAAGGAAATTATTGTCAACGTGTCTGTTCATTTTGTTCTGGAGTCGATCCCTTTTGATAACGTAGTCTCATGAAATTAGGTGGAAACAGAAAGAACTGCTGGTGCTAGTTATCTATGCAATTGGCTTCTATGCCTACGTTGTCCATCGTTCCCTTCGGCTTGCTCGCGGTAAATGCTCTCTATTTATCCGAAATCTCTTCCTTGTTTATACTCAAATCTCAGTTTTCAGTTTTCTCTGCTTTAATTGGTCTTGTTTTCTCCTTTTCCAGAGCACAAGGGACTTTATGGTCTGCGTGATGGGTGGCTCTTTCCTCCTCGGCGCAATGTAATGTTTCCCTCCCTTCTATCTCCATCTTTTTGAACTTGGATTATAATTTTCATCTTCAAGGCTGGCTCTTGATGATTTCTAAGTGCTTGAGAAATAAGACGCTGAAGTGACTCCACTTTTACTTTTGGTCTAGAAGTACTTAATATTGGATATAATTCCCCGCCTTTATTTTTAGGATGTTTCGGATGCTCAATGGAGAAATTTCCGTGAAAATTTTGGAATTCTCGCTACTGTGTTTGGGTCTTTTACTTTGGTTGCCTATTTTATGAGGGTGAGCTTCAACATGAAAGCTAGAGGGATGTCTACTACGTGGCTGTTTGTCTCCTTGATTTATCTATCGTATCTACATGGTGCATAGTAAGTGTTTTTTTAGTATTAGAGCTTTAAAATCGCCTATATTTATCAGTTTCCTGAATTCTTTCGTGGTCAAGAAAAGTTACATTATTGTTTGTCCTGTTTTTTTTTTGGCAGCATTATATTTATCCTGGTGATAGCATCCCTCAACTTCCTTCTTGTTAAGGTAAGTATTCTGACTTGTTTAAAATAGCATATGGGTATAGCTTTTGCCAAATTCTGATTGACACATTTTTCTAGACTTATTTCTGCAGTTTTTTGCTCAGAAGAGATACTTCCTATACATGCTATGGAGTTTCAACCTATTTTTCCTAGTGTGTAATCGTGTTTATTCAGGATATTCGTTCTCTATGTTTGGGTATGTTGTGTACCAGCTAGTTACAGACTTGATGCTAAATAATGATGAGAAATTATATGTTGTAAATGCTTTTGCTTATCAGAACTTTGTCATATGCATAGGGCACAATGGGCATTTTTGGATGGTTTCCGTGGAATATTCAGGTGGCACATATGCTTTAATTTTGGTATCTCCTTTGCATCTGAAAACTCGTAGTACAGCTGATATCCTTGTAAATCATGAATTAAGAAATTGACATCCAAAGCATACAGTTTGTTAGCACTGGTTGTTTTTCCTGCATCAGAATACTGAAGTCTAAACTGTTTCTAGTATTAAGTTTATATGTTTTTTTTATTTATTTTTTATTTTTATATTCAAATCAATGGTAGCATATACACATTTTAGTCATTACTGGTATGCTTATCTTTGTGGGTGAGTGTTAGGCGGTGTCACATCTTGGGACGAGATACATTGATCAGCCTGGATTAGTGACTATATAAAACAATATCAATCTCATATTGCTTCAGTTTGGCTGTTTTTGGTGGTAAAAATATGCACTCATCGGAACTAAGGCTTAGTAACTAACTTCCCGAATTAAGCAACTGCTTTACCGTTCCCATTAATGGATGAAATTGCAACCCAGATAAGTGTGTCTTATCCTAGCTGTGGTTTATGTAGAACTTTACGGATGTACCCAGTGGAGCTTGAGTACAAATGTAGTCAATCTTGACTATTTTAAGCTCTATCTTTCTTGTGACGACTTGTCATTAAATACTACTACAATAATTTTCTTGTAAACAAATAAAATCTTTTGTCATTAGAAAAATGTTTATAGCAAATGACTTGAGGATGGTACATGCAAATCTAAACTAATTTCCAGTCATTTCTTTTAGAAATATTTGAAAAAGATGGAATGAATCGGATATTTCTTCACAAATACACATGCTCTCCATCCCAAAAAGAATGTAGCATTTCTTGAGGCATGGAGATTAAGGCATAAGTAGAAAGTGGAGATATTAAATTAAAGTGGATATGTAAGACAGGAGAGTGTGTGTTAAATATTAAGGGAAAGTAGGGGTAATAAGGTCGATTAAGTATGGAGAAGTTTCTTAAAGAGTAAATGTAGCATTGTTTCAGGAGCGGAGGGAGTAATTGATATATTAAATTAAATATTTCTGTTTGCATGTTTGAACATATATATTTTATGATTCATGATTGATGTTTCTGAATTTTGTTCTCGGATGAGCTTGACTATCCTTAATTACTTAGTTTGCTTTCTGGAGAAAATGCTGCTTGCTTATTGTTTTAATTGTGCTGGACTTTTTCCGTCCAAAGTTCGAGTGAAGTTCAACTAGCCCGAGTTATTGACACCTAGGTACAATAATTCCCACAAAGACACATGTAAAATGAAGTTGATATTTCCCTTGTGAGTGTATTTTGTTCCGCTTGTGGAAACCCTGATCAGAACAAGGTATATGATTGCTGTTTGGGTTCTTGTTAGTTGAAAATTTATCTGTTTATTTTGACTTCTTTAGTAGTAGCATTTGATTACAAGGTATCTGCTCTGTCACATAGGACTTCAATTTGTCTCGTTTGGTGCTGTAACAGCTGAAGTGCTGATTGTTTCTTTTTCATTTGTGACAGTTGTTTTGAGAATGATAAGTTATGGAAGTGATTACCATTGGGCTCATGAAAATGTGCTGCATTTTGATCAAGAGGTACTTTTATTTTGTCTCTCAAGGCTTTGTTACTTGCCAGCTGAATTAGATGCTCTCGTTTTGCTTTGTCGTGTTAAAATGGCATAAACTATCCATATGATAGTCGGGATTCTTTGCAACCTTCAGGGTGTTCCTTTGACCTAAAGTCACAGGGTTTGAGTCTGGAAATTGCTCCCCGTGGGTAGTTGGAACAGTCATTGCAAGTAATTATACTTTCATACTTGGAGAGTCTTATGCAACAGAGTTGCTGTTATTGTGTAATCACCTTTTCTGTTTGGAGTTCAAACGCTTGACGAAGAGCCAACACTGAGTTGGTTTTTTGAGTTCTGTGAAATTGGGAAATAAGATGGGTTTTTAAAAAACCTACTCCCTCCATCCCACAAAGGTTGTTCACTTTATTTTCATGTTTCTTTGGTATTTAATCTTTGATTTTATTCATGAATGTTTTGATATAGAGGTTTGAATAATTTATATGAGTATCATAATTTGTAGTATGAATTTTCTAAATGTATTTTTTTAGAATTTTTTTCATTACATATCTTACTTATAATTTAAGTCAAACACGCAAACACAAAATATAAAAGTCAAACTCTACAACCTTTGTAGGACGGAGGGAGTATTATTTAAAAATTAATGTTGATATATAAATCAGGGAATGTTGTTTTCCTCCTCCTCCTCTTTACTCTTCTTCTTTTTGGTGAGCAGAAGCACACTCAACGATGTCCTATCTGTAAATCGGGGAAATGTTGCTACCAGCTGTTACAGGTTAGCACTAAATTATTGGCTTTCAACCTTTGTGGTATTTATGATTCTGAATTGTATCTTCACCAGCTCACAATTCTTTTCTTGCTGTCTAGGAGAGAAATCTTAGTGAGGAAAGTTTTACATTCACCACATACCTTTGTTACTTGGTATATGCACCCCTTTACATTTCTGGGCCGATCATAAATTTCAATGCATTTGCTTCACAGGTACTGCCTTTTCCACCTTATTAGTACTTTTACTTATCAGTTTCTTTTTTCTTTTCTTTTTTTTTTGGTTTATTGTAGCCCTATCCACCTACCTGATTAATTCCAAGTGTCCCTCTAAAACCTGTTAGTTTTGTTTGACCATTAATAAGGACTCACATGCTACTCTCTTCATTTCTTTTGGTAAAAGATTTGCTGATCTTTTCTTGAATTCTTTTAGATCCCCTATGTTATGTTAGTTTTTGAAGAATTTTATGATTCATGGTGTATACTGTAGTTATGTTATGCCTGTTAGTTTATTGTAGCTTTATCCATGAGCCCCATTTGTGAAGTTTCAATCCTTCTCAATGTCAATGCGTGAGGCATGTTCTCAATAGTTGTACGAACCTGAATGGCATGGGTGTATTTGGTGGAATATTGCCACATGGTCAACAGTGCTTTGGTAAAGCTTTGTATTGTGGCATGGACTCCTCACCCATGCTAATTTGTTTAAAGTTTGATGTTTTAACAAACCTTGAGTGGTACAGAACCAAAATCCCTATCCATGAACCAAAATTCCTATCCATGCTATCAAGCATGTTAGTCAATCTGCCTTTTCGCTATGACCATTAATTTGGTTTTGCTGTTTAGACATAAGAGATTATTGCTACCTTTTTTTCTTATGAAAGAGATTTCTGCTATTAATTTTGTCAATTAATTCTCTTCTTAAACTGATCTTCTCCCTCTCGCCATATCATTCAGTTATTCAATCGACTTAGCCTTTATCAAAATGACTTGGTTGATCAGCATGCCTCCATTCCTCTTAGTTGGGGGCGTTCTTCCAGCAATTCGAGAAGTGGCAAATCTTTTTGCCTTCATCTTTATCAGTAATTTAATTATTTTTGTTTCCTGCTTGCAGCTGGCTGTGCCTCAAAATCATTACTCGGTAATGGACATTATCCTTTATGGAATGCGCTGGGTTCTTAGTCTGGCACTGATAGAAATAATAACACATTTTTTCTATTATAATGCCTTTGCAATCAGGTGGGCTGCCTCTTGATGAAGATACATGTTAATGACATGTCGTTCCCATAACTCTTCCCTATTAACATCTTTTTCTGTTCTAACTGCCTTCTACAGTGGATTATGGAAGCAATTATCTCCAATGGATGTGTTCCTAATTGGATATGGAGTAAGCAGACAAAATTTTGAAGTCTGTAATTTTTTATTGTTTTTTAAACTAAGTAAAAGATTATGTGAAAGCATTGAACGGGTTAAAATTTGTAGTGTTATGCTATAATGGTGATTTTGGTCACCGAGCAACTATCATGATTTTGATATACTGGACAACACCAAGAATGTAGCATAGATGCAAAGTAATGTTTCAGGCCATTACCTTTTGAACTCAACCTTTGGGGTTTACCTTAAAATCCTGTTTGTCGTATGGTTGGTATCACAGAATGAAACATTCTAATTGATATGAACAAGGCTTCCTAATTACTATGGCCTGTTTCTATCAAATGCCTTTTGCAATTACAGCAATGAGTAAAATGTACTTTTCCCCCTCTTCTGGCACAGGTGCTAAACTTCATGTGGCTGAAGTTTCTGCTCATCTGGCGCTTCTTTCGGTTCTGGTCACTGGTATGCTTGTTGAGAATACACGTGTGCATGTTTGTGTGCTGTCCATTTACTTGTAGTTTAAGTATGACTGAACTAGTTTTAGTGTTTATGTGTTTCTTTATAAGCTGGTCTATGTTGATTAATTATTGTAAAATTCTATGACTCATAATGTGGTCTATATCGACGCACACAGATTCTGTTAAGTCAGATTAGTTTTGCTAAATTTCTAGATATATCTACTTTCAGCTCCAATGGTATTAGACGCATGATTTCTTAGTAAAAATTAAAAAAGATAATTTGACCATCCAGAGCTAAAAAAAGGAATAGAAGTGAACATTAGATCTAAGTGGTGATCCTAACAACTTAATCCTAGTGATTTATAACTATTTTTTAAAATCAAGATAATGAGAATCACAGATACATATTTTGTTCACTATAGGCTCTTTTTGCTTGAACTTGACTTCAAATGTGGATTTTTAGGCGGCAGTTTTCCATTATAGCTTTAGGGATTATGTACTCCAATTTTTTATGTTGAAAGTACTTGTAGATGTTTGTGTGGAACAGTGGAGGCACTTTTCATTTTATGATTTTCATCAAAACCAACTTTTAGTCTCAAGTTAGACCTTCATTTGGCCTTCCTATAATTTTGGAATTTTTATAGCTCCTAAAAGCTTATAAATAACTCTAGAACATAATGAGCAATATACAAGCATGATAACGAGTTTTCTGATTATAATAGTCACGCTTGAAACAATATCGGGTTTCTAAATTATTCTGTAACTAAGCGATATAGTCATTCTGGATGATAATACACTTCAGGTATCTGAAATTTCATTCAGCTAATGTACAGCTCATTCAGGAAAATCATATGTAGACCTTATTCTGTATTTAGGTTGCAGGCATTGAGGCACCTGAGAACATGCCAAGGTGTGTCAATAATTGTTACAACCTAGAAAGCTTTTGGAAGAATTGGCATGCTTCATTCAACAAGTGGATAGTCAGGTACATTCTCCAACTATTATGTCGTGTTTTTAAAAAAAATAAAAAGAATTTCTGCTGGTGATCAATTTTAGAGGTTATAATGATGTCAGGTACATGTATATACCATTTGGTGGGTCTCAGAGAAAGCTGTTCAATATATGGCCAATTTTCACATTTGTAGCTGTATGGCATGATCTAGAATGGTACACCTGGCTATTCAGATCTTCAAACTCTACGATTGTGTTTTTTCATTGGAGAAGCATGCACTAACTAATTATGCCTGCTCATGTAGGAAGCTTCTATCTTGGGCATGGTTAACATGTTTGTTCTACGTACCTGAAATGTTAGTCAAATCAGCTACAAGTGCAATTCAGGTGGCGTACCTAGTACCATTTTTTTATTTGTGATGGGCATGAAATGAAATCATTGCTATCTGCTGACAACCTAGGTGTGGGAAGTGTTGACTAGACCTATAGTGTGTTTGTGTGTGTGTGTGTTGTTTTTGAGAAAAATCATGATGCAAAAGGTTCTCTTTCCATTGTTGATGAAATCAGGTCAAGAGTGCTTCTGGTCGATTTATTTTGCGAGAGCTTCATGCAGCTACCGGTGCCATCACGATAACTTGTCTCATGGTATGCACCCTGTTCGTTATTGCTGTTTTTAAGTTAGTGTTCTGTTATTTACTTTCATGTGCTGTAGCTAACTTTTAAGGTGTGGATTCACATTGAGGCATCAAAAACGTTCATCATCCAGAAAGACTAATATACCAACTTAGCTGAACAACTTTCTGTGCATGAGGAGTATATACTTATCTGCACATGATCTCAGCAGTTTCTGCTGAAAAAGCATGATGCTTCCCAACTACATGAGAATACAAGTAATATGGTTTGTGTTATACTTAACGTTCCCTTTATTTAGGTTGCAAACCTTGTGGGTTTTGTCATTGGACCATCAAACATTCACTGGTTGAAAGATCAATTCTTTACGCGAGAAGGTAGGTGAATAACTTTTGATTTCTATTCGAAGTGTGTAATGATTGCAATTCCAGCATTAGTAATATGGTGTGGTTTATAGGTATGCCAGTTTTGGGTTTCATGCTCTTCACATTTTACGTTGGAACAAAGGTAAGCTTGTGGTCTATGAACTTGTTTGTCTTCTTGCTGGGTTCATTTCCTGATAAATAAATAAATTTTTAAAAAAAACATGTCTTTTCTGTCCAGCTTATGTTACACATCCAAGAAGGCAAACTAAGGAACTAAAGTTCAGGTTTTTGGACGATGAAGCATCAATGTAGGAGGATCTGTTGTCATTTGCTGTAGTTTTCAAACCTTCTGGTTACAGTTTTTGCGTTATTCAGAGATGAAAAATACTCCTTACTCATGAAAGAATGAGCATTGTCTCAAGCCTCTAGGCTCTAGGAGACTCTTGTCATTGTCATAAAGATTTTTTCTTTATTGGAGAACATTTATGCTTGAAAAGGAACGTATGCCAAAATCCAAGTGGGTAAAAAACAACCACAGTTTATCGTGGTATAAACGCTATCTATCTTGTATTGCTTTTGCTTATCTTTTTATTCAACTCAATGACAAGATGCCGTCTGGTGCACGGTGCGTGTTGAAAACTTGAAATGGGGAGAAATACAAGAAATAAAAATGGGGATCTCTTTCCCCATCCGAAACACAAAAAAAAAAAGGAAAAGCAGATGGATCTCTTTCAATTTTAAAACCCATTTGTATTTGATTACACATTTGTATTAATCCACATGTATGAAGAATATAAATCAATCAATCAACCGAGCCTTAATCCCAACTTGTTGGGGTATGTACTTAATCCCAACTCGTTGGGGTTGGTTACGTGAATCTTGCGTCTCCATTGTACTTTGTTTGTCACGAGATCCTCCAAAAGTTCTAGTAGCCTATGATCTCTCTTAACTAGATTTACTCATGTAAGTTTAGATATTCTCTTACCTCGTTTAAACTCTCATAAATCTAACCTATCGGTTTTACGCACTGACGCATCTAATGGTCTTCTTCATACATGCCCAGACCATCTAAGTCGACCTTTTCTAATTTTATCTTCAATTGGTGCGACTCCCACTAAGTCTCGAATGTTCTCATTTCGTATTCTATCTCTCAAGGTATGTCCACTCATCCATCGAAGCATTCGCATCTCCGCGACATTCATTTTGCTTATATCTTGTGTTTCGTTGCCCAACACTCAGTGTCATATAACATGGATGGTATGATAGCTATTCTATAAAACTTTTCTTTCAATTTCAGCGGGATGTTTTTTATCGAGCAGTAACACACATGCATGAAGAATACTACTCCATAATTTATGTTAAAATTAATATTTATTTATTTATTTTTAATTGTAAATGCACTCAATTTCTTTACAAATTGTAAATGATTCTCATATATGTGGTAAAACCAAACCATGAGATTAATACATTGAATAAACATGGTTTTGTATCAAACAAATGGGACCTTAGTGTATAGTTGGCTATAGTTGAAGCGCCATTTCGCAATTTAAAAGGCTTCGCTCTCGTTAGGGCTGTAAATGAGCCGAGCTCTTATCGAACTTACTCAAACTCGAACTCGGCTCGTGTGTTAATGAACACTATCTTATCGAGCTTCGAGTTCGAGCCGATTTCAGGGCTCAATAATTTTATCGAGCCGAGTTCGAACGGAACTGAATTCGGTTCGATAGGTTATCAAGCTAACGAGCCATATATATAAATAAATATATATATATATATATATATATATAATGAACTTATCAAGTAGTGATGTCGATCTAACAAAGTAGTGATGTCGATCTAAACAACTCATCATGTTGATCACCATTTTATGCTGATCAATCAAGTATGTATGTCGATCTAACAAGGTAATGATGTCGATCTAACTAGGTAGTGATGTCGATCTAAACAACTCATCATGTTGATCACCATTTTATGCTGATCAATCAAGTATGTATGTCGATCTAACAAGGTAGTGATGTCGATCTAAACAACTCATCATGCTGATCACCATTTTATGCTGATCAATCAAATATATATGTCGATCTAACAAGGTAGTGATGTCGATCTAACTAGGTAGTCATGTCGATCTAACAAGATAGTGATGTCGATCTAAACAATTCATCATGTTGATCACCATTTTATACTGATCAATCAAGTATGTATGTCGATCTAAAAAGGTAGTGATGTCGATCTAACTAGGTAGTGATGTTGATCTAAACAACTCATCATTCGAGCCGAACTCGAGCAATCATTCGAGCCGAGTTCGAGCTCGAGTTCGAGCCGAGCACAATTCGAACTCGGCTCGGCTCGTTTACAGCCCTAGCTCTCGTTCATGCTCGTGATCAGGTGAACCGTGAATCGACGTGATACGTGATAACACACCGCTAAACTAAACTCGGATGCACCGGATCACGCTCCCTGCCATCTTAACCTCCGTTATCGTTCGCTCCTTTGTTCCAACTTCTACCCTTCATTTCTGGGGCGCACGTATAAATGGTTGCAGGGGAAACCGGATTCTTAAAAAGTCATTCCAAAATCCAAAAATCATTAGCAATTTTTTTTTTTGATACAAAAAGCATTAGCATTCTCTCTCTGAAAAAACAAAAAAAAAAAAAGAATTTTTTAACCTTTTATACGTTTTTATAAATCCTCTCGTTTCACGGTGGCTTGCTGCCAAATCCCAAATCCCCTATATTTCTGTGATTTCCTGCACGCAACTTCAACTTCCTTAGGGATCGGAATTTCACGTCAATTCCAATCATATTTCGCTTCGTAAATCCTCAACTTTTGTTGCCTTATTTATTTATTTATGATTTTTATCAATTATATTAATTTAAAGTTTTGTTTTTGGTTTTGTAATCTAATCGTGTTGATCATTGCTTCGTTTCGTTTCGATTTGATGCCGGGTCGATCCTGATGAAGGAGAAGGGATCCGATGTGTGAATTTGGGTTTTCGGGTTTTTTGTACATTTGAAAGAGTCTGATTTTGGGATTTCCTGATTTTGGGTTATGAATTGAGGTACTGATCGTCGTTCTCGAACAAATTTAATGTTGGAATCCGAAAGTTCTCCCCTATTTTGGGTTGGAATTTTAGTTGTAGTCGTTCTCTTTTCTATTTCATTTTTTTGAAATATGATCCTGGGTCATTCGGCACTCTTCAACTCTTGCTCTTGATCTTACTACTAGGGATGATAAATGGTGTGAAGGGGAAACGTAGAGAATGGTTAGATGAGATAAATTAAGCAGTACAGTACAGCTATGGGGATGTTTGGTTATGATATGTGTTCCTTACAAACAAATAGATTGTAGTCTCTGGTATAGGGAAAGAAACCATAAACGTGAGAAAGTTCGAACAAGTTGGTTATAGTATCCATCTCATGTCTGTTTGGTTCTTGTGTGCTCCAAAAAGATGCTCATGCCATGATCTAATTTCATCTGTATAAAAATGCTGCGTGGACTGTTTTTGTGACATGGACCCCTGATATACAGTCTGACTGCAGGTTTTATAAGTTGGTCCTAAAGTTGTGGCTCTAATTTATTCAAGGATCTGTTGCATCAAGATTTTAAGACAATTTAATGTATTGCGTAATCTTGTTGCACATTTTGGAGCATTGCATTGGATAGTTTTCTGTTGCTAACAAACGTATTGAGGTCCAGAAGGCTGCAGATTGTAAACTAAGCCTTTTGGTAAGTTTATCTTTTTAGTATGAGGCGTTTCTATATAAAATATTTTTTATGATATTTTATATTTGTCATTATGAGCTTGTCGTTTTTATCCACTTGTTGATTAGGTCTTTTCTTATGCTGTGAACTTCTTACTTACTCTACGTTTAGGTGCAGAAAATGATGATGCTTGGCACAATAGTTATAAAATTCACCTAAGTTATTCTCATTACTATCCATTGGTAAACAAACATATTGTTCAAGCTGTTGTCATCTCAGTCATCTTGACTGATGTTGCTTACTCACTGTAACCCGAATTTTAATCATTGCATTAAAAGCAAACAAGCGGATTAATACCAGGTGTACATGGACTGTGTGCTTGTTGTGGGTTTGTGCCTGTGTGTGTTCCGTATGTGGGGTTGTGAGTTTACATCTCTGTGGGTGTCTGTGTGGAAGGGTGTGTTGGGTCTTATGCTCGACCTTTTAGCGGTAAGGTACCTCACAATTATTTATATGCTCAAAGGTACCTGTCGTGCTTGTGGTCTTTTATTTATTGTGTTTGGGGTTGGGGATCTAGAAAACCACTTACAATGAGCATCTGAAATAAGTTATGTAGTTCTTTTATAATGAGTCATAGCATATCATTTGATCTTTGATTGATGACATAATGCTTGTGCCTAATGCGTTCGGTATTTGAGCAACTGAACACAGTGGGTGCAAGATGGCTGGTTTGAAACGGAGAATATGTAGTGATTCAGATACCCATGCCATACATAAAGAGTTGGATGAAGTCTCATGTCCAATCTGCATGGACCATCCACATAATGCTGTTCTCCTCATATGCAGCTCGCATGAGAAGGGTTGCAGAACTTATATTTGTGATACAAGCTATAGGCATTCAAATTGCCTGGACCGGTATAAAAAATTAGGAACTAATTCTGATAACTGTCCAACCCCACCCAATCCTGTATCAACAAACACTCAATATTCTAGTGACACATCTGATGTCGACTTGGATCTAAGAATAGGTCTGGTTGAAGGAGATGGCAGTGGAAACATTGATGCAATTGGTACTGCAGAATCCCATCAGTTGCCTGGAAGATCAGTTCTTAACATAGAAGACCAAAATGTACATCTTGACTCAGAAGGAGAGGGCATACTGGAACTAGGTGGTCCTGAATTGTATCAGGAAAGAAGTGAGCTCAACCAGTTGGATGCAGAGAATTCAGTGAAGTTGAAATCATGTTTGAAATGCCCCTTATGTCGAGGTGAGATAGTAGGCTGGAAGGTTATTGAAGATGCTAGAAAGTATCTGAACTTGAAGAAGCGGAGTTGTTCTCGGGAATCATGCTCCTTTTCTGGTAACTACCAGGAATTGCGCAGGCACGCTAGACGAGTTCACCCAGCTACACGGCCATCAGACATTGACCCATCCAGGGAGCGAGCATGGCACCATCTTGAGCACCAAAGAGAATATGGTGATGTTGTCAGTGCCCTTCGTTCTGCCATGCCTGGTGCTGTTGTGATTGGGGACTACGTTATTGAAAATGGAGATCGGCACACAGCTGACAGAGAGAGTACCATGGGTGAAACCAGTGCACCATGGCGAACTACTTTCTTCTTGTTTCAAATGATCGAATCACTCGACAGTGGTGAATCAAGGGCTAGGTCAAGACCATGGTCAAGGCACCGTCGTGCTCCCGGGTCATCATCTAATCGTCGCTACCTCTGGGGAGAGAATCTGCTTGATTCCCAAGACGATGCTGATGGTGACTATCTACACTTCCTGAACAGCATCCGTGAAGATGGATCACCAATCCCAAGGAGGAGGCGTCGCATTATGCGATCCAGATCAGATGAAGATTAGAGATGAAAGAATCACCCATTTCCTGGTAAAACTCTTTGATATATTCTCCGAACTGCGTTTTAAACTGTACTTAGGCTGACAAAACTTGTACTGTCGATATTCCAGTGCAATGGGAGCTCCCAAGCTGAAGCAAGCCTGGGAAACTTCACATGATCATGTACAAGTCTTAACTAAGTTGAATCTGCTTTAAATCATGTACTTCAGTTCCAGTTTCAGCAAGAATGGAAGTAACAGAAAGATGCATATTTGCAGCATGTGTTTCTTCTGTGACACCCTCTTCACCGAACACACTGCAGTTTTCTATATGGCTGTTGTTCTCTCTCTACATGTTATGTTTCATTCTTCAAGTACTGTGCTTTATGTCTCAGTTCGTTTAAAATCATGTACCCTTGTTCTGATTCACTAGTAATACTTGCTTTCACGCATTTACATAGACTTGTAATGCTCAATTCAATTGATCATCTCATATTACAGTTTTGAGTTTTGCAAGAAGAAACACCAACACAACATTGCTTGATTATAAATTGTAACACGTAGTCGCTTTTATTTGCACGTAACAAAGGGTTGTACGTGTGTGCAATTTGGGCCTCAAAACTTGCTTTGCAATAAATATTGCTTCTACCACCAAACGGTACCATAGCTGGTGTCTCTTCTACAGTAGAACAATTTGGTATCGGACACCATTTAGACTCGCTGTCTGTCTTTTAAGAATATTACCGCAAATCAAATCGGTCTCTTCTCTCACATGCACATGCCAAACAAGTACTAGTGCTCTACAAGGATTATTTTGTCCGCACTTCATTATGGGTTTTACAACTAACATATATTAGTGAGATAAAAAAAATATGTATAGTGAAAATATGAAAAAAAGTATATGGAAAATATGTTTAACGTGAAATAGAAAATGGAAATGCGGAAAAACGGAATAGGGGAAATAACATCTATTTCATCAAAAAAAAATCAATTAATTAAATGTAAGCATTAAAAATAGGGAGCAAAAACTAATAAAAATTGAAATTTCCCAAATTGACACTATTTATCCTTGTCAAATCAACTTCCATAAATAGGAGTATATAGTTAAATTAAATGTGTTCAGCAAATTCCACTATACCAAATTGGTGATTGTGGATGCAGGTAACTTACAACTTACTTCTAAGCTGTTTAGTGGAGTATTAGTACCAAATTCACCAAGTTGGCACCCAATCCCTTTCTTTAAGTTGTATGATAAAAATTAGTTCCATGTTCAACTTGGTGGAACAAGCTACTTGCCAACATTGTCACAGAACAATATGCAAGTTTATTCATATTTTAAAGCCGTGTCTGGCCTTTGACTAGATCAGAAATAAACACAAATGGTTTAGTTTACTCATGATTGGAATTGGAAACCTTCTTTTGCCATCAATTTCCCCAACATGCATGTGTTGTTCTTTTCAGCATAATTCCAAAAACTTCTCCCATGCAAAAACCCTTATGGTTAAATCGGTTTATCATTCATGTTAACCTCCTTTAAACATTGAATTAAGGGCAGATTTCTCTAATTGTGGGCTGTTAAAGGGGACCACTTGGATGCTTAGCCATAGCTACAGAGCTACAAGTGTATGGCTAGCCAGTGCACGTTATTAGCACCTCAATTGAGATTTAAGACTTATTGCTCCATGTATAAAACAGTCACCATGTTACTTGGAATCCATGAGCCAGCTCTTCACCACTCACTGCTTGGCTGTCTTCATATTTCCCATTGGATTCACATCCACTGTCTCTTCTCTTGTCTTCTTCTCAAGGCCTTCCCAGTATTCTTCAGACAAGATTCTTTTAGGGCACAGCACAGATAGATCTCTGTGTGCTGTCTTGTTGACCAGAGCTAACCACTCACTGCAAATACTAATATATATAAAAAACTGCCCATCAAAATACCAGGAGAGGAACATGCAGGTAGCAACTTTGTGATCTAAAAGATAACAAAATTTTAGTGCTCACATCAATCATCACCACTTTGTTCATATTCTAAGTCCTCCTTATATATGTGAGCAGATTTTTCGTTGGATTTTTAAGTTAGCTGACAAGGAGGCTTCTAAAGGTGAGAACTTTTTCATCCTCCCGGGCTAAAGTTTGCTCCTTTATTTCATTTAGTTGGTAATCATTGGATCCTTAATTTCAGGTGGGGAAGCTGGATCGAAAGATACAGTTTTGCATCTGCTAGATCAGAGAAGACCGAAAAGCAAGAAGAAGCTAAGACCATTCGCGATTCTGTGCAGAAGAGATGTGGCCGAGGCTTGCTTCTTTAGCACCATCTATCTAAGAAGGTTTGACAGTTCCAGGAGAAGGCAGCATTGGGTGAGATCAATGAAAATGAAGAAAGAAACTGCTGCTAAGGAGATGGAAAAGAGCGCGAGAACTGATTCGATCACTCATGGTGGAAACAAAGTTCTGCCTTTAGGTGAAGTACCAACGACTGAGCACCGGACTAGCACTGAAAAGAAAGAAAAGCCTAAAGGGGACAGAACCAAGACCTTGTCTAGAATGAAAGAGCTCTTGAGATGGGCCGCAGCTGCGAAATCTGAGAAAGGAGGGAAGTTCATTGGCAGAAAGGTAAGAACTTTTGAATCCAGATTGATTGAATGAATGAAATCTTCAGTATGTAAATAGAGTAACTTGAGTTCCTTGGTGTCCAAGCATCCTGCTGAAACTGGAGTTCATATTTCAGGTTCTGCAATTTCGCAGGCGGGGAGCTCTCAAGGCAGTTCCAGATGATGATCGGCTGAATAACGAGTCTCCAAAGATCAGCTTCAGATGGGATTTGGAGAGTTGCTCCACTGTTTCATCTGCATACACAGTAACTTCTTCCCTAAGAAACGGCCAAACTTGCAACTCTGTGTCAGTAAACTCAACTCCAGTTCATGACAGGGATTACTACCAATTCAATCCCAAGAAAGGCAACTGGATCACCACTGACTCCGAATGTAAGATCAATGTCGAACTTCACCACTCGGTTCAATCATCGAATAAATTGAATCCTTAACACTCACAAGTTCTTCTTTTTCTCTGTTGGACAGTTGTAGTGCTAGAGTTGTGATGAAGTTCAAGAGCTGGAAGGTGATGATCAAGTTGAAGAGACAACTACAGGAAAGAATTCTCAGTGGTCAGTAAGATCTAGAAAAGGCTTGGTTAGTTGATGTAATGTAACATCAATCTAAGGGTGAATAAGAGAGAATGTTCTGGTGGTTGTTGGGCATGATGAGCCACTAGTTGTGCCAGGATGGCTCATGGGTTTGTATGACTCAGAAGTATGACATGTCAGTGCCTCAATATCAATATCTCTGGTCATCTTCTAGCTTTTATTATTGACTGTGACCTTTTGGATATGTAATAATAATGTTTATTGAACTAATTAACTACATGAAAATGTATTGGAACATTTTCACTGGCCCCCAAATTATGCAATTAATTATTTTTCCCCTTCTTCTCTCTATTCTTGATCAACTCTCCATGAAATTAAATATTTTCATAAAACATGGTCTTATCTCAATCGGCAATATTATCTGCACCAAGTATCATAAAAAAAAAAATCAGAATTTCTACATTGTGCAATACTGCAATGTGATTGGTAATCGAAGAGCTAGAAACATGGAATACATTCACTCACTCAACAATCATATTTGGATTATTAAAAATTATAGAAATAAATGTTCATTCTTTTGGCCATTTTTTCGTGAAGGTAAATAGGAGTAGTAAATATGAAAGAAAATTTGTTTATTTAAATTATGGATGTGTTATTTGTGAGAAAAAAAGTTGGTGAGAGAATGTGATTGGAAGATGATTTGTTGAGGATTTTGTGAAGTTTTATTTACACTTGACAAAAAAGAATGGAGCCTAAGTTCTATGAACGGCAGAGCGGACCTAAGCTGAAAGGAAAATGGCAAATTTACTCCCCCGTCCCATTATTGTTAGCGCTCTCTCAATTTTGATTTTTGATTTTTTCTATTGTATCCTCATTTCTAGTTAGAGTAAATTGCACTATCTATATCTAAACTATA
Organism: Stellera chamaejasme; assembly: GCA_024586325.1. Taxonomy (NCBI): domain Eukaryota; kingdom Viridiplantae; phylum Streptophyta; class Magnoliopsida; order Malvales; family Thymelaeaceae; genus Stellera; species Stellera chamaejasme. The sequence continues at coordinate 8,336,799 of CM044982.1, read as the reverse complement.
GTCTGTGTTGCAAATCTATACCCAAACAAAATTTTGTTGCAAAAGTGGTTTTAAAGTATGAGTACGTTGCAAATCTACACCTCAGAGCTAATTTACTTCGATTAAAACTTAACGGAAATTGTGATTAAAATGCTTAAATTGACCATCAAGATTTTTAAAATGTGTTCATCCCTTTAGCTTTATAATTTTACATTTTGAGTCCTTATTTTTAATTGTGTGCGTATTGTTTCAAATAATATTTCCAAATATAAATACAAATTATAGATTGGTTCTAAAATATATAAAAAATACTAATTATGAAAATAAAAGTTAATAATTATATCAATAAAAATATTTTTTAAAATTACATTTTTTATTGCGAGAAAAATAGTAATTATTAAAAGAAAAATGTAAGAATGAATAGTTATTTCCTAAAAAATCTAAAATATCTATTAAATTATTTAGGTAATGTACAAAATCTTCCACAATGATAGATGTTTTAGAAAATTATTATTCATTCTTGCATTTTAATTTGATAATTACTATTTTTTCAATAAAAAAGATATTTTTATAGAATAAAAAAATATAAATTTAATTAAAAGTATTATTATTAGTATTAATTTAAAAATTTGATACTCCCTCAGTTCGCAAAAAAATACATTCATTTGACTTTAGTGTTACAAGATTCAATATTTGACTCAAATTTTAACAAAAATAAATAGTTTTAAAAATTCAGAAAAAGTATATTTAGAAAAATTAGATTTCAAATTTTGATACACATATGAAATATTTAATTTTCAGTGTCGATACATTCATGAAAAAAATCATAGATTAAATACTAAGAAACTGTCAAAACAAATGGCTGTATTTATTTAGAAAGATTATTTGAAATATTACACATGAAATTAAGAATAATGGCTCAACATGTAAAATTATAAAGTTAGAGGGATGTTCAATACATTTCAAAAACCCTAAAGGTCAATTTGAGCATTTTAACTATAATTTCCATTAAGTTTTAATGGTGTTAAATCACAGGTATAGATTTGCAACGTACTAATATTTTAGAGGCATTTTTATAAAAAAAAATTCGGGTATAAAATTACAACACGAGTTATAGTTTATGTATAAATGGTGCAATTTACTATTTCTAGTTATTTTCACACTCCAATGATAATAGTAGAAGTTCTTTCTCTCTTCTTTTCTTTCTTTCTTTTTTTCCCCTTTTTGTGTACCATACAACTTTAATCTTTTCAGAAAAAATGCGAAGAGACATCCAGCTTTGGGTGTTGGGAGTAGGGGTGAGTTCGAGCAGAGCCCGAGTCTAGCAGGTTCGAGCTCGGCTCGAACTCGATCGAGCCAGATAATTCGAGCTCGAGCTCGGCTCGATGGTTCGTGAAGCTCGAGCTCGTTAGGCTCGCGAGCTCGGTTAGGCTCGATTCGGCCCCAACACTGAGTAAACGAGCTCGAGCTCGTTAGGCTCGCGAGCTCGGTTAGGCTCGCGAGCTCGGTTAGGCTCGATTCGGCTCCAACACTGAGTAAACGAGCTCGAGCTCGGCTCGATGGTTCGTGAAGGGTAATATCGTAATTTAAGACAAGCTCGTTAAGGCTTGAGAACCCTTACGAGCCGAGCTCGAGCGTTTGAGCTCGAGCTCGGCTCGTTTATTATTCGAGCCTCAAACCGGCTCGTAAGGCTTGGCTCGGCTCATTGGGCTCGTTAAAGCTCGAGCTCGAGCGAGCTCGGCTCGGCTCGAATCGTTTCACACCCCTAGTTGGGAGTATCATAATTTGTGTTATTGGGTAAATTTGTCTTCTTCGAATTCTATTTTTCATATAAATCGGCTTTAAGATGAGAGTAAATTCTGGATTTTACCAATCACAGTGAATCTGATCAAGTGTGAGCCAAATTGGCTAGAGATCCAAGAACACATGATGAGATCTTGAGTTCGACTTTCTATATTATCATCTTGCTATTAGGGGGAAAAATCAACTAAATTGAATTATGTAACGAAAGTTTTGTCCGATGAGTTTTTGACTCTATTGAATTTATGTCCGTTGAAACTTTGAGGCTTTTGTGAATGCTTGACTTAACATTCCCTAATTACTCAAGATTGATTTACTGAGTTAAAAGGGTAAATACACAAAGAGTCCCATAGATTTACAATTTCTAACAACTAAGTCCTAAAAGTTTTCAAGTTCACGATCAAGTCCTCAACGTTACAAATCGTAACTCAAATGAGTCATAAGTTAACGTTTTTGTACACGTGGCTGTGATGTGACATTAACACCGTTTATTATGGACATGTGGACGTTCATTTAAGTTTTATAGGTTTTCGAGATAACATTCTAGTCCTATATGTTTTCGAGATAATATCTTAGTCCTATAAATTATCGAGTACATAAATGCTCTTCAATTTTATTATCATGTCCTATAAGTTGTCGACTTAACATTCTAGTCTTGTAACTTTCTGAAAATAACATAGAGCAATTAATGAGATGAGTATTGTGTTAAAGAACCAAATATATAACCATAAATATAGAGTTTGTCAAGATATGAAGATTAGGGCCACGACTATTTACCACCTAGGTGATTTCACTTACTAGTGGAAGGACAAAAATGCCCACAATTGAACATCTAAATTTTAATACATCTTCTTCTCTCCTGGTAACACACAGATCACGCCTTCAATTCTTCAGCATCATCTCCTCTCTATCTCTCTCTATCTCTCATCTAGATCTGTAAAGAGTAGCTGCATTTGGGACAGAGACGATGGCAGAGAGACTTGGCGACCATTGTGATCTCGGTCTTCAGCGTGGCCAACCTTCGCCGGACTGCTGTGAAGTTTAGATTTCTTCACGATCTCAGTCTCCGACGATCTCCGAGATCACGAATCACGTTGCCAATCTCTAGTGATTTCGTCGATCTGCTCACAGATCTCTACAATCTCATGCGGCATCCGTGAGATCTCAAATGCAATCCTTTGTCGTGAGGAGATGAGATCTCTTTCACCACCGCGATCTTAGTCTTCAGCCATCGTGATCTGGTCATCGTCGTTGAAGAGGCGTAGATCTGGACGCCTATTGTTTGAGGATTTTTATCCTCTCGTTGCTATCTCTATCTTCTGCTGTCAAGTACTAGTGATCATGAACAAAATCCTCTTCCTCTTTATTCTAGTGAGTTTTATTTTCCAAGCATTCCCTAGCTTTTCAAGTTTTGCCTAAAATATGCACTATGTTTAACTTTTAGTCTTTGTATATGTTTTGGCACAGTAAAGTGGACTATTTTAGATAATTAAGTAGACAGTTTCATTATTTATTGAAATGTCAAAAATTAATCAATAAACCATTTTAGATAATTAAATAGACAGTTTCAAAATTCATTCAGGCAGTTTTTAATATTTATTTAGACATTATCACACTTTCCAGTAGACACCACTATTGTAACATATATTTATATTTTGTTAGACAGACAGTTTCCAGTATTTATTTAGCCATTATAACACTTTTCAATAGACAATATAGTCGATTGTAACATATACTGATATTTGGTTAGCTAGACATTTTTCAATATTTATTCAGACATTATATCACTTTATAATAGACACTATAGGAATGTGTAAAATAACTAATTAAACAGTATAATTTTTTGTAATAGACTATGACATATCACTTAATGGGAGGGGATGGTGCACTGCGTACTTAATGGGAAGGGGTAGCAGCTCCGCCACACCCTTATCCGCCTCTATGGTAGGGAAAATGACCGCACCCAAATCTGCTCCCAAATTGGGCGCTCCCTTCTCAAAATTCCACTTCCAAGCCGCCACCAATTAATTTTATAAAATAAAAAAATTACAAATTCATCCGAAATTCATATCATTCAAAAACTCAGATTCAACCCATATGAGGATGAGGAGTCTCCAAAGTTCATGAGCTGTTTGGTAAGAAGAAGGAAAGGATTTGCATCTGCTGGAGTACTAGTTTCAGTTAAGCCATGGATCTCATTGTTGGACACCAAACTGCAAGTAAGACAAAGAAGAAGGTACAAGTAAAAGATAAGATTTTCCAAAATTACAATTGTTCTGGCTAACAACCCCATGCAAGTTGCAACAAAGATCTCTCCAGCTTTAAACATTAATTAGCAATCCAAATATAAAAAAGGGGGAAGTTGCTTACCTTTGAAAGCGGTGACGGTGGTTCTTGGAGAGAATGAGAACGGCGGTGGCGGTGGTTGTTGGAGGAGGATGGTAGCAGTGACGGTGGTGGAGGAGAAGATTAAGGAGAGGAAGGATTTTTGGATGAATGAGGGTGTGAGGATGGGTAACAGAGAAAGAAGAGGAAGCGTCTATGAAACGCTGTGGGGTAGCGGCTATTCCGTCCCCAAAACCGCTACCCCCTAGAAACTTTTGAATTTCAACATTTTCGTTTCCCACGCCCGGCAGAGTTAAATTTTTGAGGGTAGCGCATGGGTAGCGGTTGATCAATGGGCTCCCCTTGGGAGCGCCTCCGCCGCCACCATATGCGTTACCCTCTTCCATTAATTTTTTTAACATGAAAATTATGAAATTTTAATGTATGGTGAGTTTTAGTAAAAATAAATAAATTCTATAACAAGTACGTAGTGGTGGCATTTATAATATAGTTGAGGAGTTTCTTGAGATTAGCTAGTTAGAAAGAATTTTTATTAGGAAAGTCATTTTTGTCTTTCAATTTCTTATGTTAGTTAGTTGATTATGAGTAGATTAGGCGGGTGGTAGATAAACGGACTCTATGTGTGATTTGACAATAATTTTAGCCCAACTTAAAAAGAAAGAAAGAAGAAACGTGTGAGCAGAGAAGGGAATTGAATTAGATAAGGTAGTAATTTGGTAGGAAATAGAGTAGTTCCTGTAAAAGGAAACCTCACAAACAATAATTACCTTGAGATAACCTCATGAAATAGAATTCCTACTAGTATTATTATGCATGGGAAAGAGGGAGCATGAACAGCCACATGCATGGGAAATATGCCTAGTACTAGATCTGGGTGGTCGTATAGTCTACAATAAATTCGTTCCTAGCTTCCCCTCCACAGCTGCGCTTGATTTCCAGCACATATACTGGCTACTAAAAAGAAAGAAGCAGCCTTCATCCACTACGTGCGTGATACATGTTTTACCGCGGCCTTTACCGTGCCTAAGACAGCGGTTTTACGTCGGACGCGGTAAAGTGGCAGTAGCTTCACGTTTACGCGGCGCCAAGTAACGCGGTAAGGCAGCAGTAAAGCGCGTGGTCCACGAGGCGGTTTGACCAGCACTTCACTGCGCCGATCATTGCAGTGGGCAAAAGTAAGTTCCCCCTATATAAGCAGCTCCTCCTCTCCGGTTCCATTTCACACAACACTTTATTTTCTTCATCTCCTTTCAATTTTTTCCTTTAATTGTTTACTAATTGTAGAAAGTATATATCATCCGATGATTTCAGTTGAAGGTCAACCGCCCACAGTTATTGTGTCTCTTGTAGGTAACAAATATTTTTTTTAGATTTATTTATATATATTTTTATGAGTTCTTCAAATTTGTTTTATTTATATGTATTTCAGTTGCTTACTTATTTAATTAAACTAAAGTAGTTCATGAGCCATAGTACCTGTCTATGAAAAATTGTAGTAATATATTATTTTACAGTTTATTTCAAAATATTGAAATAACGGTGTAAAATTATATATTCTACAAAGTTTTCATGGATTGTCCCACTGGACAGTTTGTAAAAGTATACTATCGGTTAATTAATCTTTTATGATTGTGTATGGAGAAATGATAAGAATTACGTAAATTTCGGATGCAATATTTCGTCTTGTTCCTCTCTATACCGCTTTAAGCGTTACGCGGAGAAATGGTATAACAAGGAATTTAGATGAAATCTTGAAATTTACGTAATTATATCGATTTTCTACTTACACAAGATAAAAATTTGATTAACTAATAGTACTTTATGAATAGGATAGGACCCATGCACCTTGAATTATGAGAAAACGGTAGTGAAAAATTTGGAATTAAGTTATAATGCTGAATATATATTATATAATTGTTATGCTTAATATTTGTCATATTGTTTTATTGATACCATTATTATAGGAATTGTATAATGGCCGGAAAACGTGATTGGATGTATCAACGTTTTCAAGAGGGGACTCGCGAGATTAGTCAGAGATTTTAGAACGGGCTTCTAGAATTCCTGAATTATGCGTTTCTTGTTGCTAAGGAGATGATAAGATTGGCCTAAAGACCATAAAAAGGGATTAATTAGAATAATTAGCATAATCTGGAAAGTGGTGATGGATAATCAGTTAGGTGTTTGTAAATTCTACTACCTTAACTTGCAATTTAGTGTCAGAATCACCATTCTTCCTAAATAGGTGAAAAGCACCCCAAAAAAAAAATAAAAAACCCTACATTACCCAATTTATCTAGTTAACTATTTTGGCTACTACAAAGTATTTTTTGCATGGTAGAATTTACAAATGATCTTTAACTTTTCAATTTATACCAATCATATTTCATATCATTAATTTCTACACCAACGGTCCTCCACAACCGATCATGTGGATCTACAACGAATGTCGTTCTCTTGCCGCCATCATCGCCAGCTCTCTCACTAATAGCGTCTCAGATTAGCGGCTGGGGTGACCTCGGCTGGCTAATTGCCTAGACCTTGTTAGTCGTGAAAGAGCCAACCTTGCTAGGCCTAGGCCATGTTTATTGCACCCAGAATTGCGGCTGGGGCATCCTCCCCTCCATTGGCTTGTCTCTAGCATCCACCCCATCGATGCCTGTCACATGTACAACTCGATTTCGGTGAGGTTATTAGACCTCCAAGTTTTATGCTCGATATATAGAATTATGATGTGAAGGGAAGTGAGAAAGGAGAGATTGAAGAAGATGGTGGTCTCAGTGGAGGAAATGGAGATTTAGAGTTTGATTAGAAAATGTTTTGAATAACTAGTGAATTTTAGCATGAAAGAGAAACCCTGTAAAGGCCAAATTGGTGCGAATTTGAAAATTAGATGGTTTATTTGACACACTTAATAGTTGATGGTCAAAACGAGACAAAGGTAGTAGTTTAGGGGTTTCTTGGTGTTTATTGCCACTTAAAATATGCATTGCGACAAGTAGCAAATGATGACGCGCGAGTTTGAGAAGTGCGAGAAGCTTGAAAGGCGCAGCGAGCGAGGGTCAAGGGTTTTACCTCTCCTCCTTCCTTCTGCTAGGGTTTCTCTTCCTCGTGCAGGCCATGGACAGGTACCAGAAAGTTGAGAAACCCAGACGCGAACAGCCCATTGGCGATAATGAGATTCGAATTACTTCTCAAGGCGCCATCCGCAACTACATCAGCTACGCCACCACTCTTCTCCAGGTATCACTCCCTCTCCCAACTACTGTTGTTTTTTGTCTTAATAGTGTGCCTGTTCTTCTAAATCCTCTCCTTTTTGGCTGTTTTGCTTCTCTAGATTAAGCGGTTCGTTATTGTTGGTCTATTGTTGTGTCTTTGTTTTGATGGAGTCCCCGGCATCTTTCCTAGTTTGTGTTTGCTCCAAGCGACCGGAATAAGTACTTAGTGCTGTGTTATTCTAAGGGTCGTGGGTTAACCGGATGGTTTTGGCCTCTCGCTGTTTTTTTCTTCTTTCTTTAGCAATCCGTGCTAAACATGGCTGTCTCAGTTACTGGACTTGGGTTTTAGTTTTAAAATTCATGAAGTTTCTAGGCATTTTTAACCTCCATGGGCTTCATGAATTTCGGTTGTCACATCCAGAGTATGGCGTGCTTCTACTGAATTTGCTCCTATTTTATACCCCTTTCTCACTGAGTAAATTGGCATTGGTATACTTTTAACGTTGTTTTTTTTTCTTTAAATTTTCATAATGGGGAAGGACAAACGTCTGAAGGAGATTGTTCTGAAAGCAATGGGACTAGCAATCAGCAAGACTGTGGCCATTGCAGAAATTCTGAAGGTTAGCACGCATTCTATGCAAAACTTGTTTGTTTTTCTCTAGGCTTTGTGAGAATTTGAATGAAACCTTTTGTGTTTTATGACATGTTGCTTTGAAACAGAAAAGGAATCCCCGACTTCATCAAGAAACAGCTATCAGCTCAGTGAGCATCACAGATACGTGGGAACCTATTGAGGAGGGTCTTGTACCGTAAGTAACTTTCAGCAAAATTTGTTTATGTTTCGAATCTTTTTATTTTTATCCTCGGCGTGCATGTAAGTATACTACATGGTGCAGTGTGGAGATGACTCGTCAAGTCTCGATGATTTCCATTACTTTATCTATGAGGGAGCTAAACAAAGCATCTCCCGGGTAAGGTCATTTATGTTTGCCAATGTGTTGCTGTTAAATTAAATCAGTATGAGAAGCTGTCTAGTAATGATGCATACGTGTTTACAGCTGTATGTCTGGTTTAACTTGTGCCTAAGAAAAAATCAGACTGAAATAATTTTAGCACTTTCTATATAATCATGGAAGTCCGAGGAAAAACTTTTCACCTACATTATTACCAGATTGTTGCTATTAATCACAAGCAACAATTATTTAACTCTCATTTTGTATTGTAATTGACTACAAGATTGCAAATAAATATGCATTGTGCTAGGTATCAAGCTCCCCATCGTTTTGATGAGTCAAAGCCACAGCACAACTATGAGCAGCAACAGCCAACCAAAGAAGCTCGTGCTCAATATAATGATTACAGTGAAGGTGACATTAGCTAGTAATAGAAAGTGGTTAGTTTTGTGACATGCTTTATAACATTTGAAATCTAATATCTTATATTTGCATCTTTAGATTCATATGGGTATGGCCAAGGAAGGGGTCGTGGTAGAGGAAGAGGAGGGGGGCGAGGTTGGTCCAGGGGAGGATATGGAAACTACCAAGGTATGATGCCATGATATCTGTGGAAGCTCTTGGTATATTGTCCCAATGATTGTGTTTTTAGAAGTGAAAATTTCTGAACTACACATTTTATATTCATAGACAATGGTGAATATGCGAACTGGAATAGAGGTGGTGGAAGAGGTTGGTCCAGGGGAGGATATGGAAACTACCAAGGTATAATGCCATGATATTTGTAGAAGCTCTTGGTACGTTGTCTCAATGATTGTGTTTTTAGAAATGAAAATATCTGAACTCGTGCAATGCATTTTATATTCATAGACAATGGTGAATATACAAACTGGAATAGAGGTGGTGGGCGAGGTAGAGGCTGGAACAATCAAGGTAAAAACTGTCTTCTTTCTTTCTTTTTTGTTTTCTTTTTTTTAACAGAACAGTGTAGTAGCGATCTTTGTAGTTATAATTTCATCATTTCTCTCTGCACTGTGGAACTACCAAGGTATAATGCCATGATATGTGTAGAAGCTCTTAGTATGTTGTCTCAATGATTGTGTTTTTAGAATTTAAAATTTCTGAACTTGTGCAATGCAATTTATATTCATAGACAACAGTGAATATGTGAACCGGAATAGAGGTGGTGGACGAGGTAGAGGCTGGGACAATCAAGGTATACAAATGCCTTTTTTTCTTTAAACAGAACAGTCTAGTTGCAAACTTTGTATATTTATGAGCTTATTATTTTCCTCTGGACTGTGGAATGATTTAATTTTCATAGATGATGGTGGAAATTACAATTGGGGGAGAGGTGGTGGTCGAGGCAGAGGCTGGGACAATCAAGGTTTAAAACCATTTTTTTCCTTTGTTTTTAACAGAAAAGGCTAATAGTGATCTTTGTATATTTATGATCTCTAAATTTCTTGGCTCTGTGGAATGAAATATTTTTCATAGATAACGGTGAGAATTACAATTGGGGGAGAGGTGGTGGGCGAGGCAGAGGCTGGGATTATCAAAGTAAGTTGCATTGTTTGTGCAATATGACCAGAAAGTCTCCTCTTTGTTCTTTTTCCATTTTCCTATTTTCACCTTTGTATCATGATAGTAGGTAATAGATCTTGTAAGTTGATTCCTGAGTATTCTGTTCTGCCCTTCTTTTCTCTTACCCTAGATGCAGGTGGTGGATATGAAAGAGGTAGAGGCAGAAGTGGAAGAGGCTATAGTGGTGGTCGTGGAAGGATGGGCGGTCGCTTCAGGGGAGGTGGCTACTAAAGCACAATTAACGGTTGATATTGCTATTGTCTACTTGCTTAAAATGCTCGTTTTTTTGTAGAGGCTTTTAGTTATAATTAATGCAATTTCTGGTAGTGTGTTGCCATGTGATCGTTAATGTAAGTCGGGGGCAGCTATGTGCTTCTTTGCCCTTATAAATATTGTCCGAGTTTGTTTAGTCAAGGGCTGGGATATGTGTGATGATGGGGCCATACTGCCTTTCCTCTTGTGGTTGTCAACACAGTGCCTTGTTTATAATTGTATTTCTTTATTCATTGTGATTCAAAAGTGTTTCTGGTTTCATGATATCCCTGGATTTCTGCCATTGGCATGGTCTGATAGAATGGATAGAAGTCGGAGGTATGATTGCTCCCTTCACAATCCCACTAACACAAGTATGGGAAATCATGCTAATCCCTTTCTGCTAAAATTTTCTATGCAACCCCTTGCTAATCAACAGTAATGTAACCAAAAGACCTGAATTCGAGTTGATTGCTGTAGTCATCTGGTGCGGCTGAAAGATGTTCTTGCAGAAATCAGAGATGACTGGTCTGGTCGGCAGTTCAGCAGATGGCACAAAAGTCGGTAAAGCTCATCCAGGTAATCTTGTTGGTGTTCTGTGATTATTGTTGTTCAGTTGCTATCAGCTATGATGCTTGCATTGTCAGTTTATATAGCAACTCGGTTTGGTTCTCTAGTTGTCTCGATTATCTGAAAGAGGAGTCTTGTACTGTTCAAGCACCTAGCTAGGCTCTAAAAGCAAAGTGCAGCGGTCATCTAATGAACCTGGCGACGATGGAGTCTGGGTTCACCACAAGCCCTCTGTATGTCTTAATATCGTATTTTAAAGCAAATTCATGGACTTTGCCATATCCACGCACGTATCTGAATCCAAGTTTTTTTATTGACGTAGATGAAAAGGTAAAAATAGTGAAAATTTTTATACAGCTTATGCCAACACTTGGAACTAAAAATCACTAAAAAGTCACTAAAAATGTATCCATAGTAAAACTCTAAAAGATTTTGACTCCCTAGGAGCATCAGAATTCACATGTTTCCTATTTAAGTTGTACTACTATATATTTCATATTTTAAGATTTTTTTAAACATTAATTTTACCTTGTTACCTTTTAATTTACCTTACCCAAAATCTTCAATATTTCCTAATCCTGGTGTCTGGTCTAACTGCTCATACGCAGTATTATGGTATTTTTTTTATTTATATGTAGGAAGGCGGAGGTTAGGATGTACCAAAGTTTTCTTTTTATTTGCAGTGTTGTCACTTTCCTTTTTCCCATTATCTAAAAAACTGCATAATATTTTTGTTTCATAATTAAAAATTACAAAAAATTAGTCTAATGGAAAGAAAACAAAATAAGACGAAGAGAATGAGATCCATATATTATACTATATTTTGATGATCTTTTCATATTCCGTTTAAGCTTCAACATGTTTTTTTATTGTTCATTCGAATTAGTTATGAAAGTCATATTGGATTCACAAAATTTATACTAAGGATCAAAATATTTCACTATTGGGATCATTAGCTACAAAGAAGTATGAAACTGTTACTACGGGATCACTGCTCTTCTCCTATAGGACCACCAAACTTGTCTTATGGAATCACTACTCTTTTTACGCGGGATCACTAATCTCCGCTGTGTGATTAGGGCTTTCTAACCTTAACTCTCATACAACGGAATCATGACTCATCTATTGGAGGATCACAACTCTCCAATTGTATCATCATGAATTTAACCTTTTCAATTTTCGAACTTACTTTTTAAACTGTTTTGTTTAGATTGATGGATCAATATCTCGATCCAACTACCCTCTCCACCAATCCACATCACCTGCCACCAACAACACTCACATGATCACAATTGTTACAAGAATCATTACATATGAATCAATAAATTAGACATTAGATGATATTATTAATAAATATGAACAAGTTCACAAAATATTGATAATTTACGGAACAAAGAAAGTAATCAAGAAAAGAAAAACACAAACGAAGCAACATAAAAACGAGCAAAACAAATGAACAAGAACAAATTGCTCTAATTTGTTGCTCCTGACCGCTTGAACCTGTGTTACTCTCTTCATCCGTGAGTCACTGATGATGCCTGACGAAGCCCTTTGAAGAAGAGAAACTCACATGTCGGAGAAAGTGGCTTTTTCGTAATATAATTGATATCCCTAAAACCACTCATATAAAAGATCAAGTCTAGCACCGGTTCGGGGACTTTCTCCCTTCATTCTTTCCACTACTGCCCTATAACAACTACGGATCTGTTTTAATTCGTTTAGGTAGGAATTTTCTGTGTTGAATTTCGTTTGATAAATGTTCAAGTATATAACTTATTTTTAGATAGGGGGGAAACATCGTCTTTAAAATTTTGTAATACTTATGTACTAAAGTAGAAAATTTCGTTTTTGATATTCCTGATCTTTACGAGACCTCTGAAATTTTCTTAAGTTTATAAAATAAATTTTCATTCATAAAATCAAGCTGTATCCACAAATTTGAAGTGTGAGGAACTCGGAAAATAAAAGGTTTAAGATGTAAAATACCTACTTAGTTGCACTCAAGAGTGTAATTTTATCACTTTTCTTTTGAATAGTGTATATTTGCCAGTCAACATGGACAATTAGTGCAATTTTGCTACTGATTCGTTAATTTTAACATTTATCTGTTAAATTGATTGAAATCCACCCGTGTATTTTGCATTTTGTACATTTAACACCCAAGTTTTTATTTATTAATAAAAACACTACTAATTGTTAGCGGGTAACTTGCCTCATCACTAAGTCTAGCATCGACCTTAACCAATTACCTATACTCGATCAGTGGCTAATTAACTTGCTCCCTCACCTTACGGTCATTACTACCTGTAACACATACCTTGTCTTCAGGAAATTCCACGACTACACGTGAACAATCCAACTATCACAATGGGTAAAACTTCCGTAGCGGTGTCTTATCATCATTATACTACGTGCGATGTGATGAGATCTCACTGATATTGCACAATTAAAAAAAAAACACTCTCTACCAATGAGATAACATTTCTTATCATCTTTCTGTCCCTTGGAAGAGTGATTTTAGGAATTGCTCTACATATCTTTATGTGTGGAAGTGGCCAAAGATGATTTAGCTGTTCGAGGGAGTGACGATGGTGACGGTTTTAGAATAAAGGTTTATCCGCATGGTTGATCAGCATTCTCGTACGTAGGGGTGAGAAATTAGTCTAGCTCGGGCTCGAACTCAAGCTCTTATACGAGTCTAACGAGCCGAGCTTCACGAGCCTTGAGCTCGAGCTCGAGCCAATTTTTAAGCTCGTAAATTATATGAGCTGAGCCAGAGCTTTAGAGACTTTGCTCGATGAGGCTCGTGAGCCCTAAGGAAATACCTATAATACCCTCATATTGTACATGTAAGGAATTTTCGAGCCTCATGAGCTTATTTCGAGCCTGATCGAGTCGAGTTGAAACGAGCTTACCTAGCAATCATATCGAGTCTCACGAGCTATCGAGCCGAGCTCGAGATAACAAGCCTTGAGTAAATACCCATAATACCCTCATGTTGTAAAAGTAAGAAATTTTTTAGCCTTGCGAGCTTGGTTCGAGTCTGATCGAGCCGAGCTGAAATGAACTTACCTAACAACCATATCGAGCCTCACTAGCTTTCAAGCAGAGCTCGAGCTTTTCACGAGCCGAGCTCAAACCCGATTTTTGGCTCGGATAGAATTCGAGCCGAGCTCGAGCCCGGCCTAAACTTCACGAGCTCGAGCTCGAGCTTGCCGGGCTTAGGCTCAGCTCGGCTCGTTCTCACCCCTACACGTGATTGCCATTGTTGCTATGCTTGATCAACATTTTAAATATCAGCAACATGACTTGTCTTGAATAGGGCTGTAAATTAGCTTAGCTCTTATTGAATTTACTCGAACGCAAACTTGTGTGTTATTGAGTTTTAAACTCACCAAAAATTTTTTTGACAAAACTTTCCTTTTATGTCAATTGTGTTTGTTCTTTCACAAAACTAATAGGAAATCAAAAGCATGAGGAATAAGATTTATTTTGCCAATTGAAACAGATTTTGAGCCGTTTTGAGCTGAACTCGAGCGTAGTTCAAATGGTCTTTTACAGGTTTTTGAGCAGCTCGTGAACTATATATCGAGCCGAACTCGAGCAATTAATCGAGGCAAGTTTGAGCCTTCATAATGAAGGCTCGTCGAGCTATTGAGCCAAACTCGAGCTCAATAAAAAACTATCGAGCCGAACTCATGCTCAACACAGTTCGAGCTCTACTCGGCTCGTTTACAGCCCTAGTCTTGAATAATTTCACTAAAATAAATGTTAATATGCATAGTTGATCAACATCTCCTTACATCTCATCAACGTTGTCGTGCTAGGTCGGCACTTTAAATGTTGATCAGTAACATGACTTATCTTGAACAACATCACTATTTGAACATTATCCTATGTTTTAACATCACTATTTAAACTGCACAGTTATATCCACTTGTTTCTAAAACTTAAAAGTAACGTGATATAGCAGTGATAGTAGTAGTAGACTAGTTGTAGGGTGCAAGGAAGTGAAAAGGGGCAAGGACTGAGTCGATGGAGAAGAAGAAGTAGCGAGCGAGCCTAGCCCTTCCTCAGTCCCTCCCCCAAACCCAAAATGAAAACAAAAACAAAATTGGGTAAATGTATGTTGTCGGCTCCTGCGATGACGCACCTAGACGGATCCAAGTCCAAGTTCATCCATCTCTTGTTCACCCTAGCCTAGCTAACTCATCCATTCTTTATCTATTTATTTATTTATTACTACTGCCACTATATCAAGCAATATATATTCATTCATCATCAGCAAAATCGTTTCACACACAACACAGACCGATCGACTAAATTCTCAACAGATTTATTTCCTCTTCATCATTAAGTAATTTGATCAGCTTGAAGATGAGAAGCAGCTAGGTATCCATCGCATCTCGAATCTCTCTCTCTATCCATCTCCCTAGCTACCATCGTCGACGCTCTTCAGGTATCGCTCTTCAGGTGCCTCACCAGAATTAATTAGCAGTGATTTTCTGACTCAGCTGCTGCATGTCATGTGGATCAGGACAGGAGCATATATAGCTAGCTGGGTCGGGAACGAGTATTGAATCTCCAATCAGAGAAAAACTAACCAAGAGAATATCATAATTAATTATGGAAATTATGGGTAGTGGAGGAGCAGCTGCAGCTAATAATAAGGGGAAGAGCAAGAGCAAGAGCAAGCTGCAGGATGATGACGACGATGATGATGATGATGAGTTCCCACCAGACTTTCATCTCATTCACAAAGTTCCTCAAGGAGACACTCCTTATGTAAAAGCCAAGCACGCCCAGGTACCTTTTTATCTTTATATACTCCCTACATCCCACGCCAAACTAATTTGATCCACTTCATTTTCATCTATGTTTTGTGTAGTAGTGTTAACTCAATTTTTTTGTTACAATAAATAGAAAAAATAAATTCAAAAAAATATATATTTAGAAAATTTATAATATTGTGATATATATGCGAATTATTCAATTTTATATATCAAAACATTCATAACAATAAATCATAAATTAAATACCTTTAAAATAACAGAATAAATGGATCAACTTTTCAAAAATGAAATGATTATGTCTGTATCCCTTTATATATTCTTCTTAATTATATATTGCTCGATCGTTGTCCAAAAAAATGCTACCATGTCAATATTACAAACACACGAATCTATACCTTTTTATTCGGTTTGTATACAGCTAAATTTGAGGTTCATGATACGTACGCGCTAAATGTACCAAAAAAAGGCTTTTTTTCCTTTTTAAAAAAATTCCCTTCGTTTTTTTTGTTTATTTCTTTGGTATAATTAATGTTTCACTAATATATATCAACATAGAAAGCTATTAAGTAATATAGATGAGTATATATTGCGGTTTCTATATAATGTACTCCTAGTAATTAAATTTCCATGAACTTTTTCCCCCTATAAAATTCCACTTTTCATAAGTTGGATAATGAAAATATAGCTTAATTACAAGTTGACTTTGAACATTTTCAGTTCTGAAAAGTCCGGTATAATTAATTCTTCAAGCATTTATGGCATAGTTTGATTAATTGTACTCAAATAAAAGGCTTGGGGTTCACATTCATTGACTTTATACTATCCTAATGAAAATAGTATGTTTCTTTTCAACATTCAATTTATCAGTGTATGATTTATTTTTAAATATGCATATTACAGTTTAATGTGTTTAGTTTTCAAATATATTTTTCTTGAATTTTGTTAATGAGTTATCTTTAGTAATAATTTGAATCTCTAACAAAATTAAAAGAGAAATTATATACTAATTTTTCAGCGAGTATGTTAATTAAGAAATTGTACCAAGAAAGAAGAAACGAATCTTTATTATGATCCGTTCGTATTTCATATGTACCATACCAAGAAAGATTAAAAACTTGGTTGGAAAATAAGATCAACCTGCATTTAGCTAGCTAGTCAAAGTTCAGTTCACAAATTTCTACCAATATATACATGAATTACAGAAAGTTCATTAATTTTGTATGCTATGAAGAATTACAGAACGTAACTACTTAGGACTAATTATATTAATTAAAATTGTAGCATATTATTAATTGCATGCA
Organism: Stellera chamaejasme; assembly: GCA_024586325.1. NCBI lineage: Eukaryota > Viridiplantae > Streptophyta > Magnoliopsida > Malvales > Thymelaeaceae > Stellera > Stellera chamaejasme. The sequence continues at coordinate 8,320,003 of CM044982.1, read as the reverse complement.
TGCAGATAGTAAAGAAGGATCCAGAAACAGCAATAGTATGGTTCTGGAAGGCAATAAACGCAGGCGATAGAGTAGACAGTGCGTTGAAGGACATGGCGGTGGTGATGAAGCAACTCAACCGCTCTCAAGAAGCCATTGAAGCCATCAAATCATTTCGAGGTCTCTGCTCCAAAAACTCCCAAGGCTCTCTTGATAACGTTCTCATCGACTTGTACAAGGTCAGTCAGACCATCATCGTCTAATCCTCTAATTATAATTACTATGTATGATGATCCATTAATCTGGGAATAACATAATGAGACTATACAGAAATGTGGGATGATAGACGAGCAAATCGAGTTGATAAAACGAAAGCTCAGATTAATATATCAAGGCGAAATCTTCAACGGAAGACCGACGAAGACTGCTCGCTCCCACGGCAAGAAGTTCCAAGTCTCCGTTCAACAAGAGACCTCGAGATTACTGGTAATTAAATCACTCATCACCAACACCACTTCTTCTATCACAGCAACACGGACGTGACACTATTGCATGTTCATTCATTCATGCAGGGGAACTTGGGCTGGGCCTACATGCAAAAGTCGAACTACATGATGGCAGAGGTAGTTTACCGGAAAGCCCAAATGATGGAGTCCGACGCCAACAAGGCCTGCAATTTGGGCCTGTGTCTGATCAAGCAAGGCCGATACGATGATGCCCGTTCGGTCCTCGGTGAGGTGTTGGAGGGCAAGGTTTGGTGCTCCGATGATCAGAAAGCAAGACTGAGAGCCCGGGAGCTGTTGATGGAGATAGAGCCCAAGAACCCCGAGGAGCTAGTGCCAGGGCTAGCGGATCTCCTAGAGGGCCTAGATGAGGATTTTGTGAATGGGCTTGATCGGTTGATGAATGAATGGGCTTTACCAGTTAGATCCAAGAGACTCCCTGTTTTCGAAGAGATTGACCGGTTGACTTGTTCAAATTAATTAGATTGGCCGGTGTTGGAAAGTAGATTTAGTTTGTTTGTGGATATAGATAGATTTTAGTGGTTACATTACATATTGATCATGTGTGGTTGTCTGGAATTTCTCAGATCAAGAAATTTGGAATAAGGGATGTTGTGAATCTTGTGATTAGATATATATGTTGTATAAAGCAGTGTTTAGACCTTGTATTAGAGCTTGAAGGAAACACAGCCCCTCCAAAATCAAATCAGTACACATAACTCCTCAAATGAGAGTTTAAGTACTAAGAGAAGGGACTACAATAATTTAACCATTAAGTATCCATTTGAAAAGCCAAAACCAACGAGACAAGAAACGAGTATGGATCCTCTGTCCGTCCTACTTCTTGTCTCTTGTTGTAATTACTTAATACCGTTATACAATCTGTTACTTTTTTAACGTAAGTGATGATGTTAATTAATTATAATAGAGAACATGAAGAATGCACATAAAAGGGAATAGAGAATCCAGACTCACAAGAAATGTCATACTACGTGATTAAGTTGGACTTAACTCATTCGAAAAATGTAAGTGACATTTATTTGGACTGTCATTTGTACAAATTTTTATTAAAAATCAGTTATTTGATAACTTTTGTGAATCTAATTATACTCATTATATTACTCAACCCACTAGATTCTAGGAGTACAAGAACGAACACATGATAAATCTATTATTATATCTTATTACAGATACATTCGTGGCAAAGCTAACTTGAATGCTGAAATATTAGAGCGCCACATCAGACTAAATTACCGCCACATCAGCTTAATACGTTTTTTCGGTTCCACATAAGCAAACAGCAGTAAACATAAATTTCGGGATACTAAACTTATTACAAACCACCATTTCGGGAAACTCAGTGATTACATTTCCATTTGAAATAGAATACGAAAAAAGGAAAACTAACCTAAATTTCGGACTAACAGTGATTAGAAAATTCTATTTCTAAGGCATCTCCACAATATTTAAAGTACATTACATTACAGATTCTAGGGCAGCAGGAGCGACGGTGGACCGGCAGAGAGCACGCATGGATTCAAAGACTATGACGGACGAGGAAATCCAAGAGGCTTTGGCAGAAGACCTTTGACTATCTTGTGGAACTTGATTTCGTGGAGATTCACCAGAGGTACGAGTATGAGGACGAGATTACGAGGCTGCGAGAACGCTGCTGCTCTCGGAAAGTGCCAATCGTCAGATGAAGAACACAGTCTTCATGCTGAGGACCCATGTAAGAAAGTTATTCTAAAGTTAATTGATTTAGCAACTACAAACAACTCAACAACTTTTAACTTTTACTTTGTATTATAACCAGATGCAAGAGATGAACTACCTGATCGGCGACGAAGAGCAATTTCCATGGACGTGTGTGGGATCGAAAAGGACGAAGAGAGTCAGAGCAGGACTTGACAGGGAGGTTCACAACTGTGACATCGGCCCAGCAGCCTATGAAGTTTTCAAGAAATGGGCCACTAAGAATGGAGTGGAAATGTAGTTGATAAATTATAAAACTATAAAATAAGATATTTCAGTAATAAAGTTGTCGAATCGATTTTGGACATTTATTTCGAATATGAAGATTTTCCCTTAATGTCGCGATCGTATTTTTATTTGTTTCCTATTTGAAAATTTTAACTTTCTATTATCATTACTTTCTAATTTTAACATGTTAATCTGCCCTATAAATATTTGTGCGACTAAACAATAAATGAAACAAGACAAAGTGGAGCAAGAGATATCCGGTGGGAATAAAGATGGCANAAGACAAGTCAGGTAAATGAGATTAGTTATAAAATTATAGAATAAAGGCAATTTGGTTATGACTGACGAAAGTTATATGGCNTGCAGGAGAAGGGNACATCAGNGTGAAGATGATAGAGTTACTACTAGACATACAGAGGAGCAAGAAGAACGGAGATCCAAAGTACTTGATAACAGAGAAGGACGGTGGATATGTTGCCGAGGTATGCATATTCATCGACTCTGTCACCTTCATTGAATTCACATCAGACGTGAAGAAAACTATTCGAGAGGCTACCGATGACGCAGCCAAGAAGGCGATTGATTCATGCATATCAACCTACGGCATCAACATTATAGACTACAAAGAATGAGGCACTAGAGAAACCGGCACCAAGTATATGCTTCTAGAGGTAAGGAATACTCAGTTGGATCTCTCGAATAAAACTCTGTTGGACACTTTGGCGAAGACACAGAGGGAGAACAGAAGCTTAAAGAAGTGAATAAGAAGCTAAAGGTTGAAAGGTCGAAGGCCGCCAATGACACCGAGTGTCGAAGGACAAGGTGATGGAACTCCTGAAGGTTAAGGATGAGCTCCAGGAGTTGTTGGCTTACGACAACGAATACAGACATGTAGAGAGCGAGGAATCAGTGAAAAAGGGCGGCGGCGGGGTCAAGAGAAAACGAGGCAACTGTTCTGCTAGTGTGAGCCGCAAGATTGATTTCAAGAATTAGAAAGAGTATGTACTCCTAGGATTCGTACTTTTTTGCTTCTAAGAATAATAATAAGTGCAAATCAACTCCAGGATTTTTGCTACATTTTGGAATGAAGACCAATAGTTCTCATTTTCGTCTGGTGGATCAAATTTTGTGAGTTCTAGACAAATTCAAACTTAAAAAGGTTGGAGTTCAGAATTGTGGAGCAAAAAACTTATAAAAACTTTTAAAACAACTTTTCAAAACTTTTAAAAAGTTGGAATTGAATAGTGTTGTTCTACCGTCGTTAATTTAACCTAATGGCGAGAAGTCGCATTCATCAAACCGTACTCCTAAGTTTGTATTCTAACGAAAACGTGCCCTAATTGTTTGCCTACCGAGATAATGAATACGGGTAAAGTAAATTTACAAAGAATTCCTAACCCCACATACTCACTGCTGAGATGGGGGCGAACATTCATCTACTCAAGGAAATTTACTTTAATTGATTGAAAGTATCGAGAAGGAAATTACCTTGAGTTGATTGATAGTGAATTGTCCAGAAATATTGCTTTTTTGAATATTCTACATAATTAAAAATAAAAATTGTTAGTTTAATGGCAGTAATGGCAGTTTAATTTACTACTAATGTATCTTAAAGGAATTTACCTGATGTCGGCTTGATTTGACCTGTATTCCCGCTTATTGGAATATTATTCCAAATATAAAAGGGAAACTGTTAATGTGATTGAAATCAAGGATTAGATTATTATTGAAATATTGGGAAAACATGTCATCAAAAAAGAGAAAGCGATAACCAGTTTCCATCTAAAAAAACCCTAAAATTGTGCCTCATACGAATAAATGTACACAAGAAGGGGCTTACCGCTGCCTTAGTTCTCTTCAAGCTCTGCTCGATAAGCCCTAAAATTGTTTTAACTCTTTATGCTCTAGAGACTGTTTCTCATCCATCTCAGTTTGCAGTTACTGGAATATCACAAACAAGTTATTCGATTACAAACAGAGGTAATTGGTTCAAACAGAATAAAAATGTAATCACTTCTGCATTCACAATTACTGATCATGCATATAATGATGACACATTTAGCAGGTACTGGAATATCAGAAGCAAAATTCTCTCATATCAGTTCTCGGTTAATTGGTTCAAACAGAGAAGGTATGTTTTTATTTTGCATACTGTTATTCAATTACAAACATGTGCACTAATGAATTTCACTCTAAACACATGGAATCATATAGTACAATCAGTTTTAATGTCTGTTTTGGACATTTAGCAGGTACTGGAATATCAAAAGCAAAATTGTCCCATATCACTCAAGTTAATTGGTTCAAGCAGAAGGTATGATTTTATTTTGCAAATCGTAATTCAATTACAAACATGTGCACTAATGAATTTCACTCTAAACACGTGGGATCATAAAGTACAATCAGTTTTAAACGCATGGATTGGAATATCTATTTTAACAGCTTTATATACATGGAATCATAGGAAGTATGTAGACAGAAACAAATGAGTATAAAAACTATACATAATGACTGTGTTTATCGAGCAGAACAAACATTAGAATAAACACATTACATCATGTTTAAAGTCTCACATAATATACAATTTTTAACAAGAATAAAGACATTACATCATGTTATTTGATACATTACAAAGATGTTCTAGGTTTCTGATATAAGCAGTGAAGGTATGTTTTTTCAATTACAAACATGGCTGATGTAGTTTGATCACTCAGAAAACATGGAATCATAGAATTTTGTCAGTTTTAAAGACATGGAATCAGAATAGCAAGTATATGGGCAGAACCAATTGAATAAGAAAAACTATACCTAATGTAAACATGATTATAGTTAAATCACTCTAAACACATGTAACCAGAGAAAGTATACTGACAGTTATACGAATACAACAGCATGTCTGATTATAGTTTAAACACATGGAATCAGAGGAAGTTTACAGGAAAAATAATTTACCTATAATAAAATTATTACCTGTAATTTAGAGTTCATGTTTTGCGAGTCTGTCCAGGTAATCAGAGAAAGTTCGGGGGAAATATATGCTTGGCACTATTAATGAAATTTAGAGTCCCATGATTAATGAACAAACATATTTTAGAGCTAGGTAATACTATACAACCGGTTAATTAATGAACAAAAATAAACTTTACCTATAGTATTACCTGTAATTTTAGGGTCCAATGATTAATGAACAAAAATATCTTAAGGGCCGTGAATGTTTACAGAATATATTAGAGATAACAATGAACTCAGAAGATCGTTTCAGAAGCTTTCATCATAAAAAAATTAAACATGTCAAAAATAGGAGTCCAGGAATACCGAGGTAAAAATAAAATTAGAAATAACAATGAAGCTAGGTAATACTATACAACCGGTTAATTAATGAACAAAAATAAACTTTACCTATAGTATTACCTGTAATTTAAGGGGTCCAATGATTAATGAACAAAAAATATCTTAAGGGCCGTGAATGTTTACAGAATATATTAGAGATAACAATGAACTCAGAAGATCGTTTCAGAAGCTTTCATCATAAAAAAATTAAACATGTCAAAAATAGGAGTCCAGGAATACCGAGGTAAAAATAAAATTAGAAATAACAATGAACTCAGAAAAACGTTTCAGAAGCTATTCATCATGAAAAAATTAATCATGAAAAAATTAGGAGTATGCTATACAGAGGTAAAAATCCAATTAAAGATAACAATGAACCTAGAAGAACGTTTCAGAGGCTTTAATCATGAAAAAACTAATCATGAAAAAATAAAAACGAATCAGATCAAGAATGTATGGACAAATATTAAGATCGTAATTAACGAGAGAGGAACAAAATATAAATAACGAATGTTGGCCACGAAGGGCCGTTAATGTTACCGGTGAAATAAACCGGCGAGTACCGAAACAGATTTACAGGGGGAAAAGGGAGAGAGAAAATAAACAAATGTTGGCCATACATGGCCGTGACTGTACCGGACAAATAACCGGCGATTACCGAAAGAGATCGGTGATTTCGATCCGACGGAACATATCGGTCGTACACTTATTCAACAAATCATTTAACAAGGGAGAAACAGACGAACAAATGATAGATCTAGGGGAGAGAAAGCGATAACCATCGAAATAATGGAAAGTTTGAAGAGGGGAAGAAGATTTGCGACGAGTTCTAGACATGGCGGCCGCTGGAGTTGAGAGGATTTGGGTGGCTAGGGTTTGGAGATCGGATGAAATGAAGTCGAGAAAGGAAAGTCGGATGTTTTATTTGGTGAATGGGGCATTTTCGTAATTTCGTAGTGAATGTACGAAAATGCCCTCACATTTCCGCGTATATGGCTGGTCGTTCTGTAATTACGAAGGAAAGTACGACAATGCCCTCGCTTTTCCGCGTCCAAGGCCGGTCGTTCGGTAATTTCGCCGGCCTAATATATTATTTCGGCGAAATACGCTTCGAACAGTCCCCTAACTTTTTCAAATGTTCACAAAATGCCTCAATTTATGTTCTTGACGTTTTAGCCAAATACTTAGATCAAAGTGCATAATAAATTAAAATAAAATGTAAAAAAGGAGTTACCCATTTAAGAAATAAAATCTTAATTTAGTATCTAATTAATTAATTAATGGCTTAACGCTTTTAACCTTTTCCTATAACACCATATAGGATCTTAATTTAGTATTCTTTAATGTATAAATTGTTATATATACATATACATAATTAGCATTTGAAATTATATTAAATTACAAATAATTACAAATAATTACAAATAAATTACAAAAATTGGGCCAAGGTGCAAAAGTATAAAATACTTAACAATTTAAGAACTGCAAATAAAATATAAAAGAGTACTTATCAGTTTAAGAAACAAATAAATAATGACAAAATCATAGTTTCAATTAGTTTCAAATGTATAGCTAATTAATTAATTAATTAATGGCTTAACGCTTTTAACCTTTTCCTATAACACCATATAGAATCATAATTTAGTATTCTTTAATGTATAAATTGATATATACATATACATAATTAGCATTTGAAATTATATTAAATTACAAATAATTACAAATAAATTACAAAAATTGGGCCAAGGTGCAATAGTATAAAATACTTAACAATTTAAGAACTGCAAATAAAATATAAAAGAATACTTATCAGTTTAAGAAACAAATAAATAATGACAAAATCATAGTTTCAATTAGTTTCAAATGTATAGCTAATTAATTAATTAATTAATTAATGGCTTAACACTTTTAACCTTTTCCTATAACACCATATAAAATCATAATTTAGTATTCTTTAATGTATAAATTGATATATACATATATATAATTAGCATTTGAAATTATATTAAATTACAAATAATTACAAATAATTACAAATAAATTACAAAAATTGGGCCAAGGTGCAATAGTATAAAATACTTAACAATTTAAGAACTGCAAATAAAATATATAAAAGTACTTATCAGTTTAAGAAACACTTATCAATTACAAATAATTACAAATAATTACAAATAAATTATGAATAATTGGGCCAATGTAATTAAAGAATAAAATACTTATCAATTTACGACCTGAAAATAATATACAAGAGAGTACTTATCGGTTTAAGCAACAAATAAATAATGACAAAATCATAGTTTCAATTAGTTTTAAATGTATATCTAATTAATTAATTAATTAATTAGTGGCTTAACGCTTTTAACCTTTTCCTATAACACCATATGAAATCATAATTTAGTATTCTTTAATGTATAAATTGTTATATATACATATATATAATTAGCATTTGAAATTATATTAAATTACAAATAATTACAAATAAATTATGAATAATTGGGCCAATGTGCAAAAGAATAAAATACTTATCAATTTAAGAACTGAAAATAATATACAAGAAAGTACTTATCGGTTTAAGCAACAAATAAATAATGACAAAATCATAGTTCCAATTGTTTTAAATGTATAGCTAATTAATTAATTAATTAATTAATTAGATAATTAGATAAAGGACCAGCAAGTCTATCTTACACCATGATAGTTTCAAAGGTGTACAAAACGCCTAAAATTCTTTTCTTGACCGCAGAAGAATAAAATACTTACCAATTTAAGAACTGAAAATAAAATATAAGAAAGTGTTTATCAGTTTAAGCAACGAAATCAAGAAAACTTTGTATTAACTTTTAGCATACACATTGAGGTCTTTAATTTTATTTGATTTGATTACGCTGAATGTACATTCATGAGCATGAAATTGATTTTTAAAGATGTTGACGTATTTAATGTTGTGTATGTTTTTTTATACGTTAATTGGTTTTAGATATAGGGACATACAATCAGGATTTTTTGAACAATTTGTGCTTGCTTTCATTCTCAGTAGACAGACAACTATGAGTGAGAATAGGCAGAGAACAACGAGTGAGAATAGGCAGTCGTGCGCAGATCCTACGCTCACGAGGTCCGCGCCACTTATCAAATCAACCCGGCCCCGTAATCGGCGCCCAGAATACGGATGAGAACTCCGTTGGATTGGTTAATAGTGTGTGTGACATTAATGGCACACACCACAATGGGAATTTCTCTTTTGGCCAACACTTGCACATTGGCCGTACGCCCTGGCCGACGTGACAAACAGCCATAATATTGACCGCCCACCCGCATGTCGCAACATTTCACACAAACCCCTTTGTCTTGTGTTACTCAACCGAGTGGGCAACCCTCGGGTCACAATATTCATTTTGAACGTGGCGAGTCATCAACATCACGACGCTGTAATAACAAAAGGAGCCGTGTTACCGATAATGAAGATACTGGTGGTCGCGGTCTTCGTTGTGGGCTTACTGACATGAACTTTCAAGGTGTCATGGAGGTTGGACGCCGTGGCAATCGACATCAAAGTACGTCCTATATTTCGTATGAATTATTGATAACCTTAGTTGAACGGTGCTCATCTGTTGAATTGTGTACCCGTGACAGGAATGTACACGCCAAAGAGGACTTTGGTCCACCGGATCATGTTTGTCCGAATCCTCATCAGAGCAATTGTGTGGGATTAGAACGGAGTGTTCGCTCCCACCACTAAGGAACCCCGCATTCGCCGTATGTTGTATGAATGGGAAAGTCCAACTACCTATGGAGGTTAACCCGCCACACTATTTGAAAGAGCTAATGGACTATAATGGTGGTGGACTGTCAACTTATTTCCGTCGCAACATACGAGAATTCAATTGCAGATTTTCTTTCACATCCACTGGGGGTGTGATTGATAATCGCATAAATGATGGTGGTGGTCCATATGTGTTTCGTGTAAAGGAGAAAATCATCATCGAATTGATCACCGGTCCCTCCACAAGGTCAACGCCTGCATTTGCTCAGTTGTACATTTTTTATACAAGTAACGAGATTCATAATCGGTTGACCAGTTTTGGGGATGAGAACCATACGTCGAATGATGTGAAGATCGTTGAAGGACTGACAAGCATGTTCAATGATCACAACCAGCTGGTACAACGGTTCAAAGTTGCTAGGGACATGCACAAATACCGATGTTGTGCCGGTTAGGTTACGATTACTTTCATCTCGCTCGGGGATGGACGCAGATACAATCTCCCAACATCGAGCGAGATAGCCGCACTTACGGTTGGCTTGGATGAGGAAGAGGGATGCAAGAGAGATATTGTTGTCTTCAAGATAGATCATGGTCCGCAAAGAATTCAAGTGGACCACCCGAAACTTATGGCCCTCCATTTCCCCATTCTTATTCCCGGTGGAGCTGATGGATATAGACAACGATAGAGCAACGTGAAGGTCGGTCAAACGTCAGTAAGGAAGTATGTCACAATGCGTGAATATTATGCATTTCAATTGCATAACCGATCCGACACATACTCTACTATATTACGTGGTGGAAGGTTGTTCCAACAATATGTTGTATATGCATATTGTTGCATTTTGGAAGAACGGTTCACTACCTACGTATGAACCAAGATAAATTCCGCTGTGAGGTGTTGTATGGCTTGCAAGATGCTGTACAACGAGGAGATTCTGATGCAAGATGGTATGGTCGACCGTATACCGCCTTCGCTGCTCACCGGTGGTCCTCGGTATATGATTCAAGCATACCAGGATGCAATGGCAATTTGTTGTTGGTTGGGACATCCCGAATTGTTCATAACAATGACATGCAACCCTAAATGGAATGAGATAACAAAATTTTTGGAACTGATCCTCGCCGACACCAAGATAGGCCCGACGTAATAGCACGAGTATTTGAAATGAAACTTCATTCCCGATCACCGATGTCACAAAGAAAGGACTGCTCGGTCGATGTAACTGAGGTATGTTACACGCATACATGATATTATGTAGTACACGTTGGTTGTGTAAGATGTGCATACTTAATCTTTGTGTCATATTGCAGTTGTAGTGACCATCGAGTTTCAGAAACGAGGCCTCCCGCATGCGCATATTGCTGTGTTTCTACACCCAGATGACAAATTGAAGGATTCTATCCGCATCGACCAGTACATATCAGCCGAGTTACCCGATTTAGAGACTGACCCAATTGCATTCAATGCTGTTTCAACCCACATGATGCACGGACCATGCGGTAATGCAAATCCACGATGTCCATGTATGGTAGACAAGAAATGTTCAAAGCGTTATCCACGGAAACTACAAATTGAGACATCAGTTGGTGAGGATGGGTACCCTATTTACCGTCGACGACCGATCGCCCATACTGTGGTTAGAAATGGAACAATCCTTGACAATGGATGGGTAGTTCCACATAACGCTGATCTGGTTGTTAAGCATGATTGTCATGTATGTGTGGAAGACCAATCGTGATATGTGGCCAAGTATCTATGCAAATACATGCACAAAGGGTCTGACCGGTCAACGGTTATAATTGAATCTGATACTACTGGATCACGATCAAACAGACAAATACACAACAAAGTTGATGAGTTAAAGCAATATCTTGATCAGTAGATATATATCTCGCTTCGAGGCATGTTGGCGAATATTTGGCTACTTTCTACACAAGCATGATCCTCCAAGAGATGATCGACATTCCATCTCCCGAACGAACAGAGCATTGTTTTTCAAGCATCATCGACCTTAATGATGTTGTCCAACAACATACCGAGAGTGTCACGAAATTCCTTGCTTGGATGGAGTGTAACCGCATCGATCAGAAGCACGGCAATCGACATATGTGCGGTTCCCAAGTAGATATGTTTGGAACAGTCGGGAAAAAAGTGGTCGTTACGTAAAAAGGTCTAAGTGTTGACGCCTTATGTTTGTGCACCCAACAGCCGGTGAGCGTTACTATCTCGTGCTATTACTTAATGTGGTGCGTGGACCGACATGCTTCAAGACATTCGAATCACAATGGGGAGTTGTACCTACGTACAGAGACGCGTGCATGGCGTTAGGATTGCTGGAAGGTGATAGCGAGTGGCACCAGTGCAATACACGAGGCAGCGCATGGGCGATGCCTCGGTAGCCTACGTGAGCTTTTCGTCACAATAATTACCTTATGCCAAGTATCCGATCCGATTGAGCTGTGGATGAAGAATAGAGACATGTTGTGTGACGATGTTTTATATAATCGAGGATCCGTAGGGCAATCCCGAGCTGGTGTTAACGGATGTTGATATTTTCAATTACGGACTATATGAGATTGAGAAGGCCTTGAATAGGCTGGGACGATCCTTAAGGGATTATGAAGGTATGCCCTTTCCCGATCTTAGTTCGGTTCTTCTTGAGAATAACTCATTGGTTTTTGAGGAGCTAAATTACGATAGAGTTGCATTGAGAGACGAGCATCATACTCTATACAATGGGTTAAATGCAGAGCAGAAGAATGTATACAACTCTATAGTTGACTCGGCACTAAGTGGTGACGGTGGATTCTTTTTCGTATATGGCAGTGGTGGGACTGGCAAGACATATGTCTGGCGTACTATACTAGCACGCATTAGATATGAAGGGAAAATTGCACTTGCTGTTGCATCATCTGGTATAGCTGCTCTGCTCTTACCCGGTGGTAAGACAACAGATTCTCGATTTAAGATACCGATTGAGATCAACAAAGATTCGTTATTGAATGTTAGCAAATCAACTCCAATTGCTGATCTCATATGTAAAGCGTCGTTGATTATATGGGATGAGGCGCCCATGGCTCATCGATATACATTTGAGGCATTGGATCGCTCGCTCCGTGATCCGATGCGCTCGGACGCCTCTCGACCAGATGTTCCCATTTTGGTGGTAAGACTATTGTCCTTGGTGGTGATTTTAGACAGATTCTTCCGGTCATACCACGTGGAAGTCGTGGTGATGTGGTCGCTGCGACGATCTGTTCATCGCATCTTTGGTCACATTGTCAGATACATGTGTTGCGCCAGAACATGCGAGTTCGTAACTCTTCATCGGGTAATGCAGCGTTGTTCAGTGACTGGTTACTTAAATTGGGTGAGGGAAAGCTCGCGCTGCGTAAGTTCTCGGATGATGAGGAGGATGAAAAATGGATTAAGATCCCAGAGTCATACTTGGTCGATACAAATGGAAAAGGTTTGGACACCGTCGTAGACGTCACTTACCCAGATCTGCATAATAGGATGTCTGATATGGAATATCTTAGGGAAAGAGCTATCCTAAATCCACAGAACGAAATCATGACATCATTAACCAAAGACATCATGTCACGTATTGATGGAGAAAGTGTGACATATCTAAGTGCCGATCGAGTTTCCCAACATCCGAGAACGTTGATGCACAAGTGGAGCTATATCCCGCTGAGTATCCGAACACATTGAAGTTTTCCGGATTACCCAATCATGAGCTGATATTGAAGGTTGGTGTACCGATTATATTAATGAGGAATATGAACCATGCTAACGGTCTGTGCAATGGGACTCGACCGTTGTCACAAAGTTGTCGCAAAGGGTTATCAAGCAGAGATCCTTTCGTAGTTTCGTTGGGCGACGGTGTTTGATACCTCGCGTTGAGATGCTCCCTTCCGATACGGTTACCGTTTAAACTTTCCCGTCGCCGCTTCCCGATTAAAGTCTGCTTTGCAATGACCATTAACAAGAGCCAAGGCCGACATTTAACCGGGTTGGATTGTATTTGCATCACCTGCTTTTAGTCACGGCCGGTTGTACGTCGCCGCATCACGCGTAACGCCACCAAGGCTTGAAAGTTATCATTGAATCCGATGATCCGACTAAAAAGGGATTCACTAAAAATGTTGTATACACCGAGATATTTGATGATTGTTCGTAGTTATATTTTTCCTGATTTTGTGATGTTTGAATGCATTGGTGAATTAATCCGGAGTTGATATCTGGTCATTACCAGATATTGCTAATGTACATTTATATTTTTGTGTTTGATAGATGAGCAATGCAAGGGGTACAACTCATATGATATCTCGGTCTTACACGAACCGGTTACAACCGGTCGATCCATGTCCGTGTCACCCGCTTTGTGGGAAGCGGTCAACACAACAACCGGATGTTTCATCGGTTTAGAGATGGTCCCGCTCGATGCAAATGTCAGAATGATCACCATTTTAATAATTTTTGTTCCAATTTCAAGATGTTCAATATATTACGTAAGCATAGATGTAGTTGTTGTTCAACGTTACATATACTTTGATGCATGTTTCCCGTAACGACCACATATCAGCTCGGATTGACTGTGTTGTGTGACAAATTTCACCAATACCGGATGAAGGGTCGGTATATAACATTAGTAACTTCGTTGTTGGAGGTGCACCGTCATCGAAGATCACATACGCCTCGCCTTTAAGATTTTCTTCACTGCCACACAAAGGTAGCATTGCTTAATGATTCTCGCAAATATACCAAGGCATAAGTTTGAGTTAGTCAATTTTGGTGAGGTTGGTGCACGTTTCCTCATAATGTCATTTGCACAAAGTTAGTCGTTGTCATTTTTTCTGCGTGTGAATATCCTCAGACCAGCGTACCTGCACTGATTATGTTATATGAATGTGTCACAGATGTGATTGGTCGGTTATGTCAAATCGGTCCACCCAGAGATCAGTCGCTTAAGAAAGGCGGGATGACGAAGGTTCAATCACTTTGGCTTATAAATGAAAGGTTAGGAATATAAACGATGTTCGTTAAAATGATTTGAAATGTTAAGTGCTGACCGTCTTTTAAATTGTTTCTATGTAGTGGTTCTCGACTTGAGATTTCTTTGTGGGGTGATAAGGTTGATATGGTCAAGATTAATCTACAGTTGGATCAGAATGCCTCACAGATCGTCGTTTGCACTAGCACGTATGTTAAACGCTACCAAGGTACGTTTGTTCTTTTAATATAACCTACTTCACTACTTTTGGACTATTAGGCGTGGAAATGTATTCTTTATTGTATGTCGTTTGAACAGCTACATATAGTCTTTCATCAACATGCGCGACGGTTATATTTGAATCCCGATATGCCGAGGCAACTATGCTAGGAAGCAGGTTTGTATGTCATATGCAATACACGTAAATATGTTGTGTATCCTCATGTTCAACGTAAGTATATCGAATTTCTAATCGGTACTTTAATCAATTAAATAGTTCAAATGAAGCCGGCATTAGTAGTGTTCAATCGTTGGCAACCACACCGGCAGTGATGAGGTATACAAGACAGATCACATTGGCCATGCTAGAGGATATACGTCACACAAAATCAACCGAGGTATAATGAGATTACTTTAAACATTATGTCTTTATTGATTTATACCGACGTTGTCATGTGTTTGTGTAGAGAGGAATTTTAGGATATGCGTTGTCATACTTGGTGTGAACACGCAGCACTCCAATGTGGTATTTAGCCTGTCATATATGTATGCGCAAAGTGGTTGCGATGGGGCCCCAATACCACCGTGGAAGTTGTAAGACTGATATCCGTGCCCCAACAACTGTGTATCCAGGATACCGGTTTCCCAAACTGTATTACTCGTAATGCGCTCCACCATTAACACATGTGTATACTTAATCAAGTTGTATTTGTCTATGTTTTTTTATAGGTACAAACTTGAGATTAAAGTTCATGATAATACCGCGATGGCACACCGGTGTTATTCGATAAGGCAAGAATCGAACTTTTAAAGTGTGACGCGCTCACATTATCCGGGACCGAGTCAAATGTATGATTGATCATCTCTATTGTTGAACGTGTGCGTTTGTTTATATATATATATATATATATATATATATATATATGTTTAAGTATACACATATGTCATGTGCAATTTATAGACTATAAGTATATATATATACAATTGGTATTGTGCTCATGTAGGTTCAAGTTGATCGCACGGTTAACATGATTGTGGGTTACGTCTTATGTGGGACATCCAGATTACCGAATATAATTTCGGGAACAAGTACTGTGGTTCACTGTGAAAAAGTTTATCAAATAGATTTTGCGTCGAAAGTAAACGGATACTACGCTCAATTAGACAAAGTAGGATGACTTCTAACTTATTACTATTACTACATAGTGTTTGTTTGTTGTTTTATTATTATAGTGGTGTAATGTTTTTTTGTTGATATTTTCATAAACTTAGTTGCGATGCGGAACACCGGTTGGGGTAGTTGGTAAAGAAAAGTACCACTTGATAATGATTCAAGTGGACCTCATCAAACGGTATGCATTACGAAGAATTGGTCTCATTATGCACCTTAGTGGCGTATTTTGATCAAGTTGATCAAATATCGCTTCTCCTATTAACACTTGCACCAATCACAATGTGATTCATCTGAGATATTATCGCGAACATCTGTGAGACTGACAGCCCAAATCAAGATGAACAACACGGTGTATTTCAATTGTATAAGTTGAACATGGTCCATGTTTGTTAATTACTATGTTTTATTCTAACGACTACTACATTTTATAACATTTTGAACAGTGTTGTTATTGAGCAACACCCGATTTCGGAGCTTCAGCAGAATTCCATTTAACTAAGTATATAATTCATTTTCGTACATTAGGTCGTTATGCACCGATAAATGTATTCAAACCTTTACCACCGCTGATATATTATTACAACTATAACAAATTACATGTTTCTATTATCGCCACGCATCAGAGTCGGTGTTCATACGACATTTCGTTTGGTTTCTTAATAACTTAAAATTCAAAAGTATTATCCCGCTACATCATGGGTATTTAAGCTAGTTTTTAATTATTAATGAAATTGTGTTCAAATGACTATTCAACCAAGTGTTGTTAGTTAGTATTTACCCTGCAAGGCCCAAATGAAAGTTGGTAGAAAAGGAAAGAAACAAATTGGCTGCAAATTAGTTAAGGTCACATTCTCACCAAGAAATAAAATAAGCATGCAAATTGGCTTCCGCAACCGATACAGCCGGCGGCGCAAACCTGCATCACCGACCCGCCACCACATCCATTCACATGGCCAAGCCTCCTACTTTCTAGCTGCACTGCATCTTATCTCTCCAAGACCCAAAACCCAATAACCGGAGAAACCAAACCCCAAAGGACGAGATCCATCAATGGCGGCTAGAGAGCAGTTGATAGTAACAGAGAAGGAGCAAATGAGACGATGGTCCAGAGCCGCGCGCTCGCAGGGCAAGACCATCGCTCTGGTCCCTACAATGGGTTACCTCCACCGCGGCCATTTATCTCTCGTACAAGAAGCAAACCGCGTCAGCAACGTCACCGTCGTGTCCATCTACGTAAACCCGGGTCAGTTCGCTCCCTCTGAAGATCTTTCCACATACCCATCTGATTTCCAAGCCGATTTGCTCAAGCTTAAGTCCATCGGCGGCGTTGACGTTGTTTTTGCCCCCAAAAATCTGTATGATCACGGCGATAAAAGAAGCGGTAATAAGACGGAGAGGAAGTCAGACGACCCGAGTTTGGTTTCTTGTTTGGAGCAGAGTAATGGCGGCCACGAGACGTGGGTTAGAGTTGAGAGGTTGGAGAAAGGTCTGTGTGGAAAGAGCAGACCCGTCTTCTTTAGAGGTGTTGCTACTGTTGTTGCCAAGCTGTTTAATATTGTGGAGCCAGATGTTGCTGTCTTTGGGAAGAAGGACTATCAACAATGGAGGATAATTCAGAGAATGGTGATGTATTTTCGCTCGTCTTGTTTTGTAGTACGGGTACTATTATTGGTATCTTTGTATACTTTATAAGGATATAGCAGATTGATGTTTGCTTGGTTTGGTTTGCTATGGTACAGGCAAGAGATCTTGATTTTGCCATTGAAATTGTGGGCAGTGAAATTGAGCGTGACAGTGATGGCCTAGCATTGAGCTCAAGAAATGTTCATCTCTCTCCTGGAGAACGCGAAAAGGTTCCTCCTTTAACTTGCCTCTTTTCCATTGTTTCTAGTTTTCAGTTTGATTCTGTTTCCTGCTAGAAGGGTATTCTTTGTATTATTACTGATGCTGAAGATAGATTCTCTTGCAACCTCTGCTAGATGGCCAACTGCATTTGTCTACCAATTGTCACTAGGTTGTTGCTTAAAAACTGTTTCCATTGTTGATCAATTTTATGACTTGTTCTCCAATTTCTATCATCCAGGCTCTATCTATTAACAGATCGTTATTAGCAGCCAAGTTAGCTGCACAGAAGGGTCAAATTAACTGCAAAGTGTTGATGGATTTGGTCAGCCAAGCCATAACTGAGGCTGATGGAAGAATTGATTATGCAGAGGTAGGTCATAACCTTTTTGGCTGTGTTATTATCATATACTCCAGTTGTGTCCTTTGGGAGAAAAGAAAAGACTCAAAATTCTAAAATTAAACTTTTCTGGTTTTTTCTTTTCTCAAAATGTCGCTCGATTTTGTCAAAACTATAATTTTTTTTAGAGATGATCAGTGAACCGAGCTGGCTGGCTAGATCATTCTTGAAATTTGCCAAGTCATTCCTTAGAGTTTAAGTACTCATATGGAGTAACTTATAAGTTGAAAGAATGCTACTCTTTGATCCTGTTTCCAATTTCTTAGAGCAGACATAGATAATGATCTACTTTCTGTGAAATCAAAAACAAGAAGCAAGATGTTTTCACAAGTCCAGTGTAGAGTTTGTTTCCTGTTTAAAGTTGGCCTTGTAACCTTCTAGTTGCAGACTTGTAGTATTTCAATCTGCTTCTCTTTCATTATGATCTTTGTGAAGCTCCACGACCAAGTCCTTGTACGTTTTGAGAATATTGGACTTCCTTATTTCGCAGATTGTGGACCGGGAGACTTTGGAGGCTGTGGAACAGATACGGGGTCCTGTGGTGCTGTGTATAGCAGCTTGGTTTGGAAAGGTGAGACTGATTGATAACGTGGAAATCAACACGGACTTGGTCATCGGTTCAGACAAAGAGGATATTGGAGAATGAACAAGCAAGCCAAGGAAGGATTTGCAACTTTTTGTAGTTTTGGAACGAATGAGAAATAGGGGTAATAGTTTTGGGAGATTTCATGTCATTACCCTCATTCAAAGAAAGGAAAAGGTAGTGTTATAGTGTACAATATCACACCAAATTGCCAGTAATTAACATGGGAAATTCTTGCAATGTTTACAATTGTTTTATAGAGTTGCTTATGCATTCTATCATTAAAAAAATTTCACATCTTTTGGATCTAAATTCACTTAAAAGATTATTGCTCAATCAATTACTGTTGATCCAAAGTAACGGTTGGTCATAAGGTAACCCTTTAATGGAAGGGTATGCAAGCAACTGATGCTATTATTTCCTTGTAATTAGCTTGTACACCCTTCCATTAAAACGTTATCAGGCGATCATTATTTTATAACTAAACGTGTGGTTAATTACTCAATCAAGTTTCGATAGGGTCCAAAAGAATAATTATATGACAAGATTATAATGTAAAAAGGTGTAAGCAACTGATCAAATAAATGCCACTAGCATCTCCCAAAATTGAGCAAAGTCGTTAAATTATTGGAAGCCTTCATCGTGGTTAAAGCTAACCATCATCCTCTTACCGTTTGGTGAGTTCTTTCCTTTCTTTTTATTCTGCTACCAAACTGTTGAAATAAAAATATCCAAGTGGTTTAGTTGGTCATGTTTGGTCGACTGCACTTCGAATGGTCTCCATTTGATTTCTAAAAGGAAAGATGCTCCTCATCATTGTTCCCCTATTTCGCTTTTTAGTTGATCACTTTTCCCGGCGGGCGTCGACCATCATTCAAAGAGAGCTGTTTTAACCTTGATGTTTATGGAAATGAATTCTCAAACAACGGCAATGCAACTGTTGAAAATGGACATCAATCAAGCATCCAACTTGCTAGTGCAAATCAAACAGAAACTATACACACATAAGAGGGAATGAACAAAAAAAGATTATGGCAACTCAGCGAGGACATAGTTGCATCTATCAAGAAATGAGGGCCAAAAAGTTTGTCGCTTTGAGGAAGGTCATTAACACTTGAAGCCGCGACAAACAGATAGTACTATGATGAGAATCAAGGCGATCAAAATGCCAAGAACAATCAACTTAATCTTCATGTTCTGGAACCACATCTTCCTTCTCATCTTGGTTCCCTGCTGCCTGAAATCTTGTGCCTGAAACAGATAAATTATATTCAAACTAAGCCCTCATTGGTGGGCTGACCAGGTCATCCATGTTGCAGGCTTCTTTATAATTACTTTGATTTTTCGATTCTACATTAGAATCATAGATCTGCTTCCTTATCAGTGCATAAATAATTGAAAGTGAATGTATAATCATCACTTGAATCACACATACTCGCCTTTGCTATCTTACCAAACAAAAGAAAAATACCCTTATTCAACAAGTGCATTATGGCAATCAACATTTGGCATGAAGAGGATGACTACTCAAACTTCAAAATAAGTAAAATGCAGTATCATCAATCGCTAACCTGAGAACGAAGGTTCTCTGTCTTGTCAACTAAAAGCTCAATTTTTTCTCCACGATCAAGAACCTGCAGAAGAATTGTTAGAAAATAAATAGGAATCATGAAACTGAAAGATATTCTATATGGCACAACGGTGCACGAGAAGATTTTAATACATCATGCTAAGAAATAAAAGCACTAACCTTCTCAATGTTTTCCATCATAACACCCTTCACTTCTGAAACTTGGGCTTTAACTTTGGCTAGTTTACTGATCTCCTCAGGATTATCAACACAATATTGCATATGCTCCTTCAGTTTTGGCCTAGATCGAAGATGGTAAGCCTACAACATAAATATACCTGAAGGCAAGGTTCTAAGCCCTGAAGTATAAGAATTGAGAAAGTACCCGAACTCCTTGTTCAACCCATTTGCAGAAGCTGTTGCAGCCTTTCCACTACTATATCTATTTGTAAAGTCCTCCTTAATCCTCTCAAGGAATGCTATTGGAAGTTGTCGGCCAACAGATTCAACAGCAACTACACAATACACTGATCATAGGGGGAAAAGTTGTTAGTTCAACTCAACCTGACAAAAAATGAAGCGAATATTGTAGGAGTATAATATAATGGTCTTGTAACTACTCTCAATCCAAGCTTGCTACTAGTAGAGAAAACTATCTTTCAGAACTCATTTCATTAAAAAATACGATAAAGTAGATATACTTCATCTACATGTTAAGAAGAATTGCATGATCATGAACTCTGGGCAATACAAAAAAAGCAGAACAGCCAGCACCACGCCAGGTCAATTTGAGAAAAAGAATTTATGGTACATGGATTGTTACTATATCTCCGAACCCTCAAAACACACTACAGAATGTCTCAAATCTCAATGAAAAGAGATGGGTACAAGAAAATTGGGAGAGAAAAAATACATCAAGGAACAGTTAGATGACACAGAGAAAAGACACCGAGAGGGAAACAGAATACTTAAACATCTAATCCTCTAAATCATGCTAAAATCCAAAACTTAAAAATCGTGCAAAAAAATTGCCTGAACAATACGTATATAAGAAGTCGGTTAGAAGTTAGAACTGGAGTCTGTGCTCGAAATTCTCCTCAAGCAAAATGAATTCAAAAGTAACGAAGAACATGACACCCAAAATAAGAAACAAAAAGATGCAACGCATATTTTTGTCAAGACGATTGCTCTCAGAAGCAGAAAAAGCAGACACGGATTACATAATCATTCAACCGAAGACAAGAGAGCAAAAAAAGAAAAAAAAGGAAACTGACCAAAGCCGTCATGGATGAGATAGTTGAAGGTATGACCGTCGCAGTTGTAGGTGAACTTGTTGTTGGAGGAGGGAAGCTTCTGGAGGCACTGAGCGGCGATTGAAGTGAAGTTGCCGGTGAACTCGGTGTATTCGGCGAGCAAGACGGTGCCACGCGCCACAAAGGCGTAGATCAGCGATTGCTGGCCCATCGGAAAAACCCTAAGCCGGTGAAGAACTGTTACAGATGGCGAAGAAGAAGAAGAAAGAAAGTGAGAAAGGAAAAGGAAGAAGAAGGTGAAAGGTTGTTTGTTTGTGCGATGGAAAAAAGAGGGTTCAGCAGATTTCCTTCTCTCTCTCTCTCTTCGCTTTTTCAAATCTCGCTTTGATGACAAGCCAGGTAGCGTAACTTCGTTTGCTTTTCCGGAGGGAAAATATTAGCATTTAACCTGAGGTTTGACATAATATTCAATTACCCCGATATTTTACAATTCATCATAAATTCTTTTGAGGTTTGACATAATATACAAAAACACCATGAAAGCAAACTACAAAATTACCGTTAAAATTTTCATTAGATTTTAGGTTTAATTACAAAAATTGGATAATAAGTGTTTAATCCTCACTTTTATCCTTAAATGTTTTATTTGTAACTTTTCTACCCAAAATATTTTCATCCTTACATTTTCACTCTTCTTGGGGTCGTGGGGGGACTGGAGTTAGTAAATGAAATAATATAAGAGGGTTAAATAAGATTCTTCGTCACCCATCTTGTAAGCAGAGAGAAGTTGTTATCCGGCTAGAACTCGCAGATCCGATTTGCGACAGTGGGGAATGGATAGATGGCGGTTTCTGGCACCGATACAAGTGAAGATGGACAGGAGAACCTTCGATGGTTCTAGTGTGACAGATTTGGGTGTTGGGCAACACAGATTGCTAAGTTGGATTAGCAGGTTCATTTTCGGGCCGAGGATAAATTGCAGCCACTCATCGATAATTGAGGACGAGCTTGGTAGGCCAACGTCTGGAAATGAGGTGGCAATGAGGTGGCAGTGGCCAAGGAGTAAGCGGAAGGTGCTAAGAGGTTGGATTGGAGCTAGATCAGCCAGTTCAACGGCTACGATAGCTAAGGACGGTCTCAAGTAGGGGTGTAAATGGGTCGGGCAGAGCCCGAGCTAGTGTGCTTGGGCTCGGCCCCTTAGCCTATCTATACTACTCGGGCTCAAGCTCGAACTCATCGAGCCCAAATATGTTTGGCTCGAGCTCGATAGGCTTGTTTTGAAACTTTCTAAAGTATATTATAATCAACAAATAATTAAATACAATATACCATCAAAGTTTATACAATTTAAACACTAAAATTGATAATTTTAGACTATGCATAAAAAAACACTAGGAGAGCTTTCAAGGCTTCTCTCGCTTGGCGGCAATGGCAGCAATAGCACACACGCAACAAGGACAACAGACGATTACTTTCTCCAGTGACGTCCATCCTCATCCTTGCTCTCGACTCCATCTCGGAAAACAGACGTGGTGATCTCGGCCTCTTTTGTTGCGACGAAGGAGACGTTACCCTGTGCGCCACGGTTCTCTCGACGTCCCTTCTCTCCAGCGGTGTCTCCTCCTCTTCGTTCTCAATACAATCAACCAACGTTGAGGCGCTTGCTTAATCTGTTTCCGGCAATTGGACTGGTTTCATGGAATCTCTTGGCTCAAGCATTGCAAACCTCCAACTCTCGATGGAGGAGAGCATCATGCTTCACATGACAGTGGTTCAAACCGCTACTTTGATGTCGTCAAACCCAGCAAAGCTTCTGACGGCACGGGCTATTCGTGCTGACCACTTCGAATCCGCAATGAGGCGGGTTTGGCCGACTCATGTCACCTTTAGGGTCCGTCCAACAACTCCTTGGGCGAATTCCAATGTTTTCCTGCTGGAATTCGACTCCTCGGATCACGCGAAGCTGGTAATTGAAAAAGGTCTGTGGTTCATGGACAATCGTATTATTGTGATGGTTATGATGAAAAAAGGTGATCGCATCTCTAGTATGGTTTTCTCCCATGTTCCTTTTTGGATTCATGTAATAGATGTTTTGATTGAGTGGTTCTATGAGTCCATGGTCCGCTTTTTGGGCCAACGGTTGGGGCAATTGGAACATGTAGAATTTGCAGAGGCATCATTGAGGTTACGTGTCTCTGTGGATATTTGTAAACCTTTGCGTAGATTATTAAAGGTAGATATTGATGGAAAGGAATGCATTTATCCACTTTCATATGAATGCCTTCCGGATTTTTACTTCTTATGTGGGATGATCAATCATGTTGCAAAAGACTGTTTCTCTCAAGCTGCGACTGCAGGTTCCAAGCCATAATTTGGGGAACGGTTACGTTATCGTGGAGGTCGTCGAGGAGTGACTGGTAGGGGTGTTCAAAAAACCCGCAAAACCGAGAAACTGAACCGAACCGCATGATCCGAAATCGAAAAAACCCGTGAACCAAAGAAACCGATAATCCGCGGGTTCTAATTTTAGAAACCCGCGGATACCCGAACCGATCCGCATATGTCTATTTACAAATAAATTATCTAAAATTGCTTACTTCATCTCAATTTTCCTTTAAATTTCTTTTATATTATGTGTGAAAACCCATTTCATACAACAATAATAGATGATTTGCAATATTATATTATTGTTCTATTTATGCAAATTATTTTTCTTCATTTTGATGCTCTAGATATGTACATTTATGATGCAAAATTTTAGAATATCTCCAAGTAAATTGAAAATTTCATAGAATAATTATACTTAGGAATACCCGCGGATACCCGCGATCCGAACCGCAAAAAACCGTGAAAATCGGGTACCCGCATTTAGGGTACCCGCACTCGGCGGGACGGATACTATTTTTCTCACTATCCGCCTCGCCCCGCCCCGTGCACACCCCTAGTGACTGGATTGCGGCGTTCATCGCCGAGAGCTACAACTGCTAATTTTGAGAAGGTCATATCATCGAAACCACGAGTCGAGGAGGTTGCGGAAGACCAGGTTTCGATTCTACCGACCGAAGCTGTTTCCAACGCACTGGTCCCGGTGATGGAATCATCTGGGTCGGGAAAGTCGGCCTCGGCTTTTACATGTATTTCAGTTGTCCCTCCTCCTGGCTATGGTTGTTGGATTGTGAACTCCGAATGTGTGTCGAATGTGGATCAATTTGGGAAGCTGCAAGAGACAATGCAACTATCAGCACGAGCACTCGGACTATAAGAGATAGCCCCAGGGAATGGAAGGAAAAGACTACGAACTATAGGCGGAGTGATGATGGCTCTGGATCGACTGTTGTTGGGTCCGGGGGACTCCAAGGTGGACGGTCCGTGAGGGATTGTTGGTTGCATCTTCGTTTAAGGGAGGGCATTTCTGCAGTTTTATTTTTATTCTATTTGCTTTAACTTTGTTGTTAGTTGGTGTTTCCCAAGGACCCTCTTTTTCTACTTTACTTTTGGTTGTTAGGATTTTCATAGGTTATTTAGGTAGTATTCACCTAAGAGTTGTGAGATAGTTGCCATTCTTTCTAAGGTCAGGTATCATCACTGTCCTCTATGGTGTGCCGATACCGTACATGGGTATTGGGAGCGAGATCGAGGATCTTTTTTCCGTCATAGTGGTCATGAGTTTGCATTGCCTCCTCCATGGGCCAGTCTGGGGGATCCTGACCTTGGTCGTTGTGGTATCTTATTTCAGTACCTCTCTTTGTGTTAATCTTTCCGTTTCAGGGCCGGCCTACTGTTGCCTCTTCTAGGTATTTAGTTTTGTCGCTTTCAACTTATTTTGTATGAGTCTTTCATTGTTCAAAAAAAAGACTATGCATAATGATTACTATTAACAAAATATAACATAAATTATAATATAGTCAACAAATACAAAAGGTTTAATAAGTATCGATATCCGATAAGGCCGAGTATCACTGGGCTCGAGCTCGGCTTGTTAATTTATCGAGCTCCTTTTCAAGCTCAAACTTGAGCTTGAACTCGATAAGTATCGACTCAAAAAGGCCCGACTCGAGCTACCCTTTTAAGCCTCTTCCCATTTACTCCCCTAGTATCAAGAATTTCACTTGCGTCGGGCAACTAGGGTGGGGACAACGAATGTGGCGGCGGCTAGAGCACGAGCTAGGCGGAGGGTGTTTCAGCAAAGGCCAAAGAGGGAAGGACTGAAGCTTGTCATGATGAAAATGTTTTGGTAGATAAGTTACAAATAAAATAATTGAGTAAAATTGCAAGGTTTAAAGCTCTTAGGGTCTAATTTATGTAGGTAAGCCTAAAATCTAGCGAAAATCCTAAAGGTAGTTAACTTCATGAGGTTTTTGTATATTTATCAAACTGTAGGGAGTTTTTTAGGGATTTCAAAAGTATAAGGGGTAAAGTGAAGTTCAAAGAGGTAAATGATAATATCCCAAATGGTTGAGTGAGATTTCTTGTGCTTATCACGAAAATGCCACTTGACCTGAAATTTCTTCCTTCTAGAACTTAACGCCGTTTTCAGATTACAAACGCGCAAGCGACGTCTTGCTCGGACGTCAAAGATGACTTTGAAATTATTTTTGGTGTTGAATTGAGATCGATGCAAAGAAAAAACGGAAGGGAAGAATGCTGATTTGATATTTTGTTATTAAATTGATGGAGTAATTTATTGTTGGAAAAAAATGTGAGGAAGGACACCCATATAAGCGCGATAAAAAATCAATTCAGCAAAAATGACAAAAATTAAATTATGGTAAACCTTTCTACTATTTTTCAGGTCTATCATCTATATATGCTCTACATCCAGCACAACACATTGCACTGAATTTCTTTCTGGCAAACATGGCGCCTGGTAGCCGAGATCAAGTTAACACAATCAAGAATACGTCGTCGTTACATGGCAAAACAATATACTCCATCATCAAAGAGATGGTAGTATCATTCTGCAAAATTCCAACCAATTTCTGACCAAAACAAAATTGAGGAGCTGATAAAAAATCCTCACGACGCCTCCTCCAGTAAACCTTGCATTGGCACTTCTGCCTTTATTTCATCTTCATCATCATCCTCCATATCGCAGCCGCCTTGTTTTCCCTTGACATAGTCCACCTTGAAGTCGTAGTCACCATCCATGGCATCATTTCCAGAGCTCAATTTATTTGCTTTTTTCTTTCTCTTTTTCTCTGCTCTCACCATCTTCGTATTCAGTATACCTTCTGCCACATAAAGCTTCTCATTTTGCTTGCTTTTCGATGATTTCGCTTTCCCGTCTTTTTCATTTTCTTCTTCAGAAGCCATACTTTCATCCTCGCCACCAGCAGATTTACCTTCCATGATTCCCTCCTCCGTCATTGGCTGAGAACTATTATCCTGAGGTGTTTACACCAAACAATGTGTTTAAGTACCAACCATTTTCGTTGTAGTATAACTTGAATGATACATAGTGAGGTGAGCAGCAGAGGGGGCCTACTATACAATCATCAACAGAAGCTTTTTTCTTTTTTGTGTCATGCTGCAGTGAAAGTGAAAGTTTATAAGAACAAAATTACAAACCTCAAACATGGCTTCATCAAAGCTGACAGGGCAGCTTGGAGGAACTTCAACAGGGTTGAAATCAACAGCTGATCTCAGACTTCCAATGAATGAAGATTCAGTATTGTAAACCTCATCAACATTGAACTCTTTACCAAATTCTGAAACAATCCTTGCTTCTGAAGGCTCTACTTGAACTCTTACAGGAGGCATAGTGTAGTATGGAATTTTACCTGAAGATCCCCATTTCATAAAATTTGTTATCCTTGCAGCACTACTTTTAAAAATAAAACAAATACTCACAAAAGGACTCGATATTATACTCTCAAGAAAAGATTAACAACCCTCAGTTTTCTAAGCGCAAATACAAACACATACCTTCATTCCAGTCATGAAGGACTATCCTTGCAGCCGCATCTACATCCACCACACCACCCTTTTTGAGTTTACCCCTTACAGTGGCAACATTCAACAAAAACTCGTCAACTGATTGGAAGCCTGGAATCTTGTACAACGTTACCAATAATCTTTCTGGGCAAAGCTTCAGAATTTCTTTCACTGCATGTCCATAAATAGTGAATTGGTAAACTACATGAATCTTATTAAAAGCTGTGATTTTTTAAAATTAACTTCATCCATCGTATTTCCTTCTCAAGAATTACCATTGTATGCTGCCCATAATTCTTTGCACCACTTATTTAGCACAGAGTAACTTTAAAAATAAACTCACTTAATTACCCATCCTTTTTCTCTCACCACCCCACATACTTCACCAACCCAACATCCCATCCAAATTTCTATGAAGGGTAAAATTAAATATGTAAAGAAGGTTCTACTTTTCTTACACACCATTTACATTCATATAATTTGGAAGCAGAGAGAATAAAAAGTTAAGAAGCGAATTGAAACCTCAAGTTCAAAAACATTTTGCTTTCAGTGTATTTACTTTACTGGAGTACTGTCAGCTGTCCCTTCCATTTCGCAGTTAGTTGATGCTAGATGCAATAGCAGAACTTTCATGTTAGACAGCCCCAAAAAACTATACACAATAGCACAACTATTTTGTGGTTTAATAAAGTTCTGCCTCTCCTGCATAAAAAAAGAAAAGAAAAGGTTCTGCATCTCCAACCAACAATCCAGTCACCACTGGTTTCTTAAGAAGAAACTGCTCTATAATTGGTATCAGCATTTGCAACATCAATGTGGGTAAGCAGTTTTATCCTAATGTCAAACAAACCGAAAACCAGAAAATATGCTACCTAAAACCACCCTGACAGAAGCTAGTCAGTGGCAAGATTTTGCTTTAACTATCTCAATGGGCCCACAACCAGAAATTCAAGGTTACTTCCCCTCACTAACTCTCCACTCTCTACTTTAGCTACGGCAAGAGAAATTCATCCTAATGATGACACAGATACCACAATTCCAAGCCATGATGCCAAGGCATGTTGGAACAAACCAACACACAGAAAAAACACTACCAAACAAGATTTATTGAACAAGCCTTTGCCAGTATCACGCAAGTCTATGGTGGAAGTCCCAAATTATCAGTAAGCTCAACATGAACAATCATTTCATCAAAAAGGTGAAAGAATGGCTGCTTAGCTTACCTGGAGCAACGGGATCATCCAATTTCTCAATTCTTTTACAGTTCCGAAGAGCTATAGACGCATCATTACCACTAGAGTGCAGCAAGACAACGCCAGGGCAATCCAACAACTTGACATTCTTGTCCAGGTGAACTTCTTGCATTGACCTTGTTAATCCAGGAGTTGCCCCGACATTGACAACATGGGACCGTTTTAAGCTGTTTATGAGACTACTCTTACCAACATTTGGCAGGCCAACAATACCGACAGTGATAGATTTCTTAATCTGACCAAAAGAAATACCTTAGATTAGTACTCAGGACACAGAAAACATAATCATCAGAGAAGTTAAACCTAAATCCACCTCATGACTCCTTGAGTAATTTTTCAGCAACTTAATCAAAGTTTCTGCACCAAGACAGTCACTGGTTTGCAAGAGGTTGGTTGACTTCACTGCTTTAGAAGATTTCCAACCTAGATTTGATCTCTGCTCTTGAGTGCTGCACTTAAAGGCGACAGCAGGAAGCTCTTCCCTCAGGTATTTGAGCCACTTCTCAATAGCTTCACGGGGAACAAGATCTAAAACAGATTCCAATAAGGGAAGAGAATAAATGATCAGAAACTAGATCTGCAGTAAATTAATCATAACCACCCGAAACTCCAACTTTTCTAGCTTAAATGAAAGGCCGGTTGTTAACAGCAACACGGCACTAAAATAACAGTTGCGAGAATTACCGATTTTATTCAAAAGCAAAACCAGGTGTTTATCTGGGCCAGAATTCATCACCATTTTCTCTATATCAACACAGCGGGTACCAAGGGGGTCCCGCGCATCTAGAACTTCCAGAATTACATCTGAAGCTTCAATAACTTTAACCAACTCTCTGTAGAAACCCTTCTCAGAGTTGTCTGCATGAATAAAGAAATGAAAACATGAAAAGAAGCAAGCAAACCAACACAGTTTCTGCGAATTCATTGCTACAATTATAGGTGCTAGCTGCTAACAGAGCATATGACAACGGTTCAGATAATCCGCAGTAGGGGTAAAACCACTAACAGCAATCCGCGGTTTTTTCCCTATCCGCGGATTACGGTTTTGTCCTTCGCGGTTAGGTTCTGACACCCATAACCGCTAACCGCGGATATCCGCGGTTATTAACTCAATTCATTATAAATACATAAATATCAATAATTTTACCAAAATATACATAATAACATCCAAATAAGTTCATGAAAATAACAGAAAAAAATATTTTGAAATATAAGAATCTTTTGCACACAACCATGAGCAATTTTTTTGAAAACAATAGTACAGATAACCATGAGCAAATTTCTTTGAAGATTATGGGTTTGGTGTAAAATGGATAGGTACGGTTAGTTTTGTTTAGGTTGGGGTTGAAGCAATTTAAAAATGATTGGATTGGATTGGATTGGATTGAGTGTTTGAGGAATTTGGCTGTAAGGGTTAGAATATAATCGGCTTAACAAAATGTGGGCGTAATTAATAATCTGTATATTCTAACGGTTAGCGTCCGTGAAACCGCGGTGCGGATACCCCCTATCCGTTATCCGCAACCGCCAACCTCATGGTTATTAAAAAAACCGCAACCGCAAAACAGCGGTTAAAACCGTCAGAAACTGGTGGTTATCCGTGGTTTGCGGTTTTAATCTGCCCCACTGCCATCCCTTCGTATTACTATGCTTGACTTTCTAATTTGTGTTTGAGTTTGACTTAAATTTTCCTAAAAAGAATACGTTAAAAAATTGCACTATAAAATTAAAAACTTTTTTTATGAAATACAAACTTTTTTTTATTCATTTGAATATATTCTATTTGACTTCGTGTGTGTTTGTGTATTAAATGTTGAAAAAAGAAATGTAGCAATCTTAGTGAGATTACGGGTATTGATTCTTAGAGCAAAATGTATCATACGTAATTTCAACTTTGAAGCATTGAACTTACCTTTGTTTCTCCTACTACCAGTGGTGCTATCCTCACTTGTTCGTTCTTCAAAACTTTGTCCTGCTACAACTGCTTTATCAGCCAACTTAGATAAATCATCATCCTCAAGTAACCCCAGCTTCCGCTTCCGTGCCTGAATATCTCAAAAAGAATTTCCAGTAATCAAAACACATCAAAATACGGTTATGCTAAGTGTCAACATAATATGAGGAATCTAGAAAGCAAAATTACTTTTTCACGTAAACTACAAACCAAAAAGCTCCTCAAAGCAATCAGCTAGAAGAAAGTTAATCTAGCAAAGTCAGGGTGCACAAAAAATTACAAACTTATCTCATGAAAATTACAAACTTATCTCATGAAAATTACAAACTTATCTCATGAATAAGCAGCTAAAACAATTTAACTCACAATACAAAGATAGGAAATTTAAATTTTAATGCAGCAAAGGGCATTACAATCGAAGTGGGCAAAAAAGATATGAATACCCTTGAATAGCAAGCATGATTCAGGAAACATTAATCCTTTTACAATAAACTCATTCAGCAGAAGATGGGAAAGCCATATTTCTAGAGGCAAAGAAAGACACCGGTAACTAACAAATCGCCGACCTAAAGGAAATAGCCAAATGAGATTCATACCCTTTCCTTTCGAGCAGCTTTCTTTTCCTCCAGCTCCTCCAGAGCACGAGCACGACGAGCTTCAAGAGCCTTAAGCTCTTGTTCCTTGAAAGGCCATTCGTTTGGAATTCCTGGGTCTTTCTCCACTTTGCGCTTCTTGTTCAGGCCAAGTTTCTTCTCCTTCTTCGCTTTCTTCTTGTGGTGCTCTTTCACCTTCCTCAAAACCTTGTACTTCTGTTTAAGCGTCACCCTCTTGCTCTTGCTCTCTGTACATCGACGATTAATTGAGTAAATACTGTATTCCTATTACAAAAAAATAATAAGCATCAAACAGGGTTCTGCTTACTTTTGCTCTTCTTCACCATTTTCGTCGTGCCAGATCTCAATCACCGAAAGGAACAGGAAAATCGAAACCAGGGTTTTAGGAGGCCGTTGTAGTGAAGAATGGGGTTTTAGGGTTTTCGCGGCGTTGCCGATAGGCCTTTAGGTTAAAAGGGCGAGGTTGCAACTTGCAACTACAAAAAATATATTAATTGGGTGATTTTGTCACATTACGAATTTTCGAACCCAATTTGCCACTAAACGTTCTCTATCATGTCCAATTTGGCATTGTGGTTGTCAATCCCTAATTGCCTTATGCTCCTTCTAGACTTCCTGTATTCTCAAACAATATGAGAACTTATACATAACACAAATAATACTCCATGAAAAATGATAAGTCTCCTAGTGAACCCAAGAGAAATCGGATCTGGCACGAAAGCATGACTTGCAAGGGTAGAGAACAGATGGAATCAAGCGCAGAGAAGAGCAAAGACGGTATGTATATATAAAGCATACTTTTTCATAATATGCATCACTCCTTATACATGGCGATGCATGTGCTTTCAATTGAAATGCTTAATTGGAGGGATTGAATTATGATTGCGGTTTAGTTAAAGGGAGAGCTGTTATAGGCATTTGATTAGTGATGATGGCGAATTACATACTGATTAATGATTCAAACCCCTTTTACATATAGTGGGTGTTGCTTGCATATATAGGTTTGGGCCTAGATCCATATCTATATATCAGTTTGTCCCGACTGGCCTAGGTCCTTAAAGGAGCTAAAGATTAATTTTGTTAAGTAATGTAAATTTATGACCTATCATGTAACTTTTTTTTTCTACGTAACGTTGTGCGAAATTAATCCTTATATTCATCACTTAGTTGATTCATCACCTAGTAGATCCGAGCCTACTACTATACAACAAGGAAAGGGCAAACTATTTTAAAAAATTCAGAGAACAATTTTGCCCTTCAATCCACTTTGCATCTAATGAGTAAAAAATCACATGGATGAAGAATAATATTGGCCGAAAATGAAGCCTTTCAGAAATAGTGGGAAAATTCTAATTTATTAAAGTTAGGGTGTCAAAAGCGTTATTTGAGGAATATTTGATTTCCCCTTCGGTTCGGTCCCATGTACGGATGACAGTGGGTTGGTTAGAACTGCTAATCGTGGATATCCGCAACGCAATTGGCGGTTTTATCCGTGGTTTTTATCATCGGTTTCACTGTTATGGGTGGTTAGTGAAATCCGCAACTTTGGCAGTTGCGGTTGTGGTTTAGGGGTATCCGCACCGCGGATATCCGCTAACCACAAATAGTGGATATCCACTAACCTCAAAGCCCAATTCAATTAAGCCAAATCCAACAATTCCTTACCAATCCATTAAAACTACCCTACAACCAGTACCCTAACCCACCAACTCTCAACACATCCAAACCCAATCTCATTATTGGTCTTAATAATTAGTATAAATTTAGTAATTATAAATCAAATCAAAATCGAATTCACATATGCACGGATGTATGTGGAGTAATAAAATGGTCAATGTGTTTGTAATAAGTAATAGAGAAGAGTATTTTATATCATGTGCTCGTAGTTGATATAGGATTATATCTGAGAGTCTAAGTTATATTGTATAGTTAAATTTATATTTCGTGAGTAATAAATGAATGAAATATTTGTGATTATAACCACAAACCGTGGTTAATCGTGATTATGTGATTATGGGTGGTAATTAAAAACTACATGAAAAAATCCGTAAAACCGTGGATATCAAAAAAACCGCGATTAGTGGTCATAATTATGCCTCATCCGCGGATAAACCGAACCGCCTAATACCCATTTGATGCTTTCCTTACCGGTGACCAAGTGAAGTGACGCGACGCGAGCGTGAGTGCTCATCTTCTCTCTCAGTTCACAACCGGCCCAAACAAACAGAAGCTGACGCAGTACAAAACAAGGTTCGCACAAATCCCATCCGCATTATCGGAAAATGGGAGAGAGCTCAACAAACCCTAACCCTAACCAGCTCTCGCTCACCGATTCAATGGTAGTTGAATTTTCATCAGCTGATTCTGCAATCTGACCCAAACTCAGCACCGTTATTTGTTTTGATTTACCCTGGAACTGCTACTAATTAAGTACTGCACTAATTGAACTTTATTTTGCAGCTGCTGTTATGCTTGAAATCTGAATGAGAACTGGTTTTGCTTCCACTTATGGCTGAATGTACGGCTTCTGCATCATGTATCAAGATTCGTATGCATCCGAATTTTATCCAACAGAGAGGCATTGTACACCGGAGTTCTCATCCTAAGGCGGCACAAAGGTTTTGTTTCTAATTTGATATCCTTTAGAGGTCGTTCTCAACTCGTTGTTATCGAATGTGACGCAATGGGTGAAATGGTAGCTGCGGGATGATTAATTCTCGTGACACATTCCGTATATAGCGTATGCCTAGGATATTATTCAACGAAAACTATTTTTATTGTTCGATGGACATGAAATTGTGAGATAGCATCATATTCAACTCAATGTAGTTCTCTCTGTATATAATGTCATTATGGAAGTTCAAGTCAGTAGTGGTTACTTAAACTCATTTGTGGGTGGTTCTTGCATTTTAGGCACTTCCCCTTTCAAAGCTGCAAGGTCCTCAGGCTCCCAACATCCAGAATTGGAAAAACTACTGGTCCTTGCTTCTCAAATTTGAAAGTCGGTCGATGTTTGAGCAAGAATTTTCTGAGTTGTTGCATGGGGTCATTCATAAGCTCTAATGGTCTAGCAATTTCTGATAGCATAGCTGCTGGCGATCAAGTTCTTTTGGTTGCCAGTATGTTTCTTACATATCTGGCTGGAGTAATTCCCATTGAGAAGTCTAATTCAACATCCCATGAGGAAATAACAAATGATGTTGTCCTTGGCAGCTCAACCATTTCTGGTAGGTAAGGGTAAGCACATGGAAGTGATTACTTATTGTGGATCATAAAATTTTCTTTTTCTTTTGGTCATGTTTGAGAGGAGCGTTCTGGCATCTGCAAATCTCATCACTTAGGTACCCAATAATATCTTTGCTAAATGCAGTGCCAGGGACGGTGATGAGCAGGTTGATTTAAAGCCTGTCTGGGATGTAGTGAGAAGAAAACTTTTGGATTCCCTAGATTCTATTGAACAAGGTCATGATATCACGAAGGCAGTCATTGAATATGAACAACAACATGCAAAGCAACCATTGAGTCTGTCTGCTATAGCTGAGGGTCCAAAGTTGAGATTGCTTTGGGCTGCATTTGGACAACTTGAGCAAGAGGCAGGCCCTGTCTGACATTTGCTTACACTATTTTTTGTTTAAATATCGATGAGAAATGCATTATCTTCTAACTCGTTTGTTCAAGAAATACAGTATTTACTTCTTTCTTAGATAATTCAATCATTACAAAACTTAGACTAGAAGGAGATGCTTTTTGGCAATCAAGGGTAGCATGAGAAGAAGCAAGAGAGACGTCAATTTTTTAATTTTTTGTAGTGAGATATGGAGAAGTAAAATCTGTCAAAACAAGTTTTTGGGTTTGCAGATGTCAGATACCTTCCATATTTTTCATATTTGCATCTCAGATTATGGCACATACATTGTGGACTTTTGTTTTGCTGTATTTGTTTTTTACTGTCAGTTTTTGCTGCCAGTTAAATTTATCACTTCTGTGTGTGTCTTCTTTATATTTTATCATTCTCCGTAGTTATGTATCTTATCCCAATGTACCCTCCCTGTTGTTTAGACCCATTTGCTATCTCAATTATGCTATTTATAAAATAGTACTAGTAGTCGTTTCAGTCATATTCCATGATGTCCATGTTGGTTTGATAAATATCAATCTTGTGACAGGATATGACTCTAGCAATTTTATCAACTCATTACAATCTCATAATATTTTCAATGCAAGTGGAAGAATTTATAATGATGGGGTTTTGGGAATTTCAGCTTATATTTCCTTGGTAAGAAGGTTGCAGTAGGAAGGACCTTTGACGTAAAAGTTTGCCACTATGCTTTTAGCTTGAATTTATAATGAACTAATTTAGACAATGAATTGACACTAAAAACTTCATGCCGTTCACCTCAACGTAGCTGGGATTAAGGTGTAGTGTGATTGTGATCAAAGAGTAATCCTGGATAAACATGTCTAGTACGCCTATGTCACAAAACATTCATAGTGTTTGCAAAAAGGTTGGAAGTGACAAATGTCATGTGAAGGAGTAACAGAAATTGGTGAACTGATACCTTATTCTTTCTTATTTCAGGTAAATAAAATTTCAGGTACTTTTGAGACTATAAGCAATGATGGTTCCTTTGTTGTATTCCCCAAGGTTATCCGAAACTCCTTAACGGCCATATGTTCTTCCTGGCTGAGCGAGGAACTCAGCACTGGGAATTTAAACGAGGTAATTCAGCACTGTGAAGGTATGGTTATTTATTATTCCTATTTTCCTCCAGGCCACATTCTAAAATACTTTGCCATCTTATGTACAGGCACTTGTTTCATTAATGATTGAAAAGCTAAACGCAGATGACACTATTTTGATGAATATTAGAAGGTCCGGGAAAGGTGGTCTTTACTCTGAGTTGCTGTCTTTTCTTAGATTTGGTTTTCACAGGTATGGAATGAGCTATTATATCTTGTCACAGTTGCAGTTGTATCTTGTTCTTTGAGTGCTTTGTTTTCTGAAACTTTCTAGCATTAGTATTTTTAGAAATGGCAGATGTAAAACAGAGGAAAGAACATTTATACAAGATTTAAGGGAAAAGGAAAAACCTGTAAGCAATGACGTAAAGCTTGGAGAAATGAACGAACAGAGACTGAACGCTGAAGTTTTTCTTTGTAGTCAACCAAAGCATAAGATCAGTGTAAGAAAACGTGTGATTATTCTCAAAATGATAGTGAGAAATCCTAAACAAAAAATAGCACCTATTGAATATTGATTTATTGTTAAAAAAAAAACTTTTTGAACTTGATATCTGCACTTTGGCAATTAACATTATCCTAGGGGAACTGAATTGATTTTTGAGGTTTAATCGCTGTTTTATGGCAAATTCAGTGGTAGGTGGTCAATAATTACATCATCAAGATACTTGGGAAGACAATTTCTAGCCAGTGGAAAAGAAATCTAATGCACAAAAACATAGTACAGAATACATTTGCATGAGATTTTAGAAAGAGCTTTATGTTTATTTTTACACATCTTTGTTCTGAGAAACCTGCTCTCCTAATCTTTATGTGGCAGGAAGGGTTACTCTTATAATCAGTGCTTATTTACTTTACATGGACATTCTGTATTGGAAGATTTGGTTATAGCTGTAGCTGATGGAGTGGCTAGTATATATTTGGAGCTTATTTCTGTTGATGGCAATTTGTCCAATGAAATGAGTAGTCTTGGTTTGACTATCTGTAGCATGTCAACTCGTGCTCTGCAGAAGTTGCGTAATGAGGTATGATTCTTAGCTTACTAAGAAAGCAAACAATTACTTTGTCTGTTATCCTCCCAACAGTGCGGCCACTATTTATTATTTTCCTTTCCTACTTTTTTTTGGGTCTTTCTACAGGTTTTTACTTTGCAAGCTTTTCATTTAGTCTAGATTTTGCTGCTGCCTGATGGCTTTTAGAGGTTCACTATTAGCTTAATGCGAAAATAAATGTTTCGTGTTTAAATCTGGTTGATAGGTCTGTAGCGTTAAAATGGGATGATGTTATTTACCAACTAGTTGGAAAAACCACTAGTTATGTTGTGTGTGTAAATACCCAACTAAAAGGGTATTTTAGTCTTTAAAATTATTAGTTAGTTAGTTAAATTAGTTAGATAGTATTAGAATCAGCTAGTGGTTTTACCAACTAGTTGGTAAATAGAAGAGCCGGTTAAAATGTAATCAGGTCTGATATTAGTCATACAATTTGATCAGAATAACTAGATCCAGAAAACCTGGTTGATAGGCGCCGAGCCCCAGCCCTCTACTGCTTTTCGCCTCAGAGGCAACACCACTTGCGGTAAGCGCAGTAGAGGCGGTGAAGCTGGGCTTCGGCCGAATTGTACTTCCATGGACGCAAATCGGTTGGAGAAGAAGTGGCTGCGAGAGCTGGACAGTCGCGGCGGCTGCCGGCGTTCTTTGGAGTTCCGCAGACTCGCGAAGAAGATGATCGGATTTTAATAAAAAACTAGGTTTTCTTTTTTTTCTTTTTAAGTCACAGGCCATTAAAAGTTATCATTCTTTCAAATAGGTCCTTGAAGTTTCATTTATGTAAATTCAGGCATTAAAATCTTCTTTCCAACCCATTTAAACCTCTAACCTTTTTCCTCCTAACAAAATAGTCCTTAACAATTTTTAATTTATACAAGTAAACCTCTAATCCTGAATGACCATTCTATATTGTTTCTATATTGTCTGGACCTATTTGGATGGTATTTTTTTATATTAGTTTATATGTATTAAAAATGTTAGATGTTATTTATGATATTATAATTTATATTTCTAAAGCGGGGCTTTACATCGCTAAAGCCCGCGCTTTCGCTTTGCGCTTTGGACCCCTTAGCACTTTAGTGCGCTTTGTGCTTTTAAAAACCTTGCCCTTGAGACCTTGACATTGCTATGCCTCTAGAAGTCAATGCTCTGGTGTCAAGTACAAGTATTATATTTTTAAGGTTTTCATCCTCTCTGCTAACCTTGGTTGGCAGCTTTTTTTCGCATGAACATTTGCTTGTTCTATGGTGAATGCCAGGATGCCTTATATAATCGTGAACTTCTTTCAGCTCTAGGTACTACGAGTATTTATTAATCTTTTATCCACAGCTGTCTTCACTTCCATGCTTTCATGATGCCAATGCAAAGATTCCTTTTTTAGTAGCGAGGATGTAGGAGACCTTTATTTGATGGCTGATGCATATCTAAGAATTTGTTACTTGATTTTTCTCATTCTTGTTTAATATGGGCAAATGATCCATGGGGCCGGCGAACACTGGGAAGTTTATCTTCCATATTTAGATTTTGTAATCTGCATCACTGCATGCAATAGGGTAATAATTATGTATTTGTCAACAGGTAGCTTTGAACCAGTGGTTGTACCAAAATGTGGAAGCAGTTGTGTCAATGTATGAGGATCGCTTTGACTTATGGACATTGAAGAGTGAGCTTATTGAGGGGAATATCGGCCATGATGCTGAAGAAAAAAAGAGCTGGTGGAATTTCCTGAAAAGATCCGAGCCTCGTAAACTTTCAATGAATTATGTTGTATTAAGCCAATGCTCCATACCAGTTAAACGGACCAAAGAGCTGAGGGCCTTGTCTGGGTGGTAAGCTTAATTCTACTTTGTTCTGTTCACTCTTGGACACGGCTTTTGATTGTCGTTCAGAACATAAATCTAGTATAACAAGCCGAATTTTATCTTTGCCTTTAGTACTACTAGCTTTTTAGCTGTACTATTTAAAGAGATTTGGCATCTAAAAAAGTGACGTGAGCTCTTGTG
Organism: Stellera chamaejasme; assembly: GCA_024586325.1. Lineage (NCBI taxonomy): Eukaryota > Viridiplantae > Streptophyta > Magnoliopsida > Malvales > Thymelaeaceae > Stellera > Stellera chamaejasme. The sequence goes on along the minus strand of CM044982.1, from coordinate 8,280,857 downwards.
TGTGTCTGATTGTAATCTTGGTGGGTGCAGGAGGTATTATTTCAGCCTCTTCCTTGAGCTTTCGGACATCACCATGCCCATGGTAAGAACTATGATTGAGAAGATCAGCAATGCCATCTCATTCTTTCTAGTTTGCTTGATCGGAAGGTCATTAGGCCTCATCTACACCGGAATCAGGCAGTCCCTCCTCCGGTGGAAGTGAAGGCAGCAGCAACCACAACTTCACTTCTGTAACTCTCTTCACCTCCAATTCCATTCTTTGTCAGATTTAGGATTTTGATAACACTACATCATCATCATCATCATCATCAGCTTGAGCTGATTTTATTGCAGCTTAATGATCTTTAGCGATGTAGCTGGACGTGGATGAAGGTGATTGATACAACAAGCCCCACGTGCATATTCCGTTTTTAATGCGCGAGTGGCCAACATAAGGTAAAGTATGGAGTGTATTATTTAGAAAAAGAGGGTCAAAATCACCTACTCCTCCGACCCAGACTTGTCGCTGGAAATCAACTTAGGATCGGTTGACGTTTGTTTGATGCATGTGTTGGTGCACAAAATATATATATATATATATATGTGCTGGTGGGAATGCAGGGAGGTGAGAAAGTGACTGGCAGGCACCACCTACACTAAACAAGATAATTACTACTATTATCTCTACTTTCTGTAAAGATGGAAAAGCAAAAGCAGCAAGTTTTCAGAAGAAGATAATCTTTTTGTGCCCAACCTTCCCTCCTTCCATCTAATAATCTTATTTTCTCAGAAGCATGTTGCTTGTTCTACACTTCTCTTTTTTCTCTTGTAAAGACTCTTCTGGTGCGCTTTAATTTAATGTCGCACAGCGACTTTGCCAGAGTCACCATACTTTGGGCCGTGAGACACTTCAAGCATTCACAAGCATTCATCGCCACTGTGGGAACAAGTTGCTTCTTTACCAAGCAACTCCAACTCCGCTGCAGTGAAACTTCGATTTTCGAGTTTGAGGACAGGATTGATTCCCGCTAGGTTCATTTGATGAAAAAGTTTCTCCATTTTCTCAAGGAATTCAAGCATTTCGTCCAATTTTTTTTTTCAAGTGATCTTACGAACGAACACATCCCTGCTCGATAAATGCACCAGTTCATAAACCGGTTTACATTCAATACAATACATAGTTTGGTATTTTTTATTTATTTAAAAGAACACATCATGACCATTGAACTCTTATCTATAATTACCGATTGTCTGTACGAAGTATTCTACGGAGTACTTTATTTCCTTTACATATCAATCGAATTGCACACATTTTCCCACAAGTGTCCAATTTAGTGAGTGTTACTGATCTTCATATGACGAAAAATAAGTTCATTGAAGAAGAGACGCGAAAGTTAATGTAAACGATCGAAGACATCTCGATTGAATTAAAATCATATTTTCATTTTATCCATATCTCTACTTTTTTGTACATGATCAAAGTAGATGAAAGCAGAAGAAAGTTGTTTCACGGTGTTTTAATCTTGTTTCCTGATTCAACTTTTTGGCTTTGTCCGGATGACATTTGAAAATTAACCATCCACATAGATCGGTAATTCGTCAATCTTTTATATGAACATATGATGGATGAATGTAAGTGCATGAGGTGGCTTAGCGAATAAGAGATTGAAGGAAAATAAAAGTAATATTGGAAAAGGGATTGACGAGGCATGATTCTCAAATTATCATCATCAATAGCACCTTAATCACAACTACATTAGGGTTGGTGGTATGAAATTTATAGTACAATTAATTGTCAAAAATTAGTTGACAGTGGCGGAGCTATGTATTGACGGGAGGTGGCGGTGCCACCTTGGAAATTTTGATAAATTAGGGGTATATAGTGTACATTTAGATTAATTTTCGGAGCTAATTTAAATTTAACTATATTAACCTCAATTTTATACTAACTCAATCCAATTTCTCAATTAAATTAGCCCAACTTGTAAAATAGCCAACACCCATCCCAGAGTAATTTACCCTATGTATTAAACAGTTGTAAGATGTCCACAAACCCCACCCCATAAACCCATTACCCACCTCTACGTCATTACTTGCCACTTTTATTCCTATTCACCAAATTTCTATTTCTAATTTCGATTTACAAGTGCCGTAGATGTGTACTACCTCCATCTCAGAAAACTTGATGCATTTCTTTTTCAACATTTAATATATGATTTTATTTATTCAATATTTTAATTTTTAAATAATTTAAATCCAAATTATAGATTAATGCTTGTAGTTTCTAAATGTTACTCCCTCCGTACTCAAATAATTACACCATTTGATTTTCATATTTCAAAGTTCAATGTTTGACTCAAGTATTTACAAAGATAAAAATGCAAAAAGTTTCCAGAAAAATATATTTAGAAAGTGTCTGAACATAAAAAGTATATTGCAAATGATGATACACATAAAAAATATTTAACTTTAGATGTCTAAACATGCATAGAAAAAGAATCATACATTAAATACTGTAAAACAACTAAAAAAAATGGTACAATTTTTGAAGTACGAAGGGAGGTTTTTTTATGAATTTTTTTATAATAATTTGATTCTAACTCAACATAAAAAATGAAAGGTATCATTCTTTTAGAGACATGAAGAGTATTTCTTTTGTCTAAATTGAGTCACTTTATAAGTTACTATTTCAGTGAATTGATCGTTTCCCCCATCTCGGAGTAAAATTTCTGGCTTCGCTACTGTTAGGTGACACTATATGCAAAAGTATAGTGGCAAAGTTTTAAGCAGGATGTCTTTCCTGTTGCAACCTTCTTTCGAAGGAATAATGAGATGAAATTTTAAACCGTATCATTATAGGTTTATTCACTTTCATAAAAAATATCATGAGATGACGATGAGTTGGTATAATTGCTCTAGACATATCTCATTATGAAGTTGATATTACATAATCAACATGTACATCATAAAATATGACATACGGAATATGACATAAGGCATCATTCTCAAGTAAAACAAATATTTTTTTAAAAAAAATTAAATAAAGAAAGAAAAGAAGCCGAACTATAAACAAAAAGTTCAAAAAACAAGGGAAAAAAACTTTTTACGTGCTATTATTAGTCGCGTTTACATATTTATAATTGTCTGTGGACCACTCTCGTGATCTTGTCATATGTGATTGTTTTTACCTTATTCATTTATGTTTTTGGAAGCTACCTGATCATTTGAAACCCTGTTTGCTCGACAATTGGAGCTGCTGTGATTTTGTTTTGATTACGATTTGATTGCATAGCGTGCAATTAATAGCAAAAAGCTTGAAACTATGGGAAAGCTGTTTTTTTTTTTGGAACTGCAAGATGATTATACTAAAAAAAAGAAGAAAAAAAGAAGAATCCTTAAGATGTGGAAATAACAGAGCAACACTGCACAAAAATCATAAACACACACAAGCATCAAGGACACTAAACACGACCTAGCCACGTGAAGATACCTTATCCCACACAAAAGGAGCCAATTAAGTGAGTCATTGCTCAAATCTCATTGAAAATTCAAGAAAATTCAGCTCAAATCTCATTAAAATTAATCGTTTCTTCCAATTTTTCATCCACAAAATCTCTATCCATTTTCCGGAAATTCAAGAAAAAGAAAAACAAATTTTCATCCAAAGAACACATGAAATTTTGACTCTATATATTTGAAAATGAAACATGTTAATTCTCTTAAGATGGATAATTAACTTGATCTGGGATAGATCCAAGCATCAACGTCTGGGAGATCCGAGCACGACCTAAAAGTGGGGAGCAAAAAGAGGAGGGGAGGTGTAGCTTAGAGCGCACCTTTCGTAGGAGTGCACCGTTCTAGATATAGAGTGGTGCTGGAGCCCCATTAAGGATGCTTTATTTGCGGAATTGTATATGGAGCGCATTGATTGTTGCATATTGACGTGAGAGCTGTTAGAGTTGATCCTCGAGGATCGAAGATCCGCGTACGTGATCGGTCCTCATGGTTTTGATTCAAAAAGGTGGGTCGAATATCAGTGGGTTGGGTACGGCCCAGCGGATGTTCGGGTCCATAAATTACTGATGGAGAGAGAACATTTTACGAACTGTTTTCAAAAACAATAGAACGTATGCCTCCTTTCTTTTGCAATTGTAATATTTCTGATGTTTTCATGTTTATATATTTTTCCTACATTTTCAACTTGATTCGATTATCTAATACTCTTAATATCCCAAATAACTACGTAGTTGCAGGGTGTTTCATAGCGTAAGAACCGTAACAGGGCCGCCGTTACAATTGTAACGGCAGAGGCCGTTTCTCCTACCGCTATGAAAACGGCTGCTATGGAGATGAGGAACCACTTCAACGCCGCTACAATTATATTTTACGAATTAAAAAAAAACAATATCTGGAAACGAATTCCAGATCCGGGTTTGCAAATTCAAGAACAACGAACCCAGATCCAGATCTGGAAAAATTCACATCGAAAACCTTCAATAGCAAACCCATAAAAGAAGAGTGAACGGCTTTAATGGCAAACACAATATCAACATGCATGTACGAAATTTGATTCTTTGATTCTTTTGTGTTACAAAACTAGTTCGTCAATGTTATTTATCACCCGGATGAATTTTCACTCACCTAGAGCACTTGAAAAATGAGGGATAGATATATAATTGTTCAATTAGTTGGCTTGAGCTTTCAAATTATCTTGCAAATGAGCTATTTGGACTAGTGGGTGAAATATCACCTAGGTGATCATGATTAACAGGGTCGAAACTAGTTTCATTAACAAAATATCTCATAAAAAAGATCAACATAAGATACAACAAACATCTGAAAGTTGGAGCCGATCATGCCAAAAAAACATCAGGGATCCAGAAAAATCTCGCCAAACCGATGAGATCTTGCCAAATAAAACTTCATTAGATCTTGAATCTACAAAAAAACAAATCATCATCAGATTTGAGATCTTGCCAAAAAATCATCACAAAAACTCAATTCTACCAAAAATCATTACTAGATCTTGAATCTCACCATAACCCGGATCTGAAAGCTGGAGTCTATCTCTCCATCGTTGATCTTCAACGCCGCCGTTGTTGATCTTCAACGCCACCGTTATCGATCTTCACCCCCAGCATCGTCCATCGCCATCGTCCATCGCCTCTAGATCCACGTTCCCACAAAAAATCTTCACCAGATCTCAATGGGTAGTACACTACGTGGGTGAAGAGGAGTCTTGCGGCCTCCCAGCGGTAGCGCCCCGGTAGCTTTTCGAGGAGGGACGCGGTAATTCCAGCGGAATAAAATGGGGCGCGGTCATGGTCTTACAGCGCGCTTGAAGCCGCGGTAATACAGCTGACCTTACCGCGTCAGAGCGATGAATATTTTAAATAATTTTAAAAAAAAAAAAGTGGATGAATTCGGATGAATATTCATCCGAATTCATCCACAAAACCCAGAAATTCGAAATTCATCTGAAGAAGAAGAAGAAGAAGAAGAAGAAGAAGAAGAAGAAGAAGAAGAAGAAAGAAAGAACAGAGAAGAAGAAGAAGAAGAAGAAGAAGAAGAAGAAGAAGAAGAAGAAGAAGAAGAAGAAGAAGGAAAGAAAGAAAGAAAGAAGAAGAAGAAGAAGAAGAAGAATGAAAATGAAGAAGAAGAATGAAAATGGAGAAGAAGAAGAAGAATGAAAATGAAGAAGAAGAAGAATGAAAATGAAGATGAAAATGGAGAAGAAGAAGAAGAATGAAAATGAAGAAGAAAACGGGAAGAGAAGAAGAAAGAAGGAAAGAAAGAAGAAGAAAATGGGAGAGGATGAACGATCAAGATGAAGATAAAAATGAAAATGAAGATAAAGAAAACCCGTGAAGAAATAAAAATTAAATCTTACAGCGGCCTTACCGCATGAAGGACATGATAAACGTTGAAGCGAGTTGGCGTGAAAGTTACGCGGCCGTACGCGCTTGTCGGCCATGATGGCGTGGCTCGCTGCCACTTTACCGCGTCCAACGTTTTACCGAGGCTTTTTGCGCGGTAAAGGCCGCGGTAAAACGTCTTACCGCGGCCTTATGCGCGGTAAAAGCCTCGGTAAAATTGGTATCACCCACGTAGTGGTAAGAGATTTGTAGTGAAGAAGAGGAGGTTGGAGGCTTTTTCTGGACAAAGTGGTTAGCTTTTTCGTGAGAGAAAGAGAGGTGACAAAGATCAAAATGAATTTGATCGATGCATGTGGGAAGAAAATGAAGTTAAATGGGTGAGTGGGGAGGAGTAAAATATTTGAAGCTGGTGAGCTTTAAATAAGCGGAATGTAAAGTTGAAACGAGTTAGGCCGCTTCAAGTCCGCTTTGAGTGAGCCAACAAATACGTAGTGAATGAATGTATTATTTTTATGTACGTAAAGATTAAGGTAAAAGTAGAATGTATACACACAATAAGATGAATATGTAAAGGAGAAATAAAACATTTTTAGAGTAACTACAATAAAAAAAACCTCGAGGCTTTCCGAAACTTACATTTCATCTCTAGGTTTTCAAAAACCTACAAATCCTCTCAAGTTTGGGTAAACTTTCAAATACCTGTTTTGACCCGTAACTCTTTCGACACAATAAATTCTTAAAATCAAACCTTCCCACTTATTTGTCTTCACAACATATTTCACATAGGGGATGAGGCGACCATATTTGGGCGTGGGAGGCAGCGGGTCCGGGTAGGGTGGGGTGTCATGGGATTAGGAGTGTGGCCAAGGGGGTACGGTACAATAGGGTACAGTGGTGGGTGTAGTAGGGCAAGTACGGGCAGGGGGAGGTGATGGAGTGAACGATGGGAGGTATAAAAACGTAAAGACGTTGATTTTAGGGTAAATCTGTTAGGGTTAAAAAGTTTTAAGATGACGTTATCTAAGATGAACACACTTGTGAAGTTAATGATTAAGGGGAGAGACGATAGGTTTTAGCATATCTGATCAGTGTGTGTGTTGTGTGTGTCTATATATATATATATATATATATATATATATATATATAAGAAAATTGATACTCACTTAATCCATAAATTAAGTTGTATTTTCTTGTCGTCACAAACAGAACTTAAGGCAATTATTGACAACTTATAAAGCATGTACACACCGGTATATATGGTGAGTTGCAATTAAGCAACAAGTGGTGCATGCATATTTTCATGCTTTTTTGGGTATGGTTTGATCGTTGCTTGAAAGTGAAGCAATTTTTCTTTCAAACATGTCTAATCGGATTTGATCATGGGATCGATGTACTGCCAGAAACTTTTTTGTAAACCGTAAGAAGACTTATTTTATTAGGTAAGCAACTGTACAAAATAAATCTGATAGGAAACAAAATGACACCAAACAGAGGTGCGACAATACTTAAAGTAACCAAACATGTGACTAGTCAAACATATACTAACCGTAGAAGAAATGAGCAAAATCAAGCTGTCCCGATACTGCCTAAGAAGGCTTGAGAGCGTCAGGGAGGTCATGATGGAAGAACAGATATGAGGTGCTAGTATCCAACACTCATGCTCGCCAAATAGTGTTGACATATCATGATAACGCAATGATCGGGAGAACTAGATCAAACTCTTTTTCTGCCAAGCAAATGCTAAACAGTCATGTTCAAAAATAATAACTAAATGTAACCACCTAGAGGTCCAAAGCATAATAAACGTAAAAAATATTGCGAAGAAGTCTATTATGTCAAAGAAAATGAGCAGACGACTCCTCACGGATCGCTCGTTGGTTGGGAGTCCCCCAAACCCAGTAGAGCTTGTCCCACCGCTCCTACAACCGCACTGGTCACCTTGATCTTCTTCTTAGAACGTGTGGTAGTGCTCACTAACAATGTGATTGACTTCCTTGCGTTTGCCACAGCACGCAGAGCAGAAATCCTTGCCAGCATACTCAGAGGAGTATTCATATCATCCATGATCCCTCGAGGGATTTGAAAGTGTGGAGGCGGACGCTCGCTGTTATATTCCAGCATCAGAGCTGGTGGTACACATCCTTTAGTCAAACTTCCTTTCTGCAGAATCTGCTCTGGATTGCCGGGGACAGGGACCTGACAGACAACCTGTTTCGGTTCTGTTTCATAGGTTAGGCGCCAGAAGCTTCATTCCGCAGAGGTTTATAGCGCATCCAATCTCCAAATTGAGGAATTCCACCTTCCGCAGTAGCCGGAGAAAAGCAATCTTTCTCCACTTGATCAAGCATACCACAAATGTAGCAAAAATCAGATAACTTTTCATATTGCAATAAGAATTGCTTACCCTGACTATCCATTTGAACTTTGATAACACGTCTCGAGGGTTTGGTGATGTTGAGGAAAACTCGAATACGGAGGGAAGGTCCCGTCGAATTAGTTACTATGATTGTACCAATTTTATGACCAAGAGTCCTTCCCATGGCTTGCGCGTACCATCTAAATGGAGCATCAACCACATGCACCTAGAAAGCCGCTTCATAAAAATTAACCGATGATGGACAATCCGATTCTTTAAGCTTCACCATAACCACCAGCCTGTTGAAAAAAGACCAAGGTCCCTTTTGTAGGACCAACTGAGCATGGTTACATGATTCAAATTCAATGATAAACAGGTTGTCGGATTGAGAACCCGCCATACCGATGTGGAATTTCAGCACCCGTGGCCAGGCTTGTGAAAACGCAGTGGAGAGCTGGTCAACCCGTGCTGGCTGCGGCGATAGGAGTTTCGCAAACAACGATGGTTCAGCCAGCGTGACGGGGATTGATTCATTGGTGTCTTCTTCTTCCAGGAATAAATTGAGACCAGCCATGGTTGTTCCCTGAGCCTCCATTGATCAAACTTGGTGGACAAGTCATAAAACTTTGGGAGCAAGAAGAGAAGAAAAAACGGAGTACAAGCACTTTTACGGCGCAAAAAACAAGGAAAGAGGAGGAAAAGATGAAGGGATCAGAGGGAAATCAAAAAAATTGATGAAGTTTGAATGATCTTCGCACCGAAAAACGATGGAAGGAACAAGAGAACGCCTGCAACTTGGAGGAGGCGGCTCTAGAGAGAGGGGGCGCTAGGGTTGTTTTTGTACTGCCAAAAACAGTGGTGAGAAACCGGACCGGACCGGACCGGCCGATCGAACCAGTTAGGCAACCGGTCCGGTTTTGAACTACCTTGGTCAAGAGCCGGTAAAAACTGGTTAAACCGGTCAAAATCGGATGAACCGGAAAACCGTTTTTTCACTTTTTTATTTTTCATTTTTTTTGAAAAAATTTGTCCTAAACACCTAAATTTTTATGACTAATTTTAATTTATTCCACATTTGTTTATAAATTCATACTTAACGTCATAAATATTTTTATATTTTCTCATTGTACCTTTTAAAAAGTTTGTAAACCGTGATATAAATAAATAATAATAACTTTTCATTTATTTTTAATTATTATTTTCACTTACATAGTTAATTAGAATATTGAATATTGATTTTCATCTTATAAAATAACTAATTTATATTTAAAATTACTATTTTAGTGTAGAAAATATTGTTACTATTTTATATTTAGATTATTTTATGATAATTTCATATAATGAATGATGATAGATAGCTTTAAGAAAATAACCGGTTGGATCGGTTGGACCATGAACCAGTATCTCGAACGGTTCTGCTTCCGGACCGGTTTTTAAAACTCTACCAAAAACTAATTAATAATGGATTAGCTAATTATTTCACAAAATACATAAATGCAACATAATTAGATGTGTCTTGTTGAGATAACGACTTATATACTCTATAAAAGATGAATTTTGATAGAAAAGATAGGTGGATATGTTTGTGGGAGGTAGGCTAAATTAAATAGTAGTATTTAATAGTAGTAAAAGGTGCAGAGCATTCCATGTTGCATATGTGTCCCAAACCAAACCCTACTGTTCCATTAAACTGCAATATTGCTCTGTGCAGCCCCGACATCACAAGGGAGGGAGGGGCCGGCCGGATCACTGCTTCCATTAAACCCTAGCTCTCTTGTTCTCATCTACCTATTTCATTTTTCTTATATTTAAACATTTTTTATAATATAAATTGTAGTTAAATTCCAAAAAAATTAAGTTTACTAAGTTAAATATCATAATTAAAGAGAGGCGAAAGAAGTGTTAGTTATTGATTCAAATTATCAAATACAAAAGATAGAGGAGTAAACTTGTTATATATTACAAGCTTTGGAAGACAAGTTGGATTGCAGGTTCAAGACACAAACTGATGTCGGTTTAGGATTCCGAAAGTTTTGTTGTTAGAAGTTTTAGTTAAGCTTGGTATTTTGACGTTGGTGTAGTTGAGAAGTGAACCGAAGCTAGCTTGATGGACAAGAAAAAGATTGTCATGTGGGTTTTGTCTTTTAGTGCTAATGCCTGTATAGTTTAGTTTCGTACAGGGTATGTTTCGGATTTGATTTTGTTTAGAGATTGAGCGAGGTTAGGAGTATTTTTCTCTGTGAGTAGGTTTAGGAGTCTCGAATGAGGTGGGATTATGTTTCATAATAAGAATGTGATTAGGTTTGATTGTAACCTATGCGAGGTGGGATTGTGTTTCATAATTAGAATGTGATTAGGTTTGATTGTAACCTATATAAATGCCAGGTGTGTTAGGGTTTGGTAGAGAGACAAGATGTGAGGATGAAAAACGAGAAAAGGGATCTGGAAGCCGGGATGGCTAGGACGGGAGAAGTCTTTTGTAGTTCTCATATCATGTTGAAGATGTCTAGTGAATTTTCTCTCATCCGCGGATGTAGGCTAGTTAAGAGCCGAACTATGTTAAATTATTGTGTGCATGTGTATTGTTCGAGATTGCTTATTTCCGCTGCGCGTGATAGGTGTTTGGGGGAAAAAGTTGTCCGTTTGCCTCTTTTTTCCCAACAAGAAGTAGGAAAATAACCTTAAAATCACCCTCTATAACTAACTATACTACTCCATATACCAGCAAAAAAATTTGATTAGTAGTAACATTTTCAATACTATATTTTTTAATCTAGATAATTGAATATTAATGCAAAAAAATAACTTGGGATAGGGGCTGCGTCCTCTTGTTTTTTTTACAGGGGCTGCGTCTAGTTACCTTTGAGATATACATTAAAATATATATTTCTCCCAATCCTTTTTTTTAATGTTATTTCTCCAAATCCTTGACTTCATTATCATTGACAATTAATTGGCTCCGTTTTCCAATCCTGGTAACATGCATGTCGGGTTTTAGTCAATGTTCCTGTCAATTGTGTACCTTGCGATAAGTAATTAATTTCACCAAAAATCAAAATTCTGTATCTGAGATTAAAACGTGTTGAATATTAATCTTTAAAATGCTAGTGTAACGGATTTGAGAATGATCGCAGGATATTTATTCAGGAAACCATAAATTGACCATTATTATTGTATTCTATTTCTATTTTATTATTTTGGGTGGGGAGTACTCCATCCGTCCAAAATTTTTGAAACATATTGTTTCAACATTTAATATACAATTTTAGAACGGAAAAATGCTCTCCTGGGATAGTTACAATTCAGAAAAGGGACAAGTTCAGTGAAAAACAATGTCCTAAAAATGATTTGGAACGAAAAGAAATAGAATCTATTCACTATGCATCTGTGGTTGGGAGCTTGATGTACACTCAAACCTGTACTTGGCCAGATATCAGCTTCGTTGTTGGAATATTAGGCCGATATCAAAGCAACCCTGGATTGGACCACTGGAAAGCTGCAAAGAAAGTCCTTATGTACTTACAAGGCACCAAGGATCACATGCTGACTTATAGGAGGTCAGATCACCTTGAGGTGATTGGATACTCAGATTCAGACTATGCCGGATGTGTGGACTCAAGGAAATCCACATTTGGTTACATATTTTTGCTGGCCGGAGGAGCAGTTTCATGGTTGAGTGGAAATCAGTCCGTCATTGCTACTTCCACTATGGAGGCTGAGTTTGTGGCATATTTTGAGGCCATTGTTCATGGATTGTGGTTGCGGAACTTTGTCTCAGGTCTTGGAATTGTCGACAGTATTGCCAGGCGGCGAGAATTTATTGTGTAATTCATGGTGTCTTCTTCTCTAAGAATGACAAGTACTCGAAGGGTGCAAAGCACATGGAGTTAAAGTACTTGTCAGTCAAAGAAGAAGTGCAGAAACAAAGAGTATTGATTGAGCATATTGGTACTGATCTAATGATAACGGATCCGTTAATTAAGGGATTATCGCCCAAGACATTTACTGGACATGTTGAAAGGATGAACATAATAGAAAAGTCCTTGTTAGCATAATGGTTTAATATGTATACATATGACAGTTCTGCTTGAATTGATGACACTCTAGAATTCATTTAATGTTATGTTTCTGCTTATTTACTTATACATGTATATTTATGGTTTGAGGATTATTGTCTCCCTCATTTATGGATTGGGGATTATTGCTACCCTCGTGTAAAGTAAAGGATTAAAGATCTCCTCTATTATGATTAAACTTGAGTTGAGTTGATAAGTGATACAGTGAAGGAATCATGTCAATTAAATGACTTGTGACCGCCATAATTTTATCATTTCAATTCAGCTAAAGATGATGGCTTGAAAGATTCATTGTAAAGTGCGCATTTATGGATTTGAATCATCAAGTCATCACATGGGCCAAGTGGGAGAATGTTAAATTATTTTATTAATTTAATTATGTGGCCCATGTAAATAATGGACTCCTAATTCTATTTGGACTAGACCTAATATGATGGCTATTAGGATTATGAAATAGAATTAGAATGAGATTAGGTTTCCCTACCATCTCCCTTATAAATAGTATATGGCTACTATTAACCTAGTAGCAGAAAAGAATACGTTCGACACCATCACAAAACGCACGTAAGGGCCGGATAAAGGAAGAGAGGGTAAAAATCACGTTTATGGTTTGAATTCTTCTCAGAAAATCAAAGAAAGCATGGACAAAGATTAGTCCTAGTTATTGTTAGTTAATTGTGCAAGTCAATGTCGTTAAAACGATCTTGTTTTTATGGTGGATTGAATAGAATTAATCCAACAACACTTCCTTTTTTCTTAATTATTATTTTTCTTTTTTTTGAAATGCATTATATACACTACCTATTTGGTCATTTAATACAAAACAAACACTGTACGTACGTATCGTATAGGTAGCATATATAATTTGAATCTTGCTTTCTGATCACTTTATTTGAACCTTCTTCTTCTTCTCCCCTTCTCTCTCTCCCTCTCTCTCTCTCTCTCTGCTGGAATTAACCTGCAGAAAATCTGAAAGGCTGAAACTAACTGCTCATCATCAGCCAGCTAGCCTTGGCGCTGCTGGTTAATGGATATAGAAGTCTTGTGGCCGGGCGCTTGGGGATCAGTTGCTTCTGCTTCTTCGTTCCCTTCGATCGTCATCATCTAGTTTTAATTCTCAGCTGCCTGCAGCCTTCATGCATGGCGCAATATTATACTACTTCAGAAGCAGATCAGATCTCCAAAACGACTCCGCCGCAGCCGCGCTGCAGCTCTCTCCTTCGCTTTCTATCTCTTCTTTTCTTCCTTATTCTCCTCAGTACCAGTACTACCATCTCATCATCCCGAAACGCACCGACCCGAATTCTCACCAGTCCCACGACGTCGCCTGATCAACCTGCAGACGTCGTCAAGTTTCAGCCGCGACGTCGTCGGCCGCGTAGAGGGTTCGGTGCCGCCGCGCATGAAGTCCCTAGCGGCCCAAACCCTATTTCCAACAGGTAATACTAGCTAGTAATTAAGTAAGGAAGCATATATATATTTTTATATATAAGCGAAAGTTTTGGGAAATCGATATTCGATCGAGGATGGATGGGTGTGGGGGTTGGATCATCATCTATCGTCGTCAGGGACTCAAATGTAAGGCGTCGAAAAGTTTGGGGGCCTATTAGCTCATTGGATTGGAATCATCCTCATGATCATGTATTTATGATTACTGTTGATGTACATTTATTAGTACTTGTCCTCATTCAGACTAGTGAGTGGAGTTTGTTGCTAGCTGCGCACATCAGTTCGTCATTGTATCCGGTATATTCATAAAACCTTTTTTTAAATATTAATTACTCCTTTTATTTTCAATCATGATCTTCATTAATAAATTTTAGTTTTTTCAGTTCTGCGTAGAAACTGAAATGATGTATAGTAGAAAACACAATATCGTATGTATTTCTATACACTGCTTAGAAAAGGTGTCAAAAATCGAATAGTCAGAAATCAATGTGATCATATACATATATTTTGTTACTGTTGTGCAAACTGTAATTAATTTGTTGCTTTCCTGAGAAAGGTAAACCGACAGTTTGAGGGTCGATTTATTATTTCTATGGAGAGTAGTATGTAGCAGCTAGCTAGCTAGCTTAGGGTATGTACATACGCGTATAGTTGAATATATAGTACTGCATTTTGTACGATTGGAACTACTGGAAGCGTGTACGTATTATATAGGTAGTGTTCAATACAACATTTTTGTTAAAAAAAATAAACAAAAAAATTCAAATTTTCTCAATCTCAATACATAATTTTTTTTAATCTATCAATTCTACTTTAATAAAAAACATGCATCTTCAAATTTCTGATTTTTTATTATTATTTAAATTTCCACTAAACACACCCACCATATAGCAACGAGAGTAAGGAAGAGAAGAGAGACAAGAAGAGAATCTGAAGCAAACAATGGAATGGAAGCAGGGTTGTTTGTGGTGTCAGATATATATAAATATATATGCTTAGATTTTTGTGCATTTATAATTACAGTAGAGAGAAAAAGATGGCCAGTGTGACTGTGTGAGGTCCCTTTCAATTTAGTATTAATAATAATGTTTTGTTATTTTGTTTTTGTGCTTTTTTTTGCACTTCATTCATATGGTGCATTCTCCATTTTTCTTCCCAATCCGGGCCGTGATGTGTGTAATTGTGTGTGCGCGCGACAAATAGGTGCTTAAGTTCTCTCCGTTGTCTTAAGGCCGTAAACGAGTCAAGAGCTAGCTACCTCGTTATACCTTTATATATAAGACCCAAAGGTTATCCTACTCTAGAACTACTGGATCGTATATTATATACGTAAGGTAAAAATTTGATTTTTTGGAGAAAGTTGACGGATAAGTCACCTTTTTTTACCACTCTAAATAACTACATGTGAGATTTTCTATTCATATATACCGCGCGCTGCTTCTCCTTCAATTCTCTACACTCCCTCTATCCCTAAATAAATTTTCATTAGAAAAAATTCATAATAATAATAATAATAAAATATTAAAAATTTATATTTAAAAACTACGTATATCAAATTTTCATGTGCATAAAAAGTAGTAGTATTTAACTTTTTATAGCTTGAGAAATAAATCATACATTAAATGATTAAAAATAAACGTATTGGTTGTATAAAAAAACAAACGTATTAGTTTTAGTTGGATTAATGGAGTATAATTTATTCAAGATTGATCATTTTTTTACTGAATCGAGCATTCTTGGGCCTTTCGCACACAAATGTTATATAGGTATATATGAAGAACTAAAATGTGCCCAACAGTACTAATTATTAAACTACTCTCTTCGTCCCAAGAAAATTAATACAGTTTAACTTTTGGACTTGTATATTTAACTCAAATTTTCATAAAGAATAATCTGTGAAAAACAATAAAAAAAGCATATTTAGAAACTAGACATATTCATTTTTCATTTGCGTATAAATTGGTATTTGAATTTATATGTTAAAATGACGAAGAAAATATTTATAAATCAAATATTGAAATAGTAAATGTGAAGATATAACCTTCATCGATAAGTTATCAAATGATCAATTGTTCCCTCTAATCTATCTCTTAAAAATACTATATCGATTTTAAATATTTTTTTACCAAGATTCCTAAAATTAGCATGGAAATAACACAAGCCAATTAGATAAATGGGAAAATGAAATGAATGCATGGTACGGTAATAGTATCTGGGATTTTGGATGATTGTGGAAAATGGTATATATGTTGACTGGACGGCAAACGCGTCGCCCGAGAAAACTAAAAGCTGGTGATCGAGAGGAGGCCACCACCCACAAAACAAAAGCTGAAAAGCCATAAACTTTTACATATAATCATTTCATAATAATATGATACTACGTACCTATTACTCCTCCTCTCATTCACCATCCCTTGGATACTTTTAGTATCCGAAATTCATTTTCTTCATCAATTACAAAAGGAAAGGGATAAATAATAATACACTCAGGAAGGATCATAGAGGTCAGGTAGTATTATATATATATGCTACTCGAATATCGTATATACATCTTGAATTAATTCATGATCTCCATGCAATTTCCCTTTATTCTCAACAGAGGTACGTACGTACACACTCTAAATATAATTAATTAACCTGAAGAATGAGATGATCAGTCTATTATAGTGTGTATACAGTAACTGTTCTAACTATTCTTGATCTTATAATTAATTATACAGTAACTGTTCTTACTTTCCCCTTTCTATACACTGTTCCAATTTCAAGTACGTACTCGATTTCTTCACCAATGGCTGGCTAGCTAGCTAGCTTCTGATCATTGCCGATGGCGCTGCAGCAGGATCTGCCCCTAGGATGCTCAACGCATTCACGACGTCGATGATGAGTGGCCGCACCTCGGCCTCTTCCTGCAAGCACATCATCGCCACGCCCACCGCCTGCTTCAGCCCGGACTCCGGGAACCCCCCACCCAGCCGTGGATCCGCCATCTCCGCGTACCTGCTCGGATCCCTGAACATGGGTTGCGCCCACTTCACCAGGTTCTGCTCCTCGCTACTCCTACTCGCCGGAGGCACCGCAGCCCGTCCCGTGATGAGCTCCAGGAGGACCACACCGAAGCTGTACACGTCGGACTTGGCCGTTACTTGTCCTGCACGTTCCTGCTCCGGCGCACTGTACCCGTACGTACCCGTCACTGTAACCTGCTTCTCCTCCGCCGTGGATCCCCGCTTGGCTAGCCCGGATAGCTTGGCGTTGAAGTCATCGTCTAACAGAATGCTGCACGACTTCAGGTCACGGTAGATGAACTGTGGGTTCGCCTTGTTGTGCAAGTATTCTAACCCTTTGGCCGCTCCCAACGCTATTTTCATTCTTGTGAACCAATCTATCGGTCTTTGCTCCGACGAAATGCCTGCATGCACATGAAAGAATATTAATCTAATAACAAAACTTAGCCTAAATAAGACCACAGAGAGAGTGACTAATTTGATTAATTAATTAATTACCAAACAAATGGTTTTGTAAAGAGCCCAAAGGCATGTAGTCGTAAACTAATAGCCTCTGTTCTCGGTCGGCGCAATAACCGATAAGATTCACCAAATTCTGATGATGCAAATGGCTTAGCACCATCACTTCCATAAGAAAGTCCTTATCGCCTTGCAATCCATTTCTGTCCAATTGCTTCACGGCCACCACCTGCATATGATGATCATAACAACACCGGCCACATTTGAATATACCGTCCATTTTCATTCACATGAATGTACAGGAATGAACTGTCACAATATGATTGAGATTTTTAAGAGAAAGGGAGTATTACTTACTCGGTTTAGTCTTTGTAGGTTTCCCCTGTAAACTCTCCCGAAGGCTCCTTCTCCGACGAGGCAGTCGTGCTTGAAGTTCTCGGTTGCCGTTGCGAGCTCCCGGAAGGTGAAGGTTTCTGCTGCAATATTATTATGGGTGTTGCTTTTGGGCCTGTCCAGATGCATGGGCCTCACACCTTCTGGTGCTACAGACCGCACTTTCCACTCACCATGATCATCTGGATTAATTGATTTAAACCAAATTTGTATTAAAACTCCATAAGATATTGCATCATTTTAGTCCCAAAAATAATTGTCCATGCAGAATATTCGAACATACATGTTGTTTGGTCTCGGACCATAACCTCGATCTCTGGTGGCTTCCGACCATCGGACCATGTAGTTTCAGGCCGTTCCAACTCCGCAGCTACTCGCGATGAAGGGAAGCATTGACAGCAGAAGATCATTTTGTATAATACCTTTTTCGTCGGAGGAAACCCGACGCGTCATCTAATGACGGATCTTTACATACTAAACCCTAATTGATCTTAACAACAACGTATCCGCGGTTAACGTAAGAATTTGAAATAATTTGTTAACGGTGGTTATAATAGCCGGCCTCTTCCACCGGATGAGGCTATAACCTCCGATATAGCCTCCCCAAATGGTTGAGTCGGGGGACCGACCACTGTTAATGATCTTTTCAAAACGTTAATCGCTACACGTTGTTGTCACCTCTATCTTATCTGTTCTTGTAAATTGACAAGACAGAATGATAGGGTTTGTGTTCTAGTAATGAATTTTATATAAAGCACGGCTAACAATCAATATTTTTATTAGCATATACAACTAATTGATGCCAGTTTCGAGAGTCGACGAAAGATAAAAAAAGTGAGAAACAAGTTATTACGGAAAATAAGGTTCCAAATAAGTTGTTTTTTTTCAGGAAAATTCATTTCAGGAAAATGAAACAATTTAACTTATTCACTTAACTGCTAAAGTTTTTTTGGAAAGGAATTCTGTATCGGGAAAACGAGAAAACGTTGTGGTTATATAGGCTTTCTTCGATATCCTAGATGTTGTTGGGTTTTAACGGTAGCACTATAATTAGCAGGCTCGAGTTGGGCCCAATCGAGGAGAATGATGGCGTCATAAAGAATTCGATGGGTCCCTAAACTATTACGTATCTGCGCTATTGGCCTTAAACTAAAATTTACTCTAAAATAGCGGCTGAATTTTCAAGAATTTGCCACTA
Source organism: Stellera chamaejasme (assembly GCA_024586325.1). Lineage (NCBI taxonomy): Eukaryota > Viridiplantae > Streptophyta > Magnoliopsida > Malvales > Thymelaeaceae > Stellera > Stellera chamaejasme. The sequence continues at coordinate 8,262,066 of CM044982.1, read as the reverse complement.
CTTGCCTTTGAGTTATGGACTCATGAAGAGTAAGAAATTATCCGAAAATGCAAATAAGCTACAAATTTCTTGAAGGTAACTTCAGAAGTCCAAATTAAGTCGCATCTTTGGGTTACAAGTAAGATGTCAAAACTTAACATGCTCATTGTTGGAATTGCTCAATGGATTTTGCCCACCTGTTAAAATTTAGTTGTTGGGGTTGAATGATAAGGGATTAATCTTTCCTTAAATAAGGTCTCAAGTTAAAGTCTTGTATTTGGAGAAATCACCACTCAAAGAGCTGCCCCTTGAACATGCCCAATAATTCTCGATTCAAGTAATTTTTGTTTAAAAAAACAATTACCTTTCAATAAAAAAAGTTATTATCGAGTATAATGGATGCCTCAATAAATCGAATTGATATGAATCTACCTAGTGACGTGCTTGTAACTTTTTTTGAAGTTTAATGACTCATAAGCCAGACCCAAAGAACGTGAAGGAATGAGTGTCTCAATTTTCTCCATCATTCTTAAAAGAAAAGAAATGAGCTCCTTGAAAACGTAGAGGACCTAAGTGATAATTTGATAGAAGCGAGAGGAGAAGAGACAAATTCACCAATTACACAAACTTCTCAAGTTTCTTTTACTTCCATTTCCAAACATTTCAAACATCAATTGGTCACTTTAATATGAGAAAATGCTAGAATAATTTAGACAATAAATTTTATAATTTTTTCTTTTTATTTTTTTTTCATTTCTCTTCCATATGTGTGAAGTGTGTGAAGAATGACAAAAATACTACATTATTTGTTGTTTTCAACTCCTATATAAAGGAGCATGTAGGGGACCAAAAGAAAAAACATTTTTTATATGAAGACTACACTTTAATTTGTGAGAAGTTCTCTCTTTTATTCTCTACACATTTCCACTCAACTATCAAGTTTATCTAAATTCATTGTTGTTTTATCTTAAAGAAAGAAGTGTTGGATCCATCATCTTTCCTTTGACAAAACTTTATTGTTGTTTGAACCATTTTTTGATTTAGAAAGGGATGTTGGCCAATTTTTTCAATCATTTATAGTCAATAAGAAGATCATTTCTAGTCTACAATGCACTTAAAACTGAAATATATGTAGATAGAAAAATTCAACATTTATGATTTTTGCCAAAGTTTTACTATCATTCATTTTTTTTCTTCAAATGAAGCTTTATTGAAGTGTTAGTGACAAGGACCATTATGTAATGTTTAATATAAATGGAGGCGACACACATAGTTTTGATCAAACAATATTAGCATGCCGCGCCGGCGCCCTTTTAACGACGGAGTTCGCCTCCCATCGTTCATATCAAGTTGTTCTCCCCATCGCGTTATATCGAGTTTCTTAAGCCTTATCTTCTCCTGTTCGACCTTTATTCCTATGGATCCGTCGTGGAACTCTCTGGCTCACGATCAATCGGCCGATGCCACGAAATCGGAAGAAATTCCAGATTCATTCATCTGTTGCGTTTGCTTGTAACTCTTTTCCTCCTCGCTTCCTTATCCTTAAACATTCTGTTTAATAAGATTTTTGTATTTGTTGATAATTTCTACGAGAATGATCTGGTATATTTGGCGGCTTGGCTGTTCTGTTTGATAGGATGGTGTGTGGGTAATTTGGTTACAGAACATAGGGCTTTTATTTTAGTTCGGTTACATTTTTCGTCAGGATGTAGATAAGCATTTGGGTGTTGCAGTAAAGCAATTTGATTATTGATTAGCGTAAATTATTACCTGTTGCTGTGAAATTGCGAATTAGTTCGAGGTTATGGGCTGCAGTGCGTTGGTTACTGCTGGAGAACATTGTAGGAAGGTTCTTTTGTAGGTCCAAAATCATTCTGATGATCTCCTTTCTGATTCAAAATTCGGATGTGAAGCACTTGGTTCTGGAGTTTTTAACCTGCGGAGTTTAGTAAGCTGAGTAATCCCTTATAGCAGCTCCTATCAGGAGGAGATATACTTTAGGATTTCTAGTTACTCGTTTGTGTTTTACTTCTTCTTTTTTCTCGTTCACTAATGCATTTTTGGACAATGTTTGAATATGAGTTGCGGGACAATCTGTTATCTGATCCAATTGGGTGAATGAGATTTTGGGAAGGCACTTTGGAGATGCTATGAAATTGAGCATATGAACCAAACTCCTATATAACAAGCATGATGATGATTATTTATGTGATGTTGGTTTTTTCATTAACTTCACTTTTATGTTAACCATTTTATAATCCTTTTTATTCGTGTAATTAGACCAGTTTTAATGTTTAATTTTTACTTTTGCAGGGAGCTATTGCACAAGCCAATTGTTCTTCGTAAGACATATGCTATTTTTTAGTTTAACGCTACTGAATGCTATATGAAGATTACTGTCTGTTGATTCTTCCCATTTGTCTACTGCAGCATGTGGTCACGTTTCTTGTTTTTGGTGCGTCCATAGATCAATGAATAGCCGATCAGCTTCTAATTGTCCGATATGTAGGCATCCATACGGCCACTTCCCAGCTGTGTGCCTACTGCTTCACTCATTGCTCTTGAAGATGTATCCTGTTGCTTACAAAAAACGAGATGAGCTGATTCTTGGTAAGCTGTGTTTTTACACATTCACATACAAAAGGATTCTTCGAATGTTTTTGTGGAGATTATGTGAAGTTGTGTGTTAGTTTGGATGTGATTATACAAATACATTACCCCTCCGTCTCATATTCTTTCACTTTTTAATTCTTCACAAAAAAATATGCATGTCAAGACATAAGCTTGTTAAATTTTCATTTTTAAATTACCATTTACTGATAATGCAATTGCTTTCAAATATTTTGAAAGTTTGCGCATGATTTGGCTAATTTTGGATGGTAAGTCCAAAATTACTATGTCTACAATGCACAACCTAGAAGCTAGGTTTTAAAAACATGGGAGCTTAAAGTCCAGTCCAAATTTTCCCGTTTCTTTCTCTTGTTTGAGAACACATTCACATGTAGTATGAGCTACTGAAGGGATTGCTACACACACTGAAGCCTTGTGGTAGACAGTAGTATTATCTTTAGCAGAAAAAAAGGATCTACTTAAGAGTGGAGGGTAAATTTGGGAGAAATTATATAAATTGGTAAAGGTCACTTAAGTCATAACTTAAGGCACAAAAAAGTAATGATATGGAGTGGGCATACTACTGCATTTCATTTATGCTTTTGGTTACACATGGAATAGTTTTCTGACCTAGTATGTAAAGAATTGTATGCTATCTAGGATGTAGATGATGAGAAGAGTAAAGATAATTATGATGTCGTAAAGGTGAGAGCATATGTTGACTCATCACAATCTCATGATATATCTCAATACAACAGGACAAAATTTATGATGATATTGACTTCAGAATTTCATCTCATTATTCCATCCAAGAAGGTTGCCTCTGGGGGGGGGAGAGAGAGAGAGAGGGGAGGGGGGGGGGGCTTTAAGATATTGTTACTAAGATTTTTTGGATAAAAGTATAGTGTTAAGTAACTTTTAAACATTTATTCAAATTACCAACTTCAGGGTACCAATTTCAACATAGTTAAACTTAAGGTGCAATATGGTTGTTATGATGATTATATTACAATGAAAGCTACAAATATCTATAGTAGATTTATGTAAAGGATATTACCTAAGTTCTCAAGACAGCCTTGTTGCTTTCATATGCTGCAGAGGAAGAGAAGCAAGATGATGTTTTCTCACCTCAGCTGGATGGCTTTAAGACATTGTTCCTAAGATTTTTTGGATAAAAGTATAGTGTTAAGTAAATTTTAAACATTTATTCAAATTACCAACTTCAGGGTACCAATTTCAACATAGTTAAACTTAAGGTGCAATATGGTTGTTATGATGATTATATTACAATGAAAGCTACAAAATGTCTATAGTAGATTTATGTAAAGGATGTTACCTAAGTTCTCAAGACAGCCTTGTTGCTTTCATATGCTGCAGAGGAAGAGGAGCGAGATGATGTTTTCTCACCTCAGCTGGATGACCTTCCTTGTAAGTCACTCGCTGATGGAAAACCTGAATCTGCTAACTCATTTCAGACACTTAATTGGTCAATCAAGGAGAACTTTGTAATTGTACAGGCCAGCCAGAGCATCAGAATGTTGCTTCTGATGATAGTACTGTGAGCAAAGAGGATAGAACTTCGAATGGGTTTCACTGCATTACTAGCAAAGAGGCAAAGCAGGTTTCAATTGATGATTTGCTCTGTGCTGCATGTGAGCAGCTGCTTTTTCGTCCTGTTGTTCTCAACTGTGGGCATGGTACAATTGATTCTTCTTTGGCATCTCAATAGAATGCTTAATAAGCTTGTCCTAATGATCAGTCCATCCTTTTCAGTGTATTGTGAGGCATGTGCCATTAATCAGGTTCATGAAATGCTTAAATGCAAAGTCTGTGAAAGTTTTCATCCCAAGGGCATTCCAAAAGTCTGTTTGGAGCTTGATCATTTTCTTGAGAGTAACTTCCCTAAACAATATGCTTCAAGAAAAGCAGCTGTTAAAAGCATGCAGATACTTCCCAATCATGCATCACCAGGTATTCTATCTTCAGATGTTCAATCGCTCTATTTAACACCTACTATTTAGTACGAGTATTATTTAATGGTAACTTCAGTTAGTCTTATGGACTTGTTTTCCTTGTGTATCATCGTTCTTGACATGCATGTGGGTAACCACAGTTCACCAACTTAATAACCGCAACTCAACCAACAAGATCTCTTTTGTTTGAACAGATGATTCTGTGTGCTACATATGTGAACTGAACTCTCTCTCTCTCTCATCATTTATTCTGTATGTGTTTGAGAATTACTGAAAATCTGGCTCTTCTAGAGGGTCCAGCAGAACTTTCCTTGAAATTTGATTAATTCTGTTTGTGTCAGCTTTGACTCAAGGGGATTGTGGTTAGAGTGGTGGTTAATTTTTTTTTTTTTCTAAAATGGAGCATTCATAATAGTGTTTTTGTTGCATGAGTTTCAGTCCCTGCTCTTAATGATTATTTCATTCTAAACACCTGCAGGTCCTTCAACAACTGTCGGTGAGGTCCCATCATCTTGTTTTTCAGAGACTCCGGGAAGTCGTTTACCTTGTTCCGAGGTTCATTTTGGAGTTGGTTGTGATTCCTGTGGGGTAAGTGTCTAAGCATTTTATTCCTGCACCTGCTTGCCTGTCCGTTCCTCTTATTACCTGTCACGTGCTGCTTCTGATGAATTCAACTAGAGGGGTAAACACTTATTTTCCCTCCCTGGAGTCCCTGTGAGAGAGGAATAAAGCTGATCGCTAGACAGTTATACTAGAAACTAGTAGCCCATATAATCATGCTTGGTTTTAATTAACAAGCGGTAACTTTTGTTTTGCTTGCACAGATCTATCCAATTATTGGTGATAGATATAGATGCAAAGATTGCATAGAGAGTATTGGTTTCGATCTTTGCGGTGACTGCTACAATACTCGGTCCAAACTTCCTGGCCGTTTCAATCAGCAGCATAGGCCTGAGCATACTTTCGAGCTGATTAAGCCTGACATAATCCATAACATTATGGTGAGACTGGTAAGCGGGCAGCTAGAACATGCTCCTGCCGGTATCCTTATTCCCGGCATTGCTGCTGATGATGCTGCTTTCTTAGTCCCGGCTAATGATATAGAGAACTTCGAGCATATACCAGAGATCCCTGGATGGCCTGAGCCTGTCCTTGAGCCTGAAGAGAATGTTCAAGGTGCTCCAAATCCTGGGGATGAAGACTTGAATCACCAACCTGAAAACCCAAGAGACGATACAAGATGACTTCCACAGGGGTTGGATTACTTGTAAGTGATGGTTTCTGAATCCGACGAAGTAGATGCTGCCAAAGTGTCTTTGGATTCCTGATTTTGTGCCTGTAAGTAGAAAAAACATCCTTTGGACCATAATTGGATTCCGTAATCATCAATCGCTTTAGTAGCATGCATCATCGACCCCTGAAAACTGAAGCTTAGCTTGGTGCTTGGTGCTGGAAGCAACTGATAGTATATGTGATGCTAAAGCCACCAAGTTAGTTCCTCGATCAGTTTAGACGACAACGGAGATGTAAATAATGGTTTATATATTATCGGCTCATTAGTGCCTCATTATTCATTGCTGCCTCTGTGCAATGAAGAGAAATTTTAAGGCTTGTATATACTCCCTCACGTCTCTGTGCAATGTATGGTGTTGTGGTGATTTTAGTGTATTTTTCAGCTTGTTTTATTGGGTGTTTTTCCGTCTAGGGGGAATCATTTTTATTAGGTGTATATTCTACTTCCCCTATTCCGAAAAGAATGCTCTGTTTGACATTAAATAGTGCGTTTGATCTAAATTATTACTATGATAAATTGTTTTAAAAAATTTAAAATTCGTTCAATTTTTATTTTAAAAAAATAAATAAATATTTACAAACTACAAATATTCATTTATCATTTTCATATAAATGTTTCTATTTTCAATCTCAAAATGTTTGAGTAAGAAAATTTATAGATAAAAAATAAATAAAACATTCTTTCTGGACACGGAGGAAAAGTAACATTTTACCAAATTTATGTACTTTTTTTAAAGCATAAATAAAATTAACGCCGTGAAAGACATCATGGAACTGGGGATATATTGGGAAACAGAATCGAATTGATCCTCAAGATATCAATTTCTTTGGATTGGTTGCATGTATCCATACTTGTTTTAGTTAGGGGAATTTACATTTTGGAGGGGGGGAAAGATTGAAAACAGCAGTATTTATTAGTATAAGAGTCGACATCATTATTATTATTATTATTATTATAGTAAGAGTCAACATCATCTTGTTCAATCAATACTAACTAATCTTCCTCAGAGAACATCATATATAAAAATAGATATAGTATATAACTAAACCTATATTAGATAAATAAACCTTGTATATGCAGGTCGAGGGGTTGGTCACATGTAGCTTTCTGGACTTAAAACCATAATCAAACCCTTAGAAACTCCCTTTCCAATTTTTGGTTTTTACTACTACTACTGCTACTTTCTCGACCGCGCCATTGTTAATTTAAATTTTTTGGGTTTCAAAACAAAACGGTTTTATTCAATTTCGCCGTTTTACACTTCTTTTAACACCCCTATATCCACGCCCCTTTCAAAGCCTCAATTTGCAGGGTTGTCTGAATTACTCCATCATTTTAATAAATTTGATTAAGTATAGAGATTAAGATATGTTTTCGATTAGAAGATAACAAAGTAAAATATACATGGAGATCCAAAGTGTGTGGAGTACACCGGGGTGTTTAGCAAATGCGCATGTGATGACGTTGTGGGTGACTAAGGGTGGGGGGGAGGTGATTATTTGATTTAGAGGCTTGTTTGCTCATTTTATGGAAGTTAATGATTACCACTTGTCATTTGACCAGTGTTTGATTTGCTCCAAATATGATTTCATTGGAGCTAGCAAACGGAGCCAAAGCAAAAACACCACTAACTAATTCGTTTCCTTATTGGAAAATATACTTACTACTCAAACTGGTTTTTATTAACCTTTCTGAAATTTAAGAATAATTGAGTGCAAGTAGGGATAAACTCAGAGCTGTTCCCTCAATTTTCCCAAGCAAACAAAATGACAAAACAAAAAATATATATGGTGAAGATTTGAAGTGGGTAGAGGAGGAAGTGGGCGTGCGTGGCTGTGGGAGTGGGAGATGTATCATATCAAATGATATCAATTTAGCTAAGCTAATAATAATACGACTGACCCCACTTCAATTAATAACCAACAACATACCCTACCACTACTTTCTGGGTTTGTTAACTTTCACCCCTTTAACTATAGTATAACCTACAGATGCAGCAGGTCCGCTATCTATGGTTAAAGTAATTAGCGTAATTTTGACTATAGTTAAAGAGGGTAAGCATTAAATTTCCTTTTAGGAAATTTCATCTCTTCTTTTTACGTAAAATTCTCCCTTTCCAAAATTATGAGGTCCACAACCCGCCAATATAGAATATTTCGGTATTTCCATATGTTAAAATGGAAAAAAGAAAACGACCTCGAGAAACCTGTAATTCAATTTTCTTAATTTGACCATATTATCGTTTTATTTATTTATATTCAGAACTGCTAATATTTGTGGAATTATTTCATCTTATATAAAAATAGATAAAAGAAATATCCATGTCACGCATGTGACTCAAGGACTGCGGACATTATCACGTTCCGTTCCAAACAACATAATAATGAACATAATTTTATTATGAATTATCACGCATGAGTTCCATTTTGGTGCACAAACTCGAAGTGCCCATAAATATGTTTGTTTTTTTCAGTCCTTGAGTGAATAGTCAGTTTCCGGATAGATAGATAGATAGATAAATTATGAAGAAAATGAAAAGAAAGGAGGTGGGGAAATGAGTAGGACTAGGGATGTCAATTTCAACCAACACTCTAACTGATGATGTTTTTTTTACTATGTTAAAAATGATAATCCATATGGAAAGGAGAGAATAATGAATTACAATCCCTAATTTTAGCTGGTGTGTTTTTTTTTTATGAAAAAATTGAAAATTTTGATAACATATTTAAATTTTATAATCCCTATATCCCTGAAAAATTGAACACATTTTCTTTTTGGGTTGTCCCAAAAAAATGGATCACTTTCCTTTAAATGAAACTTCTCATTCTCAAAATTGTTAAACTATCATCACTTTATCTTTACTTTTTCTACCTCATTTTCATGCACTTTCAACCAATGAGACAATTAAGTAAACATATACAAACATCTTATATTCACCTTAATTTCTATGTCTAAACAAATCATTCAATCTTTTAGAGAATAAGGGAGTATAATGTTTGTTAAAGAAAAAATTGGAAAAAGTATATATTTATTTGATGGTTTGTTGATGAAATTTTGATAGAAAAATGTGTATAACACAGTTTGTTTGTCGGAGAAATCTTCAATTTTTACTCTATCCGAAACTTTTTGACCGTTAGACTTTTAGGTTAAATACACTAACTGTACTCAAACATTTTCAACTCGAACAAATCTATCCTAACATTTTCAACTCTTACACAACTACCCACATATCCTATTTGATTCATTGGATTCAAGGGAAGGCAGAAACAATTTTCAACAAATTCTCTAGAAGACAAGTTGTACCTCTCTTTCTTCTCTACAAGGTACCCTAACCAAGATAATTTTCCCTTTTTTCCCACGTATCCTCTTAAAGATCATACTCTCTCCCTCCCATAAAAGTAGTATTCTTTAAGCCCGCGCTTTAAAATAAACCCAGCACATGGGACGGGAAGATGGTAGGAAATTTTCCCTTTTGATGAAATATCACAGGATGATATACAAAATAGCAAAAACAGAGATTTTTAGAGGCAGTAGCGAAAACTGTGATTTTTATATGGACGATACATACAAACTCAGCACATGCTCATCAAATGGTAATATCCAATAGTTGGGCATGAAGGAGAAAATAATTAAAACCAGGGAAATTGGAGAACAGAACAGTCAAGCGTGCAGAAAAATGTCCAGGATTACAACTCTCCTTTTGCTCCAGCCTTCCCAACTTTTCATCCTACTTTCTTGTAAAAGGCTTTGACTTTTGTCAAAGTGAAAACAAAAAGTTCTCCAAAATCCTTTCTTTGCGCACCTTTAAACCGCAAAGGGAACAAATTTAAAAAGCATAATCATCATCATCATCAATTACACTGGTTTTCCTTTTACTTCTAACCCAAGCGATTACTGCTAGCTAATTAGCCTCATCTGGCCTTAATTAGTTCATGTCGGAGTGGTACAAGGAGAGAGGTGTGTGACTGAACCGGAGGATGACCCACAGAGGAGGCCCATTGAATATGCCAGTTGCAATCTTTTGTTTGAACGCCACCTGTTTGACAAAAATGGCCAAAGAAGCCACATCTCCAACTCCAACTCCAACCGGGTCTCAGTCTTTGTCTCTCTCTCCGACTCTCACTTTTCTCTTTCCTTTCTCTTTCCTCACTTCGCTTCCTCTGTCGTCGCTGGGGCTCTCTCTCCCACTGTCGCTTCATGGACAAGCAACAGCTATCCTTGGCTAAGAGCTCCCGCCACCGCTGCAGTGAATGGTTTGCCTCCTAAGATTTCTGAGTTTGGTTTTGTAAATAAATTCTGTTGATTGATGCTATTTGACTGTCTCCCATGTTTTGTACTACACCTCTTCTTTACTCTTTTTTTTCCCTGCTCTATTGCTCTGCTTTTCATGGTGTATCACTTTTCTTCAACTCTGCTCCCTAAGGGGTGCACTGTAATGCTAAGAAGTGCCATGCCATTGTCTAGTTCTTTGCCTTTAATCTTCAACTCATCTTCCTGAAACCTCATGATGGTGGCCTCTTGGGTGTTTCAGAACTTAAGCTCAGCTTTTAATGTTTTCAGATACTCCTGAATGGACAATGCTAAAGTCAATGATTTTGTACATCTTCTTATACTTCCTTTACGACTGATGAGATGCTGGTCCATCGTTGCAGGATTTTTCGTGATGTTCCAAGTGATATAACTATTGAAGTAAATGGAGGGATATTTGCTTTACACAAGGTATTCCATATTCTTCAACTCTGGTTTATATTGTCACAGGTGAAACTGAAGGTTCCCTTTACATAGTTTGAATATAGCGGGATAATGAGCAGAGGTGCAATTTTGTTTGAAGTAGACGATGAGAAGGACATAGTGTGAATAATTGATTTTAAAAGATCAAAACTACCACCTTAAGTTCGTAGTAGTGTAGTGTATCTTAACAAATTCTTTCGCGGCCTTGATCGGTGATTGCTTTTTCAATCGGATGAAGAACCTGATTGAAATTCTGCCATAGTTGTTGTGAACTAAGTTTTCTTTCTATCTTTTGTTACACGCAGTTTCCTCTTGTTTCTCGTAGTGGCCGAATCAGGAAGTTAGTTGCAGAACACAGAGATTCTGATATCTCAAGGGTGGAACTTCTAAATCTACCAGGAGGCACAGAGTCTTTTGAGTTGGCAGCAAAATTCTGTTATGGAATTAACTTTGAAATTACATCCTCAAATGTGGGTCAGCTCTGCTGTGCTTCTGATTACCTTGAGATGACTGAAGAGTATTCAAAAGACAATCTCGGTTCACGGACTGAAGAGTACATTGACAGTGTAGTCTGCAAGAACCTGGAACTTTGTGTTGAAGTTCTTCAGCAATGTGAAAATCTACTGCCTCTAGCAGATGAATTGAAAATAGTTAGCCGCTGCATTGATGCTATTGCATCAAAGGCTTGTGCAGAGCAAATTGCATCAAGTTTCTCTCGCTTAGAGTATAGTAGCTCAGGTAGACTACACATGAGCAAGCAATCGAAATGTGAGGGAGACTGGTGGATAGAGGACCTCTCTGTTCTCCGGATAGACTTGTATCAGAGAGTTCTAAGTGCCATGAAGTGCCGTGGGGTTCGTCCTGAGAGCATTGGTGCATCTCTTGTAAACTATGCAGAGAAGGAGTTGACAAAGAAATCTAATTTGTGTAATCCATCAGTGCAGACGAAAGCAGATCTAGTTTCAGGGTCTACTGCACATGAACGGGTTGTAGTTGAGACAATTGTCAGCCTCTTACCTGTTGAAAAACTTGTTGTTCCTATTGGTTTCCTGTTTGGACTTCTGCGGAGTGCCGTGATGCTTGATTGTACTGTTGCTTGTAGGCTTGATCTTGAGAGGAGGATCGGCTCCCAGTTGGATGTAGCAACCCTTGATGATCTTTTGATCCCATCTTTTAGGCATGCTGGGGATACCCTATTTGATGTTGACACAGTTCAGAGAATATTAGTTAACTTCTCTCAGCAAGATGATAGTGAAGATGATATGGATGATGAATCTGTTTTTGAGTGCAATAGTCCTCGTTCCCCATCCCAATCTGCGTTGTTTAAAGTCGCAAAACTAGTGGACAATTATCTCGCTGAAATTGCTCCTGATGCAAACCTGAAGTTTGCAAAGTTTATGGCCATTGTAGAAGCTCTGCCAGCTCATGCCCGTACAGTACATGATGGTCTATACCGAGCAATTGACATTTACCTGAAGGTTTGTATTTTGGATGATGCCCTATCCATGATCCTGTCCATATTTTGTTTTCACCCATTTGACAGGTGACTATTACATCATGTCGAGAAAATCTCTGCTGCATATGATACAAATAGTTCCTTTCCACAAAAGAAAACAGTTACATGTACATTTTCAAAGCAATTTTTATCTGAAATGCACGTTTGAGAATTAAATTTTCTTATTGAATTTTACATTTCAGTATGCTTTCCCCATTACCAAGTCATATGTAAGCTAAATTCCTTCACAACAGTAGTTTTCGCAACTTTGCCATGTCTAACTCTGATTGTTGCACATTCAGGCTCATCAAAGCTTATCAGATGCAGACAGGAAAAAGCTTTGTAAGGTTATTGATTTTCAAAAGCTCTCCCAAGAGGCTGGTGCACATGCGGCACAAAATGAACGTCTTTCTCTCCAATCCATTGTCCAAGTCCTCTATTTCGAGCAGTTAAGGCTCCGAAATGCATTGTGTTGCTCTTACCCAGAGGAGGACCGCAAGCCAACACACCAGTCTTGGCGAATCAGCAGCGGTGCACTCAGTGCAGCAATGTCTCCACGAGACAACTATGCATCGTTGAGGAGAGAAAACCGTGAATTGAAATTGGAGCTAGCTCGTCTGCGCATGAGACTGAATGATCTAGAGAAGGATCATGTTTGTATGAGGAGAGATATGGCGAGGTCTCATTCTCGTAATCTTCTAAGTTCATTCTCAAAGAAAATTGGTAAGCTGAGTTTTTTCACTCATAGTTCTTCAAGGGGATCAAGTTCCCCGTCAAGGCATTCCTACAGAACAGATTCTAAGGTGATTGAGAGAACATGTGCCAGCACAGATTAGGTAACTGATAGTAGCTGGGCTGCCAATCTCTGTTGACCTTGACGAAAAAGGAAAATGCTTCTTTGGATATATTTTGCAATGTTGTTTCTGAACTCCCCTTTCCTGTACTATGTGTATAAGTTGTGATGCTTGTGTGAGCAAGGAATGGGCTTATGCTTGATTGCAGTTTTGTTGTTAGGAGATGACATATTTTATCTGTTTCACTTTACCCTCTCATTAACAGATTTACTGTACTGACAATATTTGGTACATCATGTTAAAGATTGAATGCATCACTTAAAAGTGATCCTGCTAACAAATTTTCATTGGTTGATCTGTGTAAGTCTCAATTAGGCCAATGGCCCAACCCTAACCTCGGTACAACTTATCTTGCTGTACCCCTAAACTGAGATGAAACTTATTTCAAGCATATAAATGTCATCTGATTCAAATCTTTGTTCATAATCCAGCTTTTGCATTGAAACATGATCAGTGTGATTACAATCCTAAGAGTAGGAAACTGTTTAAGATGATAATCTGCACTCTTTGCACATCTTCCATTTAAATGCACTGTTTCTTGAAAAAACTGCCAACTTTTTTACCCTCAGCTGGATTGCACTCTACGCCTCAATTATGATCTGCAGAACTCTCTGTTTTTTATGATAAAGTAAACAGAAAATCAAAGAAAATGAACCAACCATTTTCCCAGCTGCGAGAAGTAAAGCGGCTTATTTTCACAAGATCCACTTGAAGGCAGGCAATGTTCATATGGTTTAGTACCTGGAGCTTTAACAATTCGGCTGCAAAGAGAATGTAGGTTGAGCCCAGAGAATAGGGCTAGAAACAAGTTCTCAACTTAGGTGCTAAAGTCAGGCTATATTTAAGAAAGTCTGATGTACTTCACCAGGAACAAAATGAAGAAGAAATAAGAATATGCGTGGTGGGATCTGCATCTGCATGCTAAAAGAAGTGAAAAATCAAATCTTGGAGGACTGTTTATGTTGTAAAAACTGGAAATTTCCTGTCCCTCTCCTCACATTTTGCAGGCAACTTGAAAGCAACTCTGAGAGGTTGCGGCTTTCGTTCTCTGTCCTGTTTCCTCAAGCAAGGTTTGACTCTAGAACTGTCTTCCCCAGCGGATGCAGCAGATTCATAACCATCACTCATCCATATCCTCTTGAATTCAAGGTAGCTTGTCTGATGCCTGGTTACACTTTCAGGAGCAGATTCGTATTCAGACCCCGTTTCATGGACCAGCGGCTCCGGGCCTTTTCTTCTCCAGTGTTCATCCTGGACTTGTCTGTTTGGCCTCTCCCTGCGACTTCGATGTTTCGGTTCTGTCATTCTTGCTCCTGCATCAGACTTTCTTGGTAGATTCTGACCAGTAGGTCCCGGGCAGAAAATACCAGAACAAGAAGGATTTGTTAGACATGGTGGAGAAGATTGTTTGGTGTAACCATTGGCCTTCATCAGCTGATACACGGTGTGAGCAGGAACAATGAGAAAGGCTCGCCCGAGATTCAACATAGAATCTGGTCGAACAACAACCCATGGATACTCAAAAAAATCGGGGCGAGTGATCAAGTGCTTTGGATTCTGCCTCATTACTTCCTTCGCAAGAATCGGTTTCTTGTGGATCTCCACATGCCTTCCCCTGTGGACTAATTTCAGCACACCCTCTTCTTCAGTTACCAGTCCCATAACTTCTTCAGATTCTCATCTGCTGATCAACTTCTCTTGATGAACGCCGGGGAAGCGAGGGTGTTCCGATGAGCTGTTCAGTCGTTTTTGTAGAGGTCTCTCATGGTCTGATGGGGACAAAAAAAAAGGGACTGCTTTTACTAGAAATGTTCATAGTAGAGGAGCATAGTAGCTCTAGGATCTTCTGTTTCCTAAGGAGCTTGTTTGGATTACATGGTTTTGGATAGGGCCTTGATTATACTTACTCCCTCTCACAAAAAGAAAAAAGAAAAAACAGAAGAAGAAATATTTCCCCCAACATACACATTAAAGAATATTGAAAACTTAAACGAAATAACTTTTCAGATGAATAATAAAATTTGAGGATAATAAAATGAAAATGATGCTAAAAAATTTCCTATATTTTATCTTGTACGGAACAACTACGTTTGGAATTTGGATTATGTGTGGTTTTGGATAGGGGGTAAGATAGCCGTCAAGCTTTAGCTTTACCAATGGCCCATATTTTAGTAATGGAGAAGGAGCCGAACAATTAGACTATATATATATATATATATATATATATATATACGAGGACCAATGTTTTGTATGTGAGTACTGACTAGCCGTTCTTAAAAGAATGTCAATGTATTGGCTGCTGTCTTTTAAGTAAAAATTCTGGAATTACGTGATCAAAAGTTTATAAATGCTACCATTTTTTTGTCGGTGTGTTTAAAATAACTTGATCAGTATCATTTTCGATTAAAAAAAGTTTTGCTTAAGAGGATTGTTTGCCGCCTCCTTTTTTTTCTTCTTTTTTTTGAAACTTTGCCGCATCCTTTCTTAAGTGAAAGAAAAAATTGAACTTTGTCTTTTCATTGAACTTTTTTTTGACAGGGGGAGGTGTCAGTGTAACACCCCCAAGCTTCTCAAAAACTGCTAGATCTAACCTAGCGTTTTAACCTAGACTAGGTTCAATAACAAATGTAATACAATACAACGGGGTAAAAGAATCAAGAAAAAAAAATCCATGATACCCTAAAAAAAGAAGAAAAACTCACAGCGAGAAGCAGAGCTACGTTACATATTCAAGGTAATAAAATCCTTCAAAAACATAGGTAAAGAATCAATCCAGGTGGAGCTAACTGCGACATCAAGGGCTCTTTTAGCCAGCAAGTGAGCAACCTGGCTAGCCTCTCTGTGTGTTGCAGTCTCCACCAGGACAGTTGTTGAAGGCTCCCTTGAATATTTCTAGCATTGAGTGCAACTTCTAAATCACCCATGCAAGGAGCAAGGATAGCATTAACTACATCCTTAGAGTCCGACTCCACAATAATCTTTTGTAAATTACAACTATGAATCAAATGCATGCACTACTAGATGGCTAAGACTTCACCATAGAAAGCATTCAGAAGACCACGGAATTTAGCCATCAAAGCCGCAACTACAATACCCCAGTCGTCCCTTAGAACGACACCAACGTCGATCCATCCCTCCAAGTCGATCGCAGCGTCCGTATTAGCTTTCACCCATCCAGCCGGAGGAGGTTGCCACTTCGCGAAGAGACATGGGCAGAGATTGAGATATGGAAGGCATTTCATCTCCATAATTTGATGTGAAAGCAACAATGTAAAATTTTGGATAGGCCACATACTTTTATCATGAACTACATTATTCCGATTTCGCCAAAGGAGATAAGCTGTGATAATGAATTTGGCCCAGTCCTCGTCAGAGTAGTTCACTCTAATCCAGTCATGCCAGCTGCATACTTCAGAGATCCTCCTTGTACAACAATCGGCTGGTTAATGGCCATCCAAACATCTCGAGCAAAGCCACAGTCTCGAAGAATATGTAGAGTTGTCCCTGAGTGTTGGTTACACATAGGACAATTGTCGTCGTCAATCACACCTCGGTGACGAAGATTTGCCCGAGTTGGAAGGCACAATTGAACCGCTCGCCACATGAAATTTTGATGTTTATTCAATGTGTGAGCCTTCCAGATATGTCGATAAATTTCTTTGTGCTGAGCTCTTGCCCTCCCAGCATGCGTGTTGCTCATATGGGCCTTATAGCCGATTTTGGCACTGTAGGTACCATCACCTGAGAAATGCCAAATCAATGCTTTGTTGTTCTCATCTTGGTCCAACGGAATCCAGTTGATCGCCTCCACGTCCGGCTGATCAAAGACAAGCTGCAGGAGTTGAATGTCCCACTCTCGTCGACCCCGCACAAATAAAAAATTGACGGTAGTATCCAAAGGTAAAAAGCGAAGAGGAGAAGAGGGTTTGAAGTTGATATTACCAGGAATCCATAGGTCTTGCCAAATTCGCACTCCAGACCCATCACCAATGCGCCAACGCAAGCCCAGCTTCAGGACTTCCCTCCCCTTCATCAAACTTTGCCAAATATAAGAAGCATTATTTTGCTTCTTTTGAGCCTCCATGAAGATGGAATTCGGAAAGTATTTTGCTCGTAGCACATGAGAAGATAAAGAATAATCGTTAGTGCACAATCTCCATCCTTGTTTGGCTAACATTGCCAAGTTAAAACCGGAGAGGTCCCGGAATCCTAAACCACCATCATTTTTTTCTAGGAGTTAATCTGTCCCATCTCATCCAATTTAAACCTCTGCTCCCAGCGCCATGATTTCCGAAAAATTTGCTGAGAACAACCTCCATCTCTTTGCAAAGTTTATCCGGGATATGGAACACTCTCATCACGTATATTGGTATAGCCTTGGAGATCTAAGCACCACTCTACTTCTATAATATTTTTGGTTGCCTTTTTCAAAAAACGTATATTGGTATAGCCTGACCAATTGCCTTAATCATAATTTCCTTACTAGCTCTGGACAGTGACTTGGCAAACCAAGTTTTGGTGTTCTGGGCAATGCGCTCTTTAATATATAGGAATGCCTCCTTTATGTTTCTGCCAACAAAAGTGGGAAGTCCAAGGTAGCGCCCCACACTATTGCACACTGAAACGCCAAAGACACTCATGAACTGTTTCCTGTCATTAGTTAAGGTATTAGGACTGAAAGAAACTCCAAATTTATCAAAATTAATACACTGTCCAAATATAAGCTCATAATGATGGAGAACTTTCCCTTAATTTTCGCGCCTCAGGAAGGGTAGCCTTGCAAAAAAGTAAGTTGTCATCGGCAAAGAGAATGTGGGTGACGGTCGGACCCCACTGACTTAACTCCCGTTACCTGCGTCCTTTATGTGCCCGATGAATTAAGGTTGTCAAACCCTCAAAGCATAGTAAAAACAAATACGAAGATAAGGGGTCTTCTTGACGAAGACCGTGTTAGGGAACTATACAGCCATGATTGACACCATTAATTTTGACTGAGTAGTGAACAGTTGTAATACAGTCAATTATGGTGTGAATCATCTGGTCTGGAAATCCCATTTTTTCCATCATAGTTCGGATAAACTCCAGTTGACTCTATCATACGCCTTCGACATGTCGAGCTTCAAATTGTTGTTTATTCTTCTGTCTTAATTTTAATAAGCTTGATGGACACGTTACATGCCGCTGACGTTTAACAAAGGCTGAATGGGAAAGAAAAACATTTAAGAGGACTTACCAATGGCTACTCATCCGAAATTAGATTTCAAAAACAATTGAAACATATAATTTTCAATAATTAAAATAAAATTTCATTTTTACAATTTTTAAATATAAATTCAATTATTTTTATACATAAATGATGATCGATTATGTAGTTTATAAATAAATTTTGAAATAAGGAATTATTTAGGTAATTTGAATTCAAATGAACCAAAAAAAAAGAATTCAAATGAAAATGGAATGTACGTTGACAGTAATCAAAAAAATAAAACTAGTAATTTGACTAAAATTCAAGGCTGAAGATAAAATGCGCACATGAGTTTGAAGAATAATCACAAAAGTACCATTATATGTTTATAAAACAAAATGTTAATTGAAGCGATGATGTCGGAATTAGGTTGGATGAGCTCCAAAGCATCCATGGAGAGAGATTTTGTATTTCCTTTTCTCCATTCTTTAAATCAAATAAAATGTCTTTGCTATACAACAGAAAAATTAAAACAATTAGCAATATAAGAAGAAAAAAAGAAACTGAGGAGAAAGAAATCCATGTGTTTTTTTAATAAAAAAAAAGTATTTCACCACAATCGAGTTTCATAAAGTATTGATCTCCATCCGTACCCCATTAATTATTCTATTTATTTTGGTTGTTTCACAGTATTTGATCTATAATTTTATTTAAAAATATCTAGACATGTAAAATTAAATAATTTACATGCTATCAAAATTTGAAATGCAAAGTTTCTAAATAGATTTTTTAAAACTTTTTTTTCACCATTTATCTTTATGAAAATTTGAATCAAACATTGAACTTTGAAACACAAAAAACAGATTGATCAATTAATCGGGTACGAATGGAGTACTTTATAGCATTTGATCAATAAACTTTGTGAAATTAAAATGATAATAGTAACAAAAACTTATCAACATGTTGTACATTTTGATCATCATCTTATAAAGTCTTATTAACATTTTATAACATTTGATAAAATGAGAACAATATTAATAGAAAATCGTCATTTCATGAAATCTGATTAGTATATTATAACATTTAATCAACAAACTTTATGAAACTAAAATGAACAAAAAACTAATCAGTATATTATACATCATGATCGTCATTTTATGAAGTATGATCAACATGTCATAATATTTGATCAACAAACTCTATGAAACTAACCCTGATCAACATGACAAACTACTGATCAACATTGGACAGAAACAGATCAACATGGCAAGACTACTGATCAATATTGGAAAACAACAGATCATCATGACAAGACTAATGATCAATATTGGAAAAAAACAGATCATCATGACAAGACTAATGATCAACATTAGAAAGAAACAGATCAACATTTGGATAGAATGAGATCAACATGACAAGACTAGTGATCAACATTGGAAATGTGCAAATCAACATGACTAGACTAGTGATCAACATTGAATAGAAGCAGATCAACATGATAAGACTACCGATCAACATTGAAAAGAAGCAAGTCAACGTGACAAGACTACTGATTAACTTGGACGGAAGTAGATCAACATGACAAGACTAATTATCAACATTTGAAAGAAGCAGATTAACATTGGACAGAAGGAGATCAACATGACAAGATTAGTGATCAACATTGGAAATGTGCAAATCAACATGACTAGACTAGTGAACAACATTGAACAGAAGCAGATCAACATGATAAGACTACCGATCAACATTGGAAAGAAGCAAGTCAACGTGACAAGACTACTTATCAACTTGGACAAAGCAGATCAACATGACAAGACTAATAATCAATATTGGAAAGAAGCAGATTAACATTGGATAGAAGGAGATCAACATGACAAGACTAGTGGTCAACCTTGGAAAGGTGCAAATCAACATGACTAGACCTGTGATCAACATTGGATGGAAACAGATCAACATGACAAGACTACTGATCAACATTAGAAAGAAGCAGATCAACATGACAATTTACAAGACTACTTATCAAATTGGACAGAAGCAGATCAACATGATAAGTCGAATGATCAAATGACAAGACTAGTGATCAACATTGGAAAAGTGCAGATCAACATGACTAGACTAGTGATCAATATTAGACAGAATCATATCAATATGACAAGACTACTGATCAACATTGGAAAGAAGCATATTAACATGACAAGACTACTGATCAACTTGAACATAAAAAGATCAACATGAAAGACTAGTGATCAATGTTGGAAAGAAGTAGATCGACATGACTACACTATTAATCAATATTAGACAGAAGTATATCAACATTAGACAGAAGCATATCAACATGTCAAGACTAGTGATCAACATTGGAAAGGTGCAGATCAACATGAGAAGATTAATGATCAACATTTGACAAAAGCAAATCAACATCGTCAGAATAAATGTTGATCTGCATAGTTTATCAACATCCCCTTACACCTAATCGACAACGTTGTCGTGCTTGATCAGCAACATGAGTTCTTTTGAACATAATCTCCAGAATAAATGTTGATCTGCAAGGTTGATTAACATCCGCTTACACCTTATCAACAATGTTGTCGTGCTTGATCAGCAACATGAGTTCTTTTGAACAACATCATCAAAATAAATGTTGATATGTATGGTTGATTAACATCCCTTACACCTTATCGACAACGTTATTATACTTGATAGCAACATGAGTTCTTTTGAACAATATTGCCAAAATCAATGTTGATCCGCATGGTTGATCAACATCCGTTTACACCTGATCGGCAATGTTGTCGTGCTTGATCAGCAACATGAGTTCTCTTGAAAAACATCGTTAGAATAAATGTTGATTTACATGGCTGATGCTGTGACCCGTCCTCTTGGCCGTGTCACAACTAAAGGAATTAAAATAATTTAGGACTAAATTGAAAGTGTTAGAAAGTTTAGGATAAATTGGAAGGATTAAAATTTGAAATAAGCTAGAGAAGGACTAAAATGGAAAGAATTAGTGAATGCAGTTAAAAATGTGGAATTTAGTAAGTGGGGTAAGTTTGTAAGATTTAAACCTATGTACTAGTTGTCATTAACCTAAACCTATGTACTAAGTTAACTAGAGGTAGACACGACTACAGACTCGTTTTTTAAAAGGGGAAGAAACACGGTTTCAGGAGCTGGTGAGGTATGACAATGGAAGGTTATTTAGGATAGGGGAAAATCGAATCAGTAGAGGGGGGGAGAATAGAGCTCTGGCTCAATTCCAGAATGGATCAGATACGAGTTGATGATTTTGGGATGAGACCGGCGAGGAGAGGCGGAGTTGTTGGTGAGATGGTGAGTTTCGTCGGAGATGGGAATTTAAGAGAAGATGGTCAATTTAGAATTGATTCATATAATCAATTTACTGATTTGACATGGAGATTCGAGGCGGACATTTCAACAACGGAGTTCCGACGACTGAGGTAGTTTGCCTTGCGATTTCTGAGGTTAACGATCGTTGAAATCGTCGGGATGGCGAGGTTTGTTTCTGAGCAGACTTGATGGTTCAAGAAGAACGCAAGGCTGGTCAAAGGGCTTGATTCGAGCATAGAAGAAAGAGCAAGGGAGAAAATCTGAAGGTGGTTCTGGCAGATTCGAGAAGGGAGTAATTTTCTAACCCATTTTGTTGATTTAATTCATAGTAAATTTCAGAATTGGGCATGCAAGATTAATTGTATTTTCTGAATGATTTTTATCCTGATTTAAGTAGAGTTTTACTTTAGTTAAGCATGTAGATCTCTTGTTTGGGTTAATGGTTGATTACAAGTGATCTTCCATGTCTCGGTTGGCTATTAAAACAGGAAAATACTTAGTTGTTTAGTGCTTACTCTGTAACTCATTCAAGTTCTATTGATTGAAATCAACAAAATACTATTACAGTTTAGAATCTTATTATCTCAATTCCCTCGGCTGGCTGCTTATGGTCTTGTTTTTGACTTGTTTTGATCTGAAACTTTGATAACTTAGATTTTCTTACTGTTATTATTCACCTTATAGTTTGGGAACATGTTTTAACTTTATTGGTTGCCTTAATAGATTCATCTCAGGTTTACTAGTTCACGTTGTTAATAAGGAAAACGCGTTTCCTTTGGTAGTTAGATTAAAGTGTTTTACTTGTTAAATAATGTCATAGGACACTACACACTGGTACTTTTGATTTAATTAGTAGAATTAGTTTTTTCTTCCTGTACTTAATTGTTGTAGCTAGATGGTGAATGAATGGTTTGGTTGCCATTAGTTTAACTTTAACACTACTAGATAATTTACCAGTCAACCCTGGTGATGAGTTTGTTATATTATTTGCTAATTCATCTCTTGTTCTGATCGGCTGCCTTACTATGATTGATGTTCATGAATTCTTTATTAACTCAGATCTAGAATAATTGGCCACCTTTTCTTTAAGCATGCTTGACTAGTATATATTACTTTTCTCCTAGGAAAAGATTAATGAATATAACATGCAAGATTAGGATTGACACGACTACTTTCTATACATGTTTGCTACTTCATGATTCTTGTCTACTGATTTAATGACCAAACATGATAGATTTCTTTGAATCATGTCTACTACTTCTCGCATTCTTTGCGGACTGCTAGGACAATCCATGATAGCTTCGCTAAAGCGTGTCTCCTTTAATGTTATTGCATGATTGTTTGAAATCTTTCTTTGTTGCTTGACTGTTGGGTGTTCTCTGCTACATGCCGGTGGTAGTCCCCACTACCACCCCCAAGATCTTTACTGCTTTCTGCTTTATTTTCCATATTCCATTCTTTCTTCTCGAGCAAGATACTAAGCAATCTTGTCGAGAACTACGTGAGCCCCTGATTCCACTCAAGGGGTATCACTGATACTAAGTGGATATGTAGGCAACCCTTTAGGGCCCGAGGCATTACTATGTCTTATAGGTATTTATTCCAGGAATCTCTAGATGCTTCTCAATTGCTCAAAAGAACGTGAAGCTTGGTGTACAAGCAAGCTGCAGCAAGAGAGGACATAGAACTTGAGGGTTTAAATTGTATTTTTCCTTTTTTTTCTTCAAACTTGTAAATCTTGTATGCACTTAAAGATAACTGAATGGACTTGTAAATAATTTCTTAAACTTTTATATTATTTAAAACTCCTACAAGTCTTAAATTGTTTTCAAAATGATCCTGAAGGTTGTGAACTGCCGTTCACCTGAGTTTCTTCTATGCTTTACCAAGCAGCTAGAACGGCGGCTTCACAACAGCTGCGATGCACGAGTGTGTGTTTTCTAAATCGTAATCAAATATTGTTGACAGAAACGAGAATTGTAACTATGATGAAAATCTGGAAGTTGCTAGGCTAGTATGGAGCATCAACCATCCAATTGTCTGAATGCGAAAGAAAGTCGAAGACGAAGATGAAGTTGTTGATCTATGCAAGTGGCACAAGCTGTAATTTGTATGAAGTCTTAGATATATGCCCAATCTATAGCTACTGTATAAGATTACCGATTACCACACTTTTGAATCTTGATCATCAAATTTGACACTATTTCTGGGTGATGTTGTCATCAAACCAAGTTTCCACTTGTGAATTTTGCATACATCTATATTGAAACTTACCTTGATGAACAAGGCTATAACTCTTTATTTCCTATATATCGAAATTGAGTAAATGATTATAACTTTATGGTATTGTTGATAAAGAATTAATTGTGTTCGTATTTTATGTGAAATAAAGTTGGAATTTACGAAAATATATGTGAAAGTAGAAAGGGAAATCACTACTAGAAAATGTGCCAAAACCAACCGGCTAAACCAACGGGCAATTTAGCCCGTTGGTATTAACCAAGGGTTCATCCCTCGGAACTCTCTCCGGTGAGACCCAAGCATTATCCGGTCAGCATATACCAACGCGCAAACCCTTGGTTCGGTCGAAACATAAGCTATACCAACGAGCCACGCGTTGGTAAGTCCAATGGTACCAACGGGCGCGCCAGTTGGTACTACCTCAAACTACAGAACAATCATTGTATACATGTTTTAAAACTTTTTATTTCTAAAATATGAATATGTTACATCTACAAAAATATGAATATGATTAAGCTTTAATGTGATTAGATTTTTATTAAAAATATAAGTTTCATGATGAAATAGTTATAATTAAGAACATGCGTTTGAATCCAAAAAGAGGTAAGTTTCATGATGAAATAATTATGAAATTTTAATGTGGGGTGAGTTTTAGTAAAAATAAATAAATTCTATAATAAAATAGTTATAGTAATTAGAAAAATTTACAACGTAAGGAAACATTAGGATATAATTGAGGAGTTTCAAGTGTGATTAAGAGATAATGATTAATACTCCTTGAAAATTAGAAACACTTTACAAATAATATTTTTCTTCCTTAAACAACGGCGATGGGCCTAGCGGTCCGGTGGCAAAAGAGCCTCCTCTATTCCCCGAGACAGGAGTTCGACTCTTGTGAAGGTAGTTTTTTTTTTTAAATCGTTACCGTTCAGCGTGTTGGCCGTTGAAATGGTCGATTTCCAACGTGTCAACAGTTGAAAATTTGCATTTTCCAACGGGCTGTCCGTTGGAAAATCCGAATTTCACAGCAATTTACCTTAGAATTGGAAAGTTAATAATGAAAACAAGTATTCTAAAAATAAACACTAATTACATGCATGTTTTGAAACATAATTTTTTTTGAACATGGAAATTATGAAATTTTAATATGGGGTGAGTTTTAGTAAAAATAAATAAGTTCTATAATAAATTAGTTATAGTAATTAGGAAAATTTATTTTATAAGGAAACATAATTTTTTGAACATGGAAATTATGAAATTTTAATGTGGGGTGAGTTTTAGTAAAAATAAATAAGTTCTATAATAAAATAGTTATAGTAATTAGAAAAATTTACAACGTAAGGAAACATTAGGATATAATTGAGGAGTTTCAAGTGTGATTAAGAGATAATGATTAAGACTCCTTGAAAATTCGAAACACTTTACAAATAATATTTTTCTTCCTTAAACAACGGCGATGGGCCTAGCGGTCGGTGGCAAAAGAGCCTCCTCTATTCCCGAGACAGGAGTTCGAATCTTGTGAAGGTAGTTTTTTTAAAATAGTTACCAGTTCCAACGTGTTGATCGTTGGAAATGGTCGATTTCAACGTGTCAACAGATTGAAATTTGCATTTTCCAACAGGTTGTCCGTTGAAAATTCCGAATTTCACAGCAATTTACCTTAGAATTGGAAAGTTAATAATGAAAACAAGTATTCTAAAAATAAACACTAATTACATGCATGTTTTGAAACATAATTTTTTTTGAACATGGAAATTATAAAATTTTAATGTGGGGTGAGTTTTAGTAAAAATAAATAAGTTCTATAATAAATTAGTTGGCCAGTATTCTTGTTGGCCAGTGATTGTTGGCCAGTGATTGTGACGCCATATAATCTCCCACCGTGGATGTGTATGAAAATGCCATACATGTTTTTGACTCTCCTAATCCCAGGGCCGCGTAGTCCAAGGAAGAACATTGATGTATACTTGCAGCCATTAATTGAAGAGTTGAAAGTTCTATGGGAGGATGGTGTGAGACATGGGATGTATCATTTAGGCAAAACTTCACACTCAGAGCCGCTTTAATGTGGACGATTAATGATTTTCCTGCTTACGGTATGCTATCGGGTTGGATGACCCATGGCATATTATCTTGTCCTATTTGTATGGAAAAAACTAAAGCTTTTCAACTTGGTATGGTGAAAACAATCATTCTTCGATTGTCATCGACAATTTCTTGACCATGATCATCCATACGAAGAAATCGGACCGACTTCTTAAGAGGAGAGTTGAGAACAGTCCTCCCGATTCGTTTGACCGGAGAAGAGATTTGGGATCGAGTTTGAACTTCCATCGGTTATCGATCACAATTGGAAGGGTAATTTACAGGTATGGTACCGATCATAATTGGGACGAAAAGATCAATTTTAAGGATTTGCCGTACTGGAAGACCAATCTCATTAGACACAATCTTGACATAATGCATATCGAGAAGAACATTTTTGAAAATGTTTTCAATACCGTCATGGATGACTCAAAGAAGACGAAAGATAATGTCAAGGCTAGGAGAGATCTGGAAATTTATTGCAATCGGCGTGTTTTGAACATGATACCACTTGAAGGTGGTGGTTGCTTCAAACCGAAGGCTGCATATACACTTAATAATGAACAGAGCAAAGATGTTATAAATTGGATAAAATCATTGAAGCTACCCGATGGGTATGCATCAAATCTTGCTAGGTGTATTGACGGTGCGGGGGTTAAAATATTTGGTATGAAAAGTCATGATGTCATGTTTTTCTTCAAAAGTTACTGCGATTGCGTTTCAAGCTCTTCCATTAAATATATGGAAAGCATTGACAGAGTTAGTCGATTCTTTAGAGATTTGTGTATGAAGGAGTTACATTTAGAGAGACTAGAACGCATGGAAACAGATATAACAATCATCCTTTGTAAGTTGGAAAAACAATTTCCCCCGGGGTTCTTTGATTCCATGGAGCACTTGCCAATACATTTGCCATATGAAGCCAAAGTTGGCGGACCGGCTCCTTATCGATGGATGTTCAAATTTGAGTGGTAAAGTCATTTCCATCATTTAATTTTATGCATGGACTTCATATATGGGTTTCTTTGAATCTTTATGCATTCCATTGCTTAGGTTCATGGGATTCTTGAAGAAGAAAGCCACAAATAAAGCTCGAGTTGAAGGGTCAATTTGCAATGCTTACCTCATCCATGAAACCTCAACATTCTGTTCCTATTACTTTGAATCTCACATTCCAAGAAGGTTGACTAAATTACCACGTAATGATGATGGCGGCCCATTGCCACATGACCCATCATTATGGTCCATATTCACGGTTCTTGGCCGATCATACGGGCGGCGAAAGTTCGTTTTCTCTCGATATTGAAATGAAGGCTGCAAGGATGTATTTCATTCACAAGCGTGATGAAATCCAACCATATCTTGAGTAAGTACCTTAATCCGACACGTTATGGTTGCAATACATATCGATTGACTTATAATTGTGTCCTCAATATCATCCAACAATAGGATGTACATTCATGCGCTACGACAAACACTTGGATCAATTCTTTGCGGCACAAGTTGAAGCGAGTATAGAAAACAGTTTTCAAAGTTGGTTGCGGGATTACGTCGGCGTCTATCGAACTCGTATGTTGATTTCTTTTTTGAAAACGTGTTTATTCTCACTAGTTGCAACTTGTCATTGTGTTCTTGCAGATACAAAATAATTGTGATCTGAATCAAGTGGCATGTTGTGGGATGTTTCATTTGGACCTTCACGTAGGGTTGTCACTTGGCAGTGTATTTTGTAAATGGTTGCAAGTTCTGGACGACTATATGGGGTAGTGGGAAATCAACGAACAATAGTGGGGTATGTATTCGATGCACGGAGGATAGCACAATTGATTGTGATTTCTATGGAGAGGTTGAGGATATCATTCAATTGGAATTCCAAGGTTTGCCGATCAAACGAGTTGTCTTATTCAAATGCAACTGGTTTGATCCAACAATTGGACGTGGGACAAGAATTGACAAACAATATGGAATTGTTGAGCTCAAACAAAGTCGACGATATGTCAACTATGATCCTTTTATTCTAGCTGGTCAAGCTGAACGGGTATATTACAGCAAGTACCCAACAAAATCAAAGGATAAGAAAGATTGGATGGTTGTGATAAAAGTCATACCGAGGCGTATGAACGAGCATGTCACTTATGTTGTTGAAGAGGAGGCGTGGCAAGATGAGAATAATGAAATCAACGAAAATATCATCCAAGATGATCCAATTACAAGTTTAGGGGATCAAAGAAATGGAGATATTATTCATGATGTTGATATGGAAATGGATGAAGAAGAACAGTGGGACAACTCAAGTTCAGAGGGGTCATTTAATACCGATGCTCTGACATCATCTACTGAGCATGAAACCTTGAATGAGCTATCTGATGAAAATGACGGTTCAGAAGATGACTAGTTAATTTATTTGTATATTCTATGACTTTAATACATTTTCGATGAAATGCATTACTTGTGACTTTTAAATATTTCTTACTTATCATATGTTATATATACATACATGTTGTACATGGATTTAAATTTCATGATGTAGGTAGAACAGAATGGATGATAATGAAAATATTCAGCGGACGAAAGATTACTTGCGGAGAGGTAAGAAGAAAAATCTTCTACTTTAGCGGCATTAGGAAAGCATTTGGAATGTACAGTCGGATAGGTCGAGCCAAGGGTGACGGATCCGGGCATCGCGACACTGATGTTGTGATGGGGCACGCGTTCGAATACAGCGGAAGATGATATTGTCGGGCGGCGATGATTCTGTGGCGCGCTCTATTCATCAGCGCCAGCAACCGAGCAGATCTCGGCGTACCCAGACCCAACTACATGGCACCGACCATGATCACCAGCGCATATTTATCAAACCATTTGGTGATGGGTAATTAACTTAAATTTGATATCATAATTGATAAAGTAATAATGTCAATTAACTGTTACGTGCATAATATGTTTCTTTAT
The DNA here is from genome assembly GCA_024586325.1 of Stellera chamaejasme. Taxonomy (NCBI): domain Eukaryota; kingdom Viridiplantae; phylum Streptophyta; class Magnoliopsida; order Malvales; family Thymelaeaceae; genus Stellera; species Stellera chamaejasme. Next base: position 8,233,319 of record CM044982.1, on the reverse strand, counting down.
ATAAAAATATAGGTTTAATCCAAGTAAGGCAAAGGATTGGGTTACCTTTGTGATTAAAGCAAATTATGACAATGGAACGGGAGATGCATATCCAACTTGGCCTATCGCTCGATCCCAAGGCGCGGTTCTCCGATGGTTCGCCGAATTCAAGGTATAAATTAAAAGGACTTTACACATATATAGCTAAACTCTTTGTTACAAGATTTAATTGTTACTGCTGGAAATTTCTTATGTATATTTAATGTTTACAATTACCAATCTTGTTAGAAACATTGCGAATGAGATCCAATTCAGGAGTCAGAGGTGTATAGGATTTTCAATAAGCTCGGCGTAAGTCATTTGAATAGCATGTACAATACATTAAGGAGACAACCTCGAAGAGAAGCGTTGGAGCTATGCAAGTTGGCTTGGTGATGAATCTTATCAAAAATTATTTGAGTTCTGGGCAAGCGAGGAATTTGAAGCTCAGCGAAAAATGCAAAATATCTGAAAGCAAGCTGCTCGGATGCTCGATTTACAGGAAGGGCCGTCATTCAGTTTCTGACATAGCATTAACTCTGGTATGATAAATTTAAATTAGTTTTCTTAGATTATTCTTACATAGTCCTGCACACTTCGCTCATCTATATTTATCGTATAACAGTATGAAAAAGATCCGGAACACCGTATGCCTGGACTTTATACGCTTTACAAGACTGTCAACTCGGCACAGGATGGATCGATTCCTTCGCAGAAAATTAGATCCGTTGTTGTAAGAAATTTTGCATTCTTAAATTTCAAGAATATTATTATCAATTGAAACTACTAATTGTTATTCGTGTGCTTATGAAATTTCAGGAAATGTTGAAAGTCAACGTGAAACGCATTCAACCACCTCGAGACCGATGCCCCGTTCAATGAGGACAATGCATTTCTTCAGACGGTTGGAAAAAAAAATCGAGGAAGATTGTCAGGATTAGGATCTATGGCTGTGATGATTCCCGGACGTCAATCTTTCAGCTATGTTCCTGCTCAAGAGTCTCCGCAAGTGATCCAAATGAGGGAGGATATGAAAAAAATAACGGAGAAGATGGAACGGCAAAAGGCAAAAAACAAAGAGAAATTAAAGAAGACAAAAGAGGAAATCAGCCAAATCAGAAAAATGCAGAACAAGATGATGAAAGCATTAATGAGGAGATCAAAGTTAAGTGGTCCGGGTACAAGTTCTCGAGGGATACCTCTTGATGAGTTCGATCACGATATGGCAGCGCATTACAGTTCGAGCTTCTTGAAACACCATCAACATCAGATTCAGAATCAGATGGGTCGGACAGTTAAGCTTCGGTTAGGTATTCGATTTTCAAAAAACTTGTTAAGTCATTTTAGAATTCTTTAATTCGGTTTGAACAGTATTCTATAAACTTTTGTGTAGGATATGTTATGTAGATATTGGATGCTACGTTCTACGTTTTTAATTATATTTCAGTAGTACTTCTGGTGTTGAATGAATTTTAATTTAATAAACACAGGTTTGAGTATTGTATATGAATAAAAAATATTTTTTTAAGAGCTACCAACGGTCAACACGTTGGTATACGTTGGAAGCATTATTTAATCACAATACCAACTTCTGGCGGCGATTGGTACTCACAATACTGGCCCATTTGGCGCGTTGGTATCCACAATACCAATGGTGGCGATTGGTATTCACAATACCAATCGAGCGGGCGGTTGGTAAGCTTACCAACTGGTTAACTCGTTCGTACCTACACCAACTAGCTTACCAATTGGTAACCATACCAACACGTAAACCAGTTGGTAGTAGTACCAACGCGTTGACTCGTTGGTAGAGCCATACCAACGTGCTCGCACGTTGGATTGTCAATTCCGGTCACCGGATTTCGACACCAACGAGTAAGCCAGTTGGTAGAGAAAATTAATCAACGAGTTGGCCAGTTGGTTAAAATTATACCAACGATGCAGATACCAATGAGTCGTTTCCAACGGGTAAGTCAGTTGGTTTCGACGTTTTCCAACGTGTTGGCCTGTTGGTACTAACCGTTGGTTTTGCACCATTTTCTAGTAGTGAATGATTGAAGAAACAAATTAATTTGATAGATTTTTTTTTGGTGACAACCGAACACAGCATAAGTGAAGAAAGTGTTAGTAATCCTGCATTGGTGGCCATGAATAACTAGTCAAGCAGGGATGAAAATCTGTCCAGCATGGATGAAATTGAAGTTTGGTGGCTACGTATGTTGATTGTTGAGTAAAGATAACAAAAATAAAAAGAAAAGTTGAGAAAGAGATATTTGGATCTAATATTACGGAGTATATCGGTGGAAAGCAGAGAAGCACAATAACAATTTTGCAAGGTCCGTGTTAAAATGAGCACAGCGCATGCGTGGGCATAAGCGATTCACTTATTTATAAGTTTGTCATTCGTTAAATTTGACCAGCACAATAGTCATGTGTTGATCAACATGATTAATCAATCAACAACATTTCCTCGTGTGAACAACATCGACATATCAACATGACAAAACTATAGATCAACATGACACGTCTACTGATCAACATGCTAAAACGAAAGATCAACATGACGATAACAAAGATAAACATGGTAAAAAGAAAGATTAACATGACATAAAAGATAGATCAACATAATAAGAAAAAATATCAGCATGACAGGAAAAGAGATCAACATGTTAAAAAGAATGATCAACATGGTAAGTGGAGAGATCAAAATGCTAAAAAGAAAGATAACGAATAACAAGAGGAGAGATCAATATGCTAAAAAGAAAAATCAACTTGACAAAGAAAATAGATCAACATGATAATAAGAGAGATCAACATGTTAAATAAGAAGATCAGCATGACAATGAGAAAGATCGACATGCTATATAAAAAAATGATCAACATGACAAAAAATAGAGATCAACATGCTAAAAAGAATCATCAACATGACAAAAAAAAATCAACATTGGAAATGTGCAGATCAACATGACTAAACTAGTGATCAACATAACTACCTACTGTGATCGTCATCATTTTTATTCAGATTTCTTATGTTAGAAAATTATCAAATTTTCATCATTTGTAAGTTTGATTGTTCTTGAGTTTTATCGTGATCAAATTTTGATTGTGTTTGTGTTGTTGAGTTTGGTTGATTTGATTTCTAGAAGTAGATCTAAAATTGCGATAGAAGAATCACGATGAAAGAATCGTACGAAAGCTTCATCGGAATTCACGACGACTATCGAGATTGAAAGTTTCGACCGAAATCATGGTAATTTCAAAGCTGAAGTCGAAACTGGATCAAAATTCGCGATAGCTGCCGTCGATGAGAAACGCAGTGGTAGTAATATAATTACTATCAATAGGGGGTTTCAAAGTTAAAGAATTTGTGATGAATTATCACAAATATTCACTCTCACATTCACCGTGGATATAGGAGTTTTTCGGACCTCTACTGATTCACGCTAAAAGTGAATTCGTGAAAGTCACGTGAATTTCGGCCAATCTGTGCGACACGCAACTGTTGACCTGACGTCTCCTATTCTTCTTCTTCTTATTCAGTTAAGGCATCACGTGGTGACCCATCTGAAAAGTAGGAGACAAGTGGGGGATGAGTTTCTCAGATGAGATGAGAGGGCGAAGTTTGAGGGGTCACTTTGACAGAGATGAGCTCAATTTTTTTTCACTGATGAATTTCCCAAAACTTACTGATTTTTTTTTTCTTCCCATATTAGGTTTAAACACCCCTAATCCTTGCAACCTTAAATCATCACCCGGGTGATTTTTCACCCACTTGTTCAAATGACTCATCTATAAGGTAATTTGGGCCCCAACTAATTGCATAATTACATATCTATCCTCCATTTTTCAAGATCTGCAGGTGGGTGAAAAATCACGAGTGATAAATAACGTTGATGTAATCCTTGCGCATAGCGCAGCTTATAGCTACTCATTTTGCAAATAGTTCACGTATGTCCTGATGCGCATACATACCTACGCAATTTTAGTATATAGTCACTAAAAATTAAAATTCCCGTGTCAGTAATGTTTTTTCAGAATTTTTTAAACCAAACTTCAATGCAGCCGGCATGGCGCTTTCTGACCTGTGTCGGATAAGTTTTTCTAGTGCTACTATGATACGAAGTTGGATTCCGTCAAATTCGATTCCGATTCGATTCACCTCCTTCCTTATTCGTATTTAAAAAAATAGATGAATTTGTTTCCAATAATCATAATCTGCACTTTGGTCTTCCCATGTTTCGGCTGTATTGAAAGAGAGAGGCAAGCTCTCCTCAACTTCAAGCATGGCTTCCCTGCTGACAACGACACCGAAGACGGTCTCCTGTCTTCTTGGACAGCCGGAGACAGAGACTGTTGCAGCTGGGAAGGTGTCGAATGCAATGAAACGACTTCCCAGGTTGTCTCTCTTGCTGTTTCAGGCTTGCAAGGTTCACTTCCACAGAATCTCTCTCTCCATCACCTGGTTTCTCTTCAATTTCTTGACTTGTCCTTCAATGAGCTTCAAGGCCCCGTGCCCACTTCACTTGGGTCTCTCTGCAACTTAAAGAGCTTAGATTTGAGTTGGAACAGTTTCAATCAATCGATTCAGGGAATTTTCCATGGCTTCAGTATTGGGTGCACTAGGGTTTCTTTAGAGGTTTTGGACATGAGCTACAATTACCTCACCGGGTTCTTGCCAAATGTCTCAACTTTTCCACGTTTGAAAAGCTTAGACCTTGAGAACAACCAGTTGCAGGGATTCTCTTCAGACAGTTTTGGCCCAAATTCTGATCTTCTTATTCTGAATTTGGGCAGCAATAAACTTACAGGGGCTTTGCCTGAATCTGTTGGCCAAATGTCCAAACTCAGAGTCCTGATGGTTCCCTCAAACAGCTTGGTTGGTGTCATTTCTCCTGCACATTTTTTGAACCTCTCAAATTTGCAAGTATTGGACTTGTCTAATAACTCTCTTTCCTTCAACTTGAGCTCTGACTTTGTTTACCCTTCTCAGCTAGTTTTCATAAATCTTCGATCCTGCAATTTAGGTCCAAAATTTCCCAGCTGGCTTAAAGGGCAGACAAACTACTCCCACCTTGATATCTCCAACTCTGGCATTTCAGATTCCATTCCCACCTGGTTTTGGAACTTCTCTTCTAATTTAAGGTACTTAAACCTTTCCTTCAATGGATTCAACGAGGAGGTCCCCAACCGGAAGTATAGATTTCGGTATCCTCCAGCATTTGATCTAAGTTACAACTCCTTTTATGGCCCTATCCCTCAGTTCCTTTCAAACACAACAGTTTTGAAACTGTCTACAAATAAGTTCTCAGGCAATCTGTCTTTCCTCTGTACCATCAAGAGTAGTCTAATGACTTATCTTGATCTGTCTGATAATTCATTCTCTGGCCACCTTCCAGATTGTTGGAGGGGTTTTAAAGGGTTGCAGATTCTGAAGTTAGAGTACAACAATTTTTCTGGGAGAATCCCTAGCTCCATTGGCTTGTTAGATCAAATAATGTCTCTGACTTTGAGGAACAACACTCTTTCTGGAGAATTGCCTAGGTCCTTGAGGAATTGTGTTGCGCTAAAGGTTTTGGATTTAGGGGATAATAAACTATCAGGCTTCATTCCATCATGGTTTCACAAATTAACAGAACTGATTGTCTTTATTCTCAAGTCAAATGGATTCCATGGTGATATACCTTACAGGCTTTGCAATGTTCAGTACTTGCAAATAATAGATCTTTCCATGAACGACTTTTCTGGAGTCATACCTTCATGTCTCACCAACTTGAGCAGGATGGTTGAAATGAAAATCGCATCACAGACACATCTGTCCTTAAAATTTTACTTCACTTATTTTGACATTCTTGTTGATGAGAATGGTGCTTATGAAGATGAAATCGGATCTGTTTATTTTGACGATATATCAGTGATATGGAAAGGAAGGGAACACGAATACCGTAAGACTGTTTTGTTGCTGAAGGCGATTGACCTCTCAAGCAACAAGTTAAGTGGAGAAATACCAAGAAACTTGACAGCACTTTTGGGGCTGAATACCTTGAACCTGTCAAGGAACATGTTAAATGGAAGCATCCCTAGTGAGATTGGACAATTACAACTTTTAGAATCTCTTGATCTTTCGGGAAATCAGCTTTCTGGACAAATCCCTTCGAGCATGGCCAGCTTATCATACCTCAGTGTGTTGGACTTGTCTCACAACAATTTATCAGGAAAGATCCCATCAAGCACTCAACTGCAGAGCTTTGGTTCTGTTGCATACATGGGAAACCTGCAACTTTGTGGAGCGCCACTGGGAACTTGTCTGTGGGAGAGATCGGCAGAATCACCAAATGTAGTCTCCAATGGTAAAGACAACTCTACAGAGAATGAAGGGTGGTCAGAGAGCTTGTGGTTTTACTTCGGGATGGCTGTCGGGGTTATGGTTGGCTTTGTTGGAGTTTTAGCTACACTGCTTTCAAGCGAGTACTTGAGACAGCAGTTTTTTCAAGTCTTGAAAAGCATAACGGATTGGGCCTGGTTGGCAATAGCTTTGAATCATGCATATTTAAAGAGATGGCTTCATGGTTAAACTTTATAAGTATTATACTTTCTCTGCATCACTTGCTATAATTATGTTCATACCTCTCATGAAAATGTGCAAGTTCAACAGAAGGTTGCATACTGATTTGTTGTAAATATCTGTGTACTACAAAATGATGTGCCTGATTTATTTCAAACCATTCTGCTTGTTATGTATTTCCAAAATTCATAAATAAGATAAGGTGTTTGTCTCATTGAGTTAGTTAGTTAGGGTAACTAGCTCTTACTTATTTTACAAGGAAAGAAAATAAGAATGATCAGGTCATAGATTATGTGACTGATGTACTTGTGTCAGTTTTGTCAGTAGCTTGAAGCACTACCAGACTTGTTTAATTCATTTCTCTTGTAACTCATGCTTGTTAAAGACTGTCAAATGCAGCAGCACTAGCACTTGTTCCTTCATTAGTCGTCATTGGCTGCTCACAGCAGATAGGTAATTTTGCAGTCACCTTTGGGGCTTGAAGGTGCAATGGCAACAATGAAAGAGGTGGTCTTAACCTTTGCAGCTCTTGCAGTTCTCTCTTCAGCCTGCGGTTCTCGTCACTTAGCCTTGCACAACACTTCTTTAAAAACTCACAGTCTGTCTCCGTTTGCTTCAACTTGGTTCTGATTTAGGACAAAATATCACACTAGACAAATCAAATAAGGTTTGATTTTACAGAATAGGATTGGTAATGAGTGAATGACCCCATTTAGGAGTTGCTGTTTAGATCACCCATAGAATTTTGCATCAATTTTAAAAGTTTAAAACTTTATAGTTACATGATAAATGTTCCCAAAAGGGTACTTGATTTGTTGATGAGACGTTACCGATCTTCAATGCTAGTATAAGTTACTAAACATTAATATGCCTGGTTATTTCACCTTGCTCTCCTGTTTTGGAACCAAACTTCCACCTGCCTGGGCATTAGCTTCAATTTCTCTGCCAGTGCCTGTTTTTGGCCCTGCACAAAGCAGCTAGCTCATTAAAAAGAAAAGAAAAAACTGATTTTGATCTTGAAAATTAAACAAGTTGAGTAATTTATATGACGCACAAAAAAAAGTGAATGATTTTGACATATTTTAAATCCAAAAATACCGGATTAAGATTTGTGCAAAACTTGAAAGTATCCTCCAATAGGGAAGATTGCTCCTTTGTGAGCCTCAACTTTTTTCTCCTCCCATTGATGTTCACATTGTCATTTTCTTCAAAATTGCGACTCTTGTTCATATGATCTTCTTCTTCTTCTTCTTCTTCTCCATCATCTTCCATTTTCTTCAAACTTGAACATTGGTTGGCCTTGTGATCAAGCACTGGAGCTTGTTCTCTGGTGGACAAGGTAAAGGAGAGATCTAAGCAGACCATGTGGTGCTTGTGATCATTTGGCCTTTTGTGGTGGTTGCTGCCAAGCCCTAGGCTGAGGCTGACTCCAGTGTTGCAGTCTTCCCCTACTACTCCATTGTCACCACCCATGTTCTTACATAGTGAAGCATGTTGGAAACAAAGGATTATATACAAAAAATGATGAAGGTTAATGAGTATTAAAAGTGAAATGGGGGGTTTGATTTTAACATTTGAGAAGAGAAATAATTAATGAGGTAAAACGTAGAGTGATTACAAGATGGGGAGAAATAAAAGCTTAAGGGAGGTTAAAACTATGACTCTTTTAAATGAAACATAAATGTTAGTTTGACTGATTGGTCAATAATCTCTCATTAAATATTTATAGCCAATAAGACCTTTTGGTTCCTCCTTTTTTTTTTTGAATACTCAAATGAGAATTAACCTACATTTAAGTTGATAATCTTCAATATTGTCGAACAAAGAATGATAAGCTTAAGGGAGTATTATTGTAAAGAGAAAAAAGAAATGGCATGTAAAAGAAAATGGGAACAATGGGACAAAACGAATAGGGCGTCTAAAGGGCAAAACAAGCACAAGAATGAAACATCCCCCCCCCCCCCCCCCACACACACATATCTTCCTATTTCCAACAGGTTTCATTTCCCAGACTGATTGAAACAAGATAAAAAGGATTACTAACTACTCTTATTCAAAGTCATCCAACAATCCCGTGTCCTCAATCCTTAGGCTGATTTGGTATAAAAGCGAATGCCAACAGCCAATCCCAAGATCAGGAGCGGAACTAGGAACTGAAGCAGCTTTATGATGAACTCCGATGTCTTATCTTGTTCATAGTGAGGTTGCTTAGGAGGAGTGTACTTGTTCTTGGTCGGGATCGTTGATGTGTCAATCTCACCTACGTAGAACTCGTCCATCATTGCTCTAGCACTGCTGCTGTGACCAACATCCTCGAAGTCATCAGTTGCATCCTTCCCTGCAAACACACAACCAAAATGAGTGATGCCTGCAGGTTATGGCCATATTCTAATCTGCAGTAATTACGTTTTCAGATCGAAAGTCGAAGTTTTACACAGACCTGTTGCGGACAACAACACCTCATCACCACCAGGATGGTCTTCCAAAAATTTTGTCACATTGTATACCTATTATGAGTTGGAAGACGTGTGAGCAGAAACTTGGGAATGAACAACGAGCAGAGAAAAGCAAAACCCGAGTCAATAATCAGCTTTGACCACAAAAGTACAGTCTTTTGGTTAAAGGTCGATTCTTTTCTCTTTTTCTTTTTCCTTTTCATTTCTCTCTTTGCAACACAGTTACGCCCACAAGTGCATACATATAGTATATCCAAAATCTAAAGGGCAATCACGTCACTGTAATATGCACGTCTGTAGAAGAGAGTGATCATCATGAAGTGCAAGGCAAAAAAGTTCAGAAGACAAATGAAGGACGGAATATCAAGGCACAAGTTTCCATCTACACTCTAGTTATAGTACTATTTTCCTAACAAAATCTTTGCGGCGGATTATGCCTTGCGCCATTAAATCATAATATGCTTGCAAAGGTCTAGCAGCCTTGGCTCAAGTGGTACTTCGTGTGCCACAGAGGTGGGTGTTCGGGCTCGAGGTCTTGGCTTCGAGTCCCTGGGCTGCCAAGACATGCCAAGACATGCCAAGACATGAGAGTTTTAATCCCATGCCGAATAGAGCATTAATCTTGTGGCTCTGCCCTCGAATGAGTTTAAACCAAAGGGGCTCGAACTCGCGATGTGGGGTTTCTCCGATGATGGGAGTGCCTAATCTAACCAATTGACCTACCGTTCAAAAAAAAAATAATATGCTTGCAAAGAATATAAACCCTTTAATCACTTCCTTCCATACTGAACACCAATGACTACAACTAAAATGAGCCAAATGAAACAGATAACTGCAAACCCTCCTGAATCTGCATGCAGCAGCTTACTCTAATCACTGTATATCAACCTCGGATCTCCCAGCTCAAAATGTAGCCAACATGAAAATCAGACGAAAAGAACCACTCTTGTTCTCCTCTCATTCATTCTGGTGCATTTGGAAAAGGCAAATCGAAGATCCGGAAAAGGCTTAAGCTTTAATTCAACAACAACCAAATCGGTGTAATTAAACAAAACACACAAGGCTACTCCAGATCCAGTCAGACCCATCTATCAGACTCTCGACTGACATGCAAAGAATAAGAAAGGGGATTAAGAAAGAAATTAGAGTTACGAATCGAGAATGACCATAGATCACAGGAGACAGAACACCGATGAGATCGACCAATCTATGTTTACCTTGCCCTCGATTATAAGCCAACAGTCATTTGCCGTGTTGTGCTCAGAAACCTCGGCCAAGGTGAGAACTTTAGATTCACCACCCATTGTTTTTCCTCTGTTGTTCCAGAAACGCAAAGATTTCCAGATCAAAAAGAAGGCAAGGAGGGACAAATGCCTCTGCTTGCCACAAGCTCTGTGGTAGGTGCACTTGAAAAAAATAAGTAAACAGGGAGTGGGTTTGGTTTGGTTGGTGGAAAAGTCAATATTGATATGGAGAAGGCACTTTTGGGGTCTGGTCTGGTTTGGTGGCTGGTTGAAACTTGAGGGTGGGATAGCTGCATCACCAACAACCCTTACTGTTTGATTACTTGAATTTTGCCCTCAAATTATCATATTGTTTCCACAATGACACCAATCATTGTTGTAAAATATCGTACCGGAAATCATACCGTTTTGTTAATTGTACGAGATAGTATCGGTATATCGGAGATATTTTGGATATACCGAAAATATTGTAGGTCCATAAATATATAAAAATATTTATATTTATATACAATAATTAATATAAATATAAAAAATAACAAAATATTAATGAAATTTTAACAATAAATTGTCCGCAAATCATTTGATGGAGCTTTTAAGTAAACCCAAAAACCCATTAGCAAAGAAAATGATGCAGTAATAGCAAGATAACACCAACCGGTGCTGCCATTTTCTTACAATTTTAACCTTAAACTTTTAAATTCCTAACAATTGTGTCATTTACAGCCATTTTCATCATTTCGTCCGGTACACCGGTATGACCGAAATGATCGGTACAGTCACTTCATTGACACGAAATTGGCCTAAACGGTACCGTTTTCTGGCCCGTATGGTACGATATTTAATAGGCCAAAATACTGATTAGTACCCTAAACTATTGTGACTCGGTAATATAAGGGTCTGAACTGTGATTCGTTCAGACTCGTACCTCGAACTATTAGATTAGTGCAATTTAGGGCCTTGGCCCAATCGCTGTTAGTTGACTAACATAAAAAAATGGAAAGAAAATCGCATACTTAGTCCATTAACTTTTAACATTCTATAAATGTATCCAAAAATAATAAAGATTGGTAATTTTGTCATTTTATATGTACTAACAATATTTGTCCGATGAAAATTACATAATTTATTTATAAAATTTCTTAATCACATATAATTTTTATAAAAGCTTGCCATTTTTACAATTTATTTCGGAAAAGCTTATTTCTTGAAAAATAACTTTTTGGCAGTTTTAGTTCTAAAAGTTTTAGAATATAGAAGTAACTATCATATTTTAATTTATTTGAAATAAAACATGTATATTCTACTTGTCTTATTTTTTCATTTTTTTTGAAAAAAAACTAAATATCTTTTGTTTCAAAGAAAACCGTACGTGCTAAAATACAATAAAATGCCTACAAAGATAAACAAATTCCAGAAATGAACAAAATAAAAACATTTTATGATAATTTTCATCATTAAGTGCAAACTAAAAATAAGCAATTTTTTTTTAAAAAAGTTAACAATAAATTATGTCATTTACTGATAAAAATAACTTACAGGTGCCGCCACAAGCTCACAAAGGGGCTGGCCACCAAGACACTCCGGGAGATGAAGCTCCGGATGAATCATTTGGAGTTCGTGGAGGAGGAAGGCGAGGAGGAGATGAGAAAACTAGTAAAAGCAAGGACCAAGAAACTTGTCATTGATCAGAAAATAGATTCCGGCGTGTTGTCAGCTTGCTGGTACCCATCTCTTTCCCGCCGTGGCCATTTTCACTCCCCCGTCCATCGCACCGTCTCCAATTTCCGATTGTTTCCCCTATTGGCACCGCATCGATACCCTTCCGTTGATGTTGATATCGGATTTCTAATCTCCATTTTCATCTCGAGGTTGCTCTTGATGGTTCCCAATCGACTCAACTATGGCTTGGGTTGGGAGGTGGTTGGGTGTTGGGGTAGGTGAAGATGACGTCGAGCGACTTAGGCTGCTAAGGTGGCGTAGGGCAGTACTGGCTACTAGGCTAGGGAAGACGGCGGCCGGCGGGGTCAATTGTGCGTAGCGAGGGACACCTCTGGTCTTGGCAATGATAATAAAAGGATGTTGGGTGAATGATTATTCAATACCCAAAGTAAATTATTTCTACCATGAATGAGCTCAACTTTGTAAACATTACTTTTAGGTCACTGAACTGTTAGCAATGTGATGTGTTAACTGGACCAATGAGTCAAGACCCTTAATTGCACTGAGTTAAATAGTTCAGGGTACGAGTCTGAACGAGTCGTAATTCAGGCCCTTACGTCACCGAGTCACAATAATCTAGGGTATTGATTAGTAATTTGACCTATTTAATACTGTAACCAATGGCCTATTGTTGTTTCTTAACGACATTTTGATGTGGGTGGATGGGTAAACTCAAAAAAAATGTTGGTTAATTATGAATGGTCTTCCGGTTGAGCGTAGGATTTGTATAGAAAATTCTCATTTATCCCATAAAAATTGTATTCTCTTTATTTCATAGTTTAACTGAGAGTGTGTTGGTTAAGATGAGTGGTTGAAAATGCATATTTTTACAAATTTCGCACTTAAAACTTTAAAAAGAGAAAGTTAGGTTGATCCCAAGTTTCCCAAAAGGGGAATTGATAATCTATTTTTTTGACACAAAGGAGGTAAGAGATTGGGGATATCGGAGGCTCGAGTTCGAAACCTCTACAAGTGTTCTCCGAAGAAACATGACCACTAGATCAAGTGCTTAGGACATGGAATTGATAGTAGAAAAAATAAAACTGAGAAACATGTAATTTCACGTATATATAGTGTACAAGCTTATGCTTTTCTGAGCTTCGTATGAGGGTATATTGCAACATTAAAAAAAATTGTGATTGCATAAAATATAATCGATCATAAGTATTGGTATAATTTCATGAATAAAATAAATTAAAGGTAAAAAAATAGGCTAATTTTTTCTCACATTTTACCATATTATTCCAAGACTTAAGGAACAAATGCACAAAAAAGGTTACAAATAAAAGTCAAATTGGAGAGTTAGTATCTACATTAATTCGAGGAAAATATAAATAAGTAACTAAATAAAATTTCATCGTATTGGAATAAGGTGACTTTATCTCACTGGGAGGATAATACTATTTTTTATTCCAAATTTCGTAATTATATAGTAATAATTAACTCACGTATATAGTTTCATTCCATTAAAGTTATCACACTAAAAAAATAGAAAAATAAAATAATGATTGAAACTTTAGGAACCTGAACAAAAAAAAAGTGTAAATAAAGGATTTATACCATTGAATAATTAAATTAAAGAAAAAAGTAAAAATGAAAATACTCACCTTACCTTTGGTTGATGTGGCACATTCAAATTGGTAGTGGTACTATTAATTTACATTACCACTACTATAAATATATAGAAGAAGAATATAATGGTATTTGATTTGGAAAGTAAAAAAATATACTCCCTCCGTCCCTGAAAAATTGAACACATTTCTTTTTTGGGCTGTCCTAGAAAAATTGATCACTTTCCTTAAAAGGAAACTTTTCACTCTTAAAGTTACTAAACTATCTCCACTTTATCTTTACTTTTTATACCTCATTTTTTGTGCACTTTCAATCAAAGGGCAATTAAGTAAACTTATTAAAAATCTCACATTCACCTTAATCTCCGCGCCCAACCAAATCCTTCAATCTTTTAGGAACGGAGGGAGTATATATATTTGAAAATTTTGAAAGTACGAATCGAAGAAAGGGAGATGAATATCATACACGGAGTAGTACTCATTGAGTCCAATGTTGTTAGGCATGACAACAGATCGATTTATTTGTGGTACCCCTAAAACCGTAATGTACAGTTTTTTTATGTATTCACATATTACGGTTTTATCTTTCACGGTTATAGGTTCACATCCACAACCGTGCGGTTAGCGGTCGTTGATAACGGTTATTAACCATAATCATTATAAATACCTAAATATCAATAATTTTATTTAAATATCCATAAATCTAATTTTAAGACAACTAAACATCCAAATTTTCACATAAGCTACAATGGTCTTGTGCAGCATGAACCTCTAACATCCACCTAACATAAATTTATTTAGCATAATACCCGGTGGTTGACGATTATCCGTCAAACCGCGGTTGATGGTTATCTGCAGTGCAGATACCCCAATTCCGCTAACCGCAACCTCTAGGTTAGCGGTTATGGTGAAAAATTGCGACCGCCAACCCACGGTTTTAACCGCTAGTAACGGTTACTAGCGGACGGTTAACCGTGATTTATGTTTTCTAACCTGCTCACTGCATGTCTAAATGTTGTCCTATTTTCCACATATTTTGTGAATAAAAATGAATAACCACTATAGAATTATGAGAGTATTTAGCTTAAGGAAAAAGAGAAAAATAATACAGAGCCATCAAAATAAAGAAATGATGAATAGATGGCGACATCATGTTGGAATCGTACAAGTTTTAATGGAACTATGGAAGTATGCGATGGAATCAAGTTGTAGGAGATTTTGGGAAAATGGAGACTCATTGGCTTATGGAAATGGAGTTTTGCATCTTTAGCCGAAGAGATGAATGTGATGTGATGCGCCAATGTCATTTTCCCGTGTGAGGTATCTTAACTAAAATACAAATACATATACTCCTATTACTCTTTGTCCCTTTTTATTCATGATGGTTGATTTGTCACAATGTGTGTTGATTTAAAATTTTACTAGTAGACACCTCAAAAACAAATTACTAGTAGAAATTCGTTTTGAAAAAAAAAGAGTTTGAAAAAAATATAGGAACATATATTTGGATACCATAAACAATTACTCTTATTTATCATATGCATAAAATAGGAAATTATTTCGTCCTAACTAGGAGAAAATTCTTTTTGGGTTCGTTCATTTGGAGTAGAAATTTATTTTGAAAATATAGAAATGTTTGTATTGATTGATGGATGAGATGTGAGTGGAGAAATTTTTAAAAAAAATGTGATTTAATAGAAAATTAATAGATTTAAAATTGTTTTCTATAAAATTACAGAATTTTTTCATTGAACGCTACGTTTTGGACAAATGTCATGCTGTCGTGGGTAAAGAGAAAAATAAATACTAACCCGACCCTGATAGCAATTATTGTATTTGACAATAATTTTTTAAAGTAATTTTTATGTTTTGATAAAATTATCTACAGATAGATAACTGTTAACATTTAGCTGTAATTTTTTGATTTTGATCATCAAAAAATTATCAACCGTTACAACTACTTAAAACAGTTTCCTCATAACAAGAAGCACGATTTCACTTACTCCCTCCGTTCCAAGTGTATTGTCACTTTTAACTTTTTTTGTGTAGATTAAGATTATCTTTGGTCATTAATTCATTTTATATGAACTTCCATATTTACCTCATCCCAAACCCATTCTCACCCCTCCCAACCCACTCTCTAGACTCCTTAAATATGTGTATTTGCAAGGATAAAAGTGGACTAAAATAAAATATAAGTGAGAAAATATCATTTTATTTGGGACAAAAATATTTCGATATTGTGACAACACATTTGGGAGGGAGGAGTATTTCTTTCAAACTTCTTTGTTGCATAACCTGCCAATCGTCCAAGGGAAGCTTATGTACTGTGTCCAAAACCACACCACACCCAATTTTTCTGTACCAGAATTTAATTTTTTTTCTTTCTTTGGGATCATCGGAATGCCCAATAGACTTGAGCTTCAGAAGGAGACGGTGCGTACTTCTCGCCCTATAGCCATTCCCACCCAAATTAAGTTGCCACTTCCACAGAAACATAATTCAAGCAATGAACAACTTAACCAACCGATCTAGATGGCAAATTATGAACCAAAAGTGCATATTTACCATTTTAAAGAATCAAAAAAGACTTCCAGTTCCAGAGTAAGCTGGCCCTGACATGAAATGTTTGTAAATACATAAATATACCAAAGCCTCGCTCCCTTGAGTATGGACATTAGTCCTCTTTCCAAGAGATTTGCTCTTAGGAGGAATCTCTAAACCAACAAGTTGGGAGGAGCAAGCTGGTGAGCAGGAGATTGTAAGGCAAACAGATATCGAAATACAAGATCTAATTTTTGGAAAGTAACATATCCAAGCAAACATCAAAATGTAACGAGATCGACCCAACATCATTCTAGAGATCATAGAAACACAGAGAAATGCAAAGATTTCTCAAATATTCAGTCTCCGTATCTTCGACAAAATAAAATGACAAGACAAAACTCCAATGGAGAACAAACAAAATTGCAACAAACTAGCTTGTAGACCTTAATACTTAACAGGAGCTAATACGTCTAGCTGCGAACCTAGTTTCTCCTCAGCAGTCTTCTCCGCCTTCAATCTCAATTTGGTGAGCTGCTTCCTTCTCTCATATGCCACCTGGGCCCTATCCTTCCTCTTCTTCTCAAGTTCCTGCAACCAATCAAACAAACATTTAAAGAATGAAATCCACACAAAACATGCTAACCGAACAATCGACCAAAATGCAGAAAAATGTGTAGCTCACAAACATTTTTAGCTCACAAACGAGTCTAGACATTGCAAAATTTTGCACAAGAAAGAGCATACTCCAAAAACGAAGCTTAGAGACACAAGAAAGAGCATACTCCAAAAATCAGACTACAAGTACAAAACTCTGGCACTCACCTTGATCGTCTCATAATGGTTCCATCCAACCTCAGATGACAATTTTCCTAACAAGCAGTACTTGTGGCCCTTCTGAAGCCTCAACACCCTACCATTCAAAGAAGAATCGCAATAACGCTCACAACAGATACCAACCAAAACTATCAGCAACAAAAATGAGTTAACGAGGTCAAGAGACATACTTGAGCGCATCAGGAATAACCATCCTCTTCACCTTATCATAAGGTGCAGGCACGCCCTCGTAAGCCTTCAAACGGTCAAGAGCAGCAGCACCACGCTTTGTCTTATGTGGTATCATTCTACAATCAACATAAACAACAATCAACATTGAAGCATCAACATTCAAGTTGGCCTAATAGACAATCCCACCGTAACAAAAAAAATCTATAAAACTAATCATTCGCAGAATTCATTTTTCCAGATAGCATTCGTAAATAGAGATAACATTGATAGGTGCATTATCTACGAGCCAGACATAACATAAATCTCATAAGCCATAATCCACATTTTCCGAGAAAAGCAAGAATTCAAATCTGGAAAGCATACCCACGCAAGGTGCGCCAGAAGATCTTCGCCGGAGCTCGGAAATGGATGGGGCCATGGGAGGGTTTGGTGTTCATGCGCTTACGGAGGAACCTCATGTACTTCATCTTCTGGCGGACAAGGCCACCGGAGAGACAAATCTCCTCGCATCGAACAACCACCACCTTCTGGCCGCTGAGCAACTCTTTGGCCACGATCGACGCCAGGCGGCCGAGCATGTGGTGCCTCGCGTCCACCACAACTCGCTTCGCGCAAATCCCCGATCCGCAAACCATTTTCGCTGTCTTCCTAGAGTGTCTGTCTGCCCAAGCAGCGACTGCACAAGATATGTGAGTTTTATATCTCCGCTGCTGCTGCTAGGGTTTTTCTCACGACAGATAGATAGACATTTATTTGCAATTCAGCCATTCATCTATCATACGTTTACGTTTCAAGACCAACATTATGATCGGTAACAGAACAATGCAATGTCCTTGGTACTTTAATGGGGAAAATGGAGAATTTGTCAATAACATTTGGCCAAAAGGAAAATTTTACCAACAAAATATTTTTTGAGAATTTTTTACATCACCGTTATATTTAAGGAGTAATTTTGCAACCGTCCATGAACTACTAAGTGAAACCATGAAAAAAATGTCAGTTTTAATCAGTGGCGAAGCTAAGGATTCTAGCTGGGAGGGGCGATATCGGTTTAGATATTAATCTATTGTAAATAATTTAATTGAAATAAATAATTTTTTAACAAAATAATTTATATAAAGTTAATGCATATCAAAAGTTATTAAAAATATGAGTAAATTCCGTACACAGTCCCGTAAAAATAATTATTGTCCTGTTTTAGTCCTATTTTAAAAACTTATCTTGTTTTGGTCATATCTAAGGGTTCACTGTCCTATTTTGGTCTTTTACGTCCATTGATGCCGTTAGTCTTGACGGATCTCTATGAAAGTATCATTTTGCCCACCTGATTACCTTGATTACCTGACATGGCGCTCACGTGGACCAACTAAGAACAACCATCGATTCAGCGCCATCTATGGACACCACCCTAGCCGCCTTGGAGCAGAACCCGGCACGGTGAGATGACCACCACATGAGAGATCGTTGGCGAAGAGCTCGGACCATCACTAGAGCACCTCGGCTCCACCGCGACACCACTCCACTACATCACAACTGAATCGCTTTCTCCACAATTCATCACCATCGCCAAAGCAACAAGGGCTCCCACCGCCGGCAGACCAATTCCTACCTTCACAATCAGGAATCGAAGATATGAGGATATCACGCGCGCCCTCCACCGTCTACACATAAAACTCGTCTGTTTCGGGTCAATGGTTTGACAGGTCGGATCGTACTCCTAGCAATCATATGAGAAGTAGCAACTCGTGCCTAGATCTGCAGTGGGAATATTGGTGAGCGAAATTGTTAATTTGACCCGGTGATATTTGCAAACGTTAAATGTGATGTAAGTGTGGGATGGAATCATTCAAATGCGGTGGGTTGCTTTGGACCTAGTTTCAGAGCTGCCCACAAGGTTATCGATGAAAGTCCCCAGTGGGTTTCAATTTGGAGGTGAGAGCTTAACCCTCCTCTTTTCACTTTTCTTACTCACCTCCAATTCACTCATCAATTAGGTGAATAACTTTCTAACTCGACGTTACTTCAAATCTCTAAAATCATCAATAGCTCATCCAAACTGAAACATTCTACAACATCTTTCTCAATATACAAAACAAGACTATCAGCAAGAAATTCATTGATTATCTTGAACTTGAAAGTTGAAACCGATGGCTTGTCGCAAGGCAGGGCAGGCTAGCAGCAATGGAGGAGCAAGGTCGAGGAGGTTGGATGGCAAGCAGTGGGAATTAAAAGTGATTTGAAAATTGGAAATGGGATTGGGAGTTGAGTGGGGCAAAAAAAAATTTTAATCAGCTTTCACGTGGGGTGGGGTGGGATGATGGGTTTCTACTTTCTAGTTAAAAATTGTTTGGGTTTTAGGAAAAATGTTTGAGTTTGTGTTGAATTTATTGTTTTTAAATTTGGTCCATTATAGATATTAATTGTAGTGTATAAATTCACATAATGGATATAATTTATAAATAACATTAAAATTAACTAATGTACATTATATACCCAATCTTTACAAAATGTTGGGGATGATGTCACCCCTGTCATAACACACATTCGCCACTAATTTTAATCCACAAGTTTTTCATTTTCGGAAAAATTTACCCAGCATTTTAAAATAAAAAATTTAATCATTCTGCAATCATATTTTTTTTTCTCTTTTAATTCAAGAATCGCAATGGGTTGTGTAGATACTATCATGTGGTCTACAAAGTAATTATACTGCTAGTTAGTATTAATCGTCTTGGTTCAGACTCGGGTTTGCTATGCTAAATTGCTGAAAAACTTAAGATTTGCTTTTTGTCTTGTCTTCTGGGAGAAAATAGTTCAAGTGTTTAAAGTGCTTTATGCAACTTTTATGGTATATGGTTTTGATTTTAAAGTTTTTTTTTTGTCTAGATTTTAAGTGAGAAAGTAAATTCAGATACATATTATCACAAAATTGAAAAATCTTTTTACAAGAACAAGATTAAAATATTGGTAAAGAAGATTTGTCCAGTCAAAAAGAAGCGAGTCAAATTTGATTTCTAGCGCAAACAAATTCAGCAAAGACAAGAAGACCTCGTCAAATGTTAAAAACTTAAATAAGAGTATGGTGCCTAATGTTATTTTAAGGAAGCTGAAACTGTTTAGTGAGCAAGATGTAGAAGACATACAATATAGCTTCAATATTTAATCGAATTTATCATTATACATGAAGAGATAGTTATTGGAGGATGATTAAAATCGCTATTTTAAAATGTTGGGTAATTATTATTTTTTTAAAAATACAAAAATTGTGGACTAAAAGTGACATTTTTTAATGGTTTTCGTTTAGTAGTTCACGGATGGTGGCAAAATATAACATTGATGACAAAACCTCTCCCCAAAATCATTCAGTGGTAAAATTTTACTTTTGATCAAAAGTTAGTGTTAAATTTATTGACTTGAGCATCAGAACCCTAATCAATTTGAAAAACTCTAGTTGGTTCAAGCTAACCCTTTAATTTATAGTAGAGAAAGCGACACATTCTTCGACATAGTTTCTCACATCCCAAAACATGAAAAGAAGAATCTCCAAATGGCCAAACCCATAGACATCGGCCATCAATAATATCATACATAATCATTGCCTCTCTTGAAATGTTTGACTATCAAACTTAATTTGGCTTTAATTTAGCGACACGAATATTTAATGGAAATATTTTCAATATGTACATAAATTTAACTACTAGTATAATTTATATGTGTACAAAATTTTTATCTTAAGAGGCAAGGCAATTTATTTAAGTGCTTATAAACCAGATTGTTGGGATGGTCTAGCCGGTAATGTATAGGGAACAATAATTAGGAACTAGTGCAACCATAGTTAGGAACAAAAATACGTTTTTAAGCAACAATTCATTTAAAAAAGGGTCATTTTAGGGTGCACTTAAGTGTTTAAGAAATAAAATTAGTTACAAACTATGTCATTCTAATCGAGCCTTCCACCTCCAACAACATAATCCAAAGCATATGGTCAAATCCAGTCTCTTTCTCCGCCACAAAGTGCACTGATTCACACAAATTACTGCCACTAGGCAGCCTAGTTTTTTTTTTTTTTTTGCTGGGTACATATTGAATTTGGGAAAGGTTGCTTTGATTGTTTGAAAACATAGGAGGTGGTTCGTGATGAGATTTCGATTTGGAAGAAACGGAGGACATTTCATGGGAAGAATGATGATATCAATCTAAACAAAACACTTTAAAGAGTTTTATGTTTAGTATTAAAAATTTAATTTTTATGTCATTTTAAAATTATAGGTAATGGCCGCCAGACCTAATCAACTAGATAACAAACCCTAAAAATGGTCAATAAGATCTAGCAAAAGACCAAGTCAGTAGCCCAAAAGAGGGACCTCATTGAAACCCGAATAACCTACTACATGAACAACTCACTACTCAAACACCCTAAGGGCATTCTCGAAGACACTTATTCGGGGCTTCATTACCACGTGCTCTCTAATACACGCCACCTCTTCATATTGAAATATTACAATAATGTCACTCTATTAGAAGGGACTATAAAAGCACTTATCATACTCTCATTTCTAGTTAACTATTCACTCTCACTTTTTTGGCGCTGTCACATCCCTTTCCAAATACACTCATACTGACTTGAGCGTCGGAGTACCAGACAGATGGCTCCCATCTATTTTCCCCTATTTGGTCTTTAGCTCACTGTTCATTTGCAAATTCTCATGGCGTCTGGCAACATTAGGACGCGACTGAGACAGCATAAGAGGTCAGTTGCGGTAGCCACAAAGCCGCCACCAATAGGTTTATAATTTTTCTACCCATGTGTATAATAAAAATTTAATGATATGCGCTGTAAAAATTTAATAATCCGATGTTATAATTTCATGATCTTGAGTTCCATGGTCTTAGTGGGAATACTATGGTTTTGCATTTCAAGGTCAAACAATGGTGAAATTGATGATCTATCGAAGACAATTCTTGATTCACTATAGAAATTTAATGATCCACTATTGTAATTTTATGATGTCCTCGGTTCAGTAAGTGAGTCATGAGCAGGTGAAAAAAGACTTGTGATCCCACATTAGAAGAGTCATAATCCCATAGTAGAAGACTCAGGTTCTCACGATATAAATTAGTGATCCCGTAGCAGGAGTTTCATGATTCTTGTAATCCATGATACCCATAGTAAAATATTTTGATTCTCATGTATGAATTTTATGATCATAATATGAATTTCATAATTAATTCAGATAAATAGTAAAAAAACATGTCAAAACCTAAACGGACTCTAAAAAAATCATCAAAACATATGATATATTGGTATATTTTTCTTCGTTTTATTTTTTTCTTTCCATTGGACTAATTGTTTGTAATTTTTTTATGGAATTAAAAAATATACAGTTTTTTAAAGAATGAAGAAAATGAAAATGGTAAATTTGTAATTTTAATGAAAACTGCAGAGCGTAACCTTGGCCTTTAAAAAAATAGTGCAACAATAATTAGGAACGTTATATTTATCATTCTTGTTCGACCATATTGAAACATGTCAACTTAAATGTAAATTAATTCTCATTGAGTAATCAATCTTAAGAGGAACCGAGATGTCTTGTTGGCTATAAATATTTCATGAGAGATTATTGACCAATCAGTCAAGTTAAGATTTATGTTCCATTCAAAAGAGTCATAGTTTTAACCTCCCTTAGCTTTTATTTCTCCCCATCTTGTAATCACTCTACGTTTTACCTCATTAATTATTTCTCTACTCAGTGTTTAAATCAAACCCCACAAATAACTGTCCCATTTAACTTTTAATACTCATTAACCTTAAATCGTTTTTTTTGTATATAATCCTTTGTTTCCAACATGCTCCATCATGTAAGAACATGGGTGGCAATGGAGTAGGGGAAGACTGCAACACTGGTCTCAGCCTCAGCCTAGGGCTTGGCAGCAACTACCACAAAAGGCCAAGTGATCACAAGCAACACATGGTCTGCTTAGATCTCTCCTTCACCTTGTCCACCAGAGAACAAGCTCCAGTGCTTGATCACAAGGCCAACCAATGCTCAAGTTTGAAGAAAATGGAAGATGAGGGAGAAGAAGAAGAAGAAGAAGATCAAATGAACAAGAATTACAATTTTGAAGAAAATGACAATGTGAACATAAATGGGAAGAGAAAGAAGTTGAGGCTCACAAAGGAGCAATCTTCCCTATTGGAGGATACTTTCAAGTTTTGCACAAATCTTAATCCGGTAGTTTTCGATTTAAAATATGTCAAATCATTCACTCTCTTTTTTGGGTCATATAAATAACTCAACTTTTTAAATTGTCTATATTAAAAATCGGTTTTTTTTTTTTTTAAATGAGCTAGCTGGTTTGTGCAGGGCCAAAAACAGGCACTGGCAGAGAAATTGAAGCTAATGCCCAGGCAGGTGGAAGTTTGGTTCCAAAACAGGAGAGCAAGGTGAAATAACCAGGCATATTAATGTTTAGTAACTTATACTAGCATTGAAGATCGGTAACGTCTCATCAACAAATCAAGTACCCTTTTGGGAACATTTATCATGTAACTATAAAGTTTTAAACTTTTAAAGTTGATGCAAAATTCTATGGGTGATCTAAACAGCAACTCCTAAATGGGGTCATTCACTCATTACCAATCCTATTCTGTAAAATCAAACCTTATTTGATTTGTCTAGTGTGATATTTTGTCCTAAATCAGAACCAAGTTGAAGCAAACGGAGACAGACTGTGAGTTTTTAAAGAAGTGTTGTGCAAGGCTAAGCGACGAGAACCGCAGGCTGAAGAGGGAACTGCAAGAGCTGCAAAGTTCGAAACCAGCTCTTTCAATGTTGCCATTGCACCTTCAAGTCCCAAAGGTGACTGCAAAATTACCTATCAGCTGTGAGCAGCCAACGACGACTAATGAAGGAACAAGTGTGCTGCGTTTGACACAACCTTGAACAAGTCTAGAGTGATGCTTCAAGCTAATGAAACAGCTGACCCAAATACATCAGTCATATAATCTATCACCTCATCGTCCTTGTTTTCATTCCTTGTAAAATAAGTAAGAGCTAGTTACCCTAACTAACTAACTCAATGAGACAAGTACCTTATCTTATTTATGAATGTTAGAAATACACAATAAGCTGAATGGCTTAGAAGAAATCAGCTACAACATTTGCTAATGAACATAGATTTACAACAAATCAGTATGCAAACCACTTCTTATGAACATGCACAATTTCGAGAGAGATATGAATATAATCGTAGCAACCGATGCTGAGAGAGAATATACTCCAAACATTTAGCTCTGAAGCCATCTCTTTAAACGGGCATGATTCAAGGCTATTGTCAACAATGTCCAGTCCGTTATGTTTTTCAATACCTGAAAGTACATTTCTCTCAAGTACTTGCTTGTAAGCAGTGTAGCTAAAACTCCGACAAAGCCAACCATGAGCCCGATTGCCATCCCGAAGTAAAACCACAAGCTCTCGGACCACCCTTCATCCTCTGTAGAGTTGTCTTTACCATTGGAGACTACATTTCGTGATTCTGCCGATCTCTCCCACAGACAAGTTCCCAGTGGCGCTCCACAAAGTTGCAGGTTTCCCGTGTATGCAACTGAACCAAAGCTCTGCAGTTGAGTGCTTGATGGGATCTTTCCTGATAAATTGTTGTGAGACAAATCCAACACACTGAGGTAAGATAAGCTGGCCATGCTGGAAGGGATTTGTCCAGAAAGCTGATTTTCCGAAAGATCAAGAGATTCCAAAAGCTGTAATTGTCCAATCTCTCTAGGGATGCTTCCATTCAACATGTTCCTTGACAGGTTCAAGGTATTCATCCCCAAGAGTGCTGTCAAGTTTCTTGGTATTTCTCCATTTAATTTGTTGCTTGATAGGTCAATCGCCTTCAACAATAAAACAGTCTTATGGTATTTCTGCTCCCTTCGTTTCCATATCACTGATGTATCTTCAAGATATAAAAATCCGACTTCATCTTCATAAGCACCATTCTCATCAAAAAGTATGTCAAAATAAGTGTAAGCAAATTTCAAGGACAGATGTCCAGGTGATGCGATTTTGATTTCAGCCATGCTGCTCAAGTTGGTGAGACATGAGGGTATGGGTCCAGAAAAGTTGTTCATGGAAAGATCTATTATTTGCAAGTACTCGATGTTGCAAAGCCTGTAAGGTATATCACCATGGAATCCATTTGCCTTGAGAATTAAGACAATCAGGTCTATGAATTTGTCAAACCAAGATGGCATGAAGCCTGACAGTTTATTTTCCCCGAAATCCAAAACCTTTAACATAACACAATTTTCCAAGGACCTAGGCAATTCTCCAGAAAGATTATTGCTCCTTAAAGTCAAAGCTTTAATTTGATTCAAAAAGCCAATGGAGCTAGGGATTCTGCCAGAAATATTATTGTACTCTATTTTAAGAATCTCCAACCTTGTAAAACCCCTCCAACAATCTGGAAGGTGACCAGAGAGTGAATTAACAGACAAATCAATATATGTCATTAGATTGTTCTTGATGGTACACAAGAAATACAGATTGCCTGAGAAGTTATTGGTAGACAGTTTCAAAATTGTTGTGTTTGAAAGGAACTGAGGGATAGGGCCATAAAAGGAGTTGTAACTTAGATCAAATGCTGGAGGATACCGAAATCTATACTTCCGGTTGGGGACCTCCTCGTTGAATCCATTGAATGAAAGGTTTAAGTACCTTAAATTAGAAGAGAAGTTCCACAACCAGGCAGGAATGGAATCTGAAATGCCAGAGTTGGAGATATCAAGGTGGGAGTAGTTTGTCTGCCCTTTAAGCCAGCTGGGAAATTTTGGACCTAAATTGCAGGATCGAAGATTTATGGAAACTAGCTGAGAAGGGTAAACAAAGTCAGAGCTCAAGTTGAAGGAAAGAGAGTTATCAGACAAGTCCAATACTTGCAAATTTGAGAGGTTCAAGAAATGTGCAGGAGAAATGACACCAACCAAGCTGTTTGAGGGAACCATCAGGACTCTGAGTTTGGACATTTGGCCAACAGATTCAGGCAAAGCCCCTGTAAGTTTATTGCTGCCCAAATCCAGAACAAAAAGATCAGAATTTGGGCAAAAACTGTCAGAAGAAAAGCCCTGCAACTGATTATTCTTAAGGTTTAAGCTTTTCAAACGTGGGAAAGTTGAGACATTTGGCAAGAACCCGGTGAGGTAATTGTAGCTCATGTTCAAAACCTCTAAAGAAACCCTAGTGCACCCAATACTAAAGCCATGGAAAATTCCCTGAATCGATTGATTGAAACTGTTCCAACTCAAATCTAAGCTCTTTAAGTTGCAGAGAGCCCCAAGTGAAGTGGGCACAGGGCCTTGAAGCTCATTGAAGGACAAGTCAAGAAATTGAAGAGAAACCAGGTGATGGAGAGAGAGATTCTGTGGAAGTGAACCTTGCAAGCCCGAAACAGCAAGAGAGACAACCTGGGAAGTCGTTTCATTGCATTCGACACCTTCCCAGCTGCAACAGTCTCTGTCTCCGGCTGTCCAAGAAGGCAGGAGACCGTCTACGGTGTCGTTGTCAGCAGGGAAGCCATGCTTGAAGTTGAGGAGAGCTTGCCTCTCTCTTTCAATACAGCCGAAACATTTGAGGACCAAAGTGCACATTGTGATAATTTGAAGAAAAGCCATTTCTTCTCTCTCTCTCTCTCTCTCTCTCTCTCTCTCTCTCTCTCTCTCTCCCTCTCTCTCTCTCTCCCTCTCTCTCCCTCTCTCCCCCTCTCTCTCTCCCTCTCTCTCCCTCTCTCTCTCTCTCTCTCTCTCTCTCTCTCACTCTCTCTCTCACTCTCTCTCTCTCTCTCTCTCTCTCTCTCTATCTCTCACTCACTCTCTCTCTCTCTCTCTATCTCTCTCTCTCTCTCTCTCTCTCTCTCTCTCTCTCTCTCTCTCTCTCTCTCTCTCTCTCTCTCTCTCTCTCTCTCTCTCTCTCTCTCTCTCTCTCTCTCTCTCTCTCTCTCTCTCTCAGAATACGAATTTGAGGCTAATATAGCTGGCCTTGGAGTGCACGACAATTTTTTAGTGTTTGAACTTTGATGATTTGCGAAGTCTTTTTTCAAAAACAAAATGTAAAATGAAAAGTGTGTTTGAAAATACAAAACTGATGACATTTAATTTAAATAAGTTGGAGAATTTTTTCTCAAACAGAAGGGATGAAGTACAGAATTTGACTAAGTCAAATTGCTAGCTTTATTTTTAAATTAAATTTAATAAGATTTTTTTCTTTTAATGTGATCATATAATTAATGTCACCTACATTTTGTCACCATTTCTAGGCCATCGGTCAAAAGTCTTACTTGCTTGCTTCACACTCCCATCCCTCTAATTATGTAAGTTTTTATTTTATTTATTAAAATAAAATTCTCTCTAATTTGTTCTGTTGACTTTCCTTCAATTTATACATATGTTAATTATTCATTCAAAAAATATAAAAGATCACAACCAATAAAATAGTTCATTGGAGTATGTATGGAGAGCTTAGCTTGGTCAAACATACATATACTTCACAGCATCCAAATTGTTTAATACATTTGCATTGCTTTTGAACATTTAATTTAGTTTTGGCTAAAGGGGTAATTTTGCCATTAATGTTTGGGCGTTGGCAATTTTTTGCCACTAAAGTTTTTTCTGGGGCTAAATTGCCATCAATGTTTATGAAATGGGGTCAAATTACCATTCTCGTTAATGGTTTGACGAATTCCGTCAATTTAATGTTTTTTTTTCACCTTAAAGTTTGTAAACCTCACAAATTAACCCTTAAACTTTAGATTTCTTACACTTTGACCACTGCCCCTCCACCGCTGCACCATCGCCCTCTGTCGCTGCACCACCACATCAACCGCCGTTGTACCGCCGCCCCTCCCGTTTTTGCACCTCCGCCCAATTAATCAAAATTATGTTATTTTGTTTTTGAAAGTATCAAAATTGATTTGTTTAACCAAAACATATTTGCACCGTAGCCCAATTAATTAATTGATTTAGATTTCAGATTATAATATCCATAGGAATCATTCAACTTTAATATCTAAAAATTTATGAAAAAACCAAATATATTTTGGTTAAACAAATCAATTTTGATACTTTAATATCCATAGTGAACCACGTTCTAGGATAACACTTTGCTATCTTAGGTGTTTAAGAATCAACAAAAGTAAGAGCGAGTACCCTTAACTAACTCAGTTAGACAAGTATACCTTATCTTATTTATTAATGTTGGATATCTGGAGTACATGATAAGTTGAATGGATTGAAAAAACCAGGCACGTCATTTGGTACGTTTTTTTTTTTGAACAGCAATGAGAAAATTTTATTAATAAAGAAAGAAGCAAACAAGGAAGCTTACTGCCCATGAGATAAGAGCAGGAGCGTAAACGGAAAAGAAAAACCAGCACTCCTAGAAAAAATTGGCCAGCACCTCCCCTGAAAACTGACTATCCAACCACCCCTGCAACTAAGAACAACCGAAAAAGCAGGCAGAGAACGACCTACAAGGGCAGAAGAACACAGAACTAGAAAGCAATACATCCAAAATCCTAATGAAGAACTTCCGCCGCCCTTAAAAGCGGAACCGTCAGCCATTCCGTCCAGGAAAGCCGAAGAGTCGGAAATCTGCTGCAGATCCATAGGAAGGACATAACCTGAATGTCTGCAACAATCTTCGAGGCCCGCCACGGACTGTCTTGCATGGTCACCTCATTGCGGCTTCTCCATATTGCCCAAGCGGTGACAAAAACAATTGCTTGCCAAACCTGTCTTGAGCTATATGGGACCTGTAAAATAAAGTCACCACTAATGATTTCAATAAGATCCACTGAGTGATACATCCTCGTATTACACCAAGCCGCCACTGTTCGCCAAATCTCCACCACCACCGGGCAACACACTAGGGCATGGTCCACCGTCTCGGTCACATCAGAACAAAGCGGACAAAGAATGGAATCAATCTCCATCCCTCTCTGCCTCAGCTTCGCTCGAACCGGAAGGTATCTGTGAACTGCCCGCCAGATAAAAACGTTCACCTTCTTGGGCACCTTGTTGCACCAGAATGTCGGGATATCGTGATTGGCTGCCATATGCGTGTCAATCCTCCGAGAAAGGCGATGGACTGTGAAAACTCCATCCGTTGCCGAGTCCCATCTCCACGTGTCCTGAACTTGCTTCTTTGGGATAAACTCCTGTAGAAGGTCAAGCAACTTCGAAAAGTCTCCTTCCGTTCTCCCTCTCAACCTCCTTCTCCAGCTCCACTCCCACCTCCACTCCCCCTCCCCCTCCCCTTCCCCCCACCTAACCTTCTCTAAGACCGAACAATTCTTATTCTCCTCCAACTCATAAAGGCTCCTAAAACGATTTTTTAATGGTCCCCCTGTCACCCACTCATCTTCCCAAAATAAAGTGTTGTTCCCCATTCCCACCACACGTCGAAACTGATTTGAGAACCCCGTTCCTAAACTCTCTACTTCCTTCACTGCCTTACCTACATCCTTCCACACACTCCACCCCCCTCCACTCCCTCCAAACATCAGGGAACCTGCCACTCCTCCATTTGTGGAGGCCACTACCTTCACCCACAAACTATCCGTCTCCCTCAGCCACCTCCAACTCCATTTACTAAGCAAAGCTAAGTTTTTGGCTCTTAAACTACCCACACTCAACCCACCCACTTCACTATCTCCAAACAACCTTTCAATCCTAGCCCAGATCAATTTTTTCCCTCCCCCTGTTGCCCCCCAAAAGAACTTATTACGAAGAGTTTCGATTTGTCTTACCACACCAGCTGGGGCCCGGAAAACCGATGTGTAGTACAGGGTTAAGCTCCCGAGGACCGACTTTGTCAACGTAAGGCGACCACCAATAGATAACGAGTTAGCCTTCCACGTCGATAACCTGCTAATCACTTTATTCACCACAGTATCCCAGCTTTTCCGTCGGCTCATATTGGCTCCCACTGGCAGCCCCAGATAAGTGAACGGAAGATTTGCCGCGGAACAACCCAGAATCCTTGCACAATTGGTCACCTCCTCAAGGTCCACTCCTACACCAAAAAGCCTCGATTTTTCCAGGTTGATTTGTAGCCCAGACACCATTTGGAAGCACTGAAGAACAGCCAAGAGGGATCTTGCATTCTCGACCGACCACTCTCCGCAAAAAAGAGCATCATCGGCAAATTGAAGATGCGACAATACCACTCCATTTTGGCCCACGAGCATAGGTCTGAACACATTATTGCTGATCGCTTCCTCCATCATCAGGTTGAGGGCCTCGACGCCCAAGATGAAGAGGAAAGGTGAAAGGGGGTCCCCTTGACGAAGTCCCCTCTCCATCTTACATTCCGCTGTTGGACTGCCATTGACTAAGATGGAAACTCTTGCCGATTCTAGGCACCCTGTTATCCATCCCCTCCATTTCGCTCCGAAGTTCATTTGTTGAAGAACTGAGTCCAGGAATTTCCAGCTGATGTTATCGTAAGCTTTAGCAAAATCTACTTTAAGTAGCAGAAGCTGCTTTTTCTCTCTCTTAGCCCACGAGACCAACTCATTAGCGATCAGGATCCCATCAGTAATCTGCCTCCCTTGAATAAAAGCTGATTGGGTTTCCCCCACTAACCCATTCAAGACCCTTTTTATTCTCTCTGACAGCAACTTCGCCACTATTTTATACAAGAACCCAATGAGAATAATGGGCCGAAAATCAGAAATCGAAAGGGGTCTTTTACCTTAGGGATCAACGCGATGAACGACGAATTGCACCCCGCTCTCAACCGGCTGGATGATTCAAACTTATGAATTGCCGCAATTATCTCTCCCTTCATCACCTCCCAGTTTGCCTTGATAAAGTTGAAATTGAAACCATCCGGACCCGGAGCTTTGCTTCCCCCGCACAGCCACACCGCTTTCTTGATTTCGTCTTCTAGAAAAGGGGCTTCCAAACTGGATATCTGCTCCTCTGTCAACTTTCTGAATCTGTGACTGAAGAACCCTGGTCTATTAGGTATAGGCTCCTTAAAGTGCTCCTCGAAGTGTTTCAGCACCGCTTCTTTTATAACCCTCGGATCCTCCGACCAAACCCCGTTAATCATCAAACCCTGAATCGTGTTTTTCTTTCTCCTTGCGTTGGCCACCGCATGAAAATACTTGCTGTTTTCATCTCCTTCCATCGCCCACTTCACCCTAGCTTTTTGCTTTATGTCTTTCGTAATGTTCCTTTGCTCCTTAAAGAAACCCACTTTAGAGTCCCGCCACTTCTCCCATTCTGCTTCCGAAAGCTCCCTCACCTCCGCTTCCTTTTCAAGCCTCGAAAGTCCCCTTTCAGCCTTTTCCATAACTCCAGCCGAGCTTGCAGTTTCAGACTTTCTCCAGGCTTGGATTCCGCGCTTCAAAGCTTTCAGCTTTTCTTTCAACACAAAATCTGGAGCGCCTACAATCTTCGTTTGCTCCCACACCTTCTTAACTGTATCGCCGAAACCTTCCAAACCGAGCCATTGATCAAAGCACCTGAACGGAGATGGCCCGAAATCACCTTTGCCCTCTTTTAACAAAACAGGGCAGTGGTCTGAAAATATTCTTTCCCCTACAGTTGCGGCAAGGTCAGGCCAATCCTCCAAGAGCCCCTTATTTACCAGGAACCTATCCAGCTTACTCATCTTCAGCCCATCGCTGCTTACCCACGTAAACCGACGCCCTCCTTGCTTCACCTCCTTGAGGTCATTTGATCGCACAAAGCTATTGAAGTCTGCCGCTCTTATAGGTTTAAACCGGCACCCTCTTCTCTCCTCTTCTCTTCGAACCACGTTGAAATCCCCCATCAGACACACTGCTCCACTGAACCCCTGAATCACCATACCAAGCGCCTCCCATAACGCCCTCTTCTGACTTGTTAATTGGGGACCATAGATGTTAAGCAAGAGATATTTATTCTCTTTACCCTTCCATCCGCCAAAGATGCCCAAGAAACCTTCCCCTGAGATTATTTCATCGATTGACCACACCTCCTTGTTCCAGAAGAACAACAACCCTCCTGCTCTTCCGACTGCTAATTGTTGGGCAAACCCCAACTCACTGTGTCTCCAAATACTCTTCACAGCATCCCCCACTTCCTTATTCAAGAGAGTTTCTTGAATTGCCAAAACATCCAACTTCTCCTTTGCCACCAACCCTTTCAGCTGCCTAAGCTTGTCTCCCCCTCCGAAACCCCTTATATTCAACGACATTATCTTCATTTAGGAAACTCAACCTCACCAAAACATGGGCCTTTTGCATCCTCCTCCCTGAAAATCACACCCACTGCTCTCCCAACACTATGAATTCTACTAACAGATGTATCCGAAAAAGAGTTTACCTGTTCCTTTCCAACTGAGCTCTCTGACATTCCCACTTTCATTCCCCAAGATGAGTCCGAATCCGCCTGCCTCCCATCCGTAGAGATTCTTCTAAGACCCTTGGACGTCCTCTCGGCTTTTATGCGCGCCGCTCGCTTAACTTCTCGTAACGACACTCTTGCGCACACACCCCCTGTTTTTAGTTGCGTTTCCAGCCAGTGCGCTGACTTGGAAACCAGCCTTCTTCCTTTTCTCTGTTTCTTCAGACGCCCACACTCCACCACCTTTGTTGATTCCGACGACCTCACCATTTGGGGCGAGTTCCTGCTCCCTGTTACGAGCTGCTTCTGTTCTTTATTCTCTGCTGCATCCCCTGTTTCTTCATCTGGGCTATTTAAGTCCGAAATACGTTCTGGGCCCAGGACTAAAACCTCCTTGAGCCTATCACCCAGTCCCTCCTCCCCTTGCTCCCCTTCGTTTGGCCCAACAGACAAGTCTGTGTATAAAACTGACCCTCTGGGCTGTAAGTTGGTTTTCCCAGCCCCCACTATTGCCTTGTTGGGCCTTTGAATATCCCGGCCCAACTTTCCAATCTTCTCACTCCCACTTGCGACCTCTGGTCCAACCTCAGAATTTTGAATTTCGCCTTCCTCAGCCGTTTCTTCCACCATTTCTTGCGACCCTTCAGCCTCATGCAGCTTTTTCCTTTCCCCCAAGTCCATTGAGTTGTCAACATCCTGACAATTCGTCTCGGGCTGCTCGCCATCCTCCATTTGTCCGCTCTGCTTAACCCGGCTTCCCACACTCAGCTCGTCTGAGTCTGGCTCGCTCTCGGACTCGCCGCCGTAAACCCAGCTCTCCTCCGAATCACAGCCTCCCTCCTCCTCCGATTCCGATACGTGGTTAGCTGAGAAATCCGTCATCTCGTACCTCTGACCGAAGTCTACCACCTCAAGCAAGTCCTCTACCACTTTAACCTTAAACAACGATCCATCCACTGAGAAATCAATCACTGCGTTAATCGACTCCGCCCTCTGAGTTAGGATACAAACCCTCCCAATGTGCACCTGAATCTTTTGCACCGTTAAATCTTCAATCTCTATCACCTTGCCCCATCTACCTGCAACCGACTTGAAGTTTTCGACGTGCCAAGCGTGGATCGGAATGCCAGAAACGTTTAGCCACGCCACCCTTCCCGGTCTGTTCTTCTCCGCCTCAAGGCTCCACGGTACAATGGCTTCGAACCAAATCGAAAGTTGTTGAAAACCTCCAGCAACCATCTTTCCCATCACCTCTGTCGACGGGCACTCAATTAACACACGCAACCCTCCCAAATACTTCACCCCGCAACACTCGAACCCTGCTTCCTGAATCAAATCTGCTAGCTTTGCCAAATAGCTCACATGCTTTACTTCCCCCAGCGCGCATCTCAAAAGCCAAGTTTTTTCTTCAACTCTGCTTGTACCCTTAATCACCCCTGTTGCCTTTTCCTCAGCACCGTCGCCATTCTTCGAATCTTGCCTCCCCTAAATGATTCCACATGCTCTTTGTCGTCCACTCATCAGGGAAGTTTGTAAAGAACAGGCTCACTCCTGCCCTGTCGATCGCCTTGAGTAAATCGGTCCTCTGAACCCTACCCCTGTCCCCGCTTCGTCGTCCGAACACCCAGCTGTGGTGGTTTCTGATGTCGCTCTGCCGTGTTCTTTCACGGAGATTCACTTTCTCTCTCCACTCTCTCTCTCTCATCTTTTTTTTAAATATCAAACCTTACGTCATTTGGTACGTAATACGCAGAATTATACATGAACTTGTATGAACAATAAATTAACACTTTTGTAGATTGTGATGGTGTGTAGTTTGATTTGTGTGAGCTCATCTCTTTCATTTGTATTTTTTTATTTTTTACTTTTGTTTGTATTTTTTTTACTTTTGTTTATTAAGATCATGTATTATTTGTTTTGAATTTTATTAAATTAAATGATTAATAACTATCTTTGTACATTTTATTTATTTTGTTTATTCATTTATTTTGCACTTTGGCCCAAATGTTTATATTCTTATCATTTAGACATTTTTTTTTGCTTTTTTTTGCTTTTATTTGTCAATAACTTACTTCTTACCTATTATTTGTAAATCTTTCCGCTGATGTGAGTTTTTTATATGGTGTATGTTAAAGATGTGAGCTCATGTAATTGTTTTTTTTTACTTTTGTCTGTTAAATGGATAACTACTTTCTTACATTCTATTTTCATTTATTTTGCACTTTAACCAAATGTATTTTGGTGTTTGAGTTTTTACTTTCTTACATTCTATTTTGGTGTTTGAGTTTTTTATATCGTGTGGTAGGGTGTAGATTAAAAGTGTGAGCTCATGTATTTTCCTTCTTCTTTTTTATGTTTTTGTTTATTAAATGGATAACTATCTTTTTCCATCTCATTTTCATTTCTTTTCACTTTGACCCAAAATATTTAAAATCTTATCATTTTAAAATTTACATTTTGTTTTTTTCTGGAAATGTTACATTAAGCTATATGAAAATATCTTTTATTTAACATTTTAAAAATACAAAGTATTTGTTTGAGGGTGTGTTTAGGCCGATTGTTTTCTAATCTATGAAATCAATCTTTCCCTTTCACAATTTCCTATAGTATTATTTTTTTAAAAAAATTAACATTTTTACATCCTAAAATTTTCTTATTGCAATATCAAAATTACCTCGTTGCAAAGCACTGGTAGTGTATAACCTCGTTTACCACATTTTTTGAACTTGCATATTTTCATGAGAGGAAGATGAACTTAATCACAACAAAAGATACTTAAAAGTATATACTTTTAAGGCGTATCTCTGAAGCCATCTATTTAAACGTGCATAATTCAAGCTAGGCTATTTCCAACCATATCCAATCTGTTATGCTCTTCAAGACCTGGAAGTACATTTGTTTCAAGCACAACTTGTTGTAAGGAATACACTATGTAGATAATACAATTTTTACTACAGCTGTTACTAAGGTAAAAATCGCAGTAAACATAAATGCACATTAGAAGGTGCAGTTTTGGAGCAGTAGGCCTTTACTGCGGCATGGCAGCAGTAAAGCTACAATAAAGGTTGCAGTATGGCCGCAGTAAACCCCTTTTTAGGGTTTCTCTCTCTTTTTCACCCGTCGCATTCTTCAATTTTCTCATCTTTCTTCATCTTCTTCCAACTTCAACTTATTTTTACTCATCTTCTTTCTTTCTCTTCAATTCCTACATCTTTATCTTCACCGTCATCATCATCATCATCATCATCATCATCATCATCTTCTTCTTCTTCTTCTAATTATAAGTAGAAGTAAAATGAAGACCCCATCGCACTAATTATGTTATGTTGTGACCTTTTTGTTAAAATAATGAGAAAATAATGTTTAAATAAACGAGTTAAACCATTGTATAAATTAAAACAATTATTAAGTAAAAAATGAAAAAACACTGCATTTTCTCCTAATTATGAGTAGAAGTATAATGAAGACCTCATCGCACTAATTATGTTATGTTGTGACCTTTTTGCTAAAATAATTTCTAAAGAGTTTGAAATTCTCTCTAATAATTGATTCTCTCGACTTAGACATTTTTCTTCAACTTTTTTGATAGAATTTTTCCTTCTATTTTTACATATGTTAACAAATCATAAAAATATATTATAATTCCAAAACAAATCTATGGAATAGATTAGCTCACCGGCAAAACCCTAGCTGCTCAACACAAAGCCATCAAGGGTCACCCTTCCGTCCAACCAGGGTTATCATTAGTGATCGCTTCCAGCTTTCTTCTTTCTTGTCTTCCTTCTCTGATCAGCTCCCCGTGCAACCCTTCTATCCCTATACTCCTCCTCGTCACACGATTAGCCTGATTCGTTATATGGCCTCTTCGCTTGATCGTACCCTCCTGCCTCAACTTGCAACAACTATCCAGCACTGTCATATTTGGTGCCCAAGCGAGCCGTTTCCACCGACCAGTCCCAGTGCACGTGTGTGGCTATGTTGTTTCCGTCGTTTTGATATCCTCTTGGGTGTGGGTCTGCTCTACTACGCCGACATGATGCTTTGTTTCGTGTTTCTAGTGATGGGCAGTTTGGCTCTTCATGGTCTTCGGCGAGGTTGAGGGTTGCCTCACCTTGCCTAGAGCCATGATTTGGAATTCTTGGCGCACCAAGTTCTTTTTGAGGTAGTGCTCGAAGCTAAGTGTGAGCTCAAAGGAAGCTATAAGTTGCTTGCCTTAGCTCATCTCAGCTGGAGGAAAGCTAGAAATGACTTCTCTCAGCTTATCTCCAGCTAAAAGTAGCTAGACACGACTCAAGTCAGCTCAAGTTAGCTCAATGTAGCTAGACTCATCTCAAAGTGAGCTCACTCCAGCTAGAAGTGGCTGTGTGCAGCTTAACTCCAGCTCAAGTTTGCTAGAAGTAGCTAACACCAGCTCAAGTTGACTAGAAGCAGTCAACTTCAGCTCATGGTAGCTAAAAGTAGCAACCATCAGCTCAAGACAACTAACCTCAGCTCATGTTAACTAGAAGTAATAAATTTGAGCTCAAATGAGCTAGTCTCGATGGAGAAGTGACTTTCAGCTCAAGGTAAGCTGAAAGAATCTCACAGTAACTCAATTATATGTGATATGACCAAATGACATATGTTTGTGATATTTCATGAGTAATAACTACCAATTACACCTTTTTGGACTAAATGATGACATTTTGGTAAAAGGCACCATTGGAAGTGCATGGTGTATGCACTGTGCCACATGGGATGAACTCCTTGGCGGCTACACATGTGTAACAGGCCAAGAGGAGTCCATTTGGTAGAATGGGTGCCATTTAGAGAGGCACCATTTCGGCTATAAGGTGGTTACTAAGCCTTTAAGGCTTATTTGTGTACAAGGGAGGGATAACCACCTCCAAGGCCGAAAGTATGCGTACTTTCGGCCATGAGGGAGTTATTTCTCCCCTTGTAACTTCCTTCCTCCATCTATAAATATAGATGTGAGGAATTCGGCCAAGACATACTTGAATCCGAAAATCTTCTCCATTTTCTTCTCTCTTTTCTAGCCGAAACTTTAAGCACTTCCTAGAGCATTTCGGGTGGTCTAACTTGTGTTTATTCAACACAATCCTCCCCTTGAATACATATGTAATCCGCCCTCATCCAACAACTTGAAGGCTTGAACATTCAAGTGGAATCTGAAGATCCTTTTGCAGATTTCCAAAGGTGCAAGGTACACCCCTATCTCTTCTTCTTCCTCCTCCTCTTTCTTCTTCTTGAAAGTGGAGACACGATTTTGAAAAAACACATTGTGCTATGAATCTCTTGTTGAATGAATTAATCCACGAACATGAGATATGAAATGAGATTATGAAAGATCTAAAATTTTCAGATCGTATGGTTCTAGGATTTGTTGGCTATAAGGGTTAGTCGGCAACTCTCAGTTTTTTTGTTTATTTGGTCCCTCTGTTTAGATTCTTTTGTTCGTTTAGACTTCATTGACTTTTACTTTGTTTAGTTTATTATCATGCAGGTGGGTTGTTTTGGTTGCCATTACTTCTGCGATTAGTTCTCTCTTTAGCCCACTATGGCGCGCTAGTAATATATAGTCTTTGGGCGTGCAGGGGTACCGGAAGCCGGATTCAATCTCTTTTTTTTTCCGCCATAGTGGTCATGACCATCGTCAAGACTTACTTTGCCTTTGGAGGCCAGACAAGGAGAGCCTAATCGTAGTGGTATTGATCTTCTTAAGTAATTCCATTTATACGGAGTATTCCTCATTTACGGGCAGGTTTATTTTTACCCATTTTGGGTGTTTTAGTTCGTCGACTACGACTTATTTTGTAGTGATTTATGATTAATAAAATAAATTTTTCTTGTTCAAAAAAGATTAGTTCATCGGCGTATGGAGAGCTTAGCTAGGTTAAAATATTATGGGGAGTTAGATTCCATTTGCAGATTTATTCCTAAACATCCAAATTGTGCGTATGAAACCTTTTCTTTAACAAGTTAACACACACAAGGAGTAGGCGGATCAAGACTGTAAAATCAAGGTGAGCGGAAAAAACAGAACACTCGATAATACTCTCTCGTCCTCAAAAAATACATACATTTGTTTTTACTGTTTCACAGTATTTAATCTATCATTTTTTCATGAGTGTTAGGCATTTTAAGTTCAATAATTCATATCCATATCAAAATTTGAAGTATAAATTTCTAAATATATTTTTTATGATTTTTTTACTATTTATCTTAGTAAATCAATATTGAATTTTAAAACATTAATTGAAGAATAAGGAAGTAGATAAAAAAAATTACAAGTGAATATTTGGGAGAACAATCAATAAATGAGTTCGTTTCAATAATATGTAGGTCAGTCATAAATGTGTTCGAATGTGAACTCAATATTTGAAAAGAGTATTCAATAATATTCAAGTCTACTGCTGGGAGATGAATTTTTTAATGGATTCAATTGGGTTATAAATAGATATATGTTTTTTTGGCCAAATCACCCGCCATAAGTAGGGGTGAGTTCGAGTCAAGCCCGAGCCTAGCAAGTTCGAGCTCGGCTCGAACTCGATCAAGCCCGATATTTCGAGTTCGAGCTCGGCTCGATGGTTCATGAAACTCGAGCTCGTTAGGCTCGCGAGCTCGGTTAGGCTCGATGGTTCGATGGTTCGTTAAGGCTCGAGCTCGGCTCGATGGTTCATGAAGGGTAGTATCGTAATTTTAAACGAGCTCGTTAAGGCTCGCGAACCTTTACGAGCCGAACGTTTCGAGCTCGAGCTCGGCTCGTTTATTATTCGAGCCTCAAAACCGGCTCGAGCTCAAGGCTCGTGAGGCTCGGCTCGGCTCGGCTCGAATCGTTTCACACCCCTAGCCATAAGGTTAGTTCCCCTCTGACACAAGGTCAATTAACATGTTAGAAAAAACTAAATATTGGATTCTTATTCAATTTTCCAATATTTGTATCAACAAAATATTAAATCAATTTTTTTAAAATGATTTCAGTACTTCTCATTTTCCGCATACTTCTGAAAGAATACATAGGAAAAATGAATATTGATAGCATAACACATAACATGCCAAAAAAGAAAACCTCAAATTTTGTTGGGGAAAGAAAGAAGCTTGCGTTCCTTTTCCACTCATTTTTAGCCTGAGCAAAAATGTTTTGTAAAAACCTGAAACGTCGACAGCAGGGTTCGAACCTGCGCGGGTAAACCCAACAGATTTCAAGTCTGTCTCCTTAACCACTCGGACATATCGACGCACGTGCTAATGTAATACTTAGAATTTATTAATTATGTTCAAAAAATTGATACATTTGACAAAAGGAAAAACAAATCATGCTTATTTTGCTTCGTTGTGCTTAGTTTCACTTTGGTTTTAACACACTCTCATCTTTTGTATATCATCTTACATTATTATCATCACTTTCTACTTTTACCTTAATTTTTAGTCTCCAGGTATACCCTAGCTAGCTAATAACCATGGTAAAATGTCATCAAAATGGATTGTCATATTGTTGAGTTCAGTTTCCGAAGTAAGTTTTCTCCAGGAACAAAATGGCCAATTGGATTTTGACTTGATTTAGAAGAAACGCTTGAAAGATGCCAGGCCTCAAAGTCATCATTGGACTACAGTCTATAACGTCTCAGCTAAGCATCTTATATAATCATGTGTAATCAACTCTAGTATAATGATAATTTGAAGCGGTTTACAAGGAATTTCATGTCAAAATGAGAATAGTAATAATTAGGTAGTCCATGGATCTGACCTCAGGAACTAAAGGCCAAGACAAAAATAAAATGAAAATAGAATTTCCTGAAACATAAAACATAAAAAATTTAAATACATATGTTCCCTAAAGTAGTACTATAAAATAAGGTTTTCCGGTACTTAGAAACAAGTTATACACTTAAACCATTTATCAAAAAAAATATTGGAAAATAAAAACTTCGAAAAAAATATATTGTAAAACTAAATGGGTCAAAAGGTTTTCCACCAACTATAAATAAGTTATAGTGCCCACTTTCGAGCATTTATCAAATGAAAGTTTGAAAATAGCCAAAAACCAAACGGGACATATCATAAGTCCTAGTACTCTGAGACCTGGTAAAAAGGACAAAAGATGCTAACGGCTATGGATTATAAAAACTTGGAGTTGCAGTGAAGTCCTATTACTCCTTTTTCAACTACTTCTACCATTGCAGTGATGGCGGTAACAGCTGTGCACATTATGGCAAATTATAGTGATCTCCACTGTAACCACACCTTTGATCATCACCTGTCTCTTTAGTACTCTTCAATTCTCACCATCTCTTCTCCAACACCAATCCCCCTCTTTATCCCGGGGATTAACGTCTTAATCCTTCTGTCATTTTCAGACTACTACTAGAGGCTAAACCAGGTGCTTTACAGAGGTTGCTCCAGTTCCTATGGCCCTGAATAGCTTCTGGATCCTCTTCATTCTGTGCTTCGATTCCTTGGCAGTTTGCTTCTGTGATCAAGATGGTAAGTCTCAAGTTCATAAAATGTGCTCATTTACCTTCTTCTGCATATGAACAAGTTTGATGTTTGAATGAGTTATCAATTCACAGGATTCTTGAGCTTGTCCTGTGGTGGAACAAGCAGTTACTTTGATCCATTCAACATATCATGGATCCCAGATAGTTCATACATAAGCACAGGTAATTCAGGTACAGTATACCACATTGATGGATTGTCGGGTTTCAGTGTCCCGATTAGGTTCTTCCCAGAAACTGAAACTCGAGAGTGTTACAACTTGCCGGTTAAGAATGACTCGTCACTGGTTCTTGTAAGAGCTCAGTTTATGTATAAGAACTATGACAGGCTTGGGAAACCCCCAGCTTTCTCTGTCTCTCTTGGGACAGCTCTAGCCTGCACTGTCAATCTCACTGATAAAGACCCTTGGACTGAAGAGTTTGTGTCGCTGCCAAGTAAGGAAGCACTCTCATTCTGCTTGCATTCAATTTCACATGGCGGTTCTCCTGTAATTTCTTCGTTAGAAATCCGGCCACTTCCTCAAGGAGCTTATCAGAATGGCTTAGATGACTTCCCCAACAAGATACTACGAAAAAGTTACCGAATAAATAGCGGTGACACCAATGGATCACTGAGGTGAACACTTCCTAATAAGTGACTACATTTCAATTCATTTGTCCAAGTTTGTGACCAGATTTATCTATGCAGGTACCCTGTGGATCCGTTTGATCGAATATGGGATGCAGATCAAAGCTATGCACCATTTCGCATGTCGACTGAATTTCACTCTCTTCTTGGCTTGAACTTGTCAATCATTAGGGAGAATCCACCTGTTGCTGTTCTCCAGACTGCAAGAATTGCTGCTAAGAAAAATGTCTTAACTTACAACCTGCCACTTAATACACTAGGGGACTACTACATTATCCTTTACTTTGCCGGTGTTCTTCCTGTGTCCCCCTCTTTCAGTGTATTTGTTAACGGGGATTTGCAGCAATCTGAATACACAGTTACAATCTCTGGAGCCAGTACCCTGTATATTACGCAAAAAGGGATCACAAGTTTGAATATCACACTTGAGGGTACCAAATTCTTCCCTCAGATCAACGCACTTGAAGTATATCAAATTGCTGATATCCCACCAGAAGCTTCCACCACTACAGGTATATCTGAACTCACAAAATAAACCTGGTCACTTCTGGTTAATCTGATTCAACTCTGAAAATTGCAGTTTCAGCACTCCAAGTTATACAGCAATCTACGGGTCTGAATCTCTGGTGGCAAGATGATCCATGCTCTCCTTTTCCTTGGGATCATGTTGGATGTGATGGAAATTTAGTCACATCACTGTATGAGCATAGACAAATTGTTCAGTGAAGGTTTAAACTTTTAAGAAAAAAAGGCACCTGACTTATGGTTTACTGATGTGAATCTGTTGTTGTCTCCTAGGGACCTTGCAAACATCAAGTTGAGGTCAATTAGTCCAACATTTGGTGACTTGCTGGATCTTAAGACACTGTAATCTTATCTCCATTCTGCTACTGTAAAAATTATGATAAAACCTATCTTGCACTTAAAGTTGTTCTTTCTCTCCTGAAGGAATTTGCAGAATACCTCCCTTGCTGGAGCAGTACAAAACCTCGGTAGCCTGCAACATCTCAAAAACTTGTAATGTGTACTGAAGAACTTCATGGCATCATATTATCAATTCATTGAAACAGCATGGTCAAGATTTTTACTTTTGTTTATTAATTACTCTACCTTTGTTTTTTCCTTATCCAATTGAAGGAATCTGAGTTTTAATCAGCTGACATCCTTTGGCTCTGATCTGACTGATTTGATTAGCCTTCAAGTTCTGTAAGTTGTACCTTTGACCACATAACACATTGTGCTTGTACAGATAATCTGTAATATTTTCTGTCTATTTGGACAACTCTGGTTTATGGATGAGCTATTTGAATGGTTCTCTCATGTGCAGGGACATGCAGAACAACAGCTTGCAGGGAACAGTTCCCGAGAGCTTAGGGGAGTTGCAGAACCTTCATCTGTTGTAAGTTAGTTGGAAAACCTAGGATAAAAAAGTCACCAATAACACAAGCTCCATTATGTTCATGTTAATTTAACTTGATAAAGGTGTGTTCTGCATTATTCAGAAACTTGGAGA
The DNA here is from genome assembly GCA_024586325.1 of Stellera chamaejasme. Taxonomy (NCBI): domain Eukaryota; kingdom Viridiplantae; phylum Streptophyta; class Magnoliopsida; order Malvales; family Thymelaeaceae; genus Stellera; species Stellera chamaejasme. The sequence continues at coordinate 8,190,170 of CM044982.1, read as the reverse complement.
ACAACAAACTGGAAGGCCCCCTCCCACAGTCTTTTAATCGAGAAAGTCTGGAACTTCGGTAGGTAACAAGAACCGCTACTTCCTGTGTACTGAATTACATTTTCTTCTCCTGACAATTCAACTCCATGCAGAACATCAGGAAACCTATGCCTTTCATTCTCGACAGTTTCATGTACAGATGCCTCGTCAGATCCTTCCACTGATACACCACAAGCTACAATTGATCCGAAAAAGAAACACCCTGGACACAGTCATTTCGCAAGTGTGGTTGGCACAGTTGCAGGAGTCTTATTTGCTGTCACCCTCATTTCACTTTTGGTGGTCTTGTTTATACGGAAAAAGAGAAATGACGATGCTCACACCTTGAGTATGTCTGTAGTTAGCTTCATCAGTGTTCCGATAATCAGAATGAAATTCTCATCGGTGCTTGTTTCAAGTTCAGGGGCTTCACTTGGTATTCGGAGCTGGAATGCAGCAAGAGTCTTTTCCTACAAGGAAATAAAAGCCGCTACCAATAACTTCAAGGAAGTCATAGGCCGCGGCAGTTTTGGTACCGTGTACCTTGGGAAGCTATCAGACAGAGGGGAAGTAGTAGCAGTTAAAGTGAGATTTGACAGAACTCAGCTTGGAGCTGATTCTTTTATTAATGAGGTTTAGCATCTTAACTTGAACTCCTCTAAGATTTGAAGTAAAAGTGTGTGGTTCAGTTTTATTTTCCTCTCGGATTGACGACAGGTGCATCTCTTGTCGAAAATTCGGCATCAAAATCTTGTGTGCCTGCAAGGCTTTTGTCATGAATCAAAGCAGCAGATATTAGTGTATGAATATCTACCTGGTGGATCACTAGCTGATCACCTGTATGGTAAGCTGGGGATGACCAAAGCATCTTCCCTGGTTCTATTGTTTTAGCTCTCACAGATACCTTTGTTCCTGCTGAAGATCACATTCATTACAGGTCCCAACAGTCTGAAAGTGTCACTAAGCTGGGTCCGCAGACTAAAAATTGCAATAGATGCTGCAAAAGGTACTAAAGAAACCATGACTGATTAATTTATCACTTCTAGAACAGATCCATAAGATTTTTTCTTACCTTACCTCAATTCTTTCACAGGACTGGACTATTTGCACAACGGAAGTGACCCACGAATCATACACCGTGATGTTAAATGTAGTAATATTCTGCTGGATGAACAAATGAATGGCAAGCTATCTGACTTTGGCCTCTCTAAGCAGATGGTGCAGGCAAACACGACTCATGTCACAACTGTTGTCAAGGGCACTGCTGGATATCTAGACCCTGAGTAAGTGTTGCCTGATTTTCCGATGAATTTTCAGATGCTTGTCCTCACTTCCAACGCACGAGTTCCTTCCATCTGCAGGTATTATGCCACCCAGCAGCTGACAGAGAAAAGTGACATCTATAGCTTTGGAGTTGTTCTTTTGGAGCTCATTTGTGGAAGAGAACCACTGACTCATGCTGGAACTCCAGACTCTTTCAACTTAGTGCTATGGGTAACTCTTTAGAACTCTTTTTTTCCTGTATGTTCGACATCTCCACTTCTCAGTGTCAAAACTCTGCAACTGTTTGGGACATCATGCTATACAGGCCAAGCCTTATTTGCAAGCTGGTGCATTTGATATAATTGACGAGAGTCTTCGGGGACGATATGATGTGGAGAGCATGAGAACAGCTGCCTCAGTGGCTATACGATCCGTAGATAGAGATGCAGCACAGAGGCCAAACATAGCAGAGGTGGTAGCTGACCTTAAAGAAGCTTATAGCATTCAGCTCTCATACCTTGCATCTCTAGGACACACCTGAAGGGCGAAACCCGTACCATTTATGTTTTCTGGGGGAGGCATGAAGAGGTTATACACACACACACACACACACACACACACACACAGTTCCGAAGAGTAAGTTATTGTATTTCTAAGTTATACTCATGCATTGTGTATCTACATTTCTACAGTCAAGAATAGACACCAGTGCACAAAATTTTGGACATGAGAATACGTTATTAACTTTTACATGGATAAAGAATAAAGTATTCTAAGTACAGTTTTACATCTAGCATACAATTCTGAAATCTAGTTTTGTGTTTGACAAATCTTTGGTGAAATCCGGGATGGCATTCAACTGAAGATTGCAAATACCATCCCATAAACTTCACATGTAAAGTTCATGTTGGATGAAAGACCCTATCCACTATTTCTCTTCTTTGTATATGAACGGGGGCTGAGAAGTCGGATTAACTTGAAAAGCGACGTTGCAGTAAAAGGAATAATGCTGTTGAAGCAGCAACAACGTATGGAAAAATTGTCCATATTCCCTGTATGATTTCAGAGATTAGATTCCTAGCATTCTCAAGCATCAGACTTAGACTTACACGTAACAAAAAAAGAACTGTGTTTACCACTGCTGTGGCAACAGTTGCAACTGCAAATACTGGACGTTTTCTCAACAAAAATCCAATCCCCATCTGAAGTCACAGAAATAAATATAGTAGTGTTAAATAGGAGTACAAGAAGGAGAGAAAAAAACTATCTGGTAATCTAGGTTTATCACACAGCAAAGGCAGGAGAAGAGCTCCTGAGAGATGGAAGTTCCAAAAATGTACTTGGGTGTTCATTTTAAGTTATAGAACAGCTAGGGTTCAAATAAAGGGGGAAAAATACTTGTGGGAAAAAAAGTGGGTATTTTTTAAAACTGATGTGAAATGTGTGAGAGGAAAATATTGGAGGAAATTATTGATTTGATGGGGTTTATTTTTCCTTCCTTCGAACATGACCCTAATTTTTTTTTCCTAGTTTATACTACATATACTGTCTTAACTGAAATTTCTGTTAGTATCCCAAATATGAGGGCCTAATGAAATGCTAAATTCCTAATTTAGTTTATCAAGTTCAAGATCAATATCTCATATGCAACCAAATGATCAGTATGGTTTTGCGTATGTATGAGGTTTTGGATTAACTAACTTTCACCTGTATAGGAAGGGTAACTAATCCACCGCAGCAAACTCCAGCAAAAAAGTACTCTGGAGATATACCCTGCGAGTTTGTAAAATATGTCATGTAAACAGCGATGCGACAATAAACAAACATAATCCATACTAAATGTGGCGTATATGTAATATCAGTGAATTGGCAGTCTATCCCGTGCAGGCGCTGGATGTGCATGAACACACCATTTAATTGCTCCTGGTGGTATAGAGCTCTGACTTTATAGTGTAATTAATTCTCATAGTGTATAGCATATACTTAGATAAACTTTCATACAGTATGTTAAAAAAGGTTACTAACCCACATCAAGATAATACTAATACTAATCTCACAGTTATTAGTTACTAACCATGGCTCCTGCAAGAAAAGCTGTAGGATTTCTCACCCCAAGGGAGAATCGCTCAACTGCGGAATGCAAAAAGCATAGAATGCTGATAAGCGTTGAGTAAATGACAAGTAACCAGAAAATGACTAGAAATGCAAACAAATGCTGCAGCAATGATTTTTTAAGGGAAAAAAACTTCAAGCCAGCAGTTGACAAAGGGAACACAAGCAGAGAAAGGCACATACATCTGTCCAAATAAATTGCATGAATTCCAAACAGAAAGCAAGCTCTTGCGACTCACCAAAGCCCATTAAATTGCCATATTTTTGTACAACTTGTGTAATACTAGACACCTTCTCCTCACTAATACCTAGCTATAGACATCAAAACAAAAGATAGTTATGTAACAGATCAAGCAGCAAATTATTCATCATTGAATAGTTTGATATGGATGAACTACAAGTTAATGAAGCAAATGGATAGAACAAACCTTCAAGCGAACATCATTTGATGCCCCACTTTGTCTGAACAATTTTCCAAGATAAAATGGTACCATGTCACTGATACAAACTCCCCTGAACATTGGGACCCATTTTAGACAAAGAAGAAAAATTGTTAAAACGGGTTATAGCAGCAAACGAAAATGCCCTGTCAAAGTGAAAATTAAATTGAGAGAGCAAGCCCATTTTGGGACATATCTAGAAGCAACATTATTGTCAGGGAAAGTACACCAAATATACGAGGACATTAATATTGCTGAAATCAGGTAAAGTATACATCTTATTTACACTTGACTGAGCATAACTACTCTGATAACTATAAGTCTTCCCAAAGTAATTTTCTTTTCGAAGTCTTCCAGAATTAAATAGAAAAAGAACACAAAAAACTAAGTGAAGTCGGTACTAACCAATATACCCAGAAAACTGTTGATATTATGTATCCTGAATTTCCCGTCAGAGATTCAAGAAATGAGGGCCAAGTCCCATCCAGAGACAGCATTCTTGACAAAGAGATACCCACCTAAATTGTTGAGAAAGTTGTTTTTAATGTGCATTATAGGACGATAAAGAAGTAAATGAAAATGGCAGATCCAGGCTACAATTGAAGTAACTTTCAAGGATGCATATGAGTTGGAAAACAGAATCACCGGTGCAAAGGACAAACCCAAATATTAAGAGCCTCTTCACTTATAAAAAGCCCACATCCAGCAGCCATGAGCAACCAAAAGTAAAGCCATCTGCAGCTTTATCAGTCCATCTTTAGGGATAATCCTCATAAGATAGGAGTATATGCTTGATAAGACATTGTTATTTCCAGAAGGATGAAAACAAATTTCTAAGAAAACGTTTTTCAGAAGCCAGAAAACCCAATGGTAATTTGTGTCTATTTCTATATTAAATTTCCTATTCTTATAAAACAACTGCAAGCAGGGTTTACGATTGTGATTTTTATGCATGGGAGATGTACCTTGTCAAGACATTTTTTCATGCAAGTGGAGATAACCTATTATGATCATGGTTCCAAACTGTCATCTTTCGTAATAGAGTTTCACCCTGAAGACATTGGATGTAGAACTTTGACACTTTGACTTTGCATAACAGTTGCTGGACATTATGAATATAATGCCACAAACCTCAATACAGTTGAATCTAAGGTGCGTATGGAGATGATGTGTGAAGATGCACTGATCTATGCCCTCTGGCAACATGAAGATATGCGTTGCAAAATTGTATTTAAACTATGATAATCCTGCACTCTGTAAACATACCCTGGTGCATATTCTGTGAGAACAAATCTGTATCCAAAAGCTTTGAAAGTGAACCCAGATGAGGCCACTGAAGAGGTAGAAATCTCATCAAGGCGTTGAACTCCAAGAAATGACCCAAAGTTAGGCTGGCCAGCTCCCTTGGAGCCAATGGATATGAAAGTGAGAGCTGCAGCTACACTTAATGCCACTACTAATTTCAGTAGAAATGAATTTCCCATGTCCCCAACCTTTTGTTGCTCATTCCTAAGTACCTCACTGGATTCACTACCTTCTCTAGACGGCATATCCTTAGGTTTAGGGACCTCATAGTTCTCTCCATTCTCATGCTCTAAACTTCTAATCCTGATTTCAATCAAACAAAAGGCAATTAATTGCGCTGTTGGGCATGTCTCTGAACAAGGAATTGGAGTAACATATGCAATGCAGATGGCAAGCTGCTGAAAGCCACAAGAATCACAGGTCTTGCTCTAGAAGAAAACTAACTCCAGCAAAGACAATTTGCAAAAGTATGCAATAATCAAGTTGTTCTACCATTACTAATTTCGAAGAATAGAATGTAACGTTAACGGGTACATCTGAATGTTTGAACATATGCCTTGGATGTTTGAACATCTGAATTCACTAACAAAAACAAGAAATCCTGTAACCATTCGATCATAGAAACTGCGTCGGTCGACCTATCACGGTATGAAACTTCAACAGCTGAAACTCACATTACCTAAAACCCAAACTCGATTGCCTGAACAACAGAAAAGCTGACATCTTTCTTGTGTTAAACTTGCAGAGAGCATTAAAACGGTCGGTCTGATTCTGGTTTGGACGATTCAGATAGATGGGTAAAGGCCTTCCCGAGTTTAAACTTAAAGAGAACCCATTAGCAACGAACGACATTGGAAACATTTGCGAGAGTTGTGAGAGATGAAGCTCGAAGCTTTATAAGAATAGCGAATCACTCAGGTGAGAGAGGTGAGAGTTCAGAGTTTACGGTGTCGAATGAGAAGGTACATGCTCTTGCGCCAAAGATGCTCGCGGCTTGAGGATTTAGGGGGAGGATATTTTTAGAGCTATTTTCATCAAATTACTTGTATATTTTTTTTTTGGTGAAAAATTAACTATTTAACGTACAACATCTCCTAAAGTTTTCAGGTTGAGTTCTCAAAGATGTTAATTTTTCAAAACTTTATAGAATTTAAATGTTCAGCCTTTTTGTTTCAAAAAAATTATTTTCAAAAAAGCAAATTATGAAAATTCAGATTGTTTACCTCTTTCGCTCTCTCCCACGTGCAAGACTTTATTATCATCATCATCGCTCGTTAAAGGAGAAGCTGCTCTATCAAAAAGGGTTGGTTTAGGAGCGCCCCTTAAGCGCTTAAAATATTATTTATATTACAAAAATGTCATTTTACTTCACCGTCCACTCTTTTCTCTTCAGAATCCACTCTTTCTTCTTCAGAAAACATCGACCAACTAGATTCACCTCCTCCGAAGGCGTCAACCAGCATCAGCCGTTACCTCTGCCTTCTGGGCGTTCCTAACTACGGCGTCGACGAATAAGAAGACCTAATCGCGAAACTCATAAGCAAAGCTCAAGATTTGATTGAATTTCAACATCAGTACTACTCTAGTGGCGGGCGGGTGAGGAGGAGTTGGCGGTAGGCGGAGTCAACCCGGGTGTTGTTAGCTGTTAACAATCATTTTTCTATCTTCTTTCCTAATTGACTAATTTAATTTTTAGGGACTTATTTATAGGGGTGAGATCAAGCCGAGCCCGAACCTGGAAGGCTCGAGCTCGAGCTTGTGAAAATCAGGCTCGGCTCGAACTTTATCGAGCTTGATTTTCGGACTCGAGTTCGGCTCGTGACAGTTCGAGCTCGGCTCGAAAGCTTGTGAGGCTCGATTCGGGTGTAGCTCATTTAGGCTCGAAGTGACTCGCGAAGTTCGAAAAAATTGAGATATTAAATTAATTCAATAAAATATTATTAAATTCACGAGCTCGAGCTCGAATCTAATAGGCTCGGGCTCAGCTCGAATCTAATAGGCTCTGGTTCGGCTCGGCTTGTTTGTTAGGCTCATGTAGGCTCGCGAGTCCGATCGAGCCGAACCTTTGAAGCTCGAGCTCGGCTCGTTTAGTAAACGAACCTAAGAAATGGCTCGAGGCTCGAAAAGTTCGGCTCGGCAGACTCGTTTGAGATCGAGCTCGAGCCGAGCTTGAACGGGCTCGATTCGTTTCGTTTCTCAGCCTACTTATTTAGCTTTGATTCGACTCAATTAAAAGAAAAAGGGCTGAATTGAACATTTTAAACTTTATACATGGTGAGGGTGTCATTTGTCCACTCACTCTTTCACAATTAGCCAGTTGTTTGTTCCTATCTCCGACTCTGCCATCTTCGTTTCCCACCCTCACCCAAATTCTTCAACTCCAGCCTAACCCTAGCCCTCATCCCATGCTATAAATAGGCACACCATTTTCTACCGTAAAAGAGACTAAAAAATAACCAGCTCCTCTGCTCTTCTTCTTCTTCCTCGATAACGTCGTGTAATTCTCGGTCGTTCCCCCCCACCAAAACTTCCTGCTTTCTAGCTCCATTGCCTCCTCCAAGCCACCTTCCAACCTCAGTCGAAGCTGCAAACATCGGATACCTCTGGTAGCTCGCCGAATCGCAACGAATCCGAGAAGACCAAGGTCACCGGCTCGATGCTCCACCAGTCCCTCCGCCTTTCACCGTCCATTCCGCTGACCCGCTCCGACAAACACTACTAGAAAATGGTGCAAAACCAGCGGTTAGTACCAACAGCCAACACGTTGGAAAACGTCGAAACCAATCGACTTACCCGTTGGAAACGACTCATTGGTATCTGCATCGTTGGTATAATTTTAACCAACTGCCAACTTCGTTGATTAATTTTCTCTACCAACTGGCTTACTCGTTGGTGTCGAAATCCGGTCACCGGAATTGACAATCAACGTGCGAGCACGTTGGTATGGCTCTACCAACGAGTCAACGCGTTGGTACTACTACCAACTGGTTTACGTGTTGGTATGGTTACCAACTGGTAAGCTAGTTGGTATAGGTACGAACGAGTTAACCAGTTGGTAAGCTTACCAACCGGCCTGTCAGTTGGTATTGTGAATACCAACTGGCCAGCCAGTTGGTATTGTGGATACCAACGCGCCAGCCAGTTGGTATTGTGAGTACCAACTGGCCAGCAAGTTGGTATTGTGATTAAATAACAGTTCCAACGTATACCAACGTGTTGACCGTTGGTAGCTCATTTTTTAAAAAAAAATATTTTTATTCATATACAATACTCAAACTGTGTTTATTAAATTAAAATTCATTCAACACCGAAATACTACTGAAATATAATTAAAAACGTAGAACGTAGCATCCAATATCTACATAACATATCCTACACAAAAGTTTATAGAATCTTGCTCAAACCGAATTAAAGAATTCTAAAATGACTTAACAAGTTTTTGAAAATCGAATACCTAACCGAAGCTTAACTGTCCACCCATCCGATTCTCAATCGATGTTGATGGTGTTTCAAGAGGCTCGAATCCGTAATGCGCTGCCATATCGGGATCGAACTCATCAATAGGTATCCTCGAGAACTTGTACCGGACCACTTAACTTTGATCTCCTCATTAATGCTTTCATCATCTTGTTCTCGCATTTTTCGATTTGGCTGATTTCCTCTTTTGTCTTCTTTAATTTCTCTTTGTTTTTGCCTTTTGCCGTTCCATCTTCTCCGTTATTTTTTCATATCCTCCTCATTTGGATCACTTGCGGAGACTCTTGAGCGGAGCATAGCTGAAAGATTGACGTCCGGGAATCATCACGGCCATAGATCCTAATCGACAATCTTCCTCGATTTTTCTTTCCAACCGTCGAAGAAATGCATTGTCCTCATTGAGCGGGGCATCGATCTCGGAGGTGGTTGAATGCGTTTCACGTTGACTTTCAACATTTTCTGAAATTTCATAAGCACACGAATAACAATTAGTAGTTTCAATTGATAATAATATTCTTGAAATTTAAGAATGCAAAATTTCTTACCACAACGGATCTAATTTTCTGCGAAGGAATCGATCCATCCTGTGCCGAGTTGTGATCTTGATTCATCACCAATCCAACTTGCATAGCTTCGACGCTTCTCTTCATTAGGTTGTTGCCTTAATATATTATACATGTTATTCAAATGACTTATGAATTGGATCACATTCGCAATGTTTCTAACAACGTTGGTAATTGTAAATATTAAATATACATAAGAAATTTTTTGTAGTAACAATTAAATCTTATAACAAAGCGTTTAGCTATATATGTGTAAAGTTCTTTTAATTTATACCTTGAATTCAGCGAACCATCGGACAACCGCGCCTTGGGATCGAGCGATAGCCCAAGTTGCATATGCATCTCCTGTTCCATTATCATAATTAGCTTTAATCACAAAGGTAACCCAATCCTTTGCCTTACATGGATTAGACCTATATTTATAAAGAAACATATTATGCACGTAATAGTTAATTGACATTACTTTATGAATTAGGATATCAAATTTAAGTTAATTACCCATCACCAAATGGCTTGAGAAATATGTGCTGGTGATCCTGCCCGGTGCCATGTAGTAGCGTCTGGCTACGCCGAGATCTGCTCGGTTGCTGGCACTGATGAATAGAGCGTGCAGCAGAATCATCGCTCAGGACGACAAAATAATCTTCAATTGTAATCTGAATGTGTGTCCTGTCGTCATCATCAGTGTCGCGATGCCCGGATCCGTCAATCCCTTGACTCGACCTATCCGACCTGTACAGTCCAAAAGCTCTCCCTAATGTTGATAAAGTAGTTGATTTCTTCTTCTTACCTCTCCACAAGTAATCTTTCGTCCGTTGAATATTTTCATCTTCGTCCATTCTGTTCTACCTACATCATGAAATTTAAATCCATGTACAACATGTATGTATATATAACACATGATAAATATGAAATATATAAAAGTCACAAGTAATGCATTTTATCGAAAATGTTTTAAAGTCATAGAATATACAAATAAATTAACTAGTCATCTTCTGAATCATCATTTTCATCAGATAGCTCATTCAAGCTTTCATGCTCAGTAGATGATGTCAGAACATCGGTATCAAATGACCCCTCTGAACTTGAGTTATCCCACTGTTGATCTTCATCATCCATTTCCATATTAACGTCATGAATAATATCTCCATTTCTTTGGTCCCCCAAACTTGTATTTGGATCATATTGGATGATATTTTCATTGATTTCATTACTTTCATCTTGCCACGCCTCCTCTTCAACAACATAAGTGGCATGCTCTCTCATACGCCTCTGTATGACTTTGATCACAATCATCCAGTCTTTCTTGTCCTTTCATTTTGTTGGGTACTTGCTGTAATATACTTGTTCAGCTTGACCAGCTAGAATAAAAAGATCATAGTTGACATATTGTCGACTTTGTTTGAGCTCAACAACTCCATATTGTTTGTCAATTCTTGTCTGACTTCCAACTGTTGGATCAAACCATTTGCACTTGAATAGGACAACTCATTTGATCAGTAAACCTTGGAATTCCAATAGAATGATATCCTCAACCTCTCCATAGAAATCACAATCAATTGTACTATCCTCCGTGCATCGAATACGTACCCCACTATTGTACGTTGATTTCGTACTGCCCCGTGTAGTCGTCCAAAACTTGCAGCCATTTACAAAATACACTGGCCAAATGACAACACTATGTGAAGGTCCAAATGCAATATCCCACAACATGCCACTTGATTCAGCATCACAATTATTTTGTATCTGCAAGAACACGGTGATAGGTTGCAACTAGTGAGAATAAACATGTTTTCAAAAAAGAAATCAACATACTGGTTTGATAGACCACGTACGTAATCCTGTAACCAACTTTGAAAATTGTTTTCTATACTCGCTTCAACTTGTGCCACAGTAATTGATCCAAGTGTTTGTTGTACCCCATGGATGTATATCATAATGTTGGATGATATTGAGGGCCATAGTTGTAAGTAAATTGATATGTACTGAAGCCATAACGTGTATTGGATTGAGTTACTTACTCAAGATATGGTTGGATTTCATCACAGTTGTGAATGAAATACATCTCTGCAGCCTTCATTTCAATATCAAAGAGAAAACGATGAACTTTTGCTTCCCAGTACGGTCGGCCAGTAACCGTGAATATGGACTATAACGATGGGTCATGTGGCAATGGGCCGCCATCATCATTATTACGTGGTACTTTAGTCAACATTCTTGGAATGTGAGATTCAAAGTAGTAGGAACAGAATATTGAGATTTCATGGATGAGGTAAGCATTGCAAATTGACCCTTCAACTCGAGCTTTATTTGTGGCTTTCTTCTTCAAGAATCCCATGAACCTAAGCAATGCCCTGCACCGTCAATACACCTAGCAAGATTTGATGCATACCCATCGGGTAGCTTCAATGATTTTATCAATTTATAACATCTTTGCTCTGTTCATTATTAAGTGTATATGCAGCCTTCGGTTTGAAGCAACCACCACCTTCAAGTGGTATCATGTTCAAAACACGCCGATTGCAATAAATTTCCAGATCTCTCCTAGCCTTGACATTATCTTTCGTCTTCTTTGAGTCATCCATGACGGTATTGAAAACATTTTCAAAAATGTTCTTCTCGATATGCATTATGTCAAGATTGTGTCTAATGAGATTGGTCTTCCAGTACGGCAAATCCCAGAAAATTGATCTTTTCGTCCAATTATGATCGGTACCATACCCAGGTAAATTACCCTTCCAATTGTGATCGATAACCGATGGAAGTTCTGAAACTCGATCCCAAATCTCTTCTCCAGTCAAACGAACTGGGGGAGGACTGTTCTCAACTCTCCCTCTTAAGAATTCGGTCCGATTTCTTCTGTATGGATGATCATGGTCAAGAAATTGTCGATGACAATCGAAGAATGATTGTTTTCGACCATACTGAAGTTGAAAAGCTTTAGTTTTCCATACAAATAGGACAAGATAATATGCCATGGGTCATCCAACCCGATAGCATACCGTAAGCAGGAAAATCATTAATCGTCCACATTAAAGCGGCTCTGAGTGTGAAGTTTTGCCTAAATGATACATCCCATGTCTCACAGCCATCCTCCCATAGAACTTTCAACTCTTCAATTAATGGCTGCAAGTATACATCAATGTTCTTCCTTGGACTACGCGGCCCTGGGATTAGGAGAGTCAAAAACATGTATGGCATTTTCATACACATCCACGGTGGGAGATTATATGGCGTCACAATCACTGGCCAACAAGAATACTGTTTCCCAGTGACACCAAATGGAGTGAAACCATCAGAACATAAACCGAGTCTTATATTCCGAGGATCAGATGCAAACCATGGATAAGTTCTATCAAAATGCTTCCAAGCTTCAGATCAGATGGGTGTCTTATAACACCGGCTCAACGGTATGGTCGGCATGCCATCGCATATGCGATGCGATTCTGATTGATGCATAAAGTCGCTGCAGACGTGGAGTCAACGGTAAATAGTGTAAAGTTTTGTTCGAATATCTCTAGCGGTGTTACTTCTCCGTGGCTTGAAACGTGGAGCTTCACAAAACTTACATGTTCTCCACTCGCTATCTCCATTCCAGAATAACATGCAATCATTCACACAACAGTCGATCTTTCTATATGATAATCCCAACCGTGAGACCATTTTTTTGTGTCATACCAACTATTTGGCATTTTACTATCTTCCGGTTGCGTCTCTTTCATGAGTTGTGCAATTCCATCATAACCTTGTATCGGGATGTTGTGTTCAGACTTAATATTTAGCAAACGAACGACAGCGGATAGTTGAGAATGCTGACAGCCATCCCACAATGGCTCAGAGGCCGCATTAAGCAATGCATAGAACGATTGTGCACTAGCATTAGGCTCGTCAACAGACATCCGCATGTTCTCAACCTCAATTCTGTCAAATCCATCAACAACCATCCTTTCAACTCGTTCCATATTCGATTGTTCTTGCCATCGAGGTTGTGCACCTCCATGATTTAATGGCCCGGGATGCACATCAGGATATGGTTCTCCATGTGAAGACCAATGATAGTATCTAGGCATAAATCCCCACTTACACAGATGCACTTTAACCACATCAATTTCTCGGTATCTCATATTCTCACATCTAGAACAAGGACATTTGATTTTACCCCTGCTCATAAATGAAGGATGGCTGAGTGCAAAATTAATGAACATATCCAAACCGACTGCCCAATCTTCATGTAAACCACCTTTTGGATGAAACCGATGACCGTACATCCAATTACGATTGCTTTCCATTTCAGTAGCTAAACATGTATATATATATAGATGCAATTTGTGTAAGTTACATGTATGTATATTAATTAACTGAAAAGGTTTTACTAACATGCTAATTAATTGATAAAATTACTTAGTCAACAAAATACGCTCACAAAACTTACCAAATAAAACAATAAAGGCAACCTAATAATTTATTGCAAAGAACACGTATGTAAAATACAATAAAGGCAACATAATAATTCGTATGTGTAAACATGAATCATATCATCAGTATTAATTAAAAAAAATACGATACAATTACCTTAAAGTGTTGGTAATAAATCTCTTTAATTCAACAAGTGAAAGAAGCCTACATAAATAAAAAAATATTCATTAAAAAAACATTAACTTAAAGACACTTAGCTAAGAACATTTAATTAACTAAAAAAAATACACTAAACTCGAACAATTTAAAGAACATTACTTGGTATAATTAAGGACAGTTAGTTAATCAAAAGAACCCATTTTATTCAAAAGAATATTACTTAGTTAAGGACATTTAATTAACTAAAAAATTACACTAAACTCCGGAACAAAATAAAAATATTACTTAGTTAATGACAATTAGTTAATGCTAGCATCACCATAGCAATTAAGGAACATTGCAACACCACACAATCTCAACACTAACCTCTGAAGTCATCAATGCTAGCATGATTTGAAATTATTTTCATCATTCCCAACAAAGCCCGGATTTGCAAATTGCATTGGTGGCTGAGGCTGTTGATGTTGAGCTGCCACTCTAGGTGATGCGGATGGATCTTCTCCAAAATACTCTAATTCATTCTGAAAGAAAATTTAAAATGATACTAAATTTCCTTGACACAGAAGGCTAACATCCAAAACATTAACACGCAAAAAATAGAATTCAAAAGCAAAGGCCTAAAAGAATCTGCAGCAAATAAACACTTCTAACCCGCATTCACCGTGAATATCGATCAAGTAAAGGTGGATCATGGAATATTTTTAAGATTACTTTTTTCCCCATTTGGAAAACATTCTGCATTTCGCTCAAGTCATAACCAAATGCTGAATTTGCAGGATTACCATGCACATCAATTTGTATCAAATCGATGCTCAAGCATTACTCATTGGCACTCGACATAAGACACAAGAATGTTAAACTTGAAACCATACAAGCAATTGCTATTACCCTTATTTCACTACTTTATACACCGGGTCAACAAACAGACTGCACCAGTATGTTTTTTTTCACGCTCCTATATATATATATATATATATATATATATATATATATATATATATATATACTCAAATTGAAGACTCGAACTTAAGAAGCCCAAAAGGTGCTTCTCAAAGAAATTTTGTAGAAGCGTTATTTTTTTTAAATGTAACTGTCATTTTCTAAGAGGGAATTTAAAGAAAAATTAGAGTCGTGGTCACACCAAATTACAGTTGAAGGATTAACATGCACAATTCACTATTGTTCAAGAGAGTAAGAGACAATAAGACAAATTAGAATTATTAATTTCCCTTTAAATAAAGTGACAAATCAGATAAAGCCAAAACTAGTACTGCATCATTTCTCAAAGTGTTAACCTCCAAAACTTCTTTAGGGTGTGTTCTTTGCTTAATATTATTAACTTAATATCATCAAACCATCAAATCAACATTTTTCTCCAATTTCTCTAAAAAATATTAAATTAATTTTCAAACACTTTACCAATTTCATCAAAAAAAATTATGTAATTCACACAATCTTAATTTGAAATGGTAACTCGCAAACGGGACAAATGCATGTGACAGTTAAGTTTATGAATTATCAATATCTAATCAATCAATTTGCTCCAGAAGTTTCTCTCTACTTCGCAAGTCACGGCTTTATTTGTTATTGGTATCAGATCTTTAATTAGATTCTTAGGTTCCTTTCCAACTAATTCTAAAGTGGTATCTGAATCAGTTAATCTTACGGCTACCAAATACTCCTATTTTTTTAACGGCAATATATATATATATATATATACACAAACAGAAAATGTTACACCTTAAACAGCACATACTGTTTTTCATGCCTGAAGGGAGAGGAAGTGAAGGGCAAGAGTCTGATCTCAAATCCTGTTCACAATTTGCTAAAATGGATAACACATGCTAGTAGCTTTACTCCAGAGTTGTTTATAATCAACAACGTGAAGAAAAGAAGACTCCACTAGAACTACCACTGTAAATAAGTGAACTGAGTGCAGAACTCTTGCTGGGGTGATTAATCCAAAATGCTATCACTCTCCAAGATGCCATTGCATTGAAACAACTTACTGGCAGTGACAAATCTTAAGGTGAAAGCAGGCACTAGAAGCTGTCCCAAAGTCTTATCAACTTTGAATAAATGCACTAGGTAAATCTTTTGCATCCGCTATATGCATTTCACTTGGAAGAACTAGCGATTGTGACCATAAAACCCTACAACGGAGGCTTAAACATGAGACACTTATTGCTTATAGTCTCAGTTTAACATCAAATTGTTGATTGAAAGTCTCCAACGTTTAAGAGGTATAAGCAGCCACAATGTCGTTTGCAAAGCGAGTTAAACACCCAATTAAGTTAACAGCATAAACTGAGTCCCTCTTGCTACCAACTTGAGTGCAAAATACCCTCAGGTTGCATGGTTGCAATTGAGTTCTCTTGAGCTAAATCCTACAACTAGCCTCTCCTGATTAACCATTAAAAGAATAGTTGGTACAGCAACCAACAATTGTCAAAAGCATTGGACTTAACAATCTTTTCAATGAATACAGAGAGCAAATCAAATGATGTCAGTTATCAGCATTCATAAGCAATGGCTAATAAATTAGAAAATGTTTTTTTTTAAAAAATAAATTTTGGCTGAAAAGATTAATCGCCATCTCATGATATAATGTACAGCTTCAACCATGGATGTCTCTGTCTCTCTCGATCAAATCAGTACCAAATCAGTACAAAATGTACAAAAGCAAATGGTGTCCCAATCTTCCATTGAAAGCAAAGATAAAAGAAATTGACAAACTCAACACTAACCCAACTGAATTTGAGCACGAGAGCAAGAAACGAGATGAGATTTGCTCTCTCTCTCTCTCTCGGTTTCGTGCTAGGACGGTTCGCGGTTGACGGCGGCGGAATCAAGTCGGTGATGGGGTGGTGTCGCCGGAGCTTCGCAAGGACAGTTGGAGGGAGATGGGGCTGACACTAACCCAACTGAATTTGCTCACGAGAGCAAGAAACGAGATGAGATTTGCTCTCTCTTTCTCTCTCGGTTTCGTGCTAGGACTGTTCGCGGTTGACGGCGGCGGAATCAAGTCGGTGATGGGGTGGTGTCGCCGGAGCTTCGCAAGGACAGTTGGAGGGAGATCGGGCTGAGTGTGGCGGGGGAGTGTGGAGGCTGCAGAACACGTATCTGTGAAGGAAGAGAGTTTGGGAAGAAAGGGTTAGGGATTTTCGTGGAGTGAAGTGGGTGAACACCACAGATATCACACTTCACTTAATGGGCCTCACAGGTGGGCTTCAGGCTTCAGGTTCCAACGCGCGAACCGTTGGTATGTTAAGCGTTCCAACGTGCAACTCGTTGGTAAGCTCAGGGTTCCAACGGTTCGCGCGTTGGAACCATGAATAATATTTTCAAAATATACGTCCCCTCCACAGGGACTCGAACACAAGCCTCCCCCGCGGAAAGAACGCATCACAACCACCAGACCGCTAGGCCCATTGCAGTCATACATGCAAGCAAAATTGTATTTGTAACGTGTTTGACGTTATGGGAGGCTTCCAACGTGCAACACGTTGGAATCTACATATTTCCAACTGCTCGCTCGTTGGAACATTGTTATTTCCAACGCGCAACCCGTGGAAATAAACTCTTATAAATTCCCCACTGATGCACTAGGAAGAATCAATTCATTTGTACTGTACTTGTACATTCTTCATTTTATTATAATTAATTTCCAAGATTAAATTATAATTCTATATTATAATTAATTAATTTCAATTACTTACACTAAAAATCACATTTTGTAAGATGAATATATCATTCTTTTCAATTGCTAATTTTTTATTCTAATCATTCTCTCTTAATCACACTTTAAACTCCTAAATTATTATAATTGTTTGCTTCTAAAATATATTTTTCTAATTACTAGGCCTACAAAATCTATCTTTTATAATTTTCATCATTAACTTTCCAATTTTAAAGTGTTTTTCATCATTAACTCACCCCACATTATAGAATTTATTTATTTTACTAAACCACACACTACATTAAATTTTCATAACTTTCATGTTCAAAAAAAATAATGTTTCAAAACAAGCATGTAATTAGTGTCTATTTTTATAATACATGCTTTCATCATTAACCATCATATTCTAAGGTGAATTGCACAAAATTTTTGATTTTCCAACTGACAACACGTTGGAACATGTCAGTTCCAACGGCTTACCAGTTGGAACTAGAGAGCTTTAAAAAAAATCTCCATAAAGTTTCAGTTCTTTGATATTGATTCATTCAATAACTCAACTATTTTAAATGTTTCATTATAAAATACATTTTCCTAATTACTATAACTATTTTATTATAGAATTTATTTATTTTTACTAAAACTCACCCCACATTAAAATTTCATAATTTCCATGTTCAAAAAAAATTATGTTTCCTTATAAAATAAATTTTCCTAATTACTATAACTAATTTATTATAGAACGTATTTATTTTTACTAAAACTCACCCTACATTAAAATTTCATAATTTCCATGTTCAAAAAAAATTATGTTTCCTTATAAAATAAATTTTCTTAATTACTAAAACTAATTTACTATAGAACTTATTTATTTTTACTAAAACTCACCCCACATTAAAATTTTATAATTTCCATGTTCAAAAAAAATTATGTTTCAAAACATGCATGTAATTAGTGTTTATTTTTAGAATACTTGTTTTCATTATTAACTTTCCAATTCTAAGGTAAATTGCTGTGAAATTCGGATTTTCCAACGGACAACCTGTTGGAAAATGGAAATTTCCAACTGTTGACACGTTGGAAATCGACCATTTCCAACGGTCAACACGTTGGAAATGGTAACGATTTTAAAAAAAAAACTACCTTCGTCAAGATTCGAACTCCTGTCTCGGGGAATAGGGAGGCTCTTTTGCCACCGGACCGCTAGGCCCATCGCTGTTGTTTAAGGAAGAAAAATATTATTTGTAAAGTGTTTCGAATTTTCAAGGAGTCTTAATCATTATCTCTTAATCACACTTGAAACTCCTCAATTATATCCTAATGTTTCCTTACGTTGTAAATTTTTCTAATTACTATAACTATTTTATTATAGAACTTATTTATTTTACTAAAACTCACCCCACATTAAAATTTCATAATTTCCATGTTCAAAAAAATTATGTTTCCTTATAAAATAAATTTTCCTAATTACTATAACTAATTTATTATAGAACTTATTTATTTTTACTAAACCTCACCCTACATTAAAATTTCATAAATTTCATGTTAAAAAAAATTAATGTTCCAAAACATGCATGTAATTAGTGTTTATTTTTAGAATACTTGTTTTCATTATTAACTTTACAATTCTAAGGTAAATTTTTGTGAAATTCGGATTTTCCAACGGACAACCCGTTGGAAAATGCAAATTTCCAACTGTTGACACGTTGGAAATCGACCATTTCCAACGGTCAACACGTTGGAACTGGTAACGATTTAAAAAAAAACTATTTTATTATAGAATTTATTTATTTTTACTAAACCTCATTAAATCTTAATCACACTTGAAACTCCTCAATTGTATTATAAATGTTTCCTTATAAAATAAATTTTCCTAATTACTATAACTAATTTATTATAGAACTTATTTATTTTTACTAAACCTCACCCTACATTAAAATTTCATAAATTTCATGTTAAAAAAAATTAATGTTCCAAAACATGCATGTAATTAGTGTTTATTTTTAGAATACTTGTTTTCATTATTAACTTTACAATTCTAAGGTAAATTTCTGTGAAATTCGGATTTTCCAACGGACAACCCGTTGGAAAATGCAAATTTCCAACTGTTGACACGTTGGAAATCGACCATTTCCAACGGTCAACACGTTGGAACGGGTAACAATTTAAAAAAAACTGTTTTATTATAGAATTTATTTATTTTTACTAAACCTCATTAAATCTTAATCACACTTGAAACTCCTCAACTATATTATAAATGTTTCCTTATAAAATAAATTTTTCTAATTACTATGACTATTTTATTATAGAATTTATTTATTTTTACTAAAACTCACCCCACATTAAAATTTCATAATTTCCATGTTCAAAAAAATTATGTTTCCTTATAAAATAAATTTTCCTAATTACTATAACTAATTTATTATAGAACTTATTTATTTTTACTAAAACTCACCCCACATTAAAATTTCATAATTTCCATGTTCAAAAAAAATTATGTTTCCTTATAAAATAAATTTTCGTAATTACTAAAACTAATTTATTATAGAACTTATTTATTTTTACTAAAACTCACCCCACATTAAAATTTTATAATTTCCATGTTCAAAAAAAATTATGTTTCAAAACATGCATGTAATTAGTGTTTATTTTTAGAATACTTGTTTTCATTATTAACTTTACAATTCTAAGGTAAATTTCTGTGAAATTCGGATTTTCCAACGGACAACCCGTTGGAAAATGCAAATTTCCAACTGTTGACACGTTGGAAATCGACCATTTCCAACGGTCAACACGTTGGAACGGGTAACAATTTAAAAAAAACTGTTTTATTATTGAATTTATTTATTTTTACTAAACCTCATTAAATCTTAATCACACTTGAAACTCCTCAACTATATTATAAATGTTTCCTTATAAAATAAATTTTTCTAATTACTATGACTATTTTATTATAGAATTTATTTATTTTTACTAAAACTCACCCCACATTAAAATTTCATAATTTCCATGTTCAAAAAATTATGTTTCCTTATAAAATAAATTTTCCTAATTACTATAACTAATTTATTATAGAACTTATTTATTTTTACTAAAACTCACCCCACATTAAAATTTCATAATTTCCATGTTCAAAAAAAATTATGTTTCCTTATAAAATAAATTTTCGTAATTACTAAAACTAATTTATTATAGAACTTATTTATTTTTACTAAAACTCACCCCACATTAAAATTTTATAATTTCCATGTTCAAAAAAAATTATGTTTCAAAACATGCATGTAATTAGTGTTTATTTTTAGAATACTTGTTTTCATTATTAACTTTCCAATTCTAAGGTAAATTGCTGTGAAATTCGGATTTTCCAACGGACAACCTGTTGGAAAATGCAAATTTCCAACTGTTGACACGTTGGAAATCGACCATTTCCAACGGTCAACACGTTGGAAATGGTAACGATTTAAAACAAAACTATTTTATTATAGAATTTATTTATTTTTACTAAACCTCATTAAATCTTAATCACACTTGAAACTCCTCAATTGTATTATAAATGTTTCCTTATAAAATAAATTTTCCTAATTACTATAACTAATTTATTATAGAACTTATTTATTTTTACTAAACCTCACCCTACATTAAAATTTCATAAATTTCATGTTAAAAAAAATTAATGTTCCAAAACATGCATGTAATTAGTGTTTATTTTTAGAATACTTGTTTTCATTATTAACTTTACAATTCTAAGGTAAATTTTTGTGAAATTCGGATTTTCCAACGGACAACCCGTTGGAAAATGCAAATTTCCAACTGTTGACACGTTGGAAATCGACCATTTCCAACGGTCAACACGTTGGAACGGGTAACAATTTAAAAAAAACTGTTTTATTATAGAATTTATTTATTTTTACTAAACCTCATTAAATCTTAATCACACTTGAAACTCCTCAACTATATTATAAATGTTTCCTTATAAAATAAATTTTTCTAATTACTATGACTATTTTATTATAGAATTTATTTATTTTTACTAAAACTCACCCCACATTAAAATTTCATAATTTCCATGTTCAAAAAAATTATGTTTCCTTATAAAATAAATTTTCCTAATTACTATAACTAATTTATTATAGAACTTATTTATTTTTACTAAAACTCACCCCACATTAAAATTTCATAATTTCCATGTTCAAAAAAAATTATGTTTCCTTATAAAATAAATTTTCGTAATTACTAAAACTAATTTATTATAGAACTTATTTATTTTTACTAAAACTCACCCCACATTAAAATTTTATAATTTCCATGTTCAAAAAAAATTATGTTTCAAAACATGCATGTAATTAGTGTTTATTTTTAGAATACTTGTTTTCATTATTAACTTTCCAATTCTAAGGTAAATTCTTTGTGAAATTGGATTTTCCAACGGACAACCTGTTGGAAAATGGAAGTTTCCAATCGTTGACACGTTGAAATCGACCATTTCCAACGGTCAACACGTTGGAACCGGTAACGATTTTTTTAAAAAACTACCTTCGCCAAGATTCGAACTCTGTCTCGGGGAATAGAGGAGGCTCTTTTGCCACCGGACCGCTAGGCCCATCATTGTTTTTAAGGAAGAAAAATATTATTTGTAAAGTGTTTCGAATTTTCAAGGAGTCTTAATCATTATCTCTTAATTACACTTGAAACTCCTCAATTATATCCTAATGTTTCCTTACGTTGTAAATTTTTCTAATTACTATAACTATTTTATTATAGAACTTATTTATTTTTACTAAAACTCACCCCACATTAAAATTTCATAATTTCCATGTTCAAAAAAAATTATGTTTCCTTATAAAATAAATTTTCGTAATTACTAAAACTAATTTATTATAGAACTTATTTATTTTTACTAAAACTCACCCCACATTAAAATTTCATAATTTCCATGTTCAAAAAAAATTATGTTTCCTTATAAAATAAATTTTCGTAATTACTAAAACTAATTTATTATAGAACTTATTTATTTTTACTAAAACTCACCCCACATTAAAATTTTATAATTTCCATGTTCAAAAAAAATTATGTTTCAAAACATGCATGTAATTAGTGTTTATTTTTAGAATACTTGTTTTCATTATTAACTTTCCAATTCTAAGGTAAATTCTTTGTGAAATTCGGATTTTCCAACGGACAACCCGTTGGAAAATGGAAATTTCCAACCGTTGACACGTTGAAATAGACCATTTCCAACGGTCAACACGTTGGAACTGGTAACTATTTAAAAAAACTTCCTTCGTCAAGATTCGAACTCTGTCTCGGGGAATAGAGGAGGCTCTTTTGCCACCGGACCGCTAGGCCCATCGCTGTTGTTTAAAGAAGAAAAATATTATTTGTAAAGTGTTTCGAATTTTCAAGGAGTCTTAATCATTATCTCTTAATTACACTTGAAACTCCTCAATTATATCCTAATGTTTCCTTACGTTGTAAATTTTTCTAATTACTATAACTATTTTATTATAGAACTTATTTATTTTTACTAAAACTCACCCCACATTAAAATTTCATAATTTCCATGTTCAAAAAAAATTATGTTTCCTTATAAAATAAATTTTCCTAATTACTATAACTAATTTATTATAGAACTTATTTATTTTTACTAAAACTCACCCCACATTAAAATTTCATAATTTCCATGTTCAAAAAAAATTATGTTTCCTTATAAAATAAATTTTCGTAATTACTAAAACTAATTTATTATAGAACTTATTTATTTTTACTAAAACTCACCCCACATTAAAATTTTATAATTTCCATGTTCAAAAGAATTATGTTTCAAAACATGCATGTAATTAGTGTTTATTTTTAGAATACTTGTTTTCATTATTAACTTTCCAATTCTAAGGTAAATTCTTTGTGAAATTCGGATTTTCCAACGGACAACCTGTTGGAAAATGGAAATTTCCAACTGTTGACACGTTGGAAATCGACCATTTCCAACGGTCAACACGTTGGAACTGGAAACGATTTTAAAAAAAAAAACTACCTTCGTCAAGATTCGAACTCCTGTCTCGGGGGAATAGAGGAGGCTCTTTTGCCACCGGACCGCTAGGCCCATCGCTGTTGTTTTAGGAAGAAAAATATTATTTGTAAAGTGTTTCGAATTTTCAAGGAGTCTTAATCATTATCTCTTAATTACACTTGAAACTCCTCAATTATATCCTAATGTTTCCTTACGTTGTAAATTTTTCTAATTACTATAACTATTTTATTATAGAACTTATTTATTTTTACTAAAACTCACCCCACATTAAAATTTCATAATTTCCATGTTCAAAAAATTATGTTTCCTTATAAAATAAATTTTCCTAATTACTATAACTAATTTATTATAGAACTTATTTATTTTTACTAAAACTCACCCCATATTAAAATTTCATAATTTCCATGTTCAAAAAAAATTATGTTTCAAAACATGCATGTAATTAGTGTTTATTTTTAGAATACTTGTTTTCATTATTAACTTTCCAATTCTAAGGTAAATTCTTTGTGAAATTGGATTTTCCAACGGACAACCCGTTGGAAAATGCAAATTTCCAACTGTTGACACGTTGAAATCGATCATTTCCAACGGTCAACACGTTGAACCGGTAACGATTTAAAAAAACTATTTTATTATAGAATTTATTTATTTTTACTAAACCTCATTAAATCTTAATCACACTTGAAACTCCTCAATTGTATTATAAATGTTTCCTTATAAAATAAATTTTCCTAATTACTATAACTAATTTATTATAGAACTTATTTATTTTTACTAAACCTCACCCTACATTAAAATTTCATAAATTTCATGTTAAAAAAAATTAATGTTCCAAAACATGCATGTAATTAGTGTTTATTTTTAGAATACTTGTTTTCATTATTAACTTTACAATTCTAAGGTAAATTTTTGTGAAATTCGGATTTTCCAACGGACAACCCGTTGGAAAATGCAACTTTCCAACTGTTGACACGTTGGAAATCGACCATTTCCAACGGTCAACACGTTGGAACGGGTAACAATTTAAAAAAAACTGTTTTATTATTGAATTTATTTATTTTTACTAAACCTCATTAAATCTTAATCACACTTGAAACTCCTCAACTATATTATAAATGTTTCCTTATAAAATAAATTTTTCTAATTACTATGACTATTTTATTATAGAATTTATTTATTTTTACTAAAACTCACCCCACATTAAAATTTCATAATTTCCATGTTCAAAAAAATTATGTTTCCTTATAAAATAAATTTTCCTAATTACTATAACTAATTTATTATAGAACTTATTTATTTTTACTAAAACTCACCCCACATTAAAATTTCATAATTTCCATGTTCAAAAAAAATTATGTTTCCTTATAAAATAAATTTTCGTAATTACTAAAACTAATTTATTATAGAACTTATTTATTTTTACTAAAACTCACCCCACATTAAAATTTTATAATTTCCATGTTCAAAAAAAATTATGTTTCAAAACATGCATGTAATTAGTGTTTATTTTTAGAATACTTGTTTTCATTATTAACTTTCCAATTCTAAGGTAAATTGCTGTGAAATTCGGATTTTCCAACGGACAACCTGTTGGAAAATGCAAATTTCCAACTGTTGACACGTTGGAAATCGACCATTTCCAACGGTCAACACGTTGGAAATGGTAACGATTTAAAACAAAACTATTTTATTATAGAATTTATTTATTTTTACTAAACCTCATTAAATCTTAATCACACTTGAAACTCCTCAACTGTATTATAAATGTTTCCTTATAAAATAAATTTTCCTAATTACTATAACTAATTTATTATAGAACTTATTTATTTTTACTAAACCTCACCCTACATTAAAATTTCATAAATTTCATGTTAAAAAAAATTAATGTTCCAAAACATGCATGTAATTAGTGTTTATTTTTAGAATACTTGTTTTCATTATTAACTTTACAATTCTAAGGTAAATTTTTGTGAAATTCGGATTTTCCAACGGACAACCCGTTGGAAAATGCAAATTTCCAACTGTTGACACGTTGGAAATCGACCATTTCCAACGGTCAACACGTTGGAACGGGTAACAATTTAAAAAAAACTGTTTTATTATTGAATTTATTTATTTTTACTAAACCTCATTAAATCTTAATCACACTTGAAACTCCTCAACTATATTATAAATGTTTCCTTATAAAATAAATTTTTCTAATTACTATGACTATTTTATTATAGAATTTATTTATTTTTACTAAAACTCACCCCACATTAAAATTTCATAATTTCCATGTTCAAAAAATTATGTTTCCTTATAAAATAAATTTTCCTAATTACTATAACTAATTTATTATAGAACTTATTTATTTTTACTAAAACTCACCCCACATTAAAATTTCATAATTTCCATGTTCAAAAAAAATTATGTTTCCTTATAAAATAAATTTTCGTAATTACTAAAACTAATTTATTATAGAACTTATTTATTTTTACTAAAACTCACCCCACATTAAAATTTTATAATTTCCATGTTCAAAAAAAATTATGTTTCAAAACATGCATGTAATTAGTGTTTATTTTTAGAATACTTGTTTTCATTATTAACTTTCCAATTCTAAGGTAAATTGCTGTGAAATTCGGATTTTCCAACGGACAACCTGTTGGAAAATGGAAATTTCCAACTGCTGACACGTTGAAATAGACCATTTCAACGGTCAACACGTTGGAACCGTAACGATTTAAAAAAACTACCTTCGTCAAGATTCGAACTCTGTCTCGGGAATAGAGGAGGCTCTTTTGCCACCGGACCGCTAGGCCCATCGCCGTTGTTTAAAGAAGAAAAATATTATTTGTAAAGTGTTTCGAATTTTCAAGGAGTCTTAATCATTATCTCTTAATTACACTTGAAACTCCTCAATTATATCCTAATGTTTCCTTACGTTGTAAATTTTTATAATTACTATAACTATTTTATTATAGAACTTATTTATTTTTACTAAAACTCACCCCACATTAAAATTTCATAATTTCCATGTTCAAAAAATTATGTTTCCTTATAAAATAAATTTTCCTAATTACTATAACTAATTTATTATAGAACTTATTTATTTTTACTAAAACTCACCCCACATTAAAATTTCATAATTTCCATGTTCAAAAAAAATTATGTTTCCTTATAAAATAAATTTTCGTAATTACTAAAACTAATTTATTATAGAACTTATTTATTTTTACTAAAACTCACCCCACATTAAAATTTTATAATTTCCATGTTCAAAAAAAATTATGTTTCAAAACATGCATGTAATTAGTGTTTATTTTTAGAATACTTGTTTTCATTATTAACTTTCCAATTCTAAGGTAAATTCTTTGTGAAATTCGGATTTTCCAACGGACAACCCGTTGGAAAATGGAAGTTTCCAACTGTTGACACGTTGAAATCGACCATTTCCAACGGTCAACACGTTGGAACTGCAACGATTTTTTAAAAACTACCTTCGTCAAGATTCGAACTCTGTCTCGGGGAATAGAGGAGGCTCTTTTGCCACCGGACCGCTAGGCCCATCGCCGTTGTTTAAGGAAGAAAAATATTATTTGTAAAGTGTTTGAATTTTCAAGGAGTCTTAATCATTATCTCTTAATTACACTTGAAACTCCTCAATTATATCCTAATGTTTCCTTACGTTGTAAATTTTTCTAATTACTATAACTATTTTATTATAGAACTTATTTATTTTTACTAAAACTCACCCCACATTAAAATTTCATAATTTCCATGTTCAAAAAATTATGTTTCCTTATAAAATAAATTTTCCTAATTACTATAACTAATTTATTATAGAACTTATTTATTTTTACTAAAACTCACCCCACATTAAAATTTCATAATTTCCATGTTCAAAAAAAATTATGTTTCCTTATAAAATAAATTTTCGTAATTACTAAAACTAATTTATTATAGAACTTATTTATTTTTACTAAAACTCACCCCACATTAAAATTTTATAATTTCCATGTTAAAAAAGAATTATGTTTCAAAACATGCATGTAATTAGTGTTTATTTTTAGAATACTTGATTTCATTATTAACTTTCCAATTCTAAGGTAAATTCTTTGTGAAATTGGATTTTCCAACGGACAACCTTGTTGGAAAATGCAAATTTCCAACTGTTGACACGTTGGAAATCGACCATTTCCAACGGTCAACACGTTGGAAATGGTAACGATTTAAAACAAAACTATTTTATTATAGAATTTATTTATTTTTACTAAACCTCATTAAATCTTAATCACACTTGAAACTCCTCAACTGTATTATAAATGTTTCCTTATAAAATAAATTTTCCTAATTACTATAACTAATTTATTATAGAACTTATTTATTTTTACTAAACCTCACCCTACATTAAAATTTCATAAATTTCATGTTAAAAAAAATTAATGTTCCAAAACATGCATGTAATTAGTGTTTATTTTTAGAATACTTGTTTTCATTATTAACTTTACAATTCTAAGGTAAATTTTTGTGAAATTCGGATTTTCCAACGGACAACCCGTTGGAAAATGCAAATTTCCAACTGTTGACACGTTGGAAATCGACCATTTCCAACGGTCAACACGTTGGAACGGGTAACAATTTAAAAAAAACTGTTTTATTATTGAATTTATTTATTTTTACTAAACCTCATTAAATCTTAATCACACTTGAAACTCCTCAACTATATTATAAATGTTTCCTTATAAAATAAATTTTTCTAATTACTATGACTATTTTATTATAGAATTTATTTATTTTTACTAAAACTCACCCCACATTAAAATTTCATAATTTCCATGTTCAAAAAAATTATGTATCCTTATAAAATAAATTTTCCTAATTACTATAACTAATTTATTATAGAACTTATTTATTTTTACTAAAACTCACCCCACATTAAAATTTCATAATTTCCATGTTCAAAAAAAATTATGTTTCCTTATAAAATAAATTTTCGTAATTACTAAAACTAATTTATTATAGAACTTATTTATTTTTACTAAAACTCACCCCACATTAAAATTTTATAATTTCCATGTTCAAAAAAAATTATGTTTCAAAACATGCATGTAATTAGTGTTTATTTTTAGAATACTTGTTTTCATTATTAACTTTCCAATTCTAAGGTAAATTGCTGTGAAATTCGGATTTTCCAACGGACAACCCGTTGGAAAATGAAAATTTCCAACTGTTGACACGTTGAAATCGACCATTTCAACGGTCAACACGTTGGAACCGTAACGATTTAAAAAAACTACCTTCGTCAAGATTCGAACTCTGTCTCGGGAATAGAGGAGGCTCTTTTGCCACCGGACCGCTAGGCCCATCGCCGTTGTTTAAGGAAGAAAAATATTATTTGTAAAGTGTTTCTAATTTTCAAGGAGTATTAATCATTATCTCTTAATCACACTTGAAACTCCTCAATTATATCCTAATGTTTCCTTACGTTGTAAATTTTTCTAATTACTATAACTATTTTATTATAGAATTTATTTATTTTTACTAAAACTCACCCCACATTAAAATTTCATAATTATTTCATCATGAAACTTACCTCTTTTTGGATTCAAACGCATGTTCTTAATTATAACTATTTCATCATGAAACTTATATTTTTAATAAAAATCTAATCACATTAAAGCTTAATCATATTCATATTTTTGTAGATGTAACATATTCATATTTTAGAAATAAAAAGTTTTAAAACATGTATACAATGATTGTTCTGTAGTTTGAGGTAGTACCAACTGGCGTGCCGTTGGTACCATTGACTTACCAACGCGTGGCTCGTTGGTATAGCTTATGTTTCGACCAACCAAGGGTTTGCGCGTTGGTATATGCTGACCGGATAATGCTTGGGTCTCATCGAGAGAGGTCAAGGGATGAACCCTTGGTTAATACCAACGGGCTAAATTGCCGTTGGTTTAGCCGGTTGGTTTTGGCACATTTTCTAGTAGTGAAACCATCACGTCTCCTCCCATTTTCTACCTCCATCGGTGGCCATAGCACCGCCAAAGCAGTCCCCTGCTGCCAGAGTACCTCCCCTGACCAATCCAGCCTGCCACCGGCACGTTTCACTGCTGATCGCGACCCGCCAGGCCGGGAGTCTAGCGTCCTTCGCGAAGTCACGAAACTGCACCTGCGTCCCTCTCTTCTGTTTTTCTAATTTAATAAAAACCTAGTAATTTCCCCTTTACCCCTCATCTTTTTTTATTTTGCAACTTAAGTCATTAACTCATTTTCTTTTGTTTTTTTGTAGGTTTGACAAGTTGCTTTAGTTTATTTTCTTGCAAATAATGTGCTAACGTCACGATGATTTACTCTTTTTGTTTCAATTGAGAAAAAATATTTTTAACTGTTTTAACTTCACAAATAATTTCTTTTATTTCTATAATTGATTATTACGTGAATTAATTACAATCTTTCTTTTCATTAATTCCACATTATTCCACCTTAATTTTCTTTCATGATTAGGGTGCTTCAAAGTTTAACTCTTTGTGGTTAGAATTTTTTTCTCACCCACAACTTTTCACCGTGAATTTAAGTGAAAATCGGACCTTCGCAATTCACTACGAAAGTGAATTTAACAAAATCTACCGTGAATTTTCGAATCATCGTGATTTTCGGGTTTGGCAACTCAGTCTCCGAAATCGACCTCCGCTAATAACAATTTTGTTGTTGGCTTTGAATCCCAAATTTGTTTTTCTTATAATTACTCCACAGATATTAACAGATCAAGCTTTCCAGACGGATTTGTTTTTGGAACAGCATTCTTGCTTTCCAGTGTTCATCAACTATTCGGCGTCATCTACTCCGACTTCATCACGTGCACCGCCGATGTCGGGCCGTGTCGGTGAGTTCGTTAAGCATGAGCGGCTCTCCGATGACCGATTCTTTCTCTTTCTCATATGTAAAGGCACGTGGGGTGAGGCTACTTTTTCGGGTTGGTATGGTGGGCTGGGCGTCCGCCTTGTAAGTCGGTGTCGGAAGCATGCGGGTAAGGAGGAGGCTGATTTTGGGTGATGCTTTTCCGAAGGTGGCTGGCGGACGGTGCCGGGCAGCGAGGCAAGGAGGAGGTCGGGAGGCTTTTTGTTTTTGGTTTGAGGGGATAGAAGATAGGTTTCGTTTTTCACCGTGAAAATGGTAAAACTCACCAAAAACTTTACTCCTCTCTCAAGGTTTGAATCCCCTATTATTAGCACTGATTAATTGTCCCCGCCACCATTACTAATTCAAGTCCATTGTTAATACAAAGCATCAAGAGACACATCTCAAGCAACTCGACCGCATCATCCAGCGACTTGATCGCCACCTCGCCGACTCAACACAAGTCGCCACCTCGCCGACTCAACAGATATGTATTCTAACCCCAAGTTCCCGGTTCAACGGAGCGAACTACGTGGGCTTTGATCCCGATTCAAACGGGTATGTAGGCAGCTTGAAAGTCCGTAATCCGGACTCCAAGTCTTAACTAAAGTTAACCATTTTGTTTGAAAAAATAAAAAGTAATCATTTTGCATTAATTTACGAAAACCGGCCTTTATTTTGTTTGAAGAATTATTTTCAAACAAATTGAGTGGCTAACACCTTCTCAATTTGTACCCAATCCTCGGACTTAAAATCTCTAATTTTCGTGGAAATTGTCTTTTCTAAAATTTGGAGTCCAAATTGGGTTTTCCTTAATTTCTCATTTTCTAAAAATAAAGGTGGCAACTCCTCATTTTCCCCAAAATTGCGTAAAAGCCCCACGAGCGGTCTTCCCGCTCACAAGTGCGGGTCGGGAGAGACCCACCGGTCAATGAGGGGACGAGGGTGGAGAGATGTAAGGTGATGGGCGGTGTTGAGAAGCGGTGTGCGGTGGAACGCCGTCCAAAGGATGCTAATTATCAGCAACGGAGATGCGGTAGAAGTAGGATGAAGTGCGGTGATTCTTTAATAGGAGAGTACTGATGCATCGTAGCAAATTCATGATACAATAGTATGAGTGGTGTGATGCATTGTAGGAAATTAATGATACAGTATTGAAAAAAATGATACTCGTACAAAAGCCGGTGATGCCGTATGAGATTAATGATGCATTGATGTGCTAGTGAAAAGTCGGTGATGCAGTGTAAAAATTAATGATATGTAATGAAAAAATGATACTTGTAAAATGACACACTTGTAATTAAACTAAAAGTATTGCACTTACGTTGCGCATTTTACAAAACTAGCTTAAATAACCGCCTAAGGCACGAGTTGTAAAATAAAAATCATTCAGGTATTATTTATTTGTTACATGACCATATTACAATGGCGCTTCACCTCCAAAACGAACATGTAAAACAATTACCCGAGTTCACTAATACTACAATTTTGTGATTGGATGGTCTTCTTTAATGTATCTGTAAAGAAAATTCATGAAGTATTAGCTAACGACATGTGCCATCGAGGGGATAAGTAGAGGGTTTCGAAATTAATAAGGGTAAACTCAAAATTACACTAAACCTCGAGTTTATATATATATATATATATATATATATATATATACTTAGATTTCCTGATTTTCTATAACAAGATTTTAATTCTACGGAAATTAATATTGCTCATATAGAACAAAAGTTACATAATTGGTCTATACCTAAGGTTGATCCCAAAACCATTTACAAAATATATAATTATGTAGATTACCAAACAGCTGGACCAACCGTTGGTTCTTGCGTAGTTTCGATCACTCATGGTTATTCTTCTTCCATGAAAAATTAGATCAAAATTCTTTACCATTCTCGTTTACCACCGATTGGTGGTTTTTCTTTGGTTTCAAAAGGATTCCTTCCAGGACAAATGTCAAGAAGGTTTTCAGTTCTTTCAAACTCTCTTTCCAAATGAAAGGGAATCCTCTCTCTTAGCAAAATTTGCCATTAGATACAATTTTGGGAGAGATACTACCATACCATTTTGTTTTATTGTATTATAGAATTTTTCTAAATGCGAGAAGTGTTGACTAACAGAATTGGAATAAATTAAAACATCATCAATATAAACGATAGCAAAGTTTTGAATTGGCTGAGTAATGTCATTCATTACGTTCTGAAATTCTGAAGGAGCATTTTTAAGACCGAAAGGCATAACGTTCCATTCGTAATGTCCGAAAGGAACATTAAAGCCGGTTTTGTATCTATCCTTCTCATCTATCTGAATCTGCCAAAATCCAGATTTCATGTCGAATTTTGAAAATATCTTAGCACTGTGAAGTTTAACTCTTTACTTGCCATGGCCGAATCTAATTTAGCTAATGGTCCGGTTTTCTTTAATCGTTATCCTAACTTTACCATCTCTTTATTTGACCCAAATATTTTAGATACTTTGAGTTTAACTATCAAAACCAAAAACATGAATTTTGCGAATAATGCTAAATCTATCTGCATTATTTATCGTGTCTTTATAAGGTTATGACAACCACTATTGAACCAAAAGCTAGGCTCAGTTCTTCAAAAGACGAAACTATTGTTTTGAAGCTAATTCGCAAAACTCTCTTGTTCATGTTCCCAAAAGGCTAAAATGGAATGAAATTTCAAAATCTAATCAATGGGACTTAGAAAACTTAGTCTCTCACCAACCTTTAGAGTCAATGAATCAAAAGGCTTCTATTTTAGAATCCAGATGGATCTGTCAAAATAGATTTTTCAAACTATTTTCCCCAAACTCGTTTTAATCGGTTTGAAAATTCCGGACCTTCATCGCCAGCTCAAAGAATTTTATTCCTAGACCAGTTTTATCCAAAAGTATTGATTTATCCACCAGACTAAGAGAAGTAGATTTTGAAAACGAAATACCTCAACCTTTATATGAAAAAGACGAAAAATTTTTTAATAATGACGACGCATCCACTAGTATAAATCCAACTCCTAGTGAGATGGAGGTTTTCACCGCTAAAGGATCTGTTAATGTCATAATCTCAGATTTTGTCATTGATAAAGAATTTTTGAAAAAGGATTTAAAATCATGAGAATTTAGAAAAGGCAAAATGGTTTTTTCCACTTACTCGTAAAATGAAAGAACTAGGATAAAAGCCATATGGTTTAATGAAATGGAAACCTTTAAAATGCATATTCCCCTTTTTATTTGGTTTGAAGCTTACGCACAAAAAGAAAAAATAGATTACCCCTTTTCTAATATTACTCCTGTCGTTGAAGTCAACCAAAATTGGACTACTATTAATAATAAGGAAGTAATATCTGTTCATCCTCCACCAAAGTATAATCATCACCCCACACCATACTAAGAATGATTATTGTATAGGTCAACCTTTTAAATCTATTCCTAATGAAGAAACGAAAGACTCGCCTAAAATACCTTTCGTCAATATTAACTCTCAACTTAATTATACTAATCAATCGTTAATAACAATAGGAGAACAGTTGAATAGGATAGAACCTAATATTCTTAATAGAGAAAATAAAACTCCTAGTCTTCCCTTTCACGACTTCCCTCCACTAGTAATGTCAAAATTAAACCTGTTTCCCTTCCTCAAAAACCCCGAGTTCTAGCAGGAAGTTTCACCCCTATAACCGATAACCTAAAGTTAAAAAGTTTGTCTAGTATGACTAATAATCCTATGTTAAAAATTCAACAAGAAATAGATAACATTAATAAACAAATAGCGAAAGGTAAAAACATTAATGTCATCTCTGAAATTGATGAACTAGAAAATCAATTTAAAAATATTAATATTAATGAATCACCAAATATTAATAGAATTAGAAACCCGATTTTCATAAGACAAAACCTTGGTATAAGAAACCCACTCCTCCTGATACCCTGTTCGAAGAAAATGTTAGTCTTAATAGTTTCGATGGTAATTCAATACAAGTTTGGAATATTGATGGTTACTCTGAATATCAAATTTATAATACAATCTGCGAAATGGAAATGGCAGCTAATGCCTATATGTGCAATCAACATCCCAATCAACATGCTTTTCGACTTTTAGTTAATGGTTTTACTGGTCAGTTAAAAGGATGGTGGCATAATTATCTTGATGAAGATAAGAGAAATTTTATTGCTAATAGTACTAAAAAGATAGTTGTCGATGGTATAGAAACCGAAACTAATGAAAGTAATGTTGAAATCTTACTTTGGGCCATAATAAAATTTTTCAAGGAAATCCCGAACTACTTGCTCAAAGTAGCTCAACTTTTAATGAATCTTAAGTGTCCTAAACTTCATGACTTTAAATGGTATAAAGATGTTTTTCTAACAAAACTTTTCATGAGAGAAGACTGTGACAAAACATTTTGGAAAGAAAAGTTTATTGCTGGATTACCCAAATTATTTGCTGAAAAGGTTAGAATGAGGATAAAAAACAGGTTTGAAGGAAAAATGCCGCTTGATATTCTTACTTTTGGTGAAATAATAAATTTTATTAATTTAGAAGGATTAGAATTGTGTACCAACATGAAACTCCAAAGCAAGATCAAAAGTGAAAAGAAGCAGACTAAAAGAGAGCTAGGAGATTTCTGTTCGCAATATGGTTTTGAAAAAATCTCAGCCACTTCTTCTAAAAAATTAAAAAGAAATAAACATTTTCATAAAACCAAGAAAAGAGAGTACAATTTTCAAAAGCCAGATTTTTATAAATCAAAATACTCTAAAAATAGATCTCAAAATAATAAAAGGCGAAATTTCAAGAGATCCTTCAAAAATAAAAAAAGAGGACCTCCGACATGTTGGAAATGTAGACAAGTCGGTCATTATGAAAGAGATTGTAAAATGAAAGATAAAATTAATGCTTTAGAAATTTCGATAAAATGAAAGATCAATTACTTAGTCTGATGACCTATGATAGGTATAGACCAATTATGTAACTTTTGTTCTATATGAGCAATATTAATTTCGTAGAATTAAAATCTTCATTATCAATTACGATCGATGAATGAAACCGTTTCTTTACTAGCAAAGAGTTTTGTTATTCTATCCATCTTAAAGGTTGAATTCTAATCTTTCAAATACTAAATTTTTCCTCCAAAGTTTAAGACTTTGATTATTTCAAACTGAACACCAAACACCTTAGCGGAATACGGTCTTACGCTCCCGGTGCCGCTCATCGCCCTAGGTTCTTCCCGGCTTACCAACGCTTTGAAATAACTTTAAATCTTAAAAGATTTTGAAATCTTTAGAGTCTAAAAGACTTAAATTCTTTCTTTCAAGTTTAGAAATAACAAAATCTTTTACTAAAAAGATACGGGTTTTAAACCCGATTTAGGCCGATAATATGGATTTTACTCCTCGAAAATGTTCTAAAAGCCTATTAAATTCTTCTTCTCTTTGACTTAATTCTGCTTTTAATTCAGCTATTTGTATACCTAAGTCTATTCTATGTTCAATAGAAGAAGGTCGAGGAAAAGGCGAGAGCATGTAAAGATCATACTTAATAGAATTAGTTAATTCTTGATGCATAATTAAACTAGTTTCGTATAGTCTAACGCAGCTTTATACCACTGGGAAAACCATGATTAAACCTATAAAGACAAAGCAGCTTTCATTCTATGATAACGGGCCAATCTTTCACTTAAGAGATCTTTTAGTTCAGGAATTTGGAAAATTAAATCAGATTTTCTGTTATACAAATTAAAACGTTCATCAATGGTTAAGTTTACAGCGCTTTCAAAGGTATAAAGGATTTGGTTTATACTAGCTAATTCGTCTTCAAGAATCCTAATGGAATTATTTAAAGCAACAAGATTTTGAAGAGCATATTCAATGTTGTTGTTATACTTAGATTCAACGGTGTGAAAATCAGAAATTATTCTGTTAATCAACACTTCTCGCATTTAGAAAAATTCTATAATACAATAAAACAAAATGGTATGGTAGTATCTCTCCCCAAAATGAAATTATTTCAAACAGCAATTAGGTTTTTAGGTCATGACATTAAAAATGGTCTTATTAATCCGATTGCTAGAAGTCTTGAGTTTACGACTAAATTTCCAGATGAAATCAGAGACAAAACTCAATTGCAAAGATTCTTAGGATGTCTTAACTATGTTTCGGATTTCTTTAAGGATTTAAAAATAATTTGTAAACCCTTATACCATAGACTTAGAAAAAACCCAAAGCCATGGACAGAAGACCATACAAAAGCTGTTAAGATCATTAAAGAAAAAATCAAAACTCTTCCTTGTTTAAGTATTCCTAACCATGATGCCGCTCTCATTGTAGAAACCGATGCCGTAACATTGGTTATGGTGGTATTCTAAAACAGAAATTAGAAAATCAAAATTCGAATCATTAGTTAGATTCACCTCGGGCTTTTGGAATCAAACTCAAATTAACTATAGCACCATTAAAAAGGAAATTCTTTCAGTAGTTCTTTGTATTAATAAATTCCAAGATGATCTTTATATGAAAAAATTTCTACTTAGAATAGACTGTAAATCTGCAAAGGACATTATTGAAAAAGATGTCAAAAATTTAGTTTCAAAACAAATCTTTGCCAGATGGCAAGCTTTACTTAGCAACTTCGACTTTGAGATAGAATATATCAAAGGGGAAAATAATTGTTTACCTGACTTTCTATCTAGAGAATTTTTGCAGGGACAAAATTATCAATAATGAAGAAAGCAAGAATCAGCAAGAGGGAAAAGCCGTAAGATAATACTTCTTCAAAGAAAAATAACTCCGAAGAGTATTTTCGTGAAGGAAACACTTTTCCACCTACAAACTATTCTCGGGCATTAGCCACTCCAAAACCTAATGTTGAAATCAATAATAGATTCACTACATTAGGAAGAGGCAACCTTATTGATTTAAACAATCTTTCCTCAAAACTCGTCTTTCCAAAACCAGGTTGTAGCAACAAAGATCTCCTAGTTTTTCAAATACAAAAGTTGCTACATTTTCAAAATTACCAGACTTTTTGAAAAGACAAGAATACCATATCAAAAAAGAGTCCTATGAATTTATTTATTTTGCTGAGAAGGGACTTTTTGATACAAAAAATAAATCAAAAGCTGCAATTGATGCCGTCGTGGAGAAACTCTTCTTCCCAGGATTCAATTACAAACAGCTTACATCTCAAAAGACTAGGGAATTCTATGAGTATATCCTTACCGACTCAAAGTCAGTAGTTATCACTCATTTTAAGAATCCGGGTCACCTAGAATAAATTACTCAAAAGTCCGAATTGATGGATTCATTTCTCCAGCTGATTGGGGAATGCCTCTATCTAAACCGAGACCATTCCAAAAGGTTACTGATGAATACAAAATATATAATTATGTAGATTACCAAACAGCTTGGACCAACTGCTGGTTCTTGCGTAGTTTCGATCACTCATGGTTATTCTTCTTCCATGAGAAACTAGATCAAAATTCTTTACCTTTCTGGTTTACTACCGATTGGTGGTTTTTCTTTAGTTTCAAAAAGGATTCCTTCCAGGACAAATGTCAAGAAGGTTTTCAGTTCTTTCAAACTCTCTTTCCAAACGAAAGGGAATCCTCTCTCTTAGCAAAATTTGCCATTAGATACAAAATTCCTTGGATAATGGCCTGGTCCTTCCATTTTTCGGATCATGGTTTTTTAGAGAATGATATCCCGTGCTTATGTCGGGAGTTTAGAATCAAAATGTAAAGACGGATCGAAAGCTAGTGTTCAAAAGGATTTTCAAATCATCTCCAAAGAAGAACAAAATGAAGTAGCCTCATTCCTTACAACAAAATCAAAGGTCCATGCAGAATTGGCAGCCTGCTCCAACACTGAAGACTGGTGGAGTGTAATTGATGCTCTAGCCCAAGCCAGGGCTCAAAGGAAAGAATCACAAAAGACCGAAGCCCAAAGGCCCATGTCAACCGATAGTGAAGGCTCTAGCTCAAAATTAGTTACAGTCCAGTTCGCACAAGACCCATATGAAGATCTCACTTTAGAAATGTGAGAATATTCGTGAAGGCGTCAAGACAGAAACATAAAGACAAAAGGGCACAGTTCTCTGAAGATAACTCTGCCACAATAGTCAAAAGGTGATCTACAATAGTCAAAAGGTGATCCACAATAGTCAAAAGGTGATTTGTCTTCATACATGAGTCATCATGCAATATCTCTGAAGATATCATTGAAGACAGCTGTTCGAATAAGGATGTAGTCTGAATTAGTATAAATAGAGGTGACTCTCGTCTGTTGAGAGCACGCTTCACTTTGCTTACAATGTTTGCTACTCTCTACTCTAAATGTTCTCAGTTTATTTCTGGAAGACACCCCGTCTAAATGTTAGTATATTTCTGGAAGACACCCCGTTTGGTATCGAGCCATTCTTTTGGCCTGGTAGGGAGATTGTAGTCTGTAGAATGACAAGGCTCAGTATCCTAATAAAGTTTTTTCAATGTTTCCATTTTGAGTTTTTAAGTCTCTAATTTCAGTTTTAATAATAATAATTTCTCTTTGCAGGTCTTGGATGGTGACAGGTTTTGAGATTTACTAAAGTTTTTATGACATTGGAGATGTTAACAAATTGCTTTGTTTGAGAGGTTTTTACTTCACTGTCTCTTTCAAGAACTCCCTTTAAGGCAAGGAAAGCTTCTTTTCTTTTTTCTAAATCTTCTATTTGGATAATAGCTTCATGAAGAGCTCTAATATCATTAGAAAGCATATTGCAACACTGATTACATTTTTCAACTCCATCACTACTACCGCTAGATTCTTTTATTTCTTCATAAGCATTATCAAGATGTCATAATTTCATTGATGAAAGGAATCTCTTCTTCTTCACTATTAGAGGCACTAAAGTCACTATATTCTACCGGTGAATCATAGGTCATCGACTAAGTAATTGATCTTTCATTTTATCAGAAATTTCTAAAGCATTAATTTTATCTTTCATTTTACAATCTCTTTCATAATGACCGACTTGTCTACATTTCCAACATGTTGGAGGTCCTCTTTTTTTATTTTTGAAGGATCTCTTGAAATTTCGCCTTTTATTATTTTGAGATCTATTTTTAGAGTATTTTGATTTATAAAAATCTGGCTTTTGAAAATTGTACTCTCTTTTCTTGGTTTTATGAAAATGTTTATTTCTTTTTAATTTTTTAGAAGAAGGGGCTGAGATTTTTTCAAAACCATATTGCGAACAAAAATCTCCTAGCTCTCTTTTAGTCTGCTTCTTTTCACTTTTGATCTTGCTTTGGAGTTTCATGTTGGTACACAATTCTAATCCTTCTAAATTAATAAAATTTATTATTTCACCAAAAGTAAGAAAATCAAGCGGCATTTTCCTTCAAACCTGTTTTTATTCTCATTCTAACCTTTTCAAAGAAATAATTTGGGTAATCCAAAGAATAAACTTTTCTTTCCAAAATGTTTTGTCACAGTCTTCTCTCATGAAAAGTTTTGTTAGAAAAACATCTTTATACCATTTAAAGTCATGAAGTTTAGGACATTTAAGATTCATTAAAAGTTCAGAGCTACTTTGAGCAAGTAGTTCAGGATTTCCTTGAAAAAATTTTATTATAGCCCAAAGTAAGATTTCAACAAAGATTACTCTCATTAGTTTCGGTTTCTATATCATCGACAACTATCTTTTTAGTACTATTAGCAATAAAATTTCTCTTATCTTCATCAAGATAGTTATGCCACCATCCTTTTAACTCGACTTAAGAAACCATTAACTAAAAGTCGAAAAGCATGTTGATTGGGATGTTGATTACACATATAGGCATTAGCCGCCATTTCCATTTCGCAGATTGTATTATAAATTTGATATTCAGAGTAACCATCAATATTCCAAACTTGTATTGAATTACCATCGAAACTATTAAGACTAACATTTTCTTCGAACAGGGTATCAGGAGGAGTGGGTTTCTTATACCAAGGTTTTGTCTTATGAATATCAGGGTTTCTAATTCTATTAATATTTGGTGATTCATTAATATTAATATTTTTAAATTGATTTTCTAGTTCATCAATTTCAGAGATGACATTAATGTTTTTACCTTTCGCTATTTGTTTATTAATGTTATCTATTTCTTGTTGAATTTTTAACATAGGATTATTAGTCATACTAGACAAACTTTTAACTTAAGGTTATCGATTATAGGGGTGAAACTTCCTGCTAGAACTGGGGTTTTTGAGGAAGGAAACAAGTTTAATTTTGACATTACTAGTGGAGGAAGTCGTGAAAGGGAAGACTAGGAGTTTTATTTTCTCTATTAAGAATATTAGGTTCTATCCTATTCAACTGTTCTCCTATTGTTATTAACGATTGATTAGTATAATTAAGTTGAGAGTTAATATTGATGAAAGGTATTTTAGACGAGTCTTTCGTTTCTTCATTAGGAATAGATTTAAAAGGTTGACCTATACAATAATCATTCTTAGTATGGTGTGGGGTGATGATTATACTTTCTTTGGAGGATGAACAGATATTACTTCCTTATTATTAATAGTAGTCCAATTTTTGGTGACTTCAACGATGTGAGTAATATTAGAAAAGGGGTAATCTATTTTTTCTTTTTGTGCGTAAGCTTCAAACCAAATAAAAAGGGGAATATGCATTTTAAAGGTTTCCATTTCATTAAACCATATGGCTTTTATCCTAGTTCTTTCATTTTCGAGTAAGTGGAAAAAACCATTTTGCCTTTTCTAAATTCTCGATGATTTTAAATCCCTTTTTAAAATTCTTTATCAATGACGAAATCTGATATTATAACATTAACAGATCCTTTAGCGGTGAAAACCTCCATCTCACTAGGAGTTGGATTTATACTAGTGGATGCGTCGTCATTATTAAAAAATTTTTCGTCTTTTCATATAAAGGTTGAGGTATTTCATTTTCAAAATCTACTTCTCTTAGTCTGGTGGATAAATCAATACTTTTGGATAAAACTGGTCTAGGAATAAAACTCTTTGAACCTGATCAAGGTCTGGAATTTTCAAACTGATTAAAACGAGTTTGGGGAAAATAGTTTGAAAAATCTATTTTGACAGATCTATCGATTCTAAAATAGAAGCCTTTTGATTCATTGACTCTAAAGGTTGGTGAGAGACTAAGTTTTCTAAGTCCCATTGATTAGATTTTGAAATTTCATTCCATTTTAGCCTTTTGGGAACATGAACAAGAGAGTTTTGCGAATTAGCTTCGAAAACAATAGTTTCGTCTTTTGAAGAATCGAGCCTAGCTTTTGGTTCAATAGTGGTTGTCATAACCTTATAAAAGACACGATATTAAAACATCATCAATATAAACGATAGCAAAGTTTTGAATTGGCTGAGTAATGTCATTCATTACGTTCTGAAATTCTGAAGGAGCATTTTTAAGACCGAAAGGCATAACGTTCCATTCGTAATGTCCGAAAGGAACATTAAAGCCGGTTTTGTATCTATCATTATCATCTATCTCGAATCACAAAATCCAGATTTCATGTCGAATTTTGAAAATATCTTAGCACTGTGAAGTTTTTTCAACAAATCTCTTTTGTTAGGTATTGGGTATCTGATCCATTCTAAAACCTTATTAAGCGGTTTATAGTTTATAACTAACCTTGGAACTCCTCTTTCTAATTAAGATTCATAACATAAAAAGCCGAACAAGACCAAGGAGATTTGGAACTTCTTATTAATTTCTTATCCAATAAATCACGATTTCCTTTTGAGACCTTTTCTAGTTCTTCATTCATGTGAATAGATCTTGATCTAGTAGGAATATCCTTTTCATTAAAAGAATTAATGTATGGCAAGTTGACAATATGTTTTTTTCTATTCCAAAAAGCGTTAGGGATTGTAGCACATACTTCCTTTTCTAATTTCTCTTTTATCTTTTGAATTCTATCTTTGTAAGAGACTGGTTTATTTCCTCCTCAACTCTTAAGCTTTTACTTCTTGAACCAAATAATTATAGTGCTTTTGCTTTTGGTGGAGTAAATTTATGGAAGGTTTTATAAAAGAGTCTTGTAAGATTTTACGCTTTTTCTTCAATAGGATAGGCGAACTTAAATCTTATTTCTTTACCTATGACATTTGCTATTATTTCAGTGGGAGTGACAACAAAGGGGTAAAGGCTTGTGATAAAAGGGGTTCCTAGGATTACCTGAGTATTTAAATTTTTTATTAATATGAAAGGCATTTTGAAGCATAAACCATCATTACAAATTTTTACATTGCTAAGTTTATAGTTAATATGCAAATTTTGACTATTAGCAGCATAAAGAATTTCTTTGGTTTTTTCAAAATACTTAGTAGGGATTAGACCTTCTTGAATACAATTTTGATCGGCTCTGTGTCAACTAAAGCGGTTGTAGTAATATGATAGTCGTTATTAATAATTAAACTTATATGAACATACCATTTATGAAAATAAACCTTTGAAACTATGTTTAGAAAAGAATCTATTTCAGGTCTAAGTTCTTCAGAATTATGAGAACATTCACCCTTTTCTAGATTCATTTGTATATATATATATATATATATATATATATATATATATATATATATATATATATATATATATATATATATATATATATATATATATATATATCCAACACCACAAACAGTCAGATGATTGTTTTCTACCAAAGTAAGTTAAAAACAATAATTCAGACAACCTCACATTGCATTGATATCAAAATGAATCCAAAAGTGAATAATACATCTCGAACCTGGAAAGACGCTACAATGATTTTGGCTTTAACAATGGAAGCATCCAATATTTCACAAAATGAAAGCTTTATGCTCACTCGGCATTCTAGAAGTAACACGATGCACATAACTATTTGGTATTCTTCCAAATCAGCCCACTAACAAACAACTATAGACTGAACCAATCCTAAACTCTCTTTCTCATAAGTAATAACTAAATTCGTTAAAAAAATCTTGAAAACTGCTAAAGGTACTGAACAATTATTTTAAGGTTAATAAGCCTCCATTATTATATCAACTGGCTAAAGATGCAAGTTGTGATAAAACATGTTAGCAGACACTGCAAAAGCAGTGTCTAGATAAAGCTTGTACATGATTTATTGGTTTTATGTTAGGAAATAGTAAAATATTATGTACCTAAGCTTGCCATTTACTAAAACTGAAATAAAACTAACAAAAACTTTGTATTCATATTGAAAATAAAACGTTAGATGCAAAGAATGCTTATTCCTTTTATTCTTACTTGCCTACTGTCAACAATAAAACTGAATCAAGAATGAGATCCTCAAGGCTACTAAAATTAAAGAAAAACTTCTAAATACAAAATTTCCAGTTACCTTAGCAACACTGTTATAGATTAGCAAAATACCATTTGCCTAAATACAGCCAACCTCTACACTCATATCTCTCTCCTCCCCAATTACCTCCTTCCCTTAAATGCTTCCATCTTACCAACAAAGCAACGCTGATCATAGTACTCACTGTAGCCACTCACCAACAATGCAAAACCCAAAAACCAGCGACACAACAACAGAAACCTGGCTGGTTCTGTTCCACTGTCTGTTCCAGAATCAAACGACGGCGTTTGAGCTCTGAACCGCAACGTGAGCAGGTTAATATGAACACTTGATCTTTGTTGGTGGCTGGCGGCAGAAGGAGTCTTCTTCATCGTACTTTTGCCACCTTTCATTCCCCACTGTAATTCTCT
Organism: Stellera chamaejasme; assembly: GCA_024586325.1. Lineage (NCBI taxonomy): Eukaryota > Viridiplantae > Streptophyta > Magnoliopsida > Malvales > Thymelaeaceae > Stellera > Stellera chamaejasme. Next base: position 8,146,093 of record CM044982.1, on the reverse strand, counting down.
AAAGCCTTTTGTCCGCTGCTTCGCGCGCCGAAGTTGATTACGTCCTCCAGCTCTGATGTGTCTCTCTATTTGGTTACGTGTCAGAAACATCGTTCCGGAGATAGAAGATAAGTATAGTAAATCGTCCATCTTTAACATTTGTTGTCCTGGATCGCGGTCAAACTTCCCGATATCAGCTTCCCGCTGTAAATTTCAGGTTTTCTTCGCTTAAAGTCGCAATCTTTACACCTTTTGTCTCACTTTTGGGCATTTGGGAGATATTTTTTGCGGTTCGCAGCGCCTTTTTTCTCGTGGTGGGTGACTTCTTTTGTTATCCGGGCGAGCTTATGATGCCCAAATCGTTGAAATTAGGAAAACAGGAGAAAATTGGTCTTGGGTTTCTAGTTGGTTACTTGAGTGATTATGGTCTTTAATTCAGTTGACCTGACGAGAACCGATTTTGGAAGTTTGGATTTTCTTCCACTGCAATGGCTTTCCATGCAGTTCACCTCTGGACTTTGCGTGGACTTATAGGAGCGTTTCTCAACCTAGCCCTTGCGTTTGTACTTCTCTGTGTTTCTGCTTATGCGTTTGTTGTCTTCAAAGTCTTTAGCTTTCTGGGACTTTATTTGCCTTGTCCTTGTACTGGAGTTCTGGGGTACAGAAACAGCAACTTCTGCTTGCACAAGCTTCTGGTTGATTGGCCGGTGAGAAGGATCTATCTTGTTCAGAAGTTAGCATTTTGTGGGTTCCCTTTTGACTTGCTTCTATCGAGCAATCAGGAACCTGATTTGAATGCCAAATTGTTGACTGCTAATGGAAAATCTGAGAATGAGGTTCTTGAACTGGGCTGTGAACCCAGTCAGGGTTCAGGAATACAAATGTTGGTCGATAAAGAAAGTGGTTTTGACGGTAAGGGGAAGAAAGTTCTGAATCAGAAGCAAAAACCCAGTTTCAGGCGACGCAGGCGGGTTTCTGTTGGATGTGGCAAACATTCTTCTGTTGAGTTATCCTCAAATCTCCATTCAGCTGGTGAGAGTGCTTCATGCTCTTATTACCATGGGCTGGAAACACGTAGCAAATTCGATGTCCTTTCTCAGATCATCAGCAATGTAGAAGATGGATTTCATGGTGAGTGATAGCTGTGTATAGTTTTTGGTTTACAGTAATATGTTGAGTTCTTACCTTTATTGTTTTAATTTCTTTTTTTTGGATTAAATGGCCACTTCAAATAGCTTTAAAATGCTAAGAGTATAGTATAGTTGGTCTTTGTGCAATTATATATGCTATGTCAGCATTATATTTCATGCTGATGTTCATGATCATTAATTTATAGATGACAAAATTGCTCAGACAAGCATTGATGTCGTAGAGGCAACTGCTGATAATTTCGAACAAAGTGATTCATATGAGGAGAGTAGAGGTCTGGAGCGGGATTCACCATTTCTTGGAAAATCCATAAGCAAAGCTCAAGACAGAGCAGGGATTTGTACAGATGAAGCAAACAGGACCCAAATGTTGGAAGTTGCTCTTGAAAAAGAAAGATCTGCTTATGCTGCTCTGAGCTTAGAGTTGGAGAAAGAAAGGGTTGCTGCTGCCACAGCTGCTGATGAAGCAATGGCAATGATTTTGCGCGTGCAAGCAGATAAAGCATCAATAGAGATGGAAGCAAGGCAGTACCAGAGATTGATAGAAGAAAAATTTGCTTATGATGAAGATGAGATAAATGTTCTGAAGGAAATCCTTGTGAGGAGAGAGAAAGAGAATCACTTTTTAGAAAGGGAAATTGAAGCTTATAGACAGATGGATGTATCAGGAGATGAGCAATCAATGAATGACCCTCCTATCGTTCTAAGGGGACAAAACTCTCCAGTTTCAGTTGCTTTGAAAGATGTTGAGAGCTCGACACAGATGTTGCTGCCAGATTCTGATTTATCCAGTCTTACTCTCGAAATCGCATCACCAGAAGGAACATTTAGCTCCGAGAGAAATCTAGATTTTCAGGATGATAACTGTATAGTATGCCAAAACCCAGTTGTGGAGGTGTCCAAAACTGATGTAAATGGTGTAAGAACTTGTGTTGGGGACCAACTAGAGGCAAAGCCACATAGTTCTGTGCTTGAAATGGAACCAGCTATATATGATGTTCATGTCATCGATGATCATGTCAAACTTCGAGAAGAAAGAAATTCAGAAGAATCTGATGCATCTTCTTGTATGACTTTTGATAAGAAAGTTGCTTCCTCATCGGTTTGTGAGGAAAGATGGAAGCTTGACACTGAAGTCGAACAGCTTAGGAATAGGTTACAATTAGTTCAAAGTAATAAGGAGAAGTGTTCTTTCTCAACTGAGCAAAGGGAAGTAATCAATGCCCAGATGAAACTCATGGAGGAAATAGTGAGCCAGCTTCAAGAGCTTCAGCTGCGGGCTTCTGTACCCCCATCATCATAGGTATGCCCATTGTTCACTTGATTAAAGTAGAAAAGCTTGTTGGTGAATCATGCTCTGAGACGAAATTCATAGGGATGCTAATGAGAGAACTAGACAAAAACAGTTGCTTGCTCGTGAAAATTGATCTCATCTTTTGTTGTTAGTCTTCATTGAGAATTACTGGAATGATAAAATCAAAGCTTTTCCTGGTGGAATCCTATAATGTCTAAATTACTGGAATTGATATTAAGCTCTTATGTATGGATATAACAAGTGAAGCAAACACTTCCTCTTTCAGGTATGTTAATGGATGTAAAGCTGTGGATGTATTCCCTGTACGAAGCACATGCATTGCAATATCTATACGTTGCTGGAGTTCTGGGTTTGTATCTTAGAAAATTTAGTTTGTTCTTTCTTCTTGTTGGTGGTTTGAGTTAGGAATTTATTGATGGGGTTTAATGTAAAGTCCTGGGTGATTAGTTCTTCTAAAAGTGTTAAATGTAAAAGTCCTGGCGGTTTAGGCACCTAATGTGAGCAGCGTCATGATTTCTCCTCTTGTCGATGCAAGTGGGGTTGATGATTTGTGTTTAAAGGCTTGAATTGAATATTCCATGCTCAATTATTACTGTATAGATCAAAATGTGGCATCATCATCATTCCATATAGAGCAATGATTATCTTCTGGTAAGCAAATTCTGTAAAGATACTCTTGTATGTTTCCAAATTATATTTGTTTCATAACTCTTTAACTAAATCATACACTCAATGAAGGGGTGATTGAGGAAGTTGATGGTGAGTCGATGAGGTCTATGTTGTGGGGCTAACTCGTCTAAATTACTTAAGTTTAGGGGCTCATTTTGAAGTTTATCTATGACAAAGTTTGATCGAAATAAAATTTTAATTAGCGAAATCTCATTTTGATCGGGCGGGTGGAACACAACCTAATTGTACTTGACGAAAGAATTTTGGTACGGGCCTGTTCGGATGACGGACTAATGAGTTCATTCCGTTTTCTATCTTAAATAATTTAATCTCCACGTGCAAGGAAGCTTCTAGTCCCAGACAGCCAGCTGAAGAAGACTTCGGCCCTAAGATTTTCATTCCACCTTTACCAAAAAAGTACTTGTCCCACAAAATTCAAATTGATACTTGTCAATCTCAAATGAGTTGTAATTTTTCTTTGTAATTTGTAGAGAAAATGAGATAAACCATTTTAGACGGAGGTAATAAGAAGCAAGTTATTTACCTTTAATTGAGATGTTTGATTTAATTTTTAATTATATGACGAGTTTTTTAGAAAATTTTGATTTTTTTAGAAACTAAAAAAAGTGATTTACCTACATAAATTATTGGGCATTTATAACAAAATGTTAAAGAAAATTGTATAGATAAGAACTTGGAAAATAAACCTAAAAATTAAAATGAGACGGGGCAGTACAGAATACATCAAGAACCATCCTTAAATATGTCAATCTATCTAGCATCGAGATTCAAACTGCATGTTTTTAACTTGATCATCTAACAATGATAGATGAGATAGTTCCAAAGCTTTAATATTGACTCTCACAATAAATTCCTTTACATGCCCACTTATATTGTAGTTCAGTATTGAAGAACATTAATTGGTTCAGGAAAATTCAAGCATCTTAGTTTAAGTGAATCGATTCAAATTGGTATAGTCAAAGGCAAGTTGGTTTAAATATGTTTTAACAAAAACAATATTTTATCATTGGTAGTCTTGATTCATAGAATATTGCCCTAATTAGATTCATCTTTTAAAGCCATTGTCACAAACAAGGGATGTAGTCTTGCTAATGCATTCTTTCTTATGCTCATATATACATTCCCCCATATAATAATTAACTTTACTATGTATACTACTTCTCTTCATTCACAAAAAATTCGTGCCTTTCTTAAACAAAACTGAGGAAAAAAGATGATTGGTCAATTACTCAATTTTTGGATGCCTGGTAAGTTGCTGCCACTTGTGGCACTATGAGCTGGAATAGAATATATATATATATATATATATATATATATATATATATATATATATATATATATATATATATATATATATATATGCCCTAACCCTAATTCTCATTTTCGGCCTTGCTTAGCTCGCACTGCAAAATCATCCCTTTACTATATCGCCTCTGACCTCACGCCATCCTCCAATTCTCCCCTGCCGTCAACCCACGACGTCATCCACTCGTATTGACTTTTATGCTGGACCACAATTTTTATTTGACTTTCATGCCCAAGAAATGCTATAATGGTCACTATTACACATTGAAATACCTTTCCCCCCCTATATGAAAGAATTTTTTTTTGTTTTCCATGTTTTAATGAATTAATTTATCAAACATCAATGGTTCTACTATGAAGATAAAGACACTAATTTTGAATCTTGATTAGCAAGTTTACAACCCACAAATGTTTGTGTTTATATATTCTCTATATTATTTATACCTATCGGATACAGCAAAATTCAAGTCAAAACTATAATAAAGAATGCATGGACAACTAATTTATAAGAAGCGATCAAGACAAGAAAACAGTTCCACTTTGATTGTCTCAAAACTCTTTCCATTAATAAATATATATTTTAATCTGATTAGCAGGATAGTTCTTTTTTTTTTTTTTGATAGAAAAGAGGAGGGCTTCTCGAATTGAAAAAGGGAGAGAGAGAGAGATTCTACCAGGCCTGGATTCGCTACTTTCCTACAGTAACAACGGGAAGATACTGGGTAGAACCCCAGGGCCCATGGGGGCAAAAGAGGGAGAGAGAGAGAAAACGTCGAGAAGCGCAATTACACAAGATGAGCAATAGGATCTGAGTACAAGCAATCCAAATGGACGGCTGAACCGAATGTAAGGCCACTCGTGCAAGTGTATGAGCCACTGGTTCCCTTCGCGAAAGCAATGGAAAACTTGCCACGCTTAAGCGGGAGAGGGATTGATGGACCGAGATATTTCGCCAGGGCTTGAGATCCAAACTCCTTCCAGAGAGGATAGCTCTGCTGCACCCGAAAAGCGTCAGTCTCCACAATGATTTTGGGATTGCCAAACCTACCAAGACGACGCAACCCCTCTGAAACCGCCAAGCTTTCCGCAAAGAAGACATCGTGAGTATTCTGATAAGGGATAGCAAAAGCCGCCTGAATGCAACCAAGGCTATCTCGCAAGACACTCCGATGCCAATTCGACCCATATTATCCAGCCGCATCCGTGTTAAGTTTAGACCAATTGGCGGGGAGCACCGCCATTTTGCCTCACTCCTGGTCCAGATCGGATTTTGGCGAGTTTTGCCTCATTTAGGCGCGATCAACCTGCCATAAGATATCATGGGTATTAAAGTTGATATTCTCATGTACCTTCTTATTACGGTGAAACCAGATCGTCCAAGCTATGATAAGGATCACTTCCCATCCGCTTGGTGGGGTAATATCATCCATAAACTCGAAACCACCGAGACAGATGGGATGGAGAAGCATCGTGATACAAGCTGTGCCTTTTTGTCTCCAGATATCCGCCACCTTATCGCAATGAAAAGGATGTGCACTTCGGTTTCTTCATGCTGGCCGCAAATAGGACAAAGAGGGTCATGATCAATATGTCTTCTAACGAGCTCGGTCTTGGCCAAAGCACCTCTTGAAAACTCGCCAAGCAAAAATCTTTGTTTTCTTGAACTGATGAGCCCCAAATAGTTGTCCAAACCTTTTTATCGGTCGTGTCAACTTCATTATTATCAAGGGTGTGCAAGAGGTGATAACCACTCTTGACTGTGTACTCACCAAAAGACTCGAACTGCCACGAGATAATGTCCGCCTCCTCTAGCCCACCCGGTTGGATTTTCTCTAGGCGAGCCACATCCGCCGGCACGAACATATCTTGAATAAGATCCATCCGCCAGCTCCCCGTGCTCCAGTCTATCAAATCCGCAACCGTTACCGACGCGCTCTCATATGGGACAGGACCATACGGCCTGGGAAGTGTCGCACCTGGCAGCCAAGGGTCCATCCAAGCACGAACCGTGGTCCCATTTCCAATCCTCCAGCGAGCTCCATAGTTTAGCACCAAGCGTCCCGCCAAGATACTTTTCCAAGTCAAAGAAGGGTTGTTCCCCTCAGCTGCGTTAAGGAAATCAGATGTACGTAATAGCGGTGCTTAAGAACCGCGCACACAAAGAGTCCGGTTTTGTGAGCAACCTCCAGGCTTGTTTCCGGCATGGCCTTATTGAAATCATATAGGTTTTGAACTCCAAACCACCCTTGCTTTTGCTTTTGCATAAGTCGACCATTTTGTCCAAAGCATATACATTAGGATCGGTTATGAGACCACCAGTACCGGTTCATCTTGCGTTCAATTCTCGCGCAAAGATCAGGTGTTATAAGAAAAACTGACATTGTGTAAGTTGGGATGGCTTGTGCAACTGCCTTTAGCAAGACCTCCTTGCCTCCCTTTGTGATAATTTATAATTCCACCGCAATTGCCTTTTCCACCTTGTTAACAAGATAACCGAAAGCCTTCTTCTTACTGCGTCCCACAATAGCCAGTAAACCCAGATATTTCTCCATGTTTTTGGCTTCACTAACTTCAAACTTTGCGAGGATGGAATCCCGCTCCTACTCATTGTTTGGAGAGAAGTACATACTGTTTTATCCAGATTAACACATTGGCCCGAGGCTTCTTCATAGAGGTGAAGAATATCCTCTCTTGATCATTGGCGCAGAATAATAAGGAGTCATCGGCAAATAATAAATGAGATATCCGCGACCACCATAGCTAACCGAAGCACCCAAATTCGGCCCTCTCTGGCAGCCATCTTGAGGGTGTGGATAAACCTTCAAAAAATAATGAAGAGGTACGGGGACAGGGATCTCTCCTGTCGTAAACCTCGCCGCGAGTAATCTCCCAGATGGAATACCGTTGATAAGAGGCGAGTATCTAATCGTAGAAATGCAATCAATGATAGTCGCAAATAACCCTAGCTTCATAAGCATTTTCTCAACAAAGCTCCATTCGATCCTATCATAAGCCTTTGACATATCCAATTTGATTGCACATTGCCCCATCGGCCGTTACGCTTGTTCTTGATAGCATGGAGAACTTCATAAGCGATTAAAGCATTATCGATTAAGCGTCCACCAACAAAGGCGCTTTGCTCTTCGAGTAATGGTATGCATCCGGACCGGAGCCTTTGTTGGATGCATATCCTTCAAAGCTTGGAGGATTTCCTCCTCCGAAAAATCCAAAAGCAAAGCTCGCTGCATATCCTCCGTGATTTTGCAGCTGATCATACTCGAAATATTGTCAATACCTGGCGGATTTGACGTGGTGAATAAGTCAGAAAAGTAATGGCGCACCACCTCTGCAATATCCTCTGCCTGATCAACCCATTGGCCAGTCGCATTTTGGAGTCTGGAAATACTATTAGAACGGCGTTGGAAGAAGCTGGTATTATTGTCACCGCATGCAGCCATTCCACCCTTGATCTTTGCTTCCACATAATTTCTTTCCGGTTTCGATCAAGCTCACTCTTAAGCCTTTTATTTCATCAAATCTAGCATTGGAAGCGCGTGCTTTGAAATATTCTGCAGCTTTTGTCAAGGTGCTTCTTCCGATTATCAAGATGTCCAAAGACGTCTTTGTTCCGGAGACCGTAACCCGAGTGGAGGTGCTTGAGGCGTTGGCAACCGTAGGATTAGCGTCCAGCCCCTCTTCTTTCCAGAGTTTTTCGATTTCATCCCCAAGTCCCGGATGACGAAGCCACATTGATTCAAACCGGAAGGGTCTGGACCCACCACTACCGCCATCCTTGTTACACCGTAAGATCGGGCGTAGTGATCGAGATAACGGTCCATCATGCGGACCACACGGTCGATCTCGGAAGCAGAACCTGCCACCTCGAATCCGCCACCACTCTATCTAGCTCGCACTGATTCTCGGCCCCACCGCACGTGTGCCACCCAAGTGAAATCGGGACCTTGGTAGCCCATGTCTTAAGCCACGAAATCAAGCGCTTCCCGAAAACTCTCCATCGGTGCTCGTTTCTTTCAACCCCTCCCCACTTCTCCCGGGCAAAGAGAATTTCATTAAAGTCGCCACACACCCAAGGTAAAGTGGATCGAGCTTTCGAGTTTTCAAGATGTTCCGGCCTCCGTGTCGATGACTCACAACGGGTCACCATAAAAACCTGTAATACTGAAACCTCCGGTCGGACCCTCCCAAGTAATTTCCATGTCAATATGATAGTTGGAGAAGCTACCAAGCGTCGCTAGGATATCGTCATTCCAAAGAAAAGCCAACCCTCCCGACAAGCTGAATCACCCGAACTCGGACGACAAACATATGCCCGAACCTCAATTGCTTTTTGACCCGCTCCATATCCCGAGCAGATAAATGTGTTTCGCTAAGAAACATCATGTGCGGTTTTATCTCGAAGGGAGAGGGACTTCAGATTACTGAACTGCTGTGGCGCCCTCGGACCACGCAGCTTCAAATATGCAAATCATTGGGATCGCGGCCTGCTCCGCAGGTCCGCCGTTGCCTTAATATCACCGAACACTTGCTGAAAAGCCTCAACTAGACGTAAGCGTTTATCATTACCATCAATCTCCATATCATCTCGGTCATACCGTTTCTTACTAGTATCAACGATCTGGCTGTTCTCTGTTGTTCTTGCTATTATCTGTTCGAACATGTGTTTGGGGCTGGAAAACGTGAACGATTGAGGACGAGTGATTGGCATGGAAACCTCCCATGGACTGCGGTATCGGTTTGGTCTTTGAGAAGCACGCATAAAAGGCCCATATTGGTTTTCCTTCTCGGCTTCATCACAGTCCCGATCAATATGGCCAAGAATCCCACATCTGTAACAAAAGTGTTGTAGCCGCTCATATTTGAAGATAATGAAGATTGGTTCTGATTAGCTCCCTTGTATCGTGTTCCTCACAGGAGCGGTTGAGAGATGGGCATCTCAACTAAAGCCCTAGCAAACCGTCCCCCAATCTCCCCTGATTCACTGTATCCCACACGTAGCACCTTCCCCGCCCTGCTTGCTATTCGGCGGACTGTTTCTTCCCTCCAAGCAAATATTGGTAGATCATAGAGTCTAACCCAGAACAATGTCTTGTCAAGATTTGTTTTCGTGGTACATCGTGGTGATTTCCTTCAAGAGCGAGAACATGTTTGTCGAAAAACCAAGGTCTGCCGTCAAGTACTCGATCGATATCACCTCGCCCTTGAATTTGAAAAGAAAACAATTCTCATCGATGATGTCAATGTCAAGTGGTTTCGAGTTGCTGAAGGGTGGAGAGCATAGGCTTGTTAAAGGATCTCATCGAATTGAGTTTTCCGACTAGGAAAAATCGTTGTGGAGCGATATGTTCCTCGCCACCAAAGTCGTCTTCCACCAAAACTTCTTCCGCCTGCTTAGGGATAACCGCCGCCACGACTCGTATGGCTTCCATCACAACCCCGATCACGAGAGGAACGAAGAAACCAAACGAAAACCCGCCTCACAAGGAAGCACGAACCCTAGACAGGCTAGACTAAACCCTAGCAGAGGCGCTAGACGATTAGCAGGATAGTTCTAAAAACCAGTTTCGAGATTGCTTCTGAATATATTAAAAAACAAAATACTAAAATAAACGAAAACACCAAAAGCGGCCGGTTCACTCGAGGCGTTTCCGGCTCTTCCGCCTCTGTGCCGGGATGAAGGAAGCAAGTGATCCCGCGCCGTCTCGTCCCGTTAGTTTTCCACCTAACTAATTAACCGTTAAGTATAGTAATTAGGAGAAAAACAAGTTGCTTGACATTCTTCCAATGCTTCCCAATATTTTATTTTATTTTCATAGAAATATAAAAAAGCCCGCCTCGGAATCTAAAGCCAATCTTTTTTGAGTAACTTTTCTTCTTCCTTCCTGCCTTCCGCTCTTGAATCTTGATCGTTTTTTCGGTGGACTCGTTTTCTGGAAAGAAACTTCAAGAATGTGAGACAAATCAGATTCATTGAACTCGTGTAGTCGGTGATTGTTTTCTTCTTTGCTTTGCTTCGCGGCAGCGTGTTAATGCGGTTTTCTGTTACCAGCTACTTGTACTTTGGGAGTACTACTTATTTATGAGATTTTTCCTTCCGTTTTTCTCTCCTCCTTTGTTATTTAATCGTTGTCACATTGATTTGTGTGATCTCGCCATTGAAATTGAATCCATCTGCTTCGTCTTCCTCGTGCTTTTGTCAGCTTCTGCGGCTCAGTTTGGATCTGATTCGATTTAGATTCTGATAATCGGATATGCCCTTCCTTGTTTTATTCGCTGTGAATTTCTGCTCAATTTTCCAATCTTGTTTATGAAGCACGGAACCATCGGCTCTGCGGGTGAGCGTTACTGAGATTTCGGCTACTTGTATCCAGATTCGATTCGCTGGACGCAATGCCTGGTAAATTCATCCTTGATTCCGCCACTCTTATCGGCAATCGTAGATTAGATCAGGATAGAGTTTGAATGACGTGATTGTCTTTGTTTGTGCTGCAGGAGAGATGACCTCGTTCCAGGAACATGAAAGGTTTCGGAGAGAATGTCTGGATGCGGAGACATCGGAGGATGAGAAGAGGAGGACGCGATCGAGATCGCTCAAGAAGAAGGCCATGACTGCTTCAACCAAGTTAACTCACACTCTGAGGAAGCGCGGCAAACGAGTCGCCAATTGCCGGTATGCAGCAATTACTATCGAGGATGTCAGGGACGCACAGGAGGAAGAGGCAGTCAATGCTTTCCGAGAAATTTTGATTTCCAAAGATCTGCTTCCACCTCGTCATGATGATTATCACACAATGTTGAGGTGTTCTATCTGTTCTGTACCTCTCTCTATTTTGGTATTCATCATCATACTATGTTAGGTTCGGTGGAATAGAGTACATAGTCTCTCTACTTTCATATTGGTAACACAAACTTGGAGCTTCGTAGTCGCCACACTTCTGGGTAATGTAGATGCGTAATACTTTTTCGGCTCAAAATATTCGACCAAGTTTAACAAGTCCTATTATATCCATGTTTATAACGTCTTTTAAGTTTCAACAGAAGCTCTATGCAGCTGCTACTATATCTGAATTAGTTATTTATCAAAATTACAGAGGTTTTTGGTAACCACTCCTATATCTTTCCCTTCCTGCATCAAGTTTGTTGCCATTTTGGAGCCTTAGTCTCTCTCTCTCTCTCTCTCTCTCTCTCTCTCTCTCTTTGCATTTCGAACACAACTTGTTTATCCCTATTTTTGGGTTTTCCCTCACTTGGATTGTGGTCTTACACATCTGCAAATCTTTACTTTCTCTTCCCTGCAGATTTCTGAAGGCAAGGAAGTTTGACATGGATAAAACTGTGCTCATGTGGTCAGAAATGCTCAACTGGAGGAGGGAGAATGGAGTAGACTCTATTATTGAGGTAAATTTCTTCATCATCTGCAAACCAAGAACAAGCTGGAAGTCTCACACTTCAGTTGGCTGACTAACATGCAAATTCCCCCTCCCTGACTACAGTACTTCTCTCGACTGTTATTTCAGCATTATACAAGGTGTTTTTCTGGAATGATGAATTTGTAGGATTTTGTATACGAAGAACGGGAAGAGGTTCTGCGTTATTATCCTCATGGTTACCATGGTATAGATAAAGCGGGTCGACCAATTTATATAGAAAGACTCGGCAAGATTGAACCTGCTAAGCTGATGAGCATCACCACTGCCGACCGTTTTCTGAAATATCATGTTCAGGGGTTTGAAAAGACTTTCTTGGAGAAGTTCCCGGCGTGCTCCATTGTTGCCAAGAGGCACATTGATTCAACAATAACAATCTTGGACGTGCAAGGGTTGGTTAGTGCTTATACTATTAAAATTAGGCAGTTCTGTGCTTTTAACTGTTAGTATCGTTATCATTATTATTATTATTATTATCATGATTACATATGTGTAAATCGCTTTACCATAGCAGAATTAAGTATTGATGAAAATTTGGAAAACAAACATTGTCATTCTTAATATGCAGAACTGGATGAGCTTTGGCAAGCTTGCACATGATCTTGTAATGCGCATGCAGAAGATCGACAGTGACAACTACCCTGAGGTGATTCATCTTGGGTGACAAGAAATGTTTTACTTTTCATACTCAATTATATTCACCGAATAATTATCTTTTGTTGACAGACATTGCATCAAATGTACATAGTCAATGCTGGCAGTGGGTTCAAATTACTGTGGAACACAGCCAGAAGCTTCCTGGATCCCAGAACTACATCAAAGATTCATGTAAATGAATTCTGTCTGCCTCATTTAAGTTGCATTTAAGGTGCACTAATGGTAATACAAATTTCACTTGTTGCTTTTCAGGTTTTGGGCAACAAATTCCATAGTAAATTGCTGGAGATTATTGACATAAGGTTGTTATCTTGTGCACTGTTACTGTGACATCTCAGTTATGAAAGGTTTTCTGACTCCCTAGTTTTTTATCCACAGCCAATTGCCTGACTTTCTTGGCGGAACTTGCTCATGTCCAAATGAAGGTGGATGCGTGCGATCTGATAAGGGACCGTGGAAAGATCCAGAGATAGTAAAGGTATTATCTTGATATGTGTAAGATTTAGAGAAGAGAGAATTGAATTTACTGTATATTCCTGAGAGGAGAGGTACACCTATTTATATACACAACTAGAGGAATAACTAAGGAACCTAGATCCCTAAAACCACATGATTTGATTAGTATCAAATCACTGATTGATTTACTAATCACTAATTGATACTAATTGATTTACAGCTAACAGTAGTCTAATTTACAGCTAACAATATGCTCAATCATTAGTCTGATTTTTGTGTGTAAGTTGTGACTAGTAATGCATATTTTGACTGATATCTATGGTTTCAAATCCTTTATTCTCAGCTTGTACTATTGGGAGATGTAATGTACTTCAAGAAAACCACCAGTTCCTCTGATGTTGAGAATATAGAGAAACTGCACTCTAAGGTCTGTTGTTGATTAAATTTATCAAATGTTTTTGTTTTGTTTGCATTTATGTTTTCAAATATAAATTCATTTGAACATCATTTGATTTGCATTATATTTTTCTGAAAGATAAAAGATGCTGCAAGTTTTAATTTTTGGTATTGTTGGAAGTCGAGAAATTTTTCATGTGCTAGTAGAAATGTCCCCAATTCCCAATAGTTTCAGTATGTGATACTGTAAGTCCTGTGCGAGGAGTGTCTATGTTAGATTAATTCAGAATATTTCATAGAAAAGATTTACTTATTAGATTTTCCACAGTTGTATTGACCATTTTGTTCACCAGCGTATGATCCTGTGATGAAAACTTGTTATGCAAATTTCCTGTAAAAGTTAATTTCATGTATTTTGTTTGGAAAAAAAAACTATGGAAGTTTGAATTTTCCCAATGGACTACCATTACATATAAGATTAACAGCAAGGAATATTGAACGTTCTAGGTCTGTTAACAACATTTCAAAGAATTCGGACTTAATTGTTGAAACTATACTAGATGTTGGGACTCGTGTCAGCAACATATATATCTATTTTCGCAGCTGTACGGCTTTTTGATTGCTTGAGATTTCTTGTGCTTGGCAGGATGGCAGCACTGAAATATTCCTTGCAGATTCAGAATCAGATATGAAGGTCAATGCATCTACCTTGATGCATATCTCAACAGTTGCTGATGAGGTACGTTTCTTGGGAGTTTATTATTCCCATCTTTCATAAAACTAAATCTATTAGGAGTAGTTGTCAGGACTCGGGACTACTGTTGGAAAGCAACACAACTTAGAGAGAACTGAGAGATTTCTGGAACATTAGGAAAGAGTAAACATCCTGCATAATTCTAGGAGATGGCTCAGTTGGCATAAGGAAATAATCAAGTTGGCTTCTAGAAAGGAACTGAGGAATGGCTGCTATACATTTGGAGTAAGCCGCTAGAAAAGTCTATGTAACTGCGGACATTTTCAAACTTTCTAGGATTAGTTTGTATTGGATAGGCGACTGACATAGATTTTGTGCAAGCAAGTGAAGTGTGTGCAGTGCAAGAGAGGAAGATAGCAGCGTAAGTGCAAAGCGAGTGAGGCAAGTGAGGTGCAAGAGGCAGTGTGAGAGACTAAGAGTGAGGTGTGTGAGTGGCTAAAGTAGAGGCAGTGTGAGAGAGTGCTACCATAAATTGTAGTACTTCCTCCGATCCAAAAGTTTGAGGGGTTTGAACGGAGATCAAGTGGATGTAAGACTTTTGCATACTTTGACATAACTACTCTTGAGCGGAATCAGTACAAAAATTGGGACAGAAAAGTAAAGATAAGCAAAGATAGTTTAGCAACTTTGAAAGTAAAAAGCTTCACAAGGAAATTGAACAATGTTTTGTGGGATAGCCAGAAAAAGAAATGTGTGCAATTTTCAGGGAGAAGGAGAGTAAATGTGAGTTGTGTAACCTATTTGGCCAAAAATATAAGAATGTCAATTTTCAAGAAGTTGTGTTGACAAGGGCTGCTTGTAGAGTGTTAGATCCACTTCTAGTTACATGTAATCAGGTTACTGTAAATTAAAAACTGATATTGGGTACACCTTCTGTGATCTGTCACACAAAGGATGAAACATTTGACCGGGCACGGAGATTAAGGAGTGTTGAAGGCTTGAGGATAATAAGTAAAACTGTCCTATAAGAAAAAAATAACTGTTTTAAGTGGAGAAGTGAAATCGAGGGCAGTGATGTTAAAAAGTTTCCTTAAAGAGAAAACGTTTTAACATTTCTGAGACAACCCAAAAAGGAATATGTGTCATCCTTTGTGGGACGAAGGGAGCGTATTTTAGCTCCGTAGTTGTGGCTACCTTTATTAAGTGATTTCTCTGAACATAACCCAGTCAACAAATCTTGCTACAGTTGAAGATTAAGAACATTGGGTCTTCGTACAAAGTCATAATGATTTGGGTTGACAGAGCCCTTTTATGTGTGAGAATGAGGATACTATTGTTTCTTCAGTGTTCAGTCCCTGGTTTATGTCTCCATGGAGACATCTTTACATGTATATGTTTGATCCAGGCACAGAGAAAAGATTCTGATTCTACTCATAATCACGTTGAATCGGCTAATTCTTTGAGAATTGAGGAAGCTAGTTCAACAGGTAAGCATCTTTAAAGTATTCATCCGCTCATATAAGAGAATTCCATCATGAGGCGCCTCTGACACGGAATTTTATATCTTTGCACACCCAATTTCAGTATTTGTTTTCCTACTTATTAAACTGACTTTAGTTTCTATCCATCATTAATAACATTCATAGACATGTTAGAAGTGTTTTCTTATCCCATTTGTTCTTTGTGACAGACAATTTAGCCATAAACACTACGACAAGCAGCCCAGTGAAGATGATCATAGGCCGAGTAATGACTTTGGTGGTTCACTTTCTAGTGAAGTTCTTTGCTGGTATATTTTTCCTAATGCGGGGATTCGGAGGAGTTTTTGTCATTCAAGAAGCAAAGAAACAAATAGATAATCAGAAAAACCCTCAGTTGGCTGGTTCAAGCTCTCAAGCAAAAGGCAATTCACCCGTAGTAGAGCAGGGCTCAGTTGATCCATGCTGGGAAAGGCTCCAACATCTAGAAGCTATGGTGGCAGAACTTTGTAATAAACCTACACATATCCCTCCAGAGAAAGATGACATGCTCCTCGAGTCCATGAATCGAATAAAATCTATAGAACAAGATTTACAGAAAACGAAGAAAGTAATTTCATCTTTTTCAGACTCCCTTTCCTTCTCAATTGTTGTTAGCTATTTGGTGTCTGAATTCAGTACAACATGGTGCTCAAGTTTCAGGGTTTTACTTTGTAGGCTTTACTTGCTACTGCATCCAAACAAGTGGAGCTCGCAGAGTCATTAGAGAACTTGAAGGAAAATAGCATTGCTGTAAGTCTCCTGATCAAATAGATTCCTGAAATTTATAACCTGATAGGCGCTAGAAATTGTCATTATCATGTTAATCGCAGGATTGCATGGTCAGTGTGATATGCATAAGGTATTTAATTCTAGAGCTAAAATATTTAGTTGTGGAGTTTGGATTGCGGGTATTTGGATTTAGGTTGATCTGTTCATGAGAACCATTGTATTCAGGAGGAAGGATTTCCTTCTCCATTTTCTAATGAACTCAAACCCCTCTCTGAAAGTGGCATTAGCTTTACCTCTTAAAGTTAGGGCAGGGCTTTGGTTCTGTATGAACTATTGTCCATTGATGCATGGGTTGGGTTACTTTTTACAGAGTGATTGTTCCTGTTAAACAATATGTATCATCACTGATGACGGACAAATTTTCTGAAAGCAGGGAACAGCCACATGTTGGCCAAGAAGCAATGGCAGAACTTTTAACTCGGGAAGATGGTGATGCCATTTTAGTCGTGAACTTCTTCTATTTAACATTAACAATACCTGGACGGGCAGAGTAGGATCCGACTGCGAAGCAAACTTGATAAGGTGATTTCAAGTAGAGTATTTGAACCCAAGGGCACATATACTAGAATAATTTGCAGAACGGAATTGGAATGCATATCAATTGCACTATTTCCAATTTGTGGAAACAGTGAGATGCCGGTAACTCCACTTGTTTCTGTCATGTTGTGCCCTGCAACAATTGATTGTTGGTTTTGCAGTTTGGGAGCTGAGCAAGCAGAGGAGGAGGGCTACCGTTTGGATGGATGGAGGTTGATAGAATCGATTCTTTACAGGGGAGGGAGTTGAAAGGTTACGGAGTAAAATACTGCAGAGGTTATAGTATCTTTACGGGGGACCACCGTGTACATAACAAAGGTGAAGGTAATGGATTCTTATTAACGTTCATTCTGAGGTTTGTAAGTAGTCCATACGATACGGCACACTCGAGTGTAACACAGTAACACTGGAGGAACATTAATGATTGCGGGACTTTTGTTGTTCAACCAAATAAGGCATATATTGTGTGTGTGTGTTTTTAATAGTACTCCATCCCTCAAATAAAAAATTGCGGCTTTTGCTATTTTAGGTTGTCTCATATTAAGTGTAATCTTTCCTTGAAAGAAAACTTTATACTAGTAACTTTATCATTCATCATAAAGTTGGGTTCTATCAAACATTCTCTTTCTTTCAAGTGGAGCTGAATTTAAATATACACCCATTGGCCTTGTACTCCCGCGGTGGCTCAGGTCTGCATATGGCGATAGAGGGCCGCTACTGGGAAAAGGGAGTTAGGCTGGAAATGGGAAAAGAATTAGAGGGTGTGGTTCGGGGATTGTAATAATCCATGGATTGTAAGAATCTGGAATATGTAGAGATGGAAAATAAGAATCCACAATGGAAAAATATCATGTTTGGTTCAATCCTTTTCAAGAATAATTATTTTACTAATCCTATGTTTGGTTGGTGAATTAAAATGATTATTGTTATTAGAATGACCATATTACCCTTTTTCTATACAATCCAACAATTCCCAATAATTACATATAATATTCGCTATCCCATTTTTGAGATAGATTGAAAATTTCCAAAAACCTATGCTATACAAAGGATAGTTGTTTCTTGCCTTGGTTTGTTTGTTGTGTTGCTTTTGGGCTTTTGTGGTGGATTAATAATGTACGAAGTGTGAGCAAAAAAAGAAAAAGAAAGTATGTACATGAAGAAAAAAATAATTGAAAAAGTTAGATCAACTTAGGTCGAACACAGGCTTAGGCAAACAATTTATGTAACAACATCTACTTAACAGGTTAATAAAACATGTCATTAAGTATCCTACATGAGGTAAGCTATTACATATAGTCACCACATTCTCGTGAAAGCCTTTAAACCTTCCTCACGACTGATACTTAATTGTGTCTGCAAATTATCCAAAAACTAGGCTAGTGTACATCACTGTCATAGACAAAGGAAAAGAACCTTCCTCACAGCCTGATCTCTATCTATTTTCTTTTCTTCTTACGAAAAAGACAAGTATCAACCACTAAGCTCACCTAGTTGCTTTAGGACATAAAGCTTTCTAAATTCCAGCGGTAATCCAAAGAAGAAATCAACCTTTGCAACATCTTTGGCAATATACTCGCCTGCATCCAGCATGTTGTTAGGCGTCAATCCGTCAATCTTCATTATCTCCTCAAACAACTTTCCTCTTCTCTCGTTGGTTTCAGCTTCCTGTTTGAAGTAGCCGGAGATGTCCTTTAGATGGTCCATTGAAGCTCTGTAATCTCCAAAGTAATCAGATACTTTGTCCACCAACATTGCTAGTAATCCATCATCACTCCTAGCCCTTTTCTTAGAAGATTGAGGTTGTTTCAAACTTGTTTCTTCGTTCTCACTTCCTACATCAGTGAGGTCGACACGTTGCTCCTTCTGACTACTAGCTTCAGCTTCCAAAACATCTTGGGCAGTTTCAGCCCCTATTCCAGTGGCTCTATCTTTTCCAAACAAAGTTGCCAATGCTTCATAATGAGGAAATAGTTTGTTTCGCAGTCCGGCAGCCTCTTTGTGACCATTCTAAATTAAAATAGATTACAATTAAAGAACAATCAGTGAGCTCAATCATGTTGAACTAAAAATGGACATCCTAAACTCCATAATCAAAACTCTATGTAAACAGGGAACATTTGCTTTCCTAGCTGCAGACAGACATTTCAGGTTGACAAATGATCATTAATAAATGAGTACAGCACTTGAAGAACAAATGATTCATGAGAAGCCCAATATCATTATCAACCAGAACAAGAGCTTCTATGAGTGATAAGCAAGACACTAGTAATAGATTACGCACCCCATAAGTGAAGTCAGGAAAGCAAATGATCAGTGACAAGCAAGACAAGAACTGTTCTTGAATCAACAGAAAATAATAAAAGTAACAACAATAGTATGTTAATAGTATATTACATACCTTCACATAGTCATTATAAACATCCCTAGGAGCAGTGACACATTTTTCTTCATCATTCCATCCAAATCCACTTCCTAGTTGCAGCATCTCATGGATAGCAATGTACTTTGCTTTAAGCCACTTATATCTCGACTCAATGTGTGGATGACCTTGGATACCACAACCATGAATTTTTTCTTCGATTTTCTTCTCCAAATACGAGTGGTAATTGCCCCTAAACCCCCTCTCTCCTTTCGGATCTGGTCTATATTCAACTAGATCCATCATAGCCTCAACAAGTGCAGTATCTTCTTGTGCTATCCAAAGATGATTGTTACCCCCCTTTCCTTTTCCCTTAGCCTTTCCTCTTTCCTCCCTAATGGACTGTTTGCTAGTCAAAGAGTCCTCCATCTTCTAAAGTAATCTGCATTAAAAAACAAGAGAAAATAAGATAAACCATTAAAAAAACCAAGAGAAAAGGAAAACTGAAAAATCACATTAACAGAAATAAAACAGAAAAGGAAAACTGAAAAGGAAAACAGAACTTGAAACTCTATGTATCTATCTAGATGACACCCATTGTTCCCACATTTCTTGTGCTAAGTTGTCCCTCCATTCACCCAAGCATCACTACGTTCCGTGGAAACAATCATATCATCAACATCTTCAACATCATTGCTGTCCTTAGGTATAACCTCTTCAGGCATTTCTATTCTAAGGTAATTATGAAGCAAACAACAAGCTAAAATAATTCTGCATTGAGCGGTTACAGGATAATGAGATTTAGATCTCAATATAGCCCACTTGTTCTTGATGAAGCCAAAAATCCTTTCAACACAGTTCCTAGCTCTACAATGTCTCATGTTAAGAAGTTCTTTAGGTGTTCTTGGTTTGTAGCCATTCTTCCATTCATTCAAGTGATACCTTTGCCCTCTATATGGTGATAAAAATCCATTCGCATTGGTGTAGCTAGCATCACATAAGTAATAATTTCCTATAACAAAAAATAGACAATTAAATTATATATTTGAAAATCAGCAAAGTTTTGCTGCGTTTTGAAAACATAAATCAATTGTTTTATAGTTTACCTTGTGCAATCTTCAAACCATTTCTCCTAGAAAGAGCATCTCTTAACACTCTAGCATCTGATGCAGACCCTTCCCATCCCGGTAGTACATAAATAAATTGCATGTCTCGAGTGCAAACAGCAAGAACATTTGTTGCAACTTGACCATGTCAATTTCGATACCTGGGTTTGTCTACATATTTGACATGTACTAGGACATAGGTGCCATCTAAAGCATCTAAGCAGCCCTTAAACCATTTCCATTGTGGATCTGTGGAGTTCTCTGATACTGGTTCTGGTTTCCTCAACAATCTACTGTGCAATCTCAACACTGCCACTAAGACTAAATGAAAAGTCCTACTAACAGTCTCACAAGATCTAACTAGTTGATGTTTAAGTATCCTATTTTTCTGATCATGCCCAATAATATAGAGAAAACTTGCCACCATCTCTTCAACACTTATATTTCTAGAATCTTTTGGGTCCGTTTAGTTGTTGAAATTTTTTCAAGTTTTCATCTCCAAATTTCCTTTGTAAATATTTGATCATACAAGTAGCTTTCAAGTGATGGAAAACCTTGTTTTCCAAACTTTGAAAAACTCTAGTATTACCATGGAAATCTTTCAAACAATGTTCCTTAATTTAATATACTAATTTTCCAAAGTTTGGAAAACAAAGTTTTCCATCACTTGAAAGCTAGTTTATGATCTAATATTAACAAAGGAAATTTAGAGTTGAAAATTTGAAAAATTTTACACAACTAAACGGAGCCTTTAATTCTCCATGTGTCTTGAGCATCTCACATAGTTTGTGAAATGCTCTCCTATGCATTCGACAATGATCCAAACAAGTCGCATCACTTGCAAAAACCAACAATCGTAAACCTATAGCTCTCTTCTCCAACCTTTCTAAACAACCCATGGAGTAAGATATATTCTTTCTTCTACTCTTCCTTCTCAATAAAAGGGTAATGGCAAGAAGAAATAAATTGGAAATCATGTTTTCCATGATCTCCATATGCATCCTTAAAAAAGTTGCTAATTGTATCTTCTTTTGCTTATGTAATCGAGCTATATATAACTGCAGAAAATAAGCTATATTTCAGACAACAAGAATTCCAATCCGATGGTAAGAAACAAGAAAAAACAACAGTTTATAAGCATCAGGACAGAACTGAATCCAATTCCACCAATTAATCAAGCATAGAAGAATTAATCAAGCATAGAAGAGTTTGCCACTTTTCCTTTTTCTCATTTGGTTATGATGTACCGCGGCCTAGAAGAGTTTATAAGTTATAGCACGACTTCAGATGTTGATTTTTAAGTCATAATTTTCGACTAAATTAATCAGGTTTAGTACAAAAGCAACATTAATGATTTAAATGCAAACTGTGGATGTTAAAAGAACAGACCCCAGTAAAAAAACAGTAACAGCAGGGAAGTAGCTGTTAAGAGAGAGAGGAGGGATGATGAGCAATGATTTAAGCTTGTGAAAGAATGATCACAAAAGGGGGAGGCCTTCTTATTAGCTTCTGTGAGATTCCTGAGTTTACCCTTTAATTTCAAAAGCAGTAACAACAGCAGCATCAACAGTCATACTACTCATAACAGCTAAAACTTCTTTTCCTTTCTCCTCTCTCTTTTCTGTTTTTATTTCCCTTTTAGAAAGAAAGAAGATGCTATAACAAACATCTAAAAAAAGATGGAAAATAGAAAGACAAGAAGAAGAGGTTAGAGATTGAGAGCAACAACAAGTTTGATGATGAAATTAGAAGCCCTCATCTTCCTGTCTGACATCTTTCACTTCTCTCTTCTGTTTTGTTATGTTATGTTTATGTTCTGTTCTGCTCTGGTGCAAACAATCACTTTAGTTTTAGCAATTTAACCCACAAACACAAGGTTACAAGAGCAAACAGGATCACAGGAAATAAACCCAGCCCACTCATGCGAGTTGTCAACTTAATAAGCAGGCTCAATTCAAAAGACGGAGAAAAGGTTCAGGGCCCGTTTAGATGTAGAAAATTATTTTCATTTTCATTTTCCCTTCCATTTTTCATTTTCTATTTGTAATTTTCTAATTCAATTTTTAGAAAACGCGTTTAGTTGTTTCATATAGAAAACAATTTTCCGAAAATTAATTTTGAAAAACGCGTTTAGTTGAGAAAATTCTCAACTTAGAAAAATACATGTAAATGTATTTATGCAACAATTCAACATCAAATGGTACAATGTCAAACTTCAAAATGTATATCAAGTACGTCGACGATTTCTCCGCTGGTAGTCGTTCCACATCCTTGTAGCTAACTCATCTCTCATACTTTCCATTCAAGCTGTTTGAGAAGAATCAATTTCTAAAGACGCGAGGCTTCATCCTAAAGTTTTCAAAACACCTAGCAGGATGTCCGTTCAATACCTCCATTATATATGCTCGTCCACTTAATACAGATGTTCTACAAGGCGTCCTTTTGAACAATGATCTTTCAAACTCCATTAAAAATTGAATGGGCGTTAAATCTAGAGTATAGTCTAGATCCGCCTCAAAAGAATCATCTGAACTATATTCTGAAAGGTAGAAACAAAAATCAAATAAATAACATCAAAGACACCAACATCATTAACTTCAACAAACAGTATTAAAATAGATATAGTTAACATCATTAACATCCTAAACATCATTAACTTCCTAAACATCATTAACTTCCTAAACATCATTAAGATCCCGTTCTTCCTCCTCGGTTGGTGGCTGTTGGGTAGAGGCATAATGGAGAATTCCCGTGGCAATGGTGTGATTGAAAATCTGACATAACAAGAAATAATTCTTGCAGCCGTTTTTCCGAAATGAACTGAAATGCTTCTTATCCAACTGCAACATAGAAAAATAATAGCATGTTTAAAACAAACCATCAAGCATGATAGTCCATCATTGAGGTGAGCCAGCTAGCTAGATAATAATAAGGAAGAGAGACAGCTAGCATATATATGCATGCCCTCCCCTGCCTATAGTGCAAACAATAATAAGGCAATAAAAGCAATGCTCCCTGCTAGCTAGCTAGCTCCTACGATACAAACTTACAGGATATTTTTTAAAACAAATATTACAAGTCAGAGAGAATTGAAGCTTACACACTTTTAGTTTAACTCAGCCTCCAAACAATCTCTTTTACTGGCCGTAGTTAATTAACCCTATTCAATTTGGAGATGCATCACAGCAGTTGATGATCAGGCAATAAAAGCAATGCATCCCTTCAATAATATATTTTTTTTAAAAAAATTCAGAACAGCAATTGAAGATCAGATTCAATCCAGCTTCAGCAGTAACTGACACATGCTCTAGACTAAATCAGTCACTGTAAAAACAGCTCAAGGCATTTTTAAAAAAGTAGCTGACCTATTCAGCTCAAGGCATTTTAAAAAAAGTAACTTACTAAATGGAACTTGGGAAGAGCAATGCAAATTAAACATAACAGAATCAGGAAATGCAAAGCAATATAGTATCTCTCATGATATATATATAATACCTTAGTAACTTACTATGAACTGAACTTAGAAGAGATGAGCAGGTATATAATACCAGAATTTAACATTCTTCGGCATAGACTTTGTATCCTTATTCTGAGAAGTTCATAAACTGACAGAGCAATAGGAAGGCATAGAAGGGCATGATCCATTCTAAGAAAATTCTCAAAAAAAGACATACTTACAAAAACCTTTCATTTACTTCTCCTATTAGCCAATTAGCCATAATTTGAGCAAGGAAAGGAACACAACTCATGAGTATTATTAAACCCTTACACACCTGTCTCAACTTTCAAGTACCTCAATCACTTAACCTACAATCCCTTGGCAATAGCTTATGCGCATTATACTTCACCAATCAAACCTGCTACTGTCCTTATAGTCTTGTCTGCAGGAACTATTATGCCATTATTCATCCGAAATTCCAACATTTAATTGGAAAATGATGAAGAGGCTACAAACAGAAAATAGTATTAACTTCTCTGGCTGGTTCAGTTGTCTGATGAAACAAACAGGAGAGATCAATAGGAAAATGCAACTAACAAGCATTATTATCATACAAACTAGCATTATTATCATACTAACTAGCAAAGATATCAGTAAACTGTGCAGGTTTACCAATACATTACTGCATTACTAGTGGTCATGTACTTATGCTAGCAACATTCAAGACATATTTACACAAGTATATAACTACAGATATGCTTGTGAGGTTCTTAGCGCAAGAAAACTCAAAATGAATCTCTAGGATCTTTGTCTAGCATATACTAGAATCACGTTTGAAGCAAAACATCAATACTGAATACAATTAGAGCATTTCATTTACAAAAGACTTTGTAACAGCTACTGAATACAATTAGAGCATTTCATTTACTTCTCATCAGTACTCCCCTCAAACAGTGATGATTAAACAAAAATAACCCCATATTTGAAATCAGCCCCATATTTGAAATCAAGCTCAAATTTGATTGGAGAGGCAACAATCGACAGATCAGAGAGAGCGAGAGTAAACGGGGAGAAAGAGAGAGCGAGGGAGAGGGAGATATAGAGGTTACCGGCGGCGAGAGGTTGGAGGAGGAGGAGAAGTCAGCAATGGAGCAACAAGAAATCGAGTCGAGAGAGAGACGACTTACCAGTGACGATGAGAGGAGACCGGCTGGGAGATCGACGAGACGACAACAAGATCGACGAGCTTCAGCGAGATCGAAGAGACGACGGTGAGACTCCGTCGAGAGGTTTCAAAGTGGAAACTCGGGAAAGCTGTTTCTAGGTTTAGTTGTTAAAAGGAATGGGTGGAAAAATAATTTCCCGAAAAATAGGAAACGAAAAAAATGCAAATGAACGCATTTTCTTTTTTTATTTTCCGTTTTTCTGATTTAATGTGGGAAAATTGAAAACATTTCTCAATCTAAACGCAGCCTCTCGTGTTTGGCCGAATGCAAGACTAAACCAGTAAATGTGAAAATCC
Organism: Stellera chamaejasme; assembly: GCA_024586325.1. Classification (NCBI taxonomy): domain Eukaryota; kingdom Viridiplantae; phylum Streptophyta; class Magnoliopsida; order Malvales; family Thymelaeaceae; genus Stellera; species Stellera chamaejasme. Next base: position 8,120,733 of record CM044982.1, on the reverse strand, counting down.
AAGGCCATGAACTACACAAGTAACTAGGTAATCGAGTATGAAGTTTTAGAAAATACTATAAAAAAACAGATTAGCCAAGGATAATCTAACTAACAGTAAATACCAAATACTAACTTACTCGGGTCAAAGGAATGAACAAGCGGAATCGAACCCAGCTGAGCTCTCGAAAATTGGAACGGGATAGCAGAGAGAGATTGCGCAATCCTCAATTCCTAAATCACAGAGGCGAAACAAGAGCAAAAATCAGTCACCCACCAACCCGTCAAAAATCAATCAATCGGAACTGAGACATGATTGAGATGAAGCTTACCTGAGCGATTAAGCAGTAGAAATTGAAATTGAACGAGAGCAACCAGATCTCTTCGCTTTTCTGAGAATCACAAGTAATCTGAAAAGGGCAAGGGTGAAGTCGCGAACACAGGCTGAGATCTGATGAAAAGGGCAAGGGTGAAGTCGCGAACACAGGCTGAGATCGGATGAAAAGGAAACTAGGTTTAGTTGCAATTGTTCTAAAATGAGAAGGGCATTTTTGTCAAATTAGGTTTACACGGGATTGTAGGAACACGGGATTCTGAAAATACCTTCCCCCCCTTGGATTGTTGTTGATTCTAATTTGTGCCTAGAAATATTTGATGGATTGTCAAAATAATCCAAATTACTTTCCATTTTCAACCAGACAAAGGATTTTGAGGATTTAAGGGATTGTCAAAACCCACATTCTTACAATCCCTGAACCAAACACCCCCTCAGGGTAGAATCGTTATGGTATAAAATATTAGGTATAATTAGAGTAATTAATCCTACAAACCTAAGTAAGAATCAACTAACGGTGAAGGTCAAGAGGGTTTTTTACTATTTGAGTTATCTGTCGTGGACTTATGGTATATGTCTGTGATTCTTGGGTTGTGTCACATGTTCACGTTAAGGCCTACTTACTGATCTGGTATCAAAACACCTCTAGTAGCCTCTTGGGTTGGTTCCATTGAAGCCGTCGGCTCTCTCCTGTCAACCAACCACTTCAAAGATGAAAATCTCAGCGTAGAAAGACTCAATCAAGAGTATGATAATGATACGCTAACAAATAAAAACTTTTTATCAATTTGACACGTTTGTTTAGTTTAGCTATTAGATTTTGGGCAGCTGATAAAAAAGGACCGTCGTCAGTCAGTCAATGGTGAGATTGTCATGGTTCGGTGGACCAGTCTCCATGGATTGGTTGGGTTGTCAGCATCTTTGTCTGCAATGCAATAATTGAATTTGTTATGGTTGCCAAATTAGAACCGTCCGTGTGGTGCGAGAGTGGTCTCCTTCTCATCTCATGACATAAATAAACACCAGCAACCGACAACCCTCCCTCCCTCCCTTGACTTTAATGGCCATGGATGTGAATGATGTGACCTCACTCAACGCTTTAGCAAGCAATTGATTCATCATCTTTCTTTTCTTTCCATCTTCTTCTCATCCAGCATCCAAAACCTGAAAGCTCTCTTCTCCCACCCCGACACCATGACTCACCTGCTGCACCTGCTCTCACTTGTGTGTGTTGCGGCTACTCAGACATTATTCACCACTCAATTTCCACTTCAACAACCACACAGACACAGTTGCTATGAACATGAAAGAAGAGCCCTCCTCCAGTTCAAGCAAGGCCTCGAAGACACCCTTAACATTCTCTCTTCCTGGACCACCCGAGACTCCGACTGCTGCCACTGGAGGGGAGTCGGCTGCCACAACACCACAGGCCGCGTCACCCTTCTTGATCTCCGTCCCGACTTCGAACCCAACGACATCGATGTTGGAGCTCTTCCTGGGAGCGTCTCTTACTCCCCTATGGGAGGCGAGATCGGTCCCTCCTTGCTCAACCTCACCCACTTGTCCCACCTTGACTTAAGCTGCAACAGTTTCACAACAATACCAAACTTCATCGGTTCACTCTCACAGCTCACGTATCTCAACCTTTCTGCAAACTCCATTGAAGGAACCATTCCTGCTAACATCGGGAATCTGTCCAGCCTGCTTGTCTTTGATCTCAGTGACAATCTTTTGGGAATTGATATTGATAATCTCGATTGGGTTTCAAGACTATCTTCCTTGCAAATCCTTAAACTCACTGAAGCCAACTTCTCCCGAGCCATCAATTGGGTTCAAGTCATCCGCTCTCATCCTTCACTCTCCAGCTTGTATTTGGACAAATGCTACTTCCCTGAGCTTGATCCCTCATCACTCATTCAAGCTAATTCTTCTAATTCTCTCCGAGTTCTTCACCTCATAAGCAGCTCTCTTCTGCCTCCTGCTGCACTTCAACTGGTGTTGAATGTGAGTAGGAGTCTTGTTGATCTTAATCTTCTCGACAATGAGCTTCTTGGTCCTCTTCCAGATGCCTTCCACGACATGCCTAACCTTGAAAGTCTTAATCTTTTCGAGAATCAGCTCCAAGGTGGGTTGCCAAAATCCTTGGGAGATCTCTGCAGACTGAAAACACTGGACTTGTCATGGAATAATCTATCTGATCCCCTGCCGCTTGTTCTCAGAAACTTAGGCGGGTGTGCCCGAGATTCTCTGGAGGACTTGCTTTTCAGTCGAAACCAACTCCATGGTTCATTGCCTGATATCACAAGATTTTCAAAATTGGAAACGCTCTACCTTGATGAAAACGAATTAGATGGAAGGTTTCCTGACAATTTTGGGCAGCTGTCGACGCTGAAGGTCTTGAACCTGAGATCAAATCAACTTACAGGACAGTTGCCTGATTTTTCCAGATTATCATCATTGACAGTATTGAATCTTGAAAATAACAGGCTAGAGGGCCCTTTGCCAGAGGGTATTGGTCAAATGTCCAATCTTGAGTTTTTGGATATTTCATCAAACTCTTTGGATGGTTTTATCTCTGAAAGACATCTACTAAACCTCTCCAAATTGCTGTATCTGAAGACATCCTTCAACAATTTGTCAGTGAATTTCAGTGCCGACTGGGTGCCCCCTTTTCAACTGAATGCTATGCAGATGAGATCTTGCAAACTAGGTCCACGGTTTCCAAGCTGGCTTCAAACCCAGAACAATTATTCTCACCTCGACATTTCAAGCTCAGGCATTTCAGATGTTGCTCCAATCTCATTTTGGAGTTTGCCTTCAGATCTAAGGTACCTTAACCTTTCCTTTAACAGCATTCGGGGGATAGTCCCGGATCTGTCAATTGAACTTAACCATTTCCCTTCAGTAGATTTAAGTTCAAACTTGTTTCATGGTTCCATCCCGAGGTTTCTTTCCAATTCAACGGTATTAGATCTCTCCAGGAACATGTTTTCTGGATCTTTGTCTTTCTTGTGCGGGAAGACGAATGATTATCTGCAATATCTCGACCTTTCTCATAACTTACTATCAGGCAGAGTTCCTCATTGCTGGATGGACTTTCCGAATCTAATCATTTTCAACTTAGAAAACAACACAATCTCAGGTTCTATCCCGACTTCAGTTGGATCACTGACCAGAATTGAAAGCCTTCGTTTGAGGAGAAATAGCTTCACTGGTGAGCTGCCTCTGTCCTTGAGAAACTGCACAGAATTGAAGCTTTTAGATCTTGGTGAGAACAATCTATCGGGACACATCCCAAATTGGTTGGGACAAAATTTAACAAGTTTACTTGTATTGCGTCTACGATCAAATCATTTCACGGGAAGCATACCTGAAAGTTTATGTCAGCTGGGATCCCTTCAAATACTGGACCTCGCACTGAACAATATATCAGAAAGCATTCCCACCTGCATCAGAAACTTCACTGCCATGGCTAGGAAGGGATCTTCAAATCCAGCAATCGGATACGGTTTCTATTACTATGACACCATCAGGGACAGCCTAGGCTGGCGGACAATAGGCATAACAGGAGGCTACTTTGACTATGGCTATGTCGTCTGGAAAGGAGTAGAGAGACAGTACGGGAAGACTCTTGGTTTGCTGAAGATCATTGATCTGTCCTGCAACAACCTAAGCGGACAAATTCCTGAGGGAGTTGCAAGTCTCGTGGAGTTGATAACATTGAACTTATCAAGCAATGTCATGACAGGATCCATCCCAGGAAAAATTGGTCAGCTGAGGCAGCTAGAGTCTCTTGATCTCTCAAGAAATAAGCTTTCTGGTGAAATCCCAGGAAGCCTGGCTACTTTATCTTATCTAAGTTACCTGAACTTGACAAGTAACCGTTTATCAGGAAGAATTCCAAGAAGCACACAGTTACAAAGCTTCAGTGAATCGTCCTACACAATGAACCGAGGACTTTGTGGACCTCCACTGCCAAACAAGTGTGCAGGAGATGAAACGACGCAGACTGAGAGAGCGGATGTTGAGAAAGAAGAAGCATGGCCTGACGGACCATGGTTTTATATTGGCACAGCAGCTGGATTATTTTCAGGATTTTGGGCAGTGTTGGGGGCCTCCATGTTCAACCGGGTCAAGAATGGAGCCTCTTTTCAGCTGGTGGATAAATCGGCAGATTGGCTTCACATGAAAATAGCAACTAAACTGCACAAAGAATCTTCTCAAGTTTCTATAGTGGCGTAGCTATGGTGGCTAAAGGAGATCATGATCTCCCATTCTTGCTGTGATTGCCGAACTATTACCGGGTCAAACCCGGATCCGGTTACCCAGTACCCACCCACCTGTACCGCCATCCTCCTAAACCCTCTCAATATTAACCTGAAATAGCCAACGTTAAAACCCTAACCCCTCAGAAGCCGAAGAAAAAAATGTCTTACTCACCTCCGTCAGAGCCGAACTCCGCCGCCAAGAAGGTCCAATCTCATCCCTGGAGCCACCAGGAAACAATCCATCTAATCAAAGCCTACGAGGAGAAGTGGAACGCCCTGAAGCGCGGCCAGCTCAAGGCGAAGCAGTGGGAGGAAGTCGCCGCCGCTGTCGCCGGCCGTTGTGACCTCGCCACCGACGTGGCTAAGTCGGCCATTCAGTGCCGCCACAAGATGGAGAAACTGCGCCGCCGTTATCGCTCCGAGCGGCAGAACGCCGGCGGCGTCTCTCCCTGGCCGTACTACCAGGTGATGGTCGCGCTGGAGAACGGACCGTTGCCTGCCGTCGGCCCTCGGAAAAATCATAAAATCCGCAAGACGGTTTGGGAGAAGTACGAGGACGAGGAAGATGAAGACGAGGACGACGAGGAAGAAGACGCGAGAGATTGGAGTAGATTGCGGAGCATCGGGCACATACTGAAGCGTCCTAGCTGCGGTAGATGGCTTTCCGGCGGTCCGGCGAAGAGAAGAAAAGAGGTGGTGGAGGAGGAGGAGGTGACGGTTGCGGCGGAGGTAAGGAGGTTTGCGGAGAGAGTGATGGGGATGGAGAAGAGGAGAATGGAGATGGCGAGGGAGATGGAGTGGTGGAGAATGGAGATGGAGAACAAGAGGATGGAGATGATTCTGGATTCGGAGAAGAAGATTCTGGAAGCTATTGCTAGAAGAGACTGACTCATTAGTATTAGTAGTAGTAGTAGTGACCATATTAGTTAGGGTTCAGTATATTCTGTCTTCTTCTTCTTCAGTCAGAATGAAAATGGCCGGCCGGGATTTTGCTTTTTGTTCCAGATTTGAAATTGCTCTGTGTCTTCTTTGTCTTGTAGCATATCCGCAACCACTTCCAGCAAGCTTGACGGCGAGGTAGTCCATCATACAGCAACTGTGAATTTGTGCAAATCATGGGTGTTAATTTTTCAAAAGGCTTTTTTGTTTTTGGAAAAATTTCGAAGATTTTGAAAATTAATTTAAATTTTTTGAAAATTTAATGTGAATTTTATCGAAGGGCCTTGGCATAAAAAAGAAAAATGGCTATCTCTGGGAGATGCTTTAAACTCGCAAATTCTACAATTTTTTGCGGGATGAACATAAACGAGCCAACTCGAGCTCGAATTGAGGTTCACGAAGGTTGGTTCATGTTGGAGCTCAGCTGAACCGACCTCGAAAAACTGGCTCAAGCTCGGCTCATTAGATGCTTGAGCTCAGTTTGACATTTTCTTGCACACTCATTTTAGACATTCTTCCATTCAATAAATGTCACGTAATTATTTTTGTGGATCTATTTGATTTTGGATCTACCAAAATGAAAACATGACAAATATTGAGTGGAGTAGTGTTCAAAATGAGTGTTAAGTAGAGTGTCCATAGCATTTTCCATATATGTTTCCCTTAAAAACGTTGATCAAAGGGTTCTACTTCTCTTCTTGCAGCGAACAAGAACAACAATGGCAGCTAATCTCCACCTAATCTCCATCACCATCTTAGTGATCTAATACTCCCTCCACCCAGCAAAGATGATGATACATTTATTTTTCACCATTTAATATATAACTTATTTTCTTTAACATTTTCGGATAAAAAGTTAGATATTTCCTTCATTCCTCAATTAATTCTACATTTTTTGTGGATATTGAGATTAAGTTGAATTTAAGATTTTATTTAATTTGACATAATTATCATTGGATAGAGTTGCACAAAAATCGAGATACAAAAAATTAAGATAAAATAGGGATAATTTGATAACTTTACGGAGAGAAGTTTCTATTTAAGAAAAATGTAGAATTTTTTAGGGACAACTAAAAAAAAATGTAGAACTAATTTGAAACGGAAAAAGTATTTTTTATGCAAATGATTTATCTGATGTATCTAATTCTTAAATATATTTTTTAAGAACTTTTTAATGAAATCTTTTTTATATGAGAATTTAAGTCTAACACAAATTTAAAAGTCAAACATATCATCTTTGCTTTGCTGACACGGAGATATCATCATTTTTCAAATTCAGAATGTCCAAAAGAACACTTCTTTCTGTAGAATTTCTTTAAATATATATATATATATATATATATATATATATATATATATATATATATATATATATATATATATTGGTGCACTATGCAGCGGCCACTTTAATAAATCTCGTTTAGTATCGAAATCAATAAAAATAGTAGAAAATTTCATCTCAAAAGGAAAATATTCATAGTTGGAACAGCACTAATTTAATCCTCCTAGAAGAGTAAGGTTGTTACAGTACATCGGAACGAATACCATATTTATTTACACATGCAATATAGTAATATACTCCATATGAGGAAATATCTTAGAGATCCGAATCAAGGGAAAGCAAGCAAGCATTGTAGTATGAATCTGGGATACGGAACAAGATTGGTATATTTGATTGAATCGGCTAACGTTCCTGATCTAAATGGCAGATCTATTCTAGAACAACTAACCCCCGATACAACAGAAACCAGAATTCTATCCACAAAATTTCCCTAGGGCTTTGCTTCCGCCAAATAACAATCATTCTTCTACCCCACTTCCTTCATCTGAAAATGGCTTCAATAAAACTATTACATGCATTAATCTACCTGACCCTAAAAGGAAAAAAAAAAACAAAACAAAACAAGGGCGGCCATTGACAAAAAAAAAAAGGAGGACCAAAATAAGGGAGGATGGAGGACCCTGTACAAAATACTTCTATATCTGCCTCTGCCTTCCCACTACCCTAAAAAAAAGTGGCTAATGTACATGATTCCTCCCAGAAGCCTAAGGAAAAGGGAAACACCAACCTTTTTGGGACTTCATAACAAGTGTCCCTTTCCAAATTGCCAAGCCCTGTTGAAGTTAGCAGCTTCATCTGCATGTAACTGTAGCTTTGTTAGAATTCAATGAGTAATGCAAGTATTGTCAAACTAGTATATATAGGCTTCCTCTCTGTTTATATACATGCTTACATCTCTGATAAGAGGGGATCATTTACCTGTACACAGCTGTTAGAAGGGCATGCAAACAAAAGCTAGGACCAATTAAGTTAGATTTGCTTGATGCCTAAGAATACTTCATTCCAGATCGGCATCAGAAGACACACCATGTGCTGTTTGCAAATGCACTTGTGGTGATATCTTCTCCAATGGTGGTTGTTCTTCAAGCAACTGATTTTGATTGTGTTGTAATTGTTCATGTTGTTTATAGGACTTTTGAGATTCTAGTTGTGGCATAGACGCCTGTTGTGACTCTGGCTGCTGTTGCTGCCCATGTGCCCCAGCCCCTTGACACTGAGGTTCAAGGCCACCTGATAATTCTCCTTGGCCTAATCCTCTACTAACAGAAGGAACTGCATCCATAGTCGACTTTGTAATAGAGATGCTGCCAGAAGATTCTAGTTGAGGCGAACCAGTGCTGTACATGGGCTCAGATGTTTTCCGCAGAGCAGCTGGTGAAGAAATAACATGTTCTGTGTCAGTAGAATCATAGCATGTTTGAGTCATTACCATGGTTGTTGATGAATCCATTTTTGAAACACTATTCACACAAAGTTGGTCAGATTTGGATTGTTCAGCATGGGATTTGCTCAGCGAGTCGCTACTCGACTGACAGTTCTGCTGAAGAATTCTATGAATGTCTGTTTGATTCTGATTAACTTGCTTCTGATTTAGCTGTGACTGAACTGGCAGAAGCTGATGGTTCGGAGCAATCACCGCTGGTAGGACAGCTTGGGGCATCAATGGAGCCTGTCCTTGACCAACAATGTCAGAATGAGGAATCGGTTGGAGTTGCTTCGCAGCAATAGGCATTGACCCAGATAACTTTCTTTGGGATTCTGATTGATTTGATGATCGAGGAGAAACGAGAGGTTTTGATGGTTGAGCTGCACATATTCCAGAACCAGTGTAGATACCTTGACCTTGCATTAGGTGAATGATTTGCTCTCCCTTCTCAGCACCATGGTTGCCAGGGACCACCGAAATGCCATTAAGCTGGGAAGGATCAACAGGGCGGTTATTATGGACCAGCATGTTGCCTCTCCCCATTCCCTTCAAAGTTTTAGCTTGTTGAAATGGTGTCTGTTGCCGATGCTGAGGGTGCTGTCTACCAGATTGCTGCAATTGCTGCTGTCGCTGCCTTTGCTTGCCCATCTGATTATTGAACCCAGTGACACCTGACTGCGCGTTGCGATTGACCCCATAGGATGACAGGTGATGTTTCTGATGTTGCGGCAATGACATGGGAGTCATTGGGGAAGATGATCCAAGAGGTGATAATGATTTTTGAGAATGAATCTCTGAACTACTCTGCATAGGATCTGACATCAAAAGTTGAGCCTGTTGATGTACATGGGGAGCCAAAGCACCACCAGCGGTGACCTGTTGGTGTTTCTGTGGAACCTGCTGCTTTTGCATAAGACGCTGCTGCTGCAATTGCCTCTCTTTAGCTACTCGAATGGCATAAGCCTGCTGCTGTGGCCCTGAAGCATGATTGGGAACCTGATGATGAGCTTGATGAGAGTTGCCAACAGCATTTGAATGCTGTGGAGATATCTGCGGCTGCTGCGGAGGATGGCCTGGATATGTCTGCACTGGTGAGGAACTTGTTTGACTAGGGAAAGCAGAACTCAACCCATTAAAAGCTGGGATGCCAGGGCTACTCCCCTGTGAAACCTGCATCTGAAGCTCTGGTGCCATCAACTGCCTCTGATGCTCGGGGTTTTGGCCAGGCTGTCAATAAACAAAACCCCATCATAAAATGGACAAAAAACTAAATACCAAGACAGCTCGAACAAGGCATTTTCTTCTAAATTTCTTGAGAAGATGAGCTCTCAAGCTGAAATGTGCCTTAACACAAGCTACTAATGAGTAAGGTCTAATAGCAATTGAGAGCAACCATTTGAGATTCATGTGCGCTAGGAAGTGATGACAGAAAGTTCCTCCCACTTAAGCACAAATCTAATTCTGGTGATAAAATCTAAACCCAGTACTTTAAAAAAAAAAACAAACTGCGTTGATGATTTGTAACTGAGACAGGACAAAATATAAAACTAAAAATGAGGGCTCAATGATTATTTTTCTTTTAATAGATGATCACATTAAACTCAACAGGTTCCCATTCAGAAAGAAACTCACTCGTATCATGGACATGCCATCACGAGGTCTCAAGGTTGAGTTCCCTTGACCAGAACCCGACCCTGAGGGCATATTGACAGGGTTTGGCATCCCCATAATGCTAGGAGAAAGCATATTGACAGAATTCAACATGGATGATGAGGAAATTCCTGGAAAGCCTGGTCTTGACGGGGGGATACTTCTAGAAGGTCCACAAATGACACCCATAGCATTTCCACCAGTTAGCATACGAGAAGCACGATCGACATTAGCAACTGCCCCAGGTACAGATAAGTTTGACTGTTGAATATTCCGACCAGGCAACACATGATTATATTGTTGTGTCCTCTGCTGCTCGTCACCTCCGACTGGTGTTCTGGGAAATCCGAATCTGCCATCCCTAAACATGAAAGATCAGCGAAAAAACATGTCCATGAGAGCTGCATGAGCAGTTGCAAGCCAAACTATTATTTGGCTCAAGTTACCTTGCAGATGTGGCAAGAGGAGCAGTAGGCGATGGCATATGACCACCACCAACAACAGATGATCCCTGTAGGGAGGGGCTAACTGCTGAGGCAGAAAGATTTAATGCCAGGGCTCCCTGATTCGACAATCCAGAACCAGCAGTATGGGATGCTTGATAGGGTAGAACATCTTGACTTGATGGAGTCACATCACAAAGATCCAGAGGCCTTTTGCGCAGAAAGTTTGATCAAAATTATTTAAACATTGAATGTTCAAAAGCAAAACTCCGCAACAAAATTAAAATTATAGAATTCCACAACAGATGATGAATGCAGCAGAAAGCCGTAAATCAAAAAGAGGGAAAACAGAAGAGAACCGAAACTTACGTCAAAAATAAGTCTTTAATGCTATTAGGGCAGGCTTGTTTAAGAGCAATTCCATGGGAACTGTGGACCGGAGCGATCTGTCTTTGCTCTAAGTTATTTTCCTTCATAAAACAGACAAGAAAGATATCAAGCTAGGACAAGTTTGCAGGATGGTGAGATCACATTATAATATCTTTAGAAGTACATGCACATACGCAGATCCACTATTAACAAAGTGCTGTAGACCAATTTGTTTGCAGGGCGGTCACTAAAATAAACTTGAGAAACATGTCTGGAATGATCATAAATGCGGAACAAGAAAATTTTTAAAACAAACCTGAGTCCGCCGATAAAGCTGCTTCTTTCCAATCATTATAATTTTATCAAAGTGTGATTTCAAGGTATCTTCTTCCATTGGCCCCTGCAATCGTTGAAACAACTGTCTGGCACTTCCCTAGAAGAGGAACAGCGAGACAGAGAACAGATCAGAAACTTTTAGCCAGAGTGAAGTTTGTAAATCATACAAGAAGAATTGAAGAAAACACCTTGGGGATCCCAGGCAAGGTATAAGATTGAGACGACCCTGAATCATCAGCACTATCAGCTCCATCACCACTGTGATCCATTAAAATCCTGTGGCGCTCCTTGCACTCATTAGGTTTGCGAAATACACACTGCTTGACACAAAGCAGAAATGACGCGTTTAAAGAATAGATACTAGCAAGACTTGCCCAAACTTCTGACATATAGATGAACAATTAATAAAAATAAAGCGTCCATGAGTTGGAAATTGTTAATTATTACAAACCTTAAATTGAAGGGCACTATTGATAGCATCACTTACAAACTCCCAATTGGGACCCATATCATGTACAAGGACAACAAGTGCCTGAAGAAGAAAAAAGTGCCAATTAAGTACTTGCAGCAGAACAGTAGATAACCAATACAGTAGGGAAGGCTGTGCAACCTGATCTTCAAATAGAGACCATGGACACCCAGAGCCTGGTAGACCAGCAGTAATCTGCACATATAGTTTGAATTCATGCATCAACCATTACAATCACATCACACGGAGCACGAGATTGTTTATAATTGAAAAAAAAAATGTTACCTTTGTTGCTTTGGACTTTCTGCCCCTGTCACGGCAACCAGGATTTTTATTAACCTTATTTGAGTTGGACATGTTACTCATTTGAGAGGCTACTGGAGATGGAACAGATCCGTTCGGAAGGAAGTCAATAGCATTATCTAGCTGCTGTTTCATCATCTTTGGCCTTTTAGCATTTTGTTGGCCGACTAAACCTGGCAGGAAACACGGATAAAGTTGATGAATGTAAAGAAACGTGAACTAACATGATGGCAATCAATGATGGGGGGGTATGATAAGAGGCAAAAATTTAAGAAAAAACAAAGTTTGAAGATTCATGTAAATATACGTGTATAATATACTAATAACTAATCATTAACTAAACTGTAGATGACTTAATCGAATATCACCCATATCTTAAAGTGAAACCCACAAATTGTTTTCTGGTGCTCAACTAATGGACGAAAACAGTACAGCGTTTTGCTTCTTTAAGCAGAAAAATAAGTTGAAGAGAATATCTAACAAAATTTTGGCTTATTTAAGCATTACCATTCATTCCATTAGAATCAAAATGATGACTTTCCAATCGTTTCCTGATATGATCCCTCTGCAAAGGAAAACTTGTGAGTTAATATGGCAGAAAAAATTAATCTTAAACAGCAGCAACCCAATGAGATAGACTAAGAACACTGGGGATAGGATGAACAATATGTATTCTACTATACCAGAGGAATTTCACAGATAGCGGCTTCTGTATACTTAAAGATTGTGAAAGCAATGACACCTCAACAGAATACGTGCTACCTCAAGAATATTCACAAACAAGTGAAATATACCTGTTCGCCGTGAGCTGCAGACTCTAGTTTCCAGCCCTGATCATATGCAGAACCCTGCAACACAAACTCTGCTACTTTAGTAAAAAGTGAAACAAACAGTCCGTCAAATTCTTTTCTTCCGAATAACAAGATCGCAAAGATCATAGTTAAGAAAAAGGTCACATGTGCATGTCATTTTCTTAGAAATAATTAGCAAAATAATGAGGCACCCTACACCAACACCAACTGCAATTACATTTTTTCAAATTTAGAAAAATCCAAAGGGTTTACCAATGCCCCAGTCAGCACCAGCATGATAAAATAGCTTTTGTAAAACTTGTCCATGTATATAACTGTAATAAATATAAAAGTTTGACATACAAGAAGCCTGGCCTTTTTCTTCTTTCTAGGTCTTTCCAGTGTTTCTGCATAATCATACTGCTTTTCAAATTCTCCATAAGACTCAACCTCCAGGCTTTTCTGTATTATGGACCCCCCATTCAAAGTACTCTGGTCATCCTGCAAGGAATTAGTATCCCCACTTGAAGCATCAGTTTTAGCTGTATAACCTCCAGCAGTAGCTGTACTGCCGAAAGTACTTAAGATCCTCTGCCTAGAACCGGTTCGTACACGCTTGGTCGGAATTGAACAAATATTAATATGAGCAGGCCGTTTTCCCATTGACATGACTTGTTGAGTCTCCATTGTGCAATTCCCATAAGCAAAGTCAGGTCCCATTTCGTAAGGTTGTGCAGCAGTTGATTTCATAAAGTCCTTCCTTTTCTTCTGGTTAAACTTTAATGATTTGATTCTCCGAAATGGTCCAGGAAAATTGTACGTACTTGTTTCTCCATCATCCTCGTCATATACATCATTGTGATACATGAAATCTGGAATTTTCACATAAAGAGTATATTAAAAAAAAGCACTTAACAAATAACCAAAAGTGGGGCAGGCTTGTAACAAGCACTCAAAAAAAAATAGTGTGGAAGAAATAGGGATGGTGGTTTCACATCCTTACCAGCTGCAGCATCAAGAACAGAAGTATCAACCTCCTCTTGCACACTGCTGCCAGTTTTCTGAAAGTTTTGACTTCTCAATAAGAAAGTTGGAACTGGAAACACAAGAAAAATTCTACAACAATAGACTCTTGTTTAAAAGCGAGTTTCTTCTTTTATACATGGCACCCATAAACTTAGTTTGGATGACAAAAGCACCACCTCAAGTTCACTTGAATTTCACCTAACCCATAGAAGAGAAGATGAAGAAAGTTACCTCAAAGGGCCATCTTTCTTTCATGAACAGAGGAATGGATTGAAAAAAAAATCAAGAGTTACTTTCAAGAGCCTACTTAAATGCATTTTGATGTGTATATACCTCAGACTGCTCCAAACACGATTCAATAGATGTTCTGTACGACTCTGCAGCACCAGGAGGAACTGCATAGAATAGGCTCTCCTGGAGAAGGAAAAAAAAAACAATAGAACGTATATTACATCATCCATAGAGTGCAGGTTCCTGCAACTTCATATAGACTGTGAAATTTAGAAAGACCTCTAAAATCTATATTCACAAAATAATTAGTGATCAAGTATAAACATGAAAGGCAAACGAAAAAAAGTCATACTTCTGTAAGCTGTTCATCCCAATAACTCCCCATAGTTCCACAATCAGATGTCCTTTCAGGAGTCACTGGAGCTTCTGCTTGGAAAGATTCGCAAGAAAAGTTATTTTGTTTCAGATATCTAATAGCATAGCCCTGGAGGGCAAGCCCGACACTTTTTCCAAAATGCTGCTGCACAACACTTTCTTGGGGATCCTACAACATTCCATAGAAGAGATGTAAATTGCTGTACATGGGAGAAATCAACAAAGTGATAAGTAGGAGGACAGTATAACGTTAAAAGCTCCAGAAGAAATATCAAAGTTGCGATGCTTAGATCTCTCAACATAAAAAACTTCCTTTTGGAAGGCCTTTTTTTCAAAGCCCGAACCAACAACAGCAATTATAAACATCCATCTTGTTCAGGATTGCAGTGCACACATAAAGCAGAGCAGAACAACCAACTCTGGCCAATAATAGTTTAATATTCACTTTGATTGAGGCTAATCGATATGAAAATTTCCACATGATCCATAATCCTTTATAAATGGAATCACTTGCTATCACTTTTTCCTCTAATGATTAAAACGCGGAAACATGTGTCTGTGTCTGTATATATATGCAAGGACATATTAATACATACCATACATGCATGTGTCTGTGTCTGTATAGTTGCATCAGATACAATCAGATGAAAAAATATAAAAAGAACCAAAAGTAATCTTTGAGGGTCAAAATCATGTCCAGCTGCAAGCAAATGTAAAATATGTAATGCCATCCATGTATATGTATCAATCTCCATGTTCCAAAATTGCAGTAATAAAAATACAACATTGTGCTTCAGAAGTCAAAAGCAATCCTGAGATACGAATTGTATATATCCTACAGCCCTAAGAGCACAAAAGTTTCAAAAAAAAACAAACAAGTACTCAGAACTGCAGCTTCTGCACAATAAGCTATTAAACTCTCTTATAGAAGCCTCAACCAGGCCAAATAAGTTACATGAACGAAAGCATGCAGATATACGGAACATAACAGACATGTTTCTAATCACCACAGAACTGAACCTAGAGAGAAACTAAGTACCAGATCAACTATTCTTTTTAAATCAGGTAACTGGTATCATATAAAATACTACTTAACAAGAGACAGATAGATCAAGGTTAAGATCTAACACAATGTCAACATCTCCAGTCATCATTACCAACCTCACTCATACCAGCCATCGTTGAGTCAACCAACCCACGTCCATTGATTGAATCAACATCATTTGAATGACCTTTCACCAGCACTTCCACAGAACGCCAGAACTCCATCACAGCAATGGCCAGTGTGCACGCTACTTTCCTGGCTTTGAGGCGCTGGCTTTGTTCTTCGTATTTCATCCAGCTAACCAGAGCAACTCTACGACAAATTTGAGCAGCGGCAGTCCTCTTCCAAAGGCGTTCCTGTGACACCGAATAAACAGAAAGGAAAAATAATAAGCATCAATTCATGCTTGCTTCTGGTGTAAAGCTACTGCTAAACCAGCGAGCAAAACCTGACAGAAAACAAGTCTTTAACAAAAAAAAAATCTAATTGCAAATAATGAGCAAGTGTTAGCATGATCTAGGCAGAATTTACACCTGTGAAAAATCATTAGCCAACCACACCATTTCCTCAAGGACGAAATCCCAATGAGTTCTTTGGCAAATCTCAACTGGTACTGTAGCAGCAGATAAATCTGCAATCCTTTTCCTCTTAGCCTGTCATTGACATAATGAAAACTTATAATCCTCAACCCAATTGAAAAAACGAAAAGAGGCTTGATTATTCGAAGTCATAAGTTTTTCCTTTTCAAGGGGGTGGGATTTGGGGGAACCACCTGTATGATCCGTGCCTCTTCCAGTACTGATTCTTCATGAACCTTGTTTATGAGATTGCCTGAAACAGACTGAACACTGAAAACACTAGTGTCTTCTGCTGACATGGTAGTCTCAGGAAGTTCACAAGCATGAACATCTATTCTGGCCAAAGGCCGATCAGTGAGGCTGTTTTTCTTGCTGGAAATAATGCAAGTACCAGTATCTTTCTGGACAACTTCCGACACACCATTCCTTCCTTCAGCTTCAGATGCAACAAGAACCTGAGCTCCAATACTAGCAGGGACCTGTATGCTTTCACCTTGCACTTCCGTTCTTTTACCTTCATCCAGTTTGGAAATGGAGTCAGCAGCAGAGCTCTTTCCGGGTGCATATTCATCATTATCAACAGATTCAGCATGTTCCTCAGATGCATTTACCTCGCTCTTTTCTTTCACCATGGGATCACCAACTATAATCGGAACCCCTTCTAATTTTGATGTCTGTCCGACAAGCAGTATGTTGGAACTGCTATGGGTTAAATTAGCACACAGTTCATGCCCTAGATTTGCTTCCAAACTATGGATTTTCTGACCGCAGGATGGATCTGAATCAAATCGCTTTCTAGTAATAACACCGCTGCTAACTTGTTCAGCTTGTACATGTTTTATATCTCTACTGGAGATGGTACTAAAATCATCCACCTGATCAGAATTTATTTCATCTACAACTTTTTTCTCAACTTCACATGGACACCCCAAACCAAATGAAACGGCAAGTTCCCTTCTTTCTACCACATCAAGATTCTCAGAAGGCAAATCTGTAGTGTGATTCTGACAAGGAACTTGCAATGGTTCAAAATGTTTGTTATCTGACAATTTTTTTGAAGCATCAGTGTCCATCATAGTGTTGGAAACCTCAACTTCAGGCAAATCTTTTGCCGATTCTATTCCCCTTAAACCAACCAACCCCTTGTTCAACTGATTAACTGAAGGAACCGTTTTGGTAACATCACCATTGGGAGTTGCAGACATTGAATTAGGCATTGAAAACACATCCTTGACCTTTTGGTTCTTTCTCTCAAACACGGACCCCTTGGAATCCTTTGAGTATCCACGAGCAGGTAATGAACCCCGATCATGGACTAAATCCGCTGGATTAGATCTTGCGACATCTCTGTTTATTTTGGACCTATTCCGCCGTGCATAAGGGCGGACTGTAGCAGAATCTTCAGTTTCTTTGACATTTCGAGTAGTACCTACCTTCAAATACTGCTCTGACAGCACAACAGTATTCCTTTTACCAGGACGCTTAGTGTTCCTTTCACCATCACATGACTCATTCTCACCATTTAGAAGTAAGAGGTTGTCCGCAATATTAGGTTCACAGCTTTCAGATACCCCTGGTCTACCACTACTCTCTACAGAATCACCATGAGTTGATGCGGTCAATGCAAAACTACCTTTCGCTTCACTGTGATAATAATGAATAGTAAAAGCATTACCAGTTTGATGACCAACATTACTTACAAGTCATCACCACTAACACAGATCACAATGACAAAAGCCGTATACCTGGCTAAAATGCATTCAGCTTGCCGATCAACCAATGAAGTAGACTGTACACTAAGTGAAGCTGCATTACCAAATCTGAAATCCAAAGGATTCCCACCCTGATAACAAGAAGAACATGTCAAAAGTGCATTGCATTAAATACTGAAAAGCCAGGGGAAATTACGCGCTGCATTACCTTCTCAAGAAATTCTAGCTCCCTTCTTCTTTCCTCTCGAACATCATACTCCTGCCTGTGGTTGATAAGCAAGACATACAAACACAAAATCTTAACTTTCTAATTCAATTGCTCTATCATGAATAACTTGATCTCAGTGTAAACTATCTGCAAAACAAATATCACCTTAGCTCTGCTTGAGCCTTTTCGATTGCTGCTCTGCGCGGAGAGGTTTTAAGACCAGTTCCTACTCCGCCGTCAACCCCTCCCATGGAATCAACCTCAGCATTGACTATGACAGCAGGTCCTGAATCACATCCATGCATCCCTATGAGGGACTACAGGTCTGTCCCCTCCATCGACTGCAAGAAGTAGAAGAAGGTGATAAGGAGATGAAAAATAAGCAAATAAATGAATAATTGATACAGCATATCTCTCGGATCAATTATATAAAGAACTGAAAGAAGGAGAATAACAATTGGATAAAGTATCAGTAAGCACAGCTAATTCTAGACTACAAATCGACACCATAAACTTCATGCCATTAAACGCAACATGGTTGGGATCAAGGTGTGGTATGATGATAAGGTATCAGTGAGCACAACTAAGAGGTTAGTAACATTTGAACACAGTTATGTACCAAACGACTCAACAGCAAACTAGCAAAAAGAACTTTCATTAGAAGTTAATTATAAGTAGCTAAAAGAGAAATTTAATAACGAAATTATGCAGAAAGCAGCATGAAATGAATCTCTAACTCTCCTAACTCATGTTAAGTTGATAACACAACACTCGCGTTAGAAATCCACAAACATTCCATCATATGAGCGAGAAAAATACACTGCACGCACATCTTCCATTCATTGACATAAAACTAACCCTAGACAGAAGCACCAAAAGAAATTTCCATATTGCGACCCCTATGAATCTAGGGTTCCAGAAAAAACGAAATTGACGGTAAGTTACCAGAATTGGGAATCAGAACCACGAAATTAGGAGCTAGGGCACGGCAACGAAGCACCTGAAACCTTCCTCCCAATCTCTCTCAACGACTTCTCTCTCCTAGGGTTTGCAATAGGTAACCAATGTTCCTTACGGGAAAACAGCGAAGAATTTAGCCCAAATTCAAGACAAATTCCTGCAAATGCAAGCCATTAGAGCTTTGTTATGTCCCTCTTTCCTTGGTCTGCGATTGAAGCCTTTCGGGGAAAAAAAATTTCGTTGTCTCTCCCCAAATTTTTGTTCTCTTGCGTGGGAAAAAAATAATTTTGATTTTGTTTTTCAGTTTTCTCTGCGTGAGTTTTGTTCGAATTGGTATTTCCTTTCTGGATGACAAGCCACTGCTCAGTGGGCTTGGGTTCGCATAGAGGAGGAGGACGACGAAGGTGCTCCAAGGTATTGCCACGAATTGGGCTCTCGACTATTAACGAGAATAGCCCATTTTGGATACTAATAAATACTTAATCCGTTCTTGAAAACTTTATACATTGATTTTTAAGTTTAGTGTAATAGTTTAACTCAAAAAAAATTTGAGATAAATAGTGAAAATAATATATATATGTATGTATATATATATAGAAATTTTATACTTGAAATTATGATATGCATGCGAATTATTCAATTTTTTATGTTAAAACGTTCACAAAAATAAAGTATAAATTAAATATTTGAAAACAACAAAACAAATGTATCAACTTTTCTAAACTTTTCTGAACGAGAATAGTACTTACTTTATCCCGGATGAATTGTTCCATTCCTCTGGGATGAGAGTATATTTTTACATGATAATTTAACTATAAATATTTATTTCATTATTAAAATAAAATTTCATTAAAATGTTGTATTCATGTATCAGTTTCCTTCAAATGACAATAATTCCAAAAAAGGTTAACGGTAGCATGCAAGAGTGTGGTAGAGACTAGGGTTGTAAAACGAGTCGGGCTGCTTACGAACGAGCTCGAGTTCGAGCTACATCAAACGAGCCGAGCTTTACTGTTATGACTAGTTCTTCCAGACGTGCCATAAATGGAAGGAATAAAAAGTATAAGGACTAAAATGAAAGAAATAGAGTAGTTGTGGATAAAATTTAAAGAGTTATTAAGTTTGGGATAAAGATGTAGAGTTGAAGTTGAGTAATTAGCGGAATGACTTTGAAAGATAGTACTGATATGGGGTAAAATTGAACAAGAAAAATTAACCTAGGGACAATTTTAGTAATTAACTAATACCTAGACACTAAGAAATCAACCTAAGCTAGAGACACGACGGAGATTTCAGGATTTCGGGAAGGACTGACACGAGTTTGTTTTTAGGGATGGTTTTAAGGAAGAGAATCACAGAATCGAGGGGAGGCGTATTAAAAATTGAAGAGTGGAATGGCGATGGTGAAGGAGATGGGTCCGATCGGAGATGGAAAGAGGTTTGTCGGGGTGATTTATGGCTGTTTTGGAACCAAACGTGGGGGAGTCGAGGTGGACAGCAGGTCTGATTCGATTGGGACACGAAGTTGGGTTTGAGCTGAAAGGTGAGAGGAGCCCCTTCTGGCGAGACCGGCAATGATGCGAGGAGGCCGGAGGCTGAGAGGAAGCTCTAGAGAAGAACGACGACGGGGAAACTGGGAATTTCTCCTAATTCGATACTTGATGGTGGTTTGGAGGGATTCAACAGAGGTTCTCAGATTCGATGGAGCTGGACAAAATGGGTGTTTAAAGCGAGAAGCCTCAACGGCTAAGAACGGAGGTGAACTCGAGTTGACTGATCGTCACTACTTCCTTCGATTACTACAGAAATTGGGTGAGATTATTCCTTTTCTTCTTTTTACTTGTTAAAACTTTCATATTAAAATGGAATAATCTGTCAAATAGGAGTTGAATAGCTTTCGTTCCTGTTTTGTTATAAATGCAAAAGCCATATGGGCCAAGCCCACCAATACGAGGGGGGCTCCTCTTAAATACGACGAGCCCCTCGTACGCAGGCCACTAGGGCGCCCCGTATGATCTTGATCGGCTTGCTGGGCCAGGCCCAATTGGTACTCCAACATAGTACACCAACCAAAAAGCTGGCCCAGCACACAATGCCCAAAAGCTGCGCCAGCACACAAGACACAAAAGTTGTACATACTCAAGTGCTGTCAGACCAACACTGTTGAGTGGTAACGTCCAATCCGCCGCTCTGAACTCAGAAGTCAGCGGCTCACGCGTGGGGAAGGATCCCACCAAACACTCTACCCCAACGTGGGAGAGTCCTGGCATCACCCTATAAATGGGTGATGCCAACCCAAAAGAAGGTAACGACTACACACCCACACCTTCCTCCTCTCTCTGCACCTGAAAGTGTCTTTGATCTTGTCTCTCAGGTACCGGAGTCGACTTATCGCCACCAGCTGAGCATCCGGGATAACCGGAGATCTCCATTGGGCTATCAATTTGGCGCCGTCTGTGGGAAACGAAAAACAGTCGTTTTTTCTTTCCTAAGCAACTTACTTTTCTCTCCTTACCATTCTCATGGCGAAAACAAGGAGAACGCACAACAGTGTGCACGTTGAGGATGCCGCTTCAGCTTCCTCCGATGTGCCTCCACGCCCTGCTGGTGACGCAATGGGGACACAACAGCCCCACAACCCTCAATCGATGGCCATCCCGCCGCTCCCTGTTACTAGCACACCTGGGGGGCAGCAGCCACCGCAGCCGCAAGCGGCCACTCTGACATACCTCGCGGGGACTTCGACGACCCCCCAGCAGGTCATCGTCGATCCCGCTCAGCTAGCGCTGCTCCAAGCGAGCATGCTTAATGAGATGAAAGCCTTCATGGTAAAAACCATCAAGGCGGAAATGCAGACTGCCCGCCTCCCACCTCACAACGACAGGGACGAACAGTCCCAAAATCAAAACCAGACTGCTGGGAATCTAGACGTCGACGACCTCCTCCGACGAATCAATGTGGTCGAGGAACAGGTTAAGACACCAAACCTGGTCCTCGACGATATCGAGGTCCTCCTGACGCAGCCGCTCACGAGAGGACATAATCGCCGCCCAGCGCCGGCAGCTTTCGAATGCCGGTCATCGAAAGCTACGATGCTACAACGGATCCCGCCGACCATCTGCGACGCTACATCTCCCAAATGGAGATGGCTCGGGCCTCCGAGGCAATACTGCAAGGCTTTCAGCTCCACCTTAAAAGGGGCTGCTTCAACATGGTTTGGAACGCTACGAGGCCAGCATTTCAAATGCTTTAAGGACCTCGCCTCATCGCTCCTACGCCACTTCATGGGGCTCGACCTCCCCGAAGACTGTCCAACACTTGTTAAGAGTGAAACAACAAAGGGAGGAACCACTCCGTGACTATATCCGGCGGTTTCAGGCGGAAGCCGCCCAAGTCCGTGGTCTCTCCTCGGACATGCAACTCTTGGCCGTAACTCAAGGCCTACAGCGCGAGTCAAGGCTCGCTTACAACATCAACGAAAACCCCGTCACAACGATGGGTGAGTTCATCGATCGAGCAACTCGATTCATGAACTCCGAGGAAATGAACAAGCCCTACAGCAGGCCTCCCACAAGCGAGCGCAACAGGAAGTTCGACAAAGGGCCTATCTCATCGAGGTACCAGCCCTCGAACATCAGTTCGAGGACCCCCGATCACCTCCCAACACTTCGTGACACCCGCACGAACATTCTGCTAATGCTGGAGAAGCAGAACAAGGTTCCCAAGTGGCCACAACCCATCCAACATAAGAACACGAGGGGCTTTGACAAGTACTGCCTCTACCACAAGGATCGTGGGCATGACACGGAGGCGTGCTTTCAACTCCGGAATCTCATCTCGGAGATGATTGAGCAGGGCAAGCTCAAGGAATTCCTGTCCGATTCCGACTCCCCTTGCAAAGATTTCCCAAGGGTCGTAAGAAGGACGACGATAACGACGACCGCGAAAAGGCGCGTCGTCGACACAATAGTCCTCGAAGGCACAACTTGCCACCACCACCACCGGCGGGCACCATCCATGTCCTCACAAAGTCGGAAGGTGCCTCCTCCAGGAAGCGTTACGCGAGGGAAATCTTACAGATCGACCACCTCGAGGAGAACGTCATCTACCGTCCCAACGGGACAAAGGTTGTCGTTCCACACTCTGATCCGCTACTTATCACAGCAAGGATCGCAGGTTTCGACACCGGCAGAGTCTACATCGACACCGGCGCGAATACCAGCGTCATCTTCAAAGACATGCTCGACAAACTCGGGATACACATGTCTGCCGTAAGGAGGAGCTCCGGCCCTACATTTGGCATTGGTAGGGACATTGTCCCAACTATAGGGGTCGTCAACCTTCCCCTCATGCTCATCGGGTACACACACTTCGGCACGGTTGACTGCCACTCCATCATGACGGAGTTCTTGGTCCTCGAAGTGCCCTCAACTTACAACGCAATCATTGGCCGACCAAGCCAGGTCGATTTCAGCATGAGGTGCGACATCCGCTCCTTACAATCACATTTGCAACACCTCGTGGGGATGCAACCATCTACATCGACCAGCGAACTGCGCGGACAAATTATGTCGCCTCTTTGAGCTCGACGGTTGATCCGCAAATCTCGAAGGGCGTCGATGCTCTTATGGATCCCGATGACAGGCCACGCCTCGATGATTTGACAGAGGAGGTAGACGTCGTTCCAGGCAAGAAGTTCAAGGTTGGCAAAAACCTGGAGCAAAAGGAGAAGATGGCGCTCATCCACCTCCTCGAGGCAAACCTTGACGTCTTCGCCTGGAGCTTGAAGGATCTGCCGGGTGTCGACCCTAGCGTCATCACCCACAAACTGAATGTATTCCCGGACTCAAAACCGGTTAAGCAAAAGAAAAGGGGTATGGCCCCTTCTAAGAAGAAGTTTGTAAAAGAGGAGGTTTCTAAACTCCTCGAAGCTGGAATAATAAAAGAAATTCAGTACTCTGAGTGGCTCGCTAACATAGTTTTAGCTGACAAAACAAATGGTGAACTTCGTATGTGCGTTGATTTCACGGGCGTCAATAGGCATTGTCCAAAGGACCCCTACCCGTTACCTGTCATCGACCAACTCGTGGACGCAACTTCCAAGTATAAGTACTTGTCTTTCATGGACGCTAAGAGTGGGTACCACCAAATCTACATGGATCCCGAGGACGCCTTCAAAACAGCGTTCACAACTGGTGATGACGTCTATTACTACGTTCGAATGCCTTTTGGGCTCAAAAACGCTGGAGCCACCTACCAGCGTCTAATGAACAAGGTCTTTGCCCACCAGATGGGCCGTAACCTTGAAGCATACGTCGACGATGTCATTGTCAAAAGCATGACATTCGAAGATCACCTTCAAGACCTGGCCGAGACCTTCGAATCGTTCCGGCGATACAACATGAGGCTCAATCCAGCCAAGTGTTCTTTCTTTGTTGGAGCCGGGAAATTCCTGGGCTATATGATCTCCGAAAGGGGGATCGACGCCAACCTTAAGAAAATATCAGCCATCACGGAAATGGCGCCACCAAGGAACATTAAGGAAATCCAAAGAACTTACAGGGAAGAATTGTTGCCTTGGGGCGATTCATTTCCAAGTTGGGGACAAGTGTAAGCCGTTCTTGAACAGCCTTCGCATGAAGAAGGCGTTCACTTGGACACCGGAGTGCCAAGAAGCATTCGAGCAAATCAAGAAACACCTCTCCGATCTGCCAACGCTGAAATGTCCGCAACCGGGATGAACTCGTCATCTACCTCTCCACTTCGAACAACCCGTATCCGCAGTGCTCGTTAAGGAGGAAGGCCCACAGCAGTGGCCCGTCTATTACATCAGCCACACGCTACGAGGGGCTGAGGTTAATTACCCTCCCCTCCAAAAAACGATCTACGCTTTGATCGTGGCTGCCAGGAAGTTGCGAGCGTACTTCCAAGCCCACACAATCATTGTCAGAACGGACTTACCAATCCGAGACATTCTAAACAGACCAGAACATAGTGGTCGCTTAGCTCGTTGGTGCATCGAACTGGGGGAGTACGACATCAAGTTTGAGCCTCGACGAGCAATAAAGGCACAAGCTTTGGCGGATTTCATGGCCGAGCTTTCCATTTACCCCCTCGAGCATGGTCCTTCGAGGGAACCACCACCGGAGTTGGAGCCTCCCGAGTGGGACATGTTCGTGGATGGTTCATCCAAAGGCCGATCGCCCGTGAGGAGGCGTTCATATCAGGGGCCCACACGGCATGGAGGCTAGCTTACGAGTGGCCTTCCAATTCCCGTCACAAACAATGTGGCGAATACGAGGCCCTCGTAGCAGGCCTCAAGACTGCTCAAAGCTGGTTTGCGACGTTTAATCGTGCATGATGACTCGCACTCGTCGTAAGCCAGTTGCGGGGACCAATGACTGCAAGGACCCCGTACTCTCGAGGTACTTGCGCTTGGTAAAAAGCTTACAAGGGCAGTTCGATCAGTTAAATATTAATAAGATCCCAAGGGATCAAAACACTGTGGCTGACAGGTTGTCTAAGGGGCGGGCGGATGCATTCCTCGAAACCTTAGCACAACCTTCGATAAATACAATTCATGCAATCGACGCCAACGCAGTAGCTGATTGGAGGGACCCAATCCTCCAATATCTCCAAACTGGCGCAATCGAAGGCCCACCAGCGTTGCAAAAGAAAATAAGGACGCAGTCAGCCCGCCATGTCATCATAGATGGCGCATTATGGCGTAAAGGATATTCTACTCCTTTACAGCGATGTATTGGCCCCGACGATTCCACACTCATCCTGAACGAAGTCCACTCAGGAGTCTGCGGAGCACACATTGGCTCCGATGCGCTAGCACACAAATGCTTGCGCCTCGGTTATTATTGGCCAACCTTGAGGAAAGACGCGCATGATTTGGTACGAACGTGCCATAAGTGCCAACTCAATTCTCGCATCCAACGACAGCCGGCAAACGAAGTGGTTACGGAGACATACCCCATACCCTTCGCTCTGTGGGGCCTCGATTTAATCGGCCCAATGCCTACGGCCAAGGGCCAGTTCAAATTTTGTATAGTGGCTGTCGATTACTTCACTAAGTGGGTCGAGGTCCAACCACTCGAGAAAATCACAACCGCCAAGGTCATACACTTCCTCCGCACGACCTTGTGGCACGATACGGGCACCAAGAGCCATAATCACAGACAATGGGACTCAATTCGCAAGCAAAAAGCTTAAGGATTGGGCCACTAAGATGAACATACAAATGCTCTACGCTCCTGTGGCACACCCGCAGTCAAATGGCCAGGTGGAAGTAACGAATCGAACGATCAAAGAGGGCTTAAAAAAGCGCCTCGAGGACAAAAAAGGAAAGTGGGTCGAAGCCCTACCCAGCGTCCTCTGGGACTATCGAACAACTACACGGGGACCCACGGGAGAAACTCCTTTCTCCTTGGTTTACGGCGTCGATGCCTTGCTACCAATCGAAGTCTCAATACCCACAATCCGAACGCTATATTACGACGCCCCTCACAACGAGAGCGGTCTTCGAGCGCGTCTGGACCTCGTCGAGGAACTCCGCGAGGGTGCTAGACTTAGGCTTATGGCCTTACGACAAAGGGCAAACCTCGATCACAACGCCAAAGTTCGGGCAAAGCAGATCCACGTGGGTGGTATGGTCTTGCTAAAGGCGGAGTTGTCAGGTCGTAATCCTGGCCATGGCGCACTTCGTTCCAGATGGGCAGGGCCTTATGTGGTACACAGTAAAGAAAGAGAGGGTGTATACAAGTTAAAGGACCATCAAGGCAAACAGCTCAAAAATGAGTACCACGTCAACGACTTGAGGCCTTATTACGTTTAAGTTGTACGCACTTTGTTGTACAAAATACTGTTCATACATCAAAGGAAAGGCAATATCCCGAGTCTTTACATTGTGCAAGCTATGTTCACATAAAATCGCTCTACTAGGAGTGTCCCCCCCACTTCAGTGGGTAAGTTTAATAATCGATTGCAAGGTCACGGCTCGACCAAAGGCACGTCGAATAAAATCACTTTACGAACAATTACAAAAATTCATTTGCACAACTTTACCCAGCACGAGTACAAACACTTCGCATTGTGCAAATAATACTCGTATAGCAACTACAAAGGCAACAAATGCTGAAATGTTGTATATTTTATCAAAAATGAGCAAAAATTTAATTACAAGTCCACAAGCTACTTGGGGACATCATCGTTTGGAGGTACAGCAGGGGCATCCTCTACGTGCCCGGGCAGAATATCATAAGGATATTCTGCTCCCAATCTCTTCCCTGCCCTACCCCACTCGAACAAAATCGCCTGAGGGGGGTCTTCGACCTTCATGGCGTTAAGGGGTTCCAAATCTGACTTCTCAACGAGGGCCTCCACTTGGTGGCGGCATCGTAGGAAGCCCTCAGCATAGCGGACACCCTCCATGGCTTGTGCGCTAGCGGTCTTCTCGATCAGCACCTCGACAGCCCTGCGCACTCGACCAGCCCTTTCAGCAATGGGCTTTACAAAAACGGGGGGCTGAACACTTTCACCATCGTACAACTTAAACCCAATTTGGTTTTCTAGTTGTGCGAAGGCTAAAAGATCAGCCACCGCAGAACCCGTCACCTCATTAAGGGTCTGGGTGCAGTCTTCGATCTGGATTGCAGCCTTAGACGCCAGATCCTCAGCCTGGGCAACCCTCGAGGACAACTCCTCCGCGAGTTTGCCCTTCGCCTCAGCCTCGGCCTCCATTCTTTGGTACTCCCCGAGCACTTGCTCCATTTCAGCTTCGAGTTCTTTCTTCGCATGGTGCTCGGCGAGGAACAGGGCTTCGTGCTTCCTTCCATCGGCCATGGAAGCTTTCAGCTGCTTGCCCATGACACCCAGGGCTCTAAGGAGGTTAGCCTCCTCATTCCTCGAGGACCCCAACTCGGCCTCCTTTTCAGCCAACTTGGCATCCTTGTCAGCCAAGGCCTTTTTTAGGCTCTCCACCTCCTCGGAGTCCTTTGCTTTGGCCTCAAGGCTCTTCACGAGGGACTCAAGGTCCTCGATCTTTGCCACCAGCCCTTGGGCCAACACAGTTTTCTGCAAGTTACAAACACAAACCATATAAACAAAACGTGCCAACAAAGCAGATAAGTAACAAAGGGGGAATCCAGATTCGTGACTTACTCGAGTAAGGCCCTGGCAGATGTCCTTCGCCATGTCTAGGGCCCCCGAGGAGGTGTACTTCAAAAAGTGCCTGTCTCGGGGAAGTGCGAGACCCTCTGCAACCTTTAGTCTCACGTCCCCTTCCCCGAGGAGTATTGACTCGTCGCGAGTCACCCTCATGACAGGGTCCCAGGCCTGCACAAGGGCCAGACCCTTGCGTTTGAAGGATTTCTACAGCAGCTCCCGCCGATAGTCCTCGAGTAGTTGAGGCTCGAAAACGGGATCTATGCCCTTCAGGGTCTTAGGGATCCTCGCAGGCCTTCTTGTATATACTCGAGGGGCCACAACAGCCCTCCGAGCATCTGCCAATAGGCCGACGGGTTCCCCAGCGCCCCGAACGGGGCTACTGGGAGGCTCCTCGAGGGCCGGTTTTTTCCCCTTATCTTTGGCAGGGCTGGGACTGCTATCCGAGGACACAACCAAGTCCTCTGCCGCTACAAGGTTAAATGGGAATCAGAACAAATGTAAAGAAAAGTTCACCAAAGAACTAAGGGAAGCAAGAATAATACCTGCAAGTCGGGGGCGCTTCCGTCGAAGGATCTCCTCCTCCGAGTCATCGGTCAGCTCTTCGACGATGACGGGACCAGCCATGTTGACCGGTTGAGCTACCGTCACCAAGGCCTCCGCATCGCGGGCCCCTCCGCCTTTCGAGGTCCCTGCAACTGACCCCTCGACAGCCCTTTGGGCAGGCTCTGCAGGGACCTCCTCCTCCATCTTTGCCTTAAGCGCCTCCAACAAATCCTGCTTCTTGGCAAAAAGGGTGCTGGGGTGCAACATCTTGGCTGTAGCAAAACACAGAGTCAGGTCATAATGGCATTTAAAAATGTGCAAGCACAAAACACAGGAACAAAAAGGAATGCAAAACAGACAGTGGGGGTTACTGAAAGCGCCTTCGAAGCGCTCGATGAGGTCGCCGTCCAATCCTTCCACCCAGTTCTTAAGGGTGTCCACGTGGCTCGGAAGACGGTGGGCCCTGCTAACCCCTACTCTCCGCAGGACCACCTCGTCCCAGTGCTGGATAGAGTGAAGGGAAACGCACCCTTACACCCTCGAGTCTTTCCACACCCCGGATCCATTCGCAAAGGGCGTCGAGGGCTCTCTTCCCCTCGCTACCCGCCCACACAGAGGGCTTCACCGACACCTTTGCGTTCTTCTCCTTTATGAAGAACGCAGGGAAACCCCAGCTATCCTCCTTCAAGATGAAGAAGAAGTTGCTCTTCCAACTCCCCCACGAGCTGGTGGTTTCAGCGAAGACTCCGATCTTCACCATTTTATTTCCCACCTTCACCTCCTCGGGGGTCAGTTGATAGAAGGGGTGTCCGACCGGCCTCTTCAGCGTATAGAACTGCAAGAAGGTCTCCGGTAGCACCGCCGTCTTCGCCAAGTGGCAGGCCACCACAAATGCGTTTACGGTGGTAAACACATTCGGGGCCAGTTGCCCAGGGCAAACGCCCCATCCCTCACACAATTGCAACAAAGAAAGAGCAAAGGGGGAGCCTCAATCCGGCCTTGAGTTGGGCTTCATAGACCACCATGGTCTGTTCCCTCATGGCCTCGTCGCTCAACTCCATCCCCGCTTTCCTCAACACATCCGCTGGAGAAAGCCCACAAACCACCCCGGTATACACGTGATGGTTCTGGCAGATATCCGCCATGTTCTTCCCCGACAGACCTGTTCGGGGCCACACCCTCTCGACATCGGGGCCGACGCCGGGCTTGCTTGGATTCTTGGGAGCCATCTACAAGAACAAACCGCAAATTTCAAAAACTAAACCCTAGACCCAAGAACCCAGGCAGTGGCGCGGCGACGCCTCACTCGCGACACTGTCGCGACGAGAAAACGAAAATTAAAAGGGATACAACTTACTGATTCGTGCGGTGGAGACGAAAGCGAAAGATTCAACGGCTGGGTTCTTCGAATCTCGCCGGGAAATTCTTCAGTAATTGCCGAAAATGGAAACTAGATTGCAAAGGAAGCTAAAGCGCAAAGGCAAGGAAAGCAAGATTTCAGGAAACTGACTTCCCACTTGGGTTGGCGTATAAGAGGAGCGCGATGGGAAGTGAAGCGACTTCCCCCATAATTACGAACGGCGCAAAAAGCGCAAATTTTGAAAAGCACTTTTTTCCAACCGCCACAATGAGTATTGGGCCAAAGTTTTGGGCCTACATTGGGGACAGCTCTTGGGCCTCTCCTAATAAGGCTCCAAAACACCACAATACAACATGGACTCAATGTCTATAGGCATACTTCCTTCCAAATCGGAGCACAGGGACCCAACCCATCCTCCGCTGCGGGGGGAGGGCATACTGATATATATGGGCCAGCCCATACGGCTGTATTGTCAAATGCAAAAGCCATATGGGCCAAGCCCACCAATACGAGGGGGGCTCCTCTTAAATACGACGAGCCCCTCGTACGCAGGCCACTAGGGCGCCCCGTATGATCTTGATCGGCTTGCTGGGCCAGGCCCAATTGGTACTCCAACATAGTACACCAACCAAAAAGTCGGCCCAAAGACACAATGCCCAAAAAGTGCGCCAAAGACACAAGACACAAAGTTGTACATACTCAAGTGTCAGTCGACCAACACTGTTGAGTGGTAACGTCCAATCCGCCGCTCTGAACTCAGAAGTCAGCGGCTCACGCGTGGGGAAGGATCCCACCAAACACTCTACCCCAACGTGGGAGAGTCCTGGCATCACCCTATAAATGGGTGATGCCAACCCAAAAGAAGGTAACGACTACACACCCACACCTTCCTCCTCTCTCTGCACCTGAAAGTGTCTTTGATCTTGTCTCTCAGGTACCGGAGTCGACTTATCGCCACCAGCTGAGCATCCGGGATAACCGGAGATCTCCATTGGGCTATCAATGACTTATTAAATTAAGTGCTAATTCTTGAAGTTTGCAAGCTAATTATCGGCTAACCTGCTCTAGTTAATATCAATGATGACTTGAATAATTAGTAGCATGTTTGTAAGAGCTGGAAAATACTGTCAGATTTCCTTAGTGAGGGAAAATATATGCTTTACTCCTAAACTTTCATCTCTTGATCAATTTTAGGCACTAACATTTATTTCAAGCCATTTGAGCTTCCGAGTCGAGCTCGAACATTAGCCAAACCGGGCAAGAGCCGTTTTTTTCGAGCTCGGCTCAAGCTAACTTGAACTCAAACCGACTTTCTTGAACTCGAACTCGAGCGCGAAACAGTGATGTTCGAGCTCGGCTCGGCGCGTTTACACTCCTAGTAGAGACTAGAGAGAGGCGGGCTAAGAGAGTTTGAAAAGTTTCAGAGGCTTTGTCAGAATTTAAAGTCTTAGTGTACTATTCGTGTAATTAAACCACAGAAAACGTAATGGACAATTAATAGGTTCAGGCTATAGTGTGCCGACCTCGTTTATATGCCACTGTGTGCCCAATTCATTTTAATTTCAAAAATGCCACCGCTTCCCCACAGGTTATCTTCTTCATGTTTCATTTACTTCTTTCTTTTAGCAAAGTTGATTTCAGAGTTTGAACAGATTTTTTCTTCAATTTTCTTCGTTCCTTTTGTTAATCATTGTTGTTAAGCTCGTAATCCATCGTCACTTGCAATATCATTTTCATCCTTCGCGATCCGCCATTGTTAATCATCGTCGTTGCTTCACGATCCGTCGTTGCTTCGAGATCCGACGTCTTAAATCCGCCAACCAAGGCAACAATCGACCCCGCCGGAGCAGCCAATATCTTCCCCAGTCGCCGACGCTTCATTACCAGCCATTTCCCGAGCTAAACCACGAAAGTTTATCCCACGCCCTGAAAATGCAACTTGTTGCAGACGACAAAATTATGATGCCCCTAGTTACCATTATGATGTGCTCTCAATTAATTGTGATGCTCTTTTTTTGTAAAAATCATGTACCACGAATTGCATACAAATAATGCTCAAATCTATCAGAATGAACTTAATAATGCCAATTAATTAGTGATGAATTGGAAGAATAATAACTGAAATAGATGCAAGAAGATAATTTTTTCAACGAAACAAGCATCACAATGCACCATAAAGGCATACTTACGAGATGGAACATCATTTTAAATGCTAAGATCATCATACAACGTGAGCATCATTTTAAGCACATAGAGCATCAGTTTGCGAACTCCATCATTTGTAATGTTGAAGAAAATGAGTGCATAATTAAGTCATCAGAACGGGTGCATCATATTTGTAATTGAGAGTATCATAATGCAACAAGAGTGCATCGTTTTAGGGGATTGAATAAAATGCGTACATCGTTAAGTCATCAAAACGAGTGCATCATTTTGGTGAGGTAAAGCATCATATTTGAAACAAAGAATATCATCCATGGCACCAAGAGTATCATATTTAACGAATACATTATACATTGTCCAATATCGAAGAGAATCATAATTTTACAGAAGCGCATCATTCGTGACACCAAGTACATCATTTTGAACCAGGACATCATACTTTGTCAACAAGCGTAACACTGTGTTCCGTAGAATGAAATGTTTGCATCATAGTCATTATTCTGTCACCAGAACGTGTGCATCATTTTTGTATGGTAGCGCATCATACTTGAAAACAAGCGGATCATTCATGACACTAACCGAATCATTTGGAACCGAGAGATCATACTTTGTAGAATATCGAAGAACGTCATTTTATGTGCTAAACTCATCGTACTTACCCTAGGGAGCATCGTATTAAGCACAAAGAGCATCAATTTGACAACTCCATCATTTTGTAAGGTTGAAGGAAACGAGTGCATAATTAAGTTATCATAAAGGGTGTCACCGCACGCCGCCCGAGCCCGGTTGCGGAGGCGGGGCGCCGGGACGCCGGAAGCGGAAGCCGGAATGGAAAGGGGTGGCAGGTCCATCGAGACCCGCCGCGCGTAGCGGACCCGGAAACGGAAGGATTGTGGAAGCAAACTAACGGACATTTCATGCACATAAACAAAATAAAATGCAACCATACATTTCATGAACTAACAACAGAGTAAGCCCCGCCCTCCGTGGGACGAGTGCTTACGCACCAAAACACATATACATACAGAATTCACAGAACCTAAATAGTCTAGCAAGCGCCAAGCGCTGAGGACAGATATAGAACAGAATATACAAACATATATACAGACATACAAACATCATAGCAAATCAGAAAGTATGTACATGCAGCTACAGAGCCAAGCCTAAGACTAAGCGTCAAATACCTCGCGCGGGATTCAGATCCAAAAGACAATCCCGGGCCGCAAGGTGAAGCTGCCACAAAAATACACCCGAGGTAGAACCTCACGGAACCCTACTCCGCAGGCCGCTTATCAGGTCGACCTGAAACCCAAAAACATAACCCAAAGAAGGGTGAGTCCTAAAAGGACCCCGTAAGGGATAAGGGGTAAGGTAAGTATATGAAACCCTGCAAAACGGAAAGATAGCAATATATATGCAACAGACTACGGAATAACATGCATAAACAGAAACAGATCGGAGTCCTGAAGGACGTGCGATTCTAAATCGCCATAACCCATATAGTAAATCGGAGCAGCGGCCTCCACTAAGGGAGTCAGAAGCCGAAGCTAATACGGAAGCATGGTGCACCAGCTGGGGTAGCGAACCCACAACTGTCGTAATATTAACAGACAGAGTATGCCATAAGGCATACTCCTACAAACTACAGAATATGCCCAACGGCACAATATTCCGAAATACTAGCAGAACAGAAACGGAAACTAAAACATATACTTAGCTTACCAAAACACAGAACCAAACCCTTACCTCGAAATCCAGAGTATTGGACCGATTCTGGATAACACCTACACCGTGCCCCGAAACTTAGAACTCCTCTTTTTCTAACCCCCGAAACTCAGAATCTGTCAAACCAAGTTGCATTAGCATCCTCATCAACCACACTACCAAATTACAACCCCCGACCCCAAAACCGAAAATCCGACAGAATTTCCGTAAAATCCCAGATTTTCACAGAAACGTCAGAATTCAGAACCAACCTACACAATGCAAGATTTCACATTGACAAACATCATACAATAAGCAGAACTGATCAAATCCAACCTTAAACCCTTCATTACCCGCCATTTTCCGAAAATCCCGATTAATTGTAACTTTTTCATTCCTTAACCGAATCCAACATTTCAAACTTCCATCCACTCCTAAATTCAACCCCAACACCATATTAACATCCAATCCAACCAAAATAAACCTCAACATTGAAAAAGAATCATTCAAAGATTCGGTTTTCAACCAACTTTTTATCCAACTTCCAATTCAATCCATTCAAGCTTCCAAATAATCATATTAATCACCAATTCCACTTCCTAAGCATGCTTACTAACCAATTACACCAAAATCAACAAAACCCCTTCACTAATACTTTCGGCCAAAATGGGGTTTCTCACCCAACTTCCATTTCAATCCAAACAAAGTTCCATTTGCACTCTTCAATCACCAATTACATTCCTAAACCATGAATGCTATCCAATTGCACCCAAACAACAAAATTCACCAAGAACATACACTTGCACAATTCGGCCATTTAGGGGTTTTCACCTCAACTTGTTTTCCATCAAATTAAATCCACACACAAGCTTAGAATCATGCTAGGACTAACATACTTGAAGCATGAAACAAGTTAACAAACACACACCATTTTGGAAATTCTTCCAATAATTCGGCCAACTTAGGTTTTGCTTCCAACTTGTGTTTTCCAAAATCTAACACTTGATTAACACTCTCCTAACACCCAAGAACAACATACTAAAAGATGGGAGGAGAGGATCACTCAATCATGTAGTGAAGAACAAACCCAAACTTCTCAAAATCTCCTCTTTTAACCACTAAACTTCCAAACTAATGACAAAAGAGGAGTTAGGATGACACTTACCACAAGTGGCAAGCAATTCTTCTTTGATTTCCACAAAGATGAAGGAAGTCAAGCTTGGAGGAGCTTCATCAATGGTGTTTCGGCAGCAGCAAAGAAACGAAGGAAGAAGAAGAAGAAATGAAATGAGGTAAGTCTTTATGTAATAATATGGTATATATATTTTCTACTTTATAATACCCATGCCTCTCCTCTTTTAATTAAAATGAGACATGTGTCCACCAATAATCACACACACACACAAATCTGCCGAAAATGAGAGAGGCCTGCTGCTGCCCATGCTGATTTTCCTTTTAAATTGCACCCATTTGCAATTTAGCTCTCAATTTTTCCGAACGTTCCAATTCTTTTTGCCCAAAAATAATTACCGAATTCCAAAATTAATGAAACTTGGACACAACCTTCAGAATATTATAACATTCACAGAACATTTTTCAGAAATTCATTTACCTTTCCGGAGTGTCCTACCGAGCTCGCTGAACCCGAACCAACCCGACGTGCGGCGTGTCAACTCGAACCGAATTCCGTCACTCCAAAAATTCTATACAAATTCCATAAATTCCATCTTAAATTAAAACACAACTTACCCCAAAGCCGTCAGAAAATTTCCATCCCGAGCCCCGGGATTCCCGTCCCGAGACCCGGGGGTCGCCCGGAACCGAACGTCCCGCCCCAAATATTAAACTCTACAACCACCCCGGGACGTCTCCACGACTCCAAAACAGCGAACGGATTCCCAAACTGACATCTCGAGAGCGATACAGAGCACGCTGTACGACCCGAGACGACCCCGACAAACCCCCGGCGCCAGAAAAATAATTTCGGCTGAAACGTCAGAGGACCCACACGACCTCAAATACGGAGGGTTCGCCAAAATGATACTCGGATAGGGCCGGGAGCCGCCTGAGCGCCGAAAACGTGACCCGCGAGGCTAAAACCGGAGCCGGGTCACCCGGTCGCAACCCGCTCGGGGTGGCCGTAACATCCTCCCCCTTAGGACTCTTGGTCCTCCAAGAGCTGTATCAACCGCGGATCCTGCTCGGGGTATCGATCTGAATGTCCTTCTCTGTCTCCCAAGTCGCCTCCCGGTCAGTATGATGTGACCACTGAACCTTGACCATGGGAATCAACTTGCTACGGAGTCTCCTGACATCCCTATCCAGAAAGGCTACCGGTACCTCCTGATAAGAAAGATCGGGTTCCAGCTGTACCTCCTCCACTGGAATCGTCTGAGTCGGATCCGAATGCACTTCTTCAACATGCTAACATGGAAGACATTGTGCACCGCAGAGCAGACTAGGAGGTAACGCCAACCGCACGCCACCCTACCGACCCGCTCGAGAATCTCATATGGGCCGATATACCGTGGGGCTAACTTGCCCTTCTTCCCGAATCTGACTGTCCCGCGGATAGGTGCTACCTTGAGCCAAACCCTATCCCCAACCTCAAACTCCGAGCCTACGGCGGCGGTTCGCATAGGTAGTGGTGCGGTCGTTCGCGGCTTTGATCCGCGCTGAATCAATCGATCTTCGCCGTAGTCTCCTCAATAAGCTCGGGTCCCAACTCAACCCTATCAGACGCATCGGTCCAGCAATGCGGTGTCATACATCTCCTCCCGTACAACGCCTCATATGGTGCCATACCAATCGTAGTCTGGAAGCTGTTGTTGTACGAGAACTCAATCAAAGGCAATTGCTGGTCCCAATCCCCTCCAAAATCTATAGTACAGCTCCGTAGCATATCCTCCAATATCTGAATCACCCGCTCCGACTGCCCGTCAGTCTGTGGGTGATAAGCTGTACTCAGATGGAGTCGCGTGTCCAGCGCTTCATGAAAAGCCTTCCAGAACCGTGCCGTAAACGCGGATCACGGTCGAGATACAATGGAGTCTCGGTACTCCATGTAACCGCATAATCTCACCGATGTAGAGCCGGGCAAGCTTCTCCGGAGGGTCCGTGATTCGAATGGGCAGAAAGTGTGCGCACTTTGTCAGCCGGTCCACAATAACCCAGATTGCATCATGGCGGGAACGTGTCAGGGGCTGTGCAGTCAGAAAATCCATAGTATCATTGCCACACTTCAGAACTGGAATGGGCAAAGTCTGCAGTGTCCTGCCGGTTTACGTGCTCAATCTTCACTGTGACAAACGGCACACCTAGACACATGTGTGGCAATGTGCCTCCTCATCCCGAGGCCACCGAAGTGAGTACGCAGATCATGATACATCTTCTCACTCCCGGGATGAACACTCAATCTGCTCGAGTGCGCCTCCTCTAAAATCTCACTCCGGAGCTCCTGATCCTCCGGTACATAAAGGCGTTCTCGGAAGTATAGCAATCCCTGCCTATACTGAAATGCCGGTAACAAAGACCCCTTATCCTCCCCAGATAACCTCTTCAGCCCCGGATCTCTACCTTGCGCCTCGCGCACTCTATCGAGCCACTCAGAATGTATAGTAAGTGTGTATACCTGAGCACGCTCCCAGAGCTGCCACCTGCCAAAGGCACGTCGAGATCACTCTCCTCGGATCGGTCACCAACACCTCCTCCCTTGACCAACCCGGTATACTTCACCTCGGTGCATCGGCAACCGTGTTGCCCTTACCGAAGATGTACTCGATCTGCAATCGTAGTCCTTAATGTATTCGAGCCATCGGCGCCGCCTCATGTTAAGCTCCTTCACGTAAACAGATATTTCAGACTCTTATGGTGGTAAGAATCTGAAATTTGTTACCAAGCGAGATAATGTCTCCATTGTTTCAGCGCATAGATCACTGCAGCCAACTCCGGATCATGTGTCGGATAGTTCAGCTCATGCGGTCGCAGCTGCCTCGACCCATAAGCTATTACATTCCGATCTGCATCAAGCACACACCCCAAACCGGATGTGGAAGCATCCGTATAGATCACATACGGCAAGCTCGGATCTGGAAGAGTCAGAACCGGAGCATGAGTCAACTGTCGCTTCAATTCCTGAAAATTCTGCTCACACCTGTCAGACCAGATAAACGGTTGACCCTTCTTGGTCAACTGCGTGAGCGGAGATGCCAGAATAGAAAACCCCGGTACGAACCTCCGATAATATCCTGCTAATCCCAGGAAGCTCCTGATCTCTCGTACCGTGGTAGGTTGTTTCCAGTCCTGAACTGCTCTCACCTTCTCTGGGTCCACAGACAGACCATGCTCAGAAATAACATGTCCCAGAAAGGTGACCTCCCGGATCCAGAACTCACACTTTGAGAACTTAGCGTAAAGCTGATGTTCCCAAAGTGTCTGTAGAACTATCCTCAGATGCTCCCGATGCGAGTCCGCATCCCGAGAGTATATCAGAATATCATCAATGAAGACCACCACAAAAGAGTCCAAGTATGGTCGGAACACCCGATGCATCAGATCCATGAATGCTGCCGGAGCATTGGTCAGCCCAAATGGCATGACCGTAAACTCAAAGTGTCCGTATCGGGTGCGGAAAGCAGTCTTAGGTATATCCTCCTCCTTCACCCTAAGCTGAAAGTATCCCGATCGTAGATCAATCTTCGAAAACTCTCGAATCTCGAAGTTGATCAAAAAGATCATCAATCCTCGGCAAGGGATACTTATTCTTCACAAGTAAGGGCATTCAACCGTCTGTAGTCTATCTGAGTCGGAGTGTCCCATCTTTCTTCTTTACAAAGCAGAACCGGAGCACCCCACGGCGAAGTGCTCGGTCGGATGAAGCCCTTCTGCTGTAACTCCTCCAATCTGCTTCTTTAACTCCTGCATCTCAGAAATGGGCATCCGATAAGGGGGAATAGATATCGGAGCAGTGCCCGACTGCGGGTAAATCTCAAATACAATTTCCCGCTCTGGTGGTAATCCGGGCAACTCCTCCGGAAATACCTGCGGAAATCTCGAACTACCGGTATACTAGCTAGCCTTAACCTAGTATCCGCCTCATTCAGATCGAAGCATTCCCCTACCCCAACTACCGACAGCTGGTCCAGAATCTGCAACTCTGTGCTATGCTGTGCGATAGTCAAATCAGTCGGAGTCGTGAGAGGTAGTACCTCTCCAGATACCATAATGGTACGGGCTGCACAATCAATGTGCACAGAATTCTTGGATAGCCAATCCATCCCAAGAATAACATCATAGTTCGGCGTGTCCAGAACCAACAAGTCCGATACTATCGATGCCCGCCCACGATTACAATACAACCCCGAACCATCCCATTGGAAAACGGCCGACTCCCGGCGGTTTTACTAAATACATCTGCGACAAAGTACTAACAGGCGAGTGCGAGAGATGTAACACATTTACGTGCTACTGATAGAAATAGACGCTCTGTATCAAATAACGCATGAACAGATGTATCGTTCGAAATACAAGACCTTGCAAGACTCCTGTGAGTCGAGCCTCCTCGCTGGCTGAGGCCCGCCTTTCTTGGGTCCTCCACGATGACTAGGGCCTCCTCGCTGACTAGGACCTCCTGCTCTATCTCGAAAACGCGTCCGGCTCTAGGCTGCTGCGGTGGAGGGTGGCTGAAGGCTGGGGTCGCTGCGAGGTCTCGGGCCACCCGCTGAAACCCACGCCCTCGCGGTGCGTTGGGCGGTGCCGAGATGCGACGCTGAAAACTACCGAGAACCACCTTGCCCCACCGTCGAGGGCGGTCCGTACCAGTGAGTATCCGACCCGCATCGCAAACACCGGCCCTCCCGCCGGTAACAAGGTCTACCGGGTGATACCCACCACAAGTCGGACAAGGTCGTGAGGTGGTGCTCCCCCTACCTCCACTAGACTGCCGGAGTGCATTCGCCGTCGAGAACCTGCCGGGGTCCCTGCTGCGTGGAACCCCTCGAAGTCCCCTGACCTCTCTGCGAGGTGAGGCGACTCTCAATATCCTCCTGCTCGAGGAGCTGAGCCTTGTGAACTGCCTCCCGTAGGTAGTAATATCCAACGGCCTCGAGCCCATCTGCTCTCGGGCGCGGTCGACGGATGAACCTCTTCGCCTTCTCCTCCTCCATACCGTGGTATGCGGTACGTAGTGGATAAGCTGTCAAACTCCCTCTCATACTCTGCGGCAGTCCTATCTCCCTGCTGAAGCTCGTCAAACTGTGCCTGTCGCAGATCCCTAGCTGCAGCCCCGATGAACCTCCGATGGAACAGCAGCGAAAACTGCTCCCAAGTGACCTCCACCTCCTGACCGGGTGCCAGCCCCGCATTCGCCCTCAGGCTGCCCTGAAGGCTCCTCCACCAATGATCTGCTCCCTCCTGCAGATTGAACGTGGCAAGGGATACCATCACTGTGGAAGGTAAGTGTAACCTCCCCAGGAGCTTATCAATCTCCATGAACCAGGTCTCCGCTGCCTCGGGACCTCCCTTGCCATCAAACTTCCTAGGGTTCAGCCGCTGGAACCTCTCTAATAAACGGACATCATCAGAATCAGAGTGATGCCCCAAACCTCCCCGTCGTCGGTGGGTCCGGCGGGTGGTATCGAAATCCAGCTCAATAACCCTCCGTCGGCTGTCGAGGGGCTGATATGTCTCTGGTCGAGCGATCGGAGCGAGCTGCGGGGCTACGCTGCAGTCGTATCCTCCGAGATCGCGGGTTCCTGCGCTCGCGTCCTCCTCGAATCACTCTCAGATCGGGCCCGTACATGAGTGTGGGTGGTAGTCCGGGTGTGGCTGCTCACCCTCCCATCAGAATGCACAGATGGTGCCGCGACCGAATCCTCCTGCACCTGCGACTGTACCGGAACCTGCTCCGGTACCAGTGTCCTCAACAACTGCTGGACCTGCTCCAGCACATGAACCAAAGCAGTGGTAGACCCCTGACCCTGCTGCACAACCGGTGGCGGGGTAGGTACCCGCTCTGGCTCAGAATGCCCCTGTCTCTGCTCTCTACCCCTCGGAGGCGTGGGATTACGGTCCCCTCCCTCCGGTCGTAAATCACGCTGTCGGCGCGTGTTAACCATTCCTGAAACATTTCGGACCAAACAGAGTCCAAAACAATCAGTTAACTCTAATCCCTACAGAAACTAGCAGCAGCTTCCTAAGGCTCTGTAGTGCAATGCAGTACTTAACTCAGAAGTTATTTTGCAAAACGGTAGAATCATGCATTTCACAGAATCACAGAAGCAATTCATGCTTATTTCACCAAATCTTTTCCTAACACACAATTTTACGTACCTGAAACTTTTCCACAATCCTTAACTTGTAACACTTTTACCAAAGTCTCAAAATTCTGGATCCCGTACTCTGCAACCACCAGGATAACTTGAAGGACC
Source organism: Stellera chamaejasme (assembly GCA_024586325.1). Classification (NCBI taxonomy): domain Eukaryota; kingdom Viridiplantae; phylum Streptophyta; class Magnoliopsida; order Malvales; family Thymelaeaceae; genus Stellera; species Stellera chamaejasme. The sequence continues at coordinate 8,079,579 of CM044982.1, read as the reverse complement.
AAACTTTGCTCCACAATTTTATTTTGAAGTGGTTTGAGTAAGGAGGTGGCCAATCTCCGTACCAAACCATTCTAAAATAAAATGTAGAACAATAGCTTGTCACTACAAGTCACCACTGACGACCAATATGGTCACTTACCGGCTCTGATACCCACTTGTCACCGCACGCCGCCCGAGCCCGGTTGCGGAGGCGGGGCGCCGGGGCGCCGGAAGCGGAAGCCGGAATGGAAAGGGGTGGCAGTCCATCGAGACCCGCCGCGCGTAGCGGACCCAGCGGAAGGATTGTGGAAGCAAACTAACGGACATTTCATGCACATAAACAAAATAAAATGCAACCATACATTTCATGAACTAACAACGAGTAAGCCCCGCCCTCCGTGGGCCGAGTGCTTACGCACCAAAACACATATACATACGAAATTCACAGAACCTAAAAAAGTCTAGCAAGCGCCAAGCGCTGAGGACAGATATAGAACAGAATATACAAACATATATACAGACATACAAACATCATAGCAAATCAGAAAGTATGTACATGCAGCTACAGAGCCAAGCCTAAGACTAAGCGTCAAATACCTCGCGCGGGATTCAGATCCAAAAGACAATCCCGGGCCGCAAGGTGAAGCTGCCACAAAAATACACCCGAGGTAGAACCTCACGGAACCCTACTCCGCAGGCCGCTTATCAGGTCGACCTGAAACCCAAAAACATAACCCAAAGAAGGGTGAGTCCTAAAAGGACCCCGTAAGGGATAAGGGGTAAGGTAAGTATATGAAACCCTGCAAAACGGAAAGATAGCAATATATATGCAACAGACTACGGAATAACATGCATAAACGAAGCAGATCGGAGTCACGAAGGACGTGCGATTCTAAATCGCCATAACCCATATAGTAAATCGGGCAGCGGCCTCCACTAAGGAGTCGGAAGCCGAAGCTAATACGGAAGCATGGTGCACCAGCTGGGGTAGCGAACCCACAACTGTCGTAATATTAACAGAGACAGTATGCCATAAGGCATACTCCTACAAACTACGGAATATGCCCAACGGCACAATATTCCGAAATACTAGCGAAACGAAACGGAAACTAAAACATATACTTAGCTTACCAAAACACAGAACCAAACCCTTACCTCGAAATCCAGAGTATTGGACCGATTCTGGATAACACCTACACCGTGCCCCGAAACTTAGAACTCCTCTTTTTCTAACCCCCGAAACTCAGAATCTGTCAAACCAAGTTGCATTAGCATCCTCATCAACCACACTACCAAATTACAACCCCCGACCCCAAAACTGAAAATCCGACAGAATTTCCGTAAAATCCCAGATTTTCACAGAAACGTCAGAATTCAGAACCAACCTAGACAATGCAAGATTTCACATTGACAAACATCATACAATAAGCAGAACTGATCAAATCCAACCTTAAACCCTTCATTACCCGCCATTTTCCGAAAATCCCGATTAATTGTAACTTTTTCATTCCTTAACCGAATCCAACATTTCAAACTTCCATCCACTCCTAAATTCAACCCCAACACCATATTAACATCCAATCCAACCAAAATAAACCTCCAACATTGAAAAAGAATCATTCAAAGATTCGGTTTTCAACCAACTTTTTATCCAACTTCCAATTCAATCCATTCAAGCTTCCAAATAATCATATTAATCACCAATTCCACTTCCTAAGCATGCTTACTAACCAATTACACCAAAATCAACAAAACCCCTTCACTAATACTTTCGGCCAAAAAGGGGTTTCTCACCCAATTTCCATTTCAATCCAAACAAAGTTCCATTTGCACTCTTTAATCACCAATTACATTCCTAAACCATGAATGCTATCCAATTGCACCCAAACAACAAAATTCACCAAGAACATACACTTGCACAATTCGGCCATTTAGGGGTTTTCACCTCAACTTGTTTTCCATCAAATTAAATCCACACACAAGCTTAGAATCATGCTAGGACTAACATACTTGAAGCATGAAACAAGTTAACAAACACACACCATTTTGGAAATTCTTCCAATAATTCGGCCAACTTAGGTTTTGCTTCCAACTTGTGTTTTCCAAAATCTAACACTTGATTAACACTCTCCTAACACCCAAGAACAACATACTAAAAGATGGGAGGAGAGGATCACTCAATCATGTAGTGAAGAACAAACCCAAACTTCTCAAAATCTCCTCTTTTAACCACTAAACTTCCAAACTAATGACAAAAGAGGAGTTAGGATGACACTTACCACAAGTGGCAAGCAATTCTTCTTTGATTTCCACAAAGATGAAGGAAGTCAAGCTTGGAGGAGCTTCATCAATGGTGTTTCGGCAGCAGCAAAGAAACGAAGGAAGAAGAAGAAGAAATGAAATGAGGTAAGTCTTTATGTAATAATATGGTATATATATTTTCTACTTTATAATACCCATGCCTCTCCTCTTTTAATTAAAATGAGACATGTGTCCACCAATAATCACACACACACACAAATCTGCCGAAAATGAGAGAGGCCTGCTGCTGCCCATGCTGATTTTCCTTTTAAATTGCACCCATTTGCAATTTAGCTCTCAATTTTTCCGAACGTTCCAATTCTTTTTGCCCAAAAATAATTACCGAATTCCAAAATTAATGAAACTTGGACACAACCTTCAGAATATTATAACATTCACAGAACATTTTTCAGAAATTCATTTACCTTTCCGGAGTGTCCTACCGAGCTCGCTGAACCCGAACCAGAACCCGACGTGCGAGCGTGTCAACCTGAACCGGAATTCCGTCACTCCAAAAATTCTATAAAAATTCCATAAATTCCATCTTAAATTAAAACACAACTTACCCCAAAGCCGTCAGAAAATTTCCATCCCGAGCCCCGGGATTCCCGTCCCGAGCCCCGGGAGTCGCCCGGAACCGAACGTCCCGCCCCAAATATTAAACTCTACAACCACCTCCGGGACGTCTCCACGACTCCAAAACTGCGAACGGCTTCCCAAACTGAGATCTCGAGAGCGCTACCGAGCCCGCTGTACGTCCCGAGACGACCCCGACAACCCCCCGGCGCCAGAAAAATATTTTCGGCGGAAACGTCCGGGGGACCCACACGACCTCAAATACGGAGGGGTTCGCCAAAATGATACTCGGATAGGGCTCGGGAGCCGTCTGAACGCCGAAAAACGTGACCCGCAGGCCAAAACCGGAGCCCCGGGTCACCCGGTCGCAACCCGCTCGGGGTGACCGTAACAGTTATTAACGAGCACATCATAATTTTACATAAGCACATCATATTGTTATCGGAGAACATCACTTTGGGCGATTGAACAAATGCAGGGGCGGTGATTTTTGTCGACGCAGGAATGCTGGAGGTTGATTTTGTTACTAGTTTTGTTGAATTTGTGACGAAGGAATGTCGATCGGCTTGATTCCTCTTTAATTTCGTTGGTGCGCGCGGAAGGGATGATGGATCATGGTAGTTCTTAACAAATGCGTTGGGCAAGTGGTTTTTTTCTTCGGAGGAAGGCCGACGGTTGATTCTGTTGCTGGTTTTGATGAGTTTGCGAAGAATGATGGTCGATCGGCTTGTTTCCTCTCTATTTTCATTGTTGGGTGCGGAATGAAGGACGGATTGTAGTAGTTCGAGAGATTTCGAAGTTGTCGCCGAGAAACACGACGTGTTACTATTACTGGAGCTGGCTCTTCTGTGTTTCTTACTTCTTTCTTTTATCTAGAGGCACACATGGTGGTCATTGGCACAATCTATCCACACTCCAATTAATATTGTAAATTCTATCGGTTTTTGACAAACAAGAGTTATATTATAAGTTTATACATTTTATGGAGTAACTTGTATCACATATACATACTATATCTATTGTTACAACTTTATAGATGAATACATTTTTGTTGCAGAAGTGGCTCTAAAGTACGAGTATGTTGCGAATTTATACCTGCAATTTAACATCCATTAAAACTTAATTGAAATTATAATTAAAATGCTCAAATTGACTTAGGATTTTTGAAATGTGTTGAATATCTCTTTTTTTCTCTAATTTTATAATTTTACTTTTTGAGTCATTATTTTTAATTACGTATCTATTATTTCAAATAATCTTTCAAAGTTATGAGTACTTGATGTGTGTCACACGCATATCACATTTTTTTTGTGTTCCAAGTCAAATTCATCGCTTATTTGAGCTTATTTTTTTCATTATGTACGTGTTTTATTCGCTGTGGCTATTTGTTCGTAGGCGCCACTTGAGGAGAAGAGATGAAGCTTGGAGAATCTCAACAAAGGATCTACATGTGAAGCATGGAAAGAGAGAAACACCCACAAGTGTTGGTCTCTGTGAACAGTACCTAGAGCATCCCCCAAAGCATCTTGGCGCAATCTCTGTTGTCCACGTCCACGTCATTTAATGAAGCCAACTCGAATCAACCTTGATTTCATTCGATTTGCATGTATTTTTTGGACTCATCCTAAAGTCTATTTATATTATATCTAATTATCCAAAAAATCCATAGACACATGAGACATCATCACATAGTAAAATAAGGGTAAACATGTCACAAAAAAGGTGCAAATCGGATGTGATCAAAGCTAACTCGAGTTGGTTTCATTAAATGACATGGACAACAGATGATGCGCCGGGTTGCTATGGGTATTTGCTGTGACTTGTGTCAGACAAGTTTAAAGATTTCGTAAACTTCAGTCACCGAATTACCCTTTTACCCTTTTTATAATATGAAAAGCCGCGAATCTGTGCGGCTTCTGGAGGGTTCCACAGATCTACAGGCTTTCGATTCTGCGCCTCCTTTATCATCAGCGCACGCTTCTGCTTTCTCTTCGTCTTCACCATTCACCCAATTCTGATTATTTCTTCTCTCTCCCTTCCTGTAGTAAGGTACGCTCGGTTCTCATATCAAATTTCCTTTCTTTCTTGTTCAATTCGGTGCATTTCGTTGATCGACTCGCTGGGTGAATTGATTGCAGGGCTCGATTGTTCGATTGTCCTGGTCGAGGGCTTGTTAATTATTGGAGATCGAGATGACCCATATCCTTCAATATGATGATAGCTTAGTGTGTTCTTTTGTTTCTTGGGTTTAAGTTTCAGTTGATTCTAAGATCTTCTAATGTTTCAATCTTTAACCAAAGCCCACGCGGGAGCCAGAGAGAGCGAGATCGCGAGAGAGCTCAAGCCCGAACGGGCGGCAAGACCAAAAATCCAAATAACGATGGGTTGACCCCAGAACAGCGCCGCGAGAGGTCTGTGTTTTTCTCCATTCTTGCCCTCTCTTCCCAATGATGGCTTTAATTATGGGTTTGATCTTATTGCGTTCCTAATCTTGTTGGTTTGTCACAGGGATGCGAAGGCGCTGCAAGAAAAAACGGCAAAGAAGCAGCAGCAAGGCAGCGGAGGGAACAATTCCGGGAACGAAGGTAAAAGCAAGAAATAAATGTAATTACAATGGAAGATAATCCTACTGTTGCTGCTGATTTGGTGGTGTTGTATTGTAGTTGGGGGTGTATTTTTTTTTCCTTTTTCTTCAGATCTTTGAGGTTTCTTGTCATGGGAATATGGGATTCATGTCTGCGGTGTTCCATTGTGGGCATTCTTTCTGTCTGAACTCTTGATAGCTGTTCTGGAATCAAAGATTTCATTACCACAACTCCTGATACACATTGATTCAAACTAGGGTTGGTTTTTTATGCTCTATACTGCTCAGGCTTCTTGTTCACAAGCTCTTTGACTTGATGTGTCCTGTTACTGGAGGTCTTTGTTAAGTTTCGGGAAGGTGGTGGTTGATGGCTATGACTGTTAGGTGAAATCTTGTTGCAAAAGATTGGCAAGCCTCCCATGAACGGCTGTGAAGGGGTTTGCAGGTTGTTGGTTGATACTTGGATTTGTTTGGGTTGTTTTAAAAGTGCTAATTAGACTTTTATTGAGGAATTGCAGGACAATGTTAGTAGTTTAGGTTTTGTAAGTCGAGCAAATATTGACAGCTTAGCTGATTACCTTCAGGTCACCTCATATCCGTGTTGATTCATTCCCTAAACAATAATGATTTCGGTTGAATTTGCGTTTTATCATGTTGGTTATCAGGTAAGGATTCTTTCGGTCTCGTGTTTGGCTGTTTTCGGGTTCGGTTCCTCTCAGATTTGGGTAATCTGGGGCTTGGGTTATTTTGTTTCAGGTTCATGTATTTCATTTTAAATTTAGGTCCGTATTGTTTGGATCAAGTATTGTAGTTGGCTTTTTAGAGTCCATTTGGCAGGGCTTCACACTGTTAAACAAAATGCTTATGTCGCTTGCTGAAGCGTGTTTTCAACTGTGTACTCAGTGAAATTACGAGAATACCCATATCAATTGAAACATTGACTTGCCAGTTGCCAAGTTGAAGCAATCAACGCTTCAAAGTTCAAACCTTCAAATAAAAAGAGACTGCCGACTAGCCCTGGCTGGCCTGAAATTTTGCGAGCGTCTCATTCTCTGTCATCATCTTCGCTAAGTTTGAAATCAAAATCCCTAACATTAACATCTCTACTATTCACCCAAACATGTAATTCGTAGTTGGAAAAGATCCAGTTCACGAAGAGATAACTTGTCATCATAGTTGAAATTGAAATCCCGAACATTAAGATGTCGGAACTTGGCGGCAACTTCTGGTGGTGATCTATGTGAATGCTAGCTTGACAACCGCGCTCTGCCTCGCTTTGTGTTAGCCCGACACCAATTACATAGCACGATTAAGGAGCTTTGGGGTTGATTTTTGCTAACTATGGCGGAAGGCTTTTGTTCTGTAAACGTCTAGAAGTTACTGGAGTAGAAGAATAGCAGTACTGATACATGGCACTTTCGTAAATATTTGTTAATTCATTGCGTGGTTGTGTCATGAATAGGGATAGGGCAACGGAGCCCTAGCCCATCCTTTAGTCTGCATTTCAAAACAAGCATGGAGTCTAAGATGCGAAAGATCTGCCCCCACCCATGGTCATTCAAACCCTTACGGCATGTTTGGCATGTTCGGTTGTGAGGATAAAAAAAATACATGGGATAGGATGGTTAAAGTTGGATAGTTTGGAATGATATAGAATGAGATATGATGATCAAATCATTTGTAGTGATAATTAAAAGTTCAGTATCAAAGTGTAAAAAAATAGTAGAGCTCCGTCCACTGTCCCTTAAGTTACACTGTTATCCTATTTGGGTCCCGTTTTAAGAATTTGTATCACTTTCATCTTGTAAATTGCAATCGTGTGCACTATTGGTCATTTCGTCACATTTTCCGTTAAAATCACTGTTAAATGGGTAAAATTACGAAAATATTTAAATCTAATATTCATTTTAACACCAATCTCTTAAAAAACGACAAATCTACCCTAAATAATTACAAATCTTACAAACTTCACATGCCCTAACCTCCTGCCCAGCCATCCTTCCTCTTCCCCGGCGAGCCCAACCCCTCCCCGCCTTGCCCCATTGCCGGCGTTGTCCCTCCCATCACCAGCCTTCTCTGGCCCAGGACAAGTTGAATAACAAAGATTAGAAAACGGTCACGAATTTGAGTTCACGAGTTAGGGATCTGGGTCACGTAGAAATTCGTCGAGATTGGTGGCGGAGTTCGCTGGAACGAGTGAGGAGGTGGAAGCTATACGGCTTGGCGGCACTGGAGCGGCAGATTAGGGCGGCATGCGGGTCGGAGAACGATGGGCAGATAAATCGGGTCCCCTCGATTCGTCCCGAGTTGTGTCAACTGGGGGCTTCCGGCGACTAAGGTTGGCTTCGCTAGGCTGTATAAACATGATTCAGACGAAGCATGAAGGCGGATGGTGGCTATAGTTGGGTTGATGGAGGCGGTGATTGGGTGGCTGGAAAAGGAGAGGTCAGGCATGAGTTTGTGGGTGGGTTGGGTTAGAGAGAGAGAGAGAGTGTGTGTGTGTGTGTGTGTGTGTTTGTGATAGCCAGGAGGTGCATGTCCGGAGAGAGCCCCTGGACCTGAACGGCTTCCGCCTGAAACCGTCGGATGTAGTCTCGAAGGGGTTCCTCCTTTTGCTGTTTCACCCGCAACAGGTGTTGAACAGTCTTCGGGGGTGGTCGGACGCCCATGAAGTGGTGGAGAAATGACGAGGCCAGGTCTTTGAAACATTTAAAATGCTATCCCTGTAGTGTTCCGAACCACGTCGATGCAGCCCCCTTGAGGGTGGAGCTGAAAGCCTTGCAGAGAATCGGGTCCGTGGTGTGGGCCATCTCCATTTGGGAGATGTAACGCCGCAGATGATCGACGGGGTCAGTAGTAACGTCATAGCTTTCGATCACTGGCATGCGAAAGCCGGCGGGCGCCTGGACGGCAATGATATCTTCGGTGAAAGGCTGTGTCTGGAGGACCTCGATATCATTGAGGACCTGGTTAGGTGTCTTGACATGCTCCTCAACCACGTTGATTCGTCGGAGGAGGTCGTCGACACAGAGATTCCCGATGGAGTGGTTTTGGTTCTGGGATTGTTCTTCCCGTTCGTTGGGTGGTGGAAGGCGAGCGGCCTGCATTTCCGCCTTAATGGTTTGTACCATCAAGGTCTTCATGTCATTAAGAATGTTAGCCTGTAGAAGCATCATCTGAGCGGGATCAATGATGATGGGTTGGGGGACCGTGGAAGGTCCGGAGATGTTGGCCAAATTGGCCGGTGGATGTTGTGTAAGCGGTTGTGTCCCTGTTGCCCTGCCAACTAGGAGCAGAGTGCCTATGGAGCTGGAATCGGCTTCCTCGACATGCACACTGTTGTCAGGATTGTGGGTTCTCCTTGTTTTCGCCATTGAGATGGAGAGGGAGAGAAAAAAAGTATATGGAGAAAGTAACACGGCTGTTTTTCGTTCCCACAGACGGCGCCAAATTGATAGCCAAAGGATGATATCTGGTGGTACTGTTATGGTGGTGACCGGAACGGAACTGCTACCAAGACCTGCGAAAGGCAAGACACAAGAAGCTTTTAGGTGCAGAAGAAAGGGGGAGTGGGGGTGTGTAGTTCTTACCCGATTTTTGGTGGGCATCACCCCCTTTATGGGGTGATGCCAGGTCTCTCCCCATGCTGGGGTAGAGTGCCATTTGGATTTCCCCCATGTTGGGTCGTTGACTTCCAGGATTTTGGGGATTGACGTTTCCTCCCAACAGTGTCAGCCTGACACCACCTGAGTGGGCCTCTGACTTGGAGTGTTAATTGGGTTTGGCCCATGCCTGTCAGTCAAACCCATATCAGGGTAGTGTTTTCCCACCAGCGTGATAATACGAAGGTACGGGGGTACACCCATGAATTGGTAGTGTGTTGGTTGAATTCGAGGACGCTCCTCGTATTTATGAGGGGTGCTCCTCGTAGTGACGACATCAGCGTCTATAAAGACATTACTTGGGCCCATATATATCAGTTTGTAATATTTGAAATTATTTAGGTTATATTTGTAGTTTTTTTTACGGAGATTGATGTTAAAATGAATATTATATTTAGAGATTTTTGTAATTTTACCACTTCAACGGCGATTTTAACGGAAAAAAGTGACAGAATGATCAACGATGCACACGATTGTAACTTACAGAACCAAAGTGATAAAAATTCTTAAAACATGACCCAAATAGGACAATCGTGTAACTTAAGAGACTATGGACAGAGTTTACTAAATAATAATAATAAATTCTATCAATATCTCATACTACATTTCTTATCATTTAGAAAGTGAAGGATGAATTTATCCCACTTTTATGGGGTTAAAGTGGTAGTTGGGATGAATCTCATTTCATCCTTTGAATGTATAATGCAAATGATGCTCGTAGAGAATGGGATGCTAGGAACCTGACGGTTCATGAGCATAAATGTAATCCGCCGATAACACCTGTGCTGAAGGTGCAGTCTTGGTTGGCGGCTTGGTCTAATGCTCGCGACTTGCAGCACCCACAGCCACAGGCCCTGCGGCCTCCTTGGGAACCGGCTAGGTGGCCTAGCTCCTCCATCGACAAGTGTTGTTAAAGTAAATGTGGATGCTGCTCTTAAGGAGTCTCAACTGGCGGTTGTTGGTGTAGTGGCCCGCACATATTCTGGTGTTGTTGTCTATGCTCGTTTTGATTGTTTTTGGTACTTTGGTGGAGATCCTCTTTTTTGTTGAAGCACGTGCTTTATTTGCCGGAATGTAGGAGGCACATCGATAAGGATGGCGTGAGGTGATTTTCAAGTCACATTGTCAGATTATTGTTCGCGAGGTTAATCGCAAAACAGGCCCTGCCATTATCACTTTGGTACTCTAGTTGATGGTATTTGTTTCCTTAGCTCATCTTTTAAATTGTTCTTTCACTTTTTCCCAATTAGGAGAGACTAACAGGGTTGTTCTTTCTCTAACTAAACATGTTTTATCCTCTCTTAATTCTTTTTCTTAGTTGGATCCTATGCCAAATTAGCTATTGGCTGTAACTCTGGCTGATCATTAATAATAGTTGATTGATTTGCTCTAAAAAAATGGGATAAAAGTCCTTTCATTTTTCTTTATCCATGCAATCAAACAAACATTAGAGTACATTAAGCTAGTTCTCCCCAATTTGTTAGACTTTAAAATGTAGAAAATACAATCCATGAAATTGTCTTCCATTTCCACAATACGAAAAAACTGAGCTCACGTTACCCATTTCATTAAAACAATTCGAGAGATTTTTCTTATTAATCGCTCAAGAAATAAGCTTTCTGGTGAAATAAGATGGAGATGTATATCATCTTGGAAAAACAAGAAGAAAGAGGAGAAGAGTGTACATCAGAATTTCTTATTAAACGCTCGTCGTTGGTGATGTCGGTGATTACTGTTGATTTTCGGAACGTTATTAACATGTTTGTCATGCTTATATATTACATGGATACTACATTTAAGTAATAGCACGATGTGTTTCTTCCATAATCATGTCATATATCCATTAGCATCATACAGAGAACCTAGCATGATACTAATGGCAAAGAACCTAACATGATACTAAAGAAAGGATTAAGGGTGTGTACCTTTCTTCAGGACTTCAATGGAGGATGGACTTGGACATGTGCCAAGGAAGCGGACAAGAAGTGAAAAGCTTCTTGTGAAGTTCCACCCACAAACTCTAAGTAGAATGCCTACGAAGGCTTATTGAGAGAGAAGAGATGAGAGGCAATGCTGCCAAAGGGATGATGATAATGGCGCCATCCTCCCTCTATTTATAGAAGAGGATGAGCTGCCAATGAGAGGGCACAATGCCTCCTCATTTGCGAAGTAACATGTCTATAGGGCCAAGGGCTGCAACCAATGCCCCTTGGTCCATGAGACATGTCTCATGCCTTTTGCCTTTTCAATTAAGTAATTAATTATAAAAGGAATAAATGAATGATTGTATCTAATAGGAAATTAATTAATTAATTAATTATCCAAATAATATCTTTGAAGAGGAAAGGAGGTGACCCATGCCCTTGCCCATTCGGCCATGGGACATGAGACGAATGGTGCAAGGCATGGGTGCATCCTTGCTGGAAGGCACCAGGGCGAAGGGGCACTCACACCCCTAGGCCTATGGCCGAATGGGTGCAAGGCCCCCTTAGGGTGCCCTTTTGGCACCCAGGGGTGCTACGCACCCTTAGGCCATGGCCGAAGGTGTGCTTGGCCCTTTGGGTGCCTCTTCGACACCTTTTCACCAATTACGCACATTTCCGCCAAGAGACACGTCTCTTCATCAAAAGGTGCCTAGACACATTTGTACTAAGCTCACATAGAGCTAGTCCAAGACATATTAAACCATTCATTGAGCTCCTTTGAGCTCATATAAGCTCACTAAGAGCAGATACACATCTCTCTAGATCAAACACTCAGATTGAGCTGAGTTGAGCTGTGCTTAGCTACTTTTAGCTAGCCCAGGTCATTTTGGTGCGCAAGAATTCCAACAATTACGTAGTCATAGTTGAATGTTTCACCATGATGCTAACCAAATATTCGGTCCACTGTGATTAATCCATCGGCCAATGTTCTTGTGCTACCCGTTTCGTTGGGTTTGGTCATCTATAACTTTATTTAAGTTTTTTTTAAAGTATTAAACAACGTTATTTATTTCTACGATCCGAGTTGTTTCCGCATATATTGAAGCTCGATGATAATGTGAAATACTATGGAAAATAGTACTAGATATCGAGATTGTAATTTGTAAATGAACTCTTAACAATGATCATCCATATATAAAAGTTGATAATTAAACTGAAAATTTTACCAATATCATAAGCGAAATTCTAAAACACGGCTAATTCTTATTTATGCCCGGGTAAAGTTTGTCAACCGATTACATTTGTTAGCTTTAGATATTCTAGACAGTATTTATTAATTATTTGCAAATAAATAGGCTTTAGGTGTAAAAACTCCACTGTTAATATCACGATTAACATAAGATAAATTGACAAAGTAAAAGAAAGAATTACGTACCATGCTCCATCGTGGTCTGATATTCGAGGTCTTGGGAGCCATGAGACTTTCCTTCACAGTACTGCAACCACGGATGAGGATCAACAACGTCCTTAAACCCTCAACTTTGAGTGAAGTGCGGATTCACAGCATTTAATGTTCGTGACTTTGGAGTTGGAGGGAATGAGTATTTATAGGCCCATGTGTCGCCCCTGTACCGGTCCAACATGGGAGATGATGCCGCGTGTCGCGGATGGGACGAGCCTGACCCCTGATGTCGACACGTGGAAAGTGAAAGTGTGGTAAGCGGGCGCTTCCTCCTTGATATCTTGTGCCGAGCTGTGCTTCCGAAGGGGTTCTTGTCGATGATGGTAGTCTGAAGCCCTTTTGAGACAAGTGCATTGGGCTGCGACATAAGTAAGTCGAGGTGTCTCCAGGGGTTATCGTCTGAGAAGGGCGAGACCCACCACTCACCGAACTAAAAAGTGCAAATTTACTATCATTCATTTGAAAGATCTAAATTTACCACTTAACTTAGACATTGAGTGAAATTTTATGATTGTTGCATTAATTATAACAGTCTTTCGTCAATAAATTACATTTTACGTTCTTATACTTTTCACCTAATACATTTAAGATCAAAAGTTTTTTTATTAACAAAAATATTAGTCTCCTTCATTAAGTCACCACTCAACACCACCGTTCTTCCACCATCCTAAACTGCTCCATCAACTTTTACTTAAATATGCTTCTTCCACTGAAGAAACTCATTCCCTTATAGCATCTCCAACAGTTTCCCTAAAAGTTTCTTCAAAATGGGGAAGTAAAATCCACATTCTCCAAATTATTTTTGCTCTAACTCCAACAGCTTCCCCATTTTAGAGAATCACACATTTATTACTACAATAAAATATAATATATTTTTATTAATAAATAATAAATTATTTGTAGTGATGAGAGAGGGGAGAGAGAAAATGTGTTTAAACCAATAACAATGGCCAAAAGAGATGAGGGAGGAGAGAGGTTTGAAAAAGTTGAATTGGATCCAAAATTTGGAGATACTCCAAATTTGGGGAAGATTCCATTTTTCCCCATTCTTTTCCATTTTAGAGAATGAGATAAAGAAGCTGTTGGACAGAAAAAGTATCAAAATTCTCTAAAAGTCAACATTTTAATAAAATGTGGAAGCTGTTTGAGATGTTGTTAGGAGTTAGGACAGCGGCCTCTCTGGCAGTGGCAACAAAGGAAAACAACAACAAATGAAGCATGTTGAGGTTTTTCTCGCTAACTCATGGGTTTATTTGTCCACTCCATGGAAGTAAGTGAGGTATTCGCATATTTGAGCAAATTGAATTGACAGTAAAAAAACAAATTTCCTAATTTCTGATTCGGTGGAACAAATCCTCTTCCATCATTCATCAACCTTTTTTACCCTCGTTAAGGATCTCTCTCTCTCTGATCCTCCGCTTTAGACAAAACAAATGAGAGGAAAATCAAAAGCGACTCCCAAGGACAAACGAAAACTACAAAACAAAAGCAACATTGATCATTCAGTTTCAGCAGCAGAGAAAAAAAGAGCAAATTTTGTTCCTTTTCAGACAACCAGGTCTGTTGATCTACTCTCTTTATCGCTTGATTTGACTCCCTTCTCGTCTTTCTTTTCCTTTTCCTTCTTTTGCGCGTGTGTAGTACTTTGGCACTATAGTAGTGTTTCTTTTTATTTTATTTTAACTTTTGTTTTTATTGTTTTGATTTGTTCGTACAGAGTATAAAATACTCTCTCAATTCATTTATTATTGAAACATATTGACTAGATACGTTGTTTTAAGTGAAGCTGATTTTGAGTTGGCTTGATAAGTGGAAGAGATGGATAGATGATAATTGAGTAAATTCATGTACAAAAATTTACTAAAAAGGGAAAGTGTTTCAATAATTCAGGGATAACCAATAAAAAAAATGTTTCAATAATTTTGGGACGGGGGAATGGGAATAGTTCGGGATTTGGGAAGCGAAATTTGTAGTTTTGAAAAGTGGTTTTGATGTTCGTAGAGGATAAGTTTGAGAACAAAAAAACGTTTATTTTACATATTTTAAGGGTAGAAATGTGGAAATTATTCATGTCTTGCAACAATAGGGGGTTTCAATCCTTATATTTTTTGGGTGAATATTTTGATATTCACCCCCATAAATTCGGTGAATATAACTGCCCCAAATTCGGATCTCACTGAGGCCCGAATATGAGAATCACAAGTGATTCACGTACCAACCGCAGTTTTTGACCATAGGAGTGAATATTTTCTTCAACAGCAGCTTTTGGTGTCCTACTCCCCCACGTGTCAACAACAAGTAAGCTGGAGGGTGTTGAAATTCTGATCAGGTGGGCCCCACCGAAAATAGTTGGAGGTGCTCTCCTGCTCTCGTTCAGTTCATGCTTGAGGGCCAAAAGTAGAGCGTGATTTTTGGGGAGAGATTTCCGAAAAAATTCGGTGAATTTTTTTCACCCCTCCCCCATGTTTGAAGCCCCCTAATAAGGGGTTTCAAAGTTTAGGGATTTTTTGGTGAATTTTCAAATTTCTCACCTTCGCATTTTCACTCGTGAATTTGTAAATTTCTCACCTCAAATTTTTCGGATCTAACGTGAATCACGTTGAACTGATTTCAGGCAGTTCACCGTGAATTCCGGCTGCCCGAGCACACCCTCCACGAATCAGCCAAGAACCTCCCACCCCCACTCCCCTTTCGCATGGCTGCCTACTTTCTGTTGGGTGACAAATTACGAAACCCCGTCGGCGGGGTCCTCCTCGTTTTGGGGTTGGGCCTTGGGGGTCCAGGCTGTTTTTGGGGAGCCTGCTGATCTTTTTGGGCCGGGAACCCGTTGGGCTCTTTGGCCATCAAAGGGAGAGGAGGGGGAAGTGGGAGATCAATTTGCAGGGATGTGTGGGGGTAAAAATGTGAAATTTTAAAATATTAGGACAAATTATTAGAGTTAAAATTTTAGTATCCAATTTTTGTAGTTAAACATAAAATCTAGGGAATTTTATAAGTTCTAAAAGGAAATTAGCCTACTGATGGGTTTTTGTCCCATTTTTACAACCATTTCACAAAAAAAACTAACTATTTTAATTTTCTCTCTTAAATTTATCTCACTCTCTCTTATCTCAAATTAAAAAATGTGTCATTTATTTTTTTGCTATTTTTGTTGGGACAACAAACACAACCTTATTTAATCAAGGCCCATTGATTGGACGCCGTGAGTGAAGCCTCAAATCAGAAGCTGTCACGCCAGCATAAGGCACGGCATGGCATCCTATTGATGGAAGTTTAAATTATTATTGATTTATGAGAGAATTTTTTTTTTTAAAATTGATGAAAATTTAAATTATTATTGATTTATTATTGTGTGTTAAATAACACAACCTTATTTCCCCTCTATTTTCAGCTCATTAAATGGAGTACTAGTAACACTGATTCCGCGCAATGTATTCTCTTCCACTTAACCACCATTTTCCGAGGAGAAATTCGTAACTTCATCGCATTCTCTTCTTGCCATTGGAGGAGGGGCGATCAAAATGTCCTAATTTCTTGATCTGGGTTTCTTTTTGTTTTCGCTTTCCGATGACTGACGCCATGGAAGGCGCTCATCGGCGGGCCTCGCTGCTCGAAGTTATGTCGGCAGTAGACGGCGCTAAGAACTCCTTGGCCGGGTTGAGCCTCGAAGCTGTACTCAATTCCACTCACTGCTCGCAAATTCAGCTGTCGCCGGCAAGGCCGTCGACCTCTAAAACGCTCCTCGACATCATCAATGACGAAGAACCCAACAGAGACCGGCGGACCTGGAAGCAGTTGAGAGAGATGCTCCGGCTGAAGCGTGCCGGCGCTGCTTGGATCTCCACGGTTCCGATTCCGCAGACCAACATTCTTATCGGCAACGAGAGAGTGAACTCTGGTCCACATGTTCCCATCTCTAATCAATTGGTCGATTCTCGCCGGAGTTCCGTCAATCCGTTAGATCCCGACGACACGGACCGGGCTGGTACTGCGAGACGGAGCGAGGACGGCCGGAGACGCCTGCTGGGCGAGGCATTGGCTGAGGAGCGGGAATTGTCCGCTCGGGAAGCAGTCGCCGCCCAGGAAGCGGCCGAGACAGAGGCGGAGGCGGAGGCGGCGAGGGCAAGAGGGAGCGACGCCCACCCGGTGATTCAGGAAGAGAATCGGCCAGTGAGCATGTCTCTGATGGAACTGATGGGCGGTGAGGGCGACGAGGACTTGGGAGACGAAGAGGGAGGAGAGGCTGAGGTACGTGATGTTGCAACGGCGGTGGAGGAGGAGATTGACGGCGGCGGAATTGAGCACACGTGTTGCGTGTGTATGGTGAGGCACAAGGGCGCGGCTTTCATCCCTTGCGGCCACACGTTTTGCCGGGTATGCTCCAAGGAGCTATTTGCTCAGAGAGGAACTTGTCCCATCTGCAACAATTTCATTGTGGAAGTTCTCGAAATCTTCTGAAACAGCGTATGATTTTTCTATCACATTTCCTTCCTTTCCCAGTGTACATATGAAGTGTGGAAGTTGTGGATTTGTTGTTCCCCCTTCTTTGCTCTGCTCAGTTCCATTTACAGACCTCAGTCAGACTTCAACTAGAATTAGCATCACCCTGGGTTTGGTTATTGCTTTCTGGTCCAGATGTTTTCTTCTTCATGGCAGCAAGCAGCAAGTTTTCTTGGCCAAAAAGGCGTTGTTTCTTCCTGAGGCCCTTTCTTTTGCTTCCAAATTCACACCGAAAGTGCATCCTTGTCTGTTATCTTCTTTTTTCCTCTGCCTCTAGCTGCCTGGTAGCTAGCTAGTTTCATTTTTAGGGACAATGAGTTTGATGTTCCTAATAGAGGATTCATGTTTAATCTGAGTGTTGTGTGCAGCTGCAAGCTGGGATTGGTTCATGTGCTATGTGATAACTTGAATGTGATTAATCAGGAAACAAGACCTAACCAACCCGGTTCATTTACCAGTCAAATAGCCGAATCATGTTACAACAAACTGGGTAATAGCTTAGTCTGTTCTGTTTTCCTTGTGTTCTGTTGGCTCATCATGTCATGGTCATCTTCAACGATTCATCTATTTCCAATTTCCATGGAGTCTTCATCTTCACCTTCATCTTCTTCTTTAATAGGTTTTAGCCCCCATTGCTCTTTCTTATCTTCACCATACACTTTCTGATCTTCAGCGCTGTCTTGGCCGTAATCAGTAATAATTTCTTGATTTTCGTCCATTGGATGTAGAGATAGTAAGAACATTGATAGTAAATGAGAAATATTCCAGTGCACACACACACACACGAAGATATGAGATATACATACAAGCGCCTTCTTAACTTTGTACCTTGGTAGTCATCATTTCTTGATCATTGTTGATTGGCTCTAGATATCGAAATCACATTAACAATAAATGAGTAATATTTAAGTATATGTTCAAAACCATGAGGAGTATAATTTACAAGTATATATGAGTAGTTGAGTACCCTCCTTAACTTCGTACCTTGAGGAAAATAAAAAATAAAAATCAGCCCTTTATTCATCTTCGTAACCATCCATCCTTGATTTCTACCTTGAGGATAGCCGGTCATTTTTCATCTTCGTCGTCACCAGATTCCAGAGCACCGCAAGATCAATAAAGCAAGGAAATATTACTGAAGGTAACAACCAAAATGCCCTTCTTGTCTGCTGAGCACTTATTATCATCATCATCAACAACACCACCTTAATCCCGGCTACCTTGGGTTCGGTGACATGAAATTTATAATAACGATCAATTGTCAAAAATTAATTGACACTATAAATTAATGCAAAAGCATAGTGACAATGTTTTACGTCGGATGTCCTTCTTGTCGCAACCTTTTTTCGAAGGAATAGTCTACCGAGCACTTATAAAAAGATTAATTAAGAGTAAAAACTTGCACAATTTAAAATTAGGAAATAAGACATGAAGTTACTCCACACTACAACGCACAAACTAACTTGAATGATTCTTCCATGATCTCGTAACATCTACAACAATACTAGCTAATTTTAAATTAAATTGTAGCTAAAAAAAACTATTTTAGCTAGTGAGTTTAACATTGTCATCACAACAATGCTAGCTATTATAGTTAGACACATTTATTATTATATCAACCATATTTATTTTATAGCTAGCAAAAAATTCTATCTCTTCACTCTTAAATTTAAGGAGCCAAATAGCAAAAGTTATTATGGCTTACGTGATAGTTGGTATTGGTGGATAAAAAATTTATTCACTTTTTCAATTTTTGCTAGTTATATTTAACTTAAGAGTGTAATGACTAATATTGTTGTAGATGCTCTCAGTATCTTATTTATTTTTCAGATGTGAATCAGTTAAAAAACTTCTTATAACTAACCACGGGCCCGTTTCAACTCTTTATAGCATATGCATAAGCCTTCTTCAGAACATATTCCATAAGTGGCTCCTTCACGTAATCAACAATTGTTACAGACTGAGATACTGAGGGAGTTACCATATTCGCATGGTCCCTTAAACGTTGTAGATTCAAAATCAACAAATGTGTAGTACAAATAAGTACCAAAAATGGTATAAACAAGAATACAAAAGTATAAAAGATAGAGACAATGTAGCAATTCTACCAAATTTCAGAAATTAATAAATCCAAAAAAATATAAGAATAATTCACAAGAATAATTACGACGGAATTAAATATAAATTATGCCGAAAATTAAACAAATTGACGGTATAATAATAAAATTCTAATAGAATCACCATTAAATACCATTAAATTCGAGCAAGAGGAAGAAGTGGATGGAGAAAAGGTTCAAGATAAAGAATGAAGGAGCATATGACTTGGCCATTGAGAACTACAATTGATTGGGCCTTCAACTAGTAGTATAATTAATTTAACTATAGAGGAAGTTCAAAATCACGATCGATTCCTTGCGCTAAGTTAAAATAGTAAATGTTAAGCAAGTAATACGTCCTCTACATTATAGAATTAAGATTCCTAGCTGGACTCTACTTTGTTAGTCCTAGTTGGAGTCAACTTTGTTACTGTATATATAGATACTTTTGTAACTTGAATAAACATACAAATTGAAAACCTAGCCTTTTATTTTTAATGAAGGGTTGAGATTCATCTCCTGATTTTATTGATATAAAGTCAAACGATGACACTTACAAGTATAACATGAAGAATTTGCAAAGTTAAGGCAAATGAAAGCAAAGAAACCTAGCCCTTGGCTTTACAAATTAATCAAGGGGGAAATCGTTTGATTTTTTTTTTTTTTGCAAATTTCCTTCTTTCCCCGATGTATATATGAAATGTAGTGTAGAAGTTGGTTCCAATCTGTGTAGTAGCTAGCTAGTCTGATTTTCCTTGTGTTATGTCTGTTGGCTCATCATCATGTCATGGTCGCCTTCAACAATTCATCTACTTTCATCGATTACCAGTCATATTATCTTCAGCAGGAACATCTGAATCGATCACTTCATTTTCGTCCTCTTCTTTAATAGTATGTAGTCCCCAGTTTACTTTCTGATCATCACTGTAATTAGTCATTTCTATATCTTGACTATACACTTTCTCATCTTCACTGGACACTTTCTCATCTTCACTGGACACTTTCTCATCTTCAACGTAATTAGTCATTTCCAAATCTTCATCGATTACTGGTTCTAGATATCACAATAATAAACTACTACAAATTTAAGTGTACTTTCAAAATTAGCTCACAAAAAAAGTTGTAGAGTTTAACTTTGATATTTTGTGTTTGAGTAGACATATCGATAACATTTAATAACATTTGTATACAATAAATTTAAATTTATAGTTCATGATGAATGATAAATAAAACTATAGTCCCTCTGTCCTGGTTGTCACTTTTAACTTTCTTTTTGTATAGATTAAAATTGTCTTTGATCATTAACTCATTTTGTATAAACTTCCATTATTGATCCATCTCAGACTCATTCTCACCCCTCCCAACTCACTCTTTAGATTCTTTGAGTGAGTGCATTTACAAACGTAAAAATGGACTAAAATAAAATAAAAACAGAAAAATGTCATTTCATTTGAGGCAATTTTTTTGATGTTGTGACAATATATTTAAAATGGATGGAGTTATTAAATGTTAAAACTAAATATTGCAATCATTGAACAACATATACTTTACTTCATACCTCGAGGACAAAATCCACTCCTTTTTTCATCTACGTCACCACCCGGATCTAGAGCACCACAAGATCAATTAAGACATAGGAGAAGAATACACACACACACACACACACACACACACAATATTTCTATCCAAGGAGTTCAAAACAAATCGTTCTCTCAAAAATGTCAAATACCGGTACCAATTTAAGTAAATTAAGTGCATAGTGAGACAGTTTATGAAATTACAGAAAATAGTAGAAACCTAAGATGTGAAGAGTGAACAATCTTTGTTACTGACCATATCTGCGTTTCAAGGTTTTACAACATCTGCATAAGCCTTGTTCAGTACATTCTCCATAAGTGGCTCCTTCATTTAAGCAACAAATGTTACAGTTTGATATACTGATGGGGTTACCATATTCGCATAGACCTGTAAACGTCTGAGATTGAAATTCAGTGCCAACTCCTGAAACAAAAGTTTAACATCCATGTAAATATACAGGGATAGAGATTTCTTACTTAGTTGTCGAAAAAGTTAAAAGTCGATTCATTCCCTTCATGAACTTTTTTCTCAAAATTATTTATATATAAAAAAACACAGTTTATGGTAGCAGTAGATGATAAAAGTAAGGAAAGATAATGGCACGACTAATAATTGGAGTAACAATTATTTATAAGTTCAGGTTGTGCTGTGCTGTGTTGGTCCTTAAAACTTGGAAAATAGAGGGACCGGCAAGAGGAAAGAAATGAAGCCCGTGCGTTTGGCGTCGGAAACCATATCAGGTTTTCACAAGCCAAAGAAAAATACCAAATCAGACCCTCCCCTTCCCTCCGCCCTAGCGCACCACCACCGACTCAGGCTGCACCGTGCAGCCTCCCCACTGTTTGTCTCATGCCGCCTCCACCCGTCTGCACTAGCGCCACCGAGATCGCCGTGAAGCCAAGCACATCGAGATCGCCGTGAAGCTTGGCACCATGAGATCGCCGCGAAGCCCTGGCATCACGAGATCTACCCCAAGTCGAGATTCGCTTCTTGGTTTGGTTGGAGGAGGTGGCCTGATGCAGGAACGAGCAACACGATGGTCGGCGGTGCAAGAACAAGCAGCGTGACGTTTTCCGATGCAACAATAGTAGCGCGACGGTGGTCGGTGGAAGAGCAATCGACGAGATGGGTGAAGACAAGTGCTCGACGCGGGCAGGGGGAACCGGCACAGTGGAAGGGCGGAGGCGGCGCTGCAAGGGTTTGGCGGAGGAGGTGATTGGGGTATTGTGACAGGAAGTGATGAAATTGAGGTGTTATAGAAGATTTGGAGTTTTATGGTTAATGTTTTTAAGTTTAGAGAGTGATAAGGGATTTGAGCAAAATCTTGATTTGCCAAAACTCAGGTTTTGCGGACAGAGGCTCGACTATATTTTCCAAGTTCAAGACGAGCCCAAGCTAAAAAGTGAGAGAGACATATGATATCATGGTCTCCAAAGAGATTCAATTCAGATGATGATATGAATTTGCAGGGATGGATGGAGAAAAGAATCACCATCAGATCGGAGGAAGAGGAGGTGGTTGAAGATCAGGTTCAAGATCAGAAATGCAGAAGCATTTGATGCCATAGGGAACTACGAAGAAACAAACACAATTGGCTGGCTGGCTGGCTGGCAATTGCCCTTCAGAATCACAACCCACTAAACCTAATTAATATCCTCCTACCCAGTCATTGGTTGCTACACCACCACAATAACGTTGCGTTGGTTTTAACTACGGCCACCATCTCACTTCTTCTACCTTTAACTTTTACTCCTATTTATTTATGGAAAAAATACGATGCATAGTTTGACCACCCAGTTGGCAAAGGCTGGATTTGACTCCAGCATGGCTCTTGCAAACGTGGATTGGCTTTTTGGTGGGTTCAATTATTATATGCAAAGTAAAAGAAAGAAAGTTGAGAGATTTAATAGACAACTTTAAATTTTACACTTGAATCGCAGTATATATATATATGGTGAAATAGAGAATCGTTCTTGATATATATGGACCCAGCTCGTATGGTGACGCTGACGTTATCAACACGAGGAGCGCCCTTCGTAAATACGACGACACCCCTCGTATCCGGCCCATAAGTGCGCCCCGTATAACCATATTGGCGGGAAATGTCATATGCCAGCCTACTATAACATAAGACACTCAAAAACAGCACTCAAAGACACAATACCCAAAAGTTGTATTCAAGACACAATACACAAAAATGTCAAGACACCCAATCTGCTGACTAACACTGCTGGGCCAGTGTCCAATCCGTCGCTCTGAAGTCAGATAGCAGCAGCCCAAGCGTGAGGGAGATCCCACCAAACACTCTACTCCAACGTGGGGAGAGTCCTGACATCACCCTATAAGTGGGTGATGCCAACCCAAAATAAGGTGATTACTACACACCCATCCTCCATTCTCTTCATGCACCTGAAAGTCTATTGTGTCTTGCCCTTCGCAGGTTCTGTAGCTGCCTTATTCCGATCACCAGCATTTACTACCGGAGATCGTCTTTGGCTATCAATTTGGCGCTGTCTGTGGGAAAGAAAAAACAGTCGTGTCATTCTTTCCATTCACTTTTTTTTCTCTCCTTCTCCATCTTCATGGCGAAAACAAGGAGAACTCATAACAGTGTGCATGTTGAGGATGCTGCCTCCAGCTCCTCAGGCGCACCCCCACCGCTCCCCGTTGGCGGCGCAACAGGGGCACCGCCGCCCCACAACAACAAGCGGCTCGCTTAACATATCTCCCTGGACCCTCTACGGTCCCCCAACAAATCATCATCGACCCCGCTCAGATGACGCTTCTCCAGACAAGCATGCTGAACGACATGAAAGCCTTCATGGTACAAACCATCAAGGCAGAAATGCAGCCGCACGTCTTCAACCTCCCAACGAGCGGGACGAACAGTCCCAAAATCAAAACCAATCCACTGGGAATCTCTGCGTCGATGACCTTCTCCGACGAATCAACATAGTCGAGGAGCAGGTCAAGACGCCCAATCAGGTCCTCGATGACATTGAGGTCCTCCTAACGCAGCCCTTTACTGATGACATCATTACCGTCCAGGCACCCGCCGGCTTTCGAATGCCAGTCATCGAAAGCTACGACGCCACCACCGACCCCGTCGACCACCTACGTCGTTACATCTCCCAAATGGAGATGGCTCGCGCCACGGACCCCATCCTCTGCAAGGCCTTCAGCTCCACCCTCAAAGGGGCCGCATCGACGTGGTTTGGAACTTTACGGGGCCAGCATTTTAAATGCTTCAAGGACCTCGCCTCGTCTTTCCTCCGCCATTTCATGGGAGCTCGATCTCCCCTGAAGACTGTCCAACACCTCCTAAGGGTGAAACAACAAAGAGAGGAACCACTCCGCGATTACATTCGACGGTTTGGCGGAAGCCGCCCAAGTCCGGGGACTCTCTTCGGACATGCGGCTCTGGCCGTAACTCTGGGCCTCCAGCGAGTCAAGGCTCGCATACAACATCAACGAAAATCCCGGCACAACGATGGGTGAGTTCATAGATTGAGCAACTCGATTCATGAACTCCGAATAGATCAACAAGCCTTACAACAGACCCTCCCCAAACGATCTCAACGAGAAATTTGACAAGGGGTCTGGTTCATCAAGGTATCAACCCTCGAACGTCAATACGAGGCCCTCCGATCATCACCCTGCTCTTCGCGATACCCGCACGAATATTCTGCTGCTGCTGGAGAACCATCCATCAATCGTAAACAACAAAGAGGGATGAAGGAAGATTGTCCTCCTACTCCTGTCGATTCTGAACCCTTCATAAGTCTCAGCCTTCAAGTCCTCTTTCTAGCTCTTATCAAATTGGATCAACTTCAGGGCCCAATGTCTACAAAATTATAAAAGCATTGAATAGTTTTTCCTTTCTCTTACCCTTCAATTTTAGCAACATGTATATAAAATCGTTCCACCGTTCCATCATGACGTGGCACATTTTTGCTACAAAATAAAATTTAATGATAAATTTAAAAATTTCAATAAATTTACTGCATTTTCCCATAATTTACCAGTGTGTCCTGAGCAGAAATGGAATGGAGGTAAAAAAACAGAAAAGAAATAAGAGAGAATTCAGATCGTCGAATGATTCCTTACTGCTCGTCTGTCTTCTCCACCTCGATACTCGCTCCTCTCTCAGTCTCCGTTCACCGTAGACTCAACGTCAATCGGCGTTACCGACGCCGACAGCCGACATCACTCGTCTCGGTTTCGATCTGGATCTCTCGTTCTCGCACTGCTCAAAACGCCACCCTTAAGATCAACAGAAAGGAAAGGTCATATCTCTAGGCCCAAATGCCCTGTGGCTGATCTTGAATGTACGGGAATCGAACGAATTGTTTCTTTCCTCTTGCATTGTGGAATTATAGAAGTGATAGAGCGGTGCTTGTTTTAGTGGCAAGCCCTTTTGATTTTTCATTTTCATTGCTCGAAATTGGGGTCGTTAAAATTTGATCCTGTAGTTTCTAGACTTCTGTACTTCTGCGCCCTTTTGTTTTAGTACCTGATCTTAACTGTTTGGTATAATTTTTATATCACGTATACAACTTTGCTGCTGTTTAAGCTTGAACGAGATCATTTACTTCTGACCAGATGTCCAAGGATCTGGAAAATGTTGATGCGATTGCAACAAATAATGCCCCAAACACTCCTCAGTTGAGTTTCAAGGAAAGATGGTATAATGCCTTATTACAGCAAGCCTCAGTTTATGGAATTGCTGCAGGATATTGCATCTCAGCTTCACTGCTTTCCATCATTAATAAGTGGGCTGTAATGAAATTTCCATATCCTGGGGCCTTAACTGCTTTACAGTACCTAACAAGTGCAGCTGGTG
Organism: Stellera chamaejasme; assembly: GCA_024586325.1. NCBI lineage: Eukaryota > Viridiplantae > Streptophyta > Magnoliopsida > Malvales > Thymelaeaceae > Stellera > Stellera chamaejasme. The sequence continues at coordinate 8,054,073 of CM044982.1, read as the reverse complement.
TATTTCTATGTGGTAGGCTCAAGTTATTAGAGCATGATCCACTTGATCTTCTGACTATGTGGCGTTTCCTCCCAGCTGCCATCATATTTTATCTCTCTCTGTTCACAAACAGTGAGCTCCTCCTCCATGCTAATGTTGACACTTTCATCGTATTCCGGTCAGCAGTTCCTATCTTTGTTGCAGTTGGGGAGACAGTTTTCTTGCATCAACCTTGGCCATCTAAGAAAACATGGGCTTCACTTGCCACAATCTTTGGTGGAAGTATTCTTTATGTTCTTACAGATTACCAGTTCACACTCACTGCTTACATCTGGGCTCTAGCTTACTTGTTGAGCATGAGCATTGATTTTGTCTACATCAAGCATGTGGTAATGACCATTGGTTTAAATACGTGGGGTCTTGTGCTGTACAACAATTTAGAGGCTCTACTGTTGTTTCCAGTTGAACTTCTTATAATGGGGGAACTGAAGAAAATAAAGCATGAAATCTCTGATGAGTCTGACTGGTACTCTTTCCAAGTGGTTTTGCCTGTAGGATTGTCATGTTTATTTGGCTTGGCTATCTCTTTCTTCGGCTTCTCTTGCCGGAGGGCGATTTCTGCAACAGGCTTCACTGTTCTTGGAATTGTTAACAAGCTGCTAACCGTGGTGATCAATTTACTGATATGGGACAAGCATTCCACTTTTGTGGGAACAGTAGGGCTATTAATTTGTATGTTTGGTGGAATCATGTATCAGCGGTCTACGAATAAGAAACCAAAAGCTGTGGAAGAAGTTATTATAGCACAAGAGAGCGAAGAGGAGCAACAAAAACTACTTGAAATGCAAAATAAGGAACCGGGCAGCAGTGAGATGGAAGCTGCTGATGGAGAAGAGAAACAAACTGGACTTGTATGACAAGATTTTGAGGTTCCTTTCTCTTCTCTTGCTAACACCCGAACAATCAGAGAAGTAAAATGGCTGATACCTGGCAGCAATTTCAGAAAGCTCTTGTTACAGGTTAGATGAAATACTGAGACTTAACTCGTTTGGAAAGCTCTTGCTTAACAGGTGCAGAGTGGCCGGTACAAGATCCAGGATGAGAATTCCAGCCTGTATGCCCAATATTCGTATTAGTGCTGGAGTTTGCAGACAAGAGCAACTGAAGTAGTACTAAACTGACACTCAAATTGTTTTAGCAGCTGACAGACTGCTTTTTTAGGTAATGTCATTCCCTTCCCTTTCTCTTTGCGTATTTATTTGAAACCTAAATGCTTTTTAGCTCTCAGTTCCGTGTCTACAACAATATACTGCTTTGTGACTATTCCATTTCTATACTTACGTCGGTAAGAATGATTCTTTTTCCCCTAGTATTGTTATTGAATCAATGTATCTGTATTATGAAATCGTTGCCCATGTTTCGTCACAGTTTATTCCATTTATTTTTTCCTGTCGTAAGCATGTGCTCTTACATATCTGCTTTCAGGGTGAGGTTCATTGGACAAATGATTCTCATTGTTGGGTGAGAATAACTGCATAAAGTTCTAATATGAAGTTCTACCGCTAAAATTTTGGCACCAAATCAAAACTATTGCTCCATATGGGTCTGCCTAACCAGTGAGTCACTTTAAAAAGCTGTTTTGACAAGATTATATTACGATGAACTTCAAGAACTTCAGAAGATCATAATTTTGTTCTTGTTGGGCTACCTCACAAGTTCACACTATGAGGCATGGTTCAAATCTTGGTCCATGTGTAGCTGGGGTGATTCTTCTACCACTTTTTTATTGCCATATTCATTAACGGGCTTGTTATTACTGCTTTTTTAGTAACAAAATTGACAAGTTGAGCCTTAGAACTCTGTTTAACTCAGATTATTATTAGACAGATGGTTAAAGTTTTCCAAAAAAGTAAAACATATTTAGAATTACAAAAGTGCATTATTTTAAAGATCAAAATACTCCTAATCAATGCTGAAAAATAAATGCACTAGTATTTCTTAACAAGTAACATGACTCTTAAGTTTATCAATATCATCATCATCATCAGTGGAGCAACATGACTTTTTTGCGTAGACACCAGTACTCTGTTTTCCTTCTCTTCCGCCTGTTATTTTCATCACCTATCTCCATACCACTGGTCTCTTCATCAGAAGCAACATTTGAGACTGACTCAGGGGCATCTACTTCCATCAAGGCGTCATCGTCGCTATCCTCTACAGCATCAGCTTCATTTTTACCATAATTATTGTCTATGCTCATCTGGTCATCATCATCATCATCATCATCATCATCATCATCATCTTCTTCTGGAATAGGTGCTAGAGTAGGGTCCCAACCCTTTTCTGTTGGATTTTATCAATTTACTTAAATCAAGAATGAGTTTCAATTTTTTTAATTACATAAATGATAGTATAATCCAACAGACAATCCTAGTTAGGCCACTTCCGGCTTAATACAATAAATTGAGTTGTTTACTCCTATGTGATTACAAATTTGAGATTGATTATAAAAAGTATAAGTAAGTTTAATGATGTTAAACCTATATTTATCACGGTTTAGGGTAAATTGCAAAATAGAATAGAGCATCTTTTAGTGATGAGTCTCGAGCATCTAGAGGGGGTTGAGCCCAGTTCCTAGGGGGTACGTAGTAGGTTTTATTACTACTCCCTCCGTCCCATGAAGATTGTTCCTTATTCCTTTTTTGGCAGTCTCACAAAGATTGCACCATTTCCCATTAAGGAAAATTTTCATTATCAAATTTACCTTTCTATCCTCAAATCTACTCTTATTAAAAGGAGAGGTGAGAGCATGAGAGAGAGAAAGATTTGGGGAAGGGTAAATTTGGAAATTCACTAGTAGTCAACAGCTTTCCTTAATTTGTCTGCAAAATGAAATGGTAGAAATATTGTGGGACGGAGAGAGTATGTAGCTAGAGCCCTTCTCTCTCTCTCTCAAAGAAGTTACCTACCTACCTACCTTTGATGTGATGATGGTTCAAGTTGAAGTTGAAGCGTGAGTGGGCAACCCCCAAACGCCCTTGATCAGTAGTAGTTATCTTTTGAAAACAGCCTGCTGCTGCTGCATGCATCACCATGGCTAATTTGTTTTTGTAGCATTTGCATAAACTTTGTTCAGTACATACTCCGTACAAGGCTCCTTCATTTCTACAGAAGGTATTGCAAGTAGCTGAAGTGCTGCTGATCACATAATTATCATCAAATTTGCATGCTCCCTTCAACGATTCAGCGTAAAATCCCTGATCTGCCAGTTTTCCATTTCCTGCATGCAGCAAAATTTAACACTTGATCATATATATACTCCTGTATATACTTGTGATCATTAATTATATTTCGTGGATGGAGCTAGGATGCTGTAAATTTACAGTAATTAAGTTAATGGGGAAACTAATTAAGTAGTTATGCATCAACATCTTTCCTGGCCTGCATGTCAAAGAGCTAGCTCAAGTTTTAATCGAGTCGCGACCTCCAATGGAACATATATATACATAACCAATCGATCTAAGCTCGTTTGGTAATGGCAAACTGGTGTGTGAGCCTTAAGTTACGGGACCCAGCCCAGGCCGCTGTCCATCTCCCCCACCTTACAGTACCGTTCGCTAGCTAGCTAGCTAGCTTTATCGGACCTCATCACCAATCCATGGCGTTGCATCCCTAGCTCTCGCTTCGCCAACGGGGAACACATGAACTTACTTAAGTCCATTTCCGCCATGCCACAAACCTTCTCAGTACCCTCCCTCTCCAATATTCCTTGGCTATGGCGGGTGTGCGTTGTTGGGTTGGCAGGAGGTAGCGGTGCTATGAACAGCAGGACGTTGGCGATCGAGGGTTATACGTACGCTGCAGGCAGGATCCAACGGATCAGTGGCTGTTAGTGGTGTGGACAGTTGCGAGCCGATCGATCAAGCTCTAGACTGCATGCCATGTTGGGGTTCGGTTGGGTGCATGGGCAGCTCGTCATCCCGTGTACCGATCAAGTCACCTCCATTGGATTAAGACGCACGTCTGTCTCATCAGTACAAAATTAGCTATAAACTTTTTTGTTTATTAGTACGTGGCATGAAGATTAATTACCATGAGATTGGAATGCTATTACGAGCAAGATCAGGAAGAAGAGAAGGGCAAATTGCTTCAAAGCATTGGCCATGGATCAAGCTATGGCTGGCCGGCCTTGATGACAACGGAGCGGAGCACGGTGGGTTAAATACAGCTAATTCAATGCCAGTGCAGTGGATGAGGACAAAACCAAACTAACCCAACCATTTAACCCATTTTTCCTAGGCAAATCTTCATTGCTTGCTACACCCCCAAATGATCAAATTTGTTTTCATGTGCATAAGCTTCTAATTATAATGGTTTACATGCTACTCTTCACTAAAGATTGTTCCATTTAGTTTTCACCATTTAATTTATGATATATACATGTGTTATTTCAATGTGTCTAGTGTGTGTATATATATATATTTGTTTGTTTTTTTAACAAATTATTCTTAGTTTTAAATTGAGCTAAACACAAGAATAAAACCAAACAATAATGTCACGACATGTCGATCAAGCTAGCTAAGATACCTGTTTACCCCATCAAACAAAATAAAAAATAAAAATAACTTGTTCACTTGCATCTCCAAAAATTATGAGTATATCAAGACAGGTCCCTCCTGCGTGTTCATATTTGGTTAATGTCAACATGTGTCATAATTCTTTATATATATATATATATATATATATATATATATATATATATATATATATATATATATATATATGGTTAATCGGGTCAACATGTGTCATAATTCTTTATTTGAATACAATATCTCAACCTCATATCCAATATGAGCTTAACCACTAAATTAGATGTTGAGGATAACCCATGCCATAATTCTAAGGGTTAAATGCTCGACTAATTAAGCATAATTGACTGCCACAAGTTACAATTTAAGACATCACTGCCTTAATCAACATAGTCCACGGATGTAAAATAGACTTTAACAAGGTATTTTGTAATTCGCGCTTCGAGGCAGTTAAAATAATAAAGTAAATAATATAAAATTTTCAAATTAAGAGAAAAAAATCTCCATTAGGATTGAAAAATTAAATCTTTTTTTATAGTGATTGAAAAATTTATTCTTAAATGTGTTGTGTTTTCCCAAAGTTATAATTTATGACGAAAAAAGAATATTATATATTGATGTTTAAAAAGTATGAAAGTATTCCTAAATAACTAAAAAGAACAGATAAAAAATCTGAAAAAATTAGAACATGTGGACTTGGTATGCAAAAACTATAACAATATAGGTGAGTAAGAGAAATTATAAAGAAACTATAACAATATAGGTGAGTAAGGGAAATTATCCATAATAAATAAAAGGGAAAAATTTTAGAACACAAATTAAATCTGAAAAACATAAATTTAAATATAAAGGTAAGAAATAACAAAAATTGTCAAATAAACAAATTATTTTTCTTTACCATGATAAAATAACTTGTGCTTAAACGCCGTTTCGGATTATTGATTTGGTAATTATTGACAAAATAAAATAATAAATTCATTGAAAAGTTTACAAGTGATTGAAAATAACATGACATTATTTGCCGAAGTAACTCAAATGTCCTGGGTTCGCTGCAATGATCAATATAACATATACGAGTTTATTTAGGTTATTCATGTAGCAAATTATATATGGGTAAATATTTTCACGATATCAAATACTCACAATAATATTCTTCCATTCAAAGCACTGACACAAACATAATAAAATAGGCTTCAATCATAAAATGAAAATATGTTGAGTTGGTGTATAAAAAATATAAAAGTATTCTTAAACAAAAAAAGGTAAATAATTGAAAGGAATTTGAAAATATGAAAATTAGAAAAAATGAGTTTGATGTGGAAAAATCCTAAACAGTATAGGCATCGAGAAAATAACAAAATTTTGCTCAAACCTAGGGAGGAGGAAAGTCCTCATTTCTATATACGTGACATATCAATATTAGTTAGTGTCATCATTATTAATTGCGGCCTGCCATTATTTATTATGGGGGTGACAATCCGTAATTAATAGTGGTGGCTTCAACTAGTAGTAGTATGCCACGTATGCAGGAAGGAGGATTTTCCTCCATCTCAGATAGGGTAGAAGGAAATTTTTTTCTCAAGAAAATTAATCCTAAAGAAATACTCCCTCCGTCCCTAAAAGGATGGTGCACATTCCTTTTATGGTTGTCCCTAAAAGAATGGTGCATTTCCTTTATTGGAAACTTTAGGTGAGTAACTTTACTTAAATGCCTTTAACTTTCATTCCCAAATTCCACCACTCAACCAAAGTAGGGGTAATTTTGACTAAATGTAACTTTTTCTACTCTTTTCTTAATCTTTGTGCTAAAAGAAATGCACCATCCTTTCGGAAACGGAGGGAGTAAGAGAGAGAGAGACTTAAATAATAAAAATGAAAACATACAAGGTTGATATGCAAAAAATCTAAAAGTTTATCCATACAAATAAAAGGTAAATAAAAGAAAGAATTTAAAAATATATGAATATTGAAAAAATATGAGTTTGATGTGCGGTATCTTAAACAACAAAAAAGAAGGGGGAAAAAGCAATTAAAATAATAAGTAAAAAATTCTGTAAATTGAAAACATATGACTTTGATGTGCAAAAAGCAAAACAATATATTATATGAAGAGAAGTCACCCTTAAACAAATAAAGCAATAAAAAGAGGGGAAAAGAAGGAAAATAAAAAGGTTGTTAATTCCAAAAAAAGAAGGGAATTAAACCGAAAGAATATTAGAGGAAGAGAATGTAATAAATATTATTATAATTTATATAGAACAATATATAATTATTTTAAAAATGATATATTTATTAATTATAATAATAATAAAATATTTTTATTAATTCAAATAGAAATTTAAATAATTTATTTTTATAAATTTTATTTTTTAATTTAAATTATAAATTTATTTTAAATTATTATTTTATATATGTTATTATAATAAATTATTTTATTATTTTAACGTTTAAATTTTCAATTGTTTTTTATTTATAAAATTTTAAAATTTTTATTTTTAATTAATATTTTAAATTTTTATGAAATATTTTAATATAAAAATATAATTATTTTTATTATTTATATTATAAAATTATTAATTTTTAATATATATTATTAAAAATTTTATATTTTATATTTTTTTATAATTGTTTTTACTATAAATATGTAATTGAATTTAATTAAAATTTTTATATTTTTTTAAGTTATATTTTTTTTATGGCGCCGTTGCCGGGGATTGTTTGTGTAGTCATTGGTGGTCTAGCTATTTGCATCTTATTGAATAAGTGGATATTGATTGTTGTTCTTGCTCTTTACTTGTAGGTAACTTTTCCGGTTGATGACCCGAAGCTCACAAGTTCGTCTTGTTGGTTTGGATCCGGAAATTGAGAAGACTTTGCGGAATCTGAGAAACAAGGGCAAGCACACACAAGAAATTCCAAGAGCTTTTAGTTCTTCAGGCCAATCCATCAACATGGAAAGAGGCAATATTCCCGTTGATGAAAATGTGGAAGAGGTTCACGATAATGGGAACCCATTATACAACCAACAAAACAATCAAGGACATGGGAGAAATCAATATGAACAAGAACCACCAATCGAGGATTTATTGAGAGCCGCCCGGTGGGACGATGGTCGGCGGTTAATTCGCCCACAAAGAGCTCCGGGGCAAAAATTCAAGGTTCCAACTCACATGTTCAATCTCATTGGACAAAGGCCCTTTTGTGGAAAGTCTCATGAAAATCCACATGATCATATCGACAACTTCATTGAGATTTGTGAGACTTGTGACGTAGATGAAAGAGCGGTGGATGAGGTGAGAATGAGACTTTTCTCACTCTCACTATTGGGAGAAGCCAAGCTATGGTACAAGAGCCTCGACCCACAACGAATTCAATCTTGGCAAGATCTCCATAGTGCTTTCATGGATAAATTCTTCCCACCGGAAAAAAGCGCTTGAAATTCAAAATGAAGTCTCCATGTTCCACCAACGACCAAATGAAAGTTTGGATGAAGCTTGGAACCGTTTCCGGAGTTTGCTCAAGAAACTTCCGGGTCGAGCTTTCACACCGGGACATCAAGTGAATATCTTCTATGAAGGTTTGAACTCAACGGAGAAGGGCTTGCTTAATGCCACCGCCGGGGGTCGGTTCCGAGACAAAGGCACAACCGAATGCCTTAACATTCTAAACAAGCTAGCCAAGGAAACGGAACCGATGAGCACAAGAGGGGGCAACCTCAAGTGCTAGAGTACAAGGAAGAGGGTTGTATGAGGTTGATATTGAGGTGAGCAATAGTGCAAAGATTGATGCTCTCACCAATGCCTTCTCCAAGTTAGCCAAGACGGTTGAGACCGCGGTTGCCAAGCCTAAGCACGCTATGAGAATTGAAGAAGAAGAAGATTGTGTGGTGTTTGAAGATGCTAACTTTGCAAATTATAGGAGCAACTACTACCCACCGAGACAAGGAGGCGGTTATAACAATTACCAAAGGCCTCGACATGAAGGCTTTAATTATGGCAATCCTAGTGGTGCATTGCAACCGAATCCGGGTTCTTATCGGCAAGGGGGGGAAACCTCTCAATCTCAAGAAAGAAAGAGCAATTTGGAGGAGACACTTGCAACCTTCATGAAACATCAAACCGAGTTTAATAAGACTCAAGAAGGTCAAGTGGCAAATCTTGGAACCCAAATGAGAAATATAGAGCATCAAGTGGGGCAATTAGCAAGCAATGTGAAAAGCCTCCAAAAGGAGAAGAACATTCCAAGTGACACAATTGATCCGAGGGCACATTGCAAGGCCGTCACCCTTAGAAGCGGGAAAGAAGTGGTGCTTCAACCGAAGGAACCACCAAAGGAAGATGAGAACTACCCCCCAAATGCAACCAAGAGGAAGACGGTTGAATCGACTCAAGATGATGTCGAAGAAGAACCGGGTGAGGTTGAGGTTGAGGAAACCGGAGAGAAGGAGGGAGCTAAAATACCCATTGTTGAAGACAATGGGCAATTGTCAAGGCCAACTCTCCCATATCCTCAAAGGCTACAAAAGAAGAAGTTGGATGCACAATTCTCCAAGTTGTTTGAGGTCTTCAAGAAGTTGGAGATAAATATTCCATTCTTGGATGCTATCACAAGCATGCCACCTTATGCGAAATTCTTAAAGGAACTTCTTTCCAAAAAGAAGAAATATTTATTTTTTATATAAAACTTTAATAATTTATAAAAAATAAAAATCATATTGTAATATATTTCTATTCAAATTAATCTCAAAAAAAAATTACTAAAATAATAACATAAAAAACTACTATTTAAAAAAAAATTTTAAAAAAATATATTATGTATTAATAAACAAATTTACTAAATTATAAAAATAATATAAATTTAAAAATAATATAAATAAAAAATCTAATATCTATTTTAAAATTTAAAAATTATCAAAATAAAAAATAAATTTAAAATTTAAAATTTAAAATAAATTTTGTATTATAATAAATTAAAAATTAAATAATAATAATTGATAATAAATGTATTTATATTGAAATAAATATGAAAATAAAATTAATTAAAAATAATAAAAATATAAATTCATAATTTACATAAATTCATTTATATAATTTTAAAAATAAATTAATGAAATATAATATAAATAAATTAATAAATATATATAATAATAAATAAATTTTAATTAATTTAATATTTATTATAAAATAATAATAATAATAAATATAAAAATTAATTTAATGAAATATAATTTTATATTCTATCAATTTATTTATTAATAAAATATAAATAATAAAATCAAATTAAATAAATAATAAAATTATAAAAAAAAAAATCTATTATAAATAAATAAAAATAAATAAAAAAATATATTAAATATTAATTTAAAATTAAATTTTTAAATATAAATTTTATATTAAATATTAAAGAACTGAAGTGTAAGGAACATGAAGTTTAAGGGAATGTGGGTAATTAAGGTAATGCAAAAACAAAAGAGAGAATTGGACTAAAATAAAATCAAACAGAAAAGTCTTAAATCATAAAATTAAAAATAATTGGAAAAAATGTAACCCTAAACGACCAAAAAGCAAAAAAAAAAGTAACCCGCCTAATACAGACGCAGGGGCGAAGCTATTATGTGGCATGGGGGGACAGTTGCCACCCTGAGATTTTATAAAATGTAGGGGTATATAGCATATAATTATAAAAGTTTAGGGATGTTATTTGATATTTTTATTTATTAATTTAACTCAGTCCATTCTCTTATATCCACTAGAGCTCATTCCAGTCTATTGTTGAGCTTGGGCCATTTCATATTTGTCAAACCCTTACCCAACCCACTTTACAATCAAATCACACACAACACACGCACACTCAAAATCTATAACTCATAACCCAACCCAACCCAACATTCAATTCTCATCTCCTCATTCCCATTTCATAGCCCCATCAACACAAGACGCCTCTCAGCCTTCAATTCTCACCAAGCGACGCCTCTCAGCCTCTGCCCTCTTGAAAGATTTTCTAGGCGAGTTGGTGCCGCTAGTTCTTGCTCCATTGCTCGAGTTGCCTCTGCCGTCCGCCCTTCGGGCCACTAAGTTCGGCGTCTCCACACCACAGTCCACTCTCCAAGCTCTCATGGCCGCCGGCGGCTTCATGATTAAATCTGCCGCTCACAACAAACAAGTAGGTACTTCTATATTATAGAAAAATATGGTCAAGTCTATATAATTTGAACATTGCACCTTTAAGAGGATAAAAACAATAGAAATAGAAAAGTATCATAAAAAACATAGGTAAAAAGCAAATTAAAAAAAACTAAAGAACCAATGAGGAAATAATTTAACAAATAATGAAATAAGCACTAAATGAGAAAGGAAAAAGAGAATAGTATATCAATGAAATTAATATAGATTTATTTTTATTTTTTTATTTTTACATTCTATCAAATAACTACTATTACGTATCAAGTATTTAAGTACTTTTCATTTGTCTAAACCGAATTATTTGAGTTAAAATGTTTGAATCAAGTTTTCTAAACAATTACTTCATTCATTCATTTTCATTGCAACAATTTTCTTTTCTTTTTTGAGATGTTTTTTAATGCTTGCAATGTTTTCTTGTTTAGTAATTTTTTCTAATAAATTTACCAATTTAATAAGAGTATCTTTCTCCTTACTTTTAATTTTCTAACTTGGCACAACTAAATTCACACAATGTTTTATTATTCTTTTACTGAGTATTATCTAATTTGACTCCACTACCTTTACTAACAAAACTGTTATCTGGTTTCACTCCACAAACTTCACTTAGTTCGTTCATTCAATTGTTCTAGGGGTAATTTGTCAAACTTCAACAACTTTATACCCATTTTAATCTCGGTAAAAAATTATAAAAGGTTACAATCAATTAGTTAGGGAATGAGGAACTACAATATTTGACGGACCGCCACCCTGAATTTTTTTTTCTGGCTTCGCCACTGTACAGACGCATTTTCTGCATTTAGTAGATAGTAAAGTGTAAATATTACAAAACTAGGTGTTTATCACGTTGTTTACATGAGTTTGAGTTTATTGTTGAATTTGTCGTTTTATAACGTTTGAGGTCAAATCAAATAGAAGTAAACTTTAAAGGGGGTAAAGAATTCCAAATGGTAAAGTTGAGGGGCAAAGGTGATGACACTCGCCACCGCTAATCTGAAATTGCCGAAACCGAAACCGTGGGGACAATGAATTCACTCATGAGAATTACGAAGATCTGAATTTGTCTCCAGTCTTCGTCACCAACTAGAAACATTTTCCGTGTTCTTCGACAAACTTCCAATCCAACAGGTTTCAGGTTCAGTTACAGTTCGATCTGCAACAATCCGGTAGGGAAGATGAACATATTCAGGTTAGCTGGGGACATGACGCACCTGGCCAGCATCCTCGTCCTGCTCCTCAAGATCCATACCATCAAATCTTGCGCTGGTAATTTCTGTTGTGATTGATGGCTATGGAGGTGGATTATGGTCGCAAATTTCTGGAATTTGATTTTTCATTTAATAATACGGTATTCAGTTTGATTTCACAATAGGTTTTAGCCTGATACTGGGATCTGGGTTTTCTTCTCTATGTACCGACTGATCCTACAAAGTGAAAAAAACTAGGAACGGATATTTTAGTTTTGGTCAAAAGTAGAATGCATTTATCCAAAGTAGAGTTCAATTGTTTTGTGATTGGACTATGGGTTCAATTACTAGTAATCACAAGCTGAACTAGTCGAATTTAAGTTGACCCACAATAAAGTAAGCAATGTGCATCTATTGATAAAGATGGATCGGGGTCCTGTTACCTGCAAAGGTGATAATCATGAAACCTTGATTTAGTTGATTTTTCTTGTTCGATAGAGCTAATGGGGTTAGTCCCTTGGATTGTCTGCCTCATTGCATCTCAGGGATTCTTTTCATGTACTAAGGTGTAACCTCACTTAGGAAACTAACACTAGCCTTTCTTTTATGGAAGATATATATCTCTCTCCTCTTTTGGAGTTTGAGCGTGATGGTAAGAGATTTCTGTCAGTATCATTTCCTCATTTAAGTCATCATGCGCAGGCATTTCTTTGAAGACACAAGAGATGTACGCTGTGGTTTTTGCTGCTCGCTACTTGGATATTTTTACCGACTACATATCTCTCTATAACACCATCATGAAGCTCATATTTCTATGGAGCTCGTTTTCAATTGTATGGTATATGAGGTACCATAAGATTGTTAGAAGGTCATATGACAAAGACCAAGACACATTTCGTCACCTCTTACTTGTATTACCTTGCTTCGTGTTGGCTCTCCTGATTAATGAGAGGTTCACCTTCAAAGAGGTTTGTGTTCTGCACTTTTTAACTATGCTCATTATCTTGTACTATGAACATGATCTAGTATATGATTATGCATAGATCAAATTGTGGATGTAGATGTAGTCATTTCATCTAAAACATTCATAATACAGGTCATGTGGGCATTCTCACTGTTTTTAGAAGCTGTTGCCATCCTTCCGCAGCTTGTACTCTTGCAAAGGACTAGGAATATAGACAACTTGACAGGGCAATATGTATTTCTGCTTGGGTATGCTGTACTTCTAGTACATAATGTTTACCTCTCATTTGGCAAATTTGGCTTTCACAGTAACGATTTTGCACTAAATTATTTATCACATATGATATGATTTGTCATGTGTGGTTAAGTGTGGATAGGATAATTTGATTTTGTTTCCTTTAGTTACAGTTGGTAATTCAATTTGGTTCCTAATTTGAAAAATTAAGAACTTTTCGATGACCTGTCATGTTTTTGCAGGGCATATCGAGCGTTATATATTCTTAACTGGATTTATCGCTACTTTACCGAACCCCACTACATTCACTGGATACGTAATCTCTCTCTCTCTCTCTCTCTCATATGTTTCTCTGCCCGTGTGTGTGAATGTGCATGCACGAGTATGTGTTTGCCTCGTGCAAATGTTCATGCATTTGCTTCCTTTCTAGATTTATTGCATCAAGTGATTAAAATTTCTTGGAGGTACTGTCTGCATAGTATGTACTATTGGCTTGGAGGTACTGTCTGCGTTAGATGTTCCTGCAATTCTTTTATATGCAAGCTGAAGCTCTATCATGTTCCTAATTCACCCGTGTTGGTAGTGCATTAGAATATGTTAATATTGTTATAGGCTTTCCTGGCATTTACATGGTACCCAATCGTGGATTAGTTCACCTTTTTGGATTTGATTTTGTCCCTGATAACTTCTTCGGGTGCTTGTCTGCTGCAGCTTGGGTTTCTGGACTTGTCCAGACACTGCTCTATGCTGACTTCTTTTACTATTACTTCGATAGGTAATGAAATTGCCACCTTTTTTACCCTCCTTTTCCTCCAACTCATTTAGAACTGCCTTTCCCGAGCTGAACTTTGTTGATGATGAGTGTTATATGCAGCTGGAGGAACAACAAAAAGCTCCAGCTACCGGCATGATTGGCTGATGATGTCCACTTGATTGAGGTGCACGATGCTTACACTATCTTAAATCATTAACCCTCTCGGATTGTAATGAACAAAAACAGGCTTAGTGAGTGATAAGAAAGGAGAGTATAGCAGTGAACTAAGCACGACAGGTCTTATCTTGAGGTTGCTCACAACATTAAATCTGGTAGACCATGGAAGTTTGAGGCAGACATGCAATGAGTCCATAGATTACATTTTTTTTATACCCCAGAATGTTCGTAGTTTATGTTGCAGTGTTTAGCTTCCGCTATGTGAATTTCACGTGCTCATTGAACATAGTGAAGTTACATAATGATACTCCATCCCCGTCACCTTGTCTCATTTCTATTGAATTGTTCACCTTTTGATATCTATTTGATTTTAGTTTCTCTATATTATTCGTAATTAGTGTAAACAATTTAAGGAAGTTCATAAACTTTCCATTTGTGTACACGATTTGAACGTTTGCTTCCAAATGTTCGAAATATAAAATTATAGGTCCAATGCCGAAAACTGTGCTTCAAAATTTTGGGGACAGATAAAATACTTGCATTTGACAGTTGATATGGTAGATCCAAATCAAAGTTTTAAGATCTACAGTATACAAATAGCCCCTAAAATTTCTCTTCATCTCCCACTCATCATGATCTCCCACAGTCGACCACCATGCCTTGGGAAATTAGCAGCTGCTCTTGCAGTAGCGTGTATGGAAGGTTCAATTAAAACTGCACCACATTATGTTCAGCATTCTGGTGACGATTGTTACCTTGTAGAGCAGCTCTTTAGACCATGGGTGTGTTTGATAATAGTTTTTTAAAGTAGTTTTTCCATTTTACATAAGATATCTACAGGTGATTTTTAATATTTCATAGCAGTACAACTACTTGAAAAACAGTCATCCTCCGAGCACGGTCATCGCTAATGTCAATGAGCAAGATCAGGGCGTGGCTTTAGCCAGAAAATGGATCGACTCCCTCACGCCATCTGCCAACTCCAGCCTTCTCACTTTGCGCCAATCTCCCCGACACTTGAATCAATAACAGCTTCAGATGATGTTAGTAGAGGTGAGGTGAGGTCTGAGGGTGAAGCTCGAGTAAAATTGTAAAAGGGAAACCCAAGTAAATTTGTTGACGTTTATAGTTTAGGTTGCTCTTCGTAACTCAAAAAAATCTAACAATGAACCAACAGAGTCAATGACCAAACAGGAATTTCCCCATACTAACTCTTCCTAGTGATTGCTGAAAATCAGAGGGTAATTGTACATTTTGGTGGTAAAGAATGGTTCCTGTGATTTACCCTATTAACAATGGTTCACTTCACTCTGAGCTAACGTCTTTTGCCAAAAAAGCTTATAAAATTTTAAAAACATACCTTCCGTACAAAGATTATAAAATTTTCAACAATTATAAAAAACATCAACAAAAGAACACGCAGTTGAGAGTTACCAGACCCACAGTTACACAGACAAGAGAGGAATTCAGTCACTCGAATTTCAATACCCAGGAATTTCAAATGACACAATTCATGGGGAACTCGGACGTTTCACAGAATGGATCACTCACAACTTGTGTCAACCCCAACCAAACCTGTCTTTAATAAAACTTCCCAGATGATGGGCAACGAAAAGAGTTACGTGCACAGAGCAGAACCCAGATAGTTAACTAGTACAGTCTGCACATCATCACAACTATCTTCATCTTGAGACAAGAAAAGCTTAAAGATGAAGGAAGTGAAAACATGATTTAGATTGACGCATTCAACTCATAAGAGCATCCATCAAGTAGAAAAAAAAACAGAACACAGTTTGGTTCGGATACCGCAACTCTTTTACAACTGACCATACCATATACCATAGCATTTAATCTAAACTAGGGCTAATCTTACTTATCAAGTCCAAAACATCCTCCAGTCTGGTGCAGCATGGCATCAATCTCATCCCCATCCTCCATCTCCAGCTAATTGTACAAAAGAGGTAAACAAAAAACCATTAGAAGGCCAGTTACTGATGAGCTATCAAGTTTACACAGAAAATTCACAGGACATACCTCATCAGGCGTCTGATCACCACGCAAGCGACGCCCATCAAACAGAAAAGCTATGGAGTTGAAGTCCACAGACTGGCGATCGCAGTACGCATTCATAAGCTTCTTCAACTGGGTGCTTCGTTTAATCCTGAAGAACACCTCGTTCCCGTCCTGCCATTCATCGACCAAACCAGGAATCAATAATCATTCGAGACTCATTAAAAACCTTGAATCAGCTAAAAATCTGTCAGACAATCAGTCATGAAGCGGAATTTGAATAAACAAACCCTAAGACAAACCACGCCTAAGAAAGTAAGCGTAATTCGAACACACAACCAATCGAGCGAACCAGAAACCCTAATCCAACAACCCTACTACCCTTTCATTAAAATAAAAATCTTCTGCCAAAGCTAATCGTGTAATCGATAACAACGATTCGAACAGAGAACAAGCAGACACAGGAAACCTGACCGGAAAAATTTACCTGGCCCTTGACCTTGAGGTTGATGTGAGCCGACTGGTCGCCAGGCTTCTTATCTTCTTCTGCTCCGGCAGGCGTCGACGACATTCTCGGAAAATTTACCTCCGACTCGGTTCGTTCTATTCGCAGGCGGGACTGAAATCTACTGGCGGAAACCGAATATGAAGAAACCTTATGGCTATGGCGTCGTTCGTACGCTGAATCTTGAGTGTGTGTGGGTTTGTGTTTCTGTATATATAGATGTTCGAATCACACGTGTGGAAAAACGGGTCGGTCAAGTGAAAAGTTCCGGAGTCAACGTGCGAAGAGCGGTCCCGAAAAGGTTAGTGAAGAGGATTTAATTAAGTTTTGAAATCCGATTTGAATGGACGGCGGAGATTTGTTTCGTTGAGTACATCACGCGCTGCGTACTTCATTCGTCGCTTCATATCTGCGTACACTTTTCAATCTTTTATTCTTATCCCTTCCGTGTTGCTAATGGGTAAATATATTGTCAATTTTGAATTTCACGCGTTTTTTTTTTGAAATTTCTTTAAAATAAAAGTGAAATTTTTGAAAAGTATTGTGAAGTTTGTGGGTGAAAAAATTGTAAAAAAATATTGATTTGAAAAATTCTCATTAATTTATTGTTGGAGTCATTTGTAATTTTTTTATTTATCAAGAATCGTTAAATTCTATCTTAAAAACTACATTTATAAAAAGTACCAATTTTACTCTGGAATTTAATTATTGAAGATAAAATATCCAAAAATTTCAAATGTCTTATTTTATTTATTGATGATAGTTAATTCTTTCAAAACTAATATTCAAACTACTACCATCTCATTATACTCCATTGAATCTGCACTATATATCTGACTTTCTAGTCAGATTAATTTTATTATTATACCCCATTAAATACGGATCTTGTTACAGTGCCTACCCAGGCACCAACCTTCGCCTATGTGGCTGCTGGTGTGGCGAGCCATGTATGCAGGCTGATTAGATATTTTAATTATGTGTAAATGACAAATTAACTTTTTGGTTAATAACAAAAGAAGCCCCTCAAGATTAAAAGGAAGAGCAATTAAGAATGGGGAAAGGTTGAAGTCGGAGAACGTGGGCGTGAGTTGGATTTACAGTCTAAACTCTTCGTCTCTTCATCACCAAGCTTCTTCTCTGTTTCGTCCGCCGATCTCTCAAAGATCCCGATCATCTACCCGGCCAGTCCCAAAGCGTCTGTCACCAAGCTTTCGGCGAGGTGCAGCCTTTTCTTCCAATTTTGTTCCGACTTTCGTGTTAATGAACCATTCTTCTCATCTTCTCCAGGATTCCAAGTCGCACGCATCTCCCTTTGCAATCCACTCCAGCTTCCATTCATACGCAGTCCTGAATTTTTTCCCCCTTTTTCTCAAATTTTATGACGGTGATGAATTGCCTTATCTTCATCTGCTGTTTGTATCTACCGATCTCCAAGTTTGTCGCCCTAACTTCTCCTCAAGACAAATCAGCTCGCAACGCCTTCAAGACCACCATCGAACCCAGTTCCATCCCTTGCGCACTTCCCCGCCGCTCCCCTTTGCACTAAGCGGCCACTGCTCGCCGACTCCACCGCGTCATCGGCTCGGCTCAGTCGATCGGCTACTCGCCTAGTAAGTCCACACGTTTCCCTTCACTCCTCCGTCGATCGCCAGAGCTCTAAAGCGATCCAACATGTCCTCTCTCTTCCTCGCTCTGCCTGCCGAAGATCAATATGTCCATGGATTATCAGTACTATTCGGTATGAGTCCATATTCATGTAAACCTGTTTGCCCAATTTTTGTAATATTTAATCAAGTAGTTTTTGTTGTTAATCGTACTCGGTTATGCTCGGTTTTAAGTTTTAAGTAATTGGATAAGCGGTAGGAAGAGTTTTAAAATTTATGGATCGCTTGATCCAATTTTTACATTAGTGGTTGCGTGTGTACTGTTATTACGTTTGAAGTTATTGAGTTGTGTTAGGAATATAATTCCTTCCACCAAAGACTCTTATTAATTATTTTGAAAGCGTGAGAGCACAATCTGATTGAGCGTAACCTGGTACGAGTCTTTTGGTATTGCGTTCTATTTTTCTACCCATTCTTTCTATCATTGTTTTAATTGAAGTTACTCATTTCTTGATTCAATTGATCCATAAAATTGTCATGGTTTGCCTTTTTTATTTGCTAGCAGAGGTATTTAGGCCACAAGAAATTTTTACAGAATTCTGAATCTCCTTTTAATGGATTGTTGTAATGGTGTAAAATTTTAGTTTTCCTTGTAGGGAAACATTTATATACGTTGGTGTTCCGGTTGTACGTTTTCTGCAATTTGTGTTGAAGACAACATGACAGAGGTATGATTTATAGTTATGGTATATGCAATTTAAATTGAAGAGAACACAAGAGTAATGATTTATGCAGTCATAAATCATTACTCTTGTGTTCTCTTCAATTTAAATTGCATATACCATAACTATAAATCATACCTCTGTCATGTTGTCTTCAACACAAATTGCAGAAAACGTACAACCGGAACACCAACGTATATAAATGTTTCCCTACAAGGAAAACTAAAATTTTACACCATTACAACAATCCATTAAATGGAGATTCAGAATTCTGTAAAAATTTCTTGTGGCCTAAATACCTCTGCTAGCAAATAAAAAAGGCGAACCATGACAATTTTATGGATCAATTGAATCAAGAAATGAGTAACTTCAATTAAAACAATGATAGAAAGAATGGGTAGAAAAAAGAACGCAAGACCAAAAGACTCGTACCAGGTTACGCTCAATCAGATTGTGCTCTCACGCTTTCAAAATAATTAATAAGAGTCTTTGGTGGAAGGAATTATATTCCTAACACAACTCAATAACTTCAAACGTAATAACACTACACACGCAACCACTAACATAAAAAATTGGATCAGCAGTCCATAAATTTTAAAACTCTTCCTACTGCGTATCCAATTACTTAAAACTTAAAACCGAGCATAACCGGAGTACAAATTAACAACAAAAAAACTACTTGATTAAATATTACAAAAATTGGGCAAACAGAAGCGGCATGAATATGGACTCATACCTGAATAGCACTGATAATCCATGGACATATTGATCTTTGGCAGGCAGAGCGAGGAAGAGACAGGACATGGTGCAACGATGTAGAGCTCTGGCGAACGACGGAGGCGTGAAGGGAAATGAGTGGACTTACTAGGCCAGAGTAGCCGACTGACTCGAGCCAGAGCCGGATGACGCGGGTGGAGTCGGCAGAGCAGGTGACAGCGCTGGTGCAGTGGGAGCGGCGGGGAAGTGCGCAAGGGATGGAACTGGGTTCGATAGAGGTCTTGAAGGCGTTGCGAGCTGATATGTCTTGAGGAGAAGTTAGGGCGACAAACTTGGAGATCGGTAGATACAAACAGCAGATGAAGATAAGGCAATTCATCACCGTCATAAAATTTGAGAAAAGGAAAAATTCAGATCGCGTATGAATGGAAGCTGGAGTGGATTGCAAAGGGAGATGCGTGCGACTTGGAATCCTGGAGAAGATGAGAAGAATGGTTCATTAACACGAAAGTCGGAACAAAATTGGAAGAAAAGGTTGCACCTCGCCGAAAGCTTGGTGACAGACGGCTTTGGGACGGGGCTGGGTAGATGATCGGGATCTTTGAGAGATCGGCGGACGAAACAGAGAAGAAGCTCGGTGATGAAGAGACGAAGAGTTTAGACTGTAAATCCAACTCACGCCCACGTTCTCCGACTTCAACCTTTTCCCATTCCTAATTGCTCTTCCTTTTAATCTTGAGGGGCTTCTTTTGTTATTAACCGAAAAGTTAATTTCTCATTTCCACATAATTAAGATATCTACTCAGCCTGCACACATGGCTCGCCACACCAGCAGCCACATAGGCGAAGGTTGGTGCCTGGGTAGGCACTCTAGCAAGATCCGATCGACTGTAGTTTGGGCGGTAATCTGTCGTATCTATAATAGTTCAAAATAGAGGTTTTCGCCGACAGATACTAGCCGGAATCATACGATTACTTTTACTTGCGAGTTACGACGACCAACCAAAACAGAACGAGTGCAGTTCGGTTTTTCCAGACGGATCTTCTTCCCGCCAAACTGCTCAGCAGCCTAGCATCCTCTGTCGCCTCGAAATCGGACGCGCTTCACGACCGAACTGAGCTTCCGCAACCGATTTCTCGCTGATCTTCTGGTTCTTCATTGAAATAATGCCGATCTTCGATTTCCCGATTCGCAATCGTCGCCGTCTTCTGATTTCCCCTCTCAATATAACACCGGCAAATTATGCACCGAAGCGGGAACCACGGTTTTTGAGTTTCATCGAGGCATTTCCTCTACTTCTGAATTCCTTCAGATTCCCTCAATTTCGTAGAAGTTCCGGGGGAAGATATTTGGGTTAGGGCTCTTTCTGTCCAGAATTCTGAATTGTACCGTTCTTTCTCTGGATTTATAAGGGAGCTGATATGGAGGCAATTGAATCTTTCCCTGGTCTTTATCCTTTGACCAGTTTGCAGGTTGGGTATGAGCTTCTGGACCTTCTCTTTGTGCTTAATTGTTACATTGTTCTTATCTATGATTTCAAGCAGCATATGCACTGTATGCACACCCCTCTTTATCGAAAATCCTGTAATGGATAGTGTTGCAGCTGAAGAAATCTTTTTTTTTTCCTGCTTCCATGACAAGTGATGTTGCAAGTACCTTGTGCCCCTTTAGTTTGTGCATTTTCCCCAGTAGTTCCCTCTTGTATCTTCCTCCTTATGCTTTCATAAAAGATCAAGTCTTTGCGAAAATATAAGTTTGGGTTATAGACTTACATACAGTCTCATTCATTTTCTCCCTCAATATCTCGCACAATAATTTAATGGGGTTCATGAGATCAGGTTCTCATTACTTGTTGTGATCGATGATGTGTTGATTAATTGATTGATTGGTGATTACTTTTAGGAACTTAAAGTCTCAACTTTTCTGGGCATACTTGTTCTTTGTGCCTGAAAGTCACAAGTTTCTTATTCTGGTTGACAACCAGTCATGGATGATGAACAAGCATTCCAGATCAATGCATTTAATGCGTACCAAGGTCGGTGTTCTACTTCTTGTCTTCTAATTTGTACAACTTGCTACATGAAAAGGGAAACCCTTATTAGTGTCCACTTGAGTTAACTGTATTAGTAATTTTATTCATCTTCTGCCTGCAGTACAGAAAATCTCTTTCTGGAAAGAGCAGGACTTTACCCCAAAGGTGTTCTAGTATGAGCTGTAACTCCTCAATCCATGAAAACAAAGACTTGTATACTTGGGTTCCCAATAACATCCTCAGCACATTAAAAGAAAAGGTCCATTTTTCGGAGATAGATTCCTGCAAGCCTTTGAATGGATTCATTGTGTTTGAGGTGAATTGGAAGGATGTTCGGGGAATCAACTACACAAACGAGCTTCAGGTAATCATACACTTGGATCACATTGCATGGCACTAGCCTAAAATTATATCATATCAATCATGTGCATTTTAGATACCGCATTTGTCCCTATGTGGGAGGCTGCAAATTTCTTCATCTAAGATGAGGCTAGACGTGGCTGATTGAAGTGTCAACCTAAAACTCTCTGTTGAGTCATCTAGTGCTAAGAGTAAAATATCTTAGTCCTCTTGCAACTGGAAATTAATTCTTTGATATCCTCTGACCTCTGTAGTCATCATTATTAATGTTTCACAATCAACTGGCCTGATATTTTCTTCTTACCAGACAGATGCATCCCTGGCTCTAGAAACTAAATTCATGAGAAGGTGGGAATTCAGTAGCATCAACGAGGCATTATGCTGTATTTCCTCATGGTTCTTAGGCATGCCATGTGAAATGCAGAGCTTGCGGAGAAGTCTAGTGACTCTAATTCTAAAATCTCCGCTTTCTTCAAGGGAAATTGCTACTGGATCTAAGCAGATGCTAGTTAATGACTCATCTAAGGCTGAATTGTTTCAAGAAGATGTATTCTTTGATGTTACGGAATTCCCCCTTGAAACAGATCTGAACTTCGACATGGATGTGTTGAACACGAAACTGCTGAATGGGAAAAGCGATGAACCTCTGGACTGTCATGACATGTTTCTCTTGTTAAGGTTTGATGATCGGGAGCTTCCATATAAGTTAAAGAGGATAATCACCTCTGATCTGAACCTCCTTGCTCTTCTTGAAGCAGGCCTGCCTTTTTGGGTAATTTTTCTTCAGTCATATCCTCTATTGTGCAAAGTATATCGCCAGTGGATGCGGTCTGCTCTTAGAAGTATTTTTATTATGATCTCCCTAGTTACCATAGTAATTGGATTCTATGATCTATATAAGAATTTTACCCCCTTCACGGCAGCAATATCAAAGCTTTATTGGCCTCTGGTTAAGTGGGTTGAGGACTGGCATATGTTTTTGAGGATCAGGTATATTGGAACAATCATGTTCTTTCAAAATCTACAGAAGGTTGTCAAGTGGTTTATGGTAGTGGCCAGGGTGGTGAAAGTTCCAGCACTTCTGCTTAGAGATCATTTGATAGAACCTCTGGAAGAGATAGCAGAGTTTGTAAACTTGTTGTGGTGCTTTTTTGCTGAAGTTGTAGATGTAGAGCAACTGTATTTTGCAAGAATATCACTTTCTATGCATCCCCTTAAGGAACTTATTTCAGACTTGGCCAAAGTTCTACTTTCACGGTTGGAACATTTCTTCACACTGGTAGTCAAAACAGGTAACAACCAGTACCTTTCTTTGATGTTGAAATATTCATTCATTTTTCTGCATGAACAGAAGTAT
This sequence comes from Stellera chamaejasme, assembly GCA_024586325.1. NCBI lineage: Eukaryota > Viridiplantae > Streptophyta > Magnoliopsida > Malvales > Thymelaeaceae > Stellera > Stellera chamaejasme. The sequence continues at coordinate 8,030,702 of CM044982.1, read as the reverse complement.
CAACTTGCACCCAGCATTCAGATTTTGACCATGACACCTTTACTGCGTCTTCTTTGCAGTTAAAATTTTCTCCGCATTCTCCTGTTCGGCTTGGCAGTTGATCACCAAATGTACCAGAGGCTCTGTTTTACTGGGAAACTATGTGATTTCTATAGTGTGCACACTCTATCAGTTGTTTCAAGGCTCTTTGATGGGATTCACTAGCAGCATGTGTCAGCTCGGTGAGCTTGCTCCAACAAAGCATAACTCTCTAAAGACCCCACATTGGCACCTTCTTACAGATGACCTCTACTCGAAGGCTAGTTTCCGAGCTTTTGTTCTTTGTTGCTTTATTTAGTGTAATTTTAAACGTGTTAAAAGAGCAACCTTTGATCTCCTGCAGATCTTCCGTTCGGTTCGAAATGTGATTGAAGGCCTCATTGTATTCTACACATCGTGTCAGGCACAGAATTAGGTAAAGCAAAAGAACTCATATTTTTTCAGAAAAATACAATCTTTCCTAGAAAAAAAATGATCTTTTTGAGAGCTAGCATGCAAAAGTTTGAAACCTGTGATTCTAATTCTGGGAATTACGTACATATGAAGCTACTAAGAGCGTATTGGATTTGCATCGTTTACAGCTACGGTAGAGGAGAAGCCCTTTGGCAACTCTGTCAACCTCTAGGCTTCGTAAATTATGGTTGCTCTTGTTCCTGCAAGAGCAATGCATGGAGTGAGGATCACAAGGTTGCTGTTGAGGAAGGCAGGGAGTGTGAATTCCAGTAGCACACTTTGAAGAAGGGCTTTGGTTTTTGTTCTACCATGTCTTGGTGGAGCCTCTGATGAAACGCAGGTTTACTGTTGTATCAATGGTCTGTAAATGTTGTTGTATTGAACATGAGAAAGATGAATATACTCCTGAACACGAGTGATGATTTGATGTCCTCAATGTCCTCTACTAGTACTTTATTTAACTAACTTTGTTAACTATTCCGTTAATATTTTAATAAAATAGTATCTATGAACGATAACTAATTTAAACAGGGATATAGATGATGGAACATAGGATTTGGGGATGGCAAATTTAGACTCTGAACGAAAAATAAATTACGGGCAATACCTAGGCTCTCCTCTTAACATTTTTTTTTATTTAAAAATTGTTATCCAAACACACTTTCATATATAATACTCTATCCAACCTCTTCCTTATCCAAAAACATTTTGCTACCTTTTCCAAATAGAGAGGAAGCTAGGTACCAAAACTTTTTTTTTTCTTTTTAATGAAACTGATTATTTTATCCAAATGATTAATAATAATGTCATAATGGACCAACGGGTAGGAGAATTGTATGTAGGGTCACATGAAACGTATGAAACTAAAATAGAGCATGCAATATGAGCCCAACATATTGGAATGATGTCATGATGTCCACTTTCAAATGAACCCATAATGGGACTTTGATTTGTTAAGATGAGTGCCATTAATTCATGCCCATCACAAACCTCCTCATTGCCATCCAAGCTAGCTTGTTGATCAAGAATATCATGAGATGCATGGAATATAATTCCATATTTTTCTCCCAAGATGTTGCATCTAACTCGGATAAAATAAACAAAAACAAAACAACTACAGCCATAGAAAAAAGTAGACTGCGTATATACGAGTAAATTACGTCTGATATATCTAAACTATACCATTCGTTACAAATATATACATGAACTAAAGTTTGTTATAAAAATGGGTTTAAACTAGGCTTAAATATCAGGTACTACCCTGAACTATAATGACCCGGACAAGTTAGGACCTCAACTTCAAAACGGGCAGAATGGTACCTTGTACTATTGGAATGGTGCAAATAAGGGTCTCGGCTCAGTTGACTCGGCACGTGGTATCACGTGCCGTCACGTCCGTGTGCACTTGACAACTTGAGTTAACGATTCCATTGCTTCCCGGTCGGAGTGACCTACATGTACATTTTAAAAACTCAGTCCAAACCCCCAATTTTTTTTTTGAAACGTCGGAACCCCTAACATGACTCACTCGAGGCGAGGCAGAGCTTGTCATCTTCTCCGCCATGGATGCTCTGTTTTAGAAAATAGGGCTCAAGCCTAAAGACATTGATCTCCGACGCCGTCCCTCTCCGCCATGGTGATTAACAAGTACAAGCTCCAAAGTAACATTAAAAGCTTCAATCTTTCCAAGATGGGCTGCAGTGCCAAACTTATCTCCATTGATCTCGCTCGAGATCAATTGAAAGCCCTCGCAAATTAAAAACAAGTCCAAGAAACCCCCAGTCGACCCACCCCAACTGGGTCAAGACGACGCGGTCTTCCACATGGCGGTGATGGCCGGTGGTGGAGTCTAGTGACGACTCCTTCTACAACATGAAACGGCTACTATCACCGAATGAGGAATTGACGAGCTCGACTTTTATTGACGTTCGACGTCGGGAAATGAGCTTGTCGGACATTCTAGCTTCCGACTCCATGAAGCTCGGTGACTTTGGTGGTTGGGTCGACGACGACTTCAGATTGCGGGGTTTCCCGGTGGGCGAAGCAGATCAATTGGGGCCTCTGGAATTGGCGGCTTTACTTGACGCATATAAAGGGGCAAACGACAAGGAGTATCGGTGCGTGTTTGACGGGTGTTTTACATGTGTATAAATTAAACACAATATCAAGTAATAAAACTCATTCAACCACAAGTGCAAGGTGTGCGGTTGTAGTAGGGTGAGTGAGGTCGAACCTAAGAGATTGTAGTGCAAATTATGAAGTTTAGTTAAATGTAATATTTTTGGTGTTTTTAAATTTAGAGTTAAGTGATAAGATGGATGATAAATCTTAACTAAGTCTATCACTAATGCAAATAAAACTAGGATGCAATGCAATAAATAATTATGAAAAATAAATATTCCTTAGAGTTGATTAGAGTTGAGGTTGCTAGATGGAGTGTTCGGTTGTGATATATGACAAGTAGAAGTTGGATAATTAACAAGTTCTAACCTCCTAAGTTTGAACCATCCTCTCGAAAGAACACCAAATAGAATCTCTTCACTTACATCAACTATGGAGGCACTAAGTTTAGCCAATTGATGTCTCCTAACACCCTAGATTACATTCTCAAATAATCCTAGAGTATCTAACCAATTTTCTTTGGTCAATTCAAAAAAATGCTCTCTCAAGCATTTCATCAAACACTTGGTGGGCATAGTAGAGTAGTTGGCCTTCTACTCTACCTCTACCTTCTTTAAGCCCAAGAAAATGCTACTAATCATGCATAATCAACAACCAAACAACTATAATTCATCTAGCAACACAACAACATGCTAACCAACCCTAGGGATGATGAACTAATCAATATTCAAGCTATTCACGAAATTCACAATAACTATGAACAAAAATGAAAGTAGAAGTTAAAGAAGAATGAAGAAGCTAGAAAATGGTCTTCAAGTCTTTAATCCTTCATAAACATCCCTAAATTCTTAGATAATAAAGAGGGAGGAGAAAAGAGAGCTCAAGAACCCTAGATGAGTTTAATAGAAAGTCTAAAAGTGAGGAGTTGTGGAGAGATGTGGAGAAAACGTCATTTAAAGCCTTTTTTGCGAAAAAAACAAGAGTGGAGCATTACTGAAAATTGCGTCCAGGCAACCGCTTGACCTAAGGGTTTGGTCCGCCTGACTCTCGCCTGGCCTCCTGTCATGGTAAAATCTGGGTTCAGGCAACCGCCTGACTTTTGGTGTTGGGTCGCCTAACCCTCGCCTAGCCTCCTAGAATCCGTCATAGGATTTTCCTCGTTCGAGCAATCGCTCGCCTTTCGACAAGGGGTTACTTGGGTGCCGCCTGCCCCTTTTTTCTCCATTTTCCTTGAACTTTTTCAGGATTGCGGTTTGCGGTTTGCGGTGTATCCGCGGTTTGCGATTCTATCCACCCCACCGCCAAACCTATTCGGCATCCGTCCCACCGGCCAGGACTAGTCTAGCCGCCAACGTAGTCGGGGATAGGGGTGAGAAGCAGGCCGAGCCCAAACCTCGCAAGCTCGAGCTCGAGCTCGTGAAAGTTGGGCTCGGCTCGAGCTCGGCTCCAATTTGATCGAGCTCACTTGTAAAATGTTCGAACTCGGCTTGAGGTTGATTCGCTCGAGCCACATATTAAGGGTTTCAATTGTGAGTAAAAACTTTAGGATAAATTTGACCAAACCTAAATTCTAAGAGGACCAACTCGGTAAGAAAAAGGAAAAAAATCAAACCCATCGACTGCTTTGGTTCGATATCACCAACTCACCATCTCAAAATTCAGAATCGCTTCCTCCACCACAGTGATATCGTGCTTAACTATCCTTCATCAACCCTAAGCAGTGGTGGATCTGGAGTGTAAAATCAAGGTGAGCGGAAAAGGGGGAAAACACTCAATAGTAGATAAAACTTTTTACAAGTGAAAATACAATTTTAACATATTATTCATAATGAATTCGATAAAAAATATATAAGAATTGTAAATCAAAATACAAAATTGAAAGAAATTTAAGCTTTGTTGGTGATAGAGAAGGGTTGGTGATGATTGATGAGGCTAGGTCTGCTTAAATATGGGGTTGGATGCATATTTAAGGGTTGGGTTGGGCTAAGGGTAGTTTATTTTCTTTTTTTGGGTTGGGTTATAAATGAGTATATATTTTTGGGCCAAATTATTCGTAGGGATGATCCGCCTCTAACTTTAAATCAATTAGAATATAATACAAAAAAATAAAGAATGGTAAAACTATAAGTACAATACTTCGTAAAATATGCAAAAGAACAAAAACAAAATGTACACTAAAAGCGAGTTAGTCCCTCAATAAATAAAAGAGAACAAAAAAATGTTATTTCATCACATCACATCTAAAGAAAGAACATAATTACTATAAAAATGAAATTAAAGGTAAAAAGTGAGTTATCTCTTTATAACAAAAAGTATTAAGAAAAGAGAAAGAAAAGATAAAATATTGAAATATCTAAATTATAAGATTGGAAACATTTTGGGACCAATATGCAAAAGGAATGAAAGTAAAAAATGGAATAAAATGAAGTTATCCTTTTAGCAAACAAAAATTTAAAAAAAGAAAAAAAGAGCAAGATAATATAAAATTGAAAATATTTGGAATCAATATGCAAAAGGAATGAAAGATAAAATGTTACAATGTCAAAATATAAGATTGAAAATATTTGGGTTCAATATGCAAAAGGAATGAAAATATGAGGTAAGAGAAAAATTTATCCTCTAACTACACATGAATGAAAGTAAAATGTGGAGTAAAATGAAGTTATCCTTTTAGAAAATAAATTTTTTAAAAGAAAAAAAAGCAACAAAAGATAAAATGTTAAAATGTCAAAATGTCAAAATGTAAGAATGAAAATATTTTGGATCAATATATGAAAGGAATGAAAGATAAAATGTTAAAATATAAGATTGAAAATATTTGGGTTCAATATGCAAAATTATTGAAAGTATGAGGTAATATATGTAATTTATCCTCTAACTACACATCACCACAACTAAACTACACCCTACACCCAAGCACACCCAATCCCAACATCCAACAACTGTTCATTACTGTTCATACATGGTTTGTAAATGTAATATATATGGAAGTAAAGATTTTCTACTTAGATATGGAATCCATAAACATTCACTCAAATAATATACTTAATCTTAAATCATCGTTAATATAACTATCAACATTGAGACCAAATTTTCAAGAACTGAAATCATGAATCATGACACAACTAGTTAAAAGAAAATAAAAGTTAAATATTATAGGAATTATTTTTTAGCAATTAGAGAAAACATGAGTTAAAAACTGGAGTTTCTTAATAAGTAAGAATGATTGAACTGTAAGAAAATTAGAAAATACTGGGTATGACAATAAATTATTGATGACGAATTTCAAAATGTAGGACTTTGAAATTCATAAACTAATTCAAGGACTTAGTAGCATAAAAATCGCAACAAAGGGAAGCAATGGGGGTCTGGGGATGAAGGCGCGATTCAAGGACTTAGTAGCATAAAAATTAATGGTAAACATCTTGCACACTTTGGGTTGTACGTGGGTTGAATTCCTAAATTGTAGTTTCGGTTGGCTTCCTTTTTCTCTTCCTTTGTTATCCATTTCACTTGGACACCGTGGTTTTGCTTAGTTGGAAGAAGGTATTACATCCCTACAACAATGTCAAGATCAAAGAACCTTCAAACAGACTGGTAATTTTTTCTAATAATCAATTTGTTCTACCCAAGTTCTGATTGATCTTTTAATATGGATCCTTAGGCACTACAAAGGAAGCAGCTGAGGAAATTGCTAAATGGTAAAGGCAGTATCGTTCATGATGATATTATTACAGATTCAGCCCAACCGTTAGTTGAACACTTTACTCTTACTTTTAGGGAGAAGGTGGGATATTTACAAGGGATGGGCTTCCAAAATATTTCATCCAGTTCACAAGAAAGAATATTCATGGAAAATCAAAAGCTGCAAAGAAATATGCTCAAAATTTGGAACAAGAGGTTGATAGTTTCATACACAAGCATTGGAGCTGGAAAAATTGAATCAGAAGCTTCAAGCTGAGATCGTTCAAAGAACAACAAGCACCGTTTATTATACTTTATATTTGTATCATGGATTTTTAATTCTTATTTTTTTATGTTATAATGTAGTAACCATGATTAGTGACAAATAAAATATCTTTCGTTATATGATTATTTCACATTTTGATAATGTCATTTGTGATGAGAACCCGATTGTCATTAAACTGTTTATTCATTATATATTTCAATCATATAAAAGCTATCATCACAAAAGATAAATGATCTAAATGTTACTAAATAAGTAGGCACATTTGAAGAAATTTGGTGTGACAAAACAACCTCGACGTAGAATGTGCACATTTTGTGTCCATTACATTTGTCATTTAAAAGGGAATCATTAGTGACTGAACTAATAGTTACAAATACTTCATATATGAGTTACAATAACCTTTTATCACAAAAGTCTTATCTTTTGTGAAGGGATAAAATTTGGACACAAAAACCTTCTATGATGCCACTATTAATGACGAGCTTGTGACAACCTCAATTGTTGTCACAATTATTTTTAATGACAAAATACATACTCCCTCCGTCCCCGAAAGATTGGTAGATTTGTTTGGACACGAAGATTAAGGTGAATGTAAGATGTTTGTATATGTTTACTTAATTGCCCCTTAGTTGAGAGTGCACAAAAACGAGGTAGAAAAGTAAAGATAAAGTGAGGATAGTTTAGTAACTTTAGAGTGAGAAGTTTCCTTTTAAGGAAAGTGATTAATTTTTCCTGAACAAAAAGGAAATGTGTACAATTTTTCGAGACGGAGGAGTATATTATAGTGACCATAAACATTGTAACAAAAAATCAGTTTTCTTGTAGTGTATCTTTTATATAGGTATTTTGTGATTTTATTTGTATTTTCTGTTTTTTATAAATAATACATTTTTTTGTATTTTTTGTTTTTATAAGTATTCTATGATTTAAAAGTATTTTATCTTTTTATAAAATATTTTCTGTTTTAAAAATTATTTTATCTTTTTAAAACGCATTTTTTGTTTTTATAAGTATTTTCTATTTTTTATAAATATTTTCTATATTTACAAGTAGTTTGTATTTGTATAAGTATTCTCTGATTTTTATAAGTATTTTTTTGCTTTTAATTTTAATTTTCTATTTTTATTTAGATTTTCCAAATTTAATTGCCTTTTTTGTTTTTAAAGTATTTTTTATTTTAATTCGAGTTTTCTGTTTTTTATTTGTATTTTATGTATTCTAAAGTATTTTCAGTTTTTTGTTTAGATTTTCTACATTTAATTGAATTTTTTTAAAGTACTTTCTGTTTTTAATTTGAACTTTATGTTTTTTTATTTGTATATTCCGTATTCTAAGTATTCTCTATTTTTTATTTAGATTTTCTAAAGTTAATTGCATTTTTAGGACTTCCTAAAATTTTATGACCAATTTGATTTTAGGACTTGATATAGCCCGATGGCTTGACGGCTCGTAAGGATCCGATTGATTTGCGAGATAAGGAGGAGGGCGAGGAGGAAGACGAAGAGGATGAGGAGGACGAGAAGCATGATTGGTTCTTTGCTTTACTTAACCGCAAGTCGGCCTCGATATCTTGTTCGGTGTATGCTTGTGTGCTAGATTTCACCAAACCCAAAAGAATCTCACATGCATTGTGTCAAAAATTTTTAGATATTTGGTTGACACACCAAATCTTGGGTTGTGGTACTCAAAAGAAACGATCTTTGAACTTTATGGTTTTTCGATGCTGATTTTCTTTGGTAGCAAAGTAGATAGAAAATCTACTAGTGGTTCATGTCAGTTCTTAGGAAGTTGCCTAGTTTCATGGTTTTCAAGAAAGCAAAATTCAGTTGCTCTATCAACTGCAGAAGCTGAGTACATAGCTGCGGGAAGCTGTGTAGCTCAAATTTTGTGGATGGTTCAACAACTGAAGGATTTTGGTTTTAACTTCAGAAAAGTTCCTATTAAGTGTGACAACACAAGTGCAATTTGTTTGGCTAAAAATCCAGTCCATCATTCTAGAGCTAAACACATTGAGATAAGATATCATTTCATTAGAGAACATGTCGCTAATGAGAATGTCTTGCTTGAGTTTGTTGATACTAATAATCAGCTGGCAGACATATTTACAAAACCACTTTGTGAAGAGAGATTCAGCTACATAAGGAGAGAATTGGGCATGAGCAATCCAAGGTAATTACAGGTACATATTCCTAAACTGTTTAGTGTCTCATTTAATGAAACAAGGACATATGTAATATGAAAATTAATTTCGTATATATGTGTTCTAAATTTCTGAAAGTAAATTGGTGCATGAATATTCCCGAATTTATTTTTAAAACAGTGTTTTTGGACCTATTTTTGTATTTTCGGTCAAAGAAAACGTTGGGAAGAGGAGAAGTTATTTTGGGATAAAACAGTTTTTACTAAGGGTAAAAGAGTAATTTTTCAAATTCTTTACCGTGTAATAAAACCCTCTTCTACACTCTTCTTTTTCTGTGACACTCTACCTCTCTCTCTCTCTCTCTCTCCGAAAGCCGAAAACCTTGAGACTCCTAGCCAAGCACGATGGCCTCCTCCTCTCAAAACCCTAGCCCCAGCAATCCCAAATTCCAATGCCCTTGTCGATTATTCCAGTGATTCAACCGACGAAGAAGACCGCCAATCTCGGTCCCTCGAGAAAACCGCAACAATCGAAACCATGGCCTGCGCTACCCTCAACTCCGATGAGTTCCGACGAAGAGTCAGTAAAGGTCGTTGGTCAGCACTCTTCCTCCTCCTCTCTCGACAGTTTCGACATGGCGATGACCCTAGCAGATCTCCAGAACAGTGCTAGAAAGAGGAAAGCCCCAAAACCAACTTACCCGATACAAAGAAGACGGACTAGGGGAGATGGGCTGCGGTCACTTCGCTCAAAATCAACTTCCACGGTTTCGGAGAAACCAAAGAAACAGAAACCCCCTTCTCCTATTGTGAAGGTCAAGCCCGATAAAGGCGAGAATCAACGAAGATCGCTCCTCCTTCAAAGAAAAAGAACTCAGACCTGCGGCACAAAAGATCTCTCACAAAAGGTACATCCAAAATTTACCAAATTCCTTCGGCATTCGTATGTGACTAGAGAACTTCGAGTCTTTGGCGTCTCAAGTAGCTGAATGGTTGGATGTTTATGGCTTGATGCCTTTTGTCTCAACACATGCTAAGGGATATAAAAATCTAGTATCTGAATTCTTGTCCAAAATGCATGTGGATTTGGACGAATTAGTCATTGAGTCCAAGGTTCAAGGGAAATTGGTAAGAATAACACACATACAGTTCTGCTGCCCTAGGAGTGCTTGATTCTCACAAGAACCTACCGATGATAGTGAGTCTAAGGAAGAAGCTTTTAAGTATTTCTTTGGGGATGTGGGAGTTCCTTTTCTATCTCTACCATATCAATTTACTTGCATGCTGTTTAAGAACTTCAAACACAGAGTACTGCATCGATTCTCACAAAGCAATTATCTTCCCAAGGAAGGTACCCAATTGGTAACTTGGGGAGATATATGCCTGATGTATAAGATAGTAAGGGGATTGGAAATAGATTTCGGCAGGAGGGTTGTGCAACTGTTAGGTCTGTCTGTAGAGGGCAAGCATAAGGAGCACATGCCCTATGCTACACTGATTAGTGATTTTCTGAAAGAAAGCAAAGTCCCTGGCACATCTGTAAAAAAGGAGAAGTGGGAAAGCTTCACTTATCTTATTCAGACGACTGTGAAAAAGAGTGGATTTCAGAAAGGTCAGGATGGCAAGTGGACCAGGATTGAAAGCAAACATGCTGGAGCATTACAGAGGTTAAGGGAAATCAGCAGCAGCATAGTTGCAAGGAAGCAACCAAAGAAGAACAAGGCAGAACAGGATAGTGCTGAACCTGTTGACCCAGCAACAGAGGACAGAGTGGTTGAGGATCAAGAGGCTGTGACTGAAAGAGCCTTGATTGTCTACAATCCTCTCCAAATCCCCGAGATTCCAGATCTCTGGAGTACTCCACCACGTCACCAAGCTCATGCTAAACTGCACTGTTGTCTGTGTCAAGAACTCTTTTCCTTTTGAACGATTTTATTGTGTTCAAGCTATGTTTTTGTTTAAAACTTCGGGATGCACGAATATTCTGTTGCCTTCGACTCTCCTTCCTCTATACCTTATGATGGTTATTGCATTTTTTTATTATGACAAAAAGGGGAGAATATGGGATGGTTAGATTTATGGGAGTTAGAATTGGATATATTTTTGTTAAATGCGTCTTTGGTAAGTCTTTGGTATGATTGTGTTCTTTTCCTTTGCAAATGAGTATAAGCTTGCTTGCTTACGCTATTTGTTCTTATATGTAAAGAGTTGTGCTAAGTTCGGGGGAGCTTTTTAAAAGTTTTTAAAATGTTTCAAGGAGAATTTATTCGGGGAGTCTTTTCAAAATCTAAACTTTAGTTTTGTCATCATCAAAAGGGGAGATTGTTGGATTATTTCCTTTGCAAGAAAACGATTTTGATGATTACAAAAGTTTTAGGTGTTTTCTGTATAGTTTTGAAAAGCTTGGTGAAATGTTAATGATTATGCATCTTGTTCGATTAAATATGGGCTACGTTCGTTAGGGCCCAAGTTGCTATTTGGGTTAAAAGCCCATTCGGTAAAAGTGTTTACGTGGAAGAAAAATAGTGCGAGTTGAAATTGTTTAGGACTCTTACTTGTAATACGTTTCAAATTTGAACGTTAACTCCATGATTCCATAGAGATTTTTATGCGCATCTTCTTACGAGAAAACAGAAAAGACATTGAACGCTCCTCTCTTCACTGTTTAAAAACGTAAGCAAGGCTTCATGAAGAAACAGTTCAGAGATTGATCAAGAACAAAAAGCTCTCAGTTTGCAAAGAAACAGCCGATCATACTAAAGCTCTCCAGCATTGCATATTTCAAGATCAAAGCTTCTACTTCGTTCTAGTTTGCCTACTTTATTCTGAGAGAGAGAAAATCTGATCTAAAACGCTTTTGTGAGTTTTTCGTGAAAAACCTCAACAGTTGAGTAGTTTTCTACAAAACAGCTTTTGTAAGGTTTGTTTTGGTGAGCCTCGGGAAAACCAAACAGGATTTTGTTAGGTTATTAGTGAGCCTTTGGGAAAACTATTTTGGTGAGAGTTAGGTTGTTTTGGTGAGCCTTGGGAAAACCAAAAATAGGTTTTAGTTGAGCCTCGGGAAAAACTTTGTATACTTTAGGTTTGTGTAACCGTTTTAAAGTATAGTGGAAGGAACTCTCAAGTGGTGAGCTTGAGGAGAGGACGTAGGTCGTGGGCCGAACCTCTATAAATTCTTTGTGTCATTCTTTTCAGTATTTTATTTTGGTTTCTCGTTTTACTTCTCTCTTGTCGTGTTTTTGTAAACGGGTTGAGTGTGCTACTGATATCTTGGTTTTAAGAAAAGATTTCGTTTTTAGAGTCAACCAATTCACCCCCCCCCCTCTTGGCTGCCTATCTGGGACAACACTTTTGTTATTCCACTTGGAAAGTATATGACGACCGTATTTGTCACAATTTCGTCATAATTGTGACGATCCAGACCGTCATTCACAAATGTGTGATTCTCAATATAACAACAAAAAAAACAACGACCTATCCCATTATAACAATGACAGATAAACAACATAAACGACAGTACTCATAAATAATGAATAATGCAGGAGTACTATAAAAATCAAAATCATAAACAACATATCCCGTTATAACTAATGAATAATATAGATAAAATAAAAAATCAAATTGATATAAAAAATTAACATGTTGCAACACTTCTATACACAGGAGTACTATTTTGCGGATCGCTTCCCAAATCTTATAGTGATCACACAGAAGAATCCCGAATCCTTATTGCGGGGAGTAGCTAGGGTATAAACATTTGTCAAGTTGAGTTTTGTGAATGGTTGAGCAAGCCATCACCTGAAAACACAGATCTGGGAATTTCAGAGAGAGGATTTGATATCCTATTCTCCCAAACAAGTGTCATGTATTAAGGTGATTTAAAAGTGGATGCAAAACCGAAATGAAATTAAACCTTTTGGTAATGATATAAAGTTTTACTATCAAGAGAAGATATATATTGTTCATAGTCATGAAGCATGCAAAATAGTAGAAAGATGTAAAATTAATTAGGTGTGTGCATGACATGATCGGCCAACTCAGCTTTATGCCATGTTTTTGACATATATATACGCACGCATTGAGTAGCAAAAACTATATTTCGAAGAATATATATTGCTATATCAAGGATAGCAGCTGTTTGGTCCTAATATAAATTAGTGCAACTAGCTAGCCATACTTGGTTTGAAATTGTAAAAAAAAATGGCAGCTAGCTAATACGAAGCTGTGGACTTTTGAAATTTGCAGTTGCATTAACTAGTGGTTATATATGGGGTAATTATATATATATATATATATATATATATATATATATATATATATATATATATTCAATTCATACATTATTAATTATTATCATGCTTTACAGAATTCTGTAGCGTGTGGCAATTGAAGTCGATCGGGTCCTTGGTTCACTAGCTCAAATCAACACAATACGCGCTTTTTTATCCTTTCTTGCAATTTCACTTCTCTACGTACTCTCGCAGACGTTTATATATTATAAATACTCATGCAATTACGACGTGAAAATCTATCGGATATTCAAAATGGAATTTAAGAATTCGATTATTCTACAGGTCCTTATAATCATGTTATTATTTGGTTGCATGATCGTGTTGTTTGCGGCTGGCGATGATGATCATATTCCTGATAATGTTCCCTTTAACCAGAAGTATGAGGTGACTTGGGGAGACTCCCATGTCACGTATCAACAACAAGCTACACTCGTTCAGCTCTCCATGGATCAATCCTCTGGTCTCATCATTAATTAATTTAATTCAATTCAATAGCTACGTACATAAGTATGTTATATATTCACATAATGATCAATGTTCATGCATGCATGCAGGTTCTGGGTTCGCATCAAAGCTCAGTTATGGATCCGGAGACTTTCACATGCGCATTAAGATCCCAGCGAGGGATTCTGCTGGAGTTGTTTCAGCTTTCTATGTATGCAATGGAACCATGATCAGTGTAGTATATTGTCTTTTAATGCATGCATGCATTAATTATCTAACATATATGGTGCAGCTAGCTTCTGGAGATGACGGCGGCAAGCAACATGATGAGCTAGACTTCGAGTTCTTAGGCAACCGGCAAGGCAAACCAATCACTCTCCAAACGAATGTTTTCGCAAACGGAATCGGTAACAGAGAGCAACGGACTTTTCTCTGGTTTGATCCAACTGCTGATTTTCATGATTATCGTATTCTATGGAACTCACACCAAGTCGTGTACGTATATTTATATATTTAATCTCTTAGCTCTATGTCATGTAGTTATAAAGCTAGTTACATACATACATAAATATTAAATTATTTTTGTTTCAGGTTTTTTGTGGATGAGATTCCGATTAGGGTTTACAAGAACGTGAGAAACGTAGTAGCGTACCCGACGAACGCGATGTTCGTGAACGCAAGCTTGTTCAACGCCGAGGATTGGGCCACTGATGGTGGGCGGGAGAAGATCAACTGGACCATGGCCCCGTTCCTGGCCCAATTTAAGGGCTTCGACATCACGGCCTGCAGGCCCAATGCAAATGATGATAAATGCGACTCTTCTCAGTATTGGTGGAATGGTCAAAACTTGTGGAGCTTGGACCCCAAGCAACAAAAACTACTCAATACCGTGAGGGACAAGTATATGTATTATGACTACTGTACTGATACACCTCGCTATCCTACGCCTCCTCCCGAATGTTCTTACAATACTTAATTGTATAATTTACCCACTTACTATCTTAATAATTAACCAATTAAGGTCAGTTAATCAGTATTGACCAACAGTTTACTAATCTTAATATCAAAGCCACTTTTGGACCTATTGTGCTTTTGCTGTTCTGCTGTTCTTCAATTCCCATTGTTTCATTTATTTTGACAATTTCATATTATTTAATTTATGATTTTTCAAAAATATTTATATATTAAAAATTAAATAATTCATATGTACATCATATCTAAATATATATTTTTTATGATTTTTTTCATTGTTTATCTTTGTTATAATTAACAATTAAATTCTCCTTCCGTCTGTTAAAATTTGTCTCATTTAATTTTGTTATATGAAGGTTCAATATTTGACTTAAATTATAACAAAGATAAACAATGAAAAAAATCATAAAAATATATATTTAGATATCATACATGTATGAATTATTTAATTTTCAATATATAAATATTCTTGAAAAAATTATAAATTAAATAATATGAAACTGTCAAAATAAATGGAAATCGAATAATATAGACATGGAACAACGGAACAACAAAAGCACAATAGGTCCGAATCTCATCTGTTCCATGAATTAATAATACATTTAGGTAAATATTTTTCCACATATATTGTTTAACAAAATTATACTAGATGAAGAGATGAGTCGAGATTAGTGTTCCCCTTTCTCATGTCCCCTCTGTCCCCGCTACGATTTATTTGCACCACCGTTAACTAATTCGTTATCTTTTCTAACGGAATAAATTAGTTTTTCTCGGTGCTAGCAAAACTAGAGTGCATTAACTGTCGCGAGTTTCATACTTGGATGGCGTATTTGTCAAATAGTCCTCTCTCTACGGCTCTATATACAGAGGTTCTTTGCTTGTTGTCCCAGTAACAAGCGTTTAACACAAAGAATCCGAATTGAGGAAGAAGGAAAGGACAAAGCAAAGATTTGTATGAAAAGCTGATGAAGCTGCTAGTGATTTCCATCTCCAGAATCAGCCAAGAATCTTCAATGGCGGAGCAGCGCCCACTACCACAATGCTTGAGATATAGGGTTTTCTTCATAGTTGCAGCAACGGGCTCTTCGCCATTTAAACACCCCAAACCTCTCCTTTATACACAAATCCAGAAAATCGTTCTGAATCCTCCCGGATCTAGCTTCCGTTTTCAATGCAGGCCCAACAAGGTAACTATTTTGGCCGAATCGTTGATATGGCACCAAACAATATTGAAAATTTGCCGCGTGATCTTACCCATCTTGCAAATGGTGGGAACATTATGGAGAAATTTTACCATTGTTTGTTGGTAAAGATTCACGGTCTGTTAGTTGCTAAATGTTGATATGATTAACGGCCGGTTGATTGATAGACACTTCTACATTTCACTCCCAGTTTGTGTCCTCTGATGATATGAACTGCTGGCCGTTTGGTATTATAATGTAATTGATGCAAATGAACAGTAGGGGATCTAGGTTCTAAGAGTTAGGGAGCGGAAAAAAAAATCCATCAATAATAGGTAAAATTCTTGATAAGTCAAAACATTATTCTTACATAGCACTATTCATCAAGAATTCCATCAAAAGAGATATAAGAATTGTAAATCAAAATAACATAAGACATACTCCTTAAAAGTATATGATGCTTGATGCGCTCCTATGTAGATCTGCTACTGCAAATGAACACGGTAGTTCTCTTATCCACAGAGTATAGAATTGCTGTTCTCACCAGACTGCAGCATTTCTTTCCTCCTAAAATTTTCCTTCATTTTCTTATTATGTAGCATAACGTTGCTGACATTTCTGATACATTTTGCAGATGTTCCTCTACTGGAAGTTGATAGGAAACTGCTCGTGGAACTTGAAGCGATGGGCTTCCCCTGGTCCCTAGCTATACGAGCACTTCATAATTCGGGTGAGGCTTCTCTAAAACTATAAGGATCTCATTTCTGTATGATGTTGATCTGTCGTTTTTTAGTTTTTTCAACATCCATTCCATATTGTTATTCTCTAGCTTACTCCTATATTGTCTTTCTGATCTTCCCCAAGCTATTAGCATCTGTAATCATTCTCAGAAACTAAAAAATGAAAACAACCACCAGCTTAATCTCTTTTCCATGAAGATAACAAGTTGACAATTTATTTACTGAAGCTTGTGCATAACATGCACTCTTCCATTTCGTCCAGAGTTTAGTATAAATGCTTGAGAAAAGCAATTCAAATATTATTGACTTTGCTGTTGTGTTGAATGCTGATTCATCATAATATAATTTGGTCTTAAAATGAACTGTATGTCACAAATTATGACAGTTAGTGTAATCAAGCCAAGTAAATCATTCCGATTTCATCCTGATGCATCGGCAGTAAGACTAGTTTTCTGAATTTATGCATCATGAGAACATTCCCTTGCACCTAAGCTCTAAGTTTTCCATGCTCCTTCATTTTTCTTGTCATGACTTCTAACTGCAGGTAATACCGGCCTCGAAGCTGCTGTAAATTGGATCATTGATCATGAGAATGAACCAGACCCTGATGAGATACCCCCTGTACAGTTTTCTATATCATTGATAATAGCTGAATATCAAATTAATTACCGTTTAAATATCTAATTTTCATAAGCTGATCAAAGCAGTAAAACTTTCCTGCATGGAAATCTCATTTGTTATGCCTGCATAGTTTGTTGTCTACTTATGTGCTCATCATCGATTCACTGTGCCTTTGTTAATACATACCAGAAATGTGTTTATGTTGGTGATTATAGGTCTCAATTGTACGAAAGAATTGAGTCGTGCATTTATATGCTAATTGTAAAAGTCTGAGATACCTTTGTGTTCTGTCCAATTGTTTCATTCGTTCAACTAAATGCAGGTGGCTGTGAACATTGCTATTGAGTCTGAATCTACTCCGCCATCTGATGGTAGCACAGTTGTAGAGAAGATTAATTCAGAAGAAATAAGGTTAGCTTCAACTATCCCTTTAACAAGTAGACATTTGTTGGCAACACCAGCATAATATTTCTTCTTTGATGTTTACCTCTTGTCATCTTCATTGGTTTCTCAGCCCTAAATTGTATTTTTTTCAATCTGTAATAGCAAAAATCTTTCCATTTGCCCTTTTTATTTCACTTCTCTTACTAGTTATTATGGCTGGTGATTTGTAGGCATCAAGCTCGAATAAAAAGAGAAGAAGAGAAGAAGAGGGAGAGAGAAAGGGAGAAAGTACAACCTTTTCTAATTTGCAAGTTTTTCTATTTCAAGCAAGAGATATTTGTATCTCTAACCTCCCAGCCTCGACTATTTTAGGAAAGGATCCGAGCAGGGAAGGAGCTCATTCAAGCAAAGCGAATTGCGGAGGAAAATGAAAGAGCACGGTGCACCTTAATATTGGATTTTCTTCCCCCTGAAAATGTCGTCTTCTCTCATCCTTACTTACGCCAAGAACTTACTTTGTTTTCCAGTTATCTAGCTTTACAAAAAGCTGAGAAGGAGGAAGAGAAAAAGACAAGAGATAAAATCCTTCAGAAACTAGAGTGGGATAAGGTATTTTCTAATTCTTCCCTTTTCGGCTAAACCTTTCCCCTCAATTCCAGATGTTGATGATTGATGAAGAGGATAGCTTTAGGAACAGTTTAGGAGTATTAATGAAATACATGATCAGTTGTTGCAATTTTCTGAAATATTGCCCTGCCCCTTATATCTTTCTTAGAAAGGGAAATTAAACTTTCTTCATATCTTTCTAGTTAGAAAGGAGGAGAAAGCTTGGCTTGCCACTTGAAAACTCTCATCAAGAAAGGCACTCTGTCAAACTATCTGCACCTACTATACTGAGCAAACAGGTCTGAGCAGTTTTCTATAGCAACTGAACTGTAAGGATTCCAGTTGCACTGCAAAAATGATGCTCGTTTCTTCTTCCTCTAATTACAGAACCCTTTCGCTGTTAATCCTGTGACCACTAAGCCTATTACAAAGGCCGAGGTGATGGGACAGTGTTTACGATCTCTCAGGCACAAATACAAGGTAGCCCATCACATTGTTATGTTGGCAAGAGAAACATAAGATATTATCTGCCCTGTACAGTACTGGTTTCAAGATGGAGAATGCTAGAAATGGTCCCATTTTCAAAAATGCAAATTGCTTATGTTTACCTTGTCAGAAAGATGGTCTACTGATAAGTTTGTAGTTTTAACAGCCTTCACCAACCTTGTACTGCTATCCTTTTTCCAGGACGATGATGCAAGGGTTAAGAGGGCCTTCCAGACATTGTTAATCTACGTGAGAAATGTAGTGCAGAATCCTGATCAGGAGAAGTGCAGAAAGATAAGGATAAGTAACCCATTATTCCAGGTAAGATTCCTACTTGTTTTCCTTTATGCTACACAATCAAAGTTTGCTTGATTGAATCCATATTGATCCATGAATCCACTCTCTCAGTTCAATCTCTAGCAGTCTTAGTTGTTGCTGGTTGTGACTAAACCTAAAACAGCATTGTTTCTTGATGACATGCTACCTCCTAGTTCATTCTTTTTTTCTTTTCTTTTCTTTTTCTTTTTTTTTGATACAAAGGGGTAGGTGTTGGGATACCGGAGGCTCGAATTCTTTACAAGTGTCTCAGGAGACTAGGCCAAGTGCTCGGGACCTCCTAGTTCATTCGTTATGTTCTTTTCTGACACCCTTTTCTCATATACTAATAGGAAAGGGTCGGAAGTCTGAATGGAGGGATGGAGTTTCTCGAGCTTTGTGGGTTTGAAAGAAGAAACGGCTTCTTGATCCTTCCACGTGAGAAGGTGGATATGGAAATACTGAACTCAGCTGTTTCGATTCTGAACTACGCTATGAGGAGTCCCTTCTTCGGTCTCTTGCAGCGTGACGCTGTCGAAGATTGAGTTGCGTTTCGAAAATTGATGAAGTTGTAGACAGATCCTAAATGCTGGTGTAACAAATAAAAGAAAATACTAGATGAACCTCGAGTTCAAACAAGCCCTGTTTTAATTGGAACCTGTTGACCTTTCATAAACATGGAACCTTGTTTTATTTGTCTCTCCAATTGTTTTAGGCCGCCTAATTGCATTTCCACTCTCCAACTCTGTTGCCTCGGTCACGTTAGTCCTTCAAGTTAATGCGGATCAAGCTGCTTCTTATCTAACTGCTCCATTTATCTTATAAACGTTTGATTGGATATCATATAATGGAGATTAAGAGAGCTTCAAGAGTAATAAAATGTACCGAGTAAAAGTTAGTGATTAAAAGAAATCGTGAATAATAAGATAAAAGTGTTGTTAAAAAAAAATCATTTTTATGGGACAGTTTAAACGTTTGGTCTAGTTTCATCTATATCAGTTTGTTAATTCGTTAACGATGCGAAAAGCCGAACAAAGTAAAAACTGTGTACTATTAAGTAAATACTGTATTACAGTATTTGACCAGGAAGAATGCTTGGAATTGCTTCTGCAATCATTCGGATGGTTGAGAAGATTGGCGATGTGAGCAGGAAAGGAATTGGATCCGATTTGTTATATAATACTTAAAATCATTCAAGGACAATTGGGAAGTAGCTACCTAATCCGAAGTTACGGTGGTGTCGTAATTGGTAAGGTTTTGAAGGCCAGGTGTTCGACGAAATGCCGATGTGGAACCGATTATGCTTTACAGAGAGTGTTGCCCTGGTTTGGAGTGGTACGAGGCTGCAGTGGGGTTAAGTATGCGCGCGACTAGAACAAACAAGGGGTGGGATGGGTGGGCGGGCAATCAGCAGGGTTGGAAAGGAGAGCAAAAAATCAATTTAGTTCCTGGACCAGATTTATGTGAATCATAGTTAGTTCAGGGACTATCTTAACCGAATTGACATAATTTGAGGATTCAACCATGCAGTTCCTTCTTATAAACAACCAAGCAAGCATTGGCCGGCTTCAGCGTCTTCCATATTTTACTTTCCACATTTCAACGTCTTCCACCAACCTTGCAGTTGCTCTTGCTGCCACCTTTCACATTTCAACGTCTTCCATGTTTTACTTTTCTTCTGTTTTTGTCTCCCTTCTTATATGCGCACGTCTCGACATTTCGTAGTAGTAAAAACTGGCAACCAGGTGCAGATTTTTACAAACTCTTCTTAATGAGTTCCTTTCTCCTCAGGCTCGCAACTCATTCAACCCAGCTGGCCTCTTCTTTTTACTCAAACGAAAAATTATGGGTCTTGGATACTCGACGAATGTATTCTCTCTGCTGCTTCTGTCATGTCTCTGTATTGGAGCTTCCTATGCACAAGATGTCCTCAGACCAGGACAAGCACTTAGATTTTCAGAATACCTTACTTCTGCTAATGGAAGGTTCAGGTTCGGTTTTTTCGACCCCAATACCGTTGATCTTCGTTACCTAGGAGTATGGTACAATAACGATAATAATCTCAAAGTTTGGGTTGCAAACAGAACCACCCCGCTCTCTGGGACTGGTGGCAACCTTACCATGGATTCTCAAGGCTTATTGAGGATCATGCAAGGAGATGGGGCTAACCAAAATCCGATTATCCTCAATCCAAACCAAGCTGCGGCAAATTCTGTAGCCACTCTACAGGATAATGGAAATCTAGTTCTGAGTGAGCTCAATCAAGATGGTTCATTCAACAGGACCCTGTGGCAAAGCTTTGATCATCCGGGGGATTCTCTTTTGCCTGAGATGAAGCTAGGTGTGAATTTCAGAACAGGTCAGAGTTTTATGCTTTCTTCCTGGTTAAGCGAAGATGTTGCTGCCCCTGGAGCTTTTTCACTTGAATGGAACCATACAAGCCAGCAACTTGTGGCAAGACGAAGAGGAGAAATTTATTGGATGAGTGGGATACTGAATTCCAGCAGTCGGAGTTTTGCAAACATCCCATGGCTAATTTATGCAGATACTTCTGGCAATAACTATAACTTCACCTCGGTCTCTAATGAGGAGGAGAGCTACTTCAGCTATTCAGTCCTTGATGGGGCAATTTCAAGATGGTATTTAGGCCCTGCTGGACAGCTTTATGACGGTACAAAACCGAGGTTCATAATTAATGGAACTTGTTATGATGCACCTGGTTGTCAGCTGAGAAAGCCAGCATGCAAGAGTAACGCCTTTTTTGAGAGAAGAACTATTATGTTGGGTCAAGAAGTGTCATCTGGTACCAATTTCAGTGTTGGCATTGGGGACTGTGCAGCTCAGTGTTGGGACAATTGTTCTTGTGCAGCTTACACCACTAATACGGCAAATGGAACCGGATGCCTATTATGGAGTATGGACATTCGGTATGGACCTGGTACTGATGCTTATCTAATCAACTCAAAGATTCCAGAATATCAGAATAATGGAGAAAAAGGTAAAATCTTACTCTCTATAAGTTGTTAGTAGAGCTCTCTCATAGATGGATTAGGCTATCTGAAATTCTGAACACTAACAGTCGAACGAACTTTCGTTTTAATTTTTGAGGTATTGCGTTGATCGTGTTCTGAACTTCCTTGCATGATAACGTGAGATCAGGAATATTTAATAGTACATAACTTTTCTGTAATGTTGGTATCACATTGTTCTCTTAGGAAACAATTGGTGGATATGGATCTTGGTTGCTTCTGCAGCTGTTCTTATTATAGTCATTTTGGGATTCTTATATTATTGGTGGAGGAAGAAATATCAAGGTGAGTTTTTTCCTTTCCAAAATAAAGATATTGGACAAATTTTGAACATTGTGTTCATCTAAGTATGCAATGCAACAGGAGATGAGGAAAATGAGGCAGAAAAGATACTGCTCGGCTTAAACTCCTCAGATGAGATTAGCAACAACGGGAGAAATGGATCTGAATTGAAGATCTTCACTTTCGCTTCTATTGTGGCTGCGACAGATGACTTCTCATCTGAAAACAAACTCGGGCAAGGTGGTTTTGGTCCAGTCTACAAGGTGAAACTCTAACAGCCAAAATTGTATAGAATGTGACAACATCTTTGATTAACATATTAAAATGCCATGAAGCTTACTTTTGCATGATGTTGTCAGGGAAGGTTGGCTGATGGCCAAGAAATAGCTGTCAAGAGACTTTCAACAAGCTCAGGACAAGGATTAGTGGAATTTAGGAATGAACTTTTACTTATTGCAAAACTCCAGCATATGAATCTTGTTAGACTTTTAGGTTGTTGCGTGAAAGGGCAGGAAAAGATGTTGGTCTATGAATACATGCCCAACAAAAGCTTAGATTTCTTCCTTTTTGGTTAGTCCGCTCCCTTACAACATGAAAGTTACTTTCCTTTTATTTTCCATGATCTAAATGCTATAAATTTCTTGCAAAATCTTGCAGATCCTGCAAGACGAGATATTCTGAATTGGGAAACACGTTACAACATCATCCAGGGCATTGCTCAAGGCCTTCTTTATCTGCACAAGTACTCGAGGCTACGCATTATTCATAGAGATCTAAAAGCAAGTAACATTTTACTTGATGCTGAACTGAACCCCAAGATATCAGATTTTGGCATGGCCAGAATTTTTGGCAGAAATGAACATGAAGCCAACACAAACAGAGTTGTAGGAACTTAGTATGTGCTACAGAATTTTTCAACGCAATTTCATATCAAGTGAAATTGCAGAACCTAATATGTCAATGGCTCATATATCATGCTATTGTCTTTTTGGTGTAGTGGATACATGTCACCTGAATACGCTATGGAGGGTAACTTCTCAGAGAAGTCGGATGTGTATAGCTTCGGGGTCTTACTTCTGGAGATTATTAGTGGCCGGAAAAACTCGGGCATTTCCTACAAGGGTCACACGATGAACTTAATGGGATACGTTAGTCTCTTGAACTCGAATTATATCCCGCAATTTTTTTTCTTTTCCAGTTTCCACATGCCCTTGACTGTAATCCTGGTAAAATGCAGGCTTGGGAACTGTGGACAGAAGGGAAAGCCTCAGAGTTTCTGTACATGGGAATCAACGAGTCCTGTTGGAAGTCCCAGGCATTGAGATGCCTGCATGTTGGGCTACTGTGTGTGCAAGAGAATGCACGAGACAGGTCACTAATGTCAGATGTTGTCCCAATGCTCACAAATGAAACTGTGCCACTTCCTGCTTTCAATGAAGTAGCTTTTTCCCACCATCAACAAGTAATGAAGGCAGATGCATCTTCTGGAGCTGAAACTGAGCGAGAGAGTCAGTCCATGAATGCCGTGTCAATCACCGAAATGGTAGGCCGATGAAGCTCTGTTCTGTCATGCAGGTATGTATCAATTAGACTGTTGAGTTGCAGGTATATATACACCAGTACCTGCGTTTAAAGCTTGCCTGCTGTTGCCTTGTTTTTTAAGATTTTGGAGCTAGTGATTTGTTTGGCCAAAGATCCTTCCTTGCACTTGGCTATGATGAAAGTGTTCACTTCAGTAGTTCTTATTTCAGTTTGTCCACCTACCTTGTGCCACAAGATTCAACGTTTAGCAAGGCAGAGACAGCATTGTGTCGATCTTAATCTACACCTGTGTAAATCTGAGGCTAGATAGTTTTGGACTTGATATTCCGATGTCGCTTCTTGTAGATGAGGAAGATTTACAAATGAACCAATTCAAGTCAACCTTTGTCTGTGACTTTGCTTTTATCTAAAAAATAGGTGAACGTTTGGGTCCGAACAACCCTTGTTTACCAGGGTTGACCATTTGCAATCATGATATGTTCCAGCTGACCAAAGAATAAAAATAAACTACTATTAATATAAAAAAATTATTTAGAACACTATTAAATATTAATATAAAAATAAACTATTTTAAATTGTTCTTTAAAATATCAAAATTGAAAGTTACAAATTAATGTCTAAAGGTAAACTACTGATCTTTTGGAGCATCAAGGGCATAGATAGTGCTTTGGACCATTTAGAATTGACGAAGCATCACCGCTTTGCAACCTTTTCACGTTACCACGTCTTCTGAATTTTTTTGTTCTCTTGTTGAAGACTTATCTCTGTAGAATGTGGAAACTGACCACCAGTTTTATTTCTTTCAATAGTTTCTTCAGCTTCTAAATGCATCAGATGCATTATGCAATAAAGTGATTCATACAAGAACAACAAGTTATGAATCACGGATTCCCTACCAACGCACTTTCGGTGCTGCTTCTTCTGCCATGCTTCTGTATTGAAGCTTGCTGTGCAGAGAAAGATACCCTCAAACCGGGAGAAGCACTTGGATTTGCAAACTACCTTACTTCTGCTAATGGGAGGTTCAGGTTCGGGTTTTTCGATCCCAATACTGATGATCTTCGTTATCTAGGAATATGGTACAAAACCGATAAGACTCTCAAAGTTTGGGTTGCAAATAGGACCAACCCAATCTCTGCTGGCAACCTTACCATGGATTCTCGAGGGTTTTTGAAGATCTTGCAAGAACATGGAGCTAACCCAGATCCAATTATCCTCAACCCTAACGAAGCTGCAGCAAACTCTCTAGTTACTCTACAGGATAATGGAAATCTTGCTCTGAGTGAGCTCAATCAAGATGGTTCATTCAACAGGACCCTATGGCAAAGCTTTGATCATCCGGTGGATTCTCTTCTGCCTGGAATGAAGCTAGGTGTGAATTTCAGAACAGGTCAAAGTTTCAAGCTTTCTTCCTGGTTAAGCAATGATATTGCTGCACCTGGAGCCATTTCACTTGAATGGAACCATACAAGCCAGCAACTTGTGGCAAGGCGAAGAGGGGAAATTTATTGGATGAGTGGAGAATTCATGAAAGCTAGTAGCAATAATATGAGTTTTGAAAACATCCCATGGCTAATTAATGCCGCTACTGACTATAGCTACAACTTGAGCTCAGTTTCTAATGAAAGCGAGAGCTACTTCAGCTATTCAGTTCTTGATGATAGAATTTCAAGGTGGTATTTGGACCCTGCTGGGCGGCTTCGTGATGTTTCATCACTCAATTTCATCGTGGGTGGCTCGTGTTATGAAGCACCTGGCTGTCAACTGAAAAATCCAGTGTGCAAGCGGAATGCCTTCTATGAGCAAAGATCTATTGTGATTCATCAACAACAACTTTTAATTGACGCCAATTCTAGCCTTGCAATAGATGACTGTGCAGCTCAGTGCTGGAACAGCTGTTCTTGTGCAGCTTACACTACCAATGCGTCAAATGGAACTGGATGTCTATTTTGGAGCACCGATTCAGACTTCCAGTATGGATCGGGCATCTATGTTTATCTAATAAACTCAAAGATTCCAGAATACCAAAACACTAGAGGAAAAGGTAATGGTAAAATTGTAAGTTTACCCCTTACTTCAATGTTGTGGCTAAAACACTATGTTCTCTTAGGAAGCAATTGGTGGATTTGGGTCTTGGTTGCTTCTACAGCTGTACTTATTACAGTTGGATTTTCATACTATTGGTGGAGGAAGAAACGTCAAGGTGAGTTATTCCCGCTGAAAATGAAAATTTTGGACAATGTTTTGGGCATTCAATTCCTCTAACTGCTGCAATGCAATAGGAGATGGGGAAAATGAGGCCGAAAAGATACTACTCCGCTTAAACTCTTCAGATAAGATTAGCAACAATGGAAGAAGTGGATCTGACTTGAAGATCTTCACTTTCAATTCTGCAATGGTTGCTACAAATAACTTCTCATCTGAAAATAAACTCGGGCAAGGTGGATTTGGTCCAGTCTACAAGGTAAATATCTAACTGCAAAACCAGATAGATGAGAACATCTTTGATTAACATTTTAAACTGACTGATGATCTCGCATGATGTTTCCAGGGGAAATTACCGGATGGACAAGAAATAGCAGTTAAGAGACTTTCAAGAAGCTCAGGACAAGGATTGGTGGAATTTAGGAATGAACTTTTACTCATTGCTCAACTACAACATATGAATCTCGTTAGACTTCTAGGTTGTTGCGTGAAAGGACACGAGAAGATGTTGGTTTATGAGTACATGCCAAACAAAAGCTTAGATTGCTTCCTTTTTGGTTAGTTTCCTTCCAACAACATGAAAGGTCCAGTTTTTAAATTTTCATGGTTTGGAGAGTATAATTTTGTGTACAAAAAACTTGCAGATCCATCAAGACAGAAGAATTTGAGTTGGGAAACTCGTTTCAACATCATCCAGGGCATTGCACAAGGGCTTCTTTACCTGCATAGATACTCGAGGCTGCGCATTATTCATAGAGATCTAAAAGCAAGTAACATACTACTTGATGCTGAACTAAATCCCAAGATATCAGATTTTGGCATGGCCAGAATTTTTGGGAGAAACGAACATGAAGCCAACACAAATAGAGTTGTTGGAACTTAGTATGTGCTACAGAATATGCCAATAGACTACTTGAGTGAAATTTCTGAACTTTACATGCCAATCAATCATATAATTGTTATTCTTCTGATGCAGTGGGTACATGTCACCAGAATATGCTATGGAGGGCAATTTCTCAGAGAAGTCAGATGTGTACAGCTTTGGAGTCTTACTTTTAGAGATCATTAGTTGCCGAAAGAACTCAGGCATTTCCTACAAGGGTCACACCATGAACTTAATGGGATATGTTAGTCATTAAAACTCAAATCGTGTCTCGCATCTTTTTCATGTCACATGATCTTGAGACAAGTTCTGGTGAATTGCAGGCTTGGGAGCTGTGGGCAGAAGGGAAAGCCACAGAGTTTCTGGACATGGAAATTGATGAGTCCACTTGGATGTCCCGGGCATTGAGATGCATGCATGTAGGCTTGTTGTGCGTGCAAGACAGTGCAGGAGACAGGCCACCCGTGTCTGATGTTGTTCCGATGCTCACAAATGAAACAGTGCAAGTTCCTGATTTCAAAACAACAGCATTTTTCCACCACCAGCAACAGGTCATGGAGGCAGATGTATCCCGAACTGGAACTGAACCATCCAGGAATGTCGTCTCAATCACCAGACTGGTAGGCCGATAAAGTTCGG
The DNA here is from genome assembly GCA_024586325.1 of Stellera chamaejasme. Taxonomy (NCBI): domain Eukaryota; kingdom Viridiplantae; phylum Streptophyta; class Magnoliopsida; order Malvales; family Thymelaeaceae; genus Stellera; species Stellera chamaejasme. The sequence goes on along the minus strand of CM044982.1, from coordinate 8,003,359 downwards.
TCTTGCACTCTGTTGGATTCGTAAATTTATATTTATACTCCCTCCATCCCAAATGGACCTGATTTTAGACTAGGAAGTTTAATCTCCAAGGCAGGCAATAAGACCAGCCAGCCTTTGGGCAGCTGTAGAACAATATTTATTTTATACCTGCATGAGCACCAAACTATTGTTGTAAATGATTTAGTTTAGGGACAAATATATAAAACTAGAAATTCTAGGGCATAAAGTGTACCATTGAACATTTAGGGAAAGAATAAAATTACCCGTTCCTAGCAGAGAAAATGGGTCATTTTACCACTAATGTTTTGGGGTTGACAACTTTTTACCACTAAAGTTTTTTCTGCAATCAAATTGCCACTAATGTTTGGAAAACTGGGTCAATTTGCCACCACCGAACAGCCGCCGCCGACCTCGGACACCGCTGGAAAATGCCGGAAAAGAACCATGGATGAAGAAAAATATTAAAGTTAAATTATTTATATGTTTATCTTAAAAAATTTTTCGGGACTTTATTGGTACAAAAAGTTAAAACATGACCATAGTGGTACAATAATTAAAGTTACAGAACCATTGGTGGACTTTACCCAATCTTTTTGAGAAGTTTCAAAAGAAGTTTTACTTTTTTTTTAAAGCTAAACTAAGTTTTTGTTTTAAAAAAATACATCCTAAATCCAAAAAAAATTTACGCGGGTAGCGTAGGGTACACGGTAAATATTCATAGGTTTTTTATTTAATACTACTAAAAGGTAAAAAATGATTAATTGGGTGGCGGTACAATAATGGATGAGGTGGTGGTGCAGCGGCAGAGGGGTGATGGTGCAACGGTAGAGGGGGTAGTGGTGCAACAGCATGCTGAGACTGTAAATGGTAGGATGGTGGAAGGGAAGGGTCAAAGTGTAAGAAATTTAAAGTTTAAAGATTAGTTTGTCAGGTTTATAAACTTTAATGTGAAAATAAAATATTAACCCATAAAAATTAACGGAATTCGTCAAGCTATTTAACGGCAGTGGCAAATTGACCACATTTACAAAACATTAATAGCAATTTGATCCCAGAAAAAAACTTTAGTGATAAAAAGTTATCAACCCCAAATATTAGTGGCAAAATGATTCATTTTCCATTTCCTTCCTATTATTATCTAGGGGTGTTCACGGGGCGGGGCGGGGCGGATAATGAGAAAAATAGTATTCCGTTCCGCCGAGTGTGGGTACCCGATTTTCACGGTTTTTTGTGGTTCGGATCGTGGGTATTCACATGTGTTCCTAAGTATATTTATCCTATAAAATCTTTCAATATACTTAGAGATATTTTAGAATTTTATATAATAAATGTATATATTTAGAGTCAAAAATAAAAATGTAGTTTGCAAAAATAGAACAACAATATAACATTGCAAATCATGTATCATTATTATACGAAATGAGTTTTCACACATAATATAAAAAAATTTAAAAGAAAAATGAGATCAAGTAAGCACTTTAAATAATTTATTTATAAATAGGTATATATGGATCGAATCGGTTCGGTTCGAGTATCCGCAAATTTCTAAAATTAGAACCTTTAAGTTATTAGTATTTTCATTCACAAATTTTTTTAGATTTTGAATTATGTGATTCGATTCGATTTTTCGATTTTGCGTTGAAGTCCCCCTATTATTATCTTCGGAAAGTATAGACTACACAGTGGACTACTCGAACAAGCAGCGGCGAGCTGAGCTCCTTCCAACAATGGCTGAAATCACCGAAACTCCGGAAAAAGACGCCGTCGGTGATTCGGAAGGCCGTGAAAGGGAACCGCTTGAACCCGATTTCGACCCGAAGAACATGCGCAAAACCAAACCCGGAGTGAAGCGGCTTTTCATTACCCTTTCCTTCCTCTTCTCCTTCATCATCGGCCTCCCGTTCCTGTACAAATCTGTTGAAATCTACCGCTCTCCGCTTCCATTTCGTGACATCGAATCGCTCTCCACTCGCCTTGAATCCCAACCCCTAACGTTTCCGTTCAACTTCCGAGTCTTCTTTGTCGGATTCGATTTCGATCCTGCGCGCCTGCATCGTGAAGTTTCCGAAGAAATCGATAAGTTGACTCAACGAAGGCCTCGATGTGGCTCCATGAATTACACTCTTTCTGTGACCGTCGACTCCAGCTCGGATCGGTTCGCGGCCGTCGACTTCGATCACGCTGAAGGTGATGATGTCGATGAGTTGTTGCGGGCGGGTCTTGAAGGTAGCGGAGAGTACAGTGTGCTCGTTGTGAGGGGCCAGAATGAGAAAGCGGTTGTGGGGAAGTACAGGCATGCGTGGATGGTGGTTCGAGAGGTGGAACCGGCAGTGGAGAAGGTTGCGGAGGTTTTGGTGAAGGTTTTTGTGAACGGAGGGAGAGAAGACGGCTCTGTTCGGAGTGAGTTCATGCCTGTCGGAGCAGATGGAAGAGTTGTTTTCTCCTTCAGTTTGCTCAATGCTGATCCTCGTGATTGGTCTTATGACTGGTAATGATCCGTTTGCCACATTTTACAAAATGAAGTTTTGGTGTTTAGTAATATCCTTATTTTGAACGTTTTCTTGCAGGGATTTTGAGATGATAGATCAAAATGTTTTGTCTCCTTTGGTTAATGCTTTAGGAGCTGTTGCAAATATAAGCGTTGAAAGTCAGGTGATGGACTTCATGTTTTTTTGTATTGATCAGCTCATTACAAATTGTTCCTTTCAGCTAACTTTTCTTGCTGGACAGGTTCTATATCATACACCAAAAGCCTCCTTCTCTTCCTGGGATCTGAAATTGGAGAGCCATGTCTTTCATCGCAAAGATCTTCCTTTCTTTGTATGTCTCTTCTTCTCCTACTTCCACGTGTATTTTCTTTTTTCAATTGCATTTTAGGACACTATGTCCTTATCATTTGGGTCGCTATGGTCTCCCTGACTCAGGTGATCATAACTTGTTTGTCACTCTAAGATAATTCTGCTAACTACTTTTAACAGGTGAATTCTAACGAATGGCACTTGGATACATCGATTGCAGCAGGTGGCCGTTCAAAGATATTGCACTTTGTGGTGTATATTCTTCTACTGAGATCACTCATTTATTTTACTAGAATACATTGTTTACCCATAACACTCTGTTCTTGTTCTTGAATGAGAAATCAGGAAGATATACAGTATAGCAGACTGCTGTAGCTGTTTAATTTTTTTTAATCCTTGTAGGACCCACTAGTATTGAGTTACTGTATGGTCAGGATATTAGCATATAAAATGAAGCGTCTTCCATTTGTAAAGGGAAGGAACCATGTACAATATTTGTGGAGAAGTTTTTCATTTATTGTTTCTGATTTTCTCATTCAGGAAAATGACTTGTACGATTCCAGAATTTAAATAGTTGGTGTGACACTAGAAATTGTCCAGAGCGTGTGCTCTCGTCAAAATCCTTCTTCATGTATTTTTGGTTTCTTTTCTAGTCCTAAGTATTTTTTTTATGTTAACACACACAAAAGCATGCTATATGATGGAGAAAGTACAAAATGATCACTAGTCTGTATATGATGTAAAAGAATACCCTGCTGCAGAGTATCCATGGAAAATGATCAACTTGTTGTTCTCTAAAGTCTGCAACACTTCCTTGCTCTTGTCAGATATGTACCATCTGCAAAGGAGTGTCCCCTCCTCCTTCAGCTTTCAGATGGAGAAATTTCTAAGACCAATGGCTTTATTTCTCCGGTTAGTCATGATATCTTTTCTGCACTTTTCTTTTTTCGGTTCTTGCTTAAAGCTTGTGGAAATAAATGCCTTTTGCTTACTCCAAATCTTCTCCCTCCTATAAAATCATTTCAGATGTGGGGTGGTGTTGTTGTGTGGAATCCAAGAAGCTGTTCAAATGAGCAAAAAGATGAGTACAATTCCAGGCATACAATTCCACTTGAGGTAGACCTTTTTGCATGATGGATAATTTGGGTGGAACTTTACCTCTGCACGCTCTTTGTATGATCTCTTGGGAACTTATGGTTTTTGCCTGATTAATGTTATGTCTGCGTCACAGGACTTAAAACGCATTTTCGAAGTTTTCATGGGACAGTTGCGCCAGCTTCTTGGTCTCAATTCTATTGAGCAGTATGTTGGCAAATCAGGCATATGGAACCTTCAACTTAGTGAAAGAGGCTTTACAGACTGGTAAAATTGTCGTTTTGTTTTTCTCTTGCAAACCTTGATGTTAGCTCTCACAAGCTCATTTTTGCTTGCATCACCGAAGGAACACTAACACTGCTCTTTCTGATGTTTAAAATTAATTTCATGCTGGGCTTATTATCTATTTTCTGGTGTTAAAGATCTTTGAATTTTCTTGTCAACGATATTAGATTGATAGTATTAGTTTTGATTCCCGTACAGGGAGTTGGATGTCCTGGCACGGCAGCATACATGTTTTAATCTTCATTCATGTGCTACAACACTGGGCTCCCTTTCCAGATTGGTTTGTTTTGGCCTTGAATATAAACCCTTTGCTTTAAATGAATCTACAGCATCGTTTTGATAAAATTTTAATGCAGGTTCAATCATTGCCACGGATGATTATTATGGATGAAATCGGAAAGCAGGTAAACTGAATGGCTAGTGCATGCTAAGTAAAAAGTCCCTCAACTCATACTTCTTGCAATATGCAATCCAGCATGTCAGATGCAAGGAGAATAAAGCAGTTGCACATTCCTTTCATCTGTCACTTTTGATGCCCCTCGTTGAGGAAATAATAGCTGCCTTTTAAAGGTAAAGACAGCTGAGCTCTTCTATGTTCATGATTTTTATCCTTATTTTTGCGATTTGAAGGTGAAGTTCTCTCTTGAGGCAGCAAAGCGAGCACAAAGTAATGCTTCTGATGGAGCATATGATGTATCAGCTGGTACATTCGGTTATCTATGCCTTTCTACTTATTATTCTTGACTTGCCCTCGAATTTGATGCACTGTATTGGCATTTTGCCAGAAACTTCCTGCTCCAAATTTCTAATTAGTGATGAACTTCTCTCCCAGCTTCTTCTAGGCAAGCACGGTCCCTCGCAGAGGATGCATTTTTCCACCCTTCTATTATGTCCGTTAGCTACTACTCATTTGAGCACTGCTTTGCAGTTTACTCGGTTAGTCTCTCTATAAGCACATGTTACAAAGTATTATTCAGTTGGTTTTATTCAGTTGAAGAATTATACGCCCTTCGTCCAAAGTGAGTTGTCACAACATTAAAATATTTTTGTCCCAAATGAAATGACACTTTTCTACTTATGTTTTATTTTAGTTCACTTTTACCCTTATAATATGAGTCTGGGAAGTGGGTTGGGAGGGGTTATAATGAGTTTGGAAGGGGGGTAATGGTGGAAATTCATGTAAAATAAGTTAATGACCAAAGACAATCTTAATCTACACAAGAAAGTTAAAAGTGACGAGCCACTTGACGGATGGAGTAGTTGTGAGTGTCGCTCATATTTGGCAGTTGTTATGGACAGCTCTCATCAGGCCATCTAATAGTATCACATGCTTTGCAATTTGTTGTGCAGCCATTCTTTCTCCCAGTGGCAATGCATGTTGTGCTTTCAGCTCTGAGAGAAATAAGGAGATACAAGCGAGAGAAAGCCAAGTATGTTTCGTGGATGATGACTAAATAGACGGCATCTTCTAGAATTGATGCTGACTTAGGGAAGATATAACACAACCGGTTAGGTAATTTGTTAAGCTTCTATCTTTCTGTAATGAAATTTCCGTTATCAGGAAGTACAAATATTTGCCATTTTGCTGTCACCCTTCGCCAATTTTGTTTACTTCTTTTAAAAGGTTGTTATAGAGTTTAATCCAACTAATTCTGTAAATGGAGGTATTCTTTTGAGTTTATATTCACGGGACTAAATCTGTAACACTTCTGTAACACTTCCTATAAGGTGAATCGACCACAACGAAGACGCTGCCATCAAAACCAAACATCTTGTTACCGTTTCATATCAGTAGAAACAAGAATATCAAGAAGAATGTTCCTAGTCCCACTCCCACCCACCCATGTTCCTTTTCGTTCATTATCAAGAAGAAGGTTAAACAATCTCACCAATTTTATCTCACTAGCATTCTCTTCGAGACTTTTTCTTCTTAAATCTCATCGTAAGCCACCCAAAGTTTAAACGTCCTCGTCACAAGTCACAACAGCCTTTGCCAAGACAAAGCAACTGTTACACCAGACAGGTACCTTTTGCCTTTATGCATCGCCCAGAATAAATATGATGTCACCAATAGTTAGCCAGATGAAGCCATCACTCTGGAGCTAAAGTACATGAAGGCAAGAGTTTGCTATCTACTTGTAGTACTTCCAGCTTCGGGTTCCCTAGGGAATGAGGAGAAATCCAAGTCGTACGGCTCATACCACCTCTGAGCAGAGATCAGAGGATACCCTTTCAACAACCATTGTCACTGAGAGCAGAGGAAGCAATAGAAACTAAAATGGCTAGTGTGTTGCTACAACATATCAAGCTCAAGGACCAAATTCTGTTAAATAACAAGTGTGGCGTGTCTGAAGGCAGCATTAAGTAATAAGCAACACAGAGCAAAAATCTTGAAGCTAAATCTAACTAAATTATGATCATACATTCAAAGTGAGATGCGAAAAGGCAAATCCCAGGCGCCTAACCAGGTAGTATAATAGTCAGAACATCCTTCCCCTGAAACACAGTCTCGAAGTTGAAACAAGGATGTATTCCGGATTCACCAGCAGGCAAGCAGACCTTATCAAGCTCCAAATCATGGTCTTGATTCCAATGCCAGAAGTATCTTCTTCCTGGGGCCCTGAAAAGCAAACATATTGCTATCTTTTATCAAGCTCCATATACACATTGGATATAGCTGCCGCAGGAAGTTAAAAGATCCTTTATGCATCTGAATCTTCTAAAACGAGTGATACACAAGTTCAACATTTAATTACTTGAGGTTTTGATCTAGATGTGTACTGTACTGAAATTTATTCCCAAGATGTGAGATTTTAGTAAAGCGACAATCCATAACTGCCCGGTATCATCACACACCAACTAATTGCACCCAATAACGTCAACAGGACAATACCAGGCTGACTGTGATAGTCCTTCAATTTCCGAATACTAAAATGACAATGGGGAGAAATCAACAGAAAACTGCCACATGTTCAAGCTAGGAACTCACCATTGGTATACTCATAGCTTTCAGATCTTCATCTGTCATGTGCATAAGGGCATCCATGTCAACCTACATGTAGGGTTGTTAGAGAAACCCCAACTGACAATTCTGGATTTAATGTTAGCCAAGAAAAATCAAGTATTGAGGGATAGGGTTTACGTACTTCCTCTGCTTGAAAAGTAATAACATACTTCTCAAGATCCAATGACATGAGGAAGTCCTCCACTGATGAGTCAGCCTACAGCAAAAGAGAAGCAAGAATCAGAAGTCACATAACAAAATGTACGGCTAGATAAATGTACACCTTCGGATCATGTGGCTTCTAAAACAGAGACCAACAATCTCAAACCCATACATCTGAGAAGGCAATATGAATAAACCTATCACACAATCGGAAGAAAGAATCTAATGCAGAAAGCTCAAACAAAAAATCAACATACAAAGCTTGTACCCTTAATAGCCTATGGATGCTAAAGACATGCGAGTGAAAATAATGATACAAAAAGGAGGAGTAAGGGTTGATTGAAAGAACTGGTAAAAATCCATGCCTTCTGCTTAGTCTTCTTCCTTGGGGGAGCTCTGGGCACCTGTTTGGTGTCTGATTCAGTTGCCTCAACAACCACTTTTTTCCTGCCAGTGTTTGCAGCCACTACTTTTGATTTTGGTGGGTCAGCATTTTTAGGTTGAGGATGCATCGTTCCTGACAGCTTTTCACGTAAATCACGCACACCTGAAGCTTTTCCACTTTGAGAAATCCGTTGAAGGCTTTTCCTCTGAAGCTTCAGCCTAAGGTCCCGAGCATCAACTCTGTGATCTACACGAATCATTGCAATAGGTTAAAATACTATAATAATGTTTAGCTTCACCAAAATAGCATGAATAATTAACTCTTGTAAACGTTCATGCATACTTGAAACTTGTGGTTCATCCTCATCCTGGTATAAATCATGTTCCCATTTGTCATCTTGCCGTTGCCTGTGAAAAATGGAACAAAATCGAGTTTACGAGATAAAAAAAAATCAAGACATAGAAAGACAGTTCTGCTGAGTTGAACCATACACGTATGACGTATTTTAGAACGGTCCAGGTACATCAAGTTTCAAGTAGCCTCCATGCCCGATATTTTCAAAATACTTATCACCATAATACATAGAACATTCAGTAATCAGAGCACACTGCTATTAAAACAGGAAAAAATACCATGTTTTAGGAACAAAGATGCAAGGCTAATCTCAAATTTTAAGTTCAAGGATCACTAATCTCCTAGTTCCGAGTATAACTTTGGGTCAGCAGTGACAAAGAGATCGGGAAACTGAGTTCTAAAAACGAAACAAAAGCAAGCAGAAGAATACCCGGAAATATAAGTGAGCTAAAGGATTGTTTTTTTGAAGGATTGTTAAAATATGGTTTGATTCTTAGAATCCATGAAATGTTGTGTATGGTGCAGGAAAAATTATATTCTACTCATTTTCAAAATCCACCACGAATCTTTTCTTCACAAATTATTCTTAATGAGGTTTGAACCAAAGTATTCTAAGAATTCTCACGTTCTGAGTTCTTAATTTCCAACATTCATAAATTCTAGATTCTTACAATCCCAAACGATTCCTAAACTCGTTTTGAGAATGTCCAAACAATCGGAAAAAGATGCTTACTTTTCTTCAAATATAGTAGTCCTTTTCTTAGAAGTCTTATGATTTGTTTTACTGGGAGGGAAGGAAAGAGGGCTAGATCAAGTGGTCTAAACTGATGTCGAATAACAACCAAAATACTGCTGCCGACCTATAATCCTTTTCTTAGCTTTTCATTGAGCTCTCATATCAGTGTATAACGGAACAAGGTGGTGTACTAACTAATCAAAATAACCTCTTCGACGAAATACTGAATCGCCGACAAAATCAACACATAATTCCTGACGCCTCGAGAAGTTCACATCCGAGGAAAGGGAAGTAAGAAAGCAGAGAAGAGGAAGCGAACCTTTTTCCGGTGATTTGACGCCTTCGACTGTAGTCACCGGAGACATTCCCATTGAGACGTTCCTTTACCGAGAGTTTGGAGGCAGTCTCCACACGATCAGCATACATTTCAATACTCTTGATAAGCCCTAACCCTAGTCCTGACGATTAATCGAATCAAGCTGAGAATAGGTTCGTTTCACTAGAACGAATCGTAATTACAGAGTTGATGTGAGAAACTGAATCGAAATTCGAAACCCTAACACTGATCTGTCCGAATTATTGAAGGCAGCAGACGAAAACCAAAATAAAAGTTGCACAATAGAAAACTTATTATTTTTCCCACTTTCTCCACCCGCAACCGCAAAACAAATTTTAGGGGAAGTAATTGCGGTCATGGTTTTTGTCGCTCCTCATCCGAAAAGGAAAAGAAAATTAATGCCCGTTTAGTTTAGTTAGTAGAATTTTCAGAAAAATTTGCAAAAATTTTGTGAAAATAAGAAATAAAATGAAAATATAATTTTTATTTGTATTTTTATATAAAAATAAAAACACTTGTAAAAGATTTTGAAAACAATTTTTAATGTTTTCTTTTAAAAACACGGACCACCGCACCGGACCCCGCCGGAACTTCGCCGGACTGCCGCCCTATTGTCGTCGGACCCTCGCTAGACCTTCCCTGGACCTTGTCAAACCTTCGCCTAACCACAGCCTGACCCTCGTCGGACTACCGTCAGACCTCGCCAGACTACCATTGGACCTTCACCATACCACCATCGGACCACCGCCGGAGCGCCGTCGGGCCGCCGTCTGACGGTTGCATGACCACCATCAGGTCGTTGCCGGCCGCTGGTCCGACGGTCTGATGGTGGTTCGGAAATGGTCCGGTGGCGGTTTTGAGGTGGTTCAAGGACAGTCCGACGGTGGTCTGACGGTTTGTGAAAGTGTAGGAACCACCGGTGCACTTTACTCCTTTCAAAATACCGTTTTCAATTTGTTGCAATAAAACACGTTTTCAAAAACTATTTTTGAAAATGAAAATGAAAACTTTTTTCATTAATCGAGCTCTAAAATACTCTTTGTACCAAAAATAAAATAAAATGCCCTTATTAATGTGTTTTGTTTTTCTATATGGTACCTGGTTAATTGTTCTAGTACATTTGCATGGTGAGGAGTTATTCATGGAAAGGATTCATGTCATGATCCGCCTATTAGAACAAAGGTAAATGAGGAGAAAAGAAGAGTAGAGAAAATTGGTAAATTATTGGGAATATCATTTGAGAGTTGTGAAGATTTGGCTTTGGAGATCTACAATGATGTCTACAAACCTGCTAAAAGAGGAAGGGTAAATTCTAGTTCATGAGTAAAATTGAAAAATGAGTTGAAGAAATTGTATTGGAGTTTACAAAATTGTGGAGCTTGAAAATTCTAATTTTCATTAATGGGGTGAGATATTGAAGGTTAGGTATGTGGAGTAGGAGTAAGAGATACTTTTTTTGAACATGGAAAAGATCTATACTATTAATTTGAATGAACCATAATACATATCCAAACCGCAAAAATAGTAGGAGAGAACCGAACAAACGATAAAACCTTGTGCATGAGGATTAGAGAAAACTGAAAAAAACCAACATAAACAAATAAGCAATAATAACAGAAAGAGAGTAACCAGTAATGTAGAAAAGATAAATATCAATACGACTAACACAAAGAGCCTGAGATGTTAAATAGAGGGTGTGAGAGAGAGGCCCTGAGATTGCTCACTCCAACAGCGACAAGCTCCATCTGACGATTACCAGAAGTCCTTCACACCTAAAGGCACCTGATACGCTGGATTGGGAACCTGAAATGCACCAGACAAGACCAAATATTGTTGGGACCAATTCATGTCTCGTCGAACGGGCTCGAGTTGTCCTGGAAGGTTCAGATCATTGACAACACCAAGGGGTCAATTTCTGCAATACCATAACTGGCTAGGGAGACCCACCACCCAGACAATCCTCAGAGCGACAACTCATCTCACAAGACAAGACGAGTCTCTGCTCAGTCTCGCCGTTAACGAAAAAACCCCGATCGTCGCCATTATCACAACATCCTTCACACCAAAGCCCACACACCCGAGCACCACCTCCCTCTTCACCACTAGACAGTAGTCTAGTTCCAAAAAGAGATAGCAACATACCATACCACATGCATTGCACCGAGTAGGCCACAACAGGGCTTTCCGTAGGGAAAACCATGCTGAAAAAAGACCTCCTGTCAAAGAAGAAAACACCAACAGTCATGGCAGAGCCTCCCGAAGGCAACTCACAGTCCAAGCCGCTAGGGAGCATCAATCCCCAAAAATATCACAAAATCAGTCTTAGGACCCCTCGGCCCTATCACAACCTTCACTGGACCAAGAAGACTGTTGTCATCCGCCACAACCCACCGATTGGGTTCCGCCAGAATAGGAAAAACCCGATCCCGGGGTGACTCCTTTGTTGTTCTGATGAAAAGATGGCAATGACCTACAGGACCAGAAAACGCCATGCCATCCGTCGACACAGGAGAGTGGGAAAAAAGAACTCACTTAGGCGCCATGGAGTTGAACGACCAAGAACAAGGAGCCGTAGACAGAAGTCAGAAGAAAAAACGCATGCAGTCGCGAGAGGCACGAGCCCGAGTGGCGGCGCCATAAATGAGGGAAGAGAAATCGCGATCGAACACCATAACGAACAGGTGACGGCACCGGTGAGAGATGGAAGACAAACTCAAGCAGTAGAGGCGATTTGACAAACTGAAACAACGGCGACAACAGTCATTAGGAGTAAGGATACTTTTTAGATTTTTTGATGATGTTTAAGTTTTTTTTATTGAAACTGTTGCACTTTTTTAAAATTATTCGATATATTAATTGTTGTTAAAAAAAATGTCCCGGTACATTGAAGACGAATATAAAGATAAAAGTGTAAAATCATATAAATAATATGAAAAAAAGTAATAGATACTAAATGAAACTGACTTATAATTTTAATAAGTATATTTTTTATCAAATTTTGAAAAACTAAATTCAAACACTACAAATATGATAAATGTTGAAGAAAATATTCATAATTTATAGGGTGTGTTCTACCTAAAAAAAATTCTAATAAAAAATCAATCAACATCAATTTTTCCCTCCCCATTGCCTTTATTTTCTAAACATAACAAGGTTAAGAAAAATGAACTACTATTTGGGGTTGCTTGCAAAGGTAAGAATATATATCTTGTCCAAAGTATGGGTTAAGAAGTCTAGTCTCTTTTCGAAAGGATGGACAACCATACTTCTCCATGATGAGTCCTTATTACTTACTCTCTTCGTCACTGAAAAATTATACACATTTCTTTTTTGGATAAAGTGTACTCATAGTCATGTAACTTAAATTATTGTATCATTAGAATCCTATTTTAACTTTTTGTATCAATAAAGTCATTTTTAAAAAATTTTCTTCATCCATGGTCATTTTTACGATTATTTGACCATTTTACCCTTTCACATGAATGGTACAATAACGATTATAAACTACATTTTTCTTATTACACAATGTACACCCACAAATTTTAAAAACCTAAAAACAAACCCTCTTATCTACCTTAAACTTTTCAACTCACTTATGTCAACCACCATCCAACCAATCAATGCCGGATCTCCACGGACCGCCGCCGGAAAGCCACGGGCCGCCGCCAAAGCACCACGGGCTCGCGATTTGCGGCCCAGGGCTCTTGATACGCGGCCTAGGGCTTGCGATTCGCGCCATTCAGGCATTCACCAACGATTCATGGCCAGCGATTCGCAACCACATGCGCCAACGATTCATGACCCGCAACCTGCGGATCTACCGCCTATGTTTGCATTTTGTGGTTTAAAGGGCATTCCGGTGAAGGTTGTCGGTGGTCCGGCGAGGTTCCGATGGCGGTGAATAGGAGTGTGGTGAGATAAAATGGAGAGAAAATGTTTAGGGTAGAATTGTAAGTATTTATAAAAGTTATGATATAATTTTAGTTTTTATAAAAATTGAGAGTAAAATTGAAAGTTTCGTTAAACGTTAGAATGATTTTTATATTTTATAAATTGTTTAAAAGGGCAAAAATGTAAAAAAGAACTACGAATGAAGAAAAAACTTAAAAAACAGGACTTTATTGGTACAAAAAGTTAAAACATGACCCTAATGGTACAATAATTTAAGTTACAAGACCATGAGTGCACTTTACCCTTTCTTTTTTGGACTGTTCCTGAAAAAAATTACACTTTTTTTAAATAGAAACTGCCATCATCTAAACTTACCAAATTATCTTTACTTTATCTTTACTTTTTCTATCTGGTTTTTGTGCAACTAAACATGCGGGTAATTATGACGATTTTAGATCTTCAATCAATACACTTTTATGTTAATTAATCTCATTCAAGTGTAATACATGCGGATTAACTTCTTTCTTGTTTTGGATTCATATCATGATGTGTTTTTCATAATCATGTCACTCCACTTTCACACATAAGAAAGAGGAGAAGAATGAGGAAGAAGGAGATGGAGAACGTACGTTGCACCGAGGAATACGGCAAAAGGAACTTTGTCCTTGCTCCAAAACGTATGCTCCTCTTGAATCTTCAAGAACACCTTCGAACTCCAATTATGGTGGTTGTGAGTTCTCTTGAATCTTCAAGTGTTGAATTTGTTCAATGAGGGCCGATTGCATGTGATGAAATGGAGAAGAATTGTGTTGAAGAAACACAATGTATATTCACCCAAATGCTCTAAAGAAAAGCTTGAATATTTCGGCAATGGAAGAGAGAAAGGAAGAGGAGAAGTTGAGTGCACAAGTGTGTGTGTGTGTGTGTGTGTGTGTGTTGTGGCCGAAACTCCTCCATCTATTTATAGATGTGTAGGAAGTTACAAGAGGAGGAAATAACTCCCTCATGACCGAAAATGCATGTACTTTCGGTCTATGGGGTAGTTATTTCCCCCTTGGTCACAAACAAGCCTTGAATCAAAGTAACCACCCCTATTTGGTGAAAAGGTGCCACTCCAAGTGGTGCCTCTTCGCCTAAGGAGCCTCCTCATGGCCGGTTAAGCCTCCAAAACCGGCAAGGAGATTCTCCCATGTATTATGGTGCATACTCTTTGCACCATATTCATCTTTTTTGTCCAAAATACGCTTATCTTGTCCAAAAGATGTAATTGGTAGTTACTACTCATAAATCAAGGTGAAATATCACAAAGATATGTCAAATGACCACATCACATAGATTGAGCTCCATTAGACTCCTTTCAGCTCACCTTGAGCTGAAAGTCACTTCCCCACAAGACTAGCTCATTTGAGCTATCTAGTTAACTTTAGCTAGGGTTAGCTGTCTTAAGATGGAGTTAGCTGTCTTGAGCTGATGGTTGCTACTTCTAGCTACCATGAGCTGAAGTTAACTACTTCTAGTCAACTTGAGCTGGTGTTAGCTACTTCTAATTAGAGATGAGCTTAGGGAAGCTACTTCTAGCTGGAATGAGCTAAGGTGAGATACTTTTAGCTTCCTTTGAGCTCGCACTTAGCTTCACAAGCTCACGTACCACCTCAAAAGGATCTTGGTGTGCCAAGAATTCTAACAAATTATGTCAAACTACATAAAATTAGGTGTGTTCGAAAAACCCGTAAAATCGGAAACTAAACCGAACCGCATGATCCGAAACCGAAAAACATGTGAACCAAAGAAATCGATAACCCACGAGTTCTAATTTTAGAAACTTATGGATACCTGAACCGATCTGCATATGCCTATTTACAAAAAAAATATCTAAAATTGCTTACTTCATCTCAATTTTCCTTCAAAGTTTCTTTTATATTATGTGTGAAAACTCATTTCACACAATAATGATACATGATTTGCAATGTTATATTGTTGTTCTATTTATGCAAACTACTTTTCTTCTTTGATGCTCTAGATATGCATATTTATGATACAAAAATTTAAAATATCTCTAAGTATATTGGAAGATTTTATTGGATAAGTATACTTAGGAACACATGCGGATACTCGCGATTCGAACCGCATAAAAACCGTGAAATCGGGTACCCGCAAGCGTGGGGCGAATACTATTTTTCTCCCCATAAAATTGCTCAAACCTTGGAACTAGGCCTTGACACAGTTGACCCAACTTCTGTTTCAAATGGTCTTCATAAGCATGTTGAAGACTTGATAAAATAAGTGGGATTGATTGGTCATGTCAACACTAGATCTTTGACATGGATCAGGTCTGGTCCAACTTGGGCCAAGGATGCCCTCTTGCTCTGGTGGTCTAATTAGATGATATTGGGCCTTAGAATGGGCTGATATGTGAGGCCGTAGGCCTATTAGACTTCTTGGGTCAGGGCTATTATGCTTGGGCCTAATTCAAGATCCGGGCCACTTAGCCTTAAGCTTCTATTGTGCGGCATATGTTTGGGCGTTGGGCCCAAATCTCTTATTCGGTCTTTTCTTGGATGGAGATTGGCCCAGTTCTTCACTTATGGTGGAAATTTCATCCATGTCCTCCACTTCATGAATACGTGCAATGTGGTCCTTGGATGGAACCACATTAGAGAGGGCAACTGAGGCGGGTCAATTTTACGGGTCGGCGAAAACAGTGGAGGATGCCACATGACAATGATCCAACGAAGCGGATCGGCGACCTCTTTACACCAGCCTGGAGGCTTCACGGTATTTTGGGGCGGTTTGTTGGGTTTTTCTGGTGCAGTAGGGATACTAGCTCTGTAAACAATGAGATTGGTTGATAAGCCACTGTTAATCGTCTACCCGTGCAAGAGGAAGATCAACCAGTCCATCAAGCCCAAGATTCGGTATCTGGGTTGATGAGTTGACATGTAGGGGTGAAAGTTGAACGAATAGCTTGAGCTCGGCTCGGGCTCGGCTCGATTAAAAGTTCGCTCGAGTTCGTTCATATTATTTTCAAGCCAGGTGTGAACAAAATTTTAAGCTCGATACATTTATCAAGTGGAACATGAACAGCTTAGTGCTCGACTCGGCTCGATTTTATCCTAACTTTTCCATTGATATTTGTGAACAGCTCGAGTTCGGCTCGATTTAAACATCGTTCGAGCTCGTTCATATTATTTTCAAGTTAAGCTTGAACACAATATGAACAACTAGTACTCGGCTTGGCTCGACTCATTTTCATCCATATCGACATGATCATGATACTCACTGACAGGAATGAAAGGATGGAAAGTGTTGTTGTGAGCTTGGCCTTGTCAAAACAGAGGACGGTGGTTGAACGGACGGGCAACAACAGAAGAGGGGCATGAGTAAAGGTTTTGGAGACTTTTTAGGTACTCCCTCCGTCTCTGAATAATTGTACACTTTGTTTTTACTGTTTTACAGTATTTAATCTATGATTTTTTTTTCATGAATTTTTAGACTTTAAAGTTAATAATTTATATGCATGTCATAATTTGAAGTATAAACTTTCTAAATATATTTTTTCTGAATTTTTTAAAACTTGCTATCTTTGTTAAAATTTGAGTCAAACATTGAATCTTGAAACAACAAATTTAAAGTGTATAATCTTTCAGGGACGGAGGTAGTATAATTTATAGGACTAAAGTGAATTTTTTTTCCTGGCAATTCGAAGGGTAAAACGGTAAATTCGCAAGGATCTGTCACACTTAACGACACAACTAGATGGAAATGACCAAAACAGGACAGAGCACCATAAAATATGACCAAAATGGATTTTTTTAATATTAGACAATAATTATTTTTACGAAATTCACACCTAACTTTTATAAAAGAAATTGGTATTTATAAAGTAATTAAATTTTCCCAATAAATTTGGTTTAGTTTGTGTTATTTTCTCTTTTTTGCACAACAAACCAACAACTATTTAACTTCTACAGGGTTTCCACTTATTCTAGTAAATCTCCCTCCAATTTTTAAATAAAATCAGTTTTGAACAAATTGTTGTTGAAAATAACACAACCTTAAAGAAGCACAAAATCACCTATGACTATTCTTTTCATCTTGCCACCCTATATTTGTCTTTATTTTAATACTCACTCCGTCCATAAAAAATTGTCCCATTTGACTTTATAGTTTCA
Organism: Stellera chamaejasme; assembly: GCA_024586325.1. Taxonomy (NCBI): domain Eukaryota; kingdom Viridiplantae; phylum Streptophyta; class Magnoliopsida; order Malvales; family Thymelaeaceae; genus Stellera; species Stellera chamaejasme. The sequence continues at coordinate 7,986,140 of CM044982.1, read as the reverse complement.
AGATTCAATGTTAACACAAATTTTAATAAAATTTTAGCAAAAATATATTATTTATAAAATTTAGATTGTAAATTTTAATACACATGTAAATTATTTAATTTTTAATATCGAAATATTCATGAAAAAAATTATAGAGTCCAAATAAATGACACAATTTTTTGTGGTGATGGAGTATTAAAAAAAACCAAGTGAATGTTGTGTGAATAAATTAAAGTGTGTGGTCATATTGCAAATCACTAACGGCTACGCTAATGCTGCTGAGCTGTGATGTTTCCGGTTCCATTGTTGAAGTCTCTCAAGAATCTGAACTCGCTTCTTTCAGCATTCAAAGATGTAGCCTCCATAACTAGAATTCATACTCTCGTGATTGTTCTAGGCCTCTCCACAAATAGATTCTCAGGCTGCAAACTCATATCATCATATGCACGTCTTGGCGATTTATTGTCAGCGCATAAGGTGTTCGAACAATTGCCTCACAGAGGTGTAGATGCATGGAACGCCTTGATTATCGCTCATTCTCGTAAAGGTCTGGCAAGCGAAGTTGTGGGCCTGTATCAGCGGATGGTAACTGAAGGCGTCAGACCCGATAGCTCCACGCTTACGGTTGCTGTCAGGGCTTGTGTAAGCCTAGAGGACATGGGAATCGGAGAGCAGATTTGGCGTCAAGCGGCATATTTTGGTTACAAGAATGATGTCTTCGTTGGGTCATCAGTCTTGAATTTGTATGCCAAGTGTGGGAAGATGGATGAGGCAATGGTGATATTTGAGAGGATGCCGAGGAGGGACCTGGTTTGTTGGACCACCATGATAACAGGGTTGGGTAAAAATGGACAGCCAAGAGAAGCAATAGATGTGTATAGAAAGATGCAAAGGGAAGGGATAGAAGGAGATGAAGTTATTGTGGTGGGATTGATTCAGGCTTGTGTTGATCTTCGGAACAGAAAAATGGGACTTTCTGTTCATGGATATATGATCAGGAAACAAGTTGATACCTATGTCGTGGCTCAGACTAGCCTTCTGGTTATGTATGCAAAGTATGGGTTCATGGAGCAAGCTTACTGTGTTTTTAAGAGAATGCAACAGAAGAGTGATATCTCATGGGGAGCCTTGATTTCTGGCTTTGCTCAGAATGGCTTTGCAGAACATACTCTTCAACTGTTCATACAAATGCAAGTTCATGGCTTTAAACCAGAATCCACATCTCTTGTTAGTGCTCTGCTTGCTTGTGCACAGATTGGGTTATTGAAGTTAGGTAAATCTATACATGGATACATCACGAGGAGACTTGATCTTGGACAAGTTTCAGGTACTGCACTAATTGACATGTATGCAAAATGTGGAGCACTCTCATGTGCCCAGGCTTCTTTTAATATGATAAACTGCAGAGACCTAATCTCTTGGAATTCGTTGATTGCTACTTATGGGTCTCATGGACTTGGAAATGAAGCTTTGTCCGTTTTCCACAAGATGATAAAATTAGGCCTGAAACCAGATCATGCGACTTTTGCTGCCATTCTGTCAGCTCTCTCTCACTCGGGACTGGTGAAGGAAGGTCATTACTGGTTCAGGGTCATGGTTAGCGAGTACAACATACAGCCAACCGAGAAGCATTATGTTTGTATAATTGATCTTTTGGCCCGTGCTGGCCTAGCAGAAGAAGCATACATGCTAATAAAGTCTACAGAGACCAAACCGGGGCTGGCAGTTTGGGGTGCTCTCCTATCTGGTTGCTACAATCATCGGAAGTTCCTGGTTGGCAAGATAGCAGCAAAGAAGATTCTTGAAATGAATCCAGATGATTCTGGAATGCTACAGTTGGTGTCTAACTTCTTTGCTATGACAAACACGTGGGATGACGTGGCTCAAGTTAGGAAAGTTATGAAAGAGATAGGAATGAAGAAGGTACCTGGTTACAGCATGGTAGATGCAAATGGAGAATTTCACGCTTTTCTTATGGGAGATAAAAGACATGATAAATTGGAAGATATTGAGCATGTGTTAGATAAGTTGGATAGTGAGATGAGATCACATGCGCAAGTGGAAAGGCCATTCATTTTGTTTCAAGGCTAAAGAGATGCCTTGGTGCAGAAACCAGGCTGACTAAAAGCAGAGAAGAGGACTGGAAATAGAAGAACAACTTGTTCCTTTGTCTACAAACTTCAGATCCTGCAAGGAAACTTGAAGAGTACCATCCCTCTTAAGGACATAAAATGCTCATGAGAGATGCGTGGGAATCGTGTGATATCCTTTTTTTCTTCTGCTGTGGGTATGCTTTAGTTCTCAGTGCTTCAACAAACTTTACCCAAGTTGAAACACCAAGCTTAAGGAATGGTTTTGGGATGTGCTGATTGTAGCCCTGCTGCTGTTACGCTATTGTGATACTCGAAAGCTAGCAAAGAAGACAATAACACCTTGGTGCAACAGCAATGGAATTATGGAAGTCCTTCATGCATGTCACTTGTCTACGAGAATTTGGGTTGCAGAAACTAAGAATTGAAAATGCCTACTTACAGCAAAAGCCAATGGGAGTTCTTGGTGCATCAAAGGGCATCCTTAATGGATTCATCACTCATCGGTCTACTGTTACATCAAAGTTTCCGAACAATTCAGCATCTTCTGCAGGTATTTACCAAACAAGATCACAGGTGTAAGAGAAAGGGGCTTTTGTGTCAACCTGCAGTTGATTGGTGTGCTTATAGTTGTCAAATTCCATCTGAAACTTCAATGGGGTTACTGAGGCTGAAATGAATGTTACATGAAGGAATGGTGAGGATATTGAAGGATATCACTGGAAGGATATTGAAGTTCAGAACCAAGTATATTGCAGTTTCAGGAACTGCTGAAGTAGCTGCTCCAATTGGTCAGGAAAGCAAGAATAATCTGATATTACTATGTAAGAGGAAGTGTATCAACAAAAGGGTGGGAGAAAGCAAACTACATGATCAAAGAGGAAGATCACAAAATTTGCATCACCACACAAAAAAGCCGCTACCATTTTTCCACCTGAAAAATTCCTATCAGTTCAAAATGGCTTGGGTAACACCATCCAGAAAAGCAATGTTGCAACAGAAGTTCACATTTATAGGAATTTCTTCAAGTCTTGTACCCTAGAGCTTGATTCTGAAGATTTTGGTTGTTTTCTAACAGCCTGTCATACTCAAGTAGCAAGTCTGCAGATTGCTTCTGGAGTGCAACAACATGAGCATCAGCAGTTTCTATTTGTTTGTCTTTTTCCTCCAATTCCAACTTCATTTTCTCCAAACGTTCTGATACAGTGCGTAATTCTTCTTTTAGCCGCTTTACTTCCTTCGATGCTTTCTCTTCACTAGTTTTAAGCTGTACTTTCTCTCTTTGGAGCTGATCCAGTTCCTCTTTGGAAGATCCCATTGTACTCCTTAGGCCAATTAGTTTCCTAAGATAGTGGTGCATGCGATCAATTATGAACCCCAGAAATAGGGTGAAACCTACAAATGCAATTTGAAACATCAATGGCATAATCAACCAACATCATTAGACTACAGGAAAAGAGGCCACCTTACCATCCTCACATAAACATGCCTGATGAAGGAAAGGAAGCAGCAGGTTACATTTATGATCTTAAGAGTTAAATAAAGTTTATCAGAAGCAGAACCTGTCATTTCCAAATTTCTTGTATCTAACGTAGCTCCATAATAGATAGAAGATGACAACACCAAAGATAGCAGAGGCAAAAAATACCAAAAATCTACGATTATTAGGATCCACATGCTTCCTAAGGATTAAGCCCAGGCTTGGTGGTGGATCTCAAAAAGCATGAGTGTGTGCAATGAATGGAAACAAAGAAATCAAATAACATATGAGGGATGTAAATGAGCATAAAAACCCTACTTTGGAAGGGGAAAAAAATATATACTCCTATATTTCAAAGATTGGACCATATATAGCAACGCAATAACGCTTCTGCACTTCATTATTAACCACATTCATCATGTTCGCAAAAAAGTGTCTGATCCAAAGGCCTCTAGAGGATACTTTTGAATTTAAGAAAGCCATTGGATGAAATTTGCATGACATGAAAACTACATAAATTACTTCTAATCCCTTCAAAATCTCCAACTGGCGTAATACCATTACAAGAGATCTGAACAGTCTAATTTGGTCCTCAAAAGTTAATAGATTACTTATATCACCATTCATCAAATATTCATGAAAACAAATGCAACTTGTACTCTTTTATGTAATGGCAGCATTTCATTTAATAAGGTAGTTGCATATGTCTTACTTGGTATCATCACTAGCTTCAAATATACCAAACCCAGCAGAATCTTAATTAGCAGTTGTTAAACACGCACTGATCTAAGCTTGTCACTAATTCTCAGAATACATCATTATCTTCTGCTTTTAAATCTTACATCCCTAACTTGTTATTAGGAACTTACCATCATCCATTATCTCCAATAATGTCTTTCTAATATCATAACATGCTATCACGGCATAGGTATGACTTAAACATTATGTGCTGCCACAAATATCAAGTTCTCAAATCCATGTGACCATGCATAGAGTTAATTGCCCATTGCTCAGCTAGTCTCATTGCTATGATTTGGCCACATTCAAGACTATATTTTGAAGAGCTAGTCAACCTAACTAAGGCACCAATTTAGACTCTTAAGGCACCAATTTAGACTCAGAAACAAAGGTAACTCACACACATGTATGACGCATGTATCTGCTTGAAAGAATAGAAAGCAGCTGCACTGATGTTTCCAAAGCAGCAGTAACCCCAAGCAACATAGCAACACCCCCCAAACAACATCAGAGAGTCCCCAGAAAATAAAAATAGCACAAGTGGAAAAGCAGAGAACTGAAGAGGTGCTTAAAGAGTACCCATGAGTGAGGCCTCTAACAAGTGTGTCCTCCACAGAACCTGATCCATTGGCGACATGGTTCCAAGCTTGGCACCTTTGTTCTGGATCTTGACAATGCTCATGAAGCTAAAGAAGAAGATTAACGCAATGGTGCCAGCGACAGTCTTCACAGTGGCTGGACCCCTCCCCATCTTCACCTGATCCAAACCCTTCATCACAAGCTCTCTCAACGGCCCAATTTTCACTAGTAGAAGCAATGCCACGGCAGCCTCGCAGAAAAGAACAAGGTACAGCAACTGGATCATTGTACCTCTACTCTCACTCCCTCAGTAAAGGATTCTTTTTTTTGTTTGTCCTTTTGGGAAAAGAATTTCTTTTTGTTCAATCCCAGTCTGTGCTAATGTTCATTAAACCTAAAAGTGATGACCCAACACGATAATTGGAGCAATGGCTTCTAAAACTAAAACTTGCTTCGAGCATCTACTTCAGCGGAAGAGACCATATCGGCCTTAGATCCACAGATCTGCTCGCAAACAGAGAAGAAACAAAACAACCATGATTGCTAAAACCCATTTAGAATCATTCTAGCTTCTGAACTGAAAAAGCAACTAAGCAAGAAAAACAAACGCCGTTACTGGCAAAAAGAAAGCAAAAAATAAAGGAATTAAAAGAACCCACTTTGGAAAAGCAAGGTTTTTTAGAGCAAAGATAGTTCCATTTCCATCTAACCGCAAATAGAAGCAGAGCAACTTTATTAAATAAGCTCATTAAGGACGTGCTTTGGAGACGATTAGTGGAGGGTGCCCGATCATCTGCAAATGCTTTGCTTTTCTCGAGGCTTGAAAATAGTAGTAGGCGATAAAAGAAGCACGAGAAGACACTGATACTGGTAAGTAGACAAAAGTAAAGTAGAAAACCTGACCGGGAAACTGTTAAGTGAGAAACGTTGCCTGTAAGCATCGGTGTCTGAAATGGTGAATATTTGCCCTTTTTTTATGGCTTCTATGAAACACCCATGTCGCTTTGATTGGAGTAGAATGTTCTCCCTAATATACAAAAATGCTACCTATCACATAACTAAATTAAATATAATTAGTAAAAGTATGATAAATGAACAAATTTTTTATCCAACATTACTAGCTATCACGCTAGTTATAATAGTTTTTGTTATTTTGCTCTTCAGATGAATAGATAATTTATTGTTAGCCATAAAATAAAAATTATTGATTTCAACATAACAATAAACTAGTTTTAATACCCGACTTCGTCACGGGTTCAATTTTTTCAATAAAAAAATCAATCATATTAATATAAACTAAAAATGTTGTGTTAATGTAATACTACTACCTATATAAGAAAATACTTGTTGCAAGCTACTTGCTTCTTACAATTAAATACTGATAAGTGAATTATACCTCATTCTCTTCATGTTTTCTTAGAAAAATGACAGTAACTTAGCTAAAACTTAGGACTCCAAGTCCAACTTTGTATAAACAATTAGATCCCATCTCCCATCACAAACTCAAATTTGTCTCACAAACACCACCCCAACCACCCTCCTTCCTCCTAGCCAGCCCTCCAGTCCCCGGTCATCCAGACGACGCCACCTATCACCAGTTTACCAAATATGCAAATATGCAATCCCAACAAATTAAAGTAGATGTGTAATTTGCAAGAATTCCCAACCATGAGGGCGTTTTACGGTTGTAAGACCCTATAATCACATGTCGCACTTTTTTTTCCTCTCATGATCAACAGGTTGTTGACTCGTTGTTAACTAATTCAGGCTATATTATTTTCTTTAAAAGAAAACTAAATATGTTAGTCCGGTTTTTTACTCCCCATAAACTTCACATTATTTTTTTTCCCAAATAGTTTTAAGGTGTTTGGTTAAAAAATTATAGGAATTTGGATTTTCAAAATCTTAAGAATTCATAGAATTCCGTGTTTGATTCCATTTGAAAAATAATTCTCAATCATTATCAAAATCTTGGATTTATATTCCTTCACAAATTTTTGGATTCAAAATACCATTTATAGGGGCGTTTGGTTCGTGGATTCCAAAAATCTATGGAATCTGAAATATATAAAGTATTAATGTTGGAAAATAGAATCGAGTATTCTCATAATCTTGTGTTTAATTCAAGGATTCTAGAAATATAGATCTTACAAGGACCATTGTGTAACTTTTGAAAAAGTTCATGGACTAAATGTGTAATTTTTATAATCATTTTGTAAAATTTTCAAAAATTTAGGGACTAAATGTGTAATTTAATAGGGACCACTTTGTAACATTTTAAACGTTCAAAGATTAAATGTGTAAATATATAAAGTTTAAGGGCTTTGTTGTAATTTTTGAAACATAGTAATCTACTATTAATATATAAACAAGAACATGTTGAAGGTGGTGATGTCAAGTGGAAAATCCTTTTGTTTTTTATTAAAAAAATGTCACAATTCCTAAACAATAAAACACAAACAATAGTCCCTTCCCTTTTTTCTCAACAAACAATCTTATCTTAAATTTGAACTTTTTGTAATTTTATCTTCTTAATTTTATCTCAAACCGGAAGTTAACATCTATTTCAATTATATTCTTCAAAATCCCCGCTTAGATTTTGTTTTCTGATTCTATCCCACTTAGATGTTAGTTAGCGTCATCTCATCTCAAATATACTTGCCCCCTCTCTCTAAATCCCAATTTCGCGGCTCTTCATTTCGCTTTAGCCTGTCTCTCTCTAGACTCGACCTTCCTGCACTTCTCATCTGCTTCTACCAAACCTCCATTCCTCACTTTGACGAATGAGAATCTGAGCTGTCACATGTTGCGCCGACAATCACCGATGATGGCTTTGACCTCGACTGGCGGTGACGAATAGGACGCCAATAAGCTTTTCATTCCGGCATCATAAGAGAAAAGCAAAGCCACTGATCACCACAACGTTTCTGATGGCCAATATCTCAACTTGGGTTCCAGCGACGCAAGTTGATTTTGGCTAATGAGTTGGTTATCGGGATCTTGCCGTCATGGATGGACTACATTTGGCACATCTGAAAATTGAAATTACTAGAGCCTAGCATGGTGCCTCAGCCACCCTACATTCCTTTGGTTGGTTTCTCCTTCGTTGCTCACCTCTTGGTTTGTAATCTGTTCTTGTGTTTCTCATTTCCCATGATTTCATCTTTTGTTATAAATTTTGTTTCATCTGGTCAGTTTCTTATTCTACTTTCTCTCTGATTTCAGTGACGTATTTCAAACTAGGATGATATCGATTGATGAATTATATTGCACTTTTTAAATTGGTACTGTTGTGGAACCACTGCCTGGTTACTTGGCTTGCCTTTTGATGGTTCCACTTTAGGAGACATTGAAATTCTTGAGCCAACATGAGGTGAATTGCTTTTGTGTGGTGTCATGGGTGTGCGTGTATATACATGCTTTGGTTGTACATTTAACTATATCTGTTGTGCAACAATAAGTTACTGCTTATGAGTTTGTTAATACTTTTATCTTAATATTTTTAAGGAGCTTTGATATAGGTTTTCAAGTTTTTTGTTTTGTTGGTATTTCTAATGCACATCTCTTTGTTAATTGATGTTCCTAAATAGTTACCAGATTTGCGGTACGTTCCGATATACTCGACACGTGCACGGATACGCGATTCGACGCTAGAGAAGTATCGATTCATGGGGTAGTCTCAACCGATACGTTGGCAAACCGATACATTTTTTCGATTCGTTAGGTAGTCTCATTTTATACGTTTGACTATTGATACTTACCTGTAATGGGTTATTTGTATAGATTAAAAACATTGAAGGACTATTTTGCTAGAGGAAAAACTTAGAGGTTCAAATGAGTTAGAAAAAGAGTTAAATGGCTTAAATTAAAAAAATAAATAAATTTAGGGGACCTATTTGTATGAAAGAAAAAATATTAATGGCTTCTAGCTAAAAACCCTAGAAAACCTAAAATAAAAACCTCTCTTTAGACTGTCGCCTCCATCTTCTTCTTCAAAGCTCTGATGTGTCACTGTCCATGGCGTCTAGTAACTCCAAACAACTCTAGCACCCACCACGCAGCCCTGCCTTACCATTCCCTCCAGCCGATGTCTCTTTTTCTTTTTTGGTGGATTCGTGGTTAACAGTGAATCAATTCGCGTATCTCGTGAATCAGTACGCTCACGTATCGCGAATTGATACGCATGTACTGATTCGCGGTGCGCAACCCTACCCAACGAATCTAATCCCAAATTAGGACTCCTAATTTCCATTTTTTGTCTCAGCTGTATGATTTCTTGGATGATTATATTTATTGTATCCGCATCTCCAGATTTTCAGGTGAAGTGAACTTCAAGTTAATATTTATTGTCTCCCTCCATCATCTTTTTTTCCGTCTGTTATAGTGTTTCTAATAAAAATTATTTGATAATTGGTTGATTAAGGTGTCAAAGAGTTGATACTGTCATTAGAGACAAAGATGTTCTTTTTTTATGTTGCTTAGTTTGTTTTCTTTTTTGCTTAGTATAGTATTTTCTGACCTATGATTTCTTGGATGATCATATGTTCAAATGATTTGAAGGCTTTTATATTGAGCCATATATAGTTCTCTCCCACTGATGTACTCCCGCAAATTGATTTAACCATTTGATTGAGCACAGAGATTAAGAAGTATTGAAAATTTAAGGATAATAAAGTAAAACTGTCATATATGACAAAATAAATTTTTTTTGGTGGAGAAGGAAAGATGAGGTTCAGTGGTAAAACTGGTGTGTCAAAGTTTTCTTTAATGAAAACGTTCAAATCTTTTTGGAACAATCCAAAAAAGAACATGATTGAATCTTTTTGGAATGAAGTAGTTTTTTAGTGAGCTTTGGTAAATGAATAAGGTGCATTATTTGATTGATATTTGTCACTTTTAATGTGATTTCGATTAAATTTTTTGTTTTCCGTTCCGTAGGAGGGGGTATCAGCTAGTTATATGGATTCTAACAATACCATGCTTATAAATGATATTTTGAATTCAAGAATTTGTATTATGATTCTTCTGAATTAGTAATATATAGATTCTTACCGTTTCAAAAAAAAATTTGCGAAGGATGAATAATCCTATGATTTTGATAATAATGGATAATTATTTTCCAAAATATACCAAATACATGATTTCATTATTTTGTGGGATTTTGAAAATCCATATTCCTAAAATCTCTGAACCAAACATCCCCTATAAGCAAAGTGTTATTAGAATCCGTAGAATTATTATGTTTAATAAATTACAACAAAGCCCTAAAATTTGTATATAGTTACATATTTAGTCCTTGATTTGTATAAATTTTACGAAATGGCCCTCAAAATTACACATTTAATCCCTAAACTTTTGTAAATTTAACAAAATGGTTCCTAAAATTTACACATTTAGTTCTTGAATTTTTTTAAATTTTATAAAATGGTCTTAAACATTTCATGGATTTGAAGAATACGCGAACCAAACAAATAATTTTTAATTTATGGATTTCTATTTTTCATCATTGATACTTTTCTATATTCCCATATTGTATGGATTCTTAGAATCCCTCAACCAAATACCTTTTAGCATGATAGGTGATGCACTTGTAGGTTGACAAAGATTGAGTAAGTTGCTGTTATTTTCTTTCTTTTTTTTGTTTATGGTTTTCTGATAATGTTATCGGTTTTGGGAGGGTGGATTAGGGGTGAGTATGAGCCAAGCCCGAGCCCGAGCCTAGCAGGTTCGAGCTCGGCTCGAACTCAATCGAGCCCGATAATTCGAGTTCGAGCTCGACTTGATGGTTCGTGAAGCTCGAGCTCGTTAGGCTCGATTCGGCCCCAACAATGAGTAAACTAACTCGAGCTCGAGCTCGGCTCGATGGTTCGTGAAGGATAGTATCGTAATTTTAGACGAACTCGTTAAGGGTAGTTCGTGAAGGGTAGTATCGTAATTTTAGCCTACCCTGTAATTATTATCCATTGCCAGCCCTTTGAGCTTATTGACCTTTTCTTTCATATGAGCCATATTACAAGTCAAAGATCTGAAAAACAAAGTTTATACCCAAGTCATTGAGTTAGTAGAGTTGAATTTATCATCAATATAGGTGACGGTATACAAAAATGCAAGTGTGGGGTACTAGGTTAGGTATGGCTGCTGTTGAACAAAGTTGCAAGTGTTGTGGAAAAAAAAAGAGGAGAAAAAAAAGAAAATGATGGGAAATCGTTCTGCTGCAAAGAAGAATGAATATGGCACCAAGGAAGGAAACAATAACAAAAGTGTTGGTAAAGAAGTTGCTATGTTATGGTGTTACGTGATATGATGTTCCTTTATGCCAAGAATTTCATGGGATATTACAATGCTGAGATTGAAGCCATGTTTCTAAGACCAGTTTTGTACTCCTGCATGTATAGAGATGAAATTGATGGATTTAGCTCTAATAGCTTAATGGCTTATGAGTCACTTTACCAAATATTTCCTACCTTGACCCTAGCCTCATTACAACCTTGAAAAGACCTTATGATTCTTGTATGTTTGTAATCTAAGTGGTAGAGAAGTAGAAGATATGCAAGCCTATGGTAGAACAATTCTTTTGATTGAATTTGAGTGACAAATTACCCTTGAAACACATGAGAGTGAGTGATTATCCTTGTGAGGATACAAGTTTGGTTACTCCATTTTTAAGGTGGTTTGCTTGCTAATTGATTTTGGTGCATATCGATTCCATTCATGATGATTAGATAGTGTTTTGAGCTTTACTCGAGGACGAGCAAAAGTTAAGTGTGAGGGAATTTGATAAGTTGATAATTGTGATATTTGTTTTCCTCGTACTTAAGCTATTTTTCATGAGTTTTGAGCTTTAAATACCTATTTTGAGTATGTTTAATATCTTAGAGCTTATTTGGAGACAATTGATTAAATGTGGATTTAACTGTTAATTTTATAGATATTTATGATTGTGTTTATTTTCGGATTTTGTTTTTGACAGATTGGAGATGTCTTAGTAGAAACATCATAACTTGAGCTACAAAAGTCGGAATTTGGTGTTTCAAGATGCGTTAGAAAGCTGAAATCCTAAGCCACATTTCATATGAAGGACTCAAAACCCAGTTTTCAAGATATTGGGGTCGAATTGTACTTCAAAGTAGCGAGTTGCTGCTGGCTGGAGCAATCTAAGTTAAACGTTGGGGTTGGATTTACAACACTGAGAAACTTGAAGGTCTGAGATGTTGTTAAGTCAGATTTGATCAGTTCAGTTAGTTTTAGCATGATTGTGGACGCTTTTCTCTATTTGACGAGAACATGTTCGATGTTGCTCCCTGAGTAGGCTAAGAGCTCAAATCCAGGAGTAGCTGTAATTTTCTTGTCATGATACCAAATCAGCGATTAATTCCACTTCTACAAAGATTCGGAACAACAGCTGAAGCCAACCTCAAGTCTTCCGGAAGTCTTCCGGATTCGCAAGTCTCGAGTGTCGCATAAATTGGAGCTTGAGGAAAGCTGGAATTCCCAACTTAATTATGAATCCATGCATGTTTAGAATTCGTTTGTCTTATTGATGATGATTGGTTTGTGGAAGCTTGTTCAAAGAATATCAGAAATTGTTTAGGAAGCCGATGCACATAACCTGTTCGATGAAATGTCTTGGAGAAGATTGCAATGGATGCAACAACCAGTTTAATCGGGAGTCCGTGTACATGTTGGAGAAGGTATTCAATTAAGACTCAACCTCCGGTTTCCTACTTCTAATACTCCATCCGTCCCCAATTAATAGATACATTTGTTTTCACTGTTTCACAGTATTTAATCTATCATTTTTTTTCATGAGTGTTTAGTCATTTTAAGTTTAATAATTCTTATCCGTATCATAATTTGAAGTATAAATTTTCTTAATATATTTTTTTTGAATTTTTTTTCACCATTTTTCTTAGTAATTATTTGAGTCAAAAGTTAAACTTTGAAACAGCAAAGTCAAGGAAGGGAGTATTAGTTGGATGGTAGCAAGTGTATAAACAGACTCAACCGAGACCGTGAGCAAAAAAAACCTAGCTTTTCAATTTTATTTTCTCTACTGTGTTTGCCTTAGCCATGTTTGAGTAGTTTTCTTAGTTTAGCCTAGGGTAGATTTCTATCTCCAAACTCTTGGTTGTGAGAATTGATTTTGAGCTATAATTTTCTTTAATTTCAAGTATCTATTTCTTCTCAGTTCTTAAATCTTGCAATTGATTTCTAATTCTCGCTTGTTGAATTGGTTCTGAAATTGTGATTATGCTTGAATCGTTTTAGCCGCTTGTGTGAAAGGATTCGTTTAGAAGCAAGTGAATTAATTGGAATTTCGTAAATTTCTTGTTAATTCACATTGAAGAAATAGAGCAAGTTAAATAATACTAGTTTCTCTAGGTGGTTGCTTGGAATAAACAATTCGATCATAGTTCTTCATGCTAGTTCTAGGTTGATTAGAAATTGCTTCTCAATATCTAGTTTATTGAGATTAAGGAATTAATTAGTCGCTTGTTCTGATTAATTTATCAATGAATTATTTAGGTTCTTTCTAGCTTTAGGAGGGGTCCAGTTTATTTGCTTGAGTTAAAGAAATATTTGTTTCGATGATCAACCCTATGTTTGGAGTGGATAATCAACCCTAGGCTGAGCGTCTTTATTATTTGATTAATTCGTTTAAATTTGCAGCTGATTACTTTTAGTATTTGATTCAACAAAACCCCGCAATCTTTTCTTTCAGTTAATTGCTTAGAAACTTTAATTCAAAGATTTTTCTTGGGATTCAATCTGATTTTCACCACCATACGCAAATTAGTTTATTCTGAGTTGTTAATGAAACCGAAATTATTTTTGACGGTTTCGACGCCGACTATCTATAGAAGGAATTTTGGAAATGACTATCAAGAGTGTTGCTCACCTTTCATATTTTTAATTACAGAAAAGGGAATTAGGGAGAAGGAAATTTAACGTGGTTGACTTGGGGCAGTCGGCACTTGAGGCGGTACATTACATCGTTGGAGGTTGAGATGTCAAAATCACAAAACCTTTGATTTAGCTACAAACCTAAATGCAATTTATAACAACCTGTCTCTCCAATGATTACAATTTAACGTCATACATACATAAAACTGGAGTGCAGAATTTAACAAAAGAAATACTCCATTTTAAATAAAGACTTGAAATTTAAAGTGTAGTTTAAACACTTTTTTTTTTGCCCTTTTGTGCGACCAGACCACCCCAGCTTACATGCTTTAACAGATTAAGTAGCTCAACCACAATTGAATATTCCTTCAATTCGTCCTTCTTTTTTGGATTGAAAAAAGAAAAAGAAAAATCTTGTTACCGATGTGGATATAATTATGTGTTTACCGTTCAAGGTTGTGCTCATTTAACATAAAATTAAAACCTTTTTTTTCAAGAAATTAAAATTAAACATTTCTTTGATTTTCGTCTTCCAAAAATTTCCCTCCATTTTTTAAACTTTAAAATTTATTTTCTCACTTCAAAGGGCTCCCTATGTAATTTATTTAACCCGCCAAATTTTATTGGGTTAGAATTTCGTTTTAATTATTTATGTTATACTAATAATATTTAAGTTCATAAACTACATATTGTTGTTTACAATTTAAACATTAAAGTTTAACTTTTATTTATTGAAATGTTGAAAAAATTTACTCCCATTAAACTTCACCCAAAAAGAAAACATCTTCCCTTGCAAATTGGGTTAATTCAATCTGGAAAGAAAGCCGGCAGAAATGTTTCGAGGAAACGGACAAAAGCACCTCATTAACCGCGGGAGAAAAACAGCCAACACAGCTTTCTGACAAGTCAGCCGCCATTAACGGTGACGGCGTTAATCCACAAAAATGCTTCTTCCACTCCAGAAATATACATGTTACCCAATTACTACTAGTAGTATAATGATTTTTGGAATTTTTTTGCCATGTTCGTGTAAAGTAGCGGGTGATTTTAAAAAGTGTGTGTGATATTTTCAGAGCATAAGTTGGATGAAGAATTTATGTATTTTGTGATAAAAAGTTTGTAAAACGTGGAGTCTTTTACAATTTTAAAGAGATTCTTTGTGATTGCGTTAAAATGCTAAATAAAAATATAGATGAATGAGTATAATAATAATAATTAGCTACTCTAATTTTTTATGAGTTTTTTAATTTACTCATAAATAACAATTTTAAAGAGATTCTTTGTGTTACTACATTTTTTTTAAAAAAAAGGTTGGAGGAGTATAGCAGCAATATTTGCAAGGTGTGGAAATAGTGGAAATCTGGCAAACGGCGACGTGACGTCACAGACTCCGTTACGGGGATGGACCAACGACTACACGGCGAAGTAGAAGAACATTTGAAAGTGAAACAGAGATTTTTTACGGAAGAGATAGAGAGGTCAGTCAGAGATTACAGGTGGGTTGCCTTCCCTTGCCTCTGGTCAATGGCTGATAAACCTCTCCCCTTATTTCTTCTGTTTCTTCTTCTTCTTCCGTAACCTCTCTCTCTCTCTAACATTTCAGGGGGTTTCTTTTGATCGTCTAACTCTGCTGCTGAAGTGCTCGTCGCCAGTCATTCTGGTTCTTGCTTTCCTATTTTGCTGGACCGAGACATGGCTGTGAGTTTCTTAAATCTCCCGACTTTGATTCATGTTTCTTTTTCATTTGGGTGCCTCATGAAGCTTAACCCATATGTAAATTGTGGGAATTTCATGCTCATGATGCCTTTTTTTTAGTCCTAGTGTGGACATGGATGTGAATCGTGACAATTTGGTGTCTTTTTTGAATTGGGCATCGGGTGATCTGTCACTATTAAAAAAAAAACCTATCTTTTTTAGAATAACCATGGTTTTGTTTTCTCTTTTTCTCATTCAAGATTTTTCTTCTTTTGGGCTAAAAAAAGTTGTATCCTTTCTAGGTTGGTTAATTAGTTGAAATGTTTGGTTTCTGTCATCATTTGATTTGGAGTTCCAGTGATGGTTAAGTGTTGGATGACAAGGACTGCTTTAGAAATGATTGTCTCACTCTGCTGCCTTATCTGGGAAGTTTGGATCATGTATCTCTTTTGTTGCTTTGTGCTTGAATTCAATTATTGCTAATAGAGCCTCCAGATATTAAGTTCTACATCAACTGTGAAGAAGGATTTGAGATTTGCATTTTAGATCTCTGTGTTCAGTATTTGATTACCCTTTCAGCATTGTCAAAAACGGCGAGGATTTTAAGTTTCAAGTAAATCAGGTAGAAGAACTTGAACACCTTGCATTTGTGGATACAAAAGTGATTCAACGTTTGTGGTTCTCCTGTTATGCAGTTCTATGGATTATGATTGATTTTGCTTAAGATGAGCATAGTGTGAGACAACCCATAAACATGGTTATTGGTTATTTGCATAACATTGTAGCCTAGTTAGCAAAAGCCTTTCACAGGTAGGGTACATTGCAAAATTGTAACAAACATAAAACTTGAATTTTCTTCCCGAGGTCATAAACAAATTGCTTTATCTGCTTCTCCCACTCCCAAACATTTCTAATCTCTGTAAGATTCTGATAAGTGAAGCCCAAGGTCTAGTCTTTTTAATTTATGTTCAATCTGAATCATTCCGAAACTTCTAGAGGAGCTAGCTTGTCATGGATTAGGCAGAATGAAGACATGGGATTCATGTAACTCCCTTCAACTAGTTGGAATTAAGGCTCGGTTGTTATTATGTTTTTGAATTATATAAGAATATGGTGTTACCATTTCCCTTTCCTGGTTTAGTTGTAGTGATTGCCTAGAAAATTACATAAGTAATAGAAATTGGTAATAATCCTATTGTGGCAGCAGCAGCAGCAGCAACGTCACGTACCAAAGTTTGGCGATTGGGGCAGTGAGGATAATGTTCCTTACACAGCTTACTTTGACGAGGCCCGTAAAGGCCGAGCTGGTGGGAAGATGATTAATCCAAATGACCCACAGGAAAACCCTGATTTGCTTCCCCAGCATGCACCTCAAGCCAGAGCTTCTCCTGCCAGAGTTAAACCAAATCTGGAAGAACCAGTAGGACATGGTGCAGCTAGAAAGGCGCAGCATGATCGAATGAGGAGCAGAGAAGAAGGTGAGTTCAAACACTTTGCTGACTCTCCAGCACGGCATGAACAGAGACCTGCTGGTGGCTCTACACCTTCACGTCCTGGTGATGCTCATAGGAGGCATGGAAGACAAAGTGCTGGGTCTGAGAACAGCCTCGAACGATCACCACTCCATCATCAGGCCAAGAGGATGGGTGGGATGTCCCCAGCTTGGGAAGGAAAGAATTCATATGACAGTGGCCATGGTAGTGCTACTCCTGGAAGGTCCAAGATGAGGCCTAGTGAAAGTGTAAAGCTCTCTTTTCACCCCCTCACGTTGCTTCAGTCACAAGTTCAAGTTTGGGACTTTTTTGTTTTCTCTGTTCAATCTTTCAACTTTATAAGTTGTTAACATCTTCTTGATACATTCAACTGATGTGGCAGGGTGAGCAAGGAGCTGCAGTTCCGAAGTTTGGTGATTGGGATGAGAACAACCCTGCATCAGCTGATGGTTTCACTCACATCTTCGACGAGGTCAGAAGAGAGAGGCAAAATGGTGGAAGGGTCACGCCTGGTGAGCAATCTCCTTACAATTCCGGTCGGAAGACGCCTACTACCAACAGATCTAAGGTTATGATTCTGTTTTCTTCCCTTTAACAATGGCATCCGGGTTTGTTCTGTTCTGTTCTGATCTGTAGAATTCTAACTTTGATGCTGTTTTTTTTGCAGAGTTGTTGTTGCTTCCCCTGGGGCATGAGGAAATGAAGAATATGTACTTTTGAGTCGACTTCGTGTTTTTTTCTCTTTCCATAAGGTTTGTAAATACACTGATGGGATTCGTTCTCAAGAAAGTGTTGTTCTTGAATTGTTTGTTTTGTCATTCCACCTTCAAATGATGGCTGTATTTGTCATCGTTTTTTATTTTCAAATTAAACTGTATTTATCATTGAATATTACTATAACTCATCAGTAATCCATAATCTTATAAGCATTGGACAGTTTTGCCCCCAAATCCCTCCATTTGACTGGCCGTTCTTGAGCTTGCTTGCGATAGGGCCGGACCGGACCAGGGAGTGAAAAAAATATGGTAGTATTTTTTCCCGGATATGTGAAAGTTCTAAAATCCAAATGCATAAAATCGCTAACGAGCGGCAAAATTTGGATCAACGCCAAGCAAGTGTCGGTGGCAAATTTAGGGTGACGAAAAAGATGATGACGGCTTCGCCTTTTATACCTATGTTAAGTGGCAGATATATCGTTTGAACTTCATTCCAAAAATTCGTTATGGATTCTTTTTATGTTAGTCATGAAAACTTCTACCTACGTAAATGAATTTTACACACTGCCCATTAGTAATAACTCACCCGTGGGTGTGAAATGAAAAATAAAATATAAAATGCTAATTAAACACAAATGTAGAAACAGATATACGCATATGTTGAAATATCAGTTTTCCATAGTTTACATGAATAATCTATATAATTTATGTTTATTCAAGTCACTAGATATTTATTAAATTTAAATATATCTATATATTTTTCTGGTGAATTTTTTTGAAAGAAAACCTGTTCATAAGCTACACACATCAAATTATGAGTGAAAAAGTTGAATTTATTACTCAAAAAGTTTTAAAATAGAATCATAGATAAAATATTGAAAATTACGTGTTTCATAAATTCTGAGACTAATAAAGTATATTGGAGAACGAACCAAAGTGTCATCTGCATGAATGAATTATTGATGGAGTATGTTCGGAAGAAAAAAAAAACATAATGGCATTTAATGGTTTCAAAGATTGGAAATGTTATGTCATTTTGAAACTTTTTTAAAATGTAGAAGCACTCTTACTTATGAAGTGTTTGTGTCACAAAAAAAGTGACAAAAAAGCAACACCTTTTTAAAATTGAAAGAGAGAATGTGAATGTAATTTAGGAGGAAAATTTTAAAAATGTGTTGATTTATAATTGTTGATTTTTTTGTAAAATGTGGATGAAGAACACTCCATTAATTTTATTCAAGAGGGATTCAATGGTTAGAATCGTCACTGAAATGTTTAACATGTGCTACATAAGTTACCGTTGTTTGTTTATATTCATTTAGTTTATTGATGTGAAAAGAATAAATGTTAACCTAAATGTGTACAGATAAAAGTTGAGGGTTTATGTGCAAGTAGTATGAAAGAAGGGGGTTTTTATAGGTAAAACAAAGATGAGTGGGGCTTTTATGCAAATTTTTAAAAATTTGAAAGACTTCCATTGAATTTTTCATGAGTATTGACAAAATATAATACTCATGCTCCTTTTTTTTTTTGAACAGCAAATACTCATGCTCGTAGGCCACTGAATCTAGCACATTTGTACGTGTTATCCCCTATAGTTTAAAAAGTTTCATTTATAGCCTCCTAGTAGTCTACTGGACGACAAACATAATTGTAACATGTGTAAAGTTATGAACCTAAATGGAGAGACGTGACAAAATGAAGATTCATTACAAAATTCGACCCTAAAACCCACAAAACGCGGAGTGAAATAAAAAAAATGGTAAAATGGGATAAAATAGTAAAGTTAAAGAGTAAAAATTAATATAAATGAAAATGTTTCAATAACAATGAAATTGTTTATAATTAACATCTTATCCTTCATTTTTTTTTCGCGAAATTATTCAAAGTCCGGCCAACTTTGATGAAGTTCAGAGGCGGAGCTACGTGTAATGAAGGGGGTATAGACCCCCCTTTTTCTCAATAATATGTATATATGGTGTATAATTTATGGATAATATCTCATAAAAATTATAATGAACACCCTATAATTTGTGATATTATTTATATATTTTATATTTCATTCGTTCTAGAAGTTTTACAACAAACACTAAGTAGCATCTTCAAAATATTGAAATATTTCTCTATTTATATTCCAAATATGTTTTTTCTCTTAAATTTTCTAACTATTTGATTTTTTTTGGACGATGCGTTCTTATAGTTAATTTATTTTGGCATTTTATATCAGTTTATGTTTCTCAGTTTATTTTGACATTTATACAATATAAAGAAAGGGTAAAATAGGAAAATTAAAAGTCAAAATTCTCACTTTAAGGTCCGTATCAACTTAAAATGTCATAAAATTTTAGGTGGACAGAGTAATATAAGTATATGATAGACCATGGGAAATTATTCACCATAATATAATGACCAAGGAAGGGCCTTGATTTCAGAGAGCCTTCAGCCCATGTATTCGTCTTTTTCTGTACCAGAACCAGGCCCAGCGCCAAAAATTTTCGCGGTCGCTTCAAAAATTTGAAAATTTCAATCACTGCTTTTGTTCGTTCAAAACCAAATCTTGAATCTCAAACATTTCCATTTCCCTCGCCTCGCCTCGCCTCTCTTCTCGCCTCGCCTCTCTTCTCCCAGGTCCCTGATTCTCCCTCTCTCTCCCTTCGTCCCCGCTCCGAGCCGAGATCCAATCGCAACAACCTGAAACTAGGCGTCCGTCTTCAGTTCCTATGTTTCATTTCCCGGATTCCAGGTAATTTCTTCAAGTCTCCCCGTTCTGTTTCTGTCCGGCTTGTATTTCCAGTAATTCGCCATCCTAATTGAGCTTTTTCCTCATCCAACCCAGCTGCTATACCTTCTGGGATTCAAATCCTCAGGTCTGGTAGCTTCCTGAGTAGATTAATGGCCGCGCTTTGAGATAGCTCTCGCAGTATCTAGCAATTGGAGTAGCTTCATTGTAGAACGCCCAAATTTGCAGTCGGGTCAAAGGGGTTTTCATTTCCTGGCTGAAACTCGTAAGACCCAATTGTGTAATTAGTATGAGGGAGCTAGAACTTGAGTCATTTTATTCTCGGCTGCGGGATTCGGTCAAGGTCTCTTCTTTGTCGCCTCTGCTCATATTTCCGTCAACATCTGATGTGGACTCGCTCTGCGCCCTCAAGATCATCTTCCATGTGCTCGAGTCAGATTCCGTCCGGTACTCTTGTTATCCGGTGTCTTCTTTTCAGGAAATTCACAAGTACGCTGGTACCGATTTGAGTTCTTCCGATGAGCCCATTTCCGTTCTATTGATAAACTGGGGTTGCCACCGGGACTTGCAGACTGATCTTAAATTGGGTCCTGCTGTCACCGTATTTGTAATTGATAGTCACAGGCCGATTCATTTGCACAATTTGAGTGAGCAGAATAAGCAGGTCATTGTCCTTTATACCGAGGATGATGAAAATTTCGATGGTCTGAACTTCGATTTTAATGTTATGGAGTTGGCCAATGCCAGTTATAGCCTGCATGATGCGGGTTTGCAGAGTGAAGGTGAAGACGATAGTGAAAGCGAGGATGAGGATGAAGATGAGGAGGATGGTGATGAGGACGGTAATTCTAGGAAGAGGAGAAAAACGTCAACAGAAGGAGAGGAGGAGGCAGCATCTCGACGTTTTAAAAGATTAAAGAGGGAGTATTATCAGATGGGTACATTCCATGGTCACCCTTCTGGTTGTTTGGTGTATCACTTGTCTAATTCCCTGAGGAAGAACACAAATGAGTTGCTTTGGCTAGCTTGTGTTTCATTGACAGATCAATTTGTCCATGAGAGGCTTACTGATGAGAGATACAAAGCTGTTCTTATGGGGTTACAGCTGCACATTGACAGTTCCAACTCTAATGTGGTTACTTCAGTGACGCTTCAAGATGGTACCACTGTTCGAGCACCGGAGTCTTCGAGAATTACATATGGAGAGGAACCAAGGTTAATGTTGTTGAGAGAGTGGAGCTTATTTGATTCCATGTTATGTTCACAATACATTGCAACAAAGTTGAAGACTTGGAGCGATAATGGCATAAAGAAGCTTAAGCTTCTTCTAGCAAGGATGGGAATTGCATTAGTGGATTGCCAACAGAAATATCGTTACATGAATCATGAAGTAAAGCAGAAGATGAAAGGTGAGTTTGAACGGTTTTTACCTCAATACGGGCTTGATGGTCTATACTACACAGGTGTCATAAGACACCATGGATATAGTTCCATAGTTTCTGCTGCTGATGTAGTATATGGAGTGACAGCTCTACTTGAATCATTCGTAGAATCAGATGGCTCTTGTGCTTCAAAACAGTTTGGGGTTGCTTTTGATGCATTGTCTTTAGGCAATCTTGATAAGTTGAAAGATGGAATGCAGCATGCAATCAAGATACAGAGAGCTATTCTCAGGCAAGGAAGTGCTGCAATAATGAAGAGTGGTTGCATAAGAAGTGGGAGGAAGTTCAGATGGGTGAAGCTTGAAGACTCGATTGATGCAAAATTGTTAGGCTACCCCCAGGCTTTAACCAAGTTCTGCTACTTTCTGATGGATGCACTAAAGGAAAAAGGGGCTAGAATGAAGCCTATGCTCTGTGCCTGTACATCACAACAACTGGGAAAGGTATTGATAGTTGGGGTATTTAGAAAGCCTCGGCTTGGTGCAATTCAAGGAAATGCATTTGGTGCTGCATTTAGAGTTGCTGCTGAGGAAACTGGAGCTGGTTTTTATCATGAGCTTTTCGAGTCTTCGTGGATTGTATTGGATAAAAGTGCAGTTAATTCCTTCATGATCAGTTTGACAGAAAAGCTATGATGTAAAACAAGACCTTGTTGCCAAATTCAGCTTTGGTATGTGATCCATGTCCTTTTCGATTCAATACTTCAGGTTGTTGATTCTTTTTCAGGCCAGCTCAAATGTTTGTACTAATTGTTCAAAGATATTACCCACTTAGTTTTCCCTAAAACTAAATTTACTAGGCCTAAGGTCGTTAACTTATCAGAAGCATGGATTGAATGTAAAATGTCAGGTCTGCATAGTTCCTCATCTGTATTCTCTGGCACTTCAACAATAATTGAAATGCATTGCTTATTAACATAGTATGCCAGATCTTTTTGCAGTATTATGAGAAAGTGTCAGTGCTGAATTCTCTCTCTCTCTCTCTCTCTCTCTCTCTCTCGTTTGACCACTGTTTGAGATCTACGCATCTTGTTTTAATGCTGAAAAGTCCAGAGAAACCACTGCTGGATGTTTTAGATTGAGGTTATGCATTAGATTTTTCAATCTGGTAGTGTGGTCACAGTTGAACTATCTGATGAGAGACTTGCTGTGTTGTTGTAGGTCTAGAGTGCGTATGATTGCATATTTGATATCACATGGGATAGAAACTGTATTGAGGTTATGAACTTGTGATATCAGTACTCAGTAAGTAATACTGCTACACATTTTTTAAATTCCTGCTGCTTTCTCACAATGTCTTATCTCATCGAAGTAAAACCAGACTAGTTACCAAATTATGCATCTGAATGAGAAACCTGTCTTGGAGCCTGGAAGTGTTGGGGAATGTTTGGAGGTCTTTTATTTCTTCTTTACCAATTGGTCACTAAGGATTTATTAACCATGTCAAGAATTCTTCAAGTTCTTCCCCTTAATCGGTTCAGCTTATAGTTATATCCGTCTGTCTCTTTCCTTTTTTTTCCTCTTTAACTAAATTCTTGGTCTTAGTTGAAGATACTAACTATGGTGCATATATTTGCCTGTTGTTTTAATGAACAAGAATGATGTGTAAACTTACAAGATAGGGCAAATGGTGGAAAGACATCTCAGATGGTGTATTGAAGATATTGGTAGAGAAGATACAGTTATATCTTTCACCAATATTCAAGCACTCCACGTGCTTTTACAGGTGAGTACATGAAAATGATTAGCAGGAGAAAACGGTCACCACTTCCATGTGAGTCATGGATTTGAAGCTTGAACTGCGCTGATTTCCAGAATCAGCATATTTCATTATTTCTTTCCCCCCTATTGATACTCAATACATAAACAATGCATTGATGATGTCCAGTATAGTGTTTGTGGTAGTATATATAGTTAGGGGAAGGGGATTTCCTGTTAGTTAATAGGGGGGTTCAAAGTTGGGGGATGGAACAAAGAAAATTAGGTGAATAAATTGGAAATTCACGGTGAGAAATACGAAATCACTACCTCCTGCCTGGTTCGCCGGAAACTGAGCAATACGGCTACCGGTGCGGTGGCCGCCGGAGTCCAGAGACATTTCACGGTGGACTTGGGTTCAATCGACGCGGAGGTGGACGACGAAGCCGCCGGCGGTGGTGGTTCATGGAAAGGAGCTTCAGTCGTAGAGGAAACCCGTTCCGAGTCGGCGAACGGTTTCCGGCTTCATTCTCTTCGTTTTCGAACCTCCGGCGACATGGGAAGGTGGTATGGCGCCGTCTCATCGTGCTGGAGCTAATGGTGGTGGCTGGAGCCGGCGAAAGTCCGAGACGAGAGGAGGAGGAGAGCTTCCGGTTGATTTCAAGAGGAGGCCGAAATTCACCGTGATTTGTCGAAACTCCCGTCCGCAAAATTCACGGTAGGTCCGAAAAGTGAGAAAGTTCGAAATTCACAGTGAGAAGTAGGGGGTGAGTTTTTTGAAAACTCACATTTTGATTTGGGTACTTTGAAACCCCCTAATGTTAGAGGTAAAAACTTTTGACACTTCATACTCATCATTTCATGTAAGGTCCATAGAAGCTCAACACTACATAATACCCACCATAATTGAAAAATTGCACATTTTATCTCTATTTTTTGTCTTAAATTTTGTGAAGTTGCAACAAAGGGTAATTATGTCAAAGTATATAAAGTCTTATAATATATATATATATATATATATATATATATATATTCACATTGGTTTTTATCCTTAATCAATACGGAGGAGTACATTTTATTATTTGGGGAGAAAGGACTGCTAACGTATATAGTGAAAAGAGAGTGAGCCTAAGCACAGTGTACATTTGGGATATGTCGATGTTGTTTAACAGTTAGAGGTTGAAGAGGATATAGAATGGAGACTTATTGAGAAATAACGATTGATATTAGTGTTTTTGAGTTGTTCCAAGAAAGTTGATACATAAATTAGTTGAAAATATTTTGCACAAACTATACTTTTATCCTCTATGCTCATTTTACCTTAATTATCATCAAAATTTTCAACATTCTTTAATTTTCACACCACTTTATTTGTCACTCCTACTTTCTCACAAAATTTATAGTTTTTATTATTTCAAAGTATTCAATTTATAATTTATTTATATGAATATTTAAACATGTAAAGTTAAATGATTCATATATTTATTTGTATTTGAAATCTAAAATATATATATATATATATATATTTATAATTTTTTTTTCACTATTTATCTTAATAAAATTCTGAATTAAACACTACAACTTGAATTATTAAAGTCATACACAACACTCACCAATTTTTGTGAATTATTAAAGTCATACACAACACTCACCAATTTTTGTGGACTGAGGTAGTGGTTTTTTGGGTTAAATACTACAATTGACTCTAACATTTCCAGCGATAACAATTCTACCCAAACTGTTTTTTCCTCTCTTTTCTCCCTCCCCTCGCTGCCATCCCCACCCACCACCTATTGGCCACTATTGTTGACGCCTCCTCCTTTTCAGCCCAGACGTTGTCACCCCGCTTCTCCCCATCGTGCACCCCACCTCACCCCTACCGCACCTCTCAACTCTTTTCCCCCATCCCCATCACGCGCCCCACCTCCATTAGATATGATGGCGGGGAGGAGTGCGGTAGACGATCACCATGTTTGTGAGCCCAGGGAATGACAATGAGGGTGAGAGACAATGATAACGACGGTGAAGGTGGGCGACTTGCTGTTGGGGTAGAGATACAAAAACTACTTGAGGGTGGAAGGGTTGAAAACGTTATGACAAAATTGTTAGGATTGAAAGAGTTGGAGTATGATTAGTGTATTAAACCCTAAAAGCTAATAGTCAATTAAGGGAAATTTCCTAATAGGTCTTTTTGTAAATTTCCCTTCGTTTCATAATGATTAAAAAGAAAAGAGGAGATTGATCAAAACCAAAAAAAAAAAAGGAAAAGAAGGAAGAAGAGAAGTTGAATTCCGATTTTGATTGGTAGAAAAGGGAAGTGATAACAATAATTTGATGAGGCCAACTTTAAACTAGCCTGACCGATGCACCGCGTGTCGCTCAAATCTCAGAAGGCCAGGATTTTTCTCCATCCCTCCCCTACTCTTTTCCCGTTCACGAACCAAACCCTACCATCATCACCCCTCTCCTCAAAGCCCCTCGCTTGCTCAATTTTCAAGTTTCAGGTCCCAATTTGTCACTCGATTCGCTTCCAGATTGAACCCACAAGGTACAATTCTGGACTCCAATTTTCCATGGATTTTTTTTTATATAGATTTTTCTGTTTTGATTGTTTCCAGTTTCTTGAACTTATTGCGTATACTTTCGTCGTCTCTGCGGATCAAGGCTTCATCTTTTTGTTCTGAATTCTTGAACGTGTTTTTTGATCAGCCGATCGGTGCGACTGCCCAATCCGTTGTCGTTTTTCCTAGTCTAGTTTGTCTTAGACTCATGGTTGACGTGACCGAGCGACTTCAGGTCGTGATACTGCCCATGTGGTTCCAGTTTGAACTCCTGGTTTCCTTTTGTTTTGGGTTTTGTTTGTTTTTCTTTGGTCTTTCCTCTGCACTGCCGATCATGCTCATTAGTAGTAATTAGTTCTCTGCTGAATTTCTCTTTTGAATTGCATTGCATTGCACTTAATCATCAATTCCTTCCATTTGTTTTATACAAATTTACTTCTAAGGTTCACTAGCGTGGCAATGACGCAGCAAAGTGATCATGGCCATAGTTATATCTTGAAACAATTGTTTGGACTTTATAGTTTTCCTGAATCCAACATGACACGTTATTCAAATTTATTTTTTTCCGAGTGAATATCTAAGATCCAAGTGAACCCTTATAATATCCAACAGACACCTTATTAGTTGTGTGTGGCTAGATGGATCTGAAATAGGTGACTTCATTTTTGCCAGTGTAATTACCGGGATGTAGTTGGTACTCTTACTGAGAACTTAGGAATGGTTTCATTGGACAGCTAAATTTGCAGTATGAGCACTCAGGAGCTAAGGGGCTTTCCTTTGAGATACAAGCGTAGGAGGACAAATTTGGACCTGAATGCGCCGCCACCAGTAAGTGAAAACAGGGATGAAGAGGGTCCTTCAGCCCATGTTGTATTTCAGGAACTACAAATAAATCATCGCATACATTCCATACAACATGCTACAATTGATGTTGAGGCTATTGATGATGATGTTGTTGAATCTTCCCCTAGAGCCTTCGCAGAGGTATGACTTTCACTTTTTGTCTTTTCCCACTTCAGTATTTTCTTTTTCTTATTTACTCCATTTTTTAGTAGGCAGTGTTATGTTTCTATTGTTTTAACTTTATTTTCTTTATTTGAAACCCCAGGCAAAAAATAATTCGAGGAGGAGACGAGGAAGCTCCCTAGTAGTTGATCTCGATTCAGGTAACTAATTTGATTAAGAAAGTAGTATATAATACTCTTCTCCATTTTTATGTCTTTTTTATTTTGATTAGTGTTATGGGAAGGCTCGAGGCAGTTGATTTCCTAGAAGCATGCACAGTCCTTGTATGTTGTACCTTGGCAAATACCTAGTGACATAATCCAAGTCTTTATCTAGATGTTAATTTTGGTCGAAATAGCTAAAATAGCACAAACAACCATTCTGCCCGTGATTACCTATAATCAATAATCAACTCCCGATCATTTATGATCAGTTCAATTTTTTTTCATATGATATCTCTTTTCTTGTGACCGTTGAAGTTGATTAGCTCACTTACCTCTTGCAGTTCGAATAAGGTCTAGTAATAACAACCGTGGCAGACACAGAAGGATTTCTCCACCTCAAACTGTTATCAACTGTGATCATTATATTAATCTGGAAACCAATTTTCAAGCTCCAGCAAAGGTCTAATTCTTCTTTTCTTATTTCAGTACTAATTTTCAAATTTACTTTACTGGGATGAGTTGTTGCATTTAGCAAATTGTTGTTTTTACCGTTCTTCTCATTTCAGGGAGCCGTTGCTAAAGTTCCTCCACCACCACCACCACCACCTCCTCCGAAAGAGCCTACCTTTAACTGTCCAATTTGCATGGGTCCTTTAGTTGAGGAGACGTCAACAAGGTGTGGTCATATATTCTGTAAGAAATGCATTAAGGCAGCTATAGCTGCCCAGAATAAATGCCCCACTTGCAGGAAAAGAATCACAACAAGGGAACTTATCAGAGTGTTCCTTCCAGCTGCCAGTTAGATTTAAGGTTTGTACCGAGTGACCTTGTTACTAGGTTAGGAGGTTTGATTTTTGTATCAACTTTAAGCCTGAATTTGGAATTAGAAACCTCCAGTTGTCGCCGTTCGGATATGTGAAGCTCTGTGGGACTTCCGCAGCTTCCAAGGGTGTACTCCATCTCTTAATGCCTGCCTGTTTTGTGCTTTGAGAATGTATTGTTTGTTGCTGCTGATTTAGAATCCTTTTTTTTTCCCTCAGGTATGACACTGGGTCCGCCAGAGAGGAGCTCGATGGACATTTTCTCGTCACTTTTTTAGGCATGTCAAGAAAGGACCATTCTGTTTAAACTTAAGTTCTACAAATGAATCTTGTTTGGTGGACTCTTGTCGTTTTTATACAAGATCTTATACTAGGCGGCCAGGGAAGCTCATTCATTCAGTCTTGAATTGAAGCTTTTGTCTCTCTGCATTGGTAGGTAGTGAGTGAAACTTAAAAGTTTATTCGAATGTCACGTTTAAACTTAAAACCAACATTATTACTCACTCCGCAAAAGATTCTACCATTTGAATTTGTTGTTTCAAGGTTCAATGTTTGACTCGAATTTTAATGAAGATAAATAGTTTTAAAAAATTCAGAAAAAATATATTCGGAAAATTTAGATTTCAAATTATGATACACATATGAAATATTTAATTTTCGATGTCTAAACATTCGTAAAATAAATCATAGATTAAATATTGTAAAACTGTCAAAACAAATGGTGGAGTCTTTTGCGGACGGACGGAAGAAGTGTTAATTTATACCCCAACTCCTCCTCCTCCACCTCTTTTGTTCTCTTGTCATACCTTCCCACATCATTGACTACCTCCACACCACTGCCCGCCGTCACCCGTGGCCGCCGCATCCCTACCCCTCATCTCAAGCTCAGACCCGGGCTTCCGGTCAACAGAGCTCAGGTTGCACTAGATTTCATCTTCTTCAACCGTCTATGCTTCATCGGCTCAGGTGGTGGGATCTTGAAAATAGGAGGGGATTAGTTGCAGGTTAGAGTAAACTTCATTGTCTTTATTGCGTTTGTATTTGTGAGAGGTTGATTTAACCAAAGCAGACTGTTATGATGGGTTTTTGGATCGGCAATCTATTGTAGTACTCGAGTTAAGTTTTATTTTTGAACCTTCAATTTTTTATTAGAAAGAATTTGCGGAAAGAGTAGAGGAAATAGTTTTTGAAATTAGACGCTTTTATATATTTTATGTATTTAAGCTACTTAACTTTATAGATAAGAATATTGCCAAAAAATTCGTATATTAGATATTAGAAAAGAAATGCAACAATTAAAAAAAAGATAAATCAGTAAAAAGCTAAAAATGTGGTTAGAAAATAAGGATCAAGGACTAAGGGGGTATTTGGTTGGACTTAAGAATTGGTTTGTGTTTTACTCAAACATAGATAAATACTCTCAAATCACACAAAAGTGGCTACATTTGATTTTTGTAATTGTGTTTGATTCAAAATTTCATTAAGAATAATTTGTCACAAAAATTCTTGAAAAATATATATAGAAACAAGTCACGTTAATTTTTATTTGGATATAAATTTATGCTACAATTTATATCCAAATAAAAAGTTATACAATTTATAAGTTAAAATACTAAAAGGAAAAAAACATAGATTAAATGCTGAAAAATAAACGTGGCTATTTTTCTGGAACAGGAGGAGTATATGTTTGAAAGTAATAAATTTACATAAATCAAGAATAAATTCTCAAATTTTAATTACATAATTGACTTAATCTGTTTGATTAAGTCAAAATTGGCTTAAGCAGTTTAATTCACTAGATTAAGGTGATTAAATTTTGAAGATTCATTATAAATTTTTAATTTTGAAATGTATTATATATGTAATTTTGAAAATAGACACACACATACACATGTGTAAATTGAACTTAAGTTGGACTTAAGATAAACAACACTGGGCCGATACTTTTGGGTCCAATCCAACCAAATAGGCGAGAAACATGGAAGTTGGAACAAGACAAAGCTGAAAACGCAAGAAAGAACTTTTGGGCCGAAGCAGCTGGAAAGAATCTGAAAAAACAAAGTACAGAAGAAGATCAGTTCACAAGAAATTCATTTGTTACCGGTTCATCATTAGCATAGAAGAACGGAGTGAAAATTCATTTGTTGAGTTACTTTACTATTCACCACTACAGTAAAAAAATGCAGGTTAATGTTAAGTATTGTCAACGGGAGTAGTTTAGTTTTCACTCTTCACTCTCGACGGCCTCCACTCCCAACCTAGATATCCCATCGCCGGCGATTCTCTCTCTGCCCAATCTACGGCGTCCGACGCCCCATCATTCCTCAACTCCGTTGGGTCTTCTCCGAGTTTATCTGCTAAGCGCCGCCAACAGACTCCGAGGTTATCTATCTTCTCTTTCTTGTTCCAGTTTTCTTATGGCTCCATCTTCGTCTTCTATAGATTTATTCTAAATTCTAGTTAGGAACAAAAGCTTCGGAGAACAGAACGGAGATGAGTCGAGGCGGCGATGGGAAGAGGAAGCGGCCCAATATACTGGTGACCGGGACGCCTGGTACCGGGAAAACGACGACGTCGTCTACCTTGGCGGAAGCGACCCAGCTACGCCACGTCAACATCGGCGATTTGGTCAGGGAGAAGAACTTGCACGATGGCTGGGATGATGAGCTGCACTGTCACGTTATCAATGAAGATCTTGTAAGATAATCGACCTAAAAACTTAACTTGTTTGACAGTTGCCCCTCCTTTTTTCTATCACAAGTAATTAGCATAGGGCATTTAGTGGTAACCACTAACATTACTGGAGTTGGGAATACCTGTTTCTGGGGATCATAATTAGAGGATATGTTGTCTGTCTGTGTTTGTTGTTGCTGAAACAATGGAATTTGGGAGTAGGAAAGTGTGCCTTGGCTGCTTATTTCTTGGTCTAGAGAGTATGATCCCTTCCATGAGGAACAAAAGGGTAAAAGATTCATGTGTTGGTGTCTCAAACAGGTTTCCTGAACTAGGCTGGGCTACTACAATTTAGATTGAAACTGAAAGCTTAGATCAGTACATTTGTATCAGTGTCTTATTACTCAGTGAGAAACCATTTGCAGGTGTGTGATGAGCTTGAAGATGTGATGGAGGCAGGGGGGAATATTGTGGACTACCATGGTTGTGATTTCTTCCCTGAGAGGTGGTTTGATCTTGTTGTGGTACTTCAAACAGACAACTCTGTGTTGTACGATCGGTTGAGCAGGAGGTATATGTGGAACTGTGTCATTTGATATAGCTTATTATGTGCTTCTTGCTTATCATCTTGATATGATCTTGAACAGAGGTTATGAGGGGGCCAAGCTTTCGAACAACATAGAATGTGAGATCTTCCAAGTCTTGCTGGAAGAGGCAAAGGAGAGTTATCCAGAGGGTATCGTTATGGCTCTCAAGAGTGACAACATTGAAGACATCGAAACAAATGTTGCAAGCTTAACCGAGTGGGTAAGAAGATGGGTTCCTGCTGCGTGAGCGGTTCTTTGTCATCCTTCTGTAATGCTGCCCTAAAAACTTGCTCTTGAGTTATTTGTACCGATTACTTGACCATTTTGTGTTATGGTTGATTGTGTTCAAGGTGTACATTTCCCCCATTGTTCATTTTCTTTTGGGAAAAAGTCCCTTTTTACCACTGACGTTTGGCCAAAAGGCTCTTTATGCATTTTTTTTTTATAAAAACGATCGCATATTGCAATTTTTGAACGTTTGTTGGTTCAAGAATACAATAAAAATGGCCTTTTGGACCCTTGAGGCCAGCACTTTACTTGATGGAGGGAATATCCTCGAATATTCCGTCACGGAGGGTCGACGTGTCCTGCGGTTGTTGATGTGGCTGCCAGGTGGATGTTTTGAGTTGAGTATTGGGTATGTTGACGTGTAATGCGTTATTAGTTGCCGCTTAAATTGGGATGGTCGGTTCATTCGGTCAATTTGTGCATTTAGGGTTAGGGTTGATTTTAGGGTTCCTGATTCGGGGCTAGGTTGGATTTGTCGAATTGCGGTTGAAGGTTCGAGGAATCTCCAATTTCAGCGTTAGGGCGTGTCGAAATGGTGAGTTTGGCGACTTCAAGTAGCGATGTCGGTGTGAAGTCCAGTAATGGTACTGGGCATGGAGTTAAGGAATCTCCAATTTCAGCGTTAGGGCGTGTCGAAATGGTGAGTTTGGCGACTTCAAGTAGCGATGTCGGTGTGAAGTCCAGTAATGGTACTGGGCATGGAGTTAACTCGCTAGTTAGAGTGAGATCGGTATCAAGTTCTGATGGGCTAGGTGGTGCATCAATGTCGCTATGGTTACACAGTCACAATCGAGACGGACGGTACCTTCTGCTCATACTCTTTGTACAATATATGTGTGTCCTTGATTCTTTGAACAATCATATGTGATATGATTTTGAAAGGCAGTGGTTGGATTAGGGATTTACTGTGTTGTTCGAATGTTTGTTGTAGGAGGATGACTTTCGATGTGGTTTATGGTTTTGGGTTGATCCCCTTTTTCCCACTCAGGCTAAAGTTGTGATTAATGGGTTATTAGAGATAAAGGGGAGCTTTTATCCGACAGGATTGAGTTGGAGAGAGCACTGCGGTTGAAACAAGCTGAGCTTGAATGTGTAAAGTGGGAGACATTAGCACAACTTCAGCAGGGCAACGCACATGTTGTTGTTGGAGCAGATGAACAAACAGTTGTTGAAGGCCGAAGCTGTTTGAAGAAGTACCTTGTGATTGCATCCCTGATTGTGGTGTTACTTGGTTTCTGTTATTGATGGTGTAGGGAGTTGTTGAGGGCATCTTTGGTGGTTTTTTATATTAGGGGTTGGGGTGGCAAATGTGATAGTCGTATGGTGTTACTTTCAGTATGTATGAAGTTGTAAGGTATCTTTTGAACCTATAACTCGTTTTGTTAAGTAATGTTACTTTTGATTTGGCCCATTGGTGTCCAAAACTCTGCATTTGCAAGCACACTACAAGAGTAAAAGATGAGACATGGGATTAACTTGATCAGCTAGTCATCTAGTACATGTATAGTGGTCTAATTATACCAACCATTACATATATAGTGGTCCAATATTACCATTTATTACATTAATAGTGGTCAAATTAAACCATCCAAAAAAAGAGCGACAACCTAATATTGCCACAGGTTGACCAAAACACCCACCTGCACAGACATTGGTATCATCTACTATGGGCTAAGTTAAATGGCAGGGGATGGTAATATCATAATATCCATTAGCATAACTGAAATGTCTATTAACAATCAATCAAGGAGCGGTTGAAGGTGGGTCCTGTGATCCCCAAGGTTGAGAAGATGGTTGGGGTTGAGGCTATGATAGCACAGACCCTGCTGCACCTCTCTTCGATGTTGCACCTCGTGTCCTTCCTCTAAACCTTGCCTCTCTTCTAGCATTCACCAATGTTATTTGACCAACTCTCCGAGGCTTCAAAAGAAACATAATTCATATTCAAGCACAAAACTATAAGACAGATGTGACAGACACATCAATCACAAAATGATTCCTTACATTGTAAATTGTATGTCCATCCTCTAAGCTTGTGTAAACCCCTATTCCAACATTTCTCCCACTCCTAGTGTTGGGGTGACTTGGGACAGCTGGTCTTGAGCTTCCCGAGTTTGTAAATGTATGGTCTGCACCTTGTGCATGAGATTGCTGACTTGTTCGTTGGGAGCCACTTGTTGAGCCGGCCTAAAACAAAGAAAACCAGTTAACCGAAAGCATCAAGATTTACAACAAACTTGAACAATTTTGTATATTTACCTGAAATGTACACTTTCTTTTGTTATGCCCTGGAAGTTTACAGATAGAGCACAGTTGGTATGTCGATTTTTTTTGCCCTTGGGATGATGCAGTGATCTCCTCCTGCTCCCTAACACGCTTCGACTTTGGCCTTCCAATCAATTTCTTAACTATGGGCTTAACAACATGAAGTTTACCATTTTTTTTGCCACACATTGGGTCCGGCTACCGGTTCAATCGCATAGTTGTAGGCCCTCATAAACGTAGCCCTTCTATAGCAGTTATCAACATATGGTTACATGGGATAACCTTTGTTGATGATGCACCAAGCTTCATGTTCACATGAGATGCCAGTTAAACTCCACTGCCCACAGCTGCATCTCCTTTCATCTAAATGCACTGTATGCTAGTCAAGATCTCTTGCGACTTCATACCCTTGGACACCATTGATTGTAATCTTCAAGAACTGATACTCCTTAATAGACTCCTCCAACTTGATCATTATGTCAGGACCAATCTCAGTCTTCCATTTTCCAACAAAGTCCTCTTCTCATTGAATCTGGCCATCATATATTTTCTTATGTCTTCACAAAGTGAGTAAATGGGCTTCTCTCTGGCTTTCAATACAACATCAACACCATTGAAGGCTTCACATATGTTGTTCTGGTTGGAATCACATTTAACATTTCTGGAGAAGAAAGCCTTAGACCAATGATGCGGGTTTGTCATTAGTAGATCTTCTTTAGCCCCTGGATACTACTTGTCATGTCTAAATTATTTATGAATTCCCTCTCATTGTAGCTGTTTGCACAGTTCCAAACCCTTCAACACATCTCCTTGAAACCTCTTTTGCCAGTTGGTGAGTATATGCCTAACACACAAACAGTGCTCCACATTTGGAAGCAAGGTTGGCAATGTTGGAATAAGACTATGTGACCAACATCAACATAATCAGTGAGAAAAATAATGAAAATCAAAGGAATCAGAAAATCTAAATTTTCTTATTATACCTTCTGTTGATCAGTTTGTATCACCCACTTGTTGCTATCCTCGATACAGAAATCACATTTCATAAGTGTAAGAAACCAGAGCCAAGATTCCTTCATACTTATACTAGTTCTCTAAAAAACATCCATCATGGTGAATATTATACACAAAGCCAGTACCACGTAACCTGCACAGACAACAATGAATCTATTAACACACAACAAAACCATTGATAGACTTGTGTTAGAAGCAAAACACCAAAAGAACAAACCCTCTAACACGAAACCCTAAACCCAACTAAGCTATGAGCAACAAACTTAATTAACAGCATGGCTGTGAACAACGATACACAATACAAGTTCGACGATACATAACACCAATTACTTCACGCCTACTTCACCCCATTGCTGACAAGAGTGCAAAACAAGGCTGAACAGAAGTCGAATTGAGGAGAAGACCCAAAGGTTCCCTTTCTCTCTGTTCATCTTTGTTCTTCAAAACCCTTCGACTCCACAGAACTTCAAAATGACTTAAATGATAGCCGAGTCTTTCAATTGCTACATGGGTACGCTAGGTAATCAAACAGTTAGGGCATATCCTCAATACCGAGGCCACGTAAGAAAATAATCATCCAAAGTGGATTTTTTGACTGTCAGTGGTAAGCGGGGGCCATTTTTGCAAATGATAGTGGCAATAGGTAACCATTTTTAAAAATAATTGCATAAAGGGCCATTTGGCCAAACGTCAGTGGTAAAAAGGGAATTTTTCCCATTTCGTTTTCTGCACAGACAAGGATGTATCTAGTATCTTTTCTTCTTGAGGCATATGCTATCTTCCTTTGATCCCAAATGGATTAACTTGAGCTTGGGCACAAGTTCGATGAGCACATTAAAGTCAAGTTTGAGCTTGGGTTCGAGATTCGTTAGGCTTACTAGGCTTGTGTTTCTTTGCGCAGTCCCTACTCCTTTGGTGTTAGGGTTCGTTTATCTACCACCTATGTGGTAAAATACATACATAGTACACTCCTAATCAACTAACTTAATACTACCTCCACCCCACAATAATAGCCATGTTTGACTTTTATATTTATATTTGACTCAAATTTTCATTAAGAATAATTTATCAAAACAATTATTGAAAAATATATTTAGAAACAATACACAATAAAATTTTATTTGGATATTAATTTATACAATTTATAAGTTAAAATGTTGTAAGAAATAAATCATAGATTAAATGCTGAAAAATAAACGTGCTGATTTTTCTGGGACGGAGATAGTAGTAGTAGTCTTACTCGTCCATCTCGCCGTAGTTCTCACCGGATCCGGACAAGCGCCAACTCGTCGTCTCATCGGATCTGGCCTTGCCGGAGGCCTTGCTCGTTCGTCTCACCGTAGATCTCACTGGATCTGGTCGACGCTTTGTTACTGCTCAATGATGGCGACTGCTCAATGTTGTTCGCTCATCATCTCCGGTCACCGGCGACTACTCGACGTTGACGACTTCTCGATTCAGAGACAGATTCTTGAGAAGGTGAAAGCGTACCGGAAAGAGAAAAGATGAAATTTTGTGGAGAGGAGCGTCCTGGAAGTTTTGTGGAGGAGCAGATGAAATTTGTTTGAACCTGCACAATGACGTTTCAATATCACTACGTAGAGAAGTTGGGGATTTACTGCGACGGAGGCCGCAATAAACCCATTTACTGGGGCATTTACTGCGGCGGAGGCCGCAGTAAGCGGATTTCTCTGCGTAGTGTATTTAGGAAGAAAATGGCGTTTCAGTTAGCAGAATAAAGGACAATTTGATCTTTACACGAGTAGGTGTTTTAACACCTTTGCGATAAATAGCCCCAGCCTTGGTGTTAACCCCTAAAACAATTATGCCCAAATTTTGAAAACTGTCTCTATGAGTCTAGAAAATAATTCATCCACGTTTTAGCCTAGAAAAGGTTAGAATTACTTGTCGATCTGTGCAATCACCAGACGATGGAGAACTTCGCTACCCTCAAAGTCAACCCAACGTCGTGTTGAATAATAAAATATTTCCTCTAACCCATCCTATTTTTCAGTTTCTCTTAAAAGAATTTTGATGAAATGTGTGACACATTTTGCTAATGATAGGTACGTATGTAGTGTATAATTTGACATCTTTTTGATGAAATGTGTGACACATTTTGTTAATTTTGATGAAATGTGTGACATTAATTATACGAGAACAACAAAAGTGATTACTAGAATTATCTATGTAGGTTGTGGTAAGATGTAAATTAAAGGTGTGATCTCATGTATTTTTTTCCGATTTTGTTTGTTGATGAGATAACTATTTTTTGCATCTTATTTTCATCCATTTTGCAATTCGGTTCAAATATTTTTAATTTTCTAATTTGGTTATTTAAATATTTGTTAGTCAAAAAGATAACTTATATTATTTACTATATAACATTTAGAAATTTTACTATATACTCCCTCCATGGTTTAAAGATTGTTCACTTTATTTTGTTATTTTCACAATATTAAATATATGATTTCTTTCATGAATGTTTATACATGTAAAATTGAATAATTTATATGCATATCGAAATTTGAAGTATAGATTCATAAATATGGAGTATTTTTTTTCATTTTCCACTATTTATCTTATTAATAAATTAAGTTAAACACTGATACTCAAAACATGAAAGTCAAACTCAACAGTATTTACAAAATTGAGGGAGTAACATTTGAAACTTGATGAAAAATGTTTTGAGTTTTTTTTTTTTTAAATTGTATGGTAAGGAGTAAGCTGGAGGGTGTACACTCCATTAGGTTAATTGCCATTTGCCAAGTGGTTTTTCATCCTTTCTTCATTACTTTTTTTTTTGAAACACCTTTCTTCATTACTTAAGAAAGTTGGTTTTAATATTTTGATGGCTCCTTAATTTTCTTCATTGCACTTCCTTAATTCTATTGTTTTCACGATAACACTCATGTCATTTAAAGTTGACTTTTAGACTTTAAAAATTATGATTTCTTCCCAAATAATTTTTGAATACTGAAACATAATGTTCATTTAAATTTAAATCCTTCATTGATTATAAATGCTCATTTGATCATTGTATTTTTTTAGTTTTTTTTGTTGCAATATCCATAATGTTTTGAACTCTCAACAAAGTGCGGGTTTTAATAAGCCTCATTGTTTAGAACGACTAACAAGTAACGTCGTCTTTGACACGTTTTCGCACCGTGTGTCCTCCTACTTGGCCTGTTTCTCCATCCATTGGCAGTGAATGAGACTGTTACCCGTTACACTTATCAATGGTTGTCATCACAGAATCCTTTCTTGTCCAAGAAGTTTGCTGTCATTGTAATGAAATTGTATCTTGCGCTGAAGATGCATTTGGCGTCATGTTTCGGTAACTCCTGTCTCTCGTATATTTGGTTTGCACTATCACTTTGTCTTTGTTTGTTTGTTTGGGTAACCGGTATGGTATCTAATCTCTCTCTGGTTTGGTCTGAGGGCATTTGTGTCAACTGCGGATCATCGTCTAGGTTGGACTATGCTCCTAATTACTTAAAAGTCTACCAAAAATGTGTTATCGTTGTCGAGCATTCATGACAGTGCTAACGTGATTTGATACTTCATACGCTCGATATCAATGTTGTTAAATTGCTATACTCCTAACTTAGTCTACGAAAAAAGTGTGCAGCGGGTAAGATAAAAAACCGCAAAATGCGGATAACCATAACCTATATATGTTGCGGTTCTTACGGATATATACGTTGTCATTAACTGCGATGATTTAAGGGTTTTCGATAACTTATATTATTTACTATATAACATTTAGAAATTTTACTATATACTCCCTCCATGGTTTAAAGATTGTTCACTTTATTTTGTTATTTTCACAATATTAAATATATGATTTCTTTCATGAATGTTTATACATGTAAAATTGAATAATTTATATGCATATCGAAATTTGAAGTATAGATTCATAAATATGGAGTATTTTTTTTCATTTTCCACTATTTATCTTATTAATAAATTAAGTTAAACACTGATACTCAAAACATGAAAGTCAACTCAACAAAGTATTTACAAAATTGAGGGAGTAACATTTGAAACTTGATGAAAAATGTTTTGAGTTTTTTTTTTTTTAAATTGTATGGTAAGGAGTAAGCTGGAGGGTGTACACTCCATTAGGTTAATTGCCATTTGCCAAGTGGTTTTTCATCCTTTCTTCATTACTTTTTTTTTGAAACACCTTTCTTCATTACTTAAGAAAGTTGGTTTTAATATTTTGATGGCTCCTTAATTTTCTTCATTGCACTTCCTTAATTCTATTGTTTTCACGATAACACTCATGTCATTTAAAGTTGACTTTTAGACTTTAAAAATTATGATTTCTTCCCAAATAATTTTTGAATACTGAAACATAATGTTCATTTAAATTTAAATCCTTCATTGATTATAAATGCTCATTTGATCATTGTATTTTTTTAGTTTTTTTTGTTGCAATATCCATAATGTTTTGAACTCTCAACAAAGTGCGGGTTTTAATAAGCCTCATTGTTTAGAACGACTAACAAGTAACGTCGTCTTTGACACGTTTTCGCACCGTGTGTCCTCCTACTTGGCCTGTTTCTCCATCCATTGGCAGTGAATGAGACTGTTACCCGTTACACTTATCAATGGTTGTCATCACAGAATCCTTTCTTGTCCAAGAAGTTTGCTGTCATTGTAATGAAATTGTATCTTGCGCTGAAGATGCATTTGGCGTCATGTTTCGGTAACTCCTGTCTCTCGTATATTTGGTTTGCACTATCACTTTGTCTTTGTTTGTTTGTTTGGGTAACCGGTATGGTATCTAATCTCTCTCTGGTTTGGTCTGAGGGCATTTGTGTCAACTGCGGATCATCGTCTAGGTTGGACTATGCTCCTAATTACTTAAAAGTCTACCAAAAATGTGTTATCGTTGTCGAGCATTCATGACAGTGCTAACGTGATTTGATACTTCATACGCTCGATATCAATGTTGTTAAATTGCTATACTCCTAACTTAGTCTACGAAAAAAGTGTGCAGCGGGTAAGATAAAAAACCGCAAAATGCGGATAACCATAACCTATATATGTTGCGGTTCTTCCGGATATATACGTTGTCATTAACTGCGGTTACGGATTTGTGGGTGACAATTACTAACCGCAAGTTAGCGGTTTTGGTTACGGTTTAGGGGTATTCGTACCACGATTTCTCGGATACCTGCTAACTGTTGGGCTTCTATTGTTAGCCAATTAGTAATTATCCAACCCTAAACCCAACTAAGCACTAATATATATATATCAATTAAAAATAACTAATTCCAGCCCAAACTATACCCAACCTAACCCAACAAATTAACCCTTACCAAAACTACACATATTACTCCATCTGTTCCAAAAGTATTACAACACTTTATTCTTTGAGAAGTCCCAAAAATAATGCAACACTTCTATTTTTTGTAACATTTTACATACTAATTTATCAAATCATCCTTATCTCTAAAATTTAGGAAATAAAACACCAAAATTTAGTCAACATGAATATCTTTCTTCTCCAAATAAAATTTTCTATTTAATAATTACATAGTTCTTTAATTTTTATTATTTGAATATTTATTATTATAGTTTAATTTTGTTTTACTCTTCTTCATCGATTTCTGTGTTTGATCATATCTTTCAATATAGAAAAGGGTAAAATGAGAAAGTCAATACCAAAATTTCCTCACTTTAATCTATGTATTAAGTCAAACTGTTGCATTATATTTCAGTCCTGATACTATACACA
Organism: Stellera chamaejasme; assembly: GCA_024586325.1. Taxonomy (NCBI): domain Eukaryota; kingdom Viridiplantae; phylum Streptophyta; class Magnoliopsida; order Malvales; family Thymelaeaceae; genus Stellera; species Stellera chamaejasme. Next base: position 7,945,460 of record CM044982.1, on the reverse strand, counting down.
TATGTGTAGGTATACATAGCAGATTAGATGGCCAATTTACAAAATCGTTTCAGCCCAAACCTACCCGAAAATATCAAATGTCTGAATTACCCCTACAAACTTTCTCTCTATATTGGTATGTGTACCTACACATATGTGCACCCTATAATTCGTGATTATATTTGGGACGGAGGGAGTATATATTAGCTTCGATTCCTTTCGGACTTCTCAAGTAAACAGAATTTGTAGACTAGGTGACTTCTAACCGAAGCTAACTAATTTAACTTGTAACGTAAACTAAACTAAACCTAACATCAACACAACACAACATACTAGATCATTGTGTTTGCTTTCTGTTCCTTTTGTTCTATGGTTTAATTTTAATTAGGTCCTCTTTTGCTTATGCATTTTTATGTTATCAATTTAAAATATTTACGAATAGCCGGATATTCAGATATGGATGTCAAGGACTAATTGCATTTGCGAATATCCACACTAACCGTGGATACTAAAATATCTGCAGTTGACGGTTGTGGATATAACCTATCCGTGGATTAAGTGGATATAACCTATCCATGGATTAACTGATCCGCTGCCATCACTAGTGTAATTGTTGTCAGACATTCATGACAATGCTAACGTGACCTGATACTTTATACATCAGTTGGATATCATGGTTGTTAAATTGCTATCCAGATCTTATGATAGTTGATTCTATAGAGACGAAATAGGATCTGGAACATGACAACCTTGCTGGATATGTATTCAACAAGCCATAAGAATGCTCACCTTCAAGCAAATTCTTTGCGGCATTATTCTGAAATGCATGCACAACACAACATGAAACACCAAGTTTAAACAAGATGCACAGATTTAAAAAGTACAACAATGCCATTCGCTGAGAATGCTCAAGCTACTTCGAAAGGCGAAAGCACATTGGTTATGCTCTATGACAACTTACACTCCAATTCTATCGTACAGTTCCTACCAGCACTGAACCCTGAAACCAAATGTATAACAGGAAAACGGTAGAAAATGACCAGAAAAATTGATCAACGTCTTACTTATTTGAAAGGTTTCTTTTGCCACTCAGTTCGGCCCCGGGTTATTTCACTCCCATTACCAGACAGTCTCAACAAATGCAGAAACTGTCGGTCATCTTGCACATTTTCTATTATATGGGCAGAGCCATTTGCTCCCTCAAGATGCAATGATGCCTCTGTGCCTTCCATTGGTTCAGGGCTTGTAAGCGAATCAACAACATCATCCCGCTGGCATTCCCTTCTGTAGTCTAAGGTGATAGTCCGAAGTTCATGGGTGTCGATGATGTCCTGAGGCATGCTCTGAAAACAAGAGGTGCATACAATTAGCATGTAATCTCTAGAAGAAAGTTATTATCAGATCAATGAACACCAACGAAGAACAATTCGTTCAACCTCCAAAACCCATCCAATGTATGTGACATTATTAACATGTTGGTTCATGTCCAAATCTCCTCTTCTAGGCTGTGGAGTTGAAAAACGAGAAATGAGAACATCAAACATATATGTCAGATTAAATAAGACGATGCATGGTAAGCCTTTAGACTGATATTACCATAAGCCCTTTTGTAGAATACGGACTAGGATCTTCCAATTTCGCAATTTTCCTTAAGCTTTTGTTGTTTTCCTCTGGAAATGATAATCTACATATGCCATAACAGAATAATTTACTGTTACACTTCATTGAAACACGGACCATCATATAATATTTCAGTTCCAAGCCAAATAAGGTATGGTACAAATCTAAGAGACAAGAACAGCAACATAATCATGTGTGATGTGTCCCCGAAGACTACTGCAGGGTGCCAGGTTAATCCCCCAGTTTCTTCCATGTCATACAGCTCATCCAAGTATGAACATGTAATAGATTCCATGGTTACCAAGCTGGAGTTTCCATTTCTCCAGGCGCCTTACGGCTGTAACTCCTTGTTTGTAGTATTTTCACGAACTCTGCCTAAAGTATGTTTTCTATATGCTCCGTAGTTCTATGCATTCAACTTCGGCAGCCATGATGACACCCAATGTAACACAAAAACGCATCACATGTATTTGTAATGCCCTCATCAACTTGTCTTCTTTACCCCCCCCCCCACCCCACCACAAAAAAAAAACAATGAGAATTTGTCAAATCAATCTCTTCCTTCAATCTCTCGTTCACACCAGTTCTTGAAAACTTCCATTTTATTCCCAAGATTTTTGGAAAAGAACACGCCCTATAACTAGAAACATCCACTATTTGACCCAATCTTGTTTCTTCAGTTGTTCAACTTGAGCTATTTGATCCTACAAGTGAGAGGTCAAGAAAAGGATCTATAGAAGCGATAGACCTCTCAGGCATTGCTGCAAGCCAATGCTCGAACAACCAACAAGATAGTACTAGCTAGAATTATCTCCAATCAGATCATCACAGGCTACCAAACAAGAAATGATATGAAAACGTAATTTATACGGTATTGTCTTTCAACAGCTTCTAGGAAGGAGAAATACCTACCTGGGCTCTTTTGGACAGAAAACTAAGACCTCATCTCGAACATCATCCTTGACTTTCTGAAGACGCCTAGTGTTTTGGTTCATCATTAGCCACTTGCTGAAATAGATTGAACCACCCACGAGTTAAGACAATATAAATAGCATAAACAACAACCAGTAAATTGTAAATCAATAAATGCAACCCCTGAACTATTGATCATCAAATACTAAAATCACTGTACTGATGAACCAGAACATGAGAGAGATTTCCATTACCATCCATTAAATGTTAGAACAGGGTAAAAGGGTTTAAAGCTCTTGAATGCAGAAATAAGTATAGGGATGCACCTTGTAGCTCTTCCAATAACTTGTCCAGTCACAAAATCCTTCAAAATCCAGTCACGTCTGGTCCCTATCCTACCCTCAGCTTGGCACCACGTTTCTATTTCAACAACATCACTCCTATACCATACGAACAAAGACCGATATCCGGAAGAAATCAAGGAACAAGGATACAGATGAAAACTGCCAGATTAAGTGGGGAAAGGGGAATAAAGAAAAAGAAAAAAAACGGACCAAGCAGGGTATTTGTAGATTTCAATATGCATGCGAGCAGTAACCCATATCAGACTCAATTTCCTCATAGTGGGGGTGGTTGCAAAACCATCAGTTGAGAATCCCACACTTTGAGCGTGGTTACCTCCAACTTCCTACAATGCAAAATCCAGCAAAGAACACGAAACCAAAGTAAGATTCAGAAGACTGCTATGACCAACTTCCACTTAGTTAGTAACCATTAGCAGGTAAAAATGACAGAATGTCAAATAGATTATATTTACATTTCATACATGAAGCTTTCGACCAGATCCCTGAAAGTACTCGAAATCTTCAGAAAACACTTTCTTACGGAGTTGAGCACAACTATAAAATAGCACATCAAAGTTGAAATCCGAACTTCAAGATACACAAACAAAGCTTCTAAGTTTAGGCAGCCAACAGCTTGGAGTTAAGAGATGGATAATTATGAGAGATCTACCAAGAGAGATCAGAGGCAAACAGTTATAGACCCATCATTTAGGAAAAGTAGTTTAATGAAACGTCAAATATTTGCCTCTGCATGCCAGAGGAAAGAGCAGACTGAAAACTGACGGATGCTCAAAGATCAGAAAACTTGAAATTAAAGATACCACCTACCTTTGTTGGTAGGTCTTCCTCCACAATCAAAGCCACGAGTCAAGGAAAATCAAATGCATGCAACAGAAGAGACAATAAAACCCAGAAGCAAAAGCAATAACCTATAAATAAATCGAAAAAAGTACCTGCAGAAGATTGGCAATGGTCTCAACAGTGGCAGTCTTATTAATCCCAACCTCGTAACACCTGACGATGAACTTCTCCTTATACGACAGCCCACCTTCTGTCAAGCTCCCGAGGCGGAGGCGGTCGGCGACGCTGGCGGTGGCAGTGGCAGATGCGACAGCTTGGCGGTCGGAGACGACGGCCTGGAGCGGCGGTAGTTTGAATCTGGTCGGGGCGGTGGTCCGAAGAGGAAGAGGGATCGGGGCGGAGGGACCGATGAATCGGCATTGAAGGAAGGGTTGGACCTGGTCGGTGACGTGGCAAGGGAGTTTCAGCATTGTGTTGTGTTGGTGGCAGTTTCCGGCGGAGGAGAGCAAAGCAACCTTAGCTTTGATTTCGCCTTTGGTTGCGTTGCGACTTGGCGCTGTTTTGGTGTGAAAGACAAAACAGTGTCCACTTCTGCTGCTTGTGTTGTGTTGTTTGGCTGCTACCACTCAACAACCTCAACCTCCTTTAAAACGGCTTTCTCTCTCGCTCTAGTCTCTACGAGAAGAGAAGAACGGAACCAATTTTTATCTTTTTAAAAAAAAAAAGATAAAAATACGTGCGTGAATAAAATAAAATTATAAAGTACCAGAAGTTTAATAATTACGTCAGATTTTTCGTCAATTTTTGTTCAACTCTGTCAAGTTATATGATAGGAGTACTAAATTATTACTAACAGTCTATTTTAGTTTCTCTCTTTTTTTGAAGAAAACAGTACTACAACCCTCCAAAAAAGAAGTTGAATATGCGCGTCCTTGATCTCAAAAAGATCTTACTTTCTGTTTTCCCGATCTGAAAAGAGTGAGTGTCTATTTACCACATATGTGGAAAAACACACACCATGAAAATGTCAAATTTACCCTCTTAATAAATCTCTATGAAGGGTGTTTTAGTCTTTTAAATTATTAGATTAGTTAGTTAAGTTAATTAATTAGTTGTACACTTAGGTAGATGTTTTTCCACATATGTGGTAAATAAACGGACTCCTGAAAAGGGGCTTTTTTTTTCTTTTTCATTCTTGTGATGATACCAAAGTTATAAGTTATTTTCACAATACCTAAAATTTCTGGAATCAGCACGTTAATCACCATTTTGGATGAAAAATTAACAAGAAAAGACTACAGATAATTTTGATTAGAGAAATTCCCTCTCTTCTGGGTTGCAGAGCAGAGCACGTTAATCACCATTTTGGATGAAAAATTAACAAGAAAGACTTCAGATAATTTTGATTCAGAGATGAATCTGTATGAGTCTGAAGCAGAATGATCAAATGAATCACTACTGCTACTACAGCTGCTATAACTTGGTGGAGAGAGCGAAGCATATTACATTTGCACACTCTGAACAAACACGTATTTGCTGTTGGCCTCACTAAATAACTACACTTTGCTTGCTTTTACAACTAACAACTTAGAAGTTCCATTTTGGAGATGAATGCACAGCACTTGGCTTCGGCTTGCTCGGCTTTTGTTCCGAGTTGTTCCGTTTCTTCATTCTCGAAGATACCGTCGGACTGAAGTAGTCATTACTCCTCTGAGAATTCGTGCCCTGTGAATACTTCTTCTTCCCATGGATGAAACTCCTCTGTTTCTCCAACATTGCTCGACGTGCAGCAGGGTTCGTGACAGACCCCCATCGGTTGTTGTAGCTCGCGCAGCTCTGACTCCGTCCCACTTGTTGAAACTTCCCTTCCCTAGGGCTTGTGCAGTTTCGGCTTTCAGCAGTTTCAGCCGAGTACATTGTTGTCTCTCCCTCGCTGCTGTAGTAACCATTATGCATCACCTCGGATGCTTCTACTGGGGATGAACTCGACTGAACCTCACTGGGGCCACCGTTTACTGAACCTGTTGATTCAACTTCTGCGTCAAGCTTCGGCCTACTCTTGGTTACATTCTCTTCTCTAGATGTAATCTCTGGAGGAACTTCGTTGGTTCGATTCTCATTTGAGTTCACCGAGAGCTGCCTGACAAGCTGCTGAGGTGCCATTCCTGCTTTTACAGCCTTTGGAGGGAAGTTTATATCCAAGAGCTGGATCGAGGTAGTTTCTTTCTTCCTCACTGGAATAGCAGTTAACTTGCGTGATTCATATATTTCAGGAGTTGGGATTCCTTGTGTATGAGTTCCATGAATATCAGGGACCTCTTTTTCAATGGCATTCGTTGCAGCTGAACAGCTCTGCACGGGCTGATTTCTCGTATTCAAGACGATGTTTGATGAAGACGGTGTTCCCTCGTTATCCGCATCAGTTGATTTGAAAACCTGACGCATTGAGAAGGAGGCACATGAATGCTCACTCTTCTGTCCTGACGACATCAATCTGATAATGGGAAGCTTCGGTTTGGTAAGCTCATCGAGGCTACCTTCCCAGTGCTGGTTTAACCAATCACAAATGACTGGCATGGGTATGCCGAACTGCATTGGGGCGTCTTTCTTCCATGAGGATGAGGATGAAGAAGATGTTGAAGAGGACATAGCATTAGGAGATTTGGCTAGCTTCATTGGGTCACATATCATGAATGCGAGATTTCCATGAGCATCAAATCCAGCAGACCCTGGGCTCCATACAATGCCATCAGTTGATAACTTTAGGAGATTGTCAGTGGCTATCACCACTTTTCCCTCACCTACTGTTAACTCTTTTTTCTCAGTGTAACCCAAGAAGTAAACAGAGTTTCCAAGATCAAGGTTTGTTTTCGAACAAGTCTTCAAGTAGGGAGGCTGCCCCTGAGGATTTAGGTCTCCATTCACAAGATCCAATCCCACAATTGTAAGATCTAGAACTGAGCTGGTTATAAAAAACCTGTTAAAAGAAAATTCTATCTGTATTAGGAAAGAGACTCTTCAGAACCCAGATCATTAGAAGAGGGCATGGTGTGGTAAAAGAATTACTCTAAGCTGCAGGTTAAGTAAAAGTACTGTATGCATAAAAAAGACCTTGAACACAACTACCAACCACCAAACCTAAAGGATCAAAAACAAGAGATTTAACCTAACTCTCTCTCTCATCCTTCATTATTTTGGCATCAATCCATTCTAAATGATCAAAAGGCAAGACTTGGACTAATTGTTAAGTCTCTTGTTGTTAATAGGTCAAATTTCAAATCCTTCCCTACATTATATGCATCAAAACCAAGCACTCAAAAGCAGCAGTGTCAGATCAAAACAACTTTATCCCAGCATTTTATGATTCTTCTAAACTCAAAACCACAGAACTGGAGCCAATATGGCTCCCGTATCTAGAATGCAAAATCCATGAGTCGCTGAATCCAGTAAAAAATAAAAAAAAACTACCATTCATGCACAATTATCACCTTATAAGTGCAAAACAAAAATTAACTAAAAAATTAAATACTATGAGTAATAAAGAATGCTTGGAGGTAGAATGAAATGTTACATTTTGAGGCATTATGCTACTAGACTACTTTTTACAATTACTACGGACCAAAGGGGACATGAAATGCATACCAAGTAGTTATTGAAAAACTTTTTACAGCTGTTGTAGACTTACCCAAAAGTCATGCCATAAATGACTTCAGAAAAACATATTTCATTGAGTTCAAGTACAGACTAATAACATGTACAGAGTTTTAAAGAAAACACAGTCTAATAGATGACCATGAAAGAATAACAAATTGCCTTTGCCAGAGAAGCATGGAGGTACAATAAAGCAAACTTCGGGGCCCAATTATGCAAGGAAGGCTCAATTGCATTGGTAAACATACTTGAGCAAAGGTTTTATATGTAAGAATGAGTAGTACTCATTACTATTTAGTATTTACCAAGGAGTATTCAACTTAAACAAGAAAGTTTCTCTCTACTACCAACAAAAGGACCCCCTTACATAATTGGCAATATATCAACTAAGCAATTGTCCAAATTAGTTCAACTTTCCATACCCGTTTAGCATGAATCAGAAATGTATTACAGAAACATCTGGTATCTCCAGAAAAAAAATTAAACAATCAATTAGACAGGAAAATATCACTAATCAGCCTGTACTTTCACAACTTTTTCTAGTACTTCATAGAGAGAACTTTCTAAACCACTGCTACTCCACCTGTTCTGGGAAAGAATGTAATTGTTTTACTTTACATTGATATCAATGATATGATACCAGTCACATCTAGTAATACCTTATTTTGAATCCAATCGATGCCCTATGATTACCACCAGTAGTTTGTGGTACACACAATAGGTGTAAACTTGAAAAGCATAGCATAGAATTTACATGTGTGTCACTTATTATGGATAATAGGCATTCTCAATGGGATCGAGGTAGTTTTCAGATTTCTCAAAAGAATGCTATAGCGAGTGAAACAGTCTACCTGACCTGGAATGAAGTTTGTTAAATCATGAGAAGAGAATGCGTTTTTTAATTCACACAAGTTTGTACTAAAAAACCTAAAAAATCCCTCTAAATTAAGGCATAACCACAGAAATTAGAGCAACCTAATTTGATACATGTTTTACTTTTGCCTTACGCTAAGAAATTTAGTTTCTGCCTAATAGCTTAAATAAGGATCTTATTTATGAGGGCAGAGCAAACATAAAGACTGGCCAGGTAAATCAAGAGATGACAAACCTTCGTCTATAAGCTTTCAATATCAATGGAGCACCCCAGGTAGATACGCATCATGCACATTGCTCTTATAAGTTACCGTAAGCCTGGCTAAATACAGGCAAGCAACTAACTGCTACTTATTCAATTCAATGTGAATGTGGAACATCTGACCCATTAAAAACCAAGTGAAAACGTTAAAAACCTAGTGTGTGGAGTAACATTTTCTGGCCTCTTCTGTGTCTGGCAGTATTTTTATATTGAAGAATCTGTCAACACCAACCAAACAACAGCATTCTTTCAATATTCTTCTGGCTCATCCACCTCCATCAAAGCCATTCAATAGAAGTGCATACTATGGAGAATTGGTTCAACCAAACTCCTTTTAGTATTCAATAGTAAAGCCCATTAGAACTTCACAGTTCATAACCCACATATAGCAACTACATGGCATTAAATCCGATGAGTAGAAGGATAACGTAAGAGGAATTTACGTAGAGCACCAGAATGCAAACAATTTCCAAAGTCCTCCATGGTCGCATTTTGTATGACAAGTTATTAAAATGATCAAGGGTAGAAACAAGACTAACCTGTGCGGAACAAGGGTCGCTCCGACATCGTTGTGAAGACAGATCTCGGAGCTCTCGGCTGCCGCAACAGACGGGAGATTAAGGTGAGTGGTGAGAAGAAGATTCCGGTGGATCAAGAATCCGGCGCCGGAGATTCCATTAACGGTGCCTGAGATTTTAGCCATAGCCGGAGCCTTGCTAGAGAAAATAGCAGCCTTCATTTTCTCAGTCTTGCCGACTCCTTTGCAAAAGCACAAGGACTCAGTAAGCACCCCCATTGAGACTCCGATGCTCTCAGTCCAAGAGGTCCTGAGCTAATGGGTGCTTTCGAAAATAGATCTGGAGCAACTAATCTCAGCAGGACGAGGGTCGGAGCCGGAGACCGGTCAATAAACAGCTACATTGACGTCTAAGGAATCTGTGTCGAGCAAGAAATGAGAGAACTTTTTAAGTCTTTTTTTACAGAGTAGTTTTCCGGGGAAGATGAGACGGCCGTCAAAAATGGAGATGCCCCTCGAGGTTCGTCGAACTGGAGTGGAGTGGAGCTAGCCTGGACTGGAATGTGGAAGAAAAAAGTGAAGTATTACATGAGTGGTATCTAATCACTTGAATTTCGTTCATTTTTACCCAGAAGTTAGTTTTTTATTAAACCCCGAATTATTTGTTACTGCTTATTAACAAGTTTGTGTTTCTACATGTTTCCTCTGTCCTTTTTAGATGTACATGTTGATTTTTGTATTTATATTTAACTCAAATTTTTATTAGAAAAATTATAAACAAATATATTTTGAAATTAGAGAGGTTTATTTATCATTTGCATATAAATTATGAAATTTTATATATTAAAATATTAAAGAAAAAATCATTGATAAATATTAAAAATAAGTGTAGCATCTAAAAAAGGTAATACCCATTTGACTCACTTTCAAGGTACTAATTGAGCCAACTTATGCGGGAAAAAAACTTCATTAAAAATATGTACTTTTACGTTTAAGGTTTAATATAGTAAATTCGTTTTCAGGGTCTATCAAAAAATCTGAAATTTGAAGTTTAAATTCTCCCACAAGTTCGGAAAGATAGTTGTAGGTATAATTTAAAAATATAATTAACAAACTATTCAGTTAATAGGTGATAAATTAAGAGTATCAAATTGTAGCATTGATGTTAGAATTATACAAAAAGATAATGTATGCCAAAAATTCGGACAGGAGCGTAAACTTTAGTGGTAAGATGTGTACATCTTTAATCGGTTGCGTGGAGGAAAAGAGGAAAGAGATTAGTTAGGAGTCGAAAGAGCAATTAGTTTTTGCAGCATCAAATAATCAATCATAATGGAGATGGGAGTATTTTTCACATCAAAAGCAAATGGGTCCTCGGAGACAATTTTGTTAATCACCACCTATATGATATTTCACCACTAGTCTAAATGATCTAATTATAAAGTAATTCGGAAACCAAAATTCAATTAATTGAACAATTATATATCTACTTTTTATTCTTCACTTTTCATAAAATGGTTGAAAAATCATTTAAGTGATACTAAATAACATTGACCCATTTTATGAAAAGTAAAGAATATTTTGAGTATATGCTTATATTTTCTTTCTGCAACACCGTTTTGTTCAAGAGTAGTTGTACAAGAAGTTTGATGAATTGTTCCATCCAACGCAAGGCAAGCAAATCACAAATTTCATGGGAAATGTGTTCCCCACCTAAATCACTTCTGAAAGATTTAATAACAGCCGAGTGTTGAATTTTGATCATGGCACGAAATGTTATGTAGATATCAAAGAATTCAGAACGATATTTCATTAGATAAATCCAACAGTAACGTGTATGATCATCAATAAAAGAGACATAATACCGTTATCCACCTCTAGTAAAAATAGGAGAGGATCCCCAAACATCAAACATTAGAGTGAATCAAATCAAAAGGGGCAAAGGAGACCGAATTATATATCTAATAATATTTTTATTTCTCGCCGAACTGTTGACATCATTATTCATTTTTTTATTTCACAGTCAAATTTTCAAGTTTTTTTAGTATTTTTAAAACGGCCACCCCCACATCGTGATGCTTTTCACGTGTGTTAGCACAAGCACCTAGGGGTGTAAACGAGCCGAGCCGAGCCCGAGCCTGGCAGGTTCGAGCTCGAGCTCGTGAAATTCGGGCTCGGCTCGAGCTCGGCTCGAGTTCGAACGAGCCCGAAAATTCGAGCTCGAGCTCGGCTCGAGACAGGCTCGAGCTCGGCTCGAAGGTTCGTGAAGCTCGAGCTCGTTAGGCTCGCGAGCTCGGCTAGGCTCGATTCGGCCCCAAACGAGCTCGCGAGCTCGAGCTCGTTAGGCTCGATTCGGCCCCAAACGAGCTCGCGAGCTCGTTAGGCTCGTGAGCTCGTTAGGCTCGCGAGCTCGTTAAGGCTCGCGAACCTTACGAGCCGAACTCGTCGGGCTCAAGCTCGGCTCGTATATTATTCGAGCCTCGAAAACGGCTCGAGCTCGAGCTCGAGGCTCGAAAAAGCTCGGCTCGACAGGCTCGTTTGAGCTCGAGCTCGAGCCGAGCTCGAACGGGCTCGATTCGTTTAACGGCCCTACAAGCACCTCGAGTCTGCACATTCTATTGCGATAAGTTGACAGATAATTTTGAGTTATATTTCTAACGAGCGTTTTGGACCCACTTTGTTAGAGACCATGGCTAGATCTTCCCCGACCATGGCTAGATCTTCCCCGGTCCAACCGGCATCGCCATGCATCGGCATCGCCATGCGTCCCAACTCACGGACTTCTCCACACCCGGTTGTGGAGTTTCATGCCTTCCCCGGTCTCGAACACGGGACTCCGGGCTTAATGTCCCATTTCACATGAGACTGACTCATGTGAAATGGGACATTAAGCCCGGAGTCCCGTGTTCGAGACCGGCATGAAACTCCACAACCGGTGGAGAAGTCCGTGAGTTGGGACGCATGGCGATGCCGATGCATGGCGATGCCGGTTGGACCGGGGAAGATCTAGCCATGGTCGGGGAAGATCTAGCCATGGTCTCTAACAAAAAAGGCGCACTCAAGTGGTACTCGGTCTCATGTGAAATGGGACATTAAGCCCGGAGTCCCGTGTTCGAGACCGGGGAAGGCATGAAACTCCACAACCGGGTGTGGAGAAGTCCGTGAGTTGGGACGCATGGCGATGCCGATGCATGGCGATGCCGGTTGGACCGGGGAAGATCTAGCCATGGTCGGGGAAGATCTAGCCATGGTCTCTAACACACTTTGCAGCGGGATAGAAGTATTTGTGTTCTTTACACAAAAAAATAACAACAAACCAATAATAATTTAATTTTCATCAATTCTAAAAATTTTGATTCTCACATTTTTCCTTCCAAAATTCAATTTGTTGTTACTTTTTTGCCAAATATGCTAAAAAGAACATAACCTAGATATAAAAGTGAGAAATAAAAAATTAAAATGAAAAAATATTTTTTTCTTGACAATAATAAAAACTATTTTGAGTATATGCTTATGTTTTCTTTTTGCAACACCATTTTGTTCAGGAGTATCTGTACAAGAAGTTTGGTAAATTGTTCCATCTAAGGCAAGCAAATCACGAATTTCATGGGAAGTGTATTCCCCACCTAAATCACTTCTGAAAGATTTAATAACAGCCGAGCGTTGAGTTTTGATCATGGCACGAAATGTTATGTAGACATCAAAGAATTCAGAACGATGTTTCATTAGATAAACCCAACAGTAACGTGTATGATCATCAATAAAAGAGACATAATAGGGATTTCAAACTTAGGAGGGGTGATATTTTCATGAGGTGAGAAATTGAAGAATTCACCATGGATTCTCGTGAGGTGAAAAAATATATATTAGGGGGTTTCAAACATAACTTTTCGGACGTGAATAAGAGCGTTTTTCATCCCTTCTTATCTACGTGAACAACTGAGGTGAGTTCACCTCGCTTCGCGCGGACCTCTGGTAATTTGCGCGAAAGTGAACGCCCTTATTCACCACTCTTCACCCCTTATTCACCACTCTTCACCACTTCGCCGCTCTCGTCTTCGTCATCGTCCTGCCACCGTTGTATGAGGTATTTACTTTCGTAGTTGAAATTGTCGATGGGTTAGGTCATTTCGTCTTGCTTGAGTCTGTCTCGGGTCGCTAGAGTTCTGCAGTGCACTCCCTGATGTGTGAATTTGAACTGTATCTTATGGTGCAGCACGAAAATGTGCGCAGCGCACAGCTGTGCGCACATAGGTCCGCACATTAGTGTGCGCTGCGCACAACATGCCGCACATAGTTGCGCACATAGTTGCGCAGCGCACACTAAAGCGCACAACCTAGCGCACAACGTGAAGACACTAGAAAACCATTTGTGCGCGTAACACAGCACCGCGCACAGTGTCTACGCACATGAAAAACTACCTGTGCGCGGCGCACAGATGTGCGCACAGACGACCGCACATATCAAAACAGTGACTCAGTCCAGCAAGGTTGAAGATGACACAGTCCAGCAAGGTTGACCACGCGGAAGAGGACCAAAACTCACCCAAGAAGAACTTAGATATGACGGAGAAGCAAGAGAGATGAAGGAAAAGATGAATTTTGGTTTTCCCGTTGACAGGAGCGCAACAAAAACGAATGAAATTTCAGGCGCTAAACGCCCCTTTGTGGTGAATTCACATGTGCGCTCCTCCTTGTTCACGGGGCCCTCAAACTTAACCCTCCTTTTCTCACTTTTCTCACTCACCTCCAATTCACTCCCCTATTAGGTGAAAAACTTTTTGTTCACTTCTTATGTTTGAAACCCCCTATTAGGGGGTTTCAAACTTAGGAGGGTAGATGAAGAATTGAAGAATCACCGTGAATTTTCGTGAGATGACAATAATAATATTTAAAAACTATTTAGAAACTAGATGTTCATTTATTATTTGCATATAAATTATTAATCTTTAGTTATTAAAATATTGAAGAACAAAAATTATAGATTAAATGTTGAATTCCACTTTTTCACGGTGAAAAACTGATTTTCACACCTCAAGTGATTTTTTGAGGAGTGAAAAACTTCCAAAATCACCATGAATTTTGGAAGTGAATCACTCCTCATCCTCACCTCCACAAAATGAAGTTTGAAGCCCCCTAATACCGATATCCACCTCTAGTAAAAACAGGAGAGGATCCCCAGACATCAGAGTGAATCAAATCAAAAGGGGCAGAGGAGACCGAATTACTGCGTGGAAAGGGTAAGATTGAGAATTTGGCTAGTTTGCATCCACTACAATCAGAAATATCACAAGTTGTCAAATTTTCTAAAGCTTCAGTAGATGCCAAAAATTTCAAACGAGAAACCGAAACATGATCAAGACGAGAATGTCATAAGTAAAAATTTGAAGAAGAATGGCTTAAACGAAAAGATGACATGTCGATATTACTAGTAGCAGCAACTGGCACTCTCAACTTATCCAAAAACATATAATCCCCCTTCCCTATGACCAGTCCCAATCAACTTCTAAGATTGCAGATCCTGCACAGAACAAGAAGAAGAGAAAAAGGTAACAATATAGCCAGAGTCACATAACCGACCAACAGAAGCAAATTTTAATGTAAGGTTGAGAATATGATAAATGTCAGGTAATGACAAGTGAGGGGTAACAATTGTACCATTACCAACTAAAGGCATAGAAGTGACATCAACAGTCATAACAGAAGGAGGAGTAGAAGGAGACAAGGAAATAAAAGATGAAGAATCAGAAGGTGATATACCTGGAGAACTATGTGGCAACTGTGTCTAAGACCCAGTAGGAGGTGATATACCTGGAGAACTATGTAGCAACTGACCTATGGATGAAGAACCGGCCATGGAGAGAAATTTCTGAAGTTGCTCAGAGAGACCAAAGGGATTGACGGAAGCAGCTGTTGCAGTACTGGGTTGATGCTTGTTGCTAGACTTGCAAGCTTGGAACTGTTGCTGGATTTGATTTTGAGGTCTCAAAGGACACTGTTTACGGTAACTGCACTCACCAATTTCAACTCTAGTGAATTCTTTGAGGTCTCAAAGGGCATTGTCAATACTGAGTGACTTGGAGTAGTAAGAATTCCCTTTTCTGCAGCCATGATCAGATACTTGCCAAAGAGATGTAATCACCACAGACCAATAAATTCAATCACCAAGCACAAACAATGATATGCAAATCAATGACAACTGCAATTTGCAAGCTACTGCTGTCCAACATTAGTACTTGAGTAAATTGCGGACTAAATCAATCACAGACTTTCACTACACTTGAATAATTCTGCCATTTCAATTTCAGTTCAAGAGTTGCCCAATTTCAGACATGTCCATAAGTTGTTCACGTCAGTTGCGATCAAACTTGGTTGCTAAAGCCAAGATGTGTGTTGCTGTCCAGCAACAAATTGTAAAATATGAAAGAAAATTCCAACAGCAACAAGGAGAAGCAGGTGAAGTTGCAGCGAATTCCACGAATCTTTGCAATCAAGAGATCGACTTCCGGCATCGAGCTTGCAAACAGCTTCCAGCGCCCAACAGATTCAAAATATGATGCCCAACAGATTCAAAACAACAAAGACGAATGGGTGAGCTGTTGTCCAAAGCGTGAGGAGGAAACCAATTCAACTTGACTGTAGGAAACACAGCTTTAGCGTAGAAGCCAGTTACGCTGATATGCTGAATTAGAGCTAGGGCACGCAGAAATCAGCACCAAGATTCAAGCAATTACTGGAAGTCCAAAGAGATGCTGATGCTGCTTGAAATTTAATCCGAAGGAAGAAAACCCAGCAAGAAAATCACCAACAGCTGCTGCCCGTCAAAGCCATCATCGCCGTTCCGAGAAGAAAGAACTTGCCGCAAGTGAGGATATGTATAGAGAAGAAGAATGATCTATAGCTCTGATACCATGATGAAATACTTGCAAATTACATGAGAAGAACAGAGAAGGAGAGAAAAGAAGAACAAGTTCCATGTATTCTGGACAGAAGCATAATAATAGGGGGCTTCAAACATAAGAAACAACGCGTGAACAACCGCTTGTTCACTCTCTTCTTATCCACGTGAAGAGCTGAGGTGAATTCTCCTCAGTCCGCGCGTACCTCTGCCTATTTGCGCGAAAGTGAACGCCCTTGTTCACCACTCTTCACCCCTTGTTCACCTCTCTTCACTTTGCCGCTCTCGTCGTCGTCATCGTCCTGCCGCCGCTGTACTTTCGTCTTGCTTGAGGTATGTACTTTCGTAGTTGAAATTGTCGATGGGTTAGGTCAGTTCGTCTTGCTTGAGTGCAGTGTCGGGTCGGTAGAGCTCACGTGCACTCCACGGTGTGAATTTGAATGTATGTCGGTGTGAATATGAGTGCATCTCATGCTGCACGACAATGTCTTGTGCAGTGCGCGCACATAGATGTGCTTGCAGCGCACATGTGTGCACATTAGTGTCTTGTGCGCCGCACATATGCCGCACATTGTGGCGCATAATGTGTCTGAAACACGATTAGTGCGCACGCGTAGTGCGCATAGTTGCCTGGTGCGGTAACCTTTAGCGCCTGATATCTTTGGAGCAGCGTCTTGTGCGCGGCGCGCGATCGCACAACCTAGCGCACAACGTCGGGACACGTGAAAACCATGCATGCGCGTAGCGGACGCGCCACAGTCTACGCACAACGACTTGTGCGCGGCGCGAATCGCGCACATAATAGCGCACACATGACCCTACCTCTGCGCCTGACATCTTAACAACAAGACAACGGAGGCGAGGCGAAGCAGATGGGAAGGCGGCGTTACATCATAACAGTGGGTTGTTGAACATACCCATTCACATGTGCGCATTTCTCTCCCAAACGCAAGGCGCATTTCTTCACGAGTCTCTGTTTCTCTCGTACTTCCTCACATCTGCGACCTCCAAGCTCGATTACGTCCACGAAGATGACCTCCAACACTGATTTCGGTTTCAAGATGACCCAAGAACAGTTTAGGTATGAAGAGAAGTAAGTTTGGATGAAGGGGGAACTCATTTCGGTTGCAAACGCAACACAGGAGAGGCGCAAAAAGGAAGGAAGTTGAGGCGGGAAACGCCACATGTGGTGAATTCACGTGTTTTTAACTTCTAGTTCACGGGTGCCTCAAACTTAACCCTCATATTTTCACTTTTCTCACTCACCTCCAATTCACTCAGTTTTTCACCTAATAACTTTTTGTTCACTTCCTATGTTTGAAGCCCCCTAATAGCGGACTGCTAGAGGCTAGGGGTGAATCATGAAACAAAGGAAAGCAGCCTAAATACAACAAGGCTAAAGGAAAATACTGAAAAGCCCTTATAACTTTCGAGGAGCAATTCACTTATGGTCAGTGGTGCAAGTGGTGTGGGCCTTGGCCTGCAATTCATCTAATTGCAAGCTCCTCTCATGGGGGGAATAGGCTTCAATTTAATCAACGTCGTCGAGTGTTGCGAGAAATTGATGGGCTAGGTTGTCACCATTAAAGAACAGGAGTATCAACTATTTAAGGTGGTGAGTCCCTCATTCCCAAATGGAACCATGCATCAAATGGCAAAGTTTTTGAATTTGTCAATGATAATTTTTATGTTCACCATGTTGTTTTGTTTTTGTGTGCAATATTGAATGGTCATGGTTGTTCGTTGTTGTCTCTGACATCATGCATGCGCATAATACAGTTAGATATCTATGGTGGAGTACTAAACAAGTGAATGAATGAAGGTCTGGATTGGATCACTCCACTAGCTGCTGCTGTAATTTTGGTTATGTGTTTCTTGGCTAAGTTTGTCAGAATCATATCCCAAGCACGACGACGACTCAGATAGGTTGGGGCTTCATTGTCTTTCTGGTGAAATAATTGTATTCTAATCATTCATTTTATTTGTGCTCTCTATACGTATATATGTCTCCTGCAAAAGAATTTCATCAATGATGGACTTCCATCCCTTCAATACAAAATACTCCTTAAGGATGCACGGGCTTGCACATCTGATGAACCGTCGTTACAACTTCCGTACATGACGGTTATGGTGAACGCTGGCTAGCTAGATCGGTTGCCGGGTGAAATGGAGGGAGAATTGGTACTTAGGGCCTCGGATCGGTACAACCACTAGATCATGGAGTTTGCAAATGTCAACAAAAATGCTTAAGATCGATGGGCGATTGGTCCCATGTTGCTAATTATGTTTCTAGTTTCTTGGTTTTGGCTTAGGACGGGTGTGTCTTATTTTGCTTTATTAATGATGGGCCGGGTCTATAGTGTAGATGACTTGGATTGAGATCGAGCCCGTTTTACTTAAGGTCCTTCGGTTATCTTCACTGTTTGTGCTCAAGTTCGAATTCTTTTGAGTCCAATTTGTTAGGTTTGAGCTCGATTTGAAGTAGGTTTGAGTTCAACCGAATAGCTCGACATACTCAATTGACATTGACATGAATCTCAATTTGGACTAGGTTGTCGATATGAGAGGATCAAAAGCATGGGCTCGGGATACAGAGAGAGGAAGGAAATGGGTGTTGTGTGTGGAGAGAATTAAGACCTTTGGATTTATTAAGCTCATTAGGTTAATATTCCCGTAGGGTCGAATACCTTTTGATTGGAACTCGACCCGTTAAATTCCGAATTTCGTATTTTTGTTCGAATTCAAGCTTGGAATTCATTTTCACCCTTTGGTCCTTCTATAAGGTGTTTACCTGGTTACACTGTACCCTAATTGCTATCAATCAAGATATGTAACCGGTGTTAATTCGATGTATCAAATGCAAGTTGTAGAAAATTATATGCTCGTTCGTCCCTAAATTTTTAATTTTTGGTTTTTTATATCTATTTCACTTCAATTTATCTATAGGGTAAACTCCAAGTTTAGTCCCTTACCTTTCAACTTTGTCCTATTTTCGTCCTATTTTAAGATTTTGTCCTATTTTAATCACGTAGCTTTAGAAATTGTCTCAATTGGGTCCTTCTGTTAGAGTCAACGTTAGTTTGACCGTTTGTTTGAGTCAATATCTTAAAGTGTACAGTAAAATTACGGTCATACCCTTACATTACAGTCTCCTCCTCCTCCTCCGGCCGCCAAGGCTCCCAAGAGATCTGGAGCTGCTCGATGCCTCAAGAGTCTCAGCTTCTATTCTGGTTTCGTTACTTTCTTCTAATCCGTCCAGAAAATGGCCGAGAATCCTCCACACGCAATCGACATCGTAGAGCGTTTCGTTGAGATAGGAATAGCTTGGAATGAGTAGATCGTCTAATGCGGCTTGTTCGAGTTGTGTTCCGATTTTCTTCTCGAGAGCAGCTTTGCAAGATTCGGAAGCGTTTAGTGTATTCGCCGTTCTGAGCAAGCCAAAGATAAACCGTGTGGTGGTCGGCGCTCTGGAGCTCTTCTCCAGTGGAAGATTGGCGATTATGGTCTCCAAGAGCTCTCTCTGCTCGCTCTCTGAAGCGGCGGAGGAAGAAGGCGGTTTCCGATTGGATCGAGAAATTCCGGGGAAGTACTTCTTTGCATAATGCATAAGGCAGCTCTCAATGATCTCTGGGCTTAGATCTCGAGCTCTCATGGCGAGAATCAATCGCTTGAATGTCGGCAAACTCACAAGCGCCAGATCTTCGAACCACGAATCGGCGGTTCTCTCCGATCTCGTCAAGTGTTTCCGACGGATGTTCTTATCGATTCCGTTCCACAAGGCTTGGCTCAAGGCTCCTCTGGCTAAGTGATCGGCGTCGTTCACCGGCCAGCCGAATAGTGCCGGGTCGGCGGCGGAGGCTCTTGAAGCTATGGAATCAATGCATCTCTGAACAATGCCTAAATCTTCTGCAAGCGGCAACACCGATTCGCACGATTTAAGCGCCTTTGCAGAATCCTTGAGACTTTTGAAGACGCAGTGGGAGATCTGGGAGCCTTGGCGGCCGGAGGAGGAGGAGACTGTAATGTAAGGGTATGACCGTAATTTTACTGTACACTTTAAGATATTGACTCAAACAAACGGTCAAACTAACGTTGACTCTAACAGAAGGACCCAATTGAGACAATTTCTAAAGCTACGTGATTAAAATAGGACAAAATCTTAAAATAGGACGAAAATAGGACAAAGTTGAAAGGTAAGGGACTAAACTTGGAGTTTACCCTTTATCTATATAATTTATTTATATATAGAAGTTTTTTAAAAAAAATATGTTCATAAAGTAGATATATGAAAATATCATTTGTATATAGAAAATTAAACTTATATTTTAAAATGTTCAGGAAATAAAAATATAAACTAAATGTGAAAAATAAATATTTTAAAATTTTGGGGACGAATCAATATATCAATCAGTGTTGTTGTCACACTGACAATAATTTATTTTCGGAAAGCTTCTGGAGAGAACTCTAAAGGCCCTATATGTGTTTAGAACAAAGATAAACGTATAAGAGATAAGGGTCGTGTTATTAGCCATCAAGTATCCTAAAATATAAAGCAGGAAATTAAAGGAATGACATCAAGACATACTCACTTAAACAAACATTCAGTAGAAACAAAGAAAGGCAACCTTCTCTGGGTTTATATTTTTATTTTTACGGCAACAAGAGTACATTGGTCGGAGTGATATGATGATCCATATGCTAAAATGGTGATCAATTGATGTTTTGTGTTGATCTAGTGTTTTTACCAGCTACTATTTTTTATGTTGGTCAATATATAATCAAATACCATTTATCTTTAATGGTGAATGTAATATAACTAATTGATGATCAATATAGAAGATTATCAAGCGGGTAAATTTGTTGTTCAATTTGATATTTATGATATCAATGGACTATAAAGTGATGTTCAAATTTATGAGTAGTGAAAATGAATTTAAAATTACTGGTTAAGTTAAGGAGCAATTATCCAAATTTTTAGAAAAACTTAAAGAATTTGAGAAAATGAATTGGGCCTAAAGTTTATGAAATTGTTTAGAGATTACGTTATTTGTGTGTGATCGCTCGCAGGAATCAGAACAGAAAACTGTGATGATGAATGAGGATCTTTGGAGGTCAATTAAGATTTTTATAGCACCATCTGATCTGATGTGATGAATCCGATCTGAATTTCGCAAACTTTGTGGCCAGATGTGTCGACAAGATTCAGCTACTGTTGGAGAGTGTTGGGATTACGGGTGTGCACGGGACCGGGCCGGGCGAATAGTGAGAAATATAATATTCGTCCCATTGAGTGCGGGTACCCGATTTTCACGATTTTTTGCGGTTCGGATCGCGGGTATTCCCAAGTATAATTGATGGCCGCCAGGTCCAATCCGCATAAAAAGGCCTAACAAAAGGCCCAAACATAAGCCCAAAATAAGGGCCCCATTAAAAAATTGGTAAATACGCATAAGGACCTCGCAGGACATAAAGAACCCGAACTATACTTAAGGAAGTTCCCGAACTATACTTCCCGAACTTAGTAAAGACACGCGCTCTTCTGACACACTATCGCTCCATATTGAGATATTACAATAATACCGCTCAGATCTGAGACTATAAATGCATTCATTATCTACACCTAAAAGGGTAACGTTTTAACGACCACCAACAAGCAATCATCAGGATATTCCCATTACAGAGGACTTCCCCTCTATTTCTCATTGATCCCGTCTCAAATTCGGAATTAGCTCAATGATGTCCGTTAATATCAGAACACGTTAGCATAACCGAAACGTGGCGGCTACTCAAACCGATCCGCCACCAATAATTATTCTATAAAAAATTTCAATTTACTTGGAGATATTCTAAAGTTTTGTATCATGAATGTACATATCTAGAGCATCAAAATGAAGAAAAGTAGTTTGCATAAATAGAACAATAATATAATATTGTAAATCATGTATTATTGTTGTATGAAATGAGTTTTCACATATAATATAAAAGAAATTTAGAGGAAAACTGAGATGAAGTAAGCAATTTTAGATAATTTATTTGTAAATAGGCATATGCGGATCGGTTCGGGTATCCGCGGGTTTCTAAAATTAGAACCCGCGGGTTATCGATTTTTTCGGTTCACAGGTTTTTTAGATTTCGAATCATGCAGTTCGGTTCGGTTTCTCGATTTTGCGGGTTTTTTGAACATCCCTAGTTGAGATGGTAGCTGGCTGTAATTAATTGTTGTTGCACTGTTGATGATCCGATCCTTTCCTTGGTAATGTATACTTATTAATCAGTCGCCTTTATAGAACAAACACCATGTGACCCCAACAACCTTAGTCCAAACTAAAACTTCCTTCCTTTCATTTTGTTGTTTCAAATAAAATGATTCGAATTTCAATAAAGATAAATATTGAAAAAATTTATAAAAAATTATATATGCAAAATTTAGATTTTAAATTATAATACACAACTGAAATATTTAATTTTAATATTTAAAATTTATTAAAAAAAATTATAGATTAAATACTATAAAACTGTTGATTAAAAAAATGGAAATGTTGAACTTTTAAGGACTTGAAATTATCAGTGAGTTATAGCCTATGAGAAGAAGGCAACAGCTACTATGTTTCTTTCGCAATGGCCTGCAGACGCAGGTAGATGAAGTTTCTGATAAATTGCCTAAAACTTTAAGGCCTGGATCTAATTGAAGCGAGTAAAAGTTGTGGGAGCATCTTGGATAATGATCAGATGTATGGGGTTATAATGAGATTTTGACGCTTTTGACGCAACTACAGGAACCTATGAACAATCAGGCCAAAAATAATGTACAGGCAGTTCCCGTCTC
Source organism: Stellera chamaejasme (assembly GCA_024586325.1). Classification (NCBI taxonomy): domain Eukaryota; kingdom Viridiplantae; phylum Streptophyta; class Magnoliopsida; order Malvales; family Thymelaeaceae; genus Stellera; species Stellera chamaejasme. Next base: position 7,922,777 of record CM044982.1, on the reverse strand, counting down.
AAATCTCAATACATTGCCTAGTGGCTAATCCCTGACACATCCTCCAGCCATGGGAACAACCGCCGGCAGCGACGTCGAAGCCGGATTCGCGAAGCTACAAGGTGAGGACTTCGAGTACTATATGCAAACCTACTCCATCATGCTCGGCCGGAACTCAAAGAAATCGACGGTCGACGTCGATCTCTCCAGCCTCGGTGGCGGGATGAACATCTCTCGCCACCATGCTCGAATCTTCTACGACTTCACCCGCCGCCGTTTCGCCCTCGAGGTCCTCGGCAAGAACGGCTGCCTCGTCGAGGGCGTCCTCCACCTCCCCGGTAGCCCTCCCGTAAAGCTTGATTCGCAGGACCTCCTTCAGATCGGAGACAAGGAGTTCTACTTCCTCTTGCCCGTTCGGAGCATCCTCGGCGGCCCACTAGCGCCCCGGCACTACGTGGCTGGCAATTACGGCTACCACTCCGGGTCGGATCCGGGTAGGGCTCCAGGTTCCTTGCCCTTGTCTACGGCCGGCTCGAAAAAGCCTCGTGCCAGAGAGTTTTATGAGGAGGAGTACGGGGAAGATGAGGACGATGTTGGGAGCGGTGGGAAGAAAGTCAGGAGAGAGGATTGGTATGGTGGTGCTGGGACGGGTCTTGGAGGGAAGTCAGGCATTGCCGGCTCACTGGGTCGGTGATTTGCTCTTAATATTCTTCTACTGCCTCTACTTTAGCCCTTTACCCAGGGGCTTATTACTTGTTGCAATGAGGAAGTAAGAAGAAAAAAAAAGAGGTTTACTTTCTTTAATGGTTCTGAATTGAACTAATGCTTTCTTCCTGTTGCATCTGAACCTTAAGGATCAGTGTCATTTCATCTTCATGTTAGTTGATAGCAACATTTCAGCTGTGATTGAGCCGTAAACCATGGTGTTTTCTGTGATTTTGTTTGTTAAGATACATGATTGCTAGGTTAGATAGGATCTCAAAAGTTGTGTTCTATATGCTCTATGAACCAACAATGTTATGAGGTTAAGTTAATATTGAGAGTGTCTTTTGTACGGATTTGCATAATTCAAGGGAATTTTTCAAGTCGTGTTCCTATTCTGATAGGCTTTTCCATTTCTTTCAGCATTTTGAACTTCTAGTATATTTTATCTTCATTCACCAGTGACCTGAAATTGCCATCTGCATTCCACTTGTTTCATGCAAACTTGAGGCAAGTTGAAGCTTGCTAGTTCCGCTGTAAGCTTGTTTGATGATACAATGGTTTTACATTTGATCTTATGCAAGTAACATGTCGTGGCATGTTTTCACCAGTTCCATTGGAAAAGAAGGGAGAAGGAAGATCAAGAATTGATCGTGAATCTGATAGTCAACAACATATGCAGTTGGAAGAGAAGGATGTAGTTTCCTCTGTTGCTACCGTGCTTTCTGATCTCTGTGGTCCTGGTGAATGGATGCCTATGGAGAAGCTTCATGCAGAGGTTGGTTATCTTTAGCTTTTAGTCTAGCTCTCTATTGTAGGCTACTGCAAGGGAAGTGCCAAATCTGATAGATTTCTGATTGTCGAACTGCTGTTCTTCATAACAAATCACCTGATTATTATTAATAGCTCAATTTTCTTTCATGAAGTTGAAATTGGTCTACATAACAAAGGATCTTGACATTATTAAGGCTGTGTTTGGTTATCCTTAATGTCATAAGATGAGAGTGGATGCTTTGTATTTACCCTGGTGTTGCTTTTCTTCAACATCATTAAGGCTGTGTTTGGTAGAAAGGACAAAACAAGGAAGTAAAATACTTCCTTTGATGGTTCATAACCGTCGGAAGATGTAGTTTAAGGACCATTGGACCAAGTATTCCTTCATACCAAGTAGGTAGGTGTTGCCAAAAGAAATAACAATGTGCCTTAAGTTTCTCATTGGTTCAAATCATCAAATAATTCATGTTATTCTGCAAGGTATGATGGAGCAGGGAGTCCGGGTTATAGCTAGTGCTGTTGGTGCTGTTGCCTTTGTCTCAGAAAGCCCTCTGGATGGTTCTGCTGTCATTTATAGTTTTTTTAAGAAAAGAAGGGGCAGGAGGACAGTTGAAGAGCTTTTTGATGGAATCATGTGATGTTTTTTGAAATAATACATTGGTTTTTGGTTCAATAGAAATTGATTGATCCAACAGGCCTTCACTTAACGCCTTAATAACATCTTGGTGCTTGATAACATCTGCTTTTCATCTCTTTGTTTAAATTTTTTTGAGGCATTTGTTTAATTGAACCTTTTGGTATTGTTGGAATCCATGGATTTATCTGTGTTTTGGGAATGTTTTGAGTTGGCTTATACCTGCTTGTTTTTGTTCAGTTAATGGAACAGTATGGTGGCGTGTGGCATCACAGCCGAGTAAGGAGATATCTTACATCCGAGGACTGGCCTGGTACAGAGGCCAAAGGAAAACCGTGGTATGGGTTACTCATGCTGTTGCGAAAATACCCAGAACATTTCGTCATCAATACAAGGTCCAAGGGGCGGATAACTCTGGAGTTCGTCTCTCTTGTATCACTGCTTTCGTAGTAATATGAAATCAGCACAAACCAATGTCTCAAATTGTACAATGCTGTATGTCTCTTGAGAGACGTAAGTTGCGGATTGTAGCACCACTGCCCCTCTAATTGTAATGCCTAACTGTTACGGGACACCACTTGAGCTGCAGATGTAAATAACAACAGGGGCTGAGAGGAGGTTTTTTTTTTTCTTTCTTTTTTTCCTTATCTTTTTTGATGGCGTGAGCTGTACCGGTTATTGATGATGACTGATGAGTGGTGATTCTGTTTTACAAGGAGACAGGAGACAAATTGTCTTTTCTCTTACCACTGTAATGTAACCCCATCTGTTCGCAAGTTGCACTGTAATGCCATAAATACATCGATGCGTCTGAACACAAACACAATTTAGAGGGCCAAAAAGCAACACATTTCTCAAAAAGGAGAGATTGAAATGGAGAATCAACCACCGCAGCTGAGACTACAATATTTCCTGCAACACCAAAACTAGCAGCACGTCCAGTATAGCACATTATTATCAGACTATAGTAACTCTTTAAGATTCTTCCTTGCCAAGACTTCCAAGGACTTTCTCTCCATAAAGTTTCTTTTCCCTGGCCTGTTTTGCAGCAAGGGCTTCACTATCAAGTACTTGTATGGGAGACCATTCTGGCAACTTCAACCACCCATCCTTCTTGTGCATGGATTCGCTGAAATTTCTGATCATCGGTCTTAACTCAAGGGCAGCAAAATCAAATGCTGTTCCAGCTACTGTGAAGATGAACGAGTACCGGTAGGCACCAAGTCGACCACCTAAAATGTTGAAGTAACTCATCACACACATGTACATGGGTTACAGAGAATGGAGAGATTGGACCAGGGTTAAAGATAACCTTCATTCCGCAACACTTATCAGAACAGAGACAACTATACACCAAAGCATCTGAAAATGAATTCCATTCCAGCTCAAATCGACCAGTTTCAAAAGTATACTGGAGGATATGTAAGACTTTAGTGATCGGAATCCTAGTTTATTTACTTCCACCATGGTTATTTCAATATGAAATCAAAATATATTTATATGTACAGTATTACGCTACGCATAATCATAGTCAACAAGCAGAACATCTGAATCTTTCTAAAAAATCTAAACAAGCTAAAAGAATCTGAAGTGAATGAACCAATGACACAGACGTATCAAGAAAGAAGAGAAAGAGAGAGGACAGCCAAAATAAATATACCTTGAAGACGTCCCAGAATAGCACCTGTTCCAAAACCTGCAACTGCAGAGTTCAGTAGATCATCTGGTTCTGATTTTCTAGTCACTCTTACAAACTCACGCGCCCCTGCCAAGTTGAAGTTACTATTCAAATTTCGAACTAATAAACCAATTTAAGATATATGGAGTATTTATCAAGTTTTATACTCAAATTGTAGTATCAATACTCAAGATTCCGATAAATTTAGAAGATGGTGCGTAGTAGAATCTCATTCGTTGAAATCAAACACTGATGCATCATTTCACTGAAAACGGGTCACCTTTCTTTTAAAGGGGGGGGGGGGGCGATGAAAATGAAACAAATAGGATTGTTTTTGAAATTTTGAAAGAACAAAGTATACCTGATATTATTATCAAGTCCAACTGAAAGCATGACTCTAGAAAGTGGAGTGTGTTGACTAATTATTTCTGCCCTAATAAAGCTGTCCACCACAAACTTCTCAATCAAAATATAATTCACCTAGGTTAATTGGCTAAATTTAGAAGAAATATTCTCAACTTTTGGGAAAGTGATGAGAGTTGGACTGCAAAATATAGTGATGAGGGTAAAGGTAACATCATAAGGCTAAGAATAACAGAACTTGTCATAGTCTGCCTGTATATATTGTGGGAAGCATCAGAAGGAGTAGAAAATGGAAAGAACGAGCAGCACAATGTTGAAGACCATTCTTAACCACTTAAGAAAAGATGGGTAGTCTTACATTTGGATACAAATATGGAAACGCTGAAAATTCTGTGAGGCTGTTTTAACATTGCAAACAAAACCACTCCTATTTGTTTACAAATTCAAGTAGATTGTAAAGCTATGCTGGAGACACTCCATTCTAGGAGTATTACATTTAATGTCTCTCTTAAATGTTGGAAACAAGGAACCATGCTCCATGCATCCTTTTATTTCTTTGCAAGGTGCAACTAGTGAAACTACAGATCTTGTGACCCTGTTGTAGTTTAAATTTTAAAATGCTTAGAGCCATATCTAAAGTCAAAATGAAAGCCTATGGATCATCCTATCTCAACCTCTGCACTGTACAAGTAAGCATTAGTAAACAGCAACTCCTTTAGCTCAATAAGGCGCTTACATACTTGAGCCAGTTCTTAAGACAATGAGAGCTAGAATACGATCATTCTTCAATCAATATCATGATTCTATTGATGTTTTACTACAGTTAAGTTCTAACACAGCAGCAATTGCGAAAGATGAAAAGGGGAAGAAATTTTACCACAATAGCATCCAGCAACAATAGCGAAATTGGTAGCATAAGTCGCTGGCATGTTGGGGAGACCATGAACTCGGCGATGCCTGGACAGGAATCCAACACCACCGCCAGCAAGCCCTGTCGAGAAAAGGGTTTCCATAATCAAGCAACTGAGCTTCACGAAACAATTTCAAGAGTATAAAATCAAACGCCATGAACAAGAGGGAAAGCAAGACCTGCCAGTAGAGTAGGAAACAATAAACGATTCTGCCAATCATCGGAGAACGACGTCGAAGGCGACGGAGCCTGCGGCGGCGGAGTAAGCGTCCCTGTAGCGTCTGGATCACTGGCTCCCATTCTTGGTTTCGAAAAGCTGCGATTTTAGATGCGAGGTTCCTGAGGTCCGTTGTAGCCGGAGACTGGAGTCCAGAGCGTTAGAAGTCCGCCGCTACAATACCTGGTCGGATCCGATGGCTTATGGAGACTGGAGCCTATCAAGATTCTGGACTTGCCTTTGGGCTTGCCTTGTCGAATAAAAATACGCGGTGTTCTAAATTTCAAATATAGAATACTCCAGGGCCCTTGGTAGCTTTAATGTTACCATTTCTATTTTTTCTGGAGTAATTTTTTTTGTTCAATTGCTTATTACTTCCTCGTTTCAATTTAATTGTTACATTTCTTTTTCAAGATCTAATCTATTAATTATTTTTTATTATTTTATTCTATAATGTCAAATATAAAAGGTACATCAAAGAATCTAGTTTCTAAAAATATTTTTTTCAAATTTTTTTAACAAACTTTTCTTAGATTTTCAAACAATGGACAGTGATTTTTAATGGAGGGAGATAGTAGTTTTTTCTTATGATTTATAATTTGAAAAAACAATACATTAAATTTTCAAACAATGGAAAGTGATTTTCTTTAATCATGGTGGTTGTTTATTTAATTTCTACTTTAACATAATCAATGACGCCTTAGCAACATAAAATAAATGTTTATAAAATTCTTTCCTAAAGCAAATGATTGAAGTGGTAAACTTTTAGGTTCATAATGAAATGTATTAGGAAGGTCAATGTCTGAGACCACATTTTACCTTTCGGGTCAACTAAGCAGTCAAAGAGGTAAATTTGAGTTTGTTTCAAGTAGTAAAACTATCTATATCTCTTTGCTTAAGAAAGGCATTGAGATTTTGCATTCTTGGCCTAATTAATAAGGGCCCTTGTACAATAAAAAATAGTAGTAGAGGCCAATAGGCAAGAATCAGCTGCTGAAGTAAACTGTGGGAGGAGGACTTCATAATCTCCATCTCCATCTCCATCTCCATCTCCGGTGAGGACCTTCAAGACTCCGATGAATCCAGCTCTGCATCGTCCGACACTGACAGCTCATTCATCCTGTGCTTCTGTTCCCACTCGCCGCTACTCTCTTCTGCTTCTGCAGGCCTAGATGTTTTCTCTGGTGCTCCACCAACCTTCCTTTTCTGTTCTGATATCATCCACAGAAGATGTTGAGTACAATGTTATCAAAGCTCACCAAAAGGATGACAACAATATCACTAGTAGCAGAGTAGTGTGGAAATTAGTATCTGCATCAGAAAGGAAAGGAACTACTTTTGTTAGTGATTGAACGCCGCGTAAATGCCAGGAATTGATCCCAGCTGAATTTGCAAAGTTCTTCTTTCTCCTCCTCTGGAAGCTCAAAGTTTGGTTCTCTTCCACACATGAAAGCAGCTCTGTAGAATCACAAGATATACACATGAGCAAACGGGAATGTCTTGCGTACGGTACAAGAAACTCTCCAGTAAAAGATATAGAAGATGCTCAAGTGGCATCTGGTTAATGGGAGTTAATCATGGGAACTTTAGTAAATACTAAGTCGAACCTGTCATATAAGTGGGCAGCTTCCTCTTGTGAACCAACGGTGCCCAAGTGGATCTGCTTTTTATCAACTTTTATAGCAGCCTGCCATTTCATATTTTTGAAGTACACACCTCTCATGACACATGGTTCTTGGTTTTGAATAAGCTTTCGTCTGTGTCGCTTCCTGCGTTTCACTGGTTGTGCTGCAGATTTAATTCAGGAGATTATGCAGGTCAGTAAAAGTTGCAAAGGCCTTACATTTTCAACCTCATCAGAATCAAATTCGTCTCAAGTTTGTCATATTTGACAAACAATCTTCAGTTTTTTCGGAAGAAAAAAAAATCCAAATCCAATAATCTTTCATGGATATCTGGACCCAGGCTTAAGTTTCTTCTGCAGCTGACAGCTTAACGCTTTTCCTCTTCATATTAGATGAACTACATTCTATTCAATATATTCTGTTAATTAGTTCTTCCAGCCAACTACAGGGCCAACATATTGATGGTGTATTGTGTACCTGATCAGTAATAGTCACTGCAACAATAAATCCAAAGAGCTTATCATACATAAAAAGTTTTTTTTTTTTTTTTGATGGGGACATAAAAAGATTTTATTTAACAGATGTTGCACAATTAGTTCCTTCAGGCCTCAACCCGTGCATGATTGAGAACAAAACCCCTCTCAGATTGGTAACTGGTTCCAAGTACACCTATTTGGAAGGAAAGGAATGTTTTGACTTATAATAAAGAAATCAAGGTAAGATCAAATAGAGTAAATTGGATGATAAGGTAAAAGAATGGTTGTGTTCTTTGAAACATCCCATTTTCTACTGCTAGGAAGAAAAGTTTAGGAGAAGTGCATTAACCATTACTGATCTTAGGAAGGAATATCAGCATTCAGCTTAAAATTAGAGGCCATAATAACCATCTTCCTGTAACTTTTGTCTCCGGGTAGATAGGATCATGAACTGTAGAAGTTCCGAACATTTCTATGACAGGCTCCAAATGTCTTGGGGGAAAAGATTTCATAGGACCCTGATAGGGTGGTACTCCTATAACGGTGACAGTTCATCACCCTAAGGTTTTCTCTTACCTATTCCACTCTCCTAATCAACCAAAATATGAAAATTCAATATTTTACAAATATTACACATCAAGATGGTGAGCAAATTACGTTTTAATCAACCGTTCAATACAGGGATCTCATGTGCAGGAAAGGAGCTTAACCACAGCTCCTATAATGAACTGAAGTATCATTACATTACCAGAATACTTCCAAGTTTTTTTTTGGACAAATTCATGTCCTGATAGTAGGAAACTTCAGAACCACAATCAGCAGTAAGGCACATACTACCAGTATGCCAGTTTACCAAGAAGTAAGTCTTACTGCAACAACTGCCTCCAAATCCAATTACTTATTGAAGATTCAACCAGCCTAGCACCTTCTTACATTTTGCTTCAAACATTTAAAGTTATATACGGTGACGAATTATTTGACCTATATGTGGTCATATTGTTTTACTTTCTCCTAATTGCAAGACAAATTTTCAAGACACAAAACAAACCTGAATGTGGCTGAACGTTCTGTTCCTTTGATGAGGTTGATCCAGAAAGACTTAACGATCCAAATCCTGTTCTAGCACTGCTTCTCTGGGGAAAAGTGCAAGATGAGGGAAAACATTAAGCTTAAGTTTTGACGTAAAGGCTCTGTTTGAGAAGGGGCATGAAAATGAAAAAGGAACAACATTTAACCTTATGGCACTGCTTAAAAACAAAAAGATACTGTATCTTCCTATAATTCAAATAGACCATTTCAAACGTTTCAACCTTCACCAAAAAGAAGCTCAAAGAGCACCAAATCCTCTCTCTTTTGCTCAACACTCTTTGTATTTTTCCATTAGGTTATAAATGGAGCTACTAGTATTATTTTTCCAGTGTTAAGGCCTTCCCTTATCCCATTTCTGCTTAAGATGATAAAATTACCCCACAACTCGAGAAAAATCGGCACTCAAACTCAGTGATCAAACGGGCTGGGTTCATTCAACTCATCCTACCCCAAACTCAGTTATCTTAACAGTGTTCCTTCAGAAGGTAATCAACTTGGACATGGACATGCAATGCTAGAACTAATGGATCATTAGCAGTGGGATGTTTTCAGCAGCAGATGAGAAGACAAAAATTAGAACTTTAATTCAATAGTAACCAGCCATAAGGCAAAAAGAGTCGACACTCGAAGAAAACAATGAGCTCTTACATCCTTCAGTAGGTTGATCCCATCAGAAGGCAAGGGATGCACACTGACGGATTTTGTGTTGTGGTTTCCAAAGGCAGTTTGGCTATCCCAAAATCTCGGAAGAGGAGCTATGAAGGAATTCTTGCCTGCAAATGACAGCATAATTTGGTGAATCACTTGACCATATAAAACCACGAAACAAAATAGCAGCTCTTGTAAGATACTTCATGCAACTTAATCTGTAAATCAAATTAGCTAACAAGTGCACTGGCAAATGTTAGATTATACTGTAAGAATCTAACATTAAAGTTGATCAGCAGTTGGATACAATTACTCAATTTGTCTAACAAGATCTGACCAGAACTTACCAGAACAGAGTCCCAGAAGCCTGCGCCTTCTTAAGCTCACCATGTTAGAACTCCCGTGAGCACCGCACTCTGGTGTGAGTTTTAACTCTCTCTCACATCTACCAACCTACCCCTATAACCACCAAAAGGGAAAAGCACAACACAAGCTCTCTTCAACAACTTCACCTGTGCACAATAATACAATGATGCGAGTAAACAGGAGAAAGAGACAAATGACCGAAGACTGTTAAACCAAAAGGTGGTTGACACCTGCTCCACTAAATGGAGTACATGTTAAACTCATAAAAACAAAGTTTACAACACAACAAATCATATTAAGTCCTGGAAAAAAGGAATAGACATCTAGAAAGTTCCACAATGAATCCAGAACCCACCGTGATGAAGCTCATAATTGAAGGTGCAGTGCTACAAACAGATACTGTAATGGATAAGCGTTTCAGAGAAAACGAGAGAAGAACATAACAGATATCGCTTTTAACATTAAGCCAATCAACAGGAATGACGAATCGAAATTGCTCAGTCAACCCCCAGTAAGTAAACCATGCGAAGATAAGGCGATGCAAAAAGTTAAACCGTTTACTACTCCTATTAATTAATTGCTCACGACTAATATGTTCAGCGCAGAAGAAAAGACAAATAAAAGCTGAATCAACCGGAATTTAGTAAACCGAAAAACAATCGTTAATGTCAGACTAAGGACGCTGGCCAAGGACTCAGCTCAGTCGGACAAGAACTGGAAAATCTGTCTCCACAAAACAAGTCAACTTCCCCAAAACCAACCTACCACCTTTCATGGAAGGAGAGAAATATATAGAAAGCGAGAATCTTGAAGAGAACCCATCAAAGAGAATTGGCCATGGAGAAGAACAGAGCACACATTACACAATCCACACCAAAACTGAAGCACTCATTGTTAACAGGAAGAAAAAAAAAGGTCGTTTTTTTGGAGGGTTACCTGAGCTGAGAAAGAGAAGGTTGGTGGTTGGGTGAGGTTAGTGACCTAAAAGGGAGGCGGTTGGAGGAAATCTAGAGCGAGAAGGCAATGCAAAACAAGGGATCGGGGAATTTATGAGAGGAAGGTGGAGAAAGAAAGGAGGAGGAGGAGAGAGAGAGAGAGAGAAGTTGTGTTGGTGTTGTTGGCGTTGTGGTGGTGGCTCATGCATCTACCACCTTTTGTTTGTACTTGTGTAGACGATTGAGCAGTTGTGGGTTTTTAATTTTCAAGAAGAGGGGAGGGACATGGAGGCTGAGCTGCTATGCTGGTTGGCTAGCTGCCTCTATCTATGTGGATTGAGAGAGAGATAGAGAGAGAGAGAAACAAAAACGCTGCTGGCCAGGCCAGCAAAAGACTTTTCTTTTTCTTGTATTTGAAGATTGGATGCTTCTAAAATTGACTCTCTTTTTTTTTAGTAGTTGTTGTTTCAGAAGATTGGCTTGGGTTGGTTGTGTCGTGCGTGTGTGTGTGTTGCCCTAAATTCCTGCATTGCCCTTTACGAGTTTGCCAAATGGCGCATCTGCTAGGTTTTTATGTGGTCATTTACCTTTTCACCCTTCCTTTTTCTGGCAAAACTCATGTTTTTAAGGGTATGTTCCTCTGGTAAAAATTTGATAAAACATTGAAAATTAATATGATGTTTATAAGAGAAGAAATTGGATGGAAATATATGATTTGATGTTTTGTTAATGAAAATTTAATAATAAAAAAATCCAATAAAACACCCTAAATCATCATTTGTGCCTAAATTATTTTACCTTTATAATTTTCTTATGAGCAATATTAAATACAAATACATTATTGTCAATATTTCATTTCATAGAACAGTTTATTTTCTCCAATTAGCCATCCATAATAAGATCATCGGTATAATTATAAACATGTCCTTAAAAGTTTAGTGAGTACTCCCTCCGTCAGAGCATATATGACTCATATCTATTAATGGAAATTATCTATCTTTTGGTTCAACTTAAGCTAATGCCTTCAATCATTGACTCAGACACATGAAGAACTATTAGGAATTTACATTTGAATTGAAGAAATAAATATTTAAAGACAATAACATCTACTTCACTGAAATGTAATTGTAGTCACAGACTTTTTTTTTATCCCATTGGATTGAATCACGCTAACTCTTTTGGTGGCGGATCTGTTTGGGTAGCAGCCGCCACGAGTCTACGCTGTTGACGCGTGTTGACATTACTTGATGCCATTGGTATGTGTGCGTTACACGATTCTCGGAATTCGAGGACTGGGGGTTCTGTTGGTAGTACGGTAGTCGTTTGTCTTGTCAATGAAGTGACTGGAAACGAGAGAGCTTGACTTATGCCATAAATGTTGTTATATAGCTGGTATTAATGGTGGCAAGATCATAATATGTCAATATAACGATATTGCACACGTGTTCTGTATGTTCGGGTAATGTTTCTCCGGGAATATCCAACGCCTTGTCCGGGAAAACGTTTATTAAGTCCGGGAATGTCACTTAGGTCCTAGCTGCTACTTAAGTTTTTAGTGGGGTCCTTATGGTGGGCTATTAATTTGGATCTTTTGATAGAGTCATTTTGGATGACGACAGTGGTATCACCTTTTTAGCTTAACCCATGGATTAATCTGTTTACATGATCAAAATTCATGTAAGAATTTCAATAGGATAAAAATATAAGTTATTTAATAGGATAAAAAATAATCCATTTCAGGATAACAGTTAAAGTTAAAGGATCACTTGATAAAAAAAAAGTTAAAAAGGATAATGAGTGAAATTTATTTATAAAAAAAGGACAAAATAAAGGAGTAATTAAACTTGCGTGGAACAATAGCTTAAAAAGACAAAAATCAGTAACGCTACAAAACATGGCTTTTTGAGGAGTATGGAATTTTTAGACGAGGAGGGCTTCTCTCTGCGCAAGTCGAAACTACTATAGAATAGTGAGTGATACAGGGAGGGACAGGGCCTGAGGCTGCTACTTCCTACTTAGTGGTGGTCTGCGCAAAGAAGGACCGACTGAGCACTTTAGAAATTTGTCAAATTACAACTCAAGCCACCTCAGTCTATAGAGGCAAACATTTTGCACCTTAAGTAAGTGGCTATGTCCTTTCACAAAAGTCGTCACTTTTACCATTTAGATTATTTCACAAAAATTATCAAATTACATACCAATTTTATACCATGGATCTAAAATATATTTTTTTTCCTTCCAACTCATCTTAAAATTGGAATCCAAAAGATATTTTTTTCTTTTTTTTCATAAGCATATAATTGTAAATAGTATGCTATTATTTTCAAACTTTTCTCCGTCTTTTAGACCAAACAAAACCACCAACTTTGTGGAATGGGGGAAGTAGCATCTATAAACTCTACTTCGGGGTTAACGAACCATGTAAATGACGAAGGGTGCGTATACTTGTAAATTGTATAATGAGAGGAAGAGTTAGGTTAAAAGAAGATAAAACTGGAAGGGGGGGCAAAGATGGAAATGAACCATGAATACGTATAGTTTTTATTAGATGCGTGGTGGTGTGGAGAGAGTGCTCGGCTCGGCTCCGATGAAGTTGAAGCTGCTGTTGGTGCTAGTGTGATTGGATGGGCGGCCTTCTCCTATCCTATCCCCTACTACTTGTAAAAAGATTCTCAAATTTTAATTGCCCTGTAAAGAAATGTTTTTCTTTAAAATGGCATGGTTTTAGGTAAATTAAATAGACTGAAAATGCTCACATTGATTTCTTGAATCAGTGAAAGAATATCAAAGTCCCCCTTTAGTAATGATTATATATTATCCATTAGCTAGCGTTATTTTAATAATTTATATTAAATAAGTACAGCTAAATGTTTAAAAGTATCCGTAAATATTTTTCTAAAAAATGCTACAATTAATTAAAAAATATTCTGAAAACTGCCACTGAATAAGATCAAATATATACTGTGAGAAATCCACACAAAAACGCGTGTTTTTCATGATTGGGCTTATCGATGATGGGCCTTTTTGGGGAAGCCCATCACAAATGTTCCCCATAAAACCGCTCCGGACAAGAAGAGGCTTTGGATTTGAGATCGTCATCATCGAAGATCGTCGAAGGTGCTAGGGTTTTGTCACCGCCGGGAAAAGAAAAAATGATTTACGACGTCAACTCTCCTCTCTTCCGCTCCTTCCTCAGCCAGAAGGGTGCCGCCTCCGATAAGAGGTTTCTCTCTCCATCTCTCTCTCTCTCTATCGTTAATACTCGTTTAGTCTACTTTCATGAATACGGTTATGCGTTTCGCTGTTAGTTTCTGGTTTTGAATTAGAATTGTTGCCAACAGTTTCGTTGCAAGCAATTTGGATTTTAGGATGCTTTAGTCTCGTTTCTGTGTTTTCCCCTTGTCTGGTTTAGTAACATTTTTGGAATTTAATAGAAATAAGCATGATTGGACTAACATTTTTCTGTATCTGCAATAGCGATTTTCATATGAAACGACGTCTGCTTAGATTATTTTCGTACATATATTTTTATCTCTGTGTGTGTGTGTGTGTCTATATATTTATTGCTGAAGAAAGGTTCTGTTATCAATGTCCTAAATGGTTGCAAGAATAAGTTACAGGCTGACAAGATTACATGCTTAGTTGGGTTTTCCTGATTTGTTTAGGGATGGGTTTACTACCATAAATATTGGCTGTGATTTATGATGAATTACTTTAATCATGCCGGTCGGGTTTCTCAGAATGTTGAATCCGTCCATGGTTTCTGTGTTTTCTCACAGATTTTATGCATTTACATGTTCTGGAAACTGCTTGATATGTGGGATTAACCTTTTTTTTAATGGGGATATGTGGGATTAGCCTAATATGCTTTTTCATCCAGCTTCTGATTATTGGTTGTAACTTCATTGACGTTTCAGGAAAATGGAAGAGCAGAAGCCTAAAGAGCAGAGGCCAAAAGCGAATGAGAATAAGCCTGTTATGACAGAGTAAAAGGTGCCTTTCTCCTTCCATTCTGATGGGGCTTGGTGTTGGATCTTTTTAACTGTAGGCATCACTAGTTTTGAGACAAGCGCTTGTCTATGGACATCTGAATTCTGAAGATATTATGCCAGTTTGTTTTGGCCTTTTAAAGATGAGTCTTATTCCGGCTCTGGAGTTGGTTTCTTTGTTTATATTGTTATGCTTATGCAGCTTCAAATTTGCTTGTGTGTGTGTGCTCTGGTTGTAAACCTGTCCGCTGCGCTACTAGAAATTAGTAGCCTCGCTGTATGGTAGAAACTTGAAGGTGAATCTCCGCTTGCTTGCAATGTGTACCACACCGATTACTCACACTAACATAAAGTTCACTGCTTTGTTGAAGTATGTTCTCATCAGTTTGTTAAATCAATTGCTCTGTATAGTAGCTCTGACTATTCTGTTAAGCTTTCGCTAGTCTCGCAGCTGCTGATTATCAAAATGACAATGCAAAAGTATTAGAGTTTAGGTCATAAATAGTGAGTGCACACATCACCCCTGTTGTGATTTAGGGACTTTTTGTAGTCATTACAGCCCCACCGAAGATTCTTTTCTGTTTTCTTAAGCTATCATGATCTTGCCCCTGGCTTTTACCAAGTGAATGATTGTGATGACGAATGACAGTTAATCTGGCTAGACGTTCGAGCTAGAATCTGAGTAAGTGGGTCGAGTGTAACAACAGACAGACTGGTCCATAGAAGGTCAAA
Source organism: Stellera chamaejasme (assembly GCA_024586325.1). Classification (NCBI taxonomy): domain Eukaryota; kingdom Viridiplantae; phylum Streptophyta; class Magnoliopsida; order Malvales; family Thymelaeaceae; genus Stellera; species Stellera chamaejasme. The sequence continues at coordinate 7,907,660 of CM044982.1, read as the reverse complement.
AGCTGGGGGGACACTAGGTTGCATGTATTGCTTACACTCAAGTAGTTCTCTTTGTTGCCCGTAGTCTTTCTGCATAGCCCAACTGAGCATGAGCATTACCTGAACCGGTGGTCACTGTGGGCATTCGATCAGTTAAGCTCCTGAACCAGTGTTGCATTACCTGAACCGGTCACTGTGCGGGCATTCGATCTGTTCAGTCCTGAACGGCTGAACCAGTGTGTTAAGTAGCGTTCATTCAAGGTCCCAACTCAACCGTCCAAAAAAGGTTTCATGCTTCAACCACAAGCCAATGCGCTAGTGCACGGCCCTGGCCATTAGTTGTTTTGTCACATGAGGTGAGAATGCTTTTATATAGGTCCGTTTTCGCATGTTTTCCTTAAATTTTCTTTAAATAAAAAACCTTATATTACCGTTCAAAAGGAATAAAAAAAAAAAAATTTGCTTGAACCCCTGTCCAACAAACCTTTATCCATCTTGGTTGTTTTTGTCAGGAGATTTATAACATTGTCAAGGATGATGAGTGCTAAGGATTTAAGCTTTGAGCTCAGAAACTGCAAAGTTTTTAATGTTGTTTGTCATATAACTACGATGTGAAGCCCCTCTGCTTTAATAAATCGAGTTCTGATCTGAAGGGCGGCATGCCTAAAAGCAGGAGCATTGCATTCTTTCTGTTGTTGTGGTTGAACTATGATATTTAACCTAGTAAGGGTCCCTGAGATGATATAAATAATCAGTTGAGGAATACTTGTTGTGGGGGTTTGGCTGGTTTATGATGGAAATATTTTCGAGTTCTTACCATTTTAGAAGGTTGTAAGGACTAATTTCTTGTAGTATAAAGCAATCTTGGTTTTAGGAATCTTTTATGGTAAATTAAAATAATGCAATAAAGGCATTAGAAATACAATTTAATCCTTTTCACTAACTTAAATTTAGGGTGTTATTTTTTGTCTAATTTGATGAAGAGATGAGTTACTAAAAAATGTACACACTTTTCTCCCCATGATGTGGCAAACCACGTGGTAAAAGATGAATGAGTGATGATCAAGTGAGAAATAGGTAAAACATGAAACTAAGGACTATGTGGCAATAGGGGGTTTCAAACTTAACATTTTTTAAGTGAATTAATCAATTTTGTCACCTCATCTGAATTAGTCAGTTTTTCACCTAAACTAATTAGGAACTAATTAGGATCTGATGTGAATTTAATTAGTTTAGGTGAAAATTTGATTAATTCTGATGAGGTGAGAAACTGATTAATTCACTTAAAAAATGGTAAGTTTGAAACCCCTATTGCCACGTCGTCCTTAGTTTCCTGATTTACTTATTTCTCACTTGACAATCACTCATTTATCTGTGAATTTAAGAGAAGTGAATTTTTCTAAATCAAGGTGAATTGGGAGAAGTGTGAATTAGGAGAAGTGTGTCAATTTTCTACCCAATGTTCATGGTTTATTTCTTTCAGTTTGTGCGTTTTTTTTCCTTTCATTAGTCCTAATATCTGACTTCGTCACGAGTTTACTTTTTCAATAGAAAATCAATCGTGTTAATATTAACATGTTAATATAAAATAATAACATTATGTTCGGTGAAAACAATACTTTGTTTATCATTAAAAAAATGAATTAAAAATATAATAAAGGATGAAAAGTACATGAAATGGTAAAGAAATGTCTTAATCTAAATTGGTTTAACATATGCTTAGCTATAATACACTTGATTTCTAAGATCCACAATTAGATTGTTTGAAATTGCAGACTTGACATAAAATAAAAATAAAATGTTTCAATAGAATAAATTAAAAATAGCACAATAAAACTACTGCAGAATGATCTTTATATAGTCATGTAGATGATGCTCTTGAATCTTTTTCAAGTTAAGGTGGATGAGTTCTTTTCTTTCATTTTTTTGGGGTCTAATTGCCTTAACCAAGTGACTTTCACATCCAACTACTGTCACACTGTCCACATCAAGATTTCAAACCCAAACCTGTTTTCTACGTTGTCTTTCTCCTTCTCCAACTAATCATGATTGTCTCTAATCTAAGCTCAGCTTACAAACATTTATAGAACTTTTTACAACAGTACTTGTCATATGCCAAGAATGTATTGCCCTATTATACAATCACAATGAAAGACACTGGGGCAATTACTAATATACCACATCATTACTTAACTATTTCCCAGTTAACAAAGTTTGGTGTAATAGATGCATAGTCCAATCACCAACTATTAGGTTCTAAACTGCATCAAAAAATCGAAAAAAATGCATAAAACCAAAAAATGTAGATGGTTGATTTAAAAAGAGAGACATAAGTGCAAAAGCAAAGACGCAATTAGAAAAGTGGATAAGAAAATGCAATGACAAAATAAAAAAATTCAATTAAAAAACACCAGAAAATTTCGAAAATCATGAAATATTAAGCTTCGGCCACCAATAAAGATTCATCGTTGAACTCCCAAATCACATAAGCAAATATAAGGAATATTTTGGACGCAAAACAGGGATCTGTCCAGACAAACAATTTCAAAAAAAAAAAAATTGAAAAATTCATTTAGGTATTCCAAGAGTAAAAATAACAGGGCAACTCAGCAAAATAGACAGAGCCCACTAAAAGCAAACCAAATTGAATAAACAAACTCACTATGGAAAAGATGCTCCTACCGAAAATCATCAAAGCAAAATTTGGTAACAACCACAAAAAACAACATAGGATAATCGACTAAGCACCAAACAAAAGTAAAACAAACTAAAGACATATGCATCGGTTTTTCCTTTCTTAAACTTTGAGTACACTTTTCACAACCTCTTCTAATATCTTGATGGTTAGAATGAATGCATGGTGTAGAAAAGAAATAGTATCAATATTCTCACAAAGCTATAAAATGAAATACAATAAGGAAGACATCAATAGAATATGTAGAAAAGAGAGAAAATTAGAATACTCCAACTGACATGGTATTCAAAGTACTATCTTTTGATTCTAGACATCTTCCACATATAGAATGTAACTATAGAGTATAATAACAGTAAAAAAATTCTAAAAGAAAATAGTTATAAAACATACAGACTATGATGGTGTAAACCTCTAACATTTACTTAATTAAGTTAATATTCATTGTGTTGGACAGTAGCTACTGTACTAACAATATATGAAAATCATGATGTTTTATCTTTTAATTTTCTAACTTGTTTTTAGATTGAGTCTAGCACTCAAACCGAGCAACCGCTCCATCTGCAAAATTTCAAATGGCTCCTGATGAATACATGGCTTTAGATTCCTCACAATTTCTAAAAGAACATGGTAAAGCATGCTTCCATTTCAAATGGCTCTACGAGTACGTAAAATCCAATACTTACGTCTAAATTATAGAATAATCAATAAATCATGCTTCAGTCAAATAAAAATCTAACTCACCAAAAAGCCTATTGTCTTTATTGTCTCTGCTAGTGAAGTAGCATCATGGCCTCGTCCTCGTCCGCCGATTTTCCGCCTCTCTACGTCGATACTCGCTCATCCAATGCCAAAATGATACTCTAGATCTAGAGAAGTTAGTGATGGTCAACAGTAAGATCTCTACATTTGGAGAGTAGAGGTGAAAGATCAAGGAAGTGAAAATAAGTGATAAAAAAGGAATGAGAGAGAAGAAATGATGAATTAATTGTGATTAACTGGGTTTACATAAGAAAATCAGAGGATTAAGATGTCTGAAATGGAAGAAAAAGAAGTGAGAGAGACGCATAATAAAGAAAGTAAAGAGAGAAAAAGACACGATGAAAGAAAAGAAATAGAACGAAAAAAGAAACGGATAGCAAAATGAAATAAAAAATTGTGTAAATATGAAGAAATAATTGTAATTTATGATAATTGATCAATCTACTCTACTTTGTAGAGGTATTTTAATGTAAAATTGAAAATATTAAATACATTAATTAAGAACAAAAAAAGAAGGTGATTAATTGTAATTGATTACATTGATATAAATGATTGCATTGATTGTGGAAAAAAAAACAAATCTGATGTGGCGCTGATATGGAGATGAAGTGGCTTCACCAAATCTCTTCATTCACTTTTTTTCTAACTATTTATGGTAGTGGTCTTGTATTAGTAGATAGTAGATTTATCACCCACTCTTATCATTTTTCACGGTGGTTTCAAACATGCATCCCAATTCTCGCAAGTGAATTAAAAAAAACTAAATCACTTGTGAATTCCACACAAATCAGATGAATTACATTCAATTCGTTTTTTAAGTTTGAAATCCCCTAATAAAAGGAGAATTGTTTAGTACCCGTAGTAGAACTCGAGACAAAATGATGTGTGAATAGAAAGTTGATGGAATTTTTAAGAAGAAAAACATAACCTTATCAAAAAAATGGACAATATTAATTCGAGATATAATATATTAGTCACAACCACAAAGGCCTTTTTTTTACTGGAAGCTTATACTCTTTCCGTTTCACGAATTAGATACATTTGATTTTTCATGATAAAATAGTACTACTACTTATCTCTCCTAAAAAGATAATAATTTGTATTCATTTTTTATTAAAAATTAATTTCATCTTATATGATAATTTAATTTTACTTTGTTATATTAAAGTTTTCAACCCTTTCTGATATTGTATCCAATCAAATATTTAAATCATTTTGGTACAGATGAATAATTTTTCGAGTAAAAAGTCGTCACAATTTTCATTATAAGGTTAAGCATAACACATTTGTGAAGTATTAATTCGTCGGTTACCTATTCATATACATGACCCAATGTGGTTCGTTTATAAATCACGTATGTATGTTTATAAATCACGTATGTATGTGTTTTAAGACATACTGGTTACCTATTCATATACATGACCCAATGGGGTTCGTTTATAAATCACGTATGTATGTGTTTTAAGACATACTAATTCCCAAGCCTAAATCTATATAATCATTCCACTAAGCGTTAAGAAAATTTAAGAAATTGACAAAATTATTTCCGTCAACTAGCTTTCATCAAATCCCCATGATGTCATCTTCAAGCCCATTGCACAACAAACTTGCCACCACACTCATCTTCAACAACTCCTCTAATCTCATCACCACTGTTGCACCGCCACCATCGCCGCCCCACCGCTGTCATATTGACACCTCATTTTTGCGATGTCAATGAAACTGTCTGCTAATTTATCAGAAATTGTCTGATAACTTATCAAAAACTGTCTGCGTAAAAGCGTAAAGTGTACAAAGAGATTCTAGAACTTAAATATGCGATAAATCGTTAAAATTTAAGTGTCTACTGAAACTAAATAAAGTGTCTATACGAATTTTGTATACTATTCAATTCATCATATTGCAACATGTCATGATGATTTTTGATAATTTGAAGGCAGATTAGATCAAAATCATCCAAGTTAAACAAAATAAAAAATCAAAGCAAAACCTAAATCACAAGTAAATCAATAACAGTAACAGATACAAACAATTTAATGTATATTAAAAACGTCTAAACTGAAACACAAAGTGTCTAACTAAAAATTGCAAACTGTCTGGAAAAAAAATGTAAAAATGTTTGTATGACGGACTCTGCCTCACCTAGCTAGAAACTTCATATCTGAACGTTGCCAACGATCGGAGCCACGAAACAAGCAATCAGGGACATGTCGCTCTAGCACAACCATTGCCCAACTTGATGCTTCTCGTTTTCATGCATAAGTTGGAGTAGATTTGGATCATGATGGCCATATCGCAGTGTTCGGAAACGGAGTTCACAGTGGTTGGAGGTTTTTGTCTAGATCAAATGATCAGACTCTAGATCGGAGTCGGAAACATCAATTCTTCGAGAACTCCATATCCGGAGACAAGAATATGCAATTGATTCACATCGGCTGCCTTCGGAGATGCTCATCAACGGTCTTCGAATCTTCGTGACGGTGACCTCCAAAGCTTTACTTTGCAGCAATTGTCTCCAAATCTACATAACGGCTTCAGAGACAGATTACGGTGAAGGTGGCAACGCACCGGAAAGAGGAAGGAGAGGACGAAAAGGAGGAGAGGATAAAGCTTTGTGAAAGTCTCAAAGGAGTAGAACGAAGATTGTTGATATTAATATGGGGGTAATATTGTAATTGGATTGGTATATGGTATTCCACGTACGTGATAATTAGATTTGGCTTGACCCAATTGGGTACACTAGAGTTTCCTATCTTTTTGTGCAATCTTTCTATTTTATGATGAAAAAGAAAAGGAACAAATTGAAAGAAATTTAAGACTATATGAAGTAAGACTTAAATCATTTCGTTTCTATATAGCATGGCATGTGTTCTCTTAAATCTTCCCAACAACAACAACCATGTGGAAGGTAAAATTACTTGTGCTTCTTATGAGGGAAAAATGTTATCAAATCAATCATTTTTTTTAAAGATGTGTCTATTTATCACATATGTAAAAAAACACATACCATGAAAATGTCAAACTTATCTTCTTAATAAATCTCTACAAATAATGTTTTAATCTTTTAATTTATTAGGTTAGTTAAGTTAGTTAATTAATAGTACATTTAGGTAGGGTTTTTTTCACGCATGTAAATAAACGAATTCTTTTTCACATCTTCTAATCTCATAAATCTAACATCAATTTTTAAAAATACTAATTATCCCCACACATTTTGTTTGTCTGTTATCTGTTCTTTATGAACATGCCTTTATAGTTTACAGGGAGGAAATAAATCTCTATTTTTATCCTTTCTTTGTCAATAATGTCTGGTCTCTCTCTCTCTCCCTCCCCCTCTCGTCTTCCCCTTTATTCACGCCGTGCTCGCTTCTAAAGTTTCACACTTTCTTTTGCTTGTGCTTGACTAAAACACCACCAAAAACAGAGTGCCCCTGTTTTCAATCCATCACCATCTCCAATTCCAACGCCTCCCTCCCCTGTTCATATCTTCTCTCATTTTCAGACGACGAAGAGATCAATAATGTCAGAATTTTCCTCAAATGCCAAGAAGAAAACAGACTACTTCTCTACTCTAATCCTTTCTGACTTCATGCTCTTCTGCTCCCTCATTCTCTCTCACCCTCTCTACTTCGCCTACTTCATCTTCTTCTCCCCTTACCTCTTCAAAATCCTATCTTTCCTCTCCCCCCTGTTCGCCACCACCTCTCTTCTGCTGCTCGCTATCTTCACACTCACTCCCACAATCGTCGTCCATGGCTCCAACTTCCAACTCCCCAAGTCTAAGCCAAGCTTCCTGCTTTCCACTTACCAAACTGTCGTTGAGCCGTTGCAGTCCGAGGAAGTTGTCCAAGAAGATGACTTTTCGTGCTTCCAGGTTCTCGAGGCTTTTAAAATGGCGTTTGAGAGCTCCGACGCTAAAATCCAACCCGGCCCGATTGACGTTTCCGGCGAGATGGATCCGGACGAGAAAATCCCATTCACTGAACCGGCTAGAGATCATCCAAAGCTACTACCTGAGGCGAAGCAGGTGAAGAACTTGGTGGCGTTCTTCCAAGAGAAGGAGAAACTTTCCGGCAAAAAGGGCGAGAAAGAAGTCAAAACAACGAACACATTGACCGATAAAGGCGAGGAACAGAATGATGAGGAATTATTGAAGCCTGTTAGAGGATCCAAGGCGTTGGAAGGCGAGAAAGGAGATGAAGCTCGTAGCTTTAATATTACCGATGACCCACGAACCGGCCGACTGAGATCAGCAAGCTCCTGGGGCTCTGAAAATGGCGACGGAAAACACAAACCCAACAAGTTGACGACTGCAGAGAAGAACTTCAGCCAGCCATTGGAGCCGTACCGTGAAAAGGTCGGAGCTTTGGGGTCGATGAGGAGGGAGAAAGAGTGGAGAAGGACGTTGGCGTGCAAGCTTTTCGAGGAGAGGAACAACGCCGTGGACGGCGGCGAGGGCATGGATTTGCTGTGGGAGACGTACGAGACAGAGACGGCGAAGAAGTCGTCATCGTCGCCGTCGTCTCATAAGACGACTCATCTCAGGAATGGGTCCAAGAAGGCCAAAAGCGGCAGAGGGAATTACAGCTACAACGATCATCGGAGTGATTACAGTGGAAGTATGAATATTGATGAAGATTACGATGAAGATGATGAGTCAGAAGGGTCGTTGTGCTGTTTGCAGGCATTCAAGTTCTCAGCTGGGAAGATGAGTCTGGGGATGGGAAGGCCTGGCCTTGTCAAGATTTCAAAGGCACTGAAAGGCTTTGGTTGGTTGCACCACCATGTTGGCACTGCCAGTCCCAGGCGTCCAAAGAAGAGTTACCACCATTAAATTAACTTTGGTAGAATCTTTTACTATTTTTTACCCTCTATTTAATCTTCTTCTTCTTCTTACTTCTCTCTGTTTTTTCAATCTTCTTATCATACCATGTGTTATGATGAGCATGTGTAATGTCCATAATTGTGACACAGCATGAGACGTAAATAAATCTATGTATCTAATGCGTGTGGGCATGTTTTGGCAACATACATCAACAAAAAAAAAGTCTTTCACCTACTTGAATTTGGTCATGGCAATTATATTGATAAATTTTCCACCCGCCAATGTAAAGTTTTTTTTTTTTACACCAAAAAATCCTACAACGCGGAGCATAGAACAATAATCCATTGTTTATTGATCGAGAAATGCTAGTAACAATTGCTTTAATAGTTGTTTTTAGATTTAAAATTTTATGACGTGGTCATTCTTTTGGACTCAAAACTGTTTCTAGCCTTTCAAGTGATAATATGTTTGGAGAATGAATATGTTTGCCCTTAAACCTAAACTTTGAAAGACTAAAGGAAAGAGAAAACTATTATTGTGATGTTTAAGGGAATTGATTATGCATAACCGTAATGAAGGGGGAAAAGGTAAGAGTGTAGCAATGATGAAATGGTAGCTAGAGAGATGATCTGCTTGTTCCAACTTCCACGGTGCTTGATTGAGGAAAAAAGGGTTGCTACCACAAAAGGTGAGAGAGATGGGTGTTCGCAAAAGCCATTTTACCACCAATCACGGTGAAGGGTGGATAATACTCTTATACAAATAAGTTATGTTTTTTTCGAAAAAAAAAATAAATAATTTTACCACCGAAATTTATGAAATCTATAAATTTAGCATATTCAAGTTCATTTTGAAGTGAAAATGTTACCAACATTGTGTTGAATGAGTAAATTTGCCACTGGACTTTATGTTGTCCCATGTTGGCAGTGAGATATGTTTAGATGATGCTCATGTATCGTGTCAATGGCTGATTACGTGGATATTGACAGTACATTTTGTATGGTTGATGTTTAATGTCATCTTAAAATCTGTCGCAATTTAAGGGTTTAATTGTTAGTTTACAAATTTTAAGTGAAATTAAAACATTAACTCTGCAAATGTATAGTCAATGTCCACGTAATCGCTCAGTGGCAAGCCATATCAACATCATCTAAACGCATCTCACTGGTAACTGAGACAACTTAATGTCCAGTGAAAAATTTAACTCTTTAATAAACGTTGGTGACATTCTCACTTCAAAATGAATTTCGATGATAAATTTATAGATTTATAAATTTTCGTTGTAAAATCAAGGAGAGGAATCACAGATCTGGTGCCATTTCCCGGCGCCGATGGAGAGCCGACCACGCCCAAAAATATCAGCTTCGTCTGGGGCAAAATCGAGGATCATTCCTCTTTGTTGTCTTGAATCTATTGAAATGATGGTGCTCAATGATTTCCATCTAGATCTAATCTAGGGTGATTTCCATCTAGATCTAGTCTAAGTTGTAGGAGAATTCAAATCATTTTCCGGCGAAGCCTTTTCTGAGCAGTCCGTCCAGCATCTCCGATCTCCGGCTTAAAAGTTCCGATCACATCTCCAAAAAGCGGGATCTACCATAAAAGGAAAACGGTTTAGAGTAAAAAAGGAAAGTGAGCTGTTCGGTTCTCTTGCTCTTCTCTGTTGTGTAACAACCGGAGATAAAAGGTTGATCTCGTCAACTTCAGCTGAGGACATGGTTGTGGAGAAAGATTAAGGTGTGTGGAAAATTTGGAGTAAAGGTAATGGTAAATTTGGAAAATACGCACCACTCAACAAATTTTCTTAATATGCGTGCAAAACCAAATGGTGCAACTACTATGGGACAGAAGAGGGAGTATTTATGTTGGTTTACATCTCAATTCGATTATATATATTTATTTCGTTTGTGCGGACGATGGATTAAAGGATATAATTAATTGGCTTTTATGTCATGCTCATGCATGGCTAGGCTTGGCGGATGGCATGGGGTTAAGTGATGTTTTGCAAACCAAGCAAACAGGCACTACGTATTGCCACTGCGTACTTTTGTCTGTTCCATGATGAAATAAATCGTAATGACTCAAAGAAGCCACAAGATGTACTATGAATTAATAAAGGCCACCCTATATATATGGAGATTTATGAAAAGGCTTAAGAAAATATGGACATCTTCATTGACTTAAAGAAGCCATAGGATAGAGAGCTGCAAACATTATATATATATATATATATATATATATATATATATATATATATATATATATATATATATATATATATATATATATATATATATATATATATTACATGTGAGTGAGTGCATGAACATGCCTCTAAGTTTGGCATTTTTAACAAAGTAGAACTAAACATCACATTCCTCCCATTCTGCTGCGTATAAGCTCGTGAGATAAGTGCAATACGTACACTCCATCCGTTTCTAAAGATTGTACATTTTAGTTTTAACGTATTTTCCACTCTTTCATGGTATCAGAGCACTAGCTCTTGGGAAACGTTCAGTTGGTTCGTGTGAAGTGTGGTCTGAATACCTTGTTACGTGTTTTCTCTTTGGCTTTCTGTTTCTTGTTTGGACAAGAAAGGTTTTTCATTCGTTATAAAAAACAATGTTTGTTCCGTTTATTTGAATGAGATCCTATATGTTGACGCACATTTGAATAATGGTTTATATGTTCTAGACTTGCATAATCCAATTTATAACATCCAAGCTAAGAAGATCAAATCTAATGATTCAAACGAAACGTATCTTTGACATTGTCGATTAGGCCACATAAACGAGAAACGCATAGCCAAACTCCATGAAAGTGGGATGGTGGACTCATTTGATCTCGGATCATATGAGACTTGCGAAGCTTGTTTACTTGGCAAGATGGCAAGGGCACCATTCGCTGGAAACAACGAAAGGGCCACTGAGGTGCTGGAGCTTATTCACAGCGATGTGTGTGGGCCACTGAGCACTCAGGCTAGAGGAGGGTTTCGGTACTTCATTACCTTTACTGATGATTTCAGTAGGTATGGTTATGTATACCTGATGACGCACAAGTCTGAGACTTTTGAAAAGTTCAAAGAATTTCAAAATGAAGTACAGAATCAACTTGGAAAGAGTATCAAGAAACTTCAATCGGATCGAGGCGGTGAGTACTTGACCCAAGAGTTTCTTGACCATCTGAGAGATTGTGGCATTGTGTCACAACTCACTCCGCCTGGAACACCTCAGTTAAATGGTGTGTCCGAGAGGAGGAATCGGACCTTGATGGATATGGTCCGGTCTATGATGGGTCACGCTGATCTTCCAATATCCTTATGGGGGTATGCTCTTGAAACGGCAGCATTTATACTTAACTGAGTTCCATCCAAGACAGTACAAACGACACCATATGAGTTATGGCGTGGGAAAAGGCCCAGCTTGTCATTTTTTAGAGTCTGGGGCTGCGAGGCTTATGTGAAGAAGTTGATCACAAATAAGCTCGAGTCCAGATCTCTTAAGTGTTCTTTTGTTGGGTACCCTAGTAAGACTAAGGGATACTATCTCTCGCAAGTACCACCGCTGCTGCTAACACACAAACAGAAGAGAGAAGTAAGTTAACTGTGAGGAAACCAACAATCCTGAAATCAGAAAGCAAACTGAAACCTCTACAGAGACTACCCCTATAACTTAACAGAAGTTGCGTGTCGGAACTGTTGATACCTGATCGTAAAACAGAAAGCACCACGGATCTCTAGTCCGCTGGCTGCTTGTCAGGTCGACCTGAAAGGTGGTAAACAAAATGGGGTGAGTCCTCGAGAGGACCCAGTAAGGGTTGAGGTAAGATACATGTTGCATATAGCAAACTAAGTGCGTGGTTACCTGCAAAACAAAGAAAACACAAAACACACACATATATAAATAGATATAAGTAATAGTCAGAGTCAGACGGAATCCCGAAAGATGGGGTTAGATAGAGTCCCGAAGGACGCGGTGCAGACCGCCTGAAAGACCCATAAAAACAAAAATCAACAGAACGATAACCCTCTCCAAGAGGTCAAAAGCTGAACCTATCAGAGGCATGGTACCAGTCGGGGTCGCGATCCCCATAACTATCGTGGGTCACAGAATATAACGCAGGGTATATACAGAATATTAGCACCCAGTGCAGATATAACATATCGAAGAAGAACCCGATGTCTCCAAGACCATCCCGGGCCTTGAAGCAAAACAGAATATACCGTAAGGTATATATAGAATATCAGCACCCAGTGCAGATATATAGTACCAATAAGGAACCCAAGGTCACAGAGACCGTCCCGGGCCTTGAACCTGCATACCTGTATCTTACCATATAACTGGTCCCGGGATCACCGGACCACTGTCCTCAACCCGGAACCCGCTTCAAATAACCCCGAAATACATGATATCCCTCACAGAATGTATAACGAGAGAAGTTGAACCCTTACCACACTATTGCCGATCAGAAGAAGAATCCCGGGAAAATCCCGACGTTCGGCCCGAAACGCGGTGGTGTGACTTCCGAAGCCCCGCACTCCTCCACAACTATTGATTCAAGCTGAACAACCACATGCAAATCAGAAATCACCAATCCAGACCCCCGGGAACTAATCCCGTACATTCCCGCACTTTCTCGTAAAATTCCACAGAAAGCTCGGATTCTCAAACCGAGCTAGAACATAGTTATTTATACTTACACATGCACAACTAAGCATTCAAATCATGCTTTTTCCCAAATCCACGCAAGCAAGCAAGTAGGTCTGTTACGTTCACAATTTCAGAAAATGACGTTCCGAACATCGCTTGTTACCTACTTCAATTCCCGATACTATTTCATTATCAAAACATCCCCGAAACACACCACAACCATAGACATACCCTTTTCCTCATTTTCGGCCTTAACCTACTTTTTATACCAAACTCCATTCCAATCCAATTAGGACTCCATTCTTATGCTCAATTCAACCATTAAACATTCTAAGCATGCTTACTATCATACTTCACCATAATCACCCAAAATCATACCACTTCTTATAAGAACAATTCGGCCCATTTGGGCACTTTTCACTGAACATGCTCACCTTCAAATTGAACCCTAATATCAACTCCTAATCATGCTAGGAACAACATATCCAAAGCATGAACCAAGATGACATCAATTCAACATACTTAGAATTTAGGCAATAATTCGGCCATTTAAGGTTTTTCAATCCATGTTCTTTCATAATCCAAACCTTGATTCCTACACCAAATCATGCCAAGAACAACATACTCAAAGCTTGAAGCAAGAAGATGAACAAACCATCAACCTAAGGGTAAACATGAATTCTGTCACCCCATCGCCCCCGGAAGCTGGCGGAAGCGTCGTTGTTGCGGCAGCCGGAAGTATCGGCGGCGGGTAAATACGGATATTCTCTTTAAAAGGATTGTGGAACCGAAACCCGTCCCTTAAAACGTTTTTCTTCAGGTTTTAAGGTTAACACGTGTTTGCAGTTTTTAAGACGTCTTACTAGTCCTAAACCTGCACCCGAAACACGTTAGTGGTTTTACAGAATATCGAACGCAGAATAAACAGATAGTAAGTAATACAGGCAGAAGGGGTTCCGCCCTCTTCGTAGGGTCGGAAACTCCCCACGAAAAACTAAAACAGTAGATTATTATAATACTAAATGTAACTAATATGCATACTACGCCTACAGAGCCGAGCCATAAAGCGGATTTTACCTCGCTAACTACCACTGCTGCTGCTGCTAAACATAAACAGGAGAAATTAACGTCAGACTAAACGGATAACTTAAACTAACAGATCACAGAAGGGATCTAACGAGAAATACCCCCAAACATGTTGTTGGTATTTTTGGGTTTAGGCCGAATTGTTGGGTGGATTTTTGTTGAAGAAAGTTTGTATAAAACATGTAATAAGTATGTTTAACATGATTTCAAGTTGTTGGAAAAGTTGGAACTTGTTTGGTGAAATTTTGGGTGAAAACCGAAATGATGATGATGTTGTTTTGATGATTTTGTGAAGTTAAAGTGTTGGAGAAAGTGATTAAATCATGTTTTGGTGAAAAAGATGTGATTTAAGTGGTTAAAGTGTAAGTTTATAAAGTTTAGGGTCAAAATGGAAGTTTGGCCGAAAATATGGACTTGGCCGAAAGTTTGGTTGGAAAAGATACTTGTGTGGAAAAGTTGACAAGGTTGAGTATTTTGTAACTTTGTGAAACTTAAGGGCTAATCTGAAAGTTCTTAAAAATTTAAGGACTAAAGGTGTAATTATGGAAAAGCTAAAGGAAAGTTAGCCACTTTAAGTTATGGAATAAATTTTGGACATTTTAAGTATAAAGTTGTCACTTTCTGCAACTTTGTGAAGTTTTGGGCAAGATTGCAAATTTCTGAAAAGTTGGAGGACTTAAGTGGTCATTTGGATAAATTCCCAAAGTAAGAAACTTTAGTTAATTAACTAGAGTTATTCTGTGTTTCTGATTCTGGCAGATTAAATCTGTGTTTCTGTGGATACTGTTGTGGAGCGTCTGGGGGCCACAGTAGATTATCCGTTTCTGCTAAGGTAAGGGGTTTAGCTTTCTTAATACACAATGCAGTTCAACTTATGTGTATTAGGCTAGTTAAGGGCTAGTACTTGGGTCGAGGGTGGGGCCCAGTGACTCCCGGGGCTAGTCACATGGTATATAACGGTATGCAGGTTTTTATTATTTCTGGATTTGATACTTATCGGGGGTCGATGACGGACCCACTCTCTATTATGATTTTCTGGACTTATGCTATATCGGATATGCTTATCGGTGGTCGACAACAGACCCATTTTCTGTTCTGTGTCGGCTTTATGCTGCTACCTATTCTAACAATTAGGGGCAGATCACCCTCGCTGGTACCATGCGTTCTGATCCCGATAATTGTCGTGAGCTTAACAAGCCGCCGTAGGGTGCTGTCTAAGGTCTGAGACCATCTGTATGGGAAAGTACCACCAGTCCGACGGGACTTCTGAGCATCATGACATTTGCATACCATATTCCTGTTTATACTTAGGGTTGTATTATCTGCTAGTTCATTGCATACTAACCTTTTATGCAGGGAAAAACGTTTTAAAAAAGTTTTCGCGGTATCGTACCTGCCCCCTTACGGGTTCTTTCGAGAACTCACCCCCACATATTAAACATTTTCAGGAGGTGTGTGTGTGTGCTTGGCTAGTGACTCAATATGGTGACCTTAACACACACCTTAGTCACCATATTGAGTCACTAGCCAAGCACACACACACACACACCTCCTTAGTCACCATGCTAAGCCAAATCCGAAATTTCCTAAGTGTTGAAGTATCATCCCGCGCTAACTTAACCGAACAAATCCCGACGTGTGTGCTTGCTTTCCCGATCAAATAATCCCGTCATGTGTGCTTGCTTATTACCACATTACTCATCCCGAGCCATAACACACCCAACACCATTGGCGCCACAAATTTCTTCCATCCCGAGCCCCGAGCATCGCCCGAGAACGAACGTCCCGATCCCGAAAAATATTTTCCGCGAAATGGTGCGAGGGACTTGTGCGACCTCAAATATATAAGCATTCCCGAGAATGTTACCTAGAAGAGACCCGGGAGCTGTTTGACCAACTGAAGACATGGCTCGCATGTTTGAAACAGAGCTCCGGAACACCAAAGTCATCACCCGTTCGGGGTCACTGTAACATCTTACCACTCCTAAAAACGGAGTAATTATCCCAAATAATTTACATTTCCTTACATTAATAATGAGCCTGGATGCTAGCTTAAAATATTTCAATAAACTCCATAAGTTGACAAGGTTTTATGTGGACCACTTACTGAAGAATAGGGAATCGTCAGCAAATTGCAACAACGATATCGAGCATCTAACGCTCCCAATTACAGTCGGCTGGAATACTCCTTTAACAACTGCCTCTGCCATCATAGCATTTAAAGCCTCCGCAACAATGAGAAAAAGGAACGACGAGAGTGGGGCCTGTCGGAGACCTTTCTCCATATTGAATTCCTCAGTCGGGCTTCCGTAGATCAAAACTAATATCCTGGCCGATTTTATGCACCCTATAATCCATTGTTGCCATTTCTGGCCAAACCGCATATGTTCCATAGTCTACTCCAAGAAAGCCCAATTTACATTATCATACGCTATAGATTTTCTAAATATATTATTTATTTTTTCACTATTTATCTCCTTCGTATATCGGGGTCCAACCCACATGTCGGGCCCCCACATCTAAGCCCAACAGTGAGGGCCAACACACTCAACGCGAGAATTCGATAAAGGCACGGACGATCACGAGGAGGTGTCACCCGCGAGGACACCCCCTCGCTGCAGCTCACCGCGAGGGGGTCATCCCCCCTTCCCTTCATCTCGTCTCTTCTCTTGATTGACAAACGTGATTGTCTTAATCTACGAATGAGGGCCTCCGCTCATGACCCCTCACCGCGCGAGGCCTCTACACCTAGCAACTCAGAGCTCGCCCTAAGAGTCTCTCACACGATCCCACCAGATCAGCCACGATTCCGGGGAGTGTCTCCACCTTCCATAACGACTCCCATGATCCCAGGGAGTGTCTCTACCTTCCATAAACGTGTCCGTGATCAAAGCCCACGATCAAGGTGCACTAGAGGCAGCAACCCTCCTCCTCTTCCTATAAAAAGGAGACATGAGAAAGGTACACCATATCTATACACACTCACTCCTCTTTCCGCTTCTGGGTGCTTTGTTTTCCTCTCTGCATATCGTTCTCTCATCTGCAAATTGCCATTTCCAGCACTCAACCTCACCAGATTATAGTCTCCAGCATCTGAGAACTCGGACCGCTTAAGAACGAAATTATCAATCTAACAATAATTTGAGTTAAACATTAATACATTGAACAAGAAGGTTAAACCTTACTATATCTCTCGACCAGAGGGAGTAATATTTTAAGGCCTTAACGATTTGGATCAAGTGTCTTTTAAACAATGATAAAAACTAGAAAATGATTACACGTGTATAGTTAAAAGTGAAATATTCAGTCAATTGGGGTGTCATTGCTATGTCTTTATCCGTGTGTTCCTCTATATGATTATTAGAGGGCTTCAAACTTAAAAATTGAGGGATGAGTTTTTCACCTAATAACTAAAGGTTTGAGATGTGAGTGGGAAAAATGAATAATGTGGGCCCAAGTTTGAGGAGCCCGTGAAATTGAAGGTGGTTAGGGCGTGAATTTGGCGCACCCAGCCTTTTCCCGCCTCTTTACCCTTACCTTTTTATAGTCTGTGCGCAAGCCTGTGCGCTTCACTGTGCGCTTACTGGAAGTGTGTCAATTATATTGTGCACTTATTTGTGCGCAGAACGTTGTGCGAGACTATGTGTAGACTGTTATGCGCCGCACACATATTCGTGATCCATCAGCGTTCAAAATAAGCTTAAGGACAACACAAATTAAGCAAGCTGAAACAAAATTAAGCAATCTCTGGCCTAACCCAGGAAGAATTTGTACCGTCCAAAGCTGGGAAGAGACGATTGAGGAAGATCAAGCGTTAAAACGATGAAGAATGAAATATAGAAAGTGGAAAGAGAAGACCTTGCTATTGAACGACAACAAAACGGATGGAATCGACGTTGGCCTTCAAAAACGAGAGGTTTGAGAGCGCTGGTGAATAACGAGGGGCTACTCACATGAACAACTAAGTTCACTTTGGTTCTATTCGCTTGAGGTCCGCGTAGAAAACGGTGAATCACGAGATCTAATTCACTTGAAAAAAAAAAGAGCGAATAACTCAATTTTTCAGCTTCAAAAGCTTAAGTTTGAAGCCTCTATTCCTCTCTACTTCTAGAATTGTAGTAATAGGGAGCTTTCTGTTGATTGGTTGGCGACCTACAACCAGCGGACGAGCAATGGGACCTTCTTGCAATTTCAGTTTGAGGGTTATAGTGACAACATTAGTGGGGGGTGAGGATATTTATTTAAGATTATCATGAGTAGTAAATGCGAGTATTGACAATTATTTTTAACAGCTAGTGACCATGTTAAAACGATAGGGGTTAAGTACACATTCTTGAAATATTAGGGGGTAAATGGTGATTTCTCGAAAATGGGGGACGGTTCATGTAATGCAAATCTGAACAGAAAATCTGGATTCTGGAAATCTGGATTCTGGAGGGAGAGAGAGCATAAAAATTTAAAAAATAAATAAAGACATTAATAAAGGAGAAAGTCACTCCATAAAAAAAATAGAGAGAGAGTGACAGGGAGAAATTATCAGTGTATGTGTATCACCGACACCGTGATCGATTTTCAAAAATCCGTTAACTCATATATTCTGTCATTTTCTGATCTTAACGTTTGATTTGATTTGCGTGATAGATAATAAAACAATTTTAACAACGTTAAGTATATATAGTTGACTAGCAATGGACATTCATATGATTAAACACACTGGATTAATTAAATTAGTTACTTTAACAAATTAATTAGAGACCCAATCAATTAAATTCATGTTCCCCTTCAAAAAAATTAAATTCATGTTGGGCTAGGCTTCCTTCCAATTGGCTCCAGCTAACATTTGAAGCTGATCCAGTAAGATCTCCGCGGTTGCTTTCACCGACCGACGGCCAAGATCTTTTTCACACACCCCACGTTAACATCTCCACTCAGCTCCATCCAGATTTTGCTTCACACAGTTTCACACTACTAGCAAACATCTACCAGCACTGGGACACTCTTTACTTCCTCTGATCCATCGGAACTGCAAATCGCAGATTTTGAACCACACCGGAATACTGGGTGGACGGCGAGCTCCAATCTGACGGGAATGGCGATCCACCGTTCCTCTAGAACCTCCGCCGGCGGCGGCGGTGGTGCTGGAGGATGCTTCCGCTTTGCCGTCAGAGTTCTAACCTCCGCAACAGCCGCAGCAACCTTTCTCTTCCTCATCTCTTCCTTTTTCGTTTCTCGCTCTGCCTCACCGCATAGCTTCGTGAGTCTCTCTCTCTTAATTGTTGCTGGAAACAAGTTCTCTCCAGAATTAAGCATTTTCCTGTTTCATTCTGGATCTCATATTCTCCACTAGCATTTAATTTTCTCTGTGTGTTTTTTTGTTCTCTTAAGAAATACGGAGATGGTTCGTATCAATTGGGTTCCATGAGGAGGTCGGTACTGGCGCTGAAATCGGATCCACTGAAGCCGCGGTTGGACCAGATCCGGAAGCAAGCCGACGACCACCGCTCCTTGGCGCTGGCCTACGCATCCTACGCCCGGAAGCTTAAGCTCGAGAACTCCAAGCTCGTTAGGATTTTCGCCGATCTCTCACGCAACTACACCGATCTCATCAACAAACCGGCATACCGTGCTCTGTTCGAGACCGACTCGCGCACAATTGAGGAGTCGGTGCTCCGGCAGTTGGAGAAGGAAGTGAAGGAGCGGATCAAAGTGACTCGCCAAGTTATCGCTGAAGCGAAAGAGTCCTTCGACAATCAGCTCAAGATCCAGAAACTGAAGGACACAATTTTCGCGGTTAACGAGCAATTGACAAAGGCGAAGAAGCAAGGAGCGTTTTCTAGCTTAATTGCTGCGAAATCAATCCCCAAAAGCCTGCACTGCTTGGCAATGAGGTTAATGGAGGAGAGGATCGCCCATCCCGAGAAGTACAGCGACGAGGGGAAGCAGACGCCCCCGGAGATCGAGGATCCCAAGCTTTATCATTATGCAATTTTTTCTGATAACGTGGTTGCTGCTTCGGTTGTGGTGAATTCAGCCACGAAGAATGCCAAGGAGCCCTGGAAACATGTTTTTCATGTTGTGACAGATAAGATGAATCTGGGAGCGATGCAGGTCATGTTCAAATTGAAGAACTATAACGGGGCTCATATAGAAGTGAAGGCTGTTGAGGATTATAAATTCTTGAACTCCTCTTATGTTCCGGTTTTGAGACAGTTGGAGTCAGCAAATCTGCAGAAGTTCTACTTTGAGAACAACATTGTCAATGCTACAAAAGATACTACCAACATGAAGTTCAGGAATCCCAAGTACTTGTCGATTTTGAACCATCTAAGGTTCTATCTGCCGGAAATGTACCCCAAGTTGCACAGGATATTGTTTCTGGATGATGATATTGTGGTGCAGAAGGACTTGACAGGGTTATGGAAGATTGACATGGATGGAAAGGTGAATGGGGCAGTAGAGACTTGTTTCGGGTCTTTCCATAGATATGCTCAGTACATGAACTTTTCGCACCCTTTGATCAAGGAGAAGTTCAACCCAAAAGCTTGTGCTTGGGCTTACGGAATGAATTTCTTTGATTTGGATGCTTGGAGGAAGGAGAAGTGCACAGAACAGTATCATTATTGGCAGAATCTGGTAAGATAATATAAAACGCCTAATTGCTTACCTTATCGATACGAGTTATGATTATAATTATCGTTTCTGCTAACTTATAAGAGGTTCCTGATCCGTACATTTAAATTGATTCAACTGTTAGTTGGGCTTAGATTTTCACCAATGTTACTAAATGCTTTATTAATTACCAGTAACTGTTTCAGTTGAATGAATGCAGCTGTTGTACGTTTTCGAGTCTTGTTAGTGTTTCTGATCTGGCATCTTGATCAATGTAACTGGTCTGGTATTAACTCTGGGTGGTTGTTTATGTAGAACGAGAACAGAACCTTATGGAAACTAGGGACTCTGCCTCCAGGCTTGATCACATTTTACTCAACAACGAAACCTCTAGACAAGTCGTGGCATGTTCTGGGACTCGGCTACAACCCGAGCATCAGCATGGAAGAGATTCGCAATGCAGCCGTGGTGCACTTCAATGGGAATATGAAGCCTTGGCTGGATATTGCTATGAATCAGTTCAAACCACTGTGGAGCAAGTATGTTGACTACGATTTGGAGTTCGTTCAGGCCTGCAATTTTGGTCTCTAAAAAAATGGCCAAGTTGAGGTCCTCTCCAGGAAGTTTCAACCATCCTGCAGTTTCTTCCACTGATCAAGTATTCTTATTCCCAGTGGAGAGAAGGGCCTCCATATATTTGGAGGTTAAGATCA
Organism: Stellera chamaejasme; assembly: GCA_024586325.1. Classification (NCBI taxonomy): domain Eukaryota; kingdom Viridiplantae; phylum Streptophyta; class Magnoliopsida; order Malvales; family Thymelaeaceae; genus Stellera; species Stellera chamaejasme. The sequence continues at coordinate 7,886,345 of CM044982.1, read as the reverse complement.
ACCCTTTTTGTTTTCAGAAAATGGCAAAATGCCAAATCGCTTAAGTATAAAAAATTGATCTGCCAGCCAGCCTCTTGGTGCATAGTTACTTATCAGGCCATTTGTCAAATTCGGCAAACAACTTTTTGTTCACATTGTCAACAGAAAATGGTGCTAATGCGTAACCCCCAGGTTTATGGTTCACTTTATGGGTCATTGGCATTGCCCCAGTACTGTGATTATAAATTTCAACTGTATTTTCAGAAACGCTAACTGTTATTTTCAGGAACTTTTGGGGAAAAAGTGTGTAACTTTTGAAAGATAATTTCGTCTTATTTGATGCTTATTTTAACTTTTATTTTAACTTTTTGTATTCTTAAAGTTTTATTTTAAAACTTTTTATCCTATTAAAGTTTTTCAGTCTATTTTTGTCGTTAACTTTAACGAAATTCAGAACAAATGATACTTCTAATTATTTAATTTTTTCTAAAAGTTTTATTTGCACCCTAAGTTTTAAATATAATAATTTAGTCACTCCCAATTTTAAACTTAGCAATTCTACCCAACATTTTTCAAATTTCACCTTAGACCACCACACTTTCTGGACCATCACCGACCACCGCTGGAATGTTGGGAACGACGAAAAAACAATATTGAACCCCACATCGGATCAGCGAGCCCGACCACCAATTCGTTGCTTGGGGTTGCCAATTCGGGGCCGCTCACCGATCCGGCGGTCTAAGACCACGATTCGACAGCCTAAGGTCCCGATCCGGCGGCTATGGCCTCGATGTGCGGTCCGGTAGTGTGTTTTCGTTGTTCCCGGCATTCCGACGGTGGTCAATGGTTGTCCGGCAGTGGCCGACGATGGTCGAACAAGTGTGGCAGTCTAAGGTGAAGTTTGAATGGGTAAAATTGTTAAGTTTAAAATTGTTTGGGGGATGACAAAATTATTATGTTTAAAACTTATGATGCAAATAAAAATTTTAGGAAAAGTTAAGTAGTTAAAATTATCATTTTCCCTAAAATTTCGTTAAATTTAAGGGCAAAAATGAACACAAAGACTTTAAGAGAACAAAAAGTTTTAAAATGTGATTTTAAGAGAACAAAAAGTTAAAATGAGACTTAGATAGGACAGAATTAAAAATTTAAAATTTAAAATTAAGAGACCATCAGTGTATTTTTTTACTCTCGATTATAGGGATTTGATATTTTTTTTCACACGGCAGCACTCATTCAGCAAAACCCAGCTTTCTCGCATGTTAACTTCACAATTGGCATGTAAAATTAAATTAAAGATCACTAGTCGCCCATAACAGGCTAACTGCTCACCAAAAATTTAACTCAGTACTCATTATGATTTCCAAAAATGAAACATTCCATTTTGCAAAGTGCAGTAATCACAAAAATAAAACTAATAGCAGTCTTTTTGTAAAAAAGCGAGGTTGCGATGCACAAAAATGTTATCCTCCCCTCAATACTTCACCTGCACAACCAATTTCAACAAAACTTCAGTAACACGTTTAAGAAAGACGACAAGAATATTCAGTACATCCAATTTCGTATCATAAATAAAGCTAAAAATTACAGCAAAAGAAATATGATAACAGGAGATTATATATGATCTTCTGTTCATTAAAACGTTCAAGTAGCTTAATGCCAAAAATATATTCATAAGAGTGCGCACACAGTGATGCTGGAAATAAGAACGAATTACATCTATGTTAAAAAGTGCCATACTGTAATTTCTGACTCTCACCTTGTTAAGAAAATGGCTGTTGGCTGCCCTGGGGATGGAGGATTTTGATCTAGGAGGGAGGAAAGTGAGCCTGCTTTGCTACGGGCATCAGAATCCGTTGCTGACAATATCTCCACTTCCTCGAGACCGAGTTGTCTTTTGATATAATCCAGATTCTCGGTAAGGACCTCAATTTCCCCGAAAGGCAGTTTCAGATCCAGAGCCTGAGGCCCAAGTGTGATTGCTTCATCCTTCTTAAACCTCAGGAATGGCATACAGAGTTTCTGAGTTTGTTTGAAATTCGCAGCTTGTCCAATACTGCTGTTCCTCAAGGCTTCTAATATCTCCGCATCAGCTGCAAATTTGCAAGTCTTGCTGTCAAACCTGCTCTGAAGTATCTTCAAGCATTCTGCCTTCCAACCATCATATAGCTCCTTCACATATATCAAACCTTTCAAATTATGATCAATGATTTGTGTAACAGGGGTATTCTGCTTGTTAGCTTTCTTGGAACCCAAAACTTGTTTCTGAAGCAACTTTCTCATTGTGATAATAGATTCCTGAAGGTATTTGTTAGCACTCTTTAATGTCAGATCTGGAGTGCCAGCAGAAGGCCAGCCTGCTTTCACCACAGATCCCTCCTTCTTCAAAATTTTCCGCCATGTGTAATCAGAATAGTGTGGGCAAAATGGAGCTATGAGACGAGTCTGAACATCCATAAAACGCCAAACTAGATCATGGTTCATGCCCCCACTGCCACAAGAAAACCTGTATTCATCCCTAGCAGCTTGTAGGTCATAAAATCCAGACTTTAGAGCCTCGCGGAACATAAAATCCTTATAATGTTGCTCCGTCATCTTTACAGCTATGTTCATTTCATTCTCAAACACACGATCAGCATATGTAGATGGGGGACCTGTCCGCAAAGATGATTCCGCAGCCAGTAATTCTTCCATCCAAGTTAACTCCTTTGTAAGCCTCAGAATTGCAGCATTTGCAGTATCAAAGACAAAATTGGCATCATCTAAACCATCACCTGCATCCGCTAAAGAGAAGCGTGTGGCATCAGCTGAGAACTCTTCAATGGCCTGACGCAGTGTTCTGAAATTTCCAGTGGACTTGGACATTTTTTCAGAGTTAAGCATGATATGTCCATTGCATCGAAATCCTTGAGGCCAGTGATGCTTGGCCATGATAGCAGTGTGGTTGTAGATGCAGAATGTCAAATGATTTTGGATGAGGTCCTTACCAGAGACACGGAGATCAAAAGGATACCAGTACTCAAACTCCTGCTTCATCTTATTAAGAATGGTAGACTCTATACTGCAGTCTTTAGGATAAGGCGCATCACAAAAAAGGAAATCCCAAACATCATCAGTCATTTGTTGAGGTTGCACCTGACCAATGGTCTTGCCATACATGTCTCCATTTTGCAATATATGAGCAACTGTATAGAAAGCCATGTAGATTGTTGAGTCAGACAATGACTCCACAAGGAATTCCTCATCCCAAGGGATGCGAGTACCAAGACCAAAAGATCGCGAGCAAGCCCACTGGTTCAGCCAGCTCAGAGTATGTTCAAAGCCATGCCTTGTCTCATCAGAGTAGCAATTCATGCTGGATAAACACTCATCAGCGAGTTTCCTCCACTCTGGTTCCCCATATGTAATATACCATTGGTCAGTCAGTGCCACAACACATTCATCACCAGACCTGGACATAACCTTCTTCTCAGGTTCGCTGTACATAATCGCCTCACCTGTTTCGATTAGTTTGGCTCTTATAAAGGGCTTAGCTTCTTGAACCTTCCTCCCAGCAAATTCTCCAACCAACATAGTTCCCTCGGTAAAGCCTTTCAAGTAAGTCAACCGCTTTGCCTCCGCAAGCTTATCCTTTTCATTCTGGCTTTTAATTTTAAGATCTGTGCAAACTTTCTCAGCTGCTTTGTCTCCAAAACCAGGAATATCAATTATGGGTACAATCTCAAAGGGCATCACCCACTCATCTTTCACACCATACTTGGCCCGAAGAGCTGGCTTTGCCTTCAGATCATGCAATGACATAAAATCATCAGGAGCATCACTGGGAACACTGGTCACAATGCCTGTTCCTTTGTCAGTCAGAATAGTCAGCATTGGCAGCGCATAGATAATTTCATTGAAGGATAGTGGAGATCTCAGTGCAAGCCCAATGAGATCATAACCAGTCAGCTCAATCAGACAAGTTGGTTTCTCAGGAATCCTGGAGAACCTCTGATAAGCCAGGTTAAGAGCCGCTCTCTCGGTCATAATAAAAACATCCGTGTCATTAATCTCAAAAGCTCCATACTTCCCATCAGGCAACACCCATGCATTTGTCTGCCCATACATAGTCTCAGGCCTCAGAGTAGCTGCAGCCAGAAACACTCTTCTCCCTTCCAAAGGTCCCAACTTACTTGTAAATGGCTTTACCACTTCCATCTTAATAATAGTATACTCTTGAGGCTGTACCCCTTCGCCACTTGCTCTATCATGGTCAGCACAAGGTTGGCCATCAAGCGGGGAGTATATAGTGTACCTCACATCCTTGACAATCTTACCTAGTGATTTGAGCTTCCTCATTTGCCACTTTACGAAACAATCAAAGAAGGGGTTCATATCCGTGGTGACAAAGGAACGCCGCCAATCGCAGCCCAAGCCAAAAGCTTTGAGGTCCTCCACTGCCAGAGGAGGGAAAAAACGCAACCAGTTATAAGGATCCTGGAATTCCGAAATCTCCTTGTCGGACAGGCCAAAGCTCCTCATTATCTCCCACTGAAACACCTGACCAGTTGATTTGGAGGCAGCCTTGGACTTCTTCCCCTTAAACTTATCCGGTGCGTTAGTCTCCTGACCTTGCTCTGGTACGGCGATATCCGGCTCCTCCGTCTGAGGAAATACCGGCGGATTCCCAAACTGCTGGATCTCGCGTGCGAGCTTATCGGCGGAAGCTTTGATAGGCATGCCGGTGCAGTGGAAAGCAAAAGGAAGTAACACATTAGCGCCTCTCAAACGATGGTAAGCAGCAGCAAACTCGAGCTTCGATAAAGAGAAGGCGTGACCAAGATGCAGAAAACCATTCATGTAAGGGAAAGGGAAGTTGCCGAAGAATTTCTCGCCTTCTGCAGGTAACTTCTCGCCAGCTTCAGCTCTGAAAACATCCTCCTCTTCCCACCATTTCCGAACCTCGGACTCTATAGCCAGCAAACGATCCCTTCTCGCCGAGCTTTTCCCCTCCGTTGCCATTCCCTGAAGGTGGCGAACACTGAAAACGACGAAATCAACGATAAATCAATCACACAGTATCACACAGCTTTAGAAGAATTGAAATTACTACCTGCTGCGCCGGGTAGCCAATCGCAATTGGGAAGATAGTAGTAAGGCTTTGACGAACATAAGAAACTGTACCTTTGATGAGTGTAATCCTCACAGATTCTTCGAATGACTTGAACCAAAACCTCAGATTTGGAGAAGCAGTAACTAGCTGCAGATGCGACTTCGCTTTGCGGCAGCGGAGAGACTGGGGAGACTAGGGTTTCGATAATCGAACGCTGATTTTTCTATTGGTCACCAAGAGTTTTCTGAAAATACAGTTTTATCCGTTTTGCCCAAACCCTTTATTTTTCTCCCACAAAAGTATATTCACTTTTCATATTCTAAGCTTTCTTAGTTTCATTTGTTCTTTCTTCTATCAGTGGAATTTATTGAATAGGCAAACCATTTCCAAGCCGTGTGATACAATAGAACATGGAGCTATGTCACTGTATTTTGTAAGGCTAAATTTATGGATTTTATTAGAATCATAACACACAAAACTTGCAAATTTAGGCAAAGAGATAAGTGACAGATGAAAAAGGAAAATTAAAGTTTGAGAAAAGGTTTATGAAGCTAAAGAAAACATTTACTTTCAATTCCCTGTTTTTCCGGAAATTTTCCAAAAACATTTCAGCACTAAACATGGCCTAACCATCCTCATCCAAAAACCAACCGGAGTCGGCAAAGTTTCAAGGATTCAGTCTTAAACAATGTAGACTACACCCACATAAGATGAACTAGTTGCTCAACCTATCCGACCAAATCCTAGATACCGCTAATACCACCGAAATTGTAAAACACAAGAATTTAATGCACTACAGATCAAGCGTCTGACATATGAACAGAACAGTGAAGAGCAAGACGGATCTTTGCACAATCGATAGGGTTAAATGCCCAGAAAATTTTCAGACAGCTCATCTCATGGCATTTGGCATTTCTCCAAACGCTACAAAAGTCTTCAATACCTCATCACGCAATAAGATTTGCCAAGACACTAAAGTCTCAAAGCTATTGCATCAGGCAGGAGCAGAAATCTGTGGGGCAGCATTCTTTGTGGCAGTGGCGTATATGCCTGGTTTACCAGCACGGTTTACACGGCCACCACTGCTCCCTGGGCGATCACCCCTGTGATATCCACCACCACTGCTCCCCGGGCGATCACCCCTCTGATATCCGCCACCACTGCTCCCTGGGCGATCACCCCTCTGATATCCACCACCACTGCTCCCTGGGCGATCACCCCTCTGATATCCGTCACCTCCACGGTTCGGGAACCCACCCCTTCTTCCATTTCTGTAACCCTCAGCCCTATCAGTAAACTCACCCCGGCTATAGCCCCTATTACCGCCATAGTTCCCACGTCCTCTTCCAGCCTCATTCCGGTATCCATGCCCTGCAAAGGATGATGGCCGTCCTCTATTGTTCCCTGACCATCACACCAATCAAAAGTAGGAAAATTATTAAGGTTAATGCACAGCGGAGAAACATTTGGAAATATTGCATGCAATAACCTTTTCAAATAGCCATGTAGTGCATCTTGTGTGTGTATATAGTTATACACACGGATTATGACAAACAATAGAAGATCAAATGTACAAATACTATACAATGTGCAGAGGAGATTCGTACTGAAAACCTGAGGGTTAAACCTCAACACGCCTTAAACACAGAATAGCATGACAATATTTAATAGATACAGACTCTTACGTACAGACACAAACCAGAGTAGCAACAAGGACCTAACTTGCCTCGAGTTGAGCGCTTTTCTTCCACAACTGCTTTACGGCCGCCAATGATAATGGATGAAGCCTGGAACAAATTTAAGGACAGTTAGGGGGAAAAATACTTAGATGAATACGGAACATATGAGGGAAAGAAATGATGAAAACAATCTGAAGTTATCACTAAAAGAAACCACAAGTAACCAAAAGAATGAAAACAAAGCCTGATTCTTTAAAACTTCATATGGATGCTTCATATCAACTCAAATCATCCAATATGCCGCAAAAGCTTTATCCTAGTATACCAAACAAACTACTGCATGAAATTATGGTTCGGGAGTAGATATTAGTTCCAGACTTGGAAAGAATGGTTAAGCGAATACTTCTAATTGTTGAATTCATGTTAAAGAAATAAAAACCATGAAACCCATCACCAGTGTTATGTCAATTTGCTCACAATGCAAAAACTGTATTATTTGCCAAATAAGACTGCACAACAATAACATGCAACTAAGGGAACAATTATAGCAACTAGCTCTGTTGGCATCAAACGTGGGCTTTATAATTCTGCAACAGAGAAGAGCTAACAACAATAGCTATTAAACACTGAAACTATAATCAATCTAGAAAAACAAGCCAGTGAAATGTACAAAACTACAGGCGGAACTGTACCTCTATTGCACTTTGCGCAGCACTAGATGCCTCAAACTCCACGAAACCAAAACAAAATCCCTGGTGTAAAATATATATATAAATATATATATATAAATATATATATATTATATATATATATATCAAATCTTTATCAACATTTGCATAACATGCTTGAGTCTGTCAAAGCACCTTTTGGCATCTGACATTTTTTTGAACGGGAAAAAAAAAACAAAGAAGCACCTTTTGGCATCTGACTTGAATACCATTACTCCTAATCGTTCCAAATTTCTTAAATTCATTCTCCAACATGCTAGGAGTAGCATTCAGGGGAAGACCTTTTACATAGATGGATAGACCCTCAGCTGTACAAAAAGACTTGAGGAATCAGGTAAAAACACACTAAACAATAGTACATAACCTTGATGTGAAAAACAAATGAAGGGTGTCAACATGCACTTAATAATAAGAGAAGCAAGAAAGAGGATAATACAACAGCATACCATCTGCATCTTGGTCATTCCCATCATCAGTAAAATTTGAGGCGGAAAATTGAGCATCTGATTCTGCAAGTTGAGGTTGAACGATTGCAGGTGGAGCAACATATGCTGGTGGGTCATTATTGTTAACCGGCGACTTCATTGGGGAATGTGCGAGAGCTGAGGAGGGAGCATTATTCTCCTTTAAAACCTTCACCTAAATAGCGAAGTAGAATTAATTAGCTACACACTACATCCTTTTGATTGGAACAGCTCATAAAGCTTAAACGAACAAGCTAGTGGAGAAAAATAAGGTACTTCTTCTCCACCATCAAATGCAAGTTCTAATTGATAGCAGCCCCGTAGTCTCAATTAATTGGTGTTGGTAATTTCTATGATTCCCCTAGCCTTACATCAAACTGATAGCCAAATGGTTACTTACAATAGATGCATATGATTTTTTTGGGACGTCCAGATGTTTGGAGCTAGATTCAGCAATCATCTGGAACTCATCTGGCACTTCAGTAACTTCCTCGGGTATTGGTACCTCCTCCTCGATAGAAACATCTCCATTATCAAGAGAGTTACACACCTCTACCCCACTGACTTCCTCAGCTGGTGTCATTTCTTGTGATACAGTGTTCTCAGGCACTAAAAAAAATGGGGGGGGGGGGGACAGACATTTAGATGAGCACCAAAGCAATCAAACACAGTATAAAGATGACAGTAGAGAAACTCGAGTATAATACCTTGCTCAGTTGCAAGAGGAACTTCAACTTGACTTACATTCAGGTTTCCATTTTCGTATTTCTCATCGACATACCTAAATACGTCATTTAAAACAAAATATCCTTTATCTTGTGGAGCTAAGAAGAAGCTCTGTGTAAACTTCCTATTCATATTATCCTTTTTAGTAAGATAGCCTGTCACGAGAACAAGGACTCCCCCATTATGAGAATCCTGTGCATCAACTGTAGTGATCGCAGCACTCAAATATCCATAATTAAGTGAAAGTATCTTCTCATTAATCGCCTGACCATGAAGGGACAAAGAGCAATAAGGTCAATAATTGTTCAGTTGAACCATGTTCAAACTCAGACAAAATCACAACAATGAAAAAACCGTGAGTCAAGAAGTGCATGTTTCAAAAAATACACACAAAAACTACGAAAATAGATGCATGGCTATTCCATGCTCGCATTTCCCTTTCATGTTAGATAGTTACCCCTTTTCTCTGAAATATAAACATAACTAGAATAAAAACAAACACCCTTTTATAAATGGCATCTAATTTAAGTGCAGAGTAAAGATGATCTTAACTTGGATCTTAACTTGGAAATCAACTCTAATGCCTACAGGAGAATTATCCAACTACGGGAAAATGCAACAAAACTACTTTTCACTCCCTACTAAATGAGTTTCTCACAAGAAGATTCATAACATACTTTAGTGTTTTCATATGATTAATGACAATAGCAAGTTAGGGGCCATTCATTAGCCATTAATTTTAGCATTGATATTTTTCATTTTCTTGTTCTTGCACCTTTTTAGTAGTAAAAACTGTTATCATTTGGAAACTAATATACTATGTTGATATAATGTTAAGCTGAAAAATATTTGTATTGAGTTTAGTAACTTTTTGGTTAATATTCTTTTTCTTTTGAATTTGATACGTTAAAAATTCACAAAAAATTTATCACTTTCTTAGAAAATAAGTTTCTAACTTATTATTATGTCAAAGTAAGAGCCCCTCCTTCCAAGAAAAACCGTGACTCAAATCATTGTAAAGAAAAATTAAAATAATCAAAGAAGATTATATTTAGAAATTATAAACATTGATTTATCATTTGCATATAAATTATTTAACTTTCTCTATCAAAATGTTGAAGCAGAAGAATCATAAATTAAATGTTGAAAATGAAACATGCCAACAGTTTTTCAGAGAGGAAGGGAGTATCATCTTTCAAATGACACTATTTTCAAATGGACAAAGAGTACAGATTGGAAAGATGAGAAAATTAATGGCTAACAAGAGGCCCCCTAACCTTGAAGATGATAAGCTAAAAAATGTGCATTCCTTTGACATTAAATGTTGCAATTTTCTAAATTTACCTATTGTTCCCAAACCATAAAATACAAGTACTCCATATACTCCCAAATAAATATCTACTTTCCATGGATTTTTTTATGAAACAATTCCCAACTTGTATGAATAATTACTATAGATTAGTAAACTGAAAAATCAATGTCAAACTAATGTAAAGCATACGCACCCTAGAGTTTTCACAATCTTAAAATGTCAGGATTGAGTTCGAAAGAAAAAAAATGAAGTGGGGAAAAAAATAAAGCAGTTGTTTACTATATGGAAACACAAAAATTGGACTTGAAATGTAAGCATAAATAGAATAAATACAAATCCAATCCTCAAGAGTGATATGAATATTGTTGCAAAAAATAAAAGAAGAAGAAGATGTTCTACACCTGTGAATCAGCACTAATGTCTATAGTAGAATTATGTTTTTTTTTTTTTGGACAGCTATAATGGTTGTTGTAATAGAATCAAAGGGAATGTCTATAGTAGAATTATGTAACTACAGAAGGAAAGAAAAAAGAATCAAAAAGTTCTATGCTCCCTGTTAAAGAGTTCCTTGCAAGTAGATTTCTATCACCATACTTCAGTTTTTATATGATTAATGCCAATACCAAGTTAACCTTGAATATGAATTTTTTTAATAAAAAAACAACATTTAGTTCTCTAGCCAACTTAACATATTAGAATTGAGTTCTAAAAAAATTGATTCAGGGAGAGAATATCCTAAAGCAACCAATGGACTTGAGATACTCTTTTGAGAGAGAGAGAGAGAGAGAGAGAGAGAGAGCTCACATGCATAGTTGTGGTGGTACCCATCATTCCATTCCCTTCAGGGCGACCGAGTTTGCTAACATCCTGGTAAAACCGATGGACATGCTCGGGGGAGTGATGCAGGATATGATAGTATTGATGAACAAACGCATTCCCAACCTAGATTTTACCATAAATTCCTAATGACATTCAGTGGCAGAATGATTCATAGTATGATGAAAATCAAACTCGGTTAGAGAATAGACACAAAGACACAGACACAAACACACACAACACAACACACCCCAAATCCACCTCGCCGCCCATTCCACAGGAGGCAAAACGCTAAGAAACAAGAAGAGAACTTACAACTTCAGCTGAAGGTTGAGCACCTCCAACTGCATGTTGCTGCACTGTAGACGCCATAGAGGCCGTTGAACTCTGCAATGTAATCGATACTTAAAACTTCAGAGCTCGATAAGATATCAGAAACCTATAACATTTGTGTGTTACGTTTAATTTTCAACATCAACCAACTGGGAAAATAATCCTTCGAAAAGCAAGCTTAATCAGCACAAAGAATCGCCTAATAGGATTTTAAGAGACGGTACAGGTCCTGAAAACTAGCGACAATGGCAACGTGAACAAAACACAAACAAAAAATGATACCTAACGTGAGTTCAAACTTCAATTCGCATAACAAAGGAGAAGAAAAAATTAAATTCCCTAATTTCCGTTATGAAACACACACACACACTAGAACTTTTTGAAAAATTCTGCGGAATAACAAGCCTCGACTGAATTCAGATCTAAGAAAAATAATAGAAAGGGTGCAAACACAGAGACGAGTGACTTACTACTTACCTTGAGCTCTTATACTATAATCGCGTAGAATGTGATTTCAGTTGTTCTTCTCTCAGGCGCTCTCTCCCGCCTCCGCTGACGGTGGCTTAGGGTTTTTGACGAGCTCCGGAGGCAGAAGAATACGACAGTGATCGAGGGTTTTTGGTAGTTCCACGGCGCTAGAAAACCTACCAAACAATCCTATTCTTTTGGAAACTTGGCCATTTCGCCACTGACGTTTACGTTTCAGTACGGATTAACCACCAATGTTTTTTTAACAACATACTATCATATAGAGTTAACCAACCGAATAATTTGCTAAAGTTGTTGCATTTTGACTTTGAATCCTCTATATTTGATTTGCATTTTTATTTAAAATAATTTTCAAAGAAACTTTTGGAAAGTATATATTTTTGAAATTATAGACATATTTATATAAAAGTTATTAACTTCAGTTGCACAAATATTGTACAGTTTGATTATGAGATTATAGTGAGTAGTTGAAAATGTCTTTCATTTTCATCCACTTGAAAGAGTGTGTTCTTTTATTAGTATTTCTCCAACTTTTTTTCTTTAAATTCTGAAAATTAAACTCTCTCTCTCTCTACTTTTTATCACAAAATTTCCTTTCAGCAGAGATAAAGCTGGGTGTGTTCTAGGGCAGTTTTTTAACAAAAAAAAATGATAATAATTTAAAATTGAGAGGAAAATTAATTTGAATTTTTTTTTTAGAAAATTGTGTAAATTTGAATTGTTGTTTTGTTATTGTTTTTTTCGTTAGGAAGAACACAACTCGTGTTTCTATGATAAGTGAAAAGAAGATAAATTTTGGTGACTTCAAACCGTAGGATGAGAGCAAACTTTTCATCTTTTGTGGGGAAACCTTAAAATAAAAAGCTTAAAGATGTTGAATAAATGATTCATAAATGCTGAGAACCTAACATAACGATTACAATCATCGCATTCATATGATTGCTCCCTCGTTTAAACTCCCTAGTCCCTAATGTGAAAGTGTGTAAATAAATTAATAAACTGCCCGAACAATATAATTGCTAGAATGTTTCTTCTTTCAATTCTACACCATATCAACAACCATAAAAGTTACTACTCCGTCTCCTAAAATGATGATCGGTTTCATTTAGAATGGGAAGTATAAATTAATATCTTTAGTTTCTAAATATGATTTTTTCAGATTTTTTTTTTGAAATGCAAGATTTTTTAAAAAAAAAATCATAAAAATTACACCAATAGCAAAAAGAGTTGATTTAGAAAGATCTCTAACATCGTTGTATAAACCGCCTCTCATCACAAAGATAACCACAACCAAAGCTCACCCAGATTAAAACAATTTGAGAGCAATTTAATCTCATCCATCACCAAGATGATCCCAAACTATTTAATTATTACTATCTCTCTTCCAAATCTAAATGGATTGTCACTTTGGGGGTTGTCACTTTACTTTACTTTTGTGTGTAGATTATTTTATTTTATTTCTTGTTGTTAACTCATTTTATCTAAACTTCTATCATCATACCCTTCCAAAGTCATTATAAATTATTCACCCCTCCCAACCAACTTCCCAAATTTTTTTTGAGTAAATACAAAATTACAAGAGTAAAGGTGAATTAAAATAAGACAAATGTAGATATCATTTTTTTAAGATAAAATTATTTTAAAGTTATGACAGCAAACTTGGACGAACGTAGTAAAATTCTATTACAGCCTCCTTAATTGTTCTTTAGTTTGATAGTTGTTTTATGTATTATGATTGAGAAAGTTGGGAAAAAAAGGGAAAATGATGTGTTGAACACGGTAATGTTAAAGTGTTAAACAACTATCCTCAAATTACAATTAAAATCTAAAGCAACATTTGGGAACACCAGGAATGTATACGTGACAGAAAACTTGTACAAAAACGTAAGCCGGAACGGATCTCTCTTTCCATCCGTTTGGTACATGATACATCCCCATCATTACCTTACCCCCACTCAAATCTCGAACTAAACTTAGCTAATGGACTTAGCCGATGGGGGATCAAAATGCAGAAGGAATTACAGTAATGTGTCTCAGCGGCTGCAAAACGCCGGTACCTCCAGCATGCTTCACAAACTCCGCCGGCGAGAAGGAACTCCCATGGCACACACAAACAATACTAACCTCTGTTTGCGAGTATCTGTACAAGAATCCATTTACAGTCCTCCCATTGGGGCCGTCACCGGTGGTGGAAACGCAAGGCATGTACGGGAGGCTAGACGGAGGAGGAGGAGGAGGCTTGTTTTCTGAATCTACAATATTACTATCATCTTTAACAATGAGAGGTTTTTTGTGTACAGGTGCTGCAGGCTCTTCCTTTGAGTTGGAATTATCAGCAGAGACCGCTTCTGTGTGATGATGATCATTGGGTTTGGTTGAGCTGTCGTTTGTGCTGGGCGTGGAATAATCAGTTTGGTGTGAAGTTTCAGTTTCTTCAAGTTGGCACTTGGGGCCGGTGCTTGGAGCAGGGTGGTCTGGTTGCCACCCATTGCTGCAGTTGGGTCCAATGTCATTGCTGGAACCACCTGAATATTTAAAGGGATAAGATAAAGGCTTTTAACTTTAAGCAAATGTATCATGTGACAAACATTTCAGATATCTGATCTTACTTTTTTAAGGAGAAAAATTAGGATTATTTATTTAATTTAAAGAACAATAATTTGAATTAAGCGTAACATACCCTGGTTGGAAGAGCTTTGCAGATCGGAGAGCAGAGGGGAGCTGCACACAGCGGACCCGTTGGAGCCTGATTTCCTGTTTCTTTCATCTCTATTGCAGCTACTATTCGGATCCGAATCGAACCCACTACCCGAATTATGACTGCCCATGAATGGCCTAAACCCTTGATTCGCCGCCTGCTGACCAGCATTTGGGTCGTTCCCGCCGCTTACACCGCTCCAGCACTGCAGCGTACCAGTAGTTCCGCAAGGATAATTACCGAACCCGTATTGCACCTGCGGGTACGGGTACGGGCATGGCACCTGAACTGGAATCAAGGAGCAAAATGCCGAATTCGGGTCAACGTTATGCCCGGCGTTTGGGGCTCCGCCGGAATTCAGATTTGCGCTCTTGGTTTCTCCGTCCGATGACCCTGAAAATTCCACCTTTATCTTTTTACATTCGGGCTGCTCCACGCTGTCTCTGCTCCGACACATGTTCTTTTGACCTCTACACGACAAGCCTCGCTTCTGCTGCTTCTCTTCCCGCTTCTTCTTGGCCTCCTGCCGCCGCATCGCCTGAATCTCACGCTTCCGCTGGGGATCCGCCGCCGCAGCAGCGCATTCTTGTTCCGCCGCCGCCAAAGGTTGCGGCTTTTCGGAAACACCCGAGTCAGGGGTACGGTTCCGGTTCTGGTCTTTCTTGAATGGCTTGAGCTTCTCGATCCGTTTGAAGCTCCCTCCTATGGACAACGCCAGCTCGAGCTCCACCTCGTTCTCGTTCAACCCAAGTATGACGCAGTTCTCCTCCATTGAAGAGCTCCGAAAGCTTCATACAATACAAGATCACAGAAGGAATGAAGAAGGTCGATCAGTTACCTGGGCTATTTGGATTCTCATGTTTTATCGAGGCGATGAAAAAGAAGGGAGGGGGATGAAGGAGGTGGCGACACGTGGCAGGAAGGTAGAAGCAGAGAGAGGCGGTTGTTGACACGTAAAAGAAGCTCCGGATATTAATTAGCGGTAAAAAGGAACTAATCTCGGATAAGCGTAGGTTTACAAAACGGCTATTTGGATCATCTAGCGGGAAAAGCGTGGTTTTAGTGAAATTGTTTTCCGTTGAAAAAGAAAAAGTGAGAAACCGGGGCGGGGGAGTCGGAGATTGACACGTGGTGCAGTAAGCGTGATATGACAGGCTGCCTAGACATGGACACGTGGTGAAGATCTGGGGGTCCTGCTGCTGCTGCATAGCACCGTCGCTGCATACGGAAGTGAAGTGAGGCGAATGGGAGGTGGGTTGTTGGACCTGCCACGTAGACGAGACGCTGGCTTGGGTAGAAGATGGCGACACGTGGATATTGCACAGTCCCATCATTGAATCAAGCTACGAGGTTGGACCAAGGTACACCACACACGTAAACGGCACGGCAGGTTAGCTTCCTGGTGGAATAAAACTAGTACTCAGCGTAGGCTGGCTAGAGGCGTAGACTAGATGAAGTTTTATAACTCAATTTGGTGACAACTGTTGAAATACATAGTCTCCAATTTCATTTGTTCCAACAAGAGTATTCGAGATTAAACTTCCACGAAATAAAACTGGCTTGCCCAAAATAAATAGTTAAATACTCCTATACATATGTGTTTTGTAACATTATTATATAAGTCATTGTTGCTTCGTTTTCCAGACTTGAGTGTAAGTATAATAACTTAGAGTCAAGCTATTGGAGTTGAAACCTGGATATTGCCAAACAAACAATGAATTGCGGTCAATAATTTGAGAAATGTTTCATTTTAGCCCTACATATATAGGTCCTAACAGATGGCAGAAGCACAACAGCACAACACTAGGAGAGTGTTGTCGGTCTCCCTTGTTCAAAACACTCCCTCATCATATCTTCGCTCGTGATCTACTCCAGTGACCCGGCCAACATTTTTCTTTCATTTTTGCTACCTTCCTTTCTTTTAGTTTCTTGTTATGTAGCTATTTTTCAGATCTGGTTGCTCAAAGAGTTTTCATCGGAGAAGGATCAAAGCTGGCCGTGGAATTTTGACTTGTGGTTGGGAAGAGTAAGGGGCAGTGACTCTCTTATGGCTGTGTATATTTGGATGGAGTGGCTCTCTTATGGTTGTGTTAAAAAAAACATTTCCTAGTGGTACCCAAGCAACATCACCCCCACCGTCGATATTGAGCTGACAAGATCACAAGGCATGATAACCTCGTTCGTAGGCGAACCGAGTTCTCAGATACTGAAGATGATGATCTTGTGAGGTAGAGTGCTGGAGATGGCGATCTACTGCTGAAGGAGTGATCTGTAGAGAGAAAGACAGATTACTCAGGAGCAGAAAGAGAAGTGGGGTGTGTCGATAAGGTGTACATTTCTCAAGTCTTCCTTTTATAGGAGGTGTTGAGGTCGTGGATGTCCCATGACCTGAGGTAGTGGGGTGGTTACCCATGTTTCCGACTAGTGGGGAAGGTGGAGTAGTGGCGAACGTCAGAGGTTTATGCGCATCATGGCAGTTAACCGTCACCAGTTGCCCTTCCTTAATTGAGGCCAAGTATTGCGCATGACCTCGCCAGGCGAGAGCGTGGTCTCGCATGTCGTTATGGGAGTTTTCCTTGCGAGGGCGTGGCCTCGCGTCTTGTGAGGTGCCCGGGGGGCACTACGCAAGGGCTTGAGCCTTGCGAAGAGGTAATGCGGACGACCTCGCCAAGCGAGGGCGTGGCCTCGCCTGTCATTATGAGTTTTCCTCACGAGGGCGTGGCCCCGAGTCTTGTGAGGCCCGGAGGGGCACTGCCCAACCTGGGCCTTACGAGGAGGTGCTCGTCACGAGGGCTTGGGCCTCGCGAGAAGGTGCGGTCTCGCGGTCTGCATGCCTTGTGATCTTGTCTGCTCAATGGCGGTGGCGGGGGTGATGTTGTTTGGGTATTGTACCAAGGTGCCTCCTCCCTTAGGCGGAGTATGGGTTGGGCCCCTATACTCCGCGTTTTGCCTACTTGCCTTGTTACCGTTGGGCTTGGTAGGTGAAAGGGCGTGAGCATATGAAGAGAGAGGTCCTTTGGAGGTAAAGTGTATGAGTCGTCTATCAAGTATGGTTAACCGGACCCTGTGAGGTCGAAGTGTCTTGCGAAGGCAAGTCGGACCATAAGGAGTCGATCGGCGATGCCATTAAGTTGTTCTGCGGTGGGTCGACGTTTGGCGTAAAGACACCAGAGGTTGTCCCAAACAGAATCCGGACGTGAATAAGCCGTTGTATACCAAAACAGTGTTCCTGATATGATGGTGTCGATGCCAGAATTCTGATCTGCGAGACCGCGAGGGGTCAATTGTGCAAAACCCAAATCGCTTGACAATGAGGTACCCCGACGCTTACTTATTACCAACTATGTGACCAATGACAATTATCACCTGTATCTTAATTATATGTTGTACATATCATATCCTCATTACCATGACACGTTATAAATCGTCACACACTGCATGACTTGTTCAACACTATAAATTATTCCTCCATGGTGCATAGTCATTTTATCACATGAACAAACTACAAGTTATTTCTATCTTATATGACACTTGATACTTGCATGCAAACTGACCATGCATGAATCACATGTTCGTTGAGGTCGAGCCCTACAACGCTCACATCTCTCATTTTATCAAGGTCGAGTCAGGCAACGGTCGCACCTCTCATTCGTTCGACGTAGAGCCCAACAACACTTTTACCTTTCAGGATCACCTACAGCGACCCCCTCTCGGGTCCGCTATCTTCTGCAGCCCCGCACACAACGCGATCTCCAAGAATCCCCGTCATCCTCCACGACCCCCGATACAGGTCTGTCTACAGCTACCCCCTCGCTATCTTTTGCAGCCCCCCACACGGGTCTGCCATCTAATGAGATCTCTAAGGATCCGCGTTGTCCCCCACGACCCCTGATACGGGTCCGTTACCTACAACAACCCCCTAGCGGGTTCGCTATCTCCTGCAAACCCCGCACACGAGTCTGTCATCTAACGTGATCTTCGAGGATTAGCGTCGTCCCCCACGACCCCCGCTACGGGTCCGTCACCTACAGTGACTCCCTCGCGGGTCTGCTATCTCCTTCATCCCCCGCAGACGGGTTCGTCATCTAATGCGATCTCAAAAGATCCGCGTCGTCCTCCACAACCTCGGCTACATGTTCTCCATCTACAACGACCCCATCAAGGGTCCACTATCTTCTACAATTGCATGGGATCTACATCTTCGACCCCAACCGGGTCTGCCCTCTACTGCGATCCCCCTGAATCCGTGCCATCATCTCGTTGAGACTGCGGCAGTTTAATATTCTCACCTTGTTGAGATCAGACATGACAGTTCTTGCACTTCTCTCTCCTGCAAGGGCGAGCCCACAAGCCTCCCGCGCCATGACAGAGTTCATAAGGTAGGGACGGCGACACCACACTGGCATCTCCCCCAGTGCCAAGAAATCAAATTTCCCAAGGCAGGGGCGGCAGAGACACACATTTACACTCGGTGGTCTAACAACACACACGACCCTGTGATCTGGATTCTTCTTATCGGGTGTCGACAACCCCCTACAAAAAACATAGTGGAATACAGGAGCCCCAACACCCATATTCCACTATCCATGAAGGGTCCATCAAAATCTTACAATTTTTTCGATTGCATGCGCGCATCTGTGATATCCCCGACGTCCCTGCCCTCGCCTCTAACGACAATTCTCGGGTTACTTCTTTTATACTCCTGCCCTCACAACCCACGCGATCCAGAACGACCTCGTCTGTTAGTTACTCGGCTCAGTTATATTAACCTGCGCGGTCGAGATTTCTCATATATGACCCCTCGCGGTCAGGAATTCTTAGGTCTGGTCCCGCGATTTGGGTTTTGCACAATCGACCGCTCGCGGTCTCGAAGATCGGAATTCTGGTATCAACACCATCCTATTAGGAACACTGTTTTGTATACATCGGCCTATTCAGGTCCGGATTCTGCTTGGGACAACCCCTGGCGTCTTCACGCCAAACGTCGGCCACCGCGGAACAAATTAATGGCATCACTGGTCAACTCCTCTTGGTCCGACTTGCCTTCGCAAGACGCTTCGACCTCTCAGGGCGGTTAACCATACTTGACAGACGACTCATACACTACCTCCAAAGGACCTCTCTTTCCATATGCTCACTCCCTTTCACCTACCAAGCCCAATGGTAACAAGGGAAGTAGGCAAAACGCGAAGTACAAGGGCCCAACCCATACTCCGCCTGCGGGAGGAGGCATCTCTGTACACTACCCAAACAACATCACCCCTCCCCGCTGCCATTGAGCAGACAAGATCACAAGGCATGCAGACCGCGAGACCACACCTTCTTGTGAGGCCCAAGCCTTCGCGACGAGCACCTCACCTTCTCGCGAGACCCAAGCCTTCGCGACGAGCACCTCCTCGCAAGGCCCATGCCTTCTGTCACGGACTGATTCTTCAGCTACTCCGTGCGGCACTTAGACACGCCTCCTTCGTGCTAAGTCAGCCTTGATCCGACCCTTGGACGCCTTAAAGGCTTTGAGAAAGCTTAAGGGAACCTTTGAGAGAGCTAGAGAGCTTTGAAGGAGAACTTGTATTGATTGCTTGGAAATGCTTGGATGGTTACAAATGAGCCCCAAGTGGGGGTATATATATAGGACTCCACCTCCTCAATGGACGGTTAGGATCATCTTGATCCAACGGTGGAGATCAATCCTCTAGAGTTCTCTACACTTCTCTATACATCTCTACACTTATCTACACAAGTCTATCATATCCTAGACTTTCCTAGAAGTCTCTAGAAAGTCTTGGAGAGTGGGAGAGCCTTCTTGAGTGGGCCTTGGCTCTCAAATCCGAATTGGGCCTTGGGACTCAGCCCAGAAGACTTGATGTACACTTTGGGCTTGGTGTAGGATGTCTGAATGGACCCAAGTTAGCCTTAGAATGTTACTGGGCCAAATTGGGCCGTTACATCCTCCCCACCTAATCCGGCGACGCCTGTCATTTGTCTCGAGATAAGCCCGGACCTTGTCTCCATGTTGCCATAGGGTGAGCTCATGCTCCCATGTTGCTTGATGTCGGCTGATCCTTCCATTGCACCAAGTACTCCGTGTAGCCTGCATGGACTCCTCGCTGCGGTGAGTACGGTGCGCCAAGATCTTCTCCACCTCACGGTCTAGTGTGGTGGCTCTGCGATGTTGGGCTCTATGAGATTCACCCGAGTTGGATCCTCACGATCCGGATGGTATGGCTTTAGAAAGCTCACATGGAAAACGGGGTGGAGCTCCAAGTGGGGTGGCAAGGTGACCTGTGGCGAGCTTTCCTATTCTTTTCTCTATAGGAAAGGGGCCCTCATACTGCGTAGTAAGCCTTTGTGCACCTTGCCATAATTTCGGAAGGTATGTGGAAGAAGCTTTACCATGACCAAGTCTCCTTCATTGAACTCCACATGCCTTCGCTTGTTATCCGCCCATTTCTTCATCTTCTTGGCCGCCTTGGCCAAGCACGCCTTGGCTATCTCGGACTTCTCTTTCCAGCCCCGGGCAAAGATGTAGGCACCAGGACTCCTTCTGGAGAAGCCGTCGCCATAGTGTGTGGAGCTAAAGGCTGTTGTCCCGTCGCCAACTCGAATGGACTAGCCCCGTGGACTCGCTCTTCGAAGATTGTAGGAGAATTGGGCTATATCCGGCAACTTCACCCAATCTCGCTGATTGGCACTCACAAAGTGCCTAAGGTACGTCTCGGCAAGGCATTCACCCTCTCTGTCTGCCCATCGATTGTGGGTGAAAGCTTGTGGAGAAGTTAAGCTCCGTGCCCAACATCTTGAAGAGTTCTGTCCAAAACTTGCACTGTGAACCGAGTGTCTCGATCGCTTACGATGGGCGTAGGGATGCCCCGATACTTCACCACGTGCGGAAGAAAAGTCTGCATCCTCTGCTGAAAACTTCTTAGGCACGGGGATGAAGACTCCATACTTGCTGAATCTATCCACTACGACCATGATGTTGCCACACTCATCCACCTTTGGCAACCCAACAATGAAGTCCATGGAAACACTCTCCCATGGTCTCTCCGGAATGGGTAGGGGCTGCAATAATCCTCCGGGACGGGATTGTTCTGTCTTGTCTTGCTGGCACACAAGACAAGTCTTCACATATAGCTCCACGTCGTCACGCATATTTGGCCAATAATATGCTCGTTCCACCAAGGCCAAAGTACGCCTTCCCCCTGGATGACCCGCCCACAAGGAGTCATGACACTCCTTTATGATCTCCTTGCGCGAGCCGTCCCATTTGGGCACAAAGATAGCTCCTCCCTTGGTGCGCACTACTCCATCCTCAAGCCAAAACCGTCGGGTCCTCCCATGTAGTGCCAACTCCACAAGACTTTTGGCTTGAGGGTCCTTCTTCATTCCCTCTTTGATCCGCTGCAAGAGAGAGAAGGCGGGCTGAGTAATGGAAGCTAACTCAGCCTTGCGACTTAGTGCATCCGCCACCAAGTTAGCCTTGCCCGGCTTGTACTCCAAGACATAGTCGAACTCGGCTAAGAAGTCTTGCCACCTTGCTTGCTTGGAGTGAGCTTCTTACGTGTGCGAAAGTAGCTTGTGGCGGCGTTATCAGTCTTGACCACGAACTTGGACCCCAACAAGTAATGCCTCCAAGTTCGTAAGCAATGTACCACGGCCGTCATCTCCTTCTCTGGACCGTGTAGCGCCTCTCGGTTTCATTGAGCTTACGACTCTCGTAAGCTATAGGATGTCCCTCCTGCATCAAGACTCCTCCAATGGCAAAGTCTGAGGCATCAGTGTGTACCTCATAAGTTTTGGTGTGGTCTGGCAAGGCCAACACCGGCTCCTCCATCACGGCTCGCTTGAGTGCCATGAACGCCTCTTGGCACTTCTCATCCCAACTCCAAAGCCGGTTCTTCTTAAGTAGGTCCGTCAAAGGTGCGGCTATGTGGGAGTATCCTTGGATGAAGCGCCGGTAGTAGTTTACCAGCCCGAGGAAGGATCTTAGCTCGGGCACCTTCCTTGGCGGCTCCCATTCTTGAATGGCTCGGACTTTGGCTTCATCCATCCTCGGCTTCCCTCGTCCCACAATGTGCCCTAAGAACGCCACCTCTTCTTGGGCGAAAGCACACTTTTCCTTCTTCACATAGAGCTCATTCTCCCGCAAGACTTGGAAGACTTGCCGTAGATGCTTAATATGATCTTGTAGTGTCTTCTGTAGATCACAATATCATCCAAGTATACTACGACAAATCTATCTAAGAAGGGCTGGAGTACCTTGTTCATGAGTGTGCAAAAGTGGCGGGAGCATTCGTAAGACCGAAGGGCATGACCAAGAACTCGTAAGAGCCATACCTTGTGACGCATGCGAGTCTTGGGCACATCCCCTTCAGCTATCCGGACACGATAGTAGCACGAGCGCAAGTCCAACTTGGTGAACCACCGTGCTTCCCAAGCTGGTCGAACAAGTCTGCAATGAGCGGGATGGGATACTTGTTCTTTACCGTGATCTTGTTCAAGGCGCGATAGTCGATACACAACCGGCGAACCATCGTGCTTCCTGCGGAACAAGACCGGTGCGCCGTATGGAGCCTTTGATGGTTGGATGTAGCCCGCATCCAACAATTCCTTAATTTGTCTCCTCAACTCTTCAAGTTCCGGAGGAGACATGCGGTAGGTACCGCGGTGGTGGCCTAGCCCACAGCGGCTCAATCTCGTGATCCACCTCTCTCTTAGGTGGTAGTTTCTTCGGGAGCTCCGGTGGCATGATGTCTTGGAACTCCTCCAAGACAGTAGTGATCTCGGTGGGCACATCAACAACAATCTCTCCGGTATCTTCCTTGATGGCCGCAAGGAAGGTAGGCTCGCCTCTCTTGATGCCCTTGTGGATTTGCAAGGCCGGCGTAGCTCCATGCTTTGGTCCTCCATGAGTCAATGGTACCATGCGTGCCTCATCCTTCTCCAAGATGCACATGGTGTTGGCGAAAGGCATCGGGATTGCCTTAACCCGGTCCATGAACTCCATGCCAAACACCATGTCATGATCGTCCATAGGAACTACTGAAAAGTTCACAAGGCCACGCCACTCACCTATTTGGACCTCCACATCTCTGGCCACGCCATAGATGGGCTTGATTGGAATTGACAGCCTTCATCCAACCTTGCTGCTCTCCGGAGTACTTGATACCATGGCGCTTAGCTTCTCCAACCTTAGGAAGTTGTTTGACGCTCCGGTGTCCACCAAGCCACGTACCTCTTGTCCATGAATCTTGGCTTGGACAAAGAGTCGACCACCTTGGTCTTTCTTGGACATCTCAACCTTGGCCTTGATAGAGTTAAGAACTTGGAGAGAACCCATGCCGGCATTGGTGCTAGCCTTGCTCTTTCTCTTGGGCAAGAGATGAAAGATGACTCTTAAGAGGGCAATCTCGAGCTAGATGCTCACCTTTGCAAATGTAGCACTCGAGGGTCTCTTCTCGCGATTGTCCCCCTTCTTCCACCTTGGATTGCTGCCTCCCTCCTTCCCCAGGTGCCTTGGGCGCCTCCTTCGCTTGACCAGATGCTCCCCACCTTGTACCTTGGTGGGGATCTTGGTTTTAGGCTTCTCCGTCCTTTGGAACTCAATAAGAGATTCCGCTTCTGAGACATGGCCGTCGGAAGATCCTCTACTCCGCGCCTCTTGAGTTCCAACTTGGCCCGATTTTGGAGGCCATCCACGAAGGTGAAGAATGCTTCCTTCTCAGGATAATCCGGGATCTCCAAGAGTAGCTCGTTGAACTCCTTCACGTATTCTCGAATGCTACCCTTGTGAGAGAGATGTCTTAGCTTCGCCCTTGCCTCATTCTCGGAATTATCCGGACGGAACTGCCGCTTGAGCTCCTTCTTGAATTCTTCCCAAGTGGAGATTGAGCAAGTCCCCTTCTCAATCTCCGCGTGCCGCCGCCTCCACCATACTAGTGCCATGTCTTCAAGGTGAGGGTGACATTGTTGATCTTTGAGGCATCCTCCATGATGCCGGCGGCACCAGTCTTGCTCCATGCCCCAAAAGAAGTTGTCCACTTCCTTGGCGTTCAGCGCCCTTGTATGCCTTAGGCCTTGGCACATCGATCCTGGGTGGTAGTGTAAGGCTCGGCGTTGATGTAGATGCCGTCGAGTTAATGCCTCTAGCCACCACCGCCTTAAGAGGGCCACCTCCGATCCAACCTCGCAATCGTGCCCGCAAGCTCTTCCCTAAGAGCCTTGTTCTCCTTCTCAAGGTCAAGGACCCTTAGGGTGAGAGCCTCATCCGCGATCTTGCGTTGCTCTGCTTACATTGAGGCCACTTGGTTCACCGCACCCAGCAACGCATCCTCGAGTCCTTCCACCTTGGCCTCGAGATCCTCTGCTGAGTCTCCACCGTCGTGAGCCTAGCCTCAAAGCCGTCCATCACCTTCTTGGACGCACCCCGGGACCTTCCTCTCCTTGAGCTTTCCTCCATCTCGAAGGGTTGCTCCTCGTCGCGCACCACATCGGCCATCTTTGCCTTTGATGCTTCCCACGCACGAACCTTCGCTCTGATACCAACTGTCACGGACTGATTCTTCAGCTACTCCGTGCGGCACTTAGACACGCCTCCTTCGTGCTAAGTCAGCCTTGATCCGACCCTTGGACGCCTTAAAGGCTTTGAGAAAGCTTAAGGGAACCTTTGAGAGAGCTAGAGAGCTTTGAAGGAGAACTTGTATTGATTGCTTGGAAATGCTTGGATGATTACAAATGAGCCCCAAGTGGGGGTATATATGAGACTCCACCTCCTCTGGGACGGTTAGGATCATCTTGATCCAACGGTGGAGATCAATCCTCTAGAGTTCTCTACACTTCTCTATACATCTCTACACTTATCTACACAAGTCTATCATATCCTAGACTTTCCTAGAAGTCTCTAGAAAGTCTTGGAGAGTGGGAGAGCCTTCTTGAGTGGGCCTTGGCTCTCAAATCCGAATTGGGCCTTGGGACTCAGCCCAGACTTGATGTACACTTTGGGCTTGGTGTAGGATGTCCCCAAGTTAGCCTTAGAATGTTCTTGGGCCAAATTGGGCCGTTACACTTGCGCTCCCCTCGGGCATCTCACAAGACGCGGGGCCACGCCCTCGCAAGGAAAACTTTCAAAACGACAGGCGAAGTCGCGCCCTTGTCTGGCGACGTTGTCCGCAATACTTGGCCTCAAATTAAGGAAGGGCAATTGATGATGGTTAACTACCATGATACGCATAAACCTCTCACGTGTTAACTGTCATGATACGCATAAACCTCTCACGTTCGCCACTACTCCACCTTCCCTACTAGTCGGGAACATGGGTAACCACCCCACTATTTCGGGTCATGGGACATCCACGACCTCAACACCTCCTATAAAAGGAAGACTTGAGAGAGGTACACCCCATTTACACACCCTCACTCCTCATTTTGCTCCTGAGTACTCTGTTTTTCTCTCTGCAGATCACTCTTTCAGCTAGGGGTGTGCATGGTTCGGCCAAAACCGAAAAAACCGATAACCGAACCGCCTTCGGTTTTTTCAGTTCGGTTAATTCGGTTTTTCGGTTCGGTTTCGGTCAAAACTGAATACCGGTTAATTCGGTTCGATTTCGGTTTTGCGATTCGGTTTTTTCGGTCACCGAAAAAACCGAACTCCTTTATTTTATTTTTTTACATTTAATTTATGTTGGTATTTTTTTTTCAGTTTTTGGACATTTTTTTGAATCATCTTGTTGCAATTGTTTAATTGTTTTGTTTCATTCAACAAGTTTAGGGAGGTGATATAAAAAATAGGAAAAATTTTGTCAAAATTCAAATTTACAAAAAAATTCGGTTTATTCAGTTAAAAACCGAACCGAACCAAACCGAAACCGTTTCGGTTCATTCGGTTTTATGAGCGAGTTCGGTTTATTACGGTCCAAAACCGAAAACCGAATTCACCGATCAATTCGGTTCGGTTTTAACCAAACCGACCGAATACCCAACCCTACTTTCAACAGCAGATCGCCATCTGCAACACTCCGCCTTACCAGATCATCACCTCTAGCATCTGAGAACTCACTCCGCTTAGGAACGAAGTTATCACCTAGAACAATCATACCTTTTCAAATTCTCATATGCAAAATATCTTTAAATTTATCAACTTCCCAACAAATTATATGTTTTTTTCTTTTCAAATTTTGCTACTCATAAATATTAAAACCCAATTTTTTAAAACTACCAAAAAATTCCAAAATTATTTTCATGAACAAAGCTATATCTGATTTGGGACTTGCAACTTGCAAATAATACCTAATCAAAGCCTACAATGGTAATATCTTGGATGGAGTGACTCTTTCCAAATAAGTTGAGCTTCTAGTAGTAACTTACTAGTATTCTTCTTGTGCTTAAAAGTTGCACAATTTTAACTTTCAAGTTTGTGTTTTACTTAATTTTTCTTTTTTGGATAACATTTTTCGTAATGAATAACTTTTTTAAAAATTTTAAAATATATTTAGAAACCTTTAAGAATTTATGTATATATTCATATTTCTTAATATTTTTTTAACAAAATATTTTTTATGAAAATTTAAATCAACACAAGTTTAAAAGTCAAAATTGCTTTATGGTCTTTACTCTTTTTTTTGCTTAGCGTTTATTCAAAAAGTTCATTTTATTATGGAGAATTTGGAATTTTTAAAATTGATGGAATGCTTGTGGGACACAAGAAAATGTATGAATTTGTAAAGAAATTTTTTTGAAGTAAAGTTATAGATTTGGGGTTAATAAAAACTTAAAGGAGCCTTAATTGGGTATGTTTATAACCAAACCCTGATAATGAGTTACAATGGTAAATTAACTAAATCACCATCATTTATCTAAAATTTTAGAAAATTTCCACAGTTTTAAAACCCTACAATTTCTCCACCCTCTTCCCCACCCTACAATTCATCGCCACCTTCGCATCCCTCGTCGCAAGATCGATCTCCTCCGGGATCAACCGGCCCAACAGGCATCTTCTACAGTCCTCATTCTGTCTCGTGGTACCATCTCGGTTCGTCTCGTCGGGATCTAACAAATTAACGATACTATGGCGAGAATCAAGTAATTGATCAGAGATGGGAACGTGTGGACCAGAGTTCGCTATGTTGTTGGCGAAAAAATTGCTAGACGGCGGAATCGGAATCGTTGAGATCGAAGCAACGTGGACAAGCTTCAGCCGGAGCCGCGTGATGACTGCTTCCGCCGAGAGCAACGGTGGCCGGAGAAGAACAGGCGTCCTCATCTCCGTCTTCAATCTGAGGATGAGAATGAAACCGCTTCTCTTCAATCAAGCCTTCAGAAATGTGATGGCGAGGGTGTAGGCAGCACGGTTGATGGTGGGGAATGTGTTTGGGCCGCCGACAGGCGGTGTGTGGAGTAGACGCTGTATAGGAAGATTATTGGAAGGGGAAGAGGGTAGGGAATTGTGGGGTTTTAAATTATGGGAGGTTTTTTTTGAAACTTTTATATAAATTAGGGTGAAATTTATAATTTAGGATAACAAATGAAACTCTGACGTGATAATGCTAACAGAGCCATTAAAATATCTAAGCCTAACCCAATTCTATACTCATAATTACATGACTGGCCCAAAAAGTTTATATCAAGTTGCACTACCAGACCCGTACAGCAAGTTGGCCCTATTGGTGCTTTGTCATTAAATCTAATATGTTGGATTTATGCCTCGAATTAAATACACATATGAAGTCGGTTCTTTTAGCTGGTTTCGGAAATAGTTATTTCAATTAATTATAGTATTTTGGATAATTTTTTAATGATTGAGATCAAACAACTAACAACTAAATTTAAAAAATTATTGTTGATCTTTTTTTTTTCAAAACGCGATAACTACTTAAAAATATTGTTACCAAACACGTACATCATCTTTGTACCTTACATGCTTGTTTGAAAAATACATGCAGTATAAAGTCTGTTCTTTTTTGTGAAGCTGAATGCGAAATGTGAAGAAAAAATTGTGTGTTTGAGTGTGCTTTTTTGTTAAGTAACGTATTTGGTAATAAATTTCTCAAGTTATTGTTGTGTTTCGAATAAGTTACCTACGATTAAGTAGAGTTTAACTATAACTGTTTGATCTCAACTATTAGAAAATTATTCAAAATACTACAGCTAATTGAAACATCTAATCCTAAACAATGTCAACATAAATTTATTCTTTCAATTATTTTTCTTCTATTTTTTTACTCATTTGATTCGGTACGAAGATTGAGAACTATTGTTGATTACAGCATAATAAGCAAAGTGGGCAAATAAGACAAAAATAGCTTTATAAGATGAGAATATAGTAGATGGTAATAAAGTAAAGTGTATGTGGAATGTTTCATTTTTAAGAAAAGTAGCAATTTTGCTGGGATAACAAAAAAAAACGTATCGATTTTGTTGAGACGAATGAAGTATCATCTGATTTAATTCCACTAACTTTTTTGCTCTACTCACTTAATTCTTTTCTTTCTTCGAGGTAATTTAGTCCAATTAATGGAGTACATATTTTGGAAAATGGGTAAAAATGCCACTATCTTTCTTAAAGTTCTATATTTGCCACTGCTTTGATTTGAAATGTAATTGGTTGTTTATGATCTGAAATACTGTTTCTAGCTAGGTCCTGAGTTGACTTATTTCCTCTTGCACACTTGGTGCATCTTAGGTAAGAAACGTGGTGAGTTATAAATAGTTGTCCCTATAGTTTATTTTATTTGTTCTTAATTTTCCTTCCTTGAGTTGCTGCTAATTCTTTTGTTTGATTATGTGTTAAGTTAGTTCAAGTATGGTTTGATAAACATGTATGATTTGGCTGTTTGGGTTGCATGTATCGGCTGGTTGCCTCAAATTTCATTCTTTCAAGCATGCTCATTAGTTGGAAACTACTTGTTGCCCATCTACTTCTACCCATGTTCCTGTGAACCTTTCTCTGTTCATTGCTAGACTTTCAAGCATGTTTGATTAACTCCTAGTAAAACTAGGACGATCATGTCTACTACCTTTATTCATGTCTACTTCTTTTAGGATCCAAGCATGATAGCTTCTATGAAGTATGTCTCTTTTAATGCAATTGCATGATTGTTTAAAATCTTCCTTTATTGCTTGACTGCCGCCGAGTGTTCTATGTTACATGCCGATGGTAGTCCCCACTACCACTCCTCAAGTATCTTTACTGCTTTCTGCTTTTACTTTCCTATTTCCATTTTTTTCTTCTCGAGCAAGATACTAACCATTTTTGTTGAGAACTACGTGATTCCTCTGATCCCTCTCTAAGTAGTATCACTGATACTGAAAGGGTACGTAGGCAACCTCTTTGGGGCCCGAGGCATTACTATGTCTTATAGTTGCAGGTACCAGTTCTTGAATCTTTTCAACTGCTCAATGGATTTGAAACTTAAGGATCAAGAAAGCTGCACAAGAAAGGACTTGGACTTCACAAATTTTACCATTTCTTCTTCTCTCCTTTAAACTTGTAAATACATGTATACATTGGACTTCACAAATTTTACCATCAGCGGTGGGCAGTAATGAGTCGTTTAACCCATTCTCTTTGGGGTTCAACAGACATGCGTTCGGCGATTCGGAGCACCATTCCCCACCGCGTGAGAATCAGGGTGACGATTACGATTTGCCTCCCCGTAGGACACTTTTGTAAAAATTATTTGATTTTGGATATTTTTTATTGTAATTGATACATTTGGTTAATTTATAATTAAATTTATTTCTGTTTTTAATTGTAATCTATAAATACCAATAAATAATATTATTGAATCATTTATTAAATGATGAAAATAAAGAAATCATTTTAAAAAAAATAAAATATGGTAGCGGGCCTGGTAGGGGGCGGGGCGTTACCAGCCCCTGGGGTAGCGATCTGCCCGCTACCGTGCCCCCTACTAACGGTAGTGGGCTGGGTAGCGTCAGAAATGAAAGAAGAGGCCCAAAAAGAAGCGGGCTGGGTTGCGGGCTTTCTCGTTACTGTGGTAGTGGGATGGGTAGCAGATCGCCCCTACCCAGAACCCATTATTTACGTAGTGACCCATGGCTTTAGGTGTAGTGCCACTCCCCCTTTCTTCACTAGTGCTTGACTTGGAGTGATTCCTAGCTCTTGAACTTGTGCTTGGAAAGGTGTTGGAGCTTGTGGGCTTCACTTGCTCCATGATTTGTTGGAAGGTGCTTGCTCCATGCAACATGCCATTGGTGCTAGCTCCTTGCACCCGGTCCTTGTATGCACTTGGTGCTCCTCCTTCTTCTTCCCCATGCCATGGAGATGCTTGGATTGGATCAACCATGGTGATCAATAATGGTGTGTTCTCTTCATAGAATTTTTAAGTTAAGGATGTAATGTGTTCATCTTAGATTTTATTATCAAAATAAAACACAATTGGCTGTGGCCATGCATGGGTTGGGAGCAAGAATGAGGACTAGTGAAAGATCAGGCTATTGTTGCGTATGAAGATATGGCTAGGAGCAATGGTGGATTTAGGGTTAGAGAGTAAACTTGAGTAGCAATATATATATATATATATATATATATATATATATATATATATATATATATATATATATATATATATATATATATATATATATATATATATATTCCTTTTGGGAACCAGTGCTACAGCTGGAAAAGGAGAATTCAATTGGAGCTTTACTTACGACATCTGCAACAGCTTCCCTAATTTGTTTTTAAAATGGGGAAGTAAAGTCATATTCTCCAAATTATTTTTACTCAAACTTCAATAACTTTCCAATTTTAGAAAATCATGCATTTATTTACAAACTAGTCCTAAAAACATCAAATGTTTTAACCACAATAAGACTACAATCATTAAAGTGTAAAATAAAAAAATTAAATGAATAACGCATTTACTTGAAATATCAATATAATGGACCGAAAATTTAATTTTAAAAGTGAGTCAAACAAACATGGAGATAGTTGTAGTAAATGAGTGAAAAATAAACAAATTATAGTAATAAATATGGTAGAAATATTTTAACGTTTATGGTTTTTTACTTCTGTCTATCTCTCGATCGACGTTCATGATTTTATTTTATTTTGCTTGCTTGCTTACTTTTATTCGACTATTCATTTATATCTATTAGTTGTATCGTTGTAGATCCGACTATTTAGTTTTATCTACTTGTTCAAATTTTGCAAGGTTTTACAAACTAACTATGCCATGTATGTTTAATTTTAATTCGTTCATTTGGTGTTAAAAAGTTATAAAATCGTAATTTTGTTATAGAGTAAAATCGTAATTTTGTTATAGAGAGGCTGACTTGTTACAATCAACCGAGGTTCAATACATGTGTTACCATTACAATCCTCGAGGTTCAATACATGTGTTACCATTACGAACTTTAGATTCTGTAGTTGCATTTATTCACAATGAAACATGACTTAATATGATACGGTGTTTAAGCTATGGTGGAAATCGATTTACCTCAATAAGTCATGTCTATAGTGTCGCTTATGGATGAACTTCTCTAGTGGATCTGTTGGGTAGAACAATTTCATCATCCTCATAAGTCATCCTAATTTAATCAGCCCGGTTGGAAGCAAATAAAAAAATCTATTTCTAAGATAAAAATATCAACCTTGATGATGGTTTACGTTGCGACTTGTCTCCCATCATCGATGCCCATCTAGGCCTGCCATTTCTGGGACACCTCGCAGCTTTCCACTCGATCCTACCCTTGCATGCTACAGATCAATGGTCTTTTTGACAACCTATATTTTTCTTATTAGAAAAATAGACATGCACAACAATTAGGTGGTTTACTAAAACCTACATAAAACTAAAAAAATCTTTGTAATCCCATAGGACTCCGTCTCCAAGATCCCGTTTTTGAGCATTCCTCTTCAGGTACACACTGAAATTGATTGTAGATACAGTCATGCACATGAAAACTCCAAGCCCAATTGATGCCAATTAAATCCAACCATATATTCATTTTCTCCTGCTCACTGCTTGAAAATTTGGGCAATGCTTGAAAATTTGGGCAATGTTGCTCCCAAAGTGGTCCGCATCTCAAGTGGGTATCTCCCAAAAAATGAAACATGCAAACAGAAATCTAGAATGGTTTCTGACCTGGTTCCATATGAAGAAATACTCAAACCAGTCCAACTAATTTCTATAGAACCTTAGGGAACAACTGCCACAGGGAGAGCCATCAATCAAGCATTCCCAGCTCAGAAACAATATACATTAAGATCAACGGTAAGATTGAGTTGCAGTTGCACCATAATTTTCTTTTAAAGGTATTCCCGTAAACATGTCCTCCACAGAAACTTATGCTAGAAAGGGACACATTTCAGAGTAACATTTTAAAAAATCTCACTCAACTCTTTGCAGAAATATACTCTTCCTCAATTGTTTCCACAAGAAAATTCAAATATAATGATATGCTAAGATTCACTCATCAAATGAAGCCTAAAAGATAACTTTAACCTATCTTAATTAGCCTTAGACTTGAAGCAAACAAACGTAACTGATCGTCTCTATGCACAATTGTGTATACTCACCCCATCGACATCAGCATGCAAAATTTGTCCCTTGCTTGTTGTCAATGCTGCTACAAAATCGTCAGCCTATTTGATCATCATAAATTATTTTTGCTTCACCGGTAATATTAATTGAAAAAATTCACCAATGCTTTTGGTGACTATAAGACATTAGAGGAAGAGATGAGAACAGATAATGAATAAGATCCTCTTAGAATTACCTTCTGTGCTTGGTTGATCATTATTTCCTCAACATTTCCTTCTTGGTATTTACTAATTCTTTATTCAATGGCTTGGACATCTACCCCTCCATCAAACTAAATACTGCAAAAATTGACTATTTTAGTAAAAAGTCGGGTATTTGAGAAATCGGGAAGGATAGCTAGAAAAACTTACCCTTATCCTCTACTTCTTCCGGGTAATCATTATATTCTTTTAAGGATGAAAATTCATCTTTTCGTTTATTGAATCTGCAAAACAGAAAGAGACAGAATGACAAACAACATGATTGGTATGCTACATCAAGATTTTTACCTTTTATGAGCAACCTGCCACACATGATTGGTAACTAAATTTGCTAAACCTCTCGGAAAAATACTTTACATAGTTACCATAAACAATTTAGTCAATCCCTTAAAAAACAATGGTGGCTAACTGATAACGAAGGATTGAAAAACAGAGCCACTAACATGCATCAATAGCTCAAAAATCACCAATGCATTGGACTTATGGACACAAAGTGTGCATTTAAAAATAACCATAGAATGTTTATGGCTAAATTTCATGCGTACCTGTTGGTTCATTGTCAATTAGGAGCATGCGCTGAATCCTGCTGAATTTTAATAGGCTAGAACAAATTAGAACTTGTCACATTTGTGTTCACGAGATTTAAAAAATAAATGAAGAGCCATTAAATAATTCATTAAATTAAAGTTTTATATAAAGCAAAACAATTTAAATAAGAAAACCAAAAAATGAAAGAACATAGAGATTCCAGTATGAAGGTATTCAGTTCATGCATCCAAGACACCATATAATAAGTTCAGTGAGTCAAATGAACTAAGAGAAATGTGTGCAACTGACATTCTCATCCGGTAGTTTTGAGAGAGAGCTTTAAACAATAATATAATGGGCAACAAAATTTCTAACAGCTTCATCATGGACCACTACTGCATCGATGATATTATCGCCCGTTCTTACATCCGGAATCTGCAGTACAAGCCGAAGCAAAACGACAACATAAATTTAATAAATGCAAATTTGGAATTGCAGAGAGCTCTACCCACCTAGCTCGGTTCCGTAAAACCCACCATTGTTGTTGGAACCCGAAGAACCCGCAGTTGGTGGAACCCGAAGAAACGGTGACGGCACCGATGATAGATTAGGAAAGCAGTTGATGGGAATTATTGTCGGCCGGACTGAAATGCTCGAGCTTGTTCAATGATTCATATGTCCTTTCTCTCCTCCGACAGTTGAATCATGGAAGAAGAAAGAAATAAAGAGGCGGAGCACGGAAATGAAACAGAGGAAGATGAATAGGTAATTGAGGAAATTAATTGGAATTAATGTAGTTTTAATCACCGATTAAAACATACCAGAAATGAGTGGATTAATTGGAATGAAACGACTATTTTATTGAGAATGGAATTGATTGTATATTGATTTAATTGACATAAATGAGCGCATTAACGACAAAAAAAATCTCAGCCCAGTTGGCGTTGACATGTATCTTACGTGGCTTCACCAAATCTCTTCATTCATTTTTTTCTGGCTATTTATGGTAGTGGTCTTGTATTAATATATAATAGTAGATGTCAATTACCAATAGTTGTGATAGTATACGATGGTAGAAAAGAAAGATGATGATGTGAAATGTAAATTTATTTGTTTCTATGTACATAAGGTGCACAATGGCCAGCATATAGTTACTCTTATAAATATATACTTGTATAATTCTCAAAATTCAGATTTTCCCTCCTATTTTCTCTATATAATTCATATACATTTTCCTCAAATTTTCAAACATCCAAACTAAATCTAAATCTAAAATATTATTTTATAAAGAACATAACATGGATGTTAAAACTTTAAGAGAAAAAAGAACGAAGACAACAACGTAAACTTGTAAAAAATGCCTAATGTCAGATTACTGCCTCTGGCTATGCTACTGCTGTGCATGCATTTCAAGTTGGTACATGTGTTTAAGAGGCGGATTCCTTAGTTAAACTAGGAAAGGGGGCAGAAGTCAGAACAGAACCACAACTGTGGTCAGTTTGTTTTTTGTTTAACCATCTTTATCAAAAAAACAGAGAGGTGCAAGACAATTCCTATCCTGAACTAAAATGGAGTAAAAAACAAATTCTAAAGGACTAAAGTGCTTGGGAAACCCATTAACCTTAATTAGGGGTGAGAACGAGCCGAGCCCGGCAGGCTCAAGCTCGAGCTCGTGAAGTTGAGGCTCGGCTTGAATTCTACTTGAGCCTAAAATCAAGCTCGAGTTTGACTCGTGAAAAGCTCGAGCTCGGCTCGAAAGCTCGTGAGGCTCGATATGATTGAGGTAAGCTCGTTTCAACTCGGCTCGATTAGGCTCGAATCAAACTCGCGAGATTCGAAAATTCCTTACGTGTACAATATGAGGGTATTATGGATATTTCCATGAGGCTCGTTGGCTCGAGCTCGGCTCGAAAGCTCGTGAGGCTCGATATGGTTGCTGGGTAAGCTCGTTTTGACTTGACTCAAACCAAACTCGTGAGGCTCATTAAGACTCGCGAGCCTAACCGAGCCGAGTCTCTAAAGCTCGGGCTCGACTCGTATAATTTACGAGCTTAAAAATCGGGTCGAGCTCAAGGCTCGCGAAGCTCAGCTCGTTAGGCTCGTAAGAGCCCGAGCTGGCTCAGCTTGTTTCTCACCCCCTAACCTTAATAGGAAGTACTATTTTGAATACAAAAAAGGTCTTAAAAGTCTAATATTGCAAACAAAAGGGGTTGGAAAGAACATGAAAGATCAGAACCTTCGTTTTTTTGGGGGGACAAAAACTTCTCTCTCCAAGGAAGGTCTCGTGTATGACTTGTACATAGTTATAGCTACCTGCCAAATTCTAGAATGCTTAAATTATTGCCGCTAATCGATAATAATTACAGCTAACAGATGTTTATCAAAAGAAATATCTATCCAACTTTCAATTCAATCCGGTGGGCTGCTTGCTCACAAGTCAGATTTGTCTACTCATTCACCCATATCAATATTGTACTAGTATAAATACGAACTCTGCTTCCTTAATCCTTACTTGTCTTGTCACCATTAAAGGCATACCACAAACTGAAACCCACAAATATGGGTCGAACAATTCTCTGTTCAACAACTCAATCCAGTTTCATGAAAACCCCTAAAAGTTTTTCATCTGATCATCGGCTTCGTCCAGACGCGATTGCAATCGGATTGGGCAACACCCAGTTACCAAGACCGAGCCTTTGGACCAAAACTCGATCTGGGTCGCAGAGAGTGGCTGCTGCAGCCTTGACTAGCTTCCATGATCAAACTACAGAGAGCTTCTATGATGTGCTGGGGATTTCAGAAAAAGGAACGATCTTGGAGATCAAGAAGGCTTACAAGCTGCTGGCGAGGAGGTACCATCCAGATGTTTCGCCACCGGAAAGAGTAGAAGAGAACACGAAGAGGTTCATTCAGTTGCAGCAAGCTTACGAGACCTTGTCGGATCCGTACACAAGGGCTCTGTACGATAAAGACTTGACCTTTGGCTTGCACTTGGCTTTCTCTTCAAGAACACAAAAGGTGGAGAACGTGAGGATGTAATTAATTCCCTTTCTGGGTTTCTGTTTTTTGATAA
The DNA here is from genome assembly GCA_024586325.1 of Stellera chamaejasme. NCBI lineage: Eukaryota > Viridiplantae > Streptophyta > Magnoliopsida > Malvales > Thymelaeaceae > Stellera > Stellera chamaejasme. The sequence continues at coordinate 7,849,659 of CM044982.1, read as the reverse complement.
TACGAAAACTAAAGTTGGATTCTTTTTCAGGATTGGGAGGTGAAAAGTGAGTGGGAGGATCGGTGGCTGAATCAGCTCTGGGAGCTCAGGAGGAAGAGCATGGACAGAGATTCAGGGGAGAATATGTCTTGGGGCGCAAGAATGAGAAGGTCAAAGTCAAGAGCATCGTCAACAGTTATGGAATGATTAATCGTTGATCACCTAACTAATTGCAGGTTGTGAACGTAAATAGAAGTTACTTAAGAATAGCCATAATTTGAGCAACTTGGAATTGAAATTAGTGATTCCCGAAAAGGAGCAATAGTGCAGTATCAATCACCTGAAAATTACAAATCAAATTACAATGGTTAAAGTGTTTCTATCATAGGAATGACAAAATTGTAAAACACAACACTCCGTCAGACCTAGCGGTGCCGCTTCATCTACCGTCGGGTTGCCGTGCCAGCTTCTGAGCGTCTCTACGCATCTTTTCCGATTAGATGCATCAGCCTTAACAGCCACGGTCAAGGTTGACCTCGCAGTGCCGCCGCCGCCGCTCAGGTCCCCTTTGCCTCCAACAGGCGTTCACCAGTTTCCCTGCATCGTGCGATTTTTGTGCCTGCTGTCCAGTCGGATTTCGTCAACACGATTCGCAACCCCAATTGATGGCTACCCTTCCGCTCAGTCGTCTCGTGCTTCGATCCAGATCGTGGTATGGTGCCCCGACAGCTGCAACCACTCTCCATGGCCGGCGCGTGTTTAGGATCATCGTAGGCCTTACTCCTCGGCCACCTGGCAAGCTCATCTCTCCTCCGTTATTGGGTTATGATGTCTTCTACCCTCCAATATCGGCCGGACTCCATCGTGTTGGGGGCTTCCATTGGTCAGCATGTTGCGTGCTCCACCAGCATGTATTATAGGATCCCCTCGGATTCCTATGGGTTTCAAGGCCAGGCCACGGGTTGGCTGCAGTGCCCCAAATAGCTATTAGCGGGCCGCGCTAGGGGCATTAGATCCAAGTCTGGTGCTAGAGGCAGTGGATCAAACTCTGGTGGGGTTTGGGGATCTCCCCCCACCTGGAACCATGATTCCCTGGATACGAAGCAGGCTGAAGGTGAGGCCCTTCTGGTTTGCTTTAACCATGTTTTTTGGACCTCCTTTGTTATTTCTGTTTTGGTAGTGTTGGTTCTTTTTGTTATTGTTGTTTCTCTGATTTGCTGCATTTTTGTCTTTCTTGATGTCTACTACAAGTGGTGAGGGGCGTGAGGGGGCGTTTTGCTTCATGTAAATGGATGCTTCTGTACGACATTTTCATGTGTATTTCGATGCATTTAAAATCACAATTTGGATGACGTTGAAGTTGGTTCATTCCACTACGATTAACACCTACGATGACTACTTACGACTTTTCTTTCTTGTTGGTTTCTAGTATTTTACTGTATGTTCGCGTTTAGTTGTGATTAGGTGCTGCTTTTGTTTTGTCTTGTCAATGTGTAGCTTTTATCTCCATACTTTGTGTCCGGATTGGATCTTTTTCCCTATCTGCTATCTTCTTTTTCTTTATGATGATTAATCATATTGGTTCTTTCCTGCTAAAAAAAATTAGCTCCAAATTTAGGTATTATTTTCATATTAGACATTTAAATGGATTAGATTTTTTCCCTAAAAAAAGTACTCTAATTTTATTAGTCTCACTACGTTACAAAGAACCTAATTAAAGAACCTAATCTTCTTCCTTACACCCACTTTTCCAAATATAACCCTACCATTTATGATGAGAACATTCCACTTGCTTTGCCACATCCCATTCATTTGCCAATCGGATAACAACAAACAGTTTTCGGCTCTTTGTTCGTTTCTGCTTATACATTTACACGAATGCATTTATGAACTTCGAACCATGCACAAAACAAAAGCCAGCACGTAGAATTTCAAGCTGTCCAACACATGTAATAGTACTTTGTATGTACATCCTTCTCTCCGAATAATTGAATGCTTTTGATTAATTAAGGGTGTGATCGCAGCTTTCTAATTAACTTTTCTATTAGTCGCTTTTAACGTTTAGCTATACATAAGTGATGTCGATCATTAAAAATATCTAAAACATTATGATTATTTGTATATTAAAAATATCTAAATCATTATTTTCAGCATCTAATTTATGAATTTTGAAGTGATGTTATCACTTTTTTGAAGTGATGAACGAGATCTGTGCATTTGATCAACTGGTGGATTTCAAAAATCCCTTTTGATTATGAGTGCATTTAATGTTTGTTTAGCTAATGGCTTTCCTCCCCCCACCCCCCATAATTTCATTATTGGCTTTACATGCTAAAAGCTTTTCAATATAAGAAGTTGTGTGTGAAGAAGCAGATAGAGCTTTGAGTGTAATGGTGATTAATGCCACGAGATCCATTATCTCTTCTTGGCAAGCTTCCTGGATATGGAAGTCATACCAATCCTTGAGTCAGGGTTGTGGGTAGTGATTTAGTATTTCCTTATATTTTTTCATACCTCTACCAAATTAAGTAGCGTTTTTCTGAGCATATGGATTTAGGTAATGTAGAAAATGAAGATAATTAAGATTAATATGTAGAAGATGGAGAGTATAAATGCTCAAATCTGGATTCATCATACATTAGATTACCACAACCTTTGGTATGACTAATTTATTTGGTTTGTGGTGTCTGCTTGTCTGCATTGTATTGCAGAATTTAGAAAAAATGAAAGAGTTTGGGCTGGTCCCTTAATTGGAATGGTTCCAGCGTTGCTGCATGATAAACTAGCAAATGCTATGAAAGCAAATTGTGGTTTCTGTTCATAGAGCTATCATTGAAAATGAAGAACTGAAAGAAGAGGCATGACAGAGTTTCTGTCAGACAAATTTGTCACCCAGCCATGCCCAGTCCATGGTCAAAGTCATGTCCTCTCTGTAGAATGGGTTTCAGTAAATGCCAAGAAGAAGACTATGCTTGCAGTTTGTAACTTGAGGTTCCATCATGTGATGTTTTTTTTACATAATTTGGGTACTTCTACCTACTTAATAGAAAGAAACCATACACCATTGAAATTTTAGTTTCATTGATTCCACCATTTTTACAGAGTTCAGTTGGCTAACTAAAAATAAAATACAGCAACTTACTAAATTCTACTATCACCGAAATGCATTTTGAACAAAAAAATTGCTAGATAAAAATTATGTTGCATTTAGCCAGAAAAAAAAAAGAAGAAAAAAACTTGTTTTCACATATCCATTTTGTTTACTATCATTGACCTTCATCCATGCATCAGATGCTCTTTAACTCTATTTTACCAATAAGCGCAAAGCTGAGTCAACCTGTTCAAATGACTGCTTAACATAGAGCTTAAGTTGTCCCTTCTTAACAACCATCACCTTCTTAGCAGAAGCTTTCATTGTTTCACTAAGTTATTGCATGACGCGAATGCAGGTCGGAGGAGTTTCATCTAAACAAGGTTGAAGGAAAATTTTGTCCTATTGCAAAATGTTTTATACACAATCTAGCCTTATGTCTTTTTTTTTAATGATACATTTAGAGGTAGGGGATGTGGATTGTGGAGGCTCAAACTCGAGACCTCCACTTCATGTCTAATTAGCATAGTCATTAGATTAGATGCTCATGATAGTCTTATGTTTTTGTTACACAAATAATATGTACATGAATGAAACACCTTTGATTATATGATGATGTTGAATATAGTAATAAAAAGTTGTATCAAGGGGAATTTTCCATACCATAAAGGTATTCATAAAAATCGACAAGATCTTCAAAATAGAAGTCGAGCAGATATCAAAATTATGTGAAAAGATAGTCAAAATTAATTACAATAAATTGATTGTACCCGTTCCGTAGGAGGGGTAATCAACCAGTTTTAATGTTGAATGGACTTCTTCATGATCCAGTCCTTCCACTTGAAAGTTTGGTGCTTTGTATATGTGAATGAAAGGGAGTTAGAAAGTAAGGGGAAATGAAGGAAATAAAGTAAAAGAGATAATATACTAAACTTTTCTAAAGGTTTGCGTTCATCAAAATATTGTTTACAGAAATAAATTTTATGGTTATGAATTGTGTGAAAATTAGAGAATGAATGGACGTAACGGAAAATTTTCAAAATAATATTCCTTTCATCCATAAAAATGCATAGTTGAATTTATGTTTGATTTAAATTTTTGTTAAGAAATTCTAAAATTATAAATATATATATATATATATATATATATATATATATATATATATATATGATAGTAATCATCCAAAATGCTACCAAAAGCGCCCAAATTAATAGTCCACCATAAGGGCCCCATTAAAAACTCAAGTACTTACAAGGACCTAAGTAATATTCCCGGACTTAATAAAGCGTTTACTCGGACAAAACATTGGATATTCTCGGAGAATCATTACCCGAACAAATACAGAACACGTGCAAATAACGGTATATTGACTTATTACGACATTGCCACCATTAATACTTGCTATATAACAAACACTGATGGCATAAGTCAAGCCTCTCGCGCTTTCAAGTCACTTCATTGACAAGACAAACAGTTAACGCACTATCAACAGACCATCATTCCTCGAATTTCGAGAATCGCGTAACGCACACGCACCAATGGCATCAAGCAACGTCAACACGCGTCAATTGCGTAAACACATGGCGGCAACTGCCCAAACAGCGCCGTTATCAAATGGCGCCGTCTGTGGAAACGACAGAAGGTCCCAAGAGGTTCACTCGTTCCAAATATCATCTCCGGTCAATAGGATTTCCAACTATTCAAAAGTCTCGGACCTTGTTGGTCCGAGAAATTCAAAAGGGTGATAAATAAATATCCCCAATTCAAAATTCCCGGACCTTGTTGGTCCGAGAAATTCAAACGGGGGATAAATAAATTTCCCCAATTCAAAATTCTCGGACCTTGTTGGTCCGAGAAATTCAAAGAGGGGATAAATAAATATCCCCAATTCAAAATTTCCAGACCTTGTTGGTCCGAGAAATTCAAAGGGGGGATAAATATATATCCCAAATTCAAAATTTCCGGACCTTGTTGGTCCGAGAAATTCAAAAGGGGGATAAATAAATATCCCCAATTCAAAATTGAAACTCAAAGGGGGGATAAATAAATATCCCCAATTCAAAATTTCCGGACCTTGTTGGTCCAAGAAATTCAAAGGGGGGATAAATAAATATCCCCAATTCAAAATTTCCGGACTTTGTTGGTCCGAGAAATTCAAAGGGGGGATAAATAAATATCCCAAATTCAAAATTCTCGGACCTTGTTGGTCCGAGAAATTCAAACGGGGGATAAATAAATATCCCCAATCCAAAATTCCCGGACCTTGAAGGTCCGAGAAGTTCAAAAGGGGGATAAATAAATATCCCCAATTCAATAAATCCCGGACCTTATTGATCCGAGAAAATTCCATTTGGATTGGAATTTGTGGCCCCACTTTGTCCGACCACATGCAAGCTTATTTAACAAAAGTAACATGTTTCTTTCCCGAACATATGCATGGACATGGTGAACATTGTCCGAACACACTCATCTTCACACACATGCATCCTTGCCCGAACATATGCATGGTTAACATGTTCGGCGCCTTTATTTCCCGAATACATGCATGTTGTGCATTGGCTGATTGTATACATGTAGCCGAACATGTGCATGTGCATGGTGCCAACATGTTGACCATGTGCATGTCCATACATGCTAACCTCCCTTTCCCGAATACATGCATGCTTGTTGGTGCCGAACATGTGCATGTGCATGGTGCCAACATGTTGACCATGTACATGTCCATGCACACTTTTTTGCCCGAACATGATCATGTATGTATTCGGACACATGTCCATATTTCATTTGCTAGGATATACTACTACATTGCCCGAACATTGACAAAAAATACGTGTCCATGTCCTGAAGTATTTACACTACCTACATTTATTTACAGTGCCCGAACATGCACATGTACGGCTGTTTGTACATTTCACCCGGACCTTGTTGGCCCGATAAATTCAAAGGAGAGATAAAAAATCTTTAATTCAAAATCCTGAACCATGTTGGTTCGAGGAATTCAAAGGGAGGATAAAATCCTCAATTCAAAGTCCCGAACCAGGTTGGTTCGAGGAATTCAAAGGGAGGAAAAAATCTTCAATTCAAAATCCTGAATCAGGTTGGTTTGAGGAATTCAAAGGGAGGATAAAATCCTCAATTCAAAAACCTGAACCAGGTTGGTTCGAGGAATTCAAAGGGAGGATAAAATCTTCAATTCAAAATCCCGAACCATGTTGGTTCGAGGAATTCAAAGGGAGGATAAAATCTTCAATTCAAAATCCCGAACCAACCTGGTTCGAGGAATTCAAAGGGAGGATAAAATCCTCAATTCAAAATCCCGAACCAGGTTGGTTCGAGGAATTCAAAGGGAGGATAAAATCCTCAATTCAAAATCCCGAACCATGTTGGTTCTAGAAATTCAAAGGGAAGATAAAATCTTTAATTCAAAATCCCGAACCAGGTTGGTTCGAGAAATTCAAAGGGAGGATAAAATCCTCAATTCAAAATCTCGAACCATGTTGGTTCGAGGAATTCAAAGGGAGGATAAAATCCTCAATTCAAAATCCCGAACCAGGTTGGTTCGAGAAATTCAAAGGGAGGATAAAATCCTCAATTCAAAATCTCGAACCATGTTGGTTCGAGGAATTCAAAGGGAGGATAAAATCCTCAATTCAAAATCCCGAACCAGGTTGGTTCGAGGAATTCAAAGGGAGGATAAAATCCTCAATTCAAAATCCCGAACCAGGTTGGTTCGAGGAATTCAAAGGGAGGATAAAATCCTCAATTCAAAATCCCGAACCAGGTTGGTTCGAGGAATTCAAAGGGAGGATAAAATCCTCAATTCAAAATCCCGAACCAGGTTGGTTCGAGAAATTCAAAGGGAGGATAAAATCCTCAATTCAAAATCCCGAACTAGGTTGGTTCTAGAAATTCAAAGGGAGGATAAAATCCTTAATTCAAAATTCTGAACCATGTTGGTTCGAGGAATTCAAAGGGAGGATAAAATCCTTAATTCAAAATCTCGAACCATGTTGGTTCGAGGAATTCAAAGGGAGGATAAAATTCTCAATTTAAAAACCCGAATCAGGTTGGTTCGAGGAATTCAAAGGGAGGATAAAATCCTCAATTCAAAATCCCGAACCATGTTGGTTCGAGGAATTCAAAGGGAGGATAAAATCCTTAATTCAAAATCCCGAACCAGGTTGGTTCTAGAAATTCATAGGGAGGATAAAATCCTCAATTCAAAATCTCGAACCATGTTGGTTCGAGGAATTCAAAGGGAGGATAAAATCCTCAATTCAAAATCTCGAACCATGTTGGTTCGAGGAATTCAAAGGGAGGATAAAATTCTCAATTCAAAATCCCGAACTAGGTTGGTTCGAGGAATTCAAAGGGATGATAAAATCCTCAATTCAAAATCCTGAACCAGGTTGGTTCGAGAAATTCAAAGGGAGGATAGAATCCTCAATTCAAAATCTCGAACCATGTTGGTTCGAGGAATTCAAAGGGAGGATAAAATCCTCAATTCAAAATCCCGAACCAGGTTGGTTCGAGAAATTCAAAGGAGGATGCAAATCCTATTTCAAATCTCGAACCTTAGTTGTTCGGGAAATTCAAAGGAGGATGTAAGTCCTGAAAATCTCGAACCTTAATTGTTCGGGAAATTCAAAGGATGATGTAAGTCCTAAAAATCTCGAACCTTAGTTGTTCGGGAAATTCAGAGGAGGATACAAATCCTATTTCAAATCTCGAACCTTAGTTGTTCGGGATAATTCAAAATATAATGCAAATCTCGAACCTTAGTTGTTCGGGAAATACAGTTGGGATGACAAATCGTTTAAAAATTTTCAGATCGTCAACACCTTGAGTCATCTGAGGAAACACTCAAAGTTATTCGGACTCTTTACAGTCGGCCGCATGACAAAGGGGGGACTTGATGGCCGTTAGGCCCAATCATCCAAACAGACCTACCGAAAGACCCAAATTAATAGCCCACCATAAAGGCTATATATATATTTATATAAACTAAAGATATTCATTTATCATTTGCATATAAATTATAAAGTTTTATATAATAAAATAATAAAACATAAAAATATAAATTTTATTAGTAGTGAGGGAGTATGTACAAGCTATTAATTGCAGATTAGAGAATGAATGGAAGAGAGTCTTTCTATTTAACACATTCGTGTTAAAACAAACACCTACTCCATTACCTATAAAAGAACCACACCCAAGAAACAATAAAATTTTATAATGGACAAAAATACCCAAGGATGACACATTAGGTATACATTTAATTTTTTTTTGAATATGTAAAAGTGTTCGCAATATAATAAATAATACTTTAATTGTTTACTTGTATTTATTTTTACCGTGTTTATTGTAACTCGTAAAACTTTCTATTACTAAATGTCTAAAGTTCATACTGTTTCAAAAAGTCCATACTGAAATACAAATTGTATAAAATACAAAGTGTATAAAGAGTTTTCAGAAATTAATTTTTACGATAAATTTTAAAAAATTCTTTTGTAATATGTAAAAGTGTTTGCAACAAAATATATAATACTTTTCTTGATTAGTTGTACTATTATTATTGTTTGTACTGTAACTCGTTAAACTGTCTATTACAAAATTATATACTGTCTAAACTAAATTACAAAGTGTATAAAGAGATTTTCATAAATTGATTTCAACAATAAAGTTTTAAAATTTCATTTTTAATATGTAAAAAGTGTTTGTTACATAATATGAGTATATATACTTTGATACTTTACAGAGTATTTATTTTTATTGTGTCTATTGTAACTCGTAAAATTGTCCACTACAAAAGTCCTCACTGTCTAAGACGAGGTCATCAAAGATCGAGATTACGATCTCGCTGATCGTTGGAGATTGAGAATGAACCAAAATGTCTAATAATTTCTTCCAAAGTGTCTATACCGAAGAGCAGTAATGTCTATGCTTGAGAAACTTCAATTTAAAAAATCCACTAAACTAATTCAAATATGAATCATTTAAAATTTCACAAAATTAAAAAATGTAAAAATATTTATAATTCGGAAGCATCCAAATTGTACTAAATCAAAAGCAAATTAGAACTAATTCGGAGTATTTACTACAAAATAATATTATATCTATTAGAAAGAGTCTATAGTGCCTAGGGGTGAAAGTCTAACCCGTGACCCGACCTGAACCCGGACCCGAATTAACGGGTTGGGTCGGTTTCGTGAGGGAAATGTGTCTGTGAAACCCGACCCGACCCGTCAAACGTCGGGTTATCGGGTGACCATCGGGTTTAACCCGAAAACCCAACCCGAATAATTTGATTGCCCCCAGCCCAGCCCAACTCTAACCTAGCCTAACTAACTTACTGCCCAGCCCACCCAGCCCAAACCCAACCCTGCCAGCCCACCCAGCCCAAACTCTAATCTACGTACCTTGTTAGATCGACATACGTACCTTGTTAGATCGACATACGTACCTTGTTAGATCGACATACTTACTGTGAGCGGGAGGGCCGCTCGTCGGGGGGCTTTTCCGCCAATTTTGGGGAAAACGAGGGAGTCGCCACCTTTATTTTTTAGAAAATGGGAAATTAAGGAAAAACCCAATTTTGACTCCGAATTTTAGAAAAGGCAATTTCCACGAAAACCAGAGATTTTAAGTCCGGGGATTGGGTACAAATTGGGAAGGTGTTAGGCACCCAATTTGTCTGAAAATAATTCTTAAAACAAAATAAAAGCCGATTCCCATAAATTAATTAATGCAAAATGATTAATTTTTTTATTTTCAAACAATGGGTTAATTTTAGTTAATTGGACTTGGGCATGGATTATGGGCTTCCAAACTGCCTACGTACCCGTTTGAATCGGGATCAAAGCCCACGTAGTTCGCTCCCGTTGGACCGGGAGAACTCGGGGTTAGAAAGCGTACCTGTCAAATCGGTGAAGCGGCGGTCGAATTGCCTGGATGTCGGAGACGGTCAAGTTGCCTCGATCTGTTGTTGAAGATAGCGGTCGAATTGCTTGGACGTTGGCGGCGGTCCACTTGCCTCGATGCCTTGGTATTTTTTGTTGCCTTTTCCGAGGAGTTCAAAAAAACCCGAGTCAAACTCTGAAAGAGTAAAAAATAAAATTCTAGAATTAGTTCAATAATGATGGTGGGAAACACAAACTAATACAATAATCACAATGAGAGAAATAAATAAATAAGTGACGATAATTGATTTTTGTATTTTTTTTATAATGGTCAGAACTATGTAAAAGCATGCTAATTGACATAAAATTAATCAAAGTAACAATTATGAAATCAAATAAACTCATGAGGAACAAATAATCAAAGAAACACAATGCTGTCAGTGACCCATTTGTAACAAAATCAAACTTAAAACCTGTTAAACCTGAAATTCGCAAACAAAAGAGAGTTAGTGACTTAGTTGACAAAAATAAAAAGAAGTAAGGATCAAGGGGGAGTTCTACCGGGTTTCCTTTGCACACAAATGCGACACGTGTCCCTTCCCTGTAACCCGCTATTTCGCGACGCACCGCAACTCCGGCGGCTGGGCTGCGCGCGGCGACGGCGACAAGCGGCGGCGGTCGCGGGTTGCGGCAGTGCTCCGGCGACTAGGGAATGTTCTGCGGCTGGCGGCGGCAAGGCAGTCTTTTGAAGGCCCTGGCTAGCCAAACCGAGTCGGGTTGGCTTCGGCTTCCCTCGGTGGTTTGGTGAGATCGGGCTCCTCTCCGGCGGTGGTGCTGGGGTTGTGAGGCTCCGATGCTGAGCTGCAGGTGCGGGAGTCGAGTCTGAGGCTCCGGCAGCGGGTCAGCAGCTGTTGTGCGTCTGCTGGCGGTGGGGCTCGATGGAGCCTAGAACCGGCGAGTTCGGTCTGCTGGTTCTGCTGCGATCCGGCGTCTTTGCGGCCGGTAGATGGTGCTTGCAGCCTCGACTGAGGTGGCTTGGAGGAGGGAATGGAGCTAGATAGCAGGAAGTTTTGGTGGGGGAGGAGCAACCGAGAGTTACTTTGGGGAAGAAGAAGAAGAGCGGAGGAGTTGATTCCTCTGTTCTCAGCTGTGGGAATCTCTATTTATAGAGATATGAGGGAGGCTAGGGTTAGGGTGGAGGCTAGGGTTAGGGTGGAGTTGGTGGCTAGGGTTTGAAGAGGTTGGGTGAAGGTGGGAGGTCGAGAATGGCGGAGGTAGAATCGTGAAGGATACATCCGGGAAGAGTCTTGGAGAAGAAGCAAAGTAGAAAAGGGTAAAATAATACCCTACCATCCTAAGTTCCCCTAAAGTCTAATTTAGTCCCTATAATTTGTAAATTAACCAAAATAAGCTCCTAGGTTAATCGGTTAGAAATGATTGTTAACAGTTTGCCCCCCATCAGCTTACTTTTATTTGCAGAAAAGTTAGCTGATGTCCGAGTGTCAGTGGGCCTAAACGTCTAGGCGGTCTAATCGCCTAAAGTGAGGGTCTAAATACCCAGGCAGTCTAATCGCCTAATGTGGGGGTCTAATTACTTAGGCAGTCTAATCGCCTAATGTGGGGGTCTAAATACCCAGGCAGTCTAATCGCCTAATGTGGGGCCTATAATTACCCAGGCAGTCTAATTGCCTAATGTGAATTGCCTAATGTGGGGCCTATAATTACCCAGGCAGCCTGATCGCCTAATGTGGGGGTCTAAGTACCCAGGCAGTCTAATCGCCTAATGTGGGGCCTATAATTACCCAGGCAGTCTAATTGCCTAATGTGGGGCCTATAATTACCCAGGCAGTCTAATCGCCTAATGGGGCCTATAATTACCCAGGCAGTCTAATCGCCTAATGTGGGGCCTATAATTACCCAGGCAGTCTAATCGCCTAATGTGGGGCCTATAATTACCCAGGCAGTCTAATCGCCTAAATCGGGGCCTATAATTACCCAGGCAGTCTAATCGCCTAAATCGGGGCCTATAATTACCCAGGGTCGTCTAAGACAAAATGTCAAGATCATCGAAATACGAGGGCCAAGGTGCCGAGATTATCAAAATTCGGAGGCCTAAGTGCCAAAATCATCGAAGTACAGAGTCGAAGTGCTAACAATTGTCAAGGTGTAGGCCAAAGCGCCTAACTTTTCTAGAGATGAGCCTAAGTGCCTAATTTGAACACTATCTCAACATTTGAGCTCAAATAACCTGAACTCCCTAAAGCAAACCATTTTTTGTAATTTTTCCATTTTTTCCATGTTAAGTCCAATTCACACAACTTTTCGTAAAAAGTCGTCCTTCTTCTTTTTCGTTTTTTTTTTTTTTTTGATTTTTCGTTTTGCTTCCTCTCTCTTTTTTTTTTTTTTTTTTTTTTCCAATTCCAATTAGGAAAAGAATAAAGCAAGTCCTATTCCTAATGGGACCTTGAATCCTTTTACAAATGGTTTTGGTTTTACATGAGGTCTATAAATAAAGCTCAATTGGAACATAATCACCACAATTCATCACTTTTCTTCTCTCCTCGTATTCTTTCTTTACAAAAATATTCTTCTCTTCCCTCATCATGAGTTCTCTTGATAATAGTATCCATTTGGTGATGCGTTCTATGGCCAAAGGAGAGCGCCGCCGTTTTGGTCGATTCGGGCTAGATGCTCTCTTCTCTCGCGAGGCGTGAAAGTGGTCATTAATTTGATTCATGCATCTGTGAAGTTCTGGGATCCTAATGACCATGTCTTCCGTCTTGGCAACAATCATGAAGAGTTATGCCCAACTCCCGAGGAATTTGGGGCATTATTGGGCACGAGCGTGACGAAGCGTATCGCGGTGCCAGATGGAAACCTGCGATCCTTCTCTGACATGGTGTCTATCCCTATAGCCCAACTTTCCTCAATACCGACGGCAATGCTGTCGACTTGCAAAAGCTCCTTCAACTGGTGTTTTCTTCCAACACCGAAGTCTGGTCAAATTCCCGGCGAGAGATTTTCGCCTTCGTCCTCGTAAGTCGATACTTACTTGTCCTTCAGGAAGGATCCGGTCATGTATTTGCAGCTTCATTGGCGCGCGATATGCAGGATGGGAGGACCATCATACCCCTGATTCTAGGTGAAACGCTGAACGGCCTGGATGATCATTTTGCCGACCCTCGCGTGCCGCTGAGAGGGAGTCCTCTCCTTTTACAGGTATTTTTCTGAAGAATTATTCTTGATATAGAACGACCCCTTTTTTTTTTTGACTAACCCCTTCAATTTGTTTAGATGTGGCTCATGGAAAACGAGATTGATCGGGGACCCTACGACACCCAATTATTCTGCGGTTGGATTCAGGAATCGGCGGATCGTTCTTACTCAAGATTCAAAGGCCCAATGGGTCGCCTTTTTCATGCATCTTTCTTGCGATAAAATCCACTGGACTTGCCCATGGTGGAGGATTGATCGGTGGGTGACTCGATCTCCGGATATCGGTGGTGTGCCTCCCGGCTTTTATAAGACTTCTTTCTACTGTCCTTCTCGCATCCGCAGCAAATGAGGCTACCGCAAGTTATTCCAAATGAGGTCGGCCGCGCTTTCCTTCCCCGGGCCTGCCTCTTCTAGCGCTTGGCGAAAGATTTGAGTTATGGACCTTGCGGACGTTGCTGACTGCTGCTGGAGATGATCCTGATTTTAGCCAATCGACGGAGTACTCCGACTGGTTGACTCGAGAAGTGAAAGACAGGGAGATTGTAAGGTATAAGGTTTTACGCGAGGAAGTGAAAGGCTTGCCCCTGCACACTGAGATTAAGGTTGTTGAATGAAGGAAATTCGCGATTTTTTCGAGCGTGGTGAAGGGAGACAAAAACAGAGAAGTCGAAGTTGTTGATGACAACCTAGACGCGACTCTTGAGGTCATGGAGGATCGGCGAGATAAAGAAAGGCAGCGTGACTTCGAAAGGAGTGACTTGAGATACCAACTTGACACGAAGAGAAAAAGACTTTCTTGAGTACCAGCAAGGTCACTATTCATACTGTCTAATGTTTAGTCCCTAGGGTTTTTAAATTTCCAACTTAAGAACGCTCGAGGAATTTTCATCTTAGCTTTAATATGAGAAACAAAAGATAAGTTTATTTGGCAACAAAATTTTACAATGTTGTCTTTTCTCATAGCATCATACATAGTACTTCTTTAATTGATCCAAGTTGGTCGGTTCTCTAAAGCTAATTCCATCCAAGTCCGTAATGTATGCCGCTCCACCAGTGCAAAATCTCTTTGACTAAGTATGGGCCACTCCAATTAGGCTTGAACTTTCCTCGGGTCATGCACAGTGCTCTGATTTCCTTCAAGACTAAGTCTCCAACTTTGATTCCTCTTGGTTTAACCTTCTTATTATATGCACGTGAGATTCTCTTCTGATACGCTTGGGTATGCTGGAGTGCGCGAAGTCTCTTTTCATCAAGTAATGCTAATTCCTCATACCGAGATCTCAACCAATCAACTTCTGAGACATGGTTTTCCATTAAGACTCTCAGTGACGGAACTTCTAGCTCAAGCGGGAGGACCGCTTCCATGCCATAAACTAAAGAGAACGGGGTTGCCCCGGTCGGCGTTCTAATCGACGTCCGATATCCCCATAGCGCAAGAGGTAACTTCTCCGGCCAACATTTCGCACTTTCAATGGTTCTTCGAGGATATTCTTGAGAGTTTTATTCGCAGCTTCGACAAAGACCGCTTGTCCTGGGGCGATATGGCGAAGATTTGTGATGGTTGATTTGATATTTGTCAAATAGCCGAGGACGGCATCCTTGAAATGACCTCCGTTGTCCGAGACAATCTCATTCGGTACCCCATATCGGCAGATAATGTTGGTTTCAATGAATTTGGCGACCACGGGCGGCGCCTAGTGAGGCAAATGACGCAGCCTTCCACCCATTTCGTGAAGTAATCAATCGCAACGAGAATGTATTCATGTCCGTTTGACGCTTTGGAGTTATTTTCCGATGATATCAATACCCCATGCAGAGAATGGCCATGGTGAAGACAAAACATTAAGGGACACCGGGGACGGTGTTGCCTTTTCGCATGGATCCGGCATCGATGACACTTTCTGACATACTCTGCACTATCTGCTTCCATAGTAGGCCAATAGTATCCAAGACGTAAGATTTTCTTTGCCATCATATAACCATTCATGTGTGGAGCTTGACAACCTTGGTGGATTTCATCCATTATTTGTTTCGCCTGTTCTCGATTAACACAAAGGAGGTGGACTCCTTCATATGACCTTCTGTAAAGGGTGTTTCCAGAGAGGAAATATTGTGCGGCTCTCCTCATCGTGGTTCTTGTATCGCTAAGAGTAAGAGGTTCCCCTCTCAGATACTTGACGATATCTGAGTACCACGAATCTTCATCGATTGGACGGTCTAAGTCTATGCTATAGCAGAAAGAGGGCTGGTCTCTTTGTTCCACTACGAGGGGTCTCATTTTGACGCCTGTCGGGATCTCGATCATGGATGCAAGAGTTGCTAGAGCATCTGCAAACTGGTTCTTGGCGCGGGGGAGGAATTCAAATTCTACATTCCTAAATTTAGCCGCCAATTTCTCTAAATGAGCATTATAAATGATTAGCCTTTCGTCTTTAGTCTTCCACTCCTTTTGAATCTGACGGATTATAAGTGCCGAATCTCCATTGACTTTGATATCTTTTGCCCCCAATTCCAGTGCAGCCTCGAGCGCAACGATACATGCCTCATACTCCGCGACATTATTAGTGCATTCGGAATTCAATTTAACGGATAGTGGGGTGTGGGACCCGTCTGAGCAACCAAAAGAACGCCAACACCGTGGCCTTTCTCGATTTGACGCGCCATCAAAGAAAATTTCCCAATCACATCGGTGGACGCCACTTGGCCGATCGTTTCATCGTGGAATTGTAATTGTCTCTTCGGATGACGAGATTGGGTTATGAGCAAGATGTTCTGCAACAACACTCCCTTTGATTGATTTCTGTGTAGAGTATTTTATATCAAACTCAGAAAGCACCATGATCCATCGGGCCATTCGTTGGTTCAAGGATGGCTTGTCTAACAAGTATTTAAGAGGATCCATTCTGGATATCAATATGACTTCCTGAGAGGTTAGATAGTGCCTCAGCTTTCGACACGTCCATACCAAGGCTAGGCACGTCTTCTCCAGGGGTGGATATTTAACTTCATACTCAAGGAATTTCTTGCTCAGATAATATATGGCTTGTTCTTTATTCGTCCCAGGGATGGCCTGGCTAGCATGGCGCCAGCAGAGGTTTCTAATACCGTGAGATATAACAGGAACGGACGTCCTTCTAGTGGCGGCATTAGTATTGGTGGATTGGCAAGGTAATGCTGGATCGAATCAAATGCCTTTTGACAATCTTCATTCCATTCGGTGACATTCCTTTTTCTAAGAAGCTTGAAAATTGGTTCACATCTGGCCGTGAGTTGTGAAATGAATCTTCCAATATATTGAATTCTTCCCAGGAAGCCTCTGATTTCTTTCTCGGTACGGGGAGGACCCATACCTCGTATTGCTTCAATTTTCTCGGGATCGACCTCTATTCCTCTGTGGGTGATGAGAAATCCGAGCAGTTTCCCACTAGTAACACCGAAAGCACACTTCTGAGGGTTTAAACGCAAGTTGTATTTCTGGATGCGCTCAAAAAAACGTCGCAATGCTGGGACGTGTCCTTCTCTTGTCTTTGATTTGACTATCATATCATCCACATATACCTCAACATCTTTATGGATCATGTCATGTAGTATAGTGGTCGCGGCTCGCTGATACGTAGCTCCAAAGATTTTTAACCCAAACGGCATGACTTTATAGCAGAATGTCCCCCATGGAGTGATGAATGATGTTTTGGCCATGTCTTCCGGGGCCATTTTAATCTGATTATACCCAGAGAAACCGTCCATGAACGACAGTAGTGCATGACCGGCCGTGTTGTCAACTAACACATCGATGTGGGGCAAAGGGAATTCGTCTTTCGGACTTGCTTTATTGATGGGTCTGAAGTCGATGCGCATACGAACTCTTCCGTCTTTCTTCGCCATCGAACTATATTTGCCAACCATTCGGGATACTCGATTACTGTGATAAAGCCTGCCTTGAGGAGCTTTTCCACTTCTTCCTTGACTTTCATCGACCACTCAGGTTTAATTCTTCTGAGCTTCTGCTTGACTGGCTTGCAATCAGGTAGTATCGGGATGTGATGTTGAGCTATCTCGGGATCAATGCCAGGCATATCTTTATAAGACCAAGCAAACACATCCATAAATTCTTTTAACAATGCAACAAGTCCATCTTTTTCTTCTTTGCTTAATTTTGCACCAATGTTAATAAACTTAGGTTCGGTTTCATCATTTAAGTTCACAGATTCCAATTCCTCTTTTATTGGTTGAGCGTTCTTAGGTTGTTGGTTAAACTCCCTGGGGTCTAAATCATTAGTAGTAGAAGTAGCGACGATGTACTCGGAACTATTGATATTATTGATCGAGAAAGAAATTACATCAAAAGACTTTTCTGGAAGCAAAGCAACAGACTCAGAAATGACAGACTCGAAATTACTGCTAAGGCCTAGAGACAGACAGAAACTAGATGGATCCCAAATCGGAGGCACTTCATCGATGGCTTCTACCAGTGGTTGGATCAACAGGCTTGGGTCATAATCCACGTCATGGTCTTCAATCATTGCAACTTGATTCATCAGCGCAGACAACCCTTCCAGTGCTTCATCATTCTGAATCTCAGGAGGTTGGAGGACAACCTCATTGTTGGGGGCTTGGCAGTCGAAGAAAACTTCTAAACCTGGGATTACCCTTCCTTTCAAATGATCATAATGAGGTTCAGGGAACCCAAAGTAAGGGTATGAGTCACCTTCTTTTATAAATTGACCATTCAGGGTCTTGAAGTATGGAGATAGAGGATGGTTCTTAGGCTTTCCCTTTACTGCTTCCTCCTCTTCAGGGGTGGGTGCATATCCTAGGCCAAATGGTGGGGCGCCAGTCTTGAATTCAGGGAGCTCTGGGATGCCCCGTTGGTTTCTTCCGAGCCCCATCCCAGGAAAGTAGTTGAGTTTCTTCATGATATCAAGGACATGGATACTGAGGTTCATGTCCCCTCTCTGGTACACTTGATCTTTGATTGGAAGAATCTGATCTTCACTTGCAGCAAATTGAAACCCTGCCAAAGCCTTCCTGACCAACTCTATGTTATAGCAGTCTAGAGCTTTGGGGCGAATAGTTACCACAGACCCTTCATGAACAAATTTCGCACATTGGTGGAGAGACGATGGTACAACGTGGTAAGCGTGAATCCAAGGTCGTCCGAGTAGTAGATTGAAGCAAGCTGGGATGTCGAGTACCTGGAATTCAACCTGATGGAGGACATCAGCGAATTTCAGGGATAGGAGGACTACCCCTAACACCTCTCTCTTGGTGTTGTCATAGGCACGGACTTTCTGATCAGAAGGAGTAAATTCTGTTGCATCAACTCCTAGTGCACTGGCGGTTCTTAGTGGTAGGACGTTCAGAGCAGAGCCATTATCGATTAGGACCATCGGGACTTCTTTATTCCTAACCACAGTAGACACAAGTAATGGCTTGTTATGGCTTCCACCATCACTAGGAAGATCTTCATCATCAAAACTGAGGCCAGTCTTGGATCCGAAGGTAGCGGCTAACATATTCTGAATAGATTCTGGCTCAACTGCCGTAGGGACCACAACCTTGCTGAGAGCATTGAGCATGGCTTGGCGATGAGCCTTTGACTGCACCAATAGATCCCACAAGGAGATATTTGCTTGTGTCTTCTTCAATTGTTGCAAAATCGGGTCAATTTCCGGTTCGGGGGCAGGTAGGTACTCCCGCCCTGATCGAGTGGCAAGACAGAATGGGGAATTCTGATTTTCTATCTCGGGCTGTTCGTCATCTGATGTCATGACTTCCTCCCATGCTATGACGGCTACGTGGTCTTGAATGAAAATGGTTGGGTCCACGGCATTTCCAATAAATAGAGCATTTACCCTTGCATTTTCATGCCTCGGGAGTGGGTTGTTGACGATGTCCGGCTTAGCCGGAGGCGCTACGGTGCCATTATCTATCAAATCTTGAATCGCGTAGCGCAAAGCATGGCAATTATCTCGTGATATGACCTGGTTCTTGGTGGAACTCACACTGGTCTTGCCGATAATTCCTCGGGAGCGGGTCGAACGGGCGCGGATTTCGACGCTTCAGTAATCCCTTCTTCTCAAACCTTTGGAACACTTTGCTTAAGGGAGCATACAACTCTGTGAACTGTCGTGGTGGAGGCCTGTGAAATTGGGTAGAAATTGTATTAACTTCAGCAGGTTTATTCATAGGTGGCGCAAACGGTCTTTTGAATCTCGGTTCATCGGCCTTGATCAATCCTGTATTGATGGCATCTTCAATCTGAGTCCCCGCGACTACCAAGGCTTTAAAATTGGGAAGATACTGAGCGAACAAATGCTGGTGATAAACTGGCAAGAGATTCTTTACAACCATTGCCACCTGCTCATCTTCTGTTGGCCGACTCATCATTCCAGCAGCCTTTTGCTCTCCAACGTGCTATAAAGGCGAAAATGTTTCTCTCGGCGTCTGCTGGTAGTTTCAAGATCTCGACGTGTGACGTCGACTTCTAAGTTGTACTGATAATGTCTTTGAAACTCGATACAAATATCTTCCCATGCGCTTGACCTGGATGGCTCAAGATTCAAGAACCATTTGAGAGCTGGGCCGGTGAGAGATTGTTGGAACATTTGTGCCATAAGCACAGCATTGGCACCAAGTGGGGTCATAGCTCTTGCGTACATTTTGAGATGAGTCTTCGGACAGCCACTACCGTCAAATTTGTCCAACTCTGGCATCTTGAACTCTTTTGGTATGCATGCTTGTGGGAACAGTGAGAGGATATCAGAATCTAGCAACACATCGTACATCCTCATCTTCTTGACAACACCTTCCAGGGCCTACATTTTTTGTTCTACTTGCATGATTGGAGTGTTTTCGACAAATGGATTATTTGTCTCACCTCCCCGATTGAACATGGTTGAGGGTCCCCGACTGAACATAGTTGGAGTCATTTGATTGATCGGGGTTGAGGAAGACTCAAACCCTTGAGTTTCATGGTCTGCCGAGTATTCTGGACTGGAGTTTCAAACAAAACATTGTCAAAGAGGAGCTTCTTCTGAGATGAACTAGCAGTGGTACTGAGTGTCTTCATTTGCTGAGCCAGTTCGTCCATTCTTCGGTCTTGAGCTTCTTGGTTCTTGAGCAATTGCTTCAACATCTTAGACAGTTCGGGATCCATTCCTGTCATGACACCCCATAAGTCCTGATTATTTGACTTTCTAGCCCTAACATTTTTTAATTTTTCTTTGTGGTGATTATGTTCCAATAATGCTTATATAGGTCTCATATGCACATGAGCAAACACCGTGTGAAGCAAACAACATGTTGAACAAGCACCGAGATATGCAATACACCGTGAATATTGGGTACCTAAAGTTCAGTTCTAAAGTCATTATGTACATGAGGGTGAGAATGGGTTGGTCAAAGGTTCTCCAACAACTAGGTGTGCATATACCTCCCTCTCGGGTGCGAGGAGCACCCATTGGTCAAACGGTACTTTACGACCTTCAAGCGCTGTGGAGTTGGGACCGGTGCATAGTCATGTTGGGAGGACCAACTTTCTTATGCAACATGGTCTCCGGGCTCACTACCTAGGTTAATGCACACACAAATGAACAAGATATCCGTGATGCAGAGCACACATATGTCAATCACCATGTTATCAATCACCATGCTTTGCAATCAACAAATATTACACACATAATCGGCTTTCATAATATTTTAAAAAAATATTTTCAGCATTCAATCCTCTTATTTTCAAAGAATTTTGAAAATGGTCCCCAACGGAGTCGCCACTGTGAGCGGGAGGGCCGCTCGTCGGGGACTTTTCCGCCAATTTTGGGGAAAATGGGGGAGTCGCCACCTTTATTTTTTAGAAAATGGGAAATTAAGGAAAAACCCAATTTTTGACTCAATTTTAGAAAAGGCAATTCTGCGAAAACCATAGATTTTAAGTCCGGGGATTGGGTACAAATTGGGAAGGTGTTAGGCACCCAATTTGTCTGAAAATAATTCTTAAAACAAAATAAAAGCCGATTCCCATAAATTAATTAATGCAAAATGATTAATTTTTTTATTTTCAAACAATGGGTTAATTTTAGTTAATTGGACTTGGGCCTGGATTATGGGCTTCCAAACTGCCTACGCACCCGCTTTGAATCGGGATCAAAGCCCACGTAGTTCGCTCCCGTTGGACCGGAGAACTCGGGGTTAGAAAGCGTACTGTCAAATCGGTGAAGCGGCGGTCGAATTGCTCGGATGTCGGAGACGGTCAAGTTGCCTCGATCTGTTGTTGAAGATAGCGGTCGAATTGCTTGGACGTTGGCGGCGGTCCACTTGCCTCGATGCCTTGGTATTTTTTGTTGCCTTTTCCGAGGAGTTCAAAAAAACCCGAGTCAAACTCTGAAAGAGTAAAAAATAAAATTCTAGAATTAGTTCAATAATGATGGTGGGAAACACAAACTAATACAATAATCACAATGAGAGAAATAAATAAATAAGTGACGATAATTGATTTTTGTATTTTTTTTATAATGGTCAGAACTATGTAAAAGCATGCTAATTGACATAAAATTAATCAAAGTAACAATTATGAAATCAAATAAACTCATGAGGAACAAATAATCAAAGAAACACAATGCTGTCAGTGACCCATTTGTAACAAAATCAAACTTAAAACCTGTTAAACCTGAAATTCGCAAACAAAAGGGAGTTAGTGACTTAGTTGACAAACTAAAAAGAAGTAAGGATCAAGGGAGAGTTCTACCGGGTTTCCTTTGCACACAAATGCGACACGTGTCCCTTCCCTGTAACCCGCTATTTCGCGACGCAATTCGCAACTCCGGCGGCTGGGCTGCGCAGCTTCGCGGCGAACGGCGACAAGGCGGCGACGGTCGCGGGTTGCAGCAGGTGCTCCGGCGACTAGGGAATGTTCTGCAGCTGCTTGGCGGCGGCAAGGCAGTCTTTTGAAGGCCCTGGCTAGCCAAACCGAGTCGGGTTGGCTTCGGCTTCCCTCGGTGGTTTGGTGAGATCGGGCTCCTCTCCGGCGGTGGTGCTGGGGTTGTGAGGCTCCGATGCTGAGCTGCAGGTGCGGGAGTCGAGTCTGAGGCTCCGGCAGCGGGTCAGCAGCTGTTGGGCGTCTGCTGGCGGTGGGGCTCGATGGAGCCTAGAACCGGCGAGTTCGGTCTGCTGGTTCTGCTGCGATCCGGCGTGCTGCAGCCGGTAGATGGTGCTTGCAGCCTCGACTGAGGTGGCTTGGAGGAGGGAATGGAGCTAGATAGCAGGAAGTTTTGGTGGGGGAGGAGCAACCGAGAGTTACTTTGGGGAAGAAGAAGAAGAGCGGAGGAGTTGATTCCTCTGTTCTCACTGGGAATCTCTATTTATAGAGATATGAGGGAGGCTAGGGTTAGGGTGGAGGCTAGGGTTAGGGTGGAGTTGGTGGCTAGGGTTTGAAGAGGTTGGGTGAAGGTGGGAGGTCGAGAATGGCGGAGGTAGAATCGTGAAGGATACATCCGGGAAGAGTCTTGGAGAAGAAGCAAAGTAGAAAAGGGTAAAATAATACCCTACCATCCTAAGTTCCCCTAAAGTCTAATTTAGTCCCTATAATTTGTAAATTAACCAAAATAAGCTCCTAGGTTAATCGGTTAGAAATGATTGTTAACACTTACCTTGTTAGATCGACATACGTACCTTGTTAGATCGACATACGTACCTTGATAGATCAGCATGATAAGTAGTTTAGATCATCATCGTCAGATCAATATTTGTATTTGGACTTTAGATGTATTTCAGACTTGGATGTTTGAATGTTTTGATGTTTGCATGTATTTGATGTTGAATGTTTTGACGTTTAGACCTTTATAGAGAAAAACAAAACGTTTCAATCCATGAATCGGTCGATGGTCAACCCGACCTAACCGGCCGATTGGTCGGGTGACCCGACCAAATAAAAAGGGACATTTTGGGTTCAATTAAAATCGCTATACATGCCTAAATCAATGTTGAAACCCGTCTACAAAATTGATAAATTCAAATGGTACAAAATCCATAAAAAATTGATAAATTCAAATAAATCAATACTATCTACAAAATTATGGAAAACTGTCACCACAAAAAAAAACAATGTCCAAATACCACAACAAAGCCAACACTGGGAGAAGAACCACCGGAGGAGCAAAAGGAAGAGCATTAAAATCCAAATTCATCACAATAGTTGCACAAAATGTATCTACAATTCAGCATGTAGAACCAAACAGAAACAAGAGAGAAGATGAAATCAAAAGTAATCCTGGAAACAGAATGTATCTACAATTCAGCATGTAGTTTATTGGGTCTGGAAAATTATCAAGTCCAAATAGTTGCAAGCCCAAGCCCAATGAATCCTGGATTCGGAAATAAACTCCGTTCCCAGATCAGTCTGCGGGACGTAAGCGAACCGAAGTCAGTCGAGTTAGAACGGCGGAGAAGGCGATCATATAGCTTGGCGGGCGGA
The DNA here is from genome assembly GCA_024586325.1 of Stellera chamaejasme. NCBI lineage: Eukaryota > Viridiplantae > Streptophyta > Magnoliopsida > Malvales > Thymelaeaceae > Stellera > Stellera chamaejasme. Next base: position 7,826,006 of record CM044982.1, on the reverse strand, counting down.
GGATTCCGACGACGACGGCGAAGATTCATTGCGAACGGTCGGGTCTTCGTCCATCCCTGCATAAGACATGGCGGCCAATTTTTGGACCTCTTCGCACTAGTAATTACCAGCTGTTATCGAAGCACGTGAACTTTTTCATTTTTTTTTTCACGGCCTTCGATTAATTGAGTGGGCAATTTGCAATTTCTTTGTTGAATTCGCAGCAAACACCTCAAGGACCAAGAGGAGGTGGATGTAGTACATCAGCTTGACAAAGATAGGGGAATCACTCTCGAAGAGTTCAAGCTTATCAAAACACACATGTCCAATTGTATATTTCTCTTCTCCATCTTTTTTTTTTCTTTTCCCCTGTTACATGTCTATTGCTCTTGTTGATTCCATTTGCTTATTTGCTTGGTTTAGTGGCTTTCGGTACTGAAATATGATCTGTTTTAACTTCTCATTGAATATTTTTCTTGATTTGTTCTTACTTCGTCATTTGCATAAAGATGCTTCCGTTCTAGTGAAGACTTAATGAGGTTTGACTCTCACTTAAAAGTCTCAGCTCTCTTGCTTATAAGAAAAAAGGTCTGATCTCTCTGGATGTTTAGTTTATTGACTTGGCATGTAAGTCATGGCTGTCTCATGGGTGCGTAGGTGAATACGTTCGTATGGTGATATTTTCTGTTGAAAGCGTAGAGAATGTATTAGAAACTCACGCTTGTTGTTTCCATCTTGGAATCCTTAGTCTTGTGTAAAGATTTCTCTTCGTTTTCAATGTTTTGACTTGGAGATTTTTTCTCAGACATATGGAAACTGGCCCAGTCTGTGAAAGTGAGGCAAAGGTCTGCTCTTGTCCGTACACATCACTTCATTTCAAAAGAATATCGGTCAAAGAAATAGATCATATGTATTCCTAAATGATTATATCATGTATGAGTGCATAAGTAAACATTAGATTACAAACCATTATTTCAGGGTCGTGGCAACTGCAGTTACATACATGAGACGAGTTTACACGAGGTACGCTACTTAAGTTTCTGGGTAGTGACTTTGAGGTACTTGTCACCAAATGGTAGCCTGGCATCTAAACATGCTTTTTTCTCGTCCCCGTCATCATTGTTTTTCATCTTGCCGCGATGTAATTTTTTTGCCCCCTGTAGACTAGTATGATTATGAATTTTGTTGGCTGCAGTGGATATCAGCTTGTATTAGTATTCTGTACCAGAAAGGTACTCCATCCATCCCAGAAGATCTATTGTGTTTACCTTTTCGGAAAGCCCTAGAAAAACTGTTATGTTTTCATTTTAGAAACGTTTCTCACACTAACTATACCTTATGACCCTCAATTAATGTTCTCTCTCTCTCTCTCTCTCTTGGTCTTTTATCTGTCCTGCATCATTGGTGAGAACTTTCTGTCGATTAACAGGAGGAGCATGGCGGAGTATGATCCACGTCTTGTGGCTCCAAGTTGTTTGTACTTGGCAGCAAAGGCAGAAGAAAGTACAATTCAGGCCAGACTTCTCGTGTTTTACATTAAAAAACTATGTAATCACTTCTGACATTGACTTTACCTGTCAACTTGCCATCAAATTTTTGTCATTTGCTTATGATCTGCTTGCTTCACTTGCAGATTCTGATGAGAAGTACCGATTTGAAATAAAGGATATACTTGAAATGGAAATGAAGATACTAGAAGCTCTTGATTATTACTTAGTCGTATTCCATCCCTACCGATCGCTGGTTCAGTAAGCTTTCTTCAGCCATTTGTGTTATCGGCAAGTCTGTTTAATTTTTCATCTCATCCACTTATCAGGAAGATTATTTCCTGTTAATGGAAAATAACTTACAAGTATTAGTAGCTAATCCTCATGTTATTTGAGTTGCTTAAATGTACAGAGCAAGTGAAAGTGCATAATATTCAGTCTGCTTCAATATATCTGGAACTGCTGATCATTTAGATCATAATTTGACCTTTATTGACGCTTCTTATTTATTCACCGAGGATGCTGCTTACTTTCCTATTTTTAATACCACCGATCTAAATAGATTAAGCAAGATTAGATAAGGAAAGAATTTAAAAGTGCCTAGCTACTTAAGGTTATAGATCTTAGTCATACTATAACTCATGCTAATGGACAAAGGAATCCTTTCTGTCAGTAGTTGCTTCTCAGGTTTCAACTTTTCACAGGTTCTTGCAGGATGCTGGCGTTGGTGATCCAGGGATGACCCAGCTATCATGGTACAAGTGAAATCTGGTGGATTGACATTATGTATTTTCAGTTCAGCTTTAACATGTTATGCTTTTTTCATCCTTGAACTGAAAGATAGGGTGAGAGGTAGGGGCAATTCATTCAATTCATGTGCAGCTCTCTGATTTATTATGTGTGTGTGTGTGTTCTTGTGAGAACTGAAGGAACAATTTACTGGGGCGCTCAACCAGCAGATAACATGAACAAGTAAACTAAACTTAATTTCCCAGTTCAACTGCAAGTAGAGTTCTAGGGTGTTACTGTTGATTGCCACATATTTATGAGGTGCGACATGAGACTTGAGAGACAATTAGTCGAAGGGAAAAATGGTGCCTTATTTTCTGATGCTAGACGGGTCTATGACAGTGTGTGGGCATGTTATAGCATTCTACTTTTATAGAAAGATAAGGAGAAAGGACTGATAGTCGAGAAGTTAGATTTGAGTTTCCATAATTTCTGCCTTTGGCAGCTGAAAAAATTTCAGTTATGTAAATTTGATGTGTGAGTCCCTGCTCATTGTTGCTTCATGAATGGGTTGGAGGAAAAGGAGAATTCAGAGTGGGCTTATGCCGGATGTAACTAAGATTGAACTCTTAGAATACCTTATAGTACTTGTTTGCTTATGCTCCTAGGGACAATTTTTCACTAAGTGAACATGCTATAGTGGAAATATCTGGTGTCAAGTTTCTCTTGCAGCTCCCATTCTTTTTGCTGATTTTGTTCTCTGTACCACCTCATAATTCTGACAAATTAAACGTAACTGTTAACATTGTGGAAAGTTGCAACACAGGGGACTTCTCAATGATACCTACAAAATGGACCTCATCCTAATACATCCTCCACACTTGATCGCTTTAGCTTGCATATACATCGCCTGTGTATCCAGAGATAAGGATATCACAGCATGGTTTGAAGAACTTCGTGTTGATATGAATTTGGTGAGTGCTCTGCCCAACATCCATTCCCTATGCACTAATGCTCTACATCTGTACTGTATCTTGAGATTTAAAACCACAGGTATTCTAAACAAGGTAAAGCCGTCTTTAAGCTCTGATAAATGATGTCAAGATAATCCTTATCCATGTACATACACATAGGACAGTCATGCAAATATAGGGCATGGTCGGAGGCTCAGATATGTGTGCTACTCATGTTAAGATGCCTATTATGGTCTTGTGATGCAATTACCCATTCAGCGGTCTTCATTTCAAAGAATGAGCCTCTCATCATCTTATTTTTGGATATGTCAGGTGAAAAACATCTCCATGGAGATCTTGGATTTCTATGAGAACCAGAGAATGTTCATTCCAGAAGACAGGATCAATGGGGCTTTCAACAAACTGGCTATGAAGCTGTAACAAGTTGTCAAGATGTAACAGTTGCCTGGCTGATCCAGTTGTGGTATATGCAAAGAATGAAGAGGTAACATTGGACAATACTAAAGAACAGAAGCACGTAAGCAGATCTCATGTAACACTATCAATATCGGTAGGTCATTTATTACTGTTGGTAGGGAGTCCTTGTCTGTATAATCGACTTATAGTCGCTTGATCATGTTGATATTCAGGAATGTTATTTCGAGTTCTCTAAATCATGTACGGAGTACTGTATGTTTTATTCATGTCTGGTTAATTCTCGTAATGGCTAGTATAATTTCAGCAATAGCGTACAATACGCTGTGTTTTCTTAGTGGAATAAATTTAATTCTCCATCTCTCCCACCAGTAAAATGTAGTACTTTTTAGGTATATACTATTCCTTTTCAGAAAACTGTCACTCTCCATTCTCACCAAAAAAAAAAGCTTCTTCTATCTAATGTCTATTTTTACCTAATTAACTTTTAGTTAATAATAATTTTTTAATCTGTGTGTCCAAACAAATGCATTTAATTTACTGAAATGGCGGAGTATTAGATATGTACCAGTGTAAAGAATAAAACGTTAAAGAAAGTATAAAATTTGACGATAATAACAATTGAAAAAGCACAAAGTCTTAGTATGACCGACCTTACCCACTTACCCAAGGAGAAGAAAGATGAAGCATCGTAGCTTAATTGACACTCAAGAAACAAAGTGAAATTAGAGGCGTGATTCAAAGATGAGTTCTGTATTTCTTACGTCTCGATGAGTTCAAGCATAAACACATTTTAGCTTCAATAAAACAGTAGTAGAATCGAATTACAAAATTGGGCTTGGATGAAAGCAAGCAGCTGTAATCGATCATGCTTGGAAAGGGCATCGAAAGAGGCATCTCTATTTCCTGGCCTTTTTTGCCATTTTCTTTGCTGCATGATTGATCAAGACTGGAATGATCAGACTCAGATAGGCTAGGCATTTTATCAAACAGAAGGTGTGCAGGTAGAGGGAGAGTACCTAGTCTTCTTTTGGCTTCCGATTTTGCGAAGTATTCTCTCCATTCGTCAGTCAAAACAAAAATGGGGTCTTCTTCTTCTTCCTCCGCCGCCTCTTCCACTACATCTTCACCGTCCTCAAGCCTACGTTCAAGCCAGAAAAGTTGGAAAAGGAACCCTCAAAAAAAGCCACACACGCAGACGTGAATTTCGTTACTTATTGAATGTCATGGAATTGTAAAACCTACAGTTTACCCAACGGATGAACTTCACTGATAACAGCTGCAGACTCCGACTCAAATTGGTTGTCCGCCGGAACAGCTCCTCCGGCCTCTGGGTTTTGACTGAAGCTGGAGCTTAAGAGGAGGTGGTGGTGATGATGATGATGATGATGATGATGATTGGGGCACAGGACCATGTAGTGGTGATGATGGTGATGGTGTTGACAGTGATGGTGATGCGGACAGAACTGCACGTGGTGGTTGTGGTGGTGGTGCGGCGGCTGCTGCTGCGATAGCCGTCGTGGGTCTGAAGGCTCCATGGTCACTCATCAGTTTCTGAACCCCCATGGAAGAAACGCAATTCTGTGCGTCCAATTATCAACTATGTCATCTAACATTTTTAAGTTTTCCAAATATTCCCCCTACTTTCATACAGAGCAGTTACACCAATTTCTTCAAGTTTCAATTTTTCATTATTCCGTTATTATTTTTCAAGAGATTCATTCATGGTTGGTTGCCCGGACGGACAAAACAGCGGAAGCAGAATGTGCTCAGAAATAGCAGCCTGAACCATTGGCCTTGAGAAAGATTGCAGTAGATGATGAGGTTGTCGGCTACATTCCGTTCCGTTAAGAATTATAACCAGAGCCCCAATCCCCTGAAGCCAGTCTCTGCAAAATCCTCGCCATCGCCGCCGAAATCAAGCCCAACCTCAACCTCAATATCTGATTCTGGTTCGAAAAATTGGTGCGTTTACTTAATAATCTCCACAAATCCGCCCATCAAGACATACGTTGGCGCCACTATCGACTTCTGCCGACGGTGCGTTCAAGTACTTTTTAGATTGCCCTTCATACCTTCAGGTCGCTTCAACTTGGCAGGCTAGGATGGTACATCTGACAAAATTTCTGATTTCTGGGTGTATCGCCAAAAATTCCCATTTTATTTTTGGAACAGATGTTCTCCATTACCAAAAAAAAAAACCCTGCTTGAATTTCAGTGTTGTGCTTTTTATGGTTTTCTTGGATAATCTTGCTGCTTTTATATTCCTTGGTAATATTCTCTGCTGGAAATCACGCAGTTTCAGAATTTCACTCTTTTCTCCCCAAGTTTGATTCAAAATGCAAATACCAAGACCAAGTCTTTTGATTGTTGAGATCCCTTGTGCAGTTTGAAACAACATAATGGTGAACTTAAAGGTGGTGCAAAAGCATCCCGAGCTGGAAGGCCATGGGTATCTGCCTGCGTAATTCGAGGTTTCAAGAGTCAAAGTGAAGGTATTTACTCTTTCCTTACCAACCGCTCAAAACATGTTACTGTGGAATTGAGTGCACTTGTTCTGCCATTGCTTAGATGAATGAAATACTAATGCTTGGCCTTTCACTTAGAAGGACAGCTTACAGTTGCTGATCCTACACGCTCTTGTTTTGTGTTAAGCGGGAATCAAATAGAGGAAAAGATTGAGATGATTTTTCGCAGCCAAAGGTTTAAATTTTGTTTTCTGGTGTTACTTTGGATAATGTACTTAATGTTTAAACTACAGGTTCAGTATGTTACATTCTCCTTGGTGTTGGGCTACCTTCCTTGTGCCGACTGTTCTTCATCCTTTTGTTTCCTGGATTTGATAATGGATAAGCCAGGCTAGATTAATAGAACTTGTTTTTTCATAGTTCCAGTTGTTTTTAAAGTTATGATTCATTTCCCAGGATTAGAAGTTTCTCATTGACTCAATTTGAAGATGTACTAAAGTAATTTGGGTTTGCTTCTCCTGCTATTGAACCTACGTCCTGTATAGCTTGCAGCTTTGAAACTAAATGGAAATTGTTTTCAAGGAAGTCGGCACGCCAAACGAAGAATAAGGGCTCTGCAAATGAGACCAATGATGACGACTCGCTAAAATTATTGCAGCAGAGGCAAGTGGCTCTCAGCAGAGTTATGTGTTCACTGCCTTGCTATCATGTAGAAATTGAGTGGAAGCTGAATGCTTCCTAGTGTCAATTTTCTCGTTGCTTCTTTCATCATGATACTGTATAATATATAATGCATTGAATTCTTGTATAGGCTATTATCTACCGAAGGGTAAAGTGGTATTATTGCCAAAATAAGACAACGTAGCGCTGTGGCCTATTTGCAATAACTGTATAGCTTTTTGGCAGTATCTTTATTTCATATGAAATGCTTTTGTTCAGTGGCTACTGATTTGGTCAATGTTATTTATCACCCGGGTGAATTTTCACCCACCTAGAACACTTGGAAAATGAGAGGTGGATATGTAATTATTCAGTTAGTTGGGCTTGGGCTTCCAGATTACCTTGTAACTGAGTCATTTGGACTAGTGGGTGAAATATCACCTAGGTGATGATTAACAGGGTTGTACTGATTTATATCCTCAAGGAAGGTTCATAGAGAGATTCTCTTACTTGCTTGAAAGGAACCAATATTTGAGCTTAATTCATTTTGCAAGTGTTTTGATAGAGATGAAGTTGAGTAGAGATGGGGACAGAACAGAGTGAAGAACAATCTCACACCAAGGTTTTGTTTGGTTTTCAAACAGTCATATTAATCAAAGTCCGTTGAAAACAAGCTAAGAGTGATGCTTATAAGCCTTAGATCCTAAAACTTGGCCAAAACGCTTTCCATATATAAGAGGCGTAAGAGCATCTCTTTCTCTTCTATGGCCTGTAGCTTGCTGGCACAAATGTCCTCCTTTCCCCGCAATGCCCAAATTGGAAGTGCCAAAAAGATGAGCAAAGCTCTGCCTCTTGCATTGATAGTGATATGTTGCCATCATGTCCCCCATTCTTCATTCAATCGTCTCCAATGACTCACTTGAAAAAAGAAAGGGTTTTTTCCTTCTAATAATTTATTTCATACTCAAGGTATACATTTATACATATACAGTATCTCATGAATAGGAAAGTAAACTACTAGTTTAAGGCAAAAGAATAATTCTTATTAGCTACTTTCCTAAAGCATAGACATAATCAATCATTTACAGATTTATAAGAATCATTCCTAAATTAATTTGGATTTTCCTACACTCCCCTTCAAGTTGGTTTAAAGATATCCTCCATAGCCAGTTTGCTACTCAGAAAATCAAATTGCTTCTTGAACAGTCATTTTGTGAAGATATCTGCTACTTGCTCTCCAGTAGGAATATAAGACAAACACACCAGTCCATTCTCTATCTTCTCCTTAATAAAATGTTTATCCACTTCCACATGCTTTGTGCGGTCATGAAGGACTGGATTATGAGCAATTGAAATTGCAACCTTGTTATCACAGTATAACTTCATATGAGATAATTGTGCTGACTTATTCAAGTAATCTTCTTATCCACAAAATCTCACACATACCATGAGCCACAACCCTAAATTCAGCCCCAGCACTACTTTTGGCCACAACATTCTGTTTTTTACTTCACCAAGTAACTAAGTTACCACCAACATATGTGCAATAGCCTGAGGTAGATCTTCGATCCACTATGCTTCCAGCCCAATCTGCATCTGTGTAAGCTTCAATCTGTAGGTGTCCCCGTGATGACACGTTCGGTGAGGATGGGTCATAACACTCTTGGCCAGTAAACAACTTTCACATTGAAAATATGAAGTGTCTAACTTTTGGAACAAAACTGGAAACAAATGCTTCAAATAAGAGAAATTATGATGGCCCAATCTATAATGCCAAACCATTATTTGATCATGAACAGTAAGAGAACTTATGCTACTAAGTCCTTGAGCAGGTTTATTACTAGATAACTCATCTTCAAAATAGTAAAAACCATTAATCATCCTAGCACTGCCAATCGTCTTCCCCGAGGTCCTGAAAGATACAATGAGATTCATAGAAAATAATACATAAATTAGAATCTCTAGACAGTATGCTGACATACAAAAGATTACAGGCAAGTTTAGGAACATGGATAACATATTTAAGATCTATTCTCTCAGAAATTTTGATTAGCCCTTTTCCTGCAATAGGTGAGAAATTACCATCAGCTACCCTAACGTTTTTGTTTCCTGGGCACAGTATATATGATTGAAACAACTTTGAGGAATTGGTCATATGGTCAGAAGCTCCGGAATCAATTATCCACGGAGTAGATTGTTTAAAATGGCAGTTTTGTGCATGTTTTTCAGTGCCTGTGTGTGCGACAGAAGCAACAGAAATACCAGATGACGAGTTGGATTTCCACATTGCCTGAAGATACTCAATCTGCTCCTTGGTGAAAGGGATGGTTTCAGCTTCATTGATAGTTGGGAAGGCATGACCTGATCTGTCATTGGATTTACTCTTCCAGTTTGCAGGTTTTCCACGAATTCTCTAACAAGTTTCATGGGTATGGCGAGGCTTGTTACAGACATCACACCAAACCCGTGGTTTTTCATATGGTTTGCGGGGATATGAGGTAGTTCTGTTGTAGCTCCTTCCAGATGCTGCCAAGCCTGATCCTTCAGCAGTAGCTCTAATACCCTTTTTCCCAGCATCACGTTCCTCCGACTTTCTTCTCTTCTGACTTTCGAAAATACTTCACCAATTGGAGGTAGGGATTGCCTTCCAATAATTCTCCCACTTACCTTATCAAACTCAACATTGAGTCTAGCCAAGAACTTGTAAATCTGAGTCTTCTCTAGAGTCTTCTTATGATTGTGTGCATCCTCGATAGATTTCCATTCATAAGTATCAAAAAGATCCAGGTCTTGACAGATTCGCTTCAGCGAGTTAAAGTACTTTGTGGCGTTGCATTCACCTTGTCGTATTTCTCCGAGTTTGAGATTTAATTCAAAGATCTGAGATTGATTCTCCGGATCAGAATACATTTAAGTTACATTCTCCCAGAGTTCTTTGGTTGTGGGATAACACATGTAATTGGCGCTGATTTCTTCTTCCATGGAGTTTACAAGCCACGTCATCACCATAGAATTTTCAGCATCCCATGCTGCATAGGTTGGATCATTCTCCTCTAGAGTCTTCTTTTCACCCGGTCAAGTAACCCCATTTTTTCTGGCCTCTCATGTGCAACCGAATTGATTGAGACCATCTTAGGAAGTTATCACCATTCAGACGAATGGTTGTGATCTGGACATAATGGGATTCTGATTTTTTGAGGGATCAGTGGTTGGAGCAGTTGGTGAAACAATGGTGGATTCATCACTAGGCATAGTTTTAGGAAGGAAGAAAGAATGTTGGGAGGAAGAGAACTTTGCTCTGATACCAACTTGAAAAGAAATGTTTTTTTCCTTTTGATAATTTATTTCATACTCAAGGGTATACATTTATACATGTACAATATCTCATGAATAGGAAAGTAAACTACTGGTTTAAGGCAAAAGAATAATTCATATTAGCCACTTTCCTAAAGCATAGACATAATCAATCATTTACAGATTTATAGGAATCATTCCTAAATTAATTTGGATTTTTCCACAGACTCTTGCAATATAATGTTGCCTATGATGTTTGGAAAGGGTTGGGACTTGATTTGGAATTAAAACAATTGGTCCATCACAGGGGCGTTGACGAGAGCTTATGGGCAGCTCTGGAACTAGTTGGCAGAAGTTTTGCAGTATCAAAACTCAGAAAAAATATTTTGAAATGTCTGTTCTTTTCTATATTTCCAGTGCAAAGCAGTATTCTGGGTAGTATAGACTAATTTGTTATAATAACTTTGTTTTTATTTGGATTAGCTAATCATGCAGAATAACAGATCACATATACACATCTTGCTTCCACAACTAGTTACAGAGGAGTTTTGCGATCAAACCCAAGCTGAAGCATAAGAAGCGCCACGTAAGTAAGTAGCTCTCCGCCGTCCTTGAGCTGTTGGACATGCTCTTTCCAGCCACAACAAACAGCAGCATAAGCGAGCAATTCTGTCCACATTTTGCTGATGGTATCCCAGGCCTGTTGGTCCAGTGAAGAGGTTGATATGTCTGGAGAATTAGGGGGCAGTAGTTGACGTTGCAACTCCTGCAATAGCAAACCCCCTCTTTGTAGCACCATAGGGTATTGAAGCTTATCTCTCTGCTTGCCTTCCGCTTCTGGTAATGAATGTTGAGTGGGGTTGTCGTACAGCTGCCTGGCAAATGCAGTTATGGTTTGTCTGGAGTTGTTGCGGTAAAGGCGATTCACCTCCATTATCAAGCGTTTGTATATCACATCACCTGTTAACCCTTTCGGCAACATCAATGGATGGACCAGTGCCAGATACATCATGTAGTCTGATATATGCTTTGCTGCTTTGCAGGGATCACAATCAGTTGGTGTTTGCCTATGGTATAAGACATTAGTCATGATGTGGAAATGAACGATGAATTCAATGAAGTCCATGCCAACTTGTTCCGTGAAATGTAATTGTTGATGTTGGAATACTGACAGCGCCACCAAGGACTGCTGTTGTTGAAGCAGAGATTTGAGTGAGTCTTGGTATGTGGAGTCGGTGACATAGCTATAGATGTATTCCTTGAGACCATCATCAATGGTCACCAACTTGGAATGATAAAATCTGTTGATAATGCTCTTGACGTTGAGAATGGTTGCAACACAGGATCCACTGGTTTTAGCAAGAGACTGCATAGGGCGGGATAGCCTCTGGTTAAAGCATTGCTGGAGTAGGTCATGTTGCCCCATGCATACATCTTTCCTGGGTGTGACAAGCGTCTGTAGCCTTTGTTTAAGTGGTTGTAGGTGGCTGATGAGCCGCTCATTCAGATTCACCATGGACCAAGTCGAGAAGATCTGCAAGGTAATTGAGACACTTTCGAGAAGAATAGTCCCGCAGAGCAACAAGTAGGTGAGCAAGATGTCGATCGGTTCATATTTTTGGTGGTCAGCGATTGTGGAGAAAACCAGTAGGGAGGCAATGAGGGTAAGTATATAAATGACATTTGTAGATTGGCGCCAATATTTGACGGTTGGCATGGGGAACTTGGTGTAAAAGGTGTCATGGAGTAATTCTAATTGGATGCCTACCAGTCTGAAGGCTCTTTGTGCTCTTGAAGTGTGGATGGTGGTGTGAGTTTCATCTTTTATAACACCTTCAAGGATGTGAAGATGATTATCGGCCAAGCCAAGGAATGAAAGCCTGGAAACCATGAATGACGAATACGCTTTGCACAGGAACTTCAACTCCTCCCCTCGTGGCTTTTCCAGGAATTGACGCAATTCCTCCTCGTCTCTCCAGTTTACCTCCTGATGACCAAAGAAGACGCGAGACACCAGCTGTGCTGTAGTGGCGGTCCACAGTGCCCAGATCCTCTCCGCATACTTGATGGTACCGGCAAGGAGCATCAAAACAGCAATGACAATGAGGGCAGGAGAGCTGTTGTTCTGCTTCCCCAGTTTGAAGCAGACGTAGAGGGCTGTCCCCAGAGGCGGATCCAATTGTTTAGCAGTGGTGTCCATGGACACCACTCAAAAAATACAAAACCCTACCCATATATGAGTAATATTTTTTATGGACACCACTAAAAAAATTATATGGACACCACTGAAAAATTATATGGACACAATCTGTGCGCCTAAGCTCACAACTGCACGCCTCCGCACAACTTGTCTAATAACTGGTATAAGAAGCTCAAGTGCACAGGCCATGCTCGGCACAAAGCACAAGCTCGTGCACAACCTGGTATGCCTAAGGGGCAAGCCATGCGACAAGCCTGCACAATCCTTTTTGTGCGCAAGCTCGCGGCAATAAGCACATGTTTGAAACCCCCTAATAAGTAATAAACCTATTAAACTAAAACCCACAACAAGCCCAATACACTAAAACCCACCCCACAAACCCTGCGAGCCATCAGCCAATTCCCCAATTTGATAAATTAAATCCCTAGAGCTCCAGTTCTAACTTCTCACGAATCTCACCGTTTGCTTGATTCGTTTCGGTGCTTATTCACCAATCACCAGAGTTAGTCAAAACTTGGAGCACCAACCTTGTCCACCGATGCCAACAATTGCCAGCTAGCTACCCAGCCCTCCGACTGTCCGACATCAATTTCAGGTTCGTTTTATTCGAGCATAGATTTTTGTTATTTGCTCTATTATTGTGGATTTACTTATCTCTTGTATCTCCGATCTTGAGCATAGATATTTATTATGTACTTTGATTTTTCTTAATTTTTATCAGTACATCATGTTGAAGTACTTCAAAAAACAAGAAGGGACAATGGCCACAACGCACACACCACCAACTCAAGAGAGTTCGTTTGGAGATAAGTCTGAAAATTGTAGCAAAGGTCAAAGTTCATTTAGACATAATGTCGACTCAAATAATCTTCCAATTGATCCAGGAGAACGCCCGAAAATTGAGAGTTACAATCCAAATACCAGAGATGAGATTAGAAGGACATATCTTCAAAAAGGTCCTTTTCAACCTCTTCAACATACATTTCAGCAAAGAGATATTGGAGGTAGATTACGTCGTTTTAATCAATATTGGTTCGGTGAATATAAATATTGGTTGGAGTATAGTATAAAAGAGGATGCTGCTTTTTGTTTGTGTTGCTATTTGTTCAAACCTGATAGTAGTCATGCTGGATATGATTCGTTTGTGAGTGAGGGATTTAAGGCTTGGAACAAGAAATCCCGACTAAATGTTCACAATACTGGGATTGCACACAAGTTGGCAGTTCAGAAATGTCAGAATTTGATGAAACAATCTCAATCAATTAGCTCTGCTTTTGATAGACAAACGAAGCAAGTTAAGAATGAGTATAAAATGCGGTTGACTGCTTCGATTAAGTGTGTCAGATGGCTTTTGCGACAAGGATTGCCTTTTCGTGGGCATGATGAGACTGAAGATTCAATTAATAAAGGAAATTTCCTTGAATTGTTGGACTTCTATGCAGAGTGTGATGAGAATGTACGTCGTGTTATTTTGAAGAATGCTCCAGGAAATTTACAAATGATATCGCCATCTATCCAAAAAGATATTGTCCATGCTGCTGCAAGTGAATGTGTTAAGGCAATTATTGAGGACCTACATGATGATCTCTTTGGAATTTTAGTTGACGAATCTCGTGATGTATCAGATAAAGAGCAGATGGCGTTTGTTATACGTTATGTGGATAAAAGAGGATTTGTTATGGAGAGATTCATTGGCGTAAAGCATGTTACTAATACGTCATCCGTGTCACTTAAAGCTGCTGTTGATTCTATACTTGCCGAGCATGGATTATGTGTATCAAGAATTCGAGGTCAAGGTTATGATGGAGCTAGCAATATGCGAGGTGAGTTTAATGGCTTGAAAAGTTTAATTTTGAAGGAAAGTAAGTCTGCATACTATATTCATTGTTTTGCCCATCAATTGCAGTTGACACTTGTATTTGTTGCTAAGAGCCACTTTGTCATTAATGATTTCTTTGATTTGGTTTCCCGATTGATAAATGTGGTTGGAGGATCATGCAAGCGTCGGGATAAGCTTAGGGAGAAACAAGCGACTAAGGTTCTAGAATCATTAGCTAATAATGAGCTTGAAAGTGGTCGAGGCTTAAATCAAGAGATGAATATTAAAAGAGCTGGTGATACTCGATGGGGATCACACTATGGTTCGTTGATGAATTTGATGATTCTTTATTCTTGATTATTGAAGTGCTTGAGGATATTGAAAATGATGGGACAAACCAAGATCAACGAGTCAAGCAGCCTGCCTCTTAGATCGATTGAAGTCATTTGATTTTATTTTCAGCATGCATTTGATGGTTTCCATTTTAGGGATCACAAATGAATTGAATTTGGCTTTACAAAGGAAAGATCAGAGATTGTGAATGCTATGTCTCTTGTTAGAGTTACCAAGGAAAGATTACAAGGTATGAGAGATAATGGATGGGATATGCTTATGAATGATGTTTCACAATTTTGTAACAAGCAAGATGTAGAAGTTCCAAATATGGAAGATTCGTATGCTCCAAAAAGGCGACGTAAAGCTTCACAGGTTAGCAACATCCATCATTATCAAGTTGACTTGTTTTATGCGGTCATAGATATGCAACTTCAAGAGTTAAATGGTCGCTTTTGATGAAATAAGTTCAGAATTGTTGTGTTGTGTTGCTTGTTTGTCTCCAATTGGTTTATTTGATGCATTCAATGGGGGAAAATTACTGAGAATGGCTGAATTCTATCCTGCTGATTTTTCTAATGTCGAACTTCTCGCACTAAAGAATCAGCTTCAGAATTATATTGTTGATGTACGTGGTGATGAAAGGTTCAGTAACTTGTCAGGGATAGGGGAGCTTGCAAAAAAGATGGTTTCCACAAAGAAACATACAATTTATCCCCTAGTGTATTTGCTTTTGAAGTTGGCATTGATTCTACCAGAGCCACGGCTACTGTGGAGCGGTCTTTCTCGTCCATGAAGATTATTAAGAGTAACTTACGAAATAGGATGGCAGATCAATTTTTGTCAGATTGTTTAGTAACTTATATTGAAAAGGATGTATTTAATGGTATAAAAAATGATGTACTTTTAAGGCATTTTCAAAGTATGAAACCTCGCAGGGGTCAATTGTAAGAACTTTTTTTATCTTAATGTACATTATGGACACCACTCAAAGAAATTCCTAGATCCGCCACTGGCTGTCCCGAGACGCATGAAAAAGAAAAGCAACTGTCTGGTCCAGGTCTCGGAGTCCTGGACTGCGTAGGCTGTGAGGTTGTAGGGGCCGCCTAGATGCCAAAGCAGGAAGGTTGTCCACAGAAGCGCGAGTGGGGTGGGTGTTGCCCTTAGGATCATGGCCAACGCGGTGGTAGCTGCTGGTTCTGCTGCCAGATAACACAAGTAGGACAGGCTCGGTATAGTTACTAAATATCTATTAGTCATCTTCCGGAAATAGCCCGACATCACCAATGCCAACTGAAGGCTCAGACTAAGCAACAACATCGCACGGATCAGTGACATTTCCAAGTTGAAGTCCATTTGCAGTTTCCTGCTAAAGTCATCATCTGAAACCGAATAAGCAGCAAGCAAGCAAGCTAGTATTCTTCTCCAAAGCAACTATATTATACTCCACTACGTGTACTTCTTAGCATTCAGTTTAAGTCAAGGAGTAATGAACTTACTTGTAGGCTGCAGCAGCGCCATTGATTTGTGACTGACTCCCATGATCTGGGAGCACACAAGTAAGTGGCTCTATTTAAGAAGTTTGCAGCCAACGTGTTTTGTACATGCGTGCTTGCTTGCACTTATAATATTGGTATAAAGTACATCAAACTTCTTACCAAATCAAGGAATGGATATGTTCGGCCCTACTACACTTTGCTAACTGTATCAAAGCTCTTAGTTTTTTTTCTTCCAATACTCTATATTGTTGCAAAATCATCAATCCTACGTTCATATTGCCAAATTGATGATTGTCTCTTCTTTCGGTTGAGAATTGAGAAGAAAAAGTTGAAGTTTTTGGGATCGGAGAGAAAGTTTGGAAAGAGGAAAAATTGGAGAAAATGGTCTTTGGGAAAAACAAAACAAAAATTGAGAAAAATATAATCAAGTGTTGGGGTAATACGCCAATGTTATTTATCACCTATGTGATTTTTCACCCACTTGAAACATTTGGAAAATGAGAGATAGATATGTAATTGTCCGGTTAGTTGGATTTGGGTTTCCGGATTACCTTGTAACCGGGTCATTTGGACTAGTTGATGAAATATCACCTAGATGATGATACAACGTAATATGTTTTAATTGGAGAAATTGGTTCTTTTTTTTTTTTCCTTCTCAAAATTGCAGTGCAAAGCAGTATTCTGCGTACTATAGAGTAATCTGTTTTAAATACTCTATTTTTGTATGGAATAGGTAATTATGCAGACCAACAGAACACAAATGTGATCTTGCTTACACAATAGTTACAAATGAGTATTGGCATCAAGACAGACCAAGCTGAAGCACAAGAAGCAGCAAGTAAGTTTTTTGTGTAGGTACTAGGTAGCCTAGTTTGGGTTTGCTGATGGCAACTAACCATCCTAAATCAAAATACTAGCACTAAAATACTTAGACAAAGGCTCCTAATTGCTGCTGTCTAACAGCTTACGAGCATTATTCCTACTTGATACCATGAAGCATCTTACAAGATAAAGTCCAAACTCACTCCTAAATTAACTGAGTCTTCATTCATGTCCTGCTCTGTCTACACAGCTTGGGTTCCTCATTACAGCCCACAAAAGCAGCAGAAACAACAGATACTCGCGCTTGGTAAGAGGCCACCTCAACACCTGCTTCAATGGCATTCACACCCCTCATCATATATATATATATTGGCCTAAAACACACACAAATATGAGCTTTTTTGATACTATGATATTCGAGAATAAGTAGACAACTAAACCTTGAGAATTGATGAATCCTTGGAAGGAAAATTGCGATCTGCATGCTCGAGCGAGTGCTGCAACATCTCACATATTGCCAATTCTGTGGCCCGGTTTAACTTATCTGAGAAGGTCAACGGGTTATGCATTAGTATCTCTTCATCATAAATGCTGCAAACAGGCTGAGATCATAAACAGAAAAGAAGAGGAAGAAGAGGAAGAAGAGGAAGAGGAGGAAGAAGAGGAAGAGGAAGAAGAAGAGGAAGAGGAAGAGGAAGAGGAGGAAGAAGAAGAGGAAGAAGAAGAGGAAGAAGAGCACCTGGAATGTCAAAGATTTGCTTTGCTGGTGGAATATTGAGGAGTACCCCCAAATGAACACGCACACGAGTGCGCTCGGACATAGAAAGCAAATCACCATGTGTAAGGACGACAGCAGGTTTATCATCTATTGAAGAGAAAAGAGCGACAATTCTTGCAACATTAGAACCAGATAAGCTTAAAACACTACGAAGGGGAGTAAATTATCATCATAGCGTGACTTAATCCCAACCATGTTGGGACAGGTGACATGAAGTTTATAGTATCAATTATCTTTATCTAACATTAGTTAGCATTATAAATTCATGCAAACAGTGTAGTGACAAAGTTTCACGCCCTCATGAAGGAATAATTGAATGAAATTCCAAACCGTCATCATAAAAAATAAAAAAAAAAATTCCACTTGCATGGAAAGTATCTTGAAATGGAAATGAATTGAAAGAGTTGCTATAGTCATGTCCCATTAAAAGATTGAAATTGTAAAACCAACAAGCACATCATAAAACATGACTGAACTACACAGAGAATAATGCAAATAAATTCCAAAAGAAATTAGAATAAAGGCATTTTATGAAACATTTGGAGCAAATTATTTTGAAGGTGTTTTAAACATTTGGAGCTGCCGTTTCTGAGGTAGCAGAAAAATGCCATAGTTCAACTTCCCTGAGAAAAGAAGCCGACATGCAGTTCATACCAATAACTCACTTATTACCTCTAAAAGATAAGTAAGGACAGCTGAAAGTTGAAGTAATCATCTCCATATACTTTGCCTCTTCACTCCCACCTGCCTCCATTGCTTTCAGAACAACAGCCGCATTGATCACGAAAATGACAAAATTAACGTTCCTGACTACACCAGACAGGGAATTTTTGCTACTGGAAGTTTGTTCTTTCATTCTCTTAAAGCTTGAACGATCTGATCGCCTAACAAGCAGAACCAGGAAAGATGGTTAGGAACAAGAAAGATAAGACTGACTGATACACAGAATTTAGAAACCTAACCTAGTTACTAGTTCCCCATGACAAACACCTTTTGTCATCCAGCACTTTATTGCGTCAGTGTTCTCAGAAGCCTTCTCAGATAAGCTCCGGGTATCGTAAATGCAAAAGGAAGGTGAACCTCTCGGGATCATATACTCCTGGAGAAAACATGTTCCTTCTCCAATAGATGAGGATTCTGTCCACTGCTTATCTGAAAGGCAAGAAATGGTAAATAAAGATTGTTTAGAACTCGAGGTCGAAGCATAGTTCACAGAGCACATTCCAAATGTTCTTTAATTTCAACGTTAACAACTGCAGTCTAAGAGGAACAAAGTTAACATCTGTATAAGAGTGGGGGGAAGTTAGATTACATGACACTTGTGCTCTATCTGGCCCATACTTGTCACCCTCAAATACTCTTGAAATTTTGTTAATAAGACTGCTCTTTCCAGACCCTTTTGGACCAATCAGAATCAGTGTCGTTGTTTCTGGTACATTGTACTTCTCCATTTTCAGGTCACCAACACTCTTTATCAATGCTCCTGGAACATAGCTGGTGAACACCAAACTTAGCAGGGTTAATTCAGGCAGTATGGTACTCAACTCAACGGACATGGGTGGTCAGGCCTTTAACACATGAGAACAATTTCCAACAGATGAACAGTTGCAAATAGAGAGCTAAAAGATTGACCTCAAAATCTTGCTTCTGGCATCCTCGAGACTAGAACCACTAAGATGCAGGAGGTCATAAGTCTGAGAGACCTCTGCGATCGACTTTTGCCGCCAGCGATCACCTTGAAGCGCCAAAGAAACTGAAAATGGAGCATCATCTTCGCTTCCATGAGTTTCTCCAAAAGCATCCCCCACAGTTAAATCCTCAGCTTTCACCCTTGAATCAACCCTTATGGAATGAAGACCAAGTACATATACCTAATCATGCTAAGAATGGGGGTTGATAAATAAATAAATAAATAAAGCTATGATTACCGGAGAAAACCAGGGGAGTCACGTTTGCCAAAATCACGTCCGTCTGAAGATCCTTCATCTGGAATATAATCAAAACCCATAATGAAAGTGGGGCAAAAGATATTAAATTTCGTAAGAAAAATGAAGTCTTGATTGCTACTACCAGGAGTGTGGGTGAGAGGGGTGGAGATGGCGTCAACCATCGTCTGCTGCTTGAGTGTTCTGCTTCTTGTCATAGAGAAGACTGGAAAATACGCAGCAATGTTGGACCGGAGATAGATATTTGGGAAAGTAGAAAGAAAAGGGGAGAGAATCAGAGAGACAGAGGGAGAAGCAGCGGAGCAAATTCTCTCTTTTTCATTTTTCATTCAGATGTAGTAGCAGTAGCAGCGGCTAAATACTAAGAGTAACATACTAGCTAGCTTACTTTCTACGTCAATACTAGGTAATTCTACTGTTGATGATTATGCCAGAAGAAAGATGCCTATTCTAGAAGGCACCAATACTATAATTAGGGGTGTAAATTCGGATCAACCAGACATTTTCAAGTTCGGATTGACCCGAACCTGAAATTCTAAACACAGATTATATAGCCCGAACCCAGTCCATACTAATGTTCGGATCGGGTCAACCTGAACCCGAAAATTTCGGGTTAGGGTCGGGTTGGCCCGATTAATCCGAATTATTCTGTTGCTGCTTACCACGAGCTGTAGTGGTCCTAGTGGATGCGAAGGCGTAGAGGCAGAGCTGTGGAGGCGAAGGCAAGGTGAGGCGTAGATCGTCCAGCTGTTGGCTGCTGCTGCTGCTTACCACGAACTGCTGAGCCTGAGACCGAGACAGAGGCTAGGCAAGACTGCGACCGAGACCGAGGATGTGGAGGCGGAGGCGAGGCGAGACAGAGATCGAGACCGACTGCGAGACAGAGACGAAGCCGCAAAGGCGGAGGCTAGGCGAGAGCGACTGCGAGACAGAGACGAAGAGACATGCGTAGAGTGAACCACATAAACGCGACGCCGACGAGAGTGAGCGGAGACGAAGAGGTAGAGTGGCAAAGGCAGAGCAGAACCTGAGATTGAGGTTGAGGGGCTGAGGGCAGAGACCGACTGGGCGAGAGAGACAAATGGGGTGGGTGGGTTTTGGCCCTGGGCTGGGCTGGGTGTCTGGGTCAGTGGGTGGGCTCTGGAGTGGGCTAGCTGGGTGATGGATTTAATTTAGGGTTCGGGTTTATAATCGGGTTATCGGGTTGGCCCAGCCCGAACCAAAATAGCACATAATCTCGGGGTCGGGTCGGGTTTGGGCCACCCAAGGCAGTTTTCGTCCCCAAACCGACCCTAACCCGACATTTTCGGGTCAGGCTTCGGGTTACGGGCTTTTCTTGTTCGGTAGAAGATTAACCCAGCCCATACTAATGTTCGGTAAAGCTTATAATCTAGATATTACCCACTAGTTTAAATGATTCAGCTACAAAGTAATCTGGAAATCCAAACCTAATTAACCGGACAATTACATATCTACCTCTCATTCTTCAAATGATCTAAGTGGGTGAAAATTTACCTTGTGATAAATAACATTACGGTAGAAGATGCCTGGTTTCCGGTGCTCCTCTTCACTGACAACCTGGAATCAAATTTTCGTTTAGATATAAACCTATAAATTTTTAATATAAACATTTGGGGGCAGTTGTTCCCGCTATCCCCACGCTAGGTCAGCCTTTGCAGTCTTCTTACTGGGCTGGGTTGAGTAGTTAGGGGAAGTCATCTGAGGTGAGTATTTCCGAAGCGATGACGCGTGAGCCATTTGAATACTAGAAACATTGAATTTTCGTTTAGATATAAACCCAGTGATGGAATTACATGTAAACAGGGGTGCTATTGCCCCCCTAATAAAAGTTTAAGGGGTAAAGGGTATAAATTATGAGAATTAATATAATAATTTATCCACTAGCTCTCTCACTCAATCCAAAATAATTTTTAAATCCACTTATTATTAAACCCCAATCTAAATGGTCCCTTCTTTTCCACAAACCCAAATTGCATCCATAAAAGAAGCCAAATCAACTTAGTTAGGTAACATTCTTTTTGCTCCCTGTTTTTTTTTCTATGGTTTTATCTAAATCATTTAAATTCAATATGTTGTAGTTAAGACACTTCTCATGTTAAAAAGCTAATAATTTGGGACCATGCCTAATTAAACTTTAATTTTTCTTTTAATAATATTTTAGTACATTTGAATTTTGGATTTATGTGTGGTAGGTTTTGTGAGATTGTTTGAATATAATTTGATTTTTATTACTAATCCATTTTTATTATTATACTTATCATGAGTTTGAGTTTATTATTTCACACATTTCTCTTTTTTTGATTAATTTCTCATTGTTTCTTGTTTTCTTTATTTGGAAATATTGCTTTACTGTAAAAAAAATCAAGTAAAAGAACTAAAAATGAACCCATGACACCAATTTGATTAAAAAAATTAAGTAAAAGAACTAAAAATGAACCCGTGACACCAATTTGTTTGTATGAATTTTATTTATTTATTTTTGTACGTAAAAAGCTAACGGACTCGGATTTTTTTGGGTCGGTTTTTAGGTTCTCAATCAAGTTAGGAGAGAATAAGAAGGTGGGTGTATATTTACTACATATGTGGTATTCCACACACCATAGAAATGTCAAGTTTACCTTCTTAATAAATGTCTATGATGAGTGTTTTAGTCTTTTAATTTATTATATTAGTTAATTGAGTTGGTTAATTAGTAGTATATTTAAGTATGTGTTTTTTCATATATGTGATAAATAAAATGACTCAATGATTAGTGGCGGCTCCATTGGAAAACCGTGTCACTAACCTCCATACTTCAACTATTAATATATATGGAGGTTGGTTTGCAGTCATTATAAAAGGGTTAAGGTCGACGTTTTATGGTTGCAAATTCCAACCCATAATTTAAGGTACCCACCCATCCCCTGCTTCGAATTCATGATTTCGTCACTATATAAACCTATAAATTTTTAATATCAACATTTGGAGTCACTTGTCCCTGCTATCTCCACCCTAGGTCAGCCTCTACAGTCCTCTTACTGGGTTGGGTTGAGTAGTTAGAGCATCTACAACAATATTAGTTAATTTTAAGTCAAATTGTAGCTAAAATGACAAAACAAAATTATATTGACAAGTGAATTTAACATTTTTATTGCATCAATACTAGCTATTATAGATTCTGACATTTATTATTGATTTGAAATCAACCATATTTATCATATAGCTAACAATAAAATCTCTCTCCTTACTCCTAATTTTGGAGAGTCAAATAGCTAAAGCTATTATGGTTAGTGTGATAACTAGTATTGTTGGATCACAAATTTATAAACTTTTCCTATTTTTGTTAGTTATATTTAACTTATAGAGTATAATAACTAACATTATTGTAGATGTTCTCATGGGATGTCATCTCATGAGGTTAGTATTTCTGAACGCTCCTAGCGATGATACATGAGCCATCATGTTTACTGCTTACTTGAGCATGTTTCCCTGACTCTCAAGGCAGAAATGACTTGAGCATGTTTTACTTATATTATACATATATACAATTGTAGGGAATTTGATAACTATTCATTGATGAGTTTTAGTTGAATGTAGGTGGTTGTATATTATGCAGGAGCTCCAAGTTTTGATCCAATGGTTGTGATCAATCTCACAACCCAAGTGATTCTTTTAGTCACTTATTTATTTAATGTTGTATACTTTGACCCCGGAGATTCCTATCTGCAAATTTTTTTTAATGTTTTTTACATGTCCAATTAAAATTTTATTTTCAATACTTCAATTCTTTAATTTTTATTTTTGGGATGTTTATCAATTTGTGTATTTTATTACATATTTTAGTAGTTCATCTGTTCCTAAAATTGATGTGTTTCAAATCTATGATTTTTTTCGTCGATTTTTATATATATATATATGATCAAATAATTTATATGATAAATAAATGAATGAACCGCCTGTGTCACATCACCAAATTCACTTTATGTCAAATCCACGAGAAAGTCGTACAAAACTTTAATAATAAGTCGTTGTACAAAACTTTAATAATGTTTTTTACACTAACTTAATATTTTATACTTTACTTTCATTTTCTACTAATTTTTAACTCATGTGTATTTTAAATTATAATGCTCAAAATTTTAAATTTTTTCAATCTTCTTACCCAATCAAATGTATTTTCTTTACCAGAAAAAGAGAGTAAAACATTGCATATTTTTTGAGACACTGACAAAAATAAATTATTACTCTCTTCATCTCATTAGTAATGCAACACTTTTTATTGGGACCTCTCAAATTTATGCAAACTCGAATGATGATGATGTGTATTTTTTTATATGAGCAATTGCATTTTTTTATTTAGTTTTCATTTAAAGTGATTTTATAAATCAATATAATTTTGGATCTTTATATATGGATAATTTAATTTAATTATTGTCGTACTAATAACATATGATTCAAGTTTATCATTATTAATTTTTCTTTCAACTTC
The DNA here is from genome assembly GCA_024586325.1 of Stellera chamaejasme. Classification (NCBI taxonomy): domain Eukaryota; kingdom Viridiplantae; phylum Streptophyta; class Magnoliopsida; order Malvales; family Thymelaeaceae; genus Stellera; species Stellera chamaejasme. The sequence goes on along the minus strand of CM044982.1, from coordinate 7,802,115 downwards.
TTTTACTTCAATTTATGAAGTCTAAAAGTTGGTGTAAAATTGAGTAATAAACATTGATTCTCTTTAAAATGGGAGAATATTTTAGATTTTTTTAACCGCACCATTAATTAGTCTTTTAAATGTTTTTATTATTGATGATCTCTTATTTTTCAAAATTTATATTATAGCTCACTTATGTAATTTTTTCCCTATGCGAAGTGAGGGTTCAAAAAAACTAGTATTTCCTATTTGTGTGTCTTCTGTTATAATTGATAAACAACAGAATATTTAATGATAATTAATTACAACAGGAGATATGAAGGATACGGAGAAAAAGAATAGATGATATGTACTGAGAAGATTTTAGATTTCTATTTAACCGCATCATTAATTAGTCTTTTAAATATTTTTATTATTGATGATATTTTATTTTTCAAAATTTAGATTATTATGTAATTTTTTCCCTATGCGAAGCGAGGGTTCAAAAAATCTAATTTTTCCTATTTGTGTCTTCTTTTATAATTAATTAACAACAAAATATTTAATGACAATTAGTTACAACAGGAGATATGAAGGATATAAGAAGAAAGAGAATAGATGATCTGTACTCATGTTACACACACACACTAACCTAATGAAAGGCTGAAAATTGTTAGATGGGTAATTTGACTACTTTACATTTACATGAATCACACTTTTTAAGTGGGCATTCTCTGAATTGGAGCATTTTTTTTAAACCCATTTATACGCTTTTTGACCCAAGGGAGACTTAAAATCTAAAATTTAAACTTTTACCGGAAAAAAATATCCCATAAAATATCATGACCCTACTTAAGGACGATATATCTACTTAGTTGGACAAGGAATTTTGGTTGTAGTCATACACACAAACGAGTATGATAAACCACATATACCTAAATTATATATATATATATATATATATATATATATTGTAAATCTATACTTAAATAAAATTTTATTGCAAAAGTGGTTCTAAAGTATAAGTATGTTGCAAATCTATACATGCAATTTAAGTTAAAAGTTACGAAAATAATTGTTAAAATGCTCAAATTGACATTTGAAGTTTTTGAAATGCGTTGAATACTCCTCTTTAGCTTTATAATTTCATTTTTAAGCGTATGTACAATTTCAAATATTTTTCTTTTAAAATCATGAATATTAATTACAGATTAGGTCCAAAAAGGCTAAATTATTCATTAATGCCCCTGAAATATTGTCTCGGACAAATAAGGGTCTACATAAAAAAAACGTCCCAATTCACACGGGGCGAGGCGGGGCGAATAGTGAAAAAAATAGTATCTGTCCCGCTGAGTGCGGGTACACTGAGAGCGGGTACTCGATTTCACGGTTTATATGCGTTTGGATTGTGGTATCCGCATGTGTTCCCAAGTGTACTTATTCTATAAAATCTTCCAATATACTTAGAAATATTTTAAACTTTTGTATCATAAATGTATATATCTAGAGCACCAAAAAGAATAAAAGTAGTTTACATAAATAGAACAACAATATAACATTGTAAATCATATATATCATTATTGTATGAAATGAGTTTTCACACATAGTATAAAAGAAAATTTGATGGAAAATTGAGATGAATTAAGCAATTTTAGATAATTTGTGTTGTGACCCGGACTCCCGTCCGTGCCACAACTGGAATAAAAAAAATAAGGACTGATCTGAAAGAAATTGAGAAGTGTGGGTAAAATTGAAAGAATTAGAAAACTTTGGATAAAAATTGGAAAGGAATAAAAAAATAGAAAGAGGGTCTATTTGAAACTTTTAAGTTATGTGGGATTAATTTGTAGAAGTTAAATAAACCCAGGGACCAAGGTTGTGATTACCTAAAAACTAGACACTAAGCATCACCTAAAGCAGACACGGGTTTTTTTTTTTTGTGGGGAAAAGGAGTTATGGGGACAGGCAGCAGGTGGGAGAAGAAGATAAAATCGGGAGAAAGGAGACAGCTCAGTTCCGGCAAGGTCGGCGGCACGATTGGAGAAGAGGGGAAGACCGGCGATGATGTGAGCTTCATCTCAGAACCAACATCAAGGGATGAATTGAGGCTAGGCTAGGCAGACACGATCTGGACCTAAGACGAGCTGAAAAGTGGACTCGATGCAATCTAGTTTATGGAGGCAAACCGAGCCGTGACAAGCGTCGAAGAAGGAGGACCAACATCGAACGGAGGAGTTCATGCAAACGACACGAACTGGTAAATGTGAAATTGAATTAGTTCTAGTTTATTTAGCATGTTTGGTTTAAAGTGTAGAAGGCAGATACTCACTCTTGACTTTGTCTGTGGCTGTAAATGTGAAATTGAATTAGTTCTACACAACGTAGAAGACAGAGCCTCTTACTGCGGCCCATTCGCGATTGGCCCGTGGTACCAATCGTGCGATGGCCGCAGTGAACGCCGATTAAAATGCCCGCATGGTTGAACTCATGCGGCGTCGGCGCGTACGTCTGCGGCCTCACTGCGGCCATGACCGCAGTAACCTGTTTGAATAATTAAAAAAAATGGACGAATCCGGATGAATGTTCATCCGGATTCGTCCGAAACCCAGAAAATGAAGAAGAAGAAGAAGAAGAAGAAGAAGAAGAAGAAGAAGAAACAGAAGAAGAAGAAGAATTCGAAGAAGAAGAAGAACTAGAAGAAGAAGAAGAAGAAGAAGAAGAAGAAGAAGAAGAAGAAGAAGAAGAGGAAGAAGAAGAGGAAGAATTCGAAGATGAAGAAGAAGAAGAAACAGAAGAAGAATTCGAAGAAGAAGAAGAAGAAGAAGAAGAAGAAGAAGAAGAAGAAGAAGAAGAAGAAGAACTAGAAGAAAAGGAAGAAGAAACAGAAGAATTCGAAGAAGAAGAAGAAGAAGAAGAAGAAGAAGAAGAAGAAGAAGGATGAAGAAGAATGAAGATGATGATGAAGGGGAAGATGAAGATGGAAGAATGAAGAAGAAGAATGAAGATGGAAGAATGAAGATGAAGATGGAAGAATGAAGAAAAATGTGAAGGAGGCGGATGAAAAAGAGAACCGAAACCCTAAAAAAAAAAATTTACTGCGGCCTTACTGCGGCTAAGGCCGCAGTAAACCTTACTGCGCCAGCAACCACGTCGTTTACTGCGTAAATGGGCTTACTGCGGCCCAAACCGCAGTAAGGGCCGCAGTAAACTTTGTCCTCCCCACGTAGTGCTAGTAAGTATCTTGTCTTACTTGCTTAGGTTCATATCTAGTTATTAATCGTGAATGCTAGACCAAGTAGATTTGAGTTGTTTGGTCAAATGGTTGTTCAATATTTAAGCATAAGTAGTTTTATATTTTTATTGTCTATTCCTTGGATCATTTTATACGGACGGTCGAGAGTGTATAGTTATATTTTATGCTAACTTTTAGTGTCTACCTAAGTGAGATGGTGGCTGTTCATAATAGTGAGGAAGGTATATATTTCTTTCCTAATTATTTTGGGTGGTTCATGCCCTGCTGCTAAGATTGTTTTTCTTAAATCATGCTTTAGTATATATTGATTCCTCTTCTTTAGGAATTGATTAGTAAGTATAAAATGGTGAATCTTTTCATATCCTCCACTTACAAGCATGATAACCACCTTTCTTTCAAGATTTAATGTCTGCCTTTCTTTCGGATGCTTGCTGCCCTGTTTCCTTTTTCTATCTTGTAACCTGGTGCTACAACATGTTTCTTAGTTGATCATGTTATAGGATTGCTTGCTTCCTTTCCACGTCAGTCCATGCTTCTATTGATCTTGTCTACTGCCTTTTAGGATCCAAACATGATAGCTTCTTTGAAGCATGTCTCCTTTAATGTAATTGCATGATTGTTTGAATTCTTCCTTTATTGCTTGACTGCTGGGTGTTCTCTGTTGCATGCCGGCGGTAGTCCCCGCTACAACCCCAAGTATCTTTACCGCTTTCTGCTTTATTTTCCATTTTTCCTTCTCGAGCAAGATACTAATCAATCTTGTCAAGAACTACGGGAGCCTCTGATTCCTCTCAAGTGGTATCACTGATACTAAGTGGATACGTGGGCAACCTTTTGGGGCCCGAGGCACAAATAAATCTTATAGCTTGCAGGTACATGTTTCAGAATGTCTACCACTGCTCAGGGAATGTGAATCTTGGAGTACAAGCGACTAGGAGATGGAATTAGAAATTCAGGGAAATTCCTTGAAACCTTGTTTCTTTCCTTTAACCCTGTACACAACTATTTTCCTAGTACTTTGGTTTGTAACTTTAAATTTCCATTTTATTTATTAAAAGTTATTTATTTTCATAAATTAGTTTATAAAACTGCAAAAAATCATGGGGTTACAAGCTAGAACCATTAGCTGTCTGTATGGTCAGTTTAGGGTCATAACAATTTGTTTATAAATTTGCATATGCGGATCGGTTCGGGTATCCGCGGTTTTCTAAAATTAGAACTGACGGGTTATCGGTTTCTTTGGTTCACAGGTTTTTCAATTTTGAATCATGCGGTTCGGCTCCGTTTCTCTATTTTGCGGATTTTTTGAACACCCCTACCAACTAAGTAACTAACTGTGAAGATGGTGCATTAAAAGATAAACCCAGGTCCCAATTCTCAAAAAATTGCGCAATTGTTATTTACCACATGTGGTGTACCACATACTCATGAAATGTCAAATATACCCCTGCAATAAATTGTGGATTTGAATTTCTCTTCCTCAACCCAAACACCCAGCTCTTCTCCTGCATTCGTAACCATCGTTGCAAATATTCAGCCCACCACTGCCACATACCAAACCCGCCGCAAATTAAACCAGGTGCCCCGATCGTCACGGTTTTCGTCTTCAACAATCATGTGTTGGTCGTTGCCGACGACTTTGATTCACGGATCTGCGGAATAGCGACCTCCTACACGATTCATCTTCCTCCACTGTCGATTAGAAGATGATCGACGGCGGAAAACGAAGGCCGGCGATCTCATGTTGGTTGAGAAGATGAGCGACACAGATCTGTCGAATCGAAGCGTTGCACAATTCATCTTCAACCACTTCATCCAGATTTGAAGCCATCAGATGCGAAGGGAGATTTGTGATCTCTAGAATCCGGCGACCTCCGTCGGCAGAGAGATGATTGACGGCGAATGACAAAGTTGTCCGACGCGTCTCGTTGCTGGTAGCGCCACCACCAGAGATATCACGAGAGTGAGCCTAAGTGAAAGTCGTGAAAATGTTAGATCTAGTATGCTTCTTACGTGTTTTTGTATTTTGTTTATTTTTTGTGGTTTCTTTTTACTTTAGACAGTATCTAAGTTTTATTTGTACATTTTAGACCTCTATGATAGACAATATAGACTCTAGTTGTGGTAGTCTCCATCTAGGAAGATCTGAGTAGCTAAGAGCATGTGCAAACATTTTCTTTCTCATTTTGGTTAACTTGAGTGTTGTCAATGGTTCATTGTTTGCCTCATTTATGTTTGCATTTTGCTTTAGACAATATGTAAGTTTTATTTGTACACTTTATACTTCTATGATAGACAGTATATGGTGTGACCCCAAATCTGGCAACCAAATAGTTGGATTCGAGATCACAACTCTTAGTCTTTCGTTTTGAAATCTAGTTTTGATTTGTAAAGAAAGAAATAACTTAAAGTTTTATAAATTCAAGATAGCGTCCGAAGTCCTTTTAACTACAGAATCAAGGTATGAAAGAAGTGTGTTTTAAGAAAATATAAATCTGAGAGAAAGTACATGTTTAAAAAGAAAGAAACCTAGCCTAGTAAAGTTTTGGCTCTTCAAGTTCCTTGTAGTTGCAACTTCTAATTTCTGGGATCCTTCTTCAAGTCCATCTACCCAACCTTTACCAAGTCCAGGTTCCCTCCAAACAAACAAGGAGTAAGTAACTTGAGAATAAAAAATAATAGAGGGAACGAAGTACTTATAAGGTGTGGAGTGCACCCCGTCAGGAAAAAGAATCTTCTCCCAGAGATAACCTCTGGCAAGAAATAAATTATTCCTAACTCGACAAGTTTGTCTATCTTCATTCTTCAGCTTTATCTTCTAGTGGTTTATGAACCGAGCAATCTCAGTGTTACAGTAATCAATCATTGACGTGCATCACAAGATGTAAATGTAGTTACTTTTGGGTGGAAAGGGGTCATTTGCAATTTGTGGCAAAAACCCATTTATAAGGCCGAAACTCTTAAGGCCAGCTCTTTTCCTTATCTTACCAAGAATCCATCATATTTGAATCAAGGAGCTTCCTAATTACCACAACAATATTTTACATGAATCCTCCCACAAATGGCCGAAAGTGTTATCTTGGTTCCTTTATGTTTTCTTCATCAAAGCTATAACCCCTCATCTAAATCTCAGTAATTATCACTCACCACCACTTGCAGTTAGACACTGTGATACCATTGAATTTATCAATTAACAGTCAGGAATATCGAGCCCTTTAGTATTTGTAGTTCCCTTCTTTCATCATGCTACAGCTATGTTCTAATCATAACCCTTTAACTGAGCACTACCAGTAATTATACACATCAGTTTTGAGTTGTACGATCAACAGATATTCATCATGTAGGTTCCGGCCTCTTCATGAATTTCAACATGAATCTATGTCTTCTCTTATAGAACATGTTAATTATTAACGTTTAAGATTTTAAACGTTATACTAAGCACATTTCCATCCCTTCATCACTCTCAAATAAGCATCATGCATATCGTATTTAAACTTCATAAGAATCCGCCTTTACCACAATACCTAGAAATATCTTTAAAATCAACAGACATGGAGGTAAAACTTAAGAATACACTTAATTTTAAGGGTAAAGTGCACCCATGGTCCTGTAACTTTAATTATTGTGCCACTAGGGTCCTGTTTTAACTTTTTGTAGTAATAAAGTTTTGTTTTCAAGTTTTTACTTCATCCATGATCCTTTTTACGATTATTTTACTATTTTACCCTTTCACAGAAATGGTATAACACTACGTGGGAGGAGAGGCCTCACTGCGGCCTCAGCGCATTGGCCCGTAGTACCAAGCTGCGGCGACGGCCGCGATGAGTGCCGCGTAAAAATGTCCGCGATTTGAACTCACCGCGACGTCGACCGCGTGATGCATCGCGGTCTCACGCGCCATGGCCGCAGATAACCAATTTGAATAATTAAAAAAAAGTGGACGAATCCGGATGAATGTTCATCCGGATTCGTCCAATGAAACCCAGAAAATTCGAAGAAGAAGAAACAGAAGAAGAAGAAGAAGAAGAAGAAGAAGAAGAAGAAGAAGAAGAAACATAAAAGAAAAACAGAGGAAGAAGAAGAATTCGAAGAAGAAAAAGAAGAAGAAACAGAAGAAGAAGAATTCGAAGAAGAAGAAGAAGAAGAAGAAGAAGAAGTTGAAGAAATAGAAGAAGAAGAAGAAGAAGAAGAAGAAGAAGAAGAAGAAGAAGAAGAAACATAAGAAGCAGAATTCGAAGAAGAAGAAGAATTCGAAGAAGAAGAAGAAGAAGAAGAAGAAGAAGAAGAACAAGATGAAGAAGAAGAAGAACAAGAGGAAGAACAAGATGAAGAAGAAGAAGAACAAGAGGAAGAACGAAGAAAATGAAGAAGAAGAAGAACAAGAGGAAGAACGAAGAAAATGAAGAAGAATGGTGCGGCGGATGAAGAGAAAGGGGAGTTTTAACCCTAAAAAAAAAAAATTACTGCGGCCTTGGCCGCAATAAATCTTACTGCGCAAATTTACTGCGGCCTTATCATGCGGCCTTGGCGCGATAAATCTTCTTGCGCCAAGAATCGGGCCATTTATCACAGAATGGGCTTATCATGCCCAAACCGCAGACGGCCGCAGAAGAAATGTCTTCCCACGTAGTGTAATAACGAACATAAACTGAATTTTTCTTATTATACCATTTACACCCATAAAATTCTACAAAATAAACCCTCCAATCTACCTTAAACTTTTCAACTCACCTATCTCAACCACCATCCGACCCACCACCGTCGGAAAACCACGGGCCGCATCCGGAAAACCAAGGGACGCACGATTCGCGGCCATGGGCTGGCGATTCGCCGCCCGAGCTCGCGATCCGCGACCATGGGCTCGCGATTTGCCGCCCGGGCTAGCGATCCGCGACCACAGGCTCGCGATTTCGGCCAAGGGCGGTTACCGCACATGGCCGCAGATTCGCGGCCCTGGGCTGTGGATCTACCGTCTAGACTTGCGTTTCGTAGCTTAGAGGGCATTCCGGCGAAGGCTGTCGGCGGTCCGGCGAGATTTCTGGTGGTGGTGGATAGGAGGGTGGTGAGATAAAGTGGAGAGAAATTTTTAGGGTAGAATTGTAAGTATTTGTAAAAGTTATGGTAGACTTTTAGGGTTTATAAAAATTGAGGGTAAAATTGAAAGTTTTGTTAAACGTTAGTGATTTTTATATTTTACAATTGTTTAAAATGACAATATTTTAAAAATTGAGGGAAAAAATGTCAAATAGGACCATTGATGAAGAAAAAACTTGAAAACATGACTTTATTAGTACAAAAAGTTAAAACAGGACCCTAATAGTACAATAATTAAAGTTACAGGACCATGGGTGCATTTTACCCCTTAATTTAAAGGAGCGAAGGTTTCGAATCGCACTTCCAGTTCCTCTCCTTCACAATCAGCCTACAAGGGCTTCAGACACAGTAATTATTCTCCATTGATATATCCTGGCCGATAAGATGAAGAAAACATGCTCTTTAATAGAGATGGAGACCGAAATTACCAATAGAACATGCTGAGAAGATTAATTGAAGAAGATGAAGGCCATGAAGAGGATGGTTTGCCTCTGTTCTTCGTCATTTTTTATAAGAGGCAGAGAAGAAACGTATGCCCAATTCGTCATCTGCTGCTTCTTTTAATGTTTAAAATAGAAAATTAATTAACCATCAAACTATCAATAGGTGAGCATAAAAAACACCATCTTGCCTTAATACTTTCACCTTAGTCACTAATTCCAATAATTAACACTTCCTCTTTTCAATTCAATCCTAAATTCTTTTGTTTAATCAATTAAGTCTTTACTAGTTCCCTTTCTATACAAAAAAAAGTGATTAAAAATAAATTTCTAAATTTTACCTCAATCTTCTAACTATTTTCATTTTAGCCATTTTTCTTTTAATCTCCTTCAGTTGTGGCACGGACGAAAGTCCGGGTCACAACAGTATAGAGTCTAGTTGTGGTAGTCTCCATTTATGAAGATCTCAGTAGTTGAGAGCATCTGCAAGCATTTTGTTTCTCATTTTGGTTAACTTTAAGTTCTTTTTATGTGATCTGCTACCAAAATTATAAAAGAAAAACATCATAATATATTGAAATTTGGTGAATTTGACAGTATACATCATTGTTATAGACACTTTAGTTAGGTTTAGTAGATACAATATATTATAATTTGTTTAATTGTGATTTACTTTTATTTTGCTATTATTTTAATTTAATTTGGATGCTTCTACGATTCTGATTTTTTTGAGCGGTTTAGAACGAAATTTGTTTAGTGAATTTATAAAATTTGAGCGTATACATTGTTATGCTTTGAAGTAGACAGTTTTGGATAAATTAGTAGACAGTTTTTGGCATTAGTATACACTTTTATTGTTAGTAGAAATGAGCTGTCGGCGATAGCGATGATGGTGGGGTGGTCTGGCGGCGGTCCGACGACGGTACGATGGTGGTCCTGCGATGGTCTGACAATGGTCTGGCGATGATTCGACGGTGGTCTGACGGTGGTTAGAAAGTTTTCCACACGAGGTAGTACACGTTCTTCAGTTTGGACGATAACAACAAAGAGTTAGCAAAGTAACTGTGTATGTTAGGCAAAAATAAGAATTGCCCATTGTATTGCATTCTGAGTACTAGAGACTAATCTGTTTTGATTACTCTTTAAGGGTGTTTGGTTGTGGGATTCCAAAATATGGATTGTAGCTAGGGATTCTTAGAATCCTTCAAATTCTATGTTTGGTTGACTACTAAAGAAAAAAATTCTAATTATTTTAACGATCCTTGAAGAATACCTACCGTGCAATGCACAATCCTCCACTCTCCTAGAGCAGTAGATGGTATTCTAAGAATCCGGATTACTAGAATCTCGTATGCTCAATGAGCCACGCTGACATAGTAAGAAACTAGTTCTAATACCCGACTTTGTCACGGGTTCAATGAATTAATAATTATCAAAATCTTTAATGTATCAAATAATAATATATTCGGTGTAATTAATTATGAAAAAAATAGTTCACTTTTAAAAGTTTTGATTTTAATTTATTATTGGAATATTGACATGGATACCATGTATTCGGAATATAAACTAAAAACGATGTGTTTGGTATTACTTCATTTATAATTCAAAAAATATAAATGTAAAGTACAGTAACTAATGAAAGTACATGCAATAGTAAAGATTTGCATGCATCTAACTATGTTTTTAGTGTGCTTAAGTACATTATACTTGATCACCAAGATCCACAGGTGGTGGGGTTAAGAACATATAATGTCTCTAAACCATTCTTCATCTTGCTTATTGGTTCTGCAACTATTTAGTGTTGCATCCTTAATCGTGAAATAATTTCAGTAGGCCGTTATAATGGTTTCTTATCCATGAAAAATGGTTATTTGTCTATCTCGCGGTTAAGTTAAGTCGTTAAAGTGGCTGCTTACCCGTCTCGCTGTTAAGTTAGATCGTTGTTGCTTACCTTTCTCGTGGACTAAGGATGTAACACTAAATAGCCATAAGACCACTAACTAACATGAGAATAATTTATGGATTTTTTATATCATGTCAAATAGTTTAAATACCCGGCTCATCGCAGGTGCAATAATTTATCAATTAATCACGTTAACCCCACCAAACATGTTAATATATAAAAACATTGTGTGCAATATGTAGCAAAAAAAACACATACTTTTATGTGATGACAAAGGAAAGTATGTAAAAATTTGCGAAGTATTGATGTCTAGTTTAATAAATGTTGGGTAAGAATAGCTTAAGTTTAAAAAAGCATGACGGGTAAGAATAGCGTATTGTAGCAATTTATTAAGGGTAAAATGGAAATTTCCATACATCCACCTGATTAAATGCCAACATAGACCGAAAGAACTCGATCAGGACAAAAAATTTGAAAAAATGACTAAAATGGACTGAAAACTTAAAACGGAATTGAGGTTAAAATGAAATATTCCGTTAATATAATTAAAAATAAAACCAATTGAGTTAATTTTGACACAATTAAGAAATTTGAAAAAGAAAAAGAAAAAGAAATGTCAGACTCTTGTGTAATTAATAGTGGGATGTTGCGGTTTGTGTAGGAAAATTTGGTTTGAATTTGGATTCCTCACCAAAAAATCAACACTTCTCATTACACAATCTCATTGTGTTAATTAAGATTCTCATCCATTTTTCTTTTTCTTTTTTAAAACTGTTTTTTAGCAAACATTTTTGTCTACATATTTTTATTTCATTTGTCTCATCTATTTTTTCCGTTCATCCCGTTTGAGGGGTGAAATTAGAAACTAATTCCTTACAAAATGGTAGATTGATTCCTTAAAAAGTGGTAGGCCGATTCCTTAAAAATTGGTGGGCTGATTGATGCATACATAGCGCAAAAAAAACTATTAGCCTAGCTGTCACCTACGTGGATCCTAGCTGTCATCACGAAATCGCTTCGTTCATTTTTTTTTGCTATTGTGGCAAAGCTCTCGTATTAGTATATAATAATAGATTATAGATTATAGATTAATACTACCAATTAATGAATTTAATACTTTTTAAAGAATCAATCTAATTAATGAATTCAATATTGAGAGAATCAATCTAATTAATTTGAGGGCTGAAATTGGAAACTAATTCCTTAAAAAGTGGTAGGTTGATTCCTTAAAAAGTGGTAGGCAGATTCCTTAAAAAATGGTGAGCTGATTGATGCATACATGGCGCAAAAAAAAGACTCTTATCCAAGGTGGCATCTACGTGGATCCTAGGTGTCCTCACGAAATCATTCCGCTTCACTACGCTGGGAAGACATTTATTATCGCGCCCCATCTGCGGTTTGGGCATGAAAGCCCATTTACGCAAAGAATGGCGTAGTTCTTGGCGAAGATACTATTTACTACGGCCTTGGCCGCGATAAGGCCGCATAAATTTGCGCGAACGCAAATAAATTTGCGAAGAAGATTTATCGCGCCAAGGCCGCAGATAAATTTATTTTTTAGGGTTTAAATTCCCCTTTCTCTTCATCCGCACAACTCCATTCTTCTTCGTTCTTCCTCTTCTTCTTCTTCTTCTTCTTCTTCTTCATCTTGTTCTTCCTCTGTTTCTTCTTCTTCTTCTTCTTCTTCTTCTTCTTCTTTAGTTTCTTCTTCTTCTTCTTCGAATTCTTCTTCTTCTGTGTCTTCTTCCTTTTCTTCTTCTTCTTCTTCTTCTTCTTCTTCTTCTTCTTCTGTTTCTTCTTCCTTTTCTTCTTCTTCTTCTTCTTCATCTTCAAATTCTTCTTCTTCTTCTTCTTCTTCTTCTTCTTCTCGTTTTCTGGGTTCACTTGGACGAATCCGGATGAACATTCATCCGGATTCGTCCACTTTTTTTTTAATTATTCAAACAGGTTACTGCGGCCATGGCCGCAGTGAGACCGCAGTACGTACCGCGGCCGACGCCGCAGTGAGTTCGAAACTGCGGACATTTTAACTGCGGCGTTCACTGCGGCCGTCGCCGCAGTTGGTACCACGGGCCAACTGCGCAATGGGCCGCAGTGAGGCATGTCTTCTCTACGTAGTGGTTCACTTTTTTGCTACTATGGCAAGGCTCCCGTATTAGTACATAATAATAGATATGGTACCGTACTGGGTGATACGTCGGGTCGGTATTGGTACCGACCAGAAAACAATACCACTTAAGGCAATTCCGCATTGGTGACAGTACCGGTCTGTACTAGTCGTTTCGGCTGCACTGGTGTACCGGACAAGAAATTTAAAAGTTTAAAGTTAAAATTCTAAGAAAATAGTAGTATACTGGTTGGTGTTACCTTGTTATATATTACTGCATCATTTTGTTTGTTGGTAGGCTTTTCGGTCTAAATGAAAGCTCCATCAAATTATTTGCGGACAATTTGTTGTTAAAACTTAATATATATATTTTGTTATTTTATACATTTGCATTAGTTATTTTATATAAATATAAAAATATTTATGTATTTATGGACCGGTACACTATTTTCAGTACATCAGAAATATTTTCGATGTACCGGTATTGTCTCGTACTGTTAGCAAAACGGTAAGATATCCGTTACGATATTTTACACCATGCATATTGAATCCGAGCGGGACTTTGTCCCGGAAAGCAGAGAATAAAATGAATACTCATTCCGTCTCACATTAATTGATCCATTTGTTTTGGCTGTTTCAAGGTTCAATGTTTAACTCAAATTTTTATAAAGATAAATAGTGAAAAAAAAATCTATTTAGAAACTTTGTATTTCAATTATGATACATATATGTAATTTATTTAACTTTACATGTCTATATATTCATAAATTAAATATTGTGAATCAACCAAAATAATGAATCAATTAATTAATGGGGGGGGTATTCATTTTATATTCTACGTTATTAAAATCCATGGATCCACAAAATTACAAACAAACGCCCCCTTTATTTATTTGGATTACGTAATTATGCAAACGACGAGCATGCAAGATGAATGAAATGCTGCATATTGCTTCTGCAACTAGGTAGCTGGTTGGTGAGGATTTTTGCGATGAAGACCTTGATGATGCATAAGAAGCGCGACGTAAGTAAGTAGCTCTCCGCCGTCCTTGAGGTGGGTGACATGCTCCTTCCAACCACAGCAAACAGCAGCATAAACGAGCAAATCTATCCAAATTCTGCTGATGATATCCCAGGCCTGTTTTCCCAGTGAAGAGGTTGGAGAATTAGTAGGGGGCTGTAGTTGACTTCGCAACTTCTTCGAAAGCGAAACCCCAGTTTTTAGCGGTCGCGGGTTATAGTTATAGTACTGAAACGTATTCTCCTCTTCTTCCGCTCCTGGTAAAGAATGCTCATCATGATCATCAGCGAGGTTGTCGTCGTGCAGCTGCCCGGCAAAGTCACTTACGTTTCCTCCTTTTTGGGGGTAATTTTCGTTCACCTCCCTAATCATTGTTTTGTAAATCACATCACCTTGTAATCCTTTCGGCAGCATCAATGGACGCAGCAATGCAAGATACATCATGTAGTCTGATAAACGCTTCGCCGCTTCGCGGGAATAGCAATCACTTGGTTTTTCCCTATGGTATAGGACATTAGTCATGATGTGGAAATGAAAGATGAGACCAATGAAGCTCATGCCATCTAGTTTCGTGAAATCATGTAATTGATGATGTTGGAGTACTGACGACGCCACCATGGCCTGCTGTTGTTTGATCAGACAATCGAGTGAGTGTCGGTTTGTGGAGTTTGTGACATAGCTATAGATGTACTTCTCGAGTTTTTCATCAACGAGCTCCAACTTGGATTGATGAAATCTGCTGACGGTGCTCTTGACGGTGAGAATGGTTGAAACAAAGGATACGTTCTTGAACTTTAGAGCAAGGAACATCAAAATGTGGGTTGGCCTTTCCTTGAAGCATTGCTGGACTAGGTCATGTTGCCCCATGTAAAAACGTTTCTTGGTTTTGACAAGCTGTTTTAGCCTTAGCTTAAGTGGCCAAAGGTGGGTGATGAACCACTCATCCAGAGACACCATGGTCCAAGCGGAGAAGATCTGCATGGTGATCGAGACACATTCGAGAAGAATAGTCCCGCAGAGCAACAAGTAGGTGAGGATGATGTCGATGTGTTCATAGTGAGTGTGGTGGCCAATGACTGTGGAGAAAACCAGTAGGGAGGCAATGAGGGTAAGTATATAAATGACATTTGTGGATTGGCGCCAATATCTGATGGTGGGCATGGAGAACTTGGTGTAATGGGTGTCATGGAGTAACTCTAATTGGATGGCTAACCATCTGAAGGGCCTTTCTGCTTGGAGGGGGGTGAGAGTTTCAAGGATGGGATGATGATTATGGGCCAGGCCCAGGAATGAAAGCCTGGAAGCCATGAAGGAGGAATATGCAAGACAAAGGAACTTCAACTCCTCCCCTCGTGGCTTTTCCAAGAACTCGCGCAGTCTCTGTTTGTCTCTCCATTCGACTACCTCCTGACGACCGAAGAAGATGCGAGACACCATCTGTGGTGCGGTGGAGCTCCACAGTGCCCAGATCTTCTCTGCATACTTGATGGTACCGGCAAGGAGCATGAACACAACAATGAGAATGAGGGCGGGGGAGTTGGTATTTGCTCCCAATAGGTAGCAGGTGTAAAGCGTAGTCCCCAGACGAATGAAAAAGAAAAGCAAGTGCCTGGTCCAGGTTTCGGAGTCTTGGACGGCGTAGGCTGTGAGGTTGTAGGGGCCGCCCAGGTACCAGAGCAGCAAGGGCGTCCACAGAAGCGCGGGTATGTCGTCTCTTACTTGTTTGGACCTTAGGATCATGGTCAACGCGGTGGTTGTCGCTGGTTCTGCTGCCAAATAAAACACGTAGGACACGCTCGGTAGACTTACCATGAATCTGTTGGTCATCTTCCGGAAGTAGCCCGACATCACCAATCCCAACTGGAGGCTCAGACTAAGTACCAGCATCGCACGGATCAACGAAACCTGCAATATCAAGTCAGGGTCTTTCTGTAGCTTCAGTCTCAACCCCGTCAATGTCTCATCTGAAACAATCGAATAATTATTAATTAGCTAGGCTAGGCTAGGCTAGGCAATTGTTGTTAGTAGAGATATATACTAGCTAGCTATTAGTATTAATTAGCATGCAATGAACTCACTTGAATAAGCTGCCATTCTCACTGGTTGGGATGATGAGAAATTTGCAGGATTGTCCTTTTATAAGGACTGCATCTGCATACATACATACATGTTCTTAATCAACAAGTTTGCACCCAACGTGTTTTGTACCACCTTGCTTGCACTTATAATATTAGTATAAAGTACATAAAATTCGTTATCAAATCCAAGGAATGGATATGTTCCGTAGGCCATATTGCCAACTGTATATATTATTATTATTAGTATTATTATTATTAGTATTATTATTATTGGAACTTGTACATTTTGGTTGCATTGGTTGGATGAATGAATGTGTCGGTTGATGCATCCTTTTCGTTACAAATTGATCAGTTAAACATAAGGAGATGTGAGTAAAATACATTTTTAATCCATTTTCTTTAATACATGTCCTATTTTAGTCTCATTTTAAAAGTTTGTCTTATTCTGTGGTTTTCTGTCCCCGTTTTGGTCCTTCCATTAAAAAATATGTTAACTTCTCTATTAAGTACACTATTTTTACATAATTATCTCTTATATATTAACCTATTACATATCTACTTGAAATCTGGTCATTAAAATTTTAACAAATGTTAATTTTAACCTCCTAGTCATTTGTTCGGCGTGTACCGAATAACGGGCGAATCCCACTATTCATTTTAACCAAGAGCCAAGAGAGTCTCCGATTGGCTCCCGAAAAATTCAAGGCCCATCTGATCGACGCCGCATAGCTCATCTACGCCAGCAACGACAGCGAACACTCTGTCGACAACGACTCCGATCTTTGCCTCTCGGAACTTGTCCAGCTCCGGCGGCGTTAGCTCCGGCAAGTACAAGTTCATTGATGTAGTGCATTCGTCGCAAACCTGGTACATAATCGACCTCGATTTTGAGTCGGAGTTCGAGATCGTGACTGGCGACTACACGAGGCTACTTCAGTCGCTGCTGACGGTGTTCGTCGGTCAGAGCGAGAAATTGAAGAGAATCGTGAAGGCGATGAGGCGAGGAGATCGCTCATGAGCAGAGACCTGTTTGTGCCTCCGCGGAGGAAGAACCAGTACATGCAGAACAAATGGTATGTCCCTTTCTTCTGAAATGCCAAAGTCCCTTTCTTCTGAAGTACGACGCTGCAATCGATTTTCAGATCTGGGCATGGCCAATGAACCAGATCTGGCCAATCGACGAGCCATGTAAAGAGCCATTACGGGAATTTTAAAACTTAGAGCCATGTAAAGAGAAATGTAAAGAGAAAAGAGATAGTTTGGGATGAAATTGATGAGTTGTTATAAATTTAGCACTTTATTTTAGCCATTTTATTAATCTAACGGTTTATTTAATGGAAACATTAATGATAGGACTTCAGTAGAATAGAAAATCACAATTTTAGTACTCCCTCCGTCCGCGAAAGACTCCACCATTTGAATTTGATGTTTCAAGGTTCAATGTTTGACTCAAATTTTAACAAAGATAAATAGTTTTAAAAAATTCGGAAAAAATATATTTTCAGAAAATTTAGATTTCAAATTATGATACACATATGAAATATTTAATTTTCAGTGTCTAAACATTCGTAAAAAAAATCATAGATTAAATACTGTGAAACTGTCAAAACAAATGGTGGAGTCTTTCACGGACGGAATGTGTATCAGAATAGGACGAATTCTTAAAATGATACTAAAACAAGATACGTATTAAAAGAAATAGACTAAAAATATATTTTACTCTAAAAATAAGTATAAAAACCAAACAGAAGAATGTTTGTGGGAGGAGATAGTAATTTCTACATATTGTTGCATATCATCATTCCTATGTTCATATTGCCAGCCAAATTGATTATTCTCTCACATGGTGTTCTTTTCGTTAAGTATTGAGAAGAAAAGTTGGAGTTTGTTGGAAAATTTTGCTGGTAAAAAAAGTTAAAATATCGGGAAAATAACAATTTTGTCACTAACCTTTTAAAAATCTTTTATTTTGCTCCTAACCTTTTTTTTCGGGGTAAAAATACCATTAACATTTGTTAAAGAGGTACGTTTGCCACTGAACATTCCTAGTTGACAGTAAGATACGCTTAGATGACACTGATGTGGCTTGCCACTAGGTGATTACGTGGACATTGACTGTGCATTTGTTAGAGATAATGTTTTAAAATATCACCTCAAAATTTGTAAACCTAACAATTTAGCACTCAAAGTTTAGAATATGAAACTCATTCCCTCTAAATCTGGCCGACTCTTTTCCCGTTCGTTATCTTATTTCTTCTCATGTATCTCCATTTTCCATCACCAGTTTGCAGCGATTGGTGGTGTTCTAATGCTAGGTGAGGGAGAAGACTGGAGGCTGGAATGGAGAGGCAGTGCACCGAAGGTTAAAAAGGAGAGGCGGAGGATGAAGGTTGAAGACGAAAAGGTTGGGGTTGGAAGAAACAAGGATTGGATTGCAATTTTCACTTTCTCATTATTAAACTTTAGGGGCTAATATCTTCGAATTACATAAGTTGAGTATTATCGGATAATTTTTCCTTTTAAGTTAACGGTTTCTATTATGCCACATTGCACCGTTTGCTCAGTAGTGGTAAATTTACCCCTAAAATGAAACACTGATGGCAATTTTACCCCCAAAATAGGTTGATGGCAAAATGAAATAGCGAGGGAAAAATCGGGTTCTTAAAAGTACTCCCTCCGTTCCCAAGTTATTCTACACTTTGTTTTTATTATTTTACAGTATTTAATCTATAATTTTTTTTTATGAATGTTTAGACATTTAAAGTTAATAATTTATATGCATATCATAATTCAAAGTATAAACTTTTTAACTATATTTTTTTTGAAATTTTTAAATTTTTTTTATCTTTGTCAAAATTTGAATCAAATATTGAAACAATAAAATCAAAATGAAATTTATTTGGGGATGTAAGTAGTAAAAATTTTGAAAGAAAAATTAGTTACCTAAATTTGAGAAAGTCGATTGCTGTGAAACTTGGAAGTCTGTTTGTAGATGCGCAGCTAGCACTATTCATGGACGACAGTGAACCAAATTATACCTTCAAGCAATTTGTTTACATGAAACAAGTCTATGAGGGCAAAATGGTCTCCGAGTCCGCAGCATGCACTATATCCAAATGTGTTATCACTTTTAATTTTATTGTATAAATTAAGATTATCTTTGATCATTAACTTATTGTACATAAATTTTTATCATTACTTTCTTCCAAATTCATTATCACCCCTCCCAAGTCCCAATCTACTCCTTAAACTCAGCAAAAGTGAATTAAAATTAAATAAAAATGAAAAAAAATACTATTTTATTTGAGACAATTTTTTCTTCGATGTTGTGATAACACAATGGAGGGGAGTATATACAATGGGCAATGATAGATCCTTCAATGGAAATTGCAGTATGTAGAGGCAGTCATGCAATTAGTCCTCCTCCGGCCCTAACCACAAATGCCTGATGGCATGCCAATCTATGACATCTTCCAAACTTGGACCAGGTCGTTTGGTGGGCATTTTCTGATGATGAATCAATGTGTCTTTACGAATCAAGATGGATGCAACAACGATCATCAGCACAAACAACAGATACCTGCGTGAGGTAATTAGAGGACATCTGTGCACCTGCTGCAATGCCACACACAGCTCAGTATATTGGCCTAAAACACAAACATGAGCGTTTGTGATACTATGATCAAGAATAAGTAAATAAACCCTTGTGAATTGATGAATCCTTGAAAGGAAAATTGCAATCTGCATGCTCTAGCGAGTGCCGCAACATGTCACATACTGCCCATTCTGTGGCCAGGTTGCAATCATCTGAGGTCAAGGGGTTATATATGCATTAGTATCTTTTGATCAAACTGCAAGTATTTGCAAACAGACTGAGATCCTAAAGAGGAAAGGAGAAGAGCAGTACGACAACCTGGAATGTCAAAGATTTGAGTCGCTGGTGGAATATTGAGGAGTGCCCCCAAATGAACACGCACATGAATGCGCTCGGTCATTGATAGCAAATCACCATGTGTGATAACAACAACAGGTTTATCATCTATTGAAGAGAAAAGAGCGACAAAATTCTTGCAACATTAGCACCAGAATAGCTGAAGGCACCAAAAAGAGAATAAATCATAGTCATGGTCGTCGTCATCATCATCATCATCATCATCATACTACAGCTTAGTCTCAACCATGTTTGGACCAACAGCACTAGCATGAAGTTTATCGTTTCAATCAATCATCTAAAAGCTGTTAACATTAACAATTCATGCAAAAAAACAAAGTGACAAAGTTTTATGCCCTTACAAAGGAATAAGGGAATGAAATTCCGAAACTGTCAGCATCAAAGTTTTTTCACTTGCATGGAAGATATCTAGAAATGCAATGAATTGAAATCCCAAGTGTGTTGTTGCAACATCAAAATAGTTGTCCCAAATGAAATGGCATTTTCCCACTCTTGTTTTCCGACACAGAACTTCTGTTAAGTTATAGGGGTAGTCTCGGTAGAGGCTATAGTCTGCTTTCTGATTTCTGGATTTATGCTACGTATAGCATATGGGTTTTCTCACAGTTAACTTACCTCTCTCTTCTGTTGTGTGTTAGCAGTAGCAGCGGTACGTGCGGGAATCTTCTGATCTTGGAGTTTCTCCTAGATTCCGCACTTAGGTATTCTGGGTTTTTCCCTTGTCGGCTCTGTAGATGTATGTGCACGCATGTCATTTGTTGGATCATGCTATGTATCTTAGATACATTCTGATTCCGTATACATTTCATGGATATTCTGCATGACCGGGGACTCGCCCATGTTCAGTGGAGGGCGAGACACGTGATGTGATCATATTGTGATGGATTAGACATATTCTGTATCGGTATGATTCTGTTGAGCTTATATGTGATGTTATCCATGAACTGCATGTTTGGTGTTGGTAGAGTGCTCGGCTATTTCAGTGGGACGGGGCTCGCCATGGATAGTTAGGGTTATACTGTATACTTGCCATGTATGAAAATTTGCAGGTTGCGGGTCGACACACGACCGAAAAATATGGGCGCATAACTCTGTCCGCATACTCCGTAAGCAAAGTGTTCTCAGGCACCAGGCCTTCGAGAACGAGACTTTGCGGGCCGGGTCACGGGACCACCACACTAAGCGGGTCTCGGTTGGATCGACCGCTTCCGTTTCCGCAGCTCATGCAGCTTCCGCTTCTGCCGCCGCGGGGCGGCCCCGTCTCCACAACCGGGCGCGGGCGCCCCGTGACAACATCAGTAAAAATGGGTGCCACATCAGCTCCGCGTCAGCAAAAGTGGGTGCCACGTCAGCTTCACATCAGCAAAAGTGGATCTCACATCACACATGGAGGCTGATTTGGATGACTTAACGTTGAGTATTAAATTTACACTAATGGAACAAACATGAGTCGTTAAAACAGGCTGATGAAAAAGAGAGCGGACATTGTGCACATTTTGACCTAGTTAAGTGATTTTTTTGCACCCATAGCCTAAAATAAAATAGTACTCCCTATGTCCCTGAAAAATTGAACACATTTCTTTTTTGGGTTGTCCTAGAAAAATTGATCACTTTCCTTAAAAGGAAACTTCTCACTCTTAAAGTTACTAAATTATCTCCACTTTATCTTTACTTTTTCTACCTCATTTTTTGTGCACTTTCAATCAATGGGCAATTAAGTAAACTTATTAAAAATCTCACATTCACCTTATTCTCCGCGTCCAACCAAATCCTTCAATCTTTTGGGGACGGAGGGAGTACTACAGTATAAAATAAATTTGAGAGAAACTTGAAAAAGTTTATGGTCCGTTTAGTTATGGAAATTTTTCCATATTTCATTTTCTAAATATCATATGTAAATGTTTGGATACATAGCTTGTTTTTTAGATATGAGAAACATTGTTTTTTAAGCTTTGGAAAACTCTAAAACTCTAGTATTAAAATGGAAAAGGTTTTTTAACTTAATACATGAGTTTTCTAATGTCTAGAAAACAAAATGTTTCACCTTCTAAAAACTAGTTGTGCATCCAACCATTTATAAAGGATATTTTGAAAAAAAATTTGGAAAAAAATTTTCACAACTAAACGGAGCCTTAGCGTTACACACTACTAATACTGCTATTTTTACCGTTCTACCAGTGATTAAAAAAATAAACGGATTCCTTATGCAAAAGCAGTTATTTGACAAATGACACCTCTAATTTAATAAACTCTTCAATATTTAAGGGTCCGTTTAGATGTAGAGAATTTTCCAAATTTTCATTTTCAAAACTTCTTTGTAAATGTTTGATCATATACCGAGGTTTGAAGGGATGGAAAACCTTGTTTTCCAATAATTAGAAAACTCTAGTATTAAAATGGAAACCTTCCAAACAAGGTTCCCTAATTTAATAATAGAGTTTTTCAAAAATTGGAAAACTTTGTTTTCCATCCCTTCAAACCTGGATATATGATCAAACATTTACAAAGAAGTTTTGGAAATGAAAATTTGGAAACTTCTCTACAACTAAACGGACCCTAAATGTCTCGTGATTCTAAACTATGCAGCTATAATGATCTTGTTGTTGCGTGTGTATGATTGAGACTTGAGAGTAGAGAGGCTGATAGAGTGAGTTATGGCTCGATAATGATCTTGCCCGTAGCATGGCCATCGAGACTCTTAGCCCATGCATCTTCAGCTCTGCTCAGCGAATGCTTCGAGTCTATCACCGTCTTTATCTTCCATTCCATCATCAGCTTCATCAGAGTCTTCAAATCCTCCCCGTTCTGACTTGCTTGAAACGGAACCAGTTTCTTCTTCGACAAGCTACCCATCTGCCAAGCATATCTCACAAAAGTCCTAGGCCCCGGAGTCAGATCCACCACTTTGCCTTGCTTACTAAGGTTCGGCTCCAGCTGTGACCAAGACACCCCGCTCACGGCACAGTGGACTACAACGTCGTATTTCCTGCCGGAGGGGCTCTTGAAGGCCGCCCCTTCTGGGGTTTTGTAGTCCAGAACCTCATCCGCACCCAGGCTCCTGACCAGGTCCATGTTCCGAGCACCACATGTGGCAGTCACGTGTGCGTTCCCGAGCTTTGCCAGTTGGACCGCGTAGTGGCCTACACCACCGGAGGCGGCGGTAATGAGGACGTTTGTCTGGTTGCTCGTGGCTGATCCGTCGAGGTTGAGGCCGCCGACTTGGGTGAGTGCCTGGAGGGCGGTGATGCCAGCAATGGGCAAGCCAGCAGCATCTGCAGCCGGGACTTGAGGAGGCCTTGCAACCATCATGTTCTGCTTAGCCACCACATACTCGGCTAGTGCACCACCACTCTGTTTTAACAATCTTCTCATTACATACATACTGTTGGATTATTTCTTTTGCAAGAAACCGATTTTGATGATCACAAAAGTTTTGGGTGTTTTATGAAAAGTTTTGAAAAGCTTAATGGGCTGTTAATGATTATGCATCTTGTTCAGTTTAATATGGGCTACGTTCTGTTAGGGCCCAAGTTGCTATTTAGACTAAAAGCCCATTTCGTTAAAAGTGTTTACGTAGAAGTAACATAGTGTAGTAGTTGTAATTGTTTAGGACTCTTACTTGTAATACGTTTCAAATTTGAACGTTAACTCCAGCTGATTCCATGGAGATTTTTATGCGCATCTTCTGTTCTGAGACAACAGAAAAAGCTGTTGGACGCTCCTCTCTTCAGCTATTTAAAAGCGTAAGTAAGGCTTCATGGAGAACAAGTTCAGAGATTGATCAAGAACAAAAAGCTCTCAGTTTGCAAAGAAACAGCCGATCATACTAAAGCTCTCTAGCATTGCATATTCCAAGATCAAAGCTTCTACTTCGTTCTAGTTTGCCTATTTTATTCTGAGAGAGAGAAAATGCAGTCTAAAAGCGTTTTTGTGAGTTTTCGTGAAAAACCTCAACAGTTGAGTAGTTTTCTACAAAACAGTTTTTGTAAGGTTTGTTTTGGTGAGCCTCGGGAAAACCAAACGGGGTTTTGTTAGGTTATTAGTGAGCCTTTGGGAAAACTATTTTGGTGAGAGTTAGGTTGTTTTGGTGAGCCTTGGGAAAACCGAAAATAGGTTTTAGTTGAGCCTCGGGAAAAACTTTGTATACTTTAGGTTTGTGTAACCGTTTTAAAGTATAGTGGAAGGAACTCTCAAGTGGTGAGCTTGAGGAGAGGACGTAGGTCGTAGACCGAACCTCTATAAATTGCTGTGTCATTCTTTTCAGTATTTTATTTTGGTTTCTCGTTTTACTTCTCTACTGTCGTGTTTTTGTAAACGGGTTGAGTGTGCTACAGCATCTTAGTTTTAAGAAAAAGATTTCGTTTTTAGAGTCAACCAATTCACCCCCCTCTTGGCTGCCTATCTGGGACAACACATACTAGCAGTATTACTTAAACTGTGTGAATATTGTGAAGAGAAATGATTGATTACCAAGAAGTGGATGGTAGCAACGACTTTGTCACCGACTTTGAAATTATTGACTCCATGTCCGGTTTGTACAACTTCCCCTGCCACATCACTGCCTGTGAATGGGTAATAAAATTAGTGGATCAAGCAACAAAGGAGCTAGGAGGAGGAATCAAATATGAAAGTATTTCGTACATGGAATATGGGGGAATTTGCGAGGAAAAAGAGGACGCATCACTCCCTTCTGCATCTTACACTCCACAGGATTCAAGCTAATGGCTTCCGATTTCAACAGGACCTCACCTTCTTTAGGACTAGTGACCGGAACTTCAACATGCTGCAGCGTCAACGCAATTACTACTATCATTTACAAACCAGCCAGTTTATGATACACAAGATATAAAAGTACACTTACATGATCTATTATTACTTGGATGAGAAGAGTGATAGTATAAAATTACCAACCAACCAATTATCATGTACCTTCAAGGCTGCAGCTCCTCCACCATAGCGGTTGTATTGCACCGCGTGCATCACCTTTGGCACCATCTTTGAATCTACGCTCTGTAAAAGATGGAGAAGAAGAGGAATGAAGCTTATACATATTTATACAGAATTACAAATGCACAAGGAAACAAAGAAAACAGAGCCGCCACAGTTGAACAATCTCACTTTCTCATAGATTGCAAGTCAACGTTTCAGGTCCCGCCTTGTGTTGCTGTCTAAGAGAATTATCAACTTTGCCTGCCATTTGCGTGTATACATTCTCGTGGTTATTAATCACACTACCTTTGTCTATGTGGTACAAATTGTACCCTACACATCACACTCCCTCACATATTGACTCATTGCTGATTTCTTTCTCCTTAACAAAACTTTGCTATTCCAAAGTTTAAACCTATGGGAAAACATATATTCTGAAAGAAAGAAAAATGAAAAATTGGCCAAACACCATGAAATGATATACATTTGAAGATAACATAGTGGTCTTGTTGTTGCCACAATCTATCCATACCAGGGAAAGATTTAAAACTTATACCCAGCAGGGAAAGCTTCTCTCTATTATAGGCGGATGTGTAGATTAATAAATAAATTTTTGAAAGAAAAAAAAAACTAAGCTGCATAGAATGAAATTTAATCAACATATGATCATGACAAGCCATATATCTTCAAGGAAAGTGACAGACTAATGTACTGATTTACATCTTTCAGCATATAAAACATTCATATTTGGATGTGTTGGACAAGG
This sequence comes from Stellera chamaejasme, assembly GCA_024586325.1. Classification (NCBI taxonomy): domain Eukaryota; kingdom Viridiplantae; phylum Streptophyta; class Magnoliopsida; order Malvales; family Thymelaeaceae; genus Stellera; species Stellera chamaejasme. The sequence goes on along the minus strand of CM044982.1, from coordinate 7,776,614 downwards.
GTTACAGTGAACTAACCAGCCTCCATTCCATCCGCCCTTGCTTCTTTTCATAAACACAATACTGAGTACGGAAAAACACTTCGATTTACAAGTGAAAATGCAAGTGCATCTCAAAGCTTTGAATCAATCAAGTGTCAATATTATACTTGTATGAGCTATTGCTCAATGAAGATCTTTCCTGTTGCATGGCCATCTGTAATTTTCGCCCATGCTTCTTCAGCTTTGCTAAATGGATATTTTGAGTCTACCACTGTCTTGAGCTTTCCATCCTTAACCAACTTCACTAGAAACTCCAGGTTCTCACCTTTGGGAATTAACAGCAGGGGGACCAGCTTCTTCTTGGATAAGGTGAGCATTTTCATAGCAAAAGTCATCATGGCGCTAGGACCAGGAGTAATATCAATTACTTTACCGGTTGCACTAAGGTTGGGTTCAAAAACAGACCATGGAATGGCACTTGCACAGTGGATAACAGCATCGTATTTCCTGCCAGAAGGACTCTTTAAGGCTGCCCCATCAGGAGTTTTGTAGTCAAGAACCTCATCTGCACCAAGGCTCTTGACAAATTCTATGTTGCGAGCTCCACAAGTGGCAGTCACATGTGTGTTCCCAAGCTTCGCCAACTGAACTGCATAGTGACCTACACCACCAGAGGCGGCAGTAATGAGAAGGTTTTTTCGCTCCCCACCTCTGTCAAGCTTGACTCCAGCAGATTGAGTTAGGGCCTGAAGAGCAGTGAGACCAGCAACAGGCAAACCTGCACCATCAGTAGCTGAAACTTCCGGGGGCCTTGAAACTGTCAAACTATCCTTAGAAACAGCAAATTCAGCTAATCCACCGCCAGTCTTTCCTTGCAAAAACAGCATAAAAGTATTTTATAAATGTGCAGTAACAACATCAAACAAAAATCTCAATCACTGGACCAATTAAAATGCTGGACAAGATGGGAACCGGGAAAAAAAGGAAATGTATGATATAAGATATGATGACCACAGTCAGACAGACAGTGGGTTTAAAGTAAACCCAACAAAGACCTCAAATGAAAATACAACTTACCAAATGGTTTAGCACAGCAACCACTTTGTCGCCAGCTTTGAAGTTCTTCACTCCTTTCCCCACCTCTACAACTTCTCCTGCCACATCAGTAGCTGCAGGGACAAAGTTACAGTTCATGAGAGATTCATTAAATGGAGCACTAACAAATCCCCAAAAAGATTGAGGCCCCAATTAGTTTTGGAAAATTTTCCAAGTTTCTATTTCAAATTTCCGTTACAAATGTTTGAGTGTTAAGTAGTTTTTAAAAGTGGGAAACCTTGTTTTCTAAAGGTTGGAAAACAAGTACTTGTTAAAATGGAAAACTTCCAAAACAAGATTTTACATTTTAACACATGAGTTTTCAAAAGTTTGGAAAACAAGATTTCTCATCCCTTGAGAACTAGTTAGACATTCAAACATTCACGAATAAATTTTGGAATAGAAAACTTGGAAAATTTTCCAAAACTAAACGGCACATGAATACTTTCATTCAAGACATGCAATACAGAAATAGCGCGAAAGATGGCAGATTTACAATTGGCAGTGATTTAACAGGGGATAGGCTCTTAAAAGACAAGGATGACAATCTTTTCTTATAGAGTCAGTATTTTTTTTCCTGGAAAGCCTTATAGAGTCAGTATTAAAATAGTATGAACCTTGCCAATCCACAGTGGCAGTGGTTTATGACAGCCATCAGATCCATCCGTTATATGATATCTGAACAGCAGATGGAGTACTACTTACAAATTATACCTACATTTGAATCTCAACTTATCCCAGAACAAGGGGTTACCCATCTTATTTGATGCTAGAGGGTTTAGCTTTGAGTTTTATTTGATAAAGTTAACGTTCATTTACAAGACTGTCGAATTAAGATAGTTGCACCCGATCTCGTAAAATTCATGAGTAAGCAATTCAAAAGCCTAATCACAAACCTGCATCAAGAAACAAGTTGATAAGGATAGAAGCGTGAAAAAGGGATAAAATTCAAGTAAGTCCACACACTGACGAATTCTGAAGCCAAAATGAAAATAGCAAACCTGGTATGTAAGGGAACTTGCGAGGCAAAAGGGGCCTCAACATACCCTTCTGCATTTTCCAGTCCACCGGATTGAGACTAGTCGCTTCCAGTTTCAATAAAACCTCCCCCTGTTTAGGGCTTGGGACCGGAACTTCAACATGCTACAATACCAACCGAATTTCAGGAAATCAAGCGAACTCAGAATTAGCTACTTGTCACGCAATGGCCTGAAATTTTTAATGGATGATTTGTTTACCTTCAAACCTGCAACTCCTCCTCCATAACCTTCATACTGCAGAGCATGCATCATCTTCCCAGCCATCTCCGCCGGTTAGTTGATTGGAGCAACGCCTGTTTTTGCGCTGGCTTCTGGAAATGAGTATTGGTAGTGGTACGTCCGTTGAGCTGAGCTGAGTTGAGTTGATTGATTATGAGTAACTGCTGAATGACGAATATGGCCCTGTGATATCCATAAACGGTGCGTTCCAACTTGTGGTCAGAACTGGAATGAGATATTGGGCCTCTTAGGGCCTTGGGCTCATGGACCCGGAATAGGACGGCTATGGGCCTCTCAAATTGTCCACACATTCAAAGCTTGCGAGAGCAAGCTAGATCAGGTCACCTCATTCGTCTCATAAAAATTGCAATGATTTTTGATATTTTAAATTGTAGTATTTTTCTGTTTGGTTCAAAATTTACTAAAATTAATGATGAAAAAAAAATATTTTAAAAAAATATTTTGAAAATTTAGGTTTAAATTATAATAAACATATGAATTATTCAACTTTATACTCACTATGTCCATTAAAAGTTGCACAATATTGATTTTGAAGTTTGTTTGTTACTCAAAATTTCACAATGAGGAATTTGGTAAAAAAACTTTTAAAAATATATTAGAAACTTTTATTGAAACAAATTTATTTAGAAACTTTAAGAATTTGTCTATATATACATGTTTTTTTAACAAATTATTACTTTTGAAAAATGTGAGTTAAACAGAAGTTTGGAAGTCAATATTGTACAGTTTTTAAAGGGCGGATGGAGTATGTCCAAACAATCATTAAGAACTATAAATTAAAATATTGTGAAACAACAAAAATAAAAGCTACTACAATTTTTATAGTAAGTCAGTACTACTTTTATCTTCTTTTCAAGGAAATCCATTCATCCTGTGGATCGTTGGTTGGTTAATTAAGCTTCTTCTTTTATTCGTGTCATTATAAAGTCTATTGCTTGTCCTGTCCCCATTCATTTGTTTAACACTTCACCTTATTATCAGAAAGATTCGTTCTCGTTCTTAATTATACAAATGCACGATGTAAGTGTCCATACCAGGAACGTTGCAAAATTTAGGAAATAGATTTTGTTTATCTTCAAGACATGATTGGATATTGAAGAACTAATGTAATTTGGGATAATGCCCATGTGTCTAGGTAGTAGATTTCTCTCACACACGTAAACACACACACACACACACAGTAGGTTTCCAGTGAACTAACCAACCTCCTGCTTCCATCTGCAGCCCTTGCTTCTTTTTATAAACACAATTCTAAGTATATAGAGGAACACTTTGATTTACAAGACAAAATGCAAGTGCATCTCAAAGCTTTGAATCAATTGAGCGTCAATATCACACTTGTCTGAGCTATTGCCCAAGGAAGATCTTTCCTGTTGCATGGCCATCTATAATTTTGGCCCATGCTTCTTCAGCTTTGCTCAATGCAAGCTTTGAGTCTACGACAGTCTTGAGCTTTCCTTCCTTAACCAACTTCACAAGAAACTCAAGGTTCTTACCTTTGGGAATTAACAGCAGCAGGGGGACCAGCTTCTTCTTGGATAAGGTGAGCATCTTCATAGCAAAAGTCATCATAGCGCTGGGACCAGGAGTAATATCAATTACTTTACCGGTTGTGCTAAGATTGGGTTCGAAAACAGACCATGGCATGGCACTTGCACAGTGGATCACAACATCGTATTTCCTACCAGAAGGGCTCTTTAAGGCTGCCCCATCTGGAGTTTTGTAGTCAAGAACCTCATCTGCACCCAGGCTCTTAACAAAGTCTATGTTGCGAGCTCCACAAGTGGCGGTCACATGCGTGTTCCCAAGCTTCGCCAACTGAACTGCATAGTGACCTACACCACCAGAGGCGGCAGTAATGAGAAGGTTTGTTTGCTCCCCACTTCTGTCAAGCTTGAGTCCAGCAGATTGAGTCAGGGCTTGAAGAGCGGTGAGACCAGCAACAGGCAAACCTGCACCATCAGTAGCTGAAACTTCGGGGGGCCTTGGAACTGTCAAACTTTCTTTAGCAACAGCGAATTCAGCTAGTCCACCACCAGTCTTTCCTTGCAAACACAGCATAAAAGTATCTTTAAAATGTGGAGTAACAACTCCAAAACAAAAATTTCAAATAAGACACGATGACCTCAGCTCAGGCAGACAGACAATGGGTTTCAAGTAAAGCCAAGAGAGACCAAACTTACCAAGTGATTTAGCAAAGCTACCACTTTGTCACCAGCTTTGAAGTTCTTCACTCCTTTCCCCACCTCTACCACTTCTCCTGCCACATCAGTGGCTGCAGGTTTAAAGTTACAGTTCATGAGAGGCATTCATTGGATGGAGGAGCACTAACCAATCCCCAAAACATTGAATACTTGCATTCTCCAAGCACTAAAAATGTCAAGCATACCCTGAAGAATTCTGAAGCGAGAATGAAAATAGCAAACCTGGTATGTAAGGGAACCTGCGAGGCAAAAGGGGCCTGAGCATACCCTTCTGCATTTTCCAGTCCACCGGATTGAGACTAGTTGCTTCCAGTTTCAGTAAAACCTCGCCCTTTTTAGGCCTTGGCACCGGAACTTCAACATGCTGCAATAGCAACCTCCAATTTCAGGAAATAAAGCGAATTCAGAACGCTACTTGTCATGCGATGGCCCGAAATTCTAAATGGATATAGTAACTTGTTCACCTTCAAACCTGCAACTCCTCCACCATAACTTTCATAGTGCAGAGCGTGCATCATCAACTTCCCAGCCATCTCCGCCGCTGCGTTGATTGGAGCAAGCAACGCCTGTTTTTGCGCTGGCTTCTGGAAATTGGAAATGGGTGTTGGTGTGTACGTTGATTTGATTAGCCGCCCGGTAAATGACGATTATGGACGGATTGAGATGTTGGCCCTCTTGGGGCTTTCGGCGTTAAGCTCTAAGTACCCAGAAGAGGACGAATTTGGGCATCAGCATTCAAGCCTCTGCTTATATTCGATGACTTGTCTCTCTCTCTCTCTCTCTCTCAGATTGTCCACATCTTCCAATCCTGAATTATAAATTCGCTTACACATCAGTTATCACGCTTTGCAATAGTAAAATTGATCAGGTCATGTTCAAGCTCTTCTTGCTTTCATTGCATTTGTTGTGATGAAATGAGTGAAAAGATTTTAATCCAAAATATAGAAGAATATTGTTTCCTTGAAGTCATGAATAGAATTTGAAGAACTAATAGGGGCTTCAAACATATATTTTTCGGGATGAATTATTGTAAATTCATCCCTTAAAATTTAGTGAATCACTCTCCACTGTTTATTTTCGGACCTTGTGTGAGAATGCCGAAGGTGAATATGAATTTGTGGGGTGAAGTTAGGAGTGAGTTTGGAAAAGAGTTGTGGAGGTGGGCCCCACCCCAAGCAGCCAATCAAAATCAAGGAGAGTGAGGGTGGGGTCCACTAGTATGTGTTCTGTTTGCTTGCTCGGCAGCCCTCACACCATTGGTCTGCTGCCCTGATTGGTTGATGGTGATACAAATCAGAAGAGAGAGATTGGAGCTTGGCCAAAATTTTATAGTTTGAGGGGCCACAATTGAGAGGTGAATTTTAGGTGGTGAATGACCTTCAAATTAGGTGAAAAATTTTCTCACCCTCCTCAATGTTTGAAGCCCCCTAATGTAGTTAGTTCGTACGTGTAGGAGGCAGAAAAGAGAGAGAGAGAGAGATGTAGAAAAAGAAGAATGGCTTTGAAACAGAATAAAGCAATCAGCAAAGGTGGGCCACGCTTGTTACTAGCTGCTGCTTCTGCAAAAGCTAAAGCGAATAGAAAGCCCAATAAAGCAAAAAGGGAACCACCAATGACTCTGACTGATTACAATCTAGCCGTTGCCCCACCCCAACGTACGTACTACTACTGTTTCCCAGCATGCTTGCCTGCCTGCCTGTTACTTGCTTATTGTAGCCGACCGTTGCCAACTTCATGCTACACAAACAAAACTTCAACACTCTTGAACCTTCCTCCTCTTTTTTGCTACTAATTTCTACACAAGTGTCACGCTTGGGAAATTGCATCCATCATAACCTTTAAACAAACAATATAACGGAGACTTAGATAAAAATTGCAAAATAATTGAATTTTTAAACATTTGAGATTTTTTGAGATGTTTATTTTTTTGTTACCACAGGAACACGGTGACACTTACTTGGATCCTTGGCCGTCTGAGTAGCGAGGCCGTCGAAATAACAGGTGCCACCCCTTTTCTTGAACTGGGCCCAGTACGAGCTGAATGCGTAGCTCGCTCGCGATACCATCGAGTTGTTGGGCCTGAAACAATTTTTCCCGGCTTGGATCGGGTCACAGGTTCCGTTCCCCTGTGAGCACGCGTACGATACAGCTGCTCCAAGCAAGCTGCTATTGGCTCCTTCCTCCGCCACGCACCATAGCTTCCCCTCGTACACCTCATTGTTCACCGGCTCCGGCAGCGGCGGGTAATCTGACTCACCCGTTTCGCCGCTTAAATCAATTCCGTACACATATGTCCCGTTCGGATACACCAGCCCGAAATTCCGCTCCGTACCCGGACCTGGTTTCCTGTTCTCGTTGTATAGAGCGAAGAGGAAAGACGGGAGGATCGAATTGGGTCTGGCCGGAGTACCGACGTGGGGCTTTGAAGTGACTTTCTTGATGAAGTTCCGGTTGTAAGTGGCGGCGTTGTAGATATTGGCGCCGATTTGGTCCATGTCGCCGGCACTGGGCCAACCCGTTTCCGCGATCCAGATCCGGATGTCCGGATACCCGAGTCTTCTCATGGCGAAAACGACAGCATCAACCATCTGGTCAAACAAGTTGGTGTAGGTTAAATTGGTCCCTGGATCTACATAGAACCCGTCTCGAGCTTCGAAGAGTGCGTACTCCAAGCTAACATTTTTCGGTTGACTCGACCAGTAAAAATACGGGTAGAGATCGAGGAAGAAGAAGGATTTTGTCCGGTTCAAGAACTGCAACATGGGCCTCACGACCCGGTCCGAGATGTCTGGTCGAAACGACCCGCTGGACGGCGGAAACGTCGTGTCCAGAACCTCCATGGCCATGCTGGTGCCGACCTTAATTTTCTTCATTCCGAAGGTCTTGAGCGACTTCCTGATATTAATCATGGCGGGTACGAGGTTGGACCAGGTGTCGATGTCGGGATTAGTGAGGATCTCGTTGCCGACGAGGAGGTACCGGATTTTGGTCGCCGGAAAGAAGGGGACGAGGTTGGAATTGACCCAGGAATCCGAGGCCGCCTGTGTGGCTGAGATGTTGGAGATGAGGTCGTTGGGGAGCATGATGGAGACTCGGATGTCGGTGTTTCTGAATGCGTCGAGGATTTTCGGGTCGGCGTCGTAGATTTTGACCCGTTTGGCCTTGAGCGATTTGATGAGCTCCGTTGAGTGCGGCGGCGGAGGGAGGTCGTCCCCCAGTTGACCATAGCACACTCCAACACTTGTCGAGATCTCAGCACCTGTCAGAGGAAGAAAATGTAAGGATTAGGAGGAGAAGGTTTACTATGATTTGTAATTACAAAAAAGAAAACGAATGAAAGAACTCAATTAGTTTTGGTAAAGACTGATTGACTGACCAGAAAATGAGAGGAAGAGGAAGAAGGTAAAGAGAAGGAGAAGAAGAGTCATCTTGGAATTGCTCCGTCAAAACTGTGATGATGTTCGTCTCGTCACTCGAGCAAGGTGATTAATAGTGAGTAATAGAGCTAAGTAGACTGTCTCGTTTGGCGTGTTCAAAAATCAAGGAGGATGGAAAGAGAGTGTATGGCCGATGTCTTCACCGGATTCTGCTTTGCTTCTCTCCTGTTCCATCCCTCCTCCATTCTCTCCTCCTGTAGACATGGCATCATGCCATGCCATGTGTCCCCGCTCCTCCCCTTCTCTCTCTCTTCCTTTCTTCCCATTAATTTAAACGTTTTTTGTTCATAATTTATTTAAAATTAAAAGAAGTTAGATTTTAAACAATAAAAATTTGACCGAGTCTACAGAATTTATTTTATTATTTCATATGTCTGTAAAAAAATTGAATTATTTAACTTTTAAATTCACATTTGATTTAAATTATCATTAAAAAAATATCATATGTTTTCATTCATCTAACCTTTGATGTTTTTTCGATTTAAGGTTTCACACGAAGTTTAAAGAAATTTTGTATTTTTCTATATATGTATTGAAAAAAAAATCAATTTTTTAACATTTACTTCATCCATCCCAACAAATATGATATATTTGACTAAGCATGAAGATTAAGAATTGTTGTTGACTAGAAGATAATAAAGTAAAATGACATACTCACTTGTCACTCGAATAATTGAAGGGTTTGACTTTCATGTTTTGTGTAGTACAGTTTGACTCAATTTTTTTCAAGATAAATAGTGAAAACAATTAAATATATATATTTCAAATATTTATACTTCAAATTATGATATCCATGTGAATTATTCAACTTTAAATGTCAAAACATTCATGAAAATAAATCATAGATTAAATACATCAAGACAATAAAACAAACCCTTCAATTATTCAGAACGGATAGAGTATAAGACGAAAGTACTTTTTGGAGTTGGAAGAGAAAAAAATGGTAATAAGGTAAAATTGATGCAAAAAGTTTCATTTTTATAGGAAATGTATCAGTTTTGCCATGACAACTCAAAAAGAAAAATGTATTAGTTTTGTTGAGACGGATGAAGTACTATATATATCAAAATAATTACTTATTTTCTTTGTTAAATAGATTTAAAGATAATGTTCCTTAATAATAATTTGAGACAATTACTAATTTAAAATTCAAACATACAATTTCTTATAGATGGTTGGAGCAATAAAATAAGTTATGAAGAATCATGACCATAATTTTTGTGTATTTTTTAGTAATAATTTGAGTAAATTTAAAAGTTAAATATTCAGATGAAATAATAAAATAAATTCAGTAGACTTGAGCTAATTTTTAAATTGAAAAGTAGCTTCTTCTCCTTTTTTTAACAAGAAAACTAGCTTCTTCTAATTGTTAAATAAATTATGAAAACTAGATAACAAAAGAGGAAAGGAAACAAAACGTTTAACTGGATGGAAATAAATAAATAAAAAGGGGAAATGGGATGTGTACTAGAAGAAATGGAGTGGAGGTCCAATAAATTTGTGTTTAACTCAAAATTTCATAAATATAAATTTGTTTCAAAAATCTTGAAAAATGTACTTATTTAAACTAGACACATTATAGTTTCTAAATCTGTTGCGAATAGAGGTTGTATTAGATACAAGAGAGGTAGGAAAGTAGAAAACTAAAGAGAGAAAAAGAAAAGTGGAGGAAAAGAGGGATATCTTAGTCGTAGAAAACCTTTCAAGTTCCATTTTCTAAATATCATATTGATGCAAGCAAAGGGTGTCACTTTTTAGCACAAGTTTTATATTTATAACTACCATTTTTAAGCCCTCAAGCGCAAGGATCGCGACAATATAGAGATTAGTGAGCAAGGGTGTCGAACCCGAGGAAAAGAGTGTTAATCGACTTAATTGGCGAAGTGATACTAAATTGCTTAATGAAATGAGTTTGGACAAGAAACTAAGTATGTCAAGTGTGACAAATTGAGTTGTAAATGAAACTTGAACTAATTTTGAAACCTAGACACTAAATGTAAAAATAACTTAGGATGCAAGCAACAACTAAAATAGAAGTTTTAGGCAAATTAATGCAAATATCTCCCGGGGTTTGCTTGGGTACGCGGGGGTTTCTACAAATTCCAGCAATGCTTTAGAGGTGAGTTACTACTACTAACTTGTTTCTATCTCTAGCAAACAAGCCAATCTCTTAAACATGCTAACCTAGTCATTCTCATGATCTAGCACTAACACCTAAGGCATTACAGCCCCTAACCTAACCACCAACCAACTCCTAGAGGTCATCTCTAACCAAAAGCAAGTCAATCAATTGATTCCCACAAGTCAAAGTTCATTCAAATCCCTCTAGGGCATTTTAACAAACACTTGGTGAAGTATGTGTGAATGTGGCCACAAACAAACATACCAATGATAAATAACGAACAAGAATCAATGTCTAAACCATAAAATACTAGGAAATTCGTAGGTACACCCCTAAGCAAGCAAACCCCAAGAGAGAAGAGTGTTACTCACTCAAACACATACTGGAAATAAAAGACAGCAATGGAAGGAAATATAATAAAGAGTAAAGAGAGAGGAAGATGTGAAATAAACTCTATTGATTGATGTCTTCAATGAATCCTCATCAAAGCTCTCAACCCCAGCAAGTAGGAGAGCACAAAACCCTAGGAGAGGAGAGAAAAGCTGCTGCCAACAAAAAGAATGTGTCTCCAATCCCGAAATTCCTCTTCTACCTATCTTAAACTTACCCTATTTAAGTCATTCTACACATGTTAAATGTCCAAAGAGTCCCTAGATGAATAGGTTATCATAACATGGTAGAATAGGGGTAAACAAGTCTAAAAACCGAGTCCAAAACGAGTGAAATCGAGTCTGAATCGAGAAAGACTCATTAAATGACGTGGAGGCCCGAGGCTGTCTGGGGGCTGCGCCGCGGGCCTGGGGGTGCGCTGCATCTGCTCACGAAGGCCAATTAGCTCTGTGGATGCGCTGACGCGCCCGCGCGCTGGGGTTGCGCCTGGCTGCTCTGGGGCCGAGTTGCTCAGGGGTGCGCTGGGCTGCGCTGGTGCGCCCGGGCTGCGCCTGGGTGCGCTCCAAGCTTCACTTTGACCAATCGATGCTCGGGATTCTCCAAACTTCGTTGCCACTCCTCGAACTCCACTCCTCGCGTGCGCCTGCAAACAAATAGTCACATCGAATAAAACGCACACATAATGAAGAAACATGCTCAAATAAGTGATGAATTTGACTTAGAACACCATGAAAATGTGGATGTGTGTGCCACACATCACACCCCAACTCAAAATGTTGCTAGTCTCTAGCAACGCAAGCATCTAGGAAAGTAAAGACTCAAGGGCTCCTACTCTAACCACCTACATATTACAAAAGCATTTGGTGTAGGCAAGAAATGAAATCAAAGTTATTCATGCACCTAAGAATCACTACTCGACAAAACTTGAGTGCTCCTAAAGAAAGATCTAAGTCTTGTGTAGTGAACAAGTGAACAACTTGTGAGAAGTTACAATAAAGATTGCACGAGACGAAAGTTGGGGTAAGTTGGCCATTCGAGCATTTAATCCTTCCAAAAAAAACGTAGACTCCAAGACTAATGAATACCGACAAGAAACTAGATTTAGCAAGTGAATGTGGGATGCCCATTGCTCACAACTTATTGATTAACCTCTTTTTCTTTTCTTTCTTTCTTTTTTTTTTTTTTTTTTCACTTTTTCTTCCCACTTTTTTTTTTTTGTGTGAGGATGGTTTCCTTAATTCTTAAGATGAGCGCTTGGAAGAGGGTCAAGAGGCCACGCAGTTGCCGTCTACAACCACATGTCTAAAGAATCATTCCAACCGAACCTCCTTAAGATGTGCGATATCGCATACTTGTACTCCAAGCTTGTACTTGGAAGAGAGGCATTAAGCTATGCTACGGTGCTCCGCTTCATGACAAAAGCGTCATTCCAAGTGTTGTCAAACATAGAGTGCAAATATTAGGCACCCACCTAGCATTTCCCATTCACAAGCTAGCTAAATCGAGTTTCACACAATAACATTAACCAAGGTTTCGGTTCTCTTTACGAAATTTTTCATGCTCAAGACCAACTTTAATCCAAAAATCTGATCATGCAATTCTAAAGTGTAACAATTCACAAAATGTTCAACAAGACACTCAACAAGTAAGATCCGTCTATATTAGTACTCAAGCTAAGAGCACACACACCATATTCTATCATCGAATGCATGAACCACTTATCATATCCCAAATACAACTTGCCTACAAGTTTTTTAGTTTTCTGATTTTTTTTTTTTTTTTTTTTTTGAAAATCATAACCTTAAAAGAAAAATAAAAACTAGATGCTTGCAAGGTGTTTCAAGTCAAATACAACACAAGGTACTCTCTACCATCTCCCACATGAAACATATGCGTATACCCCCCCAAACTCAAAATATGCAATGTCCTCATAGCATGAGAGGGAAAGAAAAAGGGAGAGAACAAGAGGTCGCACTGGGGCCAAGTAGGCCCCCTAGTCCTGGGTGGAGGTGGAGGGACCGGCCTCGCACCGGTCTTGGGACGTGGCTGCCGACGGTAGGTAAGCGGAGGATGCGCCCACGGTGTGTGTCGCCGGATGTGCTCTAAGGGATCCTCAAGCTCGGTAAAGTGAGCGAGAATGGCCGTCTCGGCCTGCCGACGCCGCTCTTCCTCCTCGAGGCGTCGAGTCTCGGATGCGCGGAGCCAAGTCTCAAGAGCCTTAATCCGCTCCTCTTGTGCCCGATGGCGGTCAGCATTGGTCGCCTCAACCACATCGATCTTGGTACAAACAGTGGAAATCATCTCCTTGACACGCGAGAGAAGGGTGTTTAACGCATAGCGGATGCTCGTGAGTGACGAGGCCTGTCTCGGCATAATAGTCTCCGCAAACTCCTCGGCGCCTTCTCCGCCATCTTCAGCCTTCGTGCTTCTCTTCCTCCTCTCGAAAGAATAGGCTCAGGGACTCGGTGAGGCTCCACTTTTACCTTTGCCACCTTGCGAGTCTTTTGGTTGGCGGCCCGAGTGTGCAACCTACGGGCTGTCCATGCCGCTTGCTGCTGATGAGCGCCAAGAGTCCAAGTCTTTTTGTTTGCCAAGTTGAGTCATCCTCTTCATCAAGGACCCCATGACATGGCACAACTCGGTGATGAGTTGAGGGAAACCGAGGTGTAGTAGTCGTGATGCTAGCCTCACAAATATGTCTCCAAATGAGATAACCAAAGGTGTTGACCTTCTCGCCCGATGCAATGCGTACCAAGGTGTCAACTCGGTCAAAATTGATCTCATGAGGTCGGGTGGACGGTTGCAAATTGGTATGAATAATCTTGTTCCATATGGCCAACTCACTGGTGAGGAGATTAGGAGAGAGCAATTTTCGGTCTTTGCCGGACTTCCACTGTGGGGTAACACCATCGGGCGAGAGAATCCGAGCAAACGGGGACAAATCATCTGTGATGAGGGGCTCCGTATCAGTCCCATCCTCCTCAATTGCTAAATGCCGTCGAAGGGCAGCGGGTGAAAAATCCACCTTAAAGCCTCGGACTTTGACCACAGTGGGGTCAACAACATTATCCTCCATCATGGCTTGTAAATTGACATAGAACTCCGCCACCATATTCCTGTTTGCTGAAGGCGCTGGGCGTAACAATTGAGACCACCCAAGTTCTTCCATTCTAGTTTTCATGCTCACCAAGTCTTGGTGGTCCAGATTGTACCCATACTCTAAAATGACACCGCGCTGTCCAATTTTACAGGTGAGTGCTATTGCATTGTCATTATAGAAGCGTTTGAACTTCTTTTTGCCTTTCTTGCTTTTAGGTGGTGGAGCAGTGGTGGAGAACGGGCTGAGCGCGCTTACGCGATTCCCCTTCAAAACAACAATATCACAAAGATCATATGTAGGACAAGAAGCGAGATTCAAAAGCAAGAGAATTAGAATCACCAAAATTCCCAAGCAAAACATAATCATGTGAGTAACACAACCCAACATTCCCAAGCAAGTGAAGCAAAATAGTTCACTTTCATCACATAGTAGCACCACTCAATTTAAGCATGTTTCTGGTTTAGAAGAAAGTATGGAATGAAATTCAAATAATTAACTTGAGAAAACATGAACTTGTGAACAAAACATAAGCATTTGAGCGGTTTAATTCCTAATATCTCTCAACCTAGATGAGCAATTGATGTGAAACTTTAAATATAGCATCTAGGTATTCCGCATGCAAGAAATGAACAAGAACAAGCTTTAATCAAGTATCACCAGTTTTGACCGAAATTAAGCTCTCTCTCTCTAGAAAAAATAGCAATTTGAAGAAATTGGCACATTTGGACCCCAAACAAGCTTCCAATCATCTACCCACTCATAATGTGACATGAATCAAGCAAAACATGCATCAAATAAGCCTAGGAATTAAAATCCCTAAATCTAAGTTTCATCCCACAAAATTGAAAATATAAAAAAAATCAGTAGAAGGGATAGAGGGAGATGTACCTTGGCCATTTGAATGCAAATTTGAGTAGAAAATGAGTGGGGAGTGAGGGATGTGAGTGAAGTGTGTGAGTATGAGGAGAAGGGAAGGGTTCAGGAAGTATGCGTGAGTGTGTGTGTTTGTGAGAGAGTGACAGGGAAGGGTTTGCAGGTTTGATTTAGGTCGGGCGGGTGGGGTCAGGTTGGGGTTGCGCCGGGGAGGCTGGGTTAGGCGGGGCGGGCGGGGTGGGGTTACGGCTCGGGTGATGCGCCGGCTGCGCTGGGTGCGCCTGGGGATGGGCTGGGTAGAGGCGTGGGTTGGGTCGGGGGATACGCTGGGGGTGGGCTGGGGTAAAGGATGGGTTGGAGTCGGGTGAAGCGCCGGATGCGCTGGGATGGGCTGGGGGGTGGGCTGGTGGAGTTGGGTTTTCGGGTTAGGGGTTGCAGGAGGTGCGCCGGGGGTGCGCGGGTGGGTGCGCCTGGGTCGCGCCGGTTGGGTGGGCTGGGGCTTGGGGTCCAAAAAAAAACTTACCTCCCTTCCACCTTACCAAAAATTGTAACGAGCATGTCCTCTCCAAAAAAATTCTGACTCCCAGATCTTCATCCACCTGAAAATTAGATCCACATTAATTCCACTAGTTTAATTCAAATTTGAAACAAACAAAGCATGAAATTCAAAACCATTGGGTTGCCTCCCAACAAGCGCCACGTTTAACGCCCTTGGCTAGGCTCGGAGTGTGATCACATCACACCCACGGCATCCGCTATCTCCATGTCCAACTCGAAGTTGCTCCTCCCCGAAGTAATGTTTCACCCTTTGGCCGTTAACTTTGAACGTGGAGTCATCCCTTGGATTTCTAAGCTCCACCGCTCCATATGGATGAACCTCAATGATCTCAAATGGGCCAGACCATCTTGACTTAAGTTTTCCCGGAAAAAGATTCAACTTGGAGTTGTAGAGCAAGACTTTTTCACCCGGCTTGAACTTCCTTCTCAAAATCTTCTTATCATGCCACTTTTTTGTCTTCTCCTTGTAGATCAATGAATTGTTGTAAGCATCCAACCTAAGCTCCTCCAACTCACTTAGTTGGAGCAATCTTTTCTCCTTGGCCACCTTCCAATCATAATTGATGGCTTTGATCGCCCAATAAGACTTGTGATCCAACTCAGCCGAGAGATGACAAGCTTTACCAAAGAGAATCCGAAATGGAGACATATCCAACGGGGTCTTGTATGCTGTCCGGTATGCCCAAAGAGCATCGTCTAGCCTTTGAGACCAATCCTTTCGGTTAGCATTCACTGTTTTTTCCAAAATTTGCTTGATTTCCCGGTTTGACACTTCCGCTTGGCCATTGGTTTGAGGGTGATATGCCAAAGCCACCTTGTGCATCACCCCATTCTTCGCAAGAGTCCTTTGCATGGATTTATTGATGAAATGACTACCTCCATCACTAATGAGGGCTCTTGGTACACCAAATCTTGTGAAAATGTTCCTATGCAAAAACTTTAAGACAACATTAGCATCACAAGTGGATGTGGCAATCGCCTCCACCCACTTAGAAACATAGTCAACCGCAGATAAAATATACATGTTACCACAAGATGGATGGAAAGGTCCCATGAAGTCAATACCCCAAGTATCGAAGATTTCCACCTCTAGAATTGGCTTGAGAGGCATTTCATGCCTTTTTGAGATTCCTCCCATCCTTTGGCATCGATCGCAACAATAAACAAAGGCATATGTGTCTTTCACCATAGAGGGCCAATAGAATCCAGCTTGATTGACTTTGTATAAAGTCTTCCCGGGTCCATGATGACCTCCACATTCCAAAGCATGACATTGTTTAAGAATATCCAGCCCTCTTGCTTGGTGACACATCTCCGCAACACTTTATCGGTGCACATCCGGAACAAATAAGGTTCATCCCACCAATAGTATTTGACATCCGAAAGAAATTTCTTCTTTTGTTGCCGTGTCAATTCATGTGGTAACACTCCACATGCCAAAAAGTTGGCAAAGTCGGCATACCACGGAGAATCAACCTCCTTTACCGCATAAAGGTGCTCATCCGGATAAGACTCTTGTATTGCTCTTTCACCATTGTCTTGATGGACTTCAAGTCTTGACAAGTGGTCCGCGACCACATTTTCACTTCCTTTCTTGTCCTTGATTTCCAAATCAAATTCTTGGAGTAACAAGATCCATCGAATGAGCCTCGGTTTTGCCTCTTTCTTGGAGAATAGATATCGAATTGCCGCATGGTCGGTATGAACAACCACCTTGGAGCCGACAATATATGACCGAAACTTCTCCATTGCAAAGACTACCGCCAAAAGCTCTTTTTCGGTTGTGGTGTAATTTTGTTGAGCACCATCTAGCACCTTACTAGCATAGTAAATAACCCGAAAGGTCTTATCTCTTCGCTGTCCAAGTGCTGCCCTATGGCGAAATCACTCGCATCACACATAATTTCGAATGCTTCATCCCAATTTGGAGCAACCACAACCGGAGCTTGAATGAGCTTCTCCTTCAAAGTGTTAAAAGCTTCAAGACAACTCTCAAGATCAAAAGCAACATCCTTTTCCAACAAATTGCAAAGAGGCTTGGCAATTTTTGAGAAATCCTTGATGAATCTTCTATAGAAACCGGCATGACCCAAGAAACTACGAATTCCTTTAACATTTGTTGGAGGTGGGAGCTTCTCGATTGTTGCAATTTTTGCCTTGTCAACCTTCATTCCTCACAAGAGACTTCATGTCCAAGTACTATTCCACTTTGCACCATAAAGTGGCATTTCTCCCAATTCAACGCAAGGTTGGTTTCTTCACATATTTTCAATGCCTTCTCAAGATTCATCAAACACACATCAAATGAGCTCCCATACACCGAAAAATCATCCATGAAGACCTCCATACACTTTTCCACCAAATCTTCAAAAATAGCCATCATGCACCTTTGAAATGTCATGGGTGCATTGCACAAACCGAATGGCATCCTCCGGAAAGCATATGTACCCCAAGGGCTGGTGAAGGTAGTCTTATGTTGGTCCTCCGGAGCTATAGCAATCTGATTATATCCTGAATATCCATCTAGAAAGCAATAGAACTCTTGTCCCGCGAGTCTATCAAGGATTTGATCAATAAAGGGCAGCGGGAAGTGATCCTTTCTTGTTGCCTTGTTTAACTTTCGAAAATCATAGACAACCCTCCATTTAGTCACCAAACGGGTTGCAATCCAATCCAACACTTCATTTTGAACAGCCGTAATGCCACCCTTTTTTGGCACTACGTGGACCGGCTCACCCATTCACTATCGGATATGGGATAGATAATTCCAGCTTCAAGCAACTTCAGAATTTCAGCTTTTACCACCTCTTTCATGTTCGGATTAAGCCTCCTTTGTGCATCAACATGAGGTTTGGAGTCGGGTTCCAATAAAATCTTATGCATACATATTTCCGGTGAAATTCCCTTAATATCTTGAATCGACCAAGCTAACGCAACCTTACAATCATTAAAGACACTCATCAATTTCTCTTCTTCAAGTGTTGACAATGTGGAAGAGATAATAACCGGTTTTTCTTCACCCTCACCAAGAAACACGTACTTCATACCTTTAGGTAAAAGCTTCAACTCTTGTTTCTCTTCTTTCTTCTCACAGCTCATTAAGTCTAGAATATCCATACCACGGTGTTCCAATTTCTCTTTTTCGAGTGCGTTAAAGGTTTCAATAATGCTGGCCACTTCAAAATCTCCATCATTAATATCATTGCGGACCAAAGAACGCTCCACCGGTCCTTTGTAAGAAAAAAGTCTTTGACTCCTTCCACACATTGCTCAATCACATCAACCATATGACAATGAGAAACATCTTCATTTGGTGCTTTCATTGCATGCGCAAGGTTAAAAGACAGCTCTTGCTCGTTTGCTCTTATAGTGAGAACTCCTCTCTCCACGCCGATCAAGGTCCTAGCGGTTGCTAGAAAAGGCCTACCGAGAATGATAGGCATTCTAGAATCTTCCTCCATGTCCAAAATCACAAAATCAGCCGGGAAATAAAATTCTCCAACCTTCACAAGTACATCTTCTAAAATCCCTCTAGGAAAAGTGAGTGATCGGTCGGCCAATTGTAAGCAAATTGATGAAGGCTTCACTTCTCCAAGTCCAAGCTTCTTACAAACCGATAATGGCATAAGATTTATACTTGCCCCAAGATCACAAAGAGCTTTGTCACAATGAAATGGTCCAATATCACATGGTAACGTGAAACTACCGGGATCCTTCAACTTTTGTGGCAATTTCCTTTGAATAATAGCACTAGCTTCTTCTTCCACCAAAATCAATTCATTGTCAAGGAACCTCCTCTTCTTGGTGATGATTTCCTTCAAGAATTTAGCATATTTAGGCATTTGGTTGATTGCCTCAAGAAAAGGTATGTTGATCTCCAATTTTTGAAAATTTCCATAAACTTGGAAAAATGAGCATCTTCCTTTTTCTTTGCAAATCTCTTCGGAAAAGGTAGAGAAGCTTGGACATGAACGTTAGAAAGGCCATCCCCCTTGTTGTTTTGGGACGCCACCCTCTCCTCTTGAATAGGAGTGTCCTCGCTCCTTGAATTTTCCTCTTGGCTAGGTGTGACCTTAATAGCCTCGGGGGTCAAATGCTCATCTTCCGTAGGAGGCTCTCTTGGTTGTGTCACATATACATTCCCACTCCTCAAATGGACAGCTTTGCAAGTATCATGGGGATTCACCTCCGTGTCACTTGGGAACTTGCCTTTGTTCATGTATCGCACCGAATTTGCAAGTTGTGCAACTTGAGTCTCCAAATTGTGAATAGATGCTCTCGTGTTTGCATTTTCTCCATCAATCTTCTTATCCATCTCAACAAATCTATTGATGGTGGTTGTATTGGCATTCCTCATTTCTTGCACCAACGCCTCCATTGATGCTTGCATTTTCACCAACGGGTCATTAGTTTGTGAACTTTCCTCTTGTGGCTGAACTTGAGGCCTTTGATTCCCATAGATTTGCCCTGGATATGGCCTCGGTTTGTTGTAAAAGTTGCCACTTTGCCGCTGTTGGTAATTGTTTTGGTTGGTACGGTAGTCAACAAAGTTGCAATCTTCGGGTTCTTCTATATCCTCCGTGTACAACGCTTGTTTAACATTGCTGCCCCTTTCTTGGTTCTTGAGTACTCTTCCCATCATAGAAGATAGTGCGGAGATTTGAGCTTGAAGTGATGTTTCCTTGTCTACTTCATACAATCCTCTCCGTTGTTGGGAAGTACGGTGATCTTCCCTACCCGGTGCTCTTCACTCAACTCTAAGAGGTCTAAGAGGTCCCAAGCTTCATCCATACTCTTGCGCATGAACCATCCACCCGCTGTAGCATTTAGATGTTGTTGAGATTTCCCCGATAAACCTTCAAAGAAGAGGTAAACTTGATGATCCCTTGTAAGGCCAGCTTGAGGACATCTCTTGTTAAGGTCTTTAAACCTTGTCCATGCTTGAGCTATGCTTTCATCCGCTTCCTCTCTAAAGCGAAATATGTCATTCTTCAACTCAAATGCCTTTTGAGGTGGGAAGTACCTCTTCAAGAAAGCTCCCTTAAGATCATCCCATGTTCTGATTTTTGCAGGTCCAACCCACGATACCATTTCTTAGCATTTCCATCCAAGGAGAAGGGAAAAAGGCGCATCTTCTTTGAAACCTCGGTCATTCCTCGAAGATCCAAAGTGTCACAAATAGTGATGAATTGGGCCAAATGCTCATTAGGATCTTCATTGTTGTGCCCACTAAAAGAGTGCTTTTCCACGTAAGTGAGCACATGTCCCGGTATAGCATAGTCACCTTGGACAGCCGGTGGTCGGATCATTCTTTCATTGTCATCCATGAACCGTGGGCCATACATTTCAGCAAGGGGAACTCCTCTTCCATTAGGCCCATTTCTTCCATTTCGCCATTGTTCCCATCTTCACCATTTTGGGCATTTTGGTTGTTGTCTTGCCGTTGGTTGTTGACATTGTTATGCTCCTCATCATGCTCATCTCCATTGTTGAGATTAATGTGGGGTGGAACTACACCCGCCATATTAACCGAAGAAGATGAAGAATTAGGACTCTCTTGATGATGCTTGCCTTGTATCCTCAAACCACGCAAAGTCTTCTCAATTTCCGGGTCAATAGCAACTAGAAGCTTTTGGGAACTTCTAGTCATGCACCAAGAAAAATCCTACAGCTGCAACAAGCACACAAAAAATACGTAAATAAAACTATTCTAGCTAATATAAGCAATAACACACACTAAGCACAATAAGCCAACAAACATGCACTCTAATCCCCGGCAACGGCGCCAAAAACTTTGATGCAAACAAAGGGTGTCACTTTTTAGCACAAGTTTTATATTTATAACTACCCTTTTTAAGCCCTCAAGCGCAAGGATCGCGACAATATAGGGATTAGTGAGCAAGGGTGTCGAACCCAAGGGAAAAGAGTGTTAATCGACTTAATTGGCGAAGTGATACTAAATTGCTTAATGAAATGAGTTTGGACAGTAAACTAAGTATGTCAAGTGTGACAAATTGAGTTGTAAATGAAACTTGAACTAATTTTGAAACCTAGACACTAAATGTAAAAATAACTTAGGATGCAAGCAACAACTAAAATAGAAGTTTTAGGCAAATTAATGCAAATATCTCCCGGGGTTTGCTTGGAGTACGCGGGGTTTCTACAAATTCCAGCAATGCTTTAGAGGTGAGTTACTACAACTAAATTATTTCTATCTCTAGCAAACAAACCAATCTCTTAAACATGCTAGCCTAGTCATTCTCATGATCTAGCACTAACACCTAAGGCATTACAGCCACTAACCTAACCACCAACCAACTCCTAGAGGTCATCTCTAACCAAAAGCAAGTCAATCAATTGATTCCCACAAGTCAAAGTTCATTCAAATCCCTCTAGGGCATTTTAACAAACACTTGGTGAAGTATGTGTGAATGTGGCCACAAACAAACATACCAATGATAAATAACGAACAAGAATCAATGTCTAAACCATAAAATACTAGGAAATTCGTAGGTACACCCCTAAGCAAGCAAACCCCAAGAGAGAAGAGTGTTACTCACTCAAACACATACTGGAAATAAAAGACAGCAATGGAAGGAAATATAATAAAGAGTAAAGAGAGAGGAAGATGTGAAATAAACTCTATTGATTGATGTCTTCAATGAATCCTCATCAAAGCTCTCAACCCCAGCAAGTAGGAGAGCACAAAACCCTAGGAGAGGAGAGAAAAGCTGCTGCCAACAAAAAGAATGTGTCTCCAATCCCGAAATTCCTCTTCTACCTATCTTAAACTTACCCTATTTAAGTCATTCTACACATGTTAAATGTCCAAAGAGTCCCTAGATGAATAGGTTATCATAACATGGTAGAATAGGGGTAAACAAGTCTAAAAACCGAGTCCAAAACGAGTGAAATCGAGTCTGAATCGAGAAAGACTCATTAAATGACGTGGAGGCCCGAGGCTGTGCTGGGGTTTGCGCCTGGTGGGCCTGGGGGGTGCGCCTGTACTGTTCACGAAGGCCAATTAGCTCCAATGCGCCTGGATGCGCCTGGTGCGCCTGGGGGTTGCGCCTGGGCTGCTCCTGGGGGCCGAGTTGCTCCAGGGGGTGCGCCTGGGCTGCGCTTGGGTGCGCCTGGGTGCGCTCCAAGCTTCACTTTGACCAATCGATGCTCGGGATTCTCCAAACTTCGTTGCCACTCCTCGAACTCCACTCCTCGCGTGCGCCTGCAAACAAATAGTCACATCGAATAAAACGCACACATAATGAAGAAACATGCTCAAATAAGTTTGATGTGAAATTCGTGTAAATGCTCGAGAGATGTTTCAATGAACTTTAGCTAAGGGATTTGATTGATTGACTTGTTGTGTGTTAGAGATAACCTCTAGAGTCAATTGGTGTATAGATTAGGAGCTTTATTCCTTGTCTCCTAATGCTAATACAATGAGAGTTGGTTAGGTTAGTGAGTAACAAGAGATTAACATGCTATCTAGAGATGGAAGCATGTTAGCCTTGTAATCCACCTCTAAACCATGGCTAGAACTCACAATCAACCTATGACATGCATGCAACCCCTAGGTGAACTCCATATTTGAAAGTCCACAAGTTCTAATTTTCCTTGCTCATACTTGCATTTCACTCTTGCCTCCATTGCATTTAGTTTCATTTAGATTAGTTACACTCTCCACCAACCATCCCATCAAACCATTGCTGCCCCATGCATTACATTTTAGCGTAGTCACACACATTGCACACTAGTCTAGGAACGCTCGATTCTCTTGGGTTCGACCCCTTACTCATTGCCCATTTACTATTTTCGAGAAAACAAGGGTGAGTTTGGGTCTTCTAAATGAATTTGTCAATATAACTTGTGTGTAATCATACACACATTTCACCCTTGATCACATATGTAAGTGTTTAAATGCATAACTAGTTTTTAGACATTGAAACATTGTTTTCTAAACACCGTCAAACTCATGTATTAAGTTGAAAAACCTGTAAATAAATTTCCCGACTTAATACATGAGTTTTCTAATGTTTAGAAAATGAGGTTTTCCAACATTTAAAAATTGGCTATTCATCCAACCATTTACAATGGATATTTGAAGAAGAAAAAAATTGGATTTTTTTTTCACAACTAAACGAACCCCAAATATCTTACTACATCGCGTCGAAATTAGTGAACCATAATGCTTATTATATTGTCCAAAATTATTAAATTTAACTATTGTTTGGAAACAAAGCTTCAAAGATTTCATATACTCCCTTTTTTATATGCACATGTTGACTTTTACACTTGTATCTAACTCAAATTTTTATTAGAAATATTTTGTTAAAAAATTCTATAAAAATATTTAGAAACTAAAAAGGTTCATTTATCATTTGCATATAAATTATTGAATTTTATGTACTAAAGGAAAAAAATTATTTAAAATATATGCTAAAATAATGTAAATATAACATCGGGAATGGACGGATGGAGTATACTTGTTTATTAGACAATTTCCAATTTAAAATCTTTTTATAGACTTTCAGGATAAAGAAGTGTATGTCTTCTCAGTCTAAACTCCACGTATAGTTATTTAGCTTTGATGTGTCTTATTTTGATCCTTTTTTTTAGAAATTCGTCTCAGATTAGTCCATTTACTTTAAATTCGTCTCAAATTGGTTCTTTCGTTACAGTTTCCGTTAAGTTTTATATTATCATTATGCATTTGCTTAAATGCCCCTATCCAAATTACAATTTGATCCTTATATTTTCTAAATCTTGCAATTTGGCCCTACTTGATTATTTCCTCCTTCATTCTTCTCTCTAACCTCATCATCCTCCTCCGCAACTCCCGACATCCTCGCCATATCTGCAACATCACTCCGGCCTTTCAAGTCATTGCCTTGCAACAATTGATTCATATCCAACTGCACATACCTTTCAAAATTCATCTTCCAATCCTAAAAACTAAACAAACTTTAAACAAACTTTAGTTTTTGTATCATCAAATAACAAAAATCCAAGCAAATTACAAACTATTTGTTCAAATTGTCATCCCTTTTCGGAATAAAATACTTCCCCTGGCAAAGCCCTCATTACCACCGACTTCAACGCCTTTGATTCGAAGACAAGCCCACAATTGACAATTGCAGATCTGCGAGACCCAGACGGCGTGTCGTTCGAATCGACTCGATCTGCACTTGAAGCCAGCAGAAGATTGATAAGTAGAGAAGGTTCAACCTGCTAGACAACACGAAGTGAGGAAGATATATCTGTTGGAGGATTCGATTCAAACACGGGAAAACTTGAAGTTGTGGGATGCGATTTCAGTTTGATTTTAAGAGGTGAAATGGAGAAGGATTTGAGGGAAAATTCTAGAGGAGATCCGATGGATTTCGTCGAGGCTGGGCATTCTTTTGCTTTCGATCACATGACTATATTAGTGATTAACATGACTACCTACTGTGATAATCATCGTTTTTATCCAGATTTCTTAAGTTGAATAAATATCAAATTTGCATCAATTTACAAGTTTGGTTGTTCTGGAAACTTCATCGTAGCCAAATGTTGACGTTGGTTGTGATGCTAAGTTGGGTTGGTTTGGTTTCTAGATGTAAGATCTGAAATCTCGAAAGAATAATCATGATGAAAGAATAATTGACGAGAAGCTTAATCGGAATTGATAGCGGCTGTCGGAACTGAAGCTTGGATCAAATTCATAGTGGTTTCAAAGCCGGAGTCGGGGCTGAACCGAAATTCACGACGATTGTCGTAAGTGGGAAGCGGGGTGGCAGTAGATGTAATTAATATCACATATAGAATGTGCACTAAGCATCCTATAGCTACTCAACCGGCAAATCCAAAAGAAGGTACCCTACACATCACAATTCACACAGCTTGTGTAACAAGAAACTCCTAACGTCGCATTCTCCTCCGATATAATATCCCTAAATAAATCTCTTATCCACCAGCTGCCACTTCACTCATAGCCGTTGCAAACAAAACTACACACAATGACAAACTTACGAAAAAGAAAATACCCACAATGAAATAAATAACCACTCATCATAAGTCTGTCTGTCATAACCAATTGCTCTACCTCTCCTCGCCAGCCAACATCCAAATAATAGTAGCAGTAAAATCTCAATTTCTAGACCACCTTGTTATTACACTGTCCACTTCCTCAAATCAAATGAACCCATTTTAATCCTCAACAAGAGGCCCAGAACATGGTCCCAAAAAAATAATGTTAATATTTCGATCATCATCTGTCAATTGTCATCTTCCTCCGTTACATTTACTAGTAAAGAAAAGGTTACTAGCCCATTTAGAAACAAATAAACCAAACCAGTCTTGCACTTCCACCGTCAAAGTCAAAGCCTCACACTGGGAAACTTGCAGCGCCCATGACCTTTACATGAATTAAAAGAACAAAGTTTGAAGAATTAAGTTCGTCACGCATCATCATTAGATGCTAAACAAATTACTTAGGAGTATTTTTTTTACTAGACTAGAAATCACAATATTGATATGAAAACAAGTGAAAAATAGAGAATGTGTAAAAACTTTAAGCGTGATAGTTACGGATCGCGACATTTTAGTTTTTTCGTACGTTAATAATAATTCAGGCGTTAAAAAAAAATTTTAAAGGAAATAAATAAAATAGTACTCCTAATAACGTCAAAAAGAAGGGACTTACTTGGATCCTTTCCCGTCGGTGTAGCTAAGCCGTTAAAGTTACAGGTACCGCCGCTGTTCCTGAACTGAGCCCAGTAGGAGCTAAACGCGTACGTGGCATGCGACACCAACGTATTAGGCTTGAAACACGGCTTTCCGGGTTGGATCGGGTCACAGGTCCCGTTCACCTGCGAGCAAGCGTACGATAGAGCCGCTGCCACCGCGCTGCTATTGGCTCCCTTCTTCACCACGCACCAAATCTTCCCCTTATACGGCTCGTTATTACGCGGCTTCGGCAGCGGCGCGAATTCCGACTCCGGCGTTTCGCCGCTGAGGTCGATGCCGTACACGTGCGTCCCATTCGGATGCAGCAACCCGAAATGCCTCTCCGTACCCGGACCCGGTTTCTGATTCTCGTTGTAAAGAGCGAATATGAAAGCGGGTAGAGCCGATTTGGGTCGGGCCGGCGTGCCGGTTGTGGGCTTCGACGTTACTTTCTTGATGAAGTTCCGGTTGAAAGTGGCTGCATTGTAGATGTTGGCGCCGATCTGGTCGATGTCGCCGCCGCTCGGCCAACCCGTTTCCGCTATCCAAATCCGGATATCCGGGTACCCGAGTCTCTCCATGGCGAAATAAACGGAGTCAACCATCTGGTCAAAGAGATTGGTGTAGGTTAGATTGGTCCCAGAATCTGTGTAGAATCCGTCGCGAGCTTCGAAAAGCGCGTACTGCAATCTGATGTTCTTGGGTTGGCTAGACCAAGGGAAGTACGGGTACACGTCCAGGAAGAAGAATGATTTCGTCCGGTTCAGGAATTGTAACATGGGTTTGATGACCCGGTCCGTTATGTCGGGTCGAAACGACCCGCTGGACGGTGGGAAGGAAGAACCCAGAACGTCCATCGCCATGGAAGTTCCCACCTTTATCTTCTTCAATCCAATTTTCTTGAGGGATTGCTTGATTCGTCTCATTGCCGGCACGAGGTTGAACCAGGTTCCCAAATTGGGATTACTGAGTATCTCGTTCCCGACGAGAAGGTACCGGATTTTGGTGGCCGGGAAGAATGGAGTGACGCTGGAGTTGACCCAGGAATCGGACGCCGATTGGGACGCAGAGATGTTGGGGATGAGCTCGTTGGGGAGCATGATTGAGACTTGAATGTCGGTGTCCTTGAGGGCATCGAGTATTTTGGGGTTGGCGTCGTATATTTTGACCCGCTTGGCCTTGAGTGATTTGATGAGCTCCACCGAGCGAGGCGGCGGCGATAGGTTGTTACCCAGCTGGCCGTAGCACACGCCTAGATCGGTCGAGATATGTGCGCCTGCAAAAACTGGAATTACAGTTACGAGGGTTTATATATCATCAGTACAACAATCGCGAAGAAATCTGAAAATTAAGGAAGAGCTACAAGGGATTTGGAGCTAACTGGAAATGGAAAGAAAGAGGAAGAAGGAGATGAGAGGAGCAAGAGTTATCATCGTCTGGCCGTCAACGCTCCGATATCTCTCTCTCCGGAGCTAAATCAGTAGACTTGTTTTGGCTGCGTTTTAAAATGATGAAATGCAGAGAGAGAAGAATGAAGTGATATAAGTGAAGTGGAGTACTAAAGTATCCCCCCATCTATTTATAGTAATGATTCATTGATTAATTGGCATCTTTAAATTAAGTTGTGGCCTTTGGGGAGAAAAATTGAATCTATTAAAATTTAATTGAAATACTGTATAAGAAGAAAACTGGAGAAAATATTGATTTTACATATTTTTATCGATTTTTTATATATATTAAAGAACACAGTAAAAACTCATAAAATAGTAATTTATAAGTCGAAATACTTCATCTCATTTAAACACAGGTCTCTCACAGTTTATACCTAAAATTTTAATATTAAGGAATTAATTAATTTAAACTTTTCTTATATTGTAATTTAATTTGAATATAAATTCAAAATTGAAACTCCACTAATAATAATACGAGTAGTAGAGTAGCGAAGGATTCGTTGAGGAAGTGCGATCTGCTTGGGTTGGAACCGAAAGATCTGCCAATGTCTAGAGGGCTTGGTTTGTACGGCCCAATAAAATGTAGCAAACTTATCAGTCGGCCCATGAGGTGCAACCCACTTTTATTTTTTCACTTTTATGATTTGAGTGCCAAAACCGGAAAAATAAAATAAATATAAAAAAAAGATGACATGACCGGGATAAAGTATGGAATCGAATCAAACATGTAAAATGTTGGTTACCTTTATGAACTTTTCTCACTGGTGAAAAATTGGATGGAATTTCTTTACTTTTAAACTTGGGTTCACACTTCTTTAACAAGAAATGTTTTTGTGATGTGAAGTGTAGTTGTATCGTATGGTCTAAACGATTATGGATTTTATTTTATTATTTTTAATACAATTTAAGTGAAATTGTGCGTGTGCGTGTGTTTTACTAGGCAAAATTTCCAAATCATTTAATCCAACCTTTTATTTCACAAACTCTCCTTCTATTTTTAAGAAACTATAACTATTCCTCTAATGTTTTTTTATGCTGCATTTTGTTCCATCGCGTTACACATTGATAATAAAGTAGTAGAAGGTACTTGGAATAAAAAATAAAGGGTGAAGGTATTAAAAAGGCTATTTAGCTGGGGAAAGTTACAGGGAAAAAAAGGTAGATTTACTAGCACTTCTTTTTGTTAATTGTAGATGTTGCTTCTTTTCCGGGAAGCGGAATAAAAGTGAGCGAATTGATAAACTTTCCCAAAACTAAAGAGGGATGGGAAAATGAAAAGGCAAAAGCTAAATTGTTGCTTGGTAACTTTCATTGTTTTCTGACATAACTAAAAGCAGAGGGGCAAATGTTAACAATTTGCGTATTGGGGGCTAAGGGGTTCTAATCCTGTAATCCATGAAGACTTCATGTAGTGCATGTACTAGGCTACACCGACGGAACCGGGAATTTGAAGTTGAGGGGACTGGTGGGTAGATTAAATTAGGGGTTGGAATTTACAACCATAAAACGTCGGCCTTAATCCATTTTATAATGACCGCAGACCAACCTCCATATATAGTAATAGTTGAAGTAATGGAGGTTAGCGACGTTGCTTTCCAATGAAGCCGCCACTAATCATTAACTCCTAACTCGATTGAGAACATAAAAATCGACCTACGAAATTTTTTGAGTCCGCTAACCTTTTACGTAAAAAAATAATAATACAAATTCATACAACCAAATTGGTATCATGGGTTCATTTTTATTTCTTTTACTTGATTTTTTATAGAAAACAATATTTCCAAATAAAGAAACAAAAAACAGTGAGAAATTAATAAAAAAAGAGAATTGTGTTTAATAATAAACTCAAACTCATGACAAATACAAAAATAAAAATGGATTAGTAATAAAAATTAAACTATATATAAACAATCTCACAAAACCTACCGCGCATAAATCTGAAATTTAAATGTACTAAAAGATGATTACAATGAAAAATTGAAGATTAATTAGACATGGTCCCAAACCACAACATATCAAATTTAAATAAATGACTTAGATAAAACTATAAATAGAAAATAGGGACCAAATTTATTTTACCTAACCAAGTTGAGTTGGCTTCTTTTATGGATGCAATTTGGGTATGTGAGAAAAAAGGGACCATTTAGGTTGGGGTTTAATAATAAGTGGGTAAAAATTTATTTTGGATTGAGTGGGAGGTTAGTGGGAAAATTATTACATTAATCCTCATAATTTCTACCATATACCCTATACCCACTATCAACTTTGGGGGGGGCAGTAGCACCCCCCCTGTCCCTTACTAGTTCCGTCAATGTTAGGCTACAAAATTGAGTAGAACTTCACCAAAAGGTAGTATAAAACAAATTAACAGGATAGGAGGGTGTCTGAGTCTGGTGGGCGTGGAGGACTCTTTCAGCACGACAGGGTTGAGTTTTGGCTCACCCTGCCTGGGAGAGTGAGCTATGCGGGTCCAGGTGGTGAGGGTT
Organism: Stellera chamaejasme; assembly: GCA_024586325.1. Taxonomy (NCBI): domain Eukaryota; kingdom Viridiplantae; phylum Streptophyta; class Magnoliopsida; order Malvales; family Thymelaeaceae; genus Stellera; species Stellera chamaejasme. Next base: position 7,746,929 of record CM044982.1, on the reverse strand, counting down.
CGGGGTCTTCCCTAATTACCTGGTTTTCTGAATTGACTCAGGTACATCAGGATGGTAGTTGGTTTTTGATAGTTTGTTCCGAGACTTGGTATATGGCTCGGCCTGCTCTTCTGGGTGCTATTGCAGGGTCTAGGCCTTTTGAAGCTCCCTTGGTGGAGGGGGTCGGTGGCCGGGTATTACGCGATAGAAGCTGTGGGGAGGTCCCTGTATGAAGAAGCCAATTCGCAGTTTGAAGAGCACGCAGCGGTTCGACCTGGATTCGGGCATCTTATCATCTTTCAACTTAGTTTCGACATTTTGATATACCTCTTATCTTCTTATTTGTTGCTACTTTTAACTTGTATATTATGTTATTTGACTTTTAGATTTTATTTTGCTCGCTTTCACCGAGACCCAAGTAGTTTCCTCAGGGTTTCGTCCCTGCTTAGGAATAGTTATGATTGGGGATTCGTTTCCTATTTGTTGTTTTTCTGGGCTTCCGCGAAATGATTTTGAATAAGAGCATTCCCTTTAAAAAAACTAAAGCAATGCACAAGTGTTAACATAAAACAAAAAAACCATAATCATAATATTAACTCATAAACACGAAAGTCATGAAATTGGAAAAAAAATAGTATCACCACACACAAATTGTTGGATTAAATTTAATTATTCTCAAAGAAAAGGATTTTGATGTTTACAAACGTTTTGGGAGATGAAAGAAAAGGATCAGTGTTCAATGCGAGAGAAGCTCTCCTTTTCAACCAATTTATTACCTCAGCAGCGCTTCAAGAAATCAGATGCGTGAACCGAAAGTTCAGTTGGATTAACAAATCAGGAACTAAGCTGAGCAAGCTTGATCGAGTTCTCTGCAACAACTCGTTCTTGGATTCTTGGCCAAACCTTTATACAAGAACTTGCAGCAGATATTTATCCGACCATCTCGCCCTGTTGACCCTTGACAACTCAATTGCCTCTGGTCCTAAACCTTTCCGATACTTCAATTCTTGGCTTCAATTTCCTGAATTCAAAGAAATCTTCACCTCCTCTTGGTCTAGTTTCAACATCTGTGGTCGACCAGACTTCGTCTTTAAGCAAAAGCTGCAGTTATTAAAAGCTCATATAAAGGAGTGGAGAAATTCCAAACTTGGTTCAATTGAAGGGAAAATCATTGATTTGCAGCAAGATAAAGATCAGTGGGATGCGGAAGCTAAGTTTAGACTGCTGGCGGAAGAGGAGTCCATTCAGAGAATTGATTGCCTTGACCAATTACTCCAGCTTCAGAAAACTCATGCAAGCATGTTAAAGCAGAGAGCGAAGTTAAAATAGGCTGTCGAGGGTGACGAGAATACAAGAATCTTCCACGTAGCTATCAAAAAAAGAGCCAGGACAAACACAATAAGGGGGTTGTTCGTTAATGGTGAATGGACGGAAGATCATAACTCAATCAAAGCAGCTGCTTCGTCATATTTCTGCAATCTCTTCAGTGAACCTTGCCCCATCAGACCTAAGCTCTCAAGTTCAAAGTTTAAAACCCTATCTTCTTTCGAGCAATAGTATCTTTCTGCTCCATTCTCCGATCTTGAAATTAAATCAGCAGTTTGGGATTGTGGAGGAGATAAATCCCCGGGGCCGGACGACATGACTTTTGCAGTTATTAAAGATATGTGGGATGTTGTTGGACCAGATCTCATCCATGCCATCAAGTCCTTTGAATCTTCTTGTCACCTGGGTAAAGGGTGCAATCCGGCTTTCATCGCTCTCATCCCCAAGATTAAAGATCCTACCAACCTAAAGGACTTCAGGCCAATAAGTTTAATCGGTTGTCTCTACAAAGTTATTGCCAAGCTCCTTGCAACTCGTCTTCAAGCTGTCATTTCTTCTCTGATCAGTGAACCTCAGTCCGGATTTCTGAAAGGAAGACAAATTCTAGACGGTGTCTTAGTTGCAAATGAGGTTGTCCGATATTCAAAGAAAACCAAAACAAAAGCAATGATCTTCAAAGTTGACTTTCAGAAGGCCTTCGATACAGTCAGTTGGAATTACCTCTTCACTGTTTTGTCCTAGATGAACTTTGATGAGAAATGGATGAGATGGATTCGGGCTCGTCTTTCTTCAGCTTCTATTTCAGTTCTCGTGAATGGTTCTCCTTCTCCTGAATTCCACATGGAGAGAGGCCTCCGCCAAGGAGACCCTCTCTCCCCCTTCTTGTTTCTTCTGGCAGCAGAAGGCCTCCACATTTTAATGGAGGAGACTAAAGAAAAGTGCTGCTACTCTGCTCTGAAAATTGGAAGACCTGATTTCGGCATTTCCCATCTTCAGTATGCGGATGATATCATCTTCTTTGGGCCGTGGCAAAGATCCAACATCAGAAACCTGTTGAAAATCCTGAAATGCTTCAGCAAAATTTCAGGACTAAACATCAACCTGGATAAAAGCAAGCTTTACGGGGTTGGTGTTCCCCCAGATGACCTGCAACTCATGGCTGATCATTTTGGTTGTTCTTCAGGCTCTCTCCCCTTCATCTATCTTGGCCTCCCAGTAGGAGCCAAAGATGTCCAGATCTAAACCGTGGAAGAAAGTCGAGGAAAAATTCAAGAATAAACTCTCAGCCTGGAATGCCAAAAATATATCTGCAGGTGGCCGATTAACTCTTTTGAAGTCTGTTTTGTCTGCTCTGCCGCTGTTTTTCTTCTCTTTGTTTCGTGCCCCGGTGAGTGTGATCAAAACCCTTGAGAGCCTCCGGGCAAAATTCTTATGGGGTGGGAGTGAGGATTTTAAGGGTATCTATTGGGTGGCTTGGGACAAGATTGTCAGAAGTAAGGAGGTAGGAGGTTTGGGGGTTGGAAGTTTAAAACACAAAAATTGGGCTCTCTTATGCAAATGGTGGTGGAGATTTAAAGAAGATAGAAATTCTTTATGGGTTAAGGTGATTAAGGCTTGCTATGGTGAAGAGGGGGGTTTGGGTTTAGAAGGGGAAGCTCGGGGAGGAGTGTGGGGAGATATAATCCAAGTTGGGAGGGAGTTGTCGGAGATTGAAGTCGATTTTGCTCACTCCTTTTTTAAAAGGGTCGGGAACGGGTCAAATACTTTTTTCTGGAAAGAGAGGTGGGTTGGGGAAGCCTCTCTTGAATCTTTGTTCCCTAGGTTGTCGAAGTTGGAGACTAATTTGGATTGTTTAGTGGCGGATAGAGGGTCCTGGGTGGGCGAGTCTTGGAACTGGAGCTGGAGTTGGAGAAGAGATCCAAGAGGTAGGGAGTCAGGAGAACTCTTGGATCTCGAAACTCTTTTATCTAACATTGTCTTATATGCAGATTGCAATGACTCTTGGGGTTGGTCTTTACACCATTTCGACATCTTCACGGTTTCCGCCCTCTCAAGCATAATCGAAGCGGCCTCCAATCCCTCCTCTGGAAATCAAGCTATCATCAACTGGCCCTCTTGGGTGCCAAAAAGGTCATCGTGTGCTGCTGGCGTGCTTCCCAAGATCGTCTCCCAACAATTCAGCAACTCCATCTTCGCAACGTTCCCACCCAGCAAGCAGGATGCTCTCGCTGTGACTTTCCGTTGGAAACTCTTGAGCACGTTATTATCAGTTGTCCTTTTGCTCTGGACGTTTTTAACAAAGTTCATTCGTGGTGTCACCTTGATCAATTCAACGGCTCCAGTATTGCTGATCTCCTTATCGATAGGAACGGTCTGATCAACTCAAGTCTCCAGAACAAAGGTTGGCAAGCTATCCGATACATCGTGATTTGGTCTATTTGGAAGGAGAGAAATGAGGTCGTTCATGCCAAATCGATCTCCTCAAGCACTCGAATCTTTGAGTCCATTCAATTCCTCTCTTTTCTTTGGATCTCTAATAGGAGTAATTCTAAGAATTTTTTTTGGTGTGATTGGGTGCTCCACCCTCTTGCTGCTATTAGCAACAGCAGCTAGCTCCCTTGTAATCTTGTAATCTTTAAGGTTTTTTCTCTACCTTAGAGGAAAGCCTTCTATTTTTAATTCAGTTGCCTTTCTAAAAAAAACGTTTTGGGTTCTTTATGTAAAGTTTAGAAAAGTGTGGTGTTCACTTTATAGGTTTCATCCCAATTATATTATTAGGCCCATTGTTGTTCCGCTAACTTAGATAAGAAGAAGAAGAGTTTCAATTAATTTAAAACTCTATTCTTGTTATCTCTTTTAAACGTTGGCCAACAGATTTTGTGGAGTCTTTCAAGCAATATATCAGGAATCAAAAACAGAAAATTTGTACGTTGAACACAGCACTCCTCTATAAATCAAGATCAAGCATTCATGAAGACTGACTACTTCTCCAACATACAAGCTCTCTCATCTCACAAGCAATCAAGCAATCTAAAAGCTCTCTAGTACTGTGTTTTTCGAAGATCAAGTTTCTACTTCATTTTAAAGTGGCACACTGTGGAAGCAATATTCACTTTTTTTTGTTTAAAAAAAAAGACAAAACCGTCTCTAAATAGAATCTCGCTTTATATATAAATAGTAAAATAGTAGATAACGATTTTCCATAAAACTTTTATGTTTTTTCTTTTATCATTCTTTTTTTAATCTTACTTTTTACCTAAAATTCGTTCATTAATCGACTACCATAGATCTTTGAACTCAAAGAATTTGCAGATCGGGCTTATAAAACATTTGCGGCCCGAAAACACGTCTTGTGGGCTTTCGATCCACTGGAGTTTTTTCAGATTGATATTTTTTTTTGGTATACAAACTCGGTTCACTTGCCCCGCAACCACGATAGCTGCAAGCCTGTGACGGCTGACCGCCGATTCCGACGAAGTACTGAAGGGCCTGATCATGCTCCGTCGACTATTTACCGGAAAGTCTCTCCGATTGTCACCGATTTCTTTTCTTCCTTCAATCGAAAGCCCATCCTCCTTTATCCACCCATTATTGCAACTTCGCAACTTCTCAGAACCGCCCGGATCCCTAAACTCTAGCACCACCTCCCCGACCCGAGGCCGCTCTCGGACTCCGTTGGAGACGGAATTCGAATCTTGGGTCCAGAAGCTGAAACCTGGGTTTACTACGGCCGATGTCGACGAGGCTTTGCGGGCACAATCGGACCCGGATCTCGCTCTCGACATTTTCCGGTGGACGGCCCTCAAGCGCGGCTACAGGCACACCGATTTGACCTATCTTACCACCATCCAGCTTCTTATTTCCGGCAAGCGGTACCCTCAGGCTGAGACCCTCTTGGAGGAAGTCATTGCCGGCGCCTGCCCAGCCAGCATTCCTCTTTACAACACCATCATCAGGTTTTGCTGCGGCCGTAAGTTCCTTTTCAATCGCTCTTTCGATGTCTACAAAAAGATGCTTAATTCGGAGGATTGCAAGCCTACACTTGAGACTTACTCGCTCTTGTTCACTTCTCTGCTTAGAAGATTTAACAAGTTGAATGTTTGTTATGTGTACCTGCGAGGAGTACGGTCACTGACGAAGCAGATGAAAACTTTAGGGGTTGTACCTGATACCTTCGTGTTGAATCTGATCATCAAGGCCTTTTCGAAGTGTCTAGAGGTCGATGAAGCTATTCGGATCTTTCGTGAGATGGGGTTGTATGGATGCGTGCCCAATTCATTCACTTATAGCTACATTGTGAAAGGGTTGTGTGAGAAGGGAAGGACAGGGCAAGGTTACGTGTTTTACAAGGAAATGAGGGAGAAAGGGTTGGTACCAAAGGGAAGTGCATATGCGGTTCTTGTATGCAGTCTGGCTTTGGAAGCGAGACTTGAGGATGCCATTAAGGTTGTGTTTGATATGTTGGATAATTGTAAGGCACCGGATATTTTGACATACAAGACAGTGTTAGAGGAGTTGTGTAGGAAGGGGAAGTGTGACGATGCTTTTGATGTGTTGGAAGAGTGGAGGAAGAGGGATGTGAAAATGGGTGAAAGGATTCATAGGTCTTTGTTGCATACATTACAGGTTATTGGTAGAGAGTGAATTCGGTGCTCAAGGCTTGTTTGACTTTGGTATAGCCCAAAATAGGGTTGTTGCACAAGAATCTTTCTCAGGTTCTTTGGGTATAACTCATTGGGTTGGATCATTTACTGCTGCTGTGTTTGCAGTTTGATCCAATTGGACATTTGGGTTTGTCTCTGTTTCCTTCTTTTTCTTGGCTATGGTCCTCCAGTGATGAGGGTCAAGGTCCCTACAACAGGTGTTTATGATGTACATTGCTCTGAATTCAAGGGTTTTCTTGGACAAGGTATTTGTTTCCAGCTCTGCGTTTTTACTTTCACAGTTTTGGAAACATTATGTGCTTCTTTCAGTTTCTGATCCTGCAAGATAAGAGGATATTTTTAGTTACTGGAGTTTTTTTCTTTTTCTTTTTCCAGTCAACCCCAAGTTACAGTCTAGTTCAACGAGCGAGTTGAATCTAACCTGATCGTTGCTTATCTGAGGAGTAGTGGAACCTCCGGAGAGATTCATTGTGATGTATTGCATGTGAAGTGTGAACAATGAATTTAAGACACTGGCGAGAGTAGATTTCAGCCATTGTAGCAAATCGTCAGCTCTTTGAAAGATCTTTTTCCTGGTAACATGTGATGACAATTTCATAGGAGTGTTAGATGTGATTTATACAGCAGTACTGGACTACTGGTTGCCTTGAAGCGAACCAATATGGGGTGGAAGGAGATGATGTAGATAAGAGCCCTAATTGATTCGAGTACAACTCTTTCAATTGGCTATTTTGATTATTATTATTATTATTATTATTATTATTATTTTGCTGTAATCAGACGGTTCAGCTAAACGCTAAAGCTAACTGTAGACTAAAACCATTTTATCCCTCATCCCTGCCCTAGGAATATACCTTCCAATTGTACTACCTTTTTCATCTAGTAAGATTGAAAATCTCTTGAAATGGAAGGAATGTAACGTATATGTATAAGAGATATGTATAGGAGCTGATGGAAGTCGAAAGAATTCATGTGATAAATCGTAGTATAACAACACACACACACACACACACACACACACATATATATATATATATGACATTGAATGTTTGGTTTTTGTTGTTCTGTTTGATTTAAATTATTATCAGGAATAACTAACTAAAACTTTTTTTAAAAAATTACATTTACAAACTAGCAATATTGAATTATTATTTGCATATAAAGTAATTAGTTTTTTTACATCAAAGTGTTTGAAGAACAAAATTATAAATTAAATATTGAAAATGAAACGTTTGCATTTTTTTTGGACGGATTCAGTAGAATTAAGATAAAGTCGCTCTTTCAATGATAATGTTATATATCAACAGAGAGGAACAATATATCACACGTCCATTAAATCTCGGATATCATTTTGTCTTAATGTTATGTCCATTATATTTCTCTATTTATTTTTATGTTACTTTAAAATTGCTAAAATTGAAATTTGGATGGATGAGGAACAAATTTGAGAGGTTTGCTAATTTTGCTCTCCATTATTTTGGTGATATTAATGGGCCAGCTGGTATAAAGCAGCAGAAACATGGGCTTAGGGTGAACGAACAGGGCAGGCCGATTGGGCTGCGCACCTGGATCCATTAGCCTCACTCACTGTGGTTCAAGTAAAACACTCCGAACAAATCTGAGCACCTGAGCTCCTCTCACAAGAAGACGATCAAGAGTGGCAGGCAACGATGACTACTTCCGACTGGCAGTCCAAATCGATCATCATCGCGTTGTTATTAGCCCTCTTTGCAATTGGCAAGTCTTACTTGTTTTGTTTGTTACCGTTTGGTGCATTTTGTATCTCTGTCGACGATTTCAGATCTGATTCACCTCCGACTTCATTTCACAGCTTCTGCAAACAAGGCCGGCGATGTCACCGACCTCCAGATCGGCGTCAAGGTGATTTCAATTCCTTCCGTTTCTTTTCAGTTGACACCAAATTGCCTTCGAGATCTATCTCTACTCGGTGATATGGAGCATTTTTAGAGTATTATGGAATTTGAACCTCCACGCCGGCTGTTTGTTCGATGAACGAGCACTTCTAGCTCGTAATTTCGCGTTTCCGTTTCCTGTTTGGACTGGTAGCTCAAGTGTAATAAGTGTAGCTTTTCGTATGGTTAAAGCATGTTTGGTCATCGCAACCCTTCATTTTCTGTGCTGAACATGCAAAAAGGAGTGAAAAATATTTAATTCCTCCTCCTTCCACGGTGTTTATGTCCTCTTCTAGTTTTGTTTATATGCGTCTTGCTTTTGTGTAACTTCTGCAGCACAAGCCGAAGTCATGTGAACTCCAAGCTCATAAAGGTGACAGAATCAAAGTACACTATCGGGTGAGTTCATAGTGTAAGAAGGCTCTAAGTTTGCGAAATTAAAAGCGAAAGTGTGTTTGCTTGGTAGATTATAGTTTCTCACTTGCAGATATTAGGCATTCAGATGTTGATTTGTGACCTAATTTGGAGTCTGCATTTTGTTGAAGCTTACTACGTCACGTGATTGAACATCTCCTTGCTAATCCAGTTGTGTCCACATTCACTGTTGCAGGGGAAACTCACTGATGGAACTGTTTTCGATTCCAGCTTTGAGAGGGGTGATCCTATTGAGTTCGAGCTTGGCAGTGGTCAAGTGATCAAAGGTTTGCAACTCAAGTACCTAATCTAATGTCAAATAGTACTCAACTGTTACGAAGTTTTTTTCTTCCAATCAACTTCATTTTAGTTTGCTATTATGTGGATGAATTTCAGGTTGGTTTTAGGGTAATAAACACCTGAATTAAGGTTACGTTTGTAATTCATTGCCTTGTTGCAGGATGGGACCAAGGGCTATTGGGAGCTTGTGTTGGTGAAAAGCGAAAACTTAAAATCCCTGCTAAACTTGGATATGGAGAGCAGGGTTCTCCACCTACCATCCCTGGTAACATTTTTGTTTATTTATGCTATGCTTTCATGACAAGATGATGATTGATGGGCCTTAGCAACATAAATTGCCAGATTAGGACAACAGGGTGTCGTATTATCATGATTAGTTTGGTTTATTTTAAGTATTTGGGATCTTGGGCTGTGGTAGCACGACATGATAATTTTTCCGAGTTAGGGGATTTTGCCAAATTGGCTTGCCTTATTGGATATAAAGACTTCATTATGGTTCCTTACCATATCGTATTATGTTGGTGGTAGTTCGTATTATGGCTTGATATATTATCATCCAGATCAGAAGGCTGAGTGTTGTCTTTATTCCCGAAATCACAGGTGGAGCGACACTGATATTTGACACGGAGCTTGTTGCGGTCAATGGTAAAACATCTGGCGGCAGAACAGATGATTCTGAACTATAGTCAGTTACTAGTGGCAGTTGCTCTCTTTTAGTCTTGGTTTTCTAGAAAGGTTTTACTACCATTGAGATGGATTTAAGCCTGGGATTATTATTAAGCTTTAAGGTTAAACTTTTTCAGACTCAGAATCACGAGTTTCATCTCTCAAAGTCAGGGATTATGATTTTTCTCTAATGCATTTCGAGGGGAAAAGTTGTTTCCGGGATGCAATAGTATAACCTCACGATTGTGTGCTGAAGCTTTATCTGGTAAGGCCTCTGCATCTAAAAGAAGGTAAACTTAGTTTCATGTCAACCTCTAGTTGATTCAACGATGCATTGTTGTTAAAATGATTCTTCATTGCTTCTGCATTCAAATGAATTGCAAGTTTCCTGCGAACGATTTCCTTCTACCCTAGGCTGAATGAATTGTACCTTGGGTTTCAACTTGCAAGCTTCTATTCTGCATTATACATCAGGTCCTATTCTTTTGATTGTCATAAATTTCCCTTATCTGGTTTTGAGAGTGGGGAAAATGACGATCTAAATTGCCAACTTCGTGTCCTTGAGATGAAGGCTCAATGCTGCTGAAAGGAAACTCAGGTTCACAGAAGGAGACTTAAATTAACACTGTCATTGTACACAAACCGTCTACAAAAATCAAAGAATGGTTCTGATGCCTTGCTAACTTTGGAGGGATGTATACAACTGTTATCAGTCGCGCACACTAGTATTGAAGTTTTTGCTTCCTATCTAAAAGACTTTTCATACTTTTCATACAATTTACACCGACCAAAATCCATTTGGCTACCAACCACAAATAACCGCTGCCTGCAGCAGCTCCATCTTCCCAGTATATGACAGAACCCAATTTCGGGCATGGAATGGAACAAAACCCAATTGCCATTCTGCGTGTTGTTCCCAGAAAAGCCAGAATCTTTTACTGGTAATAAAAATGTGTCAGCTGTTAACTGACCTGTTCTCCGATCAGATCGAGACCAACAACAAGGAAACTTATTCCCTGAAACAGCAGGAAGTAGAAATGGATCCCTTGGGCCGACAACAAGCTCCTCACTGCAGCAAATAACAAGATCAGGGCAAGGGCGAGCTCTTTCCTGTGCAGACGGTTTTTTCTCTTCTTTGAATTTTTCTTTGTTGCTTCCATTCTGCTTAGCTCTTCTAGGCCCGAGTCTGAGGAGGACCTCATGAGACTAACAGCATCAACTAACGTATCAGATTCTTTTTCAAACGCAACAAGATCAGCCTCTGACGATCTTCCTAGCTTTTTGGTAACTATCCATTCGTATGAACTCCCTAACTGAAACAGTCCTGATATCATGGCATTGAACTTGGTCACAGACATGGTGTTCTCAAATAGAAGGAAGGGTACAATGAATGGGAAGGATCTAGGCGCTGGCAGAATATTCAAAAGAGACATGAAGCCAGGAACATAGCAAACGACCCAAGCAGGCAGCTGAGCCTCTGGGAGGAACATTGTTAATGGAAGAATAATGCAGAACAATGTGAATGAGTAAAATGGCAGGATAAGCTTCCTCAGAAGGAAGAACAGAAATATCAGGTTGGCTTTCTTCACAAAACTCACCTGGTTTAGCAAAGAGTAAGAAAATGTCAAGACAGATGACTTCACTATATCCAGAAATATAAAGCAATCTAAAGGGTACCATCGAGATTCATATGCATGTAAATAAAATGGTTTCTACTCTGGTGTACAGATCCACAAATTGTATGAGAACTAATGTCAGGATTCAATCTAGAGATCCAGTTAAGAGAGTTTCACCTTAATCAATATGCATTACAAGAGTAAAGATAAAGTATATGATAAATTCTGGTTTCGTGTATAAATTCCTTCTCAAAGTCTGCTCTAAAGGGCGGGGCTTCTGTTGCAGGCATAAACATCCTCTAATAAGTTTCTTTCTACACACTAATATAAATAGCTATAAATAGCATGCAAGTGAAACAAATTCTGTACCCGACTAAAGGGTCTTCTAGTCCTGGTGTCTATTCTATTGTCAATCCAACTCTATGCATATGAATTATCGTACCAACGTAAACATACCTTTGAACGGAGTATGTCAAAGAAGCACAAGCGAAACAACTGCATCGGACCAGAATGCCAGCGGTGCTGCTGTTTTTTGTATGCCTCATACGATTCAGGAAGTTCACAGAGGCACTGTCAAAGAAAATATAACAGATAGTAGTGTCAAGATGGTGTTATTTAAACCATCAGAAAAAGCAAAATATATCACATACTTTAACATCATCGAGGTATATGAACTTCCAGCCGCACAAGTGAGCTCGAACAGCAATATCCATGTCCTCAACGGTTGTTCTTTCCAACCAACCACCACATTCCTCGAGTGCTTTGATCCTCCACACACCAGCAGTTCCATTGAAACCAAAGAAGTTGATAAAAATTCCATTGACCTGTTGTTCAACTTCAAAATGGAAGGACAGGTTGATGTTTTGCAATTTAGTAAGAAGGTTCTCATCCTTATTTACAAATGCCCACCGTGTCTGGACTAATGCCACATCATCGTTTCCCTTAATGACAGAAAAAAAAGAAACAAGAGTAAAATAGTGCTGAAAGAAGAAAGAAAGAAGGTAATAAGATGAAAGCATAATACTTCTGCTCATAATCAATACACTAAAAGTGACATGTATGCAATAACACACTACAGTGAATTTTATTTTCCTTAAATAATACAACAGCATTCATAATTTGGATGATCAGGTAGATACATTAGCATTCATCATCTGGATGATTGGGTAGATATAACAGCGTCCACCATCTGATCTATGTATCAGTCAAATGTTGGCAATGCTAGATTGTTTCAGACAACAACAGATAAATAATCAAGTACATTGAATTCATCTTAAAACACTTCCAATGATCATCTTTCGCTCCTCTGCAAATTGAATATCACTCTTATTGATCTGTTTCATGGTATTCAATATTAAATTCAACAGAAGCCTAACTCCCACTACTAATACTTCAAATTTCACATTGCATACAGTAGCATGCATCTGACATGTGCCCCTTGGGGAAAAATTCATGTAGAGTATACCAGACATAGAATTGTGTATCACAAAATAACATATGATACAGCATTCGAAAGGAGCCATTTTTCTCATCAATAATTGTGTATGATCAAATTTACAAAATAATCTCCACGAATGTCTGCATCCTTAAAAGAGGCTTCAATGAAGCTAAAAGTTACCTTGAAATGAATAATTGTCTTCTTCAAAAAATCTGGAGCAGGCTGAAAATCTGCATCAAAAATTGCCACAAACTCGTAGTCTTTTACATAATCACAAGTCATCGCGGATTTCAGATTCCCAGCCTTGTATCCCGTGCGCATAAGCCGATGGCGATAAATAATGCGGACTCCCCTTTGCTGCCACTTCTGAACTTCTGACTTTATGAGGAGCTGAACATCGAGATCATCAGAATCATCCAGCACCTGCACAAGCATTCTCTCCTTTGGCCAATCCATTACACAAACTGCTCCAATAGATTGCTGATAAACCTGTTCAGCATATTATGAATCACAGTCCAAATTCTCAGCGAATGTGTACTTAAAACAAAGTGATGGACTTACAAATCTCTGGCTCATTCATTGCTAGTGGAACATACATATTTATTAAATACTAATAATATACTCAGAATGCAATTTCTTCATAGGGGTTTTGAAACCTACATCTGCTTACCTCCCTCTCATTGCACATGGGAATCTGCACTAGCACCATTGGATAAGCCTTCATATTCTCGTCTTCCACTCTCCCAGAAGGGTATTCCATAACCGCTTTCGGCTTCAATCTCCGAATTTTTATCCAGAAGCATCCTAGCATCAACACCACGCGATCCACGGACTGAATCAAGAAAAGAATTATGCAAATGTTGGCCAAACTCTGCAGCGGTGGCGCCAAGTATTCGGCCCTGATTTCGAGCCACTTCGCATACGCGAACTCTACCGCAGCCTCCGCCTCTGCAGCAGACGGCGGACTGAAATGCCAGCCCTTGAAGTAGGCAACCAGCTCCACAGAGAGCAACAGTACCACCACCACCAGAAAAAACCTTATAATCCGGTAAAGCCTGGAGGCGGAGGAATCCGCTGGCGTGTCAGCGGAGAAGATTCGGCGGTTGGCGGTCTGGATGAGAGCGAGGAATGCGGCGGTGAGCCATGCGATGGAATTAGCGAGCTGCTGGAACCTGAGAAGGCAGACCCAGGAGAGCTGGCGAGCGCTTCGGGACCGGTCCTTATCGGCGGGGCGATCACCGGGAGAGTTGTGGATCTGGACGGTGAGAAGGGAGGTGTCGGCGGAGAGGAGATCTTCGTGATTTTTCTCCCGTTGCTTGTTCCACCATTCTTGGAACTCATAGTTCTGTCCTCGGGACATGAAAAGTGTATGTGTCTTGGATTAAAAGTTTTGGTCTCAGATCTGGTTGCTAGTGCTGGAGCTTCGCTTGCTTGGAAGAAGAGAATATAAGGCAGCTAATTTTAGAAACAAACAGTAAACATATATATCTCTTTTCTTCTTCATCTTCTTCGTCTTCCCAGTAAACACAACCGCACGCGCCAATCACCTCGCTAGGACTGAGACTACCCAGGCGCGTAGGCTGACAAGATTTTGATAAGGGTAAATTACAAATATCCCATGCGGTTTAATAAATGTTTAATTTATCCCCTATTCTTTCAAATATCTTCAGTTACCCTACTGGGCAAATTTTTATTTCCGCCTGGGCATACATATGCCCCAAAACGGTAAGTGTTAAATTGGGTATATTCCGTTAGTATTTATTATTTTAGAAGGATTAAGGTTATTTTAATTTTGAAAGGAAAATGTTTTTTTTTAATGTGGTAGCCGAAATTTTTGGCTTAGGCTGAATTGCCCTGCAAGCCAGCCACATTAATCGCCCTGTCGAGAAATTAGCAATCAATTTTACTCCCAACTTACCTTTTCCAATCAATTACTAACCTTTTTTTAAAACAGAATCACATGTTATAATTTTATTTTGAATGAAAACGAATTTTACTCCTAATTGTTTTATGAGTAACATTAATCGCCCTCCTCCAAATTTTTTACACACAAATTTCATTTGAATTTAATTCAAACAGAAATCTTTTTTGGTTTGATATTAATTTTGTTTACTCAATTATTTATCTTTTTGATTTCCTAGTTATTTGATTCACTAATTCGTTTCATCACTTGTCTTAAAACATAAGGTCATGTCTGAAACTATTTATTTGCTACGTCTGAATGGAAACAATAACTATAAAAACCAAATATTATTTTTTTAGTTTACATTTATAAATGTTCAATACTGTTGACTTCTAGACATATATATTGTTCATTATATTATATGAAAAACTTGTGTAACGTCTAAATCTCATATAATATGCCAAGAACTGCAGTATCATTTTTAAGTTGGTGGAAAATATGAGTTTATATATATTGTTCAAGTTCAGACGGCGTAACATATGAGTATAAAAAATACTCAAATTGATTTTGGACATTAATTTGGGATGTTTCATAATTTTAAACGTAACAAAAACAATTTCAGACATTATTGATCAAATGTACAACATGTATAGTGTCTGAAACTATAAGGTTATTGTCTGAAAAAACAGCTGAATTGTGGCCAAATTTCAGACGTTTGAAATTGAGTCGATGGCCTGGTTTGGTGGATTCAAATAAGAATGGAATTGAAAGGTGGGTTTTGGGTGGACTTAGGAAAAGAGGTTTGAAAATGGAAGCAAATTTATTAGGATTTAAGAGGTCTGAAAATGGAAGCGAAATTGTAGGATAATTGATTAAAAAACAAATTTAATGGTTTTAGACAAAAAAATAATTTGCATTAATTCACAAACTAGACTTTCCATTTCATACTTTTAACCCATTAAAGTTTCATTTTCCATTATATGTCTAAATGAATATTTACACGTAATTATAATATAATTATATATATAACAGTTCTTGACGGAAATTGGACCCTGAAACTTTTAATCATAACAATTTTACCCTTAATTATTTTATACTCCCACATTTAAATCTCCACCTCCATTGGCGACTGGTTTGATTCGAAGATCGGTGTCCTTGTCCAAGGCCTGGTCGTCTCCATCTCCACGACTCGTCCTCGCTCGCCTTCACACAACCGAGACTGAAGCCCAAGAAGGTCGACCTGAAGGCGAGCTCGGGCTCAAATCTTAAGACCTTCTAAATCTATCGATGGAATCCCGATAATCCCACCAAGCCGGAGCTCTAGAACTTTCAAATTGATCTCAAAGACTACGGCCCCATGATCCTCGACGCTCTCATCAAGATTAAGAACGAGATCGACTCAACATTGACCTTCCGGCTATCGTACGGGATCGAGCAGTCCCGACGCCGCGAGTGTCGGTTTCTTCGGCGGAAATCTCGGAGGTTCTGGTGAAGATTGACGTTGCGGTGAGGTCTAATGATGTCGTGATCGTCCAAGATGTGGTCGCAAAGGTGAGGACTCTGGCCAAGGATGCTGGTGCGGTAGGCTTGTGGCTCTCCAAGATTTCGATTTCGATTTTGTGGAGGTGGGGGTTTAAATGTAGGAGTATAAAATAATTAAAGGGTAAAATTGTTAGGGTTAAAAGTTTTAGAGTCCAATTTTGTAATTACACCTAAAAGCTAACGGTTGTTCTAACAGAAGTTAACGTTCATGGGGGTTTTGTATATTTTCACAAACCTCAAGGAGGTTTTTCAAGAATTCTGAAAATGCGGGGAGAGTGGAGATTATGCTAAACCTCATAGGGTTTTTAATAATTTCCTTTGAAGGTTTCACTGGGTAAGTGATGATTTTAAAAAATAGAGGAAATTAACTAAACATTTCACTAAATTCTTTTGATGATGAGGAGGACCAAACCAAACAAAGATCTACTTTGATAGCTCTAATGGGTCGTGTCCGAAGAGATTTAAGAAAAAAACCTCATAATCCAATTCTGTCCTCAGGCCTAACCAAATTTCACTCTCTTGATGGCCCAAGTCCAAGGCCACTCGTTTACATCGCAAATTCGGCCGAATCGGTTATACTATTCTTCTACTTTTTTTTTTGGTATGAAAAAATCAGTTAGCTATTAAAATTGAATAAATGTATATTACTCTTTCCATCTTCTTCTTTTTGAGCAGCAATAAAAAAAATTATTAGGAAAAGAAAAATATTACACCAAAATTCCAAAAAGGATGGAATTAATCTCCTAGATAAATCATCACTACAACAATAGATCCCACTTAACATTAAATTGAGTTGAGAGAAACTCTTCTTTTAACCTAGCGGCACCGCCACCGCCGCTCTAGTAGATTGTGATTCGATGTCTTCTCTCTCTACCGCCTTCGTGGAGCGACGCTTCTGCCGCCATCGATGTGTTGCTCTCCTGCCATATTGCAGCCTCCGCGCGCCCGTCCTACAACAGCATTTGGGCCTTTGCGCCAGTGCTCGTCCGTCAATTGCTCGTCGTTTACGAGGCCTCCAGTTGTTCGGCCTTCTCACCGACCTGGGAGGTTGGCTCTTTTCCCTCGCCGAGATCCATCACTGGTTCATACCCTTCTCTGGCGTGTTTCACGGTTTCCAGTTGTCGATCTAGGTCGGTTGTCTCAACCCCGACGCCCTTGTGCCGGCGCCTCCAAGTTGCTTGCCCGACGTGCTGGTGCTTCGCGCTGCTTCTCATCGGTCCGATTTCACCCAGGGGCGATTGGAAGCCGAATCTGGGAGCTGCTTGCGGATTTTGATGCTTGGAGTGGAGATGGGAAGACTATTTCTGATTTGCTTGTAGGTTGGTGTTAATACTAGCGATTAACATTAATTAATATAAATGTCGGAGCGAGAGTGAAGTACCTGAGAGCGTGTTCGAGAAGGTTGGCCTCCCAAAAGGAAAGAATCCTGCCATGCTGCAACAATGTCGAGTTCTTCCGGGCTGCTGTGTCCGCTGCTGAGCTTCTCCTGGGTCGAGTTACTTCCGAGGCCGAGTGAGCACCTGGTACAATTCTCCGACGCCCAAATTAGAATTCACACAGGATGCTAGTCGAGGAACAATCGAGTAAAAGTTAGGTTGTAAGATAAAGTTTTAGAAAAAGGCGGTCTCCTGGGTGGGGCGCTAAATGAGGTATTTATAGTGCCCAGATGGGGTGTGGGAAGCAGTATGGGCTGGGGGACAGGTGTCCCCCCTGTATCGTGGAGACTACAGTACTCAGAGGCCGGACCTAAAGGCCTCTGGGCTTGACATTTGGACCCTCCAGTGGGGGGTACAGCGCTTGCAGGCCGGAGTGGCGGGCCGGTCTCTGGGCTTAATATTTGGGTCCTCACCAGTTGGCATGAGGGCTATGGAAGGGAGTTGTTTCGAGGTTGTTTGTGTGTTTGGCTGGCATGAGGGTGTGTCAGGTTCTACCCTTCCTCAACTGTGCCTGGCCTGGTGTTGGTAGGATCTCTTTTGTTTACAACAGGATTGAGTGTAGTCTCGTCATGCCTAGCGCCATGATCTTCTGCTGGAGGAACTGTCTAGATGGTGGGTCTACCCGGTCAGTTTTATTGTTGCACAAATTGGCCCATTGGTCTTATCAAGGATCTGGACCTTTCAAGATAACTCGAACTTGTTCGATGAGACATGAATTGGTCTCAGTAATGTTTGATCTTGTCTGGAGCAGGTCCCGTACCCTGTCCAGCGTACCAGCTGACCTCAGGTGTGAAGGTATTTTGGTATTCGTCAGGGGGATCTCGTCACTGATGGGGTGGGCAATCTCAATGCCCCTTTCACACACCATCATTTCGACATCTCATACTCTTAGCAGCAGCCGTTTAGATGTTTGCAACACTGTTGGTTACCTTTTAGTATTCTACTACTTTTGCTTCGTTGTCTCTACTAGTTCTTTTCAGTTATCGTTAATCCTCATGCACGAGGTTTTTCGACTTTCTTTATGTGCTATGCTACTCTTAAGGTTTGTATTATGATTCATTGAATTAATAATATAGACATTTCTAGTTAAAAAAACAACAACAATAGATCCCACTTAAAATCCATAGAGTAATTAAGTATAGATGATGCACATTCTCTTCCTCCCCAGATAAAGAGAAGCGCGCACCATCCCTACCTCTTTTGGGACCAATGACAAACCCACTTCCAAACATATTAGGGGCTTCAGAGTTATGATTTTTAAGTGAATTAAAATTTTTCACTCCTTACTTTTCACCAGTGAGTTAGATTGTTTTTCACCTAAACTTTTTCGGACCTTTGGTGATTTTTGTAGTAGTGAATTAGGGTAATCACCGTGAATTTTGCTGAAACTCACTCCCACTCTAACTTAAAGCTCCTCTTTTCTCCAAAAGAATCCGATCGAAGCGGCCAAATTTTCGACCGATGAAGATCTCATCTTGGAGCGGAAGACCGACACTCACATCTCTCTCATCTCATCTCTCGCATCTTGTTTGCTCCTCCACCATCTGGAAATCGGCAACTTCCTTGAAGAACAGCTTCGCTTTCAACGGTACTGATTTTCCAACACGTCTTCATAGGCCGCCTAATTTCAGAGCTGGGTTAATTTCAGAGCTAGGTACACTAACACGGGAGTTAGGTCAATGGCGTCGAATTAGAGGGGTGTTTGCTTTGTGTAGGTAATTTGAAATCCTGAGAGGTCTGTATTCTTGTTTGTAAGCCTTTTCTGCTATTTAATACAAGGTCTACTCGGATTCTTTGTGTGCTTGATTTCTTTTATTTGCTAACTGCTTGATTTCTTTGTTTGCTTGATGTTTTTGATGCTTGAAGCATTATTAGATATAGTTTTGGCCGTAAAAGTTTCTGGATGGACTGGATAGACGCTACTTTAATTACTAGCTTGTACGGTGTTTTAGGAATTAGAAACGAAAACCGTCTTTGATGTTTGGTTGTGGTTGAAGTAGTATTGTAAAAATGGACATTTGCTGGCTTTGATTCTTAAAGGGATGGAGTTATAATTAACTCAATATAACTGAAAACTGTCCAATCTTGTTTGAAAATGGTAAAGAGGAAATTATGAATAGAAGAAGAGTCCTATATGTTCGGGGGCATGTTGAATAAAGTATGTAAAGCTGTCCTAATTGTTATGACTATTTCATAGATAGATTTATGGACTTAAATGGTTGAAGCAGGGAAGAAAAGTGTATAGAGAAAGAATAATTCAGATAACTGTATAGAAACATGAAGGGGAGTGTCTGTACCATTTGCTGCATTTTGAGAAGTGGAAATTAAGTGTTACTATTTCTTTGGATAAGAAAGGGAAGTCTGACCTTAGAAACTTTGTCCTTGCGATGTGGTTGGTTGTATTATTGATTGAAAGTATGTATTTTACTAACTATCTCACATGACCTATTGCGAATTTTTACTTTTTTTTCTTTGACAAAAAAGAAAGGGGAGAGGAACAGTGTAATTGTAATATAATATTAATAATAAATTGAAGTTAGAAGACTGACATTTTAGAACCCTCTGCCTTAGAAGAGTACTTAATTAACATAACAATTCTTTCTTGAACTTACCAACATGAATCTCAGTAACTTCAACAATTCCCTTGTTTTAATTCTAACCTTTTTTCCATACATGAAAACTTTGATATATGTGAATATTTGGATCTTGAGCTGGAGAGGAATTAGAAGATATAATTAAGAGTTGAGAAAGTGTTGTCATTTCATTTAAAAATAATACTAATTCTGTTTTTTTCTCAATATCTCATAGGTATATATAGTAACTAATTTATACATATTAATTAATTCGATTATACTATTTCCCAAGCTATATGCACACTCTTAGAAGTCTGATGTAAGCCAGCTTTTGATCTTCAGCAATGACTGAATTAATGGTTTTAATACATTTAAGTAGTATTCTATTTCTTTGCCAACGAACAGTATAAAGAGAAGATGGAAAGCTTGTTTTACCCATTTATGTTATATGTTGATCATGGAAAGGTTGTTTTAGCTTCTACAAATGGTTGATCGTTCTATGCTTTTAATTCTGCCTACGTGTTGTGAAGGAGTAACACAGATTGCTTATTTTGTTTACTTCCTAGTTTCTACTTCCTAGATTATGTGCAGTAGGATGGAATGAGTTAGTTACCTTCCCTGTTTGTTTATTTTGTTTCTTTAAAATCTGTTGTTGTTTGGTAATTGTCGTTGCTCATCTAAATGTATATCTTATTAGGTTCAATGTAGAAGAGGATCCAAACTTTGTTGATGATGAGGGTCCAATTGCAACTGCAGAAAGTTCGGGCCTGATGATATTGCTCCAAATGCAAATGAGGTTGGCATCACCTATGATGCCCTTATGTTCAGCAATGAAGAGGAATCAGTCCGGCCTCTGTCTTCGCCTAGGCAGGCAACAATAGGCCCTGAACTTGAGGATGATGATGTTTTCCCTACTGACTTAAAGCCATCCCATATTGTGGCTGCTGGCAATAAGCGTCAAGCTAGAGTGGATAATAGTGATAGTAAGAAGTCGAAGAAGGATCGCAGGAAGGATCTGCCTACTCTTTCTGGAGCAAAAAATCCAACACAAGCACGCAACCTCTTGGCACAAACAATTCAAGAAATTTTAGCAATGCTATTGTAAAAGTATAGCTATTCAACGTTCTATATGTCTAGCACTTGCTTTATGAGTAGTAGTACTAGTATGGTGATCAGATATAGGTTAGTGTTTTGAAGCTTTAGCAGGATTATGTTCGTGTCGAGCAATGGAATGCTTTATTATTGAATTGTTTGTGAAGTGGCTTGTACCTGAAGTTACAAGAGTTCCTGATATTCCCAACTCTAATACCACCTGTCAAAATACTCAAATGCCCTATCTTTATGCTGAAGTCGTACGTGTTCTGATGAAACAACATTCCAATTAACTCATACCAAAGAGCAAGAGGATGAAACAACATTACACTCTTAAGATCCTCCCAAGAGTAACTAGTCTAATTCAGCATTACATTATTGTTACAAGTCACCATAACAATACGGGCCTCATCTCTAGAGCCCGCCTTAACACTCAGTTGATTCCATAGGGTGGATCTTTCATCATGACAATTTGAAGCATAAATCATACTCCCGCCAGACTTTAGACGATGGTCTTCCCACACGATCTGGCCAGCCTTGAATGAACATACAATAGCAACAATAATTCTGCATGACGTAGTTGGACAAAACTAATCAATTGTATGAATTCATCCGTACAGTGAAAGGGATTAGAGGACTCACTGGAAATGACCAGCACTTAAGCTCCTATAGACCGTGTGTAATGTAAAACAATGAAAGCAAGAAATTCCAGCAAACTTTTACACAACCATTTACTAGCTCATACGGAATAAACTTATAAACATACAATATACCTCATTCTTGTAGCTTGGGCAGCCTGTACTCCAGCCAACGCATCTACAATGACAATGCACTGCATAAACCATGTATCATTTTAATTTAAAATCATATACAGATACAACATCTCGGATAGTTAATCATGAGAAAATATGAAAAAAATACCAGTAAACTTCACTCATCATCTTCATCCGCATCATCATGGTCCCTACTAGCAGAGTTGAGGCCTTTCAATATCCCACCCAACTTGGCACTCTTTTCCAGCAAAGTTAGCTACCAAAAGTTATCAAAATTGTTGTTGTTGCACATTCACTTCAGGTGCTACTTGCTGAGGGTAGCCCATATCAAGTTATTGCAGCTAAGGAAACAGTTGCTGTGGTCAATATTGATCACTGTGACAGTAGCTGCAAGAGATGGCGACTTACTAGTTTGCCTTGTTGTCATGCTATTGTTGTCCTCGAATGCACTGGCAAAAGTGCATATGATTATTGTGCAAAATACTTCACTGTTGAGTCCATATATCCAATACCAAATGCAGATAGATTTTTACTAGGTGAACTTGGTGGGGCATCAACAAAGCAGAGACAGAATAAGGCTATAGAAACGAATAAGAGGCAGCTCCAGTGTAGCAAGTGCAAAGGGTTCACCACTTTGATTCTTACCTAAAGTATCTGCAAGTTTATCAAAAACAAGCCAAGAAAATGCATGGTTTTCCATTCAAAATCATAATCGACAATTTGTTAATGTTTTAAAGACACAATCAGACTAAGGGGCAGGAAAAAGCAAAACTTTATACAAAATCAACATCAATAAGAGTTAAAACAGTAAATGAAAAGCCTAATAATCAATTACATATTTCATACCCGAGCCCCTTTCCTATTGTTGCTACTTCTACTCTACATGAACATGAGGACAAGTAAGAGAAAGCCATGGAGATGGGTGGGGATGAAGGGAACGAACAACAAAGGGAAAGATGAATAGCTCATCAGCTCATCGAAAAATAGATTTCTACTGACAAAAACTAGAACAAAAACCACATATAATACTACTAAAATCCCTTATCCACAAATAAATTCGAGGTTAAAATTTCTGATTCCATAATTTTTCAAGCCTAAGATCACTATTCACTAACTGAGCCAAGAAAAACTAAAAATAACGACATACGCACCAGAAACCTCGCTTTGCAAAAGTGGCGAGCATTGACGACCAGCTGGGACTCCGATGCCCACCACCGGCAACCCGGCGTAAGTTAGGGCGGCGCCTTGTGAAGCACAAAAGTTCTCACAACTTCCTCTCTGTCAGTGTAAAAATCAAAAAAAAAATCATATGCCAAATGACAGGTGAGATACCTCCTTATGGAAGATCAAGCAAACGCGATGCTGGGTGAGCAGTCAGGACTTAATACATATAGTCCTTGCTAGAGTTCATGAGCGAAATAGTAAGATCGACTTACACAGAGAAAGGATTTTTGCAATTTTTCTTTTTGAACTAGTTCTGAGTTTCGCTTCGCTTTTTCACGTTTTTCTAGCGGGAAGGTTTTTTCACAGTAATTCACGCCAAAATGCCCCCCATTTTCCATGGACCTTCAAACCTAACCCCTCCCCCCTTTCCCAGTTTTTGATATGTGAGTAATTCACTTCTCAACTACTCACAAATTAGATGAATTTTAATCCCCCTCTTTCCTAAACTTTGAAGCTCTCATCTTCCCAAAATGAGAATCACTATTGTCACCCATCCTCCATATCCGTTGGATTCGGATCATTGAAGATTCTAAATTCAGCGGCCCATTTTCTACAACGTCTATTAGGCCCCTCATCGGCGGCGAAGCACACACACTAATTGAGCTACCACTCGGGGTAACAAACACATGGCCTGGCCTTACTTCACCCAATTGAGCACACCCTCAACAGCAAGAAACCACAACTCCCCCTGAAGATGGTCGATCGGAGCCACCCTTTGCGCTCACAATGGGAACATTGTCGTCGTTACATGACCCAACCCCAAGAATCGACTTTGAACTTGGGCTGTAACAGACAGCACCAGCTGCATCACATTGCCATGAACCTACAACAGAGCAACCGAGCCCGATTGCAACGATCTCAAATGGCTAAACCACCAGTGGAACCATAACGACATAAAAAAGAGTTAAGAATGAAAAAAAAAGAACTAAAAAAGAGAAACGACATAAAACTAGATCTGAAGAGATAAGAATGAAAAAATGATAAAGAAATAAGAAAATAAAAGTTAATTAAGGAAGAAGATAAAAAGAATTTGAAAGAGTTTTATATTTAACTCTTATATTTGTGTTCGACTTAAATTATTGTCATACAAACGATAGACATCCATATATTTCTACATATAAATTATGTGAGAGTTTTATAGTATTAATTTATTAAAGCAAAAAAAAAAAAGAAGTAGATTAAATGCTAAAAGACATGGGACAATTTTTATTTTGATAAGGAAAAGAAACGGGACAATTAATTAGGGAGGGCAGTATAAACTCGTTGGTATAGTCCCAAGTATTTTTAAACTTACAAATCAATCACAGGTATAAATGATTGTTAGGATTGAGTGGTAAGATACTCATAATTTCTTAAGTAATATCTTAATTTCAAGCAATGGTGGATCTAGAGTCAAAAAGCTAGGTGAGCGGGGAAAATATAAATAATAGGTAAAAAAATTATAAATCAAAACACAATTTTTACATAATATTCATCAAGAATTCAATTAAAAAAGATATAAGTAATGTAAATAAAAATACCATTAAACGTATTTAAAAGTATACATGTTACAAATCTTATAAATTTTTATTGTTGAAATGTACTACGTGTCTATTAGACCAAAAAATTTGCTCAGCTCATGTAAGCTCCCTTGCTGAATCCACTACTGAGTTCAAGTTTTGTATATGGAGAAAATACAATGACTTTGGGAGAGTAACCCAACAAAACAATCCTTCATATTGTTAAGTCATAAGTGCATATAGCAAGTTGTATTGTAAGGGAGGCATCTGTTTGGATTATCATATATGGGGTTCACTTTAGTTTGGATTATTAAATGGGTCCAAACTGGGCTTTTAATAATGGGGTTTGTAAATTCCAGTCAACGCATCTGTTTGAGGCCCATCTGCTGAAATAGTTACCCAAACTTGCAAACCACATAATGACATACCTTACTATGTTTTCGTTTCACTGGCCAACATTAAGGGTGCCCGTTCGATAACAACGTTAATTACTACCAGCATTTAGCTTTAGATATTAAAGACATTACTAGCTATCCAGTAATAATTCTCAACGTCAGAGATTTAATGAATGAAGTTATCATAATCACAAATATCCAAAATACACATAGACTCACCTCCTTGATGCTTTGATTCCATACAAATTGTCAATCCCACAAATTACCTTCCTCTGTAACATTTTAGTGATTCCATGCAATCATTAATCCTATATTACCTCATCAGGAGATTATGCAATATTTACACTTCTTCGCTTGATTTAACAAATTAATTAATGACTGTCACGTAAATATTTATATATACATATACATACACGTTGATAGGCTAGAGTATTGTGTTTTCCAACCATATATATTATGAGTGCCTTTACCAAAACAATTTGATAAATAAATTGTGGATATGATGTTTGTAAGAGAAAAAATTAGATGGAATAAATTATCAGATGAAAATATGATACAATTTTGGTTTTTTGTTTTTCTAAGAAAAAAAAAATGGGTGCACCTTCTATGCCAATAGGCAATAGCCCTCAATGGAAAGTATCTTCCTTTTGATTAAACAAGTGAGACTCATCTGCAACCCAATAATTCACTCTTTCAATATAAATCTCTTGTGATCTTGTCTCTGAAACACTACAGTTGTATTATTATTATTATTATTATTATTATTATTATTATTATTATTATTATTATTATTATTATTATTATTAAACAACCAACCTTTGGAGGGCTTGTTAATACTAGTAGTTTTTCACCTTATAATTATACCTCCCCACTAGAATTCACTTTTTGCCTCTCCAACTCGGGCATGCATTTTATGCATTTTATTTATTAGGATGCTCAGACATTTTGGCAGGAGGACGTTTTGGAATTAATGGTTCAGAATTCATAATTAATTCGATTGGTGCTAGCTAGATTAATTATTTCTACTATCCAATTGAATGTTAATAATAATAATAAATTGCCGTTCAAAAAAAAGAGAGTCTAAATGCATGCAGCTCGGTTCCTCCAGATTACGTGAGGTGCAGACAACTCCCTCAACTTTATTAGCTACTCATATAGCTACCCACCACAGATATATATATATATATATAATAGTACATGAGTATTACTTACTATAAAAGTAAGAAAAAGGCATTGATCATTAGTTTTATTTTGATTTTTCTTTTTGGTCAAAGTCAAACGCGAGGCAAGTTGAGATGGGGAATCGTCTCCATTTGATTAGCAAGACATTCCTCCTATATATGAGAATTATTATAAGGTACACTGTCAAGTTTCGCTAACCTCATACTCTTTTCTCACACATATATAGGTGAAATACCTCCATATTTACCACATTAATGATTATTATGGGCCTGTAAATTTGCAAATAATTCGGTTTGATTAGGAGGTAGGGCGTTGGGAAGTAATTAAGGTCGAAACTTTGTGTACATGTAAAGTTTGAGTTTTAATCATCATATAAAATGTATTGTAGGGAGAAGACTATGTAGCACTCCCAATTATGGTTGTAAATGAGCCGAGCCATTATCAAACTTACTCGAACTCGAACTCGGCTCGTGCTTTATTGAGCAATGTATTATCGAGCTTCGAGTTCGAGCAAAGTTTAGGGCTTGATAATTTTATTGAGCCGAGATATAGCCGAGCTGAGTTCGATTCGATTTCTTATCGAGCTATCGAGCAATACATACTAAAAAGAACCTAAGATAGTTCATAGTAAGTACTTAAAGTAGTAGAACCGTCCCAAGCACTTGGCCTAGTGATCATGCTCCCGATGACACTTGTAGAGGTCTCGAGTTCAAGCCTCTAGTATCCCCAACCTCCTGCACCTTTTGTATAAAAAACAAAGTAGTAGAACCTAATTTATTACAATCATACAATATAAGGAGTAATTTGAAATTAGTATGACCTAGTTGACTAAAATTACAAAGTATCAAAACTAAAATTACAAAGTATCAGATTTCGAGCAGTTATCGAGGCCGAACTCGAGCGTAGTTTGAATGATTCTTGACACATTTTCGAACAGTCCACATCATGAAGGCTGGTTGAGCTATCGAGCCGAACTTGAACTAGATCAAAATTTCTCGAGCCGAGCACAATTCAAGCCCAGCTCGGCTCATTTACAGCCCTACTCCCAATTTCACATAGACATGATCATAGGTGTCAAATTTAGATGGATGCAAAATATGTTGACAAATTTGACAGGGATGCATAAATGTGGTGGCGAAATTGGGCTTTAATCCGGAGTAGGTAGATCGTTTATTTCTCTATCGCCTCACCATTGGGCACAAGTCAGAGGCTTCTTTTCCTTTTCTGGTTAATCCAATGATTCACTGCCCCCCTCTGGATTCAGACAGGGCACCAGAAAATTACCTTCAGTTCCACACGGATTAACCTAATTAAACAGTTGTTTACATATATTTAAACCTCAAACAAATCCTGCAAATTACCCAAACAAACCATCCACAGATTGATGTGACCCTTCTCATCAAGAGGAACCTTGAAAATCTTGTCCAAAAAAAGTAGATTGTCCATTACCTAAGGTGAAAAGGGGAAAAAAATCTACTATGTTTGGTAAAGATTCTTATGTTTGATTTTAATGTTTCAAATTGAAGAGTTTGCCAAAATTATACTCTTTTCATCTCCAAAAAATTGAACAGTTTAACTGGATGTGGAGAATAAAATGAATGTAAGACTTTTGTAAGAGTATATGTTTACTTAATTGTCCATTGATTGAAATTGCATAAAAAAAGAAGTAGAAAAAGTAAATATAAGGTATGTATAATTTAGTAAGACTTTTGTAAAAATATACCTTAAAATTAGTTTAAATTGTAAATTATGAAAAACATATGAATCATTTAACTTTACATGTTAATAAATTTATAAAAATAAATTATAAATTAATTACGGTACAACAAAAAAACTGTAATCTTTTGTTACAGACAGACTGACAGAGGAAGTAGTATAATCATCATATTACAACTTCCAACTGCAATCAGGTCGAGGACTAGTGCCTTTGTAACTGTGGTAAATGGTTAACAACAGCCACACATCTCAAAGTAGCAGTTACATTTTTTTACCATTTCCGCAAAAGAATCATGACAACGAAGGAAAGTGAGAGTTAGCACATGAAAAGGCTCTTTTTCACTAACCTACAGAAGTAGAGACAAGACAAGAGCTGCTTATGTGTATATATATTAGTAGTATATAAATGGCTAATGAACGGTCTGATTAATTCTAAGTTAAATTTATCTATTAGTACTCTATACAGTAGCCGCTCTCTGCATCGCTTTGACCATTAATCCAGGATTTCTAGCCTCCTACTTCCATGTGGGGCACTTGATTTGACCCTGCATTAACAGTAATGCTAACTATTAATCACATAATTAGCTGCCATTAGTCAACCAACTTTTTCACTTTCTGCAAATTAGTGCCTTTTCTTTTCTGCACTAGTTCTTTAATTTACCATGAAACTGATCTTGTTCCGGGTCGGAGTTCGGGTTTTGCCCGATGCCCATGTGAAATATGGTCTGCAAGTCACATTCGTAATATGCTGGAGACTCAACCTGGTCACAAAATGAGATCTTTTTTAACAAGTAGTTCAATGGTAACGACAACATACAGTATTATAGTTAAAAAGGGAAATTACCGGAGGAATGGTGGCAGTAAATTGATGAAGGGAAGGTAAATGAAGAAGTGGGTCAATGACGGAGCTGGTGCTAGCACTGCACTGGTTGTTTTGAATCTGGAGTTGTTGGTGGTCGAAAAAGGTGGATGCTTCTGGGAATATTGGCCGTGACATTGAGCTGCTGCTGCTGCTGTTGTGTTGAAATATCTGCCCAAACATCAATAATAAATAAACAATTCTCAGCAACAACTCTGAAGAAGAAGAAGAAAACAAGAAACAGAGTGAAGTTGTTGACACGAGACCGTAATTTTTCTTACATCTTTTGACATTAAAGTGTCCATGTTGATGTCCAGCCTGGTGGTGGTATTAACAGAAGCTAACTTCATAGACAGGAACTGTCACCAGATTAAAAATATCAGTTCTTTTTTCCTTTTTTGTTTTTTAATACCAAGAAACTTCAGTCCTAAGTAATAATTGCAAAGCAAGAAAGAATGATTAAGCTATCCACCTCAACTTGACGCTGCAACGATTGAACGTAGTTAATAATTTCGTCCAGCATCAGGGCTTTTCCAGTTACCTGCAAATCAAGTTGGGATTTTTCAAGACATGTTAGAATTGATTCTAGGAGTATTTTTTTAGAGTTGTAAAAAATAATTAACAAAAAATGATCGAGCTTTTAGAGTTGAAATCCGGACCTTGTTGCAACCGGGAACAAGATCTTGGAGGAGCTTCATACGCTCGCTGATTTTCTCTCTTCGCACCTGGGCAATTAAGACCGTTTGTTAGCTTAATGATTACGACGTGATCTGATCTTAAATTATCTAATTACTTGTGAAATACTAAGTTAATTGAACTCCAATCCAATGCTCACTCTTTCTGCAAGGCTATGGCTGTCTGTAGCTTGACCCCTTCTGGCTCTGACATGAATATAATCTTTCGGAGGCTCCGCCGTCTTTGTGTTCTTGCTCTGTTTCTCTTCCTCTGTTTTCCCGTTTCCTTCGTTCTGCTTTAATTTCTTGGAGCTTGGGTCGTCGTTTGATTCAGCTAACTGAGTGACAAGGCTAATGAGTGATGAAAATGAAAAATTTGTGACCGAATTGAGATGAAAAACGCGATGGATTCTTGTGATACCTTAGCATCTTTGGCTTTTCCTTTGGTGCTGGCTTTTCTTTTTCTGGAATTCAAGGCGGAGTCGGCGTTCGGGTTGGCCTCGGAAACCGTGGACTCGTCCTGAGATGTTGCGGTTTCGGGTCGGGTTTTGAATGACGGAGTTCCTGCGAATCCCGCGGCGGCGTTGAGCGACGGGCTGCTTGAAACGCGCGGGAGCTTGCCGTTTCCGAGCAAGGGATTCGTGTAGGGGATTACGTTGTTGTTTGGTTCGAATTCGAAATGGCTGGTGCGGCCGTTGAAACTCCTACTGCCGAAGCACGAGAATCTGGCAGCTCGCTCCGCGAATCCCGGGTCCACGCTGGCACACAACGGCGGCGACGGCTTGGGTGCCAGCTCCGCCGCCAGGTTGGGCTTCGGAAGGGAGCCATAACAAGAAGCATTTGCCAGCAGCGGCTGCGAGATCTCGCCGGAACTCGGAATGTTGCCCAACTTCCCGACCAACTCCCTGATGACGGTGGCCGGCGGCGAGGAAAGCATGGAATCGAAGTTGGGGTTGAAGAAGTAATCCTGGGGGTCGAGCGGCCAGCTGGCGGACATCGGCGGCGGGATTCCGGCAGCATTGAGGAAGAAATGGTTGTCCATTAAGAAGAATGATTGGAGGAGTGGGTATGTGAATGTGACAAGGAAGAGATGAAGATGTTTGGTGGAATTAGAGCAAGCAAAGAGGAAAGAAATTGGAGGGGAAAGAGTGTTGCGGGTTTAGAGGTGATGGACCTTTATACTACTACTATTCATTCATTCATTCATTCTTTTGCATATGCAAATACTAACCCCCCCAGCCGTTGTTTGACATTTGACATTTCACTCCTAGTTTTTCCAAAATTTTCAATTATAGAAATAACTTTTAAAAAGTATGTTACTCCCACGTTAGTCATTCCAAAGGTATTGTGACCTACTCATTTTATTCTGATGTTTTCAAAATTGTGCATCTTTTGTCTCTCTATTCCACGAAAGAAATGATAATTTCAAAACCTGAATCATAAGATTTTGAAATATGGTGATTATTATTGGAGTTAGGCTTTCTTCTCAATTGATGGAAGGAAGCCAGCAAGCAAACAGTGGATAAATGACACATCATCCCATGAAGCCACAGAAGTGGATTTCGGATGATGTCTCACTCATCCACCCTATGCTTACTTCAATCAATGGAAAGAAATCTAACACGTTTATCTCAAAATATGTTTCTATTCGCTTTTCTAATTAGGAAAATAAAAAATTAAGGATCAGTTTAGTTGCAGAGAAGTTTCAAAAATTTTATTCCAAAATTTCTTTGTAAATATTTGATCATATACCTAGGTTTAAAGGGATGGAAAACAAGGTTTTTCAAACTTTGGAAAACTCTAGTATTAAATTAGGGAACTTTGTTTGGAAGGTTTCCATTTTAATACTAGAGTATTCTAATCATTGGAAAACAAGATTTTCCATCTCTTAAAAACTAGGTATATGATCAAATATTTACAAAGGAATTTTAGAAATGAAAACTTGGAAACTTCTCCACTATTAAACGGACCCTAAACTTTTCCCAAATTACTCACATACTAGATATGTACTCCATCTGTCCCAAATATAATGCAAAAATTTAACTTGACACGGAGGTTAATGTGAGAATTTTTTTATATTGACTTTTTCCTTTTACCTTTTTCTCTAATATTAAAAGATGTAATCAAACACATAAATCGATGAAGAGCAGTAAAACAAAATTAAACTTATAACGATAAATATTACATTAATACAAATTAAATAATTATATTATAGAAATTTTATTTGGAGAAGAAAGTAATCCATATTGACTAATTTTTTGTGATTTGTCTAGAGTTTTAGAGGTAAGAATGATTTGATAAATTAGTATGTAAAAAGTTACCAAAAAGAATGTGTTACATATTATTATTGAGACGTTGAAGTAGCTAGTATGTTTTAAGATTTTTTTGTGTATATACTTTGTATCTATTTCCTCTAATTAACGGAACCCAACCCAATATGTACGTCCCATGCATGCAACTTTGTGTTAATGAAGGTCAATTAATCATGAATTAGCTAGCTAGGATGGTGCTTGCATGCCCTTAAAAATGAAAAAAAAGAGTTAGCTAGCTTAGGGGCAAAAAAAAAAAATCAAGTGAATGGCGTAGCAGCAATTGTAGTGTAGTACGCAGTAATAGTAATTATTTGTTGGGTTGGGTTATTGTCGGGTGTCGCCGGGCCTTGGACGTTAAACCACCGAAAATGCCGAGTGCTCTTCACAACTTCCCACACTCAATTCATTTTTTCCCTCACCAAAAGCACCACTACGTCTACAACGTTCACCAATTGCATGCAACTTCCCATCGATAACAAGGAGTACTGTAATTATGCATAAATTAATAATCTAATAAGTAATTAATTAGTTGTCGACATTTCTTATTTCTTCGATCCCCTTAATTATTCTATATATTATATCATTGTAGAAAATGGGTCATGTTCTATATATCTACGTTATATGATGAATTGAACTGTACTCTGATCTCTAACTTTAATTACTAGTAATTGGTGGTGAGTACCAGTATATAAATTTGTGAAATAGTGACGCGCGCACTAAGTTTTAATTAGGCATGCAATTGAGTTAGTAGTACTCTACTATTTATATAGGGAAGTGACAGCATTGGGTGAAATTCTTTGAATGTACACGAAGGGGCGGACCCATCATGGGGGCACTGGGTCACGTGTTTCCGATCAAATTTTACAAATTAGAATCGTAATGGTAACCTTTTCTGACATAAATAAAGTGTAGGGACCATTTTGAAACAAAGTACATAGTTAAAGAGTTAGTTGATATATAAAGCCAAAAGGAGAAGTTTCTCCGTGTCGGGTTCCAAGAAGAAGGAGAAAAGTGGGTAAACTTCAAATTGTGTCCTACTACTTTTCATGATTTTCTATTCAAGTCATTAACCTATATATTTTTCTAGTAAAGTCATTCACCAATGTTGAAAAAAATAAATTAGTTTCTTCTAACAAATAAGTGTTAAGTAGTATTTTATAAAATAATAATAACACGGCATTTTGAGAAGATAAAAGAAAGTTAAATATTTAATTAATTAGTTCAAATTGCCCCAAAAAATTATTAGACTTTCAATTTTTAGATAAATTACGACTTTATACTTGAAATTAAATAATCTATATGGTTAAATACTATCAAATGTAACACCCTTCCCACACACTATGTTTTACTTGTTAACATAAACCGTTTTAGTATTAAATTTGAAATTACTATATTTTCTACTAGAAAAGCTTTAAATATTATAAAGAAATTGTGCCCCCACAACCCAAAGTTTCTGGGTCCGCCAGTGTGTACACGTGTGGGATAGGGTTTTGTTACGTATGTGTGAATTGGTGTAGTTAGTTAGAGAATAAAAATAGTATGTACAATGAGGATGAACCAAACAGTAATATCTGGTCTGGTCTGATCCGTATGTGCCGACTTACAGGAACATCAGGAGAATATGGCAAATGAGATAAAAAAAGTTTCTATAAGAGGAATATAACTGTTATTTATGATTTCCCAAAAAGGAAAATATAACAATTACTCCATTTATGTATCATTTACTCCCTTCATCCTAGAAAATAAGATGCATTTATTTTTTTTAAATTTAATCTACGATTTTTTCTTTAACATATTGTTGACAGCTAATTTTTCCCAGGATTGTTGCTAACAAATAATTTCTTATTGATTTTGACCTAGACTAACTAACCTAGAGCTGATTTGAGCGAATTGAGGAAGAGGGGGACCCAATTGATCTTTGTCATAATCTCAAAGGAAAAGTCGTGATTTTCCCATAAATGCATAACTCTTGGACACCAAGAAATTACTCTCTCCGTCCCACAAAGGTTGTCAACTTTCCTAAAATAGAAACTTTCTATCACCATTTTTACCACTTTATCCTCTTATCTCACATCATTGACCCACAAGTTTTTCTCTTTCCTCCCACTCAACTTAAAATTGGGATCCACAAAATTTTCTCATTCTTTCTTTTTCATGAGGATAATTTTGTCAACACACTATTATTCTCTCACTTTTCTTAATATATGTGTCCAAACAAATCCTACAACCTTTGTGGGACGGAGGGAGTATATCATATGTGAGCAATTTTTTTGTTGAATAAGATAATCCAAATCCCACCAAAAATGGAGATCAACCTCACCGCAGACTCCTCTAGTCTAGACCCTCACTAAACCTAACCCTAGTTATTCCCTATAAATGGGACACTGATTTTGCATCCAAAATACGAAAATCACACCCAAAACCTCATCAAAATCGGCTGCTCTAGTTGTTCGAAACAACGGTGAGCAGTGGTGGACCCAAGATTATTAGTATGCGGGTCACAAATTCTTTTTATTTTTTTAAGATTATATATTGTTGAGAACAAAAATATGAAAATATGAAAATTTCACATTATAATTAAGTATATAATTCCATAATTATAATTTTGATACGAAAAGAATATCTGTAATAATAAGTAAAGTTATAAAATAAGTGTGTGTGTGGGGGGAGTGTAGGATGTTACACTAGATAATACTCTCTCCGTCCCCGATTAATAGATACATTTGACTTTGCTGTTTCAAAGTTCAACGTTTGACTCAAATAATTACTAAGAAAAATGGTGAAAAAAAATTTAAAAAAAATATATTAAGAAAATTTATACTTCAAATTATGATATGGATAAGAATTATTAAACTTAAAATAACTAAACACTCATGAAAAAATATGATAGATTAAATACTGTGAAACAGTGAAAACAAATGTATCTATTAATCGGGGATGGAGGGAGTATTTGATTATATGGATTATTTAACTTCAACTAAAAAGTTATAATTTATTTAAAAATTGAAAGCGTATAATTTTTCAAAGCAATTTGAAATAAATAATGAAATACTTTGACTATTTTTTTATTCGTTCAAAACACCATAATAGGATATTCCAATTTCATAAAATACTACCACTCTTAGTTGTTAGATTAAATTTATTTTACTTGATAATAGTTAATCACATTATAAATATTTAGGATTAATTATTAATATTTTTTATCAAAATTTAAAGACTTGTATGATACTACCTCCGTCACTTTTTAATTGAGACGTTTGACTTTCGATATTTTGTTTGACTTAACTTTTAACTAATAATAGTTTGTTAAAAAAAATTGATTTTTTTTAAGACTAGATTATTTGATTTACCTTTTTTATATAAATTATTTGACATTGTATAACAAAATTAAGAGAAAAAATTCATAAATTAGGTGTTGAAAATGAAACGTAGGAGTGACAATTAAATTGAGACGGAGAGAGTAAAAAACAAGTTTATAACTAAAATAAACAATAATACATAATTGTAGGATCTAACTGTAATTTACCCATTTTCCATCGATTGCCGCATGACTAATGCGTTCTCATTTCTCGGTGTAATTTACTCGTTTTCTTGCGTCAAATGTCGGCTATAGGCCTAATACTATGTACTCTTTTTAAAATGGTTCCTCAAATTTATTTATATCAGAAAATATTACCACTACCATGTGATCCGCCTCTTACGATGAGCTAACCATCTCCAACCTTCTCCTTCGAAAATTCGCCTTCATATCACTGCTAATTGGTCCTATTCCATTCGCCTCTCCTCCCGGAGCTCGAAGCAACACCTCTTTTAGCCAGAAAATGTAAAAAACAATGTAGATTCACAGAAGACCCGTTTCGAGACCCGCAACCCGACCCGGAGTTTCCTCCTCAATCGGCACTTTTCTCGCCGAGCCACCACAGCCTGTTGCTTCCTCGGCCGCCTCTGACTGACGTCACCAGCCACACGACCCTGCCAGATCCTCCTTGACCAGCTCGCGACCTGGCCTCCTCCTCCTGCTTAAGCTCGGTTTCTTCGACAGCAACAGGCACGTTCCTTTCATGTTTTCTTTTTTTTCGTTTGGTCCTTCCTTGTTTCCCTGTAAATCGTTTAGGTCACAAAATTTCAAAACGTATCTTTTAAGTCACTAAAAAAGGTTTAAAAATTAATAATTTAGGCACCAGTCCTAAACCAATTTTAATTATTCTTTTTCCTTTTAAAAATATGGTTGCGTGTTTTTTTTGTGGATTCATTTCATCATAATTCCATGCCTTTTATTTATTCTCATAATTGACTTGTTCCTCTTTTTTTATTTTTTCGTTTACCAATTGTTGGGTTGTCCTTTTTTTTTTTCTCTTCTATTCATGAATTTTATTTGTTTATTTAAAATCAAGCAAAAATATGAAGTAAATCCCATGATACCAATTTTTGGGTATCCAAAAATTTTAATTTTTGTTTGTTTTTTATTAATGGATCTAGAACTTGTGTAGATCAGTTAATATTTTATGTTTTCAATCGACATAAGCTGCTAATTGATTGGTGGTGACTCCTATAAATTTTTTTATCACTACACATATTAATATATAAGATTCAACCATTTATATACAAGTGTAAAATGAATATTTTTTTTTATGAAAACATTTATAATTTTTTACTTGTGGAAGAGGAAGGGTAAGAAAACCACATGATCAAATTTTACAGGGACAAAAATACAATTGGACCGGTCAAACAAAATTAGTAGTATGATTTGTTGGCTTGAAAGTCCAGGTTGCACTGTATTTTAGCTCAACATTAGTTAACTGCTAGCAGTATTTTTCCAACCACCTTTTCAGATCTCTGTACCACAGGAAACACCATTAAGTACATCACAAGTCTAAATAACTCAATTTTGAAGAGTTTTATCACAGTACTTTCAAATTAATTTTTTTCGTATATTATAAGCCAAGTCAGTCATGGTTTTGATTAATTTTAATATTACCGGTTAGCCCGGCTTCTGTCTGATTCACATACTATATCCAACCGACTACAAATTAATACCCACCAGAATTTTATTCTCTTATAATATTGTATTTCCAAGGTAAAATAGTACTAACACGGAACAGCAACTAGCGAAGTGATCAATGAATTAATTACTCAAAATCGCCACCGAAATTTCTTGGTAATTACTTACACTGTGTAGAAGAAACGGCCATATTGCGGCCTTTAGCGTAGTAGTTCAGCTGCGGAATAGATTGCAACAATTTTAGCAATAAAAATATTCACAGTTGAGCACTTAGTGCCCCATCTTATTTTATTTTTTAAAAATAAAATAAATATATCGTCGTTATCCATTTCTGGAAATCACCATCTTCATTTATTTTCAGAAAAATAGTATCTTCATCCTAGCTTGCCGGCGCACTCCCTTCCCATTTTTTTCTTTTGCATAAACTCATATGGGTTAAAAACTAGGGAGATATCTAGCATCTTTCTGCGAGATCCGGCGATATCCGGTGACCTTCCATGAGATTCAACGAGAATAAGAAGAATAAGAAGAAGAGGTTCTAAGGAGATCTGACGAAAGAAAAGGACGAAGTAGAAAAGATCTGACAAAAGAGGAGAGGAATGAAGAAAAAGAGAAAAAGAAGATGTGAGATGAATATAAAAGGAAAGATGAAGAAGAAGAGAATAAGGAGATCTGGTTGAAGAATAATTAGAAGAAGATAAAGAGGATAGAGGAAGAAGAAGAGAGGAAGATGATAGATGAAGATGGCGGAGTGAATTTTGGGTTGGAAATGAATGAGATCAGGTTGAAAGAGAGGGAAAAAAACGGAAAAAAAGAGTTTAGTACGGCCGTTGTAAAACCCTACTGTACCATCAATTAGGCCATTAACTGCACAAATGAGCTAGCTGTGGCGCAGTAGAACAAACATTCTCTACGTAGTGTTATTCTATGCTCATTTGTTAGAGCTAATGTTGAAGGCCGTTTTTGTCCTAACAATCGAAGGGTAGGGGGTTAGAGCTAATGTTGAAGGTAAGACTTAAATTCAAGACACATTCTCATGTTCTTAGAGTTTAACTACTAGATTAAGTATTAAAAGTAATTAATTTATCTATAGACGATCCTTCTTTAACCGCCAATCATTAACAAGTGTTTTTATTATTACCTTCACGGTTTACGTATATTTTATTATTGAAGGAAAATTTGCCAACACCTTCACCATCGTTTGTTGAATTTTGTTCTGTGTTCAGGTGCTTTGATTTTCTTGTTGGCTTGTTTCTTAAAAGCTTAGCTTAACTGACTTCTTATGTTTTTATCTTTATTAATACATGTAGTCTCACATTGCCACCCGCAATTTTTAGTGCCAGATTTGAGAAATTAATTATTTGCCTGAAAAATGGGTTCTTGATTTCCCAAACAAGGCTACGGGTTTTCTTAAAGTTAAAAGAAAACATCTTAAAAAACTTTCACGTACTAGCTTAAAAAATGGCTTTACCTCTAAAACTATCCCTGATTAATTAGTTCAATAGTTTTTGAATTACTTTTGGTCATGTAATCAATTCTGGTGTCATCCAAACACGATCGATCTTTAGCTAGGTACGTAAAAGAAACTTCATTCTTCATAATTTCACCTCTTTAATTCGGTCTTCATAATTTCACCTCTTTAATTCGTATAAAGATGACATTAATCCATTTGTCTGTTATCCCAGATTAATTGTACGATTTTATTTTCAATAAAGCTTATAATACCATCCCAAATTTTCACCAATCTTTTCCGTTGAAATTTGTAGTGAACCGCGCGAGATTTAGTAAATGAAGATATGAAAAATCTTTCACGTGATTATAACTAAACTTTCATAAGATACTCCATTAGAAGCAGATGAGAGTAGTTGGAAAGAACGATGAGTATATTTTCAACAATCAACTAATCAAGTAGCAACTAGCCCAAATCAGAATTACATTAAACAATTAGGCGAAAGGTATAATTATAATACTCAAAATTAATTAGTGCACGACGAACAAGAGATACTTCGAGTATTTTTTAATTACTCGGCAAATAACTAGCTAGCCTACTTGAAGCCAACTTCTAGTATAATAAGTCCACTGAAATTAGAAGAAAAAACTACAGTCAATAATTAGTCTAGTTTGTTTGTTCACAACTAATCACCTCCCCTCCCGCGAAAACATGTTTACGTCTTCTCTTTTCAAAAAGGTACACTAAAACTGTTTACTTTTGAATTTTTGATTATAACCTTTTACACATTATATTATTCTTAATTACTGAACTTCTTTTTCTACCAATTTTGTATATGCTTTACAATAAATTTATATCTACTGCCATCAATTGCATGTGTAACCTTTATTTTACACGAATATCTTTTATTGGAAATAAATCATATATATCAATTATGAAGCTTTTGGATTCTATGAGTCATTACTATTAAAATTATTCGTACAAAGTAATGGTAATGAATATAAATTCAATACCCAGAAGAAACTTGGCATATTATGGCATATTTTTTAGGAGTACCAATTCTGGACCAAATGATTGGAAAAAGCATAGGCCACTACTAGGCCGTAATATAGTACTGCCACAATGGCCATCTTTCTCGCAGATAGTGAGTGGGGTGTCATATATATATATATATATGGAGTATACAAAATTGTAAAGCAGTACTGTTCAGGTTCAGCAACTTGAGCTGCACTCAGAATTCTTATTTTGTGTGTTCTTTTGTAACGAGAAAAAAAATGGAAAATTTTGGGATGTGTTGTTGATTGAAACAAATTTTTTTAAAAAATACTCCATTTGTCCTAAAATTATTGAAACACTTTTTTTATTGGGCTGTTCCTAAATTATTGAAACACTTTCCCTTTTTAGTAAACCTTTGTACATGAATTTACTCAATTATCCCTCACCACTCTCTTCCATCTACCAAGTCAACTCAAAATCAGCTCCACCTAAAACAGCGTGCTCAGTCAAAACGTTTCAAAAATAATGGAACGGAGGGAGTATTATTTTATAGAGAATCGATGTTGAACTGATGGATTTAAGGTTGTTGGTATATAGAGAATTGAAGAAACGAAAAAAAAAATCTCAAACTTTCGTTGCTAAACTGAGCCATTATACTCCTCCATCCACAAAATTAGTGATATTTAACTTTTGCACTTGCATTTAATTCAAAATTTCATTAAACATAATTTATAAAAAAAATTATTGTAAAAAAATATTGACAAATTAGTTGCATTGAATTTTTAGTTGGATATAAATTTATACGATTTTTAAATTAAAATGTTGTAAAATAATTATAGATTAAATATTAAAAAATAAATTTTACCGAGAGTACTAATATATATTATAATATACCTGCTATAAGAAAAATAAATTTCATATTAGTCCATACTATTTGCAGATTCATCCCTCCTAGCAACTCGTGGATCTTCAGCCGCAGATCGATTAATAAACAGGGAAGGTGCAGAATAGATAAATAAAATATTCTTCGGGGTGCGGGTAAATAATTGAGTTTGAGATATCAGAATGATATCATTTGTTTCTAAATATAGTTTTTTGAAACCTTTTCAGTGAAATTTGTTTTGTGAAAATTTAAGTCAAAATTAATTTTAAAAAGTAAAACGTATTTTCTTTTTACGATAAAGCTAGTATGATGAATGCAGTTCAGAAAAATAAAAAATAAAAAACGAAAGGAGATTTTGGGTAAATTTTGTAATTGATGTTTTATGTGGCAGAAGAAAAAACACTATTATCATCCCTAGCTATAAACTACTAAATGGTTTTGTTCTTTTAATCCAGTTTCTCCAGCTTTCTTCATAGAATTTTCAATTACTTACCTTTTAGTTTTCTTATCTCACAGATCATATTCCATCCATTTTTCAAAAACACCCCAATTTTTCTTTTCAAATTAAACTTCATAAACACAACCTACATATGTCATGCCGTTAGA
Organism: Stellera chamaejasme; assembly: GCA_024586325.1. Classification (NCBI taxonomy): domain Eukaryota; kingdom Viridiplantae; phylum Streptophyta; class Magnoliopsida; order Malvales; family Thymelaeaceae; genus Stellera; species Stellera chamaejasme. Next base: position 7,706,496 of record CM044982.1, on the reverse strand, counting down.
TAAGTCTCTCCATTATTACTATTACGTTTCAGATGACATAATTAATTGCTCCACTTGTCCCTAAATAATTCTACAATTTGTTTTGTTGTTTTAAAGTATTTAATTTATGAATTTTTTTTTCATGAATATTTAGATATTTAAAGTTTATAATTTATATGCATATCATAATTTGAAATATAAACTTTCTAAATATATATATTTTGAATTTTTTAAAACTTGTTATCTTTGTTAAAAATTTAGTCAAACACCGAATCTTAAAACATTATATAAAATCAAAGTGTAAAATTATTTGGGAGACAGGTGGAGTAAAACACTTATACAGTTATACTTGACGTTTTTTTCTTAAAAGAAAATTATCTCCATCATCATTAGGGGGTTTCAAAGTTAATGAATTGGAGGTGAATTAATGCAATTATCACCTCCGCAATTCACTAGTGAATTTTCAAGTTTCTCGGACCTCCCGATATTCATGTCGAAGTGAGTTTGTGCGAAACTCACCGTGACCGTGAAATGCACCCTTCGACGAACCCGACGATCTTTGCCGACTGCTTCCCCTACCACCACTTGTCTCCTCCCTGCTTGCTTGCTTGTCCGGCGGCTAGGCTGATGAAACCAACCAGCCAGGAGGGATGGGAGTGTGGGAACCCGTCCACTACGCCCGTAAGGCAGCCTCATCGCGCCAAACGCGCAGCTTGGCCCGTGGTACCAATCGCGCGACGGCCGCAGATGAACGCCGCAGCTTGAAATGTCGGCAGCTTTGATCTCATCGCGCCGAGGCCGTGGTGCCTACTGCGCCTCATGCGGTGATTGCCGCAGAAGCTCGACAAAGACTGCCAACCATTTTGGCGGCGCCGCCAATCATCACAAGATCAAGCGCTTTCGTCATAGAAAAGAATTTTTGTGAAAAAAATTAATTGTTATAAATATTTAGTAACTATTATTTAAATTAGTAAATTAACATATAATAATAATGTTAATTAATTAAGAAAGTAATTATTAATTGAAATAAATATAAATTGGTACGAATGGAATATAATTAACCGGTTACATCCTAAAAATATTTACAAGAATTCTAATTCTAATTGTTCGGAGGACGCCGATTTAGAAAATCGTCAAAATCCCGATCTTCCATATTGAGGAAGTTGCTAAAAAGTTGATCGGGGTTCTCCGATGTCCGCGGCGGCCCGGTGATATTCATCTTGGACGGAGTGGAGGGTGAGGTCGGGATTCGGAGAAGGCGGCCTCGGAGGATGCTCGTGACGTGGAGGAGGCCGGGATGATCCGGCGACAAAAGACTCGCACGCCGGAGAGTCGGACATGTCCCCTCGCGTAGCGCCGACTGAGATGCCGCTGATCGCGCCTTGGTCGAACGCGTCATCTCGTACGCCCGGGCTTCCACCTGGGCTGCCACCTCGGCTGCAACCTCTGTCCGCGCACGAGCAGCGTTGTCCTCGAGAGTGGCGACCCTGCATCTCAGGTCGCTGATCTCATCCATGTCCCTCCGATGCTGCTCCTCCAGGTCGATCTCGCTGAAATCAAAATTACGTTTTGAAAATGTTATACTTATAATGAATGTACCGCAAAGGTATGGAAGTGGTAAAAGTTCAATTCTATTACTCGCGACGGCCGAGGTTGCTCGAACAGCTGGCCGAGAAAGTCGGGACACCGACCCATCGCCCTCGCGTGGCGGGCCCAAGACATCCGTGTAGATGTCCTCATCAATATCGGGGAACGGCCCGTCCGCCCCATACTTCTCGATCAAGCGCTTCTTGTACTCCTCCTAGTTAAGATTAAGAAAATTTGTGTTAATGAATAATAAATTGAATACGTTAAACATATAAATGGTTAAAAAACGACCAAAACTTACCAAGGCCCTATTTTCCTGCCCACCAGGCCTCCCGAATCGTCCACCCGCAGCCGCCCCCGCCTTCTCGCACCGCCAATTAAAATATGTTAGGTATTCAAGTTTTTTTATACATACGTAATTATGTATAAATATTTTAAAAACTTACCATCTCCTCATAAATTGTCGCCTTTGACTTGTTGCCATGCGACTTGAAGACTCGGTCGTTTGTCGCTCTTGGCATTTATCTTGTTCCGCGCTGTGTTGACCTTGAACTCCGGGCTACAGTAATACTCGAGCAGCAGCTTCCACTTCGCAGGTTCTATCCTCGGCGGAGGAATGTCCAGCCACTCCATGTAGTTGGGAGCCTCGCGATCGAGGGGACATTTCTTCTGGGCCGCATCCCGGATATTGTCCTCGGTGTTCCGGTAGAACTCGCGAACCGGGAATGGAGCTTCTCCAGAATTTGTTATCCGTCCACGAATACGCTCCTGCTCTAAAACATCAAAACGTCACTAGTTATAGAATTAGTTTTAAAAAGTATATAGAAATGTATAGTGCAATTAGTATTTGTATTACCGAGAATCTGTGGACGTAGTCGGCCTGCTCATCCGCGGGAGGTCGGAGTACGAGGCGGGAAGCCTTTGAACTTGCCGGCGACGATCGCCCGATCGCCTGGGCACGCCCGACGCCGCACATTTCAAACCGCATAAGAGTTGAATGTTACGTGCGAAATAAAATACTAAAATTAGTAAATTTATGAAAACTTAAAATTAAAAACTTATCGGCCGATGTGCGCGACCAACCTCCCATCGTGACCCCTCTCGGGCGGGGAAGAGGAGGCGCGGAGGTCCCGCCAGACGCCGGCGCCGGGCGTGTCGAGTATCGGGCCGAGGAGAAGGGATCGGCCGCTCCACCGATTCGGTGTGCTCCGGTGTCCGGGACGACGGTCCAGTGGCGGCTCGATGAGCGAGAGCCACGACCACGCCTCCCGCGAGAGAAATCAAGCGCCCGTGAACCCGATCCACGCGAGCCCGAGCCACGTGAACCCGAGCCTGCCGACGCATCCTCGGCTACGGGATGGTGTGTCCGCCATATCTCGAACCATTCAAAAATTCACTAATTTAACTAATTTAATTAATTTCACTACTTTGTCTAATTTAATTAATTTCAATTAATTTGTCTAATTTAATTAATTTCACTAATTGCACTAATTTAACTAATTCCAACTAATTTAGTTAAATTCACTAATTTCACTAATTCATTAATTTCAACTAATTTCACTAATTTCAAATAATTTGTCTAATTTAATTAATTTATCTAATTGCACTAATTTAACTAATTTCAACTAGATTAGTTAAATTCACTAATTTCAGTAATTCATTAAATTCAACTAGTTTAGTTAAATTCACTAATTTCACTAATTCATTAAATTCAACTAATTCACTAATTTAATTAATTTCACTAATTCACTAATTTCACTAATTTCAACTAATATTAATAATTCATTAATTTCACAAAATTCACAAATAATTCACTAATTTACTAATTCACTAATTTCAACTAAATTCACTAATTTAACTAATTCACTAATTTCACTAATTTCAACTAAATTCACTAATTTAACTATTTCACTAATTTCAACTAAATTCACTAATGGCCTAATTTAATTAATTTCACTAATTCACTAATTTCACTAATTCCACAAAATTCACAAATAATTCACTAATTTACTAATTTCACTAATTCCACAAAATTCACAAAATTCCAACTAATCTCAAATAATCTCAACCAATCCAACAATCTCAACAAATAATTAAACAAAATTCACAAAATCCTAAACTAATCTCAAATAATTCCACAAAATTCATAAATCCACAAAACTCACAAACTAACCTATTCCACAAAACTCCAACTAATCTCAACTAATTCCAATTGATTTAAACTAATTTCCACTCAAAATTTCAAAAACACAAATCAATGAAACAAATTCAAAAAACTCAAAAACTAACCGTGGAATTCGAAAATATAACTCACCGGGGGCAAGGGGAGGCTGCGGCGGTGCGGCGGTGACGAGCCCGAGCGGTGGCGACGGCTTCTTTGGCGAGGACGGCGAGGAGGCACGGCGGTTTGGGAGGGAGACGAGACCGAGACCGAGAGTGAAAGTGAGAGGGAAGAAGACGATTCAGATTTTAAATCTGAGTCATCGCGCCTCATCTGCGCAGATGCCGCAGTGAGCCAAATGGGCCGGCCTCACCGCGGTCTCACCGCGCACGTGGCCGCAGCTGAGGCCCAGCCCATTTGGCTCACCGCGGTCAAGCCGTGGTGAGGCCGCATGAAGCCCACAAACAGTACCAATTTCGAACTTTTCGTTTCCCCAAATTAATTATGCATTTGGATATTGTGGGGCCCACGCAAATTCGGCAAAAACTTACAATTTAGCCCAAACATCTTTGGAACTTACAATTTCACCCCAAATTAATTATGCATTCAGATATTGTTTAGAATTACGAATTTAGTACAAATATCGTCCGAGAGTACAAATTCAAATAGAGATATGCTACTACAAATCCACAGAACGCCATCGTCATCGCCATACGCCCGGTCATTTTCCACATCGTTATCCACTTCAAGTATATCGGCATGGGCACGATGATCTAGTAATGACATGCTTTCATCAGGGGCCGGTCGTATGGTTTCACCAAGTGTTGTCGATTCTTGTAAAGGATGTTCCGTACCAATCTCGCCTCGTGTCCGCATCGATTACAATGGCACTTGCAGATCAACACTTTCGCCTTTAAATCGGCGGTGTTTCGTTTTTATAACTGTCCACCAGTTTCTCAGGTCACGACGCTTTGAAGGATATTCGACGTATACCACTTGTTGGGCCTGGCTTGCAAGAATGAATAGATCAACATGATATAGTCGGGATGTGTAGTCGACATCGATGATCCCTGAAATTTTATCGGTACGGATGCCTTTAGTGGTCGAAAACCACGCACTCAAGACTGTAAGATTATTGTTCCCGCATCAAGAACAAGAATTTCACAATCCACCATAGAAATCTAAATAGTCCTGCGCATTTGTGTCCCCCAGAACGCAGACGCCCCAATTCGCAGTCCTTTTAGTTTCACCATGTTGTATTGTGTGAAACCTGTACCCATTAACATAGACACCTGGGAACGATTTAGCCCTCATTCTAGGACCGCACGCCAGTCATATAGTGCGTGTGGGAGGGCTGCCCGATTTGAGTCGGCTGCTGCATGAAATTACCAATCAACATATAAATTTCGCACCGATTAAGATCGCAACAAATATAAATGAGTAAATAAATAAACACAAACTAACCACATTCTTGAACCAACGTGCGAACTCGCCACCGTAAGTTATCCACAAAGATCATCGCTCATTTCGGGAACCGGTCATGGACAGCTCGTTAAATCGATTCACGAATTGCTCCACCTCCCGACAATTCAAGAATGTATGTTTGGACATGATTTACTTCTTCAGCAGACAAATCTCGAGCCCGAGCCTTCCCAAACGCTTCTTGTAGGATGACTGAAAATCGATAGTCTCGGATCGTTAACAACCTGGCCGGAAAACTAATTTCGCTCCGTATGTGAGGGTTCACCCGTGTTCCTTGATTATCTTCCATGTAATGCTCACAAAAAAGCTACCTCGTATCGAACTTTTCAATGATCGAGCCCTCCGTAAATTGTTTGTTCGCACATTTTGCTTTCAACTTCTTCATATTCCTTTCAAAGGAAACATCCACCAATAGCCGACAGTCCGCAAGTTCGCAGTGCCAAGGTAGATGCATAGTCGATGTTCCATGGAGTCAAAGAATGATGGCGGGAAGATCTTTTCCAACTTGCACAATATTACGACGATCAATTCATCAAGCTTCTCCACATCGTCCAACCGAATATCCTTAGAACATAGTAGTCTAAAGAATTTGCAAAATTCTGCAATTACCATCCAAATGCCGCTGTGATGAAACCACGTAATGTAACGGCAAGAGCTTCGCATGAACACATGACAATCATGGGTTTTCATACCGTAAAAAGTGTTGTTTGCCGTATTGACACATCTGCCAATGTTAGAGGCATACCCATCGGGAAGTTTAACGATATGCTTCAACCAATTGCAAATCATCGCAACTGATCATCGCTTAACGTGTATAACGCCTTCGGTTGAAATGGTTTCGCCCGCCAATGCTCAAATGCAGTTCATCACGGATATTTAACTCCCGCAAATCGCGTCTCGACTGCATTATCCTTTGTTTTCCCTTTCACGCTCGTAATCGTAGAAGATGTTATCAAAACAGCTTTTTCTCAATGTGCATTACATCCAGACAAAGCTGGCGTACTCTCAAGTCCGCCCAAAGACGGCAACTCCCGTAAAATTGATTTCTTAACCCAATTGTGCTCAACGCCAAACTTGTCAGCCCTCATTTTGTCCCACGGTGTTCAATGCCGGGAATACAATCCTATTAAGATCCCTTAAGATCTCATGACCTGACTTATACGCACACGGATGACTACGGTCAGTTTGTCCCCACGATTCGGTATTGTTACGCAGAGCATGCCGACGTGGTAGAAATCTCCTATGACAGCCCCACCAACTGGTTTTCCGTCCATGCTTCAACCGAAAGCTATTAACATCACCCATGCAATATGGGCATGCAAGTCTTCCATGCGTACTCCAGCCCGATAGCATTCCGTACGCCGGAAAATCACTTATCGTCCAAAGCAAACATGCTCGCATAACAAAGTTCTGATTACGGTGCGCGTCCCAAGTTTCCACTCCCGTATTCCATAAAACTTGTAGCTCCTCAATCAGTGGACGTAGAAACACGCCAATGTTACGGCCAGAGATCGGGACTGGAATTAGCAGAGGCATGAAAGTGTACGGCTCCTTCATGCACAAATCAGCGGCAGATTGTAAACAACGATGAATACCGCCACATCGAATACGATTGCCCTGTTTCGACAACGGGTTAAAGCCATCAAGATTTAACCCCAATCGTACGCTTCGGTACTCGTGTGCGAAATCCGGATACATTTCGCCGACGTGTTTCCAAGCCTCACCTTGAGATGGATGTCCAACAGCGCGATACATTTCCTCTCGCTCTAATATGATACGTCATGAACTCTGCGGTTTTAGACGATCGGTAAAGCCGTTGTAGCCGCCGTGATTGGTAAATATCGCAAAACCTTTTTCGGTTTCGGTTTCTTACCCGGGACACACACTTGATACCTATCCGCTCCACACACCCTACAATTCAAGAACTTGTCAAGCTACCGTAGAACAACATACAATTATTCTCGCAAGCGTGAATTATTTTATACGGTAACCCCACCTCCTTCAACATAGCTTTCAGTACTAAACATGCTTGTTGGCAACGAATTTCCTCCGGTAATAGTTCATTGATATATCCGATCATCTCAGAGAAAAAGGCATCTGATACGTTGTGTTGACTTTTCATACTCAACAACTTCGCTACAACCGATAATTTGGTGTACTTATCACCACAACCTTCATATAGAGGTTTTGATGCATGCTCCACCAGCTCAAAACCGCTGCGCCCTTTCGCTTGGCACTGGGAGCTGAAACGCCCTCATCGTCATTACTCGATCATTTTCAAAATTATTAGAGTGCTCATGAAACCCAAAAGCGTCACGAACCATTTCTTCGTAAGTCGGCCGTTCTTGGCTACCATCAAGAATTATGTATTCCAAGATTTGTACTTGCGCGATTTGATGATGTCGACGCTACTTCACAAAGCGATAACCTCGATAGACACATGGATTAATCTCGTGTCGTTCACCATGGCAATCCCACACATGATAATTGGGTGTAAATCCGTCTAACAGTAAATTATTGCCAATTGTAATTCGATCATAATAGTATCTATTTTTACAAATTGTACACGGGCATTTCACCAGTTCTTCTCCATTCGATTTAGCAACAACAAAAGCGTAATCCAAGAATTCCTGAAGTCCGGTGAAAATCTTTCACTTATATAGCGAGTCCCTTCCTCAAAGCGCTGATACATCCAACCACGTTCTTCGCCCATTTACGGTCTTTCCTATATATGATCGTTCATTCATCAATAAAAACAATAAACATGCACAATTGATATTCACATACCATTTTCGCCTAATCCAGATGCAGGTGCATGGGTCCTATCCTCGTTCATAAAAGTACTATTAGTGAATAAACTTTTATCGTTGCGCACGTAAATCGTAATTACATAAATTTCGGCAAAGATTTTCGCCTTAGTTCCACACTATACCATTTCTCCTAATATTACTCCTGCAATGTATAACGTGGAACAAGACGAAAATGCGACCAAACTTATGTAATCCGCCGCTTTACATACACAACCATAAAAGTTTAATACACCGATAGTAAACTTTTACAAACCGTCCAACTTGGACAATCCATGAAAACTCAGACAATATATTATTTCACACCGTTATTCCAACGTATTGAAATAAAGTGTAAAAATATATTCTTACAAGTTTTCATGACAGAACTACTACTACCTAATTTAATTAAATTACTTAAAAATAAACTAAAATTACATACATAACTTAAATTGAATTAAAAACTCTATAGGCATAAATAAATAAATAAATACAATATTTATTACCTCAATAATACACCTGAAATCGACGGTACCGCAACTTCCACCAGAACTTCACTTCGAGAATCGAGAGACGAGGAATTTGTTCTGCGGGTGAAATGAAGGGAAAGGAAATGGAGGGGTATTTATAGACTTCTCTATGCGGCCTCTTCCGCAGCTTATGGCCGCAGAGGGTGGGTGGTAGGTGAGGCTCGTGGAACACGAGGCACATATCGCGCCGAATCATGTTAAGGCCGCAGAATACGAATCGCCACAACGGCGCAGCTGTTCATCGCGGGAGGCCATCGCGCCTTAACCGCAGATTAAGGCCGCAGTGATAATAAGCTTCCCGTAGTGGTTTTTCACCGGTGAAAGACAAGCAAATTCACCAAAATGTTTTCACTCTCTCAAGTTTAAACCCCACTATTGATAGAAAACTGAAAAGGTACCCTTAAAATCCATCATGAAAAAGCTAATTTTATACTTCATCCGTACCTGAAAAGTTGAAGTGTTTGATTTTTATGTTTTCCGCCCGTAGCAGTGTTTGTCTCAATTTTTTTACGATAAATAGTAAATAGTAAATATATAGATATAGATATATAAAAATGTATACTTCAAATTATAATATACATGTGAATTATTCACTTTATATGTCAAAACATTTATGAAAATAAATCATATATTAAATACCTTCAAAACGGCAAAACATATAATTCAACTTTTTGGGGATGGATGAAGTATTATCTACCTATTTTACTTTATGATAGTACTATTATAACACTTACTTCCTAGCTCTATCCCTACAATTGACTTTTAAATTTGTTTTCAATTTAAAATTTCATCGGGAAGATTCATTAAAAAATCTTAAAAATTTATTTAGAAACTAAAAGTGTATGCTCATTTATCATTTATATGTAATTTATTGTACTATATATATATATATTGAAGCAAAAAATTTATAAATTAAAAGTTAATATCGTTTAAGGTACAGATGAAGTATAGTTTATATATTCAGTCAAATGTTTTAATATTAATTTGTGGGACAAAATGATCAGTAAGACTGCCGAAGAACAAGAAAAATGAAAGGAAAAAAAGGATATATTCCAAGGAATGGGCACATAAATAGAGGGTAGGTAGTATGCATATGCAATATTATATGTGGGCATGCATGCAATGCAAGGGTAGGTTTCAGGGACATACATATATTTGTCCCAGTGGGCGGTTAGTTCTTAATTAGAATGAGCTGAATATATATTTCAACGAAAGAATGAAGACCAAAATAATGAGCCTCATACATGCATTAATTAATGTGATCATTTTATCAACTTACTTTCTACATTCGAAATTCTAGTAGCACTAATTTGTTTTAGGGCTATAAATGAGCCGAACCGAGCCGAATTCGAACTGTATTTGTCTTGGACTCGATTCGAATGTTTTTTATCGAGTTCAGCTCGATAGCTCGACGAGCCTTCATGATACAGGTTTGAACTCGACTAGATTGATTGCTCGAGTTCGACTTTATAATTTTAGTCTTGATACTTTATAACCTCAGTCAATTATATCATACTCCCTCCGTCCCATTATTTTTGAAACGTTTTGACTGGGAACGCTGTTTTAGGTGGAGCTGATTTTGAGTGGACTTGGTAGATGGAAGAGAGTGATGAGGGATAATTGAGTAAATTCATGTACAAAAGTTTACTAAAATGGGAAAGTGTTTCAATAATTTTGGGACAGAGGGAGTACTACTTTCAAATTACTCATTATACATTATAATTTAGTAAATTAGGTTCCACTACTTAATTTAATTACTTAAAAAGAATTATCCTAGATATTTTTAGTATGTATTGCTCGATAGCTCGATAAATAATAAAATCGAACTCAGGTCCGCTCGAACTAGACTCGATAAAATTATCGAGTCCTAAAATATGCTTGAACTCGAAACTCGATAATACATTGCTCAATGACAGTACACAAACCGAGTTCGAGTAAGTTCCATAGAGGTTCGACTCATTTACAACCCTAATCTAATCTGTTTAGTTCTTTTTATAACTACTTTTTTATTACTACAATTTTACGATCCAAAGATGAACTGATTGGGAAATTTGTATTTATTTTAAACATATTTAAGTCCAGAAAGATATTCATATAATAAAATTTGTAATAAAAAGAATGTGCAAGTGACTAGAAAATGGAGTAATTTAACAATTGTTAGCATTTTCTGGAGAAATAGAGATTTACCCTGAGGGGGATACCCTCTTTAATATTTGGTGGTTGGTGGTAGACGGAGGATGGAAGTGGCTCTAACGTTGTGGTTTTAAAAAGTGGACGAAGTTAAAATATGTGCATGACCGTTTAAGTGTGGTTAAGTGTGTGGTTAACCAATTTAAAAAAGTGGACCTCTGTCGGAAACGCGTGAAATTTGTTAGAAGTATTCACTGATGTAAGTAGATGTGTACTTAGTGACCCGATGAGGAGGACAAAGTGGGAAGAAAATATTGGTCATCTTCATCAGAAAACAAAATATTGGTGACTGTGGAGCCAAGAAGTGCTAACATATACCCATAATTATTGGTATTTTATGGTATTTTAGTATATACTTTACGTATTTTAGGAATATATAAATATTTTATGAATTTTATGAATTAAGTTAATTTTATAGAATTATGTTGATCAACATGAATACCTTGTTAGATTAGCGTCAATACCTTGGTAGATCAGTGTCAATACCTTGTTAGATCAGCGTCAATACCTTGGTAGATCAGTGTCAATACCCTGGTAGATCAGCGTCGTCAATACCCTGGTAGATCAACGTAAATACTCTGGTAGATCAGCGTCAATACCTTGGTAGATCAGCGTCAATACCTTGTTAGATCAGCGTCCATAGCTTGTTAGATCAACGTCCATAGCTTGTTAGATCAGCGTCAATACCCTGGTAAATCATCGTCAATACCTTGCTAGATCAGCGTCAATACCTTGTTAGATCAGCGTCAATACCTTGTTAGATCAGCATCAATACCTTGGTAGATCCGCGTCAATACCTTGGTAGATCCGCGTCAATACCTTGGTAGATCAGCATCGATACCTTGTTAGACCGGCGTCGATAGCTTGTTAGATCAGTGTCGATAGCTTGTTAGATCAGCGTCGATAGCTTGTTAGATCAGCGTCGATAGCTTGTTAGATCAACGTCGATAGCTTGTTAGATCAGTGTCAATACCCTGGTAGATCAGCGTGAATACCTTGTTAAATCAGCATTATTACCTTGTTAGATCAGCGTCAATATCTTGATAGATCAGCGTCAATACCCTGGTAGATCAGCGTTAATACTCTAGTAGATCAGCGTCAATACCTTGGTAAATCAGCGTCAATACCTTGGTAGATCAGTGTCGATACCTTGTTAGATCAGCGTCGATACCTTGTTAGATCAGTGTCAATACCTTGTTATATCAGCATCAATAACTTGTTAGATCAGCATCAATACCTACATAAATTCCTAAAATACTAAAATAATTCCTAAAATACTAAATTTTCAAAGCAATTCCTAAAATACTAAAATAATTAAATATATACAAAAATAAATCCTAAAATACTAGAATAATTTCTAAAATACTAAAATTCATAAATAAGATCTAAAATACCTAAATAAATTCCAGAAATACTGAAATAAATTCAAAATTCTAAAAAATTTGTTGATCAATCTTCTTAGAACGTTGATCTATCTTCTTTGTCATGCTGATCTTCTTGTTCACCATGTTGATCTTCCTTCTTGCGCACGACTACAAGGTTCTAGACACCCATCATCCGCGGTGCTGATTATTATACCCCGATGATGCCGACGCCACAACAACAAGCACCTCAGCAGCCGCCGCACAATAACGTTTACGACCCGGAGTTGTTTAGGCGGAGTAATGTGTCGTTTAACCCATTCTCTTTGGGGTTCAACAGACAAGTGTTCGACGATTCGGAGCACCATTCTCCGCCGCGTGAGAATCAGGGTGACGATTACGATTTGCCTCCCCCGTAGGACACTTTTGTAAATACTATTTGATGTTGGATGTTTTTTTATTGTAATTGATACATTTGGTTAATTTATAATTAAATTTATTTCTGTTTTTAATTATAATCTATAAATACTAATAAATATTATTATTATTATTATTATTCAATCATTTATTAAATGATGCAAATAAAGAAATTATTTTCTTTTTAAAAAAAGATGGTAGCGGGAGGGTGGGGGCGGGTAGCTACCAGCTCTGTCAGCTGGCAGCGCCCACGTCGCTCTGTGGTAGTGAGTTGCCCGCTACCGAGCCCCCTACTACTGGTAGCGGTGGGTAGCGCCAGGATTGATGGAAGCGGCCCAAAATGAAGCGGGCTAGGTAGCAGGCAACCTCGCTACCATGGTAACGGGCTGGGTAGCGACTCGCCCTCTACCCATCTCCCATTAAATATGTAGTGTGCTCCATACCGCGATTGCCCATTCGAAAATCAATGTCGTATTGCAGAAACTTCGTCGATTTTTAAACGTAATAAATCTCAGAAGACCAACCAAATTTCAAGTTTTACAGTAACTATAAAGTTTTTACTAATTAACATTCCTCAAATAACAGTATATACAGTTATAAACTTCTGACCCCACTCAATACATACTATGTACTCACTCCGTCCCATTATTATCGAAACGTTTTGACTGGACACGCTGGTTTAGGTGGAGTTGATTTTGTGTTGACTTAGTCAATGAAAGAGATATATGAGGGATAATTGAGTAAATTCAAGTACAAAGGTTTGCTAAAAGGGGAAAGTGTTTCAATAATTTTGGGGCAACCCAATAAAGAAAGTGTTTCAATAATTTTGATACGGAGGGAGTATTACTTTACCTATAATCCCCACATCAGCAAACCGATAAAAAGTTTATTGTCTTGCTGTTTTATAAATCAGTTTATCTTCATGCTAATAAATTCAATATTAATACGTACCAAATATACTTTAATTATGACATTTATGTTGTCTAAATTACTAAATGCCGCATTATAACGCTGCAGTTAAGTCTACTCTGACTCTTCATAAATCTTTAACCACGGTTATAAATACACAACAACTCTATGTTAAATTAACTCGCACCCCGCTTACTCCATCATATTGTCGTTTCCTATGTGCCGTTAACACGACGTCAAAAAAATAAGAGGGTACACCACCCTTAGGGTGAACCACGCGGTTTCCGCATTTTCTAGTCTTGTAAACTGGTCGGTCGGGCAGAGATAGATGATTGTGAGATCTTTGTGCCAATATATATCCTCTTGCATGCACATATCAATATTCAACTCGATCTTCAGCTATAATAAATGCATCGATCTCATTTTATCAGACTACTTATTATAGGTAGCTAGAGAAATTAATAAGAAGCTAGCATGGGCGGTCCGAAACAATATACTCCACTAATGTATACTCCGTCCCAACTGGGTATCATTTTTTGTTTTTGTATGTATTAAGATTGTCTTTGATTATTAACTTATTTTAGGTAAATTTTCATCATTATCCATTTTAAATTCATTTTAGTCCCGTCCAATTCACTCCTTAGACCTTTTTCATTTTGAGTTAGTGCATTGTAAAGGTAAAAGTTGACTAAAATAAAACAAAAATGAAAAAAAGTCATTTAATTTGAGACAAAAATATTTTGAAGTTGTCACAATTCATCTTGAAACTGATGGAGTATTAATTAGTCAGGCATGCATGCATGCATATATATATATATATATATATATATATATATATAGTTCCTAAAATAACTTTAGTACTTAAATTTTTAATTAATATAAATGGCATTTTGAAACACAAACCTTCATTACAAACCTTTACATCGCTAATTTTGTAATTAATATGTAAATTCTGATTATTAGCAGTATATAAAATTTCTTTGGTTTTTTCAAAATATTGAGAAGGGATTAATCCTTCTTGAATACAATTTTGATCAGCACCAGTATCAACTAACGCTATGGTATTTAAGTGATATTCATTGTTAATAATTAGACTAACGTGAACAAAACATTTATGATAATAGACTTTTGAAACAATATTTAAATAGGAATCTATTTGAGAATCTATTTGGTCATTTTTACTAGAACACTCACCTTATTCTTTTGGCGAATCTTTTATCTTTTCCATTTGTAAAATTTTATGAAAATTTTGGTTCTGAAATTTTAACTCTTTTATTTCAAGTTTTATATCACTAATTTCTTGTTGCAGATCCTGAATGGTAACAGGTTTTTGTTGCTTACCATGAGTTTTGATAATTTAAAATGTTAATAAATTGTTTTGATTGTGGTTTTTTAACTTCATTATCATTTTCTAATATTTGCTTTAAAACTAAAAAGGCTTCTTTCCTTTTTTCCAAATCATCTATTTGGATTATAGCTTCTTGAAGAGGATCTATATTATTAGAAAGCATGTTACAATAACATTTTTCAAAACATTTATTATTATCAGAACTTTTATCGGAGTTATTGGATTCATTATTATTGGAATTATCAGTTGAGAGTATTTCATTTAGGAAAAGTTCCTCTTCTTCGCTATCCGAAGTATTACTGGACTGACGATATTCGAATGGAGAGTCATATGTCAAGAGATTTATTAATTGATTTTTTAATTTGTCCGATATTTCTAATGAATTAATTTTTTCTTTCATTTTACAATCTCTTTCTAAGTGACCTACTTGCCTACACTTCCAACAAGTTGGAGGTCCTTTTCTTTTACCTTTGAAGGGCCTCTTATAACGTTTTTTATCATAAAATTTATTTTTTGAATGCTCTGGTTTTTTATTTTTATATCTACCTTTATAATTGTAATTAGGTCTCTTAGTTTTGACCTGCGATTTTCAATCATTTTCATGCGAGCGTAAATAGTTGTTGCTACCTACGCCCGATTACTTCTGACTAAAATGCAAAGACAAATGGCTACTAGCACTATTCGTAACTTCAACCATTTCTAGTTAAAGACAGCGGAATAGAATTTACATTGACCCATTTTCTTTTCTTTTTTTCTTCTCTTTTTTTTTTGAGAGTCATGGGTATTGATGTGATGAAGACATCATGACCGTTGATCCGACTTTGAGATTGATGAATGAAACTTAACTTGATCTCGACCGTAGCAATGATCTGAAATGTTCTTTTGTTCTCACACTTCTTCTTTTTGATGAATGAGGTTCTCTCCTTTTGGAAGGAATATTTGAGATGACTAGTCTTTTGATGCCGAGAAATAACCTTCTAATGTTTGTTCGGCCAACGGTTGAGGCGACATTTCTCTGAAATAATCTCACTGTCGAAGGGCCACATCGAAATTGTTTTCACAAGATTTGGCAATGTCTTCGAGATAGCCACTATCCAATCTTCTTTTTAGCTCATCAATGACATTGTTTATATCATGGCTTGGTGAAAGAGTTTTGAAATAGAGAAGAGAATGCTTGAACTGTGGTGTGGTATTTTGCTGAAGGATTCCAAAGTGCACATTTACCCCTTCTTATTTCAAGATAAAGAATAACAGAGGTCCATTGCAACAAAGACTGTACCTTAGATTTTGGACTAAATCTAGGTAACTTTAACTTTTAATTTATCTTAACAAGCTCTCAAAGATTCGAGTAAAAAATCAAAGATTTCTCCAATTATTCATCAATTAGTATTGATCGACGTATTAGACAGAGCTTAAAGACGACTTGTGAGAAATTATCTTTCCATGTCACAAATGGGGGTCGTCGGATTTTTTTCACATCATACAATTGTTCTATTGCTCCTTGATTTTCTCTTTTTTTTGCAAGATGTTTTTATTTGTGTATGAATGAAAATGTACAGTGACATGTGCGGAAAAAGAAATGACCAAATGCATGATCGATGAAAAATTGTGTAATTGATAATTGAAAAAAATGATGCATGTGAAAGAAAAAAGAACACCAATTAGTATAAATTGTATACACAAAAGTGTACAAGTATAAAAAAATCAAATGATTGAATTGACAATTAATGAATGAAATAACTCCCTTTGAACAGAAATGTTGATCGATTTCAAATCACTCTACTGGTGTCATCCAGCTCGGTGCAGTTACTTGGGTGCCTTGGCTACATGTCGGGCTGACTTGTGCGGCTAGCCAATCTCGTGCGATCTTGAGCTTCCTCCTTTGTCACTTACGCAACTTGTGTAAAGTCCTGCACTCACTCCTTCGAGAATTGACATATTTGTCCTTTCTTAAACTTTGATGCTTTCTAGTGTTCAAGCTAAGCCATATAATGCACAACATACCAATATGTGAATCAAGAAACACATGCCTAAGGGTGAAACAAAAAATGGGTGGGGGTAGCTTAAGGTTGGTTCTAATGGATGGGATATGGGCCAATTATATGCAGGGAATGGTCTATCAAAGAGGCTCATGGTGGTTTCCGAATCCCATCGTTGAATAACGACGATCCAATCCTTACCCACGAGGGACATGTAAGGAATGGATTAACCCGGGTCGTAGGTTTTCGTGAGTCCATGCGGGAATATTAATCCCACGGGACTAGCACTACTTCCTACTAGGAAACAATGAAGGCTTGGAGAATAACATCTCACAAGTACAACAACACCGTATTCCGCTTAGAAAGAACTTGTTTTGTTTAGAGCTCGGGTAGGAAGCTCAATGATATGAATGTAACATGTATGTTTTGTGTGTGTATGTGTGAGAGTATAAATTACAATATATACAATGGAAACACAATTAAAAAAAAGGTAAATATCAAGCAAATAAATAAAAAAACAAACCCCTTTTGTGGCCGGACAGTTCCCCAGCGGAGTCGCCATCTGTAGCGACGTGGTTTTTGACATGGAGTCGCCACCAATCTTTTTCCTAGGTCGATTGGAAACCTGAAAATGGTCTACGAGAGATCTGGAATCGTTTGTCAGTTACGTACAAAAAATAGTTAATTTTCGTACGCCCAAAATTGGTACCACGGGTGTTTTCATAAATTTGCTTGATTTTAAGACATAAAGAAAAAGACAAATAATCACACTAAAAATAAAAGGAAAGAAAATAATTATTAGTAATTTACATGGCTAATTAAACTCAAAATATCTTGAAAATAAAATTAAAAATGATTTAGATTGTCATAATACCAAAAATATTAACTAAAACATAAAAAGGTTTAGGCATAGTGCCCAAACTGTTACTTTATAAACTTGTTGAAGATTGTTTTGGATGAATGGACATTGGTGACTTGATTGCAGCTTTGAAAAACCAAAGGGGTTTAAATGACAGAAGGGCGAGAGTAAAGGGACAGGGACTGGGGTTGTAATTTTACCAAAACTTTAAAAAGAGGTGCAGCAGCTTCTTCTTCTTCACTCGCGCGAACCAGGCGGCGGAGCTGACGGCGGCGGCGGCGAAATTGATTTTTAGGCGGCGGTTCTGGCTCGTATTGGTGAGAAGGCGAAGGGAGAGACGTTTGGCGGTGGGTTTACGGCGAACGGAGCTCCGGTTGGAAAGAAACCGGCTGCCGGCGTCGGATCGGATTGTGGCCGTTTTCTCCGTGCTCAGGCCATCTCCGGCAGCGTGAAAGGGTGGGTTGGCTTCGTCTCGTCGTGGCGGAGCTAATGGTGATAGATAGGAGTGATGAAACTCCGTAAATCGGAAGGGATAAGGGAGGAGCTCCGGCGGGTCGGCGGCGATTTTATCGCGTTTCCGGCGATATCGGGCGGAGTTGGAGATAGTTTCGGACTCCTGGAGGCGGGGCGATGATGATGGAACCAACGGTTAGCGACGAGAAGGAAGATTTGTGGCAGAGAAAAAATGTTGGGTGGGAGAAAGAGTCGGGTTCGAGAGCCTCTGCTCTTTTTTTCTTTTCTTCTTGGCTGCCCCAAAACCCCTCCCTTAACTGATCGGTTAATTCAATTTGTAGCCACATTTCAAAGTTCTTACCCAAGAGATTAAACCATTGTGCAATGGGCCAACAAGAACTCATCTCCAACCAAATTTGACAACTCCTCTAGCAGACAAAGGCTGTGGAGCGCCTCCTGCACCAAGCCTCATGATCATTTCCAAGACTTACTTCACCATTTTCTTTTTCTTTTTTTTTTCGTTTTTAGTTAGTAAAAAATAAAATAAAATGAACTCATTTTAATTCTACATTAAATAGAATAAAATGACAAAATCACATGAAATAATAAAAGACACAAGAACTAATAAATAATAATGAAATAAAAATGATAAAAGATCAAAAATGAAAAAAAGTTCACAAAATAATGAAAATAACAAAAGCACATGAAATGATAAAAAAATGACAAAAGTTAACGAAATTAACAAAGGCACACAAAATAAAATAAATAAATAAAAAAGACACATGAAATAATAAAAAAAACGTACATGAAAAATGATTAAAAAAACTACGTAAAATAATGAAAATGACAAAAATGATGAAAACGACAAAAATCACATAAAATAATGACAAAAATCACATGAAACGAAAAATACAAGAATAATACCCAAAAATCATAATTACGAACTAGATATTAGCAGTTCGGGCAAAAATCGGGTGTCAACACATCTATTTCATTTTTAGAAAATGTTTTGAAGTACCAAGTAATTTTTTCATAGTTCTCAGGAGATTTTAGATCTTCTTTTAGAAATTCTTTATCAATTACAAATTCTTCAATTATGACATCAACAAAGCCTTTTGTAGTAAAAACTTCCATCTCACTTGAAGTAGGATTTATGCTTGAAGAAGCTTCATCTTTTATATCATAAACGGGATGAGGAATTTCTTCATTAAAGTCAACGTTTCTTAATTCTGTAGGGATAATAACATTTTCAAAAGAGAGCGACCTCGGTATTTGATTTTGAAAGGTCAGAAGAGGTTTATAAAATGAAGGTCTAGATACCTCAGTAGGGCTGAATTTAGATTGAGGAAAGTAATTTGAAAAATCTATTCTAACTGAACCATCCGTGGCTTCAGTGATTAAAGCCTTTTGATTTATTACTTCTAAAGGTTGATGAGGGATTAGGTTTTCTAAATCCCATTGATTAGATTTTGAAATTTCATTCCATTTTAGTTTCTTAGGAACATGAATAAATGAGTTTTGAGAATTTGCTTCAAAGACTATGATTTCATCTCTTAATGAACTAAATCTAGCTCTTGGTTCTATCGTTGTAGTCATTACTTTATAATAAACTCGATATATAACACATATAGATTTGGCGTTAGAAGCGAAATTCATATTTTTAGTTTTGATTGTTAAACTTAAAGTATCTAATATATGAGGATCATAAAGAGATCTTGAAAAATTTGGATAACAATTGAAAAGACTGGACCATTGGCAAGGTTTGATTCTCGCCATAGCTAATAAGGAATTATTAAAGTTCAAATGTCGGCATCTCTAAGAATCATTATTAAAGGAATATCTATACCTATTCTGAACAAAGTTTTGATAGCAATTTGAACCATTCCTATGTGCATAAATTTATATTTATTCCTTTTGTGATGATTTATAGCCTGATTACTAATTAAACGAATCGTTTCTATTTCTTGATTAAGAGGAATAGTTTGCTCAGTTTGTTTAATAGAGTAACTGGATGAAAAATCGAACGTTCCTATTTTGTAAATTGTCTTTGGATCTACCTTAGGGATAGACCAATTATGCAACTTTTGTTCTATGTCGGCTATATTGATTTCTGCAGAATTAAAATCTTCATTACCATCTACTTGTTGATCCGGAAATGAAACTGTTTCTTTCCTAGAAAAGAGCTTTGTCATTCTTTATCAAAATAAATTCTAATTAATTCCTTAAAAATCTAAGACTCTTGGTTGTTTCAATCGGGAACACCAACACCTCAACGGGAACACGGTCTTACGCCCTTCTGCCGCTTACTAACGCTGTCAGGTTCCGGCTTACCGAACGCTTGAAACAACTTTAACTCTTAGAATTCTTTAGAAATTTTTAGAATCTAAATGACTCAGATTATCCTTTAAAAGAATAGATCTAACAAAATCTTTTACTGAAAAGATACAGGTTTCAGAACCTGATTCAAGCAATTGATAATATAGACTTTAATTCTTTAAATCTTCTAATATTATTTTTTAATTTAGTTCTTTCTGTAAAGATTAATTTAACAAGTTCTTCTCTTCTTATATTCATGTTAATTTTATGTTCTAGACTGGACGTTATAAAGTGATCGTATTGAAAGAAGAATTCATTTATATGATTAAATTCATAAACGTAAGATCTTATTAAGTCATTATGTGCTTCTAGGTCATCTACAATATTTTGTAAAGCATTTTTATACCAAGTAGGAAAAACCATTATTAGGCGACTGATAATAAAACCTTTATCTTTTGATAACGATCTAACTTCTTGCTCAAAATCCTTTTTTGTTCTGGGATGAGAAATACTAAATCGGCTTTTCTACTACACAAATCCCATCTTTGTTCAAACGTTAAATTAACATTTGTTTCAAAATTATATAGAGTTTCGTTTATGGATGCTAATTCGACTTCGAGTATTCTAATAGATTGGTGAAGAGCTATTATATTATCGAATTCTTGATTAGTAGCAGTTTCGTACCACTAGAGAACCATTTTATTCAGAGTGAAGAATAGCAGCAAGTCTTTCTTTTTCGTCCTTCAATCTGACTATTTGAACCATATTCATATCTATATTTCTCTGTTCACTTTCAACCATAGTTTCATAATATCTAATATTAAGTCTGAGGTTATGTGTAGGAACATCATTAATTTCATGCTGAAGAATTCTAATCTGTATGTCTGATCTTCTAACTTGATCTCTTAACGAGTCAATTTCTTTTTTATAATCTAAGTGGATACTTTGAATTAACTGTTGATAGAAAGCAAACGATTCTTCCATAATAAAAGAAAAGATTTCAAGAACAGAGAAGAAACTTTCAGCAGTTAATATTAACGATGAAATAACTTACAGAGGATTTTGCTTCAGTACAATCTCCCTATCGTTGTACATATGTATTCGCTGTACGTTCCGCTGTATCCTGGTTCCGTCTCCCTTCTGGTATCAGAGCCATTATTTTTATATATATGTATGTATGTGTGTGAGAGGGAGAGAGATTTTCTAGGATCTTATATGCAAACATATATACGCTTTATGATATACGGTGCATGAATATATGTGGTAGGATTTCAGACATTGAACTATCAAATCTGGTCAAAGTAAAGGGATGAATCGAAGCCGCTAACAGTAGGTTGTTGGCACCAAATTTATTTGCTAGGTAGGGCCATGACATGATCCAAGACTCCAAGCGAACAAGGCGCGCGTTTTCTTTTCCACATTGTGTGTATAAAAGCGATGTTTGAACTTTGAATCGCCAATTAAAAAAAACCATACAATTAGAGTATAATTTGGTGAAGAAATGAGACGTTTTTGAAGAATGATACCATAGTGGTGTCTATTTACTACATATGTGGAAAAACACACACCATGAAAATGTCAAATTTACCCTCTTAATAAATCTCTATGAAGGGTGTTTTAGTCTTTTAGTTTATTAAGTTAGTTAGTTAAGTTAGTTAATTAGTGGTACATTTAGGTATGTGTTTTTCCACATATGTGGTAAATAAACGGACTCGATACCATATGTGAGGAGGAAAAAATTGGTGATTTGATAAAAAAGTATGAAAATAAAATTGATGAAATTATTAATTAGGTTATAGTTCATTTCAGTTTATTTCAGACAACATTCATATAATTTTCAAAATCCAATCAATTTAGGAATGTCACAATTTCTTGAATTCAAGTTTAGGTCAGGTTTAGAGTTTAGGAAATAAACTTATAATTACATAGTAACCATTTGTAATAGTATTTTTTTTTAAAAAAAAATCAAGGAACAAATGTGCAATAGCTTGGGAAATGGACAATTTTGTATTTATCTTTAGGGAAAATTACAAAAAATTCCGAGAATTAGGAAAACTTTCAGCCCTCTCTATTTTACTTAACCAACAGAAACTCCGATTAAATTTTAACATTGTCGTTAGTTGATTATCCTAAAATTTTCAACTCTCTTCCCCCTAACCCCCACCTCCCTTCACACCAGCCGGCCGCCGACCATCTCACATGAGCCTTGATCACCGTGCATGAGACCGGCCGTTGCACAAGACCCAATCGGATGTGAATCCTCCTTCTGTATTCCTAGTGCACCGTTGCCTGGTGAAAGCATATTTTATATATATATATATACCATATCATCTGTGCTTACTTATGATTATAAATATTGGTATTTTTACATTTGATGTGCTAAAATCATATAGGTATTTCAAGTGACAAGTTTTGAGGTAAAGAGATAAAAATGTGGTAATTTGAAAGGTTTTTAGGTTAAGTTAACATAACGAAAAAGGCTAAAGGGTTGACTATAAGAGAAAGGGGGAGATGAGGTAAATTTGATGAAAATAAGAAAGTTTAATTAGGGGCTCAACTAGGAGAAGAAAAACCGCAACCAACCTTACCACCGGCCTCCACCGCGCCCCTCATTGTTGTCCGTTCTCCACCACCGCGCCATCAGCTGTCGTTTCTGCCATCCGCTCTAGCCCACTCACTCACCACTGGCGACAGCTGAATTTTGAAAGAAATCCTTACCGTTGCCCATTCCTCTGCCAACAACGAGCCAATCAGCTTCCCCATGCCATTGGAGCTCCACCATCACTCCAGATCGCCAGAGAACAGTCGCGGCCTCCGATGCCTCCTTTTGGTCCATTCTCCAGTTCGTTGTGCTTTTCTCATAATTTCTTCTTCGTCATTTCTCTTAAAGTAGATTTAGGCAAGCTTAAAGACTCAACATTACTTAACCAATATTAGTCTCAAAATTTTAGTTGTTACCTATCAAAGATTTGTTTGCTCCAACTTATTGTCTTGAAACACTCAATTAGTCTTACTATGAAAACGCGATTTATGTGATAATGTGAATGTAAGAAAGCAGGGGTTAATGTGAGTAAAGCTAAAAAGTTTATAGTAATCCAAGAAAAGAGGGAATATTAATTTCAAGAATTAGAATGTTGATTGTTAAAGATTTAAGACTTCATCGTTAAAAATATATGAATTTTATGATTGAAAATAGTACATTTAAAAGATTTAGGGATGATATGGCATATGAATTTTTAGGACTGACATGGTGAAATATAGAACACTTAAAAAGGATCCATTTAGTTATGGAAATTTTTCATTCCAATTTTTTTTGTAAATATTTGGATCTATAACTAATTATTAAGTGATGGAAAACTTTATCTTCCAAATTTTGAAAAACTTGTATGTTAAAATGATAAACTTTATTTTGAAGTTTTTTACGTTAATAGCATTAAATTTTTGTAAAGTTTGGAAAATAAGATTTTCAATTATGTAATAGCTAATTATACATCCATATATTTATAAAAGTAATTTGCGAATGGAAAATTTTGAAAATTTTTGAACGACCCTTACTGTCTGTTTTATTTAAAATTTTAGTTTTGTTTTTGAGAAATGGAAAAGAGAAGAAATTAGAAAACTTGGTTACTTTATATTTTCTCATTTTCAGTTTAGTTTTTCAGGAATACCCAAACTTGGTGATAAAATATGTCATTTCGCTTTTTGCAAAACAGAAAACTCACGTCTCAACTCCTGGACAACTCTCGCGACTCTCGTCACTTCTCCTCCTCCAAGCTCTCACAGTCGCCGCCGGTAAGCTCCTCTCTCTCTCTCTCTCTCATTCATTTTGATCTAAGGCTTTTTTTATTATTATTTCAGATTTGATTTCAATTTTGTGCTAATTCGATTGCTTTTTGTGATTTCAAATTTGGGGATAATTTCCGCCATGTTGGGTCGGAAGCAAATCCACGAATCTAGCGGGAGCTCTATTTGCGTGAAGCAATTCCAAGCAATTCTCTCTTTTACTTCTTGTTTCTACTTTAATTTCTAGATCTTTTAACTAAAATACCCTTCTAGCTGGGTATTTACACACATAACATAACTGTGATTTCTCCAACTAGTTGGTAAATAACATCATTCTTTTAACTCTGCGTGATCTATATATACATTGCGATTACTCAGCCGCTTTTCGCACCTAAAAGTTGTTTGATGTTTTAATTTTTACTTCGTAGCATGAAATTTGAAATCGTGTGGATGTGGGATAGTTTCTGAGATGAGTGATGGTTAGAATTTCCATTTAGCATTCATTTCAGATGGAATGTTGTAGAAAACTGCTTATTCTGATTTCTTCTGTGCCTCAGAAGAGCTGTGAACTTTTCTATACTTTCCAGTTTTGATGATGATTTACATGAATGTTGTTTGTGTTAGTCTGTAGATTTGGGGTTTATTACTGTGGACTTGGGGATATTTCTGATATTGGTATTGGTTGGGTTTGTAGCATTTGGTATGGGCAGAATGCTGTTAGATAAGATGTCGTGTCAATCTGGTTACTACCGTCCTTTTATATCAGGTTGTAAGCTAACTTATAGAGCTACCAAGTTTTTCTGCAGTCCTTTAGGGCTCGTTTGGTTGCAGGGATAAAAAATAGTGGGATGAGATGATTAAGATGGGATAGGGTGGGATTATCTAGGATAGGATTGGATGAGATTATTTATGATAGGATTGGATGAGATTATATCAAATAAATTTGTCATAGTCTCAAATTTCTTTCTTCTTTTTTTTATCCCATCCATCCTTATCCATTGGTGGGTGAGATATTATTTAATCCCACTTTTATGGGATAAAAATATTAAAAGAGATAATACTTATCCCATCCCTGGACGTACCAAACGAGGGATGAAGGAGGACGACAGGATAAAAATCATCTCATCCCTCCTTATCCCGCCAACCAAACGCACCCTTAGGGTCTTGGTTGTGAGATAAATTAAACGGGTAAAGTGCACTGTTAGTCCCTTAACTTTGCTTATTGTCTTATTTCGGTCACATTTTAAGAATTTGTCCTATTAAAGTCACTTATCTTCATATTTTCGTCCTATTCAAGTCCTTTACCGTTAACTCGGTGTTAAAGTTAACGGATTTAATGGAAAATATCCTCAAGTTAACGGTAAAGAACTTGAATAGAACGAAAATATGAAGATAACTGACTTTAATAGGACAAATTTTTAAAATAGGACCGAAATAGGACAATAAGCAAAGTTAAGGGACTAACCGTGTACTTTACCCTAAATTAAACTTATCATGAGCCAACGTAGGTTACGTCCTGATAAGTACTGAATTTCCCTTATAGACCACTCATTAGAGATTGGGAGATCAACCTTCAAACTTTGTCCATTTCCATTGGGGAAGTGGAACTCAAAGTATTACTCTCTTGGCCTTATAGAACATTAGGCTAATTAGGTTATTTTCCTATGCTTCATGCCAATCAATCATACACCAAATTCTGTGCTATGATAGTCTTAGGACCAGATAAAAAAACAGTGCATCATCTGAATTTGCCACACACAAATCGTATTCATTCTTTTATATTGAGTTCAAGCGTTGGTTCATTGTCGTGTTCACTAACAAGTTTCTAAGGAAGTTCTTTCATTTTTGTTTAGTGAGTCCTATTTTTTTTATATATCTTTATCTGTTAATGCAGATCATTATATGTCCAAGTATTTGGTAGATTTCGGGTTTTCGAATGTTCCAGGATTCTTAGCTCTTATGAAGGACGTATATATCTATCATCTGAACGATTTCTGAGGCAGGGGAGGATTTAGAGGGAAATAAGAGTTATTCAACTATACACAATTTCTTGTCGGAATGTGGTAATTGGTTGATTAAATGCTAAGATTTCCAATATTAAAGCATATATATGTTTATCTGTTTCATGAGCAACGGTTGATCCTCATCACTTGTTGTGTATTTTACAACTTCATCCGGAGGCAGGATAGAGTGGAGGACATATTTACCGAGTTTGGGATGAAGGAGATGATAGTTCAAGGTTAAGGTGGTTTGGGTGTTGACCATTTGATGATCGATGTTGATTCTTCTGAAACATCCCAAATGGAAAATGATCACATGTTATTCATAGATATATACTTCTCTGTGTTTAACGGTTTACAAAAGTAGCTAGTGTGGGGCAATTACCCGCATGCTGGAGTCGCCACTATTTAGGTCCTAATTACTAATTAAAGATATGCTCCATCTTGAGGGCCGATTAATTGTACATAAGCTAGCCTGAAGTTGTTGTACCTAATGAAAAGACGTACGCTTATAAATGACATTTTTAAATGTTCACAGGTGCACATTGCCTAATATGCATGTTGGCTATATTAAGGAGTGATGCCAGAAGATGATTAAGTCTTTGGGCACCAAGACCTGGTTTAACATGATCAGTGTTCCCAACATTGGTGCAAAGAGGGTAGTTAAGGCACCAAGCACCCGGGGTGAAGCTCCCATTAACTCGGCCCAACATATCCTTATCGATCTTATCCAACACACGATCGTCTTGTCTGAATTTTCGAGCAAACGGTGCCCCGCTGGCAATCATCTTGCTCATGTCTTTCAATTTTAGGGTTCGGGGATGTTGCCTAGGGGGGGTGTCCCATTTGATGTAATGTAGATCATTGTTAACCACAGTTGGAGCAAATTCTGGAGCATTACAGATTAGAGTGTGGAAGTAAAACTCTGAAGTTTCAACAGTATTTGTGAAGTACATGAGCATTGTTCTTGGAAGATTATCCCACCCAGTTATTAAATATTCTACAAAAGGGCGTGAGAGACCCATCCATGCTGAACCTGCTCGTGACACATAAACGTATGAAATTACTAGATAAAACATTCTCATACCATTTCACATGCAACCGTAGCTCTAAAAATTAAAAAAAAAAAAAGCTTTTTGACTTGAAATCAAATGGTGCTCAGCAAGTGAAGATGCGAACAAACTATTAAAGATAATTGGCAAGTTGGTTTGTCACTCACCTGTATATAATTTAAATTCAGTCGGCAGCTTTCTATTGATGAGTTTAACATTTTGTAGACTTTGTTTGGTTAATTTCTCGAACGCATGATCTATAATTATCGGCTTACCTCTTCCCTGCCTACATCCATGTAAATCCACACATACATTAAGATATTACTTAAATCATCATGTCTTAAAATTGAAAAGAAATGGTTATATATAGGTAACTTACGCTTTCCATGCTAGGCGACTTGTGTGTGTAATGAAATTCAGGCTCCGATTCACTGTAGAAAATGCATAAAGAAGATCTGATAGCACCGAGAAACATTGTACCGTAAGTCCAGATGGAAAATGTTTAAAGTAATTAAAAGTGAGAGAGGTTCAAAGCCAAATTAAATCAAATTTTAAATTAACAAACTAAGTATAATTAATAACATGGCCGGGTTGAATCTTAATTTACTTACCATCTTGAGTGACAAGAGGATAATCTGATGCACTGAGATTTATGAACCAATCCCAGTTGCTGTTCTTCCTCAAAAGGATGGCACAAGCATGAATAGTGTTTGAAACCATGCTAGGTCCACTATAAGTAACCATATCTGCCTTTGTAATCATAAAAACATTGCCAATCTTGGCGAACAAGTCATTTCTTCTTATTCGAGAAGCAAGCTCTAACCTCTCCCATGCCGGTGATTCAAGGTCCAGATGAACCACATGCTGATTCCTGGGATGATAGAGAGCAAGAAGCACTCGCCAAAGCTTTTCAAGATCGCCTTTAGACCCGGCAATCAGATATGCGAAACGCGGCATTACTGTACCGTCTGACCCAGGTAGGTTATAATGTCCAGTTGGAGAGAGGGCTGGAGTTGGGGACCTCAAGTTGATTGTGCACATGGAAAACATAGCAACGTTGAAGAAAACTCCCAATATGATCAGAGAGCTTCTGAAAAGAGGCACCCATCGTTTCTCTATCTCAAAGGACGAAGCCATTTTGAGAATTGCTTGACATAACTTTCAAGGGTAAAGCTGTTCTTCAAGGTGGCCTAGAAGAGGTATTGCCTCAAGCATTTATTAGCAGGCATGCATGGAAAGAAACGATACAAATATTTCCCATTTGGGTAGTAGACAAAATTCCATTTCACCAATAAGAATGCCCTTCTGTATTTGTCTCATTTGGCTAGTATTTGTCTTCAGTATCTACTTGCAGTATTCTAGACCGTGGCCATTGAAAAAACATTAAAAAACTTCACCACTCCTAAGTTTTTGGACCCCTAAGTTTTAAATTTAACAATTTAATTACCCCAAACAATTACAAACTTAACAATTGAACCCAAAATTTTTCAAACTTCACCTAAAGTCACCACACCCACCGGATTACCCCCGACCACTATGGAAAATTCGGAACAGAGAAAAAACTTCATCGGAGCAAGGATCGGGGCCTAGGGCTGCCTGTGAAATTATTATGCCTTGGTGAAATTATTTAATTACGCCCCGGTGAAATTATTTCTCCGTTTTGGATTTTCCGGCGGTGGTTGGTGGTGGCCGGGTTGTGGTCGAGGGTGGTCCGGTGGGTGTGATGGTTTTAGGTGAAGTTTGGAAACTTTTTAGTTCAATTGTTATGTTTATAATTGTTTGAAGTGATTAAACTGTTAAGTTTAAAGCTTAGGGTGTAAATAGATTTTTAAATAAATTTCAATGGCTAAAATTATCATTTTTCGTGAAGATCTGTTAAACTTAACAGATGTTTAACGAAAAAGGACAACGAATGCAAAAAAAACTTAAAAATGAGACTTTAAAAGTACAAAAACTTAAAACAACACTACGATAGGATACAAATTAAAGTTATAGGACCAGAGATGCACTTTATCCTAATTAAAATGAAGGATAAATTTCGATCATAAATTTTTCTTTAAACCACTCGTCATGAAAGGCTTATTGGCGAATCTAATGACCCTCGCACGACACATAGAACCCATATATATTATTCCCTCTGTCCCAAGTGAGTTGTTATTTTTAATTTTTATGTGTATATTAATATTGTTTTTGGTTATTAACTTATTTTACAAAAACTTCAATCATTACCCCCCCAAACCCATTCTAACCCTTCACATCCCACTCTCTCTAGACTTTTTGAGTGAGTGCATTTTAAGGGTAAAAGTGGACTGAAGAGTGGAAAAATGTCATTTCATTTAAAACAAAAATATTTTGATCTCGTGACAATTCGTTTGGGACGGAGTAAGTAATTTGTTTTTATTTGTTTTTGTTTTTTTATTATAAAAACCCATTATTGGCGATGGGATTTCAAACAATAATATTTGTCTTCATCGTCTACATGCAGTTTACATAGGCCGTCATCGTTATAAAAAAAGCACTTTTTAAATATTCAAATGACCTTCAAACTAAATGTGGAAGTTGAAGTTGTTATGACCTGTTTTTTTTTTTTTTTTTGATGAAGTGTTCTAACCTGATTAATAGTGCCAATTTGGGCAATTTATTTATTTATTTGCCTGGGCAGCCAATAAAACGGCATCATGTTGCGCAAAGTTTTTTATTAAAAAATAATTCGATAGCTTTAATGAAATGGCGTCGTATTGTCGACACGTCAGAGCCATACGATCGGCAAAAATGGTCCAGATCTGTCTCCCTTCAAATTCATGTTCCATCCCTTTGTTGTCTATGACAGACTTTTGGGATCGGGTAAAATGCACTTGTAGTCCTATAACTTTAATTATTATCCTACTGGAGTTATGTTTTAACTTTTCTTCCTAATAAAGTCTTGTTTTCAACTTTTTTAAATTCGTGGTTCTTTTTCATCCGGCCTCCATTAAGTTTAACGGACTTTGAGAGAAAATGATAATTTTAACAACTCAATTTTTTTAAAAAAATCTATTTATATCCTAAGTTTTGAAACTAACCATTTAGATCGGGGCATAGGGCCATCGAATCCCACCAGGGCCGCCGAATCGAGGCCCCAGGTTGGCGAATTGCGGCCTTGGGTCACCGATTCGCGGTATGGGCTCGCGAAATACTGGCATGGGGCCGCGAATCGGGGACCCATAGCCGCGATTCGCCGGCCTCGGGACAAGATCCGACGGCCCAAGGCAGAGATACGACGAATTTGAGCCCTGATCTACGATCCGGTGTATTATTTCTCCATTTCGGATTTTCTGGCGGTGGTCGGCTGTGGTCTGGCGAATGTTGTGAGTGCAGGTGAAGTTTGAAAACTTTTGAGTAAAAATGTTAAGTTTATAATTGTTGGGTGTGTGCCTAAATGTTTAGGTTTAAAATTTAGGGTGTAAAAGATTTTTCCAAAAAAGTTGAATTGCTAAATTTTTTTTCCAAAAGTCCGTTAAACTTAACGGATGTTGGATGAAAAAGGACCACAAATTTAAATTTTTTTGAAAAACAGGACTTTTTTGGGACAAAAAGTTAAAACAGGACTCCGGTGAGATAATAATTAAAGTTACAGAACTATGGGTGCACTTTACCCTTTAGCAATTTCTTTTTCTTTGAACAATACAGACAATTTTATTAATGATAAATTATTACAAAATAAATTGTACACGACAAACTAAAACATCCAGAATGGTTACAAATAAACTTGTCCGTAAATGGGGAATACTCCACATAAATGAAATTACTTAAGAATATCAATACCACTATGATTAAGCTCTCATTGTTTGACCTCCAAAGGCAAAGCAAATCATGACGATGGTCACGACTCACGACCACTATGATCTTGAATCCAGCTCTCGGTACCCCTGCAAGTCCAAAGGCTAAATAGTACCGGCGCACCATAATGAGCTAAAGAGAGAACTAATTGCAGAAGTAGTGGTAACCAAAACAACTCACCTACATGACAATAAACTGAACAAAGCAAAAGTAAATGAAGTCTAAATGAAACAAAAGAACCTAAACAGATGGACAAAAAAAAATTGAGATTTTCTGATTAGTCCATATAGCCAACAAATCCCAGAATCATACGAAAATGGCGCTAGGCAGGGTGAGACAACCGTTAACCGCGCCAAAGACCATGAAGAGCCTAACCGCCCACCTCCAGAAACACGAAACAGAGCAGCATGCCGGCACAGTGGAGCAAGCCCACACACGGGAGGTGATCAGAACGGCGGAAACAACAAAGCCACACACATGCACCAGGAACGATCGGTGGAAACGGCGCGCTGGATAGCCGCTGCGAGTTGAGGCACCCCACTTGTTAGCTCCGACAAAACGGGCCGGCGATGACTTGGGAAAGGCCGCCGCAGCTGTGTGAGAGGAGTTAGCACACCTTATGATCAGAGAAAGCCCGTTAGCTATGGCGACAACAAGAACCAGAGGAGATCCGAGGTTAGTTTGCAATTTATGGGTTTTTCAGGGTTTAAATTTTTCTAGGATTGTACGTGTTTTGTTAATTTGTTGGATTTTCTATTGAAATGTTTAATGGATTTGATGAATTTGGGTTAGGGTTGTGAATTTGATGGTTTTGTTGAAATGTTTGATGAATTTTTATTCTTTTATTTGATGGATTTGATGAATTAATATTTAATGAATGTTGATAAATGTTTAATGTGGATGATGGCGGATAGATGAAGATTTATGAGCATCATTTTTTAAAAAATTTATAGTAATTGTTGTAGCACCCAGAAACGCTGCACACACGCTATATCGTAGCGCCATGAAGCGTAGGTTTAAAAAAAACGCCTCCTGGCGTAGCGCGCTAGAAGCTCCGCTTGGCGCTTCTATACTAGCGCAATTGAAGCGCATCACGCAGTTCAACGCCCCAATTAAATACATAGTGACATGACATCTGTTAGAGTTACTGAAAGAGTCTCCAAAATGTAGAGAAGCTCATTCCTCTTTACTTCACAAACACAGAAGAAACATCACAAAAATCCACTAAAGTGAAACATCCTCTCTAGATTTTCGTTTTGCAACTATTGATTCTATGTATGTTGAAGTTGTTGCTATTTTATGGGGTATACGTGAAGCACGACGTGGTTGGTTGTCTATGATGGTCAAATTGAATTGTCAAGTAATGGTGAATGAGCTTAATAGTCACTGTTACAGTCACCCTGAGCAAGTGGTGACTTCTGTGTATCCCGGGGCTCCGTTCCCAACATGCGGGACATGTTTTCTATTGGTTAGACTGCTCCCGGATCTTTTCTAGGTAACATTTTCAGGAATGCTTATATATTCAAGGTCGCACGAGTCCCCCGCACCTTTCCGCGGAAAATATTTGTCGAGGGCGGGATGTTCGTTCTCGGGCGACACTCAGGGCTCGGGATGAACAAATTTGATGGCGCCAATGGTGTGTGGTGTGATATGACTCGGGATGAGTAATGTGGAGTGATATGACTCGGGATGAGTAATGTGGAGATAACCAAGCAAGCACACATGACGGGATTACTTGGTTAAACAAGCAAGCACACATGACGGGATTACTTGGATAAGCTAGCAAGCACACACGTCGGAATTTGCTCGGGATAAGTGGTGCATGGTGACTAAGGTGTGTGTGTGTGTGTGCTTGGCATGGTGATTAAGGAGGTGTCTGTGTGTGTGTGTGCTTGTAAGGTGATTCACTATGGTGACTAAGGAGGTGTGTGCGTGCTTGGCATAGTGACTAAGGAGGTGTGTGTGTGCTTGGCATGGTGACTAAGAAGGTGTGTGTGTGCTTGTAAGGTGTGTGTGTCATTAAGATAATAATTATATAAGATGCAAAATGAGTGAAAGTCTCATTTTGGTCACATAAACTCACAAAACGTCACCCTCTCTTCCTCTCTACCTCTCATGTGTTCTTCTTTCAAGGATTAAGGAAGGATTGTTCTTGGTGTAAGCTTGAGGTAAGCTTGTCTTCTTCATAAGTTGGTATGATTGAAGCATGATTTGCGGTTGATTTACATGATTGGATCCGAATTCATGTTAAGCCTTAGCTAGATGATTTGTTCATCTTCTTGCTTCAAGCTTTGGGTATGTTGTTCTTGGTATGATTTGGTGTAGGAATCAAGGTTTGGATTATGGAAGAACACCTTGGGTTAAGAAACCCTCACTTGGCCGAATTGTTGGTTGAATTCTAAGTATGTTGAATTGATGTCATCTTGGATCATGCTTTGAATATGTTGTTTCTAGCATGATTAGGAGTTGATATTAGGGTTCAATTTGAAGGTGAGCATATTGGGTGAAAAGTACCCAAATAGGCCGAATTGGTTATGTGAAGGTTGGTATGATTTTGGGTGATTTGGGTGAAGTATGTTAGAAAGCATGCTTAGAATGTTTAATTGTTGAATTGAGCATGAGAATGAAACCCTAATTGGTTTGAAATGGATTTTGGTATAAAGTACATGTTAAGGCCGAAATTGAGGGAAGGGTATGTTTATGGTTGTGGTGTGATTCGAGATGTATTGATAATGGAATGGTATCGGAAATTGAAGTAGGTAACAAACGATGTTCGAAACATCGTTTTCTGGAATTGTGAATGTAACCGACCTACTTGCTTGCTTGCATGGATTTTGGAAAGTATGATTTAAATGCTTAGTTGTGCATGTGTGAGTATAAATATCAATGTTCTGGCTCGGTTTGAGAATCCGAGTTTTCTGTGGAATTTTTTGGGAATGTGCGAGGTTAGTTTCCGGGGGTCTGAATTGATGATTTCTGATTAGTGTGTGGTTGTTCAGCTTGAATCAGCAATTGTGGAGTAGTGCAGGACTTCGGAAGTCACACTACCGCGTTTCGGGCCGAACATCGGGATTTTCCGGGATTCTTCTGCGGATCGGTAATAGTAAGGTAAGGGTTCTACTTCTCTCGTTATACATTCTGAGAGGGATATCATGTATATCGGGGTTAGTTGAAGCGGGTTCCGGGTTGAGGACGGTGGTTCGATGATCCTGGGACCAGTTATATGGTAAGGTACATGTATGCAGGTTCATGACCCGAGATGGTCTTGGAGACCTCAGGTTCCTTATCGGTACTCTATATATGCACTGGGTGCTGATATTCTGCATATACCTTGCGGTATATTTTGTCTGTTCAAGGCCCGGAACGGTCTCGGAGACCTCGGGTTCTTCTTCGGTAATCTATATCTGCACTGGGTGCTGATATTCTGTATATACCTTGCGGTATATTCTGTGACCCACGACAGTTATGGGGATCGCGACCCCGGCCGGTACCATGCCTCTGTTAGCTTCGACTTTTGACCTCTTGGAGAAGGCTGTCGTTCTGTTGATTTTGGTTTTATGGGTCTCTGGCGGTCTGCACCGTGTCTTTCGGGACTCTGGCTAACCACGTCTTTCGGGACTCTATTACTTATATCTATTTGTATATATATGTTTTTGTGTTTTCTTGGTTTTGCAGATATCCGCGCACTTAGCTTGCTTATTGCAACCTTTATATTACCTCAGCCCTTATTGGGTCCTCCCGAAGACTCACCCCTTCTGTTTACCACCTTTAAGGTGTATCTGACAAGCAGCCAGCGGACTAGAGTTCCGTGGTGCTTTTTGTTCTGTGATCAGGTATCTGCAGTTCTGACACGGAACTTCTGTTATGTTATAGGGGCAGTCGCGGTAGAGGTTTCAGTCTGCATTCTGCTTTCAAGATTATGAGTTTTCTCACAGTTAACTTACTTCTCTCTTCTGTTGATGTGTTAGCAGCAGCAGCGGTACTTGCGGGGATTTTCTGATCTCGGAGTTTATCTTAGATCTCGCACGTAGGTATTCTGAGGTTTTCTTGGTCGGCTCTGTAGGTGTATATGCATGCATGTCATCTGTCTAAGCATGTTATGTATCCTAGATACATTCTGCTTCTGTATATATGTTTTGGATACTATGTAGGACCGGGAACTCGCCCATGACAATGGAGGGCGGAACCCGAGATGTGATCATATTCTGATGTGTTAGACACATTCTGTATCTGTGTGTTTCTGAGGAGCTTATGTATGATGTTGTCCGTGAACTATATGATTGGTGATGGTTGAGTGCTCGCCTATTTCAGTGGGACGGGGCTCGCCATGGATAGTTAGAGTTTATACTGTATACTTGCCATATTTGGGAATTGCAGGTTGCAGGTCGAAACACAACCGAAGGTTATAAGCGCATAACTCTGTCTGCATACTCCGTGAGTAAAGTGTTCTCAGGCACCAGGCGTTCGAGAACGAGACTTTGTGGGCTGGGTCACGGGACCACCACACTCAGTAGGTTTCGGTTAGACTGATCGCTTCCGTTTCCGCCGTAGCTTCGGCTTCCGCCGTCGCGGGACGGCCCCGCCTCCGCAACCGTGTGTGGGCGCACCCGTGACAGTCACTCTAGTCCTTTTCGTTATTATATTAGAACTCTGGTAGATAAGCCTCGCTCCTTACACTCCTCATTTTGTTCTTACTGACATGTGCGAGCAAAACCCTAGCGCCGCTGCTAGCTCTTCACTCAGTCAGGCGTGCGTCGAGTTCCCCTGCCGGCGTACTGGCCCGACCTCCCTCGCCATGGTGCGTCCCCTATTCTCAGTGCTTCTCGCGTTGGCCACCGCCACCGGCTCTGGTGCCCTGCTGCTTCACGGTCCTCGCAGCATGGCCTCGATGGTCGTGTCTCCCTTGTCGCACCTCCTTCCGGCCCACACGAAGCGTTTCTCTAAGGGCGATTATTGCAGAGTCGGTGCTCTGCTCGTTCTTGGTTTGGGTATCAAATTCGGTAGCCCACCGACGTATGTTCCGATGTACGATCGTGCTCCACTTTGGCTACACTGTTGGGTGTCTGTTCGGCATTTGGTGGTGTTGAATCTGGCAGTTTGGTGGTTTATTGGAGGGCAGAACCGTTGTCTCCGCCTAGCTCGCGAACTTGGCGGGTCTTCTTGGTTCGCTTTGGTGTTGGCGATGGCTCCAGCTGTCACGGGCTTCTCTATGGTCAAGGACTGCAGGTTGCTTCCCTAATTGGAGGGGTTGTGCTTTGTTGTGTCGCTGCCATGGGGTTTGGTTATATTGATTCGGTTGTGTTGGATAGAGGTGCTGATAACACGACAGTTCAGAGTGGTGGGCTCTCTCTGCGGTTGGTAGCCACCGTGTTAAGCGGTTTGCGGATGGTTGGAGTTTTGGTTAGCGATGGTTCACATGGTCCTCTGAGATGGAATGTACCAGATTTCTTGATTGTGGAGATGTTTTATGGTCTGTTTGGTTCTGCGGCACTGGTGACTTTTTTAGTGGATGCAGGGCTGAGTATGGACTCACCCTGCCCTCTGAGTTGAGAGCGGAAGTGATGGGATGCCCGTGCTGTGGATCCGCCTGGTTGATTCCAACTGGTATCATTTTGACCCTTTTAGAGTTTATCTATAGGTTAGTTTCCCTTATTTGCATTTTCAGACATTGTTGTTGTTGTTGGTTTCTTTCTCCACTTTTAGTTAGGTTTGGTCAGTGTTGTAGACCTTGTGCCGCTCCTTTACAGATTTGGTTGGCAGATCTCTTAGCACACTGTTGTAATGCGCCGACACTATTTTGCTCTTAGAGAGCATTCAGGGGTGTCGGGACGAGGCTTTGTTTCGATCTTCTTTCCATCACAACACTAATAGTGTTCTCAAACCTCTTTAGGCGTTCGTGGAAGCCTGGTCAGTTTATTCGTGTTATTGCGGGTAGCGCTTTGTTTATAGTCGTTTTAACCGTTTTGATCTGGTACTGGTTCTCGTTTTCTGGGTGCCCAATATTTGCTACTGAAGCATGTTTTGTTGTGATTTATATTTATAAAATGAGCTGTCTTTAGTTAAAAAAAAACCTTAAAAGCCTTCAGTTACTTGAGAGATTCTTGAGCAAGAGAAGAAACGGAGGAAAGATGCGAGCTGACTCAGAGGTGAGGGGGTAAATTGGCGAAACAAACAATGTTCAGGGGCTAAAAAGGTTTGTCAATTTTGTTTTGAGTCCGGATGGGTTTGCGTCTGTTCGCTTCATTCTCGAATTGTCGTTCAGTCATAACAGGTGAAAAGATGGGTTTATCGCTGCTCGGCCACGGCATCGCCCCCTTGCTCCACTTCTCGCCTCGCCGACCAAGGTTCGGTGACAGTCGGCGAGTCGCCGTCGGCGTTCCTCATCCTTCACTGAATCCTATCTCTACCACTGTCAGGCCGTCGAACTTCGTATCCTTCATCACCGCCACCAGATCCAAACCATCTGAATTTATCGCCTCCGCCGGAGCCCCCGCGATCCAAACTCAGTCCCCTCTCTCCTGGTCCACCCGTACCCTCAGAACACTCTTCTCCCTCAGTATCGCCTCTTCAGTACTCCTCGCGAAACACGCCCAAAACCTCGCACTGCGAAACCTGCCGGCTATTCAATCTCTCAGAGGGAGTCTATCGCCGGTCGCCGGCACACTGTTCTTCGCGGCTCGAGACCAGCCGGTCGGGTACCTGAACACGCCGCTGACGGTGGTGGCGGCAGGGCTGGCGAAGTGGCTAGATATCTACAGTGCGGTTCTGATGGTTAGGGTTTTGTTGAGTTGGTTCCCCAACATCCCATGGGACAGGCAGCCGCTGTCGGCGATCAGAGACCTCTGCGACCCATATTTGAATCTCTTCAGGAACATAATTCCGCCCATTTTCGACACCTTGGATGTCAGTCCGCTGCTGGCTTTCGCTGTTCTGGGGACGCTCGGCGGGATTCTGAGCAACACTAGAGGCCTGTAACAGATCCTGGTAGCTTCAAGTGCCTGCAAGGGTTTATGCTTTTGCTTGCATTATTGAATTTTCTACATCTGATTATCACAGTTTCTCTTAGAATATAGATATGATTTTGAACCTGCTCTGTTTGTTGGTGTAATGATTTATATAACTTGTTGTTTTGTTTGCGCCTTGAGTAGGTCATTCTAAGTGTTTGCTAAGGTACACTTAATGATGGATATAGTGTTAAGGAAAGGTATGGTTGAACCACTGCACTGCTAGAATTTCATTAGTGAGTTACAACCAGAGAATTCAACAGAAGCCCTTTACATGGGAGGCCTTTTCTCATGCTTGGTTTCTTGTCAAAAATGGAAACACAACAGTTTCCCAAGTTTTAAAGGAGCTTTCCGAACATTGGCCACTGCATATTAACAGTCTGAAGTGAAATCCAGTTGACAGCATATGCATAAGTTAAGAGAGTTCAAGTTCAGAGAGAGTTTCTTCCAGGATGGAACTATTTCTTACCAAAATATGCAAGTAGGGTTGGTTGATCACCACCACCACTCTTGATGCCACCTTTTCTTCTCGCTGGACTACTTAAATCTTTAGCTCTTCCTTTATCTGGTTTTGTTTCTCCTGAAATATCCTTGAAATTTCGCTTGGTTCCCCTGAATGCTTCGTCCGAGCCTGCTAAAGCTTTACCAGGTTCCTGATCATGTTCCTGTGTTGGTGAAGCTGGAACTTCAGCATCTTCAGTTTTAGCTTCCTGTTTTACATCCTTCAAATCCATTTCAACAGGTAAAGTTCCCAAGCTTTCATCATCTTTGAAATGCGGCTTGAAATCTTTGTCGACGGACTCATCTTGTGGGAGTTTCTCAGCTTTTGAGGGCTGTTCCTCAACTTCCTTTCTCGAGAAAAACTTTGAGATGGAGTTAGTTTCCGCCTTCTTCAATGTTATCTTCAACAAAGCCATTAAAGAAAGGTCATTGGTTTATAAAGTACTACTATAGAATAAGAAGATTGATGCATCATTTAACAGCATTTTAATGACACCAATTTCAACTATCTGTTAGTGATGCATTTGCGCCTCTGATTTACTATGGCAGAATCAAGACTGGCCAGGCATAAGAACATTTGCTGGTTTAGAATAAATTTCCTGATTTTTCACAAGTTTCAACAATTAATGTGATATCAGTGTTAGGACCATCATTCATTACAGGGGAACAAAATATGGAAACAATAAAAGAGAATCCCTCACACCCTACCTCTTTAATGCATTCTGGACCATCAAAAGAGAGCTTGCCCATTGCAGGGGTAACTGGATACCATGCCTGTAAATGCAGGTTTTAGCTTGCAATCAAAACCATGGGAACTTCAATTGCCACAAGTAGTATGTGTATACTATGGAAAACATTGTACCAAATCTAGGCCTTCATATGGCTTAAGTAATGCATCATATTTAGAAGAACCAGCTAACCATGCATCAGTCGATTCCTTGTCACCAAGAATCACAGGCATCCTATCTAGATAGACGATCATGTCAGCACAGGGCTAAAAGGGGCAATATGGTAAAATAGAGGACACCATGAAACAAAAGCACTTAATACGTTACTCTCTTCACTAATAATGCCTCCAACACTCCTTAACCTCAGTTCACCGTGTAAGTTCCATGGATATCAAAATCAGTGCTTGTATTTGGAGATAAGATTTGCGTGTGTTGTTGGATCAAGTTCGAAATAAAACAAATTATTTATATCATGACGGAATAATATTCTTCATAATATGGAACATTGCTGATAGAATAAAATGGGTGCACTTCACTTGCAATAATATTATCACTATAAACTTCAAAATATTTATCCCCCTGTGCCAGTACAGTTAAATATTGATATATCAATTCTCGAAATTGCTTCTCTTCTAACTATTTCGATTTCATATAGAGTGATACATTTAAGTCCTTTTCCTAAACTGACAGCATGTTTTTTGTGCGCTGTAAGTGAGATGAAAAGGATTTAACTTACCATGAAGCCACTTCAGTGCAGATGATGCAGAGGTTGTTATTATGGTGAAGCTATAAAGTTTCTCTCCTACATGAAAAGATGTGTTTGGAACATATATTAGACACTCAGTTGCACATACAAATTAACGAGAGATTCAAGGGAAAGCTGCTGATTTTCTGCACTTTTCTTATGGGCAGATCCAATAGCCTTAACATCAGAAGCATGACTGCTAGTAAATGGAAAATAGTCAAAATACCATACATGTTCAGGGATTTCATAAATGCCTGGATAAATACGTAAAATGACCATAAATCAGAGAAATCCAAAAATGCAAAAACAGCTCAACCTTCAGTGTTCTCCCAACAATCATAAATAGCAGCAAATACAAGAGGCCTGCCATCCTTGAAATGGATATAGTATGGCTGCTTCTGGGAACCCTCTTTTTTCCACTCATAGAACCTGAAGAGTTTGTAAGCAATGTGCAAAAGTCAATAGAGTAGAGCCTCTCGTTTTTTCCCCTAGGAGTTCAGCAGCATTAAAGTTAGGGAATGGCACTGGTTAAGTAGTACAGATACATTTGTCAATCATCAACATTATTAGATGTTTTAACAGGATGATATTGGCATCAAAGCAGGAGACAGTAAAGACAAAAGTCTTTTGAACACCATCCTAAAGCCAAAAGTGAACCAAGCAACTCAAATAGTTAGCACTTCACATTTTAATACACCCGGCCCTTTAATGGATCATAGATATAAGTTTTAAAACAGGAAAGAACAAACCAGACTCTATAAAATTATGAAAATTCCATGTGACATAGCAATCAATAATGTTTCCTCTAGCGAAAACGTCTAGGCGTAGTTTGAAGAAGTTAGATGATGACATGAAGTGAACCAAGAATTGACCAATAGCCAACTTCCAGAGAAACCGCAGACATGAAGTTCAAGTTCTATCGAAGTAATTCAAATTTCAGGAAAACTCAAAGCATGGGGAAGTCTTACTGTAAAAAGCTGCCGACTTACATACCCTTCCACTGCAAAGAGACAACGGTTTTTAGGAAGAAGACGCCGAAAAGAAGCCTTCTCTTGCACAGACTCAGAACGCGCATTAAACTGTAAGTGAAGTCGTAAAACAAAGCAGGTTAGAATGTCGAACATAACAGCAATGTTCATACTTGGAAAAAACACAGAGAAATACCATCTTGAAGAAGTCAGGTTTTTCGGTTTTCTTTGTGAAACTAGGAATTAAACCCCATTTCATACAATGAAGCACAACGGCGTCTCCGTCGGACGCGTCTCCCCTGCGGATAACCGGCAAATTAAACCCCGGCGCCACATTATGCGACGGCCGGTACCTACAAATGGGAAAAATCAAACTTCACAAGTCACAACTGGCGGATTGGATTCAAGGAAATTTAAAACGTGAGGAGAAATAACCGACCGATCCAAGTCAACGGAGAGGACGGCGGAGTTGTTCCGGTGGCATGCTCTGGGAATATCGTCGGGTCGAAGAGAGCACCGAGCTCTTCCACACATCTTTCTCTCTCTAGGTCTTGTTTTCGACGGAGGAGTGAGGGCGGGAAGAAAGAGCCGGTCGGTCGCTCGAAGCTTCGCTCCGTTCGAACACCATCATATGGCCGTTGGATTTCGTTCGCTCTGGGGATGCGATGCGAGTAGTAAGGTTCCTCGTATTTCCCATTGTGGACCTTATACTTTGAGAAAATATATATTTCAGTGCTAAACCTTTTCATTCTTTCTATTTATGAAAGGAAAAAGTGCTAGTGGCAAATTATTCAGTAATAAAGCTGTAATTAAATCAACCTATATGATAATTTTAACCCGTTAATGACGAATGTAAAGTGCCAGAGTTTTCTTCGTAACTTAGTTTCATTGCTTGCTTAAAAAATGACTAGTTATCAAGTGCTTGTTGAGAAATTTGCAACAATTAAAAGGACATGGAGAACTTTGTATCACAGAACGGAAGGTTTTGACTTTTGAGGTCGGAAGTTATCAAAAATAACATTCCATTTCAGTTTAAACGGCAAGGTTTTATCAAAAAGAAAAAGGGAAAAAAAAACAGTGACACCAAAAACGCTTCGGTTGAGAGTTGAGCCCACAAATATTGTATGTTGGATCGGGCTTGTTCTGGGCCTCCAACCCAGCTAAGCCTAATTCACATTACTCCACTGGTATGGCATTAAAATGGGGCCAATTATCGAATGAACCCGGTGCATCTACTAATCTACTAAAACAGAAACTTACATAAGGACAAAACCGTAAATTCCTATTGAATTTCTTTAAATTGCCACGTGGATATTTGAATTTTACTTTTGAGGCTGTATTCGAGTTGTAAATCGCTTGATATCCGAGATGAGATAAAAACGGGAAAGAAGAAAATGTTTGCCACATTACTCTTCTATCTGGCAGTAATGATTAACAGTGTCATTTTTGTCATTTTCCCAATTTTTTTAAATTTAAGGTTTAATTACTTTATTTATCATAATTTTTTTTAAAAAAATTCAAATAGTGATTTAAAATTTTCATTCTTTTAGTTTAAGATTTAATTACTTTATTTACCAAAAAATTTAAAACTTTTTCAAATCGGTATCTAAAATTTCTTAGTTATATAATTTTACCATATCTTCATATTTTAATGTAGGTGATCCGAAAGTTGAGAAATTCTATGCGTGAACTATTTATAATATTATATAATTTCCTTTTTTTAGATTTAATTACTTGGTTGACCACTAATTTTTTTTAAAAATTCGGATAGATTCTGAAAGTTTATGCCTCATATAATTATATCATATCTTCTTCTTTTAATGTTGTTGGTCTCAAAGTCGGCATGGACCAATTATAACGTCATATAATTTCCATTTTAATGTAGGTGATCCGAAAGTTGAGAAATTCTATGCGTGAACTATTTATAATATTATATAATTTCCTTTTTTTAGATTTAATTACTTGGTTGACCACTAATTTTTTTTAAAAATTCGGATAGATTCTGAAAGTTTATGCCTCATATAATTATATCATATCTTCTTCTTTTAATGTTGTTGGTCTCAAAGTCGGCATGGACCAATTATAACGTCATATAATTTCCATTTTTTTGCTTTAGTTTACGCTTAATTACTTGGTTTACCACCAATTTTTAATTTTTTTCGGATGCGCGCCTACATTTTCTCACTCATATAACTAATTATATCTTCATATTTTAATGTGGGTGGTTTGAAAGTTGTGGTGAACTAATTATAACATTATATGATTTTCGTTTTTTTTGCTTTAGTTATAGGTTTAACTACTTTGTTTACCGCCAAATTTTAAGATTCTTCAGATAGTCCTCGAAATTTCTCACCTATATAATTTTTTTCATA
Source organism: Stellera chamaejasme (assembly GCA_024586325.1). Classification (NCBI taxonomy): domain Eukaryota; kingdom Viridiplantae; phylum Streptophyta; class Magnoliopsida; order Malvales; family Thymelaeaceae; genus Stellera; species Stellera chamaejasme. Next base: position 7,663,167 of record CM044982.1, on the reverse strand, counting down.
TATTCCTCTTTTAAGGCTTATTTATCATTCAGTCCCCCGAACTATCATGACTCGTTCAGTTTAGTCTCCGAATTATAACTCGGAATTACTCAGTTCCTGAACTATGCAGTTTCCGACACTTTAGTCCTTGGAATCGGTAACTCGGTTAACGTTATATTAACAGTGTCAACTTTTTAACGGTTTAGTGTCTGATTTGTATAATTTTAAAGTTTTAAAGTTGGAGTTGGTAAAAGTTATTTTGTGGGGTCAAATTAGAAAAGGAAAAGAAACTTAAGGACTTACATGTTATTTCTCCGTCTCCTCCCCCAAGGCCACCGGATCGCAGCCCCGATCCGGAAAATCGAGGCCCTGGATCACCGAATCGCAACCCTTGGTCGCCGAATCGCGGCCCTGGGTCACCGATTCGTGGCCCGGGGCCATGATCCGGTGTCCCTAGGTCACGATTCAGCGGCCCTGAGTCGGGATCCAACGCTGTCCTGGGCCCCGATCTACGTTCCCGGCTATTTTTTGTGTTTCTGGCATTTTCCGGTGGTGGTGGCGGTTGTCCGACTGCAGTGGCAACGGCCCGATGGTGGTTAAGTTTAAAACTGTTGTGGGTGTATGAATGGCTAAGTTTAAAACATGGGGTAATTGAGAAAGAACTTTTAAATTTTAGGATCAAAACAAGCATTTTACCCCGAGGTCAACTGACTTTGCTACGGTCAAAGGGGTAAAGTGCTTGACGAGGCATAGTTGAGGACTAAGTAATTCCGAGTTATAATTCAGGGACTAAACTGAACGAGTGATAATAGTTCGGGGGACTAAACAATAAATAAGCCCTCTTTTAATGTGGGTGGTCAGAAAGTTGAACAATAATATGCGTGTCTTATTATAATTTTTTGTAATTCCCAAAAAACTTATTGTGTATGAACAATATTTACCTAATATGATTTTGTCATTTCTTTAAAATTCGTTATGATTTTTTTCTTTAAATTGTTTAAAGAAATAATTCGCTCATTCGACTTTTAAATTTTACGCTTTTACACTTTGGTCTTTGGTCAATGTAGAAAAAATTAGGCCTAAAATTGTTCTTTTATCTGTAATGCATTGTCTACTTTTTTCCTTTTTATATTCTCTTTCCTTCTTGCTCTTTCATCTTTTCTTCAACTTTTTTAGTTATTTAAAATTCTAACTCGCTTGCTTATTTAATTTAATTTATTTTTTATTTTATAGTCTACAACAACAATATTTCTCACTCATATGATTTTGCATTTTCTTCATCTTTTCACATGGATGGCGTGAATGAAAATAAAGTGTATATATGGATTACAATTTAGTCTCATATACTCCATTTTTTTATCGTATTTATTTAGATTTGTTACCTTTTTTCTTCTTATAATTGTCAACGAAATTTATCTCTCATATGATTTTACATTTTCTCCCTCTTTTCACATGGATAGCGTGAATGTAAAGAAATTAATGTGTGGTCTACAATTTAGTCTCACACTTCATCCGTCCCCAAAAGGAGTTTCCCACTTTTTTTTTACTATTTTACTGTAATTAATCTATGATTTTTTTTTCCGTGAATTGTTAGACATTTAAAACTAAAAAAACTCATATGCATAATTTGAAATGTAAGTTTTCTAAATATTCTTTTTCTACATTTGCACTATTTATCTTTATACAAAATTGTGTCAAACACTAAACCTTGAAACATGAAATTCAAAGTGTATTTTTTATTTCACCTTTTAGTCATATTTATCAAAACTTATTGTTTTTTTACATTTTTTTGTTACAGTTGTTAAAAAACTATCTTTTCCATTTGGTTTTTATTTTTTACCTTTTACGCATTGAGCCCTGAAGTTTTGACATTAATAGTTATTATCTATAATGATTGTTTACTTTCTCTTTTTATTTTATGAAGATAAACCAATATCATAACCATTTTTTTATGTTACAGCCTTATCAAATTCTTATAAATTTTGCGATTTACATCCACTACGGAGCGTGGAAAATTAAATCATTGTTTATGTCCAAAATCAGTCTTTAATCTTACATAAGGACAAAACCGTAAATTCGTATTGAATTTCTTTAAATTGCCACGTGGATATTTGAATTTTACTTTCGAGGCTGTATTCGAGTAGTAAATCACTTGATATCCGGGATGAGATAAAAACGGGAAAGAAGAAAATGTTTGCCATATTTATGTCCAAAATCAGTCTTTAATTTGTCTCTTCTTCTCTCTCCATTTATAAATATCATTAACTATTTCGAAAACATGATTGTATAACTTTAAACCAGCTTGATTCTTTTTTCATTTCTCAATTCTTATCTCTCCATTTCAAGCTTTTAACTATTCGTTCCTTTTTTTTTTGTCCAGGTGTTGTTTTTACTCTTTTGTTTACGATGTGTTTGCTCTAAGAAATTCTTTCTTTTTTTTTTTGAAATGTGCTCTGAGAAATTCTTAAGATTGTTTCTGTGATTCATCTTTTTTGTTTTAACCAATTGTTTATTTTCTTTTTAATAGACTTTTTCATACCTCAATCTATTATCTATTATTATAATATAAAACAGAAGACATTTTGAACAAGATTTTGCAAATACTCGCATCCCAAGCCTCCATGTCAGCAGGCAGCAGTATCGCTTTTCTTGTACTGCCAAAGACCCCACGTTGCAATTATTACTTTCCAAAGTTGTAAGCGTTTTTTTATTAAAATGTGCATTAATGTTAATGGAAAATATATTTGTAAATAAATTGAAATTACCACCTAAATTACGCTTATATTACTATTTCCAATATCACAGTTTTACACTATATATATGTGTGCTTCTCAAATAGGCCATATTAACATTTTCATTTAATAAAATATAAATGAGTTAGTATATCATTAAAACAGATGTAACACGTCACATGATCACATGAACCGGAAAAGTTATTTTGAAAACAAATACATATTTTTCAAAGGAATGTAACCTTATCGGGATTTTATTTGACAAATCTCATTTAACCAATGAAATTACCATGCACTTGCAAGGAAACATTTAACTCCATATCAACACCATCAATCAATGTTTGTTTTATGACTAAAATAATATTGATTTATTAAACGCAAATCAATTATCTTTGCGTATAAATTTATAAACCGGAACTCATTGTGCCAATTGTCATTCACCAATTTCAGAAATTCCTACCACGTTTTGATAACTCTCTCCCCCATATCCCACTATCATCGTTTCGAGGAACCTTTTCAAACACAACACATTATTCTAATGCTTTTCGAGGTCTTTTAAGTTACCATAATCTTGAATACTTGTGTTAGTATTTTTCAAGCCACTTACAGTGTATTAACGTTTCAGATATCCTTGCAACTACGGATTGGACCATTGTTAATTCGCAGCCTAAAAACCTCCATATTGTACCTCGCATATCTACTATTATATATTATTACGAGAGCCTTATCAAGAGAGCCAAAAAAAGAGGGAATAAAGTGATTTCGTGAGGACACCTAGGATCCACGTAGGTACCAACTAGACAAAGAGTTTTTTTTACGCCATTTAGGCATCAATCAACCTACCATTTTTTAAGAAATTGGTTTCCAATTTCAGTCTTCTAATTAATTAGATTGATTCTCTCCATATTGAATTCATTAATTAGATTGATTCTCTCCATATTGAATTCATTAATTAGATTGATTCTCTAAAAAATGTTCAAATCATTAATTGGTAGTATTAATTTTCTCTCCCTTTTTTATATATTTCTTTACTCTCTCATTAATTGAGTGTCCCGCTCTGTCCTCATTCTTTCTCAAAAAGTTTTCATCTCTCTCATGAAGTTCACATCTTTTCCAATGGTCTTCTTCAATCACAACAAACTCATCAATCATTCTTTCATGGGTCACCGCCAGCAAAAAATAATAAGAAGTTCATTTTTCTGAATTTAATTTTTTATTTTATTTTCAATCATTTTAAAATAGAAATTTAAGAATTTTGTATACAAATAAAAATTGGATGTGCCTTTCTTACAAATAAACTTTATTTATATTTTTTATACTATAATAATGCAGATAAATTGAAGTCAAATAAATAATAAAAGTCAAACGTTTCATTATTTTGGGATGGAGAGAGTAGTTTTAATTAATTTAATGTTAATTTGTTGCACAAATTTTCCGCACGCTCATTGTTCGGGTAAAGTGCACTCATGGTCCTGTAACTTTAATTATTGTACCACTACGGTTTTGTTTTAACTTTTTGTACTAATAAAGTCTTGTTTTTAAGTTTTTTTCTTCATCCATGCTCCTTTTCCGTTCATCGACCGTTAACTTTAACGGATTTGTGGGAAACATGACACTACGTAGAGAAATCAGTTTACTGCGGCCTTCGCCGCAGTAAAACCGCAGCTTCTCTACGTAGTGTGATAAAATCAACAACTCAATTGTTTTAAAAAAATTTATTTACACCCCAAGTTTTAAACATAACCATTTAGACACTTCCCAACAGCTTCTCTACCTAGCCACCGTCGGGCCGCCGCATCCGCCACCGGATAGCCGCCACCGACCGCCGCCGCCGCCACCGTCGGACACCACCGGTAAATGTCGGAAACTCAAGAAATAGCCGAGAACGTAGATCGAGTAAGACATTTGTTAGTAAGACATAACCTCGATGTAATGCATATTGAGAAAAATTGTTTCGACAATGTATTCTACACAGTCGTGAATCAAAAAGCGAAGAGTAAAGACAATGCAAACTCGAGGCGTGATCTCCAGAAATTGAACATTCGACCTGAGTTACATTTGGTTCCCGGGCGCGATGGAAGACCATGTCAACCTAAGGCAATTTATACATTGAATGAAGATCAGATTGCGAATGTCTGCAAATGGTTGAAGAACACGCTCAAACTTCCTGATGGATATGCGTCCAACATTGGAAGTTGTGTCAACACGTCTAATAATTCATTTTACAGCATGAAAACACATGATTGTCATGTTTTTATGCAAAAATTGCTTCCAATCATCTTGCGCGGGAACATATCTGCTGATATATAGATTCCAATAGCTGAATTTAGCAATGTTTTTTGAATAATCTATGCTAGGGAGTTCCGTTTAGAGGAAGTGCAAAAGTTGGATGAATTTACTGCAGTGACGTTGTGCAAGCTCGAGAAGATCTTCCCTCCATCATTATTTGACTCCATGGAACACTTGACAGTGCATATACCGTTTCAGCTAAGGATTTGTGGTCCTGTCCAATATTGGTGGATGTACGGATTTGAAAGGATGACGAAAACTTTGAAATGAAATGCTCGAACAAACAGTTCAAGGAAGGATCGATCATAGATAAGTATTTAGTACAAGAGGTGGCATATTTCACCGAGCATTACATGGATGACAATTTCGGGACTCGCATCAACCCTCGATTACGTAATGAAGTTTATACTGCAGTGCCTGATGAAAACGGTCTTTCTATTTTTAACCATCCAGTGAAAAACTTCGGAGAATTAAGAAATAGACAATTGTCGGAGAAGGGGTTGCACCATGTTCAGACCTATATTCTCTTGAACTGTCCAGAGGTTAATCCTTATATAAGGTTAGATTCATTTTTATTTAATAATAATATACTTTATTTTTTTTAATTAAATAAACTGGTTACATTGATGTTTCCCGTAATTGTAGTCAATTCAATGAGCTCTCATGCTCACTTTACCCGGAGTTGGCTCAGGAATGGTTGAATGATTACAGATTAGCAAATTTTGCCAGCTGGTTCAAGGAGTTGGCTCAGGCAAAGCGGTGGTCCTTCCCTCCGTTACTGTATGATCTAGCTTGTTTTCCGCACTCGACGGCTAAATCTTTCGGTGGCTTATATGTTAACGGCTTTAGATTTCTTACGAGAGAATATGGGAGTGGGAAATTAATAGCTAATTGGGGTGTCTGTGTCTTTGGAGATTTGAATGATCAAGAGAATTGCGAGGATTTTTACGGGTGCCTTGATGAGATTCTCGTCCTTCGCTACAACAAAAACAAACTTACAGTGTTCAGTGGGACATGGTTTGATCCAACTAAGGGTGTGACCACATATAAGTATTCTGGGATTATTGACGCTGATCACACATCTCGATTAAAGTGGTATGATCCTTTCATCCTTGCAAGTCAGGCGCAACAAGTTGTTTACATTTAGTATCCCTCAAAACTTCGAGATCTAAAGAAGCGATAGACCGTCTTCAAAATGAAACCTCGACATTGGACAGGTGAGGGTCGACGAGGGTCCTTATCAATCTCATCATCGAATAATAATGCAAAATTGAATAATGAAGATGATCCTCTTCAAGAGACACGAATTGAGGAAGCCATACTTGTGACGGACGACCATGATATAAATATATCTCTTGTTGATTGTCAAGAGGACCCTGAGCAGTTAGAATATTTAAATGTTCTTGAAGATGAGGATGACGATTAGATTGCCAATGTTCTGTAATGTTATATTGACAAAGTATTCTAGACTTTTTATCCAAATTTATCATGTCATTTTACATTAGTATATATATATATATAATATATCTATATATATACATTAGTATATCTATATACACACACACACATATATATATATATGATATATTTATACATATCAGTAATATATATATATATATATATATATATATATATATATATATATATATGTATATATGCTATATATATATATATGCTAGTAATATATATATATATATGTATATGCTATATATATATATATATGTATATGCTATATATATATATATGTATATGCTATATATATATATGTATATATGCTATATATATATATATATACATATCAGTAATATATATATATATATATATATATATATATATATGTATATGCTATATATATATATATATGTATATGCTATATATATATATATGTATATGCTATATATATATATGTATATATGCTATATATATATGCTAGTAATATATATATATATATATATATGTATATATGCTATTAGTATTATTATAGAAGCGCGTATGATGCGCCTCATAGCGCTTCTAAATGACGATATTAGTTGACGCTTCTTCAGGAAGTTTCAGACGGTAGAAGCGCGTATGAAGCGCCTCATAGCGCTTCAAAATGACGCTTCGTCAAGAAGTTTTAGACGGTAGAAGCGCGTATGAAGCGCCTCATAGCGCTTCTAAATGACTCTTCGTCGAGAAGTTTCAGACTCCGCTTCAGACTCCTTCCCTCTCCTTCCCCCTCATTCTCTCATTCTCCCATTCTCCCATTCTCCTCTGGTTCGCCAGCGCCACCTCCGTCAATCACACGTGGTGAGCTCCTCCGCGTCGCCCGACGCATCGGCTTCCTCTCTCCGCGTCGCCCAACCCATCGGCTTCCTCTCTCCGTCCCGCGTCGTTGTTGATTCGTCCCTCCGTCCGGCCGGCTTCCTTCAGCCCGCCGCACCATCAACATCATCTGCCGCACCATCACCACCACATCTCCACCATTTTCTGTAAGTATTAAAGTTTATGATAATGTGTAACAAAATTATTTTAGCTAATTGTTCAATGAATTTTACTTTGTGAATTCTGTGAATTGGATGAATAGTAGTTTGTGAATTGGATGAATTTTGTGAATTGGATGAATTCTGTGAATTGAGTGAATTCTGTGAATTGGATGAATTGTAGTTTGTGAATTTTAGGTAATTAGTGTGAAATTGTAGTGCAACTTAAGATATTGTAGGGTATTTTAGCTAATTGGGGTTAAATTGCAAATTTCAAAAATTTTAGGGCTAAATTATACTCCCTCCGTCCTTTAAAAGTTGATTCATTTGACTTTCATGTTCTGTGTAGCAATGTTTGACTCGAGTTTTTCTAAACTAAATAGTGAAGAAAAATTCAAAAAAAAAATGTTTGGAAAGGATATGTTGCAAATTATGTTACACATACAAATTATTCAACTTTATATGTCAAAACATTCATAAAAATAAATCATAGATTAAATACCTTAAAAACAGCAAAACAAATGAATCAACTTTTCAAGGACGGAGGGAGTAGAATTTAAGGGCTCAATTGAAAATCTACGTAGTTTTAGGGTGTTTTAGTGTAACTTTAAGAATTAAAGGGGTAAATTGAGAATTTTAAAAACTGTAGGGTATTTACTGCAACTTAGCTTAATTTAAGGGTTAAATTGAAAATTTTAAAAATTTTAGGGTATTTTAGTGTAACTTAAAGAATTGAAGGGTTAACTTGTTAAATTTGAGAAACTTAAGGGTATGTCGAGTTCTCGGGATTCGTTGAGTGACCAGCGCCACGCTGAGGGTGCGAGCTCCCAAGATAAGAGCCCGAGTCACTAGTCGACGAGCGGATCACGCGGTGGATCGTCACGTCGTGGGGGACGTGGCGGGGGTATAGCTGATAGAGGATCTTCGCGCACAACTCTGTCGGTGCCTCTTTCGGATGATGCACCTGACCACCCCACGCCCCAGGGACGTGACGCCGTGGACCTCAGGCCTCTAGTCATGCCATGCCTACGACCACCGCTCCAGTGCTCCCACCACCAGAGCTGATGGAGGATGGAAGGAAGCGCATTCTTGTGGGCCAGTAAGTATTTCATGTAATATAATATAAATTATATATAATATATATGGATATGTATATGTATATAACATTTTTTCTATTGCGCAGCCTCAGGCAACCGGCCTCGCTATGTCCATCAACAGCATCCTGTAGGGCTTCTGGACCGGTTGGCCACCATCTTTCTACGATCTCTCGCAGGAGGCTCAGGATGTTTACGTAACGAAATTTAAGGTTACAATTTAATGTCAGTTGAAATATTTTTTTTTAATATAATTTAAGGCTGAGGACGTGCTGAAGGCTCTCATATCTCGATTCGGTGAGTATGCAGAACAAAGCTCTCAAAAATTCGGCAATGGAACAACGACCATTACCCTCTCATCGAGGAGAACCCGGACCACAACCATTGGCGTCGGCCAAGACAAACTGCTGAGCTATCGCAGGAGGTTTGGCACAAGCTGATTGACTTTTGGAACTCCGAGCACTTTCAGAAGGCCTCAAAACAGACGAGCGCAAATGCCAAAAAGGTCAACGAAAAGCCGAAAAGGAAGAGGCACGGGCGGTTGTCGCTACAGGGGGCATACGAGCGATATGTACGTAATTACTTTATCTTATCTTCAATTTTTAGTTAATTTTTTTTAAATTAATTTTATTATATTTAAATGTTTTAATGGACGACAAAGCGAACAACGAGGTCGACCAGTTAGCATCGTGGAGTTTCGGAAAGAGTGGGGTGGCGAAGTTGCGGACTTCGAGGTTCTCTGTACTTTGGATTTTAATACTAGTATTTTTAGATATTGTGAATTTCTTTTTAAACAAATTAATGTTATTTTTCATAAATTAGGAAAAATATATCGAGGCTGTGCGGGAGAAGTATGCTGCTGAGGATGCCATGCCACTTTTTGATCCCGACGTCTACACAGCGTGAATCGCCAAAATCCCACCGAGGCCGTTGGAGATTAGCACCCCGTGTGGTCCATCCCGACATGTTCCAGCCTCCGTAACCATCCGAGGTAACTATTATACATCGTCCACTTTTGAATCGTTCTAAAAACTTTAAGGACTAATATGTTACTTTTACATAACTTGCAGCGTGAGCTACAACTGGAGGAGGAGCGTCGGAAGGATAAGGAGCGCACCGGACGGGAGGATGAGATCCACGCTCTACGACGCCACCGAGCATGAGATGTTTATCATGCGACAGGCGGACTTGCGCGCCGGACAAACGCAGCCCTAAGCGTTATGCGGGAGAGCTTCGCACCATGGGCCGATCGCCATCTTGATGTACCAAAGACACTTGGTGCCTCATCATCCAGGCCACGGTCTTCGTCCCCGTTGACCACCAACTTCCTCACCGGTCTGCACGAGGATGTTTATACCCCGCGCATGAAGGAGCCTCCTCCACAGTTCAGCATCCCGTCGATCGGTCCTCTAGCTCAGCTCATGTCGACACCTGACATGATGGAGGCCTACATCAGAAGCTTCTTGCAAGCCCACACTCCTCAAAGATCCTCAAAGACTCACGATCCGGTGCTCCGCGTGACGATACTCCTCCAGCTCCACCGTCATAGGACTTGGGATTTTTCTTATTCAACTATTTTTGTTGTAAATAAAACAATTTAGGAACATAAATATGTATTGTCAAATTAATTTTGAAATTATTATTTTGTTTTTAATTTTTTTACATTATTTATTAATATTAATTCACTTTCTAAATACATAATTTCCACCGAAATAAAAGAAATTAAAATAATTTCGTTGTTACTAAATGGCGCTCCATGAGCTGCATAAAGCCGCATCTATGTCACCGCCAACGTGGACTTTCTGAAGCTCCATTTAGCGCTACTAATGCGCTACTCTGTAGCGCCATGAAGTGCATGTGTTCATTAAAAGCGGCGAACGTAGAAGCGGCGCTAGAAGCTCATAATGGCGCTTCTATAGAGGCGCTTATGAAGCGCAACTGACGCTGTAAACGAACTTTTAAATACGTAGTGCTACCCACCAGCCCCCAACTTCGAATTCCTGGTTCCGTCAATGATTACAATGTTCATTTCTATAGACAATAAACAAATGTGGGATAGAGGGAGGCAATATACTAGTGTAACAATACTAGTAGCACTAGAATAGAAAGGAAGCAGTGAAGCACCCGTGACTCAAATCCAGCCAAAACTGAAAACTCACGGGTCATCAACTTTAGTGTTGCAGCAACTTCTCACCTTCTATATATATATGAGTTGTAGGCATAAACTAGAGAAGAAGCAATAATACAGAAACGTGGGCTATAATATTATAGTATATGCATGGCGGCTAATTCAAAGTTTGCAGTGGTGATGGCATTAATGGCAGTGATGGTTCTGCTGATGTTGGGGACGACGAGAGCGCTGAGCATCTGCAACATAAGCCAGGATGAGCTGGAGGCGTGCAAGCCGGCGGTGACGGAGCCAGACCCTTCGGAGCCCACGGAGGAGTGCTGCGGGGCGCTATCGGGAGCGGACTTAGACTGCCTCTGTTCATACAAGAACTCACCGCTGTTGCCTGCTTTTGGGATTGATCCCCATCTCGCCTTGCAATTGCCCGCCAAGTGCAACCTCCCCAACCCTCAATGTTAATCTCTTTTTCCAAATAAGTACTCCAACTTCGTTTTCTGTCTTTATTCCTACCTGCACTGCACTACTTGGTTACAATGTGTTGCTCCTTAATTTTCATGATGGAGAAACTGAGGAGTAGATGATGAACCCGCTGTAACTTTGATTTCCTACCCTTAATTGAGTCTCCTTAATTTAATACTACAGTGCCGTTTTGACAATTCCTCAATATTAATTGGGGTAAAGTGCACTCATGGTCTCGTAACTTTAATTATTGTACTACTAGGGTCCTGTTTTAACTTTTTGTACTAATAAAGTCATGTATTCAAGTTTTTTCTTCATCCATGGTCCTATTTGACATATTTGTCCTCAATTTTTAAAATATTGCCCTTTTAGACAATTGTAAAATATAAAAATCACCCTAACGTTTAATGAAACTTTCAATTTTACCCTCAATTTTTATAAACCCTAAAATTATACCCTAACTTTTACAAATACTTACAATTCTACCCTAAAAATTTGATCTCCACTTTATCTCACCACCCTCCTATTCACCACCATCGGAAATATAGCCGGACCGCCGACAGCCTTCGTCGGAATGCGCTCTAAACTATGAAACGCAAGTCTAGGCGGTAGATCCGCAGTCCAAGGCCGCGAATCGCCGGCCAAGGGCGGCGAACCGCCGGCACAGGGCCACAGATCGCGAGCCCAAGGCAACGGATCGCGTGCCCGTGGTTTTCCGGCGGCGGCCCGTGGATTTCCGATGGTGATGGGTCGGATGGTGGTTGAGATATGTGAGTTGAAAAGTTTAAGGTAGATTTGAGGGTTTGTTTGTAGATTTTTAAAATTTGAGGGTGTAAATGGTATAATAAGAAAAATTCAGTTTATATTCGTAATTGTACCATTTCTGTGAAAAGGTAAAATAGTAAAATAATCGAAAAAAGGACCATAGATGAAGAAAAAACTTGAAAACAAGACTTTATTAGTACAAAAAGTTAAAACAAGACTCTACTTGTATAATAATTAAAGTTACATAACCATGAGTGCACTTTACCCATATTAATATTAATTGTATAGCCTTTTTAGAGAGTTGCCTTGACAAAACCAGATTTATAATAATTCAAGGATGATCTCCAGTAATACCGTAGGCTTCAGGCCCAAAAATTCGACCTCTCTCTGTTTCAAGTCAACAGAAGCCAGAACGTTGCAATGCACTGAGGAGGGTTGAAAATTTAAGGGTAATAAACTAAAATTAAGATAAAAAAGGTACTCTATTAATTTGTCCCAGAAAAATTGATACATTTTCTTTTTTTGGATGTTCTGGTAAAATTGATACGTTTTTCTAAAAATGAAACCTTTTCATATCATTTTTATCTTACCACTCTCCATTTCCCTTCCTATTCAAAAAAATTACTTTTGCCATATATACCTAATTTACATTTTTACATTCTAGTTAACAATATTCCATAATCTTCATATCCAGTCAAATGTATCATATTTGGTAGAACAAATGGAGTATTTTGTTGATAGGGAATCAAATGTAATTATAAGGTAAAAGTTATGTAAAAATATTTTATTAAGATGAATCAAATTTAAGGGTAATAAATTAAAATTAAGATAAAAAAGTACTTCATTCATCTCAACAAAATTAATACATTTTTTTGGATGTCCAGAATTGATACGTTTTCTAAAAATGAAACTTTTTCTCATCATCTTTATCTTATCACTCTTCATTTCCTTTCTCGTTAAAAAACTTACTTTGACTTATAAACCTACTTTACATTTTTACCCTATAGTTAACAAAATTTCTTAATCACCATATCCAGTGAAATGTATCATCTTTGGTGGAGGTGGAATAGATGAAGAGTATTTTGTTGATAGGGAATCAAATGTAATAATTATAATGTAAAAGTTATGTAAAATATTTTTATTAAGATGAATCATTTCAAACTTTGGGATAACAATAAATAGGGGGTTTCAAAGTTAAGGGATTTGGGGTGAATTATCAAAAACTCACATGAGCATTTTTCACTCATGAATTTTCAAATTTTTCCCCCCCATTTTTTGGAGCTCCCATGAATCACGTGGAAGTGATTTCGGGTTGCTCACCGTGAATTCATCATCCCTCCATGTGAATCGACCAAACAGCCTCCCACCCTCCGTTTCCAGTTTCACCGCCACTGTCCTCGACCTCACTGCCCTTGGGCACCGTCACGATGAGCTCCTCGTCCTCATAAACCACGCCGGCCAGCTCTGGCCACGTGGATTTCGGTAAGCGGAACCGCCACATTCGAGCTCCAAATCATTGAGGGAAGTGAAATCGACATGCTCAGGAGGCCGAATCACAATCTTGATCATGCCTGGGTGGGATTTCAACCATATGGGCGCTGACATCGCAGATTCCGTTGGTCTCGGTGACGAATTTGAAGTAATCGCAGCTCTCCTCGATCGAGCGACATCCGCGTCGGCCCTGAAGGGCAGCTCGAGGACGCGGCTGAAGATGTGCGACAGGCAGCGGAGCTTCTTGTGGGAACCGCCGATGTGGAAGGCCAGAGTCTTGTGGGGGTGGGAGGCTTCGGCTGGGATACGGCAGTGAGTTTCGTTTGCCGTGAGTTTCATTTTCGTTTTCTCAACCGGTGGTTCGTTTCTCACCTTTGTTTCTCACCGGTGAATTTGTAAGAAATTCACCGGAATATTATTGGTTCACTATGTAGGTTTGAACCCCTAATTAATATGTTTCATCTTTTGTACTATTGCATAGCGTATTCAAACAACGATTTCAATTTCGTCGACTGAGATAAAAGAAGAAGATCACATACATACCCACAGCACTGCAAAGAGTTGCAAGACATCCATCGATGGAAAAGGATCGGAACAGAAATCAGAAATGGGATCTTTTAGGGTTAGGCAGCTAGGGTTAGCCAGCCGTCTACATTCGAAACGACACCTCCGTTGACTCACCACAATATTGCCGATGATAACCACACAACTTTAAGCACGTCGACTAATGCTTTTCCCTTTCTCCAATTATTGCCACAAGTATATCAATTTGTCATTTAGTTAAAGGCTATAATGTATGATAAATCAAGATTTTTAATCTTTAAATACACATTTATTTATAATTTCTTAACAAATAATTCAATGCACTTGTGGAGCTTATAGTAATAGGTTAGAAGATCAGACCGGGCTCGGAGAAAAGGTTGGTAGGCATTGATGGATGTTTTCACATAAAATTATTAAAAGGTACATGCATACATATTATATTACTGTTATTTTTTCGGCCCAAAGAAAGTTGATAAAGTTAACGTAATGCCGTAATATTGTTCCAAAATTAAACAAGATGATTGCATAATTATGAGGTGGTTAGGGAGTCTAATACTAAAGCCAGATCGATCATATCATATGGAAGGGAGGCCCATCACACATGTTCTTGATAGCTACGCGCCATTGTTTTATCTACTAGCTAGCTAGCTATATAATTAATATAGACTACTAAGTATTTATACATGATCTCCTCGATCGACTTCTTTTGCCGGTCTATTGGTAATATATATATATATATATATATATATATATATATATATATATATATATATATATATATATATATATATATATATATATATATATATATATATATATATATATATATGGATCAGAACACCTGTTAGGCCATACCCGGTTCATTGGTATTCGATCCATACTTTTCGAATCAAAACCACGAAGGATCGACATGGATTATCAATCCTCGAGGATCAACTCTAAGGGCGACCTTTTAGGTGATATATGGACCAAATCAAACACCCATTGAGCCGTACCTGGCCCCTCATTTTCGACCCACCTGTTCGAATAAAAACCACGTGGGTTGATCCCGTACATGGACCATCGACCCTCGAGGGCCAACTCTAACGGCTCTCATGCCAATATGGAAACAATTAATGTGCTCCGGTATAATCCCGCCAATCAAGCTCCCTTGATGGGGCTCCAGCACGTACTACTCTATACATAGAGTGGTGCCCTCTTAAGAAAGATACGCTCTAAGCTACAACTCCTCTCCTCTCTTTAGTCATGAATTCTCATTTGTTCTTGACTTTCATATCCGGCTCGGATCTCCTAGATGCTGATACTTGAACCTATCTCGGATCAAGGTTATCAACTACTCCCTCCGTCCCCAAAAGAGTTTCTAGTTTGATTGGGCTTAGAAATTTAGGTGAATGTACGACTTTATGTAATTTGACATAATTGCCCTTGAGTTGATGTTACACAAAAAATGAGATAGAAAAAATAAAGATAAAGTAGGAATAGTTTTGTTACTTTGGAGGAGAGAAGTTTTCATTTGAGGAAAATATATAATTTTTCAGGGACAGAATGAGTGTCTTTATAGGAATTTGACACTCGCAAGTAGTAACTCATTTTGTGTCAGGAAAAGGTCCATTTTTGTCACTAATGTTTGGCTATTGGACCCTTTATGCATTTATTTTTTAAAGCAGTTCACTAATGCTACTACCATTAATGTTTTAGGTCCCCGTTTACCATTATCCGTTATAATTTCCTACGTGTCCTATAATTTTCCACCATGTACAGGTATGTGGCGTGTGTGTTGATGATGTGGACAATCAAAACTCTGTGGTCATCTCCAAGGGTTCTTCTGCGGTGAGATATGCAAGGCTTCTTTTGCGGCCATGGCTTCCATTCCTTGCACTAAGGTCACTTCCTCTTCCATCTTCTCGCCTCAATTTCGCTTTTTTTTTCTTTTCCCAATTCTCTTCAGTCTTTGTCATTTCTCCTCACAATATATAACTAAGATTTTACTTCTGATGATTTCTCCTCTCGCCTTCTCCAAGGCTTATTCTCCCGGATGAGCACCAAATCCGCAGAATAGTCGGAGTTAAGTCGAGATTCAAGCACTGTCGGAACCTCCCACGGTCATCGGCGCACCGATCCTTTTCCACCTCCAAATTCAAATAAGCCCCAACCAGCGACGCACTACTCGCCGTAGTGTGGACATTAAAGAGCCGATGAACTAAGTTTGGAGTTCGTTAAAGCGGCGATCTGGTTCTAGATGCATCTCCGCCCAACAATGCTCGGATAACAAAATGGTATGATTGCCGGTGTGACGGCTTGAAGCTTCCGCTCCTAACAATGGGTGGTGTAGGGTAGGGTGGTGCAGTGGAATCAGAAGAGCTCATTGCCGTTGGTGGCGCACCTAGCATTCTTTCTTGTAGAGGTTTATTCTCAATTTCTGAAAATGGAAGTTGCTAACCAAATCGGGTCAACGGTCGGACCCAGTTCCTTGCCGACACCGGTGCGTGAGGCCTCCTGCTCCGGCACTCTGGGCCACCACCTAGCTCGTCGGTTGGTCAAGATTGGGGTGAGGGATGTCTTCTCAGTTCTCGGTTACTTCAATCTCACCCTCCTCAATCACCTCATAGCTAAGCCCGAGCTCAACCTGATCGGCTGTTGTAACGAGCTCAACGTTGGGTACGCCGCCGCCGACTCTGCCAGGGCCAAGTGGTCGACGCTTGCGTCGTCACGTTCACTGCCGACAGGCTCAGTGTCGAGGCCCGCTTGACCCTCCCGGCAATCATGCATCCGCCCGCCTGACCCAATTTCTTTTTTTTATGAACACGCCATACTTCTTTTTATAATTATCTTATCTTTTAATTACATACAGCTGGAGGTCACGTTGGCATAAAAAGAACGTGTCGGAGGCCGTTTACGGAATATTCCCACATATTCCCCCGTTAGTCAAATTAATGGCAAGAAAGTCCAAAATTCTATTTAGGTGGCACAAATAGACCATAAAATGTTTAAAAAATGTAATTGCAAACCGGGGAAAAAATAAATGCATAAAGGGTCCAATAGCCAAACGTTAGTGGCAAAAAGGAATTTTTTCCCTTTTGTGTCATACTCATTGTCATATATATATATATATATATATATATATATATATATATATATATATATATATATTGTGTGTGTTTTAAGTTTGAACTTCATTTATGTAATTTACTCTCATCAGATTATAACTAAAATCTTATTATATATGTATATTTTCTAACTATACCTAAAATCACTATAAACTTCATACCTTAAACCGATCTTTTTAACCATTTGATCCCACAAATATATATTGTATCTCACACACACACATATATATATATATATATATATATATATATATATATATATATTCATGTAGTATTTTTGAATAGCTTCAAATTTGACCCACGACGACGATTTAATGATGGGATAAGAAATTAAGAAAGAAAAAATTGGCTTAATCATTACCTTTACACTTTTCTAGTATAGATGTATTGGTTTAACTAATACTACGTGATCTACCATAGATTTGATCGATCAAGCATATATGCATGCATGGAGCTAGAAATTAACTTGCAAGAGAAAATTTAATGAGCATAAAAGAGGCCAAAAACGAAGTGGGGAGAAAATTAAGAGTAAATGCACCGGAAGTCCCTTAACTTTAATTCTTGTCTTATTGGGGTCTTATTTTAACTTTTTATCCTCTTTAAGTCCCATTTTAAAACTTTTTACTCGTCTAAGGTCATTCCCTCCTTTTTTTCCATAGTTTAATGGAACTTTGGGAAAATTGATAATTTTAACTACTGAAATTGCTCTATTTGCACCCTAAGTTTTGAACATTATAATTTAATCACCCCAAACAATTTTAAAGTTAACAATTTTACCAAAACTTTTCAAATATTACCAATAAACCCACCACGCTTCCGCCCACCTCCGGACCATCGCCGCGTCATCGCCGGAATTCCAAAAAGGACACAAGTCGCGGATTGCGGACTTAGGCCGCCGGATCACGAGCCCAAGCCGCGAATCGCTGAGCCTAGGCCGCTACTCGGTGGTCGAGCTGGCCGATTCGCGGCCTGGGCTCTCGATCTGGCGACCTGGGCTCGCGATCCACCGGCCCATGGCCCCAATCCGCGGCTTAGTGTCATTTCTTGGATGGTTTAATTGGAATTTCGGTGATGGTCTGACGGTGGTCCGACGATGACCCGGAGACGGGCGTAAGGGTGGTGGGTTTATTGATAATGTTTGAAACTAGCTTTGTTAAGTTTAAAATTTTTAGGGCTTAAATAGAGTATTTATAAAATTTTAGTAGTTAAAACTAGCATTTTTTTTTATAGATCCGTTAAACTTAACTGCAAAAATGGACGTAAGGAACTCGGACGAGTAAAAAATTTTAAAATAAGACTTAAAAAATGACAAAAAATTAAAATGAGACCCAATAAGACAAAAATTAAAGTTAAAATTCTTTGATGCAATTTGGTCAGAAAATTAACAAAAGCATGGCTGCATGTGCGGGCATATGGTGGTTGGTTTTTTTATGCCCCACTCAAACTCCAAACCCCTTTTACGTGAAAACGAAACCCTAGCTGATTGCTATATACCACCCACACCTTAATTAATTCCTCTACGAACATCTCAATTTCCAAATGCACACTTAATTATCATTTAAATATAAATTACATTTGACTAATTTCTATAATAGTTTTTATAAGTTAATTGCCGAAAACAACACATTACATTTTTTTCAGCGAGAAATTTAGGGAGAATGTGTATATATGAGAAAAACTGTTTCAATTAGGTGTATTTTGAATAATTTTAATGATTCAGATCAATAACTGTTATAATTAAATGTTAAAAGCTACTAGTGAATAGCTTTTCTAATAAAGTAAAAGTTAATTGAAAAAGTTATTACCAAAATAGTCACATAATAAGCATATATAGCTATTCCAATTAAGTAATCAATCAATCAATCATGTATATGTTGCTAATCGATTGTATATTCCAATACTCGATCTAATCCCTTCCACCAGTACGTACTGCATGCTGCCTCACATCTCTTTTGTCTTGCTCTTTTAATTTCTGGTTGCTAATTATACTAATTACTTCTATGTGTGTGTATATATATAGATATTCTCTGTCCGTCACTTAACCCGCAAGTACTACTTAGCGGCCATGAATTCGACGCCTTCCGAGCTCTGCCAGATTAAGTCGAGGTTCGCGAAACGTTTCCTGAAAGCCTTGCTCAGAATAAACAAACCCATCATGATCATCTCCGACGTCGACGACGACTCCCTATGTAGTTCTACTCCAGCACCGCTAGCTCTTATGAAACGGCGGCGGCTTAGGATCAAGCTGGCGGCTGACAGGTCCATGGCTCGAGCCGTCAGGTCCAGAAAGGTACTGTGGAGAAGGGCAGTACTGCTCCGGAGAAGGAGGAGGAGGGCGACAAGGAATATAATTGGTGTCGGAAAAGAAGCGGCGGAAGAGCTACGGAAGGTGGTGCCCGGCGGCGAGGAGATGAAGAGTATGAGGGTGCTGGTGGATGAGGCGGCGCATTATGCCCAGTGCCTCACCCTTCAAGTACAGGTCATGACAGCTATTCTTCACAACTTCCGCTCCAATATTTAATTAAGAGATTAATCCATTAATCACTACATATATATGTACAAGTATTATTACTCAATATCTCAAATATTACTAGTAGCGTCATGATACAAGTCATAAACAGAAAGGTTTATAAGATCATATCTTAAAACTTCCAAAAAAAAATTAAAAATAAATAGCTAGATCTTTACAAGTTAAAGTTGTGTAATTCACTGATTCATGTATATATGACGTAATATGTTCATATAAAACATAATGTCCCAATATTATTAGGGTCTTTTACCCTTATTTAATTTCTTTGGTACTTATCTATATATAAGGGAGTCTAGCTCCCATAACATATTATAATAATAATAATTATCATTATTGTCTCCATTTATGTGTGTATATATATATGCGCTGAAGTGGTATATAACGTGGCAATTCGGGTGTTAAAAAAACCCGCTAAATCGAGAAATTCAATCGAAAAAATCGATAATCCGCGGGTTCTAATTTTAGAAACCCGCGGATACCCGAACCGATTCGCATATGCCTATTTACAAATAAATTATCTAAAATTGCTTCTTTCATCTCAATTTTCCTTTAAGTTTCTTTTATATTATGTGTGAAAACTCATTTCATACAACAATAATATATGATTTGTAATATTATATTATTATTCTATTTATGCAAACTACTTTTCTTCATTTTGATGATCTAGATATGTACATTTATGATGCAAAATTTTAGAATATCACTACGTGGGAAGCTTATTCTCACTGCGGCCTTAAGCTGCAGTTAAGGCCGCGATGGCTCTCCATGATGAACGCTAGCGCCGTTGTGGCGGTTCGTATTCTGCGCCTTAACCGCAGATTCGGCCGCAGATATGTGCCTCGTGTTCCACGAGCCTCACCTACCACGCACCCTCTGCGGCCATAACTGCGGAAGAGGCCGCAGTAGGGAAGTCTATAAATACCCCTCCATTTCCTTCCCCTTCATTTCAACCGCAGAACAAATTCCTCATCTCTCAATTCTCTAAGTGAAGTTCTGGTGGAAGTTGCGGTACCGTCGATTTCAGGTGTATTATTGAGGTAATAAATATTGTATTTATTTATTTATTTATGCCTATAGAGTTTTTAATTCAATTTAAGTTATGTATGTAATTTTAGTTTATTTTTAAGTAATTTAATTAAATTAGTTGAGCCGTAGTTCTGTCTATGAAAACTTGTAAGAATATATTTTTTACACTTTATTTCAATACGTTGGAATAACGGTGTGAAATAATATATTGTACGAGTTTTCATGGATTGTCCAAGTTGGACGGTTTGTAAAAGTTTACTATCGGTGTATTAAACTTTTATGGTTGTGTATGTAAAAGCGGCGGATTACATAAGTTTCGTCGCATTTTCGTCTTGTTCCACGTTATACCTTGCGGGAGTAATATTCGGAGAAATGGTATAGTGTGGAACTAAGGCGAAATACTGCCGAAATTTATGTAATTACAGTTTTACGTACGCAACGATAAAAGTTTATTCACTAATAGTACTTTTATGAACAGGATAGGACCCATGCACCCTGCATCTGGATTAGGCGAAAATGGTATGTGAATATCAATTGTGCATGTTTATTATTTTTATTGATGAATGAACGATCATATATAGGAAAGACCGTAAATGGGCGAAGAACGTGATTGGATGTATCAGCGCTTTGAGGAAGGGACTCGATATATACGTTAAAGATTTTTCACCGGACTTCAGGAATTATTGGATTACGCTTTTGTTGTTGCTAAATCGAATGGAGAAGAAGCTGGTGAAATGCCCGTGTACAATTTGTAAAAATAGATACTATTATGATCGAATTACAATTGGCAATCATTTCTTGTTAGACGGATTTACACCCAATTATCATGTGTGGGATTGCCATGGTGAGCGACACGAGATCAATCCATGTGTCTATCGAGGTTATCGCTTTGACGAAGTAGCGTCGACATCATCAAATCGCGCAAGTACAAATCTTGGAATACATAATTCTTCCGATGGTAGCCAAGAACGGCCGACTTACGAAGAAATGGTTCGTGACGCTTTTGGGTTTCATGAGCACTCTAATAATTTTGAAAATGATCGAGTAATGACGATGAGGACGTTTCAGCTCCCAAGTGCCAAGCGAAAGGGCGCAACGGTTTTATGAACTGGTGGAGCATGCATCAAAACCTCTATATGAAGGTTGTGGTGATAAGTACACCAAATTATCGGTTGTAGCTAAGTTGTTGAGTATGAAAAGTCAAAACAACGTATCAGATGCCTATTTCTCTGAGATGATCAGATATATCAATGAACTATTACCGGAGGAAATTCGTTGCCAACAAGCATGTTTAGTACGAAAGCTATGTTGAAGGAGGTGGGGTTACAGTATAAAATAATTCACGCTTGCGAGAATAATTGTATGTTGTTCTACGGTAGCTTGACAAGTTCTTGAATTGTAGGGTGTGTGGAGCGGATAGGTATCAAGTGTGTGCCCCGGGTAAGAAACCGAAACCGAAAAAGGTTTTGCGATATTTACCAATCACTGAGCGGCTACAACGGCTTTACCAGTCGTCTAAAACCGCAGAGTTCATGACGTATCATATTAGAGCGAGAGGAAATGTATCTGGCACTGTTGGACATCCATCTCAAGGTGAGGCTTGGAAACACGTCGACGAAATGTATCCGGATTTCGCACAGGAGTACCGAAGCGTACGATTGGGGTTAAGTATTGATGGCTTTAACCCATTGTCTGAAACAGGACAATCGTATTCGATGTGGCGGTATTCATCGTTGTTTACAATCTGCCGCTTTGATTTGTGCATGAAGGAGCCGTACACTTTCATGCCTCTGCTAATTCCAGTCCCCGATTTCTGGCCGTAACATTGGCGTGTTTCTACGTCTACTGATTGAGGAGCTACAAGTTTTATGGAATACGGGAGTGGAAACTTGGGACGCGCACCGTAATCGAACTTTGTTATGCGAGCATGTTTGCTTTGGACGATAAGTGATTTTCCGGCGTACGGAATGCTATCGGGCTGAGTACGCATGGAAGACTTGCATGCCCATACTGCATGGGTGATGTTAATAGCTTTCAGTTGAAGCATGGACGGAAAACCAGTTGGTGGGGCTGTCATAGGAGATTTCTACCACGTCGGCATGCTCTGCGTAACAATACCGAATCGTGGGGACAAACTGACCGTAGTCATCCGTGTGCGTATAAGTCAGGTCATGAGATCTTAAGGGATCTTAATAGGATTGTATTCCCGGCATTCGAACACCGTGGGACAAAATGAGGGCTGACAAGTTTGGCGTTGAGCACAATTGGGTTAAGAAATCAATTTTAAGGGAGTTGCCGTATTAGGCGGACTTGAGAGTACGCCCTTTATGCTGGATGTAATGCACATTGAGAAAACTGTTTTGATAACATCTTCTACACGATTACGAGCGTGAAAGGGAAAACAAAGGATAATGCACAGTCGAGACGCGATTTGCGGGAGTTAAATATCCGTGATGAAGCGCATTTGAGCATTGGCGGGCAGGAAACCATTTCAACCGAAGGCGTTATACACGTTAAGCGATGATCAGATTGCGATGATTTGCAATTGGTTGAAGCATATCGTTAAACTTCCCGATGGGTATGCCTCTAACATTGGCAGATGTGTCA
Source organism: Stellera chamaejasme (assembly GCA_024586325.1). Taxonomy (NCBI): domain Eukaryota; kingdom Viridiplantae; phylum Streptophyta; class Magnoliopsida; order Malvales; family Thymelaeaceae; genus Stellera; species Stellera chamaejasme. Next base: position 7,639,955 of record CM044982.1, on the reverse strand, counting down.
ATACGGCAAACAACACTTTTACAGATGAAAACCCATGATTGTCATGTGTTCATGCGAAGCTCTGCCCGTTACATTACGTGGTTTCATCACTTACGGCATTTGGATGGTAATTGCAGAATTTTGCAAATTCTTTAGACTACTATGTTCTAAGGATATTCAGTTGGACGATGTGGAGAAGCTTGATGAATTGATCGTCGTAATATTGTGCAAGTTAGAAAAGATCTTCCCGCCATCATTCTTTGACTCCATGGAACATCGACTATGCATCTACCTTGGCACTGCGAACTTGCGGACACATCGGCTATTGGTGGATGTTTCCTTTCGAAAGGAATATGAAGAAGTTGAAAGCAAAATGTGCGAACAAACACTTTCTGGAGGGCTCGATCATTGAAAAGTTCCTGATACGGGAGATAGCTTTTTTTGTGAGCATTACATGGAAGATAATCAAGGAACACGGGTGAACCCTCACATACGGAACGAAATTAGTTTTCCGACAGTTGTTAACGATCCGGGACTACCGATTTTCAGTCATCCTACAAGAACGTTTGGGAAGGCTCGGGCTCGAGATTTGTCTGCTGAAGAAGTAAATCATGTCCAAACATACATTCTTCAGAATTGTCGGGAGGTGGAGCAATTCGTGAATCGATTTAACGAGCTGTCCCATGAACCGGTTCCCAGAAATGAACGATGATCTTTGTGGATAACTTACGGTGGCGAGTTCGCACATTGGTTCAAGAATGTGGTTAGTTTGTGTTTATTTATTTACTCATTTATATTTGTTGCGATCTTAATCGGTACGAAATTTATATGTTGATTGGTAATTCTGTACAGGCCGACTCAAATCAGGCAGCCCTCCCACACGCACTATATGACCTGGCGTGCGGTCCTAGAATGAGGGCTAAATCGTTCCCAGGTGTCTATGTTAATGGGTACAGGTTTCACACAATACAACATGGTGAAACTAAAAGGACCGCGAATGGGGGCGTCTGCGTTGCAGGGGACACAAATGCGCAGGACTATTTAGATTTCTATGGCTGGATTGACGAAATTCTTATTCTTGATGCAGGAACAATAATCTTACTCTCTTCTAGGGTACGTGGTTTTCGACCACTAAAGGCATCCGCACCGATAAAATTTCAGGGATCATCGATGTCGACTACACATCCCGACTATATCCTGATGATCCATTCATTATTGCAAGCCAGTGCCCAACAAGTGGTATACGTCGAATATCCTTCAAAGCGCCGTGACCTAAAAAACTGGTGGACATTTTTCAAAACGAAACCCAGACGATTTGAGGACGAAAGTGTTGATCATGCAAGTGTCACTATAATCGATGCAGACCTAGACGAGATTGGTATGAAACATCTTTTACAAGAATCGACAACACTTGGTGAAACCATACGACCGGCCCCTGATGAAAGCATGTCATTACTAGATCACCGTGCCCATACCGATATACTTGAAGTGGATAACGATGTGGAAAATGACCAGGCGTATGACGATGACGATGACGTTCCTGTGGATTTGTAGTAGCATATCTCAATTTGAATTTGTACTCTCGGACGATATTTGTACTAAATTCGTAATTCTAAACAATATCCAAATGCATAATAAATAGGGGTGAAACCGTAAGTTCCAAAGATGTTTGGGCTAAATTGTAAGTTTTGCCGAATTTGCGTGGGCCCCACAATATCCAAATGCATAATTAATTTGGGGAAACGAAAAGTTCGAAATTGGCATTTGTGGGCTTCATGCGGCCTCACCACGGCCCAACCGCGATGAGCCAAATGGTGGGCCTCAGCTGCGGCCACGTGCGCGATGAGGCGCGGTGAGGCCCAGCCCATTTGTCTAGCTGCGGCAAGCTATGATGAGGCCGCAGTGACTCAGATTAAAAATCTGAATCGTCTTCTTCCTCTCACTTTCACTCTCGGTCTCCTCTCCCTCTCCCTCCCAAACCGTCGTGCCCAACCGCCGTCCTCGCCGAAGAAGCCGTCGCCACCGCTCGGGCTCGTCACCGCCGCACCGCCGCAGCCTCCTTGCCCTGTGAGTTTTATTTTCGAATTCCACGGTTAGTTTTGAGTTTTTGAATTTGTTTCATTGATTTGTGTTTTTGAAATTTTGAGTGGAAATTAGTTTAAATCAATTGGAATTAGTTGAGATTAGTTGGAGTTTTGTGGAATAGGTTAGTTTGTGAGTTTTGTGGATTTATGAATTTTGTGGAATTATTTGAGATTAGTTTAGGATTTTGTGAATTTTGTTTAATTATTTGTTGAGATTGTTGGATTGGTTGAGATTATTTGAGATTAGTTGGAATTTTGTGAATTTTGTGGAATTAGTGAAATTAGTAAATTAGTGAATTATTTGTGAATTATTTGGAATTAGTTGAAATTAGTGAATTAGTGAAATTAATTAAATTAGCCCATTAGTGAATTTAGTTAAAATTAGTGAAATTAGAGAATTAGTTAAATTAGTGAATTAGTGAATTTAGTTGAAATTAGTGAATTAGTAAATTAGTGAATTATTTGTGAATTTTGTGAAAGTAATGAATTATTAATATTAGTTGAAATTAGTGAAATTAGTGAATTAGTGAAATTAATTAAATTAGTGAATTAGTTGAATTTAATTAGTTGAATTAGTTGAATTAGTTGAATTAGTGAATTAGTTGAATTAAATTAGTGAATTAGTTGAAATTAGTGAATTAGTTGAAATTAATTAAATTAGACAAAGTAGTGAAATTAATTAAATTAGTTAAATTAGTGAATTTTTGAATGGTTCGAGATATGGCGGACACACCATCCCGTAGCCATGATGCGTCGGCGAGCTCGGGTTCACGTGGATCGGGTTCACGGACGCTTGATTTCTCTCGCGGGAGGCGTGGTCGCGGCTCTCGCACATCGAGCCGCCACTGGACCGTCGTCCCGGACACGAGCACACCGAATCGGTGGAGCAGCCGATCCCTTCTCCTCGGCCCGATGCTCGACTCCGCCCGGCCCGGCGTCTGGCGGGACCTCCTGCGCCTCCTCTTCCCCCGCCCGAGAGGGGTCCTGATGGGAGGTTGGTCGCGCACATCGGCCAGTAAGTTTTTAATTTTAAGTTTTCATAAATTTACTAATTTTAGTATTTTATTTCTGCACGTAACATTCAACTCTTATGCAGTTTGAAATGTGCGACGTCGGGCGTGCCCAAGGCGATCGGGGCGATCGTCGCCAGCAAGTTCAAAGGCTTCCCGCCTCGTACTCCGACCTCCCGCGGATGAGCAGGCCGACTACGTCCACAGATTCTCGGTAATACAAATACTAATTGCACTATACATTTCTATATACTTTTTAAAACTAATTCTATAACTAGTGACGTTTTGATGTTTTCTGAACAGAGCGGTATTCGTGGACGGATAACAAATTCTGGAGAAGCTCCATTCCCGGTTCGCGAGTTCTACCGGAACACCCAGGACAATATCCGGGATGCGGCCGAAGAAATGTCCCCTCGATCGCGAGGCTCCCAACTACATGGAGTGGCTGGACATTCCTCCGCCGAGGATAGAACTGCGAAGTGGAAGGCTGCTGCTCGAGTATTCTGAGCCCGGAGTTCAAGGTCAACTCCGCGCGGAACAAGAGAAATGCCAAGAGCGACAAACGACCAGTCTTCAAGTCGCATGGCAACAAGTCAAAGGCGACAATTTATGAGGAGATGGTAAGTTTTTTAAAATATTTATACATAATTACGTATGTATAAAAAAACTTCGAATACCTAACATATTTTAATTGGCGGTGCGAGAAGGCGGGACAGCTGGGTGGACCGATTCGGGAGGACTGGTGGGCAAGGAAAATAAGGCCTTGGTAAGTTTTGGTCTTTTTTAACCATTTATATGTTTAACGTATTCAATTTATTATTCATTAACACAAATTTTCTTAATCTTAACTAGGAGGAGTACAAGAAGCGCTTGATCGAGAAGTATGGGGCGGACGGGCGTTCCCGATATTGATGAGGACATCTACACGGATGTCTTGGGCCCGCCCACGCGAGGGCGATGGGTCGGTGTCCCGCCCGGCTTTCTCGGCCAGTGTTCGAGCAACCTCGGCCGTCGCAGTAATAGAATTGAACTTTTACCACTTCCATACCTTTACAGTACATTCATTATAAGTATAACATTTTCAAAACGTAATTTTGATTTCAGCGAGATCGACACGGAGGAGCGTCGGAGGGACATGGATGAGATCGGCGACACGAGATGCGGGGTCGCCACTCTCGAGGACAACGCTGCTCGTGCGCAGACAGACGCAGACGTTGCAGCCAGTGGCAGCCAGTGGAAGCCCGGGCGTACGAGATGACGCGTTCGACCGGCGCGATCGCGGCATCTCAGTCGGCGCTACGCAGAGGGGACATGTCCGACTCTCCGACGTGCGAGTCTTTTGTCGCCGGATCATCCTGGCCTCCTCCACGTCACGAGCATCCTCTCGAGGCCGCCTTCTCCGAATCCCGACCTCACCCTCCACTCCGCCCAAGATGAATATCACCCGGAGCCGCCGCGGACATCGGAGAACCCCCCGATCAACTTTTTAGCAACTTCCTCAATATGGAAGATCAGGATTTTGACGATTTTCTAAATCAGCGTCCTCCGAACAATTAGAATTAGAATTAGAATTCTCAGAAATATTTTTAGGATGTAACCGGTTAATTATATTCGATTCGTACCAATTTATATTTATTTCAATTAATAATTACTTTCTTAATTTATTAACATTATTATTATATGTTAATTTACTAATTTAAATAATAGTTACTAAATATTTATAACAATTAATTTTTTTTCACAAAAAATTCTTTGTCTATGACAAAGACGTAGTGATGGCCGTGTCTGATTAGGCGCCGCCAAAATGGTTGGCATTTCTTTGTCGGGCTTCTGCGGCAATCACCGCGGTGAGGCGCGATGCGTACCACGGCCTCGGCGCGATGAGATCAAAGCGCCGACATTCCAAGCTGCGGCGTTCATGCGCGCCGTCGCCGATTGGTACCACGGGCCAAGCTGCGCGTTTGGCGCATGATGAGGCCTTACGGGACGTAGTGTATCTCCAAGTAAATTGAAAATTTTTATAGAATAATTATACTTAGGAATACCCACGGATACTGGCAATCCGAATCGCAAAAAACCGTGAAAATCGGGTACCCGCATTTAGGATACCCGCACTCGATGGTGCGAATACTATTTTTCTCACTATCCGGACTGGCCCGCACACACCCCTACATGGCAATGCTCCGGATTATACTAACTATAAAAAGCCATAGTTGAGGCGCCACTGTTCACCAATGCTTATGTTGTTATTTTCCTTTTTTTAAAAAAAGTTTCTGTCTTTTTTTTAAAAAACTTTTTAATTCTTCATTTTTTTGCCTCTTTTTTTTTAAAAAAAAATTAATGAATAACTCACTTATTGTCTTTTTTATATATTTTTTTGCACAACAATCATAAATGTTATTGTTTACCTTTTCTCTTTATGTCTGTGTCGATTATTTGAATAACCGATTTTATATGTGTGATCTGATTATACTACATATAATTTCGCATAACTTTGTTACTGTTCATTGAATATATAGAATTTTTCGTCTTTTTAACTTTTCTCCATTTTCATTTTTAATTTCTTATTTTTCTTGTTTTTTTAATGTTACTAAATGTTACTCACTCCGTATTTAATTAATTAGCCAATTTGACTCTTTTATTATGTGTATTTTGTTTATTGAGAAAGAAAATAATATAAATATATGGCCCGATTTATGGAACATGTGTGATTTCAACAGCTTATTTCATTATATCTCATTCTCGTCATGTCATGATTTTTTCATCAATTCATTTAATTGACCAATTTGACCCTTTTCTTATGTGTACTTCGTTAATTTAGAAGGGAAATAATATACATGTGGTCCGATTTATGGGGTATGTGTGATTTCAACTGCTTATTTCAAATGCCTTATTCTCTATGTGTCAAGATTTTTTCATCAATATATCACATTCAGAATCCGCAAAAATGTGTGAACACATGTTTTTCCATTGTCATCGAAAAACAACAATTGTTTCTATTTCAGAATTTTATTTATTGACTTTGTACTTTTTAAAGTGTTTCCCGTCGTAAAATGCAAGTACTTTTTAATTTCTTGTAAAGTTGTTAACAAGTGTTATATTAAACAATCTAAGAGCCTACGTAAAATTTAAAATGTATGATATAATCTATTTATGATATTTATTTTATCAATTTTCTACACCTTCTCCAAAAAGGAAACCTCGATTTGTTTTCTAAACATTTAATAAATGAATTTTTTTTCTTCGACAATTTGATGTCGAAAGTAATTTTTTTAATGCAAATGATAAATGACCGTTTACAATTTGCAATCACATTTATTTTAAAATTTAAAAAATAGTAATTCTATTTAGCAATAATTTAATCAAACACAATATAGAAAGTCGAATATAATTTTTTTGGGGATGAAATGCGTAAAATGGAACTATATAGTATTACAATCTGTATTAAGCCCACCGCGAAACGCAGGCTAACTTGTATTGGTACCTTGTTGGAGAAAAATGTTGTAATTGAAAATTGGGAGGAAAGTTTTGTAGGAGAAGAAAAATAAGAGCGAAATTTTGATTTTAAGAAACTTGAGAGAATTAAACTTTTAGGTTTGAAAGAACACGTCAGAAATATTTTATTGAGAAATAAATTTGTGGTTTTGAATTGTGAATGTGATGGTTGATATGGATATTTAATGATTGTCATTTTTTTTTGTATCGATTAAGATTATTTTTTGTTATTAACTCATTTAATATAAACTTTTATCATTACCCCATTCTAAACTCATTCTAACATCTCCTAACCCACCCCCTAGATTTTTTGAATGGGTGCATTGCAAAGGTAAAAGTGGCTAAAATAAAACAAAAATGAAAAAATGATCATTTTATCTGAGATAAAAATATTCTGATATTGTGACAATACAGCTGAGACGGAGGGATTATTACAAACACACCAAATATTCACTGTAACGTTTCGGGGACAAATGTTATATAGAATAATTTCCTTGAAAATATAAGGTTAAATTACAAATACCCACACGAAATTTACTGAAATCTTCAGTTTACCTCTTTTTTTTTCTTCAAAAACCTTCAGTTACCCACTGAGCTTCAGTGAAATATTTTGTTACCCCTTAACCATTTGTGATGTTAGTTGACCATCAAAATTTTTGGGTTTAATACTCTTATCACTAATATTTATAATACTTCAGCCCTAAGGTTTAATTTCTCTTCTCTTTTCCTCTCCAACTAGCCACCCCTGCCATCGTCGTTGTCATTTGATCACCGCATCAACATGGATGAACTCAGGCCACAACAACGTAGAAGAGACCATGTCATCGCGATGCATGTGTGCTCCCTTGACTGCTTTGTAGTATAGTTGGTGGAATTTCACCTAAAATCTTTAACAGTCAACTAAAATAACAAACGAGCAATGAGGATAACTGAAGATTTCACTATACCTCAGAGAGGGGTAACTGGAGAATTTTAAAAATAGAGAGGACAAATTGAAGATTTTAGTAAACCTTATGAGGTATTTCTAAATTACCAAAAGACAATATCAACATGAAGCCTCTTGTGAAAGGAAATGATGATGGGGAGACTGGTGGTGTCAAAAATTGGAGAAAACAGACAAATTTTTCCCTACTTTTCCATTTACATTATCACTTGGTCTTTGAAAAACTGTACAAATTTCTCTTTTAGGTTGTCTAAAAAAATTAATTACTTTTTCTACCTCGTATTTCGTGCACTTTTAACCAAAGGGTCTACAAAAGTCTTATATTCATCTTAATCTTTATGCCTAGTCAAAGTCTTCAATCTTTTAGGACTTAGGGCGTACTTTATATACTTTATATCAGTACTCCCTATATCCTCAAATAATTGACATGTTTATTTTTGTTGTTTTATGGTAATTAATCTATGTTTTTTCGTAAATATTTAGACATTTAAAGTTAAGTAATTCATATGCATATCATAATTTACAACATAATTTTTCTAAATATTTTTCTAATGTAATTTTTTACATTATTTATATTTATAAATATTTGAGTCAAATATTGAACTTTTAAACATCAAAGTAAAATAGACCAATTATTTGAGGATGGCTAGAGTATCAAAGTGAAATATGCCAATTCATATGCAAATCATGTTCTTTTTTTTGAAGAATGGGGTGTGAAACGAACTGAGCCCGTTCAACCTCAAGCTTGGATAAGCCTAATTGAATTGAGCATCACAAACCTAGAGCTCGAGCCATTTTTCATGTTCGTTTATTAAATGAGTCGAGCTTGAATTGGGAGATTCTGCTCGGACAAACTTGTGAGCCTACATGAGTCTGACGAACGAACCGAGCCCAAACGTAGTATGCTTGAGGTTGATATATCTCAATTTTTTCGGACTTCACGGGCCATTTTGAGGCTAATCGAGTAGAATTTAGAAATCGAGCTTAAACGAACTACTCGCTTTTTCGAGCCTAACTAACCTTCCAGTCGAGTTTGAACTTGTCACGAGCTGAGCTTGAGCCCATATAAACGGGATCAGTGAAATTCGAGCCGAAGTTAATTTTCACGAGGTCGAGCATGTTAGGTTCGAGTTAGGCTCGTTTCAGCCTAGTGAAGATGAATACTACATAGTAAGAGTGAATGTGAAGAAAAGTTCATGTTTTTGAAATATAGATATAATGTTTTTGAGTAAAAGTTTGTGATAGAAGATGATTTGAGGAAAGGTTTGTGAAGTTTTTTTCATATTTTCCAAAAAAGAACATAGCCATAGAAAAATTATTTTTTTCTTGGATCTTACACAAAGGAACACACTTAGTCCATTGGGATACTTTAAATGATGTTTCAAAGTTCATTTAAATGGTGATTTAATATTTACAAGTATCTAGTTCTTGATAAAAAAATGTAATTCCCTCAATTATTGAATCCATATATCAGTATCGAGTAAACTCCATCCATAGTTCCTTAAGTTACACTGTTGTCTATTTAGGTCATATTTTAAGAATTTGTATCATTTTCATCCCGTAAGTCATTTTTGTCATATTTAGATTATCCGTAATTTTTTCTGTTAAAATTACAGTTTAAATGAGAATATTTATGTAAATGCCCATATTTAATATTCAATTTCACCTCATTCTCTTAAAAAATCTACAAATCAACCCTAAATTTTTCAAACCCTCTCACCTAACCTAACTTTCACCACCCAAATTGTCGTCCCTCACTACTTCGGCTAGTAATGCTCCGCCTTGCCTCAACACCGTCCTGACTGTCGCGCCCAACTTCTCCAAAATTTTGGAAAATCTCAGACCAGCAGGCTTGTTCATGATGGCTTGAAAAGCCCATTCCCGACCATCTCGATTCTGGAGCCAGACCTTGAAATGCTTCCATTCATGATGACGAGGCTGAGGTGAAGATGGATCGTGAGACGCAGTAGGTCGACAGCTACAAGGAAGGGCAGTAGGTCGGTGGCTACGAGGGAAGGTGGTGGTGGGAGGCGTGTCGATTTGTGCCTCCAGACCTAAGCGGGGCTGGGTTGGGTTCAATTTTGGTTGCAGTTAGCTCAATTTTGTGGGGATCCCGTCAAGAAGAATCATTTGTTTGCTTAATCGATTATTTATTTATTTATTAATTTTAGTTGTCCTTTTGTTGTTGTGTTTGATTTTGAGCTTAACCGGAAGCTTTAACCAACCGATTTACCCACACAGACTGTGTTAACTTATGCGTGGGCGGAGCCTTCCAAGTTGGCTTCTACGTATACCCCTGATGAAGAGGTATAGTGGATATTCAATTTGTTGTTGTGTTTGATTTTGAATGGAGAGATGTGGGCTGATGGTGGTACCTCCCCACCTCCTCTTCCTGGGGAGGTGATGACTACCGGTGGCCATAGATTTGTAATCAAAATTGAAGAAAGAAGAAGTTATAGATGGAAGAAGGCAAAATAATTGGAGGTTGACTTGTGTATATGCTGGATAGGGGGGCCGGGTTGCCTGAATTTGCGAGTTGCATGGAAAGGGAGCAGTAACGTGGGGGCTGGGGATGAGTGTTGTTGGGCGGAGCAATGATGGATGACGGGTTGGGTTGGGATGGTGAGAGGGTTAGGAAAATTTAGGGTCCATTTGTAAATTTTTTAAGAGATTGAGGCGAATTGAATATTAGATTTGAGCATTTACATAAATATCCTCATTTAAACAGTAATTTTAACAGAAAAATTAACGAAGGAATTGAATATGACAAAAATGTAACTTACGGGACGAAAATGATGCAAATTCTGAAAATATGACTTAAATAGGACAACGATATAACTTAAGGAACTAATTGTGAAGTTTACTCAATCAGTACCTTTCAAATGACATTATTTTGAAGAGAAACCTTACAATAATGTTAGAAAATACTCGCATAGCTTTTTAGCCATTTAAATCTTTTGAAGTTGCCAAGTGCCCACTTAATTAGTTGCTCTTTCAGATTAAACAATACAAGTTGCTTGTAGGAAATTCGTCCCTTACTTCATTACTGTATAACAAGTAGACCAAATGCAGTGATAGCGCATTAGACAACGAGGATGGTGCGGGAAACGTGCAGAAGAAGTATCAACAGATACAGCTAGAGCATTCCAAAACCTAGCAACAGGAACCGAGTTTCTCAAAGAGCAAAAAATCTACGTGTCTCACTTAATTAGTTCAGCATACTATCAAAAGCAAACTTCCAGGGTTAATTAACCTTTGTTTGCAACTACAGCAGCGGAGTCGAAGAAAGCCCCTTCATTTTGATCAGGGAAGCTTTTCGTATAACAGTGCACATGAATACAGAAGCCAGATCTGTTAAAAAAGCATCCAAAAGAACGAAAATGCACCTTGAGCGTGTACAGACAGACCACACAGCTCCAATATCTATCTCATCAAAGCATTGCACTGAACATACCAATCAGAACTCCATTGGGGAAAAGGAAAAGGGGAAACAGGAGGGAGGGGATCAGCTAGAGAGAACATACCAAAGCGCATTTTATAACAGAGAATGAAATGAAGAGCTGCTGTATTATTGAATTCTTGTATCAAGGTTCAACTTGAATGTCTCTCACCAATCTGAACAACTTATAGTACACGCAAGAGACGCACCAAATTGATCAAGCTTAAGAGCTTCTGGGTTATTCATATTATAACAAACAATTGACAACATGAAAGGAAAAAAATAAAAAATGAAGCAGACTTATCACCTCATCATTCCCCAACCAAGTGCTCCTGTCCGTCTTCGTCTCCAACTGCCAGCTCCAAGTGATCCTCGAATCATCCATGGTCTAATTGAAGCCAATTGGTGTCCACTGACAGAAGCAGCCTCTTGTTGGTTAGCAGACTCTGAGACCCATAGGAACACAGGTTTGGAGCAAACATAGGCAGCTAGCTGATAGTTCTAGCGAGAGAAGGAACAAGAGCTGAGCTGTTGTTAGCGAAGCGGATTGAGCAAATTGGCCAATTCTGTAGTGAAGTTCTCCTCCATAATCTACAGAACATCTCTCATGAAAGGCTCCTGGTCAATTACGCGCCTCCACTTCGCACCCGGGCTCTGCAAACGTAACTCAGATCAACCACTCACCCAATTAAACTTCCATGGAGACAGAATTTCAGAAATCTCAAACCTGGGCGATCTTTTCAGCCATCAGCTTTCCATCCCTAATCGAAGCCTCCGATTCAAGAGCGCGAACTGCCATACAATCCCTCGGCGTTTCGAACAAAGACAAAGAGAACTGCTTAAAAACAACGCCGACGTCGAAGTAAATGAGACCGGAGCTGGGGACGTCGACCCGGATCGCTTTAACAGGGAACCAGAGGAACAGCTCCTGGGCAGAGATCCCCGACAGGTCTCCAATCTGGCCGTAACTCAAAGTCCCGGAAACGTTGCGATCGTAATGCAATTGGCTCTCAAACATGGCGTTGCAGGCCTGATCCAGGTGGACCTCGAAGCGACCCGCGTCATCGAAGTGAAACTCGGTTATCCCCTTGGGAAGTAGGCCCATGGGCAGGCCGTGAGCGCGCAGGATCTCGTAAATGGTGTCTCCGTCGTGGGAGCTACCGCAGGCAACGGCGGAGAACAAAACGAAATGGATCGATATCGTAACGACACGGCGAAGTAAGGTCAACATCTCGTTGTTTTCTGAGGGGGGGATTGTGAAGGCGAGAAGTGGCATGGGTGAAATGGGGATTAGGGTTAGGGTTTAAGGGGGAGAAGGAGGAAGATGACAGGGAGGTGCCAGCTTGAAAACAGAGAGTCTGGGGTGGCTGGCGATGAGGAGGAGGAGGAGGAGAGAATGATGAAGAATTACAGTAATTATTATTATTATTATTGGTGGCGAGCGAGACTCGGGGTGGGGGCCAAAGCCTTTTGTTTTGTTTGCCGTTATTGCGTGTGTATGCTAATCTTCAAAAGGCTTCTGTTTCGCTTGTCTTTTTATGGTCCTGTAATATGACAGCACAGCACAGGTCATTTGTTGTGTTGTTGTAACCCCTAACGGTTCCATTTCTGTTCATTTGTACGTATTGTATTGGTTGGTAATCACGTGTACTTCCAATGTGTATGTATCCTGCAACAGTGACAATATATTAAAAAACAATCTAACAATTGTAACATACTCCATTTGTGTAGATTTAAAACATTAAAAAGAAAAGAAAGAGTAATATTTGTGTTGGATTATTTCTTTTGCAAGAAACCGATTTTGATGATCACAAAGTTTTGGGTGTTTTATGAAAAGTTTTGAAAAGCATTGATGAAATTAATGATTATACATCTTGTTCGATTAAATGACTTATGCAATATGGGCTACGTTACATTAAGGCCCAAGTTCTATTTAGTCTAAAAAGCCCATTCGGTAAAAGTGTTTACGAAGAAGAAAAATTGTGCGATAGTTGTAATTGTTTAGGACTCTTGTTGTAATCTCGTTTCAAATTTAAACGTTACCCTCAAATTGATTCCATGGAGATTTTCGTGCGCATCCTCTGTCGAAGAAAGCAGAAATAATGTTGGGACGCTCCTCTCTCTTGCTATTTAATCGAGTGCAAGGCTTCATGAAGAACAAGTTAAGAGATTGATCGAAGAAAAAAAGCTCTCAGTTGCAAAGAAACAGTGATCATTCTAAAGCTCTCAAAGACTACATATTCCAAGATCAAAGCTTCTACTTCGTTCTAGATTGCTCACTTTATTTTGAGAAGAGAGAGAAAGCTGATTTAAAAGTTTTTGTGTGTTTTTCGTGAAAAACCTCAAAAGGTTGAGTAGTTTTCTACAAAGCAGCTTTTGTAAGGTTTGTTTTGGTGAGCCTCGGAAAACCAAACAGGATTTTGTTAGGTTATTAGTGAGCCTTTGGGAAAACTATTTTGGTGAGAGTTAGGTTGTTTTGGTGAGCCTTGGGAAAACCAAAAATAGGTTTTAGTTGAGCCTCGGGAAAAACTTTGTATACTTTAGGTTTGTGTAACCATTTTAAAGTATAGTGGAAGGAACTCTCAAGTGGTAAGCTTGAGGAGAGGGCGTAGGTCGTAGACCGAACCTCTATAAACTGCTGTGTCATTCTTTTCAGTATTTTATTTTGGTTTCTCGTTTTACCTCTCTACCGTCGTGTTTTTGTAAACAGTTTGAGTGCGCCACAGCATTTTAAGTTTAACGAAAAGATTTCGTTTTTAGAGTCCACCAATTCACCCCCTCTTGTCGCCTATCCGGGACAACAATTGGTATCGGAAGCAGAGTGATGCGTGACAAAACCTCACGGTTTCAGATCCAAAGATCAAATGGCATCGATTCCAAGCATGATACTTGAAGGTTACAATCCATCAAGACCTCCACTTTTCGATTCCGCAAACTTCAATTGGTGGAAGACCGAATGCAAAATCACATTCGGGCACAAGACCACCATCTCGGAGGATCATCAAGGCGGGACCGCAAATTCCAACCATCACTCTGCTGATGGAAAAATAGAACCCAAGCCTCTTAGAGACTACACTCCAGATGATGACAAAATGTGCACAATGAACGCAAAGGCGGTAAATGTGATTTTATGTGCTTTAACTCTGATGTTTTTAATATCGTTTACTGTGACAGTGCGCATGAGATATGGAATAAGCTACTAGTGACCTACGAAGGAACGGATCAAGTTAAAGATACCAAAATGTTCATGTTGGTCAAAGCTTATGAAATGTTTGCAATGGATCCAAAAGAAACAATTTCAGACATGCATAGAAGGTTCAATGAAATCATCACACCACTTGGCGGTATGGTAAGATCTATACAAATGAAGAATTGGTAAGAAAAATTCTTTGGAGTTTACCTTCACATGGAGAATCTTGTTGAAGCCATTAATGAAGGAGGTAGTATCAAAACTATAAGTGTTGATGAATTATTTGGAAAACTAATGACTTATGAAATGAAGGATAGAGAAGATGAAAGGATGAACAGGAAACAAAAGTCAATTGCCTTGAAGGCAAGTGAATCAGAAAGTTCATCAAACGAGGAAGAAGTCGGTGATGAGGCGGCAATGATTGCAAGAAAAATCAAAAATTGCTCAAATATAAAGGGCGATATCAACAAATGAAGGAAAACGGAACAGCCCTTCAAACCTCCAATTTGTTACAAATGTAGCGGAAGAGGTCATATGCAATTTGACTGCCCAGCAAATGAAGGCAGCTCCAAAAAGCAAAAAGAAAAAGAAGGCTCGGACAAGAAAAGGTTCTTCAAGAAAAGAAGGCCAGGATTGAAAGGAATGGCAGCATGGAGTGATAGCTGTTCAGACACAGAGGAATCATCCTCAAATGGAGAAGAAGAGGCACACTTGTGTCGATAGACGATGAAGAAAGCTGCACCTTCCAGAGTCACAACTTTGTTGACTATGAAATACGAGATAGATCAAGTTCTTTGAAACATGCCTAATGGCCACCGCTGAATCGGAGGTAATGAGCAATGTCAATCCTTTAATTCCTCAAATTCCTACACCGATGAAAGAGATCTTCTGTTCACTTTGAAGTATGTCGAGATTATGATACTCTTGTCAAAAGGCTTAAAACCGAGAACATGGCGTTAAAAGATGAGGTAGCAAAATTGAGAACTAAGAATGAAAAGTTGGAGAAAACTCGCGGGTTTTATTAATGGTGAAAAGAACTTAGACAATCTTCTTGAGAGTCAAAGTCCTACTATGACAAAACCGGAATAGGTTATAGTCATAGAAAACCTTGTCCTCAAAAGAAGCTTGCTAATGTCACTTATATAACTGTAAAAGCTGTCATCAAAAAGGACATAGTAAATTTGAGTGTCTTTTCGAAATGGATATTTCAGGTATGGTGTTAAGCAAGTATGGATTGTTAAACATGTTACTAACGTTTATGGACCCAAGAGAATATGGGTACCAAAAGTCAGACGAAATGTTCAACCTGTTTAGGCCTTGAAGAAGCATACATGGTACTTGGATAGTGGCTGTTCAAGGCATATGACCGAAGATAGGAACAAGTTCTTCAGTTACACACCAAGAAAAGGAGGTACAATATCATTTGGTGACAACAAAGAAAGGTCGGTACTAGGTATTGGTAAGGTTGGTAAGATTGGATCATCTACTATCAATAATGTCTTGCTAGTTGAAGGATGAAGCACAACCCGTTGAGTATCGATCAATTGTGTGATAGTGGTTATTATGTCACTTTCAAATCAGATCGGTGCCATGTGATTGATAGAATGTCAAACAACATTAAGTTCATTGGTAAAAGGTGTGGAAATGTCTACACATTTGATTTAGATGACTTATCTTCTTTTAACGTGAAATGTCTTATTCGTCCCAACAAGGATGATAGTTGGCTTTGGCATAAGAGATTGGGACATGCAAGCATGCACACAATTGCAAAATCACAAAGAAAGACTTGGTACGAGGACGCCAAAGATCGGGTTTGACAAAGATAAGAGTGTGAAGCCTGCCTAAAAGGAAAGCAAACAAGAGCTTCCTTTAAAGCTAAACAGGTTGTTAGCACGACAAAGATTCTAGAGTTGTTACACATGGATCTATTCGGTCCAATCTCAACAACCAGCCTTGGAGGTAAACAATATTGTTTAGTTATTGTTGATGATTACTCAAGGTATACATGGACTTTCTTCCTTGCTAAGAAAAGTGAAACTCATGAAATATTTGTCAACTTTGTTAAGAAAGTGCAAAATGAGAAAGGTGATAAAATAGTTGCAATAAGAAGCGACAATGGAGGTGAGTTTGTTAATACGAAATGGAATCTTTTTGTGCTTCACTTGGCATTACTCAAAATTTCTCTTGTGCAAGAACACCCGAACAAAATGGTGTTGTGGAAAGGAAGAATCGCACCATTGGAGAAATGGTAAGGACCATGTTAAATGACCACTCTCTTCCTAAGTATTTTTGGGCGAGAGGCGGCAAGCACTTCATGCTATATACTCAATAGAGTTTTGATTAGGCCCATCCTAAACAAAACTCCATATGAGCTTTGGAAAGGTAAAAAGCCAAATATTTCTCACTTTCACATTTTTGGATGCAAATGTTTTGTGCTAAACTTGGATAAGCGATCTTGGTAAGTTTGATTCGAAAAATGATGAGGCTATTTTTCTTGGTTATTCCTCAAAGAGTAAAGCCTTTAGACTTTTCAATAAAAGGACTTTAAAGGTAGAAGAATCAATACATGTTATTTTCGATGAGGCTAACAATGTTCTCAGAGAAGATGATGATACTCTGAAGTCCAGCAGACACAAGTCGGAAGAGCAATGAAGAAAAGAATCTGGAGGCCAAGCAGATGAGAGTTACGAAGCAAAGATCATACTCAACCTGTTGAGGATGTTCCAGGAAGAAACAGAAGAACAAAACTCGATCGCCGCACGCCCTCACAAACATTGCCTCATGAGTGGAAATTCAAGCACAAGTCAAGTCATCCTCAAGAGAATATTACAGGTGATGTGACCCAAGGGTAATGACACGCTCTTCCTTAAGAAATTTCTGTGCTTTTCAAGCTTTTGTTTCACTAGTCGAACCTAAGACTATTGATGAAGCTTTACAAGACGAAAACTGGATAAGTGCTATGCAGGAAGAACTGAATCAGTTCAAAAGGAATGATGTATGGGACTTGGTTATCAGACCAAAGAATCATTCTATAATTGGTGCCAAATGGGTTTTTAGGAATAAACTTGATGAAAATGGTGTTGTCACAAGAAACAAAGCAAGATTAGTTGCTAAAGGCTACTCACGGGAAGAAGGGATTGATTTTGATGAAACCTTTGCTCTGTGGCAGGACTTGAAGCAATAAGAATGCTTTGTGCTTTTGCATGTTTTATGAACATTCAACTTTTTCAAATGGATGTAAAAAGTGCTTTTCTAAACGGGTTTATAAAAGAAGAGGTTTATGTAGAACAACCTCCCGGTTTCGAAGATCCTCATCTTCCAGACCACGTTTACAAGTTAAAAAAGGCTCTTTACGGTTTAAAGCAAGCTCCAAGAGCTTGGTATGAAAGATTGAGTACCTTCTTGGATGATCATGGTTTTACAAGGGGAAAAGTTGACAACACCCTATTCATAAAGTCTTCTAAAAATGACATTTTGGTTGTTCAAATTTATGTTGATGATATAATCTTTGGTGCTACTAATCAATCCTTGTGCAAGGAATTCTCTAAGCTAATGCAGGGAGAATTCGAGATGAGCATGATGGGCGAACTTAGCTATTTTCTTGGACTTCAAATCAAGCAATCAAAAGAAGGGATCTTTATAAGTCAAGCCAAGTACATTAAAGATATTCGAAGAAGTTTGGCTATACATCGAAAAGCCCGATTCCATACCAATGAGCTACTGATCAAGTTAGATGAAGACTCGAACGGTAAACAGGTTGATCAAAAATTGTTTAGAAGCATGATTGGTTCCTTGCTTTATTTAATCGCAAGTCGGCACGATATTTTGTTTAGTGTATGCCTGTGTGCTAGATTTCAGTCAAACCCAAAAGAATCTCACTTGCATTGTGTCAAAAGAATTTTTAGATACTTGGTTGACACACCAAATCTTGGGTTGTGGTATTCAAAAGAAACGATTTTTGAACTTTATGGTTTTTCAGATGCTGATTTCTTTGGTAGCAAAGTAGATAGAAAATCTACTAGTGGTTCATGTCAATTCCTAGGAAGTTGCCTAGTTTCATGGTTTTCAAGAAAGCAAAATTCAGTTGCTCTATCAAGCTGCAAAGTGAGTACATAGTGCAGGAAGTGTGTAGCTCAAATTTTGTGGATGGTTCAACAAGCTGAAGGATTTTGGTTTTAACTTGAAAAGTTCCCATTAAGTGTGACAACACAAGTGCAATTTGTTTGGCTAAAAATCCAGTTCATCATTCTAGAGCTAAGCACATTGAGATAAGATACCATTTCATTAGAGAACATGTTGCTAATGAGAATGTTTTGCTTGAGTTTGTTGATACTAATAATCAGGCGGACATATTTACAAAACCACTCTGTGAAGAGAGATTGACTACATAAGGAGAGAATTGGGCATGAGCAATCCAAGGTAATTACAGGTACATGTTCCTAAAACTGTTTAGTGTCCTGTTTAATGAAACAAGGACATGTAATATGGAAATTAATTTCGTATATATGTGTTCTAAATTTCTGAAATTAAATTGGTGCATGAATAATCCCAGAATTTATTTTCAAAACAGTGTTTTTGGACTTTTTTTTGTATTTTCGGTCAAAGAGAAGAGGAGAAGTTTTTTTTGGAATAAATCAGACTTTTTACTAAGGGTAAAAGAGTACTTTTTCAAATATTTTACAGTGTAATAAAACCCCTCTTCCACACTCTTCTTTTCGTCCCTGACACTCCACCTCTCTCTCTCCTGAAAGCCGAAAACCTTCGGACTCCTTAGCCAAGCACGATGGCCTCCTCCTCTCAAAACCCTAGCCCCAACAATCCCAAATTCCAGCAGACCCTTGTTGATTATTCCAGTGATTCAAGCGGCGAAGAGAACTGCCATTCACAATCCCTTGAGAAAAGCGCAACAATCGAAACCATGGCACATGCTACCCTCAACCTGATGAGTTCCGACGAAGAGTCGATGAAAGATTGTTGGTCAGCACTCTCCCTCGTCCTCCCTTGACAGCCTTCGATATGGCGATGACTCGCAGACTTCGAGCAGTGCTAGAAAGAGGAAGGCTCAAAACCATCTTACCCGATCCAAAGAAAACGGACTAGGGAGATGGGTTGCGGTCACTTCGCTCAAAATCCCGGCTCAACGGTTTCAGAGAAACCAAAGAAACCGAAGCTCTCTTCTCCCATTGTGAAGGTCAAGCCAGTGAAGGCAAAATCAACGAAGACCTCTCCTCCTTCAAAGAGAAAGGACTCAGATCCTGCAGCACAAAAGATCTCTGTCACAAAGGTACATCCAAAGTTTACCAAATTCCTTCGGCATTCATATGTGACTAGGGAAATTCTTGAGTCTTTTGGCGTGTCGAGGTAGTGAATGGTTGGATGTCTATGGCTTGATGCCTTTTGTCTCAACACATGCTAAGGGTTATACAAATCTAGTGTCTGAATTCTTGTCCAAAATGCATGTGGATTGGGAAGAAATAGTCTTGTTGAGTCAAAGGTTCAAGGAAAATTAGTAAGAATCACACACACACGTTTTTCTGCCACTAGGTGTGCTTGATTACATTGAAGAACCAATTGATGACAGTGAGTCTAAAGAAGAAGCCTTTAAGTATTTCTTTGGGGATGTGGGAGTTCCTTTTCCAACTCTACCGTATCAATTCACTTGCATGATGTTTAAGAACTTCAAACACAGTCTACTGCACTGGATTCTCACAGCAATTATCTTCCCAAAGGAAGGTACCCAACCGTAACTTGGGAGATATATGCCTAATGTACAAGGTAGTAAGGGGATTGGAAATAGACTTTGGTAAAAGGGTTGTGCAATCTGCTAGACTTGCTGTAGAAGGTAAGCATAAGGAACACATGCCCTATGCTACACCGCTCGATAATTTTCTCGAAAGAGAGCAAAGTCCTCGCACATCTGTTAAGAAAGAGAAGTGGGAAAGCTACACCTATCTCATTCCGCAATTTGTGAAAAGAGTGGGTTTCGAAGGGTCGGGATGGCAAGTGGACCAAGATTGAGAGCAAATATCTTTGGAGCTTTACAGAGGCTACGGGAGATCAAGGCACCATAGTTGCAAGGAAGCAACCAAAGAAGAAAGAGGAAGAACAGACAAAGACTAAAACTGTTGACCCAAAGAACAGAGGACAGAGTTGTTGAGGATCAAGAAGTTGTGACCGAAAGAGCCATAATTGTCTACAATCCTCTCCGAATCCCCGAGATTCCAGAGATCCTGGAGCACCCCACCTCGGTCACCAAGCACCGCTAAACCAAACCCCTATGTGTCCCATGTCAGGAACATTTTTTTTGACAAGTTTATTGTGTTTAAGTTATGTTTCTGTTTAAAACTTCTGGGATGCACAAACATTCTGTTGCCTTCTAACTCTCCTTCCTCTATACTTTATGATGGTTACTGCACTTTTTGATTATGACAAAAAGGGGGAGAAATATAAATATGGGAAGGTTAGATTTATGGGATAGTGATATGTTTTTGTTAAATGCTATGCGTGCTGGTGAGTGTTGGTATGATTCTGCTCTTTTGCAAATGAGGCTTACTGTTAGTTGTTCTTTTATGCAAAGAGTTGTGTGAAGTTCAGGGGGAGCTTTTTCAAACGTTTTCAAATGTCTCAAGGAGAATTTGTTCGAGTCTTCTCAAAAATCTAAACTTTAGTTTTGTCATCATCAAAAAGGGGGAGATTGTTGGATTATTTCTTTTGCAAGAAACCGATTTTGATGATCACAAAGTTTTGGGTGTTTTATGAAAAGTTTTGAAAAGCTTGATGAGCTGTTAATGATTATACATCTTGTTCGATTAAATGACTTATGCAATATGGGCTACGTTCTGTTAAGGCCCAAGTTGCTATTTAGTCTAAAAAGCCCATTCGGTAAAAGTGTTTACGAAGAAGAAAAATTGTGCAGTTGTAATTGTTTAGGACTCTTGTTGTAATCTCGTTTCAAATTTAAACGTTACCCTCAGCTGATTCCATGGAGATTTTCGTGCGCATCCTCCGTCAAGAAGAAACAGAAATAGGCTGTTGGGACGCTCCTCTCTCTGCTATTTAATCGAGTGCAAGGCTTCATGAAGAACAAGTTAAGAGATTGATCAAGAAGAAAAAGCTCTCGATTGCAAAGAAACAATGATCATTCTAAAGCTCTCCAAAGACTACATATTCCAAGATCAAAGCTTCTACTTCGTTCTAGATTGCTCACTTTATTTTGAGAAGAGAGAGAAAGCGATTTAAAAGTTTTTGTGTGTTTTTCGTGAAAACCTCAAAAGGTTGAGTAGTTTTCTACAAAACAGCTTTTGTAAGGTTTGTTTTGGTGAGCCTGGGAAAACCAAACAGGGATTTTGTTAGGTTATTAGTGAGCCTTTGGGAAAACTATTTTGGTGAGAGTTAGGTTGTTTTGGTGAGCCTTGGGAAAACCAAAAATAGGTTTTAGTTGAGCCTGGAAAAACTTTGTATACTTTAGGTTTGTGTAACCATTTTAAAGTATAGTGGAAGGAACTCTCAAGTGGTAAGGCTTGAGGAGAGGGCGTAGGTCGTAGGCCGAACCTCTATAAAGCTGCTTTGTGTCATTCTTTTCGATATTTTATTTTGGTTTCTCGTTTACCTCTCTACCGTCGTGTTTTTGTAAACAGTTTGAGTGCGCCAGACATTTTAAGTTTAACGAAAAGATTTCGTTTTTAAGTCAACCAATTCACCCCCTCTTGCTGCCTATCCTGGGACAACAATTTGCACAAAAAATGACCATCTTAATCTAGTACTGTCTTGAAGCATGTAATTTCGTAAAACGGTGTAAAATAAAATAGTGAGTGGCCAGTTCCAGTGCGGCGCAAAAGAAAGACTTACCCTGCCTGCCGATCACTCACTCACTCACTCACTTTAATGCATTGCTGTCTTCGGCCCCAGACGTAGAAAATTATTATATAAACTCCAGTGCTCAGTCAGCATCAGCTCCCTCTTACTGGATTTCTGTAGAAATGGAGGAAGATGGGACCCGTATCATCATCGCCACAGGGTGTTTGTTACACGACGAGACAGACCTGCTGCATTTTCTTCCTTTCTCTCTGCTCTTTCCCATGTCATACCCTCTTAGTTTACTTTTACTCCTTCTCAGGCACAGATTCAGCCATATCTCTCCTCTTTCTTCTTCTTCTTCTTCTCCGCGGAAGAAGATAAGAAGACCACTGCCCCCTCTGATCTGATGGATTCTGCCTCTGTTGCACTTCACCGTTTGCTGGTCATCTCTTGTTCAGCGCTTCTTTGTTTGCCCACCATCTCACTTGCTGGGGACCCTTACGTCTTCTTTGATTGGACTCTCTCTTATATCACCGCTTCCCCGCTCGGCGCCAAACAACAGGTCCCTTTCTCTTCCTTTCCTGATTTCTCTTTAACAATTTCCAATCTTGTTGTTGTACTTTCAGTAGATTTTAGGAGCACGCAGTTTGCATGGATGTTAATGGGTGTTTTAAAGTTGAACACCCTGGAATCTCTACTGATTGCTACTCACTTAATCAAATTCTCATTTCTGGATCGTTTCGGAGGCATTATATATCAGAAAGCTGCTGACTTGGTTCATGGTTTCTGAAAGGTTTTTCATTTGCTCTACTGCATAGTTTTCCCTTGTTCTTATGAGTTTTGGTTGTGAGTCTGACTATCGATTAACCTAATAGATATGGGTGCTTGAGAATATTTTATATTGTATGCATTTAGGATTTCAACTGCCTGACTCTTGGTCCATGGTTACTGAAGTTGTTGGCTTTTCAGGCCATCCCCACTCTTGTTGTTACATTGTTAACTCGTGAACGGGAAAAGTGTTTTGTGTTTCTTTCTCTCCTCTTGATCAGAGTGGAAATTATGCGTGTGGGTTTGATTTTAATACTACATTTTAGTTTCAATTGCCAGGTGATTGCAATAAATGGCCAGTTTCCAGGACCGATTCTAAATGTCACGACAAATTGGAATGTTGTTATCAATGTCAAGAATGATCTTGATGAGCCACTTCTTCTTACATGGTATGGTGTTCTTCAACAATAGTAATGTGCCAAACTAAAATATATGTTGGGGACACTAGTGTCACTGTGTTGCCTTAATTAATGTAGGAATGGTATTCAACAACGGAAAAACTCTTGGCAAGATGGTGTTTTAGGGACTAATTGTCCCATCCCTGCTGGTTGGAATTGGACGTATCAGTTTCAAGTCAAAGATCAAATAGGCAGCTTCTTTTATATGCCTTCCATTCAGTTTCAGAGAGCTGCTGGTGGTTATGGTGGAATCATCATAAACAATCGAGATGTTATACCTCTGCCGTTTGCGGTGCCCAATGGTGACCTTACGATCTTTTTAAGTGATTGGTATATGGAGAGCCATAAGGTATTTGAAATACTTGTCCTGTTAATCCTTATGGTATGTGTCAGCCACACCATACACTAACTTTCCTTTGGAAGAATACTCATTTCGGAACAGGAACTTAGGAAAAAGGTTGAAAGTGGAGCAGATCTTGGAGTCCCTGATGGTATCCTTATAAACGGATTTGGTCCTTATCGATATGATGGAGCAAGTGTTCGCGATGGAATAGTATACCAGATAATAAATGTTGAACCTGGTAAGCTCCTGAAGTATTATGCAAAACTTGTTCTTTTTTTTTTTTTGGTTACAGAGCACTAACCTTGCAGGTTTAAAGCCTATCTTCCACCACCCTGTTACATCTGTCGTATTTATATTGGATCTCTAGTTTAGTATGTACTGCTGCTTTGCATTCTTTGCTTTTGACCACACTTTAGCAGTTTTGCCTCTTAGAATTATGAGTCCCAACTGTACATACCGCTTGCATTGCTGCTCATTTATCTTGAAATTATTTGACAGGAAAGACATACCGCTTTAGGGTGCACAATGTTGGAATTTCAACCAGCTTAAACTTCAGAATCCAAAACCATAACCTTCTTCTTGTTGAGACCGAAGGATCATACACTGTTCAGCAGAACTATACAAACATGGATATCCATGTTGGTCAGTCATATTCATTTTTGGTTACAATGGATCAAAATCCCACAACTGATTACTATATTGTGGCCAGCCCAAGGTTCGTGAATTCATCTGATTGGGCTAAATTGAATGGTGCTGCTGTCTTGCACTATTCCAACTCTCAAGGCCCTGCAACAGGTCCGCTTCCAGATTCCCCAAATGATGACACTTACTTCTCAATGAATCAAGCAAGATCGATAAGGTTGTAATATATAAAATGCTTAATCTGTTAAATCCTTCTAGCATTTTTTGTTTTTAATTTTACTGCAAAAGACTTTGCATGATTGCGATTGCAATAAGAAGTTGATTTTGCTCTTTATGGATTGTAGTTGGATCAAACTATCTTCTTGATGGTCTGAAAGAACAGACTAACCAAATCTAAAAAAGGAGAGCTAATTGAAACTAGACCAAGCTAAGCATGCTGCTCTCAGTTTTACTGTAAATTTGTGCTTGTTGATCTTGTTTAGAAAAAGGGTACCTGAGTTTCTTTGTAATATTGGTGGACTTACAGGTGGAACGTGACGGCCAGTGCTGCTCGGCCAAACCCGCAAGGATCATTCAGATATGGTCAGATTACAGTGACAGATGTTTACATCATTGTCAATGGTCCTACTGAACTTATCAATGGGAAATGGCGCACCACTATCAATGGAATTTCATACCTACCACCAGCAACACCCTTGAAACTTGCCCAACAATACAATGTTTCTGGGGTATACAAGCTTGATTTTCCAAATAGACCGATGAACCGAGTTCCTAAAATTGACACATCTGTAATAAATGGCACTTTTAAAGGTTTCATGGAAATCATCTTTCAGAACAATGGAACCACTGTTCAAAACTACCATTTGGATGGTTATGCATTCTTTGTTGTGGGGTGAGAGTTTAGATTTGATTTGTATTCTTCTTCTTCTTCCAATATAAACATGGTGATGACAATTTTGACCAAATTCTACATTTGCTGCAGAATGGATTTTGGGGTTTGGACTGAGAATAGCAGAGGCACATACAATAAGTGGGATGGGGTTGCCCGTTCAACTACACAGGTATCCTTAACTCAAAACTTTCATATAAAAGCTATGGCTCTAAAGAGTTGAGTGTTAAGAAGAGCTGCACTCTTTGTCTTTCTTCTTTCCCACAAAAGTTACTACAACTTTGCCGTAATAGCGGAGCCAAAACAAGAAAATATTTAAGGAAACTATATTAGGGGCAGAGATTTATTTTCATCATCTTTTACTTTTACTATTGCTGTGACTCATGCGATTGTTTGCTTACTGGCGAAGTGAGAGACTTTTTTTCTTTTTCATTTAAATGTGGTGTTACATTACTTAACTAGTGTCTGAACTTTGCAATTGAATGTGCAATTTAGTTGGCTCTTCCTAAGAATGTTCCTATTGATTGAAGTTAGAGGAGCTCAGCTCCAAGAGCCTGCTCAGTAATTTCAACTGGTGAATCCCCTCTGAACTCTTATAATTTGTTGTCTGTTTCCTCATTTGTGCAGGTATTTCCAGGAGCTTGGACAGCAATTTTGGTGGCGCTTGACAATGCTGGGATTTGGAATCTTAGGACTCAAAATCTGGATTCTTGGTATCTTGGGCAAGAGGTTTATCTGAGTGTTGTGAATCCAGAAGTTGACAACTCTGAAGTTTCTATCCCAAACAATGTCATATACTGCGGTGTTCTTTCATCACTGCAGAGGTAACACTTTGTACTCAAATTTCTCATTCATTTGTCTTGAAATTATGAACTTATCTTAAACGTTCATCCTCTATATGTTAGCTGCGTAATCTAAGAATGTCTTCTTGTTTAAAACTTTTTTTGCAGGGACCAATCTGAAAGAGTCAAGTTCTCAGGTGCAACAACAGTATACGGCATGAGCAAAACAATTCGTAACCTGTTGATGATAGGTTTGGTTGTGAGATTTCTCAGGTAACACGTACCCTCCTGTATCATAGATTCAGATTTAACCAGGCTAAGTGGGGATGAACGAGCGTAATTGTTTTTAGATGAATTTTAATCTTTGTGATGGGACTTGCATGTGCTATAGTAATTTGCTGTAAAATGTGTGTTTAGGACATAGTCGTAGTAGGTAGAGTTCAACTGTGTAGAGAACCTGTAGCATACAGGAATCTCGCGATTAATTTGTAAAGAGAATGCCGTGGACGGTCATTTTGGACAGTCACTTGGACACTCTTTCGTTAAAAGCTTGTATGTATTTATTTTGATGATCCAGAATTGGTAACTCTATGTCACAGTTGGACAATGAAGAGACAAGACACGTTCCAAATAAAGACCATTAATAAGAGTAGATGTCATGGTATACTTTCCGGCCTCACCCACCACGATTAATGTCCTATACACCACACCACATGTTGTGTCATGGAAGGTAAATGCATCATTTTTTGCTAGGTTCTCCAAAAAAAGAAAATAGTTGTATCGATATATAAACTAAATGGGCCAAGAGAAGTGCTTGTAACTTGTGACGCAAGTAAACGAAGTTTGAATTGAAGATTCTTCTTCCGTCCGTGGCCACTTCAATGCATGTGTCATCTAGATATATAAACAAACATTGGAGTGGGGAGAAAGGAACTGGCACGAATAATCAAATGTCATGTAATGTAATGCAAGATGCTCTAAGTTTTTAGATAAGTCAAACGTGTAAATTAAATAGAGCTACTGTCGCAAGTTTCGGGTGGTTACTGGTAGTACACGAAAAGCAAACACCTCGTGTATGGGAATTTTTTTGGTCAAGCAAAGCAACCATGATTGGCTTCACGAAATAGGAAAAAAAATGTCTCCCACTTAAAAAAAGTTAAAAGTAGTAGTACTAGAGTACTCTTCAAGTGGGGGTAAATTAAAAGTGTTGAAACTTATACTTGTCCGTCTTAAATAAATGGTACATTTTACTATTCCTTTACGAATTGCACAATAATCATACTCTTCTTCTAATTCCCTGCGTGGCTAGGGCGTCGCCGCGGCTCAACCCCAGTTTCGCCGGAAACATCTTTGTAGGCTGTGTTCAATCTCAGTAGTGTCAATTGGAGTTTGCTATGGCTTGCATCAGTATTAATTGTCAAGGTTTGAGAGCAACTACAAAGGTCACGACACTGAAATGGGTTGTCACCAATCTAAAGCCTGGACTTCTTTTTCATATGGAGACAAGGCGAAGGGAGGAGGAGATGGCATATGTCAGGTGCCACCTTGGATTCACCGGATTGGCAGCGGTCTCGTCGCAGGATAGAAGGTGAGGCGAGATTGTTGTGCTTTGGCACTCGTCATGGGAGGTTCAATTTGTTATCGAAAGGAGAGAGTTATGTGGATGTCTAACTAAAAGCTTCGGGCGCAGAATACAGGTTTCTACGGTCATCCTGAAACTGCCCGTCTTCATGAATCCTGGCAACTATTACTTCAACTTGCTATGGGCCTATGGCCAACGATTTACCATGGCTTGTATCTGGAGATTTTAATGATTCTTTGGTATCATGAGAAACTAGATGGCTTTCCACGAAGAGCTTCGCAGATGTTAGCTTTCATAAATGCATTATCAGAAGTCGAACTTAAGGACTTGGGTTACTTGGGTCCAAAGTTCACTTGGTCAAAAAGGGTGACATGTGGACATTTTGTGTAGGAGAGACTTGGTCGTACGGTTGCTGATGGGACTTGGCAACATTTGTTTCCGACATGTTGGGTGCACAATTTTACTTCTCTATGTATGATCAGTCGGGTGATCGTAATACTGCTTTTTTCCACCATTCAACAAATGGAAGAAGGCAATGGAACCAGATCAGTAAGCTCACTACACCTCAACATGAGGTAGTGACGGAGTCGCGAGACTTGAAGGCGAAGGTGGTTCGGTTTTACTCACACATTTTTTTGACTGGGGGTCAATCACTAGTGGAATTAGTGCTCCATGGGATTCAGTGCCGGGTCACGGCAGCTATGTGCCAGCAATTTTTAGCACCTTTTTCAGCAGAGGGAGTAAAAGCGGCTTTGTTCCAAATGCATTCGACTAAGTCACCTGGCTCAGACGAATTTCCACCTCTATTTTATCAAAGATATTGGAGTACTTAGGGACCATCAGTTATAGGTTATGTGCTCAATATTCTACATTCCGGAGTTGTTCATGCATACATTAATCACACTTATTTGGATTTAATTCCCAAGTGTAAAAATCCGGTTACATTGGCGAAATATAGGCCAATAAGCTTGTGTAATGTCATATGTAAAATTATCTCGAAGGTTATTGTGAATCGATTAAAGCTCATTATAGGAGCGGTAATTTCTGAGCAGTAAAGCGCTTTTATCCCGGGATGACTACTAACATACAATGTGCTAATTGCGCTAGAAACTTGTCATTATATTAATTCTTTGAGAGGTCAAAGGGAAGGAGCTTTGGCTATAAAGCTTGACATGACTAAAGCGTATGACAAAGTGGAGTGGACTTTCCTTCGGGTAGTGCTAGCTTAGTTGGGTTTTTCGTCATCTTGGATCCATCTAGTGATGTCTTGTGTGCAATCGGCGAGTTTTGCAGCATTGATAA
This sequence comes from Stellera chamaejasme, assembly GCA_024586325.1. Classification (NCBI taxonomy): domain Eukaryota; kingdom Viridiplantae; phylum Streptophyta; class Magnoliopsida; order Malvales; family Thymelaeaceae; genus Stellera; species Stellera chamaejasme. The sequence continues at coordinate 7,611,252 of CM044982.1, read as the reverse complement.
ATGGTTCTCCTCCGGCATCTTTTCAGCCTACCAGCAACCTTCGATAGGGGGATCCCCTCTCTCCATTCCTCTTCCTCTTTTGCATGGAAGGTTTATCAAATTTGCTTCGCCAAGTAGAAAATCGGGAGGATTTGCAAGGTGTTCGTATCTCACGGTACAGTTCTTGGATTTCTCATTTGTTATTTGCATATGATACAATTCTGCTCTTGCAGGACGCACTAAATGCGGTGCAATCTCTCTTGCAAGTTCTTCATACTTATGGAGCTGCTTCGGTTAGCAAGTTAATTTACAAAAATCATCGATTTTCTTTAGTCCAAGTATTTCTCAACCGCAGAGGATAATTCTTTCATGTATCGTGGGCACCTCGAAGTTTATTACGACAGGTAAATACTTGGGCTTTACATGGCTACTTGGTCATGGGAAAGTGTTCCAAAATTATACTTGGTCATTTTGCTTTTAGGTATAATAAATAACTCACATGTTTTCATTTACTTTGATGTTTTTTTGCACATTGGCCCCTACATTTTGAAATTTAATATACTTCCTTCGTTCCAAAAAATTTTCTACTATAATTGGCCGTGAAGATTAAGGTAAATGTATCACTTTATAAAGTTTGATATAATTGTCATTGAGTTGAGATTCCACAAGCTTTTTAGACATAATAACATGTTCTCATTTACTTTTATATTTTTTGTACATTGGTCCCCACATTTTAAAATTTAAAATACTCTTTCCATCATCAATTTTTTTTCCAATTTGACTGGGTATGGAGATTAAAGTGAATGTATCACTTTATGTAGTTTGACATAATTGCTCTTGATCAGAGGTTGCACAAGAAACGATATAAAAAAAATTAAAAATAAAGTGAAGATAGTTTAATAACTTTGGAGGAGAGATGTTTCTATTTAAGAAAAATGTGTAATTTTGCAGGGACAACAAAAAAATGCGTATAAATTTTTCAGGAACGGAAGGAATAAAAACTTGTCTTCTTACTTTTTGAAACGTTACAAAAAGCTTACTTTCTCATTATTTGTGTACGTTTTCGTGTGCACAACTTTGCAATCATTCTACCACTTTTTATAAAAACATTATTAAATTATATCCTTTAGTTTTGTGGTGTTTGCACATTTACCCTTGATTTGTTTAATTTAATATAATAAGTTATCCTTCTACTTTTTCAACCGTAAAAAAAACCCGCCTCCCTATTTTTTGTATGTTTTCGTGTGTTGAACTTTGCAACCATCATACTTCATTTTCAAGATTTTCAAATACACATCCTTTAGTTTTTGGTTTTTTCACTCCTCTAACAATTTATTTTTATGGTTTGTGTACACCAACCTCATGTTTTAAATTTATTTGAATATAATTAACAGCCCTTATATTTTTTTAGACGTTAAAAAACTCTCTCCCTAATGTCTGCAATTTGCATTTGAGTGTGTACAACTTTTCAAGACCCTACTATATTTTGTTTAAATTTTTAAACATACTCGGGGTCTCCAAATCGCTCAAGTAAATAGTCATTTTTCTTTATAATGTTTGCATATAAACTTTAAATACTCCATTTATCCTAAATATAATGCCACAGTTTGTCTTGTTAGAAGATTAAGGTGGGAAAATTTTGGCATTGATTTTCCTATGCAACCAACACGGAAATCGAGAAAAGTGTTGCATTACATTTGGATATGATGAAATATTTAGCATCAGAATACTTAGTTTCAGTTTTACCTTTTCTACGTAAGACACTTATATAGACATGAAAATGTTGTATCAGCCAACATGATGAAGCTTGAAAATTTCAGTTAGTTCTCATAAAATAGATCTTGTTGCAAAAGTCAAAATGTCTAATCAATATGATTCATTTTATAATATTCTATTTTTACATCAATTACCGTATGGAAAACTCATTAAAACATTTACCAACGATTTTTTCACTCTGATTGGTAGAGAAAATACGTTCTAAATTATCAAAAAATTTCATTTATCACATTGATTTTTTTAACTATTCCGCCGCAAAGCGCGGGTGGGAATGAAACTAGTTCTATACATGGTCATTTGGTGGGCCACTCGGCAGTACATCCTGGTGCTCGATCAGCTACGTCAACGAGGCCTTCAGATTGAATCAACTCAATGTCCCTTGTGTCAAGATGCTACACAGACGGTTGACCATGTGCTCATTCGATGCCCTCGAGCATTGGAGATTTGGCAAGCGGTGGGTTCTTGGTGCAACACTAATGTGTTACAGGTTTTCTGGATCGTTTCGAAGTCTTGGGTGATGATTTCATTCAACATGCACCGTACAAGCTGGTCCAGGTGTGGCAAACGATTTCATACGTCACTGCATGGTCATTGTGGAAAACCCGAAACAACTTGGTTATGCAAAATGTGCCATGGAGAGCGTCCGGAATTTTCGTCAATATCCAGGTTATGTCTTACCTTTGGATATGCAGCAGAATCCCCAAGTTTCGTCTCTCTTGGGGCGATTGGTTGATGGCCCGTTACTAAGAGTTGCTGAAATGCTGAGTTGATTCATTTGCTAGTTTCTGGGTTCTTACTCGTTTTTTGCTAGTGGTTGTTGCAGATTTCCATTGCAAGGGGGTTTCGTTTTTCGTTGAAGAGGGGTGAGGCTGCTATTTGTTGTTGGGTGTTTGTCAGCGTTTCTGTATTGTTCTGTTTTTTTCAAATCCGTTAGCTTTCCCCACTTCTCATAGGTATCAACCTCGACTCTTTCCCATATTGATCTTTTTTTTCTTCATATTTTAATGAAGTGTTTCAATGCCATTCAAAAAAAAAGTCCTATACATGGTCACATGTTATTCATTGTAGAAGTTCTTGTCATCAAAGTGGTTCCCGAAAAACCGTACCCAACACCAAAGCGTGCACTTTTATTTTCTATAGTTTTTGTCTCTCCTTTTTCGGCCTTCTGAAGTTCGCATTAGAATAGAACCCTTTGGTGTGAATCGTGTGATACTTTACTACCTGGAGTATATTTTTCGGTAGCGTTTCATTTTCATGACTTTTTTTCTTTATTATTACTATTTCAATATACAAGATCAAATAATTTTTATTTAAATGAGAAATTAATATTTATACATTTTAAAAAAGTTATAAAAATTTTCTATAAAAGTCGTTATAGTAAAAATTTAAGTCAATTCAAAAGATAAAAAGTTATAGTACTAAAAGACAACAATAATGTTTTGGCTTCCCCCGAACTATTTTCACTCGTTCAGTTTAGTCCATGAATTATAACTCGGAATTACTCAGTCCCTCAACTATGCTCCGTCAAACACTTTACCCCTTTGACCGTGACAAAGTCAATTGATGTCGGTGTAAAATGCTTGTTTTGATCCTAAAATTTAAAAGTTTTTTCCTTTTCTAATTTGACCCCACAAAATAACATGTAAGTCGTTGAGTTTCGTTTCCTTTTCTAATTTGACCCCACAAAATAACTTTTACCAACTCCAACTTTAAAACTTTAAAATTATACAAATCAGACATTAAACCGTTAAAAAGTTGACACCATTAATCTAACGTTAACCGAGTTACCGATTCCAAGGACTAAAGTACCGGAAACTACATAGTTCAGGGACTGAATAATTCTGAATTATAATCCGGAGACTAAACTGAACGAGTCATGATAGTTCGGGGAACTGAACGACAAATAAGCCTAATGTTTTTGGCGTGAGAGTATATATCTCACCTCATCCGTCCGTCACAAGTTGAAACACAACGAACATTCGTCCAAATTTGTTTGCCTCGGGAGAAGAAGAAGAGTGGAGGCGCTTTCCCTGCCAAGCCAAGCTCCCACCTTATCGGGTTCAGTTCAGGCAGCCTAAATGGCTAATTCCAACCACTTGGTTGTGTTTTGTTTCCTGTTTTGCCTTCTGCACTTAACTCAATCCGCTCCAGACAGCGCTTTAGTCACTCAACTTCCTGGATTTAATGGCACTCTACCTTCCCATCACTATTCTGGGTAAGTAATCCTTCCTTCCTTGACTGTTTTCTCCTCTCTTTTTTTGGATTTTTTCCCCCAATGAAATACTAGTAATGGGGTCACTTCTGATATTTGTTTTCATTGATGTGTTTAATTAAGGTATGTGAATATTGATCAAAGTCATGGGAAGAACATGTTTTACTATTTTGTGGTGTCAGAGAGGAAGCCATCAGTGGATCCTGTGGTTCTATGGCTCAATGGTGGACCTGGCTGCTCTAGTTTTGATGGGTTCGTTTATGAGCATGGTATGTATAATGTACAAATCCTCTCCTGAATTTTAGTTCCTTTTTTTTTTTGTATATTTTGGTTCATCTAACTCAAATACTTAAAAAGCTGCATCTTTTTCTTTTAGTGGGATGATTCTATTGCTTCAGTCATTTGAATTTGGCATACAAGCGAATTCTTTAATTGATTAGCATCCAGAAATGCCAAGAACTGAATTTTTTCATTCAAGTGTTATGGTAAAGCTCGCTAATCAGGATTATTTCTGGTTTTGTTATTTCTTCATCCACTCCAGGGCCTTTCAATTTCGAGGCAGCAAAAACAAAGGGGAATTTACCCCAGCTGCACCTCAATCAGTACAGCTGGTCCAAGGTTGCAAGCTTTTCTTTTTTCATCCTCATATTATAATGTGAAAGTGATAGATGATCTTAAATGATTTCTTGATTTTTAGGTTTCCAACATTCTATATGTAGATTCTCCGGTTGGAGTTGGATTTTCCCATTCAGAGAATAGCAGTGACTACATAACAGGTGACGTTCAGACTGCCTCAGATACACATACCTTCCTGCTAAAGGTAAAACTAAAAGGAAGAAAATACTTTATAGTCACTTATCATTCTAGTTTTCTGCTCAATCATTTGACTAAGATGCCTTCAATGGGTAACTAGTGGTTTGAGCTGTACCCGGAATTCCTCCAAAACCCGTTTTTCATCGCTGGAGAGTCATATGCTGGAGTGTATGTGCCCACCCTAGCTTATGAAGTAGTCAAAGGTGATCCTTCTGTTTTGAAACATTACTGTGCAGAATCAATTCAGAAAAGAAAATAGTAACAATATTGTTAAGCTAAGTTTTTTTGGATCTACTGCAGGCATTGATGCTGGTATGAAACCGGTACTCAACTTCAAGGTAAGTGCATCTTGAAAGCCTTCAGGTCAAAGTGTAAGAGAAAAGATAGAGATAAAAGATTAATTATTAATTTCTGTCATTTCTTTTGCTCTAAGTTCATAGACACATGCTTTTACTCGCTGTCTGAACTTCTCAGTTATAGGGCTACTTGGTGGGGAATGGAGTAACAGATGAAGTGTTTGATGGCAATGCTCTAGTTCCATTTGCTCATGGAATGGGCCTGATATCAGATGACCTGTATGAGGTGAGTGGAGGTCTACCTACTGATTTTTCGTTTGCCCTTTTGACATGTCAGCCCTGCTCTCTGTTATTAGTGCTCCGGACCGGAAGTTTGGGTTGAAGAGCCTAAAAACAGAAAACAGACTACTTTGGATGTCTCCTGCAACTTTTTTCTAGTCGATAGTCATAGCCATTCTGCTATATCTTTCATCATGAAAGTACGTCAGTCAAATCTATTGAAAATGTATTATTAGAATATGATTACCAGATAGTATCATCCCGAAATTACTCCACTGCCTGTGAAATAACTATGCAGTTTTTTTCTGTGTCATTCCCTGCGCATGCATTACTCTGCTTGGCAAGCATGGTGATGCTAAGGGCCAAAAGTGCCAGCCCTGCAATATTTAGTTTATGGTGCAACTACAAATGATTTCTGACAATTAAGTCGCACAATGCAGGAGGTCAGTAAGGAGTGTGGGGGAAATTTCTATCAACCACTCAGCGATACCTGTGAAAGTAAATTGTCGAAAGTTGATGAGGTTATATACAGCTAAACGTTTGTATTCTAATGTTCTGTTGAAAATACAGATGCATTAGACAGCTTAATTATGTATCATTGCAGGATGTAGATGGTCTAAACATCTATGACATACTAGAACCTTGTGTTCACGGCACAAATGCATTGGACGAGGCTGATATGAAGATCAGGTTACCATCCAGCTTCCATCAACTAGGCCAAACTGATAAGCCCCTTGCTGTCAGAAAAAGGATGTTTGGTCGTGCTTGGCCTCTTAGAGCTCCTGTGAGAGAGGGACTTGTTCCAATGTGGCCTCAACTTCTCCAAAGTCAAAGTGTGCCATGCACAGTAAGTCTATTAGATGGTTCTCACTTATCCTATTTCAGTGGGTCAATTAAATTTTCTTTAATGTGATTTTGTTGATTGAATTTCGTGATACGAATATGCATTATTCCTGCTCTGTGAATATCTTGTGTCTATTAATAAATCCTAAACCAAAGTTGTCTCTAGGTTTGATATGAAACTGAAGCATCCCTCCAACGGTTTTGGTCTTAGTGAGCTTTATTCGGATTTCTAGGATTGTTCAGTAATAGCCTCCAGTGATAACTTTTGGGATATTGAAAATTTACGCATTTGTTTTTCTTCTTAAATGCTTATTATCATTGGAGCATGTGTGTTATTAGCAGAGAGCATTTAGCTTAGCCAGCTGTTGACATCGTTGAGCTGCTTCCTTGAAATTGGTGCTAATTAATTGGTTTACATGGGTGAAAGAATTTCAACTGCGTTCTTTGAATTCATAATATCAACTGTGCAGGATGATACAGTTGCAACTTCATGGTTGAACAATGCAGCTGTGAGAAGAGCAATTCACGCCAAAGAAGTGAGTGCACCCGTTGCTTGTGGTATATCATATGTATCTAGAAGCGATGATCTTGTATATGATCCCTTTGAACCATTCATTAGGTGGCCGTGATTGGTTCTTGGGAGCTATGTACGGACAAAATCACATTTGATCATGATGCTGGTAGCATGATCAAATACCATAAGAATCTGACTTCCAGAGGGTTCAGAGCTCTCATATACAGGTAATTAGATTTAATCCCTTCATTCTTGCTTCAAGGATCCTCCTACTTAGTTATCAGTTCAGAATTACTACTGAAGAAATGAAGATATATGAGGTCTTAATTTTTTATGCTTCTTTAAAAAAATTATGCTTATAAGAGATCTTAACCGGAGTTCTTTTGCTTCTCTGGCAGTGGAGATCATGATATGTGTGTTCCATACACTGGAAGCGAAGCATGGACGAGATCACTTGGATATAAGGTGGTGGATGAGTGGAGGCCATGGACTGTGGATGGACAAGTTGTCGGGTACTCTCAGAAGCTCAAACCCATTTAGACACTAATACCATGTCCTCTTGTCTAGTTTCTGCTCATTCATGATTACACTTTAAACGAAGTATACAGACGGCTTTCAAAATACTCTCTTTTAGATGAACTTTAAGGATGACAAACTCGGAATTGAGCTATCTTCTGCCGTGTGTTGCAGATATCTACAAGGATACCAGAAAAACCTTACCTTCTTGACGATCAAGGTGAGTGCTGATTGATTAACACACGAAGCCCTGCATGAACCATTGAATGCCGTAGAATCTACCATAACATAAATGGTTGGAGTTAAGGTGTAGTATGATGACTAAGTACCTTGTTTCTTTGGTATAGGGAGCTGGACACACCGTCCCCGAATACAAACCTAAAGAAGCGCTGCATTTCTATACCAATTTCCTAGCTGGTGAACGTATATGAAGCAGATATTTGAAGGGGGTATTCTTTGTGCATCTGATTTTTTTCCATCCCCAAATCTTTTTACACAACAGGAATTTGTGAAAGCTAATGGATTGAATGTTTGCTGGAGCAGCTACATTTACACGTGAATAAATGAAGAATTGATTATGTATGTGTTCTAAGTATATAGTGATGAATTCTTCTGTTGCACTGAAAGGTGGTAACTTACATCACATAACATACACAACTTAAGAAAATCTATTATCTTCTTCTGCCCCACTCTTCAATACGGAGAACTATACGCTTCAGCCTCGCCCTCTTGTTGCTTTCATACTTGCGCAACTGCAACTATATCGGTTCAGGTCGTACATAGTTTTTTGAGTGAGCAAAAGCTACCTTACATGCTTCACGTTTTCTGTTCTTTCCCTAGGGTTTAATTTCCCTTACCTTTTCTTTTCCATAAATCATATAAATGATTTATAAATATCATTTATGTGGTTTATGGAAATTAAAAGGTATTTACAAAATAGGAAATAATATGCAAGTGTTTGGGAAGTCAACAATAATGGCTAGGGTTTCAAAAAGTGGAGGAAGCTGAATTCGGGAGCAGGCGATCGCCCGATCCAGTGCCGGGTCGCTGGTCTCGCCCGGTCACCCGCCAATCATTTCGGGAGCCAGGCGATCTCCCGATCCAGGGTTTGGGTCGCCTGGTTCTCGCCTGGTCACCTGCCCTTCACCGTTTGACAAGCCATCCTGGCCGGGCGATCGCCCGATCCAAGTTTTGGGTCGCCCGGCTCTGTCGCTGGTTCAGGGATCTTCACTTTTTACGAATATCTTGAGCTCCGGAACTCCGATTGAGGTGATTCAAAAGCCATTTTTCTCCTCTTGAAAAGAGCTTCAATAGGAATTCCATTGCTCCAGCTTTGGATGATTACAGATCCACATCATTTGGTTTGGTCTTGGCCATGCTCACATCATTCCCTCCCACTTAAGAAGATTCGTCCTCGAATCTAAATGGGATGAATCCTACAAAAACTAAGACGCCGCAACAAACTTGGAGGATATTAGAGGTTAGTGAACTAAAGCTTAATCATCAAGTCCCAAAAATGGTTTGAAGGAATGAGATGGACAATCCACCCTTTCTCTTCACTTCAACCTTACACATAGCTTTAAGTCAATCCCATATAGATACTCATGTTTCTCAAAAGTTGCATGCATATCCATATTAAAGTAAGTACACTCAAGAAGTTCAATTCATGCACTTCACTCATGCGAAACATGAAACTATTTCTACAAACCTCCATTTTCAAAATGGTATGCTCAATGGTATATCCTGTGGTCAAATGTGAGCCTAGGCCATTCATTCTCATTGTGCAAATGCAAAGAGTCTAAATCATACATCAAAGAATGATCATGGCTAGGTGTGGGTGACATGGGATATAGGTCATGTTCATACATCTCACCATGATAATAGTTATGCCCATCATCCGAGGGATATAGCTCATAATGCTCGGACACTTCATATGATGAATGAGATGCACTTTCATTATTGTCATATTCAAGAGGTTCATCATTCAAGGAAGAGAAATCATATGCTATGGACTTAGATTCATTATTCTCTTCACATTCCAATTCATGCTCTTGAATAGCATACCAATCATCATCACAAGGGTGAATGCAAGTATCATCACATGGATATGGATAATGGTTGAAGTTAGTGATGCACATTTCATGGTCAACCGAATCATCATGCTCCATGCATTCAAGAGGGAATTCAAATATGTCATATTCATCATGGTTGAGAGAATTAAGCAATGGGTGAGGAGCATATGCACTTTCGGTTTCTTCACCAATGTCATGCTTATGTTCATGTGAAGGTGAGAAAGCATCACAAGCATGTTCATTATCATAACTATGCACATGTTCATCATGTTCAACCAAATCATTATTCTCAATGCATTCAAGAGGGGACACATATATGTAATCAAGCAATGGATGTGATGCATGCTCATTTTCAGATAAAGTGTCACATTCATGCTTATTCACATCATCACTAAACGAAAAGGATGGGTTACCTCTCCCCAGTTAGGGAAGGGAGGATCCTCCTCCAAAACCGAGGCTCTTTCTTCTTCAAGGCATTGCACATCCGTGTCCTTTTCTTCTTCAAATTCTTGCACAAACAAGGAAGAACAACAAGATTTAGAAGATGAAATGGTTAGTTCTTCTTGGAGATTGGTTGAAGGCCATGCTTATGTTCATGTGCAACATTCTTTTCACTCCTTTGGCTTTGGAGAGCTCTTTCCTTTCTTCTCTCTTTCTTTTTCTTTTTCTCTCTCATATTCTTCAAACTCCTGCTTAAGCCTTTCAATTATTTGAGAGAGATCTTCATTTGGATTTTGGTGAGGGCTTTGGTTTGGGTTGTGAGTTCGGGTTGCACAAGTGTTGGGAGGTGGAGTACTTGGTTCGGCCGAGAGTGTTTGTGGAGGTGTGGGGCTCAGTTTCCTCCAAGGGCTAGGGTCCCGAATGTGGATGGAGGATGTAGGTCGAGAGGGGACCTTCTTGTTTGGGAGTAGTATGGAGAGGGTGGCTCTTCTTGAGGTGAACCATATTTCTCCCATAGTAACCTCTTCAATCCACTCCAAGTCCGAATGGGTGCTTCATTGTATCGCTCTCTTTGAGCAAACTCTTGTCGACACCATCTTTTGGCTTCTCCTTTAAGCACCCTATGGCAAGGTCTAGCTCCTCTTCTTTATGAAATTGGTAATACCAAAAGTGGTACTCCAATTCCTCAATCCAATGCCATAAGTCATCTTCAAGTTTGCGCCTCCCTTTCAATGGATGAAACCCAATGAAATGTAGGTTTTCATCCTCCATTTGGCACACCTACACACTTAGACAATAAAATTAGTACCACTCATTTCCTCACGTGTTTGGTTGGCCTCTCGGTTTCACACTTGCCTTCTTCTCCACACAAGGCTTTCACAAGATCTCTCACACTCCCTAAGTGTTTACACTCGACTCTCGTGTTTGGAATTCAATGAACTTCACAAGTCTCAATTCAAGTCATCAACCTTCTATTAAGATCAAATGCAAACACACAAAGAGAGTGCAATGAAACCCTAGTAGAATCCGAAATTAAGCAATGCAAAAGTTCTAGTTACTTGAACTAGGGTTTTGAGAAAAGAGGTTGGTTGGTGGTTGAAAGAAATTAGGTATGATATAGAAAGGCTCTTTTACAATCACAAACACCTTTTGTGCAAGTTCATAAAAGATTTTTGGATCAAAGTTACTATTCACATGTGTTTGACATGAACTTCACATGAACTTTGCATGAACACCAAGAACACTCAAGAACACCAAGAACACTTTTGCATTTCTTTTTTCACAAATATTCTTTTCAACACTTTCTCTTTCTTCTTCAAATCCGAAAATGCTTTCCACTTGATATGATCACACTAGGGTTGCATGATCATGAGCTTTGATCTAGCTTGAGTGAGGAAGAACTCCAAGGAAATGGAGCCACAATTTCGGCAATGGGGGAAGGGAAATGGAACCTAGAACCTTTTGACTACTTGATCAAACAATGCTAGGTATTTAGTTGGACCCTCTTGCATGGATCACTAATGGATTGATGAAGCAAGATTGAGAACAAATGAAGAACAATGGCCTTGTATTTTCAGCAACAAGAGTTCTTACAAAATATGTTCTAAGTGTTACAATGGCTTCTAACTTGCATAAATGGTGAGGGCTTTGGTTTGGGTTGTGAGTTCGGGTTGCACAAGTGTTGGGAGGTGGAGTACTTGGTTCGACCGAGAGTGTTTGTGGAGGTGTGGGGCTCGGTTTCCTCCAAGGGCTAGGGTCCTGAGTGTGGATGGAGGATGTAGGTCGAGAGGGGGACCTTCTTGTTTGGGAGTAGTATGGAGAGGGTGGCTCTTCTTGAGGTGAACCATATTTCTCCCATAGTAACCTCTTCAATCCACTCCAAGTCCGAATGGGTGCTTCATTGTATCGCTCTCTTTGAGCAAACTCTTGTCGACACCATCTTTTGGCTTCTCCCTTTAAGCACCTTATGGCAAGGTCTAGCTCCTCTTCTTTATGAAATTGGTAATACCAAAAGTGGTACTACATTTCCTCAATCCAATGCCATAAGTCATCTTCAAGTTTGCCTCCTTTCAATGGATGAAACCCAATGAAATGTAGGTTTTCATCCTCCATTTGGCACACCTACACACTTAGACAATAAAATTAGTACCACTCATTTCCTCACGTGTTTGGTTGCCCTCTCGGTTCACTCTTGCCTTCTTCTCCACACAAGGCTTTCACAAGATCTCTCACACTCCCTAAGTGTTTACACTCGACTCTCGTGTTTGGAGCTCAATGAACTTCACAAGTCTCAATTCAAGTCATCAACCTTCTATTAAGATCAAATGCAAACACACAAAGAGAGTGCAATGAAACCCTAGTAGAATCCGAAATTAAGCAATGCAAAAGTTCTAGTTACTTGAACTAGGGTTTTGAGAAATGAGGTTGGTTGGTGGTTGAAAGAAATTAGGTATGATATAGAAAGGCTCTTTTACAATCACAAACACCTTTTGTGCAAGTTCATAAAAGACTTTTTGGATCAAAGTTACTATTCACATGTGTTTGACATGAACTTCACATGAACTTTGCATGAACACCAAGAACACTCAAGAACACCAAGAACACTTTTGCATTTCTTTTTTTTTTCACAAATATTCTTTTCAACACTTTCTCTTTCTTCTTCAAATCCGAAACATCAAATTAACACACATTACACATTTTTAATCAATGTGCTAATCAAATTGGAGCAGCTAAAGTTAAAAGGGTGTGACAAATTTTCAAAATCTCATTCACCCTTAAAACTTTTTTCTTGACAAATACTCCCTCATCCCTAAATCCCTAAAAAGATGTTAGGGTTTCTTCAAAAATCTATAATTTTTATTTTTTAAATATTTTAATATATAAAATTCAATAAATTATACTCCCTCCGTTCCCAAAAGATTAAAAGATTTGGTTGGGCGCGGAGATTAAGGTAAATGTAAGACTTTTGTATATGTTTACCTATTTACCCTTTAGTTGAAAGTGCACAAAAACGAGATAGAAAAAGTAAAGATAAAGTATGGATAGTTTAATAACTTTGAGAGATTCTGGAATAATCCAAAAAAAATGTGTTCAATTTTTCAAGGATGGAGGGAGTAATTTATATATATATATATATTAATTTTTTTTAATGAAATATTTCTAGTAAAATTTAAATGAAACATAAATGTAAAAGTTAAAATGTTCGATCTTTGGACCAGTGTTTCATCATTTTTTTTAAAACATAAACTTTCACAAACCATACCATACCCGTTGAACACATGGCTACATAGTAAGTGTCTGCATGTACCACACTACCAGCGACAAGAGGACGGAGGACCAACCTCAATCTCATCTGATAAACTGTGTGTTAGTTGGGAAAAGGAATCTCAAACAAAATCACCGTTTACAATGGCTTCCATGTTGCTGCAATCCCGAAGCTACAATGCCCCGCAAAGTGGCGTGCTTTGTTCGAACAGAAGTCAATCCACCGCGCCATCTGCATTCCAATCGACCCTCCTCCATTCGCGTGTTTCGCCTGGGTCACTTTTCCTTTCAGTCGGTAAGACCCGTAAGGTCCGACACGGACCGGTTCGATTGTCTATCACCGACCCTGCCAGCGCCAGTAGCCGCTGTTTCGATGTTGTGATCGTGGGTGCCGGCATTATCGGGCTAACAATCGCTCGGCAGTTTCTGATCGGTTCGAATCTATCTGTTGCTGTTGTTGATAAGGCCCTTCCTTGTTCTGGTGCTACTGGCGCGGGTAAGGTTTCTTGAATTAAGTCAGTGCTGTTAGTATGTTCTCCATAAAAGGATTCGACTTTTCTTCAGTTGAGATCGTTATATTTAATACTGGCTTTTAGTGATTTTCTCCATTAAAGGAACTAGATGAAGTAATGAAAACAACCTTAGAATGAGCTATCTGGGAAAAGTGGGGAAGAAAAGTATTTAGTGGTTTTGATCAGTGTATACTGCGCAATATTTCATTGTTGAAGTCATAGCCCATTTGGCCGGTGATAAGTTCTTCCCCAGTTATCATGAATTTTCTGTTTTTATGGCTCAAGATATCGCAAGCTTGTTTCTAACTCCTGGGTTTATGAATACGTTTTCATCTTTGTCTGCCCAGAAGGTGTAAAGTAACAATTGAAGTTGTGATGGATTGGAAGCTAACATTTAATTAGTGTTTCTATGAGCATAAATCTAATGCTAAGTGGATAGAGATTTACATAGTTGACTCCAGATAGGTTCCTATTGATGCATATTTGGTTAACTGAGAATGTCTTGCTAATGTGTTTCTGTGTTCTTTCAATCCTTCAATGTGTTCTGTTATACCAAAAATAGTTGTTAACACTGCCAATTCTTTCGGGTTTCCTTTTTCTGTAGTTATATTTGTAGTTTCAGATTTTCTTAGTTGTCAATAAAGGAGCAGCTTGATGAGTTCGGTTTTGCTGAAAAAGTAGCCTATTTCCTGAGTTCTGATTACTTGTAGGGTGTCTCTACATTCTATTTGGCGTTTAAGCTGGTTCCAGGGCAGGGCTATATATGGCTTGGACACAAGGTACCTGGAAGTGCCACATGGGAACTCAAAAGGAGAAGCCATCAACTCTGGGAGCTTTTGGCAGATACCATACGTGAAAAAGATGGAAATCCTCTTGAAGACTTAGGTTGGAAAAAGACAGGTAGTGTGAAAATTTTGTGGATGATCTATAACGCCCCTTTCCCTCTTCTTTTCCCACTAGAATTCGGAAATGGTATCACATAGAGCTATATGAAATATTGAAATTGGTGTATATGGTCTGCTGAGTTTTCTATGATAATTTTTAGCACCCAATACTGATGAAAACGTGCGACATTCGCTTCCCAATATTCAGTGATTAATTAAGGATCTTGCTAGTCAGAGGCCCCACTGTTATTTCCCGCCATCTTCTTCTTTGTCTAGGCATAGACAGCCATGCTAAGCAAACCAAACTCCATCTTGTTCTTTTAGAAACTTAGGTGGAATAAGTAGCTTGAACAGAAACAAGCAAGAGAATACCGTTAACTTTCTGGTAGCGTTAGCATTATTGTCACATTGCACATATTTTTTTGGGCAATAATCATAACACTGTGATATCATATGTACTCCAGGAAGCTTGTTAGTTGCTCAAACTGCTGAAGCGTTAGCCTTGTTAGAAAACAGGGTAAGGCAATTAACTGAATCAGGAGTTCGAGCAGAGCTATTGTCTAGCAGTGACTTGCTTTCTGAGGAGCCTACACTTTCAATTGGTAGTGAAGGTGGGGCTGCCTTCACACCTGATGATCACCAAATGGATGCTCATCGAACTGTCTCATATATTCAGAAGGTATTTGGCCTGTACTTCTAACGAGTTTTCTTTTGCCTGTATTGTTTTTACCCCCTCAAAAATAAAAAAGTGCCTTAATTAGATGCATTTCATATATTGATCCATAGGTCAACAGAAGCTTTGCATCAAAGGGTAGATATGCGGAGTATTATCATGAGCCGGTTACTGCTTTAGTAAGGTCAGTCTTCTTGCCACTGAAATGAATGTGCTGATCCATGGTCACCTCATTGTTGTAATCTTTCTCTGAATGACAAAGCTATCCTTTTTTAGATCTACCAGCTCTGGGGAGATTCAAGGTGTCCAAACTTCCAACAACACCGTTTATGCTGAGAAGGCCATTGTTGTTGCCGCTGGTTGTTGGGCTGGTTCTTTGATGCATGAGCTGCTTCGGGGCTCAGATTTCACATTAGATATCCCTATAAAACCTCGAAAGGTGAGCACAATAAATGTTGAAGTTCTTGCCTCTTTCCATTTTATGATTGCTTCATGCATTACTATGTGCACTAAGCCTTTTCCTATTTCTCAAGCTTGTGTGTGGATGTTTCTCTTAGTTCTTTGCATGCATGCATGCATGTGTGTGTGTGTGTAGGTAACAGTTGGCGTGCAGCATTAAAATATAAAATGAGAGGGTTGTAGGGTGCACGCTGGAACTCCTCTTACCAGTGGAGGCCCATATATCATGGAGGAGACTACACATCCGACATTGTTCTCAAGTTTTTAGATCTGCTAAGACAACCCCCACCATGTAGATTTTCTGTATGTTTTACGTTTTGAGTTGCTTGAAAGATTATCTTGTACTTGACATCATGGACAGGGTCACCTTCTCGTGCTTGACAACTTTCTTTCCCTTGAATTAAACCATGGGGTGATGGAGGCTGGTTATGTTGATCATCAAAATTTAGTGTCAACTTCAGGTGATGGTGATGAAAGTCAAAGGTTGTCTGTTTCCATGACAGCAACACTGGACATGTCTGGAAATCTTTTACTGGGTAAAGATCCACAATCCTCGTTACCAATCCCGGAGAAAGTTATGGGTTGAAAATAACTTAATAGCCTTGTTATTATGCAGCTATTGCTCATTTCTATCTTCCGTTTATCAGGTAGCAGCCGGCAGTTTGCTGGATTTAGTACTGATGCAGATGAAGCAGTAATATCTCACATATGGAATAGGGCAGGGGAGTTCTTTCCCCAATTAAAAGCATATTCACCGAAAAGTTTGATCTCAAGTGGAAGAGTTAGAATTGGGTTACGCCCTTACAGTAAGTTCTGTTCAACTTTGATGATTTCATATGACTCTTATGGTTGGGAAATGAGGATTGAGGATGTTGTCATTGGGAGACACTTTTGGTTTTCTAACTGCAGAGTATCTGAAACTAAATATTGATCTACCTTTTCCAGTGCCTGATGGGAAGCCGATTATAGGTCATGTTCCTGGTTTATCAAATGTCTTTCTTGCTGCTGGCCATGAAGGAGAAGGGCTTTCTACGGTAATCATTCGATGTTATTGGAATGTTAACCCTCTCTACACGACAGCTAAGATTTAACTGTTCAGCGGTTGTTTTTATCCAAATTTCAGGCCTTAGGTACAGCGGAAATGGTAGTTGATATGGTGTTGGGCAACCCTACGCATGTGGATCATTCTGTTTTTGCCATTGGTCGCCAAGGTTACTAGCTTTGTGATGTTTAGACAATTTGAAGTATAAACTGGTCTTTGCGAACAGAGATAGCTTTGGATTTACAGATCCTTGTTTGTGCAGAGAGATAGGATATGAAGATGATGCGGGAGAAGAATCGCCTTTCGACACTAGCTGATGCTCTCCAGATTCCAGCCAGCCAGCCAGTTCTCTCTGTTTTTCAGGCCTTGCCTTGCCTGAGCTGAGTAGTAGGTGGTGGTCTTCTCCACTCCAGTTTAATGTCAGAGCTCAAGCACTATATATTAATCCACCCTCATCACTGGTCTTAGTTTTTCATAACACAACAGCTAATTGAAAAGTTGTTGTCGAACATGCAGTTAATAAATGTTCTGGTATGTGGTTGATGAAGAGTTGATGTGATTCATAGTAATTGTCTAACATCAACTTTCCCAAATTTCAATTTTTCTTCTAATAGTCAGGGGCTTGATTTCTGTAATTTTAGTTTAAATTATACGACGGATGGCTTTAGTGAACTTAAGCTGTGCACAAATTTTCATTTGACAATCAATAATGAACCGTCTAGTATTTCAATTTTTTTAAAGGTGGAAACATCCAATAAAAAGGGTATATTTAGTTTGAAGTAAAGTAGGAACAATGTTAAGTTTGGTGGCGTAAGTGAAACTTTGAAGCCTGGAAGTCGGAAATGTAAAGGTTTCATGGTCATTTAATAGTTTTACCATTTCCCAACTTAGCAGAAGCCTGAACTGATGGACAGAAGAATACAATTGACTCGTCCCTGAAACGAAGAGAGTAGTATTTTTATTCGGTGGCTAAACAATGGCCATTTCGACCCTCCAAAAGCTCTCCTCCCAATTCAACTTCAGCCGCCTCCCTTCCCTTTCCTACAACCTCCTTATCGCTCGATCCTCCACCACTTCAGCTGCTCCGTCGCCCACGACCGGATCCAAGAAGGTCGCCGATCGAATCGTCAAGCTCTTCGCCGTCGATCCCGAGGGCCAGAAGCGTGAGATCATCGGTCTCTCAGGCCATACTCTTCTCCGTGCCCTGGCGAATAGCGGCTTGATTGACCCAGCGTCGCACAGGCTAGAGGACATCGACGCTTGCTCTGCCGAGTGCGAGGTCCAAATCGCGGAAGAGTGGCTAGAGAAGCTTCCTCCTAGATCTTACGACGAAGAATATATTCTCAAGAGGAGTTCTAGGGCTCGAGTATTGAACAAGCACTCGCGCCTTGGTTGCCAGGTCGTCCTCACGCCTCAGCTCCAAGGTATGGTCGTGGCTGTTCCTGAACCCAAGCCTTGGGATATACCATAAGTAAAGGAAATGATTATTCTGGGTTTTGTTCCATTTCATATGGGTCTGTCTTTCTGAATTTGAAATGAACCTTTCTGAGAATAATGCCTGATTTTGTTGTGCTTCTTGAATTATCCATATAGATTGAGCTTACCTTGAATTTCTTTTTCTGCAAATCTTTGTTTGATTATTGTAGGATGGTGTTTTTATGAGTAGGAGATGCTTTAGCTGTTGAATGTTGTAATCTCAAATAATTAAATGAGTGCTTTTAGAGATGAAAATTGTCATATGCACAAGATTCTGTGTGATGTTATGTTAGCTAACATCCCTACTCTCATTAACCCAAGCAGATTGACACCTTTCAAAATTGAAATTGTCCCAAATAAGTTGTAGTTTTACATATTCTTGTAGCTTCTTTCAATTCTTAGTTTACTACTAAGAGTCTAAGAGTGTTTATTTATACTTAGTTTACAGGTCTTTAGGGCCTTAGCACTCAGGAGAGGAAAATGTAGCTGTCCTTTGTCACTTTAAAGTTTAGGATCATAATAAAAAATGGTTATGATAGTTTCTTCATAGCTAAGAACTATTGGTAGATAGCATTTCCGACATTATAAATATATACTCCCTCCGTCCGCAAAAGACTCCACCATTTGAATTTGTTGTTTCAAGGTTCAATGTTTGACTCAAATTTTAACAAAGATAAATAGTTTTAAAAAATTCAGAAAAAATATATTCATAAAATTTAGATTTCAAATTATGATACACATATGAAATATTTAATTTTCGGTGTCTAAACATTCGTAAAAAAAATCATAGATTAAATACTGTGAAACTGTCAAAACAAATGGTGGAGTCTTTTGCGGACGGAGGGAGTATATATTATTGGTGGGAGTGTTTATATGATATTATGAATAGTGATAATTTTGACTAATTTTGACTTTTTTATTATTCAAAAATCCTTTTAGTTTTCAATCTTTTACAGAGTAGTCCATGTTTTCTCGCATCACATTTGCTTCCAAAATGGCTCTTTCATCTCCAATGACAAAATGAAGCTTTAAAAATCTACATTAGTTCAATTAATTATATTTAAATTGTTTATTGTCAGTTAAGAAAACGTCGTTGAGAAAAATTCGAAATTGTCTCTTAAGACTCTCATATATATTTCTTTTAATTTTCACATTCAACCCTCTTTGTTATATGATAGTGACACATGAATATTTTTTCCTATCCCTTTTTATTTTTATTTATTTTTTACTTTAAATGTTTTTTTAATATCTTCTATTTTTGTATATTTCCCCGCAAGTCTTTTTATATTTCCTTGGTCCTTTAAGTTTTTATGGTTATAATTAAAACCCTTTTTTGCTCATTCTCTTTTACCTTTTTAATACTAAAAATTTAGTTAGTATTTTTTAATAAAATGAAGATGTTATTTTCTTCTTTATTCTAATTTAGCATGTTATCCTATTTTCACGGTTTTGCTCATTTTTTTGGTGCTTATAAATAAGTGGTATCTTTTTAATCAAATTACTGATGTTTTTTCTTCTTCAAAAATATCAATTTATTTTTTTACTCATTGATCTTTATTTCAAGAATAATTAAATTTTGCATGCTAAATTTTTTGGGATTATGGCTCTTTTACTTTGTGTAACTTTAAATTTATAATTTTTAAGTTACTTATATTTCATATTTGAATTAGCTATATTTCAAAGGCGAAATCATTTATTTTGGGCATTTTAAAAATAAATAGAACATTTTTCCTTTTTTTTTGAACAAGAAGACTTATTTTATTAATGATAAGTTATTATGAAATAAGTCGTAAACGATAAACTAAGACATCCATAAACTAAGACATCCAGAGGGGTAATCTCCACATAAGTGGAATTATTTGAGAAAAAATCATTGCAGAGATCCGAATTGTTTTGTAGATTGTGGTGGAACAGAGATTGTTTCAGATTGGTCATTAAAACCATTGCAGCTGCTATATAGAAATGCAGTCGTATATTTATGTACTAGATTCGTGTTTCGGTTGGATTAATGTTTAGTTCAAATCGTTTCATCATGTCATCTGCATGCATCTCCCTCCAAAAGGAAATGCATGCCTGTTTCTTGATTCTGGCAGTTGTTTGCGGGGTAAGAAGGTTACACACACACACTGTTGCATAGCTGGCTGCTGCTTAAGAACACGATTGTAAGCAAAGTATGACACGCACAGTTTCTTCATCTATATAGCATGAAGAAAACAATTGATGAGGAGGACATGATTACTTGGAAAAATTAGGAGAGAACCGGACCTGACTGTCTGTGTTCTAGAAAACATGATGAGCAAAGAAGCAAAGTTTTGTACTGTGCAAGCAAGCAAGCAAGCCGTCATCAAACTTTGAGTAGTAGTGCCTTTTTTGTTTGCCATAAAATAATAATAATAATAATAGTAGTAGTAGTAGTACTCACCACTATTTCACAACCTTTTTATCATAACATCTAAAACAATCTCTCTTTCATAAATATTACTACATCCAATATTTCAAAACACAAGTTTTTCATCACAACAAAACACAGAGAACACATATAAATAAGTTTCAGTGTAGAAATGATGGTTGTGTTCGCAAAACTCAGGTTTTGGCAAAACCTTAGTTTCACGAGGCCAGCCAGTAAAAGTTTAAATCTAACATCACCCCCTAACATTAAAAAACAAAGCCTACACCCTCAAAACTTTCTAACCCGTTCATTTCCCCCACCACCATGCCCAACTGCCACAAGCCGAATAGCCGCATCGCTTGCTTCGTTGACGTATCCTACTGTGTCGCTTCCCTATACCTTGGCACATCGCCTCTCCTAGCCATGTCTACCGATGAGATCGATGTGGAGCCTAGAATCTACGAGATCTAGCCGCCACGAGACTGCGAGCCTCCATTCGTGGCCAAGATCGCGGTGCATGGTTAGATCGATAAGTGACGATGCAGAGCTGGGATGATGATATGAAGGTGGATAGTGCAAGATCACGATGCAGGGTTAGATCGGTGTGCGAGCTAGGGAGGGCACGAGTGAGGCTGGTTCACTGGAAAGCAGGGAAAGTGGGAGGGATAGGCGACGGGGTAGGGATAGGGGGAGGCGGTGCTTTCGATGGAAATGGAGGTTGGTTACGGTGATGGGGGAAAATGACAAATTTGAAACTTTTGTGGTTTTGGCGTTAATTGCCCTAATCTTTGGTATTGATGTTAGGTTTAGTCATGGTTTGGGGAAATCGGGTTTCAGAAAAGCTTAGGTTTTGCAAACACATCTGATTACTTCAAAGTACACAAGTACATGGTTAGGCTTCCAATTTCTCACCAGGGGATTGTGCTTTTGTGTTCTTTCACAATTTCAATATCAATCTTTTAGAAATATTTACACAACCTTTATTTCCTATGTCCTTTGTCTTTTCGCAAATCTATTACTTTCTCTGAGTTAAACAAAAATAGCTTTTTAAGTAAAAGAAGAAAATAAGTGTAAATGGTAAAATTGATGATATGAGCAAATCCGAAGAAAACAAAAATGGGACATGGGCCTTGTAATAAAAAGAGAATTTGGGTTGGGATCCAAGAAATGAAACGGCCCGACCCAAGTGTTGTCTGAATGGGAAACCCTAATCCTAGAATAGTGTAGTTGGTGGGTGTATAAATATGGGAGAAAATATGCTCGCTTGGTAGCCGGCGGCAGAATCAGCAGCGTAGCGATTGCTGCCGCGGAAGTCATAGGCGTAAGGAGGGAGGTGTATGAATGATTAGTTCTCTTTGTTTTGTTTTGTTTTTGTTTTTGTTGATTGGCAACGCAAGTCAGCTTCTTGGTTGGATTCTGGCAATGGATCCAGGCAAACTTATTAGTACAACAATCTTGCAAAATAGAGAAACGCACGCCAGTGTCACTCGCCTGAATCTGATAATCTCTGCTGATTTTTCAGGCCCTTATCCCACTGGCACATTCTTAATCTCTTCTGCGGCAAACGCACTCTGTCCCAATAACTCTTCCATGTTTTGTGGCAATTTCTTCGTTTGCTACACTAACATCATCTTACTTGCTCGTCCGTCAGATCCTGCCTCCTTGATCTGATCTTTACGGGCTCATTGTTAGATTACATTTCATTTTTTATTCTTTCTACTTCATTTGGTTGGTTGATCTTTGAGAATGTATTCTATCTGTTTAATCACAAGTCTCAAGGCATTAAATTTTGCAACATGGTTGATGGTGGCTCCTGTGGCTGATTGCTGCTGTGGTTAGATGAAGTGGCCAATTTTCCAGATGGCTCTCAGATTTACTAGGACAGATCAAACAATGATCGGTTTACCAACTGGGATAGAAGGTTTAACCAATGAATTACTCAAATAAGCCATAACCTGTGGTGATAATACACTTATGCAAATAGACAGGCACACCACACATTATTTCAGATGTGTTTATAGAACATTGAGTTGAATATTAACTTGGATAATTGATAAACAACTTTGTGGCTTCCTTACTACCAGGATCAGAAATGGGGCTCCATTATTAATGACTTTACTGAGTTGACACAAGTCTAAATATTATTGACAACTCGTATGTGTGTGTGTGTGTGTGTATCAACCGGAAAAAGAAAAACAGAACAATGACAAGCCATATGGAGTATGAGGAACAGGACTTGCAGAGGTTTATAAAACCATGAAAATCGAACAGAGATGTTGTTCAGTTGAGAAACAGGAGAAATCAAGTGGTTTGGTGGGGTGCAGTCTTAGCCTTCATATGTTTGATCTCATACGCGTTGACACTGCAGTAGACGCTATGGAGAGCGAAGGAGACATAAATGCTGCAAGAGACGATAACGACGGCGATCATGTAGCCAGCGGTGGTCCACGACTGGTAGACACCGCAAGCCAGCATCCCGAGCTTGAGCTGCACCACGTCCACCATGGAAATCCCAAGGTATGCGCACCCCAGCAGCGAGGCGCCCACGGAGAGAACCAGCAGTACGATACGGATGGCCATCTTGGGGCCGGTCTCCACATGCTCCGCGTGCACTCTGAGGAAGATGCTAAGTGCCTTGGCCACCACGCTTGACAGAAGGAACCACGCGAAGGAGATGACCTCCGACACCACCAGCCGCTTCCCGATGTCCGGAGGACACGCCGGCTTATCGTATAGTGGCCGGTCATCTGGAGACGCCATGGACAGGCCTAGGAACACTGCCACTGAGAAAAGCTCATTCACTTTGACCAGGTCCTCCAACACTGCCAAGTGTGCATCCTGCATTTTCTTCTCCTCCCCATTTTCCTTCTGCTCGCTGCATCAATCAATGCACCCAATTTAATTCCAACCCAAAATCACAATATGTTAACATTAACTAGACGAAGTGGGAAATGCTTCGACAAGCCTACCATTTTATAGCTTTCGAATTTCTTACACTACTACGGTAAATGATAACGCAATTGCAAATGGACCATAGATGAGACATAATTACCTTGCCGTCCCATCACCATTAGTGCTCATGGTAACTTTTTTGTGGAGGAGTGCTATATGATCACAGCTAGTAACTGATCTCACCCAATTGTACTTATAGCAACTCTATGCCTTGGAAAATAAGCAACATATATATTCCATTGTTGTGGTGAAGCAAGAATAGAACGGCAGAAGGACCCCGGCTAGTTATATTCTATGCTGAACCCTTCAAGGTAAGGATAAATTAACGACTTTATTAAGTAAGTTTCACTGTTTCAGCACAGGCAGGTAAGTCCGGGAAGAATAAACAGTACGTGCATCCGCAAGTCTAAGAAAATTAAACGATACATTAATTATGATGAATACACTCAACAAGATGCTCTCAATGTTGTTTGTATTCTGAATATTTTTAATAAACTAAGTTTGGCCATATAGTCATTTTCCGCAACTGTACTTATGTGCTTAATTCGTATCAAAACTTTTTAAAATCATTTGATCAATTTGAAGCCAGTGGGGTGGGGTGGGAACGAAGATGATGAACATATGTGCGCCGTCGTATTGGATTGGGAAAGGAAATGAGAGTTTTAATGTTAGGGGTAAATTAGCCAAGAATTAGCTTGCAAACTAGTTCGAGCTCCGCCCGTTTAATGGTCGAATTAAAATTTAGCGTCTAGCTCGAGTTTGTGGCTTATGAAGCTCGGTTCGTTTGGCATCATTCGAGCTCGGTTCAATTCATTTTTTACCCCCTAATAAGAGATGGTTGTGATCAACATAAAACCAAATTTGAACACCAAAACAAGACAATTATCATCATTATGAGCTTTTTTATTATCATAAAAGCAAACTTGATCATTAGTGTGGTGACTATATTAGCAACGATGAACGACATTACGAATAATTATATATAGGAAGAGAACTTGACTGATCTGAAGGGTTTCAATATTCTTCAGTTTTAACGTTAATCGATTGACTTGCGATCAAGTTGTTTCATTAGTGTAATTAATTTTTCGATCGCGAGTCGGTTTGTTGTAAAATTTGTTGATGTGAAGATTTGTAGAAATAGTTTTTCTACGATTACATCTTAATTCTCGCTACGTACGTTACAACATCATCCTTTTTGTTTAATTAAATCGGTTAATCATAGAGCGTTTTTTAGCAATATCCATGGCAATGAAAACTGAGAAATTAACATGGTGGTAGAGTTATAGTAGTTTCTTATTAATCACATTAATTAACGTATCATGCATGTCGCCGAAAAGTGAGAAACAAATTTGGGAGCGAGAGAGGAGCTTAATAATAGTATGAGACGCAAAAGTTTATTTAAGTTAATTAAGCACTCATCACAAAACAACGGACGACACATTTGAGTTCACAGAAAACAATGTGATCTTGGAAATTAAGCCAAAAATAAATAAATTACAAATGCTCCATGAAATCCAATTTCAACAAGCTGCTGGGATCAATGAGTAGTTATCAGACCCGACCGATTGAAGACGAATGAATTATATATATGAGGCTGTGGGGTTAATTATTAATTAATCTTTCTCGACGCGTAAAGCGGCGTAATAAACAGAGTAACCCATGAAGGGAACGTAGATGATAAGGGCGATGGAGACGATGGAGACTAGCCATCTGGTAGCCTGCCATGCATGAGAGCTTCCACATTTCAATGTCCCAACCTTCACTTGGATCATGTCCACCATTGACACCGTCAAGAATATGCACCCTAGCACCGATCCTATGATCGACAGTAACAACATCACCGTTCGCATCACCTGCATACATACATACATACATGCAACAATATCAGTAGTTAATAAATACTCCATCAATCCATCTCATCAAATTAAGATACAATCGTATTTTTTTGTTTCCTTTTTAATTGTTCCACAAAGATTTCTTGAAAACATTTTAACACTACTTATACTTTATTACCCTAAGGTATTTAACACTACTTATACTTTACGAATATATCAGTAGATCAGACTTAGTTACCCTGTTGGTGATGGTCTTGAAATCGTCCAAGTTGCTGCGGCTTATGAAGAACTTGAGGGACTTGGCGACGAGACTGGAGAAGAGGTAGCAGGAGAAGGCGGCGACCTCGTAAGTGACAAGGCGCTGGCGTATGTCGACGCTGGCCTGGCACTCCGGCCGACGGTCCAGGCTGTCCTTCTGGCTGGAGAAGGAGATGCCTGTGAAAACGGCGAAGGTGAAGAGCGAGTTCACGCCCACAAGATCATCCAACGCCTTCACGTATATGTCCTTCACATTCTCTAGCTTTATCAACCCTCTCTTCCCACGATCAACTCCACTGAAAATTGTAATTCAAACCACAGAATTATCACTATTTAATACTCGTATATATTCAGAATAAAATAGTATATCAATCAAACTATATATGTATATGAGATACTAATTAAAAAAGAGAGAACGTTAACTTTGGTGCCTCCATTTGCCGATCAATCAGTCGCCCGTGGAGCTCCGTACGCAGTGATGGGTTGTTTGGTAATCATGCATGGCGGGCGGGAGGGCGGGGTCTTATATATATTCAGAGGGGGAAGATCATCCTTCTCTCTGCCTTGAACTGCAAGCAAAATGCACCACGTACTACTCGTTCTAGCTAGCTACCTTTCTTCTGTGAAGCAGTGAAAAGATAAAGGGAGTTGTGGAAGAGTAAGTATGGAGATTTAGCATTTCTGGCTAGCTATATTCCAATTGTTAAAAGACAGATTCTTCCAGTTCACGAGAACACAAACACCTTAGATTCTTCTCATCCTTATTTGTCAATTTATTCTGGTATTCTGTATGCGATTCATCATAGCATGAAAGTAAAATAAGCATGAAGCTTTTCCACAACTTTTGCTCTTTAAACAAATGCATTTAATTACAAATATAAAACCAACCGGAAGTAAGGGGTGAACTTTATCAGAGTTGTGCAGAAACAAATGTGGTATTGAGAAATTGTTGGAATTGGAAATACAAACAAGAGTTCGTGTTTCATGTGTTGACAAAAAATAAATCTACGCGTACCACATTCTCTTTTAGGAGAAATGCAGTATTGATTACCATTGAAAGTCTGCCGAAGTAGTTAATCACTGAGCATTCTTGCTTGTCAAGACATAAAGTAGAAACAGCAAGAGCAAGAAACCATGACAATATTCAGTAGTATATGATGCTCGGCACAATACTAACAGAATCTTTTTTTATGCGCTGCAGACTAAAAACATTTCCTCCTGCTGTTAAAGAGCACAATAACAGATAGTATACAGTCCCGAGATATATGATTTCTTTGCTCGGCACAATACTAACAGAATTCTTATTTAGAAAGTTTATGCTTCAAATGACAGCACTAAAAAACATTAAGTCTAAAAATCCATGAAAAAAATCATAGTTAAATACTGCACAACAGTAAAAACAAAGTGTACAATTATTCGGGGACGGAGGGAGTATGATGCTCAGCGGCTAACACCTGTTTCAGGCAGAAGCGAACTAACCTATTATCACAGATGAAGCGAAAATTATTGGAAGAAAATTCTCTCCAACTTCTAATGGCCTTCCTTCCCTTTCCCTCTCAACATTTCAGTGAAATTCCCCATCATGATACGCCTAAAACGAGTGTCTTCCACTGGTGCAGCTGACTCCAATTTTGGGGGTTCAGCAGGTTCAGGTGATGGCTCAGCTAGCACGGTTTCTTTCTTGCCCCGTAACCCACCTTCACCAAAGAAACTGGTTACCGACGAAGCTAATCCTAGGTTAGCTCCCATGCCCATCACCTTGCTGATGGTTTCCAAAGTACCCCCTGATCTTTCTTTCATTATTATTTCAAGAGCCTCCTTGTGTGCTGGATCCAGTGCATCAGGGTCTCTTAACAGATTTTGTATGGCAGGCAAAAGGAAATCCCTAACACCATTTGCAGAAATATCTGAAGAACAAAACAAAATTTGATGGAGATTTTATCAAGTTATGTTCCTTATATGCAAACCATATGACAACATATTTTTCCTACATAACTAAACTTCTCTTCATGAGAAAAATCTCACCAAATCAAAATTTTACCAATGCATGCAGGTTAGGAATGGACACGGAATTTAGTATCTGGAAATTAATTTATCATGAGAGAAAAAAATTAAAAACCAAAAGTGAAATTTCTACTACAACCTGTGAATGTTCCCGGAAAAAATTGTGAAAGAGGATATTTTATCCAGAAGAAGAACCGACCTCTTTGAGGGTTGAACATAACAAAATTGATCCAGATGTTTTTCAACCCAATGCGTTCTCGGTCCTCTTACATTACTCGATACTCCATTCACTTTACTTAATTCAATAAAAGGTCTACAAATTTATTATTTGGAATAATTCAAGCAATGTGATCAGTCAGCATACAATGCTATCAACAAACAGGGTTAGCATAAAGTTGCCGCAGAATATGCATACTTTGATGGCAGATGAGCATTGGAACTAATGACGGACAGGTAAAAGTGTCTGGTGGAAACTTATCAATAAAAGGATAGTTTCTACATGAATGCACCGAGTTATTCTCACAGGTCTTACCCAACCCAGATAGTAGGCTGAAGCGCCAATT
The DNA here is from genome assembly GCA_024586325.1 of Stellera chamaejasme. NCBI lineage: Eukaryota > Viridiplantae > Streptophyta > Magnoliopsida > Malvales > Thymelaeaceae > Stellera > Stellera chamaejasme. The sequence goes on along the minus strand of CM044982.1, from coordinate 7,583,200 downwards.
TAACTAAAGCATGATACATACTCACCTGTGGTTCCCGTCAACAGAGGCTTTGCATAACGTAACTCGCGGTAAACAGTACCAGAGGAAAAAAATTGCATATAACAACCATCAACCAATTTACGGAACTATGACCATATTAAGTGGTTATAAAATCTTGGTAATGTAGACAATAGCCTTTAACTGATGTTTCTGGCTAGTAAAGAAGAATACCTGTAGCATCCAAAGCACGAATAGCTTCACAGAAAGCATCAGCTCGTTGACGACGGCACATGACATCAGTAACAGAAAAAGTTGTCCCTGACAGCTGGAAGATCTTTGACAGTAAGTGTATGCAATGTTAAAGAAACAAATACTCCCTCCGTCTGCCAATAATTGATACATTTGACTTTGATGTTTCAAGATTCAATGTTTGACTCAAACTTTAATAAAGATAAATAGTGAAAAAAAATTCTCGAAAAAATATATTTAGAAAATTTATACTTCTAATTATGATATAGATGTGAATTATTTAATTTAAAATGTCTAAATATTCATGGAACAAATCATAGATTAAATATTGTGAAATAGTCAAAACAAATGTAGCAATTAATGGTGGACGGAGGGAGTAGCTCAGAAAAACAAACTTTTACTGCAGAAAAGGGATGTTAACAAAGGAGGATGTAAAGAAGTATGTTCAAAAGGATATAATCTCTCAATTTATCAGATGTATGCGGCACTGCAATCACCAATGCTCGCACTACAGCAACAGTTGTTTCATGAGATCCATCTTCAAGAAAAGCATCCATTTGAACTTGTATCTTGTCAACAATCTGTAACATGCCACATTATGAAACAACACTGTATGGAAGCTCAAAGAGTATTAAGATTGGTAGTCATGATTATTGAAGACTAGTTTGCTTTACACTTGTTTTCACATGTTTTCTCCACCAACACCAATGATTAGACTAGTTGGCTTCATACTGGTACCTTTCATTAGTATCTCTCTCTCTTCTTTTTTTCACCTAGGTATCTTACACTGTTTTCACACTTGAATTTCCCTTGCCTTCATTTATAGCTTTTCTTGTCTTTTCCCCTCATACTAAATAGTATCTCTCTCTTTTTTTTCACCTAATGAAAGGTTGACATATTCTGTTGAGAGGGACAGAAAAGGAGAGCAGGGATCATAAAATGGAAATACCATATCATTTCTAAAATGCTGTGCTACTGCTCCAAATGCGTCTATGCTTGCATATTTCACGTTCAAATTCTGATCAGATCCCAGGGTAACCAATGCAGGCAGAACACGGACAGAAGCAACTTTGGCATCTATATATGGGACCTGTTGATAGAAGGTAGCGGCATCCTATCATTAGTAAGAGTCATTAATTATAAGCTTAGAAGTGTAACAAATACTAAACACCATTATAGTTAAACACTATATATGCTGCGCTGTTGCAGAAACAAAGGATTAAGTATACATAACATTTCTCAATCGGAAAACATCGCACACAGTTAACTATGAAGTTATGATATTATGTTGCAGTGAGGACTCTCCACCTATTCCCAATTAAATTACAATCCTTCAGAAAGAAACAGCAGCTCATACATCTATTCTCAATTTATTACTCCCTCCGTCCCACAAAATTAGCCATGTTTGACTTTTGTACTTGTGTTTAACTCAAGTTTTCACTAAGAATAATTTGTCAAAAAAATTCTTGAAAATATATTTAGAAACTAGACACATTCAATTTTCATTTGCATACAATTTATAAGTCAAAATGTTGTAAGAAAAAAAAATTGTAGATTAAATGCTGAAAAACAAACTTGGCTAATCTTCAAGGACAAAGGGAGTAATATAATTACCAATTATATTACAAAGAGGATGGACTTACAAGTTACAACTACTGGTGCCATAAATTTAGTAAATGTCATTATGTTCAAAACTTTCTTATGAAATCCAAATGCTTGAAATGTTATACTAGAGTTAGTTGCTTGTCATAATTCTTCATGTTTCTTTTTAGAAAGAGAATCCATGGGATTGGATGCTTTACTCCAGAGAAAACAGCATGGATCTAGCCTAGATAAGGCTCGCGATTAGAGTTAGGGATTAGAGTCTGGTTGTTTCGATTTGGGAATTTTGGGTAGGTACTGGGTAGTGGTGGGTACTTAGGTAATAGGTAGTCTGGTTCATTTATAAAGGAAGGGTATAAGTTAAATTTCCGGCGGGCTCGATAAGGCTCGCGAGCCCAAACGAGCCGAATGTCTCGAGTTCGGGCTCGGCTCGATTATTATTCGAGCCTATAAATCGGTTCGAGCTCGAGCTTGAGCTCGGCTCGATGGGCTCGTCAGGGCTCGAGCTCGAGCCGAGCTTCGTTTCACAGCCCTAGATCTAGGTGATCATTCTACTTGCAACCAAAACATAGTTTAACCCTTTTCTTGTTAACATGTACTCTGTAATATATAATTAACAATTATATATGAGACTAATTTCTGGTAACATTAATTTTGTACGAATGTTATACTACCAATATTCTTATCATCATCAAACAACACCTTAATCCTAACTATGTTAGGATCAGTGTCGGTGGCATGAAGTTTATGGTGGCAATTAATTGTCCAAAATTAGTTCACACTATAAGTTCATGCAAAATTAGTTGACACTACCAATATTCTTATATAAGCCAAAATCATCAAGGCACTAAAGAAAATAAAATACACACTTACAATGACTTTAAGTAAACTGGCTGATCCAGTTTTCAGTTGTACGTCAAAACTCACAACCATTTCCCATAAAATATTGAAGATTATACCATGATGCTCTTCAAACATGCTGCACAAAATGAAGCCTTGTTATAACGCCACAAGCAATAAGTAAACAAGAGGTAATATTTCTTAATACAAACCAAAGGAAGCGGACAGCATTCACGATCTCATTTATGCGGTTTGTCAATTTATTCTCGTTCGAGCCATCTTCAACCAGAAGCTTTCTCAAGTAATCTTCTAACTGTCCGCGCTTACTAGGAGCGCCTAGAACACCAGCCAAGAGCAGTGGCAGAACACAGAGAGCCGCAATCTGTTCAGCCATGAAAGATCTTGGTTTCAGACCTGTACTCAAGAGGAAGAAGTAATCGGGTGGTGCTTAAAATTATATTGCCAGTTTTATAGTCATCATCACAATACACCTTAATCCTTATGGTTGGTGCCATGAAGTTTATAGTGCCAATTGATTATTTAGAATTAGTAAACACTAAAATCATGAAAAAAGCAAAGTGGCAAAGTTTTAAGGCCGATGATGGCCTTCCTGTCGCAAACTTCTTAGAAAGGAATAATGAGATGAAATTTCAAAACCATCATCATCATAGTTATATTCCACTGGCATGGGAAATATCATGAGATGGAGAAGTTTTAGAATTAAATACCTTTAATTAAATGATGAATGTTGCTGGGGAAAAACGTCAAGTCTGAGTTTTCCCCAACTGCTGAGAAAAATACTGGTACCATTATATGTGTCAAATAAGCATCACCAAACCTTTCAGAAACGGCCAACAAGAACTGCAAAGCAATGGCTATGGATAATCAAGCAGTTGTACAAACAACTTAGTAAAGATTGTCTCAACACTGAAGCAGAAGGGACAGAATTGGCATGAACTCCAAATGTGAAGTTCTTGAAGTGACCCAACAGCTAAGTTCTTCAAATCAAAAGTTCACATCTTCTTGAAGTGACGCAGCAGCTAGCTCACCAATCTAACAATATCGTGACGATATTTGATTTTCAGAAATTAAAAACTTCACATTTGGAACTTCATGTAAGTTTTTTCTCCAGAAGTAGCATTCCAGAATAAGGTTACTACAATGCTAGTACCTTGGTAATTCGGATTCTTAGGCTGTCTTCCTTCTGCGGCAATAAGGATGCCAACTTTATCAAATCTGGAAAGCAATCTACATGCAACCATACAAATGCAGGCCACTCAACATGTCCTCTAATACAAGAAAAAAAGGAAAATAAAGAAAAATATCAAATTCAATATGCTTATCATTAAGCTCCCTAAGTAAATTGGAATGTGACTAGCTTACAAGCAAGAGAAAGAAAAGCAGTTACCGAGCATACAACTCCAGAAGCTTGCCAGAAAATATGTTAATGCCTGAGCCAGAAATAGAAGAACATGGGCACATCTCTACTGCTTTCTGGTGCACATATGGAAGCAATTCAAGCAGCATTCGTAGCAAAACATCAATACTCCAGCGTTCTCGTTCACCCAAAACACGCAGCTGCGACTCAACCGACCCTTCAACCCCAGAAAAAGGTGGGCATCGCTGTAAGCATCAGATATTAAAATATGAGTAAATAGGTGACAACCATAAGAAACTGCTGGCCCACAGCCCACTAACAAAAACATTTGTCAGAAATTTTACCTGTGCAGCACTTAAGAGTTGCGACATTAAAACTCTTAGAATACTGTCTAATTTATTTCCCCAGGTTATTAAGGACGGAAGTAGCTCCCTAAGAGTTGTTTCAACCACCACTCGTGATGGATCGCAAGCCAACTGAAACATCAACTCCTCTACCTGTGAGAAGAGTGAAACAGAATCATTTATTAACTTTTCTTTCTTAGTTTAAGTCTTTTGTTGTCATCATGTTATATTAAGGGGATTAAGCTCCATCACTAGACCATTTGTCATCAACCATTATAGAGCTTACATTTCAGCCAATTCTGTCAAGTCAGAATTCTCCTCCATGATTGCCTCATAACATATTTAGTGAGGCTGACCTTGAAATATTTATCTGTGTTTGGGAAGAGCGGAAGCAGCACGGCGATATTATGAGCAGCAGCCTCACGAACAACAGTTGCAGAATCTTCTACCAGCTGTTGCGCGATAGATAAAATAAGTGAATCGCGAATTTCAGGGCGGACAAATACTGCAAGCTCCCCACAAGACTGAGCAACAAGCAGCCTACGCTCCTCATGGGTGTGGTTTATCTAATTCAAGGACACAAGACAAACATAACTATATTGACGGGTAAAACATAATGCCTCTAATACGAAAACAAGAGACCTAGCTACAGAAAAGCAGAAAGGTACATACCTGTTCCCAGCACTGAGGAAGCAATTCTGTTTCTGTTCTCATCTCGCCAACATTTTTAGCAAGCCTAACACATGCCTGAAAAAAATGGATCATTATCATCTATTGAACCCAATTTCAAAAGGATAACGAAGTGTAATAATTTTACAGGCACTTACATCCATAATAATCCGCCTCTGCTTTTCATCTGGGCGTAAAATCAAATTAAAGAGTGTGTGGGTCAACGAATCACGTGTACTGCTGTCTGGATGTCGCTCAATTGCACACATTATCAAGGGAAGAAGCTCCTACAGACCATTATCATCAAGCTATGTGAAAAAACCCTGGGCAGGAAAAACAGGACAGTATAGCAACAGAGTCATCCAGCAAGCATACCTCCCGACTTTTTATCAGAACATTGGGAACGATCTTGGGTAATGAATCTGCCAGGATCTGGATTGTTCCTAAACCCTGTCATAACAAATCCCGATTCAGTAGTAACAACATACTTAGTCCCTCTATCCAACGTCAAATATGATTCCTGTGAATGACAGATAGTATATATCTATCAAAAAAGAAGCGTGAAAAGAGCACACAAGAGTGAGATGCACATATTTGAAGGAGTATGAAGTCTTTTTCGACCAACTGGAGTCATGCATCCCTTTGAAGTTTGAAGATAATGTCAAGCATAGTGATAAATAAACAAAGACCTCTCTTAAGAAGAGAAACATACAACCTTAAAGTTAAACATAAATTAGCATAAGATAGGAGTACACTAGCTTACCTGTTTCTCCAGAGCAGCTTCACTTATTAAGTTTTCTGATGAATGCAGTCTATTCTCCAGAAATTTTGATTTTTGATCCTCAGCTTTCCCAGTAGCACACATGGCTTCAGAAGACAATGATTGAGAAGCTTCAATGTCTAACTTCCTCAACTGATCACTCAAATTAGGGTTTAGTACCTTGTCTTCATCCATTTTAACATCTTTATCTTCTATATTTATTGAGTATCTATCAGTGAAAACAGCATCAGACAAACCAGTGTGATTGCTTTCACTGGGTTTGTCATTTTCCGAGTACATAGACTCTGTTTCCTTTATGCAAGTTTCTAAAGCATGAGGCTGATCAGGATTAACATCAGATGGCACGGCATTTTCTGCAGAACAAGATCCCTCCACATGCATTTTCAGTGTAGTGATCTCAGCCCTGTAGTCATTGAGTTTCTTCCTCTGCTGCCCCCATACTTGCTTCAGATCTTGTACCTAAGCAGAAGCTGGTAAGCTTTAAATGAACAACATCAAAAGGAAGCATCACAGTCGTAACCTTTTGATAAGAAGTCTACCAGCCTTTCTTTTTCCTTCAGATCCTTCTGAAGAGCTTCTATAGATTTAGTCAATGCACTGATTCGAACATCGGCCAAATCTTTGCTTTTCATCAACACATCTTTCTCACGCTTTAACCTCTCATTGTCTCGAAGCATAGCAACTTTTTCCTGCAAGATAAGAAGCAATAGTAAGTTACATTCCCAATCATGTCTACAAAATTTATATATGTACTAACAATATTACAGAAAAAAAGACCAGAGCGTTAAGGGTCTCGAAGTACAAAGCGCAAGGCTAAAGCACACACTTTAATGAAGCAAAGCACGACATTGTGAACTGTTAAACATTACAAAATGGAAAGGCTCAAAATCAGACCTGAAATTAACCATAACCCACTATTAGTCAATAATAATAACCTTAAGATAAGCAGACAGCACAAGAAAACATTCAATAATATGGCAAAATGTTACAGTACTAACATATGGATTATAGAACATTAGTCAAACAATCCCCTCCCTTCCTCCCTCTCTCTTCTCTTGCTCAATTGGCTCTCTATTATCATCCTCTTCTTTATTTCGTCCTCTGACTCCTGACTGCTATGTTTCTCTTTTATTTCTTTTATCTTTCCCTTGTTTTGGACTTGAATAGCTACCTTCTAATGCAGTGTTTGACCTAGGTTTCATGTCACCTACTTAAAGGCTTGCACTTGATGCGCCTACCCTGCACTTCACTTTACTTGCATGCTTTAAAAGCAATAAGTGCAAAACTTTTTTAGCTATGCGCCTAGAGCTTTAGCACACTTTTGACAAAACTGTGTACTATAGACTAAGCAAAAGCATTAAAGTACCTACCTCAGCAGCCTCTGTGGTAGATGAAAGGTACTGATAATAATAGTGGCGTAAGGCATCTTGAACATGAGCTGGGGAGCTTTTCCAGGCATCCAAATTCTGGTCCGCAACCTGAACCAAAAGAAAAAAATAATGGGACAATTGTTTCAACATTAGGCACAGAAAATCACTTGGACGCTGATAGATACCTCCTCGTAAAATGTCATAGCAGTTAACCGATATCCAGCCATAAGCAAATATTCCTTCACAGCAAAATTAAGATCTCTCCGTTCATTAGCCGTTAGAGGACCCAGATCAGAAAATGTAGCATCTTTCTTTGGTCGTTGGATGTCCAGTCCTTCATCAAACGAACCTCCTGCCTTTGGCTCTGGCCATACACAGCATAAAAAGAACACTTCAGACAACGAAGTCACGGTGACTAGCCCGTAACAACACGACTATCAGACGACATCTCTTAAAAGCAGTTATTCATAAGAAAGAAGACATGGAAGAACTTGAGCCCAGTCTTCCAGTATCTCATGAATCTACCAGCTCATTGCATAAAATACGAACGCACAGGGTTGTTTAACAAACAAAAGCAAAACAGGTGGTAAACCAAAAAAAGCTCTCGCGCGGACACAGAAACTTACCAATCCGGTTAACTTGAGGCAGCTCCATGTGGTTGCTCAACTCAGACTTCAGTTTTGCAATGTCTTCCTGAGCCAAACGAAGCTCGTATTCCCGAAACGCTAACTTCTCTTCAGCTGCTTCTTTCTCTTCCAACAGAGTCTGAGGATCCATGGCTGTCGCCGACAAATAAGCCAATCAAGAAGTAACATGAGCAGCTGAATAAATCACAGTGATGCAATGAAAAATGGAGGGTGAAAGAACGACGTTACGTGTGAGAGAGTTGAAGCGGGAGATCCGATCGGGAGGGAAGAGAGCGGGATCGGAGAAGTATTCCTTGAGGCGAATGGCGAGATGATCGCGGCCATCATCGAGGAGCTCGTGCAGGAGCTCGAACGCCGTCAGTAGGTAGTTCTCTTCCAGCAAGAAATTCACCACGCAATTGCAAATCGACGACCGCTCCACGTCCATCGTTTCATCACTCAAAGATCGATCTGGTAAATCAAGTCAACATTCTGCGTCTACTACTTCCCGGAAACGTGTTTATATACGAATCGGGTGAAAGGGGTAGCCAGTCGCCGATAACGTCCGGCCGTTCTAGGCACTGGTAATTCTAATCGCATACGACGCCCCTACGTCCACTGATAAGCCAATTCGATATCCGGCCGTCAATCTACTATACTATACGCTGATTTACACTCACAAATCTAGCAACATAATGTACCAATTATAGAATGCACATATGTGTAGGTACATATAGCAATATATAAAGAAAGTATATATGAGTAATTTATATATTTAATATTTTTCTAGTGGGTTTGGGCTGAAACTGTTTTGTAAAGTGAACAACTAATTTGCTATGTGTACCTACACATCTGTGTATCATATCAAAACTCAACGTAATGAGGTGTTATATCTGTTATTTCAGTTAAAACTGAGATTGAATAAGCAAATAATATCAGTTTTTGGTTTCAGATGCTCATAACAGAATTAACCAAAATTAGTAAACAAAACTGAATTAACCGAAAATTGAAATAAATTCGACTTTCCTTTCAGTTAAAATTTCATTAACCGATTTTTCAACATAAATATGTGTCATCTTTAAAATTTAGGGGTGTAGTTGTGAGTTGTTAAAAATTTAGGGGTTAAATTGAATATTCTCCCATGCTTTATGGATGTTTCTTGTATTTTTTACAAATATGGGAAAATAATTCGAATATTTCGGTTAACCTAGAAGTTGCTCACCTCATAAGCTCGGACATTCGTAAACCCTTTCTTATCCCGACCAAGTGGATCATCGATAAAAAATACCAATTTCCAATTTTGCCTCTAATTGTATGGTGATGAACCAATTTTTTCATTCCAGTTTTTATTCTCTCTATTGGGTCTAACTTTGTCTCTTGGTCCCAAATAGAGAATGATTTTCAGAAGAAAAAAAAAGACCATATCGTAGGGAATTGGTTAGAAAAGAAATAAAGAAATGTTTTAACCCTTGAAAAAAAAGGTGAGATTGACGAGGACTATGTTTATGGTTTGGTAAAGAAAACGTTTCAGCTTATCTACCAACCTCTAGTGAGAAGCGCAACTCTTGTGCCATTGTGCATTGGCTACTTGTATGTATCATTGGTGCATTGGCTACTTGTAGTCCCCATTATCTTGATGAAAGCAACTGATTGCAATTTCAAAAGTTTATGTACAGTTTCAAATATTTGAGTAGCCAAAAGGCATTGGCCCCTTTCGCTTAGAGAGGCAGGCGATTAGAAGGCACAATTGGTTTGTCCATTAATTATATATTTATATGTGAAATTTAACATTTTTTCTTCACTAACACTTTTTTTATAAAAATAAATATTGAATTAGTGATGAATAAATTATATTACAATATATTTTATTTATAGAATAAGTTGAAATAAATAATAGAACATGCACTCTACCTGCACAGTGCATACGATTATTACAGCATTAGAGAGTGCAGGAACACAAACAAAAAGTAAACAACATATAGAAAAGCAACATGATGGTGAGAAAATGTTTGAAAAACACTTGCTTGTCAACACAGAATTATCTAAGGCAACTCTTCCGGCCAATCATGGTTGTCATCAGTGATCATTTTCAGTTTCCTTCTTTCTGGTATTCATTCTCATCGGCTCCCCGTGCAGCCCCTCCGTCCATGCGCTCCTCCTCGTCATGCTATTGGCCTGGTTCGTTCATGTAGGAAGTAAGAAGTTAATAAGTTGCTTCAGCAACAAGTAGGCTAATAAACAGCTATAGGTTAGGAATGTTAGTGTCATGGCTCTTTTATGATTCTTAAAGTTTTTAGGATTCTATGTTAGTCTTTCAATTTGGTGTAATTACCTAGGAGTTCTATTTAGATCACAATTAGGTTTGTTATTCTTCATTATATAAGAGGTATTGAGTGCGGCAAATCGACTAGCACCCCAGAATTCTTGCTTTCTTCCTCTAGCAATCTGGTATTAGAGCATGGAAGCAAGAAAGATGGCGGACTCATCAGGAAGTTTTTCACATCCATCCATCCCTAAGTTTGATGGGGACTATGAGCATTAGAGCATGCTCATGGAGAATCTTCTCAGATCAAAGGAGTTATGGGTGGTTGTTGAAGAAGGTTACACGAAACCTGCTGCAGGAGTGAACCAAACTGAGGCACAAAGAAAAGCCTTGGATGAAGCAAGGCTTAAAGACTTGAAAGCCAAGAATTACCTGTTCCAATCCATCGACAAAACCATCTTGAAGACCATTATTGCTCATAAGGAAACCTCGAAGCAGCTTTGGGACTCCATGAAAGGCAAGTTTCAATACATAATGTTTGTGACTTGTTTGTTAAGTAGGTACACATGTCCAGGCCTACAGAGTTTCATCTAAATGCTGGAAAAAGAGTGCTCAGGTATCTGCAAGGTAGCATTGATTATGGAATTCATTATTGGAGGGATGAAAAGGAAGAGATGGAGGTGTTCACAGATAGTGACTATGCAAGAGATGTTGAAGATAGAAAAAGCACTAGTGGTTACGTTTTTGTGCTGAGCTCAGGTGTTGTGGCTTGGATCTCGAAGAAACAACCCGTAGTGACATTCTCCACCACAGAAGCAGAGTTTATAGCAGCTACCATATGTGTATGTCAAGCTCTGTGGGTCAAAAGAATTATGAAGGAACTAAGCAATGAAGATGAAGGATGCATCACCATCAAGTGTGACAGTTCCAAAATTAAGCTGTCAAAAAATCCAGTCTTGCACAGGCGCAACAAACATATTGATGTCAGATACCACTTTCTCAGAGATCTCACCAAGGAGGGAAAGATAGCTTTGGTACATTGTGGAACACAAGAGCAGATAGCAGATTTGATGACCAAACCTTTGAAGCTTGATGCTTTTCTGAAGCTGAGAGAGCTACTTGGTGTGAAATCTTTCACAGGTGTAAACTAACTGCAAGTGTGTTGATGGTTTAAGGGGAGGCAATGTAGGAAGTAATAAATTAATAAGTTGCTTCAGCAACAAGTAAGCTAATAGCAGCTGTAGGTTAGGAATGTTAGTCACGGCTCTTTTATGTTTCTTAAAGTCTTTAGGATTCTATGTTAGTCTTTTAGTTTGGTGTAATTACCTAGGAGTTCTACTTAGATCACAATTAGGTTTGTTATTCTTCATTGTATAAGAGGTATTGAGTGTAGCAGATCAGCTAGCACCCCAGAATTCTTGTTTTCTTCCTCTAACAATTTTGTGGTCTCTTCGCGCGATCGTTCCCTCTTGCCTCAACTCGCAGTGGCTATCCAACGTTGTCGTTTTTCGCACCCAGGCGCGCCGTTTCCATCGATCGGTCTCGGTGCGTGCGTGTGGCTCTGTTGTTGCCACCGTTTCGATCTCCTCCCGGGTGCTGGTCCGCTGCACCAGCATGCTGCTTTGTTTCATGTTTTTGATGGTAGGCTGTTTGGCTCTCCATTGTCTTCGGCGGGGTTAAGGGTTGTCTCACCCCGCCTAAAGCCATGATCGTATAGTTATGGGATTTGATGAGGGCTGGTCAACAAATTTCAGTTTTTTTTGTTTATTTGGTCTCTCTGTTTTGTTTAGACCTCATTTACTTTTGTTTTGTTTAGTATATTATCATGTAGATGGGTTGCTTTGGTTGCTACTACTTCCGCGATTAATTATCTCCTTAACCCACTATGATGTGCCGGTACTATTTAGCTTTTGGACATACAGGGGTATCGGAGTCAGATTCAATCTTTTTTGTTGTCGTAGTTGTCGTGACCAACTTCATGATTTGTTTTGTCTTTGTAGGTCGGACAATGAGAGCCTAATCATAGTGTCATTAATCTTCTTAAGTAATTCAATTTATGTGGAGTATTCCTCATTTACGAGCATATTTATTTTTACCCATTCTTGGTATTTTAGTTCATCGACTATAATTTATTTTGTAATAATTTATCATTAATAAAATAATTTTTTCTTGTAAAAAAAGAAGAAAATGTTTGGATGAACATCATACAAAAACAGAGAAGTACCTTAATCTTTAACCGCGATGTTGAATTGAAAAGTCGAAGAGTTTCATCAGAAACTCATTTATGTTCTTGTCGGAGCTTCCACCTTCATCAATCACTTCTCTTGCCAGTTTCTTCCACTTTTCGGCATTTACCTTTATACCCTTCCCCTTCTCCCCATCAACCACTTCCTCTATACACTTGCTCACCGCCTCCCTCCTCACAATCCCATCCTCATCAGGCCTAGCCCGGATGCCCATCCCCCATATCTCCTCCACATACTTGGCGTTCACCGGTTGGTCGGTCCACTGTGGGATCGCTACCATCGGCACACCCAAGCAAACCCCTTCGAACACAGAGTTCAGGCCGCAGTGTGAAACGAAGCAACCCACTGATTCATGGGCCAGCACCTCCAACTGCGGGCTCCAATTCACTACCAACCCCTTCTCTCGCCTGAAACCCTTCGGCAGCTTACGCTCCTCGTCGGCCCGAACCACCCAGAGAAAGTAACAGTCGGCTTGGTTCAGCCCGAAGGCTAGCTCAGCGGTTTGCACCTCGCTCAGCTCAGCCATGCTGCCGAATGAGACGTAGACCACTGAGCCTTTGGGCTTGTCGCTAAGCCAGCTGATGCAGCCGGCTCTGTCCGGCTTCAACAGGTTTATGCCGTAATCTTTGTCGCCGGTGATCTGTTTGTCCAAATAAGCTGATGGGAGTGTGGGCCCAATTGTTCCCACTCCCACCTTCCAAAGCTTTGAGAACCAATCCACCTCCTACAAGAAACTGGGAGAAATTATTACCAAATTTTTCAACATTACACTCTGTTGGGTGGGTGTGAGATCGATCAGTTACCTCTTTCTCTAGTTCGTAGAAATTGTTGAAAAGAATCCAGTCAGCTTGATCAATGTTTGAGAACTGGTTGAAGACAGTGTAGGTCCAAGCAGGGTAGGAGCCGTAGATCTGTAAAAACGACGGCGCTTCGTACGATTGGAGAAGGGGCAATCCAGGAAGGGAGATTGTTGGCTCCGACAGCGGAAGCTTGATCGAGCCCTTGTAGGAATGGTAATAAATAGAGTTCACTGCACAAGACTGGGTGAAAAACAGAACCGCTTTTAACCCGAACCGCTTCGCGACGTCCAGGCCCCAGGGGACGAAGCCGTCGTAGACGACGGCGTCGAGGGGACGGCCCTGCTCTTGGAGTCGCTGGATAAGATCAGAAAAAGTCTTGGAGCCGACAGTTCGCAGGGAGTCGAGGTAGGAGTCGGAGGAGTCGGCCTTGGCAAAGCCTCCTCGATCGTGGCCGTCGGAGTAAGTCTCGATGTGGATAGAGGAGTTGGAGGCGTCGCCGCCGAGGGAGTTGGCGATGAAGACGGTGATGGCGACGGTGGCGTCAACGCCTTTGAAGAGTAAGCGTTTGGCGAATTGGAGCATGGGGTTTATGTGGCCTTGGGCTGGGTATGGGAGGATCAGTAGGTGTGGTGCTCTGCTGCCGCTTCGCTTCAAGGTCTCTTCCGCCATCACTTCTGCGGTGCGACCACTCACTCGACCTGGTTGTTTGAGATCCTTGTTTGTTTCTCTGTTTGAGCAGATTTGGAAATCATTTTAAGCGGAGTACTCCATATCTGTATTAATTTGTATCAGCTGCCACCAGTAAAGGCCGACAAGGACAACGTCGCGCGCTTCGTCTAACAAAGCCCAAATACACTTTACTGCCCCGGACTATGTAAAATCTGACGCTTAGACGCTTGAGCTTTAAGTCGGTCGAAGTTCCGCTTAAACTTCGCTGTGACTGATAGCATGAAGATTCACGCAAATCGGAGTGAAAAGGATTGTTGTTCAGCCCTACTGTTGATTCTTTGAGCTATAACATAAAATGACACTTATGGACTCAATTTCAGTTTGTGAGTAGTAAGTAGTAGTAAACAGTGAAAGAAAGTTATTCATCGGAAGATTAGTATATACTCCGTATATGACTAAAAGATAATGCGATTAATAAATTTTAATTTTGGAAGCTTGCATTATGATAGGAGTACTTTTTACATTAACAAAATCGTCCAAAGTGAAACTAAACCATAAATTTTGGTAACTTGCTTTTTAGTAGTATAAAAAACCAAACTATTAGCAAAATGCCCGTCTTCCATTTCATTTCGGAATCTATTCTTCACAACTTTATTTTTTTTGATGTACATTCGGTACTTAATACATACACAAAAAGAGTAAGTGTGAAATCAAATTATTTACAATATATTAGTGACCTGAAACCCTCCGGCAGCTTACGCTCCTCGTCGGCCCGAACCACCCAGAGAAAGTAACAGTCGGCTTGGTTCAGCCCGAAGGCTAGCTCAGCGGTTTGCACCTCGCTCAGCTCAGCCATGCTGCCGAATGAGACGTAGACCACTGAGCCTTTGGGCTTGTCGCTAAGCCAGCTGATGCAGCCGGCTCTGTCCGGCTTCAACAGGTTTATGCCGTAATCTTTGTCGCCGGTGATCTGTTTGTCCAAATAAGCTGATGGGAGTGTGGGCCCAATTGTTCCCACTCCCACCTTCCAAAGCTTTGAGAACCAATCCACCTCCTACAAGAAACTGGGAGAAATTATTACCAAATTTTTCAACATTACACTCTGTTGGGTGGGTGTGAGATCGATCAGTTACCTCTTTCTCTAGTTCGTAGAAATTGTTGAAAAGAATCCAGTCAGCTTGATCAATGTTTGAGAACTGGTTGAAGACAGTGTAGGTCCAAGCAGGGTAGGAGCCGTAGATCTGTAAAAACGACGGCGCTTCGTACGATTGGAGAAGGGGCAATCCAGGAAGGGAGATTGTTGGCTCCGACAGCGGAAGCTTGATCGAGCCCTTGTAGGAATGGTAATAAATAGAGTTCACTGCACAAGACTGGGTGAAAAACAGAACCGCTTTTAACCCGAACCGCTTCGCGACGTCCAGGCCCCAGGGGACGAAGCCGTCGTAGACGACGGCGTCGAGGGGACGGCCCTGCTCTTGGAGTCGCTGGATGAGATCAGAAAAAGTCTTGGAACCGACAGTTCGCAGGGAGTCGAGGTAGGAGTCGGGGGAGTCGGCCTTGGCAAAGCCACCTCGATCGTGGCCGTCGGAGTAAGTCTCGATGTGGATAGAGGAGTTGGAGGCGTCGCCGCCGAGGGAGTTGGCGATGAAGACGGTGATGGCGACGGTGGCGTCAACGCCTTTGAAGAGTAAGCGTTTGGCGAATTGGAGCATGGGGTTTATGTGGCCTTGGGCTGGGTATGGGAGGATCAGTAGGTGTGGTGCTCTGCTGCCGCTTCGCTTCAAGGTCTCTTCCGCCATCACTTCTGCGGTGCGACCACTCACTCGACCTGGTTGTTTGAGATCCTTGTTTGTTTCTCTGTTTGAGCAGATTTGGAAATCATTTTAAGCGGAGTACTCCATATCTGTATTAATTTGTATCAGCTGCCACCAGTAAAGGCCGACAAGGACAACGTCGCGCGCTTCGTCTAACAAAGCCCAAATACACTTTACTGCCCCGGACTATGTAAAATCTGACGCTTAGACGCTTGAGCTTTAAGTCGGTCGAACTTCCGCTTAAACTTCGCTGTGATAGCATGAAGATTCACGCAAATCGGAGTGAAAAGGATTGTTGTTCAGCCCTACTGTTGATTCTTTGAGCTATAACATAAAATGACACTTATGGACTCAATTTCAGTTTGTGAGTAGTAAGTAGTAGTAAACAGTGAAAGAAAGTTATTCATCGGAAGATTAGTATATACTCCGTATATGACTAAAAGATAATGCGATTAATAAATTTTAATTTTGGAAGCTTGCATTATGATAGGAGTACTTTTTACATTAACAAAATCGTCCAAAGTGAAACTAAACCATAAATTTTGGTAACTTGCTTTTTAGTAGTATAAAAAACCAAACTATTAGCAAAATGCTCGTCTTCCATTTCATTTCGGAATCTATTCTTCACAACTTTATTTTTTTTGATGTACATTCGGTACTTAATACATACACAAAAAGAGTAAGTGTGAAATCAAATTATTTACAATATATTAGTAACTTGTTTTTTCCTCTCTCGCTAAACATTGACATAGCTCGAAAATATATGCCAACTTCCCCAAGTGTGGATGTTTTCCGCATCGTCCAATCCAGCCCCACCTTCACCAACCAACCCCTTAGTGTCGTCGTGCCTAATCTCACTTACTCCCTCATGTAGCTAGCCATATTCAATGCTTGCTTGCCCAATCGGTGCCGGCTCGAATCGGTGTCATGGATTGCTCTCCGCAATGGCCAGCCTTTGCCAACAGCGCTGCTCAAGGGTTGGCTGAGGCTAATCCTAAGTTGCGGTTAAACATTGCCTAATGACCTCACATTTTTTTCCCGTTTTAACCCCATTTCACATTTGTTATCATATGATACCTTGAAATGTTTAGATTCATACAAATAAGGCACTTAACCATTTGAAAAAATAATATTGTTAATTTCACATAAGTTGAATTACCGAGTTGAAAGACTAAAGTGTTGGATATTACACAATTCACTATTCTTCAGTAACAACAATCACACAAAATCATAGTACATGGACTAAAATGCGCAGATCACATAGTTTGGGGATTAAGAGTTAACTTGACCTTGTAGTAATCGCCTACAACCACCTAGAGGGACCGTGCAGACAAAAGGTGCAGTGGTGCACCGCGCGTCGTTTTTGCGGGGTAGGTAGACCCAGGTAATTGGTTTATGATCATACACACCCTTTTAGTCCAATGATTACATGCAACGAATCCTATTTTAGGAAATACGGATCTCTATAAATATCTCCAGAAACATAATCATTAGTTAAATATTCAATAAATTTCTTACATCTTTTCGTGCATTAGTTTCACAGTTTATCTCAGATTGATCACTCCATTGGTTTCACAACGCATTACTGCTTTTCTATAATTTTCCAAAAAAAAATTTGTGGAGTCTTAATATGATACACATATGTGTAGGTACACATAGTAGATTAGATGCCTAATTTACAAAACAGTTTCAGCCCAAATCCACTAAAAAATACTAAATGTCTAAATTATCCCTACATACTTTCTCTATATATTGCTATGTGTACCTACACATATGTGCACCATATAATTGGTAAAAATTTTGGGTGGAGTGAATAGTTTTTTTAAGTAAGCTATAAAGACGGTTTTCAGTTGGTACTTTTAAACAAAATTATTACTATCACAGAAATTTCAAACTCTCCCTTTAACATCGCAATGGTTTTTATATTTTGGTGTGTTCATACTCAAAATTTCCCAAACATTTTTAAATTTTCTAAATCTTAATATTAAAATAACTTTCAATTCATCAATTTTCTATCAAATTTCTTACTTATATATTCTTATATCTCATTCATCAATTAAAATATATTTTAAAAATTTGTAATTTTTTTTTTCATAATTTGCGCAAACACACCTAGGAATAAGAAAAGGTGAAAATTACAACGAAGTAGTTGAGACTTATTCGCACGCGTCAATGTTATTTATCATCCGGTGAATTTTCATCCATCTAGAACATTTGGAAAATGAGAGATAGATATATAATTGTTAGGATAGTTGGGCTTAACCTTCCAAATTACCTTGTATCTGAGTCATTTGGACCAGTGGATAAAGTATCATGACTAGATTATTAACAGAATTGCAGGACACGTCCCTCCCTCGTCAAGGAGCTTTCATCGCATTCTGCTTCTCCCGCTTACATGCTCTTTGCAATCCGTAGAATCAAAATTTCTACGTCGTAATCCCAAATTCGAATCCGTCGGATTTTCAGCTCCGATGGACTCCAACCCTCGCTCTCCCACCACAATCCCCGTCTTCTCGACGTTGGCGTCCCCGTTTGACGAACCTCCCTCGTCGGAGTCGGGCTCCACCCGGAAACACATCAGTCTCTGGCCGGGGATGTACCATTCTCCGGTCACCACTGCTCTCTGGGAAGCCAGGTCCCAGATCTTTGAGCGCCTTCTCGACCCGCCCAAGGACGCTCCTCCTCAGAGCGAGCTGCTCACTAAAACCCCATCCCAGAGCAGGACCACTATTCTGTACAATTTCTCTTCTGATTATACCCTAAGGGAACAGTATAGAGATCCCTGGAACGAGGTTAGGATCGGCAAGTTGCTTGAGGACCTCGATGCTTTGGCTGGCACCATCTCTGTCAAGGTATTTACAACTATCCGTACTCTAGGGGTTTGCGATTTCGTTTCAATGCGCTTTGATTTCGGGGTTACCTGTTATTTGTGTCATCTGATATTATGTGTATTGCTTGAAAGCTTCGTATCCTAGGGTTTTGATTAGGCAATAGGTGGGAGTTAGTTCCATGTTCCAATAATTCTGGAAACATCTCCGGAATGAAATGCAGTTCTAATTAACATCTGTGTTTCTCAACCAGCATTGCTCAGATGATGATAACACGACCAGGCCCCTTCTGCTGGTAACAGCCTCTGTTGACAAGATTGTCTTGAAGAAGCCAATCAGCGTGGACATAGATTTGAAAATTGTTGGTTCTGTTATATGGGTTGGAAGATCATCCATTGAGATTCAACTCGAAGTCATTCAGAGCACCAAAGGCATCTAACTTTTGATCACATATTGCTTTCGGGAATAATATATTGTCCTTCTGCTCCCTAACCTTAACAATGAATGCCGCTGGAGATAATCAGGAATAATACATAGCGTAGTGTAGACAAAGTAAACTTTCAATAGTTTTTGGCTTTCTGAACTTTAAGCTACTTACTTTGACAGGGCTGTGATTATGGTGATCATAACACTAAAGCATGATTCGGCTTAACTTATACAATAAGCACGTACTGCTGCTTTTCTTTCATTTTGCTTTCCTTTTTGTCTAGAACTGATTTTGAAGGTAGTTTTCTGTTTGCCTTCTAATTACTACATGGAATCAAAGAGAGAAATCAATAAAAACCGCATCTGTTTTAGAAAAAAATGTTTTAGAAATGGTTATGGGCTTCTTAAATGGCAGGGTTTCAGTCGGTATTCAAGTTGAGTAAATAATCGCTATATAAAAAAGTAAATAATAATGAATACCTCTCTGTTATCTCCCCCATATTCTCCCTGAAGTTTCTGTTATATCTTGTTGGGTTTCTTCTAAACTCCATATCTGTTAACTGATGGATGCAGAAATCTCAGATGCTTCAGACTCAGTAGCACTCACTGCCAACTTCATTTTCGTGGCACGAGATTCCAAGACTGGCAAAGCTGCTCCTGTGAACCGGCTTTCCCCTGAAACAGAAGGTGAGAAGGCTCTTTTTGAAGAAGCTGAAGCAAGAAACACACTGAGGAAAAGGAAGAGAGTAGATGTAAGGACTATCGAGAATGGGGGACTGAAAAGATTAGACTTGCTCTTGGCCGAGGGACGAATTTTTTGTGACATGCCAGCCTTGGCAGATAGAGATAGCATTCTGCTCAGGGAAACCAGCCTTGAAAATTCTTTAATTTGCCAGCCACAACAGAGGAACATTCATGGTCGTATCTTTGGAGGATTTCTAATGCACCGAGCATTTGAGCTGGCATTTTCTACAGCTTATGCGTTTGCTGGACTGGTGCCTTACTTTGTAGAAGTTGATCATGTTGATTTCCTCAGACCTGTAAGTACATGCCTACCCAAATCCTTTCATTTTTACTTGACCCTTGTTGCACCAGGTTGATTATGATCGTATCTTATGAGCTAAATTAAATGAGGAAAAACATTGCAGAAATGGATGGATCAAGGATGGCTACAATAGTAGCCAGTAAAAATTTATAACTGTGCATTCTGATGCTTTCATTAAAATTTCATGTGAACGTATGTTCTCCCTTCACCCTTGAGAAAAGAGCATCTATTTTACTTATTCATTCTCTGCTATCTTATGTTTTGGTTTTAATTGAGCAAAGAAATTCCAGATTGATTTGCAAGGGTGTGAAGAACTTCATGACAGAAATGCTCGGGTTTTATTCATGTTTAGAGGAGCTTCTTAAACTTATTGCTACTGTTCTTCTTGGGGCAGGTGGATGTCGGGGACTTTTTGCGGCTCAAATCATGTGTTTTGTACACAGAAGTCGAGAATCCAGATCAACCCCTGATTAATGTTGAAGTGGTTGCTCATGTTACAAGACCTGAAATCAGATCTAGCGAGGTAGTGTCTGCATTTCTAATAATATAAGGCTATGCTTTAGCAGTCTTAAACCCATGCTTGCAAAACTGTTGACTGCATCATTTACTTACGCGTGAGAAAACAGGTGTCAAATACATTTTATTTCACTTTCACTGTGCGACCGGAGGCAAAGGCCACAAATAATAAATTCAGACTTCGGAAGGTGGTTCCTGCCACAGAAGAAGAAGCACGCCGAATTCTGGACCGGATGGATGCTGATTCTTTGCATTAAGAGTAGCTCTCCTACGAATAAGCTTTACTTATATCCACTACCTCAAGCAATGTTTGTGGTAATTCATAAACATCTTTGTGATGCCAACTGCAAAACAACTCAAGAGTGGTAAAACAGTAAACTATTTACATGAAGGTCCTTTAGCTTAAACTTGCCTGCCTTGTATTCTGGAAATATCTGGTGCTGCATTTTCCTGTCATTGCTTTCAGCTTTGGTAGTCTACCAGTAGATTATAACCTGTTAAACGTTTTAGAATGACTTATTTTCACACTACGGTATCAGAGACTAGCATTTGCGAGACCAGGATCTTATGCACTCTTACAGTTCAGGGAAGGATATTCTATCGTGTATTAGTATGGGTTAACTTAAACCACTATATCAAAAATATTGTACAAACAGATTTACATAGCCATCCTAGGCAGGTAACTGCGACCAGCCCTTACCCATTGGAAGGCAAAGCACAACTAATCCTATAACAAAAGAAGCTGAAGGCTAAGGTGTTGCAGTCTCTTCATAGAACAAACCGTATTGCTGCTTCATGGCATGGCGTCCTGGAACAGCTTGTTGGGCTGTGGGATTCACAGGTATGGGAAATTTGTTGTTGGTGGAGCTCGAAGTTGTTCGTTCATCTATCACGCTGACTTCTTTGCAGACATGGTCAAGAATGGAAAAGAAATCTCTAACCACTGTGAAAATTCTGAACGGATGGGCTTCTTCCTTGGCTGAGTTTCCATGGAAGTACTCTGTGATCTCCTTGACAAGAGAAAGGGCAACACTTTCTTGGGCTTGAATCCTTATTAGCTGTTCATCAGCCATTTCCAGAAACTTGTTCATTGACACCAAGAATTTTTCATCTGAACTGTCCGTCTTGAGTAATCTTATAACTTCATTTACCCTCTCAAGGCCTTTTGAAAGTTTCAATGATTCGCTTCTAAGAACGTCAGAATCCATGCCTGCAGCTTTCTTCACATTGATCAGCTCTGAACTGATTCCAGAAACGACTTCCAGACCAAGAGCCCTGCACTTTGCATCTTCATGCGGAGTTGAGTTCTGGTTCACGGTGGAAAAGCGCTCTCCTTCAGCCCTCATAATTTCCTGCACAACGAAATGCAAGAGGGTGGTTTTCCCATCTGCACCCTTCACATCAACAAGCTTAAGAAGCGTGTCCAGCTTGAAGGCACGGGCATCACCACGGTTTGTTCCAACATTCATGCGATTTCCGGTCTTAAGCACAGCCTCAAGAAGCTTCAGAAACATCCTGCTGTTTCTTAATTCCTCACAAGCAGCCTGTCAAACACAGGTAAATGTAACCATTAGGAATTCCCCCAAGGCCCAACCAGACAGGAATTTAGCTCAAACAAGAGATAAGGCCATAGAAGAAAGGCATATTTGAAGCAGTGATTAAGCACACTACCTCCAACGTTTCAAAAGATTTTTTGAGGTAATCAACCTCAGATTCAAAATTGGCCACGTAAAGCATCGCATCAACCCTTTTGAAGGCAAAGGGTACATCAAGAACAGCTTTCAGAAATCTCTCAGCAGGACCTAGCTTGAGTGGGAAATTATCCTTGTAGTCCTGCAACTTCCGCTCTTCTTCTTTTGTTGGAGTCATTTTCTGTAAGTTCTCAAGAAGCTCTGTCCCTAGTGTGTCTATGCTTCCTACACCAACATAAGAAACTGTTTTACAACCATGCTCAATACCAAACAGGCAAAAACAAAAACCTTCCCACCATAATCTATCAAAAGAATTTCAATTGCATGGAGATTAAAGTGCCTCAGAAGAAGGCCAATATCAGAGCAAGTCATTATCATTCTATCCCATGACTTTGAATATCAAAGCTACCTTCTAACAAGGCTTCACAAACTTCCTCCACCGTTACATCAAGTGCCCGCAGCAAAATTGCAATGTTCTGCGCCTTCTTTGGATCAAGTACTCTGTTCTCTTGGTTTGGATTTGGCAGAACTGGTTCCTTTGATCTTTCGTTCTTCGGATTGTTCACTACAAACAATGTTTCAATCATCTCCTCATCTAACCTGCATGAATTCCATTCACCAGCTTCCTCAATGAGCATACAAACACCATTATAGAGTTTTTATCTCTCAACAGATACAAGATAACTGATACGAGAGTATAGCATCTTACTTGAAGGAGTTAGACCCAAGATGATCCCACACCATTTCACGACCAGAGCTTGCTCGAACTTTATCCCAATGGAGACGTTTCAACTTTGGCTTTGAAACATCTTCAACCTCCGCCTCGTTGTCTGGATTAGAGGACAACGCATTTTGTGTTGCTGGAACAGAATCCTTAACATGCTTCGCCGGTAATGGTGGACAAGCCGGCAGTGGGGGCGGCGGTGGTGGTGCGGATGAGATAGACCTGCCGGTGGAAAAGCCAATTTGTGATGAAGGTTGAGCAGTTCCATCTGGTGAAGTAGACACACCAGGAGATGCGTCTGAGCTCTTCGTCGAGCATCGAGGTGGGGAAGAAGAGACAGAAGACTGCAATGGAGACGCCACATTTCGATCGAAAACTCTCTGCGGTGATGCAGAAGTTGAAATCATCGAGAATGACCGTACATCATATATGCCGAAATTATTCACCACATCTCTGTCTGGTGAACTAGAAGCCCAGGTCATGGATGGTGACCCTCCGTTTCTATCCAAATGATTGAAGGTCGCCGGAGATTCATCCGGGTCCTTTTCCATACTTGCCTCTGATGAACTAGAAATCGGGGACAGCAAAGAGGAGATAGGAGACGAGCTTAAAGCTCGCCCAGATTTGTCAAATTTTTGTGGACTCTTGGCCAAAACTCTAGTGGGCGAACCGAAAACCGGCGAGAGCGCAGGGGACCTTATGCGTGGAGCTCTCGGCAATTCGGTCTGCGCTGCGACCGCCTCCGTTGACTTTGGCTCCGATTTCGCCGGGCTCAAGCTTACCGGCGAAGGCGTACTCCCGGAATGAGACCTTTCTGGCGAACCCGAACTGGAAGAGGAAGAAGAGTTGGAAGAGGTAGTATTAGACCTGCTGCTGTTCAAATCCGCCGCAACATCGCCTAATCCTCTCCTTGACCCGGATCCATGTCTGCTGCCGCTGAGAGAGCCTCTCGGAGAGTAGTATTCCTCTGCATCCTCTTCCACCACGACAGAGAACATTTCACCGTCGTGGAAGTTCCTTCTTCGGCTGTTAAGCGGAGGCAGCGGCTGGAGCTCCGGCGACTCGAGTTTCCGGAAATGGAATCTGGCATTACTGCTTCCGGAGCCGGAGCGTTCAACAATGGGCCGCGTGTTCACAAGTGTGCCTAGGTAGAGAAACTCGGAACTGGTTCCGGAATGGTTGAGTTGCTTCCTAGGATCCGGATTGTCGGCGCTGGGATGCCTATTGCTGGCGTCGGAGAGGAAGCTCTTGGTATCAACGTGGAAGGCGGAATGGTGCTTACGGCGGCGCAAGTAGAGAAGAACGAGGATAGCGGTGACGAGGGCGGCGGAGATGACGGCGACGAGGGCAGGGATGAGGAGTTTGCGAGAGGTGGATTTGGGGGTTGTGGGGTGGGGGAAGGTGAGGGAGGAGATGTTGGCTGGGCGGGAAGTGAAGGTGGTGGGGGGTGGAGGAGGAGGAGTGGAAGTGGCCGGGAAAAATGGTGAGTGAGAGGAGGGAGGAGGAGCAGGATCGAGAGGGAAGAAAGACATTCGAGTGCTGGTAAGTATAGGCATCTGGAGAGAAGAAGAGGTGAAGACGAAGAAGATGAAAATGAGGAAGAAGATTGATGGCATTGTGGTGGTGGCGGCCATGGCCGAGAATGAGAGTGGAGAGTGAGGAGAAGAAGTGTGAAGCTGTTAATGGCGTCTCCGTAAGTGAGGGATGCTCTCTTTTTCCTTTGCGTTTCTGTTTTGTTCGGGAAATGCGTCCACGTCCAGCTGCCTAGGCTATAATACTCTGCGACCTGGTTTACTTGGTGATCCAAATCCCAATCCAATCCAACTCCCTCTACCTCTAAGTCCTAACTCTCTCTCCCCCATCAAATATATATTGTAATATTACCCATTATTCCCATGAATTATATTGACTCGATCACTTTCATCCCTGAATTATAATTCATTCTAACTTAATCCTTTAACTATGTAATATCCGGCACTTTAGTCATCCAACCCAGTAACTCGCCCCAAATGGTATTAGCGGCGTCAATTTGTTAACAATCTAGGACCTGGTTTGTACAAATTTAAAGCTTTTAAAAAATGTTATAACAAAAAAAATACTATATCAAAAGGGGTTAATTTGAAAATAAAAAGTAAATGGAGGGTTGAAGCCATGGTTATGGGCTGAACCTCAGCCTCGGTAACACCATCGCAGGGCTTACTGCTCGGCGGTAGAGAGCCGGCAACGGAGATGGAGGGAGATTCGACATAGAGGCTGGACCGATGAGCACGAAATGATGGGGAGGAGGGAGGCTAGGTCGAGGACTGCACATTGACGGAGATGGAGGGAAGATGGGGCAAGGAGCGCGTGGGCCGACGGCGGTGGCTCAATCGTAAAGGAGGGACTCGATGGACTCAACGAGCAAGGTGGGAATCGGCAGGGCTCAAGGAAAGAGAATAAATACTTAATTCTCAATTAGTAATTTGTTTCTTGGGTGAAAGCATGGTATCGAAAGTCGGACCGGACCGGTTGGACCGCGAACCGGTTAGCCAATCGGTTCGGTTTTGAAGCACTTGGTCAAGAACCGGTCAAAGTCGGAAAACCGGTTAAACCGATGAATTTTTTTTTGTGCATTTTTTTGAAAAATTTCGCCAAAAACTCCCAAATTTTTATCACTAATTTTAATTTATTCCACATTTACTTAGAAATTCATATTTAACACATTAATTTTTTTAATATTTTCTCATAATATATTTTAAAACATTTTTAAACTATAATATAAATATACAAAATAATTTTCAGTTATTTTAAATTATAATTTTCAATGACATAATTAATTAAAATATAGAATATTGTTTTCCTTATTATAAAATGACTAATTTGTATTTTAAATTATTATTTTAATATAAAAATGTGCATTATTATTTCATATTTAAATTATTTCATGATAAATCTAAACAATGAGTGATAATAACTAACTTTTAAAAAAATAACCGGTTGGACCGGTAGTCTAAACAGTTGAACCGATCAGACCATGAACCGGTGCTCGAACGGTTCTATTGTCGGTCCGGTTTTTAAAACCATGGATGGAAGAGATAAACTAAAGTTTATTGCCTAAATTTGGCTTTCGAATCTACACAGTGCATATATACCAACCCACTTGATGTTACAACCCACTCTGCTTTGGCTTTGTTCAAACTAATAATAGGATTACTATTGGAGCAACAATATCTGGACTGTTTAATGAAATAGTATAGACTATATTAAATCTGATGCAAGATGCGTCATATGTCGAGTAGGAGTGTTCAAAAAACCCACAAAACTGAGAAATCGAACCGAATCGCGTGATCCGAAATTGAAAAAATCCGTGAACCGAAGAAACCGATAACCCGCGGGTTCTAATTTTAGAAACCCGCGGATACCGAACCGATCCGTATATGTCTATTTACAAATAAATTATTTAAAATTGGTTACTTCATCTCAATTTTCCTTTAAATTTCATTTATATCATGTGTAAAAACTCATTTCATACAACAATAATACATGATTTGTAATATTATATTGTTGTTCTATTTATACAAACTAATTTTCTTCATTTTTATGTTCTAGATATGTACATTTATAATACAAAATTTTAGAATATCTCCAAATAAATTGAAATTTTTTATAGAATAAGCATATTTATACTCGCGATCCGAACCGTAAAAAACCGTGAAAATCGGATACCCGTATTTAGGGTACCCACACTTAGTGAGGCGGATACTATTTATCTCACTATCCATCCCGTCCTAAGGCCGATAGCCTAGCAGCAAACGAAGGCCTACAATTTTTGCACAATTTCAGTCCCCACAAGACAGCTCTTTTGGCAAAGACATCCCTTTCCCTTGACAGCTGTGATTCATTTCCTTCAAATATTGTTTGTATTAGAACAAACATAAAGAAAAACGCGTGAAAAACTTGGAGTTCACTCCTTCTTATTCGCGTGAATAGCCGAGGTGCGTTCTCTCGCTGCGTGGACCTCTGATTTGCGTAAAAGTGAACGCCTTGTTGACTCGCTTCACCCTTATTCACCTCTCTCGCACTTCGCCGCTCTCGTCGTCATCGCCTGTACGAGGTATGTGCGCAAGAAGGTCATCTCTTCTTCGTCGTCGTCTTCCTACCAATTGTACGAGGTATGTAGCGCCATATCTCCCCGAATTCATCTCTTCCCGGTTGAATACGGTCAATTTGTCGATGGGTTAGGTCGAATTCATCTCTTTCAGTTGAACACGGTCGAATCTGCCTACCAATTGTACGAGGTTATGCGAGAGCTTGTGCGCATACCTTGCAATGCTTGCGCAGGTTGTTGCACTTATGCACAGACTACATTTCTGAGTTGTGCGACATGCAGCGTGCGCAGAGCTTGCGCATGCCTGCATGGTGCAACTTGACAAGTTGTGTGCAAAGACAATTTTATGAGCTTGTGCACAGCTGTGCACGTAATTAGACTGCGCCTGCATGCCACGCAAAAAGCTTCATGTGAGTTGTACAGCAGACAACACCGAACTTGCGCACAAGTTGTTCACATGCCAAAACTCACCCAAGAAGAACTTAGATATGACAGAAGCAAGAGAGATGAAGGAAAGATGAATTTTGCGCAAAAGGAGTTGCGCAAAAGGAAGGAAAGTTGACGCGGAAACGCCAATTGTGGTGAATTCACACGTGCGCAACTTCTAGTTCACGGGGCCTCAAACTTAACCCTCCTATTTTCACTTTTCTCACTCACCTCCAATTCACTTTTTCACCTAAAAACTTTTTGTTCATTTTCTATGTTTGAAACCCCTATTATCAATCATCAAACACATAACTCTAATGTTTAGTTGCAATGAAGTGATATTTTTTTTATAAAAAAAAAGGATCGTTTCATTAGAATCCACGAGAACAAGCAACTGCAAATCCATCACTACGCAGAGGTGTTTACTTGCACAGTAGGATTGCACGTGGGGATGGGCTTGCAACTGGGCGTCGGCGGCGGGGGGCTGGAATTTGGTTTTGGTGGGATGATTATTTTGGTAATTTTAAGAAGTATTGGGTACCTATGATGTATTTATGAAATTCTAGGGACTAAGCAATTAGTTTTTCCGTGGGTAAACAAATAGCTAAAGTACGTGACGTGACGGTGAATTGTTTAGGGACCGAGTCGACACGAATTATAGTTGAGGGATTAAAATGATTGAGTCAACATAATTCAGGACAATAATAGATAATTAGACCAATATATATCCCTATTAGTATGTTTTCTTTTATTAAAAAACAACAAAAAATTGACATTAGTATTTTCTTTTAATATTTTTCATTATAAGTTTCTACTATTTTTTTCATTTTTTTTCTAAAATATCATACTCCTGGCATCCATGAAAGTTTTATCCATATTTTTTTTGCACATAAATTATGGTGGGTGAGATGTTGGGACGAGTTTACAAATTTGCCCCTGAAAAGTGGACGCTTAACTTTACGGAAATCATCACAGAAGAAATTTTATGAATTTCCTTCATAGCTGGCTCAATTGAAGCTGCATTTCGAAGTCAAGAACAAAAATTGCCCTCGCGTTTTTCGAACTGTGAAATTTAGGTGCGCTAAACACGATGGTAACCGTTCTCGGAAAACCTAATCGTACGATTATGCTAAAGTTGGAGTTGCTTTTGTTTTTTGGATCCTCTTTCATTCAAAGTAGCAGCGAACGCAACAGAGAGGAAGAGTGCGTGGAGGTGTGATGGACACACTTGGCCACAAAAAAAACGTGGTAATTGGCTGAATCTTGACCAAAGACAAGAGGTATGTCTTACACTGCTGGAAGGTTGCGAGGAAAACTTGAGACCAAAACATGGGCTCAACAACACACTTAGTGCACGATATGGTGCTGGTCGTCAGACGATTAGGAACCTAACCTTCGGGAGGAAGCAAAAGGGAAAAGGTCCAAATTTGCCAATCGGTTTTTCATATTGACACATTTTTACCACAATTCCAAAAAAATACTCGATTTTACTATCAATTTATGTTTGAGTGGTTCCTTTGTACCACCGAAAAATGTGTTGAGATTCTTATAGGCCATTAAAATGGTTGACGACGTCTATTTGCGGCGGCCGGTGCGGTGGCAGTCGAGTTTTCTTGGTGGACTTGGTCCGAGATGGTTCGCCGGAGGCCGGCAATGACAATGATGGTGGTTGGAGCGACATACGACTGCTGGAACGTTAGATCGAAGCGGTTAAATTTGAAATCGTAGTGGAGGTTTTTTGCCGATTTCTCCGCTGTTCCGACGGCTTTGGTGGCGGAAGATGGACGGTTGGCTTCGCCTGGACACGTCGGAGATGATTGTGGTGGTTGACTCGACCATCACCGTCGACCGCTGCACTAGCCGCCACAAATAGACGCTGTCAGCCATTTTAATGGCATATGAGAGAACCTCAACACGTTTTTCGGTGGCACAAAGGAACCACTCAAACATAAAATGATGGTAAAATCGAGTTTTTTGGAGTAGTGGTAAAAAGGTGCCAATATACAAAACTGGGTGACAAATTTGGACCTTTTCCCGAAGCAAAAAGGCAAATCCAAAGTTCGGGAAACGTTGGATGTTTCTAACTCATGAGCATTAAATAAACCCCAACAACTTCCGTTTCATTTATTAGGGGCTTTTAGGTTACTTCATAAGATAAAATTTTCCAAAAATGGAAATGAGCCAATTAATTACGGACGGATTAAAAAGGAAATTGATAAACCTTTCACGGACAGAGGGGGTACGATTTTTCGGTCAAAACTGAAATGAATTAAGTAAAAAGAAATTGTGTTTGATTTTAAGTGATGATAACCGAATTAACCAAATAAAGATGCAAAATACAAGAGTCTTGATAAGTACCGATACCTAGTAAAACCCTAACCTCGGCCCGTTAACCCATCAAACTACTTTTTAGGCTCGAAACTCGAGTTAATTTGAACTTAATAGAGATCAACTTAATAAACTCCAACTTAAGTTCCAGCTCTATCTACTAGTCCAAATTTGATATCTCATTTCCCCTCCTTTCTATCATTCATTGTATTTTATTAACACCGTTATTTGTTCCATTAATAAGATAATAGATTAATTAACGGTGTTAATAAAATACAGCGGAAGACAGGGAAAAAGAGACAACAAATCTAGGTTCATCAAGTTACCTTCAAAGACCTATCAATTTACACCACTACCTCCACTCCCTCCCTCCCTCCCTCGTCCCTCCCACACAACCAACCGCTCTCCCTTATCCCAACTACTTTAAGTGTGTGTCTATTTACCACATAAGTGGAAAAATATATACCATGAAAATGTCAAATTTACCTTCTTAATTAGTTTCTATGAATGATGTTTTAGTCTTTTAATTTATTAGATTAATTATTTGAATTAGTTAATTAGTGGTATATTTAGGCATGCGCGGACTTAAAATGGATTTTGGGTGAATTGGCAAGTACATATACATAGTAGTGTTCGTTCCGCAAAAAAAACCAACAACAAACTGACATATTTAAATTTGAATGAAATCATATAAGAGTAAAAAATGGTGGGAATTTCAAGTAGTTGTCAAAAAAATTGCAAATTTTTAGTGAAAGAACAAAGTTAATGGACCGGATTATCAATGAAAGGGGTACTACAGACGTACAAAAGACAATAAGATAAATTTGGATAAATCTTGTGAGTATTTTGTAAGATATGAGTGGGCTTAACTAGGAAGCTAGAACAAAATGCGGAAAAACATTGTGTTAAATACTCATAATATGACACGTGTATAGACCCGAAGGATTTTCCCCCGATCCACGAAGGAGGAAAATATTTTCCTACTCATAAACCGTCAACGTCAGTATTTTCCATCTTCTTCTTTTTCTTTATTTTCTTTCTCTTTTACCCCTTAACGGCACTCTGCACTGATTCTTCATTTCCATTCCATCATATTCCATAATCATTTAAATCAAAACTTCACGAACATGGTGGCAAAAAACAAGCAGAGGGAGAGCAATCAAAAGGCGAC
Organism: Stellera chamaejasme; assembly: GCA_024586325.1. Classification (NCBI taxonomy): domain Eukaryota; kingdom Viridiplantae; phylum Streptophyta; class Magnoliopsida; order Malvales; family Thymelaeaceae; genus Stellera; species Stellera chamaejasme. The sequence continues at coordinate 7,552,328 of CM044982.1, read as the reverse complement.
GAGCCTTGATGAGTTAATTTTTTGTTATATTAAATAGCTTGCTAGCTTGTCTTTGAAGGCAAGTATGATGAAATTATATAGAAATCGAAAAGCAGTGGACTGTCATCAACTGCACTGCTAGAGAGATGGTATCAATCACTACGTGGAGCATGTTACTTTTACCGCGACCATTACAGGGGTTAAGGCCGCCGTAAATAGCTGGTAGTGGTAAAGAGGCGTTGCCATGGGGCGCTTCCACGTTACTGCGGTCAGTTGCGCGGAAAGGCCGTGGTAAGACCTCGTGCCCCACGAGGCAGACAAACTAGCCTCTTACTGCGAATGTGGTCGCAGTAAAGCTTTTCTATATAACCAACATCTCCCCTTCCGATTTCACATACAACACTTAACCATTTTTGTTTCTCCGTTCTTTCCCTTCGATTTTTCTCTTCTAATCTCTTAATATTCTCTATAGAAATTATCATCCGATGAATTCAACTGGAGATACACCGTGTGCAGTTGCTTTATCTCTTTAAGGCAATAAACGTTATTTAATAATTTTATTTATACTTTAATATGAGTTTTCAATTTATTTATTTAAGCATTTCATTAATTTGTCTATGTAATTAAATTAAATTAGTTGAGTCATAGTTCTTGTCTATGAAAAGTTGTATTAATATATTATTTTTCAATTTATTTCAAAGTATTGGAATAACGTTGTAAAATTATATATTTTACGGAGTTTTCATGGATTGTCCGTTGGACAGTTTGTAAAAGTATACTATCGGTTAATTAAACTTTTATGATTGTGTATGGAGAAATTATGAGAATTAAATAAATTTTGGATGCAATATTTGGTCATGTTTAACGTTATACTTAGGGGTGTAAGTAGAACCCGCAACCCGAACTCGAACCCGAGCCCGACCCGAAATTGTTGGGTTAAGGCCGGGTTAGGAGTGAAAATACCCTTGGGTAACCCGAACCTAACCTTTTGCCAAAATTTCTGGTTAGGGTAGGGTTCAACCCGAAATTTCGTAGCCCGACCCGAAACCCGAATTCTCACTAAATAACTATTTATACTCTATAAATAAAGACAATTATACTCTTCACTTGCGATAATTACTTTAACAAATTACCGTTGCAACCCATAATGCATGTCTTTATACATGCTCAAGAGCCATGAAGCCTTTGTAGGCATCTCATGTGGGATGTAAGGAGCTTAAAGACTTACCTCTTGCTTTTCTCTCATCTACCATTAATGTGGGATGAGTAACAAGATTATCAAACATGTTATTTTTTTATATTTCATGCTTCAAATCTTTAAAATTAATTTGTAACAATGGAAGCTTTAACCTTTTAAAGACTATCTTTGTATTTCTCTTATCAACCAACAATGTGGGTTGAGAACATATAAGGGGAGGTCTTTTAAGACAACTAATGAGGAAGCAAGAAACCTTAAAATATAGAGTCAAACCTTACTTCTCTCCTTTCACCAATAATGTGGAATGAAAACTAATATAACATAGATAAAAAGAGTTATCATTTGACTTGATTATATATCCTACATTGATGTTTGATGCTAGATAAAGTGACTACATACTTATATTGACAACGTTCTCTATCCAGGAGGTGTTAAGACTCTAACTATTTGTCCCACATTGGTCATTTACTAAGTCTCAACTAAAGTTTCCTCTATATAATGATAGGAATTACAATCAAAATTGAAAAACCATGAGTTAAAGTATCTTTTTTCGAGAAAAAAGGTAAAAAAACTGAAATCATGAATTCTGGGTTAACACCTTCAACCGGATCTGAACCTGATAAATTCGTTCGGGTTGACCCGACCCGAAAAAAAAGTTTGGATTAGTTTCGGATTATTTTTTAGGTGTAAACAGATTTTGGGTTCGGGGACCCGACCCGACCCGAATTTGGTCGGGTTGACATGACTTACACTTCTAGGTATACCTGCTCTAGGTGTTACGTCGAAAAAATGGTATAATAAGACGAAATGTTGCAAAAATTTATGTAATTATATCAGTTTATGCATACACAAGATAAAAGTTTGATTAACTAATAATACTTTTATGAATAGGATATGATCCATGCATCCTGAATTAGAAAAAAAACGATAGTGAGAATAGGAATTGTGTTGTGTGCTATATATATATATATATTAATTGTTATGCTTTGTTATTATTTTATTGATGCAATTATAGGAATTGTACAATGACCGAAGAACGTGAGTGGATGTATCAGTGTTTTCAGGAGGGGACTCGCGATATTAGTGAGAGCATGTGGAATGAGCTTCTAGAATTCCTAGATTATGTTTTTCTCGTTGCTTAATAAAAATGGAGAATGATTTGTGAAATGTCCTTGTAGAAAGTGTAAAAATAGATATTATCATGATCGATAAACAATTGGTAATCATTTATTGTTAAATGGATTTCAACCGAATTATCATGTGTGGGATTGTCATGGTGAACGACGTCAGATAAATTTATGTGTTTATAGAGATTATCGATTTGATGAGGCATCATCATCATCATCGAATGTTGCAAGTACGAGTAATGCACTTAATTCATTTGAGGATAATGAAGAAAGGAGGGATTACAGTGAAATGGTTCGCGAGGCATTTGAGATTCGTGATCATAATAATAATTTTGAGGGTGATCATCAGATGGATGAGGACGACATCGCACCCGAAAAACCAAATCAAATGGTGCAAAAGTTTTTCGATCTATTATGTGATGCGTCACAACCTTTATATGAGGGATGTATTGATAAGCACACCAAATTATCGGTTATAACCAAGATTTTAGTATGAAAAGTTAACACAACATATCTGATGCTATTTTATCGGATTTGATTGAATTTATCAATGAAATACTGCACGGAGAAGAGGCGACCTTGCCTACGAGCATGTGTAGTACAAAAGCTATGATGAAAGAGTTGGGGTTACCGTACAAAAAGATTCATACATGCGAGAACAACTGCATGTTGTTTGATGGTAAATTTAAATAATTGCAGAGTTTGTGGTGCGGAACAGTTCGAAGAGTGTGAGGTGGATTAGAAACCGAAAGTTAAAAAGATTTTACTTTATCTACCAATCATTGAGCTAGTGAAATTTATGACGTATCATCTAAGAGCTAGTGAAAATGCGATGGGTGTTATTTAGGATCAAATTGAAAGTTTTGAAAATATTAGTACTTATGTTCTTTTTTTAATATTCAAGTTATGACGGCTACTCCCGATCCTAGAGATGGTTCAGGTCGGGATGAGTCGGCCTCGGGTTCCAAGGGGCGGTCATTCTCCTGCAGTTATCGTGGTCGCTCACCGAGGTCATCCTGACCGCGTACGGAGGAGTCTCCCACGAGGTTGACAGAGTCGGTGCATCAGGATGGCCCACTTGATACACCTCGTAATGACGATCCACTGCCACCGCAGTGTCCACGCTTAGTTCGATAGCACCCGCCTCCACTTCTGCCACCGGTCCCAGGCCTTGATGGACGCCTTATAGTTCGCATCACACAGTAAGTCACTAACATAAACAAGTTTGCTATTCATTTTATTTAAATATTTATGTACTGATTACAGTTTTTGTTTATATGCAGTTTGCAAACGGAGCAGATTACAAAAAAGGTTTCGATAATTTGTGCGAACTGCTTCTCCGAATTCCCCCCAAGTACTTCCAATAGACAGTAGACAAGCTAGCCATATGGCCGTAGATAAGTTCGCTGTAATTTTTACAGTTATTAATACCTAATATGTAACAATTACTTGTTATAAATCTATGATTTCTAACTGCAATGTATTTTTAATTAACAATAAGAGCATACGTGGGATGAGCAAGGCTTCATGGAAAAGTTGCACTCCCGGTTCACAAAGTTCTACCAGAACACGCAGAACAACATTCGGAAGAAGTGCAGACGGGAGCGTCAAATGGATCTGGACAATCCTAACTACCTGGATTGGCTACCGATCATCCCGAATAGAATCAACCCAGACATGTGGAGGATGATGTTCGAGTATTACAACAGTGACGAGTCCAAGGACGAATCCAAGAATAACAAACAGAATGCGAAGAGCGAGAATCGAATCGCCCGAAGATCAAGTCGTTTGGCAACAAGTCCAAACATAGAGTTTACGAAGACTTGGTAATATGTTCTAGCTACATCAGCGTTTAAATATCTAAGTTTAATTTATAAAAAATATATTACTTCAAAAATATTATTGGACAGTGCAAAGAAGTTGGACACCGGCTGCGTCATGAGGAGTTCGGGGAGGCCTGACTCGGGAAGGAATCAGCCGTACTCGTATTATTCATTTATTTTCCTAAATTCAAATTATTATTTATATTAATATTATTTAAGGTATGTTTCTTTGTATTATTACTTAGGAATAGTACGAGAAGCATCTCGTTGAGAAGTATGGGGAAAGGGGGTTGTTCCCGCCGATCGATGACGAGATCTACAGATCCGTCGTGGGTCAGCCCACCCGATGACGATGGGTCGGTGTCCCGCCCTAGATTAGTCATCCGGAACGCTTAGAATCCCTATATTTAAAATAGACTAGCCCCAACAATAAATAAACACATACACACACACATCCTTCCGTCCCTGAAAAATTGAACACGTTTTCTTTTTGGATTGTCTCAGAAAAATTGATCATTTTATATGAAAGGAAACTTTTCACTCTCAAAGTTACTAAACTATTCTCACTTTATCTTTACTTCTTCTACATTTTTTTGTGCACTTTCAACCAAGTGGCAATTAAGTAAACATGTACAAAATTTTTACATTCACCTTAATCTCCGCGTTGAATCGAATCCTTCAATCTTTTGGGGACAGAGGGGAGTATTGTTTTTTTTATTATCCCAAAAAGATTTAATTGTTTTCTTAAAAAGAAAATTTGTAACATCACTATTACCCTTTAATCCTCATTTTTTTAATTCAAAAAATTATTTTTGTCATATATGATAGTTTTACTTTATTACTCTTAAATCTCCATCGGTCTTCAATTTTCGTACCGTTCAATGCTTAAAATGTTTTGCTGACGGAGAGAGCATTATTAATGTAAAATAATGAAAAAATGATAAAAATGTCACTAAAGTATTCGGAATCTCTCAAATTGCCACCAAATTTCATTTTGAAGTTAAAGTGGCATCTAACTTTTTGAAATGGGTTAAAAATACCATTGCCGTTAAAACCGTTAAAAAAGCCATTTAACTGTATGGTTTAATTACAAAAAATAGTACTTAAAGATTTTAACCTTTTACAATTTGATCCTAACAAATTTAAACTATAATTTTTGCCACCAAAACTTCATTCTTGAAAAATCATGGAGCCATTGATCATCCTCCACCACCCATCACAGCCGGGCCTCCACTGTCCGCCGGCCAGCCACGTCTCCAGGCCTTAACCCACCAAGTTCTGCATTGAGAATGTTGTTCATGGCTGCCAGTGCTCCTTTCTTGTCCATCTCCATCACCAAACAGACAGAAATTGCAGCTCGACTCACGAATCCAATTCGCCAAAGTCCTCATCAAGCGGCCTTGCCCAAGCCCTTCGGCCACAGCCAAGTCGTCCCTTGTGCTCCAACGAGCCTCCCCGTACGATTCCGACGCAAACCTTCGTCGAAAACGTTGGAACACGACACAGCCTGTTGGCCCGATTCTTCAGCTCCAGCACCGTTCCAAGCTTCAAGTCCCGAGTCACTGACGTGGTCCACCCCTTTTTTAAGCCAAAGCTCCCCTAACCAGCCTCGTGGACGGAGATGCCCCAACCGGCGAGAATTTCAACAAAAATCGTTAACTCGTTTCCACGTATAACCACTTCGATTCGCCGTTCTAGTCGTCCTACGCCTCTCCAACCACCATCATTGTCACCGTCGGTCGCCGGCGAACCTCTCGCCCCAAGTCTTCCGCGAAAACTCGACCGCCGCTGCTAGCCGCCGCTAAGCCCAGTTTCCGGCGATTGTAAAGGGTGGAGTAAGGTGGCGAAAATTACAGTGTAAAATTATTAGGATCAAATTGTAAAGGGTTAAAAACTTTAAGTACTACTTTTTGTAATTAAACCATAGAGTTAACAGATTTTTTAACGGTTTTTAATAACAGTGATATTTTTAATCCAGTTTCAAAAGTTAGATGACACTTTAGTTTCAAAATGAAATTTGGTGGTAAATTGAGAGATTTAAAATACTTTAGTGACATTTTTACCTTTTTCCCTAAAATTATTTGCAAAATGGAGCACGTGTGCAAGTCTTTTTTGGCATATCTGATTGTTGTCTTTTTAATAAATTTAGTAAAAGTCGCACCCCGTCTTGTCTTTGTGTCGCTGCTAGAACTTCTGGGAAATTTTTTTTTTGGGAGTTCCGAAAAATGATGTGAAATTCTCAGGTATCACATGTCTATTTCCGCCCTTGTTTCGTAGCTGCTACTAGTTAAGGTGACAGTATTTTAGACGGTGGTGTTCAATGCATGTGTAGGCTGTCTTCGGGGCACTTAGCTGGAAAAAGAATTTCCAGATATTTTTTTTAATTTTGAATTGAATTGTGGAGTAACATTACCATTTTATTCTCATCAACAAATAGGACAAAATTAACAAAAGAAGGACAAAGGATATAATGATAAAATACGTGTCCTGCAAACGCTTTTGCTGCCTCGATAAAGCCATATGCTGGAAAAAAAATTCTGAATATAGGCGTAGGAGGAAAATTATTTCTAAAAATTATTGAAAATTTGAATGGAATCATGGAGAGTTAGAAGATGAGTTTATTTATTTGTATGTTTCATCAATAAAAAGGAAAGTTTATAACTAAAGAATAAAGATTAAACTGGTAAACTTCCTATATGACATGCTTTTTATTCAACTTTGGTAGTGACAAAGCTAGAGATTAAATTTTAGCTTTTGTGAGCTGAACACAACCTTAACCTTCATACATAGTCAAATGTGTTCAATTTATTACCCATTAATACATTTTATTTTTCAAGTTATTACAGTAAAATTAATCATTTTCTATATAAAAAAATAGTTCACATAAACTTTACTTTATTATAATTCATTTTTTAAAAAATATTTTATTTTTATCTTATATGTCTAATTTATATTATTACTCTATAATCAACAATATTTTTTAATCTCTGTGTTTAAACAAATGTAACAATTTTACTGTAAGTAAGTTGGAAGGAGTTTTAGTTACGAAATTATCTAAGTCTATTGACAACGAGAGTTCGTAATAATTGGGAAATCAAAGATCAAACAATTACAAATGATTATTAACTCTGTAGGATGTAACGCAAATGAATGTTTTATTGGTTTTGTCAAGACCTACGTGTGGCGAAACTCTAGATGCTTAAGTGCCTTAAAAGGCTTGCCTCGTCATAATTTATACTCCATTCCCGGAAAATTCGAACTTTCATTCTCATATTAAATATATTTCCACCGTACCAAAAGATTGAAATCTTTGACGGGACACGGAAAGATTTAAATGAATGTAAGACTTTTGTATATACTTTAATTGAAAATGTATAAAAAATGATGTAGAAATTTCGTCACGGGTTAAATGAATTAATAATTATCAAAATCTTTAATGTATCAAATAACAATATATTCATCGTGTAAAAAAATAACAATATATTCGGTGTAATTAATTATGAAAAAAATAGTTCACTTTTAAAAGTTTTGATTTTAATTTATTATTGAAATATTGGCGTGAATCTGTGTATTCTAATATAAAGCTGAAACGATGTGTTTGGTATTACTTCATTTATAATCCAAAAATATAAATGTAAAATACAATAACTAATGAAAATATATGCAATAGTAAAGATTTGCATGCATCCAACTATGTTCTTAGTGTCTTAAGACATTATACTTGATCACCAAGATCCATGGTTGGGTGGGGTTAACATAGAATGTCTTTAAACCATTCTTCATCTTGCTTATCGGTTCTGCAGCTATTTAGTGTTGCATCCTTAATCGTGAAATAATTTCAGTAGGCCGTTATAATGGTTACTTATCCATGAAAAATTGTTACTTACCTATCTCGCGGTTAAGTTAGGTCGTTAAAGTGGTTGTTTACCCGTCTCGCGGTTAAATTAAATCATTATAGTTGTTGTTTACCCATCTCGCGGACTAAGGATGTAACACTAAATAGTCATAAGACCAATAACCAACATGAGAATAATTTATGGATTTTTATATCATGTCAAATAGTTTAATTACCCGCTCATCGCAAGTGCAATAATTTATCAATTAATCATGTTAATCCCACCAAGCATGTTAATATATAAAACATTGTGTGCAATATGTAGCAAAAAAAACACATATTTTTATGTGATGACAAAAGAAAGTATGTAAAAATTTGAGAAGTGTTGATGTCTAGTTTAATAAATGTTGGGTAAGAATAGCTTAAGTTTAAAAAAACTGTGACATATTGTAACAATTAATTAAGGGCAAAATAGACATTTCCACACATCTACTTGATTAAATGCCAACATAAACCGAAAGAACTCGATCAGGACAAAAGAATTTGAAAATGACTAAAATAGACTGAAAACTTAAAACGAAATTGAGGTTAAAATGAAATATTCCATTAATATAATTAAAGATAAAACCAATTGAGTTAATTTTGACACAATTAAGAAATTTAAAAAGGAAAAGAAAAAAATGTCGACTCTTGTGTAATTAATAGTGAGATGTTGCGGTTTGTGTAGGAAAATTTGGTTTCAATTTGGATTCCTCACAAAAATCAACACTTCTCATTACACAATCTCATTGTGTTAATTAAGATTCTTCTATTTTTCTTTTTCTTTTTTAAAACTTTTTTTTATCAAACATTTTTTTCTACATATTTTTATTTCATTTGTCTCATCTATTTTTTCGTTCATCCCGTTTGAGGGGTGAAATTAGAAACTAATTCCTTACAAAATGGTAGGTTGATTCCTTAAAAAGTGGTAGGCTGATTCCTTAAAAATTGGTGGGCTGATTGATGCATACATAGCGCAAAAAAAAACTCTTAGCCTAGTTGGCACCTACGTGGATCCTAGCTGTCATCACGAAATCGCTTCATTCACTTTCTTTTTTTTTCTTTGTTGTGGCAAAGCTCCCGTATTAGTATATAATAATAGATGCATAAAAATGATGTAGAAAAAATAAAGATAAAATTAAAATAATTTAGTAATTTTGAGTGTTAAAATTTCTTTATAAAAAAAGTGATCAATTTCTCTGGGACAATCCAAAAATAAAATGTGTTCAATTTTTCAGGGACAGAGGGTGTCTGATAATTTTATTTAACATTTTCATGTAAAAAATTAAATAGTTTATATGTATATATGATAATTCACTCCAGGCCAGAGAGGGCTTCACAGATACCCTTGCGTCCTTCTCCTTCACGAAGTACGCAGGAATCCCCGATTGTCCTCCTTCAAGATAAAGAAGAAGGAACTCTTCCAGCCTCCCACGAGCTGGTGGTATCGGCGAATACCCCGATCTTCACCATTTTATTCCCCACCTTCACCTCCTCGGGGTTAGGTGATAGAAGGGATGCCCGACAGGCCTCTTGGCGTGTAAAACCTGTAAGAATACCTCGGGCGGCACCACGGTCTTCGTCAAAAAACAGGCCACTATGAAGGCATTCACGGTGGTGAAGGCGTTGGGGCGGTTGCCCGAACAAACCCCCGACCCTCACATAATTGCAGCAACAGGAGCATAGTTGGAGCCTTAGTCCAGCCTTCAACCGGGCTTCGTACACCACCATGGTATGCTCCCTCGAGCCTCGTTGCTCAGTTCCATCCCCGTTTTCCTCGATCATCTGGGAGAAAGCCCACAGGCCACCCGTGTATACACATGGTGGTTCCGGCAACGTCGGTCATTTTCTTTCCGACAGTCTTTGTTCGGGCCACAGACTCCCGACATCGGGGCCAACGCCGGATTGCTTGGATTCTTGGGAGCCATCTACGTAAATAGAGCACAAATCGAAAAATTAAACCCTAAACCCAAGAACCCAAGCGGCGCAACGACCAAACTTTTCACGAGAATCGCGATGGAAAAGAGGAAACAAACGAATGTGACTTACCGATTTGAGTATTGGTGAAGAAAAGCGGAAGACCCAACGGCTGGATTCTTCAACTTTCGCGGAAATTCTTCGATAATCGCCGACAATAGAAACTAGGGCGAAGAAGAAACTGAAGCGAAAAAGCAAAGGAAGCGAGAAGTTGGGAAAACTGACTTCTCACGTGGGTTGGCATATAAATAGAGGGAGATGGGAGATGAAAAGACCCCCCATGATTACAAACGGCGCAAAAAGCGCAATTTCAAAAAGTGCTTGCAACCGCCATAAAACGAATGGGCCAGTATTTGGGCCTTTTCTCCCTAATAAAACACAAAGTCGGCGCACGGGGGCCCAACCCATCCTCCACTGTGGGGAGGACATCTTGATATATATGGGACCAGTCCGTATGGCCGTATTGCCAAACACAAACGCCATATGGGCGGACCACCAACACGAGGCATGCTCCTCGTACATATGATGAGCCCTCGTATGCAGCCCATAAGGGCGCCCGTATGATCTTGTTGGCAGACGCTTTCGGGCAAGGCCCAATCCGTACTCCAACATAGTACACCAACCAAAATGCTTTGGCCCAACACGCAACGCCCAAAAGCCGCCAAAGACGCAAGACACAAAGGTACTTAGCACACTAAGTCTTTGTCAGGCCAACATCTTGTTGAGCAATATTGTCCAATCCGCCGTCCCGAACTCGTAAGTCGGCTCACGCGCGTGCGGGAAGATCCCACCAAACACTCTACTCTAACGTGGGAGAGTCCGGGTATCACCCTATAAGTGGGTGGTGCCAACCCAAAATGAGGTGATTACTACACACCCTCACCTCTCTTCTCTTTCTGCACTGAGGGTTTCCTTGTCTTACTCTTCACAGTGAGTGTCTCTTCACGATCAACGGAGCGCCCAAACCGATCGGAGATCGCCAACGTTTCTAATTTTTTAGTATAATTTGTTTAAATTTTTTTAGCAAATTCTCCAAACAATAATTTGAGTCAAACATTACATCAAAAATCAAACGCTCAAATCTTTCTAGGACATGTCATGCTATTACTTATTGGTAATTCGTTATACTAATTTCATAATTCATAATGACAATTTCATAATTAATAGTGGTGACAACAATTATTAGTAGTATAAGACATGTGCATGAATAAACAGTTTCATCATAATCGAGCAGGAGTTTCCTTTTAATCGGATAAGAGAGAAATTTTGTCCTTAAATATAATCGATAACTCATATGTACTAAGTTTAGTCAAAATTATAGAGATCTCATTCATTTTGAAAATTTGTAAACATTGAAACTGAAATGAATGGACTCAGTAAACGTGTAAAGTGCTCTCTCAACTTTTAATTCCGTCATATATGGATTCTATTTTAATTTGTTGTCATCTTAGAGTTCCATTTTAAATTTTTTTTGTCATCTTAAAGTCCTTCCGTCCATTTTTGCCGTTAAGTTTAACGGAACTTCAGAGAAAATGATAATTTTAATTTCTTAACTTTTCCTAAAACCCTATTTGCACTCTAAGCTTTAAACATAACAATTTAGTCACCCCAAACAATTTTAAACTTAACAATTCTACCCAACACTTTTCAAACTTCACCTTAGACCACCACACCCGTCGGACCATCGCCGGAATGCTGGGGACGACAAAGAAACACAACCGGACCGCTTATCGGGGCCATGGGCGCCGGATCAGAGCCTTGGCCGCCAAATCGGCGAGCCTCGGCCGCAAATAGGAGAGCCCGACCACTGATTTGCAGTCGTGGCTCCCTGATTCGCAGTCAAGGCTCACCGATTTGCGGCATGGGCTTGCGATCTGACGGCCTAAGGCCCCGATAAGCGGTCCGGTGGTGTTTTTTTTGTCATTCTCGGCATTCCGGAGGCGGTCGGCGGTGGTCCAATGGTTTTTCGACTGATGTGATAGTCTAAGGTGAAGTTTGAAAAATGTTGGTAGAATTTGTTTGGAGATGACTAAATTATTATGTTTAAAACTTGGGGTGCAAATAGAGCTTTTAGGAAAAATTAAACAGATAAATTTATCATTTTTTTGAAGTTCCGTTAAACTTAACGATAAAAATAGACGAAAGGACTTTAAAATGACAAAAAGTTCGAAAATGAGACTTTAAGGGGACAAAAAATTAAAATAGAACCCAAATAGACGAAATTAAAAATTAAGGGATCACCAGTGCACTTTACTCATCAACAAACATGTGATTCCGTGAGTTGGTGTAAAAGAAATAGGATGAAATAATATACACACATTAAATTTAAGTTTACATTAAAAATCAATATAATGCTGCAATAACAGGGAGTGTATTTCATCCCTTAAATTTCGTGAGCTAGTAATTACTTTAATGGGGTGATATTTGGTTGAGAAATCAGTCATGTTAATTGTTTTCATGAGATCATCTACAAAATTCACTCTATAATTTTATAGAAAACACAGTTCCAAATGGAAGCAATTCTGGCAGTGAGTGTAATGGCCCCTTGAAATTTAGGGCTTGCGTTAAACGGAAGTAAAATGATGAAGTCACGAAGAACATGAAGCAGCAATCATCATGCCGATGCTCTAATAATCATGGTAACGTTAACGACAATGATAATTAGCAACAGCGAGCTCCGGGAAAAAGTCTGAAACACTCGCATCGTCCAATGAGTATATTGTAATATATATATATATATATATATATATATTTGAACAGCAATAAAAGTTTTTATATTAAAAACAGAAAAACATTACACCAAAATCCCCAAAAAGATGGGATTATTTCCTAACCAAATCACCACTCCTCACATAAAAACCAAATCAAATTTCAAATCTCACCCAAAACAAAGCATGCGTTTCCTTTCCCAAAGCGCATGCCGTTCACCTTCCTAAAATAAAAATAAATATTTGATTTTTAATTAGTTTGATTTCAATTTATTTGTGCTAGTCTCTTATACAGAAAAAATAAAAATAAATTTACAAAATATAAGTATCATTCATATGTCGAAATATAAATATGTCAAAATCCTATACTACGATATACCAGAAGAGGTCGGCAATACAAGATTGGCTCGTTTTATAAAACAGCTTCGGTAGAAAGCTTGTCAGTTCCCCTTAATTAATGGTAGTAATAAAGGGTGGATTCGTACCAGGCCTCACATGCGTTACCAGTACAATTTACGTGACATCTTCCAATCAAAATAAATAAATAAATGTTTAACCATGAACTACAATCAAAATTACGTATGGTAGTTCCCATAATAGCACCAAACATCACTAAACTATTTGCTATGTTACTTATTGATCCGTAAACTGCTGATTGTTGCACAAAATAATCCTAAAACTATTTGACACTAGCTTCTCATATATTGCTTCAATAAGGTTTCAAACTTCACATTTTTTAAGTGAATTAATCAAATTTTCACATCTTTTATTTACTAGTGAATTAGTCAATTCTTCACGCTCATTAGGGGGTTTCAAACCTACATTTTTTAAGGTGAATTTTTGCAAATTCACCTCGTTTTTTTCACGTAATGATTTTTGGAAATTCGGACCTCAGTTTTTCACGTGAAAAAATTTGGTCCGATTCCGATCTCCGCTCCGGGCTCTTTCGCCGCCACCAACCACCACGGTTAGCTTCCCCATGACAACACGAAGCTAACTCACCCTCCCACGTTTCCGGAACTGCTCCGACGAAGGAGAAATTCGGCATTAACCGCCATCACAAATTCGCGTTCAACCGCTTCGATCCGCCGTTATACCCATCGTCGGCCACCATGACCACCACCGTTGGAACCACCGGTTGACGACGCACCTTCCAGACCCAGGTCCGCCGCCGTAAGTCGCATCTCTGCCGCCTCCTCCGCCGCCGGAAGCAGTGACCGCCGCTTTGTGCGGCTGTTTAAGGAGACTGCAGGGAGGAGAGGAGTGGGGTGGCATTTCGGCTGGTGGAGATCTGGAAACAGAGGGGGTTGAAGAGGTGAATTAGGTTGGGGTTGTTTGAGGGTGTAAATGGGTGTGGTGAAATTTAGTGATGATTTTATGGGGAAATGAGGTGAATTTTTTTTCACCATTGAAGGTTTGAAACCCCCTATTTATTCGAACTTAAGGTGAATTTTGCAAAAGTGAATTAGAGTTTTTCACCCTATCCTGCCTAATTCACATAAATTAGTTGTGATAGACAGAAATACTAGAAATGGCTCTTTGGACGAGTGTTTGACCTGTTGATTTTAGTTGATATGGTTTCCTTTTTGGACAGAGTGTTCGAGTTATTCAACACCAACTCTTACATTTTTTCACAGATCCTTATTTTTCACAATGAATTAGAAAAGTAATTCACTAATGAATTACTCACAAATTTAATGAATTATATTCCCTTCAAAATTTAAATTTAAAACCCCCTAATGAACGATTTAAAAATGAAGACAGGAATACTAATACTGTTGCAGCTTCCCATTTTGCATATGTTGCCTTAATTGACTACTATTTTTTTTGGATATTCAAAACCATAACAAGAGAATTGCCCTTCTTTAAAAAATAAAATTTTCTCAATGCTTCACGTCAGGATCTCGAAAAGATGTGAAATGCTGCTGTTAACACTACATAGCAGGAAGCTAATTTATTCATGACAATTTCTAATGCAATGAAACCAACCGAAGGTTGAATTGATCTGCCATGTTGATATGCAATATTACATGAAAAATACTAACATGAAAAACACGATATTGCATCCAACACGCCCTTCTGGTTTAGTAGATAATCCCCCCCCTTTACCCCCATTCATTTTTTTCATATCCTAAACATGGAATGCCATGGTTTATTGTTTTACAAGATTGTCTATTGAGCCCATCGTTGTTTATTGCTCAATTGAGTCACTTATTCGGTTTTACTGAAGAAATACTCCAGCGGGTACCCAATTTTCATTCAAACCAAACCAAAGTTCAGTGGACAGTTGATACCTGAAGGGCCACACCGCTCTTAAAATGTTGGGACACCAATTCCTTGGTAGACAGGTGCTTTGTCCTCATCTTCTTATTGCGATCCTCTGCTTGTGACTGCTATCCTCCTAAACAGAGGTATATTCCTCAAAAAATCTGAATCCCAGACATTTTATGTCATAACATGTAAAGCAAAGATAAATTCCCAAATTTGCTTTCACCCCCTTTTTCCTTTTGCTTCTTCTTCTTTGGATACTTGGAATCATACAACAGAGTTAAGGTTACAAGAGAGAAATCACCTAGTCTACAACACCTACTTACAACCAGCTGCCTAAAGAGAGGAAAGAATTCCCAAGAGCATACTTGTACCCTACTCAGCCATGCAATATTGATGGTTCACATGAAATCAGGCCACAATCTCAACTGGGCTGTCTAATATCTAAACTTCACAGCCATGTAACCCAGTACTAAAAATATTGGACCCTCAGATTGATGAATAAGCCAACAGGCTGTGAAATTAAAACGGACCCCTCTATTGACCTGATTGTATACACTTCTAACGACACAAACACCATTGTTAGTGCTCCAAAAATTCCTAAATAACCTCAGCATATGAATCAGCCCCCATCTTCCTGTAACGTGAACAATATGAGAATGCATATAAAAAAGAGAGCATCTCCTAAGCCTATTCTTTCCTAACATATCAGGGAATCAGTTGGAAACTATTTCTCAAACTTCAACAGCCCAGATTGTTCTATTGAAACATGTATGATCTAATCGTCCACTGCACTAAACAAACTACTATAAATGAAGTAGGGTGACACCATTTTGCAAGCCATGAGCAGCTTTATTGTCCTGTTCTTATAATGATACAAAGAAGTTCGCTTTCAGTGACAATACCTGCCCCTCAGGATCAAACACCTCCAACCAAATTTACAATCCTCGCTGCACGATATCAGACAAAAGTCATAAGTAAAAGGCCAATACAGCCACAAACAATTCATCTCTGCTATAAAGTTTAAAGAAAACATAATAAGCTTATAAGAAGTGTTACAAGATCCAAAGTTATGGTCTAATGCCTTCCTGAATTTATATGACATCTCAGACACAACTACATCAGGTAGTTTTTCTAATTAATTGGAGGAGCTGGTGCAGACAATTCAAAAAACCAATATGGACAAGTTTACCGTCCATGACCATAGTAATCTAGTTTATGCTGAGTAAATTCCACAGATGATCTTAAATTGTCCTATTCTGCTCCTATTTAACTTTATCATCCTACTTTAGTCCTGGACTTGAATATGTTGTGACGCAAAATTCTTTGGTAAAATTTAAAATGTATCCTGTTAATATTATTTTCCTAAAGTTCTTTAGAAGACCTCCAAATTTAAATATTTTTACCCTCTGCATCTCTCTCTCAAAGTTATCATCACCTCCTGAAACTTCTCTCAGCTAGTCATTCAGAGCACCTCTTTGCTCTCTCTTACTCCCAGTCCATTCCCAGCCCTTCTCCGACTCATTCCGAATGCCAACAGCCTTCATACCCAATTCTAAGCGCGTCTCCTGCAACAAATCACTTCCCCACTCTTCTTCCTTTTGGGACAAGTGGATCTCCTAAATTTGAGAGCTTGCAAGAAAAATCAGATCTGGCCTGACATATTCTCCACACCATAGATGGTGGCATGAGCACATGACGTTGCCACTATCAAGATCAAGGACGACTCAGAGTCAGCTATCCTCAACTCCGCATATATCATTGCTTCGTTGGCCTGCCCGCCTCCTACTCACACCAAGATGTCCATGTAGCGACTGCTAAAGCTTCTTCCATGGAGATAACACTTAGCTCCTTCACACAACCGCAGCCCACATCTTTGTTGACATCCTCAATGCTATCCCGAACAATAGTTGATGCATGTAGCTGGGAAAGAGTACCACGGCAAGGGAAATCAATGATGAAAGATAGTTTGCTGGTGATTGAGGATGTTCAAGAACCAGTACATTGGTAACATGGCAGCTGTAGCATTACTCAAATAGAGGTGGTGTAAACCAAAAGAAAACTGGTGCTTGTCGCCATACAATGTAGCAGTAGAATGTCAGAGCCATGATGGAAGAAAGATATCAGCATACGAGTTAGCGATTGACGGCTTAGGGCGCACACAGTAGAGGACAAAAAACAAGAGGCAGATATGATGGGTTACAGTGGTATAGGGAAGAGATTGAAGTTGGAAGCAACAAGAGATTGAACAGCAGCACCGAGGCAGAAAGGCGTGTCAACCAGAGGGATATGGGGCACACTGGAAGTGAGCCACGGTGGTGGGCCAAGGGAGGTTCAGGGAGGAAAAAAGAACTTCAGGAGCTTAGGAAGGCCTATCATTGTGAGAGAGAGTAGCTATTTTTGAAAGATTTAGGAAAAAGTTAGGGAGGGAATAATATGAGGATAGATTTTAAAACTCTATCTAAAAAATATTATGCCACATCAGCAATTCCATTAAGTTTAACAGTTGAATTTAATGACGAGACTTGAATACAATAACACATTCAAGTGTAGGACGAAAACAAGACGAAAAATAGGACTTGAACAAGACAATTATGATTTATGAGACCATCCGCGGAATTTACTTTGTATATGCTTTAGCAGTTATAAGAAACCTAAATATTGACAAAGATTACGGATCTAAAAGTTTACCTCAACTATATTGACAGCACTAACATATTCTTTCCACGTTCTGTTGAGGAACCATTGGGAAAAACAAGATGTGAGATGCCATTGCTTCAGCCCATTACTTTAAGTGCACCAACTTCATCAATTCTTGTGGTCTTGTGCTGAAAAGAAAAAGACAATAAACCAGCTAAGAAGGTGGCAAGTAAAATAATTAAAATATCTGAATTCTGAAGGCAGTCTCAAAAAGGGTGAAAAAGATTAAACTAAAAAGCAATTTTAGAAAGAATTTTGAAAAGAAGACCACAATAAACTGCATTACCTTACTCTTTTTGTGCTTGTGAACATCATTAAGATCGTCATCTCCATCATGCTTCCTTTTCTAAAACCATATAACACAAAATTTATGTCTTACTAGATAGCTCACAAAATCTTACTTGAAGTTAAGCTAAATGGGGTAAAACGATAGTATAAAATTAATAATTCAAGAATAACTCATCCAACAGCAACTCCTGCTCCCTGTCAAATGCCTAAATAAAACTCATGTAAAAGCTGAAATGGACAGCTCAAATATACCTAATTTCCCAGACCTCCTAGTCTAACTGCAGAATTCCCTGTTAACACCGAATCAAATAGCTAACCTTTTCATGGTGCCTCTTTGAGGGATCAGCACCAGGTTCATGATGTCCACTTCTGTCCTTCTTCTTTTCCTTGTCTTTATCTTTGCTTCGATCTTTGTCCTTATGGCGGTGCTTGTGTTTCTTGTGTGCTCTATCCTTGTCCTTTTCTCTGTCTTTGTGCTTCTTATGCTTCCTTTCTTTATCTTTGGAATCACCTTTCAACTTTCCAGCAATAGTTGGAATGCCCTTCTCAGCCTATAAAATCATATAGCAACAAAACCTAAGTACGAGTCATATTTGAGAAAAATAAAAACAAAGGCTGAAACCGGAAATCCAAGCCCTTTTGTGAGAAGAAAATAACTTCAACTTTGTAAAAATGCACAAGAATTCTGTGAAGCCTTACAGGAGGCAGTTCAATGGGGCCAGTTTCCTTTAACTGGAAGGCCTCCTTGAGACTATCAAGGTTGAAGGGCTGTATCCGGATATTGGTATCTCTATGAGAGGATGCATTTTCTAAAAGCTGGTCCAATTGCATGCCATCTCCTTTTCTAATTTCAGTGTCTCCAACCACGTAATGGAGATAGTGTGTGTCAGATATTGACAAAGGAAGTGGTCTCTTGCAGAAAAAACCATGATGCGGTAACAATTTGTAATGACTTAAGAGATCAACTGCACCAGTAAGTTCCTTTGGCCCTAGAAATTCAGACGCACTAAAAGTCAACATGATTGATAAACCAAGTTTTGAGAAACATTATGAAATAACATGAAATTAAATTGATAGGTATACATATTCAACAGAAAAGGGAAAAAAAACGAGGCCTACTTTCCCTTATTTAAAACAACATATAGAGTATTCAGCATAATGATGCTAATATTAAAAGACTCTTCAATCATTCCAGGCAGGACTCAAAGTTCCCAAATAGATTTGGAAGTCCTTATAGCTAAAAACAAACACAACACTTTCTTGGAAGACTATGACACTCGAAATAGGAAGCAGACATTTGCAGAGAGGGTGAACATTTTGTTCTGGAGATGCTCAGACTTTATTGCTATTTGCTATGATACACGTGAATTACTATTTAACTTTAAATGTCTAAACATTCATGGAAAAAAAATCATAGATTAAATACTATAAAATAACAAAAACAAATGGACCAATTATTTAAAGACGAAGGGAATATTTTCTTGTATGGCAGATTTTTAAATTTTTTGTTTTAAGTCTGCAGCGGAGCTGCAGCTACAGAATCACGCATGGCAATACAATTTTTTTTCTAAATAATTTTTGAGGAATTTTTTTCACTATTTATCTTTGTAAATATTTGAGTCAAACATTGAGCCTTGAAACATGAAAGTCAATTGGGCCAATTATTTGAGGATGGAGGGAGTACGCTAATTTTTTGCCTATAGAAGAATATCTACAAAGGAGGTGACAGCAAGCCAAGATGAATTCAATAACTTACAATCTGAAGGAAAGAAAATACCAATTTCCAACAGTAACAGGGGCAGTTGGGCTTACTAAACAATAATAAGCTAATGATTCACAGGATTTCCATTACCTCTACCAAATTGCTTTTCCTCAGGATCCATGGTCAAATATTCTATAGACAGTGCAGGGTATTCAACTGAAATTTCAAAGTTACAAGAAAATGTCGGTCATAAGCATCAACAAAGATACTCTTGGTCATATGTATTACAAATTTCTTTAGGCAAAATAGAACCAGCATGGTTAACATATTAATGTAGTCATAATCCTGGTATGTTAATATCATGACAATAAGAGTTTCTACAGCTTCAAATGCAGCAATCTGCATACAGCTACCATAACCATAAATACATCATCACACTGACCATCCGCCTGTAGAGATTTATTAGGTTGGAAACAGATTGTATGATCGAATGTTAAGCCTCCGATTGGAGAAGATACTCCCTCACTATATGCTTCAATCAACAACTTCGATTGACACCACAGACAGTCAGACACTACATACAGCAATGGTAAAAAAAGGAAAAAGTACAACTTCTCTCAAATCCATGTCCCTGAGCAACACCTGAACATCCCAAACCCGCTATAAGGTCTATAGTCAACCCTGATATATCAACTACAACCTCTTCCATGTAGCGTAAACCTCATGTAGTTTGAGACTTCCGTGTCCATCTGGACAGTTTGAGGCTGATTCCTTTATGGGGAAGAGCTGCCCATGGGTGTTTTGCAGGCTAGATAAAAGACGCTGCCCCCAAAACCAAGAAAATAATGGCATTATAATATCCTGGCAACTAAGAAAACACCCTAGACGTCTATATTATAGTTATATAGTTTCCAGGTTAGTCAGAATGAATATCAAGTTTGTAAGCAGTCTCAAATATGAAGTATCAATAGCTCTGTGTTGATGTTATCACTTTCTGTTTGCTCAATGCCATCATCAACAATTTTCTGTTTCCAGAAAGAGATAACATCCATTCCTCCGACCACTATCCTCAAGTCACTGCGAGGGCCACCACCGCCTCCACCCACCCAACTGCACCCAAAGCTGATGGTCCAATCCTCCAATTTGCGAAGTATAATACTCATATTTCAGGTGCCGAAACATTAAAACCGCAATATACACGTCTCTGGCGCCAATAAAAGTACGCCAGGCCAAGGCCGAGTAGAATAGCTTAGCAGGACATTGAGAAGAAACGAGGGCACATAGACACGAGCATTCATCGTTAATGATACACAAACCGGTACCTCTAAAAATGGACCCTGGGATATGTTATGCGGCGTCTTCAAATCAACCTGATGAACACGCTTTTTCTATTCCTCGACTGGCCCGGCGAGCTCAGTAGCACTCAATCTACATGAACACAAATCCAGACAAAGATACAATCACCAATGTTGCCGAATGAAGGAAACAAAACGAAACCGCAACAAAAACATAAAGAATTAGCGAACCGAGAGCAAACAACTAGCAGAGTCGCGGAATCTTGGACGGGAGGGAGAGAGATTTGAATTGAATCGAGAGAATTGGAGGTGGGGGGGGAGATCAAAGAAGGTTCGAGAGGATTCTGGAGAAAAAAGCGAGGAAGAACTAGGGTTTGGAAAAAAGCTCTTCCTCAAGTCTCGAGCCGCTCGTTTCAAGTCTAAATCGGGCCTCCCCCTTTTCCAGTCTTCTCCTCCAGCTCAGGGCCCAGACTGTCTCTCTCTCTATATCTCTCTATCGGTCACGCCTGGCCTTCGTTTGCTAAACTAGTAGTACTCCACTGCTTGCGCCTCGCTACTGTCTTAAATCAATGGCCTGCCCTGCTGGCATCTCTAAACCCTCATTTTTAAAACAAGATAATGTTAATTACTAGGGCTTCAAAGCTCATTCGTTCCTAAATTTTTATTTCATTTAATTTTTGTTGCTTATTTTACTTCAATTTATTATATTAATTTTGGACAGAAAAAAAATTTAAAAAAATATGTTCATAAAGTGGATATATTAAATTACTATCTCTATGAAAAAAAACTGGAGAAAAGTGATCATTTTGTCATTAATGTTTGGGGATTGGTAACATTTTACCACTAAAGTTTTTTTTCTGGAGTCAAATTGCCACTAATGTTTAGGAAATGGGGTTAGTTTGCACTACTGTTAAATGGCTTGACGGATTCCGTTAATTTTTTGGTTTAATGTTTTATTTTTACCTTAGTTTTTTATCCTCACAAATTAACCCCTTAAACTTTAGGCTTCTTACACTTTGACCATTTCCTCCCACCATTTACAGCCTCAACATCCCATTGCACCACAGCCCCTACGACGCCGCACCACCGCCAAATTAATCTTTTTTTTATATTTTAGCAGTATTAAAATTCTTTGGATTTAGGATCTATTTTTTAAAAAAATAAAAACTTATGTTAACTTTAAAAAAAATAAGTGAAACTTTTTTTTATACTACTCAAAAAGTAATGTGTATAATCTTTGTAAGGAAATACTCCCTCCGTCCTCAAATAATTTTACACTTTATTTTTGTTGATTTAGGCTCAACGTCTGAATCAAATATTTACAAAGATTAATAGTGAAAAAATTCAAAAATATATATGGAGTATTTAGAATAATTAGATTTCAAAATATGATATGCTATGAATCCTTTAACTTTAATATCTAAACATTCATGAGAAAAATCATATGTTAAATGGAACGCATGTAGAATCGTAGTATAAAGATTAAGTAAAAAATCAATTATGCTTTAGTTAAACAAAACAAGTTTGATACTTACAAAAACAAAAACAAAACAAACCAATTTTGATTAATTAGGCGGAGGTGCAACAACAAAAGGGCCGGTGGTGTAACAACATGCTAAGGCTGTAATTGGTGGGATGAAGAGGTCAAAGTGTAAGAAGTTTAAAGTTTAAGAATTAATTTGTCAGGTTTACAAACTTTAAGGTGAAAATAAAACACTAGTCCAAATAATTAACGGAATCCGTCAAACCATTTAACGACAGTGGAAGATTGACCCCATTTCTCAAACATTTGTAGCAATTTGACCCCAAAAAAACTTTAATGGCAAATATTTACCAACCCCAAAACATTAGTGGCAAAATGACATTTTCCCAAAAAATGAATTTATGTTTCAAATTGTTAGATAAATAAAAATAAAAATTAAATAGCAAAAACAAAATATTTTTAAAAGTTTAGAGACGGAGGGAGTGTTTGGGGAAATGATGCATTTTGTCATTGATGTTAATCTCGAAAATACATTTTATCACTAAAAAAAGAGACTTATTTTGCCATTGCCAATTCATGTTGTTGAGTCACTTTTTGCCACTCTTGTTAGGTACATGTCTTAATATGTGCTTAGATGACATGCAGCGCTTCCATGTCAATATTTTAATAATCATTTGAATACAAACTTTAAAAAACAAATAAATTGATCATAAATTTACCTCTAACTCTTTCTCGCCCCCTTTAAACCCCAAATTCTTTTTTTCCTAGACATTATCCTCATCACCGTGCACCACTACACCACACCTTGTGGGACATGCCTAACACCTTAACGACCATTCCTTCTTTGGTTTGCACTCTTCTCTTATATACTTCTCCTATCGCAACAAAACTAATATGTTTATTTTTAGGTTGTTTCAACGGAATTGATACATTTCATACAAATGAAACTATTTCACACCAACTTCACCATATTACCCCCATTTTCATTCTTACTCAAAAATGTATTTTTGTCTTATATGTCAACTTTATTTTTACCTTATAGTTAACAATATTCTTTAATCTCCGTACTCAATTAAACATATTAGTTTCGCTGAGACGAATTGGTGGCTAACTTTCCCCGTATAACTGGATCCATCTATCATATCTCCATTTCTCTACACATATGCCTCTTTTATTTCTCATTTTTTTAAAAATTGGTTTCGTGTTGATTTGTTTTGCACTCTCTTTCTATCTCTTGTGAGTTGACGAAGTTCATTTAACTGCATAATCAAGTTGGTTTTTTTAAAACCTAAGCTTTTAATTGTATGAGCAAGTTTCTCTTAAAAGGTGGGTCTTCTTTTGTTAAAGAAACACAATAAATAGATTTCAAAAAATGTGTTTAGTTTTTTTGCATGTGAAAAACAATTTTCTAAAAAGGAAATTGGCCATAAACGGTTGTTGGGGTTGAGTGGTAAGGGAGTTATCATTCTTTAAGCAAGGTATCGAGTTTAAGTCTTGTGGATGGAGAAAACACTATTGAAAGAGTTGTCACTTGAAAAGGCCTTATAATGCTCAATCCAAGCAAAATTGGAAAAAAATTACCATTAAAAAAAAGTAGGTACATTAAATATACACACACACAATATATATATATATATATATATATATATTAGTCTACACTTTTAATTTATATATCGTCATTAAACTTTTGTAAATGTTCAACTTAAACATTCTAGTTTCAAGCCCTATTATTTAGTATTGTACCCTTTCCTCACTCTCTTATAAAACGAAAAGAGATCAAAACTTATGGATAAAAAAGGAATAGAAACCAACCCACACCAATGCCTTCCTTGGTCGATGTCGCAAATGCCCGTCCCCACCCCTCTGTCCTCCTCCATGTGATTATGGGCACATCTGAAGCTGCAGAGGAGACCACCCACGCTTAGCAACATCGTCGAGTAGGGACAACCATGATGGTGCAGACTCTCAAGTTCACGATTGAGCCAACCTCCAAATCAACGTAACCGATAGTGGATTGGGCAGTGAGGATGGAGTAGAGTGGGTTGCGAAATGGAGAGGTGACCACTATGCGAGAGGTTGGTGAGATCCTTATCCGAAATGAGAAAAAGTGAGATTGAGATATGGATCAATTGGTCAAGTTTTCGACCGTGCAACATCTACACAATGACATTGGTGGTGTAGGCGGCAACTGCTAAATGGTGGCAAGGTGGTTGGATAAGTTAGGTCGAGGTCATAAAGTTAGTACTCCATCCGTCCCAAAAAGATTCGAACATTTCATTTTTAGCATTTAATCTATGATTTTTTTCTTCAATATTTTGATTTAAAAAATTGGGTTTAAGGGTAAAAATGCCACAAAAGTATTTAAAAGTTCTAAATCTACCACCAAACTTTATTCTAGAGTTAAACTGTCATCTAAGTTTTGAAATTGATTTAAAAATACCACTTAAAATATATGTTGAATCTTTGGTTTGATTACAAAAGTTGTACTTCAAGTTTTTTTACGAGTAAAGTGCACTCCTGGTCCTGTAACTTTAATTATTGTACCACTACGGTCCTATTTTAACTTTGAGTACCAATAAAGTCATGTTTTTAAATTTTTTTCTTCATCCATGGTCTTTCCGTCCATTGACCGTTAACTTTAACGGATATGTGGGGAAAATGATAAAATCAACAACTCAATTGTTTTAAAAAAATTTATTTACACCCTAAGTTTTAAACTTAACCATTTAGGCACTCCCCAACAGTTTTAAACTTAACACTTTAACCCAAATGTTTTAATTCAGCCTAACAACACCCAGCCACCGTCGCGCCGCCGCCGCCACTGAAAAGCCGCTGATGACTGCCTCCTCCACTGCCAGAAAATGTCAGAAACTCAAAAAAATAGCCGAGAACGTAGATCGAGGCCTAAGACCGCCGGATCGAGGCCCACGGCCGGCGAATCTCTAGCCTAGGCCGTGATTCGGAGGCCCTAGGCTGGGATCCGGCGGTCTTAGGCCTCGGTCTACGTTCTCGTGTATTTTTTTTAGTTTCCGGCATTTCCGGCGGTGTCTGGCGGTGGCTATCCGGTGGCGACGGCCCGACGGTGGCTGGGTGTTGTTGGGCTTAATTAAAAGATTTGGGTTAGAGTGTTAAGTTTAAAACTGTTGGGGAGTGCCTAAATGGTTAAGTTTAAAACTTAGGGTGTAAATAATTTTTTTAAAAACAATTGAGTTGTCGATTTTATCATTTTCCCCACAAATCCGTTAAAGTTAACGGTCAATGGACGAAAAAGAACCATGGATGAAGAAAAAAACTTAAAAACATGACTTTATTGGTACAAAAAGTTAAAACATGATCGTTGTGGTATAATAATTAAAGTTACAGAACCATTGGTGCACTTTGTTGGAATTTTTAGCGCACAAAGTCCTTTTATGGTAATGCTTGAGCTCAAATAAGTTAGTCTTGATGAAGAAGTGAGTTTCAACTCAAGGTGAGCTGAAATGAGTTCTATGGAACTCAACTATGTGAATTGTAGCTATATAAAACATTTGTGATGTTTCATGAGTAGTAACTACCTATTAGCATCCTTTTATACAAAATAAGGATATTTTGGGAAAGGACATGGCTTTGGCAGTTGAGGTGCATGGTGTATGCACCATAGTGCATGTGTGCACATCCCTTGGAAGTTACCAAGGCATGAACATCCATGAGAGAGCTTCATTTGCCGAAATGGTGCCAATTGGAAGGCACCCTTTCAGATTTGAGGGGGGTTATCAAGCCTTAAGGCTTGTTTATGCACAATGGATGAATAACCACCCTCAAGGCTGAAAGTATGTGTATTTTCGGCCAAGAGGAGGTTATTTTCTCCCTTGTAACTTCCTACATCATCTATAAGTAGATGATAATCTGCCACAATTCAAAAGACTTTAAAATCCAAAACTTCTCTCTTTCTCACTTGCTTCGAACGAATTATTCAAGCATTCTATAGAGAATTTTGGGTGAATTTAATTTGTGTCCATTCAACATAAAATCGCCCCTACCATCTGTAGATTTAGAGATACATAGCATGATGTGTTTTCCATAATCATGTCTTTCCACTTTCACAAGGAAGAAAGAGGAGAAGGAGGAAGAAGAAGGAGATGTAGATATGTACCCTGCACCTTTGAAAAACAGCGAAATGATCTTTGTCCTTGCTCCAAAACGTATGCTCCAAGTCTTCCAAGTTGGTGGCGAATTCCTCTTCAATCTTCAAGCCTTCAAATTGTTTGATGAGGGTAGATTGCATGTGATGGAATGAGATTGTTTTGTGTTGAAGAGACACAAAATAGTTCCACCCGAAATACTCTATGAATGCTTGAATAATTCGGCCAAGAACAAGAGAGAAGAGAGAAGTTTCGGATTTTTGAGAGTGTCCATGTGTTGTGGCCAAATCATTTATTTATAGATGATGTAAGGAGTTACAAGGAAGGGTTACAACTCCCTTATGACCGAAAGTACACCAAAGTAACTACCCTATATGGCGAAGGGATGCCTTCCCTTGAGGTACCTCTTCGCCAAATTAAGGCTCTCATGGCTGATTTATGCTTGGTAACTTCCAAACGATGTGCACACATGCACTACGGTGCATACACCATGCACCTCAATTGCCAAAGTCACGTCCTTTTACCAAAATACCTTTATTCTGTATAAAAGGATGCTAATAAGTAGTTACTACTCATGAAACATCACAAATGTTCCATATAGCCACAATTCACATAGTTAAATTCCATAGAACTCATTTTAGCTCACTTTGAGCTGAAATCACTTCTCTATCTGAGATGAGCTCAAAAGGACTTGGTGCGCTAAGAATTCCAACACCATCTCATATACAATCGGTCCTTATACAACAACTCGAAGGCTTGAAGATTGAAGAGCGATCCGCCACAAACTACGTTTTTAAGGAGTAAGGAACAAATTCCTTTTGCTGTTTTCCAAGGTGTAAGGTACGCCTCTTTCTTCCTTCCTCCTCCTTCTCCTCTTTATTCTTTGTGAAAGTGGAGAGGCATGATTATGATGAAACACATCATGCTGTCAGAATCTTTAAATTTACAATTACCCGTTTTTTTACTTTAACAACTTGATCCTAATAGTTTTACATCTAACAATTTTACCCAGTTTATGTTGTACCATGACTAGTTACTTCTTAACTATAAAATGAAGTATTTTAAATTTATAATGACCCAACCAAATTTTTTGTCCATCTTTTTAAAATTTTAAAACCTTCTTTAATAGTTCGCAAAGTGAAAATTAGCTTGGATCCACCCCACGCTGCAATTTCTCTTCACTAAAGGCACCAAAAATAAATTTGAAAAAAATAAATCATCGATTATCCCATATGAACTCAATGTTACATTCCGGGTGAGAAGGTGTACAAAGAGTCCGTGTAAGTCTAGGGGTGTAAGTCAAACCCGCAACCCAAAACCGAACCCGACCCAAAATTGTCAGGTTAGGGTCGGGCGAAGCGTGAAAATACCCTTAGGTGACCCGAACCCAACCCAAACCCGACTTTTGGCCCAAATTTCTCATTTGGGTGGGTTCAACCCGAAATTGTCGAGCTCGACCCAAAACCCAAACTCACACTAAATAATTATTTATACTTTACAAGTAATGATATTTTAACTCTTCTCTTGCTATAATTTCTTTAGCTTACTAAGATAGAGACTCATTATACATGCTCGGGGAGGGCATCAAGCCTTTGTAGACATCCCATGTGGGATGAAAGGAGCAAATTAAAGACTCAACTCTTGCTCTCCTTTTATCTACCATTAATGTGGGATAAAGAACAAGATTACAAGGTATGCTTTTTACATACTTCAAGCTTTGAAGTTTGTATGGACCATGGGAACATTAACCTATTTAAAGACTCAACCTTTGCATTTCTCTCATTAACTATAAATATAGGATGAGAGCTTAGGTCTATCTTTCCACCAACAATGTAAGATGAAAGCTTATAGCAAGATAAGAAAGAGTGAACCACACAATGTCCCACATTGATGCTTGATGTTAGATAAAGAGACTCCACACTTACATGAATAAAGTTCTCTATCCAAGAGGGATTGTTAAGGCTCTAACTATTTGTCTCACATTGGTAATTTACTAAGCTTTAACTCAAGTTTCCTCTCTATAATGATAGGAATTACAATTAAAATTTTAAAACCATGAATCTAAGTCTTTTTCTCCCAAGAAAAAAACTGAAATCATGAAGTTTGGGTTACCACCTTAAACCCGACCCGAACCCGAAAAATTCGGGCTCGGATGAACCCGATAAAAAAAGTATGGGTTGGTTTCGGTCCATCATGCAAGGGTATAAGAATTTCTGGTTCGGGTTAACCCCAGTCCGAACTTGGCCAAGCCGACCCGACTTACACCCCTACGTGTAACATACCATGACCCTCATAATGGTATAACATAAATTGGGTAAAATTGTTAGATTTAAAACTGTTAGGATCAAATTATTAGAATAAACAAACTTGAAGTATAACTTTTGTAATTAAACCAAAGTTTTAACATATATGCATTTTTATCCCAGTTTCAAAACTTAGATGACGCTTTAGCTCCAAAATGAAATTTGGTGGTAGATTTAGAAAATTCGAACACTTTAGTGGCATTTTTACCATTAAACCCTAAAAAATTAAATAACTTATATGCAGATGATAATTCAACGTTTATAGTTTATATATATATTAAAAGTTTTTAGAAAATTATTCCTAACAATAATTTGAGTCAAACACAACATCAAAATCAAATGTTCGAATATTTTTGGAACGAATGTAATATCAAAGAATTTTTGAAAACAAAAATATAAAATTAATATTTTTCTTTAATCTTTCATGGGAATATGGTAATTTTACCACTGAAATTTACGAATCTCTACTATTGAATTACAATTTAAATAAGGAGGGCATGAACATTTTATTGAAAGGATATATTAAATTGTCACTGAAATGTGCTTAGATGGCCCGATCAAGTGAACATGCAATGTTCCAAAATTTATATCGGTGGCGTCTCAGTGTTACTGTTACTGCTACTACTAACGTAACACTTTCATCCCAACACCTTTGTTCTGCCCATGCCTTTCTTTCTCTCGTCTGATGTATCTATAAAGCAAAGAAAAGCATAGCTATGTATCCCAATTGAGTAAAGTTTGCTAGTAGTCCCGTAAATTTGCCTTTTGTCCTATTTGAGTCTTATTTTAAGAATTTGTATCACTTTAGTCCTTTAAGTTCCACTCGTTTGCACCATTAGTCCTTCTGTGACCTTTATCTTTATCTCGGCCGTTTACCGATTGAAATTACTACTAAGCCCTTACCGCTCTGCTTACGAGGCAACTCATTTAACACGTTGGCACGTCTAATTGTTTGTGTTCGAAGGGACGTTTCTTCTTCAGAGGCAAGAGGAACTTTGCATTTAATGCAAAGCTACCCAACTTCACCCAAAAGTAAAGAACTCCCACTTCTCTTCAACAAACGAGACCAGTTCTTCAGTCTGGAAAAACCTTAAGATTTCCAAAAACCCTAACCATATTCAAAGAACGATGGAAAATGTAGCATCTACCGGTGATGGATGTGAAAGTAGAATGATGCATGGAATGATGTTGGTTCGTAGACCAAAGTTGTCGATTCAAGGACGTGTAGACTTGAGAAGACGAGAGGACGACATCGAATCGGTTGAGTACGGTAAGTTAAGTTTAGAAATTTTCTGGAAATAGTTGTTTTCTGAATGAGAAATTTGTTGGGACTATGTTTTTTGTGGTGTAAGTCATTGTACAGGGCAGGGATGATGATTTCTGTTTGTGTGAGAAATTTTGAGTATGTTTGGAGATTGAGCAATTTTTTGTTTGTGTATGGTTGCAGTGGACGATAATTTATTCTCCATCACTGTCCATCTTGGTGGATATTTTACAAATCTCCCATGGAAGTGTACTTTAGTGGCTATGAAGATCACTTTGATTGCTGTAGCAAAGATCGGTTATGTTTGGTGGATTTGGATGATATTGTGCAGGCAATGGGGATTGAGGGTTATGCTAACTACTTTTGGAGCGTGGCTGGTCAAACTCGTGACCGAGCAGTTGAAGGTTGATGCTGACATTATAAGAATGATGGAATATGGCTTGATAATAAAAGAAGATGGCAGCTGAATGGTTCATGTTTACATTGTCAATATGGAGGTTAAAGAAATGGTTCGTCGGGAAGTGAGTTTCTGGGGAAAATACAAAGAAGAGCACTTAACCCCAATCAACCTAAAGTTAGGATCTACTGTAAGAATTGATGATGCAGAAACCAGTGAAAGGACACACTATTACTTACAGTGGTATCCACAAACAATTGAAATGTTGCTGGAATTAACAGGTGACGATCATAATGAAGGGACGCCACGGGCCATTGCCGAAAAACCACGGGACCACAATTCGCGGCCTAGGGCTCGCGATTCACGCCTTCGGCCGGCGATCATCACCCTGGGCATGCGATCTATTGCCTTGGGGGGGCGCTTCGCGGCCAGGCTCGCGATCTGCGGCCCTCGGCGTGCGATCTGCGGCCCTGGGCGAGCGATCCACGGCCCTGTATTGGCGGTTCGATGCCCTGGGCTGCGGATCTACTGCCTATACTTGCATTTCGTAGCTTAGAGGGAATTCCGGCGAAGACTGTCAACGGTCCGGCAAGATTTCCGGTGGTGGTGAATATGAAGGTGGTGAGATATAGTGGAGAGAAAATTTTTAGGATAGAATTGTAAGTATTTGTAAACATTATGGTAGAATTTTACGGTTTATAAAAATTGAGGGTAAAATTGAAAGTTTCGTTAAACATTAGGGTGATTTTTATATTTTACAATTGTTTAAAGGGGAAATATTTTAAAAATTGAGGGCAAAAATGTCAAATAGGACCATGGATGAAGAAAAAAACTTGAAAATAGGACTTTATTAGTACAAAAAGTTAAAACAAGACTCTAGTGGTACAATAATTAAAGTTACAAAACCATGGGTGCACTTTACCCATAAATAAAATTATAAGTTTAATTCCAAATTCCGATTGAATTCTTTTTTGTAGTAATTTTAGTAGCAAACTAGCAATTAAATTATAAATTATAATTGTTTGTAGTGTAATTCTTTGTAGTAATTTCAGTGTAATTGATTGTAGCGTTATTTAGTGTAATTTCAATTGAATTTCTGTTTGTAGTAATTACCGTCTTCATATTTTTCATGTTTCTAAGTGTAATTGTTTGTTGTAATTTTAGTAGCAATTAAATTACAAATTTAATTGTTTCCAATTCAAGTCTGGTTTTGCACTTTTTCTAATTTACACAAAAACATGTACTAATTGTTTGGATTTTGTTACTCAAGATTGACTCAACATGTATTAAGCTACCATAGGACTGTAATACGAATCTATCCCGTTCGAAATCTGCTCAGCTTGACCTCTTACGAGCTTGTTCGAGCCAAGCTTCAGGAGCCTCGAGCTCGATCCATTTTTTACGTTCGTGTACTAAACGAGCCGAACTCAAGCTCGGAGGTTCGGTTCGGATAGACTCGCGAACGAGCCCGAGGAACAAGCCGAGCCAAATCAAGCCTGAGAGGTTCGATTTGGTTCGGGCTCGACTTGTTTTCAGCCCTAAGCTACCAACTCGCCCTCCGATCTTAAAATCCTGGTTCCGTCACTGTCTACAGATCTGAGCCACATATATTTCGAACTTTATGTGTAGATCTCAAGTAGGAGTAGATGGATGAAGATATCAACTAGGTGTGTTTGAGATCTAAAGTACTTGAATTTTCAGATCTGAACTTTATTAGTCTTATGGACTATAATGTGAGTAGGTTCAAGTGCATTTATGGTTTGAATGACAGTAGGACCAAGTGCATTAGAACTTAAATAGGACACTTAGCATTCTGATCCAAGCGTTTTAAAGACTAAAGCATGACATGATATTGAGCAATGAGACTTAAACATGATACTTCATTTATAAAGCATGACTAATACAAGCCAAAAATCTTTCAACGTAGTACTTAAATAGAACATCTAATTTAGTTGTTACAAGTCCAATGGAACAAACAGATCTAGATCTAGGATTGTTGCAGAAACCAAACAACCAACACAAATAAGAGCACCCAAATTTTCGTTGACTCTGCTTCTTTCCGACCTCATCTTCTTCTCCTCACCCATCTCCTCCTTCAACTTCATATTCTTTAACCTTACCTTATTCAACTCGGCCTTCAAGAGTTTCGTGCATTCTTCTCGGCCTCCAGGCGTTCATCACTCTTCATCTTCCCCAACTCATGTTGCGTCTTCTCCAATTTCTTCACTAAACCATAGAATATAACACGCAAGCGTTCTGGTGTGGGTTGGTCATACCAAACCCGAAACGCACACCAATTAACCCTCTAGCAAGAAAATTATAGATTCAATCTAACAATTAATCTAAGAAACCAATCGAAACACTGTAAAATAAATCTTACCCCATAGTTGCGGCAACCAAAAAATCGACGACCAGCTTGTTCCCTTGACCAACACATGACCAAAACAACTTCACTCCCACATCTGAACCGACACCGAGCACTTGAATTCAGGTCCCTAATCAACTCAGAGGTCGAGGACGACATTATCTCGCCAGATCTGCTTCTCGACAACGCCCTCTATTGCCTCGTCCTAATTTGAAACCAGTAAAGTTGAAATCCACACAATTAAAGCTACCCTACAGATCACCGCACACTCAACGGCATGTTAAAGGGCATTTCAATCAACTCGCACATCAAATACGACACATCAGCAGTTAATGGTCAAGATAACAGTAAAAGTCACAGAAGTATACTGGGACATGTCAAAAGATATGAAATTTTTTACTTATATTATTTTATTAAAATACGAGAATTGAGCAAACTATTAAAACTTACATGACTTAATGACTTAATTAAGACAAACGTCAACTTACAGACCATCAGCGGAGTATCCCAATTCGCAAAAGCAGATCGGGAAAGATGGAAAATAAAGGAGCAGCATTAGTAAAAGACTAAAGATTCCAATTTTGTCAAAAGGTACGATACTGTCGATACAAGTGAGCATCGCGGACTTCTCCAGCTACATCCCTTCAGATAGAGGAGATCTTCGCTTCCCTCTCTTCCCTCTCTTCCCACTGCATACACATATTTAAATATTTGTAATTTGTCATAAATTACGAAACTTTTGCAGACTTTGAGCCCACCCAGATAGCCACAATTCTCCTGAGAGAAGCTTACTCGCTTTTCGTTGATTCTCTTCTTCCATGGCGGCTAGCACGGAGCCTTCGGGGAACAATCAAGAAGGTTCCTTGAACCAGAAAGCTCCTCCGCTTCCTCCCTCATTTTCATCGCCGAATGGCACAGCGGTCAATTCGGGTACTAATGGTGGTAATTCCAGCTCCGCCACCGCTGAAACGTCGTCCGCGTTGAGGCACGACCCTGGAATCTCTGTCGATTGGACCCTCGAAGAACAGTCTATTCTCGAAGATTTGCTAACTGCGTAACTCACTTTACTTCAACAGTGGAGCATTTATGGTCGTTTGATGTATGCTTTTGCTAGTTGCTTTCTTGGGATGCTGGTTTATTGCTGGGGGAGTACAATTGACTGTAGTTTCTCTTGATTTCACGCCGTTTCCTTTTTCTTACAGTTTATCTTTAGACTGTAATTATGTACTTTATCTGGTAAAACTAAAATTTTGCATGGCTCCGTACTGCGTACAATTCTGTGCCAATTATTGATACTAGCTTTTACCAGTTTCACTGATATATCAAGTCAGAATCTAAGTCTGCAGAGACCTCTGTCCTGATTAATACTCTCTAAAATATTGATAGGAATGCAGGAGTTTGTGCAGTTCCGAGGATGAGAGATCTTTGCTTTTGGTGCCTTTTCATGTCATGAATCTTTGTATTGAAGTAGGATGTTTTACTGACGGTCTCTTCTTGCTGACTTAGAGATGTACATGCTTATACTGAATTCCTGCAATATTTCAGTATCAGGGGAACTGTTGCTCGATGGTTTGATCACATTCTTAGTACATTAACTTACCGTATAAGTAGCAGATATCGCATTGTGTTCCCTCCTAGAAAATTGTAACCATTTTTTTTAGTGATTGCATAACAGGGCTGACTATATTGTTAGTTGTTACATGAGTTGGTAGCAATTACTCGTATGTCGTGTGGTACTTTTATCTTTATTTGTGCATGTACCAGTACTGGAACATGTATGAAAGTTGATATCGCTATAAGATAATGATGCTTTATGATTAAATCCATAACAGAAGGGTCTGTTAGATTTTACTCCTAAGAATATGATATGATTACTAAGGATATGATATTTTCTATAGGAGTCATGGAAATTGATTCATGGAAGGGTATTAGCAACTTTCATCTCTTCTTTCCTTAATCCTTGATTATTTTTGTTGTACATATAATATAATTGGTGATATGGCTGTTCATAGGTATGCAACTGACTCAACAATTGTAAAGTATGCTAAGATTGCTATGCAATTGAAAGACAAAACAGTTCGTGATGTTGCGTTGCGCTGTAGATGGATGAATGTAAGTTTCTTCACTTATATTTCCATGATCTTCTAGGATGTTTTAACTACATTCTTGTGGAACTAAAAGCTTTTGTAAATATTTTGGGCATATTTCCAAAATCCCATTTCTAGCATCTCTTTCTCATACGTACCACGGAAAGTAAATACTTGCCACATTACCAGATTATGGCTTTGGAAACTTTTATACTTATCTTTTAGAAAGAACTCAAGAGTGCAGTGCAAGGGATATATTCTTCTTAAGTGGTACTGCTATCAGGTTAACCCACATTGTTAAGTCAAAGGGGTTTGTTTCAGCTTTGTATGGCTGCAAGACCTGCCTACCCATTGCTGATGGTCTGGGAATGGACAAATGTTCTGAGATGAAGAAGAAAAAAAACTGATAAAGGCTTCTTGATTGAAATCTTTAGCTACTGATTTTGGTAGTGTATCGCTGAGCTAGTTTAGAAAATTAGAAGTAGGAGATTTAGGTTCAAGAGATTAAGTACTAGCATGGGTTCAGTGCATTTTGACCCAATGAAAAAGTCGCAACAAGATGGCATCGGTAATCAAAATTGGTGCTGTGAAGTTTGTATTTTATACCACAGAATCAAAATGTTCAAGAGTTCACCTTTATTTCCAATTTCTCTTTCTATCCGTTACTTATTTTGGTCGAGAATAAGCTTTTCAGTCCCAAACTACAATGAAACTGCATTTGTGATCACACAAATTTTCACTTAGGCAGGATGGTTAATGATTTGTGGCATCACATAGCAGTTTAGAGGTAGATGCTATTGTTTTACTATTCTGAGGACTGTTTCAATTCAATGGTGTAAATTGTGGTAATGCTTGTCTTTCGACACTTTCATGAAGTTTTGTGCACTGTGGTTTGTTTTCTGCTTGTCCGTGATCTAAATTTTGTACTCCAAATTCTCATCTCTAGCAGTTCTGAGGACTTAAAGTTTTCCTGTAACTTTCCAGTCCTACTGATGAACAATGACTATAATATGTAAATATTGATATCAGTCAGATTCGGGATCATATTTAGATACATTTTTTGCAGACAATGCTAAGAATCCTAGTTAACTTTGTCTCTTCTTCTGAAAACCTGCTTTCTTCAGCATCATGATATGTGTGCCTCCGATGTCACAATCAGGTAGGATCTTCCACAAGTATAAAGGTTAAGATACACCGGCTCTGGAAAGGAGGAATTAAAATACTGCTTTCTTCAATGCTACATAATTTTGAGAGATCTATATGTTAAAAATACATCCAACAATTTTTTGTCATATCCTCTGTTATTCTTTGATCAATTCTGTGTTGCTAACTGCTGAAGAGAAGATTGATGCTAGAAACTTTTTACATAGTGCACCAGCACCAGTGTCCTTGTTTGCTGGGAACCAATCATCTGTATATTTTCCTTCCATAGTTCGTTCTGCATGTGTTCTCTGTGCTTCTGTTATGCAGTTCAGTTTATAGATGGAATTTTGCTGTCAGCTAATGGCTTACCAACAGTTATTTTATTTTTCCAGAAAAAGGAGAATGGGAAGCGAAGGAAAGAGGATCATAGTTCTACAAAGAAAAATAGAGACAGAAGGGTAAGATACTCAGACTAGTTGTTGCCTGGCAACAAATATTTTTTTGACATGGCCTATACTTTAAAGGAAATGTATCATCTTTGTTGTTGATGGCCACAACAAACAAGGTCACTAGGTAGTTTGCAATTATTTACCATTCTCCTCCAAAAATGTAGCATGATCTCATCTCTACTGTTGAAAAAGGTGGGGGACAGTGTACTTATTTAGAGTTTAGTTTTTTTTTTTTTGTTTCTTTAGGGGTTCTCTTTTGCTTGATAGCTTATGTTTTCTTGGAAGTAAATCGATAAAGATTTTTTTTTTGTACAGGAAAAGGCAATAGACACTTCTGCAAAGCCCCCATCTAGTTTAGCTACTCGTCCTAATGCTCCTCTGTATGGTCCATCTATCATCCCCGTGGATAATGATGATGGCATTTCGTACGAAGGTTCGTAATATTCTATGCTAATACTTGTACACTAACCGTCAGCACCCACCAATCTTTTTTTTCCTAGAACAACAGAAAAGAAAAGCACTTGAAGGAAATCCTGTTTTGGTCATTTCTAGCTGGTTTATGATGATAGTACCATGATCCTTTCATCAATCTTTGGATTGATATTCAGAAGTTTTGACTTCCATCAAAATCATATTTACTTACTATGGGATATAAATTATTATGTGGCAGCTGGAGTTCTCTATATTGTACACTCCATCAGTCCCATAAAAATTGTAGTTTTCATCTGGGTGTGGATATAACGACGAGTAGTTAAAAGTGTGTGTTATCTTACCTGAAAAAAGAAAAGAGAAAGTCTCGTGGTCCCTCAATTTAAGCTGAGAGGATAAGATGATAAAACTGGTAGTAAAAAGTTTCCTAATAAGGAAATGTTGCAATTAATTTGGGACAACCGAAAATGGCAAAAGCTACAATTTTATGGGATGGATGGAGGAGTAAATAACATAGTCAAGGGTGAAGCCAGGATTTTAGTGTTAAGGTGACTTGAGAATCTTATTTTCCTGCCTGAATCAAATGATATTAAAATTAAATTCAACAAAGTTTTCACCATGAGTCAACATTATTATTTAATTTCTTTTGAAGATCAATGAATGTGTAGTTCTTATATAATCATTCTTTGTCACAGTTACTAATTTCACTTGAACAATGAATAGACTTATTTATCTTAATTTTTTCATCTATTAGCTTCTGAGTAATAGTAGCTACTATTAGTAAACCAAATTCTACACACACATATGTATGCATTATGTATATATAGACAGAAGGTACAAGGTAAAAAGTTATTCTTGAACACAAGACCTCCACCTCATGTCCGAGGAACTTAGCCACTAGGCTAAATGCTCATGACTTTTTTAAACCTCTTTGAGAAGTATATAGAAATATTCATGTACTCGGAAAAGAATTTATCTTAAGGTTGTACTTTCAGCCATTGGTGGTGTGACTGGAGATCTTCTTGAGCAAAACTCTCAGATGTTTAATCAAATTTCAGAAAATTTTACATCATATCAGGTAAAATTTACTTACTGATGTTATTCTTCTGGCTTGCCAATGTTATGATACTCATAAAGTCATATGACACTTGAATTTGTTGTTATCTTTTGCCACATTCTTGAATTTAATGCTCGCTGACTCGTACTGCTTGTTCTGCAGATACAGGAAAACATCAGTCTATTATGCAAAGCTAGGGATAACATCCTCAGAATCACGAATGAATAGTATGCATTCAATTACAGCCTTTACTCTCTTTGAACAGAATGAACCACATTTTGCTTTTACGTGCATCACTAATACAACCGGAGGAAATTGTGCAGCTTGATGGACATGCCGGAGGTAATGAAGCAGATGCCTCCACTCCCGATCAAGATTAATGAACTGGCAAACTCCATACTTCCCAGCCATCCCATCAGATGATATCATGATTTGAGCTAGCTAGGCTCTTCGATGAATGGCCATATTTGCTTCCTTCTGACTGTTGGAAGTTATGGTAATATCAATTCTTGAGACCTGGAAAATCAATAAACGGATGGTTGATACACCAATTCCGCTGTTTATTCAGTTGGCCCTCACCAGATGGCTTGGTAATTGTGGCCGCCATTGGTTCTGGTGTTTAGCAATAAGTAGAAATAATTTAGGTGTTTTGTACGTAGTTGTTGTCTTTGTGTAGCAAGTTTATTCTTATGTGAATAAGTTAGCCTGCTGTCAGTCTGTAGAAACAAATAAGCTGTATGTATGTATGTATGTATGTATGTATGTATG
This sequence comes from Stellera chamaejasme, assembly GCA_024586325.1. Classification (NCBI taxonomy): domain Eukaryota; kingdom Viridiplantae; phylum Streptophyta; class Magnoliopsida; order Malvales; family Thymelaeaceae; genus Stellera; species Stellera chamaejasme. The sequence continues at coordinate 7,513,523 of CM044982.1, read as the reverse complement.
TATGTATGTATGTATGTATGTATGTATGTATGTATGTATGTATGTATGTATGTATGTATGTATGTATGTATGTATGTATGTATGTATGTATGTATGTATGTATGTATGTATGTATGTATGTATGTATGTATGTATGTATGTATGTATGTATGTATGTATGTATGTATGTATGCCCTTGTAATTAGCTTGTTTTGCTGGGATGAACAATTGTCTTGCCTAAACAGGGGAAAACCTGTTGACTTTGTGCACTGAGATATTGGACCTTTCTTGCTCTGGAAGTCACCTTATTTGAACTTCCACACTTCCATGACACAGAGATAACACTTTTATCTTTATTTTTAGCTGATGGTGGCCACCTCACTTAATCCTCATTTAACCGTTTAATGATTATTTTATGCAACTAGCTCAAATGCCTGCTAATGGCACGGGTATTGATTAAATGCATCCCAATTTTAAAACCGTATGTTCTTCAAAGACATCTTCTTAAAACAAATCGTTAAGACTAAGAAGCTTCTGGTTATATCATACATATCATACAATACTATAAAAGGCTGTGCTTTTGAAGGCATCACAATGCCTCTCACATATTCTTTGCTCTCCCAATGTGTCCACGTATTTTCCTTCTTTTTCCACATTTTTCTTTTTAAAATTTTTTTATTAAAAAAAAACATGTTATAATGATGAGAGAAATATTGAGTAGGATTTTAGATAATTTGATATTCATATTGTTTAGAAAAAATTAATATTAATTCTTTTGATAATTTAAACTCTTTAGATACTTTTAAACTATTTAATACCACGGTACCAACTTTTGCTCACTACATCTACATTGATTTCCTATTTTCCTTTTAACACCCTTCGTTCAAATTAAAAATAATGTTTCATTTCTTTTTCAGCACTTAATCTATAAATTTTTTTGATATTAAAAGTGAAAACTTTTTATTCAAATAATAAATAAGCATTTTTATTTTGTATATATACTTATTTTAATTTTTTTAAAATAATTATTCTTAACAATAATAGAAGTCAAACATAACATTAAAAATTAAATGGAGTATATTCTTTTTGGTGGGACGGAGGAGGTGGTAATTTATTTAATCTTTCTCTTTCTTACTCTGTTCTCACATTTTTTGTTCTCGCTTTTCTAGACTCCCCACTCCATTTTGATTCAACTTCTTACATGGTTAGCTACTTTTGTGCTGCATGTTCTCCATATTGTTTTAAAAAAGAAATTAGTTGTTTATTACAAATATACTATTTTAGCTGTGTTTTGTTTTTTTCGTGTATTAAGCGGACATAAGAGTATTTCGGCAAACACTACCGAATACGCACAAGTGGAGATACCGATTTGATTACGTGCTTACATTTAGTGTGTTTTTATTTTGCATTACTTTGTACACCAAATAAATTGAAACATAACAAAGAAATGAAGTATTGAGTTGCTTTATTTACTGCTAAGTTATGAATGCAATATATTAAAATTTGCATCTTTCTGGAATCTTCATATATACCTTTCAAATTTTCTATTATTTCATATATCTTCTTGGTACAAATTAACAATAATACACAAATGTATTCAATTATTGCGCGAAGCGCGTAAAATTGTTATAAGGATAGTCATACCTGTAAAAGGAAGCCTCTAAATTGGCTAATCTATCCATTTTGGCTTCTTTTTCAGAGAGTAGGCTTCAAATATTACAAAGAAAACTTTAGCAAATATTAAACACTCAATGTTTGCGTAAATAAGTGTTGAATTTGAATTATGTTAGGTTCTACTACTAACCTTGTTCATGGCAGAATAATACATAATCAATCATATGGCAACTTTAAACAGAAAATTACTCAATTAATAACAAAACTAACAAAAAAATCAGTAAATTCATCATGTACTTAGTCGAGAATAGTTCTTCAAAGAAAGACAGCAAGTCCTCATCTACATCTGATTTGTGTTTTGATTCATCAAAATTAAGTTACAATTGGCAATAATCTTACAGGTGCCTATCAAGGCTGTCTTATTTGACAGCTTAAAGAGATGACTGAAAATTATGAATAATGAGAACAAATCCTTGCATGAGTCTACACTGTCAGCTCATTGAAAAGTAAACAATATAAATTTAGATGTGTGCGCTATGTTCTTTTGACATGTAAATAGAATGGTACATGGGAATGTAATTCACACATGGATCAATTCCATCTGTATTGGGGGAGTCACTCAGAACAAGAATAGTAGCATATCATATAACATTGTTGTGAAAAATAAAATGATTGTTTAAAGTAAGAATGGAATGCCGAAGAAAGCCAAGAGTTGTGGCTGGCATCTTTTCTGTCTAAGTTGGATTGGGTTTGAGGATATGTAAAGGTCTTTTATACGAAAGAGATCGAAGCCTAGTTCAAGCATTTGTTTTATCAAGGGTATAGGTGAACAATTATTTCAATCTTTTTCTTTATTTCAATCTTTTTCTTCCATTTCTAAGAAAAAGAAGTGCCGAAAAATCCATCAGTAAATGACGAACCCCGTTATACATATGATAGGACAGGGCTAAGGCTCATCTTTTGCTACATCACCGTCACCACCCTCGAGGGAGCCCTTCTTTGATGCGTTTAAACTTAACACTTTAACCCAAATGTTTTAATTAAGCCCAACAACACCCAGCCACCGTCGGGTCGCCACCGCCGCCACCGGACAGTCGCCGCCAACCGACGCCACCGCTGAAAAATGCCGGAAACTAAAAACAATAGTCGAGAACATAGATTGAGGCCTAGGGTCGCCAGGTCTTGGCCAAGGGCCGCCAGGTCTTGGCCAAGGGTCGCCGGATCGCGGCCCAAGGCCGGCGAATCGCTAGCCTAGGCCGGCGAATCGACGACACAGGGTCGGGATTCGCCGGCCTGGGGCCTCGATTTGCCGGCCTTGGGCCACAATCCGGCCGCCCTTGGTCGCGATACGGAGGCCCTGGGATGAGATCCGGAACTCCTAGGCCCCCGATCTACGTTCTCGTGTATTTTTTTTATGTTTTTGACATTTTTCGGCGTAGTCCGGCTTCGACGGCAGCTGTCCGGTGGCGGTGACAGCAGCCCGACGATGGCAGGGTGTTGTTGGGCTTAATTAAAATATTTGGGTTAAAGTATTAAGTTTAAAACTGTTGGGGAGTGCCTAAATGGTTAAGTTTAAAACTTGGGGTGTAAATAATTTTTTTTAAAACAATTGAGTTGTTGATTTTATCATTTTTCCCACAAATCCATTAAAGTTAACGGTTAATGGACGGAAAAGGACCATGAATGAAGAAAAAACTTAAAAACAGGATTTTATTAGTAAAAAAGTTATAACAGGACCGTAGTGGTACAATAATTAAAGTTCCAGTATCATGGGTGCATTTTACTCGTTTCAATTTTGACCTTTTTTTATTAGTCAACCTTCTAAACGACGCTGTTTTAGAAAGCTCCTCCACACTAGGCTTGGCAATGGGGCAGACGAAATCCGCGAACCGCAGGTAACCGCCCGTTAGTGACGGTTTTACCCGCGATTTTTATCCCCGGATTTGCGGTTACGGTTATTTTTTGAATCCGTATTGTTGCGATTACGGATTACGGATAGGGGTATCCGCGTCCGCGGTTTTGCGGATACCCACCATCCACAAAGTTCACAGCCCATCAAATTAGAGGCCTATTAAGTGAGGCCCAGCCCAGGCCAAGGCCTGCCGGCTGCGTGATATCAGTATCACTGAGTCGAAGTCTAGGGTAGGGTTTCCTAATTTCCTCTCCTTCCTTCTGCTTCATCTTCCGACTTCAGTCCTGCTTCATCTTCAATCCTTCATCTTTGATTACTTCCAGAAGTTCTGCGGATCAGGCCCAGGTCGTGGAGGCCGGCAAGCACGCGATCATGCGCCGGACTGGGTTGCCTGCTCGAGATCTTCGGATCTTAGACCCACTTCTTTCATACCCATCCACAGTCCGGTCGTGCCTTTTGTCGAGGAGCTGCAGAGGCGGATTGTTTGCCATCACCATGCAAATAAATCTCAGGTTTTTCCCTCTGTCTGGTTGCTTTCATTGCTTGAGTTCTTGGCGGGGATTCGTCTACTTGTGCTTGAGATTCTTGCTGATATAAGATGATTTTTGTGGTTAGGATGAAGTGTTAGGATCACCATTTACTATTGTTCTATAGGAACTGGGATGAAGTGTTAGGATCACCATTTACTATTTTGATTTACTGATTTCGCAACTTATTAAGCGTTTTCCATTTTCTTTTTCTTTTTTGCTTCAACAGGTTCTACCTCAAATTAACACTCTCAACTCCTTAATTTATGTTTTTGTTTTGATTCCGTACTTGAACTTCTTGTAATGGAACCTTACTGAGTTCCTCGTTTCTTTGCAGGATAGAAAAATAAGAAAGACTCTTGCTTTGTGTTATTAGTTGTGTCCTGTGCAGTTGCAGGTACAATGTCATGAATTTATAAGAGTTAAGCTTTGAGTTAATTGGAGAGAGCTAATCTTGGTTTTAAATTGCTGCAGGGTTGACTGGGGTGGTATTTAGCTTGAAGCCTAGCCAAATGCTGTAGTAGAGGCTCTGAACCCAGCTAGTAAGTAAGCTGATTCTTGTAAAGCTTAGTGAGGAGGGATACTGAGTTGAATCTGTAATTAAGGCCTAAAAAATTGGGAAGATTTAGCATGCTGAAACTGCTGTAATCTTCCTTGCTTGTAATAGTGGTGTATAAGATTGCTAATGTAAGAAAGAACACCAACAATTCATGAAAATGCAAATCAAACAGCCCATTGCAAGCTGATTTTACTAACTGAATGATAACACTAATGTCAAACCAAAAAAATAAAAATAAGATTTTAAAGCAAAATAACTCGAATGAAAACCGATTATATATGGCACATGTCTTTATACAGAACATTGATCGATACTCAATAGTCTAGGAACAAAGAATTTCAGTCCAACATGAAATGCTTTGCTTGAGCTAAAGTGAAATCAATCCCATGGAAATATTTATAATTATAATCAATATCAGTTGTTTATTTCCGCTAGCATCTACTCCTATTAGCAAAATTAAACCCGCAGCGTAGCGCGGGCATTGAATCCTAGTTTCTCACCAAGTTCGGATGCACACCTATCCATTGACAAGCTTTCCAGAGTTGAAGCTTGCACCGAGCTGTGAGTGTCTGTGATTTTTAAAGATTCAATCTTTCCTGGTGCTTTTGCTGTAAATTGCTAATATATTTTATGTGTACCTTGTAACCCTATACATTTCAGATAAGTTTCTAGTTTAATCGTCACTGCGATGTTATCTGTTTTAGATTAAATATCTGAAAGTGTTCTTTTTGTTTGCCGAAAGAGTCTGAGGAGCTCAACTGTTTTCTAAGGGGATTGGTAGTTTGCTTTTCTCATATCCCTTATCTTCCCACATTTTCTTGTTGCAGTTTCTGACTGAATTTGATTTGATTTTTTGGGATAATGGTTTTTTTAGTACTGATCTTAAATTCATCCACCGCATAGGTATCCTGAGGGATTGTGTTTGCTAAGCAAATGTGGTTGCCTCAACCAAAATCTCTAAGGCAGCTACAAGCTTTCGGGAGATGCTCGAAGTCACACTACTTCCTTTTGTTTCACTTTTATTCCGACACTCCTGATAGGAAGAAAAAGGCTGCTCCATTACAGGTTCTTTGCATATATCAGCTACCTGTTGCCATTGTTCAATCATATCAATTACTGTTTGCTCTTCTGAAGAATCAATTGTGTGACTTACTACCTTGTCCTTGCAGGAGGCTAGAATGAGAGACAGGTTCACAATATATGCGAAAGGAGGGGATGGTGGTAATGGCTCTACAAGCATCAGGCGAAGCAGGCATGAGCGACGTGGGAAGCCTGATGGTAGGTTCTGTTGGTTTACCATTATTCTAGCTGTTTGTTTATGATACAATTTCTGATACATATTTGTTTTTTCAGCTTCAAGTATAGATGATTTCACTACTCTGGAGTCATTATGTAGTGTTTTTATGATTTATTCATTAATCATGGCATTATGCATATATGCAATAGTTTGAGTTATTTCTATTACTCCCTCAGCCCACAAAAGATCATCCACTTTATTTTTTAGCATTTAATCAATGATTTTTTCTTCATCTATGAAGTCAAATAGTTTATATCAAAATGATAAGTGAATGTTTGTAGTTTCCAAGTATACATTTTTTTAATCTTTTTTCGACAATTGTTTCCTCGTTTTAATGTAAGTCAAACTTTGGTTCAAATTTGAAAGTCAACTGCTACGCTTTTTTATGGATGAAGGGAGTATAATTGTTTATCTCCAATATTTTTTGAACTTCCTTTTTGAGATGTTTTTATCTATAAACGAAACAAATGCAGGTGGTAATGGCGGGAGAGGTGGTGATGTGATTTTGGAATGCTCCCCTTGTGTCTGGGACTTTCGTGGTCTTCAACATCATAATGTATGTTATGCCTCATCTTGTTTCCTTATATATCTTGCCAGGACAAGCCTTGGTTGTCAGGTATGAATATATTACTTCTTCAGCATGCAGGTAAGGGCGGACATGGAACTTCTAAAAACAAGATAGGAACTCGTGGGGAAGATAAGGTTTTGTTTCCCAAGATTACTCCAAACATACTGGATTTTGGATATATAATTTTCTTGCCTCATATTTTTAATGATGAATTTTCTTGCCACATTTTGTTTGCTGAAAGTCCAAAAAAGAAGAAAGTTTTCAATTGCTTAGTTGAGAATTTTATGGATTCAGGTTGTCTCTGTGCCTATTGGTACTGTTATTCATCTTTTGGAGGGTGAAATTTCGTCGGTGGTTGAAACACAAACCCGGGCAGATTTGGATCCTTGGGAACTCCCTGGTAAACTTGATAATGATCAAACTCATTCTCAGTCTGAGGAGCAATCTGGCTTGCTCACCCCTAATATCAAATGGATGTATAGTGCTGATAACTTATTAGCTTGTGGAAGATCATCGGTCGGAATATCTGAAGTCATTAAACAAGGTGCTGGAACTGAATTGGAAGAGGAAGAGGAAGAGCAAATCAAATATAATGTTGCAGAGCTGACACAACGAGGTCAGAGACTGGTAGTTGCACATGGAGGTGAAGGTGGTTTGGGTAATGTCTGCTACCCAAATGTCATGACTAAGCCAAAGCATTTGAAGCAAGGAAATCATAAGGATGACAAGTTTGATGTTGAGGAATCCAATGATGATCGATCCTCACTTTGTATTGGGTCACCTGGTTTTGAAGTTTCTCTGGTGCTAGAACTGAAGAGCATTGCTGATGTTGGCCTTGTGGGGATGCCAAATGCTGGCAAAAGCACTCTTCTTGGCGCTATATCCAGGGCTAGACCTGCAGTAGCCGACTACGCATTCACAACACTGAGGCCAAACCTGGGGAACTTAAATTTTGAAGACCTGTCAATAACGGTGGCAGACATTCCTGGACTGATAAAGGGTGCGCATAAAGATCGTGGTCTTGGGCATGCTTTTCTCCGGCACATAGAGCGCACAAAGGTCTTGGCCTATGTTGTGGATTTGGCTGCTGCCTTAAATGGCAAGAATGGAATCCCGCCATGGGAACAACTCCAAGATTTAATTCTGGAGCTAGAGCATCATCAGCAAGGTTTGTCAGATCGACCATCATTAGTTGTTGCAAATAAAATAGATGAGACCGGGGCTGAAGAAGTGTACAAAGAATTAGAGAAAAGAGTGCAAGGGGTCCCTACATATCCTGTATGTGCTGTTCTTGGGGAAGGAGTGGCAGAGGTGAAAGATGGTCTCAAAATTCTCATGAATGATGAACAGAACTTAAGCAGACTTAGTCTCAGAAATATCGATGTTGATTAGTTTGCATAACACAAGATTAGATGGATACAACCCACAACCTTCTTCTTTTCCCTTTTTGTAATAAATATATTACAAATTAAAATCAAAATTAACAACCTACTCGGTGGAATTCCTTTGAAGACACGTTGAATCAACAATTGAGATATTCTGACAAAGTTCATATTCATTGGAATATACCCCAACGCTTAGCCTCGGAGGTTTGTGATTCTAAGAGGAAATGGACAAGATCCTTGAAATCAGCTATGTTGATGGACCACTTTGCCAAAATGGGCAACATTCCTTATAAATTTGCTTTAAACAATTACTATTTCAATCGGGGCAAGCAAAACTGATACGTTATTCTTTTTATTGTTGTCTCAAAAAAAATAATATGTTTACGTTTTATGAAATTTTTATACATCAAGTTTACTTTATTACCTTTTATTTTCCTTTTCACTTAAATAAATTAATTTTATTTTATATGCAAACTTTACTTTTTTACCATCAAGTTAACAATACTCCTTAATCCCCATATTCAGTAAAATATAGTACTCCCTCTATCCGTCAAAAGTTGACCAATTTATTTTGACAATTTCACAGTGTTTAATCTGTGATTATTTTTTCTATGAATGTTTAGATATTGTAAATTAAATATTTCACTTTTATATCATAATGTGAAATCTAAATTTTCAAAATATATTTTTTTCGGATCTTTTTCGTTATTTATTTTTGTTAAAATATGAGTGAAATATTGAATATTTAAACTTCAACTTTACGGAGGGAGTAATAGCTTTGCTGAGATGACGAGAGTATATAGTTTTCTTTTTTTAAGTTTGACTATTTGCATCTATGAGAGTGGTCTTACCATTTATATGATTGAAAGAGCTGATCAATTTTTCCAATTTCATTCTGCCTCTTGAATATATAACCCCTTTAAAATACTTTGGATATTTGGTTAAAGTTATCTCAGAAAAACAAAAATTGTACTCTCTTAGTCTCTTTTCATCCACTTTATGCACGCACTCTAAAAAGGTAAAGATTTTTACTTATACAGAGTATTCTTAAACGGTAGAAATATAACAACATGAGCAATTTTTACCCACCTTAATTTTCATGCTCACACAAACGTTTTTCAGACAAAATGAAAGAAGTAGAGTTAGAGTAGAATGCCAACTACTCTATTATACCCACCAAATGTTCGATGAAATGTTTGAGAGAACATTTTGTTGAATTGATCAAAAAAATTTGGTTAGATACTTTAGGATTATTTGAGAACATAATCTAGAGTATTAGGAGACATCAACTAGCTAAATTTAATGCCTTCATAGTTGATGGAAGTGAAGAGATTCTACTTGGTCTTCTATAGAGAGGATGGTTCGAACTTAGGAGGTTATAACTTGTTAATTATCCAACTCCTCTAACTTGTCATATACCACAACCAAACACTCCATCTAGTAACATCAACTCTAATCAAATCTAAGGAACGTTTAGTTTTCATAATTGTTTGTTGCATTGCATCCTAATTCTAGTTGCATTAGTGATAGAAGTAGACTTAATAAATTTAGGTTTATCATCCATCTTATCACTAGACATCTAAATTAAAAAAAATACCAAAAATATTGCAATTAGCTAAACTTCATAAATTGTACTACAATCTCTTGGGTTCGACCCCACTCACCATACTACAAATGCACTTGAGATTGAATGAGTTTTATTACTTGATATTGTGTTTAATTCATACACATAAAACACTCGTCACCAAGTGGAAGCACGAGAGAGAGAGAGTAACCATAGCCACTTCACCTTTTAAAATTGTTGGAATTCCTTCCAACAAACCCAATAACAACTTGCTTTTTCCCAAAACATTTTTTATTGGGATGCCCTGTTGCATATCATGATCACCATGCTTATGTGTTCAAGACAAACTCAACCACATTCAAGTTTAATTAACTAAATCAAATATGAAATCATAATCTCAAAATCTTGTAGATTAAGTTATAAGGAAAATAAATTCATTTAGAATTCAACAAAGAGAATGAAACCAACTATGCATGATGCATCAACTCCAATTCTTTCAATGCACTCACCTCTAACACAGACAAAAGTCAAAACCCATAAAGAATTGAGAGAACCATCTGCCTCTAACCTAATCACACCATTTGAATGCATCAATGCTCCTCCACCATCCTAATAAGTAAAGGGAAGCAATCAATCAAAGCTGAACAAATAAGAGAAGAAACTAAAAGAAAAAAATAAATGTGAGGTGACGATGATGTGGCATGTTTCCTTCTTACAGGGGAATGTCGCCTTCATTTCTCGCCACGTATCCTTTCGTCTTTGTCAACTTTCTCATGACACGTTCTCTTCCACCGAAAAAAGATTTGAAGGTAAAAAACAGAGTATTCGTGCAGAGAAACAAAACCGTCAAATGGAGGTTCCAGTGGGGTTTCTACCCAAACTATGGAGTTTTCTCACTTTCCTTCCTTTCTTCTTCCTCCTCTTCATCCTCGGCCTCCTCAAAGGTACTCTCATTTTTCTCTTCCCTTCTCATGTCAACTTTCTAATCCTACGTGTCTGTGTGTTTTCTGAGCTGCAGCTGTGATCATTGGCCCTGTTGTGGTGGCAATCACTGTGATTGGGAACTCAGCTGTATTAATTGGCCTCTGGCCTGCACATTTCATATGGACTTTGTACTGCGTTGCAAGGTCTGCTGCTGCTGCTTCATCCTGCAACCTTCTTTTCTTCTTCCTATGAAGTAGTAGTACTAATATCATCGTTTGTGTTTTGGGGGGCTTGCAACTTCAGGACCAGAAGGTTGGGCCTGCTTCTGAAATTGGTAGCTCTGTTGGCACTACCGTTGCCCTTGATTTTGTTGCCGGTCATTGGGATCATTGCCAGCGTTTTGGGTGGCATAGGGTATGGATTTTTCACCCCACTGTTATCTACCTTTGAGGCTGTTGGCCATGGTGTTACCAACAAATGCTACCATTGCTTTGTTGTGAGTACTTCTTCTTGATTTACTTATTTACCAGTCCCTCTTCCATCCCTATTTGTTTGACATAAACACAAGAGCTTGACTTTAGTTATGATGACTTTGACGTTTCATGGTTACTGGAAGTTTCCATTACTAAGCCATTGTTGATGTGAAAATGTGGTTGGCCACATGGTTCTTCAATGTATCTTGAAGTTGTTATGATTACATTTGTAAACAGGATGGCTGTTTTTCCACCATTAAAGGGAGTTGCACAGTGGTGCAGGACGTCATAGACTTTTGTTTCTTCTCATACTTTTCTTACATGGATGAACTGAGTGAAAATATGCCGGACGGAGAAAAACCCATGGATATACAGTGAGAATCCTTCTTTCAGTTTCCTGTTGAAATTTGGAAAGCATCACCCAAAAGACTGTTACTAGAGTAAAATTAATAGAAAATAATTGTTAATATCATCTTTTAATCTTCTTACAAGGTTGTCAAGGTTGCCTGGTTGCTTCTTGGTTAGCATGATAGGTACGCTAGTCGATGTGCCTTTAGTTACAGCTGTTGCTTTGTGGAAAAGCCCATACATGTTGTTCATAGGATGGAAAAGGCTGTTAGAGGATCTGATTGGAAGGGAAGGACCGTTCTTGGAGAGTGTGTGTGTTCCATTCGCTGGTTTAGCCATCCTGTTATGGCCTTTGGCTGTTGTTGGAGCTGTTTTAGGTGCTATACTTGTAAGCTTCCTTCTGGGATTATACGCTGGAGTTGTCGTGCATCAGGTATGCTGGGTGACTTCAGACATTTATGTCTATGTACCTTCTTTAAGCAGGCCAGGTCTTTACTTGAAAATGCTCTATTTCGATTCAGGAAAACTCGGTGAGGATGGGATTTTCCTATGTTGTAGCTGTTGTTTCACTTTTCGATGAGTATGTGAATGATTTACTCTACCTCAGGGAAGGATCTTGCCTGCCTAGGTACATCTTTGGGCTTCTACTTGCACTGCTCAAGTGCATTTCCTTGCTTAACCAACAAAAAAAGGATAGTTGGCTTTAGGTGCCCACAGAAAGTTTTTGGTTTTGATCCTGGGATTTATTCGTGACAGCCAGGCCTAGGTATCGTAGAAAGATGGTGGCTGGTATCGACATGAAAAGGCACAATTATGATACAAATGGTGAACTCATAAACAAGAGAGAGAATGCATCCATCTCCAGACTCGTTTCGCAACAATCAAGAAATCTGAGGTGGGCAGTTCAGCAATACAAACCAATACAGGTGATAATTTGTGTAGTAGTACTTTTAATATTTGCATTTGGATTCCATACTCTATATTGAGTTTTGACCAATTAATTTTTGTTGCATTCGCAGGTATGGGACTGGTTTTTCAAATCATGTGAAGTGAATGGGAGGATACTTCTCCGAGATTGTTTAATAAGAATCAAGGATATTGAGGAGTGTCTCACCAAGGGCAATTCCAGGAAGCTCAGCATCAAACTTCCTACTTGGTCCATTCTGCAGTGTTTGTTAACATCAGCGAAATCTGACTCGGCCGGCTTGGTGATTAGTATGTCACATAGCCTTGTAGTGTATGTTCCTCACTCGTCACCATACATCTGATTTACATAGTGATGCCTAACATAGAAGTTCAATTTACAGCGGATGACGTGGAGTTGACGAGATATAACGCTCCTAAGGACAAAGTGACCGACTGGTTGATTGGACCACTCTTTGTCATGAAGGAACAGCTAAAGAAACTTCAGCTAACTTCTGAAGAAGAGCTCTGCCTGAAGGAACTGGTTATGAGTTTCGAGAATCGGAACCCCGAGGATTGGGATAACAGTGGATTTCCATCCGGTGATAGTGTGAGGAGAGCGCAGCTACAAGCTGTAATCAGAAGGTGCAATATTCATGGAACCTCAGCATTGTTGTTTCTGTTCATGCTTTTGTGAAGCTCCCTCCAGCTTGTAGGTTAGTTCAACTGAGTGTTTGTTTGGACATGACAGGTTACAGGGCATTGTAGCTTCCATGTCTCGTATACCGACATTTCGTCGGCATTTCAGGAATTTGGTGAGGGTGCTATACCTGGAGAGCCTTCAGGCTGGAGCTTCTGGGAATCATGCTGGCGGGATCTTGAAGGTTAGCAACTCGCCGCTGGAAAGTGAAGAGGCCAAGAGAAATGGAAGCCTGAATGGTATTAGCATGGCGGAGCGCTCTGATATCGTGTAAACAAACAAGCTACTATGTGTTTCCTGATTTTGGGAGGGTATTCGTGTTTTGTAGAACACGAAAACGTATAGGAATTCAGAGAATGTAATTTTTATCTGTTGGACCGAATATTTACTCGTCAGAAGCTAGTGAAGTCCAATAATTAACAACTAGTCAGAAGCTAGTGAAGTCCAATAATTAACAACTAATTGAGAAAATGATGATAGAATAATTCGGGTTTGTTAAGTTTTAGAGAATTGTAAGGGTCACAAAAGTATGATCCAATTTTTGTAATTAAATCTAAAAGTCTAACGGAATAATTATCGGTGGTTAGTGACAGGGTTTTTGTATATTTTTACAAATTTTGTGGGGTTTTTTCGAGAATTTTGAAAATGTAAAGGAAAAAGTGGAGATTATGACAAACCTCAAGGGATTTTTTGATAGTTTTCCTAGAATAATTCGGGTTTGTTAAGGTTTAGAGAGTTTTTCGATTTTTCTTTTCTTTTTCACCGGATTTGAAAGATTTTTGTGATGGTACCAGTGATTGAAATTATTTGTGCGCAAAATTCTGTTGGCAAAATTCTGGAAGATGGCCCTCACGTTTCGGGGAATTCATACGCCTAGAGCGTTTTTCTCGCTCATTCACATTCCCTTGGTTCACCCAAATCTCTTCCATTTCTCCCCTTTTCTTCTTCTTCTTGTTGAGGTGTTCATCAGATTCCTCCCAAAATTATTTGAAGTTTGTTGTATTCATGTTACAGACGAGGGATCATGAGGTTGTCGGAACTTCTGCCCGGTACGGTGGTGATAAAACAACAGATGACCCTCCGGCTGCTGCTGCCATCAAAGCTTCCTCCCAGAGCACCGTCACGCTAGTTTATCAGAGCAGCATCGCTGGCTATTACCGGTGCGTGACCATCTTGTGGACCAAGAATTACATGAACCATTCGGTCATAGTGATGGTTGACAGCGTCGAAGGTGATCTCCAGTTCACCACCAGGATCGACTTGAAGCCTTGGCATTTCTGGAGCAGGAGGAGCTACAAATCTTTACTCGTTGATGAGCAAAAGGTTTATGTTTACTGGGACTTCCGCGCTGTCAAGTTCGCCGGAACCAGCCCTGAGCCGGCTACTGACTACTACGTTGCATTGGTCTCCGATGAGGAGCTTGTTCTCTTTCTGGGAGATCTTAAGCGCAAGGCCTACAAAAGATCCAAGGCCAGACCTGCAACGGTAGAACCTGTCTTGTTCTACAAGAAAGAAAACGTGTTTGCCAAGAAAAGTTTCACAAGTCGAGCCAGATTCGAAGGGAAATGCAAAGAACATGACATCCTGGTGGAGGCCTCCCCATCCGGGGTCAAGACTCCAGAAATGTGGATCGGCGTGGATGGGATTGTGTTGGTTCATGTCAAGAACCTGCAATGGAAGTTCAGGGGAAACCAGACGGTTTTAGTCGACAAGCAGCCGGTTCAGGTACTTTGGGATGTACATAATTGGTTGTTTAATGACCAAGTTCCGAGTAACGGGTTGTTCATATTCAAGCCGCTGGTGACAGAGGTGGAGAGCGACCAAGAAGAGAGTGGTCATGGAGGAGATAGCGAAGTCAGCACCGGGATTAGTAAAGACGTCGCCAAGTATGTGAGCACAGCGGCAGAGTTCTGCTTGCTACTTCATGCTTGGAAGCTTGATTAAGGTCTCTGAAAGTACTGTAAATTGGCAAACTACTGCAAAGGATGTTAGTTTCAGTCTAGGATCTATCCGACCACAGAATCTAGATTTAGTTTTGCTTTAGTCTCCAGAGTGTAGTAGTAGGTGCAGCTGATTTAATACTTTTGCTCTGCAAGGCAGAGCAATTTCTCCCAGAAATCAAAGGAATACTACTAATGAGAAAAGAAACTTGTTTCCTGAACTGATTAGGTATGCTTCAAGGGTAACTTCAATTACTCTTAATGTTCAAAATACTCAACAGAGAGAAAAAAATCATAGTATTAAAATTGAGCAATTGCTTTCTATTTCATACCGAAAACTTGTTGATCTCTTACAACTTACAAGAAACGGATTAAAGAATGATGGACATGGTAGAAGAGAAGCTACTTTTAGCGCCTGAATACGGTTGAGGCAAGTGTTGAGGAAAGAAACCCGAGTCCAGATGATCCCCCAGGAAAGTAAGACATTGCATAGTATGATAAGGAGATGACCTGACAAGAAAAGGAACCATGATTCTTTAATCTTCTCTTACTCACTAGTGATTCTCTTCAATCACAACCATGAAATGGAGCACTACAACAGAAAGTCTTTAGGTTTAATACCTGTAAGACAGAGAACACAACTGAAAGTAGGTAGCTGTGAAGTACTGCAGAAACATATATGGCTCCCACCATGCTGCTGATTAATCCCAGTGTAAAAGGAAGCCTCTGAAAGTAGTTTTAACAAAGAACATAATCAAAATTTTCCCAGAGAGAGAGAGAGAAACAAGTAGGTGATGTGTTGATCTTACCTCTTTGGAAGACATGTGGGCGAGTTGATTTTTAGGACCATTGAAGGCAAACAAGGAGGCGACCATGAGTGCACAGCCAATGGTAAAGCAGATGGCGAATTTCTGAGGCACCAACATTATGACAGGGAGGAACATGGTGAAGGCAACAAAGAGGAAGAAGACTCCAGCAGCCATGAGAATGCCGAAGTAGAGCAGAGACTTCCCTGAAAGTACATTGCTGGTGGGCAAGTCCTTCACTCCTTTCGAAAACCTGCAAGACAATTTTCTCATATGTTGGTTACATTGAAATCCATAGAAAGAAGTGAATAGATAACTGCAAAGTTTGATGATACATACAGGCCAAACATGCCAGAGACTCTATTGGCGGTGGGGCGGACGGCGGCGGCCTCGAGATCCAACCCGCCGGGATCAGCAGATTGCGCCGCCGCGTAAGCGTTCCACTCGGCGAGCAGAGAAACGGATTTCGGCTGGTCTTTGCTGCTGGGCCCTCCTAGAAACCATGACTGCGCTGTTTTCTGCATCGAGGCTTGGCCGAGTTTTCAGATCGGCGTCTCTGAAGAATCACCGCCGTTTCGTGTCGCTGACTTGCTGAGACTTGGGAGGCTAAGAATGAGATTCGATTAAAATAGAACATGCGTCGGTGTCACGAAGCTGACGACCCACCCACGTGCTAAAACACTTCGCCGTCAAAACGCCCTGTTTCTTAGCACCAAGCGATGAACATGTTCCTCATAGAAAAGGGAAGGGAGAAAAAAAATCATATCTTGAACAAATTCATCCGCAGTAAATTGCAGTAGGCTCAATTAGACCTAAAAAAGAGAACAGAGGGGGACTCCATAACATAACTTCCCAAAAAACAAAACTTTGTCATCTGAATATTCTACAAATACAAAATAAATGAACTTGTTGTTCTGGTTCTTCTCAAAATGAACCCACTTCCAGAATAGCAACACCAGCAACATCAAAGTGGCACAGGTTGATAAACCTCCAAGAAGTACCTATCCGAAAAAACAGAAGAAAAGAAAAACCTCCCAGAAGTATATGCAGTTCACCAAAACTTGCTACTGAGAATTAGCTAGCTGCAGCATTGCACGTGCCAATACCGTGCTTGCAATCGTTTGTGAGATCATTGAAAGTCTCAATCTGCTTCTTACCTCTTAAGAAAACCTCAGTATCTACAGATACTCTCATGTAACCATCAAACTCTACTGGGAGCCCATTGTTGAGCTTTGTTGTCTCTGCGTACCATTCACTGTTTTCATCCCAGAGGTCCTTGTAGTCACCAAGAAAGTGAGTGGCGTATTTGTTCTTTAATGGATCAAAAAAGGATGTATCAGGTTCATTTGTTGCTAGATAGACATTCCTTCCTTCTTCAATCTTGTCTGCCAAGGTTGTAAGAAGCGCATCTGGAGCGGTGTCTTGTGCAAGATTAGGCCAAAGCTCCTTGTTTTTGGCCTTCTCACCTCTTACTACATGTACTGCATCATAGTGCCAATTCAACTTTGCAGTGATTGCTGAAACAATATCCATCAGCCTTCTTGATTTCCACAACAGATGCCATGGCCTCTGGACCACGGATTCTGTTTCACCTTCACATACCCTGTACCAATAATTATCTGGTTCCACAGATCCAAACTTTCTCATAATTACAGAATCCTTCACCCTAGCAAGACTCATAGGTTTTACACTGAAGTCCTCGACAAGGTAAAGGTTCATCGCATTTTTATCATGCCACTTCCTCCAATCTGACCAAAACTGGTTGTGATCCAACACTGATGCTGCCTCCTTCAGATGCTCGAAATCAAAGTAAAACCTAAAGTCCTTCCCTTCCTCATCCTGGTTAGAAGAAGAGTAAATGGAGGATAAACAAAGAGTCAGATCCATGACTAATGTCCGATTCAAATATTGAGCTTCGCCTAAAGCACACAAGAAACTCCACAGATAATGATTCATGCTCTTGCACCTATCTCCGCCGCCCACATAAATTAAGTACTTTCCATGACTAAACACTTTCTCAGACTCGATAATCGGCAGTGAGTCATTCACAGTTTCTCCAACAACAGGCAATGCAAGACCACCACCCAGTTCTTCCTCCGCTGGATTTTTACCAAATCCTGATTTCTTGCGATTCTTCTTCTTCCTTGCATTTACACCGGA
The DNA here is from genome assembly GCA_024586325.1 of Stellera chamaejasme. Classification (NCBI taxonomy): domain Eukaryota; kingdom Viridiplantae; phylum Streptophyta; class Magnoliopsida; order Malvales; family Thymelaeaceae; genus Stellera; species Stellera chamaejasme. The sequence goes on along the minus strand of CM044982.1, from coordinate 7,495,864 downwards.
ATGATATTCTCCAATACTCTTGACATTCAGTGTGCAGTTCTCAGACCTATCGATAACAAACCGCCTATAGTCCTTATAAAATGCAGCCACCTTCCCTTCCTTAGGCCTAAACCGCCAGGCCATGTCACAGGCATAACCGCTATCCCCCAGGGTGGGCTTCCCAAACCGGAAAAAATGTATATCCTTAAAATGCTCTATAGCTTCCCTCATCATCAAATGGAACACTTCTGGGTCCTTACAATCAATTGGCCCAGTAGTATCACAATCAGACCGGCTTGCATTAGATACACCCTCCTCATTTTCTACATCCTTCATGCCTATGAAAGTGGCAAATGCAGTCAGATTGGCTGCCATGAAGTCCTCACCGGTTCTGGAAACTGTATTATCAGATTTGAACGTGGCGTTTGATGAGGAAGTGAGAAAGGATGTCATCTTGGGCGATGGGTGAAGAAGGGGGTCCTCAGGCTCATATGTAGCAGCAATGATGGTGAAAATTAGAACACCTACTACAAAGAAAGTGAAGCAAACATTCCCTATCATAGTAAGAGCATTTTGGCCGAGATGTTCTGGCCTAAAGCTTCTGGCCCGTGGGAAGGAAGGACGCGCAAACATTTCAGTAGGAGGCACCAAAAAGTCGTCAATCAGTTGTATTGCGCTCTTATTTTCCAAATATTAACTAACACCCAGATGCCAAAATACAAGAGAATCCAACAAAAAATAGCAGTTAGATCGGGAAAACTCACTATTGCAGATGAATTTCGGAAGGTGGCGAATACAAAGTAGAGTACAGACGAACCCAAAATAAGAAGAGATCTCGGATTCCAGAAAAGAAATGAATGTCTAATTCCTTTCAAAGAAGATTCCCTTCAATCGATAAACGGCCAAAAGATGAGCTTTGTAACGAGTAATCAAAAAGAGAAGACGGAGAAGAGCCGACGAGAGAGGATCAAACGGAGAGGGGCTGAACGGCTGCTTGGACCTGGTGCCTGGTCTGGCCGGAGGGTGAGTAAGCGACAAAAAAACAAAAAAAAACGTTCATATATTAACAGTATGATCCCTATACTTTCTATATAATTGCAAAGTTATGCACATAGATGATAGATCGCACAGTTAGTCCTTGTACTTTTAAAACGTTACAAATGGTCCTTATGAAATTTTAAGCTTAGTCCCTAAAGCTGTCAAAAACTTACAAAATTGTCACAATGAAATAATAGAATTCTCTAACCAAGTATGAGATTGTTGGAATAATCATTCTCGATGAGAGGAACCAGAAAAACAACAACATGACCATCCAACAAATGATTGACCACCAATATATAATAAATAAAAAAATGAAATTTAGGGGTTAATTCTAGCATTCAACGAATAATTAGAAGTTACATTTGTAGTTCTACATCTATTGGATTGAAATGATAAAATTGTAACAATCTTTTATCTTTAGAGTTAAAATGTGACCATGTAAAAAGTTAAATAATCCATAAATTCGTGATGGAAAGTTCACGATGGAGCTTATTGGAGGTTTTTTCTAAAATTCAACTGTTTTCTCGTCTCTAGATCATTGCTAGGACAGCTAACCGTTCTGCCAATCTTATCTAAATTTTTTTAATAATTGCGCAATTACTAAGTTAGTGCAAAATGGAATTCACAATTTATTCTATTATACATTTTTTGATGTGTGCTACAATAAATGAACAGCAGTAGCATTCTATTGTTGAGTGCCCTTTTTTCATTTGCTTTGAGATTTACTATCCTATCCTATGATCTTTGATTTGTGCATATCAACATCATACCTTTTTAATTAATATTTATTGGTGAAATACTACAGTAAATGAACATAGCATTCCGTCATTTTGTGCCATTTTCCTTTTTAATTTTTTTTCATTTACTTTGAGATTAACTATTCTTTAATAATTTATTTTTATAATTTTTGCAAATCAGACATCAGGCGTATTTAATTAATATTTATCAATGAAATGCTACAGTTAATGAAAAACGACATTCCATCTTTTTGTGCCATTTTTCTTTTTCCTTATTTATTTATTTATTTGCTTTCAGATTAACTATCCCCTATTTAATTAAATATAATGAGTAGCCCTCTTACTTCTTTAAACGGTAAATTTTTTGTCTTTCTCCAATGTTGTTTTTGTGTGCATTTATGTTTGTGCAACTTTACAACAGACCTTCTATTTTTTTAAAGCTCACATATAAATCTCGAATATCTAACATGAAAATACTTAGGGTTTTTATTTTCATAGGGTTTTTTTATAAAGGAAAATACTTAAGTTCAATATAACTGAAAATTTGTATCTACCGAAAAAGCGAAACCTGAAAATTCTAATTTCTTCTCATATGTGCAAAACTTACATGTCTAATATGATATATGCTTTTACATAAATTACTACATTGAACTCGTAACAGCGGAGTCGAGATTTTTCGTTGTTATGCTTAGAGAAAAACTATTTTCTTAATTTCAGAAATTTTTATTCATGCTTTAGTTTTTTTACTTATTCTTTGTGGCAGTCGAGTGAAAAAAAAACTAGTCGAACTCATGTGCAAGAAAAGAAAGGGAAAAGGGTAAAAATGTTATTAAAGTATTCGAAATCTATCATTTTGCTACCAAATTTCATTTTGAAGCTAAAGTGTCATTTAACTTTTGAAACTAGGTAAAAATGCCACTACCGTCAAAAAATCTGTTAACTCTATAATTTAATTACAAAAAAATAATGCTTAAAGTTTTTAACCATTTACAATTTTATCATAAAAATTTTAAACTGTACTTTTTGCAATTAAAACTAGGCAAGAGCCTTGCTGGGGCTCTGATATACTGGATGATTCCCTGGACCCTTTAGAGCTCAGCCTGACCTGCAGCCCTTGTGTAGCCCCTATCACCATCACCGTTGCCGCCTCCGGCGCCACCATTGGCATGCCTCGCAGCAGCCAGCCAAGTCGGCAGCCCCAAAGGTGGACCCACCACAGCCAAATTACCCTTGCTACCGAGTTGCTACTACTTATCCTCCTCCAACGACAAGCTCCACTCGTTTCTCTCTCTAGAACTCTTATGCTTCTCACTCCTCCTCTTGGCCTCCATCCTCCCCGGCATCTGCAACTCCTTCCTCTTCCTCCACTCCTCCGTCTCCGTTGGCAGCGACGACATCCTCACCAACAAAGGGTACGGTTGCGAAGGTACTAGTGTATTGGAATCGTCATCTCTAAAAATGGGCATGGAGGCAGCGACTGAAGATGATCTTACCAGCTTCTTGTCGCTCTAGTCCACCCCAAATCGACCTCCCAATGACAACCCAAGGTTCAACTCTATATCGTCCCGACTCTATCTCTTTGTCTCTCTTCTGGGCTTGCTGCTGTCTCCGTTGACATGAACCTCTGTAGCAGATCTCTCGTCATTTAAAATTTTTAACCGTTTCCAAGTATAATCGTTTCTATTCGACGTTTCAACAGTCCCGCACCTCTCCAACCACCATCATTGTCACCACCGGTCGCTGGCGAACCATCTCGACCCAAGTCCGTTGCGAAAACTCGACCGCCGTCGTTGGCCGCTATGTCGGCCGCTACCAAACCCAGTTTCCGATGATTGTAAAGGCTGGAGCAAGGTAGCGAAAATTACAAATTAAATTTGTTAGGGTCAAATTGTAAAAGGACCAAACCCAGTTAACATATTTTTTAACGGTAGTGGCATTTTTAATCCAGTTAAATATGACACTTTAGCTTCAAAATAAAATTTAATGACAAATTAGAGATTTCGAATATTTAATGACATTTTTACCCATTCGGAAAAAGAGGGAAAAGAAGAAAAAAAAAAGGCAAGGCAAAGCTCCGTCCGACTTTCTCCCACCGGGAGACGAGGAGGTTCCCGGGGATTGCACAATGGAGTTCCGCTTTTACGAGGACGACGCCTGGTACAATGTTTCTGTGGTGGGGGAAGGCGAGAAGCTTCGAGTCAAGTTTGAGAACTTCCCTAACGATGACCAGTTGTACGATGCCGGGAGCTTCAAGTGCTCAGAGGAACTTGAGGACTTCAGGACAAGGTTCCGTTGCGTCTCGCTTCAGGTTCAGGACCGAGATTGCCGTGAGGTCTCCATCGGGAAGCATCTCTGCGTCTCGCATGCATTAACCAGTTTGGACCTTCGGTTCTACGACGCCACCGTCGAGGAAGTGGGTACCTTCACGTTACCCTTTGTCCTGTGCTTGCTTGTATGTCTGCAATGTGTTTGCTGAAATGCCTCTTTGGTTTATATGGAATTCACTGACGTTGGCGGGTTAAAGATGGGATTTGGGCAAATCTTTATTTCATTCTTTTTCCCCTTTCTTTTAGGATTCGTGAAATACTTTTGTGTCATCTGTCTTGTCTTCTTTCTCTGATTGAACCGTACATTCCTTTCTGCACTACATATTATATGGTATGGATCGATCGATATCACGATAAAGATATTCGGTTAAGGGTTTGGAGGTTCTGTAAAACAGTTTAAGGTTAAATTGGTAAGCTTTACATGCCTGTTGGAGTGTTGGTAATTTCTTATTTTATGGAAGATGAAACTGGGTGCGTATACAGAGCTCATGTAACCTTGAGTTCCTTTGCCTCTTGAAAATTGTTTCCTACATATGTGCTTGTTGATGGGTTTGTGAAACAGTAGACACAAAGAATCCAAGATTATTAGTATTTGTGATACCTGAAAATTTCACTTCATCTGAGCCATCAACTATGCTTACTTTACTTGCATCTGTCCATAGATTTTTACGTGTTTTATTCTCTAACTCTTTCCTTTATCAGATAAAGTAAGTACCTTAATTAAGGGTCTTGCATTGGGTTATGATTTAGGTGCGTAGAAATGATCATACTTTTACTAATGGGGAAGAAGAATGTACGTGCGAATTTCTGGTCTGTTGGCACCATGGCCCTAATGCTGGTGGGTTAGTTGAGAAGAAAATTGAAAGCATATGTATTGTTCAGGCAAGTGCAAAGCTCGAACCAAGTCTAATGTCTTTTATGGAGATAGCTCAGAGGAAACTAGAAATTCTTTCTGAAAAAACTGACTCCAGCTCCATTGAAAATTTTCTTGAATTGAACACTAGCCATGACATCGAAAAACAGATAACCCTTTTTCAAGAAGAAGAGGTAAAATGCCAGTTCTACAGTCTTTAGGCTATCTTTTGTTAAATTGAATAATTTTATGACATCTGACATAATCCTGTCTTCCTGTAGCTGAGTCCTAAGCGGTCTTTTGCCAAAACCTGTGCATTTGGAGGTTTGTAGTTTGACTCAATTTATTTTTCTTGCATTAAAGTCTGGTTAATTTTGAAACTTGAACGCTGTATCTTTCTTTAATGCATGCCAAAGTATGCACATATTTGCATATATTGTCGTGTGTGTCTTACTGTTGTGATTCACAAACATTGTGAATGGTGTAAAACAGAGCAATTTTTGTGGCTTCCTTGTACATGTTCTCCATCACATCCTCAGCTAGCCAGTCTATACGCTGGAACTCATCAGGCAACTAAGTTTTCTCAATATTATCCATAAAACAATTGAGTTAATTTGTCATATACATAAAAGGTGTGATTGAAACGTGGTTCTATTTTCGGGAATCTAACTCATTTTAACTGGGGATTACTATCTTTGGTTTACAACAATGATTTCAAATACAAACAATGTGGGAAGAAATACTAATAGCTTGCACCTTTACCTAACCTAAGCAAGGAATAAATCAAGTGATCCAGAAATACCAGCAATGTGCTGCAGCAAGCCTGACAGGCCCAGCATGGCAACATGTTCCAAATAATTTTTTTCTATGCATTAAATGATTATTTAAAATGCCATTATGCCATCATTGGTCTCTTCTGTTCACCATCATGTTTTCTGTTATTGTGCTTCAGTGCTTTCTTTGGTGCCACTCACAATTTCTATGTTTCTTTCTGTCATGATCAGATACTGAAATGACTCTATTTGGTAGACATGATGTAGATATGGGGGAAGTAAAAAATCCCCGCACAATCTTCATTCAGAACATTGAAAAAGATCTGTCATCATTAGCGATTATGGAGTTTGTTCATGAGAAAACTTCAATTGCTTCTGAAGCTTGTGTTTTTCCAAGTTTGTCATGGGAGACATCAACGAGAGGTGTGATAATTTTGGAAAGCAAAAGTGACCTTAAAAAACTTGTCAGGTTTCTTCAGGATCCAAATCACATGATCGTATCGCCTACAGGAAGGTATGCACTACCATTTGTCATTTTTGTTTTGCGTGAAATGTGTCGGATGTTTTTAACAGATTAGTTGGTCAGAAAATGATCCTCGCAAGCTTCATGGCTTGTAAGATGCGTGTTTAACTTAAATTATTTGGTGTTCATGAATGCATGCTAGTTTTCAGATACAACCTTTCATAACCTCTAATTCTCGAATTCATTGGTCATGTCTTCCTGATTCTCTAGCGAGGTGCATCATCCTTTTGTTAAAGTCCATACTGTTTGGATGGTTGGAATCTTAAACATCCTTTGTTTGGATTATTTTGGAAATAATTCTCCATAATGTAAAAATCTAACGATTGCTTATCCTTCAGATATCAACTTTAGATAAAGAAGAGTTAACTTCGTAGAATTATTTGTATGGGAAAAAGTACAAAGAAAAACTCTAAACTTTCTAATACGGAGTATTTGCGATCTGACCCCTAAAATTTTTCGAAGTAGAAATAGTCCATAAAATTACATGTTTATGCCTTGAATTGTGAAGAATTTTACAAAATGGTTTGTATGAAATAACGAAATCTTCCAACCGAACAAGGTGTTATTAGAATATGATTTCCTGATAGTATGTGAAGTTGTGAACTAGACATGGGAATGTAAGAGTTTTCTTCAAATGCATTTGTAGTTACTATCGTTCCTACTCTCCAACATTCATACCTTGTTAGGATATTTAGAATACACTAACCAACTCACCCTCTAAAGGTGTTGTGTTCTAGGACTTCTCTAAAACATTAGTCATATCCCTGCTTGTAGGCCATGGGTAGTCACCGAGATTATGTCAGTGAAGGATGCTGGGAGCTTGTTGCTTAAACCTCCTGTAAGTTCTATTTTGTCACACTGATTTTATGTGCAAAAAATTACACTCTCTTTTATAGCCAGGAAAGTTAAAATAGAAATGTGCCAACATACTCAGACTTTCCTGCTCAACTTCAGGCTTGATTGGTGTACTGATGTATAAAGCTCTTCGGCGACCAAGTCCCCAGCCTTTGATTGAATCCAGACGGTAGAGACACATGATTGGTGCTGACAGTCTTCGCATCTTTGTTTTGCAGGCCAGAAAGTCAACTAATCACATAGGTGATGAATTGAAGGTAGTGGGTGCTGGCACAATGGAGTATGAGAAAGCAAAAGCACATAGGGATTTGTTCATGGAGTTTGTGCGCCATCAAGAACGACTCCATAAAAGACTGGACGAGCTTACACGGGAGGAGTCATCTGGATGCAGAAGATGAAGTTTTGAAATAGAGCGTTTAATCCACAAACTGTATATAGTACAAAGGGGTATGATTGGTGTTTAATACCATGCCTTAACTGTACTTTACATGCTCGTTCTACCATCAATCAATCTGTTCTTCCTCTTTACAGTACCGCCTTGGTGCAGAAAAACTCCCCTTAATCTAATCTCTTGAACAAAGGCACTGAAGAATGCTGATATAAATGATTTCAAGGACAGAAGATGATGAGAGAGAGAGAGAGAGGGGTAAACGGAAATTGGTTTGTTTTTATAGTACTACTAAATATCAGTTCATTACACACAGAGTTAATGGATCTGAAGTCCATAAAATAGCCGTCTGTGTACATAAACTAATGTATGTGGTGTGGTGTATCCCCATAACCCCAATCAGTCCAACTGATTGCAGCATTAAGGTCGTCTCTTTTGGTTCCACCTTTGATTTGCAAGTCTTCTCTTATCATTCGAAGCTCTCTCAAAGTGGCCCGGGTGCGGGAATTACATACAACAGAGCCATTTTTGAGTGAGGTTTAGCAAGTGTTACATTTATCTAACCTTCAATAATCAACCATAATCTCTTGGTTCGAGTTCACTCATCCTAACTACACATATACACACTTGAGGATGATCGGATAATTTATAACCTGATTCGCACATGTTTTGAATGCTCAAAGTCACATGCGTCAAAAGGTTACAAAATTAATCTGCCCATAATTCACCTCCAACAACTAGTTCCTTGATATTTTCGTATATGGTTTTGGGTTGGAAAAAAGACACCCCTACGGAAAATATTTGATGTGGTTATCAGATTGTTCTGATATCAATCGATGTAAATCGGGAAGGTATCCTGGAACACGAAGAGCAGATCTAGCCAATAAATGAGCAACACGGGGTAGGTATGATTGATGAGGCAAAAATGTCAACAGGTTGACAAATCCGGAATGCACTAAAACAAAACGATGTGGAAGCTTGTGAAACGAACTAATATGGCCGCCAACTCCTCCTGAATCCTTGCCCGGACAAAGATGGTGTTATGCCTTTGGCGACTCCTCCTTCTTGATACCAAAAACGGTCCAATACAAAAAAAAGCCTTCGTTGCCAAAATTGTGGGGGAATGTAGATGGGGCCAACATCTCATTCTTCCAATTAGAAGGCAATATTGGTCTTAGTAGACTTGTCAAAAAAATTTAACAAGAATTGAGTGAAAAGGGTAGATAGGTTGAAAAGAGAATCACTCTCAATTTTAAAGAAAAAATGTAATATTTTTTTTGATGATTGAATCCTTTTTGCAAACTCACCTAGACCCCCTTTTATAGGACAAGGAAGCTAGACATCCAAATCAATTTACAAGTCTCTTCATCTCCACTCTTAATTGATGGAAATTAAAATGAGATATAAATATGAAAATTTAAAACAATTATTGTTAAAACTTATTCTAGGCTAGCTAAGGGGTAGAACTAGCCAAAATATCTCTAAAAGCTGAAATAAAATGATGGAAATTCGAGTTGAAAGATGTGTGATGAGTTTTAGCCAAATAAATGAGGAGTAAGTGATCCTCATTTAATGCTTTGATGGAGGGACTTCAAGGCTTGTAACTCTTTCTTTACCAATGGTTTCTGGATGACTATTGAGTCCTCAAGGCTACTGCTGAAGTTTATATACTTTTGAATAATCCAATAAAATTATTTGTTGGAGGGAGTTGGGTTTTTACTTTTATTTGGTGTACGTTCTAGCATTTTACTGGAGTTTATATACTTTTGAATAATCCAATAAAATTATTGCCGTTAAAAAAATTCAACTTTATTTGTGAAAAGATTTATGAAAATAAATTATAGACTAAATATTTTAAAAATAATAAAACAAATGTATCTACTTTTCAGAAAGGAAGTACTACGTTGGTCACGAGTACTTTAAAACTCTTATTTTAAAGCCACATTTACAACAATTTTTTGATCAGCTATTGATTTGTGATAAGCTTACACTTACACTTCAGCTATAGATTTTTTGCCATAAGCTTAATTTGCTCATTGAAAAAAAATTGATTTTTGGCATCATAAACTTGAAATAAATTGTAGTAAATGAAATTAGCAATGGTGGGTATATATATCTAATGGTCCAAAATTGAGTTGCTTCTTCATCTTTATGATGAAATCATCAAATTTCTGATTCAACTCCTGGGTACTTATCATGGTGAACTCATCATCATCATCATCGTCATGATCTTCATCGGCTACTGTGATGATCTCTTCATTGCAGTCCTTTGTTCTTGATCCAGCAACGCCCAAACCACCTGATACGTCTTCCTCTTCCGCTTTTGTGATTATATTTACACCAGCCTTTTCTTCTATGGATGAGTAGTAGTACTCATCATCATCATCATCATCATCATCATCATCATCATCATCATCATCATCATCATCATCATCATCATCATCATCATCATCATCATCATCTCCTTGAACACCAGAGCTGTTTATCAGCAAGATCACCAAAATGGCATTGCAAACCAAAAACATGTAGTTCTTGTCAATAGTGCTGCTGCTGGAGGTGAAAATTTGCAGCAAGTATTGGGCAGGGCATTGGAGTGAGATGTATGATAAAAGGATTGAAATGAGTGAAGCAGCTGGTACTAAGTACTTGCCCATTTGGTGGTGTAATTGTAACTATATGTATAGCATATACTATATATTGTTTCAAGCCTGCAAATCGATATATATATATATATATATATATATATATATATATATATATATATATATATATACGTGTTATATACTCCATAGAGATCACACCTTTGGCATCTATTGCCTTTTGGTGATGAGAAACCGCTGAGCATTTTCGACAAAACTCAAGAGGAAGACTCCTTAGTCTCATGTTTTGAACAAGTCAGTCAACTCTGGTGTCAACGATTGACTATTACTCTTTTATCCTTGTAAGTTAATCTGTTTAATTCCTATTTTGAGTTACCTAAAAACACATTTTGCTTCATTAAAATGAAACTACTAAAATTGCTTACGTTTTTTTTGAAAGACAATTGGTAATCATGATATTAAAGAAGGATGATCACCTCCAAGATAAGATAGAGATGAAAATCCTACTTTAATATCATGATTTTGGAGAGTTTGGTGAGTCCTGTGTTTTCAATTTAAAACATTAAAAGAGCGTTTTCAAAACCCATTACAAAATTGGTTTTCATTTCATATCAAAATGAAAACGCATTTTCAACTCATTTCTTATTTTTAAAGAATTTTGAGAAACTCTATAAAAATAAAAATAATTTTGAGAAAATTTCAGAAAATTTTAACAACTAATTGAACGCATCCTAACTAGTATTTTGAGTTACCCCTCCGTTTGTCTAACCTAAGCTTCAACCCTCAACGTTTTTGGTTGTTTTGGTTCAACTCCTTTTCATATTATCTTTCAACATCTGCACTAAACACTGCGTAGTTGATTTATCTTTTATGACGTATCCGTCATTTATCCGTCATGATTATGACTGAGGCCGTTGTTTATTTCGTTATTTTTTGGGCGTCACATTTCGTTATGACGGCCTCGGCCATCATATTTGTGACGGCCATGTGGCCGATACTACCATAATAAAATGTGCGCGTGTAACTGTAATGAATGTTGTTTATGACGGTAATATGACGGCCTGGGCCCTCATAATTATGACGGCTTTATGACCGCAGTGGCCGTCATAACGTGTCCACGTGTAAGTGGTGACGAATTCTGGTTATGACGGCTTTATGACGGATTAGGCCTTCATAAACTGTTTTTTATAATGAAAAAAAATTAATTCTTTTTGTATTGTTTTATGGATTCAGAAATTAATAATTATATTAATGTATTTCCCAAAAATACGAAAATTTTAAAAACAATATTAATAATTAAATAAAATATCAATTTAAATATAATAAAAATATATTAACATCCATAATTGATAATTTAAAAGTTTCGAATATAACATTTTTTACAAAGATAAAACTACTCATCCGCCCGAGTGTTGATGTACTCGTCAACATCCTCCTCCTCCTCCTCGTCGCTCTCCTCGTCCCGCAAATCAACCGGAGCCTCGCGCGCGGTCGAGCCATCGACCTGTATCTGGGTCTTAATCGACCTGTAATAACGTAAACAATATTTGAAAACGAAAATTACTTAAATTATATGGAAAATATAAATAATAACATAAAACAATATTTTGAAACAAAAATTACTTAAATTACAAAAAATAGAAATAAATGACGTAAAACAATATTTGAAAACGAAAATTACTTAAATTACATGGAAAATATAAATAATAACATAAAACAATATTTTGAAACAAAAATTACTTAAATTACAAAAATTACAATAAATGACGTAAAACAATATTTGAAAACGAAAATTACTTAAATTACATGGAAAATATAAATAATAACATAAAACAATATTTTGAAACAAAAATTACTTAAATTACAAAAAATTACAATAAATGACGTAAACCAATATTTGAAAACGAAAATTACTTAAATTACATGGAAAATATAAATAATAACATAAAACAATATTTTGAAACAAAAATTACTTAAATTACAAAAATTACAATAAATGACGTAAACCAATATTTGAAAACGAAAATTACTTAAATTACATGGAAAATATAAATAATAACATAAAACAATATTTGAAAACAATATTTGAAAACGAAAATTACTTAAATTACATGGAAAATATAAATAATAACATAAAACAATATTTTGAAACAAAAATTACTTAAATTACAAAAAATAGAAATAAATGACGTAAAACAATATTTGAAAACGAAAATTACTTAAATTACATGGAAAATATAAATAATAACATAAAACAATATTTTGAAACAAAAATTACTTAAATTACAAAATATATAAATAATAACGTAAAACAATATTTGAAAACGAAAATTACTTAAATTACAAAAAATAGAAATAAATGACGTAAAATAATACTTTAAAATACAGAAATATAGACAAATTACAGAAATAAATAGAAAATTGAAAATAGAAAATATAGAAAAACAGAAACGTAATTATTTAAAACAGAATTTAAATAGAAATTGAAACATCATGAACACAAAAAAAAACGAAATATCATGAAATTTTTAAAAATATCATGAAATAGAAATAGAATTTAAACAGAATTTAAAAATAGAAGTAAATAACAGAAATTTAAATAATTACAGCACTAAATTTTTAGAACAAAAAGAAACATGATGAACGCAAAAAAACGAAATATCATGAAATTTAAATAATTACTCCAGCAGTTGTTTCTCATGATGAACGCAAGCATCATGAACCCAGAATGAAAATGAAAAGATCAATGGTTTAGGTTTTACCTTCCCTGTCCGCAAAGGTTGCCTCGGTGAAGGACGAGAACGGCGACGGCGACGGCGGCGGCGACGGCCGCAGCGAACGACGAGTACGACGGCAGCGGCAATAACAATGATGCAAAAACGAAACCCTAGGGTGAGAGAGATGACGAAGAGAAGAGAGTTATACAAAAACCAAGAAGAGGAAGAAATTACCTGTGACGAGCCGGTCTCGGGACGCGTTTCAGAGGGAGGGCGGGAGGGAGGGAGGGAGGGGTTCCAGAGGGAGGGAGGGTTGAGGGGTTACGAGAGGAGGGAGGGAAGAACAAAGTATTGGGGAAGGGAAGGGACGTCTTGCAGCAGAGCGTATCGGCGAAGGAGTATTTACTGACGCCGCATTTAATGCATGTAACGATATGACGGCTTTATGACGGCCGGCCGCATAACGTGCAACGGATAAAGTTGAAGATTTCGAAATTTGTAACGTTATGACGGAGGAATGACGGCTTTATGACGGCCAAAGCCGTCATATAGTATTTAATGTGACCATTAATGACGGCTTTATGACGGCCCAGGCCGTCATATAGTATTTAATGTGACCAGTAATGACGACTTTATGACGGCCAAAGCCGTCATAACGCGCAAAGAAAAGTTGTGACGCCATGGTTATACTACCGTCATAATCATGCTTTCCGAAAATTTAATGACGGCAAAGCGGTTATAAAGCCGTCATAAGTAATATGCATAAATACGTATATTGTACGAAATATTTTATGACGGCTTTTACCGTCAAGAGCCGTCATAAAATTTTGGGAAATACTTTATGGCCGTATCCGTCATAAGTCGTCATAAAGCCGTCATAATATTTTAGAATAAAGATATGACGGAAATAGCCATATGTAACCGTCATAAAATTAAAATACTACGATATGACGCGCCTCACTAAATCTTTAATTTCATGCCATTAGGGCATTAACCGTTAAAATATAAACGCCGATAATGTAACATGGAGTGAGTTACTGAATCCGGAGATTAAAGTGTTTGAACTGAGACACAATTTTTTTTCGTAATTCAGAAACTGAAATGCACAAATCATTATAGTTTAAAACAGTAAAAGAGAATTAAGCCAATAAATTATACAGGGTAAATCGATATTTACTGGTTTTCAAAAATATTTTTTAACGTATTATTCTTTTTTTGATAAGTTTTAACGAGTATTATTCTTAAGTTAAATAAAAGCATAGGATTAACAAATTCTACATCCGTCCATTTTTAATTGAGACGTTTGACTTTCAATATTTTGTTTTACTTAATTTTTAATTAAAAAGAGTGTTAAAAAAATTGAAAAAATATTTTTAAAAATTAGACACTTTTATTTAACTTTTGTATATAAATTATTTGATATTATATAACAATATGTTGAAAAGAAATCATAGATTAAATGTCGAAAAGGAAATGTAACAATTAAATTGAGTTGAAAGGAATAACAATTATCAGCGCAATAGTTAATTAAAATGGAATGAGTTGAGTATGATTAGGTGAGGCCCAGAAGAATAAAAAGATTGTTAAAAAAAAAAGATAAACGAAATCGGAGAAAAATCTTGGATGACAAATCCTGGCCACAGACTCAGAGAGATCAGAAGAGACGATCTTCTTCTTCGCCTTTCAAGAACCCAAACGACATCGTATCGGTGAATTTGATTCCAACATGAATTTGATTCCAACATTTCAGCTGCACTTACAGTCTAAATAAACACAGGCCTCTGCTCTCCTCAACTCAAAGTATACCAAGCGCGATCAAACAAACATACGTACGGTGCATTTCATATCTCTCTCAGCATTGATTCAGGAGAATACATACTGATCGAAAGGAGAGAGCATAGCATGGCTATGACGCACTCGAGTCCTGTTTTTCACTCTTCTTCGTCTGCTGCTGCTATTGCTATCGTCAAGAATGAGAGCCAAATTATATTCACCAGCTTCTTTGTCTGTAAACCCAGATCAATTTCTGGTTTCTTCACTAGAAGAAGAGTTCAGGCCACCAACCATTTTCCAGTGAAATCCTCAAATGGGCACCCCTTGAACGCGGTTTCTCCGCAGGATGGTGAGGCGGCTACCTTTTATGCTCTTCCCTTTTCTTTGTTTGCCAAGACTGGCTTGTTTTCTTTTGTCACAATCCAGTTTCTTGAATGTTGAGGTTTGAGCTCTGCTTTCTTGATTACTTGCTTTGTAGAGATATCTTTATTTGCGTGAAATAACATTGACAATAACCACGGGAAGTTTGTGTTGGACACGTCCCAGATTTTAGATAAGCAGCTTCGATTGCATTACCATGTAGTATGTAGATTGCTTATGGATATGAATGAGCCTGCTAGTATTGCATTACCATGTAGTATGTAGTATGTCAACGAGAGAGCATTGATCTGAATCAGGTTTGCTGTTCTTTGCCTAGCTAGTGTTTTACCCCCTAGCTGTTGCTGGCTCCTTGGAGTAGGTATTGCTGGAAGCCCTTTCGGAGAAGAAGGCAAGGACACTGTAGGGAAAGAGGGTTTGAAGGACCTATGTAACGAGGGGAAGGCAAAGTCTACTCTCAGCATAACTGTTGTTGGGGCCTCGGGGGATCTGGCAAGGAGGAAAATTTTTCCTGCACTGTTTGCACTTTACTATGAAGATTTCCTTCCTGAAGTAATCTCGTGCTTCATCTTCAATATTATTTTACTTTTTTTTGATGTTTGGGAGATGATTCTTGTACTTAGAATTATTGTACCTGTATCTCTATTATACATTGTTAGCAGAATTTTACTGTTTTTGGCTATGCTCGGACCAAGCTGACAGATGATGAGCTCAGGCACATGATTAGCAGAACTTTGACCTGTAGAATTGATAAGAGGTAGCTTTGCATCTTTCATCTTTTGTAATCTGCTCTGTTGCTTCGTTTATTTGAATTATCAAACAAATTAAGGGAAAATTGCGAAGAAAAGATGGACCAGTTCTTGAAGAGGTGTTTCTATCATTCGGGTCAATATAACTCCGAGGAGCATTTTGCAGAACTAGATGATAAGCTGAAAGAAAAAGAGGTAACCTTTATCCTGGTCCCTTTCTGTGGTTGATTATGTTATTCTTGAAGTTGCATATGCTGAGGGCTGGTTTTATGATTGTAACTTAAGCCTTTCGTATGATTCTTTTGTTTTAATAAAAGAGTGTTCCTTTCTAGGGTGGAAAACTATCCTACAGGCTGTTTTACTTATCAATACCCCCAGATATGTTCGTGGATGTTGTGAGATGTGCTAGCCTTAAAGCCTCTTCTACCAATGGTTGGACAAGAGTTATTGTTGAAAAGCCATTTGGTCGTGACTCAGAGTCATCGAGGGAGCTAACAAGATCTTTGAAGCAATACCTTTCCGAGGACCAAATATTTAGGTAAATATTTACTTTGCCTTTGTTGCCAGCGGGAATGCTCACAAGATTCAAGGTTAAAAAAATATTTTTTGTGCTAGGATTGATCATTACTTGGGTAAAGAGCTCGTTGAGAACCTCTCAGTCCTTAGATTCTCAAATCTTGTTTTTGAACCTTTGTGGTCAAGAAACTACATCCGCAATGTGCAGTTCATCTTCTCTGAAGATTTTGGTACCGAGGGAAGAGGGGGGTACGTACAAAGCTTCTAGTTACTCTTCTGTATAAGAACAAAACCTAGTTATCTTCATTAGAGGCTAATCTTGTCTAAAAAAAGAATAGGTATTTTGATAATTATGGGATCATAAGAGATATCATGCAAAACCATCTACTGCAAATAGTGGCACTCTTTGCAATGGAGACTCCTGTGAGCTTAGATGCTGAAGACATTAGGAATGAAAAGGTATACTTCTTTCTTCCAACTTCCCACCATCTTTCAGCATTTCCCTTTCTCCCTTTTAACATCATGTTTTTTCATGTGTTTATTTCCCCTTCTTCAGGTGAAAGTTCTCAGGTCAATGAAACCATTGCAGCTTGAAGATGTAGTTGTTGGTCAATACAAAGGTCAGAACAAAGGTGGTAAAACATATCCAGGCTATACTGATGACCCGACTGTTCCCAGTGACAGCCTGACTCCAACCTTTGCTGCTACTGCACTTTTTATCAATAATGCCAGATGGGATGGTGTCCCTTTCCTTATGAAAGCTGGCAAAGCTCTCCATACAAGGAGGTACAAAAAGTTCCATTTTTCCATTTCCAATTTTGATCCGAGATTTTGTTCTTATATCTGTGGAAATGGCAATGTAGGGCAGAGATAAGAGTTCAATTTCGACATGTACCTGGGAATTTATACAGGCGGAATTTTGGAACTGATTTAGACAAGGCAACAAATGAGCTTGTGCTGCGTGTGCAACCTGATGAAGCCATTTATCTAAAGATCAACAACAAAGTCCCAGGTCTAGGAATGAGACTGGATCGAAGTGACCTCAATATGCTATTCCGGACCAGGTATGCACTGAGATAATCACTGATCATTCATCATGAAACTTTTGTTAAAAATATTAACTCGCTAATGTGTAAGTTACATGTATGTGCTGAAATATGATGCTCTTCCCTCCATTATGTCAAAAGAGAACTAGCAATGGGAGTGCCCTAAGTTGCAAACTTAGGAAACTACTAACCCATATTTCTTACCTTGCAACTTAGGAAACTACTAACCCATATTTCTTACCTTGCTATTGAAGGTATCCTAGAGAAATACCAGATGCCTATGAGAGACTTCTCCTAGATGCAGTAGAAGGGGAAAGGAGACTATTCATTAGAAGCGATGAGCTTGATGCTGCTTGGGCACTGTTTACTCCAGTTTTGAAAGAGCTTGAAGAAAAGAGGATTGTCCCGGAGCTGTACCCATATGGGAGCAGAGGACCGGTTGGAGCTCACTATCTTGCTGCTAAGTACAATGTTCGATGGGGTGATCTGGATGGTGAGGATTCTTGATTTCGAGGTTAGGTAAAGCTAGAAGCTTTGGATCTTTTTGTTGATCTGTGGCTGCATAGTCCATGATTAATGTGTGAATGAGTCATGTACATTGGGCATGAGAATGTAGATAGATATTATGCTCAGAAAAAGGCCATGGGAAAAAGCCGAATCGAGAATCGAGCTCGTGCTAGCGAAAATTAAGCTCAGCTCGAACATCAACGAGTTCGATTTTTTCGGCTCGAACTCGGTTCAAAGGTTTGTAAAGCTTGAAAGGTTTAATGACTAAAATTAATTAGGACAGAAAGAACATGGACTAAAGTTGTATTTTACCCTCGGTTCTTTCTTTATCTCGCATGCAAGCAGACCGACAAGTCCTTCGATCTGTGTTTCTTCTGCAAATAGGGGTGAGGCGCAATGAGAAGAACGGTGACGGAGGGGTCGTCGCCTGATCTTCCTTCGCCTCGCCGATTATCGAATCTCTCATTGTCATCCTTTGATCAATGTTTCTTCTACAATTTGAAAATAACTAAGCTAGATTGTTGCTTCTACGAGCGAAATTCTCTTATACGTAGTAACACTAATCTTAATAGTTAAGTTCTTCTGAGTCGGATTAAAATGGCAAAGTAATGGTAGCTGGGTTGTTGTTACTTCTCTAGTGGAGGCAAGGCGGAGGTGAGGATGAGTTGAGATGGAGAACGGGATCCATTGCTGCTCTAGTGGTTCGCGATGAGACGGGGATTGGTAATAGGGATTCCGGGATTAGGCTCATTAGGGCAATATCGTTAATTGATTTGGGAAGGAGTAGCAGTGTCATCAGATAAGTGATTGGGAGGGTAAATTGATATTTTTTTTTGTCAAACTTGTTTAGGCTCGCGAGCCTCTCTAAGCTAAACATTTCAAGCTCGAGTTCAATTCATTTAATATACTAACGTATTAACATGATTCAACTACATTTTATTATTGAATTAAACGTTGATACTTAACATTAAAGATCTCGTTTGGGAATAACCGTTTTAAATATATGTAAAAATTTGGATACTTTTTAATGGTAGAGATCAAACAGCTACAACTAAACGTTAAAGGCTACTCATCAATAAATTTTTCAAAACGCAAAAACTATTTAGAAAAAATGTTGTCAAACACATCCAAAATTGAATATGTTATCCAAAAAAAAATCTTTTAACATTAGTCATTTACCAATTCAAAATTTTCTCAAACTTCGCTCCAATATCAAACGTTTTTCCAAAACCAAGCCTAACTTTCTTAACTTAGGGTCAATGCACACCACCTACTAGTAAAACTTTAACATTTTGGGTTGTACAGTTTTGGGCTTATCTGATTTGCTCCACTAAGATTTTCTATTTTCTTTTTAAGGTTTTATTGGTGGTATTACCAAAATAACCCAATTCCATCAACAAACAAAAAAAAGCAAAATAACCCAATAGCCAGCCCACCAAATGGACCCGAAATTCTGAAAACTACCCAGCCCACCAAGCAGCGAGCTCCTTGCTTGCTGCCTAACCTAGAGGCTAACCTCACTCTCACCTTGACTCCTGATGCTTCTGTTGCATGCACAGAGATGGTAGGGCTCTCACTTGGGGAGAAGCGATTTATACAAGGTGGCATTGCTCAGGATCTTCGAACTGATGGTAGAAAAAGGTTGACTTACCGCCCTATTTATATTGAAACCGGAGTCATTCCTCAGGTGAGTTCTGAATTTTACTGAGGGGAATTGATTATATATCGTTTCTTCTACTTGCACCTCGCCTTTGAAGTTTTCATCTTCGTGCTCATAATGGCAGGCACATGGTTCAGCAAGAGTCAGGCTGGGTGCTACTGATGTTATTGCAAGTGTTAAGGTGTGTGTTTTTGCTGCTGCTGCATTCCACACTTTTTCACAATTGGGTACATATTTGGTTTTTGTCTTCAACATTACTAATCGTTTTTTGTTCCCAACCATTCTATGGGGCAATCCAAAGGGTGAGCTTGGAAGGCCTAGCAATTTGAACCCTGACAAGGGAAAAGTGGCCATACATGTTGATTGCAGTCCTACAGCAGCACCCATGTTTGAGGTGAAGTGGTTTTAGATTGTGGCCTCTTATCTTTTCATCTTTGATTGACCTACGCAGAGGGAGGGTCATGGTAATGTTGTTATTTCTTATTCCATTAATAAACATTGCTGAAACAATTATCATTATTATAGTTGAAGATATATGTGGTTGAAGTTATTTTTGTTTTAGTCATATATCCCAGAAAAGAGAAAGAAAGAGCGGGAAAAAAAAAGAATTAGAAAGAATCTGTAGTTGCGGTGTACACTCATTTGGAATTTTTTCCCAGATGCATTCTTAATTCTGTATGTAATTCCTTTTTGCTGTTTCTTTTATCTCCCTCTGGTAATATTAGTATCTTGCAGACTATATATTTTCTGTGCGGAGTATAGTTTTTTCTCAAGAAAGTGCAACCAGTTGTTATTTTTTGCACCATTTTGATATTGTGTCATACAGGGTAGAGGAGGGGAGGAGTTGTCGGCAGAGCTCTCTCTTGCTCTTGAACGTTGCCTAATGGGAGCTAAAACTGGAACAGGTATGAATACTCTTAATGCTCAAATTGTTATTATTCTTTTGGGACAGCAAGATAATTATTATTGATGAAAAGATGAGATCACAAAACAAAGGGTCTACTTAGCTTATTTCTTATATGTTTTTGGTCTTTTCAGGTGCTGGGATTGACCTCTCATCACTAATTATTGTGGAAGGAAAGATCTGCTGGGACCTTTACGTTGACGGCCTTGTGATTAGTTCTGATGGGAATTTACTAGATGCCCTTGCTGCTGCCATTAAGGTATCTTGTTTGCTTAATGATCTGAAGTTCTGTGCTTAGAGGATTCCTATTGGTTATGTGGTGAAATTTGTTCTGTCTTAATACAAGTCTGTTTTTCTGATTAGTCCTTGTGCCAGCAGGGTTGATGGAGTTTATGATTAAGTTTATTTCCTAGATATATACAACTAGTACTTAATCATGTTTTTACATGTAAAAATTTGTGTGCCCATATTTTAGCTTGTAAAAGTAGTGATGGTTGGCATTTTTGTTTAAGCGACATTGGACATGCACGGTTGCTTAACATTGCCTGCCTCTTCTTTTTGCTTTCTATTTTTTTCGTTTTCTTTTTCAATGGATGCTTGCATGTTCATATCTTGACCATTTCCTTTTATTCATCGAATTCCGTTTGTGTAGGAAATAAATAAGGCAATGTAGTCAAAACTGAAGATCTTTTATCTACGTGCCTTCTGCCACATTTCTAACACAGTATGTTTGTTTGTGAAGGCTGCTTTGAGCAATACAGGCATTCCTAAAGCCCAGGTTGCAGCACAGGTATCAGGTGACGAGCGACCCGAAGTTAATATCAGTGATGAAGATTTCGTACAGTTCGACACATCTGCGGTCCCTGTGATAGTTACTTTAACAAAGGTATGAAAGCAATCTTGTTTATTTGAGATCTCAGCTTCTAAGTTGGAAAGGTTATAATGAGGACAAATAACATTTTGCTCCCATCTTTGTGTCTTGAGATGTCAGTTTAATACTATGGAGTAATTGTTAATTCTGCTACACATAGAAGGATTGTGAAATTGATGTGTGTTGGTATATAGGTTGGTAGGCACTATATCGTGGATGCTACATCTGAAGAGGAATCGCAGATGAGCTCGGCCGTGTCCATCTCAATCAACCGGCAAGGTTTTATTTGTGGGCTAATAAAACGAGGAGGTGCAGGCTTAGATCCAAGTATCATTCTTGACATGATATCTGTGGCAAAACACGTCAGTGAGCAGCTAATTATCACATTAGACTCGGAGATAGCTGCAGCTGAAGAGGAATTATAACATCCACCACTCTTGCATCATTGGTATTACGGTTCAGTTGCCGAGATTTGATCAGAATGAGGAAAGCAGTGTTTTGTGGGCATCACTGGTCTGGTCGTGTGACTAGTCTGATAGCTCAAAATCCCTATTCGTCATACAATTTTGTGAAAGAAAAGAAACAATGAGCCATTTTAACTCTTGTTCTCACATGCTCCTAATTCTGGAGAAACATTTGAGCAACCGAACAATGTGATATTTAATGGAAACTGGTATTATTAGAATTAAATGTTAAATGATGGACAAGTATTATAATTATAGGAATTTTTTTTCCATAACAAACAAAAAATAAACTTCTTTTACCGTCTTGTTGAGTTCAAACCCTGGGTATGCTCACGGGTTAACTTAATTATAGCTAGTTACTACTAGTATATATGTAGAATCTGTCTAATGCAACTAATTTTGCTTCATGTTGGGTCTCGTCAAATCTTTGGAGCCTACCTTTTCCAAGGTATCACTTACATTTCTCATTGTAGGTCTCCGCTCAGGACTCTTTTGAATGCAAGCAAGTGCTACTTTCAGTATGGTGCCTATACTTTCTTCCTTGCCCCAGTGGAGGGCCAGAAACGGATCCATGACAAAGGAGAGTGACTTCTTCTCATCAATGTTAAGTTGAACCCACTGAGGCAGATCCATTTCCGACACACCTGCCTGAATGGGTTGTGATTTACCAGAAATCATCTCGAGTAAGATCACCCCGAAGGAGTATACATCCCATTTCTGTGAAGGCTTTTTGGATCTTGAGGCTTCTGGGGCTTGGTAGTAAGACTTGTTGAGGGGAGAGCTTCCAGGTGTAAGCTCATATGGCGAACTTGGCTGTGGTGTTCCAGAGCTCATCTGTTCTCCTTGAAATGCTGGTGGATCTTCAGGAACATAAGTGAGCCGGCAGAGACCAACATCGGAGATGCAAGGCTCCATGTTTTCTCCAAGAAGTATGTTCCTTGGTTTTAAATTTCCATGAACATATCGTTTGGGACTGCACTCATGTAAGAAAGCCAAACCCTTTGCTATTCCTTTCATGATCCTAACTCGCACAGACCATGAAAGTGGTCTAAATGTGGAACCTCCTACTTTTCCTGGCAAGCCAGAATTCATAAAACAGAATCAGCAACAGCTGTGAACAGAAGAAAATTGAGAGTTTGCAAAGATAAAGCTTACCGTGAATTGCAGCTGCAAGATCTCCATTGGGTATGTAATCATAGATGAGGAGCTTCTCATCATCGGAGCAGCAATATGCTCGAAGAGAGACCAAATTTGGGTGCCTGACCTTTCCAAGTGCTT
Organism: Stellera chamaejasme; assembly: GCA_024586325.1. Taxonomy (NCBI): domain Eukaryota; kingdom Viridiplantae; phylum Streptophyta; class Magnoliopsida; order Malvales; family Thymelaeaceae; genus Stellera; species Stellera chamaejasme. The sequence goes on along the minus strand of CM044982.1, from coordinate 7,472,925 downwards.
CAACTTCACTTTGGAACTCTTTGAACCTCTGGCCGCTCCCATCTTCCAGCCTTCTCACTACCACGGTTGGCCCATTGTCCAGAACAACTTTGTACAGTATGCCATTTGCTGTCTTACCCAGAAGAAACGCAGAGGCTTTGAGGAGAAGCTCTAGATCAAAATTGACCTGTGAATCTAGCGCAACAAAATCGCACTGCTCCATGTTCTCAGAAAGAGTGTCTGTGTCCCTTTTGCTGAAGCAGAAAATCTCCCTACTAATTGTCAGCTTCTCATCTATGTGGTGACCTCCAGTACTTTTTATTTTTGTGCAAAACCAAACTCTCTTGTACCAAAGAGAGAACAACAAGCCCACAAGGCTGATTCCAACTGTGGCTGCTACGACAAGAGTGATTCGCCTTGAATGGCCGTGCTTTTTAGTTCCACCTGAATCTGGAGTCAAGTCATCACGTGAGCCCTGACATGAGATCTTCAGTGGAGGTCCACACAGCCCAGGATTGTTGCTAAAAGCTGTTGGTCCTGCATTTGCTAGAGTGCCGGTCTCTGGTATGGGACCGCCAAGATTATTGGAACTGAGATCAATGTAAACATCCTCAGGGAGGCTGCCAAGGCTTGCTGGAACAGAACCGCTGAAGGAATTATGGGACAGATCAAGAGTACCTTTCAAGCTCGACAAGTTGCCCATGTCATCGGGGATCAGACCATGGAAGTTGTTATAAGAGAGGTTGAGCCTCTGCATTGAACTTAAGTTGGTTCCAAGCCCAGCAGGAAGAGAACCACTGAACCTGTTCTGGCCAAGGACAAGTTCCCGCAGTTTCTTGCACTGAGCCACAGAAGCTGGCAATGGACCGCTGAGTTGATTCTGTGAAAGGTCTAAACTTTGGAGGTGGTTGAGGTTTCCAACTTGTGTTGAAAGCGACCCGGATAAGGAATTTCCAGAGAGAACCAAGCTCTGTAGGCCTTGGACGTTGAAGACCTCAATAGGCAAGCTCCCACTGAAATAGTTGTTCTTGAGATTGAGGTGGCGAAGGGCAGCGAGGTTGGCGAGAGCAGGAGAAAGTAGGCCAGAGAGTTGGCTGCCTGGAAGGTTGAGAGAAACAACTCTGTTTTGTATGCATGTAATTCCATGCCATGAACATGGATCTGCATCAGAGGATTTCCAGCTGATGAGGGAAGTCTGGGAGGTGTTCTGCAAGGAAGCTTTGAAGGAGAGCAAGGCAAGGCCCTCATCATTGAGAGCATTGCATTGGTGTTGATAAGGTGCGATGAGAAAGAAGGAAACCAGCAGCCAAAACATTCTCAGGTACGTGAGACGACACAAGGGAAGGGAGAGAGTTGTGGAGATTACTTCATGCTACTAAGTTTAATAAAGATCCTAGCTTTGTGGGGGCAATGGAAATGAGACAAGTTTATGAACTTGTTTGATGGAGTGTGAGTAGGTTCGCAGCTTGGTCTCGCTGTGGGAAAGGTGAGAAAAGTGGTGACATTTTTGTCTCTTAGCCACCAAACTTGTGGGATTGGTAGGGATATAGGCGTGAATGGCGGCCAAATGAAGTGCACTTAATTAGCCACAAAGTTTGCACTTTCATTCACCATCATTTTTTAACAGTTGACACCATTGGTCAACCATCAATTTGCAGTAACATCCAACCCTGTGGCGGAGCTGTACATTGACAAATGTGGCGGTACCACCTTGGAAAGTTTGATAAAATGGGGTATATAGTGTATATTTATGTTAATTTTTGGGAGTTAATTTTCATTTACTTATATTTATTCAGCCCAATTATATATTAACTCAATCTAATTTCTCAATTAAGTTAGTCCAAATTGTATAATGTCCAACATCCAACCCAAATTAATTTATCCTATATACTAAACAACGGTCAAATGATTCACAAATTCCCCAAATTTCTATTTGTAATTTGGATTGGCTTTATTGTTAAATAGTCCCCTGAACTATATTAATTCGCCCACTTTAGTCATGAACTATAAAACGTGTCAACTTAGTCTTCAACTATGTAAATTCAAGCACTTTAGTCCATTCACTCGGTAACTCGCTCAACGGAACTTTAACGTTGTTAGTTTTTTGACGGATGAGAGATCTATTTGTAAGAATTTAAAGCATTGGGTTGCAAATACTTAAGGTCTAAACTTCAAAGAGCTGTAGTGACCCATCTTTAGCTATTCCCTTGAATTTTGTTTTACAAAATATGTTTGGATCACGATATGTTGAATCAAGAAAAAATTCGAGGTCTGAAATCGAAGAAATTTTGGATCAAGATATGTTGAATAAAGTATTATAGATTCAACATATATAAGATCTCCTAACAAAAAAAAATGTATATTGTGGGAGATGATATTTATCTAACAGGTTTATGGTCTTTGGGTATAGATTAGAAAAATATAGGATCATTATAGACATTTTCCCTAAGGTCAACTAACATTGATAAGGTTAATGGGGTAAAGTGTTTGGCGGTGCATAATTGAGGGACTGGGTTGACATGTTTTATAGTTCAGGGACTAAAGTGATTGCGTCAATAAAATTCAGGGGACTATTTGATATTAAAGCCATTTAGATTTATAAGCACTTTAGATATGTACTATCTCTATCACAGAAAGATTTGTGCGTTTTTTTTTCAATATTTAATCTATAATTTTACATACTCAACATCTTAATAATCAAATAAGAGTAAAGTACATTTTTAGTCCCTTAGGTTCTGTGCGTGTCCTATTCTGGTCCACTTTTAAGAATTTGTCCTATTTCAGTTCTAAATGTTTGGTTTTCTGTCCTGTTTTGGTCCTACCGTTAATTTTTCCGTTAAGTTGGCTGTTAATTAAATTATTTTTACATAAATGCCCCTAAATATACAAACTAATTACACATTTAATAGATGCATGATCACTAAACTTTTAATTAAGTCTCCTCCTCCTCCTCCTCCGGCGCCGGATCAGCCGTCCAGGGGCCGGAACGGCAGCCCAAGCGCCGGAACGGTAGCCCCAGCCGCCGGATCGGCAGCCCAGGCCGCTGGATCGGAGGTAAAATACCTTCTTCTAAAATCTGGCAAACACTTCTCTGATCCATTACTGTTTTTTCACACTCTCGTTCTTGTCAACATTCAAAGTCGTACCTTGCAAAGACCCGAGGACGCGAGCAGTATGCTGCGCTTTCTGAGGTACTAGCTTTGAGCTACCATGAGTTACCGTACCAGTTGAAATTATGCTTCCTCTGTTTGTGTCAGTTCCCTGAGGACTATGAAATACCTGTGAACAAGATAGTTCAGATATGGATTGCAGAAGGAATTGTTTTATTTGAGGATGAGAAAGAGGATGAAACGCTTGAGGCGGTTGGAAAATTGTATTTACATGATCTAATAAACCGGTCAATGGTTCAGTAGGAGTGAGGGGTTCAATTGGAACAATCAAGACTTGTCGCCTTCACGATCTTATGCGCGATCTTTGTTTGTCGAGGCAAGACGCGAAAACTTTATGCATATCGTTGATCACCCCAGAACTCTATCACTAGTTCCATGTCAATAAGCGGGATTCACAGTGCTGGCCATCTTTCTCGAATCAAGACTTTGATGGACTGTTTTGCTGTCAAATATCATAGTGTATCCAACCTTCGGTCCCTATTTTTCTTTTGTCCAAAGAAAGATATCATAGATTGTGGTCAACTGGTCAAATCTGTTGCGGCAATTTGAAGGCTGAAAATTTTGGATCTTGAAGGGGTTAAAGGACTCCAGCGAAGTTACTCAAAATATTGGGACTCGTCTTGAAATTCTTGAGCTTGAGAAAACAGAGGTCGAGAACCGCCATTTTCATTGCTAAATCTTGTGAGCTTAAAGACGTTAAATGTGCAAACTATTGGCAAACTTTCATGGGAATCAACGTGCAAATCGCCAGACATCGCATGGAAGATGGTGGAGTTGAGACACTGTATTCCGCCAAAATGGTGTGGTGATGTAGCTGATAGATTGCAGCTAGCTAATCTTAAGAACTTGCAGACCCTTGTTAACTTCCCTGGAAACAAATGTGATGTTCAAGATCTTCTAAAGCTGACCAGTCTTCAGAAACTAGTGCTTTGTGATGCACAATACTTTGAGCCCTTTGTTGAGATTTTAGGGGTAAAATACACCAACCAAAGCAAGGATAAAGATGAAAATAGTCCTGAGATGACAAAATGTCCTAGAATGTTTTAAAGAATTTCAACTGACGCACAAGTAGTAGAGTCAACCAGTCTATAGACTCTTACACTCGAGCATATCTTCTAGGACATTAGATGACAAAATATCCCAAAAAAAAACAGCAGTGCCTACATAAGATCTAAAGAGTCCGGATGAACCAAGTATGAGCAAAGATTTACCCAATAGTTTGCACATTAGATGACAAAATAATATGACAAAAAGAGCACCACGATTATAGGGTAAAATACACCAACCAAAGCAAGGATAAAGATGAAAATAGTCCTGAGATATTAAGAGAAAAAATAAAATTGTGTAAGAGGAGAACAAAACAACAAAGAAACCAAACGTTTAATTTTAACTTTTCTGGATGCACAATTCTTTTGAAACTTACAGAGTAAATAGCCGTGTTCCGTAACCAAGTCTTTGCTGCAAGCAAAGACTTATACTTTGGATACCTAAACACATCACCATGTATGTATTTCCACCCGGTCTCCTCCTGGTCATCTGCAGATTCCTCATCATGGGCATACCTGTTGAAATTCCATTACAATCATAAAGTCACAGAAGAAAATACCTAGTACAATCACAGAAGCACTTCGGATGAAAATCTCCTTACTTGACAAAATCATTTTTCAAGACTCGCATTAGAATGGTAGCAAGAAAACCAGTCAAAAGAAGGACCGTCACACATGAATTGATAATTGAGAACCAATGGATTTCGAGATGGTGTGGCAACGAAGAAGACTGGGCGTATTTCTCCATTCTCTTCTCAAAGGGGATTTCAGTTTCCTTCCACTTGACAGTGTACATGAAATCTACAAGCTACATTGAACATATTCCCAAATAAGTTAATACATCAACAAAGGAAATAAGGCAATGCAACCATTCGAAAGAGAAAGATGTAGCAAACACAAACCTGAGGAACAGAAGGGGAAATCAAAGTAGCGATATGTCTCACTGTCAATCATAAAAAGAAGAATGCAATTTCAATCAGTCATGGAGCGAACAAGGATATTTCAGCATACTTATAACAGCCACAAAGATACGAACATGCACACTGAAATATTCCACGGATTCAAACTAACCCAGCAGATGAAATAGCAATACTAGCAAAAAGTTTCAGATTTGAAGCTTCTAGCCCTCAATGCAATGAATAGTGAACCGGAAATTGCAGAATACGACTCACAACAATGAGCAAAAACAGATGCCATCTATAACTTAACCCACGTAAAACAAAGTAGCTTCCCAAGAACCAAAGTGAGCACCGAAAAGACATTTCAAGCAAATACCCGATCGCCCACTTCAATCCACCGACAAGCTCAGATCCAAATTGACACCAAATGTGAAGCCTAGTTCACACCAGGAATACCAGAAACACAACCTAGCCCACAATTAGAAGCTCTACCAATAGATCCGTGTTTCATATTGCCGATCCGGCGGCCTGGACGGCTGATCCGGCTCCGGCGCCGGCGCCGGAGGAGGAGGAGGATGAGACTCTAATCTAATTTAAGGGTATGACCGTAATTTTACTGTACACTTTAAGATATTGACTCAAACAAACGGTCAAACTAACGTTGACTCTAACAGAATGACTCAATTGAGACAATTTCTAAAGCTACGTGATTAAAATAGGACAAAATCTTAAAATAGGACGAAAATAGGACAAAGTTGAAAGGTAAGGGACTAAACTTGGAGTTTACCCATTTTACATACTCAACATCTTAATAATCAAATAATTTAAATGCAAATTATAGAATAATATTTTAGTTTGGGAAAAAGTCCCAAATTACCGCCACGTTTGGCTTATGGACCCATTTTCGCACTTCTTTGAAAAAATAACCTCATTTTGCCATTGCCGCTATGGTTTGTGGTCCTGTTTTACCATCGCCATTAGTAAACAATCGCCATTAGTAAACACTAGCGTGGCATTTTTTTTCCTCTGATGGTGGCTACGTTTAATGACATGGCGTATCAGAAATGGATGACCTGTTATTTTTGACATGCCGTAGTGACAAAAAAGACCTTGAAGTTGAAGCTTCTCAACTTTTACAACATTGCTGGAGTGGAAAGAGTAGAGGGTCATCTTCGCAGTGAAATCTTCTTCTGTGGCGTGAATTCTTGTTCTTCTCCAGCATTTGGCATCATTCGTCACCCACAATGGCGTAGCGGCGCCAGAGCCTGAAATTAGGCAAAACCCATAAATTAGTCGTAAATGAGGGGGGTGAAACTGATGAGTCTGATGAGACAACTCCTGAATTAGATGATAAGGAAGGGGTACAACTAGGCAAATATCATCATCGTAGGAAGAATTACCTTATGTGCATACTTTCTCGCTGACGAGATCGCTCCGTAAATATCGTCGTCGAAAGACTTATCAGAATCGATGCTCAATGTTAGAAGACTTACCATTTCCTAAGCTCAAGTCACCGGTGTCACCGAGAGATGAGATCCTAAGCTTAAATCTCCGCAGTTGCGAGAAACGTCAGAATTGCCGTCTACGAGACACTCCTCACCCACTCTTCCAAAACTAAACCCTAAGTCCCAAATTGAGATTTCATCGCCAAAATATATAATTCGACTCCAATCAGCCAGCAATCCATCATTTTTGCAAAGGTGGACAACACATAGGCAGAGTAAAACGTCGACTATCCTTGATGGAAAATTCTCGCCGTCTATTAGCGTGATGCCAAAATGGGTCCAACAAAGTTTTTGAGTGGCAAAGTTGGACCATAAAACTATGAAAAATGGTTGAATGAGGCTATTTGCTCTTCAAAGAAGTGCCAAAATGGGTCCAACAAAGTTTTTGAGTGGCAAAGTTGGACCATAAAACTATGAAAAATGGTTGAATGAGGCTATTTGCTCTTCAAAGAAGTGCCAAAATGGGCCCATAAGCCAAAAGTTGTTGGTAATTTGGAACATTTTTCCTTTTAGTTTCTAAATACAAGTATATTTTTATGAAATGTTTTAATGAATATTTTTTAGTAATAATTTGAGTCCAACTCAACATCGAAAAAGAAACACATCATTCTTTTATGGATATGGGGAGTATTTCTTTTGTCTTGTAAATCGATTCACTGGAGTTAAAACTATTTCAATGAACCGCTTCGATCATCTCAAATTAAAGTTCATGGCTTCGCCATTAGATTCCAACCTATGGTGCGCTCTTTTCAGTTTTGAAAGAACAACCAAGAAATTCTTAGCGCAACATAGGCACACACCATGAGGATATCCCATATACAGAAAAATGAAAACAGTATGAAATATGATCTTAAGTATAGAAGGCAGTACATTTATCTATTGCACTTTTCTGTTGTGTGAATCTGAGAGGAAACAAAGAGATTCGTTATATGTAAGAAACTCATGTGAGATACCGTGGATATCTCAAGATTATTGCAGCTGAACAAAAAATTGCAGGCTTGAACTCAGAAACAACAGTGATAGCTCAAACATCTTTGCCACTTTTTGTACCACCAAAAAACTTTCCCAACTTCAGGATCACCTTCTGGTCCTTCTTGATGATGGGAGTTGATCGAAGCGATGCAGAAGATGCAGACCTGTGGAGCTTGGCTTGTCTGCGTCCATATGGGCTTGGCTTTCCTCTCTGTCTCACATATTTCTTGGAGTAATTTGAATACAGATTCCGTTCCTCATCTGTAATTTTCTCTTGCTTCTGTCCCAAGTTACGCGGTTCTCCCTCTTCCCTTCTGGTTCCAGAGTGGCGTCTCTGGGTCCTGCCTGCCTCCCGCTCCTCCTCCATCCTTATCTCTCTCAGATCCCTCTGAGCCATCTCGATCTTCATCATTACTTCCTTCTCACTGGCTTTGAAAGCTTCAATCCATGCCTGAGCTGCTGCAACCTTCTTATCTGCTATTTCTTCAGCTTCAACAGCATGCCCGGTTAAATACTCATAGTCGAACTTTGATATTGTAATGGTAGGGTTTTTCAGGCAGTTAAACACTCGCGTGGAGGTTTCGATGAGGGACTTGAGCTTCTCAAGGGCTAATGCTTCCGATGATTTAACATCCTCCAATGCTTGCATTGCACTAAGCAGTTTTTCCTCTGAGGCGGTGATTTCTGACTCGGTCTTTTGGATTTCTGCCTTGATCACTTCAGTTTCTTCGCTGATAAGCGACTTCTCTCTCTTCGACACATACGCTTCGGTCTGTAACTGCTCTAGCGTGAGAGAGAGATTGGTGAGAGCTGATTTAGTCTTTGCTTCAGCAGCTGATGCTGCTTCAAGCTTGGATTCAGCTCTGAGGAGCTTGGTGCTTAGACTCTTGGCTTTCACATCTGCCTTCTCCTCTACCTTCTTGAGCCTAGCAATTTCTTCGGTCACACGTTTCAGCTCATTTCTGATTATATCCATGGAGGATGTGAACTGTAATCCTTCCTCTCTAACTGAGGCCAGTTCTTTCTTGGCAGCCTGTAACTCTTGCGTAACGGAGGCTGGAATCTGTGAAGTTTCCAAGCTCTGTACTAGAGCCAGTTCAGAATTGCCTTCTAGCTGCTTTGAGCCATCACTTGAGCTACCTCTGCTGTCCTCCTTGGCCAGGTTGAGCTCCTTTTGTAGCAAACTGACATCTGCCAAGGTAACAGCCAATTCATGCACAAGCTTGTTGGATTGATCAGGATCAATCAATCTCTCTTGCTGGAGTTGCTCCGTTTTCTTGTTGATTTCCTCCATTGAAAAGGAGAACTCAGAAGATTCCTCGTGTCCAGGAGCTTGGATGTGATGAGAAGCTTCTTTTCCAGAGGTAGACCGAAATTTGGTTTCCAAAATGGAAGCCATGCCAAGCTTGAGCTCGTTGAGTTCTCGTTTCACAACTTCCAGTTCTCCCCTAACCTGTTCATACTGGCGACGCTCCACCCTCGTTGGACTGCAACTGCTTGAACGTTGGGTGTTAAGCTTTCTGGTTTCTTCATCAGCTGGACGAGACATGGCCACACGACTGCTCAGAAGAACATCTCTTCTGGCCTCCCTCAATTTTGTAGGGGGCTGCAGATTGATGCGAGGCCAAAACATAAGCAATGTTAAAAAAAAAGAAGAAGAAGAAACAGATTGGCTGTGGATTTGGGCAGGTACCTTAGGGAAGAAGAATTGGGAAGGATCCATCTGGGGAGGATCACTCCTCCTTCTGGTATGGTGAGAGTTTCTCACATCCATCTGGAACCTGTTGCTTGCCACAAAAACAATACATGCCATTAGCAAAGCAAAAACCAAGAGCAACGTATTCAAATCACACAGAATCATGAAATTTTGCAAAAAACAGACCGGGAAAGGAACGAGTTCGATGCAAACAAGAGGGAAGAGTTGGTGAGAGACTAAAAGAGAAAGAAGCAGGGACATACACACAGGCAGGGCATGAGGCATGAGAGAGAGGACAGTGATCATGTAAAATTGGTCGCAAAATGGCATAGGTGGGCCCCACACACACTTGGTTCCTCCGACCAGGTCTAGATGATTGGTCTATGTTAATTAACATCATCATCTAAAAAAATAGAATGAATATTTCACTAAATCTTGGAGGGTTTCTGTAATTTACCCAAAGGGACACAGGTGATCTCCATTCCTAACACAATCCACAGACATATTACCCCCTAGTCAAGTCAACAAAGAGGAGTGTCATCTAAAATTTTGTGCTTAATCATCTAGTCTGTCTTGAAATATGTCAAGTCTGGTTGTGGCTGCTAAAGGCTTGGTGGTTCTCACATCACAACTGCTGCTACAAAAGTCTATCAGTCAAATATTTACAGAATAGAGAGAGGTTAAGGACTAATTCAAACCAGGATGGTAAATAGCAATCTCAGAAGCTATTATATGTACTAGAAAGACAACATGCATACATACATACATACATAGGTATTGGGTGAGGTGGTAGAGGAGTGCAACACAAAATTAAACAGCTACCTACTTACTACTTCACAGTTCCACAAGTAAATAAATACTCCTATAATATGTTCATAGTCAGTCTGAGTCAGTCACTCACACTAATGTATCATATCACTCACTACTCTCTGCTGCAATTTGTTTCACCAAACCAAACCACACTTCTTTCTCAATTACTATTATGCACACAAAAATAACATTGAAAACTAAAGCAACACATACTCCTAATTTTCAATCACAACTTCTTTCATCAAGGCAAGGGGGGTTGATTGCTTGTCTCCTACTAGTATTAAACAAGTGAAGATCATTTTTTAAAAAAGAAAAGGAAGAAAGGTTTCATTGCCTTTATTATCTGTAAATTAGGTTGTTTTCCAATTACACTTACTCCTATACAAAAGCAGTAAATTACATTTCTAACCCAAATGATACTACTGCTTTTCTCGTACAAAAGAATAAAAAGGTAACTACCTGCATTGCCTTTTATATGTATGTACATATATACATACATATATACACACACACACAAACATGTATCACACATATATGTACATATAATTTTTTTTTGACGGGATATGTACATATAATTATTAGAGTAGTATTGTGTAATATTTTTTGTATTATAATTTTTATTTAACTTAATAAAGGTGCAGATATTGTAAAGTGTGAAGATATTTGATATCAAACTTGGAAATACTTTACAAATTTTTGTATTAAGTGGTCCTTTAAACCGACTTAAATAATTCAACCATATTTTTATTGAATATAAAAAATTTGCCGAAAAAAAAGTGGAGAATATGCGTAGCTAGTGCACACCAAAACAAGTAATTCCTACTATATTAAATAGTAATAACACCGTTTACTTTCACTGGAAAATTATCATTTTTATTAGTAGTATTAATTTTTCCCCTCTATCTGATCGGCGATCGACGACGTGACCTCCGATTCGTCGCCGCCGATTTTCAACCCTAGATTCGCTCGTCTTCCATCTTCGGAACCTTCAACTACTGCTGTAACTGAGTGACTGAGTTCTTTGACTCGAGTCTGTTTCTTAGTACACTCAAGATTCGCAAATCATTTCCCAGCATCACGAAATTTCCCTAGCTCGTTGAGGCTGGTAGAGATCTCGTTGCTGTTTCAACTCCATTTCAGCTCAAGTCTTAGCAGGTCAGTTCATCATCGGGCTGTTCGATCTTAAATGTAATGTCTGATTTTTTCATGTGAGATTTGTTTATCTGAAAGTGGAATTTTTTTTGAGATCCCACGTGATTTAAGATAGTTCAGGACCGATCCGTCTAGACTTTTGTGCTTGTCAGTGCTATTAGTCAATTCGGGTCTCCAATTGTTGAAATTGAGTTGATAATGGCGAGTTAAGTGATCTTTTGGAGAGAGTTAACTGATACCGAGTACTTAAAGAAACGATGAAATGTCATCTGAATTAGATTTTAGCTCCACTGTATTTGTATTTTCTTACTTTAGCTAACGGCTGTCCTGATGTGATATGGTGTCCTGTGCTTTCTTGGTTTGACTAACTGTATGCTTCGTGATAAGAATGGCTGCTGACAGCCGTGTACTGATAGAGGAGATGGTTTTTATTATTTGACTGGTGTTTAGTAGTATGACCTAATGCTCACCTGAAGTTGTATGATTTGATCAAATAGGTTTGGTTTGTGAACTTGGATACTTTGACATCCAAGAGCAAAGATGGTAACGCGTCTATATATGGCAGTCAAGGATCTGTCATTACGAAGCATGTCCGGATATGGTTGTAAATTCTGCTAAAAGAATTTGGCTTTAAATTTAATAGGATCTATAAATGGAAGGGAACGTCGAGGATGCTGTTAAAGCAAAAGAGCTTGCTGAGCAACGATTCATCGAGAAGGATTTTCTGGCTGCTAAGAACTATGCATTAAAGGCGAAATCATTGTACCCTGAAATGGAAGGTATTTCGCAAATGGTAACAACATACGAAGTTTACGTCGCATCTGAGGTGAAGTGTAATGGTGAAACAGACTATTATTCCATTCTCGGCTTGAAGCCTTCAGCTGACAAGGAAACCGTCAAGAAGCAATATAGAAAGATGGCTGTATTGCTCCATCCAGATAAAAATAAATGCATGGGAGCTGATGGTGCATTTAAACTCGTGTCTGAAGCGTGGACTTGTTTGTCGGATAGGATCAAGAAAAGCTCATATGATGTCAAGAGAAACAAACACATGGTTTCCAGTGTGATTCAGACCGCAACCTATGCTGCCGGGGTGACGGGTGTTAGCAATCATTCGAATTTGCCAACCTCTCACAGTAGACTGGACACATTCTGGACTGTTTGCACCAACTGTAGAGTTCAGTATGAGTATCTGCGGAAATATATCAACAAGAGACTGTCATGCAAGAATTGCCGGGGTACATTTGTTGCCATTGAAACTGGAGCCGCACCAGTTAATGGCTCATTCCCTTACTGTCCGTGGCCATACTCACCTGCTAATGGCCATGGAACTAATGGATACGACACCGTCACATATGTTCCAGCAAATTCTCCATATTTTACTGGAAATGGAGTCTCAAGCTTTCAGTCTGCACATGTATATGAATATGCTTCGAACGTGTCTTTTCAGTGGAGTTCACTTTCCGGCACTTCTGTTGCATCTAGTGAAGCAGTTTATCCTGCCAATGGAGACAGTAGAAGCACAGCGAAATTGTTCACTTCAGGTGCTAACGGGACGAAGTCAATGAACAATGCTACCTCACATGTGTCACCTAATGTGCTGAGTGGCTATTCTGGATATGGCAAAAGGAGGGGTAGACCTCCGAAAAGGCAGAAGGTTGTTGTTGGAGCCAGTTTTAGGAATGGGAATGAAGAGAGAACTTTAAATTTTGCTTCAGAAGGAACGACATCAAATCCAACTGTTTTCCAGCATGATCCCATGGTATCAAACACGAATGAACCTATGAGTAGGCAGTACCCGATGGCACCTGCTTTTGATTCTAGGAAGTTATTGATTGAAAAGGCCAGAACAGAAATTTTAAAGAAGTTAGAAGAGATGAGGCTGGCAACAGAGGTAGAAGCCACAGTGAAGCGAAACTCAAAAATTGGAAATTATGCTGGAGAACATGAAAAGCCTGGAAATGTAGTTTTCCCTTCTCGTCATTTAGAGGCTAAAAGCAGGCCAACTTCAATGACTGTTCCTGATCCAGATTTTCATGATTTCGACAAAGACAGGTCAGAGGAATGTTTTAAACCAAAGCAGATATGGGCCATATATGATGAAGATGATGGAATGCCTCGTCTATACTGTTTAATTCGTCAAGTTATCTCAACAAAACCATTTCAAATTCAGGTCAGTTATTTAAATTCAAAAACAGATAGCGAGTTTGGGACAGTGAAGTGGGTGGAAAACGGGTTCACGAAATCCTGTGGACACTTTAGAGCGTGGAATACCGATGTCATTGAACAGGTCAACATTTTCTCACACCTGCTTAAGGGTGAAAAGGCTGGCAGGGGAGGCTGTGTCAGGATTTTCCCCAAATGTGGAGAGATCTGGGCTCTTTATCGGAACTGGTCATCGGAATGGAATAGATCAACCCCTGTGGATGTGAAGCACCAATATGAGATGGTGGAGGTTCTTGATAACTACTCTGAAGAGCTCGGTGTTTGTATTACACCATTGATTAAAATGGCGGGATTCAAGACGGTGTATCAAAGAAGCCCCAGCAAAGATGCCATTCGATGGATTCCAAGGAGAGAGATGTTGCGTTTCTCACACCAGGTTCCTTCTTGGTTTCTTGAGGGGGAACCAAACAATTTGCCTGATCACTGCTGGGATCTCGATCCAGCTGCGACCCCAGATGAGCTGCTGCACATTGTAGAGGAAGCAAAAGCTTAACGTTATGTTGGATTTAGAATTTGATTCACCCCACAGAAATTTAGATTGACTGTAAAAGTGCCAAGGTAATTCAGGCTTGGTACCATCCCCGTGCAACATTAACCTCCAGGTGATTTCAGATGTTAATGTCCATGCGGTGAGAACTTGAATTTGCCCATGCGTTTGGACTCCCATGTCTCTATCAATCCACAGTAAACTTTGTATTCTCCAGAGGACTAGAGGAAGCTGTAACTTCTATCCTTTACTCAGGAAACCCATTAGAAATCTTTACTGCTATTAGTTAAGCCCTGCTTTATGTCCTTAGCCGGTGCTGACTTGAGCTAAATATTAATTAGAGCATATCTTTGAAGTATCTTTTTCTTTTTTATTTTTTCTTTTTAATTTCATTTCATTTCATTTCAGACTTGTATTTCACATGACAGGGCTTCTGTATAACTGGTTTCTCCTTTAAATAGTCCATTGATGGACGAAAGCTGGTTGAGGTTCAGTTTGAATAGCTAGGGATAAAAAGAGAGACTTGGAGAAATCGAGGTAATGGTTTTAACCGTTGTCCATTCCATCCACCACCCTTTTAATTTGATTATTATTAGTATTATTCTGTTTTGCATTGTGATATCTTGATAGTAGTTAATTTCAATGAAAGTACATCGGTGAGTTGTACTACCACTGATTTTCCTGTCGAACGAATTGACATGCCAATTTGTAGTCTTGCAGAAAACACAAAGCGCTCATAAAACCCACAGCTTCTTTCCAAACACTGTTGGCTGCCTGCACCTTCTTAATCCTCCTTCAAGCAAAAATGGTGTTACAAATCCTTTTACACTAGAGTTGGATAATGGCGTAACAGCTTCATCATTCCACAGCACGGCAAACTTCAGTTCAGGTAAAAGGGAAACAAAAAAGAAAAAGAAAAACTTGTGTGGGTATAAAGAATGGTAGAGTAGTGACAGATGGATGGACACCTTTGGGGGTCATGGAATCTTGAAGATATTGACCATGTCCACTTCACTCACTTCCAAACATATGAAATTGAAACAACACCCTCATTGACCCCATTTGGCCGCCACCCAAATTCTCATCCATTAAAATAATCAAAAACCACAGCAAGCAGAAAGCCATATCCAATGATGGGAACCGCTCTATGTTAATCGATTT
Source organism: Stellera chamaejasme (assembly GCA_024586325.1). Classification (NCBI taxonomy): domain Eukaryota; kingdom Viridiplantae; phylum Streptophyta; class Magnoliopsida; order Malvales; family Thymelaeaceae; genus Stellera; species Stellera chamaejasme. The sequence goes on along the minus strand of CM044982.1, from coordinate 7,457,822 downwards.
ATCAAAATTAATGGATCAATTAATCCTATTAATTACTTGTATTATTGGAATACAAATACAAGGGAATAGAGGAAAAAGAGATTGATGATCTTCTTTCCAAATTGGCTCCTTTTTCTTTTAGTAGTATTTCTCTCATTTCTTCCATAAAGCAAAAAGTCTATAGACAAGTGCTACCCGACTTCTTTAATCCACAACCTTCTCCCACAACATCAAAATTCAACTTCAAAATCTTGAAACTGGAGAGCGGTATGCACAAAGATGAAACTGGAGGTTATTTAGTAAAGTGCCAATATAGATATTATGTAAGTATCTCTACAAATTCTCAGGACCCTGTAACTAAACAGACTACTGCTCTCTTCATTCCATACTAATTGTCCCGTTTCCTATACATTTTGTAAAGGATAAAAGACAACCAATATAAGACTGAGGGAGTACTATCTATAATCCTGTGATCAACAACCGTCTCTATATCTTTGGAACCTGTAACATCTACTGGTAGCTTTTCTGTACTCAGTTTACTTTTAACTCTCCTCCATTTGACCTTCTTTTTCAACATGGAGAACTTCTAGTACTCTTTTCTGTTCTTCAGTGCTATGGAACTAAGCTGCTGTGCCCACCAACCAACTTGGGGTGAAATTAGGAGTAAAAGGAAAATCAGTGAAATCTATGTGTGGTTCAGTCTTCTGCCTCTGTGATCTGGGTCGCTATATAACTGTTGAAATCCCACTGCCAACTGCAGAAGCAAATGGACTATCTGGAAGACTATGTCCTTGATTGCTGCAAGATCTCAAAAGAAGCAGCCAAAACAGTCCACATCACAAGTCCATTTATGCAAATAAACTATGTGGTTTAAATAAATGGCCTAAATGCGTTTAATGCTTCATTCAATTATCATCACTATCTTTTCCTGATGGCCTGGAAAGCATAATAGTTTAATATAAACACATCACAAGCTGGCTTTTGGGAAAAGTAATGGGCATTAGAAAAGCTTATACCTGTCTTGATCACTACAATTAGTACTCATTTGCCAGACTTTATCCTTATTGGTGGAGCCGGTGTTTAGGACATCCAACAGATAATTGAAACTCTCCGCAGAAGGGAAATCCACATGTTCTACTTGCACTTCAATCGTGTTCAATACACAGATCATTCAGTCACTTATAACAGAAAATCATAGCACATAACAGAACAGCAGGTAAACATGGTTTGGTGATGCAAGAAAATCATACCATTGGTAAGTTTCAAATTGTTCATGGAGTGACCAGAATATGAGTATTGAGTTAAATGTTGTATAGGTACGACATTGAACTCGGAAAGATGTCTTTGTTGTTGATCTTCCAAAAGTTGCTTCCTGAACACTCTTGGAACTGACGGGGAAGGTGAGAAAAAATAGACAAATAAGCAACCGGGAATACTCTGAAGAAATACACGTAGCTGTGATATGATTCACTTACTAGATTGAGCCTCAGTATTCTCATCCATAAAGAGCACACCATGATGTATAGCATGATGCACCTTCTCAGCATACTTCCTTCGAAAGTCAAAGAACACAAGAATTAAGACCATCAATGTCGCTTAGTTCAGCCTGAACGGGAGCTGATCACATGAGCAATAACACAGGAATTATGACATACCTGTCAAGGAGTCTTGACTTCTCCCTGTATGGTTTGACCAGAACACGGGCTCCGCGCACAAAATGAGGGTTTCCCTTGGCCAGAAGTTGCTTAACAGTCTCCGGTAGAAGAAAAGTCACAAATCCAAACATCCTCCTCTGCTGGCATGGAATCCTAACATCCTGAACCGGACCAAACTTGCTGCAAAAGAAAGTCAAGGAAAATAAGGCAATAATCCAACCAAGTTAGTGGGCAAATTTGGTCACTGTTTCCTCACTTGAAGTAACTAGACACATCTTGCTCTGTGAAGGTGCTTTCAGCTGGGAACGTAAGATAAATCTGCCGAGAACCAGCAACAATGCCACCGGAATCACCTTTGTCAGCAACATACTCCAAGTATTTTGGAGCATCTTCTGTCAGTATCACAGAGTGCTGACCATGAGGCCTGAAAATTACCATAAACTTTGAGAAGTAAACACTCAAGTGTATGCTACAGTATGCAGAATCAGATAAATGCTCTAATCTAGCCGTAAAAAGCCATAAAAGAGTCGACCACTTGGCAGATTTACGAAAAGTCTTCCTTAGGTAACACAACTTGAAGATGAACCCTACCCTATAAAGTGCTTCTTTAAACTCCTAGTCCTACCTGTCTATAAGACAAATGCTATTCTTCAAGCGGGCGAGAAGCTTTGTGAGACTATAGCCTGCCTTTCCATGTCTCTGGCTTTCCGTAAGGTAGCCCTCAGCCTGAAGCACCCTCCCATACTTCTCGTAGTACAACATTGGCAGCGAAGCAATTGAAACAGGCAACCCTCTTCTTGACTTCAGAAGGTCAGTAAGCTCCAATTCCAGCTTCTCAAGAGATCCAGGACTGAAAATGTAATCATCGTTGCTAACCTCATTTGAACTTGGGTTGAAAGTCTGAGAGAAGCTCTCTGGCATTGGGTGGCCATGGAAATACCTGCAGTTATTTCCATGTTTACAGAAACCCTTGTTGAAATAATGACACATCTTCAAGGGGAACTCCGGCAGGCTTGGAGACATCCGGCTGGTTCTTGCACTCGGTAAAGGTTCCGAGTATAAGTGACTACTCCAGAAGTCAGAAGTAGCAGAATTAGATGATTCTATCTGTTCTTCCAAGCTCAAAAACTGCATTTGTTTCTGAAGGAGATATTCTTCAGCCGCGGGATCTAACCATCCTGACTGAAGAAACTCCAAGTTATGACCTTGTTGATGATCAATAGTGAATTGATAAGGACTTGAAGCTCTCATGGCAGGAGGTGAAGAAGAGACTGATGGTGAAGAAGCAGGTGAATAAGGCACAAAGTGCACCGGGTGATCAGCAACAGAAGCTGAGTTCACCTGCGTGAGTGAAAGTGAGACAGGAGCAGCAGGTTTGCTCAAACTGAGTTCAGACTTGGCTTTGTTGATCAGCGAGTGGATAGAAGTATCAGGGCCAAAGGCTAAGCGGATCATGTCACGGTCTCCATGATCTTGTAGAAGGAGGTAACCAATTATCTTAGACACATTCTCGGGCTCAAGCTTCTGGATTCTGTTGTACACAATCTTAGTTGACTCTGTAAAGTCCATTTTTTTTTAAATATCTCAAAACCTGCAGATGCAATTCTGATCAAACAAATTGAACTCCTTGAGAAATAGACCAACTCATGAACCCAAATTGAAGATTACCAAGTGCAACTGTATAACCAAATATAGAGATTGTCTGAACAAGTATAAAAAATTGTTTTCAAACGGAAGTCCATTAAAGGAAGGTGAAAGCTTTAAAATGAAGATTTACAGAAGAGCAAAATAAAAAAGGGAACTTTCCGAATTTAAGCATAACAGGGTTAAAAGTTTTAACCTTGAACCAAATAGGCGTCAGACAAACAATCACAAGTATCAGCCACAGAAGCCAGATTAGTCGAAATTCTCTCAACCATGAAAATAATTTTGCTAAACACAAAGAAAAAAAGGACCTTCCTGCTTATTGAAGTATGACTTTGTCAACACTGTTGTAATTAGCTAAGATTGTGCATCCTAATTTATAGGAATTAGATATGATCGTGCAGAGTCCTAGTTAGACAAATCAAGGAAATAGTTAGGAATTACTTGTATAAATAGATATGCTAATCATCAGTACAATCAATCAAGAATTGAATCACGCTTCTGAATCACAAGCTTTCATCGTTCAGTTCTTCATACTGCTTATAAGAGCTTTGAAGAAGGCCATTAAAAGAGAGGAACTAGAGGGAAAAGGAAGAAGTGAAAACCTTGGGCCGCTCTAAACAAGAAACACCCATGAACAAAATCATGTAACATTTGCAGTTCCAGGCCATAATCGAACAATTAACTGAGGAGTAAAAGAAACAAGAGAGAGAGTTCAGAATTTGTATAACAATGATCTAACATACCCGGGGAGCGGAGACAAATCAGAGAAACCAGTCCTCCTCCATGAGTGTCTGTCTGGTTCTTCTGTGTTTTACCAAGTCTTCTCCTCTCCAACTCCAAAACTGGCTGATGTATGTCTTTTCTGTACTCTCTCCAGAAACGACACAAGTCTGTTCTGTTGAGGGAAAAAGGACACAAGGAAGGGATAGGTTTTAAAGGGCGCCTTGTCTTTTGTTCAAAATCTACACATAATATAAACTGAAAACGACTTGCCCACTCTCCTCTCAGTCTCTACTCGCTACAGTTCACGTTAATGAAATACTCTAGTAGTATATTTTAAACAAAAACAAGTAGTAGTACTATTTATAGAGGGAAAAGGATACTGTGAAGAAACAGAAAGATTAGTGGCGGCCGGTCTGTATCGAGGAATAGATTTTGAAAATTGGCCTTGATTTTGTGTTTTGAATTTGGATTTTGTTCTTTCACGTAAAATAAACACAAAAAATCAAATTTTTCATCATTTCCAAAAAATTTTGTTTTTCTTCGTGGTAGGAATCAACATTTTACAGGTTGTACTTGCGGTGTCTCAGAAATTGCGCGCGAGCGAGTCATCATCGTCATCATATTCATCATCATCATGTAGTAATTCTCTAGCTTCCTTCTATTGGTAACTTAAGAAGCTGGCTGGAGCCCTATAAAAGGGTGGGTCCCGCTTACCTGTGCCAGCTCACTTCACCGTGATTGGCGGGTAAAATTATTCACAAAAGGAAGAATAGCGACGGGCGGGCCACTCACTCTCAGCCTAAATTCAATCGCTGGTCCAATGTTATTATAAGTTTCAAACTAAAAAATTGGGGGATAAATTTTTCACCTAATAATTATGGGTTTGAGAGGTGAGTGAGAAAAATGAGTAATGAGAGTCTAAGTTTGAGGAACCCGTGAAATTGAAGGGGGTTGGGGTATGAATTCGGCGCATGACTTGTTTAGATACTTGATTGATCAGCATGATGAATTGTTTAGATCGACATCACTATGTTGTTAGATTGACATGACTACCTAGTTAGATCGACATCACTACCTTGTCATATCCACATAACTACTTTGTTAAATTGACATAACTAATTGATAGGTCAACATTAATAATAGATCAGCATGATAAGTTGTTTAAATCATCATCGTCAGATCCACATGACTACCTTATTAGATCGACATACATACTTGATTGATCAGCATAAAATGGTGATCAGTATGGTGAGTTGTTTAGATCGACATCACTACATTGTTAGATCGACATACATACTTGATTGATCAACATAAAATGGTGATCAACATGATGAATTGTTTAGATCGACATCATTATCTTGTTAGATCGATATGACTACCTAGTTAGATCGACATCACTACCTTGTCAGATCCACATGACTACCTTGTTAGATCGACGTAACTAATTGATAGATCAGCATTGATAATATATCAGCATGATGAGTTATTTAGATCATTATCGTCAAATGCGAGAGCTGGAGGAGGGTCACACTACGTCGATGATACATGTTTTACCGCTCATAAGGCCTCGATAAAACGTTGGACGCGGTAAAGTGGCAGCGAGCCACGTTTAACACGGCCGACGGCGCGGTACGGCCGCGGTATAGTTCGCCGCCAGCTTGCTTCCAAAGTTTACCGCGGCCCTTTGCGCGGTAAGGCACAGTAAGAATTATCTTACCGCGGCCCTTTGCGCGGTAAGGCTGCGGTGAGATTTGTTTTTCATTTCTTCTCACGTTTTCTTCATCTTCATCCTTCATCTACTTCTTCTTCCTCTCCCGTTTTCTTCTTCTTCATCTTCTTCTTTATTTCCTTCTTTCTTTCTTTCTTCTTCTTCTCCGTTTTTTTTTCATCCTTTCCTTCTTTCTTATTCTTTCATTCATTCATTCTTTCTTCTTCTCCCATTTTTTTCATCTTTTCCTTCTTTCTTCTTTTTTCCTTCCTTCTTTCTTTCTTTCTTTCTTTCTTTCTTTCTTCTTCTTCTTCTTCTTCTTCTTCTTCTTCTTCTTTCTTTCTCTCTTCTCCTTTTAGTTATCTCCTTCTCCCTTCTTCTCTGTTCTTTCTTTCTTTCTTTCTTTCTTCTTCTTCTTCTTCTTCTATCTTTCTCTGTTCTTCTTATTCTTCTTCAAATGAATTTATGGGTTTTTCTGAGTTTTGTGGATGAATTCGGATGAATATTCATCCGAATTCATTCACTTTTTTAAAAAATTATGTAAAATAGTTACTGCGGCCTGGGGTGTGGTAAGGCCGCGGTAGTACTGCGGCTTGGGGCGCGGTAAGGCCTCTACCGCGAGCTTATTTAATGTGGGAATTACAATGGCCCTCCCTGCGGTTGTTACCGTGGCGTTGCCGCGGAGGAGGCTGCAGTAAGTCCCGTTTCACCCACGTAGTGTCGAAAGAACTCACCGTGAGAAACTTGAATTTACTTCTGAGTGAATCATGCCAAGTCCGAAAAAGTGTAGTGGAAATTTGGCCAACTCACCATGATAAATCTGTGGGGAAAAACTCCCAAATTCACCTCAAAAACCCAACTTTGAAACCCATATTGTATTGTTTATCCCTTTTTTCTCGAGGGGATGTATTATTCATCCTTTGATACACTATCAATGTCTCTTAACGATGTGTTTAGGATAAAAAGTTTGAGAAATTTTGATTCCATTTCTTTATGGAAAATTATCAAAAGCCCCCCTAAGGTTTGATATATTATCCACTTTGCCCCCGCATTTTCATTATTCTCGAAAAACCCTCAGAGGTTTGATGAAATATACAAAAACCCCTCTCATCCTAACTTCTGTTAAAAATTATGTTAGCTTTTAGGTTTAATTACAAAATATGAACCCTAAATGTTTCTAACCCTAACCAATATACCCTTGGTTTTAAACCAATATTCAATTTAATCCTAACTATTTTTAAAATGTACAAATTAATAACCCAAAAGATTTTAGATTTATAAACCCACACCTTAACCCATCCCTCCCTCTTCGTGTCCTCCATAGACCACAAGGTCCGATCTCTGCCTCCCTTGTTCCCAAAATTTCCGCCGCTAGCGCAAAAACAGCACCCCGTTACCGCCTCGCACAACCCCATATCAGAATCGCCACCTAGACTCGCATATGACATCTCCGATTTTCTTCCCTTTCCCTTATTAATTTTTTGGCGGCTATTGGACGCCTCGCCATCTCCACCTCAGCCCAGCCCACCTCCGCCGCAGTAAAATCTGGCTTCTCTACGTTGTGTCCGCATCGCATCGGCCCAGTCGATACAAGCCCTACGTTTCCTAGCCATGCACGGCTTCGCTTCCATCCTCAGATCTATGCAACTAGCGAGGCCCGATAAAGATGATGCATGAAGGGATGCCCGCATCTGGCTTCGCGATAGGGCTGTTGTTGGCGGTCGGGGAAAGGAGCGGGGATGGTACAGATTTAGGGAAGGGACCGTCGGCAGACGGATGTTAGTGGGTGGGGTGGGTTAGTTTGGTTGGTCTGCAGATCTCAGAAGAGGGAGGACGAATGAATGGTGTTGGTGGGTGGGGTTGGGTTTGTAATTGTAATTTTTGAAACTAGTTAGGTTAATTTGTATAGTTTAAAATAAGTAGGGTATATTGGTTAGGGTTAGAAACATTTAGGGTTCATATTTTGTAATCTAAAAACTAACAGAAGTTAGCATGAGGGGGTTTTGTATATTTCATCAAACCTCATGGGGGTTTTTCGAGAATAATAAAAATGCGGGGGGCAAAGTGGAGAATATAGCAAACCTCAGGAGTGCTTTTGTTAATTTCCCTTTATTTATTGATAGTCGAGATATATATGAACAGGTAAATTTTATAAGAAAAAATGTAATTTGACATCAAATCTTTTTACAACTAACTTAATAAAAATATTCTGAAAATTTATATTTAAAAACTCAATTTGTTTCATGTACATATAGATTAGTTGATATTATATATTAAAAAATTGAAGGAAAAAAAAGAAGATATTTCGAAAACCAATCTTTTGGGATGAATAGAGTAAGTTGGATGCATGGAGGTACTCTTTCCATTCATATCCATTTCAAAATTTCCATGATCACTCCCAGAAGCAAACGTGTATCTTATTCTTTTGAATCTCACACTCAATTACTCTCTGGAAAAATGGTGTATTTTTTTTTGTACGGAGACTCAGATTTTTTTTTGGTACGGAGATTAAGATTTAAGACTTAGTAGAATCAAATTAAGAACTGTTCGATCGTTGTCTGGTCACGGCCGGATGGTTTGCGCCAATATATGCAATTGCATCGCGGGCTGGTACCAATTATATGGTGCACATATGTGTAGGTACACATAGCAATATATAGAGAAAGTATGCAGGGATAATTTAGACATTTAGTATTTTTTAGTGAATTTGGACTGAAACTGTTTTGTAAATTAGGCATCTAATCTACTATATGTACCTACAAATATGTGTATCATATTAAGACTTGCGGGCTAACTTACAACGGTCGTGTTTACAGGCTTCATTGCTCATGTTGCAGGCTAGCTTCCGACAGACGGCGGTTGTGCATTGCATGCATGTGAGCGGCGGCCGTTCGCTACTCAACTTCTCTATCATTTTTGTTGTATATATAGGAGGAAGTTATAGCATAGCATCCAGAGGCGGATGAGCAGCATGGCGTGCCCAGCACCCGCTGGGCAATATTTGAGCCCAAAACCTATTAGCATGTAAAAATTATATACTTTTAATCAAAATTTTGATAAATAATATGTAAAAAATGTATTTAAATTTATCAAAATTTTTACATATTTCATTGTGTGTGAGTATTTTTTTTTCCGCTCACCTAATTTTGAAACACTGGATCCGCCACTGATAGCATCTCCATATAATTAGTGAAATAATAATAATAATATATAATGGTTTTATCGTCACATCTAACATTAAACATCAAATTAGTTAACATATCATTTGTAAGTAACGGTTTTAATATTATTTACTGCTAGTACATGAGAAACGGAGACAAGTACGTAGATCATAAAAGTAGAGGTTCTTCTGTTTTGTTTGCTGTGTGTGTGGATCGAGGTAAGGGGATCCACGTATACAACATACTCATTTTCCTCCGCTTATCCTTTTATTTGCACCTTGCCCATTCTCAGCCGTAGATTTCCCATCCCCTAATCTTTAAAGACACTGTCATCGGATTTAGTGACCGTGACGGACGTAGACATTTCTCATTTTTGCGTTTCACGTGGACATTTTATCCGTGAACGATTCTCAACAAATTGCACGCTTTATCTCGTAGGAGTATAATTACTCCATTCATTATTTTTTATTACAACATTTTTAACGTTATTAAATGTTTGTAACGTCTATTAAACATAGTAATTTTTTCCAAGTAAAATATCAATTTATCATTTCAATTATATATATATATATATATATTTTTAAAAAATTATTCTTTGAATTAACACAACTAATTCCACCAACTTCACACAATTAACTTTTATCATAAACTATTTTTTTTATCATCCCAAGTAGGGTGTAAATGAGAAAGGCTCTTGTTGGGCAACTCGAGCTCGAGTAGAGGCTTATCGAGCCGGACCCTATCGAGCTCGAGCCAAAATTAAAGCCCGATTGATTAAAGGGTCGAGTTCAAGCCTAGTACTACTCGGCCCCTATTAGTATCGAAACAAAACTGGCCTTGGGCTTAGTCATTAGGCTTTATGTAACCCACCCAAAAAGACACAAGATTCAGAACACAAGCCCAACCTTGATCTTCTTCCAAGTTCCAACAAAGATAGATCCTCCTCAATCGACTGCTTCAATGAGTTCCCTCGTCCTCAATTCATGATTTTCTTCTTCGACGTGATTGGATTCAGTCAGAGAAGCTCCTCGAATCCGGCCACCGTAAGAAGCACCGATGGCGACGAAACCCTAGCAGTAATCTAATTTGATCACTTTTTTCAGGAAAAAGAAGAGAGAAGCGGAGATTCTTTCTAGCTTTCTTTCTTTATGATCTGAAATCCCTAGCAGAGCAGAAGCCGAGGCAAGCAGCCTTAGAATTAGTTGGTACATTGTGAGTAAAAGGGTGGAAAAAAGAAAGGAACATCGAAGAAAATCGCTGATGTGACTTTCAAGGCCAGGAAGAACATTGATTGGGACAACATGGCCAAGCTCATCGTCTCCAAAGAAGCTCACAAAGAGTTCTCCAGTATCCGTCGCACCTTTGACGAAGTTAACACCGCTCTGCATACCAAGTTGAGCCTATCAAGTTATAGTGTCGGGCTCGAGCTTGATTCGGGCCGATCTCGAGCCTATTAATTCGGGCTCGAACAAGTCGAGCTCGAGTTCGAGTAGTGCCGATAGTGAAAGAGGCCGAGCTCGGGCATAGTGGGCTTGATCCGGCCCATTTACACCCCCTAATTCCAAGTAACAAGCAACTAGAAGTCTAGGACAGCCAATGGACCGTAGTGGGCTGTTCTAGGCTGGGTTTGGGTGAAACTTATGGAAGTGAGGGTTTAGAGCCCATTTTCATACAATGTCATGGCCCAATATGGACAAGATCATTGTTTTGAATATGCTAATTTCTTTGGTTTACTTGCATCGCACACGTGACGCGACAGGGACAGGGTTTTGTATACCCCTACTTAGTTACCTCTTCATGAAAGTGAACAAAAAAATAAGGTAAAATAAAAAAATAAAGTGATAATAGTTTCGTAATTTTGAGAATGAAAATTTTTCTTTCTAAGAAAAGTGATCAGTTTTTTAAGAACAATAAAAAAATGAATGCATTGAATTTTTCAAAGAGAGAGGGAGTGTAAAAAATTTCCCAATATTTTTATATAAAAAATATATAGAATTTTTTCTAAAGGTGTGTTTGAGAGAAACGTTTTGGAGAAATCTATGATGCTTTCGAATTAGCATAAGATTTTGTGCAATTTCAAAGAGTTGGTGGCCCATGGGCGGTAATATGACAGTCTGGAATTGCACTAGATTACTAGTTTGCCCTTTAATAGGGAAGGTGTAGGGTGGTCAACTTATAGGGCACTTGCATCCTCTCTAGACACGTCATCGACAACCCAACGGTGTCCGGTCTCCGCTTTTAGGGCAAAAATGCTCGGTTGCTGGGATTTTCTTTTGAGTAACTATACGGTGCGCCTGTAGGCGCACCTTAAGCGCCTAGAGAGAAGAAGAATGATGCATTCCCGATACACTATGATGCACTCCCATAACATTAATATGATGCACTCTCTTTGACGAGTTAATGATGCTTTTTGTTCTACAACCCCACAGTGATCCTTTTTGTTCTATCCAATGATGCATTTGCGATGCATAATGATGTTTTTCCGTAACAAACATGATGCACTAGTTCTGATAACTTAATGAAGCACACACTTCCTTCAACCTCCCAAAATGATGCATTCGGTAAACACTATGATGCATTCCCGATACATTATAATGTTCTCCATTACAAAATATGATGCACTCGCTCTCATGACAAATGTTACACTCGTTTTATTAACCTTTCAAAATGATGTCTTTGGTAACCACTATGATGCACTCCCTGTTGCATTATGGTGCTCTCCATTACAAAATATGATGCACTCGCTCTCATGACAAATGTTACACTCGTTTTATTAACCTTTCAAAATGATGTCTTTGGTAACCACTATGATGCACTCCATGTTGCATTATGATGCTATTCATTACAAAATATGATGCACTCGCTCTCATGACAAGATTAATGCTTTCAATTTCCAGCTCACACACGTAGGAGCATCATTGGGAGTCGAATGCGCATTATTTAAAGTACGCAGGAGCATCATAATTACTGGCGAACGTACTTAGACGAATTTGAATGAAAATGACAATTTTGTAAATAACGTGAAAGTGGCACACGGAGACCCACAATAAGCGTGGCGCACCGTATCCTGTACCTTTTCTTTTCCTCAACCAATTCGGTTGTGTTACCCTTGTCTAACATTTTTTTAAAATTCTAAAACAAGCTCCAAGGCTTTACACTAAGTCTTCACGAATATGCATGCTTAAATAGGAGTCCGTTTATTTATCACATATGTGAAAAAACATATACCTAAATGTAATATTAATTAACTAACTCAACTAACTAATCTATTAAACTAAAAGACTAAAACACCCTTTGTAGAGATTTATTAAGAGGGTAAATTTGACATTTTCATGGTATGTGTTTTTCCACATATGTGGTAAATAGACACCACGGGAAGAATTTGCTTCATTACAGATTCAAGCCACAAAGATCTCCTTGATGTAAAATGGCATTATGCTCTACAGGCGACAAACACTTGATACAGAGTTCTTGAGACAAGACAAATCAACAAACTTGACAAATTTTAGACAAAAACAAAAGGCAATTAGAAAGAAGAAGGAAAAAAAATAAAAGAGGAAAAGAGTTCCTTGTTTATCTACTTTCGCTTGCTGAAAGCAAAAGACAACACTACATATACAGAGATGGGTGCTACTCAGCCTCCTCGCTCATGGTTCCAGCTTCAATGAAACAACACGAGACTGTCGATTACGCTTGGCTGCCTTCACAAACACAACGGAGAGGCAAGGAGGTGCCCACCACGGCCTCCGAACCTTTTGGTCTCCTTTCAGGCAAGCCACTGGAAGGAACCAAGTGTATGTTCGTTTTCAGTAACTACTACAACAGTCTGCATAAATTCACAGCTTATGCAAGTACATGCATACAGTAATCTCCAACAGATAATGCTACACATCCAATTCATGCAATACAAGGTTACTTGACATTCCTTGCAAAGCATTGGAATGATTGAAACAAAGAAACCTGTTTCAAGCAAGAATTGCTATGATGTAAAAGAAGAGTGACCTTTTATTCGTCGGAGTTCCTTGCACAGTGTGATGAAGTCACCCCATTTCATGTGGCACCGCCTTATAAACCGAAGTATTTGTTCAGTTGTAAACATCGACATGCCCTCCAGGTATTCCCCATTAACACCATTTTCTTTGAAAATCTGCCGGTAGCTTCCAAGGTTTATCTCTTCCAACCACACACCAACATCCTGACAAAAGGAAAACAAAGAAACTCAAATGCATATACTTCTGAGTCACATGCATACACAATAGTAGCAGCAGTTCAAAACCTTGTGTTGCCTGAATTGATGTGACCATCTTGCAAAATTTATCCCTATAAAACTACAGGTGTTAATCAGAGGACGGTCTTGTATACGTATAAAGTTCATACAGTGATCATCAACTCAAATCCACTGACCTCAATTTCTACAGTTCCTGAATCTGACAGGAAAAACATACTAGTTACTAAAACTTAAGAATCTAAATTTCTAAGTACTCGTAACTAAGAGGTTTCTATAATCCAGAAAACAAGGACTGTGATAAATAAAACCAAAGGAGCAGCCAGCCAATAGTTACAGCAGCACTGCAACTGAAACCGGGTAGCAATAATAAGACAAATGATGGTTTGCAAGACCACAGGTGAAGAACAGCAATAATCACATAGTAAGAAGCTACTAGACACAGCCTGTCTGGAATTGGCACAGTATATTCCATGAACAACAATCCTCAAGGAACCCTAATTTCCATAACTTGGAGGCACACCATCAACAGTATCACTCACTATCAATCACTGTGAGAAAGGAACTAGCGACATCAATCAAGATCTATGGTCTACGCGAGCAGAGATGCAAGAAGAATCAAGAAACAAATATGCCGAGAATTTACCTCAACCGTCCAAATAAAGAAATCGAGCGGCTCCGGCGGATGTTCCGATTTGCTCATCTTCTCCCCCATCTTTATTCAATCGAACTTACTCTCCAGGGAATTGATCACCTAACCATCAACCACCACCACCACCACCACCACCAGAGTTCAAGTAACTAAAAACCCAACAAAAAAAGAAATCCGGGAAAAAGGACAAAGCGAAGGAACAAAGACAATTAGATTCCCGGGGAAAGAGAAGGGAAGATGGGGGAGGGGAGCAGCCAGAAAAGGAAAAGGGACAGATGTTGAGATCCCGATTCTCGTTTCACTACTTTTCTCATTCCTTTCCTCATGATGCAATGCAACTAGTTTACTAGTGTAGGAGTATTACTATATTTATTACTACTATTATTGGCCTTGGAAAAAACGCTCGAGTACATTTTTATGGGGAAGCATTAGCAAGCAAGAGATACAGAGAAGAAAAAAATAAAACCATATGCATGCATACATACCGTGACAGTTACTGAGAGAGGAGGAGGATGGAATGTCTGCAACAAGTACATTTGGCCATTTGGGGGTGGAAGATGAGAAGAAGGAAGGGAACATGGAAGATGCACATACACATACATTCACGAACCAAAAAAGAGAGTCGGGAACAGAACAGAAGTGACCCCTCCCTCCCTCACTTGTCTGATTGGTGCTATGATCATGGATCTGGGTGCGGTCTACTCCGCCGGTCCTATCATTTCATTTTCTCCGGTTTGGATTGGAGTCATTTCAAATGTGTTTTTTTTTCATTAACATAGGAGCATTTAGAGTGTGTTCACCGGATGTTTTTAAATTAGCCTAGGAGTTTGCGTATGTTAAGAGAGTTCAGTGGCTAGTGGTGACCTGATGGGGATATTAATCCTTAACTAAATGAAGTTACCAATTTAACTGTTTGATAGATAATTAGAATAAAACAATTTTATCGCCTTCTCATCCTATCTCAAAATGAAGATGCCTATGATAAGACGAAATGCATTTGCGGAATACAGATCGAAGTTCCCATCTGCAACAATGGTTTGTCTGACCCTATTTAAGCCGTGGTGTCTATTTACCACGTATGTGGAAAAACACATATCATGAAAATGTCAAATTTATCCTATTAATAAATCTCTACAAATGGTGTTTTAGTCTTTTAGTTTAATAGATTAGTTAGTTGAGTTAGTTAATTAGTATTACATTTAGGTATGTGTTTTTCCACATATGTGGTAAATAAACGGACTCAATTCTTCTAGCGCATTTCGGGTACGCTGATAAAATATGTGAATAAATATTATGGTAAGTTAATGCCGAATATCTTTAATATGTGGTGATGTTTGAACTTTGGATTTTCTGCTAATTAGCCATTGCGTTAAGATTTTACATTTGATGTCAGTTGATGCACCTCCACGGTGGCTAGGGATGACACCAAGTCGGATGAAAATTGTAAACAGTGAATAACTTGAATTTATGTCGCTAATATACCCGCTAACCATCACAAAACCCAACCCATTGTTATACATAGCGCATTACTAAACCCAACCCATATATCTAGGCTGGTAGTGGGGTTGCTGTTATTGGTGATTTTAATCGCGATTTTTATCCACGAGTGAAATTTGTGGTTGCGGATTTTTTTTGCACCCGTTAGCTTTGCGGATGTGGAGTATCCGCACCATAATAAGTCCAGGCCCATGCCGAGTTGTGCATTCCTGATTTCTTAGCACTTAGGCTTAGTATTATACTACCTCCGTCCCATAAAAGTAGCCACGTTTGTTTTTCAAAGCCAACTCTCATACGAGCTCCCGGTGGTTCGTTCATTTGACCGTAAACTAGAGCCACTTTTGATTCCGCAAGATCTTTTTCATTAATTACTCCGGATTCTTTCATTTCCATGTAAAGATCATTTCCTTCGCGAGTACGTTCACCTACTCCGCCAAATACGGATACGCCCCCATGAGCTTTGGCAATGTTGTTGATCAATTCCATAATGAGTACTGTTTTACCTACCCCAGCCCCTCCGAATAGTCCGATTTTTCCTCCACGACGATAAGGAGCTAAAAGATCTACTACTTTAATTCCTGTTTCGAAAATAGATAATTTTGTATCTAATTGTATAAAAGCAGGTGCGGATTTATGAATAGGGGCTGTTGTCCGAGTATCCACGGGACGCCGAAAATGTTCTCTCCAGGAATCAAAAGAGGCAATCTGAGCTCGCGAAAGGACCGAAATGTGGGGCCGCCGTCCACCATTGCCCATTCTCCGATCACGCCGCTCGCCGAGAACCGCCTGAAAGCTTCCGACGCTTCGGTCCCTGGCCGCCCCACCACCGGGACTCCAGCTCCTTGGGCTCCTCGTCTGTCTGTGCTTGCCAGGTACCTCATCGCTTCTCGGCTTTGTGATATATGGAAAATGTGATGGAAGTTCTTATTACAAGTTGGAAAATCCGGATTGGAGTTTCATGTTTGATTCGCGATAGAATTGGAGTTCGAATTGTCTTGATCTTTTGTCTCTCTTCTATTTTAGAATTTCTCCACTGAAAGCAGCTGAGGAAAGCAAAGAAACCGACTCTCTTAAGCCTGTCTTTATTGGAGAGTTTCCACGAGTGGTTCATGATGAGCAGACCAGTTTTCTCAGGAAGCGTTTTCATGGTTGGTTCCACTACCTTCTTCTAGTAGTTTATTCTGTTGTACACTTTGCTGCCGCTTTGCTCGGGCTAATTATGTCACTCCCTGCGATCTGTAGCAGGTGATGGAAACTTATCAGGTGGAATGGATAAAGAAACGTGCCTTTCTTGGATGATATGCGGGAGCAAGCTTTTTATCTGGAGTTATTTGTCTTCTGCAGCTTCTGATAATTGTGTTAGTCTTGAAATTCCTCCCCGTGTTTTGGATAGTGGAGATATGGACGGAAACACTCATCAGGACAGGAGTTGGTTGGTCACTTTTGTAAACTGGGATCTAACCCCAAGAACAACTAAGAAAGTTAGACACCATAGCAAATCCATAGGTGTTGTAATGTGTAACCGAAAATCTCGAGCTGTTTTATACTGGCCTGACATCTATGGCGATGCAGAAAGTACTCCAGTTACTTTCGCACCTACTGATGAATCATTAGTGAGTTCTACTCCTGATGGGAAAATGTTGAATAGACAGCAACATCCCAGCAGCCTTGGAAGTAGTTCGACTGAATGGAGATCTTTCAACGCTTTAATTGCTTCTGCAGTTCCTAATATGAAATATGAATGTGTTGCACTTGTGTCTTGTTCCAGTGGAGAACTTTGGCGGTTCTACTGCAGTCCTGTTGATATAAACAGCAATCCTGTTGGTATAAACAGCAAGAGATCACTTGATGCACGATCTGTTGAGAGCAAGGGGTACCCAAGGTCACTAATTTGGCGTTTCGCACTCCCACCTCATAAAGACTCTACCAGACATTTTTTCCTGCTGACAGATCAAGAAATACAGTGCCATAGCATTAAATTATCACTGGATTTAGATGTATCAGAGGTTTGGTCTCATGAAATTGTAGGTGACTTGGGCATCAAGAAGATTGCAGGACAGAAGCGAATTTGGCCGCTTGACATGCAGGTAGATGATAATGACAAAGTAATCACAGTTCTTCTTGCAGCCTTTTGTAAGGATCGTGTCAACAGTTCAAGTTACACACAGTATTCTCTCCTCACTATGCAGTATAAGTCTGGGGTGAATAGTTCCCCTGATAAGCATGAAAGAATATTAGAGAAAAAGGCTCCAACTCAAGAGATAATTCCAAAAGCAAGAGTGGAAGATGAGGGCTTCTTGTTCTCCATGAGACTTAAAGTAGGGGGGAAGCCCTTAGGATCAGCAGTAATACTTTCTGGTGACGGAACAGCAACAATCTCACATTATTATAATAATTCAACCTGGCTCTTCCAGTTTTCATTACCTTATGATGCCGGGAAAGTCCTGGATGCTTCTGTTTTGCCTTCGACAGATGATGGGGAGGATGGTGCATGGGTTGTGTTGACTGAAAAAGCAGGAATATGGGCAATACCTGAGAAGGCTGTTGTACTTGGCGGGGTTCAACCACCAGAGCGAAGCTTGTCTCGTAAGGGAAGCTCAAATGAAGGATCTTCACAAGGAGAAAAGAGGACTCTCACGGTTGCATCTAACGTTGCTCCTAGAAGGGTCAGTTCAGATGCACAACAGGATGCTGCTGACAGACAAAGGGCTGCTGGAATAACACCTAGGGCAGATGAGGAGGCTTTGGTAAATCATTTCTTCCAGGAGTTTTTGCTCTCCGGTAAGATTGATGATTGCTTGGAAAAGCTACGTTCTTCTGGGGCATTTGAAAGGGAGGGAGAGGCAAATGTGTTTGTGAGGACGAGTAAGTCCATTGTTGACACATTAGCTAAGCACTGGACAACTACTAGGGGTGCTGAAATTTTAGCTATGGCAGTCCTCTCCACTCAACTTGTGGAAAAGCAGCAGAAGCACCAGAAGTTTCTACAGTTTCTTGCTATATCTAAATGCCATGATGAGCTATGCTTGAAACAGAGTATGTTTTATTTCTGCTACATTGATTTACCTGTTACTTCATTTCAGTTTAACATGCCCAGATTGCTCTAAACCTCTTCACTCTATTTTATAGCTGTTCTTCCTAATCCCCTTGCTGTTTGCGCAGGAAATTCATTGCAAATCATTTTGGAACATGGTGAAAAGCTTTCTTCTATGCTCCAGCTCAGGGAACTGCAAAATATCATCAGCCAGAATCGCCCTGCTGTTGCTAGCTCCACATATACAAGCACTCCGAATCAAGTTTCTGGTGCACTTTGGGATCTTGTTCAATTAGTTGGTGAAAGAGCCAGGAGAAATACAGTTCTTCTCATGGATCGTGATAATGCTGAAGTGTTTTATAGCAAGGTCTCTGATCTTGAGCAGGTATTTTATTGCTTAGAGAAGCATCTTGATTGTATTATTAGTGTGGAGCAGCCAATTGGAGTTCAGATTCGGAGAGCCTGTGAACTTTCTAATGCATGTGTTACAATCATTCATTCTGCCATGCGCTACAAAACTGCGAATCACCTATGGTACCCACCACCTGAGGGGTTGATGCCTTGGTATTGTCAAATGCTTATACGTAATGGGATATGGAGTATTGCTTCTTTCATGCTTCAACTAATGAAAGAAACAACTGGACATGATGTGTCAGCAAAATCCATATGTTCTCATCTTGAATCATTAGCAGAGATTCTGCTTGAGGCTTTTAGTGGTGCAATCACAGCAAAAGTAGAGCGTGGGGAAGAACACAAAGGTCTGTTAAATGAGTACTGGAGTAAGAGGGATGCTCTTCTCAATTCTCTTTATGACCAAGTCAAAAGCTTCGCAGAAACTGGGTATCCGGTATTTTTCTCTTTTAATCTGCAATATCACGTCACTGATCATTGTAAGTCACATCTATGCAAATTGAACCTTTGGTTCTGCAGGACATAAATGATAGAACTGAAGACCAAAAACAAGAAACTTTGAGGGAACTTTCTTCAAGCTTGCTGTTAATTGCAAAACAGCATAGTGGATACCAGACAATGTGGAACATATGTTGTGACATTAATGATTCTGAATTACTCAAAAGTCTAATGGTATGCACATCAGGTTTTAGATTATCACTTCAATTTCTAAGAAGTGTGCTTATTACAATGCTGGCCTTTTCGAATAGTAGAAGATTTGATGGTTCATGCAACTATGTATAGGCATCTCCTGATGTTGGAAGTTTCTGTTTGCTTAATATTTCTTATTGATATTCAAACATGCTCCTTAAACCTTATGCCCATCTCTTTGCTCAGTTTGAGTGCATATCTGTGCTTAAATTCGATTGGACATTGAAGTTCTAAAAGCCTAAGCTCTTCGATAATTAATTGGATGTCGCCTTTGTGCTTTGCTCCAATTAATCATCTTACTGGTGAGTTACAGAAGGTTTGTAGGAACAATGGGTCCCTTCTCACTAATGGGCACAACACAGATGTAGTGTTTTCTCACTTGCTCTGCCATCCCAATTAGATAGTGGCAATGAAATTTTGCATTTTCTGTACAGACTTGTATTTCATAGCATGTTCATAGGTATGCTGACTGAAGGTAGATTCAAGTGCGTGCATCTTGTGCATTGTTGGAGATTGCTCACCGTTCGGTGAAGTTGATGACAAAACTTCATGATACTCTATTTTATTTGCTTCATCTGAATGCTTTTAGTCAGTCAATGAATACCGTTTCACCATAGAAGCACTTCCTTTCAAATTACTTGGTTTCTTGACTTTGTGGTTCACCTACCATTACACTTCACCCATTCCCCACCTATTGTTTCCATCTATTGTAACATCTGATGCTAACTTAAAATACCCTGGCATGCAGCATGAGAGCATGGGACCACAAAGTGGGTTCTCTTACTTTGTGTTTGAGCAGCTCTATGAAAAAAGGCAGTTCTCCAAGGTGTTAAGGCTCGGAGAAGAATTCCAGGAGGAATTATCTATTTTTCTGAAGCGTCATAGTGATCTCCTGTGGCTACATGAAATTTATCTTCACCAATTTTCTGAAGCTGCTGTAACGCTCCATGCCTATGCTCTTTCTCAGGATGAAGACCTGATTCTGGCAGGTGTAGAAGCAGCAAATGCTGACCAGAAAGTGGTTGAACAGACATTGGTTGACAGAAGGCGCAATTTAAACCTTGCAAAGATTGCTGCCTTTGCAGGTAATTAACTGTTTTGAAATGCTTGTTTATGGGTACCTTTTTTCTTCCATAAACTACCTAAAGTTGCCACTTCCCCCAAAATCTCCAGCTGTGCACCTTGTCTGGTTAGAGGCCATATATAAAACCAAAACTCATTTACTCATGACTTGTTTTATGTACTCCCACAATGCGAAGTTTCTTTCTTTCTTTTTTTTCAATCCCCAGTTAACTTTTACTTTTAAATGCTCTTTTCACGTTCAATTGATTTTGCTAAAATTTTGTTCGTCTGTCTGTGAGTCTTTATAAACAAATATCAGAGATTTTGGCATGCCTTATCTGTTCCTTATATTTATGCTGTTTCACTTTGACCTACACCGATGGAATTTGTCTGTCAATATGATGGCTAGCTGGTGACGTAAAGGATGCAACCCTTCAAGCTAAAGTGAGGCGCATAGAAGCTGATGTGCAGATCTTGAACTTACAGGTTTGTGTTTTTGAAGGCAAAGAGGGGAGGTCTACTACATCATGCAAATGTTTCACATCATAGAGCCATTTTTACTATTGTCTCTTGCAGGAAGATATCATAGGATTCCTTCAGGATGAAGTAAAGCAGTCTGTGGGGAAGCGGCTTCTCAGTCCAGATGAGCTTATAGGGCTGTGCCTTCAGAGTGGAGACAGGGTGCTTGCGCTTCAAGTTTTTGATGTATTTGCATGCACCAGCTCATCTTTCCGCAAGAGCCACAAGAATCTTTTGGAGGAGTGCTGGAGGAATGCAGCAGATCAGGATCCTTGGGCGCAGCTCTACCAAGCATCAGTTGATGAAGGATGGAGTGATGAGGAAACGGTCCAGCGACTTAGACAGACTGTATTGTATCTGGCTTCGAACAGGTGTTACGGGCCACAATCAGAAGCCATTGAAGATGGGTTCGACCAGGTACTGCCACCGAGACTGGAGAACATGGAGGACCCTGAATCCAGTAGCTCCGTTGAAGGAATATTGATGCATCATCCTGATTACTCCATTGCTGGAAAGCTAATGTTGATGGCTATCATGCTAGGAACGGTGCAAGATGACACCCAAATAGAGGAGGGCATTCATCTGGAGTGATGGATGGGGGCTATGCCAACCTTTTCCAGTCTCTGCGTTTGCTCATTCTCGAGATTCATATCTTATGAAAATTACTACTTTTGATTGGCCAAGGATCGAACATCAACAGCTCCTTAGTAAGTGAAGTTACTTCCAAATTTTGCAGCTGGTGGAATGGAGGAGTATAAACAATACGATCCAGATACATGGTGTAGTTTACTATGCTATCCGTCATGCATCGCCCTAAACGCGTGATCCAAAGGCCTTGTGTATGTATGTATGTATGTATCCTTGACTTGGAAAATGATAGGCTTACTTGTTCACACATTTTCACTGGAGTTGAATAGAAATTTACTAGAGTTTTGTCATGTGATCTTTATCCTCAAGTCAAGTACTAAGGAGAAGCATATGCTTTAATAAAAGAAAGAAACCAATGACAGTGCTGCAAGAAATCAAATGCTATATGCTAGATATCGGGCCCTCCCCCCCTTCTATGCTTTTGTTTTACAAGATCTTGGCAAGTCTTTGTTGAAAGAAATAATGGAGGATATAAGAGAGTGCTTGGTTAAGGATCGAAGAAATACGGATCAGGAGTTTAACTTTAGTCCTAAGAATCCAACAACAATTCTTTCACGAATTAGGAGATGAACATTTTCTCAACCATGGTTGAAGGTACCAAGCACTACTTGAAGTTGAAGGTACGATCTTGATACCAGATTCCAGACGTGTAATTTTCTCAAGTTTCTCAAACTTTTTATAATCTCACAAACATTCTCTTCATTTCAAAAACTTTTAACCTTTTTCTCACATTCTTCTCCTAAAGATGTTCACAAAAATATTCTCTCATCTGCCCCCCTCCCTAGTCCTACCCTCTGCTTTTGTTTTACAAGATCTTGGGCACGTATTCGTTTGATCTCATTGAATAAAAGAATGAAGGGTATAAAGGTACAACCTGGAATTAGAATCCAGACTATGCTACTACATTCACATAGATATTCCCTGCGATTGAATTTGGTACATGAGAATTCAAAAGCTATACAATAAAATTTGACAATTCTGTGTGGATGTTATAAGAAAGGGGTCCTCTGCGGATAAATGGAAAGAAGCGGTATGCCAGTCTTCATGTAGAAAGTAGCTGCATACTACTAATATCCAGTGAAATGGAGTATAGACTGTTTTGTATGAAGACCGCTTCTGGATCCTTCAAGAGTGTAACATCATGCATGACCAGCTGTAAATCATTCCCCAGAACCATCAAGTCCTGCAAAAACCATTTTATTATACATCTCAGCTCCCTAATCATCATGTAGCAGATGACTATACAAAAGAATTGACGGATTGCCAGTGGAAAATGAGTTAGTAGTATTAAAGCATTGTGAGCAACAACGGATCTGAAGTTGTTTCGTGTTCAGATACAACCTTCCAGCCCCCAAAACCATCAGAATACAAATCCAAGAAAGTCACCATTTACCAAAGGTCAATTTACATTTTCCTTTGTCTATAGTAACTAGTAAAGATCATAATCAAATTGCTTATGCCAAAAACACACCATCCATCCATATGTAGCAAGAAAGTTTCTGACATCGAATTCAAAACGGCGATGTCATGACCAGAAGAACAAATTCTGTTTGGAGAGCCGAAAAAAACACTGAGGATATGAACCTATGCATCAGTTTTCTTTGTCCAGGAGGACTAGCCAATTAAATAAGCTTTCACAACATCCATCAAGGTTTAACTTTCTTTTCTTTTTCTCGTTCTAATATTCTTTTCTCCCTACTTAGGGGAAAGCACAAACAAAAGCAAATTCTTTGGAATAAAATATTTCTTGTTCTAAGTATGTGCAGCCAGGTTGAAGCTAACAGCAGTCAACTCCAAGCATACGTTTTCTAGTAAATAGAGTAGGTAAAGCAAAGCTTAGGCCTTTACCTGAAAGGAATCAACATCTTCCCACACATGGTCCACTTCATTTTCATTGTCGTGTTTGGTATATCAGACAAAAAAAAAAACCCTTTCCCTGCTAGCACATCAGAAATTTGAAAGAATAAGCCTGTGTGTGAAAATGTACCACAAACCAAAACTTGCATTATGCTAAGCAAAAGAAGACAGAAAGAGAAAGGGGGTTTAGTCCCACTTTCACTCCTTATTTCTTAGGGAGCAGAAGAGAGATATGTGCGCGAGGGGGCAAGGGCAGGGGCGTGTTGGAGAAGAAAAGGTAAGAAGATTCAATTGCATACCAGCTATATGTAATTGAAGGTAATGGCAGAGAAAAATTTATGTACATGGAGCAACATTTCCTTGGCTTGTAGGTATGTCACCCTTTCCTGCCAAACAACCAGATACATTTCTTGACAGTTAAAAGAATTCAAGGATCAAAGCAACTCATTCCACCTTCCTCATTGTTCTTATCTTGTACTAATATGATCTGCTTCTTTTACCATCTCTGGAAGTTCTCTGGCCAAAATTGTGTATGTATGAAGACTGGGTGTACAGTTTTT
Source organism: Stellera chamaejasme (assembly GCA_024586325.1). Taxonomy (NCBI): domain Eukaryota; kingdom Viridiplantae; phylum Streptophyta; class Magnoliopsida; order Malvales; family Thymelaeaceae; genus Stellera; species Stellera chamaejasme. The sequence goes on along the minus strand of CM044982.1, from coordinate 7,433,794 downwards.
ACGTTCCATAAGGTTGAGAAGCTTCATACAAAAATATGACTCCCCTTCCTTCACTAACCCATCAATCAACACCGTCCACACAACCTCATCATTACTAAACTGCTTCTCGAGCATGTTCTCGAACAAGGTCTGAGCTTGTTCCACATCTCCAGCTTTACATAAGGCACATAACAGGGATCCATAAGTTGACAGATCTGGCTTACAGCTATCCTCTTCCATAAGCCTGAATATTTCCAAAGCATGGTCCACCTCAAATTTCCTGCAGTGTGCAGATACAAGGGAACAATAAATGCTTTTATCAGGCCGAAGTCCTTTCTCTTTCATGTTCTCCGCCAACTTGTATGCCTCATAAGTTCTTCCTTCCCTGCACAAACCGCTCACTAAACTACTATATATGTCAAAATTAGGTTCACAATTATTGTCAGAGATTCTAGACAAGAGGCTAAGCATTAACTCAAACTCTGAAACCTCCGCATGCAAGCTACTGCCACAATCGGTTCCAGCTTGACCGACTGCCTTTCCTATTACCAATTTGCACTCCTTCCGCAACCCTTTCAACAGCACTGTACATGTCTGATAATTAGGCCTACATCCAGCATTAATCATAAATCGAAGAAGCAGGAATGCATGATCCAGTCTACCTAGCATGACAAAACCATCTATGAGCGAAGTGTATGTGACCTCATCTGGGACTAACTCTTTGCTCTTCATCTCACAGAGGAACCTCTCCGCTTTATTAGCTTTCCCTTCTTGGCAAAGCCCATATATGATTGAGCTATAGGTATATACATTAGGCATGCAGTTTCTATTCTGCATTTCTTCAAAAACCTTTAACGCAAGATCTGTCTGCCCATTCCGACAGAGCCCATCAATTAAAGATGAATAGGTGATGACATTCGGCACCAACCCTCTCTCTGACATGTCACGAAATAAATCCTCTGCTGCGGAGAGTTTACTGGCTTTGGATAAGCCATTGATTATTGCATTATAAGTTTCAACAGTGGGATGACATCCATGCTTCTGCATCCCCTTAAACAATGACAAGGCAGAACCCAATTTCCCACCATCACAATAACCATCAATCAATGCAGTATAACTAACCTGGTTAGGGTTCAATCCACGTCCCTCCATCTCAGTGAACAGATTAGATGCTGTATCTAGCTTCCCCAATTTGCAAAATCCTACAATAAGTTCAGAATACGTCCACTCATCAGGATTGCATCCATGATTCTTCATCAGATCAAACAATCTCAAGGCATTGTTCAAATTTCCTTGTCTGAGGTATCCAACTATAATCGTGTTGAAGGTTACCACAGATGGGGAGGGGCCAGCCCTTTGCATTTTACTTAAAAGAACCATTGCCTTCCCAGTGTCACCCATACAACACAAGCCATTTATGATTTCATTATAGGTTCGAGTCTCAAGAAGTTTACTATGACGTTCCATCCAATAAAAAATATCTAAAGCAGTGCCATACCTTCCTTCTGAACACAATCGATTTATCAATGCATTGTATGTAACTGTGCTTAGGACCAAACCACTCTTAACCATTTTGTGGTACAATCCAAATGCTACTTCAGTTTTCCCAGCCTTTGACAGTCCACTTATCAATGCAGTGTACGTCCGAACATTTGGAGGGCAACGCCTTTTCTTCATGGACATGACAAGCTTGATTGCCTCATCCACACGACCAGCTCTACATAGCGAGACAATCGGAACTGTATATGTATTAACAGTAGGCTCTATTCCATTAATGACCATGTCTTGGAACATCTGCAGTGCCTCAGAAAGCCTATTTTCATTACACAACCCATCGATTAAATGCGAGTATGTGACCGAATTTCGATCACATCGTTCCTTCACCATCCTGTCAAAACATTCAAAAGCTGAACTCAAATCCCTATTTCTGCAATGCCCAAGAATCAAGGACGTGAACGTATGGGTATCTGGCAACAGCTCATACTGGTAAATCTTACTGAAAAACAACTCAGCCTCACGAACCTTCCCTTGTTTACAAAAGATGTTAATCATAGTATTGAGTGTCAGCAAACTGGGTGTAATTCCGCTATCCAACATCTGAGCATACACACTCTGAGCTAAACCAACCATTCCAAACTTGCCCAGCTGACTAAGTAGCGTATTATAACTGTACAAAGTAAAACCAAAACCAGAACTTCCACTAAGCCCATTCAGAAACTCGAGTACCCGATTCAGCTCCTTCTCATTTACACAATCTTTTATCATCAAAATCCTAACATGATCAGCATGATTAAAATTTCGTTCTCTTACAAGCCGGTTCAACATGGAAGCGTAGCAACCCGAATCATGCTTGTAGCTGTGCCGCTTGGAAACCCAGTAAAAGAAACTCAGAACCGCGTCCGTGCTTTCGTGGGTGGAGATGATTTGGGAAACGTGGTGGGGTCTGAGGCTGAAGCTCAAGCGCTTGAGCTCAGGATTCTTCTGCCATTTCAAGTCGTACAATATACTGCAGACCTTGGAGACCAAACCTACCGAATGATTCGCCGCCACCTGCGCCGGCGAAGTAGACAGGATTGGTTGCGAAGAGAAATTAACGAAACAGGAGAGAAATCTGGGAGACGGGTTTCGGTGGAGAGTTCTTAACATTGCGCGTCGCGATAATCTATGTTCATCAGGGAAGCTTGAGGGGCGACAATCGTTCTGGTTTGGTTGAGCTGCAATGGTGGAAATGAAGAAGAAAGGGATTAAATCGTGTGGCACTGCGATTGAACAACAGGATCAAATTTCCGTTCCCCTGCAAGCCTACTCATTCAAGGGAATGTAAGAATCATGGTTGTAGCTGTGGCGCCGCCAGTGATTAGGGACGCCGTGGTTTTATGGGTGGAGAGGACCTGAGAGACGTGGTTGCGTTCTAATGGTAGCTCCGGTCGGAGGAGCTGGCATGTCCGGGACCTTCTTTTCTCTAGGGTTGCTTCACATGACTAAGGAATGCAGTAAATGCATATATTTTGGGATAAAATGGTCATTTTACCACTAATACTTGAGTTTTATTTTTAAAGTTCGTAAATCTGACAAATTAATCTTTAAATTATAGAATTTTTAAATTTTGATCCCTCCTTATAGCCTTATAGCCTCCATATGTCGTTACACAGCCGTTGTACCACTACCCCGTCCGTTGTTGCACCGCCGTTTGGTGCTTTTCCCTTTCTTGGTAACAAATTTTCTTGCAATGTTTTCGATTACTGACAGTTAATCGTCTCTAATCAGTTATTTAGTCATGCTACCCATTTAATTAATAATAGACTTTTTAATTTGCATATTCTTTGCTTTTCATTTGATATAAGATTGGGAGGTGTAGGAATTTTAAAGTTTAAGAATTAAATTGTTAGGTTTATAAACTTTAAGGTGAAAATAACACATTTATCCACACAAAAAAAAAATACCGTCAAGCGCTAATTTATACCATTTTCCAAATGTAAGTGGCAATTTTGCCACGTAAAAAAGTTTAATGATAAAAAGTTACCAACTCAAATATTAGTGGTAAAACGACCTCTTTTCCTTATTATTTTCATCATTTCCTTCTTTCAAATTTCCACTATGCTCTTTTACTAAATAAACTAGTTCCAACTATTGAGAATAATACGCTAATTAGAAATTCAAAAGAAAAATTTAATCATTTTAAGATATGTGTTCATAAAGTTGTCAATACGATTAATTAGATCCATAAAAGATTAATGAGTAATGACGGAATTTGAAATGAAAAAACATGAAAATTAATAACAAAAAAAATGAAAGAAACAAACTGAGAGAAAACAAAAGAGAAATGAAATCAAGAAAAAGAATCGTGAAAACAATGAAATAAACATAAACGATGAGACTAATTTTGGAACTTCACCGGTTTTACAATTCTAAAATTTTGTCTCGTATATAATTTACAAATATTTTATTGTGTCTTACTTGGCAATTCGAACATCCAAATTATGATTTTATAAAGATAACATAAATCAATGTGTTTAATTTTTAAAAATATTTCCTTCGGTTCTCTTAAAAAATTATTTTTAGTAATAAATTGAATTGAACAAAAGTTTTAAATTAAATATAACGATTAAATATGGACGATGAAACAATGATATTATATTCATGAAAGTAATGAGATAAAGTTCAAATATTTATTAAGCTCGTGATTGGATCGTTATCTTTTATTGAACAAAATGTGAAAATTACAAGTTTTTCGTTCAAACAAATAAGTAGAAAGTATGATTATTTAGTGACAATTTAACCTAGAATAAATAAATATTGAGAGGACTAAATACAAATTTATTGTATACACGTTTTCTCCTAAATATCAATTTAGGGAGTGAAAAAAATGTGACATAGATGTCTCTATTTTCTCTCGTTTTCCTTATCTTTCGTCTTCCTTTTATTTCTTTCTTTTTCTTCGTCTTCTCTTATATTTCTTCATCGAGTTTCTTTCTCATCTTCTTCTTCTCCTCTTTGTTCTTCTTTTTTTCAATGTAACTTTTGCTAGGATCAAGAAATCACGGAAATAAAAAAATCAATGCTTTTTCTCCAAGACTTATCTCTCAAACGTTGCCGCTGTCATTGTTCGAACTATCGCCGTCGTGGGCCGGTCTTCTGCCGGTGTGGAGTGTGTCCTCTAGCGGCTCAACCTCGCCGTTTAATTCTCATATGATATTCCTTGGCCTTGAGTTGTATCTGGTTCCAGTACGTTTTCTTTGGTACCACCACCTGATCACCGCTGGTTCGCTTGTGGTATGGAAGGTCTCACACGGCCAAATCTTTTTGAAAATGGCGGCACTGAGCGGAGACTCATCCTGCCCGGGATATTGATTCATAGGTCCTCGAACTGGTTGGGTTTTGGATCTCCCCTTCCAGTTTGTTTATCTTTTCAATTGATTCATCGATGTTGTCAATGATCCGAACCGTTCAGGACAACTCGAACCAGTTCGACGGGTTGTGAATTGGCCCTAGCATTTTTTGCTCTTGTCTAATGTAGATCAGATACCCAACCCAGCGTAGCAGTTGCTCTTAGATGTGGAGAATTTCTGTTAATCGTCAGATGGAGCATGTCACACTATTTCTCAACATCTCAGGTCGGCTGTGTCTGTCATATAGACGTTCCTATCCGCTTTACTAGCTACTTTTCGTTTTTAGCTATTTTAGTTTAGTTTGTTATGTTGGTTTTCTTCAGTTTCGTTTCGCCCTCTTACTCTATTCTTCAAGATTTGTATTATGATTATTTTGAATTAATAATACACTCCTTTTGTCCCAAAAGTAACGCAACATTTGACTTTTGATGTCAATTTGACTTCAATTTATCTATATTATTTTTTAATGGAAAAAATATCAAAAATATATATTCATAAAGTTAAGACATCAAATTTTTAGTTATATATAAAAGTTTCAAATTTTTAATTTGAATTGATAAAGAAATAAAATCATAAATTAAATACTGAAAAAACAATGTTGCATTACTTTTGGGACGGAGGGAGTAAATCCCAACGGATCTATTTACCACCTACCAGTGGAATGACACATATACCCTTCTCTATTTTGTTGCCCCAAATACGCAGCCAAGAGGGGGGGTGAAATTGGTTGGCCTAAAAAACAAATACTTTTTCTTAAAACGAAAATACTGGAGCAGTCTCAACCCGTTGAGAAAAACGCGACTGGAAAGACTTAAAAACAAAGAACCAAATAAAAACGCTTAGAAGATTGACACCAGCAATTTATAGAGGTTCGGTCAACGACCTACGTCCTCTCCTCAAGTTCACCACTTGAGAATTTCTTCCACTATACTTTAAAATGGTTACACCAACCACAAGTATACAAAAGCTTTTCCGGAGGCTCAACTATAACCTAACTTTGGTTTTCCCGAAGGCTCACCAAAAAACCTAACTTTGGTTTTCCCAAAGGCTCACCAAAAAACCTAACACTCCCCAAAATAGTTTTCCCAAGGCTCACTATTAACCTAACAAAAATCTCTGTTTGGTTTTCCCAAGGCTCACCAAAACAAACCTTACAAAACTGTTTTGTCGAAAACGACTCAACGTGTTGAGGTTTTTCATGAAAAACACACACAAAAACGATTTAAATCAACTTTTCTCTCTCCCAAAGATAAACTAGTAAACCATAGATGAAGTGGAGGCTTGATCCTCGAATAACACAATATTTGAGAGCTTTTTGATGCTTGATCGCTTTAATGATGAGAGAGCTTGAGTTTTCTTCTAATAATCGAGATGATCAACCATGAAAGCTTGCTCTCGCTTTTATACTAAAGAGGAGGAGCATATAACATCTCCTTCTGTTCTGCAATTCAGGAGTTGAGCACGAAATCCTCCCCAGAATCTGCTGATGCTAACGTTCAAATTCGAATCAAGAGAGTTAACTATGAAGGAGTCCTAACTAATTACAACTTAGAGTCCTAACTAAATACAACTCCTTTTTAAACACATCTACAGAATGGGCTTTAACAGGCTTAAAAGTTTGGCCTCTGAATCCGCAACTTACAACATAGCATTTGGACAAAAGTGTAAAACTATTTAAACACCCACCAAGCTTTTCTAAACTTTACACAAACAACCCAAACCTTTTGTAATCATCAAAATCCTTTTCTTGGAGAGGAATTAATCCAACATATTTATGAGTTGGGATCCAAATTTCAAATCCCTTAAAAGAGTTGTTTGACTAGCAGTAGCTAACTCACCAAAACAGAGCAACAATTTTCTCTCTGTAAAAGCATTTCACCGATGAAGTGCTCCCTCGTTACCTCCGCTCACCGCCGTGAAAACCCTCCTCCACCGACGACCTCCTACGCCCAACCGCACAGCAGCCACGTCTCCGACGTCGATGTTGCCCGTGAAGCCTCCATCTCCAGATGCTGCCTAACTCCTTCGCCAGTCTTCTCCTCTTCGTCCTCTCCTTCCTCTTTTCGGTGCGCTTCCACCTTCACCGGAATATGTCTCCGGAGCCGTTGCGTAGATATGGAGACAGTTGCTGCAAAAGGAAGATTTGGAAGTCATTGTCGCAAAGATCCAGAGACCGTCAATGAGCATATCCGAAAGCCTCTAATGTGAATCGATTGCAGATTCGTGGCTCCAGAACTAGAGTCCTTGATGAATTGATGCTTTCAACTCTGATCTGGAAATTATAAATTAATTATAATTTGTTCCACAAATTGCAGTGGTGACGGCGGCGGTAAGGGTGATGGTGAGGGTGGATGATGGTTTTGGCTTGAAAGAGTATTTTAGTCTTAAGAATTGTTAGTTAATTAGTTGATTTAGTTAGATAATGTTAGGATACACTATAGATTTTTTCAACTAGTGGGTAATTAAAAGGCTTGAGTAAATCCTTACCGTTTCAAAAAAAAAAAAACAAATTTGTATACACAGGCATTAAGGACCGATTCGGTAGGGATTAAGCACTTGGCTTTAATCAAGTGGCTGAAAAACGGCAGTGTATATGTGCTAATAAAAGACCAGCTTTTCTTTTGTAAATACAAACATGCCATTATCTTCTCTTCCGGGCCTTCACGATGCGTCCTCTTTCAAAACAAATTAAAAACTGGTGACATCCAAGCCTCCAGAGTCCACCCGACAGCCACGATTGGCTTCAATTGTCGATACCGCACCGTCGACCACCACCACCGAAACGAAACTGTTAGGAGAGATGTGGACCACCACCGTCGAGCACCGAATCGACGCGCTCCATCGTTCGTCGCCGCCATTGTTGGACGTACAGCTTCCAGTTGCGCCCTTCCCATCAGCAATCGACCGAGATCTCTACAGAATCGATCCCTTTGTACTGCCTCTCCTTCCCTTTGTTCATGATGTCGTGAATCTCCCGGATGGCCACTTCCAACGTTTGACTTCCCTAAGAATTGACTATTTCTCGCCGGTGCTCCAGCCCTGGTTCAGCCGCTCAGCTTACAGAGCTCCGGCGACGGGGGATCTCTCTGGATCTTTGTTTATGTTTATGTAAAAGCTTGTTGCTTGACTCTTGAGTTTTCCTGGCCACCGCAAATCGTCACTCCAAGTTGGAAACTCCAATTCGAGGAACAGATCAGGTGTCATTCGTCTGAGACACAAAATTTGGATTCGACGAACATGTAAAGAGTAAGAGGAGAGAATCAAAGGAAGACATCTAGAAGGGAAAAAAAAAAAATCAATGCCAGCAAAGGAGCATCATTTTAATCACATAGATCGGTTTGAGAACTTCATCATTTTGTAAGGTTAAAGAAAACGAGTGCATAATTAAGTTATCGTAACATGTGCGATGTTTGTAATTGAGAGCATCATAGTGCAAAAGAAGTGCATCGTTATGGTCATCAAATGCATCATTTTAAGAGAATGAAGAAAATGTAGTTACGATTAAGTCATCAAAACGAGTAAATCATTTTGATAGGTAGAGCATCATACTTGAAATAAAGGCATCATCCATGACACCAAGAGCATCATATTAAACGAATGCATCATACTTTATCAAGAGCATCATAATTTTACGAAGCGCATCATTCGTGACACCAAGCCACATCATTTTGAACCAAGATATCATACTTTGTTAAAAGACGTTAAACACTATATTCAAAGCGCGAGCATCACCATGGAATCTACGAGCATCGGATATGTCATTAAGAGCATTCATAACATTAAAAAGTTGAAAAATATAGTTTTAGAAGGGAAAAAGACACCCTATCAAATCCATAAAAAAGATGCAAGGTGGACATACCATAGTAACTGTAAGATCACGAGCATTTATAATCTTTTAAAGATTTTTGGATAAAAGTGCGTATTTCTTAAAATTAATTTGATACACCAGCTCCAAAAATGTTGTTTTTCTTTTTAAACATTTAATTTATAATTTTATTTCTTAAATATTTTAATATACAAAGTCAAATAATTTAGATGTAAGTTATAAATTAATGTGTATAATTTCTAAATATACTTTTTCAAATTTTTCTAATGTGTTTTTTCTAGTAATGATTTAAATATCTCACAACAACAAAATATAAACGTACCAATTTTTCAGTAACGGATGAGTATGTTAAAGGAATATATGAGGACAAATAATTGATTTATTGAAAAATAATACTCCTTCTGTCCCAAAAAGAATGTTACGTTCGATTTTTGATGTTTTGTGTGACTGAAATATTTACTATGAAGAATTCAACAAAAAAATTATACAAAAATATATTGTAAAACTACTAACATTGATTTATTATTTGCCTACAAATTATTTAACCTTATATTTAAAAAAAATTGAATAAAAAATCACAGATTAAATACTATATACAAAACGTAACATTCTTTTGGGGACGGAGAGAGAAATTTGTCAACATAAACGAACATGCATCTAACATTTTACCACCAACCTTTTTTATGGGGTAAATTTACCATCAATATTTAGTTAAAGAGCTATTTTTCCTATTGGACGTTGAGTTGCCCTAATTAATAGTGAGATACGTTTAGATAGCGATGATGTGACTTGCTACTCGGTGATACGTAGACATTGACCATACATTTCTTAGGAGTAAAATTCACTAGCGGTCCTAATTTTTATGTTTTTGACCTACTTTAGTCTCAAGTTAAGTGTTTGGTTTATTTCAGTCTCATTTTTTATGTTTTTGAGCTATTGTGGTCCTTTTCGTCTATTTGCGCGTTTAAGTTAACTATTTGCGCCGTTTAAGTTAACAGATTCATGTGAAATGACTATTGTACCCCTAAATTATTACTTCATTCATCCCTTATAATTTTTGCAATATAAGGATATGACACGAGGATTAAGGTGAGTAGAAAGAAGTAGAATTTTGACAAAATTATCCTTTAGAGAGAAAAGAGTTGACTAGGTGGTGTGAATGGAGTTAGTGGTATCAAATCATATAATAAAAAAATAAAAGAAGAGATGAGTGAGTGGAGTGGGTGGAGTTAGTGGTGTCAAATCAGATAATAAAGAAATAAGAAGAAAGATAGTTGAAAGGTTAAATTGGTAAATTTATTTGTAAGAGTTTACTAAAAAAGGAAACGTTGCAAACATTTAGGGACGTCCCAAAAAGGAAAGTGTTGCAATAAAAATAGGCCGGAGGGAGGGAGTACTATAATGGACCTAAATATGTTCGAACTAATGGCTCACACATTGGCACTCAACTCTCTTCTTCTATCAATTTTACCATCTTCCTCACTCACTCTTCCCTCCACTCCACTCGCCCAGAATTTGGATCAAACTCACCTCCTTGGTTACTTTTATAGCATATCTTCGACACCCAGTCTATCCTTCTTCCCAATTGTCCGTCGAGTAGCGCCGAGTAGCCTGGTCTCTCCATGGCCGAGGTCTACTCTCCTCTCTCGATACAGGTATGGCGAGCGCTCTTGAATTAGTTCGCTTTCTTCTTCCAGATATTCTCCCATATCGTCGGGGCTCTCGGTCACCATGCCTTCCTTACCAATACCATCATCAGGGCTCTCGATGCAGGTGGAGGTTGGAATTGATTCAATTGGGAATAGGGAGTCGGAGAGCGAGAGGTTTGAGAGCGGATTCGATTTGGGCTTTTTGTTTCTGATTGAGACTAGAGGGTGAGGAGAGTAACAATTTGGAGAAGGAGAACTCGCCGAGATCCTAGATTCCGACGCGTGGCTCCTCCACGACGATCGCAAGGGAGTTGACCGGAGAATCAACTCTGGTACTAGGTGGCCACTTCCTTTCTCATATATTTATTTAATTAATCTGAAGTGCATGCCTCGATTGATTGTTTATTTGGTTGAGTTAGTCGTCTGATTTATCCATGATTTTTAATTAAATTGGTTGAGTTAGTCCTTTGAGTCGATACTGGATCTGATTCTAAGGACGACAACTGAATGGAGGCCAGATCTGAGCGCAACGTTCGAGGATGGGTGGCTGGCTGGTTGCTGGCAACCTAGAATTGGCTTAAAGTGAGTGGATCCCACCCTGCAAGACAGAGCTTCGGGTGAGCGGATCATGGCACAACGTGAGATCTTGGCAACGTTCATCCGGGAAAAGAATTGTTGAACGACGGTAATGCTACAGTGGTTTGTTGAACGGAGGTGATGTTATAGTGGACAACATTGCTAAGGTGGAGACAACAAGAGGCGGTGAGTTTATCTTGATTGGTGGACTAGACAACATTTGCCTGAGTAAATTATTGCAAATGACATTTTACTGCTATTTTGTAATGAAAATGGAAATAAAAAACCCTTCAATTCTTGATTTATTTTTATTCAGTCAGTTTGGGTCAATTGTTTGCTATGATTTTGAGTTTGTAACTAGGATTGATTTCCTACTCGTCTCTCTAAATGACTTGGTTTTTTAGTTGAAAAGATTGAACATGTTTTTAGTTGAATTTATGAAGATAGAGAATGCTTCTTCTTCATCAGAGCATGATTCTGGAGCTGCGTTTGATGATGATCTAGCTCCAAGTATATGTGAATTGTAGGGAGTGGAGTGGAGGAAATAGTGATTGAGGAATATGGTAAAATTGATAGTAGAAGAGAGTTGAGGGTCAATTTGTGAGTCTAGAAAAAAGTTAGGGTAGAATTGTTTAGTTTGAAAATATTTAGGTCCATTATAGTAATAATTTAGGGGTAAATTAGTCATTTCACATGGATCCGTTTACTTAAACGACATAAATAGGCGGAAAGGACCGCGGTAGCTTACAAACATAAAAAATGGGACTGAAATAAACCAAAAACTTAACATAAGACCAAAATATGTCAAAAACATAAAAATTGGGGTCGTAGATGGATTTTACTCCATTTCTTAGGGTTAATGCTTTACTCCCTCGTCCTAGCAAACTTGGTACATATTATTTTTTGTGCCGTCCCATCAAAATTGATACATTTTCTAAAAAAGAAACCTTTTCACATCAACGTTACCTAATTATCCCTCATTTCTCTTCCCACTTAAAAAAGATATTTTTGTCTTATATATTTACTATACATTTTTATCCTATAGTCAACAACATTTCTTAATCTCCATGCCCAGTCAAATGCATTATCTTTGCTAGGACAGAGAGAATAATTTCATTTTAAAATTTGTAAACCTAACAATTTAGTCCTATAACAATTTAGACCTCCACCAGCCCGACATCAGTGCGACCGGCGGTGCTCTCTGGTACTGACTAAGAGGAGAGAAAACTGATGTCAGGCTGCTGAAGAAGGCTGGTAGTAAGTGTTAAGTGCTAACCAAGCACCTTTCTTTCTTTCTTTCTTTCCATTACCCATATCATGCCTTATGAGCTCAGCTATGGAGGCCCAGTCCAGGACACAGATGGGGTAGGTCGACATGCCCATTCAACCGCTTTTTGGGACACCACAGCACCAGACCAAACCAAACCAGGTCAGGTCAGGTGTTCATTTAAGCAATTTTTTGGAAATTGAGATAGAATTGGTTCAAAAGAACATGCTTTTTAAAATAAGGAGGAAGAAGCTAGTTGTTAAAATATTTATAATTTGAACTGGGATGAAATAGATTTTCCTGAAAGGAACCTTACCAAGGGGTAAGCAAACATATTTCTAAATTTTAGGGTACTCTTTAAGTATTATTTGTTACAAAGCTGGTTACAGTTGTTTCCTGATGATGCAGGGGAATTTGTCTAATTCGTGGAATTTTGTTCTCAATTCGGCATTCTGTTTTTTAATAACTATCAACTAGTTTCTAATACCCGCCTACGGCACGAGTTCTAAAAATTAATATTTAACCAAATTTATAAGGTATCAATATTAATAATGTATTAATTGGAGTAAATTTATGGTGAATTAGTGCATTTTTCATAGTTCTATGTTAAACTTACAATTAAAATATTAACATATATATATATAATATATTCGGAATATAAACTCAATACGATAAATTTACTTTTATTTCATTTATTATAAAAAATAATAAATCTGTCGTATATAAATTGACGAATGTGCAATAGTAAAACACTACCTTATTGTCCTGAACATTTGGCCCAGTGGTCATGCTATTGAGTACACTAGTAGAGATTTCGAGTTCGAGCCTCCGGTATCCCAAACCCTCTACCCCTTTGTATTAAAAAAAACACCACATTCTTCAAATAATCAACAAACTGTGTTTAAATTTATTAAACTTCATCTGTAAGATCTAAAATCGGGTGATCTGAGCCATTCCCTTGCAATATATGACATTAAGTAAAGAACATGTTTACATAAAGATCTAATATTTAAGAACTACCTGATATCGACATGATCGTTAGTTGTTATCACTTCATCTGCGTCTTTCTTGGGTGGCTCATCCGTATTATGTTTGTGGATGTGGTGCTTCGTTATACAAAAGGGGTAGGGGATCGGGGATACATGAGGCTCGAACTCGAGACCTATACAAGTGTCTTCAGGAGCATGACTACTTATTTATAATGATAAGAATTGATATAGTCAAGTTTTTTTTATTTAAAAGCACATTTCTCTATGATATTAATATTTATTATCGTGCAGATACCTGTCACTCGATCCGCAAAAACTAATCGATGTGCATGTACCCGCGATGTGGGTGCCTGCGTAATGTAGGTCGGTTATGGATAATAAAACTAGGTACCAGTCCCACTACATATGGATAACATTTTGACCTCAAATTGCAAACATGAAAATAAAAAATACGATAATTAATAATCTTAAAATAATATAGACTAAAGGCATAAAATATTTTGAGAAAAATATCCAAAAGCATTCACATATCTCTAAAAAAAAATTCACGTCTCATGCCTAAATCATGCCTAAAGCACGAGTAAATTACAAAGACAAAAATATTATTTTTATCTTTTTAACTATAGCAAAAAGAAAGGATGTTAGATGACAAACAAAATATAATATAAACAAAATAACAGTCATTCTTGCAAACAAAATAAAAGAAAAATATAAATGTGAAAAATATTTTTTTTAAATATGGAGTAAATTTAGTGACCCGTTATTTATAATGTACATGCTATTAAATTACATATTGTTTTAGCGACAAATGAAAAATAAATGAACAATTGTTTTTTCTTCCTTTCAACATTTTTTTATTAACTTATTCTCTCATTTTGTTTAACCCATATTTGTTTATTTGTTTAGGGGATATCTCCCTTATTTGTTTTTCTTATGTATGTGTTGGTACTTCTATTTGACATTGTCAATAAACACCTTTGTGTCTTTTCATTTTCACTGCTTTTATATCCGATTTGATTTTGTTTGGAAGATACTATTTATATTGATTAAGGTAGTATCATTTTCTTTTTACCTTACACATAAACTTTTCACGTTTATACATGTCACCCGTGAATCTAACTTTTATTCTTTTATCTTACATATTAATAGAAATTTTATATGCATAACATTAAAAACATCAACTCCTTTTTTTGGTTTCTGACCCACTAATAAGAAAACTGATCTAAAATGAAATTTGTATGTCACTAATTAAAAATGACAAAATGAATATAAGTCTCAATGATAGAAATCATGTATGAACAGAAGTGGACAATAAGCGAAAAGAGTTAAAATTAACCCGACAAACAAAGCTTATGTGAATAACTTTATGTTCTAGCAATCTAATGTATTTTCTGTAAGCAGCTTACTTTCAGCAGAAGCCACATCCAGCCTCCCCTTGTGTACAATCAGATCTTTTTCCTAGGGTTCAAGTTGGACAGTGATAAAGGAAAAACTACAGACCATGCACAAGGAAAGATACATACAAGTTAAAGGAGTTCAGTGTTAAATATAACTTGTGAACAATGAGTGTGCGGAAAATTTTTGCATCAAATTAACATTGAATTAATTAAAACTACTCTATCCATCCCAAAATAATGAAACGTTTGTCTTTTATTATCATTTGGCTTCAATTTATCTGTATTATTATAGTATAAAAAAATAATAAAGTATATTTGTAAGAAAGACACATCCAATTTTTATTTGTATACAAAATTTTTAAATTTCTATTTTAAAATGATTGAAAAATAAAATTAAAAAAAATTCAGAAAAATGAACTTCTTATTATTTTTTACCGGCGACGACTAGGGCTGTAAATGAGTCGAGCCGTTATCGAACTTACTCGAGTTCGAACTCGGCTCGTGTGTTATTGAGCAATGTATTATCGAGCTTCGAGTTCGAGTTCGAGCCGAGTTCAGGGCTCGATAATTTTATCGAGTCGAGTTCGAGCCGAGCCGAGTTCGGTTCGATTGCTTATCGAGCTATCGAGCAACACATACTAAAAAGAATATATGATAATTCATATGTAAATAATTAAAGTAGTAGGACCTAATTTACTACAATTATAAAGTATAATGAGTAATTTGAAATTAGTACGACCTAGTTGACTAAAATTATAAAGCACCAAGACTAAAATTACAAAATATCATATTTCAAGCAGCTATCGAGCCGAACTCGAGCGTAGTTTGAATAATTATTGACACATTTCGAGCAACTCGTGAGCAATCGAGGCGAACTCGAGCAATCAATCGAGTCGAGTTCGAGCCCGTATCATGAAGGCTCGTCGAGCTATCGAGCCGAACTCGAGCTCGATCAAAAACTTTCGAGCCGAGTTCGAGCCTAGCACAGTTCGAGCTCTGCTCGGCTCATTTACAGCCCTAGCGGCGACCCGTGAAGGAAGGATTGAGGAATGAGTTTGTTGTGATTGAAGAAGACCATTGGAAAAGATGTGAACGTCATGAGAAAGATGGAAACTTCGAGAGAAAGAATGAGAGGACAAAACAGGACACTCAATTAATGAGAGGGTAAGAAAATGGATAAAAAATAGAGAGAAAATTAATACTACTATTTAATGATTTGAACATTTTTTAGAGAATCAATCTAATTAATGAATTCAATATGGAGAGAATCAATCTAATTAATTAGAGAACTGAAAGTGTAAACCAATTCCTTAAAAAATGGTAAACTGATTGCTTAAAAAATGGTAGGCTGATTGATGCCTACATGACGTCAAAATTTTTATTTTGTCTAGTTGTTACCTACGTGGATCCTAAGTGTCCTTAAGAAATCACTTCATTCACTTTTTTTTCACTTTTTTTTCAGGTTCCCGTAATAATATATAATAATAAATGAAATGGGGCTGGCCGGGAAATGATCGGCACATCACAGCTGGCCGGGAAATGATCGGCACATCACAGCTGGCCGGGAAATGATCGGCACATCACAGCACACAACACCCTTTCATTGTATTGTATTGTAACATGGATTAATTCGAGGGACTCCCTGTTTGGTTTTTAGATGATGCCAAGGTCTCTCTCTGTCATGGTGTGACATGAAATATCATCACCCATTTTCTTCCTAAAAACAGCTCATTTCTTTCTTTCCACCAAACAAACAAACAAACAACAACCCTCCCTCCCCCCTTTCTTTGTTCATTTTCTCCTCGGAATCTCCATTCCAATTTCTGCTGCACAAAAAAGGGTAATAATTTTACCATCAATCAAATGCCAACTTTTTTCTTTTAACCACCAAAGCTTTCGTTCTTATCCAATTTTACTACCCCTCCGTTAACCTGCCCAATAGTACAAAGATTTGTTATATATATATATATATATATATATATATATATATATATATATATATATATATATATATATATATATATATATATATATATATATATATCATCCGGTCACTGAAAAAATATGCTATTGCTGGTTCTTATATTGTTAATTTCCTTCTCCTACACTAAAACCCCAAACGTTTTACTTCCTTCAATCCTGACGTTTATTTAATTGTTGAAGCATCGAGAAGCAACCAAATGTACATGTTCTGTGACATCTTTGGGCGTCCATCTTTTTCTCTTTAGGTCAAATCAAACATCTTCTTATGAGCAAAATCTTGTTTATCAACCTAACTTGTCAAGAAAAGAGGAGTTTGGTGACAAACTGTGAAACTTCTAGGTCAGGTTGTGGCATGTGGAGTTAGGCCACAAACATAATTCCTTTGTCTCATTTGTGTTGCCTCATTTTCTATACAATTTATGAAGAAAAAAGGGACAACATGAATGTGATAAAGAGAATATCAGTTTTAATTACTAATGTATGGAATCGAGTCACAAACATATCAAGTCATTGATGTGTCAGTGAAATGTACTATCACATAAGTATCAATGGAGCAAGAGTTTTTTTGAAAAAATCATTAACATATTTCTTTTGTTAGTTGGTACACATGGATAAAAGTTCACGTTGGTGTAAAATGATCTAAGAAACTATTGATGTACCAATCTGCACCAACAAGAAAATTAGGTGGTAAATTCGGCTGTTTCACCTTTTTCCATTTTCAACGATCCCAATGCCTTCGAGAGCCAAACTGGCCTCGAGCGTCAAGAAAGATAGTATTTCACTCTCTTGTCCTCCTCCTCCTCTTCCAATCCGAGCACGCCCTCTCTGAACGTGTCGGGTTTCGCCGCTCCGGCCGACTGCTCTGCGGGTCACCGGTGAGCCTTCTCCGTCCATTTAGTAGTTACCGCCACCCTACAGTTAGTCTTACGCTTCAAGCCTTTTGCTTTTGTTTGTTCCTCAGCAAGCCTTTTGCTTTTGCACCAACAAATCATGTTTGCTGTCACGAAACTGGGTGAAAATTTGTGAAAGTTAAATTTTTTCCCTCAACCCAGTCAAGCAATTTGTAGACTACAGTTACTCTTTACATGACGCTTAATTTTACAAGCTCGAAATGAGTGGGACTGGAAATTAGTGGCTTTGCTTTTTCCAGAATCTGCTTTTTAGTGGAAAGTTTTCGACTTCAATTCTTCTCTTCCCCACTAAGGTCGTTCTTTGAGGTAAAATGTCTGTTCTGATTCTGACTATTGGATCGAGAGAAGTTGGTTTCTTGTGTCATCTTAATCATTCGTCAGTTTAGGTACATTGTTTCCCTCATACATACTTTATTCTTATCGGTTCAGCATGTTGATAATTCCACAGGTCCAGCTCCTTGTTTTTGCAGACGGCTCAGATAGCACCCTCTTCATCTTCATATTGGTGAACATCTGCCTGTCTTCTCTGATAAGTTTCCTGGTTGGTCTGTTCAATTTGAGGTGTGGAGTGAGCAAGGCTGGTCATGGCCGCCGCACCTGGTTCTAATGTAAGCCAACACCATTCATTACACATGCTACCTCCTAGGCAACAGCCACGAACAGGGGTTTTGCGGACTTCACTCCCCCTTGTATCGCAAAAACCTCATCTCTTACCCCAAATGAAGGACAGGAGATCGAATCCGGATACCAACCTTGACTCCCCTACCGGTAGCATGAGCTCCCGAGAGACATGGCCGACTGCTGGTGCTGCCACAGGAAAGAAGATGGAGATTGTGAAAACTGAGAATGATCTTCCCGATCAGTCAGTCAGTCATCGTGTTTCTAGCACTGATAAGATCACCCTCTGGGAAATAGTGGGGGAAAGTATTGATCTGATTGCTGAAAAGATGAATCATTTGCCTGTTGCGTTTCTGGAAGAACTCAAGGCTCAGCTCAGGTCCATGCTTGATGGGAGTGGTGGTTCAAAGAACAAGGAGGAAATATTCATTCTGCAGAAGCTTGTTCAGAGCAGGTCTGATTTAACAGCAAAAGCGTTGGTTAGAGCTCACCAAGTGCAGCTGGAGATCTTTGTTGCAATAAACACGGGAATTCAAGTATTCTTGCACCCCAGTGTCAGTCTCTCACAGTCTCATCTCATTGACATTTTCGTACACAGGAGATGTAGAAATATAGCATGCCTATCTCAGCTCCCAGCAGAGGATTGTACTTGTGAGATTTGTGTCCGTAGGAACGGTTTCTGCAATCTTTGTATGTGTGTTATATGCAACAAGTTTGATTTTGATGTGAATACGTACCGCTGGATTGGTTGCGACTTGTGTTCTCACTGGACTCACACAGACTGTGCCAGTCGAGAGGGGCAAATCTGTATGGGACCTTCCATCAAGAGTGCTGCCAGTCCTAATGAAATGCTCTTCAAATGTAGAGCGTGCAACAGGACATCTGAGCTTCTGGGGTGGGTTAAAGATGTTTTCCAGCACTGTGCTTCTATCTGGGACCGGGAGGCTCTGATCAGGGAACTTGATTTGGTTAGTAAGATATTCCATGGGTGTGATGATCCAAGAGGAAGGAAACTCTTCAAGGAGTGTCAAGATCTTCTGGGAAAGATGAAAGGTGGATTACCTGAGACCACAGCTTGCAGGTTGATGTTGATCCTTTTCGAAGGTATAAATTTTTGCTCCTCTAGAACTGTGAAGAGTTACCAGTAACTGCTCCTGCTTTAGGATTCTTTGGCATGAATTTCAGTCTGTGTTTCAGCTTTTTTGTTGACAAATGACATCGAGAAAGCAATACTAAGCAAAGTTTAGCTTTATGTATTAATTTTGCAAGTTGATAATTCCAGTGGTCAAGTGCTGAGCATGTAAAATATCTGCAGGAGATATCTAATACATGTTCTAAGAGATTTCACTCGGTTCAACAAAGCTTAAGAGAATCCGCAGCATCTGAAACTTGATGATGGAGTTAGATGGCTAAAAGGATCTTAAGACTTGTGAATCTGAGTTAACGAGCTAATGGTTTCAGTTTTTTTTTTATTCAGTCTGCTGGCCCATTTATTTGAATTCTCGAATTATCTTTTTCATGTCCTAAGTTGAAGGCATATAAAATTTTGAATTTGTTGAAGGCAATAAAGCATCTCAAGTAATTGGTTTCCTGACTTGAATGGTTTACATTTTCTGTGCATACTCTGTGCAGAGCTTGAGGTTGATTCTTCAAAGAGCCTTGAAAATGGGGAAGGTGGGCGATCAGTAGCACCACAAGAAGCATACAGTAAAATATCAGAAGTAGTCAAGGAGGCAATCAGAAAGATGGAAATGGTGGGTGACGAAAAGATGACAGTGTTCAAGAAAGCCCGCATGGCTGTAGATTCGTGTGATCGGGAGCTTGAGAACAAGGCAAAGGAAGTGGCAGAACTGAAGCTTGAGAAGCAGAAGAAGAGACTGCAGATAGAAGAGCTGGAGAAAATTGTGAGGTTGAAACAGGCAGAAGCCGAAATGTTCCAAAAGAAGGCAGATGAAGCGAAACAAGAGGCTGAGAAGCTACGGAGAATTGCTTTAGCCAGGTTAGAGAAATCCGAGGATGAATATGCAAGCAATTACCTGAAGCATAGACTGAGCGAGGCGGAGGCAGAGAAGCAACATCTGTTTGAGAAGATGAAACAGCAGGAGAGTTCACGCAACAGTAAAGGTGATCCTTCACAGGCACGCTTGTACTCCAAGATTGATGAACTGATCAATGGCTACAACATTCTTAAAACAGATACACAGCCAAATGGGCACCGCTCTTTAAGGCCAAACACTTAAGAGGAGCATACAGGACAAACTAGCTTGTAGTAATTGTCATAGATAACTGACTTGGTTCAAATAATAGGCGCAGGAGAACTTCCATTCATTTCATGTTATCATCCATACCAGTCGATCATAGTTCCTCCAAAGTTAAATCATTTTGTTTTGCTGTATATGTTTCATTCAACATCTTGAACAGCTTTTTGCTGATGACAAAACTAAGAACCATTTGGAATAACCTCTTTTTCTTTTTCTTTTTCTTTTTCCTTTTCCTTACCCTATCCCCCCTTTTTTCTCTACTTTGTACTGTTGAAACGCATCGTCAGGCTATTGCCAATATTGGATTGCTTACAAACATTCATACGAGATTATGACAAGTTCAGCGTCCTTGGACTTTCTCGTGTACTTCAAGTTTGCCCCAAAAGCTTGTAATTTGATCCTTGGGACCAAATATATAGTTTGAACAGCAGATAACGTGAAGGCCACTCTCCCTTCCACATGGATCTGAAACATATCTTGCATGTTGCCGACACAGAGAATGCCTTTGCTTTTCTATCTTATAAGAATCAATTCGCCTTGTCATTGTTCATGCAATATACTTTCTCATTGTTCAGATCCAACTATTCCGCTTATCTCAGTGAAAATGCCATCTCTCTTCTCACAGAAAACGAAGGTAACTCTGCTGCTAGCCCTACTGATAATGTTGACAGTTCCTCGAAGCTCAGGTACGCATCCTTCACAACTGATTGCTACTTACGGTTCACCACCGGTTTCTGACACCGTTGCTTCCTTTCATGACATCGAAGGTGAGTTCGAGCAATGGTGCGTAGCGGATGAGCAGACACCGGATGCAGAACTGCAGGCGGCCATGGACTGGGCTTGCGGTCAAGGTGGTGCTGACTGCAGCAAGATTCAGAAGAACCAGCCCTGCTATAATCCCAACACTGTGAGAGATCATGCCTCCTATACTTTCAACAGCTACTTTCAGAAGATGAAGCACAAAGGTGGATCCTGCTACTTCAGAGGAGCTGCCATGATTACAGAGCTCGATCCCAGTAAGTCCTCACACATTTCCATCTGATACCGAAAACATTGCAAGTATGATCCCCATGTGCCTAGGAAGTGTTAGCCATGTGAGATTGGATTAGACCCTTTCACATAATAAAGCTTGTTACTTTATAAAATGCTCCAATAGAACTAACAAGTAGCAGTAGCTAGCAATTTGTTTAATGTATAAAGTGGAGCACATGTCAAAGTGAGAGCCTTATCCAACCTTAGATCACGGAGATGATGATGAGATTATGTGTGTTAATGAGGCACAGCACAGCACAGCAAAGCAAAGCATAATGCTTTTGTTTGGTTTCATCATGTGCAGGTCACGCCCCTTGCAAGTATGAATTCTTCCCATGAATTCAACAAACAAAGAAGCTTCTTTGATCAGGTTTTGTGACTGAATATCGTCACACCTTCGCAGCAACCAACACTGGGATTTTGTTACTCTTCTAATTTCTTTTCTTTTCATTTTTTTTTGGGGGGGATTCAAAATTCAGATCTCATTTTACTATTTGTTTATTACATCATTATTACATCTGAGGCATTGCTTCAAGTTAATGGAGTCCCGGTTTCTCTTCACATTTCATCCAAGTTCTTTCTACACTACAACAAAAGACCTGCTTCAACTACGTAAAACAGGCCAATTAAGTGCTCAAAGTCTTGCATTATTTAATCTACAGCTTTAGTTATTCCAAAATTATGAACATGAGTTTTTAGAGTCAATTCCGTTGCAGTTTCGTAAAAATAATTATTGTCATGTTTTGACCATATTTTAAAAACTTGTCATGTTTAGGTCCTGTGCTCAGGTACTCTGTCATATTATGGTCATTTCTGTCCACTTCAACTGTTAACTTTGACGGAATTATACGAAATGACCGTTTTGACCTTCTAACATTGGAAGGGAAAAAATTTAACTTAACCCTTACACTTCTGTTTTCTTAAAGTTTTCACTCAATTTTCTTCTAAATCTACCGTTATGCTATCTCTCCACTTCAAACCAACTCTCTTGTAACTCCTCCGACGGTTCAGACTTCGACGGCTCACACGTATCTGCAACAACTCTGCGCGCCTCCTCCCCAGCCCCACCTAGGGGTGTGAAACTATTCGAGCCGAGCCGAGCTCGGCTAGAACTCGAGCTTTAACGAGCCCAACGAGCTGAGCCTCACGAGCCTCGAGCTCAAGCCGATTTTGAGGCTCGAATAATAAACGAGCCGAACTCGAGCTCAAAACGTTCGGCTCGTAAGGGGTTGTGAGCCTTAACGAGCTCGTCTAAAATTACGATACTACCCTTCACGAACCATCGAGCCGAGCTCGAGCCTTAACGAGCTCGTTTACTCAGTGTTGGGGCCGAATCGAGCCTAACCGAGTTCGCGAGCCTAACGAGCTCGAGCTTCACGAACCATCGAGCCGAGCTCGAGCTTGAATTATCGGGCTCGATCGAGTTCGAGCCGAGCCCGAGCTTGAACCTACTAGGCTCGGGCTTGGCTCGTTTCGAACTCACCCCTAGCCCCACCGCAGCCGGTGTCGGCAAAAACAGCCGCCCCAATCTCATCCAGCGGATGCTCTAAGCGGGTCAATTGCCCCACTCAATCTCATCCATCTTCTTGTTCCACGCCTCCATGTCCTTCCGTGAGAGGACCAAACAATTGGGGTCGCGGCCGTGGTCGGCGAATTCGAGGAAGAGACGCTGGAAGTCCCGAAGGGAAGGGTCGGAAGAGTGATGGCAGAACCGAGGGACGAAGTCGGCGATGATGCTGAGATTGTGGGTGAGCTTGGCGCAGGCGATGGAGAGGAGGAAGGAGTCGCAGTTGGAGACGATCTTGCGGACGCCGTCAAGGGAGATGGATTCGTTGCGGAGGCGAGACACATGGGCATCAAAGAGGGAATTCCAGAGGTGGGGCAGCTTGGACATGAGGTCGGCGATCTCGAAGATAAGGACGCCGACGGCGGGGCACATTTGTTTGGAATTAATTTTAGGGTTTAAATTTTAGGGAAATATAAAGTTATGGAGTGATTTTTCATAGTGTTAAATGATAAATTAACACAAATCCGTTAGACTAACATCCCAACTGGATGGAAAGGACCATAATAGGACAGAATACCCTAGGATAGGACCTAAACAGAACAAGTTTTTAAAATATGACCAAAACATGACAATAATTATTTTTACAAGACTGTCAGCGAAATTTACTATGAGTTTTTAGTTTCAACAGTTGAGGAATTCAGTTATCCCAATGCAATCACTTACAGATTTCATGGGAATATAAGAGAATATCAAACTTAATACGGAAAGACCATACATTACGCATTGAGAAGATTTCATGATATGAACCACAACCATTCAAAAAAGAGAAGAAAATTTAAACACGAAGCAGTTGTTACTTTTAGCTATTCAAATACTTCCAGTGTATTATTGGTGCATTTATTCTTAGCATTTATTTTATGATTTTTTAATCATTTTAATATAGAAAGTCAAACAATTTACACGTAAATGATAAATCAACATTTGTATTTTTTATATAAAAAATAAATAATAATTGTCAAAAAACATTAATAGCAAAAATTTAAGTGAAATACATCGAAAATCAAACACATCAAGGACACAGGAGGGACTAGCAAACTCTGAATGCCGCTAATTGAACCATACATGCCGCCAATTAATCTAACCAGTAATCAAAGCCTTTAATTGAACAAAGTAAAAGTTTCCATTAGTTGACCTTTTTACATCACTGAACCCTCTTTTCTTACCTTTAGCCAAAGGCAGGGCGTTCCATATGCATCACGAGGAAAGTAAAGCAAAGGGCAGCGCATTCAGGTAACGGACAGTCCACCAAACTATAACATTTCTTGTATTGTGCAGAGAATTAGTTGTTGTCTTTTAAAAACAACACATGCTCCTTGTAAGATTCATCTAACTTGTTCTTAGAACAGCAGAGTAGCCCAAGCAGCAAGGAAAGCAAAACCACCAATCGGCGCCGGAGTGGAATACTTTCGATCTTCCAAAAGAGCCACAGTGTAGCACCTGCAGGATAAAAATTCTCATCCTTTTAATCACTGATATGTGCAGAATCATATTACAAGGTTCTAAGACTTAAGGAAATGAAGAATTCCTTTGACATAAACTTCATGAAACATGCTACTAGCAGCACTCAAACTTGAGCTCCTGAGACTCACCACATTGCACTTGCAATGCAACTGAGGGAGGAGGTTTAAGCGCTGATTTTTCATCTTAAATAATAGTGTGATCAAAGTAATAATACCCGGATTACGCATTAATGAAACAAAATCAGTTATCTCGACATCTCAAAAAGGCCTCCCATAGCCTACCCTATTTAGTCAGGTTAAAGCCAGGCTTTGAACTCCATCTTTGCTTCTTCTCAAAATCCCCATCTCTGGGCCCCACATCAAAAAACTGAATGGTTTAACTGGTGGAACAACAATAACTTCATATTTGGAACTTCACCAAAGTTTTGTCTGTCCTCTACTAAAATACTGTAATGTGTTGAGGTTTCAAATTACACAGAGTGGGAGACTGAAACTTCAAAACAAATACGTTTATGCTAATATCATACCGGATGTGGTTTAGATTATGCAGCAAATATTTAAGAATTGTATATGAGTAATAAATATTCCCAAATGAGCCAAAACCATTTGTAAGAAAAAAAAAACATTTTTCAACCACAAACTAGCACACACATTTGGGCAAGCTTCAATCATTCTCATTGGTCATTCTCATTCTCATTCCCATTCTTTGACATGTTATGTTCCAGAAAATGAATATGTGTTACGTGTCCCTGTGACTAAAGGCATGCATCAAGGTTAATTCAATTAAATGAATTCAGTTCACCGCAACCAGGTAAACATGCCCCAGATCAATCTCATTTTCAGTAAGCTAGAATGACCTGGTTTTCTCAGCCCTTACGAGACAACCCACCGAACAAAATAGCATCAGAGGTATGAAGTTGGAAGGTAAAATAAATTGTTTCAGAAAACTGATGAAAGCATAAGTTACTGATACTAATATTTTCTCAAGGCCATTATGCAGATATAAATGTGAAGACAATAGCAAATGGACTTTTATCAGATTCTTAACCAGAGCTACAGTATATATGCCTGCTAAAAAATAAGAGTAACTAAGAAAGCAAAACTCCATATATGGATCTATTTAAAGCAACCAGCTTCACCTTCCTCAATTCTACTTGATTAATAGACCAATTAAGCATGCACTAAACAGAAAAAGGTAATTCAGTTGAAAGGAAAGCTAGAAAAGGAGGCAACTTACGTTCCAGAGAAAGCAATGATCCCAGCAGTCAGAAGACCTCCAAACTGTAACATAAGAATATTATTTTTAAGAGAGAAAAACAAAAAGGCAATGACCTTATAAGCTTGAAAACAAAGCAATACACTTTATGGAAGCATTTTTCAAGCATTCTTTTAGCAGGATCTGGAGATTTACTGGAAATGGAACTCTAGCATAGCATGAGCAGCAACATAAACAGAAAGAGAGACAACATACAACATTTGGGTATTTGGTGATGGGGGCAGCAACTAGAGCGGCCGTATGGATCAAATGATAAAGAGATGCAGTTTGCCATACCTTCAAAAAACAAAGAAAAAGAAAGTGGAAATCAACCAAACCAAGCAACAAAAAAGGTCAATCATAATAGATAAATAGGAAAAATTGAAAACAAAACCACAAAAATTCAAAGCAATCATAGACATAAGAGGAACAAACGAAGAAAAGGTACATCTTTGTAACTAGGGTTCTGGGGTTTAAAGCCATGGGCACCGTATGCTCCCAATCCAACAGCCACTATTCCTGATATGAATGAAATGTTTGTGTTAAACGTAAGTCGGATTGAAAGCAAGAGGAAATGAAGGAGATTAACAATAAGCGATCTAGATTACATCAAACATCAAGGTCAGGGAAAAGAGGGAAATCGGGAAAGAAGTTGATGGAGTACCAGAAACAGCAGCTACTTTGTGCCACACAAGAGCGTCCATATTCTCCTCCGTTGGTCGAGTAATGTAGTACTATCAGCTTCAACTGATAGTGCCGCCGCCGTCGTTGCCGGCGTCAATAGCCAGAGGAGTGGATTTTACGATTCTGGTCAGCCTTCTTCAAGTTTGGTTGTCGTTGGAAATAATGTGGGCTTTCCGAGTTATTACAATAGGGGTTTCAAACACGATAGGGTTTCAAACCAAGGAGTGGGTGAGATTTTCACGAGAAATTGAAGAATTCATTTTGTCAATTATCGTAAGGTGAAAAAAAATATTTGTGGGTTTCAAAACTTAGGAGGATAGATTAGAAATTGAAGAATCACCGTGAATTCTCGTGAGGTGACAATAATAATATTTAGAAACTATTTAAAAATTAGAATGTTCATTTATTATTTACATATAAATTATTAATTTTTAGTTATTAAAATATGGAAGAACAAAAATCATAGATTAAATGTTGAATTCCATTTTTCACGGTGAAAAACTGATTTTCACACCTTAAGTGATTTTTGGAGAAGTTAAAAACTTCCAAAATCACCATAAATTTTGGAAGTGAATCACTCTTCATCCTCACCTCCACAAAATGAAGTTTGAAGCCCCTAATTTCTCCCTTGCTGTTGCGGGTTAATAAGAATTACATTTTCACCCGCATAGTTTCGAAATGCACACTTTCCCTCCTGGTTTAGTTTTTCTTAGATTAATTACCATCTAACATGATCATTTCAAAATTTAAAGGGTTCACTCTTACCTTTTTTATACCGCTTTCACATAAGATGCATAGGTTGAGGTTTTTACTTAAATTTTGATTAGAAAGTTTTCGTTAAGAAAAATCTAAACAAATCTATGAATAAAATATATTTTGGGCGTAAAACAATTATAGTGATAAAACTCAGGGTCTAAAACGATTTTTACTGCATTAGTTGTCGAACTGCTTTACATGGGATTTATATTACCAGTCATGCGGTAAGCACAAAGAAGAAAGCCGAATGAAAGAGCGACGTGATTATCCATTAATAAAGTTATGTTGTAGTACTAGCTTCGAATTAAATTGAATTTATTATTTTAGAATATTATGGTTTATAATAGTCATCCCCGTAAGCTATACTGTTCTTGCACTTCTGTTTTTTTTTCTTTTTATTAAGTTCTTGCACTTCTAAGGTCTCTAAAAGTGTTTAATCGTAATAAAAAAACGTGTTTTTTATATTTTATTCTTATAATTAAGTAAGCTACATAAGTCCTTCAATTCTTTAATCGTCAATGATATTGGTTATGTGTGTGTATATATTGGCATGAGAGAACAAAAATTAGTAATCAATCTAGTTTTATTTTATGTGAATGCATAGTGGTCTTTCTTTTCTTAAAATAGCTAACGTGCAGAATTAAGAAAAGCATAAGAATCTCATACTTATACTTAAAACATCTCCAACCGACTCTCTATTTTATTGGATTGCTCAATTTTGGAGATTTTTTTGACTATTCTTTGATTCAACAAACTTTCCATCTAATTCTCTAAAATGGAGAGGGCAGAGAAAAAAAGCGAGATCCACGCCAAATATGGAGCACTCGCCAAGTATTTGGTGAGCCTGTTAGAATTTTTTGTATGTAAGCTATATTAATCATCTAATTTTGTGAATCGGGTTAAGGATTAAATTGGTCAAATAAAACATACAGAGGGACCCATATGGTGATTGATCTAATTACGAGTCAATAACTCCATTTGATAAAAGATGTGTGGTTTTAATAAGTGTGGGCCGGTAGAGTTCGTCGACCGTTGATGGGTAGATCTATGACTAACTCTATATAAGGAGAGCTAGGTCCCTCCCTTAGCCACCACTAAGACTACAACGTCATTAGGGCAAAACTTTTGATAGTGAAGTTCTCCACCCAATGGGAGTGCCGACTGTTGGAATAAGGGAGAAGATCTATGCTTCATCAATCTTGATTCTGCTACGTTTTCTAGATGGAGCCTAAATCAGGTCAGATGTTATTATTCAATGTTAATCACGTGTTCTATACTCTCATGTATGATCTTGTGGCTGTGAAATTAAATTAACAAAACCTCTATCATCAATGCTCCACATTTTTCAAGTCAACAAATGCTTCAATTAACAGACATTGTATTCCCTAGTCCCTACCTCTCTGTGTCTCTCTCAATCTTTCTACTCCTCTCTCCTTTTCATATCTTTTATTCTTTCTACTCATTTATTATTAGTTAAAGATGAAAAATATTTTATTATTGTAATAAATGAATGATTCTCCAAAATAGAGAAGTTGCTGGAGTTGGAGCGTTTTTTTTAGAGTATGGCTGTTGCTTCCCCATTTTAGAGAAAATTTTGGGGGAGCTGTTGGAGATGCTCTTACAATCTTGAAAGTCTGATCTAAATTGCATTTTCCGCTCATATTTAATTAAAACGCCATACTTATCCTATATTTGTAAGGGTAAAGTGCACTTATAGTTCTGTAAATTTAATTCTTGTCACATTGGGGTCATGTTTTAATTTTTTTGTCCAATAAAATCTTGTTTTGTTTTTTTACTTTTTTAAAATTTGTAGTCTTTTTCCATCCGGTATCCGTTAAGTTTAACGGATTTTGGAGGAAAATGATAATTTTTAGCAACTCAACTTTTTTAAAAAATCGAGTAAAGTGCACTCATGATCCTATAACTTTAATTCGTGTACTATCGTAGTTCTGATTTATTATTTTGTACCATTAAAGTCTCATTTTTAAGTTTCTTTTGCATTCGTGGTCCTTTTCTGTTAAAGACCAGTTATGTTTAACGGATTCGCGAAAATTGATAATTTTAGGCACTAAAATTTATTTGAAAAATCTATTTGCACCCTAAGTTTTAAACTTAACAATTTAATCACCCTAAACAATTATACCCAAAAATTTTCAAACTTCACCTAAACCACCATATCCAACGGACCACCCCGACCACGATTTAAAGTTATATGACCATTGGTGCATTTTATCCCAAAAAAATATGTTTACACCCTAGGGTTTAAAAGTAGCCATTTAGGCATCCCCAACAATTATAAATTTGACACTTTTACCCAAAAGTTTTTATTCCTTCCTTCCACCATCCTGCCACGGTCCGGTCACCGCAGCCGCCGACTTGCCGGAACTCACCATTTGTAGTATGGGGCCGTAGATCGGGACCTAAATGGTTAGTTTTAAAACATATGGTGTAAACAGATATTTCATAAAAAGTTCAGTTGTTAAAATTTTCATTTACTCCCAAAGTCCGTTTAACTTAACGGAGATCAGATGAAAAAATGAAAAGGAACCATGGATTTAAAATTGATTCAAAAATATGATTTTATTGGACAAAAAGTTAATACAAGACCCCGATGAAACAATAATTTAAAGTTAGAGGACTACTGACGCAATTTACCCTGTATTTTTAACATTGTTTATAGAAAAGTTATAAATCCAACTTAATTTGCATTAACTTCGATAAACATACACATACACTTACTCATATAAGCGATCTATAACTTATAATTAGACATTCTTTTCCAGTAAATGTCGTGTATTATCAAGGAGAAAAACAGATAGTACAATGACACATAAGAGAAACATATCACCAAACATGACCCAACATTAAAATGATGAAAACCATATAACATAAAGCCAAATGGGTTAAAACTAATTAAATCACGGTAGCTAGAACTAAACAGCCAAAACCACAATGTTCACAGTACTAAAAGACAACTAAATGAAAGAAAAAATATAACATGTGAATTGATCAAAAAACACAAAAAGATGACATAACGCGACTCTGGTATGGTTTCGATAGTGCAGTCAATCCCATCGGGCCATAATTGGCCAAACCAGAGACTAGAAGCTTGAAAGTTGCTCATAACGTACTCAGTATGGAACGCGGAAAAATCCATATGTCATACCCTTGCAATGTCTTCCACAGCTTGACTTCCATGAGATCTTGGACACCGATGAGATCACCACGATTGTGTTAAGCACATACTGAACCACCAATCGATCACCCAAGCCTATTGACACCGCAGAAACACAGTCCGGGGGGCTTAGATACCAAACAACATTGACGCCTAATCCTCGTGTGATCCCGCAGGGTGAGCCCAGGCTCAATCCCGCTGTCTAAGAAAACAAAATACCTTTTGCTCCATTCCAAGACACCAACCATATCAGTCTTGCCGATAAAAGAAACCCAAGATTCCAGGTACATGACAACACCAGACAAACTGTAGGGGCCATAAATGGCCCAGGAAAACCCAAAGATAATGACGACACAAGGCCAATGCAAGGAGGAGGTAGGGGCCACGATCCGCTGCTGCGAACCATCGGCTAGGTGCCCAGGGAGCAGCAAACAAGCGGCAATTCGAGAACTCAAATAGGTATGACTAGCAAACCGAGAACGGGGCGGCCTCCTGGGGGATTAGCAACAGGGTAGGAGGCCAAGGGTGCTACTGGTTAAGCCCTATGCCTAGCAAAGAGGCTTCGACTCAGAGGAGCGAGAGAAATAGGTGGTCTTGTGTTTGATCACCAGCCACCACACGAGTAACGCGATCCACAAGCGTGAACGTAAGGTTTTGGCGAGATCCGGAACCAACGACAAGATAATAGCGCTAGCCTGGAGGGATCTACGTGGCGAAAAGATGCCGCACCTAGAAAGAGGAGGAAGTGGCAACGATGATGAGCTCATAGGGTTTTCACCATTGATCTCATCAATTTTATTTTTTATTTATTTTTACCAAAACATATACGGGGAGAAGGAGAATGCCATACACGGGAGTACTGTACTTTTCATTATCAAGAGTATTAAATTGTGTAGATAATTAGACCTTCTGTAACAGCATAAAAATGTGAACACACAAGAGTATATAATTGTAAGTTTTAAATTTGAGAAGAGTAATTGTTATTTCTATCCAAACTCAGTAGCTGAATGTAGTTAGCCCTTCTCTAGCTCACACCTAAATTTTCTCACCTAGAAGCACCTACATTGACAAATGAAAGCTAGCTATCTCCATTTCTTGAGGATTGAATGGATCTCTCATTTGGTTTGTAATTTCCACTTGAATTTCTAAATGTAATTTCCACTTGAATTTCTAAATGTAATTTCCACTTGAATTTCTAAACAAAACCCTTATAAAATGCCAACTAAACTGACTGATTTCTAGTAAAGAATGTGACTAATTATCTTTTAGGAATAAATTCATAAATTTTCACAAGATTCCGTAAAATTCGTTTTAGTATATCTACCACTCTTCTTTTCAATTTTGTTTCTCAAAATAATAATAAAGACATTAAACGTGGGGAACACCATTTAGCTCAACTAAACTAGCATCAAAGTGACATGGCCATATAACATGTTATACATATTGTTAATTTATGATTATGATCCATTCTTTCACAATTTTGAAATATGAAATTTTTAAAATTTACATTTCACTAGCATGTTTTCTCATAGCATATTTTTCATTTTCTATATTTTATAAAATCTAATAGGGAGTATTGAATTTCATTATCCGTAAAAGAACACAAATCAAGAATTCCTCAACTCTGTGCATAAATAAACAGCTTTGCATAGTGTAAAGAACTGCAGGGGTAAAATGAAACAAATGAAACTGCCATACAATAAAAGTTAAAATACAAGTAAAAAAAGAAAATTAAAGAAACAAATAAAGGAAAATGAACAAAAACTAACCTTCCATTTCCAGAGCCTCTCTATATATTCTTCACTACCAGACCCTTCAAAGGCTTTGCTCTCTTTCTAGACCTCTTTTTTATCTCGCCAAAATCCATGCCTATACGCCTTCATTCATGTATGTATCAAAATCTGTAATTGGTTTTGTAACTGAATTTGCATTTGATTAATCAACTAAAGAGAAAGGCAAAGAATTTCTTTCTTGGGGGCATGAACTAGAGTAGTAGAAAGGACTTCAGCCTCTACTCTTGTTGTGCCTCCGCCTCAGATCTTAGTTTTTAGCAAGATTTGGCATCTGGGTTCACTTTGATTGGTACGTGCTCCATGAATCTGGATTCGGATCGTCGATCTTTGCTCAAATTTTGTAAATCTAAGACCTCAATTGGATTCTCTGATTGATTTTTCTTCTTCTCCAGCCAGGTTTTGCTCAATTTTCGGTCGGTTGATTGATCGGCGGAGGATCTGCTGCTCCCAGATTGAGTCAAACGAGTCTTAGTTTTTCTATCGGATTG
This sequence comes from Stellera chamaejasme, assembly GCA_024586325.1. Classification (NCBI taxonomy): domain Eukaryota; kingdom Viridiplantae; phylum Streptophyta; class Magnoliopsida; order Malvales; family Thymelaeaceae; genus Stellera; species Stellera chamaejasme. The sequence continues at coordinate 7,401,239 of CM044982.1, read as the reverse complement.
CAATCACTGGTCCTTCGTCGTTATTCAATTAAGGTACACATCAGCATTTCTGTATTCCAGGATTGGATTGCGCTCGGCGTTAGAAGATACTGTTTTGATTGCTGGTTAGCAAATTGATTCATCTATATGGAATCCTGGTGCTGCTTTGGACTGTTTTAGCTTTGTTGCAACTGAAGTCTAAGTCCTGTGCTGGATCCAGTAAAGGATTTGCTTTTTGTCTGTTGTTGTGCCAGTCTGATTCTTTGAAGTCATTTCTCTCACAGTATCAACATATTGCCATTTGCATTTCCAAATTTGATTCCTACATCCCAATGGGTTTGTTGACTTGTAGAGAAAATGTCTGAAAGCGGAAAGTTATTTATTGGCGGGATATCCTGGGACACTAACGAAGAGCGTCTCAAGGAGTATTTCAGTGTGTTTGGGGAGGTAGTGGAGGCAGTGATCATGAAAGATCGAACTACAGGGCGTGCCCGTGGCTTTGGTTTTGTTGTTTTTTCAGACCCTGCTGTTGCTGAGAGAGTAATAAAGGAGAAACACAATATTGATGGCAGGCTGGTAAGTTTCAACACTTAACTGCGCTTTCAGGTTAATTTTCTTGCAATGCACCATCATACTTTCAATTGACATTGTTGGAAAAGTGAGAAAATTAGACGTGTTACTGCATCATGATGCCATATTTGTAATGGCTGCGCTTCACTTTGCAGGCTTAGTGGTCAAATAAATGAGCAGACATTATTACATTAATCACTCTGCCTCTTGCAGTAGACTTTTTCCACTTCAACATAATATATTTTGTGTTCTCGATATTTTACCTGCACACTCTTTTCCACGAAGTGTTTATGAACTATTACTGTTTGAATCTGCTTGAATTACTGAGCTTTTGAACCACAGGTTGAGGCAAAAAAGGCTGTTCCAAGGGATGACCAGAACATTATTAGTAGAAGCAGTGGTAGCATCCAGGGCTCTCCTGGTCCAGGCCGTACAAGGAAAATTTTTGTAGGAGGTTTAGCATCTTCTGTCACAGATAGTGAATTCAAAAAGTACTTCGAACAATTTGGGAACATCACAGATGTTGTTGTAATGTATGATCACAACACCCAAAGGCCTAGAGGTTTTGGATTTATCACATATGATTCAGAAGATGCAGTAGACAAAGTCTTGCTTAAGACTTTCCATGAACTCAATGGGAAAATGGTTGAGGTTAAGAGAGCAGTTCCTAAAGAGTTATCACCAGGTCCAAGCCGCAGTCCACTTGGTGGCTATAACTACGGTCTCAGCAGAGTTAATAGCTTCCTCAGTGGCTACACTCAGGGATACAATCCAAGTACTGTTGGAGGATATGGGTTAAGGATGGATGGTAGATTCAGCCCAGTCACAGGTGGCCGAAGTGGGTATCCTGCATTTGGTTCTGGCTATGGCATGGGAATGAATTTTGAGGCAGGACTGAACCCAAGTTATGGAAGTAGTGCAAACTTTAGTAGTAATATGAGTTACGGACGTGGTTTGAGCCCATACTATATTGGCAATATGAATAGGTTTGGTAGTCCTATTGGGTACGATGGTGGTAGCGGAGGCAATTCATCCTTTTTTAGCTCAGCAACCAGGAACCTCTGGGGGAATGGAGGGCTTAATTATAACACAACTGCAGCAAGTTCTAATAATGCATACATGGGGTCAGGAAGTGGGAATTTTGGAGGGAGCACATTTAGCAATACAGGGGTAAACTGGGGATCTTCAGCCGCTCCAGGTCAAGTTGGAAGCAATGCATCTAACAATGGTGCAAATTTTGGTTACGGAAGTGGTGAAAGCAACTTGGGTCTTGGTTCAGGAGGATATGGAAGAAACACTGGGACAGCAGTTGCACCAAACTCATCATATGCATCCTCCAATGGTGGTTATGATACAGCTTTTTCTGACCTTTATGGTAGTGGTTCAGTTTATGGTGATGCCACTTGGCGTTCAACAACATCAGAAAGAGATGGTTCTGGTGCTTTTGGTTATGGGCTTGGAAATGCCACTTCTGAAGTTTCAGCTAAAACTTCTCCAGGATATGTTGGTTATAGTGTCAATAAGAGACAGTCGAGTAGAGGTAAAACTGCAATCTTGCAAAGCTCTTTTATCTCCATGCGCATGGGTTCTTTTATTTTTCTCTTTTTTTTAATGCATTTGCAAGCTTTGCAACTTCTATTTCTATCTTCAATATTATCGTTTTGTTGAGGGATTAATTGATTGTGATTCTAAGGTAATGCTTGAAGAGACTCAGGCAGCTTTCTGCTGAAATTTCTCTTGAAATCAACACATCATCTATGTAATCACTCTCAAATGACTTAGAGAATAATTATTGATATATTTTAAGTCATTATCACTCTTCAAGAATAATGATAAACACTGTACTTTAAAAAATAGGAGCTATTGGATTCATAATTATGGATTCAGGTAATAACTATGCTTAGAGTGTTTATGGTATTTCTAGAAAATAGAAGTAGTATTTTTTGTGTGCACTTATGTGGGAAGAGTCTGAAGACACATGTTGAAATGCTCTTTCACAACCTTGCCCAGTAAATAAATTAGATGGCAAACCTTAAGTTTTTTCTATTATGATTCTCCCAAAGAAATCCTGCATCAACATATGATACATCTACCTGCAACCTGTGTGCAATTACACGATTATTTCCAGTTACGTGTGTGATGCAAGTCTACTGAAGTATTTTCCAAGCCTGCCCCTGTGGTCCAAGCAGAAAAGGCCAATATTGATACAAGAGAAATTTACTAATGAATATGAAATGGTTGAAATATCTTGTGCATTTTTTCAAGTTGAGCTGTTTGTCTGAAGGTGATTTGTGTAATTTTTAGGGGAATGAGATGGCCTTTATCCAATATGTTCTTGAAATTCCAACAGAGATTGCTACTTTAGGTAATGAAGTTGTAAGATTTTACATGTTTTATTCACTATTGGACTATTGCATCTTGCAATAAATAGCATAAATACAAGTGTGTGCAGAATCAGAACAAATGAGCAACTACTTTTTCTGTCTTCTTATTGCCTTCCAAAATAAGTCTGTTCTGCCAGATAGTCTTTGAGCATAATGCATCTCCATACTGTTAGATTGGCAATGCATTTTGAAATGAATTCAGGTAGCTTTCGAAATATCGTGCGATCAATTTGCTTAAGTTGGAAGTTAAAGGTCTTAAAAAAAGGTTGGAAGCTAAAGCATATTTTCTAATTGAAATACAGAGCATGAGGGAAATCAATTTAGAATTGTTTGTGGTGCATTGCACTCTGTGCTGATGACTTGTAGGATTCAGACATACAGCTGTGTCTATTTGCTGTGTTTGTGTCTGCTAAATTCATTTTCGGTGTGCTGGTCCTACTCAACATACATATATTGGGATTATTAGTTTTTGTCTTTTCTCTCAAGCTAAATGCAAGCTATTCTTAAAGTGCTGGCCGAAGAATGTAGTTTTCTTATGCTCTTTTCCGGTTCCTTGGAATTGCAAGTCTACACACACACACGTGCATGCAAGCAGTCAAGAGGCCATTTGCAGTCTCTCTTCTGCATTTTGCTGTTTGAAATTTCTGGTACAACTAGTTATTAGGTGCATGACTTCGTCAATTAGGAATCAGATGCTGGAAGAACCTACATCGTATAATGAAACTCCAAATGTGCATCTCTGGATGAACATAGCCTCAGCTGCATAACAGAAATTGGATTCAGCCCGTGTGTGAGATTTGAAGCAAGTAGTATCTATGAACACTGTATGAGTCAGCATGCTGCCAGAGGAGAATGTTAGTCAAAATTAAGTGATTCTCTATTTGTGGATCATAAGCTCCTGAAAATTGATCTCTTCTTGAAGAGAATACCTGTTTCAGAAAAAAAAACGTAACAATAAAGGCACCCTAATAATTTGCCCGTGCATCAACTGATCATGATGTGGTGATGCTAGGTAGTTGATCTGGGAATCCTCTTACACAAGTGTACTGTTCTGACCCCACGTTGGAACAATGTTAGTGATCAGAACGAGTTTACAAAAAGATATCTAGGGTTAGCTTTTGGTTTTTTTCTTGTATTAATGGCTGGCTTACATCCTTCAATATTTGGAATTGTGAGATTTCGCACTCCTATGTAGCTTGCTTTGTCTACTCAATTATCTGTTGCTAAGTAATATGGGAGTTAGATGTCATAAGTAGAACTAAGGGTCATAAAATGAGCATAGCTGGTATAGGTTTGAACATAAGTGAGGTGCTTTTGTTTTTAGTTAAACAGTAATGAGGTTTATGTAAAGATGGTCAATGGTGGCCTTAGTTTAATGAGTAAAATATAGAAAAACGATGGCTTAGATGGTCTGGTTATATCCAAACTTAAACCTTTAGATGCCCCAACCTGTTTCTTGTAGAGTTGTCAATCTAATCATTCTGAATGGAGATTTGTGACTGATGTATGGCAAACACATATAGCGTGTGATCTAGGTTTTACTTGATTACATCATTTTATTAATATATGAAATCCATCAACTGTGACCTTGTTCCTGTGATATTTACTTTTCGTGGTTTTTTTTTTCCCTGCAGGAATTGCTGCTTAGGGGTTCGTTTTTGTCATCACTTATTGCAACGTGGAGGTAAGCTTGTGCAGCAGGCTATCTGTGAGTTCCGCACGTTTTCCTCGTTCGTACATTTTGGTAAAAGGAAAAAAAAGGTTGATTGTCTAGAGCTGGCTGGAGATGACTATTATGAAGAACTAGATTTAGGGACAAAGTTACAACGCGTTTTGTGTTAAAGCTTGAGTTTTGAGGTACCGATTTAGATTTTTCCATTTTCCTTTGTTATGAGTGAGATGTAAAATGAAATTGCGGGATATAGTCAGAAGTGTATCTTGCATCTCATGTGAGGCATTGATACGTAAGGATACAGACTACTCTCTTTTCTTGGTTCACCGTAGACTTAATTCGTCGCTGTAATAGCCATGGCAAAGTTGTGAGTTTCCTGTCCAGTACTTTGTCTTTACTTCTTTCCATTACCTGGGTTTGTTTTGTCAGCCACATTGTATCTGAGTTCTTGTTGATTTATTAGTGTGAAAACATTGACAGGGATGCCCAGCTAGGGCCCCTCTGAATAAGTTACCATAAATGTTCATTCTTTCTTTCGTTTGAATTACTATTCTGCAACACCCATTGGAGCTTTATGGTTTGTGATGATTATTTTCTGGTCTTTTATCTCATTGCCTGCACCACAGGAGAAGACAGATAGCTGTCTTCTGGCATATTACCTTTCATACTGCTGTCAACTGCTATGGTATTGATCATAATCGACAGATAGCGCAACAAGTAGAGTTCATCTCTTCTATGAGTTTTGCTTTCATTTCTGCTGTAATTTCATAGAAAGATCCATAGGTAAGACACAAGAGAAAGGGGATTTAGAATCTGCTAATGTTAATTATGGTTGGTCAGAAGGTGCAGGAAAGGATGGGTGGGTATCTCCTTTTGTTGCTCTGATTGTGTGCAACCTATTTTTATTCTCTGGGAAAGTTGGACTTTTCCTCCATTCCCAGGCTGTAAAAGCTCCAATTGATACCATGGGCAAGTTGAAAGAATAATGCTCCCTATTTAGGTAGAATCAAATCGGATTTATGGCTTTAAATCTGAGAAGTCAAATGAAAAGTGGTTGGTCTTAGTGGTTAATGGTTGGTGGATGCTTCTCTTTGGAGATCCTGCTGTAAGATTTAAATGAGGAATAAGAAGACTGTTACTTGAGCCACAAGTCAACTACTTCCGTGCCTTATTGTTAGCAGCGAATGAGCTCGACGCCCTTCCAAATGTCAAATGCAAAATTCAAAATGCATATCACTGTCATTTGAGGGATAAAATATAGATTAAAACAAAAAGTTTTTGCTTTTTTTATTATTATTTATTTATTTATGAGAAAGTTGTTTGCTTTTTAACATCACAAAAATTTGAATTCTTCTCTTTCATAAAGTAAAAGGTGTGTGTCTGTATTTGGAAGTAGTGGGCTGGAGTATTTTGGCTGCAAGTCAGGCCCAAGCCCAAAGTGTAGGGTCAAGTCGTAGTACTGAAATGACTATGGGCGCCGCTGCATTTGTCTGATGAAGCAGTCATGGATATGAGGCCTTCTCTCCTGAGCTTCTCTTCCTTGGCCTTCCGGCAAAAAATCACCCACGAGTTCACCTCCAAAGCCACGCAAATCCCGATCAGAGTCGCTAGACACATGCAGTATCCTAGTTTCGCCACCGATCTGCTCTCACCCATCACCTCGAATCCCTGCAAAACGTTCACGATCCCGAGCACCACGCACGAGTAGCCCACGAAATGGTGGTATGACTTCCAGTACTTCCTGAATTTGTTCGTCGTCTTCGGCCGGAAAAGTAGCGCCACCGTCTGCACCGCCGCCAGGCTGAACGCCGCGAACCCCAGTTTTCGGTGGATTCCGTACTGCACGCCCGGCGACATCGCGCCCAGACGGATCCCGATCGCGAATCCGATCGTTCCGAGCAAGAACCCGGCTAGCTGGATGCCGGAGTGGACGTAAAACCAGGTGGGTCGCAGGGACTGCACGTGGCGGAGGTAACGTGCTGTGACGCTGCCGGTCGGGAGCAGTAGCCCCCACGCGACGGCATTGACGGCGGCGTGGACGGTTTTAAGGGTTTTGATGTTGTCGTGCTGCACGGCGGCGGAGCCAGACAGGACGTCGAAGGTGGCGATTGAGGAGAGGTCGTTGGCGGTTGTTGGGTGGATTGTGGGCGAGTAGCCTTGGACGTAGAGTCCTCGGTTCCAGACATGGTGGATTTTGGTCTTGTTCGGGTCGAGTTTCAGAGTGGCGTAAATCTGTATGGCGGCGCCGTTGTGGATAGTGGCCATTTTTCCCCCGTAGAGCGCGGCGGAGGAGGAGAGTAAGTGGATGTCGAGAGGCCGAGAAAGCAGGGGAGACTTCTGTAGTTTGACGGAGGGGTCGAGAATGTAAGGGAGGAGGACAAGTTGGCCAGAGTTGGGGTCAGGGAAGGCCACGAGGGCTCGGGTTCCTGTCATCTCCGGCGAGGAAGGGTTGATGCCCCATGCTACCCAGCCGGAAGGAGAGATGAAGGTGCCGAAGAAGCAGATGTCTAAGGTGGCATTGTGAGGGTGGAAGGTCCAAGCAATGGAGGCTTGTTGGGTGGGTAGGTTGATGCATTTCTCAAATGTTTTAGCGGCTGTGGCCGTCGTGCAGTGGGCGGAGAGCGCAGCGGGGAGAGGGGAGGAGAGGATGAGGAAGAGGAAGAGGAAGAGGAGGGACATGGTGGTGGTGGTGGAAGATGTAGAATATGGAGCTTGAAAGATGAAGAATGATGGGAGTTGGTTAACATTTTAGAGTGGGTTTATGAGTGGGATTGGTAATGATGGGCTTGCAAAACCAAAAGCATATTTGGGAATGATTTGCCTTGTGTTGCTTGCTTAGCTTTCAAGTCAAGGCTGTTTCAGCAGAAAGTTAAGTGTTCAATCAGAACTGCTTCTTAATTTTTACTCTGGCTCGATTTGCATTTGCTGCTACATTTCTTTTGTTGTAGTTTCATGGCAATGGCATTGGGTCATGAATTAGATATTGTTTTTTTTTTAAAAGAAAAAATTATCATTACATGTTAGGTCTTCTCTAATTTCTCCCTTAGGAAAATAATTGTCAAGGAAAGAATGGGTAAACTCCAAGTTTAGTCTTTCATTCATTTTGTCTATTTCTATTTTAAGATTTTGTCTATTTGAGTCTCGTCATAAAAATCGCAGTAGTCAGTTCACGTTATGTTGACCGTTAAAGTCTTTAGTGTACAGTAAAATGACCATCAAACCCTTCCTTTTTTCGATCAGGATCGGCGGCCGGCGCCGGATCGGCAGCCCAGGCGCCGGATCGACAGCCCAGGCCGCCGAAACGGCAGCCCAGGCCGCGGATCGGCAGCCTGCCGCCGAAGGCAGCCAGCCGCGGATCGGCAGCCTCAGCGCTGAAACGGCAGCCTGCCGCGCTGGCCGCGATCCGCGGCCTGGCTGCCATTCCGCGCTGGCTGCCGATCCGGCGCTGGCCGATCTGGCGGCCTGGCTGCCGATCCGGCGCTGGGCTGCCGATCCGGCTGGCCGCTGCCCGGCTGGCCGCCGATCCGGCCGCCGATCCAGATCGAAAAAGGAAGGGTTTGATGGTCATTTTATCAGTACACTTAAGACTTTAACGGCCAACATAACGTGACTTTAACGAAGCGACTACAATGACGATTTATGAACGAAATCAAATAGGACAAAATCTTAAAATATGACTCAAATAGGACAAAGTTGAAAGGTAAGGGACTAAACTTGGAGTTTACCCAGGAAAGAATTTATACTGCAATGAAATGATTTCAGGACTAAAGTCTCAAATTTGGAGTTGGAGCTACATGCCTAAGAAGATCAAACTGAAAGAACTTGGCCTGCAACTTTTTTGTTGCTTCCAAAGATGATGCCCTAACTCTCTTCTCACGCTTCACTGAGTTGATTGAAAGATAGAGAGGGTAAGGTTGCGTTTGCACTGTTGGGAATCAGATCTGTTGGAGATTTCTAAGCAAGAATTACAGATCATCATCATCATCTATCTACCCAGTGTCTCCTTTGTTAATAAGATAGGAGTACAATCAACCATGGTCGAATGCCAACAAAGTTGCCCACCGACTACAAATGATAGATACTTCGAAACACTTATTTGACTGAATGAGTGAGGGGTCTAATGAAACATCAATGATATACACTACAACTTTAACAATGAAACCAACTTGGATTAATGCTTCATAGAAAATTACAGAGAGGACCACATCGAAAGCAAACAGAACCAATTTTATGATGGTATATGTTCTCACGGCCAATCTACAAAATCCATGATTCCTCCACCTGAAAACTTCACTCCTCTTCGCTAAGAATGGGGACAATTAGTGGCTTCATCTGTGCAAGGTATACAATCGCCCACCTGCCAAGGCAAATGATGTGAGAAACAAAAAATTCGCAGCATAACGCAAGGCATAGATTATCGACAGCTAGAAGCAGTCTTAAACATTTGCAGGATAGGATACCAAAAGTGTCAACCAGAAAGACAGCAGAGAAAGTGCTCGTCCCCATGTAGTCATGCCTAATCCTAACATTTACTATAAGCACAAACTTCCATACGTGTGGAGTTGGCTGATGGATACGATACTACAAAGTATATATATATTAACCTTGCAAGTTCCAACTCTTTCCATTTGCATAAACACCATTTCAAGTTGTCTCATAAGAGCTCCAAAAATTTCATGCTACCTCCCCTTTCGACAAAGAGGAACAACATCACTATCAAATTGTATGCACTAGGCAGGGAATATCAGCTGCTAGGTCTTGCTGCTCAAACGTTTACTAGTATTAAAATACAATTAGAATGTAGAAGCAATTGGATAGAAGGCATCAGATAGACATGGGGATCAAGTATGGTATAGTCTTCAGGATATTACAGATAGTTTCAAAATGCTAAAAGGCGGTGCCTAAGGAGAAGCATTATTGTACTAGACCAAATGCTCATACTCGATAGTCAGATCAGCTAGAGAATGATATTATCTTTTCATAAATAACTCTCAGAAAAACAATTAACTTCTCAATTTCCTATTATCACTGGGTATTTTAGAAGTCTCCATCACAACCCAAATAAGAGAAAGTACTCATATTTTAGATCAAGGAAGCTTAGCAGTCTGCATATTTGTTCATGATCATGCTAGGATGTGTTTTGTGTTTACATCTGAGAGGGATAGTAGAATTCCGTCATCCAAGGCCTTATAAATCACACATCAATGACCCTCCAAGTTCACAAAATTTTAGAGAATCATAAAAACTAGTAACGCCACAAACAATCATAAGAATTTATGACATGTTGTAATAGAATATAAGCTTCCTCCTCCTTTTCAAAACAACGTAAAATGTTAACTGAATACAACCCTTGTTCAGGAATCTCTTTAGCTTATTCCTAGTGAACTACAAAATCCGTGCACAAAATATAATAGCAATTGTAGCAATATCATTTCACGCCACCCAGTGTAACAGAGAGAAGCAGCATATTTCAGCCCAGGATCTAACCACTATTTGCTCTTAACAAAACGCACATATGAAAAACAATGGCAATCAAATGTATTACGGAGAGAATTAACCAGTTCGCCAGTTTCGTATCTAATAAGTGACTCAAATTCTTGCAAAGAAGCTTCAAAAGAACACTATGAGCAGAGAAAAGATAAGAACTTACATCATCCAACAACAAACTGTTGCTGTAATAACCAAAGTCAGATGTAACCTGCATCAGAAGACAAGTACCCAGTAACTTTAGCTGAGACATGAGGGGTCAAGATAATCACAGCAAATTTAGATAGGCATTGATAAAATAGAGGAAACTGGAGAAATTCACAAGAGATCTTAATAATCCTATCATTGGAAAAATCCAAAGCCTTTGACACAAGTTCGAATAAGAATCGATGAATCAAGAACATGTATGGCTCATAACCCACGATTGCACGTATAATCGAACCACAACATTGACAAGAAGAAAAAAAGGACAACTGCAGATCGAAAAGAGAGAAAGCTGGGCAACTGAGGAAGAGGGGAAATGGAGATTCATACAGATTGGTAGATGGCCCTCTGTTGCAGCAGATTCTGGTGCAGAGCGATGAAATAATTCCAATCACCACGAAAATCAGAGTCGTCACTAGGAAACCCATGTCCGATCCCGATCACAGATAGCCGTGAATTAGAGATCTGGGATTTGGATCGAACTAGTTTTCACCTTCACGAAACAAGATTTTAAAAGACAGATGTTTTCATGAGTTACCGCGAACGAGATGCCAAGGCAAGAAGCAGCTAGAGCGAAAACACTTGCGTTTTCTCAGAAGAAGGCAGAACTCAGGGAAATCAGCATAAGGAAGGTCCAACCAAGTTTGGGTTAAAACACAAATTTACCCCTGCAACCCTGATTTCAATCTCCAAACCAACGTTCTTTAGTAATCCATCTATAGTCTTATTATATTATTTGAGTACAATTTAAAGTTTTGTCCCTCTTAATTCAACTATTTTATTCAATAGTAGCCATTTCATCAATTTTTTGGCAAAACAATCAGAATTTTTTGAAAAATAATTATTATAATATGTGTAATTGAATTCAATTACACATATTATAATAACTCCCGCTGCCACCCTCCTCCCCCTTCATTGGCAGTGGTGTGCTAGCCCAAGGCCGACGAATCGTGCGCCTAGGGCCGCGAATTGCAACCCAGGCCCGGTGAATCGCAAGCCGGGGTCACGATTTGCCATCCCGGGGTCGCAAATTCACGACTCTGGTGTTGCGATTCACGACCCTTGGCTCGCGTTTCGCCGGCCCTTGGTTGCGATTCGCAGCCTGGGGCCTTGTTTGACGGCCTAGACAAGTGATTCGTTAGCCCTGGGCCAACATACCACCACCAACTTGGGCCAACATACCACCACCAACGAAAGGGGAGGATGGTGGCAAGTGTTGATGGTAGGGGATATATTGATGTGAAAATGTGAGTTTTAAAATAGTGGGTAAAATTATTAGAGTTAGAATTGTGATTTAAGTTCAACTAAATCAAATACTCCATACATGATGTTCTTCTTCGAAATTTATCCTAAACTATATATATATATGGAGCAATAATTTCACTTAATTTGTGAATAAATTTCAAATTTATAATCACACAAACAATGTATCCATTTGATTAAGTTGAAAATGACTAATTCATCGGGATTAAGTTCTTTACGTGGTAAAATTTTGAATTCATTGTTGGAGTTTAATAGGGACCATCAGCCTTCACTCTTCCAGGTTCCTAGGGAGATTATGGACGATATGAATATCCCTCTGAGTATGTTAGCATGGACCACTGCGTCGCGTGTAGTGGAGAATGCACGGAAGACAATGGCGCTGAGTGTGGGAACTACAACTTGGGCAAAGAAGAAGTTCAAGGTGTCCGAAGCGATGGCAGAGGCAGTGGGGGCAAGCTTTGCAGGGCTTGGGGGAATCCCACTCGACGGGCGATCCTTGAGTTTTTGTCCGTTTGCCTTAGTAGGAAATAGAGATTTCATGATTTTATTTACTTCGTTTATTTTGTTTTGGACCTATAGGTGTTTATTTCTTGATTTTGCTTTAGAATTTGGTTATTTGGTTTATGCTCTGCAGATGAGGGCTTGTTTCTTGCTCACCGTTCAATGCACCGTCATGATGTGCTCTTGGAGAGCATATCAGGGGTGTTGGATACTAGCATCATATATCCAGTTATCCATCATGACATATCTAGTGCTCTTAAATCTTTTAGGCAGTATCGAGCAGTTTGATCTTGCTTTGTTATTATGTTGGTAGTATATGCTTAAGTAGCTGTTTAGGTTGTTGCTTTAGGTACTTTTGCGCTTATGTTTGGTGCTTGTTTTCCTGTCAGGCTTGTTTTGTTTGGATTTTTCCCTACTAAAATGTTTCAAAAAAAAATGGTCCACCCATTACTCTATTTCTACAGCAGAAAGAAAGTATGCAATATGAGATTTGGGTGGAATGGTGTCATATACAAATTGGTTTTGGTTGATTGTATTTGAGCGGACTGGCTTATCACTCATGATGAGGGCTGGCTGAAGCAGGCGGCATTGATCAGTAGTTGTTCAATCTGAGGCGTGCTAACACTTGTTTTTCACCCGTGAGATGTTCAACCAATCCTAATTCCAATTCCATGAGAAGATATATAAATGAGACATGTAAAATATAAATGAGATAAAAAAAATCAGCTAGCTAGCTAGTGAATATATAATATAGTAGTATGTAGGTAGGTAGGTACCATTGGTGTAGTGTCGGCAATCATGAGATCCGAGTGTAAGATGAGTTCCCCATGAATGATTGAACTCCCTAATTCTATGCACAACATCATCATTATCTTCGTCTTCTTCTTTACAACACCCAACAAACCAACATTTCTTGTTTGGCACCTTCCTTAACTTCCTTTCAACAACAATCCCTGCAATGCATGCACCACTAATTTAATCGGTCTCCATGCAATTTAGAACTGTGTAATTTCCAAGACGCGACGCGACTCACCAGGCAAGGATCTACCACATACAACCGCAAACGCGGAGTATATGCTTTCAGGATCTTTTGGCTGGAAATCATAAACCAAAGCCTAGCCACATACATACACAACATGTTTTACTTTATTAATCCAACACTCTTAAATCCATTATTACTGATCTTCTTACTAGTAGTCACCACCAGAGAGAGAGTAGAAATTAAAGTGACCTGATGAGAATGAAGATGGTGGGGTTTGATGATGACCAGAAAGTGTTGAAGATCCCAGAGGTTGAGAGAGTAGGCGGAGGAGAGAAGCAGCTGGGGCGGACCCTTGGGTGCTCTCACTGCAACTGCTGCCACGAACACCTCATCCTTCTTCCCTTTCACTCCTACACCACACGGCACCACAACACTCGTCATCATCGTCCACCGACCCACCCAAAACAAGATGATGACGATGATGATAGAGTATTACTTTGATTTGGGCCTACAGGGCCCAGTTGCGGTGCAAAGTATTGGACTTGGGCCTCAAAAGCCCAGTTGGGTTGCGCGCGCGTGGAGAGTGAGTGGGACTCCATTCACGGATGAGAGAGAGAGAGAGAGAGAAGATGACAGAAGACCGTTTCTTGCTCCCTCCAAAACCCAACCGAATGAACGAACGAACGCAACGCAACGCCGCTCTTCTCTTTTATTTCCTTCCTTCATTTCGACATTCACCTTTTCTCCTTCTTCCCTAATTTTACCACCACATCAGATCACACCAATCAAATTACCACTCACTTTTTTCTTCATTTTTCTTCTTCTTTTCTTTTTTTTAAGAAACCTTTCCTCCTCTGTCTGGATTGCGATTTTGAATGCGTTTCTGCTGTTTCGTTAATAATTACTATTTCTCCAAAGTGATCATCGCCTTTCTTCTGCTGGCTTGGCCGCGTTTGCTCTGAATCCTAATTAATTACTCCTCCTTCATCGCTGCTGCCGTTGGGGCTCAATCAAAACAACCCATCCATCGAAATGGGAGATGACGACAAGGCCGCCGGGGAACATCCCAAAGGCGAATCCTCCGGTCACCACGAGGATGACGACGATGAGGAACACCGCAACATGTTGCAATTGGGTCCTCAGTACACCCTCAAAGCTCAAATGGAGATGGACAAGGTCTCTCTCTCTCTCTCTCTCTGAGCTGCCCCCCCAGAGATTAATGGTGGATTCTGTTTTTTCATGCTTAAATTATTTCTGTGCAGGACGATGAGAGCTTGAGGAAATGGAAGGAGCAACTGCTGGGAAGCGTGGACTTAACCAACGTGGGAGGTAATCAATCAATCAATCAATTACATGTTAGCGATGATATACTATATTGAAAGCTCGCCTTTAGTGCGTTGCTTTGGCCGATACCAATATCACATTAATTAAGAAGAAGCTAGCTAATATACTCCTATACTATCCATCTTTGTTGTTTTTTCCCTGATTGGTCTATCGATGTTTGTATAATAAGTTAGAAAAAATTAGACGGCCATCATTTTTTATAGAATAATTTAATTTCCCTTGCTCATAAAAAAAAAAGAGATACATTAAAACCAAATGAATCATATTCTAGGAAAAATTTTTGAATGACTTAAATTTTCAATATGTGATATTATTTTGTTATTTTAATACATTTTTAATAGACATATTATGATTTAATGTTTGTGATTTATGAACTTGTTTTTTGGAATAAAGTCAAAGAAGAGTAAAATAAAAGAGAGAGAAAAATGAGAAAGGAGAGTAAAATTAAAGAGATGAGAGTGAAAGAAAGATGACAAATGGAGCAAAGGATAAGTGTTGACCATGCGAAGTAATGATCCTGGAAGTTGTGACATTTTTATAGTTTTAGGACCGACATAGAGAGACTTGAAGAATTTATCCGCATGTGTTGGAGCTGGGACTGGCACTGGCAATGGGGGGTGAAAGACAACTAAGACCCTATATTTATCAAACCTACTAACTAAATATCCCAGGATTTTAAAATATTCAAAGGGGGCACTACCAACTAACTATTCCCTTGCTAAGCTTCGCCGCTATCACAATATGACAAGTAGTGTTTAGTGGCCACCTTCTGTGCCTGGTACGAGACTACTGATACAATAGGCTAGTTGGATGATTTTCCGATTGATTGCAGAAACACCTGATCCGGAAGTGAAGATAAATAGGCTTGAAATCCTGTCTCCGGGCAGAGATGACATCGTTCTCCCAGTTCCTGCGGATGGCAACCCCGCAGGGTTATGGTTTGTTCTGAAAGAGGGCAGCCATTATAACTTGAAGTTCACTTTCCAAGTCGGCAACAACATTGTCTCTGGTCTCAAGTACACCAACACTGTCTGGAAGTCTGCTCTCAAGGGTCAGTCACCCTCTTCTTTCAATTCATCTACTACCTGTTCACATCCTAGTTGTGAGCCTGCAAAGCAATTGCTAGACCTTTTTGAGAAGTATATATGTGAATGAATGTTATTGTACTCCATAGTTATGCTCCAGTGATTTGAAATAATTGTGGTTTGTTTCAGTGGATAGCAAGAAAGAGATGCTTGGAACCTTCAGTCCGCAGGCAGAGCCCTACACTCATGTCATGCCAGAAGAAACAACTCCATCCGGCTTTATTGCTAGAGGAACATATACTGCAAAGTCAAAGGTAGTTAATACTTCTGTATCCAACAAAAACACTTGTTCAAATAAGAGTCCAGAGCTCTGTTTTGGTTAGACAATTTGATGATGATTGGCCAATAGAGTCTACAGCTCTGTTCATCTAGTGAGCTGTTCTGTCCTTTCTTGTTTCTTTTCTTGCTGTTCTGTCCTTTCTTGTTTTTACTGCTGGGGATCGTCTGATCTTCAAAATTACTCTGTAACAGGGTTGAGAAAGTTAATCATGAGCTGCTTCTCCTGTTTCAGTTTCTTGATGATGACAACAAGTGCTACTTGGAGATCAACTACAAATTTGAGATCAAGAAAGATTGGGCCTGATCCTGAGGACCTGCTCCTTCAGCTACACCACCACTTGTCTTTGCTTCCCCTGCATAACATAGTACCTATTAAGCCTTCCCTACCCACTTACAGCTGTGTCGCACTTCATGTTTTTGTCATTATATTCTTCATATGGAATGAAATAAATACATTAATAAGAAACAATTTGGCAAATTACAGAGAACTTACTGTTCTGAAATCTACATTGCACAATGACAGTATATTCTCAATTAAGTCCCTGATCTAGGGAACCAAGGAATGCTACTCTTCTTGTCTTAAAAGCAGTCAGATTATTGCAGAGAATTGGTTATTGATTACTACTAGCATGCCTGAGGCCAGAACTCGCATCCTCACCTCCCTTTGGCCTTGCTTCTTACCTTACAGTCTTACACGGACAGAGAAAGAGGTTGCATATCAAATTTGAGATGCTAAACCAGACAAACTTTACTCACTCATCTCGAGAATGTTACACCAGAAAACAGAGCAAGTCGGAGAATCACAACTTCACACTAGTCTCTTGGTCCTTCACTGCTGCTTTCAGTTGGATTTTGTTGGAGCTCAAGCAATAAAACCCCAACTCACACCGTGAAGATGAATGGCTTGCAGAAACGTGGTATTGTCTCGGGCAAACTACCAATAAATTCATGAGTCATCTCGTCAGTGAAACAAAACATCAGTTTCGGAAACTGGATGGTACCATCTGAACGTTTTAAAACCGATGCGAGTTGCAAGAACAGTGACTAGATAAGCCAGCTTCCAGAAAAGTTGCTGAACCTTGGTATATCATCCAATTAAATTGGCTGTAAATCATTCCACATTTCTGACATCACAAATACTGATGAACAGGAGCTACGCATGAAGGCATCTGACTGGTACATTAAAAAGTTTCTTTTTCATGATCACATAGATGCGTTGGTAGAATTGTCAGATGGACTGCCCAAAAGGAACAGTATAGCAACACTACCGTCTTGAATTCAGTCCACAAGACCGTCAGTTTTCTCCTGCTCCGCCACTACCATGAGCATCTCAAGCCGTTTGTCAAAAAGCAAAGCGCTCTCATCTCTCTTATCAAGCTCAGCAGCTTCCGCTTCAAGCCATTTCTCCCGAAGGTCATCCAGAAGATTCCCTTGGTTTGCATTTAACATAGCCCCTGGGGCACTTGGAGCAGTAGTCCGGAGAGAGGAATCTCCAGATGGCGGAGGCAATGTCAAAAGCATTGCTCGAAACTCACGAGTATCAGAAAATGTCTCAAAGTTACACGCCATAACATCTAAACAGTACTCCCGTAATTTAAGAACACCGTACCTAAGCACAGATTTTCTGAGTTAGAAGATAAGTTGTTTTCTTTCAGCAGCAAGTGATAACAAGCAAAAGCATAAAATATATTCAAAGAAATAAAAAGGAAATGTATTTTCAATTATTCAAAACTTCCTTCCTCATCCAATCTCATCTTCTTGAAAAGGAATGGGAGGTGGAGGGGGAGCAAAAATACTGTAAATACTATTTTCTCCCATCAGAGTATAGGACTGAAAATGAGAGCGGGATTCATGTCTTAAACCTGGGGAAATTGTGTAATTGCCATGTGCTTTGACCAAATGAACTAACACTGGTGCCGGAACATTGGTCACCATACTTGGGGAGGTATTTATGGCTGAGCCTATGCTTGAATCCTAACAGGTCATCAGTGACTTGAGACCAACGATTCATTTTTATGAGAACCACATTGAAAAACAGCTCCAGCTCTATGGAATCCTAGCACATTCTCAAGCATCGGTCACCATACTACTAAGTACATGTGAAATGATTTTGTGAACTTTTGAAACCCAAAACACATGACACTGTGAATACCATGCAGTGATTTCAGGTAATGAGGGGAAAAGGGGAAATAAAAGAGAAATATGAGCATACATATCTGATAGTATAAGCCAATGGCACAGCTCTGCTGGAGAAACTGTCTCAAGGTATGGCAGCAGTACATCGGCCACAGCACGCTTAAGAGGAAACAATAAATACCGAGACGAAGCATCAAACATTTCCTCTGCCTGCTCAAACACCAAATGTCACTCCACAGCTAGTACACTAATTTATACTTCCAAAGTCGGCACAAAGCCAAGTTCAAATGATAAAATACCTGATCTGGGTCTACATCCTTTAAACCGTCAGTATACCTGGAAGAAACAGAGCATGAAAGGGTTCATAACAAGTTCTACAACAGATATGTCGGCTCAAAAAATAGAAAGCCAATCACAGATTAACTTTAAGACAATATGCAACAGTACAAGTAACCAGTATGTTTTCTCTTCTTTTTAAATCAAAGAAATTATTTGAACCGTCACTTGTCAACTGAGCTCTGATAATTAGAACCTTGGTTATCCACCCTGAGAAAGTTTTTATTTTAAAAAATTCACAGAAACAAGACTTGGATACAGCTTGATGCTGAAAAACAATATACAGCAACGGTCTTTATTGTTGATTGTGAAAAAAAAAACTTGCTACTCAAATATCAGATATCATTATTCTATGTGCTTAGTGTCACTACAGCCTAAAATTTCAGAAGTAGAAAAATAGAAGCCCATACAAAGGGTAATACTCCAATAATCTAAGCTGCTGATGCATCCAAGAAACTTACATGAATTCAATCATCTTCTCAAATGCCTCCGCACTCAAATCATGTTCTTCAAGGCAAGGAAGAGAATCATGGAGAAGCGCATCTTTCCCTTCATAAAAGTCCGTCATTCGAGACAGCCTAGTTTTGAAGTATTCTGATCTCGATGCCAGCAAAACTTTATGGCAACGAAAAATCTTTTTATCAACTTTGACACATATATCTGCTAAATCATCCATTGAATTGCTTATCTGCAACTCACCAATGCGAAATAACAACCTATTCACACAACCATCTTTATTGTATAGCTCATATGACTTTCCAAGGGAAACTTGAAGGATATGATGCAGAGCTGCGGGAAGCCTATCTTCCTCAGGAAGAGAGACTCCCTGTAAAATGAAACGTTTGACAGAATTGTCTAGATCCCTGAGTGCCTTGTATTCAGCATACTGTTGGTGAATCAGTTCTTTCTCAAGGATTCTCTGTAGTGATCCACATTTGCACACTTTACAAACTCTTACAAGATCATCCATATCATCTACAGCAACCTCTAGTCTGTCAGAATAAAAGAAGTGGATGAAACTGAATAGGGCAGGATATGACAGCTTTCCCTTTGAGAATCTTACTTCGTTTCTTTCTTTCCATTCAGTCTCAAACTTTTTTCTAAAAAATGCTGACCGCGCACTTAAGATAACTCTATGAGCTTCTACGGGTCTGCCTTGCACATAAAATACCACATCTGGGGGGAAATGGCTGGAATTAGCTGTCCCACCGGATGCAATACCTATCAGTAATAAACACGAGAGGGGTTAGAATCAAGCATGTTATTGTTGCATGACCTGTGACCAGCATATGATAGAAGTACAAGAAATGTTCAATATTTATGGAGAAAAATCCTCTAGTGAAGCTTTACAGCAAACAGGTGGACCTGACTGAACCATGACACAGACTTGCGCAGAAGTGTACTATGTTCTACTGCATAAAACCGGCATGTCTAGAGTCGCCAGACTACCTGTTCATATTTCTGGGCTCCCTAGTCAGAGAAGGAAAAAACAGAAAAATATACTAGTATCTAATTTCTTCAGTTTATTTCATCCTACAATGCAGCTACCTTTCTATTTTCTACGTCTATCCTAGCAATAGAGACTGAGAGTCCATCAGCACACTGTTGATATCTAGTCCCAGCTAATAGCTTAATAGTGTCATTTTCGCAGCTTCGCTGCTTTCCAACTATAAGTTTACAGAGAAACCGACATGCCAATTTAAAGAAAGAAAAAACCGGAAAACATTAGAGGAGCAAAGGCAAAGCTGCAAGCATCAATCCAACTGAGATAGCAGGGCAATTGAAAAACAAGAATTACCTGAAAACTGCAAACCACCTTCAACCTCCTCCAGATACGCCCGATTGGCAGGACATCCAAGGAAAGTTTCCCTGAGCGCCGCAGGCAGGGGTCCGAGAGGCGGTGGTCTAGCCTCGAATGCCTTGAGAAGCTTCCTGACCTTCAAATTGAGCGCAGCGTAGTGGCATCTATCGCCATCGAAGGTATGCTCGGAGCAAATCGCGCCGTTCTCGAGAAGCATGCGGGCGGCATCGAGGTGGCCTGCGAGGCAGGCATAGTAAAGGGCAACGGAGTCCCACTGATCGCGGGCATTGACGTTGACTCCGGACTCGATGAGGTAACGAAGGCGGTCAACATCTCCAGCGCGAGAGGCCTCGAAGATGTCGCCGTTCGGAACCTTCTTGAGAGGGACGGATGCGGCGAAGTCGGAGGCGTCGAGGTCGATGTCTTCGATGTCGGCGTCGTCGATGGTTGGAGGCATTTGTGGTTTAGGGTTTTAGGAGGGTCTCTGGTCTGTAGATGAAAACATCTTAGAGGAAATACAAATAAGGGACGAGAAGACAATTGTTACAGGCGGTTCGGAGGAGACGGGTAGCGGAAAGCTGGAGTGGGACGAACGATGTGGGAAATAAGGGAAGATGATAGAAGTGGCGGAGGGAGATTTTGAGTGAGGATCTAGTGTCCCAAAATTGCAAATTAAAGTTGTTAATTAATCCCTTAATTTTTTCCAAAATACTGTATTTATATTGTTAGTATTTTTAAAAAAATTGAAATTATATTGTTAATTAATTAACCCACTCATTAAGGGAATTAATTAAAGGGCTAAAATATCCCTTCTATAATCATAATACTATCTATTTTCATCTTTACAATTTGATAAACTTGAAAACTACTCATCTACCTATCTTTTGATCAAATGAATACCAATTAATTATAAGATGAGGTACACATACAAATTTACAACGATAATTTTATCCCTCCATAACACCCATGCGATTTCAAATAGGTGGAAATGTTGTATTTTGTCTTTGGTTGATTGGATGATGAATCCATTAGGGGGCCATTAGAAACGGATCCTAGTCTTGATCCTAGTCTTGGTGTTGCTTCATGGTCTCTGTAATATTGACGCTCGCACTTTTATTTTTTAAGTACTTTTGTCGTCTTTTCAAAAAAAAAAACACCATGCGATTGCTTACTGTTCTCTCCTCGATTTTTCCAGCCGCAACTATGCAATCAATCCGCTACCCAACCCGAGTCATCGTGCCTCCTCCCCTCCATTAGCTGCTCCTCTTGCCTCATTGGATAATGTATACTTGTGTTATGGTGCAAGTGGCAAATAAATGGAACCTTAATTTTGAAGAAAATGAAGTGCATAAGTAATTAATCTAGCCAATGCTAGATCAATGGAGCTAGCCAGTAGCTGAATATAATGCTGTTATGTGTTTTTAGTATGCACGGACAAATTATTAGGTTAACACATTTTATAATTATATAGTTGGCTTTTTACTTGATCATTTGAGATGGATTGCTCTGCTATTTTTTAAACTTTTATCGTTTAAATTTCAATGTTTATTGTGACATTTTATATTGATTTGTTTAACATATATTGACACCCAATTTTGTAGTTTAATTCTTTTTTAATTTGTGTATATTCTTTCAGACATCTAGGAATATTCTTTCAGACATTTGTATATAGATATGTCCAGATCAATCTACGTGCACAACAAACATTAAGGAGGAAGCAGTGAGCATCCACGAGCGAGCGCCAAGCATCAATTGGCGGCTAATGAGCGTTGAGTGGTGAATAATTTAAAATCTACGTGTTTATCGTGTTTAGCACAAGATTATTAATAAAATTTCATGCAAAAGTTAGTGGAAATGCTGATAATAAGTGATGAACGACCAAACAGAGTTAAAATGTTTAGTATCATAACTCTAAAAAATTGTTTGTTAATGAAAATGTCCAACATATATATGGAGTGTATGTGGCACTTGTTATGTGACTGATAGACATATTGCACATTTAAATTTAGGATGGGTAATCTGTATGAAATCAATAGAGATGATAGACATTATTGGAAATTATGTGTTCATAGTGTTTACGAGATGTGTTTATGGTACTCAACAGATGTGTTTATAGTGCTTAACATATGTGTCTATATTATTTAACAAATACTGCATGTTTTAAGGTTCAAATATCAATATAATTTTGTTTGAGTGAGCGAGGCAAGTTGCAAAATCTCAATAAAGTTAACAAAATATCGTACTGCATGTTTTTAGACATTTGTGCATATGTTTTCAGACATTTGGTAAGCGGGACATCAAATCACGCTTACTACTACAATATCATAATGAGACAACTTTTAAGTTAATTGGAGATATAGAATGAGCTCATACTAATGGAAAAAAAAAAATTTGCTTTTATAGCTTAGTTCTTTAGACATTTGTGTATGTTCTTTTAGACATTTGTGTATATACTTTTAGACATTTTCTATGTCAGAACATCAATTCACCCTTACTACTACAAGATCATGGCAAAACAACTTTGAAGTTACTTGAAGACATAGAAAGAGTTCACACTAATGGAAGAAAGAATTTGCTTTTATAGCTTAGTTCTTTGCACATTTGTGTATATTCTTTCAAACATTTGTGAATATTCTTTTAGATATTTTTTAAGTCGGAACATCAAATCATGTTTACTACTACAAAATCATAGCTAGATAATTTTGAAGTTAATTTTTTAAACTATGATGCGTAGATCTGTAAACTATATATGACAAGTGTTTCCCATAGACAGTTCTTACATGGTAGCACCCAGGATTCCTGTCATTTTAGACATTTTCATAAGCGTTGTCAGACATTTTCATTTGTCATTTTAGACACTTTTGACTATTATTTTAGGCACTTTTATGATGATGGGGAGGAAGAGATGCTCTGAGGAGAAGATATTTGCTTCCGCTACTTGATCGGCCACATGCTTGCTCTAATTTTTAGAAGCTGCCGACGGTGAGGCAGGCCAAGTGCGATCGTACTCTTCAATCACATTCTCCAGATCTTCATTGGACTTGATCGATACAAAGGTCTGTAGATCTCCGTCTGGCAACTGGCACCTCAAATTGACCGAAAATCCACAGAATTCCGCCAATTTCACCATCAATTCTGCAAAATTAAAGAACACGTTGATCTTAGCATATATAGTACAAAAGAGTTGTTTAATTCGCTACGTTAACAGGGGAGAAGAAAACCGAAGTTGTGTAGGAAATGGAACGATCTACTGCGAGAACACGAGTGATGCCGCCGGCGTAACGAGCGTAACGAAGATGGTCGTCGCTACAAAGAGGGATGATCTTGCCACCGTAGGGAGTTTGATTCCGATCTGGAACAACTGTCGCTCGATGGATGTACGTTGAGTTCGATGAAGGCAACTACGATATAAGGAGATCGGAAAAGTGTCAACGGCAACGAACGAGGTCTTCTCGAAGGCCTTCTGTTGCAGGGATCATAAGTGTGATTAGGAACATGGGAACGTGGATAAACTATGTAGGGGGTAGTTTAGACATTTTGTTATTTCGGTGGGTTTGGGCTCAAGTGAATTTATATTCTGGACTTGTTGTCTGCTATGCGTATATACGCATATGCATATAGTATAAGAGTTGTAAAGTGAGAGTTTCACTACGTGAAGAAGACCAGGCCCTTACTGAAATTTTGTGTAATTATTTGTAGCGTAATTTAGTATAATTTAAAATTTCAATTGAATTCCTGTTTGCAGTAATTTTTGTCTTCACATTTTTCATGTTTCTAGTGGTAATTGTTTGTAGTAATTTTAGTAGCAATTAAATTACAAATTCAATTGTTTCCAATTCAAGTCTTGTTTTGTACATTTCTAAATTACACAAAAGCATGTACTAATTGTTTGGATTTTGTTACTTAAGATTGACTCAATATGTAATAAGCTACCACATGGTTGTAAAACGAACACATCTCGTTCGAGCTCGGCTCAGCTCGACCTCTGACGAGCTTGTTCGAGCCAAACTTAACGAGCTCGAGCCATTTTTACATTCGTGCACTAAACGAGCCGAGCTCGAGTATCAGATGTTCGATTTAGTTTTTTACATTCGTGCCTACATGAGCCTAAGGAATGAGCCTAACCAAACCGAACCTGAGAGGTTTGATTTAGTTCGGGCTCGGCTTGTTTTCAGTCCTAAGTTATCAACGCGTCCGACCTTAAAATCCTAATTCTGCACAAATATGCTATGTTGTGACATGGCAATCTTATGCTATGTTGTGACATGGCAATCTTTTTTCTCTTTATGTACTTCCACTTTGGTGCCATCACACTTGAATTTTTAAGGAGTGTTTTTTTTCCCTCAAATGCTCATGTATTCGATATTAATGAGGGGGAATATTGATACGTGTCTATATATATAAACACGTATGCGTATACATTATATATATTGAAGATTTGATAATTTTTTTTAATAAAGAAGATAAAAGTAACCTAGCTTCTGAAAAAAAGAAATTCTTTTTCTTTCAATCCTTCACCAACCCTCTTATCCTTTCTTAATATTTATGATTACTCAAAACACCTCTTAAGTTAAAAAAAGTCAAATTATAATTATAACTACTATTTATGAAAAATGTGATAGGACATTCATATAGTTTCAATTTTGACCAATTTTGACATATATACTTTCTTCATAATATCCAAAAATACCCTTTAACTTTACTTTATTTTACATTTAATGCATTGTCTTTGTTTATAACAAATATGTGTCCAATATTACTTTTTCTTACCCACTACCTAAATAAAAATGAATATATTAAGGTGATTGATGATTCAATAGATGTAGTTTATATTTTTCGTTGGTGTATTTATAATTTAACCAAAATTACGTTTTGAGGTCAAAGTTTAAATTAACCCAAAAAACTATCAACTTTCTTAACTTTTGCACAAGAGATTTTCGATTTATGAATAGTTCCAATTTTGATCAATTTGATTTATTTCTTTCGTAATGTCCAAGACATATTTTCTTTATTCATGATACATGTATCCAATATTACTCTTTTCTCATCTAATGGCTTAAATTAATCATTATGAAGACCTTAAGATGATTCAATTGATGTAGTTTATATTTTTCATTGGTGTTTTTATATTTTATGAAAATTATGTTTTGTGGTCCAAGTTTAAAATGACAAAAAAAATCTAACAATTTTCTTAACTTTTATACAAGCTAGAGACCATGCATATCAAAATGAATATGGATTTGCACTACTTTTTTCTTTTACTATTCCGTATCAAGCTCCTTTTATTTATTTATTTTTTGTGATTTTTCTTCCCACTTCGTTTTGAAATTCTTTCCTTTAGTCATTTTGTTTTTAAAATTAAAGGTGTGTTTAGGAAGAAGATATATAAAAGTCCTATGGGGAAGAAGTTATATGATATTTACAATGATCGAAAAAAATCCCTTCATAAACACGTTCTAGATAAATAAATGAATAAATGATGGTGATTAGCAAATGTTGAATTTATAATAAATGTTGTATATGATCTGTGCACTTTGTTAAGGAGAAGAAATCCTAGTAACTAACTATACGTAATTCCTTAAAACTCACCGTCACAAGTTTTTCTCCAAATTTCAACGAATACAACAGCCTTGAGAAATCCGCAAAACTGACATAGATCAGCTGGACTTTTCAAGTGTTTTATTAACTAGTACGAATTTATTCACAGAAATTACACAAATTTATTCACTGAAATTACACATGAAGAAAGTGGCTGCTACATATGATCATTGATCAACAAGGAAGGTTGAGCTAGCGACAGTACTGACGTTATTCTTCACACATACTAGTTGGCACTCCTAATTAACTGGGAAGGTAAGCCGTCGGTTCACCGCGCCTACCAATCCATGGCTGCTACGTTTTTGGTCTATGCATGGCCACCGCCACCTCCACCTCCTCCTCCATGACCACCGCCACCACGTCCTCCACCCCCGCCATGTCCTCCTCCTCCTTGACCACCTCCTCCATGTCCTCCTCCTCCTTGACCACCTCCTCCATGTCCTCCTTGACCACCTCCTCCATGTCCTCCTCCTCCTTGACCACCTCCTCCATGTCCTCCTTGGCCACCACCTCCATGTCCTCCACCTCCTTGGCCACCACCTCCATGTCCTCCACCTCCGCCATGTCCCGAGCTTTTCATGTCATCCTGATCTACAGCTGCGAACGTCTCTGCATGCCAGCCCAAGAAATTAGAAGCAAATTAATTAATGAAAGTCGGCTCCATCGCTCGTTTACATGCATGCATGCATACAATAATTAATATATATATATATATATATATATATATATATATATATATGAATTATGTAGGTAGGTAGTAATTAATTAATTGCCTTTGGGGGCATTAAGCACGGCTTGGGCATCTTCGTTGGTGCAACACGTTCTGCATCCATAACGGCCGCAGCATCGCCAGCAGGGCCTCGACTTTGCATCTTCAACTCCTGCTGCTGCACCATTAACATTGTTTGCTTGCTTTTCTGTAGATGATGCTACCTCAACTGAACCAGCTGCAGAGAGATATATATATCACACGTATATACAGTATTAAACATACAAGTGTACTACTGAAATTAACTTGAAGTACTTAATTACTCTTATCATGGTGATCATCAACAGAGGTGACTGCGACTGTGCAGAGTAGAAGGAAAACGAGAGCTGTTTGCATCTTCATGATCAGATCATACAAAATTTGCCTGAATTAATTAATATATATCGATGATGGAGGTAAGGTTGTTGGAGCTGCGAAGGGGTTATTTATAGGTAGGCGGGCATGCAAGAGCAAGACACGACGACGGAACTAATTTAAACTTCGAGGCATGCATGCATGCATGCATTATCCGACGTCCAACATCGCGATCGATTTACAGGTTCAATGCTCACCGCCTAGCTACACGCACGTAGCTATAGATAGACGATGAGTACGTAAATGAACCCAGCACTTGCCACGCGGACGGATGGGTGTGGGATTTAGATAGATTAATTGATACCACGCCACTTGCCAAGCTACGTTATTGGATCACCTCATCACTTAATTCGATCGGTGCTACCCTGCCTTCATGAATATATATATATATACACACACACACACACACACCTACCTACTCATTTGCCAAGCTTTATTTTCTCAAAATCTCTTTTCTTATTAATTTGGCTTTACAGCCAAGACAATTACCAATAATAGTGTGGCACTGACTTAATTAATTATGGATTCTAACCCAAATTGAATTCTCCTGAAATTTGAATTTTGAAAAAACAACCCGAGTTTAGGATGAAAGTCCTCAAACCTGTATACGTGGCATGATGTGGTCATTACTATTTTATACAAATGACAATTGAATAATGTTTGTAGTTAATAAATAAATACTTATGTTATTTTATTAGTTTTTCTAAACACATAAATATTAAATTACTCTCTTCGTTTAAACCAGTTATCCATTTTGCAATTTTTAAAAGAGATTAAGCATGTATAAGACAAGTGAAATTTAAGAGCAATTTGATGTTTATATTTTCTAAACTTATTTAAAAAGTACCAATAAATAATACTACACAAATATAGTTAAGTAAAATTGATTACAAAAGTAGTAAGCGGTACGGGGCTTATATAGGGCTTATATATGTTCGAGTACTAGATAGGGGAGTAAATGTATGACAATTGACTAAGGAAATAAATTGTAGAAGTAGAAGATAAAACTTGGACGCAATCCAAGAATTGATCGATGCCAATCCAAAGGCATGACGAGGTGTGTCATGGCAGCTAGCTACCTAGCTAGACCGAAGGAGGACGTTCAAACTTTGCTGCTATTAATTGAATTGTGACAAAAAGTTCACAGGATCGACTCTAACAAATTAATTGAGATTTTCATATTTTCTTAACAAACGTGAATAATTAATTACTCAATTGATAGATCTAATAGCCATGCATAAATAAATTTGCTTTAGTACTGGCATGCATCTATTGAAACCTTGCCATGCAAGTATGTTTTTAGTCAGGAGTACTATTAATTTCGTAAGCAAGAAGAAACGCACACAAAAGGAAGGAAACCAGCAACCAAAAAGTCCCGTCAAAAAGCCCTTTATAACCGACCAAGATTTGCACGAGTACTGATAGAGAACACTATAAATAAAACGGATCAGTGGTTACAGCTTTCCATAGCTCAGAATTTTGGAAGCTGCTATAATACTAGGGGCATGGTTATCAAGCCCGCACCTCAGATCTTCTGAACAGCCAATTGTATTTCGCAGCGGTGATACAAGCTTCATCACCTTCTCAGCAGCACTTGTTTGCTCCTCTCTAAGCTCATTGTTCTGTATCAACTCCCTGAAAATCAATGGATCACAAACTACGAAATCCGCAAAAAACGAAACAAACATGAACAGAACCATGACAAACTAAAAGCAGTTTCTGTACAATTCCTCTTTGTGTTATACCAGTCCAACACCTAGGTTTATGCAAGTATGATTATAAGGTTCCAGAGCCAGATACATGCACAACTTACTTGATCATTGAGCTGAGCTTGACGGGTGTGCAAGCTTGGAACAGAGCCTCAGGGATGACAGGAGAGTGCAAAAGAATATTAGGGAGCGATATATAGTGTATCTTGGCTTTATACTGAATCATCAACTCAGTTAGGAAATGAGCTCGATATGCAACTAAGCATGGTAGCCTTGCAAGTTGCAACTCCATTGCAACTGTTCCTGAAGTACACAATGCAACACTACTTGCCTGTACAACATTCAAAATGCCTTTACTCTAAAAACCAAAAGTCTCCGCGATCTTGTATAATGTAGAGACTATAACTTTCCTCTTCCTATACATACAATCTCGGATCAAATTATTTAGCAAAAGGAAAACAGAAACTAGCTATGCCAAGAGCAAGTGACTGATACTCCCTTCAGTCCAAATTCATAGCATTCAAAAAAATTCAGAAAGGTTTTAACTTTTAGTACCAACAACATCTAATACATTCATGTTTACACAAAACAGAATGTACTGCTCAATTATAAAATGTGTTTATCTCAATTTGAAATCTTGATAACCGAGCTAACAGTTATCCGCCATGCAATGTGTTCTGATAAACAATTAAGATAACATGTACTTATGCTGCAAGGGATGAAAGACCTTGCGAAGGCTCAGTCAAATGATAAGGATACGAAATCTTTAGTCACTAAAACATCTCAACTCTGAACATGTATAAAGCAACCATTCAGCAATTTCATAGCCTGCAGCAATATTGTCAAGATTGACTACTTTTCGCAATGAAGGTCAGTCCTGCTATAACAACATTAACATCTAGACATCCAGAAAGCTTACCGCAAATGCATCGTACTTCAGGGATTGGATGCCCCCTGGAACCAGTAAAGCTGGAACAGGCCATTTAGGAATGACCTCTTCTATGTAACTCTCCACAAGCTGATTAGGTGCCACAAGCATGAGAGTCAACAAATCGGGAAAAGAATTTCTTAACAGTCCCATCGCATTTGCAAAGATAGGAAGCATCCGAGTCACCTCCTGTAATCTGCTTCCAGGTAGCACCATTACTGTTTTCGCTCCTTTAAATGTTGATCCAGAATGTGTCAGAGAAGTATGAGGATTGTGGATGTGAATGAAACAGTTACAGGAAAAAATTAGAGCACATTGTTTCCTCTAATTGGTTCCTAAATTCCTGCATGCCAGGATAGTGTAACCTGGTTTCCATACATGATGTTATTGTCATTGACTCCAATACAATACCACTAGAACTGGCAACCAACATATTACTCCATCCATCCCTAAAGTATTGCAATTTTTTCTTTCTTCGATTTCATGTTTATATCATTTTGAATTATAGATTTTAGAACTTTTATAAAAACAATAATTTAATGTCTTTACTTCTAAAACATATTTTATTGAAAAACTTTTCTACAAGGGAATAATATAGATAGATTGAAGTCAAATTGATATCAAAGGTCAAATATTGCAATACTTTTTAGACAGAGGAAGTATTAAATAGTACTCCATGAGGTATGCTGCATATAACACCACTATACTAAAATGAGCTGCACAATATCAAAGTGAAACATTCTACAAAAGAATCAGTACATAGTAATTAAGGTGTCACTTTTGACTTGATTACTATTCAATGCTCTGTGAACATGTTTACCGCCATCCTTAAACTTAAATATGGTTTGAAACAACGGTACCTAGAGGAACTCCCAGCTACAGATAACTTCTAAGCGACCCATGTATTATTCCTAAAAACCAAAAATATTACTGTACTTTAAATCAACATAAAGAAAAGAATACCAGAGCATCTATAAATTCTATACACTATTTTCGTTCTACCTGAGGGAATGGAATATTTTCTTCGGAAGTCCTCACCATCTCCTTCCATCTTCAACTTTTCGGATACACTTTCCTTTCCCTGAACATCAGATCCCTTACATTTACTGGAGATGCTGAACCTTAATATTATGTCATCTAGATATGTGTCGGTGCCCGGTCTCATCTATAAAGAAATCCCCTTTTCCCGAGAAAGATTTGGATTTTAAGCGACTCTTACATATCATACAACTATAATAAAAATCAATCAGTGGCAGCCACAAAGAAGCCATAGAGATACCATATTCAGCTCCAAAGCGTCTTCTAGTACAGGATGGCCCACAAAGGTTGAGTCTAGCCCATTTGATCGACAAACATTTTCCTCAAAGGGAAGTATACAAAAGATATGATCCACAATTTCAGTAAGGCCCTTGAGTCTTTCTTCACCACCTTTCCATGCCCAGAATGACGGTGCAACATAATGGAAATGTATTGGAGCATTCAATGTTCTCTCCCTATATCTGGCTGCAAAAAGATCCTGTTTCCATACCATGCTTAACATGTAATCAATCACAAAGTATTAACTTCAAATGAGCGATAAAATGATTTACCTCGCAACTGCTTGAGGAGACGGAAAGAGAACCCCTTAGAGTCGACGGTCACAACAACATGAGGCTGAAAAAGAAAAGCAGCTTCTGTAGTTTCCTTCAGCTTCATCTAACAAATCTGAGCTTCAGTAAGCAGCAGTCCGAAGACTAAAATATGAAGCTTGAGTGAATAAGTTTAAATATGACTCACTTGGAACTTATAAAGATGTGGCAACAATTCCCAGACCCCCATGACAGCAATGTCCTCAATCGGGAACAGAGAATTCAATCCTTGTTTGCACATCATGGACCTTACAAATATGAAGTCATTAGTTTCTGAGAGCTTAATCCCTCCTCAGCGCTTATTTATATGGCTAGCAACTTAGCACAATTTAATTTCATTATGGTCTATGTCAATTCAGTGCTCGAAGCTCCCCAGGAAATCACGCAACAAACCCTTAATCACATCCGTTTGCAGATATGGCAACATAACTACGAAGTGAACTAAACTAGACGCTGAAAGAAAAATAGAGGCGGAACTTACCCACCGACGCCGGAAAACCTGACAGGAAGAGGAGACAGCTTCTTCAGTGACGCCATAAGACGAGAAGCAATGGAATCGCCGCTAACCTCTCCAGCTGCAATAAAGACCCTTAGCTCGCCATCCGCAGCAGCTCTATCGATTATAGGCATGCTCTTGACAGAGAAGTATCTCTTCGCCGTGCGGAAAAGGCAGACTTTGTTCATATTCTAGTTCGCTCGCATCAATGGCCCGCGGCCGTTCATCAGTAACGGCAAACTCCGACCTTGACTTGACCTCAACCCGGAGGCGAGAAGAGAAGAGGGATCCGTTTATCTACCAAAACACATACCTGATATACTCCTAATCAATACCTAATATACTCCCTAATCAACTAACTAAACTAACTAATTGAAAGACCCTTTCTAATAATAAAAAGACTTTCTAACTAGCTAATCATAATTACTAACCAAAAATATTATCTACTGCACCACCACCTTCACTGCCGCTGTCGGCACCACCATCGTCGCCAGAACTCTCATCGAAACCGCCATCAAACCACCACCACCGTCGCCCGAATCACCGCCTTACCCGAACAACCGCCACCGCTGCTGCCGTAACCTTTGCGGCCATCACCGAAACCACCATCGTTGTCATCAGAACCACCGTCGTCACCCGAACAACCGCCATCACTGCTGCGGGAACCTCTGCGGCCATCACCGAAACCACCATTGTTGCCGTCAGAACCACCGCCACTATGAGTGTCAGTCGAGTCGGGTTTGCTGGGTTCGGGTTCGGGTCGAGCCCGAAAATTTGGAACACCTTTGTTTTAATCCGAACCCAACCCATTGTTTTTTTCGGATCGGGTCAACCCGAGCCCGACATTTTCGAGTAAGGGTCAGGTTGACCCATCAAACTTGAACTCAGTTATTTTCATAAATAATTTTTTTTCATAAACAGTAAAAGGTAGGCTTCCATTCACATTTTTCAACTCTAACTACAAATCTTCCATCAAACCCAACCACGAGGTTTTGTTCGTGAGTTTTTTTTTCCATCGTTCATCAGACCTTCGTGAAGCAGCCCTTCAACCTCCATCTCTGGTTTCGCTGGCGTCTGAACTTGGCAGCTTCTTTCCGGCGACGCCACTGTCCGTTGACTGATGGGGGCAAACACGCTTCTGTTCGACGGTTTCTCTGCCTTCAGACATCGAATCGTGACCGAGTGGGTTGAGTGGGGTGATGAGGACGGTAGGCGAAGAGGGCGGAGCCATATGGTGACGGTGAGGATTTTGGAGACCCATTTCAGAGAATCACAATCATGCCTCCAAATTTCTTGTGAATTGACGCACTCGATCTCGACCTATGTTTGCTCGGGAAGTTCTTACGGAGAGGCGACGTCATTCTTCAAATCACTGAGGTAAATATGTATTCTTGTTGCATTACTTGTTATGTTTCCCGAATCACCTAGTACAATTGAGTTCAAAATGGGAGGATTAATTTCTATCTTCTACTGGCCCCGACGGTGAAGACTGGTTTATGTTAGGGTTTATCATTAATTAGTTGCAGTGTTTTGGTCTCCTGCCGTTTCTTGGGCCTATTAGAACCTTTCTGATCACTTGCCCGAACGGGTTGTCTCGCAGGTGGAAGCTTATAGGCCAAATGATTAAGCCTGTCACGGTAGATTTGGGATCACAGCCATAACAACTCTAGTCTGCGGCTTGTGAAGATGAGATGGGGAAGTGGAAGGAAGATGATGATTTTAATTTAGGTCAAGATGTTGATTATTTTAGAGGTTGGTTTTTCGGGTTGGGCCTTTGGGGATTGGTAGCTGGGCTAGGCTATAGGATAAGGAGGGTGGGTGGCTAGGCTAGGTTATGGGCTAAAGGGAGGAATATATGGGGCTGGGATGATGGGTTGTGAAAATTTGGGTTAATCGGGTTCAACTAATATAGTGTAAGAATAAATATTGGAATCTGTCTAGTTAACCAAATATGAGAATATGTCATAATAGTTTATAGTGTTTATTGCAAAGTGTTATAATAACTAAATAAATACTAAAAACTGTCTGGTTAACAAAATATGAGAATGTGTGATAATAGTCTATAGTGTCACAATGTCAAAATATATATTTGAAACTGTCTGAAAGTGTTGCTGCTAGTCTTACCTTGGTGAGATCACTAGAGACCAAGACTGATTGTTTCCCGGCTTCATCGCACAGATCTGAAACAGATCGCAGAAGTCGTCGAAAAACAACACCGCGAACTCGGAGAAAGCTTCACAGTGGAAGGCTCTAGATCTACGCCTTGTGGACGACAACCAACTTGTGGTGGCTAAAGAAGGAGATCGAGGTCACCGGAAATCGATCGTGATCTCCGAGAGGACGGAGCTTCACGGCAAAATTATTCAGATCTACGCCTCGACGATGACGACGACCGGATCACGATGGTTGAAGATGGAGATCGAAGTTGCTGGAAATTGATCGCGATCTCGGAGAGGATGGAGCTTCACAGCAAAAGTCTCAAGATCTACGCTTCGCGATCTTGGAAAATCGGACGATTGTACAAATCTGGCGTATGGCTGTGAGTTTGAGAAATTGCGAAGCGGCTGGGTAAGAGCTGGGAGTTTTGCCGAAGATATGAATCATAGAACTAGCTAACTTTGTGACTGTGCATCGAAGCTTTAAACTGGAGAAGAAGAGTGATGTTTAATAGAGGGCAATTTAGTATTTTAACATGTCTGTGTTTTAACTCGTATGAGGTAAATAGATGGGGTAAACTCCAAGTTTAGTCCCTTACCTTTCAACTTTGTCCTATTTGAGTCCTATTTTAAGATTTTGTCCTATTTCAGTCCTGTAGCTCCATAAATCGTCTCAATTGTAGTCCTTCCGTTAAAGTCCACGTTATGGTGACCGTTAAAGTCTTAAGTGTACGGTAAAATGACCATCAAACCCTTCCTTTTCGATGCGGAGCAGGCGCCGGCCGGATCAGCGGCCGAGCGGCAGCAGCGGCAAGCAGCCCGGCAACGGCAACCAGCCCAGCAGCCCGGATCGGCAGCCCGCATCGCTGCGGCCTAGGCTGCCTTTGGCGGCTGCCGTTCGGCGGGGCTACCGATCCGGCGGCCGGGTTCTGCGGCGCCGGCTGCCGATCCGGCTGGCTGCTGCGCCGCCGGCCGCCGGGCCGTTCGGATCGAAAAAGAAGGGTTTGATGGTCATTTTACTGTACACTTAAGACTTTAACGGTCAACATAACGTGGACTTTAACGGAAGGACTACAATTGAGACGATTTATGGAGCTACGAGACTGAAATAGGACAAAATCTTAAAATATGACTCAAATAGGACAAAGTTGAAAGGTAAGGGACTAAACTTGGAGTTTACCCTAAATAGATGTGGTTAGAGAAGACGGTTTAAAGAATGTCTCGAGATCAAACCCTCAAAGTAATCATTAAAGACCAAATAAGCCCCAACTGTCAACTCACCCCACTCTCATCCCCTTTGTATAGGGGTGAAAGTTGAAAGAACAGCTCGAACTCGGTTCGATTTAAGGTTTTTTTGGAGCTCGTTCGAGTGACTATCAAGCCAAGCTTGAAAAAAATTCTAGGCTCAATGCACATTTTAAGCCTATTATGAATAGCTTAATGCTCGATTTAGCTCGATTTTATCTTAAATTTTTGTATTGATTTTAGTGAGTCGATGTAAATTTCAAGCTTAATATAAACATCCCAGTACTTACACACCTTTGTGGACTAGTTTGTCTTTCGGGTTTACTACTATTAGTTGTCAATTGTCATTAACGATACGGCCCTCCCATCAAAAAAAAAAAAACCATGCCGGCCCTTGGTACCTTATACCCTTGGGCCAGCGGTAAAAACCGAAGAAGACCTACCGGCCCGAGGCGTAAAAAATTGCAAATGGGCCTAATCTTAAACCAGTCCACTGGGTAGAGCTTGTCGCCGATCAACACCACCGGCGCGCGCGCTCTCCCGCCCTCACCCTTCACTTCATCGTTTCCACGTCCACTGCCTGGACCAAACCGCCGTGCAGCATCTTCCCCAATGGAATCGCTTTTCGACAGAATTAACGTCCGCGATCTCCTCTCTGCCGACGACCTCTCCGATCCCTCCACACCGCTGTCGGCGCCTGATCTCCGGCTTCTGGTTAACCGCCTCGACGCCCACTCTCAGAGCATTAAGTCGAAGGTCCAATCCTACATCCTCTCTCATCAGAACGATTTCTCGTCCCTCTTCTCCCAGTGCAGCGGCGTTGTCTCCAGAACCGAAGAGATTTCGAGTAACTTGTCCTCCATTCTCGCTTTGGTATCCGACCATCCAATTGATGTTGAGATCCGGGAGATATTGAATGAGATAGGAAGAAAAGCGAAGGAGGCAAAGGTTAAGAAGGAATCGTTAAGGTTGTTGAAGGTTATTGTGGAACTTAACGAGAGATTGGGGAGTGTGAGAGGAGGAATAAGTAATGGAAAGCTTAAATATGCTGCCGAAGAGTTGAGAGAGTTGAAACAAGCTTTAAGCATCGGTAACGAGGAAGCTGAAGAGCCTACTGTCTATGGCTTACTGAGGAAACAGTGGTCCCTTTGTTTTGAAGAGGTAATTGCAAACCAATTTTCAGATTTGGGAGACGATCAAGTTTCGGTTCACTGGCTCTCTTATTTTAATTGTAGCATTATCAGTTAATTTGGCTGTGACATGGGCAATTCCTTTCCCTGGTTTCCGGTTGTTTGATTTTGGTGGTGATTGTTTGATTTGGGGTTTGCAGCTGCAAGAGGTGCTGGTGAAGCTTATGGAGAAAGCAGTTCAGTTTGAGCAGGAAACTAAGAGAACGCTGGTGAATTATAGACTATCCGTTGGTGGAAGTGATGAGATTGAGCTTCATACGGTTTTGGAGGCAATGGAAGTGAGTCTTTGGTGGTTAACTTCTCCCTTTCAATGATAGCACAAGTGTGCCATTCAGGTTACTGTTGTGCTATTTATAAAGAATTTTAAGTGAACTTATCTAAGACTTTTGTAATTAAATGTTGAATGTGGGTTGAAGATTTATGATCCTTGTAATTTTATTAAGATGTGAGAAAATTATAGTTACAAGCTGAAGTCTGTGTGTAGGCTATTGGAATTCTGGATTATGGGCTTGCTAAACCAGCTGATTTGATGATCAAGAACGTCATTTCTCCAGCTGTTAATTATGGCTCACCTGTACTATTTGAAGAGGAGACAAATCAATGTTCAGAAGGAATAGCGGATGCTGTATTGAAGATGTTACCATTATGTGATTTAAAGGTAGCCAGTTCTTTTTCCTTTCCTCTATTCACTGATTATTGCTGATATGTTTAAGTAGTCAATGGTACAGTAAGTACTGTAGAGCAAGAACAGGTAGAGGGAGTTGCATGTCATGCTTCCTTTTCTGGAACAAATCTTCTTCTCATGTTCTGTTTTTGGGTTGTGCAAACTATTTATGGTCTTTTAATTATCGATATTTAATTTTCCTCCAGACTTCAGACACAGATGGCAAGACTGTCTATTCAAGTGTCCTTCAGGCTATCAGGTTTACCACCAATCGCATATGCTTCCAAAATAGGTCATGGATACATTCTTTTGGAAGGCTGACCTGGCCAAGGATATCAGATTTAATAATTTCCAAATTTCTCTCAAAGGTTTGATCCTTAAATCACTTTAACTGGAAATTATTCTGTATGTTTTATTAGCATTAGTCATGAATCCATCATAAAGCTGTCATCACTTTCGAAATATGGGGTTAGAACAAAAGTTTCAACCAACTTTTTGTTATGTGCATAGAGTTTTGTATGTCCAGCCAGCATCAAGTTCTTGGAGTTTTCATCAATTGTGCAATTTGCGTAGTTACCTTGCCGATATGTACTTAAAGAGTTCAGCGTAAGATCCAGGGTTGATGTTGTCAATAAGATGAATTTGATGAGCTTGGAAAATAATTTTGGGACAACTGCTTATCTTTCTGTTCCCACTGCTTTCTTTTCTTTGTTATTAAAGTGCTTTTCTCTCTCTTTCTCTGCACGGGGATTGGATGGGGGGGGGGTGAGTAATGGTATGTGTTATCCGATATTATTTAGACTCCTTTACTGTTTTTCAGTTCACCCCGTCATGGCATTTGTAGTCAGTTGCTTTTCGAATATCCTATAAAGCAAGTTTTATGCTTTGTGCAGGAATGTTTGGTTCACTGTATGAACAGTATGAACATTGGGCTAACCGAATATTCAGTTTTCCGCTTATTGATTTTCTGTTGCTGATCAATAAGTTTTTGTGCCATTCTAGGTTGTTCCAGAAGATGCTTCAAAACTTGCTGATTTTCAAAGGATCATCAATCACACTTCTGATTTTGAATCTGTTTTGAAAGAAATGAACTTCATATCTGCAGCAGATAACAGGGATGGCAGGTTAAGCAGCTTTGCTGAAAATGTCGAGGTTCACTTTGCATTTCGGAAGAAAACTGAAATCTTGGCAAAAGCAAGAAATTTGTTGCTGAACTGTGATTTCTCTATTCCACATGTGAGTTTCTAATGGCAAACACTTTAATGTCCTTTACTGCTACATGTGTTATTCTATTCATGGGAGTCTTCTTCAGGAGTATAATACCAAAGTCCCTGTTTCTGGAGAGGATGAAGGACCTACAAGTTCAAGAAATAATATGGTTGAATTGCTCTTTAATACAGAGAGATGTGTGGTCTCCCAAGCACCTTTACAACTGATGGAGCTAGTTCATCAGACTCTAAAGGTATCTAATCTTGAGCTTGTTACGTTCTGTAAGTTTCAGATTCAAAGATAGTTGTGGTTTTAGATCTTTTGTCTTGTGAACAATCTTCTTGGGAATTTCTTAGTCCCTTTCAATAAACATATTTTATTGTATAAAAACAGAAAAAACTTTTGTAGATTTATGTAGTGCGGTGCAACGTGTTAGTCATAGTTTTCTGCATCGCAGCAGTTTCCTGTTTTTTTGTAAATGCTAGGAAGAGGGTGATTTTGTAGTATAGCCTTTTCAAAGTTAAATTTACATTCGGACTTATTAAATTGACCTTTTGCAACAGGAGTCAGTTTATTCAGGAACGCTAATTCTGTTATATTGAAATCTATTTCCTGAGTTGCTCTGATGTACAATCGACGTTTTCATAATCTCTGTAGCTTCTATCGACGGCTTATACTTCATAGCTTGTTCTAGATTGTTACTAATATAAGCTGAGATTTCGCGAGTGCATAGTATCCACATCTCAGTTGAACTTATCTTACAACTTGGAATTTTTTTATTCAGTAAACCTCTAGATGGTTGAGATCAGGCTTCAATTTTATCCTTTGCAGGACGTTTGTGTCTCATCTTCAAGAGTTGCATGGGAGTTCTATAACGCTGCTAGAGATGCTTTACTTCTCTATGAAGCTGTTGTACCCATCAAGGTTAGTGCATTAGGTGGGCATCATCTTCATCATCATCATCATCATCATCATCATCATCATCATCATCATCAAACTGCATCTTAGTTCCAGTTGTGTTGGGGTAGGTGGCATGAAGTTTATAGTATCCTAAGGGGAAAAAATCTGTAGTAGCACAGAGATTCAACCTGTGCGAGCATATTTCTCTGTAATTTTCTTGGTAGTAGTTCTACAAAGAAAATAATGGTGAGGTTAGCATACTTGTCCATGGGGTCATCATAATTTTATGGGTGTCTGGTATCACTGTTTGAAGTTTTATTTAGCACATAGAGTTCCCACTAAATCAGACCGATGTGTGTGGCACCGGTAGTAGTTATACTTGAGAAAGCAGTTTTGTCTGTTTTTAACCAGCAGCATGCTTCTTTATCTGTAATTCTGTATCCTTAATCTGTTGATGCGTATTCATACTCGAGCGACCTCGTTGATTAAGTCTCTTTTCTGATCATTAATGGTTAGGCTCTCTTCTTTCACCTTCACATATTCAATGTATGCCATCATCAAAATTTTATATCAAAACTTCAAATGTATCTGGTATTATTTAATGATTCTGAGTGTCTCTCTCAGAGAACATATATTTTGTTCAATATAACATCCTTCGATATCAAAGTTGTATTCTAAGTGATCTTCCTTTCAGTACATTTTATGTGGGTTGTGCTACTTTTATTTGCTGGGAAGGGCATATATCAAGTATGGTTAATGTAGCACGTGTCGATTTGGTCAACTTACCTATGATGAAGAAACTTGTGCCCGATTGATCTTATAGGCCTTATGTCAATGTAATTTCATTACTTTTGGCTAATGAAGCTAGAAAAGCAGCTTGATGGAATCAATCAGGTCGCTGTTCTTATGCACAATGACTGCTTGTATTTATCTCAGGAGATTCTTGGGCTGGCATTTGAGGTATTTAGAAATATCTGATCCTGTATACTCCTCTCTGATCTGTCCTGACACTGTGCGCTTAGTCCCTATTTGGTTGGTAAGAATCATTTTGATTAATCCGCGTAAGCCAATGGCTTAAGTCCAATTTATTCAAAGATATGATATTTTCTTTTGTGCTTTTCCCTAGAACTCGATAAATATACTTTCAAAAAACAATAAAACACAAAAGGAAATATCATATATTTGGCTAAAACTTAAGCCTTTGTGTTAAAGCATCCAACCCAAAACCAATTGGCAATGGGTGGAGAGGCCTCATCATATTATATAGCAATGGTTAGCCCCTTCTATTGACCATGTGGGATATAATCCACTTTAACACACCCCCTCACGTGTAGGCTAGGCTTTCGCTCTACACGTGGGTATTTTAGGCTTTCTTTGTGCAATGGTCGGGACCTTGATCAACCTGCTCTGATACCATATTAAAGCATCCAACCCAAAACCAATTGGCAATGGGTGGAGAGGCCTCATCATATTATATAGCAATGGTTAGCCCCTTCTATTGACCATGTGGGATATAATCCACTTTAACACTTTGGCTAAGCAGATTAATCAAAATGATTCTCACCAACCAAATAGGGCCTAATAATCAATATTTCTCCAATTTCTAAGTTCAAGAATCCAGTATGAATCTTAATCACAGTTCCTGTACATTGACCGGCCATCCTCGGTGTGGTTACTTTCTTGTGCTGAATTCACATGGAAGGCAAACAAAAGACAGGAAACCTAAATTTGGTCCTGTATCATTGATAAATGAAATGACATGTGATTGTCAGATTTACAGTGCACTTTTTAGATGTTTTTCTCGTTTTTCTCTCCATCTTGTGCATGCGTGAAATTCAATATATGAACTGATCAGATTGACAGTGTACTTTGTCAGATGTTATACCGGTAATTTTCTCATTTTGTGTATGTGTGAAATTAAAAAAAAACATATTTCATTCATGACTAATTAGATTGACAGTGTACTTAGCCAGATGTTATTCTTTTTAGTCTCCTCTCGTGTCACCATTAAGTTTAACAGTATTCATTCTTAATGTCTTTTATTCGTTAACTGCTACAGTATCGCTCTGATTTCCCAAACTCCATAAAGGAACATGCTGTCTTTGCTGATATGGCTCCAAGGTTCCATATGATGGCGGAAGAAATATTACACAGACAAATCAAATTAGTTATTTTTAATTTGAGAGAGGTGCTGTTTACATGATGAATCTTAGGTTTGGTCGATCATTTTAGGAATTGGATTTTTCATTTGCAAGCCTTAACCTTGTCTCTTGATAGGCTATAGATGGGGCTGATGGATTTCAAAATACCCATCAGATGAAACAATATGAATCTGCCAAATTAAGCATGGATCAGGTATAGCTGTCCTACATGATCTATCTGTCTCTGTTGCTATAAATCCGAGCTAAGTAACTCTTCTGTTCAGGTCATGTTCATTATTGAAAAAGTACATATCATATGGGAGCCTCTCTTGTCGCCCTTAACATATAAGCGAAGTATGTGCATGATTCTAGACTCAGTTTTTTCCAAAATCACAAGAGACATGCTACTACTTGATGATTTAGCAGCTGAAGAGACTCTACAGGTATAATATACTCCATATTAACATTTTTATTTCTCCAGCTGGCTGTCGAGCAATAGATTTCTGATATTTTTAACTTGTTGAGCAGCTTCAAAGATTGCTTCTTGCATTGTTGGAAAGTTTATCATATTTGCTAGAGTCTCTAAGTGCCTGTAATTCCGAAGAAAGGTCTAAGGATAAGACGAGAAGTTCTCTTGGTGATGTTATACCATCTTTAAGGAAGATCCGCAAACTAGCAGGCATGTTTTGCCTTCTGCTTTTGGTTTCTGCATTTTTATGGTTATGATAATTTTAGCAGGAATGTTATCACCTGGTTGGAATCCTTCCCAAGAAAGATCATTTTAGCAAAATATCCAGTTTGGGATTTGGAGCTCTTATCTCCATTTTCCCCATTTTCTTTTTTCTTAAAAGGTCAAGTAATGTCTTCATAGGTTTAAAGGTTCTGTACATTGTCGTACGTCTATTCAATCCTGGCATGTACATTCCGATGAACATGAATTCGTAGGTGGATCATGCCATACATGATGCAACTTCACTTTTACTCTGTGAAAGCTTACTTTCTGCTCAAATATAAATCTTTTACTTGGATTCAAACTTTCAAAATTTCAGAGCTTTTGGACATGCCACTTAAATCCATAACAAATGCTTGGGAGAGCGGAGACCTTCAAAATTGTGGCTTCACATCGCAAGAGGTATGGTTTGACAAATCTAGTGATTCCATTAGCTGGAATTTTTTTGTAATATATTTAACCTGTATGTCTGCAAAGATCTTGGAGGCTCTCCACGAAACGTCTTGCATGACCAAACAGTTGCGAGCTTTCTACAGAGACCACATGGTAACGTACACAATGGCTTGCCACACCTGAGACACTTTGGTGGGGGCTTGGGAGTTGAAGTCCCCTCCCAAAACGTTGACCACATCCAGAAGGTAGTTCACCTCCATATTGCACCACATGACAACAGCTTTCCAAATCTCCCAGGGGAGGGTGCAGCGGACTAGAACATGATCGGTAGTCTCAGCTGCATCAGAGCAAAGTGGGCAGAGTCGAAGCCACATCTACTCCTCGCTAACGCAGCTGATCAAGCACCGGGATGTATCGCCTAGTTGCTCTCCAAATAAAGACATTCACCTTCTTTGGCACTTTATTGCACCAATGCATCGGAAAGTCATGCCCTGCTGCAATAGAAGCACCAATCATCTGCGCAAGGCTCCGAACTATGAAGATCCTGTTAGGTGCAGGATCCCATCTCCAGCTGTCCTGCGTATCCATCTTTGGAGTAAAATCCTGTAAAACAAGAAGCATCTATTGGAACTCGCCTTCTGTTCTCCCCCGATTCGCCAGCTCCACTCCCATCTCCAGATCCTCTCATCCCTCGTAATCTTCTCTATCGCCCTACTTTCTCGATTGGAGTCCAACTCGTATAACCTTCAAAATCTGTCTTTTAACGGCCCCCAACCCACCCACCCACTCATCATCCGAGAACTTCGTATTATTCCTCGATCCCACTACTCTACCAAAAAGATTTTTAAAATCACTTCTCAGACTCTATCTCCCCATCCACCTTCCTAATGTCCATCCAGACGCTCCATCTCTCCGGAGCCTCTCCCAACTGCAACGACCCCGACACTCCACCGTTGATAATAGCCACCACCCTCACCCATAAGCTCTTTGCCTCTGTCAACCACCGCCACTTCCACTTAGTTAACAAGGCTAGATTTTTTGCTCTTAAGCTACCCACACACAACCCCTTGCTTCACTGTCGCCAAACAGTCTCTCAATCCTAGCCCATATTAATTTTGTCCACTCCCCAAAGACCCCCCAAAAGAATTTATTTTTGATAGTTTCAATCTTTTTAACCACACCAGCCGGGGCACGGAACACGGAAAGATGATACAGGGGTAAGCTTCCAAGGACCGAGCTCACCAAAGTTAACCGGCCTCCTATTGATAGCGAGTTTGCCTTCCAACTTGACAATCTTTTCTCCACCTTTTCCGCCGACTCATGTTAGAGCCCACCGGCAGCCCTAGATAAGTGAACGGCGGGGCTGAAGCAGAACAGCCCAACACTCCTACGACTCTATTGACCTCTCCATCTCAACCCTCACACCAAAAATCCTTCTCTTCTCCAAGTTAATTTTGAGCCCCAACGCCATTTCAAAGCACTGCAGAAGGGCCATCAAAGATTTCGCATTTTCCACTGACCTTTCACCACAAAAAAACACATCATCAGTAAACTGCAGATGAGATATACCCACCCTATCAACTCCGACCTTAAAGGGTCGGAAAATATTTTGACTGATCGTCTCTTCCTCATGCAGTTCAATGCTTCTGCCATCAAGATGAACAGAAATGGTGAAAGGGGGTCTCCTTGGTGAAGGCCCCTTTCCATACCACATTCCACTGTTGGGCTGCTGTTGACAAGGACAAGGACGTACACTCTCGCTGAGCCCAGGCAGCCTGCTATCCATCCGCTTCTCTTTTTTAGCCCAAGACACCGCTTCATTTACTATCAAGACCCCATCAGTTATTTGTCTCCCTTCAATGAATGCTGTTTGAGTCTCCCCCACCAAACCCGCCAAGACCGACCCCCTTCAAACGCTCAGCAAGCAATTTCGCCACTATTTTATAAAAGCAACCAATGAGGCTAATAGGACGATAATCAGAGAAGAGCCGAGGGTCTTTCACCTTTGGAATCATGGAGATAAATTAGGAATTGCACCCTGTCCCAAATCTTCTTGAGGCTTCAAATTTATGGACTGCCGCTATTAAATCTCCCTTTATCGTTTCCTAGTGGGCTTTGATGAAATTGAAGTTGAAGCCATCCGGACCTGTAGCTTTCCCTCCTCCACAGCACCACACTGCCTTCTTGACTTCCTCATCCGAGAAAGGTGCTTCAAGATTCTCAATTTGCTCATTTATTCTCTTAAATCTGTGACTGATAAACTCTGGTCTGACCGCTACTTGTTCTGAAAACTGATTCTTGAAGAATTCCAACACTACTTCTTTGATTCTCACCAGATCCTCAACCCAACTCCCATTGATGAGCAAACCCTTCAAAGAATTCCTTTAGCTGATATACATATTAAAGGTTTTAGTAGCATTCCTCATCCGATACTCGGAAAGTGTTAGGTTTATGCAATGAAACCCTCATATTAATCCGTCAACTTGACAGTATATCTGATTAGTCCAGTTAACTAGTATCAAAGTTATCAACCTTGTTGAAGCTCATGAGTTAGTTCAAGATTTGGGGTTTTTTTTTTTGCTTAAAAAGGTTATAGAACTCAGTGTCAAGGTTCCAGATCTTGTTTAAGGGTCTGAAGCAATCTTCACATGAATCAAAGAGTTCAGTTTACTTGTATTACTTGATGCTAAGTTTTGAGTTCCATATGGTCAAGGAGTATAGTTGTGCTTATGTTG
This sequence comes from Stellera chamaejasme, assembly GCA_024586325.1. Taxonomy (NCBI): domain Eukaryota; kingdom Viridiplantae; phylum Streptophyta; class Magnoliopsida; order Malvales; family Thymelaeaceae; genus Stellera; species Stellera chamaejasme. The sequence goes on along the minus strand of CM044982.1, from coordinate 7,356,371 downwards.
TGGTGAGCTCTCCCCATTTCCTACCAACTATTTTGGGGTTTAAGATGATATCCGAACCCAAGGTGCGTTATTGCCTCATCGGTGTCAATCATGCTTGCACCCGTTTTGTTGTTTCCAAATTTTTTTCCCTACTGTGGGAATTTGAAAGAGAAAAAGGTGGGTGGGGGTTGTAAAGGCCACCCTGTGTATGGTGATTACTTCAATTTTCTGCAGTGAACAATTTTTTTCAATTTAATGAGGAATCATGACAACAAAATCTGGTAAACCAATGAACCTAAGAATAGTTTACTAAAGCCATTGCAATAGTGTACTTGGTTGTTATCTAGGAATTTGGATATACCTGTACATGCTTCACAAGGATCCAATATTTACAATGTCTTTCTGTGAACTTTGTGCTGATTAATTTGCTTCTTTAGTTTTAACAGACTCACTAGACCTATCTTTAGCTGTTAGCACCCTCCGGCTATTGATTGTTAACTAGATGGTGCTGATTCATGATAACCGTCATTGAGAGATTATGTTATCTGCTTCTTATATGACTGTTCATTTTGCTGGTCAGGTGGAGGACTTCATCCGAGCCATATTTGCAGACTCTCCATTGAGAAAAGAATGCTTACGGAGGATAGGAAATTCGAGTTGGTAGAAAGGCGGAGTTGCGCACCCATCGTTTAAAAAGCAAAACTTAAGAGTAGGAGAAATGCATCAAGATCTACCAAGGAAAGATGAGTTCCTCTATTTTGTTTTCTACTGGAGCTCATCCTTAATGCTTACTGGTCTAAATTAACCTTACTGACAAAAAGAATGTTAACATCTCTGCATAGAAGAGAAGACATGGAAGAGAGCTGATAATCGCTAGCCAAATACAGCCATCTAACAAATCAGTAGCGTTCTGTATAACATGTCATGTGTTTGAAATGTTGACTTGTTACCCCCCAGAAACAGGGAACATTCTGATAGGACACAGGTTGTAGTATAGTTACACTTGCAGGTTCTGCAGTGGCAACTGGATGAGAATTGAGAGACCACCATGGTCGCTAATTGAGAGACCACCATGGACGCTAAAAGTCACATTAAATTCAGCATGCGTTTTCCAGAGTGATGATATGCCTGAAAGGTTCTCTCAAGTCATTTTGTTTTGTTATTTTTATCACTTCTTTTCATCTTGTTAGTGTTCCACACTCCAGACCTAGAAATGTTTTTTTTAAATAATAATAATAATAATTGTGTAAGATATTACTTTCTCTGTCCTAGAAGATTGACAACATTTTCTCTGTACCTAGAAATGTATTATAACCAATATTATCTTTACTTCAAATCTGTTTTGATTATTATCTTTTCATTAATTTTGTAAAGTTAAAAGTTTTTCAACACTCCATTTATAGGGGCAAATTTGGAAAATTTTACGAAATTTTATTCTACAGAATTTAATCTCTACAACAAATCAAATTCTAACCTGCCAATCTTGGTGACGGATGAGTATAAATTACTCTCAACTATATTGATAGCATCTCCCTTAAGTTGGGTCGTTGCTTCTTTTATCAAGTATGTGCATTTTGTTCTGTTTGATTAATCCACAAAGTATCAGCAGCATATCTAATGGCTTCTCCTCAGATGAGTAAAAGATATTGTGAACCAACTGACATGGGTCATTCATGCAGCATTTCTCTCCTCGGGTCTTCATTCATTCATTCATTCAGCTTTTAATTCAAGTTTCCCCGGTTTGTTTTCCATCCATATCCCTAACCTTGAGCACAAAAGACGAAACTGCTGATGCTTTTTAGGTAACTCCCAATGGCAAGCGATAAGCAAACCACACAATCCACGTGATGGACGCAACCACCTCTCTCCACAACTCAACCCTCAACTTCACGCTGCATGTTCCTTATAAATGCTTCCCTGTTCAGAGGAGTTGCATTGCAGCACAAGAATGGAGAGGCTCAGCAAGCTAGGCAGAATATTGAAGAGAATGGTTAGTTATTGCGGTACTGATTCCAATCATCAGGTGGATCATCCCCGCGCTGTTCGTTGCGAGGAGCTCCATTTAAAATCTGAGCGGAAACCTGCTCATTGCACCGGAGAAGACCACACCTCTGATCCCTTTCTAGCAGCTCATATTGCAGCTCAGAACCACTTCACTCTAAGAACAAATATCTACATTTGAAGCAGGGGGAATCTAGATGGTGTTCCCTCTTCTTCTGGGAGATTCAGAATAAGGAAAAAAGCAAACAATAACAGCGTAGCAATTGCGAGTATTTTCTTGCAATTTTCATAAACTCTGATTTCTGTTTCACCACATACCTTTTTTACAGGAATCAGTTATGGTGTAACCTTAAGAACTGATAGAAGCAATTCTACACATTTAGTTTGGAGTTGGACAAGAAGTTCCTTTACAAATGCAGAATCTCTTTTATGTTTGTAGACTAATCTAGGCGTCTGAAGAAGTGAAGTATGGGATCATATATGAGTCTATTGGCATTCGCTCCAAGAATAAAATCAGAATGAGCATAGTCCTCTCTGTACTCACACTCTAGCTTGTCTCTTTCATGATCTTTGAGGTTGTGCAGCAGAGCCTGCACATCTTTAACATCAGCCAGCAGATCCCGGCCTCCATAACCCAGGAAGAGGGGGAAGTCTTCTGGTATGCTCGTCATGTTGTACACCGGTGGAAAGGGTTGCCCGTAGTGCTTGATGTTGTTAGATTCATTCTCGTAATCATACATTGCTACGGTTCCACTCCTGACCACTGCAAACGAAAGTCTGAGAATCGAGTTATCGAACACTTCAACTGATGCATTTAGGTCTTACTTTGAGATAGGTGGATCAAGTTCTTGGTAGAAGTTGGCTCACGCTGATGCTGGAAGTATGCATCTGTCATCGTAGTATTGACACAGCAATTTGGACCTGCCACAATGGGGATTGGAGATATAACTTCAGTGGTGAACATCAATCAATCAACCATGAAAAGAACCAGAAAAGGAGAAAGAACAGAAGACATCATGTTTTTACCTGTGAGGGAATCCATTAAATTGGAGCAGTTAATTCCTGGAGTTATGCATATTTCATCCAGGAAGTTGGAAAATGCACGCCTGCAGTGATTAATTTGCTTCTAGACTCAGTTCTTTAAAAGAAGGCAAGTTGGGGAAAAAACTAAAAGAAAATTTTGTTGTATTCTCATTTCTTACTGTCCTGGAGCAAACTCATACAGTCCCAACCAGTATACTTCCTGTCAAATAAAGACTAGCAATTCAGATAGAAACCTAAGGACTGATGGACTATATGGATATCAAATGATCCGAGATCTCACTTCAGCTAAAAAAATATGAGCTGCAGCCCTTAATACTGAGGATTGAGTCTGGTTCAAATAAGCAATTGGGCTAAGCAGTGCTGCTGATCTGAACATATTCAGCATCTCCTGGTTGGTTAAGGCAGCTAGAGCCATTAAAGTTCCCTAGATTCCAACATTTCTTTGTCACCATTCTTTTCAGTGCACAATTGGGCAAGCTCACGAAAAAAAAAAGCAGGGGAATGTACCAAGGAATGGCCAACATAATGCAGTTTCTGGCCTGTCTGGTAATGCACATGTTGGGCAACAGCTGCAAGATCGTACTTCACTAACTCATCCCACGACCAGTCCCAGTATCTCTGCAAGCGCCGGAATCAGAATCATTGAATCAAAATGTGATTAGGAAGTTTGGAGAAATAGTTGTATTGCAAACATACTGGTTCATGAGGGCTAAGTGATGTATGACCGCTGCTTTGCTTTGTCCCGCGAGTGTTAGCAAGCCAAACATCATAGCCATTATCAGCCAATATAAAACTAAAGGACTGAGTTGGGTTGTTGAATAACCATGAAGCAGCATCCTATCACCAAACACATTCACATTTACTACATAGAGCTTTAAACTTTAAAATTTGCCAGATGTGAACATTAGAGATAATGTTTTCAATCACATTCCTTCACAACTTTAATACATCAAGTGAAAAAGACAAGCTATAGAAAAAGAATGAGGCCGAGTACTAACTGTAAGGATGCCATGTTGCAGCAAGACCGGTGGCTTGGTTGCAGCCTGACCACCTCTAGCTGCTGGCATTCTCTGTATTGCCAGAATGTAACCATCTCTTGTGGTCACCTGCAAGAATCAGCCACAGGTAAAGGCAGGCGTGAAGAAACCAACAAAGGCCGGGAGAATTGCAATTGATTCCTTACTGAATGTTCTTCACAGATGTAGCCATAAACCTCCACCATTTGCTTGCAAATACCAGTGTCATTTGAGCCACCCTTTTTTCCTATTGGAAGCACCTTTCTTGGTGATGCATCAGAGGAAAGAAGCAAGAGAAACAAAGTACAAGCAAGAAGCTTTAGGTGATGGAAGGTGTTAGCCATCGGTTGTCTCGCTGCGAATGGCTGTTCCTGTTTCAAAGTTCTTGCCTTTATAACAAATAACAGAATCTGCACACAGAAAGTGAGGGGACAAGGTGGAATATAATTACAAGTCATGTTTTTAGATTGGATGGTATCAAGTTTCGTTTTTGAGCATTGCTATTGCTTGCACGAAGTTTTGTGAGCTTTTTGTTTCGTCATGGTTTCTAAAAACAGTTCATGAGTTTTCACTTTTTCGTTTCTAAAGTTGAGAGATAAGAGACGGTCATTCCTATTAAGTGGGAAGTGTACTCATAAGTCATGGAAAAGTCGGGGACTTTGATCACTGATCTAACACTTCAGTTTACAAGATCTAGTCTCCGACTCGGCCCATGTAATTTATTATTGTGGGGTCCAAAAGGAAAAGGCAAAAAAAAAAAAAAACTATTAACGGTTAGTTTTCAACCTATACCAAAAAGGAAAAGAAAAGAAAAAGACTACTAAAATTAGACGACATTAATGAAAACATTGTTTGCATGATGGCCAAAATTAAGATACACGGCTTTTCTCATATGATGATAAAACCTTAATGTACACGTAACTAGTTGTAGGACCATAATGTATGAAGCTCCAAAAGTAAGGGACTTGAGCGTTTCTAAAGTTGTGACGTTCTTAAGTCTTAACCATGTAAAGGTTCACCTTCTAAGTTATTGAGAGCATGACGAAGTTAGGCTTGGGTGAGAGCCTAAAAATAGGCATAACAAGTAATAGGAGAATTGGGGTGAGTACAAGATTTGAGTGGAGACAAAATCTGTTTACTTTTTATCCAATAATGTCCATGCAACATTATGTGATGATGAATCATGGTCTTTACACAGAGACCAGCAGGAAACAGGATGTAATCTGAGTTCTCTTTCTTGTCAGCCAAGTAATCACTTCGACCCTCATTCATTTTGGTTTCAATTTGAAATGCAATAAAAGAAGTACATGCTAGGGACCTCAGTGTGTAACATGTGGTATGTTATGTACAAATACAATATTCAGATCATAAATCTTGGAGCTTGAAGAAGGCCATGATGCTCGGGTAGATGACTTGACTCGCAGTCACTCCCAAAACAAAATCAACATGAGCAAAGTTGTCCACGTACTGAACCACCAGCTTGTCCCCTTCATGACCTTTGAGGCTATGAACAAAACTCTGCACATCTTGAGCATCTGCTAACTGGTCCTGTCCTCCATATCCAATGAACAAAGGCAAGTCTTTTGGGACATCTGTCACATTATACTCTGGTGGAGTAGGCTGATTGTAGTGTTCCATGTTTCCTGCTGTACTTCCATAGTCATACATTGCTATCCTTCCTGTCCTGAACACTGTCCGGAGAGAGACATGTTATTTAAGATGATAGCTTGGAGTACAAGGCAATTGAGGTATCGACAGCTTACTTTGGAACAAGTGGATCATGTTCTTAGTAGAAGTTGGTTGAGGCTCGTGCTCGAAGAATGGACTCGCCTTGGAAGTATTTACGCAACAGTTTGAGCCTAGAGACACCAAGGAACTTGATCAATCTATAAACCTTTGAACAAGAGAGAGAGGCAAAAGGAAAGAAGAATCTGTAGTATGTTTAAATTACCTGTGAAGGCAGTCATTAAACTGGAGCAGTTAATTCCAGGACTGCTGCATAGTTTATTCAGAAATTTGTTTACTGCCTCCCTACAATGTTCATTTTACTTCCAAATTTAGTGATTCAATTCAAGTTGGAGAGAGAAAGGTAAATCAGTTTGTTTTGTTTCTATTTCTTACTCTCCTGGAAGAAACTCATGCAGTCCCAACCAGTATACTTCCTGTCAAATAAAGATTGGAAATTATAGATGAAAACCTAAGGAGCAATGGAGTAATAATAGGAAGATCAAGCAAATGATCTAATTATTCTCACTTCAGCTAAAAAGATGTCAGCTGCAACTTTTATAATTGGGGATGAGATATGGTTCATATCAATAACTGGGCTGAGGAGTGTCACTGATCTGAGCATATTCAGCATCTCATGTTTGGATATGGCAGCTAGAGCCAGCAAAGGCCCCTAAATCAAAAAAATTCTTTTGTCACCAAACTTGTCACTGCTTGAATAGGAGGATCAGATAACAGAAGAACCATTATGTACCAATGAGTGACCAACATAATGCAGGTTCTGGCCTGTTTGGGTTTGTATATGCTGGACAAAAGCTACGAGATCATACTTGGCCAACTCATCCCATGACCAGTCCCAATAAGCCTGCCAGTGGAATTACAAGCAAATTGTGAGTGAGTAGGGCTGAAGTATGAAAAAAGTAATGAAATTACAGACGTACTGGATCATTAGGGAAAAGTGATGTATGGCGACGACTTTGTGCAGTCCCTCGAGTATTAGCAAGCCAAACATCATAGCCATTATCAGCCAACACAAATCCCAAGGACTCAGTTGGGGAGTTCAATAGCCATGCTCCAGCATCCTAGTATAATCACAATCATATAACCACAACTCTAGCACATCAAATTACACATACATTTATTAAAAATAAAAATTAAGGTGAGGTTGAGTACTTACTATGAGAAGGCCATGTTGCAGTAGAACAGGTGGTTTGGTTGCAGGCTGGCCAGATTGAGCTGATGGAATTCTCTGCATTCCCAGAATGTAACCGTCTGCTGTAGTGACCTAAAAGAATCAGCCAAGAAGCACATGCTGTCGGGGTTTGGAAGCGTAGGCAAACAACAAACAATATTTTCACCATGATGATTCCACGGCTTTCTCCATTATCAATCTCAAACAAACAATTACATGCACCAATCTCTCACACTCAAGACACAAAGCTCTCGGCCAATACTCTCCCACTAACGTAGCAACTCGCTACGATTCACTCAACACAAACTTGCGGCTCACCCTTGGCTGCCTCCACACCACACACACAAAAACGTAGCTAACTGAACTATATATAATACTTAAAACCAATAACCTAATACTAAAATATCTAGGAATCCTTCATAAAATCAATCCTAGTCAAACTAGAACAAACAACCCAAATTCTAAACTCACACACACACACACGGACAAAACCAATCCTAATATAACTTTGACTTGGCTTCTTTAATTGAAATAATGCCATCATGAAGAAACCGAGAGCAAAAGAACAAAAACTCAATTGATTGCTTACTGTGTGTTCCTCACAGATGTAGCCATAAATCTCCACCATTGATATGCAAATACTAGTCTCATTTGAGCTACCCTTGTCTCTGATTGGAAGCAAATTTCTTGATGATGCAGCAGAGAGGAGAAGCAAGAGGAACGAAGTACAATAAGCAACAATGTTCAAGCTAGTGTTGGCCATTATATTGGCTATTTGTGTTTTAAAATTCTTGCCTATATAAGAAGAAATAGGGTCTGCACACAGAAATGAACAGAAAGGAAAAGGTAGAGTGGACTACAAGTCATGATTTTAGATATGGGATTGAATCAAGTTGCGTTTTTGAGCACTACAATTTGAGTTTCACATATTTTCCGTTGCCAAAACAAAGACACAGGAAAGAGGTGAGAGTGAGACAGCCATTTTCATATTGGTAACTAGTCTTACAAAAAGAACCCCTGAGATTTAGTCAAGTCTACAATTTTAACCCTTATTTATGGAAACCTACAGATACCTCCCTTGGCATTCGAATTTTCATTTGAAAAGAAGCTCGAATGTAGAAAAGAAAATTACGCAATTGTTATTTTATTCATATCCGTCTCTAAAAAATTGGTGCGTTTCTTTTTGGATATTGTGGGAGACTCAAATTATTACTAGAAATAATTTATTAAAAAAAATTGGAAAAAATATATATTTAGAAACTACACAAATTAATCTTTTATTTGCATTTAAAATATTTAAATTTATCTATTAAAATGTTATAGAAATAAATCATAGATTAAATGCTAAAAACGAAACGCACCAATTTTTTGGGGACGGAGGTAGTAATATGGTAGGCACGTGCACGTAGTGCTGCAGTTTACAAATCATAAAGTATGAAGAAGGCCATGATAGATGAGTGGTAAGTGGATCATCCTTTCTTAAGCAAGGTCTCGAGTTCGAGTCTTGTGTATGGAGAAAACACCGTTGGTAAGTAACCCCTCGAAAAGGCCCAACAATGCTCGATCCCAGTAAAATTGGAAAAAAGAAGAAGAAGAAGAAGAAGAAGAAGAAATTGTTGTTCAAACAAAAATAAAGTGTGAAGAAGGCCATGATAGGGCAATAAATGACTGAATTTGCATTGACACCAAAAATGAAGTCAGTATGAGCATAGTCCTCAATGTACTTACCAACCAACTTTTCAACATCCTCAACATCTGCTACAAGATCTTGACCTCCATGTCAAGTTATAAACCGGTGGAAATGGCTGCCTGTACTGCCTCATGTTCTCCTCTTCACTCCCATACTCCATCATTCTCATTATTCCACTTCCAATAAATGCTCCATAAATCAAAACCATCCATCACATTATTAATATACTCATCCGTCCCAGAAAAGAAGTTACATTTTTCTTTTTGGGTTATCTCAATAAAGTTTATGTGTTTCCTTTTATGAAAACTTTTTCACATTAACTTTACTTTGTTACAGAATTCAAGAAATTGGCGTATGAAGGTATAAGAAGGAGCAGTTCTGTATATATGTGGTGCAAGTATGATTCAAATATTTGGTTAATGAGTCTTCCCTATGATTCAAGGAACAAATTGCTCAGTCATGTTCTCTACACAGTAGAAGCAAGTGGCACTAGTATCGTTTCCTTGTCAGCCAAGCAATCATTTTGATCCTCATTCATTCTGGTCCAATTCAAATGCTATGGAAGAAATACATGTGACAACCTTGGTCCAGACTCCAATGTAGTATAGATGTGTGTGTATGTATATTGTTATGTACAAATCTATATAAGTATATATATTGGCATCTACTGATCAAGAATCTTGAAGCTTGAAGAAGGCCATCATAGGCTCATAGATGACTTGATTTGCAGTCACTCCCAACACAAAATCAACATGAGCAAAGTTGTCCACATACTGAACCACCAACTTGTCTCCTTCATGACCATTGAGGCTGTTAAGAAAAATCTGCACATCCTGGACATCTGCTAGCTCATCTTGTCCTCCATATCCAATGAACAAAGGGAAATCTTTCGGGATTCGTGTCATGTCATATACCGGTGGAGTAGGTTGACTGTAGCGTTTCATGTTTGCAGCTCTATTGCCATAGTCATACATCATTATTGATCCTGTTCTGATCACTGAGGGAGAAATTAAAAGGTCATTGAGTTTAGTTGGATGGTAGCTTAGTGTGCAAGGCAAGTGATGAGGCATTGAAAGCTTACTTTGGGCTAAGTGGACCATGTTCTTTGTGGAAGTTGCTTGAGGCTCATGCTTGAAAAACGCATCCGCATTGGAATAGTTTACGCAACAGTTTGAGCCTGTCATTAGTCATCAAGGGATTAGAGTGGGTTACATGAATTATCACAAACAAAGAAGCTTGTTATAATGTACTAAAAGAATGATGAATTACCAGTGAAAACTTCCATTAAATTGGAACAGACAACGTTGGGCATCTCACATATTTTCCCCAAAAAGTCAGACACTTGTTCCCTGTTAAATGTTTGTTTTCCTTTTTAAATAAATGGTGATGAAAATGAAGAGATTGAGAAGAAAAAGGAAATTAGTTGTTCTTACTCTCCAGGAACAAACTCGCGGAGTCCTAACCAGTACACCTCCTGCAGTCAAATAAAATATATACTATACTGTTAAGTCACAGACTTATAGTATGTGTTTAATTAACAGTAATTAGTAAGAGATGGTGAAAGTAGAAGTTGAACTCAAAACCTCCATCTAGTACTGTCCTTAAAGCTTAAACCAATTAATTACTTGGAGCCTAATTAAGGGCAGGAGTTGATGGTACTTACTTCACCTATGAAGATAGAAGCTGCAATTTTGGCAGGGACAGATGAAATGTGGTTCAAATGAGCAATGGGGCAAAGCAAGGCAGCTGATGTGACCATGTTCATGAGGTATGAGTTGGAGTTGGAGTTGGAGTTGGAGAGAGCAGCCAGAGCTGTCAAAGTCCCTAAAGAATGACCAACATAATGCAGCTTCTTCCCAGTCTTATGATGAACATACTGAATAAACGCGGCAAGATCATACTTGCTCAGTTCATCCCATGACCATTCCCAGTAAGCCTGTAATTTGTAACAACTTCAGCATCATCATCACCATCAAAATGCAAAACCAGTACCACTAAAAGTTTGACGTACTGAATCATTAGAGTTAAGCCATTTATGGTTGAGACTTTGTCTGGTGCCGCGAGTATTAGCAAGCCAAACATCATAGCCGTTATCAGCCAATATAAACGCCAAGGACTGGTTCGGTGAGTTCAGCAACCATGATGCAGCATCCTACAAACCATGAAAGCATATTAGTAAAAAAACATGCGCACGCGCACACAAACACATGATATCAAACACACACACACATATATATAGTACTAACTGTTAAGATGCCATGTTGCAGTAAGACTGGAGATTTGGTTGCAGGGTTGCCAGACCGAGCCGCGGGAATTCTCTGTAGGCTGAGAATGTAGCCATCTTTTGTAGTCACCTGTTCAAGCATGCATGCATGCACTAGTAGGTAAGTATATAGGTAGGACTAGCTAGGAGATCAGTGATACTAATATATACTAATTTAGTACTACTATATATAAGAATGCATGCACGTATATGAGTACCGTGTGTTGGTGACAGAGATAGCCATAAATCTGGACCATTGATTCACAGATGTTTTCATCTTGTGGGATTTGATAGGCCCTCATTGATCTTGCAGCAGCATTTGCACAACAGAAGAAGAAGAATGAGATGATGAGCACCAACACCATTAGCCTTGCTCTATTCCCCATTCTATATCAGCTTATTAATTGGTTACCACTCACCACAATGCCTTGCCTCTTGAACATATCCACCACCTTGTCCTTGTATATATATTCCTTCCATTTGTGTGGTCAAGTGTATAATTAGGGGAATTGATATTATACTAGTACTAATTAGGAGTCAAATCATACATAATATTTAGTTTATAATGGAATATATTTCTCATCGCCATTACTTGCACGCTGCTGGAGTACTTAAGTGGGAACGAAATGGGCCGACAATAGAAAATGCCAATTTGACTCAATTCAAGGACACCTCTTATCAATACAAAATGGGAATGAATGGATGGCGACTCTGTTTTCTGTTGACCTTTTAAACCTACCTGTTCCAAATTTGCTTTATTATCATTCTTTATACTCTGAAATAATATTGTCATGTCTGGGCTATACAGATACACTCAGTTGAAAAATAAATGTCATCTTATACTTTACAGCTTACGTTTAATTCAAATTATTGTTATTACAATATGGAAAATAATTATATGGATTACAATATGGAAAATAATTATATGGATTACAATATGGAAAATAATTATTGGATTTGACTACGAGTATACTCGGCTTTAAGCTAGAAAACTTACTGAGCGGATTGGTCCGCCACTACGATGATCCGGCTTTCTTTGTCACACATTTGTGAGAAAAATTATACTCCCTTATCCCACAAAAGTTACCAAGCTTTCTCAACTATAATTACAAAATCATTCACCAAAAAATTACAAAATTCACTTTTAAAATTCACCCATCTCTCAACTATCTCTCAAACCTATCTTCTTTTGCAACTTTGGGACATGTGAGGGGAGGGACTTGTATTTTGCAAAAAGAGGAAAATGTGGCTGGGAGGGAGGCAGCAGGGACACGTGGCGCGCTGGGGGTGGGGTTAGGAGAGGATGAGATTTGTTCGTGAATCACGAACTTTACTGTGTATTTTCGCACCTCTCCTCCTTCACCCCAGGTCCGAAAATTTGGTAGTGATTCACCAATTTTTTGTGAGTGAATATCCAATAATTCACCTCAAACTTTTAAAGATTGAAGCCCCCTATTGTTATCGAGGCAATAAAAGTGAGGGTATGTGTTTTATAGTTTTATCATTCTTCCTTCTTTTGTTAACTTTTGTCCTATTTATTGATGATAGAGATACAAAATGGTAATATTCCTCCACTGAGTAAATTCCGCTAGCAACCCCATAAAAATAATTATTGTCCTGTTTTAAAAACTTGTCTTGTTTAAGTCCTATCCTATGAGATTATACCATTGTGTCCTATTTTGGTCATTTCCGTCCATTTAAGCCATTAATTCTAACGGATTTATGTGAATTTACTCTTTTACCCTTATAAAAATTTTACTTATGTCCTCAAACTTATAGTTCCCTAAAATTTTAACCATAAAGTTTAACTAATATCTATAACTCCATCACCCTGCTTCTCATCCTCATCCCGCTCACCGTCTTCTTCTTTCTCTTGGCTCATGTCTTTTGCAATACTCTATATATATACTCTATATATTTGCGGTTTGGGCATTGACTTTTAGCAGAGATGATGATTGGTGGCACCTGGTGGAGGCAACGACTGTAGCTGCGGTAATTGCGGATGAGCGCAACTACTGCTAGTAGAATTTTGTGGCGGCGGCCGCTTCCACTTCTTCTTCTCGTAACGGATCCCTCTGGCTTTGGACTGCAAATCGCGGACCTCGCGGAGGTAGAGTCGGACAACGCGGGCACCGAAGGGGTTGCCCTTAGGCTTGCTGTCGTTCTCCTCGAAGGCGACGCAGAGGCGGCCGATAAGGGCATCAAGGCTGCCCAGGCCTGGCGGAGCCGGCAGGTAGAAAGGGCGGATGGGGGTGTGGACTTTGGTCTTCCCGAACTGGTCAAGGTATCGGAGGAATTCGAGGACGTGGGAACCGCTGCAGCGGGCGAGGGCCAACGGGGGGCTGTGGTTGCAGAGGTACTGTCTTGGATCATGTCATTTGCAAAGAAGAAGACGATGAGCAGGATGAGGATGAGAAGCAGGGTGATGGGGATACTAGTTAAACTTTGGGGTTAAAATTTTAGGGAACTATAAGTTTGATGACATAAGTAAAATTTTTATAAGGGTAAAAGAGTAAATTCACATAAATCCGTTAGAACTAACGGTTTAAGTGGACGGAAATGATCAAAATAGGATACGGTACCATAAGATATAGGGGTGAAATCGAGCCGAGCCGAGCCCGAACCTGGCAGGCTCGAGCTCGAGCTCGTGAAAATCAGGCTCGGCTCGAACTTCATCGAGCTCGATTTTTCGGGCTCGAGCTCGGCTCGTGAAAGATTCGAGCTCGGCTCGAAAGCTCGTGAGGCTCGATTCGGGGGTAGCTCGTTTAGGCTCGATTAAGCTCGAAGTGGCTCGTGAAGCTCGAAAAAATTGAGATATATTAAATTAATTCAATAAAATATTCTTAAATTCACGAGCTCGAGCTCGAATCTAATAGGCCCGGGCTCGGCTCGGCTGGAATCTAATAGGCTCGAGCTTGGCTCGGCTCGTTTGTTAGGCTCGTATAGGCTCGCGAGCCTGATCGAGCCGAACCTTCGAGGCTCGAGCTTGGCGGCTCGAGCTCGAGCTCGAGGCTCGAAAAAGCTCAGCTCGACAGGCTCGTTTGAGCTCGAGCTCGAACGGGCTCGATTCGTTTAACAGTCCTAATAAGATATAGGGGTGTAAACGAGCCGAGCCGAGCCCGAGCCTGGCAGGTTCGAGCTCGAGCTCGTGAAATTCGGGCTCGGCTCGAGCTCGGCTCGAGTTCGAACGAGCCCGAAAATTCGAGCTCGAGCTCGGCTCGAAGGTTCTTGAAGCTCGAGCTCGTTAGGCTCGGCTAGGCTCGATTCGGCCCCAAACGAGCTCTCGAGCTCGAGCTCGTTAGGCTCGATTCGGCCCCAAACGAGCTCGCGAGCTCGAGCTCGTTAGGCTCGCGAGCTCGTTAGGCTCGATTCGGCCCCAAACGAGCTCGCGAGCTCGAGTTCGTTAGGCTCGCGAGCTCGTTAAGGCTCGCGAACCTAATTACGAGCCGAACTCGTCAGGCTCGAGCTCGGCTCGTATATTATTCGAGCCTCGAAAACGGCTCGAGCTCGAGCTCGAGGCTCGAAAAAGCTCGGCTCGACAGGCTCGTTTGAGCTCGAGCTCGAGCCGAGCTCGAACGGGCTCGATTCGTTTAACAGCCCTAATAAGATAGAACTTAAACTGACAAGTTTTGAAAACATGGCCAAAATATGACAATAATTATTTTTATGAAACTGCCAACGGAATTTACTCATTCCTCCACTATTCAATTTAAAATTTGAAAAATGATATATTTGGGTCAGCTCGTATGGCTGTATTGCCAAACGCAAACGCCATATGGGCCACACCCACCAGGGCCGGCCTCGTATTAACGAAGAGCCCCCCGTATATAACCCATAAGGGCGCCCCGTATAAATCCGTTAGCAGTAAACGCTTGCTGCCTCCTTCAAAACAACCGTTACCCTAATTATGGCATCAAGCCAAAAGAGAGGGAGTAACTCCGCAATAACTCCACCATTATTACACCATTAATACACCGCCGTCCCAGTTATGGACACATTTATGGAGATTCTCCAGCATTCAAGGCCCCATAACGGGAGCACCTCTCTTCTCTTTCTGCACCTGAAAGTGTCATGTGTCTTACTCTTCTCAGGTACCGGAGCTGCCTTGTCACGGTCACCGGAGCACCCAAGACAACCGGAGATCGCCCTTTGACTATCAAAAAATATTTGGGAATTTTTTTCCCACCTAGCTGTTCTGAACACAACTTTCTTCTTACTTGTCTTGAAATTGGGGTTCGCTTCGTTGCATAAGCTTCAGATTTATCTTGCAAGTGTCGTTAGGTTTTTACTAATGAAATTGGTTGGCAAATCTCCTCATTTATAAAAAGGGGGTCCACAGACTTTCTACTTCTTTATTTTTATGTGGCAAAATATAAATATTCAATTATTCACTTTAATCTCTTATCAAATTAAACTCTGTAACCTTGTGGGAGAATGAAGTGAAACAATTGTTTTGCGATTGATGAAGTATTAATTTAATGAGAAAGTATGGTGTCACCTCCATATTCTCTACTAATATTATAAATGATTAACAGTGGGGACACAAAAATGCGATAGATGATCTGGACTGTTAATTTAACTTACCTATTAGTTTCAGCATTATTAACAATAAATATTTTCGTTATTATTAAATCGATGAGATAATGACTCAAAAGTATTTAAAAAATGTGAAAATTGCAGAAATGGCACGATAGTGGACACAATCCAAATTATTGAAAAGATATCGTGTAGTGTATGATCAGCCCTTAACATGCAAAATCTGAAACTCAAACTGATTCCCCAATGTGTACAAATAAGAACTGGATTTGGAGCTCCAGCCGACTTCCACATTATATGAAAAGGACTGACCGGGATTAACAAAATTTTAGTAGTATTTTTTGTTTTTTTACTGAATAAAATTGTTAATAAATAATTTCGAAAAGTAATGTAGTTGAAAACTTAAAACAATATTCCACCCATAATCCGCTCAATTTCTTTCGCAATATTTAATTCAAAATTTCTGTTTACGGTATTTAACTCACTTTGGTAAAGCTCCTCCAAGAATGTTAAATATACTAATGTGCAAAGAAAAATACATCATGTATCACAGAAAAATTCAAAAGCTTTCTTTTTCCAATTGTCTCAAAATTAATATGTAACTTTTCTTTTTGGGTTTGTTAATTTTAATCACCTTCACTAACCAACTTTTCCCCTTAACATCATGATATCCATAATTCAAAAATACAAACTTTCATATTTCACACTTTTCATTATTGAATAAACTTTTTACTTAATTTTACCTCATTCCCATTAATTTACCTATCACTTAAAAATATATTTTCATCTTACATGTATGTATATATTTGATATTCTTTTTTTATACAAATATTTTATATTCTTAAACGCGGTCAATTATTCCAACTTTTGTGGATGAAAGAGTAGTTGTCAAGGTTAAACGTGTCCGCCGTGTTCATAGTGACATTCTTTGTTTTTGTTTTGTTTTTTGTTTTTTTTAATGATTTCATTCAATTTCAAACGATTAATGTCGAAAACAACCTAAGCAGGTACAAAGCCCTCGAGGATAAGAGAGCTCTTAACCTTAAATGAGCAAAAGCAAGTCTTGTAACCAGATAGCTTAAGGCTATAAAGTAAAAATTATAAAAGCAACAACCTAAAGTTTTTAGAAAAAGTATCATAAAAGATAAGATGATCATCAGGATGACAGAAGTACAAAACCAATAAAAGATAAACATCATCAAATAAAGCTGTTGTTCGCAACTCCTTTCAAAATGCCAATTGGCTTGAAGCAGGAATCCATCTGTAGTATCCGCAAGAGAGATCGAGGCTACCGTCATCCTCCACCAAAGACACGCGAGGCGGCCCTAAAAGAGTCTATTCTCTACAAGGAAACATGAAAATGACATGCAAATATCAAACCATACATATTTTGATCTCATCCAAAACCAGCTAAGTATCAACACTATCCATTGACGAACCCAAGTCCGTTGTGAAGTACGAGTGATTGGGGTGGACTTAAAACCTCAACCACTCTGGACCAAACACCTCACTGCTTCAGGCAGGGAGAGCTGTTGCTCCTCTCTGCCGAACAGAAACAACGACTTCTTTTGGCCTGCTTCCAAAGAACCCCCACCAACCAACCACACACTGAATCGACGAGGCCGACATGAACCATCCCCAGCCCAAAGACCCATTGTGGATCATGCAAGAGAAACCCAGTCAACCACCTGACCCGACAAGACGAGGAAGTAACACACAAAAGGATGCCGGACTTGCCGGAAGAAGGCAAATGCAGAACTTCATTGTAGAGAAGTTCTTTAGTGACATTCTTTGTTTGTTTTGTATGAACAAATCATGTACATACTTCCTCCGTCCCAATAAAATTGATACATTTTCCTTTTTTTCTCGCTCAAAAAATTTACTTCTATATTATATGCCTATACTTTTTTATTCTCGAGTCAATAAATTCACAATCAAATGTATTGATTTTGTTTGAATGAAGCCTAAAGGGAGTATATGCTTGTCCAACACAAGATATACACTTAGTTAAGCTAATTAAAATTATTATTTTGGCTACTTATTCTAACGATTGCTAATTACTCCATAAGAAGCTCAGCAACAAACTAGTAATTTTTATGACAATTTCAAATACGTTGACTAATGCTCATATTTGTAAATTATTTTCTTAACTCGTGGTACATGTTTTCAAAATTTGGATCTTTAGTACTCCTATTCAAATCTCAAGCTCAGCAACATATTTATGACTAATTAATGCTCATGTATTAATTTAATTAGCTAGTTACTAATTCCTTTGAGATACAGTTCTTGGTATAAGTTGGCTGGAATTCACGTCTGAACACAACAGTTTGGACCTGCAGCGAAAGCATGCATGCATAATGCAAACACGAGGAGGAAAATTAAAGCGAAGCCAACCCTGCACTGCACCAGACCTCCAAAATATATGGTGTATATGTTTTTGAGCTACCTCCAACCTGTCAAGTTTTTTATAAATGATCCTCTAAATATATCTTACTTTAACATTTTACCACATCCCTTAGACCCTCCCCTGCCCCCACCCACCTCGCCGGCACCGCTGCCCCTCACCGGTGGCACCAGCACTGAGCCACCCCAGCCTTCCCGAGCCGGCCAAACCCCCCTGCCTACTATTAAGTTCTGTTCAACTGAAGGACTTCTAATTTCTTTTAGGCCTAAATTATAATTAATTGAAGAAAAATGGCAAGCAATTGACAAGCTCTTTATTTATTCATTACTCCACTTTGTACCGATTTCCCCTGACATCATCAAGCAACGAGTCTTCACCAATGCAATCTGAAAAAAGCAATAAGAGGATCATACACATTTTGCTTAGCTCTAGCTGCCATGACATAATCAGCATGAGCATAGTCCTCTCTGAACTGGACCACAAGTTCACCTCCATTATGATCCCTCCTCAGCCTATCAACCAACACCTTCACATCATTCACATCAGACAAAGCATCCTCCCCTCCATAACTGAGGAACAGAGGCAGCTCCTTGGGGATGTTGGTCATGTTGTATGATGGAGGAGTGGCCTGCCCATAATGCTCCATGTTCATCGTCTCATCGAGGTAATCATACTTCACTATACTCCCTCCTCTTATCACTACCATGCACAAAGCATTGAAACAAACGAACTGAAACATTGCGAGATGTATATGTACTGTGCATTGGATGAGTTGGTAGAATACTACTCTACTTACTCTGAGCAAGATGGATCATGTTCTTTGTTGATGTTGCCTGTGGTTCATGGTCTAGGAAGATGTCTATTATGGAAGAGTTCAGACAGCAGTTTTGACCTAACAGTTCAAAAGAAGGTTCAGTTCCTAGCTAGTAATGGTAGTCAAAACAAACATCTATACATAGGTACCTGCAGATTCTAATACCTGTCAAAATGGTCAGCAAATTGGTGCAATCAATATCAGGTTTCTTACACTCATCCTTTAGTAGATTCACCACATCTTCTCTGCACAGAAAGTAGATCAATTTTCCTCTTGCTGAGAAAAACGTACGTCTACTGTGTTCAGTTGATAAGAATGGAACAAAAACTCTCATTTACCCTCGAGGATCGAATTTGTGAAGCCCTAACCAAAACAGTGCCTGAAAATTAAAAAGTCATGTGATTTCAACAATCAATGGTTAGAGAATGAGAGGATTAATGAATTACCTCCCCGACGAAATTGTCTGCGGCTACTCTTGCCAGTGGAGTGGTTATCTGACTCACATAAGCTATAGGGCAGAGCAAGGCAGCAGATCTCAACATGCTCACAAGCTGACCTTCACAGAAAGCAGCCAGAGCAATCAAAGTACCCTAAAAGAAAGGTCAGAAGTCAATTACAACCTCAGAAACTTGTCTTTTACAGTTTAAGATTCGATCAACTTGAAAGAGAAGCTCACCAGTGAATGCCCCACGTAGTGCAGCTTCTGCCCAGTGTGATCATGCACATACTTGAATGTAGCAGGAAGATCATATGCCACGAGCTCGTCCCACGACCAATCCCAGTAGGCCTGCACCACAGACAGGTTTTTTAACCCAATCAGTTTTAGTGTAAAATTGAAAGAAAAAGACACAATGAACAAGATCAAAGAAAAATCTCAAACTGGATCATCAGGTGTGAATGTAGTGTGACCACTGCTACAATTGGTGCCACGGCTATTAACAAGCCATACATCAAAGCCCTCATCAGCTAGGACAAACCCTAAAGCCTCTTCCGGGGGCAACAATAGCCATGTAACTCCATCCTGCAATCAGGTGAAATGAATTAATCATCTAGTACAACACAAGAACATGCAATGTAAGTAATCACCGAACCATGAAGAGTCCATGCTGCAACAGAACCGGAGGTCTGCCTCCTTGCTCTCCACGAGCCGGAATCCGTTGCAGGCTGAGGATGTAACCGTCTTCAGTTGTTACCTAACCAACAGAGTAAACATCTGATAAAAACAGGAAAACTGATGAAACTAACTTCAACCATATATGCACAAGTCTTTTCCTTTTCTTGTTTCTTCCTCTCTTACTTTATGTTCTTCACAGGGGTAGCCTTTAGGCTGCACAAACAAATTGCAAATGCCATGATTGGATTTGATCGGGAGCAGATTTGGAATTGGAAGTCTGGTTCCAATTACCACTGATCCACAGAAAAGGATGAGAAAAAATTCACAGGCTTTTAAAGTTGGAATTTTCTTCATGATTCTCGCCTCTTGTTATTCTTCAACAAACCACCACGTTGATTCTGCAGACAGTGGCCAATAATACATGCACAAAAGAACAAAAGACGAGCACTCAGTCACATGAGCACAAATCTCTCAATTTGGAGTACATTCTCTCTCACGGATCGTCGCTGTTGTCTGAAGTGGGACCAGTTTCTTTATTCAAATAATTTTCTGAAGAAACCACGATCCAAATTCAATATTTGGCCACTGTTATTTATAAATGGAAGATGTGATTATATTATGCCAAGTTAAATATGCACAGTAGAGAAGCGAAGAAAAAACGGTTCTTGATAAGTGGAGATAGCTCAAAATTGAAAATTTAGTGTAATAAAACATGTGGGTAATTTAAAATGAGTAGCTTTGAAGATTCAAGCGTGAAAGGCGCAGTAATTTCACTGTTGATGAATCAGCAGATACGATCACCAGCAAGATAGACAGTAAAATGTAGACTTTACTTCCTTATCACTGTTCCAGTTAACTGATCCCGAAGTTAAAATACCAAACCTGAGCAATCAACAACGGATCATACAAGTTCCAAGTATCTTCAAGTTTATCTCTTTCCTTTTTCCCCTTTAACCCCAGGTAGTGTGGAATCAGTTTTCACAAATCACCAACAGCTCATGCTGTGAGTCACAACTCATAAGCTGCAATTGGACTACAACAACCATGCTTAATTATCAGAATCTCGATTAAATGGAACGATCCTTCCAGATAAAATCAATCTGTATTCTGGTTTACATACCGAGTTGCCGTTCCATCCCTCGGAATGTTACTTGTAATTTTACATGGAGCTCACTCCATATCTGGATAATTCCTATACTATGACCTGTGTTTTTCTTCAACACCAGAGGCAAATGAATGTCACAAATCTGCAATTTCTGCACCTGCTCATCATTTCAGCAAGATTTCTGGGCTTCTGCGGAACCATCAGTTGATATTCCATCAGGCCCTTTGATTCTGACGAATCGCCTCCTCAAAGACTGGAGTTTCAGTGCCTTGGATTTTAATCTTCCAAGTAAATGCCACTCTCGAGGAATTGTATGCAACTGGTTCGCCAGTTTCAGCTGTTCCTTTCTGAACTTCCTGTTCGCAAACCTTTGACCACCTCGCCAACCCAATCCATACCTGGACAAAGACGAACCGGAGCAATCATTTCTTCTAGCACAACCAAATAAAAGAGGCTAAATTTGATTTTTAGTTTTCTTGGCAAATAGATAAGGATAGACAAACCCGACAACAAAAGTTGTTCCAGCAGTGGCAATCCAAGCAGCTGTTCGGTAACTTCCAGCATTAACAAGCTTTTTGAATTCGTCCTCATCAAGATGATGGCTGCGATTTATCTACAAAAACAAAAGAAACAGCAGATTAATACCTTGACACTGAAATCAGGAGTTCTAAAACACAATTCTCTGACAAACAGTCTGTTTTACCCTGAAAGAAAAACAGTACATAAAAGGCAAAGCTCAAAATTCATGGTGAATGTTGCAATTTTCTTCCATGTTCTTTGAGATCAAAACAATCTATTATGGTTGAAATATCCATTAGAATCTATCTACCCAAATAGAGGAGAAAAACACATGCCCAACACACCATGTCCATTTTCACTTTATAATGACTGGTTAACAACCTAGATCGTCACATGTGATAGCATTTCATATGTGCTAGTCCTGTAAACTCCAAACTCGCCCATTTCATACAAATATAAACCTCATATTTACATTTGCACTTGCACAGACCTTGCCAAAAAGAAACTGAGCCAAGAAGTACTTACAACTTTTTCAATCGACTCAAGCCTTTCCTGCACCTTTAATTGATGGCGACGGTGCAAAGAATATCCTGCAAACCAGTACTTAAATCCTAAGATCTCATCGAAGCAGCACCACATGATAATATTATTCCCAAGTGATAGCATAATGAAACACAACAGATTAACTAGTGAAACGAATTAGGTAGTCATTCGAAGAAAAGCACCAAGGGAGACGCAGATCAAAGAAGACTGCCAAATGTAATAACCTTAAGCATGAAGAACACTCACCAATTAATGCAGTGGCAACGGACGCTATTGAAGTTCCAACTGTAAATACCACCTTATGCCTTTCAAATATTTCCTGAAACACAGTTAATTATGAATCACTGCCATTATGCCACAAAACAAAGCCCCTGAGAAGACCCTATTGCCAAGACAATCAGCATCAACAGAAAAGCGATTATACAAGTACCCATCAACTTAAGACCCTCTTTTTAGACTAGGGGACATTAGGAGGGGAATAAAACAATCTTGCCACCAATTTAAGTAATTGAACAACACAAGAAATAGCCAGAACCTAAACAACAAAAACAAGAGAGTTTCTGCTTTAAGTTGGCCACCTTGGTAGAAAAGAACGTATCTTGAACGGCGACCCATGAATTAAGGACCTTCCGCTTTAAGTTGGCCACCGGTGAGTGACTCAACAGAGAAGCACCTCTGCTTCTTAGGCGATGCATGGTGCATTCTACTACGGCCTATGATCGCCCAGACCAGAGTCTGGAGATTTACTGTAGCTTTTTATTCTCTCGACCTTCGATAAACCTCCTTGAACTGACGGAAAAGAATGGAGAGGAGCGCTAAAACCCTATTATCAGTCCATCAAATAAGACCTTTTATGAGTAGAGGATTTTACGGTTTTCATGTTAGTCGAAAGAAAAATCCATGCCGCTGTCCCATGCCGCTAAATGAGCACCAAAGTTATTGGTTTTTAGCGTTTCATGACTTTATACTTTCATAACATGATAATTATCATTACAAATTAAACAGTTCGATGATAATCGAAATTAAACCGATCAAATGATATTTCGGTTAGATTGGTTCTTAATTATGGTTTCTTTACCTAAATACATTTCGGTTGGAGAGCACAAGTTTAGGTTGTAGTTCCAAATTGTGACAAAAAAACACAAGAAGAAAGGGAAATTTGTAAGGTATTCTTACCTTTATTTAAAGTGAGTGGAGATGAAGAAGACAAAGTTGGGGCCAAAGATAGGTTGGGTTTATGGTCATTGCATCCAATTAGAAGTTTTAGAAGAAGCAAACAGAACCAAAGAACGAAAAATGTAGAGTTATTGTGATAGTATTATATCAATCTGACAACGGGGAGACGGCTGGTGACGGTGATCAGGGAACTCGTGGAGTGCTGGAGAAGGGAGGAAGATGACCTTGATGACCTGCAAACGAGAGACATAAATATTCTTCAGACGTAAAGAGGAGCAAAGGAGGTGGGTGTGTAGTAAGTACCTTATTCGAAGGAGGCACCACCCAATACATAGGGTGGTGTCGATGACTGTCGAGGTGGGCATTGATTGTGGGGATTGCATCATAAATGCGTGCGTGATTGAGGTGATGATGATTTTTCATATGGGAATCCCAGTAATTATTATTTGCGGTTCGTTGGGGTTGACCTCTTTGAGATTAATGAGGGCGTAGGAGATCTGTTGGCAGGATCATACGAGCAGTGTTTGGAACGGTTTCTTTGAGCCCGTATATATCATATTGAATGTTTATTACACAATCATCCACAAACTTTATTACATTTCAGTTATTTCACTTTCAATTATTATAGTATCCATAACCGTCAACCGAACCATGTAACCGATTGAAATTTTTTATTTTTAATCGATTTGATCTCAACAAAGATTAACCCATCCAAACCTTCTAATATCAATTCAATTATTCGATCTTTTCAATTTTATCCAAATACTGACACCCCTATTGAACATAGTTACACTAGACAATTTTTTTTTTAATTTAAGATAGTTGTTTCAATTAACCGTAATGTTTTAGATAATTTTTTAGTGATCATAGATATAGTATTTTTTAAAAATGCAACAGTTTAAAAAATTGTTGCCACACACACGAACCTTTTGGCATTTATAGTGCAATCCTTTAGCTCCTCAATATCACTACTACTAGTCTCACATTGCGCTTGTGTTGTCCTGTTCAAATGCTGGTTGATTTCCGACTCTAGTTTATAAAATTATCTATCTGTACACATACACAATTATGAAGCTTGAAAATTAAACAAACCATGTCTTGGTTGCTTTATAATCTAACAATGGCCTAGCGTACTAAGAAAAAAAAATGGGGAGAAGTGCGGCATGGCGAGACAGCTGCAACCATTAACAATTGGTTGCTGGAAGGAAGGCTGGAGTTTTTTTTTTTTGTAGTGGGTGGCATTAAGTAGATAAATAACATGAACAATAACTATTTCTCCTTGAAAAAAAATGAATTTTCAAAAGACACCAGTCCTACCCACCAATATGTTATATGCTGCATTCTAATTTTGAACTTTTCGGAATTAACTGTCCAACATGAACAGGGCCAAAATACTTCAAGTTTTGCTTAACGCAATTTCAATGATATTTCCAAAAATGTACTTCAAGTGTTGTTCTTTCCTTTCAAAAACCTATGGTCCTATGCTGTTAACCTCCTAACCAGGCAGTAGAAACACTCACCCTGAGAACATATCATTAGCAGTAAACCCGGAGCAAAATTAATAATCTAAAATCCAAAGGTTTGTCCATATGGCCCCAGAGCTTTCTCCAGATGCCAACCACCAGCAACAAAAAAAAGGGTTAATTAGCCTTTTCTGCTTCTATGCTTTCCTACCTATATCTGTGCAATTCCCTAGGGCTCCTAACTCCAAGTTACCAGGTCTCCTCCTCAGCAGAAGAACATTGAGCCTGCCACCGCAGGATCCAACCTTGGAAGCTCTGGTACAGCGGTAGGCCCTGCAGCTGTCATGCTTCTCTGTCCTGATGCAGTCTCTGATGAATCCTCAAACTTCATAAACTGGCCCACCTGAGATGCCGCAAGGTGTGCATAACAGATGGGAGCAACTGATGACACAAAATGACACGAATTATATAAACCAGAAAAACCCATGATAAGTACACGAACGAGAGAGAAGCGGCGCTAAGCTTACCAATGGATATAGCCGTTGTGCTCCGCTGGTACCTACATAAATTAAATGCAAGGGAGAGAAAAAGAAACAACATGTATGAGTTCGAAGTTCTTAGTATTAGTAGAAGGTAAAGTGCCAAAACTAAAAACAGACATGGCGGTATCCTAAGAATCCAAAAGTTGAATTTGAGACTTACACATATGACAGGGAGTTGACAAGATTTTGCAGGTTATCAGGATTGAAGCCAATTTCATCATACAAGACATGATAGTGGGCTGGCCGAGAAGTCCCCTGTAACAGGCATCACATAAGAACATGGGAATTTTTTTATCAGCAGTCATGTATATCCAGAATTTCAGAATTTATCCCTCGTTACAAAACAATACTTACACTAGTCTTCTCCATAAAAAAATTAAGAAAAATATACTACATTAGTATTTTTTTTGTTTCAAATGCATGGAAAAGAGTAAATGTTCCTGTGATTTATATATTAACATAAAACTTGGGCCAATTTGACAAGTATTTCAATTACTCTCAAATCAAGCAAGATTCAGACGCATGCAACCAAAATTAATCATCGTGGTGGTTATTCTTCATTGATTTCCAACTGAGAAATATCTTCCCAAAGCCGTCTCTTTCGCATGGAAAGAGGAATAAATTCTTCTGTACAGTCACAAACATAGCAATAAATATGAAAGCGGGCATTTTAGTAGTTGAACAAGCCTGACCGAAAAAGTGCAACTTACAATCATTCCAGCATGAGCATTCATGAAGAAATCATAATGGCTTGGATGCACAATTTTTGTATCTACAACAGTCCCTGAAAAGAAGACAGATGCCATGTAAATCTGTGCATACACTGGAGGACAACATTACATGAGGGAAATAAAAGAGTATACCTGGTGGGACATTTGCGGCTCCATTTGCTAAGAATAACTTAGTGTGATGATTCTTCTGTGCAACAATAACTGTGAACTTAGGGGGCACATCAACCTCCCCCATGTGCTGATATGCCTGAGTAACAAATCATCTCATTAGTCTCACCCATGAAAGTGGCAAAAGAAAAGCCAGTTGAAGAAGGTGTTGTCATTAAACATACATTAGAGTAGGTGTCAAGGCACAGAGAAAAGTTAATGCTTTTACCTTAATGATCTGGTCCAGCTCAATGTTCAAAACTTGGTTAAATTGAGATTCACTGACTCCATCCCTAAATAAAGAAGAATAAATTAAAACAAGCAATCTGATTTGAGAGACAGCAAAAGAACTACATAGGAAAAAGAATCATGCAATAGGATATATGTAAAAAATCAGAACATGCCTAAGTAAACACCCCTGATTAAATAAAAAAATATCCATTTTCCTCATAGAGTGTGCAGCGTCAAATTTATTTCTGCACTCCCTCACAAAAATTTAAATCACCATTTACAATTTCCGTACAAAATTGTATTTTAAAAATTGCCTGCATGATGTCTGTCAATCAGTTTGGAACATGCAAGTTTGAAATGTCTGATGCAAGCACTGTACAGCTATTCAAACATATAAGAACCAGGCCATTCAGAAACATCAACAGGATTAAAGTCAACAAACAAAAGTTGCATATAGTGAGACAATGTGCATAACAAAAAAATTATTAATGCACTTTAGCTGTAACATAATGTCAGAAGCTGACAAAGGAAGATTTCCAAATTTTCATGTCCCAGAGAAATCAGTTAGTATTCGAGAGAAACAGAATTGAAAGCGTTGTATTCAGGCAGGTTGAAGAGTTCCCAAGGAATCAGAAATGCCAACATCAAATGAGTTGACTCTTAGCAGAAGGTCGATAATACCTGAAGATGATAATCTGGCTCGGTTTGCGACCATTACTAGTCTGATAGAATTCAAAAAGCAGCTCCCTGAAAAATAAGACTTCTGGCTTAGCAAAATAAAAAATACATGATTTAAAACAATGTATATACAACTAAAAAAATCATTTAACCAGAATTTATTTAATCATTGTAAAATAAATGTGCAAATAGGTGGCAATTTAAAATATTACTATAAAACAATTCATAACCTAAGGTTCAGCAGCATATATTCAGCCTGGATAATGCACTAACTAAAACATGGATGTTGCTTTCTGAACTTGAAAATTATTTGTTATAGATCATTATCACCCAAAAGTGGTAATTGCCTTCGAATTTTTACGGGAAGAAAAGAACAAAGACAAACTGGATTAGACACCAATGTCATCAAGTACACTGTTAAATATTGCTAAGAACAATACCTAATCATGCCATCATCCTTCCCGTTAGGTAAGGGCTTGTATAAAGCATCAATCATCTCCACTTTTGGTGATTGTGTTCTAACAGATGCCCGGTACCTTGAAACCAGTGGCCACTGACGAGAGCCAACAACCTAAAGACCATAACACGAGTCAAAGAAGAGAAGATCATTAACTTCTACCTTGGCAACTCCTCAGAGAAAAAGAGTTCAGAAAATGAAATTACCGCTGCTATAGATGGTACATCTGATCGACCAGGAGACCCATGAGAGACATCCATGCCTAAGATTAGTGTCGGAGTATCACTTATTAAAGGAATTCGATTGGAGTGCTCTATTGCCAACAAAGAATTTTTGCCTCCAAGCTGAAAAGAATGAAACGTAATGCTTTCACATCAGCTGATGTCAACCAATAATCATTTGAAGATACTTAAGCTCAAATTGCACATTATACCTTGGTATTGATTTTCAATAACAAGTTAGTTAAGTACTGGTCATTTACTTTCCCAGGGCTCATACACTGTGTGGGAACTCCTAAAACACTGAGGCATATCTTCTTCCAAGGCCCTGGACATGATCAGAAATGATCGGTTAAAACAAATGCTGAGAAAATTCTTTTGCTGAAATAACAGCTCCATGCAGATAATACAAAAACAAAATACCATAAATCTCAGAAATCTTCCTCTCTGGTAAGATGCACAAAATGAACTGTGGTGCACCAGGAAGCTTCACTTTAACTTGCTCAATCATTGCATCAACTCTAGCAGGAGGGCTGCCTCTTCTTAAATTGTGATCCTCCTCAAATAATCTAAATGGTCTTTCAATAAACTACAATAAATAACAGAGGTTCATACTTTGTTGTCCAATTGAACTTTAAAACTAAAAAAAGAAAATGAAAAGATTAGAAAAAATCTGCAGATCCTTACAACTCCCTTGTTTCTCCCGCAATTGATAAGCTCTCTGGAAATGTGACTGGGATCACACCGTGCGGAGAAGTTGACAATAATCCAACGCTCAATTTTGGCTGGCTCTATAAGTCTCTGAAAGGAGCATCATGAAAAACTTTAGTAGTATAACTTTAAAATTTAGGTGCTAATAGCAAGTCAATGTACTTGTGGAAGACTACCAAACCATGTCTTTAATCAAAAGGAAAACAAGAACGATAAAAGCGCCCTTCAAGTTGCTACCTTCTTGTTGAAATTCCACCGGCCATTATTTGGAATACAATCCTCATTGTTCCCAACTTTCAACTGCAAATCAGAACAATGGTCAAATAACAAAAACCAAAGGAACGAAGGTAGTCATGAACAGACAAGATTAACCTTAGGTGTCTCAAGGACACGGCCATCAACATTAGTCATTTTTTTCTCAATTGAAATTCCACAAGCAGAAAGCACAGGGTCATCATCGTATATGTATTTGCTCATGGCCTGCAGAAAAAAGTGAACAAAGAACATTGCAAACAAATAAATTGAGAAGATTCAGCAGATGGATAGTCTGCATAAACTGCCAAAAGTCCTCTAGATAACAATAGAAAAATACATCAGACAAGGTTCGTATTCTGTCTTGGGGCTTTTGTCTAGATTGTTCGACAAGACTTGCTCTCTGGATTGATGACAACGCTTTTGTGTACCGCTGCAATGTCACAAGGGAACAGAGCTGGGAAAAGGGGGGGTTTCAAAACAAAGTATCAGCATTTGGAGAAACATTAGATCATGGATTCAGATACTGCTGTTCAAACAAAAATCTCATGAAACTGGAACCTCTATGGGCAGATAGTTGGGTCGTTTCGGTTTGCCAACATTCAGACAAGGCATGTAAGCTGAAAAGGTGAGCTCTATGCCATGTTGCTGTTTGAAATAGTCATACACAGTGATTTCAGATGTCTCCCCTTCACCGGTGCCAATGCTTTTCACCCTCATTGGAAAACTGACAAGAAAAAGTGGTAAGTAATTAAGTCACAGATGAGCAATGTCTAACTGCAAATATAAAATACTGCCGATGTCCCATTTTAATGGTAAGAGTTCTATTTTGGGTAGTCCCAAATTTATTTTACAGTTTCCTTTTGAGGAAGGATTTTCCTACAACTTTTACCACCTATCCATCAATTTATATTGTCATGTTAAGTGGGACCCACATGTTTATTTATTTAGGGAACAATTGCGAAAACACATTCGACGATTGTCCTTAATCTTCATACCCAACCAAACTTTAAAATTTTATTAGGCCAAAGGGAATAAAAATAAATAGAAGACTTCAACATGACATGGGACTTACAACTGGCGATTGCAGGGGTTTTCACTCAAACCTATAATCTTGAATTCCATATTGCGATGACTAGGCTTAACCCTTAGATTCTTCAGCATTTTTTTTGCCTGTAATTTCATGGAGTAAACATGATCGGAACAAACAGGAAAATAATTCAAGTATAATGAAATTAGTTTTTTCCTCACCTTATCCCAAGAAATATCCTTGTGCTCTTTCACATTCTGGTTTGCTTTCAAAAAGTCAATGACTGGTCCAGGTGTGAGAACCATTGTCGTCGACACATCTGAACAGTTGGTCGATATCAGCATGATTAATCAGCACAATCAGAATAAAAGTTTGAGCTCAAATAGGCAATTTCGAAAATTCTGATACAATAAGAAACTGAAATATAAAATTACCCATGTTTAGAGATAAACCCCCTTGGGTGGGACGGAAGCTGGAATGGAAACCCCGAAGCCCTGAAACTCCCCCCTTGACATCAAAATAGTTTCTTGAATCATCATGGAAAAAGGACTGACGGACCAGAAGACACCCCCTGTACATGCAAGTGTGACTCTCAAAAATATTACTTGACATTGTATGCAACACAGGTTGATTTTGCGTTCAGAAATTCCTATCAGAAAATAATATAGTAATAGAAAAAATAACCTGCTAGATGCTTGCTGTCGGAGTACTATATCAAGCACCCTAAGTGCATCTTGTGAATTACCATCCATCTCATCAACTCCTTGTAACACGCGAGATACGGACTTAAAAGGAATTTTAGCTGCATAGCTAATAGCAACCTTGTAAGTCTTGCTGCCAAAAGATCTGGACCGCTTAGAAGTCCCATCTGGGCTACCGTCACCCCTAAGAGAAAGGTAATTGCAATTAAGCTTTAAAGGATAAATTGATATAGAAGTTCGATCATATGTAGGAAAATACCTTCTAGCAGATGGCCCATCCAATATCACGGTGAAAGCCATCTTAGTTTGAGGAAGGGGACCAACTGTGTACAACGCCTTCTCTCCGTCATATGCAAACCTTTTACCACCAAGGTCAGATTCATATGTACGGTACAATGCTTCCATCAATTTTCTCCCAATACCTTTCCCTTCAACAACCTTGTCATCCTCGGACGAAATGGCAACCTGTATAATCATTAATGAGTTTCCTCGAAAGATAACAGCATTCAATAACACCAAAAATATAAACATCAGACAAGAGGAAGGACATACACTATACTGGAAGAAAACTGCATCAGGGACTTTCACTGTCACTTTAAAATGATTTGACAGTAAATTGATTCGTTGGCCCTGGGTCCCAGCACCAGGCCTCTTTATAAGAGATCTCTTCGGACTTGCTTTTTGCTCAGGTTTCAAATTTTCAGGAACAGGAGGTGCTGGGGGCAGAGGTGGGGAAGGTCCAGCTTCCTTAGAAAGTGACGGTTTCTCCATCATGAACCCTACAGAGTAGACAATCCATAAAAAAACAAGCGCGACAAACAGAACTTCAGATCTGAAGACCCAAAACTGAGACTCAATGACAGTGAGTTTGGCATTTTGGTTTAGGAGGGCACACATGCAAAACATCAAATAGGAACAACACAACACTAAAGTACAACCAAACCCAAAAGTTATTAATTCATCGTTTGGTGAGATTACGCTTAAAAGCTTGAGGTATAGAGATAAAGGAAGCATGAAGTTATGAGCAGAACCTTGCTGAACAAAAGTAGATGCAATAATAATATGATAAAACCTGATAATGTCAATGTACCAACAAAACTAGGAAAACCAAAAACCACAGTATCATAAGCTATCAGAAGGAATACGCTAGAAAACTAGGAAGAAGTAGAAAACCAGTAAAGAGTCGAAAACACCAAATCGATGCCCAAAGCAACAAATATGGCAGACCATTCGGGGCGAAGGTGGAGCACAACCTGACTCGCCCAAAAAAGCAAAGAAAGAACTAAATTTTCGGCTGCTAAAACCCAGCCGAAAGAACAAACTCCGCAAAACATCGAAAAGCAAAAGAAGAGCATCATAAAAAGGGGGGAAATCTTTCAAAGTTGAAGCCTGGCGAAGTGATCAGAAACACTCAAATTACCGCAGAAGCGTAACAATGCAGCACCAGCAACAGACACAAGACACGTTAATATGAAGCCAGGGAAAATTCCGATTCCAGAAACAATGTCGATCAAAGAGTCGAAAGTCCAACTAAAATAAGCAGCAAACGAGCTAGAAAGTTCCAAACTTTATAAAATCAACAACATACCGCCGCGGAGGGTTTCAATCTCAGAGGCGACGGCGACTACAGAAACTGCTAGGGTTTTCAATCTGCAATAAGACTATCTACAACCAGAAAGCAGCAACCAAATTCTCGCTTTCGCTCCGCCTTCAGACTTCAGAGCGGAGTTACTCGAACAGGCAATATGGAGGGAAATTGTAAGCAGAGCTTTCTCGGGTCTCCCAAAAAAAAAAAGATCCCATACATCACTCATCCGGTAGTATTTCAGCTTCTGTGCGTCCGGAGCTTTTCACCGTCGGATCTGAGCAGGGCGGGCGTTTGTTCCCTGATCACTCCATTAATAGCGTGGACTTGGATGCAGACGATTCCAAACTGTTGCGGGATTTTACTGTCCTAAGTGACGAATCCAACGGCGTACAAATAGAAGAGACGGACGAACGGCCATGATGAATGGTTCAGATTGTAAATAAAGTAGTCTAGCTTTTGATGACAATAGGACAAAGATTGTTTGGCTAAAGCGGAATACTGGAGTCGAAAGCTGGAAGCTCTTCTCTTGTGTCCCACGTCAGATTCAGTATCAATTTATGATCAGAGATTACTTCAATTAAAACCATAATAATATCCCACTCTTTATAAGATGCCATTGGACACCTAAGTTTTTCCACAATTAAACTAAATTAATTATAGAAGTGACCCAAATTCTCTTCCCATTTTTAGTACTCTCACTTCTTCAACACCTCAAAGCAATGATGACAGAAATGGGTAACAGATTTGGACTTGGGTTTCTTCACACAGGTTAACTAATGTGATTACAGCAACAATTTAACAGATGACTAAACTGTGTTAACGGTAGCAGGGGTTTTTTTTGTAGTTTTCACAAAACCTTAAGGTTCGCAAAACCTTGAGGGGTTTTGGCAGGTTTTTGAAAATCAGGGACTAAATTGAAGGTTAGAGAAAACCTCAAGAGAGTAAATGCAAGTTTCCCTACAAGTTTTGTCTTTTAACTATTAAAGTTTCTTTTCTTTTCTTTTTTTGAAGAGGAATGACTTATTTTATTAATGAGAAGTCATAACAAAATAAGTCGAGAACGACCACAAGTACCTAAAAGAGGCACACTTAAACTTGCCCTTTAACAGGAACTCAACACATAAAAAATGTTATGATAGAAAGTCATAACCACTAAGGTCAGACTCACTTGTACTGACCTCAAAAGGCAATGCATACTTATGACAACGGTCATGACCACTATAGCGGTAAAAGGATCTTGAATCTCCCTCTCAGTACCCCCGAACGGTACCAGCACGCCATAATGGGCAAAGGAGAGAACTAACCATAGTAAGAACGGTAACCACCACAACATCCTTAGGTGCTCTCAAACACAGTAAAGTACTAAAAAACTAACAAGCAAAAGGAAAAAATAGAAAGTTAAAACTAAAATCCTGATAGTAAATAAAGATAATTGGCGACTCATCAATGGTCATCTGCAGGGTCCTATTGCAAACTGACCAGAGGAACCTGCAACCTAGCCAATCCGGAAAACTGAGCCCTCATTGCACCGAGCAGGGACCATGCCGCACCAAAATATCCACCTTTCACCATAGCCTAAATCCCCAGCAAACCAAACCGAAGACCATAACCCAAGCCCATTCCTCAAAACCAGTAGCACCCACAGGCTTGGATCAACCATTGTAGACCAGAGCTCGCAGGAGGAGCCACCATTGAAGGGTCGGCCTATCCCATGCAGGAGCAACCCCTCCCGATCGGCATAACCAGTATAACCACGAGAAGCCCACAGGAAGACGGCATCAATCAACGCCGATAAAGCCCCGACGATGGCAAACTGACATTGAACAAAGCCCGAGGCCGGAGAACCAACGGCGAGCTCGCCCAGAGACATTCCCGACCTCCAGCATCGACGAGGAGGCAAAAAACGCACCACCCCGCCAATCGAGTCCACCCCATTTGAAGCAGATCGGCGGAGAACGGCACGACGCCTCAGTGAAAAGAACCAGGTCGAACGCTGGGACCAGAGACGGAACTAAGTAGGGTCCGGAGGGGGCAGTTGTCACCCCTTCAATTGTGAGGGTATTGGGTACATAGGAAATATTTTATGGATCTAGATAATAATTTGTCCATTTAGCCCCTCCTACCCATCCAAAATAAAAAGTAACCTCAAATTTAATTAAAATTTAATACAATTTCTCTCAAATATATACAATTTTTCTCAAATGATTTTAAACCAGATTGTTTAAATGATATATAATTTTTTAGGTAATTATTAAACACCCCAAAAGATTTACCATAATGTATAATTTTTTTCCTATATTTTGAGAATTCATCAAAAATCCCTAAGATTTGGTCTAATGTAGTTACTCGTTCTTTGTTCTTTCTGTTCTTTGTGTATTACTATTTGATCGGCCCTCCAACACCAAAATCATAGTTCCTTCACTGGCTAGGACGGAGCAGAGCGGCGGCGCATCAACGAAATCAAGTCCATTGGCGACGACAGAAGCTTCCTGAGGAGACTATTAAGTTACAAACCAATGATATTTGGAATACTGTTTCAAGGCGTCGAAGAACCAATAGTTGAACTTGGTGTCCAAATCACATGTTCCCCTTTACGTGTCTAGCCTTGTACATAACTAATATCTTCAAATAATCTGTTACTACTTTTTTAACATAAATGATAATGGTATCAATTCCCTTTTAATGTGTCTAATTCATGTCCCTTGTTGTACCTAATTAACATATTAAACAATCTATTAGTATTTTTTAACATAAATGATAATGGTGTTAATTTAATTACAACACGAGATATGCAATCTCGGACTTGGTAGAGGCATTGATATGAAGGGTGGATGTGAGAGGGAAGGAGCGATAGATAATGTGGGGCTTCAAACATGCGTATTTTGAGATGAAAAACAGGATGTGATTTACCTTAAATTACGCGGATCTCAAGTGAAAAACACGAAAGTGAACTGTGTTTTTCATCTGAGAAGCCCCTCCTTATTCACCTCTCTTCACCACTCGGCGCTCCCCGACATGTCGCAGCTGAAGGTCATCGTCATTTCATCGTCTTCCTGCTGTTCGACCAGGTATTTGTCGTTCTACTTTCATCCTCATCCTCATTGATTCCATTAGTCATGGCCATTTGTTGCTCAAGGACGATAAAATGAGACGCCGATCGATATTTTTGACATCGATCCTTTTACATAACCAAATGGGAGCTCCCAACATGTTGATGTCAAAGGCGCTCATCGCGCATTTCATCGCTCTTCCTACCGTTTAAAAGACGTGGCGGTTGAGCGCTCTACTTTCATCCTCATCCTCATTGATTCCATTAGTCAAATACGTAGTGTTTGTTGCTCAAGGACAGATAAAATGAGACACCGATCAGATATTTTTGGCATCGATCCTTTTACATAACTAAATGGGAGACAACATGTTCATGCCTTCCTGCATTTCATAGAAAACACAACCATGATCTTGGTTTAGTATACTGTAACAACGAATTGTGCGCAACAAGACAAGAAACGCACACCCTAGCGCACACCGTGCAAACACGTGAACACTATTTGTGCGCGTGACACAACGAAGCGCACAACTTCTAAACACATGAACACTAACTGTACGCCTAACACACCAATGCGCACAACGTCTAAACACATGAAAACCTATTTGTGCGCGTAACACAGCATTGCGCACATACGAACGCCGATCAACTGAAATGTGTACAACCCAGGCAAACAGAACCAGATCCGCAGCGAAATGAGAAAAAATATGAAAATAGTGGGTTTCGAACAAACCCATTCCACTGGACTGAGCTCTCCCAAATTTCAGCTCCCTTCTTGACCAAACTCTTTGTCTCTCTCATTTCATTCTCGATCGCACATGCCGAGCTT
Source organism: Stellera chamaejasme (assembly GCA_024586325.1). Taxonomy (NCBI): domain Eukaryota; kingdom Viridiplantae; phylum Streptophyta; class Magnoliopsida; order Malvales; family Thymelaeaceae; genus Stellera; species Stellera chamaejasme. The sequence continues at coordinate 7,320,626 of CM044982.1, read as the reverse complement.
AACGACTAAGATGACACCGTCTAGAGAAACGAGAACAAGCAGAAGAGGGTAAAAAGTCAACCCAAGAATAACTTGGAAGAGGGAGATGCACGAAAGATGAAGAAATGTAGAATCCAGTTTTCATACAGTAGAGAGCGCGAGAAAAGGAAGGGTATATGAGGCGGGAATTGGGCTGGGTGTGCGAATTCACGCCCAACGGTCCTCCGAACTCATGGGGCCCTCAAACTTAACCCCCTGTTTTCACTTTTCTCACTCACTTACTTTTTAAGTTTGTAGCCCCCTAATGAAAGGAGATAAATCATTTATGCACTGTAGTTATTTCACTAGGATTTTATAAATTGCAGGTTTTAATTTCATCATATATTAGTAAAAAAATTAAACACCAATATAATTTTTTATTAAAGAAAATAAGAGAAAAAAAGTACATTTTAATCCCAAAAGAGTAAATTGGGAATAAAAGTTTCACACCACTTGAAATAAAAGGACACCACAATTAAACTCCAACTGACCAAATTAAAACGAAAAATATAAGCCTTGGAATTCCCATCTACGCGTGCATTGCTTTTCCACTTTACAAGGAAGACTTTAACCATTTCCTCGAGGCTGCACAATATCCAAGCTCAACGACCCAACATCTTCCCACCGGAACTCGCACTGCAACTCGCTGCTCCACCTCCCCCTCCGCCATGGCCAGCACTCGCTCAGCTATCGCATCGTCGTCACAATGGTTCACGAAAGCCCAACGAGAGCCCTTCGCTTAGTCCATCACACTGATTAAACATTTGTCACTTGTTTAAGCAACATCGGCACCAGCACCACCACCGTAAAGCATCAAAACCGCGACCATGGTTCCCTCACCTAACTTCCGCACCATCACTGTCCTCTCACCTGACCTCTGTACCATCAACATTCACTCACCTGACCTTCGTACCCACTATACTCTCTCCTGACAGATAGCAAGATCGAAAGACGACCCAGCCTGAGTCACAACTTCGCTGCATCCTGGATAACACTCCACATCACTTTGTGCAGGCATCATCTTCGGCAAATCAACTCCACCATCATCGTGTTCCAGTGCTTGGACCATGACAAATCAATTCCCCAAAACTGAAACCGTGAAATTGCATCCTCCTTTGGTTGTACCTGATCAAGTTCTTCCTCTCCCTTCGTCGTTCTACAAATAGCCTTTCGTCCAAGAAATTCGAGCCCGAGTTCGGTTCGTGGCTCGTCTCGCGTCCTCGTCCCTCGCTCTCTCCTCCAAAATCGGTCTTGTTTCGCTCCTCTGCCTTTGGCTCTGCTCACTTTTAATCCATCATTTCCTACTCCCCTATCTTCTCCTAACCATGAGTTGTTTTCCATACCATACATCGGCCGGTTCCTCCGATGAGGAAAACACCCATGAATAAACCAGATCTAGAAAGGAAACCTAGAACCAAAAAAGAAAGGGAAGGTAAAAACAAGAAACGGGAAAATTAAAGAAAGTTGGTTGGGATCTAGCTGAAGCCGGATCTGGCCACCAAAACATATCGGAGCAGAAGGTTTTTGCTCGAGATAAAACGAGGTGCTATCAACCATGCTCCGCAATGGGTGCATTGTCCAAGTTAATTTATTATTTATTTATATATATTCATATATACTTCCTCCATCTCCAAATAATATTACACTTTGTTTTTACTATTTATCACGATTCAATGTTTGACTTAAATATTTAAAAAGATAATAGTAAAAAAAAAATTCATAAAACAATATGTTTGAAACTTTATACTTTAAATTATGATATGCATGTGAATTTAACTTTAATATCTAAACATTCATGAAAAAAAATCATTAATTAAATACCATTAAATAGAAAAAATAAAGTGTAATATTATTTGGAGACGAAATGAGTATTATAAAGCAAAAAAAATATCGAGTATAATAGTTATTAATGATTGAAGATAATTTTCGATTTATTTCATCACATGCATGATAATCAAGAATTCCTGTAAGATTTTAAAAGGACAAATAGTATGTAGAAAAAATAAAGAATAGACATGGAAATATAAGTGTTTATGGTACAAAGTGAGAAAATAAAGGGAAAAGTAAGAAAAGATTAAATGTTCAAATAAGATCGGAAACATTTGGGATCGACGTTAGAGGTGTTCACAGAGCGGGGCAGGGCGTATAGTGAGAAAAATTGTATCTGATCCGCAGAGTATGGGTACCCTAAATGCGGGTACCCTATTTCATGGTTTTTATGTTGTTCGGATTGCGGGTATCCGCATATGTTTCTAAGTGTATTTATCCTATAATATCTTCCAATATATTTAGAGATATTTTAACATATTTTAACTTTTTCTCATGGTCCTTTTTCATTCGGACTCCGTTAAATTTAATGGACTTGGGGGGCAAATGATAATTTTAGCAACTCAGCTTTTTAAAAAAAATCTGGTTACACTTAAATTTTTAAAACTAACTATTTATACACACCCCCAACAATTAGAAATTTAAAAAATTACCCTAAAGTTTCAAACAACCCAACAAACCCACAACCCATCCTACCGCCGCCACGCCGTCGCCGCACTGCCTGGCCGACGTCACTAAACACGGTGGAAACCACTAAAAAATGCCGGGAATGACCTCGGTCGGTCGCCCAAACCTCCAATTCACCGGAAACTGTAGCCAAGGGCTTCAAATCGTGAACCCTAGGCCGCGATTTGCAAGCCCGGGGCCTGCGATCGGCGCCTTAGGCTCGCGAATCACGGCCCTGGGCTTACAAATCACGGCCCTGGGTTCGCGATTAGAAGCCCTTTGGTTGCGGTTTTCTGCCTACGTTCACGAATGGAGCCGTGAGGTAGCCGACCGTGCGATTTCCGACGTGGTTGTTGGCGGCGGTGGCGGCAGTGGCGGTTCAATGGTGGCAGAGTGGGCATGGGGTGTTGGTGGGTTGATTGAAACTTAAGGGTAATTGTTTTAAATTCATAATTGTTGGGGTGTGTGTAAATGGTTAGATTTAAACTTTTTGGTGTATATAGATTTTTTTAAAAAAAATTAGATACTGAAATTATCATTTGCTCCCCAAGTCCGTTAAATTTAACAGAGCCCGGATGGAAAAAGATTACGAATTGAGAAAATGTTAAAAAACGGGACTTTATTGGGACAAAAAGTTAAAACAGGATCTCATGCAACAAGAATTAAAGTTACAGGACTATGAGCGCACTTTACCCAATTTATAAGAATTAAAGAAAATGATCAAAATGTGAAAAATATACTAACGGTGTAAATTGAAATAGATAAGAAAATAACATCTACATTAGACTAAAAAAACTAAATAACTACTTTTGAGCAGTGAGTGAAAAACCAAAACAAATCTGAATGGAAGTTGAATTTGAAAAGCTAGAGAGTAACATGAATTTTTATAACAAAAAATAAGTAATCTAAATGGATTTCAAAAAATAGAAGATATTAAAATGCATTTAAAATGTCCAAAAGGGGGGAAAACAAATATAGAATGATATGAAAAAACTATTCACTTGTCACAATCATATAAAACAATCGGTTGAATGTGCAAGCTAAAAGAAATATGATAGTCTAAGAGACAATTAATTTTAAAATTTGTTGAATGAGGTAAAATGGAGAAATGACACTGAAGTATATAAATTTAATCAGTTGGGTTATTGTATATTTAATATTTCATTTGGTCATTGGTGATGAAAATGCAATTTTGGATGCAAATGCCATATGAGAAAATGAGGGACTAATTTGTTAAAGATTGAAAATTAAAAGGATTTTTGAGTGATAAAAAGGTCAAAAGAAGTCAAAATTGGTACTATTTATGTCACATCAACTCTTCCCATAAATAGTAGGCATTATTATCTATTGATCCCCCGAACTATGTTGACTCGCTCACTTCAATCCATGAACTATAATTCGTTCTAGTTCAGTCTTTAAACTATGTAATGTCTGGCACTTTAGTCTTCCGACTCAATAACTCGTCATGTGTGAAATTGACGAGGTTGATTCAAAAAAACAAAAGCAAATTGAGGGCTGAAGAGCAACCCTAACCTCAGCCTCAGCAGGCCGTCGTCGTCGGAAGGTGCAGAGGCTGGGCCGAGGAGTGCGATCAACGGAAAAGCTCATGTCCTGCGCCGGTGAACGCCTTAATTGCTGACATTTCTAGTGTCATGGCCATCTCTCTCTCTCTCTCTCTCTCTCTCTCTCTCTCTCTCTCTCTCTCTCTCTCTCTCTCTCTCTCTCTCTCTCTCTCTCTCTCTCTCTCTCTCTCTCTCTCTCTCTCTCTCTCTCTCTCTCTCTCTCTCTCTCTCGCTCGCTTTCCGCCATCAGGCCCTCATCAGTGACCATGGTCACAACTCACAACTCATCGGCAAACGTCCTTGGATCTCCAACTTCTTTGCTCACGGGCCAACTTCCCTCCATTGAAAGCCGCAAGCATCCCATCCTTCATCCGTCGCAAGCTTCATTGATATCAAAGTCCCAATTTGCAGCAATGGAGCAGAGGGGTTAAACCATGGTCGAGAGGTCGGGCTTCCAATCCAGGTTCGATTGTAGGTTCTGCCAACGCCATATTCTTTCAAATGGTTTGATTTGGGTTTGGTTTATGGTTCTTGAACTTTGTAGCTTCCAATCTGGGTTTGGTTATGCCTTATTTACATGGTAATCAAAGAAGGTGAATAGCTTTAGTTTGATGGTTATAGTAATTCATTTCCAAAATTCAGCCTTGAAGGTCAACCATGAATTGTGCGAGGATCAGACTGCCAAGCTTAACACCTGAATTGAGGAGACGAAGAGAAGAAAAGGGAAGGCAAAAAAAACACAAGCACAACCCCAATTTCTTAACATCACAAGGAAAAATGTTCTTATTGACTATAAAAGAAATAATCAAAGTCTCAACCACAATATTCTAACAAACACGGGTGCAGGTGAAGTATGAAAGAAAAAATACAATTTTTCTTACATTTTTTTTTGGAATTCCTTCACGAACGAAACTGTTGTTGTATTGTTGTAGTGGGAATCAAGATGTTACCTTTTGCAGTGAAGACTTGCAAAACCCAACAAGAAAAGGATCATACTAGAAAACAAAAGGGGAACAAAGATTGAATGAGGAACAAAATCGAAAGTGTAAACAACAGAATTATAAGAAATAGAGGACACGTCAAACTTAGCCGGTGGCGGGGTTAAGGATTGGTTTTGGTGGAGACACTATAACAAGTTTTGGGTAGATAGAATATGATTATGAAATTTGAAAGACTAAACTAGTATTTTCTTTTAAGTCAACAAACAGTGACATGGTCAAATGACTAAAATGTTTGACGGACTTTAATTGAGAGATTGAATTAGAACGAATTATAATTTTTTTTTTTGAACGGCAATAATTTTATTAAAATATTTAAAGTACATAAACGCTAATGAAATGTTAAAATAAACACCCAATAAAAATAAAGATTTCAAGTCCCTTCAGAACTACCCAATATAAGAAGATAAAAATCTTTAAAATTTACATCCCTAGTTCACATAGAACTATAGAACTTTCAACCAACCAAGATTGTTGTAAGTCAACAATTGCTCCAAAATCCCTTATTTGGCTCTTTACTCTCTAATTTTTGATATTCCATTGTAATCTTCGCAATTCATTCTTCAGTTTAACACGAGATCCAAAGTTCGAAGCTCCCCTTTTGACAGGTTTGAATGCCTCATCATAAATCTCCAAGGCAAGTTCCTCACAACCCTCAAAAGAGCATCTCACAAATTTACAAACTTTATCCACAAATATTGAAAAAAAGTAAAACTATAAAAGTGAGTATTTTTCAGGCCATAAATCTTATTACAGCCCTAAACTATAGTGGGTTCAGACATTCGCTAGTCTAGACTAGGGGTGTTGAACGAATCGGGCCGAGCCGAGCTCGGCTCGAGCTCGAGCTCTGAAGAGCCCAAACGAGCCGAGCTTCACAAGCCTCGAGCTCGAGCTCGAGCCGATTCTTTGGCTCGTATAATTAACGAGCCGAGCTCGAACATGAATGGTTCGGCTCGATAGGCTCGACGAGCCTTATCGAGCCTAGTGTGAAATTACATATATACCCCTGTTTATATATCGAGCCTTATCGAGCCTTATCAACGAGCCTTATCGAGCCTAACGAGCTCGCGAGCTCGTTTGGGGCCGATTCGAATCGAGCTTCACGAACCTTCGAGCCGAGCTCGAGCTCGAATTTTCGGGCTCGTTCGAACTCGAGCCGAGCCCGAATTTCACGAGCTCGAGCTCGAACCTGCTAGGCTCGGTTATCAGTTTTTTCGGTTATCGGTTCGGTTATCAGTTTTTTTGGTTTTGGCCGAACCATGTACACCCCTAGGCTGAGTGAAAAAAGTGAGCAATTGATCCAAGAGATCAAAGAGAAAAATGTTGTGTAGTGTTCCGAGAGAAAAAATAATGAAAATGAGAGAAGATAAGAGAGACCTCCACTAGCTCAAATGAGTGAAAAAGAAACAATCTTGCTTCCAACCAAACCTTACGATTTACTAACCATGGATAACTTGCAAACATGTTCTTCTTTGTCGTATGAGTAGGTTTGGGAGAGTGAATCACTTGGGTATACAATGGAGTATTCAAACCCCAATTCAGAGGAGAATGTATTGGAAGCAGATATATATCAAGTAGAGTCACTACAAAATTCAGAAATTGATAAAATTTCCATGATTTCTAATCTTGTATTTGAGTGTGATGGAATGGAAATTAAACCATGTCACGAGGCATTTTCCTGTGAATATGTTAATCATGTTGTTCAAGCAGAATATATTGAAATGAATTTTGAAAATACTAGAATTAGTGTTGAATTTAATTTCAGCCATGAATTGATCTTATATGTTGAGTTGGATGGCACATGCTTGATGAAGTTAAATGAAAGGCTTGATTGGCTTATACTTGTGTTTGATCCAGGAGTATGTTTAAGTGAATTGAGTTTGTTGTCCAAACATGAGAATGATGACTTGATTACACCATATCTCTTGTTTGAATGTTTGGAGGAACATACGTATACATTTCAAGGTTTTATGTCACCACATGAAATTTTGATGAATGATTTCCATGTTACACTTGAAATGTTGATTACTGATATTATGATGATTGACATCTTAATAATTGTTAATAATCATATGAGTGTCATATTCTTGATGCTTAGTGTACATGGAAATTTGGATAATGAGTATGTTCAAAATGTTCTTCTCGTTTGTTGGAAAATTCACCAAGTGTGTGAAAGTGAATATTTTTGCATCGAGCCAAATGATAAAGCTTTTATGCATGTTTTGGTTAATTTTGAGAGAATGTCCACAGTTGAAAATTATCACATGATTTTAGTGACCAACTTGATCATTTGTGATAAATCAATGAAAATTACTCTCTTACTTGATTGTTCCATGATATCCATGTCTTTCACTAATTTGGTACTTTATATTTGTAAATGGATGTCTTGGTTGCCTAAGTTGTTCTTGTATGGATATACTAGAACATTTAGTCATGAATGTTTTATGCATACTAAGTTGAAATATGATAATTCCATGAATAGAAGCATGTTAAAGTTTTTGAACAAAAATGTTTCCATGTTGACTAAGGGGACTACACATATTGAAAATATGAATATTGATGAACTTGGTACCATTAGTTGTGAAAATGTCATTTCCAATCAACTTGTTCATAATGTTACCTATCAAGAACCATATCATGCCAATTTGAATATTTGAACTTCATGAGCATTGGTGTGAACTGTAAAGTATAATAAATTTAGAAAGCTAAGTATATAAAATGTTAAAAGTATAAAGTTGAACTGAACTGTAAACAAAAACAAAGTTGTGAACTTTAATTTAAATACGTAAAACAATAAAGTTGTGGACTTAAATATAGAGAATGCCAAAATTGTAGGACCAAAAACATAAATAGAAAGAAAGGAAGAAAAAACAAAAGAGCAAAATGCAACTTTTTCTTTGACAAATGGGGAAAAGACCATTTTTGCCACCAATGTTTGCTCGATGAGCCCTTTTTACCACACTTTTAAAATTTGGACTTTTTTGCCACTTATTAGCGTTTAGGTGTCCAAGTTTATCACATGTTATATTTTTTGGACACTTGTTGCCACTACTTGGAATGACGGGGTGAATATTCTGTTACTCTCATGCCACGTGTGCAATTAACGCCCACGTGAAATTAAAATATCGATTATTTTTTAAAAAACGGGTAGGTGACTTGGAATTTTAGGGGGTTGGGTTAAATTTTGTAATTTTGACCGAGTAAAGGGGTAAAAGGGGGCAGCTTTGTTTCATGGGGACCGCCGGAAACTCAAGCTCCTTCAACGCCGTCATCAGCCTCGTTGCCGGATGGTTCACGTTCTCCGATTCAACTCGTATCATCGCATCATTTCTGACGATCTTCACCTCTACTTCCGCCGATCCAGATCTACAACACCGATTGCACTCGTGTCTCGATCCCGACATTGTTCGATGGTAGTCGTTGTGCTCTGGTTGTCCGACACCGCCACACTGTCCACTTCCAACTTCACCCTCTTCGTCTCTTTCCGCAACCACGATTCCAGCTCGTCGATCTTGGTTCTCAGCCCATTGATGTACGAAACGGCGTCGGAGAGTAACGATGCGTTATCCATCCGTGAAACGTTCGGGAGCACCGCACGCAGCGCGTAGAATCGGTGGTTGAGCTTTTCCCGCCACTGCCGCACCGCCTCCACGTGGTTCATCGGCACTTCCTTCGGTGGACCTAGCTTTCGGCCGCGTTTCTTTGGCGTCGTCCGTTCACCTACGGGATCTGAATCGGACGGCTCTAATTCATTACTAATTATTTAAGATAAAACGACGTCATTTTATCAAAAGCCCACATCCACTTCTGAAACGCCACCGTGTCCAGCCCAGAGATGCCAACTCAATTAATGAAACGCCACGTCAACTCTGCATATGCCCGACATGACATTTTAATGGGGGAGTGGCAAACAAGGTCCAAAATCTATAACGTCAGTGGCACAAAAAATCTAGATTTTGAAAGTGTGGTAAAAAAGGCTCATCGAACAAACATCGGTAGCAAAACGATCGTTTTCCCTTGACAAATGTTATAGAGCTAGATTATTTTTTCATCCGTGCTCGGTAAAAATCAAAGTGATGAATGATAATGTGTAAAATTGAGAAAAAAATTTCCAGTTTGTCGAAAACCTTATTGCAATCTTACGGGTTTGAAATGTGATAATTGATGTTCGAGATTTATATAAAAAGGAAACAAACTACAAAAATGTGTCCAACTGAATTACAAAATAGAGAAGTCTAGAACCTGAATATAAATACACTAAATTATAGGAACAAAACCTATTAATAGTGAAAAAAGGGAAAAAAAACTAGTATTAACTATTCATGAACCAAAACACCAAACAAAAAAAAGAGAACGAATAGAATAAATCGAAATTACTGAAGGATCAAAATGTGAAATTAAAAAAGCAAAAAAAAAAGACTTTATTATAGCATTCTCCTCGGCAAATGTATAATAGTATAATATGGATAAAAATGGAATATAAAAACAAACAGAATTATTAGACAAAACAAAAGCAAGAAATAAAAGAAAATATTTAAATCATAAAATTAAATACGGGTGGGCCGAATGTGAAAAATTACAAAAATATAGGACAATAAATAGTTGTTCCGTAAAGAGTAAATAGGAAAAAAAAGTAAAAAAATAAAAAAGAAAATATTGTCCATTATGTGAAACCAATAATATAAGAATTATGACATAAAAATGGAATACAAAAAAAAGTATTACAGTAGAATAAAAGCATAATGAAAAGTAAATGTTTAAATTATAATTTTTTTAAATACTTGAATCTAATGTGTAGGAAATATGAAAATGTAAAATGATAAATGAGTTTTTCCATAAACAATTGAAAAAGCAAAAAAAAAAAGGAAAAACGGAAAACGACTAAAGAGAAAGTCATAAGCTCAACAAATGTGATATTGTATAATGAAAAGTAAATGTTTAAATTATAAAATTTTAAATACTTGAGTTTAATAGGTAGGAAATATGAAAATGTAAAATGAAAATTAAGTTTTTCCATGAACAATTGAAAAAGCAAAAAAAATCACAGAAAGCAGAAAACGACAAAAAAGGGAAGTACTGTTCATAAGCTCAACAAACAAATGTGGATGTTGTATAATTGGTCCAAATTTTATGTGTAGATTCATAGCTGAGGGTTAAGGTAAGTACCTGTGTGTTCGGCGGAAAAAATGAAAAAGAAAATGGAACTTTTTGAATTTGTATGGAAAATTGTAGGAAAAAATGATAAAAATAATATTAATGCGATTTTGTTGTTAGTTAGGGAGGCGGTCCTTATGTATGGTACTTATATTAGGGTCACCTACATGTAAACCACCTATATAATCTACTCTTACTCAATTAATTAAATTAATTAACACAAAAAATTAAAAGACACTTATTAATAAAATACTTGTTAACTAGCTAACCACCACCACCTCCACCATCACCTGCGTTGCAGTCGTCTCCGGCACCACCGTCGTCGCCGGAACCACCACCGCTATTGCCGGAACGCCGACCTCGGAATTGCAGCCTCCGGCACCACCACCATCGTTGTCGCTACCAGAACCACCACTTTTGTCGTTGGAACCGCCACCACTTCCGGCAGCACCTCCGCTACACCACCACCATTGCCTATTACAAGAATTGTACTGTTTAATTAGTTATTTTATACATTCCTATAGTGTATTATAAAATGATATAATGTCTGAAATAATAGTGAAAATTGTCTAGCTAACCAAATATGATAGTATATGTTACAATCGACTATAATATCTATTAGAAAGTGTTATAACGTCTGCATCAATATTAAAATCTGCCAGGTTAACCGAATATTATGAGTATGTGTTACAATAATGTGGTGTCTATTAGAAAGTATTATAATGTCTAAATACGTATTGAAAACTGCTTGAATGATTTTAAAAGCTGTCCATTTAATTATCTACAAACTTTTATTGATTAATTTTGCACATTTCAATAAATAATGAAACTAACTACTTAATTATCTATAGCGTCTAAATGAATATAATAAACCGTCCAAAGCAGAGTGGAATAATGCTTGCACACCTTGCAGATTTGGTACTAGCATTCCTGCCTTCAAACGTCTTCATCTTCCCAAATCACGAGCCGCCCTTCTTCAGAACAGATCGCTGAGATCGCCAGAAAAACGACACGACATCGTGATCTTGGAGATCGTCGGAAAAATGACATCGTGATATTGGAGATCGTCGGAGATCGCGAAACACATCTGAACATCACAGGCGGAGATCACGGTGGCCGATGAAGATCTTCTTTCCGCCGGAAAACGGCATCGCGATCTCGTCATCGGAGATTGCAAACAGCTCTAAAAATCACAGGCAGAGATCGCGGTAGCCGGTGAAGATCTTCTCTCCGCCGGAAAACATCATGATCTCGTCATCGGAGATCGCGATCTAGTCATCGGAGACCGTGATCTCGTCCAGATCTGGAAGCACTGCGATGATGTTGAGGCGAATCCTCCCCTCTGATTACGAGTTACGATCGATGCTCAAGTTTTAGATCTAATGAAATCCGGATGAGAGAGAGAGATGATATGCTGTTGAGAATGATTACAGCTTAAAAGTTGGGGGAAGTTAGATTAAATGATAAAAATAATATTAATGCGATCTTTTGTTGTTAGTTAGGGAGGCGGTCCTTATGTATGGTACTTATATTACGTAGGCAAAAAGCACCAATATACCCCTCAACTATCCACCTTGTCACGATTTGACCACTCAACTTTCTAATGGGTCGAATAAACCGGCAAAGTATCAAATCTCTACCAATTTCACCATCAGCAAGTAATTTTGCTTATGTGGCAAAAAAATTACTCGGTAGAGTTTCACAAATGATCCATATCTTTTTCAGTTTACGCAAATCGCACCTATATTTTCAATTCCTTCATCCGTACCTTGTTCTATCTAGTCTTCCAGCCTTCCTCTAGTTGCTTCTCTTACTTCATCTCATTTAGAACCTCCTTGGGTAATTCAGCGAATACATGAATCAGTTATAGTGTTGTTGCACTTTTGCTTCTCAACCTCTTGCCTTTGTGCAAGAAACATGTGTTTCAACTCCTCTGACTCTCATCAATTCAGACAACAACTAGAAACAAAAAAATGTACATTATGCATGAAGTAGTGGCCTACACATGGATCCTACCCAAAAAACCTACAACCATATACACAGAGAGGGTGTGGATTGAAAAGATAATATTGGCATAAGGAACTCCATTCCCTCCAGCTATTCAAGAAGAGGTAGAAACACAAAACTATTGATGTTGCCAATGCCTTAAGTAAAAGAAAAGTACATCAACCTCGGAAACACAATTTTTTTTTTCATGAACATGATTGAATTTTTACCGATTCCTAGTTACCTTCATAATTCTTGTTAGTGCGCAAGAACTTTGTGAAACATTAAACCTTATTCAACTGCTTCACAAGCTAAAATGTTTTTTCTTGACGGACTACGAATCATGTTAAGATCCAATTTCAGGTCATAAGCAGCTATGGTAGAGAGAGAGAATCTAGCAATATAACAATCACTTTAAACGATCCACCTTATTCGTTACTTTTCCAATATGTTGTTCAAGCAATTATATAAAAAATGAACTTCAAACAAAATGTAACCACATTCCAACAATTGACCACAAATTTGGACACTTTTTCTAATTTGAAACAAAATAAAATATTTGCTAGAAATCCTCCCATCCCACTATCAAAGGGAACAAAAATGAAAGAAAAAACGCATTAGATCGACTCATGAGAGCAACCATTTACGGGTGAGGTCGTGGCAAAGTTTCTAAATTTCAACAATGTTTGGGTTTGATCCTAAATACCATTTTCTCTAATCAATTTGATTGTGTATTGCAGGGAAGCTTACCTTGTCCGCCATAGTTGTAAGAGCGAGAAGGGTTCATTTGATTGGAAATAGCTGATATGTGCAAGGCGTCAGAAGTGTAGGCTTTAGAATGCTCGATTTGTCCAAAATTTGGGAATACCCATCGATATTTAGCTTTTCCAATTGATCAGTTGAGCCCTGGCGGCCGGTGCCGGCTACACCAGGTTCGGCAAACCAACCGGCTAGATGAGCAGTCTTTTGTTGTTGCTGCTGGAGGTGACGGCTTTCTAGAGCTAGTAATTTGCATATTTAGAATTTGAGGATGTTTTTCTTCTTTGCCAGCTTGAAGAAGATGGTGGGCATGAAGGAAATAGATATATAGGGTTTGATTTGCATAAACCGAAAAGAAAAAGGGTAATTATGAAATTTTACGAGGTAAAAGTTTTTGTCCTCGTAAGTAAAATAACTGCTGATGGTCAAATTGGTAAAGATCTGGAACTTGGATGGTTTATTAGGTCCATTTGAAAATTGAGTGGCCAAATCGTGACAAAGTGGATAGTTGAGTGGTATTGTTATGCTTTTTACCTATTACGTAGATGCGCCCACCGGAAACGTGGGCCGTTTTTGTCCTCACGGAAGTGGGTCCGCTCGATCGGAGCTTCTTCGCTTCCCGTTCTCCGGAGAGAAACTCCAGGCCTTTCTCGATCTGGAGTTGAGAGAATGGAAGAGGAGTTCTTCAAAGACGTCTCCACCGAGTCTCGAGTTCCGGCAGTGATGGCGCACTCGCTGCCGCCTCTCTCCGAGCCTCCACCGGCTGTCGACGGTTCCGGCGGCGTGGCTCAGATGGATAGGGATCTCCTATGCCCGATATGCATGCAAATAATGAAGGACGCTTTCTTAACAGTGTGCGGCCACAGCTTCTGCTTCATGTGCATCACCACGCACCTCCGCAATAAGAGCGACTGCCCTTGTTGCGGCCACCAGCTCACCGCCAATCAGCTCTTCCCTAACTTCATGCTCGATAAGGTTTTTGTCTGTGGTCAATGTTTTGTTTGCTTATTGTTGAGGCTCCTAGCTTAAAATTGTTTCCCGTCGGAAATGCAGCTCATGGTTATAAGATTTTTCTGTACCGCATTTGTAGCTTCTCAAGAAGACTTCTGTTAGTCAGATATCAAAAACGGCCTCTCCGGCGGAACAGTTTCGTCAAGCGTTAAACCAGGTTAGTTGCTATTGAAGCTGTACATGGTAGAGAAGCTATAGTTTCACTTCATAAATCACGCTTCTCTGTGCCAGAAGTTGATACAATTCTGTGTCTCAATTGAAGATTTGTCAATTTTCCTACACATTGGAGGCCATTTTCTCCCAGTTGAGATATAGTAAAGCTGTTCCTCCCCGCTTTTTCCGCCCCTTCTCTCTTCCGCTCATCACCCTTTTTGTCCGGAGGTCTTAAGTTCAGCAAATTCTTTTAGTTCAATTAAGAATGCTTCTAGTAAGGAAGAAGACGCTGCTTGAATGATCTATTATGCTTTGGCTTTTTAACTTAAGCATCTTCTTGAGTTACTATTAATAGAAGGAGATTATCTTATTAACTAGCATGTCCTTGTTCTTTTTAATCTTTTTTTCTCTCTCCCTTTTCCCCTTAAGACAGGGTTGTGAAGTGTCAATCAAAGAACTGGATAACCTTTTATCCATCCTTGTGGAGAAAAAGAGGAAGCAAGAGCAGGAGGAAGCTGAAAGAAATATGCAAGTTCTGCTAGACTTCTTGCAATGCTTAAGGAAGAAAAAAGCTGATGAACTAAATGAGGTTCTCTCATCTGCAAATTGCTTATTATTAGTTGTTTCCCCTCTCTTTATTCATGTTCCATTATCTGTGATAGTTGCACTACTCTGAGTCTCATTATTGCTAGATTTTTTACTATTCCAGACACAGAGTGATCTGCAGTTTATCAAGGAAGACATATATGCTGTGGAGAAGCATAGGTTAGAATTATATCATGTGAGGGATAGATATTCAACCAAATTAAGAATGCTTGGGGATGATCCCTCTATCAGAAAGCAACGCCCTTGGTCCATAGACAAGAGCGTTAGTGGCATGGGCTCTGGTTCTCTTAGTGTCGTAGGTGGTGGAATATCAAAAGGGAGTGTTCAGAGCAGGAAAGTTGATGGAAAGGGTCAAATGAGCTCGTATGGATTTCATAAAAGGGATGCTTTGAGTGGTCCAGATGCTCAAGGTCTTGATCAGTCTAGTTTGTTTGTGGCGAGAAAGAAGCGAATACATTCACAGGTTTGTATCAAATCTGTGGCTCCCCCCCCCCCTGTTATCTGTAAATTCACTTATATAACAAGGGAATAAACTTGGCATTCATGTTTGGGGGATGGCATTTTTATGTAATCCACGTCGCAAACTTCAATTTTAATTTTCCTTTGAAAGATAAGAAATTTAAGGCCATTTGTGAAGAAAAACCATGAAGTGGTTTGGCTTTGCGAAAACATGGTCTCCGGGTATCTTTATGCAACTCTTGATTATTTTGTGGTTTTTACTCATTGGCTACCGAGTTCTCCATATATTTTTCTTCAAAAAATTTCTTTTGTTGCGCATGCCTGACCATATTGTTAGCATTGATTAATGATTATTAACACAAGAAATGGCTAGCTAGACTCTTCTTCATTCACAAAAAAGGTAGAACAATGCATATAGTTGGTAAATTAAGGCTTCTTTATTGAGGAACTGTTTGGTACGGTCCACTTTATTTATCTACTGTCACAGCTATACAAGAGAACAGTGCTGGCTTTAGAGGTCAGATATTGAGAATACTTATGCTGGGTTTGATGATATAATGAACCTGCATATGCCCTCGTTGCCTTGAGTGTGCAGTTTCTGTTTGAACTCTAAACTAGAATTTTTTTTTTACCAATTTGTATGTCCAATATAGCTTCTTTGTATATATCTGCAGTTTAATGATCTAAAAGATTGTTATTTGCAAAAGAGACGACAACTAGCAAATCAACTACACATGACTCAGGAAACTGATAGAAATGTCATACATAGGGAGGGTTATAATGCCGGCCTTGCTGATTTTCAGTCTGTTCTGACTACATTTACTAAGTACAGGTATTTATTTATTAGTTTTTTTAAATTAACATAGCCATGGTTTACTAGCAACATGCTTTATGGTTATCTTTTACCATCACAGGTTCATCTTAATTTTAATTTTTTTCCTGCTGCAGTCGACTCAGAGTTATTGCTGAGCTGAGACATGGAGATATCTTTCATTCTGCTAATATAGTATCAAGGTGAGTTATTTTGTTCTGTGTACAATAGTCGATGCTTGAATCTGTAAACTTCTGATCATAAATTGTAGAGCTATCAAATTCGGTATCATCCTACTGCACCTTAGTCCAAACTAGGTTGGGGTCAGTGGCATGGTTTATATACTGTCAATTAAGTATCTAACGTTAGTTAACACTATAGAATCATGCAAAAAGCACAGTGGAAAATTGATGACTATATCTGGTGATATTAAGTATTAATTATCTAATGTTAAGTATTAATTGATGACTATATCTGGTAATATTGTATCAGAACAACCTTTCTATCATGATTGTAATATCAATAGTAATAGTAGTGCATGTCCAAAACATAATTCCTTCCGAGAGAACTCAAAAATACTTGAAGGGCACTAGGATTTTATACCAATTTTGTCTGGTTAGTAAGCCCTTGGCCACATGAAAATCGTGCAGCTACTTTTTTTATAACTAGTTAGTACCCCTCCTACGGGAGGGGAGAAAAACCAAGGATAAAACAAATGATAAATGTTTTTATCCAATCTAATCATGTAACGTGTTACTTTAACGAATTCAAAATAAATTACATAAATGGAAAAATAAATTTTTTAAAATAATCTCGAATGTCATACGTCATATTTGTAATCTAAAAAGGTGAAGTAAAGTTCAATTAAAACAAATGTACCACATGTTTTTAAGAAAAGAAAGCTTGTAGGATGATGAAGCAAGTCACAAAGGAAAGTGAGGAATGAGTTCCGTTTTGAGAAACAAAGATTCAAACAGTTTGCAAAAACTGTTATGATCCAAACAGTTATGATCACCAATTATGGTTGAATCATCAAAAAACAATCATGAATAAATCAATAACATGTAACCTTAAAAATATTTATCATCCAATCACGATTCATGAATGGATCAGGAAAAAAACTACAAACATCAGATGAGAGGACTTTAACACAAATAAAATGGCTTACATTCAAATGGCCATCATTGGAGGGAAAAAGATGGCTGCTTGCATATTTTAATGCTTGTATAAAGAAAGATTATGCATGCAGATTAGCATTATTAAAAAAATAGCAGACCAAAATAACTTAATCCATCTGAATTCCCAAAGTTACCTGTTTCAGACATAAGAACACTAATTAATTTTTCTAAAAAAAATAGTTCTGATTTCTTAAACATACAAACTTCAAGAAAAATTTGACAATTCAGAACTCCTGATAGAAAGCCAACAAACCTTTGAGTTAGTAACTTTTAATTCCAGTGACACCTTTTTCAAGCATTGAGAGCTGCTTGGACTTCTTCCTCGGACTCTCTGATGCCATATCTCCGGCGAGAGCATCCTCTTGTTCGATCGCACTTGGACAGAAGCCGTCCAACAGAGACGCAGAATCTGAATTTGATCCAACTTTTCCAGCAGGAATCATCCAACCCACGTCACAAAAGTCCTGATTTATTTTTTTACATGGCAACGTCACAAAAGTCCTGATGAGCTCTCCCCATGCAATCACTTTAGTTCAGGGCACCCTCGCAGTTGTCAGCTACGCTGAAATCCACACCATTGATCACCACCATTACTATTGATGAAATCGCAGATCAGGGAGAACTTATTTCAACTCCTGCAACTTCAGTGGTCTCTTCCACCTCTTTCCTCATCGTCTTCACCACCACACTCACCTGCCAAGTTCTATGCTCTAGTTTCATTCTCGCTTCACTGCTGGCCAATAATGGGAAAAGGTTCAGTTTCAGATTAAACTAAAAAACTCACCAAACCCTGTATATAAAAAAAAACTCTCCAAACCCAAAAACAAATGGGCTTAATAGAGGTAGCCACAGCGGAAGAAAGAAGAAGAAAGCTTCATCCTTGTGAAGCTCACGTTGAAAAAGATCAAAGTAGAAGAGACATGGAACTGGGGAAAAAATTGAGATCGCTAAACCGTGTGATGTTATTTATAGGCTCCAAAATCCCAAATGCACGAGAAGTTTAGTTGTTGAAACTCTTATGTAACTAACTTATCTGATAAGATTGAGAGAATCTTGTAGATTAGATATTTTATTAATTAATTGATAAGATAAGATTTAAAGAATCTGAAAATGTAATTAACAAACACCCTAAAATCTGTAAAAACGAAAAAAAATAAAATGCTACAAAATTATCAAACCGAAAAGATTATTTATAAAAAATACTAGTAACTCTTAAAATCGTACATGTTTAAATTCAAACGAAATGTTTAAATGTTTTGGAATTTAAAAAATCAAAGTGGAGGGAATCGAAAATGATAAAAAGATGGATCAAATCGAAAAGATTTAGGAGAAATTTTTTAGGATTCCGGGGAGATTTTTTAGGATTTCGTAGATTTTTCGAAGATATCAAAATAATCACATTTTACTCACGTTCCCCTATTCGAAATTGGTATTTACGATTTTTGCCATTTGATTAACACTATGCTTCTAGAAGGAAAGTACATGTGGCATCACCGAAATGCTCCTTAAAGTGGTAGTCAGTTTTGCCCCTCTGTATGTTTCTCTTTTATTGTAATATAATAGATTAGGTGTCTGGTTTAACTGTGGGAATAGAGATACAAAATGAATCATCAGTCCATTGAAATTTCTGTCTGATGTGCATTTCCTTTCCTGGCAGCATAGAGTTTGACCGAGATGATGAGTTGTTTGCTACTGCTGGAGTGTCGAGGCGCATTAAGGTTTTTGAATTTTCCTCGGTAAGATCCTGGAAATCAGGCATGTCTTATTGGTTTTTAATACGTTCTCCCAATGTTGGATCATGTAAGATGCAATTGTTTTGCGTTTTGCTCCTTTTCGCATCACCTTATCATGTCTTAATTTCAATGTTTTGGAGTCACTAGTCATTAAAAACTCCCGTTATCTATTGGCAATTATTTTGCTTTTGGTTCCAGAATTTTTAGCAACTTCACCAGTTGAAAGCTTATCTCTTTTTTATCATGTTACATGGCGAAGACTGCGTATTTGTACAAGCTTGCATGAAAAGCAGTGTGTTCATTGGCTTTCTCCCCTTAATTCCTGTGATGTGGCGGATACTGGCTGCCCATTTTCTCGTTCATTAGTATATAGACAATGGCAGTATTTGTACTTGAAGTTGCTATGATTTCTCTTAATTAAATACTATTATAGGAGCCTGGCTAAAGATAATTTTGTTTAAGTGTCTTTGTGCTAAGCTACCTGCATGCAGTTCTGTCAGGTGCTTTTTATTCTTGGATGTGCCGCTTACGTTTCTGCTGGTAATGCATGTTCTATTGCTTTCCAGGTAGTCAGTGAGCCAGCAGATGTTCACTGTCCTGTTGTGGAGATGCCAACACGTTCTAAACTTAGTTGCTTAAGTTGGAATAAATTTTTGAAAAATCAGATAGCCAGTAGCGATTATGAGGGGACTGTAACAGTTTGGGATGTAACAACTCGCCAGGTACTGGTCATGATAACCGCACTTGTGACTCTGACTTCACTTTTTAATTCTCTTTCAAACATTTCCATGTACTTATCCTGTTATCCACATTATTCAGTTCATCTTTTTGTTTTAAATATTAAACACAAAAATCGTTGGCTTCTGCCTGAAACGGATTACTAAAATCTTAAACAGAGTCTGATGGAATATGAAGAGCATGAAAAACGTGCATGGAGTGTTGATTTCTCACGCAAAGATCCTTCAATGCTCGTGTCTGGTAGTGATGATGGGAAGGTATTTAACTCTATTTTAGTCTTTTTTTGAAATGCTGACTCAGTAGTTATTTGACTCATTATTGCTCTGTAGCTACTCAAGGTTGTATACTTCCCCCTCCTTTACAAATAAAATAAAATAAAACAAGGTTGTATACTGTGTAATGAAACTGTTTTTTTCACATAAGTTTACGTAATTGCGTTTCTTTGTGAACAAAAATTAGCATGTTTTACTAGCATGCCTGAGATCCCCTGCTGGTGCTCACTGAGATTGTGGTGCTCACTGTAAGTGGATTTAGAGTGTGGAAACAGAGATTTATTGGAAGATACCTCAAACTGTATCTGTGTATCATATAAAATACGAGTATTACAGAAGCCGTTCCACAAATTACCATCTTCCTGCTTGCCCATCGACCAGAATACACGTCTCTCTCTCTCTCTCTCTCTCTCTCTCTCTCTCTCTCACACACACACACACACACATACACATCAAAGATATATATGGCTCATGCTATGACAAAAAATGAAAAGCCTTTTTGCATATTCTAATTCCCTGCTTGCCCATTGACCAGAATACACTATTCAAATTTAGATACCCACAGGCTTCCATGACATTCATATTTGACACAAATTGGACTACCATGTGATCACTACATTTACCGTTATCTGTGCTAGCCCAGCTGGTTTTTCATTTCCTGGACTTTTTTCACTCTAAATCATTTCTTGACAAGGCGAGAGAGATGCTATGGTAATGTTTTTCTGTGTGAGCTTTAGAATGGAGATTTGCATTCTAGATCTAGGTGGGTGATTTAATCTTGTATGTACTTACTTTTATCTTTGATGCTATGTTGGACTTGGACATATGCTCTGATGATCATTCTTGTTTTCTTTTTCCTTTCTGGAAATCAGGTTAAAGTGTGGTGCACTAACCAGGAAACTAGTGTTCTTAACATTGACATGAAGGCAAACATATGTTGTGTCAAGTACAATCCTGGGAGTAGAAATCACATAGCGGTGCGTGTTTGCATGCACATGTTTCTCTGTGAGCGTGTGTGTTATACCCTTAACTGGTTTACTCCCTCCAAACCATTTTCTTCGCCCCACTTTCCTTTTCAGGTTGTCCCAAAATTGTTTCCGAAGATGGTGGTAATTTATCGCTTTACTTTATGGATTTTTGAACTTGGTGCAATGAATTTTTAAGGATCTTTGGGAAAAGGAACAACAACAAAGTTTCTTAAAATCTATGCAGATTGAAATGGTGCAAAGATTTGGGCTGGAGGAGATAATATTTTTGTTATAATTGTTGAACATAAGTCAAGTTGCATTCAGTGCCTACTTTCATTTTAAGGTTTGGCCTATAAATGAACTTATTTGCAGCGGAAAGCCATGTTTTGATCATGATAGGACAGCTTGAAACTAAATTCATGTCTAACTTGTGTCCTGGACATTGCTGTTCTGTTATTGTGATGAGAAATTCGTGTTTTTTTATTATGCAGGTTGGTTCAGCGGATCACCACATTCATTATTTTGACTTGAGAAATATCAGTAGTCCATTACATGTGTTTAGCGGGCACAGAAAAGCTGTCTCATATGTCAAATTTTTATCTGAAAATGAACTTGCTTCTGCATCTACTGATAGCACCTTACGACTTTGGGATGTCAAGGATAATTTGCCGGTGAGAATTTTTGCTACGACTTGGAAGCTTTTGTTTATATGGGTGCTTTTCTTCTCAACACGTCACCATCTCATGATATTTTTCTATGTGGGTGGAAAAAAATCTATGATGATACGGTTTGAAATTTCTTAGTATCATTATTTCATCGTAAGAAGGTTGCAACAGGCAGGATCTGACGTAAAACTTTGTCACTATGCTTTTGCATGAATTTATAGTGTTAAGTACTATTTTTTGACAATTAGTTGACATTATAAAGTTCATGCCACCGGCCCTAACATAGTTGGGATTTAGGTGTTGTTTGATGATGATGATGATATGATATGATATCTGGATTCTGGGAGGTGGCAATGTAGTTTCTTATCAGAAGCAAGACTACAACTGTTGAATATTTGTCTGATTTTCAGAAGCGCGTCAATCATAATTTTAGCCTTTTGAATTGCAAAATGAAATTGAGTCCCTAGATTCAATGACGAAAGTTCTTCAGTCTTGTAATGGTTAGGGGACATAGGGACATCGGAGGAAAGAAAAGGTTTCATTTAACCCACAGTTGTGTGCTGTAACTTTCCATCTGTCATTGCCCTGATTAGGACATAGGGATCAGAACTATCTGGCAAAAAACAGTTCGAGGACTGATCAATGATGTTCGGAGTTCAAACTCTCATTCTCAGATAGTGTGAATAACACCCACAACCCTCCGATACCAAAACAAAAAAAAGCCTGGCTTCACACCTTTTCTGATATTGAGACGCTTTGTTATCTTGGCCACTAGAGGGAACGGCAGACTTGAAACTGTGGTTATTGTGGTGATGAGTGCCAGAACTATGCTCACTTGCCGTAGCATTGCGAGGAACAAACAAACAAATAACTAGTCTTTTATATGGTCTCTCCAGGTTCGTACTTTCAAAGGTCACTCAAATGAGAAGAACTTTGTTGGCCTCAGTGTAAACAGTGAATATATTGCCTGTGGAAGTGAAACGAATGAAGTATATGTTTACCACAAGGTCAGCATCATTCTATTCTTGCTTCACTTTGCACGTTCTAAGAAAAGCTGGTGAGAGCTTTGGAAATATATTTTGCAGGATATTGCGAGACCCTTGACATGGCATGGGTTTGGTTCACCTGATGTGGATGATGGTGATGAAGATGCGGGATCATACTTCATCAGTGCTGTTTGCTGGAAGAGCAATGGCCCAACTGAGAGTCCAACTATGCTTACTGCTAATAGTCAAGGCACGATAAAGGTCCTAGTTCTTGCTGCTTGAAAACCGGATCTGTGGTCTCAGAAACGGGTATGTCTCGATTCGAAACTCAGTTTTTGGATGGTGTACATATTATTAGTGGAGGAGAGTTGTGAGCAGTGAATTTTAGGTGTAGAATTTTGTTTCTTCGATGCCTCGTCACATCTTTGACCCTTGTTTTAGCAAAAATGTCTTCCGTTCCACCTTCACAAGAAGCTGAGAGATGATTCATTCATAATACAATGGTTGAAGTTTGAAGGCTTCGTAGATATAACTTGTTCAGGAATCAAAAGAGGGTTGCAGTTACGTGTATAGTCTAATTCTTTGATATTTTTTTTTGGAAGGCAATTCATTATGATACTCATTTTAAGATTTGATTATTCTTTTTTTTTTTTTTACATTTATAGGTGGCATACACAAGAAATTGTAAGTTTGATAAGAATAGTGACTGTAATTTTGGCAGTTAGTCTCTTACAAATAATGTGTTATATTGTTATGTATAACCTTTTCATGTTTATTTTGGTCTCAAACTTATTTAAGTCAAAAGTGAGAACATTCAATTATTTAAGGACAAGTGGTAATGTTATGTGTGGCATCAACAATTCCATTTATCTGATTTGATTGAGATAATGCAGCTAGGTTTGAGATTAAACTAGTGTGGCCATTGAAAGAGTCCATGTACTCCTGCTGTAGCTGATTAAGTTTGTTTAGCAGTTGAGAGAATAAAGGCCAAGTTGTTAGGAGTCAGTATGTTTAAATTAGTTAGCTAAGATTCGATCCTACTTTCTAGTTAATCAGTTGGTTTTTTGAACGTTGTAACTCTGGCTATTAAAGCCCTATGCATTCATTAATGAAAGTTAAGAGCTTGGCCGTATTTGATTGTTTTACTGTGTTTGCTGAGAGTGTTTGCTAAACACGCAAGCTCACAATTGGTATCAGAGCCCTACTGGGATCTGTTTGAGTGACCTGTGAGGGAGTGAAAATGAATCCATCCGCAGATGAAATGTTCGTGCAACCTGCAATACCTAGATTCGATGGTCACTATGACCATTGGTCGATGTTAATGGAAACTTTCCTCAGATCAAGAGAAATGTGGTCACTCATCAAGAAGGAGTAGGAAACCCACCGGTAGGCTGCAGAACCTACTACGCGCCGCAGGGTTGCAGGACAAACCGGAGAGCCAACGCCAACTCAAGTGAAAGCATATGAAGAAAGGAAGTTGAAGGATTTGAAGGTGAAATCTTTCTGCTCTGCAATAGACAAGTATTCTTGAAACCATTACGGACAAGAGCGGTTCGGATCTATTTGGGAATCAATGAGACGAAATATCAAGGCTCAACCAAAGTAAAAAGAGCCCACCGCAAGCTCTTAGGAAGGAATTTGAGATTCTAACCATGAAAGAAGGGGAGAAGATTGATGAATACTTCGCGAACCTTGCACATTGTAAACAAGATGAAGATGCATGGTGACGAAGGATGGATGAAGAAAGCGTGGTTGAAAATTTTGAGGTCTTTGACTCCTAAGTTCAACTATGTGGTGTGTTCCATAGAAGAATCGAATGATGTCTCTACCATGACAATTGTGATCTCCAAAGTAGTTTCTTTGGTTCGTGAACAAAGAATGATGGGTCAACAGAAGAAGAACAGTGCTCAAGGCCAGCAATGAAGAAAGAAGAAGTGGAGAAATGTACTTTAGAGGAAGAGGGCGTGGTAGAGGCGGAGGGAGAGGAAGAGGTAGAAATTTCTCTCAATATACACCTAGAGAGTTTATTGAATGTTTTAAATGCCATAGACTAGGACATTATCAAACAGAATGTCACAGTCCGGAAAAGGGGTCAAATTATATGGAAATAGATGAACAAGAGGATGTACTGCTCATGACTCAAGCAGAAGAAACTGAAAGGAAAGGAGTGTGGTACCTGGATTCTGGGTGTAGGAACCACATGTGTGGTGTGAAGAATTGGTTCATGGATGCTGGACATGCGATTCAAGCGGACTATCAGTGCAGGTGATGATTCAAAAATGACAATGAAGGTAAGGGCAATATCAAGTCGCAAGTGGAAGGTATATCACAAATCATTACCTCGGTGTATTATGTTCCAAACTTAAAGAACAATTTACTGAGTATGGGTCAGATTCAAGAGAAAGGTATCACTGTTGTAATCAAAGACAACAGTTGTACTCTATATCATCCTAAACGAGGGAAGGTGATGGAATGCAAGATGACTACAAACAGAATGTTTGCAGTCACTGCCTCAACTGTTTCCTCCAATTCCCAGAGGTGCTTAGAAGCTGTGGAGGAAGACAGGACACATTTGTGGCACTGCAGGTATGGCCACCTGAGCTTGAGAGGCTTGAAGTTGTTGCATCAAAAGGAATGGTTACAGTGTCCGCCACCTATCACAGAGACTAAGAAGGTATGCAAGGAATGCTTGGAAGGGAAGCAACAACGCCTACCATTTCCACAAAAGAGTTCATGGAGAGCAACCAAAGGTTGGAACTAGTCCATAGTGACATATGTGGACCCATTAAGCGAGAATCTCACACCAACAAGAGGTATGTTTTGAATTTCATAGATGATTTCAGCGAAAAACTTGGTCATATCTCATTGTGAGAAAAATCGAGAGGCTTTTGGTGTTTTCAAGAAGTTTAAAGCTCTAGTTGAGAAAGAAAGTGGTGAAGCCATCAAATGTTTAAGAGCAGACGAGGGGAGGAGAATATTTGTCAAAGGAGTTTGACAATTTTTGCAAAGAAAATGGGATTGCAAGGCAGCTTCATCGCCTCTTATACTCCACAGAATGGAGTCTCGAGAGAAAAACAAAACCATCATGAATATGGTCGATGTTTATTGTGAGAGAAGCATTGCTAAAAGCTTCGGCCTGAAGGCATGAACTGGACGATCATGTTCTCAACCGTTGTCCTACCATAGCTGTAAAAGACATGACCCCAGAGGAAGCATGGAGTGGGAAGAAACCAGCCGTGGGATTTTTTAGAACCTTTGGTTGTATCTGTTATGTTCATACACCAGAACCTAACAGAGCAAAGCTGGATTCCAGGAGCAGTAAATGCATACTGTTGGGTGTAAGTGAGGATTCAAAGGCTTATAGATTATACAATCCAGTCATAAAGAAGATCATTACAAGTCGAGATGTGTCTTTGATGAGGATCAAGCACGGGATTGGAAAAGAAGTGATGATGAGAAACAAACAGATATATTGGAGTATGAGGAGGAGATATTCATGCCGCACATGATAATGAAGAAGGAGCAAATGAGCAGGGAAGATGATGCCCTGGGGAGAAATTCCAAATCAAGGGAGGACACCACCAAAGAGGGCGAGAAGAGCACCGGCTTGGACAAATGACTATGTCACGGGTGATGATTTGTCCGATCCGGAAGAAGGACGAACTTAATGATGGTGGTGACGGTGATGATCCAACAACATTTCAAGAAGCGGTAGCACATGAACACCGGAGGAAAGCTATGAGGAAGAGATTGATCAATCAAGCTAATGATACACGAAACCGATGGATCTGCTAGAGAATGCAAAGACAGTGGGAGTTAAATGGATATACAAGACTAAGCTAAATGAAAAAGGTGAGATTGAAAAATATAAAGCAAGGCTGGTGGCTAAAGGGTATTCTCAACAGTTTGGTGTGGACTACAAGGAGGTTTTTGCACCAGTGGCTAAATGGGATACAATCAGGTCAATTTTGTCCTTGGCAGCTCAGAACAGTTGGGAAGTGCATCAGTTAGATGTCAAAAGTGCATTCCTACATGGGGAGCTAAATGAAGATGTTTATATCGAACAACCAGAGGGATTTGTTAGGAAGGGAGAAGAGGCTAAAGTCTATAAGCTACAAAGGGCATTGTATGGTTTGAAACATGCCCCAAGGGCCTGGTACAGCAGGATTGAGAGCCACTTCTGCAAACATGGCTTTCAAAAATGCCACTATGAACATACTTTGTTTGTAAAAGCGAAGGTACCAAATTCCTTATTGTTAGTCCGTATGTTGATGATCTCATCTATACAGTAACAACAAAGAAATGTTTGAAGAGTTCAAGGCTACCATGATGAAAGAGTTTTCCATGACAGACCTAGGGAAGATGAAATATTTTTGGGTGTTGAAGTTCACAGGTGGAAGAAGGTATTTGCATTAGTCGGAAAAATATGCCTCTGAGGTTCTTAAACGCTTCAACATGGTAGACTGCAACTCAGTGAAAAATCCAATTGCACCTGGATTTAAGCTCACAACAGAAGGAGGAGGTAATGTGGTGGATTCTACTTATTATAAACAGATAATTGGGAGTTTAATGTACTTGACAAAGATCAAGGCCGGACTTAATGTTTTGATAAGCTTGCTCGGTCGTTTTATGGAGAAGCCTACCGAGATGCATCCGAATCTTTGTGAAGAGGATACTAAGGTATCTCAAAGGGACCATCAACTCCGGGAATTCTCAGATAGGAGAGGACAAGATGGTGAGATGACCTGGATTTCTGAGATAGTGATTATCTTGGAGATAGTGATGACCGAAAGAGTACTTCTTGGCTATGTATTTATGATGGGGAAAGGAGCAATTTCATGGTCTTCTAAAAACAGCCGGTGGTGACACTCAAACCACTGAAGCCGAGTTTATTCTTTGCTGCACTCACGGTGCATGCCAAGCAATATGGCTAAGGAGGGTTCTTGAGAAGCTTGGAAAGAAGCTGAAGGACAAACGGTGATATATTGTGACAACTCAACCATTACGTTGTCCAA
Source organism: Stellera chamaejasme (assembly GCA_024586325.1). Taxonomy (NCBI): domain Eukaryota; kingdom Viridiplantae; phylum Streptophyta; class Magnoliopsida; order Malvales; family Thymelaeaceae; genus Stellera; species Stellera chamaejasme. Next base: position 7,293,061 of record CM044982.1, on the reverse strand, counting down.
AAATCCAGTCTTACATGGGAGAAGTAAACATATTGATGTGAGTTTTCATTTCCTTAGAGATCTCACCAAAGAGGAGGTGATTGAACTGGTTCATTGTGGTACACAGTTCCAGGTTGCTGATATCATGACAAAGGCTTTGAAGAACGACCAGTTTGAGAAGCTGAGAAGTATGATGGGAATGGTTTGGAGCAAGGAGTAAACTGATTTATCACAAATCAGTTTAAGGGAGGATGAAAGAGTTCATGTACTCCCTGCTGTAGCTGATTAAGTTTGTTTAGCTGTTGAGAGAATAAAGGCCAAGTTTTTAGGAGTCAGTGTGTTCAAATTAGTTAGCTAAGATTCGATCCTACTTTCTAGTTAATCAGTTGGTTTTTTGAACGTTGTAACTCTGGCTATTAAAGCCCTATGCATTCATTAATGAAAGTTAAGAGCTTGGCCGTATTTGATTGTTTTACTGTGTTTGCTGAGAGTGTTTGCTAAACACGCAAGCTCACAGCAATAATATGGCATTTGTTATTTGGAGGGGATCAATTTACTCATGGATAAAATAGGAAAGAAATGGATGGTTGGTTGGTTGGTATATGTGATGGGCGGGTGAATTCTAATACTTTTGAGATGTCGTCAAGTTATTGATGGGAAGAAATATAGAATACCTGCTCTCTTGACTTGACTTGCACTTACGGAGGAGGGAGAGGGAGGATTGGTAGTGTAAAAATGAAGAAATTGAAAAAGAGCAATCGTGTAGTCTGTCTGTCTGTCTGTCTATAAAGCATTAAAGTCGCCGAATGGGATAAGGTTGAATTTGAGAATAAGGATCACTGCACACGTCAACAACACGCCCGTCTCACCTTTCAAGGTCGACGACACATGGAACTTGGATTGTTTTTTGTTTTTACTGCTCAGTTAATTGTAGGGTTTAGTTTGATGCTGATATTAATGATAGATTGAGATTATATGTGTTTTTCCAACTCATGTAACACTTAGTGGAATGAAGATGGATCGGAGCAGATTGTTTATAAAACTCAATTTGCATGAAGTAACTTGGTAGAAAGTTTGCAACCAGACAATTTTGTATGGACAACCTGACCTGACTGACTGAAATAGGAATTGGACATGCATAATTGGTTCCACTTTGAATATAGAAAATTTATCCTAAAATATTAATGGTGTAAAGTTTTGGCATGGTTTGGTTTTCACGGAACAAACTCTTTGCCGGTCCTCAATTATTTGCAATTGCATGCGGCTCTTATCTTATGTTACAAACAAAGTGCATGCTCTTCCTCGTATCACTCGTATATACCATGTCCTACTGTATGTATATATATATATATAATTGTCGGATTCGAGGAGTTTAATAATATGTCTTGTTCAAGGTTAATTATGAAAGAATTAAAGAAAAAACTATGTGAACGAGCCAAAGAGAACTTGCAATTTAAGGAACCTACGTTCAAGCTCGAGTTGGCGAGTTTACCAGTAATTACAACTTTACTTTTTTCATTGAAACTATCTATGAGTATTAATTTCCTCACCGGTCATCTAAGAGAAACCCTTACGGGTTGTTTATAATACTCTCTTCATCCCAAATAATGTAGCACTTCTTTTTTATCATTTAATCTATGATTTTATTTCTATATCTAACTAAATTATAAAATTGAAGATTTTATATACAATTGAAAATTTGATGTCTTAACTTGAAATAATATAGATAAATTGAAGTCAAATTAACCTTCATTTCTTTTGGAACGGATGGAGTACTTATTAGGAGCTAATGTTGACATAATTAAAATCTTAATCAATCACTTTTAAAAATCACTCCTTCACACATACAAAATGCACCCTTGTCGTATTTGCTACCTCTTCATGCTTGGATGCTCTATGTGAACGGAGGCATGAAGCATGCTTCCGAAGTGCAAACATTATATTATGGGACGTGTGTTCTTTACATAAACGTTGAAAATTTGGTGAAGTATTTGAAAATAGATTTGATGCTCGTGAAAACATAAATTGGAGGAAAAATTTGATTTGATGGATTGTTGATGAAATTATTAAGCAAAGAACACAATCTAAACTCACAACTATATACTCCCTCCGTTCCAACCCACTAGTGGATAAAATTACTAGTTGATCTTAACACTATTTAACTAATTAAAAAAATTAACTAACAAAGACTAAAAATACATTCCTAAGTCTTTACACAAATAACACAACTAGTGGTTTTTCCTACTAGTTGATAAATAGACTCAGCGGTTTCAAGTGGGTTATCACAACATTAAAATATTTTTGTTCAAGATGAAATGATTATTTTCCACTTTTGTTTAATTTAGTCCATTTTTACTCTTGTAATCCACTCACTCAAATGGTCTAGGGAGTGAGTTGGGAGGAGATAGAATAAGTTTAGAAAGAGGTAATTATGGAAATTAAAGAAAAATGAGTTATTGATTAAAGATAATTTTAATCTATATAAAAAAATTAAAAGTGATAACCCTTTTGGGACGGACGGTGTATATAGGTTTACTTTCACACAACAAACTCTCACATTTGAGTTGTTAATTCTAGCAACCAAATTAGCAAGTATCCAACAAATTACCAGGTCAAAAACTTTTTTTTTCCAACCTGTCATTTTCGTGCTTTATGTACTTAGTAGCTTGCGTTCTGCTAGTTTTAATTTCGATTTCTTCCACATTTGTTAAATCTTTTTGTTTTCCAACCTTCACATATGTTGAATATTTTCTTCAATCCTTTGTGAAGAATAATTGAATGCTCATAGTTTCTAAATAATAGTACTTTATTTGGAGATATGTTTCATAAATTTCTTATTTGGATTAAGATGTAATCTTTACTTATTATTAATATAAAAAAATATAATTGTCGTTGAGAAAATTAATATCCTTTCGTATAGGCTGTCTAATCTGGACCTACTAAAATGTGCATTATGAATTATTGAACCAATAACTGGCAACTGATTAGTTGACAATTATCAAAAGTCCAGCAAATCTTGAACGAGTTCTGGGTTAAGGTAAGGATCCCACGTGTAACGTACACGTCTTCAGGCCAGACATGGTTACTGCCTACTAAGTCTTCCTAAATTTTTCAATATGAATATTGATATTTAAATTATCAGTTTTAGTATTTTTAAATGTCAATTAACAATAGTAAAAGGTATCCTATGTATATATACTATGTTTACAGTATAAAAAAAACTAATATTAAATGTGTATTTCTAAACTCATGGGGGTAAAATAGTTTAAAATCTAAACATTCAACAAAGTTAGGCAAGATGAGAATTAGAATATGAGGGGTTTAGGGCTATTGGTTTTATAGTTCGGTCTATGAATATATGGGTGTTTTCTTGATATAATTGGTGGTATTATTTTTTTACTAAGAAATTCGAATTCAAATCATTTTCTTCTTTCTATACTTTTAATTTTAATTTTTTACTTTTCAAGATCAAATACTATTTTTAAAACTAGTTCTCAAATTAAAGAACAATTAATTAGTGCCATTGAAAAAGCTTTCCACAATCTTTATTAGTTCTGAAAAGGTAGTTTGTAAAGACAAGCACTTTTAAGCGACAATTAACACTTCAGGATGAGAAGAATAATGGATGGTTAAGCTTAAGCACAGGTTGTTAATTGCATGGAAAATGTTTGATTAATCAAAATGGTTCACTGAAAACCGTTGAACGTGAAAGTGGTAATGACAAAGATGGAATATTAAATTCTAATGCTCCAATTATATATACTAGTATCATTTTTTTTTTCTTTTTCCTATTCTTTTCGCTGAAAAAGATCAGTTGAGTGATTATGACAATATAGTACAACTCTTTGTGTGGCTGCCAAGAGGTTTAGGAAAGTATTGTGGAGGTAACAAAAAAGTCATGGGAAAGAGAAAAGTTTGAAAGTGATTTCTGTTTCATTTGTTCTTCCTTTTAATTTATGGTTTAGAATTTAGGGTTTAAGCTTTTAATGGAGTAGAAGAAAATGACAGTCATCAATGGAATGTGAAAACAAGTGATTATTGATTAATATGAGCTAGGGTTCAGGTGCATTTGCGTCGTCTAATCGTTGTAATTAAAGGGAAAAACAAACTACGTAGAACTTGGGTAGTTTGTTCACAAGTAAGCACCGTATCAGCTCACATGGTACAAATTATATCATAGTCCCTAAAATGTTTTGCTTTTGGCCCCTAAGTTCGCTAACATTCTGTCGAGCCATCCTCGCCATTTGCTCCCCAGACACATACGAGAGCACTAATTAATAATAGGGCCAGTGGCCATGACTAGGGCTGTAAATGAGCCGAGTCGAGCTCGAACTGTGCTGAGCTCGAGTTCGGCTCGATAGTTTTTTATTGAGCTCGAGTTCGGCTCGATAGCTCGACGAGCATTCATTATGAAGGCTCGAACTCGGCTCGATTAATTGCTCAAGTTCGACTCGATAGTTCACGAGCTGTTCAAAAACCTGTAAAAAACCATTTGAACTACGCTCGAGTTCAACTCGAAAACAGCTCGAACTCTATTTCAATTAGAAATATAAATCCGATTCCGCATGTTTTATGATTTTAGTCAAATAAGTCTTCCAAATAACCCTTGTACTTTAGAAACTTAGTAAATTAGGTCCAATTACTTTAATTATTTACATATGAACTATTCTAGCTCTTTTTAATATGTTTTGCTCGATAGCTCGATAAGCTATCGAGCCAAACTCGAGATGGCTCGAACTCGGCTCGATAAATCGAGTCCTGAGTTGTGCTTGAGTTCGAGTTCGAAACTCAATAACATAGCTCTCAATAACACACGAATCGAGTTCAAGTAAGTTCAATAAGAGCTCGGCTCATTTGCAACCCCAGCCATGACCATAGAGTAGCAATTGATCTACTACAATCCAAAAGAGAATTGTTATGGTGCTATAAATTAGGGTAGTTATTATGAGAATATAATAGGAAGAGAAAAATACCTAAAGTAGCTAGGAAGTAGTCATGTTGGATGGAGAAAACAAATTAGATAAATGACACATATAGAATGAGACATATAGAATAATCTATCTGTCTCATAAAGATTGCAGTTTGTTTTTGTTATTTTCACACTAATTAATCTACAATTTATTTTTATGACTTCATAGATGTATGAAGTTAAATGATTTATATGTTTCTCATAATTTTCAAATTAAACTTTCAAGATATTTTTTTTATTTTTTTCACTATTTATCTTAGTAAAATTTTGAGTCAAACATTGCAATTTGAAACATCAAAGTCAAACACAACAATCTTTACGAGACGGATGGAGTATTAATTATTATAGTCAATAGTGTTGGGATAGTAACAAGTGAAGTGACTTGTTCCACATATATAGTGAAAAACAAATGATATATATATATATATATATAATAGTGGTCCTTTGTCCCATCAACTCGAGCTTTTGAGAATAGATGTAATGCTATCACCATATTTTGTTGTATCTCACATGGTGCATCTCTCTGTTGCGAACACTCCCTAGCAGTGGTATCAGAGCCAAAGGTTCGGAAAGGCTCATGGATATGAGCTTCGTGTGTGATGAAGGAGGAGTGTTGTGACCAAAGTGTAATGAGTCTCACTTGTGAGGAGGAGATTATTGCGATATTCACAAGTGAAGTGACTTGTTCGACGTGTATGGTGAAAAACAAATGATATATATATATATATATATATATATATATATATATATATATATATATATATATATATTGATGGTGGTCTCTTGTCTCTTGTCCCATCAACTTGAGCTTTTTTGGAACTAGTGTGAGGCTACCACCATGTTGTATCTCATATGGTGCATCTCATCTCTTTGATGTGAATACTCTCCAACAAAGAAATGTTGCTATGATATAATAGATCTTTTAAAGGTTATCATAACTATTTAATATATAAAAACTCCGTATGTTTCATTTTCAGGAAATATATTCACAATTATTTTATCTTATTACCTTATTTATCTTTTCATTTGAAAAATATACTTTGTCTCTTATATACAATATTTTTTTAATGAAAATAAATTTAATAAGTATATAAACACCAACAAAGGCTAGAACGGGTATCCAATAAAAGCAAAACCCAGGACCCTTAAACAAACCAAAAATACACTTTATCTTCTATATCTATTTTACTTTATTAACTAAAACCTAAAACTCTATCTTGTAAATCTTTTAAAGATGTTGCATGGAAAATGATAGGTTACTTTTTTCAGAAAAATTTTACTTGATTCTTTTACTGTATTGCTCTCATTTTTCCTCTCAATCAATTAATATAGGAGGAAGATAGTAACATCATACGGGTAAAATGCACAGATAGTCCCTTATCTTTGACTATTGTCCCATTCAAGTCTCGTTTTAAGAATTCGTCTTGTTGAAATCTCGTATCTTTGGTTTTCGGTGTATTGGTAGTCCTTCCGTCATTTTTATAGTTATTTATTCCGTTTTCTTTGATGTTTTATGCTAATACCCTTACAATTAAAGTTTAATTACACGTTTAACAGAACTATGACCATTAAAATTTTAATAAATTTTCATTCAAATCCCTACAATTTTTTCTCATTTACTCTTAAATCTTTTCCTTATCTTCACCTCTGTCTCTTCGTCTCTCTCTCTCTCTCTCTCTCCATTTCTAGCAGCTATCTAAATCTCTTCCCAAAATCCTAGAACCACAAACATCAACTTGAAGAAATAAGGGCAACCCAAAATCTCTTTGATCCCTTTTCCTTTTTCAAAGCTCGCAAGTACGTTTGGGAAGGCTTGATTCCTCTCCAAATCCACCTCCATGATTCGGCAATCACCAAACTTCTGCCGCCGTTAGTGGCTCTTGTTCTTCCTTGCGCATCCATCTCTGTTAAGCAGCTCGCTTATGCATCCATCTCTGTTACCTTTCCGGAGAGTTAGCAGATAAGGCAAGTGGTTGAGCGAGATCGGTGAATCAGAAGCAGGAGAGACGCGCCTAGTTCCTTGGGTTATCTTTGAGCTTGAAGATGTTGAGAACGACGTCGTCGGAAAGCTGAATAAGGCCGTCATCTCCACCATTGCGCAAGGTCATGGTCGTGCGACTGCTCCTAGCTACTCCCGTACTCGGGTTAGCCCAGATCTGGCCAATCCCAGAACATGCGAGGCATCCACTGATTGCTGGAAGGAACCGCCAGAATCGGTTCCCGTCATCGCCCACCGAGAACTGGCCACGATCCTCGCATGAATTCCACGCAAGATCTGGAACCAACCGATTAAATTCAAAAGTCACAACAACGGAGGATCTGGAAGAGGTTGCTTTAACTGCAGGTAGGATGGGCATGTTTCGATTAGTTGAAGGAGGTTGAAATTATGGTGGGTTTCGTGGAGGCGACATCCGGTTGGAATGATAGGGTGAATTAGATGGTGGGTAAATTGATCAGTTTAATAGATTATGATATAAATGATAGATTTTTTTCTAAAATTGAGGGCAAATTGAAAATTAAGTATGGGTGTTTTCGTAAATTTAGGTAGTTGACGAAAAAAGTAATGGTTATACTAACAAATGGACTATCAATGCACTGAAAATCAAAAATAAAGAACTCCAACAGGACGAATTCTTAAAATGGAACCTGAATAGGATAATAGTTAAAGATAATGGACTATCTATACATTTTACCCAATATAATACTCTGTCTTGTCCTTGAAAGAATGGTTGTTTTTTTCCGGATGTTATTGTAAATTCAAATTATTTCTAAGAAAAGTTCATTGAAAAAAATTGGAAAAAATCTATTTATAAATTACACACATTAATCTATAATTTGTATTTAAATGTTTGGATTTATATATTAAAAAATTAAATAAATTAAATATTAAAAAAAGAAACGCATCATTTATTTTTTATGTACGGAATGGAGTATTAGTACTAGCTAGATCCACAGATAAAGACGGCAAAAACTATGTGGCGAACGGTTCTTGCACCCCCAGTCATTAGTGCGCTGCATGAGAAGCACACTATTTCTTTCCCAGGATATTCTCTGGGATCTAATCTTTATTCCCCTTACTTTTTTTGTTTGATAAATATTCCCCTTACTTTTTATATCCTTCCCTTGGTAATTACAGGAAAACTCCCAAGTGTTTCGGTGATCGACTGATATATACTCTCATTAAATAATTCATTTGTTTTGGTTGTTTCACATTATTTAATTTATGTTTTTTTAGGAATATCTAGATATGTAAAGTTAAACAATTTACATATGTATCATAATTTGAAATATAAAGTTTCTAAATAGATTTTTAAATTTTTTCACTATTTATCTATATAAAAATTTGAGTCAAATAGTGAACATTGAAACAACAAAAACAAATAGATTAATTAATGGGGTGCCAACGGAGGGAATACTACATTGCATGTTATTCGATAAACATGCACATTTTAAGCCTCAATTATGCAAGACCATTCCATGACATTTTAATTTACACACATCTGTTTGAAAAGATCCGAATGTTTCACTTTTGATTTTGTGTTTGAAAAAAATTATTGTTATAAAGAACTTACTAATTTTTTGTGTGAAAAAGTATGCTTAGAAACTAGAAATGCTGAATTATCGTTTACATATAAAATATTTAGTTTTTTACATTAAAATTTTAAAGAAAAAAAATTATAGATTAAATATTGAAAATGAAACGTTTGAATTTTTATAGGACGGAATAAGTAAAACAAATTATAGTAGTACTTGATATATTAGTTGTTGCTATACTCATTCCTAAGTGGCAAACCCTAGTTGTAGCTCAATAATAGTCCCTACATCCGTCATTAATGGATAGATTTGTTTGACTATTTTACATTATTCAATATATGATTTTATAGATATTTAAAGTTAAATAATTTATATGCATATCATAATTAAAAGTATAAATTTTATTTTTAAACTTTTTTCACTGTTTATTTGTATTAAAATATGAGTCAAATATTGAACTTTGGAACATGGGAGTCAAATGTGTATCACTTAATGGCGGATGGAGAGAGTAGTTATTTTTACTTACTATAAAATATAGTTACTCATAATTTAATGTCTTGTATATATTGGTGCCAGTGTCACATTGTAGGGTAATGTAAGTATAGGGCTTCTATAAACTTAACATTTAACAGGGACCGAAATGTTTTGTAATCTAACGTTGTGGTCTTTTTATATGTGGATTGTCTTAGTTACCTTTGTTATTCAACATATACATATAATCCATAGATTATTTTCTTATTATATGTTGATATAAGTTATATTTGGATGGAGTGACGATGTGGAGGAAAATGGTATCACGGACGGTAGGGTTGAGTTAAGACTCACCCTGCCTGTTGAGATGAGATTTCTAGGAGGTGGTTAGGGTACTAAATCTCCCCTGGCCGCATCTACCCGTTGGACGAGCTCTGAATTGATCCTATTTAATTGGCGTGTTTGGTTTGGATTTGGAGTCTTGGGTCATGGAGGTTTATCTACTGCTTCTGGAGTTTTACAAGTACGGACACTTTACAATATATCATTGCAGGGACCATGTAGATTTTGGCTTCCATGAAGCCGCAAGAGAGAGAAGGATGAATACTTTTGATTATCTTGAGTATGCTACGGGACCAGTATCTTTTCAAAATCCCTCAGAGAATTAGTTGCATTCCCTACGATCTCCTGTTAGTGGTGGGATTTTCGTTCATAGTCTGGCGAGTGGATCCCTTATGGTCTTGCTGGCTATTACAAGCTAGTCCCTACTGATTAGGGGTGAGTTCAAGCCGAGATGAGCCCGAGCCTAGCAGGTTCGAGCTTGGGTTCGTGAAATTCGAGTTCGGCTCGAGTTCGGCTCGAGTTCGGCTCGAGACATGCTCAAGTTCGGGTCGTGAAGCTTGAGCTCAGCTCGATGGTTCGTGAAGCTCGAGCTCAGTTAAGCTCGATTCGGCTCGAGCTGAGTAAGCAGAACACAACAACTGATAAAAATAAAAGCTATAATCCAAACATTAGGGGGTTTCAAAGTTTAAAAGATGGGGGAATATAATTCACTTGATGAGAGGGTAATGAGAAGTGAATCATTAATCAACTTAAATGTTATCGGGATGATAAATGCGTTTTTAGAACTAATTAATATTGTTGCCAAACAAACTTTTGTAATTAAACAATAAAAGGCAGTGGAAAATTTACTCATATTTTAATCGCAGGTCGTAAATTTAATGAGTCTCACTTTATTTGATTCCCGAAAATTCAGTCTTCTGGGTTTGTTTGTAGAATATGGATTAGTCAAAATGTAATGTAATGGTTTGAAAACCATACAGTTTGAAGAAAACAACCAAAAATAAAATAAAATAAAATAAAATAAAATACTGAAAAAACCCTGATTTCCCCAACGAGGAAAGTAAGTAAGCGAAGCCAGTCCTGTTCAGTTTCTTGCCGTCTTTGCCTTTCTTACTGATTTCTAATTTCTAATTTCATTTAACTCCAGCAATTTCTTATATATACGACTTAGCCACCATCTCCATCTCCACCTAAAAAAGCACATTCCTTTCGATCCCAATCTTGTGATCTTTCTAAAAAGTATGAAGATTGATAGCAGAGCCAACCACTTCCCGTTCACGGTCGACGACGACGACGACGACGACTACAACGAGCAAGACTTCTTCTGCGAAACAATCGACATGCCCTCTTTCGCCGCCGGTGAGGAGCACGGCGTGACGCCTCCGTTGAACTTCGCCATGGTCGACAATGGCGTTTTCCGGTCGGGATTCCCAGACTCTGCCAACTTCCCCTTCTTGCAGACCCTGCAACTCCGCTCGATCATGTAACCAATTTTCTAATTACTTGCTAAACAAGTTTGATTACTGGCTTTTAATTTTGGGGGTTTATTTGGTTTTCTGTTTCCTTTGGAAGATATCTGTGCCCGGAGCCCTACCCGGAGGCCAATACCCAATTCCTCAAGACCAATGGAATTCAGCTTTTCCAGTTCGGGATTGAAGGTCACAAGGTAAAGTTTCCATCTTTAATTTTTTATTAATCTCCCCTACACTACGTAATTAATACAGTACTTGGTTTATTCGAAATAAATTAATCAGCAGCAGTACTAGACTACTAGTGCGTTGCATTATGCTTATGTCTCAGCCCTTTGTTTTGATTCTCAAAGTGGAATTGGTATGGCCTGCTTTAAGCTAAACTTTCATGTTTCTGTTTTTTTTAACAAAAAAAAAAAAGAGAAGAAAAACTTTTTAACAACTGCTGTCAAGTTTCCATGACAACTTTCTTTCTTTAACAATTTCCCTAATCCGGATCTCGTTTTAACTTTTAGCTGTCTTGTTTGTTTGTTATTTGAAGATGCTTGCTAAAAATTTCATCTTTTACGATTTTTGTTGCTAACGGTTCTTTTCCCTTGCATCACTAGTTTGCATTATCTTGGTAGAAACAAAAATCATCTTACACATAACAAAGTCTGTACTGTGCAAGGCAAAAATTTAATCTTTGTTACATGCTAAGAGAAGTTACAGCTGAGAAGCGATTACATGACATAGTTAGTGAGGTTGTTGCTAATTATTGATAAGCTGAGGCTGGCAACTCAGATGACTTGCTTGCATGTAAAGTAAGGGCCCTAAATGTTTATACTGGTGTCCATCGGGATTAATATAATTAATTAATGGCAGATACCAAAGCTAGCCTAGGTGAGATCATCGTAGGAAGGAGCTTGACCTTTCATCCACCTGGTCAGGAACAAAGCTTCACCATCCTGCGTTTGTTTATTACTTGTTTGTTTTGTCCTGAATGGGAAAGGATTGCACTTGTTTAAAGATTTCAGTGCCTGATTCATCATTAGGAATAATTATATTGACTTTGTTGATTTTGGGTGACAAGTTTAGCAGCATTCAGATATCTGCCAACCATCCATCTCCATCATACTGAAATTTTCATACTCAATAGATCAGCTGAGATTTCATCGTGGAAGATGAATGCTGAACTGACATATGGTTATTTTTCTTGCAGGAGCCATTTGTAAATATTCCAGAAGATGTAGTTTGTGAAGCACTGAAAGTAGTCCTTGGTACTAAGCTTTCAACACTAGCTCATTTACTTAGTTGCTTGATTCTTTGCATCATCAGCCATCAATACAACTTACTTCTCTTTGATGCAGATGTAAAGAACCACCCAGTTCTTATTCACTGCAAACGAGGAAAGGTATGGGCACCATCTAATTTTACTAGGGCTCTATATACAAACCTCTGTGAGCTTACCTATGCTGAAATTGCTTGTTGCACTGTGTTTTTGTGTCTAGCACCGGACAGGGTGTGTAGTGGGATGCTTAAGAAAACTGCAGAAGTGGTGCCTGTCATCAGTTTTTGCCGAGTACCAGAGGTTTGCAGCTGCAAAAACGCGAGTTTCAGATCAGAGGTTCATGGAGCTGTTTGATGTTTCTGGCTTGAAGAATGTTCCCATGTCATTTTCAAGCTCAAAGTCATAGCAAATACTGGAATGGCTTTCGATGTTGTTCATCAACGGCAACAAATGAATCTAAGGAGGCTCTGTAGTGACTTTAATAACCAGTAGCATTTCAGAGACGTTTGTCCGGTGACTGCTTTGTAGGTTTCTTTTTCTTGGGCAGTGATGTATTCTTTTGAAAGGAATATGGGCATGGATGATATTATTATAGTCCATGTTCATTTCAGCTGCTGCTTCTTTCTATATGTATCATTACAGTGTAACTGTGTAAGCAACTTCCATTTAAGTGGAATCAAAGCTGAAGAAGATACAGGTCTTTCTCTGATATTGAACAACGAGTCATCTCTACATACAAGAATTACCGTTCGTACATGATATTTACATTTATGAACAAGCTGGGAATAAAAAACTACCATTTATCATCATCATCATCATCCCAGCTGCCAGGAGTTACTTTCCTCTAGCTGTAAGAAAAATCTGCCTGAAAAAGGAGAGAACGAATGAAAAAATTGGGATCCACCATTCCATCAACGTGTATCATGCCGACAACGCCCGCTCTCTCCTTCTCACTTGTGTCTGCGGATACACACAATGGATTGGGAAACCATTACCAACAAGTTACACTAGCACAAATAACAGGCAAAGCAAAACTATGCGACGTGGGGAACAAGGGATTATCCATGAAGATGCAATTGCTGGTGTCTTTAGTAACAAGTTACATAGATAAATGCAACTACAAGCTACGTAGAAAGCTAGTAAGAATGTTGTAATCGAAGAAGATTGATGGTTCAACGGAGCAAGATAATCTACTGGTAGTTTATGAGTCCTGCGAGCTTGAACTATTCATGGATTGATGTCAAGTACTTAAAGGAAATGATAGCTTCGCTTCTGCAGATAGCAACCCAATGGGAAATGCAGGTGCAAATATGATCATATCAATGGTGACTCATGGTGTGATTGCAGAAGAGGATGAGCATTTACACAAAAGACAACTTACGGAGAAACGACTCTTGAGATTCACATTACTTTGGTCAGGCTCTGATGTTTGAACTCTTTGTTCCCTACCCTTTACTCTTCTGATAAAATCGTGTGTATGATTATAAATACTGCAAGCAACAAGCCATAAAAGTATAAATGAGCACCCACTAATGTGTCGGATGGTCGTGCCATCGCTATCGATTTAAAATGCATCGTCAGTCCATAGAATACTTCTCAACAAAACAATATGGCCTTTGTGCATACCTTAAACGATGTCTATTGCAGGCAGAGAAGAATGCTACAAAACCATATAATATGCTTTTCACAGCACGGAAGACCTGCGAAAAAAATAGGTCAAGAATAATGCAAATGAAAGATCACTCTGATCCTTTCAACTAAATTATGTCTCTAACCTGAGAAAAAAGGTCATTCCAGAGAGAACGCCACAGAGAAACTTCAACATTGCTCACAGCCACCCTCGAAGTTGAGGCGAGCTGGAATAAGCCACTGAAAGATCGCCAAAGAGCTCCTCCCAGATTATAGACATAGGCAAATATATATGCCAGGAAGCTAGAGATTGCAAGGACCAGGCGAATTGGGACATATAGTACTTCCCAAATGATCAGAAACAGGGGATAGAGAACCAAAAATACTGCGATGCAGAAAAATGAGGGGAAATTAAACTCGCAGAATAATCTCATAATTTTTGGTACTTATCAAAATGTAGGTACTAAAATAAAGCCCATAAAAAGAATCACCAACTCACCAATTCTCCAAATAACTGACAGGATAAACCATACAGGCAGCAGTATAACCTGTATGAGGTCCCCTGCGACTGTACAAGAAGATTCTACTGTGATCCAAATGACTGAGAAGAGACTTCCTACTACGTGCCTGGATACATTCCACAGTGGTAAGAAGAACTCGAAGAATTCCGTAAGTATTCCACCGAATGGCTGCATAAGCACTGAAAAGAATGACCGCATAGTGCCAGTAACAGCCAAAAACCACTTCAGGGCCTTCTGAAGGTTATGTAAAAATAGCATGGTTCCCAAGTACTGTATTCTTGATGCCATCTCCCAAGTTTCAATCCAATCAAAAAGTGGCCCACATAATCGAGAAGCCATGGACTTAAGGACAGGCACATTTTTGTATAGATCATAAAACCCTATTATAACTGTGGTAACTGATATTATAACATATAAAGCTCTTGCCAGAGGGCACATCCACGGACGGTAAATATGGCAAAATCCAGGATATGATTGAAGGAAGACAACCCAAGGAGGCAGACCAGCCTCTAATAGTGTAAGTAGCCTCAAATCAGACATTATAATGTCCCTTAGTTTGAATGGAAGGTCTCTGTCATCAAATCTAAACAGAATTAAAACATCCTGGTACTGGGTAGCTTCGACTGCAGTTTCATGTTCAGAAGCGTCAGAATCCTCAGAAGAATCTTGATTCAAAGAACTTTGCAATTCCTGACAATACACATCAACTTCAACTCCAAAAACAATTTCCTTGGTCACTTTTCTTCTCTTATAAGGTCCCGTAGGAGGTGGGGTGTGAGGATTGCAAAAGTCGCATTCTGCAGTCCCATGACATGCTCCACGACAGATGCCAGGGGGAGAACAGACGTTACTACTGCAGTCATCGCAAAGAATCTCTTCACCATGTGTTAGTGTAGAAGTAGAAAAATCTTCTTCAGCATCATAGAACACTTCTTCACCTAGACCACCCCCTTCATGAAAATATTTTAACACAAGTTAGGTGAAGAATCCGAGTTGGATTTAATCATCCTTGGGATCAGCACTTTTACAAATAAAAGAGCAGATGATTATTATTGAAGTAAAGCTGACTGGAAATTAATGTGACATTAATGGAAGTAAATATGACATTAATGAAGTGTACGGTGTACCCGATAATCTCAAACAGAAAAAACCACAACCGAAATCTCACTTCACTTTAGACTGGTCTGTGCATACAACAATCTTGATTTTTGATTGATCATGATTCACACAGCATAAAACTATATGAAACGAATCAGGGAGAAGCACAGAATCCCAGACAACGAGCCACAACTTTGTTAACACTCATTTAGAATAGTTCAGATAACCCATTAGTGTGCAATCTGCCATTATATAGTTTTTTGGGTTAGTTGAAGTGGAAAGTTCTAACTATCTTGAATATTGAGAATATTAAGACATGAAGACATTCAACAGGAAAACATCAATGAGAAACCGAATCTGTAACATGAATACTTGAAACATTCCATGCCCTTAACAGTGGATACAATACAGATATGCAAAAGTTAGAGCATATACATACCAATTATGGAATCCAAGTAGCACTTCAATTGCTGCTGCTCAGATGGAGTCCCAGAGAACCATGATACCATACAGTTTGCAGCATGAGCAATGCTGTCGAATTCCCATCTTTTCATCAATTTGGTCTCCAGAGCAAGTGAGGTATCAGTCTGCACGTACAGGTGAACCCTGAAGCATCAGCAACTTTAGTGAACTACCCACGACCCTAAGGTACTTGAGAGGGGTAAAAGAACAAAGAGAGGATTAGCACCTGAAGCTCGTTGAGGTAGTTGATTCCTCTTACATGAGACCATGAAACCTCAAATACGATCAACCCATACAATGTGTTATGCAGCTCCTTGTTCAAGAGCAAAGAGCTTTGAAGTTTCTTGACAGCCAACAGATCCTTTTTCTTGGATAGTGTTGATGCATCAATCAGAGAGAACCATTTGCCCAAATTCTTATTTCTAGAACTACTGGGCTTGGAAGATGCCTCCTTTCCCTTCTTACGCCTTTTTGAGTGAGCAAAAGGAGATAACCTGGACTGCAGAGAGCAACAGCAACACCAAAAGGCAAATATGAACTTTAGTAATTTATCTCGCTGATTGAAGCAAACAGGATTACACGACAACACGAGTGAACAACCTTGGTAACCATCAATTGCCACAAGAGCATTGACCGCAAACCCAGGTCACTCATCCATGGGCGGTTGTCTACCATAACATAAAATTTGTTACTTTCAAGAGCTAGGAACAAAGTGAGGTCAGAATGATACGACTGCAAGTCCCTGCATATCATCAACAACAAATGATAATACTAGGTTAGAGATACATAAAACACCAGTAAAAGCAAGAGTAAAGCAATGCTACAGCAGAATAAGAGAAGTATATTTCATACAAAGCAATAAATCACCAATGTGATTACAAATTCATACGCCGAAAATGTCAAGCACCGATGGAGAAAAGCAATCAAAAAAAGACCCAAACGAGGTGCAACAAGTACAGCAAATAAACGTTTTTTTCTTTTTCTTTTTTTTGAAAACGAGCAGCAGATAATAAGTTTAAGCTAACAACAAATGCTAACATATGACGAACTGAAGGGAATTGCAAGATGACGGGCAGTTAGTGCTGCATGGTGAAGAAGATTCAGCAGCAGGCTATGGGGAAACAAAAAGAGGTAGCTGACAAATTTATGCGTCAGTAGCAGCCCATATTAACCGGAACATAGATGGAGATTTACCGTATTTTTCCTTCTTTTTTTTTAGTTTCCTGCAGACCCACATATTCACAAACTCTATTTTTTTATTTTAAGAGAAAAAGGACTTGAAGCAAAACTATAGTTCATTCATATTTCTTCCTACATATGGAAACGCTGAAAAGCTGACAATGTAACTGCACCGGAGAAGAACTTGGTACTTGGAACTTTATAAAAATGAGTAATTTGCAGAAGGTAAAGAGCATTTCAATACCCGATTTGGAGACTCGTTAAAGGAAACACGTATCGCCCGTCATCGTGTTTTCCCATCAAAACCATGATCCAAAACTCGCTTCAACCGTAAATCAGAGGCCAACCCACCAACAACATTCACTGTCAACAGAAGAGTGGTGGGTGGGAGAGAAAAAAAAACCAGGAAAAAAACAAGACACCTAAGTTCCAGAAATGAGGAGTTCAGCAAAAGAAGAGCAAGGGAGAGAGGGAAGAAGAGAATCACCGACGAACTTCATAACAGAGCAGGCGACGCAGATAATGAAAGCTGCGGACACACCAATCGAAGCTGCCAAGGGAGAGAAAATAGACCAAGGTCCAGAAGATAAATGCGCAAAAGGGACATTAAAACACGTATTTCCTTCTCTCTCTCTCTATCTCTTTTCTGGGTTGAAATTGAATGCGGGTGAAGATTGCTTGGCTTGGAAGGCGTGTTGTCGAAAGGGAAGCTGAACACGTTAGCGACTGACACGTCGCGAGGGGCAAGCAAAGAGACAGCTAATTCTTTCCTCCTGATTCCAGAACCGAAAGACGACGCTTCAATTCAGCAGGTTTTTTCCCGACGATACAGGCAGCCGGTGAGATCTGGGTGATGATTCCGGCGGCGAAACAGAGGGAGAGAAGGATAAAAGCGGTTGTATTTTGGCGGAGAAAAAGACAAAAGCTTTGAGATTGGGAAATGGAAAAAAGGTGGAATTCGAATTGAAGGCGAAGAGGAAAATGGGAAAAGAGAAAAGAAAGGGGAGGAGACAAGCGCGGGGGTCGGCTTCAATTTTCGAGCTAAAGAGAAGAAAATGGTATGGCTTCTCTCTTCTCATCTCTTCTCTTCACTTCGTCTCTCATGTCATGTCTCGTGCTCGGTCGCATGCCGTCATGCCCCCTCTCTCTCTCTCTCAATAAACGGTTTTTTTCCCGACGATACAGGCAGCCGGTGAGATCTGGGTGATGATTCCGGCGGCGAAACAGAGGGAGAGAAGGATAAAAGCGGTTGTATTTTGGCGGAGAAAAAGACAAAAGCTTTGAGATTGGGAAATGGAAAAAAGGTGGAATTCGAATTGAAGGCGAAGAGGAAAATGGGAAAAGAGAAAAGAAAGGGGAGGAGACAAGCGCGGGGGTCGGCTTCAATTTTCGAGCTAAAGAGAAGAAAATGGTATGGCTTCTCTCTTCTCATCTCTTCTCTTCACTTCGTCTCTCATGTCATGTCTCGTGCTCGGTCGCATGCCGTCATGCCCATCTTCGTCTCTTCTTCTTCGCATGTTACTTACCCAACTCATTGATGCATTATCCCCCCCCCCCCTCTCTCTCTCTCTCTCCAATAAACTGATTAGTGCATTATTATTGTTTCTATGATGCTATTGGATATTTTCATGTCCCAATTATTCAATCATGATTTTCAATCTCTTTTTAGCCATAAAAAAAACACAACTTAACAACACAACCACCACCAAAATATGTTACCGTCCTTTCCGGCCAAGCTTGCCATCATGATTCTTCCGTCATAATTCCATATCTACTTCTAGAAGCCAACCAACGTCTAGAAACCAACACTACTCAACACTAACGGAACTACTTAGGGACAGGGGGTGCTACTACCTCCCAAAGTTGATGGGGTATAAGATATATGGTAGAAATTATGAGGATTAATATAATAATTTACCCACTAGTCCCTCACTCAATCCAAAATAAATTTTTATCCCACTTATTATTAAACTCCAACCTAAATGGTCCTTTTTTCCTCACATACCCAAATTACATCCATAAAAGAAGACAACTCATCCTGGTTAGGTAAAAAAAATTTGCTCCATGTTTTCTATTTATAGTTTTATCTAAACCATTTAAATTTGATATGTTGTGGTTTGAGACCATGTCTAATTAATCTTTAATTTTTCGTTTTAATCATCTTTTAGTACATTTAAATTTCGGATTTATGCGCGATAGTTTTTGTGAGATTGTTTATATGTAATTTAATTTTTATTACTAATCCATTTTTATTTTTGTACTTGTCATGAGTTTGAGTTTATTATTACACACAATTCTCTTTTTTTATTAATTTCTCACTATTTTTTGTTTCTTTATTTGAAAATATTGCTTTCTATAAAAATCAAGTAAAAGAAATAAAAATGAACTCATTATACCAATTTGGTTGTATGAATTTGTATTATTATTTTTCTACGTATAAGGTTAGCGGACTCAAAAATTTTCGTAGGTCGATTTTTATGTTCTCAATCGAGTTAGGAGTTAATGATTAGTGGCGGCTTCACTGGAAAATAGCGTCGCTAACCTCCATTACTTCAACTATTACTATATATAGAGGTTGGTATGCGGTGATTATAAAATGGGTTAAGACCAGCGTTTTATGGTTGCAAATTCCAACCCCTAATTTAATCTACCCACCAACCCCCCTAACTTCGAATTCCTGGTTCCGTCACTGCTACTCAATAATAAACTTGGTCGTGACATGAAACTTTAGAACCACCAAATCGTAAATGAGACAAAATTGATATTTTTACAACTTAAGAAATATGATAAAGTGATAATAATCACAGTAGGTAGTCATGTTGATCTACTTCTAGTCATGTCGATATACTTTTTCCAATGTTGATCAACAGTCTTCTCATGTTGATCTTCTTTTGTCCAATATTGATCAGTAGTCTAGTTATGTTGATATGCACATTTTCAATGTTGATCGTTAGTCATGTCATGTTGATATGCTATTGTCTAATGTTGATATGTTTCTGTCTAATATTGATCAGTGGTCTTATCATGTTGATCTACTCTTTTCCAACATCGATCACTACTCTTGTCATGTTGATTTGATCATGTCCAATATTGATCAATAGTTTTGTCAGGTTGATCTGTTTATTTCTAATGTTGATCAGTAGTCTTATCATATTGAGCTGATTTTTTCAATGTTGATCACCGGTCTGGTAATGTTGATCTGCATTCTGCATCGTTCTAATATTGATCACTAGTCTTCATGTTGATCATTAATCTTGTGATGTTGATTTTTTTCCTCCAATGATCACTAGTTTTGTTATGTTGATATGCTTTTATCCAATGTTGATCACTAGTCTAGTCATGTTGATCTAAACCTTTTCAATGTTGATCACTAGTCTTCATGTTGATCTCCTTTTGTCTAATATTGATCATTAATCTTGTCATGTTGATCTATTTTTTCACAATTGATGTGGACATCAGCCCCATTTTTGAGACAAGGCGCGACCCTTCATCCGTATAAGGTCTAAAAGGCCCTTGGCGAAGGCACGGGCGAAGAAGAAGCAGCATTCTAGGCACCGGCGAGGCCCCAAGGCAAGTCCGTGGTCGCTATGTTCTTGGCGCACCCATGCCCCATTGGCGAACCCGTGGCTATGGGCGAACCCATGGTCCTTTGGGTGAACTCAAGGCCATTTGCGAAGCCATGGCTCTTTGCGACCCCCATGGTCGTTGGCGAAGACCCTGTGCCTCATTTCCGAGACAAGCGAAGCCTGTGTCGCCAAGCGTAAGAGGTTTCCATGCGCAACTCGGGCGAACCCTTCAAGTTGTGCAGAGGCCCTATTCTTCCCTTTTCCCGCCGAAAGCAATTCATGGGAAATGGGAGCCGCAAAGGTGTAGCCTACAATGTCACATCCACGCCACCTCTCATTTCGCCTACCATAGATCCAGGAGGCTGTTCCCTTGTCAAGACATCCTTTATTATTTCATTCTTTCTTTCTCCTTCTATAAAAGGAGGTTGTAACCTAAGTATTAGGCGAACTCATTTTGTAAGAACACATATTTGCGGAAGTACGAATATTGTTCTTCGTGGGTCTCAAATCTTGCTCCACCAATCCATTAGTGATCCATTGCAAGAGGATCCAATATAATACCTAGCATTGTTTGATCTCGTAGTCAAAAGGTTCTAGGTCCCATTTTCCTTTCCTGCATTTTCAAGGGCATTGCCTCACCTCGTAGTGAGGAGGTTCCCTTGGCCGAATCTGCTTCCTTTGTGTTCTTCCTCTGCTCTTCGCTTTCCATTCTTGCCGGAAACCGCCTCCTTCGAGCTAGATCCGAGTTCGTGATCACGTAACCCCACCGTGATCACATCGGTTGGTATCGAGCCAAAGCGCTTGTCTGAGGTATCTTACCGTATCGCTTGTTTACTTTCTTCAAGTTAAAACCTTTCTTGTTCTTTTCGAAAACTTGAAGAAAAGTTATCGGTTAATGATCTCTTGAGAGAAACCGAATATTTGTTACCCTTGTTTAAAGTTCTTAAATGTTCATAAAATCAGAGAGTTATTTCGGATTTGAAAAAGAAAAGAGATTCCCTGTGTGCAAAAGAACAAAAGTTTACAGAAAAAGAAATATTCAGATCAGTTCATAATTTCTGGGAAAAGTTCTAAGTGTTCTTGAAGAGTTCATCCGAAACTCGGAGTAAACAAGATCGCAGATCGAAAATAATTTCAAAACCCGAACTTTGTGTTTGTGAAAGGCTTTTCTATCTCACTTCCAACTTCACAACCACCAACCAACTTCAAAAGCTAGTTTCGAG
This sequence comes from Stellera chamaejasme, assembly GCA_024586325.1. Classification (NCBI taxonomy): domain Eukaryota; kingdom Viridiplantae; phylum Streptophyta; class Magnoliopsida; order Malvales; family Thymelaeaceae; genus Stellera; species Stellera chamaejasme. Next base: position 7,271,349 of record CM044982.1, on the reverse strand, counting down.
TAACTAGAACTTTGTGCTTTACTTGTTTCGACATTGCTAAGATTTCTTTGGATATTCTTTGCATGTTTGCATTTGATCTTAATCGCAGATTGGTGGTAAGTTTTGAAGCTTGAAAGAACCGTTGTGTTCTAAAACACGAGAGAAGAGTGTAAACACTAAGGGAGTATAGCGAGGCTTCACAAAACTGCTTCACATGTGCGTAACTTGAGTCTCATGGAGTATGTGGAAGAGGACTACTACCCAAATCGGATCCTTGTTATCAAGAATCTGATTTCAGGCGAGGTAACCTCGACCGTACATACTGTGGAACTATTCAGAGTACCCCTTGGCCAAGAAACCCGGCCCGAACCGACCCCATCCTCTCGAATTTGATCCTCCATACCCTCGCCGCATATGAGTATTACTCAGTTCGGACTCGAACGAGTGGTGGCGACCCCTTGCCATCGCCGAGACACCCCCCGCTATCGCTACCTCAAGCACCGGAGGACTTACCCTTCATCCTCGTATTATTCCCCATTCCGTCCGTATCCTAGCTGTACGACGCCCAGCCTGAGCCCCCTCTCATCCGCGTTTCCCCATCCACCAACCGAAAGCCAACGAGGGCCCCCACTCACAAGTTTGCTTTGACGCCCAATCGCCTTCGACCAACAGGCGAAGCAACACCAAGTGCCTCAAAGACCCAGCTCCTCCACTATCATTGTTGAGTTAAAACATCTTGTACGTATGGTCCAGGACCAATTGTTACAAGGACACATGGAGGAAGCTGCAACCGGTGGTAAGGTTGAGAGGAAAATAACTGAGAGGAAAGGAGAAATTACGATGGGAAATGAAAAAGAAGAAAGAGAGAAAAGCGAGGCGGTCCAAGAGACCTTGAGCGAGAAAGAGAGCGATCCGAGAGAAGAGATTGAGAAGAAGGAAGAGAGAAAACAAGAGGGAAGCTCCATGAGCCAAAATAGTGGAAGTGAGGAAAACATGCCTTCAACCGACCCAACTTTTCCACTAATTTCGTCTTGCAACCCCTTGTTTATCTTCTTTGAATGTACAGATCATGTGGAAAGTAAGGCTGAAGGAAGCCTTCAACAGTCCGGAAGGAGGTGTCACCCTCTCGGACAGAAGAAAAGAGCAAGAGGGAGAGAGCGCACATGGGTAATCGTGCTTCTAATCTCGCATCTCTTAACATTAAGCATGAATTGGGTGACATAGTTGGCGGTCCCATGTCTCATGGGACATGACTGTGCCCGGTACATTGGGGCCATGCCCATGAATGGCCGAGGCTCATATTTGATCCCTAATAACTACGTGGGCTTGTCTTAAGGCTAAGTATAAGAGTGAAGCGAAGAGAAAGGGCGGATTGTCCATCTCATTCCTTCGCTATTTTTAAGGGAACTTTGATGTCTAACGCTTTTAGTTCACTAACCCTTGATGCTTCTTCAAGTTTGTTGTGGTGTCTTAAGATTGGTAGGGACAATTTCCTTATGAATCCGAGGACGGATTCTTCTGAAGAGGGAGGGTATGATGTGGACATCAGCCCATTTTTTGAGACAAGGCGCGACCCTTCATCCGGAAGGTCTAAAGGGCCCTTGGCGAAGGCACGGGCGAAGAAGAAGCAGCATTCTAGGCACCGGCGAGGCCCCAAGGCAAGTCCGTGGTCGCTATGTTCTTGGCGCACCCATGCCCCATTGGCGAACCCGTGGCTATGGGCGAACCCATGGTCCTTTGGGTGAACTCAAGGCCATTTGCGAAGCCATGGCTCTTTGCGACCCCCATGGTCGATGGCGAAGACCCTGCGCCTCATTTCCAGAAACAAGCGAAGCCCAGGTGTTCGCCAAGCAGAAGAGGTTTCCATGCGCAACTCAGGCGAACCCTCCAACTTGTGCAGAGGCCCTCTTCTTCCCTTTTCCCGCCGAAAGCAATTCATGGGGAAATGGGAGCCGCAAAAGCAGGTAGCCTACAATGTCACATCCGCTGCCACCTCTCATTTCGCCTACCATAGATCCAGGAGGCTGTTCCCTTGTCAAGACATCCTTTATTATTTCCTTCTTTCTTTCTCCTTCTATAAAAGGAGGTTGTAACCTAAGTATTAGGCGTAACTCATTTTGTAAGAACACATATTTGCGGAAGTACGCATATTGTTCTTCGTGGGTCTCAAATCTTGCTCCACCAATCCATTAGTGATCCATTGCAAGAGGATCCAATATAATACCTAGCATTGTTTGATCTCGTAGTCAAAAGGTTCTAGGTCCCATTTTCCTTTCCTGCATTTTCAAGGGCATTGCCTCACCTCGTAGTGAGGAGGTTCCCTTGGCCGAATCTGTTTCCTTTGTGTTCTTCCTCTGTTCTTCGTTTCCATTCTTGCTGGAAACTGCCTCCTTCAAGCTAGATCCGAGCGCGTGATCACGTAACCCTCCGTGATCACATCAACAATGGTGATCAATAGTCTTGTCATGTTGATCTTCTTCTATCCAATATTGATTAGTAGTTTATCATGTTGATCTGCCGTTATTGTTCACATAAAGAGACGTTGATCGATTAATCATGTTGATCAAATAAGATAATTATGTTAATCATATTTAGTAAATGACAGACTTGTAAATAACAAAAATATTTGTACGAACGTCGTAGTCTAAAATAATGTAGTATCTTTCAATTATTAGATTAGATATGCTAACTTAACATATCGATAAATGGTTCACTTTTAGAATATATATAGTGATTCAGTTGAGTTGTTTTCTTTGTGTATGATATGACAATTTGATACTCAGATCAAAATAATTTAGAAGTTTAACGTACGTTTGATTTTGCATTTTATTGCACATTACATTTGAACAAGGAATTTGTTATAAAATTCTAAAAATTGCAATTGTAAACTATAATATTTGAATTATTGTTTTGAATTATATTGAATGCTTAACTTAATTTCTAACTTGGAATATATATGTATATATATAATAGATCAAATGCAAAAATTGAAATGGAACAATTACTTTGGGAGGAGTAGAATATGATAAAATAGAAGCAACTAGTGTACATACCTGTCTACGGTACGGGTACACTTTTATATAATGAAAATTACGTAATAACATAAACATAAATTTATAATTGTTGTGTAATTTCGTTGATCATTTAATAGTTTGGAAGTGACTAAAACTGTTACACAAGTAAAGTAATGTAGATACAAAACATATTAAAATGTATAGATAAGAGAATGAAAACAAAGTACGAATAAACACATGACATAAAGTAAACAAAATGAACATCAATGTGACATAGGTTGAGCCCTTATTGTAATAAAAGTAACAAATTATTTTTATTGAATATTAGTTTATGTACATTGGAATGGGGAAAAGGTAAATTTGTAAAATTCTATAGGTCTAATTATAATGTTTACACTCTCTCCATGTAAGCTTTAGCCAATTTTGTTTTAATATGTTAATGATAAACGTTGTAAGTTTATGGACCATTTCGTTAAGTTTTCAAAAATTTAGAGAATAATTGTTTATCTTTTGTAAGTTTTTCAAAAGTTTAAGGGCTAAATACGTTAATATATGTCAAGTCCAAGAATGGTGAGAAATGAGAGTCTTTTGAGGGGTATTTACAGTGCTGGTGCTGGGGATGAGTGCTCTTAGAGCTTTCTAGGTGACATGGGATATGTGAGTTTCTAAGTTGATGGGTTGTTAAGGCATTTATGTGAATATGTAAATTTGTAAGTGAGGGGCTCAATTTGAAAAAATTTATAGGTGTAATTGTAAAGTTGGTCATGTTCTCCAGCCATGTAATTTTTCCAATAATATGGATATAATTTGTAAGTAAGGGGGTCAATTTGTAAAATTTTATGGGTCGAATTATAAAGTTTACACTTTGTCCCTATAAGTTAATCAATTTAGCCGCTTTGTTTTAATATGTTAATGATAAACGCTTTAGCCGCTTTGTTTTAATATGTTAATGATCAATGATTATAAGTTTAGGGATGATTTTGTTATGTTTTCAAAAGTTTAGGGATGATTTCTTTATTTTAAAAAACTTTAGGTCTAATTGTCAATTTTATAACAATTAAAATAATATTGTTTATTACTAATATGATTCAAAATATTCTACAAAGTTGTAATTTTTCTAAGAATACGAGTATAATGTGAAATTTGGGAAGAATATTCTACCCCCCGTTTTTTCTTTTCTTTTATGCTTTATAATTATTTTTTAAAAATATCATATCATGCACGTTTCACCATTTAGTTTTAGTCTTTTCTTTTCGCTTTTATTAATTACACCAAATAAAAAATTTCGATAAGTTTTATTATGTTTTTTATATTAAAATTGATCTAATTTGAAATAACATATATAATGTGTGAATTAATATGCAAGTATTAATATAAAGAAGTAAGAAGGGCTGCAAAAATGAGAGAGAATGGTGGCATTATGACAACATTAATTTGTGAAAACGGGTATTATGTTCTTTCCATATTGTATACCTAATTAGTAACTTGTATCGAATTAAATGGAATGAGATGAAAATGGTAAGTTGTAGCATAAAAATGGTAAATTTGAATAAATGTGTCTATGTATGCACACAAAAAAACATGTTCACACATATGCGATATGGATCCGAGGTGTTCTTTGAGGTGTCGTATGAGAGTGATCCTCAACTTTTTTTTTCATCACAGGTGGAGATCCTGTATTAGTATTTAGATAGGGATGTACTGATATGATATACGGGGAGAAAAGACAAAAGTGGAAATATCAAATATCATAATTCGAAAACACAATCTATATCCTTCGTTCTTTCTAATTATTCATTGCATTCTTTTTGTAGTATCCGATTAATTTATAAACTATTTTCCGGCTTTTACAACATTTCAACTAATTTTTATGGAGTATAGAGAAACAAATGCATGAAGTTTATTTTATTTGAAATTTTAAATATTTTTTTCCCAATATAAACTTAATTTTAAAAGTCAATTAGAAAAAAAGTTGGGAGAAATTTTAATGTAATCACATAAATTGGTTGTGTTCTTCTACACAAAAAAATAACAAAAAAACCAACAACAATTCAAATTTTATCAATCCCAAAAACTTCTACTCTCGCATTTTACCCCCCATTTTTTATTGCAAAACATGGTACAAAAAATACACCCCAACTCGTGTACAATATAAATACTCACTTTGTAAAAAACAAACTCATTTTTTTCAACATCTTATATGTTTCTAAAATAAATTATATGTAAATATAGTATGAAAAGTCAAATTGGTCATTATTTTAGGGATAAAGTGCACTCATAGTTCTGTAACTTTAATTATTTTCTCATCGGAGTCTTGTGTTAACTTTTTGTACCATTAAAGTCCTGTTTTTTTAAAAAATTTCAATTCGTTGTCCTTTTCCATTTGTTTTCCGTTAAGTTTAACGGATTTAGGGGAAAAATGATAATTTCAGTAACTCGATTTTTTTAAATATATATATACAACCAAAGTTTTAAACCTAACTATTTATACACACCCCCAACAATTGAAAACTTAAAAACAATTACCCTAAAGTTTCAATCAACCCACCAACATCCCTGCCCACTCTGCCATTGTCGGACCGCCGCCGCCGCCGCTAAACACGGTGGGAACCACCGGAAAATATCGGGAATGGTCTCGGTCGACCGCCCCAACCTCCGATTCGTCAGAAACCGCAGCCAAGGGGTTCAGATCGCAAACCCTAGGCTGCGATTCGCGAGCCCTAGGCATCAATTCGAGCCCAGGGATGTGATTCGCCGCCTTACACTACGTGGGTGAAACTGGGCTTACCGCGGCCTCCCCCGCGGTAGCGCCGCGGTAGCAACCGAGGGGAGGGCCGCGGTAATTCCCGCAGTAAAATGGGGCGCGGTCATGGTCTTACCGCGCACGAAGCCGCGGTAAATATTTTAAATAATTTAAAAAAAAAGTGGATGAATTCGGATGAATATTCATCCGAATTCATCCACAAAACCCAGAAATTCGAAATTCATCTGAAGAAGAAGATAGAGAAAGAAAGAGAAGAAGAAGAAGAAGAAGAAGAAGAAGAAAGAAAGAACAGAGAAGAAGAAGAAGAAGAAAAAGAAAGAAAGAAAGAACAGAGAAAGAAGAAGAAGAAGAAGAAGAAGAAGAAGAAGAAGAAAGAAAGAAAGAAGAAGAAGAAGAATGAAAATGAAGAAGAAGAATGAAAATGGAGAAGAAGAAGAAGAAGAAGAAGAATGAAAATGAAGAAGAAGAAGAAGAATGAAAATGAAGATGAAAATGGAGAAGAAGAAGAAGAATGAAAATGAAGAAGAAGAAAGAAGGAAAGAAAGAAGAAGAAAATGGGAGAGGATGAAGGATGAAGATGAAGATAAAAATGAAAATGAAGAGAAAGAAAACGGGTGAAGAAATTAAAAATAAATCTTACGCCTTACCGCGCAAAGGACCGCGCAGAAAACGTTGAAGCGGCCGTGAAAGTTACCGCGTCGTCACGCTGCCGGCGCGTAAACGTGGCTCGCCGCCACTTTATCGCCCAACGCTTTACCGAGGCTTTTGCGCGGTAAAGGCCAGCGTAAAACGTCTTGCCGCGGCCTTATGCGCGGTAAAAGCCTCGGTAAAATGTGTATCACCCACGTAGTGTTAGGCTCCCAACCGCGGCCTAGGGCTCTTGAATCGTGACTATGGGCTTGTGATTCAAAGCCTTTGGTTGCGGTTTGCGGCCTAGGTTCGCCAAATAGAGCCGTTCCCTGTATTTTCCAGTGGTTTTGTGTTTGGCGGCAACGACGGAGGTGGCCTCCGACAGTTGCAGAGTGGGCAAGTGTGTTAGTGGGTTAATTGAAACTTGAGGGTAATTGTTTGAAGTTTGCAATTGTTGAGGGTGTGTATAAATAGTTAAGTTTAAAACTTTGGTTGTAAATAGATTTTTTTTTAAAAAAATGAGTTAGTAAAATTATCATTTTTCCCCTAGGTCTGTTAAACTTGACGGTAAACGGATGAAAAAAGACCACGAATTGAAAAAAATTAAAAAAAACATGACTTTAACGGTACAAAAAATTAAAACATGACTATGGCTGCACTTTATTCATTATTTTTGGATGAAGGGAGTAATGTATTACCATTAATGCAAAAGGGTACAAGTACCAAATTTTTTAAAAAAATGTTATTCACTCCATCATAAAAAAACGCTCCATTTGACTTTTTAAATTGCATTTGATATAAATTATTGTTATGAAGCAGTAGCGGATCTAGTGTCTGAAAACTAGGTGAACGGAAAAAAAAAACACACACATATATAATAATAGGTACATTTTTTGATAAGTTAAAATACAATTTTTACATATCATTCATAAAAATTTTGATAACAAATATATAATTTCTACACACTATTAAGTTTTGGAACTCTAACCTTGCCCACCGGAAGTAGGGCAAGCCCCCTAGCAGATCCACCACTGTTATGAAGAATTGTTTTTAAAAAATAAAATAAATATATTTATAAACTACGAACATTTATTTATCATTTGTATATAAATTTTTTTATTTTTAATGTTAAAATGTTAAAAAAATCATAAATTAAATGCCAAAAAAGAAATTAAATCACTTATTTCGTCACATTATCAAAAACAAGTTTTCCAGTTTTTTAAATTTTAATCTCTTTCTTCCATCCAAAAAAAAGGAAAACGAATGAACACATACACGTCCTAATAAATGGAACTGAGGTAGTAGTGGTCCAGTGAATACAGATGATTATTACATAACTGCTCTATATAATTGGATGTGATATGATATTTCAATAAGCAATAAAGTATTTTACTGTTAACATTTACGAGATGTAGTTTCTGTTTTTTATTTTTCAATCTCTAGTGCTGAAGGGTTCCGAATTGAAATACGAATAATTTGGGCAAACAATATCAATGAACGAAATGTTTGTTTAATGATACGGGCTCGAACTCAGCTCGATTGATTGCTCGAGTTCGGATTGCTCGCGAGCTGCTCGAAACGTGTTAATAATTATTCAAACTACACTCGAGTTCGGCTCGAACTCGATAACTGCTCGATATGATACTTTGTAATTTTAATCTTGGTGTTTTATAATTTTAGTCAGCTAGATCATACTACTTTCAAATTACTCATTATATATCATAATTGTAGTAAATTAGGTCCTACTACTTTAATTATTTACATATGAATTATCCTAGGTTCTTTTTAGTATATGTATTACTTGATAGCTCGATAAGCAATCGACCTGAACGCAGCTCGGCTCGAACTCGAAGCTCGATAATACATTACTCAATAACACACGAGTCAAATTTGAACTCGAGTAAGTTCGATAATGGCTCGGCTCAGTTACAGCCCTAGTTGAGTGGAGTAAATGTACACTACGTGGGGAGGACAAAAGCTACTGCGGCCCTTACTGCGGTTTGGGCCGCAGTAAGCCCATTTACGCAGTAAATGACGTAGTTGCTGGCGCAGTAAGATTTACTGCGGCCTTGGCCGCAGTAATTTTTTTTAAGGGTTTAACCTCTCCTTTCTCTTCATCCGCCGCACAATTCTTCTTCTTCTCGTTGTTGTTGTTGTTGTTCTTCTTCTTCTTATCTGTTCTTCCTCTTCCTCTTCTTCTTCTTCTTCTTCTATTTCTTCTTCTTCTTCTTCTTCTTCTTCTTCTTCTTTCTGTTTCTTCTGTTTCTTCTTCTTCTTCTTCTTCTTCTTCTTCTTCTTCGTTTTCTGGGTTTCATTGGACAAATCCGGATGAACATTCATCCGAGGTACACTAACACTAGGTGTGAAAGACTTTGTTTTTTATACTATAATATTAAAAATTGAGATTGTTTATTTAATCACCCCGTCTTAACACTTGTTATGAACTTTCAAACTTTATCATCATCATCATAAGTGTTAATCCCTCTGTCCCTAAATAAATGATGTATTTCTTTTGACAGTAAAATTTTAAAATGGTGGGAAGAAATTTTTTTTTGTCAATAATACCTCATAAATAAATGATGCATTTTTTTTTTCTAAATATGGATCATGGATGGAATGTTATGGGTAACTAAGTAAAACAACTCAATCAAAATTTCCAAAAAACGAAATATACCAATTTTTCAGAGACATCCAAAAAAGGAATATGCATTATTTATTTAGGGACGAAGGAAGTATGAACTTTCAAATTGTATCATCATAATTATTATCCATTTGTATAAAATAATGGAGTATCATAGAGGACGAGTTGAAATACTAATAAACTTAATTAATAGCAAGTAGATTAATGAATTAAATCTATGTATATATACACCGAGGTCGTTAAGTGAATTATTTTGAATTTAATTCTACCGTGCAGGTAACTTGTTTACCAGACAAGATAAAACAATGTAGATTTGTTAATTGTTTTGGTAATGTAAGGGTGAAATTAGAGGTGCTCTGCAGCTCTCACCTCTTAATCGTAATCATGCTAGTGGTGCACTTGATGCTATAATTACACTTAACGCCTAAGCATATGACTAGGATATCCTTTGACGACGCGGTTTGAATTTTAATCTTAACATTCCGAGGTTAGCGTAAGGCCGAAGTAATCTGTAATTAATTAAACCTTAGGTTTTATCGATCACTGAACTTATGTTTTTATCCATTAAAGCGTGTTATTTTGTTAGGTTTTTATTTTTTATTTTTTGAAAAGAAGTTCGATTTCTTTTTGAATGGGAAAGGCTAATTATTTCATTCAATAAAATAAAACAAGCCAAAACAGAACAAACCAAGTCATAATAGACTTGACGGAGACCACAAACCGGTCATATAGGCACAGAAAAAATAGACCGCGAATAACACATCCCAACTAAGAGAACCATCCGTCTACGGGTGAGAAGCAAGTCGAGCTAGCTCGAGCTCGAACTCTTACGAACCTAGCTTCACGAATCTCGAGCTCGAGCTAATTTTTATGCTTGTAAATTATATGAGCCGAGCCCGAGCTTTAGAGGCTTAGCTCGATGAGGCTAGCGAGCCTTAACGAGTCATAAGGAAATACCTATAATACCCTCATATTCTACAGGTATAAGGAATTTTCGAGCTTCACGAGCCTATTTCGAGCATGATTGAGGCGAGCTTAAACGAGCTTACCCAGTAATCATATCAAAGCCTCATGAGCTTTCGAGCCGAGCTCGAGCCAACAGTCTCATGGAAATACCCATAATATCCTCATATTGTACATGCAAGAAGTTTTCGAGCCCCACGAGCTTGGTTCGAGCCTGATCGAGCCGAACTGAAACGAGCTTACCTAACAACCATATCGAGCCTCGCCGAGCTTTTCATTAGCCGAGCTCGAGCCCGATTTTAGGCTCGGATAGAATTCGAGCTGGCTCGGCTTGTTCTCACCCCTACATCTACCGCACCACCCAGAGAAACCAATCAAAAGGCAAGGGTACATATGCCATGATGGATTGAACATAGTTCAATGACATGCTTTCGACACTCTTGCATGCTCTAAGAGAGCTATCTTGCATCGACTCATCATGACGATGCGCTTCTGGGTGAGGAGGCGAAAGGCCCTACAAGTCAGCATTAACTAATCCCAACCACAACTCCTTACGAATGTAAAGTAACAGCCAAGAAAAATCAAAGCATAAACGGGTCGAGAGCATAACAAAAATATAAGCAAAAAAAATGTTATTGGCCCTCTAAGCAAGACGTCTAGAAAACCCAACAAATGGTCAATTGAAGCAACACCATAACTGTTTGGGGAGTCCTACAACCCAAACAATTCTCACTGTAAGAAATCATGGCACTAGGCAGGACGAGTCACCGCTGAGTCCTGCCAGTACCAAAAATCCAACAAACATCACTATAACCACATCATCCTCAGCTGTGCCACCATCCAACCATGTACTCAAGCAATGGCCTGTACCAGGTGCCAATCAACCACACCATGGCACCAAAGCCAATGGCTATTGTGACCCCAAGGTGTCTGAACCAGATCCAATAGGCAGCACAAGGCCAAAATTCACGGGATCATAAATGGAGTGTGGATACTTGAAACGATGGTTCGGGTCGTTGACAAAGCAGAACCGATGGCCGTAGAGGGAGTTGGAGGATCTCCGTGCCATGAAGGTATGTCCATCGACGATGATGCCCCCGAACAGTTGTGAGTCATTATCGTGCTGGAGACAGAGAAAAACCTTCACATCGCCTGTACGAGCAAGCAAACTCGAACAGTGGCCGCCAGCGACTTCCGACAGCGGGACACCAGGTGCATAGGGGAGAGACGGGCACCAATGATGAATGCTTATTTTACATATTTTTACCCCAGTTTTTGTGCTCAATTATGTTCATAAAATATGATGTGTATATATTTTATTTATTAAAATCTTGTAGGTACTGTAATTGGTAAATTTGGAACTCAATAAAGTAAAAATGTGACAAGTCTAAAAGATTTTAGGCTAAAGTGCAACAAGGAGAAAAGCTAAAAGGACTTGATAAGCTAAAGGACTTGGTGGAAACAGACATGGAAATGGGGTTATTGTGTCAAAAATAAAAACGTCAAGGGTGATTTAAAGACTCAGCCCAAAAGTGGGTTAAGCCCTTCTTCTTCAGCTTGCATACGCGAGCTTCAGGAACCAGTAGGAGCAGGAGGCAAAAACGCTGCAAGCCAAGGCTGGCGCCAGCCCAGCCTCGTCGAGCCTATCGAGCCGAACCATTCATGTTCGAGCTCGGCTCGTTAATTATACGAGCCAAAGAATCGGCTCGAGCTCGAGCTTGAGGCTCGTGAAGCTCGGCTCGACCTGATTCGTTCAACACCCCTACCAGGAACTAGCAGGAGCAGGAGGCAAAAACGCCGCCAGCCCAGCCTCATTGGCCCTCTATCGGCCACCTCCGCCGCACCTCACCTTCCTCTGACCGCCGCCGGTCCTCTCTCCAGCCCGCTGAAGCACCATTGCGACAGCAGTAAGGATTTAGAGAGAAATCCAGCTGCTTCGCCTGCGACTAACTGGACCACCTCCTCTTCGCCGGAATCCTCCCCGGCTAGCCTCAGACGACACCGGAGCTCCTCCACAGCACCGGAAGATCACCGGAGACGTCCCCAAGCTACAATGCTTCTTATTCCCCGACCATCTTCCGGCTATCTCTGCTTCTCTTCAACTTGGGTTGTTTCTAAATTTTAATTCATTTTTTGTTTGTTTAATTTAGATGTTTCTTTACTTTATACTGTTAATTCTTGTGGATTCGTGATTATTCCCTTGAATTCTTGGTTGGTTAGTGCAGAAAACTTCATAGCGGGTTTGGGTTTTTTGTGTTTTGAACTGTTATAAATTTGCTACTTTTGAGATAATGATAGTACTTAAGATACTCGTTGAACGTACACCACAATTTGAACACGAGTCTCCCGCTCCGATCGAAAGATTCAAAGTAGTTACATAGGATAATAAGGTTAGTCCGTAATGTTCTTCACCTCGGTGCAAGACATGGGATTATTCTTGGTCGAGGTAGAAGAACATGTTCTGTGACTTGAGAAAGTCAGAACCGTCATTTGAATCCTCTCATCTTTTATCTATCATTTCTCATCATTGTTATTGATGCGTAAATGTTGTTAGAAGTTTGTTTCATGCTTACTTAAATTGTACTCTCTTCATCCCTGAAAAATTGAACAAAATTTCTTTTGGCTGTCCCTTAAAACAAAATTTCTCACTTTTAAAGTTACTAAACTATCTCCACTTTATCTTTACTTTTTTATCTCATTTTTTGTGCACTTTCAACCAATGAGCAATTAAGTAAATATATATAAAAATCTTACATTCATCTTAATGTACGTGTCCAGACAAACTCTTCAATCTTTTGGGAAAGGAGGGAGTATGTCCGAGTTAGAGATAACTCTTGCACATAGTCACATGGTGCTCGAGAACAAGTGCGAGAGCAATTTTCCCAAGCTTTAGCTACAAGTAATTTCGAGTGGTTTGTCAAGCCACTTAGGAATTTATGGTAAGTGATCAAAGCCCTCTCGTTGGTATGTAACCGACTCAAGAGATGTCGGTAATCTTGAATCCATTTCCTCTAGTAACAAATATAAATCATGTTTGTTTGACATCCATGAAGCATTTGACCTGATCCTTGAGATGATTATCTCTTTAATTTTACGGATTATATTTATTTAGGTAGGTAAAGTAGCATAATTTAACTATTTAGCATTTCATACATCTAGTCCATGTGGATTCGACCATCACCCATCGAGTGCTACACTCGACCCATACACTCGCGAGTGTGTAAGGTTTTATTTACCTGATATATGTTACAGCAATCGGCGATGGCTACCGGCCACCTCCCAACTTGGAGAGCCGAAGAGCTTCGATGCAATGCAGAATGCAAAAAAATTGAAAAGGACGAAGCCATCCGCTTGCCTTGCCTAGCCGCGGCAGCAGAGCTAGCGATGAAGCCGAACCAACAGTCAGAAGAACAGTTACCAGCCTCGACGGAGCAGCGACCATATTGCTAAAACCCTAGGGAAGCCAACATTCTTCGAGGAAGATTTATAGAAGTTCAATATTTTAAAGCGTGTTGTATGTTTGTTTGAGGAGAAAAATGAAAAATAAAAATCGAGTCAACAAAATTTGATTTTAGAGAGATAAAAACAGAATTTTATTTGTAATATTTCGTAGATCTTTTCTTCCGTAAATTTTAAAATGATGTAGTGAAAGATTATGAGAAAAAATGTGTTTTGTGTATTTAAAAGACCCTATTATGAGCTAAAAGTGAAAAAGAGAAATGAACCGTCACTTTAACTTTATTATAGGTACTCCGAAATTTTTCCTAAAAATCCATCCTTATTTGTCACATTATCTTTAATGTTTTGATGTATTCCGTTGGTCCCAAAAGATTAAAGATTTTGGTTGGACACGAAAATTAAAATGAATTTAAAATTTTTGTATATGTTTACCTATTTAACATTTAGTTGAAAGTACACAAAAAACGAGATATAAAAAGTAAAGATAAAATGAGGATAGTTTATTAACTTTGAGAGAAAATTTTCCTTTCAAGAAAAGCGATCAATTTTTCTGGAATAGTAAAAAAAAATGTGTTCAATTTTTTAGGGACGAAGGAATATCTATTTTTCATTTGATTATCATTCATTCAGTTTTCACCACGTCATTCACCCCATCATAAGAAAAAAAATGTGTACAATTTTAACGACTAAAAACATAACAAAATTGAATGAAAGAATATCCAAATGCTCATAGCATTCAAGTTATACAACGTAAATAGAGGATCATCTAACATTTTTTGAATTGGTTTTAAATGATTGAAACATACCGCTATTATCAATTGCAAATTTTCAATTGACACATTCTTGAAGAAAGTTGCAAAAAGCGACTCATCACTATACTCAGAAACGGGTCGGGTCTGAATCTGGTGGCGTTGTCAGCAAGCGAGTAGGGTGGGCCCCACTGATATACTATCTGAGATCACAATCATAACCACCGGACCCACCAGGCCGCTTGGGACCTTTGTCAGTTTTGGCTGTCCTGTCTATGATGATATGACCAAGCTACTTCTTGATTGTTCTCGTGTTGGGCCCCCACGGGCCTGCCTATCAGTCAGAGCCAATGCGCTACTACCTAGGAGGACCCCTCAACTTTGAATAAAAGAACAAATAAGTCCTCCACATTTTAAAGTTTGCAGTCACTTCACTTGGTGGCGGCATTGGCAACCCTAAAGATATTTTTCCTTTTATTGCATCTACAAGAGTAGATCAAATGCTGTACAACTACAGCCCTAAGTTAGGTTAGGACCCCTCTTACAAACAGGTCCCTCAAAAAATGGAATGGTGGAGGCAAGCAAGGGAAATTACCAACTCTGCTAGAACTTGACCAAATTAGGTCAATCAATTAGCTTGATTAGCCAACATACACACCTAACCTCCTATCACTAATCATGTTGGAGGGAAGAACCTGTTGAGATTAAATGGGAGTGTGTAGAATTCCTCATTTCTGCTGTCCCCTTTGAATGTCCTGAACTTCACCCACCATGGCATGCCCCGGTCTTTCTTTGACTTCTCCACCTCCAGCGTGTTATCCATGAACACTGCAACCATCAAACCAACTGCAGCCGCGGATGAGAATATCGTGTTCAAGAAGGCATTGAACTGCAATTGTTAAAAGGCGATTTAGAAGATAGTTAATTGTATATATCAAGATGGAAATTATCACAAGTTCTCATTTTTCAGCATAGCTTTGATAGTTTTGAGAGGTTGCTGACCCATCCAGCATGTGTGTGAACAAGGCCCCTGTGCGTAGGATTCCAGTATTCCGCGAAGAACTGTGGGATGGAGATCCCAAGGAAGAGTGAGAGCCCGGTGATTATGAGATTTCTCATACAATTCATGTTTGTGAATTGGAGAAAGGATAATCCAACTGAAGCTGCAGGTCACAGTGAGATGTTTTATCAAGGAAATGCAAAGCAAGTACTAGGAACATGACTTATTTAGAGTAATAACATACACACAAGACCAAAGAGGATGCAGTAGAGTGCAGCAAATATGGGGACAGGTATCGATGCAAATACAGCTCCAAATTTTCCTGCACACGCACAGAAATCAAACTGGGGTCACAAGAACAGATCAGAGAAATTATCATTTCTGACAAGCTAGAACATAATCTTTCCATCAATGGTATACAGAGATCTGAATCAAACAACAGTACCATGATTTCCATACAGTGCTAGTCCATACAACCACCAAATCTGCCTATTGATTGTGAAAACTGATTCAACAAAAAGTTACCATGGATCTCAGTAGCAAGAAGATTGATACCTAAGATAGAGAAGAATATCATGAAGCCTGCAGATACTTGAACAACCCTTCGGCTTCCAACACGTGTTAGTCCAAGTAAGCCCACATTTTCCCTGACACAAGCAATGACGCTGTTAGACCCAATCATCCAAACAAGCAAGATGAAGCTAAAACTTGTTAAATTCATAATCTTACACAGAAACAGTTGAGCCAGTGCCTGTCCCAAAAAGACCAGCAAGCAAGACACCAATTCCCTGGAAATTTGAAAAAACCAAGCCAGTCAGCTATCTGGTTAGAAGAAACAATTGGAGTAATTTCATGAATCAGAAAGGATCATGATTTTTTTTGAAGTTGTAGAAAAATGCATGAAAATACAATACTGCTGTTCATGACAAAGTAGATGCATCTAGGTCTGTTTCTTTTAGAAGAGGCAGGAATATCAAAATCTTTATGCTCCCTCCATCCCATATTAATTGATATATTTGACTGAAAACGGAGATTAAGGTGTACAGAAAAGTAGAGTGAAAAGGTAAAATTGGCATGCAAGGCAAGAAAACCTTTTGAGTGGGGAAGGAAATGTGAGGGTAATAAAGTTCAATACGTAGGTAAAAGTTTACTTAAAAGGAAACACATTAACTTTTGTTGGACATCTTCGAAAGGAATACGCATCAATTTTTGTGGGATGGAGGGGGTAATTGTTTTATCACATGTATGACATGACTCCTTAAGAAACATAGATTGGACACAGAAATTCACATTTCATACTGTCTTTTCATTTCCACAAGTCAGATTCGTCAAAGACTTGAGATGGTCTTGCAATCACATTTTCTTTAAATACTACTAATATATCAAAACAGTTATATCGCAAACATAAGGGATTGCAAAGAAGTTCAATAATCAAAGGGGAAAAATATGATATGATCCTCTCATTGATCATACACATCGAATGTTAACCATTTTCATACTAAATCTATGACTATAAAATTGTTTAGTAGATCCCAACAAGTTAGACTAATGTTGGTTCATGCTATCAATTACCTTAAGCGTCATCGCCTATGGGATGGTATTAAAAAAATGCTGTTGCAAGCTTATTAATTAGCACACATGCTTCTCAGGCGTGAGGGGTGTGTCGTAAACTTTAAACTATGCAGAAACATGAGTGACAAAATCTTCAGTAGTGAACTTACCTGCCAGCCAATGCCCCTGCTTAAAACATAGGCAGGAGGTGGGGTTGCAATAGCCAAACGAGATGCTGCCTTGTATGCTCCTGTTGACTAAAGAATGAAAGATGAAATTGCAGGGTGGTTTGACTGTCAATTACTCCCTCTGTCCCACCCTGCTCGTCACTTCTCTCTTTTGAAATGATTAAGGTTGTTATGCCAACTAAGCACATTGTAAGAAACTTTTCAATACTGCACACATCTAGTCACAAAATTACAATGACAGAATATGATGTATTATAACTTCACATAAAAGGTAATAAAAGGGGGCACTCATGCTGAAGTGTTTGGGTCCTGACTACTGAGAGAGTAATCGCTGGGTGGAACTTTAAACAACACAGTAAAAAATACTCCATCCGTCCCTTTTATATTGCAATACTTTCCTCTTTGGGATGTCCTTAAATGATAGCAACGTTTCCTTAATTAGTAAACCTTTTCAAGTGAAAATACCAATTTATCCTTCAAGTATCTTTCTTTTTGATTAATTATAATCTGATTTGACACCACTAACTCCACTAACTTCACACACTTAACATTTATCTTATTTTTCATTATATGATTTAACATCACTAACTCCACCCACTTAACTCTCCATCTTTTAGGGGTAATTTTGTCAACCTTTCACTTTTCTTACTCACCTTAATCTTCGTGTCATATCCAAAAGTCGCAAAAAGTAAGGGACGGAGGAAGTACCAACTTAAAAATGCAAAGAGGCAGAAGTTAGAAGACACACCTCAACCATAGACACTAGAACTGCAGACATCATAGCAAATGAATGCCCAGCTGAAAATGTAGGAGGACCCCACTGCAGAGGATATGGAAATTTAAACCTGAAGCACAACGCAGAATATTCAGCCAGGTCAAAAGCTAGCAGCAAAGGGAACAAAGAAGAAGCCATATTTTTATTATACCAAGGGGCAGTAGATATGAGATTTGCCCTATCGGTACGGCAACTGCTCTGCGTTATGCTTGGCTTGTCACGATAAGCCCCAGCGGCAGTTAGAATAAGGGAGTAGATCCAGATGATGGTCACACAGATCAAAACTGGAAACCGCTCAAATATAGGAACATCTTTTAATGGCCTCACATTCTTTAGATACTGCAACTCCCAATATCATTACTGAGTAAATAAGAAATGGTAAACTGAATCCTAAATTGAACAACAAAAATCAACACAGAAGTCTGAAAGATAACTCACTTGTGATAGTCCAATCACCAATAAAAGCATCGGCAGTCCAATTTCCACACAATTCCCCAACTGGAAAGTAAAGTATGGCAAACAGAATAATCATGTACTCCCGATAATATGCAGGTGTCATATAGGCATCAAATGATAAATCCATGTTGCAAGATCCAGAAAGAATGCTAATGCGCAAATAAAAATTCTAGATACAAATCAGATTTCAGCTGTCAAAAGAGTAAATAATCCTGTAGGAAACTGTCAAGAGTAAAAAAGGCCCTTCAAAAAACACAGGGACTGATAGATGCCCAAAATGGTTTTATTTTTGCATGAGGGAAAGCCAAAATGAAAATCACAGCAGGTTTACAAGATAATGACAAGCTAAAATCAGATTTGTCAATGCTTACCAGGGGAAATCCACGCTGAAACAATCCCAAGCCAACTAAGCTCACTACTGGTGCCATTCCAAGAGGACTGAAGAAGCTGCTAGGAAAATGAAACAGTAATGTAAACATATAGAGAATTTTTTTTGACAATATTAAACGAGCCAGCGACATACCGTGAGAAAAGACCCCAGACTTGACTGTACCCCAGGATGATCTGTATGCTTGAGGCAACAATAAGAGCTCCTTGGATGGCTCTCATTGTTTGTATAAACCTCTACAAGTAAATCATGTTTGTCTCCAATCAGTAAACGAAATATTGAATTTGAATAGGTAAGAGAAGTCCTACTAACCAAGACACAAAACTAAATGTAGAAGGCCGACCGTGTTTGAGCATATCCGTTAGTGCTTAAATGATTTGTAACTAATCATATACAAATACCACATTGCTCCACTTGGTGTACATTTTATCAGTGTAAAGATATTAACAATTGATATAACCATGACATGAAATGCCCTTAACTAGATTGTCAATGTTCTTAATCAAGAACTCTACTGTGAATTGATACTGAGTGATACATAATCACCTGGCAGCATGTAGAGTAAGAGTGAAATAGCATTTCATCTCAAGAAATAAAATTGACGGATAGGGGTCTGTAATTGGAGTCAATTCATCTCTAAGCCTTCAGATTGGAGTCCTTTCTTTCCTAAGGCACAGATTTTTTTTGTTCGCAGCTGAAGCTGACTGAAAAAGGTAAATCTATTACCTTATTTACTGGCATATCGATTTTCTCTTAACTACAAATGTTTACTTGCAATAAGTTCTTTCTTAACGCGCCAAAACGAAAAGAAAATGGTGTGTGTGTATTACAAGCAAGCATTGGAGGAAAAGCAAAATCACAGCTGGCTTACTTCATGTCGATCAGTTATTCGTTGCAGAGAGGAGTCATTTATTATGTAAGCAATTGGAATGACATAAGCGTATGAACCCCCGACTATTGCTGGAAGCCTTGTTCCAAAAAGAGCTTGGAGAAGTGTATTTATTCCGGCTACAAAGAGCAGAGTTTGTATAACCCGTGCTTTATCTCCCTGGTTAAAACAAGCAACACAGGGTCACAGACAAAGGACGAATTTAAAAGGGTAGGAAATGAATAAGGAAAAGGCTAACATGAAGAGACATATGACCTATAATACAATCCTCAGTCCAAGTTACAAACCTGATCTTCCTTAAAATGTTGTGCCCTCTCGAGAACAATTATTTCAATTAGCTGGAGTGTATTGAAAAGACTATCTACAGCCAGCTTTTAATGTTTAGCTCTCACTGTCCGATCTCAACTTTTAAACTATTATTCAAAACAATACAACTGTTCCCAAATGGATTCATTGACTCTGTGTGAATCAAATAAGTTACTTACAGGACAGATGAGCAATGCAATCTTAACCTCAAAAATGGATTGCATTTCCTTTTTAAAAAATCCAACTGATAAGTACCTAACTCAACAGTTCGGTAATAGATCATTGATATGGAAGAGGAAGGTGAAAATAGAAAGTTTACTAGCTTACGTCACTTCCACCCATTGCAGGAACTAGCATTGAAGGAAGCATTACACTTGTGCCCAGCATCAGGATGTAATTTTGGAATGCTAATACAATCGTTTCAACTGCAACAAAGATCATTAACCCATCATAAAGCAGTAGACTTAATAGCATCATGATCCACGTTAAAAGAAGCAATCCAGAAACTGCATTCATTCCAAAACAAGGTGCAAAAGTTAGGTTCCCTGAACCAAATTAAACCCATTTTCCGTTTTCGTACTTTGTCGCCACCCATTCCAACAACCCCGAACCCAATACTGATTAACGCATTGAAAACCAGAAACGAACAGAAATGTAAAAATTTTATTTTAGACACTCTCATTTTCTACTCATTATACACATGTACGTACGTTTCAGAAAACAGGGGAAATGATTGAAAATCCATCGCCGTGGACAATGCGTTACAGACGTCGAGGACATAGATAAATAGAAGAAAGGAAGTGAGATCAGATGAGATGGAAGGAAAAAGTACCCCAGGGAGGGTTAGAATCTATGCAGTACTCAAGGTCCTGAAGCTGTTCCATGGGAGGGTGCATTATTTCAGCCATTTTTCTTTCTTGAAGAAGCTCTTGGCTATGGAGTTACAGGAAGAAGAAGAAGAAGAAGAAAGAAAGAAAGAAAGTAAGAGTACAGATATGAAGAAGGGAATAAAAGAGTAGCCGAATTTTTTTGAAAAGCGAGAAAAAAGAGAACAATATGCTATCGTTTATGCGAAAGGAAAGCAATATAGTCTAGTCTCTCTCTCTCTCTCTCTCTCATTTCTTTCTTTTGAAACAGAATTTGATTTGTCGAATTTACTCCTCTTTTGTCGTTTATTTACCAGATAGCCATCCGGGCCCGCTCTTCAGCTAACAGTCGATCAATGAACGCATGAGCACCAGGGGCCCACGTGATCTTCACGGCGTCGTTTTGCTCGTCTTTTCTGGAGTTGACATTGCCGTTTTTGAATTTTGAGGTCATCAGATTTGACTCAACAGTGAATCTTTTCATCGCATTCGCGTCAAACGAACTTGAATGAGATCATATCATACTTACTTGTACCATACACGATTTTCACATCTATTTTTTAATATTTAATTGGTGATTTTTTTTTTACAACTCTTATAAAAATTAAATAGTTTATATGAAAATAGTAGATGAATGTATAGTTGTAATACTAACCTTCGGTTGTGTTCTATCAGCCAAATTTTGGCCAAAAAGTGGCATGAAAATGGGTGAGAAATTTATGAGAGTAAAATTTTTTAAGATTAAAGAAAATTTAAAATGTTGTTGATTTTTTTTTTCTGTGGAAATAACACTACCTTCATCAAATAAACCCAACGACACTTACATCATGGAACCAGAGGTTTTACAAAAATCAACAAAATCTGGCATAAAATAAGATCAAAACGCCAAAAAAACTATCTTTGTGCCTACTGGCATATTCATGTCTTTACAAGTAACTATCAAGAACCTCTATCAGCAAGACTATTGTCTAACAGCCTTGGCTCAAGTGACACTTAGTGTGCCACAGAGGTGGGTGTCCGGACTCGAGGTCTTGGCTTCGAGTCCCTGGGCTGCCAAGACACAGGAGTTTTACCACATTACGATTCGAGTTTAACCCCATGCGGCTTGTCTAATCTAACCATCTGACCTACTGCTGTTCAAAAAAAAAAAGCAAAATGCTATCAAAATAGCAAAATGTCAAGTGCTAACTGTACGCCAAAATATATTCTGTAGACAAATCCTCTTTCTAGTTTGAGCTAAATGAACAACATAATAATTCTGTCGTCCTCTCTTGTCTTCTTAATCTTCTATAATTCCTCTCTTTCCATAATAATTAATGAATTATCTGGAGAGATGACATAGAGAAGAAATGAGAGATGTTTAAACCAATCACAAGTAGTCAAAAGAGAGAAAATATGAAAAATGTTTAAAAAAGGTAGATTTAGGGAAGTTTCCAAAATTTTGATAATGCTCCAAAATTGAAGAAAACTCGTCATTCCCCACCCTGATTCCCCATTTTAGAGAGTGAGGTGGAGAACTGTTGGACAAAATAAATGCTCAGAATTCTCTAAAAATGAATAAACTGTTAAAAGATGCTCTAAGTGACTAAGTGCTCTATCATGACTATTCATTGGCTAAGCAAAACTTGCATCATTCTATCTCACTCGTAGGTTCCAAAAAAAATCTCGATGCCTGCTCTTTTAAGTATATTTTTTTTAAAAAAAAAAATTAAAATTTTATTAGCCTTTCAATTTTCTCTCGATTTATACTCACAAACTTCTATTCCAAATTTGAAAAGTTAGCTAAAGTTGTAGAAAAACTGCTTAAAAGAACATAATAGTTAGTATTACTACTATTTAAGCAATCTTAGAGAAAGTGACACATTTTCTATTAAGAAATTTATTTTTTAACATCATCAAATACCTTAAATTTCTCTTATCCATTTAAAATTTTATTTTATTTTATATACCAAATTTACTCTGTTATTCTGGATTCAACAGTTTAAAATCTTTGTGCTGATGTATGAATTTTTTAAAGACATAGATAGTTATTGTTATATTTATTTTTCTAGCATCTTTATAAATTTTTATTCAATTATACCAATAAACTAACCTATATACATGCACGGATGGAGTAACATTAATGGAGGAATGTTCCTCTGTTAACCATGTTATGTACGGTATAATCTCGGAGTAAATAAAAGAATCCAAAAGTGCATGGACCCACTGAATTGGTGTATTTTTTGTAGAACGAACTGTGGAGCTCAGGCGAGGAGGATGTTGCTTTTTATAAAACCGAGGGAGGTGGGAGGGAGTAAATGTTGTCACATGCATATGTATTAAATGTTTGGTAAATAACACACCAAAAAGATTACCAAATTTCCCAACCCGTTATGTATCAATTATTGAACTTTTAGAGCATGTCCAACAACATCCCTAAAAGTTTCTCTAAAATGAAGAAGTAATAGCCATATTCTCTAAATTATTTTTACTCTAACTCCAACAGTTTCTCTATTTTGGAGAAGCATGCATTTATTACAATAATAAAATATTCTACATATTTGACTAATAATTAATGAATTGATATTTTTTATTTGAAACTGATTTTTGTATCCAATTAAATGTTGAGTTCACACCAATGAGAGGAGAGAGGAAGTGACTATTTATGTTGGAAAAGCAAATTTAGAGAAGACTTTAAATTTTGGAGAATGCTCCAAATTTGGGGAAGGCTGCCCATTTTTCCTTCTCCTTCCCCATTTTGGAGAATGAGACGGAGAATCTGTTGGACCCAAAGACAGCCCAAATTTCTCCAAAATTGAGCATTCCCATAAAATGGAGAACCTGTTGGAGATGCTCTTATAATTGTACCGATCTAATCATTTCAACTCTTTCCTTTTTGGGCTGTCCCAGAAAAATTGATCACTTTCCTTAAAAGGAAACTTCTCACTCTTAAAGTTACTAAACTATCTCCACTTTATCTTTACTTTTTCTACCTCATTTTTTATACGCTTTCAATCAAGGGGCAATTAAGTAAACTTATTAAAAATCTCACATTCACCTTAATCTCCGCGCTCAACCAAATCCTTCAATCTTTTGGGGACAGAGGGAGTATTTGATTAGAATTAAATAAAAGTAAAAAGAATGTCATATCATTTTCTATCACCCTAATTATTCTTTAACTTTTTCTTTATATTCTGTTAACGTCTTTTTTTAATCACTAAATTAGATACCGAAAAATGGCATTGCAGCTAAAAAACAGAACAAGAGGAGTAGGAAAGAATGTCAAAAAAATGGCGGGGAGAGCTTAGTTGGTTGGGGCGATGAGTGGCAGGGTCGTAAATAGTAGAGAAGGAAGGGGGGAAGGTGTAAGAAGAGAAAGGTGACGTACGTAGGTAGGGTGGATAGCGACATCCCCAAAATCCGATTCCCAGGAAATTGAAATTTTGGGTTGTTTTCGAATCTCGGGAAGATAAGTAAGAGCATCTCTCCTCTTCCCTGCTTGCTTTTCATTCTCCTTTTTTGTTTCACTCAAAACCAACCTAGCTTGTGAAACAAGTAGTACATCTGCATCCATGCCATGCCAGACTGCCAGTTTGTGATTATTTAAAATCTATTTATCTTTATTTTTTCAGGAAAAAAAACTTTTGAATTTCAACTGTACATTAAGCAGTTTTCCACAATTTGGATACAACTAAACTTAATGACTGTATTGTTTAATTACGGAGTTAGTATAATACTCCTATAGTTTTAGAATTTTTTTTTTGATAGATTTAATTAGGCAGGAGATTAAGACGGGTAAACAACATCCTTACCTGGGCTCAACTGTTCGTTCAGTTTCAGTCATCTGCTTATGGATTGTCAGCCGTATGATATGGGAGGGATCTCACATTTGTACGTGGGACTAATACGTTTTTTAATTTCTAATAACTGCGTGCACGTAAGTTTTACGTGTAACAAATAGAAAAGTACATAAATGTAAAACCTGTACTCCGCTCTGTATGTGTATGTCACGTGTTTTTGCTTTACTGTCAGTTGGGAACATTTTTTTTAATAACTATACTGATAGCTAAAGGGCGATCTCCGACGGTTTGGATGTTCCGGTGACCGTGATAAGAAAAAAGAGGTGGGGTGTGTAGTAATCACCTTATTTTTGGGTTGGCATCACCCACTTATAGGGTGATGCCAAGACTCTCCCACGTTGGGGTAGAGTGTTTGGTGAGATCCTTCCCCACGCGTGAGCCGCTGACTTCTGACTTCAGAACGGCGGATTAGACACAACTGTTTCAACAGTGTTTGTCTGACAGTACTTATGTGTGCTTAGTACAACTTTTGTGTCTTGTGTCTTTGTGACTTTTAGCGTGTGTCTTGAGTACAATTTTTCTGGTCTTGTGTCTTGTGTGACTTTTAGGCGTGTGTCTTGGTAGAACTTTTGGTTGGTGTCTTATGTTGGAGTCATAAATGGTTCTCAGAAAGCGTCATCGCCAACAAGATCATACGGGGCGCCCTTATGGGCTGTATACGAGGGGCTCGTCGTATTTACGAGGAGCACTCCTCGTGTTGGTAGGCCTGACCCATATGGCGTTTACGTTTGGCAATACGACCATACGAACTGGGCCCGTATATATCATATACTGTTCTGAATAACTATTTTAGTTTTACGTGTAAACTAGTATGTTTTAGTTAATTGTATTTCGACAAGAAGCAAAAGGTAACTCCTTCAAGTACTGGTTCTACAGACATGGAAACCATAAAGGCGCAGTAGCCACTATTAAACCATATACTACTATAGTATTTCACTCAAGATGTGTGTTGGATGACATACCTACATTGCATGTCAAGTACTGAAACTTTATCGCATGAAACGCCTCAACTGGTCATGCTTACAAGAAAACTCACCTTTGGCTAAAGGCAGCATCATTCAGGTGACAGCAAGAGGCTCTGGTTACATTTTCATTCGATTTCTTTGTCGGGTCCAGCATAAATGGTACAACAAACAGAGATCAAAATAAGTATACAGCCCACAAGTCGACAAAAAGATGGAGCAACCTTTGAAGTGCCCATGCCCCATAACTGGGACAATGCTGCCTGAAATACAATTAAGACAAGCAGTCAATACCAAAAATCATAGGTCTAAAATGGTCAATTAGATCATAAATAAGGGAGGACCTCCATGTACAACATATTCACAACTTTGCTGGTTTTCTCCAGTTGTAGTCCGCGTGCTACAAGTAACTGCATTAACCATAATGACAATTTCAGATTATTAAGGTAGCTACCATACAGTCTCAATGGTTGTTAGATGCTGAAAACTGCGTGTCTAGGAATTAAATATAATGAAGTTTCACCTTAGTTGCCTTCATTCTAATATATCTAGCGTGCACTACATTAAGCACATTTAAGTATGCACCCGACACACCTCCAGCGACCCTAGGTGAGGTGAGGCACATTTAAGATGGGAGCCTGAGGCACTAAGACATGCAACTGTTTCATTGTATGCCCAACTCCACTTTTTAATTTTTGACTTGGATAATTACCCACCTATTGCTTCATTCATATTTCTTAAAATGATGAAATCAAACTGTGAGACATAAAGCTCTCTTGTATTGCACTTATATAGTTAAGAATCTGTCTCTCTTCACCCATATTTCTTAAAAGAAACATCAACCAGAAAAGCATTAACACTCTTTATCTTCTCTCTTATTTGTTCTTTTGATCACAGGTAAATGTCTTTCTCAAAGGGAAATAATGAGCGTGCAAATGAGTGTCCACTTTTCAAGAAAAATAAAATCATAAGAGTATTGTGTTATTACTCTCTTAAACTTATCCCTTGAAATAGTCTACTCCATTTCTTTTGAATTCCTTCAGTGTGAAACAAAACAATTTCTGTTGTTTAAGCTACTCTGAATCAGTTACTCCACGAATTACTGAACTTACATTTTTAACCTAAGCAAATAACTTGCCCTCTAATGTAGTAGTTTAAAGTGCTTCTATATCATATGCATTCGATTATCTATCATCATGCACAACGGGCACCTTGGGGGAACTTTTTTCCTATGTCATGGACCTTATGCAACACAAGAGTTTAGCACCTGAGAATGGTTTTGAGGAAACTACTTCCCAACTGCAAGGTTGTCTGATAATTTCAAACCACATAAATAAGATATTATTTTCTTTCTCTAAAATAGGGATTAAAAGTCGAACCTCGGCGAAGAAGGACAAAACACCAAGTCCAAGCATGAGGAAAAAGGTGTGTATACCTGGTAGCACAAGTTTCTGCAGAGTATAACATGTAAAAGTTATCCATATGCCCAAGCTAAAGAGAGAAGGAAATTATGACTTGATTATGTCTCCTTAAAACATGATGAACACATCACATGGCATGCTCATGGAAAAGCATCCTAAATTTATGCTCTTAGAGCGAGTTGTCATTGTTGAGATGTGCTTCCGAAACTACCTATTTTATTACTATTTAGTTTATTTAGGAGAATTAGTTAAGTCATAAGTCTTTAGCAATAAGAATTAGGATTAATATTATTTTAGGATTCCTATATCAACTAGGATTTGGTCTGCTACAAGCCTATATAAGCTTAAGGTTGTAAGCACAATAGATTAATAAAGTTTCTCCCGGTTTCATACGGTTTCTTCTTCTTTGTTCTCTCCTCTTCACATCTCTCACCACCAAAAACACCAACAAGTGGTATCAGAGCATATTGATCTTGAGGGACCAAGAACGACACATAAACCCTAAACCAACATATATGGAGAATACTTTATTCAACAACATGTCTCCACCCATCTTTGATGGAACCAATTATCAGATGTGGTCCATCCGGATGCAAGCTTATCTAGAGGCTTTAGATCTTTGGGAAGTGGTGGAGAAAGAACCAGAAACAGAACCAGAGAACATATCAAGCCACAAACAGACAAAGTCAAGGCGGCGGAAGTACGCGATGAGGAGCTATTTTGAAGTGTATGTTTCTCAAGAAACATGGAAGAGTGTTGCATGTATGTTAAAATTGCAGAAGACAAAATTGGTCGGGATGCAAGCGAAGAAAAAGAAAAGGAAAAAAAATATCTTTTGAGGAATAAACAGTTTCGAAGCAAGGAGGAGTGTTGAGATGTGCTTCCGAAACTACCTATTTTATTACTATTTAGTTTATTTAGGAGAATTAGTTAAGTCATAAGTCTTTAGCAATAAGAATTAGGATTAATATTATTTTAGGATTCCTATATCAACTAGGATTTGGTTTGCTACAAGCCTATATAAGTTTAAGGTTGTAAGCACAATAGATTAATAAAGTTTCTCCCGGTTTCATACGGTTTCTTCTTCTTTGTTCTCTCCTCTTCACATCTCTCACCACCAAAAACACCAACAGTCATTATTATACAATGCTAAATCAGGCAAGTTATAGACACAGGTAACTTGGTTATAGAGTATAGACCACAAAGCGGGGAAATCTCAATAGAAAGAGTATAACTCTGACAAGTGTAAGAGAGGCATGATGAATCAAGAAATGGCACCCACCTCAAAAGCAAACATGTATGCTGCAGAGGCAAGGCTAGCCAGCATCCCAAAATAAAACACAGGAACCCTGCATCAATGTGCGAGCAATCATTAGACTAGGAACCTACTATCAAAATGATTGATCATCAAATAAATGACAGCAAAAGTCTTGCAGTAAATCAAACGTGAAACAAAGCAATATCAAATCCAGACTATGACATCAAATTGTGGAAAGAAACTTAAAGGAAACAGTAACAAAATGGAAGCAGACAGCTTACACAGGTTGGTCAGCTGCCTTTACTGTAGCCTTAACGAGGCAGTAGCTGATCCCACCAGAAATTGAAGAAAACAAACCAACCAAGATAAAATAAAAATGATTTCTTCCTTTAGCATTTATGTCAGTTTCATGTGAAGCCTTAAGCAACAACCCTGCCACCACATAAAAGAAAAGTCATCATATATCATCCATAAAATCTCTTTATCAGATGCCTATAATCTCATTGTTTCCTTCAAAATTAAGGTAAAAGTCCATCATAGGTTTCAACTTTCAAGCCTTACGAATTCTTGACTTTTTCTTTGATACGAGATGTATATAGACAAGGGAGCACCAAACTGACCAAAAGGGGTGCAAATTCTCACGAATCAGAAGGAAAAAACTAGGAGAAGATAGTAACATTTCAAGTGTGTGAATAAGCCTTCATGCCAATTATAGGTCTGCAGTGCCAGTCTGCTCCTGTACTATTGAGGGTTTATAGAAACCATATGAAAGTGAGTTATGATAGACAGACAAAGAGTTGTACCATGATGGGTATCCAGGGTAAAATTGTGCCACTGCCCTTTTGTATTAATTTTCAAATGTAATGCAAACAAACTATAAACAGTTAATTGACACTAAGACGTATGAACTTGATGCCACTGAACTTAACATAGGTATAATCAAACTGCAGGATGATGATATACAGCTCAAGAATAATACTCCCTCCGTCCATGAAAAGTTATTATACTACACACATTAATTTATAATTTGAATCTAAATTATATGAATTTGTATATCAAAACGTTGAAGAAATAAAATTATAAATTAAATACTGAAAAGGAAACACACCACTTTTTCAGGGACGGAGGTAGTATAAAGCTCGAAAGCATAAAAAGGAGGTCTTACCATTTTAGCCAAACAACAAAAATACAGCATGTTATCCTCTTACAGAATTCTTAAAAACATAATGATGACAAACTACACAATCAGGCTAAAATATTTAATACAAGGTTCAGTTGACTCACTTCTGTACCTTGTGTGGGAAACATCTGCTGAAAAATGAATAGCACGCCAAAGAAACTGCAAGCAATACCTACAATATGATGGGTACAACAAGGAAATCACTCTCAAGTAAACAGGAGTAAAGGAATCTTCCTTAGAATTCTATATAACGAAGAAACCAAGAAGAAAGAATAATTCAGAAAAAATAAGAAAAGGAAAAGGAGAAAAAAAAAACTAAAATACAGACCTCCTATTTCAGAAAATTTCAACTTCTCATTTAAAATAAATCTTGCCATTACTGAAGTCATAATGGGACCCGTGAAGCTCAGTACAATCGCTTGTGAGAAAGGTAGCCTTTGAATGCTGAAATAGAAACAAACTAGTTACAACAATAGCAATTATTTTCATCATGTTAAATAAAAAGAAGCTGGAATATTCAGTTAAAAATTAGAATGAGTAAGCAAGATGAAAAATAAAGTTCATGTTGTAATACACTTAAGATTCAGATCAGCAAGATGAACACAGTTAGAATACAGATGAACTCTGCATCCAGAGAATACAAATGAACTCAACAAGTACTGACTGCTGCTGCTTGCACCAAAACTACTTTTAGTTTGATAGAAAGTCAAAGTTATAAATTAAGATAAAAGTTAGATGTCACTGTAATATTATATTTACAGCCTTGCACTCCAATTATGATCAAAATAGATCCTCCGTAGCAAATTTCAATTTATAGTACTAAATGCATACTTTATGGACTGTTTCCCAGTTACCATGCATATGCATGATTAAAAAAAATTGCATGTAATATTTTTAAAAAATACATAATAAAATTGAAAAGACACATTTGAAAGTATGTTTTTAGTATAAAAAAAAGACTATTTTCTTAAATTGTGAATCATGAGAAATAAAATCTAAAGTTAAATGGAGAAGGCAGTTAATGAAGGTTTTAAGATCTTCTAATCCATTGGTTAAGGCACGAAAATTGGAACTTTTTAAAGTGAATTTGGATACATTTTCCATCCACACACATGTATTAGATAGAAGGAAAACAAGTTAAACAGTTAATTTGAAATAAGGAAAAAAGATGCAAGTAAAAAAGAAGGAATATATCTAAACAAGGGAAAGGATATAGTTATCAAACATGATAATGTTTATACTCAAACCCCATCCATTGCGTTATTTTTGTATTCAGGTCCTTCCAAGTTCTTTCAGGGTTAATTCATCTCAGGTTTCAGGTTCCCTGGGTTCCAATTTAATTGGGTCAACTTCATGACGGGTTCAGATGGTTGACATTTTTAATCAGGTCGTGTCGGGATCAATTCAAGGGTCCGTTATGGTCGAGTCTTGTTAATTTTGCCTTGGCAGTAGGCTCTGTGTAGGCAGTGGTGTTGTAATTCTTAAACGGGCGATATCTTTTTTTCTAGGTTCTGTCCCATCTCTCAAGGGCCAAGCTAGTGTTGATTTTTAATATATACAATTACTGTTCAAAAAATAATAATAATAAAGGAACCTAACCAGAGAGAAAAAAAAAACTCTCTAGATAGAATATGTAATCCCTAACAACTTGGGAAAACATAAGAATAACCTTACTCTTTAAAATTAATAAAAACTACACTAGATTAGGCTTGAAACCCTCCTGAAAACTTAATAAAAAATATAGAGCTACATATAAACAAAGCCTAAAGTCCATTAAAAATTCGTGATCATATTGATTCCTATACTTGTATTCTCCATCAACCAGCCTCAGTTAATCCTGTTTTTCTTTAAGGGAATCAAAAAAATGTTTACATGGGCCCTCTTCATACCGAAATTCAGGGATCATATCTTAATATTTCTACTGGAACTGGAAAAGAGAAATCTCATTAGTTTGTGTAATGGTGATCCGTAACATATGGCAACAACATCCTAAGCAAAATTTCATAGAAAAGAAAAATCTCATCATATTGTGTAGCATTGATCCATAAATAAATAGCAACAACATCATACACAAAATTTTACAGATACCTACCAATGAATAAACGTCCATAATGAGAGATAACCAACTAGAGCTCTCAAACACAAAAGCCTAAGGGGAAGTGTCGCTCCAATTATGGGCTGTCCACTTTTTCTCAACCACACAAATGATAGTATCAACACAACTGTACACCTTGCAAAAGCGGTCTCAAACAGAGGAACTGGTTGGGCTGCCAATTACGAATAATACAAGAAATCAGATATAATTATCAAATAATACTCCTAGTCCTAGGTGAAGAAATAGAAAAGAATGCAGGCTAGTTATCTTTCAGGAAACTCTAATGATGAGATTCATAATGGACATCAAGATAGGACTGAATGACAGGAATTTTCATATGAATCATACAAGGAACAAGAATGAAATGAATCTCCACTTCAACAAGAATGAAATGACTCTCCACTTCTGTTAAGGAGGAATTTAACTGGGAAACAGTGAACCACTAACCAGTAAACATATCAGTAATGACTTCCATTAAAAAGTATAATGTAGACGAGAGGGCCGTGCACAATAGACCAGAGTATCTGGATCCATTCCATACCCATAAAATAGCCTCTGCAATTGGCAGTGTGTCATTTTCTGATAATTTTATCACTTGCTCCTGCAAACACAGACGCAGAAGAAGCCTGAGACTTCACTACAAACAAATAGTCCTAACAGGAGCAAACTAGGCGAATGCAGTGACCAAATTAAGTGAACCACCCATTAACTGTTGAAACAATGAGAACGTGAAGAAGTAGATGGAATGAGATTTGAAGGCAGTGCAAGTCCAGGGTTTCACACACACCTGTGCAATTTCTTATACTTACGAGTAACTTGAACAAGTATAAAAAAAACGAGTAACTTAGACAAGTAACAGGTAAAAGAAAATGGTTCAAACACAGATGTAGTGCTCATGTATCCAATTCAATGGAAACGAGGAATGCAATGAAGGTTTTCACTAAACGGACGATTAAAGAAAGCAATGAGCATGAACAAACACAAAAGTACCAGCACAATGGCACGATGTTACAAGTAGAGACAAGACTCCATGGAGGTTTGAAGGACGTACCCTAGGTTTCGCGCGGGAATAAGGGAGTGCGAAGATGTTAACCCTGGGACGATGAGATTGATGAGTTAGGAGAGGCGTTATCTCGCCGGATCCAGATACTTCGCTGCCGTCTGAGGCAGAGACGTCGCGCACTATCAGCTCCACTGCACGATCCGAATCAGACGACATGGACCGGATCACGTATTGGAGACCAGAAACCGGCCCGTGAAATGGAGACGGGCTAGTCGATGGTGCGCGCTTTCGCTGGTCGAATATATTCGAGGGTATAAAATTACAGACGAGCTGAACTGAGCTAAACCGAAGATGGGGGCGGTCGCTGGAGGAGTTTGGTAGGCCTGTCGTAGGTTGGGGAAGAGTTCGACGCAACAACCAAAGCAACCGATTTGCACGATACAACGTCCACAGTTCCGCGTTCTTACATGTTTTTTTTTTGTCGAAAATGGGTAATTTTATTAACTAAATTTTACGGAATCTTTAAATGATAATTACGAAATCTCTAAATTTATCATCTAAATTTATTTTATAGCAAAAATGTGGGTAAAGTGCACGGTTAGTCCCTTAACTTTATTTATTGTCCTATTCTGGTTCCGTTTTAAGAATTTGTCATGTTAAAGTCTTTTATCTTCATATTTTTACCCTATCAAGCTCGACCCAGCACAGATTCCACCATCTACGTGCCATCGACCCGAACCGAAAAACGCCGTTGACGAAGCCCTTTTCCTCTGTTTCCTGACGGATACCGCCGCGAAATCGATTTCATCGGCGCCTCTCCTATGGGACGGAATTCGGAACGTGACGGCAGTGGAATTTAAGCCCAATGTAGTGCTCCGATCATGGAAAAAATACCCAGTCGACTGTTTTACAAAATGAAAATAAAAGCCAATGGAATTAAAGATCATCGGTGAAATCAAAATAACAATGTATGGAGCTTACCTCGGTATCGAGATCGGAGGAGGAGATGGAGGAGATTGTGGGGGATGATGGCAGCTTGGTGGCTGGGTCGAGCTGGGGAGACCGGGCTGAGGCGAGAAAGGCTGGAGTGGGGCTTGCCGACGCCGACACGCCCTGGTGGTAGCTGATGGTTGTCGACAACGACGGAAGTGGTGGTGGTTATTAGAAACTCATATATCTAAGTTTAGGGTGCAAATAGTATAAAAGAAAAAGTACGTATCTAAAAAATCATTTTTCCAGTAAATTCGTTAACTTTACCACTGAATTAACGGTAAAGGACCTTAATAGGGCAAAAATATGAAGATAAGGGACTAACATGGCAAATTCTTAAAACGGGATCAGAATAGGATAATAAGCAAAGTTAAGGGACTAACCGTGCACTCTACCCGCAAGAATGCTATAAATGTTTTATTAAATGGGTAAATTTGTCACTGAATGTTAAGTTTTCATAGTTGTCAGTGAGATGTGCTTAAATGACACTCATGTAGTATGCTATTGGATGATTACATGGACATTAACTATACATTTGGTAAAATTTATGTTTTATTCACTTAAAAATTGTAAAACTAACAATATAACTCTTAAATTGTGACACATTTTAAGGTGAGATGGTTGGCTAGGGCCGGTCAAGGAGGAGAGAGATGGCTGGATGTCGACGGAGATTGCATGGGCAAGTGAGATGACTAGTGCGTGTTCCCAGGAAAGAAGAAATGTATTAAAATTTTGATATTCAATTGAGCGTATTTTTGTCCTTCCACTAGTTGGTGGAATCTCACATAGGTGGTAAATAGTCGTGACCCATTTATGGTGGGGCCCCGGCACCACCCTATATGTTGGGTGGTGTCTGTCTCAAAGAATGTACTTACTACACACCCTCTCATTTACTCTTCTCTACTCCCGAATAATCTTTGTGTCCATTGTTTGCAGGTTACATGTTCCATCTTCCTCTCTCTCTCCAATACTCCTCGCCCCCCCGATAAACACCGTCGGTCATCTCTCCACTGTCAGATTGGTAGACTTCTATCACCAACTGGGAAAACTAAATGTCCAATCACAAACTTGCCCTTTCAATAAAACGTTGGTAGCACTTTCATTTCAAAATGAATTTAAGTGATAAATTTATAGATTTTTCTAAAATCCACTAACAAAATTACTCATCCCTTTCCTTTTTATGAAATGTTTTGTTGACACCTTTTTAAGGCCATATTAAAATTACTCCTTTGAATTAAGGTGACTCAATCATTTTAGTCTTTTAACAATAACTAGCTCTAATTCATTATCTTTGATCACATTGGTGTTTGTTAACCTCATAAAAAGATACTTGTCTCCTTATATAAAAAAAAATACTTGTCTAGTCCTCTTAACTTCATAATTTTAACTAAGGTACCAAAAACTTGTTAAAATGATCAAATTAATCTCTACCAAAATCAAACCCCAGCCATACTACCGCCCAGCCTTGCTTTTTCTTTTTTCTCTTTTGGTATTTTTGTAAGTTAGGTGTAATTTTTTTCGTTTTCTCATAGAAAGCCTAAAACTTACTATTTCATCTGTTTCAACAAAACTGATACGTTTAACTGAGAATAGAAATTAAGAAATATTATTGATTAAAAGATAATAAAATAAAATTAATATTGAAAGATTTTCTTATTAAAAAACATATCAAATTACTGCGAACACAAAGATGGAAATGTATAAACTTTATCGGAACAAAATAGAAAATCGAGAGATGGTTAACCGTTTATAGATGTGGGACGATGATGATGTTACATTTCTAACACTCCTGCAGTGCCAGAAAAATCATTCAGTATGGTTAAATCATAGTTTAACCTACAACTTTTACCCCTTTTCACCTCATGTCATGTGTGTGTATTTATCACAGATGTAAGATATTCTGCAAATAATGAAAATATCAAATTTACATTTTTAATAAATGTCTATGACTGACTGATGTTTTAGTCTTTTAATTTATTAGATTAGTTAATTAAATTAATTAATTAATAGTATATTTAGGTAAATATTTTTCCTACATTTAATAGCACCATCATGGGGGACGACTACGACGACATAAGTTTACTGGAAGGTCCACAAAATGGAGAAAACAAAAATTGTTGTTTGCTCTAGTTACCTTTAACTTCAGACGGCTCATCTATTTACCACTATGGGTAAAACTACTAGCTGATTCTAATACCACCTACCTAATTTAACTAATTAACTAACAATTTTAAAGACTAAAATACCATTCTAGCTGAGTATTTACACACATAACACAACTATTGATTTTTCCAATTAGTTGGTAAATAACATCATCCCTTGAAGATGAGAACCACAACACAACCAAACAGGCTAGGAGTGGCCAACAAAAAAGATGAATCTTTTCACCCATAGTCAGAGATTATATCTCATCACAGCATAATCCGACAATAAGCTAGTTATTTGAATTCTCCTTCAAGAATTTATCAACACCATCACAAAACAAATCCAAAGTGCGAAGCCTCTCTCACCCACAAACCCAGGATTTGACAAGAAAAAAACAGCGGCAGTTTCTTCACAATGCTAGCATACATTCAACAACAAAAAACAGAATATGACCACAACACCACCTGTTTCTTCACAAGTTCTCAGATTTCTTCAAACCCAAATAAGAACAGCAGCAGTTACTTTGTCTTCTTATTGTAGCGAGCTAGGTGATGGAAGTCCAATACGCTCTATGTCCACGAAGCCAGCCATCCCTAAAAGAAGCAGGAAGCTATCCCTCAAGTTTTCGGTTGCTAGAGACAAAGTCATGAAGGCTCAGCAAGGAAGCCTCCGCCATATCAGATGTGAAGCAAATGCTTGCAGCATTGGCTCAAGCAAGGAACAACTTCTTTTGCACTACTCCTGGAAACAAACGGATCACTTTCCACTGGAAGTGTGACTAGAGTTCATTGATTGTTCGATTTCCTCAAGAGATCGACCTTTTGTTTCCACAACAAAATAGTATGTGAAAACTGCTGACAGAAGGGAAACACAACCAAAACCAGTGTAAACCGGACTAACTCCGAATTTTTCAACCAAGTCGAGGAAGAAGAGTCCCACCAAGAAGTTGCAGACCTGGTTTTTAAGATCACAAATCAATGCTATCCAAAGTATGCCAAAGGAACAGTTGCATTAATTGCCCACACTAAAAGTAGATAATCAACAAGCATCATAATTAGGTAGCAAATTTTATAGTTGTCTGCCTTTGATTCTAAATGCCGATAGATTTCCTTGTATGTATACGAGTAGATTGACCTGATACAAGTAGCAAGGTTCCTAGCTGAAATAGCCGATAGAAGAAATTCTGAAACAAGTTTAGAATCACATACCCAGTGTACAGAGAAACAAAATCCCATTATCTTCCCACGTGTTCTGTTGCTGCTCAGCTCTGGTATGATAAGACCAGTTACTGGACCAGCTCCAATTGCAAAGGTAAATATGTACCTTTCATAATGCAACTCAATAGTAAGACACATAATAACTTTGAATATTTTTTAGGAGAGGAGGATGCATTTGTTGATTAAGTTAATGTTGTCACAACCATCACACATGTACATGGTCGGGCTGGGGGTTTGAAACTCTCACTTTTGACACAGTTCTGACCGTTGATTTCTCTAACAAGCAGTTTTGAGCTTATCAAGCGTAAAACTTTGCCACTATGCTTTTGTATGAATATATAGTGTTAACAAATTTTTAATGATTAATTGACAATATAAACTTCATGTCATCGACCCCAACATATTTGGAATTGTTTGATGATGATGATTAAACATAAGGGAAATTCTTACATGAGAGTACCAAGAATAGATAAGTTGTGGCTGACACCCTCATTCAGAGGAGAACTGATAGCATTGACAATGAGAAACATTGAAACTGCCTGCAAAGAGAGAAGTAGGGACAACATCATCAGAAGAGATGGAAAGCAGTGAAATTTACCAAAATGCTTAGAAATATATTGCCTCCATCCCTGAAAAACTGTTACGCTTTCCTTTGAGGGTTGTCCCAAAAGTTACATTTCCCCCTTTAGGACAATTTAACACATTTTACTTTTACATCATCATCTTACTTTTTTACCCTCACTGCTTTTATCTTAATATTCATGCTCACAAAAATGAAACATTTTCTTTTTGGGAATGGAGGAGTATTATGATTTCCTTAAAGTTATTTACAACAAAAGGTCATGGATTTCCTATGTCGTCATGTTGTATCTTATTTTCCATAATGAAGGGTTCGCATACTCACCATTCCCATATAACTTCCAATCAAAAGCTTTCGTCTTCCTTCTTTATCCATTAAGTATAATGCAGCTAGAGCACCTAGAGGATCCAGCAAGGAGTTCCATATCTAAAGTGAGTAATCTTGTTGAAAAAGATGAAGAGAAAATAGAACAAGAAGAGGTTTCTCATACCAGCAAGATTAGTAAATCCTACAAACAAGCTTGCCAAAGCA
The DNA here is from genome assembly GCA_024586325.1 of Stellera chamaejasme. NCBI lineage: Eukaryota > Viridiplantae > Streptophyta > Magnoliopsida > Malvales > Thymelaeaceae > Stellera > Stellera chamaejasme. The sequence goes on along the minus strand of CM044982.1, from coordinate 7,233,510 downwards.
CCACTAGTAATGCCAACATCTTCAAAAGTCAATGACGAAAAATAGAGAACTGCATTTATTCCAGCAAATTGCTGAAGGAAGAAAAGTGTGCCTCCAGTAACTGCAACTGCCAAACAAAGAAAACCTATGTGATTTTTCATACTAAATACTCCCCCCATTTCAAATTAATTGCTCCATTGTTCTTTTAGGGAAATTCCAAAATAAATGTTATGTTTCCTCTTTAGGAAAGTTTTACCTACTTATTTGACTTTATTACCCACTTTCCCTTTATAGGAGTAACAGTTTCTCCTCGTTTACATATCAATCTTACTTTTTTATCCTAACTTCTACTTTACATTAATATCCATGTCCAAGAAAAGGGAACAATTAATTCGAGACAGAGGGAGTAGTACATAATTAAATTATCATCAAAAGTGTCCCAAGTGCATAAGGCTTGTGTTGCAAGGGTCTGGGGAAGTGTTTCTCATCTATGCAGCATTCACCTTTTTCTTAAAGTAAATCTGTTTCCACAACTTAAACCGTGACTTTTGGGTGATAAAGACACTAGTTAAAATTCGCAAAGGTATACCTCACTTGTCTAAAAGTACCCTTGCTCATGCAGAGCCATCCAACAAAACTGATTAGTATCCTCATCTTCAAACTACTTACTAGACTTTTCATTTCTACTACTTCTTCCTCAAGATTATTTCCCACACAATTCAGGTTCATCCAAAAAATATTTTGAAAAGAAAAGTGGATACAAGCAGTTCGGGAAGGACTGTTTTAGCAGTTAGTACACATGGCAAAGCCCTAGACTGAAAACTAAAAAAATACTTATATGACCACCTTCATACAACCTCGGGAATGTGGCTCCTCTAAAATTTCCAACCAACTGCTATCTGAATTACTAACATCATTACTGATGACTGACTGTAATTCCTTGATCACGTGATTGACATCTGATTCTCCCCAGATCTTACTTATAATTGCTTCAGCATTGTTGAGCTGTCCAACCTGTGTAAACACACAAGATTCTGGTTCATAAGTGGAAATAGGTCAGGAAGAAACGGGAAAAAGTTTGCATCTAAAACAAACAAGAAATATACCCTGCATAACCAGCGGGGGCTCTCTACAGCAAACTGCATACCAAATGCAAGAAGCAAACCAGGGGCACTTGCTACATGGAACATTGTCCTCCACCTAGAGACAGTTTGTTAATACTAATTGAAGAAAGAAATTTTACCATAAGATGGATCAATGTATAAATGCCATGAATTGATGAGAGAAAATATATCATAAGATGGATAGAAGTAAATATGTTATAAGCATCACTATAAATTTCAACTGCGCAAATGTATGTCTGCATGGCACCATTTCGGGTAAAGTGCACCTATGGTCCTGTAACTTTAATTATTGTACCACTAGGGTCCTATTTTAACTTTTTGTACTAATAAAGTCCTGTTTTCAAGTTTTTTTTTCATCCATGGTCCTATTTGACATTTTTGCCCTCAATTTTTAAAATATTGCCCTTTTAAACAATTGTAAAATATAAAAATCACCCTAACGTTTAACGAAACTTTCAATTTTACCCTCAATTGTTATAAACCCTACAATTTTACCCTAACTTTTACAAATACTTACAATTCTACCCTAAAAATTTTCTCTCCACTTTATCTCACCACCACCGGAAATCTCGCCGGACAGCAGACAACCTTCGCCGGAATGCCCTCTAAGCTACGAAACGCAAGTCTAGGCGGTAGATCCATAGCCCAAGGCCGCGGATCGCGAGCCCAGGACCGCAAATCACGCGTGCAAGGCCGCGGATCGCGAGCCTAGGGCCGCGAAGCACGCGCCCAAGGCAGCGGATCGCGTGCCCAGGGCGGCGATCGGCGGCCGAAGGGAGCGAATCGTGAGCCCCAGGCCGCGAATCGCGGTCCCGTGGTTTTCCGGCGGCGGTGGTGGGTCGGATGGTGGTTGAGATAGGTGAGTTGTAAAGTTTAAGGTAGATTGGCTGGTTTGTTTGTAGAATTTTAAAATTTGAGGGTGTAAATGGTATAATAAGAAATTTTCAGTTTATATTCGTTATTGTACCATTTCTGTGAAAGGGTAAAATAGTAAAATAATCGTAAAAGGACCATGGATGAAGAAAAAACTTGAAAACAAGACTTTATTAGTACGAAAAGTTAAAACATGATCCCAGTGATATAATAATTAAAGTTACAGGACCATGGGTGCACTTTACCCCACCATTTCACATATGGTACTGATCACCTCACTTAGCACACCTTAATATTGTGATGATCCACAATCTTATCTTGTGATTCTCTCTATTTTCACATTAGTTTCAGTTAGATTAAAAAAATACTGTTAGCATACACTTTGACACTTCGTTGAGAAACTAGAGAAAGAAAGGCAATGACAAGCTCACCAAGGTGGATTATCTTCAGCCGGTATTGCAAGAAAGAGCGAAAATATTATTCCCAAGCAGGTACCAATTTGGCACAAACTTCCCAAAGAACCCCTATATTTTGTTGGAGCAACCTGCAAGGCAGGAAACCGTCAACAAAGTAGGGCAGTGCAGTGCAGTGCATTCCATTTATAAGTTTCAACTGTCTCCAATTAGTAGAACAAAAGTCTCTTAATCTATTTCAATGGGTCTGTTCATGTGATGCCATTCCGCAAGAAAATTTTTCTACTCCATAGTCCACATAAAAGCAAAAAACAGACAACAGCACGAGACACAGGGTCATGAGCATATTCAGTAATTTTTAGCACATGCATATCAAAGTACTATAATGCACCTCTTGTACTAGTCCAAGTAAAGCTTGAGACAAGATAAATGTCACATCACACTAAATTACTCAGATGATAGGAAACGATTACTCAGCAAACAATTTTTTTTTATACACAAACTCGTTAGTAGAAGCATTCACTTATTAAAATGCATAATTCCTCATTCTATGTACATGCTATTGAATTACCTCTGAAATATATATAGGAACTAGAACTGTATTTACGCCAATTCCAAGGCCAACCAGAAATCTTCCCCACAATAGCGCATTTAAAGAATGTGCTTGAGCACTGCCACAAGTGGAAAACCAACTTCCAAAGTTAATACAAAGTACATATGGGACAAAGATCATCAACCGAAAACACAATCTACCAACTAAGTAAATGGAGAAAAGAATATGTCTGTGGCTTTGTGCACTGACACAAGTGGAAAACCAATTTAAGAAGGTAAAACAGAATGTTTCCGAGGCAAAGCTTATCAATCAAAACTACTGAAATACACTTAAACAAAATTTTCTTCCATCACAATTTTCTTCCATCACACTTAAACCTAAGTGACTAGGTAAGTAAACCCAAATACACTTAAACATTCTACTGTGCCTGCAAAAAGGCCATGAATTGATCAATTTTCTTCCATCACAATTTGCTTGAGAAGCAAGGGGGTAAAACAGAGGTCAGAAAACAAAATTTTAGTCCTCTGCAAGAGAATACTTACATGCGCCAAAAGTAATAATGCTGCTGTCGCTCTCATGTTAAGTAATAGTTATACACGACATAGCTATAAAGGAGAGCCAGTAAGGAGAATTTTCTTTCTCTACCCACACGAGCTATGAACACCTTTGAATGGTTATCCTTTCTTCTTCTTACCTCACTAAAGCACCAAGGACCAAAGGTATTGTGTCAATCTGAAAAGTGCGGCGACAGCCAAGCTTGTCCACCAATGAGCCACAGCTGATGCTCCCAACAAAGGCTCCAGCTATGAAAATGCTGACCACAAGGCCTTCGAGAATTTTGTCTCCTTCGAAACCAAGTTCTCGTGCAATGGAGACAATAGGACCATTCATCACTCTGCACACCGGTAGAAACACGAGAGCTCAGAGACCAATCAATCACGCTCTAGCTCTAAGATCATTCATTCAATCATCAGTCGGAAACAATAGAAAGAACTAACCCGATGTGATAACCAAATAGAAAATTGGCCATTGAAGCTGTCAAAACGTGAGGAAAAGCCGGTACCCATCCCAAATCAAGACCTTCACTAAGTTTCCTGGTCTCAATCTGCTTCTTTGTGGCAGATATTTGGAAATTCATTGGCCGAAACCGGAGACCTGGAGCTAACCTTAACGACGGCGGCTTCTCCGGCAGAGAGAAGAAGAAGAGCTTTGGCTTGACAGTAGCCGGGAGTACGTCGGCTACCGGTTTGGAAAGTGCCAGCATCGGACTTCTGTGGCGGGTGAAAAAGCGTTAAAAACAGTTTCGAAAGGAAGAGCTTACTGATGACTCATGAATGCTGCTTCAAATAGTTTGTTTTCCAAATCCTCTCGTTGGATAAAAAAGCGGGTCCATGAATCATGCTCCATTTGATGGCGACTGGAGCTTTTCGTTTTGAGCGATGAAGGGAAAGGAGCAGACACGACGACCAAGAATGCGTTTTTTCCGGTCAGGATAATTGCATTCATAGTACGAATTCTTCATATTTTATACAACGTAGTCCTCAACCTTTTTTCATTTATTATTTGTCGTTGATCTTCAGAATTTATTAAGATTAACGTCCTCATTTCGTCCGAAAAAATAGTCTCATTTATTTTCACAATTTTAAATATTTAATTTATAATTTATATAAATTTTTAGATATAAAAAATTAAATAATTTATATATATTAAAATTTATAATCTAAATTTTTTAATATTTTTTATTAATTTTTTTATTTTAATTTAAAATTAAAATCAAATATTTAATATTTCAAAAAGTGCGAGAAGTACACTATTTGTCTTACCTTTTACTGAATCCTTGAAAGACCGCAACGTCGTCGTCAACATAAGCCCTCTGCTGCCCTCTGACTGTTGCAGCTGGTGCTTTGAGTTGAAGCTCGGTTGCCGCCATGTCTTCGTCGTCCTCCTCTTCCTCCTCTATGGCTTCCAGGTATGAACCTTTCTTCGTATCCATTCGAGTTGTCTCTGCTCATTTTCCTATTTCAAGTGTTTCCCCATTTTTCGCAACACATCTTCGTCATATTTTCCGACACTGGACGTCGAACAGACGAGTGAGGGCCTTCAAGAGGTGGATGAAATCGTGTGGAATCGATTTCAGCGATTCCCTGGAATTCTTGGACAGCCCAGAGGAAGGCATTTCGGTGAGAGCGTTGTGCGATTTAAAGGAAGGCGATGTAATTGCCACCATACCGAAGAGCGCTTGCCTCACCATCCAGACGACCCGCGCCTCTGAGATGATCAATGCAGCTGGTCTCAGTGATTCGCTGGGTCTCTGTGTCGCGCTGATGTATGAGAGGAGTTTGGGGCATGATTCGCAGTGGGCTGGCTATCTTCAGCTCTTACCTCCTCAAGAATCTTTGCCTTTAGTTTGGACTCCTGAGGAGGTTGACACTCTTCTTTGTGGGACTGAGCTCTATCAGGTAATATCAATGCCCAAAACAAACATGAGTTTAGAAGAGCCATCTCTTTGGTTTCTGAGTTACTTTTCAGGCAGACAGTGAAGGAGGACAAAGCTCTTATTTGCGAGGATTGGAAAGAAAGTATTTTGCCTCTGCTAGATTCTGAATCTTCGAAGCTCAATCCAAAGTTCTTCGGTGTTCAAGAGTATTTTGCAGCCAAAAGTCTCGTTGCTTCTCGGTCTTTTGCGATAGATGAATATCATGGATCTGGGATGGTTCCTTTAGCAGATTTGTAAGTACAATTTTTTTTAAATATATAGATCAATCTCAGACAGTTAGTTCTATGGGTCTGGATTCTATTAGAACTTAAAGGGACGTGCCTTTTAGGTGATGGTTACTCTTCACTCTGTCCCATGTTGGTTGCAAATTCTCCTTTTCTTTAAATTTTACTCCATTGAGGATAGCTGTATGACAGGAACACATTATGTATGTTTTGTCAGAATTGCTATGAACTAACTCAGACAATTCAAACAAGCATTAGTCTTAATGAGTATATGACTTAATGAAGATTAAAATTGGAATAAATAAATAAATGAACGTATAATAGGATAAAAGCACCATTAAATCTCTGACAAAACTTCTGAATATTTTTCACTATTTATGAGATGAAGGGAGTGGTATATGATTAAATTTATGACTAGTATGAACAATGAGGAACGGAGAATGCTAGACTCAAAGGGTGTTGATTCTGTATTAAAAAAGGATGTTGATTATAACCTCGACCTATTAGTACATCAGTTGGTTGTTAGATTATAATATGGTTTCATTTGGGGCCTCCTTAGTCCTTACTCTTTCTAAATTTCATTTGATAGGGAAATCAGGTTTTTAGGTGTAGTGCGAGCAGATTTCTTGGTTTGTTTGAACTCTGGCTACAACTAATATTGCAGATTCATAATGGACCTACTCATATAGTAATAATTCTCCCTTTTCTATTTCTACCTATGGACTCTTTCTGCCTGTTCTAAGCATGAGACTGTAAAATTTCCAGAATGTCCTGAAAAATGCATTTAAACTCAGCTTAACATTTAGCCCAATTTTCGCTTTCGGAACGCATCACTACACAGATGGCTATTGTTGAATCCATTCTTTCTATCTTTCTCTTCCCTGAACACTTCGTGAAATGAAATGATTTTCTGATGAGGTATTTGTAATTATGTTTTGTGGATTTAAGCGTCAGAATCCCTTAGCATCGTCATGTAAATTCACTTTGATTGTGTTTAGTGCCTTTCTTTCCAGATTTAATCACAAGACTGGAGCTGAGGATGTACACTTCTCTGCTGCATCATCTACGCTTGAATCTGAAAGTGATTCTGACACCGAGGATAATGGTGATGAAATGAAAAGGTCCGATCGAAATCCTGAACATGAGGAAGTACGTGTCAATTCTACAGGAGGAGAGTATTATTCTGCTGATAGCGACTCGGAGAGCTCTTTAGCATCTTCTGCTGGTGATCCCTCTGTGCTAGAAATGATAATGGTGAAAGATGTAAAATCAGGATCTGAGGTTAGCAAGAATTTTTGCCCTGAAAAGAAAGGGTTAGAAAGCTTTTTCTCCATTTCCTTTTCTCTTTATCTTTTCTGAGGAATGTTCTGAAACTAATGCAAGGCAGACTCATGAGATTACATAAAACCAAGGTGCATTTGGTTGATTATATCAAGGCGGAGCTTTGTTATTAGAAGTACATTTTTTTGTGGGTTGGGGCTGTGTTCAAGTTTGTTTATCCATTGCAGGTGCACTCTGTTTGAGTTGCAAGACATTGGTAATAATGTGCTATAACATGTAGTCTGACAAGTTTGTATATCCAAACTAGTTATACTCAGTCTTTAATTTGATCAATCATGTATGTATTGTTTAATCTCATTTCAGCATAATGTTCAATATATTTGATGTCCTTTTTCGCTCATCAGATATTTAATACATATGGAGCATTGGGAAATGCGGCATTGCTTCACAGATATGGATTTACAGAACCTGATAACCCGTATGATATTGTCAACATTGATTTGGAGTTGGTTCTCAGATGGGGTTCATCAACATTTTCCAACCGGTATTCTAGATCCAGGCTGTCATTTTGGAGAAGACTGGATTACTCTGGATGTATAAGCCAGAATTCTGAATATTTTGAGGTCTCATATGATGGGAAGCCTCAAATTGAGCTGCTAATATTACTATTCATAATGTTGTTACCAGAAGGAACGTGTCAAAAGCTAGATCTTGCCTTATCCACTGCAGTTGACGGGAGAGGGATGCTTTTTTCAACAGGAAAGAAACATAAGGAAGGCACTGGAGACCCAGACATAAATGAGAATTTGCTTCTGACTCGAAGGGTTTGCTCTGCTCTATCGCAACTAGCTGATATGCGTGAGAGCTTTTACTGTTCAAGTTCCATAAAAGAGGACATCGAAGCAGTGAACAGTTGCAGCCCAAGTGAGAAGAAGTACCATTCTCTAGCTTTGTGTATAAGCGAGAGGAGGATACTTGAGAAGCTCCGTCAATATGCTGCTGTTGGAAAATATCAGTCTTTAGAGAGTAACAAAAGGAGATCATCTGCAAGGAAAAGATCCAAGAAATTGTGATCATGTATTTACCCTTTTTCTACTTGGAGGTAAAACTTTTGAATCTTTTTTGTGTTTTTAGCGCCAAATTTTCCACATGACTAACAAGTAGATTGGTTACTAGATTAATTAAGAATCTGGATTTTTTGTGATCTAGTTCAACTTGAAGTTTGGTGTATGCATTTATGATGATTATCAGGCCATTGCAGAATTTATAAGAAATGTGAACATCCAATTCCGCTGTGAACATTAGATTTTTATTTATTTTTTTATTTTTTTAAAAAAAATTATTGGAAGGATTTCAAGACTTGCCCAATTAACCTGAGACATACCAGATTTTTCAGATTGGCCTGAGTTTTACAAGAAATCTGGGGGCTCGGAGGTTTTGCTAAGTTAAGGGTACCAAAACTAATACACGTTTCGAGAGCAAAGTGATGCTAGCAAGGATATAACACTTTTAAGCTTGATTTCAATGGCCTGTATGTTCTCCAAGTGATGGATTTTCCCATGTGTAGGTAACAGTTTTGGTGCAGAAAGTGTTGTGAAATTATGAACTTATAGCTAGTGATGACATTAATTGTAATCTGTGTGTCATGTGTATACTTTTCTCGTTTAATGTGTCTCATATTATAGTGAGGACGGGTAACTTGCTCAATGTACAGTAGCTAGCTTGTTGTGTGTACTTGTGTTGCCTTGCATTTTCCCTGCAGGTAGGGAAGATTTTTGGCTCAATTACCCTGATGCCCTGCATATCTAAGATCCAAGTGATGAATTTCATGCTAGTTCTGCCCCCCTTTGTTCATATATGCAGCTGTAGCTTTATTAAACTTACAAGAGAGCTCGGATGGAGCTAGCCCACTTGACTAGTTTGTGTAGATGTTCCTTCCCAAGCTCATGGCTGGTTTTGAGTGTAGGTAGTTCTTGTAACATGCACTTAAGCTTGTGCCTGATGCATGGAGTTTTGGGATTAAGTTTCATTTGATGGTTGCAAACAAAACGAAATTTTGATTTCAGGTGTCATAAAGGCCGAACCTAATATCCAATGCTTACGAAGCTAAAAAAGGGTGCTCCAATAATAATACACTTCCTGATAAGTGGAATTGGATTTGGTTTACCAAAATTCTCCCAAAAATCAAATGTTTATGTGGAAACTTGCACATGGTAGACTTGCCTCCGCTTCTTACTTTAATCATATTGGTCTGCCTTTTTCCGCCCTTTGCCCAAGATGCCATTTTGGTGATGAAACAATTTTCCATGTATTTAAGGATTGTGATCTTGCTAAGGAAGTCTGTCTGGTTTGAAGGTTACTCTTCCTTCAAATTCTGGGGTGCTTGATGTTAAAATGCTATGTACTAATAACCTTTGGCATGATATTCCATGGTCTTTTACTATTCCGGTTACTCTTTGGAATATTTGGAAATCACGAAATGCATTAATATTTGAAAATCGTGTAGAACCTGCTTAAAAAATTGTTGTTAGAATCATTAATTATGCTGGTGAGATTTGGGCGATGAGAAATCCGAGAAAACCTTCAAATGCCACTGCTATTATGAAGTCTCAATATCAGTCCCCCCTGAATCCCTAAGTGTTAAATTATGGGTGCTTGTTCAAGGGTGAAAGGAAATGGGGTTGGAGGTGTTATTAGACTCTCCAGGACATTTTATTATTGCATTTGTGAAAAAATTGGGAACTTGTGATGCCCTTGATACGGAAGGTTGGGCTTTATTGGAAGGGTTGAAGCTGACTAATTTGATAAACAACATTGAATTAATTGTTGAGTCTGATTGTAAGAGTTTATGTGATATTGTTAATAGAATTTTGACTATTCTTTCTTTCTTACAGAGAATTGTATATGAATGCAGGTCATTGCTAACTCATCTGGGGGTAAGGGAAGTCAAATTCAGCCCAAGATAGACGAACCGTGTAGCGGATCAGCTTTCCAAACATGCTAGGGTGTCAACGAAAAAACTCATTTATTTTGATAGGACTCATGACTTTCTCATGTTTGCTCTCCAACATGATATAAATCATGTCTCTAGTTTTTGTAATGATTCTGTTTAGGAGCAGCCCCTTGGATCTAAACAATGGTTCATATGGCATATAGATCACTCCACCCGTCCAAACCTATAGTAGGCTTTTTTGTACCACTAACCCCATTGACAAGATTGACAGGGGAATAACATCTTATTGTAATTTTCAATAGCTTCATATTTTCACCACAAAAAAAAACATATGTAATTTTTTTTATCATGACCTAGTATGTATTTTTTGTGGAAGTGTAGATGATGTTTAGATGTGAAGTTACATCACACATCGATTGAAGACGTTTAAATGTTGTTTAGACTAGGTTTTAAAAGCTAACCACGCTTTGCGGCGGAAACATCTTTAAACTTGAACTAAATTTTTACATATAATTTACCTATATGGTGTGTATAAAATTTGGTGTAAAAAATGTCAATTTGATATTGTAGTTTATTTTGATTAAAATGAAAATTATGAAGAATCTAAAATTCTCAAATTTTAAGGTAATAATAGTAATGTTAAAGTTCATTGTAAAGCTATGTTATGTTAGAAAAAGTTACAAAAATTTGTTATAATTAATGAACAAAGCCACAAAGAGTTTTTTTATATAAAAATTTGTTTTATTGTAAAAATATAAAATTTATATTCATTCATGTCAATGGTATCAAAAGAGTAAAAGTGGATTGAAATTCAAGTTATAACATACACATAATCTTTGAGATTATATGAGAGAAATATAGATTAATAACACTTTTTAATGAGCTTTGAGGATGAGAATAGATATGAGGTTTTGCTTACAATTACCAAAAACCATTTGATAAATGTAAGTGAATTGCATGCGTAAGAAAATTATTTGACTTGTTCATCATTCAAATATATACCCCCTCCGTCCGCTAAAAATTATTCCATTTGACTTTATTGTTTCGATATTCAACGTTTGACTTAAATTTAATTAAAAAATAGTGAAAAAGATTAAGAAACAATATATTTTTAAAAAAATCTATTTCAAATTATGATACACATGAATTATTTGATTTTCAATGTCCATACACTCATGAGAAATTATAAATTAAGTATTGTGAAACTGTCAAAACAAATGAGACAATCTTTTACAGATGAAGGATTATATTCTTCCTAACATAAGTCTACACAGTTTTGGTTATATTCATTTAGACATTTGGTCCGAAAAGAGTAAAAATGGATTGAGGTGAAATATTCAAAAAAATTTGACTTTATACACAAATTAATAGACTATGAAAAAGCTATTTACGTAATTAAAAGATGAGGATGTATGTTTTTGTATGAAAATTTTAAAAAAGCAGTACATAGGACTCTTGCAAATCTATCTCGCAAAAATGGACATAATCATTAGAGAGATGAGATTTTTTAGCGTTTTAAAATAGTAGGAGGATTGTTCATTAAATTAGCTTAAAAATGTTTGAGGTTAATGTGCAAAAAGTATAAAAATAAAGGGCAATCAGGGAGTTATCCTCTAAATAAATAAAAATGAAAAAAGGAAGATAAAAAAGCACATGGATAACATACAATCACCCACACCCCACAAATACTTATCAATGAATAGTTGTCAAAATTCCTTTACAATTGTATATATGTACAATGAATTTGAAGTCCAAAAGTTTCTAAAAATATTGTTGAGCTTTTTTCATAATTTATTTTTGTTAAAATTTGAATCAAACATTAAGTTTTGAAACATAAAAGTTAAATTGGACAATTAATGCAAGATGAAGGGAGTAGAAAGTAAAAAGAAAAAGAAAAAATCACAAAAGGTTGTAGCACATGTATAAAATACAAATACTCACACTCAATAAAATCCCAACAATGAATATTGCAAAATTCCTATGTATAATATAATATAATTTGAGTCATACATTAAGTTTTGAAACATAAAAGTTAAATTGGACAATTGATGGTGGATGAAGGGAGTAGAAATTAAAAAAAGGAAGAAAATAAATAAAAAAAAAAATCACAAAAGGTTGTAGCATATGTATAAAATACAAACTCACACCCAATAAAATCCCAACAATGATAGTACAAAATCCCCTACAATTGCATATATGTATAATGTGAGGAATAACAAAACATTAACTTATATTTTCTTTTTGCAATATTTTGAAATAGAAAACAAATTTAGTTGTTCCAAATTAACATGGGTAGTTTTAAATTATCTCTCAAAGTACTCTACATTTGTCAAAACCTACAACCTTTTTCCACATTTTCACCTAAAATAACTTGTGAAGAAAATTAATTCTTTAATCTTGTTGATAAGAAATTTACATAACTTTCAAAGTTTGGGTTAGAAAATGTGCAATGTCGCATATAAAAATAATTAAATAGGAGAAGTGTTTCCGTAAGGAAATGGTGATGTGTAAAGTGATTTTCGTTGGGGTTTTTTTCGGTATAAAATAGAGATTCTCTTGTGTTGACATATTCTTAGCCGGTGTTAGAATCGTTTTGTCTTTACCATTTTGTTAAATGTAACAATTAAAAAGGGGCAAAGCCCATTCCAGGTCACTTCGGCGTTCTAGAGAATTTTTCATCCACCCATTCCCATAAACCACACCTACTTTGCTGCCCTTGTAAATTGCACGAAATCACACTTTAAAATGGAACTAATGCATCTCAGATTGGACAATACTTAACCATACTTAACTTCGATTAACCCATTCTCGTAAAAGTCCATAAAATCTATAAATCAGAGCAATGCTGAGAAACAAAACTGTAAACTAGAACCGGAGCTTACCTTGCGTTTAGGGCATTTAACAAATCTCCGACCCGTATTCTTGGGCATCCACAATGTCTACACCGGAATGAGGAGCCCACAACTGCATAGGTCAGGGATCACTGTAAATCTCGCGAATAAGCAGGGGGGACATCACTGTAAATCTCGCGATAACGCATGTCCATGCCACTGCTGTTGGTGCTGGAACTAGAAGTAGGTAAGCTCACCATTTGAAGCACTCGCAAACACAATCCCAACTCGAAACACAGGAACTCTCAAAGTCAGAAAGCCAATTTTGCGTGGAACCTAAATCCCAAATTGGGAACCCTAAATCAACGAAAATAATGATCCTATCATTTACCCTCCACAATCCACCCTTATACACGTACTCTCACTAATGTGGCATTAAATCCCTTGTTAGGCGATGACAACTGGAGTACATGTTATCAGAAAACGCCCACATAGGCACGTCGTTACAGAATATTCCGCTAGATGCTCTGACGCATAAAAATTAATGGTAAAATTGAATCACCAAAGATGAGATGAATGCAATACCAAACCCAAAAAAAATAAATGCAAAAAGGGACCTTTTGCCAAACGTTAGTGGCAAAAGGGGACATTTTCCCTTATGTTTAGGGCAAAAGTTTCTTTTTACCATCATTTGACTATTTTTTTGCTATTATTTTGAAAGATTGTCTTTTTTGGCATCAACTTTATTGTTTCTGGCTCCTATTTGCCACTCTTGTTAAATTAGCTCCACATTTTAGATCACTCTTCATCATAATCCATCTTAGCCTTCATGGACACCATTGTCGTTGGTGTCTTTTGCTAGCGCGTCTCAAGGCCATCTCTCTCTCTTCCCTAACCCACCGCATATATATCATCTTAATTGAGGTTGAATTAGAGAGCAATCGTTGATGTTGGTTGCCAGATTTCCGGATTCCTATGAGAGGATGCTCAAGTCGGGTGATCTGAGGTTTAATTAGATCCGACTAGAAAGCGAGTGGGATTCGATGGTCTTTGTCTTGAGCCACAAGTATGACGGACAGCGAGACACTTCGTCCAAGCTTTGAGCTCCCTTTCCTTCTGGCCTATCCCATCACAGTCGGTTTACTTGTGAGCCCTATCGATGTTCCACGTCAATGTATGGACTTACATAGTTACATGTGGGGGATGGCCTATCCAATCACAGTCGGTCTACTGTATGGTTCGGGAATGTTTCTGACTTATTCGGGTTTATTAGTTATTCAAGTTTTAATGGGTCCCTTATTCTGGGCTACTGACTTGATATTTTGGTAGGCTTTTTCGGGTCTTTCTGGGCTTTATTATGGCTGAATGGGTCTGACGGCCATCAAAAACAAATTAACGAAACTATAAGCATTAAAAAGTAGAGAAAAATGAAAGGGGTGGCATAGGAAATTGAGTGAAAACACCAAGAAATACAAAAAAACAGGTAAATGAGATCAATTTGATGATAAAAACGCAATATTATGAATAATATTACCTCTGCTCTTGAAAAATGTTGTGTTTCATTTTCAACATGTAATCTATGCTTTTATTTCTTCAAATTTTGTTATGTAAAATAAAATAATTTAAATGCAAATATAGATAAATGTATATGGTTTCTAAATATATTTTTTCGAAAAAATTTAATAACTTCTTGCTAGTAATAATTTAAGTCTATCACAACATTGAAAAAGAAAAGTGTCAATCTTTTAGGGACAAAGAGAATACTGGTAAAAATAAACATTTACAGGAAATAATGATCATGTATAACATTCACTAATTCAATCAATATTGAAGTGTCATCATATCCCCTTTAAAACAAGGGAAATTATCAAAAAGCTCCCTGAGGTTTGTCATAATCTCCACTCCCCCCTGCATTTTCAGAATTCTCAAAAAATACCCCTCGAGGTTTGTGAAAATATACAAAAACCCCCTGACAGTAACCCGTTAGCTATTTCGTTAAACTTTTAGGTTTAACTACAAAAATTAACTATAACTTTTCTAACCTTATCAATTCTACCCTAAGGTTTTTACCGCTTTACAATTTCAACACCACCCTCTTGACTCTCACCACCAATAGCTACTCTACAGCTTGAAAAGAACTGGTAAATTTAGTTGACGATCTGCAGAGCCTGAGCTTCACATCTGCGTCGACCACCATCACCAGTACCATTATTAATTGTGCTGTAGATCCGCTTCGGTGTCGTCCCTCCCCGCCCCCGCCCACGGCTCATTCTTTTCCAAGCCCGTCCGTCCTCTCTCCCTCGCCGAGCTGCGCTTTTCTCTCCGACCTAGTTCTGGCGACATCGGCTCCGTCTACCTGGCCGAACTGAAGTCCTCGTCGCCGAACAAAAGCAACAATGACAACATTATGTTCGCGGCCAAAGTGATGGACAAGAAGGAACTGGCGAGCAGGAGCAAGGAAGGGAAGCCAATGACAAAGAGGAAATACTCGAATCATTGGATCATTCCTTCTTGCCTTTGCCGCAATTGACTCTCATAAGTGGCTTGCTTGCTAAAGGAGTTCCGTCCCGGCGGCAACCTCCATGTCCTCTGTCAGCGTCAGCCCCTCAAACAGTTTCCAGAATCCACCGTCAGGTAAACTCTTCGCCTCTGCCCGTTAATCTCTCTTCGTCTCTGCCCGTTAATCTCTGATTCCAGCGTTAAAATGCAGCCTCAATAGAGTGAGCAACGGAGGAGCCGCCGATTCCGACGCCAATGATGTAGTTGAGCTATATGGTGGCTATTGGTGGTGAGAGTGGAGAGGGTGGGGGTTGAAATTGTAAAGAGGTAAAAACTTAGGGAATAATTGATAGGGTTAGAAAAGTTAGGGTCCAAGTTTTGTAGTTAAACTTAAAAGTTTAACGGAATAACTAACGGTGGTTACTGTCGGGGGGTTTTTGTATATTTTCTCAAACTTCGGGGGGGAGTGGAGATTATGACAAACCTCTAGGGGTTTTTTTGATAATTTCCTTTAAAACAAATGAGAAATGTATAGCAAGGATAAAAAAAATACTATATAGATAATTTAACTAATGTAGAACCACTCACAACAAAGTTGAAATTTCAAATATTAAAAAACACAGAAATACAAATACAAAAAAAAAACTGAAATTCGGAAGATGCAAACACACCAATGATATAAAAGTAAGAATAAATGTTTTAGTTATATGTAACGGAAAAGAAACAAAGCTTAAATTAAATTGAAATAAATTTTATTGGACAAAGTGACTAATCATTAAGCATTTAAAAGTCGAATGTATAAAAGATATTTTCAAAAGATAAAGTGATTTGATAGTCATAAAATGAAAGAGAAAAATGAACTCATGAAAAAACTAAAGAGATTTAATAGTAAAAGAAATGAAACATCATAGTTCGGATACAAAAATCAAAATGGAGTAATTGGAATTATTTTAAACCAAAACTAACTTATATAATATGAAACGTTAGAAAACGATAATAGTCTAAATGACGAAACCAAATAACTTTAAATTTAATCGGCATCGTTTCACGAAAAATGCATTTGAAAAGAAGAAATCATACTAATAAAAAAATAACAGATTTCATGTGTGAATTCCATCAAGGTCTCATGTGTAAAGAAAGGAAAAATAGTAGACGTTTCAAAAAAAGAAGAAGTAGAAAGTCGTCTAAATTAATTTCATACCTTGATATATGAATGCATAAATTGTTAAATTGTAAACAAATTGAATAATCATAGGAGTTTGTGTGTCATTCACAAATACCCAAAGTGTAATTGTTATTTAAAATTTGAGAGAAAAGATCATTAATTTAAAAATAAGGGGAAAGTGTTTGTAATCAAGTATATACATTTTGGATATGTCAAAAAGACATTTTTATTTGGATAAAAATAGAAAACAGACTTTTATGTTCTCTTTACTTATTTGGTTGGGAACACCGCAAGTGTACGACTGTGAAACAAGTAGTAAACCGGTGAGTACTGGATCGAGTTCACAAGGACTTATGATTCTAATAAATTGTGATGAATTACTAACTAAAGAATTTCCTTCTATCTAAATTCTAATCTTACACTGCTAGTTTTTTCTTTCTTTGGGGGAGGTAAAACAGAGATTCCCCTTTTTTGTTAAGAAAAAAAAAATAGAGATTCTGTTGTGTTGTGGTATTCTGTGGGTATATGTTCCCCTGTGGCAGCTGTAATTTTTATTCGTCAGGCGGATTTTGACGAGGATCTGCCATCTTTTTCCTGAAATCAGTGTTCATTTTCTTATACCGTGTTTCAAAAGTAGTTTTGGTGGTGTATTTATTTGAATTGAAGTTTCTATGAAGACCAGTACAGTACTTGAGGAGAGAGAAAAATCATGAACATGAAAAATTGGAAGCCCAACAAACATAGTTCCAAAACGTTTGTTTTCCAACTTTCCGGTCAAAGATGAAGAAAATCACCAATGTTATTTATTATTTGGGTGATTTTTCACCCACTTGGAGCATTTGAAAAAAGAGAGGTAGATGTGTTATTATCCAGTTAGTTGAGTTTTGACTTCCAAATTATACGAGCTGATTTTTAAGCTCGTATATTATACGAGACGAGCCCTAGCTTTAGAGGCTCGGCTCGGCTCGGTTAGGCTTGCGAGCCTTAACGAGCCTCACGAGCTTGGTTCGAGCTGAGCCAAAACGAGCTTACCCAGCAACAATATCGAGCCTTACGAGCTTTCGAGCCGAGCTTGAGCCAACAAGCCTCATGGAAACACCCATAATACCCTCATATTGTACAGGTAAGGAATTTTCGAGCCTCGCGAGTTTGGTTCGAGCCTAATCAAGCTGAGCCTCACGAGCTTACCTCAACCATATTGAGCCTCACGAGCTTTCGAGCCGAGCTTGAGCTTTTCACGAGCCAACCCCGAGCCTGTAATTAGGCTCGAGTAGAACTCGAGCCGAGCCTCAACTTCACAAGCTCGAGCTCGAGCCTACCAGGCTTGGGCTTCACTCGGCTCGTTCTCACCCCAATAAATATCAAGTTCCGGGACGTTTTGGTGAAGAAAAGAATGATTTAAGTGTTAGTTTGGGCGATATTTAGTAGTGTTTTACATATCGGGTGATATTTAGTACTGATTTATTAATTGACTCTCCAAACACAACCCTAATGATATAAATAACTCAGCCTCATCACCTTGATCAAAACTGATTTATGAGGTTTGGGAAGTGGTTGGAGCTCAAAACTCAAAACTTCAAGTTGAGATTTTTGGCACCAACAACACAGCAGAACCCGTCGGATTGCACCCAAGATTTGGAGACCTTCCCGTCACTTTTGGCTCCAGAGCTCTTCTACAAAGTTGTAGCCAAGAGGTTGAGGAAGAGTTTCTCTAACTACCACAAGAGCTGATTCGGACTCTATCGAGTGCAGATTTACTGGGAAGTCGGATGAACTTTTCTGGCCAGCCAAAGAACAAAGTTGAGATTGTTCTTGAGAGAGAGAGAGAGAGAGACTAAGTGTTTAAGTTTGCTGAAATGAAGTGAATGGGCTGAGAGAGGGAGTAAATTCTGAAGTAGATAGGGAATGAATGACCAAGATTAATCAATTTGGTGAGTGGGATGAAATGGTGTAGGGCTAGGATTGCATGAGAGGTGAGTGGAAGGTGATGTTGTAGCATTTTGATTGGTCTTCACAAATGAGTCATCACCATAAAAAAAATATCTCTTCCCAAAAATTCACATTAAATTCGCCCAAATGCAAGCCCAACAATGTGCGTTTTCCCAAATTCTTCCCAACGGGACCATTTTGTCGCCCGAAACCTAATTTCGCAAAACGTCCTTAACTTGATAAATATCGCCCGATATGTAAAACACTACTAAATATCACCAAAACAACTCCCAAATACTGAATCTCATTAATAAATCACAAATCGTACGTGATCTGAAAATTACAGTATTTGACCTTCCGGCCGAGAATTTACAGAAAAGTACCGAACGTCGGGGGTGGGTGTAACATAGCCCAAGTGGTACTCAGACTCATGTGAAATGGGACATTAAGCCCGGAGTCCCATGTTCGAGTCCTGGGGAAGGCATGAAACTCGTAACCGGGTACGAGAAGTCCGTGAGTTAGGGATGCAGGGAACGCCAGTTGGACTGGTATGCCAACCTGGTCTCTAACAAAAGCTGCGAAATAGACGAAAAAATCCAACAAAGTCATCCCTCGGCACCGGCAGAGGGGAGAAAAATTTCGACGTTGTAGTAGCACGATACGATTGAGATTCCTCGGGACAGCGACAC
Organism: Stellera chamaejasme; assembly: GCA_024586325.1. Lineage (NCBI taxonomy): Eukaryota > Viridiplantae > Streptophyta > Magnoliopsida > Malvales > Thymelaeaceae > Stellera > Stellera chamaejasme. Next base: position 7,214,500 of record CM044982.1, on the reverse strand, counting down.
TACTCCACGCGGTAGAGGTAGAAGGCAATCGATCGGCCCACCATCGTGACAAACAAACCCCACGGCAAAGTGGACGATCACTCGAGACGATGACTGGAACGAGAGGAGCACACGCCGACAAGACCCAACGGTGAACTTCCAAAGTATTGGATGAACAACTCAAGCAACGACGACACCCTGGTTAAGGTTTCGTACAAAACCCCCATCTCACTTTTCTTTTTTCTCATAAATTTATATCATTAGGGTTGTGTTTGGAGAGTCCGAAAATAGACTAATGTTTTGGTATTTTTTTATTCATGGATTATGGAAAGATGATTATTGGTCAAGATATTTAATAAAAATTTATTTGATAAATAATAGATAGAGAATTAATAAATTTAAGAATATTTTATGTGTTGAAATTTAGAGAAGTTAGAGAGAGAGAGAATTTAGATGTGTTTACAACGCGCGACACGCCTACTCGCGGTCACGCTGGCGGAACCATTAGGGGGACTTCTAACTTAGAAATTGGGGGTTAAGTTATTCACCTAAATACTAAGGGTTTGGGAGGTGAGTGGAAAAGTGAAATATGGAGGCCCAAGTCTGAGGAGTCCGTGAAAAAGCAGGACCCTGGGACCTGAATTGCGCTCACACCTAGCTTTCCGCCTCATTTCCCTTACTTTTTCTAGTGCTTTCAACTGTACAAAAACCGGAAAAGTGAATCTCCTCCATCTTCGTGCATCTCCCTCCTCTAAATTCTTCCTGGGGTGACTTCTTGCCCTCTTTCGCTTGCTCATCTTCTCTGGACGGTGTCATCTTACTCGTTAAGCTCAGCAATATGAGAGAATAAAAATGAGAGAGACTATATGGTAGAAGAAGGTTGGAGAATTTGGGAATGTTCACTGGACTGGAATGAGTTTGTTCAAAACCCAGTATTTTGATATTTTTTTGTCATTTCGTTGCGGATTTGGTAAAGTGAAAGCAATTTAGGTATTTGTGTTCCTGGGTTGTTCGAATTTCAGTCAATGGGAGTGTAGGTAGGAATCATATATGCGATCATATGTGCGCAATGTTGTGTTACGCGCATAAAACATTTTCATGTGTTTCCATGTTGTGCGCTTTGTTGTGTCACGCACACGAATAGCTTCTATATGTTAGATCGACATCAATTCCCTGTTAGATCAACATTAATACATTGTTAGATCGACATCAATACCTTGTTAGATCAACATCAATACCCTGCTAGATCAACATCAATACCTTGTTAGATCGACATCAATACCTTGTTAGATCAGCATCAATACCTTGTTAGATCGACATCAATACCTTGTTAGATCAACATCAATACCTTGTTAGATCGACATCAATACCTTGTTAGATCAGCATCAATACCTTGTTAGATCAGCATCAATACCTTGTTAGATCAACATCAATACCTTGTTAGATCAACCCTTGTTAGATCGACATCAATACCTTCTTAGATCGGCATCAATACCTTGTTAGATCAACATCAATACCTTGTTAGATCGACATCAATACCTTGTTAGATCGACATCAATACCTTGTTAGATCGACATCAATACATTGTTAGATCGACATCAATACCTTGTTAGATCAACATCAATACCTTGTTAGATCGACATCAATACATTGTTAGATCGACATCAATACATTGTTAGATCGACATCAATACATTGTTAGATCGACATCAATACCTTGTTAGATCGACATCAATACCTTGTTAGATCAGCATCACTACCTTGTTAGATCAGCATCAATACCTTGTTAGATCAGCATCAATACCTTGTTAGATCAGCATCAATACCTTGTTAGATCAGCATCAATACTTTGTTAGATCGGTATCAATACATTGTTAGATCGATATCAATACCTTGTTAGATCAACATCAATACCTTGTTAGATCAGCATCACTATATTGTTAGATGCGAACTTGTGCACTTATTTGTGCGCGCATCTGTGTGTCGTGCACAATATTGTGCGCGGCACTGTGCGGAATGTTGTGCGCTGCGCACATATTCGTGATCGTCAAAGTTCAAAGTAAACCTCAGGACAACACAAATTACACAAGCCGAAATAAAATTAACCAACCTCTGCCCTAACCCAGCAAGAATTTGTACCATATTTAGCTGGGAAGAGACAATTTGAGGGAGATCAAGCGCTGGAACAATGAAGAATGAAGTATAGGAAGTGCAAAGAGAAGACCTTGCTAGAACGGCAGCAAGACGGATGAAATCAACGATGGCCTTCAAAAAAGATAGGTTTGAGAGAGTGGTGGTGATGAATAGCGAGGGCCTTCTCACGTGAATAACTAAATTCACTTTACTGTTTTTCACCAGAGATCCGCGTAAAAACTGTGGCTCACGTTGGGCTTCTGAGGTTAAAAAGGATGGTTTTCATTTAAAAAGACTTATGCCCCTATTGACCATTCGTCCATTAATTTTTGCGTTAACGAACACCGAGCACCAACGTAAAGCAAAAAAGTCTCTCCTATTCTCTCTCTCTCTCCTCCCTACTGTCACTGGCTCATCTCGCCGCCGATCATGTCGCCGGCCTTTGCATCCAACGGCTTTGTACTTGCCCCAAAGAAAGAGGAGGAGGCCTCCACAGCCCTGCAGCTTCCGCCGATTTACAGTGAACTCCAGAGCAGCCGATTGGAACATTCCCTCCCTCTCCCCTCCGTCCTAAAGCGATCCTTTACTGTCGTCTCCGGTTCTCCTAGCTCTGCCACCGGAAATCCAGGTAGATCAGATTCCATTCCCGTCCGGCGTTTGTTTTCGAAGTTTTCTTGCAGTTGAAGTTTCGGAGTGGATTTTCCATGTCGTCTACCTCTCTGTTTTCTTGTTTGTTTGTGGCGACGAGAGCAAGTGTTTATAAAATTATAAGTTAATTTTCAGTAATTTGTTTCATCGTAGAGGAGATAGAGAAGTTGTTCCCGAATCTTTTCGGGCAGCCGTCGGTTTCGCTGGTTGCCGGAGAAGAATCTGGAATCGACGATCGCAGCCTGAAGATTGGAGTCGTGCTATCGGGAGGCCAAGCTCCCGGCGGACACAACGTGATTTCTGGGATTTTCGGTACCACTATTAAACCACTTTAAGCTAGCCACGATGTAGTATGTAGTTCAGCAGATCTTTTCAGTACTGGCTAATTCTATTTTATCGTCTCATGGTCTTAAGTTTTAACTTACACGAATTATCGAGTTCTTTGAAGGAAGTAAAAAAAAGGCACCGACTATGGTAAAGAAGTTGTGGGAGTATCTTATTCAGAAAGCCTGCTTAAGCTTGTGTACATGGTTTTGGCTTCAGATTATTTGCAGCAGCGCACCAAAGGAAGCACACTTTATGGGTTCAAGGGCGGTCCGGCGGGAATAATGAAATGTAAATACGTTGAGCTCACTGCCGAGTTTATATATCCGTATAGGAACCGGGTAACATCATCTTACTCACCCTTTTATTGAGGTTAACTTCTTAATCAGTGCACTTGGGGAGGTGAATTGTGTTGGGAATTTGCTTGTACAGGGTGGGTTTGACATGCTTCAGAGTGGGAGAGAGAAAATTGAAACCCCAGAACAGGTATTTTATTGTTTCTAGATACATGACCAAAAGGAGTTAATGAGTTCTATTCAATGCTAAGTAATGAATTGCTTGAGCAGCTTTAAGTTTGCTTATACTCCTATATGTTTCCACTTTAAGATACGAAGTATGGAGATATAGGTACAACGAACCAACTGTGCTCTTGTGATAACTGGCTTTCAGGTCAAGCAAGCAGAAGAAACTGCATACAAACTTGATTTGGATGGTCTTGTTATCATTGGCGGTGATGATTCAAATACAAACGCTTGCCTCCTCGCTGAGCAGTTTAGGTAGAGTGGCCTGTGCTCTAATGAGTTAAAGTTTGTGATGAGTTGTTGAACAGTCTTCTCGAAGACAATTATAGTCCCGGCTATTCTACTGACACTGTTTGCTTTTAACGCTTAAAATGCCGCAGGAACAAAAATATGAAAACAAGGGTTATTGGGTGCCCCAAAACCATCGATGGGGATCTGAAGTGCGAAGGGGTCCCAACAAGTTTTGGATTTGACACTGCATGCAAGGTGATCATTACGTTTTCTAAACCACCAAATTTAATGATCATTCACTATACGTTCTTAAGTTAGAATCAACTGATACTACTATGAACTCCATCCATCTACTAAGCCCCTTCCATTTTTTTCTTAAGTTTTTCTCTTGCTTGTTTAGCTTGTTGTAAGGAGTGAAAAGGTTTTCAAGATTTGAAAAATACAAAAGTGAAATTCCTATAACTCAGTTGTCTGATATTTAAACTATTGAAGAAAAGAATCATAATGTTAATGAACAATAATTACAGTACAGTGAAGGGAGCTCTCTATTTGATGAAGGTGGAATTCACGTGCAATGTTTGTTATGAATATGTAGATCTATTCGGAGCTGATTGGAAACATCATGACCGATGCTCGTTCAACAGGGAAATATTACCATTGTAAGTGATTTGGTGAAAAGGCACTATTGGAGCATATCCTGTCGCGCATTGTTGAATACTGTATTATTTAGTAAATTGTTTATCTCTGCAGTTATAAGACTCATGGGTCGTGCAGCTTCACACATTACTCTAGAATGTGCTTTACAGACACATCCAAACATTGCACTTATTGGAGAAGAGGTGCTCTTACCATTACTATGCTAGACTTGTTAAACGTTATTGTCGCAGCGTTTTGGCTATTTTTCTAACAACCAGCAAGGGAATTTGAACAGTGCAAATGAGTTAACTTAGTGATGAAATTCCATTGACAAGTGTGCGTGTCTGTGTCTCTGAGAGAGAGTTCATATCCACCTTAAAGTTTTGTCTATTTTTGCAGGTTTCTACTAACCGGTATACGCTAAAGAATGTAACAGATTATATTACAGACATAATATGCAAACGTTCAGAACTAGACTTCAATTTTGGGGTCATACTCATACCAGAGGGCTTGATTGATTTCATTCCTGAGGTACAGTAATATGAAGTCCATGTAATCTTTTTCTTTTTAGATTTTCATGGTTGTGATATCTCTGTTATTGATGGGTTTCATAGATCTGAGATGTCAAAGCACAAAAGGTTCTCAGATTTTGCGTTGTGACTCGCAGGTTCAAGAGCTGATCGCAGAGCTAAATGAAATCTTAGCTCATGGAACCGTTGATGATGCAGGGATGTGGAAAAGGAAACTCAGGAGTCATTCTCAGCAGCTTTTTGATTTTTTTCCACAATCAATTCAGCAGCAGCTGCTTCTTGAAAGGGATCCACACGGGAACGTTCAGGTTTTTCTTCCCCACTCTCTTGTACTTCAGGCCACCTTTTGTCTAAATTCTCAAGAAGCTTCATCCGACTTTCCTTTAGGTTTCCAAAATTGAAACAGAAAGAATGCTTGTTGAAATGGTGGAAATAGAACTTGCTAAAAGGAAGTCTGAGTGTACATACAGAGGGGAGTTCATAGGGCAGACCCACTTCTTTGGGTGAGCAACACATTTCATCAAATTATTTCCAGAGGACCCAGTTACTAGGTTACATATGCTTGAATGTATTCTGCAGGTATGAAGGGCGATGCGGTTTCCCCACAAATTTTGATGCAAACTATTGTTATGCACTGGGGCATGCTGCTGGAGCTCTTCTTCACTCTGGCAAGACAGGACTGATCTCATCGGTTTGTCAAGTCTCCCTTTTCTCCAATAATCTCGTTCTGCGTATGTAGTTTCTCCAAAGTAACTGAACATTTTGAAGATGAAGTAAAAGCTGCATTGCTCAGGTGGCTAATTTGAGTGCTCCAGTTGAAGAATGGACTGTTGGGGGAACGGCATTAACGTCATTAATGGATGTTGAGAGAAGACATGGTAACACCAATATCCTTGTTACATTGTTGGAATAATATATAACACCCTCTCTTTTCCTAGGACATGCATGCCTTCTAAATCCACAAACTTATCTTTTCTCTACTAATGTTTAGGGAAGTTCAAGCCTGTCATTAAGAGAGCCATGGTTGAACTTGATGGTACGAAACTTGTCACTTAAACTTTTAGCAACACTATTTGTTTCAAATATTGATATACGATGAATTGGCCCTTGTTTGGTGTACTTTGGAGCAAATAATGGTTGCATATAAAAACTGTCTTTGCACTTCTATGTATTTCAGGCGTGGCATTCAAGAAATTTGCGTCCTTGAGGGACGATTGGACACTCAAGAATAGATATATAAGCCCGGGTATATATTAATGGATCAACACAGAACGATTTATCTTTATCCGCCATCAGTTTTTTTTACGTACCTTTTTCTAAAGGATTACAAATTACTGTTTTCAGGTCCAATTCAATTTACTGGTCCAACTGCAAATTGTCTCAACAATACTCTTATGCTTGAACTCGGAGCATGCACCTGAGACTACAGAAAGCAGTGATTCCAATCATTTCACCTCTGAACTTCCCGTAACGGAAAGCATGTGGAAGACACTGATAGGTCTATTTCAACTACTTATAGATTCCTTCCATTAATTCTACTTTTAAATAGTGGATTGCTTGAGATGAGATTATTCCAATTAGTTGCATTGATTGACTTGTGAGAAAACAAGAGGCTAGTTGACGCGAAAAATCAAAATTACCAAGTAGTTTAATATTTGTGCTTACTTGCACGCGACGCAAGTCTATCAGTTGCTGGTTCCGGTGCCTTTGAAAGTCAAAAGTCGACAAATCAGTTTCTATCACACAAAAATCAGTTTAAAAAAACGCCCGTAGGTTCTGAAGATTAAGGGGCTTCAAACTTAAACTTTTGGATTTGAAAAATTGAGTTATTCGCTCCTCGTTTTTCATGTGAATTATAGCTTGTGATTAACCGTTTTCTACGCGGATCTCAAACGAATATGACTAAAGTGAATTTAGTTGTTCACGTGAGTAGCCATCGTTATTCACCGGCGCTCCCAAACTTCCTATACTTCATTCTCCATCGTTTTAGCGTTTGATCTCCCTCAATCTTCTCTTCCTAGCTTTGGACGGTAAAAATTCTTCATGGTTAGGGCAGAAATTGCTTACTTTTGCTTGGGTTTGCTTAATTTGTGTTGACCTGAATTTTATTTTGAACGCTGGTGGATCACAAATATGTGCGCTGCGCACAACAGTCCGCACATAGTTTCGCACAAAGTTGTGCGCGACACACAGATATGCGCACAAATAAGTGTACAATATAATTGACACACTTCCATATCTAACCCTAGCCTTAAAGACGATGATGATCTAACAAGGTAGTCATGTGGATCTAACAAGGTAGTCATGTAGATCTAACAAGGTAGTCATGTAGATCTAACGAGGTAGTCATGTCGATCTAACAAGATAGTGATGTCGATCTAAACAACTCGTCATGTTGATCACCATTTTATGATGATCAATCAATATGTGTGTCGAACAAGGTAGTGATGTCAATCTAAACAACTCATATGCTGACCACCATTTTATGCTGATCAATCAAGTATGTATGTCAATCTAACAAGGTAGTGATGTCGATCTAAACAACCTATCATGTTGATTACCATTTTATGCTGATCAATCAAGTATGTATGTCGATCTAACAAGGTAGTGATGTCAATCTAAACAACTCATCATGCTGATCAATCAAGTATGTATATCGATCTAACAAGGTAGTCATGTGGATCTGACGATGTCGATCTAAACAACTTATCATGCTGATCTATTATTAATACTGACCTATCAATTAGTTATGTCGATCTAACAAGGTAGTCATGTGGATCTGACAAGGTAGTGATGTCGATCTAACTAGGTAGTGATGTCGATCTAACAAGGTAGTGATGTCGATCTAAACAACTTATCATGTTGATCACCATTTTATGCTGATCTATGTCTATCTAACAAGGTAGTGATGTCAATCTAAACAACTCATCATGCTGACCACCATTAGTATCCTAGCTGATCAATCAAGTATATATGTCGATCTAACAAGGTAGTGATGTCGATCTAAATAACTCATCATGTTGACCACCATTTTATGTTGATCAATCAAGTATGTATGTTGATCTAACAAGGTAGTCATGTGGATCTGCCGATGATGATATAAACAACTTATTTTTTTGAACAACGATGAAAATACTTCATTAGGAGAAAAGAAACATACAAAGGAAAGACCCGAAACTACCTGCCCATGAGATAAGAGCGGCAGCGGAAACACAACCCAACTACAAAAAAAACAGCTCCCCCTAAAAAAATTGGCCAGCACCTCCCTTGAAAATTGACCAGCCAACCACCCCTACAAACTTAAAACAAAAGCAAACTAAGACCCACAACAGCAGATGAACAACAGAACCGATAAACAACTCGGCACCAATTGACTTAGTGCAACACTTCAACTTCCCTTAGGAGCGGGGCCAACAACCAGTCCATCCAAGAAAGTCAAAGTTTTTATAACCAACTTATCATGTTGATCTATTATCAATGCTGACCTATCAATTAATTATGTCGATCTAACAAAGTAGTCATGTGGATCTGACAAGGTAGTGATGTCGATCTAACTAGATAGTCATGTTGATCTAACAAGATAGTGATGTCAATCTAAACAACTCATCATGTTGATCACCATTTTATGCTGATCAATCAATATGTGTGTCAAACAAGGTAGTAATGTCAATCTAAACAACTCATATGCTGACCACCATTTTATGCTAATCAATCAAGTATGTATGTCAATCTAACAAGGTAATGATGTCGATCTAAACAACTCATCATGTTGATTACAATTTTATGCTGATCAATCAAGTATGTTTGTCGATCTAACAAGGTAGTGATGTCAATCTAAACAACTCATCTGCTGATCACCATTTTATGTTGATCAATCAAGTAGGTACAGTAGGTAGAAGAACAACATCAAAGTTATTTTGAACGCTGATAGATCACGAATATGTGCGCGGCGCACGACAGTCCGCACATAGTCTCGCACAACGTTGTGTGCGACACACAGCTATGCGCACAAATATAATTGACGCACTTCCAGTAAACGCACAGTGAAGCGCAAAGAGGCAGGAAAAGGCTGGGTGCGCGAAATTCACGCCCCAACCCCCTTCAATTTCACGGGCTCCTCAAACTTGGGTCCCCTTATTCACTTTTCTCACTCATCTCTCAAACTCTTAGTTATTTAGTTGAAAAACTCATCCCTCAATTTTTAAGTTTGAAATCCCCTATTGGTATCTTGCGATTTTTGCAAAATTGGTAGAAGTAAATGTTAGCGCTAAATCGATCGATGTGCCATTGACTCTTTGCTAACTGACAAATTTCGCACTTAAAAAAGGAGGGGGGTTTAATTGAAAACAGTTTTGGAAATAAATGTTGTAAGTAACTGAATGATGCATGCCCAAGACGTTTGTGCCATAACCAGACATCAGAGGTTCCAGATTCGGCCAAGGTGGTTGAGCTTGATGGAGAAAAATCAAGGTAGTATAGCTTCCCTTTCCTAGTACCACAACCAATTGTTCTCTTCGTCTTGATGTCCTTAAACACACAATAGTCAAGCCAGAAAATGACGATACAGTTTAGAGAAGAAGTAATTTGTGAGACAAAAATAAGATTATAATTGAGGGAAGGGACAACAAGGACTGAATCTAGGTTGATGTTATTCAGAGAACATGAACCAATACCATGTATTGGCGCTTCAGGACCATTAGCTGTAGAGACAAAGGATTTTACGGAAGGTTTTAAGTTAGAAAAGGATGTGGCATCAAATGACATGTGATCAGTTGATCCAGAATCAATTATCCATGAACATGATTCTACAGCAGCAGTTTTCATAGCGGACACACCTGGTGGATTTGCAGATGTATGAAGTGTCTCCATAGTTGAGGTGTCTCCAGCAATGGCTGTTGACACTGAGGGAGTTTCTGTCTTTGTTACTGAAGTTGATGTTGAAATATTCTTTTTCTTTGGAGCCTTTGAGGGATCCCACCAGTCTGGGTATCCAATTAGATCATAACATCTGCTTTGCGTGTGTCCGATTATGCCACAATGGGTGCACTGTCTCGTTTTCTTACTGTCCATGTCAAAGCTCCGGGTAGTTGGGAATGCCTTACGATTGCTGGCATTATTCAATCGAAAATCTGGAGCACCTTTGCGAGCAACCATAGCGGTAGTATCTCCAGCAGATACTTCACCAACCAACATAGTTTTTCAATTGGCTTCACGGCGTATGTAAGCATAAGTTCGTTCTAGATCAAGGCTTGGATCCATACGTAGTATCTCCCCACGTACTTGATCGAATTCATCATCGAGACCGTTCAAGAAGATATGTATCCTAAGCTTTTCAACAGAAGCTTTATAGGCAAGTACGTCTTCAGGGTCCTTCATCTTCACTTTGTCACGATAATCTAGTTCTTGAAAGATTTCCATAAGTTCACCATAATAAAGAGAAAGAGTGCGACCTGATTGACGAAGCAAGAAGGCTCGTTGCTTTAAGGCAAATATTCGTGTTTCATCTGAGCCATCATAAAATGCTTTTGACAGAGCCATCCAGATTTCTCTTGCGGTTCGGAGTCGAATGTATCTCTTCATGATTTATGGGACCATAGATGTCAGCAACCAACTTTTCACTTTCTGATTCTCTGCATACCACTTCTTGTAGAGAGAATCAGTCTCACTTGGTTGAGGCGAGTCTCCGATGATGTAGTCTAATTTTTCTCTACCGGCGATGTGCATCTCTATGATTTGAGACCAAATATCATAATTGGTTTCGTTGAGAAGAACTCTAGCGTTAAAGCCTGAGTTCTCGGACTGTACGTGGATGACTGGCGACGGAATATTCGATCCGTTGGCGTCTTTGGATAGAAGCTCTGTCATTGTACCAGCTTAGGTCAAGGTGACCTGCTCTGATACCATGAAGGAACGAAGAACTACAGGGAAGAAGTATGAGAACCCTTTCTGGTGTACAGTTTTTAACTATTTTGCACGTATATATATACAGACTGATATATGTTAGTATCCTAGCTAAACTAGGACACAGATAGTCGACTACAAGTAGGACTAGACTTCTAATCCTAATTGAGCTAAACTTCTACATCTTCAAGCTCCTTCTTCCGTGAAACGCTTCGCCGGACCAGCCTCCTCGCCTCTTTCAAGTTCGAGCATCAAAGTAGAGCCCGACCGTTGTTTCCAACATCAAGTCTCAAGCTGGGTGGTGTAGTAAACTTTTGTAAGCCTCGCTAACTCTGGAATGACGGAATTTGCTGCCAGTGAAGAAAGAACCACCGTGATGAAGCAGCAATAGCCCGATCATTTTTGAGAGAAGAGAGACTGATAAAGGAGGGTGGAAGATCTAGAAGATAGACAAAATATAACTTGTAGTCTATAAATGAATTTTTTTTAGAAAATAGGGGAATAAGTTATAAATCAGTTAAGGTTAGTTTTGTCATTTCGCTCAAGCAACGGTCAACTTAGTGGTAAGATTGACGGAAGATTATAAATACACAAAAAATCAAAGATAAAAGACTTCAATATGATGAGTTCTTATATAACGTGAATAGGACAATAATCAAGATAATGGTCTACCCATACATTTCACTATTTTTGCAGATAGAACAACGTCGCTGGTAGGGACCGGCAACATATATAGGTACGGAACGAACAACTTGGAAGAAAGTGTCGTCGAAGAATTGGATCCAACAAAAAAAGCAAATACTCTTCGACTTCCCCTCTTTCTACGCTCTCGAGGTCAGTTATGGAAGAAGCTAAACCTAATTCCACCGTCGAGAGCGCTCCCTTAGTGAATTCTTTCTGCGAGATCACTTCTTCCTCCAAAGAAGAAGCTTTCTTCTTCTTGGAGTCTCACCAGTGGGACTTAGATGCTGCTGTATCCACCTTCTTTGATAACAACGCCGCCGCCGCCGCCTCGCACAATGTCTCCGATCCGCCGCCTCGAGGTGTTCCCAGCCCCTCGCACTCTGGCTCTCCCGATTACGCTCCGTCCCCGACGCACTCGCCGTCGCGCTCCCGTTCTCCTTCCCCAGCCCCATCTCGGGCTCCTTATCAGCTCCGCTCCCGCAGGGCTGCTGGCGAGAAGCGGTCGGCTGGAAGCACACGTGGAATTCGGACTCTGGCCGATCTGAACCGGGGTCCTTCTGAGGGATCGGATAGCGAATCTGACGATGGTCAGGATTATTACACTGGCGGTGAGAAAAGGTTGTTTTTCTCATCCCTTTTGAACTTGTTTTTTTTTTTAGTTTTTCTAACTACTTCGTGTATCGGTAGGATTATTATACTTGAGGATGAAATTGTTTCTACGTTGGTTGGAAGGATTGAATTTTGAGTTTGTTGTCTGTTTTCAGATGCATAATGCATATGATCCTTCTTTGTCCTATGCATTATGCAGAAGCTAGCATATTTGTTCATTGTTTTTACTACTGCTCAAACATATTTATCTTGGCCTTCCTTCAATGAAACCAGTGGACGTGCACTCGTGGGCTTAGAAACCCAAGTTTTACCCCTTTCATATTGAGGAGAGGAACAGGAAGGAGAGACAATGATACAACCTAACGGTTGTAGAAGAGATGAGAACATAAAGAAAATGCATAAGGCTTGGAAGTAGAAATAAGAATCTGGGTAATTTAGTACTCCCTACGTACCCCATTAGTACCCCATTAATTGATCCATTTGTTTTTGGTGTTTCAATGTTTAACTCAAATTTTCATAAAAATAAATAATGAAAAAAATAAAAAAAATCTATTTAGAAACTTTGTATTTCAAATTATGATACGTATGTAAATTATTTAACTTTACATGTTTAGATATTCCTAAATAAAAATATAGATTAAATACTGTGAAACAGACAAAACAAATGAATCAATTAATGGGATACGGAGGTAGTATTAACAGGAGACAAATTAGGAAAGATCGATTCAAGTGGCTTGATCATATCACCTAACCTTTCCTGCAAGCCACGCACAAGATACCTAGACTTCTGTGGAAATATTTAAAAGGAATTGCTTTTGCAGCATATATCTAGAAGATGACTAACGATTAGGTGGATGAAAATCCTAACTTGTAGGACCGAAGACATAGTTGATATATAAAAATAGTGACATTTTGAAGATATCAGAGGGAATTTACACATTGTAGAGGCCTTATTCTGCAAACTCTTTGGCCAATCCTATGGTTACTTCTTTTTGGCCCTTCATTATGTTTGTTTACTATTGTATTTGTTGCTAGTGATAGAGTATAAACTTATTACATTTTTTTTGTCAGCTTGAACTTGCTATGTATAAAGTGAAATGTCGGGTTTTTCTGATAGACAGTCAATGGTTTCTTGCAGTGGCATGCTGGTTCGAGATCCTTCCAAACCAAAAGATGCGGATGCAATTCTTAACCAGGCTAGAAAAGCTGGTGCTGAGGAAGCATCCAGTGATTATGCCAGGCCTTCCTCAAGATCAGAGAGCTTTACCGGTACAGCAAGATTACTCACTGGAGAGACAATATCACATGCTCCTCAGCCACCAGAGGTTGTGACTCACAATGTCACTTTTTGGAGAAATGGCTTCACTGTTGATGATGGTGCATTACGCCAGCTGGATGATCCGGCAAATGCTCCTTTCTTGCAGGTATACTCGTGTTCTTTTTCTTTTGTCTCTTAGGAGTATATTATTATACCGCCCAATTATTTTATGTGTATTTTATGAACAGATTCTCAAGAAGCACTCTTTCTGGATGTTATATAAATTCTTTCCATTTCGTTCTTTTTTCCCCTATTTGAGATTGTGCCAAATTTACTAAAGATTGCATATCCACCGTAACTGGTAAAGGGGAATTCCACTATTCTCAAGCGGTAAACAAAGAAATATAATTTCCCTCTGTTGTTTCTCTCTCATAAACACATGAAAAAATGTCTTCGCTTCCCATTGAAACGCTCAGGATTGTGAGGCGAAAGAAATACAGTTGAGTAGGAGTGACCAATTTCAAAATTTTGGAGTTTTAATACTCAATACTTTGGCAAGTGATGGAGCATTGTACTTGTTGAAATTATGTTCTTGGAAGTTGATTACCAAAAAATAAGAAAATAAATAAAATAAAAAAACTGTTTGAATGTCTATGAAGTTAGAAGGTTAATGGTTAATGTTAGATTAATGCTAGATAATGGCTATATTAATGAGTCAGTTTATTACTAAATTAATAGGTTATTTATGTTAGTGGATTTCAATAGTTGTTTTCATGTATAAATAGAGTGAAAAGTTGACGAATAAAAAAACAAGCTCCATGAAAAAGCTCCCACAATGTAGTCTCAAACAGATCTTTCTTTTACGCTTCTGAAGTTCTTTTCATATCCTCACAAAAACACCAACAGTACTCTGAGTAATTTTTTTCTCCTTTTCTTTTTCCATTGTTGTTCTCAAAGTCTGTTTTCTTCTCATTCAGTTGTAGTTTTGGTAGAGAGTAAAGTTCATTTGTGTTTATTAGTTTCTGACGTCTCTGTTTAGACTTGTAAAATTTTTGCTCTTCTGCCTCACAATATTTGAGTTGGCTGCTCTTTTTCTTCTGTTTTTAGTATAAACTTAGTGTTTTCTTTTGTTGCTTTCTGTTATTTGTGAATTTGTTCTTCCATCAATGCAACTAATTAGATTATTTCAAAAAAATTGTTGTACAACATATTTGTTTGCGTGATTTAGGTAATGTATACCACAGCAATTTCTTCTTGGTCCCAGGAAAAGCTTATCATGTATGTACTTAACATGTGCTTGATTCCCCTTGCAGAGTGTGATGAATTCTCAGTGTCCAGCAGAGCTTCAACTAGCAGACGTGAGGACAAAGGTGGATGTTCATCTTATCAAGCGGGATGAAAACTACTCTGTACGTTCTTCTTGATGCCATACATGCTCCTCCTATCTACCTTTTATTCTCTCTCTCTCTCTCTCTCTCTCCACTTTTTATCGTTCCTCATTTTTTTCTGGTAAAATTCCATCGAGTTAAGGCTATCTAAATGTCAAAGCGTTCCCTTTGCGTGCTTTGGGTGCTTTAGGTGTTTGCAGTCGTTTGTTGATTCGTACATTATTGTGTCTCAGGAACCAAAGAAGGGTCAAGCAGTTTTTCAAGGTTCTGGGAGGACCATTGGCAGCAGCAGCAGCAGCAGCAGCTCTGTCCCTTCCACCACTCCTCTGACCACTGCTCCATTGCCGTTAAGGGGCATTGTGGTCGATGACTCTTCGCCTGCAACGTCTATCCAGCTTAGGCTGGCAGACGGAACGCGTATGGTTTGTCGCTTCAACTATCACCACACCATCCAAGACATTCATGGTTTCATTGATGCATCAAGACCTGGTGGAGCAAGAAGCTATCAACTGCTTACAATGGGGTTCCCGCCAAAGCAACTGAGTGATCTGAGCCAGACAATAGAGCAGGCTGGTATTGCCAATTCAGTTGTAATCCAGAAGATCTAATTAGAGCCTGGAATTGTAGTATTTCTCAAGACCACCATACTTGGGGGATCCCATCTTAGGTTGGTTGGCTCCACGAGATAGATGGAAGACCAAAAAGAAATCACTTCGAATTGTTTTTAGTTTCAGGCCATTTTACTATTCCCATAATCGGCTTCTGTATCTACGCTTCTCAGATGAAATGTTGATTGAGCTTGACCGTGTTCTTATTTCAAAATTTCCCTAACTTTTAGTAAGTTCCCCTCTCATTCCCATCTCACAAGCTTCCTCTCCAATTTTAAAAACCTCCACTTTTTCTTCAATTTCAATTTCAATTTTGTATTTTTCCACTAAATAACATAACAGAGCTAGCTTCGGATCTGTGTTCATTTATTAAAAAACAAATAGCTTCGGAGCTGTCGGTGGCTCAAAAGTCAAAAAGCTAGCTCAGGCGCCTTATGTCATACGTTAAAATCATTATAGTCCTGATTTTAATTCGTATTCTATTCTATTGTAGTTTTGAAAGACTCATTTTTTAGTTTTTTTTTGTATTTGTAGCTTTTTCGTTAAATACTAATTAAGTTAAACAGATCTTCAAAAAATGATAATTTTAACCCTAAAATTTATTTAAAAAATCTATTTACACCTAAATTTTAAATTTAACAATTTAATTACCCAAATAATTATAAATTTAACAATTGAACCCAAATTTTACCCAAAACTACCACACCCCGGACCACTGACAGACCAACGATTGCACTTTACCCTTTTGTCATATGTGTGTTTTTTTTCCTCACCGTATCAATTGTAGTTTCTCCCTAAACAGATTTTTAGAAAAGTTACTTTAGCCAACTCAAGCTTGCAGCCTATGGTTCCAAAAGATCTATGCAAATTGGAAGTTGGAGATATTAAATGATGGAAACGAATGTTTAGTTGAAAATATATAGAACATACAGTAATCAATCATGTAATCAAGAAACCAATGAGAGATTGCGGGGATATTGTCCCTGAAGATGGTAAAAAACAAAGTACAAGCAACGATCTGATATTGATTCAAATCCCTGATTGTCACATTGAACTCAGTTGATAATGAAAACTCCAGTTGTCTTTATGACATTATTAAATAAAAATTAAGGAATTACTGCATTGGACATGTGATAAATTGATATTGATTTTGCATAATAGTAACTTTATTTTAGTGAGGAAACGGGGCATAAGAATGACAGAGAAAGTGTGAGGGATAATTTAGGCATTCAATTTTTAATAGATTTGGGGTTTTGTAAATCAAATCTAATTCGCATGCTGCACACATGCACTGCACCTTGGGTCCAAAGTACGTGAGAAAATCGCTATTTTACCCGTCACTTTTTAGATCTCAGACCCGACCCGATTCTCTGCTAGAAAGAAAGAACTGTGCGTGCGTTTACATGTTACTACGAACCAGTCACTATATTGCCGGAGACGAAGGAAGGCGCGATCCATACAAGAGAGGCCATTAATGGCGGCAGTGAATCAGGGAGCTGCATTAAAGGTAGGTCTGTCGTTGCTAGGGGTGTGCCTGTTCGGCTACATAGTGGGTCCGCCTCTCTACTGGCACTTGACGGAGGGCCTCGCCGCCGTCACCACCTCATCCACCACCTGCTCTCCTTGCCACTGCGATTGCTCCTCTCAGCCCCTCCTCTCCGCCCCCCTCGGTATTCTTCTGATGCGATCTGCTTCCTTTTTCGCCTTCGCGATTCTCTGTCTCTTGATTCTTGTGCTTAGGTTTTGCGGATAACATTGATGCGATTAGCGGGGTTATATGTAGTTTCCTGTTCGTCATCTTGTGAAATTGTACTCATGACTTCTCTCTTTGCTTCTTGTGCAGGTCTCAACAGCTCTTCCTTTGCTGGTTAGTTCCTCTGTTCTTTTTCATGTCACCAGATCATGCATCTTCTTGTTTAGAATACCTCTATAAGCAGGCACGTAAATTGGCTGGTTCTAGTTCTTAACTCGGTCATTTGATCTTGTTCTCTTGGCTTTATTGAATACATTGCTCTAGGCACATTATATAGTAATGGTGGTTCTAAGTTTTGTTCTGTACATATAATAATTCCATAAATGTGCAGCACTCTTTCTTTGTACATTAATACAAACACCAGTTTTGATGCCTTTGGTGTTACCAGCCTGGTAGATTTTGAGAAATGGCCTTGAAAACTCCAGTTTTGCAAATTTCTAAATAAAATGTCATCGAACTTTAAAACAAGGTTTTGCTGCTTTCTTATCACTGCCTGATAACTTTTATACACAGCTCCTGCTTTCAGTAATTCCTTTACTAAATTAAGTTGGTCCATCGATGTTGCTCTTGTTATCGGTTTCTTTTGCTGATGCTCACTGACCTCTTCAGGCGAATAATCATGTAGCGCATGTTCTGTCAAACATATTCATTACAATATGACATCTCATCAACCTTCCAATTGCTTACAAACTAGTTCTTTCCATACATGAGAATGTCAAATTTTCAGTTGATGAGTTTATATGTGAGAACCTTATGCATGTAGTACTATACTTGATTTGAATGTTGAGCTAAATTTCTCCGCAGACTGTGTGAAGCATGATCCAGAGGTGAGTGAGGATGCTGAAAATAACTTTTCTGACCTTCTAATGGAGGAAGTAAAACTCAGAGAATCCGAAGCATTGGAAAAACACCAGCGTGCCGACATGGCCCTTCTGGAAGCCAAGAAAATAGCATCCCAGTACCAAAAAGAGGCAGACAAATGCAATTCAGGTATGGAAACATGTGAAGAAGCAAGGGAAAAGGCAGAAGGAGCCCTAGTAGCTCAAAAGAAACTTACTGCAGTATGGGAACAGCGAGCTCGTCAGAAAGGATGGAGAGAAGGGTTGGCTACTAAATCACGATCGCAGTCACAGGGAAATGTCCAAACTGCATGAAGGATTTACCTTGGCCACGTTAAGCATCATAGAATAGAACTGCAGTAAGTTTTATATAATCCAAATTGAATTGCTGATTCTTGACCCGCATCTCTGTCAAACCACCCAATCTATCTTGAGATTCAATCGCTGTTGTCTGCCCATTGTCGGGTTTGAGAATTGAGAATGTTACTTGAAGTTTAGGTGGCTCGAGGTGTTCAGCATCAACTCTGAGGAGTAGAGTGCACAGGTCCACAGAATACTATGTAATCTGCTACTTACTACATTGAAACATCTGCTTTATACAAGTATACTGTGAATGAACTTGCTACAGTTCTAGGAGACTAAGGACTAAACTGTAATGTATGTAGGGAAATAGTAACGACGGTTGTTTAAGCGACAACCATGCAACAAACATTAGGATGGCGCTTTCTGCGGGTCGACTTTGTTCATAAGATTAGTTTCATTATCATGTTGTAGTATGGTTTCTACTTCAGATCAGCGCACTGGAATCTTATTGCCGTTGTTTGGGTTGGTTTTCTTCATCCTCCCAACGGATTTGACGGAGAGGGGAATGCCTATTTGGGAATTATTAGCAGTAATGCTCTGAGGGAATCTATTTACTGGTAGTTTTTCTTTTTTATGTTTAGCTGTAATTGTTTCATCTCAATAATTTTTTAATCAAAACAGTACAATTATTTGAAGCAGTTGTTTCTAGACTGGGTGACAATGTTTTGGGTGACTGTCATTCTCTGTGCTTGCTTGGAAGGGAATCTGGTCCAGAATATTTTCGAGATTTTGAAAAAGTCAAGCCATGTTTCTATAAATCATCAAGTTGTGTTTGATTTTGTGAAGAGGAATAATGAATGTGATAAAAAAAAAGTTTGTGTTTTATAATCGTAGGTATAATATTTATGAGAGGAAAATTGGGGAGAGAATGTTATTTAGGTGATGATTAGATGGAAGTTTGTAATAATTTGTTCGAATTTCTTATTTGCGAATAAGGCCTAAGTCAAGATGATACGCTTGTTTAGTTACATCTCGTCTCTTTTACGATTTTCTTATAAAAAAACTCATGAACAATCTAAAGTATAAGTTTACTTTTAATCTTTTGTCATCACCACTTAAACCATATTCTATGAAAGAAACAGTAGAACATGCTCTCTCCTGTTGCCCATTTGCTCTACATATCTGGGACAATGTTCCTCTATGGTGCGGTATACCTACAATAGAAGACCTCACCTCCTCCGATTCCTTATGTGGCTGTTCTCACAAGTTCAAGTCGATGTGGCAGGTTGTTGGAATTATTGCAAGTTGGGCTATTTGGAAGGGAAGAAACCGTCTGATGATGCAAATTGTCACTTAGAACTCTTTGCTAATTCTTTTGGTTGAAACAGGGGCTACAAACTCATCTCTTCCTAGGAGTCGTGGCTTCTCAACCCTTTGGGCATCTCTTGTTAACGAGGTTTAGAGGGTTGGCTCAGGTTGTTTTGTTGATTCTGGTTCAACAATGCTGCAATTGTGGTGTTCTTTTCTCTTCCTTTTCCTGTAGCTTATACTTTAGTCTCAAAAGCTTTAGATATTTGACATGTTAACGTTAAATTAATATAACTCTCATTGATGCCAAAAAAAATCATATTCTATGGGCCAATGATTTAATAATGCCATAATTGCCCCAACTCTGCCTCTCCCTCACAACAACCTCGCCTGAAGCCCAATACCATTAACGGCTTCAAATCCAATGTCAGGGTCGCATGAAGCCAACACCAACTTTGCATCTAGTGCTGGGTAATGTGAAGTCTAGCCCGCCTCGCCTCCAATGTTGGGTCACACGAACTCCTGACCAGATCCGCGACATGCAGGGAGAGAGAGGAGTAGCACAAAGCCCATCTACTCTAGCTTCGGCTAGATTCACGATGGGTTAGAGCCTTGGAAGGGTTCACTGGGCTTGGGGACGGTGAGAAGGGTTCGTCGGGATTGGGTTGGGGTGGGGCTGCAAGGGAGTTGCCGGTGGGGTGGGGTGGGGCTCAATTGTAGTGTAAAAAGTTGGGCTCTAATTAAAGTATTTTGAAAATGTCTGGGAAAAATTAGGGAAAAAGCAATATTTGGATTTTGGATTTTATCTTTGGTACTCACTCTAATTACTACCGTCGTCATTTTTTAATTGAGACGTTTGACTTTCGATATTTTATTTGACTTAATTTTTAACTTAGAATATTTTGTTAAAAAAAGTTGGAAAAAAAATATTTTTAGAAACTAGAATATTTGATTTACTATTTGTATATAAATTATTTGATATTGTATAACAAAATATTAAAGAAAATAATTCATAGATTAGATGCTGAAAAAGAACGTCTAAAGTACAAGGTTCATAGGCAAAGAAACAATTATTTATATGGTTAAACATGTAATTTACCCTTGATTTTTGGTCGAGGGCGTATTATGCCTCAATTCTCATAGTATAGGGTCCGGAGTTGCACTGTTTTATAATTCAAGATTCTTAAGTGTCTGGATTACTAAAGGTTAGGTACTAAAATGTATTTTAGACTCGATAAAAGTTGCAGCGAAGACGGGTTTGAGCTTGGCGGTTGGTTATGTTCACCGTTATCGCGATTGGCGACTGTCATATCGTTCGGTTCTCCTCTCCTTTCGTTCGGTTCTCGGCGCTGTTGCGACTTCCGTCTCCTTCCTCCCCTTCGTGAGGACTTTCTCCGGCTTCAGAGTTCATCCATCTCCGGTTATTGGTGCCTTTGCTGGCACCGCCTCTCTCAAACCGCCACCATCTTCCGCCGCCCTCTGAACCTTTCGACCTTCTTGGAATAGGAAGCAAAGAATAAGGGGTACGGTTATCCTTTCTATTAGGATCTTGGTGTTCAAAGTTTATTCTGGTGAAACTTTTATCTATGATTGTTGCTATCTAATGTTCAATGCTTATTCTGGAAAAACTCTTACCTACCATGTTTGTATAACTACAGCACTTTACAGGTTAGACGAGTTGGTAAAAATATTAGAATGAAACCAAGATTGGAGAAATATATCGTGCCCTAAAACGTTGTACTAGCGTGACTTCGAACTCAAACAATAAAGCAAGCGTGCCACTAAATGATGATCTAGCGCCGTAAATTAAAAATAAATTACATCAATACCTAACCCCAATAAGTCAAAACGCTTAAGGCGAACATTTGTGCTATTGGAAATTAGATGCATAAAGTTAGAGTAGAAATTACCTGGTGTTGGAAGACTTTGTATATAAAAACTGAATTTTTTTCGGCCCATCAACCCTATAAGGCAGATTAAGTAAAATTTGGATCAGCATACAAGTAAGCCCATTAACCCTACTAAATAGAGAAGTTATGTGGAGAATGTTTAATGGTGGATCGACATTAAAACGAAAATCATACAGGCCCATTTGAACACAACTTTGTAAAAAAGGCCCATTCAATTGGTTGTTTTTCGAAAGAAACTATAAGGTAAGGATAATGTTGGGAATTTACCCGGCCGCCAATGGATTACCGTAGCCCACATCTAAGCCCAATTAAGCCCGCCTTTTATATTTTTTTACCTAAGACCCATCATTAATCGTTATTACAAGTTTGAAACAATGATAAAAGTTCATACTATGCAAGATCTGGACTTTTTGTAGCCCAAAACCCGAAATTAAGCCAACAATCAGAATATAATATGAAGTATTTGGACTTTTTTTGTCCCAATATGGGCAATAAAATGAATTTATTAATATAACTAAAAAGATTTATTATAGCCCAAATTTGGCCCAAGCACAAATTCACAAACAGACAATTTAAAAATAAGTAAAAATACGATTATTGGCATGAATCAGAACATAATCCGGTTGTTACAATTCACAGTGTTTCGCGAAACATAGATATTGTTAAGTGATGTATCTTGAGAAATTAAGACTCCTAAATATTAGAAACCTAATAAAACTCAAACCCTAGATTTTTGGCACGCAGTTAACAAGGATTAACCTATATATGTACTTCTGCTTTTTCAGCCTTCGTCTATTGATTTTGAGCACCGCACTAGGTATAATGTATCTAACTCTATTATTTTGTTATTAAACCTGCCATATCCTATTCAAGTGTTTTCATCTCTAATTTTGTTTTAACATCTACAGAAAGCATTACACCTTCGTAAGATCACTCAATTCAGTAAGCACACATATAATCTTGGCATTAGAACAAGTAAGTCCCCTTTTACATACATCAATTATTTATCAAAGTTTTAGACATTATCAAACATAGCAGGCAGGGACTGATCAGGGTTAATCATTCAGGAAAGCAAGTATTTCAAGTCATGTTTCTAAAACCATCGAGTATAGCATACATTCTATAAAAAATTTAACACATGTTTCAAGTCACGTTTTATCATTCAGGAAAGCAAGTTTTTCAAGTCATGTTTTAAAATTATATCACAGATGAATCATGGTTTAGGGTAAATACTAAAACTAATCAATCATAAATGAATATTCAATCATAAGATGGCAGAGTGAGAAAAAAAATTATAAAAAGAAGAAAAACATAATGGAACAATACTAGCAACACATGCAACAGTACTAACAAACCAGTAATCTCAAAGAATACATGGAACAATACTGATATAAAAGTTGACATTACCTTTTGATTGTAAATCGCTCACGCAGTTGTACATGTAAAGTTTCTAAAGATCTGAAAAGAGATTTCAATTTGAAAACAAATCATACAGAACTGATATAAAAAATTAGTCCTGATGGTAGACTAACGCTTCGCTTTCAAAACCGAAATGTCTTTGAAACATATAAAAGTTGCATATCAAACCGAAATGTTTTTGATACATGCTTTATGGAGAGAAAAATTTCATAAAGTTAATCGATTAATAGCAGATCGATTGTATTTTTTAAAGAACAGATCACGATCAAAAAGATTTTCGACAAACATTTGTTAATAGTTTTAAAAACGTTAAAAGTATTGTTCCAACCAGGTAAACAGGGGAACATAAGTTTATGGATAAAAAGATTTATGTACGCCACCGTGAACGGCGCCTGCGAAACATGGATTCGCGGCGGCCAGACAACGGTATTCCATCTAGGCGGCGGTTAATGTGTATATATGAGATAGGAAGAGAAGAAGCGTTAAGAACATGATGAATTTCTACCGAGAGAGACAGAGAGATACAGAGAGAGAGAGATACCGAGAGAGAGAGAGAGAGACCGTTCCGCCGCCATCGGAAGGTGCCGGAAAACATCATTTCACGGCGGATCTTCGAGAAGAATCCATATATACGGCTGTAAGATGTATCTCAAAAATCAATCGGTAAGAACATGTTGAAGCTCAACCGAGAGAGAAAGAGAGATATCGAGAGAGAGAGAGAGAGAGAGAGAGAGAGAGAGAGATACCGAGAGATAGAGAGAGAGAGACCGTTCCGCCGCCATCGGAAGGCGCCGGAAAACACCTTTTCACGGCGGATCTTCGACAAGAATCCATATATACGGCTGTATGATGTATCTCAAGAATCAATCGGTAAGAACATGATGAAGTTCAACCGAGAGAGACGAGAGAGAGACCGAGAGAGACGAGAGAGAGACCGAGAGCCGCGGCTCGTATTTCGGAAATTAGGGTTAGAACTGCAGGTTTCGGACTCCTTGGGGTATTTATAGGAGGCGAATGGGTTAGGGTTAAAATGGGTTAGGGTTTGGTTTGGGTTTGGGCTTGGCGTGAGCTTCATTTTGGGCTGCGATTTCGGGAATATTAACCGAATAAAATGGGCTACAATGTTGGGCTACGGGTTAGGGTTTCGTTTTGGGTTTAGGTTTAACAAGTTGTTTAACATTTGGTTTAAAATTTTATTTAGAAAAGGTTTCTGAAAATATATAAACACTATAATTTCTTAATATTTCTAACATCCAATTATTCAAATTTATATTGTGATGGTGTACGTTTTGTTTGTGTATTGTTTCCTATTTTATAATATGAGTGATATATTTATAGTGTTATTTTGTTTAATAGAAAATTGTTAATTTACTATATATGTATATATAACAGTTAATGGGTGTTACCTTTTAGATTTTTATAGAGTGTCTCGCCCTTTTATATCAAATTGTTTAACATTTGTGTATATTAAGTTGTTTAACATTTGGTTTAAAAAATTATTTAGGAAAAGTTTCTGAAAATATATAAACACTATAATTTCTTAATATTTCTAACATCCAATTATTCAAATTTATATTGTGATGGTGTACGTTTTGTTTGTGTATTGTTTCCTATTTTATAATATGAGTGATATATTTATAGTGTTATTTTGTTTAATAGAAAATTGTTAATTTACTATATATGTATATATAACAGTTAATGGGTGTCCGCGCTTTATAGTGGATTATCTATTACGTATTTTAAATTTTAATAAAACAGTTTAGAAATATGTTAGCAGTTTGACAAAATTATCCTTAAAAATAGCAAGAAAATGAAAATACTTACTCTATTCCCTAAATTTATGAGGAAGTAATTATTAGCTAATAAGAGTAATTGAATAATTTAGATAATATTTAAATAATTTCATATTGTTTTGAATAGATTTCTTCTAAACAAAATCATATGTATAGTTAAAAAAATAATATATATTATTCTTTTGTATTTATGGATGAATAGATTATCGACGTCAGTTATTGCTATAATATTGTCAATTATTTGATTATTTGATTATTTGATGCTATTGGTTTGTTGTTCCTTTCGTTCAAACATGTTTGAATATTCAATTATTTTTGAATAATGCAGTGATTTGTGTATTTAAAGTTTTATATTTTTTGTTTTTCAGGAATCTGTCCGGACGTGTTAATCTCCTATTTGTCGTCAATAATATATCGAGGTATCTGTTACTTTTTTGATTTCTTGCATGTTATTAACAAAATGCCAAAAAGTAAAGATGGTATTAGAAACACATATAGGCCATATGTTAGATTGCATAAATATTATATATCATTTTTACATATATATTATATATCATTTTTACATAAATATTATATATCATTTTTATAATTACATAAATATTATTTTATAATTATGTTATAACAGTAATATTTAGTGAGTAATTTGTTTTATTCATTATATATCATGTTAGTCAGTAGGTAATGGATTCACGGGAAAGAAGAGCTCGCATGAAAATTATGCGAGAGCGGTTACCTATTAGACCAACGACACATTGTCAATACCGGAAACCGCCAATGTGTCACAAAAGATAGGCCTCGTGCATTTGTCGCTTCATATCTTAACACCCACGCATTGAATGTGGGTAACGGATCCACTATTCGAACTCGTCAAACTTATGGGATTGACAAAAATCAAATATCAAATGATATTTCTATGAGCACACCCCAACTATTAACCGTAAGGCCCTTACTAGATGTTACAAACCAGTTGTTCACCGCTTACTTCAACAGTCTCGCCTCTTCATCAAGCAGAACTGTATAAGTTTCGCGTGTCACTGATGGACATGAACGTGCACCGTTGGTGAGTAGTCTACAGCAGGATGTAGCGCCGTTCAAATCCTCACAAAATAAATATACTCAACCGTCATCTAATAATGTTCGGTTGAGTGCAAATTTGTCCTCAAATGAAAATCAGCTACTTACCCCAACGTCATATAGACCCCGGACGTTGTTTGATGATTATTCAAACCGAGTTCACAGATTGCTATGTCCAACGTAGTTGATTCAACTACTAGCATTGGAAGGTTATCATGTGTCACATGTGCGGACGGAAGTTTTCCGTTCTCGAACAACACGTGTGATATTGGGGAGTCATCGGGAGGGCACCAAAATATTTCAAAAAGGGCGAGACACTCTATACCAGAAATCCAACCCATCTCATTCCAAAACCTCGATACACTTGAAGATATTGTTGAAGGTACGTATTTCGGAAGTATTAGTTCATCCATGTCTGTTGATCACATCTTGAAGCTAACCTTCGTAACTATGGCCAGATTCAATTCTATCAGAGTCATCCGACGAGGAAGATGCTGTTCATTTTCATGTCTCTACTAATGTGAACAGTAAGATGTGCTTCTGTTCATTATCTTATTAGCAAAATTGATGGATTTTGGTAAAATCATTATATTAGTCAACGTCTTTTTGTAGGGAGAGTTACTGAGATGCAGAACCTAGGGCCACCAGATGCTGTTTGTCCCAATCCAAATTGTCGTGCTATTGTTTGGAGATTGGAGAGGAGCGTTCGCTCAAGTGAGCAGCGAAATCCTAAATTCTCGATATCTTTGTAATAATGGGAAAGTAAGTTGCCATTTGAGAGAACGCCACCGATGTTTCTTCAGTGGTTATTGAATTCTAAAGGACACAACCTGTCTATGTACTTTTGACGTCACATTCAGGACTTCAACAATCAGTTTTCATTCACATCTACCGGGGGACATATTGACAATCATATAAATGATGATAATAGACCATACGTATTTCGTTTAAAAGGGGAGAATCATCATATGATTGGTTCTTTATTACCATCAAGTAATGATCGACCCCATTTTGCTCAATTGTATATATTTGATACTGAGCACGAGACAGAAAACCGAATGACGAGTTTTGGTGATGGGCAAATTAAGGATATGGATAGAGAAATTGTTGATGGGTTAACGCAGATGTTTGATCAGAATAATGTTCTTGTGCGGGAATTCAGAAGGGTACGTGATATGCATAGGGAATATAATAACGTCCCTGTTAAATTGAGGTTACTTTCCACACGCTCTAATGATGGCCGAAGGTACAACTTACCAACATCAAGGGATGTAGCTGCTCTTACCGTGGGTTTAGATGAGGAACAAGGTAATAAGCGTGATATCGTTGTGTTCACTAGAGATCATGGTCCTCGAGAATACATGTGTTGCATCCTCGATTGATGGCTGATCAAGGGTGAAATGTGTGTATGATTACACACAAGTTATATTGACAAATTCATTTATAGAAGACCCAAACTCACCCTTGTTTTCTCGAAAATAGTAAATGGGCAATGAGTAAGGAGTCGAACCCAAGAGAATCGAGCGTTCCTAGACTAGTGTGCAATGTGTGTGACTACGCTAAAATGTAATGCAAGGGGCAGCAATGGTTTGATGGGATGGTTGGTGGAGAGTGTAACTAATCTAAATGAAACTAAATGCAATGGAGGCAAGAGTGAAATGCAAGTATGAGCAAGGAAAATTAGAACTTGTGGACTTTCAAATATGGAGTTCACCTAGGGGTTGCATGCATGTCATAGGTTGATTGTGAGTTCTAGCCATGGTTTAGAGGTGGATTACAAGGCTAACATGCTTCCATCTCTAGATAGCATGTTAATCTCTTGTTACTCACTAACCTAACCAACTCTCATTGTATTAGCATTAGGAGACAAGGAATAAAGCTCCTAATCTATACACCAATTGACTCCTAGAGGTTATCTCTAACACACAACAAGTCAATCAATCAAATCCCTTAGCTAAAGTTCATTGAAACATCTCTCGAGCATTTCTACGAACATCTTAGATGCGTATGCTAGAGTTAGCTATTCTCTAACATACTTAACCACTCAATGATCAAGGAGATGATATCTAAATCCAAACAAGTCAAGAAACATCACAAAAACTCATAATAACAACAATCCACAAGGAGAAATGAAAACTACCTACTCCTACTCATGATACTACTCAAAATCAGCATCAATCAAGTACCAAAAATGAAGAGTAAAAGAGAGAGATAGGATAGAAATCACCCCATAAATGATCATCCACAAGAGCCCCAATCAACCTCTCATATTTGTGAGGTTGAAGGGGCTCAAAAACCCTAGGAGAAAGAGGAAGAACAACTCCAACTTCAAGTTTGATGTGAAATTCGTGTAAATGGTGAGTTGTGTCTAAAACTCATCCTAAAAGTCTATATATACTATATCTAATAGTCTAAAAGGTCCCTAGATATATGAGACATCATAACAAGGTAAAATAAGGGTAAACATGTCCAAAAACCGAGTCCAAAACGAGTGGAATCGAGTTTGAATCGAGAAAGACTCATTAAATGACGTGGAGGCCCGAGGCTGTGCTGGGGGTTGCGCCTGGTAGGCCTGGGGATGCGCCTGTACTGTTCACGGAGGGTCATTTTTCTCCAGAGGATGCGCCGGGGTGCGCCTGGTGGGCCTGGGGATGCGCCTGGTCTCTCCATTTTGGCCAATTAGCTCCAGGAT
Source organism: Stellera chamaejasme (assembly GCA_024586325.1). Taxonomy (NCBI): domain Eukaryota; kingdom Viridiplantae; phylum Streptophyta; class Magnoliopsida; order Malvales; family Thymelaeaceae; genus Stellera; species Stellera chamaejasme. The sequence goes on along the minus strand of CM044982.1, from coordinate 7,185,960 downwards.
GCGCCTGGATGCGCCTGGGGTTGCGCCTGGTACTGTTCACAGCAACAAAATCTTGGTAGAAGACCTTCTTCCCATGCTTTACCATGTTGGGTCCTTTCACGAGGTTCTCCGCGCTTCATCTCCACTCCTCAAGTGTGTGCCTATGTACAAATTGACACGGCGAATAAAGCGCACACATAATACAAAAATAAGCTCAAATAAGTGATGAATTTGACTTAGAACACCATGAAAATGTGGAATGTATGTGCCACACATCACACCCCCAAACTCAAAATGTTGCTAGTCTCTAGCAACACAAGCATCTAGGAAAGTAAAGACTCAAGGACTCCTACTCTAGCCACCTATATATTACAAAAGCATTTGGTGTAGGCAAGAAATCAAATCAAAGTTATTCATGCACCTAAGAATCACTACTCGACAAAGCTTGAGTGCTCCTAAAGAAAGATCTACATCTTGTGTAGTGCACAAGTGAACAATTTGTGAGAAGTTACAATAAAAATAGGAAGAGACAAAAGTTGGGGTAAGTTGGTCATTCGAGCATTCAATACCTTTAAAAAAAATGTAGACTCTAAAATTAATGAATACCGATAAGAAACTAGATTTAGCAAGTGAATGTAGAATGCCTATTGCTCACAACTTATTGATTAACCTCTTTTTCTTACTTTCATTCTATATTTTTTTCTCACTTTTTTATTTCTTTTTCCTTTTTTTCGTGCGTGAGGATGGTTTCCTAACTCGTAAGGGGGACGTTTGGAAGAGGGTCAAGAGGCCACACAGTTGGCGTCTACAACCATGTGTCTAAAGAATCATTCCAATCGAACCCCATCAAGATGCGCTAGAGCACATACTTGCACTCTAAGCTAGCACTCGGAAGAGAGGCACTAAGCTATGCTACGGGTGCTCCGCTTCATGACAAAAGCATCATTCCACGTGTTGCAAACTTAGAGTGCAAATATTAGGCAACCACCTAACATTTCTCATTCACAAGCTAGCTAAATCAAGTTTCACACGATAACATTAATCAAAGTTTCCGGTTCTCCTTAAAGAAAATTTTCATGCTCGAGACCAACTTTAATCCAAAAATCAAATCATGCAATTCTAAAGTGTAACAATTCACAAAAAGTTCAACAAGACACTCAACAAGTAAGATCCGTCTATATTAGTACTCAAGCTAAGAACACACACACCATATTCTATCATCGAATGCATGAACCACTTATCATATCCCAAATACAACTTGCCTACAAGTTTTTTTAGTTTTCTGATTTTTTTGGAATATTTCAAGATTTATATGATTTTTTTTTGAAAATCATAACCTTAAAAGAAAAATAAAAACTATATGCTTGCAAGGTGTTTCAAGTCAAATACAACACAAGGTACTATCTACCATCTCCCACATGAAACATATGCGTATACCACCCAATCTCAAAATATGCAATGTCCTCATAGCATGATATGTAAAGAAAAAGGGAGAGAACGGTAGAGTCGTGCTGGGGCCTAGGAGGCCCCCTAATCGTGGGTGGAGGTGGTGGGTCCGGCCTCAGTACCGGTGGAGAAATGGGTTGTTTGCGTTTTTGCCTCTCCACTTTCAAACAAAAATTTCCATGAACATGTTTCTCCCCTGAAATTCCACTTCAATTGGCTTCACCCACCTGGAAATAAAGCACGTCAATGCTCCTACTCTTATTTAAACTTGAACTTTAAGAAGCTAAAACATGAAGTTCAAAACCGTTGGGTTGCCTCCCAACAAGCGCCATGTTTAAAGCCCTTGGCTAGGCATGAATGGTGAAGAAAGTCTCACGTGACACCCTTCGGTCTTATGTCATCCACAACATGAAGATCAAGAGGGTGTTTCCTTCCAAGATCCACTAGACTCATCTTTCTTGGAGGTCTCCATGGCATGCATCTCCCTTTAAACATTCCACCTTCACAACACTTATCCAACTTGAAGATTTCCACATATTCATCTTGGGGCACTTGAGAGCAAGGAGTGGGTGTTGCCTCTAAAAGTAGCTTGAGATTTGCAATTATCTCTTCACCCCATTTGAATTCTTCTTCACACTTTCCCTCTATATTTTGCTCGAAGTGCTCACCTTTCTCTTCCAAGTTCATATCTTCTAATGGCTGGTCGTGTTTCACAATTGTGGCATCATCTTGCATCTCATGGCTCATCTCTAGGAATTGGTCTTGTAAATCCCATGCCATTTGTGCACATAAAACTTTCATGTTCTTCAATGATGCCCTTGTTTCTTCTTTCGCATATGCCATTTTGTTGGTCAAAGTGTTGCATCCCTCTTCAATCATCTTGTTGCCTTCTCTTATCTCTATAGCTAGATCCTCTATTAATTGACTAAGAGAAGGCTTTTCTTCAATTTTGGGCTCCATGAAGAGAGGTGAAGGGTGGGGGTTCTCTCTTTTGAACCTTTCCTCTTCTCTTTTGTTGCTTTCCGAAGTTCACTTATGAAATCTTCCAATGTTTGGTTCATGGAAAGCAACACTTCATTTTGTTGCACAAGAGACGGTTCCTTCATTACTTTGGTCATTTCCTCCTCTCTTTGAATGTTGTTTGCCCTCATCTCATTCACAAGATCATCTAACTTTTGTGTCATAGAAAGCAATGCTTCATTCCGTTGCACAAGAGGTGGTGGAGATGTGACATAGTAGTACTCATGAGTGTTTGCTCCATAATCTTCATATGTTGGCTCCCAAGTGTAGAATGTTTGATGATTGTAGAAGCCCTTTCCTCTCCATGAGTCTTGCTGTCCATTTGACCAAGTATCTTCATAAGCATCCATGTCCTCCCAATGATAGTGGTCTTGGTTGTTCCTCCACATGTTGTGGTGTGCCATTAGTAGCACAAAAGATGGTACCTACAATGCAAGAAAAGAAATGGAAGTAAACATGGTCTAAAATCTTCAATGCAAGGAAATAAACATGATATGCAACATGCAACACACAACACAAAAAGTCTAAAAACTTACACTCAACTCCCCGGCAACGGCGCCAATTTGATCAAGGGTGAAATGTGTGTATGATTACACACAAGTTATATTGACAAATTCATTTATAGAAGACCCAAACTCACCCTTGTTTTCTCGAAAATAGTAAATGGGCAATGAGTAAGGAGTCGAACCCAAGAGAATCGAGCGTTCCTAGACTAGTGTGCAATGTGTGTGACTACGCTAAAATGTAATGCAAGGGGCAGCAATGGTTTGATGGGATGGTTGGTGGAGAGTGTAACTAATCTAAATGAAACTAAATGCAATGGAGGCAAGAGTGAAATGCAAGTATGAGCAAGGAAAATTAGAACTTGTGGACTTTCAAATATGGAGTTCACCTAGGGGTTGCATGCATGTCATAGGTTGATTGTGAGTTCTAGCCATGGTTTAGAGGTGGATTACAAGGCTAACATGCTTCCATCTCTAGATAGCATGTTAATCTCTTGTTACTCACTAACCTAACCAACTCTCATTGTATTAGCATTAGGAGACAAGGAATAAAGCTCCTAATCTATACACCAATTGACTCCTAGAGGTTATCTCTAACACACAACAAGTCAATCAATCAAATCCCTTAGCTAAAGTTCATTGAAACATCTCTCGAGCATTTCTACGAACATCTTAGATGCGTATGCTAGAGTTAGCTATTCTCTAACATACTTAACCACTCAATGATCAAGGAGATGATATCTAAATCCAAACAAGTCAAGAAACATCACAAAAACTCATAATAACAACAATCCACAAGGAGAAATGAAAACTACCTACTCCTACTCATGATACTACTCAAAATCAGCATCAATCAAGTACCAAAAATGAAGAGTAAAAGAGAGAGATAGGATAGAAATCACCCCATAAATGATCATCCACAAGAGCCCCAATCAACCTCTCATATTTGTGAGGTTGAAGGGGCTCAAAAACCCTAGGAGAAAGAGGAAGAACAACTCCAACTTCAAGTTTGATGTGAAATTCGTGTAAATGGTGAGTTGTGTCTAAAACTCATCCTAAAAGTCTATATATACTATATCTAATAGTCTAAAAGGTCCCTAGATATATGAGACATCATAACAAGGTAAAATAAGGGTAAACATGTCCAAAAACCGAGTCCAAAACGAGTGGAATCGAGTTTGAATCGAGAAAGACTCATTAAATGACGTGGAGGCCCGAGGCTGTGCTGGGGGTTGCGCCTGGTAGGCCTGGGGGATGCGCCTGTACTGTTCACAGAGGGTCATTTTTCTCCAGAGGATGCGCTGGGGGTGCGCCTGGTGGGCCTGGGGGATGCGCCTGGTCTCTCCATTTTGGCCAATTAGCTCCAGGGGATGCGCCTGGATGCGCCTGGGTGTTGCGCCTGGTACTGTTCACAGCAACAAAATCTTGGTAGAAGACCTTCTTCCCATGCTTTACCATGTTGGGTCCTTTCACGAGGTTCTCCGCGCTTCATCTCCACTCCTCAAGTGTGTGCCTATGTACAAATTGACACGGCGAATAAAGCGCACACATAATACAAAAATAAGCTCAAATAAGTGATGAATTTGACTTAGAACACCATGAAAATGTGGAATGTATGTGCCACACATCAGAGGTAAAGAAGGGAAACAAGGACTTACAAGGGTGTGGAGTGCACCCCCGCCAGGAAGAGTAAGAACTTCTCTGACTCGGCAATTGCCTAACTTGAAGCTTCAGCTCCATCTCCCAGTGAATCAGTCATCAGTCATTGGTTGCATACCATTAAGTGTCATCAGTATTTTCCTAAGCTTACCCCACGTTGTCAAAAGAGGAAGAATGTCTCAATTTGCTCAAATAAACCTCTTTTCCCCAATTTGATCGAATCTGTGGCTAGGGTTCCTTTTGAATTCATCTTCAATCCCTGCGGCTATAGAGGAAGAAACTGCATTCTCTTGGCCTTGAGAGACCGAAAACATCAGTGGACACAAGCTCCTTGCTTGAATCGAAGAGACGATGAAGAAGAGAAGAGCGATTTTGAGCAGAGGCAAGCGAGCCTTGCTCTGGTTGCGTCCAGAGGAAAAAAAGAAGAATGCGTGGTGAGTCTGTAGTTTAGGCTTTTAAACTAGTAATCTAGGAATGATCCCCAATCTTTCAACAATTTGTCATAAAAACCCCATCCGTCTTAAGCATTTTCAATTAAGTCACAACCTTCTTAACACTTTCATCTTCTTGCAATTTAGTCACTCCCGGTAATTAAAGAACTTTCTAAAAGTTCAATTTACTCCCTTATCTTACAAATAGAGAACTCACTCCTTTAATTAATAATTCCAGTTTCACTAATTCTCTTTTCTTTTATTACTTCCTGTTATGACACGGTCGGTGAGGACGGGTCATAACAATATGCAGGTGGCTCGGACATCCCGATTTGTTTATAACGATGACTTGTAATCCGAAATGGAGTGAAATAGTGGAATTCACCAAATTAATTCCAGGACAAGTCCCTGATGACAGGCCAGATATCGGTGTTCGTGTGTTCGAGATGAAGTTGTACTCATTGTTGAAAGATATCACAAAAGGCGCAATGTTTGGTCGATCCATGGGAGGTAATGTATCTAATTTATGGTAAATTATCATTTGTTATCTTAATGACCATACCAATCAGTTCATCGCTAACATTTAAATTGTTATGCAGTGATTGTCACAATAGAATTCCAAAAAAGAGGTCTGCCACATGCACATATTGCGCTATTTCTTCATCGAGATGATAGGATTGATGAGCCTCAAAAGATAGATCAATTCATATCAGCCGAGCTTCCTAATAGAAATCGTTATCCGCTTGCATATGAAGGCTGTTTCAAAACATATGATGCATGGGCCGTGTGGAAATGCGAATCGAAATGTCCTTGCATGGTTGATAAGAAGTGCTCAAAACGTTATCCACGCACCATGCGAAGCACACTTCACTTTCACGGGATGGATATCCTTTATACGAGGCGTCGAAAAACAAAGTATCTTGTAAAAAAATGGCGCGGAGCTTGATAATGCATGGGTGGTTCCACATAATGTGGATTTAGTACTTAAGTATGATCATCACGTATGCGTGGAAAAGACAAACGAGGATATGTGCATCAAGTATCTATGCAAATACATGCATAAAGGAGAAGACAGTCTACGATTGTTATTGAGAGTGGGAATGAGAGAGATCGTTCGAAATGGATCCAGGTAAAGCTCCGATAGATGAGATTAAGCGGTATTTGGATTGTCGTTATATTTACGCCGGAGGCATGTTGGCGGATTTTCGGTTTTTCATCCATAAGCATGATCCACCTGTTGAGAGGTTGACATTTCATCTCCTAACGAGCAGAGTGTTGTGTTTCAGGAGGATTCTGATCTTCACAGTGTTATACAAAGGCATAGTGAAAGTCAAACACAGTTTCTGGCATGGATGGAGTGTAACAGGAACGATGCATATGCCCGACAGTTCACGTATGTTGAGTTCCCTCAACACTATGTGTGGAACAAAAGAGACAAAAAGTGGACTCGCCGTATTAGAGGTTTAACTGTAGGTAGGATGTATTTTACCCATCCAAATGCCGGCGAGAGATACTACCTTCGTATGTTGCTAAATGTTGTCAAAGGGCCGAGATCATATGAAGAATTACGAACGGTGAATGGTTCTCTCCATGACACATATCGAGATGCATGTTTCGATGGGGTTGCTTGAAGGGGATGGTGAGTGGCATGAGTCATTGCGAAGCTTCTCATTGGGCAATGCCAAGTAGCTTGCGTGAACTTTTGTAACGATGCTTCTGTTTTGTCAAGTATCCGAACCTCTGCACTGCGTGGGAGAAACACCGCGAGATGTTGGTTGATGACATTTTACTCATTGAGCGTCAAAAGCGTAACTCACATGACCTTGTGTTATCGGATGACGAGAGATTTAACTATGCCCTTTATGAAATAGAGAAAATAATGAATAGATTGGGTCGGTCTTTAAAAGAGATTGAGGGCATGCCTTATCCCGACATCGAGTCATTGGTCATTGAGGAGAATTCCTTGATTATTGAGGAGCTTAATTACGATAGGCGTGCATTGTTGGTTGAGCATGAGTCTCTTTTTCTTGGATTGAATGAAGGGCAACGAATCGTGTATGATCAAGTCATAGCATCAACGCATTCTCGAACCGGCGGTTTTTCTTTGTTTATGGTAGTGGGAGTACCGGTAAAACTTACATGTGGAAAACTATTTTGGCACGAATACGAGCAGAGGGTAAGATAGCTATAGCTGTTGCTACTTCGGGATTGCCGCATTACTTCTAGCCGGAGGTAAGGCTGCGCACTCACGGTTTAAGATCCCTATTGTGCTTGATAAGGATTCTTTTCTCAATATTAAGCGTTCAAGTCCATCGGCCGAAGTGATATGTCGAGCATCATTGATTATCGGGATGAGGCTCCCATGGCACATCGACACGCGTTGAAGCTATGGATCGTTCTTTGCGTGATTTAATGATTGTGTTTGACCGGAAGTGGAAATAAGGTTTTGGGGTAAAGCGGTTGTTCTTGGTGGTGACTTTAGACAAATATTGCACCGTAATACCACGGGGTACCCGAGGTGATGTTGTGGTAGCGACAATATGCTCTTCGTCATTATGGTCATCTGTCAAGTGTTTACCCTATCGAGAGAACATGAGGTTACGTAATTCGAGTTCTTTGGACGTTGCATGGTTTAGTGATTGGCTTTTGAAATTAGGAGAGGGATTATTACCTCTAGAAAGGATTGACGATGATGAAGAGGAAGCGAGAATGGTTAAAGCTACGAGTTGTTCTTGCTACCATTTGTAGGAGATGTCATTGATTACATTATTGATAGTACATACCCAGTTTACTCAACGAGAATCGGTGATAGGGACTACTTGAGGAGAGAGCCATTCTTTCTCCTAAGAATGAGGATGTCGATAAGGTTAATGATCACATCATGACGAAATTACCCGGTGAAGGTGTAATTTATCTCATTGTGGATCGGATATCTCGGACATCGGAGAATTATGAAGCCCATACGGAGCTTTATCCGTGGAGTATCTTAATAGTTTGGAATTTTCGGGTGTGCCGAATCATAAGCTTGAGTTGAAGGTTGGTGTTCCAATAATTCTAATGAGGAACCTAAATCAATCTCTTGGCTTGTGTAATGGTACTGTGCTCATTGTTACGAAGTTAGCTTCAAGGGTAATTGAGGCTGAAATCCTTGCGGGTAGTAACATTGGAAGTCGTTGTCTTATACCGCGTGTTGAGATGGTGCCATCAGACACTAAATTTCCGTTTAATATATCCCAACGCCAGTTCCCTATCAGGGTTTGTTTTGCGATGACTATAAATAAGAGCCAAGGTCAAACTTTCAAAGAAGGTTGGTTTGTATTTACCAAACCCTGTTTTGTCATGGTCGGCTATATGTTGCGGCTTCACGGGTGACTTCGCACGATGGATTCCGTGTGTTTTTGAAGAGTGATCACCCCATTAAGTCAACTCATACAAAGAATATTGTATATCGAGAAGTGTTTGCAGAGTATATGGTAATGAAGGTTAAGAAGGTAAAATCATATAATTACGTGAGTCAATGTTATTTTTGCATCATTGGTGTTTGTTTTAATCATGCGTAATGCAATTTCGCAACATCATTCGATTTTTCTGTTTTATGATGTTATATTTACTATTCTAACTATAAGGTTTTCGTAGGTGTTTGATTTCAATGACTCACCACATTTGTGATTTGAAACCATATCGTTACGATTGGAATTTGCGTGTGCGTCTAACACGCACATGGGATGCAATTAACACGAAAGATGGGACTTTGATTGGCATAGAGTTGATTTTATTAGATTCCAATGTAAGTATCTTACAATATTGTTGTGTATTGTGTATCATTAATTTTTGTAACGTATTAATTATATTGATGATGTATATATATATATATATTAATTTACTTGTCAGAATGATCACATATCAAAGCCACGTGTGTCCCGGCACATGATGGTAAATTCCGTCCTTTGTTGAAAGAAGGGTTGATTTACAACATCAAGAACTTTGCGGTCGGAAACCTGCTGACTACATGCGACCGTGCGATGTGCAAATAAGATATTTTTCACAAGGTACACCGTGCTTAGTTTGATTGATGCCGAGGCTCTTGATATTCCCAGGACATAAGTTCGACTTCGTGCGGTATGTGGATTTGTCTAAGCAATTTCCTAAAAACACATTTTGCAGTGAAACTTTTTATTTGTTGCGTGTATTATATTTTCACTTATATGAACGTATGTTATAACTTTGTGTAACTAGGGTTTAACAAAATGGTATTACTTCTAGATGTTGTTGGCAGATTAGTTAAGCAAGATGATCCATGTCAGTTGTCTTTGAAAAGCAAAAATATGGAGCAAATGCAATCTATTTGGATTGTGGATCAAAGGTATATGTATTTTTCAAAGTATACCATATCCTTATATGTTTCTTGTATACATGTCTATTGATGACCACCTTTACATGTATACATTATAGTGGAAATTATGTTGAGATAACCTTATGCAGGCGTTACGGTTAAAATGTTGGCAGAGATATGATACATGTTGATTTAGAGACATGTGTTATAGTGGTTATAACGACGACGTATGTTAAAAAGTACGGAGGTACGTGTTGTTTAATTTCGTACATTTAATTCAATGAACTGAATTTTTAAACTTTTTATTTTATCGTGTAACCATTAGTTTTAGTTTGCTTATGTTTTTTTCGTGTATTTTGTCTAGACAATTATCTATTGTCTGCAACATGTGGGGACGAAAATATACGTCAACGTGGACATTCGAAGTTTACGTGATTCGTGATTAAATGCGTGTTGTTTTGTATTATTTTTACTATATTGGTTTAATTTGATTGCTAAATTAGATACTAATTATCAAATCTAATGTTGTATAACATTGTATGCATTTCAGGTTTGTTGTTAATGCGGACGCTATCACGATACTGAATTGATGATGAACATGGAACTAAATCGGCAAGTGAATGTGGACCCGTGGTGAAGCGTGTATTGTTGCGGCAACTTGAGGCCATTCGATCATATGGTCGTTCCCATGTATGTTTGCGTTTTTCGTTCTTTATCTATTTTATAATTATCATTATATTTGTTTGATTAAATATATTTTTCTATGCGAGATAAGAAATTTTCGATGCAATGTTATGATATTGTGTGTCACGGAGGATTATCCCCTTTGGTACTTGTCATGTCGTTTGTGCTCTCGAAAAGTGTTCGACGGTGCCGATTTTTACTGTAAATCGTGCAATTCAACAGTTCGTTCAGTTGTTCATCGGTAAGCTTTCATTGGTTAACATGTGTATTATAATTTCACAAACAAACATTGGATTGAACTTCTGCTACGAGTGACACTTTTTATTATTTGTGTTAGATATAAAGTTGAGATGATAGTTGGTGACCATACAGGCGAATCAAAGTTTGTTATGTTTGATAATGTGGCGGCTCGCCTTTTCCATTGTGATGCGCAAACATTTGCGAGCTACGAAAAAGGGTAAGTCTTATATTTTACGATGTTTGATATTATGATCTTAATGGTCTCATGATAACTTCAATTGTACATATATATATATATATATATATATTTGTGCAGAACGATGGACGAAATAAATTGGATAAGATACTTGAAAGTGTCAAAGCGATGAAGCTCTCCTTTGATATCAAAGTGACTGATTTTAATATTACAAATAAACGATCGGGGTTTACGGTCACGACATACTCTGAAATAGATTTTGCATCTAAGAGTCGGGAGATAATAGAAATCATCAAAGAGGTATGCTATGCCACATTACCTATTTTAGTTGGATGTGTTTTTGTATATGATTTATTTTCTAAATGCGTATATAAACTTATTTATCTTTCTGAATGCATCGACATTTACGGGGTAAATTAATACTGCCTCTTAAACGTCTAACAGATCAAGATGATAGAAGTGGTGATAACACATCAAAAAGGTATTCGGTATTTTGAATGTTTATGGTTAATTAACTTTATTACATTGATGTAATATTGTTTACTAATTTATTTGTCTACGTTTATAGTTGCCTGGTTGTTGTAGAGACCGGAAGTTGCAGTAATACGTCTAATAACAATAAGGGAATAACGATGTGCGTTATGTTAACACCGATATAGATGACACGTACGTACATATATTTATGAACTATTACCGATTGAAGATATTTCAATATTTAATTGATTTTTTTGTGACATGTATTTCTAGATTGGAGCCGCATCAACACTCGATATATTCTATAACAAATTCGGATGAGGCTATCATGGCCGGATGTGATGATGATCGTAGATTTAACCTTTTGAGTCACTATTGCAGTTTACTTTGCTTTGGCTAATAAACATGTAACATTGTTTGATTTTTTATAATAATATTTCATTTGATGTTTAAGCATGACTTACAGTGATTTTTGTGTTCGGTTTGATGACATTTGTTGTTTTATTCTAATTCTTACCTATGACTTTTGTTATTGTGGTTTGGTTAATTAGAAAATTAGAAAATTATTATAATATTTACTATATTTTGCATTTTATTCTTTTTTTCCGTCCCGAAGGAGGGGGTACAAGCTAGTTATTTATATGGTTAAACATGCAATTTACCCTTGATTTTTGGTCGAGGGCGTATTATGCCTCAATTCTCATAGTATAGGGTCCGGAGTTGCACTGTTTTATAATTCAAGATTCTTAAGTGTCTGGATTACTAAAGGTTAGGTACTAAAATGTATTTTAGACTCGATAAAAGTTGCAGCGAAGACGGGTTTGAGCTTGGCGGTTGGTTATGTTCACCGTTATCGCGATTGGCGACTGTCATATCGTTCGGTTCTCCTCTCCTTTCGTTCGGTTCTCGGCGCTGTTGCGACTTCCGTCTCCTTCCTCCCCTTCGTGAGGACTTTCTCCGGCTTCAGAGTTCATCCATCTCCGGTTATTGGTGCCTTTGCTGGCACCGCCTCTCTCAAACCGCCACCATCTTCCGCCGCCCTCTGAACCTTCCGACCTTCTTGGAATAGGAAGCAGCTCTCTCACGTGTTTTGCTCATATCCTTGTTTCCTGTAAGTTTGTATTTGACTATAATGGTAGGAGTATTTGATTACCGCCAGTTCCGATGATCGTTTGCTCCGAATTTGGAAGTTTACGACTTCAGTTAATTTGTTCTACTTGTGCTATTAACTATTAGTATACTCAGGCGCTGTACTTCCACTGTTGTTTGGAATTTCGTACCTATTTTCACTCTTGACCATAATGGAGGAGAAAGAGATTGACAGAGACAAGGAGGAATTCCTCAAGGAATTTGGTGAAGATTATGGCTACCCAAATGGCCTTAAAAGCATTGATCAAATTCGAGCAACAGATTTCAAGCGCTTAGATGCTGATGGTGCATTTCTCTCTCTCTCTCTCTCTCTCTCTCTCTCTCTCTCTTATTTTATTTTATTTATTTATTGTTTACAATTTCTTTTATCAGAAATCTGAAGGCGACTGTGAGGTAGAGTCATGCATCACTGTTATTAAGTCACCCATGGAAATGAAGATAGAAGTTAGACCATTTATTTCTTTCTGGACAGAAGTAGGGAAAATAGAAACAAACGATGACATTAAGCACTAAAAATGGTAATTTTTGCCAAATTGATGTTTGCCCGGCTAAACATTTGTAAGAAATAAAAAGGTTGTCCGTTCAGTGCCTCTAATCGTTTTCTCCTAACTCTACATTCGACAATTTGATGATCTTTAAGAACAGAAAACTAGGTAGCTAGCTGTTTCCATATACCACCAGCTTTACTAAAAAGTTTCTGGATTTGAAAGGCATAAAGCCCTTGCATTGTAAAATAAGAAAAAAGAAAGAAAGAGGGAGCTTGGAAATCTATATTTCCATGGTTGAATTTAGTATTAAGATGACCCTGTTAGATATTTGTGCTGCACTATATTTTGTTTTGTTAAGTTTTAAGTTTGTCACCTGTGCTGAAACAAATATAGGGACTGTGTACTTGGATCATGCTGGAGCGACTCTGTATTCTGAATTGCAGTTAGAAGCCATATTCAACGATCTAAAGGCTGGAGTCTATGGAAATCCTCGTATCCTCTTATCGGGAAGGTCTTCCCAAGGTTTAAGAAAGTTTGAATTGCTCTCACAAAGATAGGATAAGTTTACATGTCCTTTTCTTTCTTAATGTGCTACAGATGATCAAACTTGCTAGTGAGGATTTTTTCATAATATGGTTTGATTTTATTGGAGTTGAAGGGAAATATGTTCAACGGGTGAAGTATTACATGCACCAAAGGCTCCTGTCATGTAGTCCTGAATTTTATTTCCCTCTGTGGGGTACCTTTTCAGTATATTATAAAATAATTTTGCAAGGCAAAATGAAGATCATGCATTTTGGTAATGGCCTTTTTATAAAGTGTTAGAAGGAAAAAGCTGTAGCGTTTTCAGCCTGATAGATGGCTGCTTCACTTAGAGTGGTAAGGTTATAAACTATGCACTGGGTTTAGCCGGGAATGCCAATTAATTTTGCTGTGTGATTGATGTGATTTGCTGGCTGCATTTTTCTAATTTCAATGACCCCTGTCCCCCTGTTTCTAATCTGATTATGGCTTAATGTAATGTTTCTCTTTAACTCTGAGCAGATAGCCAAAGTGATTCTAGTGCAGTTTCGTCTGATATTCTAACGAATGCACGTCAACAAGTAAAGCATTTCTATCCTGGCTTCTTCGTGATTCCTTATTCTTGTCCCCCCCACTCCAGTACTTTCTCTTAGCAAATTGATTACCTGTAATTGCATATCGTTGTTATGGTAAATGAAGCAGTAAACATTGTCTTAATGGTCAGTGCATAACCTTTTTGATGGTTTACTGCATCTTTCTTCAACATTAAATTCATGAATTTCCCATGGTGATTTAGGTCCTCAATTATTGCAATGCTTCCCCAAAAGAGTATAAGTGCGTATTCACTTCTGGGGCAACAGCTGCATTGAAGCTGGTGGGGGAAAATTTCCCATGGAGTCCTAAAAGCAGTTTTATGTATACCATGGAAAATCACAACAGCGTACTTGGCATCAGGGAGTATCCTTCCGTGTTAAAATAGCATTTTGCACTTTTTGTTTTCAGCAAAACCTACATATTCGACATCTATAGCTCTTCATGTTAGTATATTATAGCTGCTTTAGAGCTATCTTGAACATTCATCTACCACATGTTGTATGTGGAAGTATGCGTATTTAATGCCAAGCGTTTAACAACTTTTAATTGCTGCTCCTTAAGATTCCTCAGATATGCTCTCAATCAAGGTGCTGCAGCCTTTGCTGTTGATGTTGATGATGCAGTGCCTGCTGACGGGTCTTCCGAAAGGTCTCTATCTCCTTTGAAGCTATCACAGCATCCAGTTCAGAGAAGAACTGAAGCTAGATCTCTTTCTGAAGATCTTGCAGGTAGATTTCAGCCATCAGCAAGAGTTTGATATGTTTTGCAAATAGCTGTAGTATATGCGGTTTGGTTAAGAGAGGCACACATACATGGGATAAAAATAAGAACAATCTTGAACTTATAGGTTGAAGCTTTGTTTCGCTGATATAATCTAAAGCAAATGCAATAGCTAAATGCACAACCTGACCATCTCTTGACATTGAGAACTTATAAATTCTATTAGAAGGCAAAGGGGGGCAGTCAATTAGCAGAAGCTGGTTCTTTTACCGGGAGGTTTTCTTTAATACATTTCTGATTCAACATGGAAAGGTGAGAGAAAAAAACTCGCACAGATCAAGTTAACATTCTGGATGAAATGTTGAAGCCTTGAACAGAGAAATATCTCTAAGACAGAAAAGCTTGAGTTGAGACAGCCTAGGAGTTAATTAAATTATTCCCAAAACAATCAAACTTCCAACCCTAATACAATCTAGCTAAGATACCAGATCCAAGATGCTCGAATTAATTAAAACTTTATATAGACTAAGCAAATAAAACCCCTAAGATAATTATCACACACAATAAAGGAAAATTGTAATATTTTTGGGTTGTATGTTTTTTACTAATAAATTTGTCAATTTTTTTTGGGGGGGGGGGTGGTCAGTTTTGATGCCTTTCTCCCGTCTATTGGATATATGTTGTCAGATCATTTCTTATGATAAGTTGTCCTGGTGTCAGGTGAATTTGTTTGAATGTGCACATTGAGGAATCCAATACTTAAGTGCCACTTTATGTGGTGTCGAAAGTAATTAAACCATGTTTATGCACGAAATGTTATTTTTCATACTTCATCTTGAATATGTTTGAATGATTTCAGGTGAATCTTATAACTTATTTGCCTTTCCCTCTGAATGCAATTTTTCTGGAATGAAGTTTAGCCTTGATTTGGTGAAGCTTGTGAAGGAAAATATGGACAGGTTGTCAGAGGCGTCCCCTCCCACCAAGTATGTGATTTGAACCTTACATTTTTCTGTTATCAGTGGCATTAACTCTATACCGGTAGTTGAAATCAGAAGCAATTCTGTAAAGTTTAGTTCATGAGGTAAGAAAGCAATTTTTTAGAGGACATTACATGAAGCTTAGACCACAGTCTGGGAACCTGAAGTTATCTATACTTTATTGGTAGGGGTCGCTGGATGGTCCTCATAGATGCTGCGAAAGGATGTGCTTCGCACCCACCGGATCTCTCAAGGTTCCCTGCTGATTTTGTTGTGATCTCATTCTATAAGGTTAGTGAAGGTTAAAACTTAAAAGTTTCTGAGTATTTGGTTGGAAAATGGCAAGTTTTTTATGAGTTTTTGAATTTTAATTTTGTTTTAATGATAACATGGAATAAATATTTTATCTTTCTGTTGTGTTTCCTTCTGTAGTTATTTGGATATCCAACTGGACTCGGTGCTCTTATCATCCATGCTGGTGAGTTCTTTTTGCTGAAGCAGTGCCCCACCAACCACCAACACACACAAAGAAAACCTGAACAAAGGCCGTATGGAATCTACAAAGATTGCTGCAATTAAAATATAAACTGAAGAAAATACTAAGTAGGCAAGAATGAAAAAATAGAGAGAAAAAATGTCATGAACATGCTTGTCAGCGCATTAATATGATTCTGTAAGAAGGAAACTCGGTAATGGAAGCTTTCCAGTTTGATACTTCACTCAAGTAAAACTTCAGAAACAAGCCACATTCTTATTCATTTTTCTGTAAATACAGATGCTGCCAAGATATTGAAGAAGACTTATTTTAGTGGAGGTTGGCATTTGATCTATCATACTTTATCCCCTTTTACTTGGATATAATGCATCGATATGCTTCGTAGTTAATCAAGACTTCCAGATCAATTAATTGTAAGCTTTCAGGCACAGTTGCTGCCTCAATTGCTGACATTGATTTTGTCAAGAGAAGAGAAGGTATAGAGGAGCTCTTCGAGGATGGAACAACTTCATTTCTCAGCATAGCATCTATCAATCATGGATTCAAAATACTAAACTCCCTAACACCATCTGCCATTTTCCGGTATGGGACCTTTTCTCTGCATAATATGCTAGTTGCTGTTGTCCCAGAGCGAATCTTTAGAAGAATTTTTGTCCATGCAGCAGTTATTATTGTCTTTCTTTTAACATTGCAGATCTTGAAGCCCACCCATTTTCCTTATGCTCTTGCGTCTGCTATCCTCATAATAATTTGAATATATTTGTTTATGTTACGAGTATTTTGACCTTTATTTAATTCATTTTTCAACCAGGCACACAACATCTCTTGCTTCTTATGTAAGGAAAGTGCTCTTATCTTTGCAGCATAAGAATGGCGTTGAAGTCTGTACACTTTACGGAAGTCATACGTCTAAGGTTATTAATTTCCCAACCATATATGTCAAATGTTTTGGTTAGCTGTTATACTTGGATGCTTTCCTAGGTGAAAGAGAGGGTAATACAACTGTTGCTGACTATTTTCCAATTCTATACATGGAAGGTGTCTCTGGAACAAAGATTGAATATTTAGAATCAGCAATTCCCTTTTACAACTGTACGAATAGAGTAGAATAGTGTGATGCCATGTGAAAAAAAGGTCTGTCTTAGATCCTGAAGACCTCGGCCTTTTTCATTTTGCTACCAATGGAATTGAATTTTGTCAAAAAGGGAAAATCCACTATCTATGATACTTTTGTCTTGGTCATGGCGCAGACATGTGTTAGGACTTAGAAGTTCTTCTGATTGCTATCAGCTTCTATGAAATGTTTCAGTGTCACGGACTTTGGGCTAGCACTTATGCCATCTTTTTGGTTTTTCATATTTGTCAAGTCAGCTATAAGAATGAGAAGAATGTCTGAGTCCTCGGTGGCAATATCTATAAATAAAAATCACTATCTGTCATGTTATGATTAACTCATTGCTAATTTTAGATACCGCTAGCAAAACCTTCATCCAAATGTTTTCTCCTACTCCTGCAGACAATTTAAGGTTTAGGTCGGAGTGATAATACGTTTCTACATTGCTGAGATGGCCATGACTTTGTTTTACTGTGATGGTAAGACTGCTAATAGCTCTTATTCTCCTTTTCTCTAATGTTGTTATAAATCTATTTTGTAGGTTGCTTGTGACAATTTAGGCACCATAATCTCATTCAATTTGAGAAGACCTGATGGCTCTTGGTTTGGGTACAGAGAAGTGGAAAAATTGGCCTCATTATCTGGAATTCAGTTGCGGGTAAATTATGAGAAATGACAGAAAGCAATCAGTTTTTTTTCCCTTGTTAAAGAATCGGTTACCTGATCAAGTTACGTCTTTTAGGATCCCATTGAAAATTTTCAGTTTATAACTTTCATGGCCAATTAGAATTAACATGTGGTTTTAAATGTTAGAGTGAAAAGTGTTAGTTCGGTTGTGGAGACAACCTTCTATCATAAAGTATGAGTTCGGAGAAGTTGATTGTCCATTCTATCATTCAAGCTAGATTGGTTTGAGTCTGGCTAGGCTCAAGTCCTTGTTAGAACTCTTTTAGGTATTCTGCTGACCGTATGGATTCATGTTCTTCTGAGGGCTCTCAGTCTTAGGTTATCTGAAGACACAAGGGCCATTAAGTCGGAAACTACTCTCAATGATTCCTGTGTGACCTCTAACATAAGTTTTATGTGCCTAGGCAGCATTCTTTTATATTTAAGTTGCTTGAGCTGCAATTGATGTTGTGCTATGTTGATATAAGTATGATGTAAGCTTAAGCAGCATATTCAGTGGCCATCATTTGGTGGATATAAACTATTTGTCATTTTGCTGTTGGTGAATTATTTTTCCTTTTCTCCCATCATATTGTCATCTGCACCTCAAATTTTGTCACAAAATCTTACAGCAAAAACCTGTTTTATTACATTGCTTTTAGAAAAGAAAAAGAAAAAAAAAGTTTTTTTTTCAAGCTATGTAGACTCTGTAAATTCTTCTGTGCTGAGATTTAGATGTTTCTGATGCCATTCATCTTCCTAATGAGCGCTGACACGTATTTTCCCCCATGTGCTGGGTTGGTCTAGACAGGGTGCTTTTGCAATCCTGGTGCATGCGCAAAATATCTTGGCTTGTCTCATCTGGATCTTCTCTCAAACATGGAGGTATGTCTATCTTCTGGCTGAATTCGGTTCTTAGCTTTAGGTATTCGACAAGTTGATCAAGTTAGAAAGTATGCAAATCCCTAAAGTTGTTACGCAAATTCAGGCAGGGCATGAGTGTTGGGATGATAATGATATAATAAATGGAAAGCCAACTGGAGCTGTTAGAATATCATTTGGTTACATGTCGACATATGAAGATGCCAAGGTACATGCTCTTCTACAGTCTTCATTAAAAGTCCATTCAGTTCAGGAAAGGAGAAGGGGAAAAATAAGATTTCATGCCTTTTTAAATACGAGTGTAAATTTCCTAATAATCATGCTAAATCGATGCTTATAAGGACTTATTGAACAAGGCTCACTTAAAGTTACAGCTCAGCATTTCATCTTCCCCGGTTTATTATAGTTCTGATGTTTTTCCATTCTGCTTAATTTTCAGAAATTTGTAGATTTTATTATTAGTTCATTTGTATCACTACCGAGGAAGACTGAGAATGGATGCTTATCAAGAG
The DNA here is from genome assembly GCA_024586325.1 of Stellera chamaejasme. NCBI lineage: Eukaryota > Viridiplantae > Streptophyta > Magnoliopsida > Malvales > Thymelaeaceae > Stellera > Stellera chamaejasme. The sequence continues at coordinate 7,166,872 of CM044982.1, read as the reverse complement.
GACTGTCTGTAACTTCTCCTCGTGAAGGTTGTTCTTTTGAGTTCTCTTATTATTAGGCCATTTTTCCTTTTGTTATATTTTTCATTTAGAAGGCTGTCTTCTATAGCTCATCATATTCTATATACGAGTGTACTTTTTTTTGCATGTGATGGTAACGTGGATATGTAGGATATCTTATATGTCTCTAGTTTATAGTTTATTAGCTAATTAATGCCAGTTAAAAATATATTGTCCTTTCCTACATACTTGGGAAGTTAGAACTTTACGAAAACTTCAAATTTGGTATGTCTTTAGAGCTCATAGAACTCAGGTATAGTGTTTAGTCTTTCTATTAGCCTGGTTTGAATGTAGAATCTTTGTCACTGGCACTCTCAATTAGTCTCTTATCATAGTGTTGAATATTCTGGAGTCAAAGTTAGGAATTGTATTTGATTAGTATGTAAATATTCTGAAACATACTAGGGATAGTAAGGAGTAAAGTGCACCGGAGTCCCTTAAATTTAATTATTTTTCTATTGGGGTCCCATTTTAACTTTTTATGTTAAAGTCCCATTTTAAAAGTTATGATGCATCTATGGTCCTTCCATCCATTTTTGACGTTAAGTTTAACGGAATATTGGGTAAAATAATAATTTTAACTACTGAACATTTCCTAAAAGCTCTATTTATATTTACATCATAAGTTTTGAACATAATAATTTAATTACCCCAAACAATTTTAAAGTTAACAATTTTACCAAAACTTTTCAAACATTACCAAAAAACCCACCACCTTCCGCCCACCTCTGGACCACCGTCGGGCCATCGCCGGATCACGAGCCCAGGCCGCCGGATCGGCGAGCCCAGGTCACGAATCAGTGGTCGGGATCGCCGATTCGCGGCCTAGGCTCGCCGATCTGGCGGTATGGGCCACCGATTCGCGGCCTGGGCTCGCCCATCCGGCGGCCTAGGCTGCCGATTCGCGGCCGAGGCTCGCCGATCTGACGGCCCAAGCCCCCGATCCACGGTTTGGTGTTGTTTTTTGATGGCTTTGGAATTTCGGCGGTGGGTGGAAGGGTGGTGGGTTTATTGGTAATGTTTGAATAGTTTGGTAAAGTTGTTAACTTTAAAATTGTTTGGGGTGATTAAATTATTATGTTCAAAACTTAGGGTGTGAATAGAGCTTTTATGAAAAGTTTAGTATTTAAAAGTATTATTTTCCGTTAAACTTAACGTCAAAAATGGACGGAAGGACCTCGGATGCATCATAACTTTTAAAATGGGACTTTAACAGGACAAAAAGTTAAAATGGGACCTCAATAGGACAATAATTAAAGTTAGGGGACCTCCGGTGCACTTTACTCGGATAGTAAGTGCAGATTTAGGATCCCTGAAATCAGGGACTAGATTAGTAGGAAGATACTTTCCTATTCTTTGCTGATTTCCAGCTAGGATATCTCTGTATATAATTGCCGTAAACCCCGGAATTATTATTGATTCAGAAAATCTTCACAAAGAAATTCTTCATGGTATCTGAGCCAAGTTCTATGAAACCCTAATCCTTTCAGGCCATCTCAGTTTGGTCATTAATCCTTCTGACCATCTCTCTGCGTCCTTTCCTAGCCAATTACTTCAGGCTTTCTTTTCCCTTCCTCTGTTTTTCTTACCGATTATCTCTAGTCAATCAACCTTACATGACAAAGTACGGAGTGGCCTCAACCCTAACATCCAGCATCACATCAACAGTTCCAGAGGACAACTCAGAAAATACTGATGTTCCTGACTCTAGCCAATTCAGCAAAGAGCAGACAGAGACGCTGTAGATACTGTTTTGTAGTGGTAGCATTACTGATTCTGGTTTGATTGCCCAAACAGATTCCCATACAGCCCTTGTAACTAACAGAGGAGGAATAAGACCCTATAGTCGACACTGGTGCCTTTGACCACATGACAAGAGATGCTGGCCTCTTACAAAATTACAAACCAAGCAGTGATTACTCGTATGTCCGTATTGCTGATGGTTCAAATTCAAAAGTGGCTGGGACAGGTTCTATCCAACTTACTCAAGAGTTGTCTCTTAATTCTGTCCTCCATGTTCCCAACCTGGATTGTAATCTTTTGTCCATTAGAAAATTGTCTCGTGACCTTCATCGCGTTACTAAATTTTATCCAAACTTGTGTGTTTTTCGTGACTTGAAATCAGGGAAGATGATTGGCCGTGCTGAACTGTGCTCCGGGCTCTTTCTCCTCACACCAAGGTTCTCATGCAAGTTGTGTCCAATCTCAGATTCCTTTCAATTCTGTGTCCAATACCAATAAAGACAGTGACATCATTTTATTACACTATCGTCTTGGTCATACTAGCTTTGCATATCTTGCAAAATTATTTCCCAGATTATTTATCAATAAAAGTCCAACATTTTTTCATTGTGAAATCTGCCAAATTGCAAACCACTCGAAAAGTTTACCCTCAAATCCCATAGAGACCATATCCTTTTTCTCTTATCCATAGTGATGTGTGGGGTCCCTCACGAACCAAAAATGTTTCTGGTTCCCGCTGGTTTGTGACATTCGTTGATGATCACACACGGGTAACTTGGGTTTTCCTCATGAAAGAAAAGTCAGAGGTAGAGAAAATCTTTCACACATTCAATATCATGGTTCAAAATCTATTCAAAGATTCAGGTTGTCAAATCAGACAATGCTAAGGAATACTCAGGTTGTCAACATTACTATATTGAGTCACATTGTCAACTTTCCTAAAATAGAAACTTTCTATCACCATTTTTACCATTTTATCCTCTTATCTCACATCATGGACCCACACAATTTTCTCTTTCCTCCCACTCAACTTAAAATTGGGGTCCACAATTTTGTCCTTCTTTCTTTTTCATGAGGGTAATTTTGTCAACACACTATTATTCTCTCACTTTTCTTAATATATGTGCCCAAACAAATCCTACAACCTTTGTGGGACGGAGGGAGTACTTCACTAGTAGTCTCAATATCTATCTTCAAAACCATGGGATTCTCCACATAAGTTCTTGTGTTAACACCCCGCTGAACGCAAGAACAGACATCTCTTGGAGGTTGCTCGGTGTCTTATGTTTTCCTCTAATGTTCCAAATTATTTGTGGGGGAAGCCATTCTTACAGCCACTTATTTGATCAATCGTATGCCATCTAGAGTCCTTCATTTCTGTCTCCACGTCAACTTCCCTGGAAAAGTTTCCTAACACCGATGCAGCATCATCAGATTTACCCTCTAGGTTTTTGGTTGTATGGCATTTGTTCATGTGTATTCTCAAGACCGTAGCAAACTTGATCCTAGAGCAAATAAATGTATTTTTCTAGGGTACTCCCCTACTCAAAAAGGGTACAAATGTTATTCTCCGGAAAATAAAATTTTTTACACCACCATGGATGCATCTTTCTTTGAACATATGCCTTTCTATCCCAAACGTTGCGTTCAGGGGGAGAATTTGAATGAACAGAAAGTTTGGGAGTCCATTCTTGAGTCTTCACCTCTTGCCTCACAACCACCAAGTTCTCAAACCATGTTGTCCACACCCATACCTGTTCAGCCATCCATTCTTGAGTCTGTACCTCTTGCCTCACAGGCCCCAAGTTCTCAACCCATGCTGTCCACACCCATATCTATTTTGCCATCAAACCTGTCCACAAATGTTCCTTCTCCCATGCCTATCCAATCTCTCATACCTACTGAATCTGGTGTTCCAAAAATTGCAGATGAGAATCTTCAAGTTTATACTAGGAGGAAAAACGGATAGGAGCTAGAGCATGGACCACAGCCAGCAGGTGACCAAGTGACTGACTTGATTTCAAGTCCCTCTAAAGAAAACATGGGTAAGGATAGGGCTGGAGATGTGCCTAGTATTGATGACTCTCAATGCCGATTGCATTGAGGAAGGGTGTTAGGAGATGTACAAGTCATCCAACTGGGAACTATGTTGCTTATGAAAGGCTATCACCATCTTACAGCGTATTTACTGCTTCTCTTGATGATATTCAGGTTCCTAAACCTGTACATGAGGCGTTGCATGGACCATCACTGATCTACCAGCAGGAAAAAGGGCAGTAGGATGCAAGTGGATTTTCACTGTAAAATACAAAGCAAATGGATCAGTCGAAAGGTTTAAGGCTCGGTTGGTAGCTAGAGGTTTTACACAATCTTACGGGATAGACTATCAAGAAACCTTTGCTCCTGTGGCAAAGCTTAATACTATCAGAATTATTTTGTCACTTGCTGCAAATCAAGATCGGAGCTTGCGACAACTGGAAGTTTCAAGGGAATTACAGCGAAGAATCAGGTTTGCAAACTCAAAAAATCCTTGTATGGTTTTAAACAATCTCCCAGAGCATGGTTTGATAGATTCACAAAGCTTGTTTTAAAGCCGGGCTACACACAAGGTCAGGCTGGTCATACTCTATCAAAAAGTCTCCTACTGGGAATATTGCTATATTGATAGTCTATGTTGATGATATTATTCTGTCTGGAAATGATGTGGAGGAACTATAGAAACTGAAGCAATACTTGTCAGCAGAATTTGAAGTCAAAGACCTTGGAAATCTAAAATATTTCCTTGGAATGGAAATGGCTAGATAAAGAAAAGGTATTGTTGTTTCTCAAAGGGAATATACTGTAGATCTACTTAAAGAGACTGGAATGCTAACCAGTTGATACTCCTATGGACAGTCAAAAGAAACTTGGAACCGAACAAGAAAGTGCTCCAGTAGACAGGAAAATATTAACTTGTTGGACGCCTAATTTATCTTTCACACATTCGGCCAGATATTGGTTTTGCAGTAAGTGTTGTAAGTCAATTTATGCATGCTCCTACAGAGGAACACATGGAAGCAGTCTATCGGATTCTCAGATACTTGAAGGTGGACACCAAGGAAAGGTCTATTTTTCAGAAAGAATGAGAACTGTGAAACTGTAGTGTTTTCAGACGCAGATTGGGCAGGTACATCATTGACCAACGATCAACTTCTGGGTATTGTTCTTTTGTCTGGGTACTCTTGTTACTTGGAGGAGCAAGAAGCAATCAGTGGTAGCCAGAAGTAGTGCTGAAGTTGTGTACAGAGCACTAGCTCAAGGAATTTGTGAAGGGATTTGGATAAAAAGGGTTCTTAGTGAACTGGGTCAAATGGATTTGTCTCCTGTTCTTATGATGTGTGATAATCAGAAAGCTCTCAGCATCGCAAAGAATCGTGCATCATGACAGGACTAAACATGTTGAAATTGACAGACACTTCATCACAGAGAAGGTGGCTACTAAGGTTGTTAAACTGAACTACATTCCTACCAAGCAGCAGGCTGCGGACATCGTTACCAAAGCTTTATCTAGACCTAACTTTGAAGGGTTAATTTGCAAGCTGGGATTATATGATATATATTCTCCAGCTTGAGGGGGAGTGTTGAATATTCTGGAGTCAAAGTTAGGAATTGTATCTGATTAGTATGTAAATATTCTGAAATATACTAGGGATAGTAAGTGCAGATTTAGGATCCCTGAAATCAGGGACTAGATTAGTAGGAAGATACTTTCCTATTCCTTGCTGATTTCCAGCTAGGATAACTTTGTATATAATTGCCTATAATTGCCGTAAACCCCAGAATTATTATTGATTCAGAAAATCTTCACAAAGAAATTCTTCACATAGTTTACTAGAGCCATGTCCGTGTGTTGCTGTGGATCATACATCAATAAAAGATAGCTTTTGAGCAACTTGATTGAAGAACTCGAAGTTATAAATAAGAAATAAACATGCTATCCATATATATCAGTAGTAGAATAAAGGAGTGGCTAAGCAGGAAGATTTTAACCGAGCAACAAACTGATAATGTAACATCTAAAAGAAATCTGCTGTAGGAATAGAATGGAGGAAGAAACTATGGCAAGGTTAATTAATAAAAGAAGAAATCTCCTTTACCAATAGGCACATCTAACAAAAGGAATACATAAGGGAAGAAAGAAGGGAGTTTTTTGTTTGTGCATAAAATACATGATCATGTTAGTGAAAATATTGGAGCTTAATGTCTAATGGAAAAGCTACAAGACTGAAATGTAATAGGATAGCATTTGTGATACTAAAACAAAGGGAAAACAGCCGGCAGTGAAAATAAATAAATTTGGTACTGTAGCCCCAGAAAGGCAACATGAGAGGAATAACTGTAGCAAAAAGGTGATGGGTGGGAAAACAATGTTCTTAAGTGGAGGGAGGACTCCCTTGTTTAGTTCTATGTAATTGGAAAATTATCAGTGTGAATACATTTTGTAGATGGTTGTTTCTATATCTGATATCTATTTTGTAACCGCAGGTTCTGAGAGGCAGATATCGTACTACCTTAAGTCCATCTATGTCTATCCAATCAAATCATGTGCAGGATTCAGTGTAGACAAATGGCCTGTATGCAGTACTGGTAACTTTGTGCGTTTAGTGTTGGATTATGTATGCTCCATTGAGGGATGCAGTTTTTTTTAAAAAAACTTTTCTCCATTCCTGAAATATAAAGTTTAAAACTGCATAAGTTAATGCGATTGAATATGGATATGTTTGCTAGTTGTCATGTCTGCTGCTTAACTAATACCTATGTTGCAAAAGGTTTTCATCTGCCCTACTTGGTTTGTGTGGTAAGGGAATTTGGGGAAAAACATTTGTGACTAGAAGTTGGAAGAAAATGTTTCTATTTCAAACATGGTCAAATCAAGTGGTACTCCATACTTTGTTGTGCTTTCTTGTCATTTCATTAACATTCGGTGGAATATTCTAGTTTATATGGTGCATTAACAGGAAGCTTTACCAATGTCTTTTGTTTAGTGGTTAGATAGGTTTCTGACAACTGTTTGGACACACATTCGCTGATTCCTTTAGAATGTTCCTGTTCAAACTTTTTAGCTTGATCTCTAAGTTATTAAGCTACATAGATTGTGATACTAAGTTTTAGAAAAACTATTGACTTATGCTTTGGTCCGAGCTTGGGGCCAGGTTGTGGCCGATTGGCTTTAGTTGATTATTGACACGGAAAATCAATCCCAAATCTTGTCACATCTCCTGTTTCTCTCCCTTTTACAATTTTATGGTTGAATTAGGGTACATTAGGAGTGAGCCTTTTGACATTTTTGAACAACTAAATCCGTAGAAATACCATTTGCCCTTTTAATCAACTTCCCACTTTAAGTGTTTCTCCCTCTTCCATATTACCTGACCTTCTTTTCTAAAATGGTGAGCAAAACACCACAGAGTACTATGTATCATAATGCACCATTTGTAATACTCCCTCGTCCCATTCCTGTTGTCCCACCTATACATTTTGTAAATTTTGTAAAGGAAAAGGACAACATGAATGGGACGGAGGTTGTGTGTGAAAAAGAACTAAAAGAGTGAAGTTTATTAAGTGAAAAGTTGAAGGGGCCAACTAATATGGAACGAGGGAGTAGCAGTTCTTTTGAACAGAAACTGAAAAGACAATGATTAAATGCTGTAACTGGCAGCTCTTTAAACTGGGAGAATCTAGAGTAAAGGAAATAACTTAAAATACTACCATAACAAACACCAAAATTTTGGAAAAACATGCTTTCACAATTTTTACTTCACTTGCCATGTCTCCTAGTCAGGGGCTGGGTTCTAAGGTCTAAGACTTGGTCAATTTGTAATACATGTTCATGTCTGAAGCCTGTGCTGGCAGGATCTTTGTTGTGGCGTCCTTTGCATGTTTTACTGCTGGTGGTATTTGATTTTTGCTTTAGCTCAGGGTGTTATCTTCTGTTTTTCTCATGATTTAGGGCTGCTGCATGATCGAGAATGGCTTCTTCAAAGTCCGACCGGTGAAACTCTTTCACAGAAAAAGGTGAATGATTTTCCTTACTATATGTGCAAGTGTCACATTTCTCTTTATGCTCGATGATTAATTTACTTCTGGTCTATGTTCAAAGTTACTGCTACGTTGAGTGTTAAAAAGTGCATAGAATAGAAATAAATAGTAACATTTGTATCCTCTAACCCCTAACCTGTAACCCCTACCGTAACCCTTAACCCGAAACCCTAACCCTAAACACTATCCTTAAATCCTAACCCTTATGCGATGAGTCATTGCCAAACTTTGTTTTGGAACCATATGCTTCTCTTGATTTTTAAAACATAAGAAAAATGGGTGAAAAATCCTTCCATGTGCTCACCTAAAATCACAGACAAGCAGTGGCGAAGCCAGAAATTTTAATCCGAGGTGGTGGAAGCGGTTCATTGAAATAGTAGCATAAGTGACTCGATTTAGACAAAAGAAATACTCCCCATGTTCCTAAAAGAATGATGTGTTTCTTTTTCGATGTTGAGCTGGAGCCAAATTACTAGAAAATATTCATCTAAACATTTCAGAAAAATATACTAATATTTAGAAACTAAAAACATTAATCTACCATTTGCATTTAAATTGTTTGATTATTAAAAAGTTGAAGAAAAAAATCATAGATTAAATGTTGAAAACGAAACACACAAATCTTTCACTGACGGGGGTAGTACATATCTAAAGTACTTATAAATCCAAATTACAAAAAGAAATTGAGGGGAATTGGAATAAAATTGGCAGGTACAGGCGTAGGAGTGGGTAATGGGTTTATAAGCTATTTGACAATTGTCGAGTATATAGGATAAAATAAATTGGGTTGGGTGTTGGCTATTGTACAATCTGGGTTAACTCAATTGAGAAATTGGATTAAGTTAGTATAAAATTGGGTTCAATTAATATGCGTAAATTAAAATCAACTCGCAAAATTAACCTAAATATACACTATATAACCCTAATTTATCAAATTTTCCAAGGTGGCGCCGCAACCTTCAGTCAATGAATAGCTCCGCCACTGCAGACAAGTACTCTGGTCTTGAAGGGAAGCTACTTGGTGAATCATCTTCGTTTGCAGCCACTAACTTTTCTTCTTCTTCTTCTTTTAGTCAAGTGAGATGGCGTAGTTAATTTCTGTATGATTTTTTATTCAATTTCCTGAGATGTAACCTCTTAGTACTTCTATCTATCTTTCTTCTTCTTTTACTAAAGTGAGATGGAGTAATTAATTTCTATTTTTTTCCATGTAGGTTCCAGAGATGTCCCTTCTTAGTACTTTTATTGATCTTGATCAGGAAGTGATGACTGTGATGTCACCTTATTGCGAAGTGAAATTGGAGATAAGAATGAACTCAGATTTACGTTCTGGTGTTAAAGAAGAAATTTACTTTCAGTGTCAAAGGTGTGTTATTGAAATATCTAGCTATTTTGTACACATGGTCTAGATTCAATCAATTATGTTATGATAATTTATGATATGTATGGGAATGGAATGCCTGGTCCGAGGCTTAGTACTACAGAAGTGCCAATTGATGTGGTGTTGTCGAGCTTTTGCCTTAATCAGTCATTCTTTCCTTGCTATAGGTGAGTATGGGGAACATCTCAAGTTGAAATCCCCAGATCTATACTAATTGCAGATGATCAAACAAAAATATATTGCTCATGATAGAATATACAAATAGATGAAACCTTGAACATGGCAATAGTTGGGGATAAAGTGACTAAGAATAGCTTCAATAGTGTTATGTATCCAGTGCAAGGATATGCCTCAAGTGATTGCTGTTATTCTCCTTATTAACAGTATGAAAGTGATAATTTGGGTGTGAGATAAAGTGATGGAAAGTAAGCCTAAATTAGGTCACAAAACTCTCATGTTGCTGATCCCAACTTATTTTTGTTTGAAATGTTTGGTTTAGTTTAGTTTAGTTTTGGTGTTATAGCAATTCCTAGTATTTTTCCCCTTAGTTTAAGTCACTTAGTGATTAGATCAAATAAAAGGGCTCAGTACTTTGCAACTTTCTGAGGGGATACAGAAATCATTGCCAGCAGTCTGATTCATGATTGTTATGGTAATGACGTGTTTTTTATTTTTATGTTTCATATTGGGTGTAGAATAATCTACAGCTGATAACCTGGGAGTTACCCATTGTTTATCAGATATGCTGTCCAGTACTATGAAGAGGAGATAAACCTTTGGTTCAGTGAAGCAGTTCGAAGACCTTGCATTTTGGTCCGATGTTGTCATTCTGAGTATTGCTCCTCCTTGAGCAAGAGCAGAAGTACAGGCTTGTGCAGAGATAGGCACGGCAGAGTGAATTTTCCTAATGAAGCTCAGTTCTTATTAATATCTGAGGCAAGTTTATCTGATCTCAACAGCAGACTCAACTCAGGTAGTTCTTGCTGCTTTAATTTCATTTTATACCATATGAAGCTTCTGGGTTACAGTGTAAATACATCTCTTTAATATCCAACTTGGTTTGTCTCAAAGCAATACGATATTCTGAATCATGTCAAAGCAATAGCCAATCTGAGAAATCCCAAAGTCAACTTGAAAGTTTTACTGTTGAATATAAGGATTTGGATGCCTAGCCCTACTTATGTGCTTGTCTTAGCTTGGTGTAACATAAATTTTTTATACTACAAGTTTAGGATGATTTGTTTGATGTATTCGAATTCATGATGTGCATGTTGATTTGATACTATGAATCTTGTAATGGGATATGATTATAACAATGATCTCAACTCATTATTCCTTCGTAAGAAAGTTGTGATTGGAGGGATATCTGGCAAAAGTTTGGCCATGCTTTTTGCATGAATTTATAGTGTCAACTATTTTAGATGGCACTATGAACTTGACCCCAACTCAATTGGGATTAGGTGCAATATGATGTTGTTGTTGTTGATGATGATTTAAATCACTCTTCTTTACTGTCTTTTTTGAATGTTTTTAACATGATTTGTATAATGTCAAAAGATTGTCATCAAGGCACCATATTGCAATGCATGTTTTCCAAGTAACCGTTAAGGATAATACAATGTGAAGATGATATTTTATGGAAGTGTCTTGTCCCTCTAACTTCTGCCAATGCATATGCATTTGGAGAATTTGGCCATCTTTCTAAATTTCGCTCCTACATTGCTGGTGCCAATTTTTGATTTGGGTCCTAATTGGTTGTGATTTCAGATACCCGGAAAGGGATGCGTACTGCTCGGACCGAAGTTGTTCCAATGAGCTTCCGGCCCAACCTTGTTGTATGTGGAGGACAACCGTATGATGAAGATGGGTGGACCAATCTTAAGATCGGGGAAACGTGTTTTACTGTAAGTTCCTCATAGGATACCACCTTTCTCCATTTAATTTCAAGTCTCCCTCTCTACATAAATCTTGAGTCAAGACTCGCTTGTATGTGTGGCAAGATCATCTTTTGGGCTACACACATTGTATCGCAGTTGTTGGATGTTTTCACTTAAATGGTGTTGCCTGTCTTCTCGGTCTGTAGTTAACTTTGGGTTAATGTCTGAATTTTGTAAACATCTCTCGAGGATTCACCATGAATAATCGAATTTTGTAAACTTCTGTCAGCCTTGTGGCATTATACAAGCATGTGCAGAACAATATGGGCGGATATTCTTGATCAATTTAAGTTTGTGAGAAATTGTGAGAGATTGTAGAATGAAATCTTAATCTCATATATTCACACCAGATTTCTGGTTCTTAATATAGACAGATTTACAACCACTTCTCTTACAATGTATTGATTACAAAGTAGATGAGAAGGTAACTATTAAGTGGGGGATGTGATCTTGGGTAGTTGAGAGTTAGCCACTATTGTTGACTAACTAGTAATAATACACTATGTCTAACAGTAATATTTCTAACACCCCCCTCAAGCTGGTGGTGAGTGGAGATCTTCCATTCCCAGCTTGGATGTAAGCTCCTGAGGACATCGGCCAATTGCCCTTGTGATGGAACATGTGGAGTGCAAATGAGCTTCCTGTCAAGTTTTTCCTTGATGAAGTGCTTGTCAACTTTAATGTGTTTTGTTCTGTCATGTTGTACTGGATTTGGAGCAATCTAAATAGCGGATTTGTTATCACAGTACAATCTCATCGGCATCTCTACCGTGATCTTGAGGTCTTGGAGCAGAATCTTTAGCCACAACAGCTCACATACTCCCTGAGCTAGGGCCCTGTATTCTGCTTCAGCACTAGACCTGGCCACTACATGTTTTTTGCTCCTCCAAGTGACCAGGTTTCCTCCTATAAAGGTGCAGTACCCTGTGGTAGATCTTCTGTCAACCATTGACCCTGCATAGTCTGCATCTGTATATGATTCTAAGTTCAGATTTCTATTTCTTCTGAACACGAGTCCCTTGCCTGGACACCCTTTTAAGTATTGCAGAATTCTGTTGATCGCTTGAAGATGTATTTCTCTTGGATCATGCATAAACTGACTTACTATGCTCACAACATAAGCTATGTCAGGCCTTGTGTGAGCTAGGTAAATCAATTTACAAACTAACTTCTGATATCTCTCCCTGTCCACAATTGGATCATTTTTTCCTGTCCCAAGTTTGTGGTTGGGATCAATTGGTGTAGAAACAGGTCTGCAAGCTATCTTCCCTGTTTCTATCAGCAGATCTAACACAGTTCTGCTGTGAAATGAAAATCCCTTGTTTTGAATGGGCTACTTCTATCCCCAGAAAGTACTTCAGTTTTCCTAGTTCTTTGATTTCAAAATCTTTGGCTAGGCACTGCCTCAAAGCAGTCTTTTCCTTCTCATCATTTCCTGTCACTATTATATCATCCACATAAACTAACAGGGCTGTGATCCCCCCTGAGTTTGTGTGTGTGATAAATAGTGTATGGTCACCTTGACCTTGTGTGTACCCAGATTTCAACATGACGTCTGTGAAACGACCAAACCAAGCTCTTGGGGACTGTTTCAGTTCATAAAGAGCCTTCCTAAGCCTGCAGACCTTGTTCTGAGTCACCCCTTTCAAGAATCCTGGTGGAATTGACATATAGATTTCTTCCTCTAGATCTCCATGGAGAAAAGGCATTCTTCACATCATATTGTTGCAAGTCGCAATCACTGTTTGCTGCAATAGACAACAGAACTCTTAACAGTATTCATTTTTGCTACATGTGCAAAGGTTTCCTGGTAATCTATCCCATAGGTTTGAGTGTACCCTTTAGCCACAAGCCTAGCCTTGTATCTTTCCAAAGTTCCATCTGGTTTGAGTTTCACATAATAGACCCATTTACAACCCACAGCCTTTTTTCCCTTAGGTAGATCTGTAATCTCCCAGGTTTTGTTTAGCTCTAATGCCTCCATTTCTACTCTCATAGCTTCGCTCCATTCCCTTTTGGTAACTGCTTCAGCTAGAGTACTTGGAATTGGAATAGAATGAAGGTTTGCTAGGTATGTTTTGTGGGTTTTGGACATTCTATGAAGAGAAACAAAGCTTGCCAGGGGATAAACAGGCTTTGTGGTGCATTGTCTCTTCCCTTTTCGAAGAGCAATAGGGAGATAGAACTCATCATCACACAGTTCAGGATTAGATAATGTAGTTACCTCAGTTTCTAATCTCGGAGAAGAATTCTGGGGTTGCATTGGCCCAGGAGCAGGCTCCTTTCTTCTTGAATATACTTGTGAGAATTTCCCATCTCTATGCATTTTAATAGTGTCCTCTGTGTCAAAATTTTGAACCTCTGTTTGGTTTTCAAAAACAAGTTCGTGTTCCTGTTCTACATTTTGGATTTCAGGTTGCTTATCAAAACTGAGTCCTTGTTCTGCTGTAGGGATCTCCATGGGTGAAAAACTCAGTTCCTCTTGGTTTATTTGAGGAACAGTTTCCTTATCTGTGTAGAAAAGGGCAAGTCCTCCTGAAAAGTCACATCCAGTGACACAAAAACCACCTTTTAGTACTTGGATGAAAACACTTATATCCTTTCTGAGTTGGAGAATAAAAAGTCACATTCAGTGACACAAAAAACCTTTTAGTACTTGGATGAAAACACTTATATCCTTTCTGAGTTGGAGAATAACCAAGAAAGACACATTTTGTTGCCCTCGGATCCAGTTTACCTTTGATGTAAACATGGACAAAAGCAGGGCATCCAAACACCCTAGGTATCAAGTGATTTGAAGTTCTGAGATGAGGAAAAAACATGTTCAGATACTGAATAGGGGACTGGTTATTCGAGACTTTCGTAGGAAGTCGGTTTATATTATAAGTTGTTGTAAGAACAGCTGCTCCCCAATATTGTTTTGGAACTTTATTTTGAAAAAGAAGGGCTCTAGTAGTTTGTAGCAAATGGCCATTTTTCATTTTAGCCACTCCATTTTGTTGTGGAGTGTAAACACAAGAAGATTCATGAACTATGCCTTGTTTTTTAAAGAAATTAGATAAGTTTTGGTTGAAATAATCTGTGGCAATATTAGTTCTGAATTTCTTGATTTTTTCTCCAAATTGGGTTTCAATCATATTCTGGAAATTAGGGAGAATTGTACTTACATCAGACTTGTTTTTCATCAAAAAAACCTGAGTTACCCTAGTACAGTCATCAATGAAACTTACAAACCACTTGCCACCTGAAATATTCAAGATTTTTGAAGGTCCCCATATATCTGAATGTATCAAATCAAATGGTTTTGGAGACCTTTTATCACTAACAAGATATAAAATTCTTGTGTTTTGCAAGTTCACAAATATCACAATGGAAATGTTCATTTTCAATATTTTTAAACAAGTCAGGTAACATAATTTTCAAAACTGAAAAGGCTGGATGACCTAAGCGATTATGGTACAACCAAATTGTCTTTTATTGGTAGTGGACTCAAGGGTCTCACTCTTAACATGCATAGAATTGGGAATTTCTTCACCTGAGTCAAGATAGTAGAGCCCCTCCTCCCTAGCAACCCCAATCTTCTTTTTTGAGATTGGGTCCTGAAATACACAGTGACAAGAGGAGAAAATAGTGTAGCAGTTCATATCTTGGGTCAGCTTATGAACAGATAGAAGATTTGTGGATAGTTTAGGAACATGTAGTACATCTTTTAGTGTGATGGAGGTGTTTATTTTAACGTCTCCATACCCATCCACTGTGATGCGAAGTAGATGAGAAGGTAACTATTAAGTGGGGGATGTGATCTTGGGTAGTTGAGAGTTAGCCACTATTGTTGACTAACTAGTAATAATACACTATGTCTAACAGTAATATTTCTAACAAAGCTGTTACATTATGTTGCAGTCCTCGGGTGGATGTAATCGTTGTCAGATGATCAATATATATCAGAAATCCGGGCAGGTTGAGAAATCAAGTGAACCTCTGGCAACCCTAGCTTCATACAGGAGAGTAAAGGTTGGTGATTCTGATACTTTTAACCGAAGCATTTTTGCTCATCTTCGTGGCTATCTTGAGTGATCCTAGTCATGTGGATGTATATATCTTTTAGGGGAAGATTCTTTTCGGGATATTATTAAGCAATGATCCACAGAAGAATATCTCGCCGGACATGAATTCGTGCCTTACGGTGGGAGAAGAGGTACATCCAAATTACTGAGCAAAAGAGAAACTGAGGAACAATGGAGGAAGCGTTGGAGCAGCACCCAGATGATACATGTAATGGAATTCTTAAAGTGCTTGATTGTAGTATAAAAATTTAATGTATGATTTATTTATTTTAATATTCTAGTATAATAAGTTAAATATTTTATATTCAATGATAATTTATGTGTCTAGTTTTTAAATAATACATTTTTCAGAATTTTTTTAATGAATTATTGTAAATGAAAATTTGAGTTAAACATAAGCTCAAAAGTCAAACGTATTAATTTTGTTGGACGGAAGGATTAGTTATCTAATCTATGTATTTTGTCTCGAAAGTAATGCAATGAATTTGATAAAGTATCTCCTTTCGTTTTAGATGTCCATGTTAATTTTTATATTTCTGTTTTATTCAAATTTTATTTAAAATATTTCGTTAAAAAAAATTCAAAAAAATATTATAAAATAGATAAATTTATTTATTATTTGCATATAAATTATTGAGTTTTATATATTAAAATGTTGAAATAAAAAAAAAGATTAAATGTTATAAAAAAATGTAATATCTAAAAAGGGGTGGAGGGAGTATGATTTTAGCTTTTTGTCATTTTGATATATATATATATATATATATATATATATATATATATGAAACGTGTGTGTCATATAAATCATAATTTGATGGTTATTTATTATAGCTTCATTATTAAAGCCTTTAAATCTGTAAACAGTAAATTGATTTCTAAGTCAAATTATCCATTGAACATAAGACATTAAAGTCTATCACTCTGGTCGGTGAATTGAGTGATTTCAAATGGTGTAAAATGAATTGAGCTGCTACCAAGTTCGGTTCAAATACTATATGAATTGAGAAGGGAACTATAAAAACTCGGTTCAAGTAGAGTTGTGAACCTAGTCGAGTTATGGAAAATCTTGAGCCGAACTGGACTGGATCTTATCTTACTGAGATTGTGTTATTCAAATTTTTTGAATCAGATCATTCAAATTGAGTATTTTCGAGCTACCCATAATTTTGAAGAATGAAGTATGTCAAATTTATGAGCCAGACTCTCGAACCATCTTTTCCGAAATCGCTGAATTTAAACGCTAGTGAGATTTGAGCTTGGATCGACTCAGTTTACACACACCCATAGTTGGATGGAAAAGTTATAAGACCAGAAGTTTAGTGGAAATAATTGACTAAACTTACAGATTTATGGTATAATCGGGAGTAATTGGATTTAAATGACGAAATTGAGTGGGGTTGGGATGGGACTTTGGAGGAAGTCGACGGCCAAACACAGCAAACAGTTACAGAACAGTCCGTGGAGGACAACTATATAAACCAGTCTGGAATAGTTTACGTCTTTCGCTTGTTTGTAGTTGTCGATTGGAATGTCGCTCTGACCGCCGCTCGCCCGGCCGGTGACCGGAAAAGTACTGTTCCTTCCTTGTCTCTATACTTTCCATGTAAAACGGAAACACAAGTCACTACCATGAGCGATCTCCCTCACTCTCCTCCAGGTCAACATCTGCAAAACCCTAACCCTGATCTTGTCCTGGAAATGCGCGATCCCATTCGCGAAGAAGCGGCATCCGGATTTCCGAAAGGCCTTTCTCTGGAGCTTCCCCAACCCGAAGAGGTTGAGCGAGTCGAGGAAGAAGATGCGGAGGTGCCCACTCCTACTTGGCACGCTAAATTCTATCGCAGAGGCGGAGGCATCGGCTCTAAGAAGGCTAAGAAGAAGCGCGCTGTCACGGGAAAAAAGAGCCTGCAGAAGATGGAGAGTCTCGCTGCTACCTTTAACCCAATCCCCTTTTCGCCGGCCAAAGCTTTAGATTTCTCCTCTCATGAGAAGCTCCTTAGGCGTCTGGGGTTGTGGGAATTTGTGCATTTTGAGTTTGATTCCAATGTTCGGAACGACCTTCTTATACAGTTGATCGCCACTTATAACCAGCAAAATCGTCGTAGCTACGTCAACGGTCTACGGATTGGGGTTAATCGAGCGGATCTAGCCCGGGCATTGAAGCTGCCTTCGAAGAAAGACAAAGATAAGGAAAAAGATAGGGAAACCAGCGTTGTGGAAGTTGAAGAATCTAAGGAATCTGTAAGCTTTATAGAAGAACTTGTGTCTTATTGGTTTCTTTTGCACGAAGATACATGGATAATGCCCGAAGAAATGATGAATTGGGTGAAGATGATCAAAGCTGGTCAATTGGAGAAGGTCGAATGGGCCACTATGATGTGGTACATGGTGGAGAAGGAGCTGACGGTAGGCAACTTGACTGATTGTTACTATGCCTCGCATTTGCAGTGTTTGATAAAATGCCAGCGAGAGCGGCTGTTGCTTCAGGAAACTGAGATGGAAATTGATGTGAAGGACTTTAAGGAGGAAGTGAGGGAGGAGGAAGAAGGGGAGCATGGCGAGGATGTGAATCTAGCTGATGAGGAAGTAAATGTGGCCGACCATCAGATTACCGAACCTCATGCAGGACCAAGCATCGAGTTGAGTCTTGGTGGCCAGGAGAATGCAAGGGAGGTCAATGATGATGAGAAAGAGGTCACAGGTGATGATGAGGAGGGGTTTTCAGGTGATGATGAGAAGGGGGTCACAGGTGATGGTGATCTAATGGATTTTGAGTTGAGCAAGGACAAGGAAGAGCAGCAGTGGCTCATGGATGGGAAGGGCAACTTTTCTTCCGAGAGTGGACCCTTCTTAAGGCCTTGCAATCATGCTGAAGCTGGAGATGTAATCATTAATAATCAGAATAAAGATGGGGAAGAAGGATTTGATGATGAGGAACAGTTTCAGGACGAGGAAGTTGAAGAAGAAGAGGATAATGATGGACCGTTATCTTTTTCATTTAAAGGTGAGGCATCAAATGGTGTGGCATCAGAAAATTTTCTTGATCCCATGGAAACTGCACCACTACCTTTTGATACAGGTTTGCAAATTTGTTCATCTGGGGAGTTTCTTGAACCTGGGGCTGAAACCCATATGGCTCCAGGCAGTTCCTCAATTTTTGGTAATGCAAACAAGAGAGTGGCTGGAAATGGGAATGATATTTCTCATCATTCTCTAAATGGGAATAATAAGCGATTAAGAACTGATGAGCATTGGGATGAAAAGGATGTTGCTGGTTTGATGGAGCAAGCAATGAATTTAATGGGTAAAGCTAGAGTGGCATATAATGCTAAGGAACAAGCTTTTGGAGAACTAAATATGAATCAGCATCTGTTGGTTGAAGAGGTGCGTCGGAGGGAAAATGTAATCCAACATCTGCAGGACGCAAAGCTTGAAGAGCAGCATAAGAGGCAGGTGGAAGTTTTCAGGCTTGAGCGGGAAGTTTACATGATGGCAAAACTATTAGATGGTTATAGGAAAGCCCTGAAAGATACAAACCGGGCTTTCTCGGAGTATAGAGCTCGTTATCCTCAGCTTGATGAGCCACTATATAAAGATGTTAAAGGCTCCGGAGGCTTGGTTCTTAGCTCTGCTGAGCTGGAAAAGAAATGTTTGAAGCAAGAGGAAGAAGACAGAAAGAAGAGGTCATTGGCAGAGAGAATAGTTATGGACTTTGAAGCAGATTGTATTGCTAAATTTGAATCGCATCAAAGTGCAGTTTGCTTGCTTTCTGACAGGTTGAGTGATTTTGAAAATAATCTAAAGAACCTTAAGGAGATATTCAGGAATTCAAAGGTTTCAAATGTGCCAAATGAGACTGAGTTACCGGACATTTCTAATGAGGCAAAGGTGCTGGTAGAAGTACCAGATGAGAAGGAGATACTAGATGTGCCAAAAATGCCCGACGTACCGAAGATTTCAGATGTGCCAAATGAGAAAGAGTTACCAGATATTCGTGATGAGGCAAAAGAGCAGCTAGACATACCAGATGTTAAGGGGGTACTAGATTTGCCAAAGGTTTCAGATGCACCAAATAAACCAGGTGCTCTACATGTTGCAGAAACTGATCCAGATCAATCATGAAGTGGTTAGTTGTACTTCTGCCGCTCTTTCGATGGATAAAATCTTGATATTTTTCCTCGGAAATTTTTTTTACACTCTATAGGTTAATTGCGAATATGTTTGTTATGACCTTTACTGCTAATTGGATACTCTATATGGGATTAATACATTGTGGGTATTTTACTGGGCAATGAAAGAAATCTACTGCTAGTAATTTGAGCTTAGCTTCCCCAAGATAACTAGAGCTTGAGCTTGACATTGTAGAGACCTAAAATTATCACTATACATTGGTTTGGGAAGCTACTTAGGTTTTAAGTTTTTATGGATTTTGTAGAAATAAAAAGGAAACTGTAACCCTGTAATCTAAGAGAAGGCTCTCTAAAGATTCACCTGTAGCATTATCCCTTACATTGCATAAAAAACTGAGGAAAGCAGTAAACTTGCATGAGAGCATGATGCTTAATTAACATTTTTCTAAAGCTGGTTATGCCCATTACTTCTGCAAAATGGAATCTTGATGCTATTTAAGCTTCAATTCCCCACTCTTTTATATTAGGACTGAGTTGATAAATGCAGAGCAACTGCTAAAGTGTTAATTGAGGATTGTTAGTTAGTGTTGACTTAAAGTCGATGCAGATTTTGTTGAATTAATTGATTTAGAGCAGAAAACTTGTGTTAGAAATTAACAAGTTATTATGTAATTACTGTGTGTGCGTCAGCTTCTGGTTGGCTAAGAAGATGGAGTTTCTAGGAGTTTAACTTTATCTAAACTGCTCTGTTAGTTAATTAGTTTTCATTAAATACTGATTGTAATCAGATGCACGTCGTGATGCAAAAATGTAAAATGCAGGAGTTGTTTTGTTCCCTCTGTCGTTCTCAAAGAAACCAACATTGGTTTCTGTAGAAATAATTTCTCTTCTTCTCTACTCCCTCTAAAAAACCAACAGATTTTAACTGCTAAAACAAACTCAATACTCCTTTTTTCGAACTGCTAAAACGGATTCTTGCTATCATGCATCTTTTTTTTTTTTTTAATGTTGGTCGATGTTGCGAATTGATTGTGGAAAGGTTAAGCTGGTAATGATTATAGTAAAGATGCAGGATTATGTCAAATTTTGCCTGTGCAGATGAGAATCATGGTGTGCATCCTCCCCTGGCTCCTGCGAAGATACTATTCAAGCTTGTTAGGGCAAATGCAGAGAGTGGGATGGGATGATATGATTGAGTTGCCTATTTATGTAAAGCTATTGAAATATGTGTATAAGTTAAATTTGGTAGGTTTCAAGTTCCTGGGTTTTGGAAGACAGTTAGCCTTATGTACTAGTTTCAAATTCCAATCTGCTAGTACAGCGTTAGTTATTCCTGCAAAGATCTGTGATCTTTATTCTTCTTCTGTTTTATTTCATTTTTATTTTTTTATTTTTTAGAGGAGGGGGTTCACCTCCTACAATTTCATTGATTTAAAAGCCAACTGCACTTGCACAAAACCTCCTTGTGTTTTACAAGAAGAAACAAAACCCAGGAAGAAGAGACACCTACCTAACTAGGCCACAAACAAGCAGCCACAACAAGACAAATACAACCGAGGCAGCAAAACAGATCAGGGCAGATAAAAATGAAATACAATACATGAAACTAAACTGCAACTCAACTCCAAGCCTCTCTGTTCTGTGAGATCTCTTTGCCATGTTCCAGTCATTTTGTTTGTTTAGTCTTATCCCCAAAGTCAGGAAGCTCGCCCACTTTCATCTCTAAATATTTCCCTGGGTTCTTGTTCTGATTATCATCCACTCCAGCTACAAAATTTTGTCTTCTTTACACGAAAAAATAAAATAATAATCCAAAACTCTCAATAAATCTCTCTTAAGTTTTTCATCTCACAAAATTTCTCTACATTCTCCAAATTTATCCAAAAGTATATACTTGAAGCATTTGTTAATACTTCCTCCGTTCGCAAAAGATTATCTCATTTATTTTGACAGTTTCACATTATTTAATCTATAATTTTTTATAAATGTTTATACATCAAAAATTTAATAATTCATATGTAAATCAAATTTGCAATCTAAATCTTCTAAATATGTTCTTTTTGGAATTTGTTTTTACTGTTTATCTTTATCAAAATTTGAATCGAAATTGAAACTTGAAACAGTAAAATCAAATAAGACAATTTTTTGCGGGTGAATGGAGTGTGAAAGAACACAATTTATACTACACGATTTGAAATTAACGTAGCTAATAAAAGACAGCCTTCAAAAAAAGAAAAGAAAAAAAAAGCCCAAAAAGACAGTTTAGGCTCAGTTCATTTGAGATTGGAAAAACAATTTGAGAAATTTGGAAATGTGTGATTTGATTGATGGATGAGATGTATATGAGTAGGGAAATTTGAGAAAAATATTATTTTAAAAATAATTGATGGTGAATAATGGATTTAAGATTGTTTTATATATTGAGATTGAGAAAGTCGAAAAAACAATTGGAAAAATACCCTTGAAGACATTTTAATACGGGCTTCACTTAATCAAAAGAAAAAATACGGGGCTTCATTCATCAGCTCGAGCTGCTGTTTTACAATATGTGATGTGATGTGAGGCCCGCCCAGAGAGAGCGAAGAGAGTCGGTTGCGTTACGGAACTTAACCAGGGTTGAGTTAGGCTATCCACGTCTGATATCATAATATCGTATATATTGCTAACTCAGAATCTCTCTCTGAGAATAACGATCATCTACGCGCACACACAAATTTCTTCTTCTTCTTCCTCCTCTCCTGTCCATCGCTACCCGCTGCCCAATTCCTCCATAGGTAACAACTCTTTCTTCCTTTTCTTTTCTCCTTCTTCGTAATTCTTATGCGTTATAATGCACTGATCATTTCTTTTGCGTCGATCAGTTCTGTTTCTAGTTTTCCATGTCCCAGGAACTCTCTCTCTTTTTTTCCCTTCTTTTTATCCCTTTAGAACTCTTTCGCTGCCGCGTGATGTAAGACTGGTTGCTTCTGAAAACGAACGAATTTCGTGTTCTGTGTTAATCTTTCACATGCAGGAGGGATGTATCCTAATATTCCTTTACTGAATCTCCCGTTTTAGTTTATATATATTGTTTACTTTTTTCTGATGATTTGTGTGTGTGTGTGTGTAATTAGTTTGAGATCATCACGCTCTTGTAAATTGTAATAAGAAGTGGACTTGCTTAAGAAATTTGGAGGGGAAGAGTATTTGCGTCATGTCTTTTAGGATTGAAACTAGTATCCTGTGTAGGTCCTGGGAACGAATTTATATTCGGAACTAAGATACTAAAATAGTGAGAATCCGAGTCCGTTAATGTGACAAACCTGAAACCTAGTCAGGCTCTATATGATCATTTAAGTTTTATTATTATTATTATTATTAAGGAACTTACATGTTCCTCCTCGACACCTATGCTTGTGTTTGGCAGTTTTTGCCGCACGGTAGCAATGGCTGATGGTCATGAGAATGACACAAACATTGAGATCTGGAAGATCAAGAAGCTGATCAAAGCACTGGAAGCTGCCCGAGGCAATGGAACCAGCATGATCTCTCTTATCATGCCTCCACGGGATCAAGTCTCTCGAGTTACCAAAATGCTTGGGGATGAACTTGGAACTGCCTCCAATATCAAGAGCAGGGTCAATCGTCAATCTGTGTTAGGTGCGATTACTTCTGCTCAGCAGAGGCTTAAGCTGTACAATAAGGTTCCTCCTAATGGACTTGTTCTTTACACGGGAACAATTGTGACCGAAGATGGTAAGGAAAAGAAAGTTACCTTCGATTTTCAGCCATTCAAGCCGATTAATGCGTCACTGTACCTCTGTGATAACAAATTTCACACGGAGGCCCTGAATGAGCTTCTGGAGTCTGATGAGAAGTTTGGTTTTATTGTTATGGATGGTAACGGTACTCTTTTTGGAACATTGAGTGGCAACACTCGGGAGGTTCTACACAAATTCAGTGTTGATCTGCCAAAGAAGCATGGAAGAGGAGGACAATCTGCTCTTCGTTTTGCCAGGCTCCGAATGGAGAAGCGTCACAACTATGTGAGGAAGACAGCGGAACTTGCCACACAATTCTATATCAACCCTGCAACCAGTCAGCCTAATGTTGCAGGACTGGTACTTGCTGGATCAGCTGACTTCAAAACTGAGCTGAGTCAGTCAGATATGTTTGATCAGCGGCTGCAGGCAAAAATCCTGAATGTGGTTGATGTTTCTTATGGGGGTGAGAATGGTTTCAACCAGGCTATTGAGTTGTCAGCTGAAATTCTTTCAAATGTCAAATTTATACAAGAGAAGCGATTAATTGGTAAATATTTTGAGGAGATAAGCCAAGATACTGGGAAGTATGTCTTCGGTGTCGACGACACACTGAAAGCTTTGGAGATGGGATCTGTGGAGACACTTATTGTATGGGAGAATCTTGACATAACTAGGTATCAGCTGAAAAACAGGACAACTGGTGAGGTTGTGGTAAAACATCTGAATAAGGAGCAGGAAGCTAATGAGGCTGCCATCTCTTCTGAGTTTGATGTTGAGGAAACCATGTCTCTCTTGGAGTGGTTTGCTGATGAATACAGGAAGTTTGGATGCACTCTTGAGTTTGTTACCAACAAATCTCAACAGGGCTCCCAGTTCTGCAGGGGGTTTGGTGGAATTGGTGGCATCCTTCGCTATGCCCTGAATATGAGGGAATTTGATGAGCTTTCTGATGATGAAGTGTATGATGATTCTGAATAGCAATCAATCAAGTCAACCCCACGACCAGTGCAGGATGATGGGGTAGAAGCCTGCACTGGAGCGCGAGCTCTCGGGGTTACCGCTGCTGCTGCGCTTGACAAAGCCCCAACATCTCGAAAAGCTTAAATCACGTTTCAGGCTGTTCCAGGTATTTGTGAAATCTGTTCAGCATGGCCTGCATGCACGTCTCTTTCGGTTGTTGCAAGGTACAGTAATTCGGTTTGCTTTTAACGGCCTTACACTAAGTCCTTTTATGCTATTTTCAGGTTGGTAAGGATTAACGTGATGATAGCCTATTTACCTCATTGAGGTCTTACCACTTGGCTGGAATGGTATATGGATTTGTTCAAACTTGCAGGGTTGTAGGTGGAGCTTGGTTTCTGCTCCCAGGATGCCGAACCCTGCTATCATCTGTCATCTATCATCATAGTGGAATATTATACTAGGTATGTGTTTTCTGCTGCTATAGTTTGCCATTTTAAAGGCTTTTAGGTTGCGTCTCCGTGGTTCGCAGCTGTAATGCTTAAATAATCATGAGTCTTGATGTCTTCTGTATGTTGTAGCATCCGAACTCTATGAACAATATACCGCTTATGTATATGGGTCGCTTTTCACGTGCGCATTAAAAGCCAGTGAAAATGCGTATTAGATCGTTTTATGATGTTAGATTTGGAGTGATATCAATAAATAAAGTGCCGTTGTCATTATTGTTGTTGTGTTTTTTTTTTAATCATTGTTATTGTTATTGTTATTATTACTATTATTGTTGTTGGTTGCTTTATAAACGGGCTTAATTTGAAGCTAGTATTTTTTTTTTCTGGTTTTGTTTTGGTTACCAATAGAACTAGATTTGATAGGAAAAATCGCTTATGATTATGGTTTGTGAAATGCGCCCAAATTTAACACATCCTCCTCCTCACCGGGGAAACTGAGCTTTTAGGTTGAGGAATAGTACAAAGGCTAGCCAAGGTTGTTGTCACGGAGATCTCTCATTAGGTAGTTATGGTGGGGCCAAAGGCCTTTACATAATAAAGGACAAAACGTGAATTGTTAGGTCTAAAACTTTAATTTGGTAGATGGGTATGTTACGTGGGAGTAAGTAGTATACTATACTGGTATCTAATGGTGTTGGATTAACATGTTGTTGAGGTGAAATAGATGATTCTAAATTGACTAAATTCTTAGATGTGTATACCTAACATTACTCTCTTCATCCACATCTACTATTGAACTGATCATGCTGCTGCTTTATCATTAATTGACGCTGTCAAGATTGTAATCTTGGGATGAGCATCTTCCCATTATGGTGAAGCTTGTGGTGGTGACAATTGTTTCAAGTAGAGGGGTTCTCAACGCCTTGATTTCGGTCTGTAGAATATATTGTACTATGAACGATTGGAAGTATCACGTTCACGCCTCTACCAAGTACATGAGGTTTTTTTTTTTGGTTTGAAAAGAGGCGACTGTGGACTGGAATCCACGGAACAAAATTGTTTTTTTGTCACTCACCTCCTCTTCAAAAACCTGTCCGTATTAGGCGGAGTTTTTTCTCTCTTTTTTTTTTATCATTTTTTCTTCTTTTTGATTATCTAGGTAAAACTTTCACTATTGTCCAATATTTTTTTTATTTTTTACACATTGAATCTAAATGTCTGAGTTTTATTATTTAATTATTTTCCTTTCTTTTTGTTTTTGTTTTTATTTTTGTTTTGATTTGATTCTCTTCTTTCTTTTGTACTCCATTTTTATATCAAAATTCTTATGTTTATTTTTGTCTTTGATTTCTTATTGTTTAGGAAAAATGTCGATAACATTTATGTATTTTTTTTACACATTGAATCCAAATGTTTTAGTTCTGTTATTTAATCATTTTTTTGTTTTTATTTTTATCTGATTCTCTTCTCTTTTTTGTAATCCATTTTTATGTCACCACTCTCTTACTATTGTTTTCACATACCGCATTTAGTTTTTTCTTTGTTTTTCATTTTTCCGTTTTTTAGTATTATCCAACCAAAATATACTTAAATGCATAAAAGATCACAAAATGAGATGAGCCGTTTTTCATTTTTTTTGCATTCATTTCGTTGTTTGAGAAATAACTAATTTATTGTCCTATATTTTTATAATTTTTCAGATTAACCCCAACTGTTTTAATTTTATGATTTAAGCATTTTAGTCATATTCACCTCTTATAATATTTTTTTGGGTTAATTCCTTTTTTTGGCACTCTATGCCTTCTTTCTTCTTTTATTTTATTTTTTTCCTCAATATTTTTTTTCCATTTGTTTCTTTGTTTTAATTTTCTTCGGTGCTTTTATTTTAATTTTGTATCTATATTCTCAACTTTTTATGGTTTAGCAGTTTTCTATTTTTTAATATTTGTGGTTTATGGTCAAGTTCATTTTACAATAAGAAAAAATGTATTCTTCAATTTTATCTTTATTTTTTTTGATAGGATCAATTTTATTTTATTTTTAACGGTCTTTTATTGTGATAAACTCAAATGTACCCTGGCGTTTATCAACACCTGAGATTCCATTTCTTTATATAGAATTTAGTTTCCCACGAGGCACACAAACCATTCGACAGCAAATTGTCAGATAAGGCATAAAACGTACCTTTGCGTCATGTTATCTAGCAGCTTCAGTCCCCTAAACTGATGCATTTGCATCCTGAAAAGCACCTCGAGCCATTTTTGCAGTATTCAGTGTTATCACTTTATCATTCACGGTGGAGAAAAATCAACTTGAAAATCACCCCTAAAAAAAACGTTTTTTCAAAGGTTCTTAACCCGAAGAAATAAAAGTAAAATGGAACTGTTGAAGTCTACCTGTTCAAATACAATCAATTCATAGAGAACAGTTCTCTAATAGCCTACAAAGAGAGGTTCCTCATCATCGTTAGGTGGTTAAATACACGTGCAGCTAAATTTCGCTCTTGGAGCACAGACCATGGTAAGTAAAAACTGCCCAACTTGACCAAATCCCTTCAATCCAGAACGGGTAACACATACAGATCCCAAAATCCGAAGTGATACACAATCAGGAGGATGACAACAAACGCCCAATTTACTCCTGCATGGAAGAAAACGGGTTGAACTGTTAGCAATAACCCAGGGGATGCCGGATGTAAATCTCCTCAATCCTTTTCAATCAGCCAAGTAAAACATTAGTTCTGGTTCTTCGAGAAACCTCTTATGTTTGGCAAAAGAACTAATTACCAACAAGTCCACAGTATCAAATGCAGCACCAGTCGGACAGTGTCCTCAATGCACTCTTTTCAAGGCCTTTAAACTAATGACCCTCACAGATCAAGAACAAGAATTTATGAAATGCTCTACTCTTTCTGAATTCATCGAAAATTCCGTAACTCATGAAATCAGTTGCTCTCTCCACTGCTTATTCACTCTCGCATCCCATAAAATAGAACTTTCAGAATTGATGCAAGAAAGTTAGGTTCTGACGTGTAACAGAAGCAAGCATGAGACTGACTCACCTCATCCCTACTCCCATGATTACAATAAATGGTAAATAGAATATTTGCATTTACTGAGAAGTGCTAGAGCAAACTGGAGTCTCTGATTCCCTAGGGATCAGGAGTTGGTTTCCTGTTTTTTTCTGCTATTCCAGAACTTAAGTAATACAAGTAGCATATTTAGAGACCTGAATTCTACATTGAACACAATAAAGGCCTACATAAAGTTCAGTGATTCCAGCTAGAATTTCAATATTGAACAGCAATTTACTCTTTTAATTGGTCAAAACATTGTTAACGACTCACTTGGTACACATCAAGGTTAAGCGTTTCGTTAATAGCATTAAGTAGGAAACTAAATCCCATGACAGACAGAGTATAGAAAAAAAGAAACAAGAAATCCCATAGAACGATTCATTTGAAATAAATAGTATGAATAATTGGTACCTGTTCCATTGGTGTAGGTTCCTCATTTCTATGTTCATCTGCCTTGACTTGTTCACCATGAGCTTGACCTTGATCATCATCAGTTATCATCTTTTCAGGTTTATCATTAGCAATGTTCGCACCATGTTCATCCCCTGGAATTTTCAAATCAGATGGAAGCTGACCAGTCTTTAATGCCTGTTTACATAAAAACTCATTTATAAGTATTTGTCAGCTTAAATGTTACCGAGTAAATTATAACAGTCAACGGATAATAATAAAAAAAAAGAAGCCCTTAGATGAGCACCTTTTCGAGCCGAGCAACCTCTTCTAGAGTCTGAGAATTTACGATGGCTGCCTGTAAAAATAATGAGAAAGAAATGTTCAAACTTAGCTGCTGAGTGCAATATGCAAAGAATCTGTGTGTAAAGCAACCCAACATCCAGATACTATTCACTATAAACCTTAATTGCAACTTTCTACATAAGTGAACACACTGCACTCCAACCAACACCCATGCCTTTTAACACCATCTATTGATCCTCTATCCACCATCCACTATATTATACTATGTATTTGTGTAAATCTAGTTGAGAGGGATCTTAAGCTACTAGAAATTCTGGAGAAGCTCGTTACAAATAGAGCGGAATGGAGATGCATGATTCATGTAGCCGACCCCAACGAGTTGGGATTAAGGCTCGGTTGATTGATTGATTGATTTGTGTGCATGTGTGTTGCAAGCCCATGCATCTGGTGAAGATTCTATTTCACTTTCTTTTTCTTTTTTTTCCCTTGTTTATTGGGTGCAAAAGGAAAAATAAATAAGTCGACGTGATTGCTATTGTCAAGGTTTGATCTATTCTTGATATCTACATACCAAATTAATTGTAATAACACCGCACCAGAAATTTGACTGAAAGGGAATAATACAATCGATAGATATTGAATACTACAGCTTCATTTCATGCAGCCTTCTATAGGCTTACTGTACTCGTACCAAGCACATAAAATCGTACCTTTATTGCCAAAATTTGCTCAGGTGTAGGGGCAACAACTTTTGGAGTCTGCTCCACAACTTCTGGAACATTTGGAACCTCCACTGGGATCTGTGTCTTAACAGATTCTTTCTTAACCTCCTCTTCAGCTTCTTTAGTTGCAAAGAGATTTTCAGCCTCCAGTCGCTCCTAAAAACCATTGAGCATTATTAGTAGAAATCAAAGTTTCCTCCAGTAAACCACTCAAAGTTATAGCTGGTTACGAAAACAAACTGAAAAATGACAAAAACATAGTGACAAAACTGATGCATCCAAAGAGTAAGACCCTCCCTTTTTAGAACTCTCTAGTAGCTCAGTTATAAATAAACATCCTCTTATTAATGCGTGCATGAGCGGATAGATCAGATATTGATGGTTGTTGTGTTAGAGGTGAGGACACAGCCAACAAATAGCAATTCGCGTTCCTTAAGCGCATTGAAGAAGTGAGGGCTCTTCCAAATGAGGTCCGCGGTGAGTTTAACCATCTCTACGCTGCGGTGCTGGACAGTGGCGGCGGTTCGAACTTTTCGTCGACGGCTTTTAAGTCTTCGCGGCTTCGACGGAGATTTTGCTCTGCCGCGACTTCAGCTGCTCTGCTTCGTGTACTGCCGTGGCTAGGGCTGGCCGCTAAGCCCTTGTCGAGACGGAGGCGGCATAAAATCTGCTCCCCGAGTTTTTTTGCTAGGAATATTGACACTTCTACTCCTCGGAAAGTATCTGTATGTGCAATTAAACCCTATCATCTTCTTATCGAACGCTTTTCTTTTCTTTTTTTTGAACGGCACTGCATATCATTAAAAAAGATGAACCAAAACCAAAAGAGGGCCCTGGCGAGGTACCATGAGAGAAGGGACCTGGCAAGGGCAAGAACAGAAGAGACACACACAAAGCGACCAAAAGCCGACGACAGAAGATCACCCCTAAGCAAGCAACCAGCTGTCAGGACTACAAGAGACCAAAGGAAAAGAGGAACAGCACGCAACTAGCAACCTCAATTAACCTACACTCTCCGCTGCCTTCAGGATTGGAGCGAGAAGCCAATCCGACCACGAAAGGTTCAGCTTCTGACTTCTGCTCAATATCCATAAATAGGATAATACCTGAATGTCTGCAAAGATCCGGGAAGCTTGCCAAGGGATGTTTTGCATGACCACCCCGTTACGAGCTTTCCAGATTGACCAGGCCGTAATGAAAGCAATTGCTTGCCATACTGGAACCGCTCTGGTCGGAACTTGAGAGGAAAATCCATCATCCAGAATGTCTATAAAATCCAAGAAACCATCAAGACTCAAGTTGCACCAACAACCCACTGCTTGCCAAACCACAGAAGAAAACGGGCAACGAACAAGCACATGATCCGTAGTTTCAGACGCATCCGAACAGAGCGGGCAAGAAATTGAGTCTACCTCGATGCCACGTTGCAGCAGTTGCGCCCGAACTGGAAGGTATCTCCTTGACGCTCTCCAAATGAACACGTTGATCTTTCTGGGGACAATATTGCACCACCGCATCGGAATGTTGTGACCCTCCGCAAGATGGTCACCAATCCTCCGGGCTAGACGACGGACGGTGAAGACTCCATCTGAAGCCAGCTCCCAGGACCAACTGTCTTTGGTGTCGTGACTTGGCTGAAACACCTGCAAAGCATTTAACAAACGAAGGAAGTCCCCTTCCGTCCTTCCTCTCAACCTCCTCCTCCAATTCCACTTCCAGTTCCACACTCCATTCTCCCATCCACCCTTCTCCACCACAAGACACTCCTTATCCAACGCTAAGCCATATAATCTATTGAACCTATCCTTAAGAGACCCACCCTCTAACCACTCATCCTCCCAGAACAACGTAGCATTCCCCATACCAATCTTTCTCTTTGTGAGGTTCGCAAAGCTACTACCCAGACTCTCAACCTCCCCCGCCGCCTTAATGTTATCTTTCCACACGCTCCACCCCTCCGACTCCTCCCCACGCTTTTCTTTTCTTTGTTTTTATAAGTATGAGACAATATTAGGATATTTAAACTTAAGTGATTCTCTACATTTTTTTCACTCTACATTTATTCATTTACTTTTTTAATTCAGGAATTTTTTTATCCAAAAAACTCTATAAAAAAAATATACAACCGTCTATGGTTAAGTTAGTTAAAACCCTATTATAGGTAGGCTCCTACATGATCTTATTCAAGTTCCCATTCCAAACCTTGATGGTTGTTTCATAAAGAAGTGAGAGTTTCTTATCATTCTATCATATTGACCAATATAGAGTTATTGGTAATTTGGTTGATTAGGTGCACTTGTTTTGATTAGGCGCAGTATCTAAAAAGAGATGAGTGTTCAAATTCTGAAAATGTAAAAAGGAGAGCTTCTTGTGAAGTTCTTTGGTTCTTGGTAGGGCCAACTTATCTGTTATGCAATATAAACCCTTTATTGACAAGGTCTTTAGCCTCCTTAAAAGTTTATTCTCTCGCTTTCTCTCCTATGCATGTGGAGATTGCAACTTATTAAGGGAGTTGTCTTTAATGTCCAAAACTACTCGTCATCTATATTTCCTCTATCTAAAGAGATTCTTGAATACATTGAAAGAATGTGTATGGCTTTTATGTGGGGTGGCTCTTTGGACTTTAAAAAGGCTTTGATAGCTCGGAAGGGAGTCTGTATTCCTAGGAATTAAAGAGGATTAGGCGTTTATGACATCATTATTCTCTCAGACATTTTCAAGTACTGACTCGAATGAGTTTCATGTATAATTACTTAGTTTTGTCATTTAGAGTTTACAGGTTAGTGAGTCTTTTGTTATAGTTTGTATTTTCCTGATTTTGTTGTGCAGTGAAGGATTAGTTTTTCTTGATACTTTGTTTTGAGTCAGGATTTGCTCTAATTTCATAAAGCTCCTTATTCTTGATTCTAAGGTCCACTGTGCGATTTTAACAATGGTGAAACATGGAGGTACGGTAATTTTCCTAATGATAAAATTACATGTTTGACTTTCTAAAGGTTATTTGACTCAAATTAAATTGATTTATAAGGGAGACCTGCTCGATTTCCAGAAATATGTAGTTACTCTATAACTCATCGATTTTATCTTTAGAATATCAGATTAATTGCTTTAAACCCTAGTACATTCACCCCCACACAATTTTGCCCTTAACATTGTTACCCCTTAATCTCCATTTATTCACATGCACCCCCTGATCTACCTCAGTCGTTCATATCACCACCCTCCTCTCACCCTCGTCCCTCATAGCTGACCGTGGCCCTCACCTATGACAAGTTTTCCATGTGCTATTGATTTTCTAATTTACTTCATGCAGCCAATCTGCGCTTGCACTTGCTTGCAGTAGGGACCTTTTTGTAAGGAAAATAAGCGTGAGAGTCTCAATTGACTTTAACTTTCTTGTGGACTACAACGGCGGAAAAGTATCTAGAGAGCCGTTAGATTAGCGATAGACGGTGGAGATTGCCGGGATGACGTGTCTCTGAAAGATGAAACCAGAAGCTCCGCCATTGCTCGTCCATCGTCATCGACCAGCGTCCTCCAGCGGTGAAATACTACTATATTTATACGCGCCATTATCGAAAACTTTCAGCTTCTGTGTTTGAATTTGAATTTGGTGTTCGCGTTTTTTCGTGTTCTCAAAATTGCCATTTTCGTACGTTGAAGTTGCCGAAGTGGTGTCTCATGGGGCGGTTCGGACCTATAGCTGTGTCGCTATTGGCAGTGGCGGTGGCGGTGATTCTGGCGGAGAGCGCTAATCATTCGTCTAGGGGATCAATTGTGTGGTCCTCCGCTAAAGAGGAAACGGATTTGGTCGGGCAAGAACAACCCAATGAACTTTCCAGCGGCGATCTCGACGGCGGCTTTTCTTCTCTTGAAGGAATGTTACAGTGGGCTATAGGTTTGCTAAATTCCTTAACTTTAATTGTTTGATCCTTTTCTGAGCTCTGCTGCCTTAGCAGGATTTGGAACTGATCGATTCGTTAACCAGGTCATTCTGATCCGGCTAAACTTAAACAAAGTGCTCAAGATGTTGAGCGTCTGTCACTGAGTGAGCTGAATCGGCGTCAGTCGGAGCTGAAGGTATGTGCTTCGTTCTGCCCCCTTTTTGAAGGTTTGTTGTTTTTTCTTAGTACTGGCTGTTCGATTTTCTGGAATTTAAATCTTGGAGGCCAGACTCCAGAGTTGACAGCCAGTTAGTCTACCACCAAGCCAAGGCTCAGTCCTTTGTAAGCATTCTCACGGGGACTTTTGCTCTCATTTACTTAACTGCATTGTTATGCTAGAATGTACTACCAATAATCACTGTTCTACATATGGGGCCACGTAGATATGTCACTATATTGCAGTTTGTTCTTAATGTGATTCCTTTGTACATGACTAGCTAGAAATCTAATGTGATGTAAGGTCGTCAAAGAGATCCTCTTTCAATTGCTATCGGAGGATGATTTTCCGGTTCAAGTTCAACATATTCAATAGTGATAGTTTTGGTGCTGCAGGAGCTGATGGAAAAGTTAAAAATGCCGTCAGATGCACAGTTGATGCAAATTGCATTGGATGACTTGAAAAACCCATCGTTGTCTTTGGAGGATCGGCATCGTGCTTTAGAGGAGCTTTTACTTCTGGTTGAACCAATAGATAATGCTAATGGTAAGTGGTATTCTAAGGAGATTAGTTTCTCTCATAGGGTGAAAAGAAGTCTGCTTTTTGACTGGAATAACTGGACAGTATTCCCAGGATCTGATGCCAGTATTTCTCTCATTCAACTAAACTAGGAATAATTACAAAAATGATCTGATCTGTTAAGCTGGTTTTGATATTTATCTATACGTCTTTTCTGCTCCTTTGCATCTCTTTGTGCCAGTTACCTTTTCTTCTTGTTAGGATGATCTCTCAGATTCATATGTCACTTAAATTTGATTAGCATTTCATTGTGTTGTGTTGTTTAATTTGTGGCAGAAACGTTTTTAATTATTTCATACCTGTTTTATCTGTATGCTACTGTGCATGTATCAACTTAGAACCAGAGATGTAGTTGGAGTACTTCAATAGAACCAAATGTAAATGTTGATCCATATCGTTCTTTTTTTATGAGTGAAAATAAAGGGGGTTAAAGTGAGTCTTGAATCTTGACCCAGCTACATTACAAGGGTGACAATGGGTGACGAACCCTGTAGACCAGCTGTTTGGTCAGACATGTATATAATCTAAGGAAATCATTGTATAATCTTGTTTGTGTTCTGACATTAGGCAATTGGTAGAATTTTTAAGAATTTGTTCTGTTTCATGTTTTATATCAATGAAATATCGGGGGCGAATCCCCTCCTTTCCTGGGAAAAAAAAGTATCAAATGGACTAGACGGACAAGAAATCACTTAACAATCTGGTGTTTTTACTTTTTGTGATTCGAGCTAGTTGCCTGGTTCTTCTCTCTTGAAGAGCCAACCACAGATGGTTTTAACATGTATACCCTTCGGGCCCTATTGATTTTTCACTTTAGTTTTATGAAGCAAGGAAAGCAGACCAGAACTATCAGAATGCTGCTCTCGCGCCCAGTGAATATATTTTGTTGATGATTCTAAAGTAGCTGCTTCTTGTTCTTTCTCTACATTAGCTTCTTACTCCAACTCCAGTGCAATTTTGGTTTGTGATTCACCAACTTATTTTCCAGATTTATGTAAACTTGGTGGAATCAGTACTGTCATAGAGGAGCTTGACCATCCAGACTCAGATATAAGAAAAACTTCGGCATGGATTATTGGTAAAGCAAGTCAAAACAATCCGTTCGTTCAGAAGCATGTAAGCTGCAATCCTGTGTGCTTATGTTTGATTTTTTTTTATGCGGCACTCCTGTATTAGTGTATTAAATCTAGTAGTCACAGTCACTAGTCAGTTGATGCAAATTTGATTGGCTTAGGCACTGGAGCTAGGGGCATTGGTGATGCTCATGAAGATGGTAAAATCTAATTCAACCGAAGAGGCTACAAAAGCATTTTTTGCAGTTTCAGCCTTAATCAGAAACAACTTAGCCGGTCAGGAATTGTTTTATGCTGAAGCTGGGGATGTGATGCTTCAGGTGATGTTGCTAAGTACTTTCAGCTGGGAATTCTTTTGGCCATGAAACACGACCACTGAAAGTGGATGACTTTCTCTTTCAGGGCATTTTGAGCGATTCCAGCATAGATATCAGATTGCGGAGGAAAGCTGTGTTTCTAATTGCTGATCTGGCAGAGTGCCAGTTGGAAAATACACAAAAAGCTGAGATGCCTCTCTTCAGCAGCCCCATCTTTCTAAAGGCTGTGGTTGATCTAACTATATCAAGTGACCTTGATCTCCAGGAAAAGGTGCAATTCATGTTTCCTATATATCCATGATGATTGATTTCAGACGTCTTTTCGGCACATGATTCTAGATTGTATGGCATGTCTGGCAGGCGCTTGTGGCAATTAAGAATCTCCTGCTTCTCAATACCACAGAAGCGAAGATCATGAAGGACTTTTGTGGTTTAGATAGTGCTTTGGATAGAATGAAAGGGCATTTGAAAGAGTTGATGTCGGATGAAGATCAAAGAGACTATGTCACTGATGTTGAAGACCTCCGAAAAGAGGTGGAATTGATTTTTTATAAAAAGCTAGAAAAGGTGAGACATTTTCTTTAAGGGAGGCAAAAAACACATGCTTTTATTTTATATTGTACTACTAATTGTTGGGCTAACTTAACTTGGATCCGAGCTAGTGAGGTTGGACTAATTATGTTCCTTTCTGGTGAAACGATAGGGAATTGAGGTGTCATCATTAGAACAAGGATCTGGTGCATTCGCAACAGCTTTAAGGTAGTTCCTCCTGGCCCTCTGCCCCTGAATTTTTACATGTCCTTGGGAATGCAGTCTATCAAAGGAGTGAATGAACCGAAGCTTGGAAATTTAGGTGCTGATTCCAATCTGTCATCTTCTAACTATTGATAGTATGAACGAACTTGCATATTGCCATCATCATTCATCAACAACTTCATCAGCTGTAATTTATAGTGTTATATAATCCGATGAAGGGTTAAAGTTTGATCACGGCTGTACGTACCCGAGTTGATGGAGATGGTTCGGGCAGGCGATCAAGAGATTCACTAATCACTAGCAATCACCTAATGGAAAATGTGTTGTGAGAGTAACAGTTTTTCCTCCATCCCAAGCTATTGTATTGCTGATAGATCATTCAATTCTCAGTTTTTATGAAGTATTTGAGTAGATGATAGTATTAGACAATTCTACCATAAAATGTCTGAAACTACAAGTCTCAAACAATCATCTGTCTTGAAAATATTGAAAAAAAAGTAAAACTATAAAAGTGAGTATTTTTCAGGCCATAAATCTTATTACAGCCCTAAACTATAGTGGGGTTCAGACATTCGCTAGTCTAGACTATAATTTGGAGCAACTTAGTATCTTTCAAGTGCAAACAATTCAATTTTTATTTATTAACAAAAATATCATCTCTTTCATTAAACCATCAGTCAACGTCGCCGTTCTTCCACGACCCGAAAATACTTGTCCATCACCTCTTTCTCAAATTTGCTTTTTCACAAATCACCGATGCATGATTTTACTAAAAAAACAAAACAAAATTCAAGCCTATAGGAAATCGGGCCAGAGGGAAGCGAGTTTCGACGATTTTTGGAGCCCCGGTGGATTCTGCAATTTTTTACGCTAGATGGTGGCAGATCCGGTGGGGATCATCTCAGCGGTGGCTGATAGGGTTCCTAGTGGTTGTGGTGCAGCCGGTTGGAGCGTCGGTCGATGGATTTTCCTGGGTCGGATAACGGAAAACAAATCGTGGACTTTTCTGCAATGCCAGCGGTGTCGGACGGTGGGGATGGCTTCTTTGGGTTGCCGGAGAGATGGCGATCCTAGGGAATGAGTTTCTTCGATGGAAGAAAAAGATTCGAGGAAGAGGTGATAAAGGAGTAGCTTTGGTCGTGGAAGAACGACGACGTTGGGTGGTGTGTTAATAAATAAGATGGTATTTTTTTAATAAATAAAAATTTGAGTATTTTTATAAATGTATCATGTGAAAAGTGTAATGACGTAAAATGTAGCATATCAATGGAGGGCCGTTATAATTAAACAAGCAATCATGAAATTGCACTCAATGTCTAAGTTAACCTATATGAAAGGGAGAAAATAACATGTATAACTGCTGATAGGCATCAACCTGTAATTTATTAACATGCTCTAATAGTTGAAAGTGAACACTAATCTGTACCATACGAGGTGACATGTTTTTTTTTTATTAGAACGAGGTGACATGTTAATTTGAAGTATTCCTCCAGTTCATTAACTTATATTGCATTATCCAAATACAACCATTTTTTCTTCTGTTTTATCCATTCCAACTTTCAAGGCCTCAAAGCTTTTGGACCTGAATTTGAGGTAATCCAAGCAGCGATCGTGTCCACAAGTGCTTCCATGTCTTTCGAAACTTGAGCGCGTATAATCGTGGTATCAGCCCCTAAAGTGCTGCCAACTTCTTTTGCAACAGTCTCCCATGGCGTCCCAACTGTCAAATTTGCAAAAAATTCGCTTCCCCTATTCACTGCATCTGCCATTGCTGGTGGAACATCGGGTAGTGCCTGGAAAACATGAAGGGGGTATATCAAAGTGCAGTTTATTCATTTACAGTTATCTTATCTAGCAAGTGGGAGTACCTGCTGTAACGGAAGCCCGTGTGTACCAGGAAGTAACCGAATAGACATGTCCAGCATTGAACTAATTGCTGAATCTGAACTAAGCACCTGAGCCAGGGTTGAAGTTTCATCGATAGAATCATCCTTGAACTTTATCAGAAGGTTCCTTGAGATGCCATAGTACGACTTTATCTGAAATTATATGAAACGAAATCTGGACCTTCAAAAAGTTGATCTTCACAAAATTCAGTGCAGAAACAAAATTCAGCGCAGATACCATACACAGGCAAGTCTAGGCAAGAGTACACAAGCATTCTTAGGTTTCTTTCCCCTTAAAAAAAATAAAAAAATAAAATTATATTCAAGCCTTTTTCTTTTATATGTGCCAAAACTAATCTGTCTTGGATGTAACAATCAAACTCCAAGCAGATATCAACATGCTACCCCAGACAACTCAGAACCTTGAACAACATAATTCAGTAAAATGCATTGTGTGGTTATTGTAGACACGGGTGGGGTGGGCAGTTGATCTGCTTACCAGGTTCTACTCGAATTCCACCCTAAATGCTTGTCAACTTTAACTCACCTCAAATGTTCTACATCATAAACCTCATCTATGAAATATACCCACATAATATTGTGCTATAGAATGACAGATATACTACAACAACCATCAATTTGAAGATCATCCTAAAATCTGCTTGGACCGAGCAAGATATAGTGAAATAGATGATCATCCTAAAATCATTGTGAAAATGATGACACTGGCTACATTTCCCCTAGCCAGATTCAGAATCATAGTAGTTAAACCATAGAAAGGTAAATCAAAATAATTAGACATACAAGTTTTCGAGTTTCTTCAGGCCTTGGAGAAAAGTCCTCCCTTCCCTTGACCAAGTCCATGTATAATGGAGGAAGTTGCTCGACTAAAGGAAGCACTTGCTTCATGATTGGAGGGCTCAGGTTCTCCAATTGCTTCATTGTCATCTCAGCCTGCATCCATTCAGGAACAAAAGTGAGTGTTATTTACTATGAAATGGACAGCAATAAACAAAATTGCACTAGAGTAACTTGACTTGATTGAGCCGTAACAATGGAACTGGGATAGACTTCAGCGAAAATTTCACCAATGTTTTATTTGAATTAATGTACACAGGCAACAATGCTAGCTTGTTGACGCATTTAGATCTCCATGATTGTAAATTCAACCATTAAAACTTCTTTGCAGTTCAAAAGAGGGATGCTTAGTCCCAAAATAAGAAGCATTGTGAATCAAAAGATATGTTAAAAATCCACTCTATCAAAAAATGGTGTGTATTCCTTTTCTGGATGTCCCTAAAAAATTGGTGCATATCTTTTTTTAGAAATTTGGGTGAGTTGTTTTACTTAATTACCCATAATATTTCATTCATATTTAGATCCAAAAGAAATGCACCATTTATTTAGAGGGCATTTTTGACAAATTTGTTTCTTCCCGTCATTTCTTAATTTTAGTGCCAAAAGAAATGTATCATTTATTTTGGGACGGAGGACAAAGGACAGGTTGCACATAGTTAAACAATTTCTCTATACATCTGAAACTTGGTCTCGGACTAGAAATCGTTCACACCTTGTTGTTGAATGCCATTAATATGTTCCCAGTTCTTTGCACAGCATACCTTGAACCTAGGAAAAAGCTACCATCTAATTATTTCACATAGAAAAACAGCTACAAAGTCTGCAAGAACATATGAAGTGAACTTCATATTACCAATCAAAAGGTGAATAACAGATCCCAAAGAATGGCCGATGCCAAATGTTGGAAGGTCTTGCACCTATAGACAATTAACAAACTCAATACTTTGAACCCCTCTTTTCCAATTCAAATTCTACACAGAGCATACATCAATTACTCACAGGTTCATCAAGGAACCGTAAACACCTGTCAAATTTGAACTGCACTTCATCTGAAATACTAAGATAATCAAATCCACTAGCATAGGGTGTTGCTATCACCAAAATGCCCCTGAATTAAACACAAAGAAAATAGCAAAAAATGAAGATAAATCAGGTGTGATCTTACTCTTGAATAAGATATGTTTTTTAATGATGTTCTTGAACTCGTACCAATGCAAGTACTATTATTTAAAAACATTTTGGCCATTCCTGAAAGAAACAAAGTTCAACGAGACAATTACGCATGTAAAGCGCTCTTAGACTTACTTCTCTGAAAGACGCTCAAGAAACCAACGATAGGTTAGTTGAGGGGCAGCTCCAACAAATATTCCGCCTATAAAATGAACAACTGATTGAGCCTTTAAGCCTCTTGGTTTGAGAACCCATGCACCCTGGGTTTGAAGAGAAAACCTGACTCAGTGATGCTATCAATCGCACTATAGAAAGAGGAGAAGGAAAACGGTTTGAAGCTTTAGGAACTTATGTACTAAAACCACACATATCCATTTCCTACAAATACTGAATAGAAAATTTTCAAAAGAAGTGGGAGCATATTGAAGCATCAATCATTCCATTTATTAAGTTCTATAGTGAGAAATCATATCATATGACTGAGAAGAAAAATGAACAATAGAGAACCTCGACTTCAGTCCAGCTGGTTGATGACCCCCCATAACTTTGTTGCGACTGCCTTACACTCTCTGTAAGTACCCTGAAGCAGAATCATAAACAAAGTTTCAAATAGAATCATCAAGAGCAGTGATTTTTCCACTGTACTCGAAACAACGTGAGTGAGCGTACCTCTCGATTTCCTTGTAAACCTGAATCCCCGACGACTCCGGCTGTCTAATGCGCTGATTCTCTTCGGAACTGGAGCGAATCGAGAGAGTGGAGGCGGTACGCTTCCGAAACCGGATTCGATGATCGACGAATTCCGCTGAAAATGAAAACCTGGTTCTAGTTGGGCGGGACCGAACCTGAACGAAGTTCGAGGCGTAGAGACAGTTGCTCATGTTTGTTGGGTCGTGTAAAGTCCAGGCTTCTTTCCTGCTGATTGGGCGATGATCAGAATGCGTTGACAAATGCGTGACTCTTCTGTCTGATCTTCTGCTTAGAGTTAGACGTGCGGAGAAGAAGCTGAAATATGGATTCTCTCCGTTTCGTCTTTTTTTGGGTAAACTACATAACACCCCCCCCCCCCCCCCGAGGTTTAGTAAAAGCTTCAATTTACCCCTCTATTTGTGAAACCTTTCAATTACTCCATTGACCTCTTCCAACAGTAGACGACAGCTGGTTATGGTATTGGGCCATTGGTTGACCACAAAGCCCATTTGTGGGATCGGGCCCATCGATCTGTTTCAGCTTAAGCCCTGACCCAAACCTTCAGTTCTCGGCTCCAGTCAACATGATCTTTTCCTTTCTTTCCCCTTGGAAAAATAATAGAATATATGAGTATCTATTTATTTAACAACAAACAATTTCTCCTCCGTTGTTTCTCATTTTAATATTCTTGTATGACATTTAAATGACTTGAAAACATAAACTAATCCAAATACAACTAAATGACTCACCAAAACCCCCAATCATTAATCCTAAAACTGTCTAAAAAAACCCCAAAAGCCACAAGCATTATTATAAAAGAATGATGATTGCGAAATGGTGGAACTTCTATTCTACACAGTGATGAGGGAAGCGAGGCGCGAGCGAGCGTGTGTTTGTTTGTTTTGTTTGTTCTATAAATAAATGAATAAATAATGAGTGAGTGAATTCGTTCCTTTGCGACCCACGCAACACAACTCGCTTTCGAATCGGTGTACTACTGCTAATTTCTTCACGTCTCTTTCCTAGCTTCGCTTTGAGTACGCCACACATCATCATCATCATCATCAGCTCCTTCATCTTCATCTTCATCTTCATCGTCGTCTCAACTGTAAGCCCCCCTCATTTCTCTTCCGCCGATCATCGTATTTTTCTGCAATCTGTTCACTTTCCGAAGTTTGATCGCCATTTTCTTGCTGACCCATTGATCGGATTGCCCCCTTCTCTGCTAATTTTTATAGCACGTTATAGATCTGTTTGGTCTGAAATCTGGTAATAACCGAGCCGATGATATATAAACAATAGATCGGTTATCTGGCTTGTTGAGTTAAATGTGAGTTCCGATTCTCTTATTTGGGGTGTGAACAAGGATGGTTTTACGTGTCTACCCTCTTCTGGGTTACATAATTTCGGCTTGAAGGTCTCTGCCTGCTCTTTGGACTGATGGTTGTTCACTTGGGATGGCCTAATTGCCATGGATAATATGTACCACGAGATGGATAGAGAGTCAGGGAAAGTAGAACAAATTGTCAACCAGTTTCATTTGAAGATATTGCACGTTATATTGGACTCCCGAATTGCTTCTCTTCATCACCGTGATTCAGTTGGCGGTGACTTCTCTCGGGTCAAGAAGAGTGACAAATGGTTCAACCTAGTTCTAGGAGACCGCCCTGCTGCTCTCGAAAATTTGAACTTCTGGCACAGAAATTTGTTTGATCCCATGATAATTGACATCATTCTCTCGCAAAGGGGCTCTTCTCCTGCACCTTCCATGGACCATCATTTCTCCCTGTCAACTCCTGGGGCATCTTCTGAGACAGTAATAGAGAGGTGGGTCATTCAATATGAAACCCCCCGAATTCCTGCTCCTCAAAGTGGTGACTCATCGGCTTCTTACAG
Source organism: Stellera chamaejasme (assembly GCA_024586325.1). Lineage (NCBI taxonomy): Eukaryota > Viridiplantae > Streptophyta > Magnoliopsida > Malvales > Thymelaeaceae > Stellera > Stellera chamaejasme. Next base: position 7,124,504 of record CM044982.1, on the reverse strand, counting down.
GAAGACCTACAAAAAGCTGATCATACTCTTACGGTCTATTTATGCACAGATGAGGATTCTCCCAGCTTACAGGATATTTAGGCAGCTCGCTTCTTCCAGCCAAACTTATAACTTTGACCTCATTTACAGGATCTCATCGGTTTGTGAACCGTTTTCTAGGGCAGAGGATGATATGATGAAGGAATATAGTTTTGTGCCAATTGAGGCATTTCCTGGCCACCTTTGTGTCTCTGTGACATACCGGCCTACTCTATCCAACTTCAATCTTCAGCCTGTGCCTTCTATGCCACCCAAGATAATAACAGATTATGTTGGTAGTCCCACCACTGATCCCATGAGGTCTTTCCGGTCTTCAGATAAGGGATTTATTGCTACTTCATTTCCATTTAGATTCATTGGGCCTTCATCAGCTCCACCTCCACGACCACATAGCTGGAGTAGTGGTTTTCACGCAAGACCTTTTACCGCAAATCAACCCATTACTGGGTCTCCACCCATTACTCGTATAACCCCAATGCCCTCTGACTTCCCTTCCCCATTTTCTGATATAAATGGTAGCAGAACCCAAAACAGTAGAATGCGGATCCCATCGAAAACTGCTGTTAATGATGACTATCAGCTTTCTCCCCCATTCTCACCATCTGCTTCTCCTTCTACTCCTAGTTACCTGTCTGGTGGCAATCCTCTAATTGCTCATGACCGTACAGGCACTGCACCTGTAACTATTCCACATAGCTTAACCTCCAGAAGTTCTAGGTGCCTTTCTCCTTACTCTTCTGATCCAAGTAAACATTCTCTTCCACCTATGTCTCCTAAAAGCTTGAAGCATGATGCTTCATCTCAGGAATCCCCATCTGGGATCCGGTCATATAGAAAAATAGAATGTTTAAGGGCTGGAGACTCGTCTGCTGGCTTCATGAATCACAACTATGGACAGAAGGTAGTCTTTTAGCTTCAGAAACTGGAAGCTGAAGTTTCCAACTCTACCTTAGGCCTTCAAGGCCATTTCCCTTATTAATACTGGAGGATTTCTTTGACAGGTTGGCCGAGACAGCAGAGATGACTCGGGCAGGTTTTCTGGATTATTATCATCCAGTGGATCACCACGGGTAGGCTTTTCTCAAAGCTCTAGCAGATTGTCTTTACAGGATGATTTCGATGAGTGTGAATTTTCATGCCCTTTTGATGTTGATGATGTTGAAACGTCAGAAAACCAAGCAAGGTACTTGACTATCTCATGCATTTCACAGAGTTGCTACATTCAGTACTGTTTTTGCCTATACAGGAGTTTTTTATTATTATTTATCAAACCTCTCAAGTATTATCTTGTACGTTTGTTCTTGCTGAATCATCAGAAACACGTCCAATTATACCATTACAAAAGACGTGTTTCTAGGTGATAGCACATCAGCACACTAGGTGATGACACGTTGTAGTCACTCAACATGGCTTCGTTGTATCATTAGTTTTTCTTTCTTCCTTCCAATTTACTGAATGGCTCTGTCCAGTTCAATAGTATATTTAGTTTATTTGATTCCACTAAGCTTCTATATTCTTACTTCACGTCATGCCCTACTTAAACTGCAGCCAGAATTTTGACAAGCAAAAGTCCTCCGACTCTGCTTCACAGTCCAGTGCATCAGGTAGGAAGTCTCAGGATGCTGCTGTTGGAGTTCTTGTTCACATGCTGAGAACAGCACCTCCATTGCGACAGGACTCAGGTTGCCAGTCATCTCACTTACTAAGGCCTGAATGTGAAGGTGTTAGCACAGCTTCGGGATTCTTAGTATCTCGGCGAACCACTGATGCACTTGAAGAGCTTAGGAGCTATCGAGAAATGAAAGATCTTCTGCTGTCCAAGAGTGGAAATCGGGTGCTAACGAAAGAAAAGGTTTAGCCGCTGCGTTACTCTATTGTCATTTGCACCAGATTTAGCTATATGCCTTCTGGAGTTTATAGATGCTGCGAAGCTGTGAATGTAAATCCTTAAAAGACGATGGAACTACTTTGTAGAAGCAGAACGTTCTTGGCAGCTGACTGCCACATGCTTGTAATTGTTTGCACAACATTAAGAAATTGTGTGCATATTAGCAAGGAAAGTAGACGCCTCTTTTAAATCCTCAAACTGAGAGCTATCCTTTTCCCATTTTATAGAGATGGATCCTTTGTGTGTTCGCACTCAAGCTCAGAAGCATATTTACAAATATTATAGCTATCAGATGTGCTGATCAACTAAAGCAAAGCAAATGTTTGCGATACTTCTCATGTATTTGTAAGAGACTTGTGTTGAACTCTAGATCCTACATGATGTCCCTTGATATGTGTCAATAAACATTGGTGGCAAGTATGTGCATCCATGAATGTGGAGCCTAACGCAAACAATCAATCTCATCCTTCCTGGGTTACGGACCCATCACAAACATCTAATAAACGATATCGTATTCAGAAGCTAGATCAATCACCGGTATGAGGCATCAATATGCTGGAGTTGCTATAAAACTCCGCCGGTTTAGATTACTCAGGAAGAAATATTATGGCCTGCCAATATCCTTAAACAATAATGTTGTGCAAGACCAACACTAATGAAATAAACAGCAGCGAACAAAGTGCCCCTGAATGAAAAACTAATTTCTCCTTTATGCTTCTGGGCATGGAAAACAAAAAAGCACTCATCAATAGCCTAGTATGACTTGACCTTCTTCATGGTTTACCGTCTTCCTTTGAATTCTGGATCCCTGAAAATGAAAAGAATGACTGTCATAATCGAGAGACAGAACGATAGGTAATTCAGAAACAGTGCTTGTGGATAGAGGAGATGGTCAAACTCAAACCTCTTGACATGATCAAGAATGAGGAGCCTTGGACCAGGGGGGATTTTAACATCTCTAAGAGCACTGAAAGATATGGCATTACGGTACAAATAAGTCAGAAGCAGCATAATATCCTACACATTACTCAGTGACTGCAATCATGACAAAGAGCAAGTGTGTATGCAAGGCAGATATTTAAGTAACTAGACGCTTGCCTGTCCGTGAGTAAAGGCAATGTGCTGTCATTTAACAAGCCTCTTTTGAAATTCTTTTCATAGTCCTGAAGGCCAAGGTTACTTAGCAAAGATCTTGTTTTGGCATAATCCTCTGATGGTGGCTGTGAGAACTTTTGGCCCAACTGCCAATTTACACAAGCTGCTATTAGTACTAATATTTTCTGTCTAATCAATATTTTCACATGGGAATTCATACTGTTTTAGCTTTCAGGACAAATATTTTCCAGGAAGTGAAACTCTAGTCTGTCTTCCATAATTGTATGGTAACATAGAAACCTTTAGCTTAAGCTGCTGATTGTATAGAAACAGATTACCTTGAAAAGCCCTCCTTGAACAAGGGCAAAAAATAGTCCAGACGTGACTGCATTTGCAGTTGGATTTGGTCCACCCACACCACTCACCAGAGAAAACATTACACCAGAACCAAAAGCTGCAGCCATGCTGCAGTAATAAATTGATGATCCCAAGTATCAGCAAGAGGCTACAAAGGGGAAAAAGAAACAGTGCTATTCCAAGAAAGGAAATGCTTTCAGAGTTTTAAAAAAAGAACATTTCAGCAAAAGACATAAGCTGAAGCTTCAAATATAGGAGCATGTATCAGGTATGCATGAAAAAACAGTAGATCTTTTAACTGATGAACTTCTGGGGACCTGACAACATAACATAGTCATAGTGACAGAATATACCAATCATTATGATTACAATTAACTCTGAAGACATTTACCTGACAACATAACATAGTCATAGTGACAGAAAGATACCAATCATTATGAATTACAATCAACTCTGAAGACAATTATCAAAGGAGTTTTCTGTGATTACCCAGGTTGAACAAAAGGAAGAGAGAGAGTGAAGGGAGAAATGTATTCACCTAGACTCAACATCCTCCTTTCCTCTCAATCTTTTCATCACACAAGATATGCCAGCGTTAACACCTGTCATTACGGCGAAGTTGCGAGCTTGAACCAAGGGACCCCCTGCTAGCGCCTGTAATTTACAGTCAAATTTTTGCAATTATCTCGATGAAACAATTTGGCTACAGAATTATCTTACAACTTCACACATCGGACTAAATTATTAACTACCCACTAATTTGTACCAGAATTAAACAAAAAGAAGAGATTGGACAGTACAAGACCTGAGCTTGTTGCATGGAGGCCATAGTTTGAGGGTTGAGAGGGGATTGGGGCGAGTTGGCAGCAGCGCCTAGGTCTCCAGTGAGGCTACCCATAACGAACCCGATTGCAGCGCCCTGAGCGGCGGAAGTGGCGGTGACGACGGCGGCCTCCACCGGCAGAATTTGTTTCGACAGCCAATCCTTGAACCGATTCTCAATCTCCTTGAACTTCAATTGTGACTGTTCAAATGGGTTTTTCTGGGGCATGAACTTCTGGAACAGCATCCCTTGTTCGTTCCCACGCTCCATTTTTAGGTTTCGAAGTCTTCTCCTCCTCCTGCTTCTGCCGACTCAGGCTCGCTATAGTAATCGGAGTGAGGATTGAACCCTTTTTCAAGATGAAGACAGGTTGTGGATATTTTTTAGGAAGAAGTGCCAAAGTTGCCACGAAATATACTCTCCTGTTGAAAGTTTTCCACCAAAGTTTTTTTTTCACGCATTTTGGCCACCGGTGTTACCGAAAGACCAATTTGCCACTTGGTCGCCATTAAATTTGCTAGTCGGAGTACTTGGATTGTATTCGAAGTAGGGTTGTAGCAAATTTGTACTTTTAGATTAAAGATTAAGTTATTTATGTGATTAGAATTTTAGAATTCATTCACCCATACATTTGAAGTAAATTTACTGTTTTGAAAAACATATTTTTATTCAATTCATGTACTTAGAAAGAAAAATGTCATATATTTTATTCGATTTGATTTAAACCATTAACTTCAACCAATGATTTAAGTCCATAGGGCGTAATTATACCCACCCTAACTTTCATCTATGCTGAGGTCCTTTGGGATGTTGAGTTCTTAAAATCCAGTGATCATTTATTTTGTATCGAGAGAAAAAAATGTAAAGTAAAATTGTGTGAAGTGGTATTTTTTGAAAGAGTGTGGATAGGTTGTGCAAAGCACACATGGTGTGCCTTTAGATAGAATAAGGAATAAAGAAAGAAACATGAAAGAACACTTCAGTTTGTCGTCGTATTTGTCTGCGACAATTTCGGAAACACGCAAACTACCGCAATCCATCCTCCCTTCCTCACGCAACAACCAAATTAGAAAGGAAACAAGTAGATCGATATTCCTTCTTGGCAAATTCAACAAAATCAGCAACAAAATCGACTGCCGACATTTCTACGGCAATAAAAACCACCGGCTCTGTATTTTTTCAACCATCCAAAGTGATGCTCTCCGACAACAATATGATGTGTTCCCGAAGCATTATGATGCGCTTATGTAAAATTATGATGTCCTTGTTCTGATGATTCTGATGCAAACATTTCGATCTACAGAACACGGTGTTAAGTTTGTTGATAAAGTATGATGTCTTAGTTCAAAATGATGTTTTTAGTGTCACGAATGATGCGCTTCTGTAAAATTATGATGCTTTTTGATATTGAACAAAGTATGATATATTCGTTAAATATGATGCTCTTGACGCCAGGGATGATGCTCTTTGTTTCAATTATGATGTTCTACCTTACAAAAATAATGCACTCGTATTGATGACTTAACGGTGCGCGCATTTTCTTCAATATTCTAAAATGATGCATTTGATGACCACAACGATACACTCCCCTTGCAATACGATGCTCTCAATTAGAAACATGGTGCATCCGTTCTGATGACTTAATTATGCACTCATTTTCTTTAACTTTACAAAATGATGGAGTTCTCAAACTGATGCTCTATATGCTTAAAATGATGCTCATTTTGTAAGTATAATGAGCTTAGCACTCAAAACGATGCTCTTCGCTATTGGATAAAGTATGATCTCTCGGTGCACGAACGATGCTCTTGGTTTCAAGTATGATGCGCTACCTCACCAAAATGATGCACTCATTTTGATGAGTCCACGCATTTTCTTCAATCTCCTAAAATGGTGTCTTTGACGACCACAACGATGCACTCTCGTTGCACTATGATGCTCTCAATTACAAACATGATGCACATGTTTGGATGACTTAATTATGCACTCGTTTTCTTGAACATTACAAAATGATGGAGTTCTCAAACTGATTCTCTATGTGCTTAAAATGATGCTCTCTTTGGTAAGTATGCCTTTACGGTGCAATGTGAAGTTTGTTTCGCTGAAAAATTTATCTTCTTGCATCTACTTCAGTTGATATTCTTTCAATTCATCACTATTTGGCGTTATTAAGTTCATTCTGATAGATTTGAGCATTTTTTGTGTGCAATTCGTGGTTACATCTGATGGCCGCTAGGCCCATTCATCTAAAAAGACCTAGCAAAAGGCCCAATCAGCAGCCCAATATAAGGGCCCAATCAGTACTAAGAACTAAAACCTAATGGAACGATGACATTCCCGGACCTAATTTACCCGGACAAGACATTGGATATTCCCGGAGAAACGCACCCGGATATATAAAACACGTGTACACTAACGTTATATTGACATATTACGATTTTACCACCATTAATACTGACTATATAAGACATTTATGACATAAGTTAAAGGGATCGATCTTTTCAGTCACTTCATTGACAAGAACTTAAAACACGACAAACTCAACCCCCATTCCTCGAATTCCCGAATTTCGAGAATCGCGCAACGCACTAATCCCAATGGCATCAAGTAATGTCAACACGCGTCAACTATGCATACACGTGGCGGCTGCCCATACAGATCCGCCACCAACATTATTTTTACAAAAATGAAGCATCATAATTAATCGAGAGCACATCATAATTCTATACAGGGCGGGCATCATAATTTTGTTATTTGCAGCAGGTTGCAGTTTCAGGGCGTTGGATGAATTTTCGTGGTTTAGCTCAGGAAATGGTTGAAAATGAAGCGTCGATGACTGGGGAAGCGGTTGGAGTAGAGATGGCAACGGAGCGGATTATCCGCGGTTATACCTAAACCGTAACCGCGATCGCGAATATATAACTATCCACGGTTAACGGATATACGCCAATGCGGTTATACTCTAGCACCTATTAATGAATATCCGCGGATATCCGCCACCCGCGGTAAGTCCACGGATATTACCTGAAAATACAAAACAATACAAAATCTCAAGTGATAGCAAACCTAATAAATGTAGACAACTAAAAGTGATAGTCTGATAGAAGCTAAAGAAAAAAATTTAACAAAGTTTAACAAAATATTTTCATTTTCTGATTATCCATCCTTCAGATCTTCGCCATCATCAGCAGTATATCATCAAGAACTGTAAGACATTAGAAGGACATATCTTAAACCAAAGCAAGTAGGAAAATCATATATTAGATAGCAATAGAAATTCTGGTTCAGTTAGAGGGTAATTTTTTAAATGGGAATTGGCTGAGATGGGCTAGTGGCCTACTTGTATTGATGGGTTGGTTAACGGTTACGGATATCCGCGGTTCGGATAGTTGATATCCGTAACCGTAACCATTAGTCTCACGGTTACTAAATTCCACATATTAGCCAATAACCACGGATATAACTGCTATAAAGTCATGGATATCCGCGGTTGGTGGATATCATCCGACCCACTGCCATCCCTAGGTTGGAGTTTAGATCCAACCCCGACGGAGTCTTCCCTCTTCATTTCTAAAGAAATTTTGTGTTTCTGTTACTTTGAGATCGTTGACAACGATGACGGTGAGAAGCGCCGCCACACTGGAGTTGGGTAAGAAGCGCCGCCACGCCAGAGTTGAGTGAGAAGCGTCAAAACCGGAGCTCGGCGAGTGGTCGGCGAAATCAGGCACCATCCGTATACTTCTACGACCACGCGATGTCTCCTTATCTCTGTATGACATTTTTACCATTTTACCATTTGTCCTCAATCTTCTTCCTTTCATTTTACTCCACAGTAGCTTGCTGCGACTGTCTGTCCTGCAAGCTTCTTCATTTACCATTTGTCCTCTTTATATATATATATATATATATATATATAGGAGTAATACTACATATATAGATAGTTCAAGCAGGTAACAAGTAATTTATTAAATTTACAGAATGTACGTGAAATTTAAAGTAGGAGGGTGTGGAAGAGTAATAGTAATAGTAAAACGAGATGAAGAAGTTGAATTAATGGCAAGATGTGTAATATTCCAGCGGAGGAAGACATCTCCACAGTCCTCGTCTTCCTATTACTCGTCCCCTGCATCATTAATGGAGCTCCCGGGACTGGGATTGCACCACCCACCACCGTAGAAGTACTATCTGCTCTTTTCGTTCTGCAATGCAACATATATATAATTTTGAAAATGAATTTAAACCATAGATAGAGGAGTATTAATTAATTGATTGATTAATGGAGTATAATTATAATAAAGTATACGTGGTTCGTACGTAGGGCAGAAGACAATGTGATAATCCAAGGCCTTGCAAGTGAAAGTGCTGGTTCCATCATCAAAGGCATAGCTATAAGCCCTAGGGCAGGCCCGTTTGAAGATGGAGGAATAGAAGGATGGTCGACATGTAGTTGGGTTGGCGAACGGCCCACTGCAGCAGTACTGGTCTAGCCCAAAAGCCTCGCACGCGCTCTTGCATGCCACCACTCCCTGGGCCTGCCCTCCCACCACTTGAAGCTCCTTCGGGCAACCTGCATTAATTTCCTTGATGACTGAAATGCTTAAATCAACATAATATGACTTTCTTTGTCCACCATTAATTGCCTCATTTGACTTTTATACTGAAGTTTGATTCGGAATATTATTATGAAAAAAATTAAAACAAAAAACAAAAACAGAAATGTATAATTTGAAAACCAGAAACGTTATCATTTTATATAACTTTATATATTAAAATGTTGATGAAAAATTATATATTAAATGTTGGAAACGAAATGGCGCAAAATTTTTGCGTCTATATGAAGTTTATTAGTTAATTACCCAAGTTGATGTCGACGGCGCAGCCTGTTACGTTACATGAAGAATCTAGCTGAACCCCACGAGGTGCAGCGAGGAGAGGCAAGTTGTAGCCGTCGACGAAGCTCACATCATAGAAGTCCTTGTCATCGCCGCCGTGGCCGAGCGTTATCTCGAAAAGCGACGCAGGCGGAGCTGCACCATTACCATCGCATTCAAGCCTTCCTCCGCAGTCCCCAGTCAAGCAAGTACCTGCTCCGGAGGCATCGAAGGTGCAACCCGTCCTGGCCCAAATCCGACCCGACCACCCGGGGAAGGAAGGCACGGTGATGCTTTGGCCGGAGTCCAGCTGGAACCCGGTGGTGGGGAGGGGTGGGGAGCCGGAACCGGAGAGCGTACCGGGCCATATGGTGTGAGGGCAGTTGTTATAGATTGTGAAAGTGCGTGAGTGGACAGAACAGAGGAAGAAGAAGAATGGGATGATGATGATGAAAAACATAATGTTCACCAAGAGTCTCATGATGATGGAGCTTGGAAAATGGGGTTGTAGGTTAGCTTTTATAGCTAGCTAGGAGGTGAAGGGGGGGATTCTTCCTGGTGCATGCATGCATGTCCATGGGATCTAGCAGACACAAAACGAAGAAGGTAAGTTAGCTAGCTCCAGCCGCAATACGAAAAGGTTGCATGGCTTTAGGGTTTTCTTTTCTTTTCTTTGATCAAGGGATCAGGCTGGCCTTTTGGATACGTAATTCCTTTCTTCGACGACAGATTCCTATTGTTTTGTCTTTTTAGCAGCAGCTACATGATACTATCCTATGATGATCCCAGCTCCATTTAGATTTTAGACACTTACTACTACTAGACATATTTTCAGCAAATTTTTACATAGACAATTTCAATCATCATATCAGAGAACTTTATTTTAGAGCTTTGCTTTAAATTCAGCAGTCCCGTGCAAGAAAAGCAACACTGAAACTCTAGCTCAAACGTTATAAGAATTTTTTTTTCTTCTAAATGCTTGAGATTAATTAATTCTAACACGTCTATTTTTATAAACTCCAGCTAGGTTTCGAACAATAATTACAAAAGTTTGATCGGCTTAGTAGTTGATACACTACTATAAAATTTTCACCCATCTCTGCTGGTCATGGGCTTCCCAACGGATTCTTCTCAACATGGCAGCATGAAAGTAAAAAGTTTTCCAACTGTCCATTGCATCCATCATAAAGGTTGCTCCAATAAGATCCTTTTCCAAACAAAAATGCCGACTTACAATTACTCGTTCTCAACATGTCTTTAAGAAAAACCTTCATATTAGCAGTCTTATCCTACGTTGTATACTGAAGATGATAGAGCAACAAATCCAGAAAAGAAACACATGCATAAACGCCAAGCTCTAGAGTTTTTTTCTGGAGCATAGAACTACAAACAAAGCTCACAGGATGTAATGCGATAGTGCAAGCTTGATCCAGGTAAAGCATAAAACCTGAGAGCTTCAATAGTATCAGGTTTGAGAGATCACCCTGAGTCTTCAGATCCCCACAACAGCTGCTTCATGACGGGACTTCTGTAGAACCAACCAACAGCGATGAAAAGCTAGCTTGATTTCAGATGAACAAGCCGCGTGAATTTGCAAGCTGAAATTAAATCAATGACTCATCAGTCTTGAAGGAAGTTGATTCATTGAACAGGCGACATCCTCTTTCTGTTCTTCACATCCAACCCATAATTTGGGAACCCTGCCACTGCCTTGCATTTTTTTACAACAATAGACAGAGCCATATGCACAGGGCAATAGTTCAGAAATTTTCAGCAGATAAATTCCAGGATTCACTGATTCGATTTTCAAAAGCAAAAACTCATCCCACAATGTTAAGTTAGCTTGCCACAGATCCCCAAGACATAACTACTCAAACAGGATGAGGAAACCTGCTCCCTCTCCCTGGGAAATCTGATCCATATAATAGAATGTTCCTAAATATCATGCAGTTGCCTTCAATCTGCAACAGGAATATGAATAAATATTACTACTGTTTGAGGGGCAAAAAACAGAGCATGTATGAAAATGATAACTTTTTGTAACAAAATTGCAGATTGCAACCAAGAGATAGAACAACGTTTGTTTAGCCAGGCAGGTAGAAAGTCCCAAAATTAAAATATCCAAAAACCAAAAGTAGTACCTTATCACATTATAGATGTCACAGATCTTCAGAATCATTATACTAAACCAGCTGTCAACCAAAAGAACATGATAGACAATTCCATAGCAGAATCAATCTTCCATATCCTCCACCTCGAACAAGGAGAATGATAATAATCTGTCACAGATAAAAAACAGAAGTATTAGAAACTAACTTTACAACTTTGACAGCTAAAAACGCATTGAAAAGGTAGACAATTTTTATTTTGATATTAATGAAACTCTTTGGAACTGCAGCACACTTTAACCTGCAAAACCAACACATTGTTCAGGCACCATATTGAACGAAACAAAGGAAGAATAAATAAATAAATAAAGGAAGGAAGGAAGGAAGTACAAAACAAAAGTCAAATTAATTTCTTCGAAGTTCGAACCTGCACTATATTGAACAAAAAAAACAAAGCAACACAACATAAGAATCTCAAAATGAAATCATTAACAAAAAATAGTTGACCACAAACATATTTATGTTCCAATAGCATGAAAAATTGGACTGCTAACTCCATTCATCCATAAAGAAACCGGATAACTTCGGATCAAAATGGAAAAATAAAGTCTACTTAAGTCGTCAACCATAGTCAGATCTAGAAACTAGGCAATACATGACTAGGTAACAAACATATTCACTCTCCAGCGAACATTCAGAACCACCCTGCAATTTCCACAATTAATAGTCTAGATAGAGATCTAGAACCAACAACATTAGCTGCAGTACGATAAAATAAACTCAAACAACTACATAGCATTAGTTAAGACGAGAAACATAAGTGTCCATACAGGCAGGAAGAATAGAACAGGTCCACCACCAGAGCACCAACATCAAGACTACTATCCATCATCCATGTATGTCTCATGGAAAGAAAACAGAACAGTTTGAACGGATATGATTAGAGAAACAAGCTTAGAACGTATTCAAGTCATATTGACATCCTAGCTCAAGTCCATGCCATCTCCAACTTGGCTGCAAATAGGACTGACAGCAGAGAATGATCTCTCAAAAGGAGAAGGATGAAGTTTTGTATCGCGCCTGCGCTTAAACCCGCAGTTATCAGATGATGACGATGAATTCTCAGCATCAAGCTTCCTCCTTACTCCCCTAACTGCTTGGTCCTCAGCCGGTGTCAGGGGAAATACCTGCCCACTTGCTCGGCAAAGGGAACTGTGATTATCATACAGAATCCTCTGGTTACAGTTCTTGTCACAGATATGTGTGATTCCAGTTAGTTTGCAGCGAAACATGTTCCCACAAAGACGCTCATTTTGACATTTCCAATTGCAATAGTGAACAGGGCCAGAGACATGATTGCCAAGAATGGAGGACAGGTAAATAACATTGGCAGCAGCACCAGTCTGAGCCATGGAATTGGCATAAACTTCCATTGCAGAGTTGGAAAGGCTCTGCAGATCAATAGAATGTAAAGGTCAAAAGCCGATAGAATGAGCCCCCGCATTTCCTTTAGTAAGTTGCGTATTTCTAAAGCAGCTACTAGTGCTTTCGCAAAAGCCGCTTAGCTAGGTAGTTACACAAATATCAAAGGTAGGTCACCAAACTTGCAGTTAGGTCAAAGCATGATCAAGCGAAAAGATGAAGGGAATCAGAGCCTCAACAGCTATAGAAGTAATCAGAGCCTCAACAGCACCGTAACAGACGGTCATTCCGAGAGGGGCGTGTGCGCAGATCGTGCGCGATACCAAAGGATTTAGATTTAGTACGTAATGCCAAACCAAAGGATTTCAAACGGGCTTAGGCCAATTCCAAAAGTTTCTTCCCCTTCTCCGTAAAATTTCAGCGCGAAAAACATAAACGCGGGACCTAAAATGGCAAAGAAGTACGTACCTAACATCTATAAACGAACAAAATGAAAACCCTAACTGAATCCACATTTTAAAAAGCCGAGAAAACGAACTGACCTGAGAAGAAAGGAGAGCGAGGAGAAGACGAGGACAGCTCCTGAGACGGCGGAGATCCGGCGAGAGCAACGGCAGCGGCGGAGAGAAGAAGAAGCGTGGAAGGAAGAGACGAATTTGGGGGACAAAACCGAGAAGTGGGAAGAGAAGTATATATAGGGAAAAGGTAGAGAAAGTGGATTAAGTGGGAAAAAAATAAAATAGTTGGATGTTCACCACAAAGGGACAAAACGAAAGAGAAGCGAAGAGCGAGGAAGGGGAAATAAAATTGAAATGAAAGGGTGAAATGAAATTTGGGAGTTTGGAATTTGTCATTCACTTCCTTCCGCCTAATTTATTTCCACTCTTCACTAACTCACCGTCACGTGTCTAACGGCTCTCTCTCACTGTCTCCGCCTTCTTGTTTGACTCTTCTTTACTTTAATTAACATTGCGTCCGCTTCACTCATGGTATTATTACAAGTTCCCTCACTGACAGAACTAGAAATTCGAAGTTGAGGGGCTGGTGGGTAGATTAAATTAGGGGTTGGAATTTGCAATCATAAAACGTCAGTCTTAACCCATTTTATAATGACCACAGACCAACCTCCATATATAGTAATAGTTGAAGTAATGGAGGTTAGCGACGTTGTTTTCCAATGAAGCCGCCACTAATCATTAACTTCTAACTCGATTGAGAACACAAAAATCGACCTACAAAATTTTTTGAGTTCGCTAACCTTTTACGTAGAAAAATAATAATATAAATTCATACAACCAAATTGGTATCATGAGCTCATTTTTATTTCTTTTACTTGATTTTTTATAGAAAGCGATATTTTCAAATAAAGAAGCAAAAAACAGTGAGAAATTAATCAAAAATAAAAATGGATTAGTAATAAAAATTAAACTATATATAAACAATCTCACAAAAACTAATGCGCATAAATCTGAAATTTAAATGTACTAAAAGATGATTAAAACGAAAAATTAAAGATTAATTAGATATGGTCCCAAACCACAACATATCAAATTTAAATGACTTAGATAAAACTATAAATAGAAAATAGGGACCAAATTTATTTTACTTAACCAAGTTGAGTTGGCTTCTTTTATGGATGCAATTTGGGTATGTGAGAAAAAAGGGACCATTTAGGTTGAGGTTTAATAATAAGTGGGTAAAAATTTATTTTGGATTTAGTGGGGGGTTAGTGGACAAATTATTACATTAATCCTCATAATTTTTACCATATACCCTATACCCACCATCAACTTTGGGGGGGCAGTAGCACCCCCCTGTCCCTTACTAGTTCCTTCAATGCCCCCCCATTAAGTGTACGGTTAATAGATTATCATGAAGAAGAAGAATACACTTCTTATATGGTACACCTACACATAGTAAATTAGAAGGTCCAATATGTTAAACTCACCTACTAAAACCCAACTCGAAATGTCAAAATGACTAAACTACCCTTTCTCACTTTCCCACGGCTCTAACGTTTCTCTTCCGACGAAGAAAATCAACCACTACCAGATGTTTCGAGCTCGACATTCCGACGACGGTATGGCAGACGCGGACAATGACTTTACTGTGGGAAGATTCACTACCATTGTTCAATATCCACCGACGTCACTGTGATTTTAGATTCAGCAACCGAAAATCGTTGCGAATGTGACTCTCCGTCAGACTTCAACGCTCTCATCGGACGCTATCGGACCTCGTAGGAATCACTGGACTCGCCATTCTCACTAGACATCGCAATCGGAGAGCAAGGAACAAAGAGCATGACGGTCAACCGAAGATCGGCGATCGACCTTCTTCAACCGGAAGACGTGCGATCGACCACCATTGGAGTTGATCGACGTCGAAGGCTGAGACAAGGTGGCTTGTGATTTTAAAGCTATAGTAGATTTGAGGTTTTTGTGAGCACCTATGCTCTGTTGATAGAGTATGTTCTGATTCTGTAAAGTTGCAAAAGAGCACCTTGTTGATCGAGAATGTTTTAATTAACCTAAATGTTCAACAAGTGTCTATCAAGTATTTAAGATGTGTATATTAAGTATTCAAGAAGTGTTCAATACATTTCATAAATTTATCGTTTTATTGTAGATATTGCATTTATTTACTTATTAGAACTTATAGTTGGACACAACAACAATTTATTGATAATCACAATGTCAGAAATATCACATAGAAGTGTCTAAACTAATAAATAGAAGTGTGGAAAGCAACATATGAAAATGTTTGAAGAAGCTTCTGAAAATGTATAAAAAATATGCATATTTTGTTGCTCTTTTGACAATATATCTTTTAGAATTGTCTCCAATACTACACAAAATTTTTAATGTAACATATGACTCCAAAAAATATTTATGAATTATCTCTTATTCTCAATATTTTCAATGATTTCTTACATGAATTTTTATATTTTTTTATAACCTGAGTGGTTAGACTATTGGATTATCATGGATTAATGCGAACCAAATGGTAACTTGTAGGCATTGCAAAATGATGCAAATGCGTCTGCCCTTTCATCGTCCTCCCTATCATTCGTATCATCACCTTCACAAAACTAGCCCATATATGGATCTTGAACCACCGGATCTAGATCTTTTCCTTGTCCCTTGCCATTGCTTTGCTCGCACCAATGCTTCCATCCTTCAAGGTTCTGGTGGAAAGAAAAGATCGAGTGAGGCACTCTCGAGCAAGGATGACCCTAGTTGCATGAGTTGAGGCTGATGAAGATAACGGTTGAGGAGGAGGGTTAGGGTTAGAGTGAAAATGGATCAAAGTTTAGGGGTAAATGGTTTCAATTCTAAAAGTAAATGATCAACTAAAGTATTTATGCCAAAAATATGAATGGTCAGTCCACGTATTGATAACTCCAGCATACAACCATTAAAAAATGAAAAAGAAAGATAAATGTGACCTATAACCTCAAGAACCTCATAATTGTCTGAAGGGTTAAACGTAGACCTGTAACTAAAGGCGTTAGAGGGCCATGCGATGGGACTCTGGGATTAACTCTGACGTTAAGTCAATGGAGTATTTGAGATGAATAATAGAGAATTCATGAGTGTGAAAGTATCAAGTAGACTGTACTTGGAGAGTAAACGAGAAATGCATATACTATAGTGGAGTCAAGTATAATCAAGGTATGGTTAGCGGGATTTATGAAGGATTAATGGGTATTCATATTTGCCGTATTAGAGAGGAGTTGCCATACTCGATCTAGGAGCCATTTGGAGTTGAACCGCTTTGGTAAGGGGTCGAATGCCTCGATTAAGAATCAGAACGGCCTTTGTAAAAGGTGTTTTCAGGCCCTGTTGAATCCATAGTTAAAAGAACCGGACCAGACGGTCGGACCGGTTAAACTGTGAACCGGTTGTCTGCCCGACCCGGTAATTGGTTTTGCATCACATTGGTCAAAAACCGGTCAAAACCGGTCAAACCATTTAAACCGGAAACCAATGAACCGGCGGTTCAACCAAAATGAGGTGAAAATTCAAATTTAATTTTTTTTTAAAAAAAAAACAAACTCAAATAAGGAAAAAAACTCAAATTTAATTGAGGAGTGAGAGTCAATGTTAGGGTTTTATCTACTTAACTCTAAATCATCCACAAAGTTTTATTTTTTGTACAAATAAACTCTTATATTCTTTATAATTATTACTTTAACCTTTTATCTTTTAAGTAAATAATAATAGTTCTTATTGATTCTTAAAAATATGCATTATTATATGAATTATTTTGTTGCAGTTCTATAAGATGGGTACTTTATTAATAATTTATAATAATATAAAAGTAACAGTCCAACCACTGATTCAACCGATTCGACCGATTAAACCTTGAACCACTAACTTTACGGTTCAATGACCGGTTCGTTTTTTTAACCATGGTTGAATCTGAGCTCGATGGATTTGGGCTCGTATATTACCACATATCTAACGATTAAGGGATGTAATTGTAATTTCCTTGGACTGATGAGTGAATTTTGTAAATTACACTGAAAGTGAGAATGTCTCTTTTTACCACTAACATTTGGCAAAAGGGCCCTTTGTGCATTTAATTTGTTTCCTGGTTCACTATTGCCACTAGCGTTAATGTTTCGGGGCCCCATTTTCCATCGGCCATCATAACTTCCAACATGGCGACTTATTTTTCAACGTGGCAATCATACATGGTAAAAAAAATATCCATTTTTACCATCAATGTTTGGCAATAGGGCCTTTTTAAATTATTTTTAAAAATGGCCCCGTCAAATTTTATGATATGGCAACATCGCTTTCCTCCCCACATCTCCGCCTCCATCGTCGTCTCCACCTCTATCTCCTCCCATCTCCAGTGGTAGTTACTACTTCCTCCGTTCTAATGAAGATTGCACATTTTCTTTACTGTTTTCACAATATTTAATTAACGATTTATTTTTATGAATTCATAAACATGTAAAGTTAAATGATCCATATAATTCTCATAATTTTCAATCTAAACTGTCTATATATATATATATATATATTATTTTTAACTATTTATCTTAGTTAAATTTTAAGTCAAACACTGCAACTTGAAACAACAAAAGAAAATGTGCAATCTTCATACGACGGAGGGAGTATTACTCTGCTCCTCCACTGTTCAAGATGCCTATAACATCATTCACATTCACAACCTCTGATTCGACCACCAGCCCTCCGTTACCCGGAAGTTCGTGTTGTCGTTGGCACCTTGCAAACCGTCGGAGACCTCTGTAATCGACAATAATCGCCTGGGGAGGTTCATCTCCAGTATTCGATCTGGAAATTTCAATCCTAAATCTATAAATCCCAAAACATTGAAACTTCAGAAACCAAAACATTGAAAATCCTAGTGGTTAGGTAAAGGAATGGTCGAGGGAGAGATGAGTCTTATTTTTTGTTGTTGTTGTTTTCTCAATCCGGAGATAGAAACCAAAAGTTTTTCGTCGGGGCTTTAGTTCGATCATTTGGACCGGTTTCAACGTCAATGGTACGGAGGAGACGATGCTGGAGTTTGGGGATAACGCGAAGGTGCTCAGAAACGGCAGAGCCATGTCAGCATTTCATGTCAACGTATTAATTGGTAAAAGGGGTTCTTTTGCCAAACATTGATGGCAAAAAGGGACCATTTCCCCTTCATCTGTATGCCAAGTTTGTATACACATTACACATAATCTTTCCTAAGAGAATATTCTCACCATCAATCAAAGTAATGGTAAAATGGGTAAAAAAACAATTTTAGTGACAACCTTACCATTTTTAAAAATAATTATAAAAAAATGTCTTTTACCAAATATTTAAGGTAAAAAAGGACCTTTTCTGCTACTTAAATAAGTGGAAAGTATGAAAAAGTTGTGGGGGTGATCAACTGTAGCAAATGGAGAAAGCGTCACAAAGTCAGTATGAGGATGACACTCAAATGACACAAGTCGCAGCTCTCGCTCTCTCTATGGACTATAAATATGCCGTGTTTCCCGTGCATCTTCATCTACTCTTCAAGTATCCGTATCAAACTCGGATTCTCTCACTCATCTTCTACCTTCCACCGAAAACAAAACTTAATTTACAGAAACAGATCATCATTACTTTCCATCGATTCAATGGACAAGACATATCTTGATCTCTTTTTGGTTCCTCTGGGAATATTCGTAATGCTATCTTACCATATATGGCTTCTCTACAACGTCATCAAACACCCCAACAAGACCGTCATCGGCATCAACGCACTCAACCGCCGTTTCTGGGTCCGAGCCATGATGGAGGTAATTAGAGCCCCCCATCTTTCTTGAATCTTTCAATTCGACCCACTGATTTTGAACTTTGTCGCTGCAGGACACTGGTAAAAACGGAGTCTTGGCGGTGCAGACGCTGAGGAACAACATAATGGCGTCGACCCTGTTGGCCTCGACGGCGATCATGCTCAGCTCGCTCATCGCCGTCCTGATGACCGGCGCCAGCAACGGCAAGTTCACCTTTCTGGTGTTCGGTAACAGCACCGAGTTCGCCTTGTCGATCAAGTTCTTCATGATCCTGTTCTGTTTCCTGGTCGCCTTTCTGTTGAACCTTCAGTCGATCAGGTACTACAGCCACGCCAGCTTCCTGATCAACGTGCCGTTGAAGAAGATGTCGCCGCACCATCACCACCAGCAGTTGACGGCGGAGTACGTGGCCAGCACCGTCAACCGCGGCAGCTTCTTCTGGTCGTTGGGTCTCCGAGCGTTCTACTTCTCCTTCCCTCTGTTTTTGTGGATCTTCGGACCCATTCCCATGGCGCTCTCATGCTTCGTCCTCGTCTTCATGCTTTATTTTCTGGATGTTACCTGCAAGTTCGGCTACTCTCTCGCTTTCACTGATCCTGATCAACACATCCCGCTCTCCTCTCCATCAGCTTGACCAATCCTCGCCGTCCATCTCTTCATTAACATTTTTTTTCGTAGTTGTTTAAAAAGGACCAAAAAAAAAGGAACCAGCTGGAGGCCGGTATAAAAAAAATTAAATTACTTTCCCTAGTAGAACTAGAAACTAAACGCACGGGTCTTAGCTTGTTCAATCCAAGTTGAATATGTATAGGCATGTGCTTGAAATTGAAGCAAGAATTTGGGAAAGAAGAAGTTTAATATAGATTTTTATGTCTGTATTATTTAAGTTAGCTATGCCTATTCGCTAGTCTGTTATTGATCTGTTGGAGGAACTAACTTGGCTTGTGTTAAATTTAGTAACATGATTTCAATTAGGAGCATTATCTTATCATCTATGCGATTATTCGGGTATGAATTAATTAGGCGGATGATATGTTGCATGTGTTGAATTGTTTGTGTTAATTGCTGGCATGTCACTAATTAACAGAAAGTATGTAATGTTCTAATTATGATCACCAAAAAAATAAATAAAAATAAGTGATGATACCCAAACGCATATATGCGAGGCTTTTTTTATTAAAAAAAATCACAAAATAAAGTCACATTGATTAGGAATATAAGAACTATCAACAGCACTATGATACTATCATGAATAAGATGAAGTGATGATGAACCAAAACCAATTACTCAAGCGCAGGAGTTGCGTTGTACACAACATGTAGTTACCCATACACTACTATGGGGAATAGCATTAATTACCCCATTACTATGGGGAATATCATAGTGGTTCAACCATCAATACAAACAAAACAACAACAAAAACTTAGTTAATTGGGGATCAACCATGTATTGAACCATGATTTATTCACAAACAATAACTGATTACAATTTATCATAAAATCAGATGAGTATGCAATTAAGGATAGGAAATTCATTTAATTAAAAAATTACTTGTAACTTTAGTCGTATAATCCATTTAATCCAATGAATTAATCCATGGAAATAGAATTGTTGTTTTTTAATGAAGCCAAAATAAGGGTTTCTTCAGCAAGCAAAAATTGGATAACAATGCTCGGTTTGCATACTAAATTGTGTGTTTGCTAACAACTTTTTCAAGTAGTCTGTTGCGTATTGAAAAAGCTATCAACGATAGTTTTTTTGAATTTAGCAGTTTAATCTCAACCCTTAAAAAAATTATTTAAAACGTTACAGCTAATTGAAATAAAGACGGTAAATACCTCATATCATAAACAAAAAGAGAAATTGAGAAGTCAACTGGGTTGCCTGAAAGGTGCAATTTTTTTATTTTTCAAATCTGGTCATTTTTTTAATTGTGAAATTAAACGCGTAGGGTTGTGTTCTAGCAACCAAAAACATGACAAAAAGAGTGGCATGTATTTGAAAATTGGATAAAAATTTTTGAGAATAGAAATTTTTGAGATGATGAAAATTTAAAATATTGTTGATTTTTTTTGTTAGTTTCTCGATGGAAATAACATTGCTTAGGTCACTTCATAAATGTAAAGGGCAGAACGGTGCGTGGAAAGATACTTCAACGGAAGTGTCGAGCCTATTCACACTCAACTCCCTTGTTTGCCAGTGTTGACCTTTTCCACTGGATTCTGCTTCACCAACCACCACTAAAGTTAAAATAAAACAACAAAAAGGTGGAAAGTTTTTGAAATCTAAAAGTTTTTACTATTTTTTATGTCACATTTATAAATCACCAATCTTTTTATAAAAAAATATATTTCATTTCTTCTTTCAATTTAAACATGAATGTTTTATTTCTAAACATTTATTTTATAATATTAATCATACAGTTTTTCCCATGTTCCATTTCCGATTTTTCAATTTTATGTTACATTATTTCATTTTTGCTATTGGTTCATGATTTCAAATGTTCTTATTTCATAAACGGTTTACACACATACATACACATTAGTATTTTTGCTTTGAGCAAGAAAATGTTTATATTTATCTTTTCATTAATTATCTTTAATGAGCGAATTGGATTATACATAGAAAGGACTATTCATAAAAAAAAGATAGAGAGGAGTTTTTTTTTGAGGTTTTTTAATTCGACTTCACATTTCTTATTATTTTGTCATCGATGTGAATCCACTTATGAACCTAAATGTCAGCATTTCCAAAGTTGAGGATCTAAGTACAATCACACGAATAATGGAGGACCAAGAAGCAAATCTATCAAAATTCAAGAACGATGCAAACTTGAAGGACCTAATTGACAATATGAAAGAAGTTGGAGGAGAATGAACAATTTTACAATTCTTGCTCATATCCAAACGTTTCAAGCATCAATTAGTCTTTTTAATGGGATGAAATGCTAGAATAAATTAGACAATAAATTTTAGAATTATTTTATTTTTCATTTCTCATTTCTTCCACATGTGTGGAAGTGTATGAAGAATGGAAAATTACTACATTATCGTTTGTTTTTAACTCATATATAAAGGAGCATGTATGAGCAAAAAAACATTCAATTTTATGTTACATTATTTCATTTTTGCTATTGGTTCATGATTTCAAATGTTCTTATTTCATACACATTAGTTTACACACATACACATTAGTATTTTTGCTTTGAGCAAGAAAATGTTTATATTTATCTTTTCATTAATTATCTTTAATGAGCGAATTGGATTTTATATAAAAACATTCTTCAAGGATCTTAACATAGAAAGGACTATTCATAAAAAAAAAAGATAGAGAGGACTTTTTTTGAGGTTTTTTAATTCAACTTCACATTTCTTATTATTTTGTCATTGATGTGAATCCACCTATGAACCTAAATGTCAGCATCTCCAAAGTTGAGGATCTAAGTACAATCACACAAATAATGGAGAACCAAGAAGCAAATCTATCAAAATTCAAGGACGATGCAAACCTGAAGGACCTAATTGACAATATGAAAGAAGTTGGAGGAGAATGGACAATTTTACAATTCTTGCGCTTTCATATCCAAACGTTTCAAGCATCAATTAGTCTTTTTAATGTGATGAAATGCTAGAATAAATATGACAATAAATTTTAGAATTATTTAATTTTTCATTTCTCATTTCTTCCGCATGTGTGAAGTGTATGAAGAATGAAAAATTACTACATTATCGTTTGTTTTCAACTCATATATAAAGGAGCATGTATGAGCAAAAAAACACGTCATATATGAAATTCACTTTGCAAATTTGAGAGAAAATTCTCTTCATTTTTACTACATTTTTCCACTCAACACTTGTTTAACGGTTTTGATCGAGTTTGCGAAATTCATGGTTTCTTTCTCTTGAAGAAAGAGGTGTTAGATTTATCTTCCTTCCTTTGGCAAAACTTCACTTTTGCTTGACCAATTTCTTGTATTCAAGAGGGGGCTGTTGGCCAATTTTATCATCATTTTTCTAGACAAGAAAAACAGAAATTCAAGTGTGTTTCTTAATGCATAAGAAAACATATCAATTGGTATCAGAGCCGTCTTCTTGATCTAGCTAGCACATTGTTCTTGATGGAAAATGTTTTCACCATCACAATTTTTTTTCCATTGACTATCTAACTTCTTTACATTATGACAATTTACTTCATTGCAATTTACGTTCCGCTCATAACTTCTAACTATTGACATTCCGCTCATAACTCTTTACCTTCTGCAATTTACTTTCCGCTTATAACTTCTATTTCATTGCAATTTCGATCCTTGCAATTTATTATTTTACAATTTACTTTTGCAATTTAATTTTTTGCAATTATCTTTTTGCAATTCCCCATCCCTTTCCCTTCCTCTTTCAATTTCTCTCATTCCTTATCCATTGCTCTTCAATTATTATATTGTGTTATTTGTCATATTACATGTCAATTAACCAATAATAATATTGTCCTTATATTTTCTTATTGTGCCATAACCTTCTTTTTTTTGTCATCTTATTATTGCACCATTGTTGGAAAAAGAATAAAAAGAAAAAGAAACCGAAGAAAAAGGAAGTCAGAAAAAAAATTGAAAAAAAACAATTTGAGAAAAAGAAAAAAAATTGGTGCATATTTTCAAAAAGAATGTTTTGGCACAAAAGAGGCAAGAGTTTAAGGACTTTTGAAAATTTCTCAAAGATTGATATAGCTTACAAAAGACCACCCACTTTTATCCAAAGGTTCAAACCAAACCAAAGTAACCAAAATCTTTTTCTAAGGATTGTAGCACTTTGTATTTAGTAAATCTTGAGACAAAACTTCTCGTTTTATTCTCCATATAATTCAAGGATTTTGAGCAAGAAAAGTGGCAGAGAATGTTTGAAGATAATTTTGGTAAGTTTGAGTGTAAACACTTGTTACAATGCCACATATTTTAAGATAATATCTTCAGTGAGAAAAAGAGAGACATTGTGATGGATCCAATGTTGGAATTTTGGGGATATGACGATCTCTATGGCTATTTATAAAGGCAGAAACACGTGGATATTTTCTTTGCCCAAAACAACATTAAAGAAATTCAAAAGATAAAAAGAGTTGGATATGCCGCAAGGAGATGCAAACTATTGGTGCTTTGCAAAGTCCTGTGCGATTGGATGGTATGGCAAAATCGACATTGAATCATGGGAGCACTTAATTTTTTTTTGATGAGGTATGGATACATCCGACATGCTTAACTACTATCATCCACCACCCAACCGTTGTTTAATAAGTCAACATCAAGTCACGATCACGTAAAGGAGCCCAAACAAAATGCCACTGATTTTGTTGTTTGGATTGATCAAATTTTTGAAGAATTTCAGGAATCATTCTTACATTATTAGGACAATGATCATACTAAATCATGTGAGGTTGAGAGTAAGAAAAGAAGAGAAGATGAAAGAGGAGGGATTGAGTGAAAAGAGTCTAGCATTGATTCAAGGGATCAAAGATACTAATATCATCGAGCGTTCTGAGAGAATAAAAATTATAATGAGAGAAAACAAGAGCAACCTCCACAAGCCAAAATGAGCGAGAAAGAAACAATCTTGTCTCCAACCAACCCTTATGATTTACTAACCATGGATAACTTGCAAACATGGTATTCTTTGTCATATGAACAGGTTAGGGAGAGTGCACAACTTGGGTGTACAATGTAGTATAATCCCATTTTGGAACAGAAGGTATTGGAAGAAGAGATGCATCAAGTGGAGCCACTACAAAATTCAAGTGGTAAATTTTCCAAGATTTCTAATCATCTATTTGAGTATGATGAAATGGAAAATAATGATAATTTGATTGTCATTTTGGACATAATGGAATTTTCTTCTAATTATGTTGATCCAATAGACTTCTTCACTATGCCAAGTTTGGATGAGAAATGTATACTTGAAATGATTTTATTCAAGCCATATCTTAAAATTTGTGCTAAAATGTTGCATGATAATTTGGCAGGTGACAATATTGTAATGGTTGACATTATTTTGAATGACAACAAAATGCATAATCATTTGCCTTAATGTTATACCACAATTTGGTTATTCTTGTGTCATGTGTATAAAATTGAATGATTCATGTCATCATGTGACCCTAATTGTACTATATGATCAATGACCTAGATTGTTATTTGACTAGGAGCCAATGAAGTTATTTATTGTTATCTAAACTTGAGTTCTATTGTTCTAGTAATTTTAAAATCCATGATGTTAATTTAGACGCTCTATCTATTGTCGCGTACCTTTTGCTCATACTAACCCAGATGTTACATTTTATAGGTCAATCTTCTACGATGAATGTTTCATGGAGGAATTCAATTATGCCAGCATTTGACACCTTCTTACAATTTCCAAACATGTTGTGATCATTGCTCACAAATGCTTGTTCGGCACTCTAAATTAAAAAATTATCTTATTCGAGTACTGGATGTAACATATATTTGTGTTACTACAGAACAATAAAAGTTAGGTAAAGTTTATAGAACGAATCATTTAAAGTAAAAAGTTGAATAAATTAAATGATAATCACATTAATGTAACGTTCTTTCATCATTAAATTTACTAAATTAGTAAACTTTTCAACCCGTCCAACGGATGGGCTCTTTGATGTCTATTTTATGAACATAGTTTTTTTTAAATATCTACTAATTCATGAAATTAATCATTTGTAAGTCAAATGGTCTAACATTTTAATATTACATTCGTCTTCAAAAAAAAAAAACAGTGCGCTTTTTTCCAGCATTTTTCTTCAACATTTTGATATACAAAGTTAAATAATTTAGATGAAAATTATTGATTAATGTGTGTAGTTTCTAAATATATTTTTTTCTTCGAACTTTTAGTGAGTTTTTATTGATAATTTGTATCTTCCATAACATTAAAACAAACGCACCAATTTTTCAGGGACGTAGAAAGTATAGAGAAATGAGGGGTAGTTAGCTCTAAGCGAAACAACTTATTAAGTACGAACAACTACATTTTCTCTATTGTGATTAAAGTCCATTTATCTACCACCTATGTGGTAAAACACATACCTAATACACCCCTAATCAACTAACTAAACTATCTAACTTAAGAAATTGAAAGACAAAAAGACCCATTCTAATAAAAAGACTTTCTGACTAACTAACCATTATTACTAACCAAAAATATTATCCACAACACCATTATCTTTACTGCCATTACCGACACCACCACCGTTGCCGAAACCGCCACAACCACCGCCGGAGCTTCCGCCACTGCCACAATCGCCATCGGAACCACCTATTCCGTCATCGGAACCTTCGTCGCTGCCGTCGGAACCACCACCACCGCCGCCTCCGGAACCGCCACCACTGTTGCCAGAACCGCTTTCGCTGCTGCTGGCACTGTTGTTGTCGTCGTTGCTGCAATTTATGGAAAAATAATTAATTGCAGTACTGTCTAATAGTGTCTATTATAAAGGGTCTAATAGAAAGTGTTATAATCTCTAAACTGATATGCAGTACTGTCTATTACAAGAAATTATAAGAGTACGGTTTAGTTAGTTATTTTGCACATTTATATAGTGTCAATTAGAAACTGATATAGTGTCTGGATAAATATTGGAATCTGTCTAGTCAACCAAATATGAGAATGTGTGATAATAGTCTATAGTGTCTATTGCAAAGTGTCATAATGTCTAAATATATATTAGAAACTGACTAAATGAATTTCGAAACTGTCTGAAAGTATTGCTGCTAGTCTTACCTCGGATTATCTTGTTCCATTCAGATCTGAGGTCACTCGTCCAAATCTAAGATCACTGGAGACCAAGACCGATCGTTTTCCGGCTTCATCGCAAGCCGATCCGGCGCTGGAGATCACGAGATCTGTTGAATCTTTTGATCTTCACGTTCTCATCATCTCTCCACGACGAGGAGAAGAAGAAATCTGAGACAAGATTTGAGTAGCCTCTCACTCTTTCCGCGTTTGCCAGATCTTGCCGCAGGCCTTGCTCCTCCGTCTTGCCGTAGATCTCACCGGATCTGGACAAGCGCCAACTCGTCGAGGTTTCCTCAACAACAGATCGTGGTGGCTGGAGGATTTCGTCTAGATCCGGCCGTCATCGTCCCTGGTACATCACAAAAACGGACGATCTCGACAACGCAATCTCCAGAATCCGATGAAGAAGAGGCATCCAATCGTAGTAGCTTCAAGACAGAGATCGTGACGCCTTCGAAATGAAAAGCGGACGATCTTACAAATCTGGCGTATGGCGGCGAGCGGTCCGGGCAACAACAATGTGGTTGGGAAAAAAGTTAGGAGGTTTATCGGAGATGCAAATCAGAGAGCTAGCGCTATGACTGTTGCAACGAAACTTCAATTAAAGGAGAAGGATGACATTTATCTATTAAAGAGCAATTTAGACTTTAACGGGTATGAGGTACATAGACGCAGTCTTGTGATTATGGTGTATTAATTACTCCAATTGTTTATTCACTTTCAGGCGGTAAGTTTAGAGCCAGCTAAAGCCTAGGTTTGATGCATTTCGAAAATTTGCCAAGGAGGTATCAACTTAAACAACTGCGTGATACAAATTCAATATTGATGTATATAATCGTTTCCCAACGTTGATTAAAACTTGTCCATTTTGATAGGGAGCTACATATACCATGTGAATAATGGATTCCCACAAGTACTAGCGATGTAGGTGGAGCAGTTGCACAGTTTTTGTAGGTGGGATCTTGCTAGGGTGTCTTGGCTGTTTGGTACCCGAGCCTATGTGGCATGTTATGTGTCAATACACATAGACATCATATTATATTATATAGGGAAATTATCAAAACCCCCTGAAATTTGTCATAATTTTCACTTTTTCTTATGTATTTTCGAAATTCTCGAAAAACCCTCACTGAGATTTGTGAAAATCTACAAAACCTCATTTGACTGCTAACTCAGATGATTGACCATCAGATTTTTTTGAAATAATACTCAAACAAAGCCCTAAAACATTTTAGCTTAACAATTACACCCTAATATATTTTTTTTTCTTACATCCATACCCCACTTTTCACCTCCCTTTCTCTGACACGACACATCCCTTTCTCCTTACCTCTTATCTAAAACCTGTTCCACACCCAACCCCAGAACACGCCGCAACATCTAGCCCCAACATATATTTTACAGATCAACAACGGCCTTGTCGTAAGGCAGAGCATCGAACACGAAAAAGCGACAAAGAAAAAGAGATGGAAAAAAGGGAAAAAACACAACAGCTTCAAAATTTTACGGGAATCTCTCTTCAAAGTGATGAACTTGCATAGAAACGAAAACCGTCGAAAACATTTCCAATCATTTTTTCGATTTTCGTCTGCCCACTCATTCCCACACCCACGTTAACCCCATTACTCTTCTCTCTATACATTGCAACATGTCGCCTTCAGCTGCGACTTTTGCATCACTCCCACCTTGCTTCTCTCTCCACCTTTCCACATTTCGTCGTTTCTTTCTATAAAAGGTTGTTCTTCGGGTTTTTGAGGCTGCATATGAATCAGCACCAAGGCTCAGGACCCAAAAATTCAGAGGAAGAGTAGGTGCTTCAGGCGAACGAGGCTATGCCTTGGATGGGGACTGAAAAGACGGCGTCGGAAGTCATTATTGCTGCCAGTGGCGGAGAGAAAGAGGTTGTTTCTGACCATGGAGACCCATCGTCGAGTTGAGTTCTGACCA
Source organism: Stellera chamaejasme (assembly GCA_024586325.1). Taxonomy (NCBI): domain Eukaryota; kingdom Viridiplantae; phylum Streptophyta; class Magnoliopsida; order Malvales; family Thymelaeaceae; genus Stellera; species Stellera chamaejasme. The sequence goes on along the minus strand of CM044982.1, from coordinate 7,095,875 downwards.
CCGCCTAAAGCTACTCTTCTGCTTCAATAGCCTCAATAGTCGCAAAGTTTCTCTAATACTAGTACGCTAGAATTTGCCATCGTTTGCCCAAACAAAAAGAAGCATAGAGAGCCAGCCATTTGCATCACTCGTTTCCCAACCTTTGTTGCCTCAATTTCAGCACCACTTTGAAAATCACCAATGAGAACACTTCCCATCTTTCTCCTCTCCCTTTTTCCCTTACAGTCTTCAGTTCCTCTTAGTTTGCTCATTACTTTGCCCAGGATGTTTCTTGAAGTCCGTTTGACAATGTCGGGCATCATCAGTCATACCACAAGTAGAGCCAATAGACCCTTAGTTGCAATGCAACACTCATCACTCTCCCTGAACCTGCAATCCGCTCTGGACCTGCAATCCACTCTATCTAAGGAGAAGAGACTTTTGGAATTCACCTAAACCGATTTGAAATCATGATATTCAAGTTGGTCATTTTGGGTTCAAACCCAAGCTCATTTACATGCTCATCTACACCATCAATGAAACAATGCCCTACTTCATGCCTTGGACTTCAAGCTTCGTTTACTCACTTGGGATTGTAATTAATGCTCCTACCACTTGATCTCGTCGCCTCCACATTTCAAATTCTCATGTTCAGTCCCATCTGTATGCATGAGCTTCCTCTCTTAATGAGTTTCAAGATCATTGGTTCGATGCACAGATGACCACCGAGGAAAAGACTGCACCTTATCACCAGGTCCTGACATCTTTCAGTTTCAGCTTCAATTTCATGTTGCCAACTTGAACTACGATTTCTTCCTTATATGGCTCCACTGACAAAACTACCGCTTTCTTTCCAAGTGAAGAAACATACACCGGATCGCCAACCTTGGGAAACTTACTCGATTTTTCTGCATCATAAACACAGAGAAACACAAAATAAGAAAAATAAAGGAAAAAAACCTTGTCGCAAGTTGCAACATATACTTGGTCATATAGGTCTACTGGATAAATACCCTGATTCCCCGATTCAGAATCAGCAAGAACACACCAATGTTAACTAGATATGGAGTAAATGTCACCTGAATGTGCTGCTCTCACATCTGGCATGGAGGAGGCATTTGTAGGTTTTGCAGAATGTTTAACTTCAGCTGCTCTAGTCTGCTCTTGAAATTTGGGTAAAGAGGGCTCCTTTGCTTTGTCATGAAACCGTTGCCTCATGGAAGATGCACGGAGCTGGCGTATCTTGTTACGTAGGAGTGAAGATGCTGATGCAGCAGCCTCAGACAACTCTTGTGCCTTTTTGTACTGCGCATCCGCACTATAAGCCGTGAGTTTGCTTCTTGCAACCGACAGTTTTTCATATATACCTCTTGCACGACTACAATTAAAGACATGAATAACAGATTTGAAGATATCAGAAATAACTTATAGGAATTCTCTGTTGTTTGAACGTGTGTTGGGGGATGAACTTGAACTGATTGTCATAATATTCGCTTAAGAAATATACAACCTTAAACTTTTCGCTACTCAGGTTGCTTTATTATATTTCCTAGGAAAGTTATTGAAGTATGCTGTGCACGGATCAAGACCTTTCTACCCCAGTCACCAGAGAAATTGGTCTATAAACACTCCGGTAGACCATTCAGTTAGATATCATTATATTTTAACCAGAATATGTTGCCCAAGAGCTGTACTGATAACAAACCAAAAGGTTCTACTTTTCCCATAGTAAAGAACATAATAATGGGGAAAAGGAAAGCAGTAGACTAAATACCAAATAAAAAATCATCAGCGGTAATTGAGAATTTAGCAAATGAAGGAAACATTATTCTGTTTCAGAACACCGCGATGCAAGCTCATCCTTTATTTTAATCTCACATTTCGATCAAGGAAGATCTTTTGACCAATACATAATTCAGAATTGTATAATCAATCAAAATAAGGGGAAAGATTTAGATAAAGCCAAAACACTTATGAGGTAGCAAGATTAGCAAATACTTGAGAATTTAAGCACTGAATGCATTGATTAAAGCACAGTATCTAATAACGTTTGCGCATAGGGACTTTGATCACAAAACCGTGATAAAAAACCTACTAACAATCACTTCAAGGAACAAAGATACTTACGCAAGGGATTTGCGTGCCTCATGTACAAGCTCCCGATAATCTTGCTTGAATCTCTCCATATCTATTATTACCTATATTAAGCAGTAACAAATGCATGAATGTCAAGTGCTCTAATGTTGGACCTTCAGATGTTCATAGTAGCAAATTCTCGAATTTTAGCATCTGATGAGGGGATGCAGGTAAATGGACTGACTGCAGGGTATTTTTCTGATGCTAGAAACAACATCAAGTGCTTAAGCAATAAGAATCTCTTATATTGTAATAAAGTTGCATTCTCAAACTTAATGAGAAAAGATACCTCATCAATCTCAGCACTAGCAACACCATAGAGAGCACGAGCGTTATCAATAACAAGAGATGATAATCCCAATCTTTTAGCTATATTGATAGCATTTGAACGACCTAAAAGTATTCAGAAAACGCTTACATAAAAATCTCCTCAATAGCATAATATCAATAATGTCGCTCAAAAATTCAAAAATATTATAAAGTTTACAATTAGTGCTACCCACATTTTAAATTTAAGGTTGCATAAGTGCTTTATGTCGTGGTGAGCTCTCCTCACCTATTGCCAATTGGTTCTCAGGTGTTATGCTTTAACATTTTATCGGAGCTCAAGGTTTGTTTTTGCCTCATGACACTTAAGCATCACTAGAAATCCCATGGTTCAAGTAAGAGAACTGTTTTCACTTTTCAGAATGAGCTTCTCCACTTGCAAGACATAGTAGTTAACATTAATGACCTCTATTCCTATTATATGGGAGCGAATGAAGATTAAACTTCTCGGTCAGGTCTTATTATCTTGACGGATTTTCACCTGCCTAACCCTTTTTCCATGTCCCAATAATCAGGACACTGAATAGCAACACAAATTTTCACACAGGTAAGGGAAGCAGTCCTGACATCTTATGGATGTAAGCACGATTAGAAAGCAAAATATTTAATGTTAGCACAGCCCAAGCATCCAAAACTCTATCATTAGTTATGTATCTAGTTCAAATAACCTGGTACTCCCCATAAAATCTTGTAAGTTGGCTTCAGATTCTCTTCATCAAACTCCACACAAGCATTTTCGAAGGCATCATTACTGTCAAGAAACAACTATGGTAAGCTAATCCCAAAGCTGACAAAAAAATGTTTGGTTATGCATGCAACATCTATCTACTAACTAGGTTTCTGATACTGTCCTATTTAACGTACTAAAATTCATTGGCACCTTATAATCTCAAGATACCTGTATTTCAAAATTTTCAGTTCCCCATGGTGTGTGGTAGCAATTGTCAATAGTGCTCTGCTTTCAGCAAATGACTCTAGTAATGACATACCCAGGGCTGCTCCTTCGAGGGGATTTGTTCCTGCACCTACCTAGACAGCAAAGAAAATTATCAGTTCCGAATTTTCTATCAAACGGATTTTCTTTTCCTGAGTGCCAAGACCTAGGGGATGCCAACAAATATGCATCAGTGACGAGACGTACTTCATCTAACAGCACCAGAGACCGACTTGTAGATTCTGACTTGATGTCCTGCAAGGACAAATAATGATAAATGACATGCATAGTCTAACACATTATTTTTGCATGAAGAACACAAAGGGCACTAAAAAGGCACAAATTTTCTAAGAAGGTAAAACATAAATTCAGAACCATCAGATACTGTATCAAACCGCTCCCTCAAACTATGTTAATCGGTTGTTTCATCCTTGGATTATAAGTTGAATGAACTCTGTTACCCGACTATGAAGTGAGAAACTTTGACCACTGACTCACTAACTTGGTTGTCTAAGAGGTAAACTGGCCCAGTTAAAGGGATAAACTGTTCCTGTTTTCATAACTTGATGGGTGAGCCAAGAGCAGAATGGACCTCCAAGCTATTGATTTGAGATTTCCATTCTTTCCCTAAACCGAGGGAGCCGAATCATAGTCAGGGGGCAGAATTTCTGCAATAGAGTACAGGTGTCAAAGATTAATTCATCCCTTTTTTCTATGCAAACAAGCATGAAAGCTGAAAGTCTTGGACAGCCAAAAGGGTGCTTTGATTTTTAAATTGTACTCAGAAAGACTTGGCTGACTATGAAAGAGAACTGTCAGAGTAAATGTAAAACAAAAATTCCTATAACACATGTATCTTCAACAACCATTTATCTAAGCTTACTTTGTAGACTAATATATCATGCATAAAAGGGGTCTCTTAAACAAAACTCTTACGAAAAATATTGACAAGAAATAAAAGGTGCTTACACTTATTTGTTTTAAGTGACCAGAGAAAGTGGACAATGATTGGGACAAGGACTGTTCATCACCAATATCTGCAAAAACCGAGTCGAACCAAGGAATTTGTGCAGACTCTGAAGCTAACACATAAAGACCTGCAACATGAAATTTAAAACTATGACTCTGCAAATTTACAAGACATTTGTTGGAACCAAATGTTGCTTCCCTATGATTAAGGTTGTAGATACAGAAAGACACGATTTTTAATCAAATCTATTGAGAAAAAGACTGAGAGAGTAATAAACACTTAATATGCAGGATCGTTTGAGTAGTTACTTTGTCTCTATATTTGAATCCTCTGGGCAAGGACCATGCGTTAGGTGCACTTTAATTTGACTTACTAGGCATTAAGTCTAAATTCACGGCATGCCCAAAACTTTGATCGGGAAATACCTCTAAAGCCAATAACTCAGGAATCATTAGCAATTAAATGAAACCCTCATTCAATAGTCAACACACAACATCAAGGGTAAGGAAAGAAAAAGAAGTTTGCCTGTTTTAGCCATCATAGCAGCCAATCCAACTGTCTTTAAGCAAATTGTTTTCCCCCCTGTATTTGGCCCTGTTATGACTACTACTCTTGTCTTGCGAGCAATGAAAAAATCAACTGGCACTGGGCAAGCTTGTTCTAGTAATTTAACCTTTAAGTCAAAGAGAAAATATGTAACTAAGCATCAATGATAAAACAACATAAATCAGCAGCCAAAATTTCAACACCTGTTGCTAGCCTGATGATACAATGTTAAGATACCTGTGATTCTAATGATGAAAGATCTGGATTCCCCACTCCTTTCCTTGCTGCATTATCTCCTTGCAAATTTCTGACCTTGAGTTCCTTGGTCAGAATAATGAAAAAGACAAGAAAAAGAAAAAAGAGTTAGAGCATCTTCACTGCCTGAGGGTAAATCACAATCACCATGTATGCTCCTTCTGTCCCAACTTGTGTTATAGATTTGACTTTCTAAGCATGTGTTCGACTCAAGTTATTACCGAGTATTAGAAACATTTTTTTTTACAGATTTTATTTTATATGTCAAAATGTTGGGGGGAAAAATCATAGATTAAAATGTTAAAAGCTAAATCTGTTAAACAATTTGAGTTGCAACATTCTAAATTAAGAAATGGGGACCAATAAGGGTAAAAGTCAATAAGGGTAAAAGTCAAATTGGGACAAGAACTGTGTCTAAAAATTACCATCAAATTTAACCATCAGATTATTATGTTTCGAGACAAAATAATAGTACTATCCAAAATGCAGTGAAGATATGCAACTCACAGAAGCAGCATTCCTGACATCCTTCCGGGCTTTCTGCAATTTGTGTCTGTGCTGTTGAAGTAACAGAGGATGATAAGCCTTAGGTAGAAAAATTGTCCACTCTCTTCTGGGGGTAGATGCATTGGAAAGTTCATTTTTCTGACAATTGGACTGAGTTATTGAACTTCCCTCATCACCCACTGGTAAGAAGATATCAGGACTTGTGCCTCCAAATGTTGAGCTGAAACTTGCACGGGCATTTATCTGCATGTAAAACGTGAGATTTTATTCAACCAGAATAGATGATGAAAATCTATAAGCCATAAACAAATCAACTAAACATCTAGTTGGGCTTCTAACAAATTTTTGCTTGTAATTGGCTCATACGGTAAGGTCCTACAGAAGCTCTAAAGGACAAAATTCATTTAACTTGCCTCCTTTCCCCTCTCCTTATGTAGCCTACTGCTCTTATGTGTCCATGTATGTGATGGTCTACTTGGTTATGCCCATACAATTCATAAGATGACCTTCCTTAATCTCCTCCGCTATTGAGGCTGCCCTTACCTTGTTCCTATATACTTTGACAACATTACTAAAAAGTCAAATTGATGAATTATACAGGCTCTGTCACTAAAGTGCCATATGGGTCTTCCTTTCAGCTGGCTTAAATTTGAAAGATCTGATAAAGAACATAAAACAATTAAAAAGTGATAGAAGATATTGCTGTCTTCAAGTACAAAAACGTGAACAGTTTTGATTACAGCTTTGCACAATTCACAAAAGAGGTCAGGGTTGAGTCACTGGCATTACCACATCCAACTGAATTGCGCTGCCCAAAATTTTCTCAATGTCCTCAACATCCATCTTTATCTGTTTAATTGCAGAAAAAATAACAAAGATACTGGACAATAAATAATAAGCTTATAAAACTATGAAGTACACGGTAGGACCTGCAACCTTTTCAGTTAACAACATCAGCACATCTTCCTCAGCCTTCGCTGTTTGCGCTCGTGCTTGCTGCAAATCATCATTTGAGGAAACAGCTGGTAATGGCTCTATAACACTATCTGTTCCCGGGCCACTTCAAAAATAAAAAATTTAATACCTATCAGGAACTTTTTACTCCAGGCTCCAAATGCTACTCCCTCCATCCCAGCAAATATCCAACATATTCCTTTTTGGGCCGTCCCAGTAAAACTCCAACGTTTCCTAAAAAGGAAACTTTTCTACATCCACTTTACCTCACTACCCTCCATTTCTCTTCCCACTCCAAAAAGTTATTTTTGTCTTATATACCTACTTTACCTTATTACCCTCTAGTCAACCACCTTATTACCCTCTATATTTGGTGAGACAGAGGGAGTATAAAAGAGGGAATTGAGAAACTCGTAAAATTTGTCTGTTTTAAACCCCAGTTCCTCTTTTGCAACCAGAATTCCACGATGCGACAAAACTGTTATCAGTTCCGGTTACAGAGCTTCCTAGTTACATAACTCTATAAACTAACTTTATCTAGGAGTATTATGCTGCATTCTCTTGTGAGTGCGCATGTGTGTGCTTGAGAGGGCCATGCTGGTTTTGACTTTTTGAAAACCATCAGTCGCTAAAGATTTATACATTTTCACACCTGGACAACAGTAGACCCTTGAAAGTAGTTGGTTGATCAACCCCGAGCATTATACACCATCTACCATGAAAGTTACAGATTTTCTGAACAAATAAAACAGTAATCATTAAAGGAAGCCATATGAATTAAGAAATATTAGCCTTTTCATCAAAAAATAAAAAAGAAATATCAGCCTTCACACTTGACTGGAGCTTACCATAGAAGACGATTCATCCATTTCATGCCTAATTAGAATCTCCAATAGCTGATGCAACTGAGCAGAGAGAGAAAAACACTTCAATAATAAATCCATAGAAGAAAAATTAAGACCTGGTGCACAAGAAAACACTAGATAGAGACTAACATCAAGGCATACAAGAAAACCTTGACAATCATTATATGCAGCTCCCATTCTCAGATAAACATATGCTCACAATTTAAGTCGGGAAAGGGCCATTCCAAAAGAGGCTTCCCATCAATCATTCAAGTCTTCATGCCTAAATCAAATTTCAGGTGCTATCATTTTGGTCATGGAATAAGACATTACGTACTCCTAAACAAAATGATACAACGTGTTTCACTATATACATAGAAGTGAGACTAATTTTTTATAATAGGTTAAAAATCAATGTCCTTCTATGGAGAGTTTTATGAAGCTCTTCAACAAGCACTAACACGTTTTATGGTACTGTCCCCATTAATTCAAGAAACAAAATTAGGTAGAGGTGCATTTGCTTAATACTGAAACATTTTAAAAGAATATACAAGTGACAAATATGGATATTTGAAGGCACATAAAAATAGACTTAAGAAAAGGAGATAGACATGACCTTCCTTTCTAGAGTTCGAACTTGATCCCGTGCTTTTCGTAGAGCAGGACTCTGAGATTGTCATGTAAAAAAATCGATAAATAAGTAGAAGGAAACAGATGAAGTGAATCAGCAGCAATAGGCAAACAATATGCTTTAAGGATAAAGTTCGATGATAGGAGTACATATTTCCTTTCCTTTCGTTTCTTTTTTATCAAAGGAGCACATATTTCTTATTGTTTTCAAGATGATAAATGGCCGTTATGCTTAAACTAGGAATTAAAACCATCATTTCTTATATATGAAACACCCGAGAAGCAGAAAGAGAAAACCGTGGCAAAGAAACTAACAGCAGAGTCTTTAACAGATCCATCTTCATCCATAACTTGTTGTATTGAGTTGATTAAACCTCGATTAATGACCAACTCGAAAATCTGCAATTAGAAGAACACATGGGGAAAACAAAACTACAAAGGGTTGCAGCTTAAACAATGAGAAGGTTCCTAGAGCTCACCATTGAGCTAAGAGGTAGAAAACGTTCGTACCAGTCAGCATCCTCCTTGATTGCAGCTTTCAGATTTAGCTGCAAAGCTTCAGTTACTTGCAGAAGGGACAGAAGAGACGTGGCTTCATTTGCAGCCAATGGTAAGCTCCCTCTCACACGTTGCAGCGCGGATTGGACCTTCAGGGACATTAAAACAAACAGGTTGAGGACATCCAATATCCTTTAAGAACATCACAAAGAGCGAAGTGAAAATGCAGAAACCACTTACAAGAGAAAGGTCGACAGAAGTGAAGTCTAAGCTGCAGGAGCCACTATGGCGCATTCTGACGGCAGCATCGGTCTCTTGTAGAAGCCTGAGACTGTCTTGGAATGTATGGTCGAGAGACCATAGCTGGGCCTTGGTGGCTTCGCGACCCAATGAAGTACGAGCGTAGGAGACGACGGAGTCGCAGAGCTTGTCCCATTCCAAAACTCTGAGACTCTCGTACCGGACTCCCGTCGATTTCTGGTTCCAGTGGCCGGTTGATGAGAGTAACTTGAATCTAGAAGTGCGAAGCTTTGACGTGGTGGAAATTGTTACCGGAAAAATGGCAACGTCGCCGAACACCACGCAGAGTGGCATCATTTGATTGATCTTTTTGGTTCTCTGTTTATGTAAGAACCAAGCAGCCGGAGCCCGACGGGGTGGAAACAAGCAGACTGCAAACCCGGCTTCCACTTTACATGTTATCCGTAAGCTCGAATTTCTGGATTAGAGGCTTGTCTGCAGTTGACTCTCCCCATCCTGTCCATCCTCCAATCCCCCTCAACTTCCATCGGATGCATGTTCGACCCCCTGCATTTATTCCCCCGCCTCCCAACTTTTAGTCTTATACATTTCATTAATTAAATATGTAATTATGCCTTATAGCAGAACTAAATTTTTTTATTTCAGTAAATAAAAACAATAAAATTTACTTTACATTTAATTTTAAATAATAAAATTAATATTTTTTTATTGGAATAGTAAAATTAATACACAAGACATGTACCTTTTAAAAATTACTTTAAAGCCAGAAAGAAATACACCCCCTCTATTTTTGAAAAATTGACCAAACATTTAATGTGTTATTTATTTTTAACATTATAATGTACAAATTTATTAAATTTATGCCCAATTTGCAGTTTAAATTTTTGATATATAAAACCATTTAAGTTTGTAGTACTCCCTCTGTCCTCAAACATTTGTGTATGAAAAATAAATGGGCAATTTTCAAATATATTTTTGAAAAAAAATATATTTAAAAGATACATCTGAAAGTATATTTTCAAAGGAGTAGTACAAACTTAATGTCTTTGTATATGAAAATTTTGAATTACGATTTGGCTACAAATTTAATGACTTTGCATATTAGAATATTAAAAAATTGTGCACTAAATATCGAAACTAAATCAAACAATTTTCTTATGATGAGGGAGTATTTCTTATTTAAGTTCTGGTTTTAAACTAATTTTTTACTCTGTAAAAAGTATGTGTTTTGTTATATTAATTTTACTATCTAAAAAATACATAAAATTATTATTACTTACTGAACTTGAATATAGTGTTTTTAAAATGGGTGAAATAAAAAAAATTAGTTCCCAATATAAAATGTAAGTATAGATTTAATTAATGGAATGCATAAGATTAAGAGTTGACAAAACAAAAACAAAAAAAACAATGCAAGGGGGTTCAATGTTACACCAGGTGGAAGTTAAGGGGGACCGGAGATGGCAGCACGGGGAAGCAACAGCAGACAAGCCGGATTCCGAATTTCTTTCTTTTTTTTCTTTTCTTTTCTTTTTGATTAAGAAAAGTTCGAATTTCTTGAGTAAATTTATTTGTGATCCGTAAAAATAATTATTGTCCTGTTTTGGTCATATTTTAAAAACTTGTCCTGTTTTGGTCATATCTAAGGGTTCACTGTCCTATTTTGGTCATTTTCGTCCATTGATGCCGTTAGTCTTGACGGATCTCCGTGAAAGTACCATTTTGCCCTTCTGATTAACTGACGTGGCGCTCACGTGGACCAACATTATGACTCAGACCCTCGTTTGGCCACGTGGAAACCTCTAACCTGCACCTTTCCCAAAAGGCACTCCGCCTGGAAATCAGCCCTCTGCACCGCCCTCATTCCCGCGCCCCTCAGCACTTCCCTCCACGGCGGCGCCGCCCTCCTTGCCACCATAGCTTCTACAGCCGAAACAATCCTTGGTCGCATCAAGTACCACCTAAACGACGTCGCACCGGTCTCCTTGGTCGCATCAAGCGCGAAAGGGGATAAAGTCGATCTGGATCCGGATCAGGAGCTCATCGGCGAACGCCGACAGACAAACCAGGCACTCGCTGCCCATCTCCTTCACGTGAGCTTCCTTCCGGTATTTGAGGCCGGAAGCAACCGGCTCTGCTTCTCCCTCTGCGCTGGATCTATCCTCGGGTTCGTTTGCTTCGATTCTCAAGACCTACGGCGGACATGGTTCGTTTTACGGGCAGTGGAGCGCGGTGGGAAGAACTGCTGTCACGACCACTCTCGCCGGATGCACCGCCGCATTAACCACCCTGTTCGCGAAGCGTCTGCTTGTCGGATACTGGAATTTGACCGACGTCGGCAACGGGTTGCTGTCGATACTAAGCCATCCGTCGACGGCGGCGTTTCTGTCGCACTGCGGGTGGAAGTCGACAACGGAGGCCATGTCATTTAACGTTTGTCCACGTGAGCGCCACGTCAGTTAATCAGAAGGGCAAAATGGTACTTTCACGGAGATCCGTCAAGACTAACGGCATCAATGGACGGAAAGGACCAAAATAGGACAGTGAACCCTTAGATAGGACCAAAACATGACAAATTTTTAAAATAGGACCAAAACAGGACAATAATTATTTTTACAGGACTGCCAGCGAAATTTACTCGATCTCGCACTCTTTGTATAAGATAGTGGAGTATTAATTTTTATGTCATTATACATCTAACATTTAGAAACAAGATTGCTACAGGGATTGGACATTTTTGTTGGGTGTGTGTGACTGCATTTTCGTTTACATTTTTGACCATTCATCTATGTGGACCCACATGACCTACGGCTAATATTTCTTGATGAAGAAATTACACTTCATTCACCTACACCAGATAACCAACTGATAAAAAAAAAAGAAACACAATTCGGGAGAATAGGAGTCGCAAGAGCAAGAGAAGAGTGAGGTCGAATGGACTCACCGATGATTTCAACCGATGGTGATTCATCGGCGATCCGACAAAGGGGGCGAGAGAGAGAGAGAGAGAGAGAGAGAGAGAGAGAGAGAGAGTTGATGAGATGCGGAAGGACGCAGATCTATGTCTGGTGATGTAAGGAATCGCAATACGTGACCGAGCAGGTTAGATCTAGTTATAACTCTATACTATCTCTTGTAAAAGTTGAAGCAACATTATAAACGGTATCGATTTATCCGTAAATTTATCATTTGATGTATTGAATTCAAACTATGGTGGAATTGAATTTAACTTATCACTTACATAATATATTATCTATTATTAATTTATAAAAGAGAAGCATACAGAGGGATAGTTTTGTCGTTTTCTTTTTAGAGCGTTCTAATGACAACACGTGTACAATTATTTTAGAAACGTAGTACAAATCATATGGCAAAATTCGTAATTAACAAGACTATAAGAGGAGACTAATGTAAATGTGTTTATAAAATCAGTTTTATCAGATATATAACTTCAAAACCAATTTCCTTTTTTCTAAGATTGGATTTTAATTCTGTCCGATTTTATAGTTATCTCACTAAACTACTTGGAGTCTACTGCTTCTTTCGCCACGGATAAACACCACATGTGATTTCCCACATACTCATAAAAGACCAACCATTAATTAAATATGCATTTATTGTTTACTTCTTTTCCCAAATGAGATGTGAGTTTCTTCTTCCCAAAATATCTGTAGATCTGTAAATGGAGCAAACTCGGTCCATCTCTACCTTCATCCGTCACGAGTTTCAAAAATCTTCACCGTCACAAGGAGCGGCCGGCGAGGCCTCCACGAGATCTTTAACGGAAAACCTCCATTGCAAGGAGATGAGATCTCCTCCGACACCACGATCTCCGTCTTGAGCCACTGCGATTTGGTCGTCGTCGTCGTCACCGCGATCTCCGTCTTGAGCTCGTCCGCCGCCGCCTCCTCCCTGCGCTTGAGACCGCCGTCGTGAAGTTGTACGCCATCGACGTGCAAGAAATATGAGCTTTTTGAATCATAGACAGTATTTCATTTTTAAATATACAGTATGAAAAAATTAGTTGACATTATAGGTAAATCCATTTTTATACATTAAAACAAACACAATATGACTAACTATAAATAAACACTTAAAGTGTGATATATTATAATATATTGCAAACACTATTGCAAGAATTTTGTAAGATATCTATTTTAAAGTAATTTTAGAAAATCTCATTATACACTTTACATTTTTATAGTAGACAATGTAGATTTGGTGGTAGACAGTACTACGGATTACAGTTAGACAATATAATTAATTATAAATAAACAATCAAAGTATTATATCATGTTGCAAACACATTTAAACATCGTAAAGAGAAATTTTCATTGCTTATTGAGACTAATAACTTTGAAAGTCTATTTCTTACAGTTTGCACTTTTAATGTATACAATATTTGACGATATAGTAGACAGTTCTGCATATTACTCTACAAACTATGTAATCAATTATAAATGAACGTAAATATGTTTTATATTCTGTTATAAATGTTATTGTACATTACAAAATGAGTTTTTATGATTTTCTACAAAACTTAACTTCTGAAAGTTTTGTTCCACACCATGCATTTTAGTGTCGACATTATCTGATAAGTTAGTAGACAGTTTTGCATATTACTCTAGACACTATGTAATCAATTAATTATAATTTTTTTATATTACCTTTTAAAATGCAATTTGCATTGGTGGTACCGACGGTAGTTCCATTGGTGGTTTCGACGGTGGCAGTTCCGGCGGCGGTTTCGAGGGTGGTCTGACGACAGTTCCGGTGCACGGTCCGACGGCGGTTTCGACGGTGGTCCGACGGCAGTTCCGGTGCACGGTCCGGCGGCGGTTCCGGCACGATATGGTGGTGGTCCGACAGTGATCTGGTGGTGGTCCGACGTCACCTGGCGGTGGTCGTGGAGATGTGGGTTTTGTTAGGGGTAGTTTAATCAATTAGAAAAATAGGATATTTGGGCTAGATTCTACTGTGTTTTTTTGCTACTATGTGTTTAACCACATAGGTGGTTCTTAAACAGACTGACGTTAAGGTATTTCTATTTGTAATCAACTTCTTAAAAGTTTGGTGTAGACCTTTCATTCCTTACAATGTTTATTCACATTACTCTTTATGTGTCTAAAAGTATTTACAAACTTATTCTAGACGGTTGATCATAAGGAGTAATTAAAATGCTTAAATCAAACAGCTTTTTTGGTATAGTTTTTTATACTTTGAATAGTAGGTGATTGTATATTGCATTGAGTCCCCCCTGCCCCTTAATTATTCCTGTTCTTCCCTCGATAGTCAATACTAATCTCTTTGGTACACTGAGAAAATGATATATTTCTATAGCAAGGACAACTTAGAATATATACAATATTCAAGGGAGCAAAAATATGATTTTGTTTGGGAGAGTGCATGTGATTAATGGATACTTTGTTTTCCCGTTTCTCATTTTCATGTATTTAATCTATGATTTTTTTCATGAATGTTTTGATATAGAAAGTTGAATAATTTATGAGTCATAATTTGTAGTATGAATTTTCTTAATATTTTTTTTTATTTTTTTTAATTATATGTCTTTGTTCTATTAAGCACAAAACTTCAAAGTTATATTCTACAACTTTTGTGGGACAAAGGGAATACATGTAAAGATTTAGTAATTAAACCTTTGTGGCTAAGCTTCTATGGATATGAGGTGAAAGTCTTTTGTTCAAGTCATCATCCCAATCTCTACCTCCTTTATATAGCAAAAAAAAAACATTGTAATATGAGAAAGAAATGTATACATTAATTGAGGACGGATGGAGTCAATTTCTTCCAGAAATTTGGCTTCAACCTTTACATGTATTTCTTTAAAAAAATCAAAAATCAAAAAACAAATTTCAATCATTTTCAATTTTTATGCCAAATATAGATGGAAATTCAAAAATTAATTGATAGATAGTAGGTATTGCAAAAACAAGACAAAAAAAGGGGGAAAAGGGGAAAAACTGAGTGCTTTATATACATAAATGTTTGAGGTTTATGTGCAAATAAAAATAAATTCATAGAATAATTAATGGCTGGGTTATTTACCACATAGGTGTTTTAACACCTACTTGTGTAAATACCAAATTATCCCTTATTCTACTTGTGTAAATACTAATTATTGAAAAGGTTCAAAACACATCTGCTCTTCCACGAAACTTCTAGGTAGCTCATCTCCTCCTCTTCATCCTCTCATTCCTATTTCCGGTACGCTTTCACCTTCACCGGAATCTGTCTCTGAATCGAGCAGTCGCCGACATCGATGAGTAACAAGCGTAGACCATATCCGGTGAGATATACGGCGAGACTGAGGAGCAAGGCCTGCTGCAAGGCCAGATCCGGTGAGACGGTGAGTTAGCGCTTGTCCAGATCCAGTGAGAACTACGGTGAGACGGAGGAGCCTCAGATCTGGAAGACCGATGAGATTTCCTCTTTTCCTCTTCACAAATGAATCCTTGTGGCGGAGAGATCACGAGAACTTGAGGATCAGAAGAGTCACTAGATCTCGCGATCTCCAGCGCCAAATCGGCTTGCGATGAAGCCGGAAAACAATCGGTCTTGGTCTCCGGTGATCTCAGATCCGGACAAGTGACCTCAGATCTGGATGGAACAAGATGATCCGAGGTAAGACTAATAGCAACACGTTTAGACAGTTTCAAAATTTATTTAGACAGTTTCAAATATGTGTTTAGACATTATAACACTTTCTAGTAGACACTCTACATTATGAATATTATGAATATGTGTTACAATAATGTAGAGTGTCTACTAGAAAGTGTTATAATGTCTAAACACATATTTGAAACTGTCTAAATGAATTTTGAAACTGTCTAAACGTGTTGCTATTAGTCTTACCTCGGATCATCTTGTTCCATCCAGATCTGAGGTCACTCGTCCTGATCTGAGATCATCGGAGACCAAGACCGATTGTTTTCCGGCTTCATGGCAAGCCGATTTGGCGCTGGAGATCGTGAGATCTAGTGACTCTTCCGATCCTCAAGTTCTCGTGATCTCTCCGCCACAAGGATTCATTTGTGAAGAGGAGAAGAGGAAATCTCACCGGTCTTCCAGATCTGAGGCTCCTCCGTCTCGTCGTAGTTCTCACTGGATCTGGACAAGCGCTAACTCACCGTCTCACCGGATCTAGCCTTGCAGCAGGGCTTGCTCCTCAGTCTCGCCGTATATCTCACCGGATATGGTCTACGCTTGTTACTCATCGATGTCGGCGACTGCTCGATTCAGAGACAGATTCTGGTGAAGGTGAAAGCGTACCGGAAAGAGGAATGAGAGGATGAAGAGGAGGAGAGGAGCTACCTAGAAGTTTAGTGGAAGAGCATAAGTGTTTTGAACCTTTTCAATAATTAGTATTTACACAAGTAGAATAAGGGATAATTTGGTATTTACACAAGTAGGTGTTAAAACACCTATGTGGTAAATAACCCCAGCCCCTTAACGTTGGCTGGAAATTTGTGTAATGCTGCAATGCATTGACTGCTGAAGGTACAACTTGCAACTGGGGAAGGGCCTGCATTGATGACAAAAACACGAGCAAACAGAAACCTGATTTTTTGCATGGAGCATCATAAGCTTAATTAGTTATGACTCTAAATGTTGGACAAGTTGGAGCAAGCCATTCTGACACACAAAATAAAACGATAAATGGCATTTATGCAAATACTATCTGTGCAACACAGAGATATTTATGTCCATTGATCAATAGCACCCAAGGTTAATTACTCCCTCTCCATATTTTTTACTCTGGCATCTGTGATTATCTCTGACACATCAACATGCATAAGAGAAAACATGGGAAAATATTTTAGGCAACGACAATCTCCAGCAAAGGATCAATATCTTTAAATAAAATCCCCCTTTTGCTAACACGATTTCTGCATTCATCAGTCTTTCGTGGCTTCAACAGTTCCTGATTCAAGAAGGGACTAAGACGGAGATTCAAAAACGGATTTAATTATTGGCGAAATTCCAGAGATCGATGGACTTTCGCTGGAGATATAATTCCAGCGATGGTTTTCTTGGCGGCAAGCAATGACCTTGGCAACATGCACCGGTTCCTTTGTCAATTTCTACTAGGTTTTTCACTCTCTGAACCCTCATGTATTTCTTTCTCTCCTTCAGCACGATCAGTGGCGAACCCAGAAATTTCAAAAAGGGGGTCCATATGTACAAGTAAAAGACTAAATTTTATAATTATATAGTAAAATTTTGAAATGATAAAAATTATATTACAATTATTCTCGTCGAGTCTTCATGCCTTAGAAAAAATCTACAATTACATCATTGCTAATGCTTTTAAATAGATCTTTCTCGATATAAGTCATTAAGCAATTAAAACTACTTTAAGAACTTTAGGCATATTAGTGCAAAAGAAAACATGTGGTATCAAGTTATTAAAAACAGTGAAATACAATGGTCAAGTTATAGTTATTACCATAATAAACTTTAACTCAATAATTAAGAAATTGATCCACTTTGTATTTTTTAATAACCAATATAATATATTAAATATCATTATAATTTCTAAAGGGGTCAAACTAATAAATTATATACCCCATATACATATTTTTGGGAAAAAAGGGGGGTCCATGGACCCCCCTTTGCAAAGCGTAGGTCCGCCTCTGAGCACGATCGCTTTGTCAATGTTCGCTGACGCGCATTCTGTTGACGCATCATTAATCAATAGGGTAAAGTGCAACCATGGTACTGTAACTTTATTTATTCTACTAGGTCATGTTTTAACTTTTTGTACTGATAAAGTCACGTTTTCAAGTTTTTTCTTCATCCATGATCCTTTTTACGATTATTTTACTATTTTACCCTTTCACAGAAATGGTACAATAACGAACATAAACTGAATTTTTCTTATTATACCATTTACACCCTCAAATTTTAAAATTCTAAAAACAAACCCTCTAATCTACCTTAAACTTTTGAACTCACTTATCTCAACCACCATCCGACCCACCACCGCCGGAAAGCCACGGGCCGCCTTCGAAAAACATTCGGCGCGCGTTTCGTCGCCCTGGGCTCACGATCCGTGGCTTTAGGCGCGCAATTCGCCGCCCTGGGCTCACGATCCGTGGCTTTGGGCGCGCAATTCGCCGCCCTGGGCTCGCGATCCACGACCTTGGGCGCGCGTTCGCAGCCCTGGGCTCGCGATCCGCCGCTCTTGGCCGGCGATTCTGGCGAAGGCTGTCGGCGGTCCGGCGAGATTTCTGGTGGTGGTGGATAGGAGGGTGGTGAGATAAAGTGGAGAGAAAATTTTTAGTGTAGAATTGTAAGTATTTGTAAAAGTTATGCATGGTAGAATTTTAGGGTTTATAAAAATTAAGGGTAAAATTGAAAGTTTCATTAAACGTTAGGGTGATTTTTATATTTTACAATTGTTTAAAAGGGCAATATTTTAAAAGTTGAGGGCAAAAATGTCAAATAGGACCATGGATGAAGAAAAAACTTGAAAACATTACTTTATTAGTACAAAAAGTAAAAAACAGGATTCTAGTAGTACAATAATTAAAGTTATAGGAACATGAGTGCACTTTTGCCTTAATCAATATACTAAAATACAATTTAGGGGAGAAAGTACTACTCAATAGTCAATCAAGGCCTCTAGTTTTTCCTTCTTGCTCAAATACGCCCACAAGTCTCACTTTGTTTTTTAACCTCGGTTACCAAAGTTGTTCTCTGATTCTTAGCTCCAGCCTTGATGATTGTGCTCTTTTGATCACCTAACATATGTCATAATAATAAAAAATAATAGGATGAAAAAGGAAAAAAATTAATCTTTAGTAGATTAAATTTTTACATATTACTCAAACATGATGTAATATACTCCCTCCGTCCCAAAAAATTGATGCGTTTCGTTTTTAGTATTTAATCAATGATTTTATTTCTTTATCATTTTAACATGTAAAATCAAATATTTTAAATGAATATTATAGATTATTGTGTCTATTTTTTAAAGATATTTTTTCAAAAAATAATTAATGATTTTTTCCTAGTAAAAAATTAAATCTCCCATAACATCAAAAAAGAAACGCACCAATTTTTTGGGGACGATGAAGTATAAATGTGTTAACTAGTGAATTACCTTCAGATGCCAGAATGGTGGAAACTTTCTTGCCCCTAGCTTTGTTAATGATTGATTGTTGCTCACATGTAAAAGATATCAATGGTTACAAACATTGAGCTGCCATAATTAACAATACAAAATACCACAAAGAATACCTTGAGACTCCAAGATTTTCGCTCTCTTCTGCCGCTCTGCTACCCCTTGCTTGTTTATTGCGTTCTTCACAGTGACCGGATCAGGAGTTATCCTTTACACGAAATCAGAGACATTTTGAACGATAGGATTGTAATAAGCATATGCATAATTGTTTAATTAATCAATATATATGATCAGTTACTATATTAATCTTTAAAAACTAATTTATTTTTTGTTTGTAATTGACTCATACAAGAGGCTCTAAATGAAGCTTCACAAAATTTGGGAATTATCTGCCTCCGATATGAGATAAGTGCGTCGGCACTTGCAAATTAAATATGCTTTCATTGATTATTTATAATTCTAAATAATTGAAGTATTCTATGATTTATCATGCAGAGGATATAACTCCTCCCATCGCTGTGAAGAACGCAATAGACAAACAAGGGTAGCAAAGCGGCAGAAGAGAGTGCAAATCTTGGAGTTTGAAGGTATTCTTTGAAATATTTCGTATTATTAATTATGGCAGCTCAATGTTTGTAACCATTGATATGATCTTTTACAGGTGAGCAACAATGAAACATTAATAAAACCAATGGCAAGAAAATTGCCACCATTCTAGCATCTGAAGGTAATTCACTAGTTCATACAATTATATATTACATCATATTTGAGTAACAAAAATATAATTTCTAACAATTAATTTTTTTCCTTTTTATTGTATTAATATTTGATTATAACATATGTTACGTGATTTTATATGTGTCTTACTGTTTATTATTAGCAATACACGGCTTCCAAGGAATCGGGGCAAGCGAAGGGTGCCAGAGAAGAAGGCGTACGTTCACGCGCTCAAAGAGGAAGTTGTCAATCACACAGCAAACAGCGATTACTAAGAGCATCTCCAACAGCCTCCCCAAAAATTTCTCTAAAATGGGGAAGCAAATGCCATATTCTCCAAAAAAAATGAACTCTAACTCCAACAGCTTCTCCATTTTGAAGAACTATACATTTATTACAAGAATAAAATATTCTACATATTTGAATAATAATTAATGAATTATTTAGAAATAGATGAGAGATGAAAAATATTTAAACCAATCACAAGTGCCCATAAAAAAGGAGAGAGGAGAGAGGTTTTAAAAAAGTAGATTTGGGGAGCCTCTCCAAAATTTGGAGAATGTTCCAAATTTGGGGAAGCCTCTCCATTTTTTTGCCTCCTTCTCCATTTTGGAGAATGGGATGGGGAAGCTGTTGGATCAAAATAATACTCTAAAATCTCCAAAAGTGAACATATCAAGAAAATGGGGAGGCTGTTGGAGATGCTCTAAGGGCAGCGTCAGCATTTCCATGGACAAGGTGCTGAACTAAAGACAACGACATTGCCGAATTTCTGAACGCTGTTCTGAACATTTTGTCTGTAAATCATGTATACAACCATGAATGAACCAACCGGATGTTTACAAATCAACACTCAACAATTTAAGGAGAACTGGAGAAGGCGACAGCGACGTTTGCATCTCTAAAAAACGGGGAAAAAATTTCCTGAGGGAGACGCGGAACATCTGAGCCTAATACTCATCATGAGCACAGAGTTGTAGTCCTAATAAAGTCCTATTTTTCAATTTTTTTTTTATTAATTTGTGATCTATTTTCATCTAACCTCCGTTAAGTTTAACGAATTTTGGGCGGTAATGATAATTTTAGCAACTCAACTTTTTTTTAAAAAATTTATTTATACCCTAAGTTTTAAAACTAACCATTTAGGTACATCCCAAACAATTATAAACTTAAAACTTTTACCCAAAAGTTTTTTCACATTCCTTCCACCATCATGCCACCTTATGGTCATCGGCGCCACCGCCAGACCACCGCCACTGCCTCGCCGAAACACGTCATTCGCAGTCTGGGGCCGTAGATCGGGGCCTAGGACTGCCGAATTCCGGCCCAAGGCCGCGATTCTCTAGCCTGGGGCCGAGGTTCGCCGGCCCTAGGCAGAGATACGGCGAGCCCAAACCCCGATCTACGATTCGGTGTATTATTTTCTTCATTCCGGATTTCCCAGCGGTGATCCGGCAGTGGTCCGACGAGTGTTGTGAATGAAGGTGAAGTTTGGAAACTTTTGGGTAAAACTGTTAAGTTTATAACTGTTGGGGGTGTGCCTAAATGTTTAGGTTTAAAACTTATGGTGTAAAAAAAAAATTTCAAAAAAATTGAATTGCTAAAATTACTATTTTTTCCCAAAGTCCGTTAAATTTAACATATGTTAGATGGAAAAGAACCACGAATTAAAAAAAATATGACTTTATTGAGATAAAAAGTTAAAACATGACCCCGGTGTAACAATAATTAATGTTACAGGAGTATACATGCACTTTACCTTTAAAATATATGAACAGAACATTAAAAATTACTAGGAAATGACCCTTTTTAGTACTGTGGTTTGTCCAAAAGATCATTTTTCCCACTTTTTAATTTTGGTTCCTCTTTTTAGCATTATATTTAGTTATTAAATGCTCAAATTTATCCCAGACTTTTAAAATGAAAAATTAACCTAAAGTTGTTAAAATTACAATTTAAGCCCTCCCCTAGAATGCTCTGTGGTATTGTCAGTGGCCCAACCGCTACATTCATGTCGCCAGCGTTGCGCCGTAGAGCACCACAAACGGGCGAGACGTGAAAAGTTACTGGCGTAGAGGCGGAGCCAGTCCCATGGCGAAGGCCTTCCAAAGGCTGTTGTTGCAACCTTAGAGGCCATATGCTGCTGGAACCTTCGTTGCTTGTGAGGTGATGGCTGAGCTCGATCGCTGCTACACAAGGATCCATAAGTTTTTTCATTTTTTTATTTTTGGTGGAACAGCTAAGTCTGTTTCACGATTACTCTGAGTTAACTTGATTTTAACTTCAGTTTAATAGCATAGCATAGACGAAAGATTATTTAGAATGTGGAAACATTTGTCAATTTTTAAAAATTTTAGGGTCTAGTTCCGATTTAATTTAACGACGGTGGTTAACGGGATCCAAAAACCATGACAACTGTGGCAGAAAAGTATTCGGAAAACAAAGTCAAAAAAAAAATCTTTTGGGCAAATGTTAGTGGTAAAAGGGATCATTTCCCCAAAATTACTCATTCACGAATCACGATTGCGTTTTGGTACGCAGTGGGTTGGGCTCAATGGATTTGGGCCAGGTAGGTACTTGGAATGGGGCTGGGTAGAACAGAAATTCGAAACTATTGGGGTTTTTATAGTTTTTTTATGGAAATTAATTAGTATTTATTCAACCAGTATTTAAATACTTTAAATATAAATATTATATTATGAATATATCTATTTAAAATCATTTTATTTTAAATTTTGTAATTAATCTTTTTTCTTTTACATTCTATTTGTTCAGGAGTAGACTCCCTTAGTACCTATATTTTTATGTGTTTTGCGCATTAACCCCATATATTTATAATATTATGATTTAAGCCTTTTTATTATGAATGTGTCGGTGTTTTGGATGTAATGCAAGAAACAGTTTTGAGTTTATATTTGAATTACATAACTATACAAGGAATTTCAAATGTAAAATAAAACCTTAAATTTATATTTTATGCATTAATTGGGTAACATGTGTTAATGCTGTTAAAAGGTAGACTTTACAATTCTATGAGATGAATAATTTGACCTATTAATTTAAAAGCTGAAAATTTAAATTATTTTCCCATTTCTGACAGAATGCCGGTTGATACAAATTGAAGGATACATGGCACTATGGCAAGTAGTAAAAGACTAGGATTCTTTACCCTCCACTTGGTTGCGAGTTTTACATTTAACATAGATTAATGAAAAAACTAAAAAGGTGTATTGGAAAATTGAGGTTATGGAATGATGAATTAAATGAATATGAAATTTTAAAAAATAAATGAAAATCGGAAGACTGGTAACGTAAATTTGAAATGAAAATGTCAAATGAAATATTTGTAACTAATTGGAAAGTTGAAAAACAGAAAATGGGAAAAAAATGACCCAGTGAATAGCATTAGTATGATAAAAAAAATGTAAGTGAAAATGTAAAATATTCATCGAACATAATTGTACTAAACTTGTTTGAGAGAATATCTAACATTCATGGTGTATAAATTATAAAGAAAATGACAAACACATGTGTCATGAGCAAAGATAATGTCTTGAATGTAAAAGAGAATAAAGTTAATGGTGTTTGGATAGTATAAATGAAATTTGGTCAAAAATTTGTCAAAATTGACATAGTCACATCATATTTTCCACAATTAGTATATAGTTTTAATTATAATTAGTATATAGTTTTAATGTGTAAAAGCTAAGAAGTTGATAATCTTTTTCGTCAATTTAAACTCGGATCTTGATTAAAAAATATAAAAACACCAACAAAAAATATAAACCTTATCAATTGAATCATCATAAAATCTTCATTTTCAGTTAGATCATTAGGTGAGAAAGAGAAATGACAAATACAATTTGTCACGAACAAAGATAATGGCTTGAATGTAAAAGATAAGAAAGATAAAGGTGTCTTGGATAATATAAATAAAATTTGGTTAAAATTTGTCAACATTGACACTATTCATAGTGCCACATTCCACAAATAGTATATAGTTATAATTTGAACATAAACTAGAAAGAGTATAATGGATAATAAAGAATATATAAACGAAAACATAATTAGCTAATTAAAACAGTTTACGAAAGTTTGTTGATCATTGGGTTTTATTTTGTGCACCGTATGAGATGATTGTTCCATTTAAAAAACCGAGTACTACATTATATAAGGTGAAGTACATATCAAGAAAAAGTTATCAGAGAACGATGAGGGGGGCATCATTATCATGCTTTTGATCATCTTCTCCTTTGCTGGTTTTCTCCTTTGAAATTTCGACCTTATCATCCTTACCCTCATGACCACCTTCCTCTTTTTGCTCTTGCTTCACCTCTGAAATGCCGTCATCTTTCACGTCCTTCTTCTCAGGCCCGGTCTCGTTGGAGTCGGTGGCAGCATCCACACTTTCGACGGCTGCAGAAGGAGCCTCTTTCACCCGCCGGACAAACTCCGATTTTGGTATGCTCGTACACCCTCCCATGCTTGCAACACCGGTGGTAATGCTTGATATCAGTGGGAGGTTTGAGTAGTTTTGGCAAGAATATTGAAGCCTTTTGGGGTTGCACAATTTTATGCCCCTGCTATATATATATATTCAGGCTAGTTTGTTGATGCCCAACAATTTTGTTCCATGCTTTCGACGGTCCACTTGTTTCTGACCTCTTCTAATTCATTCATGGAAACTAAAACAGACATCTTTCTTTCTTTCTTTCCTTTTTTTTTGTTGATAAGAACAACAGACATCTTTCTATTACTCTATTTGCTTTTTCTAGCTTCAGTTTATAAAATTACCAGAAATCAAACTTCATTTTCCCTTTTTATTTCTCCCCCCTGCCCTTTGTTTGGCAAGCCACTGTGATCAATTTGGAGGATCTGACCTGTTAAAAAGCATGAAAGTGGCATTACAGGAACATGATGAGATTGAGAGGTACTGGATAGGGAAATGACTGAGCAAAAATGAAACTCATTACAGTTTTTTACTCCTTGAATAACATTTCAAGAAATTCCGTGAGATCTGCACAATTCTCTAAAATCAAAAAGAAACTCCCCGTCAAATTTGTATGTAAATAAAGATTTTTACGACCCTCATTTCCACAAAAGCGACTAAGACCACTGCAAGGTATATGGGAGCCTGAATGTTGATCTATCAATCCAAGTTGCCATCTCTGTCCTTTCTCTTGTTGCTTTGAAGGGAAAATGTAGGTGGATCATGATGGCTTAGATCACGGTACCCGATAGCTTTGCTTTTCAGATTCTCACTTGATTCTGCTGGTACAGCATGATCAAATTGATGAGGATCATTCTCCTTAGAAACATCCAAGATCAGCTTCTTGTACATCACCATAGCTTGCGCAATCATGCCATCCAGACTCGCATTGTTAGAAGGAAAAAACATCGTTGTTCCCTACCAAGATATAATTACCACGTTTAGTTGGGGGAAAAAAAAAAAGCTTTATCAAACCAATCTACACGTGATCACTATTGTATTTACTTACCTCCTTGGCAATGTTGCCGAATGCATGAATGTATTGTTCCGCCACCTTTAAACTTGCTGCCTGAGAAAAACACAACTCTATTAAATTAAAATCTGCATAGAATCAAAAAACACATTGCACTAAGCATATAACAGGCAACAAGCTTGCAGTAATATTCGAGCGCTTGCAAGCTGTGAAAATCAGCAAAGTGTAGAATGTGGGAAAAAGAAAACTGTGCATACAGGAATACATGGAAGGAAGATAAAAAAAAAGCCTAAAATCATAAATCTTCATCAATATAGGTCTTTAAACTACCTCTACTCCGCCGCTTTCCCGGAGCGTTTGTGACACCATGGTAATTCCTTTAGCTGTAGCCTCAGCTTTAGCAAGAATTGCATCTGCCTCACCTGATGGACAAGCAAGCTATAATTATCGTCTAATCCCGGTGAACTTAAAGGATCCCTAAAATCACAAACTATTTTCTTAAATAACAATGAAAAGATAGAACTATAGAGTAACTACTAACCTTGGGCTCGGTTGACATTAGCCTGCCTCTCTCCTGCCAATCATTTTCAGGGAATTGGTCAGAAAATCAAACAACATGCATGAAAGGAAATGACATGAAGAGATATAATAACACGCCAATTAACAGAAAGATGATCTTATCTCGTTTCAAGGACAAATCAATACAAGCGTTACTCATTGTATTACCTTCGGATTCAAGAATTTGGGCCCTCTTTTTACGCTCTGCTTCTGCCTGCATTTCCATAGCTGCCCTCACTCCACGAGGAGGAGATATATCCCCTGGAAAAACAGTGAATCACATGCATAAGATGCTTCCAAACAAAGAGCAGGACCAAAATTCTATCCAAAAATTGACTCACTTATCTCATAACGAAGGCATCGGAGACCCCAAGCTTTTGCAGCCACATTGATGGACTCCTGCAACAATGATGCAATTTCAAAAGAAGCAATAGATATACAACAGAGCCAATAAAACATACAGTAAAATTCTGTTTGACCTTAGAATGTAACTAACCAGACTGGTGTGTATAGCTAAAAGGAAATTCTAGATCCAATAACTCCAAATCAGCTAATTATATGGGCCTTATTTACGCCAAAACACATTTAATGACCATATAAATCAAGCATTCCTAGCAGTGCACATTATCAAAAAAAAGGAATTCGGATGCGTTAAAATGAAGGATAATATGTGATATTGTAGCAGTCTAGCAGACTCTCCTGTGAAATATGAGTCTTGGTCTTTGGAAAGGTCTGCCTGTAGACTCCACAATCTACAACCCACACAAGCCATAGCATGAATATCACTGGATTAAAAAGCCATGATAATTTAACAAACATGATCATTTGGTAACAAATTGGCTTAATTTCTGATACAACTTCGAAAGCCAGTTGCTCTACCCTACATATATCCCATATGCGCAAAAGAATATTGCGGAGAGCCACCAAAGAGGATTGTCTTATGGATAGAAGGAAATGGTACAAACATGCAACTTCAGTGGATTACATTATAAGATAAAAATATCAAGACCTATACAGTTATTTTTAGATACCGGTTGTCGATTAAACAGCTCTTTGTCAACAGACTATCAATGAAAAAATTTTGTCTAACGCAGGCAGCAAGAAACAACTGAAAGAATTGGAAAAGAAGTTTCGACTAAGCAAAGCAATAAAAGCATACCACTATCTTCTCATTAAGAGTGTCTCTCTCCTCGAATGTCTTATCAAGTGTGATTTTACCAAGTTCACTACGCATGGTAGTCTGAGCTAGCTGTATAACAGCATAGGTCGGGTTTTCAACACCATATGATGCACGGTAAGGGTCCTCGATCTGTAAATTTTTACATAACAATGTCAGCGTTTCAAATTCAATCAAACAGGAGCATCTACCAAGAGTGAGCAAAAAGTCAAGAACACAGAATCGACCTTAACATAAAGAACCCCATCGATTAAAATGCTGACATTATCTTTCGTAATTGCAGACTGATCGGGAATAGGAATAGCTTCTTCCTTGAGCGAGTGGACGTATGCAATTCGATCCACGAAAGGAATCAGAAAGTGAATTCCGGAGGGAAGAGTCTTTACATACTTCCCGAACCTCTCAATCACGAAAGCCTTCTGCTCTGGCACAACCCGGACCCCCCAATTTACAGGGGGCGTGATCTCGTAGCTGCCGATTCAACTGCTTTAGGAACGAATAAATCGAGATTAAGAACAAAAAACAAGTTTAAAAGTCTGGTAAAAGAACCTGGTGCTAGGGTCGCGGCCAGTTCGGAGATGGCGGACGGCGGCGACCGCGAATGGAGCAGAAAATTCCGGACGTACCGAAAGGGGGTTGCCGACGGATGAAATAGCGCCGGAGAAGGAAAGCTGGAGTCGTTGAAGCGACTTCGCAGCATTGTGGAGTGAGCTTGCTCTCAGCATCTTTGTCAATGCTTCAATGATATCTGCGTCTCTCTCGTCTTGTAGGATTTCTTTCAGCGAATCGCCAAACCCCGAAAGCCCTAGCAAAACCTCTTGCCTTCTGCAACAACAATGAAAGGCGAAATCATGAATAAACCATTAATACTTTTGGGATTTTTCCAAGTCACCCTCCAAATTAATTCTCTTCATATAAAATCACTACCGTACATTACCGATCCACTACATTCAAATTCAATTTTGGTTGAGACATGGTAAATTGCATGCCAAGTGGCCCAGGTCATAAAGTCAAGTCAAATAAGATAGGGTGAGATATCCTTTTGCCCCTCAAATTTTGCTAACTCATCCACTCTACTAGCCTAAACTGAATTATACAGTAATAAAAAGGAGAAAGTTTCCCTCTAAGGAAGAGAAGATGTACAGGGAGAAGAGCTAGCTGTTGTTGCTAATACAGCAAGAGAAGAGGATGGAGCACCCATCCATATCATGGTAGTTTCTTAGGTTTTCATCTAAAGAGATTCAAAGATAAGATAAGAATTGTATGGACTCGAAGACTCGGATGCTTGAGGAGCTAGAACTGGTACAAACTACCGTATTTCTCTCCAATGTATCGAATTGACTCACTCTTCTAGCCTAGACTATATTTCAAATTGACTCACTCTTCTTTCAACTTGAAGTTCAAAACCATTTAATTAACTAAAGCATCCTATTAAATACGAACATTTACTGGCAATTTTTCAATAAGCATCAAATTAACTCCAAACATGTAGCTTGAAAGCAAGTATCGGCTTTGTTTGCTTAGCTTAGGTTGCGCAAAAAATCTGATTTCAAGTGACAATGGTAAATTCACAAATATCACCCTCATTTATGTTAAACTTCGGAAAAACCACACATTTTAAAAACTACAATTCCCCCACCCTCTTTCCCATCCTGTAGTCTCACCCCTTTTACTTCGTCAATTCGTCACTGCTACCATCGTTGCCACCAGCTCACTTTCAACGTTGTCATCATACATCGAGCCCTAGTTTGGCCGCCATCAAGCCCGAACAATAGTCTTCTCACGGTCTCCGATGAATTAGATTTTGAGCAATCGATAACATTGATAACATTTGATGTCGATTCGCCAAGTCCCACCGAAATCGCTTATCCTGCCATTGAGCCCTACTCGTCCAATAACCTAGCCCACGTCATGGTTGTCCTACCGAGCCGTCAGATTGACGGCATTGGTGGTGGCGAATGCGAGAGTTTGGACATTGATGGTCGGCCTTAAACGGTGGCAATGTTGGTGAGGTTGTGTTCATCCATCACCCTCACCCCAACAAGAGGTGTCGAATAGTTGGTTGGGTTTTTGTGCGGTGGATTGAAGTCATTGGGCTTGTCAGTGGCGATGAGCCGGCTAGGTGCGCGGATGACATGGGATGTGGGTGTGGTGGCTAGGTGTAGGATAAGTGGAAGTGCTAATTTAAATGATTCATGCAACATGAGGGCCAAATTGGGATGCGCTGCTTAGTCAAATTGCTTCAGCTAGCCCAATTATGTGTGTTAAGTAGGAAATAACAAAGTTATCATTCTCTGAAATATGGGCCTCGTTTAGTAATAGTTTTTTAAAAGTAGCTTTTGCGTTTTGAAAAGCTATCCATTGATAGAGTTTAGCGTTTACCTGTAGCTATTTGATATCGACCATTAAAAATTATTCAAAACCTTACAGCTACTTGAAACAGCTATTGTCATATGCCATGATGGATCATATGTTGACAAGCGACTAAGCGAGTGGCACCTTGTAATTATACTTAAAATTCTGACCTTTTATTTGTTTCCATATGTGTAGGATTTCAGCAAAGTGATTAATCAAACTAAATTTCTTTTACCAAATGACCCCTTAATCCATATTACTATAATGGTAGGTTGAGACAAAGATTGATGCTCCTGATTATTATTAAGGGTGGATTTGGTTGAAGCAAATTTATTAAAAACTATAAAACCTCATTATGCAAATATGGTAAGTTCACCTCATGTTTCCAATGTAATACAAGTGTTTTTTTTTCTTACTTAGACGTGTCCGCGAAACCATATGATAATATAGAGTAGGCTAGGCTTGGGGATGAACATCTTAAGTTTTTTATTCAAAATATGCAATTTCCTGCTCTTATGTACTTCACTTCTGGTAAGTCTCATCGGTCTTCTGGAAATATCAGGCATATAAATAGATTCTTTGAAAGATTTTTTTCCCTTGCATCATTTAGCATTTAGCCTTCCTTGATCTCATCTTCTCTATTTTAACTCACGCAACCACATAATTCTCTCTATCTCTCTCTCACTAAATTCTCTCTCAAAGTCATTATTCATTGTTCACTAAATTCTCTCTCAAATTATGGTGTATATTATGGTGTATATAGAATTTATCCAACTATATTTTAGAATATTGATGAAAAATAAAACAAATAATGTTCTGAAAAAAAGAACATTTTTTTATGAATGAAGAGTGTATTACGATCATTCCATTCATAAGTACTATTCTCTTCATCTAAAAAATATTGCAACATTTTCCACGTTGGGATGTCCTAAAGTAATGTAGCACTTCCCTTTTTGGTAATTTATGCACACTAATTTACTAACTCATCATTAATTCTAAAGTCTATGAAATAAAACACGAAAAATATAGTCAATATGAGTCTCTTTCTTCTCTAAATAAAATTTTCTATTTAATAATATAATCCCTTCATCCCCAATTTATTCTACACTTTATGTGGGCGCGGAGATTAAGGTGAATTTAAGATTTTATGTAGTTTGATATAATTGCTCTTAAGTAGAGGTTGCACAAAAAAATGAGATAGAAAAAGTTATGATAAAGTGAGATAGTTTGACAACTTTAGAGGAGAGAAATTTTCATTTAACGAAATTGTAGAATTTTTTAGGGACAACCTAAAAAATGAAATTGGTAGAATTAATTAGGGACGGAAGGAGTAATTGTTTACTTTATATTTTTGGAATATTAAATGTTATAATTTAATTTCATTCTACTATTCTTCGTCGATTTCTATATCATTCAACATATAAAAGGGTAAAATGAGAATATCAATACCGAAATTTTATGACATTAATATTCGTGTCAAGTTAAACTATTGCATTATATTATAGACGAAGGGAGTACTAACTTTATTTTCTTTGATGTGATGTGAACATACTAAAGGCTATGGACAACTTGCAAGACCTAAATGTCAAAATAAAAGAAGTTAGAGAAAAAATATGAAAAAGTGTCAAACCCTAGAAGCAAGCTCAAAGGAGTGAACCAAATCTTCGTCATCATCATGTCGGCTCAAAAAGAACAAAGCACTTTGGAAGCTTGGATGACTCAATTGACAAGATGATAAAAGTTTGAGGATAAAGGATAATTTCACAAATAGGGAGACTAATGCATGAAATAAATCGGATAATCAGTATTAATTTTAAATCAATTTAATTTATAATTTTTCTTTTATTTTCTTCATACTCTTGGTCAATTCCCTACCTATAAATAGGGGTTGTTTCTACACTTTGAAAGTCACATGTATGAAATTCTCTTTGCAAATTTGAGAGAAAATTCTACATTTTCACAACACTTTTCCACTCAACTATTGTTCAAAGTTTTGATCAAGTTTATCTAAATCCAATATTGTTTTCTCTTGAAGAAAGAGGTGTTGGATCCATCTCCATCCACTGTTGGTAAGGATACGTCCTCTACTTGAACAAATTCTTTGGTTCAAGAAATAGTTAGCCAAAAATCTATCAAGTTACAATTCTAGAACAAGAAAGTTCATCACTTGTGTTTCTAAATTCCAAAGAAACACATTAATTGGTATCAGAGCTATCTTCTTGATCTAGCCATTGTTTTTTATGGAAAATTTTCCACAATCACAAAAAAAAATTCATTGACTATCTAACTTCTCTAAGTTCTTGCAATTTACATTCCGCTCATAACTTCTGACTTTTGACATTCCGCTTCTAACTCTTTACCTTATGCAATTTACTTTTCGCTCGTAACTTCTACTTTATTGCAATTTATTTTTGTAATTTATCTTTTTTGCAATTTTTCATTTTTTTCCCTTGCTGTTTCAATTTATCTCATTCCTTATTCCCTGTTCTTCTATTATTATTATTGTGTTATTTGTCATCTAACCAATTTTAATATTGGCCTCATATTTTCTTATTGAAGCCTAATCTTCTATTTTTTGTTATCTGATTATTGCGTCATTTTTAGAAAGAAAAAAAAAAGCTGGAGGAAAAAGGAAATTGATAAAATAAGTTGAGAAAAGAAAGCATTTGATAAAAAAAAGAAATTGGTGCAAGTTTTCAAAAAGAACTTTTTGCACAAAAGAAGCAAGAGTTCAAAGACTTTTGAAAATTTCTCAAAGATTGAAATAGTTTGCAAGAGATCACCTACTTTTTCTCAAATTGCGGAAAGCACCCCACTTTTATCCAAAAGTCCAAACCAAGCCATTTGCAAAAAGTAACCAAATTTTTTTCTAATGATTTAAGCACTTTGTATTTGATAAATCTTGAGACAATACTTCTTGTTTTATTATCCATATAAATCAAGGGTTTTGAGTAAGAAAAGTGGCAGAAAATTTTTGAAGAGAATTTGGGTGAGTTGTGTGAGCAAAACATGGGAGAGTGTGAAAAGAAACACTTAGGGAAAGTGGGATGATCGAATATTATTATTGTATTGTGTAAATACACATCATGAAACCAACATTATCATTCAAAGGATGAGATGACTTTTGTGATTATGGGTCATAGGAAAGACATATGGAGACACCATCATATATGAAGAAATCACTTTGATATTGAGAATAATTCTCTCTTTTATTCTTTACACTTTTCCACTCAACTTTTGTTCAAAGGTTTTGATCAAGTTTATCTAAATTCAAGGTTGTTTTCTCTTGAAAAAATAGGTGTTGGATCCATCTTCCCTCCCTTGGCAAAACTTCACTTTTTCTTGAACCAATTCTTGGATTCAAGAGGGGGTGTTGGCCAATTTTATCAATCCATTCTATTAAAGAAGAGATCCTTCAATTGTATTTTTTAATCCATAAGAAAACATATCAACAGTATCTCCATATAAGCGACTAATTAATGATGAAAAGTTGTACCATTACTAATTTTATGGTTCCTATCATTTATAATAGTAATTGTATGAACGCTATTGTATAAACTTTTTCATCTAAAAATGTAATTAATGTAGCACCCTCAATTCTCGCATGTAACTAGAACTAGTTGTTTAATATATTTGCTTAACACACACATACACATGTCTCGGTAAATAAGACATCGAATATCAACAAATATTACAGAAATATCACTCACTAAAATTTTAGAAAAAGGTAATTTTGTAAATTTCAGGTTAACACGTGTGAAGAGGATAGCTTAAGCAATTGGCTTCAGCTAGTTAAGCTCGGCCAAATTGATCCTAAAGCCTTATTAGATGAATGTCACGTGTTTTAGGCATGGTTTATAAAAGCCGAAGGCCGAACCTTGAGCAGATTCGATTCTTGGTTCGTGGTTATTTGGTTCGTTCGATTGAACCATCGGTTCAACCGGTCATAGTTTGAAAACACAATATATCTAATATTTATCATTCATCATAAAATAAATAAGTAATTTATAGTAAATTCAAGAAGATTCATCAAAGGTTAAAAGAGTTAACATATGCAATCTCTAAAATTCCAAAAAAGTTGGCATATACAAGTTCTAAATTCAAAAAGATCATAAAGTTCAATGTACTGAGCCAGCTGAAGTACGATAAGCATTTTTTTAGGAATCAACGGGGGACTTTAATGTTCATTTCAATAATAAAACAGGTAAAAGTAATAAGTAAGAATACTGTAAGGGTTAATTTGTATAAAAAAAGAGTTTGATGGTGCACTTATAATAAGTTAATAAGGGTGAAGTTGTATAAAAAAGAAAAAATTGAATGACCTATTTGCAATTAGTTTTTTTTAAAAAACAAAAACAAACCCCACTGACTTGTTTTCTCTTCTTCCTGTCACATTCACTTTCCCCCTCTCTCTCTCTCTTTCATTTCCTTGTTTTCTCTTCCTTAATCAGTACAAGCCTACAGAGAGTCATCACTGGCCGTTTTCTCTCCCTTTCACCCCATTTTGACGTGTTAATCAAACGAAAATGTGACGCTACGTTTTCTATTCGATTTTGGATATTTTGGTCCATTTGTCGGAGAGATTGGAATCTTTTGTGATCGCCGATTAGCTACTTTTTCTTGTCTATTGTTTCCCTGAAATTTGAGTGTTCGTCGTCGTTTTTCCTCTGGAAACCGGCGGTTTTCAGTTCGTTAGTTTTTACTGGCTTCACCAGTTCAGTCCGATTTTAACATAGGTGGCATCAGAACCGAAACCCGGTCCGGACAGACGATTGGTTCACAGTCGAACCGATTCGACCTGCTGGTCCGGTTTTCTAAACTATGGTTTTAAGTGTAACTCAAATTAAAAACAGATCCAACCAGAATATTGGTCTTGTTTCGGAAACTCTGTTTCAATTAGGTGTTGCGTTCAGATAGAAATTTTTTAATGATTGAGATCAAATAGCTAAAGCTAAATGCTAAAAGTTATACGTAAATAAACGTAGATAACTATTTTAAAATATAATAGATATTTGAAAAAGGTGCTGCCAAACACACACATTATTTAATCAGTTTGGTTCATTACTAATTCATCGGTTTGATTGGTATTAATTGTGTTTGAAAATTGGTCGATTTTATTTTTATGATAGTTATGATCGAACTAACGAAATGAACATCCTAATTATTTATGAAGAGAACAAAATTGAAAATGGTAATACAGACAAGAAACTGATCTAAAAAAAACTTGAATATATGCAATTGGACCATTTTTGGGAAAAATGATCATTTTGCCACTCAAGTTTACGAAATCTCTAAATTTGTCACTGAAGTTCACTTTGAAGCGAAAATGCCATCTACATTTTTTTGAAAGAGTAAATTTACCATTGAATATTACTGGTTGATGACGCTCATGTGACATGCCACTGGGCGATTATATGGACATTGACTGTACATTTTTGTAGGGTTAATATTTTAGTTTCACTTAAAACTTGTAAAACTAATAATTCAACCCTTAAACTGTGACAGATTTTAAGGTAAAATTCAATATTAACTCTACAAAATGTACAAATATTCACGCAATCATCCAGTGGTACGCCCCGTGAGCTCCAACTGGAACAAATTAACGTCTAGTGACAAATTTACTCATTCATTAAAACGTTGGTGACATTTTTGCTTCAAAATGAACTTTAGTAGGAAATTTAGAGATTTCATATATTTCAGATGCAAAATTACTATTTTACCCATCATTTTTATTAAATTTGGACAAAGAGGCTTTTATTTTTCACTCTTTATTTGTTTCTCTTAGTCTGTCTGGCCATCATTTATTTTACCCATCATTTTTATTAAGTTCACAGAGTCACAGTTCACTCGCTTTATTTTCTCACTATCCTCTTTTCAGTCCTCATACTTTGCCTACCCTTCTTTTTCTTTATTTAATTTTTTTGTCCTTCCCGTTTCAGTCCCTCCCACTTCTGCTTGCCATTTCAAAGAGCTTATCTCATCTCCTCCTCTGGATTTATCTGAACTGAGTTGGTTTCTCTTCTTACCATTTTTTTTTCTGCCATTATATTTATTGTTGTTTTCGTCGGAGAAAAGACGCAGAAGTCTCTATCATCTTTACACAATGTCGCTCTCCGTAATTTTTCCTCATGAAGCACAAAAGCTTAGCTCATGATCAGTCTCTTTTGCTTTCTGCTTCTACCCAATTTCTGCTGATGCATGTGATGCAGAAAAAAAGATTTGAATTCCTTTAAATGGTGTCATAATTATAAGTACTTGGTTGCTTCAGTTTTCCTCAAATGCTCGGTAGGCTGCACCTGAAATTCAAGCATTTGATAGAGACTTGGAAACGTAGTAATAGCTGGATTGGATCATTTAATTGAGAGTTAAAGGAAAGGGAATAGGTAATTAACTAACTAATTATCTTTGTGCTGTCTGTGTTAAGTGTGAAGGAAAAAAAAACTTAAGAACCATAAATCTGGGTGCAGATTAATTAGCGGAAAAGGGAGAACAATAATTGAGAAAAACAGTAGCATCTAATCCTCCTCTATCAAAAAACAAGAAGTCCCATCACTTTACAATCACCAAAATTGATCCCACAAGTCACCAACCACACAAAGGGACAATGACCATTTTCATTGAACAATAAATCAGATTTCATATTCATAGTGCAGGATCTGATACTATACTATATACTTGCTAACTTCCGGAACTGGGAAGTGGACTGATTTTGTTGGATTTTCGATGCCCAGCACTGCACATTTATTTCTACTGTTGACTCTTTTTTTTTTTATAAAAAAGAATTGTCAGGAACCAGACCAGATAGCAACAACAGTAGTTGCGGTCATTAATTAAGAACACAAGTCTCTCTCTGGTTGCTTTGTTTCTCTCTTTTCTTTTTTTCCCTCTCAAGTAAGCCAAAGGCGGTGAAATGAAATGAAATGATCCAGAGAAATATAAAATAAAGTTATCTTCTTCTTCTTTTTTTAAAGGGGAAAAAAAGAAAGAAAGAAAAATGAGGGTGGGGAGGTCGAAAGTAATAGTGAGCATGTTGGTGGTGCAGATCATTGCGACAGGTCTTCAGCTTTTGTCCAGAATCGTGCTTGTTCATGGCACTTTCGTCTATGCTCTTACGGCGTACCGTAATCTCGTCGCCGCTCTCGCCGTCGCCCCACTCGTCTATTTTCTTGAAAGGTACAATCTTTTAATTCAAATCATCTTGCTTTTATGTCGTAGCTGATATATACATCATGCATCCATGTAATGATACATAGTACTTATTTTGTTGCAGAGATAGCTTGAGGAAGCTGAGATGGTCGGTCTTCTTCTGGCTTTTCATGGCTGCCTTGTCCGGCACAACCGTGGGGATGGGATTGTTCTACTATGGCCTCCGAGACACATCGGCT
Organism: Stellera chamaejasme; assembly: GCA_024586325.1. Classification (NCBI taxonomy): domain Eukaryota; kingdom Viridiplantae; phylum Streptophyta; class Magnoliopsida; order Malvales; family Thymelaeaceae; genus Stellera; species Stellera chamaejasme. Next base: position 7,059,232 of record CM044982.1, on the reverse strand, counting down.
ACGTATGGCACCAATTTCCTGAATGTAGTCCCAATTTTTACATTTCTTTTCTCCATCCTTCTGGGGTAAGGATACCAATAACAACAAACAATAAAGATCCTTGCTTTTGTCTTGTGCTTCCACCACTTGTTAGTAGTGCTCCGATGACACGTAGTGATGATCAAGTTTTGAACTTTTCAGAGTAGAGAAACTGGGTTTGGGCAGCAGAGCTGGGAAAGTGAAGGTAGTAGGGATGATGGTGTGTGTAGCAGGAGCCTTGACCTCTAGCCTTTACCAAGGGATACCATTTTACATCAACGTTGCTCATCTTCGTAGCAGTCACTCTAATCAGACCGCTGCTACCAGTAACAGTAACCTGCCTCATCAAACTCGAGGCACGTTACTGTTACTGGGGAGCTGTCTGGGGTACGCGACCTGGTACATATTACAGGTGAAGTTACTCAAAGTGTTCCCTTACAGATATTGCACATCGATGCTCACAAGCGCCATCGCCACGATGCAGTCCCTGCTCATTGGCCTCTGCTTGGATTCACGCAAGGCTGCTTGGACACTTGCCTGGAACTTGCAACTGCTCACCATTTTGTATTCGGTATGTATGTATATCAATCTCGGTATCTGTATGTGATTATGTGATGATATAATACTAGTGGTGCTGCAAGTGCAAAACTGAAAAAACTGATGCAATTTCTGCAGGGAGTAGTTGCCACAGCTGCAACATTCTGCATGGTTCAATGGGCCATCTCCAAGAAAGGCCCTACATATCCAGCCATGTTTAATCCACTGTCCCTCATATTTGTGGCCATGTTAGAAGCTTTGTTGCTAGGTCAAGAGCTAAGACTTGGAATGTAAGTAAAGTAAACCAACCAACCATCCGAGTTCACTCACTCTTATTCATTTAAATTCATAAGTCAATATTCAGTTTCTGAAGCTAGCTAAATGACGATGATCAACTGATTCTTGTTTTGGTTGTGGTGTTTGGTTTCTTGTGTTTCAGGATAATTGGAATGACTTTGGTAATAATAGGACTGTATTTATTCTTGTGGGGAAAAAGAACGGTGGCTCCGACAAATGTAAGTGCATCAGAAGAGATGCAAATTGCACATGTTGCTGTAACTGTAACGCCATGGCCACCATCTACAACGGTTACACCACTTAGGAGCGTTACTGACGATAGCCTTGATATTGAGGTTGCCGCTGCTTCCCAAAATCGGACTTGCAACCATTTATGAGACGTCGAGTCCCTACCCCTTATTATCTTTTTTATACTAGTATTTTTTTTTAACTCCATAGGAGTTAGCACAATCAAACTCATTAACTGAACCATATGGGCTGGGCTTGCTACTTGCTAGTCTTGGGAAAAGATGGAAGGGGGCCAAACGAAATGGGTACCGCACCATGCCTTCTCAACCTTTTTTTTTAAATGCTGAATTTTTTTTTATGATACAAAGGCACTAAGAGGTTAGAGATATTGGAAGCTCGAACTCGAGATCTCTACAAGTGTCATCAGGAACATGATCACTAGGCCAAGTACTCAGGACGCTGGAAATTTATTAAGTATCTTACAACTTATTGTTTGATTACAAATAATTACACTCAAATTTGTTCTTTTAAAAATTGTTATAGAAATCTGATTAGCAGAGAGGAAATAATTACAATTCATGTGAGAGTGGGCTTCGTTTGATTGCAAATTTTTTAATAAAATGGGATGATTAGAATGAGATTGAATATGATTACTAAGGATAGGATTAGATGGGATGAATTCGTGTGAGATATGTGATGGGATGACTAGCCTTGATAATATATTAACTCCTGACGTAGGTGTTGAGGGGCAATTTGGTAGAGCTTTGCTTAAGCCGGACTATTTAAGCGTGTGCGACTTCAAATTACTAAAATGTCGTTGTTGACCATTGTGCGAATTGCAGAAAATAAAATGGCATAATCGTAATTACATGTGAAAACATGGGCTATCGTTTGTTTCCACACATGGGACGCTTCAACCATTTGCTTAAGCAATTTGATTATTGCTTTCCAAATGGCTTCTAAACCCAACTAGACTCTCCCCTGCTTTGGCATGGCTCCGGGCTCCCAAACGACTGCAGTTTGGGTAAATTCTCATTAACCATGTCCATGATTCTTTTTATTAGGAGTATTATTTGTGTTGATACACCGGAATAGAGGTAGAGATAATGGAGGTAAGATTACAACTCAAAACTCATACAAAACGTCCCTTGGAATGTTTCTAAGATTTTTGCTAATATTCAAGTGATATCTTTTCTTTGGATCAATACCAGATCGAAGAACCTCAGGATCTCATGGGATGAATGGCTCTTTGCCCCTCTGCTCAAGGTTGCGTAAGGGGTGGGCTAATCAGTTTCATCGTTTTTGCCCCACAATTTTTAGAGGTGCGCTGACATGGGCGAAGCCATAAAATTATTTATGGGCGGGCGAGAGATACATATCAAAATTATTTTTTACTCAGTAGCCATATGTATATCAAAAGTACTTAAAATACATAGCAAAAGCTGTCAAAATCTAACACGATGTTCCTTAAAATCTTTGAAATCATCTACCAACTTTTCTAAACAAAATTTCATAGCAATATCTCTCTCGATGTACATAATAAGAGTATTGGCTAGAAAATCATTGTTCATCTTGGTTCGTAGTATGATCTTCACAATTTTCATAGCTGAAAATGTACGCTCTGTAGTAGCAGTGGATACGGAAAAGTCAATATCAGACGGATCAATCTGTCAACAAGGAAATAAATACTTCTCTTTCATGTTACTACCAACTGTAGACAATTCAGATTGAAGTTGAACAGAATGGCTGTAGGAGTTTCTTTTTTTTTTGCGCGTGAATTGTGAACATGTTTAGGCTTTTGGGCTTTTTCGTGCGTGAACATATATGGATATGAAGGAGGTAGACTTGAATGAATGGGCTTATGAAGACGTAGAGTTGAATGGGCTTTTGTGGTTTATTCATTGAGTGTGTAAGTTGTTTTATTATTTGGATATTATATTTTCATATTTAGATCAATTTTACATTCACGTTTAAATTATATAAAATAGAGAGTATATAACTATATTAAATTAAAAACAATATCCTTAATTATTTTAATTGTATATTATATACCTATACTTTTACAAAAATTACGGACGGGTGAGCGGGTGGGCGGTCGCTCCCCCCATCCCATAATAGTTTGGCTCTGTGTGCTGATTTTCTCTTGCTGTTCTGGACTGCCTTTTGAGCTTAGTTGCATTTTCTGTTGCTTTCTTTTGTTCTGCACTCTTGGCCTCGCATGATCGTTCAAATTGGTGGAAACTAGGGGAGGGTTTGGACTTTGGAGCAACCTTGCTGCTCCTTGTTTCCGTGTCTGCTTGGGTCTTTGTCGTTTTGTTTGTTCGTTGTTCATTGCAGCTGATTCTCTCGCCACATGGGAGCCCAGCAATGACACCATTTTTCTGTTTTCAATTTTGGTTATCTAATGAAATGAAAAAGAAAAGAAAGGATTAGAGGCTCGTGATCCTTTTATATATATATATATATATATATATATATATATATATATATATATATATATATATATATATATTATTAGATGGTCTCCTTTTCTTTGACCCAAAACCAGTTGCTGGCTTCCCCAACACAAAATGGCTGCTGCACCAGTCTCTTAAATCTGTCAAATTGTAATTTTTAGGACTCAAACATGCTACTAGCTCAATACAAAGTTGGCCGCAACACCGATTTGCATTTGTGTTTAAAGGTATTATGTGAACGTACCTAAATTCACTACTTAGAGAATATAGGTTTTACCGCGGCCCTTACTGGCGCGAGGGCATGGTAAATTTCGCTGCCAGTTCGCTTCCAACGTTTACCGCGGCCCTTTGCGCGGTAAGGCGTGGTAAGAATTAATTTACCGCGGCCTGTTGCGCGGTAAGGCGACAGTAAGTTTTTTTTTTCTCCCCCATTTTCTTTCTTTTCATATTTCTCCATCTTCATCCGAATTCATTCATTTTTTAAAAAAAATTATTTAAAAAGTTATTGCCGCATGGGGCGCGGTAAGGCCGCGGTATTACTGCAGCTTAGGGCGTGGTAAGGCCTCTACCGCGAGCTTATTTACTGCGGGACTTACCGCGGCCCTCCCCGCGGTTGTTACCGCGGCGCTACCGCGAAGGAGGCCGCTGTAAGGCATGTTTTTTCTACCTAGTGATTGTTGCTCCCTCCTCTTTAAAATTAAAACACTTAATTTAATTTTCAGCATTTCATTTATAATTTTATTTTCCTATTATAATGAAATATAAAATTTAAACTTTTTTATACAAATGCTATTTTCATATGTCTACTTTATGAGCATATTTTTTTCAAAAACTTTCTATAAAGGTACTATAATAAAGATAAATTGAAGTCAAATGAATATCCAAAATCAAACGTTTCGACAAAAATAGGGACGGAGAAAGTACTAATATGTTATTATTCCCTTTAAATATTTTACCTTTTTTTGCGAAGTCCTAAACAAAATATTTTTATGGAGTAATTACTTTCACATCAACTTAAATTTATTTGTGTTCATTTACAGAGTTTCTAAATTTTGTTGTGTTTAATCGATATTATGTTTGCTAGAGACAAAAGTATCCCCATAAAAATCGATATTATGATTTAATATATAAACTTAATAATTTATATAAAAATGGAAATGAAGTTTTCAGTTTGTAAATACGAGTACATTTTTACATTTTAATGAATTTTTTTATTAAATCATTTAGTCAAATATAAATTCAAAAGTTAAAAGATAATTGATTGAGAGAGATTTCTTTTAACTTTTTTTGTGTGTTGAATTTAAGTAGCATAACCTATCAGGAAAAAGTAGGGGTGAGAACGAGCCGAGCCCGAGCCCGGCAGGTTCGTGCTCGAGATCGTGAAGTTGAGGCTTGGCTCGAATTCTACTCAAGCCTAAAATCGGGTTCGAGCTTGGCTCGAAAGCTCGTGAGGCTCGATATGATTGAGGTAAGCTCGTTTTAGCTCGCCTTGATTAGGTTCGAACCAAACTCGCGAGGCTCGAAAATTCATAACATGTACAATATGTTTCATGAGGCTCATTGGTTCGAGCTTGGCTTGAAAGCTCGTGATGCTCGATATGGTTGTTGGGTAAGCTCGTTTTGGCTCGGCTCGAACCAAACTCGTCAGACTTGTTAAGGCTCGCGAGCCTAACCGAGCCGAGTCGAGCCTCTAAAGCTCGGGCTCGGCTCATATAATATTGAGCTTAAAAATCTTCTCGAGCTCGAGTTCGAGACTCGCGAAGCTCGGCTCGTAAAAGCTTGAGCTCGAGCCCGAACTCGAGCCGGCTCGGCTCGTTTCTCACCCCTAGGCTAAAGGTTGTGAAAAGGAAAAGAAGAAATTTTCATTTTGTTAGGATAGTATTAATAAGTGAAGGGCAGGGAAGGTGCATGCACCTTCAATAAAGGAAAGAACGGAGTGGTCATCTCACCTTGGCGGAACCACTGTGGACCCCATTAGATTAAATTTTACTGTATTTATTTCTCTTCTGTTTCACCATCTTCTCCGTCCAGCCCCCACCATTTTTTTTGTATATGTTGTGTTTCACCTTCTACTCTCCTTCACGGCACCATCCAGAGGCGGACCCACAATGGGGACACGCGGGGACACATGCCCCCATTAAAATTTTATAAGTTTTAGTTGTAGTAATAGTATTTTTTTGATATAAATAAAGTATAGGGATCATTTTGAGAGAAAGAACATTATGTAAGGTTCCTATGGTAGTTAAAGCAAAACAAAACGCGTACAACTTCTTTCTCACTTCTCGCGCATCAGCTCTAGCTCTAGGAGGAGAAATATGGGTAAATGACAAGGGCATCCTACTACTATGCATAAGTTTCTATTTAAGCCACACTACGTAAAAAACACAGTTTTTACTGCGCCATTACTGGGGCGAGGGCCGCGGTAAAGCCTGAAGCACGGTAAAGGTCGCTGTCAGCTCGCTTCCACAGTTTACTGCGACCCTTTGCGCTGTAAGATTTTTTTACTGTTGCTCTTTGCGCAGTAAGGCCGTTGTAAGAATTGTTTTTCTTCATCTACTTCTTATTCTCTCATTTTTTTCTCTTCATTTTCCTTAATCTTCATCTTCTTCCTTCATCTACTTCTTCTCCTCCCGTTTTCATCTTCATCTTATTTCCTTCCTTCCTTCCTTCTTTCTTTCTTCTTCTCCCGTTGTTTTTTCTCTTTTCATACTCTCTTCTTCTTCTTCTTCTTCTTCTTCTTCTTCTTCTTCTTCTTCTTCTTTTTCTTTCCTATTCTTCTCTTGTTTTTTCTCTTTTCCTTCTCTTCTTCTTCTTCTTCTTCTTCTTCTTCTTCTTCTTCTTCTTCTTCTTTCTCTCTTCTCCTTTTAGTTATCTCCTCTCTTCTTCTTCTTCTCTGTTATTTCTCTCTCTCTTCTCCTTTTAGTTGTCTCATTCTCTCTTCTTCTTCTTCTTCTTCTTCTTCTTCTTCTTCTTCTTCTTCTTCTTCTTCTTTTGTTCTTTCTTTCTTTCTTTCTTTCTTCTTCTTCTTCTTTGGATGAATTTCTGGGTTTTCTGAGTTTTGTGGATGAATTCGGATAAATATTAATCCGAATCCATCCACTTTTTTTAAAATTATTTAAAATAGTTATTGTGGCCTGGGGTGCGTTAAGACCGGGTAGTGCTGCGGTTTGGGGTGCGGCAAGGCCTCTACCGCGAGCTGTTTTACTGCGGGAGTTACTGCGACCTCTCCTTTGGTAATTACCGCGGCGCTACCGCGGAGGAGGCCGCGATAAGCCATGAATACTCCACGTAATGCCATTAAATTGGTTATTTTGTCATACAAATCTCAAAGTGTTGCTAAATTGTTAAATATTTTTTCTAAAAAATTATTAATGTGGTTAACCACTGTTGAATCAAATAAATAGTTTTTATCCTATTAAATAAGAGTGTTAGTGTTTTATAAAAATAGAATATCAATCACAATTTTTAAACATATAAATAGTTAAAACAATTCATTATTTAATTCAGGTTGCTTTAAAAAGTAATTACATTTTTCAACTTTCATTTAAAGTACGACTTTATACTTAAATTAAATAGTAATTCACATGATTAAATATTATCTAGGAGTATAACAAAAAAAAATTGATATTAAAATTATGGGAACAATGAGTACATAAGTTTCGAAATTATTATATTTATTTTATTTCTAATAAAAATTTAAGAAATATGAGTAATAAAAAAAATTGTGTCCCCACAATTCAAAAATCTTGAGCTTGTCACTGACATCATCATTGAAGAAAGCACCCCACTTCACTTATACTCAAATTAAATAGCAAAAACTAAATCCGCAAATGAAATTCCTTTTAACTTAGCTTTCTTGACTAATTATTACTAGTTGGATTAACGCCACTTCCATGAGAGCGAGTATAGAGAACCTCACGAAGCTTCCCATTTCATAAAAGCTGAAGGATTTTGTTATCATTAGAAGGAATGGAGTCGTTGTGGCTACACATAACTCAAATCAGGATAACGAGTGATTTGGGGAGCTGGTAAAAAATAGAAGGAATTGAAGATGATGGGTAGGAAGGGATCGCTTGGTGGCCTGATTCGATATGAGTCCCACATATTTTCTATCCAAACGTATTTTCATGGGCCGTGAACCTTCCCTCCCCGGCACTGAGAAACCCGCGTGTCAGCGTCACCTAGAAACACATCCGCCTCTATCGCTGTCATGAGCAGATCTTCCATCGCAACGCAACCCAAAGCTAAAGGCCCGACCTTTCCTTGAAGTCCCCATCATCCACCTAAATTTCAGATTCAAGACTTGCATACACACCAAGTTAGCGAGCTTCAGACGATGATTACTGGAAATCGTAGACGAAATGTTTATTACGTTTGAGCTAAAGCTGTTCCACCTTTTTTTTTGTTTTATAAAAAATGACAACTTTAAACAAGGAGAGATGGAAGTTGAAAACGAAGGACTAGGATGTTCACTTTCGGCTGACAGGAGGAAATTAGGAATAGAAAGAATCCGAATTTGTTCCTTCTTTTCCGGTCTCTTGTTTACCCACTAATTCAGTTCGGAGACTATCATGATGTTGAGGGGGGAAAAAACAAACAAACGGAAGGTGAGAGTGTGGGCAGCAAATGGAAGACATGGAAGCTAAGCTATATAAGGGGCAGCTGAAGAAGAGAGCATGAGCGGAAGTGGGATTATGAGACGCCGATTTGTTATTTATCTCCACTTCTTTTTAAGATTGTTAAAGTTGTTACTATAATTACAGATTCCCGTTTGAGTAACGGAAAAGAAAACAAAGATAGAAAATTAGGGAATTTGAGAAGGTGGAGAAGGCAGTCGTGGTCGGTCGGTCGATGGCCTCCTCTGTTTCTGGAGGAATAATAATAGTGTATTTATGGTTACAAGTTTTAATGGGGGTCGTCGTCGTCGTGGGATCGGAAATTTCATAGGTGGGTTGGTTGGTTGGTGTTTGTGAGGGAGGAGGAGGAGGAGGAGGGATGAGAAAGGAGAGAAGGGAGGGTAGGATTTCGAAAATCGGAAGCTACGCCATCGAATCATCAATCAGAGACGATGAGCAGCAGCAGCCCTGCATTTCCTGCACCACCTTCAACATTCTCGCCCCCATTTACAAGCGCCTCGCTCATAAGGTTTTCATTTTCAAACAAACAAACAAACATTTCTTCTTTTCTTTCTTACTATATTTCTCTTCTGTTTCCTTTTTCTGGTTTCTTCTTGAATTTGATGATGTACGTTTCAGGGCCCAAACAGCAGAGAAAGCGATTACCGGGCGTATTGGTGGGCTAGGAACCAGAGGATTCTGGATTCCTTGCTCCGTGAGAAAGCCTCCATAATCTGTCTTCAGGTTTTGCTTCTCCTTCTTTTGAGGGGTTTTTGACCACCAGAATGAATGCATGAATGATGATAATGTTTTGGTGTTTGCATGCATAGGAATTTTGGGTCGGGAACGAAGAGCTAGTGAACATGTATGAGAAGAGGCTTACTCTAGCCGGCTATCTCCATTTCAAGCTTGGTCGCACCAACAACCGCGGGGACGGTATTGCCCCCCCCCCCCCCCCTTTTTCTTGTTTTCTTTTATTGCAAGTGTCTTCAGCATTCTTGAGGCTCAAGTTTTGCTGTGACTCTCAAATGGCGGCCTTGATTGAGTTTCATATATTGCATAGGCTTATCCTACAAAGAAACTCTAGACTGTGTACATCTGTTCTTCCTTTCATCACAAAGAAGAATTGACATAACATTGATTTCTGTTACAAGGGGATGCTTAGATTCCTGATATAGTTTTCCTTCTTGTTGGCTTCTCTATTTGGAAACTGCATTGATTCATCTGTTTCATCCTGACATTGTTGGTTTTTCTTGCTCTTTGTTTTCCCCGGTTGGCTTTCCAGGTCTTCTGACTGCTGTGCATAAGAACTACTTTAGAGTCATTAACTACAGAGAGTTGCTATTGTATGATTGCGGTGATCGAGTTGCTCAGCTCTTGCATATCGAACTAGCTGCCCCTTTTCCTCAATGCCGGGAGAACGATACTCGGCAAGAAATTCTCGTTGTAAATACCCACTTGCTGTTTCCTCATGATTCAACTCTGTCTATTGTTCGGTTGCATCAGGTGCATTTTTATTCAGTGTGGGATTTTTTATTATGCTCAATGAATCTAAAAGGCTAATATGGCTGCTGCATTACTGTTTTCATAGGTGTACCAAATCTTGCAGTCTGTAGAGTCTTACCAAAAGGAGAACAAGCTTAAACCTACACCGATAATACTCTCTGGGTAAATCTTCACGAGACTGTAATCTAAAACCAATGTGTTTTTGTCCCTTGTTGCTAGCTAATTTCTTTGCTCCATCTTACATATTTCCTGCAGTGATTGGAATGGAAGTAAGCGAGGGCACGTATACAAATTTTTAAGGTCACAAGGTTTTGTATCTTCGTATGACAGCGCCCATCGTTATACTGACTCTGATGCGCACAAGGTCTTGTTAACATTCTTTCTAAGACCCATCATTTTATCCCTGACCAGAATATTTTTTCATTTTCAGTTTTCCTTTAAATAATGATATTGAGCAGAACGTTTACCAAAACTTCACTCTGCAGTGTCTAATATCTCATGTCTGCGTTATTTTGTACTAGTGGGTTAGCCATCTGAACCATAGAGGAGATATCTGTGCTGTGGATTTTATATGGCTTCTTAACCCAAACAGATACCATAGAGTACCTAGAACAGGATGGAATGAGGCAGTATTTGGCATGTTCAAGGTCAGCACTATCAATTCCATTTTGTGACTTTTGTTATCGTTGTTATTAATATACTACTATTTTTTTAGTGTTCTAACTGAATCAACAATGAGCTTTTTTCCAAATGCTGTTAAAGACTTTTATGGCCCTTACGTGGAAGATCTATTTGAATGCCCTGTCATTGATGGCTTGAGGAGTATTTGTTAGTATATGCTTACTTATTAAAATCCTTCTAACATCTTTAATGCTAGTGTATGATTGTTTGAGATTCTTTCTTGAACCCTTGTCCTGTCAAGAGATTGATCACTTAGAAGATTTTTAAACCGTCTTGACATGGTGACATGATGAAGATTGTTAAAGTGGAATGAAGTCAAACATGTTTTTCATGGCAAGTAAATCTTCATTTTACAGTATCTACTTCAGAAAGCTACACTTAGAGAAGAAGATGCATTTGCTTTCCTTAAGGGTAATGGCGAAAGCGATTATATTACCTACTCAGCATTCTGTGAAGCACTTCAACAGGTAACTAATTAATCCAAGAGCTTGCTTGTAACATAGAAGCCGAATTCAAGTTCTTAAAAGTTGCCGCTGTTGTTTCACACTGCAGCTTTATTTAACGGGTCATCCCAATGGATTGAGTGACGAGGAGACAAAAGAGTTGTGGAAGCAAGTAGATCTTGATGAGAATGGCATTATCGATTACAAACAGTTTCAGGTTAACTACCTACATTCCTTTCACTTATTGCTTCCATTATCTTCTCATCGTTGTTGCGATTAAGGATCATGAATCTTGACACTGCAGCAGCGGATATGGAATCCTACATGGTTGGACAATAGTGAAAATGCCATAGGGAAAGAGAGAATGGAGCAAACCATGGGGTTCAGTGTGAAGAATGCAGTTCTGTTTCCTCCTGAAGCAGAGAGAGGGAAGTGGCCTCGAGATTACTCTCTCTCCGACCATGCCAGGCTCACGGTCGTGTTCTCTCCGGTGAGAATGCCATGTTGTTCTCAAGCTATATTATGACACAGCTCAAACAAACTACAAGCGTTGTACAGGACTGGCCTTAAGAGAGGAAGCAAGCACACAGAAGTTTTGATAGCTCCCAAAAGGAGATGTAAAGTAACATTCTTTTGCTCTACTCTTCCTCAGGATGCAGTTTCGGTTAACTTCAAACTCCGGGGTCGAAATCGAAAGTGTTTTGGAAGATCAACACTCTGAAGCATCATGAAGGGAATCAGCTTTGTGTTGTGCCTCTTAAGACTCGCTACCACCTCCAGGGCTTTTGTATCATGGTGCTTGTTTTGGTTTTCATTTATAAAGCAAAATGGAAAATGGGGATGTGCATAGCTCTGAGAAAGTGTAGTTAGAGGAGCGGGATTTTGATGTATAGGCCTAAAAAGCAATGATCATTGGTAACAGAACAGGAAGAAGGCATTTGTTTAGATGTTAAAGACTGACATTTTTTTGACATCCAAATTCCTGCAGCTACTAATGTTAGTTTTAGCTAAAATGGTTACTTTTATGTAATACTTTTGGTCAAATGGAAATTTAGGGTAAAACTTGTTATATTGCAGGGAAAACCTTGTAATTTTGGGCTTATTTGGAAAGCTAGGAGGTTTTACTTACAACATTTGTTGGGCAAATCCTCAAAGTGTTGGACTTAAATTAAAAAAAAAAATCGATAAAGGTAGGGGTTTAATTGGAAATCAGGACGAAAAAATGAAAATTTGGGGTGAGAGAGGCTCGAACTCTCGACCTCAGGATCACTCTTAGCTATGAGACCTACGCGCTAGCCAACTGCGCCACCACCCCAATTGTGGTAAAACACAACTTTTAACCATTACTATTGTTTTATGTTCCGCGTATTTAATTCAGCTGTTTTGAGACCCCCGAACGTTAGATGGCCTCATTGACTCTGCAACTCGTCGTCTTCCTTGTGTCAGTCAGGCTACGCCTCTCTGTCTCTGCAACTTTAGATGGATCCTACAGAGACCACCTCCTGTCCGCTGCCATGGCGGATAAAGATTGGTTAGTCTCTATCAGGAGGCAAATCCATGAGAATCCGGAGCTACGCTTCCAAGAGTACGACACCAGTGCTCTTATTCGCACCGAGCTCGACCGATTGGGCATCTCTTACTTCCACCCAGTCGCCAGAACTGGAGTCGTGGCTCAAGTCGGCTCCGGCGCCAAACCCGTCGTCGCTCTCCGTGCCGACATGGACGCGCTTCCGATGCAAGTAATCATCAATACTACCTACCTTTCTGTTTCGACCATTTTGCGGGTTCGATTTGACCAGACTCTGATGCGCAGGAGCTGGTGGAGTGGAAGCATAAGAGCAAGATCGATGGGAAGATGCACGCTTGTGGTCATGATGTTCACACAACGATGCTCCTTGGAGCTGCGAAGTTGCTTAATCAACGCAAGGATAGTCTTAAGGTTGGTTTGGTCTAAGTTTTCTGGAGAATTTTAGTTCTGGTTTCGATTGTTTGATTCTCTCTTCATTCAACGATTTTTCATGATTTGAATTCTTCCTGTAGCCCAGAAAATGTTACTCTTGCTTATCTTAGACTTGGATGAGTGACAGTTATTTTGCAGGATGGAGGATTCATTTTTGTGCTTGCTGCTATCTACTCTAATAAAGAAATTTGCTATAGCATCAACTCACCTGATTTCTGTTTTCTGTATAACATATTAACATGTCCCTGACACCTAGTGAAAATTATGTCATTTTTTTATCCTTTACCAGGTTAGCTTTGCATTAATCTTTACACTAACATGCAATTAACTAAGGAATACCGTATGAAGGGAACTGTAAGGCTACTTTTCCAGCCTGCTGAGGAGGGAGGAGCTGGTGCATCTGAGATGGTGAAGGAAGGAGCATTGGGTGATGCAGAAGCAATTTTTGGTGTTCACATTGATAGTGTGATCCCAACTGGTAGCATAGCCATTCTACCAGGTCCTGTTTCTGCTGCTGTTTGCTTCTTCGAAGCCAGGATAGAAGGAAAAGGTGGACATGCTGCAACGCCTCATTCTACCATTGATCCAACAGTTGCTGCATCCTTCTCCATTTTGGCATTGCAGCAATTAACCTCGAGAGAGGTTGATCCCCTTTACAGTCAAGTATGTTCTCTCCTCCTTGTTCATTTTGGCATTCATCTTCGGTTGCACCAACCTACCTTGATACAGACATTAGGTAGATCAGATTGTTTTCTTGCATTCAGCAGTTGTAGATTTGATATTATTTTATCATCGGCCACATCCCTTTCTGTATAGCTAGTGTTCTTCTATCCTGTGTCTGTAGAGTTGATTTTGCTGTACTCCTTTCGTTCATACTGATTGTCTCATTTTCTAGACATTTTGTGAAGAAAAGGGGCAACCAGTATGGGATGGAGGGAGTAGTTTCCATGGTTGTTGATCTCAATTCCTGTGTATACCTTGTACTACTTATCACAGTAAGTAACAACTCAAAGAAACTTTGTCTCTAATCTATTAAAGATGGAACTAACTTACAAAATGATTTTATTCTTGTACTTTTCCCCTCAATTTACACTTGTCATCAAATTCTCAATAGTTGATGAACTCTTCGAACTGACATTTTTACCATCTATTTTTATATGTAAGGTTGTATCTGTTACCTTCGTTAGAGGAGGAGATTCATTCAATGTTATTCCACAGTATGTTGAATTTGGGGGAACTCTAAGGAGTCTTACTAGTGAAGGCTTGCGTACTCTGCAACGGCGAGTAGAAGAGGTAATCGCGAAAATTGGCACGAAGTCTAACCCTGCAAACACTTGGAGGTGTTGGCTTTGATTGTTTGCAGTTACATTCCATAATTTCATATGACCTGCTTCTCTCCATAGTTTAGTTATTTGCATTTTAACAGTACAGAGTCAAAACTAATCAACTACTCTGCACTGCAGAAGACCACTGACTAAGAACATATGAATATTGAAGTAGCCGATGAGTGATCATTCGAATTTGAAACTTTTGCAGGTCATCGAGGGTCAGGCCGGTGTGCATAGATGCAAAGCATACATAGACATGAAAGAAGACATATACCCCGCATATCCTGCGGTCATGAATGATGCTAACTTGCATGAACATGTAAGGAGCGTTGGTGAGGGCTTGCTTGGTCCTGAGAATCTCAAAGTTGGGAAGAAAGTCATGGCCGGAGAGGACTTCGCCTTCTATCAGGAAGTGATCCCAGGATACTTTCTGAGCATCGGAACCCGAAACGAGGAAGTGGGTGCTGTTCACTCTGTACACTCTCCATACTTCTTTGTTGATGAGAATGTGCTTCCAATTGGGGCAGCCTTGCACACAGCTCTTGCAGAAACCTACATGAATGAGCGCCACATTACCGGTAAATAGTAGACAAATGCTCATATTAGTGAAGCCTTGAAATAGCTGATGCTCTGTGAAGATCATCAGAAACAGGTACTCCTTAACCCATGAAAGCGCACTTGCTGACATTATATGGGTGGGATTGGACAGTCATTGACCATCGCATTACAAGTATTCTTTCTCTTGCTGCAATCGGTGAATGCCTTTTGAAATGTAATGCTATGTTAGTCAGCACAACATACTTGAATGGATATTTATAAAAAAACAAAAAACATCAAAACCTATGGCCAAAACCAATTGTTCACGCGTCGGTCAATGGACAGTGCCTTTTATGCCATTAGGAGTTTTAAACTTAAAAATTTGGGGATAGTTTTTCACCTAATAACTAAGGGTTTGAGAGGTGAGTGAAAAAAATGAGTAATGAATGCCCAAGTTTGAGGAGTCCGTAAAATTGAAGGGGACAAAAGTGTGAATTCGGCGTATGACTTGTTTAGATACTTGATTGATCAGGATAAAATGGTGATCAGCATGATGAGTTGTTTAGATCGACATCACTACCTTGTTAGATCGACATCACTACCTTATTAGATCGACATAACTACGTTGTTAGATCGACATACATACTTGATTGATCAGCATAAAATGGTGATCAGAATGATGAGTTGTTTAGATCGACATCACTACCTAAAGTTAACATCCATTAAAGATTCCGTTAGAGTTTACGATTAATTACAAAAGTTGAACCCTATATTTTTTTAACCCTAACAATTATACCCTTAACTTTTTCTTTATAGAAAAGTCACTCTTCATAGTCTTCAAGTTTTGATTTTGTTAAATTTCATCACCATTTGCAAGATTTCCCATGAGAAATAAGATTAGCAAACAACAGTTTGAGAAATTTGTCTACTTTCCCAGGACCATCTCTAGCCATCCTTCTTCTCGATCGGCCTCTCCCCATTGCCTCATCTACAACGCTTAAATTAGAAATTTCAATTGCGGAACTTAGTTTGAAGATGTCGATTCTATGACCACCAGAACTTAGCTTGAAGATGCTGATCTATGGCAGAGAAGGACCCGTCCATCGACTTCCAATAACTTATGTTCATCGAAAACCATGGAGGACTCTTCCATCAACCGCCGCAGGACACGCTCCATCAAATCTTGTATTCTCTGTCTCTTCGTCAGATCATGATCTGTCGCTGCGTCTGCAAGTCCTTCCACCACACACTCAACTCGCCGTCATTCCTCAACCTAATCTCCGCCCGTCCTCCGACAAGCCTCATCACCTTTCGACCGCCTCACCACCGTCACAGACGCCATTTGTGCCCTGACCAATTTCTCCATGTCTACGACTCTGAGCAACGCGTGTGGCTCATATTCAACCTCGAATTCATCCCCTTTCGATCTCCGCATATGGTTGCCTCATATGTCGGTCTCGTGTTTCTCTGGGCCGATTCGTATGACTCGCTCAACTCTAGCAAATCGCTCATCGTCTGCAACCCTTTGACTTGTAAGTACAGGGTACTTCCCCAACTCGGCTCGGTGCTACGTCGATAAAATCACATTTACCGTGGCGGAGGCCGCAGTAACGTCTGTGGTAAGGACCATTTACCGCGACGTTTACTGCGGCTGAGCCACTTACCGCGGCCTCAGCCGCAGTAAAGGCCGCGGTAAAACGTACCTTTTCTACGCGTGGTCGTGCCACTGCTCGGTGTTGGTTGACTCGTTGAACCAATAATATGCTATGCAAATCTGAGGAGGAACGTGACAATGGAGAAGCTTCCGAGATGGGAGAAAAATTGAATAGCGAAAAGAAGAAGAGCTGTGATGATGTGGATTTGGTGAAGAGGGTTATAGATGTAGAGAGTGGTGTCTAGTCTAGACTCAAAATAATTAAGTTAGGGGTAAATTTGTTAGAGTAAAATATTTAAGGTCTAATTTTTGTAACTAAACCTAAAATTTAATTGTTATTCTAACGAAAGTTAACTTTCAGAGGAATTTTTGTATATTTTCACAAATCTCATGGAGTTTTTTTTTAGAATTATGAAAATACGGGGGATAAAGTGAAGATCATGCCAAACTTCATGGGGATTTTTGTAAATTTCCCAAATACATCGGCGGAGGGTGGCAAAAAAACATCAATAGAACAAAAAACATCATCGGAGAAGAAAACCAACCCAACGGCTAAACCGGCGATTTCCAAATTGATAAAATATTACTCCCTCCCTCCCAAACTAGTTTCACTTTTGCATTTTTTGTAAAGTTTAAGGTTGTATCTGACAAAACTTAAAACATGAGTGCATTTCCTATACTACCCTAACTATAGCCGGACCTTTGTAGCCCCAAACTGTAGCTTGACCTTTGCATCCATGTTGTTGGGCCCAGTGGCTTCGCTGATAATCAGCCCCCAGCGTACAGCCATCCAACAGTGCATTTGTTTGGTAACGAACAAGGGTAGAAATGGTAAAAAATAAAAGGAAAGTTGAAAAATATCATTTTATTTGGGACTTTTTTTTTGTGACAATCAACTTGGAATGGAACGGAGAGAGAGAGTAAGAGTATTAATTAGGACATTCACCTTCTTGGGTTTGATTGGCTCAGATTCAAAAGATAAAAAAATGAGTAGTCATTAATCTTATCTCTTGGGTGATTTATAATGGTTGAGCCAGAATTGTATTGTGACGTGGAGTTGTGGAGCCATGCCTTTTGCCTTGATTGCCAAGGATGTGTGGCTAGTATCTGTTTGTTTCGTTTTTGGAGTTAGGTACTCGCGCTCTGGTAGTTGTAGTAAGTTTCTCCAATTGTCCAGCAGGCTTTTTGTAATTTGTCCTTTTGTTGGTTTTTTGTTGAGTGAAAGTGGAAATCAAATACGAGTAGTAATTTCTTAAAGGACATGTACAAACCATTTGTTTCAATGATATAGAGACATGCAAATGGAGTAATTAGTAAACTAACGTTCATTTTGTGTGTTGGGTTGAATTTGGAAGAATAATTAAGAGATAAAACTATTAGGTTAATTTTAGAATAAAACCCGCGAGTGGTCATACAAAAACAAAACAAAAACAAAAACATAAGTAGTCATATTTGAAAATTTCGTATTATTTTTCCACTCTATACGTTTTTTTTTTTTTGGTGAAAGAAAAACACCAAGATGGAACTACTTACTTACGTTGCTTGGTTTGTAAGTAACCAGGGACATGAAATCCCTACATGAAAAGGATCTTTATTCTTTAGAGTGGGTAGCATGTAACTAGAGATTTTCTTTTTGTCATACAAATGCATGGCTTTTAGTTTAATTATGGGAATGGGGAGCTGTATCCCATTGTATTATTGCATGTATATATATAACTTACCTTCCCTTCCCTGCCCATATTTTGGACTCCTTTTTAGTTTTAGGGCATGTGAGCATGATTTGGAAGATCCCAACGCCCAACTAAAGGGAATTCTAGTATATTATTATATTGCGAAAAGCAAAATTCCATTTCTAATCCATCCAAACTCAAATATTCTTTCTTTAAATATTATTGCATCCCTTTCCTCACTATATACAACGTATATGTTTTGTTCATAACCTTATCGTTGTTCCAATCATCAAAATTAAGGGAAAAAATTGACTGGCACGGTCAAATTAAGGAGTATTATAAAACCCAAGTTAATGAATATCAAACTTTTGAGTATTAACACCTGTTTATTATTTTGCACAATTAATTAATTAATTAAGATGCCATGTGATTGTTGGTTTAAGGGTACCCTACTAATGTAGGGCCAAATAGTAGTAACCGTCCCTATTAATGAATGGGTGGGACACAATATACATCACACAACACAACCAAGCGGTTCTAACTTAGCCTTGATCTGAAACAGCAGATTCCTGAAAGCATAAACGGCTTTCTCCCACCAGGACACAACACCACCACCATTCATCATAAAGCAGATACAATCATTAATTTGATTCAACTAATGAGGTCCAACATTCTCTGCCCCATTCAATTCATATTAGAAAAATGATTGATTATATCATTTTACTGTAGGTAAAAAGTTGATTATACCACCAAGGCACAAATCAATATTATTAGGTGAGATTTCATCATTAACGTTATATAATTTGGTGTAATGTTGTCACTAATTCTTCGACCCACAAATATTGAAACATTTAACTAGTCATGGATATTAAGAAGTGTTGCAAATTTGGGAGCAATAGAGTAAATAAGTATACGAATGGAGAAAATAATTTGACGAAAATACAGCCATAAAAGTGTTGTTGAAAAGATTCTTCAAATGTAAATGTTACAATTTTCACAGATGACCCAAAAATGAAAAACGTTACAGTTTTTCATCAGGATGAATGATCTAAAAGGAAACATGGGAATTTTTTTAATATAATTTGAATCTTATTATCAGGCCGTACATCCAAAACACAACCAAACTCTCTTTGATACGTATTTCCATTTTGATGGGTTTGAATTGACACTACGTGGGGAAGACGGCCGTCATTGCGGCCCGAGACGCAGTTGGGCCGTGGTAACCATTGCGGCGAGGGCCGCGGTGAACGCGACGGTGAAAAAGGCCGCAGTTTGAACACATCGGGTTGAGGTCGTGATTTCCATCGCGCTTCACCACGGAAAAGCCGCATTAAGATCGACAAGGTGGTTGCCATTATTGCCATTACATATTGCGGCCTTAATCTAGCGTCTTATAGCCGCAGTAATTCGAATATTTTTGAAAAAAAATAATATCGTATAAATATTCAGTAACTATTATTTAAATTAATAAATATAAATTTAATAATAATGTTAATTAAGAAAATAATTATTAATTGAAATAAATATAAATGGAATGTATATTGAAGATAATTAACCAATTACATCCTAAAAATATTTACAGTAATTCTAATTCTAATTGTTCGGAGGATTATGTTGGTGCATAAAAGCATCGAAATCTTGATCGTCCAACCCGAACAAGTCCAAGAAGTTGATCGGTAGCGCTGTGGGCTCAGGATCTGCTTTGCTTTGATGTCGGTGGCATCACCGGTGATAATCGGCAGGCGGAGGTGAGGGTGAGGTCGGGAATTGGAGGAGAAGGCGGCCTCGGGGATGCTCGTGACGTGGGGTGATCCGAGAGGGAAGGTGGGATGATCCGACGACCAAAGTCGGCGGCACATTGGAAAGTCGGACATGTCCCCACATGTAGCGCCCGACCACATGCTGCGATCGCCGCTTAGTGGAACGCGTCGGCTCGTTCACCCGGGCTTCCACTAGGGCTTCCACTGAGCTTGAACCTCGGTATGTGCACGAGCACCTTGGTCCTTGAAAGCGGCGACCACTACATCTCAGTCACAGATCTCATCCATGTCCCTCCGTCTTTGCTCCTCCAGGTCGATCTCGTGCTGAAATCAAAATTTCATTTTGAAAATGTTGTACTTATAATGATGAATTGTCAATGTACTGTAAAGGTATGGAATTGATAAAAGTTCAATTTTATTACCTGCGACGGTCGAGGTTGCTCGAGCATTTCCGAGAAAGGCAGGGCGAGACACCGACCCATCGCCCCAGCGTGGACGGGCCCAGGACATCCTTGTAGATGTCCTCATCGATATCGGGGAACGGTCCATCCTCTCCATACTTCTCGATCAAGCGTTTCTTGTACTCCTAGTTAAGATGAAGAAATTTATGTTAATGAATAATAAATTGAATAATTTAAACATATAAATGATTGAGAAACTACTTAAACTTACCAATGTCGCATTTTTCTTGCCCAGCCAGTCCTCCCTAAAATGGTCCACCCGCACCTCTCCGCCTTTTTGCCTTTATCAATTAAAATATTTTAGGTATTCAAAAGTTTCACTTATACATACGTAATTATACATAAATATTTCTAAAAAGTTATCATTTCCTCATAAATAGTCGCTTTTGACTTGTTGTCATGCGACTTGAATTTTGGTCGTTTTTCGCTCTTGGCATTTATCTTGTTCCGGGCGGAGTTCACCTTGAACTCCTCACTACAGTAATGCTCCAGGAGCAGCTTCCACTTCGCAGGGTCTATCCTCTGCAGAGGCATGTCCAACCAGTCCATGTAGTTTGGAGCCTGGTGACCCAAAGGACGTCTTCTCTGGGTCCAATCCCGGATGTTGTCTTGGGTGTTCCGGTAGAATTCCGTGAACCGGGAATGGAGCTTCTCTAGGAATTTGTATTCCGTCCATGAATATTGGACCTATTCCGAAAAACATGAAAACGTTAAAATCTATATAATTAGTTTAAAAAAGTATATAGAAATAGTGAAATAATTAGTATTTGTATTACTGCGAATTGGTTGGCATAGTCGGCTTGCTCATCCACGGGAGGTCGGTGTATGTAGGCGGGAAGCTTTGTGAACTGCTTGCGACGATTGCACCGATCGCTTTAGGTACACTGATGTTTGTTGCTTCAAACCGCATAAGAATTGAAATATGTTATATGCGAAATAAAATATTAAATTTAATAAATTTATGAAAACTTAAAATTAAAGACTTACCGGCCGATATGAGCGACCAATCTCCTATCGTGAGGTGTCTTTGTTGTCTGCGGCTGGCGAGTGGTGCATCGGACTGATGAGGAGGGATCTGCTGCTCTACTGAGTCGGTAGGCTCCGGTGTCTGAGACGACGGTGCGTGGCGGCTCGATGTGTGAGAGCCGCCACCACTCCTCCCGCGAGAGAATGATCTCCCACGTGAACCCGAGCCTGACGCATCCTGGCGCTCACCACTACTCGATGGTGTGTCCGCCATACTTCAAAACATTCAAAATGTCGGTTAATCGAAAAGATTTTCAACTTTGCATTTCAACCCCAAAGTCTTCGAAAATTACGGAAAAGCTTCAAAGTTTTGAAAATCTCGCAAAGTGACCCAAAACTTCTTCAAATCTTCCATTTCAACCCCAAAGTCTTCGAAAATTACGAAATAGCCACAGAGTTTGAAAATCTTGCAAAGTGACCCAAAACTTCTTCAAATCTCCCATTTCAAACCCAAAGTCTTCAAAAATTACGGAAAAGCCACAGAGTTTCGAAAATCTTGCAAAGTGACCCAAAACTTCTTCAAATCTTCCATTTCAACCCCAAAGTCTTCGAAAATTACGGAAAAACCACAAAGTTTCAAAAATCTTGCAAAGTGACCCAAAACTTCTTCAAATCTTCCATTTCAACCCCAAAGTCTTCGAAAATTATGAAAAAACCACAAAGTTTTGAAAATCTTGCAAAGTGACCCAAAACTACTTCGAATCTTCCATTTCAACACCAAAGTCTTCAAAAATTATGGAAAAGCCACAGAGTTTCGAAAATCTTGCAAAGTGACCCAAAACTTCTTCAAATCTTCCATTTCAACCCCAAAGTCTTCAAAAATTACGAAAAAACCAAAGAGTTTCAAAAATCTTGCAAAGTGACCCAAAACTTCTTCAAATCTTCCATTTCAACCCCGAAGTCTTCAAAAATTACGGAAAAGCCACAAAGTTTTGAAAATCTTGTAAAGTGACCCAAAACTTCTTCAAATCAATAAACATCCACCATTCCATAAACATTTCAACTAATTCCAACACATCCACAACTAATTCACAACACATTTCAACTAATTCCAACAAATCAATAAACATCCACCATTCCATAAACATCATAAAATTTCCACAACAAATCCAGAACATCGACCATTCCATAATTCATCAAATATTCCACAAAATTTCAACTAATTCATCAAATATTCCAAAAAAAATTCACAACAAATCAACTAATTCATCAAATATTCTAAAATTTTCACAACAAATCCACAACACATTTCAACTAATTCCAACAAATCAGTAAACATCCACCATTCCATAAACATCCGAAAAACATAAAAAAATCATAAAAATCATAAACACCCTAAAAACTCAAAAACAAACCGCGGAAATCGGAAAGAAAACTCACCGGGGGAGAGGGAGGGACGCGGCGGTTGCGGCCTTGACGGAGAGGGAGGGCGACAGAGAGGGAGGGAGTCTGAGACGAAATGGGAGTGCAAATGAGGAGGAAGAAGACGATTCAGAAGTTTAAGGGGCCTCACTGCGGCCTTATTGAGGCAGTGGCCGCAGTGAAGCTCATGGGCTTGGGCCGCACTGTGGCTTAACTGCGCACGATGCCGCAGTAAGGCCCAGCCCAATAGGCTCACTGCGGCTACTCCGTGGTGAGGCCGCAGTGAAGCCTATAAACTTCCAATTTCAAATTTTTTGTTTCCCCCCGTATTTATTATTGTGTTGGATATTATGGAGCTCACTGTAATTTGGCAAAAAATTGCAATTTTGGTCAAACATCTTTCAAATTTACAATTTAGCCCAAACATCTTTTAAATGTACAATTTAGCACTAACATTGTTTTGAATTTCAAATTTAGTACAAATATCTTTCGAAGTTACAAATTAAAATAGTAGATATTCTACTACAATCCACCAATATCACTACGTATATGGTGGAGGCACTGTGTAGCGGTCAATCCGTTACAGGCCCTTACGGATGGTAACACCCTTGCGTTACTGTAGCGCTACTAATTGACGCGTTACTTCAATCCAGGCCGTTACCAAGGCGTTACCAACTTGACAGGACTAGTAGCGCCCTATCCCCTTACCACAGATTTTTTCAAATAAAAAAAGATTTTAATGTGAAAATAAATTCAGATCTAAACCTTCAAACAACAATCCCAGAAATATTGAAGATTTCCATATCTACGATATTTTATTCAAACACTTATTCCAAATCATAAACAAAAAAAAATACAAATTCGAACAAATAGATGAATCGGATCCAAATCCCTTCTCTGCTACTCATATTTTTCAAAGCGTGGCCAGCTTTAGCATCGTGCAACTCCATCTTGGCCTAAACTTCATTGTCTTTTATGTGTTCTTGACCATCTTCTTCTTTTGTCGTAGTCATTGCGTTCTCAGCTTGCAACCAACAGATATTATTAAATGTATATATATAAATGTTTCTTTTTTAAAAAAATTCAGGGTTAAGAAGATGCAAGAAGATAGACCTGTTCTTGGGCTTTTGCGGTGAAGCTCTTGACAAGTTCTTTAGCGGAGCTGGCCACATCGCTCATCTTTTGCTTTGCAGACTCCATCTCTTGTTCTTGCTTCTTCTTCTTCTTCTTCTTCTGGGAAAGAGTTAGATGAACAAAGAAAGACAGATTGACAGAAAGGAAGAGGTGGATGAAGAACAATGTGAGAGGGAGAGATAGACGGGAGAGTTGAAAAATTAAAGGAAAGAAAGAGTGGGTGGTGAAAAATTAAAGAAAGAAAGAGTGGGTGGTGAGAGAGAGATGCGAAAGAGATGAAAAAAACATAGGGAAAGTGGATTTAATTTGGGATGGTAACGAGTTGGGGCGTTACCAGTCCGTTACCATTTAATTCAACTTTTGAACCGTCAGAAACGAACTCGGAAAACGAGAATTGAATTTTCGTCGATTGCTTGTTCGTAGTCAGTAACGGGTTGGTAACGCCTCTTGGCGTTACCAGTCTAGTAACACCCTGGAGCGTTACCATTCCGTTACCAGCTCTGAAATGGTAGCGCCATGGTAACGCCGTGGTGCGTTACTCTCTTCTGGGTCCACTTTTTGACCGTTTTTCACCCTTAGTAACGGACTGTGCATTACTATGCGCATTACCAAGGTTCCTACAACTACGTAGTGTATCCGAGTCCACAAGTTCGAATTTCAAATTCTTCATATTCCGTTCGAAAGGAAACATCCACCAATATCCGACAGGTCCATAAGTTCGAAGGTGCCAAGGTAGATGCATAGTAAGATGTTCCATAGAGTCAAAGAATGATGGCAGGAAGATCTTCTCCAACTTGCACAGTGTTATGATGATTAATTCATCAAGCTTCTCCACATCACCGAAGTGAATATCCTTATAACACAGTAGCCTAAAGAATTTGCAGAATTATGTAATTGTCGTCCAAATGCCGTCAGGAATGTAACCACGTAATGTAACGGGTTAAAGCCATCAGTACTTAACCCCAATCGTACGCTTCGGTACTCCTATGCGAAATCCTGATAACGTTCGTCGACGTGTTTCCATGCCTCACCTTGAGATGGATGTCCAACAGTGTCAGATACATTTCCACTTGCTCTAATATGATATGTCATGAACTCTGCAGTTTTAGACGATTGGTAAAGTCGTTGTAGCCGCTCAGTGATTGGAAAATATCGTAAAACCTTTTTAGGTTTCGGTTTCTTACCCGGATCACACACTTCATACCTATCCGCTCCACACACTCTACAATTCAATAACTTCTTTGAAGCTACCGTAGAACAACATACAATTATTCTCGCAAACATGAATTTTTCTATACGGTAACCCCACTTCTTCAACATACCTTTCAGTACTAAACATGCTCGTTGGCAACGAGTTTCCTCCGGGTAATATTTCATTGATATATCCGATCATCTCAGAGAAGAAGGCATCTGATACGTTGTGTTGACTTTTCATACTCAACAACTTAGATAACACCGATAATTTGGTGTACTTATACCACAACCTTCATATAAAGGTTTTGACGCATCACACAACAGTTGGAAAAATTATTGCGCCCTTTCGTTTGGCACTTTGGGCGCTGAAACGTCATCATTGTCATTATTCTGATCATCTTCAAAATTATTACAGTGCTCATAAAACCCAAAAGTATCACGAACCATTTCTTCATAAGCCGACCGTTCTTGGCTACCCTCAGAAGAATTAAATGCTGCGATTTCGTCGTACTTGCGATTTGATGATGTTGGCGTTAGTTCATCAAATCGATAACCTCGATAAACACATGGATTGATCTCGGTCGTTCACCATGACAATCCCACACATGATAATTGGGTTTAAATCTGTCTAATAGTAAATGATTGCCAATTTTTATTCGATCATAATAGTATCTATTTTTACACGGTCATTTCACCAATTATTTTCCATTTTATTTAGCAAGAAAAAATCCATAATCCAAGAATTCCTAAAGGTCAGTCCAAAATCTTTCACTTATATAGCAAGTCTCATCCTCAAAGCGCCGATACATCCAATCACGTCCTTCGCCCATTTATGACCTTTCCAATGATCATTCATCAATAAAAACAATAACAAACATGACAATTAATTATATATTACAAAAAACAAACACAAAAGTACTTAAATACTGCACACATTCATATATAAATATTCACATCATTTTCTCCTAATCCAGGGTGCATGGGTCCTATCATGTTCATAAAAGTACTATTAGTGAAGAAACTTTTATGGTTGTGTATGTAAAACTGTAATTACATAAATTTCAGCAGCATTTTGTCTTAGTTCCACACTATACCATTTCTCTGGAATATTACTCCCAAAACAGGTATAACGTGGAACAAGACTAAGAAATGCAACCGAAATTTATGTAATTCGATCAGTTTTACATGCACAACCATAAAAGTTTAATACACCGATAGTAAACTTTTACAAACTGTCCAACTTGGACAATCCATTTAAAACTCTCAGACAATATATTATTTTACAACGTTATTCCAAAATTTTGAAATAAAGTGTAAAAAAATATATTTTTATAAGTTTTCATAGACAGGAACTATGGCTCAACTAATTTAATTAAATTACTTAAAAATATAATAAAATTACCAATACATAAATTAAATGGAATGAAAAACTATGTAACCATAAATAAATAAATAAAATATTTATTACCTCGATACACCCTGAGTCGACTGCTGCTTCCACTCGATTTAATGATGATATTTCGTGTAATAGTTGAGAGAGGAGAGGGTATGAAACAAAGTTTGCGAAGTGTTGGAATAAAACGGGAGTATATATAGGCAGTCTAGTGCGTTCTCCTCCGCGATGCGTGGTCGTAGTAGGGATGATGGTAGATAGGGCACGTGCACGAGGGCGTAGGGTTTCGGTCGCAGAAACGAATCAGCCACCGCGAAATCATCATGCGGTGAGTCGCTCATTACGATCCTAACCACAGTTAGAGCTGCAGTGAAAAGTGACATCGGTTAGGGTCACGTAGTGTGAACAGGTTGAAGTTTGGTGTCCAATGCTTAGTCAGTTCGACGTGTCTCGTTACGTCCCGTCTGGAACCGTTAAAACAGAAACAATACATTCTTTCCATGTCCATGTGTCCATGCAGCAACAACAAATGAATTAAGAGGACGGTGGCTTTCATGATCAAATCAAATTTTGGTTGGTTCCACATCACTTTATTTGCTAGTACTACATATACACACATGTCATCATGTCATGTGATGACCTTGAATCACACCAGAAAGGATTTATGTTTGGCACCCAACACACAAAGAGTACTTCCTCCTTTTACTAAAATACACTTATAGTCTCATAATTTTAATTATTGTCCTAATATAATCTCATTTTAAGAATATGCACCAATAAGATCCCATTTTTTAAGTTTTTCTTTATTCATGATCATTTTCTATTAATGATCAGTTAAATTTAAAGGATCTTAGCAAAAAATGATAATTTTAGCCACTAAAATTTATTTAAAGAACCTATTTGCATCCTATGTTTTTGAGCCTAACAATTTAATCGTCCCCAAATAATTATAAACTTAACAATTATACCAATTTTTTTTCAAACTTCACCTATGCCTACCATACCCGCCGGACACCTTCGACCACAACTGAAAAATCCGGACTGGAGAAAAAATATCACGGACTGTAGATCTACATTCCGGTGATGTTTTTACCTTTTTATTATTTTCATATAAATTATTAAAATTTAAGTTGAATATTAAAGAAAAAAATCATTAATTGATTTCTGATTAATCAATGTGTTGTTTGTTGATATAAATTAATACTAGCAGTATTATACTCCCTTTATCTGCCAAAATTTCAATCATTTATTTTGCAATTTCATAATATTCAATCTATGTTTTTTTTTCATGAATTTTTAGATACTAAATATTAAATATTTCATATGTGTATCATAATTTAAAATCTGAATTTTTTAAATATATTTTTTGAATCTTTTAAAATTATTTATATTTATTAAAATTTAAGTTAAATATTAAATCTTAAAACACTAAAGGTAAATGGCTCAATTTTTGGGAACGGGGTATATTCTGGAGGATATTGTATGAGCGCCGGTTATATTTAGGTGGGAGTAAATATACACTGAAAACTACTCCATGAGAATTACCGCAACGTAAATCCCATCACAAAAGTTTTCGCATCTCCATGCACGTTGCTTCAATGAATCCTCCCATCTCAAATTTGTATCGAAACAAGAAATACGTGTAGTTGCTTAAGCCTTAAACCAAAATTTACCCGTTAAAAACAGACGTTCGTCGAAAACACTTGCACCATTTTTAGTTGTCCAACATGCAAAACAAGTAATTAGTTTTCATTGAAAACAGCTCCAATTACCGGCATTACACGTTAAGAAGACAATTAGGAGATATACATTCTAGCCCCCTAAGTTGGTCAATTTGTCATCTTGTAGAGTTCTTCTATATACCAGTATCTCTTTCACGCAAAGTCTTATACGTTTGATTTTATAACTTGGGTTTAATTTTAAATTTTCGTTAGGAAGTGTTCCCCTCAAATATTTACCGATTTTAGTTTTCCATATTTTATTCCTACTTGGTTTAGTATGTGGTGATCAGAGGTAAAGAATAAAAAAGAAACGAGTAAATTGCACAATCTATACCTAAACTAGAAACAGTGTTGCAAATATATGTCTGAACAAAATTTTGTTGCAAAAGTGACTCAAAAGTAAATATGAGTACGTTGTAAATCTATAACTACGATCCATCAAAATTTAACGGAAAATGTTGTTAAAATGCTCAACTTGACCCTTAGGGTTATTGAAATATGTTGAACACCTTAGCTTTATAATTGTACATTTTGAGCCATTTTTCTTAATTACATGTGTATTACTCAAATAATCTTTCCAAATCGATAATATTAATTATGACTTGAGTCTAAAATATCCACACACAAAATATCAAAAATGGTAGAAAAAATGTTTAAAATAGTATAAATAATAATAATATTTGTACTTAAATTAATTTTTTTTATTGAAAAAGTAGTTATTATCAAAATAAAATGCAAGAATGAATAATATTTTTCTAAAATCTTGAATGGTTATATTATATTTACATAATGTACAAAATCTCCAATAATGATATTAAAACAACAAAACAATACAAAATTTCAAATAAATTAAAGCATATTTTAACAATTTACATAGGGATAGAGTGCACCAATGGTTCTGTAACTTAAATTATTGTACCACTACGGTCATGTTTTAACTTTTTGTACCAATAAAGTCCTGTTTTTAAGTTTTTCTTCATTCATGGTCATTTTCAGTCCATTTACATTTAACTTTAACGGATTTTTGGGAAAAATGATAAAATTAGCAACTCAATTGTTTTTAAAAAAATTATTTACACCAAAAGTTTTAAACTTAACCATTTAGACACCCCAACAGTTTTAAACTTAACACTTTAACTCAAATGTTTTAATTAAGCCCAACAACACATAGCCACTGTCGGGCCGCGGCCATCGCCACCGGACAGTCGCCGCCGCCGCCAGAAAATGCCGGAAACTCAAAAAAAATTCGAGAACGTAGATCGGGGCCTAGGACCACCGGATCCCAGCCCAGGGCCACCGAATCGTGACCTAGTGTAACAGACCGTGTATAGTCCAAGATATTGTCCGCTTTGGGCCCCGGGCCCGCACGGATTTGCTTCTACCAAAATCCACAGGTAAAACGCGTCTTGTGGGGTTAAGGAGCAACCACCCTTATAAGGTATGCATTACTCCCTGATGCATTACTCCCAAGGCCGGCGAATCGCGGTCCCACGGTCGTCGATCGCGGCCTTGGTTAGTGATTCGCAGGTCTAGGGCCGCGATTCGCTAGCCCTGGGTCGAAATTTGGCTACCCTGGGCCGGGATTCGGCGGTGCTAGGCCCCGATCTACGTTCTCGGCTATTTTTTGAGTTTCTGACAATATTTTGGAGGTGGCCGGCGACGGCGGCAGCTATCCGGTGGCGGTGGCGGCGACGCAACTGTGGCTGGGTGTTGTTGGGTTTAATTAAAACATTTGGGTTAAAGTGATAAGATTAAAATTGTTGGGGATGCCTAAATGGTTAAGTTTAAAACTTGAGGTGTAAATAAATTTGTTTAAAACAATTGAGTTGCTGATTTTATCATTTTTTCCACAAATCCGTTAAGTTAAAGGTTGATGGACGGGAAATGACAATGAATGAAGAAAAAACTTAAAAACATGATTTTATTGGTACAAAAAATTAAACAAGGCCGTAGTGGTACAATAATTTAAGTTACAAGACCATGAATGCACTTTACCCGTTTACATAGTGTATTAAAAAGTTTAGATCGACAAGTTTTTTATTTTATTTTGAGAATTTATATTTAGCATTAATGATTTGGAAAGATTATTAGAAATAATACACACATAATATAAGAATAATGACTCAAAAAGAAAAGTTATAAAGCTAGGGGTTATTCAACACATTTCAAAAACTCTGAGGGTCAATTTGAGCATTTTAACCATACTTTCCGTTAAGTTTTATTGATGTTTAGTCGCAAGTATAGATTTACAACAATAAGTATAGTTTAAGTATAGATGATGCAATTTACTAAAAAAGAAACCTCCGAGATTCACCATTCAAGCATTGCGATCTAACCATGAGGTGAAGAGGGCTGCTTTTGTCCAAATCAATTGATATAATTAATAAGAATACTTATCACTTTTTCCACATTGACTCAACAAAGGAAAATGTATTAAGAAGGAATATGAGTTTAAGAACATTTTGGAACAAATAAGCACATAACAGAGGGGAACAGAGTTAGGATGGAACTTAGAAGGTGTAATCCACATCATATGGTGTAATCCACATCATATGGGGATCACCTGAATGGCATTTTTCACCTAAAAAAAGTCGGTGGGCGGAAGATAGAAGATAGGAAAGTAGAAACGCTGGCTCTTTTTTTCCTCCCTCAGGCCCGGCTCTGCGTATAAATCTGCCCAGCTTTGTTCAACTGCTTCCCTCCCCCGCTCTTCATCTCTCTCTCTCTCTCTCTCCAACTATTATTCCAAATTCAATAAAAAGCTGCACAACAAACAAGAGTTTAGCTTCTGGTACTGAACTAAAATAATCATACTTCAATTCATTCATATAAACTAAGCCCTGCTTTAATTTATGTGAAAGTGGATCTGCATGTGCACCGGAATCCTTGCTACAATCCATCTCTGCTAAAACTCTTCTTATTATTCTCCACCTCCGCCATTCTGTAGTATAAGACCCCTGTCTTCTCTCGATCAACTTCATCGGCCGGTCAGAGAGAAATATGGGTGAGGAAGCGAAGCAGGAAGACCCAAAGGCAGCCCCGCCTGCGGAAGAGAAGCCAGCGGAACCATCAAAAACAGAGGAGCCCAAAACAGAGGCACCTCCTCCTCCTCCTCCCGAGGAGCCTAAACCACCACCTCCTTTCGTCCTCTACGTCGACTTGCACTGCGTTGGGTGTGCCAAGAAGATCGAGAAGTCGATCATGAAGATCAGAGGTCCTTAACTTGTAAACAGGCTTCATCTTTATAATTAACCAACTAATTAATTAGTTCTGTGGTCAAAATTAAAGTGGTGGCGATTTTTTTTTTTTTGAGGCAGGGGTTGAGGGTGTCACAATTGATATGGCTCAAAACCACGTGACCATAAAGGGGGTCGTGGAACCGCAGGCCGTGTGCAGCAGGATCATGAAGAAGACCAAGAGAAGGGCCAAAGTGCTGTCTCCATTGCCCGCAGCTGAAGGCGAACCCATGCCTCAAGTGGTCGCGTCACAGGTAATTAATTAAGAGACAAAAAATAAGAACACTAACTTTATACTTTTTGTTTAATTCGACCCTCAACTATTATAAATGTGACATTTTTTGCATTGATATATGTATTTCAGGTGAGTGGATTGGCCACTGTGGAGCTCAACGTTGATATGCACTGCCAAGCCTGTGCTGACCAACTCAAACGGAAGATCATGAAAATGAGAGGCATGTGCATCATGTGACTAGTTGATTAAGAAAAGATCATTGGTTTAATATCGAGTACTAAACTAAGTTAGCACTTAATTAATTAGTTGGTGTCTAATACTGACAGAACAAACGAATTTCAGGGGTGCAAACGGCCGTAACGGAACATGCGACGGGTAAAGTGACGGTAACGGGAACAATGGACGCCGACAAACTAGTCGATTACCTTTACAAGCGCACCAAAAAGCAAGCCCGGATCGTTCCCCAACCCGAACCTCAACCCGAACCCGAACCACCAAAGCCGGAAGAGAAAAAAGACGACGGTGCCGGAGAAGCAGCACTAGCAGCACCGCCGGAAGAAGCGAAACCGGCAGAAGAGGAGAAGCCGGCGCCGGAAGAAGGCGGGAACAAAGAAGAGCCCAAAAAGGAAGAGAAAGAAGCGGAACCTAAAAACGACGGCGGTGAAGAAGGTCATGATCAGGATGGCATGAAAAGAATGATTTACTATTACCAGCCGCTTTATGTGATCGAGAGAATGCCGCCGGCGCCGCAGCTCTTCAGCGATGAGAATCCCAACGCGTGTTCCATCTCCTAGCTAGCTTGCTGGCTCACTGCAACTACTTTTAATTACCTCGTCTTTGATCAATAATTATGCTGCTTTAGTGTGAGATTCACCGCTCTCAAGCCAACGTACACCGGCGGCGAAGTTTTAGACAGACGTTCGGTGGACGCGGCAGTTCTCGATCGCAAGCATTTACATATTCGTGTTACGTAAATATGATTAATTAATGTACTTCATGCCGTCTAAAAAAAATAAAATGATGTACTTCATTTTTATTAATGAGAGTATATACGAGTATTAGTACAGACTGTATATATTACAGCATATGCAAGAAATAAACACCACTTAACTGATCAAATTGATCTCCTCAAAAGTTTAAAATTTTATCTTGCCTTCCATTTTGTTTATAAAGTCTTCCTTTTATTTTTATTTTTTTAAAACTCACATATGTTTGAATTTTCACCAAACCTAATCTATAAAAATTTTATTCTACTATGAATTGTTTAAAAAGTTATATAAAAATCATACTACTAATTAATTAGAAACTATATGTATACGTACAACTAAGTCTTTAGTCTTCATCTGTCATTTTTGTATAATTAATAATGTTCGAATTTTCCCCTTGAAATGTGTTGAAGAGAATATATTAAATTCTACATTGATAGTTTAAAATTGAAAATTATTCATGTCGTTGCTGGTATTATTTAAGTTTGCATCAATTGCTTGATAATTGATATGTCCTAGATTGTTTGCATGCATTGGCGGATAAGAAGGGGATTAAAATAGCAGATTGTGGTGAGTGGGTGAATGGGGTGTGGCAGTGGAAATGGAGATGGCGTTGAGGGGAAGAGAGGTTGGAGAACTTGATAAACTAATGAACATTTTGCAGGACACAGATATACAACCAGCCAATTGGAATACAGCTGGGAATGGTCTCTAGATGCTATACAGGCAGTGGCGAAGCCAGGAAAATTCTTTCAGGGTGGCAAAAGTTCTTCAAATATTGTAATAGATAAAGTAATATACTCACGACCGAAAAATTGTCTGCATTTCCTTTTTGGGCTGTTCCAGAAAAATTGATCACTTTCCTTAAAAGGAAACTTCTCACTCTCAAAGTTACTAAACTATCCTCACTTTATCTTTACTTTTTCTACCTCGTTTTTTGTGCACTCTCAACTAATGGGCAATTAAGTAAACATATACAAACATCTTACATTCACCTTAATCTCTGTCCAAACAAATCTACCAATCTTTCAGACGGAGGAGTATTATTTAAGTAACTAAATGAAAGAAGTTTGACTTAAATGAAAGTAATTCATATCAAGAGTATTAAAATCCCGACATACAATAAAAGTATATCTACTCCTTCGTCCTTCAAAATTGAACACATTTTCTTTTCGGGTTGTCCCTAAAAAATGATCAATTACATTAAAAGTAAACTTCTCACTCTCGAAGTTACTAAATTATCCCCACTTTATTTTTACATTTTCTACCTCATTTTTTGTGTACTTTCAACCAATGGGCAATTAATTAAACACGTACAAAAATTTTACATTCACCTTAATCTCCGCATCTAGACAAACCCATCAATCTTTTGGGGACGGAGGGAGTATGAAGTACTCAAAATCTAACATCGATGTTCCTTAAAATCTCTGAAATCATCAATCAACTCTTCTATACTAAAGGTTTATGCAATATCTTTCTCAGTATATAAAAGAAGACTATTGAATTTGACAAATTGGCCAAATTGAATAAGCCTGAGTGATAATTTATGGTCTCGATAATGGGTTTGGTGGGTTGAGATTAATGAAAAGAATAAAACAATATCAAATAGCATCCTAAACTATTCAAACCGTATACTATACGCCATACCTCCTAAAATTCTCGGGTGTGCCACTGTCCCCCATGCCAACACATACCTTCGCCAATGTATACAGGCTCATTCATAGTAGCCTCCTCCCTATCCTCATTGGCTGATCATCGAACATTAGAAAGGAGGCCTGGACAAAATGCAACCTCATGGAACACATGGATACCAAAGAAGATCAATATTTTCATATGGTGTGCGCTCCAAGATCGTCTACCTACATGCTTTCAACTCACTCTTCGCGGCGTTCATCTACAGAAAATTGGCTGCTCAAACTGTTGTTGCCCACTAGAGACGTTGGATCACTGTTTGGTTAGCTGCCCTCGTGCTAACATCCGATGGCAGCTTGTCTTCTCCTGGTGCAATTCAGGTCCTTTTTATGGCTGGATTTTAACAGCGCATTTTCAGCAACTGTTGTTGGTGCAAACTTGTCAAAGTTTCAGGTACAAGTTTGGGGTGCTATCAAAAGAATCGTAACCTGGAGCATTTGGAAAGGTAGAAATGAGGTGATTTTTACATATAGATCTACTAATTCCATATCTTGGTTAACCTCGGTGCAAATGCTCTCTTATCTATGGATCTCGAATCCCTGAAATTGCTTTTCTGTTACTTGGGTTGATTGGCTTGTAAATCCTCCAGGGGTTATTAGAAATGCTAAATAGTCATCCCCTTGCAGGATCATCTTGTACGCTTTGTAAACTGCTTATCAGAGCATAGTTTGACTCATTCTCTGAGCCTGGTTATGCATCTTTAATAAAATTTGTTGTTTTCCTTTCAATTTTTTTTTGATATGTATATGAAGAACAAAAAATACGTACTCCATATTAATTACGATCAGTTAATCTGGAAAGGGTCGGATTATATATATGTTGGTAATTTTGTTTATTTATTTATCCATCACAACGTTTGCGTTTGGCAATACGGCCATACGGATTGGGCTCATATATATATATCAGTTATTAACGGTAACCATCAATATTATTTATCACCCGGGTGAGGGCACTTGAAGAATGAGAGGTAGATATGCAATTTCAGATTACCTTGTAACTGAGCCATTTAAACTAGTGAGTGAAATATCATCTAGGTAATGATTATTGATTAACATGGTTGAACCGTAACATGTATATCGGCAACATATGAATTTATTTAGTTCAAAAATATATAACGTTTGTTATTTATTTATTTAAATTTGTGAATAAAAATTGTTTTTCTGCTCTATCAGATAAAGAACGTATAAAAATTGTGTCGTCTTGTCACTTTGTGGATTAATTTAAGAAAAGTTTTGTTTCCTTAGTCCATCAAAAGGTGGCTTAACTTTAAGTTGTCGACATCACATGCTGAGAATTCCAAGGTTAATAAGTAGGGATTATTTTATCATGGTTAAGTTTGTATTCTTTTAATTAGTCTATTT
This sequence comes from Stellera chamaejasme, assembly GCA_024586325.1. NCBI lineage: Eukaryota > Viridiplantae > Streptophyta > Magnoliopsida > Malvales > Thymelaeaceae > Stellera > Stellera chamaejasme. Next base: position 7,023,740 of record CM044982.1, on the reverse strand, counting down.
TTATATGAATCATAATTACCTGCAGCTTCCACAATATGTAGATAAAGCATTTTGCATATGGCAAATTATAGCTAGGTGAAAAATTGTTTTTAACAGCAATGATTTCATTAAAGAAAATAAGAAGTATGAAATTAGTTGCAGCAAAATATTATTAGTAGAACATTTATCCATCTGAAAACTATGGACCTGAAAATTAGGGTCATGACCTTGTAAAGAGACAGTGAATCATATATACCTTTGAATGGGTGTGGTGAGCAAGAGAAGAAAATTGTTGTGTTGTCGTTGAAAGTGAGGGAGAGATGGCGTGGGATTCACATGATGAGGGGCCCCTCCCTTGGATCTCATCCGATGAGTAATAAAGCCAAGCAACACACCAGAATCTGCTGCCAAAAGCCCCATATCCGACGTGGCATTGTCGCGTCTCTCACCCCACAATTCAATTTCATTTGAAATTATCAATTCCATAGCTCAAAAAGATACTACATACATACCACTGGTATTAAGAACGAGATGTAGGATTAGTGACAAAGATAGGTTAGACGAAGTCAAAATTTGTAGGGTTGGTAATTAGTAAGAGTTTGGTGGCTGACAATGACAATTAATTAAACAAAACCATAAAAGCAAGTGAAAAGATTAGATAAATTAAGTGGTAGCTAACGTCAGATCATACTGGATATAATTAATATTTAAAACAGATCATCATGAGCAGCATGTACATATGCAAAGGTAACTTTACCACTAATTAATAAGCTGTTTTAATTATTATATTGAGGCCGGGCAAATTAATAAGATAATTTAATGAAATTAATCAGAGGCATGCAATTAGGATGGTACTCATCATATTGATGATGTGGAAACACATGATTCTGATATGTCCAGAATTCAATTGTATTCCTCGGGTATGAATTGGAGTGAGAAGAAAAGAGAAAGAAGGGCAGGGCAGGGCAGGGCACATGGGGAAGGCAAGGCAAGGCAGGCAATCCCGAGTGCGTGCAGTTGCAGTTGCAGTTGCAGTTGGGTTTTTAGTAAAGCTGATTACAATTACATGCATGCACGTTGGATATGATTCACAAACAAACGGGGCTGACGCATTCCGCACACCCATCCAATTCAACCTACCTACACTTTTCTAATTAACTTCTCCAAACTGCCTGCAGCTAATTAAGTAGTATTTGATCTCATTCATAAATTGAATTAATTTATAGGAGGAGTATTAATTATACATGTGTTAATGCCGAAGGATTAACATTAATTAGAAATAAGATTGGGATTAGAGAATCATGCGAAGAATTTATCAGAAAAGGCGGGATAGAAGAATCCGGACGTGGTGAGGTGGAAAGTGGCGCGGTGGTTGCCTCGTCCTTGTTGCTCCTCTCCTCGATATCTTGCTTCCAACTCCGGATGAGCACACAGTACGACTCTCCGACGCTCAAGTCGGTTCTCGCTTCACAAAGTAAGTAGAAGCGCGAAAGTAGAGAGTAAAGTAAGGGGATTACTGTCTAAGTTTTCGTGTGTAAGACGAGGCGAACTTGAAGGTATTTATAGGGGTTGGGGCGGTATGGGCAGGTATGGGCGGGGGGGACAGTGTCACCCGCTCATTGTGAAGAATACTGTAACTCCAAGCCAAGGATAGTGGCTCGGCCTGAGCCTTGGCGAGCCCTCGGAGTTCCGTGGGCCGCAACGCTGGAGCGGGCCCGTGGCATGGGCCGCCGGGCCCAAGCCCCACAGCCTCACCATTAGCCCCCGAGGCGCCTTGTCGAGGGGATAGGACGAGGCGCCTTGACACGCTTAAGAAGGTAGCCGTTACACCACGTGTCGCTCCGCGTTGGTGCGTTGCGGCGATTCGCGTTTTTGACGCCTATAAATAACGAGTTTGCGCCTTCAAATTCACTTTCCACATTCTTTGCTTTCTCGCGCTTGGCTTCTTTGACTTTCCTCTGATTCTCCGTTTTCAACCGGCTCGACCATCTCGCTCGTCTCCAACTTCCCGTATTTTCGGTATGATTTCTTTTTCTAATTCGATTCGTTCTTGTTGGTTCCTCCTCGGGGAGATGGCGGACGATTCCACCGATGGGGATTCGTCTCGGCTCGCTTCCTTGGCTCTCCCGGAGTTCATAGCATGTCGAAGCGCCGGGAAAAGAGGTTTGTAGAGAGAGTGGCCCGTCGTCAAAGAGGCCGAGGTTGAAAAGCCCTACCCGAGTCCCCCGACGACATTGAGTCCAAGATGACTGGAAAGTGGCGCGCGCCTAGCGCTAAAGTTCAGTTTTCCGAGGACATGGATTGGAGAGTCCCGGCCTCGAGACAGGCGAACAAGCCTAATGAGGACGAGTTTAGTGTTTACTCGGTTTACTTGAGATGGGCATGCGCCGCCACTCGGGAATTCGAGACTTCGGCTTCTTGGCTTTACGACTTAGCGCCAAGCCGGTGGTGCCCAACTCCTGGAGGCACATCATTGGCTTCAAGCTCTTCGCCTGTCAATGGGCTTCCAGCCTACGTCCCCAACTATTCCGCCACGCCTACAAGATCTCGGTCGGTGGGAGTGGCGGGGCATTGGTACCACTTGGCCCATCGCTGCAATCGCTAACTCCAGTGCCCTACGTCGAACCACGGATGGAAGAAGAAGTTCCTCTTCGTCCAGACGCCCGCTCGGCCGGGTTTAGGACTTCTTGGAGGACGGTCGAGTCCGAGCGGGGCGTGAACTCGATCGGTGAAAGTTCCCTCTTTGGACAAGAGGGTCCGGCTCTGGTCGAGCTGCGAAGGAGGGCTCGCCCGACCTTTCCCGATCGAGGCCGTTCTTGAAGCCGGCTGGGCTGAACTCCCAGAGGAGGTGCCTGATTTGGATGAAGCGCATCGGCTTGCTTCGGGCCGAGGTAGTCCCTCACCGGTGGGTGCATCGTCCGAGCGCCCATAATTTTATTAAAATGCCCGACGAGAGCGGCTCGGACGATACGCCTCATCCATTTCTTTAACTTAGCAAATATTGTACCTTGCTTGGTTGAGTACCTTAACGTTTTTATCATCCTCCTTATTTCTTACTCAGTTTCAAACATGGACGCCTTCGAGAAGGCCGAGGCAGAAGCCTTCATGGCGTCGCCCGTCGTTCCCAGACCCAAGAGGGGGCGAGGCGGGAAGGCCACCGCCTCCCGAGGCCCGGCCTCTTCCCGCCCCAGCACCGGGGGAAAAAGCCCCAGCAGGATGAGGGAGGTCTATGGCCCGGGGCCCGCCTCGGATGCCCACGGCCCCGGCTCGGAAGCGATTCGGCGGGAGCGAGGTCGCCCGCGAAGAGGCCCTCGCTCGGCTGGGAAGAGAGCTGGATCTGGAGGCCAACGACCTCCGGTTCCTAAGGGTAAGGGCCCCGCCGAGAGCCTATTGATGTGCCGAGCGAGCCGGAGTCTCTCACGCCTCGCCCCCTGTGGCTCGTCGGGTCGACCTCAAGTCGCGCGACCTAGCGTTCACGGTGGCCGAGAGACCGCTGAGCAGGCCCCGACAACCAAGGCTCGACCCTTTCGAATCCCGAGTCGCTACGACTCCATTGGGAGTCTATGGTCTCGGCGAGGGACGTCGAGGCGTTGCGTGCTGCAAGCCCCGACGGTCGAGTTGAGTCATGCTCTCCGGAGGAGCTTCTACTGGGTAATCTTTCTTAGTCCAACTCGACCGTTAATTGCCCACCATTAGTTAAGGGACTCTTTGCAAACAATCTTTTTGAAAAACGCATAGGCATCAATTTGCGCCGAGGATATTGGGCGGGATGAGGAGACGCCGCAGAAGCTCGGGCCGAAGTTGAGAGGGCTCGGGAGGAGGCTGAGCTCCTCCGCAAGGAAAGGGATGAGGCCTGCGCCGGGCTGAGGAGTGAGTCCAGGGCTCTTGGGCTGTCAAGACCCTTGCCCGGGAGAGGATCTCAAGAAAGCGGCCGAGGAGGCGTTGGCCGAGCTGAAGAGAAGCATCCCGGCCAAATTGATGAGGCCAAGGCCGCCTTCTGGAGAGCAACCAGTATAAACAAATGAGGGCCAAGGACACGGGGCGAAATGCCGGCTCGCCGTCGCCGACGTGGTCGAGGTGTTCGGGGAGGTTTACCCCGGGCTCGACCTTACTCCCATCCAGTCTCTCCCGAACAAGGAGAAAGCGGTGGAGAGCCGAGCCGCTTACCGTGTCCCCAAAGACTCGCCCCTCTACAATGCCATCTACGATTACAACTCCGAAGAAGAGGAGGAAGGGGACGAGGCCCCAAGGGAGCATCCGGGCGCAGGCTCTTCTCATGCGTAGTTCAATTTTTCTAAGTTCGATTTATGTCCGAGCCACTTGGGCTCGTGGTTACGAACAAAGCTTAGGGTCCGTAATAATACTTTCAATTTTTCTAAGTTCAATTTATGTCCGAGCCACTTGGGCTCGTGATTAAGATCAGGTCTAATAATTTTTCCTCGTAACATTTCGTCAATTTACTATTGCCTTCCCCCTTTTTATACTTCATTCTATTAGCCGGGCCACATCGCCCGGCTTTATTGCTCGCGTGTAATGTTTTGAGCGTTTGGAGCTAACTCTTCTCATAGTGCCGAGCTACGGTGGCCCGGCACATAATACTCATTTCTTCGAATAACGGTTCGTACACTTTCCCCGTCAAACTAAGCATAATATTTTTGAAGGCACTCCGCATTCAGTAGCGGTTGATCATTGTCCCGTCAGGTTTCCCCAGTCTATATGCCCCTTTTCCCAATTCATCGACAATCAAATAGGGGCCTTCCCATTTTGGGGTACATTTACCCTCAGCATGATCTTGTTGAGTTGTGGCCGTGCTCCGAAGCACAAGGTCCCCTGTCTGGAACCTCCTCGGCCTAATTTTAGCGTCGTAGTACCTCTTTATTCTCTGTTGATAGGCCCGGCTATGCTGCTCGGCCTTGTCACGGGCTTCGTCCAATAAGGTCAGGCTAGTGCAAACCTCTTCATTGTTTTCTCCTTCGAGAACTGGCCGACCGGAGGAGGGACTGCCAACTCGACGGGCGTCACGGCATCCATTCCATACGTAAGGGCGAAAGGGGTGTTACCCGTTGATTCGCGGGCGTCGTTCTCATGGCCCACAAAACCTCGAGGCAAGAGGTCGGCCCACGCTCCTTTCGCCTCTTCCAATTTCTTGTTGATGGCGTTCTTGATGGCTTTGTTGGCTGCCTCCACCAGTCCATTGCTCTGAGGATGCGCCACGCCCGCATTGCAGTGCTTGATTCTCAAGCCTGCCAAAAGGCTTCTATTCGACGACCCGTAAAATGCTTTCCTTGGTCAGTCACTATCTCCCGGGGCACCCCAAAACGACAAATTATGTCATCGAAGATCATATCAGTCACGTCGTCTTGCCTGATACTTGATAGGGCCCGGGCTTCGACCTATTTTGTAAAATACTCGACGGCCACCAAGACAAATTGTCTACGTCGAGGGCCATGGGAAGGGACCCAAAATGTCCAAGCCCCATTTTGCGAAGGGCCAGGGAGCCACAATGGGGGTCAAAGGCTCGGGGGGTCTTCGCGGAGTGTTGGCAAAGCGCTGGCACTTGTCACATTTCTTAGTGTATGTCTCTATGTCCGCCTTCATACTTGGCCAGAAATAGCCGGCCCTCTTCAGCCTTCGCAGAATCTGTTCGGGGCCTTGGTGGTTACCACATATCCCCTCATGCACTTCGCAATGGCGACTTGCGCCTCATCGACCCCAGGCATCTTAAGTACGGCTCAAAGCCGAAGGACTTTCGATAGAGATCGCCCGAGGGGAGAGGTAGAAGCGGGCCGCCCGGACCACTAACTTATGCGCTTCCTGGCATCTTCCAACAACTCCCCTGTCTCTAAGTAGTGCGCAATTGGGCGCGCCGGTCTCCTTCGGCAAAAAGGATGCCGACCTGCTCCCCTCAATGGGACGGGGCTCGAGGTTTCAACATATACCTCGGAGATTTCCTCGGTTCCGGCGGCTAGGCGCGCTAGGCGTCGGCCTCGGCGTTTTCAACGAGGACTTTAGTGATCGAGGCACTTCGGAAGTCTTTGTTGAGCCCGTGCAACCAACCTTTGATATTTTTCCATCTTTGGAACTTTGGTCGCGTATAGTTCGGCAGATTGGCCCACTACGAGTTACGAGTCTGTATAGATTTCTAAAGTAGGTGCCCCAGCTATTTTGGCCAATCGCAGGGCCATCAAGACGGCCTCATATTCCGCCTGGTTATTGGTAGCTGGGAACATCAATCTGGCCGAGTGGACGGTTCGATACTTTCCAGGGCCTCGGAGTACTACTCCGACACCTGCCCCGGCCTTATTGGAGGAACCATCCACGAAGGCGACCCACCTTTGCGCCTCCGTCGGCGCTTCGTCTCTTTCTTTGCCCCGCCCCGTAGCCGCGCACACAAAGTCGGCGAGTTCGCGACTTAATGGCTTTTGGGGCGTGAAGTCAATGTGGAATTCTGTGAGCTCCATACTCCATTTACTCATTCGCCCGGAGAGATCGGGCTTGGTGAGGCACGCTCGGAGTGGCGTCTTTGGACATTACCTTAATGGGATGAGCTTGGAAAGTACGGCCGCGGCTTTACGGCGCTCACAATCACGGCGAGCCTCCTTCTCCACATTGGAGTAGTGGGGCTCTCCCCTTCGAGACCTGTGACAAAATAAACGGGGAGTTGCTCTCTGCCGACTTCTCGGACTAGCACTGCGGCTAAACTCTCGTCAGAGTATGAAGTGTAGAGCAGCAGGGTCTCCCCCGGTTGGGGCGGATGTAGCGTGGGTAATTGGGCTAAGTGCTCCTTAATCTTGGCAAACGCCTCATCGCATTCAGCTGTCCACTCATATTGTTTCTTTCTGAGTAACCGAAATAGGGGGAGGCACCTCTTCGACGAATTGGAGAGGAACCGGCCGAGGGACGCCATGCACCCCAACAACTGTTGAAGTTCTTTAACCCGAGTGGGAACTTCCATGGCCCGGATAGCTTCCACCTTATCGGGGTTAGCTTCAATTCCCCTCTCGGTTATCAGGAAGCCGAGGAACTTGCCTGATTCGACCCCAAACACACATTTTTAGGGTTGAGGCGCATTTTGTACTCCCGAAGGACGATGAAGGTCTCACGGAGGTCATCGACATGATCTCGCTTCGTTTTGCTCTTAACTAGCATATCATCCACATACACTTCAACATTTCTACCGATCTGCTTCTCGAACATTCGGTTGACGAGGCTGGTATGTCGCCCGGCGTTTTTAGGCGAAGGGCATCATTTTATACCCAAAATGCCTAAGTCGGTTATGAAGGCGGTTTTCTCTCGTCGCTCGGCTCCATAAAGATTTGATTGTAACCGCTATACGCATCCATGAAAGATAATAATTCATGCCCAAGTGGCGTCCACCAATGTATCAATACGAGGGAGAGGAAAGGGTCCTTCGGACATACTTTGTTCAGTCCGTGAAGTCTATACACATTCTCCACGTTCCATCAGTTTTCTTTACAAGAACTACATTGGCGAGCCACAAAGGGTAATAAACTTCAACGATGAAGCCCGCCGCTAGAGCCTCTCCACTTCATGCGGATGGCCGCCCTTCTTTCCATATTGACGCCTCGTCTCCTTTGGATGACCGGCTTGGCGTCGGCGAAATGCTCAACTTGTGAGTAATGACCTTGGGGTCTACCACGGCATATCAGCCGTGCTCCATGGAAAAATGTCTTTGAACTCCTCAACAAGCCCTTCAATTTCTCCTCTTCCTCGATTGGCAACTTGAGGGCTCACGCCAAGGACGTCCAAAAGAGGGAGGACAAGCGGCCCATAATCCATATGATACTTGATCATCCGGATGAGAAGGCCCGGCCGAGCACTTGAACAACCTCCTCATAGCCCCGAATGCGCCCCAATAGTCTTTGATAACGGCCCCGAGGCCGGGCGCTCCTCACATAAGAACCCCCTCACCATTGAGGCTGAAATAGCGAGTACGGGGTAAAAAGGATTACGGTTGACACGGGGCTCAGCCCGATATATTGTTTTGCCATGCATTTCGCATGATGAGCCGGAGATCCAGGGCACTCTCAGCAAGTGTACCATGCCTGTCTATGGGCCGCACACCAACCCCATCTCTGTTCTGGGCACTGTCACTCTGCCAGTATGCATCAGTCAGAACTTAGATAAAGAGGGTGTCCCTCAGCCGTGGCGGAAGTATGCTTTAAGGTGGTCAAGTCACCGAGCCCCTACAATGTTATCCTCGGGATACACACTCAATCTCTGTTCGACCTGCATTTGAGGCCGAAGACCATGGAAGTACGTCTTCCAACTTCACGAGGACCAATCATCATTCACACTCGCCTTCCGAGTGACTCGGCTTTCCCGGCCCCCCTGGTAAAAAGTCTAGAACGATTTTATGGCTATCTAACTCCGTTGGATTTGATTGACCTGTCCACGGACAACTTCGATCTCAGGGATGAGGAGAAAAGGCCGAGGGGCTCGGCAGCCGAGGAACTGAAGGAAGTGATGATCACGGACTTGCCGGAGCAGGTCACCAGGATTGGCAGCCGAGGAACCGAAGGAAGTGATGGTCCGGTGGTACTTGCGGTACAATTTTTGTTCCTTTGTTACGGGGGTGACCTCATGGCGCGGGGCCTTTCAAATCCTTGTTGCCGCTCGAGGACGGCGAGGATTTGCTCTGCAGGAGCGTTAAGGAGTGAACATGTCGGGCGCTGGGAAGCGCGGGTTGAAAGCGCCCCACCCCTCGACCCCCTCGGCCAGTCTGAGTGACCCCTCGGCCGGAATCCGTCGGCCGACGCTTGATCGATCGTCGGCTTGGGCACGATTGTCGGCCTTTACGGCTGTAAGGTATCTTCCAAATTGATGAAGGGCTCGGCCCGCTCGTAGAACTCCAAGAGAGTCACGGGTGCTCGTCTGCGGCGTCCCTCCCAAAGGGTGTCACGGGATTGGCGCTGCCGAGGCGCGTAAGTGGCTACCTCATCCGACACATTGGTCATCTCGGCGAGGCGGTCATTGAAACGGTTGATGTAGCCTGAGGGCTCTTGTTTGTCTGCGCCACATCCCTTAAGCCGAGGGGATTCCTCCTCATCCTCTTCTTCCCAAGGTATTGGCTAACGAACATCCTTTTCAAAGACTTCCCGAGTTGTTGCGGTCCACAGGGTGATCATGAGTACCATGACCGAGCCACCCCTTCAAACTTTGGGGAAAGCTCGGGCCATGGCCACATCGTCATAGCCCACCCATCTCATCTTGTCTTGAAGATCTGGCGTGGTCTTCCGGATCGATCGTCCCATCATAAAGAGCGAAGTCCGGTAGATTCATAGGTTGGGCAGTGGGGCATCGAGCCACTGTTATCTTGTTGTTGCGCGCAGCGCCTGTTGGGCTTGTAGTAATGCCACAGGCTTGAAGGCGCGGCATTGTTCTGTTGCGCTTGGAGGTACAACTCCAAAGGGGATGAGGTGCAGGCGGTGTGCAGGCGGCCGAAATGGCCGGGTCGACCCCGTGTGGGGCATCCGGAAAGAGTGGGGCCAAAACCTTGGAGCCTCGTAGGAGGTCATTCGGCGACATTCATTGCTTAGGCCAAATGGCTGGGGTCCCGGAAAGGCGTTGGGGTCGAATGTCGTCGCCAGAATCGACGTTGGAGTAGATACTGGGGTAGTAAAGACCGGGGTGGCATGCGCCGTGGCGTGAACAGTAACCACGGAGGGCGTGGCACTTGGTGCAGTGATATTCGTTTGCATTTGCCGGAGGCGGTTTGGCGAAATCGGTGGCGAGTTCCGGGAGCGACCCCATCACTGTCGCCGTCGCTACGTTGCGCGACCCCCTGTCGGGGTAGTCGTCTCGGATCTGGATGGAGTGGGGCTCACTAGTAATGGGGCTGAATCGCCGTAAGGATTGCCTCCGTGCCGTAGGCAAGCCGATGCAGATGGTAGAGTAACCCTTGGATCTGAAACCGGGCCCCACGGTGGGCGCCAAATGTTAATGCCAAAGGATTAACATTAATTAGAAATAAGATTGGGATTAGAGAATCATACGAAGGCTATCCGAAAAGGCGGGCCTCCCGAAGAAGAATCGGACATGGTGAGGTGGAAAGTGGCGCGGTGGTTGCCTCGTCCTTGTTGCTCCTCTCCCTCGATATCGCTTCCAACTCAGGATGAGCACTGCACGACTCTCCGACGCTCAAGTCGATTCTCACTTCACAAAGTAGCCGAGGCACGAGAAAGTAGAGAGTAAAGTAAGGGGATTACTGTCTAAGTTTTCGTGTGTAAGACGAGGCGAACTTGAAGGTATTTATAGGGGTTGGGCGGTATGGGCGCAGTATGGGCACGGTATGGGCGAGGGACAGTGTCACCCGCTCATTGTGAAGAATCTGTAACTCCAAGCCGAGATAGTGGCTCGGCTGGAGCCTTGGCTGAGCCCTCGGGTTCCGTGGGCCGCAACGCCTGGAGCGGGCCGTGGCATGGGCCGCCGGGCCCAAGCCCTGGCCTCACCAACATGTAAATTAATTACTCACCCGGCCGGCCGCCGGTATATTTATATTAATTAAGTTCTATAAGAAAAAGTACTGCATACATGCATGCCCCAGCAGCTAACTTATTATAAATGGATATATTTGCAGCATGCATGCATGCATGTAAATAATCAAATATTAGGCCGAAACGATGACATGGATGTAGTGCTTGCTACTGTATAAAACTAAAAAGGAGGCACGTAGTCGACGGAATTAAAGTTGAAAAAAGATGTTATCCACCACTTTTCCTCTTTTTTACTTTTCGGCTGGCTAATTAAATTAAAGATGATTCTAGCTAGTATTGTATATTGGCCAATTAGAATCTCATCGATCCATTAGTTAACTTAATTATATATAATACTGTCTAGCTAATTATGGAATTCGATGATCAGTAGTACTAGCTAGCTAGCTAGTCATGCATGGTATATAAAAGAAGGCTCCCGATCGAGCACCTAGCTAGCTTGTCCATGCATTCAGGTTTCAGGAAATTATATATATATATTAAGCATCATTGGATCACAAGTAAGTAAGTAGTATATTATATGGCTGCAGATCATCATGAAAAAATGCAAATAGTTGCGGTGAAGAATGTGGAGCCACAGTACGTTGAAATGAGAGTGCCTCTCTATTCTTATGGTTGCGAGAGAAAAATCAAAAACACTCTCGCCCATCTCAAAGGTATAATTATTATATATGTAGTACGACTATACATTAATTAATATACTGGTTAATTAATTTCATTTCCTTTCTATTTTATGCACTGTACTGTATATATAGAAGCTTGATTAATTAATTAATTAATTCTGATCATCATGAGTATATATACTACATGCAATTTAATTAATTTAAGGAATGGTGATGTTGGTTGCAGGAATATATTCAGTGAGTGTGGACTACCGGCAACAGAAAGTGACGGTGTGGGGGATATGTAACAAACACGATGTGTTGGCGATGGTGATGAGCAAGCGGAAAGCGGCTCGATTCTGGGACGAGGAGGAGACCATTCATCAGCTGGATGATGATGATGATGATAAGCCGCAGCCGCCGCCGCCGGCAGTAGTAGTGCACAACAACAAGTCGGGAATTCATAAGAAGTTGATGATGATTAAGTCTCAGAGGCCGGCTGCTGCTATTACAACTCTCTTCAGGACTCAATCCCTTAGCTTCAAGTTGTCTGTCAAGAAAGCTTTTAACCGATCCTTTTCCTTCTGAAATGTCTCAAGCCAAGCCCACCCCACTACTACTTTCTTTGGCCCGCCCGTAGTCATGATAGAGGTTGTAATTAAGCCCAACCCACACTGACTATGGACGGACGGACGGACACTCACTCGACTTAATTTCAATATTATTATTGCACAGAAGAACTGATGACATACATGCATGCATGTACTCTCTCTCTCTCTCTCTCCCAAATTAATTGCTCAATTTAACTCTCTAATTTCCACTTATCATTTACAAATAATTTTTTTGATATCTAATTAATAATGTATTGCTAAATTTTACTACTATTATGGTGTGATGGAGATCTAGAGAATTCGGTAAATAACGCAACAAATAAATTATTATATTCAGAAATTAGATACAGCATTTATAATTTTAAATATAAATTATGTAAATTACTACTATAATAAAAGGCTGGAAATTAAAAAAATTACTACAAGAAATTCTCCTTTTGTTTTGATGATAAGAAATTGCAAGGAGAAAAGACACGAAGGTTCATACGAATCAACAACAAGGGTGGTTTCCAACTTCCTGTTTTCGCAAGTGGAGATTGAGTACACGCATCTTCAACACCACCAGTATTCTTTCTTTCTCACCCCGGACCAAATCGGATTACAAAATCCCCATGTGAATCCAATGTGAGTCCTCTCCATTTTAGTGCATTGAATTGAATATAAGAGGTGGACTTGGAGTTCAAATTACATCCAACTACTCTACTACTACTATAAATATTTGGACGACGAATTTGTCATTCAAAATCACCCATGATCTAGAGATCCACTCTAAATCCAAAAAGAAAAGGAGAATTAATTACTCCGTTAAAAAGATGATGAGAGTGGGGGTGGTGGCGGAGCTGTTGGGATACGCGGCGGCGCTGGCGAAATTAACACAGACGCTTCTGGCTAATTTGCCTACGGATTCTAGTTCCACAACAACATCATCCTCATCAGACAGTCGCCATGAATCTTCTTTCATTGTTTTCTTTTAGCAGGAAGGATCAGGAACAGAGTTTATATTATATGCTAGCTAGGATCCCAGCTAGCTAGCTATAGCAAAGGGATTCAGATTTCAGAGCGGCGTTATCTAATTTTGGAGCAAAGCAATATATAGTGAATATATATATATAGGCGTGCGTAGAATATAGCTACCTCTGTTCTTCTACTTGTACCATTAGCAGCCCTAATTAGGAGGAAGATCGGACATTGCTTCTTTCATTTTGTTAATTATTGACATTCCCGATAACTAGAACATGTCCTCTTTGCTCCTGCAGCCACTTGTATCATCTTAACACAATTGATCAACATTGTACCATTAGTTATATTAACATACCCACTAATGATGTTAATTAATCGTGGTATGTACGTATGAGTGAGACATAAGGAGACATGGAAGACTAGTGATCTCACTAGTCTTCTCATAAGTTAAAAAATACTCGAATCCTCGGTCAATCATATGAGGTTAGTTTTGTTGTAAAAGGACTCCTATTATACAGGTGATTTGGATTACTACACAAGTTGATAAGGAAATAAACTTAACCGGCCATGCGGAAAATAATTACCATTCTCAAACGTTATCTTATATTTTTACGTAAAATGCCATAAGTCACTGAAATGTCTTTACCTTTCTCCATACTGATATGGTGGTACTAATTCTAAATGATATGGTAAAAGATAAATGAAGACAACTGAATGATAAGTAGAAAAAATCAATAAATTAGAGATAATGTGGCAATGAAGGAAGAATTCGGTAGCAAAACTCTACCAAATTACATCCACCCTTAAAGGAATATGCACATTTGGCAAGATTCTTCATAGTTTATGCCATTTAATGATCATGATTCTCCCAAGTAAACAATTTTTTTAATCTCTATCGAGTTAAATGTATCAAACTTTACTCGAATGGATGAAATATAATGGGAAATGAACCCTTCACATGGCTCTACACAGTCCATGAAACATGCAACAAAATATTGACATGTGTCCTCAGTGGCGGGCACAGGATTTTTGACATGTGGGGGCACAAACTATCGTATTATTTCTTAAATTTTTTGAATAAAAAAATATGCTAATCTAAAATTTTCACAATATGTACCTATGTTTCCCATGATTTTAACATATATATATATAATGATAGTAAAAGCTATAAAAAATGCTTATTGTGGCGGGAATGTTGTTAGACTAGATAATATTTAACATATATGAATTATTTAATGTCAAGTATTAACTCATAATTTATTTAAAAGTTGAAAGTGTAATAATTTTTTAAATAAATTCGAACAACATAGCGAAATACTGTGATAGAATATTCCGATTTTATAAAATACTGAACTCCTATCTGTTAGAAGAGAAACAATTTATTTTATCTAATAATGGTTAGTCAATTTATGAATATTTAGAACTAATTTTATCAAAACTTTAAGATTTGTACGATAAAATAAAAAGTTTTATTATTTCAATAGAAACTAGACATAGTTGAAGGACTGCATAAGTAATTTACTCAATTTGTTATCATATGATGGGTCACGGCCCACATGACTTTCATGCTCGCTACTAGCCTTTCTTTTTTTGTTGGCTCTAAATGTAAGTTAACCCTCAAACTCTGTATTTGTTTTCAAAATGATCCATATACTATATTTATATCAGAAAATACTACCAGTATGATCATAATTTGTAAATTTTTATTGGGGGCACGTGCCCCCGCGTGCCCCCATTGTGGGCCGGCCCCTGTGTGTCGTACTCCCTGAGTTCCAAAATATATTTTTTTTGACGGTAATCCCAAAACATTTGACACAATATTATCTAATAGATAATTATAAGGATTGGATATTTATTACTCCATTTGACGCTAAATATTTTAGACGTTTCATTTTCTACATTTAATCTATAATTTTTTTAATTTTAAAATATAAATTCAATCTTTTTATATATAAATGGAGTAAACTCTATCTATGGTCCCTTAAGTTAAATCATTGTCCTATTTGGGTCATATTTTAAGAATTTGTTATTCTTTCGTCCTTTAAGTTACATTTTTGTTCTAGTGAGATCCTTCCGTTACATTTTCCGTTAAAAACTGTTTAAATGAGGGTATTTATGTAAATATTTATTTTTAGTATCCAATGTAACCCTAACTTCTTTACAAATCTACAAATTAACCCTAAATAATTTTAAATTGTAGCAAATTCACCCCATAACCTTACCACTTCCAACGATCCGACCCCGCAATCTCTTATCCAGGATCACTCTGTCCAACGCCATCTTACACCCCCGTTAAGCACTGCTTGTGCTACCGCACCCTTCCCCACCCCAGTCTCGTTGAGTGGTAGCCGATCTATAACACCCCAACCCCACCTTCTTGCCCCGGAGTTCCTTAGCGTATTAAAGAACGCACATAGAACTCCACCAACTTTCAGCTCCTACCATGAGCCCTGCTTTTGGCATATCACGAATCAAATGAAAATGAGCAGCATCATAACCTATCTGAAAATAATAGAATTCAAACTTGAAGAACTCATTTCAACTCTCGGTTGCGGTGCCACAAAGAGCAACTGCTCGGAAGGTCAAACGCCACAAGTTTACATTTTGAGAAAAATTCCCCAAAGACAAGCGATGCTCAGGTACCAAAACTCTATTAAAGTGAAAAGAACGTTGATTTTATCTACAACAGATTGCTTCCTCTATACAACCTACCTTCTTATCAAGAAAGAATGAGAGAAAATTCGAAATTTGTAGGCTACCTTGATGCGTTTAATTGAGGACCATGTGAAGTGCTAAAGTCCAATCGCGAGAGTTTTTTGCTTCTATGGTATGACAACCATACAAATTGCAGCTAGCTGAAGCTATCAACAATGTACCTACTAAACAGAACAAAAGCCAAATGATGACAGTAGTCCCAGCCACCTAGCCTCGGCCTTCACTGCCTCCGTATAAACTCAACTAGCCTTGCCCTAGCGTTGCCGGCTCACCCAGATCTGGAATTGCGTCCGGATGTGCAAGCCAGTTTTGTGGTCCCGATCTGAGCGACGGGAGGGGCTACGGAGGATTGTGGCTCGTACAACGGTCTTCGAAAGAGTGAGGTAGCGGCACTGCGGTGCGATGAGGTCGGCGGCGGCGGCGTGGTGTGATGAGGTATGTGGCGGCAGCGTGGTGAGATGAGGTATGTGGCGGTAGCGTGGTGCGATAAGGTCTGTGGCGGTAGCGTGGTGCCTGGGTGAGGAAGGGGCAGGTCGATATCGATGCGTCATGGCTTTCTTGTCAGCAATAAGAGCGAGAGCAACAACTGAGTAGTGGACCTTGGTATCGAAGCGTTCAAGGTTCAAGCATCAAATCCACAGAACGAAGGTTTCTAAACACTAGAGCGTGCTGGTGTTGGGTTTTGTAAAATTAAAACTTGTAGGGCTAATTTGTACGATTTTAAATTAAGTTAGGGTTTAATTGACTATAAGATATGAACATTTACATAAATATCCCTATTTAAACGGTGATTTGACGGAAACTTTAACGGATGGACTTCACTAAGACAAAAATGTAACTTAAGGGACGAAAATGATACAAATTCTTAAAGTATGACCAAAATAAGACAATGGTGTAATTTAGGGGATCATGGGTGGAGTTTACTCTATACAAATGGTAATTTGATGTGTCTGTTTTATGAACATATAATTGAGACAATTAAATTTCACTAAAATAGTTTCATTGGGGAATTGGTCATGGTCTAAAAGATATTTCAGAGGCTCATAAAGGTCCATTTACAGGCCAAGGCCAAACAACCTTCGGCGTATGTGGTCTTTTCCCAGTATTTTATTGTTAAGTATAGTCATGCTTTTTTCGCTTGATCTATCTATATAGAAATTTTTTCCACTAAATAATAATATCGATAAAATAAAATCAACTGATAATGGAAATTTGAGTGATGAAGGAAGTATATTACTCTAAATTATTTTCACTTTATCGCTCATTTTTCTATCTAATTTTTTCCCTCTAATTTCTGTTCATCGAGAGCATAGTAAAAGAAGGGACATGAATAATGAATTGGTAGAGAAATTAACTCTGAAAAAAAAGACAAGGGTCTTAAATATACTTTCTTAAAAACTAGGAGGACCAACTAATTACCGTCGTAAGAATTTTAGAAGGACACGAGACGACACGAGTGGAGAGAAGTTGAAGCGAGCACAATGCGGGGATTGACTTGCTAGCTTCTTCTACGGTGACTCCGCCAAGCCCGAGGGCCGACACTTTGTACTTCCATCATCGTTTCTTTTCGGTAAGATTTCTGTTCATCTTCATAATAATTTCCACGGAAGTTCTCTGATTCTTGTTAATTTCCTGTGTATATGTTCTGGTATGTTTGTTGATTCGAACCAGTTACACCCTGATTGATAAGAAATGGCGGAATTCCGAATTTATTCGGGCAATGGAGGCTATCCTTTGTCTTATTCAAATTTATCGCCCTTAGCTCCGCCGTTTAACGTCGACCGATCAAACCCTAGACCTCCCGCTGCTCAAGTTGTCGCTCCGGCCGAAAATTCGTATAACTCTCCACTCGATTCGTATTCGAGCAATTGGGCCGATTCCTCTAGGAAGGATGGTTATATGCCACTTGATTCCATGCTTCCCTCAAATATTTACCCGTTACATGGAAATGATTACTTTTCTAGCTTGACTGTACCTAGTCTGGACTCCATCGCCACACCCTCAACTGCTCCTTTTTCGTACGGTGCTAACATGGGTGCCAAACAGGGTGAATTCTCTCAAGCTGCAGTTTGTTACCCTTCCAATCTTACACCCGTTGTTTGCAACCCTTCACCACATGATGCCACTCTAAAAGAACCCTTTCACGATCAGAAATCATCATTGTGCGAGAAAACGAAGTTTGATGGCTCCTGGGAGGGCTCATCATGGGACCCGTTTCAAATAGGGAGTTTCTCGAAAGAGATGACTACTGCAGCTTTGCCTGTTCACGATGATCGTATGAGCTCAGGTACCCCTGCTTTGCAACAATTTTTCTATGCTATTTTGCTTCTGCTCTTTTATTACATGTTCATTATCAGTTGATGTTAGCAACTTGCATTTCCTAGAGTCTTGCTGCATTTAAGACTGGCATGTGCACATAAACGTTTGATACTGGTGCTCTTCCAGCATCTTGGTGTCTTTTACTGGCTTAAAAACTAGTCCTAATTTAGATCCATGATGAAAAGATGAAGAACTTTGATTGGGAGTAAAAAGCTTGGGATCAGTGCTACATCTATATGTTTTTGCTATATAACAGTCTTTTCACATACAACAAGCAACATGAGGTTAGATCCATTTCCCAGCATCTAGCCACTTTGACACCAAGCTGGAGGAAGATATGGATTTTGAAGACCAGGCTCACTTTTTTTCTTGGCCAAAGTAATTAGACTTCTTCAACATTAGGGAAAAATGTTGTTGCTATGGACTAGCAGCTCATTCACAGCTGGGCTAGCAGTACCTGTGTAGCAATGAAATTTTTTAGGGAGTATAATTTTTGACATCTTGATACCAAGCTGGAGGGAGTATTGATTTTGAAGACCAACTCCCTTTTGTTGGTCAAAGTAATTAGACTTCTTCAACATTAGGGAAAATGTTGTTGCTTTGAACTAGCAGCTCATTTACAGCTGGGCTAGCAGTACCTGTGTAGCAATGGATTTTTTTAGGGAGTATAATTTTTGACAATTAATTGACACTAAACTTCATGCCACCGACCCCAACATAGTTAGGTTTAAGATGCTGTTTGATGAGTATCATAGTTACAGAGCTTAGTGGCTATGACTACTAAAATACTTTCCAACAGAAAAATATGAGTTTTGCAGGCTGTCTCAAAGCAACATAAGTACCAAGTTTCTTAGTTCCTATGGGATTTAAGTGAAGTGTATTTATATGACTCCTGCTTCTATGGAACTTCCATTGATTGGCATTTTAATAATGAATGTGAAAGGGACTGAAGGTTAGGGGGAAATTGTATTCACAATGTTGGAGAATCCTGAACCTTTAAATTTACTTGTAAATGCAGGAGGTCACATGCTCAAGTTTAAGGGGCTCGAAGCTTCCCTTGGTATGCACATACTGGGTAAGGAAGCTCAAGTTGGTATTGCTGGTTTAGGAAATGGGCATTCTGATTATTACCTGAGGGAGCATCCATCGGATGTTTCTTTTGTAAAGCAGCCAGTTCATGGATCTTGCTCAGTGCATCCAGGAACCAGTTTGCAGCCACTGCCACCCCCTATGAAGGCGGTTAAGTCCAAAGGCAACCAAGCGAGATGCAGCAGTCCATATCAAATGGATGCAACTCAGAAACATGCAATGACTCCAAATAATACTTTATCGGCAGTGACCTCATCCCCTGCATGTTTCAGTAGGCCTCTAGTTGTTGGAGCAAGCTCTTCCAGATCTGATGCAGTTTCTTTTGGAGCTGTTGATCACGTGTACTGTGCAACTGATATGGGTGCTTCTGTTAACAAGGGATCTGATGTGAAAGAACAATTTCATATACCTAGACATGGGAGAGACGACTGCTTCAATTCCAGCCTAGTCAGCATGCAGCTTGAAAATAATGACCATGTTTCTTTTGGGGCTGTTGATCATGTGTTCTGTGCAACTGATATGGGTGCTTCTGTTACTAAGGGATCTAATATGAAAGAACACTTTCATTTACCTAGACATGGGAGAGACGACTGCTTCAATTCCAGCCTACCCAGCATGCGACCTCAAAATAATGACCATGTTTTTTCAAAATTTAATGCTATAGGTAATGGAGAACCTCCAAAGAGCGGACTTTCGAGCAACGACCATTTTGGAGTGGACTGCTGCACTCAAGCTCTTCCTTTTGATCCATGTGTTCTCGGCCCAGTATTTGATGATTATGAGGCAAGCATGCGACTTGAGAAACCCTTAGATATTCTGGATCATTATACTCCTTCTGTGGATTCACCTTGCTGGAAAGGATCTTCAGGATCACATTTCAGTCCATTTGGGACTGCTAAGGTTGTGGTGAGACATAATGAGGTCCTAGAAGCTTGTGGTTCAAATGTTCTCGGACCTCAAGCTGAAATTTGCTTAGATGCAGTGAAGATACCTCAAGCTGAAATTGGCTTAAATGCAGTGAAGATATCTCCAGTGGATCCAAGTAATGGTTTAGGATATTGTGCAAATGACAATGTTCGAGATGGTTCAGTGGTTTCTCTGAAGAAGCCACCAGTTTCTTTGCAACTTGGAGAGTCACCTTTTCATGATGCCAAGGAGACAATTTCCTGCATGACTAAAGACACTTGCAGTAATGATTGTTGTAAAGAAATTGAACCTACAGAAGGCTGTGAGCTGCCTGACAAGTCTGTTAATGAGCCCAATGAGTCTATCAGTAAGTCGGATCTTAAGCTTTGTCAACCTACAATACAATCTTTGCAAGATACAAGCTCAGCTTCCGACAGTTCGTATCAGCTGAGGACAAGTGTTGCAGATGCCTTGGGTGCTAATACGTCTTTCCTGTCAACAGGAGAATCCACTCATTTACATTCTCTAGGTACCCCGACTATGTATCATCAGTCTTGTGAGAAAACATCAACTACAAAGAACCATGTCCAGACGCTGGTTGGCACAATATATAATCTGTCAGAGATGCTTCTGTTTTACTGTTCTATGGAGGATGATAAGCTGGATGAGCACGATTTTGAAGCCTTAAAAAACGTAACTGACAATCTCAGAAAGTGTATTCCAAAAAATTATGGAGTGGACTCATTATTACCTGAGCTTCAAAAGGTATTAGTTCTGTGCTATACTCTGGTTGCATTTTCCTCACTGATTTAGTTAAGTTACAGATAATCAAATTCCATGATTAGGCAATGATGGTAGTGGCTTTTGTTAAGTCGGTGATTATGTTCATGTGATTATGCTGCTATTTTTTATAAGGTGCAAGTTTTGTTACTACTCAGGGCACACATGTTGATAGTCAACAAAGTGCGGATTCTAGTGATCAAAGACAATCTAAACTTTCTGAACCATGCGAGAAAGTGAATTTTTCCACTAACCACAATATGGAATCCTCTAGCTCTCTTTGCATCAAGGCTGATGCAGGCATGAACAGGAAAGATGAGAAATTAATTAAGGTATATGGCTACACTTTTTCTTGCTTGATACTCTCTCCGTCCTTAAAAATTGGGGTCCACTAGACTTGCTATTTTCTTCCCCCCACTCATTTGATGCTTCATCAAACTACTATTTTTTTTTTTCAAGTGGTGTAAAGTTGTGAAATTACACTTTCAACTATTCACCATAATCTCTGTACTCTACCGAAAACCACAATTTTTGTAGAATGAGAATGTACTAGTCAAATGATAGGATGGAGTGGTCAACAGAGGGTATAGCTAAAGCATACTAAATACCTTTTGATGATGGGTGATCCACAGGCAATACAGCTGGCTCTCAAAGACAAGTTTCGTGATAAAGAAGAGCATCCACAGATTACCCTGTATAAGAATCTGTGGCTTGAGGCAGAGGCTGCATTATGTGCCAGTAATTGCACAGCTCGCTATAACCACATGAAATTTGAGGTGGGAAAACACAAGTCAAAATCATCAAGAGGTAAAACTTTGAAGGGTTTTGTGAATTTCTCTGTCTGTTAACGGTGGTTCAGTTTCTCTTGATTTTATCTTTTATTGACTTCACAATCAAATGTCTTAGATTTGTTGAAAGAGACTTTTGGTGAAAAGATAGTGTCCAGTACAGAGCCTGATGATAAATTGCAGCCTGGAGCTAAGGATGGATCTTCTTCTGCATATATTCCCATCCAAAACGCAGCTTCTGCAGTAAAAAGCATGGATTATGGTGATGTCATGGCGAGATTTCATATCCTTGAAAGCCGAGGGGATGGCACCAATTACAACAAGGCTAGGGATGAGGATGAAGTACCAAGCGCCGGGTCCTCCCAGTTCAACATTGTCGACACACCATCACCAACTGAAGAAAAGGACATCCCAACCCATGATCCGTTGGTCCAAGATTCACCTATTCTGAATGCAACAAGTAAAGCAAATGACATAGATGCTGCTGTCATGGATCGGTTTCATATCCTAAAAAATCGTGGTGAGGTGTCAAGTTCCATCTTATTTGAGGGAAAATCTCAGTTATCGGTAAGTAATCTTGAATATGTTTCCGGGAGCAAGGAAGGTGAGGAAATTATTGAGTGTGATGCGGATAATGCATCTGCATTGCAGAACAGTGCAGCTGAAAATTGTGAAAACAAATGGGTGTGGAAGAATGTTGATGTCAACTCTGATCGGAGCAGTCTTTATCCTGGCTGGTACGATTACTCTTCCTCCGAGTGGGAACATGTGCTCAGTGAAGGGCTGTGAACGTAATGGTAATCTGGAAGACAAATGTGCCCGTGCTTTGTAAATGTCCTGTTTTGATAAACAATTTTATCACTACGGATGAATCCATGTATTCTCCAGTGGTGAAGAAATCTGGTAGTATATGTCGAGGAACTAGACTGGAACTTTAAATTGTAAATAAACTAAACTTTCAAATGGATTTCTACTTCAGACTGTTTTTTGTTTTAATGTTGTCCAAAAGCACGTCATCTTCCTCCAGATTATGCGCTTTCCTTTCTTTAGGGTTGATGCATGAGTTGCAGATTACTTGGATATCTTAGCCACTTCTCATGAGCTGATTTAGATGTCTATTGGAAAATTTCTGGGAAATTGTTGGTTCATCTTGCGTTTAATATATGCTTTATTTACAAGTTTACTAGATAACGTTCAAGTATTCATAGATCCCATTTCACATTTCGTAAATTTTTTGGGTTTTTGTAGGTCCCGTTAGACGCTGCTTCGTATGCTTCAACAATCTTTTTGGTGTTTTCTACTTGTCTTGAAGATTTGCAGCAAACGACATACCCATGGTAAAGTGACAGGTTTTCGAGTAGCTGTCTTGCTTGCAGCCAAAGATAATCCATAGAGGGTCCACGCTAAGGACTTTCACCCTAATCCCACTAACTAATTTTCCATTAACGTCCATGTCTTCACTGTCACGGTTGACGTTGATTGAATTCAATTATTGAACTGGCTGGTGCATGGTTCTTACCATTACACCTTAGGTTTTGTTCAATTGGCCCACGCACACTAGGGCTTTAGTTCAGTTGCTGTAAAACTCAATTTTTTTTTTATAAACTGCTCCCCATGTAGGCTCACTCATGTACCAAAAGATGCGGGGTGTGGTAACCAGTTCTGTCAACAACTCTTGTTGGATTCATGTGTATCAAGTCAAAGGGAAGAGTGCTAAAGTCAATTGCTGCCGCCAATACTCCCTTAAAAGATTCTCAAGTGGTCTTTCAATATAGCGTTAAAGAGTAGGACTCCAAATTGTATCCTACTTACTCTATTTATAATCCTTCGACGGGTCAATTTTGATGATGACATTCCTGAACTTTTGCATGCATCCATTAACACATATGCGATCCAAACAGTACGAGGGACTGATGGTGATTTTCCAATTATAAATAGATACATCAGCAATGTACTTCATGACACGTTTCTAAGTAAAGTGATGGAACTGAAAGCTCCAACTCAAAAGCTGCTTGTGGTGCTCTTGGTGGGTTCGCTTTGGGTGAGTGTTAGTGCTCAACTCCAAGTTGGGTTCTATAGAGGCACATGTAACTTAGCCGAATTTGTGGTCAAAGATGAGGTTAGAAAGGCCTTTATCAAGGACAGAGGAGTGGCTGCTGGTCTTCTCAGAATGCATTTTCACGATTGCTTTGTTAGGGTGAGTGAGTTGACATCTGCAAGCTTCTATTTCTATACACCTAACTTGTTCACACTTAAGCTGGTTTTAATGGAGTTAATAATGGCAGGGCTGTGATGGATCTGTGCTCATCGACTCAACTCCTTCCAATACAGCTGAGAAAGACTCCGCGGCTAATGCTAACAGTCTACGAGGGTATGAAGTCATAGACAATGCAAAGATCAGGCTTGAAGCTATGTGCAAAGGAGTCGTTTCATGTGCTGATTTAGTAGCTTTTGCTGCTAGAGACAGTGTGGAGATTGTAACTTCTTCTCCTTTGAAACACTTAAAAGTCTCTTGCTTCTCTCTTTTCCTCAACTGTTTCATCTTCATGTTTATGAGTGGTTCACATTTCCCTGTGCAGACAGCAGGCCTTGGCTACGATGTTCCAGCAGGAAGAAGAGACGGAACAGTCTCACTGGCCTCAGAGACGGCAACAAACTTAGCTCCCCCGACTTTTAACGTCGATCAACTCAACCGTTTGTTTGCAGGCAAGGGTTTCAATCAAGAAGAAATGGTGACACTTTCAGGTAAGTATCACCGACATGCGATCTTAAATTTTACCGTCTTTGTTATACTACTAAATAACCAGATGATCCCCTTGTGAACATGTGTGTGCATACAATACACAGGTGGGCACACTATTGGGCGGTCTCATTGCACCTCCTTCACCAACAGACTCTATAGCTTCAATGGCACGGCTAGTCAGGACCCATCACTAGATCCTATGTATGCAACTTCATTGAAGCAGCAGTGTCCACAGGGGAGCAACAATGCTAACCTGGTCGTTCCAATGAACCCATCTACGCCGTTTGTTACAGATGTCGGATACTACAACGATGTTAGAGCAAATCGAGGTTTGTTCTCATCAGACCAGGCCCTCATGACCAACCCTGCAACAGCCTTGCTGGTTAACCAGTACGCCAACAATCCGATGCTCTGGAGATCAAGGTTTGCAGCTGCTATGGTGAAGATGGGTCAAATAGGTGTCTTGACAGGAGCTGCAGGAGAGGTTAGAAGCAACTGCCGGGTAATAAACAGCTAGAAGTTCAGAATCAGAAAGGATTCTCAAAACATGTTCCAGTGTTTGCGTAAAACTGTTCAATAATGAAACCAACCTATGCTATGGGAAACATTCAGCACCGGCCATATTGAGCCATGTCAACCTTGGTCTAATACTTCATAGAAATCTTTAGGGTAAAAATGTATAATATGCATCTAAGACGAGAACATTTTCAGAATAAGGTAAGAAAAATGGGTTAATAAATTAAAATAGATAAGTAAAAGCTAACTTAAAAAGAAAACGTACAAATTCCTGTGGATATATTACTACCCCTAGATTCACTATTGAATCAGAAGGCACAAGCACTGTTAAGATTTGCACTATATTCCTCATTCCAAAAGAAAAATATCTGCACTATATTTCAATGCCTCGAATCAATGATTGTGTAAAATATCGTACCAAATATTTTACCGTTTTGTTAACGGTACGAGACAGTACCGGTATATCGGAGATATTTCGGATTTATCGGAAATATTATACCGGTCCATAAATATATAATAATATTTATATTTATATACAATAACTAATATAAATATAAAAAATAACAAAATATTAATGAAGTTTTAACAACATATTGTATGCAAATCATTTTATGGAGATTTTAAGTAAACCCAAAAGCCCACCACCAAAGAAAATGATGCAGTAATGACAAGATAACACCAACCGGCACTACCATTTCTTACAATTTTAACCTTAAACTTTTAAATTTCTTACAATTGTGTCATATACCGCCATTTTCATCATTTCATCCAATACATCGATACAACCGTTACGGTCACCGACACAAAATTGACCTAACAGTACCGTTTTCTAGCCGATATCAATACAAAACCAACGTACCGGTCGGTACGGTATTTAATACTCCTGCCTCGAATACAAGGCTAGCTTTTCAAGCCATTTATTTCCAAGTCAGACAGTTTAGAAAAGGGGAAGAATTGTACCAGACCGCCATGCCAAAATGCGAATGCTTGATACCTCCTTTGCATCGGAAGAAGATTGGGTATTTTATAGAGACAGACTAGTTACCGTTGATGTTCCAACAAAGCAATCGCAAAACTGAATACAAATTATCAGACCAGGAGTTTAAAATAACAGAAAGAAAAAGATGGTTCACTCAGTAAGCTAGTTCAACTAAGATACGACTGCTGGAACCTCTTTAATCATCAGGAAGGCAAACAAAGCAGCTCAGCTTAAGTAGTAAGCTCCATGATAGCGCTAACAATATCTCCATTGTGGGTTTTAAGGGCCTTGACAGCCTTGTTCCTAGAAACTCCTGCTTGTGTCATAACCAAATCGATGTCTCTCGGCTCAACGCCTCCCTCATCAACTTCCTCCTCTTCCTCGTCGGCTGGTGCTCCAGCTGGGGCGTTAGAAGTGTCAGACTTGGCCATGACAGAACCCATGTCTGGCATCCTGAACTGTTGGGCAGCCTGTGTTTGCAGCTGAGAGCTCAAATCCTCTATCTTAGCTTCACCGAAAATTACGTATGTCTCAGAATGAGGGCTCTTAAAGACATCTGGTTTAGAGATGAAAAATAAGATCTGCAACGAAAGCATTGTAATTATTGACCATAATGAAAATGAAATGAAAACATACAATGGTACAAAAAACAGACATTACTTACATTCTTTGTCCTTTTAATAGTAACACGGCTAACACCAGTAACAGGCTTCATGCCAAGCTTCAGCATGGCCTTCCTACTCTTCTTCTCACTTCTGCTCTGCTTTGAGCTCCCATTAGCCCCTATCAACCATCACAGTAAAACTTGAAGATGCAGCAATATACAAACATCACTACACAAACGGTAACAAAATAATAACTCCAAGACCATGTTCTGCAGAAATTGACTGCAAGACAAAATTGGTTGACTAGTTTTCCTCGAACTACCAAATGAGACTTACTCAGACCAATTGAAAAAGCATTCTCTGCCTGTGTTCCTTCCCAGTGTACCGTTTAAATTATGCAAGGGGGAAATGAAATCTATTAATGGGTGGAGGGACTAAATTGAGACCAGTGAAATGAAAAGCTTGTTGTTTTTTACTTACACAAAAGGCTGCAAAAACACAGCCAATTGAATGACCATCAGAATCTAAACCATAAAATAGATTGCTCATTCATTCTACCCCTAATCTTTGAAAAGCCGTTTCATTCGGGAAAGCAATAACAATGTTCGCCCAGAAATACAGAGTAATACACACAGCGCCAAGCACAGATTCAGGGGTAGCAGATGAACAATCATGAAGCTTCCCATGAAATCAAAAAACAGATAATCAACAAAGCATGCTGAGACAATTACCTTGAGCTCCATCTTCCTTGTCGTCCTCATCATCATCGTCATCGTCATCTTCATCGTCTTCCTTGTCATCGTCCTTCACATCCTCAACAACCGTCTCGTTCTCCTGGGAATTTATCACAGTTAAATGCGAACAACATGAAACTCAGAACCGAAAACCGACAGATCAGTAAAAGATGTTTTTTTTTGGAAGGACAAAAAAAACCTGGATCTTCTTGAGCTCCTCTTCGGCAGCCGCAAGATGATCCTTTTCCGGCTCGGAAACGTCGACGGCAGGAGCTGGCGGCGACATATTTAATCGGAGAGTATGTAAAGCTGCTTGAAGATGGATAGAACTCGCTTCAGCAAAAAGACGAGATAAGCTTTGACATATGGTGAGGTTTTTAATCGCCGTTTGCGTTGCCTAGGGTTTCTATGGCCAGTTGGATCAACTACGGGCCCATTTTGCCAATGTACAAATTCGGGCCAAACACTTTCTGTTTCACTTATAACTGGGCCCAAAAAGGGTCCATTACTATTGCTGTGATTGGGTGTCTAAAGCACGCAGGCCAGATATGAAGGTTAGAAAAAACAGGCCCGAGGGTAACACAGTCGATTTCCGGGGTCAGGTCCAACACCGAGTTTCGTTCGGGGATTGGCTTGCCGGGTCTACTCGGCCTAGCCCTTTTCCGGCTGAGTGGTTTAAGAATGATTAAATTTATAGATTTCTAGAACCTTTACGGGTTAGAGTTCATTCAAAAGCACGTAGGTGCCATCTCAATGCCACGGTGATGCGAAGATAGTAAAAAGTAAAAAAATAGTGTGGAAATGTGAACATTTAGTTTATCAGAATCAAAGTGGAATTTAAAACAAGAAAGCTACATGAAGGTAAAGCTCAATTTATTGGAGTTTTAGACTCGAACTATCCATGGATAGCCTAAAAGTATATTCAGCTTCGTGAACAGTGTCAGCTTGGCGTGGCATAATCGGTTGTTTCATGAAATAGCTGACGTGGCCATCATCAGCTATTTTCATGCTCAGCTGTATTCACATAAAGGACCGGTTTCCTCCCTGAGGATGAATGATGACTTCCACTCCACTCCCATCAAAACTGACCCTTTCTCCCCTAAGAAAATGAGAGAACCAACGTGCAGAGAGCTTGGGTCGCCTCTTCAGATCAGGATCATCTAGATCAACATAGTAAAATCCATACCCAGATCTTAAGCCATCCAACAACTCCAAAACATCTAAAAAGGACCATGCAAAATATGCTCTTATATTTGATCCGTTCCTGCGGGAAAAATAAAATAAAATTCCCAATTGAGAGGATGAGAGAAGCTCTATGATGAAAATTTGCAAATCTGAAGATGGTTTCACTAGAGTGCCTACCTCACAGCATCAAGCACGCTTCCAATGTATGCGCCAATGTACTTGACCCTTGATGTATCCTCCAATGTCGAATTGCGCTTTGTTTTCTGGCCTGCACTGCCAGTGACAGCTTCAGCTATTAGGTTGGAATGTGAGAATCAGATGGGAGAATGGAGATAGAGAGACGGAGAAAGACCATTTTCGACAATGTGGATTGTGAGGTTGCCATAAGCATGCTTCAAGTACTCCAAAACACTTTGCAAACCCCAGGGAATTACAGGCAACTGATGTGCTTACAAGGAAAAAAACACGTGGAGTATAAACTTTGCTTACAAGACAAGCCAGACAGAACATAACCAGTTTCAGTTAAGCTAAGCTGTAACTGCTCACCTCGTCTGATGTCATATCACTGCCCGCTACCGCTGCAAAAAAATTAAAAATAAAAAAGAAGAATGCAATCTTCACTCTCCAACGTTACTGATTTTACTCAGTTGTGTACATAGTATTTTACAGAACTTACGCCACATTCTCACTTGCAGATCTCTGCTGAACTCCTGCTCTATCTTGCTGCCTGTGTTGTCTTGAACGTTCAATGTAGTGTAGTGTATCACCCCAAGAAAGTCAATAGAATCCTTTACCAGCTTGGTTTCTTCTGTGGTGAATGCAGGAAGTGCAGTACCAACATTTCTCTTCATCGCCTCTGGATAATCTCCGAAAACCAGTGGATCTACAACCCTGCACTTAAGATTATGTAGTTATTGCTATATAATACAGGACTACATTAATCAAGTTTGTAACCCTATAGAGATCCAGGCTCACCAGCCAATATAGAAGTCATTAGCTCTTTTAGCTGCAGCAACATCTTTGCTTGTGCTTGTTAGTGGAACAAAACCGAGTGTATAGACACTGATCCCCACATTTCCTTGTTGAATTTCCTGATACTTGCTCTTGTACAACCTTGCAGTAGAAGCATGAGCCAGCAAAATGTTGTGAACTACTATGAAAGGCTCAGTTGAGGAATTGCCTGTAGAGCAGTTCACGAAACCGAAAGGAGGAGAACAATGCATAGGTGGCGTGAAGCCCTGGTCATAACTTCCAAGGGCAAACACGTTTGGTTCATTCACAGTTATCCAGTAAGGAACTCTATCCCCAAACTCCTTGAAGCAGACATCAGCATAATTTGTGAAATCATCCCTGCAACCATAAGTTCGATGGGACATGTAGATTATCTTTGCTCACTAGAAAGACTGGAAGCAAAACCAAATTTACAGAACATTACACTATCTTTCGGCTTAACCATCCACCGTACTCATCCTCAAGTGCTTGAGGAAGATCATAATTCGTCAAAGTAACATGAGGTTGTATGCCTGTTTTATTATCATTCAGAAGTTAGTTAATACCTAACATGCAAAGATTAAACAAGAAATCAGGAATTTTGGACCGAACCATGACTAATCAGTTCATTGAGGAGATCATTGTAGTACGCTAGGCCTTTTGGATTCACAGCCCCCCTCCCATCTGACATATCATTCAATAACAAAAACATGAGCAGCTAGTAAGACATTATCGAAAAAGTAATGATCCACCTGAGAGTTGTACTTGGAATGAGCCTTGACCACGAGATAGAAAATCTATAAGCATCTAAACCCATTCCTGCCATCAGCTTCACATCTCCCTGAAAAGGAAGAAGAGAATTTTTAACGAAATGATGAAAACGAATCAGTAATGAAATCCCGGAGCAGAAATGTGAGGTAGAGCTGTTTTCAGCCACCTTATATTTGTGATACTGATCACAAGCTATGTCCCCATTGGCTCCGCCAGAGTGACCTAGAAGTCTTACAGGTTAGATTCAGAGACGTGTTTGATCAAAACAATCAGAAAACATGCATAGGAAGAGGGAACTAGTCTGACCAGCATGAACAAAAGTGTCCCAGATGCTAGGCGTCCGACCATCTTCACTGGCCGCTCCCTCAACCTTGTAACATATCAATATCATCAAAAGAACTTTTACCAGTCAGTTACTCATGACTCACTTTCTATCAAAATTTACCATCTGAAAGTGACAGAGAAGAGAAGGGACCTGATAAGCCGAGGTGCCGGAACCGAAAATGAAGCTAGGTGGGAAGTCATATCTTGTGAAGCTATCTGCACCAGGCACCACAACCAAGAAAAGCAGAAAGTTCGCCAAAATTAAAGAAACGCTCATCATTTGCGCTACACGCACTTGCTCTTTCGGACCGCAAAACGAAACACGCATCTTTAGCCAATTTACTGCACTCAAATTATAGTCTCCTTACCTTCGGAATCGACAAATCAAAGAACCATACGACGCCACCAAAGCTGAAATTTTCGTAAGCACTGACGATGTTACATCGAGAAAAAGAGTTGCTTGAAGTTGAATCTCTGAGCCCTCCCCAGCTCAGACAGCTACTTTTTGTTTCCTACTGTTTTGCTATTTCTTTCACAACAATTGGGTGGCTCTGCTCCCTCTGCAGTGAGAGTAATCAGTAATGGACAAACAAGATCGTCACTTTTTGTTTTGCTATTTTTAATGTATTTAATCTATAATTTATTTTCATAAATATTTTGACATTTAAAATTGAATAATTCATATATATATCATAATTTGAAGTATAAATATTTGAAATATATTTTTTTTAATTTTTTTCTCTATTTATCTTGAAAAAAATTGAGTCAAACTGTGCTACAAAAAACATGAAAGTCAATCCCTTCAATTATTCAGAGACGAGGGAGTATAATTGCTCGATGGACTAATTACGTACGTTTCCCACCTCCAATACTTTCTATTTAACCATTTAACATCAAAACTTTCAAATCTTCTAAACAAGCTACCTCCCCCTTCTCTCCAACAATCGATCCTCGGAAAACGCAAACAATGGGGCATCTGCTCAGAGTATGGATTTGGTTAGGTGAAGCTCAAGATGGTAAGGGCTTATGGTGTAGCGGGTGCAGGCTTTTTGTGCCAAGCCATCTTTACTCTGCTGAAGAAATGTTTGTGGTATCCTTGTCGGAGACTGCATATTTATGTTTGTTTCAAGAACCCTCTTACTAGCGGTTAAATGGAAAACAATGAATACACACAAGATATTTCAAAACTTCTGAAAGAGAATACACTTGATGATTACATTTTGGCGATGAACATTCCATTTATTTTGCCAACGTATCTAATCTTCAGTGTCATCTTCCTCACCCTCATTGCCATCTTCCTCATCTTCTTCATGGCTTTCCTCTGCATCTTCCTGCTTGTGCTTCTCAGTCTTGTTCTCATTTCCTAACAAAAACAAGAATCAGGTAAGCCTTGACTAAAGTACTCCGATTAATATAAGTACAAAACGAGAGACTTCTCTTTGATATCTAAAAAGTTGGGTCACAGTAGGACATGTAAGGAGGTTCAGATGTAAAATACCGTAAAAGTGTAGTTATCAACATGTTAAAAAAGTTCAACTGTGTAGAGAGGAATTGCAAAGCCAGCCATAGTCTACAGTTCTATAGACATACATGAGAGTCTAACAAAAGGATAATAAGACCAGTAATTAAAGACCAAAGGTCCAAAACCTTGGAAGGTTTCACTCATTCTCCACGAACTTTTAAGCCTCAACTACTAACTTTCCGTGCAAGAAGTTCAAGTTGCATTATCAGATCTAACAAGAGATGAACGTACCAAATTCACTGAACATGACTTCACCAGTGCACAAGCCTCCCTCAATTCTGACGAGTTGCAGTGTCATTCTAGGTCCAATCTCTTGGAGCTTGACAGCACTTTTATTTGTAGCTCGATTCACTCTACCAATATCACTGGCTAGAGTAACTGTTGCGGCCTCTTCATCTCCTTCACTCTCTGAACCATAACCCCTTCAATTTACAAACGAAAACAACATCAGAGAAGTGATTTGTATATCCAGTAAGAGCGCGGTTAGTACTGATATTAAAAGCTAAAAGTTCATTTCCTGCTGCGAAAATTTCTACTTACTTGTTTATAAAGTCACTCACATCCTGAAGATTCCGAAGGTCAGGGACTTGATGGTTTTGCACAAACTTTCTTATTCTTCGGGAAACACCAACAGGCTGTAATCTGATGGAGTAATGTCGAAAATCAATAAGTTTTGTATCTTTGTTGTAGTTTAGCAGAACAATTCTTTGGCATGAAGAAAGATTAACCTGAAACATCCATAGACAATGTTAACAACGGTGAAAGAAGTTCTTGCACTCACAGTGTAAACATCTAGATAGTAAAGCTTAAGAACTCACTGTGTTTATGTCAATAGAAGGGAAAATATTCTGGAACATAGTAGTCGTAAGCCTTAAATGTTCCTCGCCAGCTCCAAAACCAGATAGAACAATCTGCACACAACACACCTTCAACTTAAACATGCAAGACGAAAGTTGCCCATAGAAGGCCTCAATACTCCCTAAGCTAAATCATCATCAACAGCACCTTAATCCCAACTATGTTAGGGTCGGTGACATGCAGTTTATAGTGGCAAAGTTTTACGCCGAATGCCCTTCATGTCATAACCTTCTTACAAAGGAATAATGAAATGACATTTCAAACCGTATCATCATAGATTTTTTGTACTTGCATGGAAAATATCATGAGACGGTGATACAAAGATCAAATCAATCATTACACATTTACAATACAGCTCAAGTGCTCCAGTGTATAAAAATGAGCTCATCGTTTAAGAAGTAACAATAGATATGATGGAACCCACCAGTTAGCAATTTCTATTCACTACTCTGGTGATTACGCTTTTTTATACCTAATATTTCAAAAATTAATTGATATGGATCAAAATAATATACATAGTAATTAACTAACAGATACTATAGCAATAGAAAGAAAGTTTTGTCCTATGATAATCTTGAGAATACATGGAGCAACTTGAGCTACTGCTTGCAATAAGAAAAAGATGATACTCCTACTAAATTCTCACACTAACAATTCACCATTCGATTGTTTTTAGATAACAGGCCAGTTTCTAGAGATAAGCATAATGCACAAGTATTGACAAAAGATATGATTCGAGTATTAGTGTAGTAGCAATAGATGTTGAAGCAGTAACAACAACAGCTGCTAACTACAATCAGAGTTAAGCAATTACCAATGGAGAATTCTTGAAAATATCAGGAGGACATCGAGGATGCAACTGGGACTGTGCAACATCAGCTGCTAATGAGTACTCTTGCAACTTGAATGTAAGTGTTGGGCCTTGAGGAGTCTTTGCCACCTTTAGATAAGGTGCAGACTTCGTTTTAGACAGCATGAGAAAGTGAGTTATACCCATAGGTCCGCCAAATTTCAAATAGTCCTTTAGAGTATCCCTCTTACTTTCCTGCAACCATTAAGCCATACAGGTAAAGAGTATATTCAGTAAAGGAAAAGCACTAAAAGGAACAGCCAGAAACAAGATTAACAAATAGCCTTTAGATGCCACTCCATCATTTTGGGCTATTTTTTCTTCTTTTGTTATGGAGGGAGGGGGAGTGAGCTAATCATTAGTTATTTTAGAAACAGTTTAGGTGGCTGAAACCTCCAGCTACTGGAAATCCCCATCTTCAAGAACATGATTCATGAAAAAAAATAGTGTCAGAGCATCCATATACATCTTCCCTAACCAAAAATCCTACAAATTTGCCTTATCCAGCATAAAGTTTTCTTTTGTTTTTCTACCTTTTCCCTTTATCTGTCAACTTATAAAAGGGTGTCTCAGCACACCACTGAATTGTCGTCATGTGACCTCGAAGCCATGGTGTGGAACAGCCGCTTCCAGAAATGCAATATAAGGCTGCCTATGCTAGATCCAGAAAAGATACGACCCTTCCCCAAACCAGTGCATAGCTGGAGATTTGTGCACCAACTGCCTTTCATTCTTTTTCATCTGTTTACTTCTGTCAATGTTCAAGCCATTTTAAACCAGCAGTTCACTAGTCACAAGAGCTCATCTGTTTTCATTAGCTCCGCTGCTTCAAAATTTAATGCGTTCTCTCGTTTCTGCTAATGAAATCTATAAACCCCAAACATAGCCGCCTAATTATTAAAATTTGTTTTAAAAGAACACAAACCTTCATTCTGAGAGCGGTATAGGGTTGCATGAGTTTTCTCAAATCCATCCGAAGCTGACGCAGAGAACCGGGCAACTTCCCTCTTGAAAACACCAAACTCTTAGGTATCTTATCCCCTGTAATGGAATCGACACTTGGTAGCTTATTCTTCACGACTGGCTTTACAAACATCTTCTTCTTCCTCTGATTACAAATTTTATCAGCAAAAGAGTAAGGCAACAAACAATTAGCACAAGCAAAACGTAATTACTGATCCCGCAACATAATGAGCAGTTCATCATATCAATTTCAGTACTATCGACATGAGCGGCTCAATTTATGTGTACAGATGTAAAGAAAATGGCGAGTTGAGATGAAATAGAACTTCCTTACATTGCGGAAACGAGCCATGACTCAAGAGGTTGACGTTATTGGAATGAACGAACCAGTGGGTGTGACGGTAACGTTATCAGCTGCAACCGGCCACCGTTCGCAACTCCGGTGATCCCCTTTCGAGATGAAGAGCGGTTGTGATAATGAGGCCAAAACGGCGACGAAACAAAGTAAAATGGCTCTGGTTCTTGGTCTTGCTGCTAGTTTTATCAAGGGTTTATCATCGATTCATCGTAATGCGGTTCGCGGTTTGATTTCTGAACCTTTTATTGGGCCGGATTCGGGCATGGTCAATGAGAATGCAGAACCATACTGTTTGGGCCCAAGGTGCTTGTGAATTGTGATAGCACCCTGATCCGTTAAATGGTCAAGGGGAAATTAACCGTAATGAGAATTTTTACCCACTTAAAGCACTTGGAGAATAAGGGATACATATGTAATTGTCTGGTTAATTGAGCTTGGACTTCCAGATTACCTTGTAGTTGAGCCATTTGAACTAGTGCGTGTTAATTAACAGGGTTGAAAATTACTCGTTTGTCCTAGTCAACTTTTTTTTTAAATGCGTGTTAATCAGACTTAAATTCGTGCGTAATTTAGTACTACCCCCTCCATCCCAAATATGTTATCATAACGTCGAAATATTTTTGTCTCAAATAAAATGACATTTTCCCACTTTGTTTTATTTTAATCCATTTTTACCCTTAAAAATGCACTTGCTTAAAGAGTCCAGCGAGCGGGTTAGAAAGGGTGAGAATAAGTTTGGAATAATGATAAAAATTTACAAAAAAAAGGCTAAAAGTGATAATCCATTTGAGATGGAGAGGGAGTATTATACATGAAATCAAGTCATGAACCACAGTTTAAATTCCAGGGTTAAAGTAAATGAACCAAAAGGGCTTTGTCTTAGCCCTCCTCCTGGCTCCTATCAATCATGTAGACGTGTGTGTGTGTGTGTGTCGTGGTAACTTTGCGGACCGTAAAGGTCTTTCTTGATACTTCATATGACAGATAGGGAAGAAACATTCATCATAAATGTTTCTGTTTTAGCTTCTGCAAATCGGCCTAATAACAAGGTCTAAACGAGGTTTCCACATCAAAAGGCAGAAGAAGAGATAATGTGACAAACTCTAAGCGTTTGGCCAAAAATAAGATGAAGCTCATACAAGTAGATCCATGTAGTAAAATGCTACAACAAAGAGAACTAATGAGAGAATCACAATGTTGTTCTTCGAATTGCTTCAAACTTTCTTCATTAGAAAGTTCCATAGTTACAGGACCCTGGTGCAATATAACGTAACAGTTAAGTATCAGAAGCTCCTCGCAGGGTACTTAACCAAACTGTGAGCTTCTGAAGAACTACAACAGTCCTTACCACCAAAATCACCTCTATCAGAAGCGAGCCTAAAGTCATTCTGGTTCTTCCAGCTTTCTGTACATAGAACAGCAATACAATCATTCATCAACACCTCCAAAATGAACCTACAGCCCGTCAGACATCAGAAGAACACTGAAGTGCACCCAAAACGGCAAAACCTCAAATTCCAAGACATAATTTGAGACCCATTTGCCTCATTTCTCATCTTTCTGCCTCCTTGACTGCCTTTCAGATTTCCACTCCTCTACCTTCTCCGACGCATCACAGTGAGGTTTCGTCGTAATTTCTTTAAGATTACTTCGACTCCAGTACTTGCACGGTGCACCCTCATCGCAGACGTAACAATAGCACTGCAAGGCAATTCGTCAAACATATTGTGTTCACCCCGCAAAACCATTTGAAACCAACATGTCTCCCACTTACCAGATCACAGTAACTCTCATGCGGAGTCTTCTCGAAGGGGAATTTCAGGCACAGATGCCTCGAGTGTGGGTAATCTCTACAAGCAACCTACAGAAGATCAAACGACCGAAAAAACATAGTAAAACCCCTGAAGCAAATTCGAGATTTTTAGAGTTCAATAGTTGTACAGTAACCTTTCCTTTCTCCGAGACAAGAATAACGTCATCGTTCTTGGCATCGTCCAAGTCCGAAAGCGAGAGGGTGGTGAAGGAATCTGACGGGTCGAAATCCAGAATGAAACAATCATGGATTTCCTCCACGAGCTTCACGTCAGCCTTGTTCTTAAGGCAGAAAAAAGGTCTCAGCGGTGTCCCTTCATCCTCCAACTTCACCGGCGACTGTGTTAAGTCGATCACCTCAATCTCATCATGATCATTCGCCTTCGTCTGCTCCATCTCCACTCCGTGACCAAAACAAAGATGAGGTTTTTGGAACTGTTAACAACAGCGGAAAGTCAGATTCGTCGAATTATTTGACCCCTGATACAATGAACCGTTAAATGCGAGGGCCTAGACGGCCCAATTACATAGGACGTAATGAAGTACTACCCTGCAACGCGTTGGGCCTTCCGAGCGACCATTTCCCTCGTGGAGATTATAAGGCGGGAAAAGGTCATTTTTTTTCACTTCGTTTGGGTAAAAGATCTTTTTGCATTTATTTTTTTTAGGTTCGAAAATGCCACTAACGTTAGTGTTTGTGGTCCACGTTTACCATTATCTATTAAATTTTCCGACATGTATTATTTTCCCACTGTGTACAAATTTGATGTGTGTGTTTTGATGATACGGTAAATTTAATGATTAAATAAAAACTAATTATATTTTGCACCAAAAAACCTTTGTTGGGACCGCCCACAACCGACGAGAGTGATTCTTTTGGCCAACCCATCCATCTGGACCGCCCACCGCCGGTGAGATCGAACCGTCCACCGTCGATGCATCAACGCCGGCCCACCAGAACTGACCACCGGCGGCGCATCAGCAGCTAACGCCGGAACAACAAAGCCAACAACATCTGGCTCCACCATCACCGTCGACGCCAAACCCACCCCTTCTATCACAAACTGAAACCCACAATTTTCTCCCACGGTAGCAGAACGATTAACATCAGAAACTACACCGCCAAGGTCCGAGAATTCATGCGCTGGGAACCTTTGTCACCTCTGCCGGTAACGGATTTCTAGCTTTAGGTTCGAGATGCTCGTTGATAGGCGAGTTGTTGAAATCAGACGATGCTAGCTTCGACCTCCACTGCAATCTCTAACACAGACCAAAAAACTCTATCGATCTCGCCGGCGGTGGGTGTTCCAGTCGTTATGATCTTCTTTGCTCAACGGATCCTTTAATTTAGCTCTGGCCGGCAGAGAAGTAGGCTCTGTCCCAAGACCACCTGCGGTGGCTCAGGAATAGGAGGCCTGACTGCAAAATCATCAAGAGTGGCAGCAGCTATGAGGCGGAGGAAGCGATCGTCGCTAAGAGTGGCAAATCGGCGAGGTCTCAACAAGATCTAGTTGAGAGAGGTCGATTTCAGCAATATCTTGTTGAGAGAGTCAAGTTTGTGACTGAGCTCCACCATCTGGGCTCGAAGAACAGAGCTCTCTGCTCCAACATTCATTAGAAAGAGTGGAGGAAGAGGATAGAGAAAACACGTGGACAACACACTAAGTATTTAATACCCAACTCATTGCATCCACGTGGAAGCCACATCTACAAAGTTAGGACATGTCAAACGTCCGTGATAGAATATTCGATAATATTCCCTCCGTCACTCAAAATAATGGCACCTCCTCGTCTTCCTCCTCCTCGTTGTCGCCTCCGCCGACAACATCACCGTCGACTTCCCCACCTTCACTCTCTGTAACCTCATCCTCCTCGGAGACACCCACCTCCGCGGCAGCGTCGCATGCCTCGTGTTCTTCCTCTCATCGAAAACCGAACCCTGGGCAGCGTCGACTGGTACTTGGGCCTCATAAAATCCGCCAAGAAAGAGCTCGAAAATCTTCAAGGCGTCACCTCTCTGATGAGCTCTGACTTAATCGAAGGCCGATGGCAGTTGATGTTCACAACCAAACCAGCAACAACGTCGCCGATCCAGAGAACATTTGTCAGCGTCGTGTTCCAAGAGATTCACCTCCATAGTAACGACCATCGCGTCTCCAACATTGTCAGATTCTCCAACGCCATCGACGATCTGAGAGTTGAGGCGGCAGCGTCGGTAGGAGATGGGAAGCGGATCTTGTTCCAATTCGACAGAGCGGCTCCCTGAGGTTGGTGGTAGGGAGCTCGAGCTTTAACAAGCCCATCAAGCCGAGCCTCACAAGCCTCGAGCTCGAGCCGGTTTATGCTAATCACCATTTTATGCTGATCAATCAAGTAGGTATGTCGATCTAACAAGGTAGTCATGTGGATCTGACAAGGTAGTGATGTCGATCTAACTAGGTAGTCATGTCGATCTAACAAGATAGTGATGTCGATCTAAACAACTCATCATGTTGATCACCATTTTATGCTGATCAATCAAGTTGTTATGTCGATCTAATAAGGTAGTCATGTGGATCTGACAATGTAGTGATGTCGATCTAAAAAACTCATCATGTTGATCACCATTTTATGCTGATCAATCAAGTAGGTATGTCGATCTAACAAGGTAGTCATGTGGATCTGACAAGGTAGTGATGTCGATCTAACTAGGTAGTCATGTCGATCTAACAAGAGAGTGATGTCGATCTAAACAACTCATCATGTTGATCACCATTTTATGTTGATCAATCAAGTAGGTATGTCGATCTAACAAGGTAGTCACGTGGATCTGACAAGGTAGTGGTGTCGATCCAACTAGGTAGTCATGTCGATCTAACAAGATAGTGTTGTCGATCTAAACAACTCATCATGCTGATCACCATTTTATGCTGATCAATCAAGTTGTTATGTCGATCTAATAAGGTAGTCATGTCGATGTGACGATGGTGATCTAAACTACTTATCATGTTGATCTATTATCAATGCTAACAAGAGAGTGATGTCGATCTAAACAACTCATCATGTCGATCACCATTTTATGCTGATCAATCAATTAGGTATGTCGATCTAACAAGCTACTCATGTGGATTTGACAAGGTAGTGATGTCGATCTAACTAGGTAGTCATGTCGATCTAACAAGATTGTGATGTTGATCTAAACAACTCATCATGCTGATCACCATTTTATGCTGATCAATCAAGTAGTTATGTCTATCTCACAAGAAAGTCATGTGGATCTGACGATGTCAATCTAAACAACTTATCATGCTGATCTATTATCAATGTTGGTCTATTAAGACAACAATGTCGATCACTATACAGATGGATATTCATTATGGCTATGGCGATCGAAATAACATGTCATGTTGATCTATATTCAATGTTGATCTATCAAGAACCATCGAGTTGAGCTCGAGCTCGAATTATCGGGCTCGATCGAGTTCGAGCCGAGCTCGAGCCCGAGCTCGAACCTTCTAGGCTCGGCTTGGCTCGAACTCACCCCTAGTTTGTGGTGACTGGTGAGAGATTTGAGAGGGTGGGGGTTGAAATTGTAAAGGGGTAAAAAGTTTAGGGTAGAATTATTAGGGTTGGAAAAGTTATGGACCAATTTTTGTAATTAAACCTAAAAGTCTAACGGAATAGCTAACGGTGGTTATTGTCAGGGGGTTTTTGTATATTTTCACAAACCTCAAGGGGTTTTTTCGAGAATTCTGAAAATGCAGGGGGAAAGTGGAGATTATGACAAACCTTGAGGGGTTTTGATAATTTCCCAAGTCAAAATTGAATTTTTTTTACTATTAATTAATAGGGGGTTTCAAACCATGGAAGAAGAGAAAAAAAATTCACCAAAAATGTTTCCAATTCATCCCCAAAATTCACCCCATCAGAAACCGGTCCTCAAACTCATGCGAAAAGAGTGGGTTTTTGAAAGGAGGGCTAAGGGGGCCACCGAGGAGGGGGTTGTCGAAAAGGATGGCTGCGAGGGGGCCCACGAGGGAGGGTTAGTTGTTTGCTCGAACAGAAGGTGACTCACTTTTGTTTTCTCACTCACGTTAGGTCCGAATATCATGAATGATATTCACCCGAAAAGTGAGAGTGAATTTTGTAAAAATCACCTCAAAAAATTAAAGTTTGAACCCCCTAATGATGTAGTAATAAAAAACATGAATTTTCACACTGAAAACGGGAAAATTACACAACTGATTCCTAAGTTATACAAAATGTTATCATTATGAGCTTGCTCTTTGTCTCCACCCACAAACTCAACAAAGTCTAGGTTGTGTTCTTTCCCATACATTTTTTTCCAAACCCATCAAACAGGAAATTAACACCACTAAACCCTATTTCAGTTTCTGACACGAGGAGAGGCTGGACTGGGGGGCAGGTGGTGCGGGCTAGGGTGCAACTAGCTTGGCTAGGCGGTGGCGGTTGGGCTAGGAGGGCGAGCAAATAAGGGAGGGTAAAAATGCAAATAAGGGCGAGCAAATAAATGTTTTAGGATTATAAAAAACTTGAGATGCAATTAAAGTAAATACACCAATAATTTGACGAGGAAAAAAATGTTGTAGTTAACGTTTCAATGTGGTCAGTAAATATAGTATTTTCAAAAATTATGAGGTAAAATGTAGTGATGTATACTTCAAGATCTTTGCAAGTTTCCTCATTTTATTTGGGCCTTATCACCTTCCAATGAATGAATGCTCTCATAAGAAGCTTTTGCCTTTTACTCAACATTAAGGCACCGTTAATTAAACTTAACGTATCCTGAGTTTTCTCTCCAAATCCAGGGGCTTGGTAGTAGCGTTTTGGCGGCTGCAGCTTCTCTCCCGTCTTCCTTCTTCCTCACGAAACCCACCTTCTCCTCACGTTTTCTCGGCCTCTCTCTCTCTCTCGTGCGCTCCACATTGCGTCTTAACCCGACGTTTTCAACTGTGGCTCGGGCGCTGCGGGGTTCCTCTTGTTTTCCATCAAGGAACCTTGCCTCGAATGTCTCTATCGTCAATTGAAGGTAAGATGGCTGCTGTCTCCCTCGCTGAAGATGAACCGGTGGCGGTTTCTGATGTTCGCGACCTCCTGGCCGCACCAATGACATCACATGTTCTGGCTGCCAAGGTCCTTTCTCCACGCGTGGCAAGGATTGACAGCCTCTTGTCCGCGTTCAAGGCGGTGTGGAAAGAACAATTTAAGTTTCAAATCAAACAAGATACGGATATCCCTCGGGATAACCTATTTCTTTTTGAGTTTGAAAAGCAAGAGAATTTGGATGTTGTCCTCAAGCTTGGTCTATGGGCTTTTGATAACAAGTTGATAATTTTCTCCACTATGAAACTGGGTGATCAACTGTCAACCATAGCGTTCAATGCTGTGGATTTTTGGGTCCACATCCTAGACCTCCCTTTCGGTTGGGCATCAAAACAAATGAGTGAAGCTCTAGATAAAGCCTTGAGACTGGTCAAAAGGGTGATCTGTTATGGTTTATCAGTGAAGATAAGAGTGGAGATTGACATCACACGTCCGCTCAAGAAATGTATCTCTACTATTAACACTGATTCCACTACTCTCTTTCTAGCTCTGAGATATGAAAAGCTGCCGGATTTCTGCTATAAGTGTGGTATGGTAACACTTGTGGAGAAGGAATGTATGTTAACCGGAGAGGGCAGGTTTGGACCGTGGCTTCGAACACGACCGATGGTGCGTGTTGGCGAAGGGTGGGGTGTGAGACTCGGGTCCCGGTGCCCCCGACCCCAATGATGGGTAGGTCGGCCACGGTGGTGACTGAATAAGCTTTGGTTCCGACTACTCCATCGTTGACTGAAATTCCTGTGACATAAGGTGCTCTGGTGACCATAGAGATCTTTCCTAATCCTTCACCAGCTCAGACTTCGTTTGTTTTTCACTGTTGGTAAGGGTAATGAATTGGTACCCATAGCTACTTCTCTTCCAAAAAAATGGACGGCAGAGAGGTCAACCTCGGGGAGGAGGCAAGGGCCGTTGTACAGATTCAATGAATGGTATTGGAGGAGGTGGGATGCCGATCGAGAAAAATGGAGATGTGATTCGCAAGACAACGCGTGTCGGGGACCTCGAGGATCTACAGGAAGGACTGAAGACAGAGGCAGGAAGGGTTAGCAACCCTCCCTGCTTGGAGGAGTGAGGCTTTCGCCTTTGAGTGTTTGGGAAGTGAAGTCCACACCCGACACTCATCGTAGGTCTTGGACTTGGGAGTATCAGTGGACAGGAATGAAGTTTAGCTGGTATGAAATAACTTTTAATCTGGTGTGCTTATCTGTTTCCTTCTCCTTTTCGGGTATCATTGCAGGGAATAGGCTCTTTCTAGCCCATATGAGGCTTAGG
The DNA here is from genome assembly GCA_024586325.1 of Stellera chamaejasme. Lineage (NCBI taxonomy): Eukaryota > Viridiplantae > Streptophyta > Magnoliopsida > Malvales > Thymelaeaceae > Stellera > Stellera chamaejasme. Next base: position 6,980,892 of record CM044982.1, on the reverse strand, counting down.
TGGAGGGGGACGGTAGCCTCGGCATGTAGAACAACAGTTCTACCAGATTTTGGTTACTTATTACGAGCCCTTTAGCTTTGTCTTTGTGATCTATCCTTAGGTTTTAATTATCTAGGTTGCTTAAGGTTGATTATGTTATTTTGCTCTTTTGGTTGGAACTTTAGGTTTTTTCGAACTATTCTAGCTCATTACATGTTTGGAGCATGGTTAGATTATCTTTTAAAGGGTTTGGCCCTTTTTAGGTTGTTCTCAGCTTTTGTCGCTTTGTTTTGAATGAACTCATTCATCCTAAAAAAACATTAAGGTTCCGTTATTGACTTAGGGTGTGTTCAACACACATATTTCCCAAAATAAATTTTCAACTTTTACAATTCCAATACATAATACAACATTAAATTCATCAATTCTCGTTAAAATAATATTTTTCTCAAATTTCTCTACTCACATACATCTCATCCATCAATCAAAATACACATCCTCAAATTTCCCAAATTTTTTTTCTCACTCTTGGTGAACTGAGCCTTATTGAATAACGTTAGTGCTTAGTTTTAGAGGTTGGAAAACGTTAACATTTGGTAACTTTAAATATCAGAGGTTTGAAGAATCTATTATCCTAGCTCGAATTTTTTTCGAACCTCTAAAGTTAAACCTTAAACGAACTTTAAATAGTAATTAGGGGTAAGACAAAGTACAGTATAGGACATCCCCTTATAACTAAAAACCCTGATATGTCAAATATCGTTTAATAGAAATCATATCCTTTTATTAGAGAGTAAAGTGCACAAGAGATCCTTTAACTTTAATTCTTGTCCTATTGGGGTCTTATTTTAATTGTTTGTCATCTTTAAGTCTCATTTTAAAACTTTTTACTCGTTCGTGGTCCTTCCGTCCATTTCTACCGTTAAGTTTAATGGAACTTATGGGAAAATGATAATTTTAATAATTGAACTTTTCCTAAAAGCTCTATTTGCACCCTAAATTTTGAACATAATAATTTAATCACTCTCAAACAATTTTAAAGTTAACAATTCTATCAAAACTTTTCAAAAGTTACCAATACGCCCACCACCTTCCTCCAACCTCCGAACCACCGCCAGACCATCGACGGAATTCCCCAACCATCCAAAAACAGCAGCAGGCCGTGTATCGAGGACATCGGCCGCCCGATCGCGAGCCCAGGCCGTGAATCGGCGAGCCTAGGCTGCAAATCGGTGAGCCCGACCACCAATTCGTGGCCTGGGCTTTCAATCCGGCGACTGTCCGGCGGTGGTCCGGGCTTGGTTTGAAAGTGGTGGGCTTATTGGAAGTTTTGGTAGAATTGTTAACTTTGAAATTGTTTGGGAGTGATTAAATTATTATGTTCAAAATTTAGGGTGCAAATAGAGCTTTTAGGAAAAGTTCAATTATTAAAATTATTATTTTCCCATAAGTTTCGTTAAACTTAACGGTAGAAATGGACGGAAGGACGAAGAACGAGTTTTAAAATTTAAAGAGAAAAATTTTAAAATAAGACTTAAAGAGGACAAGAAGTTAAAATATGACTTCAATATGACTCCAATAACTATTTCATTATAAGCAAAACTAATGAAAAGAAAATTAGCTAGGTTATTTTACTTTAGGATACCGAACACCATAAAACCATAAACTATAAGGACGAGAGTTTGTATAGGGGTCACAAATCAACGCTACCGGGGTAGGTAAGATATAACATCATTTTGACAAGTCATCCCATCTCTCGTCCTTTTTTAGTTCCTCCATCTTATAATACTAGTATTTTTTTTTCAGCATATCATAAGTTAATTAGGTACGTCGAAAAAGTATAGCCAATGAAATAGTAATAAATTAATTTATAAGCTGCTTTTTTATTTTGAAGATAAATGACCGACAAAAAAGAAGTAATATAGGAGACATATTATCAACGGTCACTTGAACATTAAGATTTTTATGGACTACAAGTAATTAAATTAATTATGGGTGTATTGATTAAAGTAATATAATGTTGAGACGAGACTTCTACTTCTACTCAAAACGCCAAGTTGTCCCACTCATTGACTCACCAACGCCACGACTCGCTCAATCTCACACAATTGCAGCTGAAATTGAAAACACTACAAGGAAGAGGTCGTTGCGAGACAACCACATAAGACCCCGCCCAGTGGCGAACTTAGCCTCGTAAAATCAAGGTGTGAGGAATAATATTAAAAAAACATTCAATAATAGATTAAAAAAAATTATAAGTGAATATTTGGGAGAATTGGTCTATTTCAATAATAAGTGGGTCGGTAATAAATGGATTTATTTCAATGTAAACTTTGAAAAAAACATTAAATATTTGGATCTACTACTGGTGGGTGAGTAATTTTTGGATTTGGTTGAGTTGAGTTATAAATGGCTATAAATTTTTTGGCCAAATTCTTGTTGGGTCTGCCATAGGGTTGATCCGGCACTGATCCGGCAAGCATAATTAATTATAGGACTAAAACCTCTCATCAAAAAAGAAAAAAAAAACAAACAAAAAAATTACGTCATCCGTTCGTAAAAGATTGTCACATTTATTTTAACGGTGTCACAATATTTAATCTATAATTTTTTTTCATGACTATTTAATCATAGAAATCAAATAATTCATATATGTATCATAATTTGAAATATAAATTTTCTAAATATATTTTTTCTGATTTTTTTTTCAATGTTTATCTTTGTTAAAATTTGAATCAAACATAATAACTTGAAACAGCAATGTCAAATGTAACAATTTTTGGTGGACGGGGAGGGAGTATATTAGTAGCAATGGTAATTTGAGGCATGCATGTATGGATAAAGTGGAACTTTAATTTTACCGAAAAGCCATAAAGAGGCAGCTAGCTTCAATTCTAAGGCATAGCGATGTCTGATACATGAGCACCCCTGTTATAGTACTGTCGCGTAAGTTACCTCTATTTCAAGGAAAAACGATACTATAATACATGCATAAGTTAGACAACTTATTAAATCATATATACATGGTAACAAATTAAGGCTTGCCCTCTTCCTCTTATGATGATGTGTATATTTAGACATACGTACAAATTACGTTTGTTGATGATTTTGTGCATGTTTAGGTAAGCCAAATTTCCATCCATGAGAAACTTCAACCATCAAGTTAACTTTCTTCAAAAAAAAAAAACAAATCTCATGATTTGGTGGCGGAAATAAATTGTTTTGAACCTTACAATCCATTTCATACAATCCATGGATTATCTCCCTACCCCCCAAACACACACGCATGTAAATACCCGCCTACGGCAGGGGATATCTGTTTTAAATATATGTTAACAAATGATAATTTGTTTATATTAAATTGATCCCTTTTAAATAAAAAATATTCTGATCCCCAAATAAAAAGCATATAAATGTTGAAATAAAATACCTAGCACATATATAACTAAAAAAATAAATAACATAAGCATTTTTCGTAATCATTTTGTATTCTAGTTAATTTTATTATTTTAAATTTGTTCCGGCATAAATATATGATTAACTAAATGATCATGACTTCTACTTTCAACAAACTCCCTATGAGAGGATTATTTCCATTGGAGACTTTTTTCAAAATCTAGTTTGCAAGTTTGATTTTGTTCATTCTCAAAGGTTTAATATGGATATAGGAGATGGTTCAACCACAAATGCAATAGCTTCTTGATCATTTTCTTAGTAAAATTGATATAAAATGATATTTCTTATTTTTGATTTTTTTACACCCCTATAGCGTTTGATCATGACAGATCACAAAGCATGTCAGAAATGACATATGGACCCTAAAGTATATCAAATATGGCAAAAGAACCTCACATATGTTAAATGTGCATATAGTCTCTGAAATATGCTAAATGTGCATATAGTCCATGAAGTATGCTAAATGTGCATATAGTTCCAAAGTATGTAAAATATGAAAATATGACCCCAAATGTTAAATGTGGCATGAAGAGTCCCAAAGTTAAAATTAAATATAAAGTATGTAAAAGATCACAGATACTAAGTTATTATATGCCAACTTTATGAACAATGGATGAACACGAGATAAGAAAGTGGGATTAAATTGAATTATTCTTTGAAATAAAATGATGATTCAAGTTTATCATAATGAACGGTAAAACCATGAAGATCGTAGTTACATGAGAAAACTTCTTGGAATTATTTTCTAGTTGAAAAATTACGTTGATACTTTTTATGAAGAGAAACCATAAAGGTAAAATTGATTCTACTTTAAATAGAATCATATGAGGTTAGATTTGAGGAAATGAAACGATTTTATTGATAAGTAAGACTTTATGGGGTATTATGGTGTCTCATAATGTCTTGGCTCCTCCCAACCACTATAAAAGGGCACCCCATCCAAGCATATTTTTCATCCATTCATCACATTATTCTCTTTTTTTCTGCTTGAGAAAAAACCTCTCTTCTAGCATATGTTTTGGTGTTCTTCAAATGTTCTTCCATTCAAGTTCGCTGGTGAGGGAAGTTTGATGCAACTTCACTTACACGTCTTCCGTTGTATCCTGGAAGACGGACGACCATCGAACCTCGAGCACTCATACCGGAAGGGACGAATCTGTTTTAAGGAGATTGTGTGAAACACAAGCCCTGGAACTCTGTCGAAATTTGGTTTTGGATTAAGTAAAGTCCACGTATAGTCCCTTAGCTTTGATGTGTGTCCTATTTTCGTCATGTTTTATGAATTCATCTCAGATTAATCTCTTAGCTTCCATTTTTGTCCCAAACTGACCCTTTCGTTACATTTTCCGTTAAATTTTCCGCTAACTTCGTAAATTTATTGAAATGTCCCCAACCTACCATTAAATTAACCCTTAATCTTTAACAAATTCTACAATCTAACCCCGTTATTTAGAAATCCATGTGCCTCTCCTCCGCAGGACTGTCCTTCACCTTCACCACTCGTCAATGAGATTCTCCTCTTCAATATGATTTTCTTTACCAACCCATAATTCAAAGCAAAATTCAGCAAAATTATCTGAAAATTTAAGAAAATTGCTTATGGTTCACCATTGCTTGAACCCGTCGCTGCCGCATGAATTGGAAGCCTCATCTGTTCTGCTTCATGGTCAACTTTAAGAATAAAAAAGGTAAGAGTAATAAGTAAAAACACTATAAGGGTTAACTTGTATAAAAAGAAAAAGTTTGATGGTGCAAGTGTAATAAAATAAAATAAGGGTTAAGTTGTATAAAAATGAAAAAGTTGAATGGCCTATTTGTAATTAGTTTGAAAAAACAAAAAACATACCCTATTCAATCTGCCGCAATCATTCTCTCTCTCTCTTTCCCTTCTTTGCCATTTTGTATCAAGTACAATAGTTTTGCCATTATATTAATTTGTCAATCGTTCATGGATAACAATTACATGACATGAACGTGTTTATGAGATATACTCACATTAAAATGGTGAAATCTATTTGACGGAAAAGATCGTGGATATGGAGGAAAAAAAACGAATACTTAAAACTAAAAATAATAATTTGCAATGGAAAGATGCATTAAATACTTATCTTTTGTATAAATTGTTTTGAGCAAATAACATGCATGATTTTGATCAAACATGGTTGCCGTCCGATTTCCCAAACACGGGTCTCTCATTGCATGTTATTGGGAATACAGGACAGGAGAGGCTATTTGGGAAAAAATCATAAACTTTCATCAAAAAAGTAAAAGATCGAAGCATAATCTGATTAAATAAAAATCATGCATGTTTGTTCTTCTTCATCCTCCACTCAATAAGTTTTTCGTTTCTATCTGCTCTTTGATTATAAAAGAAAACAAATCATGATCATTAAGAAAGTCCATCAGAGGAGGTTTTTGTAAATGTGAACACTTTTTCCTTTTATTTTTTTAAATCTCTTTCTCGACTCCATGTCCACAATATTCTCTGTCGAAACGTTAATATGGAGTAGGTTAATTGCTATAATCAATTCTCTTTAAGGATTTCCTCTGTAATTTATTGATGGACAATTGTTGTTATTTTTTATTATAAGTCCAATCATCCTCGGACATGGCAGCCACATATGGTGCCACCTAACCCAGGGTTGGTGCCAGTGAAGGCATGCTAGCAAGATCCCGGTTAGAAACATGGTGTATACTTCTCTTGTCTCTCGTTTCTCTTCCTTCATTTTTCTAGCCGTCCCAATTCGCCAAAGAAACCACTTTTTCTTCTCTTGTTTCTCCGAAATTCGTGTGTTTTTGTTTTTTTTTAAACCGGCGGTTTAAGTTCACACTGGTATCATAGGCACTAAGTTAGATTGCCTAAAATTAAAAGCAACATCGAAATCAAAGAGACGGTGGGTCATATGATTAGGTAATGGGTTTCTACACTTTGGTGGTTGGGTGACCCTTAAGAGTCCTACCGACTCCTATATATGCTTGCCACTAACACATGGGTTTAATTGTGCTCATCTCTCCATTACTCTTCTCCGACTTAAAAAATGGGTTCCACCGGCGAGACCCAAATGACTCCGGCCACGGTTTCCGACGAGGAGGCTAACCTCTTCGCCATGCAACTGGCCAGCGCCTCCGTCCTCCCCATGGTCCTCAAGTCCGCCATCGAGCTCGGCCTGCTTGAGATCATCAAGCGCGCCGGCGGCCCCCTCTCTCCCGCCGACGTCGCCGGCCAGCTCCCCACCACCAACCCGGAGGCCCCCGTCATGCTCGACCGCATTCTCCGCCTCCTCGCTAGCTACAACGTCCTCACCTGCTCCCTCCGCCAGCTCCCCGGCGGGAAGGTCGAGCGACTCTACGGCCTCGCCCCCGTCTGCAAGTACTTGACCAAGAACGAAGACGGCGTCTCGATTGCCGCGCTGAATCTGATGAACCAAGACAAGGTCCTCATGGAGAGCTGGTAACAAACAATTATTCTCTCCTCTCCAATTTCTTTCTATAATTAGCCATTACCCGCAAAATGAAGCAATTAATTAAACATTTCCATAATCAATTACTCGAAACTTGTTTGAATTTACTATTGCATGCACATAGCTGAACTCGCACGAATCATTCGTCGGTTTCCTTAATTTAGCAAAGTCCTCTGAAACCATCTGTGAATTGATGCTGCTACCGAGCGTCTGTTTGTTTCAAAACAAAAGACAGGGGAACACAACACAACAGGATCTTGGCTTCCAACTAATATTCCAAAACATAACAGTGCTACAAAAGACACACAAACTGGGCTTGTAGATAATGCTGAAATTTTTGAAGGCACAATTTGTGGCCTAGGTATAATGCTGAAATTTTTGAAGGCACGATATTTGATACAGTGTATAATGCTGAAATTATTGAAGGCACAATTTTGTCTTCTTTGAAATTACAGATCACTCCACCAGCTGCCATTTGATAATAATAATAGTTATAGTGCTGCTGCTTTTTCTATCTCATTGAAAATTGGAATTAGGAAGCTTGCGCGGACTGCCAATCTCAATTTTCTTTTGTGAATAATCACAAACAACCAACTTTGAGAAAAAGTATGGTGAAAGCTTACAGTAGATGATTATTAAATAGAAAAGTTTTGGAACAACTACTCACTTTTTTCTGCCTGTGAGATGTTATAACCTGAATGGTTTCTGATTTGTTAATCAATAAACATAATGTATCAATGAATTGACATTGCTGATGCACGCATTTCATCATGTTTATGGGTGGAGACAGAGTATACAAAACTAGTCTATACTACTCCCTAACTTCCACACAGTTTTTCAATATTACTATATTGAGTTGTCTCATAAAAATGGTTAACTTTCCTAAAATAGAAACTTTTCATCACCACTTTTATCAAATTATCTTTACTTATCCTTACCATTTTAAACACTTATTCATACACCTTTTTTGTATAGGGTAAAAAGATCCAACACATTACTATTCTTCCACTTTACTTAATATTTGTACCCAAATAAATCCTACAACCTTTATGAGACCTTTATGGGACGGAGGGAGTACTTCATAAAGAATTATTATTATTATTATTATTATTATTATTATTATTATTATTTTGATGAGAACATAAAGAATAATTAAATAGGAGTAGTTTTATGTAAAAATAATGGCTAAAATGCAGATTGCTACCTTGAACTATTGAAAAGTGGGTACTTTAGGGTCTAAACAAAAAATCGGGTAGAATGGTATCCTGAACTATTTGAAATGGGTAGAAAAGGGCTTGAGCTCACTTGACTCGGCACTTGCCGTCACGTGAGGCAACGTCCGTCTACTAGATTGACGATTTTAGGGGTGGGTATTTCAAGCAGTGGTCTAATTGGACGAATTCAAAGTTTGGTGAACCCCCCAGTTTTGAAAATGACAACAGTTGTTTAAAAAGTAAGCCACTTCAGAAAACTTTTCTGCATTAGTTGTCTATTAACTACTACACGGATCTAATAAGATTGTTGTAATTTAGTATCTTTAGCACCCTTCATATAAAATGTCATTAAATATAAATATAATCATTATTATAGATAGTAATGTTGTAAGAAGGTCATCGACTCATCGTACGTTTTAAAACCAAGTTTTTTATTTTTTTGAAAAATTTATATACTTGCCTCAACCTTTTCCCCTTGAATTACAAAATTTGTCAAACTTCGATTTTTCAGCTTTGCCTTATTGTGAATGGAATATGTACCAAACTTTGACTCGATCATAGAAATTCAAATCAAGTAATCTCAAGGCACGAGAAAAAGGCTTTCCTTTGACTGAAGCAAAGTGTTCACATTAATGTATACGTCAACCTTATGTAACACTGAGGAGACTGATACAGAAATGCATGTCTTGTGTTTCTTCTAGGTACTACCTGAAAGATGCAGTGCTCGACGGTGGCATTCCATTTAACAAGGCTTATGGGATGACTGCGTTCGAGTATCATGGCACGGACCCCAGATTCAACAAAGTTTTCAACAATGGAATGTCTAACCACTCAACCATTACCATGAAGAAGATCCTTGAGACGTACAAAGGCTTTGAGGGTGTCCAAACGCTTGTTGATGTTGGTGGTGGCACAGGCGCCACACTTAACATGATCATCTCCAAGCACCCAACAATCAAGGGCATTAACTTTGATCTGCCTCACGTTGTTGATGATGCCCCATCTTATCCTGGTATGACAAAATCATTAAGCCGACAAAGTTTCAATTTGTTATAAGTATGACGAAAGTTGGCGCTTGAGTTAAGTGATGCAATTCGGTTTACAGGAGTGGAGCATGTTGGAGGAGACATGTTTGTGAGCGTTCCGAAAGGAGATGCCATTTTCATGAAGGTAACATTTTTACAAATTCGATGATTTCGGTTTGGAATAAGATGAGTAACATGTTGTGAACCCATGGGTGCAGTGGATTTGTCACGATTGGAGTGATGAGCACTGCCTGAAGTTCTTGAAGAACTGCTATGAAGCTTTGCCGAACAACGGGAAGGTTATAGTAGCTGAGTGCATTCTTCCCGATGCTCCGGATTCAAGCCTAGCCACCAAGCTAGTGGTCCACATCGACTGCATCATGCTGGCTCACAATCCGGGTGGTAAAGAGAGGACGGCGAAGGAATTTGAGGCCTTGGCTAAGGGTTCAGGCTTCCAGGGATTCCAAGTTATGTGTTCTGCCTTCGGCTCCTACATTATGGAATTCCTCAAGACAGTCTGATCAAATGTCTTCAACTCAAACAAACATGCTCACTATTTCATTAATATACTACCGTTTTGGACTTCTGGTCTGGAGCTTGTTGGTGGTGGTTTTGATGTCATACTTACAATTCCATTAGACATGGCTGTGAATAAAGCTTAAACCTGCAAGTTTTGCTGTACACTGTACTGTGTTACATTACATTACATTACCTTCATGTATTCTCTCAAGGTTTTTTGGTGTGAAAATTACTAGTACTATTATAAAGATCTGTCAGTGCCAATGGAAACAAAATATTCTTGAAACAAGAGGTTGCTCCTCCTGTTCATGTCACTTGTCTCATTTCCTTCACTAGATATAGGATGTTATAAACTGAATCTGACAGTGAAGTTCCCAGTAAAATCTAACAGAAAACTTCAAATGAAAATATGATTACTTACTACTAGGACAATGGTTTGAAAGATTCATAGGTTGGACACTAAAATGTGTCTTTTATTAAGCACCAACAGTAGTGGGCTAATAATTCTTGTTCTTGAAGAGTTCCAAGCAATGCTCTTGGTCCAGATTCCTGCTCCAGAACTTACCGTAGTACTCCGGATAGGTAAAGTCCCTGTAAACGGCACCGGAGCCGTCCTCCGTCAGAGGCTTTGCCGGGCTGATGACGGCGGTGTCGCCGGGACAGAGGAACGAAGCGATCGAAAGCCTGGCCATGTCGGCGTTTACGATCGCTCTGTGCCACACACTCTTATACCTTCCATTACTCAACGCCTGATCACATTTTAAGACACCAAACCAGCATCAGGATCATTTTACCATGAGAAGCTATATATTATCTGGAATTGGGATCGAGTTTCACCTGAATTTGGTCGCCAATGTTGATGACGAAGGCGTTTGGGAAAGGATTGACGGCGACCCAGTGGCCGTCTTTGAGGACTTGGAGGCCGGCGACGGACATGTCCTGGAGGAGGATGGTGAGGGCATTGGGGTCGGTGTGACCCGGTAACCCGTAAGTGAGTTCGGGTTCGGGGCAAGGTGGGTAATAATTCACGGCCATATGCTGGCCCTGTTCGCCCAAAATCTTTTTAACGGAATCCTTGTCCAGGCCCAAGCTCTCTGAAATCAGCTCTTCTAGTCTGAACCCAAGCTCACGAACTTCCTTGCAGTACTCGCTCACACTTTCCCTGCAAAATTAGATACTAGTAATCAGTTTCCTGCGATGGGCTTTAGGTGGATCAAGGTTTGGCCCGGCCCATAGTAAGAAGCCCACATCAGCAGCCCTGCAAAATGTTGGTTTCTATTCTCCATCTCGATGTACACACTTCTAAGTAGTAGTATTAGTACCATCCAATCATGGTGTGTTGGAAATTTTATGGTAAGAAAGTAAAGGCTGCATCATGTAAGATAAAAACTACTCCGTCACACAGAACTTGTTAACTTTCATGTTTTGTATTTGAATATTTGACTAAAATTTTAAGTAAGATCTATAATGACAAAAATTCAAAAAATAATACATTTAAAAAATTCACACTACAAATTATGATACTCACATAAATTATTCAAATTTCTATATCAAAATTTCTATATCAAAATATCAAAATTCGGTTTTCTTAAATTGTCTTTTTTGTGACAAATTTAAAAAGTTTCAATCTTTAGAGATTCGTGTTGTTTGTTTCATTCCCTTTACAAACAAACAAAAGAAAACAAAGACGTCAAATAAGCACGTGAGTTTCACTAGCGAGGTTAGACAATAGGAGCAGTGGAAGCCAAACGCACCACATGGATAAAATGCTTATGCTTCGAAGTGAAGGTAGCGAGCGAGCGGTCTATGATCATCGCCATCATCATCACATCCGGACCATAAATAAATGCATATATACTATTGTGATTGTGTGTTTGGTAATAGTTTTTTCAAGTAATTGTTGTATTTTCAAAAGGTTACTAACAGCAATTTTTTGAATCTCGATCATTAAAAAATTATTCAAAACATGATTATACGTAATTGTTTCTTCTACGCTAATGGGAGTTCCAATAATAAAAACAATTATGCGTAAGTGGTCCATAAACCAGAGTCCCCCTCTCACAAATTTTACTACTCCCTCCTCACAATTTCAAAATTGTTTTATCTCAAATAAAATTACTTTTTTCATTTTCATTTTCATTTTATTTTAATCCATTTTTACTTGATAAATTTTAGGAAATGGTTTAAGAGGAATGAGAATGAGTTAAAAAAATGTAATGATAGAAATTTATAAATTTGTGGATCTATTAGATAAGAGGATAAAATGATAAAAATAATGATAGAAAATTTCTGTTTCTGTTTCAGGAAAGTTAGATAATCTTTAATTTTTGTGAAACAATCTAATACTATAATAATATTGATAAAAAACTTTAATAGGCGAGTTTTGTGAAAAAAATGAACACCCTTGTTCACCTCGCTTCACCCCTTATTCACCTCTCTTCACTTCGCCGCTCGCCGCGTCAACACCGCATATCGCTCGCTGCACTCACGTGAATTTGAATTGATAATTATCGCGCCGCGCATATCATGCCGCACATTGGGCGCATCGCGAGCGCACAACGAACACGTGTAATCTCCACGCACACAAAACGACTAGTAGGATGCATCTTTCACATGTAGGAAGTGTAATATAGTAGGAGCATCTTGTAAGTTGTAACACTAAAGCAGTGTATATTATTGACCACCGTTTCTTATCATATACAAGTATAATAATGTGAGCGACACAAAATGTGGCGTGGATACGGAGAGATCCATGGAGTTCACTTGGTGGACTCTCTCATCCGTGTTTAGCGGTCTGAAAAGGACAACTTTTTTAAATATAGTTTTTTATGGAAATAATAATAATTAGCACAACCTTTTTGAAATAGTTTATATATATACTCCTTCCATCCCAATTATATTGTCACTTTTAGTTTTTTATATGTACATTAAGATTGTCTTTGATTATTAACTCATTTCACATGAACTTCCATCTTTACCTCATCTCAAACCCATTCACCCCAACTCACTCTCTAGACTCCTTAAATGTATATATTTATAAGAGTAAAAGTAAACTAAAATAAAATACAAATGAAAAATATTATTTCATTAGGGATAAAAATATTTTGATGTTATATATATATATATATAAAAGATAGATACTCTTCTTTGGTTGCGCTTTTTTAACGTCACGCTCCAAGCGTCATCCCATGTTCCCTATTTCCGTCATGCATTGCCTCGTGGGGCCACGCCAGGTCACATGTCTGCACATGCTCATCAGTCATCACTAGCTAACCTGACGCCCCAAATTCCACTACCTTCTTCGCCTTCTACTTACCACTCCGGTCTGTTTTTTTTTCTCTAAAAACTGGAGCATAAATTTTAGAATTTTGAAATTGATATGAAATTTTATTTGTTGAAGGATAATTTTGAATAAAAAATTCATTTGATAAGATTTTATTTAATATTTTGGACAAGGAAATGCAACGTTTCTAAATACCATTGTTATTTTATTTGTTTCAGCTCTCCGATCGGATTGGTCAGGTAGATGGTTGTCTTTGTTGGGTTGCCACTACTGTTTTTATTGATCTGAAATTGCAATGACGGCTACCTGATTTAAGGGATGATTTGTATCGGTTGCGCTTAATGACTTGATACCAAGTCTTGATTATGAGAATTTTTGTAATTCCTTTCACTGTTACTAGCTGTTCAATAAAAACTTATTTTATTTTATTACAAAGTTAAAGATATGTATATTAATTGATAATGATAATTAAATTATTTGATCTATATAAGTTTTCTGGTAAAAGAAAAACGTTATGAAATACTAGTACCAACAATAAATTAGCAAGTGTTACAAAAGTTAACAGGGTGAATTAATGAGCTTAGGATACAAACAAGTTTAGCAGCAAAACTGAAAACATTATATTTGAGTTTTTATTTTTTTTTATTTCCCCCCATTAATTTGGTGCAGTGAACTAGACTTAAATAATCGTGAAACAAAAAAGTCCAAAAAGTTTGTTTCTTTCTCATAAAAAAAGCTATAATTATTTGTTTGTATTTTCCCTATCTTGCAGTTACACCCCTTTCTCATATATTCATGCTTGAATAAATTTGTCACCATTTTCTTTTCAAAAAAACACAAACATCCCAATATGTCTACATAAACATATACGTATGGGCACACACCTGCCGATCAATTTAATCACAACAATTCACACCAATTTAAACATATACTTGAAAAAAGTGGAGCTTTAAAAGCGAAAAGAAGAAAATCAATTTTGACGTGAAACGACATAGTCTGGAAAAAGTGAATGATTGAAAGAGAGTGGGACCTTATAAAATTAAGTTTTACTGTTTTAGAACTATCATTTGAAATAATAAATAAGAAAAAAAACCAGCAAAATTGTACTCAATCCATCCTAAAAAAATTAGTACTAGTATTTTAGTTTTCGATATATACTGTACAATTTTTTATTTATTCAACATTTTAATGTACAAAATTATTAGCTAGTGTAACCAAATTCAAATAGAAACAGTAATTTTTTTCAATATATTTTTAAACTTTAAGTATTTATTTATTTTTTATTTTTAAAGTTACTAATAGAGTTAAAAGGCAGTACAGAGTTAATTACTTGAATGATGGAGGATTAGATGGCCACTCAGGCAGATACTTGTGGAGTGGGTAACAGTGAAGTCTGAGGTAGTCTCTCCAGTTGTGGACCTCTTCTTTATTCACGTTGAAGCTCGTTGACAGCCTTGTCGTCTTCGTCGGATCCTCCGAGTACAGCTTCATCTTCTCCTCCACCGGCAGCGCAAAGAACTCCCTCGCCACCGCCTGCATTTTCTCCACCGCCGCCCCATCAACGCCGTGATTAATCGCCTATTCCCATCATGCATTTTAATTCATTAGTACTATTACTGTATTACATATCATCATCGTCATACTTAACGATTTTGACTAATCACCTCATCATTGATTCATTGAGTTGAAAGGAAAATTAACAAACCATTTGAAACGGAGGAGTAGTATATAAAAATGGTACCTGGAAGAATCCGTAGTTCTTACAAGCATCACCAACTTGGCGAACAACCTGGGCTCTGTCCTCACACCCCAAGTCTATCACCGGAACGTTTTCGAAGTTGGAGACTTCCGACAACCGGGGCCGCTCCGACTCCGGCCGGACATAGCTTTCCGGCAGATACGAGAATCTGACTCCTGAGGACAGAACCTTGGTTTCCATGCCGGACAACCACCTTAGTTTATTAATTCAACAAACTAGTCACCGAACTGATGAAACAGAAGAAATAAAACTAAAACGAGGACTTGGATGCAAACTAAAGTTTTAAAGAGTATATATATGGGGGTGGGCTAGAGGATGAGATGAGCACAGGTACTGAGGTACAGCTTACATAACATATGCAATGCGACTAAAACTTTCTTGTCATTTTATAAACAAATGGGCGGGCGTTGACCATCAAGTCTTCCTCCAACTTATATACGTCATTAAAATCATCCTCGAGATTTTTTTTTCAAGAGTGCCAAATAGGGGTGAAAATAAGTCTGTTCTTTATAGGGTAGTTAGAGCTTGAGTTGAGGCTTGTCCGGTTGCTCTCGAGTTCGAACCTGCGAGGGAGCTGGGTAAGTTAATAAGATCGAGCTTGATGATAACGATGGATCTCATTGGGTATCGATGCTTATCGAATTTATTGAATTTGTTGACTATTTTATAACTTATGTTGTATATAATGGTATTTTGCTAACGAAAATTATTAAAATTAGTCTAAAATTATCAATTTGAATTTTAAGTTGTATAAACTTTGGTGGTATATTACTGTATTTAATCATTCGTTGATTATATATAGTTTCGAAAATTCCAAACGAGCCTTTCGAGCTATTCGAGCTGAGCTCAAACCTATTTCAAGCAGAACTTTTGCCTAATATATTGAACACGAGAAATTCGAGCTTAGGGGTGAGAAACGAGCAGAGCCGACTCGAGCTCGGGTTCTAGCTCGAGCTCTTACGAGCCGAGCTTCACAAGCCTCTCGAGCTCGTGCCGATTTTTAAGCTCATATATTATACGAGCCAAGCCCGAGCTTTAGAGGTTTGGCTCGATGAGGCTCATGAGCTTGGTTCAAGCCTTATCGAGTCGAGCTGATGGTGAAGGCGATGAAGGTTTTGGCGGAAGCAGAGAGGAGAAACAAAGACGCAGAGGAGGAGGCTGGATTTGGGGATTAGCCTTAGGTTTTTAAAAGTTTGCAGATAGACCACTCACTCTACAACACCGTTACGACCCTTCATTGTTCGTTAAAGTCGTAGACGGCCGTCACTGCACGTGACCACACTTAACGAGTTCAGCAAGTCGGGGCCCTTATTTGCTCAATTTTCATAGTTCAAGCCTCTATTTGCAGCGTTTTTAGTTCAGGCGCTTATTCGCCATGTTGTAATAGTTCAAGGTAGTAATGTGTATTTTGGCCTATACACACACACACTCTCTCTTAAACTATACCTAAAAGTCTTGTAACCTATACCTTGTAGACTACTCATTTTAACCCCTTGAACTATACCTAAAAACACTATAAACCCTAAACCTTGTAGACTACTCATTTTAAGCCCAATTGGCATTTCTATCTGACCATCTCTATAGACAAAACTAGGGGTGTAAATGGGTAGGGCCTTTAAAAGGTAGCTCGATATCGAGTTGGGGTTTACCGAGTCGATATCTATCGAGTTCGAGCTCGAGTTCAAGCCTAAAATGAAGCTTGATAAGTCACTACATGAAGAAGACCAAGCTTCTGCGGCCCTTACTACGATTTGGGCGCGGTAAGCTCAAAGACGCATAAATTGACGCATTAGTGGCGATGGCGTTCTGCGGCCAACGCCGTAGTAAGTGGTCGCAGCAGATAAGTGGCGCGCAGTAAGCCATTTTTTAGGGTTTCTTCATCCGCCTCTTCCTTCATTTTTTGCATCTTCTTCAATCCTTCTTCTTCGTCTTCTTCATCATCGTCTCCTCCTCCTTCTTCATCTTCTTCTTCTTTCTTTTCATCATCATCATCATCATCATCATCATCATCTTCTTCTTCTTCTTTCTTTCTTTCTTTCTTTCTTTCTTCTTCCGTCTGCTTCTGCTTCTTCTTCTTTTTCTTTCTTCTTCCTTCTTCTCCTTTCTTTCATTCTTCTTCCGTCTTCTTCTTCTTCTTCTTCTTCTTCTTCTTCTTCTTCTTTCTTTCTTTCTTTCTTTCTTTCTTTCTTTATGCATCTTCTTCCTTCTTCTTATTCTTCTTCTTCTTCTTCTTCTTCTTCTTCTTCTTCTTCTTCTTCTTCTTTCTTTCTCTTTCCTTCTCTTTTATGTAACCTCCCTTCTCCTTCTTCGCCGCTCCACCGACGCCGCCGCCACCGCCACTTGCTCCTCCTTGACCGCCGGTTTCGGGTATTTTGTGGAAAATGTGGATTCCCTTTTTTAATTATTGAAAAAGGTTATTGCGGCCTCGTGCGTGGTGAGGCCGCACACGCACCACGGCCTCGGCCGCGATGGCGTGATCTGCGGCCATTTTTACCGCGGCGTGCACTGCGGCCTCGCCGCAGAGCTACCGCGGCCCAACCGCGTTGAGGCCGCAGTGAACGCCTCCTCTCCACGTAGTGAGTTAACGAGTCGAGCTCGAGTCCAACGATACTCGGCCTTATCAAGTATCGATACTTGACGACATTTATCAAACCTTTTGAAATTTTTTTACTATATTATATATATTTTATGTTAGGTATAGTTGTATTTTATTAACAATAATTATTATGATTAGTAAAAAATAATCAATTTGGCTAAGTTGTATAAACTTTGATAGTATCATATTTTTTTATAATTATAATATAGTTTCAAAAGTTTTAAAATGAGCCTATCGAGCTATTTGAGCCAAGCTCGAACCAAACATATTGGACTCGTGCAATTCGAGCTCGAGTAGTATTGATAACTAACGAGCTCGAGTAGTATCAATAACACACACACATACTTGTTTTGATATTTTTGATAATCTAAAGATATGTAGTTTTTTAATTTGAGATAATTAAATAGAGGTTTCACAATTGTTTTAAAAATATGAAGATTATCATTTTTTATTTGTTGTTTAATTAGGAAATACCCCAACATTAATTTCATCCTAGATCCGTCTCTACTACAACTACTTGAAACAACTATTCTAATGAGAGCAATATAAAGCTTCTCAAAAATGTTTCAACACGAAATTATGTTATTAACAAAATTTAGAATCATGCGTCGGTCATATAATTAGAAACGTGCTCGATCTCGACAACTCAATAACAAGAATCATCAATTATTATGTACCAGGGAAATTTATATCCGTGTGATCAACGTGTGGATTAAACTATCTTTTTAGTTGGTGAATTAATGGTCGAGATAGATCTTCATAAAAAAATGGTCAAGATAGATTTTCTAAAATGCTACTGATCTCTTCGTCCCAATTTAATCATTACGTTTCTTTTTCAGTATCTAATTTATGAATTGTATTATTCAATATTGTATCATACAATGTCAAATAATTTTATATATAAAAGATAAATCAAAGAGCCTAAATTTTAAAAATATTTGATTTCAAAATTTTTTAACAAACTCTTCCAAGTTAAAAACTAAGTCAAACCTTAATAAAGAAAAAAAAACTAAGTCAAATAAAGTATTAAAAATTAAACGTAGTGATAATAATGAATTTAATTGTTTGGTGCACGATAATGCAAGATTAATAATTAATTAATGACATTCATATATTACATATCAATTCACGTACCGAAAAAGAAGTGAAATAGTAAATGATTAAAGATCTTATCTCATACAAAACCGGATGATTCGGTGCTGGTCATCTCCATTTTAGGGCAAGGAGGAGCATGGGTGATGTATACGAACTGCATTCTGTTATCTCATATTGAGTTGATTATTTTGGTGTTGTTTATACCTCTCTGGACTTCTTTCTATTATGTAGTACTCACTCTATCCCAGCAAATATACAACATATTCTTTTTTTTACCGTCTCAGCAAAACTCCAACGTTTCTTAAAAAAAGAAACTTTTCTACATCAATTTTATCTTACTATCTCCATTTCATTTCACACTCCAATTTTTTTTTATCTTATATATCTACTTTACCTTATTATCCTCTAGTTAACAATTTTTTTAATCTCCGTGCAAAGTCAAATAATCTATATTTGATTGGATGGAGGGAGTATGTATTTTCCGGTGTATCATTAATCATCTCCTCGAGGAATATTTATCAATGTCACTACGTAGAGAAGTCAAGGTTTCTTGTGGCGGAGGCCGCAGAAACCGATTTCTTGTGACTTCGCGGCCTCTGCCGCAGTAAATATCGCAGTAAATGAAATTTACTGCGGCGGAGGCCGCAATAAGGCGGTTTCTCTACGTAGTGTGTTGAGGTCACCTCGTCGTGGCACCGGCTCCACATTGACCGAGATAGAGGTTGTGTTCTTTACCACAAAAACACAACAATAAATCAATAACAATTCAAATTTTCATCAATCCCAAAAAATTTTACTTTCACATTTTTCCATCCAAAATTTAATTTGTTGTTACTTTTTTTGTCAAATATGCTACAAAGAACACAACTAGACTTTACCTTTTGGAGTACTGTTAACTTTAGGTGAAGTGAAATTAAAAAAAAACCTTTAGATGAAGTATTTTAAATTATTCATATCAATTTCAAATACTTATATATATATATACACTAAATTATCATCTGATTGATACTTTATAAGGTATTTTTTCACTAAATTATCATTAATAGAATACACCAACGTATATCAAGGAATCTTGAAATAACGTAAGAAAGTTGCATAAACTTTTAAACAATTGTAAATAATTAAAAATTATTGGTGGATGAAGTTTTCAATCTATAGGGTAAACTACTGGCAACGTTATTAAATGGACCCAACGTTAGTACTCCGTACTAGTCTCGCTCTTCGATATATTTTGTTTTAAATAATTAGATTGGAAAAAAGAGTATCAATCGTAATAAACTTCCAAAAAAATTCGAAACCCCCTAGCTATGCTTCTCCTATGGGGCGGCACCTTTTTTGCTTTTTCTTCTCATCGGCGGCGATTGGCATCCGTCTCTCTGCCAGATCGAGTCTTTTTACGGTGGCGCCGACTTACTGCCTATGCTTATTCGTCTTCCTCCAGCACCGCCGCCCTGTCATGTTCTACTTTCATCCAATTGCGATTGGGTCATGGTCTGTCTTCTTCTATGGCTGGCCCAGGGCTCTCCAAAGTGCTTTTTGTGGAGCGTCAATGCTAGCGGCATGGGATTGTGTGTCTGATGTCCGTCGTCAGCAAGTATCGTCACCAAAATGGGTTTTTACCGGTCTGAGGCGCTGGTGCTCCGTCAGGGTTGCTCCTATCTCTCAGGCTACCGACGTCGATCTATCTAGAGGATTCTTCCCAGCCTATTCCGATGCAGAATGGGGTTCTACAACTACTGGCAGGATAGAGCAAATGATCGCCTTGCCCAGTTCCATGAGTTCTTGGCCTTTGAGTGAGCCAGGTTTTGGGCATCCTCGCTTGCTTCACTTTGCAATTTTTAGACCCGTTATTTATTTATTTATTTGCGTTTAGGTAATCTGTCTTTACTTTTCAGTGTCTTGGTAAGGTTGGTTTTGGCTTCGATACGTTAGCATGCTTCTCATGGTTGTACAGATTTTCCTCTATTTGCATCGTTGGTGAGACGATGTTTAGTTATGTTGGAGCTTATTTGTTGTGTCTTGATTGAAATCGCGGATATATATTACTTCACCATGACATCTTATGCTTTTATCAAGTCCTATGGTGGCTTTGTTGTGAGATCGTTAAGTGTCCGTTGTTGTGTCTCGTTAACTGGTATTCTAGTGACTCTCGTAGTGTTTTTGAGTCTTGTTTTTTAGTTTCTTTGCTTGCTGATTTACTTGTTGATTTCTTGAACATTATGTCAATTTGGCTTTTGGCTGTTACTGTTGATCATTAATAAAATTGATCGATTTGTTCAAAAAAATAATTAGATTGGAATGGATGAAGGTGAGGGTGTTAATTTGGGGAGAAAGTAAAATAGTTGTCTAAAATTAATTTGAAATTTGGGAAGTAAAAAAATACACTTTCAAAATAGATAAATTTTACATGCTCCAACCAATAGAGTTTTTTGTTTACATGTTTACCTCTTTCCAAAGGCCGTACCACTCTGAAGGTAGTAAAGGCAACTCACCCTATTAACCTTTTTCAAAAGTTAAGTATTTATGTATATTTAATAAAACTTCAAACACTATGTATTTAATAGGAGCTGGGTAGGGGGCGGTGCGCTACCATATCCGCTACCACGGTAGCGAGCCAGCCCGCTACCCAGCCCGCTTCTTTTCTGGCCGCTTCCTTCATGGAATGCGCTACTCAGCCCGCTACCATTAGTAGGGGGCACGGTAGCGGGTAGGGCGCTACCCCTGGGCCACGTAGGAAAAAAAAATATAATTCTAATTTTAATAATTTAAAATTGATTCAATAATAATACTCTATAAATTATTAGTATTAATAAATTGCAAATGAAAATGTAAGTAAAGTTAATTATAAATTAACCAAATGTATCAATTACAATAAAAACCATCCAAAATCAAATAATTTTTACAAAAGTGTCCTACGGGAGACGTAAATCGTAATCATCAACCTAATCCTCACGTGGCGGATAGTGGTGCTCGGAACCCACGACCGGCTGTCTGTCAAACCCAAAAGATAACGGCTCAAACGTCTCGTTAATTACTCTGCCTGAATACCTAAAATTCATAAATAATATAACAAAATTCATAAATAATATCTAAAATATCTAAAATAGCACAAAATTCATAAATACCTAAAATATGTACTAGAATAGCAGAAAAATCTTAAATAATCTTATTTTTCTAAAATTTCACAAAATAGCACAAAATACCACAAAAATCATAAATAATACCTAAAATGCCTAAATAAATTCCTAAAATACTAAAATAATTCCTAAAATAAAAAGTTCATAAAATAATATTAGTTTCCTAAAACAACTAAAGTATATACTAAAATAGCACAAAATAGGACAAAAATCATAAATAATACCAAAAATAACTAAATAATTCCTAAAATACTAAAATAATTCCTAAAATATATAAATTCATAAAATATTCTTATTTTTCTAAAATATGTAAAGTATATACTAAAATTCCACAAAATACTAATAAATTCATAAATAATACCTAAAATACCTAAATAAATTCCTAAAATACTAAAATAATTCCTAAAATATATAAATTCATAAAATATTCTTATTTTTCTAAAATATGTAAAGTATATACTAAAATTCCACAAAATACTAATAAATTCATAAATAATACCTAAAATACCTAAATAAATTCCTAAAATACTAAAATAATTCCTCAAATATATAAATTCGTAAAATATTCTTATTTTCCTAAAATATGCAAAGTATATATTAAAATTAAACAAAATGCTAAAAAATTCATAAATAATACCTAAAATACCTAAATAAATTCCTAAAATGCTAAAATAATTCCTAAAATATTAAAATTCATAAATGATACCTAAAATACCTAAATAAATTCCTAAAATACTAAAATAATTCCTAAAATACTAAAATACATAAATGATACCTAAAATACCTTAAAAAATACCTAAAATATCAACAAATTCATTAATTTGTAAAACATACCTGTGATGGGGATTTGGAGGATGCCGGAGACGAAAATCGAAGGTGGCCGGAGAGCTTCAACAAAGAAACAAAAATGGTTGAAATACTCAATTTTAAACCGACAAAAATGAAAAAAAATAAGAGATTTAGAATTACCTTAATGAAATGAACTAGATTCACGCAAAAAGGAGAGGAAACTACGCCGGTGATGGTGGTCGAGCTCCGGTTCGGCGGCAGCAACAGGGAGGAAAGAAAACTGAAGAAGGAGAGGAAATGGGGAAGAAGGCCGAGCAGTGAGGTTTATGGAGGACGGTAGCGGGCCGCCCCCTACCAAGCCCGCTACCAGGCAGATTTTTTGGTTTCTGAAAATTTGAAACTCCCGCCCGGTAATTTTTACCATGGTAGCGGGCGCCCCCCTACCCTGCCCGCTACCGAGTAGCGCATCTGGTAGCGGGCTACCCGCCCATGCCACCCGGATGCACTTTTGGGCGCTTGGTAGCGGGCGCCACCTACCCGACCCGCTACTGCACCTCTATCAACTACGTAGTGTTGAACATAGGAAGGAGGTTTTAACTAAAAGTAAAGTCAGAATCGAGTGAAATTTAATCAGACTATTAATTAGAGATTTTACTTGGAAATGTTTATATAATTGTTACAGCACTAATGAGCTGAGATTAACAAAAGTAACCTAACAACTCCTGCACAAAAACAAGAGTAAAAGACGTGATAAGACTTGCTAAAGTAATTAGCAACAACCAATGACAGATGAGACAAGGAAAGTAATCATTGACGATAGTAGGACAATCATTGAATGCTACCGGTATAACGGTCACTAGTAAGGGCCAACGTGTATGATGAGCTTAGTACACGAGACAACATATGATAAATTATCAATGCTAAGAAAAGTCCTACAGGATAACTTCGCATATGCACTTGCATTGACATCATTATCATTATCATTTTCATCACATTCATATTTGGTATTATTGTTATATCTTG
Organism: Stellera chamaejasme; assembly: GCA_024586325.1. Lineage (NCBI taxonomy): Eukaryota > Viridiplantae > Streptophyta > Magnoliopsida > Malvales > Thymelaeaceae > Stellera > Stellera chamaejasme. Next base: position 6,957,556 of record CM044982.1, on the reverse strand, counting down.
TGGTGAGATTGTTTTGCAGGTTCAACCTCTTACTGAGTATTTTTGAATACTCACGCTCTTAATCTATTTTTGTGCATATATAAAGGGTAAGGGACTTTCTTGATTGAAGGGTAGCGGTTAGAATCGGCACAGAGGTACTAGGATTATCTCAATTCCACCAATAGGTTGGTTGTCTGTGAAGTTTTGGAACATGACCCCATGTTTATAGTCTAGTTGCCTCTAGCAGATTCAATTTCTCTTGAATATGTAAATATTCTAAACTATGCGAATTGTCGACTAGTTATGGTTGCTTTTGGATGTTTCAAAGCTGGGTTGGGCACATAGGCAATATTTGGAGGCAAATAAATAAATGTTTTCTTGTCTAAGGAAATTTTAAATTTTTGCATGGCATGCCAAGTGTAAAATGTTTAAGAAGAAAATTTAATATTTTCCGTATGCCAATTATACATACATTGCAGTGCTAAGTTAATTCTTGGAGGGCATGAATGTTTTAATATATTACAAATATTGTACCCATTTGCAATTGGCGCTTGAGTATGATTTTGAGCGAGTGATCTGCACGTGCTCATTAAGATTAAATGATAGGGTTAGATGGTCTAATAACCGAGATCAAGATAGCGTCTGCGACACGATGGGTTAGCGGCGAAAGCAGGTGGAGCAAGATGAAGTGGTGGTTGGAGGCAAGAAAAGTTGTGGATCGAAGGGAAGGAAGATGGTTGAACGGTGGAGGCGAGCGACAAGCTTGAATGTGAACTGAGCCTTCTCTTTTTCTGGTTGTAGGTTGCTTCGTGATTTTTTTTTATTGCATTCCCCCCCTGCATGATTTCTTCAGCCATGCCCCAATTTATAGCTAAAGTTCAAGGTTTGCACATCAATTTACACAGCAGCTTGATCTATGTTTTTGTTCAATTGTGTAAAAGGAGATGTTCAAGTTAATGTGACCCATGAGAATTGCAGAAGAAGCGTGGAGGATTTTCAGGCATGCTTGATGCTTGCTTGCTGCATTCATCTTCCTTCTTATCTTCCCTTTTTTTTTTCGTTTCAAATTTCTTTTTCTCTCTTTTTTTTTAAAAATATTATTGTTTTAATTAAATATAACACACATTAATAAGAAAAAACACATAAAATAGTCGTTGGAGTTGACTCTATATGATGTCTATTACCACCCATTTGATGGTCGTTGGAGTCAACTGTCCCCTTATGCTAGAGTTCCCCTATCGCCGCCAAATCGTTTTGCTTTTCGCCATTAAATCGATTCAATCTTCTCTAACAAGTAGTTCTAGTGGTGAGGGTGGAGGCAAGGGCTAAATGATGAAGCTGAGGTGTCAGAAGGAATGGGTGGAGGCCCTTATACAAGGCCTTAACTAGCATCGTCGACCAATTGACCAATGATACATAGTGGTTAACAATGATTCTACAGGAGCGATAGACAAAGCCCCCGGTTGGCGTGCAACAAGTTGATAGGAAGTTGTGGAGGAGTGAATCGAAAGTGATGCGAAATGGCATCGAACGGGCCAAGTAAGTGCTTGTGATGGCTAGTCGAGGAAGGAGGGAGTTGGTGGGACTAGGTTCGACAACGTCGAGATGTTGGTTGGCGATGGTGAGACTAAATTCGATAGTTTGATAAAGACTATGCAAATCTTTGGAACGGAAACAAAGAGAAGATAAATTGTTTGCGTGATTCATCAAGTGAGAGGGAGGAACTTAGGCTGAACAGATAACCGGCTCCGAAGGCCTATTGAAGGTGCCTATATTAGGGGCATCTTTGGCTCCTCGACTTCTCAATCCAATCTTGAAATGGATACGCAACAAAGAAACGAATAGACTTAGAGGATTGGGCGCAAAGAGTGGTTTTAGTGAAAGAAAACATTAATTTGACCATTTTAAGGAGTAATGGATACCTTCCTACTTTGTAACTTTTCAAATTTTAATTGGGTGATCTGTGAAGCGTGTTTTCCCTGAAAAGGGAAAAGAATGATGGATACCTATAATTTAATTGTGAAATTTCACGGACTAAATAAGTATGATGGCTACCTGGTTCATTTGGAAAAATTGTAACGTAGTAGATTTTGGTTTTGTTGCTTCCAGCTGTTCTGTCATCTTCGATTCAATCCAGCCTCTTCGTGGAATAACCAAAAGTCTTATAACTTGGTCAAAATTTGTTGTTGTTACTTTCGAAATCCAACATTTAAATCTCTCTTCATTGTTACTCTCCTAGTCTCTCATGGTATAAGAAAAATTGGACATATTATCCCTTACCTCATTGAATTATATAGCTATTGAATTATATAGCTAGAATTAGGGTCAAGTGCACTTATTGTCATGTAACTTAAATTATTGTACCACTACGGTGTTGTTTTAACTTTTTGTACCAATTAAGTTATGTTTTTAAGTTTTTTCTTCACTCGTGGTCTTTTTTGACATTTTTGCTCTCAATTTTTAAAATATTTCCATTTTAAACAATTTTTTAAATATAAAAAATATCCTAACATTTAACGAAACTTTCAATTTTACCCTCAATTTTTATAAACCTTAAAATTATACTCTAACTTTTATAAACCCTTACAATTCTACCATAATTTTTTTCCACTTTATCTCACCACCACCGGAACATTGCCGAACCGCTAGTGACCTTCATCGGAATGCCCAAACCACCCTTCAAGCCTCGAAATGCGAGCCTAGGGCGACAGATCCGCAGCCCAGGCACTACGTACTTGGAGGCAATGCAAGATCGCTGAGGTAACGCACAGGCGTTACTATGGGGCCGAAAGCGCGAGCGCCCGGGCGTTACTCGGGCGCTACCGGTCGGGCGTGTCGAGCTAGTAGCGCCACAGTAACGCCCGCAGGCGTTCGTTCTGTGGGGCAGTAATGGTAGCGCCAGACATTACTCGGGCGCTCCGAACTTGTCGAGAGAGTAGCGCCACAGTAATGCCATTGTGCGTTACGGTCGTCCTATTTCAAAATATTAAAATAAATTTCAGAATACTAAAATATTTTTTCAAATATTTAAAATTTTTGATAATTTACAAATATTAACAAATTAAGATAATTTATAAATATTAACAAAAAATGATATTAAAAAATATTAACAAATTAATTACGATATTAACAAAAATAAATATTAACTGAATAAATTAATTAGGTGCACATAAAATTAATGATCATTTTTTTGATTAAGTATGTTCATATTTCTTTTAGAAATTCCCATTAAAATTAATGATCATTTTTTTGATTAAGTATGTTCATGTTTTCTTTTTCGGATTTGATAGAAAAATTCATTAGTTTCTAACCATGGAAAGATAAAGAAAATATAATTTTAATTAAAACTTACTCTCATTATTATTTACTAGTTTATCTAAAATAATGATAATAATAATATAGAATCCCATTATAGTAATAAAAATAATATAGAACAATCCATAATGACTATGGCATCTTTTATAAGTACAATACTTGGGAATCATGCAATATAGACAATTGGTGCAGTGGGGAGATACTTGTTGCCCATTTTCTCACCCCCAGAGAACTGGGGTTGAACCACACGGATGTGGGATGTGGAGGAAATTGCGCATAATTGGAATTTGGGATAGTAACGCATGCAGTAGGGGGTGTGGCGCTACCAGGCTGTCGAGGCTTTGTCGGGCTCAGTAGCGCCACAGTGCGCGTTTCTTTGAAAGTAACGCGTCGAATGGTAGCGCCACAGTAACGCCCTTTGGCGTTACCATTCGTAACGCCTTGGTAACGAAAGTGGCGTTACAGTCCTTCCGCAATACGTAGTGGGGTCGTGAATCACCGGTCGGAAGGCGGCGAATCGCTGGCCCAAGACTACGAATAGCGAGGCAAGGGCTGCGAATCGCTAACCCAGTGCCGCGAATCACCGGCCAAAGGCTGGGAATCGCCTACCCAGGCCGCCAATCGCGATCCCGTGGTTTTCCGACGGTGGCCCGTGATATTCTGTAGGTGGTATGTGGCTTTTCAGCGGTGGTGGTTGTGATGGTGGTTGATATAGGTGGAGGTGAAAAGTTTCAGGAACATGAAGATGTTTGAGATGATTTGTTTGTAGATTTTAAAATTTGAGGGTGTAAATGGTATAATAAGAAAAATTTAGTTTATAATTGTTATTGTACCATTCATGTGAAATGTTAAGATGATCAAATAATCGCAATAAGGACTATGGATGAAGAAACAACTTAAAACATGACTTATTGGTACAAAATGTTAAAACAGGATCCTAATGGTACAATAATTTAAGTTACAGGACTATGAATGCACTTTACCCATTAGAATTATAATTACCAGATAATATATTATTGTACAACTCAATTTATGAATTATGCATTTTCGAGCACTGTTTTTTATCACATAATTGCTTAACCTTAATGAAACTTACTGTTTTTTTACAAAAAAAAAGGCCAATGAAGATAAATATATTAAAAAACTGGTGTTTGAACTCCGATAAGGAGGAGGAGACCAAACACAGAGTACACTTACACCTAGAAAAACCTCACTTCAGTTCAGCAATCTTTTTTTCCAAACTTTTTTTTCCAACTTTCTCAATTCCAATACATTTAACAACCTTAAATCCATCATTTTAATATAAAATAATATTTTTCTCAAATTTCTCTACTCACATATATCTTATCCATCAATCAAAACACAGAATTCCAATTTTTCCAATTTTTTTTTCTCATTTCACTCAACTGACCCAAAAAAAACTAGCGAAAGCATAAACCCTACAAACAGAGAGCTAGTCAAGCCGAAACAATGAAGGCTGGCCTGGCCCTCACCTCACTTAACACCGAAAGCAAACATACTAGACAGAAATGGGAAAGCTACAAGCAATTAAATTCAATTATAGGTATCGGGTTGAGGCATAGCGTCCAAATATATGTTCAATGGGTGAAAAAATGACACATGCATCTCACACATGTGCTTTCTTTCTCCTTTGTCGCAAGCAAGCTGATCGATCGGATCATACATACCCATCGCTCTTGCGTATACTAATCTCATAACCCACTGTAATTATCGGATTGGATTGTGTCGAAAATAGCTTAACCACAATAAATCATTGGATCAAGTAACTAATTATATGATCAAAGTTGTGAATTCATTCTCAATTTAAGTAAAATGATTGTTTTTTAACTTATGTATGTTTATCTAGTTGGAAAATACTTTCAATTATTAAAAATTTACACAATAATATTAAGTAAGATGAAACTAATAGTAACTAATAGTAAGATGATTGGATATTGATGACAAGAAACTACCATATACTCGTAATTTTATTTTATTTTAGGGTAAATTATAAAGAAAATGGAATGCTCCAAAATTTGATCTTTTCTTCTTCTGGTGTGCTCTTTTTTCCTATTTTCAAACTTTTTATCACAAAATTTAATAATCAAATCTTCTCTCTCAAATTTTTATCTCACGATTTTTTTCAACATTTTACAAAGATACAAAGTTTCCTTCACGAAAATGGACCCTATAAAGGAGAATACTACTAATTTTACTATTAGTTTCACTCTTTTATTCTAAGTTTTTTTACTTGTAAACATTTTTTCTCCAAGTTTACACAATAATATTAATTATCCCCAACTTTTTTCCATCTATATCCAGAGAAATTAGGTACTGCGACATTATGGACATTGAAAAGACATCCTACATTACATAAACATGATGGACCCCGAAATGTTGAAAAGTGCATAAAGAGCAATGCATCCCCGATTACACGGTAGGCGCCGGATTCAGATAAGAGGTAGGAAAACTATGTTTATGGCGATAGATATTTTGCGGACATGATGATCAATCCTTTTTATGGCCCTCAAGGCCTCAACAGTTCATTAAAATCTCTCCACAATATGATTGTTAGTGACAATTTAAGTAGAACAGAAATGAGTTTTCCGATATTTATTATTCAAAATATACTCTTTTTCTTCGTGCTCCATATTTGATTTTGTTGTCCCAAGTAAGCAGTCAAGAGGGGTGAATTGGTCGGCCTCAAAAACTAATTCTTTTAACAAAAACGTTGACACTGGAAAAAGCTCAACTTGTTGAACAAATACGTTCCAGGCAAGAAATCGCTCAACTTGTTCACCGCTCGAGAGTTTCTTCCACTATTTAGAATATTTAAATTATGATATACATATAATTTATTTAATTTTAAATATCTAAACCTTCATGAATAAAAATTATAAATTAAATACTGTAAAATAGTCACTACGTATTTAATTGGGGCGTTGAAGCGCCATAATGCGCTCCACTAGCGCTACTATAGAAGCGCCAAGATGAGCTTCTACTGCCGCTACGTCAGGAGGCGCTTTTTTGCAACATGCGCTTCATGGCGCTACGATGTAGCACTTGTGAAGCGTTTCTAAGCGCTACAACAATTACTGTAAATTAAAAAAATACTCATAAATCTTCATCCATCCGCTTTCATCCACATTAAACATTCATCAACATTCATTAAACACGAATTCATCAATCCATCAAACAAAAACATCAAAAATTCATCAAACATTTCAACAAAACCATCAAATTCACAACCCTAATCCAAATTCATCAAATCCATTAAACCCATAAAAATAGATAATCCAACAAATTAACAAAAAAATACAAACTCAGAAAAATATAAACAAAAAAAGGCCGCCGTCAATCCGGAGAAGGGCGCCGCCGCCGGAGAACGTAGTCGCCACCGGTCTTCAACGCCGCCGTCGCCGGAGAAGGGCGCCGGTCGGGAAAAGCAAATGGATGACTAAAACAAAACAAAAAATTTGAACTCATCTTAAACCCAGATCCGGATCTTAACTCATCTTAAAAAAAAATCTCCATCTTGCGAATTAAAATTCATCACCAGTTCTTTGAACTCACCTTAACCCAGATCTGTAGAGTCCAACCTCACCATCGTTGAACTTCAACGGAGCCGAATCTCGCCATTGTTGAACTTGTTGGGAGCTTGATGAAGAAGGAGGTCGTCGGATGAAGGAGAGAGGGAGAGGTAGAGAGAGTAGAAATTAAATTAAATGAGAGGAGAGAATGATCCGGAGCCATTTAAATCGCTTTTGTAACGCTTTTATGCGCTACAACGGCTCGAATAAAGATGTTGTCAGCTGTCAGTGTTTGGAAGCGCTAAATGGCGCTACATAGGGGCTTCAAGTAGAAAAACGGACCCACCCTGTAGCGCTTTGTAGCGCGAATTGTTTATTGGGCCATTAGTAACGCCTTAAAGCGCTTCTTAAGCGCTACAAATATCCCCTAAAGTACGTAGTGAGTAAAAATAAATGTTTAAACTTTTTAAGTAAGGAAGAAGTATAACTTAAAAAATATTTAAAGCTACTGACGCTTGGGTATAGTTAAATGAAAAGAGAGAGTATTTTTGTTTTCGAAATTATGTTTAATTTATAGAAATATAATATTGAAGGGTAATACTTATAATTAATAATTGAGACAGATAGGTGTGTTCATAAGAAGGGGAAAAATTGTGTAAGAAAAATGGAGGAAATTATCGATTTGAAAGAGGAAAATATTTAAACTTCTAATAAAGATATCTTATTATCCTTATTTTTCATTCTCCATAAAAAAAATGTGTTTATCTTTTATAGTACACCTTTGTTTTATTACTTTCAAATAAACACTTATTAATCTTCATATAAAGTCAAGTCAAATGTTTCAAATATTTGCGAGAGGAATGACGTATTTATTAGTAGAAAGAAAACTTCAATATATATATAAAGTACAAATATTTTTCTTATATTATTTATACAATTTTACACATAAAATGAAAGAAAGTTAAAATCTTGTAACCTCAATTTTAAGATGAATGAGAATAAAGAAAATCTTATGGACCCAAATTGTAATAAAAGATGTTAATTAAGATGATAAATTTTGTGTGAGCAATATGACAAACTTGATAAACCTTGTGGGTTGGAGAGTAAATGTTTAAAAATTGATGATAGAGGAGAATATCGGCTAGGTACAAAAGATATGAAGAACCTTTGCTTGTTCCGTTCCGTCTTTTCTTCTGGCCCTTTTGTTCCCAGGGTTCCTTGGATGGAACTAACTCAAACGGAGTTTAATTTGTCCATACATAACTGTTAATATCAAAGGATTAACATTAAAAAGAATAAAGATCGGAATTAGGATGAAGTACCTGAGACCGAATCCGAGAAGGTTGGCCTCCCAAAGGGGAAGAATCCTGACATGTTGAGATGGGATGAGGCTCTGCAAGGTGGCTTCGTCCGCGCTGCTCTTCTCCAATGGCGTGCCGCTTCCAAGGCCGAACGTGCACCTGGTGCAATTCTTCGACGCTCAAGTCAGTACTCGCTTCGCAAAGTAGCCGAGACACAGTGAGTTGAGAGTAAAAGGTAAGTTTTTGTGTCTTTGACAAGGCGATGGTGGAGGTATTTATAGTGGCCTGGGGGGGTATGGGCAGCGGCATGGGCAGCGGTATGGGCCAGGGGACAGATGTCACTCGCACACCATGGAGGGGTACTATATCCCTAAACTAGGAATTGCGGGCCGGCCAAGGACCTTGGCCCCATCCCCAGGCTCTGCAGGCCGCAGCGCCTGGAGCTGGCCTGTCGCTCTGGCCATGGGCCCAAGACCTCGGCCCTCACCAATAACTAATTAAGAGTCAGGCTTCTCTAATCTCTACAGTGAATGAAGGGCCAAAATCGTCTTGATTTGATAACTTACAATTTGTCTATAAGATCATGGATAAGAGTGTGTTCTTGTAGGAGAAAATGGCCAACTCCTATGTTAGGGGTTTTCTGGAACCTGCCGCCGCCGATCTCGGATTTGTTGGAGTTTTCATCGTCGGAACCATGCTGCTATCCTCCCGATCTCTCTATTTCCCCTGCACCCCTTACCTGAAGGCAAACGTTTTCGAATCCCCAGATCTTACCCTGCCTGGCCGTTGCAATCGATCGGTGGCGTTCGAGAGCCACCGAGCCTAAGCCCTTTCCGCCCGAGTCCTCGCCATAAAGCAAAGGTTCGCTATTGCTTCCGTTGGCCAAATCTTCCATGTTCTTCACGACAAATCATTGCTCCTGCGTGGGGGTTCCAGTGGTTTTCCGCCTCTCGGATCCGGATTCGTCCCTTGTCTCCCTTCTGGCCTTTTGATGGTGGACCTATGCAGGCCTCGCAACATCGCACTGCCGGGTTGGGTGGCCGGAGTTCTCCGCCTACCAAAGGTGGTGCCACTATAGCCTTGGTAACATCCCCACCAAACCACTATAGCCTTGGTAACATCCCCACCAAACCACTATAGCCAAGTTGGACAACCAGGGGTTTTTGGTTTGGAACGGTGGATTTGGTTAATTTCGTGGCTTGGTGGGGATGTGGTTTGTGATGCAGGTGCAAGCCGCAAGCGAGCAAGGGTGGGAACACGCAAGGGAGTTGTGCAAGAGATGATGCAGGAACCGGCAGGGAGCGACACTCCTCCCTGCCCGGCTTCATGAGAACGCTGGTTTCGGAGGATTGGGATACATAGTCTGGCCTAATCATCTGTAGTTTGTTTAGGACTTGAGATATTCAATGGATAATGACATTTAATTGGTGTTGGATATGGTTCATGCAAGTGTGGCTTGATGTTTTCTTGTGCTTTCCGCGAGACCTTGCAGGGAACATGCTCTTTCGGGCACGCATTGCGTTGCTTCAGTGAAGGGGGACGGTAGCCACGATCTCTATTGTGGATGCTGCGAATGGATCCTTGAATCAAGCCTTGTGACAGTTTGAGAGCGCTTGCGAAGTTCAGTTTCACCAGAGGAGTTTTATCCACTTTCGACTTTGTGTCTCTATCATCCTAATTGTCTTCCTATCTTTTCTTTCTTTAAACTCATTCTGGTTATGTTTTGAATTTATTAGTTGTTGGTCTAGTAATTTGGTACTATGGTCCATTATAGCATTAAGCTACTTGGTCCTTAGGATTGTTTATGCTCATTATAGGTTGAAAGCTTATTTCTTCTCAAGGGCTTTGTCCCTTCTTAGATTATTATCGGCACTTACCGCTTGATTTTGAATGAACTTATTCACCCTAAAAAAAAGATCATGGATAAGACACAATTTTATGAAAAAATAGTTTATATTTTTGAAAGGGTGATGTTTAATTATAAGAGAAAAACCTAATTAAATAAGATAATTTAAAGGTGAATTATTGCTCTTAAGTTGAGGTTGAGGTTATACAAAAAACACAAAATGAGATAGAAAAAGTACAAATAAAATAATGATAGTTTGATAAATTTGGATGAGAAGTACTCCCTCCGTCTCTGAAAAATTGAACACATTTCCTTTTTGGGCTGTCCCAGAAAAATTGATCGCTTTCCTTAAAAGGAAACTTCTCACTCTTAAAGTTACTAAACTATCATCACTTTATCTTTACTTTTTCTACCTCATTTTTTGTGCACTTTCAATCAAGGGGCAATTAAGTAAACTTATTAAAAATCTCACATTCACCTTAATCTCTGCGCCCAACCAAATCCTTCAATCTTTTGGGGACGGAGGGAGTATTCATTTAAGAAAAAATCTAGTGTATAATTTTCTCGAAATAACACAAAAAGAATATATATATATATATATATATATATATATATATTTTAACGAAGGGATAAAGTAATTAATTAGACCAAGTTAACACCACCCATATATCCTTGAGGATTCATCTCATACTTTCCTTCACTATACATTTGACAACTCGACCTGATAATCTCTAGAATTTCAGGAACGTTTGACGACATCAAAGTGTGATAGTCAAAGATATTAGAGGATCTAAAGTTGTGTGTCCAGGAGCTCACATCAGAACTCAAATCAGTGGTTATGGAAGAAAACAATATGAAGAAAAGGATAAAAATTTTTTTTATCATACCGGGGCGGGAGATGTGATTCTGTTGATCTTTATACTAATCCATGATCCATCCCCAATTAATTTTACATTTTGTATGAGCACGGAGATTAAATTGAATGTAATATTTTATTTAGTTTGATATAATTACCCTTGAGTAGAGGTTGGGCAAAAAACAAGATATACAAAGTTAAGATAAAATATGGATAGTTTGGTAACTTTAGATAAGAGAAATTTCCATTTAAGGAAAGTGCAGAATTTTTTAGAGACAACCCAAAAAGAAAACGTGTAGAATTAATTAGCGACATACGAAGTATAGTGGAATTCCATGATAGAAGTGTGACTCTTGAAGAGCCTATCTCAGGAGAAATCTCAACTTATGGTTAGGGCATCTCCAACAGCTTTCTCAAAAGTTTTTCCAAAACGCGGAAGCAAAAGTTATATTCTCAAAAAAAAAATGTCCAACTCTAACAGTTTCCCCATTTTGAAGAACTATGCATTTATTACAAAAATAAAATATTTTACATATTTAAATAGTAATTAATGAATTAGTTGGGGGAGAAGAGAGAGAAGAAATGAGAAATATTTAAACCAATCAGAAGTAGCCAAAAGAGAGGAAAGAGGTTTTAAAATGTAGAACAAAATTTGGACAATGTTCCAAATTTGGGTAAGATAACCCATTTTTTTCCTCATTCCTCATTTTGGAATGTGAGACGAGGAAGCTGTTGGATAAAAAAGATGTTCATATTTCTCAAAAAATGAACCTATCAAGAAAATGGAAATGCTGATGGAAATGCTCTTGGGAGTATAATTTAGTCCCATCACTAGGCGGATTGGGTCGGAGTTTATCTTTAAAAACGTGTCCTTAGGCCCAATTAGGTCTAGGCCCCGATGGACATCTAGCCCATATATGGGATTGTATGACTTTTAAATGCCATTGAGGGAACCTTGGACAGCCAATGGCTTTTCTCCAGCCGTGTAGCCGAGTTCTATGTTAGCCCAATCAAACAGGCCCGATCCATATCTGGCAAGAAAATGAGAAATTTTTTAGCAAACGGCTTACATTCCAGTGACCGATGCTTACGGTCATTTTTGGACCAACCATTAGTAGAGCTTAAAAAAATAGTCTCTCAATAAAGTAAAACTATAATAGACGATAAAAGTAACTGTTTTTAATGAAGAATGAAAGATGAGAGTTAAAAGGTATTAGTAGACAACCAAAAAATGAATACAATTGAATCTTTTTTGACGGGATGAGTAGAATTAAGAGTTTTACTATGGATTACAATCTCCCTAAAAATTTTCTTACATTGTCATATCATCCATATTTTCTTGACTTGTTTAATTATCATCCACTCACCTATTACCACATCATCTGTTACATCAGTAAGGAGAAAAATGGGTGTCATTTTTAGTGACTCATGACATTTTCCTATATTTAAAGACCAAGATTACAATGCACTAAATGAAAGTGGCGGATTGTAAATGCTTCACTTTGAAGTTATTTACATCCATGCCATTTCCATTTTTCCATATTTCTAAAAAATACATATATTTTTATTTTATAATAAAAAATTATAAACAATTAGTGCAATGCCATTTCCATTTTTCTATATTTCTAAAAAATACATATATTTTTATTTTATAATAAAAAATTATAAACAATTAGTGCAATGGAAAGAAAAAAGCAGAAGAAAAGGAGACCCATATATAATATGTTTTGATGCATTTTTTGGAGTCAATTTACGCTTCGACATGTTTTTTTTCTCACTATTATTCGAATTAATTAAAAAACTCATACTAGTGGTTACGATATTTCACTATGAGGATTGTGAAATTGTTCTTATCTACTCTTCTATTGTAAGATCACGACTTTTCTACTATTGGATCAAGACTCTCATACTACATGATCACGACTATCTTAATATCGGATCATTAAGCTTTTATTTTTGGATCATTAAGCTCCTATTGGGATTATGAATTAATACAATTGATTATAAGATTTGGGATTACGGTATTCTCTAAAATCATAAAATTACAATAATGGATTAATAGTATTCTATAGTACGTGGATCATGAAAATTGTACAAACAATACAATACATACTGGTTGAAATACTTTTTATTAATAGAACTTTTAAAAAAACGAAAAACTTGAAAACTTGAAATATTTATAAAGAAGCGGTGTAAAAGAAAGTTTAATGATGAATCAAAAGATTTATTTTGAAAATTGTGCAATACTGATTTCAAGTTCAACAAGACGGTGTTGAAATAATGTTATGTTGAGACAAATTAATGAACGGAAGTGCACAAGGTTGATGGCGACGTCACGGTGTTGTTCACGGCGAGAGGAGGGAGCTTCGTTACCCAGCCAACATCATCATCATCGATTTCTTCCTCGACATCAGCGATCACGGGCCAATCTTGTACATGATCAATTTCGGGTATGAGTTTAAATCCGAAATTTTAATCTTTTACTTACTTTTTGTATTTTATGAGTTTCTGGGTATCAGAAGCCATACGATGGAGAAGAAAACGATTATGGCGTTGTTTAGGCAAGGTACTGATGTTGAGGATAGGAAGAAGACGACGATTGATGGCATGTTTTGTAGTTTAACTTAAATCTTCAGTAAAATGACTCATGTTTTAAATTCGTAAATGTTGATCAATTATCATTTTAAATGTGTAAATATTCCTAATCCAAACTTGGCTGAATTACGTGATTTTTGTTCGATTGACATATTAAAGCTCAATCAAAAGTCCTATATTACAGCGCCATTAATTTAATCTTAACACTCTTTCCTTATTAAATTATTGAACCTTTAACCTTATAGATATAGTCCTATAAAAGCATTGTTAAAGTGGATAAAAAAAAGTTGAAGATATACTCCATCTCTTCTAGAAAACTTGGCATGTTTTTTTAGGGAGCTTTATATTATAGCATTCTTTAATTTATTATTCTCAATTCTTCTTCTCCATAAAAAAATTACTTTTTTAAAATGTTACTTTTATTACACAGAAGTTTTCAATACTTTTTAGAGTGCATTAATTTAAGAAAATAATTGGAAACTTTTTTAAATTTATTAAAATTTATTAAAATAATTGGAAACTTTTATATACCACATTTTTTTGGAATGAGGGGAGTAGCTAGTACTGCACCATCCCAGCAGTTCTGCAAGAAGCTTATTGTTCCGTCCAGTACTGGTCCTAGTTAAGCCTATAAACCTTGTGCTTTAGGCCTCCAATTTTAAAGGGAAAAAAACCAAGATATTCATAGAAAGAAAATAGGTATTAATATTTGTGATTTTTCATATTTTTGTTTCAAACATTATAGTATTTTATTATTATTGAAACTTTTATTACTATATTGTGATATGCATATTTTAAAAGTAAAAGATTATGAAATATAATTTCGACAGGGAGTCTTAATTTTTCTTTTCGCTTCGTGCCCTGGAAATATCAAGGTCGGCCCTAGTTCCATCACAATATATATTCATCGATTGTAGCCTCTGAACTGGCCAATGGCTAATGCAATGAATCAATTGTCGTCATAGCCTGTATTCCTTATAAAGGTTCTTTTCATCCAATGTGAAGAAAGAGCTCGCCCTAAATATGGAGAATGTACAGGTTGGACGACGCTGGTAGTTATAGTTGAGGTTGGTAAGATGGTCGGTGCATGGGTCGGGCAGCGGGTGGGCTAGGTTGGGATCTTCGGTTGTGGAGTAGGGCTAAACGTGTAAGGGCTAAAAGTGTTAGGGATAAAATTGTTTGGGTCAAAACGTTTTAGATGAAATTAAAGGACTAAAGTGCACCAGAGGTCACTCAACCTTAATTATTGTCCTATCGCGTCTCATTTTAAATTTTGTTCTCTTTAAATCCCATTTTGAAACTTTTTACTCGTTCGTGGTCATTCCGTCAATTTTTTCCGTTAAATTTAACGCATCTGTAGGGAAATTGCCAAATTTAACTACTGAACTTTTTCTAAAAACTCTATTTGCACTCTAAGTTTTGAACATGATAATTTAATCACCCCAAACAATTTTAAAGTTAATAGTTTTACCAAAACTTTTTAAAAATTACCAATAAATCCACCACTCTTCCGCCCACCTTCGGACCACTGCCGACCCACTGCCGAAATTCCAAAACCATCCAAAACAACACCAAGTCGCGGATCGAGGCCATGGGCTCGCCGGTTTGCGGCCTGGGCTGGCAATCCAGCGGCCCATGGCACCGATCCGCGGCTTGGTGTCATTTTTGGATGGTTTTGGAATTCCGGCGGTGATTCGGAGGTGGGCGAAAGGGTGGTGGGTTTATTGGTAATGTTTGAAAATTGTAAGGTAAAATTGTTAAGTTTAAAATTATTAGGGACGACTATATTGTTAAGTTTAAAACTTTTAGGACATAAATAGAGTTCTTATAAAATTTCAGTAGTTAAAACTTGCATTTTCCCTATAGATCCGTTAAATTTAACGGCAAAAATGGACAGAAGGACCACGGGCGAGTAAAAAGTTTTAAAATGAGAATTAAAGAGGACAAAAAAATAAAATGGGACCCCAATAGGACAAGAGTTAAAGTTTAGGGACCTCCGATGCACTTTACTCAAAATTAAAGTATTAACCTAAAAAATCAGATTTCTGGAGGTGGAAATAATTAATAGCATGACATGGAATATATTTTAGGGTTGTTTTCTCTTAAAAACGTTTTGAATATATTAAATTAATTGTTAGTATTATTAGATAATACATGTGCCCAAAACCAATAAGTCTAGGGACTAATGTGTAAGTTCTAATAAGATTAGGACTCCTTATAGTATTAGGAATTCTAATTGGATTATAATTACTCATAGCCTATAAATACATCATATGTGGAATAGTTATATACGATGTTACATGATATTCTCTACAGAAAACCATAGCTCTCTAGGAAACATCCGGTCCAATTCCGCTAGCACGGAATCATCGGAGTGGTGCGTCGATCGTGTCGATCAACCTTAGAGGAGTCGCACTTGAGGCTCTACAATGTGAACCAGGTTTCATCATTCTGATTATATACTTTATGCTTCCGCTGCGTGCATGTGATGCTATGAAAATTGATCCGTGAATTATCTAACAGTGGTATTAGGGCCTGATTATGTTATGATTTTAGCATGTTTATGTGATCTTGATGATTATAATTGTTTAGATATTGAAATTGCATGAACCATAGGTCATAATGTGATATCTTCTTTGATTTAAGGCATTATTTGGTGTTTGTTGTTGCTGAAAATCATTGATAAACATAATTTTCGGAATAAAATCAAAGATTTTGAATGATTTAAGAGTTAAATCGCTAATCTTGATAATTAACTGTTAATCCCGAGTTAATCTCGATTTGGGAATTTTTTATCCGAACATTAATCGTCGAATTTGATGTATCGTTTTTGTAAAGAAAGTGTTTCTTATCAAAAGCCCTTTGTCAATTTGAAGTTATTACACCCGAAACCATCTAATTTTGAAAATTACTCATGGTAAAGTTAGGGTTTGGGTTATAAACCCTAACCCGAAATTGCTCAAAATTGATGGTATTTAAGGGTGATTAATAACAAATTCGGGATGCCCTAGGGGTCGGCCAATGGGAAGGAGTGAAACCTTACCCCCGAAACCGGTGGTTTTCAAGCCATAATCGTTCCGGGAAGTGAGCTCCGCGAACTCGGGATGAAAGGAGGCTCCGGCAGGATGCTTAGGTGGTGGCCGGCGTCTGGATGCGCCGGCCTTGATGTCGCCGACGGCATGGAGTCGCTGTCCGACGGCGATGGAACGCCGGGCAGTAGAATCGGGGAAGGAAAGCAGGCCGATTCGAGCGGGTCTGCAGGCAGTTCTCGGGTCGGGTTTAACCCGGTTCGTTGACCCGGACGGGTGGGTTTGACCCGCCAACCTTCTTCCGCCCCTGAACTTTCTCCCCTTGTTCAGATGAGGCCCTATGTTTTCTGAAACGTTCAAAACTGCTCAAACTTATAAAGAATTAATGAGATTAATCCTTATAAGTTTCTGAAATGTTCAAGATGGTCCCAAAAGTTTCTGGCGACACCTGAAAAGGCCCAGATTTTAACTTTATTTTTATGATTGACTCTATAAAATATATAAATACATAAAAAGATGTAAAAGTTACATTTAATCCACTTATAAAATTGTTCTATTGAGCGGGAGTTTTATGTTTTCTTGTATGATTATAAATATGTATGAGATGCATGATTTATTTTCAATATGATTTATAACATTCATGAGATGAATTATATGTGAGATTGAAACCCTTACTTGAGAATTGTCAAGTTTAAAATTAAGTTGTAAACGGAAAATCAAAGAGTTTGATTAATCATGGCTTTTCCATCATACTTAATAATATGAGATTTTGTTATGTTTAGTATGCATCGCCAATGAAGTTTGGGGCATGCTAAATGTAGCAGATTATGTTGTTAAAATGTACATGAGATGTGCATAAGGTGACAAAATTTAGAGTTATCGCTAATAAAATTTAGGGGCATTATCTTTTTACTTATGCAGATGATGGATGACTTAACATAATTTGCATAAGGGCGTTAATAAAATTTAGGTTTATGCAAATGTGAGGCTAAATAAGATAAGGGTCACATGAGATGTGATTAACAAAAGTTGTTTATCTTTCATGTCTACTATAGGATCGTCAATAAAATTTGGCTTATGATAGATAATGATTGAGCCTTATTCCTACTAAATGTCAAACTTTATTTGTTAAGGGTGCGAAATTTTGTTTGATTTAGTGGGAGGATAATTTATGAATTTAAGACCTTTATTCATAAATTTACATGTTGATTGAATGTTTGCCTATTGTTTATTGTTTGTATTATAGATTTGTGAAATCTAGTATGATATGTTTATTATTTCTATAACATTGTTTTTGGATAAACAAGTTTGTTGGTCTTAATTATTCAACTTGGTTAGTAATTATGAGAATGGTTCTAGATCTTGAGAAGATCACCTATGTGCTAACAAGTACATGCACCACCGATTACTTTGCGGTATTTATACCTAGAAATGACACTTTGTAAAAGTGGAATGGCTTGATGATATTGAGACAGATTGTTATGTGATAACATAAATGCCTAATGATCATCAAGAAGAAGCATGTGAGACATGCTGATTTGATCTTTCTTCACTTGCAAATGTTGTGTGGTGAAGAATTTTGCTTCATCTAACGGTTCTAAATTCAAAAGGTTGGAAAAGAGTAGTTCTTGAGAGAACCAGAAGTTGAAACAAATAAGTGGTGTAGATAAAAAGAAAATATCAAACCAAACAGTTGAATGATTAAAGACCATGCTTCCATTGTGGATTATAAAGGCATAGGAAGAAGGTTTGCAAGTTCTATCTTGCAAGATGGAAATAAAAAAGTTCTATTTCTGACATATTCTTTGTTGAGGTTAATCTTTTGATTAACATAACTTCTTGGGTATTGGATACCACACCATAATTACAATAGTTTGCAATTGCTCACAAGAAGTATTATGTTAAATAAAAAAGTTTTAAAAGCTGTAAAATGGAGCAAATGTTGCTACAAAAGCTTTAAGAGCTATTTATTTAGTTCTGGAATCATAATTTCTTTAGTTTAGAGGATTTTTTTGTGCTTAATATTATTAAGAAAATCACTTTATCCTAATTGGAGATAAAAGGTTATGAACCTCCTATCAATTAATGGAATATTTTCCATATTAAGAGTGATGTTTCTTATAATAATGTACTTAACAATCTCTGTACTCTTGAAAGTATGATTTCAACAAAGCAAAAATGACAACTTAAGAGTATGATCATGTGTACATGTAGCATGTGAGATTAGGTCATATTTCCAAGAAGAGGATAAATAAGTTGGTTAAAGGTATATGAAAATCTGTTTTGAGTATGACTCGTTGCCACTTATAAGTCACGTTTTATGGGAAAGATGACCAAATCTCCATTTGTGGGACAAGTGAACCATGCTACAAACTTATTGGATTTTATCCATATAAGGGCATAATAGTCACTAAGTTTTAGTGGAAAATATGTTACTCATATTTCATCACTTTTAGTGATGATCTCTCACATTAAGGATGTTTATCTTAAGATAACATAATTATGGTGAAAAGTTCAAGTAGTTTCATGGTGAGTTTGAGAAACTAATAGGAAAAAGTATTAATGTCTTTTGATTTGATCAAGGACATGAATACTTGAATACTATGATTATTGATCATCTCTAAGATATTGAGATTGTCTCATTAAAAACCCCTTGAAGTTTAAGATCTTATTAGATATGGTCTCATTCAATGTGAGTTCCACCATTCTTCCTCCATCCTTTTAAGGATATGCCCTAGAGACTATTGCATGCATGACAAATTGATTTCTTTCCAAGTGCACGCCTAAGATACCATATGAGATATGTTTAGGCAAGAAATCTAGTCTCGAACAATTGAGGGTATAGAGATACCATATGTTGTGACACTAGTGGGAGAGAAACTTGACATGCATGTTAATAGCTAGAAGGCTATTTGGATACTACTTTTACCACCTTCCTTGAGAGGTAAAAGTTGTATTCTTAATGAATGTCACTTTTCTAGAGAAAATGTTTATACTAGATGAGAAAGTTGGACATGTGGTAGATCTTGAAAGTTGTCAAGGATCACAAATACATAATCCACAAGATATGGAAGAAGAAAAAGTAAATGAACCCACTAGATTGCCCAGTACACTAGAAATTCGTGGATCTCAAAGAAGATTAAAGCCTCCTAAAAGACTAAATGTCATGTTGAAGATAATATGATTATTCACATGGATACAGATTCGAGAAGCTACAAAGAAGTGATGAAAGTCATCAATTTGAGAATGGCTAGGAGCCATGAAATCCCAAAAATGGTCTTCACAATTTAACAAAATATAGACTTTGGTAGACCTAATAAATGTGTAAGACATGTTTATTGTGAAGCGGTCTACAAGCGAAAAGCTTGGAAAAGGGTGAGAAAGTTGAGACTTGTAAAGCATAATTGATTGTTATTATTCTTAAAGACAAGAGTTGACTTTGAGGAAAATCTTTACCAATTATTATGCTTAAGTCCATTTGGATATTACCAGCTGATGTCGCATAGTATGTCTATGAGATAGAGAATGTGATGTGAAAACTATGTTCCGTATTTGATATTTTGAGAAGAAATCATTATGGAGACTGTAAGTTTTCACCTCAAGTGGGAGTAAATGGATGGTTTATATACTTCAAAATTAAAGCGAACCTCTCGAAGTTAGAACATTCATTTTTATGAAATAAATAAATTGTTTGATTTTTCTAATGTCTTTATTTCTAATGTCTTTATGTTGATAACGTACTTCTCATTGGGAATGAAGTTAAGTACCGTGTAATCAACTAAAGAATGATTATCCATTATTTTCTCCATATAAGATTTGGATGAAACATTTTATTCATAATCTATAGAGATAGATCTAATGAAATGTTTAACTCATCCTTTCACATGTACACAGATAAATTGTTGAAAGAGTTCAACATAGAAATATCCGAGAGTGGATATATTCATATGTGTGTAATGTATGCAATACTATGTACAAGACTTGATATCATATATTGTGAGCGTCACAGTTAGATATCAACACATTCCATGTAAGATACATTGGAAGAGTATGAAAAATATCTATGGTACTTGAGAAGCACTAAGGATAATTTCATAGGTTTTGGAGGAAATAAGCTGAATTGAGGAATGTTATAGAAATTTAGGTTATCACTCACATGTAGATTATCTGAAATTCTTGTTAGGGTATATCTTAACCCTAAACAAGAAGAGTTGTGATGGAAGAGTTCCACAGAAGTGACCATAGTATAAATACACCAAATTGTTGAGTGTAACTCAAGGATTTCATCCAAAAGTTGGGTGTAACTCGTAGCATTGTTAATCTAGTCATGATAAAGTATTATGACACTGTTAACATGATAAAAACAAAATGCATATAAAAAGATAAACATCTTGAGAAGATGAAATTTAATGTAGCAAAACTACGGTAGATTTGTTACAAGCATGTAAGTGTTACATGGTATTCAATCAATATTATTATAAAGGCATTACTTTTTTATCAGAATTGAGTTCAATTTTGGTAAAGCCCATAGATCAATAGGGCATATGGAGTATGGTCGTGCATAAGATGACGATCATGAAATATACTCCTTGTGAGTCCCGATCTTAAATGTTCCTAGTCGTAGAGTTACTATGAATGGGTAGTAGTAACTTGGATAGACCAGTACATATGTTGCATGCTTTGAAAGAAAGAATGTCTCGTTTCATAGACATTGGTGTAGAGACACTAATGCATATATGTAGGTGCTCATTACATGAATGAGTTCACTGAACTGTCTCATCTGAAAATTCTTATATGGAAGTATATAATTACCGAAAGGAATTTTCATGTTACAGTTGTGCTTAATAATCCTTTAACTTGAGACATCATAGTAGATTTGTGTATGACATATTATATTTTGATCTTGTCTTGATTCCAAGGAATCACAAAAGGGATAAGTATTAGATATAATATTTGTCATATATGGAATCTTGTGAATGTCAACAAAGGATCCATCACTTGTCACTAGGACAAGAGAATGTCCTATGTTTTCCTTTAAATTATGATTTGGGAAATCCTTGGCCAAGGTGAGATGATTAGAAAAGAGTTTTCTAGTTCATCATGTAAGTTATGAGTTATGATTTTGGAATGGATACATAGTTATTGAGTGGTTAGGGGTTTCGGTTATCCATACTCTAAGCCCAGTCGGGACATTGTTTGATGGAAGGATCGTATTGCATGGTAATTGTAATTGGAAAGGTTTGCTATACATTCACCTAATTTGGGTCTTCATGACATGTTGCTAGACGTCAACCATGATTTGTAGGATTTCTTGGAATGTGACCATTTCAAGAAATATTAACTAAGTGTTAATTAGTTAATGTATAATTAAATAATTTAATTGTCAAAGATTTAAGTACCTAATAAGACCACAAGGGTTGTGGCCCTACTACTGACATTTGGTGAACCTAAGGGGTCACACACATAAGGTCGATTATATCCACATCCGTGAGAGAGTTTAATTGGCTTTTGGGCAAGTGGGAGATTGTTAGTATTATTAGATAATACATGTGCCCAAAACCAATAAGTCTAGGGACTAATATGTAAGTTCTAATAAGATTAGGACTCCTTATAGTATTAGGAATTCTAATTGGATTAGAATTACTCATAGCCTATAAATACATCATATGTGGAATAGTTATATACGATGTTACATGATATTCTCTACAGAAAACCCTAGCTCTCTAGGAAAAATTTGGTCCAATTCCGCTAGCACGGAATCATCGGAGTGGTGCGTCGATCGTGTCGATCAACCTTGAGAGTCGCACTGGCGGCTCTACAATGTGAACCAGGTTTCATCATTCTGATTATATACTTTATGTTTCCGCTGCGTGCATGTGATGCTATACAAATTGATCCGTATATTATCTTACATTAATAATTTTCTCTTACAAATTTTAGTCATTTAAAAAAAATACACCCTTTTTTTCCCAAGTTATTTTCAAAGAAGACATCCTAGGTGAGAGAGTCACCGGTTTGAACTTTGTAATCCTTCAAAAGTTTGAGCACTTTCTGAGCAAAGTTCAAAATTTACTTTCCTATTTGCTTGGTTTCCTTTGCGTGCCATGCATCAATCTATTTTTCACTGTGGAATCAATTATGAGACCTCAAGCTTGATTGAGCTATACATCAGCATGTATTGTATAGGGCCAGGTATATATCGTGCCAAGGATTTTTGCAGGTGCAAGCAACCAAGCGACCAAAAAGATACAACCGCACTTTCTCTCTCCAACTCCTTTATTTGATTTATCTAAAAAATAACGACAAATTAATGAGTGATTTGGTTGCTACATGACACAACATGTACTTTTTAGTAAAGCCTCCCTATGATGATATTCAAGTTACAAGGGAGATGGTAGTTCCTACTTAATACTACTTCTGTCTCGAATAATCCTTCACTTTTCTTTTGCAATTTGAAAAAGAAAAGAGACAATCTATTATTCTATATTAATAAAGGATAACTGCATTAATTATAAAAAAAACGAAACTCTTTTCATGTTTACGTCAATTATTTATATCAACTCCACATCGGTCGTAAATTTAATACAGGATATATTGGCATTTAAGCATACAATTTTGATAATTATTAATTCTCCCGTACCAAATAAAAAGGAAATATAAATTATTTAGGTCGTTTAAGGAGGCATGCATACATATATTGTACTCCTACCAATTATTCTGTTAGCTAGTATATACTACTATAGTGAATGTGGATATAATGAATCTACCATATAAATTCGTTGCTCTTTAAGGATATTCATTTTAGTAATCTGCAGTAGTAATTCATGAGTACTAGGGATGGTATTGATTGAGGAGCTTGGCTCTAGTGGTGGTGGAATAAAATCAAGAGACAAATGGATCAGATAAAGAAAAACCAGAGAAAAGGACCAGCAGCTTTTGTGGGCCTGCCATTTGAGTGTGTGAGAAGAAATCTTAAACCTCACGATTCCTTAACCAGCAAAGCTAGCTACCACACCTGAATAACAAGCTGGGGTTAAAGTCTAATAACTCAACAAGCTTTAATAATTAAGCAGCTAGCTGTTAATTATCATTAATTACTATATATGACTATATATATTGAGTGTACATGATGATGATGATGGTGTAAATGTTGTTGTATTGATGATCAAAGAGCAGTAGAGCACTGAGTCCCTACAGTGGAGGTCAAAGGAGGTGGCAGAGCAAATCCAAAGGGCATAACCGAGACGCAGTTCACATTGAAATGATATTGACCAGAAACCCAAGTGCCTATCTTCCATCGAAGCTTCCCATTGAGCTTGATGACAAGAACCAGCTTCCCAGCGCTCTGGTCACGCTCCACCTGATAGTCGAACGACGGAGCCACCGGCAAGGCGGCGCCGACCAGGTACGCCGTCAGGAGATTACTCTCTCCGTGGTCCTGGTAGAACGGCGGGAGGGTGGTGTCACCGGTGATCTGCTGGCCCTTGTAGGAGGCGTAAGCTTGGAGGTGGTCGTAGTAGATGCCGACCTTGTCGTTGGGGTTGTTGGTGAGGAGAGTGAGTTGAATGGAGGAATTGAGAAGGTGAGGGGCTGAGAGGTTGAGCTGGTAAAGGTCGGTGTCTTTGAGGGTGAAGTGTGGTTTTGAGGGGTGGAGGATGAGCCAAAGGAGGAGGATGAGGGCTATGATGGAGGTGAAGAGTGAGGAGAAAGTGCACAGAAGCTTCTTGGGGAAGAACTTGAAGTAGTTGAGGTTATTGAATAGTGTTTCTTCTTCTTCTTGTTGGGCACAGTGCTTGGGAGATTTTGAGAACACTTGAGACATTTGCTGTGGATTCAGAGATGCAGGTGGCCTAAGCTGAAATCAAAATGACCTCAAGACTTAAGAGCCCTTCATGGGTTATTTAATAGAGGAATGCTACCAAACACATTCACTTTTGTTTTGAACGACAATGATTTTATTAATGCATTATTAAGTATACATAAATTTTACTGAAATGCTAGAACTGACATCCAATAAAAGAAAAACCTAAGACCCCTTAAACAAACCCAATAATGTACCGAACATGGGTGACACTGGCGAAGCTATGATGTGATAGTAGTGATTGTTGCCACCCCAACATTTTTTAAAGGATAGGGTATATAATGCACATTTTTATAAATTAAGAGGTTAATTTTAATTTTTTTTATAGATTATGTTCAGTTTGGTGTTTTATACACTATAATTTATATTTACTAATAGGTCAAACTTAAAATATTAAACTCAGCCCAATCCTAAATCTAAATAATAACTAAAATCCAAACATTTTTCTTATAAAGAATACGCTAAACCCACAACCTCACCCACTATATTGCAGTTTCTGCCTTTTTTTTCAACAGAAAAATATATTAACAAATCAATCCTTAAGTTAAGGATATCGGGTTTTATACAAAACAAAACAATTGTTTATTACCCTAAAGTCTAATTCCCCTTTATTGACTTGTTGTCCTAAAGTCTAATTTCTCTTTGTCGGCTACTTACCCCAAATCAGTTTTAATTGAATCCTACCATTCTACCTATTGTCCCTGATCAGTTTTAAATGAATGTCACATCTATGGAGAATAAATTTATTATTACCTTTGTTCCTAAAAACTTGGTGCGTTTCCTTTTTAACATTTATTTTATGATTTTATTTCTTCAACATTTTAATAGATAAGTCAAATATTTTATATATAAATTATACATTAATGCTTCTAGTTTCTAAATATTTTTGTTTGAAAAATTGTAATGAATTCTTTCTAATAATAATTTGAGACGATGATTCATGAATTATGTCAAATTTTGGTTGTTACGTGTGTTATTTAAATGAGGATAATATTTGCATAGTTACCGCCACCCCTAACTCTGAATCGTGGCTTCGCCACTGATGGGTGAGTAAGTTTTCGATTATATCCGAAATAACCGAAAACTGAATTGATTCTATTATTTTGATTCGATGTTTTCATGAATATTTCGGTTTTTCGTTTAACCGAATAATAATTTGGTTATTATCTTTCGGTTTTCGGTTATGGTGGGAGAAAATTCGGTTAACCAAAATAACCGAATTAGTCTCTCACATTTATAAAAATTACAATAATCTCCCCAAAATATAGATGGATATTCAATATCACCCCTCAATTTTGAAAAAATTACACCTAATTTCCTAAAAAAAGGTTTTTCGGAAAACTACTACTAAGCAAACCGTCACTTCAAATTCAAATAGTGATCCACCACACCGAATTGAGTCTCCCTTGTCGTCGGGTGCGCCGCTACCATCACCAGAGGTATTAAGCCTCGTCTTACCCAACTCTTGATGCGAACAACTTCACAACCCACTTTCAGGCAGATCTTATACCAGAGCTTAAGAAAAGAAAATGCATAAAAGAAAGAGATCATGAGACAAGAATGAGAGGAACAAAGCTGGCCGGATTCAGCGAGGCCAAATCTGGCCACCGGAGGAACTCAAGTATTTGGGTTTTCTGAGTGTGAGAGAAAGGAATTTTATGCAAACATGGCTAAAAAAATAACCAAATTAATTTCGATTTTTGGTTATTTTGATTTTGTCCCTCAATTCGGTATATATTCCACTATTTGATTTCGGTTATAACTGAAATCACCATTTGCTCACACTACGTAGTTGAGGGGAGCTCGGTAGCGGGCCTGGTAGGTGGCGGCCCGCTACCGAGCTCCCCAAAAGGCCTCTGACAGGCTAGGGCGGGCTGCCCGCTATCGATGGCGCAACTCGGTAGCGGGCGTGGTAGGGGGTAGCCCGCTACCATGCACTGGGCGAGCGTTTTGAAATTCAAAACGCTCCTCGTAACCGTAAAAAGCAGACGGTAGCGGGTTCAGTGGGGGGAGCCCGCTACCACCTGCCCGGCAGTGGGCTTGGCGGCGGGCTACCCACTACCGAGCCTTTTAAATCGATTTCAGCTTCCTCTCTCCCCCATTTCTTTCCCCGACGCATCACGCACTCTCCTTCGAAATCCGCCGCCGACCACCGCCACTGTCCCCATTTCCGTCATCGTTTCACTCGTTTTTTAGGTGGAAATACATCAACAACTTCAGGTATCGTCTTCTCACTCGTTTTTTCTGTTTTTCTGCTGTTAGAAAGAGTGTATTTGACAAATATTTTTGAAGGTAGAACAGTATCGCCGCCGGCCAACACCAAGTTTCCGTCGCCGGTCGTCTCCACCGCCATCTATAGGTATTTGTTTTGGTATTTATGAATTTTAGTATTTTAGGAATTATTTTAGTATTTTAGGTATTTTAGGTATTATTTACGAATTTGTTGGTATTTTATGAAATTTTAGTATATACTTTACGTATTTTAGGAAAGTAAGAATATTTTATGAATTTTAGTATTTCGTGAATTATTTTAGTATTTTAGGAAATATTTCTGTGTATAATGAATTATTTTAGTATTTTAGGAATTATTTTAGTATTTTGGAATTTATTTAGGTATTTTAGGTATTATTTACAAATTTATTGATATTTTATGGAATTTTAGTATATATTTTTCGTATTTTAAAAAAATATGAATATTATATGAATTTTATGAATTAAGTTAATTTTATAGAATTGTGTAGATCAGCATGAATACTGTTTAGATCAGCGTCCATACCTTATTAGATCAACATGAATACCTTGTTAGATCAGCATGAATACCTTGGTAGATCGGCGTCCATACCTTGGTATATCGGCGTCCATACCTTGGTAAATCGGCGTCCATACCTTCTGATGGCCGTCAGGCCCAATCATCCAAAAAGGCCTACCAAAAGGCCCAAATTAATAGCCCACCATAAGGGCCCCATTAAAAAACTCAAGTAAAAAACATGATATATTGACTTATTACGATAATGCCACCATTAACACCTGCTATATAACAAACGTTGGCAGCATAAGTCAAGCCTCTCGCTTCGTCAAGTCACTTTATTAACAAGACAAACAGTGAACGCACTACCAACAACCCATATCCCTCGAATTCCGAGAAACACGTAACGCACACGCACCAATGGCATCAAGCAACGTCAACACGCATCAACTGCGTAGACACGTGGCGGCAGCTGCCCGATCAGCGCCGCCATCAAATGGCGTCGTCTGTGGGAAACGTGGAGGTTCAAAAAGACCGGTCCTTTCAGAAGGACCAACAGACCACTCACAGTCCCACCCATCAATACCGGAAGGAGGAGGCTCTACGGACGGCCGAACTGCTGATCCCAGTTATCGGAGCTCTTCTTGCGAGACATCCTACGGAGCAACTTCCTTACGGCCAACTTCCAGCTTACGCCGGGACGACAGTCATTTAAACCCGGACTTAGTCCAAACGGTACGAGCAGTACTTCGGGAAGAACGCAGCAATAGACACAAGTCTGGAAACTCCCGGAGAACTCACGTGACAGACCGGCGAGGCCGGCAGAGGTCCCGGTCTCCCCAATACAGTCAAAGAGTGCGATCCCCGAGGCCTGAAAGACTGGCCACCGGAGATCCACGGGACGAAGTTATCAGGCAAATGTTGCATCGCCTGGAACAAGTCGAAAGAAGTACTACTAGGCCCAACGCCAAGTACGAATCAGCAGCGGATAACAGTCCATTCTTTGCCCGAATCCGAGAAAGTCCGATGCCCCGCCCGTTTAACTTACCACATCCGCTGGAAATCTACAGCGGTGTGGGAGACCCGGATGCCTTCATTCGAAAATACAAACGGGCGATGGAACTAAAGGGAGCCAACGAAGCAGCCTTGTGCAAGTGCTTCGAGGTGGCCCTAGGAGGCCCGACATCTGCTTGGTACAACTCCCTCCTCCCGGAGTGTGTAAACACCTTCGGGGACTTGACCACCAAATTCTCCACTCACTTCATAGGGTGCAAGAGATCCGCGAAGAGGGCCATCCAGATGTTCGATATCAAACAGAAGCCGAACGAAGGCATCCGGGAATTTGTCGAACGTTTCAATAGGGAAGTCGTAAACGCATCAGACCTGACGAATAATGTCCGGATTATGGCCTTCACAAAGGCCCTGATCCTGAATTCCAGGTTGGCCTACGAGCTGTCCCGAAAGAACATCACTGACGTAGAGGAGATGTATGCAATAACTGAGGAGCATATGATCGCGAATGAAATGTTGTCCCAAAGAGAAGGGAAGCTTGATAACCGGGAACAGAGAAGGGACAACTTCAAACCGACACCTGCTAGGGAACAAGGAGGCTGGGGAGGGCAGAAGAAACCCTTCGAAAGAAATCCGAACTCCACCCCCCTCAACTCCACCCCCTCAACTCCACCCGAACGAACATTCTTGCGGCCTTGCAAAGACAAGGAACCCGACCGATCAGTTGGCGAGGGCCATGCCGAGGAATCAAAACGCAATACGGCTGGCATCGTCAGCTTCCACCGGGAAGTCGGACACGACACCGAACAATGTTACCAGTTGAAAAGGTACATTGAATCTCTCATCAAGAAAGGCTCATTGAGAGAATATCTGAAGATGCCATCAGAAGAAGGGCTCTCCAGAGGGAAAGCAAAGGTCCAAGGGGACGCACCAGGGCAGGAGAAGAACAAAGGGAGGAAATCTCCACCTCAGGCAACCGGAACCCTGCAAACCATAACCGCAACCCTTGGGTCGAATGCACGAAAGAGGAAAGCGAGGGAGATAGCCTCGCTGAACTACGGGGATCCGGCCTCCAGGATTAAACGGGCGAATGGAACAGAGGTACGTTTCCCGCACTATGACCCGCTCATCATCACCCTAAGAATAGGGACTGTAGATGTGAGGAGAGTGCTCTGCGACGATGGCTCGAACGCCGATGTTCTGTTCGCTGAGGCGTACCGAGGTTTGAAGCTGAAAGCAAGTAGGCTGATCCCAGTCAGGACCGCAACATATGGAGTCGGTTCGGACGAGTTGCCGGTACTCGGATGTATCGAGCTCCCGACCATGTTCATTGGAACTGGGCCCGAAGGACAATTCCGGTATACCACCATCATGGTAAAATGGCTGGTTGTGGACGTTCCTTCTACTTTCAACGCCATCACCTTCCAAAATACTAGAATAATTCCTAACATACTAAAACTCATAAATAATACCTAAATAAATTCCAAAAATATTGAAGAGCTCGCGCAGTTGTTCCCACCTCCAGAGGTAGCTCCAGATGATGGAGCCTGATTCTCGTGGGCCAGTAAGTGTTTAGATTTATATTTAATTTTATAATTTTAATTTATGTATACGAACTTTATTGAATTATTTTTTTTACTTTTAATTTATGTAGCCTTGGATCGACGTTTCACAATGTCTACCAGGACGTTCAGGTTGTCTTCTGTGAGCGTTACGTTGGTACCCCGATGATGCCGACGCCACAGCACCTCGGCATGTGCCGCACGAATCCATATGACCCTGAGTTGTTTAGGCGGAGTAATGTGTCGTTTAATCCATTCTATTTGGGATTCAACAGACAGGCGTTCGACGATTCAGAGCATCATTCATCGCCGCGTGAGAATCAGGGCGACGATTACGATTTTCCTCCCCGATTTTTGTAAATTCTATTTGATTTTGGATGTTTTTATTGTAATTGATACATTTGGTTAATTTATAATTAAATTCATTTCTGTTTTAAATAATAATCTATAAATACTAATAAATAATATTATTATTCAATCATTTAGTAAATGATGCAAATAAAGAAATCATTTTTTAAAAAAGAAAAGATGATGGTAGGGGCGGTAGCGATGAAGCTACTACTAATGCTGGTGGGTAGCGTGATTAAACTACCAGTGCAGTAGTGTCACCCCGAGTACCGAGCTACTAGATTATAAAAAAATAAAGATTATGAAACTTATATATCTCTAATTCATAATGAACTTTTAGACTACCAAATACACTCACTAGTACATTATACCATTAAAAAGTATTATGATGTACGAAATATTTATTTTTGCAGATAAAAAATCAGGTGGATGTTAAAAAATGAAAACGTAATTGTTAATGAAATAATGTTTAAATGACTATTCGAAAATGAATGTTGATAGCATTTTTCTGTTTAAGAAGATCACATGCACACTCATGAACCACACAAGTTGAAACTGGGGACATATATATAAAGCAGCGCAATTATTTTGCTGATATTTTGACTCCATACTTGTGTTGTGCCGTGTGTGTGCGCCTTTCTTTCTAGTAGATATCAACTCCATTAATACACCGCATCATCTACGGCTGCAGATTGATTACACGTGCGGTTAAACATTCATCTCAGCTATGAGTTTTCTTTTTAAATAATTGGGACAAATGAAGTAGACATTTTAGTTTCTGATAGTAAAATTTTTCTAAAATTTTAAAATCATTATAACTTGTACTTCTTTCATCCCAAGAAAGTTAATATACTATTTGATCGGTATGGTATGGGATTAAATACTCTCACCGTCCCAATTTAATAGCTACATTTTCTTTTTTAAAAATCCATATTTAATGTTTATATTTCATTTTTTGGTATGTTTAACACAACCATTTTACTTAAATGACCTCCATTAATCGTGTGTTTCATATTTACAAATACACCATTCCCAAACAATTACAACTTTTGTCATTCTCTTGTTTCCTGCTTTCTCTCTCGTAGATCTGAATCTCCAAACATCCAGTTCTCCGACATGGTGGGTCATCCGTCGACTGTCGTTGGGAGTGGCGAATCGGTTTCGGTGGGACCAGCGAGGCTTATCCTTTTGGCAGCATCGATCTGAGTTGTCTCGGGCTCCAAGGTGTTGATCGCCATCGCCAAATGCATCTAAAACTCCTTCAACAAATTAGAGTCAACGCCATCATCAAGCACCCGATCGCCAGCGACTGATTCTACAACTGAGATTCTGCTGCCGGATGAAGCAGACGAAGAAGTGGAGGCTTCCGTCACCGAAACCGTTGAGGCGTCGACGAGCAAGGGGTGATCTCCGCCCGGGGATCCAAAAACCACGGGTGGTCGTTGAGACCGCGGCCGATGTGGATTTTCTGAAGTAATTGCTTCATTTTTGACATCAATCATCAACACGACTGTTGGAACTCGCCTCCGAAATCGGGAACTAAGAGGGTTCAAAGTTTTCGTGCAAAGCAAACCCGTGGCCAAATAAAGTAACTATTAATACGGGACGGAGGGAGTACATATTAATTTTATTGAGACAATAAAAAGTGCATATCTAATTTGCTTGGAGGAGTATAATTAATCTTGATCATACACAAATTATACAAATAAAATGTATAAACATTTTAGAAAAAACAATAAAGAAAGAAAAGTGGATCATATACACATCATTGTTAACTTTTTGTTGCTTCTCCTATTGTAATTCTTGAATAAAGCCAAATTAATAAGTCACTAGAGCTTCAGCTGTGACCACTCGACCTAAAGTACAGAAATACTGATACAGAATACAAGTATTTTTTTTATGAAAGGCAATTAGCAATATATTAAAAAGATTGTATCAATTTAAACTGGATGAGTTAGAGATCAAGCAAGAAGTTTACAGAACATACAGACTGAGAAAAGGAGAATAGAGCTAATGAATATTTGAAATAGTTTGAAGAAGATTTGAGAATAAGGACTGGAGAAGCAACGAAAAATTAACTATGGAAGGATTTGAGAATAATAAAGTCGATTAAATATACTAAACTATTGTAATTTGAAACTTTAACAATTATTTTGATACATGAAAAGAAATGTACTCCATAATTTAGATAAGGATGGAGTAGTAATAGTTGGGAATCTCAATGAAAATGATATAAAGTTTTGATTAAGGAATGAAACTTATGGCCGTTCTTAAAAAAAAAAGTTCATTTTTCTGTATCTTGCTTTTGCTTTCTTCTGTACATTTCGTATACCGAGAAAATACTATGGATCATGGATCTATAATTCTATCCTCATGTTGGTGACAATACAACACACACAATGAACATCTACAATATACATACTACCACAAGAACATATTTGTAAATGGATGAGTAGTATGTATATTGTAAATCAAACACCCCTGAATTGATTATGTTATTCCGTTATGGAAAGGAAAAAAAAAAAGGAAAGGAAAGGAAACTCATAGTGCTATAGACATGTCTCTTTTCCTAAGTGAGTTGTCACTTTTAGTTTTTTGCGTAGATTAAGATTGTCTTTGGTCATTAACTCATTTTACATAAACTTCCATCATTATCCTCTTTCAAACCCATTCAAACCCCTCCCAACTCAATCCTTAGACTCTTCGAGTGGGTGCATTGCAAGGTTAAAGTGGATTAAAATACAACACAAGCGAAAAAATGTCATTCCAAATATTTTGACGTTGTGACAACTCATTTGAGAAGGAGGGAGTAGTTGATTTGTAGATTGATTGCTAGAGAATTGAATACAATTAGATAGAGGGATATACTATATTTTGTTAGCGGGAATCCCAGAGATGAGAGGGATCATATAGTTATTAGGGGGCTTCAAACTTGCATGAGAGTGGGAAAAATTTTCACCTAATTTGCACTCATGATTTATCAAAAATTCATCACCATTTTTTTGGTCTTTCAAACTTAAATTGGATGGAGATGTGGGAGGGGGGCAGCTTGAGCTTGAGTTGGGGGCAGAGTTTGTAAGAGGGACACGTAGAGGGTGGGCCAGTGAGGGGTGGGAGATGTGAGTGTCTGAAGGAACACGTGGGGGGGTGGTGGTGGGCCAGGGAGGGGGAGACATGATTCACGCATCAGTTTTCATATTCGGACCTCCCGATTTCACGGTGGGGTCCGAAAATTTTAAGGTGATTCACTTGATATGGGAGGTGAATTTGTCAAAAATTCACCTCAAAATTGTAATGTTTGAAACCCCCTATTTAATGATGAAAATGAGAGATGTGAATGTGAAGAGAGGTAGTGAGGCAGATGTAGTTGCTGGATCGGCCACCACCACCAGCACGCAGCACTGATTAGATTAGACATTAGCCATTTGGGTAAAGAAAGTCTCTTTCTTCCGCCACTTGGTAGGTTAGTTGCATGCGTGAAAGCAGCAAATTGGCGAGCCCAATAACTTTCATTTGAAAAGCTCTTTGATTGGAAGATGTTAAATTATTAAATGGAGATTTAACTACACTAATCATCCTAGTCGTCGTCTAAATGCATACTCACTCCATCATAGTATATAATTAGATAGAGAGTATTATATATATTTGGGAGGAGAGAGAGAGAGAGAGAGAGAGAGAGAGAGAGAGAGAGAGAGAGAGAGAGAGAGAGAGAGAGAGAGAGAGAGAGAGAGAGAATCTGTTAAAATCAGCTTTGGAGAGGATAGCAATGATTTATTGGGCTTTATGTAGGCGTTAAGGAAAGGGATGCAATGGAAAACAAGCAAGTCCACTCCACCACCAAACCAACGGCCCACTCCCTCGTCTCAAGCTCAACTCTCCCCCTTACAGTTTCATACAATTGCTTTTTGCAGTCTTGTACAAAGATACGCACACCTACGAGTTGCTGAATCACAATTCACAATTAATCAGTTTCTTTCTCAACATTCATCAAAATCTTTGATAAATTAAAATAGCACAGACCTTACCCTCATTTTCCAGTTGCTTGATGTCTGATGCATACTGGTCTTCAGAAGCTTGTACATGCTCGGCTCCCACAATTCAAAACTTGGCAAGTTTTACATGTCATTGCAATGCAAACAAGGTTGCTCATCAACTTGCGCAGGAAAGCTTATTAGCTCATTACACTTCACTGTGGGAACTCCTCATTGGCACCAAACAGTTTAAGTTCGATGAAGTTACAACCCTTAACATCGGGAAGCCCGCTCGGATGAAGTATGTAAAGTTTAATAACTTGCTGAACAAGTAATTGGGAGCTTGTGCAATGCGCACTAACACAACGTAGAGAAGACAGGCCTCACTGCGGCCCATTGCGCAGCTGGCCCGTGGTACCAACTGCGACAACGGCCGCAGTGAACGCCGCAGTTAAAATGTCCGCAGTTTCGAACTCACTGCGGCGGCCGCAAAGACGTCTCGCGGTCTCACGCGCCATGGCCGCAGAACTCGCTTTGAATAATTAAAAAAAAGTTGACGAATCCGGATGAATGTTCATCCGGATTCGTCCAATAAAACCCAGAAAATGAAGAAGAAGAAGAAGACGAAGAAGAAGAAGAAGAAGAAGAAGAAGAAGAAGAAGAAGAAGAAGAAGGAGGAGGAGGAGGAGGAGGAGAAGAAGAAGAAACATAAGACGAAGAAGAAGAAGAAACAGAAGACGAAGAATTCGAAGAAGAAGAAGAAGAAGAAGAAGAAGAAGAAGAAGAAGAAGAAGAAGAAGAAGAAAAGGAAGAAGAAACAGAATAAGAATTTTGGATAAGAAGAAGAACTAGAAGAAAAGGAAGAAGAAACAGAAGAAGAAGAAGAAGAAGAAGAAGAAGAAGAAGAAGAAGAAGAAGAAGAAGCAGAAGAAGAATTCGAAGAAGAAAAACTAGAAGAAAAGAGAGACGAAATAGAAGAAGAAGAAGAATTCGAAGAAGAAGAAGAAGAAGAAGGATGAAGAAGAATTTAAGAAGATGATGATGAAGGGGAAGATGAAGATGGGAGAATGAAGAAGAAGAATGAAGATGGAAGAATTTAAGAAGAAGAAGAAGAAGAAGAAGAAGACGAAGATGAAGATGGAAGAATGAAGAAGATGAGAAAAAATGTGAAGGAGGCGGATGAAAAAGAGAGGGGAAACCCTAAAAAAAATTACTGCGGCCTTACTGCGGCCAAGGCCGCAGTAAACTCATCACACAAGAATCGGGCCATTTATCACAGAATGGGCTTATCATGCCCAAACCGCAGTAAGGGCCGCAGTAAACTTTGTCCTCCCCACGTAGTGTAAGCTTAGGTTTTCTGTATATTGATTAATGTACTCACATCAAGGTACAATATATATACAAGTGTGTGAGTGAGAGTCTAGACCTAGGAGGACTCCTAGTATCATCACACGATTAAGAGTCTAAGAGTCCTAATACATTAAGAGGTCTTGAGTGACTAGATAATCTAATCTTAACACTCCCCCTCAAGTTGGAGCATGGAGATTTGGAGTGCACAACTTGCTGGTTAGGAACATAAACTGTTTTTTGTTGAGAGCTTTGGTAAGAACATCAGCTAGCTGCAATTGGCTTGACACATGTTGAGTGACTATGTCTCTGGTTGTGATCTTCTCTCGGATAAAGTGGCAGTCAAGTTCAATATGTTTTGTCCTTTCATGGAAGACTGGATTGTTGGCAATGTGAAGAGCAGCTTGGTTGTCACAGAACAGGTGCATTGGTTGCCTTTGAATGACTGTGAGATCACATAGCAGACTTTTGAGCCAAATAAGTTCACTAGTTGCTGCAGATATGGCTCGATATTCTGCTTCAGCTGAGGATCTTGCCACAGTAGGTTGCTTTTTGGATTTCCAAGAGATCACACTTTCACCAAGTTGAGTGACATAACCTGTAGTGGATCTTCTTGTGTTTGGGCAGCTGGCCCAATCAGCATCACAGTATGCTTTAAGCAGAAGATTATTGTTAAGAGGGTACAAGAGCCCTTTACCTGGACAACTCTTTAGATACCTTAGTACATGCATTGCCGCATGAAGATGAGGCTGTTGAGGCTGGTGCATGAATTGGCTGAGGAGATTTACAGCATATGTGATGTCAGGTCTGGTAGTTGTAAGATATATGAGTCTTCCAATCAACCTCCTATAGCTGGCTGGGTCAGGAATAGGATTGCCTCCAGCTGAACCTAGGTGATGTTGCTGCTGAATGGGGAATGATGATGGTTTGCAGCCAAGCATTCTGGCATCTTTGAGTATGTCTAGGCAGTATTTGCGTTGAGACAGATAAATTCCCTCCTTTGATCTGGCAACTTCAAGCCCTAGGAAGTATTTGAGTTTGCCTAGTTCTTTGATGAAAAATGTGTCATGAAGCAGTTTCTTGAGTTTGGTGATCTGAGATAGATCATTACCTGCAATAATGATATCATCAACATAGACCAAGATTGCAGTAAAGCTTGTTTCGGCCTTGAGTGTGAACAAAGAATAATCAGCTTTGGATTGTGAGAAGCCAAAGTTGAGTATTGCAACTGAGAGTTTTTCAAACCATTGGCGAGGTGCCTGTTTGAGTCCATAGAGTGACTTTTGAAGTTTGCAAACAAGACTTTTGTCTTGTACATTGTATCCAGGTGGAGGCTGCAAGTAGATTTCTTCAAGGTCTCCTTGTAGAATGCATTTTTACATCCAAATGATGTAAATGCCAATTTTTGGCAGCTATTGCAAGCAATGTTCTTACTGTTGTCATCTTAACAACCGGTGCAAAAGTTTCAGTAAAGTCTAGGCCTTCTTGTTGATTAAAACCTTTTGCTACTAACCTTGCTTTATACCTTTCAATGCTCCCATCTGATTTGAGCTTGATTTTAAATATCCACTTGGATCCAATGGCCTTCTTCCCTTTCGGTAGAGTAGTCATGTTCCAAGTTTTGTTCAATTCAAGGGCATGGATTTCTTCATTCATGGCTGCAATCCAAAGTGGATTTTTAATAGCCTCTTGAAAGGTCTGTGGTTCCTGTCATGAGTCTAAAGTGCTGAAATGACTTGTGTTCAACGTAAAATTTGTCATTCATCACAACTTTTGCAATATCATAGGCCTTACCCGAGGAAGTATGATGGACCGAGGCTTCGATGAACTGTCCCTTCTTGGCATATCAACAACATAGTCCTGCAGATGGGAAGGTGGTTTTCGGTTTCGGTTGGTCTTGGTGAGTTAGGTGGAGGTGTAGGTGCGCCCATCTCGCCGTTGTTCTTCATCAGGTTGAGTTGGTGGGGTAGGATTAGCTTCTGGGAATTCATTTTCAACAGGGATGGGATTAGAGGTGATAGGTTTAGGAAGTGTGTTTGATGGTGACTCGAATAGACACTTCTGTTCTTGGTTTTTAGCAAAAGGGAACACATGTTCAAGGAAGGTTACATCCCGAGATACCAGGATTTTGTGTGATTCAAGGTCATAAACTTTGTAAGCCTTCTGACCAGTAGGGTAACCAATGAAAACACAAGGTTTGGATCTACTGTCGAATTTGTCTCGGTTTCTGGTTATGTTATGGACATAGCATAGTGATCCAAACACTTTTAAATGGTCAAGAGAGGGTGTTTTGCCAAAGAGTTTCTGATAAGGGTTGGAACCATCAAGTATGGGTGAGGGAGTGTGGTTTATTAAGTAGGTAGCAGTTAGTACACACTCACCCCAAAATTTTATTGGAAGATTGGCTTGGAAACGGAGAGCTCTTGCAACTTCTAGAATGTGGCGGTGTTTTCTTTCAACAACACCATTCTGTTGAGGTGTTTCAACACAGGAGGTCTGAAGTAGGATTCCATTTTGTCGCAAGAGGGCAGAGAAAGGTCCTGCTACAAATTCAGGAGCATTGTCACTTCTCACTTGATGAACAACCATATCAAATTGATTTTTGACCATGGCAATATAGGCTGTAAAGTGATTTGTGACCTCAGATTTGTGTTTCAACAGATATATCCAGGTGCATCGAGTGAAATCATCAACTATTGTAAGAAAGTAATGTGCACCAGATAAAGAAGGTGTCTTGTAAGGTCCCCAAATGTCAATGTGCAATAATTCAAAAGGTTTAGAAGTGCAACTGACACTTAAAGGAAAAGGTTTTCTGGTTTGCTTTGCACGCAAACATGCATCACAATGAATTGAATGATTGAAAGAGAGACTGGAGAGTTGAGGCATTTTGGATAACTTATTTGGAGGAATGTGTCCAAGGCGCATGTGCCACAGCATTGAGGACTGGTTGGAATTGGTTGCAGCAGCTAGACATGTGTTGATTGCCTCAAGTAGTACACCACCATGTTGCTCACCCGTTCCAATCAGCTTCCTCGTTTGAAGGTCCTGTAAAATGCAAAAATTTGGATGGAATGTTACAATGCAGTTCAAGTCATTGGTTAATTGACTGATAGATATAAGGTTGCATTTGAAGTCTGGTAAGTGAAACACTTTATCCAATTTCACAAGTGGAGATAGTTCTGCGGTGCCAATGGATTTCACTCTCATGTTGTCACCATTTGGTAGATAAACACGTGAGTTGTTTGTTGCTGAATGTAATTTAGACAGTAGATGTTGATTTGGAGTCATATGTTCAGATGCTCCACTGTCCAAAATCCAGTTTGATGAATCTAGAGTGACCTTACCAGAGAAGTGTAGATTGTCATCTTGCTTGTGTGTTGAGAGGAATGACATTATCTGCTCATATTGGGTCTGATTAAGACTGAATGGAGTTGTTGGAGCGTCTGATGTTGCAGCATTAGCTTTCTGAAATCTTGGTCCACCTCCTGGCTTCCTGTTTCCAGATTCTCCTTGTTTAAAGAACACTCGGCTTCGTGGTGTTACTGTCTTTGCCCACCATTCAGATACCCTTTTATCTCAAAGCAATCCTCATCATAGTGTCCTAATTTCCCACAATGATTGCATCGATTTTGGCCTTGTTAGGATCTCTCCCTCCATTGCTTTTCCGATTTGTTTGACATTAAATGCTGCAGCTTCAGGTTCAACCTTGTGGTTGATCATTGATGCCACCTGATGGTGTTTTTCTTCTTTTGTCACTAAAGCATATGTTTTGCTTAGATTTGGGAGTGGCTCCATATTCAGAATTTGTGATCTGATGGTTGAAAACCTGTCGGTTAATCCCATGAGAAATTGGTGAAGTTTTTCAACTTCTTTCTCACTGAGATTATTTTTGTGGCAGGCACAGTTACAGGATGGAGACCCTGAGTATCCCGAGAGTTCATCCCATAATTCTTTGAGTTTGGTGAAGTAATCTGCAACACTCATCCCATCTTGGCAGGTGAGCGTGATTTCCCTTTTGAGTTCATGCACCCTTGGTGCGTTTCCTTGAGAGAATCTATCTTGTAGATCATCCCAAATTTCTTTTGCAGTTTCAGCATAAGCCACACTGTTTTGTAATTCAGGGGCAAGACCATTAAAGATCCAAGAGATTACCATGGAGTTGCACCGCTTCCATGTATGGTATTTTGCTTGATCTTTCTCTGATGGTGGTGGAATGGATCCATCAATAAATCCTACCTTGTTCTTGGCATACATGGCATTGAGGAAGGCTCGACGCCATGTAGAGTAGTTGTTTCCTTTCAGTAGGTAATTCAGGATTGTAGTTCCTGGGGTGTCCGAAGCATTTAGATAGAATGGAGAGGCATGATTTGTGATGCTCCACATATTGTTGTCTTCTCCTCCTTCTTGTCCGTTTGCCATTGATGATCAGCGCTCTGATACCATGTAAAGTTTAATAACTTGCTGAACAAGTAATTGGGAGCTTGTGCAATGCGCACTAAGCTTAGGTTTTCTGTATTAATCTGTGTACTCACATCAAGGTACAATATATATACAAGTGTGTGAGTGAGAGTCTAGACCTAGGAGGACTCCTAGTATCATCACACGATTAAGAGTCTAAGAGTCCTAATACATTAAGAGGTCTTGAGTGACTAGATAATCTAATCTTAACAAAGTACAAGAAGATGCAACTCGAATTCCCACCGATAATTCTTCTCTGGGTAATTATCACAAACAGGTGGTAGGTGTAAATCAGATGGCGCCGCCATATCATGGCAGGCCTCATCTCACGGTGGAGGTCGGAGACGACGTCGGAAGGAGCACGCAGCGGCGGGGTGTCGGTGTGGGTGGAGACGAACGAACTTCGTGATGTTGACATGTACGAGAGAGAATCGTCGTTGTGTTGTTCGCAAATGAGGCTGTTGGTCCCATAATCGGACCTGATTGTTCAGAGGCTCTGATGAATCAATCGTCGAGTTGAGTAAATTCAAGCAATTTAATCATTGTTTAACATAAGCAAATGTTTGAGCCAGGGAAATAGAAGAAACAGTGTAAGGCGTAGAGAAGGGAGAGCGGGATGAGCGTGGAGAGAGACATGGACCAACTTGCAAGAAGCAGGAAAGATGGAGTGGACGAGGTTGTCGGATTTGGGCGCCGACATTAGCGTCTTCCCAATTGATGGCTTGTGGTGACACGAGAGGGATATGGTAAAAATGTAAAAGGTAAAAATGCTAGGATATAATTGTTAGGTTCACAAATTATGAGTTTATTTTTGTAATTAGACTTAAAATTTAACAGATTATTTAACAGAGGTTCAGGAAACTTTTTGTATAATTCCATAAACCTCATAAACCTCAAAGAGGTTTATGGAGAATTCTGAAAATGCAGGGGAGGGGGAAGTGGAGAATATGGTAAACCTCATAGGGGTTTTTTAATAATTTCCCTAATTTTTTTTAGTGAGGTAGGAACCGAAGGGTAATAAGAAAAATTAGTATTAAGTTTTGATCATTGATAATATCATCTCCAATGTCCGGTTGAACTGAACCTCTATCCTTAGGTCAAGCACCCTTTATGTTCTTAAACGGAAAATGAGAGAATTGCATTGTCACTTGGGGGGATTTGTCACTCAACTAATTTGTGGAGACTTTGTCATAAATATTTGTTTGTTAAAAGAACAAAGCCATGCTAACATGGCTTATGAACTGGTGAAAGCATGGGCGATTACTGATTAGTGTGGAAATCCACGATTCGGTAAGAATGGGTGAATGACTTATGAACAAAGCCATGTTAACAAAGTTATTTGTTTTGACAGTTTCACGGTATTTAATCCATGATTTTTTTCATGAATATTTAGATACTAAAAATTAAATATTTCACATGCGTATCATAATTTGATATCTAAATTTTCGAAATAAATTTTTCTTAATTTGTTAAAACTATTTATTTTTGTTAAAATTTGAAACACCAAAGTCAAATGACTCAATTTTTTTGCATACGGAGAAGTATTAGAAAAATAGAATTTTTTGCACGTGTTTGTGAATATATATTTCAATTAAGATTGCATTATGATTATGCTAGTAGTTATGTATACGTCGTAATCCTCTAACTTTTAGTTTTAACAATATAATTCGAATAGTTTGATAAGTAACGGTGAAATGGTAGGTTTGTATTAACACTTGGGTACCATAATCTTTCGA
The DNA here is from genome assembly GCA_024586325.1 of Stellera chamaejasme. NCBI lineage: Eukaryota > Viridiplantae > Streptophyta > Magnoliopsida > Malvales > Thymelaeaceae > Stellera > Stellera chamaejasme. Next base: position 6,916,065 of record CM044982.1, on the reverse strand, counting down.
ATTAACAATATAATACTGATACTTTGATAAGTAAACCTTCCCTCATAGGCATAGCAACATAATTATTAACGAATAAACTCCTCTAATTTTTCGAGGTCACAGTCTCACGCCATTTAAACGTCATGTGAAAATTTTCTATCGGTCTAATGGTCTTATGACAAGTTTTGCTAGTTTAGGATAAAAATGAACTATAGCCGTTAAGTTTGAGGACTGGTTGGTAATTTCAAAACCTTATAGACAATAGAATCTGCTTTCTTCCGCAATAACAAACTAAAAATCTCTTACCTTCTAAGCATCTTGAAACCTTGATCATTTCTAGAAAATATGCAAAGACTCGGAGCTTACATTATCAAACACTGACTTATATGTTAACGTCAAAGAATGGGGGAGTGTCACCTGATTTGAAAGTCAAGTCAACTACAGCAGCTCCAAATTTATACTATAGCTTACATTACACAGCAATGGGGTTTCACTGTTGCTAGTCCTAGCCTACAACAGACATGTCACTAATATCATATACTACCTGTATACCATATGCAAAGATTTACTCTTACTTTACAGAAAGAACAAAAAAATAAGCCAAGGACCTAAGGCTATCTATCGTATTTCTGCAGGTTTCAAGATCCACCTCTGCCTGTTCCGGCAGAACTTAATATGGAAGCTACTTCTACAGTCATACCTAGCTAGCTCTCCATGGTGTTTTAAGCCTCCTCATCATAAGCTGAAGATAAAATAGCAATGAGATTATGATCCTTCATGGAAGCTTTCTCTGTTGGTTCCAGTTAAGAGGTATTGCTGGAGTGGCTCATTGGTTACATAGACCGAGGATCACTCTCATTCTGCCCTTGCCGAACGAACTGCCCTTTAACCCTTGGACGCTGCTCTGCCAACTTTTTCCTACTCTCATATCGAACCTGCAAACAAAGTTGTTTGTCCATCAATGGAAATGGGCCAAGAGATATCTCATACTTCACATTTTCGCTTCTTTAAGGATTCATAATACGACTCTTCTGTTTCCTTCAAACCCATGTTTCACTTTTAAGGATTCACAATACAAGTCTTCTGTTTCCTTTTATCTCATGTTACTGAAATTAGTTGGTTTATTTCAGTGATTTGGATATACCGTGGTAGAAACAGAAGGATAAAATGTACCTTTTTCTCAAAGCATCTATCTTTTCTTTTGAGGCGGAACTTCATCAGGGCTGCTTCTCTTTGAGTGGAGCGGCTTAAGCTTCCTCCCTGGCAGGGTAAACTGTCCTCGTTCTTGCTCTCAGCAGAATTCCCAAGTGCAGCCACCTGATCTGGATTGCTGTTGCTGCCACAAGCGCTTCCAAACCCAATATTATTTAGTTGGCTCATGGAACCATTGCATAGACCGCTGTTCATGCTCTGGTCATTTGCAGGAGGGACAAGGCCCATATCCAAGAGACCATTTGGATGTTTTTCAGGCTTGCAGAACGGCTGGGTAGCTGAGCAGTTAGCATCACGAGCACTTTGGTCATAAAATTTACCAGAGTTCACAGATTCAAAAGCGGAGTGATAGTGTTGATTCACGTGAAAGAAAGATTGCTGTGGGTTTGCAGAGCTTGGAGTCAGAACTGATGAAGGATTTGACTGCATACTGAGAACTGGTACAACACCAAAGTTGTATACGTTGTGAGGGAGATTCAGTGAGATAGCCTTAGCTGGAACTGGGGCTGGGCATATTGAACCTTGGGGGCATGAACCTCCTACTTCAGACTGTTTGGATTGACCAGTGGCCTGAGAGATCCTGCTTTTTTGAGTTGTTAATGTAGGACTAGGAGTATCTGAACTGCAATCAGTTCTTTTAGCATTAGATCCACATTCTTTATTCTGGTCTGTCAAACTCGTGAACAACATGCATGGGTCCTGCATTTGCTTGGAATTGTACCTGGATTGAGATGCAACTAGTAATTAATTACCAATCAATATCCAACTATAAGACCAGAGTAGCTGCAATCACAACCATGTCCAGCTTAACAATTGGACCATTATTTGTTCAGAATCAGGTACGCCATAATTCACATGTTATCTTTACCGAATCATTCACATGAAGAAATACACGGTAGAAAATCCCTTAAATAAAGGGGCGCCTGCTTCTTCGCTGTTATCTGTGACAATTTCGCACACCAATCAAAAAAGAGAGACTAACAGAATTAGCAACTTACCTTGTAAATGCCGATGCCTTGGGATGCCAGAGTGTAGGGCACTCTTTAGCACCTTGATTTTCAGCACCCGTTGTAGGGGACCTTCTCAGAGAAAGATTCAACTCAGAGAGAGTATCAAGATTACTTCTAACATCAATAGCAGAAGGTTCATGATTGTAAGATGTGCCCATGAAGTCAATTGCTACTCTGGGGAAATCTGTAAGAGAATTGCTGGTTTCAGCAGAGACATTTCTATCCTTCCCTTGATCTTTACTCTCAAAACTCATGTGCACGGGTGGCACATGAGCCTCACCATTGCTCTCAAGCATCTGCTCTTTCTGACTGAAATTGATAAAAACTTCATGCTTACACCCGGAGAAGTCCTCCATGCGAGCACCCTCAGCTTCCAAGTCCGGTTTTGTACAAGAGCTCTGAAAGAGACAGCAAACACTCAGTCACTATATCAAACATCAGGTACCTAGTGGAGGAGTTTGCTTTTTACAATGACTGTTAACAAAACTACAAAAGTATCGTGTATCACACATATTCAAGGGTTCCTAGAACTGTTTTTGAGAAGCTTATCAACTATACCGAATAACGTTTCCCATATCAGTTCACACAGTCAAATCTAATTCTTATCGCAGTTCATGCAGCAAGCAAAAGACCCTAACCTGCTCATCACTCTCCTTGTCAACATATTCTGTACTTCTTTCAACACAAGTCTTATTGCCACTTGAATGATTGCTTGCTGGATTATTTTCAGAAGTTCCTTCAACCTTTTCCCGCATGACACTCCAATATTCTTGGTGTGCCTTCCCACCTTCTAAACACTTCAAAAGCCAAAAGATTGAAGCTAGTTAGTACTAGCCCAACTATGATGACAATAAAATGTACACCGAATAGAAAGCACATACAGATCGTCTCCTCCATACATGCTGCCACAAATTCCTGAGCTCATTCCTCCTGATTGGCTTAACAAGATAGTCAACAGCACCCCTCAACATGCATCTATACACGGTGGTAACATTATCTTGTCTCGACATCACTGCGTATAAGTAATTATGAGACGGAAATCATTAGATACCGATTCAATAGGAGAATATAAAATCACCATTTAGCGTTCACATCAATATAAATGTAGCTACAAATGTAAATTGCACGGTATCATACTTATTACGGGAATGTTTTTGCAGATCTCATGCTCCATGATAAGCGTTAATAGTGCATATCCTGAAATAGACGGCAATTCAACCTCTGTCAATATGAGATCCACATTGCGAGGTTTATCTCGAAGCATCTCCCATGCCTTAAGTCCATCGGATACCGCAGCAACTGATCACAGATGAAAAAATCGATCAGTACCAAATATCATCCTAATTTGCCATCAATGACTCTAGGCCTAGCTCATGATACTAGAAGCAATATACTGACAACAAGTAAACCGCTAGCTGACAAATAAAAGTCCTGAAAACAGAAATATTTGAACACAGAGCAGCAGTAAAGTATCCAAATTTTGTGTTCTTTCATTCCCCCAAAAAATCTCCATTTCAGGAAGCCGATTAACAGATAAACAATTCGCTTCGTATTTACAGGGAAAGACGATCGCTGCCATAACTTAACTAACCCATAAAGCTCAGAAACTAAATCGAAAAAGGAATAGATTCCTTTATAATTCAAAAACCCTTAAACGAACAATTCAATTCGGGTTTGGTTTTGCATAACAATAAATAGAGGCAAAGAAAAATTGAAAGTTAAGAAGGAAAAAGCGCGAGATAGGGACCTCTGTAACGGCATTTCCTGAGGAGGGCGGTGACAATTTGACGGGTGGAATCATCGGCCTCTACGAGCAAGACTCTGAGCGCCATCTTGGGCAAGAACTTCTCCCACTTTGAAAGCCCATGCTTAGCCGACGAGCTCGCTTCTTTGTTCTCCCTGTATACATTGCCACCAACCGCGTCGCTATCCACCCTCTGCTCCGCCGCCGCCTCGCTCTTCCTCCTCTCCACATCTTCACTACTCACCATTACCTCCCCCATAAGAAATCCAATCAACAGCAGCTACTTCAAAGAAAGAAGAAGAGATCCAAGCATTTGGATGGAAGGGATGCTGGCAGTATTGGAATGGAATCCTCCTCTGCGAATTCCAAATTCAGGCTTTTGAACCAATCCTGAGTGGGAGTGGGAATGGGAATGGGAATGAAAAAAGGAAGAAAATATCTGGTGTTCCGAATCCGACGGTGAGGATGCGAGGTCGGGTACGGATGGGCTCTGATCCAAAGGAGATCATTGCGAGGAACAGGGGGGCCAAAATATCTAGAAGGCCCTGTGGTCGGGTGCGCGGGGCCCGCAGTGTCCACGTCATCGTACTAAAGGCGTGGTGCAAATTGCATCCGGGATATTTAGGAGCGGCCCACAGACTGAATAAAAAATTGGTTCGGAGACAGATATTTTGGAAGGAGTGGCGAGGAACTGAGGAACACGTGCTACGCTCTGATCGGTTACCCTGTTTTTTTTTACCCCGCTAGTTTTCTCACGTTTCTGCTGTGAAACTACGGAATATGGAAACTAGGTCCTATAACTTTGTTCATTTTAACGATTCAATCAAACAATTTGTTGAAATATCCTTTCAGTTCAGTTCTACAAGTTTTAAAATGTTACGTTATGATTTGTTGCCTCTAATGTCATAAAATGATGATAAATTGTGATATATCTGGCCCACTTCACCTTCTAGGCCCCCAGACTAAGGCCCAACAGGCAACGGGCTGAGCCCGTTGCTCTCATGCATTGAGCGAACACACTTAAGGCACGAACAGTCGTGACACGACGGGTGTCGTCTGCGAGGCCATATGGCCTCCTCCCACGCGGATCCTTAATACTTGGGAACTCACGATATGGCCTCCCCCACTTTCTTTAACCGCACCCACAATCAAGGGAACCACCCACATTCCACAATTGTGCCCCACGATCACGGCTCAATCAGGGCAACTGCCCTCGATCCTCCTTTATATAAAGAATGACTCAAACCCTCTCTAAGGTACAATACACACTCTAAGCCTTCATTAAGCTATACTACCTAGCTTCCGATCCTTCATCTGACACTCCGTACTGACTTGAGCATCGGAGTGAAATTCCGGGCACACAATCCCAGGTCCATTTCTTTCTTTGTTGCAGCTGAAGGCAGGGGTGGACCTAGCATGGGGAAACTACCCCCATTGCCATTTTCTAAAGTTTAGTTTATATATGTACATATATAAAAAAAACGTTAGAACCCTACTTATGTTATTTGCCTCCACATACTAGTACCGGTAACCTAATTATAGTCTTACCCATACACTATAGTCGAAATAGACATTGACTCCGTTGACTTAATAAGTTAACACTTATATCTCTATGAATTCCACTACAATTTACACGAAATACAAAATTAGATTATGTAAAATTGCACTGTCATCATCATAGCTATACAAGTAGAAGGTCTAAGAGTGTCTCGAGCTATCAATATGTATAAAATTATTGTCATTATTCTGATGAATTTTTCATGATTCGTCTCATTGTTTTGATCATAGTTAGAATCTAATCGGTAACTCATTGCGAAAGTTTGCTTCTCTGTCTCTATTAATTTATTTTTCCAAGGGTTTCTTTTACTTCGCATATGTATTTTAGAAAGAAAGAAAAATACAATTCATGTGGTAATCACAATTAATTAGAATTTACAATGTAAGAATTTGACATTTCATACTCTTGTAAATTTGCCCCCACACTAACTTTTTTATAGGTTGGCCATTGGCTGCAAGGTGTCACGGGCCTAGAGTCCGGCGCAGCCCCTAGCGCTCGTGTGGTGTCCCGAGGCCATAGACGATATCTCCGAGACCAGCCTTACCATACGCATGGCAACTGGTTTCACCCTGCTATGGGCTCATCAGGGAAGCGGTAGTAGCTCCCAACCAGTTGTGCCTTATACGGCTATGACCCCCTTCATGGTCAAGTCCTCCAAACCTGACTCGGCCAGACTGTAGCACAAGGCAGAACCACGCCTCAATGCTATTGTCACCCCCCATTACATCATAGGCGGCAAACCACGAAGGTACGAGACCATCCAATTTGTCTTTACACGGTCACGACATTTCATTTCGTGACAAAGTTCATTGAATTCTCTCACCAAACATTTGAGAGTCCAGCCAATCATAGGCTATCAAATTGAAAGTCCGAAATGTTAAACTAGTCCAAAATTGAAATCTTGCAAACCACTCCATAAATTTTTATCTTTTTATACCAATTCTTTTTTCAAAAATGAGTATTTGTGAGATTGTCTATCCGATCCGATGATGCGAAGTTATTGCAACGAAAGTTTGAGATTTTTTTTTCAAATTTTAATACATCAACAATTTTGAGTTCATTAATTCATCATCAATTATCTATAAATTAATATTATCATCAAATTTCTCCACCTACATACATTTAATCCATCAATCAAAAATACATCCTTAAATTTTTCAAAAAAAAAAATTCATTACAAAAGAACACATCCGCAGCATGCGTCCGAAACACGGTACCATTACTTTTTCCGTTTTCAAACAGTAACTTAAGTTCCTACAAATACAATACGTCAGCATTTTGTACTACGTGTTCGACAGCTCGAGTTCGTTACTTCAATTCTAATCACTCATTTTATTATATGTCCCTATAATAGTCAATACGTATAATTATAAATTATAAAATGGAAAAAAGAGTTCTGGCCTCATCGTCTCCTTGCGGCTAATGGTAAAAAAAGTAATATCTTGAATATCTTCTGTTTTTTTGGTCAAATATCCTGAATATCTTTTTTTTCTGTTTTTTCTGTCTCCCGGTTAAAAATATACATTTTATACTTTAATTCTTTTTTTTTCTAATCGAGATTAACTTTTCATTCAATAACTGCTTCTGGTTAAATAAACAAACTAATCAAGACTAAGGTCCTGATAACTACTATTTCTCTCTTCCTAAATTGAGCAAGAAACAAACTACCATCTCAATAGCTTAAGACTAATGAGAATAATAATCCTAAAGACAAACCAATATGAAATTAGAAAAGAAATAAATAACAGGAAAATCAGAAAGATAAAAACATAAAACCAATAAATAATAAGGATTCTCAGGTGAGACTGATCTTCTCAAGTGCTCTTAGACTGCCATAAGGCTTGATACCAGGATCCATCCGCAACATCTATATTAGAGCTCGAGGCTACCGTCCCCCTTCGCTGAAGCCAGGGGCGGAGCCAGAATATTGTACGGGTGGGTGCAAGTTGAGAGTAACTATTAAACATTTGAGTGCGTGGGTGCATAATGTAGAAATATATAGGGATCATAATGACTATGTGATATAATTTTATATACTACATCCCTATTAATCCAAAAGTGAGTGGGTGCAATTGCAACCACTCCAGACTATGGCGTTGCCCCTGGCTGAAGTCACGCCACGCGTGTCCGAAAGAGCATGTTCCCTACAAGGTCTATTGGAGAACACATGAAAATATCGAACCACACATGCAGAATCCCCATCTCATACCAGTTAAAAGTTACTATCCACTGAAAAACCCAAGTCCCATAAAGTTTGTGAATGGCTAGGTCGGACTTTATAACCCAGCCATCCGACACCAAACTTCTCATGGAGCCGGGCAATGAGCAACTCGCTCCCTGCCTGTTCCTACATCTTTTTCATTGGTGCATCAAGGGGGCTGCGGATATCTGCCACAACCGAAGTCATCTTCCTTGCTATTGTCAATATTGACATCATCAATGGAGATATCGTAGCAATCAGGAACAGGAAGAGATACCGTCGTGGAGAGAGCCGAAACTGAGGCCAGAGAAGAAGAGAGAGGAGGGGAGATGAAACGGTGAGGAAAGAAGGAAGGAAAGGAAGAAGGAAAACGCTGCAGTCACCAAGGAACTCCGCCGAAACCCTAAGCCAGTCCGGAGAGAGATTATGTTATAAAACACAATTTTTTTTAATAATTAATTAATTCTAACTTCTAAGTAAGTTTTAAGTTGCAAACGTCTGATGACTCCGATCTCAATCTCAAACTTGAACGGTTGTTATCAACCCGAGTGGCTAATAGTCACAGGTTACAATATAAACAATACATTATTTTTTACTTTTTTAAAGTAACTTTGTTATTAAAAAAACATAACAAATTATACCAATATACAATAGAGAAGATCGGAAAAGATTTCAACCTCACTGTAAACAATACAAGTTTATTTATAGACTTCCAAAAAGTTGAGGTCGACCGATAAATTAAGGTCACGAATCCATACTTAACTTCTATGTTTTAAGACAGCTCAAATATCTAGGGGTGAAGCCAAAAAATTAGGAGTGGAGGTTAGTTGGGTATCTATTAAACATTCGAGGTGAGCAGGGGATATAATACTCCCTCCGTCCCTTAAAAGTTATCTCATTTATTTTGACGGTTTCACAGTATTTAATTTATAATTATTTTCATGAATGTTTAGATATCAAAAATGAAATATTTCATGGGTGTCTCATATTTGCAATCTAAATTTTTCAAATATATTTTTTGAATTTTTTAAAAATGTTTATCTTTATTAAAATCTGAGTCAGACAATGAAACAATTATTCAGAGACGGAGGTAGTAGAAATTGACCACAATGAATAGTTTATAAAATTGGCCCAATTATTATGACAGCGTTCTCTACCATAGAATTCGGCCCTCGGGGTCAACCCGGCCGAAATCACAAGCAGAGAGGAGTGTCTTCAAACCTCACAAAAATTGAGCCATTTGACTTTAGTTTTTTAAGTTCAATGTTTGACTTAAATTTTAACAAAGATAAATAATTTTAAAAAGTATAGCAAAAATATATTTAGAAAATTTAGATTTCAAATTATGATACACATTTAATTTTCATGTCTAAATATTCATGAAAAAATTATAAATTTTTTTTTCCAGATGGAGGGAGTATTAATAGCGCCTACCATACAGTTTAAGCCTACGAACCCTGACCCAACCTAACTCCTATGAAACCTTAAGCACGTTTGGATCGCATGATTATGAAGGATAAGATAAGTTTATCCCATTTCTCCAATTCATCCTTCATTTGGACTAACAAATCAGGTGTTTGTTTATCTACCACTTATGTGGTAAAACACATACCTACTACACTCATAATCAACTAATTTAACTAACTAATCTAAAAAATTGATAGACAAAAATACTCTTTCTAATAAATAGACTTTCTATCTGACTAGCTAACCATAATTACTAACCATAAATACTATCCACCGCACCACCACCTTCGCTGCCGCTGCCGGCACCACTACCGTCACCAGAACCGGCAAAGCCACCACCAGAACCTCCATCAAACCACCATCACCGCCGCCACCACTGGCTGAACCACTGCCGCCTCTGCCCAAACTGTCGTTGCCGTCGCCGGAACCTCTGCTGCCTTCGCCGGAACCACCACCGCCACCGTTGGAACTATCGCCACTATCGCTGAAAGCGTTTCCGCTGCCGTTGGCACTATTGTCGTCGTTTCTACTGCAATTTTTGGAAAAATAATTAATTGCAACACTCTTTAATAGTGTCTATTAGAAAATGTCTTATAGAAAGTGTTATAATGTTGATGAGTGTGTGAAAATACATTCTCATTATCCTATTTTTGGGCTTAAATGTGAATAAATATAAATAAGAACCATTGAGATTAGTGCATATTTTATATTGGGTTATTATTTATTATTGGACTTTTCTAAGTGTCTTTTTATGTTTAATTGCAGATTTACTGAGGAGAAAATTCAATGATGGAGAAATAATTGGATCAATCTGTCAAATTAAAGCAATAAAAGAAAGGAATGGACAAGTTGATGGAATGACCACATGGACCAACAGGAGACTTAGTGGACGCACATGTTGATGGGCTGATGAACAAAATGAATTAAAAAATGTGAAATTTGAAAAGAGGGCCAATTGGTCCACTCATTCCTATTAGGTCTACAACAAAAGAAAAAGAAATGAGCAATACATAGGAGTTATATATAAGCAGAGCAAAAAACAAATCGGATAGCAGTGCAATTCGGGCAGACAAGAAAGAAAAGCACCGAGCTTACGCTTAGCGATTTGGCCAACACAGACAGCCATGGCCGTACCTGCTTTCGTTCTCATTATTTGTGGTATTTTGTCCCTCAGATCTATGAGTAACTAATTTTCTTGTAAAGTTAGGGATGAACTTGCACATGATATTTTATTTATTCTAGATTCTTAAACATATTTGAGAAATTATAATTCTTTGATTTATTGTTCTCAGATTTTTATTGGGTTTTGTTCTCCGAATAATTGTAAGTTTATATTATTCATGGGTTCAGTCATGCTTTTCCCATAGAGTGGTTGATTCTATAATTATGTTTGGATTGATTACTTATCTATATTGATTTAGTTCTCTGTTACGGTATTGCCTCTAAGTATATTGTCGTCACTAGATTTTCTTGTTGGATTATTTCTTTTGCAAGAAAACGATTTTGATGATCACAAAAGTTTTAGATGTTTTATGAAACGTTTTGGAAAACTGGTGGCATTAATAGTTATGCATTTTGTTTAGTCAAATGTATTATGTATTTCGGCTACGTTTTGTCGTGCCCAAGTTGCTATTTAGACTAAAAGCCCATTCGGTAAAAGTGTTTACGTAGAAGAAAAAGAGTGCAGAGTTGTAATTGTTTAGGACTCTTGCTTGTAATACGTTTCAAATTTAAACGTTACCTCACCTGATTTCATGGAGATTTTCGTGCGCATCCTCTGTCGAAGAAACAGAAATAGCTGTTGACGCTCTCTCTCTGCTATTTAATCAAATGCAAGGCTTCATGGAGAAAGAAGTTCGTAGATTGAAAAAAAAAAAAGCTCTCGGTTGCAAAGAAACAATGATCGTACTAAAGCTCTCCAAAGATCGCATATTCCAAGATCAAAGCTTCTACTTCGTTCTAGTTTGCCTACTTTATTTTGAGAGAGAGAGAATCGGTCTAAAAAGTTTTTGTGAGTTTTTCGTGAAAAACCTCAACAGTTAAGTAGTTTTCTACAAAACAGTTTTTGTAAGGTTTGTTTTGGTGAGCCTCGGGAAAACCAAACAGGATTTTGTTAGGTTATTAGTGAGCCTTTGGGAAAACTATTTTGGTGAGAGTTAGGTTGTTTTGGTGAGCCTTGGGAAAACCAAAAATAGGTTTTAGTTGAGCCTCGGGAAAAACTTTGTATACTTTAGGTTTGTGTAACCGTTTTAAAGTATAGTGGAAGGAACTCTCAAGTGGTGAGCTTGAGGAGAGGGCGTAGGTCGTAGACCGAACCTCTATAAATTCTTTGTGTCATTCTTTTCGAGTATTTTATTTTGGTTTCTCGTTTTACCTCTCTACCGTCGTGTTTTTGTAAACGGGTTGAGTGTGCTACTGACATCTTAGTTTTAAGAAAAGATTTCGTTTTAGAGTCAACCAATTCACCCCCTCTTGGCTGCCTATCTGGGACAACAATTGGTATCGAGCGAGTGATGCGTGACAAAACCTCACGGTTTCAGATCCAAAGATCAAATGGCATCGATTCCAAGCATGATTCTTGAAGGTTACAATCCATCAAGACCTCCACTTTTCGATTCCGCAAACTTCAATTGGTGGAAGACCAGAATGCAAAATCACATTCAGGCACAAGACCACCATCTCTGGAGGATCATCAAGGCAGGACCGCAAATTCCAACCATCGCTACCGCTGATGGAAAAATCGAACCCAAGCCTCTTAGAGACTACACTCAGATGATGACAAAATGTGCACAATGAACGCAAAGGCGGTAAATGTGATTTTATGTGCTTTAACTCTGATGTTTTTAATATTGTTTCGCTTGTGACAAAGCGCATGAGATATGGAATAAGCTACTAGTGACCTACGAAGGAACGGATCAAGTTAAAGATACCAAAATGTTCATGTTGGTCAAAGCTTATGAAATGTTTGCAATGGATCCAACAGAAACAATTTCAGACATGCATAGAAGGTTCAATGAAATCATCACACCACTTCGGCAGGTATGGTAAGATCTATACAAATGAAGAATTGGTAAGAAAAATTCTTTGGAGTTTACCTTCAACGTGGAGAATCTTGTTGAAGCCATTAATGAAGGAGGTAGTATCAAAACTATAAGTGTTGATGAATTATTTGGAAAACTAATGACTTATGAAATGAAGGATAGAGAAGATGAAAGGATGAACAGGAAACAAAAGTCAATTGCCTTGAAGGCAAGTGAATCAGAAGGAAGTTCATCAAACGAGGAAGAAGTCGGTGATGAGGCGGCAATGATTGCAAGAAAAATCAAAAAACTGCTCAAATATAAAGGGCGATATCAACAAATGAAGGAAAACGAACAGCCCCTTCAAACCTCCAATTTGTTACAAATGTAGCGGAAGAGGTCATATGCAATTTGGTACTGTCCAGCAAATGAAGCGCTCAAAAAGCAAAAAGAAAAAGAAGGTTCGGACAAGAAAAGATTCTTCAAGAAAAGAAGACCGGATTGAAAGGAATGGCAGCATGGAGTGATAGCTGTTCGAGATACAGAGGAATCATCATCAAATGGAGAAGAAGAGGCACACTTGTGTCGATAGACGATGAAGAAAGCTGCACCTTCCAGTCACAACTCGTTGACTATGAAATGCGACAGATCAAGTCTGAAACATGCCTAATGGCCACCGAATCGGAGGTAATGAGTAATGCTGAATCCTTTAATTCCTCAAGTTCTTACTCTGATGAAAGAGATCTACTGTTCACTGAAGTATGTCGAGATTATGATACTCTTGTCAAAAGGCTTAAAACCGAAAACATGGCGTTAAAAGATGAGATAGCCAAATTGAGAACTAAGAATGAAAAGTTGGAGAAAACTCTAGCAGGTTTTATTAATGGTGAAAAGAACTTAGACAATCTTATTGAGAGTCAAAAGTCTTACTATGACAAATCCGGAATAGGTTATAGTCATAGAAAACCTTGTCCTCAAAAGAAGCTTGCTAATGTCACTTATATAACTTGTGAAAAATGTCATCAAAAGGACATAGTAAATTTGAGTGTCTTTTCGAAATGGATATTTCAGGTATGGTGTTAAGCAAGTATGGATTATTAAACATGTTACTAACGTTTCTGGACCCAAAAAGATATGGGTACCAAAAGTCAGACGAAATGTTCAACCTGTTTAGGTCTTGAAGAAGCATACATGGTACTTGGACAGTGGCTGTTCAAGGCACATGACTGGAGACAGGAGCAAGTTCTTCAGTTACACACCAAGAAAAGGAGGTACAGTATCATTTGGTGACAACAGCAAAGGCCAGGTACTAGGTATTGGTAAGGTTGGTAAGATTGGATCATCTACTATCAATAATGTACTGCTAGTTGAAGGATCAAGCACAACTTTGTTGAGTATCGATCAATTGTGTGATAGTGGTTATTATGTCACTTTCAAATCAGACCGATTGCCATGTGATTGACGAATGTCAAACAACATTAAGTTCATTGGTAAAAGGTGTGGAAACGTCTACACATTTGATTTAGATGACTTATCTTCTTTTAACGTGAAATGTCTTATTGCGTCCAACAAAGATGATAGTTGGCTTTGGCATAAGAGATTGGGACATGCAAGCATGCATACAATTGCAAAACTGTCAAAGAAGGACTTGGTACGAGGACTGCCAAAGATCAGATTTGACAAAGACAAAGAGTGTGAAGCTTGCTTGAAAGGAAAGCAAACAAGGGCTTCCTTTAAAGCTAAACAGGTTGTGACCACGACAAAGATTCTAGAGTTGTTACACATGGATCTATTCGGTCCAATCTCAACAACCAGTCTTGGAGGTAAACAATATTGTTTAGTTATTGTTGATGATTACTCAAGGTATACATGGACTTTCTTCCTTGCTAAGAAAAGTGAAACTCATGAAGTATTTGTCAACTTTGTTAAGAAAGTGCAAAATGAGAAAGGTGATAAAATAGTTGCAATAAGAAGCGACAATGGAGGTGAGTTTGTTAACACAGAAATGGAATCTTTTTGTGCTTCACTTGGTATTACTCACAATTTCTCTTGTGCAAGAACACCCGAACAAAATGGTGTTGTGGAAAGGAAGAATCGCACCATTGGAGAAATGGTAAGGACTATGTTGAATGACCACTCTCTTCCTAAGTATTTTTGGGCAGAGGCAGCAAGCACTTCATGCTATATACTCAATAGAGTTTTGATTAGGCCCATCCTAAACAAAACTCCATATGAGCTTTGGAAAGGTAAAAAGCCAAATATTTCTCACTTTCATATTTTTGGATGCAAATGTTTTGTGCTAAACTTGGATAAGCGACATCTTGGTAAGTTTGATTCGAAAAATGATGAGGCTATTTTTCTTGGTTATTCCTTAAAAGTAAAGCCTTTAGACTTTTCAATAAAAGGACTTTAAAGGTAGAAGAATCAATACATGTTATTTTCGATGAGGCTAACAATGTTCTCAGAGAAGATGATGATACTCTGAAGTCCAGCAGACACAAGTCAAGAGCGGTGAAGAAAAGAATCTGACTGAGGCCAAGCGGATGAGAGTTCAAGCAAAAGATCATACTCAACCTGTTGAGGATGTTCCAAAGAACAGGAGAACAAAACTCAACTCTTTGTACAGCCCTCACAAACATTGCCTCATGAGTGGAAATTCAAGCACAAATCAAGTCATCCTCAAGAGAATATTCGGGTGACGTGACCCAAGGGGTAATGACACGCTCTTCCTTAAGAAATTTCTGTGCTTTTCAAGCTTTTGTTTCACTAGTCGAACCTAAGACTATTGATGAAGCTTTACAAGACGAAAACTGGATAAGTGCTATGCAGAAGAATCTGAACTAGTTCAAAAGGAATGATGTATGGGACTTGGTTATCAGACCAAAGAATCATTCTATAATTGGTGCCAAATGGGTTTTTAGAAATAAACTTGATGAAAGTGGTGTTGTCACAAGAAACAAAGCAAGATTAGTTGCTAAAGGCTACTCACAGGAGGAAGGGATTGATTTTGATGAAACCTTTGCTCCTGTAGCTAGACTTGAAGCAATAAGAATGCTTTGTGCTTTTGCATGCTTTATGAACATTCAACTTTTTCAAATGGATGTGAAGAGTGCTTTTCTAAACGGGTTTATAAAAGAGGAGGTTTATGTAGAACAACCTCCCGGTTTTGAAGATCCTCATTTTCCAGACCACGTTTTTAAGTTAAAAAAGGCTCTTTACGGTTTAAAGCAAGCTCCAAGAGCTTGGTATGAAAGATTGAGTACCTTCTTGGATAATCATGGTTTTACAAGGGGAAAAGTTGACAACACCCTATTCATAAAGTCTTCTAAAAATGACATTTTGGTTGTTCAAATTTATGTTGATGATATAATCTTTGGTGCTACTAATCAATCCTTGTGCAAGGAATTCTCTAAGCTAATGCAGGGAGAATTCGAGATGAGCATGATGGGCGAACTTAGCTATTTTCTTGGACTTCAAATCAAGCAATCAAAAGAAGGGATCTTTATAAGTCAAGCCAAGTACATTAAAGATATTCTGAAGAAGTTTGGCTATACATCAAGAAAGCCCAGTTCCATACCAATGAGCGCTACTGATCAAGTTAGATGAAGACTCGAGCGGTAAACAGGTTGATCAAAAACTGTTTAGAAGCATGATTGGTTCCTTGCTGTATTTAATCGCAAGTCGGCCTGATATTTTGTTTAGTGTATGCTTGTGTGCTAGATTTCAGTCAAATCCAAAAGAATCTCACTTGCATTGTGTCAAAAGAATTTTTAGATACTTGGTTGACACACCAAATCTTGGGTTGTGGTATTCAAAAGAAAGCGACTTTTGAACTTTATGGTTTTCGAGATGCTGATTTTCTTTGGTAGCAAAGTAGATAGAAAATCTACTAGTGGTTCATGTCGGTTCTAGGAAGTTGTCTAGTTTCATGGTTTTCAAGAAAGCAAAATTCGGTTGCTCTATCAACTGCAAGCTGAGTACATAGCGGCGGAAGTCTGTAGCTCAAATTTTGTGGATGGTTCAACAAGCGAAGGATTTTGGTTTTAACTTCAGAAAGTTCCCATTAAGTGTGATAACACAAGTGCAATTTGTTTGGCTAAAAATCCAGTTCATCATTCTAGAGCTAAGCACATTGAGATAAGATACCATTTCATTAGAGAACATGTTGCTAATGAGAATGTTTTGCTTGAGTTTGTTGATACTAATAATCAGTGGCGGACATATTTACAAAACCACTCTGTGAAGAGAGATTCAGCTACATAAGGAGAGAATTGGGCATGAGCAATCCAAGGTAATTACAGTACATGTTCCTAAACTTTGTTTAGTGTCTGTCGAATGAAACAAGGACATGTAATATGAAAATTAATTTCGTATATATGTGTTCTAAATTTCTGAAAGTAAATTGGTGCATGAATATTCCCAATTTATTTTTAAAAGCAGTGTTTTTGGACTTGGTTTTTGTATTTTGGTCAAAGGAAACTTTGAGAAGAGGAGAAGTTTTTTGGATAAATCAGATTTTTACTAAGGGTAAAAGAGTATTTTTCAAATACTTTACAGTGTAATAAAACCCTCTTCCACACTCTTCTTTTCGTCCCCGACACTCCACCTCTCTCTCTCCCGAAAGCCGAAAACCTTCGGACTCCTTAACCAAGCACGATGGTCTCCTCCTCTCAAAACCCTAGCCCCAACAATCCCAAATTCCAGCAGACCCTTGTCGATTATTCCGATGATTCAAGCGGCGAAGAGGACCGCCATTCACGGTCCTCGAGAAAACTGCAACAATCGAAACCATGGCACTGTGCTACCCTCAACCTGATGAGTTCCGACGAAGAGTCAGTAAAGATTGTTGGTCAGCACTCTCCCTCGTCCTCCCTTGACAGCTTCGATATGGCAATGACTCTAGCAGACTTCCAGAACAGTGCTAGAAAGAGGAAAGCTCCAAAACCATCTTACCCGATCCAAAGAAAACGGACTAGGGGAGATGGGTTGCAGTCACTCGCTCAAAATCAACCTCCACGGTTTCGAGAGAAACCAAAGAAACAAGCCCCCTTCTCCTATTGTGAAGGTAAAGCCAGTAAAGGCAAAATCAACGAAGGCCTCTCCTCCTTCAAAGAAAAAGGACTCAGACCCTGCGGCACAAAAGATCTCTGTCACAAAGGTACATCCAAAGTTTACTAAATTCCTTCGGCATTCATATGTGACTAGGGAAATTCTTGAGTCTTTTGGCGTTTGAGGTAGGCTGAATGGTCGGATGTCTATGGCTTGATGCCTTTTGTCTCAACACATGCTAAGGGTTATACAAATCTAGTATCTGAATTCTTGTCCAAAATGCATGTGGATTTGGACGAAATAGTATTGAGTCCAAGGTCCAAGGGAAATTGGTAAGAATCACACACATACAGTTCTCTGCTGCCCTAGGAGTTCTTGATTGTTGAAGAACCTATTGATGACAGTGAGTCTAAGGAAGAAGCTTTTAAGTATTTCTTTGGGGATGTGGGAGTTCCTTTTCTATCTCTACCATATCAATTTACTTGCATGATGTTTAAGAACTTCAAACACAGTCTTTGCTTTGGATTCTCACAGCAATTATCTTCCCAAAGGAAGGTACCCAACTGGTAACTTGGGGAGATATATGCCTGATGTATAAGATAGTAAGGGGATTGGAAATAGATTTCGGAAACGGGTTGTGCAAGCTGTTAGACTGTAGAGGGTAAGCATAAGGAGCACATGCCCTATGCTACATTGCTCGATAATTTTCGAAAGAGAGCAAAGTCCACAGCACATCTGTAAAGAAAGAGAAGTGGGAAAGCTACACTTATCTCATTCCGACGACTGTGAAAAAGAGTGGGTTTCAGAAAGGTCAGGATGGCAAGTGGACCAGGATTGAGAGCAAATATGCTGGAGCTTTACAGAGGCTACGGGAGATCAGCAGCAGCATAGTTGCAAGGAAGCAACCAAAGAAGAAAGAGGAAGAACAGGATAGCACTAAAACTGTTGACCCAGCAACAGAGGACAGAGTTGTTGAGGATCAAGAGGTTGTGACTGAAAGAGCCATGATTGTCTACAATCCTCTCCGAATCCCTGAGATTCCAGAGCTCTGGAGCACTCCACCACAGTCACCTAGCCCCTGCTAAACCAGACCCCTACTGCCCTATGTCAAGAACTTTTTTTCATGTTTTAATCGCTTTTATTATGTTCAAGCTGTTTTTGCTTAAAACTTCTGGGATGCACGAATATTTTGTTGCCTTCTGACTCTCCTTCCTCTATACTTTATGATGGTTACTGCACTTTTTGATTATGACAAAAAGGGGGAGAAATATGGGAAGGTTAGATTTATGGGATAGTTAGAATTGGATATGTTTTTGTTAAATGCGTGCTGGTGAGTGTTGGTATGATTCTGCTCTTTTGCAAATGAGGCTTAGTGTTGGTATGATTCTGCTCTTTTGCAAATGAGGCTTACTGTTATTTGTTCTTTTATGTAAAGAGTTGTGTGAAGTTCAGGGGGAGCTTTTTCAAACGTTTTCAAATGTCTCAAGGAGAATTGGTTCGAAGTCTTTTCAAAAATCTAAACTTTAGTTTTGTCATCATCAAAAAGGGGAGATTGTTGGATTATTTCTTTTGCAAGAAAACGATTTTGATGATCACAAAAGTTTTAGATGTTTTATGAAACGTTTTGGAAAACTGGTGGGCTGTTAATAGTTATGCATTTTGTTTAGTCAAATGTATTATGTATTTGAACTACGTTTTGCCAGGCCCAAGTTGCTATTTAGACTAAAAGCCCATTCGGTAAAAGTGTTTACGTAGAAGAAAAAGAGTGCAGTAGTTGTAATTGTTTAGGACTCTTGCTTGTAATACGTTTCAAATTTAAACGTTACCCTCAGCTGATTCCATGGAGATTTTCGTGCGCATCCTCTGTCAAGAAGAAACAGAAATAGCTGTTGGGACGCTCCTCTCTCGCTATTTAATCAAATGCAAGGCTTCATGGAGAAAGAAGTTCAGAGATTGAAAAAAAAACTCTCGGTTGCAAAGAAACAGCCGATCGTACTAAAGCTCTCCAGCACTGCATATTCCAAGATCAAAGCTTCTACTTCGTTCTAGTTTGCCTACTTTATTTTGAGAGAGAGAGAATCTGGTCTAAAAAGTTTTTGTGAGTTTTTCGTGAAAAACCTCAACAGGTTAAGTAGTTTTCTACAAAACAGTTTTTGTAAGGTTTGTTTTGGTGAGCCTCGGGAAAACCAAACAGGATTTTGTTAGGTTATTAGTGAGCCTTTGGGAAAACTATTTTGGTGAGAGTTAGGTTGTTTTGGTGAGCCTTGGGAAAACCAAAAATAGGTTTTAGTTGAGCCTCGGGAAAAACTTTGTATACTTTAGGTTTGTGTAACCGTTTTAAAGTATAGTGGAAGGAACTCTCAAGTGGTGAGCTTGAGGAGAGGGCGTAGGTCGTAGACCGAACCTCTATAAATTCTTTGTGTCATTCTTTTCGTATTTTATTTTGGTTTCTCGTTTTACCTCTCTACCGTCGTGTTTTTGTAAAGCGGGTTGAGTGTGCTCTGACATCTTAGTTTTAAGAAAAAGATTTCGTTTTAGAGTCAACCAATTCACCCCCTCTTGTGCCTATCCTGGGATAACATTTCTCAATAGTGATAATAATTTCCGCGCTTTAAAGGTTGAGAATAATTTATCACAGAGTTGTAGTTAATCCACTTTGGTTTATAAATATTTATCTTGGATATTTTATGGAATTTGGACTTCATTGAAATTGAAATAATTAAAATATTAAACTTGTGCAATGGATTCCCGACGTTTTACTGTTGGTCAAATTTGAGTACTTTCTCCAGTTAATTGTTTAGTTATTTTTATTTTCTTCAAAATTAATTTCTTATTTCAAAAAAATCACTAAATATTTTCTTCCGGTTTAATTGTTCTTTCTAGTATTTTTTTACTTTGTTTCTCTATGGAATCGACACCCCAAAGCTGTGCTACAATTACCGCGTTATTCTTTGGGCGTAATCAAATATCTATACTGATATGCAGTACTGTATATCACAAGAAATTATACTTTTTAATTAGTTATTTTACAGGAAATTAACAAATACCCCCATGAGATTTGTCATAATGATCACTTTGCCCCTCGCATTTTCAGAATTCGTTCTTTTACCCCCCGAGGTTTGTGAAAATATACGAAAACCCCCTGGACGTTAACTTCCGTTAGAACAACCGTTAGTTTTTAGGTGTAATTACAAAAGTGGCCAGATCTGATTTTTCTTGCTGGGCTCTCAAATTTCGAAGACCCACTTGCCCCGACTCCGCATTCGGACCCCCACGGTAAATGTGAAGCCTGAAAGATGGTGGTGAGCAGGTGGAGGCCGACGAGTTCGTGGAATGGAGGTGGAGGTGGGGGTTTAAATGTAGGTATAAAATAATTAAGGGTAAAATTATTAGGATTAAAAGTTTTAGGGTCCAATTTTGTAATTACACCTAAAAGCTAACAGTTGTTCTAACGAAAGTTAACGTCCAGGGGGGTTTTTGTATATTTTCACAAACCCCAGGGGGTAAAAGAATGAATTCTGAAAATGCGGGGGGCAAAGTGATCGTTATGACAAACCTCGGGGGGTGGGTTTGTTAATTTCCCTTATTTTACACATTTCTATAGTATCTATTAGAAACTGATATAGTATCTGAATAAATATTGAAATTTGTCTAGTTAACCAAATATGAGAATATGTGATAATAATCTATAGTGTCTACTGTAAAGTGTTATAATGTCTAAATAATACTAGAAATTGTCTGGCTAACAAAATATGAGAATATGTGATAATAGTCTATAATGTCTGCTAGAAAGTATTACAATGTCTAAATATATATTTGAAACTGTCTAAATGAATTTCGAAACTGTCTGAAAGTGTTGTTGCTAGTCTTACCTCGGATCATCTCGTTCCATCCAGATCTGAGGTCACTCGTCCAGATCTGAGATCACCAGAGACCAAAACCGATCATTTTTCGGCTTCATCGCAAGCCGATCCGACACTGGAGATCGCGAGATCTGGTGACTCTTCCGATCCTCAAGTTCTCACAATCTCTCCGCCACAAGGATTCTTTCGTAAAGAGGAAAGGAAGAAATCTCACTGGTCCGCTAGATCTGAGGCTCCTCCATCTCGCTGTAGTTCTCACCGGATTTGGACAAGCGTCAACTCATCATCTCACCGGATCTGGCCTTGCCGCAGGCCTTGCTCAGTTGCTCCTCCGGCTCGCCCAGATCTCACCGAATCTGGTCGACGCTTGCTACTCATCGATGTTAGCGATTGCACAACGTTCTCTGCTCGTCATCTCCGGTCACCAGCGACTGCTAGATGTTGGCGACTGCTCGATTCGGAGACAGATCACGGTGAAGGTGGAAGCGTACCGGAAAGAGGAGTGAGAGGACGGAGAGGAGGAGAGGAGCTTCCTAGAAGTTTCGTGGAGGAGCAGATGTGTTTTGAACCTGTTACCTGTACAATGACGTTTCAATAATTGGTATTTACACAAGTAGTACAAGGGACAATTTGATATTTATACAAGTAGGTGTTAAAACACCTATGTGGTAAATAACCCCAGCCCTAACCAGGGATAGGGATAAGGCTTATCCTACCTAACATTTTAATCCCTAAAAAGAGTGTAACAATTTATCTCACCAATGGTGATGGATAAGAAAGTGAAGGCTAGGATGAGTGAAAAAAGTTGAAGACTCTGCACACCTCCGCCGCACATCGTCCAACGACGTTCATCGGGGAGATTAAGAAATCTTTGAACCCTCAGCGAACCAGCCCGCATACATGAAGTTGACATTGTCCTTCATCGACGACGATACCCTTTCGACACCTGCCCACTTATCGCTACCATCGATGTTTCCTTTCCGTGGTCGTCAACATCCAGCGACTCTTGCGCTCAAGTCCGACGACTCTCACACCAGCGTCGGATGACCCTCCTACACAAGGTTAGTGACTCACAACAGATAGTTGTTTAATCAGAGGTTGGAGTTGAGGTATAGCGCGATTCCGCCGGAATATGTCCAATGATGTCGACGTGGTAGAGATTGCGGTAAGTGTTCGGCCTTTCGGGTTGCAAATGGTGTAGAGGAGACAAGGGAGTGGGCAAAGAACAAGTAATTGAAGATGGAGCAGGGGGCGATGTGGATCTGGTTTAAGGTGGAGGAGAAATTGTTGGTGTTCATAATTTTTGGCAAATTGTGTAGAACTATGCACTTCAACGCCAAACATGAGTTTGGATAAAAATTAATCCTCTCCCATCCATCTTAAATCATCTCATCCTATCTCATTTTAATCATCTAATCTCACCATTTTTTATCTCGGCAACCAAATGGGCCATAAGTTTAATGTCAGAAATTTTTACATCCATAGTGGGCCTTATTCAGCGCTATTTTGGGCCGTGTTTTATGATTTGGGTTTGGGCCTGGGACCACAAGGAAGGTAGGATAAGCAGGCCGGAAAGAAAACTGAATACATGGATCATCGAGTCGTGTTCGCCACGTAAAGCTGTCTTGATCCGATTGGACCAGAAGATCAGAAGAGTCAGACAACACTCCTTCCTTCTTATCCACTTTCTTCTCCTCCTCCTTCTTTTTTATTTTTATTTTTTTTTATTTTTAAAAAAGTTTTTTAGGTATGTTTATTATTCTCCGCGACTCCAATCATAAACGGTCCGAGAACTGAAGCTTCTTTCTTCTTCATCTATGGCTGCTCTCGTAGCTTCTCTTCTGCGCACCAGCGTTAACTGCCCTCATCTCCCACTTTCTCCCTCATCATCTTCTTCTCCGACTTCATCGTCCGTTTCTCTGCTCCCGTCGTCAGGCCCTTCCTTAGCCAGATTATCCTCTGGCTTCATTAACCCCATGAAGCTGAGCTTCATCGAACTGAAACCAAGCAAGCGACACGCTGTTCGGATGTCATGGGACGGTTCTCTTTCTTCTGTCAAGCTAATCATTCAGGGAAAAAACCTCCAGGTCTTCACCCCTTTTATGCCTAGTCTATCCATTTGCTTCATTTTTGTTCCTTGATTTTAGCATTGCTTTATCTTCAATCATGTTCTATGAATGCAGCTGACCGATGTAGTGAAGAAGCATATTGAAGAGAAGGTGGGGAAAGCTGTGGAGAAGCATAGTCATCTTGTTCGTGAAGTTGATGTGAGACTGTCTGTTCGAGGTGGAGAGTTTGGGAAAGGCCCCAGAATAAGGAGATGTGAGGTGTGCCCAGAAGAATCATTTCCTACTTAATGCTGCTTCCCAAATGACCAACTGTGCTTGCTTTGTATTGTTATTGGACTGATATAATACTATTCTCTGCACCTTAAGGTGACTTTGTTCACGAAGAAGCATGGGGTTATCCGTGCAGAGGAAGATGCTGAGACTGTATATGCTTCTATAGATTTGGTGTCCGATATTGTACAGAGAAAGTTGAGGAAGATTAAAGAGAAAGATTCTGATCATGGACGACACATGAAGGGTGCGAATAGGATGAAGTTCAGGGACCAGATGGCACAAGTTGTTGGAGGTGCCACAGCTGTAGCTGCAGCTCCGGAGGAAGAGGGTGTTGAGATTATTGATGAGGTTGATAAGGTTGGTTGCTCTGCATTTCAATATGTGATTTTGTTTTTAGCTTATATAGTGAAGCGACTTGAGCACATCACTAAAAAGACAGATTTTCTTATCTTGAATTGGTAATGATGCTAGTTTTGTGTTAAACTGGGTTATTGTGTGTTCAGATTGTCCGCACAAAATACTTTGAGATGCCACCATTAACTCTGTCCGAGGCAATTGAGCAGCTCGAGAATGTTCATCATGACTTCTACGGGTTTCGAAATGAAGAAACTGGTATGGCTGCCTGTTTCAGTAACTTAAGTGCGTTGCCATCTATTTCTTTGCTAATTAAACTTATCGCTCCACACTTGGATTGAATCTAGGTGAAATCAATATCCTCTACAAGAGGGAAGCTGGTGGATATGGCCTTATTATTCCTAAAGGGTCTGGTAAAGTTGAGAAGTTAGAGCCTGTTGTGATAGAACCACTTAAATGACACCAAGACTTATAGACCATATGCAGTTTCTACTTCTGCATTTGTTTTTGTCTTTCATCTTTTTGTGGCACGGCTATAGACAAAGGTCAAGGTATGTAGAGATGAAATGTTAGCTTTAGTAGCAGTTGCCACAAACTTTTTTGTGTAAATAAGGTGGCTAGTGCATGAAATTCAAAGTTCCAGGAAAACTGTTTGGTGTCTTCTGCAAATGAATACCAAAATGATGACTGCAAGTCTGGTATCTATACTCACTGCCAGTGTCATTATATTCAATCATGTTTCAGATGACGGGCAATAGAATGTTAACAACAATACATAGGCAACTATCTGAAATAGTTTGATCATTAGTTTGCATGCAAATATGAGATGAATCTATGTCAGATTTAGGCATCAAGTTCTGGAACATCTGCTGGTGATGGGGTGGTCCTTCTCATCTCCACCTTTCTCATCATCTTTAGGGTCCGTTTAGTTACGGAGAAGTTTCCAAAATTCATTTGTAAATACTTGATCACATACCTAATCTTTAAGAAATGGAAAACCTTATTTTCTAATGATCAGAAAAATCTAGTATTAAAATGGAAACCTTCCAAACAAGGTTCCCTAATTTAATACTGGAGTTTTCTAAAGTTTGTAAAACCTTGTTTTCCATACCTTTAAACATAGGTCAATACAAAGAAGTTTTGGAAAAATCAACATCCTTGATCACTATGATTGACTTGTTCGATGTCTCGATCAAAAGCATCTTTAACTCTGTTATCCTTGACAGTGGTGAGCACAAGGTCATAGACACCATAGTTAAAGAAATTGGCCATGGCAGCTATCATGGTTGATTTCCCAGAGCCTGGAGGACCATAAAGCAGATACCCTTGCTTCCAAGCTTTCCTATCTTAGCATAATAGTCCTTCCCCTTACTGAATTTGATCAGATCATTCATGCTCTCCTGCTTCTTCATTTACGTCGCAAGTGTGTGAAACATTCCAGGATGATCGAATGCAATGGGACTCCCACTTGCTCCTTTTGTAGCCATGCCAATCCTCGCTGTGATTGTTGCAGTAGAGCTTCTACATCACACCTAGAACTCATTACACTAACCAACCCTAGGAGGCTTAATTACATTCGTTAAATACCTAGACTGTTATTTTAATTGCACAGTAGTGATAGTAAGAATTAGGTTGTACGTTGGCAAAGTAGTCAAATGTTATTCTTAGTCCGTCCTTCGGTTTAACTAAAACTCGTTCAGAAAGAGCATTTGAAATTAACATTAGAGGTTGGTTAAATATTTTTAATTACTGTGATAACTTATTCAAACCTATAACACTAACCACTAGCGTTAAAAATTCGCTAGGGGATCCTACATTTAATCACCACTAATTATCAAGCTTGCTTGTGTAATTTTCATACAGAAACACAAATTTACATGCGGACAGCTAGACAGTCATTTGATAAACATTACAAATTCCTGTAATTCGACTGCAACTCAACCGCATTGCAACAAGAGACCTTCCTTGCGCTTGGTTAGATTGGGTTTAAAACTTGTAATTTGCAAATTAGGTTGTAGACCAGACATCAATCAACTGTTGAGTTGAGGTCGAAGTTTCTTCCATGAGAGAAGCTCTTAGGATGGCTGATTCTATTTGTTGCATCAAACTTTGTATTCAAACATACTATTCAAAGTATGTGTGGGTACTTGGTAGTAACTTGGGATGGAGAAGCCAGTATCTGGAGGACCCGAGTCCCGACTATACTTGGTGAATAGATAATGCTGATTAGGAACAAATCTGCCTCTTGTCACCTAAAGTTTGCTCCTAGGCATGTTAATTATGTACTACGTCAGTCTCATACTAATCGTCTCAAACTCTAATACATTTTGTGAAAGAAAATGGATAACCGATATGGGAGGAAGCAGCTGATTTCATAGCAACTTATTGCAAGAAGGTAAGGAGTTTGTCGCTCATCCACCTTAACTCGCTTGTTAGAGATGTTTGTATCATCCACCAGTTAGCTAATGAGGCAGCAGTCTCTTATTCAAGCAGGGAAAAGAAACAAACCGCTTGATCACCGATGAACCCAATTAAAGCTAATATATCACCTAAATCATTACTATAATCACATCTCTTCTATTACAAAATAGTTCATCCATGCTTTTAATGTTTCTCCTCAAGACAGAAAACACTTTTTTCAATTTTTTCCTTTTCGTTCTGCTTTCTGTCTTTTCCTTGGCAAGCTTCAAAGGAGGCAAAGCAGTCTTGCCATCAGAAAAGCATATACGTATAATTTTGAGGCGCCAAAACAGAGTGATTTCAGCATTATAGTGACTCACAACAATGTGTGGGGAAAAATGTACGTAACTTACAAGAATGGTGCAGTTTCTCCATGGTTACTCCTGAACAGAAATTCGCTCTTTCTTTTGCTTTGAGAACCTGACGGTTGAGACACTCAATAGCTTGATAAGTGACATCCCATCTCCCCTCGTTTTTCGTTTTTCTTCATACCGATGCTTGATCCGATCATCAAGTTTGTATCCAAGAAATGCAGGAAATGCTAAGACCTCTTCAATTTCCCGACCCATCTCCTCTAACAAGTAGTCCAGCTTTTGCTCCAATGAACTAGGATTGTACTGGAGCACCTGAGGGTGCTTCTTGCTCATGGAAAGAATCTCTTCATATGAGAGCCCATAACTCAGGAATAGCTCTATCGCCTTCTGCATATTCTCACAGCTTGTTCTAGTAACTGCACCCAAAGCCATGGTGAATTCCTTTGTTCTGAACTCATAACCTATCTTCACAAGAAACCCCAGCTTATGCACAATGTTATCTTCAAAAGAGAGAGCTAGAAAGAGAGGAGCCCTTGTCATGAACTTAAAGAGCTCGGTGGAATCAAGATTGCATTGCTTGAGAAACTCGATCCTAGGTTGCAGCTTCCTCTCTTTACTTGCGCTCATGAGGTTAGGGAAAACCAGAATGACCTTGAATATCTGCTGCTGATTGAGGCCAGCGTATGATTTCAAGAACTCCACATGGCCGTCCATGTGCTCAACGGTGTAGTTCAAGAGTGCAGGCAGCTTTACCAACACGGCTCCGGTGGCATCCTCATCTCCACCACTGAGGTGATAAAGAAATTCAACCCTGGGGATTATCTGAGCGTCTAAATCATAACCCAGAATAGCAGGCCGCTTCATGATCACGTCAATGCCACGGTATGGTTTCATAAATGTCAGTAGCCTGTCCACCTCTTCAACCGACCTGATGCAAAAGGCTTTGCTCAGACTCACCTTGTTGAGAATATTAGCAATCTTTTCTGGTGGGGCACCGTGATGAAGAAGCAGCTTCACTTTCTGAGCAAAACCAACCAGGAATCTCCCTTCCGTTGAGCTGAAGAGGCGTTCAAGACTCGCCGGTTCCATTTCTCCTTGAAGCTCCTCACGCACAAAACTGATGAGAGGATCAATTTCCTCCGCCAGTAAAACATGAGGGCATTTCCTTATCAGCTCATGAAGAGCGACCCCCTTTATTCCGACGGATTGCAGAGCAAGAGAGCGGGCACGTAAATGGCGTAAATCCATTGATTGAAGAACCGGGTTTTCGAGAAGAATGGAATCTGTATCCTTGTCACAAAGCCCGAACTCTCTGAAGAAGGAAAACAGCATACCTGAAAATAACAAGTCAAGTAACTCAGACGCACTAGAGGTGTTCGAGGAATTTCCTGAGAGAGCGAGAGGGACAACTGACAAACCTGTTCCTTTGTGAAGCTCAGCAGGAGAGATAAGGCTGGTGCAGTGGGTGGACACTGGCCATGGTCTCACATGAGTCGTTAAAACGACCGGCGGCAGCGACCAACTTCCAAGGCGCTGCAGCTTCCGTTCTGGAATGGTGGCACCTGGCAGGAAGTTTGTGGGAAATGTAAAAGCTTGGGCATCCATTACCGTGAGTTGGGCCAAGGGAGTCTCCGACTTTCTGGCTCTGCCGCTTCTCGTTCAAAGAGACGTCGGAAGATGCATCGCGCCACAGTCCTCCACGGCTACTCAAGGAACTCTCTCTCGCTGCCTCTTCGTTACCATTTGAAGAATTCGGAGAGCTTGGCCTTTGGAACTCATTTGAACCCGATCCGTAGAGGATCTAGGGCCTGGGTCCGTAACTATGGCCCCTTTCTTTCTCACTTGCATAAGTGTTACTATTATAATCAGTCACTTTTATTCAATCCAGCTAATGGAAACTGCATGTACGCAACGTACGTATGAAATTTATTTTATCCAAAACGCCACAAATTCAAAGCAAGGCGGGTTCTTACGTATTGATTTTGCACACGGTTTGGGCACCATACAGTTTCTCACGCATCGTTCATCCACATGGATGGGATTGCTGTCATTTCGATCAATCGTCCCGGAAAATTTGTTAGTAAATATACAAGGTCCCAAGGTTCAGTCCATCTAGTGTAAGCCAGCATAGAGCATACATGGAAGTTAATTAACCAATGAGTTTTAGCAACAAACCAAATTAGTTGAGGTCTACTATTGAATGCTATGTTATGTCTCCCTCCATTTTGCTCACTTACAACTGTAGAAACATATGCAACTCCTCCTCTGATGTTTTGTCAATTAGCTTGCTTGTAGATCATCGGTGAAAGAAAGAAACAAGCGGATCATGCAGAAAGTAACTACTGAGCTGCTTCTGTCCAAATTCATTTCGATCCAAACAGTTTAAGGAAGACAAGTTGCCAGCTGGGACATGGAAGAATACCAAGATTCAAGCACAACTCAGCTGAACACTCTCAGAACTATGCCAGGATCTTCTAAACGATTAATTCAGCAACAATGAACTCGATTCTCATCACCCATGAGCACCAATTACTAGTGTCATTTTAGAAGTTATGCCAAATCAAAGCGGGGTGAGAAAGAAGATTACATCTTACCGAAGAAGTTTCTGCTTCATGGTTACTCCTGAACAGAAATCTGCTCTTTCTTGTTCCTCCAGAACCTGGCATTTGAGACACTCAGGAGCTTGATAATTGACATCTCATCACCTCTTGTTTTTCGCTTTTCTTCATACCGATGCTTAATCCTGCCATCAAGCTTATATCCAAGAAATGCAGGAAATGCTAACACCTCTTCAATGTCTCTACCCATCTCCCCAAGCAAGTACTCAAGTTTTTGCTCCAATGAACCTGCTTTGTAGTGAAGCACCTCTGGATGCTTCTTGCTCATGTAATTAATTTCTTCAAATGAGAGCCCATAACTCAAGAATAGCTCAATCACCTTCTGCATATTTCCACCGCTCGTTCTAGTAACTGCACCCAGGGCAGTTGCCAATTCCTTTGTCCTGAACACATATCCAATCTTCACTAAAAGCACCAGTTTATGCGCAATGTTACGGTCGAAGGACAGTGCGAGAAACAGAGGGGATTTTATCAGGAACTTGAAGATCTCTGTAGAATCAAGATTGCATTGCTTCAGAAACTCAATTCTGGGACGTAGCTTCTTGTCTTTGCTTGTGCTGATGAGCTTAGGGTAGACTAGAATAATCTGGAATATCTGCTGCCGAGTCAGGCCAGCGTATGATTTCAAGAACTCCACATGGCTCTCCAAGTGCTTAAGGGTGTAACTCAGAAGTGAAGGCAGTTTTAGTAACACACTTCTGGTGGCATCCTCATCTCCCCCACTAAGTTCATGAAGAAACCGAATCCTGGGGATTATCTGACTGTCCAAGTCATAATTGAGAAGAGAGGGCCGCTTGATGATTATATCAATGCCAGGAAATGATTTCAGAGATGCTATTGTTCTTTTGACTTCTTCGACCGACTTGATGCAGAAGGCTTTTCTCAAGCTGACATTGTTGAGAATATGAGCAATTTGTTGTTGTGGGACACCGTGACGAACAAGCAGCATAACCTTCTGATCAAAACCAACAAGCAATCTTCCTTCTGTTAAGCTGAAAAGGTGTTCGAGACTTGGTGGCTCGATTTCTACTTGCAGGTCGTCACGCAGAAAACTAATGACCGGATCAATCTCCTTTACAAGTAAAACATGAGGGCATTTCCGTATCAAACCGTGAAGCGCGACTTCCTTTATTCCGACGGACTGTAGGGCAACAGAGCGGGCACGTAGTCGCTCTAAATTCGTTGATTGAAGAGCTGGGTTTTGGTGCAGAATGAAATCTATGTCATCGTCGTTGAACCCAAACTCTCTGAAGAAGGAAAACAGCATAGCTGAAAACTAACAAGTCAGTTCACCCGTTCACCGAGACATGTTCTATGAATGGCTTGAGAGGACGAGAGAGACGAACCTGTTTCTTTGCGAACCGTAACGGCTGAGCTGAGGCTGCAGCACCGAATGGACACGGCCCATGGTCTCCGCCGACCGCTTAAGTATTCCGACGGCAACAATATTCCGCGGTGGTGAAGCTTCCGCCCAAAAATGGTGGCAGCGGGAAGGAAATAGAACGAGTGGTTCGTCGAAAACGTGAAAGTTTGGGCTACCATTACTTCAAGCGACCGCGGACGATGCTTGTTACACTCCTCCCCCGGTCAGCACCTCGCTCTCTTATCTATATAATTGCTACTGCAGGAAGCTTTGCCTCATGCTGATATCTTTATCAAGCATACACGGTGGAAACACCAGCAATAAGCTCCGGCCAGACATTCCAAAGTTTCGTCTGGCCGAGGGAGCTGTTTGAAGTGGCGGAGGATGTGGAGGCGGCGTCTCCAGCTCCGGCGTCGTCGCCGAAGAAGGCGTCCAAGGGGAAGGAGAAGGAGAACGGGAAGAAGAAGAAGAAGGAGAAGGGGAAGGGGAAGGTCGGGGACGCGGCGGCCGACGCTGATGCTCCGTCGCCTTTGGATAGCGATGCGGCGGACCAGACGGCGGATGAGAAGAACGGAGTGGAGGGTTTGAGCGGCGTGAGATTGATTTTGTGGTTGCGTTGAGCATGTGGATTGGAGCATTGGTGGTGTGAAATTACATCTCTGTCACGTAATACTCCCAAATTTGGTAATTAATCCACACACGTAAGATTTTTGTGTCACGGGTGAGAGATCTGAATAATTTTCCATTTGTTTCCAATTTAATTTATTTTAACGAGAATAAAAAAAGAAAAAGAAGGAAACATGATGGAGAACCTGAAGCCATATTTTCATAATTCAAAAGTAAGCTGGCATTACATAATGGTTGGTACCTAACAACTTTATGTTATTCCTTGGTAGACTTCCATATGTCAGAGGTAAACATGGTATGGCAAGGCTGCAGCTTTGTGATTCTGGGTCTTCTGATTCTGCCTTATTCTGTTACATTTCAAAATGCAGCACTTGCATTGCATCCCTGGGAATACCGTTTTCTCGCTTAAAACTGGAATTGGTGAAGTAAACCAACTTCAAAACTTATACTACTTGAGAGAAATTTCTGGTTACAGTCGCATCCTTTACAAAAATTACCTTGCTAGCTAGTTCACTTATATTACTAAAATGGCTTGAATAGGCAATCTGTGTATGAATAGACAGTGAAAAAGAACTGAAGGTTAGTCACTACTCTGTATACGACTTTAAAAAAACAACAATGGACAAAGAATGGTATGTAAAAGTATATTAACAAGCATTCAGGAAAAGAACATCAAGCATAGAGAAAATGTCATAAGGTAGCAAACAATTAGTAAATTAAAGAGAGACCTTATCATAAAGATAAAGAGATCAATATTTACTATATTTTTTTATTAATTTTTTTTTATTTTTGAGACATCACTTAGTATTCTAAACCTCCTTGTAGAACAAATAAAATAAATAATATATAAATAATATCACAAAATATAGAGAATTCATTACAAATTTTTTTAAAAAAATTATCTATAAATTATATACTACCACATATACATACATTTGAGAAAAAAGGGGGTCCATGGTCTCCGCCGAGCGCTTAAGTATTCCGGCAGTGGTGAAGCTTCCGCCCAAAACTGGTGGCAGCGGGAAGGAAATAGAACGAGTGGTTCGTCGAAAACGTGAAAGTTTGGGCTACCATTACTTCAAGCGCGACCACGGACGATGCTTGTTACACTCCTCCTCCGGTCACCAACTCGCTCTCTTATCTATGTAATTGCTACAGCAGGAAGCTTTGGCTCATGCTGGTATCTTTATCAAGCATACTCGGTGGAAACATTAGCAATAAGCTCAAAGTTTTGTCTGGCAGTAAAAACATAAATTACTTTCTCATTCTGGAAGTTTTACGTTACAGCTTACAATTGCAATTGCAATTGCACAAAAGATGCCATAGAATATGGCCAATTAGGATCAGAATCATGATCCCAGATTTAATTTAGGTGCAGGAGTAGCTTCCATCTTCCACCTCCAAGTTTCCTTGGTTTGCAAATAATAGAAGGCTCTTGATTCCTTCACCGCCACACAAGTAACCTTACAGATGAACTTGTGTGCTCCCATGGACTTCCCAAGCATTGAATTGCCTTTGAGATTCCCGGAGTCAATTCCCATACAGCTTCCCCTCATCTGTCTTGCTTTGAGGAACAGGTTTGATGATGATAACAGTTGAACCTCTCTTTCTTGCTTGCCTAGGAAATCTGGAGAAAGGAGCCACAAATCAATCAAACCGATCAACCAACTTTGCACCCGACTAATTGAACTGGATATATGAATCAAATGAATCCATTCTACCAACAGCCTAAACAAAAGATCAAAATTAATGGCAAAATCTATCTTTCAAAACATGAGATCTCGAACAAGAAATCCTACTTGTTTCTAGGACCCTCACTACGGTAACCCTTTGAGCCCTCCGAATCTTCTTCACATTTGTCATCCTGAAAATACTGATCCAGAAAAGGCACACAGTTCAGATTCTTTAGGACATCTGCTCTCACTGCACTCTGCACACATATGTTTCAAGTTCTGGCATTTTTATTTAAGTCCCAAAAACAAAGGCAGGCAAAAATAGTAGCTTCGACATAGAAACCAGCAGATTTAGCAGGGACTGGAAGAATAAAGAAAAGGGAAAGCACGGGGGGGGGGGGTAATCAAGTGTAGATTAGTACATAATTACGAAGTTGCTAGATGATGCAGAATTTCACAGCACTGACTAAATCTACACAGCCTAACACCAGATAGGGGTATTAAAAACAAGACGAATGGCCAACAGCTAGTTAGGCAGACCGCCTTGCTTGCATGCAGCACACTGCTATTATTCCAGGCTAATGTCACCAAAAAACTTCCCAGTAAAAAGAGCACATAGGTTTAACTTTTAATCTCTGATTGCCCCTTGATCGAACTCCTATACACCAAAAGATAAATGTATACCATATGATCTGGTGCCTTCAGCATGTTGGCAAGCTAGAAAGTAATCCTTCAAGAACCCATATGCATATCGCACGTGTAATCACTGGGTAATGGTGCATTCTAAGTTGATACAACGAATAAATGCAAACAATATCCCGATAACATGTCAAGTGTGTGTCGCTAGAACAATCTAGTCAGTGCAAGGTTCCAAAAAGCATTAACAGAGATCAAAGGATCAATCTACTCAGCCACAAGCTCAACTACTTGAGGTCTCCTAAGTGAATGCTAGAAGATGGCAAGCTCCTCAGAGCGTGTATATATAGAAATCAATGACAAAAATCATAAACCATCAAGTATTCTGAGAGAAGAAAATAAAGCACAATTTAACAATGGGGGTCTGAAAATATCGGACATTAAAATAGTGAAGTTAGCATAAGATTAACAATGACAAGAATATACAGCAGAATTTTACAAATATGAGAACATTATCTTACATGGTCTTCCTTCCCATGATCTTCCTTCAACGACTGAATCTCCGAACTCAAGGTATTCTGCTTCTTCTGGCACACAAGGTTTCCATCAAAACCATTTGGTTTCCTCTTCTTCCTACCAAAGGTGCGGGAGTTTCCTTTCTTGTCCCTAACCTTCCAGACATTTCTCCTCCTGAACACAAGCTTGTCAGACTTCCAAACATCACAGCTGGTGTCTATAACAGTCACTTCGCTCCTCGAGTAACCCACAAGCTCCCTCTCCGGTACCTTACTCTTCTCTTGCTCGGCCTTGTCGTCCTTCGCTTCCCTCCGATCGTTCTTCGTTTCGACCGCATACAACGTCTCGAAGCTCTGACATTTCGCGGCGAGATCTAAACGGTCCCTCTCAATCGTACGGAGGGTATTATCAGGCGACTGAGTTATGCATATCTTAGGGTTCATTTGCTTCCTGGAACATTTTTTCCGGGAATTCTGGATAGCAGGTTGACCAATGTTGAAGAGCTCCGATAGGACATTACTAACTGCGTTGAGACCCACCCATTCTTGTTCGCCGGTTTGGCTTGATACATTGGCAGCCGATGGGTTCCGATTGTGGAGATCGTTGTCGTTGGCGTCGGAACTGGAAATTGAATTGGGAGAATTGGAGGCAATGGTGATGGGAGGAGATGACTGGTTGGAGTTTGGGTTATTGATGAAGTTGCGGAGGTGGAGGTCGTCGCCGATGGCAATGCCCTTTTTGGACCAAAGCCGGTCAAGCCAATTTGAACTAGATTTCCCGACAGAGATTGAGCAGATCATTCTTTTCGGCTCCCGCGGAGAGAGTGAGTCGGGAGTGTTAAATTTCAGATTCCGGAGAAGGTGGCGGCGATTCAGTTACTGGGCGGATGACGCGACGGGCGTCGCGTTTGTTGACTAACTTCCGGCGGTATTTTTATTTCAGGCAGAGAATAGTCACCACGATCCTTTGGACGCGGACGCCGCACAACGTTAAAACGCTCCTACTGCTTTACTTCGTTTTTTCCTTTTTGACAAGCAAAATACTGGGACCTCCCAGAAAACATACTCCTCTTTTAATTATTTTTAATTCAAATTTTATTAGAAAGATTTTGATAAAAAAAAATCTAAAAATATATTTATATTTATTTTTTACGTATAAATTATTAAAATTTATATATTAAAATATTGAATAATAAAATAAAATTACGGGATTAAATGTTAAAAAAAATGTAACATCTTTCAAGACAATGGAGTATTACACTTGATTTCAGAAACAACAAATATCCCACAAGGTTTCTCTAAATTGGTTTCC
Organism: Stellera chamaejasme; assembly: GCA_024586325.1. Classification (NCBI taxonomy): domain Eukaryota; kingdom Viridiplantae; phylum Streptophyta; class Magnoliopsida; order Malvales; family Thymelaeaceae; genus Stellera; species Stellera chamaejasme. Next base: position 6,880,749 of record CM044982.1, on the reverse strand, counting down.
CTTTTTTATATAGAAAATTACTCTCCATTTGATTTTATGTTTCATTTTTCGTTTTTTAATATTTAATTTCTCAAAACTAGAAAATGTATCACGTTTTTTCATGTTGAAAACAATTTACTGAAAGTGATAATTGAAAAATGCTCCTGCTGCTAAACCTAATCAATTCTAGGAGCCCACGCCGCAAAGGCTATGTTGAGCCCATTTCGTCGCCTCGCCGGTCCCTTGTCTCGGCGGCTCGTCCTTGCCGCTAAATCGATGCTTGTGCTGGTGAATTGGCCACGGTGTTAATAACATTAGGGGGTTTCAAACCTTCTCACCTCATAAAAAAAAAATTCACCTCATTTTCCCATAAAATCATCACTAAATTTCACCACACCCATTTACCCCCTCAAACCACCCCAACCTAATTCACCCCTTCAACCCCCCCGTTTCCAGATCTCCACCAGCCGAAATGCCACCCCACTCATCTCCTCCCTGCAGCCTCCTTAAACAGCCGCACAAAGCGGCGGTCACTGCTTCCGGCGGCGGCGGAGATGCGACTTAGGGCGGCGGACCTGGGTCTGGAAGGTGCGCCGTCAACCGGTGATTCCAACGGTGGTGGTTGGGGTGGCCGAAGACGGAGAGAACGGCGAATCGAAGCGGTTAACCGCGAATTCGTCGTGGCGGTTAACCGCGAATTTCTCCTTCGTCGGGCGATTCCGAAACATGGGAGGGTGGGTTAGCTTCGTCTTCTCATGGGGAAGCTAACCGTGGTGGTTGGTGGCGGCGAAAGAGCCCGAAATCCCCCCCCACTCATCTCCGGCGGCCGAAATTGTACGTGAAAAATTTTTCACGTGAAAAACTTTTTTTCACTTTGGAAGTGAATTTTGGAGGTCCAATTTTCGAAAATTCATCAAGTGAAAAAAACGAGGTGAATTTGTAAAAAATGTAGGTTTGAAACCCCCTATTGTATGCTTAAGATTTTTTTAGAATCGTAAATTTCACGATTCATGGATTGTTTTAAATAACGCAAATACAAAATGTTTCGTATTTTGTTATTTCGAAATTCAACACTGTCTTAAAGATATATATTAAACAACTCAAAAAAGATATCAAAAAAGATATGATATACATTTAACAGTTAAAAAAAGATATTTCTAGATATTTGCAGATCTCTAACCCTAGACGCTCTACTATATATATGACTAGAGACACACTACGTAGAGAGAACACGGGTTACTGCGGTTAAAACCGCAGTAGAGTCTGTAACTACTGTGGGAGAGATCACAGTGTTTCCCGCAGTAAATTAAGGCGCGGTAGAAACTTTACTGCGATAATAACCGCAATACTTACTGCGGCCTTATTACGGTCATGGCCTTAGTAAACAGATTTATTAATTAAAAAAGGTTGATGAATCTGAATTCATCCACCAACTCAGAAAAACCCAGAAGTTGGTGGTGATGGTGAGCAAGCGCCGACCATGACGGTAAGAAAGCGACGTTGGTGGAGCGGCGGTGCAGAGGTGGGAGCGGCGGCGTTGGCAGCGAAGAAGAAGAAGAGGAGGAGGCAGTGGCGGACCTACCCTTTGCAAAGGGGGGTCCATGGACCCCCCCTTTTTCCCAAAAATATGTATAGGGGATATATAATTTATTAGTTGGATCCCTTTAAAAATTATAATGATATTTAATATATTATATTGGTTATTAAAAAATACAAAGTGGATCAATTTCTTAATTATTGAGTTAAAGTTTATTATGGTAATAACTATAACTTGACCATTGTATTTCACTTTTTTTAATAACTTGATACCACATGTTTTCTTTTGCACTAATATTCCTAAAGTTCTTAAAGTAGTTTTGATTGCTTAATGACTTATATCGAGAAAGATGTATTTAAAAGCATTAGTAATGATGTAATTGTAGATTTTTTCTAAGGGATGAGGACTCGACGAGAACAATTGTAATATAATTTTTATCATTTCAAAATTTTACTATATAATTATAAAATTTAGTCTTTTACTTGTATATATGGATCCCCCTTTTTGAAATTTCTGGGTTCGCCACTGGGAGGTGGAGGAGGTGAAAGAAACTCGATGAAGAAAGAGAAAATGAAAGAAAGAAGAGAAAGACAGCTATGTCACATTTATCTTCACTTTTTAAATTGATAAAATAATGAAACTATATGGTATGGTTAACTCACAATTTCCCATCTACTATTACTATTAAGGCAATAACTTACCAAAGGACAAAACCGTAACTTGCTATTCAACTTTGTTATTGTGCCACGTGGACATTCGCATTGTATGCTTAAGATTTTTTAGAATCATAAATTTCACGATTCAAGGATTGTTTTAAATAACGCAAATACAAAATGTTTCATATTTTTTGTTATTTCAAAATTCAGCATTGTTTTAAAGATATATATTAAATAGCTCAAAAAAGATATGAAATACATTTAACAGTTAAGAAAAGATATTTCTAGATATTTGCAGATCCCTAACCCTAAACGCTCTACTATATATATGACTAGAGGCGTACTATATAGAGAGAACAAGAGTTACTGCGGTCAAAACTGCAATAGAGTCGCAGTAACTACCACGGGAGAGGCCGCAGTGTTTCCCGCAGTAAATAAATGCGCGGTAAAAACTTCACTGCAGTAATAACCACAGTACTTACTGCGGCCTTACTACGGTCATGGCCGCAGTAAACAGATTTATTAATTAAAAGAATGTGGAAGAATCCGGATTCATCCACCAACTCAGAAAAGCCCAGAAGTTGGTGAGCAAGCGGCGATCATGACTGTGAGAAAGCGGCGTTGGTGGAGTGGCAGTGCTGAGGTGGGAGCGGCGGCGTCGACAGTGAAGAAGAAGAAGAAAGGAGATAGAAAATAGAAAGTGAAAGAAGAAGTATAAGAAGAATAAGACGAAGAAGAAGAAGAAGAAGAAGAAGAAGATGATGATGATGATGATGATGATGATGATGAAGCGAAGAAGAACAAGAAGATGCAGAAGAAAGGGGGAGAATTAAACAGAAATTGAAAGAAGAAAAAAACGAAAAGAAAGAAGAAGAATATGGAAACAATGAAGGATGTGGCGGGTGAAGAAACTCTAAAAAATGGTTTACTGCGCTCTTACCGTATACTGCGGCCACGGCCACAGTAAAGCCTACTGCATCATTAACTGCGCCAGTTTATTGCGTCTTTGAGTTTACTGCGACCCAAACCGCAATAAGGGGTGCAGTAAGAATTGTCTTCCCCACGTAGTGGCAGCACCATTCATTCTTAGGTTTTTAATTGTGAACATGGATACACCATTTTCTCTCAGTGAAGTATTGGCCATCATAAGGAGCGAATATGATGTTCTTCTCTGAAATACTCTATTGAACAACTGTAGAAAAACGTAAGCTCAAGCACAGTATACATTGCATATTCATATGTCACAGAAACATTTTCTATTACATGAAGAGATCGAGGCTTTGCAAAATCAGTTGGAAATTGTAAAATTTAAAGTAAAAAAATAAAATAGACCAAAATAACCTTACCTCAAACATGTAGATTCAGAGTGTTTCAGTATGAACTTCAACTATTGTTCATGTTTAACCGATCGTATTGCACAATCATTAGTGCTTAGCTTTGATATTTTTTTTATATCAAAAACCAAGTAGAAAATGTGCATTGACATGGGAAAAAAACATTTAAGCATTAGAAAGGAATGATACTTCATGTTCATACAAAAATCATCTGAAAATGATATAGAAAGATTTCTATAAAGAGCGGTAATCGGTGAGGTCGGAAGTTGGAAGGCTGTGTCGAAATGTGCTTTTAGAGAAGGTGGTGTTTCGGCAGTGAGCCTGGGAGAATAGGGTTCTCAGTGGTTTCGAAGTTGAATTATATAGGGGTAAAGTGCACCCATGGTCCTATAACTTAAATTATTATGCCACTATTGTCATGTTTTAACTTTTTCTACCAATAAAGTCCTATTTTTAAGTTTTTTCTTCATCCATGGTTATTTTCCGTCCATTGACCGTTAACTTTAACGGATTTGTGGAAAAAATGATAAAATCAGCAACTCAATTGTTTTCAAAAAAAATATTTACACCTCAAGTTTTAAACTTAACCATTTAGGCACCCCCAACAGTTTTAAACTTAACACTTTAACCCAAATATTTTAATTAAGGTCAACAACACCCAACCATCGTCCATTAAAACATTTGGATTGAGGTGGCTGGGTGTTGTTGGGCTTAATTAAAACATTTGGATTAAAGTGTTAAATTTAAAATTGTTGGGGGCGTCTAAATGATTAAGTTTAAAACTTGGGTGTAAATAAAAATTTTTAAAACAATTGAGTTGCTGATTTTATCATTTTCCCCACAAATCCGTTAAAGTTAATGGTCAATGGACAAAAAAGAACCATGGATGAAGAAAAAACTTAAAAACATGACTTTATTGGTACAAAAAGTTAAAACGGAACCGTAGTGATACAATAATTAAAGTTACAGGACCATGAGTGCACTTTACCCATAAGTGAAGTTTAATGAATTTTAATGTTGGGTTTGAGTTGTTTTCGGTTTTTAGAATTTGGGCTTCGGTCTGTTAATTTTTGATCATGTGTTAATTTTTGGGTCATGTTCGGTTGGGTCATGTGTTAATTTTTGGGACGTTCCTAAATGTTTACAAAGTTTCCTTATTTAGTACATTTTTTAAGTAAAAATACCAAATTATTTTTTCAACTATCTTTCTATTAATTATTTTATTATCTGATTTGACATCACTAACTCTATTCACCCCACCATTCAACACTTTTCCAAATTTTTTATTATCTAATTTGACCCACTAACTCCACATACTTCACTTACTTTACACTCTTTCTTAGGGTTAATTGTGTCCAACTTCTACATTTTCAACTCTTCATAACCTTCGTGCCAAAACAAAATGTTGCGATGAATAAGGGACGACAAAATTATGATTTTAGAATTCACAGTGTTTTCACATGTGTTAAAAATTTGTTGGTTGAAGATGTTGGTGGTTGTACAATCAAAGATGATAAAATTGGTGGTAATGTGAAGGATATATATGTACTTTTTTGTATTCTAATATTATACTCATCTGTAGTTCATTAATTGATTTATTTGACTTAAATGTTTCAAAATTCACTGTTTGACTCAAATTTTCACAAAGATAAATAATAAATAAATTTCAGAAAAATATATTTAGAAACTTTATATTTTAAATTATGATACACATATGAATTATTTAACTTTATATGTTTAAATATTAATTAAATAAATATCATATGTTTTGTTTTTCTTTTTTTGTTTTTATAGGTTAGAGCTTCGTCAACATCTAATCAAAAGTTTAACCAACGGCAGTTCCCTAAGTACATAAGATTGAATGTTGTGGACATGCATTATGTATTATTTTTACATTGATTTATGGCGTTCATTTGGTTGATGCTTGGCAGGTTTAGTAGTACAATAGAGAAATATGTTAATCTTATCTCCTGGTCATTGGTCTTTAAAGGTTTTTATTCTCAAACTTATCTAATTACTTGGTACGTTTGCAATAAACGAAGTTAAAAAAATGCTAGAAAATAAGAAATTATAAAACTTTGATTTTCGTATTAACTCTTAGGTTCAGATTATTCTATTTTATCTAATTATTTAGTATATTTGCAATGAAAGTGTTTTGTTATATATTTTATTTCTTTATTTTCTTCTATACCCGTCTATGGAGTATAAACTAGTTACCCATTAACTTCATCAATTTACTAAGGTTAGAGTTTTGTTTTTACATCTTACTTTCCATCTTTATACTTTAGAATCCATTATCCTAGTTTAATTTTTACATCTAAGTTTAGATTTTCATTTTTTGTTGTTGACTAACTTGTGTCTCAAATGAAGTACTCTATCCATTACGTAAAATTGATACATTTAATTGAGCATAAAAATTAATAAAGTTTATCAATTAAAGGGTAATATGGTAAAGTAATTACATAAGATAAAAATAATTTTTTTTAACGGAAATGAATTTTAAAGGTAATAAGGTAAAATTGATGTTAAATTTTTTTATTTTTTAAGAAATATATCAATTTTATTGAAATGGAAAAGTGTTAATTAGTTTGAGAAAGAAGGAGTAGGTTGTAAATAGCAAAGGTTAAGTCATGTTTAACCAATTTTCCACGTTTGGGAAGCCATTTTTTTATATTTTCCAATATCATAAAATCGGAATATACAGCTTCTTTTGATTTTTTTTATTCATTATCATCTCAAGCTTACAAAAATCTATAATTTTTAATCAAATTTTAGAAGTTTACTATTTACTTCTCAAACATTTGAAAATTAAATCGATCATCAAACTTTTTTTTGAGCGGGAAAGAACCAATATAATTAAGGGAAATTATCAAAAACAAAAAATCCTGAGATTTGACATAATCTCCACTTTACCCCCCATATTTTCAGAATTCTCGGAAAAACCCCTTAAGGTTTGAGGAAACCTACAAAATCCCCCTTTGACCGTTAACTTGGTGAATTGACCGTTAATTTCTCTCGAATAATTCTCTTATATAACCCTACAAATCTTAATCCTTACGATCTTACCCCAAACATTTCACACTTACAAATGTGCCCCCTCCCACCCATCATCGACCCTCCAAGCTGAGCACGCTCTCACACCACTGCTGACTTCGCTCCATATTTTCTCGGCGGCCCAGTCTCTCAACATTCGACCTCCCTCTTACTCTCCCAACCCCGACTTCAACTGTTTCAAATGAAGGGGAGGGCAGATTGAACGATTGGGAGCCGATTTGCGTGACTCCACGAGAAATCTACTAAAATTGCGGGGTCGGACGCAGAGGGGCTCATGAGTCTAGGAAATTCTGTAGCACAAGGCGGCATCGCAAGATGTTTGATGTGATGATGGCCGCGTGGATTAGAGAAGAAGTGCAAGCAGAGACTTAGTCGTGTAAGGTCCAAGATTGTTGTGCGAGGTCGAGGACTGATGTGATTGAGAGGCCGAGGGCCAATGTGCGAGGTTTGTGAGGCCGACGACGGCGAAGCTAGGCGAGGTCAGGGTTGGGCGGTGGGTTCGTTAGGGTTGGGTGGGGGAGAGGGTAAATATGTTTAATGGTAAGACTATTAGGTAAATCTGTTAGGGTTTAAAAAACTAGTCTAATTATTGTAATTAAATATTAAATCTAACAGAATTTTCAATGGGGTTAGTAGTCAGGGGTATTTTGTAGGTTTATCAAACCTCATGGGTTTTTTCGAGAATTCTAAAAATATGGGGAGTAAATTGGAGATTATGACAAACCTCAGGATTTTTTTTGATAATTTCCCTGTAATTAATCAACAGCAAAAAAACAATGAAGCTAGTAATGAGAAAAAACTCAACCCAGAAGTGACCTAAGGAAACAAAAGTCACAAAACGACAAAACACGACATAAGCAATAGCAAGACACAACTTAACAAGAGCAAATAACAAATTACTAAGAAACGACAAAGTTGAGAACCCAGAGGTGGTCGCAGAAAGTGTTGACCACAACAGCATGAATAGGCTTCGAAACCGTCCAATTTGGGACCTATGACGCACAGAGAGACGAATGAGAATGTCGTACAACAACATCAATTTCTATGGAGCAAGACGTCTCGTCACCATGCAAGTGCCATCGAAGCTGTCACAACACCTATTGCAAACACCGACCAAAACCAACAACCAGCAAAACAGACTAACAACAACAAAACAAAGTCCCACTCGAAAATATGTAAAGCAATAATGTAGGTCAAAAATACGCGAAAAGGAGTAAGCCATGTAGACCTCACACCCAGCCAGCACCGCACCCAGGGACTCCATCGGAGAGAGCCCAAAGATCCGGCACTCTAAGATAGCCAAAAACGTGACATTGGTTCATGAAGGCAGATCAGCGAGTGTTTCTGATTGAAGGTGCTTGAGGCACTGAGGTTGGGGTTGGTTGGATGATCTCGGAGATGAAGCCATCTGATTGGCTCGAGGAAGCTTGATCCAGTGATATGAAGGCGGTGGTGAGCAGAGATCCTTTGGGATAGGCGAGCGCCCCACCAGAGAGATCAACGCGCTTCTCTCCCTGGAGATTAAGGATCCGTTTAATTACAGAGAAGTTTCCAAATTTTCATTTCCAAAATTTCTTTGTAAATTTGTTATCATATACCTATGTTTGAAGGTATGAAAAACAAGATTTTTCAAATATCGGAAAACTATAGTATTAAATTAGGGGACCTTATTTGGAAGGTTTCTATTTTAATACTAGAGTTTTCTAATTTTTGAAAAATAAGGTTTTCCATCTCTTAAAGATTAGGTGTGTGATCATATATTTACAAATGAATTTTAGAAAGGAAAACTTGAAAACTTCTCCATAACTAAACGTGCCCTAAAGGGCGGCGCCGGAAATCCACAGATCACCAGGTAGCGCAGCAGGGGCATCGCGAGATGCCCGGAGCAGTGCATAACGAGGTTGTGCAGGAGGGCATCTGTCGAGTAGGGAGGAGAGAACGGACGGGAGGAGAGATCGGACTAATCGCCGACAGAGATATCGACCAGGCAGGGGGGGATAAATCGCCGGCGACAAAAGACTCAGAACCGGTGGTGAAATGGCAGCACAGACTCAGACAAGAGAAAGCCTTTCTCCAAACAATCTTAAAGCCTCTTGATTTTTCTCTTGGTCATCAAACTTTTAAATTACAAAATCATCTTCAAATTTATCAGTTCAAGAATTTTAAAAATTTGCATAGAAGATCATAGTTCCTAAAAGTACATATTTAGCTCCCAACTTTGTAAAAACGTTAATCAAAGGACTAGCTAAAAGAAAATGGATGATCAGATAACCATTTACACAGATTTAACGACACAAACTAAAAGATCACATTTTCATAATAATAAAAAAAGTACTTCTATTACACAGATTTAACGACACAAACACAAGCGGACAACTTTTTGATGCTCGGGCGGAGTAAAAAAAAATTCTACACCCGCAGTTAAATTTAACGGTGGAAGTTAAAGTTGCGTGGTTTTTTTTTTCATCTTGTAGAAAAGTCCAAATAGCTAGTTAATGTAGTTTTTCTTTTCTTTCTTTCAAACGAGTCCACCGTCTTTGACCGTTACTGACCTCTAATTTGAGAAATCAATTCAAGAATGACACGGCAGCCGCCCTATGGCTATGGCTATGGGCCGTTTTCGAGTGGCCCGTTACTGACCTCTAATTTGAGAAATCAATTCAAGAGTGACACGGCAGCCGCCCTATGGCTATGGGCCGTTTTCGAGTGGCCGTGGCCGTGGCATGTTGGCCATGACATCTCCGACGAAACGGGCCAAATGGGTGTGTGAAGACCCGCCCTCCGTCAACGCCTTCCGGCTCTGCTCGCTCATCTCCTTCACCCTCTTCCTCACCTCACTCTCCTTCTCCATCAACCGCTCAATCGCGCTTTCTATCTCCGCCGCTGTCACCACCTCGTTCGACTCTCCCGCTGCCGGATCCCTCCGGTACTCCATTCGCACTTCTACACCCAATCCCAGCTCCACCACCATCTCGAACGCATTGAACTGCTGCTCCGCGAACATGGGCCACGCAGCCAGCGGCACCCCGAACCACAAGCTCTCCAGCGTCGAGTTCCACCCGCAGTGCGACACGAAGCCGCCAACGGCAGGGTGGCGCAAGACAGCTACCTGTGGGGCCCATCCGATCACCTTTCCGATCCCCGCCGTTCGGGTCAGAAATCCCTCCGGCAGGACCTCCTCCACGTTCTCGTACTCTGAAGTTGAAAACTCTCCCTTTGGAGGCGGCTTCCGGAGAGACATAAGAACCGGTGCCCGGTTCGCTCCAGTGCGGTGGCTATCTCTTTCACCTGCTCCACATCGAAGCTCCCCATGCTCCCGAAGCAGAGGAACACAACAGACATGGCCGGCTGCTCGTGGAGCCACGTCATCACATCATCTTCCCCTCTAGTCGAATCATCGCCGTGGACGTTCAGGACAGGTCCCAACGGGTAAACGGGTGGGATTTCCGGGTCCGATTTCAGAAACTCGATCGCATGAGATTCCAGCTCCTGGAACGTATTTACCATCATGCCCTTCAACTCTCTGAATCTTCTGGTGAGTTTAATGAAGTTCGAAAGCCACTCAGGAACCACGACCATAGTAGGAAGAAGCTTGGCCGGATAACGATGACGGAACAGAGGCATGTCAATTACCAAGTCGTCGTCAAGATCCTTAAACGCCGTCATATCGCCTTTTTTCTCTTCAATAAGCCCCTGGGCGTAGAAATGAAAGGCGAGAAACGCCGCGCCGGAGGTGTAAAATAAGTAGCTGGGGACGCCGAATTGGTTGGCCACATCAATCATCGCAGTACAGAACATGTCGATGACGAATCCGGCAAGTCTGGGTGAGTCCGGCGCTGACCCAAATTCGGTAACGATTTTGTCGACGGCGTCTCTAACAAGGTCCTTCTTTTGCTCGATGATGGAGAAGACAGCTCTGCCCTTGGGGATGCTTTGGTCGTCGTCATCGGGGTTATACAGAGGGACGGTGACGAAGTTGATACCGTCGGTGGCGGAGAGGGAATCGGTGTAGGCGGTGATTCTGGACTCTAAGGGGAGTTTGAGGATGATGACGGTGACGGAGAGGCGGCGGTCGTGGCGGAGGAGGAGCTTGGCCACCTCCACGGTTGAGACGACGTGGCCAATGCCGGGCGACGGAACGAAGACAAGCTCAACTCTCTTAGGCTCCATTGAAATTAAGATCGGTCACCAGGGCTGAATTGAATAATAATGAAGTACAGACGCAAGCATTTACGTTTTTGTGTTGTCCTCTATCATTGGCACAATTCTCATCATCAGTCCTTCTCTGCCACTGCCCCCACTACCCTTGGTTTATCTTATGGGGCAGCACGCATGCTGGCCACGTATTCTTAATTAACATTAATCATACCCTACTATCCCACAAAAATTGGATTTTATTTATCTTAATAAAATTTGCATCATCATGTCTGACAAGGGAGTAGCATTATAGTGTGTTTCTCAAAGACATCATTTTGAAAGGTTAATAAAAACGAGTGTAACATTTTATTTCATGAACGGTAAGTTTGAAGCATCATATTTTGTAATGGAGAAACTAATTATAATGTATGTGAATGCATCATAGTGTTTTACCAAATGCATCATTTTGGGAGGTCGAAGGAAGTGTGTGGCAGCTTCATTGGCCAGTTATCGTAACTAGTGCGATCATCATGTTTGCTAGCATGAAAAACATCATTATTTCGCATCGCAAATGCATCATTTTGGGGATTGAGAGCATTTATCGCCGTTGTAGAACAAAATGCATCAGTAGTCAAGTCATCAAAGCGAAGCGCATCATATTGCTTACGGGTTCTGAAAGCATTGATAATGTATCGGGAAATGCATCATTTTTTGTAACGGTAAGCACATCATTTTGGGCGTATCTAAACAAATTCGCCAAAGTCGGTGGTTGTTTTCACCGAAACAATGGGGCGCAATACGCACTAAAGAAATTCTATCTAAAATGATTTTGAAAATGATTTGCTTTGCAATTGAAAAAGGTGAAACAAAAAAGGATTTTTTCTGTTCTTAGGTTTCATTTTTTTTAAGTTGAGTAAAAAAGTATTCCATGAATATGATATCTATCTAGTGTGATGTATGGAATATATGACAAAGGTGGAGTGTTGGAGTATTTCTATTGATCGGCCATGTCATATAGGCCAAGTCGGATCTTCCAAATCATTCCCGCGGGAGATCCGGACCCATTTATTTCTGATCATTCGATAAAAAGATTCATTTTCTTCATAAAAAAGAGATTAAATTAGTATCCTCTTTCAGGATGGAATGTAAGACAATCCTCGCGTCTATCTATTTGTTTTCATATAGCCGACATATTCTATTGCCTAATAATATATGTATATATGGCAAAAAAAATGAATTTGTTATGCTTAATATCTTTAATTTGATCAGTTTTTGTTTTAATTCTACTCCGTTTTCGGATAGTTTTTTATTCGCCAAATTGCCCGAAGCCTATGCTTTTTTGGTTCATGGTTTCTCTTGGCTATATGGTTCATCCGGGGGAGAGATCGAGCTTCAAGAAATAGTGATATTTCTTTGCAAAATTGTGCTCAATTTCATATGTGGCAATTCCGCCAAGATCTCTTCGGTCTTCCTCAAAGTCCCGGCTATTCACGGAACGTGAGAAGCAGATGAATAATCATCTGCTTCCGGAAGAAATCGAAGAATTTCTTGGGAATCCTACAAGATCCATTCGTTCTTTTTTCTCTGACATATGGTCAGAACTTCATCTGGGTTCGAATCCTACTGAGAGGTTCACTAAAGATCATAAATTATTGAAGAAAGAATTCCAGGGCATGTTGAATTATTTTTATGGATTCCGTCATTTCACTGATTCGGACTAAATAATGAGCTAATGAGTCTCCTTCTTTTTGCCACTGGATTTCCCAATGAAATTCCTACCGTAGTGCCCGGATAACCTTAACAACGCTTACTAAGGCGAAGGCCTTTTTCGTTGATTGCACGAGCTAGCCAGCCAATCCAGCTGTTTTCTCAAAACCATCTTTTTTATTCAGTGATTCATTCATAAAAATCATATTATATGTAAATAAAAATGAATTATTAACAAACGGAAATGATAAAGAACATTTTGAGCTCTATTCATGAATGGAAGTCACAACTTTTTAGTTTTTTAGTTAGAACAAAAAAAATTGATTTTAGTAAAACAGGAACTACAAAACTTCCGTTCTTGCTACTTTACTTTAGAAACTAGAAATTTTATATTATTCTTTTTTTAACCCTCAAACTTCTATTGAAATGAAACCAATTTTTATTCATCAATTTTAAAGCTTCCTACAAAATAAATATTGCATTGGATTGACCCATTCATTCAATCTCGACGGTTGAATATGAATAAAACATGAGTTATTATTATTTTGAGCAAGCCGCTATGGTGAAATTGGTAGACACGCTGCTCTTAGGAAGCAGTGCTAGACAGTGACGGAACCAAGAATTCGAAGTTGGGGGGGGCTGGTGGGTAGATTAAATTAGGGGTTGGAATTTGCAACCATAAAACGTCGGCCTTAACCCATTTTATAATGACCGCAGACCAACCTCCATATATAGTAATAGTTGAAGTAATGGAGGTTAGCGACTCTATTTTCCAATGAAGCCGCTATTAATCATTAACTCCTAACTCGATTGAGAACATAAAAATCGACCTACGAAATTTTTTGAGTCCGCTAACCTTTTACGTAGAAAAATAATAATACAAATTCATACAACCAAATTGGTATCATGGGTTCATTTTTATTTATTTTACTTGATTTTTTATAGAAAGCAATATTTCCAAATAAAGAAACAAAAAACAGTGAGAAATTAATAAAAAAAGAGAATTGTGTGTAATAATAAACTCAAACTCATGACAAGTACAAAAATAAAAATGAATTAGTAATAAAAATTAATTTATATATAAACAATCTCACAAAAACTACCACGCATAAATCCGAAATTTAAATGTACTAGAAGATTATTAAAACGAAAAATTAAAGATTAATTAGACATGGTCCCAAACCACAACATATCAAATTTAAATGACTTAGATAAAACTATAAATATAAAACATGGATCAAATTTTTTTTACCTAACCAAGTTGAGTTGGCTTATTTTATGGATGTAATTTGGATATGTGAGAAAAAAAGGACCATTTAGGTTGAGATTTAATAATAAGTGGGTAAAAATTTATTTTGTGATTGAGTGGGGGGCTAGTGGGTAAATTATTACATTAATCCTTATAATTTCTACCATATACCCTATACCCCCATCAACTTTGGGGGGGCAGTAGCACCCCCCTGTCCCAATGTAGTTCTGTCTCTGGTGCTAGAGCATCTCGGTTTGAGTCCGAGTGGCGGCATAGCGTCTTATAAAAAAGGTATAATATAAATCCTATAGTAAAATAAAAAAAAATTCGAATTTTCATTCCATATAATAATAATCGAGAAACCTTCTCTTCTCCTTTTTTCATAATCTTTATTTTATGATTTTTTCAATTTTAGAACATATATTAACTCATATATCCTTTTCGATCGTTTAAACATTGTATTGGATTGACCCCTACATTCAATCTCGACGGTTGAATATGAATAAAACATGAGTTATTATTATTTTAAGCAAGTCGCTATGGTGAAATTGGTAGACATGCTGCTCTTAGGAAGCAGTGCTAGAGCATCTCGGTTCGAGTCCGAGTGGCGGCATAGCGTCTTGTAAAAAAGGTATAATATAAATCCTATAATAAAATCAAATAATATATTTGTATAATAATCCACTTGATTTTTTATTCTGAATTTTTTTTTTTATTTATTATTCGTAGATTTGAATAATAAATAAAAAAAAAAAGTGTTAGTCAAAATTTTTGAAAAATTCGATTCGTTAGAATTCGACCCCGATCCAAGAAGGGAAGGAGGGTTTTTTTAGTAAAAATAGAAAGTGCTCAGATACATACCCGTGAGTGAGGCTTTTTTGGGTCGTGTTATAAATGCCCTGGCTAAGCCTATTGACGGTCGAGGTGAAATTCCAAGACTGACCAAAATTCTTCTATCAGAACAAAACGAAATAGATTTTATTATTGTATATCGATTTTTGTAGATATACAATAGTAGATATGCAATAATAAAATACAAACAAAAAAGTGACTACAAAAAAATATGTATATTGATCTAATGCATCTCATTTCTATTTGTTTGTAGTACAATACTTCATTCCTTTCATCCGTCTGAAACTATCAAAATAAAAAAGGCGTCTGTCTATTCTGTCTATTCTGTTCAAAACAATATTTGTGGTATATTTTTGTTTGGTAGAGAAAAGTACTATTAGACTATAGGGTAATTATGCTAAATTTCGTCATAGAGCGATGACTTGCTACGAGTCTAGGAAGGAGATAGATCACTTGAACAATTAAAGTGGAGCGATATCTGTGCTTTAATCACCTAGATTGAACACTCGATAGAGGACATCTAGAATTGATACATCGATTTACAAGTTGAGAATAATAATTGTGGATAATTCTAAATTGTCAAACCTGAAGTTTAAGTGGATTAATAATCCTAAGAGGTCGATTTAATATTTAATTGTTATTCTCTTACAGTTCTACTTAGTTAATTAATTCTCTCCAAAATCAATCATTTTGCATTCTTTAGTTAGTAATTCATCACAATTTGCTAGAATTACAAGTCCTTGTGGATTCGACCCGGCACTTACCGGTTTACTACTTGCCTGCCAAACGTACATTTGTAGTGTTTCGACCAAGATGTTTGGAGCATTTTTTCCTATAAAATCCAATTTGTGTGGTAAAGATAATTAATAAAAGGATAAATTTTTGTTCAAAAAAATAAAAAGATAAATCGATGCATTTTATTGATCAAAATAAAAATTATCTCTCTATGTATATATATATATATATATTATGAAATAAGAAACATTTGAAATGATAAACCAATAGCAAGAACGAAATACTATATTTTAACCTAAAATTGAAAACTTGGAAATGAAACATGGAAAAATTTTAGCGGTTGATACGATGAAATAAATTTTAGAAATGAAAGATTCAAGTTTAAATCGAAAGAAGAAATTAAATGTGTAAAAATATTGGAGATTTTATTAATGTGACATAAAATATGTCAAATTAAAGATTTGAAGTTAAATTAAAAATAAAAAATTGGAGAATGAAAATAAAACTAAGGAGCGAACATAAAGATTGATAAAAGAAAAAAAGACATAAAAATAATTTGTTGAGAAAATGATTATCTACTTGGAAACTTACCCATTACCTATGGATCAAAAGTGTGGAACACAAATAAGATTTACAACTATTACACCAAATTAAAATCTAACAATAAGTAGTAGCAAATCTCTACAATTGTATAGATTTGTAATTAAACAGAAACGAGGGGGCGAGGGCAGACAATTTTCATCGTTATCACCGTCTACACTCTGCTGGAAGTCTGGAACCAACATCATCCCGTTGCAATAAAATAAAACTCAATGGTTTATATATTAGGTTAATTAAGGTTATAAATCAATAACTGAAACGTTATTTCACAAATTTCAAGCATCTACATATTTAAAAATGTTGTTTATTGTGAAAATCGGAGAAGGAAAAGTAATGAGAATTTGTTTTTCCAAAATCTATATTGAAAAGAACACGCGCGCGCGCACATATATATATATATATATATATATATATATATATATATATATATATATATATATATATATATATATATATATATATATATTATAGCCCTATTACCATCAGGAGTATATTTTTGGCGTTATTTGAAATAAAAATAAAACACAACCTCCTCGTGGTCATTTAACTCTTCAATTATTAGGTATCCACATATCATTTCAATTAGTTAGAAATTATTTTATTTTTATTTTTTGGAACAACTAATTTTATTTGTATATAAAAATAATAATAAATTTTAGTTCATCGGATTTTAACTCTCATACTTAATTCGTTATGCATGGTGACGGATAATAAAAGAACCTACACCAATAAAAAAATATAAAAGCACCGAATAAAATTTACAATGCACAGAAGCCCAACTTCAGCAACTGCATGCGATCGACCACCCCCTAAATAATGTTACGAAACCTGCTACCTTGCTAATAGTCACCAAGATGCTAAGAACAATTTAATCCACCATAATATATTGCCACAAGTGACCATCGAATCTCTACCTCCAAAAATTTCAGACTAGTTTGCTAATAGTCACCAAGATCATACTAAACAATATTTAATCCATCACTGGAGCAGCAAGTAATTAACCATTTCGTTCTTTGATTTATTCGTCAACTTGCACCGGTTAGAGATACATAACTGGGACAAAAAACCATGTTCATGTGGCATGCATTAAGAGACTTCCTCCCAACGAAGTCAGGTATTCAACTTCAAGCCACAAATTTATTATGGATGACCTGCGTTCCTCGTTGTTGTATGGCGTTGTGATGGCTTGTAATCTTTTGTGGTGTTTTTGTTGTGGACAAGAGCGGCTCTTCTCACCCTCATGGTTGGATTGTCATGCTTAAATGGGGAATTCTGAGTGATTTCTCATTAGTTGTTTTACTCATGATCACAACATATAGTGAATCAAGTAGGTGAGTCGAGTCTAGGTGGCCTGTCATTTTGTGGGGGTTTATTCATATTGGATTCATATGTCCTTTACTCGAATAAAATATGGTGAATTAAAATTTTGTTAATATTTTTATACTTAGTAAAATAAGTAGTTGCTTTCTAACAAAAATTATCAAATTTATCATTTAAAATTAACTATGGTCTCTTTATGAGTATGCAAGCAAATCTATAAAGCCACCGTTTTCAAGATCGTACTTAAGGTTGAACCAACTTTTCAATATGAGTACATTTAACAGCCTTAATAGCTAATAGAGTAACTGAAATTTACAGATCTTTATGACTAATTGTTAATTCTATAACAATATTTTGGAAAGAGAGAAGCATAAGAATCTACCAATTATATGGTGCACATATGTGTAGGTACACATAACAATATATAGAGAAAGTATGTAGGGATAATTTAGACATTTAGTATTTTTTAATGGATTTGGATTAAAACTATTTTGTAAATTAGTCATCTAATCTACTATATGTATCTACACATATGTGTATCATATCAAGACTCATAAGAATCACCCCACAATCAGTGATGGTGAAAAAAGACAACTTTTATCTTCCAATCCTTTCCCTGAAAGACAAAATATTCCTTGTGCCACAAAGTAGTATTCAAAGGGCACGGCACTGCTGTTCTGTCCACAAATCGCAACATCCCTTCTACAAAACGGCGACGTACCTCGTAACGCTGCAGCTCAAAATCACCGCCACCATTCTCGTTCCTATCCATCCAACCACATCGCTCGTGGTTCTTCCGCCATAACTGAATTCCTCAATCCCTCCCTCAGCTCCGTTCCTATCCAACCACATCCCTCGTTGTTTTATACTGTGCGCTATCTCTTGTTTTGACTGAAAATTTATTCGTCGGCGTTCATGGTGGCTCTTTACGAGCTATCGCTGCTTCTGGGTTCTCTGTGGATTGGGTTGTTTCTGGGTTTGGTGATTGGTTGGTCGTGGAAACCCAAATGGGTTGGCTCGGTGGGGAGACGAAAGCTCTCCTCTGAGGTTGCCAAATGCTTGGACTTCAAGTCCCAGAAGTCGGGGTTGGGTTCGGCAGCCAGCTTGAGCTTTGGTTTAAAACAATCGAATGCCTCCGATTGCTGTGGCAGCACTAGTGATGTTGCTGGAGATGCGGCTGGTCTTGATAATCGCCTGGACAGTAACAGGTGCATTTCTGCCCCGTGTTTATATTTAGTTTAGTTTATGGAGTATTTGCAAAACGATGCTCGGTGTGAGAAATTTAGTGCGTGCGAATGCAAAATTGTACTAACAGGGAACAGTCGAACGGTGAGCTGATTCGTTTTATTAACAAATTTACACATTTCTGCTGTTTATTTTACTTGGTTTTGGTTGAAAAGAGGCTTATTGCTAGAGTATATTGTTTTGTTTTTGTCTAGCATGTCAAAACAACTGGATAAAGAACTTTCAAGTTTGGTTAGCGATGAGGATTTCAAGTACCTCTGGAAGCTTGTTGGGATGAAAGATGGAGGCCCCAACTGGATACAGATGATGGACAGATCCATTCGAAACATGAGCTACCAGGCATGGAGGAGGGACATCAAGGTAAAGTTGCCAGCTTTATTAGTCTTTTTCTGTGAGGAAGTTTTACTTCACATGTCACTTTAGCAATGGCCGTGATATGTTATTGAATGTGAAGGTTTCTCTAGGCTGTTTGTTGGGTTTATGCACCTATGTGATTTGGTTGAACCGTCTGTTCAATCTTGATATGCTATGTGGCTGAACTGTGTTCTCTTTTTCCAGAATGGTCCGCCTCAATACCGCTCCAGAACATTCTTTGAAGATGCAACGCCAGGATTGGTAAGAGACTTCTTCTGGGATGATGAATTCCGCCCAAAGTGGGATGACATGCTTGCAGCATATGAAATCATAGAGGAGTGCTCAAAGACGGGGATCATGGTGGTGAAGTGGATACGCAAGGTTAGGCCCTTTCAAACGGACTGATGGCACTAACGTTTCTTTAACTAATCTTTGCTGTTTTTGCATACAGTTCCCCTTCTTCTGCAGTGACAGAGAATATATAATAGGTCGACGAATTTGGGAAGTAGATGGATCATACTATTGTGTTACAAAGGTAGGAGATTCATTTCTCAAGAGTAAACTTCTGCCTATATACCTAAAAACTTTATGACACTCTAAGCTTGAAGTTTCCAGTTGCTGATAGTGACTAATTCTCCATCATACCATGAAAAGTGAATCAGATTTGGCCAAGCATCTCTTATTGACAGAACCATGGTTCATACCATATTGCATTCAAGAATTGTGTGATCAACTGCTTTTGATTTTCATTAATTTAAATAGTATTGAAACTGAAGCTGCATTTGTTTCATCTCTTCTTCTTTTCTCAGGGAGTGCCATGTGATTATCTTCCCCGTCGTGATAAACCAAGACGTGTAGACCTTTACTACTCAAGTTGGTACATCAAAGCAGGTACACTAATTTGAATTGGTCTTACTTCTGATAAGCAATTCAGGTTTCCTTTCCAATTAATTCGTTACACCTCAAAGAGCCTGCATTGTCAGCTATTTGGCTTTGAACTGGTTGTTACTTGTAACCAGAGCCATCACCATTTCTAACAGAAACATCTGAACTATCCTCTTGCATTGTTGACCAGCAAAATCAAGGATACGTGAAGGTGAGAACACTGCATGTGAAGTAACATTCTTTCACTATGAAGATATGGGCATCCCATGGGAAATTGCGAAACTGGGAGTTCGCCAAGGAATGTGGGGCACTGTAAAAAAGATCGAACCTGGCCTACGAGCTTACCAGAAAGAAAGAGCAGTTGGATGTCCTCTTTCTCGATTTGCTGCCATGGCTCAAACCTGCACCAAAGTTGATCGAGGCAACCTGAAATCCCTGGATAATGGTGAGATACTATCAGAAGGCAATGAGGAAGCTTTGCCCGAGAACCAAGTCGCCAAGAATTTAACCAAGGCCCTGATTGTTGGTGGTGTTATAGTCCTTGCTTGCAGTCTTAATCATGGACTCCTTGGGAAAGTATTCATCTGTGGTATGGGTAGAAAAATAGCAACTAGGGGGCAGCAAAACGAGATGAGAAGGTAGGTTTCTTTCTTTTTCCTGGTATAGAAGGGAACACGGTTAGAATGTATACTTACTTATTGGATTTATATGTGCATTTTGAATCCTCTACTTGATGTTGTAGAGATCTATTGGCAACTAATAGCCTCTTGGTGAATTATGATCCCTTTTGAGAATATTAATAAATAGCCTTCAAATCTTTAAAGATTAGTTATTTAACAGTTAACTTCTAACATTGGGGGCGGTTTGAGACTTTGAGGAACCTATTTTGACTATTCCAATTTTTTCGCGACCTCCTCTCAATGATAAGCTTAAATGTCAATGGGTCAACTATGAACGACTTTTTCAACTTCACAAAAATAGTACTCCCCCCTCCCTGATTAATAGATACATTTGACTTTGCTGTTTCAAAGTTCAATGTTTAACTCAAATAATTACTAATAAAAATGGTGAAAAAAAATTCAAAAAAAATATATTAAGAAAATTTATACTTCAAATTATGATATGGATAAGAATTATTAAACTTAAAATGACCAAACACTCATGAAAAAAAATGAAAGATTAAATACTGTGAAACAGTGAAAACAAATGTATCTATTAATCGGGGACGGGGGAAGTAATTTTTTAAACGGGAAAAGAAATGAAAAATAATAAAGTAAGTTGGTACAAAAAACAAAAATTCCTTTGTAGCAAATGTATCAATTTTTTTTGAACATCTAAAAATCTAAAAAAATAAAACGTACTAAGATGAAAGAATACATGATAAACAAATGTTTTTAATTTCTAAAAACATCTTCGATAAATAGTTTTAACTAACCTATTATTAATAGTGGAGTAATAATTATAATGGTCTCCACCGGTTTATATGGTAGGGAGTAGGTACATCAGTGCATGTGGAAAGACGTATGAGAATGATGTTATTTATCAACTAGTTGAAAAAACCACTAGTTATGTTGTGTGCGTAAATACCCAATTAAAAGAGTATTTTAATCTTTAAAATTATTAGTTAGTTAGTTAAATTAGTTAGATAGTATTAGAATCAGCTAGTTTTACCAACTAGTTGGTAAATAAAAGAGCTGGACGTATGAGGCTTGATCGTGGTCCATGGAGAAGAAACGTACACAGGCCACTATATGTACCACTCATAAATTTAGAAAAGAATGATGGTATTAATCTGTTTGAGTAAATCTGGAATCATGGTAATCACAAAACTAGTAGTACAATTCATGATCAATAAGGAAGAATGGTCTCGAAACAGTGAACACCGTCCAGCTCCGGCGCGAACCTCGGCATCTTCCGATTCTGCGGCTGCTGCCGTTTCTCGGAGGAGGATTTGCTGCTGCCAGAATTGGGCGGCGATGACGATGAATTTTCACTCTCCGGCGCTTTCCTCCTCTCAGTAGGAGCTGAAGCTGCGAACTTGAGGCTCGTTGCTCCAGTTGACTCGGCCCACAACGCCTCGAATGAACTGAACATGGACATCATCGTCGTCGTCGTGATCGCAGATACAACAATCAAATTCAGGGTTCTCCTCTCCTTGGATGAAGTATATAAAAACTGCTAACACCGAAAGGAAGGAAGGTTTAAGCAATTAGTACTCCGGTGGGTTTGAGATGGAAGACAAGTTAGAAAACGGTTTGGTATTTAAATGGAAGAAAAAAAGAAAGCCAAGTCAAGTCAAAATTGAATAACGCGGAGAAGGTGAACGACCGGAATGATCTGGAAATTTCGTCGGCGACCGACAGGCCGCTAGTATGCACCGGTCAATAATTCTACAAAGATGGCGCCAGAAGACTGGAGAACCGTCCAGTAACTTAAACAAAGATGGGCCCAAGTGGAGAGCCCAATCCAACAGAGCCTGGGTTGGGCCCAAAACCCTTAGCACACTACTGAGTTTTAATGAAAAAGATTTTCTAAGCCTAAAGAAAATAATTGAAGAATAATACATCATGAATAGAAATCAACTGAATCGATTGCAATGCACAAAGTGTTTGTTTATCCTAGGAGCTGAGCCGATTGATGGCTTGAGAAACGACCCAGAATGCAACTCCTTCAGCCCTTAATTTATACTACTAATGTTCGAGATTCATCCAACAGAATGCAATGCAATTCCACCCAACATAACATTCTTACAAACCAGAAAAACAATCAACTTCCACAAACTAAAAGGAGGCATATGCCAATGCAGCATGCATTAGCAGGCCACATAAAATTGGACACATCTCAATGCAAGAACGGCCCGCTGTTCGCTCAAAGAGACTGACTCAGGCATTGACAGAACGAGCCTGCAATAAAATCAGAAGAAGTCAGGCCAAAAACATCTCATACCACAATTGGAACTACTCCAACAGACAAGTGAAGGCTCAATAACCATTGATGCAGTGAACATCGACCTTCAAGGTTCATACATGTTACTAGCACATAGCAGGTGGTAAAGTCTGATCTCTGCAACAAATCTACATAGACAGATGAAAGTGATCGGACAGCTGTTTTTAGACACCGGTACTCGTGCAGATATTGCCTACTTCACCTCCTGGTTTGCTGCCTGCTGCTATTTTCAAGTTGAGAATGACAATCTATGACTGGTTTACCAGGGAAGCATGTATTTATGCAGGCAACCAAGAGTGGAGACAAGAAACATGATGAGACCTACATTGCAACTGCGGCCAACTAACTAGAGGGAATTGTAAATAGCTGTAAAAGATGTCCCTATTCTTGGAACCAATGTGTTATTTACTAAGTGTGGCATTACTTTAGCTGATTCGTTTAATGTTCTAATCGATAAGATCTTTAGTAAAAGGGCAGGTGGTTCCTGATGA
The DNA here is from genome assembly GCA_024586325.1 of Stellera chamaejasme. NCBI lineage: Eukaryota > Viridiplantae > Streptophyta > Magnoliopsida > Malvales > Thymelaeaceae > Stellera > Stellera chamaejasme. The sequence continues at coordinate 6,857,668 of CM044982.1, read as the reverse complement.
CTGGTAAGGACACGGAGAGGCAGGGAAGAGGTTGGAATTTGGAAACCATCTATTGGCTTGCGGTACATTTAAAAGGGTTTTGGGTTGGTATACACCCAATGAAGCAACAAAAGTTTAACCTTGGTGAAATAATTGGATTGAAAAAAAAATACCGGTTGATGTTGGATTGACATTGAATATAGGAGTCAGCAGGTCGTTATTGTAAAGTTGAACAAGGTGCTCTTTTTACTGACTTTAGAGAGTTTTAGTTCATTTTTTTTGGTGTTTCTGCTTTCATCCTCCAATCGCTTTGATCTATAATGTAGTTGGGTGCTCTCCTCAATTGGGATTAAATCGAGTGTCAGGAACTCAGGATACAGGTAGGATAATTCATGATGCATTTTTTGAGCCTGGAGTCTCATTGCTTGGTAAGGAAGTTCTCATATACTATTAGCTTGGTTTGTGATTCAAATTTAGCAAGTTCAACAAAAATCCTATTATACGTGTATTTGTGCATGTTGATCTTACAATATAATAGGACATGGCTATAATGATTATCTCATCATCACCATCTCATGATATTTTTCTATGCAAGTGGAAAAAATCTGTGACAATATGGCTTGAAATTTCATCTAATTGTTCCTTCATAAGAAATTTATGACCAGGCATCAAACGTAAAACCATGTCACTATGCTTTTACATGAAATTACAGCGTCAACTAATTTTTGACACTATAAACTTCATGCCATTGACCCCAACATAGTCGGGATTAAGGTGTTGTTTGATGGTGATTATTATTTGTATATTAACTTTAACAAACCATAAACCAACGTACCTTGGCTGGAGAAACTGATCTTGACCTTGACCTTGACCTTGACCTTGACCTTGACATCGACCTTTCTCTACAATAACATCAATAGTTTAAAGGGCATACCATGTGGATAAGTAAAAAGTAACAAGCAATAAGGGCATCTCACGCCCAACTTTACCTCTTTACAGGAGATGGAGATCTAGATTTAGCAGGAGACAGTGAAGTTGATCTTGCAGGTGTTCTACTGTCAAAGGATGAGGTGAAGATGTTAACTCACAATAATAAACTTTGTTTCTCAGAAAAATCACAAGATACCACAAATAATGGAACAGTTTATACCTCCTGTCCCTCCTCACACTTCTACTCCTGCTGCGGCTTCGACTACGACTACGACTCCTAGATGGGCTGCTCTCACTCCTTCTCACCTGTCCAAATGAGGATGTCTGATTCCAAAGGTTTCATAGAAAAAACGGAGAAAGGAATGCTTTATGGAGAGCTGCATTGGATGCCACCATTACTTACAATTGCCACTGCTATGGAAAAACAGAATAGTCTATTGAGAAACATTACCCGAATAAAAGCTCTAGCCCATGGATTTTTAAATTCAGTGTCATCAAGCTTCCTGATCTGAACAAGCAGCTATGTGTTAATCATCAAAGATGATATCCAAAAGAGATACAAGGCCGTAGAGGTCTAAAAAATCCTGCAGGTCAATTACTTACAGCATATTTCATGTCCTCAGAATTTGTATAATCAACAACACCATAAGTACCTGAATGTAGAAAACAGCAGGTGGATCATGCAAACAATAAAAAAAATCAATTATGCAAATAAAATTATACTGTACTGCGTATGAAATTACACAAAAGGATTCTTTACCAGATGTAACTTATTTAGAACCACATTACTTAGTTTTGTTTCCTCTTTTTCCCGTTTTTTGGACCAAGTAGATAACTTTATATTGAATGATCATGTGCAAATTAAAATTGCACTAGAAGTCTTAAAAACGTAACCAAATTACAAAAATATAATATCATATCTTGAGTCTGCAAAACCAAAAATCCCCAAGATATTGACTAAAAGGCTCTGCATGATCCATTGAGGTACAAGCAGCTGAATCAGGTCATACATAAGCATTTTTTAATTAATGAAATGGGCTTATTTTCAGTAAAGCTAAGCAAACATTTTCAAGCCATATCTCTGAACCCTTACCATTCCTATCACGAGCTATTTCAGCAAAACACACATCACCAGCTTTCCGCATATGATCCTGAAGTACAAGGACACCACATAATACGTAGGCAAATTAAAACATGTATGTAAAATTGATAGATGCAGCAAAGATAGTTCACAAATCTAGCAACCTTCAAGTCTTGCCAGGAAGCAGAAGAAGGAAGCCCACGAACAATAACTGTGACAGCACCAAAACATACAAACATCAATTACCAAAACATAAAGACTAAATATATTCCTTGCTCTAATATATGATACAAACGACATATACTAGACAGACCTCGAAATTCAGAGCGATGTGAAGCTCCATAACGAGCAGCTCCCCCGCCACCCCCACCATAGCCACCACGACGGTCACTTGAAGATGGGCCTCTGCCACCATGTGCAAGCTCAACCTGCAAAGAAGGTAATGAGCAATGAAACATATAGACACATAGAATAAACAAAATCAATAAGAAGCAAATCTTACTCTTAAACGAGAACCATCAAAGTCGTAACCATCACGACCCCTGATTGCATCTTCCGCATCTCTTGAACTCCCAAACTAAATAAAAAACACAACATTATATGGATGAGGAACGCTTGAATAGAGAAGTGAACAAACAAACAAACATGAAACAAGTACAAGAACTTACCTCGACAAAACAATAACATGGAGGGCGTGGCGGAATCTTCAATTCAATGTCAAGAATGCGACCATACTACAAGGACAATAAAACAAGATAGAACAATAAAACTGTTCAAAGTGACACAAAAATGGCTAAAAAGACTTTTGATAGTTAGAATTTCAGTCAACTAAAATCTTTTACTACCTTCATCCTTGAATTGTTAATTTTGTTTTCCAGTATTTAATCTATGACCATTACCCTCTTTTTTATATTTTGAATAATTTATATGCATATAAGTCTTTAGTTTCTAACCATACTCCTTCCATCACGAATTAATTGCTCTTTCCCTAGATAGATAAACTAAGTAAAGGGAGAAAATGTGAATAAGAATTTAAGATGGACATGTAAAAAAGTAGCGAGTGTTAAAAAAATATGGGAAATTGGGGGTAATAACATAATACAACTACTTAAAACTTGTCTTTCGGGTGTGTTTTTCTCTCACAAATGTCACATCAATATTCAAAATCTTCAACTTTTTATTTTCTGAAAAAATCTCCAAAAGAACATACCCTTGAGAATAGAGGAAAACACAAGTAAAAGTTGTAGGAAAATTTTGATTCTAAAAAATTTAAGAACTTTTCAGTAACATAGCCTAAAAGGGAAACAGAGCAAAAAATTCAGGACAGAGTGAGTACTTTTGTTCTCAGAAATTTCACAAAATTTTCCTTAACTATATGTGTCAATCACAAATTTGAAAGTCAAGCTTAAAGATCTTTTGGAACAAAGGTGAGAAAATTTTAAGGAATCCAATTAAATGAAAAGCATTAGACTTGTATGGTATCAACGATAAGGTTAAGGCCAAATTAGTTCACTAAGAAGGACCGAGTAAATTAAAATTCAGATCATACCTTGTAAAAAAGATCCTCAACTTCAGATTCTCTTATATCAGCAGGCAAGTTGCCAACATAAATCGTGCGTGAAAACCGGCCACTCATTGTTCAACTCTAAAACACAACTTATGATAGAATTTTCTGTATTAAATAAAAGAACAAATTAAAACCAATAAAAATCTAAGCAATCTTCCATATAAAGTAGCTGATTTTTTCCTATTCTGATGGCCTAACATCAACACCGTATAGTCTAATAAAAGTAAAAATATCCAAATCATAGTCTAATATTAAAGAATATTCAAAGCCAAAACCTATGAAGCAAACCAAGTGAGCAATCCACGGTGTGAGCGGTGCTCCAAAAGCTCCCTTGCTCATTGCTCCAAGATGCTCCAAAGCTATAATAATTTTGAAATATAATTTTGTCTCCTCATCCTCCCATGAAATTTTGCAGATGTAAAGATCTTCAGACAGTGAGCAAGTATCTCCCATTACAAAAAATAATACCCAAAACTTCACCCTGATTCTCCCACTCCCTCTATATTTCCCTATGTATGATTGCAAAGCTCATATTTGTCCAAGCGCTTGTCATCTATCATAAAAAAGCATCTGTATCATCAGATCAAATAAGATTGACACATTCATTGCATTTACGGCACCCAACCCTCTTAATAATATACTACTTAAAGAAACAACTAGTACAAAACAAAGTCTCAACCTAGGTTTAAGAAATTCTAAAACAATATATTTTAGTGTCACTTCCAGAGGGGCAAAGGCAGATAACTGTAGGACGTGTCATTTAGTAATTCAGCATGTGCAATCTATATTAGATTCATTAATAACAAAGCAAAGCCATCATTTTCCCTTCTTTTGTTGGTTAAACTTTGCTTCAGCATGCACAAATAGCTTGGTGACAAATCACGAAATTAATTAAAATCCACCTTCTTAGTTACTTGATGGCTGGAGGAAAAGAAGTATCCAGAACCAAACTGTTAAATGAAAATCAACAAATAAACAGAGCATGAAGGCCTCCTTGGTATAATGACTGCAAAAGCAGTGAAAAGAGCAGCACTATAGGTCCCTTAACGGCATATAAACCCATAATCTCAGTATAACTGTTCATGTATTCGTAACTGGCACAATTCAATTGCTTTATCCAGTAACATTACAGTTCGCAACCGAAACTTACATTCTTCACAATCCCATACACGTAAATGCATGATCAAAGACGCAGACATTGAGAGAATACCAAAAAATTGATACGCCAAGAAAGTTAACGAACCTGACCCAAACTCGGAGAAACAGTAAGTCTTACCTCTAGTGAAGATGGAGATGGAGATGGGGCGGGAGATGGCGCGGGACCCGTGGGACAAGAAGAGCCAAGGCCTAGGGTTTCCTTTCTCTTCGATCTGAGTTCGACATCCAAGAATTAACCAGCAGCATTTTTTAACATTAGAAAAACCCGGGCGACCCAACCCAATTAGCGGACGCGCCTGAACGACGTCGTCGGTCAGCCCACCACTCTGGCAATTACCAAATACCAATTGTATCCCTTTTTGGCTACTCTGTATTTATTACACCTTTCTCCAACATTTTAATAAAACTTATTAAAATCATTTTTTTCAAACTCTTTTTTCTCAAATTTCTCATGAAGTTCTCGTACAAAAAGTTACTAACGTAATCTAAAACAATCTGATTTTGAGAAAAACAGAGTTTAATCAATTTTGACAAATACAGAGTTACTTCATCAACCCTAATTAATTGTTAGTTCAAAGAAAATAAATGACTTATGAACTGCTTAGAGTTTACATAAATACATAGATCAACAAAATTTACCTAAATATATAAATATAATGTCAAAGTTTCTAAAGCTAATGTAAAGAAATGTACTTCCTCCATCACTAAAAACATGCAACATTTTTACTGTTACCTCTTCCAAATTCCTCTATTCCTCTCCTCTAATACTCTTCTAAGCTCCACATACTTAACGGTCAATACCAACAAAACAAACCAATGGTGACCAAACATCGTATAGTCATCGTCGTCCATGTATCATTCATTGCAAAGGAATGATCAAAACTAGAAAATATGTCTAGAAAATTGAGATAATGTCCTGGGCATTTGACTTAGTGGTTATACTCCTGATAACACTTGTAGAAGTATTGAGTTCGAGTCTCCGGCTTCTTCAACCCCTTATCCCATTTGTATAAAAAAAATTGAAATAATGGAAATTTAGAATGTATGAGTAAATATTTTATCCACCAATGTTCTAGAAGTAACTAGTGAATCTTACTAGTTAAATTTGTATCCACTAGAGATGGATAATTATTTTTCCAACATCACTTGTTTTTGGAAATAAATTTATAGATCCTTCCCCTTTTATATCATTGAATGATAGGAATTCGATAACTTTATTTAAAAACTGGAATTATAGTGGAAAAACTGCTCATTGTAGGTGGATAGGACATTGATTATTCTAAATAATTTAAAGGCAATAGTGTTGCAAATTTATTTACTGAACTAGTCCTAATACCTGCATTCGGCACGGGTTCTCTACATTAATATTTCACAGTCTTTATATTGTCGTTAATTTGTATCAATGTGATCTGCCTCTTTTATTCGTGCAAATTAGTTCATTCTTCACCGCTTTTAGATAATAAAAAATTATCGAAATACTGACATATGTAGCAAAATGCTATGCTATAAACTGTGGATGATAAACTGGGTGTTAGACCTTGTAACATAAAAGTACGCACTTATAACTGGGTTCCAAGAAAAATCAACATCTTTTACTGGAAAGCCGGTCAAGACAGACTGCCTTCAACTCGCCATTCGCAACATCCCACTAGAGAACGTGGGCTGCTCAAACTGCCCTTACGCGTTGGAAGATTTAGATCATTGTTTGGTTGTCTGTCCTATTGCAATTGCTCGATGGAAATTTGTTTATACTTGGTGTGATTTTGGTGATTTCACAGGCATTTATTCGGTCCACGATGTCCTGCAATCCTCAAACTCTCACCCTCCCCACTCAAAGTTTTCGAAGCCGCAACAGCAAGGGTGAGATGCTATCATTCGGGTCACTTCATGGAGCATTTGGAGAAATAGGAATGCTAGAATCTTCAAAGACAACTCATCGCAGCAACAATCGTGGTTATCAGAGGTCTAATTCCTCTCCTTCTTATGGATCTCCAACCGATGGAGAAATTTCAACATTTATTGGTCCGATTGGTTTGTAAACCCCTTAGGGGTTATTGGTAACTGTCTGTAACTCGGTTCATTTTTTCATCAAACTAATCAGGTTCTTCTCCTCCTCGTGGTACACCATGTTTAGTTTCCTTAATACAAATTCATATATTTTACCTTTAAAAAAACGCACTTATAACTTAACCATGTACTATTAAAATAAATGGAACAACAAAACTCAATCATCCACCAACAATTACTTTATTGTGCACGCATTCATCAAACTTCATCATCCAGATCCATAATTGGATGGTCTAGTATCTCCCCTCTATCATGTAAAATAATATAAAATACTTTAACACATAAGCACTATACCGCAATTAACTAACTTGGGTCGGACTCAGCACCCTATCTATTAAAGTGATTGTAATTTTTGACGATTACAACTAAACACACATAAAAATCTTTCAGATTCGTTTTGGTGACCGAAATCAAGTAGATCAACAAAAGTGAATACGTGACAAATTTTATTTGGAAGTGTCCAACTTACCGTTTAAAGTGGTTGTCCTTGGTTTTTCTCATATAAAAAATATATTAAGCAAACGCTAAAAGATTCATGATAATTTTAAATACCCGACCACGTGATGGATATAAAGAATTAAGAGTAGTTATCAAACACCACCCTAAGGTTTACAGAATACCCACTTTCAATCCTAGAATTTAGGAATTCAATGAAAATCCCGTGATGTTTGGAATGCCTTAAAGATTACACATTTGTTTTAGCTGTTTTATAGTATTTAATCTATAATTTTTTCCATGCATGTTTAGATACTTAAAGTTAAATATTTTTTATGTGTATCATAATTTGCAATATACCTTTTCTAAATATATTTTTTTGGATTTTTTTACACTATTTGTCTTTTTAAATATTTGAGTCAAACATTGAACTTTGAAATTTGAAAGTCAAATTGTGTAATCTTTAAAGTACGGATGGAGTAATATACATTTTCCTTGAACCATAACATCCATTTAAATATTTGTTAAAATATCGGTTAAATCACTCTAACAACACTCTTTATTGTCTTCAATTTCATCTTATTCTTTAGCATTCTTTACTTGTTCTTCTTCCCCATATTCTCTCTTTTTGTTCTTCCACTCCCTTTAGCCATCAAGCCCCACCTCAAAATGGTGATTATCAATGCACTGTGGAGAAATTGAAACATTTTGACTTTTCAACTGTAGCTAAGCTTCAATGAGTGGTGATGTTAATCCACCAAGATGATCACTATCTTATTGTGCTAAAAATATTGACCCAATTGATGCTCTGATTCCAGAGTGGGAGAAACTGATGAAAATAAAGAAATAATCTACACTTTGGAATTAAAAACATAGATGTATTTGGCATATGCCAAAACAAAGCAAAATGTTAACCATGAGTCTTGATCACAAAAAAGCAAGCATCAATCATCTACTTCATTGCATCAAGCAATCAAAACCACCAATTCTAATTTTGTCCAATGACACCGTTTTCTATTTCTTCTATTTTAGAAACACAGACTCTTCAAGCAGAGATAAATTTCATCAAAGTTGACAACACATACCCTATTCTCAAGAGTGTTGGTCCCTCTAAGCCCCAATCCAACAGAAATGAAAAAATCTACAGCACAATGGCAAGAGGATCACAAAAAATGGCAAATTTTATAGTAGCATGACTTCATGAACAAATGCATGTAAATGCCACTAACCATGAATAGAAAATGGGAATACATTGTATTTGCTTAAATTAAAAGCTAACTTCTTATTGCAATTTGTGCATCTCCTCATTTTCAAATTGTACAAATTCAACGCAGATGTCTCTGTTTTATTAATTTTGAAAAAGCTTCAGATTTGTCACGAAATTTCAGCCATAAACAGAGGCCAAAGTGACCCCAGAAAATGTAAAAGATGTCATACCCGAGTTTTAAGTGTTTTGTCGAGATCGTCAAGGAAGAGTAGGTAAAAGAGGTCATCGAGATTTTGATCAAAAGAGGAAGAAAACGGTCATCAAGAATGAGTACCAGTGGCGTAAGGCGTTGTTTCCCAACCACGACATTGTCCTACTTCAGCCAAATTAAACCCGACACCACCTCCTCCGTATGTAGATCCGTTCCCGACTAAGACTGTTGTGAGCTCTATGATGTATGAAAGAAAAAAAGATTAAAAAGAAAGAAACAAATTCATAAAGGCATCACAAAGATGAAGGGAAACAAAAAATCAGAGAAGGTAGAACAAAAAGAAATCATTAAGAGAATGAGAATTACAGAGGAAAGCAGAGAGAGAGAGAGAGAGAGAGAGAGAGACGGAAGAGAAGCCCAGAGGAAAGAGGAGCGTCGAACGACGTTGAAGCCGTCTGGATGTGGAAGAGAGGAGAGAGATATGAAAAATAAAATAATGAGATGTAAGGAATACGAACAAATAAAAAGAAAGGGAAAGAAGAAAAGTTAATATTGTAATTGATGTAATAATGTGTTTTAATTAATTGATTTAATTGGAAATTACCAAATTTGACTTATGTGCATTAATGACAAAAAAATCCATAAGTGATGTGGCGTCTATGTGAATCCTATGTGGCTTCACCAAATCACTCCATTCATTTTTTTCTGACTATTTATGGTAGTGATCATGCATTAGTATATAACTAGTTCTAATACCCTATTTCGTTACGGGTTCAATGAATTAATAATTATCAAATCCTCAATGTATCAAACAATAATATATTCGGTGTAATTAATTATGAAAAAATAGTTCACTTTTATAAGTTTTGATTTTAATTTATTATTGGAATATTGACATGGATACCGTGTATTTGGAATATAAACTAAAAACGATGTGTTTGGTATTACTTTATTTATAATCCAAAAAATATAAATGTAAAGTGCAATAACTAATGAAAGTACTGCAATAGTAAAGATTTGCCTCCCTCCAATTGTGTTCTTAGTGTGCTTAAGTACATTATACTTGATCACTAAGATCCACAACTGGGTGGGGTTAAGAGCATAGAATGTTTCTAAACCATTCCTCATATTGCTTATTGGTTCTGCAACTATTTAATGTTGCATCATTAATTGTGAAACAATTTCAGTAGGCCGTTATAATGGTTGCTTACCCGTGAGAAATGGTTACTTACCTATCTTGCGGTTAAATTAGACCATTATAATGGTTGCTTTCTCGGGAACTAAGGATCGATGTAACACTAAATAGTCATAAGACAATAACCAACATGACAAATAATTTATGGATTTTTTATATCATGACCAACATGACTAAGGATGTAACACTAAATGGTTCATCGCGGGTGCAATAATTCATCTATTAATCATGTTAACCCCACCACACATGTTAATATATAAAAACATTGTGTGCAATATGTAGAAAAAAACACATATTTTTATATGATGACAAATGAAAGTACGTAGAAATTCTAGAAGTGTTGATATCTAGTTTAATAAATATTGGGTAAGAATAGCTTAAGTTTAAAAAAACCGTGATGTATTGTAGCAATTATGGGCAAAATGAACATTTCCACACATCCATCTGATTAAATGTAAACATAGACCGAAAGAACTCGATCAGAACAAAAAATTCGAAAAAATGACTAAAATAGAATGAAAATTTAAAACGGAATTGAGGTTAAAATGAAATATTCCGTTAATATAATTAAAAATAAAATCAATTGAGTTAATTTTGATACAATTAAGAAATTTGAAAAAAGAAAAGAAGAAAAAAATGTCACTCTTGTGTAATTAATAGTGGGATGTTGCGGTTTGGGTAGGGGAATTTGGTTTGAATTTGGATTCATTACCAAAAAATCAACACATCTCATTTAATTGAGATTGTACACAATCTCATTGTGTAATTAATTAAGATTCTCGTCAATTTTTCTTTTTCTTTTTTAAAACAATTTTTTTTAATCAAACATTTTTCTACATATTTTTATTTCATTTGTCTCTTCTATTTCCCGTTTTTTCTTCACTCGCCACCTTTAATTCTTCCTGTTAATTCTTAACAAATAATTGTCATTTTTTCTTGATTGGTTTGTTTTTTTATTTGTTTATTATTCTATAATTTGTCTGGAAACATATGTAAGATTTACGTATGAAAGTATTTTCTAGGAATGTTGGTGTAATTTGACTTATGTGTGTAACTTTATATTTATTTCTTCTTGTTAATTCTTAAATATTTTTTTATGCTTAATTGCAAGTTATTTATTTCATTAACCAATTTTTTAATATGAAACAATATGTATGAAACTCACTAAATATTACTCATATATGAAACTATTTACATACAGTATGAAACTAATTACAATTTGTATTTAAAATCTGTCGAAAGTACAATTAGAAAATATAAATATTAGAAACCTATTGGACAAAAGTTGAAAATAAATTGAACAATAAATGTTTTTATAATTTCATTGTTTCAGGCATGAGACAATATCAATAGTCAATTACAAACGGCATGGCTCCTTTGCTACAACCCTTTCTCTAGCCCACCTTAATCAAGCCCTTGCGTGTCGCCGATCTACCTCTGCGTGCAGTGCCCATCGGTTTGTGAGACGCTCTCAAATTGCTGTAGTTGAACAACATCCACACTCACTATTCTCTCGCACTACTTGACTTCTCAAACCCGTTGTTTCTCTTGACCGCTTTCGGTTGACCTCTTCGCTCGCCGGCTCCTCAGAATTGTTAAGGAAGCCAAAACCCATCCTCTTCGCCCCCATTGTCAACCAAGCATCAATAACCAAAATGTGCAACGATATATGAAAAAGAAACTCACCAATCAGAGAAAGAGCATCGTTTGTCAAAAGTATATATTAAAAAAGAAATATATTAAATAAAAGGCAGAGTCGCGACGCCATCAAAGTTGATTATCTGGTGGGAGTTCGTCGGAATTGCACATACTATTTATATAGGCTGTTGGAATGAGATTAATTGTGATTGATTGTGATTTTACTACCATAATTTTAGTAATTAGGATAGGATTTTATGATATTGGATTATTGTATGGTAATTGTGTGACTGATTTCTGTTAAATGCGATCTCATTACCTTAATTATTCCCTTAATTGTCGTAAGTTAAATAATTGTGGATTAAAAAGGAATAATATTAATGCAACATTTAGTTATGTCGTAATTGTAGTAATTAGAATATGATTTTATGATATTCTATTATTGTATGCTAATTGTGTGATTGATTGTTGTTAACTGTGATTTTATTACCTTAATCATCCTCTTAATTGCCATATTTTAAATAATGGCGAAAAATAATAATTTGTTTATTGACGTGGCGTTGAGGTGGATCCTAAATAGTTTCACCATAATGCAGTATTCACCGAAACTATTTTTGGTAGTTATTGTCTAATAGTATATAATTATAGATTAATACTACCAATTAATGCACTGAATACTTTTTAGAGAATCAATCTAATTAATGAATTCAATATGGAGATAATCAATCTAATTAATTTGAGGGCTGAAATTGGAAACCGATTCTTTAAAAAGTGGTAGGCTGATTTATTAAAAAATGGTTAGCTGATTGATGCATACATGACACACAAAAAACTCTTAGCCTAGTTGTCACCTACGTGGATCTTAGGTGTCCTCACGAAATCGTTCCATTCACTTTTTTTGCTACTGTGGCAAAGCTCCCGTATTAGTATATAATAATAGATTATAGATTAATACTACCAATTAATGAATTGAATACTTTTTAGAGAATCAATCTAATTAATGAATTCAATATGGAGATAATCAATCTAATTAATTTGAGGGCTGAAATTGAAAACCAATTCCTTAAAAATTGATAGGCTGATTCCTTAGAAAGTGGTAGGTTGATTCCTTAAAAATGGTGGACTAATTGATGCATACATGGCGCAAAAAAAAACTCTTAGCCTAGTTGACACCTACGTGGATCCTTGGTGTCCTCACGAAATCGCTCCGTTCACTTTTTATTTTTGGCTACTGTGGCAAGGCTCTCGTATTAGTATATAATAATAGATAGTAGATGAGGTAATGATGGAATTATTCTACACTCCTTCCATTCAACATCTTTCGAAATGTTCGATTTCTAATATAAATTTATTTATGCAAATATTTAATTGATTTTTTTTAAATGTTCATAAATTAGTCACGTCAAGTTATTATTATTGTACAAAAAAATTGAATCTACAATTAAAAATATTTGAGAAACGAAATTATAAATTAAATATTGAAAATTATTTATTTCAATAATTTTGGGAAAGTGAGTATAACATTTGTTGAGGTCATTTTTTTTAAATAATGACTTTCATTCGAACCCAATGGGCTACAGTAGATGAGCAATAATGATTTTGTCTTAGCTACAATAAATGAGTAATAACGATTTTGTCTTTTCCACCTTTTCATGTCTTTCTTCTCCACTTGTTGTCTTGTGTGTTGCGTCTTGGCTGCTTTTTGCACAACAAATATGCGTCTTGGCTAGTGGGAAGTGATAATTGTGCATTATCGGTATATATTTGCCATCATTTCACATGTTTTATCGATAATTATGTTAGTACTTAGTGTGGACGCAAGCATTTTTGTAGGTATTCGGTGTCGGATGTCAAAAGGGATGAATTCTGTGTAAAAAGGGCCATGAAGAGAAAGCTGATGACCAAATTGCAAAATCTGAAAAAGTTCAAGGAATGGTGAATAAAATGGTCCAGGCGAAGCTCCAGGCGGCCCAGCACCTCAGCCCAGGCGGTCGCCTAGCCAGGCGGAGGTCCAGGCAGCCCCTTTCTTGGATCAGGCGGTTGCCTGGACACAGTTTTCAGACACGATCCACTCTTCTTTTCTCCCGAAAATGAGGCTTTAAATGACGTTTTTTTCACATCTCTTCACACAACTCTTCATTTTTAGACTTCCTCTTGAACCCATCTAGGGTTCTTGAGCTCCCTTTTCTCCTCCCTCTTTATTATCTATGAATTTGGGGTTGTTTATGAAGGATTAAAGACTCGAAGACCATTTTCTAACTTATTCCTTCTTCTTTAACTTCTACTCTCATTTTTGTTCATAGTTGTTGTGATTTTCGTGATAGCTTGAATATTGATTAGTTCATCATCCCCAGGGTTGGTTAGCATGTTGTTGTGTTGCTAGATGAATTATAATTGTTTGGTTGTTGATTATGCATGATTAATAGCATTTTATTGGGTTTAAGGAAGGTATAGGTAGAGTAGAAGGCCAACTACTCTACCATGCCCACCAAGTGTTCGATGAAATGCTTGAGAGAGCATTTTGTTGAATTGACCAAAGAAAATCGGTTAGATACTCTAGGATTATTTGAGAAGATAATCTAGGGTGTTAGGAGACATCAATTGGCTAAACTTAATGCCTTCATAGTTGATGCAAGTAAAGAGATTCTACTTGGTCTTCTATTGAGAGGATGGTTCTAACTTAGGAGGTCAGAACTTGTTAATTATCCAACTCCTTTAACTTGTCATATATCACAACCAAACAATACATCTAGTAGCCTCAACTCTAATCAATCCTAAGGAACATTTATTTTTCATAATTGTTTGTTGCATTGCATCCTAGTTTTATTTGCATTAGTGATAGAAGTGAACTTAGTTAATTTAGATTTATCATTCATCTTATAACTTGTCATCTAAATTCAAAAACACCAAAAATATTGCATCTAACTAAACTTCATAAATTACACTACAATCTCTTGGGCTCGACCGCACTCACCCTACTACAATTGCACACCTTGCACTTGAGGTTGAATGAGTTTTATTACTTGATATTGTACTTAATTTATACACATATAAAACACCCGTCAGGAAGGTGAGTTTTTTTTTTCTACGTTTCTTTTAAAAATGTGGAAGAAGGAATACTAAAGGTAGGTGACATCTGAAAGTCTTTCACTCTTTCTGTTGGCCTCTTTATTCAGTATCCGTTTTTGCCTTTCAATTCTTTGCTGTCCCTAGTATCTTATGCACTTGTGTTTGCATTGTTAGTAATTACTTGCTTATCATGGATGTTAATTGTGCTAAGCCCAAGAAAGAACTAAGGGGTATTTGGTGACTATTAATTACAGAAGCTCAAGAACAGATCTAGTGAGCCAACTGAGAAAGCTCTATAGAAATCAGGTCCACTGAAAGGAGTTTCATCAGTTATATATGATGCGTATTAATCTCGTATCCCAGACCAGACCAGCAGTTGTGTATATTTTCTCGTATGTACGTTCAAGTTTCAGCTTATTCAAGTATGATGTCTATTTTTTTCATGTTCCCTTCGTGTGTTTTATTAACACTGTTAATTAATTTGTTATATTTGTAATGGAATAATCAACGATATTAATAAAATGCAATGAGGGGGACAAGGAAAAATGGGGCAGTAGATTTAGACTCGTCACATATGGCAGTGGCGCAGCCGCGCAAGGATGGTAGCTTCATATATTACATATATCCCTAAACTTTAGCTAAAAATCTCCATATTAGAAACAAAGCATTTCAACTGATCATATGGACCACAACTATTTAAATAAAAAATTGTCAACAATTTAATTACTCCACAGTACTAGTTGATGACACCAACACCAACACCAACACCCTACTAATCATATGCTAATACTTTATAGATTATAAGTACTCCGGTTTGTCTTCACTAGGAATTTTCTAATATTATGCCACCATCCCATCCCGACTTCTTGCTTATTTTTTTAAAGTGGACTGTTATTTTAAATTAAGTTTAGCTGAAATTCATGGTTTCACCTGTTACAAGACTTCTCCGTACTCTGTGTTCTGTTTTTTTTTTTAAATATAAAAAATCCTTTCTTAAATTCCTGTCCATTCTATCCTGATTTTTTATGCATATAATACGGCTGAAGTACCTTTTTCTTCCCTCAGGCGTCGTAACAAATCATAAGGAGACTACTATGTAGGGCGAGAACACGGACGAACCAGGAATTCGAAGTTGAGGGAGCTGGTGGGTAGATTAAATTAGGGGTTTGAATTTGTAACTATAAAACGTCGGCCTTAACCCATTTTATAATAACCACAGACCAACCTCCCTATATAGTAATAGTTGAAGTAATGGAGGTTAACGACGTTGTTTTCCAATGAAGCCGCCACTAATCATTAACTCCTAACTCGATTGAGAATATAAAAATCGACCTGCGAAGTTTTTTGAGTCCGCTAACCTTTTACGTAGAAAAATAATAACACAAATTCATACAACCAAATTGGTGTCATGAGTTCATTTTTATTTCTTTTACTTGGTTTTTTATAGAAAACAATATTTTCAAATAAAGAAACAAAAAACGGTGAGAAATTAATAAAAAAAGAGAATTGTGTGTAATAATAAACTCAAACTCATGACAAGTACAAAAATAAAAATGGATTAGTAATAAAAATTAAATTATATATAAACAATCTCACAAAAACTACCGCGCATAAATCTGAAATTTAAATGTACTAAAAGATGATTAAAACGAAAAATTAAAGATTAATTAGACATAGTCCCAAACCACAACATATCAAATTTAAATGACTTAGATAAAACTATAAATAGAAAATAGGGACCAAATTTATTTTACCTAACCAAGTTGAGTTGGCTTCTTTTATGGATGCAATTTGGGTATGTGAGAAAAAAAGGACCATTTAGGTTGGGGTTTAATAATAAGTGCATAAAAATTTATTTTGGATTGAGTGGGGGGGTTAGTGGACAAATTATTACATTAATCCTCATAATTTCTACCATATACCCTATACCCACCATCAACTTTGGGGGGGCAGTAGCACCCCCCTGTCCCTTACTAATTCCGTCAATGGGCGAGAACCAACCGAGCCGAGTCCGAGACCGGTGGGTTCGAGCTCGAGCTCGAAAGCTTGTGAGCTCAATATAGTTGAGGTAAGCTCGTTTCAGCTCGACTCGATTAGGCTCGAACCAAGCTCGCAAGGCTCGAAAATTCATTACATGTACAATATGAGGGTATTATGGGTATTTTCATGAGGCTCGTTGGCTCAAGCTCTGCTCGAAAACTCGTGAGGCTCAATATGGTTGTTGGGTAAGCTCGTTTTGGCTTAGCTCAAACCAAGCTCGTGAGGCTCATTAAGGCTCGCGAGTCTAACGAGCTGAGCCTCTAAAGCTCCGGCTCGGCTCGTATAATATACGAGATTACAAACCGGCTCAAGCTCGAGGCTCGTGAAGCTCGGCTCGTTAGGCTCGTAAGAGCTTGAGCTCGAGCTCGAGCTCGAGCCAGCACGTTTCTCACCCCTACTACTATGACAGTGTTATTTACACATAAAAAACAATTATAATCTGTTTAATTAATCTATCTTTCCTTTTTTTTCATCACAAACTTTACATAATTTTTTTTTCAATCGTAAGTACTAACTTGGTGTGTTAAGGATAAATCTTGTGTGAATAAAGTTTTATGTATTTGAAATTTGAATGCATGTAACGTTTTTAAGCGAAAAAGTTGAAGAGAAGTGTTATTTATAATTTTATGAGATTAGGCAAATTGAACATAGCCTATTCGTCGATTGAGTGAAAAAAGTCTTTTAAGTGTTGTTTGGTTCAAGGCAAAAGGAACAAAAAAAATCCACAAACTTTGCAACTCATTACGAATCGGTCACTGAAGTTTTTAACCAACCGAATAAACCACACAACTGTCTCTTCATAGAACAAACATCAAAGAGTAGAACACAAAGACTAGCCTTAGCACAATCAAGAGGTAATGAGATGGACAATCGAGCCAGCTCGTGTCTTTGGAAAGGTCTGGTTGAATCCGTGTTTTTGGGTGAGCTCTGTGATCACAACATCACCTGGTCGTGGTTATCTTGGAATATTACTCAGAAAGCGGACCTCAGTGCTAAAGAGACCCGTCGTTAGTAACCTTGGTATGGATGTGAGAAGTGGGGAAGAAACCTTAGTGCTAACGAGACCTGCCGTTAGTAACCTTGGTATAAGAGAAATGAGAGACAGAGATAATCCATGTATGAGTTTGAGAGTTGAGAGATAAAATACGGGAGGAGAAAACCTCACTAGATTCAATAATCTATAATGTCAAAGTTTTGTTTGTGTTTTTGCGGCTACATATAGTATTTATAGCCTAAGAAGTAACCATAACTTGAAACTAAGAATAATTGTCTAAAAATAACATATTTAATCCTCAAAACGGAATACTGAAGAAATTCGGATTTCGTGTTGATCGCATGTTGATCGATTAGAAAACAGGAGGTTAGCTTCGAATTTAGTTGACCACCAGGTCATCATTTGAGGGCTTGAGGCTACGTTGGATAGCCTCTGGAATCTAGTCGACCACCAGGTGATAATCTGAGGATGTGTCGGACAACTACTGGAATTCAGGTGACCACCAGGTGATCATCTGAGGATGTGTCGGACAACTACTGGAATTCAGGTGACCACCAGGTGATCATCTGAGGCTACGTCTGGAATTCAGTCGACCATCTAAGGATTGATTTGTGCTCATTCCTTCTTCAATTCGCGTGCAAAATTTCATAGATCTTTTGGGTGATTTTAATGAACCCCTAACACGTTCTAGGAGTCATTTTTCCCCTAGATTCCAGTTTTGCTCCCTCATCACTCTGCCAATTCAAGGACCTACGTCCTCTGCCAGTTTGTCGAGCTGAAGTCAGGGGATGTTCGGCGCTTGGCAGTGGGGTTTATTTTGTCTCAGTGGTTTGTCCAAGGGTTGTCAGGTATTGGACAGGGTCGAGGCAAGAAACCACACATTTCAGAGGCTGTAGCGGAAGCGGTTGGACAATGTTTGGTAGGGCGAGGGGACTTCCTACCTCGTTCGGAGCAGTGATCACCGGGGATGGGGATGGTTGGCGCTTTAAACCACCTCCGTCCATATCACTATTTTTTGTTCTTTTTCCGAATTCTGTTGTTATTGACTTTTTTCTTACGCTTTTGGATTGGTTTATGTTCTGTTTGGTCGGATAGTCCCTTTTGGCATAGCAGGCTTACCTCTCGTTGCATGATAATGATGAGTCGATGCTTAGCTCTTGAACAACTGTGATGTTGCGTGCTGGTCAAGATTGCGGATCTAATTTACTTAATCATGACAAAACATGTTTTTTCAAGCCGAATGATGGCTTTGTTGGAGGTTTGCTTCGTTTGCTAGAGTGTTGTTTAGTCTTCGTTTAAATGTTTCTATTTTAGATGTTTCGTTGGTTATTTTTAATAGTTCTCTTTGGATGTTTAGACTTTTAATTGGTCCATATTTGGGTTATCATGGCTTGTATTATTTTCTTTAAAGCAATACTAATTAAATCGTCTTGCTTTTTTTAAAAAAAAAGGTTTTGTAAACCTGATTCTGATTCGGACAGTAGATTTGTAATAACCGGGGAATTCCGACTGTTTTAACAGTTGTTTCATCTTGGACTCTAGAATTTATCGTAGATTTTAGACAATTTTCTAGTATTGATCAGTGGATTATTGCTTTGCATTATTCTTACTTACATCATTATTACTTTTAAGAAATGTTTAGATGCCGCGCACCAACACATTATTAGGAATTGTTCAATCCAAGTTTGGAGAGAACATGTGAATTCAAAATTCCTTGTTAGTTCCCTATTTTTTTATATTCATCCACCTTATCTGTTTTCTTAATTTCACTAGTATTAAAGTTCTCCTTGTTCTTAAATGAACGGGGAAATGATCATTGAATTAATATTTACAAATTACAAAAAAGTATTAATTTCTCCCTAAAAAAAAAACTACTCCAATAATGAATAAGCCTGTTGAACATTAGCTTACAGTTGAAGGGGTGGGTTTTGAATGGGACGTACCAATAATCCAGTGGGTCATGTTTGCGGGTTGCCCGAGATTGTAAGCTGTAAAATGTCAGATTTACAAATTTAGGGAGGTTTTTGAAACCTAATGTGAAATATGTGTGTGAGAGCAAAGGAAAGATTATTTGAGAGATTGTTTGGGAAAGTTTGTGGTGCAAACAATACAAGAGAAATCAGTGTACATATATGAATGGTACATTAACTATTCATAAAATCAGAAAAGTTGATTAAATGGAAGAAATATCACTCATCCAAGTAATGTTTCCTTGAGTTGACCGGAGAGAAACTAACTCATAAAAACGACCTATACATATTCATCTTTAGGATATAACAAGAGATCAATGATATGATTTATACCTTTTTTTATTAATAATTGTTGTGAATTTTACGCGTTTTAATTATGTATTATCAGATAATCTGGTACACAAATGCAGAGAATCAAGTTGATACGCATGCACATATTGTAACTAATGATGTCTCAAACGCTTAATAAAAAAATGATGTCTCAAACGCTTCCGAGTGCACGAATATTAATTTGCACATCTTCTAATATGCAAAATAGCTTAAATACCCACCGATGGCACGGGTTCAAGCGTTTTACAATTAAAAATAATACTTTTAACATGTATATCCGTCAATGTTACTTTGATTTACACTAATGTAATTCATTATCATATGAAAGAATAAAAATTGTTTTTATGACATTATTTTCACTTTGTGATTATTAGATCGAACATAGAACATAGTATCAAACCATGATCTTTCAAAAGCAGAAAGATTACAATTATAGTAGTCAAAACTTATTCAATTTTCACCCGTTGAAATGTATCAATGGTAATAAGTGTAAATAAAATGTTATAGTAAACATTAAATCCACTAAACAAAATACTCTGCATTAGTTTGCTACTAAGACAATTAGTATAATTGTAAAGATTTTCCTTAATTTCCACAATGTATCTAGCAAAACATGTTAGCTCAGACATTGGGATTATATGATGAAAACTTACCCAATGTTGTAATTAAAAAAAAGAGGGAGGTAGCAAGTAACTGCCAAAAAGGTAGTTTGAAGGTTTGGTTTTTTTTGTTGCTAAATACTTGTAATTTTGTATTGGCCTTCACTATTTCTACAGATCGAGAAGTATCCACCAAGTGACACAGCCACAATTGTCAATGAAATTTACATATACCCATCAACAAATAACTTCAAGTAAAAGAAACTCTTTATATTCTTATCCATTATGTTATATAATAAACAATTTTCACCACATTAAAAGCATTCAATCAGAACTGTTAAAAGTCAAACTTACTTCTTATTACTGAAGAATGCATGTTGGAACATAAGATCTTAAAGACTTCAACCACCCAACAATTTGAAGATGAAATCAGATTAGTACAATACAGCAATACGAGTAGAGAAGAAATCTCTCTTCTGTTTGACATCAACAACACCTGTGACTTCAAGTATACAAGAAAATAAGATCTTAAAGACTTCTTATTGCCATAAAACCATGGTTGTTTGACTTGTCAAATGCCAGCAAGCAAAATCACTTTAGCTCCCACAAGTCATGCATTCATCACGGTTCACCAATGAACATACAATTTGTGCCATTTTCGTATCAATATCATCATCAATGACATCATTTACTTTCAGGTTCTCCTCTGAGGGAAACCATCTAATGTTTGAGAATAACATATCAAGGTAGTGTGATTAACATAGTTGTTTGAACTTCTGCCTAACCTTATTTATTCTTCGTTTGTACACCGCACTAAGAACTTGCAATCAATTATTCATTCAGACCTAACATGAAAAAAAAGTAAGAAAAAATCAAAATGAAAGTAAAATATACATATAGCCAATTCAATAAGTTAAGTAGAGTAAAGAAATAGAGAAACGGTAGATTAGGGAATATATATGATAGTACATTTGTAAACTCATTTGCACACAACTTTTCAATAGCATTAATGTACAGTTTAACAATCATATGCTCTTTGGTCATATCAGTTAAAATAATGAGCATATGCAGCTCCACCTTAACTATCATACTAGTTACACCTTCCTTGGTCCCTGATACAACTTTCACATGATTCCCAGGTTCAAAGTACTAACAGAGCTTCGTTCACAGCAAAACAATTTCTGAAAAATCCAGCAATATCAACATTAACACATACAAAATATTTCTGTCAACTACATATAAATGTAACAAAAAATAATGTAATAATCCTCACTATAGTATAAAGCTGACAAAAATAAACGTATAAAGTTGACAACGTCTTAGACCATTAGCAAAAAGTAAAATTATTGGATAAAACACTTACTTCAAGGCCTTCCAACTTCCCGTAGCAACTGATCAAAGAAGGGCAGAATAAGTAATGCAACTATAGTATCTGACAACTAACTCCATATTAAAAATAAGGAAGATGATAATTAACAGTGTATTACACATTTCGGCTGTCTAATGAGATCTTAATTGAGCAAACTTTACAATCACCTCTTCTATGCTATTGAATCCACATATGAAAGGTGTAATAATAGAAAATTAAGAAGCAATCTTACCAGCATTAGAACTCTGGAATGGTCATAGTAAACTTCATTGAAAATGGATTTCATGGCTGAGGCTTGTTTTAAAGTTATCAACTCTTGCTGTAAAAAAATAAATCAATAAAAATAAAATAAAAACACCACCAAAATCTATTTTGTACCCATTGGAAAACTCAACAAACCAATTGCTACTTCCATAACAGAGTGACAACAGAGCAGTATAGAACCAATGATCATTAGTTTTCATACCACCCTGTTAACAAATTCAAAGTCCTCCCTCAATCCTTGGACGCCATGCTCAAAACAAATACATTCAACAGTATTATAAACATGCAAAAGAAAGAAAAGCTGCGAAAGAGGAATGAAGGAGAAAGGAAAAAAAAGCAGAAAAGAAAAGCATCTCAGTGAAACTGTATGGTGCTGATCAGAGGAGAACCAGATGTAGAAAAATTAGATTTAGAAAAATCCGAGATTCATCAATTTAGAAAAATTGGATGTAGCAATTGGATTCATCGATTTATACTTCAAGTCTTCTTGTTCTTTACTGCAGTCGCTTGGGTCAGACCCAAATCACCGGTGAAGATGGTCCACAGAAAGTTAATGGTGGCAAAGGTAAGAGTTTCCCATCAGACATCGAATAGAGAGATGATGATGTTGAAGATGTCCTTGGTGGCGCCGGGAATGGAGGAGAAGACCAAAGATCGATAGAGCGAGAGATAGAATTGAAAGATCTCGGTGACCAGTTTTCGCTGGCAACCTCCGGCGTTTCAGATCTGGAACGACCGATTATCTCTGGCCTCGATTCAACGCCTCCCGCAGAGCCCGATTTTCCTGTTGCCCATTCCTCTTGTTCGTCGATTCATCGCCTCACGCCGTCGAGATCCGCTCGTCCCGCACCGAGTCCGCACTGGTACTCCAATTGAAGGTGGGTGGATCCGCATCATGGAGGTTGGAGGACTCTGACGAAAGGTTTTCTGGTTTGTTGAAGTAGAAGAAGTATAGGCAGAAGAAGTATAGGAAGAATAAGAGAATCGTTGAAAGTGAGGAGATAAAAAATCACTTAAATTAGCATAATTATGAATCGAGAGAAAAATGAATTAAATGAAACTGTAAGAGAAAAATTTGATTGCAATTAAATTATATTAATTACTTATTTTACACCTCTTTTCATTTAGTATTTATATTATTATGATATGATGTATTGTGAGTAGTGCATCACATAACCATACAAGGAATATATCCAAGAAAAAAATGTGTTCACGCATGTGACGCGTTGTATGATCAATATTCATTTTTTTGTTTGAGAAATGAATGATTAGTATTCATTTTTTTGAAAAATGATAAAACCGTCCCTAAACAGAATCCTACTTTATTTATAAGTAGTAGATGCAGCATTAACTGTGACATGACCACCTCCCCTGTTGACTTAACTACGTAATCTAACAATATCCACGTACAGCAAGTATAAGAAAATAAAGTTTTATTTTTACAATGATAATAACAAATGCATGTATAATATCACGATATTATTAATATCAGAAGAGTAAAAAAAGTGCAAGTAAAAACTAGGAATGAGAAAAGT
This sequence comes from Stellera chamaejasme, assembly GCA_024586325.1. Lineage (NCBI taxonomy): Eukaryota > Viridiplantae > Streptophyta > Magnoliopsida > Malvales > Thymelaeaceae > Stellera > Stellera chamaejasme. The sequence goes on along the minus strand of CM044982.1, from coordinate 6,834,030 downwards.
GGTGGAGTGTGTAAAATTGAAATTACTAGCTATCATCATGAAAAAAAATTGATGCAGTATTTCCTTATTGGAATTAACAATCGGATCAAGATCCAACTATCTATCATGAGTGACCCGACCGGATTTCGAACGATCTAGGGTGAGTAAACGCTGCCGTATTAAGTCGAAAGCGAGCGAGTTCAACCGAAGGCGTCAGCGTCACTAAAACTGGAGCCCACATTTGCTTGGATGGTCGTAATTATGTTGCTCTTCTCAATGTGAAATGGAGGAAAAGGATTGTTTTTATTTATTTATATATTTTATTCGTTTTGGTGGGTTGTAGTTTGCCCGGAAAATGACATCTTTGACACACCCTTTTTAAATCTTTGCCATCATCGATCATCTCTTGCACAAAATCTGTTTCTTTTCCTATTTCTATGGAGTTCCCATTTGTTATTAGCTCCATTTTTGTTGCTATCTTTAAGTGGAAGATGTTATAGATTTGCGTGAGGAAGGGCCTAATTGGGTGGGTAAATCTCAAAGCATTGTGGAAATTGATGCATGGGGTGGGAGTGAAATGATGATGTGTGAGGGCATTTTGGGGAATGAGGGAGAAAAATGAAAATGAAAGTAAAATAAAATAAAATAGAAAGGGAGTGTGTCTTGTCTGTGTGTGATCATGGGCCTGTTGTTGGAGAAGAATCATCCTTTTGGGACGATGTGAAACAAGGTCCAAAAAGGCAGAGCAGAGCTGCGCAGCGCAAACGGACGAACGATCCTAAACCACGCTACAAGACAAAACAAAACCAACAGAACAAACCCCCTTAAATTAAAATGGGAGTAGTGTGTAATTCTACTACTATTACTAAGTAGTATTTTCTTTTCTTTTCTTTTCTTTTAATTCATCATTTCTCTCTCTCTTCACTCCCCAATCCATCTGTCCCCATGGTATAGTAGTAATATCGACGATCAATATCTTCCATTTCGTATAAAATTAAACGACTTTCCACCAATTTTTGGAGAAAGGTGTGAGCTTTATAAGTTTTTGCTCCGTCTATATTTTCTCCATTTTTGGTCTGGTTCCTTCCTCTCTCCAGCAAAGCAATTTGCAGAGTTAAGTGAGGATCTTTGGTCTTTGCATCGATGGAAACAACGGTTTAGATAAGGCAGGCAGGCAGGTGCGTCTCCCAACAACAATCTCACTGTATTTTCCTCTATCTGGGTTCTGATTAATAAATCTTTCCTTTTTCTTCTTCTCTCTTACTGAATCTGATCATCTAATACCCGAAAAACTACCATCTCCTTTCATTTTTTGTAATCTTCTGCCCAGACGATTCTCAAATACACCATCTGATTCGCTGATATCATCGAACCTCGCCTCGATCATGGCGGTCGCGGAGAATGCCGGGGCTCACGATTTCGATAACACTGTGGTCTCGTCGGAGTCCAATGGCCATAACGATCCGGACAAATCAAAGCCCAGAACTGACTCTGTGTCGGTCAAGAGTAAAGATGGGAACTTTCAAGCCCCTACCGACGATCAGACCCCGAACCTCAAGTACCAGGAACAGCAGGACATAGCAGCTCCCACTGTCAAGGCACAGATGCAGAACAATGGCTCCGATAAGAATCAACAGAAACCAGGAGGGTTTAATGGGGTCCGGACTGTGGAAAACGGGAATGGCGACAGTTTCAAGAATGAGATAAGGGATTTGGTCGAAATGTTGTCCAAGCTCAACCCGATGGCGCGGGAGTTTGTCCCTCCATCTCTCACCAATCGTCAGTTAAATCGTAGCCCCGATCAAAATTTTCGCTTTGTGGCAAACGGGTATGCGTTTCCTGAAAATTTTGTGCTGCCACCTAATCCTGTCAGTGCCAATGGACAGACTAACAGAAGGGTATGTATGATATCGAAAGCTTGTTTCTTTTTAGTATCCATTGCTGTCTTCAGTGTGTTTGGTTCCTTGAGAAACTGGATGAGTTTGTATTGATTTTAGTAGGATGATACGACGCTATTACTTAAGTTCCATAGTTATGATTTTGGGAAAGGCTTTGTTTGATTGGAGTATTTGGTCCGTTTAACGCTTTTATCTTGTAAGCAACTCACTGCTGCGGTTTGCTTATTATGATCAGAAGAGGCATGGTTATGCGCAAGGGAAAAGAAGGATGAATAGTAGAACAAGCATGGCACAACGAGAGGAAGCCATTAGGAAGACTGTTTACGTATCGGACATTGATCAAGCGGTAATAGTCATGCATAATGACTGGCTTTTGTTTGTGCGTGCTCTTATGTTATACTACTGAAAGTTCAGTCTTTTCTGTAGGTTACTGAGGAGCAGCTTGCTGGTCTCTTTCTCAGCTGTGGACAGGTGTTTTCCTTACCCATTTTCTGTACCAAAACCTTTACTTTATGTCACAGTTTGATTATTAACTTGGATTTCTTGTCGATCTGGGGAAAGGTTGTTGATTGTCGTATATGTGGTGACCCCAACTCAGTTCTCCGTTTTGCCTTCATTGAGTTCTATGATGAAGGTATTATGAGAACTCAGCAGTTATTATAAAATGGTTAGTATGCTGCCCTTACTGAAGTAAAAATGAACATGTTTCTGTAGAAAGTGCCAGAGCTGCTCTAAGTTTGTCTGGGACTATGCTTGGCTTTTACCCTGTAAAAGTGCTGCCTTCAAAAACTGCAATTGCACCAGTTAATCCAATGTTTTTGCCAAGGGTAAAGTTACCTTTGCCTTCTTAGCATGAAAGACTATCTGGATTATTCTGATTATAATTTCCTGCTTTTACTGTAAAGCACACTAACTTTATCTATGTTTGCAGTCTGAAGATGAGCGCGAGATGTGCACAAGAACTATTTACTGTACAAACATTGATAAGAAGGTAGATTTGGGTAACCACTTACTGCTTTTTGATTAAATGTATGTGAGTCATTTGATGATTTTATCTTCTCAATTCGTACAGGTCACCCAGGCTGATGTCAAGCTTTTCTTTGAGACTGTTTGTGGAGAGGTTCGATCCTGTTTCAGTCCCTTGCAGAAGTTCTGGTTTCTAGCATTCAAGGATCTCCTGTTGAACATTCCTTTCTTTTTCCTTTTGCAGGTTCAGCGCCTGAGGTTACTGGGAGATTACCATCATTCTACTCGCATTGCCTTTGTTGAGTTCACAGTGGTAACTTCCCATTTGAACTGGCAACCTTATGATGAGCTTATTTGGTTTTTGTATCGAGTATTCTTTAAACAATACCAATTGACCCATAATTTGTTATTAGTTCCCTTACATTTTTTAAAATAATAATAATGATAATAATATACTTTCGATCAAGGGTGAATTGCACTCGCTACTTAAACATGACGGTTTGTTTTAGTTTGGCTTGCGTTAATATGTTTTTTTTTTCATTTCGGGTTGGTGATGCTAGTTCAAGTTTTGCATTTTGTCTTTTTATCGTAGTTTCCTCTTCTTCTTTTTAAAGTGTGTTGTTCATTTCTTCCTCATCATTCTTGCTTTGGTTCACGTTTGATTTGGATCCTGCTATTGTTTTGGTTTCGATGTTTAGAGGGAAGGGAATGCGGTAAACCTTGGACTGAGGCCTTGGGTTCTTGGAAGTAAATTTTGTAACCTGATCAGGTTATGAGAAAGCAATGCCATTTCTTGATAATAAACTAAATGCTTTCAGGTTATGAGAAAGCAATGTTTAGAGGGAAGGGAATGCGGTAAACCTTTCACTTTACACCATTATTAAAAATTTGAAACTAATACAACCTAGAATTGCAGCTTGCAATAGACAATAGTGACAATGTGTTCCTGTCCTGGCTTCTCCGTGGGCTTAAGCTAGAGAAATACTGTAACATTAAATGACTTGTTTCTCTTAGCTTTAATTTTAAAAAATAATTGTCTACAGTCTTTCAGTTTTGCCCCTTGGCTAGAGTTAAATAGATTTACTTTCCATGGGATCGTTCTGTAAAGTTGTATGCCTCCTGATCTCCAGAATGCAGGGGTTTGTAAATACAGAGCCATTTGCCTTTGACATTTATCATCATCTACAAGCAAACATTAAATCATTCTATGCTATTGCTTAATGACAGCATCACATGAGTTTGTGTTATATTTTATGGGAGTGGTGAATGAGAAGGAAGAGAATGATGAGTTTGACTTTTGCAGGCTGATTGTGCTATTGCTGCTCTTAACTGCAGTGGTGCGGTTTTAGGAGCACTGCCTATCAGGTTAGTGACTTGGAGCTGTAGCTGTTTTGTTATTCTTTCATGTTGATACTTGATAGAGGATAAGGAGGCCTAACTTGTGTTGTTGTGGATGACATGTAGGGTAAGTCCATCGAAGACTCCTGTGCGCCCGCGTTCCCCCCGCCCTGGGATGCATTGAAGCTGAGGAGTCCTTCCTTTTCATGATTCTCCCCCCCAACCAACCAACCAACCATCTGCGCTGGAATGCTGATATATATTTACACATACATACAGATACAGAAGTATATTTAAGGTACTAGTGGCGGTCTGTGTTGAGTCATTTTGGCGTTGCGTCTCAGCCCTGTATCTTGGTTGCTGCTTACGGAGAGGGTTTAATTTCTGGCCGCGTTGGTTCAATTTAGCGTATGTAGAGTTGGACGAGATCTAATTCCTTTTCAATCTAAGTTGCATTGCCGTCAAGACTCTAGGCATGCTCCTTAAATCTTGTTACTAGTAGCATGATCTAACACCTGATGTTTCAAAAGGAAACCATTTGATTTTCGTTTGGATGCGGCTGCTAAGAGAAATTTAGCAGAGCGCTGCACTGAGCTTGTGTTGTAACTAAGCAGGCGTGTTGAAAAACATATGGTGGCTTGGTCGGTTGATGCATGTGTTATGTTTCGTTAGGGTTGGCCGCACTTGGGAGGAAAAGATACCAAATGGTAACTACATGTCGCAATGTATCTTTGGCTAACACAAAATCTTGATAGGAGAAAATGTGCAATAAACATTAAACATAATGCTAGTATGGATATTCCGAAAGTGCTTATTGTTTATGAAGATCGTGCAAGGATGATTCTCAAATAATTAAAAATAGTAAATTTCAGGAGTGCATGACGAAATCTTGTTTAAATTGATCTACACCCATGGAACCAAACTGAGAGTTGAATGAATTTTAGTGCAAGAGTCATGTTTCTCCCAGCTATCAGTGTACTAGTATGAGGTGGGCTTTTATTGCTGTTCAAAAAAAAAAAAAACTAGTATGAGGTGGGAATGGATTCATATTGGAATCACACTTTGAGGGGGATGGTGGAAAATGGAAATGGAGTTTAGCTTCTCTACATGTACATTCTTGGTCATCAACTGTAATAATTTTCGGCATTCTTCTAAGTCTGTCAGCTTGAATTCAAAACTCGGTGGTAAAGAAGGTGTCCGTAGAATTTACCTCATCAACTTTTGATTCTGTTGTTTTCATATTCTTTTAAATAATGTCAGTACAGCTGGAATGATCATACTTATTCCACCATTTAACTCGATATTCTCGAGAAAAACAATCTTGATCGTATGGGTCTGTTGAAAACGTATATGTCCATGCCATGATTTACGGGATAGAGTATGTCATCATGAATTTTAAAAGAAAGTGATTTTCATCTTTATTAGGAAAATTTGACAAGTAGGTTTCAAAACTTAATGTCACGTATATAGAATCTTTGTCAAAACTCCAAAACTCCCAACAATCACATAAAAACCATTTTGGAATTATTCCAAGAGTTATTTTTTTTTATTATCAAAAAAGAGAAACCACGAATAAGACCAACAACGAGATACAAAAACCTGTTTAAGGCTTTCATATAATCATAATAATTGTAAAAAAATGGTTGATTTTGAATAAATACAGAAAAATGATTTTGCTATATAAAAGAGGGGCTCCCCATTCGGATGATTTTCACCTTTGAATAATTAATTGTTTTGAAAAGATAATTAGATCTATGTTCCAATTCTTTAGAATTGGAATCTACTAAAATTCTTTCATAAAATTCTCTTCTATTTCTCCTATAAAAATGGTAACTTTTGCTAATTTAAATATTATCAAATTAATTTTAGCATATTTAAAAAAGAACTTCTTACTACAAAATCTACCACTATCACCTTGGTCCATGAGACAATGTTTCTGCACATTCATCTTAAAGTTTGATTTCATAAAATTAATCATAATTTCTTTCTTTCAAATGGAGTAAAAATTATCAAAATATACACATCTCCATGTCATGCAAACACTACGTACCATTATTATAGGAAGAAGAGATTATTGAGAAACTGCATATGCACAAGGTTTATATTTTCTTGTTATTAAATGGGTCAAAATTACTATTGCAACATCTACTAATTCTCCACTAGCTAGAGAAATCGAATTATGTGAGAAATTCTTCTTTCTATTCGGAAAATAGTAGTCAGAAAAAGTATATTTTTATTGATATTTCATAGTTGGAGTCACATTTAAGTGCCAAGCGATCGAGGCCACAACGTCCTTTTGTTGTTACACTCACTGGATTTGGACGTCGATAACCTTGTGCTCCACTTTGGTCTTAGGAATGGAGATAAAGAGCACCCCGTTCTTTAGCTCCGCCTTCACCTTATCCTTCTCGCAGTTCTCCGGCAGCTGTAGCCGTGTGTCATAGGAGCTGACCCCACGGCGGCTCCACCCATCATCTCCGCCTTCATGATCATCTGTCTTGTGCTCTCCTCTGATGACCAAGACGTCATCCTCCACGGCTACCTTGACCTCCTCCTTGGACAGCCCCGGCATGTCGAATCTCATCTTGATCTCGTTCTCCTCCTCCTTAATGTCCCACGGCGCTCGCACCTCCCTGCCGCCACGCCCTGTGTACGCCAGGGTGTCCTCAAACACGCGGTCCATCGCCTCCATCATCTGCCTCATCGTCCTCATCGGCGACAGTGGGTCCATCAACCCTGAAATAATATTTTGTATTCAAGCAATTAAGCAAGAGAGAGAAAACAGAGCTAGGGTTACGTACCGAAGGGAGAGATGGTGTCGAGGGCCCAAGAGCCGCTGCGTCTGGGCTTGCTGCGCTCCACGGCGGTGCCCTGAGCTTGATGATCTCCTTTGGTGTTGGTGACGTGGACGTCGACGGAGTTGTCTGGGCCGGATTGAGCTCTCACGACCGGGAGGCTCCTGCGGCGGCTGAATGAAACAGAGCGGGGAAGAACAGCATTGGTAGTGGTGGGAAGCGTTCTGGCCGCCTTGCTTCCCAGGAATGGTGAGAGAGTTGAAGAAGAAGCAGCAGCAGCCATAATGTTTGAAATTCGAATTAATGAGGTAGAAGAGAATAGATGATCAGCTGGGAAATATGTAAACAATTTTATTGGTTCACTTCACTGCACTCGTCTGGATTGCATTAGTGGGCAATGTATTGTAGGATTATATAGAGAGAAAAAAGAGAGACGATGAAGGTAGAGGACAAACAAGTCAAGTGTAGAGGGATCGTGAAGGTGGTGGTTTTAGCCAAAGAAAGATCTGAAACTTCTCGACTCCTCCACGTACCCAATTTTTCTGGCCCTCTCTAGTCCCTGTCCCATCACTTTCACGCTGCGCTGTGCTTTTATAAACATAGACAAATACTATACTAGCTAGTATAGTATTTTAAGATGGATTAATTAAGCTGTTCCCTTAACTCTAATGGTTATTTTTTGGATTTATTTTATCTTTTCATCATGTTCAAGTCCCATTTTAAAAATTATGGTGCATTGGTGGTCCTTCTGTCCATTTTTACCGTTAAGTTTAACGGATTTTCTGGAAAAATTATAATTTTAACTATTAAGGTTTTCTTAATAACTTTATTTTATTTGCACTGTCTAAAATAATATTCAAGTCACCCCCAAACAATTTAAAACTTAACAATACCACCCAAATTTTTCAAACTTCACCATTAATTCACTACACTTCCAACTAGTATAGCTCAGCTCAGTCAGCCCGAGCTCGAGCAGGCTGAGCTCGAGCTCCTTTCGACGAGCTCGAATGGCTCAAGCCGTGGAGCTCATTTTAGCTCGTTTCAGGCTGTCGAGCTCGGCCAGGCTCGATTATGCCCCAAACGAGCACGCGAGCTCGTTAACGGCTTTTCGCGAGCTCGTTTTAACTATTAAGGTTTTCTTAATAACTTTATTTTATTTGTACTCAGTCTAAAATAAACCTCGAAGTCACCCCCAGCTCAATTTCGAGGCTTAAGGCTCGGCACCCAAAATTTTCAAACTTCACCATTAATTCACTACACTTCCAACAATCACTTGACCGCCACCAGACAACCGCCGCCAACCACTAGCCACAATTGCATGTCGTCGGACCACCGTCGCAGGCCACCAAACTACTACCACCACCATGCCGGAGATCCCTGGGTGGCGGGGGTGGTCTGGTGATTATTGGAAGTGTAGTGAACCAACGGTGAAATCTGAAAATTTTCGGTGACATTGTTAAGTTTTAAATTGTTTGGGGGTGACTTGAATGTTATTTTTCCGGAATATTCGTTAAACTTAACGACAAAAATGGACGGACCATAACTTTTAAAATGGGACTTTAACATGACGAAAAGATAAAAGAGAACCGTAATAGGACGATGATGATGATTTAATGATATCCATTCATAAATAAATAAATTAGATAGAGGAGAGGAGAGTATTGAGGCCCAGGCCCAGTCGGAATCAAAGGAAGTGTGAAGACCCAAGCAAAGCAACCCACAAATTATCCTCTGTGCTGAAAAGCAGGTCATGATGGTAAAGAAAAAGTGACCATGCTAAAAATACTGGATATCAGATTCTTTCTTTTCTGTTTAGGAAAAGTGAGCAGCCCATCCCAAGCCAGTTCAGTTATTGGAATAAATTCGGGCCTTCCAATTCCTAATCCTCCCTACAAACAACATGTGTGTGACCAGTGTGATGTGAAGCAAGAATAAAATGTTCCATAAACACAAAGTTACACAACAAACAAACCAACCAAAAGCTACTGTAAAACCAAACCTCTCACTTTCACCGTTATCGAGAAGGAAGAACAAACGACCAACAACTCTTTCATGCTGCTGCTGTCTGTCTACCATGCTCACTTCACTTACCAAAGCAACAAAAAAAACAAAAAACAAAAGTAACCCCCATTAATGAACATGCCACCTCACAACATCTCAGGAATTCTTTTTTTTTTTCTTTTCTTTTACAGCGAGGAGGAGGTTAACGTTAAAGGAGTACTATGAGATCGATCAGCAATGCATGCAGCAGTGTAATTAACAGGTATGTTACTTAAATGTAGAGTGTACCAGTGGTTCTTTAACTTTAATTCTTGTTCTAGTAGGATCTTATTTTAACATTTTATCCTCTCTAAGTCCTATTTTAAAAAAATTTACTCGTTCATAGTCCTTCCATCATTTCTACAGTTAAGTTAACGGAGCTTATGGGAAAATAACAATTTTAACAATTGAACTTTTCCTAAAAGTTGTATTTGTACCGTAAGTTTTGAACATAATAATTTAATCACTTCCAAACAATTTCAAAGTTAACAATTCTATCAAAACTTTTCAAAAGTTACTAATACGCCCACCACCTTCCTCCCACCTCCGGATCACCGATTCGCGGCCTAGGCTCGCCGATTCGCGGTCTGGGCTCGCCGATTCGTAATCCGGCGTTGGTCCGGGTTTGGGTGGAAAGTGGTGGGCTTATTGTTAACTTTTGAAAAAAATTGGTAAAATTATTAACTTTGAAATTGTTTGAGAGTGATTAAATTATTATGTTCAAAACTTAGGGTACAAATAGAGCTTTTAGGGAAAGTTCAATTATTAAAATTATCATTTTCCCATAAATTCCATTAAACTTAACGGTAGAAATTGAGAAATTGACGGAAGGACCATGAATGAATAAAAAGTTTTAAAATGAGACTTAAAAATGACAAAAAATTAAAATAGAACCTCAATAGGACAATTATTAAAATTAAGGAACCTTAGGTGCACTTTAATGGTACTTATAATAATGGTAATGGTTATTGTAACTACTGTGACAATTATAACGTTAAACTGCAAAGGCAAAGGTAGCCCAGCCAGCCCCATTCAATTATTTTACTGCTCCCTCTGCCACTCCACTACACCTCCTCTTGTGCATTTCTTGAACAAGTAGTACATCCACAGCCCTTTCAAACTAGCTCCCAGACAAAGTTTCCTACCTACCTCCCTCCCGCTCACTCTAAATTACTACTTCGTCAATCATCAATTAATGACGGTGATTGATTTATGTTAAAACTAAAATCCATCAAATAATTACTCGATTTTGTTTAAGGAAGTGCATAAGACAAGAAAACTTTAGCATGCATGCTAATTAAAAGTTTCAGTTGTGCTAAAAAGAGATGATATCGCATGCATGGTTATAAATAAATTAATCTTCCCGTGTCTGTGAAGCAGTACTACTGCTTTTAACAATTGATGTCACTTAAAGTTCCCACCTACTCAGATCGCATAGAGATGCTCCTCAGACTTAATTATTACCAAGTCCCGACTTCTCTCTTGTTATTCATCAGTTGTTATTCATCAGCTGCATGCGCACCAACAGCTTAGGAACCAAACTCATGGGAAAGACAGGAGGCTGGTTCAGTGCCGTAAAGAGAGCTTTCCGGTCTCCGACCAAAGACATGAGCTGCAGTAGTAGTCACAAGGACAAGAGAAGAAGCGACGACCACGACCAAGATGAGGAAGACCAAAAGGTAACTAATTTGGCAGTACTCATGATGTTCATGATCCATGCTCGGTTGTTAATAATGGGGGGGATTCGTTTTGCAGAAGAGAGGGAAACGAAGATGGATTTTCAAGAAAGCTTCAACTTTTCACCAGGAGACGACTTGGATCATACAGCATAATAACGAGGCACCAAATGTGACTGATTCTAGTACTGTCACTACCCACGTCAAAGCGACGGCCGCGGCGGCGGTTAATGAATATTCCAGTACTAGCACTACTACTGCTACTGCGGAGACAGCAGCAGATGATCAGAAGAGACATGCCATTGCTGTGGCCATTGCGACAACGGCGGCTGCTCAGGCGGCAGTTGCGACGGCACGCGCGGCTGCTGAAGTCGTCCGCCTTACACACTCCACTTTCAGCACCCATCACTTGGCCGCCATCGTTATACAAACCGCTTTCAGAGGCTACTTGGTAGTAACTACTTACATAATGAAGTAGCTAGTAAAACAGTATACACACACATTACTCTGAGCTGCATGCAGGTGTAAATATATATATTTTGTTGTGTAATATTGTTAGGCAAGGAGAGCTTTGAGGGCGCTGAAGGGGCTGGTGAAGCTGCAAGCTCTTGTCAGAGGCCACAACGTCCGGAAACGAGCTAATGCGACGCTCAGGTGCATGGAGGCGCTGCTTCGGGTTCAAGCTCGCCTGAGATCAGACCAACAACGGAAACACCACCTCTCCGTTACCAGCTCCGTGGAAGATAGCAGAAGCTCCAATATCAGTACTGACCCCAATAGCTTAATATGGGGCTCCCATTTCACCGACAGAAAGTCCACTGTAAGATTAGTTATCACTACTTTTAACTTAATTTGTTTGTTTCTCCTCTACATGCGTGTACATGGAGAATTCTAATTAATTTGGTGCTGGCCTGTTTTGTGATGCATTGCAGGGCAGGGATGACAGTGGCAACAGCGAGGACTGGACTCGGTGGGACGATAGGCCCAAAACACTGGAGGAGGTTCAAGCCATGTTGCAGAGAGCTAAAGAATCGGCCATGAAGCGTGAACACTTCCTTTCGCAAGCTTTCTCCAATCAGGTACATCTATTTAATTTCCACTCATAATTTGCATCCATACATGCCGTTCAGTTCTTGCTTAATCTGTTCGTGCACATTTGAGGAAGTGAAAGTGTTTTGAGTGACCAACAGATGTGGAGAGCAGAGAGGGAGGCCATAAGCCAAGGCCATGAGACCAGATCATGGACAACAAGATCAGCAGCCCCAGTTAAACGGCCATGGGAGAGCTTCCACAACGCCAGAATCTCCTGCGATGTTAGAGACAGAGACCCCGTTAAAATTGTCCAAGTCGACACTGTCAGGCCCTATTCTTACTCCACCCCTGTTTCCCAAAAGCCCCACCATCAGCAGCGTCGGACTTCTTTCTCCACCTCCTCTCCGGCGAAGCCAAGCCCAGTCCAGGTTCACTCCGTCGCCAGCCCTCGCTGCTACCGACCACTCCAGCCTCACACGCCGGCGCCACACTACATGGCTGCCACCGCCTCTGCCAAAGCTCGGTTGCGGTCGCAGAGTGCGCCGAAACAGAGGCCATCAACTCCGGAGAGAGAGAAGGTCAGTTCGGCCAGGAAACGCCTGCATTTTCCGGCTGCCGCAGAGTCCAGCTTCTGCAATGAAGGAAACGCTCCGTTCTACGAGTATAACACGGGAAGTCCTCGGTTCATCATGAATAGCCATGGAAGCCATTTTGGCATGGAGCAGATGTCCAGAGGGTCGTCGGAGAGTTTTGGCCCTGAAATCTTTCCGCCATCTACTGCTGACATAAGCAAGTGGTTGAGATAATTAACGGAATGATTCAGGTCAAATTACTCCAATGGTCGGAATAAATATATAATAAAAAATCAGAATCTGAATTGAATTGTAGGTTGGTATGCGATTATGGTTGTAGTCAGGGCAGCTTCTGTGACAGTCGGCCAGCGTTTCATGTTTGTTAGCTATGGAGTTTACTTTGACCAGCATTTATTTGCAATCTTTCGTTAATCAGAGACTAATTATTATGGCCTTTCTCGTTTCTTTGCTTTATTTGTCCGTTCAATTGATATCTGAAACTAAAAATAATGAAGAGGAAAAGCAAAAGAAAATAAAGGGAAAAAAAAAAGTTGAAAATCAAAGAAAGCTACATAGAGATTCTTGTTCCACAGCTGTTCCTTAGGCCGAAAAAGTGGCGACAAAAACATTGAAATATTCACCAGAAAAAAGAAGAAGAAAGCGTAACGAATTGCCAAAGAGCTTGTAAGGATTACACTACTACATGACATAACAAAACAACCGTTACTTGAAGACAAATGTTTCCTCGTTCAACTCGAAGAAGCCATCTTCCCGTGGCTCAACCAGACCAAACCGATGTCGGAATTTGCTCCGGAGCTGCCTGGTGTCGGACTGTCACTGCCGCTGCTGTCAGATAAAGATAACACACCTCCTCTTTGTAAAACCCCCGACGGCGAAGACCCTGCCGTCACCGCTGAAGTACTGCACGAAATGCCCTCGCCGGCAACCGGCGAGGCTGGGTCCGACAGTGCCACATCCGCGGTCGCCGGTTGGCGAGGCCGTAGCACCTCCGCGAGTGGTCCTCCTGCGGAAGACGCCGACCAAGACGATCGGGCCGACCAATTTGTAAGATCTGAAGATTTAGCATCAATAATACCATGTTGACCCGCAACACCATTGTCATCATCAATGGCATCTTTGCCACCGACAGTGAGGGAAAGAGGAGATGGACAGAGCCCTACACTTGAGGAAACAGAGTTTCTGCCGCAAAGATCTGGGGTTGTGTCGTCCGTTGCTGTAGCACCAGACCAAGCATCGATAAAACCCCTATCAGAATAACTCAGAGGAGCTGTATCAGGATTGAAGCAGAGGGGCCAGGTATTGTTTGTTTGTTGATCTTCTCCAGAACTGAAGCTAGCCAAAGAACTCAGCCGCAGAGTTTCGTTATGATCCTGGAGAGGAATAGGCTCTCCATTCATCACCCACTCCAAACCACCCCTTCAACAAATATATATATATATAAAACAATCAGCAAAACTGGAGTACATGACTAACATGATAGACTATATACTGACAAATTGAACTGAACGCGTACCTGGGCTCTTTGTGGGATGATACTGAAGGAACCATACAGCCAAAGATTGCAGCTTTCTCGGAAGCCTGATTCTGGTAGGAGGTTTGACCCAGATTTGAGACGAACAGGTGAGACCCAGGAGCAATGTTGTTAGTGAAATCAATGGCAGAAGGAGAAGCCGAATAAGGGGGATCAGTAGAAGGATTAGAATGGCGGTTAATCTTCTTGGTAAGTAGTTCCACATGCTTTCTTGAACGGGGACGGCCTCTGTGCATGTGGCGCTCGCAGTACTTCTGGTCAGGCGCCACATCTCTCGAGCACCTCCATTTCTTTCCGTCGGTTCTCCTGCACCGCCCTGGCTCGGCATCGCCACCTCTTCCGGGCAGCCTCAGATTCAGCCCATTTCCAGCTGATCCACAAAACAAATAAAGATTACAACTTTGCACCCAAAAAAAAAAAACAAATCCGAATCTGTAGACATATTAGTATAGCATAAAGATAGCGATTTTTACGTGGAGCTTGAGAAGCAGCAGCATCATGTGGGCTTTTGGTAATGAGAGTGAGAAGATGAGGAGGCACGGGAAGAGAAGCTACCATATACTTGTATATCAAAGCTTGTCTCTCAAGTTCCTTCCACTGCGCTCTTGTAAAAGGGAACTCCAGAGACATCACTTCTGTCACAAAATCATTAACCAGTCTCTCTCTCAGTTTCAGCGAAGCCCAACATAAAAAACAAACAGTTACTCCCTTTCTAAAATTCCCTGTTTGAGACAAATGAGTATGGAAAGAGAAAATAAATAAAAAAGATTTGAACTTTCACCGACTTTGGGTCTTGAACTACCAAGGCAAAAATAAGAAAAGTAGTATGGAGAAAAACCCAAAAGAGAAGTAAAAGGAAAAGACAAAAAAAAAACAGAGCTGGGTATACCTGGGGATTTGAAGGGTGTGTGAGTATGAGCAGTAGAAGACATGTCAAACTGAAAAGGTTGCAGCCAAAATTCTCCATCTCCAGCACCAGCAGGTGAAGGAATACAAATGGAAGGCTTAGGCCTGCTGTTGCTGTTAGAGGTGGGGTCATGAGCAATGTTTGCCTGGTTAAGCGGTGCAAACGGACGGCTGTGATCATCATCATCATCCTGAGGAAGCATCCTCCTCCTCGTCATCATCATCATCTTCCAAGTTAATGAATCATCAACACCCTCACTTCTTCTACTCTGTTTGGCTGCCTTGCCTGAGACGCCAAACCCTTCCATTCCTCTTAATGAATCCATTTTCTTTTCCTTCCCTATTGGGTAACCTACCTTTCCCTCCAAACAAGCATACACAAGAAGTCCCCCACACCACAATTCCTGAAAAAGAACAACTTTCTGATTTCCTAACCGACTCACTGTTCACCACCAGCAATATCAAAATATGTGAAGCCAAGCCAAGGACTGCGTTTATATTTTGAATATGGGCACATAAATTTCATCTCCGTATTCTCAAGGAATTATCTTTTTTCCTCAAAAAAGATTGTATTTTTCCTCTTTGGCAACCATAAAAAATCTTCCTTTTTAATTTGAAAAGGACAAATAAAAAACTTAAGAGGGAAAAGAAGAGGAAGCTGGGGTGGAAATGGCTAGGTGATTTGAATAGTGTGGGGGTTGGGTTGGGTTGGGGTTTTATGATATGGGGGATGGGTTGCCGCCACTCTCGGCCATTGCTATGCTTCCATACTTCCAACATTCGCACCGTGAAGGAAATAGACAAAACAAAGCGAAAAATAAAATATCGCTTTCTTTCTTCTCTTTCATCATTATTATTGTAGCATCTATCGTTATCTGCCATGCAATATAGATTGCCGTACTAAATCACCCCTCTTTTCTTTCCCTTACCCTATAAATGAAATAAAATAAAATAGAGTAGTAAATAATAATGAAGGATATTTTCTTCCTCTTCTCCTTCCTCTTTAATACCCATACTCCCTATCCACCCATCTCTAAAGTCTAAACATCAAAAAAAAAAAAGAAAAACAAAATCAACAAGGCTCGCACATGCCAAGTTGAACGAACAACCATGTTCTGTCCAAAAAGAATGTTAGGCTTAATTTTTGATATTGTATTTGACGCAAATATCTATTATGAAAAATTCAATAAAAAAAATCATACAAAAATATATTGTAAAACTACAAATATTGATTTATCATATATATGCATATAAATTAATTATTTGATCTTATATTAAAAAGAGTTGAAGAAAAAAATCATAAATTAAATGTTGAAAACGAAACGTAACATTCTTTTTGGAATGGATGGAGTATATGGAATTATGGACCGAGGCACGGAGCTATCTTCATTGTGGTGATGGGCGGTGGGGCGAGCAGGGGTCACCCGAGTGTGGACAACGGTAGATTTTTTAGTTTAGTTGTAGCTGTTTGATATCAACTATTAAAAAAATATCTAAAACGTTACAACTAATTGAAACAATTATTTCTCAAATGAGACATCTCTTTATAATGCTTTTCATTTTTTTTTTCTTTTCAAAAAATCATGCTTTTCTTTTTCTTTTTTCTTTTAATGAACATATAATGTTATTATTTGTGAATGCTTTAATTATCACGTTAGCTGATTCTAACTTTTAAATTTTCAGGCTAATTTACATTTGATTTATTGTATTTCAAAAAAATCTTTGTTTGCTTACTAGTGAAGTCATTTGTTTATGCTAACATACAATTGTTCTTCCTCTCAAATGTCAAGTGCACAAATGGTCATTTATTTTTGTTTATTGTCTTATACATGTATTATTTTAAAATTTTATCATATTAAAATCTTTTATTTTTATTTATGAGGTCATTTTGTCGGGGTAAATTATTCATTTAATTTTTTTCATTTAATCTGTTCCTCTCTTAAATTCCAAATTAGTTTTAAAAAAACTTTGTCATTTTTTTCTGGAAAATTCGAAACTGAGCACATTCTTAACAAAGCCAAAAAACAAGAGGAAGAAAATAGAATCAACTTGTTGGTGAATTTATTTTGCGGAACATTTATAGTAAGAGTACTTGTCGAGACAAGATGGAAAAGAGGCCAGCGTCCGTTGTTTTGGGGTATGAGGTTAGGAATTAGGACCGCGTTTGGGAAAAGATACATAAGTGCGTAGGGAGCTGTACATGAAAAACAGGGCCCACTCCAGACACGTTGCGGTACCTAATTCTCGCCGCTTCCCTATTGCGGTCCGTCAATCTCACCTAACTAATAAGAATATTTTAGTCTTTAAATATGTAATTGATTAAATTAGTTAGATAAAACCAAAAAATAAATTAATTAGATAATATTATGATCAATAGTTTTCAGAATATAAAAATGAAAGAACACGAAGACCTAGCCGCCGCTTCATGCTCCCTCCTTCCCACGATTGTTACTCACTATCGTCGTCGATGATTCAGTCGGGACTCCCCCTTTGATCTACCGATGCAGGATACATCGGAAGTGTCGTCAATTTGTTTCCTTAGTAGTTTTGTTTCAACTCAATTTCAGTAAGAAACGATGGTCCGCTTTACTCCGCTCTTGTTGCAGCGCCGCCGCTTAGGTGGCTATGTCTCGGTCTTGGGTTGGCTCTCGCTGGTGATCCCGAGGGCTCACGCAGCAGCGTTGTTGGGCTTGCCTACCGGAGCTCTCACTTAGTTGTTGCTAAGGAGTTGCCGGTGGGTCTGGCACAGCATCAGGACGTCCATGTTTTCTCCGATCCTTATTTGCTCAATCTCGAAGGTGATGGAAAAAAGGCGAGGTTGGAACATGTCCACCCTAGGCATGGCAACGGTTTGGTTAAAACCGTGAACCGTGGTTAACCAAACCGTAAATGACGGTTTAATCCGTGGATTATATCCGCGGTTTCGTGGTCACGGGTGTCTGAGGAAAACCGTGAACCTAGCGGTTACGGTTATGGTTTAGGTCTATCCGCGACCGTGGATATCCATTACCTAAAAACCGCCAAACCCAAGCCCAAACCCAAGCCCAAGCCTTCATACCCTAACCCGATATCTAATCTAACCATTCCTAATCCCAATCTCTACACCCAACCCACCATTCCTAATCTCAATCTCTACACCCCAGCCCACCATTCCTAATCTCAATCTCTACACCCCAGCCCACCAAGCCCAACCCGTTTCTAATCTGAAACCCATCTTAATATTCATCCAAGGTATCAAATATCCATGGATATAACCACGGATGTGGTTAACCGCGGTTTCGCGGTTATGGGTGGTAACTGTCAACCGCTTGAAAAAAACCGTGTAACCGTGGATATCGAATAAACCGCGGTTGGCGGTTGTGGTTATGGTGCATCCGCGGTTAATCCGCTCCGTTGCCATGCCTAGTCCACCCTCGCCTGAAGCCATGAACCAAGGAAAACGGAGTCAACTTGGTAAAAGGTCGACATGGTTTTCTCCGAGATGCTTACAACTCCTATCTAGGTATTATGATTTTATAGTTGTTGGACTACCTAGTTTTGCTTTCCCCCATGTTATTAGTAAGATGTTTTATAAGTATATATTTAGGATTAGCTTATACAGTCAACCAGATTTTCTATAGGTACTTCTTACCATCGCACTTTCATGATGTGCCGATATCATTTTGCTCTTGTAGAGCATTTCAGGGGTATCGGGTGCCTGATTCAGATATTTCTTCTGTCATGGTTTTATTAGTGCACTCAAGCCTTTTTAGGCAGAGCAAGAACTACCAAAGGTTATACCTTGGGTGTGTGAGTATTCTTATGCTTATTTTATTTATTTTAGCACTTTATCTAGTTGGGGAAAATACGGTAGTAGCTATTTATGTTGAGTAAATTCTGCTGGCAGTCCCGTAAAAATAATTATTCTCTTGTTTTAGTCCTATTTTAAAAGTTTGTCCTATTTTGATCCTATCCTATAGTACATTGTCCTATTTTGGTCATTTCCGTCCACTTACCCCGTTAACCTTGACGGATCAACATGAAATGATTGATTTACCCCTCTTTTGTTTACCTAGGCTGCCGACAATTTCCCATCCCCCCGGTGGCACAATCAATCATGCCAACCTTGAGATCGCATGAAGTGTCCACTTCCTCAGCCGCCGCATCCAAACTTACAGCAATCAACAGGTTGCGCATCACCAGATGAACATTCCCTTGCAGATCTCTGACCACTCTGACCAGTAAAACAGTTCATTGAACCATTTGAGACCTTCCCTCCGCCGGAAATGGCCGCACAGCTCGGCGACACACTTCTGAAATAGTTGAAAGAGTAAGTGAAGTTCTGCAAATTCGGCAGTTGACACACGGCGGCCGGAATGTCGCCGGTGAACTGATTATGAGCCACATCAAGCTGCTCCAAGCTCTTCATATTCCCGATCTCCAAAGGCAAAGACCCTTGCAAATGATTAAAGCTAACATCAAACACCGTCAAATTCTTCAACATTCCGATCTGTGGCGGAAGACAACCGGTGAGATTATCATTCAACAAAATAATCTCATTCAATGTCCGGCCCATCTTCCCGATACTCGCCGGAATACAGCCACCGAGATCGTTGTTAGCCAAAACCAGAATCGAAACCGGAGAGTTCCCAAGATTTGCCAGAATCCCGAACTGGAACTGGTTATCATTCAAAAACACAGCATCCAGATCTTTATCGAACAACGCCGACGAGACTTGACCTTCGAACTCATTGAACCGAAGATCGAGTGTGTTCTAGAGGAGAATCAACTGTCGGTAGTGGAGGAATCAAAATCGGTAGTGCATATTGAGAATGGAAAGAGAAATCGATGAGGAATTTGGAGACGATGAGAAAAGGGGCAGTGATAAGGCTAGAAGAAGAATCAGTATAGAAGAGAAAGGGCAGGAGAAATTCAAGCTATTAGATTTAAAGAGTGATGCGGAAGATACATGCATGTGGTGGTGGCGGTGGTGGTGGAGGTAGATGAGATGACATGATGATGAGCCATGCTTGTATGTTGGTAATATGGTAACTACAACTACAACCTCCAAGGGGACACTAGCTTAAAATCAACTATTGTTGCGTTGTGTTCATTTGAAATGTAAAAAAAAATTGGGAAATTTGAATAAGTGTTTTTAATTGATAGATGAGATGTATATTAATAAAAAAATTTAAATAAAATATCATTTTATAGAAAATTGATAGTAAATTGATGAATTTAAAGTTTTTTTGTGAATTGAGAATTGAAAAAGTGGAAACTGTTTCCCACTTTTTTGTAGTCGAACTGAGCCGTAGTCATCATTCATCAACTTTACTACTACCTCCTTCTTTCCGCAAAATTGTTCGGTTTATTTTTCAGTATTTAATTTATATATAATTTTTTGAATATGTTGATATATAAAATTAAATTAACTAATATGCACATGTCATACGAATGTGTCTAGTTTCTAAATATATTTTTCTAATAATTTTTTTAAAAATTGAGTCAAATACAAAATCAAAAATCAAACGGAATAATCATTGTAAGGCCCTATTTGGCAGAGCTTAACATGCTTAAGCGAACACTTAAGCGAACAGCTTAAGCCTAACATATGAGCTTGAATTACCAAATTACCCTTTTTCATCAAATTAGGAAACCAATTGAGAATATGGTAATTTGGTAATTTTATGCTCAAATGCTAAGGCTTAAGCTGTTGGCTTAAGCATGTTAAGCCCTGCCAAAATGGGCCTAAAACTAAAGTACCATACTACTTCCTCTATCCCAAGATTGTCACATTATTCTCTCTATCTATTTATGAAAAAAACATTGCTGGTGAACAGTGGCACAATCAATTGGGTTATGCCACGTCATTCATTATATATTTTTTAATTATATTTATTATGTTAATTTTGGAAATTGGTATTTTTTTTATTTTTTATTTATTTTTAAATTATATTTATTTTCCACAAGAATAAACTCGGAGAGGGTGGAACACTACTGGTGAACAGTGGCACAACCAATTGGGTTGTGCCAGGTCATTCATTATATATATATATTTTAATTTTTTTAATTTTTTTTAAAATATATTTATTATGTTAATTTTGAAATTTGGTATTTTTAAATTTTTAATTATATTTATTTTTATTTTTTAATTATATTTATATGTTACTAATAGGAAAAAAAATTGTTAATTTTGAAAATTGGTATGAAATTGGTAATTTTGAAAATTAGTATAAAACCAATTGCAATTGCGTCGTGTCACGTCATCTATTTTTTCCTGCATTTTTTTCCTTTAAAGTGTGTTCATTTACTATTTATATAGGAAAAGTTTGTAAATTTGAAAAATGAAATGAAATTTGTGAGAGATAACATTTTTTTAGAGAACATTGTTTTGACTTTTATTTCTAATTATTATGTTTATTGGTCCTCGAAATTTTTGAAATCTGAGTTTTTAACTAGGCCAAAGATTTTTTTTATTTACAATCATTTATTACTTATTTTCTCTTTTATTTCATGAAAGTAGACCACAAATATTTGGTATTTTAGTTGATGAATAAGCACCTCATCCATCTTATTTCTTCGCTTTTTCTTCTTCATTTTGGTTGCTTTAAAGTGTGTTGGTTAATAATTTTTATGGAGATCAAAAGTTTTGATAATTTTGAAAGTGAATATAAAATTTGTAAGAAATACAGTTTTGTGGATTCTCTTATTGATGAATAATACCCTCAATAGATATATCCTCAATACATATATATATAAATAGACAAACTCCATTACTTACCTTTAACTATTTTGAAAGTATAGTATTGGCCCCCGACCCTAAATTTTCAAAACATCATTAAGTGCAGTGTCGTTTTTTTTTGCACGAGAGAAAATTCAATTACAGTTTATAACTATTTAAAAAGTAGCATGTTGTCATCAATGTTTCAAACCTTATGGCATGGTTTTTTCCCTTCTTTGAGTGTTGATGATTTTAACGAAAAGTAATAATGTGTAATTAATATTTGTACTTAAAACTCTATACATATACATAAATTTTGTATAAATAGTATCCACCTAACCTAATGAGATTGTGTCACCTCATCATAATTTAGTGATTTTATTTATTTGTGTTTCAAATTATTTAAGAGACTAAATCTCTATTTTACTTTTATTTCTTATTATTTTACGTTTGGTCTCTAATGTTTTAGACTTCATATGATAAAATGTAAAAATTCTTAGACCTAATTTTTTTCACTCATAATAATTATATACTTTATCATTTATTTCATAAAAATATACATTTATTTCACTTAATATTACATTCTTATTAAATTCTTATAAAATATTGCAATTTACACCGCTATAAAGTGCGGGCAATTAAACCTTGTTTTCTTACAATTTACAAAAGAAAAGTATAATCTATATGGGATGGATATAGTATTAAACTGTCAATGGGAACTTTTTTTTTAAAAAAAATTTTTCTTTGAAATACGTATAAAGGTACAATGATTTTTTTTCTTTGGAGAAGAAATGACTTTTAATTTCCCAGCCCACTCCGACTCTGCTTCTCCCACGGTGTTGGCCATCTACGTGTTTCGGCTTCGGATGTCGTGCCATGCCCGGCCCATGGGTTATCTCTAAGCCCTTCAGATTTTGTGCCATGTCTGGCCCATGGATCACCTCTAAGTCCTTTACCACTCTACGGCTCAGTTCAAGTGGGCTCTTTTCTAGAAATTAAGTAATTTACAATCTCACACATCTCAGGGTGGCAAAGAAAGGTGACTAGATTAGCAGTTTGATATTTATGTAAATAAAATAACTTTTTGACACATTTTTACATCTTTCTATGATTGAAGAGGGTTTGAATTTGAATAATTTATGAAAAAACTTGTTCTACTCATATGTTGAACTGAGCATACATTTATTTTAAGTATTAAATGCATGATTTGTTTTCTTCAACATTCTAACGTAAAAGCCTAATTATTTTATATATTATGATAATTTATTATGTCTAATTTTTAAATATACTGAAAATTTGAGTCAAAGTTATGGTTTTACTAAAACAATATGAGTAGCTTTTACTCATGCAAAATTACATACATTATTCTTCCTGTTATGACTTCTCTTTTAATATGTCCAATGTGCATTTGCATATCAAATATGCAAATTTGCAAGGTTTACGCAATATTACATCTAAGGAACAACACAAATAGGATGGAGGAAATAGAATATGTTATGTTATCTCCTTTCTTATCCAAATTGTAAAGAAAAAAGAAGTTTGTTCAAATGATCACATTTATAGTATATTTGGTAACAGTTTCTCTAAGTAGTTATTATGTTTTGAAAATATTATTTGGGAGTGAGCTTTTAGTGTTTAGCTGTATACTTGTTTGATCTCAATTTTTATTTTTTAAAACAGTTACAACTAATTAAAACAGTTATTTGTAATAATTTCCTTTACTTTTGCTGCCGCAACATAGAGGCTATCACATTCGGTTTTATAACAGTAGTGGCAAACTTAAACCGGGTTTGACAAATTTTGTCCCTAATTTGATCTCCCAAAGTATTCTGATTTGGCCCTTCCCTCGGAACGAAATGAACACAAGAAAGAAAGAAATGACTTTTGGTCAAATGCACATGTGAAACCGAGTGTATATCGCAAGTGAGAAAGTAATTTGAAAAGTAATACTCCGTATCATAGTTGCGAGAGAAAATTATTTGAAAATATTTACAGCCCATTTGATTGGCTTTAGCCACCGTTCCAAATTTAATTTATGTTATTTTTTTTGTATATACATGAAAATTTTCTTTGTATTTATTATTTTTAAATATATATTTATTTATATTTGAGCAAAATACAATTAAATTCTTCATATATTTATGTATTTTGTTGACTTAAGAAATGACTTAAGCAAACCAAATAGCCCCTTACTCCATTTGATGGATTTAGGTGAAAGTTTCTGTGAAAGAACATATCCTAAATAAACGCCGTTAATCTGACGCATTCACAGTATGAGGTGATATTCATACTTACCCACATACATTTTGAATTGTGCAAATTGAACCCAAACTTTTAATTACTCCCAAACCCTTCTTCAGTCAGTGAGTGTTGTTGTCATAATCATTAATCATGGCCACCGACCCCTCCACCTCTGTAGTCTGTCTGTTGCATCAACAGGACACAGCTTAGTAGAAGAGTTGCTTGCTGCCCAGGTTTCTAGTTGCTACATTAATTCATCACGAATCTCTTTACTTAGCCTACTAAATGCTGATTAAAACTGGTTGTGTTGTGTAGTAGTGTAGCTTCCAATTCTATCGCATACTTGCACTATATATATTCTTGCGAGTGAGACAAAACTCCGGTTGGTCGACGACAGAAGACCAAAGACTGAAACTTGGAATCTCTTTTGACCCATGCGCATGCCGCCCGATCGATCCATCATCACCAGCCGATCCAAAAGCCCTTTCAAATCAAGAAAACATAAAATAACCAGTGATAGATAGTAACCTGCGATCCAAATACAAGGAATAATAATCAAAAGAGAAAACACAGATTGGCCTCCCTTGCAGTTTCACCTCCTTGGCCTTAGCATCCACAGCACAAGTATGCTCTGCATTTTCTCCTCTCTTTTCCTTCTACTCCTCATTCCAATAATCCCACGCTCACTCTCTCTCTACTCTCCTCCTTCTGCAACTTTACTTCTCCGCTTTCTCCACAGCCTTCCCGAAGACTCCCAGCTTCTCTTACCATGGAGTCAATCAAACCGATCCGTCTCTCCTTGTCAATGGGCTGGAGTTACTTGCTATCCAGAAAGCTCCGATTTTGAGGTCAAAGCTCTCAACTTTTCTAGCTATGGCCTCTCTGCCTCCCTCAACAACTCGCTTCCCTTCCTTTGCCTCCATCGCAAATTGGTCTCCCTTGATCTCAGTGGCAACCGTTTCTCTGGGCACATCCCTGACCTGCTTGGACACTGTGCCCAGCTCCACACACTTCTTCTCAATGACAATGCTCTCGAGGGCTCAATCCCTCCTCTCATTTTCAAGTCCAGCAGGCTCAGGGAGCTTGATTTGGGTTTTAATTCTTTATCAGGTTTGATCCCATCTGAGGTAACTCTTTCCTCCAATCTTGAATATCTTGGACTTTACAATAACTATTTGAGTGGCGAGCTTCCTAGTGGGATTTTTTCTCTTCCAAAGCTGAATCTTCTGTATCTGAACACCAATAACCTCACTGGCTCATTGCCAGACTTCCCCTCCACGTGTACACTTTCTGAGCTCTGGATTCATGAGAATGAATTTTCTGGGAATTTGCCTGGTAACTTGAGGAACTGCCAAAACCTTACAGTGTTATATGCTTCCGAGAATAAATTTGAAGGTGTAATCGAACCAGAGGTTTTTGAGGGTCTGGCGAGTCTGGAACTACTTTATCTTCAGGAAAATGGTTTTCGAGGGGAAATCCCAGAGAGCCTGTGGAACCTTGCAGCACTTCAAGTGCTTGTGCTTTCTGGGAATGATCTCAATGGAAAAGTATCTGATAAAATAGGTCAGTGTAGTCAGCTAGTATATCTTCATATTTCTGGTAATAATCTTGTTGGTTCCATTCCCAGATCAATAGGAAATCTTACACAGTTGACGACCCTAGCGCTCTATGATAACATGATTGGTGGCTCATTGCCACCTGAGCTTGGAAACTGCACTTACCTTGAGGAACTTAGGCTTGAGACTAACTTCATTGGAGGAAGCATCCCTATTGAACTCCAGAATCTCAGAAACCTCCAGGTTCTTTTACTTTTCAGTAATCGTTTAACGGGTCATATACCACCTGAAATATGTGAACTGAGAAATCTGGTTCAGTTAGCACTGTATAACAATAGCTTGATTGGAACAATTCCATTAAAGATCACTCAGCTGCAACAATTGGCATTTTTGTCTTTTGCTCATAATCATCTCACTGGAGAGATGCCCCAAGAGCTAGGAAAAAACTCTACTGCTCTTGAAATGGTGGATCTATCCGGTAACAATCTCACTGGAACTATTCCTTCTGGTATATGTTCAGGCAACCGTCTTATAAGATTGATTCTCCCAAGCAATTGTTTAACCGGCAGTTTTCCAGTTGAAATTGCGAACTGTTCTTATCTGAGGAGGGTGATCCTTAGTAACAATCAATTGAAAGGGACTATACCAGCCACTTTGGGAAAGAACAACGGGATCACTTACATTGACGTCCAAGGAAACTTTATAGAAGGAAGTATACCTTCAGTATTTGGTCATTGGAGCAATCTCTCAATGCTTGACTTATCAGGAAATAGGTTCTCAGGCTCTTTACCCCATGAGCTAGGGATGCTTACGAGCCTACGAACATTAAGACTTGCTTCCAACAAACTAACTGGCAGTATTCCCTCTGAGCTAGGTCAATGCAAAAACATGATTGAACTGGATCTCAGCCGGAATTTTATTGCAGGAGAAATTCCTTCAGAAGTCGCTTCGCTGCCTCAACTGCTAAGACTTCTGCTTCAGGGGAATAAACTCACTGGGCCTATACCTGATTCCTTTACATCTGACCAGAACCTGTTTGATTTGGAGCTAGGAGAAAACATGCTTCAAGGTTCAATACCTTGCAGTGTAAGCAAGCTTCAGCATTTAAGCTTCGCTCTCAATCTAAGTAACAATAGATTATCAGGAGGTGTTCCTCCATGCCTTGGAAGCTTACTCCAGCTACAGGTTCTTGATATCTCAAGTAACAACTTCTCGGGGAAATTACCATCAGAGCTAGACAATATGATTGCCGTCAGCTTTGTTAATATATCGTTCAATCATCTCTCTGGAAAGCTCCCATCCAGATGGATGAAGATGGTGGCTTCTCATCCAAGATCTTTCATAGGAAATCCGGAACTTTGCCTTCAAAGTGACGTAGCTGGTTACTGCAAAGAACTCAAGAAACCGCGTAACTATAAACACACTCTAGCTGGTATAATAAGCGCCATTCTGTTCTCCTTGGGATTGCTTTGTGCTGTGGTATATATATTGCTTGTTCGAGGCTCCTTAAAGAAACATTCAATCGATAGGTCGCTTGTTCATGAACAACCACCATTAGTGGAAGAATTGCCAGATGATCTCGACTTTGAAGATATCATCCGTGCTACTGAAGAGTGGAGTGGAAAGTATGTGGTTGGAAGAGGCAGACATGGGACGGTCTACCGCACAGAATCCTCCAAGTCATGTAAACTTTGGGCTATAAAGAAAATTAATTTATCTGAAGCAAACTTCAGTGCTGAAATGAGAACTCTCAGATTGATTAGGCATCGGAACATTTTAAGGATGGAAGGTTACTGTATCAGGAATGGATATGGGTTCATTGTGACAGAGTTCATGAATGTAGGTTCGCTCTTTCATGTGCTTCATCAGTGTGAACCTCGTGTAGCTTTAGACTGGAGCACCAGGTTCCGTATTGCTTTGGGCATAGCTCATGGACTTTCATACCTTCACCATGACTGCATTCCGCAGGTCATTCATAGAGATATAAAATCAGATAACATTTTGTTGGACTCCGATTTCGAACCAAAGATTGGAGACTTCGGAATGGCGAAATTGGTTCTGAATTCAGATTTGAGCTCCACAAGGTCTGCTATTGTTGGCACAATTGGCTACATGGCTCCAGGTTGGAATCTCTTGTCAGTTAACTTTCTTCCCATCTTTGAAAACTTGCCACACGTCAGAATTTGATTCGCTCTCTTTTCTGCTTTTGTCTTTTTCTTTGTGTAATCTCAGAGAATGCGTACTCAACTCGGTTGACAGAGAAATATGATGTCTACAGCTATGGGGTGATCCTGCTAGAAATTATATATAGAAAGTTTCCGGTGGACACCAGCTTTGAGGAAGATGGAGATATTGTGGCATGGAGTAGAAAGAAATTGCAGGGAAATAGTGATCGTGAATGTTTGCTGGATGAAGAAATAAGTTATTGGGAAGGCGATCACCAACTAAAAGCCCTTGCATTGTTGGAATTAGCACATCAGTGCACTCAAACTTTGCCTGACTCAAGGCCCTCAATGAGAGAAATTGTAGGGTCACTGAGCAAGCTAAATGACAAGCTGGGAAGTGTACATAACAGATAGGTCCAAGTTTTCCAACTCCAGTTACCAATTTACCATTGGAGTATCAATTCAACTGGTCATTCTGCAGCAACACACTGCAATTTAGCTGAGGATGGTCCTGGACACAACACGCAGTGGCTGCAACTTTTGCTGAGAACCATCAACTCTGCAGATGACTGCCATGAGGAAGGTCTTCATAGCAGGTGGGCTTGTAAATTGTTTTAAAATACTTCATGCTTCCCAAGTGTGTTATCACAATATCAAAATATTTTTATCTCAAATGAATTAACATTTTTCCACTTTTGTTTTATTTTAGTCCAAGTTTACCTTGCAAATGCACTCACACAAAGAGTCTGGGTAATGAGTGTGGAGGGATGAGAATGGGATTGGAAGCGGTTAATGATGGAGATTTATGTAAAATGGGTTAATAATCAAAGACAATCTTAATCTACACAAAAAAGTTAAAAGTGCAACACATTTGGGATGGAGGGAGTATCAAAAACATTTCTAAAACCAACATGTATCCAAAGGACAAACCAAACAAGGACATGCTAATCACACAACTTGGACAAAACAAACAAGGACAAATCAAACAAGGACAAACCAAACCAATTCTGAAAACGATCCTTCAAACTTAGCCCTCCCCGTCAAACAGTCAGCTAATCACACAACTTGGAAGTCTACCTTCAGGAGACTATACTGAACAGGCTCAATCAAGTTGCTCATTAGCAAACCAAGATACCAACCAGTTTTGGAGCTCCCAAGAAAGTTGCATCCTCACCAAACAATTCCTTATTCACTACGCACCAGCCTTACAATCTAACATTCAGTCTTGAGGATTACAAGTACGCACCTGAAGCTAGGATTCCTCTAAGCAACCATTTTATCGCAGCTACCATATGGAGTACTAATAAAGTTCCCTCTACAGAGAAAAATTTCAAGTTCGAATCTCCCTCCGGCCTCCTACCAATTTCATCCAAGAAGAAGAAGAAAACAGTACCAAGAACAGGATATAATTGTGAAGCAGAAGAGATAAAAGTTACCTGTCTGATTGATTATCGGGAGGCCTTCAAATCTTTGCAGAGAACATAACAAACCAGAGACGACGGCAATGCAGCGCCTTCGAGAAAGGAAGATGCTTTTGCTCTCACCTCTGAACCCCGTATCGGTCACTGTCAGTCGACTCGACGAGGAAAATTGTCTAAACGGCAGCGTTTGATGAACCTATGAACGGCGTCGTTCCGGTGCGTGTGCTGCCTGGCAGCGTTCCCACATTTGGCGAGTAAAATGTGGACTGTGGATGCCCGAACGAACACATCGTTGAACAGAGACAGGTCTCTTCATCAAACTCCCCAGTCTTCATTAAATTCGTTTTCCCTTTGTTGAAACAAACAGTTGCAGGGTTTTCTAGTTCCGTTTCTCGAGATCGTTCGTGTCGTCCGTCGGTTTCACAGTTCGTGTCATCGTCGAGTCGACGGGTGAAAATGCAGCAGCCGCAGCAGATGATGCAACTCGCAAACATCACCACTGAACAGATTCAGAAGGTATGTCTTTTTCAAAGCTTTTGTTTTTCTGTGTCTAGAGCATGAAATCTTGAAGCTTTTCTTCCATTTGATGGTGTTCCTTGCATGCATTTGTTTGTTTGGTGTTTTTGCGTTGGGTTTTGCCGAAAGTTCGAAACTTTCTTTTTTGATTCCGTTGTGCTGACGACCTCTGCTTTTGATGATGGTGGAAGCTTTCTTCTTGTTCGAGCCCTTTTCAATTCTCCCTTTTTCTTTGGGTTGGATACATACAGGTGGTAATTTCAATGTCAAACATTGTTCTTGGTCTTGGAGTTCGCCTTTCATGCTGTCTTATCCACCAGTAAAGCGAGACTTAATTTTTTTATTATAAAAAAATCACAATTCGCTGAATTCCAATGTGTTACTGAAAATCGTTTGTGAATTGTTTAGAGGTCATGTGAAGGAGAATAGTTCATTTATTCTGGTGTTGACATAATTGACCTCATGCAGTGCCTAGATGATAATAAGCAGCTGATCATGGCAATAATGGAATATCAGAACATGGGAAAAATCGCCGAGTCTGCCTCGTAAGTATGAATTTTATGTCATATGATATGAGGAATTACTGTTTGGGTTGAAATTGTCTGCGAAGTTTATTCCTTTGGTTTGTCTGGTTTACACTGCTGCTTCTACTTGTTTTTTTTTTCTTTCTCGATTCCACATGATCACTGCATTCTTTAACATCCATTTTTGCCTGGTTTCAGTATCTCGTTGCCTGTTTCCTCTGTTCTACCTTACACATTTTTTTTTTCTTTCTAGATGAGAAGTGAAAACCACTCGTTAACTTTTCATGATACTTTGCTAGTACTTATGATATGTGAAAAATGGTCGAGTGTTTACATGTTTTCAGAATATAATTGGTGAGAGTAAACAAGTTATCGTCAGTTTATAAATCCCAGTTTAAGAGACAGAGGTAAGGAGAGAGCTGCAAGGTATAAAAAGAAGATGCTATAGTTCTCGATGCATCTTTGTCGGCTGTGCTTAGTGAAAGAGTGTCTTTTTTTGTTTAAACTACGCATAGACTGAGTTTGAATTAGGGGATTCTCTTTTGCCATCTTATCTTATGTGATATTGATCTTGTGAAACGTTTTAGTTACCAAGCTCAGCTGCAGCACAACTTGATGTATCTCGCTAAAATTGCTGATGCACAACCCCCTGCATCATCTGCTCCTCAGGTTCTTTCCCATTCATATTCTTTTTGTCTCCAAGTTTTTATTCTGTACTCTGGTTTTTGAAACAGAAAAGAAACTATCAGTTTCTAATTGGGAGCCTCGCATTTGCTAGGGCACCGACAAACTGTTGCAGATGTCTGGTCAGCCAGTTAAGCAGCAAGAACAATTCGTCACACCTGCACAACAACAAGGAGGGCAGCAACAGCCAGGTTTTACTGTTTCAAAGCCTTCGTTTCTGTCAAACAACCAACAGCAGCAGCAGCAGCAGCAACAACAACAACAACAGACACCTGTGCTGTTCCAGCAGCAACAAGTCTTCCAGGAACAGACAGGGATAAGAGGTGGCAACCTCTATCATGGCATGCATGCAGGATTTGGGAACAATTTCATGAATATGCAACAGCAAGAGAGTGCGTTTGGTAACTCCGATGCTGGTACTAGCCTCCAGGAACATGGCAACCGTGAGTCTTAGTCTTAGTCGAGCTGCTTCTTCACCTAATTACAGATTACATCTAAACTGGGTGGCATATGCTTTTGGTTGGAGTATTTTGGGGTTTTGCCTTTATGCCTCTCCAGCAGCAGCAGTAGTAAAGGAAGTAGCTTTCGATGAAAACGAAGTAATCTTTGCATGTTTTTACCTTTGAACTCCTGGACCTTAGCGTAGTGTGTAAGTAATCAGGTTAAAAGATGGGGGTTGTGTTGTTTCTCTCACAGACGAGGGCAGCCAGTGTTAATGGAACAGTCTTTCGTCAATTTGGAATTCTCTCATTGTCTGTTCCTTTAGCAGTGTTCTTTTATCCATATCAATTTCCAAAGATTTAACTTTTCTTCCCAATTTTCTCTATCTTTTACTCAATTTTTTAAATATCTAAAACTGTTCTTAAAAGAATTTCTCATTGGAGTAGTGATTTTGAACAATGTATCTTCTGAAGAATTGGATAAGAAAAATGACTCTCTCTCTCTCTCTCTCTCTCTCTCTCTCTCTCTATTTATTACCAGTCACGGTTATATAAGGGCTAAAATACATTTTAATACCCTAAATTTTACTAGTAATTTTAAGAGGTTTTAGGATAAAGTGTGCTAAAGAGTGCACCTACAAAAATAAATTACCAAATTGTAAAACTCATCACTTATGTCGGCTACTTCCTCATTTCTTATCATTGTGGGTGCACACTTTAACATAGGTTAAGAAGTGCATACTGTATAGTTACTCTTTTGAGAGCCTGAATTATGATTAGTGCAACTCGCATTTTTAACTATCAAAAGTAGGTGGAAGCCCAAGAATCTATCTTGGTGTGAATGGGTGCTCCACCATCTAGCTGCTATTAGGAATAACATCTAATGCTGTCCCTTGTACTTTCTGCTTGTTTAAGGCTCTCTCCTCTTTCTTAGAGGGAAACCTTATTGTTTTTCTTTAATGATTCAGTAGCCATTTTCAAAAAAAAAAACTATCAAAAGTAGGACACGCTAGTTCAGTGACCATATTTAGAAGTTAAGATAACTAACCGAGAAATAAGAAAATGTTTAACTAATCACGCAGTTTCTTATTCACTTCTGTACTTCAAACTTTATTTTAGTATAGCTTACTATTTGTCCTAATTCTTCCCGTAGTTATCAATATTTAATTTTAACTAGAATATATAAAAAAATTTTAAAAAATAACAGAGGTAGTAGTAAATTGAAAAAATCAAGAAAAAAGCGAAATTGCATAAACCTCAGCAGTACTTTTTAAAAATAAAGGCAAAGAGCAAAAAAAAAACACTAAACTTTTTAACTCGTTACAAATAAACCATTGATTTTTTCAACTCATCACCAATGGCGAAGCCATATGTTGACATGGGGTGGCAATTGCCACCCTCCAATCTTTTAAAATGTAGAGATATATATATATATATACACACACACACACACACACTTATTATGTTAATTTATAATATTAAATTTAGTTTGATCACAACAATTTAATTCAAATAACCACATTCATCAAACTTCATAATTTATTTCAATTTCTTGCACTGCATTAATTCAAATTAATTTCATAATACTCAACCTAATACAATTAAAACTTGAACTATCCACATTCATCAAACTTCATAATTTATTTCAATTTCTTGCACTGCATTAATTCAAATTAATTTCATAATACTCAACCTAATATCATTAAAACTTGAACTATCCAAGACTTTGGCACATGAGTATTTTTGTACTTCTATATTATAGAAAAATATGCTCAAGTCTATATAATTTGAACATTGCACCTTTAAGAGGATAAGAATGATAGAAAGAGAAAAGTATCATAAAAAATATAGGTAAAAAGCAAATTAAAAAAAAACTAAAGAACCAATGAGGAAATAATTTAACAAATAATGAAATAAGCACTAAATGAGAGAGGAGAAAGAGAATAATATATCAATAAAATTAATATAGATTTATTTTTATTTTTTTTAGATTCTATCAAATAACTACTATTACGTATCAAGTATTTGAATACTTTTGATTTGTCTAAACCGAATTGTTTGAGTTAAAATGTTTGAATCGAGTTTTCTAAACAATTACTTCATTCGTTCATTTTCATTGCAACAATTTTCTTTTTTGAGATGTTTTTAATGCTTGCAATGTTTTCTTGTTCAATAATTTTTTCTAATAAATTTACCAATTTAACAAGAGTATATATCTCCTTACTTTTAATTTTCTAACTTGGCACAACTAAATTCACACAATGTTTTATTATTCTTTTACTAAGTATTATTTAATTTGACTCTACTTCCTTTGCTAACAAAATTGTTATCTGGTTTTACTCCAAAAACTTCATTTAGTTCGTTCATTCAATTGTTCTAGGGGTAATTTGTCAAATTTCCACAACTTTATACCCATTTTAATCTCGGTAAAAAAATTATAAAAGGTTACAATCAATTAGCTAGGGAATGAGGAACTATAATATTTGACGGACACCCGCCACCCTGAAAGTTTTATCCTGGCTTCGCCACTGCTCATCATGAAACCGACTTTTTATTTGACTGAATAAACAATTAAACTTTCAAATTATATCAATTTAGCCACTCCGCTATAATTTTCGCCGATGCGGCAAACAACACAATGACATGGATTAAGAGGGAAGTTAAACCTAAAGTTGCTCTGAATGAGTGACGGATATAGGATTTTAAGAAAGGGGTGTCTGCATTTCATTATATATATATAGTAAATTAAATTCTAAATTTATATAAAAAACTTTATAATGACAAAAAGTGTATTACAATTGCTCCCATCGAGTTTTCATATCCATTGATTTTTTTAATATTTTCATCATTGCTAATGCTATCGAATACATCTTTCTCTACATATGCTATCAAACAATCTTCAAAAAATTCATCACTTATTTTATTCCTCAATTCGCTCTTTATTAACTTCATTTCTGAAAATGTCCTTATGTTACTATTAGAGCAAAAATAAAAGTCCGGTACCAATTATAAATAATGTACAAATATAATAGTTAACTTATAATTCTTATCAACTATACTTTATTGAGAAAATGATACAATTTGTATTTTTTCAAAGTAATAAGAATATATATTTATTCTTTTAATACCTAATAATATATTCTATATCCCCTATACTTAGTTTTGAGGAAAGAGACCCCTTGCATATTGTCACGGACTGATTTCTCAGCTACTCCGTGCGGCACTTAGATACACCTCCTTGTGCTAAGTCAGCCTCGATCCAACCCTAGGACGCCTTGAAGGCTCTGAGAAAGCTTGAGAGAACTTGAGAGTGCTAGAAAGCTTTTGAAGGAGAACTTGTATTGATTGCTTGAAAATGCTTGGATGATTACAAATGAGCCCCAAGTGGGGGTATATATAGGTCTCCACCTCCTCAATGGACGGTTAGGATCATCTTGATCCAATGGTGGAGATTAAGCCTCTAGAATTCTCTACACCTCTCTACACTTCTCTATACATCTCTACACATCTCTACACTTATCTACAATAGTCTAGGCTTCCCTAGAAGTCTCTAGAAAACCCTAGAGAGTGTGAGAGCCTCATTGGAAGAACCTAGCCCCTTTAAATTCGGATTTGGGCCTAGGGTGCTTGATCCTCATGGCCTAGTACACCTTGGGTTTGATGTAGGATGTCTGAATGGGTCCAAGTTAGCCTTTGGGCCTAATTGGGCCGTTACATCCTCCCCCACCTATTCTGGCAACGCCCTCGTCGCGGCCTCATGTTAAGCTCAAACCTTGTCCCCATGCTGCCATAGAGTGAGCTCATGCTCCCATGTCGCCTCGGTGTCCGGATGGCCCCTCCATTGCACCAAGTACTCCTTGTAGCCTGCATGTACTCCTCGCCTCTTGTGAGTACGATGCGCCAAAATCTTCTCCACCTCGCGTTCGAGCGTGGTAGCAACTGATGTGGGAGCTCGATGAGATTCACCCCGTGTTGGATCCTTCTGATCCGAATGGTAAGGCTTAAGGAAACTCACATGAAAAACGGGGTGAAGCTCCAAGTGTGGCGGCAAAGTGACCTTGTAAGCAAGCTTTCCTATTCTCTTCTCTATATGAAAGGGCCCTTCATACCTGATATGGATCCAACTCCAAAGAGAAGGACCTATCCTTAGATGATCTAGCTTGTTGGAAGATGAACACCAAGAACACAAACAAGTTGGCTCCTAACCACCTCAATCCTCAAATGGAGAGCAATAGAAAGGTTAATTGCCAAGGGAGTGAGGGATCTAGCACCTCACTTCTCAAATGAAGAACAACACTAGATGTAAGCTTGAATCCACTTCAATGGATTCAAGGGGATGATGAAGATAGCAAGCAGGAGTTCAAGATGAACATTTTCTCTCTCTAAAGGAGATGAATTTTCGGATTAATGATGTTGGAATTCTTGCGCACCAAGATGACTGGGCTAGCTAAAGGTAGCTAAGCACGGCTCAACTCACTTCAATCTGAGTGTTTGAGCTAGAGAGATGTGTATCTGCTCTTAGTGAGCTGATATGAGCTCAAGGAGCTCAATGGATGATTTAATATGTCTTGGACTAGCTCTATGTGAGCTCGGTACAAATGTGTCTAGGCACCTTTTGGCGAAGAGACGTGTCTCTTGGCGGAAAGGTGCGTAAATTGGTGAAAAGGTGTCGGAGAGGGCCAAGCACACCTTCGGCTTAGGCCGAAGGGTGCGTAGCACCCTGGGTGCCGAAAGGGCACCCTAAGGGGGCCTCACACCCATTCGGCCATAGGCAAGGGGTGTGAGTGCCCCTTCGCCCTAGGTGCCTCTAGGCAAGGGGTGCACCCATGCCTTGCACCATTCGGCCAAAGGGACATGTCTCATGTCCCATGGCCGAATGGGCAAGGGCATGGGTCACCTCCTGCCTCTTCACCATATTTGGATAATTAATTAATTAGTTAATTAATTTCCTATTAGACACAATTATTTATTTATTCCTTTTCTAATTAATTAGTTAATTGAAAAGGCAAAGGCATGAGACATGTCTCATGGGCCAAGGGCATTGGTTGCAGCCCTTGGCCCTAGAGACATGTTACTTCGCAAATGAGGAGGCATTGTGCCCCCTCATTGGCAGCCCATCCTCCTCTATAAATAGAGGGAGGGTGGCGCCATTTCCATCATCCCACAACCAGCATTGGTTCTCTCTTCTCTCCTCATACTTCCTCTTCCAAGCTAGAAGGCATTCTAGGAGCATTGTGAGTGGAACTCACTTTGGAGACAAATCCTCTCCAATCCGCCCTTAAGGTGTTCCCCGAGCCGAGTCTTCTACATCAACAAGGAGCAAGAATCTCTAAGATTCTTAAGCTGCGTCCGTAAGAAAGGTACACATCCTTAATCATTTCTTGATTATAGAATGCGAACATGAGAAGCATGTTAAAGACGATCCTAAAATCAACAAATGGTATCAGAGCAAGGTTTCTCTTTGTAATACATGCTTACTTGTTCGACATGTTTATATGAAGTATGATACATGTTAGTTGAATTCGAAATAACATGTATGAATGTATGATTGTATGTAATCGGACTAAACATGAATACATGTAAAATTCGGCTGAAACATGCAAGTTTAATTGAAACATTGAATGTACAATCATACATTCATACATGTTATTCGAAGGGGTCATGTTCGTTTAAATGGAAAAAGGAAGCATGAATGTTGTATGATAAAATGGTTGTATAACATGTTGACTTGCCTATTTGTTCCATGAATGATTAAATGAACCTAAAGAAAATGTGTGCCAAAGTTCTATATCACATTATACCTTGAGGTAATTGCCGGAATGTGCTCGTCTAGGAGGTGGGTTTTAAGTGGGACCGTCTGTGACCCCTCCATCTTTCCCGGGAGCGCTCCTCTCGTGGTTCCTAAGGTCCATGTGTGACGTAGACTTGGCATGCATGTGACATTTATTCTTTACCTAATTTAAGAATTTCAGCCCCTTGATAGTCTTAATCTGGTTTTGTACCACTATCATGGACTTGAGGAATTGAAGCTTAAATTAAGTGAGGGAACATACGTCTATTGAAACAAGAGATTCTACCTTAAGATAGTTCAAGTACTTGTACGGTGAACTTGAAGGACTTGAAACTTGATTCAATTGATGAGACACTTCATTAAACTAAGGTCTCTAGGGACCTGTCAAGCTGATATAATCTTTCGAGGAAGTGGTACTTAAGTGAGACCGTTTGTGACTCCACCAACGACACAGGCATTGTATTAAGGAGACTTATGGGTGATGAGACTAAGGTTTAAGTGAAGTGCTATGGTTGTTACGATAACGCATGAGTGCGTGATTCAGCCTTCTTGGAAGGTCAAGTGAGGTTATAAACTGATGTATGTTTGGTTGCCCTTGATTGATTGAATGTATAGGCTTGTTAAGGGTATGTTCATAAAATGGCAAAGTTATGCTTAGGCGTTTATGATCGGATGCTATATGCATACCTTTTGCTACGTCTGGGTATAAACTAAGTTATTTCATGAACATATTGCTTGAATAAGTCTAATTGTGTGAATTGGAATCTAAAACATGTGAATTGCATATTTGTAGATGGCTACTAAGAACATAGTAGCAGAGTTGAACCGTGACCTCAAATTGGATGGTGAAAACTATCTAATTTGGCAGCAGAAGGTCAAGTTCATCTTAACTGAGCAAGAGACACTTGAGGTGCTCGATGCTGAGGTCAACCCCCGCAGAAGGGGAAGTAGGGTGGCTTATGAAGCCTACCTTAAAAAGAACTCTATGTGTAGAGTCACACTCTTGTCCACAATGGTGGATGAGATCATGGTGGAGTTCTCCATGCTACCCTCGGCCAAAGGCATCCGGGATCTTTGTGAAGGCGAAGTATGGAGATGTTTCCGTGGAGAAACAACGCTCAATGATACTAAGGTTTGAGAACTATGGTAAACGAGCAGATCACACCATGAGTGCCCACCTTCGTGAGATGTCACGAATGATTCATCAGCTTAAACAAGCTGGGCACGACCTCACCGACGAGCAGCAGTGCAAGCAATAATAAGGTCCTTACGATGAGGAGTGGCGGTTGATGAAGGTCAACTTACGCCACAACCTCAGATTAAGACCTTTGATGACATCGCCCGTCACCTTTTACTTGAGGCTGAAGTAATGGCTCTCAAGGACCACTCCAAGGCATATGTTGCCAATACCTCCGATAACAACGGGGTAAAAGAAGAAGTGGTTCAAGGGTGGGAAAAGGGCGGCTTCAAAGGCAAGGGTAAGGGAAAGGGAAAAGGAAACGGGCCCGGAAAGAAGAAAAGGGACGTTTGAAGCTCAAGTGCTTCAATTGTGGCAAGAAAGGACACTTTGCAAAAGATTGCAAAAGTGCACCTAAGGTACATTTTGAACCTTCTACTTCAATAGCACATGTGACGTCATGTACTATGCTAATCGAAAGCAATTCTTTGTGGATTGTAGACTCGGGAGCAACAGACCACATAGCTCGGGACAAGTCTGGTTTGTGGCGTACCGCAAGCTCCCAAGAGGTGTGAAGCACGTCTCGGTGGGGAATGATGCAAAATTAGAAGTAGTTGGTATAGGAACCTGTAAGGTTCCCTTGTGTAATAGATATTTGTATCTTGTGGACACATTATATGTACCTAATATTTGTAGAAATTTAATTTCTATTTCTGCCATGTTGAAGTACAATTATTGTTTTCAATTCTTTAATGATAGTGTAACTATATTAAAGGATAATCAAGTTCTCACAAAATGCTTAGTTAATAATGGATCAGTATGAGTTAAGGCCCGATGGCCATTCTGTTGCAACTCCTAGTTGCCACGTGACTAAAGTCATAAATCAAAATCATGGCATGAACGGTTGGGACATATAGGACAAGATAGGATGAATAAGTTAGCCAAAAGTGGCTTGCTTGAATCCTTGACCAAGGTTGTCCTGCCAACTTGTCAACCTTGCTTAGAAGGCAAGGCAACGAGAAAGCCCTTTGGGAGGGCAACTAGGAGAACCGAGGCACTAAGTTTAGTCCATTCTGATCTTTGTGGACCTATGAGAATTGAATCCAGAAATGGGTTCAAGTACTTCATCACTTTTACTGATGACTGCATACGATTCACCCACGTCTTCTTACTCAAAACCAAGGCAGAGGCCTTAGCATATTTTCAGAAATATGTACACTTGGTTGAGAACCAAGTAGATAAGAAAGTGAAGTCCTTAAGGACTGACAGAGGTGGTGAGTACAGTTCACTTGCATTCAAGGCCTTTTGTGAGTCAAAAGGCATTGCTAGAGAGTTCACCCTTTCTTGGACACCCCAAAGAAAATGGTGTGTCCGAAAGAAAGAACCGAACTTTGATGGACATGGTACGTTCCATGATGGCTAAAGCCAACCTGGATGTGACCTATTGGAGTGATGCGCTGCTATGTGCGGTGCACATTCTCAATAGGGTACCTACCAAGGACATCGACTCCTCTCCATATGAGTTATGGATGAAGAGGACCCCGAACTTAAGCTACTTGCGGCCTTGGGGTTGCTTAGCTTACGTACATAATCCCGACCATCCGTTGGGAAAATTGGGACCAAGAGGAAAGAAGTGTGCTTTTCTCGGATATTGTACGGAATCCAAGGGCTATGTGTTCTTGGATCTCGGTTTAAAGAAGGGTTTGGTGTTTGATGCAAGAAACGCCAAGTTTGTGAAACGGAGTTTCCAAAAGTTGGCGAAAGTGATGATTTAGCCTCAATAGGCCCGATCCTAGAAGAAGGTCAACCGGGCACTTCACAAGTGCCGGTTACAAGGACTGTACCTACTCCGGAGGAGTACCTCAACCTGGAACAAGCCGAGGCTTTCCAGAATGAGCCCATACACATGGACTCGAATGAACAGGATCCTGGCGAGGGATCTGTTCAAGAGGGAGTTGAGGTACTTCAAGAGCCAACACCTCCACCCCAGGTTGAGAAGATCAACTCGGGAGTCCAAAGCACCTAAAAGGTGGGGACTATCGGAAGGTGAGACATACTTGGTCTCGTGCGAGATCGATGAGCCAAGTAATGTCAAAGAAGCTCTTGAAGGGGCACGAGAAGAAGAGTGGCTAAAGGCAATGAATGATGAGTTGCATTCAATGCATGAAAATGAGGTATGGGAATTGTCTGATCTTCCTCGTGGCAGCGATCGGCAATAAGTGGGTTCTTAAAATAAAGAAGAACTCGATGGGAGTATCGAAAGGTACAAGGCCCGGTTGGTGGCCAAAGGCTTTACGAAAGGAAGGTGTTGATTTCAAAGACACTTTCTCTCCGTGGTTAAGTTTAATTCCATCAGATTGCTACTTTCGTTAGTGGCAAACTTGGACCTTGAGTTGCATCAGATGGATGTGACCACATCCTTCCTCAACGGTGAGTTGAGTGAAGAGATCTACATGAAACAACCCGAAGGGTTTGTACAAGTAGGTCAAGAAGACAAGGTATGTAGACTAAAGAAGTCTATATATGGTCTCAAACAAGCTTCAAGACAGTGGTACTTGAAGTTTCATCATGCAGTCACAAGCTATGGTTTTGTGATGATGCATGAAGACCATTGTGTGTACTTGTTCTTCAAAGAGTCCAGTT
The DNA here is from genome assembly GCA_024586325.1 of Stellera chamaejasme. Taxonomy (NCBI): domain Eukaryota; kingdom Viridiplantae; phylum Streptophyta; class Magnoliopsida; order Malvales; family Thymelaeaceae; genus Stellera; species Stellera chamaejasme. The sequence goes on along the minus strand of CM044982.1, from coordinate 6,793,418 downwards.
TTGCCATTATGACATTATATGTCGATGACATTTTAATTGCAAGTAGTAGCTTGGAGTTGTTGCTCGCCATCAAAGGATGGTTGTCCTCCACCTTCAAAATGAAGGACCTGGGGGAAGCTTCTTATATCCTAGGTGTTAAGATACATCGGGACAGAAAGAAGCATATGTTAGGACTTTCACAAGAGCTTTATATAGATAAAGTTCTTGAGAGGTTTAACTTGACCAACTCTAAGCCAATGAACACCCCACTTGCATATGGTTGCAAAATTGGAGAGGACTTATGTCCTAAGACTCCAAAAGACAAGGAAGAAATGACTAAGATACCTTACCTTAGTGCCATTGGTAGCCTTATGTACGCCATGATTTGTACACGGCCAGACATAAGTCAAGCGGTCGGTTTACTTGCTAGATATTCTTGAACCACGGCATGGAGCATTGGAAGAATGTCAAGAGGATCCTTAGATACCTTAAAGGTACTAAGGATTATTGGCTATGTTATCAAGGAAAAACCCTTGGTTTACACGGCTATTCGATGACGATTGGGAGGAGATAGAGATTCTAACAAATCTACAAGTGGTTATATTTTCTTGCTAAATGGGGCGCTACTACTTGGTGTAGTAAGAAACAAACTTATGCACCTTATCAACCATGGAGGCAGAATCGTTTCTTGTGCCTCGGCTGTCCAGAAGCCACCGTGGCTTGGTTATTTTCTTAAAAACTTGGAGTCGATGGTCAAAATAAGTAAGCCCATTACTATCTACAGTGATAGTATGGCAGCTATGGCCTACACCAAGGACCCCAAGTATCATGGAAAAACCAAACACATTAGCATGAAATATAATTTCGTTCGAGATGCTGTTGAAGAAGGTGAAGTCAAAATTGAATACATCTCAACAGACCTTATGGTGGCAGATCCTCTCACTAAGCCATTGCCACCCATTGTGTTTGCTCGTCATGTCCGAGCAATGGGTCTTAGGAGATTGTAAATATACTAATTGTTGTATGACTTTCACCACTTTGGTGTCACACATGTATATATATGTATAATGATGATCAATAAAGTAATTATTTGATGTCATTTACTTAGTTCCATTAATAACACACAATGAATAAATGAACATGTCCACTATAGGCATTGAGAATGACTTTCTCACACCAAGTCATTCGCCCTTGATCTTAAGTAGACCAAGGATGAGACTACCAAAGACTCAAATAGGGTGTTGTTTCTTCAGGAAACATGTGACATACAATGTTACTCTATTGAGTGGGAGTCATGTTACAACACATGACACTTTGGTATACTTTTTTATGTCGCCTTGATCTGAATAATCAAGATGAGGTGCTCTGCACTGATTTTGTATGACACTGATACATTCTAGCCTATGTGTGAGTGTAAGCTAGGGCTTGCACAGAAATTTCATGGCTTGTGACATGTCCTCCTTTTATATGTTAGAAGGAGCACACTCTGAGGTGTTTTAAGAGGAGAAATGACACACCCTCATTCTAAGTGATATCACTCCAAGTGGGAGTGGTGTTTGTAAAACACCCTAAGAAGTGTTAATAGAATCTTTGTAAGTATGTTGCAAAGATCCTATGACCATGAAATTCGACCAAAAGAAGAATTTAAGCAAGTTGTCTCTAACCTTGCGTAGTGTGAGAATTCTTCGATTGGACCCTTAATCACTTTAACTCGTGTTAATGATTCACATTGACAAAGTTACTTTGATTGGTTGTCGAAGGTCGCAGATGAATGCGGCTGGAGTATCCTCCTTTTGGGTAACTAAATCTATATGGATCATTAAGCAGGTAGAGTGTAAAGGAAAGACAAGTGAAACTTGGTACATGAGTCCTAAAATTCAACCTTTGAGCTCACATGTTGCATTGGTACAACATGATAAGGTCTGAATTGGGGATAATACGAATTAAAGAGTACTCGACACTTAACACAGTCATCATTTAAATGAAAGAGACTGACTGTGGTTAAGAATATGTACCATATGTCTTGGGGTTCTAAAGGCACTACTTGAAGTAGTTCAAGTAAAGCTTGAAGATGTTCAAGCATGTCTTGTTAAGTTCAAGAAAATTTGAATAACACACAAACACTTGAAGTGTTCAAGTGAGTTTGAGAGGACAATCTTCCATTTGAGAGTCTAACAACCTCAATGGAAGAGGTACGGTGGGGATGCCTTAAGGTCGCACTCACAACTCCTTTTATATAGTTTGCCAAAGTGTTTGGTTTAGTATGAAAAAGGGTTTTATTCGAGTGGGAGCTTGTGCTCAAAGATCATCATTGGTGCGAGTGGGAGTTTGTTGGAATTCTTGCGCACCAAGATGACTGGGCTAGCTAAAGGTAGCTAAGCACGGCTCAACTCGGCTCAATCTGAGTGTTTGAGCTAGAGAGATGTGTATCTGCTCTTAGTGAGCTGATATGAGCTCAAGGAGCTCAATGGATGATTTAATATGTCTTGGACTAGCTCTATGTGAGCTCGGTACAAATGTGTCTAGGCACCTTTTGGCGAAGAGACGTGTCTCTTGGCGGAAAGGTGCGTAAATTGGTGAAAAGGTGTCGGAGAGGGCCAAGCACACCTTCGGCTTAGGCCGAAGGGTGCGTAGCACCCTGGGTGCCGAAAGGGCACCCTAAGGGGGCCTCACACCCATTCGGCCATAGGCAAGGGGTGTGAGTGCCCCTTCGCCCTAGGTGCCTCTAGGCAAGGGGTGCACCCCATGCCTTGCACCATTCGGCCAAAGGGACATGTCTCATGTCCCATGGCCGAACGGGCAAGGGGCAATGGGTCACCTCCTTGCCTCTTCACCATATTTGGATAATTAATTAATTAGTTAATTAATTTCCTATTAGACACAATTATTTATTTATTCCTTTTCTAATTAATTAGTTAATTGAAAAGGCAAAGGCATGAGACATGTCTCATGGGCCAAGGGCATTGGTTGCAGCCCTTGGCCCTAGAGACATGTTACTTCGCAAATGAGGAGGCATTGTGCCCCTCATTGGCAGCCCATCCTCCTCTATAAATAGAGGGAGGGTGGCGCCATTTCCATCATCCCACAACCAGCATTGGTTCTCTCTTCTCTCCTCATACTTCCTCTTCCAAGCTAGAAGGCATTCTAGGAGCATTGTGAGTGGAACTCACTTTGGAGACAAATCCTCTCCAATCCGCCCTTAAGGTGTTCCCGAGCCGAGTCTTCTACATCAACAAGGAGCAAGAATCTCTAAGATTCTTAAGCTGCGTCCGTAAGAAAGGTACACATCCTTAATCATTTCTTGATTTATAGAATGCGAACATGAGAAGCATGTTAAAGACGATCCTAAAATCAACAAATGAATCAAAGTTATGAGAGTTGCATTACAAAATAGCATATATGGTGAAAAGGGTGAAAATTGGTGAGGTAAAAGGCTTGGACTTGACTAGAGACAAAGACCCTAGAATTATGGTGGGTGAGGTGGGAGATGGAGAGTGATGGAATGACAATTGTAGGCTACTTTTTCTCATTTCTCCATAAAATGCATTTTATGGAGAAAAGAGAGGGGAAATTTATATACATAATTCAAAGGGTTTGAAAAGTCAAATATGGTAGACTAATGGACTTGGCCGGATGTTGGAAGGTGTGGTAAGTGGGGTGGCGCGTGGAAGGTGTTGGAGTTTCCAAAAGAAACCGGGCGATCGCCTGGGTGTTGAATCGGGTCGCCTGACTGCCGGGTCTGCTTTAAAGGTGGCTTGGGCGACCGCATGGTTCAAGGACTGGGTCGCCTAATTGGTCGCCTGACTGTCGGGTCCGTTTTGAAGGCTGACCCGAGCGACCGTCTGGTTCAAGGGCTGGATCGCCTGAACCCTTCACCTGGCAGGGCGACCGCCTGAGTTAGGGGTTGGGTCGCTTGATTGGTTGCCTAACTGTCGGGTCCGTTTTGAAGGCTGACCCGGGCGACCGCCTAATTCAAGGGCTGGGTCGCCTGATCCTCCGCCTGGCCGGGCGACCGCCTGGTGCAGGATGCTGGGTCGCCTGAATCTTCGCCTGCAAGGATTGTGAGGGTAATGTTCTCCAAGGTGTTGGGATGTTTGTCCACTAGAATTCTCATGTCTTGAAGCTTGTTGACTTGGTCCCGATCCTCTTCTCGCTCCTCTCATTGAGCCATGATCTTCATGAATGCTTGGAGCTTCTCTTGTATCCTCTTCAAACGAGTCCTAGTCAAGGGTCCATTGAGTCCTTGAAAGGGACTAGGATCCTCTTGTGATAGAGTTGGGTTGATGTCCACATCAATACCGGCGTAGCAAGCCTTTGTGCACCTTACCATAGCTCCTGAAGGTATGTGAGAGAAGCTTCACCGTGACCAAGTCTCCTTCATTGAACTCCGCATGCCTTCGTTTGTGGTCCGCCCACTTCTTCATCTTCTTGGTCACCTTGGCCAAGCATGCCTTGGCTAACTCGGACTTCTCTCTCCAGCCTTCGACAAAGATGAAGGCACCAGGACTCTTTCCTAGGCAAGCTGTCGCCATAGTGTGAAGAGCTAAAGGTTGTTCGCACGTTGCCAACTCGAATGGACTAGCTCCCGTGGACTCTCTTCTGGAGGTTGTAGGAGAATTGAGCTATGTCTAACAATTTCACCCAATCTCGTTGATTAGCACTAACGAAGTGCCTAAGGTACATCTCCAACAAGGCATTCACTCTCTCCGTTTGCCCAACTGATTGTGGGTGAAAGCTTGTGGAGAAGTTGAGCTCCGTGCCCAACATCTTGAAGAGCTCTATCCAGAACTTACCAATGAAGCGAGTGTCCCAGTCTAGGAATGCCCCAATACTTCACCACATGCCGAAAGAAGAGTCTGGCTGCATCCTCCGCTGAAAACTTCTTTGGCACGAGGATGAACACTCCATTAACACCAAGAACAATCTTCCTTAAGCCCTTGAACAAATCGGCCTTGTCTTAGGAATCAAGGAGAGATACTTGTATGTGTGGTTGTTCTTAAGAAGATGAAGAACATGTGAGAGGGAAGGATGGTGGCGGTTTTGAGAGAGATTTGTGAGACCAAAAATGAAACTCACAAATTTTACACCTTAAATACTCCTTTCCATAATGAGTCATAAGACAAGCACACACTTAAGCACTTTAGTCACCTAATGAGTCACATAACAAGCACACCCCTAGGCACCTTAGTCGTCCACCTAGGCACACACCTAGGCACTTTAGTCGCCAAGTCCAAGCCAAAAATATGCCCAAGTGTCATCCCGCGCCAACTTAACCCGAGCAAATCCCGACGTATGTGCTTGCTAGCTTAACCAAGTAATCCCGTCATGTGTACTTGCTTGGTTATCACCACAATAATCATCCCGAGTCATAACATACCACACACCATTGGCGCCATCAAATTGTTCATCCCGAGCCCCGAGTGTTGCCCGAGAACAAACGTCCCGACCCCGAAAAATATTTTCCGCGGAAAGGTACGAGGAACTCGTGCGACCTCGAATATGTAAGGATTCTCGAGAATGTTACTTAGAAAAGATCCGAGAGCTATCTGACCAACAGAAAACATGTCCCGCATGCTTGGAACGGAGCCCCGGATACACAGAAGTCACCATCCGCTCGAGGTGACTGTAACATTGAGAGTGCTAGAGAGCTTTTGAATGAGAACTTGTATTGATTGCTTGAAAATGTTTGGATGGTTACAAATGAACCCCAAGTGGGGGTATATATAGGTCTCTACCTCCTCAATGGACGGTTAGGATCATCTTGATCCAATGGTGGAGATTGAGCCTCTAGAATTCTCTACACCTCTCTACACTTCTCTATACATCTCTACACTTATCTACAATAGTCTAGGCTTCCCTAGAAGTCTCTAGAAGAACTTAGCCCCTTTAAATTCGGATTTGGGACTAGGGTGTCATGGTCTAGTACACCTTAGGTTTGGTGTAGGATATCTGAATTGGCCCAAGTTAACCTTTGGGCCTAATTGTGCCGTTACAATACACAGAGATTCGCCCGCCACTGCTCTGAATGTTCACCTTAAAAAATATGTTATGGGAATACTAGAGGAAAAGTTAAGAGCGTGGTTGCAGGAATGAACACTTAGCGCCATTTTAGGTTTAAAATCCCCCTTAATCCACTTAATTCTTCCATCTACTACATCAACATAAATCGGTATCCCTTAATCCACTTAATTCTTCCATCTACTACATCAACATAAATCATACCAAGTGGCTAATTAGTACGATTTTAAAAGTTCAACGGATTATTTGATTAGATAAAAAATTTATCGACTTATTTGTGACGAGTTAAAAATTCAGGAATTTATTAGATTGGTTAAAAAAAAATCAATAACCAATTCGAACGTTCAATGATATTTTGGTGTTTTCTTTTCCAAAAACAAAAGTTTGGAGGATAGTTGCCCGGGAAAGTGAATCTGGAAAGGGTATGAACTCCCATTTGATTTGAAACGTTAGCTTTCCATTTACTATATTTGTACGTATATTATTCTTTAATGGAATCTTTTCATCTCATGGATTTTACGTCATACTCCATGTATATACTCTTAACTTAGTATTTCCAATAAAGACAACTTGTTTCCTTGGGAACAATTTCTCGTCAACGAGACTTCTTTTAAGATAACCTACTATATTCTAGAAGTGGAGCACCTTGTATTTACTTGAAAGCTTGCCGGACATTTTTTTAAAAATACAAAATTCGAAAATCCAGACATCAAATTTACATTTCTGAACAAAAAACTCGAATTTACATGATAAAAGCCGCAAACTGTGCTTTTAAAAAATGTGTTTTAGAAAATATGCTTGCGTCGCGGATCACTGACATCCACTCTGTACTTTACTGGAAACTATCTAAGAGGCAATCAAGCAAATTTTCTATAGTTTAGGGGCTGACGGTGGAAACCCCTCGGCGATACTTACCATGATGCATGCATGGTATCCGTCTGCAATGAACTAAACCCACTTGTAATGGACAAATTGCGAATTGTTTGAGAATTCATGTTGACAATCAGAAGCATGATCAAACCTTACTTTGAACTTAAAAAGGTAGATAGAGAAAGAATGTATAATATCCTCCTCTAATCCAAATTTTCCCAATTCACCTCCCAGACAAATACCTTTCAAAATAACTTACCTAAAATACTCCTATACCAGGGGGTTCCCAATCTCAAGTGTGCTTAAATCTCCCTGCGTCAAAGACAAAAAGCCAGAGAACCCCCAAGAAGAACACAATTAGCAATAATCAGACAAAAACCTCAACAATTCCAGTATAATAATTAAGCCAGCTGTTTCCACATCCAAAACAATACTTGAACAGAAACGCAGCCAAGATCATCGTTTCCAAATGCTTCTTCACCTTCTAGACGACAGATTTCCGCCCGTTGTCCTGCTGCAAAATAAAGATGCTATGTAAGATCCTCACACAACCGGGAGCCATGCAGACACGCAAGGTTAAAGATGCTCTAAACAGCATACCTGCTCTGTTGTTTTCCTGTAATATGTGGGCTAGATCTCCCTCCAACTGAGGTCTTACTCTCAGTGCTGCTCACACTAGATGTCTCGCAACTCGCTCCATTGATTGCAACCGAATCTTTAGACTTACTCAAAATCTTGATATTTCCAGCTGCCCCAAAATAAACACCATTGGGCTGCTGACCCTGTGCAACAATCACCTCTGAGCGATCATTGGTTGCATATGCCTTGGAACCAATTTTAGCATGCTTTACATGGTTGGAATCAGCTGAAGAGACCTTTTTAAGTCGATTAGGCTGTGCCACAGGTGTAACAGCTACAGAAGGCAATACCGACGAATAGGAAGATTTCACCGCAGCTGCTGCAACAAGTTTTGCAACAGCTGCTGAAGCTGCTATCTTTTCTTGTGCTCCTTCACGAAGCCAAATATAGTCATCCTCAATCACAAACAACTGCCAAAACATATTGAGAGCATCAAGCAAGTATATGGGGTTTGCTTTGCAGCATAATCTAGCAATTGCAAGCAATCCAACTATAAATTACATCACCAAACAAAAGACTGGTGCTAGTGTGCTCCTATTAACCATCATCCACGTCTTAAAGCTATTCGCAAATCTAACTGCCAAACAAAACCAAAACCTAGGTATAGATTTCAAGAGGGAAGAAAAGAGCTTACTTCAGGGTGACTAGCAACAAAATCATCCAGCTTCCCATACTTTTTCTTGTAATCATGCCAGTGTAAGGGTGCAAGCATTTTGCCCAGCCTGTTTGGTAGCTGCATTCATCCAAGCAAGCACAATGAGTTTAGAACTGCAAAAGTGCCAATAACATACAAAGCAGAGGCTGATGACAAATGGTATTGAGACATACCGTTGAACTAATACGTATCCTCCCACCAGCTGGAATGGTGCGAACTACGCAAGCCAGTAAAGCTCCTTCATCAAGAAGCTTTACATCAGAGGTTTTTCCTGGAATTGTCACACTGGCCTGACCTGCTGTGACCAATGGTTCAGTCCATGTTGCACTGATGCCATTGTTTATTTTGGTTTCAAGAACATCAGGAGTGTGAACAGAAGCGTCAAACAACAATGTTTTGCCAGCAGCATTAACTAGTTCTACTCCTGGAACCTCATGTCCCAAACCATTATTGTTAAGGCCAGTAAACTCGTGCTCCTGTTTTAACCATGTTCAAGCATCGTTGGTAAGAAAACTATCTAAGAGAACACAATAGTTGCACAGAGATCATGCAACAGTCACCTTAGATTTTCCACTCTCTCCAAGAGAGTTTAGCCTTAGGGCATCATGAAACTGTTGAGAAACCTGCTGCAAGGACTGCTCAGGCTGAGAAGCAGCAAGGTAATCTGGCTTGAGCACCTGAAATAGATTTTTACTGGTGTCAACTTCAAAAGTTGGCAAATACTGGTATCATTCTACTATATAAAAGCATCCTTTCAGAAGGGAAACCTGTGCTTTCCCAGTAGAAGATGGGACAGTCTCAGAGGCTTGGGTACTAGTATCAAGGTATTCAGGCCGACTACCTTGTCCATTAACATTCATTTGATACTCATATTTTGATTCTAAGCCTGAAAGGTTCTTATCAGATCGCGGTGGTGAAAGCTGATTCTGTGCCGACAATTGTGTTACCTCAGATGCCGTCTGAAAAGACAAAAACAATTAACATATTGATGACTATGAAAAAAACATACTAATTAAACTAATACCTGATGGTTTGGCCATTGTTGAATGGATGACACTTGGGGCATCGAAAAGAAATGCCCAACATGAGATTGGGGAACATGTGACGGCAGAGAATGAGGTAGCCCCTGTTGGTGCATCATATATGATTGCAATGTAGCCACTTGCCCAGGTGGAAGATAGGTGTGCATTCCAAGCATAGATGACGGAGTAATAGGAACACTTGTAACATGATCATTCTAACAGAAACAGCAAATTTTACAATTTAAGGACCGCAAAAAAGATATAGGCTATCAGAGAAAAATAAGCTTTAAACTAAAATTTTGAAGAAAAAAATACATCAAGAGACATTAACCACAATTTGAGACAAACATAACCAATGAAATTGTTGAATCTACTCTGTTACCACTCACACAAACTGATAATGCACTAGTCAACTGAAGTGGATTGCAATGGCACCATGAAATACATGACATAAACAGACATAAAACTAGCTCCTGCTCTTGGGCAGCAAACAAGCAGGGACAAAAGCATACAGACGCTTGCTGATAAGCTACTTTAAAATATCATCACTTTGAAAAAAATGGTGTCAAGATTATGTGTCAAAAGACCCAGGTGAGAAGTTTCAAAAAAAGAAAAAAAAAGGAAAACCTGAGATAATACGTTTTGTTCAAGCATGACTGGAAAACCAATAAGAAAAAATCAAAATACCTGACTGGAAGAACTTCCACCAGAACCAAAAGCTGAAACGTTGTCTGAAGCACCATCTGTGAGGGCTCCCGTATTAACTGATGTTGTGTCACCCATATGCCCATCTCCTTGGGTTCCATTATTCAGATCTGATTGCAATGTCTGTTTTGAATTTTGGGATATACGTGATTCATCTGTATAAGTACCATTTCTCTCTCTCACATCAGCCAGTTCAAACTGAAGCTGCTGAATTGAATGTAAATGAATACGCTCCATCTCAGCAAACTAAAAGCAGCAAAGGGCAAAGTTAGCTAGAATTCAACTCTAATAAATTCTTTTAAAGAAAAAAAAACCTAGCCAAATGAGTAAAGACAAGTTTAAAAAGGAAAACAGGAATCTAAACCTGCCGTTGACAACCAACCCAGAGTTGGTTAAATTGTTCCGTACGCTCTCGTAATTCAGCCTGCAGCGACTGGTTTGTCGTCGAATGCAAAGCATACATCTCTTGAGCACGAGCAGCCCATGCTTGCACCTCCCTCAACTGTTCATCCTTGTACAGTACGGTCTCCTGGGAAGCCCTATACTGAACAATAATAGTATTATTATGACAGAAAACTGTACCCTCTGGTACAAGTTCATGAAGTTGACACAGCACTGAAGATTTAAACTACATAAGAAAATCGAAAAAGAAAGCAAAAAAAGGAACAACTATACTAGTGTGTTAAAGAAAACTGTACTCTATGGGAGTGCATGAAGCTGAGACAAGAATGAAGATTTAAACCACACAAGTCGTAGTTGGAAAACTAGCATTATTTCTAAAATTATGACTAAAGAAAATAAAGACCTTTCTCAAACAGAAGAATCTAGAAATAAAATACTATAGCCTTTTGTGCCAAAGCTAGTTTGTCGAAACAAAAATATTAAAATCACAATGCATAAACCTGTTCTTGTAACTCAACAAGCTGTCTTTCTTTTTCTTGAATATGCTCTTGAAGATCATGGATTTGTTTGATATGCTGAGCTCGTTCAGCTTCAGAATGATCCCGCTCAAGTCTGCAAAGTATTAACCTCCAATAACTAAGTACTACAATACATAATTTAGAATAACAAGAGTGAAATAATTCAGAATTCGAGACAGATAAAAAAATTAAAATGTAAAAAGAAATCAATAAGAGAATAACTAACCTGAAAGTTGCCAATTCCTTATTCTGTTCTCTAAGAAGATCTTCTTTGGCCCAAGACTGCAAAATAAAATTGGAAGGACAAATTGAAACAGAGACATATTTTTGAATTTAGTAATCAAAAATGTATTTTCTGAAAAGAAAAGCATCAGAATGAAAATGGACAAACCGCTTCTTTTTCAAGCTTGATCCCATGCAGCTCTCTATCTTTCTCCTCCAGTTTCCTTTCTAGTTCACGTATTACCTGGTCACTATGACCCAATCGATCCTATGTAGACAAGTCAAATTAGAAGAGGCTCTACAGAATGCCTTTTCAAATTTCACAGAAACCATACATGGAACTGACTCCGAAGACTTACCTGTAGCATGGAAGCTGTATTGACATGCTCTTTCATTTGAGCATCAAAGTTCCTCTGCATTTCGATAATTTCAGATCTTGCGACCATTTGGGCTCTAATATCTATCTCCATCTGCTGCAGCTCCTCCCTCTGTCTGGAAACACTGTGAAGGCGCTGCTGCATTATGTCATTATCTAAACCTCCATCAACGGTGATGGAACAGAAGTCTACATCAGCGGGCTCTCTTTCATTCTGTACCTTGACATCCAAACATGTAGTTGACCATAGCTTTATGATAATAAAAAGGTACTCCTCTTTTAAAAGCCTTACCTCATATATAGTTCTCTCATCTGACTGGCCAAGCCTCGGTCTTTCAAGGTCCTACATGACAGAGAATAATTGAATTAGACCATAAGAAACAGATGGAACAACTATCATGCACCAAAATACAACCAAACAAAACTATCAAGTAAGCCTTGATCCCAATCACTTAGGGTTGAATAAATTCTATGTATCTAAAAGCTCCACTGGAAACCATAAAAGTGCAATATCACATGGAAACTGCAGTATCTCGGGGAAAGCATAATCTAAGAACAATGATAGTAGTATGCATGTCAGCTGCAAAATGGTCTAAAACTTCCTCATAATACATGCTTTATGGGCCTAGAATTAATACCTTAATCACTTTACTGAAACCCAGGGTAGATAAAGCACTCTGATCTTATGTCAGGATAATGTTCATTTGATTATTGACAAGAAGATCAAATATAACAATTCAGTAACACTCAAAATACCTACCGCAACACATTCAAACTAGCTAATTGGTAAGAATATCGCTATATCAAAGAAGGAATAAACAAAACAGAAAGCATTAATCAAGCGGCGATTATCGCCAAATGTCCAGAATCAATCACTGGCGTACTTAAATCAAGTGGTAGAAGTGCTGGGCACCCTAGAGTCGGTCATTAACTAAGGACTCATACAAATGCAGTTGCAAGCTGTGTTAAAAAAACCCTAGATTCAGACACAAATTTCTCCCCATTAACAATTTTCAGCAAGCAGACGCAGTTAAACGCAGAAACGTTGTTGAAAAGAAATCACAACCTCGTCCCCAGCGTTTTGTGACAGATGATGTTCAGAAATTGCGCGCCATTCCTTCCTGGAAGCGGAGGACATTGGCAGCGAACCACCACTGCGAGTAGCGGCGCCACCCGCCGCTGCCTCCATGGAATCAGTGAACCAAACACCCTTCAACCCGCCCCGTGCCTGCTCTATCTTCCCCCTCCTGCTACAACAAGCCACAGAAAAAGCTAGGGTTTTTCAGGAAGAAACCAGAAGAAACCCTAAAACCATGAAAACAAAGGGCGAGAGAGAGCCGAAAGTGCAATGGGTCGGAAATACGAAGAGGAGATTGGGAATCGGGTGAGAGAAATGGAGAGGATTGAAGGGTTTTGGGAGGGTTACTGTGAAACTGAAAGGCAAATTTTGATGGGCGCTGGTCTTCGCTCGCAAAGTGAGGTGTGATTGGGTGTGTAAAATTTTCGATGAGGGGTAGCCTCCCGCCATTTATAGGTCTTGTTCTTCGATCGCTTCTTAGCTGCTCACGCCCGTCGGGTGGCGCGTGTTGTTTACGTCACACGGAAAAACCCTTTTAATGGGCTTACCGTTAACGAGCCCTAAAAGCCCAATTCGACAGTTGAGCCCATAAACTGGTCGTCTAAGACGGGCCTGGGTTTAGCCCTAGTTAAACCTTGAAACCCAGGAAAAGCTCGCGATGACGGTCAGTCGGTCACCGGGTCCGCCCATGAGTGGCAACTTATATACACCTCCAGTCCCTCTACTCGATAGACCGGGCGAATTAGCCCCTCAACTATAAATCATCATAATTTAGTCCCTTTTATTGTCAAAAAGAAGCGAGTTGGTCCATATTCTAATGGACCTAAACATTGCTTGCTTCTGTGGGTCAGCGTTGTTAGTTGACCGTAGCTGGAGAATTCTACCGACTCAAGTTGTTTTTCTTTTAGTAAACTTTTACAATTGTTTGATTTGTTCTCCATAGTTGATTTCAGTTCACATATGTTTCTCAGTTTGTCTCATATCATTCACGTAATGTTGTTGGACGATACGAGTTTAAATCGTTCCAACCAGATCTAACATACAAAATCACATTAATCTAGCATGCAAAATCAATTTCTTGTAAATTGAAATCAATTTTCATGCCTAATTTTTTTTGAAGGTGAATGTAATTCATTCAAAAGTAAAAATTCAATTCGGGTATCAACTCTTGTACACCAAACATCTTTAAATAGGGATGAGCATGACCATATCTATTTTTTCTGCAACTTAAGGTTGCATGAAATTTGAAACTAAATAAAGTTTAGTGAAATAAAATAAAAAAAAACAGATAAAAGACTTGCATCTCCAAAACAATATGAATGGAAGATACCTAGATCGACTCCATTCTTGGGAGGATATTTTCTTCATAGCGATGATTTGCTGTAAACATGTATCCGTACGCAGTGTCTCTCTCATAATATCCGGCCACCGACCTCCTCCACCAAACTAGCTGCAAAAAGCAAGCTACACAAGGCCCGGTCCCTGCATAAATAAGAATATACATAATCATATAAACAGATTATGAGCAAGCTATCAAACACCCATGCCAGAGAGTAGCCCGAGTCAATTTGAGAACATCGGTGGAAGAGGAAGACCCCAAACCCCATCCACCCGGCAAAATATCACGCACTACTCCAGGCATTGCGGGCTACCAGGGCCAATCCCTACCGTAACAATTTTCTGAACCTCTGCGTCATTATCACCAAGTGGTCCACCCCGGCCTTCTCCACCGTCGGCGCGACCAGGCCAAGGAGGGGCCATTTGTATGGCGCGGTGGCGGCCTAGAGTAGAAGGCAGCCCTCTAACACAAAGGATTCGTCGGATCGAAGCAAGCTCCAACTCACGATGAGAAAGCATCGAACACCTAACCAGCGGGAAAGCATCCTCATCCAATATACGCCAAGAACCAAGCAGGTTGTATCTTCCGCCTCGCTTCGAGATGCGGCAACGACGGCTCTCCAATATCCAGAAAAACTTAGGCATTCATAAAGCTCCACAGTGGGAAGGACAAACCCAATGAAGGACGACTTTGGGATAATCTACAACTTAGTCCTTATTATTTCCATTTTTAATTACTTAAGTACTAAATTTTTCGAGCCTGGAACTATTGAGCAGAGCTCGAACATTAGACGAGCCGAGCTCGAACCGTTATTTCCGAGCTCGGCTCGAACAAACCCGTACTCGAGATGACTCTCATGAACTCAAACTCGAGCTCAAACTAATGATGTTCGGACTCGACTCGTCTCGTTTACACCCCTAGCTGGAGCTGTTTGATCTCAACCATTTAAAATGTATCCAAAACGCAATAGTTAAAATGTTAATTGAAACGTCTATTCTTAAGCGGACCTTATATTTTTTCACTTTAATTTATATATTTTTATTGGTATAAAAGTACTATATTTTTTAAATATATTCATAATGTAGATTTATCAATATATATATGTGTGTATTTACACAAAAAAGTTTGAATATACATTATTAAAAAAATAAAGTCAAAATAAAATTTGAAAATTAGGAGAATTTTTTTACCTTAATAGACTTCCCTCACAAGCAAATTACAAAACTATACCTTATTAGAATATATTTTCCAGTTTAGTTTATTTTTTACATGTCACTTCCACGTATGATTGTATGACTCGAGTGAGAAATCGGATCGGTGCTAGGCAAAGTTAACGTGACAATTTATTTGTTTTATCATTGGATTAATTATTTTAGACACCATTTATAAAATCTATTTTAAACTCTACCTAAAGTTTTGAAACCGACATTCTTACCGTGCCCGTCCCTTGGAACCACCGAACTCCTCCCTCCCCGCCACACCCGATGCTATACTGGCGATTCATGATTTCAACCGTGGTGTCACCTTACACATACGACGAGTTTTCAAATTCTGAAAATGACATAAAATTACATCATTGTTGATACAATCAAATACATTTTTTTTCAATTTATGCTACTGCATAATTTGTCAAAAATTGATCTACCATTGACAAATTATCGAATCTTTTATTCCATGTATACATCAATAATATATTTATGTAGCTGATTATTTAGTACTAGAAGTTCGATCATGGAAAAATTAGCCGGACATGGATGGTTCAGTCATTCTCAACAATTATGCTTCAAATAAATCAACTGAGACTAAACAAGCAACACAATAGATAAATTAATCGGGTTGAGATTTATAGTAGAGTAGGATATTTATATTATTTAGTAATTAATGGATTGGAGAAATTATATGGGTTTTTTTTAATAAATTGGTTTTGACTAAGATCATAACAAAACTCAATAATATGAGTGGTGTCAAATTAATTATTTTAGTAGTGTCAATTGAAAAATTAATACCACCTAAGTAGGAAATTGTATTTTATGAGTGGTATAACTTGACACCACTCCTTCCCTTGTACATTGGATCCGCCTCTAACGCTACACCCGCCTTCCGCCTTCGCCACCTGTGCCTATTGCTTCACTCCATCCATCGCCTCTCTCACCGTTGCAGCAAGGAGGCGATTGTTGATTTTCGTATCATTCGGTGATCATACCTGGCTCTATCTCTGTGCCTGCCTGAGTCACTGAAGAGCAATGGAAGGCAGGGATCTCGCGACTAGAAAATCTCCAACACCAGTGGACAGCAGGCAAAGACTCGTGCATATCTGGTGGCGGTGAGCAGATCCGTGTGTCCGCATATCTGGGCTCTGCAACGGGCTAAGGCACAGGGCATGCAAAGTGAGATGGAGGCGGAAAAGTAGAGTGAGGGGGATACGGCGTGGCAGGGGGTGGAGTGGTGGCTGGCAGGGCAGTGGGAAGACGAAGTGAAGGTGATGGTCTGTGAAGAAGTTGGCACTAAGCTGTCTAATTTATTTAAGTTTGGGGGCTTCTTCGAGTTTAGCCCATGATGGTCAATGTGTTACGTGGATCATCTAATCATTTGGCAAGTGACGTTACAAAAAACATTCTAAAGTGAAAAATATAATCCGATAAATCAGATAAATTGTTTATAAAAAAGTCTATTATTAAGTAGAAACTCTTTAAATAGTAGGGGACAACGGTAGTATAATCGAATCCAAAAACGAAAAATGGATCAATGCCACTTACTACACACACGTTTTCAATAATTTCAATAAAACTCTCATTTTTGTACGTGTTTAATAAATACATATTATTAAACACTCCTTTTTTTTGGTACGATTCTTCTTTCCTCCTCAGCATCGCCGCTCCACCGAACCTCCACTGCATATCCTTGGAGTTTAACCATTAGGCTAAACGGTCGGGACAAAATAAATGGTACGTAGTTTTCCTATCTCTCTCTCTATGTTTATTTTTGGACTTTCCCTCCCTCCCAAGGTTTCGGCCTTCAATAATTTTTGTGTTGTTTTATTTTCCGTTGATGTTCAAAAAACGCGTTCTTTCATTGAAAGGGAAGATGGACCCTTGCTTGCCACTTACTAGGACGGTTGGATGTATTTGAGAGTAATGTTTTTATTTTTTTCCAGTTTGATGCCCATTCTACTGTCAACTCTCTCACATTTATTTATTCGTTTTTTATTGGCGAGATGAAGGCGCCTTGTATTTCATTTCATTAAGTTTTTCTCTGCGACCCTTACAAGAGACTAGGATCAAGGCTATAAAATAAACGCACATGATCCAAAAAAAAAGAAAGAGCAACTAAATCAAAGCAAACGCCCAGCTCTGTCCTCAACAGCATATCCAGAGTAGTACAATTGAGAATTACCGGCTACATTGTAGTTTCCAACCCAATTTCTACCCGATCTGTTTAACTCGCTTTCCATAAATTTCATCTTTTTTTTCAGGGTTTATTTTAATATTTCTTTGCTTTTTTCCTATAATTTTTCGTATTACTGGAGAAGGTGGATGGTAGAAATGTCTATTTAATGACATTTTTTTCTTTTTTTTTTGAAGAGTGATTTTCGATATTGTGTTTGAATCAAGTTATTGTTATAAACAACTTGTTAGTATAATTAGGTTGCCCAAAGTGAGTCATATAGATAAAAATTTGCTTTACTGTAATAAATTATGGATGGGGAACAAGAAATGAAAGAAAAATAGAGTAAAAATACGCTTGATTTCTTAATTGTTCAAAGTTATTGCTCGAGGGAATAGTTAGTGTGGAAGTGACTGGGGACATGGTAGGTGTTGGAGGGAGTAACGGCAGTAGGGAGCAAGTTGGCCACCAAATATAGGTGTTCGGCAAAGATTGATGCAAGAATTAGCGAGAGGCCAAATTGACCGTCATTAATTAGTGGTGTTTTTATTAACAAGTAAAAGTACGGTTGTTAAATGTATAAAGTGCAAAGTAGAGGTAAAATGTAATGAATTTAACGAAGAAATGTAAAATTGCACTAATTGTCTAAGTTTAGTGGCAAATATAGGCTATTCAAAAGAAGAGTAAGTATTTTGCACTTTATTCATTAACTATATATGCATGTATTAACACTACCTTAATTAGAAATCTATATACTAAAGGTTGTGTTAACACATGCATTTATGGTATAAGATATTTAGCTTTATGGTTACACTCTAAGGGCATGTTGTGAAAGTCTTGTATTCTACCTTCGCTACTATCAATCCCCTACCCCAATGTGTGTGTATAACTATATACTCTTATATAGTACTTCATCTGCCCCTAAATTTTTTAAACATGTTTTGTTTTCCACATTTAATTCATAATTTTATCTTTCTATCATTGATCTTAAATATAAATTCAACCTTCTTGTACATAAATAGTAATTTGATATATCTATTTTATGAAGGGTAAAATGCACCGTTAGTCCCTTATCTTTAACTTTTGTTCTATTCATGTCATACTTTAAGAATTTGTCATACTGAAATCTCTTATATTTCATTTTCGGTGTATGGATGGTCCTTCCGTTAATATTACAGTTAACTTTTCCGTTTTCTTTGGTGTTTTTACGCAAATAACCTTACAATTAAAGTTTAATTACACGTTTAATCGAAGTATGGTCATTAAACTTTTAATAAATGTACATAGGAGTCCGTAAAGTTTTTTTTTCTATTTTACTCTCAATCTCTCCTTTATCATCATTTCTTCAGCTGTGTCTCTTCCTATATCTGGTTCAAAAACTCAAATCGCAGGTCATCACTCAAATCACTCACCCAGTCCTCTTCTGTTGCCGCCCTTTCACCATCATTGCCATGGCATCTCAACGGTGCAAGGAGCAAGGAACCGATCGTAAAAGGAAGGAGCAGTTATGGAGGGATTGAAGCAACGAATCGATGCAAGGACCGAATCTGGAGGAGTTCATGCAGATATGTAACGAGGTGAAGTCGGAGATCCGAAATTGCTGAATTGGTCCCCTACATCTTCTCGTAACCAAATCAAAGACGACCAACTGAAACAAATCGGATCAAATCCGTGAATTTCGGAATCAAGGGAGGCCAACTCCGTCGTGTACGTGAATTTCGGAAGCATCACGGTGATGACGCCAAATAAGCTTTTGGAATTTGCGTGGGGGCTCGCAAACAACAAGAAACCATTTTTATGGTTGATCCGACCCGATTTGGTTTCTGGTGACGTCGTCGTTCTGCCGCCGGAGTTCGTGGAAGAGACGAGAGATAGGGGAATGTTGGCGAGGTGGTGTTCGCATGAGGAGGTTCTCAGCCACTATGGATATTCGGACTTGATAGAGAGGGAGGTGAAACTGAATATTAAGGCATGTGAGAGAAGTGATAGATTGAGAACAGCGGAGAGAAATGAAGAAGAATGCTTTGGAGTGGAAGAGAAAAAAACTTTTGGCCCTGTTTGTGTATTTATTAAAAGTTCAATGACCCAATATTTCTATCAAATGTGTAAATGTAGGGGTATTTGTGTTAAATTATAAATAAAACAAAGGAGCTAACTGTGAAAATAACAGAATGACACTCCATGCACCGAAAATGAAAGATAAGGGATTTCAGTAGAACAAATTCTTAAAGTAGGACCTGAATAGGACAAACCTCAAAGATAATGGACTATTCGTGCACTTTACCCATTTTGTGAACTTATTTTTTTAGAATTTTATTTATTCGAAAGTCAAACATTTCAAATTTAAAGATGAAGAGAGTGATTAAAATGGAAAGAGTATCATTTTAAAATCAATTTGAATTTTGGAGACTGTTTTATAGGTTGCGTTCTTTTTGTGAAGTTTATGAGAGAAAAAACTTTGTGCTTTAGAAACACAGAGCATATAGGCTCAGTTTAGCTGAGCATTTTCGAGAAAAAAAATTTCTCGCTTTTCGACTTCCCAAAAAATTGAGCTCCATCTGCATTCCCTATTTTCCACTTTTACCCTTACACACATGTGTGCAACCATCCTTAGAAATCACCATGGCAATTATGTAAATTTTTCAAAGTTTTAAGCCCATATTTAACATTGAAACGTATGAACAAACACATTTAAATTTGGAAAATTTCTGGAATTTTTTTTCTAGGTTTGTGCTGAATTGGCCCATATGAGAGAAAAAAATTAGATGAAAAATGTGTTTTTTATGGTTTAAAAGACACAATTAAATTTAAAGAGTATAGTGCAACAAAAGAATTTTTACTTGTATGAGATTTTATCGAATGAGGGCTAGGGTTCTTGAGAGCTCTCAGTCGGCCTTGTGCTTCCGGCGCTGAGACTTTTCAATGTTCTTCTGGTCACCGACGGTCTCCCCCGACCGACATGCTCGCCGATCGCCTGGTGCTGTCTCTGACTCGGGTTTTTTAGCGTGGTGGGTGGCGTTTTCAATTCGATTGAATCTGTCAATTTTGGGAGTAATCGGAGCAACCTTGGAGTGCAGGCTGGGTCGCGGCGTCTCGGGCTATCGACCTGGCCTCGTCCTGGTGGCACATCTCGATGCCTGGTCCGCCCTGTCACAACTGGATGGCGGTCCACCAGATCAGCCGACGCTCTTAGCTCTGATTAGTGAATGGGCAGGTGGGTGATGCCACTCCCGTCCCCTGTAAGGGGCTGGTGCAGGGGCAAAAATTGCTGATGGTGGTTCATCTTGGGCCTATGTGTGTTGGATTCTTCAGGAAAGCTTGGTGGTGTTGCCGGTGCCGATGGATGGGTCTCTTGGGGTTGGGGTAACACCATGGTCAGTATTGGTACAAGATGTTGGTTCTTTGTTGTGGAAAGACTGCTTCGTTGGTCTAATAAGAGGTATTGGTCCGGTAATGGTCGAGCAAGAGGAGTTGGCGGAGGGAGCGACGGGGTTGAGCGGTGGCTAACCCTGCCTAGAGCAATGATTTGTATTGAGTAGAGTGCACAGGGTCTAGAGCCTCCCTTATGCACTTAATATTGTGTATTGTCTTGGATTAGCTCTGTGTGGAATCGTGGATAGGTGGTTGTTTATTTTTTTTATGCATGTGGAAATGAGATTCTATTTTTTCTACTCGGTACTTCTTGCAGGGGACGGACGTTTACAAGCTTGTATGATACAATTTGGGTGGTGGTTGGTTGTCCCCGTACCGATCGAAGATGCTACAGATGGGGAGTATGTATGAAGCCATTTGGCTAGGTGGTGGAAATTTAGAATCCGGTTTCTACAAGCTTCTCAACATCAAGTTATGCCTTATGTCATTTTTCACAATGTTGAGCTGGTTCTTTATTCGTAGGTATCTCTTTAGTTTCTATTTCGGTTTGCTCTATGGTTCACACTATTGGTTTTTAGTTGGTTTGCAGTCTAGCTGCAATCCTGCTCACTTCTGGTCAAAGCTTTTGGACTCATCTTTAAGGGCTTTGTCCCTTCTCTTTAGGTTGTTTCCGACTTTTGTCGACTGATTTTGAATGAACGTTATTCCCTTAAAAAAATACAATTAAGGCTATGTTCCCATAATAAACTTTATTTTTTCACCTTTCAGATCAATATTTTCCTTATATCTTTTCAAATCACATCAATATTTTCCTTACATCATTTTTTAATAAAAAAATACCCATGTTTTCAATTTTAAAAAACTTTTGTAAGGGTTCCTGAACATGCCTAAAAGTATTACAGTATTTTTTGAACATATTTGGTAAATAATGCCCACTAGTCCAGAATTTACACCGGTGTGGGCTAGAAAGAACAACGATGTTAATCATTATCTAGGTGATATTTCATTCGCTAGACCAAATGGTTCAGTTACAAAGTAATCTAGAAGCCTAAACTCAACTAACTAAACAATTACATATCCACATCTCATTTTCTAAGTGCTCCAGGTAGGTGAAAATTCACTCGGGTGATAAATAACATTGATGTAGAAAGAAAGTGGTGATTTTGTTTAAAACATCCACGTTTTCGCTATGAAACTACTATTACGATTTACCAAGAAATTTAGAAAGAGTGTTAATCGATGGAGAATGATAGTGTATTTTATTATCGCATATTACATACTCTCTCTGTCCCCAATTAATTATACACTTTGACTTTGTTGTATCAAGTTTAATATTTAACTCAAATTTAAACAAAGATAAAAAGTTTTAAATTTCAGAAAAAATATATTTAAAAAGTTTATATTTCAAATTAAGATATACACATAAATTATTAACTTTAAATGTCTAAAAATTCATGAAAAAAATCATAGATTAAATATTGTAAAACAACAAAAATAAAATGTAGAATTATTTAGGAACGGATGAAGTATCTCATTTTGTACTTTTTTTAGGGAGTAAAGGCATAAATTTATTAGATGGCTAGAGCCAAATCAACCAACAGAAGTTCACATATAGGGGGCTTCAAACTTAAGCTTTTGCAGGTGAAAAACTGAGTTATTCGCTCCTCATTTTTTACGTGAATTATAGCTCGTGATTCACCCGGACCTCAAGCGAATAGGACCAAAGTGAACTTAGCTGTTCACGTGAGTAGTCCCTCGTTATTTACCGGCGCTCCTAAAACTCTCGTTTTTTAAGGTCATTGTCGATTCCATCTGTTTTGCTGTCGTTCAGTAGCAAGGTATTCTATTTCCACTTCCTATACTTCATTCTCAATCGTTTTAGCGCTTGATCTATCTCAATCGTCTCTTCCTAACTTTGGACGGTACAAATTCTTTCTGAGTTAGGGCAGAGATTGCTTAATTTCGCTTGGGTTTTCTTAATTTGTGTTAACCTGAAGTTTATTTTGAACGCTGGTGGATCACAAATATGTGTGTTGCGCACGACAGTCCGCACATAGTTTCGCGCAAAGTTGTGCGCGACACATAGATGTGCGCACAAATAAGTGTACAATATAATTGACATACTTCTATATCTAACCCTAGCCTTAAAGACGATGATGATCTAACAAAGTAGTCATATGGATCTAACAAGGTAGTCATGTGGATATGACAAGGTAGTGATATCGATCTAACTAGTTAGTTGTCGCGAGCTCACCGCAAGTGTACGGTGGTCGCAGGTAATAAATTCCGGTGAGTACCAGGTCAAACCACAGGGACTTGTATTTTTATGTATTTTGTGTGTGAATTACTACTTCTGTACACTAAGGAATTGATTGATTGGTGATGATTAAACTAATTACATGCATGAACAAGAATTAAATTGGCTAAACAACATGAGTATACTAAATTATCTCTTCGGAATATTTGTTCCACCTAGACTATGGGCATGACATTGTAAAGACACTTCTAAATATTGCTTGCATTTATGTAGGAAAATCTATTGAGCCTAAGCCCTCTCTCGAGGTGTATTTAGAGATAAACTAGCAATAATCTTTTGTTCCCTAATTTATTGTGCAATTAATCTATTCCCCTCCTAGAATAATCATGAATTCTCATTCTACAATTATTCTAGCATGGATTTCTCTATGGTCTAATATGGTTCCCTCATCTTTAAGACCAAACCATATCACAAAAACCATTTATCGAAGTGTTTAATCAATAAACACAAAGTAATCCGAACATAAACATTTAAGCAATATTTATTAAACCATAAAATCAAAACCCATAGTCTAAGCTTCACAAATTCCTAAGAGACCACAGGGAATTAGCCACTAAACATGATGAAAAGCATAAATAGAGAGAAATGGAGAAAACCCATATCCATGGTGAAGATGAACTTGAAGTCCTACAAACCCTAGGGGGAGATGAAAATGAGAGAACCAAAAAATTCATAGGCTAAAATCGAAATCTACTAAGAAAACTAAGAAGAACCCTAAATTTAATATACAATCTACGGAGAAATGGAGTTTAGAGAAGAATATGAAGCTCCCTCATTTGTGCGTTCTGCTCCTCCGCCTTGTCTCTGTTTTGTGTTGCGTTGAAGTTGTCCAATCCCCCTTTGTGACCGAGTTGGGCTCCTTTAGATAGGGAGCATTAATCTGCCTTCCATCAAACGGCTAGGATTAATTCATTTAGTAGAACTGAGATTCTGGTCACGACGATCACCGTGTACAAATTTAAGTAATGTACATGGTGATCGCCATGTACGATCTTGAGAAAACACGCTGGAAATGTGGTGATCGTCATGTGTAAATTTAGGACATGTACATGGGGATCGCCATGTACAATCTTGAGAAAACACGCTGGAAATGTGGTGATCGCCATGTGTAAATTTAGGCCGTGTACATGGTGATTTCCATATATGACCTGAAGGCACACCCTGGATATTCGGTGATCGCCATGCACAAATCAATGACGATCGCCGTGTACAATTTTTTGGGCACACAACTTCATATTCTCCTCAAATTTTCTCCAATTATCAATTCAGCCTTTATTGTCTGCAAATTCATTAATTTCAATACTTTGTGAGGGAAACTTTGTCCAAATTCATCCAATATTCACCATAAAATATAATCTAAGTTTCTCATCAATAGTAGTCATGTCGATCTAACAAGATAGTGATGTCGATCTAAACAACTCATCATGTTGATCACCATTTATGCTGATCAGTCAATTATGTATGTCGATCTAACAAGGTAGTCATGTGGATCTGACGATGTCGATCTAAACAACTTATTATGCTGATCTATTATCATTGTTGATCTATTATCAATGCTGACCTATCAAGTAGTTATGTCGATCTAACAAGGTAGTCATGTGGATCTAACGATGATGATCTAAACAACTTATCATGCTAATCTATTATCAATGCTATGTCGATCTAACTAGGTAGTCATGTCGATCTAACAAGATAGTGATGTCGATCTAAACAACTCATCATGCTGATCACCATTTTATGCTGATCAATCAAGTAGGTATAATAGGTAGAAGAACAATATAAAAGGTAAGGGAAAAGAGGCGGGAATGGCTGGATGCGCCGAATTCACACCCCAGCCTCCTTCAATTTCACGGGCTCCTCAAACTTGGGCCCCCATTACTCACTTTTCTCGCTCACCTCTCAAACATTTAGTTATTAAGTGAAAAACTCATCCCCCAATTTATAAGTTTGAAACCCCCTTATGAAAGGGAAAAATGAACTGGAACCCCACACAGGAGGCAAAACAAATGTGAATCTAAAACAAAACCATAAGTTTGAAAGAGAATATCTAGCAATAAAATATAAAGTAGTATTTCTCTGGCTTAATCTGCATGCATTGAGATAAGATGGTATGGAAAATGGCGGAGGAGGCAACGAGATACAAACTCCATCAATGCCTTTTCTCCTAGGACTAGCAATTCTCTTTCACACCCGAGAGGAATTGCTATGCTGGAACGAGTGTGACACCTGTACCAGACAAAAGCACCAATGCACTGGGACCAATTCAATTTTCACAAAAGAGGCTTCAGCTGCCCAGGAAGATCCAGATCCCAAACAGCCTACACCAAACCTTCATTTATCTGCTGAGACAGGTTCATTACCCAAACTTGCCAAGAGCCAAGATACTATTGTGTTCACATCCTTAGAAAACCTTGGCTTCTTCCGGCCTCTACTAAACCCAAAGCCCTTACCTTCCAGCACTACTCCGCTTAACTCATCGAAGAACCGACTCCAGACGAGACTGTATCTGAGGCTGCTTATTTCCTTGTTTTCCCATACCTGTCACCTCAATTGAGTCCAGAGCAGGAGGCATGTGAGGAACCAAAGCGATCGTGCCTTCACTAGGTTGTAGGCCGGGTGATGTTATCTCCCTGTCAACTGGCAGCCTTGGTTGGAGCATTGCGATGGATGAACCTGAATTAGCTGAACTAACCTGAGTCCTAGTTTTTGCTCCCAAGCGTGGGGGAGGGAAGAAAGTTGGAATGATAAGGACCCGTTTAGTTGATGAAAACAGTTTTCATTTTCATTTCTTGTATCAGTTTTCAATTTCAATGTATAATTTTCGAAAATAGTTTTTGAAAACGCGTTTCATTACAACATGTTGAAAACAGTATTTTGAAAAGAGTAAAGTGCACAAGTGGTTCATACACTTCCACCAACCGCCAGACTGTTGCTGGACCATCACCGAACCTCCGCCAAACCACCTCTGGATCGTCGTCGGACCACCTCCGGACCGTCGCCGAACCACCACCAGTCCACTGCCGAATCGTCGCTGGACTGTCAGACGGCGGTCTCGCAGTGGTGCGACAGCGGTCCGACAGTTGTCCGGCGACGGTCCGACAGTTGTCCGGCGACGGTCCGGCGGTGGTCCCGCGGAGGCCCGTCGGCGGTCCGGGCAACGGTCCCACGATGGTTCGACGACAGTTCGACAGTGGTCCGACGGAAGTCCGGCGACGATCCGACGGTGGTCAGTTCCGTGTTTTCAAAAGAAAACATCAAAAAGTTGTTTTCAAAATCCTTTACAAATGTGTTTTCATTTTCATATGAAAATAAAAATGACGAACTAAACACATTTTTATTCTATTTATTATTTTCTGAAAATTCTACCAACTAGACGGACCCTAAATGTTTCAAATAGATGTAGCGTTTTTTATAATTTTTTAATTATTAACATCAAACAGTCAAAAGTTATTTGTAGATAATTTTTTTAAGTCGAAGCAACTATTTTAAAAGCCTATTACCAAATACCCATTGATGTATTAAAAATTACTGATTGTCTATCAAAAAAAAATTACTGATTGTAAGAACAATTTTCTTTTTTAAAGATAGATGTGAGGAGAGAGAAGTTAGAAAGAAAATAAGGTTTTTTATGATAGTTTTCGTGAAATTGCTGAAAGTAAGTGAACAGTAAGTGGAAGAATTCGGCGATTGACCGGAAGAAAAAAATGTGTGTGATATTATGGCTGGAAAATTTTAAATAATACTTATTTCGTTTCAAATAAGTTGTTATTTTTAATGTTTATGTGTAGATTAAAATTATCTTTGATTATTAATTTATTTTACATAAATTATCATTATCTTTTTTCAAATCCATTTTAATCTTTCCAAATCCACTTCTAGAATATTTGATCGAATGCATTGTAAGTGTAAAAATTGACTAAAATAAAACATAAATAAAAAAATATCGTTTTATTTTAAACAAAAATATTATAGTATTATAACAATGGAGGTCTCGACCGAAGAATAGTATCGACGGAAGAATAGTACTCCGTAAGCTTTAGTATTTATATTTATAACAGGCAGGTCAACTTTTTGCTTTCCAACTTTCAAAATCACAGAAATTTCATTTCAGACCAAAATTTTCAACGTCCGATCGCCTTCCTCTTTCTTTCTTTCTCCTGTATTACTATTGGTTCCTTCCTCGGATGATCAGCTCAGTGGTAGTATCGTAGAGTCCTCCAAAGCCCGGATCACCGCCGGTTGATGCTCCCTTTTTGACCGATCAGTCGACGCGACTCACCCTCGCCCACCGATGGGCCATTGCTGCAGCAAGAACGTCTCCGCCGTCGACAATGACGCCTCCGCCTCTCAGCCCTCGCACAATCCTCCTTCTTCCTCCGATGCGCCGCCGTCTTCTTTCAGCAACTCTTATGCCGTCAGCCCCTTCACTAGTCCACTGCCCCCCGGCGTCGCGCCGTCCCCTTCCCCTGCGCGGACGCCTGGCCGGAAGTTCAGATGGCCCTTGCCTCCGCCGTCGCCGGCGAAGCCCATAATGGCCGCGATCATGCGCCGGCGAGGCGCCGCCAAGCAAGCATCGCCCAAAGAGGGGGCGATTCTCGAGGAAGCGGAGACGGCTGAGCTAGATAAGAATTTTGGTTACGGGAAGAATTTTGGGGCAAAGTTTGAGTTGGGGAAGGAGGTGGGACGAGGGCATTTCGGTCACACATGCTGGGCAAAGGGAAAGAAGGGTGATCTTAAGGGTCAGTCTGTAGCGGTCAAGATCATTTCCAAAGCAAAGGTGAGTCTCGTACTTGCTTTCTGTTCTTTCTGTTCATCTTCTGGGAAAACGATGTAGTCCTCGTAGTAAACTAAGTTTCGCTTTGTTTATCCAGTTGTGATTGTTTACGCTTATGAAGAAGAAAAATGACATTCTGTAGTAAGTTAGGTTTTCTAGTGTTTATGAAGCTTCAGAGGCTGTACCTTGTTTTGCTTCTCAGATCACAAATTTGTTTAGTGGTGGAGAAATAATCTTCTTGATTTTGTTGCAAATGTAGTCACGATTTAGCAAATGCTTACCAGTACTTTGGTCTGTCATTTCTGGTTCTGTGTCGTCCAGCTATCTACTTCTACCTCGGAAATCTTTAATGATCGATTGATTCTTCTTTGGCAGATGGCTTCAGCGATAGCCATTGAAGACGTTCGGAGGGAGGTGAAAATACTAAAAGCCTTATCAGGCCATAAGCATATGATCAAAATTCATGATGCCTTTGAGGATGCGAATAATGTATACATTGTTATGGAGTACGTAATCCTTTTCCATTCCTTTATATTTGCCAGTGTAATTTAGTATGGGTTAGAAGTGAGAATATGAAAAAAGGTAAAATATATGAGCCTTTGGACCAACACCGTTTTCTTGAATTTCAAGCATGTTTAAACCTTTATCACTGAAAATAAAAAAATTGCAAATTCTATTTGTGATTTTTTCTGGTTGGCGTTGCGACTGGAACGTCTCCTCCCGCCCCTCTTCTATTTTTTGTTTTCTTTTCCATTTCGGGTGCAATAAAAGAATTTGTGACTTGTATCTGATGTATACTTGTTAATTTCTATTCTAGATTGTGTGAAGGTGGAGAATTACTAGACAGAATTTTATCAAGGTACTAACGAACATCATCAACCATCATCAACCTTACATTAGTAATGGCGTTTCAATTCCAATTTCATCTTCTTTATTTCCAGAGGTGGTAGATATATTGAGGAAGATTCCAAAAGCATTGTTCTTCAGATTCTAAGTGTTGTTGCATTTTGTCATCTACAAGGTGTTGTTCATCGTGATTTAAAGCCAGAGGTATGCTGAGAGGATGCACTCTTCCCGCCCATCCAAACCTGTGTTGCTGCACTAATGCTTCTACCGTTTTTGTTTTAATGTTTGATGTTTGTTTTGCATGCTAATAATAATAACAAAATTTTACTTTGTTTGCAGAATTTTCTTTTCAAAACAAGAGAAGAAAATTCTCCAATGAAGGTCATTGATTTTGGTTTATCTGATTTTATTAAGCCAGGTATGTTTGTTGTTGGATATATTTAGTACTCCTATTTGATATTTCTTTCATGTCTGTGGTGCCTAGTGCCTACTCATTCTTTAAAAAAAGATAAAATAAAATCCTCTCTCTCTCTCTCTCTCTCAGACTGCAGAATGTAACTATCAGTTCCAATTTGTAAAGAATGTTGAGTTTTCATACTTGCAGATCAACGTCTCAATGACATTGTTGGCAGTGCATACTATGTTGCACCAGAAGTACTCCACAGATCCTATAGTCTTGAAGCGGATATGTGGAGTGTTGGTGTCATAACCTACATATTGTTATGTGGAAGCAGACCTTTTTGGGCCAGAACTGAGTCAGGGATTTTTCGTTCTGTTTTGAGAGCTAATCCCAACTTTAATGATTCACCTTGGCCTGCTGTATCAACAGAAGCCAAAGATTTTGTTAAAAGGCTTCTGAATAAGGACCATAGGAAAAGAATGTCTGCTGCCCGAGCTTTAGGTAAGTTACTTCATTGTTTTTTGAAGTAATTGTGTTACTGTCTGATGCATGAGAATTTGCTTAAAAACTTGCCCTGCATTTCTATAAGGTTCAACTTTGTATAGAAGCTTTTAAAGGGAGCATGAATCCAGCTGTAACTTGTCTAGTTAACATGAACATACTTATTTGCAGCCCACCCATGGCTAAGAGATAAGACCGACAATATGCCTTTGGACATTCTGATCTACAAATTGGTGAAGTCATATATACGTGCAACGCCTTTTAAACGAGCTGCGCTTAAGGTAATGTCCTTAGCCACTACACATGCCATCTGTGTTCGGTTGTTTAGTAGCATCCTCTTTTTATTTTATTTTTTGTATCATCTGTTTCTCTTTATGGTGGCTGCAGGCTCTCTCGAAAGCTTTACCAGAGGATGAACTTGTATATCTTAGAGCACAGTTCGCACTTTTAGAGCCAAAAGATGGCTTTATTTCTCTGAATAATTTCAAAGTGGTTAGTGCCCGTTGTCCCATTCTTTTGATGCAAATCTGACGACTTGCTGGTAGTTTGTGGCTGTTTCATAATTGTGGCTAAATGGGAAAAGTGACACAGGCTTTGATGAGGAATGTAACTGAGGCCATGAAGGAATCAAGAGTTCTTGACATTTTAAGTATGGTAAGAACATTATATTTTGGATTGACATCAGCTTCTTAGTTCTTTGTTTTCCAATCACTTTAATCAGTATTATCATCTTCTTTTCTTTTAGAAAAAAAGTTAAAAGTATGTGTGGTTTATGAAAAAGAAGGAAAACAGAGAGAGTACCAAGTCATCTCTTACAGTCAATGAGCTCAAAGTTGATGTTGTTTGTGCACAGATGGAACCACTGTCATACAGAAAGATGGATTTTGAAGAGTTCTGTGCTGCTGCAATCAGTGTCTATCAGCTCGAGGCTCTTGACGAATGGGAGGACATCGCAACCAAAGCATTCCAGTATTTTGAGGCAGAAGGAAACCGAATGATCTCTGTAGAAGAATTAGCATTGGTATAACAGACTTTACTTAGAGACATATATCTCGTACGACCTGTGCAACTTCTTATGGTGTGAATTGCTTTCTGTTTCACAGGAGTTGAATCTCGGTCCTCCGGCTCAATCAATGCTGAACGAGTGGATAAGAAGCGCGGATCGAAAGCTTAGCTTTCTTGGGTACACAAAACTTCTGCATGGCGTGACGATACGCAGCTCCAATACAAGACAACGGTAGTATTTATAGGTGTAAAGTTGAAATCATGGAATTGAGAAGAGTCGGTACTGAGAACATATTATGATATGTGTGACACAGATGAAAAGCAGCGTGGTTTGTTGAGATTAAGAGTCAGTATTCTTGTATTTCTAGTGTGTACAACAATAGTTGTGAACTTTGTATCATTGAGAAATGAAGTTTTGGCACTTTCCTTTTCATTCCACCTGACCACCCCTTTTGTGGAAGCATTGGTGTTTTTTTTCTTTTTTCTCCATTTGAATAAAGTTAAGAAATATGTTTAATAATGTCACCATTTAGGGTAATTATCAAATACTTGACATAATCATTACTTTGTCTCTCCCTCACATTCGTTAAAATTGAGCCTTGACTGTTAGTGTTTTAAGGTTAATATATCAAATTCACCTGAAAATTTGCAACCTGACATTTTATATCTTAAACTTCAGATTCTACACCAGACAACAGATTACAAACGCAACGCCTATACGCCAGCCATATAAAGCCAAGCCCACTAATACGAGGAGTGCTCCTCAGAATACGACGAGCCCTCGTACATGGCCACCAGGCGCCTCGTACGATCTCAAGAAGAGGCTTTATGGGCTGCCCAACGGGTACTCCAACATAAGTACACCAACCAAAAAGTTCTGGCCCAAAGACACAACGCCCAAAAGCCGCACCAAAGACACAAGACACAAAAGTTGTACACACTCAAGTGCCGCTGCATCAACACTGCTGAAAGCAAGAATGTCCAATCCGCCGCTCCGAACCGAGAAGTCACGGCTCACGCGCGGGGAAAGATCCCACCAAACACTCTACCCCAACGTGAGAGTCTCGGGCATCACCCTATAAGTGGGTGATGCCAACCCAAAAATAAGGTAACTACTACACACCCACACCTTCCTCCCGTGTTCGCACTCAAAGTATCTTCCGTCTTGCCTTTCGTGTACGTGAGCCACCCGTCCTAACCGTTGGGAGATCTTTGGTTGCGGAGGTCACGCTTTGGCTATCAATTTGGCGCTGTCAGGGGAACGAAAAACAGTCGTTTTTTCTTTCCTAAGCAACTTACTTTTCCTCCTTACCATTCTCATGGCGAAAACAAGGAGAACGCACAACAAGGCGCACGCTGAGGACGCTGCCTGGCTTCCTCCGATGTGCCTCCACGCCCGCTGGTGACGCAGAATGGGGACACAACAGCCCCACAACCTCAATCGATGGCCATCCCGCCGCTCCCTATTACTAGCACACCCGAGGGGCAAGAACCACCGCAGCCGCGAGCGGCCACTCGACATACTCATGGGGACTTCGACGATCCCCAACAAAGTCATCGTCGATCCCGGTCAGCTAGCGCTGCTCCAAGCGAGCATGCTTAATGAGCTAAAAGCCTTCATGGTAAAAACCATCAAGGCGGAAATGCAGATCGCTCGCCTCCCGCCTCACAACGACAGGGACGAACAGTCCCAAAATCAAAACCAAATGCTGGGAACCTAGACGTCGACGACCTCCTCCGACGAATCAATGTGGTCGAGGAACAGTGAAGACACCAAACCTGGTCCTCGACGATATCGAGATCCTCCCGACGCAGCCGTTCACAGAGGACATAATCGCCGTCAGCGCCGGCCAGCTTTCAATGCCGGTCATCGAAAGCTACGATGCTACAACGGATCCCGTCGACCATCTGCGACGCTACATCTCCCAAATGGAGATGGCTCGGCCTCGGAGGCAATACTGCAAGGCTTTCAGCTCCACCTTAAAAGGGGCTGCCTCAACATGGTTCGAACGCTACGAGGCCAGCATTTCAAATGCTTTAAGGACCTCGCCTCATCGCTCCTACGCCACTTCATGGGGCTCGACCTCCCAAGACTGTCCCAACACTTGTTAAGAGTGAAACAAAGAAAGGGAGGAACCACTCCGTGATTATATCCGACGGTTTCAGGCGGAAGCCGCCCAAGTCCGTGGTCTCTCCTCGGACATGCAACTTTTGGCCGTAACTCAGGCCTACAGTAGCGAGTCAAGGCTCGCTTACAACATCAACGAAAACCCCGTCACAACGATGGGTGAGTTCATCGATCGAGCAACTCGATTCATGAACTCCGAGGAAATGAACAAGCCCTACAGCAGGCCTCCCACAAACGAGCGCAACAGAAGTTCGACAAAGGGCCTATCTCATCGAGGTACCAGCCCTCGAATATCAGTTCGAGGACCCCGATCACCTCCCAACACTCCGTGACACCCGCACGAACATTCTCGCTATCGCCGAGAAGCGTAACAAGGTTCCCAAGTGGCCACAACCCATCCAACATAAGAACACGAGGGCTTTGACAAATACTGCCTCTACCACAAGGATCGTGGGCACGACACGGAGGCGTGCTTTCAACTAAGGAATCTCATCTCAGAGATGGTTGAGCAGGGCAAGCTCAAGGAATTCCTGTCCGATTCCGACTCCCCTTGCAAGGATTTCCCCAAGGGTCGTAAGAAGGACGACGATAACGACGACCGCGAAAAAACGCGTCGTCGACACAATAGTCCTCGAAGGCACAACTTGCCACCACCTCCACCGGCGGGCACCATCCATGTCCTCACAAAGTCGGAAGGTGCCTCCTCCAGGAAGCGTTACGCGAGGGAAATCTTGCGGATCGACCACCTCGAGGAGAATGTCATCTACCGTCCTAACGGGACAAAGGTCGCCGTTTCCACACTCGATCCGTTGCTTATCACAGCAAGGATCGCAGGTTTCGACACCGGCAGAGTCTATATCGACACCGGCGCGAACACCGATGTCATCTTCAAAGACATGCTCGAAAAGCTCGGGTACACATGTCCGCTGCACGAAGGAGCTCCGCCCTACATTTGGCATTGGTAGGGACATTGTCCCAACCATAGGGGTCGTCAACCTACCCCTCATGCTCATCGGGACACACAATTCGGCACGGTTGATCGCCACTCCATCATGACGGAGTTCTTGGTCCTCGAGGTGCCCTCAACTTACAACGCAATCATTGGCCGACCAAGCCGGTCGATTTCAGCATGAGGTGCGACATCCGCTCCCTTACAATCACATTTGCAACACCTCGTGGGATGCAACCATCTACATCGACCAACGAACTGCGCGGACAAATTATGTCGCCTCTTTGAGCTCGACGGTTGATCCACAAATCTCGAAGAGCGTCGATGCTCTTACGGATCCCGGCGACAGGCCACGCCTCGATGATTTGACAGAGGAGGTAGACGCGTCGTTCCGGGCAAGAAGTTCAAGGTTGGCAAAACCTGGAGCAAAAGGAGAAGATGGCGCTCATCCACCTCCTCGAGGCAAACCTTGACGTCTTCGCACGGAGCTGAAGGATCTGCCGGTGTCGACCCTAGCGTCATCACCCACAAACTGAATGTATTCCCGGACTCAAAACCGGTTAAGCAAAAGAAAAGGGGTATGGCCCCTTCTAAGAAGAAGTTTGTAAAAGAAGAGGTTTCCAAACTCCTCGAAGCCGGAATAATAAAAGAAATTCAAGATTCTGAGTGGCTCGCTAACATAGTTTTAGGTGACAAAACAAACGGTGAACTTCGTATGTGCGTTGATTTCACGGGCATCAATAGGCATTGTCCAAAGGACCCCTACCTGCTACTGTCATCGACCAACTCGTGGACGCAACTTCCAAGTATAAGTACTTGTCTTTCATGGACACTAAGAGTGGGTACCACCAAATCTACATGGATCCCGAGGACGCCTTCAAAACAGCGTTCACAACTGGTGATGACGTCTATTACTACGTTCGAATGCCCTTTGGGCTCAAAACGCCTGGAGCCACCTACCAGCGTCTAATGAACAAGGTTTTTACCCACCAGGATGGGCCGTAACCTTGAAGCATACGTCGACGATGTCATTGTCAAAAGCATGACATTCGAAGATCACCTTCAAGACCTGGCCGAGACCTTCGAATCGTTCCGGCGATATAACATGAGGCTCAATCCAGCCAAGTGTTCCTTCTTTGTTGGAGCTGGGAAATTCCTGGGCTATATGATCTCCGAAAGGGGGATCGACGCCAACCTTAAGAAAATATCAGCCATCACGGAAATGGCGCCACCAAGGAGCATTAAAGAAATCCAGCAACTTACAGGAAGAATTGTTGCCTTGGGGCGATTCATTTCCAAGTTGGGGGACAAGTGTAAGCATGAAGAAGGCGTTCACTTGGACTCCGGAGTGCCAACAAGCATTCGAGCAAATCAAGAAACACCTCTCCGATTTGCCAACGCTGAAATGTCCGCAACCGGGACGAACTCGTCATCTACCTCTCCACTTCGAACAAAGATCAGACGGTGCTCGTTAGAGGATGGCCTACAACAGTGGCCCGTCTATTACATAAGCCACACGCTACGAGGGGCCGAGGTTAATTACCCACCCTCCAAAAACGATCTACGCTTTGATCGTGGCTGCCAGGCAGTTGCGAGCATACTTCCAAGCCCACACAATCATTGTCAGAAGAGACTTACCAATCCGAGACATTCTAAACAGACCGGAACATAGTGGTCGTTTAGCTCGTTGGTGCATCGAACTGGGGGAGTACGACATCAAGTTTGAGCCTCGGCGAGCAATAAAGGCACAAAGCTTTGGCGGATTTCATGGCCGAAGCTTTCCATTTACCCCCTCGAGCATGGCCCTTCGAGGGATCCATCACCGGAGTTGGAGCCTCCCGAGTGGGACATGTTCGTGGATGGTTCATCCAGGCCGATCGCCCGAGGAGGCGTTCATATCAGGGGCCCACACGGCATGGAGGCTAGCTTACGAGTGGCCTTCCAATTCCCCGTCACAAACAATGTGGCAGAATACGAGGCCCTCGTAGCAGGTCTCAAGACTGCTCTGAAAGCTGGCTTGCGACGTTTAACTGTACACAGTGACTCACAGCTCGTCGTAAGCCAGGTTGCGGGGACCAATGACTGCAAGGACCCCGTACTCTCGAGGTACTTGCGCTTGGTAAAGAGCTTACAAGGGCAGTTCGAGCGATTAAATATTAACAAGATCCCAAGGATCAAAACACCGTGGTGACAGGTTGTCTAAGGCGGGCGGATGCATTCCTCGAAACCTTAGCACAACCTTCGATAAATACAATTCACGCTATCGACGCCAACGCAGAGCTGATTGGAGGGACCCAATCCTCCAAAGTATCTCCAAACCGGCGCAATCGAAGGCCCACCACGTTGCAAAAGAAAATAAGGACGCATCAGCCCGCCATGTCATCATAGATGGCGAGTTATGGCGTAAAGGATATTCTACTCCTTTACAGGCGATGTATTGGCCCCGACGATTCCACACTCATCCCGAACGAAGTCCACTCGAGTTGCGGAGCACACATTGGCTCCGATGCGCTAGCACACAAATGCTTACGCCTCGGTTATTATTGGCCAACCTTGAGGAAAGACGCGCATGATTTGATGCGAGCGTGCCATAAGTGCCAACTCAATTCTCGCATCCAACGACAGCCGGCAAACGAAGTAGTTACGGAGACATACCCCATACCCTTCGCTCTGTGGGGCCTCGATTTAATCGGCCCAATGCCTACGGCCAAGGGCCGATTCAAATTTTGTATAGTGGCTGCCGATTACTTCACTAAGTGGGTCGAGGTCCAGCCACTCGAGAAAATCACAACCGCCAAGGTCATACACTTCCTCTGCACGACCTTGTGGCACGATACGGGCACCAAGAGCCATAATCACGCATAATGGGACTCAACCCGCAAGCAAAAAGCTTAAGGATTGGGCCACTAAGATGAACATACAAATGCTCTACGCTCGTGGCACACCCCTACCAAATGGCCAGGTGGAAGTAACGAATCGAACGATCAAAGAGGGCTTAAAAAGCGCCTCGAGGACGAAAAAGGAAAGTGGGTCGAGGCCCTACCCGGCGTCTCTGGGACTATCGAACAACTACACGGGGACCCACGGAGAAACTCCTTTCTCCTTGGTTTACGGCGTCGATGCCTTACTACCAATCAAGTCTCAATACCCACAATCCGAACGCTGTATTACGACGCCCTCACAATGAGAGCGGCCTTCGAGCGCGTCTGGACCTCGCCGATGAACTCCGCGAGGGTGCTAGACTTAGGCTCATGGCCTTACGACAAAGGGCAAACCTCGATCACAACGCCAAAGTTCGGGCAAAGCAGATCCACGTGGGTGGTATGGTCTTGCTAAAAGCGGAATTGTCGGTCGTAATCACGCCATGGCGCACTTCGTTCCAGATGGGCGGGGCCTTATGTGGTACACAGTAAAGGAAGAGAGGGCGTATACAAGTTAAAGGACCATCAAGGCAAACAGCTCAAAAATGACTACCATGTCGACGATTTGAGGCCTTACTACGTCTAAGTTATACGCTCTCCTTTCCATGCATAGACAAGGGTATTTAAAGCATTTGCGTTGCACAAAATCTTGCTCGTGCATCAAAGGACAGTAATATTCCAAGTCTTTATGTCGTGCATACTATGTTTACATAAAATCGCTCTGCTAGGAGTGTTCCCACTTCAGTGGGTAAGTCCAAAATTAATTGCAAGGTCACCGTCGACCAACGCACATCGAATAAAATCACTTCACGAAGAATTACAACAATTCATTTCTACAATATTTTACCCAAGACGAGTACGGACACTTCGCATTATGCAAGTAATACTCATACGGCAATTACAAAGGCAACAAATGCTGACATATTCTGTATCTTATCAAAAATGAGCAAAAATTTAATTACAAGCCCCAAAACTAATTGGGGGCATCATCGTTTGGGGGCACAGCAGGGGCATCCTCTACATGCCCGGGCAGGATATCATAAGGATATCCTGCTCCTAATTTCTTCCACGCCTACCCCACTCGAACAGAGCTGCCTGGGAGGGCTCCTCGACCTTCATCGCATCGAGGGGATCCAGTGTGATTCTCCAACCATAGCCTCCACTTGATGGCGGCATCGTAGGAACCCCTCAGCATAACGAACCCCCTCCATTGCTTGGGCCTCAACCAATTTCTCAGTCAGCGCCTCGAAGAAGTCGCCCACTCGACCAGTCCTCTCTGCGATGGGCTTGATAAACACGCGTGGCTCAAGACTTTCGCCCTCGAACAACTTGAGGCCAAGTTGTTTTTCAAGTTGCCGAAGGCTGAAAGACCAGCCAAGCCGTTGCTCAAAGACTGCTGTTGAGATTCTGGCCAGCTCTTCAACGTGGGCTGCCAAATTTGAGGCCTTCTCCTCTGCCGAGCAGCCCTCACAGACAGCTCCTCCACGAGCTTCTCCTTCTCCTCGGTCTTGGCAGCCTTCAAGGACAGCTCCTCGATGAGCCTGTCCTTCTCTCCGGCCCGGGCCTCCATCCGTTGGCACTCCCGAGCACTTGCTCCATCTCGACCGTTAGGTCGTTCTTCGCGCTTAGGACACCTTTCACCCATTCCTTCCACTCAAATAATAATAACCTCCACTTCCCAAGCTCCACCGTCAGATCCATCCACAATGAAGAACACAATCTTTTGTTTGTAACAGAATGAACAACATCTCATCACCTTCCACGTTCGCAATATATCAAAGTTTCATGATTCTAAATTCCCCAACACTTGATATCATGATTCTAAATTCCCCAACACTAAAACATTTTAATCCTCTACCTCTCCGACCATAAAATCCAACCCACATGGTTTTTCTTCGATTCCAGTCCTCCTCATCCCCAAAGATTGATTCTGGTGTTAATTTCTCACTAAAAAGTAAGCCAAGATCGCTGCTTGTTTAACGATTAGACAAGACAAGCTTAAGATTTATGCAGCCAGTGGTATCCCTCTGCCGCCTCCATTCATGATCTGCTCACTGCGAATGCAGATTTGGCCCGCCGGTCGTCGCCGTCATTTTCCCCCAATTTGCGCACAACCACCATCGCCGATTGAGTTGCAGGCTCCCGTCCCAACCGCTACAATAATAGTTGCCGTCTCGCTTCCTCAGCAAACCACACAATTGCTCTCCTGAGAAATCGAAATCGTGCTCGTGCATCTCGCCCTTATTTTCACTGTCCATCGGCCGCCCGCTTGCTCCCCGTTCCTCCCCTTTTCCCCCCTCTCCAAATTGATCCTACCAGCAGCCCGGAGACAACTCGAAAACCAGTGAGCTTTCATCATGAATAAAAGCCGATTTCAGAATATCTACAAATTTTGAAACACAATTTGGGTCAGTGAAGTTGTTTAGCGAGAGTTCTGTGAGAGCTTCGTGAGGTCCATGAATTTGAAATAGGCGACTAGTAGTGGGTAATGGTTGGTCTGGAAATTGGTGGATTGTCATAGTCACACACAAGTATGGAATTTGGGAAACTCACCGCCGGAAGGAATTCTAAGAATGGAGAGGATGAGGCTGAAATTGTAAAGGAGTAAAGAACTTAGGCTAGAATTGTTAGGGTTAGAAACATTAAGGTTCAATTTTTGTAATTAAACCCAAAAGTTTAACGGAATAGTTAACAGGGGTTAGTGTCAGGGAGGTTTTTGTATATTTTCACAAATCTCAGGGGGGTTTTTGAGAATACTGAAAATGCAGAGGTAAAGTGGAGATTGTGATAGATTTCAGGGAGGTTTTTGATAATTTCCTCACCATTTACTACGCGTATAAAGAAATTTGGAATTTAAAATCGAAAATTAGTAAAAGTCTCGAATTATTTTTTGGTAAATGGTGAATGGTGGGTAGAGATTCTCTCCATGTCTAATGGCAGATTGGCAGGCAGAGACAGACAGAAATTGTCAGCGGATGCATCAAGTCAAAGCATTAGTTTTATGTTTGTTTGTTCAACAATGTTAAAGAACTACCACGTTGCCGGATGAGTGTAGAATTAGTCCATCAAGAAACCAAAAAGAATAAGCGTTCCAAGGTCAACGGACAAAGAACAAGTTTATTCAAACTCTGAATTTGTCATCTTTCTTAAGTTTAGTTACAATTTGTGTGCAAGTGAGGGAAAACTAAAACAACCAACTTGTTGGCTTAATATATACCGTTGGTATACCGTAGGATGATGGTAAAGTGGACTCATAGACTTGTAATTCAAATTATTGTATCATTAGAATCATGTTTTAATTTTTTGTACTAATAAAATCATGTTTTCAAGTTTTTTCTTCATCTATAGTAATTTTTATGATTATTTGACTATTTTACTCTTTCACATGAATGGTACAATGATGAATATAAATTTAATTTTTCTTATTATACCATTTACACCCTTAAATTTTAAAATTATACAAACAAACCCTTCTATCTACCTTAAACTTTTCAACTCCACATATCCCTACCACCATCCAGCCGAACACCACCGGAATGCCATAGACCGCCGCCGGAAAGCCACAGGCCGTCGCTGGAGCACCATGAGCCGGCGATTCGCGGCCTAGGGGCTCGTGATTCGCCCGCTTCAGCCGGCGATTCACGGCCCTACGCTCGCGATTCGCAGCCCTAGGCTGGCGATTCGCAGCCCTGTGCTGGCGATTCGCCGCCCTGGGTTGCGGATCTACCTCTCAGGCTTGCGTTTCGTGGTTTAGAGGGTGTTCATGGGCATTCCGGAAAAGGTTGTCAGCGGTCCGGCGAGGTTCCGGTGGTGGTGGATAGGATGGTGGTGAGATAAAGTGAAGAAAAATTATTTAGGGTAGAATTGTAAGTATTTATAAAAGTTAGGGTAACATTTTAGGGTTTATAAAAATTGAGGATAAAATAGAAAGTTTGGTTAAACGTTAGGATGATATTTATATTTTACAAATTGTTTAAAATGGCAATAATTTAAAAATTAATGGCAAAAATGTCAAATAGGACTATGGATGAAGAAACAACCTGAAAGTAGGACTTTAATGATACAGAAAGTTAAAACATGACCATAATGATATGATAATTAAAGTTACAGGACTATGAGTTACCCATAGAATAATGATACATACTAATATTAATGCTCTCTTAATTAATTATCGAAACATATATATATATATATATATATATATATATATATATATATATATATAGGATAAGCTTATCAAAGCATTTACCTTCAATTACTCACGTTTAACGTTTTTAGTATATGGGACAGACGGAGAAGTAGTATATATGGTTTACGTAGAAGTTTTGTCCTCTTTGAACAATTGAAAAGAAAGATGAGGGGCTGTGACTGTGTGTGAGCCATGCCCTGCCTTGCGAAGAAAGTGCACATGATGGGGATTTGGATTTTGGCGTGGATGGTATACATAAAGCCTGCTGGCAGAAGTGGTGGAGGGTAGGTGATTCTTGTGAGTAAAATTGGGCTTGGTGTGCCACAATTCCATTTGTTCACGAGTTGGTAACCGGCCCACATTCCAAATTCCAATCCATACCATCATCACTTTTGCCGCCCATAAAAATCGCTTGCTCCATCTCACCATAAATCCTGGCTTTACTTTTTGTCTAGATCCTTTGGGTTTGGCACAGGATATAATGCGCACTCCCTAGAGTGTCCTAAACTGTGCATTGCCAACAATTTTTTTTCTTTTTACAAAAATGCCATATCCAAGCTGAGTTCATCAGATTGACGTCCTCCACCCTACTCCCCTTTCGTCAACAACCTCTCACCACCAAATTCTAGCACGAACGACGCATCATGCTAGAGCCTCCATCCTTCCCGAGTCACCGAAAACGCCCTGACCATGAAGAATCAGGCCGAAACCTGCCGGCCCGCTTCGCATCTGATCTGCTTCAATCGGCTATTCGAGGCTTCAACCGATAGCCCCATCACCGCTAAAGCCTTGTGTCATCTGATCTGCACAGAAAAGTCGCGATTCCACCCGCTATTCATCTGAGTCAGCGGCTAAAGCGTTATTAAGCTATCCCAAGTTGCCATCGCTCCATTTCCAGTCATTTTCTCAGTTGAACGATGTGATTCGTTCCACAACCCGAAACTGCAATCTGCTGCACATGACATAATTACGATGTGCTTACGTACATTATGATGCGCATTCTACTCATTAAGATGCACTCGTTTCTAAAAATGATGTAACCATGAAGTGTATACAAATAATGCTCAAAACTATCAGAATGAAGTTAACAATGTCAATTAATGCACATCATTCGGCATACATACTTCCATTAATGATGAACTAGAAGAATATCAGCTACAACAGATGGAAGAATATAATTTTCAATGAAAGAAGCATCACATTGCACCACAGAAGCATCATTTCGTAGAGAAGCATCATGCTGCACATATCGAAGCATCAACTACTATGCTACAAGCATCATTTCGCATAGAAGCATCATGCTACACATATCGAAGCATCAACTACTATGCTACAAGCATCATTTTGAACAACAAAAACATCATTACACCATAGAAGCATCATAACTAATTAAATACACAGTTCATATATCATCAAACATGATCATCATACCCAATCGAATGTGCATCATGCTGCAAAGTAAGTGCATCATTTATATGTTCCTTCCTCCACAAATTGCATGTATTTTAATTTTAACAATCTACACTTCCTCTGCATCAGCTTGATGCATGGAGTGCATCATTTTTTTAGGATGAAGTGCATTATCTGAGTTTATCATTCAGAAGAGGAAGCACATCATGTGTGAGCTGGAAAACATCATTAGTGATGCAAATTGCATCATTTTGTAAGCATAAGTGCATAATTATTCATGTAGGCACAACATTATTGAACTTGAGAGCATCATTCAAGAGAAGGAGCATACCGAGAGTACATCATTGGTTATCTAAAGTGCATCAAAGGCATAAATAGGCACACCATTATTAAACTTATGTTGCTGGGTGTGGTTATTAATTCCGAAACACATCAATCTTGATCTTGGTGCATCATATTGAAGTTGTTGTACATCATTCTCAAAATTGAGTGCATCATCTAGTAGAGGTTAGTAAATGTTAGCGCATCATTATTGAACCGCAACGCATCATTTGGAAGACGTTGAGCATCATATTCAACTCGGAGGCGCATCATGTTGCAGGGTATTGTCATCATTCTCTGAATTTTTGTTAGTGTATCATTAGTCAGCTGGCATTACATCCTTAATACCATTTTAAATGCGGATGGTAATGCGGCTTATGCCGCATTAAACCATTTCTGCATTAAATGTCATACGTGGTAAAAGATGAATTACAACTTTAATGCGGTTTGGTCCGTATTAAGATTGAATTTTAGGTTTAGACTCATCTGCCGTGTTACCCACTTCGGCGGAAGCGCACGTAATGCGGAACGTCTGGCTGCGTCAGCAGGAACCGGAATCGGGGCAACAGT
Source organism: Stellera chamaejasme (assembly GCA_024586325.1). Lineage (NCBI taxonomy): Eukaryota > Viridiplantae > Streptophyta > Magnoliopsida > Malvales > Thymelaeaceae > Stellera > Stellera chamaejasme. The sequence goes on along the minus strand of CM044982.1, from coordinate 6,750,508 downwards.
AAAACAGAGTTTTCTCGGTGTGATGGCCCAGAACCAACTCAATTAAAAAATTTCTTTTACTCTACTCATGTTATTAACTTGTAATGCAAGTAACGAGGCGTCTGAACACAACACACGTATGCACATACATACAGATATGACAACATAAGTTCTATGCAGCAGAATACTGAAAATTCTCATATCGATACATATGTGATGCAACCTAACTTTACATGCATGCGTTAACATATACAGAGCCAGAACCTATTATCCAGAATACCTACGTGTGTGGAGGGACCTGGTGCACCAAGATCCTCAGAAAGCAACTCCACGTAGGTCACCGCTGCTGCTAAACAAATAACAAAAGACATACCGTCAGTAACCTCAGAATGTGTTCAAATCAAAATCGGATCTTGCAGAATAACAGAAAATCTCAAACGGGACTATCCTTTTTCCAAATCAGAAGTCATACTCAGAATTAACAATACCTGAAATCAAATACCAGAAAAGCACCAAGAGACTCTACTATTCGGGCTTTTTATCAGACGAGCCTGAAAATGTGTAAATATATAAGGGTGAGTCCTCATTGAGAACTTAGTAAGGGTCATGTATATGATAGGGTATCTCGTAAATCCGTAATACTTAACTAATATACCGCACGTAAAACACAGATACAAACAAAATGTATATACGTATAATAATAAGAACGATTTCAGAAATGTTAGTAGTCAGACATAATCGGCAGACCTCTGAGGCTTTTAGCCTTACATAAGAGGTTTTCAGAAATAACAGAAGTATGGTAACAGCCCGGGGTCCGGAATCCCCGCTGCTGACAGAACAGATCCAGATAGCAGAATACAGAAGGATACTTGCCGGACAAGTTATCCCGAGCTGAACAGATCCAAATGCCAGAATTCAGGAGGTAACTTGCCGGACAAGTTATGGGAGGTAACTCGCCGGACAAGTTATCCGCTGCAGAACAGACCCAGATGCCGGAATGCAGAAGAAAACTTGCCGAACAAGTTACCCTGAATGATAACAGGAGGTAACTTGACGGACAAGTTATCTCAGAGTGTCGACCCGCATACCCGAGCCTATGCCATAAACTGAGTTCGGTATCACCGGGCCCCACCCTCAACTAGACCTCAGCCCCAGTTACCCCGACACGCATATATAAGCATCCCAGAATGCAGAGTCAACAAAAACTGAACCCTTACCTTATACACCGAAAATTCCCGAACCGGGCTCCCGCGTAGATTCTCATAAACCAATTTCGGCAGAGTTTCGGCTTAGTTTCTGCCTAACTTCCTGTTGATAATTCATCAAAAGATCACAAAATAAACATTCAGGAACCACAAAATCACAGATCTGAGTAACTTCGCCACACACCATAAATTCAGACGTTAACGGTTTTTCACACAGCAGCTCATTTACAAAATCTGATTCGTAGAAAGTATATAACTCTTCACCGTGAACAACACATATGATTACCTCTTCATGAATATGAACTTTGATTGCCGTGCAGAAAATCAGGAATCGATTTCGGCAGTACTCCGAAATCGTTTCAGCTCAAACACCTTTTCAGAACTGATCCAGAAACACGTAAACAACGTTTAGAAACCAAGAAACATACCCCATATATGGCGCCACAAAAATCTCAGAAAATCCAGAATTTACGGATTTCAAACAAAGCCGTTTCAGAAAAATCTAATCCGTATGATATTCCTAAATTCTCCCAATGATCAATTTAATATATTTACCTCGATGTTTGGGCGAGTATTCTTGGAGATCACATGAAGCTCTTCAATGGTGGCTTCCATGGACATGTTCACGTTTTGAAGAGAGGAGGAAGAAGAAGATGAGATAATGTCAAATCCCTTTCTTTTCTTTTTTTTTTCATTTTCACTTTATCTCTTTCTTGTCTTTTCTTCCTTTCTTTTCTTTTTTTTTTTCTTTTTTTTTCTTCCTTCATGTTTCTTTCCCATTTCTTTATTTTTCTTTGTTTTTTTCCTACCATTCTTTCTTTTTCTTTCCTTTCATTTTGGTGCCACTTGTCCCTCTCTTCAATTATTTCTTTCAACTTTTATTCTTTTACACTTTAGTCCCCAAACTTTACAAAGTTGTAATTTAATCCAACCGTAACTTGCATATTATCCAAACGGGAGTAAAGTGCACCGGAGGTCCCATAACTTTAATTATTGTCCTATTGGGATCCCATTTTAACTTTTTGTCCTCTTTAAGTCCTCTTTTTTAACTTTTTACTCATCCGTGGTCCTTCCGTTTATTTTTGCCGTAAAAGTTTAACGGACCATTGGGGAAAATGATAATTTTAACTACTGAACTTTTCCTAAAAGCTCCATTTACACCCTAAGTTTTGAACATAATAATTAAATCACCCCAAACAATTTTAAAGTTTACAATTTTACCAAAACTTTTCAAACATTGCAAATAAACCCACCACCTTTCTACCCACGTCCGGACAACCGCCGGATCGGCCACCTCGGCACCGGATCAGCCGCCCCAGGCGCCGGATCGGCAGCCAGCGCCGATCAGAGCCGTGCCGCCGGATCGGCAGCCGCCACCGGAGTTCGGCCGCCGGATCGACACCCGTGCCGCCGGATCGGCAGCCCAAGGCGCCGTGGGCTGTCATTTCGCGCCCGGCCGCGTCCAGGCTGGCCGCCGATCCGGCGGGCGGCCGATCCGGCCGGGTGGCCGATCCGGCGGTTGTCCGGACGTGGGTAGAAAGGTGGTGGGTTTATTTTCAATGTTTGAAAAGTTTTGGTAAAATTGTAAACTTTTAAATTGTTTGGGGTGATTTAATTATTATGTTCAAAACTTAGAGTGTAAATGGAGCTTTTAGGAAAAGTTCAGTAGTTAAAATTATCATTTTCCCCAATGGTCCGTTAAACTTAACGGCAAAAATAAACGGAAGGACCACGAATGAGTAAAAAGTTAAAAAAGATGACTTAAAGAGGACAAAAAGTTAAAATGGGACCCCAATAGGACAATAATTAAAGTTATGGGACCTCCAGTGCACTTTACTCATCCAAACGGGAACACCTACGGAACTGAAATTCTGACACCAACTCCGGGACTTCATAACACAGAGAAAACATGTTTAACATATTTAAATTGAAGTCCCGATATTCATAGAAATCAGAAAATGGATCGTCAATCATACGAATATTACCTCAGAAGTCGCCCGGCGCGTGGCGGCTGTAACACGCCGCACCATTCACTTCTCATTTTTCTTCTTCTTGATTCTTCTTCTTCTTCTCATCCGGCGCACCATCTTCATTCTTTTCTTCTTGATTCTTCTTCTTCTTCTTCTTCTTCTTCTTCCTTGCTCTTCCTCTTCCTCTTCTTTCTTCGTCTGATCTCCTTGCATGGCGGTGGACATTAGCAGTGACATTTCTAACAGGTAATAGTTTCTTCAACTTTTCTTCATTTTTAATTAATTTCTCTTGAATGTTAAAAAAACTCATCACTCTCTCTCTCTCTCTCTCATTTTTTCTCCCTAGATCTGAATCTCCGTCTATCCCGCCATTGACAATTTTTCCTCCCTAGATCCAAATCTCCTTCATCACTTTGCCTAGAAATGTTCATCACCATTGCCAATTAAGGTGATGAGCATTTATGGGCAAAGTGATGAATGAGATGAACAAATTTGGGTTTTTTTATGAATCCAGCTGATGAACATTCATCTTGATTCATTTGTTTCCTCCAAAATGCATTAATGCGGCAAGAGCCGCATTAAGAACTGCGGTAAAACCGCATTAAACGACTTATTGCGGGCTTATATACTGCAAATTGTTTTACGGCCATTTCCGCATTATTTACCACAACCCCAACGTAGATCGGCCGCATTAAAAATTCTCCCAACAACGCAGTGTAGGGTGCATCATATTGAAGCCGTTGTACATCATTTTCAAAGTTGAGCATATCATCTTGCAAAAGTGAGATTTTTAGGGTTAGTAGCTGTTAGTGGAGCATCATATTGAACTTGTTGTAAATCATTGTTAAAGTTGAGCGCATGCATCATCTTGTATGGGTTAGTAAATGTTACATCATATGTGGCGTTGTTAGCATAATTTTTTTACTGTTCTTTGTAACATCATTTTTGTACAGTGGTGCATCATAATGTGTCGCTGCTGCATCATTAAGGTATCCGAGCGCATCACAATTGGACTATGGAGGGAGTAATGAAGGACTACGAATCAAATCCCCGTTGCGAAACAGAGGAGGAGAAAGATGTCATGGATATACCGCTAGAGATGTATAACGATGCTGATTCAGAGATCAAATTGACCAAAGATCAGATCAAGTCTTCTTCATGGAGATGTTCATGGAGATCATACCTGCATTCCGTGGTTACATCATTATAATAACGTAGTGCATCATACTATTTCGAATACACATCAATAATGTACATATGTGCATCATAAATGAAAATATGTCTACTGTCTATTGTGCCAAAGACTGGAGCTCCTATCGCCGGAAGGAAGATGGATCGGTGGTGATTGCTGGTGAATTTTGCGTCATCACGATGAAGGAATTGGGATCAGTGGATTTTTCTATGAAATTTGGTACTGTCGCGTCATGATGAAGGGATGGGTGATCTCCGGGAAAAACGGTTCCCGGATTTCACGACGCCACATCCAGCAGCTCGCCATTCCTTTCGTATCCATCATTCGCTTATCCTTATGGCTCTTAACATGTGTCATGCATAATGTGTAGCAACTCTAAATTTTCACTTCTGCGTGTTGAAGTGTTTCATTACAATTTTGTTAATATATAGCAAAATAATTCAACGGTTCCACCAGATATTATTCACTATGATCACCATTGAAATTTCGGTAAAGATAGGTACCTTGGACAATATTTTCCTCCAACTTGGGTCCAGGGGCTGATTTTCCTTGTGGCAGACCCAGCTCCCGTTGGGCTGGATTTTTGGCCCAAAATCCCTTCAATGGCTGAAGTGCTTGAGAAGTCCTTTAACTCTACAATTCGGGCGAGTTGCCCTCTTAAGAATGTTAGATGGCAACTCAGCCCCTCAGGTATTAGAAAAGGTGTGACTTAGCTCCTTTAGTACGTTTTTTCCCCATAAAAATGTATTTTCTTCATAAAATTAAATAACAACAATTTATCAAATATCCAATCTCTTTTTCTAACTTTTTCCTCTCAAAAATTTGAAATCTATTTTAAAAAAATGCTCCCAAGATTTTCTCAAATTCTTTAAAATAAACACCATAGTCTTTACTTAAAATCTTTGCACTAACAGTATTTTACAACTTTATGGTCCAATCTTTGTAGAAAGCGTTCAAACCCCCATTGACCCTATCTTTATTGTCGCATAGAGCAGAATTTGAAGAAGAGGAGGAGAATTTGAGAAGATGGGGGGCATAGAGCAGCACTACAGAGATGCATGCATGCATGCATGTGTGGTGGTGGCATGGTTGGTGTCAAGTTGAAGCATGCACGTCAATTAAGTTAGCGATGATAATGATAATGATTGTGCATGATAATAAGGTCATGTGGTTCCATTCGGGTAGGGAATGTTTGTTTAAAGGGCCATCAAACAAAAACAAAAACAAACAAACAAAGCAGGACAGGGACTCAACTCAACTCACCCAACGCATGCATCCAAATTCTCTTCACCACAAGAAAGAAAGAAAGAAAAAGAAAACCGAGACTAATTTGGAGAAAGTAATTCATGTGAAGAAAGGCGAGCATATATATCGTGGACGGAGGCAGCAGCCAGGGCTGGCTCCAACCAAACTGAAACTACACACTTAATTCTACACCAAAGGTCGACATTCCAAATTTGTAATTAAATGGGTTTAGTTTATATATATGTATTTTCATGTTTTTTTATATATAAAAAATACTGAATTAGAAAATTTAGTAAAGTCGAGAAGAAAAAAATACTGGATCAAGGAATGATTTTTTTTATTGTTCATTATACACCTAGCTTGTTTTCAGGGATTCCCGTCGTCTCAAAGGAGCGTCAGCTTTCCATGTGTTTTGAAAACACTTGCTACACCAACAAAGTGGGTGGGGGATTAAGTTAATTAAAGAAAGCAAGCAAGCAAGCAACACACAAACAGAGTTTACAGATTAATATATTCTCCAATTACTGCGCTAGCTAGCTCCATCGTCGTCCTCATTAATGTTTACAGAACCGGACCCAAATCTGAAAAATAAAACCCAAACGCACGCTTTTCACAAGTTACAGCAGCCAATCGATCGATGACTGTGGACCGAGTTTATATATATTCAAATTCATAATGATCGATTAGGCCTTGAAACACCGAGCGTGATGATGATGGTGGTGGTGGTGATGACGCTCCTTGTCGATGAGGCCCTGAACATTCCGAAACTCTTGGACATGGCAAGGGATGGTGATCGGACCTTGTTGCTCGAAGCCGTACTCCTCTTCCGCCTCCTTCAGCAGCGGCGAGAACAGCGGATGATTCACGTACATCACCGGAATCACGAACCTCTGAAGCTCCTCCTCCTCCTCCTGCCCAACCAAGATGGCCACGCAACCCTTGGGAATAATCTGCTTCCTCTTCCCCTCCTGCTGCTGCTGCTGATGATGGCGGAGAAGATGATCAGGAAGATGCGGCATATGCAGGTGAAAACTCAGATGATGACTGTGCTGATTTGCGACCGCCATACTAATTACCATAATCGATCGGTTGAATCCGAAATTAACAAGCAAGATATATGTATCGATCCGACCAATTAGAAATTGAAGAACAATTAATCGGCGGCGATGGATCAAGACGGAGATTAAGAAAAGGGCCAAGGATCGGAGGCGGAGATTGCAAGCTTGAAGCGTGTTAAAGCAGAGTCTGTTAAACGAGTAGGAATATTGGTCATGGTAGAAGAAGATCAATTAGATGATGACGCTGAATTTCAGAGGCGAACCACATATAATAAGAAAGAGAGATAGATAGATCTGAGAGGTTCCTAGCTCAGGGCTTCAGTATTTATACTAGCTAGTAAAATTCAAAACTACTGTTAATTAATTAATTAATTAATTCTGCTAGCTATCTAGGGTTTGCTTTGCTTAGATTGCACACAATTATTATTAAAGGAAAAAAAAAACAGATAGAAAGAAAGAAACAATACCTCCACCTTTAAATAATGGTGCATTTATTTTTCAAAATATTATTTCTTCAACATTATTTATACTGTATAAAGTCAAAGAAAATTAAGTGTAAATTACAGATTAATGTTTCTAGTTTTTAAATATATATGTTTAATTTTTTTAATGTATTCTTAAGTAAAAATTTAAATCTACCAAATTATCTGAAAAGAAACGTAACGTAACGTTTTTTCATGATGAGTAGTAGTACTATTATTTTATTTTACCTGAACCAGCTAGAAGAAAGAACCATTCCTTCGTCGGGTGGGTTTCAGCCAGGTCGGGTCGGTTTCTTCCTCGTTTATTCCTCCTCCTCGAGAGTCGAGTCTGGTATGTTTCGGAATACGAATCTCACACGTGCTACACGTCACTGCCAAACCAGATCCTTGAAGTTTTCTTCACAATACGATTTGCCCCTTCCATTTCTTAAATCTACAATTTAATATTTCCAGCTGGCTGTTGGAATTAGTCAAAAGTTCATTACCTTTTGTGAAAAGAAATCATACTTTATTGTGCTTATCCATATTTTAATTTGTTAGTACCTTATTTTCGGCCGTGACAGACGGATTTGAATAACCTTGACTTTCGAGTGATGTGAGCGTGACGCAACAATAGTCCGGTTTCTCCAAAACTTATTTAACTGCAAAAATGCCGAATAAAATAAACACCCAATTTTATGAATCCAGTTCGTGTAAACGCCTCATTTTTTCTCTTCGCATTGGGAAAAATTATCAGTTATTTGAAATAAGTCATCAAAGTCATATACCTTTAAATATCACTCACCTAATTAATTCGATACTCTGACTTCTACAATAAAATTCTGTCACGGGTTTTAATATTTGATGTTAATACGGGGTATATACTTTGAATGATACTATTTGTCAACTTTAAAGACCAGATAAACAAAGTTAACAACAGAATATGCAAGTGTATGAGTTCATCTATTTTATATAACTCCAAATATCTAACATTGATCCATTTTCTATCTCTCATGTTTCTCAGGAAATTATCAAAACCCCACCCCGAGGTTTGTTATAATCTCTACTTCCCCCCTACATTTTCGGAATTCTCGAAAAAAACTCTGAGGTTTGTGAAAATATACAAAACCTTGACAATAACCACCATTAGACTTTTAGGTTTAATTACAGAAATTGGTATATAACTTTTCCAACACTAATAATTCGACCCTAAACTTTTTACCCCTTTACAATTTCAACCCCCACCCTCTCAAATCTCTCACCAGTCAACACCAACTAGGGGTGAGTTCGAGCCGAGCCCGAGCCTAGCAGGTTCGAGCTCGGGCTCCTGAAATTCGGACTCTGCTCGAACTCGATCGAGCCCGATAATTCGAGCTCGATCTCGGCTCGAGCTCAGCTCGATGGTTCTTGATAGATCAACATTGAATATAGATCAGCATGACATGTTATTTCGATCAACATCGTCAGAATGAATACCCATCTGTATAGTGATCGACATTGTTGTCTTAATAGATCAGCATTGATAATAGATCAGCATGATAAGTTGTATAGATTGACATTGTCAGATCCACATGACTACCTTGTTAGATCGACATACCTAATTGATTGATCAACATAAAATGGTGATCAGCATAATGACTTTTTTAGATCGACATCACTACATTGTCAGATCCACATGACTACCTAGTTGGATCGACATAACTACTTGATAGGTCAGCATTGACAATAGATCAACATGATACGTTGTTTAGATCATCTTCAGATCCACATAACTACCTTATTAGATCGACATAACTACTTGATAGGTCAGCATTGATAATAGATCAACATGATAAGTAGTTTAGATTATCATCGTTACATCACATGACTACCTTATTAGATCGCATAACAACTTAATTAATCAGCATAAAATGGTGATCAACATGATAAGTTGTTTAGATCGACATCACTATCTTATTAGATCGACATGACTACCTAGTTAGATCGACATCACTACCTTGTCAGATCGACATACCTACTTGATTGATCAGCATAAAATGGTGATCAACATGATGAGTTGTTTAGATCGACATTACTCTCTTGTTAGACCGACATGACTACCTAATTAGATCGACATCACTACATTGTCAGATCCACATGACTACCTTGTTAGATCGACATACCTACTTAATTGATCAGCATAAAATGGTGATCAACATGATGAGTTTTTTAGATCGACATCACTACATTGTCAGATCCACATGACTACCTTATTAGATCGACATAACAACTTGATTGATCAGTAAAAAATGGTGATCAATATGATGAGTTGTTTAGATCGACATCACTGTCTTGTTAGATCGACATCACTGTCTTGTTAGATCGACAAGACTACCTAGTTAGATTGACATCATCACCTTGTCAGATCCAGCATAAAATGGTGATAAGCATAAACCGGCTCGAGCTCGAGTTCGAGGCTTCTGAGGGTCGGCTCGATTCGTTTCACACCCCTACCACCAACCTCAGAGAGCCGCCGCTCTGTCTAATTGGAACAAGATCCGCTTCCCGTCTCCTACCGACGATGCCGCCTCCACTCTCAGATCGTCGATGGCGTTGGAGAATCTAGCGATGTTGGAGACGCGATGGTCCTTACTGCGGAGGTGAATCTCTTGGAACACGGCGAAGATGTCGACGCTGATGAATGTTCTCTAGATCGGTGACGTTGTTGTTGGTCTGGTCGTGAACATCAAGTGCCATCGGCCTTCGAGTAAGTCTAAGCTTGTCGGAGAGGTGACGCCTTGGAGCTTTTCGAGCTCTTTCATAGCGAATTTGACGAGGCCCAAGTACCAGTCAGCGCTGCCGAGGGTTCGGTTTTTGTGGGAGAGGAAGAACACGAGGCCTGCAACGCTGCCACGGAGGTGGGTGTCTCCGAGGAGGATGAGGTTGCGGAGAGTGAAGGTGGGGAAGTCGACGGTGATGTTATCAGCGGAGGCGACGGCGAGGAGGTTAGAATTTTGGGGATAAAAATGTGAAAGTTTTATAATATTGGGGTAAAATTGTTAGAGTTAGAATTTTAGCATCCAAAAGTTGTAATTAAAACTAAAATCTAACAAATAAATTAACGGAAGTTAGCTCCAGGGGGTTTTTGTATATTTTCATAAACCTCGGGGGGATTTTCGAGAATTCAAAAAATACATGGGGAAGTGGAGATTATGAGAAATCTCATGGGGTTTTTTTGTTAATTTCCCCATGTTTCTCTATACATTTTCAACTTTTCTGTCTTCGGATTTTCAATATTCAGATCACAAAACAACACATGGATGTTTCTTTTCCAAAGAAATAAAAACGTCAGGGTGCCCAATAATCCGATCCTAATAGTTAGGTGGTATATTAGGTTATTCTCCATAACTTTATTGCGCTATTCTGTGGGCCACGTGCTATAATTTCATTGTTAAATTGGAGTAGTTATTCTTGGCTGAAAAGGGAAGTTCAAATGGAAGAGAGAGACGTGTTTGTTCGCATTACGTGTCATTACATTATTCCTTAAATAGTTGTACAAACTACCATTTTAGAACGCATTAAGGGCAAAGACTTGACCGTTAGATCAAATCTTTGGTTGAGAGTTGTTTCTAATAATGAATTGTTTAGCTCATTGTTTATAAAACCGAACCGGACACATAACCGTTCAAGTTATCGGTTCACGGTCTGATCGATTGAGCCATCGGTTTAACCGGTATTAGTTAAATATGCGGAATATCTAACATTTATCATTCATCTTAAAGTAAATAAGTAATTTATAATAAACTCAAGAACATATATCCATCAAAACTCAAAATAGTTAGCACATATATGCTTTAAAATTACAATGAGCATTTAAAATGTAAAATAAAAATTTTTAATTTTTTTTAAAACTTTTTGTCTTGAAAACCGGCGGTTTCCGGTTCAACCGGTTCGCCGGTTTTGTCCGGTTCTGCCGGTTTCCACCGGTTTCTAAGCAGAGGTCTCAAAACCGAAAACCGGACCGGACAGGCCACCGGTTCGCGGTCCGACCGGCCGGTCCGGTCCGGTTTTCTCAACCATGGTTTAGCTAAGCTTTTTATTTTTATTTTGAAAAAAAAGTACCAATAAACCACTCAACATTTCTATCCGTCAAGTACCAGTCACTAAACTTGTAATCAGATCAAATAAATCACTGAATTTTTCAAATTGCACCAATTTAATCACTCCATCTAATTTTCAATGATGTGCCAGATGCAAAATCAACGTGGATCCAGCAAAAAATGTTAAACCTAAAGTGTCTCTAAGTATCTGGTTTAAAAAACAAACGTTAATTTATTTTAGTGTCTCTAAGTGTCCCAAATGAAATGGTCCTTTTGTTTTATTTTAGTTCAGTTGTACCCTTGCAATGCAATCACTAAAAAGGTTTAGGAACTATGTTGGAATGAGTTATAATAAGTTTGAAATTGGATAATGATGAAAGTTTATTTAAAATGAGTCAATGACAAAAAAAAACTTAATCTACAAAAAAATAAAAAAGTAGGAATCCGAAATACTAGAATAGATGGTCTTTTTGTTTTTGTTTTTCTTTCAGTAAGCGCATAAAATTGATACTCAACTTAACTGGAATTAAAATGTTTCATTTGGAAAGCAAATAGAAGACAAGAAAACCGAAAACGTGGTTGGAATTGCTTGTCCTCCAGTTGTCCTGTCCTTGATTGTGGTCCCTTCCTTGGTGTGGTGGGGTCGTCATTTTAATTCGATGCCTTTATCGTGATGCTTTATCGTCGTACTCGTATGTATGTATGTATCCAGAGGAAATAAGAAGTTTCCAGTGGCGTTGGCCCACATGAAAGCATTATTCGGGCCTAGTTGGGCTTCTGGTTGAATTACAAGGCAGCAGCTTTTGTTGCCACCGGGCTTCATGTTTGTGTGGGAGGAATAGTTACCAACATAAATGCATCGGAATTGAGTAGCTTTCTACTCTCATACATAGTAGTACAAGAATATGAATTATGGACAAAATATAATAATTTTATGCAAGAGGTAATAGATGAAAAATATATACTCAAATTCTTTGTGAAATGTACTCAAATTATTTATGGCATGTACTCTAATTATTTGAAGATGAATATAATGTGTTCTGTGCCTCAAAAATGGATCACTTATTATAGGTGAAATAATTATACTCCTTACCAAGTACCGCACTACATTTTTCTTTTCTGATTTATTATGTTTATACGAAAACACTCTTTTATTTCATTCCTTTTCTAAACTATCAAAAACGTTTTCTTTAAAACATTACTTTTAAAAATAGATATGAAAATGAGACTGAAACATAAAATAATTAGGAAGGAACACTGATTCCGCAACTAAAAGCATCACTAAAACATCTAAGATATTGATACAAAATTCTCTATTGGGTACACTGTGCTACAGAACAAATTAATCCCCATCTAAAGGGAAATTAATCGACGATGTTTCCTACAATTAAACTACATTCCGGCTCGGAGGCAGCCCCCGCGCCTCCAACCGGAAGATCCCACGAAGATTGTCCTCCGGCGGCCAACGACTCCGAAATGGGTTTAATTACTAGAACACCATTGGCAACGGCCACCCTCACCAACCTGCATACGAACACAAACAGACAACCGCCCTCGTAGGCGGCGTCGTCCGGATTCCACCTCAACAGAAGCGCCAGTACAATGATCTCCGCCGCAAGCGACGACGACACCGTGAAGGCCAGCAAGCAGATCCTTGACCGCAGCCCCTTGTTAATGACGATCGACACCACCCGCCAGCAGGCAAAGGTAAACGACGGCAAGAAAATCATCAAAAACACGGCGAAGATCGCGGTGCCGACCAACGGGTACGCGCAGATCACAGATGAATGCGACGAATCTGAGATCTGAGCCCAACTCTTGAACAAACCTTGCGGCAATTGATTCTCGTCCAGATGAGAGAAGAATAGGAAAAAGATCTGGAGTGCGAGAATCGGGGTGCAAGATCCGAGTATCAATCCGAGGGTCAGAAAACCGCGAGGCCGCTTTTCACGGATTGAGACTTGGACGAGGAACAGGAGCGTGAGGAGGAAGGCCGGCTCGAGGAGTCCGAAGGAGAGCGCGGTGTGGAGTTTGCAGACGGTGGCCTCAGCGGAGGCCGACAACATGAACGGCGATAGATGAGTGAGGCGGAATGTTTCGTTGAGGGACCAGAAGATGATGAGCAGTACGAGGAATAATCGGACGGCGGAGATGGAGGTGAAGCGGAGGAGACGAGGAGAGCGGCGGGAGAGGAAGGAGAGGTGGATGATGAAGGCGAGGGAGAGGAAGGAGATGAACAGGACGGTGGCGATCAGGAGGAGAATGATGATTCCGAAGGCGGAGATGAGCGGCGGTGGAGGGGTGGACGATGAGAAGGACATCGGCGGTGGACTGGTGACTTAGGTTCGCAAGGCATAATTGAGGATTAACGAAGGGATTAGGTGATTAATTAGGATTTTTTTTGGTTAATGTGAAGGATTAATGAAGAAGATTTGATTTGGTGATCTCTCCGAATCCCAACCGGCAACCGGCCGGGAAACAACAGGCTGGGTTTGGAGGGAGAGGACAAGGATGAAAAAGAAACACAGGCGCACAAGGTTATTTGGTTTTATTTGGCCGTCTTTTTTTGGAGCTCGTGGGTAAACTCTCGATATATCCCATACCTTTGTATTAAATGCATATTTGTCCACATTCTTTCAATTGTTTGAAACCCGTCATGCTATTGCAAGCTTTTCTTTGGGACAAACCTTGTTTATAGCAAAGAAACAAAAATGATAATTCAGCGACTTTTTATTTATAAAAATATAATGGCATAATTTGAATCATTTATTGGTATGTATGGCTATTACTTCTTTTTTTTTGTTTTTTGTTTCGGTACACGCTAATGAAAATTTTAGGTAACAACTTAAAAAGTTGATGTCAAATCGTCATAGCAAAGCTTATAAATTTAGATTTTTCAGTAACATTTTAAAGGTTTGAACATCTGTGGTAGGGTTTCGCCGGCGTTTTAAGTTTGCGTGGTTTACCATATTAGTCCTTTCAATTCAATTTCCTACCCCGTTTGTCCTCATTTTTTAAAGAGTTGCGATTTATCAAAGTTTTTATAAACCTTTCTCTATTTTAGGTAATTTTTATGTTTATAAATAATTTTCGTTTTTTACTACTGTAATTTATATTACAATTTTTCTCTCCCAAGTGATTCTTTTTATAATGTCCTAACCTAAAAATCGCTCTCTCTCTCTCTCTCTCTCTCTCTCTCTCTCCAGTCTCGCACTACAAAATTTGTATCCTCCCATTCTCCGGTTCCAAGTTGATTGAACCAGTGTTGATTAGAAACGACACAACACACAACCGTTTTTTACCCCGAGCCATCCCTTTAAACTAAATATGCTCTTGTTTTCACATTATGATTACTTTGTTAGCATCACTTTTCTTTCTCAATCAGTAAGGCCTCCCTATTATAGCAGATGCTGCAGTAAGATTTTTTTTAAGGTTTTCATCCATTGAAACCTTCATTTCTTCTCATCTTCTTCTTTGTTCATCTTCTTATTTATCTATGTTCTTTTTGTTTTCTTTCTCAAATCATCTTCTTTATCTCCTTTCTCAAATCTTCTGTCTTCTTCTTCTTTCCGTTTTGTTTCTCCTTTCTTCTTCTTCTTTCTTTCTTTCTCCTCGTCGGTCACTGTCGTCGCCGCTCCAACAATCTCCTCAACACCAATGTTTTATTTGAGGTAATGGTTTATTTTTATTTTTTTTAGGTTTTTCTTTATATTTGTTCATTTCTCATGAATCTTTCATTTTTTTTCTCACAAATCTGGCCATGGCGTAGCCTTTAGCTCCACCACCGCCCCACACCGCCCTCTCGCCATCACCACCATCTGCTTGCTCACCACTAATTTGTACCAATTTTCTATGATTTTTAAGTTAGAAAATATTATAATATCTTAATTTGTAATAATTTACTCATCTAGTCTTCTAGGGGTCAATTCATTTTGACTAAAGTTATATACTTTTGGTGGATTTATAAATTTGAATGGAGTACTTGTGAGGGTAAAGGGAATTTTGAAAAGTATAAGAAAGTTATAGATTTTAGGTGAAAATAACAAAGTCTAAGTCCATGCAATTTTAATCAAAATTCAACTCAATTCCTGTATACTATATACGAGGAGTATGTCGTATATAATAATTATTCCTAGAATATAAAAGGATTACTCCATGAATTCCTTGTGGCCTGTTCCGTTTACATGCCATGCACATAGCTAGGTCTGGACTACATCCATCTACAGAAGCATTACTGAAGCACTTATAATCATACCCTTGGAAATAGAAACTCCAACTAAGTGATGTGTTTGTGTCAGATATATTATGGTTTAGAGTATCTCCAACAACTTTCTCATTTTCTTGATATGTACGTTTTTAGAGAATTTTGGATTTTTTTTTTGTCCAACAGCTTCCCCATCTCATTCTCCAAAATGGGGAAATGGGAGAAAAAAAAGAATAGGCTCGTTATATTTGCAGCATTCGCCGAGATATTTGGAGAAGCTCTCTCATTATATTTTTACACTTTTCCACATCCCAGCCAATCAATTCTCTGCTCATTGTTGCATCTCTTCTCTCTTCACTCTCGTTTGGGTCTCTTTGTCTCTCTCCTCTCTCCGCTCTCATTAATTCCCTTGCTTTGCTTTTACCGTTCATCTCATTGCTTTAAAGAAACCAAAACTCATCTGCCAGTGCCACCACTCCTTCTCTCGCATGCAAGTCTTGTTCTTTTTCTGAGTTTCATTCTCAATCGATCTCCAGTCGTTATGATTTTTCTTCAAAGAAACCAGATCGTCTGGAACAATTCTCATGTATTTTTCTTGGAATTGGAAGGAGTTTTGGGATAAGTTAATAAGCTTTAAAACTAGGCATTCACTTCATTTTTCATTGATTTTTTGGGGGTTTATCATGGCACCCACCAAGCCATCTAGTGAGCTGAAGTGTCTGTTAGAGTGCTTGTTGTGGGACATATGAGAGTATTTGTCTTTCTCCTAGTTAATCACAGGCTAGTTAGTTGACATTTTTGTGCATTTTTCAGCCCTAGCTAGAGGCTCGAAAAAGCTCGGCTCGACAGGCCCGTTTGAGCTCGAGCTCGATTCGTTTTTCAGCCCTAACTGCTACTAGAGCATTACTACAGTGAAGAGTTCAAGGTGAACTCTATCCGGAACAAGAAAAATGACAAGAGTGAAAAACGCCCAAAATTCAAATTGCATGACAACAAGTCAAAGGCTCATTTATGAAGAAACGATACCTTTTAAAAATATTTATGTATAATTATGTATGTATAAGTGGTATTTTTGAATACCTAACATATTTTAATTAACAATGCAAAAAGGCGGGACAGAGGCTGCAGGTGGACCAGTTTGGGGACGACTGGTTGGGCAAGGAAAATGCGGCTAAGTTTAAGTAGTTTCTCGATCATTTATATATTTAAATTATTCAATTTATTATTCATTAACATAAATTTCTTCATCTTAACTAGAAGGAGTACAAGAAACGCTGATTGAGTAGTATGGGGAGGTCGGCCCGTTCCCCGATATCGATGATGACATCTACAAGGATGTCATGGGCCCGCCCACACGAGGGCGATGGGTCGGTCTCCCACCCCAGCTTTCTCAACCCGAGCTTTTCGAGCAACCTCGACCGTCGCAGGTAATAAAATTGAACTTTTATCAATTCCATACCTTTATAGTACTTTGGCAATTCATCATTATAAGTATAACCTTTTCAAAATGAATTTTTGATTTCAGCGAGATCGACTGGAGGAGAAGCATCGGAGGGACATGGATGAGATTCGTGACTGAGATGCGTGGTCGCCGCTCTCGAGGACCAAGGTGCTCGTGCGCATACCGAGGTTGAAGCCCGAGTGGAAGCTCGGGTGAACGAGCCGACGCGTTCCCACGAAAGCGGCTATCAACGATGTGGTCGGCGCTACGTAGGGGGGACATGTCCGACTTTCCGATGTGCCACCGACTTTGGTCGTTGGATCATCCCAGCCTTCCCCCCTCGGATCACCCCACGTCACGAGCATCCTTCGAGGCCGCATTCTCCTCCAAATCCTGACCTCACCCTCAACTCCGCCCAAGATGATTGTCAGCCGATGCCGCCACGGACTTCGGAGCAGTAGATCCCGCAGCCCACAGGGCCTGTGACCGCAGCGTCACCGTTCAACTTTTTGGACTTGTTCGGGATGGACGATCGTGAATTCGATGTTTTTATTAACAATAATAATCCTCCGAACAATTAGAATTGGTGTAAACATTTTTAGGATGTAATTTGTTAATTATCTTAAATATATATTCCATTTAAATTTATTTAAATTAATAATTACTTTCTTAATTAACATTATTATTAAGTTTATATTTACTAATTTAAATAATAGTTAGTACTCCTATTTATACGAGAATTATTTATACGATTTTATTTTTATAAAAATAATAATAAGAATCGTATGAGTGTGGTCTTGCACAGACGCAGCTACGAGCTCGGCCGCAATACATAATAGTGGCCCCATCAGATTCGAGAGACTCCACCCCGCCCCGCTCAAGACCGGGTAACTTAAGAAACGAGCGTACTGAAGTTGGGGTCCGTGGGTATCTACCTACTGTCTTCTGCTAACAATTTGTCTGTGCATTAAAAACAGATAGCGCTACTGCAACAACATTCAGCTTCTAGGATCCATTAATTTCATGCATTTCATTTATGCAGTTTCTTCAAAATTAATTGATGAGGGTTCATTCAATTGCCACTTGCAGTACTAGCGTAACACATATACGTACTACTACTTCATATATATGCATAGGTAGGTAGGGTATATAGCTAGCTACGGGTGTGTGTGTGTGTGTACACGCACACTCTCTATTTACATGTAAAACTAAAGGCATGTGAATGTGTCGTATCGTATGTACTTGGTGCAAGTGAGCTAGCCAGGTACGTAAACATAATAAAGGTTAATTTCAAGTAGTCCTCCTATCATGTATATATTGATCTCGATGAAAAGAAGCGCAAGCGAGTAAGTAATGATGATGACGAAATTAATTAACCTGCGCGCAGCTAGCTAGTAATTAGAGTGCAAAGTGAAATGTATGATTACCTCAATAATATCAACTGACCGTGCGTTCAGGAGAGGAGGAGGGGAAAAAAATTCCAAGAAATTTTTTAAATTTGAATAGAGCATCGTAGAATGTGTTGAAATGGGTTTGAGTTTTGATTAATTTACATATGTTCCACATGTACAATTATTTCATTATAATGGGTAAAATGGACAATTATCTATTCTGTCATGATTCCACTATCTTAGGAAATGACAAAACGGGAAAAAAATTTCTAAATAGAAGACGGTGAACTGAGCATCTCAATCAAGCAAGCAAGCATCGTCATTACTTAATGCATGGAGTATCTACAAATTATGAAACCCTAGCTAGGGAAAATATAGATTGACTAACGCCGCCGGCCTGCAGTGTACGTAAATATAGTAGCAGTAGGATTTTACCCTGTAGCTAGCCGTGAAGGTGCATATGACCGATGATCCATATATATATCAAGCCTCTGTATTTATAGTAGACTGAGTCCGGATTTGAAGTGATTTGAAATCCATGCTTACGTCACTCATGACGTGTGATGCATTATATTCATGAATAGTAGCTTTTGAAATCCGTGAGTGAACAATAACGGTGAATAGTGACCGTTGAACAGTAACTTTATCCGTGAGTCACCATTTTGTCGTCTGCTTTTAAAATCTGTGGCCGACCGTTTTGTGGCCCACTTTTTTGGAGTCTTCTGAAGTCCGTGAATTAATCAGTTTGAGTCGTATATATATATATATATATATATATATATATATATATATATATATATATATATATATTTATATATCGGTGCCAGATCCGAAGCAAGGATTAAGGGAAATGAAGCCTCGTCCGAGGAAACTAGTAGTATAAATTAAGTACTGAAAAATACTAATTTATCTACAACTAATTGAAGTACTAATTATATATATATGTGTGTGTGGATCAAATCGACCAGGCGTCATTCCCTTCAAGAAAAGCTTCTTAATTACTAATTACTAGTAATAAAGTAATAATCTACTAGCGGGCGCGGCTAGTGGGCGTCGATCCATGTCGCTTGCCTCCTGCAACACGTAAGGCGAGCTGCAGCCGCATCGGCAGGCAGGCACCGATCGATATGATTATAGGACTTATAGGATCAGGATAATGGAGGTTGATAGTAGAAGTAGAAACAAATGAATTGAAGAAGGAAATTGAATGAGTATTTATACATTTAGGTGTTTGATTTGATCATCATCTTCATCATTAACATGATCATAATAATTTTGGTCATAATTACTTATTAATTTGTTGTGGGCTCCGCTTTCCCTCCCTCATCAGTCAGTCCCAATGGTGGACTACTGCCAGTCCTATCCTATCCTAGCTAGCTTGACGACCGTTAGCTCTCCTTCTGCTGTCCCCTTTTCCTAACTCGGCCCATTCATTCAACGTTACCTTGCCTAGTACTCTCTATAGAAAATCCCGTAAACTGTGTCACTATATGTCAACTATACCCTTCACTATTAGAGAGGAGTAAATAGTGCAAAATCTCGACCGACAATACCGATTGATTAACAATCAGTAAATTAAAAAAATTGACTGCAGAGCAGTCCCAAATTTGTAGTCAGTTTTCACTTTGTTGGTAATAAATCTTTCATTGGTGATTTGTTGAAGAAGCTGATTTGAGGAAGAGGCGATGGAGGAGTAGCTTCGGTCGTGAAAGAATGGCGACATTGAGCGGTCTTTAATGAAAGAGATGACACTTTTTATAATAAATAAAAAATTGGATGTTAAATGTATATATAATTTATTAACGGATGAGAATATAATTAACGGATCAGTCAAGAAATTGCACTCAATGTCTAAGATAGGTGGTAAACTTAGTGACGAGTGTTTTATATGTGTATGAATTAAGCACAATATCAAGTAATAAAACTCGTTCAACCTCAAGTGCAAGGTGTGCAATTGTAGTAGGGTAGTGGTGTCAAACCCAAGAGATTGTAGTGCAATTTATGAAGTTTAGTTAAATGCAATATTTTTGGTGTTTTTCGATTTAGATGACAAGTGATAAGATGGATGATAAATCTAAATTAACTAAGTCTACTTCTATCACTAATGCAAATAAAATTAGGATGCAATGCAACAAACAATTATGAAAAATAAAAGTTCATTAGGGTTAGTTAGAGTTGAGGTTACTAGATGGAGTGTTTGGTTGTGATATATGACAAGTTAGAGGAGTTGGATAATTAACAAGTTCTAACCTCCTAAGTTAGAATTATCCTCTCCATAGAAGACCAAGTAGAATCTCTTCACTTGCATCAACTATGAAGGCATTAAGTTTAATTAGCCAAATGATGTCTCCTAACACCATAGATTATCTTCTCAAATAATCCTAGAGTATCTAACCAATTTTCTAATGCTCTCTCAAACATTTCATCAAACACTTGGTGGGCATAGTAGAGTAGTCGGCTTTCTACTCTACCTCTACCTTTTTTAAGCCCGAGAAAATGTTACTAATCATGTATAATAAAAAACTAAACAACTCTAAATCATCTAACAACACAACAACATGCTAACCAACCCTAGGGTTGGTGAACTAATCAAAACTAAACCTATTCACAACTATGAACAAAAATGAAAGTAAGAGATGAAGAGGAAGGAATAAACTAGAAGTAGAAATCTAGTCTTCAATCCTTCATAAGAGTCCCCAAATCCGTAGAAAATAAAGAGGGAGGAGAAGAGAGAGCTTAAGAACCCTAGATGGGTTCAAGAGGGAGTTTAAATGTGTGGAATTGCGCAACATTATTGTAATTAAATGATCGTGGATCTAAATCGCTTAAATTCTTCACCACTCCTACCAAATGGGTTGTCATTAACTCATTTTATAAACTTTTAAGTGATTTAGTTGATAATTCACTAGTAATTTAGTACTTAATTAATCACCTCGTTTAATTAGGATTTGGAGTGAATTTGAGGAGGTGTGACTTTCAATAATTCATTGTGAATTTCTCCTCTTTTCACCCTCGCCATTGTTTTCCTCTTCAACAATCTATCATCTCGCATTCCTCCTGCTCCTCCTCTTCGACTCGTCGGCAACACATATTTACGTAGAAGAAAAAAATATTAAATTCACCACAAATCCTTACCATTTTTAATAGATGTCTCAAATTTTGCACAAGGTGAATTAGAAATCTAATTCAATAATGAATTAGATTCATTTTTGGTGAATTACGAATTGAGTATTTTTTAAATTTGAAGCCCCTAATGATGCAAGAATGAGTACATTTGTAAAAATAAGAGTTGACTAAAATAAAATAAAAATATGAAAGTAACAGTCGATTTGAGATAAACAGAGATTTTCACTTCCCCCACGGACTGAAAAGTCATACAAAAACCAAACCAAGGGATCAGGGCTTTACAACTAAGGAGGACTTTCACTTTTTAGGGATAACTTTTGACACAGAGAGCTTTAAGTGCCGTACGTACTTTAGGACACATGTATAGCTTTTTTCATAATCATTTTTAAACATGGGAATCTTGTGCCAGATTTAAAGCACTACATTTGATTTCGAAACTTGTGTGTACGCTCATTTGGTTGGTGGGAAGCGAATGGCTTAAGACACCGGCTTCTTATCTATATAAAAAATATTTTTTAAATTTATTCAAATATTTAATAAATAAATACTTTAAAATAATATATTTGTTCAATTTAAAGTTGAATTATGAGATTTTAATCATAAAGATATTAATTTAGTGAATAAATGAAAAAAAATTCATATCAACCAAATGAGCTCTTATGATTGGGGACAGTGTAGCCAATTGGGACTCAAATGAAATGTTAGAAAGCCCATTTAGAATAACATTGCTAATGACCTTATTAAAAAAATAACTAATGACGATAAAATTCATTCAGACCTTTAATGACAAATTGATAAACTTCATGTCTAATAAGTGTTTTTGTACAAAGTGTTTGCAAAATGCTAACAACAAATCAAATTTTGGGGGAAAAAATGTAAAAGTAAATTTTTTTAAATTGATAAAATTTTGTTGTTGTTGTTGTTCTGTGTAAAAGTCTAACCAATGATTGCGAAGGCCACTTATGCCCCAACAATAAAATGCAACACGTAAGTTTGTACTACTTGTCGGCAACCACTCACCAATAGACACCTGTAAAGCCGACAAACCCAAACTACTAAACTAAAATCACTTTTTCTATTAGGAAATTATCATTTATCGAATAAGAGGTTTGCTCCCAGTATTTTTTGAATTTTTGAAAAACCCCCTCAGGTTTTGAAACCTACAAACCCCCCCCCCCCTCAACCCAAACGTCTGTTACAACTTATGTTAAATTGTAGGTTTAATTATAAAAGCTACACTCCAAAACTTTAAATCCTAACAATTTTACCATAATAATTCTATCATCTAACATTTATACCATCTCCCTCCCCCACCTAACTCAACCCACCGTGCAACTCCAAAAAAAGATTGACTTATATAATAATAATAAAAATTATTATTATTATTACTATTTAGTTTTCGTTACTCCCACCCTCACCGCCACTATCAGTTAGGGGTGAGTTCGAGCCGAGCCGAGCCCGAGCCTAGCAGGTTCGAGCTTGAGCTCGTGAAATTTGGGCTCAGCTCGAGCTCGGCTCAAGTTCGAACGAGCCCGGAAATTTGAGCTCGAGCTCGATTCGAGACAGGCTCAAGCTCGGCTCGAAGGTTTGTGAAGCTCGATTCGAATCGGCTCCAAACGAGCTTGCGAGCTCGTTAGGCTCAATAAGGCTCGATATATAAACATGGGTATATATGTAATTTCACACCAGGCTCGATAAGGCTCGTCGAGCCTATCGAGCCGAACCATTCATGTTCGAGCTCGGCTCGTTGATTATACGAGCCAAAGAATCGGCTCGAGCTCGAGGCTCGTGAAGCTTGGCTCGGCCCGATTCATTCAACACCCCTACTATCAGTACATCCACAAACAAAACTCTTAAGTCAACAAATCTACACAGATTCGATCCCATTTTTATCTCCATTACAAATCTTTACACCTTCATGCTCAATCATCTGAGCTTTCCCATATGGGATTACTCAGTTGGAAGCTAATCAACTCCAATATCATGCCTGAGAGTAGGGGTGTAAGAGTAGCCCGTAACCCGAAGCCCGACCCGAAAATGTCGGGTTAGGGTCGGTTCGGGGACGAAAAGTACCCTGGGTCACCCGAACCCGACATTTTGTGCGTTTTTTGGGTTCGGGCTGGGCCAACCCGATAACCCGATGTTAAACCCGAACCCGAAATTAAAATCACCACCCAGCCAGCCCACTGCCCCACTCCAGAGCCCACCCACACACCCAGCCCAGCCCAGCCCAGTCCCAGCTTTCCAGCCCAGGCCCAAACCCCACCTAACCCTCAATCTCTCAGGTTCTGCTCTTCGTCTCCTCGTGTGTGACTCCATTTCAGGTTTCACTCTCGTCTCGTGTCTGTCTCTGTCTCTCTCGCAGACGTAGTCGCTCAGCTCTCGCCTAGCCTCCGCCTTCGCCTAGCCTTGATTCGTCTCAGTCTCGCCTCGCCTCCGCCGCCACAGCTCGCCTTGATTCATCTCGGTTGCAGTCTCGCGTCTCAGTCTCGCGTTGGCAGCAACAACAGCAGTAGGCAACAGTAGTAGGAGCAGCAGCAGCAGCATCAACCGATGGACGCTCTATGCCTCGCCTCCGCCTCCACAGGCCACAGCTCCTGCCTCTACGCTTGATGTAGAAGTCAAAAAAAAGCTGAAAACATAAAAATTCGGGTTAATTGGGTCAACCCGACCCTAACCCGAAAATTTCGGGTTCGGGGTGACCCGACCCAAAAATTAGTATGGGTTGGGTTCGGGCTAGGATACATGTCTTCAGAATTTCGGGTTCGGGTCAACCCGAACCCGAAAAGGTCGGGTTGACTCTAATTTACACCCCTACCTGAGATCTGTGACGAATTCCTTGACGAAGAACACGGTCCGGTGATCGATCACCTGATTTGGCATATAAACACTGTGAATTTTCGGGGGTGGCGGTGATTGATTCGATTATGTGTTTAAGTACCGAAAAGAGAAGGTTTTGTCCATGAGAGTGACTGCGTGTTCTATCTGTTTGAGTGAATTTTATGTATTGTTCTTGTTATGGGTCTGAAGATTGTGTTGCTTTTGACTCGAAAGTTCGACTCTTTGTGATAGAACCCAGTTCGAGTCGGGAACACTCCTGAGAAGAAGGGAAGAAGAAGATATTGATTGGAAATTCAACTTGTTGCACACCAATTGTCCCATGTGTCGCGTCGATTGCTGCGGGGAGCCGTGGGTGCCCGAAAAAATGAGTGGGAGTTCAAAGACCCGTCTGGACATTCCCCAACAAAATGAAGAGGTCAATTTTCAATCTCTAGGTCGAAAGACAACGACGGCGGAGAGAGAAGAGCGGCGTCTCTAGATTTGTCCACCGAGGAATCAAAGATGGGCGTTTCCGAGTCAGGTTTCGTCGGATGAGTCAAATTCGAATCCAAAATGGGTTGGGAGGAATCAGAGCTTGTCGAGGTTTGTATGGAGTTCTCTGTATAGCGGAGTTGGACGGCGCTGCTAGGTGGAGGTTGGAGCTGGACGATGGGTTGAGTTGGGTGGGGGAGATGGTAAAAATGTTAGATGATAAAAATTTTAGGTAAAATTCTTAGGATTTAAAAATTTGGAATGTAGATTTTATAATTAAACATACAATTTAACAGATTTTGTAACAGATGTTTGGGTTCATGGGGGTTTTTGTAGGTTTCATCAAATCAAACCTGAAGGGTTTTTTTTTTAGAATTCCGAAAATATGGGAGGTAAAGTGAAGATTATGCCAAACCTCAGAGGGAAAAATATTTATTTCCCTTACTTTTATTGCAATATTTAATTTGTAACTTTTAATCTTATTTTCCTAACATTTCCCAATTTACTAAGTAAATATGATTCCTTTCTACACTAGTTTCCTTCATTCCCAGTTTTACCCCTAGCTACACTGTTGAAGAAAAAGCTGCAAAATAGATGGTTTTAATTGTTGAAACCGGAGAAAGTGTGGGAGAGGTTGAGTAATAACCTTTCGAAAACAAATAAATAAAATAAACACAAGACAAAGGTAATATTGGAAGTTGGTTTAATCGGACGATACAACCTTAATGTTTACAAAATAAGTGAAATAAAATGAGATGTATAAGGACCCAGCAGTGTCAGATTCTCTCCAATGCCCTGGTAAGTCTACGGCACTTGTTTTATTAAATACTCCAAGTACCATTTCTTTTTCTGTTTAAAGTGGTAGTGTTTGACAAAAAAATTAATTAAAATAAACAATGAAAAAAAATCACATATATAAAGAGAGTTTAGATGATAAATTATGAGAAACATATGAATCATTTAACTTTACATGTTTATGAATTCATAAAAATATAAAAATTCATAAATCATAAATTAAATACTGTGAAAACATCTAATAAATTGTGTAATCTTCGTGGGACAAAGGTAGTACATAATTCCAGTGAAATGTTAGACTAAACACCTAACAACTATGGCCTCAAACTAATACAATACTAACACGCCAGAGCTCCAAAAAATTCAAGATACAAATTTTTTCGGTACTCTGAAAAATTTCCTTTAATCATCATTAGCCTTTCGATCAACCAAGGATCCCATTGACCCAAAGACTTCATCTATTTTTTGAACGGCAATAACAAATTTTTATTAAAAATTATAAAATTACACCTTAACCCAATAGTAAGGGTATAAATTCCAAGAAAGAAAAACATAAGAGCCAATACAGATTTCCCGTAAAAGTTCATATCTCCATTTGTAATTTCCCAAAATTATGTATTGGAATTGACAAAGAATAACGCTTCTGCTCTCCCCCAGTTCCAATACGCTTCTGTACCTGCTAGCCCCAACTCCAAAGGCCTCTCCTCCCAGTTGGAGAAGAGCAACCAAACACCTTCGCTGGCCAAAGTCACATTGCTTGACCAACCCATATCGCCGGCCCCGACAACACCAACGACTCCCGTGACAGACACCGTAGCCACGCAACCGCGATCATCGTCTTTCACACCCGAAACCTCCGTGAGATCATCGGAGAGTTAAGAGCAAAACATCGACCATGTCATTCACGACAAAGTCCTCACCCATTATTCTTCTCCTCTCGATATGCTCATCCATAACGATTTCCAAAAACCAAATGAATTTCTTGCTTAAATTCTCCATCCGCTCTATGTAACCCTGCAGATCCAGTGGCCTTAACCACGGGATAGAATCGACGCCGATCAGCAAGAACAACTCATCCAGCATCTCCTTGAACTCCTCTGGCGCCACCAGCTCCTATTTACACCCGGCCGAAAATCGACCCAACTCCACCGCCTCGTGCACAGCACGCCTCGACAGAAAACCCCCATGCTCGCCACGCCTGCGCTCTACTAGAGCCAGCCCACCTCATCCTCTGCTTCTCTCCCAGCCTCCTAGGGTAGATCACGAGCAAAGATGCGATGAGAAATGGTTTAGGGGATTTTGTGTGTGTAGTGTGTCTACCCAAAAATTTCATCTAGTTCTTTAGAGGTTGAACAATGGGCTCTCTAAGTTTTGGCACTCTATTCACTTACCGTATAGAATCGGCCACAAATGTATAATAGTATAATTAGCTAGCTGTACAAGGTACTGTTAAATGAAAATTTTCACCTAAATCAACTTTTCCAATTCCAATAAATAAAATAATTTTAAATCTATCTTTTCCCTTTCAAATTACATTTTTTTTTTAAATTTCTATACTTACATATATCTCATCCGTCAATCAAAGCACACATTCTCAAATTTTTCAAAATAAATTTCCCACTCCAAATGAACAGACCCTAAAAGGATACTAATATTAGAAAATAATACTAATACTGATACTGATATTAGAAAATAATATGATAAAGTGCACCCATGGTCCTGTAACTTTAATTATCGTACCACTATGGTTCTTTTTTAATTTTGTGTACTAATAAAGTCTCGTTTTCAAGTTTTTTCTTCATTCATGGTCATTTTATGGTAGAATTGCAAGTATTTGTAAAAATTATGGCAAAATTTTAGGGTTTATAAAAATTGAGGATAAAATTGAAAGTTTTGTTAAACGTTAGGGTGATTTTTATATGTTACAATTGTTTAAAATGACAATATTTTAAAAATTGTGGGAAAAAATGTCAAATATGACCATGGATAAAGAAAAAACTTTAAAATATGATTTTATTAGTACAAAAAATTAAAACATGACCGTAGTGGTACCATAATTAAAGTTACGGAACCATAAGTGCACTTTAGCCGGAAAATAATACTACCCCCCCCTCAAAAAATTGAAAGGTTCGACTAGACGCAGATATTAAGGTGAATGTGAGTTTTTTTGTATGTTTACTTAATTGCTCATTGGTTGAAAGTGCATAAAAACAATGTAGACAAAGTAAAGATAAAATAATGATAGTTTAATAACTTTGAGAGTGAGAAGTCTTCATTTAAGGAAAGTGATCATTTGTTTTGTGACCACTCAAAAAAGAAATATGTTCAATTTTCCAGAAACTGGGGAAATATTAAGTCCCTTTTTTATACATGGGCCTAGGGAGATTGAGAATTGTGAAGACTTGAACACAAAAACTTCATCTCATGTTTGAGAAAATTAGCTAGTAGACTAGATGCTCAGGATAATACCAAGTCTTTTAAGCCTTGAGATCATGGCTTCATATTAACTATTAACTACATATGCAGTAAATAGTATTAGCTCTGTCACTAAAAAAATTATGCGTTTATTTTTTAACATTTAATTTATTATTTATTTATTCAATATTTTAATGTGTAAAATCAGATAATTTAGATACAAATTATAGATTAATGTGTGCAGTTTATAAATCTACTAAATTGTTTTAATGAGTTATTTCGAATAATAATTTAAAATTTTCATAATATAGAGAAAAAAGTAGCAACTTTTTCCTTCCACCTGGCATATGCTAAATGGGTCCAAAAAGCATACTTTATGAATGGACCACCACCACGACAGTAGCAGTCAACAATAAGGCCCCATGAGCGTTGAATCCAAAGGACA
The DNA here is from genome assembly GCA_024586325.1 of Stellera chamaejasme. Classification (NCBI taxonomy): domain Eukaryota; kingdom Viridiplantae; phylum Streptophyta; class Magnoliopsida; order Malvales; family Thymelaeaceae; genus Stellera; species Stellera chamaejasme. The sequence goes on along the minus strand of CM044982.1, from coordinate 6,722,190 downwards.
CCTCACCTAACTGACTCAAGCCTAGGAGCTCCACGGGACAAGCAACCAGGCAGGCACTTGAATGGACCAGGAGGCCCCTTTTCTCTTCTTAATGGGCCAGGCAAGCCTCAACCCTCGAGTCTTTGAGAAGGCCGAGGAGGCAGCTTCTGTGAAACAACATGTCAAAAAGCCTTCTATTCAATTTCTACCCGTTTCACATGTCTACTCATCACATTGCTTTTGTCCCTATTAGGCGCCCTAACCTAAACCAACTGCCTTTCCTTCATTTCTCCTCAATTATCAATCCCACCATGAAACACAAGAACAATCCCCCCCCCCCCTCCCCCCTCCCTCTCTATGCTAGCTATAGGAATAAAGTGAGCAACATTTTCCCTCATATGGAAACACACGCATCTCACTTGGACTACTTCTCTCCCATTCATCGCCTCAAAACCCTGCAGGTTCAATGGTTCATAATGGCAAGGCATTTATGAACTGCCTGCTGCTTATGACACGTTTAGAAGCAGAACTAGAAGATATATGTACAACAACAGTAGTACAAGTGATTTGTCTCATATGAACGGAAAACAAACAAACATCGAGTGAGATGCATTTATATGGCACTGTGGACATTCTCTATTAGATTGAAATGAAATGATGGTAGGCCTGAAGTCCAAGGATAGTGCCACATGTTCAGACGATTGAAGAGACATATCAGTACTAAGTTTCGTTGTCAAGAACTAATCAAGGTAAGATGATGTTCTTGTTTACAAACAGTGTGCTCCTCAAAGTGCATGCATATGTCAAAAAAGAGCTGGCTTCTTCCATATTTCCAACACACGCCACGAGAAAATATCTGCCCCTGCACACGCAAATAGAAATCAGAATTGACGGAAACGGTTCAAGTTTACTTACATTTCTGGAATTCTAAAGCCTCCCTCCACCTTTACCTGCTGCCATTGCAACAAAGCGGTCTTCTTTCGTTAGGCGCTGGGAAGTCAACAAAAGGATCACGCATCCTCCCACCTTCAAATCAATGTCTGATTAATTATGAACATATGGAAAAAATTTGTATTTTCAATGTTATTCTTGATTCCTTGTTCAGTACTGAATCTCTGCTGAGAATGTTGGAGAGAAAGATAGATCTAGCAATACCAATTAATGTAAGCAAACACAAGGACACTTTAGTTCATTCATTTCAGGTCATAATTTGTCAAACAACAGCAAAATTAATTGTGAGAAATTAAATTCCAACATAATCCCACGAAACATGTAATACTGATGGCTTTCCGTATAACTTAAAAGTACAAACTTGCTATCATATCAGCACAAAAGCTGTGAGAAATTTAGCATCAAAAGCCAACAGATAAATGACATAAAAAAAAAACTGAGTATTTATCTGCATGAATGGATGTAAAAGGGACAAGCATGTAGTCAGGCATCATTTTTAATGTGATGTTGATGGAAGTTTGAAAGCGGGCGGTAGCTTAGAGTAGTTAAAGAATGAAGATATACATGTCCTCAAGGCATAAGAAGGATAAAGGCATACGAAACCTAACCTTATTGGCTACACAAATCCATTAATTGACAGTCCCAGCTTCTGCAAGGAATCCAAGCCATGTCTTCTCTTTGTAGCCAACTATAAATCACACAGCCACTCCTCATTTTATAAGTTCCAGATATCAGAACCGGAAGAAAAAAAAAACAGAACAACCTGGCAGTGAAAGGGATGGAGAGTTTTGAGAGACTACAGATGGTCCCAGATGAAGATGGACCTGAAAACCTGAGCTACCCTCCTCAGCAGCCCCAGAGTTCAAGGAAGAAGAAAAACAAGACGAGGAACAAGAAGAGGTTTACAGATGAGCAGATCAAGTCACTTGAGTCCATTTTCGAATCCGAGACTAAGCTTGAACCGAGGAAGAAGTTGCAGCTGGCTAGAGAGCTCGGGCTGCAGCCAAGGCAGGTGGCTATATGGTTCCAGAACAAGAGAGCTAGATGGAAGTCAAAGCAGATAGAGCATGAGTATAGAGAACTGAGAACCAGCTATGAAAACTTATCATCACAATTTGAGTCCTTGAAGAAAGAGAAGCTGTCCTTACTGATTCAGGTACTCAAATCCATATATGGGTACATTTATTTCTGTGTGTGTGTGTGTGTGTGTGTGTGGGTTTGAGGTCAGGAAAGCTGTTCTTATAACTTGTACCAATTCCCTTACTAAACAGGTAGAGAAGCTAAATGGACTGTTAGGGAAACAAAACAAAGATTGCATTTCTTCTCCAAGAAGCAACTCTTGTGACAAGGAACACGACATGGAGAAGCCTGAAGCTGTGTCAAGTTGTCTGCAGATGGAATCAGAAAAGGAGCAACTTGAGGTAGTAGAGAATGGTGGTGGCTGTTCTGCAGCACAAACACAAGCAGTACATGAAGAATGGGGATTCCCAAGCAGTGGAGAATTCCAGGCTGGGCCATCAGCTTTACCTCAAAAAACTTATGGATATGATTCAGGTGGCTTCTTTGAACAGACATGTGGCATGTCACACTGGTTAAACTTCTGGACTTGAAATTGAGCAAGGACCAGCCAGGCAAGAAGTATTTGGAAACGCAACCATTTTGAGAATCTGTTGCCCAGTAATTAGTAATCTAAACATGAATAACAGCCAGCAGATTCAGGGGCAAGTGTATTAACTTTAGGAATATAGTATCAATCACATGCAGCAACCCCAGAAAGGTTGCAACACATTAGCTCTCTGCGTAAATTGCAATTCGGATTCTGTATGATACGAGAGAAAGTAAGAGAAGAGCTTATGAAGCGGCCAAATAACAACTTCCCTATCAAGCCATCAAGTGGAACGCTGCAAAAAGTCTGATGTGTGGTCGTAAAGTAGAACGGAGTAGAGCAGTTAATACGAGTGCGATCATCACTTTTAACTTTTTTTTTTTCTGTACATTAAGATTATCTTTATCATTAATCTAGTTTCTAAACTCCTTAAATGTGAGCATTTACAATGGTAGAAGTGGATTAAAATAAAATATAAATGATAAAATATAATTTCATTTAAAATAAAAATATTTTGATATTGTGACAATATATTTAAGAAAATTGGAACATCCAAGTCTATCAAACAGGAACATACACCGCAGTTGAAACCATATCGGAAGACGGCGGCAAAGCTTTAAAAGCTAAGCAACGTTAATGGATCAATAAAATCGGACATTCATCAACGCCGACAGTTTGGCCGAGTGGTCTAAGGCGCCAGATTTAGGCTCTGGTCCGAAAGGGCGTGGGTTCAAATCCCACAGCTGTCAGACTTTTTGTACCGCTAAAGTACAATTTACGTCCCTGTTCTATTCATGTTGGTACAATGTTGTCCTCAAACCCCAAAAAGTGGCACAGCAACGCAGGTTCTTTTCTTCCGTAAAGCTTGCGATTGCCAGTCACATACTCACATCCACAAAATCTTCTTTTGAAAGATGGCAACAGTAGCAGTCTCAGCCTCTGCTGCGGCAGCTTGCTATACCAGAGCTTCATATCAATTCTCCTTTCCCCCTTCGATTTTCAATTCTCTAAAGCTTCCTCCTTTCTGGCCATGGCAAAAGGTCCCTCGCTTTTACTAGTACTAATTCTTTTGGATTTTCTTGAGCCGTTACTTGTTGGCTGTCTTTTCTTCAGCAATTACTGGTCTTTTTGGGGAATGGCAGGTAAAAATGGGTCCTCTGAGTGTGTCTCCGATGGGGTTTGGTACATGGGCTTGGGGAAACCAGCTACTTTGGGGTTATAAGGAATCAATGGATGATGAGCTTCAGCAAGTGTTTAATCTTGCTGTACAGAACGGTGTTAATCTGTTTGACACTGCTGATTCTTATGGCACTGGCAGGCTTAGTGGCCAGAGTGAGAAGCTTCTGGGCAAGTTCATCAAAGAATTTCAAGGTTGGTCTCCACATTTTTCTGCTTGCTTATCAGTTTTCAGTTTCCCTAGTTATATGGTTAGCGTTACTTCCATTAGTTCCCTTGATTCATTGGATAGAATTGTTTCAGCTTTGTTATTCGAACTCGCTAGGAAATATGAGCTGAGAGAAGTTATTGCAGGATTAGATCACCCTTCTGTAGCTAGAAATAAATGATATACGCCTATTTCTCACCAAGGAAGAAGCAAGTGTAGAATCATAAGTTGATTGTTATTTGAGCAATGCTTGCTGTGGTTGGTATTTGTATGAACCCAAGATCATCATAAGAGTTTTGGGAATAGTAGAACATGGCATGATCATACTGTACTATTTAGGTATTCAAGCTTGGTCATACTCAATCATCCTTGTTAAGAGTAGTTTATATCAATAACCGCGGACACTATATCTTTCACCATGAATGTGTTAAAAGTAGAAACCAACTATTCGACATTGTGAACCTGGTCGATGAGCAAGTGTTTTCTGTTCTTTCTTACTCCTGCATGTTATCAGGAAAGCAGATACAGAGTGAAATTGTGATTGCGACCAAGTTTGCTCCATATCCGTGGCGTCTAACACCAATGCAATTTGTCCAAGCTTGCGAGTATACATCTTAATATCTCCGATATGAAATGTGCTTGTCGTGTTGAACAAATTTTACCATCACCGATTCTCTGCAATACTTGGTATTTCTAATGAAAATCTATTTACAGGGCATCTCTTAGTCGGCTAGAGATTAAGCAAATTGGAATAGGACAGTTACACTGGTCTACTGCAAATTATGCTCCCCCCCAAGAATTGGCTCTGTGGGATGGTTTAGTGGCAATGTATGATAAGGTTACCATGATCCATGAACATGGCTCTTTATTAGTACAATTCTGCATATGTTTCTCTGAATCTCAAGCCAGAGTCACTTTTTTTACAGATCCAAGCACGAATTTTGGATTGCATAAAATGGTTTAGTGACATCTTGTTAATCTAATTTAGCTCCAGCAAAGTACTTCTCTTGAAGCAAAACAGTAATTTTGGCACAAGCTGCAATTCGTGGAACCTGTATGGCCTGGATGTTTATTCTTTACACTGCGAAAATAGTACATTCCCATCCATCATATCCCTCAAAAGGCCTCCACAATTCTTATTAAACGTGCAACATGAATTTGGACAGGGTTTAGTTCGGGCTGTTGGAGTGAGCAATTATGGACCCAAGCAACTTCTGAAGATTCATGATTATCTTGAAAAGCGGGGAGTGCCTTTGTGCTCGGCTCAGGTAATCCTAGGTCTTTTCTTCAGAGGGGTTTTCCCATTTCCAGTCTTCAGGCAATTCTATAGAAACAATGTTGTAATGGTTTGTCATTAAAAAATTTCATATTTGTCATTAAAAACACAAGACTCTACTTCAGGTCCAATTTTCTCTGCTAAGCATAGGAGAGCAGCAACTGGAGATTAAGAACATTTGTGACTCACTAGGAGTACGTCTGATATCATACAGTCCCTTGGGACTAGGGATGCTAACCGGCAAGTATAGAGCTTCCAGACTTCCATCGGGACCTCGGTAATATCTCCACTTCGAAAATTTTGCCTACACAAGATGTCTAGGCCATGGTTTACTATTAGCAATAAGCTGCTGCTATCTTCCTGCAGAGGTCTATTGTTTAGGAGAATTCTTCCTGGACTGGAGCCCCTTCTACAAACCCTAACTGACATTGCAGAAAAACGGCAGAAAACCATATCGCAGGTATCACAAGCATACACTTGCTTTAGTTAGCTTCTCGGGTTCATGATCCAGCCCTGTTTTTCTTTGTAGGTAGCAATAAATTGGTGCATTTCTAAGGGCACTGTGCCTATACCTGGAGTGAAGAATGTGAAACAAGTTGAGGAAAATCTTGGTGCCTTGGGTTGGTACTTGAGCTCTGATGAGGTGTTGCAGCTAGAGTCGTCTGCACGTGAGTCCCCACAGAAGATGATCCAAAACGTATTCCAGACGAAGTAGTTCAGTTGGCTTCTTGTTATAAACGTCTGTCCTTGAAAAGTAGATTGAGAATCCAGTCATTCAAAGCTTCAGGGACAAGTAAACAATTGAGAGCTCCTGCGAACTCACAATCAGGTAAGTCAGTCCCTGTGTACACAGAAGCAAATACAATGCCGATGTCGTTCATGGCAAGTTTCTCTTCTGGTACATCAGAAATAATATTCTCAGCTCAGACAATTGTTACTCAGAAGTTCTGGTCTCAGCTCTGGTATTGTTACTTTGTAAACTTATAGACTATTGATCCACTGGAGCAAGAAATCAGACTTCCTATTATCAAGCGATGCCTGTCTTACACAAGTTTAAACAACCTCCGTTAGGAAGTTTAAATTAAGAAGCCAGAGACACCAGAGATTTCAAATCAACGGTAAATCCACAAGATGTTTATGCTCACACATTAAACTTTTGCTAGTAGCTCAGTCAACAGGCGAGGCCAAATACACGGAAAATGGAAACCAACAGTTCAAAATTGACGCCTAATTTAATCATCTGCGATGCTACATCAACAGTCCGGAAATCTTTTTCCTTATAGCAAGCTTAGCAATCTACTTTATCTTCTTTTTTGGCCTCAGCTGCAATAGAGAACCAATTACAACAAACCATTAGCGAGCAACTACAAGGCCGAAAACAATTCTAGTTAAAAACATGAGCCAACATAACAAATTTACCTGATTGCTGTGGCCGCACTTCTTCTTCCGGCAGTTGACAGCTCGAGGATGCAACCTGGCATAACACCTATAATAAAGAAGACAAAGAAAAGATCAATGACATAGCAACTAATGTCATAACACTCAGAAGCTAGAAAATCAGGTAGACAACTACCCATAATCTGAATCCAACAAAAAAATATTTCATCATGTTAACACAGGCAGAGACGAAAGCAGAGGGAGAAAGAGTTGAGTCATACTTGCGGCAAATCATCTTTTCCTGGTTGTATTTCCTAGCCAATGCCATCAGAGAGGGCTCAATGATACCTCCACGAAGCCTCAGAACCAGATGAAGGGTTGACTCTGCGGAAGTGTTGTACATGTCAGGAGTAGGCTAAGCATAAAAAGCAAGCACATGAGATTCTCTTAATCCTAATAAGCTCATCTAAAACTACAAATTTGGTTCGGTGAAGAAAAAACAATCTTCATTATTCTGCATCATCAACTTGATAAATACTCCGAATTACGTAAGTAACAACATGCGACTTTTACTGGTTCCAAATGGCATCCAATTAAGAGAACCAGGGTACTAAATTCCATATAGCTACTGATAAAGTTCTTGCCACAATTCCATATACCCCCTGCTTTGTTCGACATAAGAACGCTTCAAATGCAGTAATAACAGATACAATGGTGAACGTGACCGGACCATATATCAAAATCCTAAAATAGGTTCGTTGAAATTGAATTCTTTAGAAAAAGCTATCGAATATAATCCATACACAACTTGAATCGTTATATACATCTAAAGAAACAACCACGAATAACGATTGATGACAGTTACCTTTCTGGATGTTGTAATCGGCGAGAGTGCGACCATCTTCAAGCTGCTTTCCGGCGAAAATCAGCCTCTGTTGGTCCGGCGGAATCCCTGAAAATGTCAAATCTTACCTCAGCAACGTCCTAACCACAACTAGTTCCGAAGAAATCCATGAAAGTGAAGATAATTACCTTCCTTGTCCTGGATCTTGGCCTTGACATTATCGATGGTGTCGCTGGACTCGACCTCTAGGGTAATGGTCTTACCGGTTAGGGTTTTGACGAAGATCTGCATCTTGCCGCCGATTGCTGGAGCAAATGGAAATTGCAGCTGTTGTTCCGCTTTATATAGTACCGCCGTTTGAGCTAGGGTTTATTGTGATCGTAATCACTGTCTCAAAAATTTCAACGTCCGTCCGTGTCCGTTAATTGAAAGTTTTCACATGACATGCCTAAAGATGTTTTTTTTTTTTTTTTGCAGGTTTTAAAAAATCAAGGGGTAAAATTATGAGTCTTGATATAATACACATATGTGTAGGTACACATAGTAGATTAGATATCTAATTTACAAAACAGTTTTAGCCCAAATCCACTAAAAAATACTAAATGTCTAAATTATCCCTACATACTTTCTCTATATATTGCTATGTGTACCTACACATATGTGCACCATATAATTAGTATAAAATTATAGATCTACCCTAACCACTGGGGATAATTGCAAGTTACCAAAAACAAATGTTTTCCTAAATTTAGTAGGGGCCTTAACTCTTCGTCCCATCTAGAACCAAATTTCACTAGATTGGATTTGTTGGTAATAATAGTGGCCCATTGTTGGGCCCAAATGTGAAGCACCAAGTTCATTTTCAGGCTGGATGCGCCAAGTAAACCTGTTTTTTTCTTTCCTTCAGGGCATCTCTAGATTTGACTAGAGACAAAGCAACCTGTGTATCCTAGCTTTTTTTTATTTATTAAGAAAAAAATCTTGCTACGTTTAAACTAGTTCTAATACCTAATTTCGTTACAGGTTCATTGAATTAATAATTATTAAAAAAATTAATGTATTAAATAATAATATATCCGGTGTAATAAATTTATGAAAATTTAGTTCGTTTTTAAAACTTCTGGCTTAGATTTATGAAAAATTAGTTCATTTTTAAAAGTTTTGGGTAATTTTATAATTTGAATAACGACATTTATACCAGTTCTATCTTTCATCCAAGAAAGGATATCAGTTCTCTCTTTGATGATTTAATTTGTTTTCTCACTCATTCCTAACTCGACCACGTCACGAGTGGTCATCCCGTGGACTACTTTTGACCATCTGGGGCCATATTGGAAGCTCTCGACGGCGAGCCCAGGCATCATGATTGTTCACAGTAAATGACTCTGCTCGAAGCGTTTGCCACCCGATTCGACGACACGCCGTATCGCCACCTCACCATGATTGTCCCTACTGACGACTAAAAGAACATGAAAGAGATCAGAAACCAAATAGAGAAATTTGCACAATTAACGGTAATGAATAAGAGTCTCTTAGAATTACCTTTCATGTTTGGTTGATCATTATCTACCCAGCATTTTCTTCTTGGTATTTACTAATTCTTGTTGGGTTTATTCCCATATAACTTAGATTTTGATGATAACAAAACTTTGGGATCTTTGTGTAAAGTTTAGAAAAGTGTGGTATGTACTTAGTGTGTTTTACCTATTAATCATATTGAACTTTTGGGCTTCGTTTAAATTGCTTTAGTTGGGCCTCGTTTTTAAATTTAAATAATCGCATCTCGTTTAAACATGTTTACACCTGTCTTTTAAGGAGATTGATTTTGGTTAGGACTCTTTATCTCTATATATCTTCTAACGCTCCAAAGCACTGGGTCAAGAACCTCCGGACGAAAAATCGAGTCTGCAACAAGAAAGACGTTGAAGACGCTCCTCCATCTCCATTTAAATAGAGACCAAGAGCTTACGAAAATAAAGACTCCCACAACACTCCAAAATTCAAGCTCTCTCATCTCACAAGCAATCAAGTTATTCTAAAAGCTCTCCAGTGATGTTTATTTCGAAGATCATACTTCTGGTTCTTTTCAGTTTCTTCATATTATTTTTGGGAGAGAAATAATCTGTTTCAAAACGTTTTTTTGTGTTTTCTGGGTAGACGTAAACAGGTTGAGCTACTGCGAGAACACTGTTTTGTAAGGTTTATTTTGGTGAGCCTCGGGAAAACCAAACAGAGATTTTGTTAGGTTAATAGTGAGCCTTTGGGAAAACTATTTTGGTGAGTGTTAGGTTTTTTGGTGAGCCTTTGGGAAAACCAAAGATAGGTTTTTAGTGAGCCTTGGGAAAACTAAAATAGGTTTTTTTGGTGAGCCTTGGGAAAACTAAAATAGGTTTTTTGGTGAGCCTTTGGGAAAACCATTTGTTAGGTTTTTAGTTAGCCTTGGGAAAACAATTAGGTTTTTGGTGAGCCTTTGGGAAAACCGTAGTTAGGTTGTAGTTAAGCCTTGGGAAAAACTATTTGTACTTTATATTGGTGTAACCTTTTTAAAGTATAGTCGAGGAACTCTCAAGTTGTGGACTTGAGGAGAGGACGTAGGTCTCAGACCAAACCTCTATAAATTCTGGTGTCATTCTTTACCATTCTTGTTTTTCTTTGGAAGTCGCATTTCTAAACGGGTTGACATCGAGTCAGTACCTTCGGTTTTGTTAATTCGAAAAGTTTTTGTGACCAACCAATTCACCCCCCTCTTGGCTGCCTACTTGGGACAACAATTGGTATCAGAGCAGGTGATTTGTGATTAAAATCTAACGGTGTCAAGTCTTAAGATCAGATGGCGGTATTCTTCTGAAGGTTACAACCCATTTAGACCACCGTTGTTTGATGCTGCAAACTTCAATTGGTGGAAGACAAGGATGCAAATCCATATTCAGCACAAGATCATCAGTTGTGGAGAATCATTAAAGCAGGACCACTAATTCCAACTGTTAGAACAGATGATGGAAGGGTTATACCAAAGCCTTTCAAAGATTACATACAAGAGGATGACAAGATGTGCACCTTGAATGCAAAAGCGGTAAATATGATTCTTTGTGCTTTAACTCCTGATGTTTTTAATATTGTTTCTTCTTGTGATAGTGCACATGAGATTTGGAATAAGCTACTAGTGACCTACGAAGGAACGGATCAAGTCAAAGATACCAAAATGTTCATGTTGGTCAAGGCTTATGAAATGTTTGCGATGGATCCAAAAGAAACAATTTCAGACATGCATAGGAGATTCAACGAAATCATCACACCACTTCGCAATATGGTAAGATCTATACAAATGAAGAGTTGGTTAGAAAAATCCTATGGAGTCTACCATCAACTTGGAGAAGCACCGTGGAAGCAATCAATGAAGGAGGTAATATCAAAACTATTAGTGTTGATGAATTATTTGGAAAATTGATGACATATGAAATGAAGGATAGAGAATATGAGAATACTAGCAAGAAGAACAGATCTATTGCTTTAAAAGCAAAAGAGACGGAAGAAAGTTCTTCAAATGAAGAAGAAACGGAAGATGAGGCATCCATACTTGCAAGAAGGATAAAAAGGTTGCTTAAGGGCAAAAGTAGCAAGGAAAAGGAGAAGGAAAGCTACATCAAACAACCTGTTTGTTACAACTGCAACAAAAAGGGACATTGGAGATATGATTGTCCAATAAATGAAAGTTTTTCAAAGAAACAAAAGAAAGTTTTGAAAAGAAGAAGATTTTCAAGAGAAGAAGAAAGCCCGGATTGAAGGGAATGACAGCATGGAGTGACAGCTGCTCAACTATAGAAAATTCATCCTCAAATGGAGAAGAAGAGGCACACATATGCCTCATTGATGAGGAAGAAATAGATGAACAAAGCTGTAAGTTCCAGACCTGTCAACCTGTTGAAACGTGCCTGATGGCTACAGCAGAATCTGAGGTAATAAGTGATGCTGAATCCTTTAATTCTTCTAGTTCATATATTAATGATAGAGCACGATGCTTAAAGAATTTTCAGAAATATTTCAAGACTATGATGCTCTCATTAAAAAGCTTAAAATTGAGAATATGACATTATTAGATGAGGTAACAAAATTAAGAGCTAAGAATGAAAAATTGGAAAAGAACTTGAACAGTTTGCTTGGGAGTCAGAAGTGTTATTATGATAAAAGCTGGGTTAGGTTATGAACAAAAGTAACCTAGTTTTCAAACAAGGTTTGCTATCACTTACACGACTTGTAAAATTTGCAAACAAAAAGGACATAATGAAAATGAATGTCTTTTCAGAAATAGGCATTTTATTTATGGTGTTAAGCAAATCTGGATTGTTAAAAATGCTACTAACCTTTATGGACCCAAAAGAATATGGGTACCAAAAGTCAGACGAAATTCTCAACCTGTTTAGGTTTCGCATAAGGAGACATTGTTCGCAAAAGGTATTGTTATTATTCAGATTTTATTCCAAAATAAAATCTCGGTTGTTCAATTTTTATCTATATAGTGTGGATATCTTTGAAGCTACTAATCCATCTTTGTGCAAGGGTTATTTTTAAGTTAATGCAAGGTGGATCCGAAATAAGCATGATGAGAAAAATCGGAAAAGCAATGAGCAGTTCGAAATTCAAAAGAGTGAATGTTGTTGCTATGAATCCATCGAGAAAAGTCATGAAGTATTTGTAAGTATAACTGACCATTTCTACAAGGCTTATGGAAGAGAGATTCACCTACATCACAAAGTAGTGTGAAATGGCAAATCAAAGGTAAAATGAGGTAATCTCTAACCCTATACTGGTCTGAGTAAATGATGATGAACTGTTGTCATGAAAATTGATTTCATGCTCATATGGTTCGAATTTCATAGAGAAATCAGTGCAAAAAATCTGGAGATTTTTTTGTCAACCTGTTGAAATCGTATTTCTCTAAAAGTTTTAAATTCAGTTTTAAATCCATACCTTCATATTTCCTTTTGAATGTTTTACAGACATGTTATATATGAATTTTTGATACACTTTGATTGTCATTGGACAAAACATTTGTGGTTTCCACAATATTAAAAAAATGACTTTCTTCAAGTGGAGTTGGATCTTACAAACATGTTTTTGGTAAAAACTCTAGATTGCACAAACATGTCGCATTGTCAGGTTTATTCCTTCACTATTTCATCTACTGCCCTCTTTCATTAACCTTTTTGATTATGACAAAAAGGGGGAGAAAATGATAGTGTTGAGAAAGTAGAAAATATTTCGAAAGGGGGAAGAAAAGAAAGGTGAGATTAAGGGGGAAGAATAATTATTTGAAGGAGATATTTTACTAAGGGGGAGAAAGTTTTGAAAACTTGAGTCCTTTCTCAAGAGGTTTTGTCATCATCAAAAAGGGGGAGATTGTTGGGTTTATTCCCATATAACTTAGATTTTGATGATAACAAAACTTTGGGATCTTTGTGTAAAGTTTAGAAAAGTGTGGTATGTACTTAGTGTGTTTTACCTATTAATCATATTGAACTTTTGGGCTTCGTTTAAATTGCTTTAGTTGGGCCTCGTTTTTAAATTTAAATAAGCTCATCTCGTTTAAACCTGTTTACTGTCTGTTAAGGAGATTGAGTTTGGTTAGGACTCTTTATCTCTATATCTCTTCTAACGTTCCAGCAGCTGGGTCAGCAACCTCCTGGACGAAAAATCAGAGTCTGCAACAAGAAAGACGTTGCTGAAGACGCTCCTCCATCTCCATTTAAATAGAGACCAAGAGCTTACGAAAACAGCACTCCCACAACACTCCAAAATTCAAGCTCTCTCATCTCACAAGCAATCAAGTTATTCTAAAAGCTCTCCAGTGATGTTTATTTCGAAGATCATACTTCTGGTTCTTTTCAGTTTCTTCATATTATTTTTGGGAGAGAAATAATCTGTTTCAAAACGTTTTTGTGTTTTACGGGTAGACGTAAACGGGTTGAGCTCTGCGAGAACACTGTTTTGTAAGGTTTATTTTGGTGAGCCTCGGGAAAACCAAACATGTATGTTGTTAGGTTAATAGTGAGCCTTTGGGAAAAATATTTTTGTGAGTGTTAGGTTTTTTGGTGAGCATTTGGGAAAACCAAAGATATGTATTTAGTGAGCCTTGGGAAAACTAAAATAGGTTTTTAGTGAGCCTTGGGAAAACTAAAATAGGTTTTTGGTGAGCCTTTTGGAAAACCATTTGTTAGGTTTTTAGTTAGCCTTGGGAAAACAATTAGGTTTTTTGGTGAGCCTTTGGAAAAACCATAGTTAGGTTGTAGTTAAGCCTTGGGAAAAACTATTTGTACTTTATATTGGTGTAACCCTTTTTAAAGTATAGTGGAGGAACTTTCAAGTTGTGGACTTGAGGAGAGGGCGTAGGTCTCAGACCGAACCTCTATAAATTCTGGTGTCATTCTTTACCATTCTTGTTTTTGCTGGAAGTCGCATTTCTAAACGGGTTGACATCGAGTCAGTACCTTTGGTTTTGTTAATTCGAAAAGTTTTTGTGGCCAACCAATTCACCCCCCCTCTTGGCTGCCTACCTGGGACAACAATTCTTTCTTTAATGGCATGAACATCTACCCCTTCAATCAAATTAATTACTGCAAACAAATGACATGAAAAGGGAAAATGTGAGTAATCAAACGTACAAATAAACAAATGTTAAAACCATAAGTTTCTTTTAAAAGTGTTATTGCAAACATGTCCATAGTGAGTTATTGCAAACATGTCCATAGTGAGTGCTCTCTCCATAACACCTTACGCTAGAAATGACACATTTCAGAGTAACCTTTTTAAGAACTTCATTCAAGACTTTGTAGAAATGTATTTTTCCACACTTGTCTTAAAAAATTTCAAATATAATGATATGCTAAAATCCACTCTTCAAATGAAGCCTAAAGGACAATTGTATCTTATCATAACCCTTAGACCTCAAGCAAACAATTCTGACCGAATTTCTCTGTACGCACAATTATGTATACTCACCCAATCAGCGTCAGTATGTAAAATTTATTTCCTTTGCTTGCTGCTAGTCTTTGCAAAATCTTCATCCTGTTTGATCAGAATAAAATTTTTTGCGCTTCACCGTTAATATTTATTGAAACGATTCACCTATTCTTTTGATGATTATAAGACACTGAAAGAAGAGGTGAGAACAGATAATGAATAAGAATTTATTAGAATTACCTTTCGTGTTTGGTTGATCATTATCTGCTTAGCATTTTGGTGGAGAGAAATTTGTTAATCACTCATGACACAATAATCTAATATTTTAATTGAAAATAAATAAAAATAAAAAAGACGAAGAGGAAGTGTCTGCTAACATAAATTCACTATCAGATCTGGAAATGTGAAGTCATAATTCATCCCGCCGGCAAGCAGTGCCCTCCGACCTAAGACGTTTCAAATCTAGAATAAACGATGATCTTCGGCATCGATTCGTCCCCTCCTGCCAAGCGTCATTGTCGCACCATCGATTCGTTCGTCTCCCACCGTCGAGTCCGCACCGATACTCAAATCGAGCGATTAGCATTGTGGAGGACTAAGGATGAAGGGTTTCTTCATGTTTCGGTGTGCATGCCGAGCCTGAAGGTTAGATGGCAGGTCAAACTCAATTAGTGGTTAGCGGCGGCGCTTTCAGACAAATGAGAGTGCAGCAGTGGACATGGAGAAGCTCTGCGGTGCTATGGCAGACGATTGGAGCGTCAGTAGGGGAGAACTATGTCCGATCGATTTCGGCCAATGAGGTGGTTCTCTATCGGATCGACAGTGATTGAGTAGCTCAGGTGGTGGTGGTTCGCAAAGAATGACGGTAAGATGATGCATCAAATGATAGAGAGTAATACGAAGGTGGAGGCGGAGCTGGCTGGCTTTCGACGAGAAAGCTTGTCGAGGATGGTCGTTGGGCGACAAGCTTTGAAATAGAAAAGAGAAAATGAAAAGCGATTAGAAAATAAACAAATGGAGATGAGAGAGGGGGGGAGTAATCGAATGATGTAAAAGTGTGTTTTAATTATTTTTTGATTGGAGTGTTTTAATTATTTTAATTACATATGAGAAAATAAAGGAGAGTGATTAGATGTTTGCCTTAACTACAATTGAAAATTTTGGAAATTACCATATTCTGTTGTTACCTTATGGGATCAGGAAAAAAAACTCCAAATCTGATGTGGAGTTGAGGTGGAGCATATGTAAGACAACCAAAAAACGAGTTTCATTTTTTTTGACAATTAATACAGTTACCTGTATTAATATACTAGTATAATAGGGGGTGTCAAACTTAAAACATGGGGGAAATATTTTTCACCTCATTCCCATGAAATTCACGGTGAATTAGATTTTCTAATTCACCATACTAACTTTGAGACCCTGCGCAGCAAGGAGATGAGTATGAGAGCTGAGATCGACACTTCCGCGCCGTTTGAGTCTGTGAAGGAGGCTGTGAGTCGATTCGGAGGCGCCGCCGTCACAACAGGCCCGATACGCAAAGGCTCATCCCTTCCGGCGACGACGATGGCTCCTCCCTTCCGGCGACGACGATGGCTCCTCCCTTCCGGCGACGACGATGGCTCCTCCCTTTCGGCGACGACGATGGCTCCTCCTTCGATTCAGCAGCCTCTCAAGCCCCGATACGCAAAGGCTCCTCCCTTCCGGCAACGACGACGTCGGATACGCAAAGGCTGGGTTGGGGAAGTGCAGTGGGGGAGTTGGGCATTGGTGGGCAGTGGAGAAGTGCAGTGGGGAAGTGCAGTGGGGGAGCTGGGTTGCTGGTAAGAAAATCACCATGAATTTGCTAAAATCACTTTGAACAAAATCACCTTAGGTCCGCACGGTGAGTTAAGGAGTTATTCATTGTGAAAAATTATGGGTGAAAAAAAAATTAATCACCCCCAAAAGTTAAACTTTGAAGCCCCTAATAATAGTAGATTGTCTCCAATTTTCTGAAAAATTCATATGAACGTACGAGGTGTAATTTCAACACTGGTACACTTGAAAGTTGAAACGACCCCAAGCTGGAGAATCATCGTACGGTGGAGCATCACATTCACACCACTCAATTCTTGTATCGTTCCAATTTTATCGGATCTCGCGGGACTTCATCAATTGAGACATCTCCCTTAATTTTTCCCTGATCGCAGTCGATGGCGGCCAAGATAGTTGAGGTGCTCGATTCGGAAGACGACGTCGCGGCGGCGCTGGCCAAATACACCGCCGATCTTGCCAACAAGTTCGCTAAAGAACGAGGATCCTTCTCCCTCGTTCTCTCCGGTGGCTATCTCATCAGAACTCTCAGGTCCCAACTGTTTAAACGTTGTAATTCAATTCGTATAGGCCAGTCAGACGCATATTCTTTACGTTTGAGGAAATTTTGTGTTTCAGAAAACTCGCGGAACCGCCGTATGCTAATTCCGTAGATTGGAAGTCGTGTTATGTTTTCTGGCTGGACGAGCGGGTTGTTCCTAAGACCCATGAAGACAGCAACTACAAGCTTGCTGTTGATGGATTTCTCTCCAAGGTAGTAAATCACTTCCATGGATCCTATTTGGCTGTAGTTGCTATGTCTGGACTTAGTTATGTGATTGCCTGATTGGTAATGGTTTAATTGGCCAAATATAGATGAACCAACAACAATAACGACATTGATTGTTCGTTTGTTGATTGGTTTGCTTTTATTGATGTGCTACTGAGACTTTCTTAGGTGCTGGAATTGTTTTTAGGGTAACTCTCCAATGTTCCTTTGTAATTGAGTTGACAATCAAAAGATACACCTGGGCATATTTGCTGAAAGTTTCTAATTCATTAGGTTCCAATACCCTCTGGAAATGTGTACTCCATCAATGATGCACTTCCAGCTGAAGGTGCAGCTGATGACTACGAAACCTGTCTTAGAAACTTGGTTCAGCAAAATGTGCTAGGCTTGTCAAGCAGTGGGTTCCCAAAGTTTGACCTGATGTTGCTTGGAATGGGACCAGATGGGCATGTGGCATCCCTCTTCCCCAATCATCCACTTGTGGAGGAGAAACAGAGGTGGGTGACCTTCATTAAGGACTCCCCAAAACCACCTCCTGAGAGAATCACCCTCACTTTCCCAGTGATCAATTCATCTGCTTATATTGCAATGGTCGTGGTTGGCCCTGGTGAAGTCGATGCGGTGAAGAAAGCACTGGGAGGTGATCAGAACTCTGATGTCCTCCTACCAGCCCAGATGGTTCACCCAGAAGTTGAATTTACCTGGTTTCTGGACAAGGAGGCAGCTTCTAAGCTATAGATAATCAGAGTTGAATTTATCTGACGGTCACAATACATGTCAATTGTATGACCATTAATGTAGCTTGGAGCATGGAGATGTGGTTGCTTCCAGTTATACATATGTTCAAGGAACTGGTATTCACAATATCCTGTTGTATGCAAACAAGAGTGAATGCTAAATAAATTAGTATTTCATCAAATGTACGTTTGTGCAAGTGTATATAGGTAGATATCCTATTGTTTTATCAATCCTTTGATAGGAGCTGATGGTGCAAATCACTATCATTAACGCTAAACAAATGCTATCTCATTCAAGAGGTTTTGCCGTCTTAAGGTCCAATATTGGTCGATGAATTGATTGCTGTATTGATTATAATAATTAACTTGTAGAAGAATTGTTCAACACTTGGTGCCACAATAAGGAAGCACTTGGCAATGAGGTTAGGTTCCTGTCACGTGACGTGGGTGATTCTGAATTTTCTTTTCGCCATCATCATCATCATTACCACTAATCAATCACTATCATTACAGTATAAACAGTAAATCTCAGGAAATCTCAAGAAATTGATGCTTCTGTACGTTACAATAAGATATTCATGCGATAACTTGGACGAATCCTGTTTAACATTCCAAGGTAAAAATCCATTTTCTACCAAGGGATCTTCATTTTAACTTTCTCTTTATCTTCCGTAGAAGTTGGAGATCAGCAATTATAATACAGAAGTAAATGTAGGTTGTCTGAGAACATGACTTGTCTCCAAAGCATGCAATAGATTATGTATAAATCGGTACCGACCCCAAGAGGATAACGACTCAAGTAAAAGAAAATGCAGATATTTTGTCCCGACCCGATACGGACGGACATTAAAATTTGATGCTTCGATTTCAGACGATAAAGCATTTTGTGCTTAAAACTGAATAAATATATAAGAACATTGAATTTATCCAAATTGAGAATGAATTAAAAAATAATAATAAATCGTATAAATTAATTAATATTTAAATAATTGGGTTACTCCATTGATTTACCGAAAAAAGTTAACCTGTTAACACAATGAATTGAGCCAGTTATGTGACTAAAACATTATACTCCTAATTCATTCTGGAATTGGGTAAATTTATTAGTATCATTAAACGTGTATTCATCTAATTTTAAGATGAATAGTAAAAAAATGGTCATAATATATGTATAAATTGGTTGTGAAGCCGTTGGTAATAACAACTACCTTGTGGGCTACAAGCGATTCGATTGAAGTGGTGTATCTAGAATGGTTGGTGGCGAACTAATCGTGAAAATATTGGAGAGTGCCTGAAATAATTGAAGCGATTGTCATGTCAAACAAAAAACTAACACACAATTAAAGATGATAATTTATAAAAACTTGTTTAACATTCTTTTTTCTTAATAATTTGAGATAAACGCACATTTAAAATGAAACCTATCATTATTAGGGGGTAGGGAGCATAATTAAGTTTAGCTTTATTATCAAATAGTCCCCGGGACTATGTTGACTAAATCACTTTAGTTTTTAAACTATAAAACGTGTCAACTCAATCGCTCAACTATGCAGCACTTCACCCCTTTAATTGTATCAATGTTAGTTAACCTAAAGGAAAATGCATATTGTGATTCTAGATTGTTCTAATCTATACAAAAAAAACCTTTAACATATCAGATCACTACGTAGTTGAAACCATAGTTATGAGGATCGTAACCGTCATAACTATACGGAAATGATTGCATTACTTTTCGTTATTATTTTGGGCGTCATATTTGGCAACCGTCATACACTATGACAAAAATGTGACGGATACGACGATCATACACACATACCAAATTTAAAAAATTATATTCATAAAATATATCAAAATGTCATTTTTTTATCTATGAAAAACATATCTAGATCTAAATCTGAAATACATGAACATGAACCCATAAAACATAATCTTTTAGTGCTGGACTTTTCAGAGGCGAAGAAGGGCTGAAAGACAGTGATGAGCGACGATGGAGATGGCAACTTTCCGACAGAAGAAAAAAGAAACAAATTTTTTTTAGAACAATTGAAAAAACAATCGATGGAAAATTGAAAATGAAAAAACGAAACCAGAAAAGCTTACTTATTGATGGGTGGGAGAATGCAATGTCATTGAAGTCAATGAATTGGCGAGACGGTGACGGTTTTAGGGTTAAGGGAGGAGACGTCGAGAGCGAGAGATAGAGAGGAGAGGATTAAGTTTTCTGGAATGAAAAAAAGTGATGGGATGAGAGAGAGACTGAGTGTTTTCTTGAACCGTTGCATTAAATACGAGCAATGCTACAATTACCTTATGATGGCTTCAACCGTTATTAATATGGATATGACGGCCCTGTGGTATAACAACAACTCCAACAGCTTCCCTAAAATTTTCTCCTAAATGGGGAAGCAACAACCATAGTCTCAAAAAAAAGTACTTCAACTCCAACAGCTTCTCTATTTTAGAGAATCATGCATTTATTACAATAATAAAATATTCTACATCTTTAACTAATAATTAATGATTTTTTTTATTTAAGACTAAATTATTTTGGCTCATGCATGTACTAGCCGTTAGCATGTATGTCCATTTATACGTCAAGTTATACATATTATATTATTCATGTAAATCGGTCCATTAGAATTTACCTTGGAAAAATTAAAGGGTAAGCTAGTTTGCAACGGCTAGTTGACTTCTATTTTTTATCTATATATAAAAACAAATCTCATCACTTTTGTTATCTCATTCTCACATTCTTTGTTTCCTCCTTTTTTTATCACTTTGAAAATATATTTTATGGCCATCGTTCATTGGCTAGTCGTTATCTAGTTGATAGGTTCATGGATGATGATGACAATATTGATGACGAATATGAAGAATTGTTACTTGCTGAAATAGAAGAAAAAAGTCGTGCCAACCAGAATTCAAAAGAAGGTCATCGTGGTTCTATTATGGGTCATTGTAATGTTAATCGTGATTTAATTGAGGGTCATGAAAGACTTTGTCGTGACTACTTTGCTAATCCTCCAAAATACGGGGCTCGTCTCTTTTGAAGAAGATTCAGAATGAAGCTCGCTCTTTTCATGAGAATTCATGACGTCGCCGTCGCACATGATACTTATTTCGTTCAAAAGAGGAATGCTGCTGGGCGTCTTGGCTTGTCATCACTTCAAAAGGTAACCGCTGCTTTTCGACAACTTGCATATGGTGTTCCAGCCGATTATGTTGACGAGTATGTGCAAATTGGGGAAAGCACTGCTATTGAAAGTCTCAAAAAGTTCGTCACAGCAGTTGTTGAAGTGTTTGGTGATGAGTACTTAAGGGCGGCAAATAGTGATGATCTTACGAGATTACTTGCAATAGGTGAAAAACGTGGCTTTCCTGGGATGCTTGGAAGCATTGATTGTATGCATTGGACATGGAAGAATTGTCCTACTGCTTGGCATGGTATGTTTACTGGCCACATTCATCAACCCACTATTATTTTAGAAGCTGTAGCTTCATATGATTTGTGGATTTGGCATGCTTTCTTTAGATTATCCGAGTCTCTTAATGACATCAATGTGTTAGAGCGGTCTTATGTATTTAGCGGATTGGATGAAGGTAGTGCCCCTCGTATTAGCTACAAAGTCGATGGGAGACAATATGACATGAGATATTATCTTGCTGATGGTATATATCCATCATGGGCAACATTAGTGAAAACTATTCCAGCTCCACAAGGGAATAAGCATCAACATTTTGCTAAAAAGCAAGAAGGGGCAAGGAAAGATGTTGAGCGCGCATTCGGAGTTCTTCAAGCACGTTTTGCGATTGTCCGAAACTCGGCAAGACTTAGGGATAAGGATATCCTAAAACATATTATGTTGGCATGCATAATTATGCATAATATGATTGTCGAAGACGAGCGTGACGAACATGAGCTTATTCGTGGACTAAGGAAGATACATGATATTGAAAAAGAATATGATCATGTTGATGAAATTCCACACATATCACATTCGCTCGAGCGTACACCAACAATAATTGAGTTCATTGCAAATCATCATCGAGTTAGAGATAAACAAATGCATAGTCAACTCAAAGAAGATCTTGTCGAGCACTTGTGGAAAAAACATGGAAACATGGAGCTGTTACTACGACATGAGGTGAGGCTTCAGACTTGCTGGTTACTGCTGTTGTGTAAACCTCCCTTCTCTGTGATGAAGAACGCGATGCGTTCTAGATCTGGATTTCGGACTCCCTTCCAACTTTCTGCTATCTTTGGTGCGTAATAAAATACCTGCTCAAGAAGTGAGACAAACTACATCACTAGTTTGTAAACCTGTTCTTAAGTCAGTTTCTAACACAAAAGCACACAATGTAAACAAAATAACAGAGACATACAACAAAGAGATTTAGAATCCACTACTAAAAACAAGTGTCTTCCCCAACAAAATGCAAGTGACAATATTTAACAGGACATAAGAAATTGATATATATGGGCCAGCCCATACGGCGGTATTGTCAAATGCAAACGCCATATGGGCCGCGTCCGCCACAACGGGCTTCCCACTTACGAAGACCCCCCCTTTTCCAATAAGGGCACCTCGTATAATACCGTTAGCCAGAAACGTCTGCTGCCTCCTTGAAGGCGACTGTTACACTCATTATGGCATTAAACCAGAGGAGGGGAATAACTCCACATTAACTCCGCTGTTATCACACCATTAATACGCCGCCATCTCAATGATGGACACATTTATGGAGATTCCCCAGCATTCAAGGCCCCATAACGGGACCTAGCACCACCCTATATATTGGGTGGTGCCTGCCTCAAATAAGGTAACTGCTACACACCCACACTTCCCTCTCTTTCTGCACCTGAAAGTGTCCCGTGTCTTACTTTTCCAGGTACCGGAATCATCGTGTCACCTCCACCGGATCACCCTTGACGGTCAGAGATTATTCTTTGGCTATCAATTTGGCGCCGTCTGTGGGAAAGAAAATTTAGTCGTTTTTTCTTTCCTACCACCTGATTTTCTTCTCTTCATCGTTTTTATGGCGAAAACAAAGAGAACGAGCAACAGCGTGCATGTCGAGGATGCTGCTTCCAGCTCCTCGGATGTGCCCCCAACCCCTGCTGGTAACGCAATGGGAATACAGCAGCCCCACAACCCCCAATTGGGAACAGTCCCGCCGCCTCCTGTTGTTGCCATACCAGGAGGACACCAGCCACCTCAGCCGCAAGCGGCCACTCTGACATACCTCGCTGGGACCTCTGCGACCCCCCAGCAGGTCATCGTCGATCCTGCCACCGACACCGCTCAAAGAGCATGCTCAACGAAATGAAGGCCTTTATGGTGCAAACCATCAAGGCGGAAATGCAGCTGCTCGCCTCCCGCCTCCCAACGACAAAGATGAACAATCCTGCAACCAAAATCCATCCGCTGTGAACCTGGATGTCGATGACCTTCTTCGAAGAATCAACGTGGTCGAGGAGCAGGTTAAGACGCCAAACCTGGTCCTCGACGACATCGAGGTTCTCCTCACCCAGCCTTTCACAGAGGACATTATTGCTGTCCAGGCTCCTGCTAGCTTTCGAATGCCAGTCATCGAAAGTTACGACGCGACTACAGACCCCGTTGATCATTTGCGGCGTTACATCTCCCAAATGGAGATGGCTCGCGCTTCTGACCCAATACTTTGCAAAGCCTTCAGCTCCACCTTGAAGGGAGCTGCTTCGACGTGGTTTGGAACGCTGAGCGGCCAGCATTTTAAATGCTTCAAGGATCTAGCCTCCTCCTTCCTGCGCCACTTCATGGGGGCTCGACCTCCTCCCAAAACCGTCCAGCACCTCCTACGGGTAAAGCAGCAGAGGGAGGAGCCACTCCGAGACTATATTCGACGTTTCCAAGCGGAAGCCGTCCAAGTCCAGGGTCTCTCCTCGGACATGCAGCTCCTGGCCGTAGCTCAAGGTCTTCAACGCGAGTCCAAAGCTTGCGTACAACATTAATGAAAACCCCGTCACAACGATGGGTGAGTTCATCGATCGGGCAACCCGGTTCATGAACTCCGAGGAGATGAACAAGCCATACAACAGGCCCCCCACAAATGACCGCAACAGGAAATTTGACAAGGGGTCTGCTTCATCGAGGTTCCAGCCTCGAACTCGGTCCAAGGACCTCCGACCACCACCCCGCACTTCGTGACACCCGCACCAACATCCTTCGATGCCGGAGAAGCGAACAAGGTCCCTAAGTGGCCTCAGCCCATCCAAAGATAAGAACACGAGGGGTTTGACAAATACGCCTTTACCACAAGGATCGTGGTCACGATACGGAGGCGTGCTATCAGCTCCGGAATCTTATTTCGGAGATGCTTGAGCAGGGGAAGCTCAAGGAGTTCCTCTCCGACTCCTCTTCCTCCTGCCCGGAATTCCCCAAAGGACGCAAGGAGGATGACGACACCGACGACCGCGAAAAACGCGTCGTCGACACAACAGCCCTCGAGGCCAAAACTTGCCACCACCACCACCCGCGGGCGTCATTCACATGCTCACGAAGTCAAGGCGCCTCCTCCAGAAGCGGTATGCAAGGGAAATCTTGCAGATCGATCACCTCGAGGAGAACGTCATCTATCGCCCAACGGAACAAAGGTTGTCGTTCCGCACTCCGACCCACCGCTTATCACAAAGCAAGGATCGCGGGTTACGACACCAGCAGGTCTACATCGACACGGGTGCAAATACAGTGTCATTTTCAGGGACATGCTCGATAAACTCGGGATACACATGTCCGTGCGAAGGAGCTCCGGCCCTACCTTTGGCATTGGCGGGGACATTGTGCCAACGATAGGGTCGCCAACCCGCCCTCATGCTGATTGGGGACACACAATTTGGCACGGTGGACTGCCATTCCGTCATGACGGAATTCCCGGTCCTCGAAGTCCCCTCCACATACAACGCCATCGTTGGTCGACCTAGCCAAGTCGAATTCCACATGAGGTGTGACATCCGTTCTCTCACGGTCACATTTGCGACGCCTCGTGGGGATGCGAGCATCTACATTGACCAGCGAACGGCGAGGACGAACTACGTGGCCTCAGTGAGCTCAACGGTTGACTCACGGGCCGCAAACAGATCGAGGAACTGCGGAGCCCGACGACAGTGCCACGCCTTGATGACGCCATCAAGAAATCGAGGTCACCCCGGGCAAGAAATTCAAGATCGGCAAAACCTTCAACAAAAGGAGAAGATGGCACTAATCCACCTCCTCGAGGCAAACCTCGACGCGTTTTACTGGAGCATGAAGGATTTACCGGGTGTCGATCCCAATATTATTGCACACAAGCTTAATGTATTCCCGGATTCCAAGCCGGTTAAGCGTAAGAAAAGGGGTATGGCCCCTCAAAAACAATTTGTAAAGAGGAAGTTTCCAAGCTCCTCGACGCCGGAATAATCAAAGAAATTCAGTACTCCGAGTGGCTCGCTAACATAGTTTTAGCCGACAAAACTAATGGGGACCTTCGTATGTGCGTCGATTTCACGGGCCTCAATAGACATTGTCCGAAGGACCTTATCCGTTACCGGTTATCGACCAGCTCGTCGATGCCACCTCCAAATACAAGTACCGCTGCTCATGGACGCTAAGAGTGGTTACCACCAAATCTACATGGACCCCGACGACGCTTTCAAAACAGCGTTCACAACGGGTGACTATGTGTACTACTACGATCGAATGCCTTTTGGGCTTAAAAACTCTGGAGCCACAAACCAGCGTCTCATGAACAAGGTCTTTGCCCACCAAATGGGCCGCAACCTGAGGCGTACGTTGACGATGTTATTGTGAAAAGCATGACATTCAAGACCACCTTCAAGATTTGGCCGAGACTTTTCAGTCATTCCGACGATATAACATGAGGCTCAATCCAGCCAAGTGTTCTTTTTTCGTGGGAGCTGGAAAATTCCTAGGCTACATGATCTCCGAACGGGGAATCGACGCCAACTTAAAGAAAATTTCAGCCATCACGGATATGGCGCCACCAAAGGACATTAAGGAAATCCAGCAACTCACAGGAAGAATTGTCGCCTTGGGACGGTTCATTTCAAGTGGGAGATAAGTGCAAGCCGTTTTTGAACAGCCTTCGCATGAAAAAGGCATTCACTTGGACACCGGAGTGCCAAGAGGCCTTCGAACAAATCAAGAAACACCTCTCCGATTTGCCAACGCTGAAATGCCCGCAACCCGGGATGAACTCATCATTTACCTCTCCACTTCAAACAAGACTGCCTCGCCCGTGCTCGTTAAGGAGGAGGGCCCGCAGCAAAGGCCCGTCTATTACACAAGTCACACATTACGAGGAGCCGAGATGAACTACCCTCCCCTTCGTAAAACAATCTACGCTTTGATCGTGGCTGCTAGGAAATTACGAGCATATTTCCAAGCCCACACAATCATTGTCAGAACGGACCTACCAATCCGGGATATCCTGAACAGACCAGAACATAGCGGTCGTTTAGCCCGTTGGTGCATCGAACTCGGGGAGTATGACATCAAGTTTGAACCTCGACGAGCGATAAAGGCTCAAGCCTTGGCAGATTTCATGGCCGAGCTTTCCATCTATCCTCGAACACGGCCCTCGAGGAACCCTCCAGAGGAGTTGGAACCTCCCGAATGGGACATGTTCGTGGATGGTTCATCCAGCGCTGATAACCCAGGGGGGGCGTTCATATCAAAGGTCCTCACGGCATGGAGGCCAGCTTACGAGTGGCTTTCCAATTCCCGGTTACGAACAACGTGGCGTAATACGAGGCCCTCGTAGTGGGTCTCAAGACCGCTCGAGAGCTGGTTTGCGACGTTTAAGCGTGCACGATGACTCGCAGCTCGTCGTAAGCCGTGTTACGGGGACCAACGATCGCAAGGATCCCATACTCGAGGTACTTGCGCTTGGTAAAAAGCTTGCAAGGGCAGTTCGAAAGCGATTAAATATTAATAAGATCCCGAGGATCATAACACCGTGGCCGACAGTGTCTAAGGCGGGCGGATGCATCCTCGAAACCTTAGCACAACCCTCTATAAATACAATTCATGCAATTGACGCCAACACACGCTGATTGGAGGGACCCAATCCTTCAATACCTCCAAACCGGTGCAATCGAGGGCCCACCAGCGTTGCAAAAGAAAATAAGGACGCAGTCAGCCCGCCATGTCATCATAGATGGCACGTTATGGCGTAAAGGATATTCTACTCCTTTGCAGCGATGTATTGGCCCCGACGAGTCCAAACTCATCATGAACGAGGTCCACTCAGGAGTTTGCGGAGCACACATTGGCTCCGATGCGCTAGCACACAAATGCTTGCGCCTCGGTTATTATTGGCCAACTTTGAGGAAAGACGCGCATGATTTGGTACGGACGTGCCATAACTGCCAGCTTAACTCTCGCATCCAACGACAACCGGCAAACGAAGTGGTTACGGAGACATACCCTATACCCTTCGCGCTGTGGGGCCTCGATTTAATCGGCCCAATGCCTACGGCCAAGGGCCAGTTCAAATTCTGTATAGTGGCTGTCGATTACTTCACTAAGTGGGTAGAGGTCCAGCCACTCGAGAACATAACAACCGCCAAGGTCATACACTTCCTCTGGCACGACCTCGTGGCGCGGTACGGGGCACCAAGAGCCATAATCACAGATAATGGTACTCAGTTCGCAAGCAAAAAGCTTAAGGATTGGGCCACTAGGATGAACATACAAATGCTCTACGCTCCCGTGGCACATCCACAGTCAAATGGCCAGGTAGAAGTAACAAATCGCACGATCAAAGAGGGCTTAAAAAAGTGCCTCGAGGACAAAAAGAGAAGTGGGTCGAGGCCCTACCCAGCGTTCTCTCGGGATTATCGAACAACTACACGGGGACCCACGGAGAAAATCCTTTCTCCTTGGTTTATGGCGTCGATGCCTTATTACCAATCGAAGTCTCACCCTACAATCCGAACGCTATATTACGACGCCCCTCACAATGAGAGCGGTCTCGAGCGCGTTTGGACCTCGTCGAGGAACTCCGCGAGGGTGCTAGACTTAGGCTTATGGCCTTACGACAAAGGGCAAACCTCGATCACAACGCCAAAGTTCGGGCAAAGCAGATCCACGTGGGCGGAATGGTCTTGCTCAAGGCGGAGTTGTCGGGTCGTAATCCTGGCCATGGCACACTTCGCTCTAGATGGGCAGGACCATATGTGGTACATAGCAAGGAAAGAGGAGGCGTCTACAAGTTAAAAGATTATCAAGGCAAAAACTCAAAAACGACTACCACGTCAACGACTTGAGGCCTTATTACGTTTAAGTTACTATGCTAGGAGTGTTCCCCCACTTCGGTGGGTAAGTTCAAAAATTAATTGCAAGGTCACTGCTTGACCGGCGCGCATCGAATAAAGTCACTTTACGACGAATTACAACAATTCATCTCAACAATTTTGCCCAGCACAAGTACAAACACTACGCGTTGTAATGCTCGTATGGAAGTAATACTCGTATACAAATGTTCTGTATTTTATCAAAAATGAGCAAAAATATAATTACAAGTCCACAACCTACTGGGGGACATCATCGTTTGGGGTTACAGCAGGGGCATCATCTACATGCCCGGTCAGAATATCGTAAGGATATTCTGCTCCTAACTTTTTCCCTGCCCTACCCCACTCGAACAAAGTCGCCTGAGGAGGGTCTTCGACCTTCATGGCGTTAAGGGCTTCCAAATTTGACTTATCAACGATGCCTTCCACTTGGTGGCGGCATCGTAGGAAGCCCTCAGCATAACAGGCACCCGCCATGGCTTGTGCGTCGGCCAGCCTTCTCGATCAAGACCTCCACAGCCTGCGCACTCGACCAGCCCTTTCAAAGAATGGGCTTTACAAAAACGGGGCTGAACACTTTCACCATCGTACAACTTAAAACCAATTTGGTTTTCTAGTTGTCTGAAGGCTAAATGATCAGCCACCACAGAGCCCGTCACCTCACTAAGGGTCTTGGTGCTGTCTTCAATTTGGACTGCAGCCTTTGACGCCAGATCCTCGGCATGCGCGGTCCTCAAGGACAACTCCTCGATGAGTTTGTCCTTTGCCTCAGCTTGGGTCTCCATCCTTTGATACTCCCCGAGCACTTGCTCCATTTCAGCTTCGAAATGTTTCTTCGCATGGTGCTCGGCGAGGAACAGGGCTTCGTGCTTCTTCCCATCGGCCATGGAAGCTTTCACCGCTTGCCCATGACACCTGTGGCTCTAAGGAGGTTAGCCTCCTCATTCCTCGAGGACCCCAGCTCGGCCTCTTTCTCAGCCAGCTTGGCATCCTGTCGGCTAAGGCCTTTTTAGGCTCTCCACCTCCTCGGATTCCTTTGCCTTGGCCTCAAGGCTCTTCACGAGGACTCAAGGTCCTCGATCTTTGACACCAGCCCTTGGGCCAATACGATTTTCTGCAAATTACAAACGCAGACCATATAAACAAAGCATCCCAACAGAAAAGTTAAGTAACAAAGGGGAATCCAGATTCGTCACTTACCCGAGTGAGGCCCTGGCAGATGTCCTTCGCCATGTCTAGGGCCCCCGAGGAGGTGTGCTTCAAAAAGTGCCTGTCTCGAGGAAGCGCAAGACCTTCTGCAACCTTTAGTCTTACGTCCCTTCCCGAGGAGGATTGACTCGTCACGAGTCACCCTCATGACAGGTCCTGTGCCTGCACAAGGGCCGGACCCTCGCGTTTGAAGGATTTTTCCCGCAGCTCCCGCCGGTAGTCCTCGAGCGGTTGAGGCTCAAGATCGGGTCTATGCCCTTCGTGGTCTTGGGGATCCTCGAAGGCCTTCTTGTATACACTCGAGGGGCCACAACAGCCCTCCGAGCATCTGCCAATAGGCCGACGGGTTTCCCAACGCCTCGAACGGGGCTACGGGGAGACTCCTCGACGGCTGGCCTCTTCCCTTTATCCTTAGCAGGACTGGGACTGCTGTCCGAGGACACAACCAAGTCCTCTGCTGTCAAAAGGTTAAAATGGGAATCAGAACACAGTGAAAAGAAAAGTTAGCCAAAGAATCAAGGGAAGCAAGAATGCTACCTGCAAGTCGAGGACGCTTCCGTCGAATAATGTCCTCCTCGGAGTCCTCGGACGACTCCTCGACGGACGGTGACGGGGCCAGCCACGTTGACCGGTTGAGCTACCGTCACCAAGGCCTCCGCACCTCGGGCCTCTCCGCCTTTCGAGGTCCCCGCAATCGCAGCTGACCCTCGACAGCCTTTTGGGCAGGCTCTGCGGGGACCTCCTCCTCCATCTTGGCTTTAAGAGCCTCCAAAGGCAAATCCCCGCTTCTTGGCAAAAAGGGTGTTTGGGGTGCAACATCTTGGCTGTAATAAAACACAAGGCCAAGTTATAATCGCATTTCAAATGTGCAAACACAAAAACACGAAATGAAAAGAAAGGCGAATGCATGACGGTGAGGGTTGCTGAAAGCGCCTCGAACCGCTCTACGAGGTCCCCGTCCAATCCTTCCACCCAATTTTTAAGGGTGTCCACGTGGCTCGGAAGACGGTGGGCCTCTGCTAACCCCTACTCTCCGCAGACCACCTCGTCCAGCTGGATAGAGTGAAGGGAAACGCACCCTTACACCCTTCGAGCCTTTCCACACTCCGGATCCATTCACGAGAGGCGTCGAGGGCTTTCTTTCCCTCGCTACCCGCCCACACAGAGGGCTTCACTGACACCCTTGCATTCTTCTCCTTTATGAAGAATGCAGGGAAACCCCAACTGTCTTCCTTCAGGATGAAGAAGAAATTGCCCTTCCAACTCCCCCACGAGCTGGTGGTTTCAGCGAAGACTCCGATCTTCACCATTTTGTTCCCCACCTTCACCTCCTCGGGGGTCAGTTGGTAGAAGGGGTGTCCAACAGGCCTCTTCAGCGTATAGAACTGTAAGAAGGTCTCCGGTAGCACCGCCGTCTTCGCCAAATGGCAGGCCACCACAAATGCGTTTACGGTGGTAAACACATTCGGGGCCAGTTGCCCAGGGCAAACACCCCATCCTTCACAAAGTCAGCAGCAGAGGAACAAAGGGGGAGCCTCAACCCGGCTTTCGGTTGAGCTTCAGAGACCACCATGGTATTCTCCCTCATGGCATCGTCACTCAACGACATCCTCGCTTTCCTCAAAGACATCCGCTGGTGAAAGCCCACAAACCACCCCCGTATACACATGGTGGTTACGGCAGATATCTGCCATTTTCTTCTCTCGACAGACTTGTTCGAGGCCACATTTCCTCGACATCGTGGCCGACGCCGGCTTGCTTGGATTCTTGGGAGCCATCTACAAAAGTAAACCGCAAAAATTCAAAAACTAAACCCTAGACCCAAGAACCCGGGCGGTGGCGCGGCGACGCCTCACTCGCGACAATGTCGCGACGAGAAATCGAAAATTCGAAAGAAAACAACTTATCGATTCGTACGCCGAGACGAAAGCGGAGGATTCAACGGCCGGGTTCTTCGAATCTCGCCGGAAATTCTTCGCTAGTCGCCGAAAAGGGAAACTAGATTGCAAAGGAAGCTAAAAGAGAAAAGGCTAGGAAAGAAAGCATTCGTTAAACTGACTTGGTTGGCGTATGAGAAGAGCGCGATGGGAAGTGAAGCGACTTCCCCCATAATTACGAACGGCGCAAAAAGCGCAAATTTTGAAAAGTGCCTTTTTTGCAACCGCCACAATTCGTATTGGGCCAAACCTATGGGCCAACATTGGCCCAGCTCCTACGCCTCCCCTAAACCAGGCTCCAAGGCACAACAAATGCCATATGGGCTCACTGTCTATAAAAATACTTCACCCCGAAACGGAGCACAGGGGCCCAGCCCATCCTCCGCTGTGGGAGGGGGGCATACTGATATATATGGGCCAGCCCATACGGCGGTATTGTCAAATGCAAACGCCATATGGGCCGCGTCCGCCACAACGGGCTTCCCACTTACGAAGACCCCCCCTTTTCCAATAAGGGCACCTCGTATAATACCGTTAGCCGTAAAACGTCTGCTGCCTCCTTGAAGGCGACCGTTACACTCATTATGGCATTAAACCAGAGGAGGGGAATAACTCCACATTAACTCCGCTTGTTATCACACCATTAATACGCCGCCATCTCAATGATGGACACATTTATGGAGATTCCCAGCATTCAAGGCCCCATAACGGACCTAGCACCACCCTATATATTGGGTGGTGCCGCCTCAAATAAGGTAATCGCTACACACCCACACTTCCCCTCTCTTTCGCACCGAAAGTGTCCCGTGTCTTACTTTTCCAGTACCGGAATCATCGTGTCACCTCCACCGGATCACCCTTGACGGTCGAGATTATTCTTTGGCTATCGAAATACCTGAGAAGAGTCTGCAACTGATGCTAGGGCAGTTAAGTGCCAATCATGTAAATCATTTTCATCACATTAAAAACTACACAAACAATGAACTTTTAAAGTGTGTGGCAAGTTCACTTGAGTACAGTACAAGAACAAGAAAATCACAAACAATGCTACCATAGCATAGGCGTACACAAGCCTCAACAATGAATCTTTTAGAGTGTTCTTCACTAGGATTTGCATAGTAGTATTATTAACAACACTCGCTTGCATCAACATCACTTGCTATTTCACTAAATAGATCTCCAGGGCAGCACGAAATTGCACTACATGTGAGTGAACATGGAGAATGAATCTTCCAGCTTCACAGTATTATTAAGTGAAAACAAGTTTATGAATGCAATGTAGTCAATTGAGCAAGAGCAGGGGAAGGACAAACATAATTAATTATAAATAGAAAACAAACATATAGCACCAACAAGAAATCAACATATAGCACTCATGAGAAATGAAGACAATATAACAACATGCCTTTCTAACAAGTGTAAAATAACTTCCATGGAAGCAGCTTATAGATTCAGAGTTCAGCGATTCAGAATTTCTATGGAAGCAGTTGCATAACTTTCTCCACTAGGTTTCTCACCAATCAAGAACAAATATTTCTACATATAACATGAAGAAATGACAAATTCTCACAACAACCACAACCGAGCAGGAGAAAATTAAAACCAGATGATCAGTAGAGACTATAGAAACAAAAAAAAATGCCAGTAGAGGAAGGACAAACGGAACTTCCCGTGGAGCTCACCACTGCTAGCGGTAGTTGGCTCTTCTCCACCGGCAACAATTGCCAGACGACGGCGAGTAGGTGTTCGTGAATTGGTGGCGTCGGGCGCCTGGAGACTTTGCGAGTTTGTGAATTGAGAGATCAAGAGAGAAAGAGAGATCCAGAGTCGAGAGAGGAGAGAGGCGACGACGAGAGTCTGTGAAGTGGACTTGAAAAGCGTGAAGAATTCATGACAAAGCTCTTGCCAAATATTTGACGATGCTGCAGATATGGCGAGGCTACTCTCTTTTTCATCCTCCTTCCCCATTTTAGAGAATGGGATGAGGAAGCTGTTGGACAAAAAAAAAGGCCTAAAATTCTCCAAAATTGAGCATATCAAGAAAATAGAGAGTATGTTGGAGATGCTCTAAGTCTGAAATATACTATGACGGTTGTATCCGTCATACAACAGTCATAGAGTTTATGAGTTTGTTTCCTCTATGACGACTTAATGACGGACTGTGAATGATTCACGTTTGTGAAGATCTGCCCCTCACTACACTGTCATAGATTTGAGATAAACTACGTAGTGAATAACAAAAATATCATCTCCCACAATACACACATTTCTTGTTAGAAGATCTTATATACGTTTAAAATATTTTATTCAATATATCTTGATCTGACAGTTATCTGATTTTAGACCAAAAAATTTCACTTGATTCAACATATATTGATCCCTTTAGCGACGGGGTTTTCGACGGAGTCGCCACTAATTGTTTTGTGATAGGTCGATTGGGAACCTAAAATGGTCTACGATAAACTCCAAATCCGTTAGTGAAGTATGTACAAAAATATTAATTATTCGTACGCCCGAAAATTGATACCTTCATTTTATTCCTTTCACTTGGCTTAATATAACAAAAAGACAATTTTCTCTTAAAAAAACAATTAGCCAGGGAGCAAGAGTAACCGATGAAAGAAAAAATAATTTAATAATTAAACAAAGGAAAAAAGGAAGAAGAAAAAAAGAGGAAATGACGAAAAGTACAAATCATAAAAACTACTGATGACACATATTTAATAACATGAACATACTTAGGTAAAAAAAAGAATGAAAATGACAAACGAAGACATGAGTGAAAAAGAATAAAGAAAAAAACGAAAAACAATAGATTCAAAACACCCACTTAGATAACAAAATATCACACATGAGTCAATAATCCAGATCCAATCAGAGAAAAGTACCAACAGAAAATAAAGTTCAAATACACCACTGGAAAAACCAAATCATCCATTTCCCTAACATAGCATAGGTGCCTTAATTGAAACATATGGAATGATAGTAACTCAAACAGAAACGGA
This sequence comes from Stellera chamaejasme, assembly GCA_024586325.1. NCBI lineage: Eukaryota > Viridiplantae > Streptophyta > Magnoliopsida > Malvales > Thymelaeaceae > Stellera > Stellera chamaejasme. Next base: position 6,688,011 of record CM044982.1, on the reverse strand, counting down.
AACAAAGAAAAAGGGCCAACATATAATGTACCTAGTCAAGTGTTTGGCTTTTTCTCCAAATTACATATTCGTGACTTTTGTTGCCTTCTGCAATTTGTTCAATGACGAGGCAGGAGAAATTCACGGCGGCCGGCGCTGGTTCCGACGAAAATAGAACGGCAGCAACAGATAAACTCTGCAGAGCGGCGGGGGCTTGTGGAGAACTCGATTGGACCACCACACGGCTGTGGGACGGCGGCCTGACGAAACGAGACGAACGGGAAGGAGCCGGCGGCAGACGTGAAGTTGCTTTCCTCCCCTGAATCGAATTTTTTGCTAGCTCTTTTTTTTTGCTCTTATGTTTGCTCGAATATGTTGTTGTGTCTTGTTGTTTGCTCGAATTTTATAGCCAAAAGCTTAACTGCTGAACTTCTCCTTGATCGTGTGCAACGTGAGGGACGCTGGAACCGTTCCGAGGGAGTTTTTCCAGAAGCTTTGCTCCTCCACAATGAATCCGTGTCATATCATAAATGGTAAAATAATAAAATCAGTCCACAGCTTTGCAAACTTTTCAATTAAATCTCGAATTTTCCAAATTCATCACACATGACCCATTTATTTATAACCAATCATTTAGACCTTTGAAATGCCTCTCATCTCGTGATTTTTGGGATAAAATTGGATGTCAATAATCCCAACATATTTTGTAAAACAAAATTCAAGGAAAGAACTTAAAGACTAAATATTTTGTATAACCAATCATTTAGAACTTAAGTGTTTGAAACTCAATATTTTAAATTGTTACAAACAGGTCGTTCATCTGTAAAAAAACTAATGATGTTAGAGTCTCGTTGAGCGAGTTACTGACTCAAAGGACTAAAGTGCTTGAACTTACATAGTTGATGGATTGAGTTGACACGTTTTATAATGCAGGGACCAGAATGTGCGAGTTAACATAGTTCAGGGAACTATTTGATAATAAATCTATTAAGTTTTCCTCTCTTTTTTTGAACGTGAGAGACCTATTTTATCAATGAAAACTCATTACAAAATCAGTTGTAAACGACGACCTAAAGTACCTATAATAGGTACAAAGAAACATGCCCACTAATGGGGAAATCTCCACATAAATAGAATTACTTAAGAAAACCAAAACCACTACGGTAAGACTCACCTGTTCTAGCCTCCAAAGGCCAAACAAATCATGACAATGGTCATGACCAGTATGGCGAATAAAAAGATATGGAATATGGCTCCTGGTACCCCTACATGTTCAAAATGGGCTAAATAGTACCGGTACAACATAGTGAACTAAAAAGAGCACTGACCATAGTGATAATAGTAGCCGTAACAACCTACTTCTATTGCTACTTGAAAACAAAATAAAAATTAAGTAGAACCTGAGGCAAAATTAGAGTATACTCGAAAGAAAAATAATTAAAAGTAAAGTAACTAAAACAAAGAAAACCATCAACAAAAAGGGCTCCTATATTAATGAGCAGTGAGCAGCATGCTTTGAGCAACAAGACAAGAACAAAAGCGTGCCAAAAGTGTTTACACAAATTATTTTCTCTCTTCTCTCACTAGCTAAAGCTCTTTTTCGATTTTGTTACCGATTAGTTAGTTTTCACCCCTGATAGCTTGTGCGGTAAAAGAAGGGCAAAAAAAACTTACAAGAGTGAAAAGGATCAAGCAAACATTGGATCCGCTTGACCTTTAAAGCAAAAGAAGATCATGACTTGCTCTTTAATCTTTATATTATTCCAATGCACTTACATTATACTACTATATTTTTGAAACAACTTGAACTTGGATGCGTAAGAATATGGGGAAAATGATTTTGCATGCACATACATATATAATACATGGCATGTAAATAATCAATGTTATATCTATGTAATCTGCATGTCGGAGGTTCTAGTTTATAGTTTTTAGTCAAATCAACATAGTGAAACACTACTTATACTAGTTATCGACCACCAAAATGTCCAAACACATTATTGTAATGCACTACCGATTTTGTTGACTCGTCTCAAAGAATTCTGCTAATTTTCAACTACACTATGTAATGTGAGTATCGTGTGATGATGAAAGACAGAGACATGTAAAACTTTTGTGCGTCCCAACCAAGTTTAAAGAAAGATGTTCCTTCCTTCACCTACCTTGACTCGTCAGCTAGTAGTACTCACTCACTCCCCTTTCATCATTTTCCTAATACTTTTGTTTGACTCCTCAGGTCAGGGGTATATATAGTTAGTTCTATTCAGCAACATTTACATCTACCTACAATCTACTACTTTTCCTGATTGATCATTTTAACCAAATTGAATTATGTTGGTGATTATTGTGGTTGTTCAAATGGTAACTTGTTGGTGAAAATGGCAGGGGACAAGTATTTTCAAAGTATGACTTGACAAATCACTTCAAATAATAGGCAACCATACCTTGCTTGCATGACGAGGTCTTCTCCATTTATTTTCAAGTGTAGTTTACTTGAAGTCTGAAAATGGGTTCCATCATCTCCATCCCAAAACACCTAGAAAAATCTAAATGTTGTTGAGTTGTTAGAGAGTATTACTTGTAGAAATTACAGTGTTTAGTTATTTCTTCTAATTTAAGGGAGTTTATCACCATTATTTCACCTTAAATTGGAGATGTTGTAATTTCTATTTTCTCATAGTGAATTTCTGCTATCCGGTTCCGTGATTTTTTACCCTTTTCCACAAATTCTTGTTATAATAAGGTTCTAATTTCTTTTATTGTGTCACCATATCATTTTCAAAAAATTTCTCGAATTAATTAATTATCATAACTTTATTTGGTTCCGCCATTAAACAAATTTAGAACTTTTTTTCAAAACCTCAATGAAAAAGATGAAAGCGTTTGGACGAGATCGATGAGGATTAGGCTAGCTGAGGCCACCACAGCCGCGGATCTAGGCATGAATGAGGGTGACTACGTGAACCGAGTCACCCCTATTCACATGTCTGGATGTCCCAAACCCTGGGCGTGATCACTGAGACGTAGGTCACCCTAGTTGATGATTTGGGCACGACTGATGAGAGGCCGACAACGGCTATAGCTAGATAGACTAGATTCAACATGACCATCACTTGTGATGGAGTGGTGGTGAAAGAATTAATGATATGTGGTGTGATTAGCATAAATCAAAAAAATAATTTATGATTTGTAATTGTACCATGACAATCAGTTTGCCACCTAAGAAAAAAGAGTAACGATAGTGACTAACTAGGTATGATTCCGTAAGTTTGATGACCAAACAGAGACAAAACGGATAGTTTAGTCACTTGTTCGTGCTTTTTGCCAAAGATTAAGTACGAGATAAAAAGTGGTTCAATTAACTATTGCATACATATTTTGGTATTATTAAATAAAAATTAGTTTCCGACATAAAAAATTAAAGAGATATTATCATTGAAAGAAGCTTTTTTAAAAATAAAAAAACAAGAAACACCTATTTTATTATTGATAAATCATTATAAAATAAGTCGTGGACGATTAACTAAGGCACTCATAGTAGTGGGTACAAATAAACCAGCCCGTGAATTGGAAAATCTCCACATAAATGAAATTACTTAAGAAGACCAAAACCACTGCGATTATGCTCTCCTTATCTGGCCTCAAAAAGCTAAGCAAAATATGACGATGATTATGACCACTATGACAAATAAAAAGATCTTGAATCTGGTTACCGATACCCCTGCACGCCCAAAGGCTAAATAGTATCGATGCACCATAGTGGGCTAAGGAGAGAACTAATAGTAGAAGCAGTGACATCAAAGGCAACCGACCTATATGATAGCAAGCTAAACAAAACAAAAATAACTGAAGTCTAGACGAAAGAAAAAACATAAGAGAGTCCCGAAAAATAAACCAGAAAACGAAACTAGTAAGGTCTGATGAAACAGAAAAAGTAAGAATGTCCTCGCAGTGGTTCCTAACCACTCACAGACTGACCGGGTGAACCTACTGCCCGGCCAGCCTGGAAGCTCAGGCTTCATTGCACCAAGCAGGGTGAGCTAACGCCTGACCGTGTCGTGCCAAAGAAACCCATAAACAGATCTTTTGTCATGTAAACTCCCAACGGGGCTTCCTTGGATAGGGACCAACAACCTGAACCGCCAACACAAGCAACCATCACCAAAGTAACACCCCCGACACATATCATGAGTACCGTGGAGAACCATGTCTCCTCCACCTGGCGGTACAGTGGAGAGGCATAGTGGACAAGTCCCCCACCCTTACAACTGGGGCCACAAGCATCCATAAGCAATGCAAAAGCGAGGAGAAAGGAGCAAACAGGAGGGAAACAAGGCGGTTGTACAGCGGAAGATCGCAGAGGCCGTGACGAAACCGTGCACGGAACCGGTATGGGTCTATGATGCAGCAAATTGATGACGATGGTAGGCCGTTTCGATTGCAGTGGCAACAACAAGTGATCGGCAACACTTTCTTGGAGGAGAAGCCACCGAATGGGCTAAACGGGAGTGAGGGGCAATTGCTCTCTAGGGTTTGTAAAATACAATAATCACTACGTAGAGAAGTCAGATTTTACTGCGGCTGAGGCCGCAGTAAATGACGTTTACTGCGGCCTATTGCGGCCTCTGCCGCAGTAAATTTCGCAGTAAATGCCATTTACTGTGGCATTTATTGCGGCGGAGGTCGCAGTAAAGCGGTCTTCTCCACGTAGTGAATCCTTTCTCCAATTTTCAGAGATACCAACCCTATCATTGAAAGAAGCTGATTAAATGGAGTAACTCATTCATCCCTCAAATCGAGCCTAACAGAAGTCATTAAACCATTTAATTTTATTCCTTATCGATCATGATCCATGATCAGCAGACTAACCGTAAAGTGCAAAGGAAGAAAAAGGTCAGAACTTAAAAAAGTGGTAAAATAAAGCGCTCAATCAAAAATTTTACCCCCATAAGTTCTTTGTTAATTACAGCTTTACCTATCAAGTCTGAAAACTATTATCTACACCTTACCTTTTGAACTTTACTAAAGGGAGGAAATATATACTAAATACAGACTACAGTCACTTTAACATTTATTTGCATATTTTATCATTAAAATCTTATCATATATAGTTTTTTTAATATTTAAAATAAGTTTGTTGAACCATTTAGTCTCTACACATGTTTGGGCTAAAAGAATCGACATATGAAAAGTCACATTATACATATATACATTTGTGGGCAATTGGGAACTATTCATTGATGGGATTTTATCTCCTACCACATGATCCATGGTAATCCCTCTTTTCTTATTCTCAATTTTTTTTCATTTTCAAATTTATTCTCTATTTTTTTTCAAATTTATTCTCTACTTTTTTTTTCTTCCAAATTTATTCTCTCTTTTTTCATTTTATTTTCAAATTATCTTAAAGTCATTCATTTGTTTTTTTGGTCACATTTTATGCAATTCCCATTCTTTTATGTATTTTATTAAACTTAATGTTTCATTTTTAAATTTCTTTTGTCATTTCAAACCATAAATTTTCTCATTATACATCTACACAATTGTAGGGGATTTGCTATTATTCATTATTGGGTTTTAATTTGGTGTGGTAGTTGTACATCTCATCTGTAATCAATACTGTTGATCCAATGGTGGTAACTAAATAATTTTAAGTATATGGTCATTTTCTCAACAAATTGTGTTTAGGTGTGTTTTTTCTTTTATCTATCTTCAAGTTTGCGTCTTAGTTTTTTTTTAAATTTTATATATCTTTGTTATTTATTTCTTTTTTGCATTCTCCATTTTTTCATTTCAACTTCAAATCTTCCATTTGTCATTTTTTTTGTCACATTTATAAAATCTCCATTTTTTTTACATATTTCATTTCTTCTTTTAGTATAAACTTGAATGTTTCATTTCTAAACTTTATTCATCATATTAACCTGGAATTTTTCTTTCTAAGTATTTCATTTTTGCTATTTCATCAATTATAGTATTTCTTATTTCATGAACCTATACATATTAGTATTTTTTTCTTTGAGCAATAAAATGCATGTATTTATTTTTCTTCTTAATCCTCTTTACTGAGTGAATTGGATTTAATTAAAAAATATATATGGTTCAAGGATCTTAGGAAATAACTCTTTTTTAAAGTTTTCTAATACGACTTCACATTTCTTATATTTTCATTCTTTAAATCTCCTAAGATTTTTTATAGGGTGCAAAAACTCAGAGCATGTGCAAAACTCGAATTGATTTTTTTCTTTTTCTGTGCGTGTGGATATATATGAGTAATTGTGTTTATTTTCATTTAGAATTTATTTATAAGTGATTGAATTATGAAAAACTTGAATGAAGCTTTTTTTAACCTAATTTAATTACCTTCATGTACCTAGTATGATTAAGTGTATAGTTATTTTTCTTTTAAACCAATTTTACTTCAACTTATGAAGTCAAAGAGTTCGGGTGCATAATTGAGTAGATGTATTGAACTTTTCTTCAACAATAAGAGTTTAAGATTTATTTAACTCTACTTTTTATTCTTTAAAATACGGATAAATTATTTTTTTTCACCATCATTTTTTATGGATAGAAGGGCCTATAGATTTATTATAAAAATATTATTAATATGATGGAGCCCACATAATTGTTTCCATTTAAAGGTGATGGTAGAAAAAAAACACTTCCACCGCCAAAGTATAAAAAGTTTATCCTTCTAATATTCATATTTTTTATAATTGTTCACTTTCCAAATTTTCATTTTAAATCATTTCTCTAAAAAAATTCCCTTGGCGATGCAAGGGCATAAAAAACTTAATTGTTTAACATTTCGAGAAAAAAAGAGTAGAATGCAAAGTAACTATACTGCGAATTAGGTACTTGAAAGTTACGAAATACTACATCGTGCCGAACCCAATTATATTATTCTTTTCCAATATTTAATTTATAATTTTATTTTTTCAAAATTTTAACATAAAAATTTAATATTTAAATGCACATTCAAATGAGGAGTACAATTAGTGTTCATGTAATTGTAATATGTCGTAGTTGATGAACATTTAAAATTTTTTTTAAAGATGATATTTGTTGTAATTTTCTTTGGAAAGAGACATTTGTTGTGTTTATTTCACCAGTTACTCCTTCCATTTTAATTTTCTTCCTTCATATATATATATATATATATTAAAAAAAGCTCAATAATCTATTTGTTCAAATAAATTTATCTGATAACGGGTTGATAAATATTGTTAACAAGAGAATAATTAAATATAATATGCACAAAAGATAAACATAGCGTTTTTCAGTGAACGGAAATTAATAGTATAAGATAAAACTGAAATGAAAATGTTTCGTAAAAAGATAATGTTTCTTTTTTTTTTGAAACTAAAAGGCAATGACAATCAAACAAATAAAGCATTGAAGGAGCAGGTTCGTGAGAGAAAAATTAAATTAAAAGAATAATTTGATACTCTTTTATTGTTTTTTTAGGGAAGAACACACCTTGATCCACAAGAGTTTATACTTCGTCTCTCAAAATTTGGTAGATTTCTTCTTTATTATTATATTTCATTCAAATTATTACTAAAAAAATTCATTAAAAAGTTTGAGAATTTAGAAAACAAAAACAATAATATTCAATTTGCATTTAAATAAGTTAACTTTATATATAAAACTTTCTAATAAATAAAATTGTATATTAAATGTTAGAAAAGAAACGTAATACTATGTTTTTTTGGAGAAAGAAATTTAAAATAGGCTTTATTATAAAATAGTCCTCAAAACTATGTTAACTCGCGCACTTTGGTCCATTAGCTATAAAATGTGACTATGTAAGTTCAAGCACTATAGTCCATTGACTGGGTAACTCGCTCAATGAGACTCTAACGTCGTTAGTTTTTTGACAAATGAGTGACCTATTTATAAGAGTTTAAAGCATTGGGTTGCAAATTGCAATACTTAAGGTCCAAACTTCAAGGGTTGTAGTGGCCAACCTCTTAAGCTCTTTCCTTAAATTTTGTTTTACATAATATGTTGCCATCGAGATATGTTGAATCAAGTGAAACTTTGGGGTCCGGAATCGGAGAACCGTTAGATTGAGATATGTTTAATAAAGTATTGTAGATTCAACATAGAAGAACTTATAATAAAAAGGCTAAAATGCATATTGCTACCCTGAACTATTGAAAAGTGGGTACTTCAGGGCCTAAACCAAAAATCGGGTAGAATGATACCCTGAACTATTGGAAATGGGTAGAAAAGGGTCTGGGCTCACTTGACTCGGCACGCCCGTCACGTAAGGCAACGTCCGTATGCTAGATTGGCGATTTCAGGGGTGGGTGTTTCAAGCAATGGACTAATTGGATGAATTCAATGTTCAGGGAAACCCCTAATTTTTTTTTACTCATTCTCTCTCTCTTCAACCTCCCTCTTCTCACTGCTACCGGCCGCGCAAGGAACATCAAACTCGGGTTAATGCGACCCCCTACAAACAAAAACCCCGAATCAAAAACAAATCTTTCAAGAGTAAAGTTTTGATTTTGAGTTGTCAAGGAACGAGCTTTAACTGATAGCTTCTGATTTATGCTCTAAAGACTCTGATTTCACTACAACCCCTTTGGCGACGGGATCCCTACGCTCCTCCCTTTCCTCCATAAACTCGTGAGCTCCGCACCTCGTCCGCCCTGGTGCGCACCCGATCAACCAACGCCATCGCCCCCTCCTCTATCTAGTTCGATCAGCTCCAGGACCGAGTCTCCTGGTTCGACGATCTCTGACGTTTCACTACCAGATATGGATTCTCACGTTCCGGCGGAGGTGGTACAAACAAGATAGAGAGGTCGTTGCGGCGGAGGTCGCGGTGGAGGTCAACAATGCAGAGTTTACGAAGATGGTCGAGCCATGGGATATCAAAGTCGGTGAAATGGAGTCCCAGTTGTTGGAGTCGTGGCGGTTCACGACGAAGACTAGTAAAAGCTCCTCCCACATCCTCCGCCGGGCATCGGGTTGTTTGAGCTTTTCGTCGCCCAAACTGGGGGCATCGGGTAAAAAATTGAGTTTCAAAAAATTGGGGATTTCCCCCAAACTTTGAATTCGTCCAATTAGACCACTGCTTGAAATACCCACCCCTAAAATTGCCAATCTAGCATACGGACATTACCTCACGTGACGGCACGTGCCGAGTCAAGTGAGCCCAGACCCTTTTCTACCCATTTCAAATTGTAACAGATAGTGCATAGTGCCAAGATATTGTCCACTTTGGGCCTCAGCTCGCACGGATTTGCTTTTACCTGACTCAGGTAGAAGCAAGTTCGTGCAAGCTGAGGCCCAAAGTGGACAATATTTTGACATTGTACACGGTCTGTTACAGATGGTATCAGAGCCTGGTTGTACAGTGTCCATGTGCCAATGGGGATGCTGGACTCCCTTGGAGGGGGGTGGATGATGTTGTTCATCCCACATGGAGGGGCTAAGGGAATAATGCATGTCTTATAAGGGTGGTTGCTCATTAACCCCACAATGTTTTACCCGCGGACTCAGGTAGAAGCAAATATGTGCAGGTCGAGGCCCAAAGCGGATAATATTTTGGCACTGTACACGGTCTCGGTCTGTTAAAGATGATGTTGTTCATCCCACATGAATGGGCTAAGAGAGTAATGCATGCCTTATAAGGGTGGTTGCTCCTTAACCCCACAAAACGCGTTTTACCTGTGGACTCAGGTAGAAGCAAATCCGTGCGGGCCGAGGCCCAATGCGGACAATATCTTGGAATTGTACACGGTCTGTTACAGATGGTATCAGAGCCTGGTTATAAAATGTCCATGTGCAAGTGGGGACGCTGGACTCCCTTGGAAGGGGGTGGATGATGTTGTTCATCCCACATGGAAGGACCAAGGGAGTAATGCATGCCTTGGGTGGTTGCTCCTTAACCTCATAAGACGCGTTCTACCTGTGGATTCAGGTATAAGCAAATTCGTGCGGGCCCGGAGCTCAAAGCGGATAATATATTGGCACTGTATACGGTTTGTTACACAAATAGTTGAGGGTACCATTCTACCCGGTTTTTGGTTTAGGCCCTCAAGTACCCACTTTTCAATAGTTCAGGGTAGCAATCTGCATTTTAGTCATAAAAAAAGTGTGTATAGTGGGAAATGATATTTTCTTAGATCTTACGGGTTTAGGATCTATGAGCATAAATTAGAAAAATCTAGGATCATAATAGACATTTTCCCTTAGGTCAACTAACATTGATATGACCAAAGGGATAAGGTGTTTAATGGTGTATAGTTGAGAGATTAAATTGACACGTTTTATAGTTAAGGGACTAAAGTGATTGAGCCAACGTAATTCGAGGGATTATTTGATAATAAAGTCTTTAAAATATTTGAAAATTGATTGAAAACTTGTGAGTAGAAAGAGTAGGAAAAAATGAAAAAATGTCCCTTTTTGCTATTATTTTAAAAAACGGTTCTTTTTACCATCAACGTTATTGTTTATGGTCCCCGCTTACCACTCTTCGTTAAATTAACTCTAAACTTAACCCTAAAGTTTATAGAAATTGACAAATTGACCCACTCATCTCATATTTATTTAATCCACCCACTCAACCATCGAGTTGATCAATCTTTGAAAGGAAGAGTCTGAATGTTTTCTTCTCTGCTCCTTTCCTATTTTTTTTCCTCATCCTCTGTCCCCTCCATCTCTCTCAAAACTTGCATGATCTATTTTATAACTTCACTTTAGAAGTCCAATTAGAAAAAGCTAAAGAAAACGTTCAGTCCAAATCTGGTACGTCTGAGGCAAAAGCTAAACAACAATAAAGTAGGTAGTTATGTTCGATCGCACCACGTTTGGTCCCTCCAACCTTTCCCTTCCCGACGGAAAGTGTCGGTACAATGGCCAAGAACTCACCAACAACTGTATAGCACAGTCGTTTCTTTATGACATTTTGTCGAACACCTTTCGGCCACTCACGCTTGGGTTGAGCTTGATTATGTCCGGCTGTTTGATCGCCGTTGGTATGCTTGCAACCAAATACTACCTGACATAAAGGTCATTGTCTTCGGTGGAAGAAAGGCCTTCAGCTACGAGTTCTTCATTAAAAACTTTGACAAAGAAACAAGATTTTTTTTGAATGGGATACCCACGTTCGAGGTGAACATATTAATCTTTACTCATTCATGCATCTCCTCCATGACAAAAATCTCTCCATTTCTACCAACAATAAATCGATCCCGCTCGATTATTTGTAGGACCAAAGAGTTGATGAAGATGGCTGAGGTGGCTATTGTCGATGGTGGTTCTTCTCGCCGTAATTTGGAAGAGGGGGTTGTATCTTTTACAAATTTAGGGTTATTTTTTTACAGTTTTAAAAGGTTGGGGTCAAATAGATTATAAAAATTTCATCCGTTACAGAATATTTCAAGAATATTTCCTCCGTTAATGGCCATCGATGACAAAAAGACCAAAGATAAAATGTTAATGGTAAAAAATAACCATTTTTAAAAATATCGACAAAAAAACTTTTGATAAACATTAATGATAATAAGGGAATTTTTCCCGAAAAAAATAATTTGAGAGATTTAGAAATGTTTCTAGTGTTAATTAATTGACCGTGGTCCGTGGATATGAGATGGAGATGGAGGGCACAGATGCTCGCTCACACACCTATGCCATGGGCGCGTAGCAGCTGCGGCCTCTACTTTAGACCACCTCAATCTTCACTCTTCAGTTCAGTCTATTATAGGCGCTAGAGAGAGAGAGAGAGAGAGAGAGAGAAGACTTTGTTAGCGAGAGAAAGCAAATGTGAAATGTCGAATCAGTGATCTATTGAACAAAAAAAAAGAGAGAGAGAGAGACCAGAAGCAGCGGTCAGTTGGGAGCAGTTGGCTTTCAGTTGGGGTTAATCCACCCGAGGTAAAGTTCACCGGAGACGGAGGACGAGGACGAAGACTCGAGGGTATTTCGGTCATCTATCGGAACTTCTATGGTCACAACCGGCAATAACAGCCCCTCCGGAATCCACCACTTCGGCGGCGGATTCTGGTCGGCTGTGGCCCCGCCGCCATCCAAAACCGCCCTCGCCGTCACGGTCATCGCCGGCGCGGTCCTCTTCGCTGCCATTTTCTACACCTCTAGGTAAAACCGATCGATGATCCGTAGATGATAGAAACTGCTGCCAACGACGCTACTAGAGAGACTTTCCTAATCAGCCGTAGATTAAAACCATAGATGAGAGCTCTTCGTCGAAGTCACACTTCGTCTTCCTCTCCAAATTCACCATCGTCTTCGTCCTCCTCGTCTTCCTCCTCGTCGTGGATTCATTTGCGCTCGGTTCTATTCGTTGTTACTTCTTCTTCACCGGCTTCTTGTTCTTCCTCTGATCGGTGAGTCCCCTTTCACGATCTCCTTCTCTCACTCTCTTTCTTATTACTCTTTCTAAACACTACTCGTTTTACTCCTGTCATTTTTGGATCCAGATCCCGATCTCCTTTTTCAGACGAGGTTTTCTGTCCGATTAGCTTGGTCTGCTTCTTCTCGTTAAAATGTAGTCCTCGTTGTTAGCTCAGGACTTCGTATCTGCAGACTCGATCTTTCTTGTCATCTCATCATCATCATATTTCTTTCCGATTAAATGACTTGTTCGTTCACAAAAACGGTTTCATTTATGGCTTTGAAATCTCTATCTCCATTGTGTCACTTTTCAAAGAAAAAGCAGTTAAGAGAAGGAGAAAGTTCTGCAAGAACTACAACATTATACTAGTTTTAAAGAAATTTCTACAGATGATGATGAAGTAGCTGATTTTAGTGATCCAAGGATGCTCAAAGTTTTTTAATTTGACTGGTCCTTTGTAGAACTCAGAACACTCCTTGGCTTTGCTTATAACATGTACTGGATGGACACCTTCATCAGAGACAGTCTCCTGCTTCTTGCTGCAGATGTGTTTGTCTGTTTTAGTTTGAGGACGACAGACTTTCATGTACAATGATCTTTTGCTTGAACCGTATAGCATCATGAACCATCCTGAAATCAATCTTTCCATTTTGTTGTCAGCATCCCAATACGTTTCGCTGCCTTGATATTCTAAATTCTGATAAAATTCTACAGTAAGCTTATGCCGATAATCAAACACATGGATATAATTCCCGAATCTCTGATATATATTCACGAATAGGTGAAATCTTCCCTTTCCCCAAAAACATTTTAGTAAATTGCACCTGACAACTCCATTTTACATCAACTAGTCCTGTGTTTGAGACTTGGAACATCCTATTGCAGTAGTTGTTTGGTCTAATTTTGTACGTCGTCATTGATTTTCTGCAAGATTCATGGGCAATAGGATGTTTTCAGATGTACATTTTAGCTTTCAACTTTAGTCGTTAAAACCTAAGGCTTTCATTCGATATCACCTGATGCATTTCTGTCACTTTCACATGCTGCAGCGGTAGACTTAAATCACCATGGTCTCGCCGGAGGAGAAAACATGCACTTTCAGCGCAGCAATGGAAAAATTTGTTTACCCTTGATGGTAGGCTCCGAGATGGTGGACTCAAGTTCTTGAAGAAAGTTCGCAGTGGGGTTAGTTTTCACTTCTCTCATCATGGACATATGTTTTTGTTATTTCCCACGACGTTTGTTACTGAATTTCCAAAGAGTAATGAAAATATGTATTGATTTCATGTACTCGTTGCAGGGTGTTGATCCAAGTATTAGGTCAGAGGTCTGGCCCTTCCTTCTTGGAGTGTATGTATACGAGCCTGAGCTCATAATTTCTGTTGTTACGATGCTATCTGTTATTATTTCTTTCCTTTCCCCCCTCCTTCTGGCTTGTGGAATATGCCTCCTTTTTTAAGTGGAACATAATTACGTCTATATGTAGAAAGCCCCGAGTAGTATGTGTATTCTCACTTGCAGAAGGATCTACTCCCTCCGTCCCTTGTTAGTTGAATCTATTTGGCCTACACGTGGATTAAGAATGTGTGTTGACTTGATGGTAAACAGGTAAAATATGCATATAAGACAAACGTAACTTTTTTGAGTGGGAAGAGAAAATGAGGGTAATAAAGTAAAATTGGTGTAAAAAGCTTTCCTTAAAAGGAAGTGTAGCAAGTTTTTTGGGATAACCCAAAAAGGAAATTGTAGCAAGTTTTAAGGGATGGAGGGTGTAATATTTTGTTCCCTACCGAACCTTATATTGACATTGTGTTTGTTCCTTGTGTATATAAATTTCTGCATGCTTTTCCGATATAAGTTTGCTATCACCATTGGTTTCCTAGATGTGGTAGCTTCATCTTGAAGTGTCTCCAAACTTAAGGAGTCACTGCATTTTTATTGTTGTTGCTACTTCAGCTATTTGTTTACAAGATAATCAGAATTTGATCACAAATTTCTCTTTTAATCTTTGTCTCAACATATGTTGAATCTGTTATATCTGGTAGATCATAACTCTAGTATCTTCATTTATCATTTACAGTACTGTTCATGCACATTTATAAGACCTATGACATCTGATAGCTTTTGAATTCATTGAACATCTTAACAAAAGAGAGCATCTATTGTAAAACGTTTCCATTTTGTTATTTGCATGGATCTGTAGCTACATACTCGGATCTTAAATACCATGGCACAAACCCGAACACAGTTGGGTTGAACTGCGCTATGTTGATGGCAAGTGATTTCTCATGTTTTGTATGATGAGCATATGGAAAGATATAATATTTGGGCCATCCTGCCATTGACTGGCATCGTATGTCTGTTTGCATGTATGCAAGTAGAAGAATGACAACAAGCATATTATTGCATTTGTTGCGATGCCTGTTACTGTGATCCTTGGGCCTTAGTATCATATGGTTTGTCTAGGTTAGCATGACTCATCTCTCCTGCATTTTTTGCTGGTTTCAGTTACGATTTGAACAGTTCAAAGGAAGAGAGAGAGATAATTAAAAGTGAGAAAAGGTAAGCCACGCTGATCTTATTGAATTCTGCTATTTTCCCTCTTGCTCTCAAGCCAATCATTAATTTCTCATGAATTTTGTTCTGTCAAATACCACATGCAGAAAGGAGTATGAGAAACTTCGCAGAGAATGCCGGCAGCTCATTAAACATGGTGCTGATGATTCTAAGCAGAGTGAAATCAGTGAAGCAGCTAAAAATGGGGATGATGAAAGTTTTATGCAGGACACAGATGCTTCTAGCTCTGATGATGTTGTCAGTGCAAGGGAATCACTTTCTAGTGAAGAAAAGATCCAAGATGCTGAGTACTCCAATGAACCATCCAGTGAGGTATTAGAAGGAGGTGATAGTCCTCAAAGCATTCAGAACGCTGTCGCGTCAGTGATAAATAGTGATTCATCTGATTCAGATTCCTCGGAGGATGCTGAAGTTATACAGGATTCCCTTTCTTCAGAAGGAAAAGATGATAATGCTGCTGATGATGCACCTTCAAAACACAATGCGTCTCCTGATGCCTCTGAAGTTCAGTCGAGATTACGTGAGTCTGAAAATTATGCTTCATGGCAAAGGATCATCCGTCTTGATGCCGTGCGTGCAAATGCGGACTGGATACCATACTCTCCAGCACAGGCTGCAGTGTCTGAAAGTCGAGCTCTCCGTTGTGCCAAGGCTGTTGGTTTAAGTGACTATCATCACTTGGAGCCTTGCAGAATCTTTCATGCTGCCCGGCTAGTAGCTATTCTAGAAGCCTACGCTCTGTATGATCCTGAAATCGGCTACTGTCAAGGGATGAGTGATCTGCTCTCCCCAATAATCTCTGTGATGACAGAGGACCATGAGGCATTTTGGTGCTTTGTGGGGTTCATGAAGAAGGCCCGGCATAATTTCAGGCTTGATGAAGTGGGGATCAGAAGGCAACTGAATATTGTATCGAAGATAATTAAGAGCAAGGATTCTCACCTATACAGGCATTTGGAGAAGCTCCAGGCTGAGGATTGCTTCTTTGTGTACAGGATGGTTGTAGTACTGTTCAGGAGGGAATTAACCTTTGAGCAGACAATCTGTCTGTGGGAGGTCATGTGGGCTGATCAGGCAGCCATCAGGGCAGGGATCGGGAAATCTGCGTGGAGCAGGATAAGGCAGCGGGCTCCACCGACTGAGGATCTGCTTCTGTATGCCATAGCAGCTTCGGTTCTTCAGAGAAGGAAATTGATCATAGAGAAGTATAGCAGCATGGATGAGATTTTGAGGGAGTGCAACAGTATGTCGGGTCATCTGGATGTGTGGAAACTCCTTGATGATGCTCATGACTTGGTTGTGACTCTCCACGACAAGGTCTCTTGAGATGAATTTGTTAGTTGCCCTCTCCCCACACCCACTAATCGTATTCCATTTTGGTTCTTTTGTTGATCCTTGGGTTCCAAGGCAAGAATAGTCTCTTTTTCAGTACGCCGCTACTTGAGATGATTTTAGTTCAATTGCTAAGCCACGGACGGGGGCAGGCTGCTGTCACAAAACAGGACTATGCGCGGGCTCTCCCAGATTTGATCTAATCTACTCTACTCTTGTTGAGTCTCATTTGCTCATAAGTACACTAGCACTCCATCTGATAACCTCCTTAACTGTACTCCCAATCAGTGTAGTGTACAAAATCCACGGGGATGCAATGCAATGTGATGCAGGTGCACTTTTGTTCCATCATCGTTCAAAAGCTAAACAAGTGCTTTTATTTTATTTATTTTGGTTTGATCAATTTTAGACTCCCGTGAAATCTGGTTAAAAGTGTAGATATGTGCTCTCCTCTCTTTATGTCAAAATACCATCATTTGGATCCCACCGAGGCTTGCACGCAATCATCAGAGCATGCCACACCTAGAACTTTTTAGTAAAGATTGTAAGCATCTGTGATTAGCACCACCAAATAAAGGGATTTAGAAACTAAATGGAGAAGATACACTTGATAAAGAAGCCTTATACAGTATTAGTATATTGATGGAAAGATGCACACACTTCTTTGTCTCAAGTCCATTTCAGGTGTATGTCCACAAAAGATGGATACACTTATTTCTCTTTTCTGTCAATTTCTATTTTACAGACATACAGAACACATGAAAGCTCCTTAATGGTACGCAAGTTACGCAACATGTGAGTCATGTGACACAAAAGCAAGACTGAACGCAACAACATCATAAACGATTCACATTCGGTTCATCTGATCAGAATCTGATGTTTACTGTAAACGCTGCGGTCGATGATAAACAATTTACCATTCACCCTCTCGCATCAGATGTTGGCAGAAAGGTATAATAATGTAAAGGGCGACACAAGTATAAACTGCTAGTGAACGAATTTCACTCACAGTTCAGGTTTTCAATACCGAAAGTTCCCCCAAAATTGCAGTTCAAACGCTATCTTGTCTTCCAGCTTGACGGAAACAGTCGCAACAAGATTTAACACAACATTAAGCTATCTTTTAAACAAACTCCATGAACATCTCGATTGAACCCTCAAATATAGGGGCCATCCTTGGTAATATTCCATCACTCTTTCTTAGTGAAATGACGCACCACGAATGCCAAGCCCAAGATCAAGAGAGGTACAAGAAACTGCAGGATCTTGATGGTGAACTCCGATGTCTTATCGGGATTGTAAGCAGGTTGCTGAGGCGGGACATAAGTACGCTTTGCTGGAACTGTTGAAACATCGATCTCACCAATGTAGTATTTCTCCATCATTTCTCTTGCAGAGTCGCTGTGACCTACATCTTCAAAGTCATTTGTTGCATCCTTCCCTGCATGATAATATGAGTGTTAAATTCTGTTCTCTGCTCAGTTCCTGGTAAATTAACAGCACAGCGAACTATCTGCAACAAGTATTGAAATCCTTACCTGTTGCTGAAATCAAAACGTCATCACCTCCAGGGTGATCATCCATGAAAGGGGTTACATCATACACCTGCAGCATATTAAAATAAATACTCCATTTAACACTGAACAAAACAGGGGGAAAGCTACATATGAATACCCTTCACTTGTTTGCAATATCACAGGAGAAAATGCACAACTATGTCTGCACAACAGGAATCAGGGCTATCTAATGATCTAAAGTTCCAAATTTTAAAATAAAAAAGCAGTACGGTTTAGTGAAACACAGCTCCTTCTACCTCCTGGGTTCTTCTTAAGAGCCCGGAAGGTACTTTATACTTCCTTTATGCAAGCAAAAGTGAGATGCAACAGTGGTTTATGAGAAATACTAATAACGAAGGGAGTATACTTGGAAGTTAGAAACACATGAGCATCGACATATACAGTGGTTTGACCTGCATAAATGATACCAAGGTTTGAACTTTGGTGGATCTTTAGCTATATTTTCATGCATATGAGAAGCAAAATCATACTACTACCATACTTAGAATTCATCCTTGTATTAAATATGTCAAGAAGAAGAACTGAGGGGATGAAAAGAACGATTGAACCACCTGATTATTATTGTTTATCAGGTGACAAAATATTGACCTCTACATGGACTATGTGCTTTCTGTTTCTATTTCCTATAGCCAACGTTCTAGCGTTCATAACTGCTGAATTTCGTCAATCCCTTCCTCCCGTTGCCAGGGACAGACTCTATTCCACACTGCACTACAGTCTAAACCCCAGCTGTAGTTACCGAACATAAAAATCTGGAAAGGGTTCTATTCGGTCATAGAACCATGATTTGAAGAGAAATCAGAACAAGCTCTAGCATACTAATCTCACTGGAGGCAGGGTCAAACTTCTTCAATAAGAGAAATGCAAAGCCTAGATCTCGACTGGAAACCAAAAAATCTGACCTTCCCAGAAATGATAAGCCAACAATCTTTGGCTTTGTCGTGCTTCGAGACATCTTCAAACGCGAGAACCTTGCGATCTGAGACCATTCTTCACAGCTGACAAAAACAAGATCTTTTCAGACCCTAAGAAGAACCCACAAATCTAGAAATAACGTAAATAGAAAACAACCCACTACCCAAATGCATTAGTGAAGCGAGTCAAAGGAAAACGGCAGATGAAGATCGATTACAGAAGAGAGGAGATAGATAATTCAAATCTATAGCAAAAAGCCGCAATAGTAAAGAAAGTTGATCACTTGATCTAACCGCTTACGAGGTGGAGAAAGAGAATTCGCGTTTGAAAATTGTCCTAGAATCCTCAGTCGACCTCAGAAAGAACAGCCAAGAGGATCTCTTCATTTCAACCCAGTGTATGACTTGGACTGTGGAAGGAACTATTGGTAAAACCTGTACTTTAACCACTTAATGTTTGGTTCTAGTCATTTGACGGCTAAAAGTTTTCTTCGATACATTTTTACCAATTCTGTTGGGAGACGAAACATGTGGATTTCATCCAAATTTAAAACAAACCGACACCCATTAGTTATTGATTTGAAATTCAGGTCACGTGTTTCTTTTTCTAAAATATTTTGATACAAAAAATTATGGTATGTTTAGTTGTTGAAATTTTTTCAAGTTTTCATTTCCAAATTTCCTTTGTAAATATTTGATCATACAAGTAGCTTTCAAGTGATGGAAAACCTTGTTTTCCAAACTTTGAAAAACTCTAGTATTACCATGGAAACCTTTCAAACAATATTCCTTAATTTAATATACTAGTTTTCCAAAGTTTGGAAAATAAGGTTTTCCATCACTTGAAAGCTAGTTATATGATTTAATATTAACAAAGGAAATTTGGAGTTGAAAATTTGAAAATTTTTACACAACTAAACGGAGCTTTAGTTTTCTAAGATGAATAGGAAAAATTAGAGATAAGAAAGGGAGGGATAGTATAAATCCAAAGCTTTTGTGAAATTGTTTTTCATCCTACTGTTAACAATTTCAAGGTATGGTAGAGTTTCCATCTTTGAATTGTGCATGTACTGATGTGAGATAGAGACATGGGGTTGATAGAGAACTTCTTTCTCAAGGTTCTGAATATGTGGAATAAGGTGATTAAGTACATGGACATTGTCATACATGCATGCAAAAATACATTCCCTTTCCAAATGACACAATTCATGGTAAGTTTGCTTGTTATTTTTAAAGTAATCTCTACAAATAATGTTAGATATCTGAAAATATTCATTAAAAAGCAGGCTTTATTATTATCAAATAGTCACATGAATTATATGTTAAATCAATCACTTCGGTCCATGAACTATAAACGTGTTAACTCAGTCCCTCAATAATAGTTCAATATTCGTTGACATAAGAAAAAAAAATATCTATTATGATCCTAGATTTTTCTGCTCAAAGAACCTAAACCTACAAGATTTAACAAAAATATCATCTCTCACAATACACACTTTTTTATTAGAAGATCTTATATATGTTGAATCTATAATACTCCCTCCATTCGTCATTAATTGAGCTATTTGACTTTTCATGTTTTAATGTTAAATGTTTAACCCAAATTTTAACATAGATAAATATTGAAAAAATCACAAAAATTATATTTAGAAAAATAATGTTGCAAATTATAATATGCATACGAATGATTTAACTAAAAATGTTAAAAGATTCATGAAAAAAATCATAAATTAAATACTATGAAACAACCAAAACAAATTGTTCAATTAATTGCGGACGGAAGGAGTACTTTATTCAACATATCTTGATCTAACAATTCTCCGATTTTAACCCCTAATTCCACTCGATTCAACATATTTTGATCCCTGCATATTTTATAAATCAAAATTCATTGAAAGAGTTTAAGAGGCTGACCACTACAGCCCTTGAAGTTTGGACCTTAAGTATTTGTAACCTAATACTTTAAATTCTTATAAATAGGTCACTCATCTGTCAAAAAACTAACGACGTTAGAGTCTTGTTGAGTGAGTTACCGAATCAAGGGACTAAAGTGCTTGAACTTAGATAGCTGATGGACTAAGTTAATATGTTTTATAGTTCAGGGACCAAAATACACAAGTTAACATATTTCAGATGACTATTTGATAATAAAGCCTAAAAAGCAAGAGGAAAGAAAAAAGAAAACTTGTGGAAGTAAGAGATCATTTAGGAAAAGTAAGGCCCGTTTGATAAGAGGGCTGCAAGACCCATGTATGTGGATTCTGACTTGGGCCCAAAGCAGCAAAGCCTCAAACTTTCCCGGCCTCCTCATATAAACCAGCAATTTATCAGAAAGAAATCCAAAAGTAAAATTCTTCGTTGTTTTTCCATCTTCCTCCCCAATTTATAACTAGAACCTCTTTTCTTTGTCTCGAAACTTTTAACTTGAATGGGCAAGATGAGCGGTTCATCGGAGACCAGGTTATTGCAAGAACTGATATTGTACGCTGCGAGCGCCGCCCTCAGTTGCCTCGTCATCTTTGCGGGTCTTCGACACCTAGACCCCAATCGAGAAGCCGCGAAGAAAGCTCTCGAACACAAGAAGGAAATCGTCAAGCGTCTGGGTCGCCCTCTTGTTCAGACCACTCCCTATGAGGTTCTTTTCTCTTTGCGCCGTCTTTGACTGTGGACTCGTTTTTGTTGGATGCGTCAAGTTCGTTTCTTTCTCCAACCCTCTTGGGTTTCTATGTTTGGGATTGACGTGTTTATTTGTGTATATGGGGATAAACCCTTAGGTTTTCGACTAGGGCGTGGAATTGCATTGCCTTTTATATTCTTTCGATTACCGTTTAATTGGAATTTGTAGCTAGATATGATTTTAGAAGGCCTATGCGGTTTTGTGATTGATAACTGATTTATTTGTTTTTTTCCAAAAAAAGTTCCTTTCTTATTCATGTCCTCTGTAAAAATCGGTAGTAGAACAGAGTATGACTCGAAATTTATAGTTTTCTTAATGTGGGATTTAAGCCATTTCGTTTATTCACTGTGAAACAGGATGTGATAGCGTGTGATGTGGTAAATCCTGATCACATTGATGTGGAGTTTGACTCTATTGGAGGGTTGGAATCCATCAAGCGAGAATTGTATGAATTGGTTATTCTGCCCTTAAGAAGACCCGAGCTCTTTGCGCATGGGAAGCTTCTTGGTCCTCAAAAGGGGGTCTTGTTGTATGGACCACCTGGTACCGGAAAGACCATGCTTGCCAAAGCTATTGCTAAAGAGTCTGGTGCGGTTTTTATAAATGTAAGGGTGTCTAGTTTAATGAGCAAGTGGTTCGGTGATGCACAGAAACTTGGTATGTATAGCACCTTCATCATGTTTCTTTAAAACGTGCAGTCATAAGAAAATTGATTTGCTCATGCTTGCTCTTGTGGGATAGAGGTGATTTCAATTGCAATCTTGTCATTTGTTTATGCAGAAGACAATCGAGATTGCATGGTTTATTAAGACTGAATGTGTCTGTTGAGTGACTGTTTATACTGGTTTAGTGTTAAGTTTCTTTGACATCTGATTCTTTTTTGTTTGTTTGTTTGTTTGGCTAATGCAGTGGCTGCTGTATTTAGCTTAGCTTACAAGCTTCAGCCTGCTATTATATTCATTGATGAAGTTGACAGCTTTTTGGGCCAGCGCCGGAACACAGATCATGAAGCAATGGCAAATATGAAGACTGAGTTCATGGCTTTATGGGATGGGTTCACCACTGACCGTGAGTTTACCGCTCTTCTGATGAAGAGTTTTTACCACTCTTAACGAATTTTAGCTGATGTTTTGCAAGATGCCCCCTTTTTCTTCTACTCCTTATGTAACCTTAATGACTGATATTTTCACCTTTTAACTTGTTTTTATTCAAGTTTTTAGTAAGAAGAATTTGTTAAAATAAATCGAAAAAATATACTTATAACTTACATATTTTCATTTATCATTTATCATTTGCTTTTAACTTGGTTAACTTTCTCTCAAGAAGGTTGAAAAAAACGATCATAGATTAAATACCAAAAAAGGAATATGTCAGTCTTCCTCGGACTGAGGAAGTACAAATTCGATGGAGCATTATTGATCTGAGACTAGACTGTACTGCTTTACATTGTAACAGAGAATGCTCGAGTCATGGTACTTGCTGCAACAAACCGTCCATCTGAACTTGATGAAGCAATATTGAGACGGCTTCCTCAAGCCTTTGAGATTGGCATTCCAGATCGGAAGGCAAGGGCTGCGATACTCAAGGTGGTTTTACGAGGAGAAAGGGTTGAAGAGAACATTGATTATGATCGTGTGGCCAGTTTGTGCGAAGGATATACAGGCTCAGATATTCTTGAACTTTGCAAAAAAGCAGCGTACTTTCCGATTAGAGAACTTCTTGACGAGGAGAAGAAAGGGAGAAGACATCAGGTGAGTATATATGAATTTCAGTTTCATTTATGTTATGTTACTGAGATGTATGGGAAGACGTCAGTTCTTGTTGGTTTTGAAACTTAGCATTTCTCATCAACCATGTTCCAAGATTGTAAATTTATCTGCATGTTGGATATAGTCATTGAGACTAGCCAAGATTGTACAATTTATGCATGTTGTTAGTGTTGTTTGTGTGATATTTTCAGGAGCCGAGGCCGTTGTCACAAGGTGACTTGGAGAAGGTTCTTGCGACATCAAAGAAGACGGGTGTTGCTGCGAACGAATATAGCAGCCTAAGCTCCTCGTGGTCGGTCCCAAGGGAGTCGGATGAATATCCAGTTCAAGCTGTGATCAACGAAGTGTCCAGGCTCGTAGTTTCCCAAATTGTTAACCTTCAATCAGAATCTCGAGACCACCGGGAGCAGTAGAAGAATTGTACGCCAGTTTTGTTATCCCTCTTACCTTGTGAGCATAAAATAGGAGGATGATTGTACCATTACATCACTTATTATTTATGTAAGGTAAGCACAGCATTCTTTTAAGTTACCTGGGAACAAATAAAGTTTCCAAGTTATTAATTAGAGCCTTAGTACCTCCTCGTTATTTTCACTATATATATATATATATAACCAGTTGTGAAAACGAGTGGTATAATGTGTGGTTGTAGATTGTGACTTCTTGAAGCAACTTTTTCGAGCCCATAAGATTGTGCTGTGTGGAAGCAAATGTTAGATGTGTGGTTTACTGGTGGAGTGGGATTTCTTAAAGCTACAAGTAAATGTTATTCGAGTAGTGTATGGGTACTAGTACTTTTTGCCTTCACAGCTTTTGTTGTGTGTGTGTGTGTGTGTGTATATGTTGATTTTATATGTAACAATCTATATGAATCGGATATAATTATAGTGGCTAATATCTCATTATATATTCACTGAATTGGAAAACATTAATATAATACCGGTTTGATATTACTCCATTCCATTATGTGTCAGGAAGGGTAGATTGCAAAACTTTTGCCAGTGCAGTTTCTTTTTATGGCCTTTTTATCTCATAAAAACATACGGAGTGTAAAATTTGCAAAATAAAAAGTACCTTTCATTCCAACACTTTTGTAAAAATTTGTTATCTCAGGTATCCCAAAATAAGCAACACTTTCTCTTAGGCTCAGTTCATTTTATAGAAAATTGATGGTGATTGATGGGTTTAAAACATCTAATCCATCAATCAAAACACACCTCCCCAGAATTTTTTTAAAAAATGTCCACTCTCATATGAACTGAGCCAAAATAAAGTTAATCTGATATCTAGATATATATATATATATATATATATATTTGATGATGTCAATAAAAAGTATAAAATGAAAATTAATGACAAATCTAAAATTCTTCACAATTGATCATAATAATGGCAAAGTTAAAGATCATTGTAAAGTTTGGATTTTGGCCTAGTAAATGAACAAAACCTAAGGAATTTTGAAGAACCCTTTTGATTGTTGAGGAAAACTAGGAGATTCATGTCAATGGTATTGAAAGAATAAAAATGGACAGAAGCTCGGGTACACACGTAACGTTTCGGTTTCAAAGAAAAAGAAACTAATTAACACTTTAATAGATTTTAGGGAATGAGAATGTGAGTTTTGTTTGCAGTTATTATACCCATTTAAGGACTACTCGTGAGTTGTACACTAAGAAATTCATTTGACTTGTTCATTATTGAAATATGTAATCCTTGTCAAGTAAGTTAACAATGTTTGGTCATGTTCAGTTAGAGTATTGGCGTGGAGAAAATAAACTGGACCGAGATGTAACGCACAAACACGTTCACTATCATATGAAGAAAAAAGAGAGAGAGATCTGAAGTCATGATGAAGTCACGGTGGCAAATTTGAAGCTCACATTTTATGAGCAAAATTCTAGTCAAAATATATCTTAGTATTGATTCATGTAAATTGATCATTGAATATTAAAAGATATAAATTTTCTCTTCAAATAAATTGTTATAAATATTAACAAGCTCTAATATTCTATCCTCCATTGGGTTGTATTTAAAAGGAACAAGTTCTTCGATTAAACTTTATCTCACAATTAACCCTAAATAAGCTCTTAGGATTTAAATTGAAAATGACATTAAGAACTAGGAAAGTGACCAATTCTACCCAATAATACAGAAATTCGATTATTTAGAGTGAATCAAATATTTCCATCAACAATCACCACGACGATACATTGCATCAAGTGTGTCAATTTGTCTCCTTATTTAATCAAATAAACAAAACAAATTTATTGACCTAAAAAATTATCCATTTAATCAAAACATGACGTCAATAATTTAATCAAACGAAATCTCAAAAATTGCAGAGAATACTCAAATACTTGAAAGAGAAAATATTAAAAACAAAATTTTCATAATTTAATCATGAATCAAACATTGATAATTTTGGCCAGAAGAGAGTAATTAACCACACATGGTCGTAATAAAAACAAAAGAAACTATTATGAAAGAGTTTACAAATGGAAAAAGATAACTAAGGTACTGCCGCTTGGATTGAGCTTCTCTCCTGTGCTCCCCCATCCAGTCCTCGCTACAGTCCCATTTCTAACTCACCCAACATGCATTCATGCCCTTCCCACTCTATCTCTTTTTTAATTTGTTTTGTTTTTTTTCTTCGTAAATTGTTATTAATAATTTTTAGTATCTAGTTTTTAATAATAAAATGCATGTAATTGCATAACCTATGTACTACTAATAATTTTTAAATGTGTAGATCAAACACATATGGAGATAAATTTACATAATAATAATAATTATTACTTTATCATTTTTTTAAATAATAGTAAAATGATATATATAACATATACATTAAAAAAAATAGTTTAAAACCAGAATACTACAATCTCATGTGGGGTTCACAATAAAGAAAAAGAATACAAAGAAAAATTAATACTTTTTTACTATACTCTTTGATTTCTTTGTTTTTTTCTTTAAATGATGAAATACCTGTGTTTTGCAAATGCATACGTTTTCTATGAATTCTTTTTTATTTATAGATCCCCGTATGAAATTATAGTATATTTATCATTTAAATTATGATTTTTAAAATAACTTTTTTAAATGTATGTGTTTTATATTAGGTTTTTATTTAAAAAATTGTTAAATTTATTATTATTATTATTATAAAATTAATCCCATGTGTATACCCTTTAGATTTTAAATTATGATTAGTAGATTGAGAATGTATATAGAAATAAATTTGTTTGCAATATATGCATTTTATTATTTATAAAAGATAATGAAAATGAATAATAATTAAATTACAAAAAAAAAACAAGCAAACAACAATAGAGAGGGAAGGGCGTGATTGTTGGGTTAAAAAGAAGATTGGAGGCAAGACCTACCAACTAGCTGATTCTAATACTATCTAACTAATTTAACTAACTAACTAATAATTTTAAAGACTAAAATACCCTTTTAATTGGGTATTTACACACACAACATAACTAGTGATTTTTCCAACTAGTTGGTAAATAACATCATCCAGACCGGATGGGGGAGGACCGGAGACAAGCTCGATCCCATCGCTTTGTGGCTTCTGTTGAAAAACTAGTGTCCCGTCATCGATTCTAACAGAGTCCGTTTATTTACCACATATGTGGAATAACACATACCTAAATGTTCTACAAATTAACTAACTTAACTAACTAATCTATTAAACTAAAAGACTAAAACACCTTTTGTAGAGATTTATTAAGAGGGTAAATTTGACATTTTCATGGTATGTGTTTTTCCACATATGTGGTAAATAGACACCCACATTCTAACATATATAAATATAGGGATAGAGAAATAAACCTAAAATATAAAGGAATCCTAAGTCTAAACCACCGAATTAAAGACTCCTAACTAGCTCAGAATTGTTTTTATTTTGAACGGCTAGCAAATTCATTAAAGAAGAAAAGAAGAGACAAACAACAGGGGAGGAATTACAGACACATAGGCTAAAGGTTTGACTGTACACCCACGAGATGGTGGATCAACCAGAAGTTAGGAAAGCAACGGACAAAAACACGATAAAACTAATCCCACCCCTAACGAAACAGGGAACTAGCTCAGGATTGTAACTTCCACAAATCTTCTATTTAGTCTTCCACACCACTTTAGTTTCCTTGCGAGCTAAGTCCTCCTTACACAGATTTTGCTTCTTGATCCAAAAAATGATGTTGATTTGTATTATAGTTCAAAATTATTCTTTGTCCAATTTTATAAACCTGAAAATCAATAAGAAATAAATCTAATGATTTTAATATAAAAATGTACATACAAAATTAGTTTTATCAAGTACACTAAGAAATTCATTTGACTCGTTCATCATTGAAATATGTAATTATTGACAAAATTAGTTTGGTCATGTTCAGTTAGATCATTGGCGTGGAAAAAATAAACTGGACCGGACTGAGATGTAATGCACAAACACGTTCACTATCATATGCCAAAAAAAAAACCCGAGAGAGGGATCTGAAGTCACGGTGGCAAATTTGGAGTCACGATGACGGTCGAGTTGAGTACGTAATGGCGATAGGCAGCAGAAGTGGTGTCAATGAGATAAAGAGCAATTTCTGAAATCGTTAGGAAGAGAAGATGTATGTATTGGATGATATATTGTTAAGGAAATGTATATTAGTCTACTGCTTATTTTTCTTAAAGGATGGATTAAATTCTTATTCTACAACAGGGTAGTACTAGTTAACACCGTTTTTTTTTAACTGCATTTGTTTTAACACCTACGTGTCAAAAAAGCTAATTACAAACCCTTAGACGTAAGTACAAAAGGACAATTCAATTAGTATGTGTAATTGCACATTCAATTAGCATGTGTAATTGCAAATACTTGCTAATTAGGCATGGTAGAATTTTTGGTCAAAAGTGTTTTTTAACGAACATGCATGTTGTGGGTATAATTTTTAATTAGTTGAATTGAGCTCGAACGCGAATTTGAACTCTGCTCAATAATCTTCATAATATGAGTTCGAACTTGATTCTATTGAATATGAGTTCAGCTTGATAGTTTGCTGCTTGAAAACCTATATAATTTATCATTTAACTTATGGTTGAGTTCGACTTAAAAGCATGTTTAGTCATTATACTATATAAATTTAGTAATATTTTTATTACTTACATGAGTAAATTTCACGAACGGTCCCACTTTAAGTTTCAGTGACCTATTTTCATCCAATTTTAACTATTTGCATCAATCGAATCTCAGTTTTTGAATTCTTGACCCAATTAGGTCCTTTCCGTCAATCCTTCCGTTTTGTTGGACGGAAGGTTGCGAAATGTCCATTATACCCTTCAATTAATTGCTACAATACTCCTCAAAATTTCTAATTTAACCAATTCTATCACGATTTTTTTTTCCAGTTCACCTTTGCCATCTTCTCCACTTCATCATCATCCTCGTCGACGTCCGGTTGAATCATATGCTTCCTCTCACCACACCGCTTCTCTTCATCACCATCATCATCCTCTCCGTGGCCCCTGCTCCGGTGAACCTACATCAACAACATAATTACTCCATTAAACAAATGCTAGCTCCAACTCCTAATTATTTTATAATTGTTTTTATGTTTGTTTAAGTACCTACTACCCTTAAATTTTTTTTAAAAAAAAATTAAAAAGGGTCCGATTGTTAAGAAACCATTATTGATAAAATATTAACTAAACAGGGGATTATTGATAAAATGAACTTAAATCAACGATTATCTTCAACCAATTACAGCTAAGCAAATGTGAGGTTATGTTATGTTCGCAAACTTGGGGGGTGAAAGTAGAACTTGAAGTCCACAACGCCATTCAAGGAATCCGCAGCCCCTCCGCCCAGTCCACCGCGAACCAGAAAAACGCGTCGGTGATCAAGCCATCCAATGACCGATCCATCGTGGCCACCGCCTCATCAAATGCGGTCTGGACATTTCCCGGCAACGCCTTCACAAAAGTAAACATCTCCTCTTGGTGATTCTTGTCGGCATCCCCCTGATCAGGCAAACCATCGGACACTTGCAGGGATTAATGTTGGTCTGGACCAGTTCTGAAAAGCTCTTGTGGTTGGATTCCGTGGTGCTGAAGAATAAGACGAGGTTGGGGACGGAGGCGGAGATCCACCGAACGAGGCTGAGGAGAGGGGCGGTGTGAGTGCCGAAGGGTAGGCCAGGAATTGGGGAGGTTTCCGATAATGGGTAGGCCAGGAGGGCCCGGAGGTGAGGCGGGCTTGTTGGATTTAACAAGGAGGATGATGTTTTGTGAAGTGGAGAAGATGACAAATGTGAGTTGAAAAAAATATCGGGATAGAATTGTTTAAATTAGAAATTTTGAGAAGTATTGTAGCAATTAATTGAAGAGTATAATGGACATTTCGCAATATTCCATCCAACATAATGGAAGGAGAAGGATGGACGGAAATAATCTAATTGGGTCAAGAATTCAAAAACTGAGATTCGATTGATGCAAATAGTTAAAATAGGATGAAAATAGGTCACTGAAACTTAAAGTGGGATCATCTGCGAAATTTACTCTTACTTACATATGAATCATTCTAAATATTTTTTAGTATATATTGCTCGATAACTCGTTTTTACTCGGACTCAACCTTGATAAAGTTGGAGTTTGAGAAAGATTTATAATTATTCGGTTCATACTCGAACCCAAGTTGTAGTTAGGTTTCACGAGAGCTCTCACCTAAAAGGGATCCGATCGATTCTGAAATATTACTAGTTGGATCCCAGTTTGTCGACTCCATTGTCGAAATTAGGGATCTTGGAGAAACAGAGAGAAAGAGAAGGATGGGCGATGAAGTAAATAACTGAATTCCTGAGGGCAAGAACGGCCCACAAAAAAACGACACCTCCG
Organism: Stellera chamaejasme; assembly: GCA_024586325.1. NCBI lineage: Eukaryota > Viridiplantae > Streptophyta > Magnoliopsida > Malvales > Thymelaeaceae > Stellera > Stellera chamaejasme. The sequence continues at coordinate 6,657,928 of CM044982.1, read as the reverse complement.
TCTCCTCTCTGCCTGTGGCGAACAACCCTGAACCTTTGACCTGGAGCATCTGAGTCGGGAGACAGACGAGTCCGCGAGCCCAAAGCCATCTGCGTAGCAGCTCCAGCTCACCTTCGTACTTCACTTCGCTTCCCCTCTTCGTGATCAACGCCCTTTCTCAGTTCTCTGGATAAACTCCTCTGCTATGGTACTTATTTCATTCTCCCCTCTCTGCATGTTTTTGATCCGACCCTCAAATGTGATTTCGTCTCTCACGTTTTCCTCAGAATTTCCTGATCGGAGCCTTCAAGCCCGCGTGTAATATCTCCATCACGTTTTCTGACGGGAAGACTCGTAAGCAGGTAACGCCATTAATCCAATTCATGATCATGGTTATCTCAGGATCCATAACTACGTTTCCCCTCTTGTTTTTTTTGATATTAAAAGCAATTTTATGGGAATTTAGCCGTTCATGTGTGGGGGTAATTTTGATCTGTAAGTTAAATTCGATTTTATTGGGTTTTGACGCTAGGTTCCTTCGAAGAAGGAAAATGGGCACACAGTTTTGGTGCCACTCTTCCAAAGTCAGGAAAATATTTCTGGGACGGTAACTCTCTTTTCATCCTCTTAACAACTGGGATCGGCTTTAACAAGCTTTTGGCTCTGTCTAACTTAGTGACTTCTTTCTGTTTTGCATTCAGATCTCTGTTGAACCAGTTCCAGGGAAAAAAATTGAGCACAATGGTGTGAAAGTCGAACTTCTTGGTCAAATAGGTGTGTGCACTTGAAGCTAGCTCTTACTTTTAGCATCATTTGTGGATGATAATGTTTTCTGGGTCAAGGACCTTGTAGGTGACAACCACAATTTTTGATTTTTAGGCTAAGGCTTGGTTGATGGGATGATAAATTCTCATCTTCTGATATTTGATTTATTTATATCTCCGACTGTTGTTTCTTTCCATTTTAGAATGGTATGCAGCTTTTAAGAGAATGATATATTTAGTCTTCGCTAATGCTCTTATTGATTTTACTGAAAGTTCACTCACTTGCATACTTTCTCTTGAAAAACAGCTTTCGGCTAATGCTCAGTCACTGTCCTATATTCAGCTTTTTGCTTACCTATTTTGGTAATCACTCTCTAAAAAATTGCCGATCACCATATGTTTGAACTATGTGGAAATGCACATGATTAGGTGTCGTATTTCTACGGTTGCTTACCCTTTACCTTCAACCTGTTGTCACCTCATGAATTATGCTTGCGTGGATTAAGGCGTTTCAAGGCTGTTTTCAAATGAACAGAAATCCAAACTGCATTCTGAATGTGAATTTATATTATTTTTCTCTCAGAGATGTATTTCGACAGAGGCAACTTTTATGACTTCACTTCGCTCGGTAAGTAGCCCCCTCACTTGCTCACCCCTCACTTCTAGTACCTTTTTCTCTGCACCCCATCTTAATGATCTACTTCTGTCTCATGCGATTAACACTGTACTACTTAGATTAGTCATGGGTGAGGCCCTGGGATATTGTTAGAATCCATATATCTTTCATTAATGTAACATATCATCTTGAGTTTTATTTAATGCTTGCAGTGCGTGAATTGGATGTTCCTGGAGAAATTTATGAACGGAAAACATATCCCTTTGAGTTTTCAACAGTGGAAATGCCGTATGAAACATACAATGGAGTTAATGTGCGACTCAGGTATGCTATAATGCAGCCATGGTTTACAGTTGTCTTGGTCAATATGAGTGGAAAGCTGCTCTCTGTAGATAGTGTTGCAGTTAATGGCTATAATTCTTAGGTTATAATGGACTGTCGTTCATTACATTTGTGTTTTGAGCCATGGGTTGGACGATACACCATATTTCCCCTTGATGTTAGTTATTGGTTTCTGTTTTATAAGCAGTACATATGTGATTATGCAAAGACTGGGGTCTTGGTTTTCTTGTTGTTAAGGAATACAAAGGCAGTATTGTGCTGAACATTTTGCTGCTGGAGACTTTTTCTTAATTTCTTGAAGTGCACTCCATCAAAGTTTTCATTGTGTTATTGTTGAGTTGATGTCACCGAAGAAGTGTACATGGTAGCTTCATGCTTCTTGTGTTATAGCATGACATTGTTAACTGAAGTAGCGTCAGATAATATCTTGCTGCTGCTTTTGGTTACTATGTACATCACAGCGAGCTGATAACGTAGTTCTAGTGGTTGAAAGTTTTTTCGTCCCTTCTCCGTAGGGGAAAAGTGAAGTAAACATTTTTATACTCATGATGATCATTCAATTAAATTTTCCTTTTACTTGCTTAGGTATGTTTTGAAAGTGACAATCAGTCGTGGGTATGGTGGAAGCATAATAGAGTACCAGGATTTTGTGGTGAGTATTCTTTTAATTAAAAGTTTATAACTGTTTTGTTTCAGTCTTCTTTAATCGATGCAAATATTTCCATGGTAGCACCATTGCATGAAGATAAATGGGCGCACTGTTGAAAGACCACCACAATGAGTTTTAACTTTTTTGTACCTAGAAGCTAATATTTGCCCCTTGTAGAGGATATTATATAAAGCGATGTTTTGTGTATCAGGTTCGCAATTACTCTCCGCTACCGTCAATCAACAATAGCATTAAGGTGAGGGGAAAAGAAAAAAGATTGCAACAGTGTTTTAGACTCTATATTAGATTGACAGTACTATTCATCTTCTCTTTACACTTGATTATTGCTTGATGCCACATATGCTGCTGATTCACTTGCAGATGGAAGTAGGGATTGAAGATTGCTTGCATATTGAGTTTGAGTACAATAAAAGCAAGTAAGTGGTTGGCGTGTTTTTGGTTAGGGAGGTTCAGTGGGATGATAGCTGTTTGGGTTTTCTGGCATTGGGTTTGGGTTCGTGTTTGTTTTCTTATTTCTCGTTTGCCTTTATTGTTGGCTGACCTGTTTCCCACAAGTGATCTTGACATTTAAATGATTGCTAATGGAACTGAAAATTGCAGGTATCATCTTAAAGATGTAATTATTGGCAAGATATATTTTCTTCTTGTGAGGATTAAGATTAAAAATATGGACCTGGAGATTAGGCGCCGGGAATCAACTGGGTCAGGAAGTAATACTCATGTTGAGACTGAGACACTTGCTAAATTTGAGCTGATGGATGGTGCTCCTGTAAGAGGTGCGTTCATAGATCTTTACACATACTCATGGTATAGTGGAAATATGACTAGGGATGTCGTACAATGGTTCATACAGTTGAAGTCAGCTCTTCCTAAAGCTTTCATATCAGGTTTCCTGGTTGTCTTAAAGTGGCTGAAGGTTCTTTGTCACAGGTGAGTCAATTCCGATCAGGCTGTTCCTAAGTCCTTATGAACTGACACCGACACATCGCAACATTAACAACAAATTCAGCGTGAAATATTACTTGAATCTTGTGCTAGTCGATGAAGAAGACAGGAGATACTTCAAGCAGCAGGAGATCACAATATACCGGCTACAGGAAGACTCATAAGTAACTTGGTGGCATTCATAAGGCTTCGCTGCTACTTGTAAAGATTTCAAGTTCACAATGGAATCGGGGAAGGAGCGGCTATCTGTTCTCACCAGTGGTTTGTTACAAGGCCGTAACGCGATTGGTATACCTCAGTTGCAGCTTTACTTGTGTTGGTTTTTCTACTGGACTTGAAAAGTGTTGCCATTGTGTACAAGGGTCTTTGTGGGTGGGGTAGTTAAGGGATGTTTCTGGTTCATTGATACAACAGTTAGGTTGTTATTTATTGTTGGATGGCCGGGACTTCGTTCTCTGTTTTAAATTAATTTTGAATTTAAATGCTCATGTATACATGTTGCATTTCAGGGAACGATGGTAAGATTGTTAATGGTTGTTTTTGTATATTATTCCATTTGTTCCAAATGTGTTAGTCCATTTTACCTACTTTGCCCCTCAGTAAATGTTTTGCTATTTATGAAAAACTAGTGCAATTATGAATATTGACTCAATATTATTGAGCCACTTTTAAACCCAATTTTACCGAAACTACTTCAACTTTAATGTTTGAATTTTGAATATAGCTGGAAATTTCTTTCGCGAGTTTGAGTTTGATGATTGAATTCTGAATACGGATAAGTCACTTGCATGCATGTGAAACCAAGGATGTGAACCGAGGCAGGGGAGGATAATCATTGGGCTCAAAACGCAATGTATACTCATTAGGGGGTTTCAAACCTCGGAATTGACGGTGAATGGGTGAATTCATTCACCTCGGAATCGGTGGTGAACAGGTGAATGCGTTCACCGCATTTTCAAGGAACTCACGAATGAGTTTTCATGATTCGTTCACCGTAATCAAGTTTGAAGGCACCATGAGAACAAGAATGAGGAGTCGTTAAATAGAACAAAGAGGAAAAGTCTCCCCTATTGCCTGAGTGGTTGCTTGACGGCGGAGCGTTGGCTGGTCGGCTTCACTCCCCGGCCCAAATCGGACGGAAATCTGAGAGCAAGTCCTCCCACCCCCACATCCCTCCACCAACAGGCTCACATCCATGCCCCAAAGCTTGCGCACCCACATGCGCGTCACCTGCGCGCTCAAAGTCTAGATGCGCATCCATGGCTAGGTCATGCGCACCCACATGTGCGGCCTCCTGTGCACTCAAAGTCTGGATGCGCATTCACGGCTAGATCATGCGCGCTCACATGCGCGGCACCCTGCGCAACCATTCGCCTAATTCACGTGAATTTCGAATTTCTGATATTTGTTCCTCTCGTGATTCACGATACGTGCAAGAATTGGGGGTGAAAAACTCCGGAATTCACCGTAAATTCTGAAGGTGATTTACCGGAATTTCTTACCTCTCCTCACCAAGTTCGAAGCCCCTATTTATAACCCAATAATTCTTATTCTTCGTAGATGAGTATCGGTATGCCCATTCATGGTCTAATAATTCTTATTTCTTTTCATCGAATCCTTTAAGAATACTAGTTAGAATTGAGTTAAATGAAATTTGGTTAACCTCTCCATCGCTTTAAACTTGTAAGATAAAGAAAATTTGTTGATTTTAAAAAATATATACATATATAAGATAAATATAACTTTGTAAGAGAAAAAAATAAATAAAGTAAAAATAGTGTAAAAGATTTTCCATAAAATGAAACATAATATATTTTTTAGAATAACCGAATAAAGAAATTGTACTTTAAAAAAGGAAGGAGTAGTAATTTTTCACAGCCCAATTAGGCCTATGACGATGGCATGGCCGAATAAGGCCAATGAGGCCTCTAGTTTACTTACTGTTCGTGGAGTGATGAATTTATTAACATGTCTTTGTCGTTTTCGCCCTTTTTGCAAGGGAATCAATTGTCACATTTCTATCTCCAAATTTCTAAATTGACCCTCACGTGCCTCATGCATAAAGTAGGACTGTAGGACACTGAATTTAAAATAGAAAAATCTAAAATAAGGTTTTTCATTTTAAAACATTAATTTTTTAAAGTTTGAAAAATAAGATTTTTTCCCCTTAAACACTAGTTATATATTCAAACATTCATAAAAATAGAAATGAAAATTTTGGAAAAAAATCAAAACTAAATGAGCTCTAGCACAACTAATTTTATTTTATGATATCAAAGTTGGTGAAAATTTAAATACAAAACTTCAAATCATATCTTTAGAGTTTGCAGTAGCTGCTAAACTAAAATTTGTTCATTAGAACAGAGCCTAAGTGGGATTTTTGCAATTTTTACGAAGTAGTAAGTTTAGGCGCAAAAGAAATGTTTAAATATTTTTGGCCAATAATAATATCGAATTGTACTGTTGATGCTACTGTTAACGACCTCCCAAATTGTAAATGCATATTCCCATTACTACTTTACTGGATAGCAGATTCCCATTACTACATCAATTTTGTACGTATAAATTTTTTTGTTTTCTTTCATTTATTTTATCTTTCTCTTTATTGATAATCCAATAATATTAATGATATCCATAAAAAAATATTTATAATTTAATATGATTTTCTATTTATTGAGTGGCGTCAATGGACACCCCTCAATAAAGATTGGATCCGCACTAAGAGAAGATCACTTGTCCTTTTTTGTTTGCTTGTCCCACATATCAATAATTAACCGTGGTGTTACATTTTTTATTAAAAATTAACAAGTTAATTAAATACCGTTACTCATATACAACAAAGGACAAGATGAAAACATGAAAAAATGAGACAACTAATAACCGGACCCCACTGCCGAGACAAATTGGCTTTGGGTTTGTTTATTATATAGAAGTATTTCGTACGAGATCCAAATTCCTAATGGCAATGATATTATTATTAGTCCCACGGTCTTTCAGTCGACCGATGGAGCGGAGCGATGCTACCACCGACACCTCGCTCCTCTATTATTATAACCCGACTCCTCAGATCTTGCCACGTGGCTGTCCACCAATAGAAAACGCGCTAAGCTTCGATCCTCTGGACCCCGACACACCTGTACTCCATCAACTCCCACTCGGCGACCGAACCCTCATGCGCTTTGGCGTTGACGAAACACGAAGAAGCCACGACCACGAGAGTACGGGTGAACCCGGTCGCAGGCAATCACAACCTCTTGTCTTTCGAGCTCTGTTTTCGCTGCTCTATAGAATCCCACTTTGCGGAAGGGACATTTCCGTTTCACTGCAGCTTTTAAATCTCACTCGCTCTTCTCTCAAGGTCGGAGGAGCAGTCGGCGACGGCGATGGAGCTTTTCTACTTCTTCATGTTCGGCGGGCTGGCCGCTGTGGTCGCCGCTCTCGAACTCAGCAAGAGCAACAAAGATCGAATCAACACATCTCCTGCTTTCAATTCATTCAAGAACAATTACCTCCTCGTCTACTCTCTTATGATGGGTACTCTTCCTACTCTCCTTTTCTCGTTAGATCTTCAATGACCAGTACCTACTCGTTTCTGATCTCATTTCCATGTTCCAATTATCTGAATCGAGCTGTCCATTTCGTCGATTCGGCTTTAATCGGGACGCTTGATGGATTATTCGTTGATTTCACCGTTTCTTCACGAAGCCATTTTCAAATGTGCTCATGATTTGAGCGAGAAACGGTAAATCGGGCTTTGATTTAGCTCACGAGAGTTTGACAAAATTTGAATCCTAGTGCTATCTTCGAACGAGAGTATTGGATCTGGTGTTCTTTGGGCGAATGCTCAGTTGTTCATTGACGGTGCATCTGAATTCTTCTGTCTACTCTTTGATTATGGATCGGCCAATGAGATCAGACAACTGAACAAATCCCGTTTGATTGAAGTATTAGTTTTATAAATACGCCGACAGTGTCATAGTGGTTTTGTTTCACCAATTTACGCGCCTTGTAGTATTTATGGCCGCTTTGAGGGACAATGGACTGCTATCCTGGTAGTTAGTTGCTTGCGAATGCTGTGTTGATAAGGTTCACTTACTGAAGACTTGGGTAGAACTTTGTGTTCAAGCTGGGCCTCAATGCAAATTTAGCGTTGTGTTTGATTAGTTGATTATTTCTAAATGTTTGATTCACATTTTTGTTGCTTCGTTGGATCTGCTGTTTGTTCTGCCTAACTTTTTGTGTTTTATCAATTGGCACTAGCTGGAGACTGGCTACAGGGTCCTTATGTATACTATCTATACAGCACATATGGATTTGGGAAAGGAGATATCGGGCAACTTTTTATTGCTGGTTTTGGATCTTCTATGTTGTTCGGAACAATTGTGGGATCTCTGGCAGATAAACAGTAGGCGTTTTTTGTAAACACTATTTGCCATTATACTGTGGAGTTTGTTTCCCTTCTATTTACTTAAACTTGATAAATGGTCTGAACGGATTTTTATTTTTATTTTTTATTCTTTGCTCCAGGGGGCGTAAGAGGGCATGCATTACTTATTGCATAACTTACATATTGAGCTGTATCACCAAGCATTCTCCTCAATACAAAGTGTTGATGATAGGCCGTATTTTGGGAGGAATTGCCACTTCCCTCCTGTTTTCAGCATTTGAATCATGGCTTGTTGCAGAACACAATAAGGTTTAGTATCATCTTTTCATGCTAATTTTGATTTAAATAAGAAATTCTTCAGCATAAAGTTCTGAAAGTCCATGTGACTTAAGGTTTCTGCAGTTTCAGTTTTCTATTTTTAAGGAACTGGTCTCATCTTATTGTTATTTGTTCTCGGATGGCCGGATGAGCCTTATTTTTTATGCCTATGTTCCTTTAATTGCTTCAGAGAGGCTTTGACCAGCAATGGCTATCATTAACATTTTCCAAGGCAATATTTCTGGGCAATGGTCTCTTTGCTATTTTGGCCGGCCTGTTTGGGAATTTACTTGTTGATACCCTCTCTCTTGGACCCGTTGCCCCATTTGATGCTGCTGCATGCTTCCTAGCTATTGGTATGGCCGTTATTATGTCTTCATGGTCTGAGAATTATGGAGACCCCTCAGAAAACAAGGATCTTCTCTCTCAATTCAGGGGTGCTGCTGTCGCGATAGCTTCTGGTAAGTAAGAAGGCTACTTCACCTTAATTAACTCGTCTGTATCATTTTGCTCGACCGGCCTATCTTCTCGTCTTGCATGATTTATGTTAATTTATTGAGTTTAAATTCTTTGTTTTCTATATACTGACATGCTTTATTCCTTCAGATGAGAAAATTGCTTTGCTGGGTGCTATCCAATCTCTTTTTGAGGGTTCGATGTATACGTTCGTATTCCTTTGGACCCCAGCCTTGAGCCCAAATGATGAGGAAATTCCTCACGGGTTTATTTTCGCCACGTTTATGCTGGCTTCGATGTTGGGAAGCTCCCTTGCTTCTCGTTTGATGGCCCGTTCATCACCTAGGGTAGAGAGTTACATGCAGATTGTCTTTATAGTCTCTTCTGCCGCCCTACTGCTTCCAATCATAACAAGTGTAAGTACCACAACATTCTTTCTCGATTGCTAAGTGATATAAACTTAAGTGATCTAACGTTCTGGATTTGTAACAGTTCCTTGTAACACCTTCAAAGGTGAAAGGTGGAAGCATCTCTTTCTCCGGTTGCCTTCAGCTTCTTGGTTTCTGCGCCTTTGAGGCCTGTGTTGGTATTTTCTGGCCATCGATTATGAAAATGAGGTCTCAGTACATTCCTGAAGAAGCTAGAAGCACTATAATGAACTTCTTCCGCATTCCTCTCAACATTTTCGTTTGCATTGTGCTATACAATGTGCGTCACAGGCTCCAATCAAACCTTTACTTTAATCGATTCTTTGCTCATTTTCCCCCCTTTCTAATCATAATTTTATCTTTGACCTTGAAGGTTGATGCGTTCCCCATCACTGTTATGTTTGGCATGTGCTCAATTTTTCTCTTTGTGGCATCTATTTTACAAAGGAGGCTCATGGCAATATCGGAGAAGCCAAGTGCGTAAAAGAGTCATATCTCGCCATGTTCTTTCTGCCTGTGTGAAAAATTTTACTTTGCGACTGATTGTAACCTGAGTTCATCTGTTGCCAGCATTCTTTGATGCTCCATCAGCTTTTGATAATTGCACCTTTGTTTTTGTTTTTTTTTTCCAGAGGCAGAGAACTGGACAGCAATGAAAGAAAGGGTCCCAGAGGCAGAATCTCTAAACATTTAGGTTAAAATGACTTCAGACCTCGCAGATTACTTGGTGGGTTGTGAATGGCGGACATCACACGGTATACAGTTGCAGTATTTGTTCAATTAAAAGGTCGGGTTTCATTTTATTGGAAATGCTACATTGCTACATGTAAGAGAAGTGGTGGTCTGCCCGGATTAAAAAAAATGAGGGTAGGGTAAAGGCCCTTTATTGAGAGTTTTTCTTTTTGTTTTTGGCCTCCACAGCTTAGTAATGTTCATCAGTCAATCTTTAAACCAACCGTCTGGGAAATTGTAGTGAAAGCTTCTGATGTAAAATTTTCTAGACTGGATTCACATTCTCAATTAAATATATTTGATTAGCATATTTATTCCTTTTTATGCTCCTCTCAGAGTTTGGTATCAAAGGGCATACATGGTTTCCAAATTTCTTGAGTTTTGGTTCAAATGATGAGTTGGATGAATTTAAATGGAACACACTAACAGAGAGTGCCTTGGCCTCTTTCTGTAACAAGGCATCTACTTTTCTGAGAACGTTTGAAACCGACAAATAACGAACGATGACGTGCAGGGATAAAGAAGAGAAAGGGAAGTGATTACGAATCAAAGGAGAAGATGTGTGCACCTTGCACTTGTGATAAGCTATAGATTGTACAGAAAGATGTGATAATTTATTGCTAGGGAAAAATACAAAAAAATAAAAATAATAATCCAAGCTCTCTACATTTTCTGTCAATTTATACAGAATGGGAACTACAAACAATTACAGAAGAGGAACAAATAAAGAGCGGAGAAGTTGGACGCCTAAGTTTTGTCAGCGCCTACACCTTACCTGTACAAACAAAATAAACACTGAAATACAATCCACGGGTTGTTTTATGTCAGTCATTTCGCAGCAGCTGATTGCGAGCAACCTCCAAGTCTCCGAGGAAGAAAACGATTTTATCCAGAATACTATCCCGAGACTGCTCTGCCACTGGCTCCAAATCCAATTCACCCTCCAGATGTTCCTCCATCCTCTTTCGTTTTGAACCTAGATGTTGTTGGATTTCACCCATGTGAACCAGATAGTAGTGACGGCCCTCCCTGATTACCTTTAGCCCACTGGAAAAATGTTAAGCAAGCGCAGTGTTATTCACTATAAGATGCCCATGCCAACATATCAATAATCACTGCAATAGTGTTAAGTAAGATCTCAGTGCTTACAATCCAATCCGGTCACAGCGGTCTCGTGTCTGGTAAGCATCCTTCCAAGATTTAGAGCTGAAGGTCGGCTCATAGAAGGCAGCATGATCTTCTCCCCATCTCTCCTTAAAGAGCTTGGACCATAACATGTCATCTGAGGCCAACATCTTCCATTTCCTGCAAACTACATAACGCAGTATCTAGTTCACCGTTTTTGTAAATCCCATATTGGAAGTGATTTAACAGCACCAATCTTGTAATGAAATATGACTACTACAACTATCTGAACTCATTACCATTTTATGATACCTTTCCACACACAGAAAAACTTATGAAATACTCCTAATAGTTTTGAGTATTCCCTCATAAAGTGTTGTGTCAAAAAGGACATCTGCTTTTTGCATTAAGTTAGTGTTAACAGATTTATAGTTGTCTTCCATCACAAGGGGATGGTCTGCCTCAATTCCTCACTCTGATTAAGAAAATCCTACATACCCCCCTTGCAAACCTAAGCACAACTGGGCAGTAGGTTAGTTTTCCTCTGTTGATGCATTTTGATGACAAAAGAATCTAATTGGAAGAAAACGGTTCTTCTCAAATATTGCCAAATGGATAAAAAAGATGAAAACAGCAATCAAAGTCCAAATTTTCAGTCAACAAAGAGTTTAACTTTAGCGTTGTGGATTACATCAAAGTGTGTTAAGACCACCCACCCAGCTCAACAAGATGATGAAGAGACTCTTACTGGTTGAATTCCACCTCTAACTAGATGTTCATTCATATAAAAGCAACAGAAAGTCCCTTCAGTACCGATCTAACATCAAGATAATTAAACTGGATTAACATCTATAAATTCATAAATCCTGATCAAAACATAAAAAGAGGATCAAATCATATTATGGAATCGGATGAGAGAATGAGCAATCGGCAACGGGATCGGAAAGAAGGAGAGGGAGGGGTTGGTACCTCGCTGAGCAGCTGCAAGGTCGCGGTGATCAAGCAGTCGGAAAATCTTGAGAGACAGATCAGCAGGCAGCTTCTCCATCTCCTCCACTACAGATCACCGTAAAAATAAAATGGTGGCCCGATTCCTCAACTTTCTTGTGGTCGACGACGACGACGACGACGATAACGTATCGATTCAGAAACATCAAATCTCATTGAAGTCGCTCTCTCGTCTTTCCGATCGGAACATTATGGTGCACTCGCTCCTCCTCCTGCGCGCGTGTACGACAACGGCCATGCGTCACAATCATGCTGCATCTTACCAGATTCCAGATTCACCGCGCTCTCCCAGTTTTAGCGCCAGAAATCATCTTTGCTCTTTCCTTCCGTGAAAAAGTACTTTTACTCTGAAAAAGTTTGTGTTCTTTAACACAACAAACCAAAGAAAACTTTCTCATATTTCTCTCTCCAAAATTCAATTTATTGTTACTTTTTTACCAAATATGCTACAAAGAACACAACATTTGTCACTTAATTATTCTAACACTTTTCTTTGTTGGAAAGTCCCTAAATGTTTACAGGTCCCTTAAGTTTCCTTAATAAGTAAGTTTTTTCTATGAAATTAACAATTTATCTTTTTCACTATCTTTTTTTTATTTTAATTTTTTCATTTTCTGATTTGATATCACTACTCCAGTCACTCAATTCACTCAACTCTTATCATAATTTTTTTATAATTTGATTTGACACCGCTAACACCACTCATTTCTATCTCTTTTTAAGGATAATTTTGTTAAATTTTCACAATTTTCTACTTATCTTAATCCCTATGCTAAAACAAAATATTGCAAAAAGAAAAAGGAGAATAAAAGAAGAAACGGTTACAATACTTTTATCGACCAGGTGCGTACGGTCTGGTAAAAGTCCATTTTTGCTATTAACACTCTACAAGATAGAAAATTTTCTCCATTCACTTATTGGCTAGAGGTCCATTTTTGCTATATCACCACTCTGCAAGAGACAATTTTCTTCATTCACCTATTCTTTGTGTTTTTAAAAGAGTGACTCAACAGAAAACGGTTAGCTTATACTACTATAAGCACTCCACAAGATAGATAATTTTCTTCCCTACTTCAACAAAATTTTGTTGTACTTGAACAAAATTTTATTGTAAAAATGGTTCGAAATTATGAGTATGTTGGCAATGTTACAAATCTATATCTGTCGCTTAACGGAAATTTTGTGCTCAAATTGACTCTTAGGGTTTTTGAAATGTATTGAACATCATTCTAGTTTTATAATTTTACATTTTGAGTTATCACTTGTAATTACGTGTGCATTGTTTCAAAAAAAATTCAAACTTAATAATATTAATTATAAACAGAGTTTAAAATATCTAAATAATTATCAAATATGAAAACAAATGTTTAAAATATTATCAATGATAATATTTGTACTAACGGTGTGTAGTAGTATACATGTAACATGCTGATCTTTTTCTTGCTTTAATTGTTACTCAAACTTTCAATCATTTGCTTAATTTAAACTATTTTTATGAAGATTTTGTTAAGGACTTTTTAAAATATACTCTCTCCATCTGTCAAAAATTGTCCCTTTAATTTTTTTGTTTCAAATATCAATGTTTGACTCAAATTTTAACAAAGATAAACATTGAAAAAATTCATGAAAAAATATTTAGAAAATTTATATTGCAAATTTTACTACACATGGGAATTATTTGATTTTTGATGTCTAAACATTCATGAAAAAAATCATAGATTAAATACTGTGAAACTGTCAAAACAAATGAGATGATCTTTTGCGGACAGAGGGAGTATATTTTTAGAAACTTAAATTATTAATTAAATTATGCGCATGTGAATTACTTGGAATTGTATATCAAAATGTCGAAAAAACAAAATTCATAAACTATATGCTAAATAAAATGTATAATTTCAAATAAATTAAATATTATCGTGAAAGATTTTTTGCATTATCCAAATATTTTAATAGCCGTTGTAGATTTTTTAGAAACTAACAATTCATTCTTACATTTACATTTGATAATTTAGTATTTTTTTCGCACTTAAATTGTATTAGCTCGTAAAACCTTAGTAGTATTACTTATTATAGAGTAATTGTTTTCTACAAAATCTCATATTAAGAAGATTTGAGTAGTAAGATTTGAGACGTAGTTTTATAGCCACGGTTCCTGGCTAGGGTAGAGAGGACTCTGCTTGTTCCTGAAGGTTGATAAGAGAGATGGAGTTGAAATTGTACCGAGAACATAAAATTTTAGGATTGAGGTGGTAAATTCAGAAGAGTTTAGATTCAAAGTCAAAGGCTGTATGAAAGCCAACTGGACGGAAAGCATGGAATTGTAAGACTACAGAATCGCAGCACAATATAAGCAACCCTAACATGAAGCCTCAATAACAAGAGTGACAATGATGGTGCTCAAAACAGATCTGACTCTTCTATTTTTAAACTTTCTGTAACTCCTAATGTCAACTTTCACTTACCCCAGTTCATATCCAGGTAACAAACGCTCGCAACTCGTAGTGGAAGACAACCAAAAGTAAACAAAAGAGCCTGTCACTGTACTCTGTCAGTTGCTGATCTGAATGAGCTTGGCATATGTGCGCAAGACAACTTGTGTACAAACTCATGCAAGAGAAATGCAGAAATGCCTGGGGTTTATGTCTTCAAAATCTCCAAGTATCGCTATCTACTCCAGGAAGAAATTTTCATCTATTATTATTCCTAGGCAACAATGACAATGCAGATTCAAGTAGATCGGCGAGTCTTCCTTTCAGCTTTGAAACTGTGTTTGGTAGAATCTCGTGGGTACTTGTTTCTTCAGAGGAGAGGATGTGCAGCTGCCGCTCAAGATACCTATGAAGACTTGCATCGGCAACATTAATCAGACAAAGTGAGGGACTTGTGTGCATGATTTTTGTTAAAAGAAATCCAGCCAATATATGTTGACCTGCCTTTACCAGCTCTGATACAAAAGCTGGAAACAAGATTCTCATAAATAGAAATAGCTTTCCATCATTGTCTTCCCAATCTTCATCCTTCTTTCTCTTAGTCTGCTTTGACAACCGAGCTTCTTGAAACTGGTGAGACAAACTACCAACAAGATAGCAGACATAAGAGAAGACGGTACCATATGAAGATTTACTGATGATACTCGATATAACCCCTGATGATAATACGAGCAACAAAAACTCATGCTCCTTGCTCATCAAATCAGATATGCCTTCTTGCTTCAGCTTCTCTTCCATCATATCCAATGACTCCAACTGTACTGATTCATAAGGTAGAATAAGCATTATCTTCACTGCCATCATATAGTTGTTGCCAATTATAGAATGACTCAACCTCCTTACATCACCTTCATCAAGCAATACTGTCCCAGACTTTGAAACAGATTCATCAATTATTTTTAATACATCTCCGGATTGAGAGACTGCAAGTTTTGTCAAAAGTTCTGCCCAACAAATGTGCAAAGGATGAACAGAACCTGCAGCATCTTTCTTCTTCTCCACAACTTCAACTTCCTGGAAACTCTCCCATCCTTCATCCCAATCATCACCGTTCCAGATATGTTCTGCATTGGTGGCTTCTGCAGTGGATATCTCTCCTCTAACCACAAATAGCCCTTCCCACTCTTCTAAGATTGCCACCAAAACTTTGAAATGAGGGGTGGTAGTTGATACTTCAGTAAGCCTCAAGAAGCATGAAACTGCTGAATCAACATTTGAAAGATCATCAGGGGTGATCTCAATGCTCGTAGAGATGGATGACGCAAGCTGAGATGATTTAAGGGCAACCAAAGTACTTGTAAAACCACTGGAACTCTGTGCCGAATCCAACACCCTGTCACTATTGGAAGTTTCTGCTTTAACATAGAGTTCCGCATCCCATCCTTCCCAGGATAGAACATTTTGCTGCATTTCAGATGGAAAACTTTTAGTACTTTCACCCGAAATAAATTGCATTAGTTCCAGGGCATGAACGCGGACATTACTAGGTAGCTGCAAATTTGCAGAGAATCTGACAATTCTTTCCCAGACAATGCTTCTTACCCTCTTCAGCTCCTCCAAATTACCATCTAAATGGCCTAGAGATGAAATTAACCGGTACAATTTCTCATACTCCAGAGATCCGCCTTCTACGCTCTGCAAGATGGCTTCTAATACCTTCAAATAAAGATGGGGAAGATCCTGGTAATCTAGGTCAGCAGATAATGGACATTCAGATACAGACTCCAAGAATACTTCTGAAACAGCTCGAAAACCGCAACCAGCAAAAACCATGGCTTTGCAGAAATTGAAAAGTTCAACAGAGGAATCAGTTAATCCATGTCTGAGATAGCCAGTTATTAATCCCCAACACTCACTTGGAGAAACAGAGTCTTCCACCACCAACCTCATAACACTATTTAAACAACTAATTAAGCATTCTGGATAGAAGTTGGTGCTTTCAGATGATGTTACACTTAATGCAAATTCTTGCATTTCTTTTGACAATCTGATCCAGAAGTGCAAAAGCGAAACAAGGCATTCCTGCCATGTTGAGGTATCTGGAAAACTTGAAGTGCCATAGGGAGGAAGGATTACAGTGAAATACTGTTTCATAATGTTGAAGGAGTCCGATGGTTCCAAGAGTTTAATGTACTTTCTACAGAAGTCATAGGTCTGCTCAAGTTGGGCAACTAAATCCTGGAAGTTTTCAGGATTCTTGGCTTCAAACATTTTTCTAGCACTATTATCCAAAGAATTCAATATATTCTGCAGGAAATACTTATAGATGTCCTGCCATGATATAAGACCCTCAGGCACAGAGCCGTTGAAAATACTTGACATATTCTGTACCATTTTCGCCAAAGCATCCAAATTAATTTCATCGACATGGGAATAAACTTCTGCACTGAAATGCTGTAAATTTACACCACTTAACCCAGCAACATTTTTAAAGTTCAGGCGCTCTATGAATGAAATTCTTTCACATTCCTGCTGAATCAGCTTGTAAAACTGAGGTAACCCAATGGGAAGTGCATAAGCTGAATCTGGATCTATGACTGGTAAGGGTTGTTTATTTTCCTCCAACTGAATGTAGCACTGAGAGAGAAGGCCAAATATTATAGCAAGGCGCTGCTTTTTGCAACCATCAATTGCAGGGTATACAACCAAAGACAAAGTCTCAATGGTCTCCAGCGGATAACTCAGTATTACTTCCTTGATATCCGATATCCCAACCATGATATCAGCATCAGTCCAAATATCAGAAGTGAGAACTGAAGTTAGGTACCGCAGTATGACCTGCAAAGACACATAACATCATTTAGTGGCTCAACAACATGCAAGCAGAACCAATAGAGAGGTCTAACTGATGTACCTCAGCCTGGCTCAAGCCATGGGTATGAGACAATTCCAGTAAATCCTTCAGAATTCTCTTCTTCTCCAACTTTAGCGAGTCAATCAATGAAAAGACAGTACTTCTAATATAATTGATATCACCAGACAAAAACCGAGCAGTGTCGACCCCTGGTATGATTTGCTCCAGCACTCTAGATTGATCTGCTACCTGTTTTTTCTCTTCTAATTTCAGTTTCCACTCTCCCCAAAATGAGGACTGTATTTTGTCGAACTTTTCTATTTCATCTGCAAATTGGTAACCAGATTAATAACAGAATGTCCCAACATGGAGGAATGATGTATTATGATGGAACTAATTATAAAAGGGCATAGAAGGTAGGACATGCCAGAAATATGCATAAACCAATTACCAGAATCAGTTGATTTCTGCTTCTCTTTAAACTTTCTGAGTAGTAGGCCTCTCCGTTCATCAGGACCTTCACACTCAAGTCCGTGACTATGCAACATACTATAGGTCATCCCTATGTTCATGATGCTAGAAATTTCTTGGTAATTCTTCCTTGTTCTCAACTGCTCTTCTATCACATCTACCCCACTATACGCATCGATGATATTTAAAAGAAATGAACAGCCAATGACATCATCCACTTCAGTAACTGGTGGTTCCATTATTGATTTTGCCAGTGATGCAACCAAATAATCACTGGGAGCAAAACCATTCCTTGCCAGCCAAGACAAAATAGTTACCACAGCTTGCGATCTCACACTAACATATTGCTTTCCCAGAACCGGAGTTGAAAATTTCTTCTGATATTCTACCTTTTCAGCCAACTTAATCAACCATGGAAGTTGTATGGCAGCAAAAGACAAGATCTTCCCATTTTCTTTCAAAACAGAGTCCCAACTGCTGCCATTTTCAACTGGCAAACTTCTGGAAACTATGTTAAGCATAGTTTTTATATTATTGAGATGAGCCTCTTGATCATCAGCATTTGCTTCTTTAGCTAATTGAGGACAGTTTTTCAGGTCAGCAATTTCTTGCAGACTGTATCCAGGAAGTGAGATAACAGAAGTGCCTTGAATTGAGAATGTTGAAGAACTTGTACCAGTTAAAATCATCAAAGTCTCACACTGCTCTTGCATGTCAAGATCTTTCCACGCATGGAGTAGCTCACCTACTGATTCTTCATCACAATGGCTTAATGCAAAACCAAGCAGCTGCTTTCTAGAACTGATATCCATGTTCTCAAGAGGAGGACCCCTTGCTATTGCAGCACATAGATCCCAAACAACACCATGCCCTTTTCTGGCCAGACCAATGCATAGATCAAAGGCCAATTGCAAGTCACCAGCAACAGCAGCTTCTCTAGCAATAGCTTCCTGCACTGCTGATACTTCTTCTGATGAGTTCAATCCAAGGAGTTTGGCAACTTCAATAAGTTCTTCAACATGAAGGTATGCTCCAGATTGAGTTATTGCCATCTTTATGATCTCCATGGGATCTTTTATCTGTCGGAATTGCATGGGCAAAAGACTCACTCCAAGGTCAGGAAGTTTAACTGTGAGAACATCAATAAGATCAGCCTCAGCCTTCAAGACTCTGCTACTAGGAAATATATTTAGACATTCCCTGGCCTTCCATATCTGAGAAAAATTGCAGGCATATGCAATCAGTTAACAAAAATAAAGACAAAATATTTAGCCACTTCAATTCACAGTACATCAAGATCCATGAGAAATCATCGGGCCAGTTTGTTTCCAATTTCTAAAAAAGCATTATTTCAATTTGATTTTTTTATTACAAAAACCAACGTCATTTGGAAGATAAGACTATATATACATAAATATCATTTGAGTTTCGTTTAGAAATTATTTTATGTTTCATGAACTGTGAACTGCAAAGCCTAATAAATTCTTCTTATATTTGTACTATAACTATTTGAAAAAATTGTTTTCTTGGACTTTTTAAAGTGTATTATTTCAATAAATAATTCGAACATATATTTTAAAACAGACATATTAACAGCAGTCTTAATAAGTCCAAAGAACTGGACCTTAATTTTAAAAACGAAGTGGCATGTTCTCCATCAATTTCGTAACCAATAAGAACACTGAGATCTTCAATTTGCAGGAACAGTGCACTTACTTCTGAGCTTGTAAGGCTCGAGGCAGAATAGAAATACTCCCTTGCAGCTTGAACAACAAGATTTTCTGCTCTTTCTGTTGTCAAAGAAACTGAACCAGTACCCTTGAGGTAATTCCTCGCTAAAGAAAACTTCCCAGCTTTCAGCAGCCCCCTGCAGAACTCCGTCAGCATATAATCAAGGTCCAAAAAGGGGAAGGCCTTCTCCCGCAAACATAGCATATCTCTCCAAATATTTGCCCAATCATTATCCGCAGGACTGGGTTGTCGCCTCATAAATCTTGAAAGGACAAGGCGAAGAATCTGTTTTACACCTTTCTCATCCAAATGGGCCTCTAGGAAAAAAGTAATGGGTTTGGGCACCTGCAAAGGGAAAGTCACTGTTCAAGTATGCTAGTGTAGCATATGAGCATCCTTGTAAAGCAAATGAAGATATGAAGGTAGTAATGCACAAATTCAAGTCAACCTTCCATCTGTGAACTAGGGCCTATCAAATAAACAGAGTAAGAACACTCCCTCTGTTCCAAAATAATTGCCCCATTTTTTTGGGTTATCCCAAATTGATTTTTCCTTTTTCCTTTCAAGAAAACTGATCTACCAACTTTACCGAAGTACCCTCAATTCTCATTCACATCTTAAAAATGGGTTGCACCAGGTTTTCTCTTTCTTTCTTTCTATGTTAGGGTACAATTGTCAACATACACACATTCAACCACCCTCCTTAATATTCATATCCAATCAAAATGAACAATTAAATTGGGATGGAGTAAAAAATACTCCGTATTTAATTTGTTGATGTAAAATTGAGTTGAAGAGAGTTAAATGAGAAACATTATCAGCTTTATTGTTACTCTCAATGTTGTTATTCAAATGGAAGAAAGCACAGGAGACAAGGTGCACCTGATAAAATGCAAGCAATCTTCCTGCCTCAACATGTCCTTCAGACATTTTACACCTCTGCTCTAGATCTCCAACATGAATCTCAGCATCTATTAGATAACACAAAATCATTTGCACCAAAAGAATATGACTACTAGAACAATAGATTTAACATCCAAATGACAAGATACAGTACATACAGATGATAGACAGAAAAATGCGGCACAACACCAGTATCAAAGAAAACAGCATTTGAGGATAAGATAAACAATGCCTCAGTATGAACGAAAAGCGAAGAAACTTTCATAACTATAAAGGTGTGATGCTAGAGTATACTATAACATCAGCCTGTTATCCACATAACAGATGTCTTCTGAATAAAGAACCAACAATAGGGAGTAAGGTTCTTTTCTATAGCTGAAACTTAATGCAGGAAACAACTTCATGTGCCATGATATGCATGCTGATTTTACGATCTCAATCTTATAATAAGACATGACTATAGCAATTATCTCTACTCATCACCATCTCATAATAACTTTCAAGCAAATGTAGAAAATTTATGATGATGCCAGCTTTGGAATTTCATCTCATTGCTCCTTTGTAAGAAAGTTGTCAGAGGAGGCTTATCAGGTGTAAAGTTGTGTCACTATGTTTTTTGCATAAATTTATGGTGTAAGCTAATTTTAGACAATTAATTGGCACTATAAACTTCATGCCACTGACCCCAACATAGTTCTGAGAAAGGTGCAGTATGATGATAACCAGCTTGCTTTTACACTTTTGTGCAAGAAACTGGTGAAAAAATAGAGCCAATCACAAAAATAGGCCAAAACCACAGGGAAAGATGAAAAGAACATCAAAAAGGAGAGTTGGTTTTGAAAATTGAATGATTAAAAAGATTCCTCAGCACTTAAGGAACAGGCTTAAGTAATTAACTGTTAATTAACTGTTTTGCATAAGAAATTAGCAATCAAATTGAGATCCTGGCAATCTGAAAGAAAAATGAAAATTAGTTTTGCCAACTAATGATAAATATGAAGATGTCAACAATGATCAAGATATAGATTGTTCAGAAGACAATACAAAAAAGATTAAAACCTCAATTAGCGATGTAGCGAGTTCAGAGTACTATACCCCTCTTATGTGGAAGACATGACAAAATTGCGGCCATGGTACCCCAACTATCAGTAGATGTACAATTATATATGCACTGAAGAGCGCAGTCCACCGCGTCAGTTACATCCTTGAAAAAGCCAAAGCTTTCTACATCCTTGCAGCTTTCCTCAAAAACCATTAAGCATATGTCTAACCTATTCTCAGCAGCAGCCTCCTTCAACCATCGAACTAGAAATGACTCGATGTTTCCATGATCTCCAGGAAAATGGCCAGTCACACCCTGTTCCTGACTTGCCTTTGTGTCTCGCATTCTCTTTTGCATAAATGGAACTGCCTTGCTGTGCAATTGTTCAATTATATCCTCCTCTTTCCACCCCTTAAGCATTTGTTTAAATTTTTCATAATCAGACAACTTTTCCCATGCAATAAGGCTCAAAGCACTGCCCATTCCAGCATCAACACTATCTGAATAAACCAGTTGGTGCAAGTATGAGATATCCTCAAGAAATTGCTGCAACTGGTAAATGCCTTTTTGACAAGCTATGTCAACCAAGCAGAGGCAGTTTTCCAGTAAACCACTATAAGAATCAATATCTCTCGCTCTGTTCTTGTACCAAGCTGAGAGATTGTCCACTGAGGGCCAAATAAAGCCCAGGGAATGCCTGATAATTGGTTCAGTTCTGATCAGGGATGCTATTTCATAATTATCTGGTAACTTCTCAATAAACTTGACCATCCTATCACATTCAACCCAGTCTTCTTCTCTCATTGCAATATTTGTTGGAGGGCACCTCCCTGGAAGAAGTTGTGCATATGACTTTACAGGAATAGTTTCAGGAATAGCAGCTAGTATTTCCAACATAAAGGAACTCAGAGAATAAGGATGGCGTTTGAAAAGGAGGTTCAATGCCCCAATCTTCCCACTTTCAGAAAGTGTCACAGCAGTTTCATTAACCGGCATAACACGAAATTTCCAGTAGTCCTGCACAGAGAACCTGCATTGGACCGTAATTGAGCTATCTCCCAGCCTAATCACATAAATGAATCTGAAAGTACAATCCTAATGATGCCATGTTTGAGGAGCATAGAGAACCTAATTTAGATTGAAATTTTGCTTTAGAAAGAAGAACGGAAAGGGAGAAATCAGGTCCAGCATTATAGGGACTAACTGATGACTGCAATATCAGATTAAATAAAAATGCGGTCCTGCATGTAGCATGTCTAACATATCCATGTGCTCCATAAAGATACTGCAGCAAGGGACAAATAACTTAGGAGAATAAAAAAGGAAAACAAAGCCACATGCTCCCTGAATAAAGATCACAACACTAAAACTTGCAAATAAACCATTTACGGAGAAGCTCAGATCAGCTTCAAATACATTACATACCGAAACATGCAAATAAACCATTTATATAGTTAATTTAGATAACCTACAAAAATGCATGTTTATCTGCAACAGCAAAATAAAAATGGGAAAGCAGATACCTGCCCATGTTTATTCCAATAAAGGTTTCCAACTTGTCATTAAATTGCAACAGCTGCAACCTAGACATGCGAAAATCCCAAATTTCACCAGATTCATGATCTTCAGATCCAGCAAATCTGTACAGGTCAGTCAGCTGCAATCCATGAGAAAGTAGAGCCTTTGCTGCTGCTTCTGTTGGTCCAACTACTTCCACACACTGAGAAAGGACAAACCTGTGATCCTTAATGTTTGACAAATATTTATTTATGTCACAGATTCCTTTTTCAGAATTTAACCACTGTGATTTCAAGACTTCATCACGATCCAGCTGATGACAGTTTGCAAAGTCCAAGGCAGCGTCATATTTGCAAGTGCTAATTAAAATTTTATACATTTCTGGAATGGATTTCTCACAAAAAGACATCAACCTCCAATGAAGCCTTGAAAACTCTGATGCATTACACTCGGCTTCAGTGATCTGCTCCACTTCGTCCCTCCTAATACTATCATAAGAACCAACTTTCTTTGCAGATGATGAACTCTCTAGAAGAAAAATATGACCTCGAGTCTCCTGGACTCTTTCAACACAAGAAATAGACCGGGTAGGTCTGGTCCCTACTTGTTTCAAACCACTAACAATGTCAACCATGATGACAGGACCCTTTCGCTTTACGAGTGTGAGAACATGATCACACCACCAAGTAAAATCTACCACATCTCTCAAAATCTCTGTACACTCATTTAGTGACTGATCAGTTAATTGAAAGTCCGATCTACCTTCCAAACCAATGTTTAAAAGTGAGTGACTTCCCTCATCCCACTTAAAAACATTTATATGCCCATTCATATCAATTGCAGCAATGTGATTGCCTTGCGGGGAAATAAGCACCTTCGGATAAGCTAGTTCAGACGTATGACCACTTTGTAGATTATATGTCCCTTCAAACAGAGTACAAGACAATGGATCCAACACCAAATCCTGCTGTCTACGCCAGAGAGAAATGACACAGGGTCCTGAAATAATATGAGAATGACCAATCAATATATTGAGAAACAGAGATGCTTGAATTCAGATAGGTGCATGAAGCACCGACCATTCCACAAAGTCCACTAATACAATAGTGGGGGGGTGCAGGGACTGGAACCAAGAAACATGTAGAAATGTAGAAATATTTCCGTCAAACCAGATTATTTTGACAAATGAAACTGTACCAGAAGTATTAATAGATGTTACTGGGTAGTTGCTGGAACTACCAACGACAACAAGCAAAGAAAGGTCCTTGGAATAGTCAAAGCAGAAAACATTCCGAGGGAATTGCCTCCTTACATCACGGATGTTTCCAGAAGAAATCGAGGCACTTGGCTGCTGACTGATCTCAGCACAATAAAGTACTCCATCGGATGTCAAAACAATGAAACTGCACCTGAAATCAGTTGAAAAAACAGAGTTCAACAAATTCCATGTCTTTGTACAGCACTAAACAATGTTTAAGGTCAGAATTTTCAATTGAAAAACTAGTAAAATCTGAATCCCAGATGCTTTCAATCAGGTAGCAAAAGCTTACAACAAAGACGTCTGCACATCAGTAGCACCCTGCGCTATCAGTCCAGTTACAGATGAAGAAACTTTCATATCCTGTTTGGAAGCTCTGCTTATCTCCTCACCGTTTTCTTTAATGAAATATATCATATCATTGTCACCAACAAGTCCAAGAACACCATGAGGCTCCGACCAAGCTCCATGAGTGAATGAACCACTGGTATTACCTGATGCATGAGATACAGAAAAATAAGCAATTCCAGATTCGCAATTACAGTGTCATCATAGTTCACAACTCAGAAAAATGTCTTCCATGAGAACCAAAATGCATAAAGTTAGACCTTACTCGCGAAAAATCCGTATGGACTCTGATAATCATCCTCCTGGCGTAAGATTGTTACTTGATCCCCAACAACCACCGCGACGCGCTTGCCACTGGGTGAGACAAATAGTGAAATCGGTTTCTTCAACTTCTTCGGATTCCTATACTCACTCCACTTCGCTTTGAGCTGGCTTATCCCTTCTTGACGAGGGGAACAAACGAAGATCAAACCCAACAATCAGCACCAGAATTACTAGCAAACATAAGAGCACATAAAACAAGGAGAGGCATGACTTGTAAACCTCGAGCAGATAAAAACGATAATACGCCGCCATTAGCGCCTCCTTGTCTCTGAATCGCACCAAAATTAACATTATAGAAAGGATCAGTTTCTAGCTTGTCGACATTTAAAGGAATCGACTGAAATGAAAGAATCAACGGGTTGATTGACCTGTTGAAGAGGAGGATAATTGGAAGCATAAGGCCTGGAGGCATGAAGGCGAGTCTCATAATAAATTTTCCCGGCCGAATCCTCCATAGCCAACTCCTGCCGGTCGAGCCCTGCTCTCCTTTACGATCTCAAATCTTGCAGACAAGTCACGTTTCAGCACTGCAGGGAAGATGAACAGTTAAACAAAAAAACGACGAAGAAGAAACTGTGGAGAAGGTCGCCGATGATCCTCTCAGTTTGGCTACATGTTCATGTCAGTCTTCTATCTTTAAATCTGCTTAAATCAGTCATATCATTAATTTCATTATCATAAGGTTTGTTTTATACTCCTTAATCTCACAATGGTCATATATTCATGTTAGTGTTTACTAATTTTTATTTGTTTGAATTAGTTCTATATCTTGACTAATTTTAGCTCCAAATAAACTAGAGGAAATGGAGAATAGTACTATCATGGTAGTATAATTATTGTGAAAGAACTCATACTACAAATTACTCCCTACATAGATATTTTTAGAATCAAGAAGAAAGACTTGCTCAATCAATTTCGAATGTTACTGTAATAGTCCCTGCACATATTTTCAAAGGTACTTTTCTTTTCATTTGTTGTTGTGCTAGAAAACCCCTAAAACTATCTTCTCTATCCCTTTTTAACAACACAACTATCAAAATAGCGGAATAAAACTTCCAACTTTCAATGTGTACCAATATGACTACCACAATATATTTTTTTGGCATGGTATTCGGGCGTTCTTAATTACCAATTAATGGATAAAATCAGTATTTGATCCTAACACTATCTAATTAACAATTATAAAGACTAAAATATCCTTCATAATTAGATCTTTATACAAATAACATAACTAGTGATTTTACCCATTAGTTGGTAAATAGACTCAACCATTCACCAATTATCTATACTTTTTTTTGTTTTGCTAATTTAACCATTATGTATTTAATTCCTCCACCGAGACCACCACCTTCGTCAATCTCTCATTTTTCTCTCCTCTTTACACCCTAGCCTTTGTCGAGCATAAACCTTGGGTGACTAATTACCCCACTTCAATTTTTCATTTTTATATTGTTCTATTTCAGAAAATTTTAATTTTTTCCCCTTTTCAAAGTATCTCACAAAAAAACTTCTTTTTAAAAGAACTTTTCAACAACACTTTTACTTTATCACCCTCACTTTTCATTCTTTACTTAAAAATGACTCAATCTGTCCCATAAAAATTGCAGTTTTTTTTACCAGTTTCACAATATTTAATTTATGATTTATTTTTATCAATTTTCAGATATGTAAAGTTAAATGAATCATATGTTTCTCATAAATTGCAATCTATATTTTCTATATATATTTTCTTAAGAATTTTTTCACTGTTTATCCTAGTAAAATTTTGGGTCAAACACTGCAACTTGAAACATCAAAATCAAACACCACAATTTTTATGAGACTAGGAGAGTAACTATTGTTTTACGTACATATTTTACTTTATTAATCTCAAATGATCTTTAAGGTTCATTAATCTTCATAGTTAATCATATATATCACAATGGCGAACCCGAAAATTTTAATCTGTGGAGGCACAAATTCTTTCTCACTACTTAAACTTTGTTTAAGAAAAAAATCAATAATTTCTAAATTTCACATTATATGCCCAAAGTTTCCCATAAATTTAATTTGAAAAATATGTATAACTAACAAGTAAAAGCTATAAAAAGAAGTATGTGTGTGAGGAGGTGAGATTCTCATATTAGATAATATTTAACGATGTGGATAATCTAATTTCAAGAATAAAGTTATATTTATATTGAAACTATAATAATTATTTAAATAAATTTGAAATAAATAACAAATTTTTTAACTATTTTTATTGGTTCAAAAGACTAGGATATTGCAGTTTTATAAAATGTTAACACTTTTATTTAGTAGAAGACAAATAATTTATTTATTTGAGGCCTAATTATTTATTGCTCCCCTGAACTATGTTGACTCAATCACTTTAGTCCATCAATTATAATTCGTTCCAACTCAATCCCTCAATTAAAGTCCGTCAAGCATTTTAGTACTTTGACCACATCTCTATTTGTTGACTTCGAAGAAAATACTAGTTTAGTCCTTCAAGTTTCATAATCATATTCTATCTACCGAAACTTGTTATAGTGTCTCCACCAAAACCAATCCTTAACCCCGCCACCGGCTAAGTTTGACGCATCCTCTGATTCTTCTAATTCTGTTGTTTAACACTTTCAATTTTGTTCCACATTCAATCTTTGATCCCCTTTTGTTTTCTAGTATGATCGTTTTCTTGTTGGGTTTTGCAAGTCTTCACTGCCAAAGGCCACATCTTGATTCCCACTTTAACAATAGTTCCGTCCATGAAGGAATTCCAAAGAAAATGTAAGAAAAACAAGTAAAATCCATGGACGATCCATGTTTTTAAGTTTGCGACCTAATCTGGTCCTAAATTAAGTTTTTCTTACAATGTTGTCCTATATTTAAGTTATGCGTCTTGATGTCATCTTTTCTGTCGAAAATCGTCATTTAGATGAACGGTTGAGTGTGAAATTATGCTTTTGCCCTTAGTTAAGTGACCTATATGAAAACTAGAGAAAACTTAGTGCTTAAAACGAAAAAATAAGAAAGACGGGAGGGAGCTATACAAAAAATAAATGAAAGTGTTGCAGGGACAAGCTTGCGGCTCTCCTCCGTTGTCGGCGGGCTGGAATCGACAGCTCGTCTGCCTAGAGGCGTCGGTTGGCGGCGGAGAAGGCAGGGTTCTACTCTCTGACGATTTGCAAAGCTGATGGCGGTGACAGCCATAGCGGATCAGAGCTTCAGCCTCGGATCAGAGCTTTGGTTGTCCGCGAACGGAAGATGACGCTCAACCTGGTGGGATCTTGTCTGGTTCAGAGTCGGATCAGTTGTCAGCGTCGAAATCTTTGTCCTCACTAGAGCCAGGAACAGCACCGGCCCTACCATCAACTCTTCTTGTGCCTTTTCTTGGATGGTGGTTGGCCTGATTCTTCTTCTTTGGTGGAAACTTTGGTTTGGTCTTCAACTTCTTGAAATTGTACAATGCCATCCCCAGATAGAACCACACAGTTAATGCGTAGGTTTTGAAAATGTTGCGGTAGAATTGATTAATTTTAAAAAATTGGGATGTATTTTAGCAATTAATTATGGGGTAAAGTGCACCGGTAGTCCTGTAACTTTAATTCTTGTCCCACTGAAGTCCTGTTTTAACTTTCGTCTCAATAAAGTCCTGTTTTTCAACTTTTTTTAAATTTGTGGTCCTTTTCCATCTGACCTCAATTAAGTTTAATGGACTTTAGGGAGAAATGATAATTTTAGCAACTCAACTTTTTTAAAAAAAAATATTTATACCATAAGTTATAAAACTAACCATTTAGGTATACCCCCAACAATTATAAACTTAACACTTTTATCCAAAAGTTTTCTCACATTCCTTCCATCATCATGCCACCGTCTGGTCACTGGCACCGTCGTCGGACCACCGCAACTGCCGCCATCGACTTGTCGAAACACGCCGGCCTGGGCTAGCTATACGCCGTCTCCGATTCGCAGCCCCAGGCCACCGATTTGCGGCCCCAGGCAGGCGAATCGCGTCCTGGGTTAGCTAAACGCCAGCCCGTGGTCGCGAATCAACGACCTAGGGTCGCGATTTTCCAGCCACGGGCCAAGATACGGCGGCCCTAGGCCGAGATACGGCGAGCCTAAGCCCCGATCTACGATCCGGTGTATTATTTTCTCCATTCCGGATTTTCCAGCGGTGGTCTGGCAGTGGTCAGACGGATGTTGTAAGTGAAGGTGAAGTTTGGAAAATTTTGGGCTAAGTTTATAATTGTCAGGGTGTGCCTAAACGTTTAGGTTTAAAACTTAGAGTGTAAAAGATTTTTCTAAAAAATTTAATCGCTAAAATTATTATTTTTCTTAAAATCTGTTAAATTTAACGAATGTTATATGGAAAAGGACCGCAAATTTTAAAAAGGTTAAAAAATAGGACTTTATTGGAACAAAAAGTTAAAACAGGACCCCGGTGGGATAATAATTAAAGTTACAGGACTATGAGTGCACTTTACCCATTAATTAAGAGCAAAATTGTTATTTCACACTCAACCGTTCATTTAAATGGCGATTTTGCACGGAAAGGATGATATTAGAACGCGTAGCTTAAATATAAGATCGTATTGTAACAAAAACTTAATTTGGGACCGGATTAGGTCGCAGACTTAAAAAAAAGACTGTCCACAAATTTTACTCTAAGAAAAACGGTCTTTTTTCTCATACTTCACCTGCACCCGTGTTTGTTAGAATACTAGGTTTTTTGAGTCCTTACTTCGCAAAGGGAAAAAATTTATAAACTTACTCAAAAATGAAAATTTGAAAAAGTGAACAGTTATCGATAATATGAATATTTGAAAGACTAAAAGGTAAAGTTAAAGAAATCTTAAACTCTTTTTTGATTGTTGAAGAAAAGTTCAATATATCTACTGAATTTTGCACCAACTCTTTGACCTCATAAATTCAAGTAAAGTTAGTTTTAAAGAAAATAACCAATACAATGAATATGAAAGCAATTTAATTAGATAGGTAAAAAAACTTCATTCTAGTTTTTCACAACTATAAATAAATTATAAAACAAAATTACTCCTATCTACACATAAAAACTTTTAATTCGAGTTTTGCACATGTTCTAAGTTTTCACACCCTTTAAAAAAAATTAAATGTCTTAAAGAATGAAAATATAAAAAACGTGAAACGTTTAGAAAATTTCAGAAAAGAGTCATTTCTTAAGATGTTTGAAGCATTTTAAATCCAATTTGTGTGGTAAAGAGAATTAAGAAAGAGATAAATTTTTGTTAAAAAAGGATTAATTTATGCATTTTATTGATCAAAGTAAAAATTATATATATATATATATGTATGTGTGTGTGTGTATATGTATATATTAGAGGTGAGTTCGAGCCGAGCCGGGCCGGGCCCGAACCTAGCAGGTTCGAGCTCTGGCTCGTGAAATTCGGGCTTGGCTCGAACTCGATCGAGCCCGAAAATTTGAGCTCGAGCTCGGCTCGATGGTTCGTGAAGCTCGAGCTCAGCTCGATGGTTCTTGATAGATAAGGATTTAATATAGATCAACATGACATGTTATTTCGATCGACATCACAGAATGAATATTCATTTGTATAGTGATCGACATTGTTGTCTTAATAGAACATCATTGATAA
Organism: Stellera chamaejasme; assembly: GCA_024586325.1. Lineage (NCBI taxonomy): Eukaryota > Viridiplantae > Streptophyta > Magnoliopsida > Malvales > Thymelaeaceae > Stellera > Stellera chamaejasme. The sequence goes on along the minus strand of CM044982.1, from coordinate 6,627,662 downwards.
TAGATCAGCATGATAAGTTGTTTAGATTGACATCGTCAGATCCACATGACTACCTTGTTAGATCGACATACCAATTTGATTGATCAACATAAAATGAGGATCAACATGATGAGTTTTTTAGATCGACATCACTACATTGTCAGATCCACATGACTAGCTTGTTCAATTTATATAACTACTTGATAGGTCAACATTGGCAATAGATCAACATGATAAGTTATTTAGATCATCATCGTTAGATCCATATGACTACCTTGTTAGATCGACATAACTACTTGATAGGTCAGCATTGATAATAGATCAGCATGATGAGTAGTTTAAATCATCATCGTCACATCCACGTGATTACCTTATTAGATCGACATAACAACCTGATTGATCAGCATAAAATGGTGATCAACATGATGAGTTATTTAGATCGACATCACTATCTTGTTAGATCGACATGACTACCTAGTTAGATCGACATCACTACCTTGTTAGATCCACATGACTATCTTGTTAGATCAACATCACTATCTTGTTAGATCGACATGACTACCTAGTTAGATCGACATCACTACCTAGTGAACTCGTTAAGGCTCGCGAGCCCACTCGAGCCGAACGTATCAAGCTCGAGCTTGGCTCGTTTATTATTTGAGCCTCAAAACCGGCTCGAGCTCGAGCTCGAGTCTTGTGAGGCTCGGCTCGATGGTCACGTTAAAGCTCGAGCTCGAGCCGAGCTCGGCTCGGCTCGAATTGTTTCACACCCCTATTATATATATATATATATTATGAAATAAGAAATATTTGAAATGATAAACCAATAGAAATAATGAAATATATTATAACCTAAAATTGAAAACTTGGGAATGGAACATGGGAAAATTTTAGGGGTTGATATGATGAAATAAATTTTAGAAATGAAAGATTCAAGTTTAAACCGAAAGAATAAATTTAATATGTAAAAAATATTGGAGATTTTATTAATGTGACATAAAATATGTCAAATTAAAGATTTGAAGTTAAATTGAAAATAAAAAATGGAGAATGAAAAAAAAACTAAGGAGCACACTTAAAGATTGATAAAAGAAAAAAAGACATAAAAACAATTTGTTGAGAAAATGACTATCTACTTGGAAACTTACCCATCACCTTTGGATCAAAAGTATGGAACACAAATGAGATGTACAATTACCACACCCAATTAAAACCCAACAATGATTAGTAGCAAATCCCCTACAATTGTATAGATGTGTAATTGAAAATAAAAAATGGAGAATGAAAAAAAAAACTAAGGAGCACACTTAAAGATTGATAAAAGAAAAAAAAGACATGAAAATAATTTGTTGAGAAAATGACTATCTACTTGGAAACTTACCCATCACTTTTGGATAAAAAATGTGGAACACAAATGAGATGTACAACTACCACACCCAATTAAAACCCAACAATGAATAGTAGAAAATCTCCTACAATTGTATAGATGTATAATTGTGGTTGAGACTTTGATTCTTGCTTTTATAGAATCAATGAAAACAGTTTTCCTCGTGATGTTAAGAAATTGGGGTTGTGCTAGTGTGTGTGTGTGTGTGTTTTTTTGCGTTCCCTTTTCTTCTCTTCGCCTCCTCAATTCGGGTGTTAAGCTTGGCAGTTTGATCCTCGCACAATTCATGGTTGGCGTGCAAGGCTGAATTTTGGAAATGAATTACTAGAACTATCAAACTAAAGCTATTCACCTTTTTCTATTACCCTGCAAATAGGGCATTAACCAAACCCAGATTGGAAGCTACACAGTTTAAGAATCATCAACCGAACCCAAATCAAACCATTAGGAATAATATGGCGATGCCGGAACCTACAATCGAACCTGGATTGGAAGCCCGACCTCTCAACCATAGTTTAACACTTCTACTCCATTGCTGTAAATTGGGACTTTGATATCAATGAAGCTCGCGACGGAGGAAGGACGCGATGCTTGCAGCCTTCAATGGAGGGAAGTTCACCACTAACCAAAAATGTCATACTCATCGTAGAATCATAAAACATCATCATGGTACGGTTGACATGACATTCATGTAAATTGTCCTCAATCTTAGTATCGATCCAAAACATGAACAAGATGGATTAGAAATATTTTCAAGCAAGAGACTTGGTGAGAAGTCACTCTCGTGCTTGTTCATCATAAACAACATGTTCATAGGAAGAAATAATAGTACCTAAACTAGCATTTTTACTTAAATCATTTTTAGTGATTATGTCATGCATAGGTTTGGCTATTTCAATAACAACAATATCATTTCTCAAGAAATTATTTAATTCAATAAATAAATATTTTGAGTGATTGAAATTACGTTCCTTCAATTTTTCATTTGAAGTTTCTTCTTGTTGTCGATCAAAGGTGTTTTTGCTCAATTCAAAACATGGGTGCAATGATTCAAATACATTTAAAAACACCTTAACTCACCCTTGTATTTGTTAAAAATAGTGTAGGGCGAAGAGTAAGGGATCGAACCCAAGAGAATTGAGCGTTTAAAGACTAAATGTGCAATATGTGAAACTAACCTAGGATGAAATGCAAGAGGGCAACAAAGACTTGATAGGTTGGTTGATGGAGCGTGCAACTAATCTAAATGTAGCAAAATACTATGGAATCGAGAGTGAAAAAACAAGTAAGAGCAACGAAAATCGGGATTTGTGAACTTTCAAGTATAGAGCTCTTTTAGGGAGTTCATGCATATTAAAGGTTGTTTGTACATCTTAATTCATGGTTTAGAGATGGATTACTAAGGCTAACATGCTTCAATCTCTAGATAGCATATTAATCTCTTGCCAATCACTAACCTAACCAACTCTTGTTGTGTTAGCATTAGGAGACAAGGCATGAAAAGCTCTTAATCTATTCATCAATTGACTCCTAGAGGTTATCTCTAACACTCAACAAGCCAATCAATCAATTCCTATGGGTCAAGTTCATTAAAACCTCGAGCATTTATTCGAACACCTAGAAGACTATACTAGAATATGCATCTTCTAGCACAAGTCGTGCATTCAATGATCATGGAATTGGTATCTAAACTCATATAAGTCAATAATATCACAATCAAACCTCTAATAACACCAAACCCTAAGAAGATAAAATCTACCCACTTCTACTCATGATACTACTCAAAATCAGCATCAATAAAACACCAAAAATGAAGAGTAAAAGAGAGAGATAGGATAGAAATCACTCTATAAATGATCATCCAAAAGAGCCCCAATCAACCTCTCATACTTGTGAGGTTGAAGGGGCTCAAAAGCTAGGAGAAAGAGGAAGAACAACTCCAACTTCAAGTTTTATGTGAAATTCGTGTAAATGGTTAGTTGTTCCCAAAACTCATCCTAAAAGTCTATTTATACTATATATAATAGTCCAAAAAGTCCCTAGACATACGAGACATCATAACATGGTAAAATAAGGGTAAACATGTCCAAAAAATAGGTGCAAATCGGATGGAATCAATTGTGGTATGTGTGTGTCACACATCAATTGTTGCTCTTCCTCCATGGGTAATACCTCCTGGAAAATTGAATTTACACTTACCATTGCAAACTTCTCATGGAGCTTTATTGCAAGTTGGTCATCTTTCTCTTTTACCTCAAGATAGGGTTCAACCTCTTGTTTTCTCTCAACTTGTCTCACTTCTTTTTCTCTTGAAACACTCAAGTCACTCTCATTTTTTATGGCCATATATTTTTCATGGTGGGTCATTTCTCTCTTTCCCTCTTCTTCTTTTTCTTATGTTTTTCTCTCTTCCTCACAAAAACCGGCAGTTTTGTCTAGAAATTGTTCATCGAATTCCTCATGTCTATAATAGAGGCTAGAAAAGAATCGGTTGCAAGGTCATTATTTTCTTGAGAGTAGCATGTAGGGGTTTGTGTAAACATACAACGTAGCGGAAAAATAAAACCCCAGCCAAGATCCTTGTGCAATTCAAAAATACAGAACAATTTGTTTCAGAAATTATACCTGAAAATAATTTTTGTTGGCCTCGTGTTGGTTGACCTGAATATACAGATCCTCTACGGTATACACGCTTGAGGAACCACCAGAGTTATTGATCCTCTGATGCAGTGATAGCATCAATTCTCTCAAGGATCAGAGCCAAAAATAGAAGGAGCAATTTTTTCTGAACTGTCTGTGTGTATTTCCTGACCAGAACAGGATACATATATATCACCAGGCAGTTCCCTGTTCAACCGGGAATTGCAAGTGACGTGAAGAAACAAGAGAGAGGCGCCACTAAGCCTCAAAATTGGGCTAATTGCGCTCTCAGTCCCTTATCTCATTTGCTCCTAGTACTTAAATGCTCAACTTCCACAAAGTTGACACTTAAGTCACTAAACTTCTGTTTCTAGCCAAATAACTCTCAAGCTCACTCATTCAGTGTGCGACCCTGTAGGTTCCCATTACGTTGGCAGTAATTATGATTTCTTACTTATAATTACTGACAGTGAGTGGTATTTAGCAATACATCGCTATCACCCAAGTAATGTAGAAGTCGATTAACTCGACGAAACCTCATCGATTGGTTAAACCATACTCTTGTACATGTTGTGTCCCTTCGCCATATTCTCTAATTGAACCACGTTCAATTTGGCCGCGAGAATAAACTCTCGTCGCGTGGGAGTGACAAATTCCATCTTGACCTAAGACAGTCTTGCTCTGCGGTTCGTGACATACCCAAAACTTGCATGTTTCTCTCGGTCAAGAGAGAATAGTGCGTAGAATCAAAGTATGCTACTAATCACAAGAAGGTCTTCATAGTCTCAGGTCGAAGGACTACACGCACTATGGTTAGGTGTGAAACTTGTAATAATCATGCCACGATTATTTAAGTTCTCACAAGTGGGTCGAACCATTACATCTCACTATGTAATCATAAGTTAGACTTTACACTCTCTATGTAAATCTACCCTTATGCTAGTCTCGCATGTGTTATATCAACCCATGTTCTTTATAACACTTGACTAGGGTTATTTAGGAATATTACAATTCTAGGGTTTTATTATTATGTTTGTATATTATTGACGCAAAATAAATACATCCATAATAATCTGAACAATGCCTCGATAATTAAATAATTGTGTCAGCGTCTCACAAAATACCAAAGGATGACTTTTGGGCACTACATTGCACCTACATAGCAACCATTTGAATGCAGGTAGGAAGTAGGACTCTGTTGTGGAGTGTAGGTCTCTTGTTGGTGATTGGTAAGAAAGTGTTTTGTTGTAGGACTTGAATTTTGAGAAAGGTAGGAAGATGGTTGAGGCTTATAGTTCAAGTTCGCATAAGCATACCTTTTCCTCATTAAAAACCTTAAGTGCTCCCAAGATTGTATACAACATTGACCATTCTGTTTCTTTTGGTCGGACATGTCCATCCACTAATGATAAGCTTCTCCATCCAAGTGTTTCACAACCGTATCAACAGGGGTTTATCTACATGGGGGCACGTGCCCCCAATAAAATTTTACAAATTATTGTCGTAGTGTGTGCTACTAGCGGAGAAAATGGGTAAACAACAATCGGTGTCTCATTATTATGCATTCTCTTCCGTTCAAGTAATAAAACTAATTATTTTATCATAACAGTCATAAAATGTGCTACATGTTAGAAATAAGTTCTAAACATTATATGGTTAACTGTGACCGAATCAAATAAACTATTTTTCTCTAAAAAAAGATTTTAGTATTTTATAAATTTGGAATATTATCATAGTACTTTGAACATATAAAAATAGCTAAAATATTTCATTATTATGTTCAAATTTCAACTTTTAAATAAATTATGCTTTTATATTTGAAATTAGATAATGCATATGATTAAGTAGTATCTAGTGTAACACCCTCCCTTTACCCACACAATTTTTTTTAAAAATAATATATTTTAGTTGTTATTATAACCATTTTTATATTAAAAATATTTGAATTATGGGTATATAATATGAAATTTTGAAATTATCGGATTTGTTTTCTTCAAAATAAAAAGCTTAAAAAAATAAGAAAGCAGTATTTGTGCCCCCGCATGCCAAAGATTCTAGCCCCACCCCTGCGTATCAAGTTCCATGAATACTGTATCAAGTTCCATGAATACTGGTATCTTGGCTTTGGTGAAGTGATTCTCCATATGCCTTTCTCATGACCAATAATCACAAAACTCATCCCATCCTTTGAATGGTAATGCTGGTCTCATGATGTGTACCAACACAATAATGAAATTTGGTCCTCCCTCTCTCCCTAAGTGTTTCTCTCCACACTCGTGTTTTACTCGCACAATTCACCCAAATTCTCTTCAAAAATTCTTTGCCACTTTTCTTGCTCAAAACCCTTGATTTATATGGAGAATAAAACAAGAAGTCTTGTCTCAAGATTTACCAAATACAAAGTACTAAAACCTTTAGAAAGAAATTTTGGTTACTTTTTACAAACAGTTTGGTTTGAACTTTTGGATAAAAGTGAGATATTTTCCGCAATTTGAGAAAAAGCAGGTGGTCTTTTGCAAGCTATTTCAATCTTGGAGAAATTTTCAAAAGTCTTTGAACTCTTGCATTTTTGTGCCAAAACCTTCTCTTTCAAAACTTGCACCAATTACTTTCTTCTTCTTTTTATCAAATGTTTTTTTTGTTCTCAACTTTTTTTTTCAACTTTCTTTTTCCTTCAGTTTTTTCTTTCCAACAATGGATCAATAATCAAATAATAAAAATAGAAGATTAGGATACAATAAGAAAATATGAGGCCAATATTAAAATTGGTTAGATGACAAGTAATATGACAAATAATACAATTGTAATAGTTAAAGAGTAAGGAATAAGGAATGAGATAAATTGAAATAGCAAGGGAAAGGGATGAGGAATTGCAAAAAGATAAATTGCAAGAAATTAAATTGCCTAATTTATTCTTTCTCCACTAATGCTATAAATAACTTAGGCAATTGGTGAAACCTTTAGAATTGAAAGGACAAAAGTTTACACAATTGGTGAAATTATTCTTTATCTTCAAATTTCTTTCATCTTGTCACTTAGGTCCTCCAGTTTTGAAACGTCTCAACTTTTGACATATTTGCTTCTTGGTCTTTCATTGTTTGTGTGATCGCACTCACGTCCTCAACTTTGAAGATGTCTACATTTATGCTCTTAAGTAGATTCACATCAACTTTAGACTTGTACGATATATAATGAATGTTATGACTTGAATGCACAAATATGCATAGTATTAGGATGTTGAAAGTAATTTCACCATTTCGGTTATAAGGTGGCGATATGCGAGTAGCCCGTTCTTTTGTTTTTCTCTTTGGGCTATAAGTATCGGTTGAACCTTAAGTTATGTAGTTATTTTCAAAATGGTGTCTATAGTCTATTTATATCAGAAAACACTACTGTTACAATCATAATTTATAAAATTTTACTAGGAACACGCGCCCTTCGTGCCTCCATGGTGGGTCCGCCCTATATATATATATATATATATTCTTCAAGCTCTCCTAGTAATTATCTACAAGCTAATTCATTACCAAAACCAAGCACCGAGTTGGTAACCCCATCTCGATTCACGGTTTTAGGAAAGCAAAATTTTGTCGATTTACAAAATTTATCTTCAAAACTTACTTTTCCAAACTCTAATCTGGTTGCTTCCTCTTCAAATTTTATTTCACCAAATACAAAAGCGGCTACGTTTTCAAAACTGTTAGATCTCCTTCCAAAACAGATTTATCATGTCAAAACAAATTCATATGAATTTCTTTATCAAAAGTTGCTTACAATTCTGTAGTAGCAAAACTTTTTTATCCTGACTTTAATTATATCATGATTCGGTTTATATATATATATATATATATATATATATATATATATATATATATATATATATATATATATATATATATATATATATATGCGCGCGCGTGTCAATGGAACATATGAAGTAACTACCTTGTGATGGTAATTTAGAAATAACTGCAAATTTTATAACTGAATTTCAAGACTCGATTAAGTAAACTAAAAAGTGTAGATATGTTCTTAACTTTATGCACATGCACTACACATTTGCAAATCTAGAAGTTTTCCTCAAATTGATTTTGTTGACTGTGGACAGGATTTGTTTATCCATATTTAAGGAACCCGTTAATTTCAATTCTTCGTCAATTATTCTCCCAAGACCAGCCTGAAAACGAGGGAACCTTTGAATTAGGCGGGAGCCACACACTGATTAGTCACGTGACTTCCCTGCCCAAAATGATCGCAATGTTTTATTTGGACATATATATACAGTTTTAAAAATAGTTTTTACGTTTTGAAAAGTTATCTAAGGTAGAGTAGCTGTTTGATATCGACCATTAAAAAATTATCTAAAATGCTACAGCTAATTGAAATAACTATTGCCAAATAAGGTCTAAGTTACTCCCTCCGTCTAAAAAAATCGTATTTAACTTTGATGTTTAAAATTGAAGTATCCGATCAGAATCTTACTAAACATTGAAAAAAATTATATATATATATATATATATCTAGAATATTTAGATATAAAAAATATATTAAGCATAAGAATCATTTAACTTTACATATATAAACACTCATAAAAATAAACTATAGACTAAATACTGAAACAATTAAAACAAAAGCTGTAATTTTTGTGGGCAGAGAAAGTATAAAATTTGTTTAGAACTTGAAAGTATAAAATTTGTTTATAACTATTTATTGTCACTGGTTGAAAAATACTTCATTCGTTTAATAAAGATGGTAAAGTTGGAAAGGTCGTTGAGATTAAGACAAATAGCAGAAAATGTGTATTTTAATAATTTTACCCCGTGTTTTTTGAAAGAAAAAAGAAAGATAAAATTTAGTACATTCAAATTCAAACACTAAAATAAGTGAAAAGAAAGAAACAAACTCGTAGATCTTGAATTTAGTAAGAGAGGATAAAATAGTAAAATTGAATTAAAATGAAAGTGAGCAATTAATTTGGAAATTTAAAACTAGTAAAATTTACAATACTTATGAGACATATGAGTAGTTAAACTATTAAAGTTATTGAAGACTGGTTGAAATTTTTTGTACAATAAATTATTTTTTGTTGGTAGTTGACTAGTTGTATAGAGTTGATGGAAAAGAAATTGAAATAGATATAATATAATACTCCTATATTGATATTTAATTGATTACTAAAAATTAGGGTAATATTGTGAAATTTAGGGATATCGCGGAAAGGAAAATATTTCATTTAAGATAGTGGAAGTACAAACTAAGAGCATCTCCAACAACAGCTTCCCCAAATTTTTTTCCAAAATGAGAAAGCAAAGCCCATATTCTTTAAATTATTTTTGCTCCAACTCCAACAACTTCCTCATTTTGGAGAATCATGCATTTGTTACAATAATAAAATATTATATATCTTTGTTAATAATTAATAAATTATTATAAGAGATGAGAGATGAGAGAAAAAATATATGTTTAAACCAATAATAAATAGCCAAAAGAGATGAGAGAGGAGAGAGGTTTGAAAAATGTTGATTTATGAAGGCTCTCCAAACTTTGGAAAATGCTCCAAATTTGGGCAAAACTCCCCTTTTTACCCCTTCTTCCCCATTTTGAAGAATGAGATGGGGAAGTTGTTGGACAAAAAAATCTCAAAATTCTCCAAAAGCGATCATCCGAATAAAATGTAAAAACTGTTGGAGATGCTCTAATAGACATGTCATGAAAAGCGCCAAAAACATGAAAACGATAAAAACAGTTGTGTTTCTTTAACACAAAAAAATAACAACAAACCAACAACAATTTAAATTTTCATCAACCCAAAAACTTTTACTCTTACATTTTTCCCTCCAAAATTCAATTTATTGTTACTTTTTTTACCAAATATGCTACAAAGAACACAATAGTTCATAAAAAATTGTGCTTTTTTTCGATATCTTAGTATACTTAAATTATTACCAAAAGTAATTCACTAAAGTTTTTGAAAAATATATTTAGAAACTTCATAACTAATTTGTAATTTGTATTCAAATTATTTAATTTTATAGTTAAATTTTATAGATTAAAATGTTAAAGAAATAAAATTATATATTAAATACAGAAACCCTAAATGCACCATTTTTTAGGGGCATGGGTAATAGAATGTCAGCGAAATGTAACAGTTGAATATATATATATATATATATATATATATATATAAATTTCCGCCTGATGACAAATTACCTTTTGACTTTGAAGGCTACCTTATCTTCAGAGGACTGTGTATCTTTTGAAATTTTGTCCTGACGCTTTCCCAAATATTCTCACATATCTAAAATGAGATCTTCATATGGGTCCTGGGCAAACTGAACGGTTATTAACTTTGAACTGGACCCTTCACTGTCTGTTGACATGGGCCTTTGGACATCGGGCTTTTGCTGTTCTTTCTTTTGGGCTCTGGCTTTGGCTAGAGCATCAATTACATTCCACCAATCTTCAGTGTTGGAGCAGGCTGCTAATTCTGCACGGATTTCAAGCTTCTTCAAATCCGGAAGACATCTGTTCCAATGAAACCTAAGATGTAGTTAGTATAAATAAGGGTGACTCTCGTCTGTAGAGAGCACGCTTCACTCAGACACTTAGACAAGCAATCTACTTGTATCAATCTATTCTCTTCATCATGTTAAACACCATGAATTCTCTAGTGTATATTCACAAATCACTTTCATAATTCCATAAAATTTATTACCGTCCCAAAATAAGGTAGAATTCCATTTTTGGGTCATCTTTCTATCATTCATCTTCCAACTATTTAAAGTACTGCCTCTCTAATTTTTTTATTATAACATTTGATTTTCCAGATTTTAATACTCCGTATATGATTTTATTTCTTTAATTTTTTTAAATATAAGTTTATAAATTTTAGTAAACAATTAAATTTTAATATGTCAAGTTTCTATACTTACTTTTTCTATAAAAAATAGACGTAAATTAATTTAGATAAATCAAAATTAAATGGATATAGAAAGTTAAATTGTTACAATATACTTACTTCTATAATACATGGACGGCAGGATTATTAAACAGCCACTTGCCGATGCAAGCTGGAACGCCACATTTTAATACGAGTACACAATATACTATCCTTTTCTTTAGTGTTCTTATCTTTAGTGTCTGCGCCTCACATGACGGAAGTGTGGAGGCTCACCTACAGGTAACCTACCATAACAGAATTTATGGATGGAAGGTAACGGTGGTAGTGGGTGTGTCAGTCTAACTAGGCCAGCCAGAGTTGTGTAAATTTTTCTCTAAAATGGTGAAATAGGTCAGTATACAGAATTGTCTGTTTGATATGGTATTTAAGCGGGGCGTAGCTATGTACTCATATTAGTGTACTAAATTAGGTAATTTTTTTGTATTTATTTAAATTATATAGAAGATCTATTCAACAAACAAAAACAAAATGATAGTAAAATGAGCCTTACAGATTCATAAAATTATCAAAATTTAATTTAATAATTAAGTGAAACTATTCTATTTCTCAACCCAAATAAAATTCACATCTATCGTCTCTTCCATAATTTATGTTTTTTGTTATACTCTGTGACTCCAATTGTCTTTGCCTCTCTTATGCTATGATTCTATCACTCCATTGCTAAACTCAACATTTAATCCATAAATTGAATGAAAGTTATTCCCTTAAAAAAATATATGTGCAGTGCGCTTACAAACAAAAGTGTCCAGTAGTAATATTTTGTTGTCTCTTTTAATCTTTTTGTTCTTTAATTTTTTGTTAGATTAAAATAGTTTTTCATTGCAAGTCTTTTTCGATGTCTATTTTCTATTGCTATTTTATTGGTCTTTTACTCTGTCTCTTTTTGTTTCTCAGTTTCATTACTTATTAATCTTTTCGTTTCTTTTTTAATAAATAATTTTTATTTATTACTTTTGCATCTGTAAACATGTTCATTAGCTTGATTGAGTAGTAAACATATAAATAAAATTTGTATGGTCGTTTTCTAGCTCATATTATCTTGTACTCATAAAATAATTATGACATTTTTTCTCACTACTATTTAATATTTCTCTACACCGTCTATCTCTATATTGAACAATACTACAATGAGTCTGCAATTTAGTTATGGGGAATTATAAATTCTAACGTAACGATAAGTTGAAAAAAAAGATAACCATTATATTTTATATTTTTTTACTCGCATATATTTTATCCATCAATCAAAATACACTTTTTCAATTTTTCAAAAATTAATTTATTACCTTCGCCGAACTGAGCCTACTGCAAAGAAGATGTAGGGTTTGTTTCACAAAATTAAGTGGTTGAATCGTTAATAACAGGATGAAATATCATGATCAAGTAAATCAACAATTAAAACCCCAAAATAAAAAATAAACAAAATAGACCACATCATCCATCAATTGAAAAATTATCCAAATAAGGGAGTACTAGCTAGTTTTACGTTATTTGTTGTCTCTAATCTATGCTAAACTACATGCTGGACGCTAGCTTGAGGAGTGTCTCTCTCAATAACATGTGACAATCTTCTCTAAAGTTAAAATAGTATCGAAATCTGGTAAACAATAAATTCTTTTTTTTATACATCGGAGATAGGGGGTATGAGATGGTGAAAACTTGAACATAAGACCTCCACTTCATGTCCATGAGTTTAATCACTGGGTTACATGCTCAGCAAAGGCAAAGGCGAAGGTGTGTGTAGGCATGGGGTGACAGTGGTCACCCTGAGAATTTTTAGGAGGTAGTAGGGATATATAGTATACAATTAGAATAATTCAGGGATGTTACTTTGTATTTTTTATTTTATTCACTAATCTCAACCCACTAAACTCACTATTAAGCCCATAAATGATCAATTAGGCTTATTCAATTCAGCCAATTTTTCAAACCTAATAGTCTTATTTTATATATTGAGAAAAATATTGCAGAAACCTTCAGTATAGAATAGTTGATTGATGATTTCAAAAATTTTAAGAAATATCATGTTAGAATATGAATACTTCATATGTGTACTTTTATCGTATGTTAGGATTTGGCCCGTGGTACCAATCGCGCGACGGCGTACCTCGCAGTGAACGCCGCAGCTTGAAATGTCGGCAGCTTTTGATCTCATGCGCCGAGGCCGTGGTGCCTACCGCGCCTCACTGCGGTGATTGCCGCAGATAAGCTCGACAAAGTCCGGAATGCCAACCATTTTGGCGGCGCCGCCAATCAGATCTCATGCGGCCAAGACTGCGTCTTTGGTCATAGAAAAAGAATTTTTGTGAAAAAAATTAATTGTTATAAATATTTAGTAACTATTATTTAAATTAGTAAATTAACATATAATAATAATGTTAATTAATTAAGAAAGTAATTATTAATTGAAATAAATATAAATTGGTACGGAATCGGAATATAATTAACCGGTTACATCCTAAAAATATTTACAAGAATTCTAATTCTAATTGTTCTGAGGACGCCGATTTAGAAAATCGTCAAAATCCCGATCTTCCATATTGAGGAAGTTGCTAAAAAGTTGATCGGGGGGTTCTCCGATGTCCGCGGCGGCTCCGGGTGATATTCATCTTGGACGGAGTGGAGGGTGAGGTCGGGATTCGGAGAAGGCGGCCTCGGAGGATGCTCGTGACGTGGAGGAGGCCGGGATGATCCGGCGACAAAAGACTCTGGCACGTCGGAGAGTCGGACATGTCCCCCTTGCGTAGCGCCGACCAGATGCTGCTGATCGCCGCTTCGGTCGAACGCGTCATCTCGTACGCCCGGGCTTCCACCTGGGCTGCCACCTCGGCTGCCACCTCGGCTCTAACCTCTGTCCGCGCACGAGCAGCGTTGTCCTCGAGAGTGGCGACCCTGCATCTCATGTCGCTGATCTCATCCATGTCCCTCCGATGCCGCTCCTCCGTGTCGATCTCGCTGAAATCAAAATTACGTTTTGAAAATGTTATACTTATAATGAATGTACCGCAAAGGTATGGAAGTGGTAAAAGTTCAATTCTATTACTCGCGACGGCCGAGGTTGCTCGAACAGCTGGCCGAGAAAGCCGGGCGGGACACCGACCCATCGCCTCGCGTGGCGGGCCCAAGACATCCGTGTAGATGTCCTCATCAATATCGGGAACGCCCGTCCGCCCCATACTTCTCGATCAAGCGCTTCTTGTACTCCTCCTAGTTAAGATTAAGAAAATTTGTGTTAATGAATAATAAATTGAATACGTTAAACATATAAATGGTTAAAAACGACCAAAACTTACCAAGGCCCTATTTTCCTTGCCCACCAGTCCTCCCGAATCGGGTCCACCCGCAGCCGCCGTCCCGCCTTCTCGCACCGCCAATTAAAATATGTTAGGTATTCGAAGTTTTTTTATACATACGTAATTATGTATAAATATTTTAAAAACTTACCATCTCCTCATAAATTGTCGCCTTTGACTTGTTGCCATGCGACTTGAAGACTGGTCGCTTTGTCGCTCTTGGCATTTCTCTTGTTCCGCGCGAGTTGACCTTGAACTCCGGGCTACAGAATACTCGAGCAGCAGCCTTCCACTTCGCAGTTCTATCCTCGGCGGAGGAATGTCCAGCCACTCCATGTAGTTGGGAGCCTCGCGATCGAGGGACATTTCTTCCGGGCCGCATCCCGGATATTGTCCTCGGGTGTTCCGGTAGAACTCGCGAACCGGGAATGGAGCTTCTCAGAATTTGTTATCCGTCCACGAATACCGCTCTGCTCTAAAAAACATCAAAACGCTACTAGTTATAGAATTAGTTTTAAAAAAGTATATAGAAATGTATAGTGCAATTAGTATTTGTATTACCGAGAATCTGTGGACGTAGTCGGCCTGCTCATCCGCGGGAGGTCGGAGTACGAGGCGGGAAGCCTTTGAACTTGCCGGCGACGATCGCCCGATCGCCTGGGCACGCCCGACGCCGCACATTTCAAACCGCATAAGAGTTGAATGTTACGTGCGTAAATAAAATACTAAAATTAGTAAATTTATGAAAACTTAAAATTAAAAACTTATCGGCCGATGTGCGCGACCAACCTCCCATCAGGACCCCTCTCGGGCGGGGAAGAGGAGGCGCGGGAGGTCCCGCCAGACGCCGGCGCCGGGCGTGTCGAGTATCGGGCCGAGGAGAAGGGATCGGGCCGCTCCACCGATTCGGTGTGCTCCGGTGTCCGGGACGACGGTCCAGGGCGGCTCGATGAGCGAGAGCCACGACCACGCCTCCCGCGAGAGAAATCAAGCGTCCGTGAACCCGATCCACGTGAGCCCGAGCCACGTGAACCCGAGCCTGTCGACGCATCCTGGCTACCGTAGGGTGTGTCCGCCATATCTCGAACCATTCAAAAATTCACTAATTTAACTAATTTAATTAATTTCACTACTTTGTCTAATTTAATTAATTTCAATTAATTTGTTTAATTTAATTAATTTCACTAATTGCACTAATTTAACTAATTCCAACTAATTTAGTTAAATTCACTAATTTCACTAATTCATTAATTTCAACTAATTTCACTAATTTCAAATAATTTGTCTAATTTAATTAATTTATCTAATTGCACTAATTTAACTAATTTCAACTAGATTAGTTAAATTCACTAATTTCAGTAATTCATTAAATTCAACTAGTTTAGTTAAATTCACTAATTTCACTAATTCATTAAATTCAACTAATTCACTAATTTAATTAATTTCACTAATTCACTAATTTCACTAATTTCAACTAATATTAATAATTCATTAATTTCACAAAATTCACAAATAATTCACTAATTTACTAATTCACTAATTTCAACTAAATTCACTAATTTAACTAATTCACTAATTTCACTAATTTCAACTAAATTCACTAATTTAACTATTTCACTATTTCACTATTTCACTATTTAACTATTTCACTAATTTCACTAATTCCACAAAATTCACAAATAATTCACTAATCTCAACTCCAAATAATTCACTAATCTCAACTCCAAATAATTCACTAATTCACAAATAATTCACAAATAATTCAATAATTCAAATAATTCCACAAAATTCATAAATCCACAAAACTCACAAACTAACCTATTCCACAAAACTCCAACTAATCTCAACTAATTCCAATTGATTTAAACTAATTTCCACTCAAAAATTCAAAAACACAAATCAATGAAACAAACTCAAAAAACTCAAAACTAACCGTGAATTCAAAATAAAACTCACCCGGGGCAAGGGGAGGCTGAGGCGCTGCGGCGGTGACGAACGGAAGCGGCGGCGACGGCTTCTTTGGCGAGGACGGCGAGGAGGCACGGTGGTTTGGGAGGGAGACGAGGAGGCACCGAGATTGAAAGTGAGAGGGAAGAAGACGAACCAGTTTTTAAATCTGACTCACTGCGGCCTCATCGGCAGAGGCCGCAGTGAGCCAAATGGGCCGGGCCTCACCGCGGTCTCACCGCGCACGTGGCCGCAGCTGAGGCCCAGCCCATTTGGCTCACCGCGGTTGGGCCGTGGTGAGGCCGCATGAAGCCCACAAACAGCCAATTTCGAACTTTTCGTTTCCCCCCAAATTAATTATGCATTTGGATATTGTGGGGCCCACGCAAATTCGGCAAAAACTTACAATTTAGCCCAAACATCTTTGGAACTTACAATTTCACCCCCAAATTAATTATGCATTCAGATATTGTTTAAAATTACGAATTTAGTACAAATATCGTCCGAGAGTACAAATTCAAATAGAGATATGCTACTACAAATCCACAGAACGCCATCGTCATCGCCATACGCCCGGTCATTTTCCACATCGTTATCCACTTCAAGTATATCGGCATGGGCACGATGATCTAGTAATGACATGCTTTCATCAGGGGCCGGTCGTATGGTTTCACCAAGTGTTGTCGATTCTTGTAAAGGATGTTCCGTACCAATCTCGCCTCGTGTCCGCATCGATTACAATGGCACTTGCAGATCAACACTTTCGCCTTTAAATCGGCGGGTTTCGTTTTGAAAACTGGCCCACCGCTTTCTCAAGTCACGACGCTTTGAAGGATATTCGACGTATACCACTTGTTGGGCCTGGCTTGCAAGAATGAATGGATCATCGTGGATATAGTCGGGATGTGTAGTCGACATCGATGATCCCTGAAATTTTATCGGTGCGGATGCCTTTAGTGGTCGAAAACCACGTACTTGAAGACTGTAAGATTATTGTTCTGCATCAAGAACAAGAATTTCGTCAATCCAGCCATAGAAATCTAAATAGTCCCGCGCATTTGTGTCCCCTGCAACGCAGACGCCCAATTCGCGGTCCTTTTAGTTTCACCATGTTGTATTGTGTGAAACCTGTACTCCATTAACATAGACACTGGGAACGATTTAGCCCTCATTCTAGGACCGCACGCCAGTGTCATATAGTGCGTGTGGGAGGGCTGCCTGATTTGAGTCGGCCTGCATGCAATTACCAATCAACATATAAATTTCGCACCGATTAAGATCGCAACAAATATAAATGAGTAAATAAATAAACACAAACTAACCACATTCTTGAACCAACGTGCGAACTCGCCACCGTAAGTTATCCACAAGATCATCGTTCATTTCGGGAACCGGTTGCGGACAGCTCGTTAAATCGATTCACGAATTGCTCCACCTCCCGACAATTCTCAAGAATGTATGTTTGGACATGATTTACTTCTTCAGCAGACAAATCTCGAGCCCGAGCCTTCCCAAACGCTTCTTGTAGGATGACTGAAAATCGATAGTCTCGGATCGTTAACAACTGCCGGAAAACTAATTTCGCTCCGTATGTGAGGGTTCACCCGTGTTCCTTGATTATCTTCCATGTAATGCTCACAAAAAAGCTACCTCGTATCGTGAACTTTTCAATGATCGAGCCCTCCGTAAATTGTTTGTTCGCACATTTTGCTTTCAACTTCTTCATATTCCTTTCGAAAGGAAACATCCACCAATAGCCGACAGTCCGCAAGTTCGCAGTGCCAAGGTAGATGCATAGTCGATGTTCCATGGAGTCAAAGAATGATGGCGGGAAGATCTTTTCCAACTTGCACAATATTACGACGATCAATTCATCAAGCTTCTCCACATCGTCCAACTGAATATCCTTAGAACATAGTAGTCTAAAGAATTTGCAAAATTCTGCAATTACCATCCAAATGCCGCCGTGATGAAACCACGTAATGTAACGGCAAGAGCTTCTGCATGAACACATGACAATCATGGGTTTTCATACTGTAAAAAGTGTTGTTTGTCGTATTGACACATCTGCCAATGTTAGAGGCATACCCATCGGGAAGTTTAACGATATGCTTCAACCAATTGCAAATCATCGCAATCTGATCATCGTTTAACGTGTATAACGCCTTCGGTTGAAATGGTTTCCTGCCCGCCAATGCTCAAATGCAGTTCATCACGGATATTTAACTCCCGCAAATCGCGTCTCGACTGTGCATTATCCTTTGTTTTCCCTTTCACGCTCGTAATCGTGTAGAAGATGTTATCAAAACAGTTTTTCTCAATGTGCATTACATCCAGATAAAGGGCGTACTCTCAAGTCTGCCCAATACGGCAACTCCTTAAAATTGATTTCTTAACCCAATTGTGCTCAACGCCAAACTTGTCAGCCCTCATTTTGTCCCACGGTGTTCCGAATGCCGGGAATACAATCCTATTAAGATCCCTTAAGATCTCATGACCTGACTTATACGCACACGGATGACTACGGTCAGTTTGTCCCCACGATTCGGTATTGTTACGCAGAGCATGCCGACGTGGTAGAAATCTCCTATGACAGCCCCACCAACTGGTTTTCCGTCCATGCTTCAACCGAAAGCTATTAACATCACCCATGCAATATGGACATGCAAGTCTTCCATGCGTACTCCAGCCCGATAGCATTCCGTACGCCGGAAAATCACTTATCGTCCAAAGCAAACATGCTCGCATAACAAAGTTCGATTACGGTGCGCGTCCCAAGTTTCCACTCCCGTATTCCATAAAACTTGTAGCTCCTCAATCAGTGGACGTAGAAACACGCCAATGTTACGGCCAGAGATCGAGGACTGGAATTAGCAGAGGCATGAAAGTGTACGGCTCCTTCATGCACAAATCAGGCGGCAGATTGTAAACAACGATGAATACCGCCACATCGAATACGATTGCCCTGCTTCGACAACGGGTTAAAGCCATCAAGATTTAACCCCAATCGTGACGCTTCGGTACTCGTGTGCGAAATCCGGATACATTTCGCCGACGTGTTTCCAAGCCTCACCTTGAGATGGATGTCCAACAGCTGCGATACATTTCCTCTCGCTCTAATATGATACGTCATGAACTCTGCGGTTTTAGACGACTGGTAAAGCCGTTGTAGCCGCTCAGTGATTGGTAAATATCGCAAAACCTTTTTCGGTTTCGGTTTCTTACCCGGGACACACACTTGATACCTATCCGCTCCACACACCCTACAGTTCAAGAACTTGTCAAGCTACCGTAGAACAACATACAATTATTCTCGCAAGCGTGAATTATTTTATACGGTAACCCCAGCTCCTTCAACATAGCTTCGTACTAAACATGCTTGTTGGCAACGAATTTCCTCCGGTAATAGTTCATTGATATATCTGATCATCTCAGAAAAAGGCATCCGATACGTTGTGTTGACTTTTCATACTCAACAACTTCGCTACAACCGATAATTTGGTGTACTTATCACCACAACCTTCATATAGAGGTTTTGATGCATGCTCCACCAGTTCAAAAACCGTTGCGCCCTTTCGCTTGGCACTTGGGAGCTGAAACGTCCCTCATCGTCATTACTCCGATCATTTTCAAAATTATTAGAGTGCTCATGAAACCCAAAAGCGTCACGAACCATTTCTTCGTAAGTCGGCCGTTCTTGGCTACCATCAAGAATTATGTATTCCAAGACTTGTACTTGCGCGATTTGATGATGTCGACGCTACTTCACAAAGCGATAACCTCGATAGACACATGGATTAATCTCGTGTCGCTCACCATGGCAATCCCACACATGATAATTGGGTGTAAATCCGTCTAACAAGAAATGATTGCCAATTGTAATTCGATCATAATAGTATCTATTTTTACAAATTGTACACGGGCATTTCACCAGCTTCTTCTCCATTCGATTTAGCAACAACAAAAGCGTAATCCAAGAATTCCTGAAGTCCGGTGAAAAATCTTTCACTTATATAGCGAGTCCCTTCCTCAAAGCGCTGATACATCCAACCACGTTCTTCGCCCATTTACGGTCTTTCCTATATATGATCGTTCATTCATCAATAAAAACAATAAACATGCACAATTAATATTCACATACCATTTTCGCCTAATCCAGATCCAGGGTGCATGGGTCCTATCCTGTTCATAAAAGTACTATTAGTGAATAAACTTTTATCGTTGCGTACGTAACTGTAATTACATAAATTTCGGCAAAGATTTCGCCTTAGTTCCACACTATACCATTTCTCCGGAATATTACTCCTGCAATGTATAACGTGGAACAAGACGAAAATGCGACCAAACTTATGTAATCCGCCGCTTTACATACACAACCATAAAAGTTTAATACACCGATAGTAAACTTTTACAAACCGTCTAACTTGGACAATCCATGAAAACTCAGACAATATATTATTTCACACCGTTATTCCAACGTATTGAAATAAAGTGTAAAAATATATTCTTACAAGTTTTCATAGACAGGAACTACGGCTCAGCTAATTTAATTAAATTACTTAAAAATAAACTAAAATTACATACATAACTTAAATTGAATTAAAAACTCTATAAGCATAAATAAATAAAAAAATAAAATATTTATTACCTCAATAATACACCTGAAATCGACGGTACCGCAACTTCCTCCAGAACTTCAGAGAATTGAGAGATGAGAAATTTGTTACGCGGTTGAAATGAAGTGGAAGGAAATGGAGGGGTATTTATAGACTGCCCTACTGCGGCCTTATCCGCAGTTATGGCCGCAGTAGGGTGGGTGGTAGGTAGGGCACGTGGAGCACGAGGCACTTACTGCGGCCGAACTGCGGTTAAGGCCGCAGTAACGAATCGCCACAACGACGCAGAACGTGTAAATTACCTTTATTAGATTTAGTTTACCTTTAAAAAAACTTAATCTCCTATTAAAATTATTAATTTCAATAAAAAGAAAAAAAGGAATAATAAAACTGGATGATACTGGTTATTCAAAACGGTGGGTGTGTAATGTTGTATGTATACAAGATTAGGAGGTGGAAAGATCTTTATTTTATTAAAAAATTAGGAGATGGGACCCAAGGGACCTGACACGCACACACATGCGTCTGAACTCTGAAGGGGAAGGGCAATGGATATGCTAAAACCCATCCAGGGGGTCAGAGAAATGTAACAGTTGATATATATATATATATATATATATATGGACCTTTTCATAGTCATATTGAGAACAGAAATCTCCTAATTCTACTTTAGTTTATTTTTTATCATTTTTTATTTTACTCTGGAGTTTCATATTTGTACATAATTCCAAACCTTCCAAATTAATAAAATTTATTATTTCACCAAAAGTTAAATCATTATAAGGAATTATACCATTATATTTTATCTTGATTCACATTCGAACTTATATATATATATATATATATATCCCAGACCTAGAACGTTAATATCACAACAAAATAAAAATACCTCTCTGTTAACTATCCTTCTACCTTTTAGGTTAAGGTAGCATACCATAAAGGTAAGCAACCATTTTTTCACCGGTTAGATATGGTGCTACAATATAAAACAGAATAAATAATTTAAAGTCATCATTTTGTTTTTTACAGGTGAAGAATCTAACAGGTAAAGCACCATTATTTTAGTCCTTGTACAACGGACAGATTTTACCTTTTCTGAGTGAACTTGATCACATTTTAAGGGATTAATAGTTAATTTTACAAATTTTAAGTTAAATTAAAATAATACAAAAATGTATAGTCAATGTCGTTCAGTGGCACGCCGCATGAGCTGTAAATGGGACAAATTAATATTCAGTGGTAAATTTACCCTCACAATAAAAGTTGGTGACATTCTCATTTCAATTAAATGAACTTTAGTAGTGGTAAATTTAGAAATTTAATAAATTCAGTGATAAAATGAACATTTTACCTTTTTCTAAACAATTTAAACAAGGAAATAGAATAACGGTCTTTGGATAATTAGTGTTAGCGTGAATTTTATTATTTCAAAAATACTACTAATATGATATCTTATTGTGGATGTGTTCTTTTGATAATAATTTTGGAAAATTTTGTGAAGTATTTGAAATTGATATAATATTTGTGAAATACGATTTTGTAGGAAAATGATTACTACTCCGTAATGTTTTAGTAGCTATAGAGAGTGCAGATGTGCTTATTATAAGAGCATAAGGAATAAGGAGAATGAAGGTCCGAAGACCTTCCTAATTCGTCGGTGATGACTCGTCTCTATCTCCTCCATCCTCTCCCTCCGTTCCTACCTTCATATCATCTCCCTCTCATTCCTCCCTTCCTCTCTCCGTCCGTCGTCGTCATCGCCGTCGCCGTCGTCGTCATTGTCGTTGTTCATTTTATACATGATTTGGCCCAACATTTTTCATTTTTGTGATTCAAATGTCGAGATTGTCATAAAAAATCATCAAAAATCATCTAATTCGATTATGACGACTTCTTTAATCGTTTTCTTGTTTTTTTTTTATTCTGCAGTTCTGATATCAACTAAAACTTTGAACAACGCACTTGAGTGACCTATGAACAAATATGCTGATCAAGCTGTAAGTAATAATACACTCACTTGAGCCATTGATGATCAGCATCATCTCGATCAAACACATTATTCCTGATTTTTTAAAAATGATGAACACGCTCTAAATAATGATGCTTTCACTTCTCCAAATGAGGACCACAACATAATAATGATGATTACCACATTAGCCACACTTTGTAGATAATTATAGATGCTCACGGTGTGAGTAAATGATGGTCTCACTCCTAACATTGATGCTCCCATGTTGTAAGTACTGATTGATTAATGCATCTGCTTTAAAAATAAGGTAATTTATTTATGATCACTTATACAGTATTAAAGTTTAGTTGTTTATAAGCACTACGTATTTGTAGAAGGCCTGGTAACGCCAATTTCGTTACCAATCCGTTACGAATGGTAACGCCAAAGGGCGTTACCAGGGCGCTACCATTCGAGCCGTTACTTCAGCCCAACGCGTTACCAGGGCGCTACCAAGCCTGACAGCGCGTCTGCCAAGCTGACAGGCCTGGTAGCGCCACACCCCCCTACTTGGGCGTTACTATCCCAAATCTTTTTTTTAAATGTTTTAACAAATTCCTATTATGCCTCCACATCCCACATCCGTGTGGTTCGAACCCTAGCTCTCTGGGGGTGAGAAAATGGGCAACTCGTATCTCCCCACTGCACCAATTGTCTATATTGCATGATTCCCAAGTATTGTACTTATAAAAGATGCCATAGTCATTATGGATTGTTCTATATTATTTTTATTACTATAATGGGATTCTATATTATTATTATCATTATTTTAGATAAACTAGTAAATAATAATGAGAGTAAGTTTTATTTAAAATTATATTTTCTTTATCTTTCCATGGTTAGAAACTAATGAATTTTTCTATCAAATCCGAAAAAGAAAACATGAACATACTTAATCAAAAAAATGATCATTAATTTTAATGGGAATTTCTAAAAGAAATATGAACATACTTAATCAAAAAAATGATCATTAATTTTATGTGCACCCAATTAATTTATTCAGTTAATATTTATTTTTGTTAATATCATAATTAATTTGTTAATATTTTTAATATCATTTTTGTTAATATTTGTAAATTATCTTAATTTGTTAATATTTTCAAATTATCATAATTTTTAAATATTTGAAAAAATATTTCAGTATTCTGAAATTTATTTTGATATTTTGAAATTGAGCGTTAAATAACGTCTGATGGCATTACCAGTATTACTCTCTCGACAAGCTCGACCAAGTGGCGCCTCGGTAATGCCTTGGGCGCTACTACTACTTTCGGCCCCACAGTAACGCCCTAGGACGTTACCAGGGCGCTACTAGCTCTGACAAGCCTCTGACTGGTAGCGCCCTGAGTAATGCCTGGGGCGCTACTACGTTTTTCGGCCCCATAGTAACGCCCCAGGCGTTACCCCATGCATTACCCGATGGCCTCCAAGTACGTAGTGTAAGTGATGATCACACTCTAAATAATGATGCACTACCTTCCAACATTGATAATCACCGTCACGTCGATCAAATGTATTACCTGCACTTTGTAAAGATGATGATCATACTCTAAAAAAATGATGCTTTCATTTCCAATATTGGTGATCATCATTCTCTTATTATACACATTAGGTCCGTTTTGTAAACAAAAGCGATCACACAATAAATAAGGACGATCTCATTTCCAAATTTGATGATCATCATTCCGATCAAACACATTCTCTTATTAAACACATTAGGTCCGCTTTGTAAAAAAGTGATCACACAATAAAAAATAATGCTTTCATTTCCAATATCGGTGATCAACATTATCTTATTAAACACATTGGGTCCACTTTTTAAAATAAGTGATCACACAGTAACTAAGAATACTCTCACTTCCAACATTGTTGATCATCATCATTCCGATCAAACACATTAATTGGGCTTTGTAGAAATAAAATGCTTTTTTAATAATCACCGGCGTATGTAATATTGTTGATCAAGCGTCTATAAGTGATGATCACATATTTTCATTATTGATTGATTAAAAGATGATGTAACTGCTTTGAAAATATGGTATTTTTTTCGATGATTACTTGCTAATAAAAGATGCTTGCACGCTTGTAAATGATGACCACATGAAACTAGTAAAAATAATTATCATCGTGATTGTGAGAGCATTACACACCATAAAAAAATATGATGATCATACTTTCCAGAATCACATGATCGCCGTTTTGGAAATGATGATCACCATAAAATTAGTAAAAATAATGATAACCATGACTGATTATGCACCGAGACGCATTAGTTGTCCTAAAAAACTATAATGATCAGACTTTCAGGAAGATGATCTCTGCTTTGAAAATAATGATTACACTAAAATCAGTAAGAATAACTATCGAGCGTTAGTAAGTGATGATTACGTATTTTTTTCATTAGTAACTATGATGGAGTGAAAATAACATATTACATTTGGGTATTGTTTTGTTCGGTATTTTTTTCTCTTTTCCTTTTGCTATTTTTTGCTAATATAATATTACAGAATAAAAAGATATGGAATTTTTGATTGAGTGGTATGAGAAAGAAATAAAAATGTTGATGGTAGAAGGAGGGAGGCGAGTTGGCTGTTGACAAGCTAAAGCAAGTATGTGGATTAATGGAGGCACCTTCCCCATTCTAGATCTGCCAGTGTTTGCCATCGATATTATAGGTGCAATTTTTTCACTGACATATATAGTGGGTAAATTTACCATGGACTATTTATTTTAAAGTGCAAACGAGCAACGTGAAGCAAGTGTCAATTTTAAATATTTAATTATCAAATATTTAATCTTCTCTCAACCGACGGTTCTTTTAGCTTGGAGAAAGATGTACGATTCTTCGTTAATTATTGGTAGTCTGCTTTTTTTTCTTTTTCCTTTTCTTAGAACAGAGAAATATATAAGAGAGACAACGGAGACTAATTAATTGACTCATGACAAGGTTTATAATACAGAGAAGAATGAATGTGAGTTTAACTCGAAATGTTTTGACATTCTAGCATTTTAATCACTTAACCTTTTACTGCAATGCTGAATTTTTGTTTGAAACTTTCATATTTTAAGTTCCTATGTGTTCTTTCCATATCGAGAACTTTTAAGTTAACATTACACTTATCACAATTTTTCACACTAGAGTAGTTATAGGGTGCGCATATACTCATAAAATGTAAGGATAATTACATATCATTACCTTATGTCCCGTGCCTCCATCCCGCTGGCAATCATCGCCGTGACATCCAGCGAAGCTTCCCTTCCGTCTCTCTAGCTCCGAAACCACCACGAAACACAACTCAACAACGACCCGCCATCAAAACATGTCACCAAACTTACAAATAATGAAAAATTGAAATTTTTCTGATTTAAGAAATCTGAGAAAAACGATGATGATCTAACAAGGTAGTCACGTGGATCAACTCATCATGCTGATAACCATTTTATGTTGACCTATCAAATAATTATGTCGATCTAACAAGTTAATCATATAGATCTGACAAGGTAGTAATGTCGATCTAAATAACTCATCATGTTGATCACCATTTTATGCTGATCAATCAAGTAGGTATGTCGATCTAATAAGATAGACATGTGGATATATGATGATGTCGATCTAAACAACTACCATGTTGACCTATTAAGACATTAATGTCGATCACTATGCAGATAAATATTCATTCCGGCGATGTCGATCGAAATAACATGTCATCCTGATCTATATTCAATGTTGATCTATCAAGATAACAATGTCGATAAAAAAACACAAGTGACAAACTTGTAATTAAACGAAGCGTTTATGCGCATGCGTACGTCTTGCGCATTGTAATCTTGACCAAATTTCTGAACAATACTTTTCAAATAAGTATATACCTAAAATAATTTCCAAATATTCTTCTGAAATTAAAACGAAATTAAAAAGAGTGCCAATGTATCAACGTGCATCCGCCTGTATCAATTCACGGACCTATGACTGTTTTCTACAAGCATGCAACGACAGACCAGGGCCGGCGGCGGCCACACGAACTTTTGTCCTTTTAACAGTTAATCAACAGCAGGGATTTTTATTATTATTAAAAATCCTACCTTAAAAACACTAATCCTTAGACTAATCATAGGCGGCCCTCATCATTCATCAATTTTCACAACAAAAAAAATCACAAAAATCAATTACACAATCATTTACTTTCATTACCTTTTTGCTCTCATAAATATTATCACATCAATATTTTTAAAAAAAAATTCATCACACGTCTTCTTTTAATTCACTTAGGTTATGCTCTTTCACACAAAAAACCAAAAACAACACAACAAAAATTCAAATTTTCATCAATCCCAAAAACTTTTACACACATTTTTGTCTCCAAAATTTGAGTAGTTTCTAGTTTTTTTTGCAAATATGAGCATTAAATAATTTTTTTTGTTAAAGTTAATTATTACTCCCTCACCCCGATAAAATAGTCACACTTTGAATATCACGCATATTAAGGAATTGTGTTGACCATAAAGAAGTTTACAAAATTGCCCATAACCCTACGATCCCACCATTATTTCTCTTGTTCTGAAACGCTTGTCACTCTATTTCTTCCTCCACCTAGATCCAGAACTCTGCAACAAACAAAAACAGAGATGATCTAATAAAATGATAAGGTTGCCGCAAGATGTTTTCAATGTGTCTCAGAAAGTGAAACAATCTTGCTTCATTAATCACTTCAAGAATCGCCACCGTGACTGAGCTCATGACCTCTCCTATGAAGCCATCTCCATTTCACACTGTACGTGGAGTGAGGAGAACCAAATCACCCTCCTGAACTCATTCCTTCAGTTCGAACAATGCGAGAAAGGAACCGATCGACGCTCGTTTCACGAAAGGGACAACGCCTTCACTGTCGAGTCACTAGGCAGACAATTCACTAAGGCCCAAGTAGCGACAAGTTAAAGAGGCTGGAGAGGAAGTTCTTATAAAGTTCTGACATATAACAATCTTCCACTACATGGGGAAGACATTTCTTACTGCGGCCCGTACTGCGGTTTGGGTCGCAGTAAGCCCATTTACGCAGTAAATGGCGTAGTTGCTGGCGCAGTAAGATTTACTGCGGCCTTGGCCGCAGTAAGACCGCAGTAAATTTGCGCAGTAAGATTTACTGCGGCCAAGGCCGCAGTAATTTTTTTTTTAGGGTTTAAACTCCCATTTCTCTTCATCCGCCGCACAACTCCACCATTCTTCTTCATCTTCTTCGTTCTTCCTCTTATTCTTCTTCTTCATCTTGTTCTTCCTCCGTTTCTTCTTCTTCTTCTTTCTTCTTCTTCTTCTTCTTCTTCTTCTTCTTCTTCTTCTTCTTCTTCTTCTTCTTCTTCTTCTTCTGGGTTTCATTGGACGAATCCGGATGAACATTCATCCGGATTCGTCCACTTTTTTAATTATTCAAACCGTTATCGCGCCATGGCCGCAGAGACCGCAAGATGCATCGCGCCGACGCCGCAGTGAGTTCGAAACTGCGGACATTTCAACCGCGACATTCACTGCGGCCGTCACCGCAGTTGGTACCACGGACCAACTGCGCCTTAGGCCGCAGTGAGGCCTCTCCCCCCATGTAGTGTTCATCGACCTGCTGCTCAGTTGTTTGCGTTAATTTGCCTGCTCAATTTGATTAAATTGGTTTGAACGGGTTTGTTGTTTTTGGATGCTTTGGAAGAAATTGTTGTGGGTACGAGTGATTTGGTACGCAGGATTAGGGGGGAAGGTCAGAGCTTTGTTGTGTTTATGGATTATAATTTTTTTTTGCAGGTTGGAGTGGATCAGCAGGTTGGAGTGGATCAGTAGGTGGAGTGGATCAATGACTGGTGGCCATGGTGAAGGTTCTTTGATGCGTGTAGTTTTTTGTTTTGTAACTCACTACAACTCAACATCAAGTTGCTTTTGGTAGATGAGTGGATAAATAGTTTTTTATAATTAATCTATCAAAAAGATATGTTTAAAAAAAATAAGGAAGTGGTAAAGTAAAATTATTGTAGAATCTTTTCCATAAAATGAAACGTGGTTAATTTTTTGGTACAAGTACCAAAAAAGGAATACATGATTAATTTTCTGGGACGGAGGGAGTATTTTTTTCGTATTATTGTGTTTTTTTATATTACCCCCTATGTCCCATAAAGATAGCAGTTTTTATTATTATGTTTTCACAGTAATTAATTAACGATTTATCACTACATGTTTAATGGGCTTAGGGTAGAGGGTAATCCGCTACCCAGTCCGCTACCAAGGTAGCGAGATTGCCACCCAGCTCGCTACTTTTCAGCCCGCTTCCTTGATGGCTGGCGCTCCCAAGCCCACTACCGTTAGTATGGGGCTTGGTAGCGGGTTGCTGGCTACCCCAGTGCCACGTGGACGCTGCCAGCTGACACAGCTGGCAGCGCTCCGCCCCCAACCAAGCCCCTACCAATGTTTTTTTATAAAAATTTATTAATTTATTTTCAACATTTAATAAATGGTTGAATAATATTATTGTTTATTAGTATTTATAATTTGCAATTACAAACATAAATGAACTTGATTATAAATTAACCAAATGTACCAATTAGACATCCAAAATCAAATTGTTTTTACAAAAGTGTTAGAGAAATTGTAATCTTGGTTGCCCATATTGATCATAATGCTAATTAATGCCACAAAATGAAGACTATAGACACCCTAGATAGCTTTCCTTAAATAATGTTAAAGCTAATTCTTAATGCTAATGCCAATCGGAGTCTGCATGATTTGCCCGTATTGATCATAATAAAGACTATAGACATAAATTACTAATCAAAAGCTTCAATGCCCAAAGACCAACTATATCAGCCTTCGCTTCTTCCAGAGCTGAGTGGAGCTGTTCTAGCAGCTAGTACTTTCATGCAAAAGTGCACTAGTTTCATGCCTTCCTTCCATCGGTGTATGTGCACTAGTTTCATGCATTGGAAATAGCTATTCGCCTGCAGTAAGACGTAAGAAGGTTACCAATATAAGCGATTCCACAGCTTGCCTGGTAGCAGTTACACTTCTTCCATCAGAAACCAAGAGATTTCTTAAATTAAATGGGAAGGTTTTTAGATCAAATCAGAACCACAATGTACCCAACAGATTAAACAGAATGCCATAAATATTGATGGAAGGAGGATATGGGAAAACTTACCCAACCTCCAGCTACCACATATCACTTACCTCGTTGTTTGTTCGTCGCCGCCGGTGACCTCCATCACTGTTGTTTTAAATTTTCAACAGCGAGATGACGGAGTATTAATTAATTAGTAACCAAGAAAAAACAGATATTCTTAAAAAAAATTGGAAACTTTTAGGAAGAAAACTCCTGAAACAAACTACTCCACATTTCCCCAACAATTCCAACAAAACCTTTCAAATTTCCTCAATCAGATGAGCCCAAAAAAATAAACACTAGTGTGTGTCTATTTATGTGAAGAAACATCTATCATGGAAATATCAAGTTTACCCTCTTAATAAATGTCTACGAAAGGTGTTTTAGTCTTTTAATTTACTAGGTTAGTTAGTTGAGTTAGTTAATTAGTAGTATATTTAGGTAGGTGTTTTTCCACATATATGGTAAATAAACAGACTCGTTTTTTTTATTCATTTGGACTAGGTTGTGTTGAGTTGGGAATTTCGATATTTTTAAGAAATTATGAATGAGATATTTACAAGCGAAAATTTAGAGGAAAGTTGATGTCAAATTTTTTTTTTCAAAGAAATATTATGATATGACTTTTATAAGAGACAATAATTTAGAGGAAAAAATGATGGTTCACGTACGTGCGACGAACGGGAGCATGCATGTTTCATCTTTTGGAAAGTTTTCTATGAAAAGGACTGTTTTTTTTTTTTTGATACAAGAAAAGGATCGTTACTAATTAGCGGGATTCCTGTATATTCCAGCCACCATCAACAGTCGACCTATTAATAACACAGACCCTTAATTCTTCCTCTATAATTCAAGTATATATAATCTTCCACATCTATGCTATACTACCTCTGTCCTTAAGAAAATTGTACATATGTTTCTTTTTTAATATTTAACTTATGATTTTATTTTTTTTAATTTTTTGTTATATAAAGTCAAATAATTTAGATGCAAGTTATGGATCAATGTGTGTAGTTTCTAAATATATTTTTTTTTCAAAATTTTTAATCAGTTCTTTCTACTAATAATTTAAATATCACATAAAATTAGAAAAAAAAACGTACTAATTTTTCATGAACGGAGAGAGTATATTATCATATCTCTTATGCAATGGTTTTCTAATTCTTTTCTGCCATTAGCGTCCAATTTAATTATTATTATATATATATATATATAATGATTGATCCAAGATTTAAAGATCCACAATATGCACCAAAAATCCACAATATGCACCCAAAAATCCACAATATACACCCAAAAATCCAATGAGTTAAAGATCAAGAGATGAAAGAGATGCACCTTTCTTTAGCAGAGCCATCGCAACAAGTCGACCATTAAACGACCAAGGACCTTGGTCTAGGATTCTTTGTGCCTATTCCACAGAGTCAAATTCAAACAAAAACATGTATTGATCGGGACTGCGATGCTAGCTGTTGGCTTCACGGAATATTTGATTCTTGACCACGCATTACAGAAAGCAGCGGTTAGGGGTGAGCATTATTTGACCGAAACCGAAAAAACTGAAAAATCGAATTAATTCGGTTTGTTCGGTTCAGTTTTCGGTCGAAACCGAAATTATATTAAACATCTTCGGTTCGGTTTCGGTTTCATGAGCCGGTTTATTCGGTTAGCTGAAAACCGAATTTTATGTTTTTTAGTATTTCTTTTCTTTGGCCTATTTATGTTTTATATAACTGTTTTTATGGTAGTTTAAGACTTGATTCGATTATATGAATGAATTGTTGTAATTGAAATTCAATTTGTTCGATTTTGTTAGGTGAAACCGAAACAAAATAGAATTAAATGAAAAATTCGACCAGTTCGGTTTAAAACCGAACCGAACCGTAGAAATTCGATTTCGGTTTTTTCGGTTCCAACATCTAATTCGACCAATTCGGTTTGTTACGGTCGAAAATCGTAAACCGATCAAACTGACCTATTCGGTTCGGTTTTAACCGAACAAACTGAATGTTCACCCCTAGCAGCGGTCAAGGTGTCAAGATGAACTGATCTTCCCCACATGACCCAGCCGACGATGACACCAACTGGCCGACGTATGATTGCCCCTGGAAGGGCAACTGCAACTTCCTCTTCTTCCCGTGAGAGAGCGAGTTGTGACAACCGAGCATGGATGGATTCCATCCCCATAAAGTGGAAAACGATGAAGGTAGATGGAAGCGTGAAAACGGAGAGACCGAGCGACATCTGCACCGGTAGTCCACAAGCAGGTTGCTTGGAGGCGAAGAGACCACTAGCTTTGTGTGCGGCGCTGCGCTAGGGTTGAAAAATAACATGAATTTCCAATGAACTACATCCCCACTCATCTTAAAGGTAATGATATCTTCCGTATTTCTCTTCTTATGCGTTTTGTCATATATACGGAGTAATTTGGAACTCTAACCGAAACGTTTGCTCTACAACAAAATACTATTAGGTCAAATGTTTTTTAGGTCAACTAATCGAATTTAGAAACCAATCCAACCAAAATATTATTAGGATCGATTTGATTTTGGCTATGATTAGTTCTTATTCAAAGGCTTGATTTGTGACTTCTATGTCCATAAATCGATTATATTTGCTATCTATTCAGACGATTATGCCCAAACCGCGACTGAAAATAAATGCTACTAATTAATTGCCGAAAAGGGTAGCTAGCTCCTAGAAATTACTTTTCTCCGTGCAGACACAGCAACATACATGCAACGACAGTATTTTTCTGCTATATAAAGGGGCGGTAGCTAGCAAACGTTGAAGCCATTCCCATGGAAAACGTAACTAGAATATTTAAGGCTTATTTATTTGTTTTATTTTTTCCATCGTCTCCTTGCCTAGCTACCTACTTAATTAATTTCTAAGACAACTCCGGCCACCCCGGCCGGCGGCGGCGCGCGCGGCCACAGCTTTGGAAGAAATATCAGTGAGAGCTGGTAGACATGACGTGGTATTGATCCGGCTCATCAATCATCTTTATTTGTTTGACTAATTTGATGATCATCTTTAAGATGAAATCAATATTCACGGCGAGCCGAATCAATATCACTCTTGTCTGCTTCTGCTTCTGCTTCTGCTTCATCATAAACACATAGTATAATATACCCATGCACACCTTCTTCCTCATCATCAATTCTCTTTGTGCCAAACTAATTGTCAGGTAATTATCTATATTATCAATTCTCTTTGCAATAAGCGTTATAGGTTAAATACTGTCAATTCAAAGCGTTTGCAACATCAACATTATGCTCCAATGGATTAATTATTGGAACCTTATTAATCCATTACTCCTTCCAGAAATTGGAGATTCAACGGAAATTGGTTTCACAATTTTCGCTTGGTTTGCATTTAGTTTGATCCATTTCATGTTTGTAAATAAAATGTATGTACCGGCCGGATCATTTTATTTTATAAAATATGGTTTATGGTCAGACATATATATACACTTCGTATATAGCAAATTTATAAAAAAGAGATCGTTATAACAGGCAAAAAGAGATATTTTCCTTGGGATTCAGTCTTTGAGCCATCTTTGAGGTTCAGGGGTCCTTCATTTCGCTACATAGTTGTGATGGACCTTAGTAACGGTCTTGGTAGCGGCTCCGCTACCAAACCACTACTACAACAAGCTGCTACTGAAACTGCTCACAAGAAGTAGTTATTTCATGTTATGGCAGACTCTGCTACTAATCTCCTACGTACTAAACCTGCTACTTCACCAACCCCGGTATGCATAACATTCTCCCCCCTTCCTCAAGATCATCTCTCATCTCACAACTCACAACTCCTCAAGCCTTCGCCTCACCGATTTGACGCCTCTCTTGACCTCTCCTCCGTTTCGGCCAAATTCCGGATTCTCCTCATCAACATCATCAAGGTCAGGTTGTATCTTTATTTTTATTTTTTTTCATTTTCAATGCTCATATTTGGCGAAAATCTAACTTTCGCCCCATTTTTCCCCCGCAGTTCTGTGCTGCCGTCCGACGCGCCGCTTTTCTCCCCAGGATACACTATTGCCATCAATGTAAGTTTTGGTCTTTTTTATTTATTTTAATCTCCAAACACTACGTAGAATAGCTGCGGTTTTACTATTGCGGCCTCCGCAGCGGTAAATGTTGCGGTAAATGGCATTTA
Source organism: Stellera chamaejasme (assembly GCA_024586325.1). Lineage (NCBI taxonomy): Eukaryota > Viridiplantae > Streptophyta > Magnoliopsida > Malvales > Thymelaeaceae > Stellera > Stellera chamaejasme. The sequence goes on along the minus strand of CM044982.1, from coordinate 6,593,540 downwards.
CCGTGGCATTTACTGTGGCGGAGGTCGTAGTAAATGGATTTATCTACGTAGTGAAATTTCTCAATTTTTTATGCTTTTTTAAATCAATTTTGTATTTTATTTTGATTTATGCCATTTTATGTAGGAGGGATGAAGATAAAGAGAAGAAATTAGGGATGATGAAGAGAAGAAAGCTGGGTTGCTTTCTAGGCATGAGAAGAATGTGGAATGAATTTTGTATGAATTTAAGATTTCTTTTTAATTAATTTCATTAAATAAATTGGTAACGAATTGGTAGCAGATTGTTCACAATGCACCGGATTATTGTTCACAATGCACCACCTCAAAAGGTAGCGATTTTGGTGGCGACCATTTGCGCTATACCTTAATAGCGGTTTAGGTAGTGGTATGACCGTTACCTAGACTCGATTATGTACATAGTGTTTCGTGCATTTGGATCTAAAGTAGGTGGTCACATTACCAAATTATTTGGGGTGATTGGCTTGTAAATATCTTAATGGCTATTTATTGGCATGTATGTAAATCTTGTAAGATTGCTGTAATTTCATTGCATTTTCTGTTTTTGTTGTATTATAATATTTAATTTATGATTTGTTTTAATAAATATTCAAATATGTAAAGTTAAATGATTCATATATTTATCATAATTTATAATTTGAAATCTAAATTACACATATATATATATATATTCAGAATTTATCTTACTAAAATTTTAATTCAAATACTTTAATCTAAAACATCAAAATCACAACAATATTCATGAGATGAAGGGAGTAAGAGAGCAATAAACTGTATGGTTATCGTCTCGAACACTTGACCCAGTGATCATAAGACTCGAATTCGAGCTTTCGGTATCTCCAACCTCCTACTCCTTTGCATCAAAAAAAGTCTAGTTACCTTTCAAAATAAAAAATAAAAATGAACAAGACGTTTTGAAATTATCTGGAATTGAAACGTGGGGGATCTCCGACCCAATGGGTTTGAAGATTTCTCGGATTCTACTTTTGGACTATCTGGATGTTTTGTTTTGTTTATATAATTAAGTACTATATTATTCTTTATCATAAACAAATGTACTACTGTTATTATACTTGACATATGTTTGGACAGTACTATAGGAGATTTATATATTCCTTGATAGAGTTAATATAATTAGCGAAGAGCCATCTAGGGGAAATCGATGTGCAGTACTGCTGTTTACACATGTGACTGTAAGGTCGACTTTTGTTAATACTATAATTTTCAATTTTCAATTTCTAGCTAGTTTGGTTTTCTTTCAAGCGATGATTATTTACTATCAGCACTTCTAAAAATATTAATTATTATGAGCATTGAAAATTGTTGATGTTTTTGACGTAATGAACAGAGGTGAAAAGTGATTTCTTTTCACTTTTCTATTTAATATAGAGAAATTGATATTAAACCTTAACATAATTCTATTTGAAATAGGAATCCTAAAGATAAACATAAAACAACCCTGTTAATCATCATCTAGGTGATATTTCACCCACTAGTTCAAATGTATCAGTTACAAGGTAATGTGGAAGTCCAAGCCCAACAAACTGAACAATTACATATCCACCTCTCATTTTCCAAGTGTACTAGGTGGATGAAAATTCACCCGAGTAATAAATAACATTGACGTAGAAAGAAAGTGGTGATTTTGTTTAAAACATCCGCGTTTCCGCTATAAAACTACTATTACGCTTTACCAAGAAATTTAGAAAGAGTGTAAATCGATGGAGAATGATAGTGTATTTTATTACCTATTTTTAACGATGGTTATAGATAAAACTCCAAATCTTATCACTAAAAGAAAAAATTCCTAATTTAACTTATATTTTTATTTCATTTTTATCCCTTCTTTCACGTATGACTCCTCCTTTTGTTTGTCCGACTTGTAGCGTCTCTTCGTCCACTTGATAGATGTTTTTTTATCCTATATGATACTTTTTCTATCCCAAATATGTTGGCAACATCAAATTAGTTTTATCTTAAATAAAATGATTTTGTCACTTTTATTTTATTTTAATACACTTTACCCTTATAAATACACTTATTCAAAGAATCTAGGAGTGAGTTGGAGTAAGCTTGGTAGATAGACACCGTCAACCGTGCGCGGATAACCGCCTATCACTGACGATTTTTATCCGTGAATTGGTGGTTGCATATTTTTTGCTCCTGTTAGCCTTGCGCTGCGAATAACAGATAGAAAGTATCCGTGCCGCGATTAACCACCATCGCGATTTGCGAATACCCACCATCCGCCAATAGTGAGCCCATATTCTATTTATATGTTATAACCTCACCCATAAGTAAAAGGCCATTGCTATTATTACCAATATTAACCCATTACTCCCAATCCAACCCAAGTCCATAGTCCATTTGTAAGTAATCCTTACCCTTCCCACTCCCAAATTCCCTAACTCTAATTGCTAAGTTTGTGTGATGTTGGATGTTACATTACTGTAAGATCGTGGGGAAATTTGGATATATTTAAGTCTCTCAAAATATTGGATTTGTGGCAGTTTGGATATTATTACGTGTATTTTGATAAAATTATGAATGTTTAGGTATTTATAATGGGTTGTGGTAATAATAGTAGATATAACCACGAAACGCGGATATTCTCCGTTAGAGGTTGCGGATTTAAACTAATAACCGCAATCCGCGGATAAACTGCACCACTGCCATGAGTAGGGAGAAAATGAATTTAGAAGGGGATAGTGATGAACATTTATATAAACTGAGTTAATGACTAATTTGGGACCGAGGAAGTAAAAGGGGGGTTATGTAGATAGCTCATTATTTTTTATACAAAGGGGGTAGGGGGTTGAGGATATCGAAGATTCAAACTCGAGACCTTTACATATGTCTTTAGGAGCATGATCACTAGGTCAAATGCTCAGGACCATAGCTCATTCTTTAGCTTTTGTAGATTCGACTCATTCGTCCTCCAAAAGATTGTAGCAAGACTAGTGTTTTAATTAAGAGTCCTTGGGTGTGCATTCTTGAGTTCACTCTTAAGATCTTATCCTTTCAACGTCACCAATAGCACCATATATAAATCTTAACCTTTCAAATAGAATCAAATACTTGGCAGTCCAATTTGGGCAATAGTTGTTGTTTAATTTCATGAGGTAGCTTAACGAGCTAGCTTCCAAGATTCACCATTGACCTCGAACCAACTTGCACAGTCCTTAAAATCATATTAGATGTGCAGTCTCTCGTCTTCAACAGATCTATAATCTCTCTTATCTCGTAGTACTTTGCTCACTGTGTTCACTCACACACTCTTCACTTGTACTCGTTACACTCACTCTACTCAAGTACGAGAAAGCTGCAAGATGTCAATTCATTATCATATCGAGTGCAGAACAAGAAAGCTGCAAGATGTCAATTCTCCAAAAATCTTGGAAGCGTGATGCTAATTCACATGAGAGATCTTTTTAACATTAAGTCTCATTTTTCCCCCCTCCTCTAGCTCTAAATGTTACGCTAATTGTACCCTAATTGTAAAGGTGTAACCAACTAGAATAACAAAAGAGTATGTAAGAAGAATCACTCATGAATTTGTTCTAGCAGAAATAGACGCCGAATTAAGTTTTTCAGATTCTTGAGGTGTACTATTGCTGCTGTTATTCATGTACATTCTCAATTGAAACACCGAAAAAGCAACAAAATAAAAAAAAATAAAAAATAAAGACTGCTTGAAAAAGCATCTAGGAGGTGACCATTGATCTGGAGTATCCCAGGAAAGAAGATGAGAATTCATTTCCATTTACAAGAAGAATCGACCTAATTAAACTTTAACTTTCTGGTCATGCTAATGGACAGCCGTCGACTACAATCCCCTTGGCAGTGGGACAAGTAGCCAGTGGACACATCTCATCCATGTTCCCCCACCAACTGATAGAAACATCTTTAGACTGCTGCAGGGCAAGGAAAACCAGAATGGTCATGAAGGCCGTTCCAGCATCAAGAGCACCGGAAGTCACATAATTGTATCGCTTCCACCACTCCGGTCTGTGTTTGAAAAGGACATATCCAGAGAGGAATGCAAGGGCGATCCACATGATGAAGTTCACAGATGACGCCGGGGGCATCATCGACGTTGACCCCAAGAGCACCGGAAAGTGAATGTTTCGGATCCAAGTTTTATTTGGGAATGCTTTCTGCGCAAGCCAACAAAGCAGAGGAGCTATGGCACCACCGAGGAAGAACCAGTTCACGTTACTGTACAAACCCAGATTGCCGAACATTCTTCGAGGTCCAACCAGACCCCATATCACAGACGCATCATAGAAGACATGGTCCATTGGACAAGTCCACGGGCTATCAGCTGGAAGTAAGGTCGTGTCACAGAGGTGAGGGACGCTTCCCATCAGCACCCATGCAGTCCCCGTGCACACAAATGTCGACACCAGCGTTCCAACAACCTGAAAAACCAAAAACTACCTTATGAATAATGTCAAATTTCATTTAAAATGAAACATTTCATTTTTCAGGTTCCAGTGTTTCTGAGATGAGGAAATTGACCTGTGCCATGAACATTGCTCTTGGAGGAATCTTCATGTAGTGGCCAAGTTTGAAGTCTTCTAGAAATGATACTGCTTGGGTCATGCTAATGTATCCATACACCTTGAAGCACATATTAGCAACAGGATGCTCTGGGTAAATGTACCCAATCACATATTCCGTGATGATGTTTAACCCCGGTAGCTGAGAAAGCGTGCATAGCAAATCTCATTAGAAGAAAAAACATTATAGGAGTATATGCATGACAGTACATTATACGCAGCTGGTTTCAAGTTTCACCATCTTCTTTCACCTGGTTTGTGGTGGCATAGATGATACCGATGGGGAGCGTGAAGCAGAGCGCAATGCAACAAGCTAACAACACTCCCCACCAAGGCAACTGAAGTGCGAATCGATAATGCTGGACAGCATACATAGTCAATGCAATGTTCACCACAAGGATGACTAGAAACCACCAAGTAGGAACTGACTTGTATTTCTTCATTAGCTTTGTGTGAATATCCATTTTATTACTCCCTCCAAAAGCCCTTTTGCTTTGCCTCCAGATTTTACTTCAAAACCAGAAGTAAAAACTATCAGTCCAGTAGTAAATTAAACAATCATCAGTGCATTGGGTCTGCAGGTAGAGAAGTACTGTGAGCTTACCCTCCACCAAAGAGAAGGACATGGACAAGTGTAGCAGAGAGAGTTGCAAACCCTAGACCATAAGTCATAGCGAAGAAGGTGCTGAGGTGCACGTGCCCTCTTGCTGCATAGGCTTCTCTATCCAGATGGAAATTGGAGTCAACTATGTCCAAAACGTCATAAATTTCACCATTTGCCTTGAAGAGGCTACTGGAAAATATTGGGAAGTTCTTGGCCTTGTAGACGTTGAGCCAATATGAGAGTGGTGTCATTACATACATCACAAGGAAGAAGCCAACAGCTATATTGGCAGATGCAAACCAGGGACTGGCTAGTGGGCTTCCCAAGTATGCTGCCACGGCAGACCACTCCAGTGCGAACGAGCCAATCCCGAGCCCAGAAGAACCAGAACCCAGTTGCTGCACCAGAACAGACTTAGGAGCAAGCAAGCAAACCCAAGAGAAGGCTTGCAAGGAAAGGAAAAGGTAGCCGGGAAGGATATAGTAGGCGAAGCTGCTGACTAGGACTATGAGGAAGTATTGGGTCCGAGTTGTTCCACCTTTAGGTCTCTTTTCCTTCGTATGCAGAACCCTGCAAACAATCTCAGACGAAATTAATTAGTATACTAACAAATATTGCAGCTTTGTGGCTAGCCCTCTGTTCACCTCAGTTCAGCAATCTCTTTTCCCAAAAAAAAATTTCCAACTTTCTCAATTCCAATACATTTAATAACCTTAAATCTATCATTTTAATATAAAATAATATTTTTTTAAAATTTCTCTACTCACATATATCTTATCCATCAATCAAAACACACAATTCCAAATTTCCCAATTTTTTTTCCCCATTTCACTGAACTGACCCTAGAGCAAGAGAGAACAAGTAAAAACCTGAAAAGAGAGACCTTGACCAGGTCATTGGGCCACCACATTTCCCCTGGCTCTATCAGATACTTGCGGAAAAGCCCCGCCCAACCAAACCCTAACACCTGTGGTTCAATAAAAAAGCAATCGTCTTTGGTTAGTCCCAGTAAGGGAAAAACAAAAAGCAGCAAGCTTTACATCATAGGCAGAACCTGAGTGGTGACCATAACAATGAAGGAGGGGAGGAAAGACAGCTCCTTTTTGTAATAAAGCTTAACAGCACTCAAGATATGGGAAGCATAGACACCACCAGAGCCTGTGGTGGCGAAGATAGTGATCAAGACATGTTCTTTGACATTAAAAGGTCCGGGATTGAGCGAGAACTCCCAACTAGTCCCCTTGAAGAAGGAACGGCTTGGCAAGGTTTTGGCCATGAGATGGCCGATGGGAACCACAGCAATCATGGCGGAAGTTGACGTGACACTCAAGGGATTGCTGCGGTACCAGTAGAACTGGTTGATTAAGGAGAGAAGCACACAGGAGGAGATACCGAGAACCCACATCCGGAATGTGAGAACAGGGAGGGTCGGATCGTCTGTCTTAGGGACGGTCAAATCCACCTGCTTGACGGCGCATTCTTCCACAGCCTCCTCCACCTCCATGGCAGCAGCCGGAGTTTTCTGATCGGATGCCGCCGCCTTGTCCATTGCAGGAGAAATCACAGTCAGAGACGTAGAGTCAGAGACGGAGGTTTTATAAATGGGAAAATCAAGAGATAATTACTCCCAAGATTCAGATAGATAATATAGGACTACATATTCTTCGACTTGGCTAAGATTCAACTTAAAAAGGAAAAAACTACAAAAAAGGAATCTATAACAGCTGTCGTTGAGATACTATAGGATTTTACAGATTCAACTTGGTTAAGATTCCAACTGAAAATAGGCGTTATTGATTTTGAGCAAAAGAGAGAGATCATATGATCAATTGGATGTGCGTGGACTCCGTGGAGTGTGGATCTAGAAAATAACCAACTTAATTAATTACTTGGTTCTCCTATTAAATTAAATAGCATCCACACTCCTTCCCTAGCATTAGCAACCTCTACCGTTGCTCCCTGCCTGCTGATGACAGCCCCTTTTTTCTTTCCAAAACGCCCCGACTCTAATACCCCTGGCACTGGCACCTGTGATCCCTTCTCTTCGCGCGCAATAACTAATACCAACATACAATCCATCTAAAGAAAAATAGATAAGACAAACTAAAAGTCATTTCACTTCTAACAATTGATTTCCCATTACTAGGGAAAGACCTACTTGTTCTCCCTTCCTAATATGAAACCAGCTCCATGCGTCTATCCATTTATCCACCATCTTTTAGATAGCTCTATAGACTGTTCCACTATATTAGTAGGGGAAAAGGTCTTTTTTTGTCACTAACGTTTGAGTAAAAGACATTTTTTGCATTTATTTTTTTCCCGGTCCAGTATTACCACTACCGTTAATGTTTTCGGTCCCCGTTTGCCATTATTTGTTAAAATATCTATGCTGATGTCCACCGTGTCAAGTTATTTGATGATGTGGTGGGATGTGTCAAGTAATCTAAGATTCCACCTCCTCCACCACCGCCAAGTCTTCCGGCTTTTCCATCACCTGCCCCGAATCCAACACCTCCTCCTATTGCATGAACATCGCCTAATCCATGGCCTTCACCTAAGCCACCACTTGCTCCTCCACCTGCACCTCACCACCAAGATCTCCATCTGGCAGCCAACAGCCCACCAATCTCCTTCTTCTCGTTAGAGCTCTCCTCCAGAAATCAACCTTCACCAGCTTTCCCTTGTTGAAATCAATCCTGAACCAGCGTCTCGTCCGGGCGGGGCGTGGCTAGAGAGGCCCTAGGACTGCCGTCTTCCGGCGAACAACCAGGGAGAACGAAGGTTCAAAGCGCGAGCCAGAGGAGAAACGCACCACCGGTGGATCAGAAAAACGTCAGTTGATGCCAAGGCGAGATCTGGGCACAAGGCTCGACTGTGAGGCTATCCAGCGGAGGTCCTCCATGGAAGCAGCCGGTTACGACGCACCTAATCCTAGAGCGCATCTCTGCTTCCTCAATTAAAATGCCTTATTAAACTATTAATGCCCTATTAATTCCCATTTAATCTTAGCTGGCATGTTAATCTCATCTAAGTGGAAGCCACCTAGGCATATAACGAACACGTAGGATTGCTGTAACGGAATATTCCCGCATAAGCCTACCGTTAGTCTATTTAATGATAATAAAGGTCCAAAAAATAATTAAAGTGGTAAAATTGGACCATATAACAAATAAATAATACAATAGTAGACTGGGAAAAAAATAAATGCAAAAGGGTCTTTTACCCAAACGTTAATGGCAAAAAGAGACATTTTCCCTATTAGTAGATATCTAATGGATATTTGACCCGTACCACTACATGATGATTAAAATGTAACTTTTCAATGATTTGATCCTCCTTTAACTTTTCAACAAAATATAGAAACTAAAAATATGTATAAAAAAATTTGGTAATTTTTTAGAACTTTGAAGATTTTGAGAACCATTTTCTAAATTTTTAAAAAGTTTGAGGATCATTTTGTGGTTTTTAAAAAAATTTGAAGATCATTTTATAATACTAAAAAAATTGAGAACTATATTGTAAAAAAATTATTTGTCAAATGCTATATCCATTACCAAGTCCAACAACGGTGCATCATAAAAAAGACGGGCTCCATGGACATTGCAGCGATTTCCTAGCCTGTCCTTACATTTCAGGTTGACTCTTCATTTCCAATCGATTGCTTAAATTCAGTCTCAAAATCTCGAAATTTTCTTTTGAATATATTATTTTTATTTTGGTACGGTTGCGGTGGTGATCGGAATAAGGCAGCTACAGGACCTGAGAAAGGCAAGACACAAGAAGCTTTCAGGTGCAGAAAGAGAAGGGAGTGGGGTGTGTAGTAATCACCTTATTTTCGGTTGGCATCACCCAGTTATAGGGTGATGCCAGGACTCTTCCCAAATTGGGGTAGTGTGTTTGGTAGGATTTCACGCTTGGGCTAGCGACACGACTCCCGTACGGCGGATTGGACATGACTCCACCAACAGTGTGGGGTCCTGGACAAAGATTTGGGTGTCTTGAGACTTTTGAATAATGTGTTTGTGCAACTTTGAGTGTCTTGTGTTAAAGTCTTAATTGGACTGGCTTATATGACATTTCCCGCCAATATGATTATACGGGGCACATTTCACGGGCCGCACACGATAACCTATACGTGTTATTTTTATCAAGTCCTCGTATTGATGACGCCAATGCGTTGCGTTTGGTGGATACGAAATGCTACCATATATATCATTTTGAATATATTATTTTTATTTACCTAAATATTTATTAAGACAAACACTTTAAACAGGGTTGTTTAAATTAGATGATTCGCATTTCGATCATAGTGTATTAAGCAGTTCGTCTTTTTACATCTTGTAACGTGATAACTTCTCAAAAAAAAAAATTGCGTCCCTATCTCTAAACGTTCTTTTCAAACTAGAAAATTCCCAACTTATGCGTCCGGGTAAAATATTTAGAATTAAGAACTCTCTGTTGCGCTTTTATATGAACTTCAGTTAAATCCATCAATTCATCATCATTTTTATATAAAATAATATTTTTTTATCAAATCTCCCTACTCAAATACATCTCTTCCATCAACAAAAAACACATTCCCAAATTTTTCCAAAAAAATTTCCCAATCCAAAAGAACACATCCTAAGGCTATGTGTTCATTTGCTAACTTCTTTTTTTTTTCTTGTGAATCCGTCAAATCAATCTTTTAAAATTTTTATTTTCTCCAATATACTGTTCCTAATCCCGTTGCTTAAACGTCCTCTATATTCTTAGCTAATCATCCACTGTTTCACTTTTCTTTTCAGAAAACGTTTTAAATAAAATTTACCAACTTATCCTTCCCATTTTCAAATTAAGATCTACCAAAAATTTTATTCATTTCATGTTGGGGCAAAATTACCAAATTACATATTCAACTACTAAAGCACTCCTTAATCGATTAAATCACAAAACTTAATCGGAACGAATTATTGCGTATTAAAGGTGCTGTTAAGAAATTGAACTTCGAATATTCATGATCCTGAAGTAATCTGCTCTAGCTTCTTGTTAAGAGGAAATTTCCCTTTCCCCCCCTCTAATCAATAAAGGTGGTATTAAGAAAATGAACTCTTGATACTCGTGTAATGAAATGTTACAACGTATAAGTTTAAAGTGGATGTAGAAATGCACTCTTTTTTCGTATACAACGGAGAAGAAAAAGGAAGAAACAAAAAAATGAACAAACTTATGAAGCAGTGACCCTATCATCCTATGGGTACATCTCTAATTTCACAAGGGCAACAACCCTCAAGCTCTCCTAATTAGACAAACAATGAAGTCGTGAGAGAACGAACTATTCTTTGACCTCTATTTGTGGAAAAAATGAATAACAAAGAAGTTCAATTCTTAGGCCCAAGCACTGTTTACTTGCAAGGAAAACTAAAAACCGCAAAGCTGAAGCGGTAATCTTCCATTTCCAAGGGGCCAGAGATCGAAGTCTCAACAGCATATTATGTGTTATTGTCAAAAGCCATTGCAGTACAGTGGCCAAATAGTGAGCCACCTTTTGCTAATCTTAGACCTAATAGTTTCAACTCAAGCTATTATGAGCAACCTTGAGCTAGCTCAACTTGACATGAGTTGCCCAGATCATAATTTTAACTTCACCAGGCTTCATTAAGTTTTATACTAAGTTACATAGCAACTGGGTGCAGACTGAGCTGGTCTCAGGTTGCTTTAAGCTAACTGAGTTGGGTCAGCTCAACATGAAAATCTTAAGTCTAGCTACCTCAAAACTTTGTTAAGCTTTGCCAACTTAGAAAGCAACTGAGTGTGGGGTGAGCTAAAGTAAGCTAGAGTAAGTCAAGCCAGCTTGAGTGCTTTGATAAGCTTAAAGCTCAAGCCTGGCCTCTTCAAGCTTTGCCCATCTTTCCCAACTTACAAATGAACTAGATCTGGACTGAGCCGATGTGATTTACAGTAAGCAAAACTCATAGCAAACTTGCCACCACACCACACTGCACTGCATCAGATCCATAGTCCACTTATATTGGGACCCATTTTTGAGATTTTCCAAGCCTAGCTGTAGCCTCAACTCTGAAAGCTATGGCAGTCCAAAGCTGGTTTTAGGGTTAAATGCTTATTATTGCTCAAATGTGTGATGTTTGGTTTAAGGTACCAGCCTTAAAGGATAGTTATGGTGCCCAATATTTACTAGCATAATACAAGCAAATGTTACCCATCACTTTGACTGAAATATGAAGTGCAATAAACAGGGTGCAGTACCATTAGCTGTAATAGTCATGTTCCATGATGTGCAAGTTAATTTTATAATATTAATATTGTACTGAGATATTACTAGTAACAACCTCAATTCATTTGCGTCTCAAGAAATTTTCCTTGCAAATGAAAAAATCTACTGTATGATAATGACAATTTACAACTTCAATCCATTATCCTTCATTACAAGGTAGTGATCGGAAGGGCAACCGTGTAAAACTGTCAATAAGCTTTGGGCATAAATTTTTAGTGTTCACTAATTCTAGACAACTAATTGAGATATAAGCCGCATGCCATCAACCCCAACATAACTATGATTAAGGCACAGTATAAAGATGATGATATGGGCGATGTGGGCTAGAAATACTGCAGAACTTTTACCTTCAATGGCTACAGAAGATCAGCATCCTTATGCTTCTTACCATCGGTCCACTGCTGAAACCTAAAGAGCAAGTGCACCATAACATATTCACCATTCAAAAAATTACCCATCTGATAATTTGTGCACATATATCATATTCATGAATGAGATATCTGTTGCCACCTGAACAAATTTTGCCAGTCAACCATATTGCTCACAAACTAACATTTGTTGTATGGAAGTCAATGATCCCAATAACATCCATCTTTATAAAAGTTTCTTTGACTCCAAATTGAAATAACATGCACATGTGTGTGGGAATGCAAATTTTGCATCCTAAGAAATATACGTGAATGAAACTGATGAAGAGGCAGGTTTCACTGATTGAAAGAAAGGCAGGCCTATAATAAACCAATGATCCTCGTTTCCTGGTTAACTCTTTCAAAAGTTCAACGAAAGTAGTTAGAGGGGAATGGTGAAGGCACATTATAACAACACCACCATGTTATAAAAAATAAGATGAGCCACAAATAATTGCAACTCAAACAAATATCACAAGCACATTCTCACCATTTTCCAAAGAAATATCCAAATGCTATTGGTGAATCGCTAGAAGTGTCAGCTTAGAGCTTATTAAAAAAGTTAAAGACAAACATCCGCAACTCACTAGCGCAAAACAGACCCTCTAAATCTGTATTGGTGTTGCGAGAATATAAAAAACCCCAGCTCAGGTTAGCTGATTCAGAGACTACTAACGGCAAAGTCGCATTCCAAGATCTAGCTTCATAAACGTTCCACATTTTCGAAGCACCATATAGTAACATCATAACGTATCGTCCCTCATTATGTAACGTCCCAAGTACGCGTGTATCCTACATAGAAGCACCATTTGACAGTTTAGCATCATTTAACGATTTTCTAAAGGAGGTTCCTTTTTGACATTGGGTGGCCAGGAACAAGAAAACGGCTCGAGGATAAAGCGATTATCAATCACCTGAAGGGAACACATAATTCAGCGTCTGCCGCGCCCGCCACCTGACCTTGCACCAGGGTAGCGAGCAAATTGCAATCTTAATCTGACTGAATCAGGGTCATGCTCATCAAATACATAACCTGCAAAATCGAGCCCAGCTATTTACACTACACAACTTACCATGCCCCGAGTGGTGCAAAGGAGATGGTACTTAGAAACGTGAGGGATGTGAACCATTAGCCGGTATAAACTTTGACAGGTCAAATACTAATGGTGTCCGGAAAACCAAACTAACATGCGAACCATGAATTCATCCCCATGATGAAAAGCATGTATTGGAACAGAATTCAGCTACTTCATCACCAATTTCTGGTAGGCCATCAGCCGATACTCGAGGTTCTGGACCAAAGTTAAAACAGCAGTGGACCTTGCGCATTGTCTTGAAATTTCTATTGGTACAAGCGAAACATGCACAAGTTCATCGGCTACTCGAGGTTTGGGACCAAAGTTAAAACAATAGTGGACCTTGGACATTGCCTTGAAATATCTATTTGTACAAGCGAAACATGCACAAGTTTCTCGACTAACAATTTGACTAAACAGGAGATACTTGTTATGCTTCCACCAGTACTGCACCCTTTTTCCCCTCTAATCCTTTTCAGTGACCATTTTTTTAGCTTGGACTAGAGGAAAGAAGGAAAACTGCAAAACTAAATCCAGTCAACTGTACTTCGCTACTGGCTGGTGAATTCACATGCAGCATGGCGTTGTACAGTTAAGGTAAAAGGGTACTTACCCATAACACTAGCTTTAAAATTTTCAAAAAGTTCAGATATAAGTATTCACATGCACTGCAGATGTGTACATGGCAACACCGCAAAGGCCAAACAAGAAAGTCCCCATTTTAAACATCAGTAAGATTAAAGAAAGTTCAGATATAAGTATTACTTAGAAGACTCCTTACTGCTTGTATTAACTGATGATTAGGATCCTTCCTGGGTAATTTACAAAAATAATTTTATAACATGAGCTAAGAAATATGCTGATGATATGGAAATATGAAGAAACTTTCTAAGTTTGGCCACGTATCGGCCAGCTTTGCACTGTAGGCTGGTATCTTATCATCCTTCTGCGTTCACTTTGTTTTCGCTTTTTTATTTATTTTGTATTTAAATTATAAGAAACAATTATTACCAAAACAAGATTCACAAAATCTACAAGGAACTCGTCTGAAACTACTTAACACTGCTAGACAAGATATCTGTATTTCTAAGATCCTCTGTTACCCCATAAAATAAACGAACATAATATTCAATTGAAGCACCAATATCAATGAAAGCCTAGATTATTACCATGACAGTCGTGTTCACCCTCAAAACTAATAAATTTATGTTCTTGATTTTTCAAATCTCTTTACACATTGGTGGTTTACCTCTGAACTCATTAATCAGAACAGATGAGTAAGTTTTAATCTAGAATCTTTATATGATCTTGAGAACACTTGTCTACATCCTCAAGCATTCCAGTGAGACAATAACTTGGTTTTCATGATGTGCCTTACAAATGCAATGACAAACAATTTACTGTTACCCCAAAAATCAATACTGTGTTAAAATTTTTAGGCGATTCGATCAGCCATCAGCTTTTTTCATAAGCCTGAATAATATAATGATATCTACTGGAGATAGCAGACGCCAAACACCCCAAAGAAACGGGCAATATATAACCTACAAAGTATGTGGCTAACCTTGTAAAGCTTCCATGGCAGTGGCAGCATGGGCTGGACTTGCAAAATCAACGAAACAGAGAATCAATGGATCTCCACCAGGCTGCAAAAATATACATTTCTTCATTGGTTTAACAGCTTTGATTTTTAAGTTAAGGTCATATTGGAGAAAACCACAAGATGTACAAATAGACTTACATGTCTTGGTTCCTTGCTTACAAGTCTCACTTCCTTGTAGCCAACAAATGGGCGAAATATATCTGCCATTTTAGGTTAAGGGGAAAAACATCAAAACAAATTATATAACTAACTAAGGTGGCCAGCTTTAAGGATACGTGACACTTCACGTCGACTGCAATTATAAGGAAGGCCCTCCACAAAAAGTGTGCTTGTAGCACCTGGAGGAAGGGGAGTCTCGATATTTCCTCCTGCAAACCCCATACCCCTGTCCTTCCCACCTGGCCCAGAATCAGTGTTGCTAATCCCAACAAACCGAGGATCATCAGCAGAACGACCAGGCATTACCCCACTCATAGGCCCTGGAGTTTGTCCGCCATATGATGACATTTGCTGCATGAAGAGTTACTAGCATCAATCACTCATCAAAAATAGAAGTCCAAGAATCAAACTATGAGCACTGACAATAACTATACCATACTACGAAGATAACGATCATAAGATGCACCAATTGACTCGGTGTCTCTTGTCCCACGAGGGCCTCTTTCATCTTCACGGGGATAGAATCCAGGAAGATCATGCCCAACAGGGAGATCTATAAAATTTAAATCGTATAAAGTCAGAAATAAAATTAAAGATGAAAAATAAAGATCTGTACATCCAAACTGAAGAAAAATTTGATAGCCCTGGTTGCTAACTTCTCTACTGCTGACTTGAGTGCTTATGATGGAGCACTTTTGTTTTCTTGATGAACTGATCTTATTTATTGCCATAGATAGGCAGGAATGGATAACAGAACGCATGATGGGAGGAAAGCATATACTCAAGCAATAACAACTGGCCAGCAAACAAATTTCAGTAACTAGCCCTTCAAGCAACCACATAAGTACCTAGAATCCGGTAATCAGGCACAAATTCATTCGGGTAAAGAAATGCAACATCCACGAACTGAACAACTTTAATGAAGGGTTGCTTTTTCTAGATATATTAGATTAGACAACAATGTGCAACCAACAAACAGAGATTTCTATTTTTCAGAGGATCACACCACCAATCACGAATTGAAAAACAATAAGAAACAATAGAGACGAAACTTCGCTACCAGGCTCCAGTCAAATGAAGTTAGAAACGCCAATAAGTAAGCACGTAACATATAAAAGAAGCCCCCGAATTGATACTAAACCCTAGTCGAAAAATCTATTATCATAAAGGGAAACATATAGCAGTAAAGGTCAAATGGAGAAACAAACGAAATACCATAATCGGATCGTGGGCGCTTCGCAGATAGGGAAGGGACGGCTTGCGGTTGCTGTTGCCGAGAGTTCCCGTACCTCCAGTACGCTTCGTCCATGTGTGTTTACAGCGAGGAAGCGCAGCGAAAAGCGATGATAGGCGCTGGACAGTCGACACGATGAACAAGACCAGGAAAAAAAACACAGATAGACAGACAGATCTGAAACAGCAGCTTCTGTTGTGCTTTTCTTTGTTCTTGTCACCCATCGTTCAACTTCCGTTGGGAGTTAGGTGTCTTAAATACCGAGCGTGGGTCTCAAAGCTTGTTTGACCTTATAGATAACACCCTTAAGTTTGAGTCTGCAGCTGAAAAGACATCACGCACGAAGATCTGATCAAACTACGTATTTTTTTGGTTGAATTGAAAGAGCAATGAGGTCACTCGAAATAGGCCCAAATTAGCTAGATGATTAGTTTAGATGTTCAAATTAGTTAAGGTCTTATTTGCATGGACTAAAATATATGATGGGCAATCAGAGAGTTCACCCAATATTCTGAAAACAAATTTGACGATGATTTCAGAAGAGCTATAGGTTTTAAAAATAAGAGGAAGGGATAGACTAGGGAAAACCTAGGGAGTAATTTTCTCTTTAAAAACTGATGAGTGGTTTTTTTAGAGTTTTGCCTTTGATGCTGTCTGGCCTTCAAGTTTCCACTAAAAATATAGATAAAATATAGATCCGCCTGGAAAACGGTAACTCAAGTTCTGAAAATGTTGTTGCGGACCGACGACGAATCGGCAAATCAGCCAAACGCGTCGCCGTCATCATACTCCACGCCAGAATCTGAAGCTGGCTCGGCAGTGGCGGAGCTAGTGAGCTCCCTCAAGCAGCAGAAGACATACAGGGAAGTGACCTTCGCCCTCCGCACCGGCCTCCGCGACGCCCGCGCTGAGTTTTCCTTCCTCCGTGTCCGTGGTCTCCGCTCGCTTCTCAAATCTCTCCGATCCGTCTCCTGTTCGGAGTCCTCCATCATTTTGTTCTCCCACACGCAATCGCTACCTGAGCTCCAAGGTTATTGATTCTTTGTTGATACGATCAATGGATTACTACTCATTCTTTTCTGGTTGGTGGTAGTCGTCGTTTGGGAATTGATTATTCTCCTTTGTATTCAGTGGTCCCAGTGCTTTTTCAGTATTCACTGAAGGAGGCGGAGGATGAGAGTGTGACCAGTTTGGATCATATTTTCAGCGTAGAACCTAAGAAGATTACGAACCCGTCCACTGATGCCGAAGTTTCTCTTGCACTTAGAGTCTTGGAAGGGTGTTGTTTGCTGCACCCAGAGAGCACTCACTTGGCCCACCAGTATAAGGCAATCCCGGTATTATTCTGTACAGTTTTCAAAATGCAACGATAAAATTGGATGCTTTGCTTTTTTTTTGGTGGATCAGTTGTTCATGCTACTGAATTTCAATTTTAAATTTGAATGGGTATCGCTTTGTGATATGAGTGAGCATTTATGTAATTGACAATGAGAGTGGTCTTTGAGCTCGTGCAAGATTGTGCAACTAGGATACCAGTTGGAAGCATACTATTTTTTTCATTTGAATCTGGTTTTCCCCACCGCCGAGTTAGTGAAATAGGAGTGCTCCTCCTTTTCTTTCCTAAATCAAGGCCACTGCAGGCCTATGTGTCACAGGTTCTGTTACCAGTTTAATTAAGAATGCTGTAAAATTGTGTGTTTGACTGTTAAATATCACTCTGGCCTGAGAAAAATGCTAAACACAATTGTAGGATCATAGATCATACACGAGTGTTGTGAAATAAATTCTGTTAGTTTGTTTGGTGGTGTTTTGAATGACAATGGATTTTAACAAAGTTACAATTTTCAATTAAGACAACTAATCACATTTGTTGCTTCTTCTTGTCACATTTTCTTTGTCTCTAATCAACCGTGAGTCAAGTGTAGAATGTAGAGATGAATGAATCTTGTGAACAACCAAGTAAAACTTTGTTGGACATGTGAGCTGATTGGAAATATGGAGTGAGTTCTAGGCAGCCACTTTCCTTCCGTTTGGAAAAAGTTTTAAGTATTTCACTTACTGAACGTACATACCTTTTTATATGATGAGAAGGTTTACAAGCAAAAGACTTACAATGGGTTTGAATATTGAGTGTGATGTAGGTTCTGATGAATATCCTATCAATAAGAGGAGTACTTGAACAAGGAGCATGTTTGGATGCTTTAATCTCAATTATGTTAGATTCATCAGCTAACCAACTGGTAATTCGCCTCGTTATCCCCCCCCCCCCCTCATGTCTGTTTTCTTCCTTTATGATTGGACAACTCTGTCATGTTTACTTTTATAGTATCATTCCTTCTGATGGTTTACATTTGTGTGCAGTGGCTTTCATGAACTTATCCCATTTCACAATTATTACATCACAGGATTTTGAGGATTGCAATGGTATTGAGGAAATTGCAGAGTTAATACGGGACAAACAAGCCGATGAAAATCTCAGGTATGCGCAGAAACCTTTTAAATCTGTTTTTTATTGTTACATCTGACTGAATATGAATGCTCATGTCTCATGTTTTATGTGTCCGCCAAGTTCCTCATCTTGTTCAATGAGTGTTTGTTATAGCCTATGTTGGTTGTTCATCAAGTCTTCTTTCATTTTTGTTCCATTGCCTTGGTCAGCTTGAAATACGTTAGTGATCTTACGTGTCTAGATGTGAATATACCTGTCAACTTGTTCAGGGGAAAGGACCTGCATTTGTAAGTTACTGTAGCCATTTCTGTACCTGACTGCTCGATAGTAGCCTGATGCACAGTTAACTGAAAAGTGACCTTTTCCTTATAAATAGGCTGAAATGTGGAGAGTTCTTGCTCTTATTGATTGGGCATGTGAACGGGAGGGATGGATCTCCCATGGCGGCTATCCATGATGATGTAAGACGGCTTCTTGGTGAACAATCTGCTTCTTTGATATGGGCTGCAAGCCAATTTGGGTCAACCCTTGATCCAGAGCAGAGGCTAACTGCGCTGCACATTCAAGCTCGCAGGGTTCTGGAGTCCTTAGATTTATATTAATCTTGGAATCAAGAATTCTGGCTTTGTTATACATGCACAGAAATTTGTTGGCTTTCCCATTTTCGATGCTAGTTACTGATTTTAAGCGAAGGAAGTTGCAATTTGTTATGACTCTGGGTAAAATTGTACAAAAATATAGGAAGCGGGACATTTTGTGCATTTTAGATCAAAGTAATGGACCATGTTTTCATTTGGATGGTTAAGTTATCCAGAGTGGCGAGGATGTCTTCTGTTCTCTTATGAGACATGTCATGAGAAAGAAATACATGAATTTCATCTCTACCCTCTATCCACCTGCATCCTGGATCCTTATGCATTCTTCAACATCTGCCTGGTTTCTGCTAAACCAGACCATCTCCCAGCAGATGCATACAAATTTGCCAAGTGAACATAATTCCCAGTATCATCTGGCTCCAATTCCATCAGCCTTGACCATGAGTAACACAACCTTGTAATAGAACTCCCCATATCACTGAATCAGGCTCCTTAGGGATTCTATTAGCGAGTTTACAAGCTTCATCAAGTTTCCCTGCTCTACACCGGTAGCCCGAATCTCAGGACGAAGGCGACGCGATGTGTGGCTCGGTTTAACAAGGCGAGGCCGGGCTGAGACTGAGAGGTTCGATGATGGCAATTTTGGGAGAAGAGAGGTTGTGTGAGCGTCGGATCTGGTGCTGGGCTTCGCGACGGGGCCACGGCGAGGCGCTGCAAGCTGAGGCCGCCGGTGTCCGCTTCTACACGGTGCGAGGCAGCGGCGACAGTTACGGCGGTGGTGCTGTAGCGGCGACGGCGACAATTAAGATAGTGGTGCTTTAGACACTTTAGTATTGGGTCAAGTTGTAGAATTTAAAAGTAGTTAGACATGAATTGGGTATTAAATATGATATTAAAAAGTGACATTTTGGTAATTTTACCACTTTAACGGTGATTTTAACGGAAAAAGTGACGGCAGGACAAGCGGTGCACACGATTGAAACTTACAGGACTAAAGTGAACCAAATTCTTAAAACGGGACCCAAATAGGACAACCCACAAACTTACAGAACCACCAACGAAGTTTACTCATTTATCAACTTTATCACATTCAATTAATCGAACTCTTTAAACTATTATCAAAATTCATTTATACTTAGCATAGTTACATGCAAGAGATTCACAACCATAAGATTTATAACTTTTTCTAATATTACTAATATTTTTTCCATTTTTTCTATCCATCGTGAATTTTTCTGCATTATTTTACATGGAAATTAATAAATATTTTTATATTCTGGACTCCCACACTTTTGCGAACATTTCAGTATTGTTTTATTGTTTTTACACTATTTTTACCATTTATTTTCTTTTTTTGAATTATTACTATTTATTTTCTAATTTTTCTTTAATTTACAAAACATAAAACATGTAACATGCTAATCAGGTTAACATGTTGCATATCATGAGATGTCAAACAAAAGAAGATTAATTATTGGTACCTATCTTTTATGAGTAAATTGCACCAAATATACCTAAACTATACCATTCATTGCAAATATATACATGAACAAATATTTGTTGCAAATGTTTGTTGCAAAAGTGGCTCTGAAATATGAGTTTGTTGCAAATTTATACCGCGACCTAACATCCATTAAATCTTAATGAAATTTTCAGAATAATGCTCAAATTGACCTTTATGGTTTCTAAAATGGTTGAATACCCCTCTAACTTTATAGTTTCATTTTTTAGTCATTATTTTTATCACGTGTATTCTTTAAAATAATTTTCCAAATTATTCATATTAATTTTAAATTGAGTCAAAAATATCCAAAAGGTTATCACATGAAAAAAAATGTTTGTACACTAAAATTTTCCTTTTTATTATGAAAAAATAGTATTATCAAAATAAAATGCAAAAATGAACAATAAATTTCTAAAAATCTCCAACATTTATATTAAAATAATTAGATAATGTACAAGATCTAAAAAAGAATATTAAAACACAGAACCAATACAAGTTTTTAAATAAATTTAAATATATTTGAAGAGCCTACAAATTAATTTGAAAATTCTCAAATCAGCACATTTTCCTATTTTATTTTTGATAATTTTGAAAAATACTAATATCCATTTTTTCCTTTTATTTCCACATTTGTATTTTTTTAGAAGTTTTCCATATTTAATTATTAATTTACTTAAAATTATACATTCTATTCGTTTGATACGGTTCAAAATACAATGTGGACACGAAATAAATAAGATTTATTATGACTAATGACATGTAATTATAAGTAACATGTCGATCAATGTTTGATTAATTGGAATGAATATATAGTTGTTAATTGTTTTTGTTATTCAGACTCAATCTATAATTAATTTTTGAATTTGAATAAATATATGAAAAAATACACATGTGATAAAAAATAATGACTCAAAATAAATTTATAAAGTTATAGGGGCGTTCAACACATTTTAGAACCATAAGAGTCAATTTGAGTATTTTTCTCAAAAATTTCGTTAAGTTTTAACGGATGTTAATTCGCGGGTATAGATTTGCAACGAACAAATACTTTAGAGATACTTTTGCAACAAATTTTTATTTGGTATAAATTTACAATGAGGGGTATAGTTTAAGTATATATGGTACAATTTACTTTATATTTTATAGTGTGGTCCCTTGTAATTTTCCAATTAAAAAATCGGATAACTACCGTATTACTTTCGGTGTCATTCTTTTGGTCTTGGAATAATTTCGGTATTCCCTGAAGGAGGCGGAGGATGGGAGAGTGACCAGTTTGGATCATATTTTGAGCGTAGAACCTAAGAAGATTATTGCTGCACTGCACCCAGAGAGAAGAGAAATGCATGGATGAAATTGGATGGATGCAATCCCGGTATTATTCTGTACAATAATTAAAATGCATCGATGATGCTTGGCTATGTTTCTGGTGGATTCGTTATTCATGCTACTGAATTCCATTTTTATTGCTTCGTGATAGAGTGAGTATTTCTGTAATTGACAACGAGAGTGGTCTTTGAGATCGTGCTAGATTGTGCAACTGGGATATCAGTAGGAAGCGGACTCTCTTTTCCCCCCACTTGAATCTGGTTTTCCCCACCGCCTAGTTGTTGAAACTAGGATTGCTCCTCTTTTGCTTTCCCAAATCGAGGCCAGTGCAGGCCTGTGTGACACAGGTTCTGTTACCAGTTTAATTTGGAATGCTGTAAGTTTCACTAGTGAATATCCATCTGGCCTGGAAATGATGCTAAATACCACCATCGGTTCATAGAAGCACACACAAGAGTGTTGTTAAGTAAATTCTGTTTGTTTGTTTGGTGTCTTGAATGACAACGGATTTCAACACAACCTCAATTTTCAATTAGCACAACTAGTCACATGTGTTGCTTCTCCTTTTTCACGTTTTCTTTGTCTCTAATCAACCCTATAGTCAAGTGTAGAGATGAATGAATATCGTATGAAACCAAGTAAAACTTTGTTGGACATCTGAGCTGGTTGGAAATATGGAATGAGTTTTAGGAAGCTACATTTCCTCCAATTTAGCAAAAGTTCAAGCATTTCACTTACTGGGTGTGTGTACCCTTTTATATGATGAGAAGGTTTACAAGCAAAATACTTACAATGGGTTTTTAATATTGAGTGTCATGTAGGTTCTAATGAATATCCTATCAATAAGACGAGCTCTTGAACAGGGAGCATGTTTGGATGCTTTAATCTCAATAATGTTGGATTCATCAGCTAACCAATTGGTAATTCGCCTCGCTACCCCCACCCCACCCCACCTCACATCATTTCTGTTTTCTTTCTTTATGATTGTCAACTCTGTCATGTTTGGATTTTTTATATTTATTTTTGGGCAGAGGTGTCAAAAGCACGTATCTTATGTTACTTGCTCTACTGTACTGATCTCTTATGGTTTACCGTAAACTATTGTAAATTTAGTATCATTCCTTCAGATGGTTTAATTTTGTGTGCAGTGGCTTTCATGAACTTATCCCATTTCACAATTATTACATAACTGGATTTTGAGGATTGCAATGGTATTGAGGAAATTGCAGAGCTAATGCGGGAGAAACAAGCTGATGAAAATCTCAGGTACACGCAGAAAACATTTAAAATCTATTTTTTACCACATCTGACTGAATATGAATGCTCCTGTCTCATGCTTTATGTGTTGACCAAGTTCCACATCTTGCATGAGGAGTGTCTGTTATAGCCTATGTTGGTTGCCAACCAAATCTTCTTTAAAATTTCAATTTGTTTCATTGCCCTGATTAGCTTGAAATACGTTAGTGAGTTTATGTGTCTCGATGTGGATTGACCTGTTAGCTTATTCATGGGAAAGGATCTGCATTTGTAAGTTCAGCCTTTTCCATAGTAGATTGCTTGATAGTGGCCTGATGCACTGTTAACTGAAAGTGACCTTTTCCTTATAAATTAGGCTGAAATGTGGAGAGTTCTTGCTCCTATTGAATGGGCATGTGAATGGGCTGGGATGGATCTCCCATTGCGGCTATCCGTGATGATGTAAGACGGCTTCTTGGTGATAACTGCTATTCACATTCAAGCTCGCAGGGTTATGGAGTCCTTAAATTTGTTGGCTTTCCCATCTTTTATACAAGTTACTGATTTTTAAGCGATGGAAGTTGCAACTAGTTATGACTCCGGGTAAAGCTGTACAAAAATATAGGAAGAAAGAAATTGTGTGCATCTAACATCTTAGACCAAAGTGCTGGACCATGTTTTCATTTCGTTGGTTAAATTATCCAGAGTGGCAAGGATGTCTTCTGTTCTCTTATGAGACATGTCATGAGAAAGAAATACATGAATATCATCTTTATCCTCTATCCAGCTGCATCCTGGATTCTTATGCATTTTTCTACTCTTCAATATCTGCCTGGTTACTACTAAATCAGACCATCTCCCAGTAGACGCATACAAATTAGCCAAGTGAACATAATTCCCAGTATCATCTGGCTCCAGTACCAGCAGCCTTGCAGCCACAATCTCTCCTAACTCTACGTTACCATGAGTAACACAACCTTGTAGTAGAACTCCCCATATCACTGAATCAGGCTCCATAGGGATACTATTAGTGAGTTTACAAGCTTCATCGAGTTCCCCTGCTCTACTCAGCAGATCAGTCATGCAAGTGTAGTGTTTTAGGGTGGGCTTCACATTATATTCCTCCATTACAGAAAATAATTTATATCCAGACTCAACTGATCCAGCATGCACACAGGATGAAAGAGCAGATAGAAAAGTCACATTATCTGGTTTAAGCCCTTCTGCCAAAATCTTCTGAAACAGAGCAATACCATTATCCCCGTATCCATGGGCCGCATATGCTGTAAGTATGGCATTGCATGCCACCAAATTGGGTTTAGTTATTCTTTTAAATGTCATTACTGCATCATTTATGCTCCCACATTTAGAATACATATCAACAAGGGCTGCACCGATGTGAACATCTGTTTCATAACCATGTCTAACACAGTGGGCATGAACTTGTTTGCCCCGCTTAATGGTGGCGAGCCTTGAACAAGCAGGCAAAATAATTCCAACTGTGTAAATATCAGGTTTTATATGTGAGCTCTGCATTTTGAGAAACAAAAGCATAGCTGCATCATGATGACCGTTCTCAACATGACGAGCAATGATACCGTTCCAAGTAAATGCATCTGGTTCAAAATCATCGTCTTTCATTTTCTGAATCAAATGCTGGATACGGCCAGTCTGGTTGCAGCCTGCATAACAAGAAAGCAATGCATTCCATGTGGCTGAATCTCTTTTACTTACTTCATTGAACGCCTTCTGGGCAGAAATTAGGCCAAGACACTTTCCATACATTTCTACCAAAGCTCCGCCCACAAACGTATCAGACTGCAATCCCCTCACAATGGCTTGACAGTGTATCTGTTTGCCGACCCTTATATCTGCTGTATCTGCACAAGCAGCAAGTACACTGCCTAGGGTAAAAGAATCAGGTTCTATACCGTTTTCAATTATTAAGTCCTGAAATGCATCTAGAGCTTCACTAAACAGAGAGTTTTCCACATACCCAGATATCATTGAGTTCCAGGAAAACTTATCCTTCTTAATACCTGCAGACTCCATCATGTCAAACAGTTCCCGGGCTCTCGAGATATCACCATTCTCACAATGCGCAACAATCATAGTATTATAGGAAGCTGCATTCTTTCTTGAGAATTTAGAGAACATCCTGAAAGCACTTTTCAAGTCACGACACCTCCTATACACATCAATTAACCCATTCACAATGTAGGAGCTGGAAATAAATCCATGTCTTATGACATACCCATGGAACTCTTTGCCAAGGTTAAATTGCTTTAATCTAGCACAAGCAGGAAGAATGCTTGCCAGTGTCTGCTCATTTGGTTCAATACCACGAGCTTTCATTCTATAAAGCAGCTCAAGAGCTTCCTTGTCATACCCATTTCGGGAGAAACCAGAAATAACAGTGCTCCAAGAAACAATATTGGGTCCAAAATTTTTGGAGCTGCACAATGTCTCAAGTAGTTCCAACGCCTCATCCATCATCCCAGCGGCGGCACAAGCAGTGAGAACAGAATTCCATGACACTACATCTCTTTCTTGCATTGCTCCGAAAACCATTTTAGCATCAGCCAAGCTTCCGCATTTTCCATACATATCAATCATTGCATTACACACATAAATGTCCGAAATGAAACCGCATTTTATCACAAACCCATGAAACTGCCTTCCCAATTCTGCGACCACCAGACCTACACATATCTTCAGTGCCACTGGGAACACAAAGGGTTCCAGCTGAATATCCTCCAATTGTAACTCCTGAAAGAGCCAAAACGCTTCCAGGTATAAACCCACGTTAACATAGAGACCAAGCAACGCAACCCAAGAATACAGGTTTCTTAGTGGCATTTTGTCGAACAACAACTCGGCAGCCTCCAAGCAACCGGACCTCCCGTACATTTGGAGCAACTTAGTCTCTACAAACTCATGGCCTAGAAACCCACACTTGATGGCGTGGGCGTGAGCCTGTCTCCCGAGACAAGGGTCGGTGCAGGAATCAAGAAGGGACGCGTAGGTGGTCGACGTTATGAGACATAGATGGGTTTGGGTTTGGGTCTGGGCTGCAGAAGGGGGGGTTGATAAGGAAGCCTGGAAAGAGATGGTGGCGAGTCTATTTGATCTGCGAGAATCTGGTTTGAGTGGTGGAGCTAGTGGTGGGTTGGTGGTGATAGGTTGGAACAGCTGCGCCATCATGAGGATGGCGGCAAGAGCAGTGCTTGCTCTTGTTCCACTTCTCGCTGTCAAGTGCTTTGAGACTCGCTTGATCAGTATATTCGCGTCATCTCCCTAGACTAGACCTGTGCCCCAAGTGTCCACCTTTCATAATTGGTTCTTTCTTTCTTGCATAAAAAAAAGTAACACTCAATCGGATCGATCTTTTCTCGCACAATTTTAATTAGATAAAATGAAGGTGATATGCTCTCATAAACTCGTTGCAAAACTAATACATTGTCCCTTCGTACGTAAGTAGGGGTGAAAACGAATAAAGGACAAGATTGTCATGTTAGGTTTGAAAGTTATATCGAGCTTAAAATTGTGTTCAAGTTTTGTTTGAAAATAATATGAACAAACTCGAACGATCTTTAAATCGAGTTGAGCTCGAGCTGTTCACGATTATCAATGGAAAAATTATGATAAAATCGAGCCAAATTGAGCACCAAGATGTTCATGTTATACTTAATAAATGTATCGAACTTGAAATTTTGTTCAAACTTGATTTGAAAATAATATGAACAAGCTCTAACGAACTTTTAATCGAGCCGAGCCGAGCTCGTGCTCATGCTGTTCGTTCATCTTTCACCCATATTTGTGATTGCCTAAAACTGATATATTTCCTTTTTAAAAACTTTGTCTACACAAATGTAATCTTATATATATGTTTACTTTTAGTATTTCTTCACACTAAAAAAATTACTACATTAGAATAAAAAAAATCACTACTTGTTATCTTCACATCCAATCTGACGGTGAGAAAGTGAATCCATGGATGAGGAACAAATCGGTCTGTTAGGCATTAATCTCTCCAAACTAATCCACTTGGAGAGGAACACGTTTAGAATGTTTGAATTTGCCAGTAATGTGTTTGGGTGGTAGAGGGTTTTCGTCACTTAACATTTTTTAATGTTTGTAAGTGGGACATTATTTTCCACTAAACTTTGTTTATAGAATGACTTCATCGCTTGCTCCGTTAATTTATGGAATATTCTGCTATATTCCGTTAAAAAACAATGTTATAATAATCAATTTGATTCTAAACTTTTAAAAACTGACAGATTAACTCTTTAACTTTTTTAAAGTTTACAAATTGGCTATCTCTCTACCCAGATTTGTGTCCACTCCCCCCCTTCATCTTTCAACAAAAACTTGGATCAATCTAATATATATTTTGATGCTCAAATTTTCAATTTTTGGACACCGCCGCTTGCTCTTCCTCTCCAAACTTCCTCCGTTGTTTATGGGTCATGGGTGTCGCCGCTTTCCTCTCTCTTCTCACCAACCCCGCCTCCACCGTCTCTGCGGGAAGTGGAACCGCTTTGTTTGATCAACTTTTGCTCGTCGTCTCATGCCCATGTTCCCATCTCAGCCAACTTTGGTTCTTTGTCGGTCCCGTCTCTTCTTCTGCTTTGTTTCCTTATTCGCGCCCTCTGCTTTTCACCGAGGTTTTTGCCCTTCCTTATCTCAAGAAGTTGTCTTTGATTTTGTGCTCCAGAGATGGGGTTGATGATGATGAATTTTATGAAAATAAGGGAACTTGATCGTTACCGAGCAATCTAAACTCTCTTCTGGTTTATGATTTCGAAAGCAGAGAAAGTCTTTTTGAATTCATGGCTAACTGTAGGTGTAACTTGCAAAAACATAGCAAATGAGGAAGTTGGGAGAGAAAGTTAGGTGGGTTTGTAAAATTATAATGTTTTGTGTAAAATATTTAGTTATCATAAAATTTATAACGTCGGGTGGCAAACGCCCACCCATTTGGTATCGTTAGTGGCAAATTTACGCCCTAAAAAAGTTGAATGACAAAAACTTTATACCACCTGAATATTAGTGGCAAATTCGCACCTCCTATAATTGTTGGAGTTTGTTTCATTTCAGTTGTTACGCTAGCTTGTTATGCTAAAATTTCTTTCTATTTCTTCCAGGGCCGGATAGACAAAACGATGATGAGGATGGTAATGATGATGATGAGAATGATCAGGATGATGCTGATGATGATGGCATAACAAGTCCAACGGCGGGTGTTTCTTTGGAGCTTCCAGGTCGATTGAAGCTGGTGTGATCCTCCTCTGACGTACCAATGCGCAGTCGCCATGTGCCTCTCAATATCATCCAGCTGCTCTCCCTGAGGTTCCATCATCACTACGGCCAAGTCCAGGAACAATTGTTGCAGCTCCATTAGATTCTTCTCCAGATCCCTAACAATCTCATGCCGCTCATGGATCTCCTCCTTCGCAGCCGAGATCATCTTATGCCGACGATTAAACGGCCTCTCCATCAATTCCTTCAATTTATTCTTCAACCGATTAACCAGTGTTGCTCTCATTCTATCCTCCGACGACCCAGGTCCACAATCAGGGAGCTCCCGGTTGGCTTCATTGGACCTGTCCAGTGCCTGGAGCCGAGCCTTGATCAGCTTCGCCTTCTTTAATAAGGCGGTTGTTGTCATCGAAACGTCATCGTTCTGTTCGAGTTGTTTGAGCTCCTCTTTCACAGACTCTACCTCCTGAAAGAAACTCTCAAGTCTGGTGGGCATCTCGCTGGCATCGGGGCCGACGCGGGAAGAAGAGAAAGATCTGGAAAGGAGGTCATTCATGGTTGTTTTGATCAGAGGGGAATCACTTACGGGCTGCCTTTGTAGCCCTCAAGATTTGGACAGTTGCTGGTGGGAAGTTCGAGAAAAAAACATCTACAGTATTTTTTACAGCTATTTGTTAAACAATGCACATGGATATCATAATGTGTTTTCTTATTGGGATTAATGTTATATGCTCCCGCTTAGGGGTGAGTAAAGAATCCGAGCCGGCTTGAGCTCGAGCTCAAGCCGTAAATATAGTTCGTTTAACAAACGAGCTGAGCTCGAGCCTGAGAAGTTCGGGCTCGATAGACTCGCGAGTCTTGTCGAGCTTATTGAAATTACAAAAATACCCTTCCAAAAAATTCAATATTTACCCTTCCCAAAATGTGATCATTACCTTATCACTCTCACTCCTATCCTATCCCCACATAAGTCTAACTTATTTCCTCATAAACCCATATCCATATACCCAACTTCCCCATACCTTTTATATTTTCCAAAATTTTAGGCTCCGTTTTTATTTTTCTGTCTTATTGCACCATTTTTATCGTCATTGATCCAGCCCTCCACCACCCCCTTCTCTAGCCACATATTTTTTGGTCCTACAAGAACACGGCTGGTCACCCTTTTTACAGTCAACCACAACCCTTTGCGCCCTGCCTCCCACCCTGATCGAAGCGCAACCATCAGTGGCGGCTGCGACGTTCACCAAGCTCTTTAGATTTCCAACTCAGGGCTCGCAACTCACCAAATCATCTGTCTATTTCCTTATTCTCATCTCTACTGTCGTTTAGATCCGGAACGTTTTCGTTTTGTGACTCTAGATCTACATCATTCTCGTTCAGATCCGCCAGGTTCACCAAGAATCCGGGCTCAGCTGCTCAGGTAGTCTGACGTCTGACGCTAGTGTTTATTGTTCTTGCTCTGTTGTATACGACTTGTTATCGATTTGATAAGGAGAGATCTTTTACTGATTTTATTGTATTCATGTGTGATTTTCTTAAGCTTTGCCCCTCTTAACTTCATAGTAGCTTTTGTTGTTACTTGTTTGATTTATCAAACAAAGAGGTGAGCCAACATGAGAAGTTAATTGGTTGGATTTGTGCATTTTTTTTCAATTGGAACTTGATGAAACGAGCTTCAGCAACGAGCTCACGAAGTTAGGCAATTTTTCGAGCCTACCGAACCTCGAGCCAAGCTCAAACAACTCACGAGCCGAGCTCGAACCTCCTTATCCCACCTTTCAAGAACTCGAGCCTAAACAGTACCGAGCTTGAGCCTTGTCAAGTTCGGACTGGCTCGGCTCGTACTCACCCCTACTCTCGCGCGCTCCAGCACGGTCTCCTTATATCATCATCCTTTAATAATAAATTTGTCTCTTACAACTAAAAAATTAATCCTTTTTTTAAAAACGGTAATGATGCTTTTTATTAAAGCATGAAAGCAACCCCATGAGAAGAGAGCTGGATCCAGCCGGAGAAAACAAAGAAACAATTACAAATAAGAGCTCCATCCAAAGAAATCTCACGAGAATAACAAAACACCTTGTCCAAAAACGACAAGCCATCGAGCAAAAACAGGAGATACCAGCCTAAGAGAAGTGACCTCAACTATTTTCCATCGGAGCAAGGATCCAATCCGTCGAAGATCCAACTAGAGAAGCCTTCCCACAAGAAATCCACAAATATGATAAGATTTGAATATTAAATCCACCTCGAGGAGATCACTCCAACATCGACCTTCCATCACAAGCTTATGCAAGCCTTCCAAATCATCCAAGCATCTACGGATAACACTGCTTCCCACACCATGCGAGCTGAACCAGAAACCTTGTGCATGACATCTTTAAAAGACAGATTTGCCACATCTAAAAGCAAGACAAGCAAATCTACACCAACCAGGCACAATGGTCCAAACTTTAAAGACAACTCAACACCTAATTAAAGCTTGCACAATATCTTCATAGCCGTCAGAGCAAAGAGGACAATCTAGAGAGTGAATAAGAATACCTTGCATCGCCAATTGAACACAGGACGGAAGGAAGTCCCTACGAGCTCGCCGCATAAAAACGTTCATCTTTTACGGAAAAGAGTAACAAGCAACCGGTTGAAACTTATCTTCTTTGTATTCTCAAATATATGGAGCATTAAGCACCTTCTGTTCTAGCTGAGAAAATAAAAACATTACCGATGTACACAATTTCAAACAAGAATTAGAAGAAAAAAAACTTTCAGATGTTACTGTCATTCAGAAAACGATTGTTGCTACTGAAAGTATAATGCATTAATGTGGAGAGTGGAGACATGGTGAGGATGATGTTGATTGTCTATTATGGCTAATTTCAGATGCTACTGTCCTTCACAAAATAAAATTTATGACTCAAATCCATATATTCAAGCAAACTCAAATCTTCGAGCAAAACAATCTTCAATCGGAGCAGCCCCATTCATCCTAAATTGACGAATTGATATCCGGAGGTGGTGAATCCTTTGGCGATGCCCAGCTCTCTGTCAGTCTCCTCCATTTCCAGTGAGACTGCTATATATCTTCTCCTCCTAAAACAAAAGAGCAAGAAGAAGAAGCAAATTTTAGACATAAGAAGTATATTTTATATAGTACATGAAATTTGGAGTTTATTTTTCACTAAGGTGGTCCTCTAGCGTTTATTTAGGCTTGAGGGTGCGGGTTGTACAGAATGATGAAGTCCATTTTCATGTGCATTTATTGGGTTTGGGCGTTTTTGTTTGTTAGGCTGGACTGGGTTACGTTAATTAATTTTGTTGTGGAATTAATCTAGTTAAGGAACAAGATTTTCGATTTTCTAGCTAGCTAGCAATCAATTTTGCTCTATTTAGTTTTTGGTTCCGAATCAAGGTACGCATGTAGTGCAGATAACAATGGAGAGAGGCCAGGGCAATTGGGTAGTTCGATAGTGTTTCATAGCTGAGTAAAAGCTAGCTTCCTGGTGATGCTCATGAAAAAGGTGATGTAGATGGCGGAGATCGCGGTGGCAATGGCGGAAGGATGGTGGGAGACTTCATTACATACATTGACCCCGTTTCTCCAACATTTTTTTCTCATAACAGTTTAGTTTAGTTCATGAGTACAATATATAGATGAGTTGAGGTCACACCAATTTTTTTTTATACAAAGTGGGTATGAGGTTGGAGTTAGGACGCTCGAACTCGAGATTACATAAGTGTCGTGAGCATAATCGCTAAGTTCGATCAGCTCGGGACACAAGGTGAGAAAAACTTAACATGTTAGAGAGAGGACTAAAATTCTTATCTTAAAAATTGAAGAACTTTTTTTTTTGAAATAAAATTTTTGGACAATTTATTTTTAGTTTTAAGAATACACCCTTAAAAAACGAAGGTAAAATTACAAAAAACCCCTTGGGGTTTGGTGAAACTCTCGGTTGTCCCCTCTGTTTTCAAAATCGAAATTACCCCACGAGGTTTAGTGAAATCTTTAGTTACCCTCTTTGACCATTTGTGTTGTGAGTTGACCGTTGAGAAAATGTAGAGTTAATTATTCTTATTGTCACTAATATTTCTTACTCTAATACTTCAACCCGAACATTTTGTTTTTCTCATTTCTCCTGGGGGTGAGAAAATGGGCAACACGTATCTCCAAAACGCCATATTATTATTATCATCATGGATTGTTCTAGCCATTATTTTAGATAAACTAGTAAATAATAATAAGAGTAAGTTTTATTTAAAATTATATTTTCTTTATCTTTCCATGGTTAGAAACTAATGAATTTTTCTATCAAATCAAAAAGAAAACATGAACATACTTAATCAAAAATGATCATTAATTTTAATGGGAATTTCTAAAAAAATATGAACATACTTAATATTTATTTTTGTTAATATCGTAATTAATTTGTTAATATTTTTAATATCATTTTTGTTAATATTTGTAAATTATCTTAATTTGTTAATATTTGTAAATTATTGAAATTTTTAAATATTTGAAAAAATATTTTAGTATTCTGAAATTTATTTTAATATTTTGAAATTGAACGTCCGTAATGCCCGAGTAATGCCAGCGCTACTAATACTTTCGGCCCCACAAGAACGCCATGGCGTTACTGTGGCGCTACTAGCTCGACAGCCTCACCGTAGCGCCCGAGTAACGCCCGATAGTAACGCCTCAGCTTATTGTCAATAATATTTCTTACAAAAACCCGAATATTTTATTTTTCTCATTTCTCCCTCCCAAAACGTGAATCTGAGTCTATGCTGTTGTGACATAGGTGAGCTATGGCTGCCCATTAACTGTTTATGGAGTATATTTAGTATAATTACTGCTAATATTTTTAAGAGTCAACTATCATCTTAAACGGTTAAGAGGGATAACTGAAGATTTCACTAAACCTTAAGGGGGTAATTGAAGATTTTTGAAAAATAGAGAGGACAAACTGAGAGTTTTACCAAACCACAAGGGGATTTTTGTAATTTACCCTAAAACGAAATCAGGAGGAAAGAGGCGAATCCGAATCTCTGGAAGCAAGATTGCATTTGCGCTGGGCGAGGCAGATTATTCTTCAACGCGGTTACCTAGGGGAATGTTTGTGGGTCCCGTTTTCATGACTATATGGCAAACAAGCTACTCCGCCCCTACCTCCCCTATGCCACATTGTTCATACAAAACTCATCCCATCAAAATGTATACATTAGGGGTTTCAAACCTTCCCACCCCACAAAAAAAAATTCACCTCATTTCTCCATAAAATCATCACTAAATTTCACCACACCCATTTACCCCCTCAAACCACCCCAACCTAATTCACCCCTTCAAACCCCTCCGTTTCAGATCTCCACCACCGAAATGCCACCCCACTCCTCTCCTCCCGCAGAATTCCTTAAAACAAAGCGGCGGTCACACGTCCGGCGGCGGCGGCGGCGGAGATGCGACTTACGGCGGCATACTGGTCTGGAAGGTGCGCCGTCGACCGGTGATTCCAACGGTGGTGGTTGGGGTGGCCGAAGACGGAGAGAACGGCGGATCGGCGGTTAACCGCGATTTGGCGGTTAACCGCGAATTTCTCCTTCGTCGGAGCAGTTTCGGAAACGTGGGAGGGTGGGTTAGCTTCGTCTTCTCATGGGGAAGCTAACCGTGGTGGTTGGTGGCGGCGAAAGGGCCCGAAATCCCACCCCACTCATCTCCGGCGGCCGAACGTGTAGGTGAGAAATTTTTCACGTGAAAAACTTTTTTTCACTTTGGAAGTGAATTTTGGAGGTCCAATTTTCGAAAATTCATCAAGTGAAAACTTAGGTGAAAATCGATCTTTTCACTACAAAAATGCTAACTTTGAACCCCTATTTTGTCTAATAGAATTTTTCACAAATACATATTTTGATTTATTTTAATTTATTACTCTAACTTTTCCTTGTCCATTTAAAAAATATTTATTATATACATATTTTACTTTTTTACTTTAAATGTTATGTACATCTTAATCTCCATAGCTATATCAATTAAATTCGGGAAATGGAGTAATTAATAATAATATTTTATGTGAAATGTTAACTATTCTTATTTTGACTCTTACATATTCATTGTTAAAATCTTATAATTGTGTAACAATTCTTTTAAATATAAACATCCGTATGATGAAATTAAACTCTTCACTGATTTTTTTAATTTTGATGTGCATAGTGAAAACTTCAATTGCTCGCCTTGACTATTTGTGATTTTAGTTGTAATTGTACTAAGGTTGTATTATTCCCAACAAAAAAAACAACAACTATTCAAATTTACAAAATTCCTAAAAACTTTTCTCCTCACAATTTTCTCTCTCAATTTTAAATTGTTATTTTTTGTCAAAAAAATGTTGTACAACACACCCTAACTGTATTCCAAAATAGTCAATGGATGATCTGGGCACATCTGCATCACGCTGACAAGGTCTTGTCTATGTCATTGCGGCTGACACTACTAGAAAATGTGCCAAAACCAACCGGTTAAACCAACGGGCAATTTAGCCAGTTGGTATTAACCAAGGGTTCACCCCTCGGAATTCTCTCCGGTGAGACCCAAGTATTATCCGGTCAGCATATACCAACGCGCAAACCCTTGGTTCGGTCGAAACATAAGCTATACCAACGAGCAACGCGTTGGTAAGTCCAATGGTACCAACGGCGCGCCAGTTGGTACTACCTCAAACTACAAAACAATCATTGTATACATGTTTTAAAACTTTTTATTTCTAAAATATGAATATGTTACATCTACAAAAATATGAATATGATTAAGCTTTAATGTGATTAGATTTTTATTAAAAATATAAGTTTCATGATGAAATAGTTATAATTAAGAACATGCGTTTGAATCCAAAAAGAGGTAAGTTTCATGATGAAATAATTTTTTTCTTCCTTAAACAACAGCGATGGGCATAAGCGGTCCGGTGGCAAGAGCCTCCTCTATTTCTTCGAGACAGAGTTCGAATCTTGCCGAGGAAGTTTTTTTAAAAAAATAGTTACCAGCCCAACGCGTTGACCGTTGAAATGGTCGATTTCAACGTGTCAGCAGCTTGGAAATTTACATTTTCCAACGGATTGTTCGTTGGAAAATCCGAATTTCACAAGACAATTTACCTTAGAATTGGAAAGTTAATAATGAAAACAAGTATTCTAAAAATAAACACTAATTATGCATGTTTTGAAACATAATTTTTTTGAACATGAAAATCTAGTGTGGGGTTTCAAGTGTGATAATGATTAAGAGATAATTGAGGAGTTTCAAGTGTGATAAGGATATAAAATAGTTTTTTTTAAATAGTTACCACTTCCAACGTGTTGACCGTTGGAAATGGTCGATTTCCAACGTGTCAACAGTTGGAAATTTGCATTTTTAACATGAAAATTATGAAAGTTTTAAAAATAAATAAATTCTATAATAAAATAGTTATAGTAATTAGAAAAATTTACAACGTAAGGAAACATTAGGATATAATTGAGGAGTTTCAAGTGTGATTAAGAGATAATGATTAAGACTCCTTGAAAATTAGAAACACGTTACAAATAATATTTTTCTTCCTTAAACAACAGCGATGGGCATAGCGGTCCGGTGACAAAAGAGCCTCCTCTATTTCTTCGAGACAGGAGTTCGAATCTTGCCAGAGGAAGTTTTTTTTTTAAAAAAAATAGTTACTGGAACGCGTTGGCCGTTGAAATGGTCGATTTCAACGTGTCAACAGTTGGAAATTTGCATTTTTCAACGGGTTGTCCGTTGGAAAATCTGAATTTCACAGCAATTTACCTTAGAATTGGAAAGTTAATAATGAAAATAAGTATTCTAAAAATAAACACTAATTAGGCATGTTTTGAAACATAATTTTTTTTAACATGAAAATTATTGAGGAGTTTCAAGTGTGATAATGATTAAGAGATAATTGAGGAGTTTCAAGTGTGATAAGGATATAAAATAGTTTTTTTTAAATAGTTACCACTTCCAACGTGTTGACCGTTGGAAATGGTCGATTTCCAACGTGTCAACAGTTGGAAATTTGTATTTTCCAACGGGTTGTCCGTTGGAAAATCCGAATTTCACAGCAATTTACCTTAGAATTGGAAAGTTAATAATGAAAATATGTATTATAAAAATAGACACTAATTAAATGCATGTTTTGGAACATTAATTTTTTTAACATGAAAATTATGAAGTTTTAGTAAAAATAAATAAATTCTATAACAAATTAGTTACAGTAATTAGGAAAATTTATTTTATAAGGAAATATTTATAATATAGTTGAGGAGTTTCTTGAGATTAATTATCTGTTTCAAATTATCTTTCAAATTTGGTGGGAGAATTTTTTTAAAAAAATCAATTCAAGCTGAAGCCGTTAGGCCCTTCCAACGTGTTAACCGTTGGAACTACAAATTTTCCAACGTGTTGTCCGTTGGAAAGTCAACATTTTTGTGCAATTTGACTTAGAATTGGATGGTTAATGATGAAAGCATGTATTATAAAAATAGACACTAATTAAATGCATGTTTTAGAACATTAATTGTTTTTTAACATGAAAATTATGAAATTTTAATGTAGGGTGAGGTTTAGTAAAAATAAATAAGTTCTATAATAAATTAGTTATAGTAATTAGGAAAATTTATTTTATAAGGAAACATTTATAATATAGTTGAGGAGTTTCTTGAGATTAATTATCTGTTTCAAATTATCTTTCAAATTTGGTGGGAGAATTTTTTTAAAAAAATCTGTCAGCCAAGCTGTAAGCCGTTGGGCCGCACGATTCCAACGTGTTAACCGTTGGAACTACAAATTTTCTAATGTGTTGTCCGTTGAAAAATCAACATTTTTGTGCAATTTGACTTAGAATTGGATGGTTAATGATGAAAGCATGTATTATAAAAATAGACACTAATAAAATGCATGTTTTGAAACATAAATTTTTTTTTAACATGAAAAATATGAAATTATAATTTAGGGTGAGGTTTAGTAAAAATAAATAAGTTCTATAATAAATTAGTTATAGTAATTAGGAAAATTTATTTTATAAGGAAACATTTATAATATAGTTGAGGAGTTTCTTGAGATTAATTATCTGCTTCAAATTATCTTTCAAATTTGGTGGGAGAATTTTTTTAAAAGAATCTGTCCAGTTCCAACTGGTAAGCCGTTGGAACTGGCTTGATTCCAACGTGTTAACCGTTGGAACTACAAATTTTCCAACGTGTTGTCCGTTGGAAAGTCAACATTTTTGTGCAATTTGACTTAGAATTGGATGGTTAATGATGAAAGCATGTATTATAAAAATAGACACTAATTAAATGCATGTTTTGGAACATTAATTTTTTTTTAACATGAAAATTATGAAATTTTAATGTAGGGTGAGGTTTAGTAAAAATAAATAAGTTCCAAAAAAATTAAACACAGTTTGAGTATTGTATATGAATAAAAATATTTTTAAAAAAATGAGCTACCAACGGCCAACACGTTGGCATACGTTGGAATCTGTTATTTAATCACAATACCAACTTGCCGGCTTGGTACTCACAATACCAATCTGGCCGTTGGTATCCACAATACCAATCGATCGGTTGGTAAGCTTACCAACCGTTAACTCGTTCAGAATTACACCAACTAGCTTACCGATTGGTAACCATACCAACACGTAAACCGCTTGGTAGTAGTACCAACGCGTTGACTAGTTGGTAGAGCCATACCAACGCGCTTGCACGTTGGATTGTCAATTCCGGTCACCGGATTTCGACACCAACGAGTAAGCCAGTTGGTAGAGAAAATTAATCAACGAGTTGGTTAAAATTATACCAACGATGCAGATACCAATGAGTCGTTTCCAACGGGTAGGTCGATTGGTTTCGACGTTTTCCAATGTGTTGCCCTGTTGGTACTAACTGTTGGTTTTGCACCATTTTCTTGTAGTGTGAGCTCATTCGTGTTGTGGCAATCAATGGACAATGACAACTGACAGAAATGGTCGATTGGGGAGGAAAAAAGAAGGTAAAATAAATGTTGGGGGTTGAAGTATTAGAAATATTAGTGATAAGAATTAGTTGACCCTAAAAATTTTGAAGGTCGATCAACATCACAAACAACTAAATGAGGTAATTGAAATTTTCACTAAACCTCATGAGGATAACTAAAGGTTTTTGAAGATATAGGAGGTAAATTGAATATATCACTAAACCACGAGAATATATTTGTAATTTACCATTTTTTAATTAAAATCAATGGATCAATTAATCTAAGTTTCTCGCTATTCAGACTACATACGAAATACCTTGTTTTATCGCCTTTTATATTTATATTAAATAGTGTAAAAATACTTATAAATTTCTATTTATCTTCTTGAAAAACTTAATTTGATATTATTGAGATAATGGAAAGAAACAGATGAATTTTATTTTGAATTATGTAAAAATGATGAAGATGTGTGAATTACTTTTAATTTGATGTAATATATACGATCAATTGATATCTAAAAGAATTACGTACTAACAGGTAAACTTGTTACAAACATCCATACGAACGTACGCCCTAAAATTTGAAGCATGCCAAATAAAATTGCTGTGATTAATAGTGAGCGACAAATGATGCATTGCATGCTCTGTAAAACTGAAGTGGAGGAGCACCGATCGAGCATGTGTGAGGTGAGAGAGTTCGATCGTACTCTGCAAAAGGAGATTTCCCATTCTGCTCATTATTCTTCTCCTTGCGCAGACTGACCCTTGCAGCTGACGCTTTGTACAACTGTGTAAAATTCGTCTAACCCTAAGGCCGTGTTTAGTTGAAATGGGAAAAACAAAATTAGAAATTTTGGGAATGAGAATGTGTCTTTTTGATTGATGGATAAGATGTACTCACTCCAGAGTTTTTTTCCTTGAAAACCTCTGCTAGGGTTCGGTGGAGGGTTTGGTGTTCTTCTTCTTGGCAACCCTCAATTTTTGCGTACTCTCCACGCCTTCCTCCTCTCACCTCGTCTCTCGATCAACACTGGTTCCTGCCTTGGTGATGTCCGTTGAAACCATCGAGGACCGAATGGTGTCGATCTCCCTCGCTGCTGGCAATGCGGCTGTAGTCAACATTTGTGGCTCCTGGCAGCGACGCCTGCTCCACTCTCGTTCGCCGCTCGGGTTCTCTCGCCTCTGACAGCAAGGGTTGACAACTTGCTTGCAGCCTTCAAGGGTGCGTGGAAGGAAAACTTCCGGTTTGTGGTCCAAAAAGGAATTGATCTCCCACGGGATAATCTCTTCATATTCGAATTTGAGAAGCAGAGTCACGTCGATTGGGTTTAAGGACTTGATCCATGAGGGTTTGATAACAAGTTGATCCATCTTCAAACCCATGAACCCGGGTGATCAACTTTCATCAATCTGCTCACAAAAGTGGACTTTTGGGTACATGTTCTTGATGTACCATTCGGATGGGCATCGAAACAGGTTGGCGAAGCCCCAGGCCGCTCACTGGGGATAGTAAAAGAAGTGGTTTGTGAGGGACTGGGTGGAAGTGGATATCTCCCACCCACTGAGGACAAGTATCACTACGATTAATGCCGATTCCATGAAGATCATTGTAGGTATTAAATATGAAAGGTTATCGGATTTATGCTATAAATGTGGTTTATTAACTCATGCTGAAAAGGATTGTTTAGAGACTTGGGAGATAAATATGGACCACGGCTGAGAGCAAGACTTAATTTTAGGGGTGGTGATGGTAGGGGTATGTCTACTGAGGCAAGGAAACCGTAGATTCCTTCCACTACGTGGAGATAACAGGGTTTACCGCGGCCTCCCCAGCTGTAGCACCGCGGTAAATCCCGTGGTAAAATAGGTTGCAGTAAAATAGCACCAAGCCGCAGTAAACGTTTTTTATTATTAACCAAAACCTAGAATGCCCAGAATCCGACGGCCTAGGAAGAGCACGCGTCGGTGGGAGATCGACGTCGATGGGAAGAAGAACAAGAAAACAAAAGAAGAAGAAGAAGAAGAAGAAGAAGAAGAAGAAAACATAAGAAGAAGAAGAAAAAGAAGAAGAGAAGGAGGAGGATAAGAAGAAGAAAACAAAAGAAGAAGAAGAAGAAGACGGGAGAAGAGAAGTAAAAAAAGGAGGAAAGAAAAGATGGTGGAGAAGATGTAGAAGAAGATGAATTAGAAATGTAAGAAGTGCGCCAGATGGTGAAGAATGAGGAGAGGAACCCTAAAATAAGGGTAAATACTTACCGAAAGGCGAACCGCATTTTTTACTGCGCTGGGCCACTTACCGCGGCCTCAACCGCAGTAATGCCTGCGGTAAAAGTGGTCTTCTTCACATAGTGTTCCCCTCCAAGTGGCTTCGGTCAGCCAAATGGCTTCCGGCAATGAACCACCGACCCATGGCACACAGTTGAATATTGGCTTAGCCATGGTTCCTACTACAACACCATTAGTTGAGGTTCAGTAATGGAAAAGGCTCTAGTCCCAACAGAGATGTTCATCAACCCGCCTTCTTAGGTTCCTTTTACCTTTTCTGTTGGAATGGGCCGCAACTTGATCCCTCTCAACATGGATATGCACAATTCAACATTAAAAAATGGAGGGCGACAATGTGCAGCCCGAAAAAGTCTCGGCTGGAAGTAATGTAGAAGACTGTGGTGGGCGAAAACATGCTCGAGTAGGAATAATAGAAAAGGGCCAGCAGGAGCTGGTGCAGGAGACGGCAAGGATAGGAAAAAGTCCACCCTGCCTGGACCAGTGAGTGATGTTTTCCTGGTGGATGGGGTTTAAGGTCCACCTCAACCACTCTTTTTCTGAAATGGACCTTGATGTGCCAGACTATATGTTCTCCAGGCTGGTATGGGGTAGTTTCTCTGTTGGTGTGGTTGTTTGCTCTTCTTTTCTTCCGAGGTATTCTTGCAGGGAATGGGCTCTTAGCCCATGTTGTGGGGTTTTGGTGGAGGTGGTCGGTAGCCTCGAGCTCTCTTGAGGATGCTGCAGAAGAATGCATGTTTTAAAGCCATGAGGCAGTTTAGAAGAATTTTAGATCACATGCCGCACCTGCAGATGAGACTTCTACGGTGGCATGGATTTCATTTCATCTTGATACATATGCTCTTTACTTTTTAAACTATTTAGTTTCGGATTGTTTTCCGACTATTCAAGCTCTTTAGTTATAGGCTTTCACTTTGGAGGTCCAAATAATGCTCACTTTATGCTTAGAGCAAGTTTAGTCATTGGGGTTCAATAATCATTCCTTCTATAAAAAAGTTGTATTTTCTTCATTCCCAAATAAATAATCATTCCTTCTATAAAAAGTTTTTTGCCATTGAATGAATAATCATTCATTCTATAAAAAAGTTGTACTTCCTTCATTCCTAAATAATTCTACACTTTGACTTTGTTTCAAGATTCAATGTTTGACTAAATTTTAATAAAGATAACAAGTTTTAAAAATTTCAGAAAAAGCTAACGTGGTTACGTGTGGGTCCTCGAGCTGGTCATTTTTTTTAGCGTGATGGCTGGTCTAGTTGACAATGGTCGTGTAGTTATACAACTGCTATGTCTACTCAATTTCAACTCAAAGTAACCAAAAAATATGAAAGTGCGTCAATCCGAACCTAACGCGAACACAAAAAACCCCGACCCAAACCCGGACTGAACATGAACACGAAGCAACCTGAACCCGACCTGACTTGGACCCGAATCCGACCTGACTCGAAAGCAGCTCGGCCCGAAGCAACCCTAAACCTGAACGGCTCGAACCTGACCTGACTAGGAATAAGTTCGACTCAAAGCAACCTGAACCCCGAATGACCCGAGCAACCCGACCCGATTAAACTCGAAATAACCCGAATGACCCGACCCGAAGTGACCCCTCTGATTGACATCCCTGCATGCCATTCAAGCCCATTCCCACACCGCCTTGCCCCACCTCGAGAACGGCCACCGCTAGAATTATGTGAGATCTTCTTCTTCTATCCAGCATCAGAGGGTGAACTTGACGGTTAAGACAAACCAGAGACACTGGGTGGAGGGAGGTTGGCTGTGAGGGTGG
Organism: Stellera chamaejasme; assembly: GCA_024586325.1. NCBI lineage: Eukaryota > Viridiplantae > Streptophyta > Magnoliopsida > Malvales > Thymelaeaceae > Stellera > Stellera chamaejasme. The sequence continues at coordinate 6,551,168 of CM044982.1, read as the reverse complement.
TCGAGGGGTTAGATTAAGGGGTAAAAATGTAAAACAAGAAATTTAGAGGATTAAATTGTTAGGATTAGAAAATTGATTTGAAATCAAAACAATAATCCAAAAACTAAATAGTAAACTTAACGAGTTAGCTGTAAATGGGATAATTATAGATTTTGATATGCCTAATACGAATTTCTACAAGTTTCTAAAAGCGAGGTGCTAATTGTAAGTAAAGCTAACCTCAGATTTCTTAGTATTTTGACGATGGGTGTTCAAAAAAACCATAAACTTGTAAACTTGAGCTGCATCGTATAATCCGAAACCAAAAAATTTAAGATCCATAGAAACTGAAATCCGAAAACCAAAAAAACTAAATAATTACAGGTTGGTTTCAGGTTATTGTTTGAGTTACCCACAGGTACCGCCTGCACATAGTACTACTAGCTACAACCTACTACAACTATATATGTTACCTGCGGGTACCCTCCCCGCCCAGCATATTCATACTTTATTTCATCTTCCATTCACAAATCACTATCATTATTTGCATAATGATTGTGAATTTATTATTTTGGTTATGTGTTTGATTACCTATTTATTATGCTGTAGGAATTAAGAATTGATATAGTCCATTCTTTCTTTTAAAAGGACCTTATTTGTTTACTTCTACATGCGTTTGACGGGTATTATCACGATTGATTCCATATGAAGAATCTCAGTTGACTAGACATTAGGCTTGCTCTGTGTTTTCTGCCTGACCAGGTAGTACTGACCATTTCGTTTGACCAATAATTTAAATTATCGGCAGCAATTTCGACTACAATCAGACTCATGAGCTTCGTCCCTGGCTACAAAATCGCACTAGTGTTGATCACAATTTTCCCCCATTTTTTCTTCTTTTTTTGAATTACAATACATCAAACAATCTTAAATATATCAATTTTCTATTAAACTATTTTTTCTTTAAATTTCTGTACAAATATATCTAATCTATCAATCAAAATATATTTTCTTTGTACATTTTAGTTATTTGATATATTATATCAAAATTTCCGAGAAAAAGAACAAAGACTAGATGTTGAAAATAAAATGCAATCTCTCCATCCCAAAAATAATGTAACACTTATCTCTTTAGGATGTCCCAAAGTAATGCAACACTTCCCTTTATGGTAACTTTTGTGTTTGATTACATACATCTTCCAGTATTAAAAAAAAAGTAAAATAGGAAAGTCAATACTACAATTTTCTCATATTAATATCTATATCAAGTTAAATTGTTAGTATATTTTATTTGGGACAGAGGGAGTAACAAAATAAAAAAAAATTGCTTGTTCGTGAAATCAAGGTTGTGTTCTTTGCACAATATTTTGCAAAAAAGTGACAACAAGTTAAAATTGGGAGGGAAAATGTGAAAGTAAAGATTTTTTAGGAATTTATAAAAATTTGAATTGTTATTGATTTATTATTATTATTTTGTGGAGAATAACACGACCCAAACGCAGATTCTATATGCGGGACGACGGATGGAGTATAAGATTTGACACCACTGTTTGGAATATTGTTTTCGTTTGACAGCCCGAAGCAAAGCTATGCATGCGATCGAAGAGGAGCAAACGGATTTTGCTTTCAAGATCGACAGTTAATTTTGACGCACATCTTTTCCAATTACCCAACTCACCATGCACCTCGCCTCAATCATCCTTGCTTACAAATTTTCTTAACCATCTCTCGACATGCACAATCATCAAGAGCGCGTTCGTTGCTTGAAGAATATTTTAAAATGTGTATATTTTTTAATTTTGATTTGATATTTGTGAAGTAACATTTGAAGGGAAGAAATTGATTTTATATTTTCTTCGAATCTCCAATAGGTGGGTGACGTTCATGTTAAATTATTGCTTGACGAGTACAAATTGTATCATATGACCCTAATTAAGTCTCACTTTGGATGAGTTCTCATAGATGCATAAAAATGTCAAGTTTATTCTCATAATAAATATCTACGAATGGTGTTTTATAGTCTTTTAATTTGTTAGACTAGTTAGTTGAGTTAGTTAATTAATTAGTAGTACAATTAGGTAGATATTTTTTCACATATATAGTAAATAAACGGACTCTTCTCCTAGTTAACAATATAGTATTATTCTTAGTTGCAACTCAAAAACCAAAGTAATAGAATAATTTCATTTTTAGGATTTCGTGAAGTTTTGTAATGTTTCTCTTTTTAGTACTACCTCCATCCAACCAAAACTAATAAATTTTTGGGTTATACTACTAAAATTGATACGTGCGTTTTCTATATATAAAAAAAAAAACTTTTCACACCAACATTTTCTAAAATGAAACAAATTCATGAAAATTCAAACTTGCAAACAAAATCACTAAATCACAATTTGTTAGTTTCAAACATTTCAAACAATATGAATATCCAGACAGCTAATTAACATAATTTCAAAAAATAAAATTATTAATCAAAACGTGGATAAGAAAGTATCAAACAAGGTAGCTATAGAGAGCGCATATGCGAGCGTTAGGAATAAGAAGGAGAAGAAAGGTCTGGAGACCTTCTTAAGCCGTCTCCATCCCCTCCATCCCCTCCATCTGTTCCTACCTTCATATCGTCTCCCTCTCATTCCTCCCTTCCTCCCTTCGTTCGTCTTTGTCATCGTCGTCATTTTCCTTGTTTATTCTGTACGTGATTTTGCCCATCATTTTTCATTTTTGTGATTCAAATGTCAAGATCGTCATAAAAAATCATAAAAAATCATCTAATTCGATTCTGTCGGCTTCTTTAATTGTTTTCGTGTTTTTTTATTCTACAACTCTGATATCGACTAAAACTTTGAACAACGCACTTGAGTGACCCATGAAAAAATATGCTGCACAAGCTGTAATTAAGTAACAATGCACTCACTTCAACCATTGATGATCACCATCATCTCGATCAAACACAATATTCCCGATTTTTAAAAAAGATGAACACGCTCTGAATAATAATTAATGCTCTCACTTCTCCAAATGAGGACCACATCATTAATAATGATGATTACCACATTAGCAATGCTTTATAAATAATTATAGGTGCCCATGTTGTAAGTAAAAGATGGTTTCGCTCCTAACATTGATGTTCTTATGTTGTAAGTACTGATTGATTGATGCATCTGCTTTAAAAATTTAAGTTAATTTATTTATGATCACTTCTGCAGTGTTAATGTTTAGTTTATAAGTGATGATCACGCTCTAAATAATGACGCACTCACTTCCAACATTGATAATCATCATCACGTCGATCAAACGCACTACCTGCACTTTGTAAAAATGATGACCATACTCTAAAAAAATGATGCTTTCATTTCCAATATTGGCGATCATCATTCTCTTATTATACACATTAGGTCCGTTTTGTAAAAAAACAATCACACAATAAATAAGGACGATCTCCTTTCCAACATTTATGATCATCATCATTCCGATCAAACACATTCTCTCATTAAACACATTAGGTCCGCTTTGTAAAAAAGGTGATCACACAATAAAAAAATAATGCTTTCATTTCCAATATTGGTGATCAACATTATCTTATAATTAAACACATTAAGTCCGCTTTGTAAAAAAAAGTGTCACATAGTAAATAATGATGCTCCCACTTCCAATATTGATGATGATCATCATTCTCGTCAAACACATTAATTGGGCTTTGTAAAAATAAAATGTTTTTTTAATAATCACTTGTGTAATATTGTTGATCAAACATCTATAACTGATTATCACATATCTACTATTTTGAAAAAAGTCTTTCTTTTGCCATTAAAGTTTTATCTATGGACTCTTTTTGCATTCCTTCGTTAAATTCGCCATTGTGGCACTTATGTGACAATTGTTTTAATGAGATGGCGCATACCTGGCTTGGGATGAATTCCGCCTTAAATCCTAATATTTCTAAAAATCTACAAGTTGGTCCCTCTTCCAAAAATCTCTTTCATCTTCATCCTGGCGAGATCACAACAGTCTTTAACACCACAATGTCCGGAAGGAGGCTGGAAACCGATGGGTTTTGGCAGGAATCGAAGCCCTCGGCGCCGATTAAGTCGGAATTGAGTTCTGATGGAATGAGAAAGAGAAATCAGTTGCCATTTAATAGGGAAAACTCTGATGGAACGAGAAAGAGAAATCAATAAAGAAATAAACCCAATCGCTTGCCTGCGACTGGAGGATGGTTCCTGAACATCCCGGTCTTCTCCCATTTATTATCACACCAAAAAATCACAGACTTTGAAGCAAACCCATTTCGCATAATCCCTAAACAAGATTAAAAAACAAAAACTTGGTCACATTTAATGAAGCGTAACTGGTTTGCAGGTGAAGCCGAGATGTTGTTCTATTCAGTGCATTTAAAAGGCTGAACTTTTTCATCTGAGGTTGTGCTACTTGTATTGTGTGTTATTGCAACAGTTCAAGAGGATGAAGACAAGGGGGTGTTTCTGTAACAAAAGCTATGCAGAGTTGAACAAATGGTGTAAGCTTTGAGAGAGAGAGAGAGAGAGAAATGGAAGGTGGGGATCCTGTGGATTGGAATGGCGCGAGAGGGCCGGTGAGGTATCTGACGAGCCCGGGCGAGGAATCCGGCAGAAAAGGGTAGAGCGGATTTGGGTTGGGGTATAGAAGATGGTTTAGATTGTAATTACTTTTACAAATATAGGGTCAATTTGTTAATTTTTAAAAGTTTGAGGTTAAATTGATTATTAAAATAATGACATGGATGTCATGTGCTGTTACAGAATATTCCCTCCATTAACGGCTTTAGTGGTAAAAAGTGTCCAAAATAGTAAATGTTGATGGCAAACAAATGTCGTAAGATAAAAATTGATGGCAATAAAGAACCATTTTTTAAAATAATGACAACAAATAACTTTGATTAGGAATGACAACGGTTCGGATAATCCGCAGATAGGGAAAAAACCGCGGATTGCGGTACTTTTGTCCTTCGTGGTTAGGTTCTGACACCCATAACCGCTAACCGCGGATATCCGCGGTTATTAACTCGATCAATTATAAATACCTAAACAACAATCATTTTATCAAAATATACATAATAACATCCAAATAAGTTCATGAAAATAACATAATTTGTTTTAAAGATAAGAATCTTTTGCACACAACCATAAGCAAACTTTTTTTTGAAAACAATAGTACAAATAACCATGAACAGATTTCTTTGAAGATTATGCATTTGGTGTAAAATGGATATGTATGGTTAGTTTTGTTTAGGTTGGGATTGAAGCAATTTAAAAATGATTGGATTGGGTTGAGTGTTTGAAGAATTCAGCTGTAAAGGTTAGATTATAATCGGCTTAACAAAATGTGGGCGTAATTAATAATCTGTATATTCTAACAGTTAGCGGATATCCGTGAAACCGCGGTGCGGATACCCCCTATCCGTTATCCGTAACCGCCAACCTCACGGTTATTTAAAAAAACCGCAACCGCAAAACAACGAATAAAAACCGCAATTAAAATAATCAGAAACGAGTGATTATCCGCGGTTTGCGGTTTTAATCCGCCCCACTGCCATCCCTAACTTTGACCAAACATTGGGGGCAAAAAAAGACATTTTTCCAAGACACACAAACAAACAAATGTGACAACTTTTATGTGAAATTCTTTCTAGCTAATCTAAAAAATTTAATCAAAATTCCCGTGGGTTAATTAGTTAATTAGAGCTTGTAATTAACTACTACATCCATCCAAAAAAATTGATACATTTCATTTTTACCATTTAATCTAAAATTTTATTTATTTAACACTTTAATATATAAAATCAACAGTTTTAAGTGAAAATTATAGATTACCGTGTCTTGTATCAAAATATATTTTTTTCAAAAAAGTTTATTGAATTTTTTCTAATAAAAATTAAAATTTCTTGTAATATCAAAAAATAAATGAACATATTTGTTGGTACGCTGGAGTAATATTTATCGCATACATGCATGGTTGAACAAGCAAGGATAAGAGAGGCCAAGCGAGGAGGTTGAACGTATTACACATTGCCACATTGGCAATAGAAAAATGAGAGAAAAAACCATAAATAAAACCCAAACATAATTACTGTTAGTGCAATTAATTATAAACAAGATGATCATCACCAAACAAGACCCGTCACAATGTGAAGAAGAAAACCAAGAAGATATCTCAAGAAAAAAAATTGCAGAAATTACTTGATCGGTCATAAATATTCACCATGAATTTCCACCCAACATTCCAGTCCAGTACCCAGCAGTAGCCTGATGATGATGATGAATCTGATGATGATCTCTTTCCATTGGATGGGTCGTACTCGGGACTTGCTTGAGGTCTTCCACAGGGAATAAAAGCCTCGCACCATTCTCATCATGAGCCCCACCACCACCACCACCTTGATGATCGAACGCTTCTAGAGAAAAATTCAGGGTCGGTTTAAAATCCTGGATCGGGAACCCACCCGCAAACATGGTCCCCGAATCCGGACCCGCCACGTGGAGGAACGAGCTCATGCTCATCGCACCAGCCGGCGTGCTCTTGAACAGTTCCACGGCGGAGAAGTGAGGCGACGAGGAAGAGCAAGGGCTAGGGTTTTGATCCTCTGCGGCGGCGACGGCAAGAACATGATGATGAGGGTAGCTCAAGTTGAGATCTTGATGATGATGATGATGATTGAGCTTAGGCACTAGCTGCTGGTGCTGATGATCAGGTACAACAAGTTTCTTGGATGAGGTGGAGGGTGATGATGAAGAGGGTCTTTTGTTCTTGCGTGAGCCGCCACCCACAGGAACATTTCTCAGAGACCCGCCTTCTGTCCAGTACCTTCTACAAGTCTTGCAGAAGTATCTGGGCTGAGAGAGGCTGTAGTTGTTGTAGTAACAGAACTTTGTGTTGGTGGAGTTGCATCTTGGGCAGTTTAAAGGTTGGTCCTTTTGAGGCCTCACTCTTCTCTCACCTGTCAGATTATTATCATTGTTGGGTGATCTTGAAGCTGCTGCTGGTTCCATGGCTTTATTGTGATGCTCCACCCCAATTCCCTGGAAAATTTATTTAATTTATTATTAGTAATTGGGAAAAAGTGGTGACTTTGAAAAGGAAGAGACAGGAAAAGGCCATGGGGTTCATCATCAGGAATTGGAAAGAATTAGATGAGGAAACAAAGAAGAACATCCATCACTGAGAAGAAAGAGTAGTGCTTTAGAGCGATAAAACAAAAATCACAAACCTTTTAACTGGTCGTGGAGGAAAAGGAGAGAAAGAAAGGGAAAGGAAGACGGTAGCTAGGGGAAAAGGAAAAATAAAGTGCATGCAGTGCAGTGCAGTACTTTGAAGAAAAGACGATCAGGCAACACAAGAATTCAAAATATAAGTGGAAGAACATCATATCTCTCAGCCAAAAAGGTAACAACTTTAAGGGAAAGTATATGATGAGCAATCAGACGATCGAGCTAGCTAGCTAGGGAAAGGATAATATACATACCCGAAAATTAAGAGAAAGTTATTAGCTAGCTTTGAAGACCCCAAACAAACCAGAGAGAAAACCAATACGTTCATGATGACGACGAAGATCAAAATTTTCCTAGTAAAATCCAACAGGTCAAAAAAACAAAAAAGATGTGCCTTTAAATTACCTGTGGCCACTGGGAAGCATCCATGGATATAAGAGACGGAGAGAGATAGAAACAATAATCAAAAGCTATAGATAGATGAACGAGGAAAATTTAAAGTCACAAACTTTCTTCTTTCTCTCTCTCTCTTTTTTTTTAATGAAAAACTACAAACGAAAAATATTCTTAGCAGAAGAGATGGTCACAAAAGCAAGACAAGAGAGATGAACGAGGGGCGCACTTGAGGGTGCGGGGGCGTTAGTGGGTGGTTCCATCCATATGCTGGCCTACTAGCATCATATATATATCATGTCAAATCCGAAGGAGGGAGGGAGGGAGGGAGGGAAGGGGATAACATAACAGCAGCACTAGGTAGCAGCCTAGCACCACCACCACCAGGGGCACAACTGTCTTTTCACGACCCCCCCACTACCCAGACATCACACGTACAAGATCAACCATCGGGGAAATTTCTCTCCTCTCTCTCTACCACAATATAATATATATATATATATATATATATATATATACTCCTATAATTAATATACTAATACGATACTGAAATGATGATGATCATCCGAAAGGAATTTTTCACTTTACATTTTTTCAACACTATGTACGTATATTTTACGGAGGGAGGGCAGGCATCTTTTATTAGTCAATCTTGTGTTTGTGCAGTGAGTGAGTGGCTAGTGCGGGGCACAGTACTGGCTGTGGATGGAGGGAGGATTTTCATTACTACCTCATTTTCATTCCTTTGTCCCTAATAATAATAATAATAATAATAATAATAATAATAATAATAATAATAATAATAATACTCTACCTCTCAATTAGGTCGTCAAAACATCAAAAAAAATTTATTCCAAATAAAATGATCCTAAATTTAGAATAGGTAATGATGAAAATTTATGTAAAGTGAGCTAATAATCAAAGACAATATCGATCTACAAAAAAAACAAACTAAATGCATAATTCACTTCTTGAGACGGTGGGAATAATTATAACAATAATAATAAATGGGGAGTTATATTTTTAAAGGAGAAACTAAAGCTTTCGAAATATGTTGCTCTCTCCTCGGTGCCTGTTGCGACGCTCGTCCAATCCTAGGGGTTTCTACTCGTCTAAGTGAATGGTTGCATGCCACTCTGTGCTAGTCCAAATCACCCCAGCCTAGCACCTCAGCTTTCTCCAATCAGACTCCTCAGCTGATTCGTCTTTGTGAATAAACGCTACGTAATTTTCGCATCCTTCAAGCACCGGATTGTTGGGTTCTTTTCTATGAAGCCTATGTTTTCAGAGCTGGTGTGTTTGGTCTCTCTGCCTTTCCCACGGTAAATACTATAGTTTGTGGTACGTAATTTCCGCGGTAAAGAGCCTTATCGCGCCCAACGTCACAGTAAAAGTTTTTTAAATTAAAAAAAGGTGGATGAATGCGAATGAAATTCATCTGAATTCGTCCACAAAACCAAGAAATCTTCATCATCCAAACTCAGAAACCTTCAACCTTCATCCAAATCCAAATTGTTACAACAAAAACCAAAAAACTACTCATCAAAAAAAAATTACATAAATTAACTAATAACTAATAATTGGAAAACTAAAAAAACTCTTACCGTGGCAGCTCAAAAGGTCGTGGTAACCTGTGGAAGCAAGCTGGAAGCGAAATTTACCATGAACAGAGCTTTACCGCGGCCCTCACCCCAGTAAAGGCCGGGGTAAAAACTTCATTTTCTATACGTAATGCCCTCCCCTCGGTAAGCGGCTACGTTTTCTCCCTCCTTGTGTCGGTGAAGCTGTGGAGCCTAGGTTTTGTCGGATGACATCGAGGGCTGCTGTTGTCTCCCCCAGCCGTGAGCAGTGAGGTTTTGTGGTTGGACTCTATGGGGCTTGGGTCTCCCAGTTAGTGTTCGCTATTTTTCCGTGTCAAATAGCTAAGTGTTCGCTGATTCCCATTGTGTGCTTGGCTGGTGCGTGTTGGTCAAGTCTTGTTTATCTATATATGTATGGTTGCACAATTAACCTCTTTTTTTCAAGAAACATCAACGCATAGATCAGACGACACTTTTTAGCTCTTTTGAAGCTGTGTTTGTGCATTGGGCAGGATCTCGAATCTATATTACTTTTCCGATCCACCTCCCGGCCGGTGGTGTTAATTAGAGTATTATTCAATTCGATCGGCTTGGCGTCAAGAGTTTGAGGTTTGTGCTCCCTGCCTGGTATTAATTTGCTGAATATTTTGGTTTCACAGATGAGGTGTGGTGGAATCGCACAGTACCCCTGCTGTACTAATTATCTATCCCCGGACTTTTAATTTTGCCTGGTATTTGCTGATCCATCGTATTGCTAATTAAAACGATCGAGGTGTAAGGGAGGTAGCTAGGACTCGTCTCATCATTCCCTTTCTCGTTTCTGGTTAACTTAATTTACTTGCAACTACGTCTCTATTTTAGCGTTTTAATTCCTCGGTTGGGCAATAAAAGATATAGCCACCAACCTCACAATTTTTAATTAGGTAAACCCTTTGAGTTGGAATACTATGTTTCTAGGCATGAGACTGGTAATAAAATAATGTAGTACTAGCTAGTAACTATATATGTGCAAGACTTGTTAAATAGGTTAATACAGTACTGACTAATAATACTCTTTGCTTCTCTAAACTTTAAACTCAATGGCTGATCAGTCACACTGTTAGGAAAATATATTACACTAGTATCGGATGCACGTAATGGAAATACTCCATAAAACAAACTATCATAAGCTGGATAGATATTGCTTTAGTGTTAACAGTATATATATACATTTATATATATAGTTATGTGCCTAAAGAACATGCGTACGTTAAACTGTTCTATGCAATACTGCATATTCGCCCTTTAATAAATGGTTTTGTCTCATTTCCTTTTGTAAATTATAAAAGAAAACTGACAACTCATGATCATTTCAGACGGAGAAAGTATTAATTATATGTCATCGTTTATCTTAATCCCATAATTATAATTTTCAGTATGCCTTATATCCGATTCCAAGCTCTAATTGGTTTGCGGGCATGCATTATTCATTACACACAAGTACCATAAAAGATACTCCCTTCTTTGTTGTCATTTTTAGCTTTTTTATATAGATTAATATTGTAATGCATCATTAATTTATTTTACATAATTAATTTCCATCATTACCCCTTTTTAAACCCATTTTCACTCCTCTGAATCCACTCCTAGACTCTTTGAGTGAATAAAACTGACTAAAATAAAATAAAAGTAAAGAAAAACTATTTCATTTGGGGTAAAAATATTTTTATATTATAACAACACACTTGAAAATGGAGTATCAATGTAAGCCCACATGAAGTAGTATATGCTTTTTCTCATGTGTGTATATATGTACGGATATATGTATGCCTGAGTGTGAGTGTTTGTTTTTGTTTTTGTTTTCATAATTGCTAGGTTAGGAGGTGGATGAAAAGTCAAGACAGACATGTGATGTTTTAAAATACAACATTCAATTCACGAGGTTAATCAAGATCATGATGACCAGTTTGAGCTCTTTAAGAGTATATTGTCCTGACATATTAGGCTTTTCTTTGAATAATATTGAAACTTGGATGTTTCAAGTACATTTTCAATTGTAGTGCTAGCTAGTGAAAGTAAGGATGGGTATGGGATCACACTTTGGTAAACCTTTAATATGGAGTATATTGGAGCCCATTGATCTTGGTTGGTTGGTCTATATACTACTTCCCCATCTCAAAAAGATTGTGGAATGTTTTATTTTTAACATTTAATCTATAATTTCTTTTATTCAATATTTTGATATAGAAAACTAAATAATTTACATGCAAATGATAATTCAAAGTTTTTTAATTTCCAAATACATTTTAAAAGATTTTTCTTTTCCGAAGCATTCAACATTTCTAGTTTTCAATGTCAAGTATATATAGGTGTTAAATTAAGTTTTCCGAAGAGAGGAAAAAGTGTTTTTTTTCGTGTTAAAAGTTTTTGGTAAAAGATTTCCAAGGGACAGAAATATGATTTGTGGTAGCATGCATCAATAGAGATGATCAACTGGCAAATAGGCCGACAAAAATATACGATGAAATATGTATCCTTTGAGCCTGCCTATGTCAAGATACAGAAACAAGAAACGGAGATGAATCCGAGTTGTGCTGACAATTTAACCGATGATTATTACCAAACAGACAAGAAACATAGCATGTTCAGCACAAAATTACACACACACATGGTCCAAAGAGATGCTCTATTGGATTACACCTTCCCATTGTTTATATGGATACAGCAATTGGAAACTAGACACCACATGTACCACCCAGGTACACCATGGGCATCAAATTTCTGATTTGAGCTAAGTTTTAAAAGAAACATATCTTTTCCATGAGTTGAAGCACTTTGCTACATGTAACAGACAAAAATTCATACATGAAAGACAATCACTTTGTGCTTCAACCCAAAAAGAAAAAAGAAAAGAAAAGTTCAGAACACAAGGCTACTAATGCATTTGTCAATTATGATTGAGTTCATGCACTAAAGAAATATAGCAGCATTACTATAGTTTTTATTTCATGTTTTCAATTTTGTTTATGACTGCAGAAATATAGCAGTTACTATAGTTTTTATTTCATGTTTTCAAGGGTCAGCATTTATGCTTTCCTAGTTAATGTCTTAATTAGTAGTTAATTATTGCTTGTTAGTAACTGATGTGATGCAGTTTATATAAATATGAATGAAAATCCATATGCAATTATGCAGCAAATAATTGTTTTGTTGTGTCAGTTCTCTCTCAAAACTTACAATTGGTATCAGAGCCTTATTCTTAAGGGACTTGTGATCTCTTACTTGGTTACCATGGAAGGTGAATCAAGTTTCTCTGCAACTGCTCCCGTTATTTTTTATGGGAATAACTATCAAGTGTGGGCAGTTCGAATGGAGAATTATCTTGAAGCTTTGGATCTATGGGAAGTTGTGGAGGAAGATTATGAAGTTCCTGCACTTCCTCACAATCCAACATTGGCACAAATGAAAGTGTACAAGGAGAAGAAAACAAGGAAGCATAAGGCGAAGGCATGCTTGTTTTCTGCAGTCTCACCATCAATCTTTACTCGCATCATGTCACTTAAAACTGCCAAGGAAATCTGGGAGTATCTCAAGGGTGAATATGAAGGTGATGAAAGAATTAAAGGGATGCAAGTACTCAACCTAATCAGAGAATTTGAACTCCAGAAGATGAAGGATTCTGAGAGTATCAAGAACTACTCAGATAGGTTGTTGGATCTTGCAAATAAGGTGAGGTTGCTTGGTACAGCGTTTGCTGATTCCAGGATAGTGGAAAAACTTCTAGTTACTGTACCCGAGAAGTATGAGGCAACAATCACCACCTTGGAAAATACCAAGGATCTGTCAAAGATTTCATTGGCAGAACTGCTCCATGCCTTGCAAGCACAAGAACAAAGAAGGTTGATGAGAGAAGAAAGGACTGTTGAGGGAGCTTTGTCAGTTAAGCATACTGCTTATGACAGAAAGCAAAAGAAGAAGGACTCGGCAGATGAAACAAGTGTTGATGCTCAAGAACTTGTGTCGAAGTCAAAAGGGTACAGCAAGAAGAAATCATATCCTCCTTGTCATCATTGCAGGAAGAAAGGACATGCATCTTTCAAATGTTGGCGCAGACCTGATGCTAAGTGTTCTAAATGCAACCAGATGGGACATGAGGCACCAATTTGCAAAAACAAGAATCAACAGAGGAATGAGGAAGCAAAGGTAGCAGATCAGAATGAGGAAGACCTGCTTTTTGTGGCTACTTGCTTGTCTGGAGTTAGTTTGAGTGATAGTTGGCTCATAGACAGCGGTTGTACTAACCACATGACTCATAACAAGGATCTGTTCATGGATATGCACAAGACAAGTTCTCTGAAAGTAAGGGTTGGAAATGGCAAGTACATAGCAGTGCAAGGCAAAGGTACGGTTGCAATTTCTACTGCTCAGAATCAAATATATTTCTGATGTCTTATATGTCCCCGAGATTGATCAAAATCTGCTAAGTGTTGGACAATTAATTGAGAAGGGTTTCAAAGTCATATTTGACGAGCAAACTTGTCTAATTAAAGATGCAAGTGGCACTGATCTGTTTCGGATAAAAATGGAAGGCAAGTGTTTTGCTCTTGATCCATTGCAGGAGGAGTTGTTGGCTTTATCAGTCTCTGAAAGTGCTACGGAATTATGGCATAGGAGACTTGGCCACTATCATCATGAAGGAATTCTCAAGATGAAGTCTCGGGAGTTGGTGAAGGGACTTCCTACCATTTCAGACAATTTGGTTGATTGCAAAGCTTGTCAGTATGGCAAGAGCAGCAGGAAACCTTTTCCTAAGGTTACCACACGGGCTACTCGCAAGCTACAACTGATACATACTGACATTGCTGGACCACAAAGCACTGCCTCTTTGAATGGTAATCTATATTATCTGATTTTTATTGATGATTATACAAGGATGTGTTGGATTTTCTTTTTGAAGCAAAAATCAGAAACTCCTAATGTATTTGGGGACTTCAAAGCAAGAGTGGAGAATGAAAGTGGGTGCAAAATTCAGGTATTAAGGTCTGATAATGGCACAGAATACACTTCTGATGCTTTTAATCTGCACTGTAAAGTATCTGGAATTCACCACCAACTCACTGCTCCATACTCACCTCAGCAAAATGGAGTAAGTGAGAGGAGAAACAGGTTTATTCTTGACATGGCCAGAAGTATGATGCATGAAAAGGGATTACCAAAGCAGTTTTGGGCTGAAGCAGCCAACACAGCTGTGTTTCTTCAAAATAGATTGCCTACAAAAGCAGTGGGAGATAAGACACCTTTTGAGGCTTGGTACGGTTATAAGCCAAGTCTGGATTTTCTCAAGATATTTGGATGTCTGTGTTTCTCTCATGTACCTCAAGTGAAGAGAGACAAGTTGGATAGAAGAGCCCTACCTGGAATTTTTGTTGGTTACAGCACATTTGCGAAGGCATACAAGATTTTTCTTCCTGAAACTAGAAAAATCATTATAAGTAGGGATGTGCATTTTATGGAAGGAGAAGCTTGGGATTGGGAGAATCCTAGGAACTCTATTGAATCCAATCCACAAATTCCTAATATAAACCAGGAATCTTCAGATTTCAGTACTGGTTTCAATGAGGATAATGTAGATCATGAACCAGTAAGAGGTACAAGATCATTAGCTGATGTGTATCAAAGGTGCAATGTGGCTGTGTGTGAACCAGCAAGTTTTGATGAAGCAAAGTCTAATCAAAATTGGTGTGCTGCAATGGAGGAGGAGTTGTTCATGATTGAAAAGAACAACACCTGGATTTTGGTTCCTAGACCTAAAGGCAGGAAGGTTATTGGAGTCAAGTTGGTATTTAGGACAAAACTCAATACAGATGGTTCAATAAACAAGTATAAGGCCAGATTGGTAGTGAAGGGGTATGCTCAAGTGTTTGGAGTGGATTATTCAGACACTTTTGCACCTGTAGCACGCCTGGATACCATCAGAATGTTGCTTGCCATTTCAGCACATAAAGGTTGGAAGGTGCATCAAATGGATGTGAAATCTGCTTTCCTAAATGGTTTGCTGGAAGAAGAAATATTTGTTGAACAACCTGAAGGTTTTACCAAGAGTGGGGAAGAAGATAAGGTGTATCTTCTCAAGAAAGCCCTTTATGGCTTAAAACAAGCACCAAGGGCTTGGTACAGCAAGATTGATGATTTTCTAATTAGTCATGGCTTTGAGAAGAGCTTGTCTGAAGCTACTCTATATATCAAGAAGTCTGAAGTTGATATACTCATTATTTCATTGTATGTTGATGATTTACTGGTTACAGGAAATAATGAGGAAGCCATAAGTAACTTCAAGCTGGAAATGATGAAAAGCTTTGAGATGTCTGATCTCGGGCTTATGGCATTTTTCCTTGGAATGGAGGTTAGACAAATTGAAGATGAAATTTTCATATGTCAAAAGAAATACGCTATGGAAATCCTAAAAAAATTCAGACTTGATAAATGCAAGGATATGAGAACTCCCATGAACTGCAAGGAGAAACTCTACAAGGAAGACGGATCAGAAAAGGTTGATCAAGGTTACTTCAGGAGCATAGTTGGCTGTTTAATGTACTTGACAGCAACTCGACCAGATATTTTGAGTGCTGTAAGTATCCTTTCTCGATTTATGCATTGTGCAAGTGAATTCCATCTCAAAGCTGCAAAAAGGGTGCTGAGATATGTGAAGGGGACCTGCAACTTTGGTGTGAAGTTTAAAAGGAGCAAAGACTTTAAGTTGATTGGCTACTCTGATAGTGACTGGGGTGGATCTGCTGATGACATGAAGAGCACTTCAGGGCATTGCTTTACCTTTGGTTCTGGAGTTTTTTCGTGGAGCTCGAAGAAACAAAATACTGTGGCTCAATCAACAGCTGAAGCAGAATTCATTGCTGCTGCAGCTGCTGTAAATCAAGCACTTTGGCTAAGAAAGATTTTGTTTGATCTGCAACTTGAACAAAAGGAAGGGACAAGGATTTTGGTTGACAATCAGGCAGCTATTTCCATTGCTAGAAATCCTGTGTTTCATGGGAAGACTAAGCATTTCAATATCAAGTTGTTCTTTCTTCGTGAGGTGCAGCAAGGAGGTGACATTGTTCTTGAATATTGCAAGTCAGAAAATCAGTTGGCTGATGTGTTTACCAAACCATTAGTAACTGACAGATTCGAATTACTAAGGAACATGCTTGGGGTGTGCAACTCCTAAACAAGGAGGAGTGTTAATGCATTTGTTTATGACTGCACTAAAGAAATATAGCAGTTACTATAGTTTTTATTTCATGTTTTCAATTCAGCAGTGGAAGGGTCAGCATTTATGCTTTCCTAGTTAATGTCTTAATTAGTAGTTAATTATTGCTTGTTAGTAACTGATGTGATGCAGTTTATATAAATATGAATGAACATCCAGATGCAATTATGCAGCAAATAATTGTTTTGTTGTGTCAGTTCTCTCTCAAAACTTACAAGTATTCTTTGATGAGAGAGCGTGACGGGTTAGTATTACCTCCCAATAAAGTTGACTGCAGTCCATGCACTGCCAGAACTCTAAGTTTTTGTTAAACAGACAATCAGGAATTTTTTGGAAGCCCTTTGCAGCTTCAACAGCCTCTTCCGTCGTCAATGGTTTCTGGATAAACCGACCATTGCATTTGGTGCACCTTGACATCAGCTGATCCTCGCTAATTTGTAGCTGAAAAGTCTTAATGACCTGTTTATGTTTTCAACCATGTGAAGCCTACCTTTTAATCAAAAGAACCTCTGATTGAAAACACAAAGGAAAGGAGGAAAACAAAAGGAAACAAAAAAAAACGGAAATCATACCTCAAGTAACTGTTCATTTTTCAGAAGACTCTGCACCTTATAGATTTGATTCTTTACCAAATATTGATGTCTTAATAGCTTGGCATCTCGTGTTAAAAGTACTCTTTTCTCTTTACACACTTGATCTATCAACTCCCTAGAACAAAAGCAACAAAAAGCAAGTCACTGTCTAATCTAATAGTCGCAGAACTCAAAATCACCGAACAACCATGTAAATGGGGTATAAAATTTCCATTGTAAGCAGTACCTGGGTTCTGGTTTCTTTGAAGATGGAATGGCGGCATCTATCCCCACACAACGTAGATGTTTGGCCAATCCTTCGACCTAACAAAACATTCATCAGGCTCCCTGAGTATTAGCATGACTCCTAGAGAGTAAAGGGTGATCATTGGTCAACCATGGACTTCAATGTGCACATGAATCCTAGAAAGTACAGACAACAGAGTGGCAGTAACTATCTATAATGAAACATTGACTAGCAACTTTTTCCACACCCCACACTAACTATCAAAATGACAATGTAAGATAAAAACATGGAAAAGTTTGCTGATTTTAGTTATAGACATACCATCACATCACACAAAAATTTGGGGTATCCATCGCCCCCCACCATGCTATCCCATGGAGGAGGGCCTTGCCAGTCTGTGGAATCATATATCTGCTTTTCTTTGCAGACTGCAAATGAAGAATTTTGCCTCTTCCCTTTCTTTTTTGAGGTTTTCCTTCTCTTGTCAGATTCAAGCAAGTGAATCTTTTCTCCATATTTCTTTACAATCTTCCAAAGAGACTCTTCCATAGGCAATGTGTCCCTGTATTGCATACTGGTATATGTCCAGGCACCTGTGACTACTCTTTCAAAATCTTCAGAAGCAGCAGTAGCCACAACAATATCCAAAGCATCATAACACTGAGTTCCCAAAAGCCTATTCCCAGAAGCAGGCGTGTCTAAAATTTCTTTTAATCCCAATGTAGCATCTGATTGCATCTCCACATCATTGTAACAACTCAACCCTGAAATAATAATGTCTACAAATTCAATAAGCTGAACAAAGGAAAAAAACTGTCACACCTCACACTCCTGTGGGAAGAAACAAATAGCAAAGCAGTACTCCTCATTAAGATAACCGCTGGAGCAGTTAAGTCCCCTCTCCAGCTCCTAAGGCTGATGACATGTGCATTGAACCAATATTGCCCCCCCCCCCCCAGCCACACTACCAGATTAGAAAACTGAATAAATAGATTAACAGTATTAAGTGAAAATGTAAAATTTTCTGAACTATTGACAGACTCAAAACCTGGAAATTAACCAGTTACTTTCCACTATATTTCCATTTTTAACTGAATAACCAGCTCTCCCCTTAGTCTAGAACTATTCTAAATAGCTAGATGATCTCCTGGCAAGGGCAAGCCAGTTCTTAGCAGAATATGTATATGTATGTGTTTCTGTCTGTTTGTGTAAATACGTACATATGCATATATACAGTACGCTCTCAAGCAAGCAGTGGATGAAAAGGAATGGGTCAGATGTAGCACAAAGGACATATAAAGAGCATGTAAATGAATCTACATTATGAGTCAAAGCACAGTCACAGCCCAAAAATCTTGAGTACAACTTTCAAACAGCATAGTACCTTCTTTGACAACCTTTGAACGTAACACTTCAAAGATCCTGAGTAAGCAATACGCATCTTTAGCAGCATAAATTTTCTGCTCTTCTGTAAGAGGACGATGTGACCAATCACTACATTGAAGTTCCTAAAACAGATTGCATTTATATTAAACAGCTGCTAAAGAACAAACATAATTGAAGAGATTATATGCAGTCAGTCACATAAAGAGTTACGGAACATACAAAATGCCTGAGGCCATTCACAATTGTTTCCGACTAAAGAACAATTTAGACAGAGAGATGGCAATTTCAAACACAATATTCAATGATGAGAAATCTCATGGACAATCTTTCTTACGGACCTCAGAGAGTAAAAGTAATCTCTAACCGAATATAAGAGGCAAAAAAAAACCTTACAGCATGATGTTATGATCTAAGAAAAGTAGATTTGCCTGAAACTGCTGAAGATTCTTGCTGGTGGAAGATGAATTGCCTAAACTTATCTAAACCTCGGATATCTAGAAGCACAGAGTGTATATTTTGAGCCAAGTTACATGTCAAACATGCCATATCAATATATTGCTTCTCTGAACTAGGAGTTTTGCAAAGTTTTAATGAAAGCAATATCGTACCTTTGAAAGAAATATTCCCACTGTTTCAGCACAAATGGTTGCCAGACTCTTCACGTCATTTGATATATTTTTTCCCATTTTACGTTGCAATAAACGATACACACTTGTGATGTCCAAATAAGGCTCCACCTGTTAATATCGTCTATCATGAAAGAGGTAGGCAACCGAGTGAAATGAAAAGGGCAAATCGTATATAGCAAACAAAAACAGCTCATTAAAATTATTCCAACTAACATGCACCTAAATCAAACTAAAGTTGCAGTAAATGGCTTGAATACATGTAACTTATTGGCATTGTTCACCAAATGCCCTAGACTCGTAGATGAAGATTAAATAAACAGTGAAACTGGTGTACTTCAACCAATAAATCGCACTTCCATTCGATATCCTTTCAATTCCCTTTCCATAGTTTTCTAGCATTCTAAAATAACGTTAAGGTCGGTATCCGCAATCACGGAAGCATTTTCAATGAAGAAACTTGGCAAGTATAATTCACATTTGCGATCAAGACAAGCAATTAATCCAACGAAGTATGACAATTGCGAACAGATTACGCAAAAGGTGAACTTAAATACAGTTTGCAGTAAAACCATGTGCTTGAAAATTTTATTCCCACAACTAAAAGCTGGGAAATTGAAATAAGAGATAGAATTACCCTGTCGAAACCTGGTTCGCAACCTTGAGCACAGAAAGTAGATGATAAAAAAACCAAATCTTGCTTGAATCGAAACCCCAGCTTCAAAATGTCAGGATTAACGAAAATGGCCCTCAACAAACCCCAAATGGAAGGCAAGGAAATGGTGGCGAGGTCGAGAAGGAACACCACCGGCTCAGCGGACTTGTCTCCGATTCTGGGCCCGAGCTGACACACCAATTGGATGAGAGAGACGGTCGGAAATTCCGACTGCTCGGAGCGGACAGGCTTCCACTCGGCATCGAGGCCAATGACGGAGGAACGAGGCAGGGCCCGAGTCAAAAGAGTGAACTCGGGCGAGTCGGTCGATTCGACCAGGTGGATTACGAGGCTTTCCTGATTTGGTCTCTCCATCCAAATGCCGTGCCGAAAAAGGACATGAGAATTGCTGCGTGCGTCTTCGGTCTTGACATCCCTCCACCGGCTTATTTTCATGCATGTCCGTTAACAGTTTTGAGATTTTGGGCCCGATGGGCCGGGCGGCCCATATAAAGCCAACAAAAGTTTTATTGAATTGAATTGAATTGAAGTGAAGCTATCCTCAATTTTGTTTCAATTGCTCCTGTATTTGGTGTGAAACTCTCTTAACATACGTGTTTTGCTTTATTACCTATGCTTTATCTTCCCACTAAAAGAGTTTTCTTTTAGAATAGCAACAATATAGTAGATATTGGTTCCAACAAAAAGAGTAAGTCTTATCTTATATTCGCATTTTACTTTTATTACCTTCAAAACTTTTGTAAACATTATTTTTCACATAAAATTAAATGTGTCAATTCTCATAAGAGTCATAAACGAAGAGAGTATTGGAATTTGGATGGTGGTACTTGTTACCTCGTTTCTGATTGTGATATACAACTACTTTGGCACTAAACATAGGTCACGCCAACATTAACATTTAATGTTTTTTGGGTGAATGTGATAGTTGCCGTTAAGAACTTTATTTAACTTTAAAAACCCCAAAAGCAACGTTCTTTCTATTCATAGCTATGTGGTTCATTTCAGTCTCTAACCTGCTTTGGCAGCATAAGTTCGAGAGCCAAAAGAATTATTCACCTTGTGTTTAGCCAGCAAGGGTAATAATTCTCTGGTTTTCACCAATTAAATTGGCAAAAAAATGATTAGTTTATAAAAATATTTTTTAATTGAGTCAAACATAAGTACAAAAGTTAACATATGCATCTAAAAATGGCCGAATGGATTATTTGACTTCAACTTCACGCGACAAACATGTTCAAGATGATGAGATAGGTAAGGTGGTGTGGGGGTTGGAAGGGCAACCATCTAGTGTGGGGGTGGGTGTTGGGGGAAGGATTGAGGATGAAAAGGTTAAATTTGTAATTATTTGAGGTTTTGATGTAGATTTAACAAGTTAACAAAATTTATTGAATGGCTATAGGTATTAATACACATATTTAATGGTAAAATTAATCACGTTAATGGTTGAGGTCTTGGGGTGGTAATCGTAGGTTTCCCTTTACGTCCGGATGCTTATTGTAGGTTTGTGAAACTTGAAGTGGGCAAATTTAAGTTAAGAGTAAACCTAAAAGGGCCAAATCTAATTACCACGTACGGGGAATATCACATACCAATCCAATTACAATATTACCTTTCATATTAATATCAACAATCTTGGTCGGAAGTCGGGACACCGCAAATGTACGGTTGTCAGACAAATAGTAAAACCAGTAAGTACCAGGTTAAATCCACAAGGACTTGTGTTTCTAGTAAAACGTGATGAATTACTAAATAAAGAAGATGAATTGATTGATCGATGAGAGAATTATTTAGCTAATAAAATAGAAGAGATTAAAAAATTAAATACTAAAATTACCTTCTAGGATTATTGATCCACTTAAATTTCAGGTTTGACAATTTAGAATTACCCATAATTATTATTGTCAACTTGTAAGTCGATCTACCAATTCTATATGTTCTCTATCGAGCGTTCCACCTAGATGCATGATTAAAGCACATCCATTGCTCCACTTTAATTGTTCAAGTGATCTATCTCCTTCATAGATTCGTGGCAAGTCATCGCTCTATGACGAAATCTACCATAATTATTTTGTGGTATAGTAATACTTTTCTCTATCGAGTAAAAGCATACCATAGATATTTTCTGGCCAAAAAATTAATGTATGAACTATCCGAGTAATCAAACAAGTATCATAAAATAATAATATATAGAACTAAAGTATCAAACTCTAGGTTTAAGTTTCACAATAAATCCTAAAAGATAAATTAACTAGCTACTAAACATAATTAAATGAAAAAGAGTTAATCAAAGATGATGTTGCAGACGGGGTTGCGTTGCTCGCTGCTTCTCTGCCGCATTCGTGACCTCCCCCTTGTGGGAGCCCCCCTTCCAAAAGCCATTTAATTAGCTATTTATATGAATTCACGAATCCAAGTCCAATTCGGACTTCTTTTCCCAAAAGTCACGTGACTTGGGCCACATTCAATGGGGAATTGGTTTCTAATTTGTTTAAATACATGTTGCTCGCCACACTTTCTTCACTTGATCATTTAAGTCACAAATTCTTGTTTTTGTGCCACTTTAGCCACCAGCTTCTTCCTTTAATCCAAATTATTTCTAATTTTTCATTCACTTGTCAGTTTAGCTCCAAATTCCTCAAATTTGTTTCCATATCTCTCAAAGTGGAATCCTACAAAATTATTGCACAAAATAACGAGAACATAACAATTAATTGAGTTTATATACAAAATTGAGGGTAATGTACATATATATACACACTAATTTGCACTTATAAAATCTTCATCCTGCTCCTCCGAGACTTTCACGAAGCTTCATCATCTCATCCTCTTCGTCCTTTCCTTCCTCTTTCCGGTGTGCTACCACCTTCACCGTAATCTGTCTCCAAAGCCGTCGTGTGGATCTGGAGACAGTTGCTGCGAAGTAAAGCTTTGGAGGTCATCGTCACGAAGATCTAGAGACCGTCAATGAGCATCTCCAAAAGCCGTTGATGTGAATCAGTTGCAAATTGGTGGCTCCAGATCTGAAGTTTTTGAAGAATCGATGTTTCCGACTCCGATTTGGAGTCTGATCGTTTGATCTAGACAAAAACCTCCAACCACCGTGAACTTCGTCTCTGATCGCCGCGATATGGCCATCATGATCTAGCTCTGCTCCAATTGACGCATGAAAACGAGAAGCATCAAGTTGAGCAATGGTTGTGCTAGGGCGGCATGTCCCCGATTAATGCTAGTTTCGTGGCTCTGATCGCTGGTAACGTTCAGATCTGAAGTTTCTGCTAGGTGAGGTGGAGTCCATCCTACAAACATTTTTGCACATTTTTTCCGGACAGTTTGGAATTTTTATTTAAACACTTTGTGTTTCGGGTTATAAAGTTTTTAATATTCATTAAATAGTTTGTATTTGTTACCGTTATTGATTTACTTCGGATTTAGGTTTTGCTTTGACTTTTATTTTGTTTAACTTGTATGGTTTTGATCTAATTTGCCTTCAAATTATCAAAAATCATCATGACATGTTGCAGTTTGATGAATTGGGTAGTATACAAAATCTATATAGACACTTAAATTAGTTTTAGTAGACACTTTAATTTTAACGATATATTGCATATTTAAGTTCTGGAATCTCTTTATACACTTTACGCTTTTATGCGAACAATTTTCGATAAATTATAAGACAGTTTCTGATAAATTAGTAGACAATTTCATTGACAACGTAAAAATGAGGTGTCGACGATGACGATGGCAGCGGCGATGGCAGTAGCTGCGATGGCGGCAGTGGTGGAGGTGCAGCAATGATGATGAGATTAGAGGCGTTGTTGACGATGAGATCAGATGAGTGCGGTGACAAGTTTGTTGTGCACTGGGAATGGTGCCATGGAAATTCGGTGAAAGCTAGTTGATAGGGATAATTTTGTCAATTTCTCAAATTTTCTTAGCGCTTAGTGAAATGATTATATAGGTTTAGACTTGGGATTAAGTATGTGTTAAACACATGCGTGGTTTATAAACGAACCCACTAAAAGGGGTGTTTAAGATCCACTCATGGTTGCTCGCTGCTCCGCGTGCAATGCTCCACTAGGAAACTCTAGACCACGTTATGATCGGGTGTTCCGTTGCAAAAGAGGGTGGTGTTTTTATGATGTCAAGTAGGATCTTTCCCCAGCCTTGATGTTACTGCTCTCCTCGAGAATGCCAAAGTTCTACATTGGTCAAGAACTCAAAACTATGGATGGTTCACTATTCATCGAATTCCCATTTGATGTATATGAAAGAATTGCAACGAAATTGTTCACGGCGATAAGGCTAAAACCAATTATGAAATTAATTCAATATTTATCCTCCTTATTATGGATCTTTAATAGTGGTATAGATGTTAGCTGAAATGGGGTGATTGGATAATTTTTTCGATTGGTACTATTGCCAATAGTTGCTAATCACGTAGCAATGGTAAGTAAACTATTGTATCTGGTTCTATACTAAATTCTACTAAGCTTTGCTCATTTAGCCACTTGCTTCCATCTCAGGGGTTAGTTCAGTAACGTGATTTTCAGAAAATTATTTCACTTTTTACTTTATCGAGTAAGTAAGTGAGCAGGTGTAAAAATAAAAGTAGAATTACATTTTTTTTTCCATTTTACTCTTTACATATGAGAAATGGGTGTATTGTCACTTACGTAAATTGAGGTCATTTTGAGACCCAATCTTTCAGACTTATCCAAATTTAGGTTTGAAATTTTAAAAGAAACTAGAAATTATTTTTCCAAATGCTCGAATGAAGACAACCTAGAAGTTAGCATCTACAATTTATAATATTATTCAAAAAATAGAAAGCAAAGAATTAATCCCTTCAAAATTCCCCCTTTTTCTTCTTCTTCTCATCTACATTTACTCTCTTCGAACAATCCCTTTAAGTCTCATTCTCATTAGTTATTTCAGTCCCTATATATTTTATTAAAAAAAAATTGGACAACTAGAATAGAACACCACCCCATAGAACTTGGTTGTGATCGGAAATTGTAGCAATTTACTTTGTGTTGGTCGATTTTTACAATCACCTTTTTTGAAGCCCTCAACAGCTCACAACTGGCGCTGCACACACACACTCTCTTTTTTTTTCGTCTGAGCGCGAAACCGAAATCGGACGCGCCAAAGCTCCTGATTGGCTCACGCCCATTTCCACTTCCCTTTTTATTTACAAGCCAACCACACGAAAAAAAAACAAAAAAGCCCTCCACAACACAAACCGAACACATCCACCATTCACCAACACCAGTCTAACATGGTGGCTGCGACTGCCGCGAGGACGACAATGTCGCTCAGGCGCAGAACCCACGCCCCTAAGCCTTCTTGTCACTGCTGTGACGACCCCTTCTCCGACGATTCCTCCTCCGATTACGACGACTCCTGCTGCGAGAAATGCGGCTCCGGCGATTCCCCTTCCAAGCTCCTCCTTTGCGACAAATGTGACAAGGGTTACCATATCTTCTGCCTCAGGCCCATCCTCGTCGCCGTTCCCAAGGGTTCCTGGTTCTGCCCATCTTGCTCCAACAACAATCAGCCTCAATGTACGTTTTGTGGATTCGTCATTTTCCGTTTTACCCGTTTCTGATTGAAGTTGATTTTTTTATTCCATTTCGCATTTGGGTATCTGGGTGTGGTTCCTGGATTTTCGACTAATCTAGAGGTGGCCCATTAAGGATTCACCTTGTTTGGTTTCTGGGTCAGTGCTGGAATCAGCTTATCGGTGCTCTTTCGGCTGGATCAGATGCTTAAATCGTTTTGTATATTCTGCAATTTTAGGGTTTCAGTTGGTTACCCTTTCAGGGGTACGTGCTGATATTATGGATTCTGATTCCTTTTCTTGTATTAGAGATCATGTATTGTTGACAAATCCTAAATTTATGTTCTTGGTTGCCTCACTGATAATCATCAAACATAATGTCAATGTTAAAAGAGGTCCGTATTGTACAGACCAAGGAGATCCGGAAAGACCCACATAGTGTTTGTTTCTGAAGTTTATCGAATCCTAACGCGTCCTTTTTTTTGTCAAAGCTCTAAACTGTCTGCGACTTGGTGGTTTTCTTGCTTCGTTACATCACCATCAGTGCTAATATAATGTTTTTTCCATGCAGCTTTTCCTCTTGTTCAAACCAAAATTATTGATTTTTTCCGCATTAAGAGGTCTACTAATTCGAGCCAAGCTCCAAGTCAAGGTAAGCTAAGCTGCGCACTGTTTGTTGTACATATCCACAATAAGTCTAGACATTGACTTGGTAATCATTTTATTTATTTATTTTCCGTGTTCAGGTAACTCAAAGAAACGAAGACGAGCAAGTTGCATAGCTATGTCAAAAAAGAGAAGGAAATTGCTACCTTTCAATCCAACGGAGGACCCGGATAGGAAGTTGGAACAGATGGCATCACTTGCAACAGCATTGAAGGCATCTGAGAGTAAGTTCAGCAACGAGCTCACTTATCGAGCTGGTATGGCTCCAAGATCGGCAAATCGTGCAGCTCTTGAGAAAGGTGGAATGCAGGTATGAAGTCAGCAGCTTAGCTTCCACTAGATTAATCCTGTTTTTAATTATTGTCTGTCAAGCACTCATCCAGCCAAATGAACAAGTTTGGAGGGCTAATGGTGTATGATATGTAGTGTTATGTATCTCGTTTTTCTCCCTTCTGATTCTAAACTTAGATCGAAGCTGCTATTCTGGTCTCCTGCTTTAAGTGTTTCTACCATTGCTTTTCATTAATGATTCTTTAGCATCCGAACCAACTGCTGCATTTACAGTGACTCTCTTGTGGTTGTTTGATCTGTATGCCCCCTTGGTTTTGCCGTGGTGACGGGTTTGATTGCGGTTCAAAATTAATTTATACTATCTTAAGTTGTTTCTTGAAAGTTGTTACCTTTTCGTTCCTGGTGTATATATATTTTTTATCACAGTTATAGGAACTAAACATGTAAATGAAATTGAAATTCTGATGCAACTATATTTCAGGTTCTGTCAAAAGAAGATACGGAGACTTTAAATTTGTGCAAGAAGATGATGGAAAGGGGAGAGTGGCCACCACTGATGGTTGTTTTTGATCCTGTGGAAGGGTATGTATGTCTAGCTTAGAGCGTGACCTTTAAAGACTTAACCTGGCTTTTCAGACCTTGACTGGATCTTTGTACCTCTCAACAGGTTCACTGTACAGGCAGACAAATTTATAAAGGATTTAACTATAATTACAGAATATGTTGGTGATGTTGATTACTTGGATAATCGGGAAAATGATGATGGGGATAGCATGATGACCTTGCTATCTGCATCAGATCCCTCTAAATGCCTTGTGATCTGTCCTGATAAGCACAGTAACATTGCTCGATTCATTAGTGGCATCAACAACCATACACCGTAAGTTGATCCCCAATTTGTAACCTGAATATGCTCCGAGAGCAGACCACATTCCTTTAGGTCTCTTATAGGCTTTCTCTGTTTTCAGTATTTAGATTTATGGGTTATGTGTTCAAGCTTATTAAATTGCCAGTGCTGATGGTAAAGTGAGGATTTGCTATCCGACCAACCTATAAAAATGTTGGCCATGTTAATGATACCATATAAGAACATCGATTTATAGCTATGTCATCCTTTGTTTTAGCAGCTTTCTTGTATTAGGCTTTGTACTCACATCAGAACGTAAATAAGTAGCAAATGAAAGAAGTTGTTAACATCAACATCATTCTTTTCACATCAGAACTTAAATACTCCTATGTTTCTAATACCTGCTCTCCTTTTCAATGCAGTGATGGGAAGAAGAAGCAAAACCTCAAGTGTGTCAGGTACGATGTCAATGGCGAGTCTCGGGTTTTGCTGATTGCTAACAGGGATATACGGAAAGGAGAAAGGCTTTATTATGATTACAATGGATATGAGCATGAATACCCCACAGAACATTTTGTGTAGCCGGTTTCTTTCTTTCCCTTCTTAACATAGGAACAGCAGCAGCAGCAGCAGCTACTTCCAGCTAACAAGCTAATTTACAGAAATGATTGCTTGTTCCTTGTCAACATTTTTTTGTAATGAATTGAGTTAAGTCTGATGTAAGAACTCCCTCCCATCTCAAAAGAGAAATAGAAGTGCTCTTACAGTTGAATTTCCTCAGATTGCAGTCTGCACAACTCTGGGTGGCTAATGTCTTTTCCTTGTTGATTTGCAGCTGAAATTTAATAAGAATTCTTGCCTCTTCGTTTTTGGACTTTATTGGGAATATTCAGTTCAGCTTTGACAAACTTGACTAGGTTAGTTATCTATGCTTGGACTGGTTGCATTGATTTTAACATAATCAGGTTGTCTTAACATGAGATTGAGCCCATCTTTCATTCATTCATCATAATAATAATAATAATAATAATACAGTAGTAAAGTAAGAGTTGGACAATATTCCTTCTTGATCAACAGGTAGCTAGGTAAGTCATGGGTTGACAGGCCCATCCATATGTAGTGGGTTGGTAGTTGCTGCTCTGTTGGGCCTTTACTTTAGGGACAAGCCACAAGTAAACATACAAAACCCAATGTGGCTTGGAAGACTCAGTTGGATTATTCCTTCCTAGCTAACAAGCACATACTCCTCCTCCTCCTACTACTACTAGGCAAGGCAAGGAAGGACAGATACCGTACAGTACAGAGACGGGGGAAAGCAGAGCTAATGATTAATGACTTTAACTTCAGGACCACGCTAGGGTTTCAGAAGGCAGGCAAAGGCAAGCAAATCAAGATCAATCCCTAGGCTAGGCTAGGGTGGTCCGGGCTAAAACAGTTTGTAGTAGTAGTAGGCAGTAGTTGGTTGAGTTGAGGTGGTCGACCATGCTCCACAATTGCCCCCCATGTAGTGGTCCTCTCCTTTTGCTTGCTTGGAATTGGAACAAGTAATTAATTTTATTAAACCACCACCCTTTCTACTTCTACTCTTTCCTTCCATTTCTATCTCAAAATGTTGAAGGAAAGAAATGATATATACATACATACATATATATATATATATATATATATATATATATATATATATATATATATATATATATATTGGGATAGAGGGGGTTGTGCATGCATGCATGCATGGTTGTGTTTCTTAATTAATACTAGTAATTAATTTGCATAAAACAGGACAGCTTCCTTAAAAGTTGATCTAAAATTCAAACTCTCCATATATATCTAATTTTAATTTTTTGTAGATCTATTTCTACCACAGATAATTTATATATATATATATATATATATATATATATATATATATATATATATATATATCTGATCATCATGAGTTGAAAATTAATATTTGAAAATGAGAAGACAGACAGCAAGCAGTAGCAGCATCATGAGTTGCAGATCCCCACCATATATATAAAACAATGAAGAAGGGGTTGGAAGAGAAGAGAAGGTGGTCCTAAATTGGCTTGGTTTTTGGTTTTCAAATGTACATACATACAATGTTTGGGCGCTACGTACAGGCAGGCAGGCAGTGATAACATATATAGTATATACTACCTACCTACATTATTTATAAATATATATACTCCTACGTCCGTAGTAAGAATTAAGACCCAAGTCCCAAGGCCCTCTTCAGAACTTATAAATTCATCACGGATGATCACCTGCATACTTTTTAACAATACTTCTCACTCACCATTTCTTCAATATGCATGCACGCACGCTTCTTCACCCTCTACAATTCTTACTTTCTCTCGTCTATATTACTAATATCTTGCCTTGAACTTAAATATATACTGCCTCCTTTTATAATTTCCTAGCTCTCTACACACATATATATAGTGGCAAAGTTTTACGTCGGATATCCATTCTATCGCAACTTTCTTTCGAAGAAATAATAAGATGATGATTCAAACCGTATCATCATAGGTTTTTTTACTTTTATGAAAAATATCATGAGACAGTCATGAGTTGAGATAATTGCTCTAGTCATGTTTTGTTACAAGGTTGGTATTGTTGAATCAACTTATACATCATGAAATATGACTGAATATATATATATATATATATATATATATATATATATACATATATTGCGCACACATAGTAATTGTTTGTTTGTGGTGGAAATTGATGACGCAAATTATTTATATATACTAAAGGAGGAGGCTAATTTTACTATACATGTACAATACTCGGGAGAATAACAAGCTTAGTCTGTGACTGTGTATTATTATCTTTATTCTTCCTAAATTTTATTTCTGTTCAATTGAGTCTCTATCCTTACTTAGCAAGTGTGTTGTCCATTTCGCCCAATGGTACGCATTTAGGTATTAAACGGTTTAATAAGTTTGAAGCTAAGGACCAAAATAGATACAAAATCCTTACAACTCCTTGAACTTTTGTAAAATATATAAATGAACCCTACGTGTCCAACAACATTCGAAAGAATGTCAAAAACGGTCCTCCCATTTTTTATGTTCTTTGTTTTCTTTCTAACTTTTGTATTTGTTTCAACCAAGTCTGCATCGCAGCCGTCTCTTTTCTTAAGGGTTGATTGCTTTTCCTCAACATCTTTAATGCATGAGCTAAAATGTTAGTAAAAACGATTACTTTTTCATGGACTTACCAATTTTTTTAAAAAACCCATACTTTACCAACCTAAAACATCACTAAATTTTCCTTTTACTTACCTTTTTTATAACCCTTTTACTGAGGTAGAATCAACGCATTAATTTTGTTTAAACTGAGGATGTTATTTCAAAATTTTTTAGTCATTATTTATCTCAATATTTTAATTAATACAGTTTTCAATATTTAATATATAATTATAGTGTAAAGTGCACCCATGGTCCTGTAACTTTAATTATTGTACCACTAGGGTCCTGTTTTAACTTTTTTGTACTAATAAAGTCATGTTTTCAAGTTTTTTCTTCATACATGGTCATTTTTACGATTATTTTACTATTTTACCCTTTCACAGAAATGGTACAATAACGAACATAAACTGAATTTTTCTTATTATACCATTTACACCCTCAAATTTTAAAATTCTACAAACAAACCCTCCAATCTACCTTAAACTTTTTAACTCACTTATCTCAACCACCATCCGACCCACCACCACCGGAAAGCCATGGGCCGCCGCCAGGACGCCACGGGCCACCGCCGGAAAACCACAGGACCGCAATTCGCGCCCTTCGGCCACCAATTGCCACCCTGGGCACGCGATCCACTGCCTTGGGTGAGCG
Organism: Stellera chamaejasme; assembly: GCA_024586325.1. Lineage (NCBI taxonomy): Eukaryota > Viridiplantae > Streptophyta > Magnoliopsida > Malvales > Thymelaeaceae > Stellera > Stellera chamaejasme. The sequence continues at coordinate 6,519,998 of CM044982.1, read as the reverse complement.
CTCCGCGGCCCTAGGCTCGCGATCCGTGGCCATGGGCTCGCGATTTGCCGCCCTGGGATATCGATCCGCGACTCTGGGCTGCGGATCTATCGCCTAGACTTGCGTTTCGTAGCTTAGAGGGCATTCCAGCGAAGGCTGTTGGTGGTCCGGTTAGATTTCCAGTGGTGGTGGATAGGAGGGTGATGAGATAAAGTTAGGGTAGAATTTTAGGGCTTATAAAAATTGAGGGTAAAATTGAAAGTTTTGTTAAACGTTAGAGTGATTTTTATATTTTACAACTGTTTAAAAGGGCAATATTTTACAAATTGAGGATAAAAATGTCAAATAGGACCATGGATGAAGAAAAAACTTTAAAATTTGACTTTATTAGTACAAAAGTTAAAACAGGACCCTAGTGGTACAATAATTAAAGTTACAGGACCATGGGTGTACTTTACCCTATAATTATATATTTTAAATTGTAAATTCTAACTATATATACAGAAATGTTAATTTAATATGTGTAGTTTATGAGTAAATTAAACTCAATTATATCTACATGTACTTCTTTGTACTTCTTTGACAATAAATCCGCGAAAAAGCGCGGGTAGCAACATCTATCTAGTAATTTATATGTGCTGATCATGCGATGCTGATTGTAGGACCATTTAAACATGGTATCGTATAATTGCATGCAATGCAATGCAACAACACAAAGTTCAGAATTGGATATTGAAGATTTGGCGGTCCCATTATAACGTAATTCTTTTATTCGTTTTTGATAGAAATAACATAATTCATTTCAATTCTAACGTAATTGAAAACCCAGAGCAGAGAGCTGACATGCTCATAAATAAATTAATACAAAAACCATTTATTTATTAGTTATAGTTACTTGACGAAGAAATTAAATTAAGTGCAGGTGGTAGTGGCTGGCCATTCCCATATCATAATTTCTCGATCGTTCTGTGGCAGAAACTCAGCCATGATCAGAAGTCAGAACACCCTCAAAATTTCAAGTTGGTGGCATATCAGCCCCACCATTTCCAGTTATCATATCCCACTCTCTCACACCACTGATCAAACTTTAAGGTCATCGATAAACTACATGATATATATGGATAAGGTTAGATATATATGTCGTCTACATACTTACACACAGATATATATAATCCACTAGTATATATTCCCTTCATCCTTAAATAATTGAAATATTTTGCTATTTTTAGTGTATTTAATCTATGATTTATTTTCATAAATATTTTGACATTTAAAGTTGAATAATTCACATGTATAATATAATTGTAAGTATAAATTTTCTAAATATATCTTTTTAATTTTTTTCACTACTTATATTGAATTTTATTTAGTGAAACTATGCTATATAGAACATAAAAATCAAATCCTTCTATTATTAAGGAACATAAAAGTGAACGGAGCGATTTCGTGAGGATACCTAGGATCCACGTAGGCGCCAACTAAGCTATTTTTTTTGGTGTCATATATGCAACAATTAGCCCACCATTTTTTAAGGAATCAGTCTACCACTTTTTAAGGAATCAACCTACCATTTTTTAAAGAATTGGTTTCCAATTTTAGTTCTCAAATTAATAAGATTGATTTTCTCTATATTGAATTCATTAATTAGATTAATTATCTAAAAAGTATTCGATTCATTAATTGGTAGTATTAATCTATAATCTATATCTATAATTATATACTATTAGACAAGAACTACCAAAAATAGTTTTGGTGAATACTACATTCTGGTGAAGTCATTTAGGATTCACCTCAGCGCCACGTCAATAAATAAATTATTATTTTTTACCATTATTTAAAATATGGCAATTAAGAGGATGATTAAGGTAATAAAATCACAGTTAACAGCAATCAGTCACACAATTACCATACAATAATGGAATATCATAAAATCATATTCTAATTACTACAATTACGACATAACTATTTATTATATATATAATTATATTTTTGCATTGTTATTAAATTTTAAATACATTTTTAATTAAAATTATAAATATAATAACAATTATATATATACATTTTCACCTGAAAAAACGTTTACCGCGATCTTGTGCGCATCCAAGCCGCGGAGGACGATGCCGCCGCCGTCAAAGCCTTTCTGCGGCCTGCGAGCGCGGCAAGGCCGCGGCGTTCAACAAATATGACAATTAAGAGGATGATTAAGGTAATAAAATCACGATTAATCAGTCACACAATTACCATACAATAATGGAATATCATAAAATCATATTCTAATTACTACAATTACGACATAACTAAATGTTTCATTAATTTTATTCCTTTTTAATCCACAATTACTTAACTTACGACAATTAAAGGAATAATTAAGGTAATGAGATCACATTTAACAGAAATCAATCACACAATTACCATACAAGAATCCAATATCATAAAATCCTATCCAAATTACTAAAATTATGGTAGTAAGATCGCAGTCAATCACAATTAATCTCAATTTAGCATTCCAACAGCCTATATATATAGTTTGTGCAATTCCGACAAACTCCCACCAAATAATCAACTTCAATGGCGTCATGACTCTGCCTTGCTTATAACGATTCCACTACTAACATGAGTAATCTACCTCCAGCCTTTTATTTAATATATATATATATATATTTAATTTATACTATTGACAAACGAGGCTCTTTCTCTGACGGGGTCGTGGAAGCGAACACGGTGATACTCAGAGGTTATGTAATTTGCATATGGGCTCTTTCTCTAATTGGTGAGTTTCTTTTTCATACTTCGTTGCGCATTTTGGTTTTTGATGCTTGGGTGACAATGAGGGCGAAGAGGATGGGTTTTGACTTCCTCAACAATTCTGAGGAGCCAATGAGCGAAGTGGTCAATCGAAAGCGGCCAAGAGAAACAACGGGTTTTAGAAGTCCGGTGATGCGAGGAATAGTGAGTGTGGATGTTGTTCAACCGATGGACACTGGCACGCAAAGGTAGATCAGCGATACGCAAGGACTTGACTAAGGTGGGCTAGAGAAAGGGTTGCAGCAAAGAAGCCATGTCGTTTGTAATTGTTTCATATTGATATTGTCTTATGCATGAAACAATGAAATTAGAAAAACATTTGTTATTTTCAACTTTTGTCATATAGGTTTCTAATATTTAAATTTTCTAATTGTACTTTCGACCGATTTTAAATACAGATTGTAATTAGTTTCATACCGTATGTAAATAGTTTCATATAGGAGTAATATCTAGTGAGTTTCATACATATTGTTTCATATTAAAAAAATGGTTAATAAAATCAATAACTTGCCATCAAGCTTAAAAAAATTAAGAATTAACAAGAAGAAATAAATATAAAGTTTCACACATAAGTCAAATTACACCAACGTTTCCAAAAAATACTTTCATACGTAAATCTTACATATGTTTCCAGACAAATTATAGAATAATAAACAAATAAAAAACAAACCAATCAAGGAAAAATGACAATTATTTGTTAATAATTAACAGGAAGAAATAGAGATGGTGAGTGAAGAAAAAAACGGGATGAACGAAAAAAAATAGAAGAGACAAATGAAATAAAAATATGTAGAAAAAAATGTTTGATAAAAAATTGTTTTCAAAAAAGAAAAAGGAAATGGATGAGAATCTTAATTAACACAATGAGATTGTGTACAATCTCAATTAAATGAGAAGTGATTTTTTGGTGAGAAATCCAAATTCAAACCAAATTCCCCTACCTAAACCGCAACATCCCACTATTAGTTACACGAGTCTAGCATTTTTTTCTTCTTTTCCTTTTTCAAATTTTTTAATTTTATCAAAATTAACTTAATTGATTTTATCTTTAATTATATTAACAGAATATTTCAATTTAACCGCAATTCCGTTTTAAGTTTTCAGTTTATTTTAGTAATTTTTTCAAATTTTTTGTCCTGATCGAGTTTTTTCGGTCTATGTTTGCATTTAATCAGATGGATGTGTGGAAATGTCCATTTTACCCTTAATTAATTGGTACAATACGTCACAGTTTTTTTAAACTTAAGCTATTCTCACCAAACATTTATAAAACTAGATATCAACACTTCTCAAATTTCTACATACTTTCCCTTGTCATCATATAAAAATGTGTTTTTTTACTACATATTGCACACAATGTTTTTATATATTAACATATTTGGTGGGTTTAACATGATTAATAGATAAATTATTGCTCTCGTGATGAACCAGGTATTTAAATTATTTGACATGATATAAAAAATCCATAAATTATTTGTCATGTTGGTTATTGGTCCTATGACTATTTAGTGTTACATCCTTAGTCCGCGAGACGGGTAAGCAACCATTATAACGGCTCAACTTACCGCGATACAGTAAGTGATCACTTTAACGACCTAACTTAACCGCAAGATAGGTAAGTAACCATTTCTCACGGGTAAGCAACCATTATAACGGCCTACTAAAATTGTTTCACGATTAAGGATGCAACACTAAATAATTGCAAAACCAATAAGCAATATGAAGAATGGTTTAGAGACATTCTAACTCTTAACAACACCCAACTGTGGATCTTGGTGATCAAGTATAATGTACTTAAGCACACTAAGAACATAGTTGGAGGGAGGCAAATCTTTACTATTGTATGTACTGTACTTTACATTTATATTTTTTGGATTATAAATGAAGTAATACCAGACATATCGTTTTTAGTTTATATTTCGAATACATGGTATCCATGTCAATATTCCAATAATAAATTAAAATCAAAACTTTTAAAAGTGAACTATTTTTTCATAATTAATTATACCGAATATATTTTTAATACATTAAGGATTTTGATAATTATTAATTAATTGAATCCGTGATAAACACAAATGATATTATGAGAAAAAGAACAATATACTCCTTATCAACGTCCACCGATATGGTTAAATCTACATATAGTATAACGTAAGAGTACACACACGTATATGCGATCGAGAATTTATGAAGGAGATCCAAGGATCGTGTCGTGTGTTGTCTTGTTGAGTTGTTCATATAGTATATGCCAAGCTGGGCCTCCCTTCTTTTAGATTAGTTACCTATCAAAAGTCAACACCGACACCAGTACAATTTTGATTTGACAGGATAGCACCTCAATTTCATAGTATTCCACTTTGCTCCTATTCTTTTTAGATTTGTTATCATCAAATAAAATCTACCATTGGTTTTGATTCTCCTCCATATCGTCAACTATATCTATCGATGATCGATCAGATCAGTTGTTTCATTATGCTACTGTTACAACCATTTAAATCTCATAATTTCCATTTCAATTCTTCCTATATATATGCTCCATTAGCTCATTCCATAAAAACTCATATGGAGTAATTATTACCTAACGTGAAGATCCATGATGAAGATGGGATAATTAAACGTGTGTAGTAATTAGATATTATATATCTCACTTTTTTTTCTTTTGAAGGGAATAACTTTCATTCAATTAACATGGTGTTGAGGAGCAAAAAGTAGGAGGCACTAGACCTTAACAAGACTAAGCAAAATTAAAGCTCTAGGCAAAAGAGAGCATGAATCGTGCCAGATCAGCGTAGCCTACGGAAATAACAAATCAGAAAACTAATAATAATAAAAGTAAAGATAGCACACAAAGTATAAACCCAAAAACGGCCTAAGTGATAAACAGGTGAGCCATCCAATCTTCAGGGGTGTGACTAAGCGTCATTGATCCATGCAGGATGAGCCATCTCTCCACCCTACCATATCAAATACATCCATGTCCCCTTGCGGGACCAAATTAACCATGCCTCAGCTCCTAATTTCCATCCCAATTGCGAATCCGAGGTAAAGAGGCCAAGGTGGCCTTCAATCTCCATCTCTTGATCTGTATGCCACCTTTATCGAAAGTCCAGATTGCTTGAAACTCCTCCAAAGCCACCTCGCCATGAAACATCAGCCAAGAAACATTAGCCAAGAAATCCGAGAGCCCCTACCAGTCGGAAGGAACCCCAAAGAGGAGAGGCTACGCAGGCCAGTATTGTGCGAGCCCATGGGTCGGACAAACCTCACCAGTAGCCCAAGACTAGAACCCCTAGCACGCCGACAAAATCGGGGATGCCAGACACCTGCAGCCGAGCGGCCAATGCAGGAGGAACGAAGGCGGAACCGAGAGGGAGGCCCACACCCGACTCCCAACATCAATGCGGCCGTCGCATCAAGCAACCGAACCAGAGCTGGGGAAAAACGTTGAGACTAGAACCAATGACAACGGCCCAGAGCCGACGGCGAGAAGCCAGAAGGCATCTTTTTTCCAACCCTCACAGTTTCATGGAATAATTCAATGTTATTATATATCCGACTTTATAAGAGAGAAAAAGAAATTGTTGTAACCTAATTTTAAGATGAGAGCTAGGAACAAAATCGAAAATCTGATAAGTAGAGGTTATTGTAGTAAAATTATTGTATAAAGTTTTCTTTAAGGAAATATTACAGTTATTTTGTGATATTCCAAACATAAATTCTACAATTAACTTTCTTTTTCCTGAACGATAAATGATTGACATTTATTAAGAGCAGATAACGCTTTAAGCAGAGGCAAATTAAGATCAACAAAGAAGAAACAAAAAGAAGAGCTAGCTAGCCATTCATTAGGTTTCACTCTTCATAACAAAAAGAAGAGTGATGATGGAAAAAATCATCATTGCATCAAATATTAATCCAATCTATTTATTGTCATATTGTCGAAGGTGTATATATACTTGTACGTACAACTCGGCTCTCATTGTTAACGGCGTAATGAATCGTAGTGATAGAGTTCTCGAATTGTTAATTATGTACCATTTTTGAACAGCGATAATCAAAATGAAAAAGGACTAATTGATTAACCCAATGACTCATAGTCGAAAATATTTCTCGGAGCACCAATGAAGTATGAGACTACTTGGTCTTCGATCGGTGCAACTTCTTTCATGGAAATCATATTGAGGCGATTCAATAGAAGACAAAGAAGAGACGACAAATGATAGAGAAGTGGAAACCCTGAAAAAGACTTTATTGCAGCATAGAGAGGTCTTACAGTTGTTTGGCCTGAAATAAAGGGTTACTACACCTCGGCCCACACCGCCCGTGTCCTGCCTGGCCCCATCTCACCTAGGGGTGAGAACAAGCCAAGCTGAGGCTGCAGTAGCAGATCCAGGGTAAAACATTTAGGTGAGCGGAAGACAAAATCAATAATATTTAATAATAGGTAAATTTTTTGATAAGTTAAAACACATTTTTTACATAAAATTCATCGAGAATTCAATCAAAAGTGAAACTTATAAGAATTATAAATCAAAATACCAAAGAAACTTTTAGGTTAAACTATGCAAATATGGGTTTTGGGCTAAAATTAGCCCAACGGCCGCTGGGCTCGCCACAAGGATCATCCGCCACTGCCTAGCAGGCTTGAGCCCGAGCTCGTGAAAATTTGGCTCAACTCGAGCTAGGCTCGAACTTCATCGAGCTCGATTTTTCGAACTCGAGCTCGGCTCGTGACATGTTGATGTGTAGCATACACATATCACATTTCCAAGTGTTTCAAATCATTTCCATCATGCATTTGAGTGAATTTGATCATATTTGCGTGTGTTATTTAGTAAGTTGTTTATTTGTAGGTGTACATTCAAATGGCAGAAATGAAGGTTGAAGGGAACAAAAGGGGGAATCTCGCACATTGAGGAGTGGAGAAGGCACCATCGCGGAGCCAAGCTGGCGCCGCGTGAGCTCTCAGCCTCAAAATGACACACCTGTGGCACCATTGTGGCACCATCGTGGCGCCACCTACTGCATTCATTTTATCCGGGACCACCACGATCTTTCTCGATTCCCATGCACTTGCACCGGTTTTTTGGACCTTTTTACCCCCATTTAGCCCTCTAAAGGTATCCAATATGTATAGGGACTCTTTATACCTTTAGCAAGTATGTATAGGTCCTTTTTCTTCTAATTAGACAGGCAAGAGACTAGAACACATTTTTGGAGATTTTGATAGAGAGCTTCAATGGGAGCTTAGGGTTTTCTTCTATGGAGGACCCAACTCCAAATTTTCTACTCTATTGGTTATATCAATCCTTATATATCCTTATCTAATATTTATATCCATTCTATCTCTTCTTTTATGTGTAGTTTTCTTTCTTATTTGCTAATTTCGTAGGTCCTTTTGTAGAGGACCCAAACCACTTTGGGTTTGGGTCTATTGTGGAAGTAATGCTGGATTCTTGACTCTTATGATGTGTTGATTGTATATGAGGCTTGTTTGAGTGCTTTAATGTAGTGTATGTTTAGATTTCAAGCTTGTCTTGCATACGTCTACAAGGTGTTTGGGGAAATGTTTGAGAGAGCTTTTCATGAACCTTAGACCATCAAACTAGCATAAGTGTCTTGCCTTTTACTTGAGAAAGAAAAGGGATTCACTTAGGAGCATAGGTTAGCTCTTAATAGTCTTAATCTTAATGCTTTCGTAAGAGATTGCCATAGGTTAACATACAGGAACAAGTTTCGTACACGAAAGGGGTGGAACATATGATTGAAGCATCTCCTCTTATATCATCATCCGTCTAGTTAAGATCATGCATTATGGAAGCAATAGACCCAACTCTTGGTGGTTATTTTTCTATTAATTATTTCTTGTTTAATTCCTAGTTGTTAGTTTTAGCTAGTCTTAATTCATATTCAAACATCATTTCCTCATTCCATCACTTACATCACTCATCACTTTCTCAATAGAATATCATACATCTAGTCTTCGTGGGATCGACCCCTACTCACCTCTTTATTACAAAACAATCCTTACACTTGAGGGTGAGTCGGGCATATAAATTTCTTTGTCTTGTCTGATTCGTGACATAGCACAGCTCGGATCGGCTCGTTTGTTAGACTCATGTAGGCTCGCGAGCCTCATTGAGTCTCGAGCTCGGCTTGTTTAATAACGAACCTAAATACGGCTCGAGCTCGAGCTCGAGGCTCAAAAAAGCTCGGCTCGATCGACTCATTTTAGCTCGAATGGGCTCGGTTCGTTTCACAGCCCTAATCTCGCCTTGCCATGACCAAGTCCTCCTCAGATTTGGCTTTGCATGTACCAGCAAATGAAAGACTCTATAAAGAGAGTACGGTCCCCAACTAATACTTGTTAGGGTTTTCTCATAAAGTCTTTTGTTACCGATCATTAAAAAGTGATTTTGAGGTACTAATCATTAAGCCACAAGAATTTTGTTCTAACCTTATACTATGGATCCAATTAAGTATGTTTCCGGCTTCCCGCCTCTATTATAGATTTTATCTCTTAATGATTTTACATATGGATGAATGATATTTGGTTTTATGGATGGATGGTTTATAATTAATCAATCCCAACAAATGGTAAAATTACTGAAAGAAAAATAGAAAAGTACTTTTATCCATATTCAAATTTTGTTGAAATCGGGGTTAAATGCGTTGAATGTTTTAAGATAGTATCAGTATGATTTGTTTTTTTTTTTCCTTTTCTCCAACACGTGAAGCTTTATAACTATTGATCTAATGAAGTACCTCCATCTCGATGGTTTTACGGTCAATTAAATTAATTGGTTCATTGCAGTATTGATTATTATAAATTGGAAGATGTCGGCCGGGTCGTGTTCCAATATGCCAGATTAGACATTTTTAAGTCATTCGTGCAACTAGCTAATATATATATATATATATATATATATATATATATATATATATATATAGATATATATATATATATCTATATATATATATATATATATATATCTGTGTGTGTGTTCAATGCATGTTATCTTTTGATTGGAAATCTATTTGGAAGTAATAAGAATAAAGGCAATCATATATACTAGTATTTATTTACTGCACATTCCAGCGCACTGTAATATCTATACCGTCCTCAATTAATTAACTCGAAATTAGACTAAATACGTAGTATATAGAAGTATTAATGTAACAATTAAACTTCATTGCGGCCTTGATTAGTTGCTACGTTTGTACACATGTGTGGAATAATTGATTTACAAAGTAATGGGATAATATAAATTAATAATTATAAGTAGCAAGTTGCATATAGTTAATTGTAAATTGTTGCATTATTATTGTGCACTGATTTGTAACATTGGACTAATAATTCATGGATCCAAAGCAGAAGCACTTGATGTCCATAATGATGAGAATAAATTGATGATGATCACAACCGGCCGTGTGCTCAAATAACGAACCATCACATAATTAATATTCCCAGCTATTTTCAATGGAATCCAACTCAAAATTAAATCACAAATGTTGTGATTAGTATGTAGGTGCTTTCTTCATGATCTCTTAATCATTATTTAATTAAGCCTTTAGCTAACCTCCTATTTCACAACATACTCTTTCACATGGAAGGCATATAGACAAACGTTGCGTTCAGGTATCATATTAACAAATTGGGATGTCGGATCAGATATTACAATTTGGACGTGTGTGTGTTTATATCCTGAAGGAGTAAAAGAGTAATTGTCATTTTTGTTCATCCACCTTTTATTTGATAAATTGAAACAGTGATTGACATTTTTCACTTTAATGAAGAATATATACAGTTACGGCTAATTATTACTCCTACAACATAATTTAGCTTAGTGTCCTTGAAAGTAAGTCGACCCAAAATTTCAACCGACCTTTTCATTATTGTGCTTTTATGTCCCTGTTTTTTAGAATTAACGCGACCATTACCTAATTCATGTCCGTTTGTCTAATAAAAGGTAATCTACCTACTTCCTATTACTTTCACCTAGCTCGTCTTTGCTTTCTTGCATTAACAAGGTTTTGATTGCTCACGCTTCACAGAGGTTGTAAATTGCAACATTTTATAAAAATCTTTGGATTTGCAGCAGATACTTAAAGCTCCGAATCTCATGGACAGATTGGTTGCTGGCCCCGGTCTTAAGGGCAGTAGAAGTTTTGTAATAAGCCATTTGGCGCTGACTTGTTTAGCGGTTTTGGTGTTCTTCTGTTTCTCTGGGTGTGGATGTGGTTATTTCCAGCTTGCAGGGGTGGTTAGATGCCCAGTTTTCAGGGGAGGTGCTGGAAAATTTTTTCTAGGGTCTTTTGTTATGTGCCGTTGTGTTTGGTGTGGTTGGGTTGTGTTGTATCTGTCGCCCTTATCTCATGGGCAGGTAGCTGCAACTCTTCTTGTTGATTGTCTCTGTTCTTAATAAAATTCTTGTTTCTTTGTTCAAAAAAATTTATAAAAAATTGATAAGTTTGTAAAAAAAGAGTAATATGTAAAATGGTAAAATGGACTCTGTTTGAGGATCCCGTGAAATTGAATGGGGCATACATACTTGATAAGTCAGCATTGATAATAGATCAGTATGATAAGTTGTTTAGATCGACATCATGATCAGATCCACATGACTACCTTGTTAGATCAACATACATACTTGATTGATCAGCATAAAATGGTGATCAACATGATGGGTTGTTTATACCGACATCACTATCTTGTTAGATCGACATGACTACCTTGTTAGATCGACATCACTACCTTGTCAGATTCACATGACTACCTTGTTAGATCGACATACATACTTGATTGATCAGCATAAAATGGTGATCAGCATGATGAGTTGTTTAGATCGATATCACTATCTTGTTAGATCGACATGACTACCTTGTTAGATCAACATCACTACTTTGTTAGATCCACATGACTACCTTGTTAGATCGACATACATACTTGATTGATCAGCATAAAATGGTGATCAGCATGATGAGTTGTTTAGATCGACATCACTATCTTGTTAGATCGACATGATTACCTAGTTAGATCGACATCACTATCTTGTCAGATCCACATCACTACCTTGTTAGATCATCATTATTTTTCCCAGATCATCCAAATAGAGATGAGATGAGAGAGCTCTGAGTTTGGGTCTTCCGCTCCAAGATGAGATCTTCGTTGGTCGGAAATGCAGCCGCTTCAATCGAATTCGTTTTGGAGAGAAGAGGACGCCGCTTAGTGAGTTTCAATCTCAATTCACCATGAATTACCGAAATCACTGCTACCTAAATCACTAGAGGTCCGATTTAGTTTTAGGTGAAAAAGTAGGTAAGTCACGTGTGAGAATTTAGTGGTGAATTGTTTTTAATTAACTTAAAAATGGGTAAGATTGAAACCCCCTAATGAAAAATGTAGGACCAATGTGTAAAAGAGGAAAAGCTAAAATCCCAAGTATGACAAAGAAAACAGAACACAAAAAAAAAGCAACAAAAAATTAACTTTAGGGTATAATTGACAAAAGAGAATAAAATATAAACCAAATGAGCAATTAACCCCAAGAGTGGATTATGTGGCATGTTGTGATTGGGGCGGTACTATTCATCAACAGTAAATAGATAGAGGTATAATTCTTTTGGTAAGTTTTTTTTTAAGGTTGTGTTCAGATGGAGATTATTGTGAGAAAAAAAAATTATATCCCGCAAATAATGTTTCAAATTCAAACACATTATTCGATGGTTCGTAATTGATATATTCTGAAATGGTTATAAAATTAGTTGCTTAATTTACGATAATGTCACTCAGAACTCAGAAGAGCGATATGTATATATAGTATGTAGCTGTTTCCGCTGTTGTCTAACGGCGTTCAAATTGTTTACTTGATCAAAATCAATTTGGCAACCCTGATATATGTTAATTCAGGCACTTTGCTCTCTAGACCCTGATTCACATCAATTTAGTCCCTCAACAACACGTCGTAATTAATAGCTAGGGTATTTTATCCTTGTGACCTCACTACTATTAATTACTATTGATCATGGAGTTCGAAATCTCGATCACGTAACTTCGTAATTTGTCTATTTATTTAGTCTACTATTGTCTCCATGCAAGCTATGCATACACCACAACTTAAAAGTTAAAACCCTATCCAGCTCTAACTTCTAACTATCAAATTTAAGTATAATAATAACTTCTCATTTCAGTTCTCATAATAATATTTCTTTATTACATTAATGCTCCGAATATATAAACTAAGTTTCTTGAACTAAATAATTGAAACTGCTAATTTTACCCATATTTTCTTGAACTTGCAGTTTAAATTTGTTTCGTCAATTAAGTACCGTTATTTTGCTTTTTATCTCCACTGCTGTTTGTGCATCTTAGCGCCGGAAAACGTACCAATCGCACCTGCATGTTGCTAATTACTGATATATTTAAGTAAATATTATATTTAAAAATACTGCAACACAATGGTCTGGACGTCTGGTCAAGAAGTTAATTAACCCGTCGCTAACTGATATATTTAAGTAATTAAATATATTTATAGATTCTTGTATATATATTACGAACTGAACTTTTAAATAACTACAGATGGGACAGTACTGCTAGAGCGCTCCTTCCACCCTAGCTAAAATAATTGTCCATTTTGATATTGGCTGATCGTGTCAACTTAATTGTGTCTATTTTTCATTTAAAGGAAACACTTTGCCATGGACACTGTAAAATTGATTTTGGCGTTGTTAATTAGTTCGATCGGTTCGGTTTAGGGTGTGTAAACCAGCCGAGCCAAATCTGAGTTCAAGCTTGGTCTTATTAATTAGTTTGACTTGATCGAGCTCAACTCCTTATATGTTTGAGCTCAGCTTGAGTTTCAGTGATACTAGATCCCTCCGACGTCCCCAAAAAATGTAATTAAACACAACAATTAAGGAAGCATATAACAACAAATATTTCAATAATAAAAATTAAATAATTATATCATTGAATATAAAATTTTATTTGGAGTGAAAAGAGATTGATATTGACTATTTTTGTATTTTATTTCTTAAACTTTAGAGGTGGAATGATTTGGTAAATTAATATGTAAAAAATTATTAAAATAAAGTATTGTATTACTTTTGGAACAGAGAAAATTATTGTAATATTTTTGAGACAAAGGGGTACTAAAAATATTTTTATAATAAAATTTTAGCTTGGCTAAAATTACGACTCGCTCAAGCATGAAGGTTCAGTTAAGGGAGCTTGCTGCAAACATTACGACTCGCGAACTATTATGAGTTGAGCCCATAGTATGAAATATCATACTCCTCCGTTTCCAAAAGATTGAAAGATTTGGTTAGGCGCGGAGATTAAGCTGAAAATAAGATTTTTAATAAGTTTATTTAATTACTCATTGATTGAAAGTGCACAAAAAACGAGGTAGAAAAAGTAAAGATAAAATGGGGATAATTTGGTAACTTTGAGAGTGGGAAAATTCCTTTTAAGGAAAGTGATTAATTTTTCTGAGACAGCCCAAAAATGAAATGTGTTGAATTTTCGAGACGAAGGAGTATCATTTAAGCCAATTTCACATAGATGGTTGTATTGGCATGTACCAGTCCTCACAGTCATTTCGGTCATATCGGTGTACCGGACGAAATGATAAAAATGACGGTACAATTGTAAGAAATTTAAAAACTTAAGGTTAAAAGTGTAAAAAAATTGTAGTACTGGTTGATGTTATCTTGTTATTATTGAATCATTTTCTTTATTGCTGGGCTTTTGGGTCTACTTAAAAGTTCCATCAAATTATTTATTGACAATTTATTGTTAAAACTTCATTTACATTTTGTTATTTTTTATATTTATATTAATTATTGTATAAAAATATAAATATATTTATATATTTTTGGACCGGTACACTATTTCTAATACACCAAAATATTTTCGATATACTGGCATTTTCTCATAACTTTAACAAAATGAAACGATATTTTACACTATAATTGAGCCCTTTAGGTTCAAGCTTGGCTCCGCTAACAAACAGTAGACTCGAAATTTAACTCTCGAGTTTTGGTCGTGGCATCTCAAGCTCGACCCGTATATTAAGTAGGACTCGAAATTAGGCTCAAGCTCCGGCCCGTGGCTCATATCAACCTATAAGCCTATACTCGTTTGACATTATTCACGCTCAAGTGCTATCTCGACAGGTTTGATCCCCGGAGAAAATAGCAAAGGTTTTTTGTTGTTGTATTTACATTTTGCTTACATAAAATTGAGACCGAAAGAGTAATGCTGATCATATACAATGGATGATTAATTTGATATATAGTGAGTGATTATTTTTTTGAGCAGGAAAGAACCAATATGATTAATAATCAAGGGAAAGAAACAAATAGCAAGTAGGGAAAGTTCTCATCCAGACAAAACCTATGAAAATAAAAGCCACGACATGGCTAAACAAGAGCAAAAACAAGCACACCACATGACACAACGAAAGCAAAGGACAAAGTACTAGACAAGCTGGGATGAAAATTAAAGCTATGAGGAGCCGTAGAAAGCATTGACTACGATAGTATGGGCAAGCTTCGAGAATATCGTCCAAGTTGGGACTTTAAATGCACCAAAAGTCGCATGAGAATGTCGTATAACAACATTCATTTCAAAGCAGCAAGACAGCCCCTCACCACGCAGGTGCCTTCAAAGCAGACATACCACCTATTGCAAACCTTCACTACGCCAAGTAACCAACAAAATAAGTAGATAGGAAAAACAGCGAAAACTAACACAACCACAGTAGGGGAAAACTAGAGGACCCATCAGCAACGCCATTGGCGGGTTCGGCTCAAGTTCCCCGCGGCCCCACCGAAAATTGATCCCCCGCTTCGACTCCAGCAACGCCGTTGGCGGGTTCGGCTCAGGTTGTAGGTCTTCAAGGCCAACACGACCTTGTTCCACTACCTCGATCGTTGCCTCTGTCACAAAAGGGTTTTTCCTGAGGCGACCAACATTTAAAGTAGTTCCCTTAACTTTACACCTGCTAGCAGAACCAGACCGTTTCATTCCACCAAATCATTTGGATGTCGAGGAGTGCTCCTAGTCATCCCCGAAAGCACAATAGGTGAAGCCATTATAGGTGGGGGTTGGTAGGCTCCGTTCGATTGCTCTCCACGACCAGAGGCCAAGACATCCCCACTAGGAGGAGCTGCCATCGCCGGAAGCAATGCCTTAAAGGGGTTGGTGCCAGCGGTAGGGACATGTCTGAGCCCTCTCGCTCTCTCCAATCTCCAAATTGCAGGGGAATGGTATCATCAATGACCATGGAGGGACATTCCTTTACAACATGGTCACAACAACGACCACAATGAAAACAAAAATCCGGTAGATCCGCGTTATATGATGTGGAAACGACTGCAGTAGATTCCGCACTATATAAGCTCTCAGTAAGTTCTCTAATGTGGTTTTACCGTAGTATGTAATGCGATTTAATACAGCTTTGGCCGCATTACAATAATTAATACAGCTTTTACCGTAGTATGTAATGCGATTCATCCAAGAAACCTAGAAATGTAACCCTAAACACATAAATGCAACCCTAAACCCATAAACTCCCAAACTAACAAGATTTCAGATGAACAAGCTCAAACGTTTTATTCTATTTCTTCAAATTCTTGAACCAACAACTCACAATAATTAACGTACAACAACTAAAATCAAACAAAATAAAACAAAATAAAAGAAACAAAACCTAGATCTACTTTTGCTCAGCGGCAGACGACGGCGGATCTGCAAAAGAAAAGAAGAAAATGAGGAGGGGCGGATCTGGGAAAGTTTACAAAGAAAATAAATGTGACTTTCGGCTTGTCGGAAGCGGCAGAAAAGGAGAGGAGGGGGGAAGATCTTACCGTGGGAGGCGGCGAGACGAGGTGAAACGGTGGCGACCGACATCTGCGGCAGTGGTTGGAGGCAATTGGTGGAGGAGAGTTTTGGGAGAGATGAAGTTTTGAGAGAGATGAAATATAGTTAATCTGAGGAAATAGGGATAGCTAGGTTTTAAACGTTGAAAAATATCTTTTAATGCGGCTGAAACTGCATTAACGACCGTATCAAGCTATTAAACCAACTATAAAGCAATTATTAATGCGGATTGCTTTAATGCGGCCTAAACCGCATTAATTCTTGGCTCAACGAGGTAGTGTGAAGGAAAAACCTCTTGCGATTACTTTCCATATCCACCTGAAATGACATGCATAGTGGTTTTGTTATATCAAGAATAATACGGACCTGTAGTGTATGACCATCCGTTCGAACTTTCAGCACAGAACCAACTAAACTGCCTAGCTAGCGATACCCCATAGTTTGAGTGAGTCAGTTGAATGGATACGAACCCAAAATTCCGCGTGCGTGAATGGGATCATTGACGGGCACACATTCAATTGGAGGAGATAAATTACTATCAAACTGATTATGAAAAGACCACGGGTCACGCTGCATGATAATTTTTGCGTGATCATGGGTAGCAAACTCAACGATAAACACATTAGACTGAGTTTGGGAGGAGGAGGCCTGAACCATGAACTTGATGTCTTCTCGCCACGGCGTGAGTATAGCTAAGTTGAGGATGTCAGCGCGAATTGGCTTGGCTAAGAGAATTTTCGCGGCGATGGCCGAACCAAGTGGGTTAATGGCGGTAGTTGGATTGAATGAGAGGTCCAAACCCGTGAGATAGGCATCCAAGGAGTCCATCGGCGGCTGTTGTGGGTGAGAGTTAATGTTCCGACGCGGTGGTGGTAGTGAGACGAGGAGGAGCAGCAGTCACGCCAAGCAGCGGCTGCAGCAGAAGGTGACAAAAAACCCTAGCAGACAAGTGTGTGGCGCAGGGCTCAGTTTTTCCACTAGTTTTTTTTTTTTATAAAATTTTTCTTTACGGTAAGCCTACATGAGTGGGTGATTATAATAGTGCATTACTATGGTTGATTGATGATGGAGTAAAGTACTGAAAAATGTGAGCATGAAATAAGACAATTAACAGTAGCTAGCTAGCTAGCTTTTGCTTTTTGACACACCGTGTTTTGCGTAGCATCAAGAAGACAACCGACCTTATTTAATTTGAGAAAGTGATTAGTGTTAAGCTTTTACTCATCAATCTTGCTCCAACTCTAACTAGACACCATCATATTAATTGCCCCCTTTTCAATAGTTTGTCGCCTTCATTTTTCACCTACGTCACGAGCCGATTAAGTTGAATTAATTTCCTTGAGCTTCATTATTTGGAATTAACCTTTGTACGGAGTAGATATATTATATATAGCTCATGATGATTTTTTTATTTTTTTTTATTTCAGCTTTGTTACCATTGGTATATGATACTTTTTGAACTTCCATTTTATTCACTCACTATTTGTAAATTTTTATCTCGTCATATCTATTGTAATGGAACCAAAACATGCACAACTTTTAGTATATTAATTGATTAATTAAGAACAATATTAATTCTTTAAAAGAGATAATTTAATTAATATATTATTTTAATAATTGAAGTAGGCTTTCATATTTTCAAATTTACATAATTTAATTAAAATATTTAAAGCGTCTACAATATCCTTTCCATGCATGCATGCAAAAATGATTCAGTACATGCTATTGATCTTATTTGTACCCCGCGCCAAAGTTTGCCCACCGACGAAATGTGTGATTTCCGTTAATTAGTTTCAATTATTGTAGATAATACTCATGATTTTGCAGACAACTAATCTAAAATTGCAAATTAACCGTTAAAAATGTGGAGGAAAAATATCAATTAATTTGTTTAATTAATCTTCCATACACTACTCTCAAATTTATGGACAACAAAAACTCATACAGTTATATGCAAAATACACTCTCAATGTGTAGAAAAGAAACACTAAAAGAAAAAAGATTTTTAGGGCCAATTTTTATTAGGATCAGTTTTGACCAATCCTAAAGGTAATGGATCGGGTAGACCCGGTCCATGAAACCGACCCTACCAGCAACGTCCCTAAATGTTTGTCTCAAACATTTCAGACAAATTCGCAAATATAACATACTCGAATTCGTAGACAACTAATTCAGATTCGTAAACAAAATTAATTAAATAGAATAATTTGAAACATGAAAACATTACTTTAAAATAAATTAAAGTAAAAATAAATTTGTAGAAAAAATCACTAAATGAAACATTGTTTAGCTTGTTTTGAAGGGAATGATTTCATTCAATGATTTCAGTCAAATTGAAACAGCTGCGAGCAGAAAAAGCTGAAAGATAACAATGTTATTAGCTTGAAATGAGCATAAATAACCTGATAGCTTAAGGCTATAAAGCAGTACGACCAAAAACAACAAACTAAAGTACTTAAAAACAGTCTAACGAATGGTAACACGAAGTAATATAAATTACGTCCTAAAGAACCGAGAAATAAAAGATAGTAACGTCTCTCCCAATAGGACAACGCCTCAAACGACCAGTTAGCCGGGATGAAACAAGAAGACTCAGCAACGCGCTGAAGAATCACTAATGCAAAGGACCACACCAGTAAGCTATATTGATCCAGCTGAGGATTTTAAAGAGCTGCCCGTATACAACATCCTTAGAACATGCACATACATCTAATAAGCTCCCAATTAATCAGGGAACTAGCCGATGTCTCAGACTACGTCAAGGAAACACTATTTACCACAGCCAAACCCGTGGTACGCCGTGGTAATTACCACGATTTTGGCCGTGGTACTTTCCGTGGTAGAATAAGCCGTTGTTTTCTATTTACTTTGGTCGTAGCCATGGTAAACCTTTTTATTAATTAGAAAAATTGATGAATCCAGATGAAAATTCATCCAAATTCATTAACCAAAACCCAGAAATGTCCGAAAATGCCCAACAAGCAGTACAAAATAAGGTCCAAAACCCAAACCAAGAAGGAAACATAAAGCAAGGGACTGAAGAAAAGAAGCCTCAAGAATCCACAACTATGCGACGTCATTTTGCAGTGGAGGAGGAACCGTTTATGGTGTCAGAGCTGGCATTGATTGAAAAGAAACCTGATACATACAAACTCCTTGAAGTTGAACTCGCGAAAATGAAAAATGAAGGAAAACAAATTGATGCAAATCAACAACACTACTCATCAGAGTGCATGCACAGAGAAGGAAACATAAATCAAAAAAGGAATAGAAGTAGAAGGCGAAGTACAAAATAAGAAGAAGAAGAAGAAGAAGAAGAAGAAGAAGAAGAAGAAGAATGAGGAGTAGAAGAAGAACAAGGCAGATGAGAAGAAGAGAAGTAGAAGACTGAGTACAAAATAATAATAATAATAAGAAGAAGAAGAAGTAAGGAGAGAAGGAAATAAAAGATGAAGAAGAAGATGATGGAGAGGAATTAAGAAGATGAGAAGTGCGGCGGATGTGAAGGAAGGGAGATGAAACCCTAAAAAGAGGTTACCAAGGTCGTACTGCAGCTCTAACCGTAGTAAACGCTTACCACGAGGTGTGTCACGCCGTAGTAAAATTATGCCAAAACTTTGCACAGACAACCATCACAAAGCTCAGAGATGACTCCCACGACTCCCACCAGCAATTGAGGAACCACAGACGTAACCACAACCACAAGTTCATCGACTGACTCACACCAATCAGGATCACTTCGGCACTCAAGTCCTAGACACTAATGGACATGGAAGATCCATAGCCCCGTCTACCCATAACTAAATGCCTCATCCCCATAGGCAGGGCGAGACATCGCTCCGCCTTACAGTACCAACATTCAATTTATGGGACATCAAGAAGCCCGGCCCACCCTTTTCTGAAAACACCATTCCATCTCACACCAATTCCAACCTCTACCGTATCCGGCCCCAATTCCACTTGTTCGTCCTCTAGAAAGCCACTGTGAGACAACGCTAGGCAGGCACCCTCTGGTGGAAGCACTGATAGGGGACGCCTTGCAACCCACCACTGCATGCAGGTTACCTGTGTAGGCCATGTGGGAACCATAGCCAAAGACCATACCGATCTCGGCGACGGCAACCTTGGATGAGAGCACCGGTGCCACCGACCGAGGCCCAAGCCTGGCCTGAATTCTGGAGAGCGAGCAAAGACCCCCCCCATGAACAATTAAGCAAAATCGTGAGACAGGTAAACCTGACGACAACGGAGCACCAACGTGGGCTGGGAGTAACCTGAACGGCAAAACAGATGCACGCCGGGGAGGAGATTAGGCCAGCGGCGGTGGTAGGCATCCAAGCGGCGCTTATGGTTTTCAACTAAGGTAAATGAGAGAGTTGTCAAACATTCATTAGCTTTAATTACTCATGAATATGCAAATGAACCTGGATTTATAAATTATATGGAGTACTATTAAACAATGGATGGTAAGTATAAAATAATTAATTCAATCATTCAGACAATATCCATGAATTTGCACGGTGAACTTAGATTTGTAAATTCACATTATCAGAACTTAAAGAAGCATTCTCAAACTAGTCTTCAATTTTTGAGACAGTAATATGTATGCATTTACAGACAATTAACTTAGATTTGCAGACCATTAAATCTTATTCGTCACAATTATGAATTTCAGACAAAGCTATAGTGTGCCTTTTTTTAACGGATTTTCTAAATGTGTTAATTCAAAGACAAACTGTATCGGGGCACACATAATTAAGATAGTTCTGATTAATATACTATCGTTGTCCTTATTTATGTTGTCACAAATAGAGTAATTTTTTAAAACCAAATTAATTCTTCCTTTCCCTTTTTGTTTTCTTGATTTGACTGGGCAGAAATCATCCACTCAGTGTTAGGGCCATAAAATATACTATGGAGTATATATGTGTGTGTCTCTAGACCCTACATATCTAGGGTTCTGAATCCCTCCACCTGCATGCACCTAGCTAGTGCCATTCAATCACTTCCACATACAATTGATACAAGCTTCATATCAAAAAAAAAATGATCCAAGCTTCAGAGTTACAATAACTTTCCCAACATTTTTTTTGCGTGACATATCATAAACGTCGCAATAAATCTTATTAGTTGTAGTGAGATAGATAATCCCTTGGCTAATCCAACATATGCTGGTAAGTTTTAGTACTCTCTCAGTTTAACTAAACAAGATGTTTTTCCATATTTAATCTATTACCTCCGTCTCAAAAAGATTCAAACGTATGATTTTTTATATTGTGTTTGACTTAAATTTTTAATACGAAGAACTTGCCAATTTTTTTAAAGTATATTTAAAAACTAAAACATTGAATTATCATTTGCACATAATTGATTTAGTTTTTTTTACATCAAAATATTGAAGAAAAAATTAATAGATTAAATTCTGAAAATGAAACGTTTGATTCTTTTTGTGACGGATAGGGTATAATTGCCTTCAACATATCATATAAAATTAAGTATTTATATGTATATGTTAGATATATTTAAACAAATTCTTGTTGTATGAAAAACTGAAAAATGAAAATTAAAGATAACGACCATGTTTATGTGAGGGAGGTAGTGACATGTTTCTTGTGTGTGTGTGTGTGTGAGTGTGTGTGTTTGAAAATACGACACCTTTTGGCTTCCTACCTAAACTGACCCGCGCGGTCATCGTAAAAAAAGGAGTAAAATCCCTTGCACGAGGCAAAGACTTGAATAGGTTATAGGAGGAGTATTTGGTTACCACGTGTGATATTGGCGCTGATGGGACAAAACCCTAATCCGCAACATAATAATATAATTAGTTATATGTAGCTTGCATTTGGACCCCTAGTCTTCATTGACCTTCAACGCCGGCCGACGACTATAAATTAGTAGTATTACAATTCCAACCTTAATTCTTCAAAATACGTGAATAATTTTAAAAAATATATATCCACAAACTAAAGAACATCTAATGTTATAATTTGAAGAAAATAAAACCATAATTTAAATGAGTGTTTGAAACATTCAAAGACGGAAATTAATAGACGGTTGGTCAAGCAATGACGCTTTGGTGCAAGAAAGACAAACGTACTGTCCTGATCTTCTTCTTCATCACTAGACGTGATCTTTTTCTTCACTAGACCTTCTCTTCTCTATAAATTTTATTTAACCAACCGCATAGCACAACAGACGAAATTAACTAATTACTCCCTCCCTAATATAAAGATTCAATTGTATATTTTTTTAGATGTTCTAAAAATGTTCAAAATTCTCAAAAAATAAACATATTAAAAAATGAAAAAACCATTGAAGATGCTATAATAATTTTTCCTCACAAACACTAACCTCTTCGTGCAATGAGCATCGGTAATATTGGAATTGCGGCTGTTCAGATTTCCTTTAATTAGGGTATATATTGAGAGACGATGTGTGGCACATTTTCATTAACTCGTTATTGGCAACTTAATTCATCCACTTTTATTTGCAAAGTTTCTTGATCGATATTTTACTTTTTGATTTTGAAATATAAATTAAACTTTCTTCTACAATAATAATATTTCCCGTTTTAAGCATAACTTTTTTACTCTATCCGTCCTTAATGTATTATCACAATATTAAAAAAAAATTATCTCAAATGAAATGATATTTCTTTCAATTTTGTTTTATTTCTTTCCACTTTAACATTACAAATTCACTTAGTCAAAGACTCTAAGGCTTAGTTCAATTGAGGTTGGAAAAGAATTTTGGGAAATTAGGAAAAGTGTGTTTTAATTAATGGATGAGATGCATGAAAGTAGGAAAATTAGAGGAAAATGTGATTTGGAAATAATTGATGAATTTAAAGTTGTCTTAATTATGTATTTAGATTGGAAAAGTTGGATTTTTTTTTTGGAAATTTCGGTGTTGAACACACCCCAATGGTGTGAGAATGAGTGTGAGATGAGGTAATGATGGAAGTTTATGTAAAATGAGTTAATGACCAATGACCAAAGACGATTTTAGTTTATACAAAAAAAAACTGAAATCGACAAGACGACAACATATTTGGGATGGATGGAGTAATTTTTTTTCATGGAACTACCATAGATAAATTAAAAGAATATTGATATTCAAAGTCAATTTTTCTCCATTTAAAAATAAAACAGAAAACTTGATAAGTGCCATTAAAAATAGAATTTTACATTTCTTTTATGGTAGAGTTATAATAAAAAATAGAAAAAATGATAGATAACAGATGACTTGCTTATAAAGTCAAATTTGTCAAAGGTAGTAGTAGTATCATTTTTACTAGTTTAGTCCAAAGTTTCAACCAACAGTCAGCACCAGATTATTATTATTATCATTATATTATTATGGTGCTTATTTGAGATTGATTTCAGTGCTCAGCGCTCGGTTACGCGCGCTATTTCCCATGCATTCTTAACCGCACGATTGCTGTTCCCGGTCTTCATCAATGACCTCTCAATATCGGATCATATCGTAATTTAACTTCTAAAATTTCCTCTTTATTACTTTCATATTTTCTAAAAATAGTTCTCAGCATAACATAGCTTTAAATAAACGTAGTAATGTCTGTGCAATAATAGAGAATATGATTCGTAAACATATAAAAATATTGACTAAAAATCAATTATGAAGAGGAGCGAATATATGCCAATTCAATTGCATGTGAAATGGGGGACAAATGAATTAGTTTGCACATAAAATGATTGCAGGTTATTACATTAACATCCATGGGCGAAGGAAAAATCCCATACCCCAATTAAGGAATCAGACAGTTTTGACCTGTCAGAGGACCATCTCAATTGGGAATTCATAGGGGTAATTTCGTCCATTCAGTTTCTGCCCATGCCCTGCTGTGGGCAAAATTGTATCAGGAGAAAAAATAGAAAAGGCGTCGCCTGACTCATCACCAGGAGATTGGTCACCTAATTTACGAACCACACTTTCAGAATTATAACCATAATAATAATGAAAATTAAATACTCCAATTGCAGTGACCTAACTGGGACAGCTGTCTCATTGAACCTTTTAAAATTTATATGGGTGTATATGATAGTAATATGAAAGCTTATACAGTAGTACTCGTGATGCAAAAAAATGAACAAACAAACAAACACATAAAAGTGTACATGTACTAATCCTATCAAGTTGTTTAACCTAAACCAAGCATTAAACTTTTCATTTTATCAAAGTAGCACTCTTCTATCATAACAAAACTCACACTCCATCGATCTCAAATATGTTGTCACAATATTAAAATATATTCATCGCAATTGAAATGACCCTTTCCATGTGTGTTTTATTCGAGTCAATTTTTACCATTGCAATGCGTCCACTCAAAAAGTGCGTTTGGTTGGTGGGATAAGGAGGATGAGATGATTTTTATCACTGTCCTCCTCCTTCATCCCTCGTTTAGTACGTCCAGGGATGAGATGAGTATTATCCCTTTTAATATTTTTATCCCATAAAAATGGGATTAAATAATACCCCCACCGATGGATAAGGAGGGATGAGATAAAAAAAAGAAGAAAGAAATTTGAGACTATGACAAATTTATTTGATATAATCTCATCCAATCCTATCATAAATAATCTCATCCAATCCTATCCTAGATAATCTCACCCTATCCCATCTTAATCATCCCATCCCACTATTTTTTATCCCTGCAACCAAACGAGCCCAAAGAGTCTAAGGAGTGCGTTGGGATGAGTTAACATGGGTTTGAAAGTGGGATAATGATGAAAATTTATGTAAAATAAGTTAATGACAAAAAACAATCTTAATCTATATAAAAAAGCTAAAAGTGAGAATTCATTTCGGACGGAGGGAACGCGTTTTTCTTTTTTAGTTCTCAACAAAAAAATATACATTTCCTTTTTAGGAAAGCTAAAAGTTACTTATGTTTTATATGCCTACTTTACTTTCTTACTCTTAAGCCAATAATATTTCTTAATCTCTTTTGTTGGGATGGAGGAACTGATGTACAACTTTATCTATTTTGCATTATATGACCAAATTATATTTGCTTTACATTCTTAAGCCAAACTTGCATTATATGACCAAAAAGTGCAAAAAAAAAAGTAGCAGGGCGATAAGTGTAAGTTTCCGAAACCTGGGAGCAAAGTGTAAACATTAGAACACCTCGTGGGGGCAACTGCAATTATCCATAACAATTCGATGGACCCGGTAAACCTTGAAAGGTTTGACCATGAAGGGGTAAAAAACTTAGTAATAGTGAAAAACATTAATTTAATCGGTGATGGATGTTAGTAGTATTATTTGATGGGAGTGAGTAAAAAAGTAGAAAAACAAAAAAGAGGAAACAAATGACTTGGGTTTTTATTTCCTTTTCTGACCTTTCTGAGTTTGATCTTACGCGCAATCAAACACACCCCAACTCTGGAAATCTCGTTCCTCGGTCCATCCGTTTCGCGGACATCGAGAATATCAGCTATATGACCTTTTGACCCCTACTCTATTCCCAATATTCCGATTCTACCCTTGAACACAACAGGTTGGATTTGATTTTCTTTTCTCTTTTTCAAGTTTTTTGCTTTCCCATAAATAATAATGTTAGTAGTAGTATATTTTTGTTTTGATTGTTCAGTGTTTTCCCTTGGCTTCCTGGACAGAGCGAGGCCAGAAAACTCCAAAACATGCTCCGAATGGGTGCTTCCATCTATGCCTCCTTCGGTTCAATAGAAATCTCATAGGAAAGAACAACGCTTGCCCATGTAAGCAAATTTTTTTATTGAAGGATTAAGGAACAATCTTCTCGGGTTGATACAAAGTTTATTTCTTTTCCTTCTGAGCCTCACAATTTCTTCGAATCCAATCATAAGATCTTAAATTTCCGTTAGTTGTTTTTCATCCTGTGTACTGAAAGCTGTTTAGCCCCTAAATTTACTGCAAGGTTTTTGTTGAACGTTATCATTTTAGTGTTTCTGCTTTCATCTTCCTCAAGATTTGATTTTTTTTTGTATTAAATTATGATTGCTGGGTTTGTGGTGGACTGGGTTCATTGAGTTTGGATTGGGATCCATGTTGGATCTCTTGGGTCCTGTTTCCTTTTTTTTGGGGGGTATATTATTATACTCCTTAACTGTTATTAATATTAAAAGTATTTTTGTTCCTGAACTGATCTTGGATTGTGTGTTCTGTCTCTTGTTTTACCAAATTATTTAGTGCTTTTAGGGGCTGCTTTTGCGGACAGAAATTAGCATCAGCACATTGCCAATTGCTTATAATGCTGCCCCTTTGAGATCAGTTTCATGGGTTGAGCTCTAAGAAGCATGGGTAGCTTAAGTGGTGATGAAGATTGCCTTTTCTTTGATGCTCGTGCTGTCGTTAATTCTGTGCCTGGTACAAGCTCAAGCTCTTCTGGAATCTCTAGACATTTTCATTGGTATGGGAATGGCTTTCCATACGATGTCTGGAGTGGCACCCCAAAAAGTGTTAAGGAAAGGCGCAGCCAGTTCTTGGATTGGATGGGTGCGGGTTTAGAAAGCCAGGCCTTTGTGGAAGATCATGAGTCTGAAGAGGGATTTTGTACAGTTAGGGATACTGATGGTGCTGTTGTAAGGACATTGGCGTTTGAAGATAGATTCTATTCAGCCCGCACTTCGATCTCCTGTTTGTCAAATGATAGTTTTGATCTTTTGGAGGAGTCCATTCTGCAAAAGAGTAACACTTTTAGGGAAAGGAGTATTCGTGGTGAAGCTGTTTGCAGTCTTAGTGATAAAAGGAATGATGAAAACATGACCGAATGTTCTGAATATCGGGTGTCGAGTGAGGAGGTTGAGAGTGCATACGTTTCATCAGCCTCAAGCCAGCCTTCTGGGGTGAGGGAAACAGATGGGCAGAGGATGTGGGATGGTTCTGTAAGCAGTACAGAGTTTGGGAGTGCATCTGTTTCTTCTCCCTTGTCTCAATCCGTTGTGAAGAAGGTGGTGGAAAAGCAGAATAAGTCTGTTGGGACGAGAAAGAAAACTAAGAGTCGTTGGTTAAGTAGATTGCGTTCAATAGCATGTATTGACAGTAGCCGGGGAACAGCAGATAGCCTGAGACCCTTTTGTGGTGACTCAGGTCTGGGACCTAGGGTTCGGCGAGTTAAGGTTCGACAATCTGGTAAGCAATCGAAGGAACTTTCAGCTGTTTATAGGGGACAGGATTTCCAAGCTCATGAAGGTTCAATCTTGGCAATGAGGTTCAGTCCTGATGGACAGTACCTTGCAAGTGCTGGTGAGGATGGTATTGTACGTGTTTGGCAAGTGGTGGAGGATGAGAGATGCAATGACTCGGACATTCCAGAAATTGATCCTTCATGCATGTACTTTACAGTTAATCAGCTTTCTGAATTGAAGCCTCTTGTTATGGATGAAAAAGTTAGTAAAATGAGGAGTTTAAGAAAAACTTCCGATTCTGCTTGTGTCATATTCCCACCCAAAGTTTTCAGGATATTGGAGAGGCCGTTGCATGAATTTCAAGGCCATAGTGGCGAGATATTGGATCTATCTTGGTCAAAAAATAATGTAAGTATTTCCTGGATGATGTTTTCCACGAGCTAGAGTGAGACCTGAAATTCTGAGAACTTTGGTTAGCTTCTAACAGTTTGTGTTTTTGTTGCAGCATTTGCTATCATGTTCAGTGGACAAATCTGTTCGTATGTGGCGGGTAGGAAGTCAACATTGTCTCAGAGTCTTTTTGCACAGCAATTATGGTGCGGTTCTATCTTATGAAGTTCTTTATTTTATTTTTTGTTTACATGTAATTGTCACATTGAAAAATCAATTACTTTAAGTCCACATCTTACGATGATTAACTGTACTGCATGTTTCTATTAAATTTGGATGCAGTAACTTGCGTACAGTTTAACCCCATTGAAGATAACCACTTCATTAGTGGTTCGATAGATGGAAAAATTCGAATCTGGTCTGTTTCCAGTCGCAAGGTTGTTGATTGGACAGACACCAGAGAAATTGTTACTGCAGTATGTTACAGACCAGATGGACAGGTTGGGGTGCACTCTCGTTTATATCCATACTGACGGTTTTGTGGATTTGTTTGGAAGTTAAAATGCCATTTTATTATTGCAGGGGGGAATAATTGGTTCAACATCTGGCAATTGTCGTTTTTACAATATATCAGGTTTGTATTTCTGGTACAAGATGTATCAAGCCATACAAAGTTTTTCTTTCTTTTTTTCCTGGTAATATGTTTCTTATTGTATCTATGCCAGGAAGAGAATAAAGTGAGACTTATTGCGGGAAAAGAAGTTAATAGAAAGTTTTCCTTTTTCTTTTGCCTTTTTTTTTGGTGCTCAATCCAGATAACCGGTTGCAACTGGATGCTCAGATATGCTTAAATGGTAAAAAGAAGCCATCCTGCAGAAGGATAATTGGGCTTCAGGTGGTTACTTGTGCCTTTATGTGCTTGTCTGCTTTTTTTCTCAATCAACAGTCAGCTTTGTGACATGCTTGGTGCAATTTTGACCTTATCGTGAGGCATTCCTTCCAGTTTTACCCCCAAGATTCAAGTAAAGTAATGGTTACCTGTGCTGATGGTCAAGTCAGAATTCTTCATGGACGTGAAATTATTTGCAAATACAAGGGTATGTTATATATCCATCTCTTCGACTATGTGTTCGCTTCTGGTGATCAATTCTCTCATATCCTGCAGTTGAACTGAATCTTGATAATACAATATATCTTACAGTTTCCTTTGTTTCTGTGTTTTGTTCCAACCCTAATCTGTTCCGTCTTTTGGTCTGTCTTTTAATCATCTTAGGTCTACGTAATGCTGGGAATCAGATGCCTGCTTCATTTAGTTCAGATGGGAAGCACATAATCTCAGCTTGTGATGACTCCAACGTATATGTATGGAGCGCTGATGGCCAAGATGCGCCTGATCTTTCAAATACCAAGAAAGTTAACTCTTGTGAGCGTTTTTCCGCTGATGCATCCATTGCCATTCTCTGGGAAGGTTTAAAAAATGGGGATCCTGGCAATGGAAGGCAAATTCCAGCTGCAGATTTTTTCCTGACAGGAAAAATGCCATTTCCATCATCCTCTTGTTTCTCCCTGAACCATGACTACTTTTTGGAGTCTTTTCCAAAGGGGTCTGCAACTTGGCCTGAGGAGAAGTTGCCTGCATCCAATCCCTTGCTGATGTCACCTGCTATGCATAAATCCCAGTACAAGTTTCTAAAAGCTTCTTGCCAAAGTATATCCGACTCTAATTCATGGGGTCTTGTCATTGTGACGGCGGGATGGGATGGAAGAATAAGATCATTTCTCAATTATGGATTACCAGTTCCTGTTTGAAAATCAGGTGGTGCATTCCAGCTGCAGAGGCATTAGAGCACTAAAACTGTCTGCATGTAGCTAACCTTTCACTGACGCCTAATCATTGTGGGGACGGTGCTTGGAAGGTTGACAAGAAATGCTGGGTTTGAGCACCGGTGGCTCTTTCGTTTTCAGTACCCGTACCGCCTTAAGATGTGCATGGTTCTGCGGTCTGAAAATTAGGCAGGCTCTTGGGCTGAGCAAGTCATGACGAGCCAGTTGCGGCTCCATGGTTGCATTCTTATCCAACCGCTCAACTGCCAAACCTCTAAGCCTTTTGGCCGGTTGTTTGATAGGTTATAATGTTTGTCTTCTGCAGTATGAAAGGTTGTACAAGTCATGTGCCGGGGGCGCGCAAGATGAGAATTTTTTCTTTTTTGCATAATGGCGGTTCCATGGGACCTTGTAGGACCTCCATCTTCTCAGAAATGGGATCAGGATCTGGGGACTTGTGGTTTTCATGGGCGGTATCAGCTAAAAGGGCAGGGAAGTGCAGCATTACCATAGATGGAAGAATGATTGAAATCTTTCTGCCATTCTGGTAGGGCCATACCTGGCCCCTTATCCTTTTATCCCTTCCGGAGTGAATTCCATCTCAGAAGCTTAGCTCCGGGTTCATGTCGATTGTTCTTCAGGGGCAACAATTCTTCAGTTTTGGTAAGGCATATTAAATTATTACCAACCTTGCGTAGGAGGCTTTCTTTTATTCCTTCTGTTACTTGCTCTGTTTTATTTTTCTGGGGGGCATGTAGAGGGAGGGAGGGAATGGGTGGTGGTAGGAGTTAGAATTGAACAGAAAAATCTTCTTGTCTGATAATTAGCTCTATATCTTGTGTAAAAGCAGAGAACTTTATTGTAAATAAAATCCAAAATGGATATGTCTTCTCTCCTGTAAATGCATCCATGTCGGGACAGTGAATTTCTTGACAGCTGAGATGAAATTGAAAAGAAAGGAAGTAATTGCTTTGTTGATGAACATCTGCCAATACAATCATTTTCTTTTCTGTTTTATTCCAACTGTTGCCTTTTGTTTTGATTTGTTTTTTATTGTCCCGTCCTGTTTTTGTTTTGAATCTTGATTTGAGGTTGATCATCGTTTTAGGCCTCTCAATGAGTGCAAGCTTATATACGAATACTGTCCTCTTATCACTTGATTGCCTTTCATTGGAGGATATTTGCATCCAGCACAATTATAAATTTAATCGATAATTTTTTAAAACATTTTAAAATATAGTAAATCTATACTTTTTTAGCATAAAAAAATCATTTATTTTCAGATTATAAAGAATTGTGTAAAATTTATCAATTTAAGTAAAGTATATATATATATATATATATATATATATATATATATATATATATATATATATATACACACATGTATATATATTACACATTGAAAATCAAATTTTTCGAAAATTAAGAGATAGAATCAGTTTGTCAGGGGACAAATACAGATTTATTCTCGTATATTTTGGATAATCTTAGAACGAGAGTACATAGACAGAAATATCTTGAGTCAATCTTAACATTTTAAGTTTTTATTATATACTATGTTTTTGAAAGGGAAACGACGAAGAGGCAATCTTATGGATGATTGTGATTCATCATAACCGTGATCAATTGCGAACCACATGCCTCACTACATGCTTTGTGATTACAATTTTACATTTCGGTGTGTTGTTCTCCAAAAATTTAGGGTTAAAATTGGAAGTTTTGAGAATTTGTGAAGTTTATAAGTGGAAAAGATTGTAGAAAAAGATCGATCATTTAACTAAGATTCTCATTAGAATTTTTTTAAAGAGAATAGTTCGTAAACTGTCAACTTCATAATCTAGATATCACGACTAATTACCTCATATGTGATGTACCACCTACCAATAAAAAGGTCATAGTATCCCTATTTTAATATGCTTTTATTACTTCATCTCCTTCCACCGTGAAGCTCCGTCCTCACCTAAACTAACGACACTGAGTCTTCTCTCCTGGACACCGACAACACTTATGCCGTGAAGCTCCTCTGTTGTGGCCATCTTCGATGCCGATGACGAAGCGTGGTAGCGTCAGAGGAAGATGTGACGGCCAACACCATATACCTCTCGTCCGAGTTCAGGCAACTCGCGAGAGAGTCGGTGGTGGAGCTCGTCCACCACCGCCCCCTCCCCGCGCTTGAGATCGTCGCCGCGAAGTCGTACGCCGTCGACTTGCAAGAAATATGTTAGATAAGTTTTATTTATTGAAACTTTTTGAATCATAGACAATATTTCATTTTTACATATACAGTTTGAAAAAAAAAATTGACAGTATAGGGAAATCCATTTTTATACATTACAACAAACACAATATAACTAACTACAAATAAACACTAAGTGTGGTATATTATAATATCTTGCAAACACTATTGCATGAATTTTGTAAGATATCTCTTTTAAAGCAATTTTTGAAAATCTCATTGTACACTTTACGTTTTTACAGTAGACAGTGTAGATTTTGGTGATAGACACTATTACGGATTACAGTTAGACAATATAATTAATTATAAATAAACAATCAAAGTATTATATCATGTTGCAAACACTTTTAGACATTGCAAAGAGAATATTTCACTGTTTATTGAGACTAATAATTTTGAAAATCTATTTCCTACAGTTTGCACTTTTAGTGTATACAATATTTGATGTAGTAGACAACTTTGCATATCACTTTAGACACTATGTAATCGATTATAAACGAACATAAATATGTTTTATATTACGTTATAAATGCTATTGTTGACAGTTCCGACGGTGGTTCCGACGGTGGTTTGACAGTGGTTCCGATGGCGGTTCGACAATGGTTCAGGCGGCGGCGGCAGTGCGGTGGAAGATATTTTTTGTTAGGAATTGTGATTAGGGTATTTTTGACAATTGAGAAAATATGAGTTGTTGGCTTGGTTCTACTTACCTATGGGGCTGGTATGTGTTATAACATATAGGTGCTAGATAAACAAGCTCTAATCTAGATTGATTTGTCAGATTCTCATTGCTTTAATAGAATTTCTTTCGCTAAAAAATTAGTCTTGAGAATATCTTGAATTTGATTAGAAATTTGTAAAAGGAAAATGAAAGATTTTTAAAAATAAGAAGGCTAACTTGGTTGGGGATTTTTTTTTTGGGTTAAAAAACACAACCTTTCTAACACTTTCATTTCATAGGGTTAGTTTAGTGTCAAAGCAAAAAACAAATCGAGAAATATTTCAAATTTCAAATCATGTGTTGGATAAATCATGGTAAAACTGGGTGATGGCCATGGAACCAAATGGGCTCCAAGCCCACTAAGCCCAGAAGGTCCCTCCAAAACAACCTGAGCCAACAAGGCCCAAAAAGCCCGACACAAGATAAGGAGGAGCACGTCGAGCACTCTTCCCGTTAAAGGACCGACCGGAACTATGGCCACAATTAATGCGGCACATAGCTTTTGCCACATGGGGACTCCACCAGCCGCCTCACACAGCTGTCAGGGGACAAACAGGCTTTTGCCCTGACCTGCCGAACTCCCCAAAAGGTGCCGAAAGTGGTCGGCCATCACGTTCAGACCATAGACAAATTACCAGCATGCCACCAGAGTGTACTCTTATAAAAGCTTCACCTTTGCAAACTGCAGATGTAATCTTATCACTACTTAGCTCCGCATTCTCTCTACTTTCTCACTCTAAAAACAGAGTACTGACTTGAGCATCGGAGACCCGTTAACCGGAGAACCCTCTGGTGCGGCCTTCTTTACAGGCGGAGCATTAAAAAATGATGGTCTCCCACATAACGAGGCAACAGAAGAAGAACATGATGGCTAACCCAACAGACGCTCGGCCACCACTAGGTTTGAAAGTTACTCATTTTACATAATTGTCATGGAGATTAATTGTTTTTTTTTCTTCCACTTTCATGAATGCAAGCTAAGGGTAGTTTAGACAAAACACTAAAGCTGTCATGGCAATGTACTAATGATCTCAGAAATGTAGAAAGTTGGAAAATAATTTCTAGAAATTATGCAGCTGTACTAAAGCGTAAACTTCATCACAATTTAGATATGCATTCTCCAAGCATTGTGATAATCTAGAATTCAAAAAATTAAAATTTATACTCCGTAATCACTTGACTAATTCTAGGTTGTATATTGTTACAATCCGTCAAGTATTTATGGTTCAGAAAATGAGGGAGTAAATTTCGCGCCGAGTCCCTCTTTTTATGTTTGTGATCTATTCTATTATCAGTTTAAGTTTTGTTTCAAATCGTTCTATTTTTAAGTTACGTGTCTCATTTCGGTCCTTTCCGTCAAATTTTGCCGTTAAAATGGACGGTTGAAGGTGAAATGATAGAAAAGGTTATTTCACCATCAACCGTCCATTTTAACGGCAAAATTTGATGAAAATGACCAGAATGAGACACGTAACTTAAAAATATGACTATTTTGAAGCAAAAACTTAAACTATGAGCAGAATAGGTCACAAACATAAAAAGAAGGACCCGACGCGGATTTTACTAAAAAATGAGGTGCGTAGTGAACCTTTCAAATATTTTGCAATTGGGTTCCCAAACTCCTGAATTTGACCCATAAAATTTCGAGAATATTGTTATTCGTCAGTGTATCTTTAAAGAATGCATATAAAGTCTAGCCCACAAACGCTAACATTACTCTCCAATGAACCCAATATCATTGAATTAACCTTAACTCAATACGGAGTATTAAGAAAAGGCGTAACATCGTTTCTCACAAGACATGCACGTTGTGGATCCGAGTATAAATCCATTTCGAACACTCCTATAAGCAGAAAATCATTTCCAACGTCGAACATATTTACTCTCCGCACTTGGCTAGCATCCAAATTGCCATTTATCATAGTCAACATAGAAGAATCACACTATATTAATGAACTCAAAATCAATGCTTTCCTGCTATCACTATACTTAAATCCTTGCTACTGTTGTTGAAGAGATGAGAGATCCAAGGTTTATGCCTTTATGGTGCTTGCATTGACCTTCCTCTCTTCTACCCAAAAGAAAAACGTGAAGGCAAAAAAGAAAAAGAAACTAAAGATAAGGCAAGCCTACAACCAACACTTGTTTTCTATCTTTTGATGATCCTATGACAAAAATATTAAATTTGGAGTATCATACTACCCCATTACAATTTGTCACATTTATTTGTCAACATTTATGTTATAATCTTTTCCTTTTAATAACATTTTGATAAAATATATGCAGATGGTAAATAGATGTATCTAGTTTTTAAATATATTTTTCTCAAAACAGATTTCTTCCTTCTAAATATATAATCAAGCACAAATTCAAAAATCAAATGCAACAATCTTTGCAAGACGGATGAAGTAAGTAAAGGATGAAGATCAAAGTTTTACGAATTTGAGACCTCAACTCCTGCCGAAACTGGTAAGACCCCTTTAATTGCTTGCAGATATTATTAGACAATTAGTCAATTAGTTACTCAGGTTTCGATTAGTTGAGGTCGCTTACAAAACAAAACAAAACAAAACAAAACAAAACAAAACAAGATTACTGATCAATCACCCTCACTAGTTAAATTTCTGTTTACTCTACCCCTGCAAGTAATGTGTTCAACTGATCAGTAACCAGACCTTTGCGAGGAATTATAGAGGATCAGATACAGAACGAACTAAAAAGAAAGAACCACCCCTCTTCCCATATAGAGATCCCACCCTTCTTGCCAAATCTTTGCAACAAAAACTGCACACCTGTTAGCTAGCTAGGAAGGAAGAAAGAACCAGGCTTTAAGCTTACAGCAAAGAGATTCAGACAGACATGAAATGCTTATAATGTCATCATCAATGAAGGGGATTAAGTTTAACAATGGCAATCAATGCATTCAATTGTGATTCCAGTGCCAGCATTTGCAGCAGCAATCCTTGAGCCCAGCTAATACTACTGCTAGTAGAACGGTGTCCTTAGAGGACTCATTGTTTGTAACTCACATTGATCAAGTTCAATACATTCAATTCCAACAGCATATAAACACCAATATTGGACTGATCATTAATTGAATTCTGGTTGTTGATAGAGTACTACTACTTTATTTGCAATTCACAGCTGCAATATGATCAAGTAAACATGGCCGTGTTGATTATAGTGTTTGCAAATGCAGATCCTGTGAACAAAAATCGTCCATGAATGACTAAGATCCAACGAAATGTATAAGGCAATTTAAGATGTTGCTTTGCAATATAGGGATGCTAAATTGCAGATTGATGAATGAAATCGTGTTTTGATCATAGCTAAAAAAGAGCTAGAAACGTAAGGTAATGAATCAGATGCATTCACAGCTACGAGACCAATTCACAATCAACAACGGAACCGCAAAAGACGGAGAAAAATGATGGAGCAACTCTCAAAGAAGGATCTCCGATCCCAGTACAGTACAACCCAGAAGATAGAGAAAGGCAAAAGAAAGAAGAAAACTAAGAACAAACCTGGAGGATGAGATGAGAGGAGCGAGAAGATCCGATCTCAAACGGGGAGGGTGGAGACGTTGGGGGCCTTGAAAGAAGGGGCGTTGTAGGAATTGGAGGAGGAGACGGAGGGGAACTTGGTGAACATGAGAGGGCGGTCGCTGCGCTCGGAGTCCTCGGCGTCGTCGGCGGTGGAGAGGTTGATGCAGGAGCAGCGCTCGAGGGAGGCGAAGAAGGCGGAGGCGACGTTGGTGCCGACCCAGGACGCCATGTTGGACAAGCAACTGTTCTGATTGTCCATCCCGATTGGATTGGATTGGATTCCGATGAAGCAGTGAGGTGAGGCTGAGGTTTGGTGTTTGGATGATTGGGGATTGGGATCCGTAATGGGGATGAGGGGAAAAGCGTGCGTGAGCTGAGGACAGGGACGAAGGAAGGAAGGAAGGATCCACCACTGGATGATTGATTTGTAGTATTGTTTATCCAAAACCAATTCCCAATATTCTTCTTCAAATTTTTGTTTTGGCCTTTTTGCCGGCTATCTCTCGGGCACTCTGTCAGGTCAGGTCAGACAAAAATCTTAACCATCAAAACCACCTCCTCAACTTTCCTAGGTTGCGCGAGTTAGTCCATCTTCAATCACTCAACCTCGGCTGAGCTGGTCCTCAAACCAGCTTTTTTTTTCCTTTCAGTTTTACCTGATCGAGCATTGATGAACATCTTCAAGGAATAACTCTCTCAGCGGTATACTACTAGATTCGGTAATTAATTTAAGCCAGACCAAATGTGTAATTTAGCTTTTTGCGGAATGTTTGGGTTGGTTTAAACACCTTGACCATTACCAAAGGAGCGACCCTAGCATATCAAGAAGAAAGAAGGCGACAATGCATTTTAGTACCCTGAACTTTAGTAACTCGGACACTTAAGGGCCTGCTCGGACCTTGAACTATGAAAAATGGTACAATTTGGACTTCATATCATATGCTTGTTTCGCTAGTACAATCAAATACAATGACTTCATAAAAATAAAAAAAAAAATACAATGGATGAAACAATTCTCATGCGTCTTTTAAATGTATTCCAACTTAGTTTAATTTTTTACTTTTTAGTGGTTGTAAAACACAATTTTAATTCAATTAATTATTCTCAGTTTTTGTAGAAATCTCTCAATTTATTTAGAAGTTTTTTTATATTTAGCGAAACATTCTCCATATATATAGTATTATTTTTTATGGGGGTCTATTATTATTATTTTCTTTAAAACATTGGAAATAATTTCAATTTAGATATATCTTGCTACTTTTGATATTTTTAAAAAGTGGTGAATATTATAAAAATCTCCATTAAATATGAAAAAAAATATATAGTTGAATTACAGCAAAATCAAAGTGTATGGTAGGAAGGAAAAGAAAGAGGAAATTATATGGCTAAACATGCCCCTTTGATGTTCAGTTAGTTGACTGGCTAATAAATGGTCAAGGCCCTAAAGTGATCCATATTTTTCTATAGTTGGGGGTCCGAGTTGCACCGAGTCAAAGTTCAGGCCCTTAAATGTCTGAGTTTCTAAAGTTCAGGTTTCTAAAACGTACTTTGGCCAAGAAAAAAGAATAGCGACGCCGAATTTCCGCCATCAGTATTAAGTAGCAGTACAAGAGGCCCATTGCTTCCTTCGTCGTTGACAACTAACTCCCTTGTCGTGCACAGCGGCAAGCAACAACAGCTAGTTTTATTTCTGATACAGCGCTGGAGTTAGTAACTATCATTAGCCTTGAAAATAAAGCCAAATTGATCACTGGGACCCAGGTGGTTGGGGCAAAATATCACCTAACTGCCATTCTATGAACAACTACAATTCCTTCACTTCACTACTCTACTCCTACTAAAACCGACTGTCAATCCCCAACCGTTTTCACAAACCTAGCTCTAGAGATCATGACACCAATGACCAAACTAGCCTTTCAACCCAGACAGCAACATGCACGCGTGCCTAAGTAATTCGGATGGTAGATAAGGGCAATTTGGTAATCACAACTTCATGCATTATGCCCAAAGGATTCTATTTATAGGAATGGCCTAAAACCTAAGGTACACAGCTACTAAAGCTAAGCTTGTATAAGTAACACATCAGGGAAAGCTGAAAGGAGAGCAGAGCAGAGAGAAATAGAGAGAAGGAGATGATGAGTTAATTCCTCTTTGTAATGTTTCTTGCTCAAATGAGTATTCCAGCACAGTTGCCTCTGTTAATCTGGCTGATGTCTCAGTTCCTGAGATGCTCATTTGAGCAAGCAATGTTACAACAAGTGGAAGTTTTATGTGTTTGCCCTCTCCTTTCAGTCTCAGCCTTCAACTAATAAGGAAGGTCTCAATTCATTCCTCATGCCCCGCTTTCTTCATTTTTTCCCTCCAACTCAATCCATCCATCAAACTTCCGCAACATGTTCCTTTGTTTCACTTTTGCTTTACTTCCTTTATTTTATTTTAAATAAAAAACACCATAAATAGGCCTGTGTTGTGAGTGAGTTTGTGCATGTTAAATTTCTAGTTTGGTGAAAGGGAGATGCTTCACCTACTCTTCTCAACTCTCAAGGTTTTGAGTCGTTTATCTTTGTGCTCTAAAGAAATCGGACACAATTTCTCAGCTCTCTTCTTTTCTTCATACTTGGATGGAGCTCTTTCCAAATTAGTGAATAAACAAATACCACATGAAGTACTATTCCAGGGAAATTAAACTCTTTGCTGACAAACGTTTGAAACCAGGGTAAACATAGCACGCAGCTCCTCCCCACCCGCACTCCCAGAAAGAACCAGACCTCAAGCAAGATCATGTACGTCATAGGTCCCGTTTGATAACAACTTTTTAAAAGTAGCTTTTGCGTTTTAAAAAGTTATCTACGGGTAGAGTTTAGCGTTTAGCTGTAGCTGTTTGCTCTCGATCATTAAAAAATTATCCAAAACGCTACAACTAATTGAAACAGCTATTGTCAAACGGGGCCATAATCTTTTAACACATAACAGATGCTTAGAGCCCGTTTAGTTTGTAGAATTTTCTGAAAATTTTCAATAAATAATAAATAAAATAAAAATGCGTTTAGTTAGTCATTTTCGTTTTTATTTTCATATAAAAATGAACACTTTTGTGAATGATTTTGAAAACAACTTTTTGATGTTTTCTTTTGAAAATATGGAACTTATCACAACTTCTTTTTCCACCGCCGAACCGTCGTTGGACCACCGTTGGACCGTCACCAGACCGTCGTCAAACAACCCCCGGACCCTCACTGGACTGTCGCCGGTCTCCGCCACTGGTCCAGCGACGGCCCTGCGGTGGTCCGGCGACTGGTGACGGTCCGACAGTGGTCCGATGGTGGTCAGGCAGTGGTTCGACGACGGTCCGATAGTGGTCCGACGGTGGTCCGACAACGGTCCGGTGATTGGTGGAAGTGTAGTGGCCACCGGTGCACTCTACTCTTTTCAAAATACTGTTTTCAACGTAATTGTAATGAAACACGTTTTCAAAAACTATTTTAAAAAATCATACATTGAAAATGAAAACTGATACAATAAATAAAAATGAAAACTGTTTTCATCAACTAAACGGGCCATTGACATTCATCTTCTACCATACCCAGAAACTTTAGAGCAACATCACAACTTGGCTTACCAGCCTCTTTATAAGCAAGAACTTTCAAACAATTTCAAGCATGCTAGCTCCCCCAATGAACTAACGATTTAGGCCCAGGCTGGAAGTTCAAAAGGAAGCATAATGTGTTGAAGCAATGTAGCTATCAGCAAAACCTACTACAGTACATGTGAAAAAGCTACTCACCATTTTATGGTAGGATATGAGATTGCTTTGCTATCTATTTGGCTGATTGTCCATATAGAAAGATACTCTACTTCCTTACTACTTGGCACTAGGGGTAAGAACGAACCAAGCCGAGCCCGAGCCCGGCAGGCTCGAGCTCGAGCTCGAGCTCGTGAAGTTGAGGCTCGGCTCGAGCTCGACTTGAATTCTACTCGAGCCTAAAATCGGGCTCGAGCTCGGCTCGTGAAAAGCTGGAGCTCGGCTCGAAAGCTCGTGAGGCTCGATATGGTTGAGGTAAGATCGTTTCAGCTCGGCTCGATTAGGCACGAACCAAGTTCGCAAGGCTCGAAAATTCCTTACTTGTACAATATGAGGGCATTATGGGTATTTCCATGAGGCTTGTTGGCTCGAAAACTCGTGAGGCTCGATATGGTAGCTGGGTAAACTCGTTTTGGCTCGGCTCGAACCAAGCTCGTGAGGCTCGTTAAGGCTTGCGAGCCTAACCGAGCCGAGCCTCTAAAGCTCGGGCTCGGCTCGTATAATATACGAGCTTAAAAACCGGCTCGAGCTCGAGGCTTATGAAGCTCGGCTCGTAAGAGCTCGAGCCGGCTCGGCTCGTTTCTCACCCCTACTTGGCACACGACGGGTTAAGATAATACTCCATCCCATCTTGAAAATTGGTGCGTTTCTTTTTCAATACTTTCGTAGACTCAAACTAATACTAGAAAGAATTTATCAGAAAAAAAATAAAAAAAATATATTTAGAAACTGGAAAGATTAATCTATGATTTGCATTTAAAACAATTGACTTTATCTATTAAAGTGTTGAAGAAATAAAAATATAGATTAAATGCTGAAAAAGAAACGCGCTAATTTTTTAAGGACTGGGGTAGAACATTGGGAGGTCTGAAATCAGGCGAATGGATGTTGAAAATCAGTGTACCTGTGGGAGACAAGGCAACAAACTATAGGATTGTACCTTACATGCCATAGAACAAGAAGGAAGACTCAATCCACTGTCAGCAGTAGTTAAATGCTCTAAAAAATTTGGAAGAGACAAGAAGATTGATCTGCAAGGAACTGAAACGGTATCCTCTCTTTCTTTTTTTTTCCCCTTGACCTAATGCCAAAGTAAAGTAGTATTCCTTTCTTGATCCTATGTTTTAGCTGGCTCCATCACTGGATCAAATATTCCTCAGATGACAATGAAACTCCATCAGCGAAAGTTGAAACAAACCAAAAGCAGACTAAATGGATACAGAAATTTGAACTTTTAGCATCCAGATCTTCCCCGTTCACAAAGGAAAGCATCTCCACTATACTTCTTGAGCCTGCACATTGCCTAAGCCCCAATGCAGCATCCAACATTTCAGTCCTCCAATCCAAGGGAGCCATGAAGAGTCCATTCAGCTCCTTCTTCAATTCATCAATGCTCACTGCGATTGTCCTGCTTCTTGCATCCAAAATCATCTCAGGTATAATAAGTTAATAACCAAACTATCTAGCCTTTAATTGATTGATCTCTACAAGACCGTAACATTTTGGTTTTGTCCAACACTTTCAATAGGAACTGAAGGAAGCATCGGAGTGAACTACGGTACAGTAGCAAACAATCTTCCTCCACCAGCTCAAGTAGCCAAATTCCTCCTAGACTCTACCACCATCAACCGTGTAAGGCTCTTCGACGCCAAT
This sequence comes from Stellera chamaejasme, assembly GCA_024586325.1. Classification (NCBI taxonomy): domain Eukaryota; kingdom Viridiplantae; phylum Streptophyta; class Magnoliopsida; order Malvales; family Thymelaeaceae; genus Stellera; species Stellera chamaejasme. The sequence continues at coordinate 6,478,023 of CM044982.1, read as the reverse complement.
CCGGAAATCCTACATGCCTTTGCCCACACCGGAATAGAACTCACAGTCGGTGTCCCTAGCGACCAAATCCCTCACCTGACCAAGCTTAGCTTCGCCAAACAGTGGCTGGTGAACAATATCCAGCCATTCTTTCCTGCCACCAACATCGTCAGAATCCTTGTGGGGAACGAAGTTCTCGCCACCGCAGACAAACTCTTGGTATCAAACCTCGTCCCCGCAATGCAGACTCTTCACACTGCGCTTGTCTGGGCGTCGATGGATCACAGAATCAAAGTCTCTACCCCACATTCTTTAGGAGTTCTTTCAACTTCAAGCCCTCCCTCCACCGGGAAGTTCAGGCAAGGCTACGACATCCATGTGCTCAAACCATTGCTAAGCTTCCTTAGAGCTACGGGTTCGCCGTTCATGGTGAATCCATATCCCTTCTTCGGCTACTCAGCTGACACGCTCGATTACGCCCTGTTTCGCTCGAATCCGGGGGTTCTCGATGATAACACTAGAGTACTTTATACAAACATGTTAGATGCACAACTGGACGCCGTCTTTTCGGCGATAAAACGCTTAGGGTTCGACGACATTGAGATTGTTATCGCCGAGACTGGGTGGCCATCGAAGGGCGATATCAACCAAGTCGGCGTAGACGCAGACAGCGCCGCCGGGTACAACGGCAATCTGATGCGGCACGTAATGTCCGGTAAAGGCACGCCGCTCATGCCGAACCGGACCTTCGAGACCTACATTTTTGCGCTGTTCAACGAAAATCTGAAGCCCGGCCCGAATTGTGAGAGGAATTTCGGACTGTTCCGGCCCGACATGACCCCCGTCTACGACATCGGAATCCTCCGGCCCACGGTAGCCGCCGCCGCCGATATTCACCATATTTCTGCTTGTTTGTTAGTCATGATTTCAGTCCGACTTATAATACTAATGGGTGAAAATCATATATACTACTACCCTACTTTTCGCTTCTCAGTTTCAGGAAAGTTGAAAACGGATTGGAACAAAAAAGACAAATTAGTATAATCCGTTTCTTGATCGTGCATTTTCACAGGCCAGATCGTCGATTCCTGCTAACCCATCACCGGAACCGGCGGGTCCAGCGCCGGCGGAGACCAATGGGAGGAGATGGTGTCTCGCGAAAACGGGTGCAAATGAAGAAGCATTGCAGAGGAATATTGATTTTGTTTGCGGGTCGGGTTTTGACTGCGGGCCGATCCAAGATGGCGGCACCTGCTTCCTCCCAAACACGGTTCGAGCTCACGCAGCGTTCGCTATGAATACTTATTTTCAGTCCACTGGGAGGAACGGTTTCGATTGTGATTTTGGACATACCGGAGCCATCGCAGCCGTCGATCCAAGTAATTTTTCTATCCCTTTTATTTCTCTTTTTCCACGAATATTTATCGGTCCATCTATTACGTTGAACTTTCTCTCCATTTTACATTCTCAATTCCGAGTTGCTCAAAAACTGTTTTATTAATGGTGTGTTTCATTCACGAAAAAAATGATAAACGAAATCAAAATTAAATCTTTTATAAATAGATTTAAAAGAATTGAAGGGAAATATTTTTTTAACAACTTCAAAAAAAAAATTGTAAGGAGATGGCTTAATAAAGGATTAATGTCTCTCATCGATTCAAAACATTTTTTTGCACCATTAATACATTTTTATGGGTAGTCAAAATCTAAAAATCTGTTATAAAAGTATTATCAATATAAATGAATCATAATCCCTTTATGTTAAAAAAATTCGAACCTTTCATTTTCAATATTTAATTTATATGATTTTTTTCTTTAAAATGTACAAAACTAGATAATTTATATATAAATGATAATTTAACTTTTAAAAATAAATTGTTCTATTGAAGAATGAAGATAGTGGGAATAAAAGATAAAATTGTTTTCTTTTTCACATTTTCTACGAATTTTACATTTTCCATGCATGGCTGGTTGATATAATATTTACTCTTCTGGCTAAAATAAAATTAAATGAGAAAAAGTATTCAAATTTGCCCTCTAGTTTTTTATCTCTAAGTTTCATCAACTTTTTAAATATATAAAATTAATTGCATAATTTTCTTTCAAGTGAAGAATGGTATTCTAGTAATTAAAGAGAGATTATATGGCTACAAGGAATTAGACACTCATAAATAACTCATTTAAAAATCATTAAAAATGCACTTACTAGGAAAAAGACTAACCAACAACTGTTAGAGTTAAGTGGTGATAAATGGCCTTATTATACTATATTCATTTCAAATTCTATGAAACAGTTGATTTTTAAATCGAGTAAAATCTATGGGCAGTCTTATTTTTTTTATGTTTTTATACTTATTTTGATCTCAAGTTAAGTTTTTGGTTTATTTTGATCAATTGTTTATGTTTTTGAGCTATTGTGGCATTTTCCGTCCATTTCACCGTTTAAGTTAACAAATCCATGTAAAATATTTTACCTTTAATTTATTACTATAATCGACCTAAATATTTTCAAAATAAACGATTCTACCTAACTTTTTTTAGACTCACAAATTGACCATCGACTCCTCTTCCACAATGACTGAACTACGTAGTGACAGGGGTGCTGCAACCTCCCACAATTACTTGGGGTGTATACTTGGGTGTATAGGGTATAGAGTATATATTCTTAGGATTAATGTTATAATTTACCCATTAGCCCCTTCAACTCAAATCAATACAATTTAAGCTCAAATAAAATTGAAACTAACCCGATTTCATGTATTATTATCCAACCCATAAGTTCCTCACTCCATATACTCCTACATGGTCCTCTCTTTGCATTAGAACTTGTAATATGAACATGATGTATACTTTGTACCTCTAAGTTTCTAGTTTTCTTTGTTGTTGTTTTTTTAAAAAAAATGTGTTGCTTGCCTATTATCTTTTGCTTGAAATTGTTTAATTGTAATAAAAATAAAATTATAAGTTTTTTTATCAAGATAAAATTATAAATTTAATTTCAAATTCCTATTGAATTCTTGTTTGTAGTAATTGTAGTAGCAAATTAGCAATTAAATTATAAATTATGATTGTTTGTGGTAATTTCAGTGTAATTGTTTGTAGTGTCATTCTAAATTCGAATTGAATTCCTGTTTGTAGTAATTTATGTCTTCACATTTTCTATGCTACTCAAGTATTGTTTTGCACCTTTTCTAGATTATATAAAAGCATGCACTAATTATTTAGATTTTGTTACTCAAGATTGATTCAACATATATTAAGCAATCCTAGGGTTGTAAAACGAACCCATCCCGTTCGAGCCAAGCTTTACAAGCCTCGAGCTCGAGTTATTTTTTACGTTTGTGTTTTAAACGAGCCGAACTGAGCCTGAGAGGTTTGATTCGGTTCGAGTTCAGCTTGTTTTCAACCCTAAGATACCCACCCGTCTCCCCCCTGACCTTAAAATCTTGTTTCTGTCACTGCTCTTCCACTAACAATTTTACCATCTTCCTCACTCACCCTTCTACTGATGAACAATTTCTTAGCACTAGTAGTATATTTCATATATAAATATTCAAAAAGGGGTAAAGTGCACGGTTAGTCCCTTAACTTTGCTTATTGTTCTATTAAAGCCACTTATCTTCATATTTTCGTCCTATTCAAGTCATTTACCGTTAACTCGGTGTTAAAGTTAACGGATTTCCTAGAAAAATGATTTTTTAGACACATGCACTTTTTCTTTTATACTATTTTCACCCTAAACTTAGATATATGACTTTCATCCTATACCTTTCCCCTCCTCCCTCCTCCTCCTCCCACCACCACCGCCCAACATTCGTCGGCCAACCACCGCCAGAACGACACCGGCGTCGTCAACAGCCCAGGGCCGCCGATTGCAAGCCCGGGGCCGCCGAATGCGAGCCCGGGGCTGCCGATCGCGAGTCCATGGCGGTCAATCTCGAGCCCAGGACTGCTGATCTCGAGCCCAGGGCTGTTGACGGCGCTGGTGTCGTTCTAGCGATGGTCGGCCGACGAATGTTGGGCGGCGGTGGTGGGAGGAGGAGGAGGGAGGGGAAAAGTTATAGGATGAAACTCATATATCTAAGTTTATGGTGCAAAAAATCATTTTTTCAGGAAATCCGTTAGCTTTAACACCGAGTTAACGGTAAAGGACTTGAATATGACGAAAATATGAAGATAAGTGACTTTAATAGGACAAATTCTTAAAATGAGACCGAAATAAGACAATAAGTAAAGTTAAGAGACTGCCGTGCACTTTACCCATTCTAAAAGTATTGTATAGAATGCATAAAATTGTGACTAGGTTATAATCAGGAAAATATATAAAAGAATTCAAATGCTATACAAAACTCACACACCAAAGTATACATCACTACATGCACCACAAAAACGTGCAATTACTCCCTCCGTCCGCAAAAGACTCCACCATTTGAATTTGTTGTTTCAAGGTTCAATGTTTGACTCAAATTTTAACAAAGATAAATAGTTTTAAAAAATTCAGAAAAAATATATTCAGAAAATTTAGATTTCAAATTATGATACACATATGAAATATTTAATTTTCGGTGTCTAAACATTCGTAAAAAAATCATAGATTAAATACTGTGAAACTGTCAAAACAAATGGTGGAGTCTTTTGCGGACGGAGGGAGTATTATCATAAATAAAATTGATAAATAATTAGATAAATAAATGTAATTATATTTAAAAAAACGACCTCCGTCAAAAAAACAAAAAAACGACGCCGCACTTTGTGGTGGAAAATCTGCCATTGGAGGAGTTGAAAGGAACTCGAAGCTCACACTTAACTCTAGGCTTCATCCTCCTCGTCTTGACTTGATCCTCCCAACCCTAAGCCTCACCCTCATATACAACTTCACCTCAATCTCAAAACCCCCGTCGCCACCGCTCTCTCAAACCTCGCCCTCTCTCCGCTGTCAAGCACCACCAGATTCCTTCCTTCGAACTCCGCTCTCATGTAGCTCGTGTTCTTATGCCCCTAGTAGAACGTTGCAGCGTCGTCATCTTAATACGCTTGGACTTCGATCTGTCGTAGTAGACGCCGATCCGGCGGTTATAAGGGCCGGATGGTGAAATTGACGGCAAGGTTGTAGCGGAGGTTGGTGTCGGAAGTGAAGTTGAATTGGGCTAATGAGACGTCGGTGACTTGGAATTTGAGGGTGTTGGGACGGATGATGATCCAGGAGTGGAGGGGAAGGGTGAGTGAGGATGATGGTAAAATTGTTAGTAGAAGAGGAATGGAGGGTCAATTTGTGAGTCTAAAAAAAGTTAGGGTACAATCGTTTACTTTGAAAATATTTAGGTCCGTATAGTGGATGATGTTATTTACTAACTAGTTGGAAAAACCACTAGTTATGTTATGTGTGTAAATACCCAACTAAAAGGGTATTTTAGTCTTTAAAATTATTAGTTAGTTAGTTAAATTAGTTAGATAGTATTAGAATCAGCTAGTGGTTTTACCAACTAGTTAGTAAATAGAAGAGCCGCCATATAGTAATTAGTTAAGGGTAAAATAGACATTTCACATGTATATGTTAACTTAATCAATGGAAATGGACTGAAACGTCCACAATGGCTCAAGATCATGGAACCGAAATAAACCTAAAACTTAACTTGACATCAAAATAGGTCAAAAATATAAAAATGAGACTGCCGGTAGATTTTATTCCTTTTAAATCATAGTATAGCTAAATTTTGTTTAAATGTATTTGTACAGGTTTAGAAAAAAAATCTATAATTAATCTACATAATTTCAACTATAATTTGCATCAAACCGTTTACATTTAATATATCTAATTTGACCGATTACCTAATTAATGCATATAAGTTATTTCATATTATATATATTCTCTCGTAATAAAAATCTCATATAACAATTCAAACAAATGTTGGAAAAAAATGTAACAATTAAATAGGATGAAAAAAGATTAAAGTATTATTTTTCTCTTTATTTTTCTCTATGTTTGTTAGTATACTGTTGTAGTGCTAAAATATTATTACAGGGTAGTGTTATCTTTCTTACATTTTTCTAACAGGTTATGGGAAGTGCAAGTACTAAAGCTAATTACTAGAAATAAAGGAGTTGCCTGTACGCCAAGAAGAGGCCAAGGGAAACAAACGGAAATGTAGAAGGAGAAAGAAAGTCAATATTCACTTTGTTGCGGAATATATGCATTGATACTGCAGCTAGCATTTTCATTTCCTTTCAATTTTCTATCCTTTTCCTTTTTAAATAATTGTACCTGCTACAATGATAATATTAGTAATCAAGTTGAGATAGGAAAAAAAAATAAACATGAGAGCGGGTTAAACTTACACTCCTATTCTTTATGCTCAAAAAAGGTCACAAAAGAATCAACAACCAATCTTTCATGAACCATCCAACAACTCTACAACATGTTAATCAACCATATGAAATTAAGAACTATTCACTACACATGCCCACGAAATTCATACAATTCATGAGCATAAATGCAAAATAAAAGTAGTAAAGATGAAAGGGAGCTTAGAAATGGTGTATAAATATTCAATCTTGTATAAATCAACTCAATTTCGTGCTAGAAAGTGAGGGAGGGGAGGGTTCCCAAAACCCTAGCAAGAACTAGAACAAGTGTGTAGTGTATGAGAGTTACTTACAAATCCTCCAAAAAATTGCTCAAAAGCAATGTTGCTAGCCCTAGAATCCAAAATCAATTAATGAGAGAAGAAAACTTTTGATGCTTTTGGAGTTCTAGATGAAGTAGAGTCAATGAAGGAGCTTCAAGAGGGAAAGAAAAGCAAAAAAAATGCAGAACATTCGTCACTTGTGCCTCTTGGTCGGGATGAAAGAGGAGGGGACCAATTCTGAAAAGTGCGAGGGAGCGACCGCACCCTTAAGGTGAAGGGCCGCTCCCTGGGTCGCCCCCCATTCTGTTAGCTTGGGTGGTCTCCTGGGTTAGGGGGAGCGACCGCGCCCATAAATGAGGGATCGCCGCCGAAGTCGCTCCCCTCATCTATCCTTGGTTGCCCATGAACTTCTCCAGATTGTGCATAGTTGCCCCCAACTTTGTTCTGAGCTGCCGTTTTGCTCAAAATGTCTTGTTTTATGCTCGTGTCTCACCCGACATGGATAATCCTACAAAAATACTCACATCCACACTAAGTACTAGCAAAAACTCCGATAAAACATGTATATGAGAGCAAAATACATATTCATAATGCACAATTATTAGGGCCGCAAATCGCGAGCCCAGGGTCGCGAATCACGAGTTCAAGGCCGCGAATCGGTAGCCTAAGGCCGTGAATCATAAGTTTTAATATGAGACTTCAAGAGGACGAAAAGATAAAAGAGGACCCGACCCGAACGGGATGAAATTAAAATTTAAGGGATCCCGGTGCATTTTACTCGATAAGAAAGACCAGAAGTTCTAATCATTTAACTCAATGGCTAAGTTTTTAAGAATAAAAGGGGGGTATCTTGTATTTAAGGCTCTGCCATTCTCAATCTTAGACTCAATATACATCGAGAGAAAAAATGGGAAAAATTTGAACATCCTTTACATATTCTTAGCACCATTGCATAACACCAAAAAATCACCTCTGAACACAATTCCTACCTTACTTTAACAACAAGCCACTTGGTAGTTCGCCCTAACCACTTGATAGTATTTAAGCTTTTAAGAACATAGGTGATTTTGAGCTCAAGTCATCATGCTTACCCTTTGCCCCTATGTATAAAAAAAGAAACAGAAAAAGAAAACTCCAAGTGGAATAAGTAGGCAAGCAAATCAATTTGGGAGCGGTGTAGAAGACTTCAATCCAGAGATGGGAAGAAGCCGGGAAGCCAAGAGCTCCATTCAATTGAATAGGGGTAAAAATGTGAATTTTTTTAAAAAGTTCTAATGTCCGTACTTCGAGGTTATAAAGTATAGAGGCTGAATTAAGCAAATTAATACATTCGGAGGGCTTTATCGTGTTTAATTGTTGAAGCCCAGTGGCCCAAGAACGAACGAAAGAAAGAGGCTGCTCCAGTCCAGGTGTGCGCATCAATAGCTTCCTTCTGTTCTTCCGGCGCCAAGCTTCTCTCCACGTCCAAATCCCTCTCAATTTTTTACTAGGGTTTTAATTTTGTTTGCTTTCGCTGTTGATTCATTTCTACAACGTATTCCTCCCCAATTTCTTGAAATTCCTTTGGCGATTCCTGTTGTTCGTCTTTGAACCGAATTCCGCCATGGGCGACTGGCAACAGCTTATTCAATCCCTAATCCTAGGCCTTATTTTCTCCTACCTCCTCGCAAAGCTCATATCTTTAGTCGTACACTTCAAAGAAGACAATCTCACCATTACCCGTGACCCGCCGGCTACCCATACCGACAAACCCGACGCCCCCGACGGATCTGAACCGCCTGGGCTCGGTGAGACGGATTCGGTGGTTGCGGAAATCGGGAGTATTAGGAATGAGAGTTTACCAGGTAGCGATGACGATGACGATGACGACTGGGAGGGCGTGGAAAGTACCGAGCTGGATGAGGCGTTCAGTGCTGCCACTGCTTTCGTAGCCGCCTCCGCTGCCGATCGGACGTCTCAGAAGGTGTCAACCGACATCCAACTGCAGCTCTATGGCCTTTACAAGATCGCCACTGAAGGGCCTTGTAGTGCTCCTCAGCCTTCCCCTTTGAAAATGACTGCTCGTGCTAAATGGTCTGTAGTTGCTACATTGCTATCTCGGATTTTGATTGTTAGATTTTTCCTTAGCTTTATTGAAAGAATTTAGTTCATGGAAAAGACTAGCTGTTAGATTTCTCTGTTTTATGTTTTGGACTTTTTTTTAGCTTCTTATAACCTTTTCAGAGTGATTTTGGCCTAAGAATGCAGTGTTGCATTGCTTTGTTTTCTACTATTAGGCAAGCGTGGAATAAAATGGGTGCTATGCCGCCGGAAGAAGCAATGCAGAAGTATCTTGATATTGTTACAGAGCTATATCCAACTTGGGCTTCTGGTGCATCTTTGGTAATATCCTTTCTCTGCTTCTGCCTAGCTTTATTCACCTTTTTTCGCCATCAAATATACATCCCTTTAATTTGTTTTGCATTCGTTTTCTGTTTCTGCTGCATTCTTTACCCAGAAGAGCAAAGGAGGGAATGACAGTGGCACAAGTAAAGATTCTAAAGGACCAATGGGACCAGTTTTCAGCTCTTTTGTATACGAAGAAGAATCTGGAAATGATTTGTAAGGTTCTGACGACATGTTTCACAAGTGTACTTCGGTCTTTATTTACATTTTCGTCATTTCTCTAGTATCATGTAAGCTTCGTAAGTTACTAGCATTAGTATTCAATTGGTTCAGCATTTAATTGTTGAAAATATTGATTCATATGTGATGTCTGTAACATGGAAGTTTTTCCTGTAAGGGCCCCTTCAGTCTATTAAGACCTTAAATCATGATATATCTACTCTAGGATAGTAGGCTGACAAGCTCATTTAGAGTTTCTTGTTCCTTGTGAGAAGATATTCTTGCTGATAAATAGATTAATTAGCTGCTGCTGAAGCAGGCAGAATTTTCTATAGAAAAGTTTACTTGGATGGGATTTCATCGTGATAGGTTTTGTTTTGTTTTATTTTTTCTTATTTTAGATCCGTTATCTCAGACTAATAACTAGTGTTGAGGAAGAAACAGTGTTACTGGGTTTTGAAGAAAGGGGTAGTTGAGGATATTTATGTGACTATGAATTAGGCAAAGAAAGGTGCCACCAATCAGACAATTCTTAACTCCGAATATTTTGGTTTTTGGATCAGGTGGAAAGGATGTGCATATATCCATATTCTTGTCTTGTTTCACAAGTTAATTTTACAAAATAGAAAATGACGTTTTTTTTTACCCATGCACTGAGAAGTAAGTTTATCTGGTTGAGTAGTATGTGTTAAAAGACTACCTATGAAATATGGAGTAAATCCTGTCAGTTCAAAGAAATTCTGCGCTAGAGCAACTTGGTTTCCTGCATTTAGAAATGCAGTCACTTTAATCTCAGGAAAAAACTTTCAAGTTAAAAGGTGATAGTATGATTGTATTGATCATATTTTTATTGGTGATGTCCTTGAAGCCAGTAGGACTTACTATTTGTATATGATTCCCTTTTCAGAAAGATGGATGCTATTCATTCTTTTGCAAGAGAAGGAGATCTAACCAATTTGCTTAGGTGCTGCGAGAGTGGTGTTTCAGTTAATGTGAGAGGTCAGCTGCTCTCTTGTTAAAGGACCTATACTTGGCACTAGTACCATTGAAGACATTTTTATGGTCTGGAATAGTTAATATCAAAATAGAATCTCGAGATATAGTAACGTAACACTAACAGACTACTCTTCTCTTATGGGCGCATCAAATAAATGCGTTAAGAAATCTGCTCGAAGAAATAAATTGGTTGTTTATTAGCAGTGACTCTTGTCGTTGTTGAAGTTTGGCTAAAACTTAAAATCAATAGGACCAGTAATTTTGGTAAATCTCCAAGGTTGATTCTTAAAAGCTGGAGTGGTGCGATTCATGATTTTGCTGGTTTCTGATGATTGCAGATAGTGAAGGCCGAACCCCGTTACATTGGGCTGTGGATCGTGGCCATCGTGATATCACAGAAGTGCTTGTTAGCAAGAATGCTGATGTAAATGCAAAGGTAATACTCGTCTTTGGAGACCTCATTATGGGTTATTTTGTGGTCTTTTACAGCCATATCAAACTGGAAACAGGAGATTACTTGTATGAATTGAGTATGCAAATTATAGATTCAAGAATTGTTTGGATCCTGGTAAAGATATGTGTGGTTCCATTCTGATTGCTGTTTGTTTGCCCTATAATCTATTTGAAGGATAATGAAGGGCAAACACCATTGCATTATGCAGTTGTTTGCGAGAGAGGAGACATTGCAGAGTTTCTTGTGAGGCAAAACGCAGACAAAGATTTAAAAGACAACGATGGCAACTCCCCTTCTGAGCTTTGTGAGCTGGATTGGCCATGGATCCAAAGTGGGAATAAGAAGAATGATTGAGTTGCTTTACAGTTGATGGTAAAACAGTTACTAGCTAATAGCTACTGGTGTATATTACATACGTTTTTGGTGTTTGCTGCAGCCTCCGTCGTCCTAGCATAGTTATATGGCGAGGGAGGCTAGCAGGCTACCTGCTGTGTTAATGTTTTTGGCTGGCCATCATCCCCTGCAATGAGAATGGTGATGGATTGAAATGTGAATTAAGCAGCAGGTGAAGTGACCTGTATTTTACCGTGCCTCCCTCCCAATTAAGTTCCCTCCCTGTTCTTGGTTGGGGCTTGGAACTTGGCAGGCACGAGCAAAGAATAAATTCTTCACTGGTGGTACTACTAGTAGCTAGTTGAATGGAAGTGTGCCACATTGAAGCAAATTAATCTGACTGATGCTTGGGTTTCAAGTTTCAACTGTAATGACACATTAAGATTTTAAGACTTTACTTAATGGTTATAGATGTTGACGGGAACTGAGATTAGCCTTACTGCACAAAGATTCATCATCATCATCATCATCATCATCATCATCATCATCATCATACTATAATATTCCAACTCTTTGGATCCAGTGGGTCAATTTTTTCTTAGTAATGTCCACAGACGAAGATTATTGAGAAATTAGCTAGGCTCTCTCTTCCTCTCTTTTTAATGGTTAAGTTTTTTTACTAGTATTTGCTTTACGGATTGTACAAGTGAGTGAGAACAGGAATGAGATGGAAGGAGTATTTGCTAATTTCATAGAAAGCTAGCTAGCCAGGGTTTGATAAAGAAAACTTTAAATTGATCACTTTTCTTAATTTTTTTTCCACTTTTCTTCCTTTTCTAGCTAGCTAGCTTCCTAGTTAATGTAATACGTACTCCAGTACTTATTAGTATCCTATTAAATAATTGCAGATAAGTGAGTAACTAAATGGGTGTGGGGCATGCATGCATGATGATAGTGGTGGATTCAAGATTTTCATTGAAATGTTACTTTATACATTAATTTAATGAAATAAATATTTTACAATTCATCCCTGCGAGTCTTCGTATCCTAAAAATGACCTAAAATCATATTGCATGGGCCAATATTTAATAAAATGAATTTTGGTGTCTTAAGTTGTAATTGGTAGTACCGTAAATTTACTACTAGGGCTAGTAATTAATTGATTGATAGATTATATCAGTTTTTTTTCATATTGAGTTTGGATAAGGTCATAATAAAATTAATAAAACTACTGGTATTAGAATTAATTTTTAAATGATGTCCATTGAATAAATTATTAATTGCTAGATAAGGATTTGTAATTTCTGGGGTTAGTGGCACCAAATATCCCTAAACTATTTGCTATGTTGCTTAATAGTCCTTAAACTATCGACTGTTGCACCAATAGTCCTATTCTCTCATTTATATTTAACAAATCAACAATTCAGATGACATGACACTTCAACAAGGTACAGGTACCCGCCGGGCACTGTAGACAGACCCAGGTTTTAAATATTTTAAGGATGAGGAAAGGGGTGTTGCCTATCAAGGAGTATTTGGGAGTTCCTCTTTTGGGTGCTAAGATGACAAAGGCTCACTGTGTGGCCCTCTGATTGAAGCTAGCTGCAGTCTTGGGCTTGTAGATATCTTTCTTACGCAGAGAGGTTATGTTTTATATCATTTGTCCCTTTTTATTGTAACACTTTCTTTTTTTAGGTGTCCCTAAATATTTGCAACGTTTCATTTTTTAATAAACTTTTATAAATAAATTTATCAATTTAACCTTTCAACTATTTTTCTTTTTTATTTCTTTACTATCTGATTTGACACCACTAACTCCACTCATTCCACTCACTCATCTCTTTTTGTTATTTTTTTTATTATATGATTTGACATCACTAACTCCATTCACACCACCCACTCAACTTTTTTCTCTTTAAATGGTAATTTTGTCAAAATTCTACTTCTTTCTATTCACCTTAATTCACGTATCAAATCTATATGTTGTAAAAATTAAGGGACGGAGAAAATATCAAGCCCGTAGTGTTTAGCATCTAAAATTACGGGTCATCTATATTTCCAATCCCAAAATGCGTGCCGGAAATGATTGATCAGAAATGCAGAGCTTTTTTGTGGGGTGGGGATATTCAGTCTCGGAAAGCCCCAACTGCCCGGGACAGGGTTTGCAGTCCAAAATCTCAGGGTGGTTTAGGATTATTTAGCCTTATTCATTGGTTTGGAACACTGTTTTTATGGCTAAAAAACTTTGGAGGATTTTTAAAGATAAAGCAAGCTTGTGGGTGGAGTGTTTTTATGGCAGTTTAAATGTCCTGATAATTCTTCTACCATCTTAAAACACATCTTTAGAGGCAGAGACCTCTTTAAGGTCTTCTTTGAGAGGAGGCAAGTGGTTTCTTTGGATAAATTCCCAATGAATGAAGGAATGTTACTTAGAGATTATTGAGAACTTTGATTCGGTGAATTGGACAATTTTGGCTTGGGGTCCCAGGCATGTGCCAAGGGCATCTCTCATTACTTGGTTTTGTGCTATGGACATTCTTCCCACTTGTGACAGTCCTTATTTGGAACCCCAATGTGAGTTGTTTGTGTTGTCTTTGTGAGAAGCAGAGGAGAGGAAAGCAGGAGACATCTGTTCTTTTCTTGCTCTTATTCTGCCCGGGTTACTCTCTTTGGCAGGAGCGCAAATTAGGGGTGTCAAAAGCTGACCCGACCTGATTAACCCACCCGAACCCGACCTGACCTGACCGAAAAAGTTAACGACCCTAAACCTGACCTGACCTGAACCTGAACCCGAACTGACCCGTAAACAGCTCGGCCCGAACGAACCCAAAACCCGAATGACCCGAACTCGATGAACCCGTGACCCGAACCCGACCTGACCCGAATCTCAAACCCGATTAACCCGAATCCGAACCCTGAGGAACTCTAAATAAACTTTCATCATAACAAAACATAATAATCTAATGCATTATAGAGTTACTATCATCATAACAAAATAAACTACTATCATTCATTGTCTAAACTCCGAAGCAAGGTCAATTGTGCACTAATGACCAACAACAATTGTAACAAGGTATTGATGTCGATCTAACAATGTATTGATGTCGATCTAACAAAGTATTGATGTCGATCTAACAAGGTATTGATATTGATCTAACAAATTATTTGAGAAATATTAAATTTTCAATTTTGTTGGAATAATGTCTAATTTCTCTTCAATTATTTTAGAACAACTCCGTGAAATAGATTTATTTTAAACTTCAAGGAAAAGGGGAGGGGAAATTGTGTGAATAATTTTCTTAGTATATCATTGTTGTATATATTATATATATGTGAATATAAAATACGTAGTATTATTCATAATGAATATAAATATAAAGAATAAAAATTTAGTTTAAAAATTCAGCTGCACGAACTTAGATCGACGAAACTCGAACTTGAACCCGTAGAAACCCGAACTTGGACTGGAAGAAACCTGAACTCGGACCAGAAGAAACCCGAAATTTGACCCGAAGAAACCCGACCTGGACCCGGCCTGAACCCGGGACTGAAACAACCCGAAACCCGAAAGACCTGAACTCAAACCCGACTTGACCCGAAGTACACTCAACTCGATGGTGACCTGAACCCGAATAACCCGAACCCAACCTGACCTGAAAGCAGCTCAACCCGAAATGACCCGAAACCTGAATGATCCGAACTCGAACCCGACCTGACCCAAAAACAGTCCAACCCGAAACACCCCGAAACCTGAACCCGACCCGCCCTGAACCCGACCTGACCCGCCGAATTGACACCCCTGAGCGCAATGGTAGGCTTTTCCAGAAGAAAATCCATCATATGGCTGCTGTTGCGTTTTGAGTCATTTTGGGGAAGGTTTTGCTGTTTTAGGCCCCTTCCCTTCAAACATTTTTAAGTGTCGTTTCACTTTTTACATCAATGAATTACAAGAGATGATCTCCTTTTTTCAAAAAAAAAAAGGTTTTTTCAATGAAGAAGGAAAAATAATAGTACTAAAGTAAAATAGCTATGTAAAAAAGTTCTATAAATTTTTGTAAAATAACTAAAAGTTGGTTTGCGGGGTCTCCATTAAATTCTTCCAAGTTCTTTCTGCCGACTAAAATGGTGGGTTTGCCAGATTGGGTGGTAAAGAGTTCACTTCACTGGTCCACATCAAATTTCAATTAAAGAAACAGTTTTCCTGGAAAAGCGAGTACGGTATATGCAGATTGTATTGTACTCCATTGTAGAGTTACAAAAAGAATCTCAATTTTCATCTCATTTCTGATAGTGGAAGAGGAAGTGGAAGGAAGTACAGAGAAGGTGCTTTTCATTTTCAGAGCCCCACCCCACCACACCACTCCATCTTTCTTTGCTGTTTTTAGGGTAAGCACATGAATGCATCACATTTCTCTTCTGGGTTACTAGTAACAGTAGCCGCTTCTTCTACTCATGAATCTTCACCACTCATTCATCTCCCTACTGGTTTGATTAGTACATGATCAATTATGGGTTTACAATCTCCAATTCTTTTAGGCCGGTTATTAAGTTTTCTGAGTAAGCATCCAAATTCAACAGCTTCTGCCACTTTGAACAGAGGAACCATACCCCTCTACATTTTCTGCATTTTTCATGGATTTTCTAAAGTTGTGTGCTTTGTATGTGGATTCAGCATTATTTGAGCAGTTGCTGCCACACAATCTCTATGAAACAATTTGTACTTGGTAGCATTTATCTTTATAAAAAGATGTATGATTTTGTTTCCTGTCAACCTTGGAACCCTGCCTAACACACAGTTAATAGTCGTTCGCCACCTTTAAACACTATGATTAGGGACATGTGGTCTATGGGGAAGATGATTAGTTTAGCCTTTTCACCTTCATTAGGGATTAAATTAATTAATAGTGTTGGGGGGAGTTCAAAGCTGGTGCTGTTTAGTGTTTCCCCTTCTTTTCAAAGTGGCCTGATTAATTAGTACTCCATATACAACTCACCAACATAAATATTCGAACTCCAACAATCTAAAAGCACCTTTCTGTTTGCTTTTCTTTTTAAGGCAACTCACCATGTTTGTCTCAGTTTAGATTAATTTAGTTGAATTAAAAAGGTGATCACATACCTTAGAGTTGAAAGAAATTGCACTGTCGCCTAAAAGTGGTATTGGTACCACGGATAAGGATCTAGGGTTTAAGGGCTCTCCCGACATCCACTACATAATGGTCAGAGCACAAGATGACTGACATATGAGTTTCTGTGCTCATAATTTGGATGAACAATGGAACCTCCTTTTCCACTATTCACATCAGTGGAAATGGAAAGGAAAATCACCCATCTCCTTTTCCAATATCATGCATATACGGTGTCTGTCAAAACTCACCACTCAAGCAAGTCAAGACTTCTTAAGTAACTTGGTTGAAATTTCATGTGCTCTAAATGCTTGTTTCTCTCTAATTATGGCAAAATAGACATAAGCCGAATGGAGGCCGGAAGCCTCAACTAGTTAAGATTAAAGCTCGGTTACTCTTACTGTATGCCAAATGTAGACAGAACCAAGTAACAACCAGACCCCTGATAGACTGTTGGATGCCCTTTGAAAATATTGGGTGATTTGAGGACGTATGCGCTATGAGAGAATGGGAGGTATGTGGTGGTAGTTGATAGGTGGAGAGAAGAAAGGCAGATTGACCTATGGAAAAGAAGTGATAAACGGAGTTCAATTTCAAAAAATGTGGAGCTGAAAATAATGGAGGGCTAGAGAGGTTTAGCCATGCAAACAAAGAACAAATACAGGCATGGCTTTGTGTGCATGCATTAACAGATGTAGGCGTGATTGAAACAGTGAGGTTGACTTTGGGTTTGTGGGCTGAATGCGGTATTGCATTTAATGATGAAGTATGGTGCTGTTCAGGATCAGTGGGAATATCACCATCACAATATACAGCTCCGGTTGCAATTACACATTTCCCACCTCATGATCATCATCACTCTCATACACTCTCTCTCTATATGTATTCTCTTCTCGCTCTTCAAGGATTAAGCTATACGTGAACGTTGAAAAGATACAGACTATACACTATCTCATCTAACTTCAGCCATGTCTAATAGCTTCAAGACTTTCCTTGTGCTTTCCATCCTCACCTTCTTCCTTTTCTCTTCAGGTGAGCAGCTAACTCCAAACTTGACTTTGGTTCCCAGAATTAAAAAAAGAAAGAAAAGGAAGTTTATTAAAATATCTGTTCTTAATTTTATCAGGGATTGCTGAGGAAGGCATGCACCCCAACGTCTCCTTACATCAGGTAACTTTGCATGTTATTATGAGAGAGTGTATATGTCAAAACTGTAGCAGTGCAATGAAATGGTAAAATCCTTTTTGTGAAGGTTGGGGTGCAAGTGATTTCGAGGAAACTGCTGATGTACAACGAAGTGATGGATTATGATGATGCTGGAGCCAACAACAAGCATGACCCGAGGAAGAAACCCGGGCATCCCTGAGAAGGTTTACGAGTCGGTCTGAACCACCCTGCTTCTATACTACTACTAGCTAGTACGCCATTCTACCTACATGAGTTTCATTCTACTCATCTAGTACCATCATATATAGGTTTTGACCCCGGCTGTAATCTCATACAGATACTATTAATTACTACTATGTATGGCTGGCTCTACATGGGTTTAGTTTGTGGAGTATGATAAAAACAATGCTCAGTATGATAAAAAAAATGCTCAGTATGATAAAAAAATGCTCATCTTGGTTAGATCTTCATTGCCTTGTGCCCCTACATGGCTTCTTCTTCTTCTTCATGCATGTCCTCTTATGATCACTACCGGCTTCACTATTCTGTATCTCTGAATAATTAATGCAGCTAAAAGCATTGTTGCTTTCATGTATTTGTATTGCCGCAGAATGCAGTTCCACCTTTCTTTATACACCATCTCAAATCCTACACTTGTCTGCTACAATTGTTACAAACTTCAAAGTTATTGCAGCTTGTTTAACAAGGAAAAACATACTCCCTCCATCCGTCATTAATTGGTCCATTTGACTTGCATGTTTCAAGGTTCAATGTTTGACTCAAATTTTAACAAAGATAAATAGTGAAACAAAATTCACAAAAATATATATATATATATATATTTAGAAAAAGTATGTTGCAAATTATGATATGCATATGAATTACTTAACTTAAAGGCCAAAATGCACATTGGTACCTCGAATTATTGTGACTCGGATACTTGAGGACCTGAAACATAAAAAGTATAGATTGGTACCCTCAACTATGGAAGTAATGCAACTAACGACATTGACCAAATTTCCGTCTGACCAACGTTAAAATTAAAATAAAATAACATATTTAATCACCCAACTTTAAGAGTTTCGGGTACTTCATCACAACACACGAAGGCTGGGAAATGGGAATGGCTTAAGTTTAGGGGGTTTTATGAACAATTAATATATTGTAGGGGCATTTGATTATTTAATAATGATTATGAAGTCCTTAAAGTTAGTTAATTTACCATTTAAGACCTAAAACTTGTAAGAATAACAATTTGATCATCAAAATGTTAGAAATCTAACAACGTTAATAAAGTTACTGAATTGAAACCTTTAATTGCACCAAATTAAATAGTTGAGAGTATCATTTTGCCTTTTTTTTGTCAATGTTCTGAAGTACCCGGGTCACTATAGTTCAAAGTACCAATATGCATCTTGGTCTAACTTAAAATATCTAAACATTCATGAAAAGAAATCATAGATGAAATAATTGAAACAACCAAAATAAATAGAGCAATTAATGCAAGGGTGGAGGAAACGGGAGTAGTAGTATATTCCTACAACGAAGTTTCAACTACAGTACTTTACACCAAATGGGCCAAAAGCCACACAGGAGCATGCTTATTATTATTTTACTCTATCTATTTATGAAAAAGTTGTTGTTTGATGAATAGTGGCACAATCAATAGGGTTGTGTCACGTCATTCATTATATATATTTTTATTGTTTTTTAAAATTATATTTACTATGTTTTTTTATTTTTTAAATTATATTTATTATGTTATTAATAGGAAAAAATTCTTTTTTAAAAAAATTATATTTATTATTTTTTAAATTATATTTATTATGTTACTAATATGAAAAAAAATGCTAATTTTGAAAATTAGTATGAAACCAATTACGTTATGTCACGTCATCTATTTTTTCTGCATTTTTTCTTTTAAAGTGTGTTCATTTACTATTTATAGAGGAAAAGCTTGTAAATTTGAAAAATGAAGTTTTTGAGAGGAAACATTTTTTTAGGTAACATTGTTTTGACTTTTATTTCTAATTATTATATGTATTGATCCTCGAAATTTTGGAAATATGAATTTTTAAATATGTCAAAGATTTTTTACCTACAACCATTATTACTTATTTTCTCTTTTATTCCATGAAAGTAAACCAAAAATATTTGGTAGTTTAGTTGATGAATACGCACCTCATCCATCTTATTTCTTCACTTGTTCTTCTTCATTTTAGTTGCTTTAAAGTGTGTTAGTAATTAATGTTTTTTATGGAGATCGAAAGTGTTGATAATTTTGAAAGTGAATATAAAATTTGTAAGAAATACAGTTTTGTGGATTCTCTTATTGATGAATAATACCCTCAATATATATATATATAGACAAACTCCATTACTTACCTTTAACTATTTTGAAAATAGAGCATTGGCCCCCGCCCCAAAATTTTCAAAACATCGTTAAGTGTAGTGTCGTTTTTTGTGCGAGAGAAAATTCTATTACAGTTTATAACTATTTAAAAAGTAGCATGTTGTCATTAAAGTTTCAAATCTTATAGCATGGTTTTTTTCCTTCTTTGAGTGTTGATGATTTTAACGAAAAGTAATAATGTGTAATTAGTATTTGTATTTAAAACTCTATGTACATAAAATTTTGTATAAATAGTATCCACCTAATGAGATTGTGTCACCTCATCATAATTTAGTGATTTTATTTATTTGTGTTTCAAATTGTTTAAGAGACTAAATCTCTATTCTACTTTTATTTCTTATTATTTTGCATTTGGTCCCCTAATGTTTTAGACTTTATATGATAAAATGTAAAAATTCTTAAACCTAATTTTTTTTCACCCATAATAATTATATACTTTATCATTTATTTAACTTAATATTACATCCTTGTTAAATTCTTATAAAATATTGCAATTTACACCGCTACGAAGTGCGGGTAATTAAACCTTGTCATTAACCAAAAGCCTCCCGCACTCGATTTTCATTGCACTATTTTTCCTGATTTTCACGCAGTTTGAGTATGCAATTAATTGCGCCTGTTTTACGATGTTGCTGTTCCCTGTAATTGAATTAGTACAATTCTATCACACATGCAAGAACCAATGAATACCCCGAAAAGAAAATGGTGAAAAGTACACATTATCTTATTTTCAGACAGTTCAAGGATACCTTGATCAATTACAGAACTACAACAAGATTCTGTTACAATTATGACTAGCGTAAACTTGTGCTTGTTATATACACACTTTCCCCACAGCCTTCACGAGAAACAGGTGAAAATCATAGAGAAAGCTGAGAGGACATCCATATTCCCAACGCTACAACTCCTACAGTTGCAAAAGCTTGACCGAATTCATACACCAAATTTTGCTGCTCTAGGGGCAAATCTTGCCAATCCGTTTGCCTGCATACAAATGAGAAACAAGACCAAAAGTGCAATGAAATGTAATGTCAGTACAACTTAGTCAAAGCAGGATTTAAATAATTACGAATTGAAGCATTAAATCAATGAGAATTTGATAGTACAAGGGAAGCACCCCATTGCAGGGATCTCATCTTTAACACGCTAGCTACTCTTAGCAGTGGAATGTTAAAGCACCAAACAATCATATTAGGCCTCTTCAAAACCTTTCTTTAATCACCATTCAACAATGATTAAGAATCTAATCTCATCTTGATTTTCAGAATGTAACGAAACATATGAAACCTAGCTAATTGAGCTTAGCTCAGATTGTTATAACCTGAGAGTTCAACTCCCAGATTTGTAATTAAGTTATTTGTTGGTCAGAAATAGCTGGCAGCTCTAGTGGCCTGAACCTAAGTGCACATTGCTACCTGACTGTAGACCTCAAAGACTTCAACTTCAGAAAATGATTGTGTAAGGTACAAATTCATCCATACCCCAAATCAGCTATGACAATACTGACATTGTCTTGTGAGCCTTTATCCTGCATTAGGCAACAGATACGTAAGTTAAGGAAAAATACACAACTGACAGTAACCATATTTATTTAATGTGAGGCTAGAAAATCAAGTATTCAAGGTAAAACATACCAATGCAGCTTGTGCGAGTGTTTCACATGCCAGCTGAAATTAAAGAAAACTATAACCAATCAGTATGTCAAAAGATATTAATTCTGGACAACCATGACCAAGTTGAGGGTGTGTCAATATAGAGTATGCATGTTAGAAAACTTTAATAGTACCTGCACATTTCCGTGTTTTTTAAGTTGATTCCGAACAAAGTTTACTGCATCAGAGCTGGGCATAAAATGCACAAGTCAGACAAGATCTCTCCTCAGTGATTGAACTGAAATCAGAAGAGCAAACAGAAATTCCTTCTGCAACCACTAAGAGTACAAAGAACTAAAACAGCGGTTCTCTCTTCTAGGTACCTCTTCACGTAATCCCATAATCCATCAGAAGCCAACATTACAAACTCTGCATCCGGTCCAAGATTTACTCTAAAAATGTCAGGCGTTGCAATAACCAAGTCTGCATAAAACTCAATCCTGAAAAGTGGAAGAGAAAATCTTGTTACACCTATCTGATGTGTGCCCAATTCAGTAGCTGGAGACATCTTCTTGAACCAAACAAGAAGAGATAAGTCAAACACTACTTGCTTCAAGAGGAAAAATGTAAGAATGCATTTCACATACCGAGAAATAAATTTTTCTGACCATCTTCCTTCCTCAAACCCCTTCTTTAACATTCTAAAAGTGAAACAAGCAAAGTGAGTTACATGCATATGAGAAACCGCACATGATTTCAACAATACGTTGATAGGAAAATCAAGATAACTATTTACTCATTCTTCTTATTCTTAAACCGAATGTCACCAAAAGAACGAGATACAGCCAAGTCCCCGCAGATCCGTCCATTGCTGATCTGTGAACACATCAGTGCAAAAGAAGTCAGAATTGTAAATATTCTCAAGTGTGCCAAAGTCAATAAGGTCTTTGAAAATCACAAGGATGGGAGTTCTTATTGCAACATGAAGGCAATCTTTCTATGCGCTTTAGTTAGACTAATCCACTATAAGGGGCCTGTGTATGAAATTCTGTGTTGAAAACAAATGATAGATGAGGTTGTCGTTTTCTGCTTAAAATAAAGTATCGTTGACTTCATACCTCATTTGGTTACTAGAAGTTGAAATAAATTAGAGCTTCTTTGAAACTAGTAACTACAAGTTGAGAATATTGAGATTTGAAGACATATACTTATTTGATTATTCTGCATAACTTTGCACAGAAATATATGGTACTCAATTTTTGTGTAAAATATGAGACACTGAAACTGAAGGATGGAAGCAGAATCAAGAACAAGAAAAACACACCCAGCCACCTGCTTCTCTGATTCTTCGTATCTCCTGAAGAGAGGCCTTATTGCTTCCATAGGGTCTATGAGAATCTACCAAAACCTCCGCCTTCCCAGAACGAGATAAAACCTGTCATTTGTATAATATCCAAGAAACAAATGTGAATGCCATAATGAACATATGGACATGATATGTACTTGTTCAAATGAATAACATTTTCAGCTTGAAACTAAAATCAGTCTAACAAATGGAAAACATTCTAATAATTTCACTGGCACAAAATTGCATACCACAGACGAGTCACCAACATGCGAAATGAAGAGTGTTCCATTTCCAAGTAACATAACAGTGGCGGTGGAACCAGATTCGTCCTCCTTGTTTTCATCAAGCCTTCACAAAATCAAACACCATCTAAAACCTTCACCCAATAATATAGAAATTGCACAATCACAATCAAAATAGTTCTGCATGTGCAAGAAATTCAGACTCCAGACTCAAAGAAAAGAATCAACGGCTTACCCGTCAATCAACCTCTTATCAGTATTTTCAAAAGCCTCCATCAAGGCTTTCTTGATTACGTCGAAATCTTCCCCAGTGAGTAGCGAACCGCGTTCTACAGCTGTAACACACTCCTTATACAGCTCCTCCCTAACAAGAGCAGTCTGGTCAATTAAGAAAATCGGGACAAATAGGACAGAAGTGAAACACAAAACCAGTGACCAACGAACCTGAGAAATTGAACGGACGAGTAACCACCATGGCCATCTAGAACGGCGGCGAATGAAAACCCTTGGAGACCGTCGGATCGGATGACGAGATCGTCCTCCATCTCCTCGCGCTTGCCCTGGACGCTAACGGAGCCCCACCGGATCCCTGCGACGTCGGTGGAAGAAGATGGAGCGTTGATTGCGATGGCGGAGGATCCGTGGGGGCACTTGATCCTGGCAGCGGCGAGGTGGCTTCGTGTGGAAGTAGGGTTTGGATTAGAGGTGAATTTCAGGATAAATCTCTGCAGTTGAGGACTCGATAGCGCCATTGAAGCGCTTAGTCGAGCTGGAGTTGTGGTCTTTGTTTGAATGCAATGGCTTTGGGGGGAGATAAGAGGAGGGTGAAGTTGAGCCTCTAACTGACTGGACTCAACGGATAAGATTCCGCAGTCGCGGTCACTCCCAATTTCCCGCCACGGAACGGACAAACCAAATAGGTGGCTGCCTCAACGCAAATTCAAGTTTAGGGGGTAAACAGTTCATACTTGACAAAGTTGATGAGATGAAAGGTGATTTGACGAAAAAATCTCGTTTCCACTTACTACAATACAACAAAACAGAAAGCAAAGCACGTGTGATGATCGCAGAATAAAGATCACCCAACTCTGACAAGACGCGAGAAGAGATGAGTTCGCCGTCGTCGGCACCGGAAATCTCATCGTCGAATTTCCCTGATGCAGAGGCAACGATCTCTGAGCATCAAGCTTCGATTTATCAGCAAACGTATGATATCTGCACTCCAGTCAGCAGCAGCAGCAGCACCGCTATATCTCCAGCCATGGGATCACACAGCTATCGTGAAACTGGTGACTGCAAGGTCTCCGACGATGAAGAATCCTGGAACAGCAAGACTCTGATCCCATCGCTCCCGACCGACGTAGCGTTGAACGTCCTCGCCAGAATTCCCAGATGCCATCACCCGAATCTCTCCTTGGTCTCAAAGCCCATCAAATCTCTCCTCTCTTCCTCCGCCCTCTACACCTCCAGATCCCTTTACAACTGCAAGCAGCACTTTCTCTACATGTCGATTCGATCCCCCGGAAGCACGTTTCTCCGTTTCTTCACCCTCAATCGCGACCCAAACCCATTAAAGAAGCCCCATAGCTCTCTAATCCCAGTGGCGCAGGTCCCTGCATCAGGTCTTATTGGCTCTGCCTTCGCCGCTATCGGCCACCGGATCGTCGTCATCGGAGGATCCGTCAACGACATACCCTCCCCGCACGTGTGGTCGCTCGACTGCCGCTTCCACACATGGGAGCGTCTTCCTAACATGCGGGTTCCTCGCGAGCTCGCTGCTGCTGGCGTCGTCGATGACAAGCTTTATGTCATCGGTGGTTGCCTGGGTGATACTTGGACGCGCAGCAGGAATTGGGCGGAGGTTTACGACCCGAAAACGGGGAATTGGAGCCCCGTTCCTAGTCCGATCGAGATGCAGCATAAATGGATGCACGCGAGTGCTGTTATTGATGAAAAAATATATGCAATGGCGGATAGAGGAGGTGTGTTTTACGACTCTGGAATCGGAGCCTGGGGCGCGGCGGAGAAGAGACTGGACTTGGGTTGGAGAGGTAGAGCTTGTGTGATCGGCGGTATGTTGTTCTGCTACGACTATCTGGGGAAGATAAGAGGGTACGTTGCGAAGCAAGGGGTGTGGAAGGAGTTGAAAGGGATGGGGAAGAGCCTTCCCAAGTTCTTGTGCGGCGCAACAATGGCGAATGTAGGTGGCAACTTGATGGTGGTCTGGGAAAAGAGAGGTGGAAATGGGAAGGAGATGGAGATCTGGTGCGCGGAGATTAAGGTGGATGATAGCGGTGAGGAGGGAGGAGAGTTGCAGGGTAAGATCCAGTGGTGTGATGTTGTTCTCTCCCTTCCCAACAGCTCCTGTGTTGTGAATTGTCTAGCAGTTGAGTTGTGAATGGAGAGCACTCCAATCTTTGTGCAGCAGACAGAACCAGAAGCAGGCATTGCTTCTTCAAGTGTTGTATTTAGTGCAGGTGCATGTCAGTAATAACCAAATGGAATTGTACAAGGATTGTGGTTGTGATCCTCTCAAGAGTTGGTTCTACTCGTTTTGATATTATATGGATTGATCAAGATCACTCTTCTACATCTTTTTCTTTTCTCCATAGTCCATCAGGGGTAAATGAACTTTGATTTGAAGCATCTTCGTCCTCCAGCTAAACCTGATCTTGTTTCAGTTACATACAAACCCTGAAATGTCACTGTATTCACTCATATATGAACGCAAGCTTCATTTGAGTTGGCACTCACAAGAGTCCGTAATAAAGCAAAGTTACAGCTAAAATCATGTGTGAAGAGAACAAGAAAGCCGAGTCTCTTCAAATTGTCATTCACTGCATCCAGTAAACTTATTACATCAACCATTGCAGCCATCACATCTGCCCAACATTCCCAATGGATAAGCTGAGTGCTACTGTAATTCCTAAACAGTTGCCAAAATCTCATCCAAAACGATTTCAATATTCATATGAAGCACAAGCACCTCTGTTTATTTGCCTCGAATTTTAACTTTCATAGTCCACTGAACCTTTCCTTCCGGAAGTGGTATAGATTTCGGCAGTCGCAGAGGCACTTCAAACTCTCCAAATGTTGACAGTGGCGTTGGTAAGTGCAAGTTTTCAGGCTCAATTTGCACATTAAGCTGTCTTGCAACCTAAATAAACATGAGCAAGAGCGCATGATGAATCAGTAATTACTTGCAGAAATCCCGAGCATATTTAATTATGGTCTAGGACTCTAGGCTACAAACCAACCTAATATTCAAGCTATTACAATTAAAAATTAAAAATTCATGTTGTATTCCACATATATTCATCATCATCATCATACTGCACTTTGATCCCAACTGTACCGGGGTTAGCGGCATGAAGTCAATAGTACGAATTAAATATCCAATGGAGTATTAGTTAACAGTAACGTTCACCAAAAAGCAGTGGCAAAGTTTTACGCCAAATACCTTTATTGTACCAATCTACTAATAGAAGAATCCCCTTTTTCTCCCAAACCTATAGATAAATACTAGGAGTAGTAAACAGCAAAAAACAAAGATCCCCGTCTATCGGTTAATGCATGGCACCTAACCTGCCAAACTTAGGTCAATCAATCCTCAGTTAATTGAGTTGCATGATAGGGAGGTAAACATAAGTAGCCTCGACATGAACAAAACAAGTCGCGTGTAGAATATAACCATTACCTCAGCAACTAGTTCATCTTTGGTAACAGGCATGCGTAACTCTATAGGATCATCTTTAGTTGCACGAGCAGAAAACTTCTCAATGTTAATAAGTCTCCTCAGCACCTGTAACATGTCACGGATCAATAATTCATTTTTAGCACAAATCAACCTGACCTGCTCTCTTACCAGAGGGTAATTCTAAATACTTGATAAGCACTCCGTAATTTGGAATGAAAACTCAACTTTATACAGCAAAACAAAAGCATATAAGAACCAAGATAAAAAACAGTTTTTATAATAATTGAGGCACCCGTGGTCGCAGAACAAACCAGTCTAGAATTATCGAGACGCTTTGCTGCCTTCTCATACTCTTTTGTTTTATCCTCCACCGTCTGTGTTACAACTTTAACTTCCTCAACTTCTTGAGGTTGGTGAATCTGAGAGAAGAGAAACAAGAAGAAAAAAAAGAAAATTAAAAAAAAATAAGACAACAGAGAAAAGCAATGATTATAAACATACGTTAAAGGAATTTTTTAATTGAAGTGTGGAAATGCAAGCAGTAAATTTATGGGTATGGAACCCACTAGCAAAAAAGCACATCGATCAACTGTAAACACAATAGCGTAGAAAGAGAACGGTCTAGCAAAAACCACAACTCTTCATGAATGCACTATGCCAAAACAGTTCAAATGAATATAGTTCAAGAGTAACAAGAAACCTCACGCTGCTCCTGAATAAGATGCTTAAACTTATCAATATTTGGAACAGCAAGCAACTTGGGCATCAAGTGGTTGCGGAAGTAGCCAGGAGCGACCTTCACAGTTTGACCAGCTTTTCCAAGCTTCTCTATGCTCTAAGAACACGAAAACAAAAGTAAAAATCAATAGAAGCCAGGCAGCCGAGCAAATAGATACCACTGGAACAAGTGATCCACAAAATCCAAACAAATACCGTTGTGAGAATGACTTCAAGCTTTCTGTATCTGACTCCTTGACAAGCATACAAGAGAGGTTGGATCATTTGATCACAGCTATGCACAGTGTTCTCTTTGATGATATGCCGAAGGACATTTCTTCCCTGATGCGCAAGAGCCATTGTTACCCTGCTCCAACATCAACCGCCCATCTAACATGAGGACCTCTCCTAATTACTACCTCCATCACAGATAAATTATTAACTTCAATTTTCAGCATTTGATCTATCATTATTTGTTTTCACGTTTTGACATACTCCATAAAATCAAGATAGTTTACATGAAAATTACAAATAGTTTCCAAGTTTCCACTTATTTTGTATGAAAGCTTACTAAAAATCAGACCAGGGAAGCAAATGAGACGAACCTGTGGGGAACAAGGATGGCTGAGCTTGCGGCAGTGACCAAAGGACTGACCGGCTGAGAGCGACGGAGGAGCGAGGCGGAGGCGACGACGCGATTGCGTGCGGTGCTAGGGTGGATGCTCTTCTCCGCTCCGTGTTTCTGTTCCGCTGTGTGTGGGGTGAAAATTAGGTTGCTGGGCCTGAGTGGGTTAGGTAAATATTTGGGCTGAGTATTTCATGTTTGACCCGACCCTAATCCTACTTCAACCCCAACCCCAACCCAATTGTGTCAAAGGGCCTTGTAGGCTAACAAACATGATGCCAATTTCAGCTGGAGGCTAAGAAACATGATAGAAAATTAGGCTAACAAACATGATACCAATTTCATCAGTGCTTCGCGACGGAGGCAACTAAAAAATCAAAATGAGGAATGATTATTTCTAAAATTGAGAAAATTGTTTTTTTATGAATTAGTCGAAAACCTCATTGCAATCTTAGTTTTAAATGTGATAATGATGTTGGAGATATAAATGAAGAGGGAAAAAAACTACTGACATGTGTAACTCCAACTGAATTACAAAACATAGCAAAGTCTAGAACTTGAATATACACGCGTTAAATTATAGGAACAAAACCTATTAATAGGGGGAAAAGGAAGAAAAAAAAACTATTTGATAGCCAAAGCGTGACCTCCGGCAATCAAAGATCTCCCAACTACAGGACGGAAGGCTCAGTGACGAAAGGCAAGACGGAAGATACTTTCGTGCATACGGAGAAAGGTGTGGGTGTGTAGTAGTTACCTTATTTTTGGGTTGGCATCACCCACTTATAGGGTGATGCCCGGACTCTCCCACGTTGGGGTAGAGTGTTTGGTGGGATCTTTTCCCACGCGTGAGCCGCCGACTTCTCGGTTGAGCGGCGGATTGGACATTACTTGCTCAACAGTGTTGGTCCTGACAAAGACTTGAGTGTGTACAACTTTTGTGTCTTGTGTCTTTGAGTGCACTTTGGGCGTTGTGTCTTTGGGCCAGCTTTTTGGTTGGTGTACTATGTTGGAGTACCCATTGGGCCCGGCCCATAAAGCACTGCCAACCGAGATCGACGAGGCGCCTAGTGGCCCATGTACGAGGGCTCGTCGTATTTACGAGGAGCACTCCTCGTATTAGTGGGCTGGCCTATATGGGCTTGGCCCATATGGCGTTGCGTTGGCAATACGGCCATACTGGCCGGGCCCATATATATCGATATGTCCTCCTCCCACACGGAGGATGGGCGGTGGCCCCGTGCTCCGTTTGGAAATTTAATTCGAGTTTAAGATGGCCAGCTACCATTGTATCGAAAAAATCCGGACTTTTTCGTGTGCCTTGAGAACGATTTTTCATATCCTCAGATTGCTTAAATAGGGGAATTAAAACTTTGTTGTCCGTGCTCACCATAAGGCGTTGTGCCGCTTTGGACCTTTAATTTGAGAGAGAGCCCGATTCTTGGCCCAATTGCTGGCCCATTACCGCGTAAGGGGTTGAGCAAAGACTTTTGAAATTGCGCTTTTGCGCGTTTGTAATTATGGGGAAGTCGCTTTCAACTCCCATCGATCTGTACTTATACGCCAACCCATGTGAAGGGTCAGGTTTCCCACATTCTCGCTTTCCTTGCCTTTTCGCCTGCTTTCACTTCCATTTTCGCGATCACCGAAGAATTTTCCGGCGAGTTTCAAGAATCCAGCCGTTGGAACCGGTCGTTCTCATCTCCAGCTACAAATCTGTAAGTGGAATCCCTTTTGATTTCTTGTTTCCGTCGCGACAGATGTCGCGAGTGAGGCGTCGCCGCGCCACCACTCGGGTTCTTGGGTCTAGGTTTTTATTTCTTGAATCGTGATTGATTTACGTAGATGGCTCCCAAGAATCCAAGCAAGCCGGCGTTGGCCCCGATGTTGAGAAAGAGTGGCCCCGTAGCGTCTTGCCGTAAAAGAAGATGCTCGAGATTTGCCGAACCACCACGTTTATACGGGGTTGTTTGTGGCCTTTCCCGGCCGATGTTTTGCGAAAAGGCGGGGTTGGGGTTGAGTTACGAGGCCATGAGGAGCAGACAATGGTCGTCTACGAGGCTCAATCGAAGGCCGGGCTAAGACTCCCACCGTGCTCGCCGTTGCCGCACTGTGCGAGGGTGGGAGTCTCGCTGGCAGCTGGCCCCAAACGTATTTACCACCGTAAACGCGTTTGTTGTGGCTTGCCATTTAGCGAAGGCGGCGGTGTTGCCGGAGACCTTTTGCAGTTTTATACACTGAAAAGGCCGGTTGGGCATCCCTTCTACCAACTGACCCCGAGGAGGTGAAGGTTGGGAACAAATCGGTGAAGATCGGAGTCTTCGCCGAAACCACCACTCATGGGGAACCGGAAGGGCAACTTCTTCTTCATCTTGAAGGAGGACAGTGGGGCTTCCACTGCGTTCTTCGTAAAGGAGAAGAACGCTAGGGTATCGGTGAAGCCCTCTCGTGGGCGGGTAGCGAGGGAAGAGAGCCCTCGACGCCCTTTGTGAATGGGTCGCGGCGAGAGGCTCGAGGAGTGTAAGGGTAAGTTCCCCTTCACACTGGCCAGTCTGGACGAAGTGGTCCTGCGAAGGGTGGGGGTTAGCAGGGCCCATCGTATGTCGGGCCACGTAGACACCCTCAAGGATTGGGTGGAGGGGTTGGATGGAGACCTTATTGAGCGCTTCGAGGGCGCTTTTAGGAACCCCAACGGCCGCCTTGTGTTTCTTGTTGTTTTCTTTGATTTACGTCTTCCAGCTTTTGTTTTAATCTTGACCTCGTGTATTGTTACAGCCAAGATGTCGCACCCCAAAGACTCTTTTGCGAAGAAGCGGGAGTTGAGGAAGCCCTCAAGAAGTTGGCGGAGGAGCAACGCCTCCGAGCCCACCAAGAAAGGCGTCGAGGAGCAACGCCTCCGAGCCCACCAAGAAGGGTGTCGAGGAGCCCCACTGGGTCGTCGAAGGGTGTGGAGCCCGTAGGCGAGAAGGCGTTGGTGACGGAGGCCCAGGCCGGTCGGTGTGGCTGGCCTGTGGATATCGAAGAGCTTTCCGAGGGCTCGATGAGCGAATCCTCGTAGAAAACGCCCTCGAATTACAGTAACACCCTGTTTTGCCTTGTAGTTTTGGCAAACAGTTCTCTTATATTGTATTCTTATCTTCTTTTGTATTTTTGCAGTCGCCGAGGGTGTAGAGGTGTCCTCGGATAGCGCCCCAAGCCCCGCGAAAGACAAAGGGAAAGGGCCAGCCTCTGAGGAGCAGTCCCCCAGCTCCATTCGAGGCGCAGAAGGGCCTGTGGGGCTCTTGGCTGACGCTCGAAGGGCCGCCGTTGCTCCCCGAGCATCTGGGAGGAGGTCTTCGAGGATCTCGAAGACTCTTAAGGGGATTGACCCGGTCTTCGAGCCCCAGCTGCTCGAGGACTACCGTCGTGAGCTACGGCAGAAGACCTTTGGGCGTCAAGGTGTGGCCCTGGTGGAGGCCTGGGACCCCGTGATGAGGGTGACTCGCGACGAGTCGATGCTCCTGGGGGACAAGGAGTTAAGACTAAGAGTTGCCGAGGGGCTCCCAATGCCCCGTGACCGGCACTATCTGAAGCACACGACCCTGGGCCCCCTGGACATCGCCAAGGACATCTGCCAGGACCTTGTTCAAGTAAGTCTGGATTCTCAAGTCTCCTGATTTGCGTTTTTGTCGGACAGTTTTACTCATACGCTTTGTGTTCGTAATTTGTAGAAGGCTGTGCTGGCTCAAGGCCTAGTGGCCAAGATCGAGGAGCTTGAAGTCCTCGTGAAGAGGCTCGAGGCCAAGGCAAAGGACTCCGGGGAAGTGGAGAGTCTGAAGAAAGCCTTGGCCGAGAAAGAGGCTGAGTTGGCTGCCTCGAGGAAGGGAGAGGCCAACGCTGAAAGTGCTATGGGCCTCGTTGGTCAAGAATCGAAGGCTGCCACGGCTAAGGGGAAGGAACTCGAGGCCCTATTCCTTGCCGAGCAAAGAGCGAAGAACGACCTTGAGGCCGAGGTGGAGCGGTTGGTCGGGAGTGCCAACGGATGGAGGCCGGGCCGGAGAGAAGGACAGGCTCATCGAGGAGCTGTCCTTGAAGGCTGCCAAGGCCGAGGAGAAGGAGAAGCTCGTGGAGGAGCTGCATGCGAGGGCTGCTCAGGCGAGGAGAAGGCCTCAAACTTGGCAGCCCACGTTGAAGAGCTGGCCGGGAACCTCAACAGTGTCTTTGAGCAACGGCTTGGCTGGTCTTTCAGCCTTGGGCAACTTGAAAAACAACTTGGCCTCAAGTTGTTCGAGGCGAAAGTCTTGAGCCACGCGTGTTTATCAAGCCCATCGCAGAGAGGACTGGTCGAGTGGGCGACTTCTTGAGGCGCCGACCGAGAGATTGGTTGAGGCCCAAGCAATGGAGGGTTCGTTATCTTTGAGGGTTCCTACGATGCCGCCATCAAGTGGAGGCTATGGTTGGAGAATCACAGCTGGAACCCCTCGATGCGATGAAGGTCGAGGAGCCCTCCCAGGCAGCTCTGTTCGCGAGGGGGAGGGCAGGGAAGAACTTAGGAGCAGGAGATCCGTCTGCTATCCTGCCCGGGCATGGAGAGGATGCCCCTGCTGCGCCCCCAAACGATGATGCCCCCACTTAGTTTCGGGGTTTGTAATTAACTTTTGCTCATTTTTGATAAGATACAGAATATGTCAACATTTGTTGCCTTTGTAATTGCCGTATGAGTATTACTTGCATAGTGCGAAGTGTCCGTACTCGTGCCGGGTAAAATATTGTAGAAATGAATTGTTGTAATTCTTCGTGAAGTGATTTTATTCAATGTGCGTTGGTCGAGCAGTGACCTTGCGATTAGTAGTATGCTCGACGTAAAGACTTGGAATATTGCCTGTCCTTTGATGCACGAGCAGTATTTTGTGCAAAGCAAATGCTTTAAATACCCTTGTCTATGCATGGAAAGGAAAACGTATAACTTAGACGTAGTAAGGCCTCAAATCGTCGACATGGTAGTCATTTTTGAGCTGTTTGCCTTGATGGTCCTTTAACTTGTATACGCCCTCTCTTCCTTTACTGTGTACCACATAAGGCCCTGCCCATCTGGAACGAAGTGCGCCATGGCCAGGATTACGACCTGACAATTCCGCTTTTAGCAAGACCATACCACCCACGTGGATCTGCTTTGCCCGAACTTTGGCGTTGTGATCGAGGTTTGCCCTTTGTCGTAAGGCCATAAGCCTGAGTCTAGCACCTTCGCGGAGTTCCTCGACGAGGTCCAGACGCGCTCGAAGGCCGCTCTCATTGTGAGGGCGTCGTAATACAGCGTCCGGATGGTGGGTATTGAGACTTCGTTTGGTTGTAAGGCATCGACGCCGTAAAACAAGGAGAAAGGAGTTTCTCCGTGGGTCCCCGTGTAGTTGTTCGATAGTCCCAGAGGACGCTGGGTAGGGCCTCGACCCACTTTCCTTTTTCGTCCTCGAGGCGCTTTTTTAAGCCCTCTTTGATCGTTCGATTCGTTACTTCCACCTGGCCATTTGACTGGGGGTGCGCCACAGGAGCGTAGAGCATTTGTATGTTCATCTTGGTGGCCCAATCCTTAAGCTTTTGCTTGCGGGTGGAGTCCCATTATGCAGTGATTATGGCTCTTGGTGCCCCGTATCGTGCTACAAGGTCGTGCGGAGGAAGTGTATGACCTTGGCAGTTGTGATTTTCTCGAGTGGCTGGACCTCGACCCACTTAGTGAAGTAATCGACGGCCACTATACAAAATTTGAACTGGCCCTTGGCCGTAGGCATTGGGCCGATTAAATCGAGGCCCCACAGAGCGAAGGGTATGGGGTAGGTCTCCGTAACCACCTCGTTTGCCGGCTGTCGTTGGATGCGAGAATTGAGTTGGCATTTATGGCACGTTCGTACCAAATCATGCGCGTCTTTCCTCAAGGTTGGCCAATAATAACCGAGGCGTAAGCATTTGTGTGCTAGCGCATCGGAGCCGATGTGTGCTCCACGAGACTCGAGTGGACTTCGTTCGGGATGAGCGTGGAATCGTCGGGGCCAATACATCGCTGCAAAGGAGTAGAATATCCTTTACGCCATAACGCGCCATCTATGATGACATGGCGGGCTGACTGCGTCCTTATTTTCTTTTGCAACGCTGGTGGGCCCTCGATTGCGCCAGTTTGGAGATACTGGAGGATTGGGTCCCTCCAATCAGTGCTGCGTTGGCGTCGATTGCGTGGATTGTATTTATCGAAGGTTGTGCTAAGGTTTCGAGGAGTGCATCCGCCCGCCCCTTAGACAACCTGTCACCACGGTGTTTTGATCCCTTGGGATCTTGTTAATATTTAATCGCTCGAACTGCCTTTGTAAGCTCTTTACCAAGCGCAAGTACCTCGAGAGTACGGGGTCCTTGCAGTCATTGGTCCCCGCAACCTGGCTTACGACGAGCCGTGAGTCACTGTGCGGTTAAACGTCGCAAGCCAGCTTTGAGCAGTCTTGAGACTGCTACGAGGGCCTCGTATTCGCCACATTGTTTGTGACGGGAATGGAAGGCCACTCGTAAGCTAGCCTCCATGCCGTGTGGGCCCCGGATATGAACGCCTCCTCCCGGGCGATCGGCCTGGATGAACCATCCACGAACATGTCCCACTCGGGAGGCTCCAACTCCGGTGATGGTTCCCTCGAAGGGCCATGCTCGAGGGGGTAAATGGAAAGCTTCGGCCATGAAATCCGCCAAAGCTCAGTGCCTTTATTGCTCGTCGAGGCTCAAACTTGATGTCGTACTCCCAGGTTCGATGCACAACGAGCTAAGCGACCGCTATGTTCCGGTCTGTTTAGAATGTCTCGGATTGGTAAGTCTGTTCGACAATGATTGTGTGGGCTTGGAAGTATGCTCGCAACTTCTGGCAGCCACGATCGGGCGTAGATCGTTTTTGGAGGGTGGGTAATTAACCTCAGCCCTCGTAGCGTGTGGCTTATGTAATAGACGGGCCACTTTGTTGTGGGCCATCCTCCTTAACGAGCACCGCCGACACGGTCTTGTTCGAAGTGGAGAGGTAGATGACGAGTTCGTCCCGGTTGCGGACATTTCAGCGTTGGCAAATCGGAGAGGTGTTTCTTGATTTGCTCGAATGCTTGTTGGCACTCCGGAGTCAAGTGAACGCCTTCTTCATGCGAAGCTGCTCGAAGAACGGCTTACACTTGTCCCAACTTGGAAATGAATCGCCCCAAGGCAACAATTCTTCTGTAAGTTCTTTGGATTTCTTTAATGCTCCTTGGTGGCGCCATTTCCGTGATGGCTGATATTTTCTTAAGGTTGGCGTCGATCCCCTTTCGGAGATCATGTAGCCCAGGAATTTCCCAGCTCCAACAAAGAAGGAACACTTGGCTGGATTGAGCCTCATGTTATATCGCCGGAACGATTCGAAGGTCTCGGCCAGGTCTTGAAGGTGATCTTCGAATGTCATGCTTTTGACAATGACATCGTCGACGTATGCTTCAAGGTTACGGCCCATCCGGTGGGTAAAAACCTTGTTCATTAGACGCTGGTAGGTGGCTCCAGCGTTTTGAGCCCAAAGGGCATTCGAACGTAGTAATAGACGTCATCACCGATTGTGAACGCTGTTTTGAAGGCGTCCTCGGGATCCATGTAGATTTGGTGGTACCCACTCTTAGCGTCCATGAAAGACAAGTACTTATACTTGGAAGTTGCGTCCACGAGTTGGTCGATGACAGGTAACGGGTAGGGGTCCTTTGGACAATGCCTATTGATGCCCGTGAAATCAACGCACATACGAAGTTCACCGCTTGTTTTGTCACTAAAACTATGTTAGCGAGCCACTCAGTACTTGAATTTCTTTTATTATTCCGGCTTCGAGGAGTTTGGAAACCTCTTCTTTTACAAACTTCTTCTTAGAAGGGGCCATACCCCTTTTTTTTGCTTAACCGGTTTGAGTCCGGAATACATTCGGTTGTGGGTGATGACGCTGGGTCGACACCCGGCAGATCCTTCAGGCTCCGTGCGAAGACGTCAAGGTTTGCCTCGAGGAGGTGGATGAGCGCCATCTTCTCCTTCTGCTCCAGTTTTTGCCAACCTTGAACTTCTTGCACAGGAACGACGTCTACCTCCTCTGTCAAATCATCAAGGCGTGGCACTGTCGTCGGGATCCGTAAGAGCATCGACGCTCTTCGAGATTTGTGGATCAACCGTCGAGCTCAAAGAGGCGACATAATTTGTCCGCGCCGTTCGCTGGTCGATGTAGATGGTTGCATCCCCACGAGGTGTTGCAAATGTGATTGTAAGGAGCGGATGTCGCACCTCATGCTGAAATCGACCTGGCTTGGTCGGCCGATGATTGCGTTGTAAGTTGAGGGCACTTCGAGGACCAAGAACTCCGTCATGATGGAGTGGCAGTCAACCGTGCCGAATGTGTGTCCCGATGAGCATGAGGGTAGGCCGACGACCCTATAGTTGGGACAATGTCCCTACCAATGCCAAATGTAGGGCCGGAGCTCCTTCTTACGGCAGACATGTGTACCCCGAGCTTTTCGAGCATGTCTTTGAAGATGACATCGGTATTCGCGCCGGTGTCGATGTAGACTCTGCCGGTGTCGAAACCTGCGATCCTTGCCGTGATAAGCGGCGGATCGAGTGTGGAACGACAACCTTTGTCCCGTTAGGACGGTAGATGACATTCTCCTCGAGGTGGTCGATCTGCAAGATTTCCCTCGCGTAACGCTTCTGGAGGAGGCACCTTCCGACTTTGTGAGGACATGGATGGTGCCCGCCGGTGGTGGTGGTGGCAAGTTGTGCCTTCGAGGACTATTGTGTCGACGACGCGCGTTTTTCGCGGTCGTCGTTGTCGTCGTCCTTCTTACGACCCTTGGGGAAATCCTTGCAAGGGGAGTCGGAGTCGGACAGGAATTCCTTGAGCTTGCCTGCTCAATCATCTCGAGATGAGATTCCGGAGTTGAAAGCACGCCTCCGTGTCGTGCCCACGATCCTTGTGGTAGAGGCGATTTGTCAAAGCCCCTCGTGTTCGTATGTTGGATGGGTTGTGGCCACGTGGGAACCTTGTTCTGCTTCTCCAGCAGTGGCAGAATGTTCGTGCGGGTGTCACGGTGTGTGGGGAGGTGATCGGGGTCCTCGAACTGATATTCGAGGCTGGTACCTCGATGAGATAGGCCCTTTGTCGAACTTCTGTTGCGTTCGTTTGTGGGAGGCCTGCTTTGTAGGGCTTGTTCATTTCCTCGGAGTTCATGAATCGAGTTGCTCGATCGATGAACTCACCCATAGTTGTGACTGGGTTTTCGTTGATGTAGTAAGCTAGCCTTGACTCGCGCTGTAGGCCTTGAGTTACGGCCAAAAGTTGCATGTCCGAGGAGAGACCCTGGACTTGGACGGCTTCCGCCTGAAACCGTCGGATATAATCACGGAGTGGTTCCTCCCTTTCTGTTTCACTCTTAACAAGTGTTGGACAGTCTTGGGAGGTCGAGCCCCCATGAAGTGGCGTAGGAACGATGAGGCGAGGTCCTTAAAGCATTTGAAATGCTGGCCTCGTAGCGTTCGAACCATGTTGAGGCAGCCACTTTTATTGTGGAGCTGAAAGCCTTGCAGAGTATTGCCTCAGAGGCCAGTGCCATCTCCATTTGGGAGATGTTTCGTCGCAGATGGTCGACGGGATACGTTGTAGCGTCGTAGCTTTCGATGACCGGCATTCGAAAGCTGGCGGCGCTGGGCGGCGATTATGTCCTCTGTGAACGGCTGCGTCAGGAGGATCTCGATATCGTCGAGGACCAGGTTTGGTGTCTTCACCTGTTCCTCGACCACATTGATTCGTCGGAGGAGGTCGTCGACGTCTAGGTTCCCAGCTGTTTGGTTTTGATTTTGGGACTGTTCGTCCCTGTCGTTGTGAGGCGGGAGGCGAGCAGTCTGCATTTCCGCCTTGATGGTTTTTACCATGAAGGCTTTCAGCTCGTTAAGCATGCTCGCTTGGAGCAGCGCTATCGACCGGGATCGACGATGACTGCTGGGGGATCGCCGAAGTCCCCATGAGTATGTCGAGTGGCCGCTCGCGGCTGCGGTGGTCTTGCCCTCGGGTGTACTAGTAATAGGGAGCGGCGGGATGGCCATCGATTGAGGTTGTGGGGCTGTTGTGTCCCCATTGCGTCACCCGGCGGGCGTGGAGGCACATCGGAGGAACTGAAGCGGCGTCCTCGGCGTGCACACTTGTTGTGCGTTCTCCTTGTTTTCGCCATGAGAGTGGTAAGGAGAGAAAAGTAAGTTGCTTAGGAAAGAAAAAAGCGACTGCTTTTTCGTTTCCCATGACGGCGCCAAATTGATAGCCAAAGCGTGACCTCCGGCAATCAAAGATCTCCCAACGGTTGGGGACGGAAGGCTCCGTGCACGAAAGGCAAGACGGAAGATACTTTCAGTGCATACGAGGAGAAAGGTGTGGGTGTGTAGTAGTTACCTTATTTTGGGTTGGCATCACCCACTTATAGGGTGATGCCTGCACTCTCCCACGTTGGGGTAGAGTGTTTGGTGATCTTTTCCCACGCGCGAGCCGCCGACTTCTCGGTTCAGAGCGGCGGATTGGACATTCTTGCTCAGCAGTGTTGGTCCGACAAGACTTGAGTGTGTACAACTTTTGTGTCTTGTGTCTTTGGTGCGGCTTTTTGGCGTTGTGTCTTTGGGCAGACTTTTTGGTTGGTGTCTTATGTTGGAGTACCCATTGGGCGCTATCAGCCTCTTCTTCTGAGAAAGATCGCCTGGTGGCGCCTGTACGGGCTCGTCGTATTTACGAGAAGCGGTCATTTATTTAGTGGCACTGCTGATATGGGCAGCATATATATGCACGTTTACGTTGCAATCTGTATGTACGGCCATTCTATATATATCACTATTGTTAACTGTTGATGGACCAAAACATAGAGAGGGAGAGAGAGGAAATAGAATAAACTAAAATTGTTAAATGATCAAAATGAGAAATTTTAAAAGCAAGAAGAAGACAAATAATAATGCTCATTTATTGTAGCACTCTCTTTGACAAATATATAATGTGGAAAACATGGAATACAAAACAAACAAAAGAATTAAACCAAAACAAAAGAAAAAGAATAACACATAATGCTTAAATCATAAAATTAAAAATCGTTGGGGCCAATGGAAAAATCATAAAAATGTAGGACAGTAAATAAATTGTTCAGTAAGAGTAAAAAGGAAAAAGAAAAGAGGTAGAAGCCACAAAAAAATAGTGTTCACTATGTTAATCAATGATATAAGTGTTATGACATAAAATATAGTACAAAAAGAAAGAAGATAATAAGAGTAAAACAAAAGTATAAGGAAAAGTAAATGCTTAAATCATAAAATATTTGGGTCTAATTTGTATAAAATATAAAAACGTAGGATGACAAATGAGTTTTTTTTCCTAAACATTAAAAAAGGCTTAAAAACTAATGTTCAACAATACAAAAAGAAAAAAACGGAAAAGGCTTTTAGTGTTTGAAGTTTGAGAAGCTACCACAAATGTTCAAATAAACGTCTCAACCTTTAACAATAATCTCAAACAATTTTTTAAAACGAAGCCACAATCTTTGTTTATGCGAAATCATTGAAAGAAGAAGCATATAACGTACGCAGAAAATGAAGTCCGAAGGAACCTTGATGACAAATCTCTGCTCCGTTTAAATCCTGTGCATGTTTTCACACGAGGCAACATTTAGCCATTATTCGTATAAGTTCTCAGGTTATTTACCACGTCCTAAACAAAGCAAGACCTTTCGTTCATCCAAACACCACCTCCCAGCTCTTTGCGGCTTCGCCATCTCAACATTTAGCCATCATCCTCAGCCTTTGAATCAGGTAGCAAAGTATTCCAAAGTTTACATGTTTCTTGCACTGACCAAGAAAAGGAGACCTCTTTTTGCCAACTCACCATTCATTGGTAATAAGATGGACTTCTTATTTTGTTAGGACTTCTTATTTGATAAGACCGCTTTAAAGTGTGTAACGAAACGAACGATCAAAAACAGTTCCTGGAAAGATGAAGGCCATAAATACAATAGATACGACTCTATGGCCTAGCCTTGTACGCCACATTGTAGCTTTCCCTTCATAGATGAGATATATACATGAGCATTCAAAGTGCTAGTTAAATTGGAGAAGAGCACCCTATTTCATTAACAGCGGGAACCTCTCCCATCTTCAGGTCTTTAAAAATTGAATGAACGGAACTACCAGAGACATACTCCTAGTCCTAGTTCTCTACACTAGCATACATGTAGGAAAACCAGAACTCTGCAGAAAATTACACCGCACTATCCTGAAAGACCCCCATTTCCATGTTCATGGCCCATCCTCTTGCGCTGAAATAGAGTATGAAAGGTTTCCGATTAAAGGTAAGAAGAATAATCCTCTCTGTACAAGATTGAAGGGCAAAACAGTAATGCAAAATGGAATATACGTACTGCTCAAGATAAAGCCTTGAAGCAAGCTCTGTGCTCTCTCCGCCTGCTCTGGTGTACCTGATATCCGGATGATCTTTTCCGTAACCTCTGGTCTATCATCTACGAGGGTCACAGTGGCACCTGACAGCTGCACAATAAACAACATTTAAGAGTCAAAGCTACACAGTAGCTCGACTGAAATCAAGTATTTAACTGAATCAGCGCTTCTCACCTCACTTATCTGAGCTAGTTTCATTTTCGATTTTGCTATGAGTTTGGGAACTGCATACTCTGGTATCACGACTTCTAATGTACTTCTAGTCACAAGTGGTAAAGACAATCTATAGTTTATAGGACAGATACATTTCAACAGTCAGCACCACTGTACACCACGAGAAAATAAAGGTCGGGTGAAAACAGAAAACAAAAAACAAAATACCATCACCTGTTTGCTGCACTTGGAATGTCTTCACGTTGTTCACTTCCATTCTGCCTAAATGACTCATTGCCAAAGGCCCCAGGTTCCTGCTAACAATGTCAATGGTAAATCCAGTTAGAAATATCAAAAATGGTGTAGATCTTGTAAAACCAACAAAATGCAGCTCTCAAAGTGGCTAGGGGCGCCTATGAAATAAAACAAATTCTCCAATTTATAATTGTATACAACTCTTGGCCAGGATACAAAAGTAGGACGAGGTTGCCACTGATAGTTGGGAAATCAAATGATAGAATAAAGCATCAGAACACAAGGAAACGATAAAAAGAACAGAAGACAACCTTTGCAAGTGCTGATGCTGCTACACTTTGTAAATTCTGACGGGTCCCATTAGAAGCACTGCTGGTTTGGCAATCACGGGAAGCTGTCAAGTGACTTGGGGAATCACCCTCAATGCCAGAGCCAAAAGTATCTCCAGCAGAGACAGGCAACTGCGATGCATCCCTTGGAAAGAAATCTCTGTACACATAACTCCGCAATCTTGATGTCAGCTCAACAAGAGCACTGCGAGCTGCCTTTATCTCTCCCACTATCTGTCGATGGTGTGCAAAATAGATCCATAGATAAGTTGACATTGTCATCCTTAATTTTGTAAACATTGCATTGATACAAATATATACAATCCCATGAAGCCCCTTTCAAGCTCGGAATTAAGTACTCCCTCCATTCCATAAAGACCGTAGTTTTTGCTCGGACACGAAGATTAAGGTAAACAATTGAAGGTGTGTGTTTTAACAATTTCTCCCACTTCAAAAGAGGGAAACAAAAATATGGTGGGCCTAAACTTTGAGATGAGAGGAAAGAAAGAGAAACTCTAGCTCCTACTTTAAGGTGGGAGGAAAGAAAGAGAAGTCTAGTGGCCCAACCTTAATATGTGAGAATAAGGTGGTAAAATTGGTAGTAATTAACTTAAGAGAAAATCATCATCATCACAGCACCTTAATCCCAACTACTTTGGCGTCGGTGGCATGAAATTTATAATGGCAATTAATTGTCATAAATTAGTTGACACTATAAATTCATGCAGAAGCGTAGCGGCAAAATTTTACGCCGGATGCCCTTCTTGTCGCAACCTTCTTCTGAAGGAATAATGGGATGAAATTTCAAACCGTATCATCATAGGTTTTTCCACTTTCATGGAAAATATCATGAGACGGCGATGAGTTGAGATAATTGCTCTAGTCATGTCCCACTACAAGATTGATAATGCAGAATCAACATGTACATTATGGAACATGACTGCTAATTAACTTAAAAGAAAAGATGCAATTAATTTAAGACAACTCAAAATGGCAAAAACTACAATTTTATGAGATGGTGGGAGTAACATTTTGCATCTTGTGTATTCATGCAGTTAAAGAGGTAGCTAATGACACACCTGCACAAGTTCATCAACATCTGATATACACGGAGGAAGTTCTTCCCTATGCAAAATCTGTATGTTTGCACCTGTTATCCTCTTCACCTCAGATAATGGTCCATCTCTTCCTTCTAAGCGTCCAATTTCATTGGATGAGATGACCAGCCTAGTGGTCACAATATTGTCTTTATCGGGAACAAGGTCAACCATTTGAGTTTGGATGTGCAGCAATGCTTCTTGAGCAGGAAACAATTCATCATCAGGACCCTGGCACCCAAAATGTTCATTAAATGTCCATTCAAGTCAAATGTGTTTGGTAATACAAACTTTCTAACAATGGTGGCTGACAATTTATATTTGGTTTGGTTAAATATTTGAAATACAGGTGGCGATATGATTTGATTTTCCTAAAAACCACAGAGAGTTACCTCATCTGAAGATATGATAATTATCTGTTCATTTGAGCCAGCAACAGGATCAGCAACCTTAACATCCACCCCTATTTCATTTTGAAGCAGGTCTACTATGCCATCGGACTCTCCAACAATACTGTTTATCCTGTCTACAGGACAAAGAATTCTAAACACAATGTCCTCACCATCAACAGGTTGTGCATCTTCTGTCATGGGGGCAGGGCCAGCCTCTGTAGTAAAGCCAGAAGAACGTGAGGCACAATTGTTACTCCTGTAACTGGAAACGGAGAGTCTTGAACCAAAACGAGCCCCATCTATGGATGAACGACGTGATGCATTATTTGCATAAGGAATAAAGTCATCATCTGGAAAGAATTGTTCCGGTGAATGCAATCTTCCAGGTAAATGACTGCGATCACGATGCTGACTCTCCCTTAAGCGTGATGAAATAAGTGACATAGCATTCTTCACGTTATTTTTTTCACCCACAACCTGCGACAAAGAACCGTGTCACATACCAAGGAATCTCAAGTTCAATCTCTCTCATCAATAATGATGATAGAAAGCTCATATTGAGTCTTAAAAACCATGGGCGATAAACAGTCTGAATCAGATCAAGTAAGACGCAAATTATCCCATCTAATAAAATCATGCAATAGACTGCTAGTTTCAACCATGTGAATTGTGATGCCAAGTTACATGGTAACCTTTGAGCCTAGAGTACCATGCACTGAGAGAGATCATAAATCTAAATAGCAAGTATTTTACACCCTATTTTGGAGTGACATGTATTTATAATGCCGATTTTCATGGGAAACACTGGCCCTCAGGCTCATAGAACATTCCATCTTATGTCTCAGCATTTTTTGTTAGGTGAAAGCTCTATTGTCCTTCTGAGAGGGGGCAGCCTCAATATCTTGAGGATAAAACTCAAAACATTTCATTGATCAGCGATAACACCACTGCCAAAGCAGATGAGCAAGTGATTGACCATGGTCATATAACGTTCTCCTGGTCTAGGTAAAATCCAGCGACCAGTTTGAAGAGCGCCATCGTCATGGACACCAAGATCAAAGAGTGGTGATCTCAGTATCACCACATCAAAAGGTTTTAATGTCCTGAATAAGATGAGGTACTTAATCGCAGATCATTTAATTTAACTCATCGAAACATCTGTTAAATTTTAGCTTCAAGCAGACCTGTACTATCTCCTCGGACATGGAAACGCAGCGGGGAAGCGTATGGTCCCTGGGTAGAACCCTGATCTGAGTCTTAGTCTCCATTCTCATTTGCTCAATAATTTTCCCTCCTTTCCCCAACAAACACCCGACGTGCATTCTCGACACCACCAACCTTGTAGCCACTCTACCCCCGCCGGACCTCACTCCGCCGTAATCTTCCTCCTCCTCCCCACCACCGCCGTAACCAAACTGCGAATCACTATCCAAAATCCTCTCGTGTATAAGGTGGAGAGCCTCCTGCGCCGGCGAGAAAGACGGCATTCGCCCCTCCGGATCCCGGCGGCGCGTGTCCGAAATCTCAATAATCCGCTCCTCGTCCCCAGGCATGAGCTCGTGGACATTGATCCAAGCGCCGGTGTGCTGCCGTATAGACTTGATTATGCTGCCGGACTTGCCTATTACGCCACCTGCCTTCATATCGTGACAGAGGATTCGGTAGCTGGTGGTAACCATGAGGGAACTGTCCGCGGGCTTAGAAGGCCGCACGGCGCCGTTACCGCTGCTCCCGCGGTGACGGTGCCCGGGGGGAGCGTAGTGGTGGTTGTACCGGGGCTTGGTACGGCCAACGGCGTCGCCGTCATAGTCCTGGTCATAGGAGTAGTAGTTACGCTTGGATCTGGATCGCTCCATGGAGGTCTTGCTTCAACAGTTTTCAAAGTATCGTCAAAACGAACTACAAACTTGGGCACCTAGGGTTTGCAGGGTCATGTCCCGGTGGCTCCTCCGGTCTTTTTGCTGAGAAATTTGTTCACCGGAGAAAAGCGAGATTTCTAGAAGTACAGCTTGTTTAGAAGCTCGATTTTAAGTCGCATAGCTACAAATTCAGAGTTGAATCGAACAATTTTTGCATCCGTCTTCCCCTAAATTTCTCTAGTCTTTTTTCTACAGAAAAGTCTTTTCAATTAAAGATGGAATGGATGCTTCGCTTTCTTTCTGATGCAAAATCTCTCAGACGTCAGAAGTACTGGTCGGGGTAAAGTAGATACAAGTTTCGAAACGACGGCGTTCAGTAAGGCAAACGAAACGTCTCTTTGCTGATAATTGACCCTAA
The DNA here is from genome assembly GCA_024586325.1 of Stellera chamaejasme. Classification (NCBI taxonomy): domain Eukaryota; kingdom Viridiplantae; phylum Streptophyta; class Magnoliopsida; order Malvales; family Thymelaeaceae; genus Stellera; species Stellera chamaejasme. The sequence continues at coordinate 6,433,124 of CM044982.1, read as the reverse complement.
TCCACGCAATTAGCCAAATGATCATCGTCCTTACTTCTACCCATCAACTTCCCCGCTCAACCACCTCAGCTTTTTTAAAAAAAACACTGAAAAAATTTGAATTTTTTTTTCATAATCGATTCCGCGTTCTACATTTCTTTTTAGTAAAATTTAGTGGTTACATATATAAAAATGTTTTCAATTTTAGCGAAAGAAATGAAGGTTAAAAGCTACTTGAAATATTTTGGGCCGTAGAAATTTAATGGAAAACAAAGGAAGAAAAAACACAAAACTGTAAGAACGTCTAGGACCAAGACTTGTCCCAAAAACCAATGGGAGCATGGCTAAAGAATCGGCCAAAGAAATAAAAAAGGTGTGTGAAAAATGTGAAAATGGGTCATTTTGGTAGACGAAAAAACACACAGCCTTAGTACCTCATGATTTTCAAGGGCGCAAATTTCGTCTTTGGAACCATGATTTGGTGCATATGAGTCGTTCTTGGTCACTACTAATTGATCGGAATCAAATAAACACAATGAACACGTGATTATTTAAGGTAATTATATCGTGAGGTTAATCTTATGAGATGTGAGTTGGAGTATTTTAGAAATTCTACTATCATTTTATAATTAATTACATAATTTATATTGTGTCTCATATTTACTCTCTCAGTAAATATCTATGAAATGTGTTTTGCTCGTTTAATTTATTAGATTAATTAGTTAAATTAATTAATTAGTAATATATTTTGGTAAATGTTTTTCCACATACATATATGGTAAATAAATTGATTCTAATATATATATATATATATATAATCCTTGACAACATTTATGTATAATTATTTGTAGAAACTAAAATATTCATTTTTATTTATGTATAATCATTTTATGCTATAAGCCATAATGTCGATAAAAATATAAATTAAATCTTAAAAAACAATTGATTGATATCATTTTTCTCTACATAAATACAATACTTAAAAAAACTATTAATAAAGATAAACATGGATTAATATAATATTTTGATTGGATATATAGCTCCAACTAAAGGTTTAAAGATATAATATTACTCCCATCATCCGGGTGAAATGCATAGAGTTTTATAGGTTTTGTATTTCTAACTTTTCAGTCCTAAATGTTTTCGAGTTAACAATCGAGTCATAAACGTTTAAAATCATAGCTCATTTCAGTCATAAATTAACATTTTTTTGACATGTGGCTAACGGATCAGCCACATGGCATTAACGCGTTATCAGGTGACCACCTTCAAAAGTGAAAAAAGATTTAGGATTAATTTGTTAATATCAAGGTTTTTTGGAGGTTTTTTTAACGTAAATCTTCTAATTTGTGAGCGTTGCCACCAGATCTTCTTCGCAACCACCGGATGAACTTTATCCATGGCACTTGAAGCCACCTCCTACGGGCTCACTGGCCACAGCCTTTCTCTCCATCCTCGTGCAACCAGGCTTGCTCACCGAAAACAAGACATGGCTTAGACGTGCCAGCGGCAACCAGATATGAAAGAACCTGCATCAGCTTGCCATGCCCCACCTCGTCGTCTCCTAGCCTCATATTTGATTTGTAGCAGTCGAAAACAAATCAAATTTCCAATCTTTCAGAAACTTTAACTAAAACCAACATTAAAACTGATTAATTTTCGAGAATACGAAAGACTTAATTAATTACCACGAAGGTGTTGCCGATGTTGACGACAAATGAGTCTGGGTTGGGGATAATGGACCGTAACATTGATCTCCCATTGTGTTAGTCACATTGTTCCGAACAAGCTTTCCGGCATTTTTCCCGGTTGAGAGCCGTAATGAAAGTGTTTCCTTCCGTGGGAGCTTGGACGAGAACCGGCCGGTGAAACTACTGGAGTATCCACAGTGCTCGCTAGCTTTCCTCAACGCCTTTTGTTTCTCACGCAGCAAGAGCTCGAAGAAATCCTCTAATGTCAACGAGCGGGACAGTGAGTTGTCGTTTTGGCAAGGCTGCTCGTGGTCCGGGCACACAAACTGGTCGGGTATCTGAGCCTGATTGCAGAGGACAGACCGACAGAGGCATCGAAAACCAGAGGTTTGTTTGGTGGTTGTTGGAAGGAAGGAGTTAATTTAGTAATTTGTTAAGTTTTGGGTGTAATATGTAAACAACTACATTTAAATGTTTGTTTTTGTAGTTTTTCTATGCTTTGTAATCTGTTAGGTTGGCCAACTATAATGGCTGCTTTGTTAACCGTGTCAAAAAACGATAATTTAGGACTGAAATGAGCTATGATTTAAACGTTTGGGACTCAATTGTTAACTTGAAAATATTTAGGACTGAAACGTTAGAAATACGCAATCTATAGGACTCTTTATGCATTTCTACCCCATCGTCCATTTAAAGATGCATCAGTTTGACATGTATGTGGTTGGGAAATGCTATGCACCATCGCTTGAGCAATTGCTCAAGCAGTCGCCACTTCTAAAATTGCCACGTGGCAGCTCTTCCACACAACAAACCCGCTAATCGAGTGATAGGTTGGATTAGTTTTTTTCTTTTTCCTTTTTTTATTAACTACATGAGTTTAATTGTTTTATTTTTATTTTGATACATACTAAACTACGTGAATTTAATTACAAGAGAAAGATGACAATAAGAAAAATGCATTACTCCGACTAATGATGTATGAGTAAAATACATTTTTAGTCAATTTTCTGTAACATATGTCTTATTTTAGTTCCACTTTAAGAATCCATCTTATTCTGATAATAAAGTTGTGGTTTTCTATCCCATTTTAGTCCTTACGTCAAAAAATATGTTAAGTTTTCTGTTAAGTACGTTATTTTTACATATCTACTTAAAATTTGGTCATTCAAGTTTTAACAAATGTTCATTTTAACCTTTAGCCATTTGTTCTACATATACCGAAGAACGACGAATGCCACTATTCATTTTAACCTCCCAGTCATTATTAAAAAATTTATTGTTATGTTGTGACATACATATTTTTAAAATAAATTACAATGTAAATATAATTTTGACAGGGGCCCGATTTTTCTTTTCCTTTCGAGTCCCGAAAATCTCAAAGTCGAACATGTAAACACTTATAAAAAAATGATAGACTAAAAACTATAAAATAACAAAAACAAATGTCTATATTTTTTCAGGACATAAGAAGTACTAAGTTAAAATTTACATCATCATCATAAAATATTTAAATAAATCACAAACCGGTTGATCTGAAGTCATTGGTTAAGTGTATTTGTAAGTACATAACAAGGGGAAATGATAAAGTAAACATTACTCTCTCTTGAAAAATTGGAATATATTTTATTGTCAATCATCGTTATTTGAACAATAAGTTAAAGTTTACAAATAATCTTAAAATATTTAAATAAATCAAATACTCGCCAGATCCAAAAAAAATACTATTATTATAAATACGGAGTATTATTAACTGAGAGTGTTCCTAAAGAAATACGGAGTAGTATTATGTTTCATATGTCAAAATGTGAAAATAAAATTATTATATATTTTAAGAGGATATAAATTTTTAGTTACATAACCATGATGGACAAAAACTGAACTCCGATTTTTTTTTAAAAAAAAACGTCGACGATTATTAATTAAATTCACGTAGGTAGGTTAGTATATGTATCAAAATAAAAAAATAAAACAATAAAACTCATGTAGGTAATTAAAATAAAAATAAAAATAAAAAAAACTAAAATAACCTAACCCATCACTCCTGTAGCTGGTTTGTTGTGTGGAAGAGCTGCCACATGGAAACTTCATAAGCGACGACTGCTTGAGCAATTGTTCAAACGATTGTGTTAAGCATTTCCATATGTGGGTTAAGAATGATTATTGACTTGAGAATGAGAAGATAAAATATGTATATAAGATAAAATTAATTTTTTTGGTGGAAATATATGTAAAGTGCACTGAATATCTCTTAATTTTAATTATTGTACTATTGAGGTGTCATTTAAAACTTTGAACTATATAATAAAGTTTGTAAATAATATATATAAAAGTTAAAAACATTCATTGATCATTGAACATAAATTATATATTTATATATTAAAATATGAACAAAGAATATCATAAAATTAATGTTAAGAAATAAATATATCAATTTTAATAGATGCAGAAAATGTTAAAATTTGAGATTAAAAAAATGTAGCAAACATGACTAGTAAATGTAAAAAAATATTTTTTAAAACAAAGCAAAGTAAAAGGTCAAGTAAATCTATATAAAAAAACGCAAGGTAAAACATAGTACATTGGTTGGTGCGGTAGAGCATCACCGAGAGGCCCACCATTTGAAAATAAGTAATGATCAACCTCATAACACTAGCCACGTGTCCCATCACATTATTCAAAGCTTGGTATAGCTTCCCCAAATAATTTGGCGAATGCTGCGAAAATACAATCCGGTTATTACCCACCCGGGTGAAAAATCACCTACCGGCCCAAGTCTATAACAATTTCGGGCCCAACCCACCTATTCCGTAATTGACCAAATTGCCCAACCAGCTCTCCCTCTTCTCTTCGCGTCAATCGAACCTGGTAACCGCTAATACGCAAACCAGAGCTTCGAGCTTCCACCGTTCTTCAACCTAAGCTTCGCGATGGACGATTCCACAGAGAGTGAAGTACATTTCGACACCACCGGCGATTTATTCGACTCAACCGACTCCATCATCAACACGAAACAGAGTGGCGGCGCCGACGCCAAATCTCCACCTAATTCCGCATGAACCGAGCTACTTTCTTCGGCGACCAAATCGGATCAAGTGATGAAGGGAGAAGGTATTACTTGAGACCTAGTTCTGCTTTGAAATCGCAAAACCTACTTACCTAATGTTCATTTGAAAACCGAAAACAAGAAAAAATAAAAGGAATGACCGAGACGAACATGCAAAACCTAGTTGCAATGTTTCTTCAGACATTTCTTCTTCCGCATTTGACATTTAGGTTCCGCATTTGGCAGTTGACATTTCTTTTTCCAGGTCTGAAAAGAAAACATTACCGCAAAAGGAACCACAAACAGAGCAATGGACGAACAAGAAATCGTGAGCGAAGTGATGAAGAGAGTTGGAGTACTAATTAGCAGTAAGTCGTTCTACTATCCGCATTGTAATTCTCGAGTCCATCTGCTCATGGTTAACGCCTCTTTCTTGTCCTCCGTGCGCCTTTCTTGATAAACCATTTGACCAAGGACCCGCAAAACAACCTCACAATGGCTCGGGAAAGTGCAAAAGACAATGGAACAAGGTTATACTACTTTTCAGCATTCATTTGTCCTAATGTCAATTGACATTTGTGCATTCATTGTGTTCAAATAGTTATCTTCACATGACAAGTAAGAGGAAGTGTATGTTATCTTTGGAATAATATGTGTATTATAGAAGGTTTAGTTGCACAATGTATGAAGTGAATATAATACTATCTACGATGTACAAAGATACAAGAACAAGTCAGAGTGTCACCGTCACCACAACTCAATGTGAGAGTACCAAAGCAGAGAAAGCGACAAGGTTTAAGAGAATGTAAGTAGGCATGAGTATTCGATTACTCAAAATATCCTACCATCTCAGTGCATCATGAATCCGATTAAATATTCTCTCGCAGGCCACAAGAAAAAGCAGCCGTCGACCAAACAACGCAAGGAAATCCAAGAAGGGAAAGAACCAGACTGATTGACATTGATGGAGCAGAGCAGCAAGGGAAAGAGAAGAAGAGAAAACAAGAAGAAAAGAAACATGTCAAGACAAGAAGAAGAAGGAAACAAAAGTTGACGAAGAGAAGAAGCGAAAGGAAAGGGAAGACCAGGAAAGGTAATGTGTCTCATTATATCGATCGCTTTGTGTATCTTGATCTGCATTCAGATGTCAAAGGCGAGTTCACTCATACATATAACAAAAGGAACGTGTCGACTCATACATATGAGTACTACGGTGACTTGATATGTCTGTTATATGACTTGATATCGTCCAGAATGTTACACTAGATTTGAGGCTTCATTTGTTGTAAAATCAATCAAACGTATAAAGCGATTAAATGTATGCTCGACATTTCGTGAATGCATTATGCACTGTGAGTAATAAAGAACAGGAAGTACAGAAGATGAAAGTGATGGAGGAGGAAGAAAAAAAAGAAAGAAAGAAAGAACAGGAGAAGATGAGATGGAAGGAGGAGGAAGAACAGAGAGTACAGAAGAAGAAAGCAAAGGAGGAGGAGGAAAAAAAGAGAAGAAAGAGAGAACAAGAGAAGATGAAAACAAAGAAGGAGGAGGAAGAAAAGAGAAGAAAGAGAGAGCAGGAGAAGGTGAAAGCAAAGAAGGAGGAAGAAAAAAACAAAAGAAAGAGAGAACAAGAGGAGACGAAGGCAAAGGAGAAGGACGGGAAAACGAAAAGCAAGAGAGAACAAGAGAAACATGCTGATAAAGACAGAAAGAAGAAGACAGCAACAGCTTCCGAAGAGAAAGTAAAGAAGAGGAAGGAAGAGAAGAAGGAAGAAAAGAAAGAAATTAAAAAAGAGAAGAAACTGAAAAAGGAGCAGGACGATGAAGAAAGTGGAGCTAAAGATGGAGGAAGGTAATATGTCAACTAGTATTCACTAATATGTCTATTGATCTAATTACTTCTGTTACATATCCGGCTAACTTCTCTTTTGCTCATTACGCAGTGACAGTGGAATGCAAACCAGTTGCAGTCCACTTGCAATAAAGATGAAAATGGATGACCTTGCTACGAGTGAACCTCATGTTAAAGCTGTTGAAGACTTGGGATTCCAAAGCATGTTTAATATAACATGTACAAAGCTCAATCTCTCTCTGTTGACATGGTTGGTCCAAATTTTCGACCCACCGACACATCCTTAAATATCAACAGCAGAAGATCACAATTACACCAAAGGATGTACATCATATCCTTGGACTTCCAATAGGGAGATTGCGGTCAAGGAACATGGATATTCAAACATTGATGATCGACTTCACACAATGGAGAATGAGGTATAACATGAATTTCGTTATCAATTGTGTTAATGTTTTCGAACCTAACGACGCAATAAATTAAAGGTATGGGAAGAATGAAGGACCATTGACCATTACATCAACATTGAAACTTCCACACGAAGCCACCGATGATTTCTTCAAATTCAACTTCATCATCTATGTTGCAACAAAACTCCTTACCCCATCCAACAGATCAACTCAGTAGCTTCAGCCTTCATAAAGCCTTGAAGAATGGAACTCAAGATGTGCACAAATTCAACTGGTCGGCTTACATACTGACCACTTTGGCGAGGGAAATATCACACTTCAAAGAGAGAAGAAGATCTCCTAACGTGGTGGCTGCTTGTACTTCTTACGGTTAGTTATCTTCATTGTACTTGAATCGTCAGCAGCCTGCCGACTTGTGTCAATTGGTACTGTTTTCCAGATGTACTATCTTGATAGATTCCAGTATAAGGCTGAAGTTCTTGTCCTGAGACAGCTTCCAGCAATTTGTGGCTGGACAGACAAACTAGCACACCGCAGATCGAGTAATGAACTGAGGGATGGCGGATATGGAAGAGGGCAGCACCAACCGAGACTCCACATCTCCCACAGACTTGACAAGAAACTTGATCAAACTGAGAAGGAGCGGAAAAGCCATAGACATGAAAACACTGAAGATGAGCCCAAAAAAACAGAGGGTGTAAACAGAGGCAAGACACCGGGAGAAGAAAATGAAGATGTAAACAAGGATGTAAGTTGGTCCTAAATACTTTTTTATTCATCTGTCTGCTCGACTACTAGATACGTCTGTCACGATCGGTTGAAGTGTCACCACTGGATTAAGGTTTTTACAATTTCGTCTCCCGATCTTATATGTTTTTAGCACCGACATCCGATTTACGTCTCTTCTTCCCGAAATTATTTGAAGAAACAAACTCGGATTCTCGCAAATACGATATTGTCTCCGAAGTTAAACTACTTATGACCGTCGGCTGACCCATGTTTTCCGATGCATGGATACCTACAACGTTAGATTAAATAATAGTAAGTCGTCTACCACGTAACACAGAAATGTCAACCACCCTAAGATCATATGTTCTTTACAGAAAACAACCTCCAAAAAGATAAAAAAAAAATTACCTGCAGAAACAGTATCAGTAATCTTTTCCATTTTCGACAGAAATTCCTCAAACGTAGATCTAAGGTTCTCATCTTTCTGACAACCCAAAGCCAACTTCAAAGCTCGCTTCATAAATGTAATTAAGCCAAGCAAAACATGAAAAGGAATCTACACATAAGAACTTCCCAGAAACATAATAGACTAATCAAGCTCACTTAGTCCAACGATGAATGATATACCTAGCTGGAACTTCGTGAACATTACAGAAATTAAGAATACGAAGGGCATGGGAGCACAAATACCCTCTCTCTTCAAACAACAAACAGGAGCACCAAATCGCCGAAGAAATGGCTTCATACTTCACAACAAATTTCCTGGGATCACGACCAATAGACACCTCAAAATGGACAGATTGATCATCTTGATAAGTAAGCTCATGGACACCAAATGCACCATCCAAAACATTCTTCTCAAAATCTACCAATACGGCACGAGTGTAAACTTTTGAAGCCTCAACTAACAAACTAAAATATGGAACTCGTAAATTAGGAACACCGATGTTTCTATAATCTTCATCAATTCTCTTATACCTCCACTCATGAACCATATTTTCAACAGCAGTAAAAACAGCAAACATACCCATCCGCCTATTAGCCAACGATGTCAACACACCATTAGTGCTTTCGCTCCTCCGTGATGACCGTATACCCGCAACTCACATATGTAAAATTATCATATGTCTATTCAATAAATATCATATGTCTACTAGATAAAGCAAACATGTCAACTCTAAAACTCACCAAAAAACATGCTTGCACAACGCCGGGGACCATTTGTTCCTCAAACTGTACAAATGACATAACCAAGTGTTGTTCCCACAATGATATGTAGAAATCAGCTTATCCCAATATCCATTAAACTCATCCACCGTAACACAAAGATACAACAATTTGTGAAACATATCTGGAAACCTTCCACTCGCATTAAACCGGACAACTTCCTCCTTGCATTCTCACATATATGCCACAAACACAGCCGGTGCTGAACACCGGTTAAAACGAGATCCACAAAGATGAGCAATAGCCGCATCTTGATCGGTCATGATTGTCTCATGCTTCTTACCACCCATACTCCGTAGAAAGCTTTGAAAACACCAGATGAAATCTTCCTTCCTCTGACCAACAAGGAATGATATTGCAAAAACTACATTCTGCTTATGATTATCAATTCCAATAAAAGGAGCACAAAACATATTGTACTTGTTTGTTCTAAATGTAGTATCAAAAACTACAACATCTCCAAACGTCATATAATCCGATCTCATAATCTCATCATGCCACAAAAAACTACTCATTCGGCCATTTTGATCAATAGATACTTCATAGAAAAAATCAGAATCCTTCTTCGACCTATCCTTGAAAGTATCCAATAACAACTGTGCATCTCCATCATATGCATTCAAGGATTTCTTGGCACTAATTCTATTATAAACCATCCTTTTATTCATTCCAAGAGCTTCAAGACCACCAACTTCATTCGATAAAACTCGAATCGCTTCACATGGTCTAATACCGGAAGCCATTAAATCAAAAATAGCTTGGAACATATCTTTGTGCACATATTTTGAAGTACGCAACAAAAACCGATGAGATGGATCAAGCAAAGCATGAGAATGCTTAACACGGTGTCTATGAACAGTCCAATTACCAGAAACTAGCTTGCATGTAAACCCTGCAGTGCACTGACACCTTTTGTCAACCCGTCGACGCTTCCCAACCTCATTTGGAACAGAAAAGGAATCTTTTGGCCCCAAATCTCCTCTTTTCCGAGTTGCACCATAGTAACAACAAACAAAATCCTGATGATAAAAGTACCATCTGCCTTACACTTCTTCCTAAGAGCACATAACTTATAACCTCTAGAAATAGCATACTCTCTCACAAAATGTGAACAGTCCTTGAAAGTTTCGAATGTCGATCCTACCCAACATATATCATCAGACCAACCATCTTCTACACCAGAATCTACATTAGAAGGATTACCAGAAGTAACCTCAACAGAAACAGCCCCAGAGGTACCAGCAGAATCAGAAGGCAAGTAATCAAGTGGTAAATGTCTACCAGAGATAGTGTATGTGTCTGCTGGGATAATTCAAAATGTACAACATTGTTAAAAAACTACCGCAAGTGAGATTTATCTACAATATAGCACATACCATAAAAGAACATTTACATTTCTAGTTCACAAAATCAATTTCCCAACAATAAAATACACACATGAAAACATTATTTCCACAAACAATCGCTACACAAAACCAAATTTTAATGTACTACAACAACATAAAAATATAAAAGTACATACCAGAAACGTTAGTATCGTTTTCACAGAAGGCATCACCCACAGTCAAAGATGGCAACTCTGCAGTTTCGAAACGTCTAACAGCAGTGTCGAATGTGTCTACAGAAATAAGTGGAAACTTAGGAAGCTTAAGCATACATGTCTGCCGCAATGTTCTACAAATGTCTACTAACAGAAACAAATACGCCAAAACCCAGCTCAAGATGAGAAAAACGAACCTGCAATATTAGCTTCATCTACATACAAATCTAAATCATCACTTCATCGAGAATGTAAAATAGAACTCTGTTCCATCATCCAAGCTCCTCCAAAAACACCAGCAGCAGACACATCCGAATCCATCTCTAATTTAAAAGAATGAACAACTAAATCAGACAAGGAGTAGCCGATGCGAAAAATCAAGACGAGTTACGAAAAAGCAACAGATCAGTCAACCAATACTGGAACGAACACAGAAACCGAAGCACGTCGTCCGACCGATCGTTCGACCGATCGACCGTCGTCCGATAAAGAAAATACTCGACACCGATCGTTCGACCGACCGACCGATCATCGATGAAGAGGATGCTCGACCGATCGCTGAAGAACGCCGACTGACAAAGACTTACCTGATCTTCGATCGATGAAGAACGCCGATGAGAGAAGCAAGAAGCAGGTTAGCGTCGACAAAGAAAGCAGAGATACGGTGCCGAGAGAGGGAGCTGAAATTAGCTAAAAGCTGAAAGAGATTGATTATATATACGAGGGTAGAAAAGTCTTTCCACAAAGTGGGTGAAATTTCACCTAGGTGATAGATAACATTAGTTGCGAAAATAGGGATCAACTCCTTTTTTCTTTCCTCCCTCATTTCGGAGAACGGAATAGATAAGTTGTTGGATCCAATAAAAGCTTAGGGCCCGTTTAGATGTAGGAAATTATTTTCATTTTCATTTTCCCTTCCATTTTTCATTTTCTATGTGTAATTTTCCAATTCAATTTTTAGAAAACGCGTTTAGTTGTTTCATATGGAAAACAATTTTTTGAAAATTAATTTTAAAAAACGCGTTTAGTTGAGAAAATTCTCAACTTAGAAAAATACATGTAAATGTATTTATGCAACAATTCAACATCAAACGGTACAATGTCAAACTTGAAAATGTATATCAAGTACGTCGACGATTCCTCCGCTGGTAGTCGTTCCACATCCTTGTAGCTAACTCATCTCTCATACTTCTCATTCGAAATGTTTGAGAAGAATCAACTTCGACCACTTACTCAACACCGAAACCATCTTCACCCTCCACTATCATATCCTCTCGCCGAACTCCGTAAATATTTCAGCTGCTAATGCCCTCACAACCACGTTAAATCAATGACTTATAGTACCGGTTGAATGCTGAAATAAGCGCAAAACAAAGGTCCTTAGCCAACAGAATTAACTCAAGGCATACACATAAAGAAACTCCAGGTGAACAATCATGAATGTTTGCTACTAAAAGAAGAGGTGGATGGATTTAAAGTTTCAACTGAGAGTACAGGTGATGTGCAAATAAAACTAGAAATTAGCTAATTATCCTTACATTCTAGGTTAAAGCATGGAACTATTCAGAGATAATAAGCTAAACTTTCAATTAACATTATTAATTCAAGGATATGAATAGCAACTTGTATAAATAACTCTACTTTAACCACCTATGGAAACACGTTTTCTTTGCTTATTAACAGCACAAGCTATCAAGGTTTTACTATATTAATTCTACACAAGACTCAACCAAGTAATCTGTCAAAGCTAGCAAAACTTTCAAACCAAAACAGAATCAAACAATCATCAATTGAAGAAGCACGAAAGCAAGCAAGGATCGAAACTATATTAAGAAAATATATGCTGGCTCATATCAATGAGTTAGGCAATATTATAAACATGTACTCATAATTAAAACATGCAAATTCTTAATAATTAATGAAAGCAAAGGAAGGATCCCACTCAATTCTTGAAGCTCAAACATGCAATATAGAAAACTACAGCAATTTAAAAAAACTGCAGCTGAAATCTTTTAGGTAATAGATATGCCCTCGGTAAGGAGTTAAAAATCCCGAAATATTAGAAAACCCAGAATCTACCAGATAATAATGATCTGCATTAACAAACCCAAAATCTACCAGCCTTTCTCTTCTTTTTTTTTTTGGCTTTCTCTTCATTTCACAAATCTAAACTCATTGAGTAACCCAACCTGTTGTCTCAGCCCAACCTGGGTGCATTGAGTAGAAGCCAACCCCTTTATTAGAGTACTTCTCAGACCACCTTTCTGTTAGTGCCACCTAGAAAATTGACCTGATCCCGTGATGTTGCAGCCTTCTAACCAGATTAATTTAGCATGTATCGTGTGCCAACCAAGTGCATGACTTGAATTAGACCACAGCTATACATCATATACAAGTTTGGTTCCTCAGTTCTTGGGGTGATTTGGGTAATCTATTGACCATTCATTTCATTTCACACAATGAAGAAAGCATAATAAATCATCCACACGTGACTGACCTGAATTCGCTTGTTTCTAGAATACCGTTCTGGTCCACTGAAATTTTCATCACTAAACTGTAAAATGCAAAAGGTTATCAGTAATTGGCAATCAAATATACACAGCGCTTATGAAACTATGGCGGTAAAAATCAACACTTGCTTGTAGATCAGTGGTAAAAGGAGCAGTGTACATTCCACCCCAAATCAGATAGATATTTAAATTTAGTCACCACTATAAGTTAGGAGTAAGACATTCAACTGCAAACCCCCACCCCAAATCACTGCAATATGTCAACTTTGGCCTCCTTCAGTACCTACCTACTTCTGTTCGGCCCTGCCTCTCTCTCCCTCTCTCTTTTTTCTATAATTTCATATTTAAAGTGCTTGGATTATTACTACTTGTATGCTCCTACATTTGTGAGTAATTGGAAAAAGTACAAAACCCAGATTAACATAACGAAGACTAGTAACACTCACCCCAATTCGCAATGACTTTGGAGACCAAAAAAGAAGCAAATCAAACAATCAAGCAATAGCAGCAAACATGAATTGCATTCTTCATATTGAGGCATTTAACGAAACCAAATCCAATCAGGCATGAATACAACGATTAATACAAAGAACAAACATGAAATCCGACGTCCTCATCAAGAATATTGGAAAAGGCAAGTCTCTCAGAATGGCAGAGACAAACATGAAACCCTCGGCTACCATTGCACTGACCGGCAAAAGGAACTGAACGCAACAGAGACGAATGATAATGATGATGATAGAGAAACAGAAGAAGAGAAGAGAAGAGTAAGCTGATCTACCTCAAACGACTCTTCAGCGTCACAGAATTGACGAGGGAAAGAGGAGGAGCAGAAATGAATAGCAGAGATAAGCAAGCGAGGATGGACCGGCGGCGAGTCGAGATCGACGTCCGGCGAGCGAGATAATGGTTTCGAGGACGGACTTGAGGAGCTCGACAGAGATTAGATCGCGATAGGCGAGAGAGTCTCGCGAGTTTTCAATTTAGAAACTACGGATAATGGTTTCCTGGTTTCTGATGTCTTGCACTTATTAGAAAAATATTTTTCTAGAAATTAAGAAATGGAAAAAATACATCTAAACATGTTTTCCTTTTCATTTTTCTATTTTCTGAAAATACAAAGAAAAATGGAAAATTTTTCCGGATCTAAACGCAGCCTTAAAATCTTAAAATCAACATATCAAGAAAATAGAAAAGTTATTAGAATTGTTGTAGGAGAGTGAAAGATTGAAGACTCACCTCTTGATAACAATCAATGGCTCTATTTGCAAAGCCTAGCCTTTCCAATATCAATATCGTTTTAATCCAACAATGGTTAAACCACACACTACACTTCAAAGCTTCGCTGGAGGATTCGCATGGGGGGGCTTCGCCTTCGCATGGGGGGCTTCGTCTTCACCTTGGGGGTTTCGCCTTTGCCTAAGGGCTTTCGACTTCGCCTGGGGTTTCGCCTGGCCGTATTTTACCCTTCCTCGCACTTTTCCAGAATTTTTGATTCAGTCCTCAGCTTCCTCTACCCCCGGTCATGCCAAACTTAGTTAAATGGTATAAGCATTGGTGTGCAGGTTTCGGGATCAGCATTCAGAATGTGTTGCTACACCTAAATGGTGTTGTGTTGTGATACACCTATGAGGTGTTTGTGATATGACGGTGGGGATCATGACCCCGAGCTGGCCATGCTCTTGCGTGTGATTATGCGTGTATGTGCCTCGGCTACGATCGGGAAAACCGTCACTGTGTTCCGTCTAACTCTATTATAATCATTTATTTGATTTGCATTGCATTTGGTTGAATCTGCATTGGTTGTGCATGTGTATGCACATATGTTCTTCTATATCTGTTTTTAGCTTTGATTGCAGGTTTCTTGTGCATCAAGAAAACAATTGCTTATACCTCAGCCCTTACTAAGTTCTCATCGAGGACTTACCCCTTATATTATCATTTTCAGGAGTACCTGACAAGCAGCCCGCTGAATAGAGTTCGGGGTTTGGCTTTTGTGTTTGGATATTTTAGGTACATTCGTGTGTGTTCTGATCAGTTATGATTATGTATATGTGAATTAAGGGGTAATGTCTGTCCGTTGTGTGTGATCAAGTGTGACCGAGCATTCTGATTTGTGTGTAGTATTCAGTTCAGAGTTCCAGTTATATATGAGCACTATGGTTTTCTCACGGTTAAACTTTCTTATGTGTGTAGCAGCAGCAGTATCTGCACGTCGAGGACTTTGGTTGGACCTTGGAGTGTCACCACCTCGCACGTTCTGTATGTATTCCAGTAGACATTTTTGTGGCTCTGTATATTGTAGATGACATGCATATATGTAATAGTATCACATTCAGGATTTGTGCTGGAAACCATATGTGTTATGTGGATGTGATATTAGACATGTGCTGAATTTCACTTGTGAAGCATTTTGTGTAGGATGTGTGAAAATGTGCAACTGTGAATTACTTGTGCATTTTGTGAAATTTAGCGCTATTATGTGCAAGTACGTGATCATGTGTGTGAAATGGAAATGTCCTGTATGAAATTTCTGTGGACGGAAAATTTTAAGATGGCCTGTGGGGCCCACGTGGCTCACTTGACGGATGTGCATATGTGTGTGATCTATTACCCCAATTGAGTACGGTTACGGTGTTGATAAACATCGTAATCGTCTGTGTGCTTCCGCCGTGGGGTGACAGTAAGTAAACACTAACTAATCTCTTCGTCTCCACCGCCAACCCGGAGAAGGAACCGTCGTTCACCACCGTCAACACCATCCTTTCCATCCTCGATGTCGATTACCCAACCGATAAGGTCTCATGCCACGTCTCCGATGACGACGGCGCTCTACTCACCTTCGAGGCCATGGAGGAGGTGGCCAGATTTGCGGATATTTGGGTTTCCTTTTGCCGGAAACATGACATCGAGCCGAGGAATCCGGACTTGTACTTCAGTCTGAAAAGGGATCTGACGAAGAATAAGAGTAGGATGGATTTCGTGAAGGATCGACGCCGGGTGAAGAGTGAGTACGGCGAATTCAAGGTTCGGGTTAATGGGTTGCCCGATTCGATTCGACGGCGGTCGGAGGCGTTCAATGCTATGGAGGAGATAAAGATGCTGAAGCACCTGAGAGAAAGCAACGGGGATCTTCCAGAGCAGGTCAAACGAAGAAAATCGTCGCCGATCACGCTCAACTCGACAAGCACCGTTGTCAGCTCTCAGACAACTAAGAAAATTGTGTGCACCGTTAGTCCTCCCGTTAAATTTTCCGTTAAAATTGTTGGTGTTTTTTGTGGTGACAAAGGTGAAGATAAGAGAACAAAGAAGAAAAAACCGTAAGAAACTGGGAGAAACTTTATTGATTTATTATGCATACAACTTTAGGTTTCTATAGATTTGTAGCAAATCAAATCCTAATTGATATAGGAATCCTAAAATAAAATAAATCCTAATTCTTATTGTAGACTCACGTTTAACTAAACTTCCTAAACTAATAATGAAGAAAGTGCTCAAAAATTGTTGTAGCCTAATCGAATAAGACATGAAAAAATATAATCGCATAAAACAAGTTAAAATAAAACTCTTCATCTCTCTTACTTGCACTACAAGACACTCTTTTTTCTCTCCTCGTCACTTACATTAAGTAGCTGAGGAGCACATCTCAATACTGCTCCTTGCTTCAAAGCTATTTATTGCTCAAAAGAGCTCCTCCTCCTCCTCCTCAAATTATGCCACTTTCGCCGACTTGGCTTGCGGCAGCCTTCCCGTGCAAATATTTTCAATGTGACCAAGCTGTCCACACTTGTTGCATCCCATGTCTGGCCGCCACCAACATGCTTCAGGTTTATGGTTGATTTTCCAGCAGTGAGGGCATGATGTACTATTTTTTCCTAGTATAGTCCTAGCAACATGAGCACCTGTAGTGGAACTCTCCCGCGGATTCCACTGGAGTCTCCGTTGTTCACCAGCTTGCCAAGCCTCCAACAATTCAGACCATGTGATGGACATAATGTCCCCGGAATTTTCAAGTGAAGCAAGTGTAATTTTAAACCTTTGGGGAACAGTGACCAAGATCTTCTATACCGGCTTCTCATCCTTCAACTTTGTGTCCAAGAGTCTGATTTTATTTGCAAACTCCAAGAGCCTATTAAAATATTATTGGATTGTCTCATCATCCTTCATCTTCCCAATTTCAAACTCTCTCATTAAATTAAGAGATTTCATATTTTTCACCTTATCACTACATGCATATTCCTTCTTAAGGTAATCCCATATAGCTTTAGGTTCTTGAAGAGACATTACCCGATTGAAGACTTGTTGTGACATGCTTGAAAAGAGTGTTGCTTTGTCTTTCGATTTCCTCTGCTTCTGCTCCTTCTGCTTCTTTATTTGTGGAAGAGTAGGGTTCTTTGGTTCATTTTCTGGTTCTTCCTCCACAACTTCCCAAAGATCTGAAGCCTCTAGGTAAGCTTGCATCTGGATGGACCACATCTGATAATTGGTTCCATCAAAGATGGGTGGAGACATGTTGTTGAATAAAGTATTATCCATATATGTTGGTTTAGGGTTTATGTGTCGTTCTTGGTCCCTAAAGATCAATATGCTCTTATACCACTTGTTGGTGTTTTTTGTGGTGACAAGGTGAAGATGAGAGAACAAAGAAAAAGAAAACGTATGAAATCGGGATAATTTTTTTTGATTTATTGTGCATACAACCTTAAACTTATATAGGTTTGTAGCATATCAAATCCTAATTGATATAGGAATCCTAAAATAAAATAAATCCTAATTCTTATTGTAGACTCACGTTTAACTAAACTTCCTAAACTAATAAGGAAGAAAGTCCTCAAAAGTTGCAGTAGCCTAATCGAATAAAACATGAAAGAATCTAATTGCATAAAGCAAGTTAAAATAGAACTCTTACTCTCTCTTACTTGCACAACAAGTAACTTTTTTTTTCTCTCATCATCACTTATGTTAAGCAGCTTATGAGCACATCTCAATAAAAATTACCAAAATGTCTAGGTCTAAAACTAAATTTAACACCAATCTCCTAAATAAACTACAAATAACCATAACTATTTTCAAATTTACAACTAGACCATAAATCCACTTTGTGCTCTTCTGGCCTCCATAAATCGTCGGAAGAGCTGTCGGCGTCGGTTACGCTCTCATGATCTCGCCACTTTACTCAGCTGAGATCTCTCCGGCCAACTCACGTGGCCTCCTCACCTCCCTCCCGGAAGTCTTTATCGTCACCGGCATCCTCATCGGGATACATCAACAACTATGCATTAACGGGTTTGCCCACAAAACTGGGCTAGCGAGTGATGTCCAGCGACGCCGCAATCCCTGCGGGTCTAATCGGGTTGGCGCATTTCAAATTACCAAACCAGCCTAGGTTCCCAAAATAAGAACAAATCCATGGCCCAACTTAGCGATTCGCGGAGCGATTTTTTGGGACATGATTCAAATCAGACTTGAAACTGGAGAGAAGAGAAAAAAGAACAATCGAAGAAAGGACGATTACGATGAAGAAGAGGGGAACCTCGATGAACGAGCGAACTTCTGCAAGAAGGCAAGCCGCAAATTTGTTCAGCGAAGCTAGAGTCGTCGATTTTCACTGAAATCAAGCAGAGCCTGGATTCGTGAGTAGCAGCAATGGCGACAGGGCTAGGCCTAGATCGATTCGACAACTCCGTTCCAGATCAAGGTTAGGGAGGTCGCAAGGGATCCGTGGCTCTAGATCTTTCAAAAGTGATATTGTATAGAGATGGTCTAGTTGTAAATTTGAAAATAGTTAGGGTTCATTTGTAGTTTTTTTAGGAGATTGGTGTTAAATTTAGTATTAGACCTAGACATTTTGGTAATTTTACCATATTAATGGCAATTTTAATGAAAAATTTAACGGGAGGACTAACGGTACACACTATTGAAACTTACATGACTAAAGTGAGACAAATTCTTAAAACGAGACTCAAATAGGACAAATCTCAAACTTACAAGACTACCATCGGAGTTTACTCTAACTGGAAGAGACCGAGAATAAATGATAAAAAAACTTTAGGGACTCGCATGAACATTTATTAAAAGTTTAATGACCATATTCGTATTAAATATGTAACTAAACTTTAATTGTGAGGGTATTTATGTAAAAACAGTAAAGAAAACGAAAAAGGTAACTGTAAATTTAACGGAAGGACTACGAGTGCACAAAAAACTAAAGATAAGAGACTTCAATAGGATGAATTCTTAAAACAGGACCGGAATAGGACAATAGTCAAAGATAAGGGACTATCCATGCACTTTACCCAAAAATAATTATATCTTCTTCTTCTTTTAAGTGACAATAGAAATTTTATATTCAAATAAAGTAGAGTCATGCGTAATCCCTTAACTTTTAATCACGTTTAATTTAACTCGAACATTTCATCGAGTCGAGTTCGAATTTTTATCATCATCAAGCTATCGAGTTGAGTTGAGCAACATACGAGCAAGAAACAGTTCAAATTTGGCTCAACATACGAGCAAGAAACGGTTCAAATTTGGCTCGGCTAATTAACAACTATATATAATTATAATGTAAAAAAATGAACAAGTGTCGTTATTTTCTTGGTTAGAGAGCTAAATTTGTAGTTAGAAAGTGTGCAAATGACCTTGAGGCTTGAGCACTTTGATCCGTTTATAAACACATTTTTTTTGTGTAAGAAAGATGGTGGTTGACTTGAACTCATATATCCGATGTATGTAGTTTAAGCAATTAATCTAGAGAGTCATTACTGTTAAAATGGTGTGTTAGTCATTTATCTTTTAAGAATTCATGAAAAAATAAGGAAAAAGAAAAAGAAAGGCTCACCTCCATTTTCACATGTGTGTTATGTTATCATCTTTTAATTTTAATGATGTGTTTGACATTTAGGAATATCTTTTAAGAATTCATGAAAATGATGTTCTTCCGATTTTGACCAGGCCAAGATTACGCTGCTACGCGCCAACCAAAAGTTATCACAGCCACCGTCCCTCCATAAGTAGCCATAACTACCACCATTTATAATTCTCGCGAATCCTACCCCGTCCCGGTCTTCTCCAATCTTCTTCAACTTTCTCAGATTTAGCTGGAAAGTCCGAATCTAGACCAACAAGCACTCCGGCGACCCAAAAACGATGCCGTTCTGCGTCGTCAGCAAGAACCAGAGCCCCCTCGACGCAGCTCTCAACGACGGTATCCAGATTTTTTACCGGACCTACGGTCGTGGCCCGGTCAAGGTCCTCCTCATCATAGGTCCATTACTCGATTCCTGGTTTTCTATGATGATTTCTATTCGGTGTCGGTTTTATCTCCGCCGTTGACGGTTGGGGCATTGAATGGACAGGATTGGCTGGGACACATCAATCGTGGGGGCCTCAAATCAAGGGGCTCACCGGCTCTGATCGACCCAACGATGACGAGTTCACCGGCGTCGGCGGTGTCGACAATGAGGGCGGCGGTGGCATCGAGGTCTGTGCGTTTGACAATCGTGGAATGGGTCAGAGCTCCGTACCCACGAAGAAATCCGGTTATTCGTGAGCACCTGTGTTGATGAACGGTTAATTATAGACGGTGACAACTTTAATCGGACTGGTTTGAGGCTTCTAAGCGTTTTATTTCGTGGCTGCAGAACAAAGATTATGGCAAAAGATGCAATTGCTTTGATGAATCATCTGGGCTGGAAGAAAGCACATGTGTTTGGGCACTCTATGGGTGAGTACTGTCCCAGCATTTAGTTATAGCTCGGAGACGTGTTCTTCTTACTCTGTAGCATGTGGTTGTTACTTTAAGCTAATTGCTATGAACCCTTTTGACATTAATGCTGTGAATTTGATTCTCTTGGAACAGGAGCTATGATAGCTTGCAAGCTAGCTGCAATGGTTCCTGATAGAGTATTGTCTTTGGCTTTGCTTAACGTTACTGGTGGAGGGTTTGAATGCTTCCCAAAGGTATTGTCCTAGTGTCTCATTTATTCGTCTTTAACTTTTGAGAATTGGATGCTTGCTGGAATAGAAGTTGCATAGAACTCCGTTTCTACTTCATCTTGTTACAAACAATCTTGGTTTTATCTTTGTCATCCAAGTTGGTTTTTGTGGTGCACGAACTCGTTCTATCATCTTCCACGTTTGCACTCATTTACACGTGCTAGACTTATCATGAAGCACTTGTTGTTGCTGCTTGTCGCCTTGCATCAGTGTCCCTCCTCCTCCTCTTCTGGCTGATGCTCTGGTGTTATTGGTCCTTTAAAAAGAATTTACACTCCCAATGGCATATCTTGCACTTTCAACTTTAAAATCCTTATGAAACCTTAATACTAGGATGCATCGATGTAAGAACATCAAGTTTGATTGGAAAATGGATGAGCGTTTGCTAGAATGTGGTCACCAATCTGAAGTTGGAAAATAATAGCATGTGGTTCACATACTTAGTGATTCATTAGTGGTAAAAGGAAAGAACAAAAGTATATCAGGTCGTGAAAACATAGAATGTAGTTCACATTTTATTTTAATGAGCTGATTCCTTCAGTCTTATCAGAAGCTAGTTTCATTTGTTTGAATTTTCTAGAGAAATTTATATCTGCTAATTTTGGATATTCTCGCCCATTGTTGCAGTTTGAACGTCAAACATTTTCAATTGCATATCGGTTCTTAAGAGCCAAGACTCCCGAGGAGAGGGCTGCCGTGGACCTTGACACACACTACTCGAAGGTTGCAATTTCATTAAAGGGCCTTCTCGTTGGTGCATTTCTTTTGAGTTTATTGGTTCTGCACTTTGGTTTTGGAATTGGTCCTCGTTCCGATTCGTTGTTCATTTTGTTCAGCATATATTTTATACCACTAAATCTAAATGTTTATCTACTTTTTTTTTATACATTTGGGGGTAGGGGATGGGGATGGTGAAATGTTTATATACTTGGTGATAAAAACTTGCTCTATTGTTTGTTTGGAAATGTTCGTCCCACTGTGTATCCAAAGAGAGTCATTTAAAGTAGAAGTTATCAACTTATGAACTCCATCAAAGTGGCAAAACAATCTGTTCATAAGCACTCCTCGTAAGAACAGCTAATGATGGTCACCTTTTCTGGAGACATTTGCCATTTCTACATGTTCACCTTTCCTGAATGAAAATCGTAATCTATCTGAAACAATCTGTACTGTGAGTTGAAGACACATTTCACAATCTTTACAGATTCCCACCGACTAATATGAGTATGAGCTAGCGCTAATGTGCTGGTCATGACACTAAATTCTCCTTCTATACGTAGGCATAGTCGCCACTTTATCCTTGTAAGTTTATTATGTGGATGGATTCTCATGTTCATTCTGGTTTTACAGGAATATCTTGATGAATGTGTCGACAGTAGCACAAGGAGAGCAGTACTATATCAAGTAAGAATTAGTGTTGATTTGATACAAAATGTTGCAGCAGCTGTTTTAGACGTTTGGTTTCATGATATTGAAAAAGATAGCTTTTTATGAGCCGAAGTTCCATCCTAACATTGGAACAAAATACTTGGCTGCAAAATTGAGCTATTTACTTTTCTTTCTTTTGTCTATGAAACAAGATGGGCGTGTAAAAATTCAAGCTCTTTGATGTCAGAGAAGCTTGACCAGAAAAGCACATTCTGTGAACGAATAACTATTATACACGTTTTCTAACACTATCTAAACGAGTAATGCTTTAATATGCATTATGCTGTTTTTAGTTATTTCTCCATTAGGCATCATGTCAAAAAATTGCATCCCACAAAAGAACTTGCTACTTCACCTCTTCATAAATTCGGAATGCAAATATGAGCCTTTGAAATAATTTGCTGTTCAAAATTTAGGCCACATTCTCTAAACCTAGTTGTGGGTCATGTACAGTATGTTTGATGAGAAATCATACAGATAGTTTATCAACAACATCTCTACCAATAATAGGCGGAATGCTGGTTTAATGGGTGGGGTGCTGGTTTGATTCTACTCTAGTGACTAATGTCTATCTTTATCATTCATTTTCTGTAGGAATATGTTAAGGGTATAACAGCGTCTGGCATGCAATCCAACTATGGTTTTGAAGGCCAAATCCATGCATGCTGGATGCATAAATTGAGACAGGCAGAGATTGAGTGCATCAGAACCTCTGGATTTCTTGTGTCCATAATTCATGGAAGGTATGAAAATGTGCATATTCTTAGTGTTCCAGGTAGCCGTTACCAGTTTTGTCATGGTTAGCATCGCTCGTCACACGATGCACGTGAGAAAAAATCTCTGCACATCAACTTTGAGAGTAACTCTTATAGGCCCGGATATATTCTACACTTACATTACATTGCCCATGTTAGTTATGAGAGTAACTTTTAGAAACCATCGGCTTGTAAAAGGTTTCTAAAATTAATTTGTTTTTACTCGTATGATTCAAACGAAAGTCTGCCAATTCTGCTGGCCATTTTTTTCCTAGCAGGTTTTCCTTCATTTTCGCATCTGTCCATGTTAGTTATGATATCCTCTCTTTTATCACAGAAAGTCAAGATGCATGCTTTGTGTCCTACTCCTAATGTATTTCCTATTGCTCGTACTTAAAAACCTTTTGAAAGTCTAAGAAGCTTTGAAACTTGAAACTCATAAAGCTGTCCCAATCTGCAGACAAGATGTAATTGCTCAGTTACGTCATGCCAAAAGGCTTGCAGAGAAGCTACAGCCAGTTGCTAGGATGGTTGAACTTCATGGGGGGCATTTAGTGAGCCATGAGAGGACAGAAGAGGTATCTTCATCATCTAAAGCTACAGGCCTTTAGTTTAATGGTGTAAAACTGCAATCAAGAAACTCCCACTATGACAAAATATAATAATACAGTTGCTCAAAGGGGTTAGTGATATTTCATAACCAAAATGGGATAGAGAAGGACCTGCAGATTGTAAATGCAACCAGGCAGTTATGGATAACAGATTAATTGATGGACTTGTCTCAACCACTGGTCTACAAGGACCATAACACACCATTTTACAGCACAGATAAACCCGTTGCACCAAAAAAATAAATACTAAAAGCAAGTACTTTAGATAACTTTATTATAAATTGTATTCATTAAATGAAAGTTTTCCTCAGTAAGTTTTCGCCCGAATCTTAGGTTAATCAGGCTCTGCTAGAGCTGATACTAGCATCAAAAAAGGGGATCAGACCAGAAGACTGGGGCAATTTGTCCAGGAAAGATTGTGGTATGTATTCGCTGATGTTTAGGTGATTACCTAAAGCCAGTTCTAAATCTTATTGTTTGTGTAGTGTTTCTTTACAGCAAGAACTAATTTATATCTTTGCACGTCTTTGTCAGGTCAAGTTATGGCAAGTACATCACATAACATAGGAAGGGAGAGCAGTGCAGCATTAGGAAAGCTCTGGTTTTTCTTGCTATACCTATTCAGTCTCCTTGTGATAGTATTGAAGCAAGGGAGGAAAGCTATAGAGAGGGTTAAACCGATTAGACTTGGTGCTTCACCCACATAATTAATGACTTGTACTGGTAAATTGCTATATCCCATCTGAAGCATCTTGTTACTATCTAGAGTTTGAAGGTTGAAATGGTGCAGCGGTTAAAAGGAAGTGGTTGGTGTTTCTTGCAGTGAGAATTTGGTGCAGGCATTGTTGAGGGAGCAGTTGGCATTGAAGATACCTGCACTAATCTGCAAAATGGAAGACTAACCAAAAAGCCAATTTTGAGGCACTTGTTGTTTTCCTTTTCTCCAAAATGAGGTTAAGGGGAGGCAGAGCTGGTGGATAGTTGATGCCACCACCTCCCTTAATTTATATCCTTGTGATAAATTTGCACTGTCTTGTACTGTAACTCTGTAAGTAAATATCAAATGTATACAAAGAAGTACATTGCCCCAACTAATCTCAACATTTTTCTTGCAATATCCTTCTCTCTCTCTCTCAGCAAACAGAGTTGAGAATCACTTCCTAATTTCGACTGGAATATGGCTTTTGAAGTAAGACAGTAAGATGACTAAAAATTTTAAGACCTCATGGTTAGTAACGTACCATTAAACTGTATCCATCATTAATAAGCATTGAAGGGAAAACAGAAGAAAATTTAAACTAACAAAAAAAGAATGAAGAGGGCACTGACTACTGACTACCGATAATGAATACTTCAATCTGTCCAATTATTCTTTACCTAATTTACCCCCTTAAGTGATCTATGATTTTTTAATTCTAAAAAATACGCACATGATGAAGAATACTACTCTAGTATGCAATTTCTGTTTTTTTTTTCCAAAAAAAAAACTTTTTGATTTTTCCCTTGCACATGATAAAGAATACTAGATGGGTAACACAACCCATGACGGAGCATCTTTTTTTTTCCCCCTAAAAAATACAATAAAAAAATATTCAATCGTAATAAAGCCGATAAACTACTGGCACTGTGTTTCTTGATGGAAAGCCTATTACTTAAGGAGGAAGTTGGAAGCCAAAAGTCCAGGAATGTCTATATTATGTAAGTATGGGTTTGACGAAAAAAATAAATTATTGTAAACTTTACCTTGCTAATAGAACCCGAATTGAAAGTTGATGCAGTAATCGTCTTTTAGATGGCTATAATAATGAAAGGAGGATTCCAAGGAAGGATAGCAGAGACAGAAAGCGATAAGAATAGCAATTTCATGAAGAGACAGAAAGTGAGGAACACACAGAGAAAGGGGGAAACTTGCCTGAGGGACAGGTCTCTTCTGGGTGTTGTGATTGGAAAACAAAAAAGATTTCTATGATTTGATCACCTTGATTCAGAAAGAGAAAGAATATGTATGATCTTCTTCTTCTTCTTCTTCTTCTTCTTCTTCTTCTTCTTTCGCGGTTTAGAGGAAATAGAGGAGAGGATGAGAATGAATGGGAAGATTCTGTGAAATATGCTGTTTCTGCTACCTCTTCAGCGCAGCCAATTGGAATCGCCTCTTCTTCACCTGGAATATGCTTGCTGCCCTCCAACGTACTTAGGTGTCCATACTAACCTTGGAAAGTGACATGATTACCCCCATGCTAAAAGTACTCGCTCAAGCAAATACCTCTTGCTCAATGCCAAGTTATGAAAAATGGTTTGTATCGAAACCCGGTCTTCTTCCCCTGACCTGACCTGACCTACCTGACATATACGATGAAAGCTATTGTCTGAAGAACTCAGAAACACACTCTTTCAAACCTTTATAGCAACTTCAACAACAATCCACACAACATTTCTGTAGGATTGAATGGAGAGGGAGACCTTGCTCAAGGAGAACGTTTAAAAAAAACAAAAAAAGAAAAAGAAAAGGGATGATACACAATCATTTTCTATGTACCAAACGAAATACTGTCGTAGATCATAGCCAAAGGGGGTAAAGGAGAAGCCTTTCCTTGCAAGGTAAGAAATTGCTTGATTAACTTAACCCTCTAAGCCTGCCACTTCCTCTTTGCATCTATATTTTCACTCAGTATTCATCCAGGTAAGTATAAAGCGTTTCATCTTTCTTCGACTTGCGCCGGCTGAGCAATGCCTTGAGCAGTCGTTTACTTTTGCTTTGAACCTCCTTTGTGTTTTCCTTTTCAGGCTGGATGCGCATTGAATATGACTTCCGAGGCTCTGATGGATACTGAAACCACCAACAACAACATTGCCAAAAGCTTCAATTCAAGGCTGGAACAGCAAGGATTTAAGCCAATTACAATAACAAATAAACTCACCCGTCGTCTTGCATTAGGTGTGTTTGGGGTGCTTGACCTACTCTTGCTCGGAGTTGTGGGTCGACTAATAGATCCCGAACGCAACATTGGGAACCGATTAGGGGATACAGAACGCTTATCTGCAGTCAGAGTACAATTAGAAGGATTGAAGAAAACGGCACCCCCCGATAGTAATGTGAAGCAAAAAGCTTCCAGCATATCAGAAAGAGAGAAGCAAAGACAATTTTATTTTCTTTATATTTGTTTCTTTTGGAGGGAAAATGAGCTTTCAATCCATTTCCATACCTAGTCCCTTCTTCGGCATGGTGGAAGTGAAGGAAAAAGTTGCAGACCGCTGTGGAGGCTGCGGTGAAGGTGATGGAGATCTTCCTTTGCTGCATGAAACATTACTGTTCATAAGCGATTGTGTTATGCTCCTACATGATCCATGCAATCAACAACAAAAAAAAAACATTAATCTTTACCTAACTGTAGATGTTGGGGTTTCTCTGATTGTGGCCCGTACAGCTTTCAGACAAAAAAGATTCATTAGACCACAAATTTTGAGCACGATTTTGTTAAGATGTAATCAATGACTACTTATGTTTCCATATTTTATGACAAAACAGCAACGCAAAAAGAAAGATTACCATTTCTGAACTGATGCCACTCATCTTCATCATTTAAGTTGCATCCCATATACTTGGACTTTGTACAGTTTCCTTCATGCATAGTCTCCCCTACTGGAAATTAACAGAAGAAATAAATAAGAAGTCGTATCAGAATAAACCAATCAGAATACTATCGACAATTAAAACAAGTGAAGGTATTTGCCTGGCAAGATGTATCGATTGTGGTACTTCGGAGTCTCAATAACAAGCGACTGTTGTGTACGTCCCTCATGGTCGATGAAATCTTGGCATGTCCTTACTCTCTGAAAATGAATCAGTAAATGATGAAACTATCAGAACTTTGTGAGAGAATTTATTAAGAGGTGATCTAGAGGCATTTACAAACGGCAAAGAACCATAGAAAAAGTTTTCACACTATTGAGGTAAGTCCTAACAACTACTTGGCCAAAGTCCTCACATATTCATCAACAATAGAAACAGTTATTACATCCCAAAGAAGAGTGACTTTCGGACATCTGCCCCCATATCTAAGGTTTCTCCAAAACAAATCATATTACGTTTAGAACTGAAAAGCTGATTGAAAGGCAAACAAGTAGGCTGATTCTGCCTATTTTACAAGCTTTTGCCTCCTCAATGCAATAATATAGCCACTGCACCTCACCTGTTCTATGCAAGATACTCGAAGCTCTGTTTCGGACACCTCATCCACCTTTTCCTCTAAAAGATCATTCACCTTGTACGTTATCGAGCCCAAGTGATCAACAGTATTGACTAGTGCTTTAATGGCATAGTCTTTCAATGTTTCTACCACCCTGCACAAGTGCACAGATGATTCAGTACCCATTATTTTGCATTAAATGATGAGGGAAAAGCTTGTCTTTCCTATTTATAACATGAAAAATGGCAGCATGTGATGTGAGTCAGAAATAAAATTAAGCGGTTCAAAACTTAAGGAACTCACATTTGCTTGTGATCATCATTGGTATATGAGAGCTCAAAATACTCCGCCGCTGAGTATAGTTGTGATCGCAGATTCTTCAAGTCCTGGAAACAAGTGGATTAGCATATGATAATTTGGAGAAAGGGGACAGACAAAAAGGACGTACTCCAAACAGTTATAATTTGAGTGGGAAAAAAAGCTTTTTTGGTTTATACGCAAATGGTGTTAATAGGAAGAAATGGAGCACCACATGACATGAATTTAGGTGCATGATAAGGACTTAAATTGCTGCAAATCTACCACTTGGCATTAATTGAAAACTTGGAGAGATCAGATAGCTAATTAGCCTCAACTATACTCATCAATTAAGTACTTGCCTTAGGAAAATGCCACAGATGATGCTGAGCGCGTAACTTCAAACATTAAAAGCCAGTATCCCAGATGGTGTAAGATGGATTTAAGTATCCATTAAATTAATTGGTAAAAATCTATACGAAATGCTAAAAGCATGGAGAGGTAACTCGGGTCCAAACAAACGCGCACCATCACTTTTGACCATGAAGCAAGGGGCTAGAAAAGACCGAAAGTTATTAAAGAATATAAGGCTAAATCATCACCAACATCTTTGAAGACAACAGAAGATATTTGCGAAACATCAGTAAAATTATGGTGTACCTTAAGACTATCAGAAAAAAGCAAGCTCTGCTGCATAGATATCTCATCGTAATTGGAGGCCTCACGAGACATCGGCATTGCAGCAGCGGTAGCCATATCCACAGTGAGGAAAGCACAACTTAATCTGGCATGATCAAGAAAATCAAATGATAATCCCAGCAGAAGGGGTTAATGAGCAAAGACGGTCTCCAGTGTCTAAAAGACAATACGGAGATAGAGTATAATGAACTCTTCCATTAAGATAGAAAGCGAACTACATTCAAACAAACCCGTCCATAATTGGTCTAAGATTATGTGAAAGCAAAGCACCTAAAATTAGAATCTTCTTTGAACCGGGACTGAGAAAAAGGTGGGGCAAGAGAAACTTCGAATAGAAAGGCCTTATAACATTAAATTATAGAATAAAGGACTCTGCAAGATTAGTTACTAGTCCTTACAACAACCACACAACCAAACATAACAATCCCAACTAAACAAGAACACAGACCAAATGATGATAGCGAGTAAGCAGACAATTGAATACGACAGGAAGCATCGTCAGTAGCCGCACTTCAGCTGCTGCTCAGAAAGCGACGATTTAACAAATAAATAACCATACCAAACGCAAAACCTCCAGACAGACGCAGCTCTATCCCAAAAAGTTCATTTTGTCAGAATCCCATCAACATTACTTTAATTCAGCAGCTAAATCCCTTAAAGCTTGAATACTTCAGGACCCTTTCGTTCATAAATTGTGGCAACATGGAAATTAATCAAATTTGTGTCGGTGAAATCAAGAACCAAACTTGCGGGGGAAAAAAGTTCTAAACGACGAAAATCAAGGCAAGTTACCTTTTTTCAGAAGTGCCTGTTCTTCATTTGCCAGTCCCCGGGCAGGCTAGTCCACAATCCAGAAGTTAACCACCATTAGTATCCCTGAATCACTGGGCAGAAGCAAAACCTAGATGATTAAGCTAGAGGGCTGAAGAGAAACGAAGAAAGGCAGTGGATTTAAACGGAAGCAGAGTGGTCTGGTTGTACAATTTCCTTTTGACTAACGAAAGAAAACGACAAGATGAAATAGTGTCCACATCCACACTCTGAAGTGAGGGGTAACAACTCAGTACTGCTAGTGATTACCAGTATAGAGCGATGGAGGAGGGAAAGGGGCGAAGATGCAAGGTTCAAGCACAGCACTTTTGTTTGATTTTTGGTTCCTGCTTTTGAAAGCAAAGACTGAGTGTGGGAATGTGAGCCTCGGATTTCTATTTCTCTCTTTTTAAACAACCTCATCATTTGTCATTCTACTCGTATTTCAAATAGACCCACTATTGGTCAAGGAAAAGAGCTAAACCCCTTTAATCATACAAGTAATCCTCTTTTTCGAAACAAAGCATCCAACTTAACTACAACTAATCTGTCTCTAGGTAGTGATTTTGACTGATTTGTTTGTTTAGTTGCAAGCTTTGACCTTTGCAAAAGAAAATTAGAGTTATTTTCTATGATAAGGAATGAAATATCCAGGTCATTTATAATAAGGTAACAAAAAACGGTGAGTCTAATAGACAATTCCTAGGGGTTGTAATTAATTTCTCCAACTTTCACTCATAATTTCAGTTTTTTTCTTCACAAAATTCCCAAAACCATCCTAGAATCTAAAGTTGTGCTTTGTGCACTTTCAATGAGGCTTGAATTTACATAACATAATTAGATTTTAATGTCTAACATAGGCTTAACTAATAAAGTGATTGTTAGTAACAGAGAGTTGGTGGGCGAAGGAACGAAGTTCTTTAGGCGTGACTTATCAACCTGAAAATGAAGTCTTTGTAAAGATTGAAACTTTGATGATGAGAGGAGATGGATGGCATTTCGGGCCCATCTCCAATTGATTGCGGAGGCAACTGCAGGTTCCAATCCACATATTGCCGGCCATGGGAATGCGACATGAGTAACAAACATTTCAACCATCCATCATCATACCACCATCACCGCTACTAAGTGCGATTTTGAATTTATCAGTTCGAGGAAAGTTGATATATTTGCTTTCAACATCTAATTTAAGATCTATTTTATACAACATTTTAGTATTAAGTGATAAATCGTGCATGTGATAATTTGGTATTTATAGTTTTCAAATAGATTATTTTGTAACTTTTTTCGATATTTTTTTTCCAATAGTTAAATACAAATTTAAAAGTTAAATCTCTCGATTTTATGAAACGGATGGAATTTCAAATACAATTACCGCGTTGTTTGAACTTTACAAATGCAATTTCAAATGTGATTGAAACTACTGCGTTCTTTTAAAGTATATGTCGCTATACAGTGTGCGCATAAGACAATATATAAATTACAAGAACACCTACTTCAATTTCTTCGGTAGCAACTTTAACGCTGGAATATGAAGCGACCTCTGCGCCGAACTCGACGGCCAGCCACACGCGAACTACTACGTCTGAAACTGCCAAACCTAATCATCAAAATAACCAACACGATTATAGCAGCAAAACCGACTCTCGCTTCCAATCACCATTCCAACTTCTGACGATGCTTTCGACGAAGCGTTCATCGCCTCCGACGACGATTTGCGTATTCCGGTGAAGTTTATCGTCGAATCGACGACGTTTCCATCACGTCCGACGACATTTTTCCGTATTCAAACGTGATTTCAGATCTGCTTCTACATACCAAATCAACACAACTCAACAATACATCTACCATCAAAATTTAACTGCAATGAAACTCCATAACAAAAAAAAACTTGCAAACGATGAAAAACTGAAAAAATTTATGACTTAAAAAATCTAGGGGAAACGATAATGATCAGAGTAGGTAGTCATGTTGATCTGCACATTTTCAATGTTGATCGATATGTCTTCTTATGTTGATCAGCTTCTGTCCAATGTTGACCTGTTCTTGTCCACTTTTCTAATGTTTGTCCAATATTGATCTTTATTCTTTGTCATGTTAATAATTTTTTTAGCATGTTGATCTCCATTTTCGTCATGTTGATAATTCTTTTTATGTAGCATGTTGATCTCTTTCATTGTCATGCTGATCTTTTTGTTTAGCATGTTGATCTATCTTTTTTTGTCATGTTGACATTTCTTTTTAGCATATTGATCTCTCATCTTGTTATGTTGCTCTTTCTTTTTAGCAGCATGATGATCTCTCTACTTATCATGTTGATCATTCTTTTTAGCATGTTGATCCTTCTTACTGTTATGCTAATTTTTTTCTTATCACATTGATCCCTCTTCTTACTATGTTGATCTATCTTTTATGTTATGTTGATCTTTCATTTTAGCATATTTATCTCTGCTATAATTGCCATGTTGATATTTCGTTTTAACATGTTGATCAGTAAAATTGTCATGTTGATCAGTAGTTTTGTTATGTTGATCTGTCGATGTTGTTCACACGAGAAAACGTTGCTGATAGAATAATCATGCTGATCAAACACGACCATCACGCTGATCAAATTTAACGAATGACAAACTTGTAAATAAGCGAATCAGTTATGTGCACGCATGCACAGTGCGCATTTTAACGCGCCTTTAAAAAAATTGGCAGGTTTCTTTTATTAATATTTAATATATGCAACTTTCATTCTACGTAGGTACATTTTTTTACTGCATTAACCGTTAAAATGGAGCCGTGATACGAAATTTTGCTCCAGTCTAGGGAGGAGGAAAGTCATCCTTTTTGCATATGTGGCATATCAGTATTGATTCGTGTCATCACTATTAATTAAGGGGCTGCTACTATTTATTTATTACGGGGTGATAATCCGTAATTAATAGTGATAGTTTCAACCAATAATAATATACCGCGTATATAGAAAGGAAGACTTTCCTCCACTTCAAATAAGGGGAAATTTTTTCCTTTTTTTTAGTGCATTGACCATTAAAATGAGTCGTGATTTATAGCAGGGTTTTGGCTATGTGAAGTCCAGTGGCGGGTAAGGGGCAGCCGGACAATGAGAGGGACAAAAGCTTACTTTTTATAATAATTGTCTGGTTAGTGCCGTGATTGGTGGTAATTGCTTGCGTTGGTTTAATTAAAAGTTGGGAAGAAGGTTATGTTGACTAAATGGGAAAATGACACTTTTGTCACTGATACTTATCTCGAAGACAATTTTGTCAGTAAGAGTAGTACCATTAACGTTTCCCGTTGGAACACCGTTTATTACCCATTGTTAAATTTGCTACCGTAACACGTATATGTTAAATATTTACCAAGATGATTAAGTAAACTTCAAATTAAACCCAAGGAGCAATAAAAGTTTACTACGGTTGGGACTGCAGTAAACCTATTTTATAATGTGTCTCCACCTCTTTTTCACATGCCGCATTCTAATTTTCTTCATCTTCTTTCCTTTTGTTTGCTTCTTTCTTCTTCTTCTTCTTTCTTTCTCCTGTCATTCTTTATTCTTCTTTCTGTTATCTCCTTCCTCTTCTTGACCACCATCGTCGCCAACGCTTTTGTGAACCCAGTTTCCCGAGCTCACAACTCCCAAAATCTTTCCATTTGAAAACAAGTTTTAACTTTAAAAAGAAGTAAAGGACTATGATTTTAAAATACCAAATCAAAAAATCCAAAGTCCTTTTAATACAAATACTCAAGCTTTTTAATATAAATGTGTATATTAAAGAATTAAAGAAATAAATAATACACTAAACCAAAAGAGAAACCTAGTAGTGTCTAAGTTGTCTTCAAATCACTCCTTAGCTTTATCTTCTAGAATCTGAGCCTTCTTTCTTGATCTTCTCTCCAGTAGTAGTGGTGAAAACCAGGTTCCCTTCAAGTTATTTTAAGGGATATGAGTATTTATAAACACAGTTAAATTACATAAACAAAAATAAATTGTGAAGAAACAAAAGAAGGAAGGATCCATAGTACTCACAAGGGTGGGTGGCCACCCTGGCAAGGAAAATATATCTCTCTCAAGAGGCGAGAACTTGAAAGATTTCAAGAAATCTTTAGAGGTTCCCTCTGTCAGGGTTTAAACGCTAACAGACAGAAAACATGCTTAATTACCTAGAAGGGCAGCAAGTGATAATCTATGTGAAAGGGCAGCAAAGGAACATGATCAATAGATCTACCTTCATGTATATATAAAACAAAAAAATGTCTTTTTAATTAGTTTTTAGCGAGCTTGATGTTTAATTATAATTACAAAAAAATCTGAAAAAATAGGAATTAAATCATATAAATAGGAATCATATAATTATATAATTATCATATAATTATATATCCGAAAAATCCGATAATAATTAAATAATCCGAAAAATCCAAAATAAAATCATATAATTATATAATTATCATATAATTATATATCCGAAAAATCCGATAATAATTAAATAATCCGAGAAATCCAAAATAAAATCATATAATTATATAATTATCATATAATTATATATCCGAAACATCCGATAATAATTAAATAATCCGAAAAATCTAAAATAAACTCATATAATTATATAATTATCATATAATTATCATATAATTATCATATAATTATCATATAATTATATAGAATTAAGTTATGCTTTGCTAGACTAAGTGGATGATTTATTAGTTATTTCCATGCACACTAATATTAAAAGACAGCAAGTGGTTCAAAGGTTAAAAGCATGCCAAGCTATCAAATAAGGTTCATAAATAAAGTGGCTAAAACATGCTCATAAATTAACTAAGAATCTGACATTAAAAGTAACATTAAACGTGAATAATCAAGAAAGAAGAACAAGGCAAATATAGTATTTAGACTACCTAAATTCACTAATTCAACTAACACACAGGGCCGAGAAAAACAACATAAGCCTATCTTAACTGAAGAGGTTATTAAACAAGAACAAGTTAGTAATTAACAAACTCAAAAAAGAAAACTTTTATCAAGAAAATGCAGCCACACAGAGTAATAATCTAACACAAGAAATTTGCTTAAAAACCTTCAGCAAGGTGTGACTACTCTTAGCAACTAATCTCATTGATATAAGCTTAAAATCTAGAAACTAAAACATGGACTTAATAAACCAATACACACTCACGATTTTAAGTTCATAAAACCAACACTTGAGACAAACCAATATTTTAATTTAAGGTGATCATGCTCCAAATAACATGGCAGTAACCCACCAAAGAACAGAATCAGCCGAACCATCAAACCACACTTTTGCCAAAGCTTTAACCACCTTAATAAATCGTGAGCAACAATTGAGCAAGCAAGCAAGCACATGTGATTCCTCAAGGTACAGACTCAAACAACAGAGAGAAACTGATTCAATTATAACACAAAACAATAATTTCCAACGAGCTAATTCAGGTACGCAACTCGTTCATTTGAAGGAACAAACTTATAGTAATTAACATGTAAGTTCAGTTTTATCAAAGAGAAAGAAGAGTACTGTTACCCAATTGATAAAAGTCTGCTATCAATTCCTCTCTTTATTCCGGTTCGTCTCCGTTCTTGCTCACCACTCGTCGATTTCTCGCGACTCGATTTGTTTCAAAAACCATCGGAGATTGATTCTCGCCAGCCTCGCTAGTGCTCTCGATTAGCCCCACTTCCAGTAAATCTTCAGCCACGACGTCGTTCTCGTCGGAATCAAGTTCAGAGCTCGATTCGCTCCTCCGTCTTCAACCTCCATCAATTTCTAAGTTTCAGCCCCCAAAGTTTGTTATCTGTCACACCAGAAAGCCTGTTGGCTTCCGTCAAGCTGTCGTCAATCGCCGGAGTTCCTCTTGCCGGCTTCCTCCTTCCATTCCCCCCGGAACCTTTTCGCCATCCCCTTCTTAACTTGAACAAAACCAACTCCAAAGTAATTGAATCTCCTCCTTCTTTTCACTCCCTGATTTCCTCTTCTTCTTTTCTTCTGCCTTCCCTCCCGGTGACTCCCTCAAAGAAACGAGAGCAGCGACAAAGGACGAGGATGAGAGCTCTCCTCTCCCCCCTCGACTCTGATTTCCTTTTCCATCTATCAAAAACAAACCCAAAACTTGAACCAATCTCCTATCCTCTTTACACCCGTGTCTGTAACTAACTCGTGTCCAGATTAGGAGCAGTACAGTGTCTAGGTTTTAGGTAAACAATACAACTAGGTCCCTAGATTTAGTTTATGTCTTACAAACTTACCCCACTTTAAATTCTAAGTTTCAATTTAGTCCCTTACTAACTTAATTCAATTTTACTCTTTTCAATTTACCCTTAAGTTTCCTAATTCTTTCATTTCAGTCCAAATTTATCAATTTAATCCAAAACTTTTCTATTTCTTCCAAATTAAGCCCTTATTCTTTTATTCCTTCCAATTATGACACATCTGGGAGGACAGGGTCATAACAGACACCGCTCTCCCGCCGTTGCCACCGCCGCCACCGCCACTCGCTCCTCCTAGAACTCTTGTTTCTGGGCATTTATGGGAAAATGAGGATGAAATTCATCCGGATTCATCCATTTTTTTTAATTATTGAAAATGGTTAATGCGGCCATGGCCACAGTAGCTACCGTGGCTATGACCGTGATAGGAGCATAATCACGCTCTTATTTACTACAGGATTTACCGTGACTATTCCCACAGTTGGTACCGCGGTCCAATTGCGACCGCGGTAAACCTTGTTTTATCTACGGTTTTTTCACGTTTCTAAAGATTATCGTTTCCACAATTGTACACACATTACATCAAACCAGATGTATTTTCAACGAAAGGGTACTAAAAATTTGGCTGCCAAGTGCTGCTACAGGCAACATCAAAATGTCGTCAAACATTTGTCTCGAGTTTTTCACGAGCCGAGCTTGAGCCCGATTTTAGACTCGGATAGAGCTCAAGCCGAGTCTAAACTTCACGATCTCGAGTCTGTCGGGCTCGGGCTTGGCTCGTTCTCACCCCTATTCTATCATGGTTTTACCACATTATCAGAAAAGAGAAAGTTAAAAGTTACAAACTTCACCAGGGTTCTGTAATATAATTCGCGGGTACAAATCAACTGTGGTAACTAGTAATAAGTGGAGTAATATTATATATTAAAAAAATGAAACGTGTATTACTCTTTATTAGCCGCAGTCGATAGTATAGGGGCCAGTTAAGTTTGATCAGGCAGTTAAACTCGCGGCCTTAAAACGGTTCAAGTTTTTCCAAGTAAAATTCTAGGAGAATTGTTTTTTCCATTAAAATTATATATGATCATTATTTTACATAAAAAGGTAAATTACTTGAGCAATTTAATTTTTAAGTTTATTTGGATTCAAAAGAGTATAGCCTAATAAAATTTTAACAGGAGAATATAGAAAACATTTCCCATTTTCTGATTATTTGGAATGGCTCTTGTAATCTCCAATATGGTCAAATCCGGAAATGAGCCACCACGTACCACCACCACCGAGTGAAAATTCTGAAGATTCAATCCACCGAGCGAGCGCAGTGTACTTTGGTACTAGCATGATACAGAGTATATGTACATGGATATTGGAATTTACAATTAACAATTACTACAATTACCGAGAGGGTAATTAATTATATCATGAATGCCCCGTTTAATCAGTAAGTACCTCTCACTCCCACTAATGATTAATAATCGACTCTAAGTGTATCTTATGTAACCGATCAGATCCAATCATCTTCCTCCCCCAGGATCCATTTATGTACAAAACCCAGAATATATACATATATATATATATGTACGCCCTTGAGATCAATCCCCCCTCGATCTCTCTGTGAATTAATTCTCAATTATTCTGGATGCAATGAGCTGCATGCATGCTTCCAATATCTAATTGCCAAAACTAGTCCTCCATTTTAATGGATTCCGACTATATTTCCCCTTATCTCTTCAACCTTCCAAAAGAAGAAGACAACCCTCTGGACCTTGACTGGTCTTCATTGCTCCAAGACCAAGACCAGACAACATGTCCATATGGGTACTACAATATTTCTGCCAGACTTTTCTTTTTCATTGTTCTTTATTTTCACCATGTTTTCATTTTGTTGTGAATTATCTATATATATATTTCAGGACGAATAATATTATGACCCAGTCCAATCAGTACTTTGCTAATTTCTCACAACCTCAACATAACATTTTCTCCAATTATGAGTTGATGCTGAGTCATGATCACCACAACATGGTCGATTTTTACTCACCGCTAGATCATTTTGAGTTTTCAACGCCAGCACCATTATTGTTGGAGGTAGGTGATAATTATTATCATGATCAGATGGGAGAAGAAACGAAGACATCATCATGTCATGCAAATGGCGGTGCAATTACTAATTTTGTACTGCAAAATGGAGATGATCGAACTGATCATATTCATAGGAGGCTGGACAGCGGTAATTACAAGAGGAGGAGAAGTTGTTGTAATTTGGAATATGAAGAAATCCAGAAGTACTTCGATTTACCAATTAGCAGAGCAGCAAAAGAACTGAAAGTTGGTCTGACGGTGCTCAAAAGAAGATGCAGAGAACTCAACATAATGCGATGGCCTCACAGGAAGATCAAGAGTCTAGACTCCCTTATCAAAAATGTTCAGGTAATTAAGTACACACGTAATAATTAATTAAATGTATATATACACAAAATTTTAAAGGTTCTTTTTCTTCTGTCTTATTTTGTTGTTGATAAAAGCATATTCTCTGTCCGTTCCAAAAAAATTCGAACATTTCATTTTCAACATTTAATTTATGATTTTTTTTCTTAAACATTTAAATACAAAAAAACTAATAGTTTATATGCAAATGCTAATTCAATGTTTCTAATTTCTAAATATATATTTTTAAAATTTCATCAAAAGTCAACTGCTCAAATGTTTTTGGGACAGAGATAGTACTATTTATGATTACTGGGATGATGATGATCATCATCATGTACAGGAGATGGGTTTAACGGAGGAGTTGGCAAGGTTAGAGCAGCATAAGCAGCTTCTAGCATTATTACCGGACATGGAACTGACGGAGAGAACCAAGAAGTTGAGGCAAGCCTGTTTTAAGGCCAACTACAAAAAAAGAATTATAATTAAGAACCTCTAATTTTAATTAATTTCCTCTTAATTCTCTGCTACCTGACCAGTACTACTGCATGCTACCTACCTATCTCTTCACTTAATTAATTTGTTCTTTTTGTTTTCACAAGGAAAAGGAATACTATGATCGATCTATATATAGCAGATAAGTAAGTTAATTACTATAAGCAAGTAATCAGCATGCTTTCGCAGTCATGTACGCTAGCTAGCTCTTGAATTGACACAAATTAAACAACTAAGGAACGCAATATTCTCTTATGTCGGAATAGAGCAAATGGATATATATATATATAGAATTAAGGATTTGGATTCGACGTCGGTATACATACATATATATATATATATATATATATATATATAAATATATATATGTCTATCCACAATATATTATTAGACGTATACAATACACAGACACGTAGCACTCCATTTCACTCTGATGCAGTAATGCAGTAACTTTTGACTTGGATCTGGATTAGGGGTAGGCATTGACATTAAGGGGTTTCAAACATGGATAATATCCACGTGAGTAAGGGAAGCGAACTCACCTCTTCTTACGCGGACCTCAGGCGAATTGTTTAAAAGTGAACTGAGTTGTTCACGCGAATAGCCAGTCTGAAGCATCCGGCGTTGTAGGTCCAGTCGCACCATCTCGTCATCTCCTCTTGGTCGTCTTGCTTCCGTTTTACCATATCTTCCTCAATTTTTCTTTTCCCAGCTAAAATCGGTAGAAATGGTAGATGGGTTAGGTCATCTCGTCTTGCTGGAGTCCGTCTTGGGTCGCCGGAGTTGTGCATTCCGCTCACGATGTGTAAATTCGAGCTCGCAGTGCGGCCACGAAATATGTGCGCACACAGCTTGCGCACGAGTTGTGCCAGGCTTGCGCGGCGCAAGCTTGCGCAGGTTGTGCCAGAGCTTGTCGCAGCGCCTGAGCTTGCGCCGAGTTGTGCCCAGCTTGTGCGTGGCCCTTGTGCCTTGCGCACAGTTGTGCAGTTGTCTTGTGCATAGTCTTGTGCCATGCCTTGCGCACATTGTGCAGTGTGCACGAGCTTGTCTGTGCCAG
Source organism: Stellera chamaejasme (assembly GCA_024586325.1). NCBI lineage: Eukaryota > Viridiplantae > Streptophyta > Magnoliopsida > Malvales > Thymelaeaceae > Stellera > Stellera chamaejasme. The sequence continues at coordinate 6,393,150 of CM044982.1, read as the reverse complement.
AGCTTGTCTTGTGCAGCACGAGCTTGCTTGTGCACAGCGCACAGGCTTGCGCACAGGTTGTGCACATGCCAAAACTCACCCAAGAAGAACTTAGATATGAAGAGAAGTAAGTTTCGATGAAGGGACAGACTAATTTTGGTTGCAAACAAAACATAGGAGTTGCGCAAAAAGGAAGGAAAGTTGAGGCGGGAAACGTCAATTGTGGTGAATTCACGTGTTTTCAACTTCTAGTTCACGGGGGCCTCAAACTTAACCATCCTATTTTCACTTTTTTCACTCACCTCCAATTCACTCAGTTTTTCACCTAAAAACTTTTTGTTCACTTCCTATGTTTGAAACCCCCTATTGATCCGCCTTTTTGTAGCTCCACTTTATTGGTGGATCACTTCATCGATATATTATATTGGAAGTCTCTACACACGGTAACTCAAACTAGCTTTTCAAAGTTCTGATTCTCTTTTCAACAAAGTTAGTTAGTTAGGGGATTGAACATGTAAAAATTTTAAGACATTTTGTAATTGTTTTTTGAAGTTTTGGACCAGTTTGTTAAATTTGCAATAATTTGAGTTAAATCCGCGTGATATATATAAATGTGATCAAACATGCATGGATCTAATCTAACTGGTTATTTTAGAATCGAAAGGGAGTACCAATTAGCTAACTTCTTTCCTAGCTAGCTAGCTAGCTATATGCAGAAAGCAGCAATGCAGCTCTGCTCAAAGGAAGTAGTAGAACATGTATAGGAACTACGTACTACTAAACTATATTAAATGATGAATGAAGATCAGGATTAATGAATAGATGATCGATCAGAAGCCTTTTTATTCCTCCTAATTTTCTCATGCTGCACACGCCTCCAGGGGACCACCTGCTTTAACCCTTCATAAATGTTTGCCTGCATGCCACACATATTATAACCCATTTCAATCAGCACCTAACCATCAAATTAACTCAGTACTTACTGATCCACTAAACACATGGGAAGATATTTGACTTTTCTAACTTATTTAGTACGTACTCCATCCGTGCTAATACTGCAACGTTTTGATATGTCACGCATATTAAGATTAATAGAAAAATGTGAAATCAAGTTTGATAAAAATACCCATAAAAAGTCTATCAGGTGTGTATGCTTACAAGAACGTTAGTGCCGGCGTGATGAGAGAGGTTTAAGAAACTGGCGCGGCGCCTGATCATCCTGGTGATCTTCACACTCGTGCCACCATTGTCAGCCTCCGGCGTGGATGGCGGAGGATCAAAAGTGCCGCCGCCGCCCGAAACATGGCCGTCTACGTTGGACTTCCTGAAAGTACTCTTCCACCTACCAGACCCAGCTGGCCCATACCCAAACGTCAACACCCTCCGGCTCAGGCTAGCGGAGCCCGATCTGAACGATAACGGGGTCGGCTTTGTTGTGAGCCGTGGCTCAGGCCCATCCAGAACTGTGGTCGGTGATGGCATGCTTGAAACCCGACAACAATTGGCGGCATCCGACACCAACATCCTCGGAGGTAGCTCCAACCGTCTGGCGGCGGCAGTGATATTGCCACGTTGTTGATGATCTTTGGTAGGGCTTCTAGGTTTCCCCGGCGCTTCTTCCCACTGAAAAGGAATGGAGACGGCGGAGTTGATTGGCGGCGTTTCCATGCCGGGCGACGGCTTATAGTGGGCTCCGGGGATTGAGGAAAAGAGAGAGAGCTTGGGCGGCGTGGAAGAAGTTGCATCTGAAAATTCTAGTGAAGCCATGATCATGACCCTGTTTGGTAAGCTAACTAGCTAGCTATAAAAAGAAGTCACGCATATTTAGAGAGAGAGAGAGAGAATTAAGCGTCAAAGTGTGAATGAGAGTTACATAACGCTCCTGGCGCTTCTTCAGTCACGAGATATATGATTTGGAATATTGAAATAACTGAAGTCACGATCATTTTAATATTAAGCGATCTAAATCTAGAAGATAAATACTAAGTGTAGTACTACTTAATAATTAAGGCATGAAATTGGAATTTTCGTCGTCCTGATTAAATTACTAATTACCTGCTGCCTGTGTAATTAGAGAGCTGTGATTCAACGAGAGGGTGACAATCAACGGCAAGAAACTCCTAATTTGGATATTGGTGTGGCATGCATGCAGTTGAAAAGTCTCAACTGATCTTCATTTCTGTTTGTGTGTGCAATGGAGAAAATATGAGTGAAATTAACTAAGCTGCTATATCATGTGCAAGGCAAGATTAATTAGTAATTACCAAGTCAATTTATATACTCAACTTCTACCCTATTTTCACTCTTGACTTCACTGGTTCAACTAGAGAACGCATCTAATTACCTATACCTACCAGGAATATATACTTTTTTCCTTTTTTTCCTGGAAAATAGTATAAGTACTAGTATAATTTTCAATTTTAACATTTAAATCGGCTATGCTATATATGTAGTTAATTGGTAAAAAAAATGTTAGAAATAGAGAATTAATTACCATGCGAGACTGTATATATATAGCATAGTTGACGACTGGCTTACAGCTTAATACGTATACATATATATATACCACCAATCCAAATATACTCTACTACTAATAGCTCACACGTAAATGATTTCCTATTTTAATTAATTCGCCGGCAAATTCAAATCCCTCTCATATATATTCTGGTATGTACGCTTACGTACGTAGTATTACTAGTTGTCTAATAACGACATCTCACTTACCTTCAGAAAATTAGGAAGAAAACGAATTAGTAATTGACAAATAAAGTCAAGGCAAATGTTCTGCGACTAGAAAAAAAGACTTCAAATTAACATAGAACTGCAGTTTGTTTGTACATGGAGCTGAGTAGCGACGTACAATTATTCTTCAAAAGCTAGCTTAGCTTGATGTTATAATTTATAATTCGTCCAAATTTATTTTGAATAGCTAGGTTTTCAATGTATATATTATGGGGAAGTTAGAAGCTTCAAAATCTCTTTGTTTGACCAAGCATAATGGAATCGGACTTTGTGCGTGCGTATGGGTGAAAATGAACTGGACCGTTATCGGTTACCTTAAGCTCAGAGTTCGAGTTATGTCCTTTTGATCTTAATTACTGCTTAATCTAATTCGAGTCAAATCGGGTTGCAAATGTTAAAAAGTATACGACTCTAACGCGCCTAAAGAATTAAACAAAAATATCTTTAAATTCATATACTACTTTTATCTTTACACCCAAGTCACGGGGCGGCTGTATAAGTGGGTGAATGCAAATGTTTCCACTCATATATTTTTTTATATTAATATAGGTATGGTACATGAATTTTTATTGAAAATTCATTATAATCCATATAAATCTGACTGTTATGCTTCCATTTAACTAAAAATTTGACAATTGTCCTCACTGCTTTGTTTTCTGGCTCCTCTCCTGGTCCAAGTTCATCTACCTATCTTCTCCACAACCGAAATTAAACTTGTGACTCGATGTGTAAATGGACTAAGCCAAGCTCAAGCCCACTAAATTCAAGCTCGGCTCTTTAGCTCATCAATACTACCTAGACTCGAGCTAGCTTGATTTCTACGAACCCAATATGTTAGGCTTGAATAGCTCGAGTAGTTCGTTTTGAAATTTTCTAAACTACTCCCTTCATCTGTCAAAAATTGTCTCATTTGACTTTACTATTTCAAGATTCAATATTTGATTCGATTAACCTAGCTCGAGCTCTTGCTAACCTATAAAGCCACTACTCATTTACACCTCTACCAGTGATTCAATCTTTTTGTGCGGCTTAGCAAAAGTCTAAATTCATTTCAATCGAGCTTGTTGAGCAGTTGGACATATGGAATTTGTGATCTGGAATTCAGGTACCAGAAGGACCAAACTCGAGTTTGAAAATTGCAAGCTTTGATTGTTAACGGTAAGACTAACATCGTTTGCCTTGGTTTCATCTAAAAACACGTATATAACCTGACGTCGTTGTGACAGGACAACAAGAGACGAGAGGGTTCCAGTTCCAGAGGAGAAATTTTCGCGAATCGATCCCACTCGTTGCATTTTCTATCTTCGATCGCCTTATTCGCTGATTGAGTTTTGGTATCTCGTCGGTCATGGGCGAGTTGAATATGGAGGAGTTGTCGTTGCCGACGCTCTTTGAGCAAGCTCGCAAGATCCATCTCAAGGTGACGGAATACAGTGCCGATCAGGTAAAAGGAATTTCTTCCACATGAATTCTTCTTCTTCTTCTTCTTCTTCTTCTTCTTCTTCTTCTTGTTTATTTTGCTCGACTCTTCGTGGTTATGGTGGGGCTTGCTGCTTTTAGGATCTCGTGAGGAAAGGCCGCGAAGAGCTTGAGAAGTGCGAGGATATGATAAGCAAGCTGGGGTTATTCTCGGCAAATGAAACCAAAGAGGATATTAGCACAGCCAACCTTAAATACATTTTGGTAATAATCTCCCTGCTTCTTAACGGATCCTGGGTTTCCGAATTTTCTTCCTTTTCCTTTTCTAAAGGAGTAAAATTTAGTTTAGTTTCCTCTATCGATGTTTGCTATTATGAGTAGCAAGACATCATCCTTGTCTCTGTTTTGTTTTTGTTAAGTTTTTCTTTGAACTCTCTAGAAGGTGAAAATCGTTTGCTGATGTAAAGTTGAGTTCTTTTGGATTTGCCTCAGAAATATAATCACTTTGCTGCAGGTACCATTCTATCTGGCGGAGGTCTATGAGAAACTTTTGCAGGATGACCGGATAGAAATCCTTAAGAGGTCGCAGTCGAAATTGAAGGTAAGAATGAGGTACTAAGTACTTTCTCATTATTACTGAACAACAAGAGAACTGTCAGCTGTAACTGAGTCTGAAACCACTCTTGTCATGTTCTAGGAGTTTCTTTCATTTTGTGAGGCAATGGAACTTGTACCTCGGGAGGAGCTGGAATCATCTGTCCAAGGGGGTTCAAATTCTTTTGCTGACAGAAGGGCACTAAAGGTGCATGCCATTTTTTATAGTACCTTTCTGTTGTTGAAGATTTGAAAACAAGAGTTCTTATACTTTCTCCCACTGGTTTCCACATAGATTGCTCGATTTAAACGGCAAAAAGCTGCAGAAGCGAAACTAGCTGAAATAAAAGAGCGCAAGGAACGACGTGGTCGGTCAACTAGAGCTGCTGCTTTGTCTACTCCTGTTGAGGCTGGAGAGGAAGATGTTCTCGATGATGATAGTGAGGAAGAGCGTGAGGTTAGTATTTCAATCAGGCACTGGTTAACTAGGAAATTTCTTTAAGACACTTCCATTTGGTTTCTTTGAGGTAGATTGCTGTTTGGTTTTGAAATGTATCAACATTCATTTGCAACCAGTATTTGAAGTGAAAGAACTGTAATGTTATTCTATGAGTCGCACTAGATAGTGTGGCTTAATTTTACTTCGGCACTCAAATTTGCTTAATTACTAGGGTAGCTCATGTCATTTCAAATGGAACTATCAAATTCGGAAATGAGTAGGGAAGTTTTTAATGATTGATTGTCTTTGTTCCGACATATGCTTCAGGGAAGCTTTCCTCGATGTGGTTTATGCCCCTCCCTCCTATTGTTGATAGACCTGATTGCTGGTTTGAGTTACTGCACATAGGCTTAAAAGGTTGAGCCTGAGTAAGGCCAAACTGATGCTGGTCTCACATTTCAAGCAGACTTTAGTGTTTTTTTGCTGTGTGCTTCAGCTGATGTAGGAGTCCTTTGCTTCCTTTTATCGTTTTTGTTTAAAAACTCATTAATGTAATGCTCTAGTGCTTTGTTGTAGGCATGCCCCTGATTCCCACTAATGCTATTTTCTGAGACCTGAGTGTGTGTGTGTGTGTGTGTGTGTGTATTGGCTTCCAATGGTCTTAGTGATACATTTACATTTTGAATAAATCTTACTGTGCATGCCTCTGTGTTTGCCCTATTGTAGAAAGTTGATGTAGCATATGCATTTTTTTAGTTACTCTGATATGTCTGTTTCTATTTCTAGAAGTGCTTCATTTGGTCTTTATAATGTTTAGTGCAGGCATGGATTACTACCATTTCATTGGCAATTTGCAAGGTTGGTCATACATTTAACTCTTGAAGTATATAACCAACAATATTTTATATGCCCTTGGAATTTGTATGACTTTTTGTAACTGGAACTGTTTCAGGGACTTGATCTGCTTGAAATGTTGAAGAGGGAGGAGGAGATGCTTTCAGAAATAAAGGAAAAACAGCTTAAGGTATTCTTGCTGAATAGGAGGTTTGGCTGATGCATTGATTCAATTCTCCTTTATGGATTTATTTTTCTAAATATAGTGAATATGTAGTTTAGAAAAAGAATTCTTAACACGTGATATGATGCTGTCTTGTCCTATGCATGAACATGTTAGTTAGATTCCCCTGGAAGGGAAATGAATGTACTAGCTAAGTTTTACCATAATCATCCCTATCATGCAGCTGCACCATCATGAAGGAAAGAAATTTTATCATCTTTTAAATGTATGATGGATAGATTTTATGGTACAGGTTGTTTGCCCACACTGGCATACTTCCTTCCTGTTTACTTTTCCTGTTTATGTTTTGAGTGTTCTGAAAACAAAATAGAAAAAATATTTCAGGTAAACAGATACTCCATATGTTTTTTGTTTTGGGAAAGAGGGGACAAAACTTTCGAACAATTAGAATTATGAAAAAAATTGTATTCAGCATTTCTAAGAGCAAATTGAAATTTTGGGAAATGTCCTGCTGCCACTAAGTAGGGGAAAAATGTCTTACTAGGCCTAAAATTTTATGTATTTCAAGTTTTAGTCCTAAAACTTTTCGACTTTGAATCGTAGGCCTAAACATTAGTTCCGTTACTGGGTTGTAGGCCTAAAACGCCAGGTGGCCGACGGAATGCTGACATGGATGAATAATCACGTTAATTTTGAACTCTCTTGCCACCTCACAAAAACGACGTCGTTTCATTTCCAAATTCGAGTGAAAGTCAAACTTTAGAAATTCGAAAACTAAGCCTAAAACTTTTCTATTTAACAACTTGTAGGCCTATAACTTTTCATATTCATCAACTTGTAGGCCTATAACTTTTCATTCTATCGGCCTATAAGTGTTGACGAGGCAGCCCAAAACGACGTCGTTTTGCTGAGATCAGAGCTGAGTATTTAAAATAAACGTCGTTAACCATCCACGTCGGTATTCCGTCGGCCAGTTGGCGATTTAGGCCTTTAACTCAGCAACGGAGATAACGTTTAGGCTCACGGTTCGAAGTCGATAAGTTTTAGGCCTAAAACTCGAAAATCTTAAAAGTTTTAGGCCTATTTGGACATTTTCTCCCACTAAGTAGTCCCTTTCATATTTTACTGGAAACATATACCCCCCCCCCCCATTTTGAAACTAAAAAATGAAACAGAAAAATAAATTAAGAACATACAGCTCTGCACAATAAGTGGCATCGCCAAACTAGCTACCTATTTGGTACCGACATGACAATCTGTACAATATAAAGACTTCAGTTGGTTCTGAAAATTTTTAAAACATTGTTCGGGTGCTGAGATCTAGCTCGTCTCAGCTTTTGCAACCTTTACCTATGCGTGCATACAAGTTTGTATGCTAAGTTGTATGCAGGCATATGTATTGTAGCTTATTCTTTTCTAAGAGCATACAACTTTGCCTGCATACTACCCTGTCATCAAAAAAATTAGGAATTGTAGCTTATTATTATCTAGATGAGATATATATTGCTGACTCCTATGAGCCATTTACTTTGTAGACTTTTTTTTCTGAACAACAATTTTTTCAAGTTTTTCCTGGATCGACCATTATTGGTCCTCTTTAGCCTGTTTGTTGGACTTATAATGGGTGGCTTTAACCTGTTTGTTTCAGTTTTTAGAAATGTATATGTATCACTTATTAGCTGAAATCCAGTCATGTTCCATGATGTGCATATTCATTTTGAACGGTCAATCTTGTAATAGGACATGACAATAGCAACCATCTCAACTCATAACCGTCTTATGATATTTTCCATGTGAGTGGAAAAATATGATGACGATTCTAGAAATTCATCTCAGTATTCCTTCATGAGAAGGTTCGACAAAAAGGGCATCTGGTGTAAAACTTTGCTACTGTTATCTTTGCATGAGTTTATAGTATTAACTAATGTTTGATAATTGACACTATTTAATTTCATTCCACTGACCCTAACATAGCTGGGATTAAGGTGTGGTATGATGATGATGATGATGATGATGATTTTTCCCCTACCTCCTGTCTTTCTTTCTGTTCCGAGATTGTCAGTAAACTTTGCTTCTTTGGAGGAGTTCTTCTATGGAGCCATTATCTTATGTTAATCAGAGCGCCTGATTTTACATTTTGTTAATTTCAGGAAGGGGACAATGAATTCTCTCAGGATGTACTTGATGATCGAACCAAGAAAGCAGAAGGATGGCATCGTGATGCTTCTATACGTGCAAAGTACACTCAACCTGCACCTCCAATCACCTGTGCCACATTTGCTCAAGATGTTCTAGAAGGAAGGGCAACCGTTTCTCAAGCACATGAGCACAAACACCAGCCCATGATCTTCGGACCAGCTAGCCTTTTGGGTGGGGGGCTAACAAGTGAGAGGGAAAGGATGGCGGCACAGGTCTTTCAACCTAGTTACAGGTAGATTTATTTCCAGAAAGAACTGCCAGTGATATTCCTGCTTTTGTTGATGTTGATAATGAGGACTTGTTACACAACCGTATATGCCAAAGTTTACTTCATTAGCAGGATAACGGGGAACACTTTTTTAAACTTTTTTAAGTATTGTTTACAAGATATTAAATGCACACATGTTTTTGCAGGATGCCAACCATGAGTATAGAGGAAGCTGGTTTGAAGGAGATGGAGATGATGAATAAGTGGCAGGAGAGAAATGTTAAAATGATGGAAGAAGCGAACTCTGGCTGGTACAAAGACAGCCGAAAAGGTGAGGATGATGAAGATGAAGATGATGATGCAGCACAAGATAAGGCGAGAGCTTGGGATGACTGGAAAGATGATAATCCTCGTGGTGCTGGGAACAAGAAGCTCACGCCATGCGGGTAGGGTAAGTAACTCAGGAATTGAGCTCCGGTCTCTTGTAAGATAAGATTAGTCCTTGCTGTAGCCGTTTGTTGTTCATGGAGTATAAAGAAGAAAAATAGATGGTCAACGGTGCGAGAAGTTGAGAATGTGAAAGGGTTGTTGAATTGAACCACCACATTTGAGCTGTGGACGGGTGTGGCTTACGATGTTTTGTCAATTTAATCATGAAGTCATCCAGCCTGTAGTCACAAACGTTGTTTACACACTAGATTAAATGTTAATCATATAGATTATGAAATTCGATAGTAGTAGTAAGTATGGATTTGGCTTCTCTCCTGTTCACCTCACCTCCTGTCCGTTTCCAGTCCACCATATAAGCAGCCCACGTCCCTCCCCTTGTCTTTTTTTTTCTTTCATTTTTTGCCAACTCATATATCATACATTATTTTAATTAAAACTATAATCATATTTTATCTTTGTTAAACTAAAGCTTTTATACTTTAGATGAAAGATAGTTTTAAGTAAATAACAACAACAGTAATTATTACTTCATCTACTCTTTTTGTCTTGATTTTTTCTTTGAAACTTTTGTCTTTTGATATTCATTTGGCTTCATTTTATCTGTATAATTATTTAGTAGAAAAAAATTCAAATTTTTTTTTATATACTAAACACATCAAACTACCTTTTGTGTACAAAAAATTTGAATCCATAATTGAAAATGTTTGAGAACTAAAAACATATAATAAACGCTGAAACATATAATATACGTTGAAAACTGTGTTCTAAAAGTTTTGGGACCGATGGAGTAATTTTTAAAATGCTAAATTAATAAAATAAAAAACACATACATTTTAATTAAAATTATTTATAATCAAAATTTCAAAAATAAATACTTCATCCATCCTAAAATATTTTCTCATCTTGTTTTTTACATTCTGTGTATGGTTGTTTATTCAATATTTTTAATGTATATCAGAATTTTGAATAAAAAAATACTACACCGGTCCAAAAAAAATTGCAATTTTTGTTTTTGCAGTTCACATACTTAATTTATGATTTATTTTTATAAATATTTAGACACGTAAAGTTATACTCATAATTCATATATTTTTCATAGTTTGATATCTAATTTTTTTAAATATATTTTTCTGATTTTTTCCACTTTTTGGTAAATTTTTTAATCAAACACTAAAATTTGAAACAACAAAGTAAAGCGCAACAATTTTTATGGGACATAGAGAGTAATACAATAAATAAATGCTAAAAACTAAATGAGCTAATTTTGTGAGGATGGGGAATATCTCTTATTAAAATCATCGTTTTCAAATATTTTTAAATAAAATGTATGTGTTTTGTTATTAATTTTGCATTTCAAAAATTAGATGAAATTATTATTACTCTAGTATTATTTACTTAAAGATATTTTCAACTAATATTTTTAAGGTGCTAAGATACAAAAGTTTAGTTTAAAAATTTAGTTTAAAACTAAAAAATATAATAATAGATTTAATTATAATATAATGTATGATATATGACATGAGGTAGCCAAAAAAAATAAGCTAAGTGGAGAGGGACGTGAAGCGAGCTGCTAGTGCTCCATGGTGGAACGTAAACAGACCGCATGTAGCAGAACAGGAGAGAAGCTGAATCCGTATTGTATTACAAAGCCTTATATTTTTGTGGGAAAAGGTCCCAAATTGCCACTCACATTTGGGTTTTAGACTCAAAATTTCCAAAAAATACAGTATTGTCACCATCTTTTGTATAATGGTCTCAGATTGCCACTAAGTTAGTTTTTTTGTCCAAAAATGTCATCACGTTAATAGACAGTCGCCATTCACCGTTAACTTTTTGTCACCTTTCACTTTTGAGATGACGTAGCGTCTCTATCATCAATTTATGTGACGAGATATTGATTTAATAATGGGTATATTAACAAGATTATCATTAAAATTTGTAAACTAAGCACAATAGGCCCCTAAGTGTTGGAATTCTCCTTCATCATTGAAGTGCTGGAATTCTCCTTCACCATAACAACAACCACACCCTGCCGGACTCTTCTTCTTCACCATAACGACAATGTACCGATACCATTGAATTTGTTTTAAATTTCTCACAAACAACAACTATTCATATTAACCGGAGATTTGAACAGATTTGATCGTGAGCACTCCGTTCTCCATTGCTGCTTTAATCTCCTCCATTTTCGCATTCTCCGGCAACCGGAACCTCCGCATGAACTGCCCGGAGTTGGACCCACGTCGCCCAAGGCCTTCACGACCAAGCTCGAAGGCGGCGAGGCGGTGACTAAGAAGGCCAGACTCTTCTTTCCCTTCACGGAGCTAGTTTTGTGCTTGATTTCTTTCTTTGTTATGGCTGTTGAAAAGACTCGGGGTTGGAGCGGCGATTCTTTCGGTCGCTATAAGGAATCGTTAGTAATGAGATGGCACAAATTGACCGGATGGCGTTGCTGTGTTTGCGAGTTGCAAAGACCCTTCGAAGAAGATGATGGCGGAAAATAGATAAAATGACCTGTTTTTTAAGGTTTTTGACTAGCAAGCCATTAACTTTATTAGTGTTACAAATAGATTTTCTAAGTTTACTTTTATGTAAATTCAGTTATTTTACATAAATTGTAATGAGGATTTTACACCTCAATTGGACATGTCATCGCCCATAAGCTCCATCAGCAAAAACAATAGTGCCAAGCTGGAAAAAATAAACGGCGATGACGATTTGAGACCGAAAACTATAACGATGGTGGTAATATGGGTCTTTTTTTTAAAAGTAGTGACATTTTGGGTCCAAAACCTAAACGTGAGGCCAATTTGGGACTTTTTTCCTATTTCTGTAAACCCATCACTCTGGTTTTCATGCACACACACCTTCCAACAGGAATAGATTTGACAAATGCCGAACTATTTCGACTCAACAAAGTCTAAATTTAAAATTCAATTTAGTCAACTGATATATGGGTGGTAACCCTAAAAAATATTGTAAAGTGACTTAGAAATTTTTTAGAATAGTTTTGAGTTGTTAAAAACTTGAGTGAATAAGTGAGAAAAATTTGAAGGAAATTTGAAGTTCGAAAACAATGGACGCTTTCAAAATATGGACGCATGAACAAAAACGAACCAACATCTCCGGTTCTGGGTGCTTTCATCTCATTCAAGTCAACACCTTCACAGCCAAAACGCTTTACTTATTTCTAACTGACCAGTTAGCCACTATCCCAAAATTTCATAAAGATCATAACAAGGAGAGGTAAAAAACAGCTTAACGGTAATCAGATTTCTGGGGAAAGCTAAAAATTACTAGCAAAGGTAATCAAATGGCAGCCTTTATTTTGAGTTCAAGCCAATTATGGTATCAGACAAGAACAATACACACCAGCAGTAAATGATTTCTGCAAAAGATTTATCATCATCCTCTTCCTATTCACAAATCCACAACAACTATACCATGTTATCTTCAAATCAATATGAAGTAGCCCAAAGATGAGCACCAATAGCATCTGATTGAACCAGAACCATCATGTCTCTGCAACTGTCCCCATCCAGCAAGCTCTACCACTGTACTTACTTTTCTGCTTCATCTTCTTAGGCCTTGCAGGATCTCGAAAACCCTCGGATCAAGCTTTGATCTCGAGACCATTAATACAGAGGAAACTTAGAAAGGCATAATTTTTATTGAATTTCAGCCATCGATGCAGTGAAATCCTCTGCAAACCCAGAGCCAAATCCCAAACAGAGCAGCGCAAATGATGAAGTCCAATGCCAACACAATCCAGACATGCTTCCTCCAAACTTGCTTGGCCTTCTGCCGATCTTGAACCGTGTAAAAGCCTCCACCTTTCTGTGATGAAACAGCGAAATCTCTACACCCGAGATCATCGATCTCCTCCACCCTACTCTCCGCCGCCACATCTCCCACCGACCTCTTCTTCTTCTTTAACGAGAACAATTTCGCCGGTTTACCGGGCATCGGAGAGACCGCCATTGCCGTCCCCCTCGAGGAACCCAAGCTCGAGCTTCCGGCATCTCTGGCTTCTTCACTCGGTGGCGGCGTCTCCAACTCCGAGTCCAAATCAATCCCCATCACTTTGCGAAAGATCGGATCGAACCGAGACTGGAGGCAGTGACTGTCGCTTCCCACGACGGAGCCACTTCCCATGATCGCCTCGAGAGAGCATTTTAGACGATTCAAGAACCGGAGAGACTCCAATTTGTCGATATTCTCGTCGAATATGGCGAAGTAGACATGCGGCTCCTGGATCAGAAACGTGTAGGTTCTGTTGGAAACGGTTTGAGAGAAGATCGAGTGAAAAGGCGGAGCTTTCTCGACGCATTTGTGCGCCAAGGATTGAAGCTCCGATTGCCCAGAAGAGAATTCGGCCAGAATCGTCGATCCCTTTGAAATGCAAGCATAGAGAATGAGATTCGGGGTAGAAATCATTGATTGATCTGTCACGGAAGAAGCAACAAAGGAAAGAAAGTTTGAAGCTTTTCAAGCTCAGAACTTGGAGGTAAGTACTAGAGTTGAAGTTGATTCGAATACGACAAGATGGGCATTGCTTTTTTCGGGGGAAGAGGACTAAGAAGTGAGGAGCGAAGAAGAAGAAAGAAGAGGTTTCAGCGATGTAGCTGCGCCTTTAAAGTTTGGACCTTTCGGTCGCAAACTTTGAGTTGTCTCTAGGGTTAGGAAAGGAATGATGCCAGAGTTGGATCCATGATTGGAAGCAAATACATTTAATAAACCCCTAAAGAAAAGACAGGAATCTGTGAGGATGAAACGAGATTGGTGGTGTTTATTTACCACATATGTGAAAAAATATATATTATAAAAATATTAAGTTTATATTCTTAATAAATCTATACGAATAGTGTTTTAATTTTTTAATTTATTAGCTTAGTTAGTTGAGTTAGTCAATTAATAGTACATTTAGGTAGGTGTTTCTTCACATATGTGGTAAATAAACGGACTCTGAAACAAGAGAAAAAAACGGAATAACATCTTCCCACTTAATGCTTAACAAATCGTACTCCTTAGTCCTTACCTGAAAAAATATGGGAAATATAACGACAATTCACAAGAGGAAACAAGATTCGAGTAACAGCCTCAGCTTCCATGGTTCCATATATCTCAGCAGGCAGGAATGTGCTGCTGAGGGTGTGTGATGGTGGGGTGAAGGGGCAGATCTCCATTTAGGGAGGGAGAGAAAGGGAGAGAAGGAATATTTGGGGTAAAATTGTATAAGATTATAAAAAAGCGAGGACAGAAAACTCATTTAACCTAAGAAAAAATTGTATAGATTATAAAAGGTGAGGACAAAAAAGTTAGTTAACCTAAGAAATTAACAATCAGTTAACGAGATTTAGACTTAGGCTCAGTTCACTAGAAGAGTGGGAAAAAAATTTCTTGGATATTTTTTGAATTTTAATGTGTTTTTTTATCATTGATATGAAAAGTGTTAAAAATGACTGAAGATTGATAAAATGACAATCACTTAGCTCTTTACATGCTAAAGTGAGGGTGAAACAGTCAAAACACTATCGTGTCTCATTTGTCCCCCATCAAATTGCTTTGGAAAACGTAAAATGTGGAAATTTATTTCCCAAAAATATTCACTGAACACAGCCTTAAGAATGGCATTTGTAGGTTCCACGACCTAGATTTAGACTTAAGGATCGTCATTCTGACATTTTATGGATCCTGGATAAAATGAAAAAAATGAGATCTCACTTATAAAATTTCGAAAATATAATTTCATAAAAAATAGAAATGTTATTAAAAAATAATACGTTTCATTGTATTATGTTAATAACATATTTTCAAATAAAAATTCATACAAAATAAACATTTTCCTTTAATCTCCATCAATGTTGTCAATCATCTAAAAATGCACTCCTTGTAAGATCACCCCATATCACATTCAAAGAAAAAATCAAAAATAAATCACAAAAACGGCTTTCACGAGCATTCCGGAATGCAAAATCATTAATAATAACATCAACATCAATGCTTCTAATAAATCCCTCTCAATCGATAATGTTGTTAAACCATTCAACATTTTTTGCGACATTGATGACCTCAAGTAAGTTTTTATCAACTTTAGCTTTAAAAAGTTTATTTCAGCTGATGTCACGGTTACAAGCACAATAAAAAAAAAATCTGTAAACAATGGAAACATTCGGATAACAATCTGTAGATTTTGTAAAGTTAAGAATTTTAATGGCAGACAGTGGCTAATTTGGCAAAGTCATTTACAACACTTTTAATTCAGAGTAAAAATTATTTAAATCAACATCATATAAATCACCATGAGAAAATATAGAGTGAAATTTAGCAAATGACTATTGAAGTTTTTGAAGAAAATTGATATTTTTCATTTGAATTAATGATAGGTTTAGTACGAAAATGGAAAGAAGTTTTTTTATACATTGGAGGTAGGGGATTGAGAATAGTGGAGACTTTGACACAAGTCCTCCACCTATGTCCCATGAGCTTAGCCACTAGGCTATAAGCTCATGAGAGATAATGATTGAATGAGATTGAGAGAAAACAAGTTGAAAGTCATAGAGATCATAAAAGAATTAAAGACGCTAATTATCTATCTCTTCGATATATTAATTGTGAAGTCGTCATTAAAGCAAAACTATTTTTTTTACAATATATAATACAGTATATTTTAAAATTTGGACCTGTTTACTTATTGGGCCCTAGATGGCTGCCCAGATTTCACAATATCTCGAAGGGTTCATTAGGTATCTAAAAATCAAGATGTGGACATCTTTGTAAGCTTCCGGATTGAATATTAAAACAGAAAAAACAGTTTGATATTCGATAATCGTTAGAGGTTGAGGAAATATTTAACCGATGTGATTAATAGTGTTTCCAACATCAGACGTTAACGCTAACGTTATTCCCAAAGGCATTATTGTCAAAAAAACATTTCCAGCAGAAAACACTGTCAATCAAGTCACAAAATAGAGGACCAGGCTTATTAGTGCTTATGAACATGCTACTTTATTGTTGTGCCAAGCCAACCAACGCGCTTGTTTATAGTGTTAGGATTGAAGAAGATCCGCAGTGTATCGTGTTACTACATTGTTCTCCCATACATGTATACATGTATGTCAACTTAACTGTTCATGTGAATGGCCGGCCACCAATTCCATTGGATTGATGTTCCCTACAACAGAGTTTGTTGTTTTCATGCGACATTTCATTTCATGATTACAGCATTTAAAATCCTTTACCCCCCAAAGGTTTTCTCCCTCAAAAATGAACGCCAGCAACCAGTAATGCTGTATATTCCTCAAATCCTAAAACTACTACTTCTCTCTCTTCTTCTCTTTATGCTTTAACAATGTAAACAACCTGGAAACCCCATGTTCTTCAAACAGTATGTTGGTTTGTCTCTACGTGCCTCCTATACATCCGTCCATCCATCCAACTTCTTAATCTGAAAGCTCAGCTACTCATTTGACATAAGGAGGGTCCATGAAAGCCCACTGGAATACCTGCTCATACTGAACAGCTGCATTCTCCCATGTAAAGTCCTTCTGCATGCCTCTCTTCATCAATCCTTCCCAGGATGACTTGTGCTCTTTGTATGTCCACACAGCAATCCTTAATGCCTGTCCACAACCAAGAACATCAACGTGTTCAACAAGCATGAATCACACAGGACTGCGTTCTCCAAGCATTACCTAACGAGTAGTAGTACTTGTATTCTTTAAAATCCAAGACATCAAGAACAAACTACTAGAAGGCTATTTTGTTTGTGCCTTGGGCATAGATTTTTTAAGATGCTCACTGTCAGGTTCTGGTCCGACTAAATGCAATACAAGGCATCACCTCCATCTATATAATGGTTTTATTGTATAACAAAAAGTCATGGTTATGGAAGATAAGGTAGAGAGAGAACCAACTAACCTCCAGCATGCTGTCTTTGGCAAGAGGCGAGAAAGTCCACCTGTTGTACCATTCAACAGCAATCTTAACCATCCAGATGAATATGAAAGCAAACATGTTCAATAATGACACACTATCAACACCCTACAGCTTTCAGTAAAAGCGACAAAAGGGTCCAAGCACTTAGGACCCTTCACCACTTAACCAATACTTCACTTGATTAAGGAAGGCGGTTACACTGTCCACATCGGTCATGTGTGGTGTGTGGCATTTATGCTTTTCACAGTTGTTGGGGAGGACATGAATCCACCAATAACAGCATAGCAGTGTTGCTGTCAATTAAGACCCTTCCTTTTCCTTTAACTTAAGAATTGAATCCATTATGTTACTCTACACCTACTGAC
This sequence comes from Stellera chamaejasme, assembly GCA_024586325.1. Taxonomy (NCBI): domain Eukaryota; kingdom Viridiplantae; phylum Streptophyta; class Magnoliopsida; order Malvales; family Thymelaeaceae; genus Stellera; species Stellera chamaejasme. The sequence goes on along the minus strand of CM044982.1, from coordinate 6,375,799 downwards.
CGGAAGAAAGTAAGAACACATACCCTGTGCCTTCCCCTTTCCCTTCATTAGCGAAAGGGTTGAATGTCTCGACTGTATCCTGTATTTCAAATAAGTCGTGCCTAAAGATTATCACTCAGGTAAACAAGAAAGGACAGCATATGTGTAGCTAACAGCTGGTCACTCACTCTGAGTCCTCCGGTTGCATGCACTACAGGTATTGTTCCATATCTCATTGCATATAATTGATTTAACCCGCAGGGCTCAAATCTTGAGGGCATCAGCAGTATGTCACAACTGCTCAATCCAGCATGCAAGTTGGTTAGTTCCTTGATAAACTTTTAATGTAACACGTCTATCCATTATGATCTCAAATTACCCTGCAGTTATTCTATGAGAAATGGGCACATTGAATCCAACCCAACCCCTGAACTTGTCTCTGTAAGTTGCCTCTGCTGCTCTCATCCAGTCTTCACAATGTCGATCACCTGATCCTAGCATGACCTGAAACAACATAGCAACTCAGTTTAATATGGATCAGAAGAACATTTTCACAAAAAAATACAGCAGAAATATGCAATTAATAGCCCAAGAAACTGTCACTTACAAACTGCACATCATTTTGCATAAGCTCTGGAGTTGCCCAACGAATCAAGTCAATGCCTTTCTGGTAGTCCAGCCTCCCAATAAACCCTATCTACAAAGTCTAACTCAAATAAAAAAGTGACACAAAACCTCTATACCACGCTACTGATTTACACCAAACACAAATATTATCTCCTTACCAGTGGGCATTCAGGCTTAATAGGGAGGCCAAGCTCCTTTTGTAAAGCAATCTTGCACTTGACCTGCGCTTTACAATGTTTGTGTTGATAAAGCTACTTGATGAGCACATCTTTCCTATAATAGCACATTCTGGATAAAGTCTAGAAAGAGGAAACACGCAACCTTGCCAGAAACGTCATCAGCAGTGTAATGGCAGGCAATATGCTCATCTGAAGATGGGTCCCATTCAGTATTATTAATTCCATTGGTAATTCCTGGTCACAGAAAAATAATACATGAAGTCAACGAACCTTGTGTAAATAGTTGTTCAGCAGCAGAGTTGAGAGAATATATCCTAGCTACGGGAACAACCACATACCATTGAGAACACTCTTTCGACTACTTAGTAGCTCATGCAAACCATAACCACCTTCAACAGTAGTAATTTCCCATGAGTAACCCTGTTTTTACCAGATGTCATAAGCACATTGACTGGGTAGTAATTTCAGAGTAATGTGAGAAGCTATTTCTGATAAGAAATACAGTCTGACTGAACCTACTACAAAATGAAAATGTGCACTACCTTGCTAACTGTCAGTATTCTATCTGATGTCACAATTGCACCCTTCAGAACATTGACAGCTTCACCTGTGTCAAGAGCATGTGTCCTTGCCCACGTCGGGAAAACCCATTCTAGAGCCCCGTACCATTGTTGTGGCAAACCCAAATTTTTAAAAGTTACCGCAGGCTCAACTCCCTTGCAAAGACAAAATAATTATGTAGAAATATTTTCCACACTTTATTATACTAGTATATTTGATTATCTTTACATGAGGGAGAGTAAATTTCAGGACATTGTATCTCACTCAAAAAGCAGAAAACCCAAAGCCAAAAAAACAGAAAATGATGCAAGGTTCAAATACCTGGTGAAATAGGTTATGTATAATGAGAATGCTTCGAGCATCCTTATAAACTCCATGAGGGCGGTACTTGGCTGCCAAAAGCCTAAAACGGGACACCATAAAATCACTATCTCTCGTTTTGCACCTTTGCACAAAACCAAAAAACTTGAGAGTGCATCTATCACGGATATAGTTATTCAATTAATCATCTACTAAAAGTCATTGTTTATCCACTTTTGAATGAATCTCTAGCATCAATCGTATGACCCTTAGCAGATACAAGACATCATGAACTCTATGCCACCAACCCAAGCATGGTTGTTCATAACTCTAGAAATGACGTTTATAATTTGTGGAGAAATAGTTGTCGGCAGTTGAAGGGGTCTCTAGCAAATACAACTTCCAAAAGAAGATATCTCAAACTTCAAGAATGCCAATTGAAAAAAGGCCATGAGGACACATGTCCACATCAGGATGCAACATTCCAACAATTTTAAAGGATGTCGAAAGCATACAAAAAAATAGTTGCTAACCATATAACCATCACTATCAACTTTTTTAGTGTGAATGTGTGCATTTATATGTCAAGTGGGAGACAATTAGCAAATTAGTTTAATTGACAAAGCAAAAATGGACTAAATGATCAAAGATTTGTCACATAAATGAGAGAACTATCATCTCTAAGTAAAATATATTTTTGGGGACCAATGCTTTGTTAAGCATGTACAGACTTACACAGGCACAAGTCCAGCATGCCAATCATTGACAAGAAAGAGGCATTTCTCCCCGTAAGTATAACCCCCCAGTGGCAGAACCAGTGGTGCTTCACACGCTGCATGGCAAAGTAACGTAAACCTGAACTGTAAAGACAACCCAAAAAGAAATTAAAAAAAAAGTCACTTAACATAATAGCTAAACAAGAGTCTTCAAGAAGTTTCAAGTTTAGAAGGCAATCAGTTAGAGAAACCAATATGCATACCTGGTTATCACCAAAAGCACCATGGATATCTCCATAAGGGTTTCCAGGTCTATGGTATGAAGGATGATCCACAAATACCTTTACAATGAGTGAGAGGAGTGACAAAGAACCATAAAGGTAAGGAAAAAAAATCACTGTAACTAAGAAATGCATTGTCCTCAAAAGAAACCAAAAAAAAAAAACAAACAAACAAAAAACTGGGGGTTGGGGACAGAGAAAATAGGTATTCTCTGAATTACAAGAAAAGAAACTCTTACCCAATCAACACCATCTCTGAACTGATGGAAAAATGCAACCTCTTGGGCTGCCCCAAAGCAATTTATTTTGATGCGTCTGTCTAAATCAAGAGCAAGAGCATATTTTTCATCTGCAGCTGTGCCATTTAGATATCTAGGTGAGACAACCATGACTCGATGTCCACAAGAAGCTAGTGCAACAGGCAAAGAACCACAAACGTCCCCAAGCCCGCCAGTTTTAGAATAAGGTGCTGCTTCAGAAGCAACGACAACAATGCTATATGTTACTTTTGCTCTGGATCTTTCTACTTTATCTTTCCGTTTTCCCTCCTCAACCTCAGCAGGCAACGAGATGGGCAAGCCTTCTTCTTCAACTTCCTCACTTGTCATTTCAGCTTCCGCAACCACATTTTCTTGAGAGTGAATGGTATCAGAATCAACTATTAGCCACAAGAGAGTGCATGAGGTTAGCTCTTGAAGCTCCATTTAAAGTTATCAAACATCAGGTCTCATTTATGCAATGCATGTTATAAGGCTACACTTGTTGCAGGAAAACGAGATTCCATGAATTATGGCAACTAGTGATTATGGTTAGCATGTAATACCATATCTTCAACAACCATATCAATGTTTAAGAACAAAAATGAGTTTAAATATGGTTCGACTCTTTAAAGCGTCTCTAAAAAGCATAATCTCAATTCAGAATGTACAGCACATCTTTAGTTGTACTAACAACGATCAAGATTCTAATGCATAGGTATGTAATTTGGCAAAACTATGTAGCTAAGGGCAACCTGGTAAGTATTAAGTATTATGGTTCCATTTCCACCACAATCCTACACCCTATAGTTCACAAAATTCTCTGTCCTCTAACCGCAAGTTCAGCATGGAAGTAATTCGGCATCCTTTGTTGAAAATATATTAAAAAAAATTATTAGGAGAAAAAATCAACACCTTTGCTTCAACAAAGAGAATTAAAAAACCTAAAAACTTCACTTTCTCCCTCACTAAATATAAGTGATCTTCACACATTTTATGAATTCTACAGTCAGTACACAATTACTCCATTTTTTTTTTGGAATAACCCCGGTATAACATGGTTTGCCTATATTATACTGCTAGCCCCGATATTCGAGGCCAGATATTTTCGTTAGAACTCTCACGAGCCGTCCATTTCCTGTGATGTAAAACTCGGGCTCTGACTTAATTGACACCTGAGTTTGTTTGTATATAATCGGGACCACGCCATCGCATGGCTCTAAAAGCACTGAACACATGAACCAATTTTGGCTATCTTCTTCTTCTTCTTCTTCTTGTTTTTTAATCATAGAGATTAATGAACGAAATGAAATATAAAACGATTGCTAGCAACTCAAAAAACAAACAAGAGAGAGAGATAGAGAAGCAATATACTTATAATTCTGATGGAACTTGAAATGTACCTGATGGAGGAGTTAAATGGAAGCCGACGACGGAGCCGGAACTATCCCTCTCCATGCCCAATAAACGGCCCTTGTCATCGTTTTTTGACTTGTGGTCACTTTCAGAGACGCCGTCTGATTTGGGAAGCGTCGCCGTCATGGAGCAACCATTTCTATTGCTTCTCCTCCACAAATGGCCGAAACCCACTCGCCTCCTAGGGCAGTAACTTTGCTTATTCGACACCAGAGTCGCGGACAGTTTACAAGAAAGCAGCCGATCGATCTGCATAGACTCCATTACTAAAATAAATTGAAAAAAAATGGAGCCTAAAATTACCAGATAAATTGAGAGTGAGAGAGGAGGAAGGCTGAGTGGAGACGAAAGGGATCGTGAAGTGTTTTGAGTTCAAAAGAAGATGAAAATGGGTTAAAATAAAAGCAAGAGACAGGAAGCTCTCCCTGCTACCGTGAGCCCATGCTTTTCCCTGTGAAGCTGTGATGTGATGTCATCTCGCCTGCTCTGCTTTTGTTTCATTGCTAGATCCAGAAAAAGCGCGAAAGCCAAAACTAGATCCCCTCCGCGAATCTCCACCGTTCACGCCTCCTCAAAAAATAACCACCAGTTTGCGGGCCTGATTTTATGATGTCCCACCGTCAGTTTTTTTTAGTTATGTCCATGTGATAACGAATTGAGCCGTACCGAGTCTCACATGCTCAAGTTTGTGACCATTATGTTTGGTTTGAGGTCGGTTTGAAATTCATTCCAACCTGTTTTCAGGCTAGACTAGAGCTCAATTCTTGAAAAGCTCGTGAGACATCTCAAATTCGACTCGTTTAATATATGAGCTTCAAAATTGACATGAGGTCGAGCTCAAGGCTCGTAAAACTTGGCTTGTTAAGCTCGCAAGTGCTCGAGCTCAGGACTTATGAAACTCGGCTTGTTAAGCTCGCAAGAGCTCGAGCCGATTAGTTTAATTTCTCATCCCTATCCCCCATTGAGGCTTTTTTGATACTTCATATATAGATTGCATTTATATTTCCATAGTATTTTCAACCTTGTACTATATATTTTTCTTGTTTACAAAACAATTCGATCCTTAAAAAATACTATCTCCAACCCTTAAAAATATTGCAATTTATTTCAACATTAATCTATGATTTATGTTCTTTAATGTCTTAATACATGAAATTTAATAATTTATATGTAAATTATAAATGAACATCTTTAGTTTCTAAATATTTATAATTTTTTAGAAATTTTTAATGAAATTTTCCTAGTGAAAATTTGAATCAAATACAAGTGAAAGTCAACGTGTATTTTTTTAGGGATGAAAAGAATATAAACTAATTTTTTAGTAAGAAAAGAACGAAAAGAAATCAAATGTAATAAGATAAAAACAAAAGTAAAACAAGTCATCTTTAAAGATAAACATATAACTACTCTAATATTTTTATATTCAATGGGATGAAGTATAACTTATCTAGCTTTCACTTTTGAGGCAATTGTGACAACAATCATACAAGAAATCGGATATAAAAAATTCATTAAACTGCACAAAAGACAACATGATATCATGCCTCGATGAATTGGCAAGTTTATGACAGACATCCTGATTAATGAGAAGCGAGGACGACAGACAAGCAAGTGGGAGTAGTATTACAACTTGGATCATAACGCCCCCCACCCTCTAACAAAAATCAGCTTTGATTACTGGCAGGCCCGTGACCCATAATCGCTGCCACTGAAATCTGGGCTGTAACTCCCGGCTCCGCTTCGTCGACCACGAAGCCCATTCGGTTTTGGGCTCGGGCTTCTCGGAGCCTGGTAGATTGTCGTTGCTCCACCGCCCGAACTAGACGAATCACAACCTGACCCTCTCTTGGTTGATGCGTTCCAGTGTGGATTATTTGGGCTGCGTTGCTGCTTCACTGGGCCCTGAGTCCGAACCTTAGCCTTTGCAGATTGGGTTGGGATCATGTAACTTGGGATGTTTTGATACCGATGCGAGTACGAGCTCGAGTCTCCGGTAGCAGTTAGAGTATCCATCTCAACTGTCTTCTCCGACATGTCGTCGGTGGTTGGAGTGGTGGTGGTGGCAGTTCCGGTTAGATTCGTGTATGCGCCCTCTTGCGGGCCCAACTGACGTGTTTGATACGGTTGGGCCGACATCCAGTGCTCAAGCCAGTTCCAACCCCATTGGGCCTTCTCACGCTCATTGAGGTAGAGCCCAATGTCCTTGCTACTAGAGTTTGCTTCTTGCTGCTGCGAGTAATGAAAGCCTCAAAACGAAGGACGCAAAACATAAATTTGGTAACGACAAGTGAAAGGATTGGTATGTAGCGGACCTGATAGCTGTAAGCATAAGCAAGGGCTCTCTCCCTTTTGACGGCGGCTTCATGCTTTCTGGAAGCACTTTGCTTGATTTTGTCTAAGCTATGACGCCCACTATCAAAACATTCATTATGATTCTTCTTCTGTATTAATGGACTCCTAAGCTTTCGTGGGTCTTGATGTTGTTTGGCTGCTTCTTCTTCTTCGTCTTCGACTTGTGTGAGTTGTAGCCTTCGGGCTCTTACCCTTGCCTGCACACGAACCAGTGCTTGCATGCACCGCATTGTCATTTGTGCTTGTTTGCGCACATTGTAGCCCCTCACCAGTGCTTGTAGCCTCACCAGACCCCTCAACGCACGTAAAGCTCGTCGAGCCTAAACGATTGATGATGATTTTTTTATTGATTTCGATGTTCAAGTAAGGTAATTAAAGAATTAGGGGAGGGAGTAAATATTAGTAGTAATTACCAGGTAGCCCCTGTAGTGTGATTGTATGAGCGTTGCGGCCCTTTCTTCCCTGGAGTGGCGTCCATAGCCAGCTAATCTAACAACCTTTGCTGCTGCTTGAGCTGCTGCCACCGCAGCTTCGGCGGCAGCTGCAGTTGCCACTGCGACGGCGATGGCATGGCTTCCATCTTCAGGAGTTGATGCAATGCTTTCTTCCTGAGTGATATCTGGTGAACTCTCCACCGAATAATGTTCGAATGACACCACTTCCGGCGCTTGATGCCATTTTCCATCGCACCCAGCTTTCTGAAATAAAATTTTGTTACACAGTATGAGCATTACCCAATTTACGTATCATGTTAGCACCAGTGAGTTTTGGACATTTCATGGATATTCCAGAACACCACCGTGGTTGAGAGGGATCTAACAGGATGAGTAGCACATGGTGAGCATGATGGAGGATGTGATGGCTTAGGTGGAAGGATAGCAATGTGTCATGCATGTGTATGACCAATACGTTTACAGGGGACCAGTGCCCCTTTTTGCCTTCATTCTAGTAAATGTCTAGATCCATACACATGGACAGAGGAGGACCAATCTAGAAATTAAACCGGCGGAATAAAGAGTAATTATGAATATTGTTACCCACCCAATGTTTGAGTACTAATTACTGTATGTAATTAACAATAATATCACGCTAGCTAGTTTAAGCCCGCATATATATATATATATATATATATATATATATATATATATATATATATATATATATATATATATATATATATATATATATATATATATATATATATATATATATATATATTGCCCATGATCAGTCCATTCATCACAACTGGAGTATTCGGTTTAATTCCCCAGATTTTCATCACCAGTACTTGTGCTGAAGTAAGTCTCAGATCATTGAATAAATAAACAACGAATATATATATATATATATATATATATATATATATATATATATATTACTGATCACATGATCATAAAGTAAGTGTTGAATTGTTACCTTGTTTTGAGGTGATTCCTTGGAGGAGGACCTGAACACTTTCTTCACTGAAGAGAACCATCCTGTCTTCTTCTTCTTCCCCATGGAGAAGCTGGTGATGAAACATGAAAAAACAGATGCATAAATGCTTGCTCTGAAATTAATTCAAAATTGAACGTACGTATAGAAGAGAGAAAGTAGGTTGAACCTGCAGCAGCAGGTTGAGTTGGTTTGGGGATGATGATGAAGATGATGATGATGGTGAAGAAGAGCCTCCTCTCACTCACATTTTAATTTATTTTACCCCAACTTCATTCATCGTATTGATCCGATCCGATCCGATCAACCAGAGAGAGAAATGAAGAGAAATCAAGGAGAGATGAATGAGTGAGTAATTGCAAAGCCGCGCGAACGCCGACCGGATTTATCAATTTCACGGAATGGTCGTCGTCTACCCCGGTACTACGTTATGCGGTTGCCTCCCATCAATCATACTCTGCCACGTACCCCCCCACTAACCCCTCCTCCTTTAAATCACCCACATAACACAAACCTTCTCCTCTCTTTTTTTTTATGAGACGTTTCAAAAAATAAAATGATGATGATGAATATATATGTACGTACTAGCTACCTCTTCGTATCATCATAGTACGTATATACTCATCAATATTATTTTTCCTTCAAAAGAATATTACCCACAGCTAGCTAGCTATTTACAGACAGTTTTTTCTTTTCACCTGCAAAGGATTGCGCTATATATATTAAAAACTGCAATTTCTTGTATCATTAATTTGTAATCCTAACCGATATATATCTTGTGAAATCTTTCATAAGTGCTAGCAATCAAGCTAGATTTCTCGCTACTAAAATTTAGCCATTTCAGACGATATTATTGTGTTATCATGAATAGTTAGTTATTTGCAAGATATGATCAAGTGGAAATCCTGGGCGTTGATTGCATTTTGGTGAAATATCAATGTCCGGGTGTTGTAATTAATTCGCCTTTTAAGACTAACATTATTAACTCAATTACCCCCTTAACTGCTACTCTTACTTGAAAAACTCTACCAGTATCTTCTCGTCTCTTACTCTTGGCTGACAAAGGCTCCCACGGTGTTGTTTTTATATACGAATATATATAAATCATATTTCATTTTATTTATTTTTTCGTTTCTTTATTTTCTTCTTATTTATATTGCCATATTTTTTGGATCAAAGGGCATGAAGGGATGCATAAAGTTGGTGGTGTCCTACAAAGAGGGCAAAGTCATTTCACCACATAAATACCTTTCTTGCTTGTAGATCCAACCTCCCTCAATGATGAAGTGCAGCTAGAGTTAAAAGCTGAAACGTGGTGGTCATCATGAGAATTCATTCAGTGTTCATTTAAAAAAAAAAAATAGAAGAACTACTCCCTATAAATTGCTTTATTATCTCCTGAATAAATATGAAGGACCATTTTCATTGATAGAATGTTTTGCTACCTTTAAGGGGTCTTGTTTCTCATTTTCCGTCTCTCCTCATTTTGCTACCTTCTTTTTGTAGAATAACATTTTGGCTAGAAAAAATGGTTTTTCATGTTTCATCCAACATTGATCATGTGAAGACATTGTAGCAGCTCTGAACCTCTCATAATATTGCATCTTCGACAAAGTTATATATGATTAGAAACGATAACCGATTGTCACTGAGAGGCCACTGGTGTACGTTGCACTCCACGCATCTAATAACGAGGTTTAAGCGAAAGGAGCAAACACTGCACATCTCTTATCATCCGGCCTATAGATGAGATCAAGGTACATTCTCATACCTTCCATACCGGACGAACAAAAATGATACACAGACAACAAAAAGGGAAAGCGAAAAAAACGTATAAACGAAGAAAACATATTATTGTAATTTAATTATTAAAATCCATTCGAAAAAACTTACCAATGCCAAGTAGTCAAACAATTCTTCAACCTTGCGCACAAGATCTATATCAACTCTCCGACATACATGCCAAAAAGAGGACGCCCAATCTGGAGAATGATAGATTACAATAATACGCGACCTCCAAGACACGGTTTTTTAGCACAAACAAAAGTCACTTCGGCGTATTTTCAAAATCGCGTGTCATTATGAATCGAACTAGTCCCTTCATGTATCTAAATGCACGCGATACACTAACCACATCCCACCATGGACAAAAAACACACATACATGTATATGAATGCAAGCGCCCGGGGTCGACATCCATAAAACCCAGCCACACACACCGTTTACATATTCGATAACACAAACACGACACCCAAAGATGAACAACAAAAATGCACACCACCTAACTAGAAAATAACTCTGAATGAAGAGAAAACACTATAACCTGAACATAAAATATACACGCAATTCCACGAAACACCCATCTTACCTAAACATAAAAGCTAACTATCACCAGGCGTAGAACATAACAAAACAGATAGCGGAACGAAAACTCACCGACGGAAAAGCCGATCTCGCGGCGCCGAAACAAGAAAAAAATCACAAATAGAAAGGAAAGACACTCTCATATATATTTTCAAAAATAACTATCGCAATCCCTGCAACGAACATATGCAACCCATCACGACATAGTGTGATACACGTGGCAAACAACTGTGATCTCGGGATATAATCGCGTACAAATCCACATAAATTTGTACATAATATATTTGTCTATTAATAAAAATAATATGAGCCCTAAGAACCTAACATAGTCATGTAAGAACCTAACATAGTCATGTTCCCGAGTACAGTTGTAGCGATATACCGTGGAAACTCTGAGTACCACCAACAGTTACATTTGGAGAGAGGTCTGTGAAGATTACGAAGGCAGGAAAGAGGCGTCACGACAGAAACGGGTGACGCGTTAGAACGTAAGGGAATGTGAGGGAAGGACACATGGCACAAGCTCAGGTACCCGCATCCTGAAATCAACCATTCGGCTTGGGCAAACGCGCTTTAAATATAGATTTTATCATAGTGCATAACTGCATATGTACAAATGGTGCCACTACCAATAATTTTAGTGGGTGTATATTTACCACATATGTGGAAAAACACATACCATGAAAATGTCAAATTTACCCTCTTAATAAATCTCTACAAATGGTGTTTTAGTCTTTTAGTTTAATAGATTAGTTAGTTGAGTTAGTTAATTAGTACTACATTTAGGTATGTGTTTTTCCACATATGTGGTAAATAAACGGACTCATAATTTTAATCGATAAATAACCTTTGTACATATGTGTATGCTAAAATTGACTGAACAATAATAACCCACCGTCTCATTTACGAAGCTCCAAAAATTAAGAGACACAAATCATCCTCATTGTTTTATTTATAATTATATTAATAACAATGATAGTAGTATCACAAAAGCATATAATCCATATATAAATACTAATACAGAATCTTCACCCAGCAGTTAATAAAAAAAGGTTGAGGAGCACTCACGTGCTGACACCTCATCAACACCTCATAATCATGTCAGTGTCATATGTGTGAACACGTTTTTTTTGCACACATAAGCACATTTATTCGATTTATTATTTTTTTTCTACAACTTACCATTTTTATCTCATTCCATTTAATTCGATACAGGTTACTAATTAGGTATACAATATGAAAAAAACATAATTTTCATTTTCACAAATTAATGTTGTTATAATGCCGTCATTCTCTCTCCTTTTTGCAGCCATTCTCATTTTTTTATATTAATACTTGCATATTAATTCAAACACTATATATGCTATTTCAAACTAGATCAATTTTAATATAAAAAACATAATGAAACTTCTCGAAAAGTTTTTATTTGGTGTAATTAATAAAACGAAAAGAAAAAACTAAAAATAAATGGCGAAACGTGCATGATATGATATTTTTAAAAATAATTATGAAACATAAAAGAAAAGAAAAAACGAGGGGATCCATCTTTATGGTGAGAATTTTTTTTAGATCATAGAAATCATTTCGAAAGTAGAATTTGTTTTTTGAAATGTAAGTTTTAAAATGTTCAACGTTTATTTAGTGCAATTAAGAATGAATGAATCAATTGATTTTTTTTTTAAATGTGTGCAGACTTTGTTAATCAAAGTAAAATGTACATAAACAGTACAGACACAGGTCTAGCCATGTGGAGCGGCCAACGGAAGAAAGATCATGACGAGCAACAGTGTGTGCTGTCACATTACAACTACACGGGGCAAAAATGAAATAACAAAAAGAGAATGAGGAGCCCAAGAAGCGAGCATCGTCTACTAAAGTACCAAAATGAAAACGAAAAGGACTAGAGCCGACACTAAACTCATTTACCAACACTTGACAGTCCAATTCAATCAACAAAGACGACCAACCATGTCTCTATGCTTCACACAAATCCCATAAAATTGCAACGACTTCCACATACCATGGATCGGCGGCGACAAAGCGAAAACCAAGCGAAAGACATCGATTAAAACACTCGAATGATCACGCACGATCATTCATGCTACAACAAAACTATCTTCTTTTCGTAAAGCACCATCCATATCAATTTTAATCAGTCTCACAGGTGGTGGAGACCTGCGTGGAAGAGTCCGCTACGGACCAGTCAGGACATTGCAAGGGCCAGATTTGCATCATACCAAGCAGTCAACCATGTCATTATACTCATATTCTTCCCAAAGTTCACGTTTTACTCGTATTCTTTGAAAAATTACAACTTTGTAAAATATTTTGAATCATATTAGTAATAAACAATATCATTTTAATTGTTATAAAATTGACAATTAGACCTAAAGTTTTTTAAAATAACGAAATCATCTCTAAACTTTTGAAAACATAACGAAATCATCTCTAAACTTATAAACTTTTATCATTAACATATTAAAACAAAGTGGCTAAATTGATTAACTTATAGAGACTAGGTGTAAACTTTATAATTCGACCCATAAAATTTTACAAATTGACCCCTTACTTACAAATTATATCCATATTCTTGGAAAAATTACAATTTTGTAGTATATTTTGAATCATATTAGTAATAAACAATATCATTTTAATTATTACTGCCTCCGTCTCATAAAGATTGGAGCTTATTCTTTACTGTTTTCACAGTATTTAATCTACGATTATTTTTATGTACTTATAGGCATGTAAAATTAAATGATTCATATGTTTATCATAATATGCAATCTAAACTCTCTCTCTATATATATATATATTGAATTGTTTTCACTATTTATCTCAATAAAATTTTGAGTCAAACACTGCAAGTTGAAACATCAAAGTCAAACAGTGCAATCTTTACGGAACAGATGGAGTATAAACTTTACAATTAGACCTAAAGTTCTTAAAATAATTTTTTTCTCCATCATTTTTAAAGACACATCTTAACATTTAATTATAAATATCTATAGGGTAAAGTCTACTTTTAGTCCCTTATCTTTCCGATTTGTCCTACTCAGGTCCCATTTTAAGAATTTGCATCATCTGAGTCCCTTAGCTTTAGTTTTTGTCTCAATCAAGTCTTACCGTTAATTTTTTTGTTAAGTATTTCGTTAAATTAGTGAATTTTACGTAAATGCCCTTATGATTTTGATATAATTACATGTTTAATAAATACACAGTCATTAATTTTTTAATGAATGTACATACACAACCTTAAAGTTTTTTTTACACTCAACTAACTCATCATCTTCCAAACCTGATCTTCTCCGCCTCACAAGCACACAAGCAGATCAATCATCCGCCAGAATCAGAAATCTGAAGAAAATCTCATGCCTCTTCAACCCTTCGACATTTCTACATCATCTCTTTCATTCCTCTCCCTCTTCCCTCCTGGAAAAGCAACTTCACCTTAGCGATTAAACACGGACCAACTCACTCTCGATCCCAAAATCCAAAAAAAAGGAAAAAAATAAAACACAAATGCAGATCGACCTGGAAACCCCGATGATGTATGTGGGTTTCTGGAGGAAGCTCCAGCACTGAACAGGGCACCGCCAAAGTAATCCATCGGGGCGGCCGGCGAGACGGAGCCTGCCGCTGTCACATCGCTTTCCGATCCCGCATGTGAGGAGCTCGGTGAAGGATGAATTCTGATGGGAAATGTGGCTGATCTGTTGCTGATGATCCTGATCCTGATCCTTTTCCTTCTCTTTGGCTGTTCGCTCCCTTGCCCTCTCCCGGGCCCTATCACGGCCGGCTCGGACGTTAGACCGGCCAAGGGACAGCCCTATCGTAGAATTGAATGGCGGTGGTCACGGACAATCGAACCCGCCGGTCACGGAGACCTCTGGAAGTCAAGACCTTGCTGTGCCGATCTTTGCCGCCGGTGGCCCTCGAAACCCGGATGATTCTCGACGAGTGGTGCCATCCTCGGAGAGCAGTGGCGGCGGAGCCAGCGTCTCCGATACCGCCTGAGGTGGCTCTTTTAGTAAGGGCTAGCCCTCCACCGTCGTCTTCGCCTCGGACTATCTTACCTGAATCGGGTCGGGTGCCATTGCCGAGCCTTGGGATCTTACAAACTTGTCTCTCGATCTCCTCCACCTCCATAACACTTTCATGCCTTCCTCATATGATCGGGATTACTTTGGCGGTGCCCTTTTCTCAATGAATGGAGACCAATTCATAGCTAAAATGATGAAGTTTTTCAAGCTTATCACACGATCCAAGTTTTCAAACATATTTTTATTTTTTGGTGAAGAAATGGAGATCCAGTTCTTAGCGAATAGAGAGAGAGAGAAGAGTGTTGTGTTGAGGATGGTGAAAATGTGAAAGTTTAAGTTGTTGGACATTTTTGAAAGATTTTGAAAAAAATGAGGGGATAAGTTCAAATTTAAAAAGGGTATTTTGGTAAAATAATTAATTTAATGGTTAACTTAACGGAAAAATTAAGAGGACCTAATTGGGACAAAAATTAAAGCTAAGGGACTCAGATGATACAAATTCTTAAAATGGGACCTGAGTAGGACAAATTGGAAAGATAAGGGACTAAAAGTAGACTTTACCCAATATCTATACATTAACATATTTATTCCTTAAAGTTTTATGCATTAAAATTTTCCAAAAATTAGAAATGATGCTCAATTAGTCCCTCAACTATAGAAACTTTACAAACGATTCATGAAGTTTTTTACACTTATATATTGGTGGACCCTTCACCCGAAAACTAGAATTAATCATGTATAGTTTAGCCCAAAGCCTTAAAAGCCCATCAACTTAGAAACTCACGTATCTCTCATTGTTTAGAAAGCTCTAGGAGCACTCACCCTAACACTATAAATACCCATCAAGAGACTCATTTCTTACCATGTTAATCTTGGACTTATTATTGGCGCATCTGTGGGAATTCGGGCAAAAGATCCAATGAATACCACACTTGTGCATCATCATTCAAAGAAATGTCTCCAAGAAATAGTATAAGATTTTTCATATTACCTCTAGAGCCATCATATGTCTTTCGAGGCCATCACATGCCCTTCGGGGCCATCAAAATGATCTTCGGGGCTAGCAATATGCCCTTCGGGACCATCAATACGCTCTTCGGGGCTTGGTAAATGCCCTTCAGGGCCGAGAAACATTCTTGAGGAATAACTCTCGGGCCGAGTAACATGACTGAGGAACATGGCCAAGTAACAAAGTGTAAACTTTACAATTACACCTATAAAATTTTACAAATTTACATATTCACATAAAGGCCTTAACAACCCATCAACTTAGAAACTCACATATATCCCACATTGCCTAGAAAGCTCTAAGAGCACTCACCATGAGCACTGTAAATACATCTCAAAAGACTCATTTCTCACAATGATTGGACTTAGCATATATTAACGTATTTAGTCCTTACACTTTTGAAAAACTTACAAAAGATAAACAATTATTCCCTAAACTTTCGAAAACTTAATGAAATGGTCCATAAACTTACAAACGTTTATCATTAACATATTAAAACAAAAGTGGCTAAAGCTTACATGGACAGAGTGTAAACTTTATAATTAGACCCATAGAATTTTACAAATTGACCCCCTTACTTACAAATTTACCTTTTCCCAATTCCAATGTACATAAACGAATATTCAATAAAAATAATATGTTACTTTTATTACAATAATGGCTCAACCTATGTTACATTGATGTTCATTTTGTTTACTTTATGTCATGCGTTTATTCGTACTTTGTTTACTTTTCATTATCTTATCTATGCATTTTAATATGTTTTGTATCTACATTACTTGTGCAATAGTTTTAGTCATTTCCAAACTATTAAATGATCAACGAAGTTACACAACAATTATAAATTTATATTTATGTTATTACGTAATTTTCATTATACAAAAGTGTACTCTTACCGTAGCCGGGTATGTACACTAGTTAATACTCCTCCGTCTCGAAAAATTGTACACATTTCCTTTTTGATCGTCCCGGAAAGATTGATCACTTTCCTTAAAAGGAAACTTCTCACTCTCAAAGTTACTAAACTATCCTCACTTTATCTTTACTTTTTCTACCTCGTTTTTTGTGCACTCTCAACTAAGGGGCAATTAAGTAAACATATACAAACATCTTACATTCACCTTAATCTCCGTGGCCCAAACAAATCTACAAATCTTTCGAGATGGAGGAGTACTAAGGAAGCTTGGATTAGTAAAAGACAAAAATAAGAAAGCAATTAAGTGGGGTTAGAAAGGAGAGCAGTCTTAATTACTCGTGTGCCAGCGCCATCGCGTTGCCGGTACAAAACAAATGTTGGCGCTGCAAAGCTGCTTTCAGTAGTAAAAACATAGTAATAAGATTAGGACACGTGTGGTAATTAACAAAGTTAAATTAACTCCACACACACACGTGTATATATATATATATATATATATATATATATATATATATATATATATATATTGATGATGTTCATATGACTAACTACTGAGTTACGAAGAGAACGTCCAAGTCATTCATAATGGACCACTTAACCAGTAAAATACTCCTAGCTACTAAATTGATTTCTAGATGCCTTACATAGCACGCAATCAGTGCAATTGGAGGTTAGGCCGGGACCAAGTATCAAGCAATTTGGCGGCTATGTCAAGCATCATATATTCATCATGGTGCACGACCAAATCCACTGTTCAATTACAGAATTAATTAATTACCAAGTCCTTTTTCAGTTTGAAGAGAAAGATGTTGTACAATAATGCTGTTCTTTTTTCATACTGTTTGTCTTTGGATGAGCTAGCATGTGCCAAACACCAACCAAACAAAGCACTGATTCCGTTAGAGTATTTGCATAGAGGGTGAACTGGACTCCATATGTGAAATGGCCCGCCATAGAATAAAGTGAGTGATGGAAGGGATTGCAAGTAACGCACAAATGAATTACATGTCAGGATAATGCTGCACCAAAGCGGACAAACTTGGAAGTCACGGGACCTACTCTCAAACTTGGCTAAAACTGCAAAGTTTATACTCAACTCGGATATGAACTGAAACCCCGGAGATCAAAGGCAAACTTACAAGTTCAAGGACACATGGACATGGCCCTAGCTTGAAAACAATGCAACAATGGAGATTTTTTATGCATGGGGTCGACCTCATTGCCCCTTCATGTGGTAACCTTGTAGTATTGGTTTGAGAGCATCTAATGTCTTCTCAACACTCTTGCAATACTTTTGCATCCATCGCATAAGAGCATGCATCTAGCGTCTTTTCTAGTCCATGGTGCATGACCTCCACACCTTGAAGCATGGTATTTATTGGTGAGCATGTCTATATCTTCCTTCCCTTTCACACATCTTCTTGAGACCTTGTCGGTGCACATACGGAAGAGAATGGTTCATTCCATAAATTATAGGGTATTTTGCATCAGAGATAAAGTTTTTCTTTTTTGCCACAATTATTTCCCATAACCCCATAGTCCTCTCTGATGTATCTTTTAAAAACTTGTTGCTCAGGAAGATGAAGAAGAATTCAAGAAAAATTAATAAACCTCTTTTGGAGTACGTACGTGTTAAAAACTATGTATGGAAAAACAAATTAATCTCACCATTTAACTAATTCCCCGAACCCTGTGTGGGTATCATGATGATTGCAATGGCCAGAGACACCATCCTCATCAAATGTAGAGTAATAATCTGTAAAGCATAAGAGAAGGTAGATGTGGGATGTGAATAACAAGAGTTGCAACAGCAAGCAAGCATCATGGTAGATTAAAAAATCACGTTGTGAACATTGCAAGCACAGTAAAGTCCCTCCCTTCTTAAGCTAGCCTACATATATAAGAGATACTGTATAAAGGAAAGAAGCAGTACTGTCCTGAGTGAGTACTGAAGATGAGGATGAGCTATCTCTTCAACATAACAGCTATCGTTCATAATTGAATGAAGACACACAGACTTGGAGCCAAATAAACCTTTCTTTCTTTATATATATATATTCTAAAAGATTAAACAATGAAATTTAGAACTTAAGCCGTTGTTCAAACGGCCAACACACTTCAATGCCCCCATTAAAATGAACCACAGCAAACATAAAGTTGTTGGATGAAGACACACAAACTTGGAGCCTAATTCATTCAAATGCCCACTTGTTGTCCCTCCTCAGCTTCTCTTCCTCCGTTGGAGCGAAGTCATTCTTGATATTCAAAATCTTCTTGACCTCCTCCACACTACGTACCTGTTAGGAGCTCGGTAGCGGGCATGGTAGGTGGCAGCCCGCTACCAAGCTCCCCAAAAAGCTTCTAGCAGGTTGGGGCGGGCAGCCCGCTACCGAAGGCACTACGTTTTCAATTCGGTAGCGGGCATGGTAGCAGGTTGGCCCGGTACCATAGTGGTAGCGCCATACCACCTTACTACCATGCTATTAACTGTTGGGCGGATGTTCCAAATTTCGAAAATCGCCTCGGAAAAGCAAAAAGCAGACGGTAGCGGGCTGGGTAGGGGGCGCCCGCTACCCTCTGCCTGGTAGCGGGCTTGGTAGGTAGAAGCCCGCTACTACCAGGTTCCATAACGTCCACCATCGGGCTTCCTTCCCCATTTCCTCTCCATCTTCAATTTTCTCATTCTCCTTGTTGCAGCCGCCGCATCGGAGCGAGACCACCATCACCGGCGTCGTTTCCTTTCATTTTTTGCGTGGATCTGCTTCATTTCATTAAGGTAACCCCAAATCTTTTTTTTTATATTTTCGTCGGTTAAAAATTGATTATTTCAACCATTTTCGTTTCTGGGTTGAAGCTCTCCGGCCACCTCCAATTTTCGTCTAATGCATTCTCTAAACCACCTACACAGGCATGTTTTACAAATTAATGCAAGTAATTTCCGTTTTTTTTGTTTTTTTATTATTTTTGTGCAATTTAGTATATATGTTAGGTATAATTGTGGTATTATTTTTGTATGTATGTTAGGTATTCAATTAAGAATTTCTATTTTTGTTGTATTTTGTGACATTTTAGTATATATTTTAGGTATTTTAGGAAAATAAGATTATTTATGAGTTTTGTGCTATTTTAGGTATTTTAGTTATTTTGTGGTATTTATGACTTTTTGTGGTATTTTAGTATTTTTGGTGAATTTGTACTATTTCTTAAAGTTTTGTGTTAAATTGAATATTTTAAGTATTTTTGTGGTATTTTAGTATTTTGGGTGAATTTGCACTATTTCTTAAAGTTTTGGGGTTAAATTGAACATTTTCAGAATTTTTGTGGTATTTTAGTGTTTTGGGTTTCATTTGTAATATTTCTTAAAATTTTGGGTTAAATTGAACATTTATTAAAGTTTTCCTTTTAAATTGAACACATTTGAAAGGTTTTGGGTTAAATTGAAAATTATAAAAAAGTAAAAGACTTAATCAAATTTTCATTAACTACTATGTTCTTGTAAGGATGTGACGTCCTTTGCGTGATAGCGCCCACGGGTCAGGTTATGATTCCACGGGCGGAAGCCGTTCTAGGGGTCGCACCGGCTCCGGTCGTACAGGAGGGCGCACCGGTATGAGTGATCGCACTCCGCGGTCCACCGCTTCAGCTGCATCCTCGAGCACTTCTGGTTCACAGCACACCATGGAGGATCAACATGATAAATCGAGCAGACTGAGAACTAAATCTAAAGTCACAACTCCCGGGATCATTTGACGTTTATAAAATAGTTTTGTCGATGAAAAGAAAGAAAGAAACTTAAAGTTTAAAATCAAAAAGAATATCCAAAGCCCTTGTACAAACCAAAGTTTAGGGAAGTGAGTTTAAGAGTTACAATAAGAAATAAAATACAAATCATTTTAAAGATAAACCTAACCTAGTTGGGCTTCAACTCTTCTTGATCCTTCATGTTGCAGCTTTTGAACCTTCCATTCCTGCTCTTCTGCTCATCTTATTTCCATTTCCAGGTTCCCTCCAACCAAACAATAAAAGAGTAAGTAATTTGCACAAGTGATTATAAATAAAGGAAGTAACTTAGAGAAGAAGAAAGGGAAAGAACAGAGTACTTACAGGGGTGTGGAGTGCACCCCCGCCAGGACAGCAACTACTATTCTTCCATGACTCGGCCTAGTGCCTATCTTCAAGTTTTGCAGTTCTATTTCCCAGTAGTTCAGTGTCCAGTCATTATCCATTCAGTTTCCCAGTGATCTTAGCATGTTTCTAGTGATATAAATCATACTTATATTTACTAAAGAAAGGGAATAATCAGCAGAAAAAGAAGAGACAATAAATAATTTACCTTAAGCTTACCAATGGAAAAAGGCAGCCATCAGTTCTGAGTTTACTAGATACTATCATTAACTTAGAAACTAAACAATTAATCCAAGAATCCCACTCAACCGGAAGTGTTGAAACCAATCATAGCTGATTAACTGTCATATTTTATCAATTAATGACCCACTAGCTACTGCCTACTGTACTAGGTTTAGCAAAGAAAACAACTAACAAATAGTGACAACCGACACTAGAGCTTACCAAGTCACTTACTTAAAAAAATGAAGAAAACTATAAGCTTGATTCTAACCTCTCGAGCAACCCAATCATACCTCACTTAAACTACATAGATATACCAGCTAAAGACCAAGCACTTGTCCACCAGAACAAGTTCAGAGTACCACGCCAAACCTGCAAGGAGGTTTACCTACTAGCAGACAACTATTAAGCTGAAACCACCACTCAGTATGCTAAAAACACCAATAAAACAAGAAAAGATCGATCAACCTCCCAAATGAATAATTAAAAGACTCGGCCAGCATTTAACCAAACCAGATTCCAAGAAAACAATAGAAGGAACAAGGAAACATTTGTATATTCAAAATCAATCATCACACAACAATCCAGCATGAAATTATTAATAATTAAAGGAAGAATCAGAAGGATCTTACTCAGTTTGAGCCCTCAATCCTATCCTTCCCATTTCCAGCTGCTGATCCCGACCCCATCTCACGCCAGGTCTGCTGTCTGACCAAAATTTTAATACCATCAAGCCAATTGTTGTTCCCGATTCAATCCTCCCCCCAAATCGAGCTCCGCCATTACCTTTACCAAATTGGTCAACTTCCTAGAAATTTCCCTGCTCTGTTTTAACCGATTTGCTCTCCTCTTCCTCCTTCGTGTCTCTTCCTTGAAATAGCTTCAGCCCAAAACCATCGAGTCTCGTTTCCCAGTCGAGCCTCACAGCTCATTTCTCTTCTTCAGGTCGAATTCAACAGATCAAACCAAAAATTGGTCTGCTCTCGCTCTCCAAATCGAAGACAAGGCGAATCGTCCCCCAAAACAATTGTGTCCCGATCTCTCTCCCGTGTTTTTCCCCCCTCTACCAGACTCCTACATCTGAAGTAATTGAGTCTTCATCTGCCACCCTCGTGTCTCTCATCGTGTCTCGCTAGGATGTAGCATTAGTGTCTATAGGTTTTAGGAGAATTACAAATTAGGTCCTAGGTTTGTTTAAATTTTACAAATTAACCCTTCTTAGCTAATAAGTTACTCTTTGGTCTTTTTCTAATTAAATCATTTTAGTCCAATTCTTCCGATTTTAATCCTAAACTTTTCTATTTCTTCTCTATCAGTCCTTATTCTTTTTATTTCTTCCAGTTATGACACGTCCGGCAGGACGAGTCATAACAATGAAGGCCCGATGTATGATGCGCTCGCGCAACAGAGATTACGATTCGGCGATTCGGCGATTCTGGTTCAACAGACAGTTGTCCGGTGATTCGAAGCACTGTTCGCCGCCGAGTGAGAATCAAGGTGACGATTACGATTTACCTCCCCTGTAGGATACTTTTGTAAAAACAATTTGATTTTGGATGCTTTTTATAGTTTATTGATACATTTGGTTAATTTATAAATAATTTGAGTTCCAGAGTTTTGAGGAAATTTAAGTTGATAACTAAAGCAATTTTTGTCGAAGGGTAAAAATGTAATTTCAGGTATATCCGTTACAAGTAACGGACAATTTGAACGGGAAAAACCAAAATGGAACAACATACTATAAGATAGAACAAGAATAGATCAATATTTTTTCAAACAAGATTATAATAGGATAACAATTGATTTTACAAAACCACTGGAGGAATTTACTCTACACTCATCACACAGTACAAGCATTTCATGTGATGTTTTCTCATGATAGTGTAAAAAGGGATAAATAGAATGGAAGGATGGTCAAATATGATGGGTAAGCAAATAAAGTAGCTATAGGCTGTGCATATGCCCAGCCTTTGCACATAATATGTAATGTTAATTACATCTACATCACTGTGCTTCCCACTAGTGACAGTCGTCGTGAATTTTGGTCCAGCCTCAACTCCAACTTTGAAACCACCACAAATTCGAGTCAAGCTTTAGTTCCGACAACCGCCGTTAATTCAGATGTCGCTTACCATCAAGAATTCTACAGCCGCCGTCGATTCCGATGAATTGCTTTCTGTCAAGAATTCTTTCATCGTAATTCTTCCAACGGGATTTCAAATCTACTTCTAGAAACCAAACCAGCTCAACTTAGCAACACAATTACCATCAACATTTTGCCACGATGAAACTTCAGAACAACCAAACTTGCAAATGATGAAAAATTGATATTTTTTCAACTTAAGAAATCCGGAAAAAAACGATGATGATCACAGTAGGTAGTCATGTTGGTCACCAAGTATAGTCATGTTGATATGCACATTTCCAATCTTGATCAATAGTCTTTTCATGTTGATCAGCTTATGTCCAATGTTGATATGCTTTTGTCCAATGTAGATCTATCTTCTTTGTCATGTTGATCATTCTTTTTATAATGTTGATATCTATTATTGTCATGTTGATCATTCTTTTTTTGTGTTGATCTCTTATTGTCATGCCAATATTCTCTTTTTAGCATGTTGATATCTCTTATTACCATGTTGATCTATCTTCTTTGTCATGTTGATCTTTCTTTTTAGCATGTTGATCTCTCTTATTGTCATGTTGATCTTTTTTTGGTATGCTAATCTTTTTTCTTACCATGTTGATCATTCTTTTGAGCATGTTGATATCTTTTATTGTCATGCTTATATTTCTTTTAATCAGGTTGATCTCTCTTCTTACCATGTTGATTTGTCTGATGTCATGTTAATATTTCTTTTTAGTATGTTGATCTCTCTTCTTGTTAGTTGATATCCCTGTTTAGCATGTTGATATCTTTTCTTACCATGTTGATCATTCCTTTGAGCATGTTCATCTCTCTTATTGTCATGCTGATCTTTATTTTAAGCAAGTTGATATCTCTTCTTACCATGCATGTTTATCTATCTTCTATGTCATGTTGATATTTTTTTAGCATGTTGATGTCTCTTCTTGTTATGTTGATATATCTTTTTAGCATGTTGATCAGTATACTTGTCATGTTGATAAACTTGCATCCAATGTTGATCAATGGTTTTGTCATGTTGATATGTCGATGTTGTTCACACGGGGAAATGTTGCTGATTGACTAATCATGCTGATCAAACATGACCATTATGCTGGTCAAATTTAACGAATGATAAACTTGTAAATAAGCGAACCACTTATGTGCACGCATACGAAGTTTTAACGCGGACCAAACAAATATAGCTATGTTTAGCCTAAACAACAATTCCTCAAAATTTATATACAAAAAAAGTTATCTTCAGTTTTCTTTACTTATTTTTTTACTAATATTTATCTGTTGATTTCTTTGTTGATTTCTTTGTGCGTGACAGTAAATTAGTTACCCTATAAAACCATGCACGTACTGGCTCTTCAAAACTCTTCAAAAGGAATCCTGACGAATTACTCGTGCGCGACCACGGCAGGCTCCCGAATCTCTTCGTACACAACAAGGAAGACCCTTTTGTTGCTTTTCCTCATAAGTCGGTTCAGCTTCCGGCTTCCGCCCAGAGAAAAAACGGTTCATTTTTCTCTTTCACCTCTCCCGGTTATCTGCTCTTAATGCCAGGGACGGAACTACGCTTTGGCAGGGGGTGGTTGTTGCCACTCCCATTAGTTGGAGGGGTATAGTGTATATAGTATATAATAATAGGATTAAGGCAATAATTTATCCATTAGTCCCTATCTACTCAACCCAATAAAATTAAAGTCCAATTAAAATTAAAATTCAACCTAACCCAATCCAATTTCACACATTATTAACTCATCCATAACAAAATCCAAATACAACCATGTATTTAAATGTTCCATTTTTTTCCACACTCCCTACCACTACTTCTTCACTTTGTGAAAATCAATTAAAAGTGTCATCCCACAGAATTATTCAATTATGTCCAAATTCCAATCCAAGTGTTTTGGATTTTTTCTAAGTGCACAAAAGCATACTCCACCCGTTTTCAAATAATTCTGCATTTTGACTTTTCTGTTTCAAAGTTCAAACTTTAAATATCTAAACATACATTTAGAAATTGATTTTTTTATGGGGGGAACAATCAATTTAAAATTAATAATTTAATTATTTTTTACTCTCCCAATAGAATTTAAAAATACTCCCCCCCGTCCCCAAATAATGATACACTTTATTTTTGTCGTTTTACAGTATTTAATCTATAATTTGTTTTCATGAATGTTTAGATATTTAAAGTTAATTATTTAAATTGATTTTTTAAATACTCCATTCGCGTAAACTTTTAGAAATATCAAAGAATGTCATGTTGAATTTTGAGTATTTTATACGTGTATTACTTTGTGATATTTTTGTAAAATTTAGAATATTTTTTTGTAATACTTATTTTGTTTCCGTCACTCATGATTGACTTATTATATACTCTTCCATCCCTTTATTAGTACAATATTTTGACATTCGATATCCATTTAAATTTAATTTATCTACATTAAATTATTTAGAAACTAGACAAATTAATTTATTATTATTTAATAAAATTTGTAAATTTATATCTAAAAATATTAGAAAAATAAAATATATTATATTAAAAAATGAAAAACTAAAAGTTACAATTAAAAAAAAAGACGAAGTTAATATTAAGCTACACCTCCGGCCCTCAAATTTCAAGTTCAGTCACTACTCTCCACTTCAAACCCTAACCCCTCTACTTACTTCATGATTCTCTCCTCTCACACACGACACTCAACTTCTGCTACGATCTTCTAACCAATTCTGGCCGGTCTGATTAGCTTATAGGACTCTGATAACCAACAAGCGCTGGGCTCTGTTTCCGTATGTACCGCAGTTTCTTGTGTTTTGTTTTCATGCGTTTTCTGGCTAGTTGTTAGCTAGTCTTCAAATGGGTAGCTCTGTTTTTTGAAAAAAATGTGATTTTTCTTTCTCCCCAAGAAACATAGCACTCTTTGATGTGGTTGGTGTCTGCAATTTCCCTATCGTTAGTTTGGGTAGTTTCGAACATATTGAGAGTAAAGTTTAAGTTTTTGCCTATTTGTTTGCTATTTCATTCAGGCTTGTCAAGATTAACCATGGAGAACAAGTCCAGGGTTCACAAGAGGCCACTCAGTCGTGGGGAAGATTTGGACTACAAAGTTTACAAGTTCAAGGTCCTTTTACCCAACGGGACCAGTGTAATGGTTACTTTGCGTAATCCGAAGTCTGATATTAGTTTTGAGGAATTCGTTGAGCTGGTAAGAGATGAGTACAATGTGGTTAGACGCAACTCGATAAAGCAAAAGAGAAACATCAACTGGAAGAGCGAGGAGTTGTATCTCAAGGATACAAATGACAGGGAGCTGACGAGGAGGATAAGTTTTGGGAACTTTAAGCCTCATAAATGCCACATCCTTAGTCTTTATGTGAGTTCTTTCTTTGAATTAATGCGGCCTATATTTGATAGTGTAATGAAGGAAAAAGGGTCTGTTTCTTTTGCATTGCTTAGGTATATTCAAGGCTCAAAATTTAATCCACATTTACTTTTGGTGAAAAACATGATTACTCACAGTGCTTCAAATTTTCACGTCTCTGCTGTTAGTAACCCATTTTCCTTCTTTGGGAACAGGACGGTTCTAGTGAGAATCCAACTGTGTTTGAGGTTAGTGCGTTCCTCTCATATTTCTCAGCCTTTATTACAAGATTAAAGTTGTCACTCAAAGCACCTATTCTCTTTTGCAGAATATGTGGGACTTGACTCCGGATACAGACTTTTTAACTGAACTACCTGAGGAGTACACTTCTGAAACTGCTCTGGCAGATTTGATAGTAAGCTGTTAGGAATGTTCTAGCGTGGCTTCATGTGTTTTTCTTTGATTTATTAGTAAACTTTTGGATTGCTCCTGCTTCTTGACCAGGATAATTCATTGCAAGCTGTCTGGTTTAATGGACAAAATGAGAGGCGGTTAATAAGGTAGGAAGCCACTGTTGATGCATCAGTCATGCTGCATAACTTTTAATTTCTTTAAAGCAAATGAGAGGCTCTTTTTACCGATTTGCATCTGATAATATGTGAGAATTTAAGAATGTTAATTCTATTTGCAGAGTGAACATCTGTGATGATAAGATTTCGATTTTCGACAGTGGACCCGGAATGGACAATAGTGAGGAGAAATCTATTGCTATGTGGTATGTTTAACAAATGCATGCATTTTAGCACTAATTTTTCCAAAATGTTGACTTGTTATTTAAACAGATATTACTTTCAGCTTAAGCGACAATGCAAAGATGTTTGTGTCTTTTTACTGATAAATTTTCTGTTCTGCTTTTGGTTTTTGTAGCAGTAGCATTGATTGGCTAACGTATTTATTTTGACAGCATATTTCCTTGGAAATGTTTTCTGTGTTTTTTAGGGGGAAGCTCGGTTCCTCTCTTCATAGACTATCAAAGGAACTAGCAATAGGCGGAGACCCTCCATACTTAAAGGTCACACTTGTAGCAGCTTCTGTTTTTCTGCTCAACTGATTCCTTGTATATTGAACAAGCTGATTCATGTAGGCTTTACTATTATAACATCTTATGGGCAATAAAACCCTTTTGGCCATATTGCAGCCAGTTTTTGGGATGTTTGGATACGGAGGGTCTATGGCATCCATGCATCTGGGAAGGTACAGTCTTACAGAAATTTGTCATCAATTGACTGACTTTTGTAGGCAAATTTAGTTTGTTCCTTTCCACCTGTTGTTGGTTAGGCGTGCTTTAGTTTGTTCCAAGACCAAAGAATCAAAGAAAGTGTGGTGTTTGCTGCTAGAGCGAGAGGCTTTACTCAGCCATGCTGGTTCTGAACAAACTTGGATGGTAAATAGGTTCTTAAACACTGCTCTTTGGAATTCAAAACTTTCTTTCTTTCCGTCTTTCTATTTTACTTTTGTTATTTGGGCATCTCCCTCCAATTCTCTCTCTCTCTCTCTCTGTACTTTTCTTGCTTTTCATAATTTGAGAGGGGCTGAGGTTACAGCTGGGACTTGAACCCTCTATCTGGGATAATGACTTCAAAGATTTGACTACTAGGCCAATGCTAAGTTATTTATTTAAGCACGGAGAAGTAAATGTAATTTCATTTGCTGCTAGCTGTAACAACAATTACAACTGTATGTGTGCACTTTTACCTTTGTTCCAGACTACTGGTGGTGTGAGGGATCCTTATAAAGATGAAGTCGAGGGATCACCTCATGGCAGCTTTACAAAGGTAACTATAGTTCACTGTTTTTGTTTTTAGATGACATTTTCCCTCTTTTTTTCATAGGCTTAATGGTATAGCTTGACCTATCATTCATCAACCTTTTTCTTGCTCATGTCACATAAGCTTGTGCAGTTATTTAGACTTAATGGTACTTTTGCTTTCTAAATACATTGGTGGTGTCAGTTACATGTACTCTTCACAATTCCTACAGTTGTCTCCATTTTGGCTAGCTTTTATAGTCGGTATATCAGTCAATTTAGCATACAGATATATGTTAATGTTTAACTTATTTTCTCTCAAATACTTGACAGGTTGTGATATCGAAACTAAAACAGAGAAACTTGGATGTCTGCAAACTTCAGTGCATGCTCAAGGACATTTATTTTCCATACATTCAGGTATTTCAGAGGCCATTTTATTGTAAGGCCTCAGATTGATCTGTAAATGCCGTTTGGATCTTGAAAGAAATAAAATTATAGGAGGTGAGCTCCCTCCTTTCATAAAAAAAAAGCTTTAGAAATGTTTTTTTTTTGTATAATTACATATTTAGAAATTTTCATTCATGGTATAGCTCAAGCTGTATGCAGAAATTCCCATTAAGATGTATAGTAACTCTTTAGTTAGTTTTCAGTATTCAGAAAGTAGCTAGCCATAGTGCAGTTTTTTTTTGAAGTGTTGTAAAGATATACTTCGAGAAAACTTGGTGAAAACATAAATCCTCTAGCTGCTGAATTTGAGTAGTGTTCTACATGTTTGCTGATAAGGTTAGGGCTTCGTGTTATGGGACCTGATGTTTTACTATTGAGAATCACTTGGTCAATATAGTTTTTATTTCTTGAAGGATTTCTTTTTTGTTACAAGTTTGAACTATTGTTTTAAATGTTGTATTCTAAGCTTTCAATCTTCAATTTTCTTGCCAACCTTGAATTAACTCAGTTGAATAATGAAATATTTTGCCTTGCAGTGTGATGAGTTTTCCAAGAGAGGAAAGATATCTACTCCTGTTGAATTCCAGGTGAATGCTTTGTTATGATTTGAGTAGTCTATGTCGTTATTTCTTGTGCAAAGCGCTGAACCATGGGGGCAGTGATAATAGGAGCATGTTCTTAAAATTAACTGTGAAACTAAGCGAAAAAAGGGAAATGGAAAAAAAATTGAACGGTGGTTTTTTTCTTTAAACATTAACTTTTTGTCAAGTAAACTAGAAAAAACCTTTGGTCGCAGTTTATAGTTCATATATAAGCCAGTTTATGTTGGTGTAAATTCTTGGATTTGGCCTTGGCCTTCCTATATTTAGCTGAATACCTTACTAATATTCTTACACACTAACCTTTCTAGCACTCAAACAACACTTTCTCACTGCACACACTTAGTCTCATTCTTGGTTTCTTACTACACACTTTCACTCTTGCTTTTTTCTTCGCTCACTAGTCGCTACACACTCTTCCACACTTAAAACATGACCGATGACCCTATATATAGATTTCCTAAGTCGGTTCTAGGCTAAAATCTCATTCTCAGCATGGTTCTAGTATGTCGACTTCTAGGCCTGATTTTTCTCTTTGATTTTTACTTGGATTTCTCTAGTAGCTAGCCAACTGTCGATACTATTAGTTCATTAGCCACTGCTTGTCCGAGACTCTAGAATGCCTCATCTCTTCCTCTTCATCTATTCTCAACATGACTTTCTCACAATTGTCCTTTGAAGTCAGTGATGTTCACCAACAGTTAATAAACAAAATAGGAAGTTGTCAAGAATGGTTTTGGTGATCAGAATTCATGGTTCAGTGATCATAAGATCTCATGACTTCTAACATGTGTATTGCGGTTCAGCACTATTCAAAATTTTTGATTGTTTTGATTCTAGGTCAATGGTGTTAATTTAACTGAAGTCCATGGTGGAGAAATCGCCACTACCAACATGCATTCCTGCAATGGCAATGGATTTACTTTGCAGCTGCAATTTTCCATTAGAAAAGAGGGTTTGTCACCGGGTAAAGGTTTTTTTGGCTGCCATGCTTCTTGCTGTTGGTTCATTATATTGCTGGCTTCTACAAGTCTAGTATCTGCAGTTTATGTGCATGCAATACTCAAAATTATCTGTCTGTAACCTTTTTGGATGGTTGAATTTATGGATTTGTCAGGTTCAAGGACATCTGAGGAAGCAAATGCACGCCTCAAGTGTATCTATTTCCCTATTGTCAAGGTTTTAAAACTTATTCCCTTCGTCTATATCTTTAAAACAAATGTTTTGGCATGGCTATTAAGGTGTGTAGATATTGTTTTTGTTTTTCAATCTGTTCCCGCGAAAATTATAATCTTAAACTAATAAGTTATTAAAGTGTGTTGGCTGGATTGAAAAAGAAAGTAAACATTAGAGGTTGTTGTACTGAATTAATGGAGAGCCGATTGATATAAGGGTAATATGATAAATTAATATGCAAAAGGTTACTAGGAGAGACCTATATAAAATTTAAGGGCAACCTAAAAAGGAAATTGTTTAAAAAGTTTACGGAAAAAGAAAGTATTCATTACTGCTCTTGCTTGTTTATGTTAACATTTAGATTGAAAATGTTCATAGTACTTCTACAGGGGAAGGAGAGCATTGAGGAGATTTTACAAAGTCTGGAAGCCCAAAATTATGGAAATATTGAAACATTTGAAAGCTTTTCTCGTGTTTCCATTAGGCGACTTGGTCGCCTTCTTCCAGATGCCCGCTGGGTTAGTAAATATCTCCATCCTATGTCAGCAGATTATAGTACAAATCATGTCATATATGCTTAGAGTTTTTATTTTTATTGGCAGACTGTTCAGATTTCTGAAGCTTTTAGGCCTTTGTAGTTTGTATATTTCCCATTGCATGTTGTCAAAACAACTTTTTGTTTTTTGGTTTGTCTAATTAATCATCTTAACCTCAGTATGATGCTCCTATGTGATAGCACTATGGACAAGATACAAGATCTATAGAGCATCTAGGAGTGGTTGTATGAAAAGATCTCATGAGAGAAGGAAAGCAAGGTAGACACCGGGAGGGGGGGTCAAGTCTATCTAACGAGTCTCACCTTTTACTAACACATTTTGCTTGATTGGTCAGCATAAATATTTCCATTTATACGAGTTTTATTGGACAAGCTTGAAGCCTGCAATGTGGATAAATCTAGAGAATGCTTAAGCTAAGCATAAAAGTCAAGATCATATAAGTTCTGGATGCAGTATGTTCATCAATTTGTATATGCTTTTCTGCCTCAGCTACATTGAGGAGTGGATAGATTTTGCAATTTTCAGGCACATAGTGAAATTGCTAAATATGCTAAAAATAGTTACTGTAGCATTTTAAATTCCGTGCTTCTGAGATTTCTGTTTTCTTTTACTATATTAAATTACAATATATGGGAACTTATAGTATTTTTTACAATTGAATGCAGGGTCTGCTTCCTTTTATGGATTTGAGGCAGAAAAAGGGAGACAAAGTGCATTTTCTAAAGAAATGTTGCACGAGAGTTAAATGCTTCATCGGTACTTGCATTAGCCACCTCATTCTCTGTTTGTATTTTTCTTATTCTCTATGGCTCTCGTTTTGTCTGATGCATTTATCAATGTATGCTGACAATGTTTTCGCTGTAGCAGATACAGATGCTGGTTTTAAACCAACACCTTATAAGGTAAGGCCTGTTACGTTGTTATCGTAAGTGGAATAATACAATGCACGGGTAAAACCTAGGTTCCTTGCGTTTTCTTGGCTCAAGCTTTTCTCAAGCTGATGTAGATAGAAGCTTTAAATGGAATGCTTCTTTACTGGTGGCTGATTAAAATAGGTTAATTTGTTTTTCAGACAGATTTAATGCACCGTAACTTGTTCACAAACGCTCTCAAGAGCCTTGGAAGCAGGTCTCAAGAGAAAGGAGGTTTTATACGTTTTAATTATTATTTTCCTCCTATTTTAAAAAGTTGTCTTCCTTACCACGTTCATGTTTTTAGCTGACCAAGTTCCATAAACTGTAGATGTAGATGTTAAAATTTTTAGAGATGGGAATATTTTAACACTTGCCCAGCTAGAAAAGGAGTATCAGGTATGGCTTATGAAGATGCATGAAGACTATGATGAAGAATTTGAAGCCGGTGAAGATAATCCAATCATGGTAATCCTACCAACGGTTAAAAAGGAGCTTGGAATTTTATCTAAAGGTAAGAATTCATTTTAATAAAAAGGTAAGAATTTATTTATAAAGCTTAAGTGCTTTGAGTTTTCAGTTATTAGGAAAATATAAATGGGTATGATTGTTTAATGGGTACGATTGTTTTGTTAATCTTCTTTGTGTAAAGGTGAGACTTTCTGACCTTTGTGTTTCTTTGGAAAGTTTTAAGGATTCACCAAGCAATAAAGAAGGGGAATACACTGTGGAAACGTGATCAAAAGATCAAAGTTCTCAAAGGAGCCTGTCCGGGGTGCCATGACAAAAATTTATTTGCAACGTTAGAGTATTTTCTACTTGAAGGGTTTCAAGGGGACACTGGTGGTAAGAAAATTACTCCCATCAGTTTCTTTTTCTTTCGATATTACTATCTAAATATAAGACCACATCTATTTAAATGACAACCATTGGTGAAGTTCTATGCATTCTGGTATGAAAATTGATGAAACGGACCTATTTCTTCTACGCAGGAGGAGCTCGAATAATATGCAGGTAAGCTCGTTAATGGATACTTCAGTTGCATCCATCTCTCATCAGTTTTCTCAAACTCCTCGTCATTTGGAAGGCCCATAGGTCTCGATGATGAGAAAGGATGTTCACTACAAGAAAAAGATGGGATCATGTGCTTAGATACTCGTGAATCATTGTCCTTACCTATTAGTGTCATTGATTCCGGGAAGGTTAGCATTCTGGTTTTGATTTTTTTCTTTTGCGACATAGCTTAGACATAGAAACTTATGTGCATTTGCATATACATATATGATTAAATAGATATCCACAACTTGCTAAATATGATTTCTTACAGTGTGTGGCCGTTAGTAATGCTGAGTGGGAGAGTAAACTTATTCAACTGCAGCAGAAGACTCCCGCGTTCATTGACTTGCTTAATGGTACACAGTGTGAAGAATTGGACTTCAAGGTAATTGCATTTCCCAATAGATTAAGATTTCAAGGCCTTGAGTCACAAAGTGACCAAGGATGTCACGATATGCATTTTGATTCAGCATTCCTTTCACTCCGTTTGCTTCAGGCATTACCATCTGAGAAAGTCTACGCTGGACATATTCCCCCTACTGAAATAGTGGCAGTCATTCGTCCAGCAAGTTTTGTTTCTTCCAGTGCTTCAAAGAGCTTGGACCAAAAGAACATTGTGAAAGATAAATTTACAATGTCACTGAAACTAACTTTTACTGGTAGTGGCAAGGAAAAAGATGTGAAGCATATTTATTCAAGTTCGAAAGAGCCATCATCCCATAAAGGGTTATACGGGCTGTACATCTTTCAGTTGGAAAAAGTTCAAAATTTATTCCAGAAAGCGGGTGTTTATACCTTTGTGTTTTATTGTGTAAGCATGATGAAAACTTCTTTCAATTTCTTCTTTGTTGTGTCTTTAACTATTGTCTGAATTTTCTGTTTTCTGAAAATGTTAGGAAATTTTAAGTTGCAAGAAATGTGAGGAAAATGTTGTAGTTGTAGGCGGTCCGACTCCTGCATCATGGAAGCTCTTGGGTAATAAACAGAATCAACTCAGTGCTAGGTATGGATTTGCCGGTGTAGCACTTGCAGCTTTTTTTTTTGTTTGCATTGGTACGCTGAACTTTGTAGTGTTGACTGCTGGCTTTAATTGTGATACATTCCCAGGGTTGGTTTCAGCATTCCACGTCTATCTGTTGCTTGTTATGATGACTATCACAATCAGATTCCATTCCTTCCTAAACAAGATTTGAAAATAAAGCTTACTGCAGATGAAGTCTTGCTTTATGATGGAACATATAGGCATGCTCGACTTTCTTCAGATAGATTGATATTAAAGATAGAGGTATGTGCTCCTTTGATTTCTCTTTTCCATTTGCCCTTCTAGTTTCCTCCATGTTTGTATTCGTTATTCTACAATGCCAAATGGTCTAGGATGCCAAGGTTGAAAGCGAGAAGTTAGATTTGATCCGACCAGACTATGCTGCAACATTGGTGATATGTAGTCAAGATCAGAAGCTGTCAGTCTTTGTGCCATGTCAAGGTAGTCAAATTAAAGTATATCATTATATGGAAGATCAGTGCTATACAGGTTTTCCAACTGTAACTGTTTCTTTTTTACTGTCTCACTAGTTCACCCTGGGACTTTGGACCACATCAGAGTCCAGTCACCACTAGACCAAAATCGGTTGGTCCCTGGATCGGTGGTTCAGGAGTTAAAGCTAGAGGTACAATAATCTGGTTGTCCCACCCATAAATTATTTATTGTTTGTTTCATTCCCAACATACACAATTTCTCACTTACTATTCTTTTAGAAACTTCCATTTCTTAGTTATAGCAAAAGAACCTTTGTAGGGTAATTGTAACTACTTGCATCTTTAGGAAAGTCATGCTGTGTCCATATCGTACCTTGTTATCACACCTATCTTTCTATAGAGAGATTTTTATTAAATTTGATTATTCAGTGTATTAATTAGCCATACCTGTTTCTCTAGATGTTTGATGCATACGATAACCATCTTGAGCAAGGCTCAGAAATCGAGTTCACTGTAAATGGGTTTTCCATCCAAGGACAGCAGCAAAAGGTTAGATGCTTTTTGGTATCTTCACCTTTGACATCTTGGTTATGTTTATTGTGATGCTGTTAGGTAGTGGAAAAACCTTGTAAGTAAAATTATAGTCTGTTTTGGCACTGGCAATATCTTTCCAGTTCTTTGGTTTTAGGTTCCGCTGGTGAATCCGTTAGACTTGTGGTTTAAACTTCGAAATCTGATAACATTTTTTTGAGGTTATCCATTCAATTTCACTTGGTTAGTGCGTCTGTTTAAATAGTTTATTGAACCTAAAGATCTTGGCTTTGTTTGAAAGTTTATGTCAAGTAGAATGATGGGAGTTTGTTACATTTTTTGCTTAAACTTGTGTGGCAACCAGTTCTCCCATTACAGTCATCCAAGAGAGTCTTCAACTTAATTAAACCACTTATTGTTCATTTTTGTGGTATAGGTGGACCAAAGTGGATGCATTGACCTTGGAGGCCTCTTGAGAGTAACGGCAGGTTATGGAAAATCTGGTAGGAACTTTTCTGTTAATTACTTGTAGTCATTAGCTTATTCAACTGTCAGGTTTTATGCTGCATTTCCTTTAATAAGAACCACAAGGTCATCTCTTTAGACAGCAGAACAATTCAGGTGCAATCGTGTACCGGTACCTCAGAGTGGAATTTTTGCAGAATTGGTTAAGCCATGACACAGTTTGTTGGATTTAAACAGACCTCATTGGTTTGGCATTGCAATTTTATTTATGATTATGCATATCCAATATTCTGACTTTCTAGTTTCTCCAGTGTCACTTGCAGTCTTACATGAGGGGAAGCAGATTT
The DNA here is from genome assembly GCA_024586325.1 of Stellera chamaejasme. Classification (NCBI taxonomy): domain Eukaryota; kingdom Viridiplantae; phylum Streptophyta; class Magnoliopsida; order Malvales; family Thymelaeaceae; genus Stellera; species Stellera chamaejasme. Next base: position 6,340,147 of record CM044982.1, on the reverse strand, counting down.
TTAAGCAAGAGTTTACCACAGTTAAAAGGGAATTGCAACTTGCAACTCAGGTTACATTACCTTATCAGTTGCTTAGTTTGATTGTTTTGTTAAAAGGTTGATTGGTTTTATATTTTCATTATTGTAAATGTCTCACCAGGTACCTAAGCAATGTGTTGCTGGCTCAAAATTGGAGGGAGTAGCTTTTAAAGTTGTGGATCCTGAGGGTGATGTTGATAAGACAATTCATAACAATGAGAAATGTGACCAGCACCATACACTTTGTATAAATTCAGAACCACTCACAAAAGAAGATCCAGTGCGTTATGCATTTAAGTGTGGATATTGTGTCATCCCTGTTATTCATCTTCCTCAATCAGAAGGCCCTTTCAGATTTATTGTGCAGCATTCTTGTTTTACTGAGCTCAAGCTGATGATTGAGGTTGTTGCAATGTTATGGAGATCATTATGTCTTCAACTATATTATCTGATCTTGAATATAAACCTGCAGGTTTCACTCATGTGTAGTCCCAAGGAGGAACTACATGAGTTTCATTCTCCATGTCCAGATGGAAAATTCATGCTTCTTGATTATTCGCCATCAACAATGACACAGGGCAGCTTGGTGCCTTTGAATGTTGAAAAGGTGTGGAATTAAGCAATTTATAAAAGATCTCTGCACTAGAAGGAATATATTTTGATGTCTAATGCTGCATGGACTTGTTTTTCATTGCAGATGGTTTGGGATGATTTGGATAAATATGCGCAGCGGAATGGAAAAATTGAAAGTGAGATCGGAAGAGTTGAAAAGATGATGGTTACGAAGGAGCAAGAAATTCTTGAATTGGAAGGTTATTTGTTTTTCCTGTATTGAATTGCAAATTGGACCTAGCATATCTTTAAAATTGATAACTATCTGTTAATCTTATCAGTTTTTCTGTAAGTACAAGTTCAGGAGAAGGGAAGGCTACCACATTCTGCTTTCAGGGCACACCATTAACACTGTTGTGATTTCCATTAGCTGCTTTATGGTTGTATGCGAGGGAGCTTGTTAAGTGGCAAGATTCCACATAATTAAGATTTAGATTTTTGATCGCTTGAAATATCAATACTTGGTTGGTTTTTGTACAAACAGTAGTTAGATTAGAGCGGAATGATTTAAACATTAAGTTTTAGGATATGAAGTATAAAGTTCTATCTCACAGAACTGGTTGCCACTTGTGAGAAACTTGAATGCTGATTCTGAGCTCTTGTGAATTTCAGGAAAAATAAGTGACCGTTTTTTTAAATTTCCTCCCTCATTCTTATTCCTGCTATAGCATACTTCCTCCGTCCCAACAAAACTGATATGTTTCCTTTTTAGGAAGTCTTTTCACACCAACTTTACCTTACTACCTTCCATTTTTCTTCCCACTAAAAAGTTCCTTTAATCTTATGGCCAGTCAAATGTATCACAATGGTTGGGACAGAAGGAGTATATTTTGGCCACTAGTTACTATATAACCTAGAGTAAGCAGATTTTTTCAGCAACAGTTGAGGGTTATAATTGAATTTGACAGATTCTTTGGAACGGGAAGCTAATCTACCAAATGGACAGCGATACTTGTTGATGAAGGAAGATATGATGAAAGAAATGGATTGCAGACTTGATTCCGCAGCAGCTCTCTACCTTCATCCTGAAGTTTCAGTTAAAGAACCACAGGAACATTTTATGCAGGATGTTTTTGGGGTGGTTGCGTTCCTTGGAACTGTTGGCTGCCCAAGACTTAGCAAGTCAGGCCTTGTTCATTTGTTTTGTATTGACCTTTCATCCAGCACTAATTTCTAGATTCAGGAAGTTCACACTATTCCTGATATTTCTGGGTTCTGCTATGTAGGGTACTTGCTGAGTACTTGGGTGAGGATCAAATGCTTGCTGTTGTCTGCAAATCTTTCACTGCTGCATTAGCTCTCGAGAAGTATGATGAACATGGAGAAGTTGATGCCACACATGGTATTCATGCAGTAGCTGAAGCTTGTGGAAGATGCATTAAAGGGCGGTTTCATGTCTTCTGTCTCGAGGATATAAAGTACTGAGTAGAAAAGAAATCACTTTCTTGTGTGATGTTATTGCATGCTGTGGTGATTCAGTGTTTCGGAACACCATCGTTTTTCTCTGCAATACAGATGTATAATCTTTGATGCACTCTCATTCATTTGCAGACCTTATGGTGGAAAACTTGAAGGAACTGGGCTTTGCAAGAAGCTAGCTTTGCCAGATCCCGTGCTAAAGGATGGAAGCTTGGTGCCAGACTTTTTAGGCTATGCAGTAAACATGGTTAATCCAGATTGTGAACGCTTTGATTGTAAGAGCGATTGCCTGCGGAAGACACTATTTTATAGGCTGTTGGGCAAGCTGCAAGTGTACAGAACCCGAAATGGTCTGGAAGCTGCATTGCGGTGTAACTTCATCTCGGATGGTGCTGTCTCTCTAGATGGAGGGATTGTGAGGGGGAATGGAGTCATCTCCCTTGGTTTTGGGTATGTGACACACAACTCACACTTGGTTATATTTATATTACATTTTGAAAATAAAATAAAATAATGTTAGTGTTAGTGTTATCCTTATTGCTTGGTGTTGAGCATAGCTAATTAGAATGTTGGTTGATGATCATTTTAGGGCTCCTAAAATAAGCTTTCCAGTTGATATGCATCTATCTGCACAAGGTGAAGAAATGTTGAGCCAAATGAAGAGGTTGAGAGATGAACATACATTGATCAAATGCGAGCTTGATAAACTGAGGAATGCATTTGAAATGAACTTGAAAAAATACAAGAGAAGGAAGCGGAAGTTGGAAGAGATGATGGACAGCCAGAAGATTAGTACTCAGAACAGCAGCCCTCATACCCCTCATCCTATGTGATTCTGGAGCAGCTGTAGGTTCCTTTCTTATGCAAGACCAGTTTTCTGGAGGAAGGAAAAGCTTTTGTAAATTCTGTAAATGAAAAAAATTATGTCTATCGTTCAAGCTAATCGGTTAGACTTCATTTGAGAAAATTAAAAAAAATAAATTAAATGGGAGCTTTACAAATAATCTCACTTTATTTTTTTTTTAAAAAAAACTTTTTTTTGAAGAAACAAATACTACTTCATGTACTTGAATCCTGCCGAATTAGTTTCGTCCAGTAAAATACGGCAGGCAGGCTCAACCTGTTAACAATCATTTTGACTGTTCCTTGGACAGATAAAATAATTTGGTGTCCAAGTTATGTATTTGTGTGATAGTAAGGACTTGAATGATAATCAAGAGAAATGCGGATTTAATTGGAGATAAAGATGAGTTTAGGGGGATTAGGGTATGATTTAGCCTACAAATGGACTTTAGCTTTGAAGGCTACGTTTTCCACTTAGAACTTGCATGGCGTGATAAGCTTAAAAGAAATTCATCTCAATCTTAAATTCTTAAGATTTTAGTTATAAAATTGGTCTCACTTATTTAGAAAAGGGGGAAGAGAGGAAAAAGATCAAAAAGATCACAATCTTCGGACCTTCTCGTCCCTCTCCGTGTTGGCCGAGTCTCCTCCACCACGACTAGTTCTTCCTCCAACCTTCAGCAGCATGTTGGTAGCCCCTGCCCTCCGTTAACAGCCTACAGACAGCTGCAAATTATAGGAAGCCCAACAAATCCGACGCAGACCCAAGGGCCTTAGTTCAATGAGATTGCAGCCTTTCACCGCCGTCCAAAGCTACAGTCATTGTCCTAGCCTCTGTTCGACCAGCTTCCGACCATCCTCGCCGACTATCGCTACCGGAAAATTCCAAATAGACACGATCCGCCGTGAAATTCTCAAACTGGCTCGGTGGCCCGCCCCTACCGCAACCAAACTGAAACACCGATCGACTGCTACAGCACCACCGACGGGCTCCTTGTCCTCCGGAGAACCTCCCTGTCCAATCGCACCAGCCCAGGCCATCACCACCGCCAGAGAGGACCCCAATCGCACCAGACCACCAAGGAAGGCCGAAGCCAACCCGACTCGGTTCGGCCAGCCAAGGCCTCCAAACGAATGCCCTGTCGTTGCTGACCGCCTCACCGTTCTCTGACGCCCCCACTGAGTGATCTCGCTACCAGAAGGCGTCCCCGCCGCCGCCGACCTGCAGGCTCGTCGGATATTCATCGGAGTCTTCGGCGCGTTTCGCAACCAGCTCTCCGGATCTCTTCTTCTTTTTAATTTAAACCTGGTAAGCTCCCTTTCCCCCTCTAACTTTTAAAGTTCAAGCCTAATTGGAGTGGCCTATACTTAGTCAAAGAGATTTTGCCCGGTGGAGCGGCATACATTACGGACTTGGACGGTATTAGCTTTACAGAGCCGACCAACTTGGACCAATTAAAGAAGTACTATGTATGATATTATAGAAAAGACAACATTGTAAAATTTTGTCGTCAAATATACTTATCTTTTGTTTCTCATATTAAGGCTAAGATAACAAATTCCTCGAGCGTTCTTAAGTTAAAAATTTAAAAACCCCAGGGACTAAACATTAGACAGTATGAATAGTGACCTCTCTGGTACTCAAGAACGTCTTTTTCTCTTCGCGTCAAGTTGATGTCTCAAGTCACTCCTTTCGAAGTTGCGCTGCATTCCTTTATCTCGCCAATCCTCCATGACCTCAAGAGTCGCGTCCAGGTTGTCATCAACAACTTCGACTCCTCTGTTTCTGTCTCCCTTCACCACGCTCGAAAAGATCGCGAATTTCCTTCTGTTCAACAACCTTAATCCCAGGTCTGGGGGCAAGCCTTTCACTTCCTCGCATAAAACCTTGTACCTTACAATCTCCATGTCCTTCACTTCTCGAGTCAACCAGTCGGAGTACTCCGTCGATTGGCTAAAATCAGGATCATCTCCAGCAGCACTCAACAACGTCCGCGGGGACCATAACTCCGAAATCTTCCGCCAAGTGTTGGAAGAGGCAGGCTCAGGAGGGAAAGCACGGCCGATCTCGTTTGGAATAACTTGCGGTAATCTCATTTGTCTGCGGATACGAGAAGGATGGTAGAAAGAAGTCTTATAAAAGCCGGGGAGGCACACCACCTGATATCCTGGAGATGGAGTCGCCCACTGATCAATCTTCCACCATGGGCAGGTCCATCGGATTTTATCGCAAGAAAGGTGCATGAAAAACGGCGGTGCTCTCCTTTGGCCATAGAACGCATCACTGAGTGGATATTCTCATCAAGAGAAGTCATCAGAGTAGAGGTGTGGCAAAAGAAGAATGATAAATTGTGGTGATTATGCCCTAATTGAGCTCTATTTATAGATCTCATGTAAAACCAAACTCATTTATGAAAAGGATTCAAGATACCATTAGGAATAGAAATTGTTTTACTTTTGTCCTAACTAGAATAGGAATTACACGAACATTACAAATAATTTAAAAAAACAAAGAAGAGAGAGAGAAGAAAGAAAGAAGAATGGAAGTATTACATGATGAATTGTTACGGTCACCCCGAGCGGGTTGTGACCTGGGTGATCTGGGGCTTCGGTTTTGGCCTGCGGGACATGTTTTTGGGCGGTCAGATGGCTCCCGAGACTTACCTGAGCATTATTTCTGGGAATCCTTTGGGTTTTGAGGTCGTGTGGGTCCCCCGGACATTTTCGTCGAAAAATATTTTTCTGGGTCGGGGGGTTGTCTCGGGACGTACAGCGGGCTCGGTAGTGCTCCCGGGACCTCAGATTGAGAAACTGTTTGCGGATTTGGAATCGTGGGAACGTCCCGGATCTTTTTACGGAGTATATTTTTTGGGTGGGGACATTCGGTCCCGGGCGACTCCCAGGACTCGGGACGGGAATCCCGGGGCTCGGGATGAAAATTTGCCGACGGCTTCGGTGTAAAGTATGTTATATTTTGAGACGGATTTTATGGTAATATTTGTGGAATTTTGGCATGACGGGTTTGGTCTGGGTTAGCACGTCGGGATTTGCTCGGGTTCAGCGGGCACGGTAGGACACTCTGGATTTCCAAATGGACTTTGAAAACAGGATTTGGGTGTGTTATGATATTCTGAGGGTTGTGGTCAGTTTTGGTTTCAATTGGGGTTTGTTAGGTGCATTTGGGGTTAAATTGCAAAGATTTGGAGAGTTGGAGGACTAAATTGCAATTAGCCCACAAATCAACAATATTTGGGAAAGGACAAGAGAGTGAGGCGGCAGCAAGGGATTAAATGGGACAAGTGTCCCATTTTCATGAATTAGGAAAAAGAAAAGAAGGAAAGGAAGAAGAAGACAAAAAGGAAAAAAAGAAGAAAGGATAATGGTAAATAAGAAAGAAAAAGAAAAGATATGAAGGAAAACGTGAGAAAAGGGAAGAAAGAGAAAGAAAAAGAAAGTGAAAAGAAAAGGAAAAGAAAAGGAAATGAGAAAATATAAAAGGAAGAAAATAGCCAAATTGGCCATTTCTTCATCTTCTTCCTCTTTCTCTCTCACGCTTTCTTCCTTCTTCTCCATAAAAGCCATTTTTACTATTCATTGAAGCTTCTCTTGTGTTCTTCATCTTGGCAAAGAAACATCAAGGTTTTGGGTTCAATTTGTTGGTAAGCTTCTTCTCTTCAAGAATTTGGCAAGTTTGAAGCATGATTTTGGTTGGAAGATGGGTTTAGAAACCATTTTGTGTTTGTTCTTGGCTACATGTTGTGATGATCTTCTTGCTTCCATCTTTGAGTATGTTGTTGGTGGGATGGAGAAGAGTAGGAATTAGGGTTTAATTTATGGAAAAACATTAAGGTTGAAGGAAACCTAAAATGGCGAAATTTTGATGATTTTCTAAACTTGATGTTTAGTGGGATTCTTGAATCATGCTTTGGATATGTTGTTCCTAGCATGATTCTAAGGCATTCTATGGTTTCAATTTGGTGGAAAATTGGTTGAGTAGAAAAGCCCCAATTTGAGTGAATAGTGGATTAGGGTTCATGGTTGATTTTGGTTGGTTTAGGTGCAATTGGTTAGCTTTCTTGGTTAAGAAGTGTAATTGGTGGTGAGAATGAATGTTTGGTAGCTTGAATGGTTTGATTTGGAAGTTGGGTGAAAATATGGAAAAGGGCCGAATTGAAGAAATGAATCTTTCTCTATGTTGGTGTTGTATTTTGGTTGAATTGGATGGTAAATTGGTATCGGGATTGGATTTAGGTGCGGTATGGTATTTGAAACGTCGTTTTCGGGTAACGTATGGAAAAGTTACCTTTATGCGGGTTTACCGGGAAAATGTCGGAGATGAAGGGTTTAAAGGTTGGAATGTGTTTGTGGGTGTTAGAATAACAAGGTTCTAGCTCGGTTCGTAAAACCGAGCTTTCTGTGGATTTTTGCGGGAAAGTGCGGGATTGTGCGAGGTTGGTTTCCGGGGTTTGTTTTGGTGTTTTCTGACTCAATTGTGGTTGTTCAGCTTGTTTCTGCGTGGGTGGAGTAGCGTGGGACCGTAAAAGGCAAGTTGCGACTTTTGGTAGGAGCCGGATTTCCGGGAGTTGTGCTACTGAGCGGTGTTCTTGAGTAAGGGTTCAACTTCTCTCGTTATGCATTCTGGAATGGGACATTATGTATAACGGGTTTAGTTGAGGCGGGTTCCGGGTTGAGGACGGTGGTTCGGTGATCCCGGGACCAGTCACATGGTAAGGTACTGTTTGTAGCTTGTTCTGTCTCAAGGCCCGGATGGTCTTAGAGGCCACGGGTTACACTTCTGTTCTGCATATCCGCACTAGGTGCAGATATTCTGCTTATATCTTTCTGGTATATTCTGTTACTTGGCTTATGTGTTACTATACGATTACATTACATTAGTATCCGCACTTTGGGTGCTTGATACTTACATTGCTCGTATGTCCGCACTGGAGGGTGCCGACATTCTGTGTATACACGCACCGGGAGTGCATGTATACTTCTATGACCCTATGACAGTTTGGGGATCGCGACCCCAGCCGGTACCGTGCTTCTGTATATTCTGACCTCTTGGAGAGGGCTGTCGTTCTGTGATTTGTTATAAGGGTCATTCTGGCGGTTGGACCGCATGTGATGGGATTACCTTTGCAGTTGGACTGCATGAGATGGATGTTCGGCTCATTTATGCTTGATGTTTATATGTATAAATTTGTATGTGTTCTGTAGGTTGCAGGTTGTCGTACGACCATTGTGTTCTATTCCGGGGCGGGTCATGGGACCACTGCACGCAGCGGGTTTCGGTAGTACCGATTCCGCGCTTTCTGCCGTAGCTTCCGCTTCCGAATATCGCGGCTGGTCCCGCCTCCGCAACCGGGCGGGGTGGTCGTGACAAGAACTCTTGGTCCTCCAAGAGTAACCTGAACCATACGGATGTCGCTACCAACCAGAATGCATACATTCTCTTTACCAAGCATAATCGAACCACCGTTACTGGTGCGGCGGGAGTGGTAGTTTAGACTACCATCCAGAGCCTCTCAGCGGCGTCCCACCCTCCGGGTGCATTTTGTTCCACCCCGAGTCAGTTGCCGGTATTTCTACCTGACAACCCCAGACAGTATCGGATCTAAACCCAACTGACCTTCAACAGGTCATCATGGAAGACGTCGTATGTTACCAACATACTCAGGGGGGTAAAGCCAACCTGCCCACTCGCTCCAGAATCTCATAAAGACCGTTATCCTTTGGGCTCACTACGCTTGCGCTGCGCACTCTGATCCTCCTCCAAGTCCACAATCGGAACACGTTCCAGAACCTGCAGCTCCATGCTGCTCCTTACCGCATCTAACCTATCAGAACTCATAAGAGGTAACACCTTTTCAGAAACCGTAAGGCTACGGTTAACACAACCAATGTGCACAGAATTCTTCAACAGCCAACCCATCCCAATACATATACCAAATTGGGAGGGGGTCCTTGGGCTGCGGAAACCTCGGGGGTGGTGAGTGTGGTTGTTCAGGTCCTGGGTTACGCTGAACCCAACTCCTAAACCTCGGAGGTGTGGGATCCCGGTCCCGACCCTCCGGTACCCGATCACACTGTCTGCGTACGGTAACCATTCCTTAAACCAAACCAACCAAATACCGACTTAATCCGTAACCAAATATCCAAAACAATTAACTCTCTCTCTCTCTCTACCAAAAGCTAGTAGCAGTATTCTAAGGCTCTGTAGTGTAATGCAATGCATGATGCAGAAAATCATCTCAGAATTTCGCCATTTTAGGTTTCCTTCAACCTTAATGTTTTTCCATCAATTAAACCCTAATTCCTACTCTTCTCCATCCCACCAACAACATACTCAAAGATGGAAGCAAGAAGATCATCACAACATGTAGCCAAGAACAAACACAAAATGGTTTCTAAACCCATCTTCCAACCAAAATCATGCTTCAAACTTGCCAAATTCTTGAAGAGAAGAAGCTTACCAACAAATTGAACCCAAAACCTTGATGTTTCTTTGCCAAGATGAAGAACACAAGAGAAGCTTCAATGAATAGTAAAAATGGCTTTTATGGAGAAGAAGGAAGAAAGCGTGAGAGAGAAAGAGGAAGAAGATGAAGAAATGGCCAATTTGGCTATTTTCTTCCTTTTATATTTTCTCATTTCCTTTTCTTTTCCTTTTCTTTTCACTTTCTTTTTCTTTCTCTTTCTTCCCTTTTCTCACGTTTTCCTTCATATCTTTTCTTTTTCTTTCTTATTTACCATTATCCTTTCTTTTTTTTTCCTTTTTATCTTCTTCTTCCTTTCCTTCTTTTCTTTTTCCTAATTGATGAAAATGGGACACTTGTCCCATTTAATCCCTTGCATCCCTTGCTGCCGCCTCACTCTCTTGTCCTTTCCCAAATATTGTTGATTTGTGGGCTAATTGCAATTTAGTCCTCCAACTCTCCAAATCTTTGTAATTTAACCCCAAACGCACCTAACAAATCCCAATTGAAACCAAAACTGACCACAACCCTCAGAATATCATAACACACCCAAATCCTGTTTCCAAAGTCCATTTGGAAATCCAGAGTGTCCTACCGTGCCCGCTGAACCCGAGCAAATCCCGACGTGCTAACCCAGACCAAACCCGTCATGCCAAAATTCCACAAATATTACCATAAAATTCGTCTCAAAATATAACATACTTTACACCGAAGCCGTCGGCAAATTTTCATCCCGAGCCCCGGGATTCCCGTCCCGAGTCCTGGGAGTCGCCCGGGACCGAATGTCCCCACCCAAAAAATATACTCCGTAAAAAGATTCAGGACGTTCCCACGATTCCAAATCCGCAAACGGTTTCTCAATCTGAGGTCCCGGGAGCACTACCGAGCCCGCTGTACGTCCCGAGACAACCCCCCAGCCCCGAAAAATATTTTCGGCGAAAATGTCCGGGGGACCCACACGATCTCAAAACCCAAAGGATTCCCAGAAATAATGCTCAGATAAGTCTCGGGAGCCATCTGACCGCCCAAAAACATGTCCCGCAGGCCAAAACCGAAGCCCCAGGTCACCCAAGTCACAACCCGCTCGGGGTGACCGTAACATGAATTCCTTTGGGAAATTAGAGCAAGTAGAGCCCAAAAGTTGAGATATTGTTTGAATTGGGCACTTAGGCCAATCTCTAGAAAAATTAAGCATTTTCGACCCCCATGTTTTCAGAACCTTGGCACTTTGGCCTTTCTTTTCAATAACCACGACACTTTGGCCCTATATAAAAACAACTCTTGCACATAGGCCTCACCTTGTGACGATCTTGGCACTTAGGCCCCGATTTAGGCGAATAGATAGTCTGGGCGATTATAGGTTCCGATTTAGTCGAATAAATAGTCTTGGCGATTATAGGCCCCGATTTAGGTGAATAGATAGCCTGGGCAATTATAGGCCCCGATTTAAGCGACTAGATAGCCTGGGCGATTATAGGCCCCGATTTAGGCGAATAGATAGCCTGGGCGATTATAGGCACCGGTTTATGCGGCTAGATAGCCTGGGCGATTGTAGGCCCCGATTTAGTCGAATAGATAGCCTAGGCGATTATAAGCCCCAATTTAGGCGAATAGATAGCCTGAGCGATTGTAGGCCCTGATTTAGGCAAATAGATAGCCTGGGAGATTCCAGGCCGCAATTTAGGCGAATAGATAGTCTAGGCAATTATAAACCCCGATTTAGACGTTTAGGTCCAACTAACAAGTCAAACATCAGCTAACATTTACTCAAATAAAAGTTAGCTGATAGGGGCAAACTATTAATAATCATTTTGACTGTTCCTTGGACAAATAAAATAATTTGGTGTCCATGTTATGTATTTGTGTGGTAGTGGGGACTTGAATGATAATCAAGAGAAATGCAGATTTAATTGGACATAAAGATAAGTTGAGGGCCAAATCGAAAAAAAGGAAAGTTTAGGGGGACTAGGGTATGATTTAGCCTACAAATGGACTTTAGCCTTGAAGGCTACGTTTTCCACTTTCCCTATCAATTATGACTCTTAAAACTTGTATGGCGTGATAAGCTTAAAAGAAATTCATCTCAATCTCAAACTTTTGAGATTTTAGCTATAAAATTGGTCTCACTTATTTAGAAAATGGGGAAGAGAGGAAAAATATCAAAAAGATCACAATCCTCGGACCTTCTCGTCCCTCTCCGTGTTGGCCGAGAGTCTCCTCCACCACGACTGGTTCTTCCTCCAACCTTCAGCAGCACGTTGGTAGCCCCTGCCCTCCGTTAACAGCCTCCGAACAGCTGCAAATTATAGCAAGCCCAACAAATCCGACGTAGACCCAAGGGCCTCAGTTCACTGAGATTGCAGCCTTTCACCGTCGTCCAAAGCTGCAACTATTGTCCTAGCCTTTGTTCAACCAGCTTCCGACCATCCTTGCCGACTATCGCTACCGGAAAGTTCCAAATAGACGCGATCCGCCGTGAAACTCGTAAACTGGTGGCCTGCCCCTACTGCAGCCAAACTGAAACACCGATCGACTGCTACAGCAGCACCGACGGGCTCCTCGTCCTCTGGAGAACCTCCCTGTCCAATCGCACCTGCCCAGGCCATCACCACCGCTAGAGAGAAGCCCAATCGCACCAGACCACCAAGGAAGGTCGAAGCCAACCCGACTCAGTTCGGCCAGCCAAGGCCTCCAAACGACTGCCCTGTCGCCGCCGACCGCCTCACCGTCCTCCGGCAACCCCACTGAGTGATCTCGCTACCAGAAGGCGTCCCCGCCGCCGCCGACCTGCAGACTCGCCGGATATTCATCGGAGTCTTCGTCGAGTTTCGCAGCCAGCTCTCCGGATCTCTTCTTCTTTTGAATTTAAACCTGGTAAGCTCCCTTTCCCCCTCTAACTTTTATGTTTTAATGATTTGAGTCACTAACTTTTGTCTTGCTTGTTTCAGACCCGGTTTTGAAGTTCATGAGTTTGTTTTCTTGCAAATAAGTCACGGCAGATTATGAATCTTGAGTCCTTGTCATGGTAATAAAGTTTGTCATGTTTACGTTAATTGTGAAGGTCACTTTTATTGTGTTAATTTCTTTGCATAATTGTGATATTACCATTTTATTATTTAATTGTTCGGTATTTTTTATTATTAAATGTTGTCACCATTACTCATCATTCTACATACATATTTTAATTATCAAACTAATTTGACACTTTGTTGGCAGAGTTTAACTCGGGTTTTTTGAACCCCCACAAAAACATCAAGAGACACATATCAAGCAACTCGACCGCATCGTCCAAACAACTCGATTGCCACCTCGCCGATTCGACAGGTACGCATTTTAACTCTGAGTTCTCCCGGTCCAACGGGAGCGAACTACGTGAGCTTTGATCCCGATTCAAACGGGTACGTAGGCAGTTTGGAAGCCCGAAATCCAGGCCCAAGTCCAACTAACTAAAATTAATCCATTGTTTGAAAATAAAAAAAATTAATCATTTTTCATTATTTAATTTATGAGAATCGGCTTTTATTTTGTTTTAAGAATTATTTTCAGACAAATTGGATGTTTAACACCTTCTTAATTTGTACCAATTCCCCGAATTTAAAATCTCTGATTTTCGTGAAAATTGTCATTTCTAAAATTCGGAGTCAAAAATTGAGTTTTTCCTTACTTTCCTATTTTCTAGAAAATAAAGTTGGCAACTCTCTTATTTTCCCAAAATTGGCCCTCCCGCTCACACCACCCACATCTCTGCCTCTATTCAGAGCAAGGAAAAGACCTCTCGTTCCTTTTCTGCTTTCATCAGTTGCAAACGTGACGTCTATTCATTTCTCTCTCCTCTTCTTCTGGTTTCTACTTTCATCCCCTTCACTTCAAACCATAACCCTTCTACTTTTCCCGGACTGTTTGAGGACGCTGACAACCATAAAGCTCTTGTTTCCGTTTCTACATGTACTGTTGTTTATTACTTCTTGTTGTCATCCGTTTTGGGTTTTGTTGTAGCTAGTCTCCAAATGGGTACCTCTGTTCTGTGAGGAATTTTGTTATTTTTCTTTCTCCTCAAGAAACAAAGTACTCTGACTTGGTTGGTGTGTGCAATTTCGAGTTTGGGTACTTTCGAAGATATTTAGAGTAAAGGTAAACTTTTTCCGTTCTGTTTGCTATCTCTTACAGGCTCGTCTAGATTTACCATGGAGAACAAGACCAGGGATCACAAGAGGCCACTCGATCGTCGTGAAGATTCGGACTACAAATTTTACAAGTTCAATGTTCTTTTACCCGACGGGACCAGTGTAGTGGTTACTTTGCGTAATCCGAAGTCTGATATCAGTTTTGAGGAATTCGTTGAGCTGGTAAGAGATGAGTACAATTACAACGTGATTAGACGCAACTCGATGAACCAAAAGAGAAACATCAACTGGAAGAGCGACGAGTTGTATCTCAAGGATACAAATGACAGGAAGCTTTCGAGTAGGATAAGTCTTGGGAATTTCAAGCCTTATAAATGCCACAAACTTTGGCTTCATGTGAGTTTTTCTTTTAAATGCCCGACCTATATTTGTTAAGTGGAATGAAGGGAAACGGGGTCTATGTCTTTTGTCTTGCGTAAGTATGTTCAAGGTCCAAAATGTAAATGCATGTTTACCTTTTGGCGAAAAACATGTTTACTCACAGTGCTTCACATTGATCACTTCTCTGCTGTTAGTAACTCATTTTCCTTCTCTGGGAACAGGATGGTTCTAGTGAGAATCCAACTGTGTTCGAGGTTAGTGTTTCTCCTTACTACGTTCATGTCTTTAGCTGACTAAACTCCTCACACTGTAGATGTAATTGTCAATATTTTCCTAGATTTGAATATTTTAACACATGTCCAGTTAGAAAAGGAGTGTCAGGAATGGCTTATGAAGATGCATGAAGACTTTGATGAAGAAATTGAAGCCGGTGAAGATAATGCAATCATTGTTTTCCTACCAACGATTAAAAAGGAGCTTGGTGTTTTATCTAATGGTAAGAATTTGTTTATGAAGCCTTAAGTTTTCAATCGTTAAGAAACTATGGGTATGATTGTTGTGCTAGTTTTCTTTTGTGTAAAGCAGAGACTTTCTGACCTTTTTTTTACTGGAAGTTATAAGGGTTCACCAGAAAATAAAGAAGGGGATTACATCGTGGAAACGTGATCAAAAGATCAAAGTTCTCAAAGGATCTTGTCCAGAGTGCCATGACAAAAGTTTATTTGCAACTTTAGAATATTTTCTGTTTGAATGGTTTCAAGGGGATACTGTTGGTAAGCAATTTCCTCACATCAGTTGCATTTTCTTTCATTATTACTATCTAAAGCATAAGACATCTCATTTGTTTAAATGACAAAAGTCACAAAACCATTGCTGAAGTTCTATGCATTCCAGATTTAAAATTGATAGAACTGACCTATTTCCTCCACAGGAGGAGCACGGATAATATGCAGGTAAGCTGGTTAATTGCTACTTGATTTGCATTCATCTCTCAGCAATTTTCTCAAATTCCGCATCATTTGGAAGGCCCATGGGTCTAGTGGATAAAAAAGGATGTTTACTACAAGAAAAAGATGGGATCATGTGCATAGATGTTCGTGAATCACTGTCCTTACCTATCAGTGTCATTGATTACGGGAAGGTTAGCATTCTGCTTCTGACATTGTACTCTGTTATTTAACTTAGACACAGAAACTTGCTTGCATGCACATATACATATATTATGACTGAAAATGGATATCCACAACTTGCTAATATGATTACTTTCAGTGTCTGGCCATTAGTACAGCTGAATGGGAGCGTAAACTCATTCAACTGCAACAGAAAACAAACTCATTCATTGACTTGCTTAACGTAAAACAGTGTGAGGAATTGGAAATCAAGGTAGTTGCATTTCCCATTATATTGCACTTTAGAGGCCTTGAGTTGTCACGAAGTGACCAAGGATGTCAGGATATGCATTTTGATTCAGCATTCTTTTCACTCTGTTTGCTTCAGGCATTACCATCTGAGAAAGTCTATGCTGGACAGATTCCCCCTACTGAAATTGTGGCAGTCATTCGTCCATCAAGTTTTGTTTCTTCCAGTGCTTCAAAGAGCTTGGACCAAAAGCACATTGTGAAAGATAAATTTACTATGTCACTAAAACTAACTTTTACTGGTGATGGCAAGGAAAAAGATGTAAAGTATATTTATTCAAGTTCGAAAGGGCCATCATTTCATAAAGGGTTATACGGGCTGTACATCTTTCAGTTGGAAGAAGTTCAAAACTTATTCCAGAAAACGGGTGTTTATACTTTTGTTTTTTCTTGTGTAAGCATGATCAAAACTGCTTTTAGATTCTTTATTGTTGTGTTCTCTACTATTGTCTGATTTTTCTGTTTTCTGAAAAACGTAGAAAAATTCAAGCTGCAAGAAATGTTTGAAAAAGGTTGTAGTTGTAGGCAGCCCGACTGCTGCATCTTGGGAGCTCTTGGGTAATAAACAGCATAAACTCAGTGCTAGGTATAGATCTGTGGGTATTGTACCTTTTTTTTCTGCATTGGTACAATGTCCATTAAGCAAATGTTTATCCAGATTGTGACTCTTGTCTTAAGTTGTTTCATGATAATCGTTCTCATTATGTTATGGAGTTTGGAGTGTTGACTGCTGGTTTCAATTGCGATATATTCCCAGGGTTGGTTTCAGCATTCCACATCTTTCTGTTGCTTGTTATGATGGCTACCACAATCAGATTCCATTTCTTTGCAATCAAGACTTGAAAATAAAGCTTACTGCAAATGAAGTCTTACTTTATGATGGAATATATAGGAACGCTCGACTTTCTTCAGATAGAATGATTCTGAAGATAGAGGTCTGTGTTCCTGTTATCTCTCTTTTCAATTCGTCCTTCTATTTTCTTTTGTGATCGTATTCGATTTTTCAATGTCCCAAATGGTCTAGGATGCCAAGGTTGAAACAAAGAAGCTTGATCTGATTCGTCCAGACTATGCTGCAACATTGGTGATATGCAGTCAAGATCAGAAGCTGTCGGTCTCTGTGCCATGTCAAGGTAGTCAAATTATAGGAGTGTTCTTTTGGAGGATCAGTACTGTAAAGGTTTTCCAACTGTAACTGTTTCTTTTTTACTATTTCACTAGTTTACCCTGGAACTTTGTACCACGTCAGAGTCCATTCACCACTAGACCAAAACCGGTTGCTCCCTGGATTGGTGGTTCAGAAGTTAAAGCTAGAGGTAATAGTCTATTTATCCCACCCTTTAGTTATTTATTGTTTGTTTTATTGTCATATACAGAATTTCTCACCCACTCCAAACTTTTAAAAACTTCCATTTCTTAGTTATAGAAAAAGAATGTTAGAAGGGTAATTGTACCTACTTATATCTTTACGGAAGTCATGGTTTTCTCCATATTGTACCTTGTTATCGCTTGTGTCTCTCTCCATGGAGATTTTTAATTAAATGAGACTGATTGATTATTCAGTGTATCAATTTGCCATACCTGTTTCTCTAGATGTTTGATGCATATAATAACCATCTTGAGCAAGGCTCGGAAATTGAGTTCAATGTGAATGGGTTTTCCATCCAAGGACAGCGGCAAAAGGTTAGATGCTTTTTGGTATCTTCACCTTTGACATCTTAGTTATGGTTACTGTGATGCTGTTAGGTGGTGGAAAACGCTATTTTAAGGAAAATTATAGTCTGCTTTGGCATTGTCAATATCTTTCCCAGTTCTTTGGTTTTCGTGGGGAATCCGTTAAACCTGTGGTTTGAACTTTGAAATCTCATAACCTTTGTTTTAGAGGTTATCAATTCAAGCTCTCTTGGTTAGTCCGTCTGTTTAGATAGTTTAGTAAACTTCTAAAGGTCTGGGTTTGGTTTTGTAAGTTCGCGTCAACTAGAATGCTGATTTGGTTACATTATTTGCTTCAACTTGTTTGGCACTCAGTTACTCGTCAACTTAATTAGAAACTACTTAATGTTCATTTTTGTGGTATAGGTGGACGAAAATGGATGCATTGACCTTGGAGGCCTCTTGAGAGTAACGGCAGGTTATGGAAACTTGGGTAGTAACTTTTTCTGTTAATTGCTTGTTCCTTTTAATAAGATTGGCATGGTTTTTCCTTCAGATTAGTAGCGCAATTCGGGTGCTTTCCTGGACCACAGTGGAATTTTGAAAATTTGGTTAAATCCATACAGATTATTGAATTAAACAAATCTCATTGGTTTCGCGTTGCAATTTTGTTGGTGATTATGGATATCCAATATTCTGACTTTCTAGTTTCTCCAGTATCACTTGCAGTTTTTTATGAGGGGAAGCAGTTTTTTAAGCAGGAGTTTACCACAGTTAAGAGGGAACTACAACTTGCATCTAAGGTTTCATTACCTTCTCAGTTGCTCATTTTGACTGTTTCTTTGAAACTGTAGTTAGTTCTGTTTTTTTATTATTGTAAATGTCTGACCAGGTACCTAAGCATTGTGTTGCTGGCTCGAAGTTGGAGGGAGTAACTTTTAAAGTTGTGGATCCTGAGGGTGATGTTGATGAGACAATTCATAACAATGAGAAATGTGACCAGAACCACACGCTTCTTATAAATTCAGAACCGCTCACAAAGAAAGATTTAGTTTGTTATGCATTTAAGTGTGGATATTGTGTCATCCCTGTTATTCATCTTCCTCAGAAAGAAGGCCCTTTCAAATTTATTGTGCAGCATTCTTGTTATACGGAGCTCAAGTTGATCATTGAGGTTGTTGCAATTTTATGGGGATCATTATGTCTTCAACTGTATTATCTGACTTTGAATATACACCTGCAGGTCTCCCTCCTGTGCAGTCCCAAAGAGAAACCACATGATTTTCGCTCTCCATGTCCAGGTGGAAAATTTATGCTTTTTGATTATTTGCAATCAACAATGTCACAGGGTCGCTTCGTGCCTTTGAATGGTGAAAAGGTGTGGAAATTCAGCATTTTGTAAAAGATCTTTGCAGTAAGAGTAGTCTATGGCTACTGCCGCCTGCTTCATGAACTTTGTTTTTCAGTGCAGATGTTGTGGGATGATATGGAAAAATATGCACAGCGGAATGGAAAATTTGAAAGCGAGATGGAACAACTGGAAATGATGATGGTTACTAAGGAGTACGGAATTCTTGAATTGGAAGGTTTTTTGTTTTTCTGTATTGAATTGCAAATTTGAGCTAGCATATCTTCAAAATTGATAACTATGGGTTGATCATATCATTGTTTTCTGTAAGTAGAATTTCAGGAGAAGGGGAGGGTTACCTCCATCTGCTTATGGGGCTTGCCATTAACACTGAAAGTCTATTTCAATTTCCCTAGTTTCTTTATGGTCGTATACAATGGAGTACGTTAAGTGGCAAGATCCCTCATAATTAATACTCGATTCAAGTAAAATTGGAAACAATTGCCTTTAACAATAAAGTTGAGGAGACTTACAAGAAACGGGCATGTTGATTCTCTAGTCATTGTGAAGTTGAGGAAAACTCAGGGGGCCGTTTACTTTTGGAAATTTCCATATTTTCTATGTGAATGTTTGAATGCATAACTAGCTTTCAAGGGCTAGAAAATCTAGTTTTCCAAACTTTGGAAAAATCTAGTATTAAATGGAGTTATCTTTTAATACCAGAGTTTTCCAAAGTTTATGCATTCAAACATTCACAAAGAAAATTTGGAATAGAAAGTTCGGAAAATTTTCCAAAAGTTAACTGCCCCCAACTGTTCTTTAATTTGTCCCCTCATTCTTATTGCTGCTATAGCATATATTTTAGCATAGATACTATATAACCTAGAAAAGCAGATTTAGTCAGCAAGACAGCAACAGTGAGGGCTATAATTGAATTGTTCACAGATTCTTTAGAACGGGAAGCTAGTCTATCAATTGGACTACGATACTTGTTGACGAAGGAAGAGATGATGAAAGAAATGGAGTGCATTTTTGGTTCTGCAGCAGCTGTTCTCTACCTTCCTCATGAAGTTCCAGCTAAAAAATCACAGGATCATTTTAGTCTGGATGTTATTGGGGTGGTTGCTCTCCTCGGAACAGTTGGCTGCCCAAGACTTAGCAAGTCAGACCTTGTTCATTTGTTTTGTATTAACCCCCTCCGTCCAGCACTGATTTCTAGGTTCAGGGAAGGGAGTTCACACTGTTTCTGATTTTTCTGGGTTCTGCTGTGTAGGGTACTTGCTGAGTACTTGGGTGAGGATCAAATGCTTGCTGTTGTCTGCAAATCTTTCACTGCTGCATTTGCTCTAGAGAAGTATGATGAACATGGACAAGTTGATGGCACAGATGGTATTCATGCAGTAGCTGAAGCTTGTGGGAGATGCATAAAAGGGCGGTTTCATGTCTTCTGTCTCGAGCATATAAAGTACTGAGTAGAAAAGAAATCACTTTCTAGTGTTACATTATTGCATGTTTTGATGATGGATTACCTTTCTGAGTTTTGGAACACCTCTTTTTTATTTCTGCAATATAGACGTATTAGCTTTGATGGACTCATTCTTTTGCAGACCTTATGGTGGAAAACTTGAAGGAACTGGGCCTTGCAAGAAGCTAGCGTTGCCAGATCCCATGCTTAAGGATGGAGGTTTGCTGCCAGACTTTTTAGGTTATGCAGTTAACATGGTTTATCCAGATTGTGAACGCTTGGATTGTAAGAGCCATTGCCTGCGCAAGACATTGTTTTTTAGGCTGTTGGGCAAGCTACAAGTGTACAGAACCCGAAATGGTCTGGAAGCTGCATTGCGGTGTAACTTCATCTCGGATGGTGCTGTCTCTCTGGATGGAGGGATTGTGAGGGGGAATGGCGTCATCTCCCTCGGTTCTGGGTATGTGATCATTCCTTGCATCTTGAAAACAAACAAACCATCGAAAATATGTTAGTATCATCGTTATTTCTTGGTGTTAAGCACAGCTAATTAGAATGTTGGTTGATGATCATTTCAGGGTTCCTAAAATAAGCTTTCCAGTTGACCTCAATTTATCTGCACAATATGGAGAAATGTTGAGCCAAAATGAGAGGTTGAGAGTTGAACTCACGTCGATCAAATGCGATCTTGAGAAACTCCGTGAAGCATGGAAATTGAATTTGAAGAAGTACAGGAGAAGGAAGCAGAAGTTGGAAGAGATGATGGACAGTCAGAAGATCATTGGGTATGGAGGTCGTTCTCAACTTAGCGGTGGTACTGAAGAGAGCCCTCATTGCCATACCCCCTTTGTGGATCTTGAGCAGCTGTAGGTTCCTTCCTTATGTATGTGAATTCAAGCTTTTGTGAATTCTGTAAATGAAAACTTATGTATGTTTGTCATTCAAGCTATTCGGTTAGAGTACATGAGGTATAATAAAGGCCAAAATGTAGAAAACTATCCTGAATTTTACTAACTCGGTTAAATCCCAACTAAAAATTTGACAGTTTGGGATCCATACTATACAAACTCGGGATTAATGCCCAAATAGGCCTAAAAGTTTAGGTTTTCGAGTTTTAGGCCTAAAATTTTTCAACTTCGATCCGTAGGCCTAAACGTTATATCCGTTGCTGGGTTGAAGGCCTAAATCGCTAGCTGGCCGACGGAATGCTGACGTGGACGAGTAACGACGTTAATTTTAAACAATTCGCCACCTCATAAAAGCAGCGTCGTTTCGACTCAGATTCGATTGAAAGTCAAACTTTGGGAATTCAAAACTAGGCCTAAAAGTTTTCTATTTAACAACTTGTAGGCTATAACTTTTCATATTCATCAATTGGTAGGCCTATAACTTTTGATATGAAAAGTTATAGGTCTATAAGTTGTTAAATAGAAAACTTTTAGGCCTAGTTTTCGAATTCCCAAAGTCTGACTTCCACTTGAATCTGGAGACGAAACGACCTCGTTTTTGTGAGGTGGCAGAAATTGTTTAAAATTAACGCCGTCACTCGTACACGTCAGCATTCCGTCGGCCAGCTGGCGATTTAGGCCTTCAACCCAACAACGGAGATAACGTTTAGGCCTACGGATCGAAGTTGAAAAGTTTTAGGTCTAAAACTCGAAAACCTAAAAAAATTTAGGCCTATTTGGACATTTTTCCCATACAAACTCGGATAGTTCGGGACCGTGCTTTAGATAACTTGAAACATGAGCGCATGTAAGTGATGAAAATAAACTTCTCGATTAGGAAAGGTTAGGATTTGTGGATGGGAACAACTGGGTGTGGATTGGACTCTTTCACAAGAAATTTTCCTTCTCTTCATACTTCCTTTGTCAAAAAAAATTTTTGTTTCCTTTGTTTTGAATGTATAGACAAGAGTAAATTTAGAGAGAGGATGTTGGGGTAAAGTCCCATGGTAAAAATAATTATTGTCCGTAAAAATAATTATTGTCCTGTTTTGGTCCTATTTTAAAAACTTGTCATGTTTTGGTCCTATCTAAGGGTCCACTGTTCTATTTTGGTCCTTTCCGTCCATTGGTGCCGTTAGTGTTGACGGATCTCTGCGAAAGTACCATTTTACCCTCTGGTTACCTGACGTGACGCTCACGTGGACCAACATTTAATGACATGGCATTGACCTCCAGACTGAAATGGAGCGTGGACAACTAAAGGGGTTTAAGTGGAAAAGGGACGAAAGTAAAGGGACAAGGACTGAAGTTGTAATTTTACCCAAAAAGAATTAAAACATGCAGCAACCTCCTCTTCTTCTTCGACGAGTTCCCGGCGGCGACAGCGGCTTGGTGACGAATTCCAGCGGTGGTAAACGGTGAACGGCTATTCGGCCTCTCTAATCTTCTCCTTTCTCATCCTCGCCGGACAGCTACCCTTGGTTGCCGCCGCCGTTGACAAATTCCCAACTAGTTGCGGCCGCCACCCGATCAAATTCCCATTCTACATCGGAGCCTATTGCCGAATCGGAACCCGTTTTCTCTCCAACAGGAGCTCCGTTCGTCGTGAAACCACCGCCAAAAGTCTCCCCCTCTGCCTCCGCACCAACACGAACCTGAACCACCGCCGGAATTCGTCACCACCGTCGTCGCCGCCGCTGCAACTGCCGGGAACTCGTCGAAGAAGAAGAGGAGGTTGTTGCATGTTTTAATTCTTTTTGGGTAAAATTACAACTTCAGTCCTTGTCCCTTTACTTTCGTCCCTTTTCCACTTAAACCCCTTTAGTTGTCCACGCTCCATTTCAGTCTGGAGGTCAATGCCATGTCATTAAATGTTGGTCCACGTGAGCGCCACGTCAGGTAACCAGAGGGTAAAATGGTACTTTCGCAGAGATCCGTCAAGACTAACGGCACCAATGGACGGAAAGGACCAAAATAGGACAGTGGACCCTTAGATAGGACCAAAACAGGACAAGTTTTTAAAATATGACCAAAACAGGACAATAATTATTTTTACGGGACTGCCAGCAGAATTTACTCCTTTATTATCGGCGGCGGCCCATGGCTTTTCGGCGGTGGTGGGTCGGATGGTGGTTATGATAGTTGAGTTGAAATGTTTAAGGTAGATTGGAGGGTTTATTTGTAGAATTTTAAAATTTGAGGGTGTAAATTGTATAATAAGAAAAATTAAGTTTATGTTCGTTATTGTACCATTCCTATAAAAGGGTAAAATAGTAAAATAATTGTAAAAATGACCATGAATGAAGAAAAAACTTGAAAACATGACTTTATTAATACAAAAAGTTTAAAAAAAGGACCTTAGTGGTACAATAATTAAAGTTACATGACCATTGGTGCACTTTACTCGTAATGAATTAGACAAAATACAACTATACGAGAGAGGGATGTAATGAATTAGACAAAAATATTATAAATGTAAAGAAAATTTATTGTGAAGGGGTCCAATCCACAGCCAGTTGTTTCCATCCATAAACCCCAACCTTTTATAACCGGGAAGAGTATTTTCGTTAGTACTCACATGCGCTCATGTTTCAAATTATCTTAGGTAGGCCCCCAAGCTATCCGAATTTGTATAATATGGGCTCCAAACTATCCAATTTTTAGTTCGGGTCATTTTTAACCGAATTGGCCTACAGAAAAAGGCAGATGGACATACATGATGTTCACCTACGCTTTTTGGTGTTGAAGCTCCCTCAGTCTAATTCAACGGCTGCCCCTGCTGGCCGGAACTAGGCATGACAACGGTTCGGATAATCTGCAGTAGGGGTAAAACCGCTAATTGCAATCCGTGACTTTTTCCCTATCCGCAGATTGTTGTTTTGTCCTCCGCGGTTAGGTTGTGACACCCATAACCGCTAACCGCTGATATCGGTTATATCCGTGGTTATTAACTCAATCCATTATAAATACCTTAATATCAATAATTTTATCAAAATATACATAATAACATTCAAATAAGTTTATGAAAATAATAGAAAAAAAATATTTTGAAAGATAAAGAATCTTTTGCACACAACCATGAGCAAACGTTTTTTAAAACAATAGTACAGATAACCAAGAGCAAATTTCTTTGAAGATTATGCGTCTGGTGTAAAATGGATAGGTACGGTTAGTTTTGTTTAGGTTGGGGCTGAAACAATTTAAAAATGATTGGATTGGGTTGAGTCTTTGAAGAATTGGGCTGTAAGGGTTAGATTATAATCGGCTTAACAAAATGTGGGCGTAATTAATAATCTGTATATTCTAACGGTTAGCGGATATCCGTGAAACCGTAGTGCGGATACCCCCTATCTATTATCCGCAACCGCCAACCTCAAGGTTATAAAAAAACCGCAACCGCAAAACCGCGTATAAAAACCGTTAGAAATGGGTGGTTATCCACGGTTTGCGGTTTCAATCCGCCCCACTGTCATCCCTAGTTCACCTAGCTTCGGTCAGGGGAGTGCAGTGCGGGTCATGACCCGTTTTGCAGTTCAAGCTTAGTCAACTTGTTGGAGAGTGACACTTGGTCCTGGGAGGAGGTTGGAGATGAATAAGGGGAGAATGTGAGGTTTAAGGTTATAGATTTAGCCATTAAGAAATTGGTTGGGTTTGAATGTATCATGTATGTTAAGATTCTAACACTAATCTTATAGGAATATTAATTTTTTTAAAAAATCTCCCCCTCAAAAAAAGAGAGGAAAGATTCCAACACTAATGGATGCCTCTTCAGAATTGGGTCAACAATGTGTAAAAGTTCAGATTTTTAGGTTTTAACTTAGGATTTTGGCTAGTATGTATGCGCCAATTGAGATGGCGCTTAAAGTGTGCTTAGGTTTTCATTTTATTTACACTAATGTCAAATTATTTTTTTAAAATGCATATTTTTTATTTTATAATAAAAAGTTATAAATAACTAGTCTAATGAAAAGAGAAAAAGAAGACGAAAAAAGAGAGACACATATATCATATATTTTTATGTTTTTTTCGGAGTTCTTTTAGGCGTCGATGTGTTTTTTTACTGTAATTATGAAACTACTATTAAGATCATGAAATTCATACCACAAAACATAATACTTTACTACAAGAATCATGAAAATCTTGTTACAGGATCACGACTCTCGTACTGCGGGATCACTACTCTCTTACTGCGGGATCACAACTCTTCTATTACCAGATCACGACTCTCATACTCTATTGGATTATGACTCCTACTATACAAAGATCATAATTATTACTATTTAATTATTAATATTCTTTTAATTGCTATTTTATCTTGTTACCTATTTTCTCTTTCCCACTTTCCCAATTGCACTCTTCCCACCACTGTCTCACAAACATAAGTACAAAATTCAAACAATTTGCTATCTTGCATCAAAAGATGGTGCTATAGCACGATGAGGCGGGTGCTACGGTGAGCACAGTCTGTCTGTTTGTAAAGGTGAATTGTGAAAAGGGAAGATAAACGGATCTATCGGGGGGAAGTGGCATTTTTGTAATATGATTGGTTGTTTAAGTAACAGATAGGGTGTGCGCTTACCCTAAAGTCACTCTTTAACTTATCTTAAAAAATTTTAAGCCTCTCTAAAGAGATGAAAATAACAGCCAACAAAACACGTTAAAGAAAACATGTACTATTCATCTTCGCCGTCGCCGTCGCCCTGTACGGTTCTCCCGGAGGAGTGAGACTTAGAGGCGCGAGCGTTGGTCAAAGAGGCAAAGCTCCAAGTCAGCCATGTTTCCGACTAATCTCCAGGTCTCACTCACTCACTCACTCGCTCTTCTTTTTCCAATTATCAACCCAATGTGATCTCATACTTGTTCTCGATCTTCTGCTTCCGAGCACAAGTTTCATTCTCTCCCATTTTCTGGTAGCTACTTATCTCTGCACCGTGGGCTTTCCAATGCATGCAGTTGGTCATGTCGTTGAACTTCTCTACACTGTGTCGTTAACTATGATTTTCAATTTTGGGATTTGTTAGAACGGGTATTTGTCTACGCCTGGATGTTTTAGCTCGAGTGTTGGGTTTATTGATTTAGTTAGAATTTTGCAGCTGACTGATTCATGCAATCGCTTCTTGCTTTATGATCTTTCGGTGGCTGTTAATTTCAGACTAGGGACATGCTC
This sequence comes from Stellera chamaejasme, assembly GCA_024586325.1. Classification (NCBI taxonomy): domain Eukaryota; kingdom Viridiplantae; phylum Streptophyta; class Magnoliopsida; order Malvales; family Thymelaeaceae; genus Stellera; species Stellera chamaejasme. The sequence continues at coordinate 6,314,273 of CM044982.1, read as the reverse complement.
TACGATGTTCACTGTCGATCTCTTGTAGACTACCCATTTAGAGACAAATGTAATAGCTGTTAGATGCTCTTTTCGGGTTCTTTTAGGTTTAGTGAAGACAATAAGTTGTTCATTTGCTGAGAGACTGAAGTTTCGCCCTCTCTGCTGTTCATAATTACTAATTTCATAGTAGTATTCTTCGTTTTTGTTTTTTATAGCTGCCTTTCCAGACCAATGCCTTGCCTGATGGTGAGCCAGTAACACCATTGCAAGTGATTGATGAAACAGCGACGCCAATGCAAGTCAGTCAGCCGGAGAGCTCGATAGTTGTCCGTGATGAGATTCAGAACGGCGGACTTACTCAAGCAAGTTCCATCATTCTAACTTCTGAGGTTGTGAATGTGGCAGGCCACCTTGATTTTTCCTCTTTTTCAATTTTTAAGAGAGAAATCATTTTTATAATATTTCCACATGCTGATGTCATAACACTTAGGAAGGATATCAGGTTTTCTCCTGCCTATTTGATTGTTCACCATGGAGCAACTCCGAAACTTGATATTGGGCAACATGATTTCTGCAGAAACTTCAAGATGACCTACGCTCATTGGGGGTGAAAGTGAAAAGGCACGAGGATAACATAAAGCTTCTCAAAGACCAGAAGAACAAGTTAGATGAGTCAATACTCGATATTCAAGGTAAATCTCTAGTGTTGTCTTCCATCCTCATTGTTTTAGGATGACAGGATCACCTGCTTTAAGAGCTATGAAAGAAGTGAGTACATGGTCACTTTCTTAATACTATAGTTTGTGCAGTTTCTTGAGGGGAGTTTGGTATTGCTAAGTCTTCAACTGTGATTTTTTTTTCAACATGCTTCATATTGCATGCCATCAAATGAAACATCCTTTTTTTTCTGGACAGCAAATTAAACACCATTATTATGCTGAAAATTTCCACTATGTTAATGCTTTGTCTCACAAGCTTCAAGAAGTGCATTTTTTTGTTGGTTGTATCCTAAATTTATATACTTGTTTCAGTGAACTAAATGCAGATGGTTACTCATCAAAAAAAAAAAAATGCAGATGGTTAAGGGCTGTCGCCTTGTGGAAAAAAATAAGTCATGTTCCATTACATCATTACTTGCTTGGTCACTGCTCCTTTATATTTTCTATTTCTGGTGACTAATCACTGTCTTCTCAGCTGCTCTTGGCAAGTATCATCTTTCAAGTGCACCCAAAACAGAGTACAATTGTAGTTTAAATAATCAGACAGAGGAAGAAACAAATAAACAGATTCTTCGGCATGAGAAGTCTGCAGCTGGGATTTTTTGCCAGCTCAAAAGTTACCAAGGCACGCAGGTTTCTGATATGCCATTAACGAAGGATGTACTCGGTATTGTTGCTACTCTCGGGAATGTAGATGATGAAAATCTTAGTAGGTCAGGTTTGGCCTTACATTTTTTGGCCACTAGTTTCTCATATCTCTTCTGATTCTGAGTGACCATAGTTTTATCATTTTTATTCCTAATCTTACATTTGATTCCCCTCTTTATTTAACTGTAGACTCTTGTCAGAGTACCTTGGAGTGGAGACCATGTTGGCAATTGTTTGCAGAACTTATGCTGGTGTTAAAGCTCTGGAAACATACAACAGTGATGGCCGCATCAACAAAGATTCTGGTCTTCATGGTCTTGGTGCTTCCATTGGCAGAGCTTTGGATGGTTGTTTTCAAGTCATTTCCCTGGAAAATCTGAGGCATGAATATCATTCGTCCTTTGAACCTAATTTCTTGTCTACTTGACCGTATATTCCAACTTGTTTTAAGCTTATTCTTTCATAACATAACGTGCAGACGCTTTTCTGGAGATATTGTGGTTGATGACCCTCAGAGGAGGCTAGATCTGGTAAAACCAAGATTACCAAATGGGGAGCTTCCACCTGGTTTTATTGGCTTTGCTGTGAATATGATCAACTTGCGTCACTCACACTTATTTCATGTCTGCTCCAGTGGTTACGGCCTTAGGGAGACTTTGTTTTACAACCTTTTTTCTCATCTTCAAGTATATAGAACAAGAGAGGAGATGATTCTTGCTCTTCCATGCATAAGCAATGGAGCCATTTCCTTGGATGGTGGCCTGATTAAAAGAGCGGGTTTCTATTCTTTAGGCACCAGGTAAGCTTTGTCTCTTCATGATTTATGTAGTAATGGTTAATGCATACAAGCACTCAGTTAAGCCTTTTGTTAGCTGTTGGGGGGAATGGAGGTGAGGTGGGAGAAAAGTCGTGGTTGGATTTCTGTCTCATTACGTGAGAAGTGAAAGAAAAGAAACCTAACTCTATTTACAAAAAAGTTAGTGTGGCTGGAAAGACTAGGTGAATTATGAGGATAGCCAAATACTCCCTCTGTACCTGGAAAAATTATATGGTTTGTTTTCTTGTTTTCAAGTATTGATTTTTTATGAGTGTTAGAAGTATAAAGTTGATTATTTCATATGTGTAGCACAATTTGAAGTCGGAATTTTCTAAATATATAGTATATTTTTCTGAACATTTTCACTATTTATCTTGGTAATAACTTGAGTCAAACACTGCAACATAGAACATGAAAGTCAAACCATTCAATTTTTTAGGGACGGAGTGGTACATGCTAATTTATTAGTACAATATGTCCCCAACCTGCTGTTGTACAGAGCTGGCAACCTTCTGTATCTTAAATACTACATTTTCTTACAATTAAGAGAAGAATGCCGAGCTGTTTAGTTCTCGTGTCAAGGTTAAGGTTCATTGTATGTTGTGATCAATAAATCTAATACTTGCCTTCGGATCTTTTTCTTATGTTAAATGTGGAAATCTGGAACCAACTAGGACATTGGTTTTCAGTCAGTAAGGGATATATTATGATAATAATTGATCAGTCAAAAGATTGTATAGTCTTTAGAGCATTATAATCTGTCTATGTAATAGTTTAAGTCTATTTGCTCTTAATTTTTTTATTCTATTCCTATGCGCAGGGAAGATATTGAAGTTAGGTTTCCGAGATTTTCAATTACACCTGATGTATCTGAAGAATACACAGAATATGAAAAGAGGATGAAGGATATGCAATTACGGAAGGTAAATTTGGAGGAAGACATAAAGAGGGAACAAGCACTGCTTGATGGTACTCGGGTCAATTTTCAAAAGCAGAAGGAGCAGTTTGTGAGATTTCTTGCTGAAAGCTCATCATATGCCGCTCAGGTATTCCTAGCTAAATTTGACCGACTGTAGTTGAACCTCCTTTCAGCTTTTCCTCCTTTCACCTTAAAATTCTCAATGATATGGCTGTGTTTTTCTCTTTTTCCTTTTTAAAATGGAGATGTATATCATATTTATGTAGTACTCCATAACTGTAACAAAAATCAGATTTCTTCTAACCTCTGCCACTATGCTAGCTACATACGATTCTTCTAACTGTTCCTTTCATGACATTAATAGCTGGATGATATTTAAACTAAAGGCATGCATAAAAGTAGTATGCTTGTTTTAATTTTTTCCTATAGGTTGAGTGTTAAGTACTCCTGTCAATTTACAAAAGAGCAACACTGTGTGAAATCTTGCACTAAGATAATGACATGGGACATGTATTTGCATCATAGCTTTTAACTCTATCCTGGGTTTATACCAATGGTAATATACTGGCATTGGGTGAGGAGTTGATGAGAATCAAACCTGGGGATGTGGGAGTAGATGGTTAAGCTCTATGAAGAAAAAGGACAAAGATAATTTAACCCTAGTGAATCTTTTAGGGGTGCGTTTATGGTTTGAATGTAGTAATAACATGCTTCTCTTATTTATCTAGATCTACTGCACACCATAGTTGTTAGTGAGCTTAGAAAATGAATTACATAAGGAGGTAGTTGAAAATATATACATACTAGTTTCTCTTTTGCTCTTTCTTTTTCCGCTTTTTTTTTCCTGTTCTTTTTATTTTTTTATTTATTTATGCTAATTTCGTAAATCATTATATTAAGCTCTTACTTATCCTGGCAAATTTCTTTGGATTTTACTATTTCAGTATCAGTTTCAGGGAAACAGGAGATAAGAGTGCTTCGGGGTGAGAATTCTATCAAAGGTGTGCCTATCCTAACCTAACTGAATGACACACTGATGCCTAACGCCATTGCTTGTGGCCATGATGGCAGAATGTTTCGTTGGAGATGCAACATCTTCTGCTGCTTGCACAAAATCTTTTTGCAGTATGTGCTTTACAATGGTAATGTAGCATATTTTTTTTAATGAATTTTGATGGCAGTTAACAGTAGACTGAACCAAGCAACTGTTAACCCTGGTCATCAAGCATGCAGGGTCATGTAGCGAAAATCAAGAATTTCAATTGAGTGAAGAGGCTCCTTTTTCTGCTTTCCGTCCGACTCTTGCATTTTGTTCCAGTATTATTCACACATCGTTATTGTCATTTTTCAATTCAACTCAGGGAGTTAAGTGAATTTACATTCCTTGACAGTAAAAATATCCAACTATAGGGAAAAAGATGTAAAATAAATCTTATTTTTTGTATTCAATGAGATCTGTTGAGTTTGTATACCATAGTTCTTCTTTACATGTGTGGATAATTCGGGCTACTTAAGTGTGCCAAATGAGGCATTACCAAGTGAGGTTGAAGACCAATTTACTTGCTGGGAGGGAGGGACCGTAAGATTTTTGTGTTGTGCTAAACGACAAAGCTCCGCCCAACTGGCAACTGCTCTCGCTGCAGCAACACTTCTTTTGCTTTTTTGTTTCTTTCTCTTACGGATGACATTGTCACAGGGACTTTATTACGTACCAACAACAAAAATTGAGGAATGAAAGTGAGCTTTTCTTTGCTTATAAGTCAGAATGTCTAGTGTTCCATTGTGCACTCTCAAATCTTCTATCCTTGGGAAAACATATTCAGCAATCGTTAGCTTTCATGCAAACATTCAAATTTATTAAGTAAAAGTTACATAATATGGAAGTTTTGCATTACTATTACTTTTAGGACGTTTCAAAATGTTGCATTATTTTTAAGATAGAGGGAGTTGTACTTATTATCTCATTTTCTTAAAGATTGTTTCATTTAATTTTCAGAATTTAATCTATATTTTTTTTTCTATAACATGTTATCATATAAAGTGAAGTAATTTATATAATGTCTCTAGTTTTTAAATATATTTAACTGTTTTAACATATTTTTTTATTAAAAATTGAATCAAACATAAATTCGAAAGTTAAATGTAACAATCTTAATGTGACGGCAGGAGTATATTTATATAGAACTAACTTCGAAATGATACTAGTTTTGATATAAAAACGTGTAAGAATAAAATTAAAGGTGTGTTTTTTTTTCATGAAATGTTTAGATTATTTAGCAAAGTATTTTAAACTTAATGTGATGTTTTTGGGGAAAAATTGAATAATAATAATAATTAATTGGATGGTTTATTAATACAAATATGTAGAAATATGAGGAAAAGGAACACAATCTAATGTCAAATTTAAAGAAAATTGCAAACTGAAATACTTCGTTCATTTTAAATGGATTATCATAATATCAAAATATTTTTGTTATAGAAATGATTTTTTTTTCATTTTTGTTTTATTTGAGTTCACTCTAAATGGATGTGTTGGAAGGAATTTGAATGAATTTGGATTGTCCTTTTCACCCCTAAAGTTCACAAAAGAAACGACCAAAATCTTATGTCCACTTCCGTCATTTAGATATTTTTTTGCGTATCTTCACTGTTAATAATATCTCTTCCCTTCCAAGTTCTTCCTTCTTCGTCATCTCCTTCGTAGAATTTTTCCTACGAATTCTGAAAATCAATCAATTCAACCAACCCTGGTCTTTTTTGAACTATAACGCACCGGTTTCTATGAAAAGTTTCGATTTTACCCTCACATGAACGCCTGAACCATCCCTGATTTCTGCAAAATTTCCCTCGTTTTCTCCGGTTTTACTTCCCATGGCTGCTGCTCTCAGATCCAAGCCGTCGGTGGAAACAGCCTCTTTGAGCGTGACCCAGTTCAAGAATTTCATGTCCAATTACATGCACTATGGTCGTGTGGTTGGCTCTCAGTCCACGCATCGTAGCCAATGGGAAGACTATTATGTGAACACCCCTTATCACTTCACTTCCTTCAAGCCCGTTTCGCTTCGCGGGGAATTGGTGGAAAATGGCTATCGCTTGCTGGATAATAAGAGAAATACTAGGCGTGCGAGTAAGGATTGTGATAGAAATTGGGTTCAGAAATTGAGTAGCAGCTGTACGATACTCAGCTCTTATGGAGAACCGCCAGAGGTGTGGCAGCCTCCTGGGGGTATCTCCGTTCTTCCCAATGGTGTGAACTCGAGTCGTGGTGGTGGCGGTGGTGGAGACGGAGGAGCTAATGGAGGAGGCGGTTCTGGTTCCGCTGGTGGATTTGGGTCCGGTTCTAAGGATGGTTATTGGGGTGGGTCCAATCTGGGATACAATTTTCCAACGCCAAAGGAGATTTGCAAGGGCCTGGATAAGTTTGTGATTGGACAAGATAGAGCAAAGAAGGTGAATTTGTATTTGTAGTAGGCATTTCTGTATGAGAACTATGTGATCTTGAAATTATCTGCATCCGTTTGGTATTAGTACTATGAACTGGAGATGATATGTTTGAAAAGAGTATCTTTCGGTCCATTTGGTGGTTGATGCAAGAGCTTCTATATTGCTGTTTGAGAAGTCTTTCAATGTAAATGTTTGGTATGTAAAATCTAAATGTCTGCACTACTCTGGTAACTGATTCAAATTAGCGCTTGATTTGGAGGAAATTCTAAGTTTTGAGTGAGATAATCCGTTATCCGCCTATTGTTGTTATTTTGAATTTTGCGCAATTATTTTATTTTGAATATTTAAAGAGATAGTAGCTACTCATAGTGAGCCTTAGTTGCAAATAGTTGGAGCTGCCTAAATTAAACCTGTATCTCAACTTTGCTCTGTTACAATGTTGCTTGTGACTTATCATTTTTAACAAATGTGCAATCAGTCATTGCTATTACTATACGTAGTAAGCTTCCAAGGACTCTAAGTACAGTTGCTTGCTACTAGTGTTAACATGGTTGGCAGATCTTCTGTCAGTCTCATTAGATGAAGTGCTATTCGTATCTATCTTGTACACTCATGCATCTTAAATATATAATGTGAATGCAGGTTCTATCAGTGGCTGTTTACAATCACTATATGAGAATCTATCATGATTCTTTGCAGAAACGGTTAGCTCCAGTTCTTCAAAATTTGTCTTTCTTGTTCACTACTGTTGCTGTGTTTCTCTATTACCACTAAAGCATTGGAAACCTGTGAAATACTAATACTCATGTCATAGAAAACATAGCTTCCATTTGGAAGTTTTTATTATGTTGGTCTGATGTCACACATTTGAATATCTGGTCAGCTCTTAACTACTTTGCTCTCATTGCGTAAACTAGGCCCATAGTAGATTCGGAAAAGACTTTTTTGGATGTGTTGGATGATGACAGAGTGGAATTGGAGAAGAGTAACATCCTTCTTATGGGACCCACAGGGTCAGGTAATTAGACATCAGACTTCGTGGTAATGGTTTTTCCGCTTCACTTGCAGATAGTTGTGCATGTTGGTAATTGCTTTTCTGGGAATCTTCCTTATGCTGATTATTTTTGGTCATCTTTCCATGTTCGGTTGCAGTTCTCCTTGTGTTGATTATAATTTACTCATTTTGTAATGCGATGAGACCCCTCTTTCTTTCTTTCCTATATTTCTCTCTTTCTTCCTTATACTGGAGGTACATTGTGGGACCTTTTTTATCCTTTATGCCTATGCTTCTGGTGTTTTCTCTGAACTTTGATTAATTTGGTCTTGTTCTCGTCATCTACCACCAGCATCTCTCTTTGGATATCCTTGTCATCTCTGCTGTCTAAAATATTTCATTTTTACATGTGCAAGTCTCACCTTAACCTTTTTTTGTTGTTTCAAGGACAGGGAAAACTTTACTTGCCAAAACATTGGCACGATATGTGAATGTACCTTTTGTAATTGCAGATGCCACCACTCTTACTCAGGTTAAACTGGCACACACATTCAAAATGTATTTTTTGAGTTAGCACTAATGTAAACTCAGTGCAAATCCTGGTGAATACATAGTTTCCTTACATTGTATGCAGGCAGGATATGTTGGTGAAGATGTTGAATCAATATTGTACAAACTGCTTACGGTATATTCTTCAAACAATCTTGTGATTTATAAAACCTTGCTGTATATTTTTTTCATGCATTCCATCTTGTCAAGAAGGATGTACTCCCTCCGTCACATAAAAATTGTAGTTTTTTCCATTTTGGGTTGTCCCAAATTAATTGTAACCTTTCCTTCAAGTTGGGGCCACCAGACTACCAATTCTACCACTTTATCCTCTCATCTTAAAGTTGGGGCCACCAGACTTTTTCTTTCTTTCTTTCTTTCTTTCTTTCTTTCAAGTGGCATGTTGTTGTTTCACAGTATTTAATATATGATTTCTTTCATGAATTTTTAGACATTTAAAGTTAAATAATTCATGTGCGTATCATAATTAGAATGCTAGATTTTCTAAAAATATATTTTTTATGAATTTTTTCACTATTTATCTTTGTCAAAATTTGAGTCAAACATTGAACCTTGAAATATAAATGGAGAAGTTAAGGCTGACTCAAGGCAATTTCAGCCTTGTTTTATTGGTGAATGTTTAAAAAATGCAACAAAAAGGTTTTTGAAGAAAAAAGTTTATGTTTCACATATATGGTTGACACCGTTTAGATTTAGCTGAAAAATGACTGATTGAAACAATCCGCATATTGTAGAATTAGCTAAAACACAAACAGGTTGTTTAAATGATGAATCTACTGATCACCTTTAGTACTACTTAGGTATTTATAGGCCAGCTACATTTTTTATTCCCTAAAGGGTAAATTTAATTCATCCAAAATGAGAAGATACTTCATGGAGAGAAAAATGTCTACTTTTATGTCAATGGTAGAAGTAAAGTCATATGATAACATTTTACCCTTGTGATCAACATGACAACGGGATAAAAGTGATAAGTTGCTTTTTTCCTTTTTAACAAATTTAAGAGGGAATTGTATATTTTCTATTTGTCTTACTTAAACTATGGATAATGTTATGCACTGGAGTAAAATAAAATTTGTTTGTGGTGCTGTTATTTATAGGCTTCAGAGAACTGGCAACTTGTGGTTGTTGATGAGTAGATCATTTTTCCAAATGTGAAATTTGAAGCATCATCATTTCTTAAATGATTTATCTGGGTTGTAGACCAGTTGATGATATTTTAAGTTTCTTCTCCATTTAGGTTGTCAATGTTCCTGAGAAGGGAGCTAGGAAGCACCCTCGGGGTGAGAACATTCAGGTAACAGCTATAAGAATTTTTATCAGAAATTCATGGTTTTGTAAGATTTCATAAGTGGACGCATAAGATATTCTTGTTAAAAATCTGTGTATTTGTAAAGGAGCTATTCATCCCTCTGTGTTACTTACTTTACCTTGGTGTCTGGTTAGGACATGTGATATTAGTTGTAAAAACGACTCCCCCTTCTGAATTCTTAGCCATCCACTTTCAAGAACATAGTTTCTTTTTATGGTTGTTTTGTGGGACTTAATGGCTGTGGCTTTTGGCATTCCTTTTGGAAGATTGTTTGAAAATTGTGTTTTATGTTGCCTATAATGATCTGTATTTGACATACATATAGTAATTAGTTCTTTATCGAGTGATTGGTTAAATTGGTTCAGTAGTAACAAATTTTTTGTTTATGCTTTATATCAATGTAACATCCATTCCGATGTTCACTGTTTTGTTGTAATGTTAGTTACTCACATTGAATGATGAGAGTAGTGTTTTAACATAATTTAAGTGATTTATTATTAATGATCAATTGAATCAGTTCAGTCGTAATAAAAAAGTTGATGTTTATATCAAGATAACATCCAGTGCAATTTTCATAATCTTGTCGTATTCTTTATGATAAGAGTATTTATGTAAATATAACAAAACATGTAGAGGACTAATGCAGCTCTTAACAAGAGGGGAAAAAGGCATTGCGATCCATAACCTGCGCACATCCCCATATTTGTTTTTACTTGCTTTTGCTCTTGGAGGCTTCATTCTGTGCATTAAAAGCTCTTATTCCCTCCACCCCCACCACCCTCCACCCCCCGTTTTCTGAAATCACTGTGCTTTATAACCTTCTCCCACAGATTGATACAAAGGACATACTCTTTATATGCGGGGGTGCGTTTGTTGACATTGAGAAAACAATCTCAGAAAGGTAACAGCAGATAATCATATCTGTTGCAAGAGATTGTTTTCATAATTTGCAACTTAAAGAGCCGTTGGCACTCTGCAGGCGTCAAGACTCTTCTATAGGATTTGGTGCTCCAGTACGTGCAAACATGAGAGCTGGTGGTGTTACAAGTGGTGCTGTGGCTTCATCTTTAATGGAAACAGTGAGTGTGTTGCTCGGCATAGTATGCATCATGTATCATCATAGCATATTAACGCTCACATTCTATATCCATTCATTTTGGCAGGTGGAAAGTAGTGATCTTATTTCGTATGGCTTGATACCTGAGTTTGTTGGAAGATTTCCGGTTCTTGTTAGTCTGTCTGCACTGACTGAAGATCAGCTAGTTCAGGTGATGACTATGTTTTCCTCCTCTCCTCCTCCTCCTCATTTGTTTGCTCTCTGACAAAGTAAAAAACACACTAGGCTAAAAAAAACAACCGAGTACCATAAAAACACACAGATGTAAACATCAGAAAAAAAGCATTATAAGGGTTAGCTCCAATCTTGATCTAAGTGCTTAATATGATCAACTATTCGGCCAACCTCAGCATCCTTTCTTTTCAAACCTGCCATTCTCTTCTTTCAATTACAACGACCACATTGGAAGGCAGTATCTGCTAAACTTTGCTTTCAAGCCCTGCCCTCTGGATGGTTTAACTACTAATACAGAAATGCAGGGCCATTCTCTCAGGGTATCAACTAGCTTAACTCTTTGCTAGACAGAGCCAAATCAGTTTAGAGAATGGGCATTACAGCAGCACAGGATCTTGATTGTTCAGAAGACGTTTCGCATAACACAGACATCAGTGTTTTTTTCCCCAAATTGAGCAAGCCCCTTTATTGTTGACAGACAATTCTGCAGGACTAGGAACTCTATACAAAATGTTTTGGCACATAATGAATTTTCCATACTAAATATGCTACCTTTGATTCCCGTAATGCTCCACAAGGGATTCCTTATCTCAGTCATACCATACTCCCTTCTTGCCTCACATGACCAATTAATTACATTTACTGGTTTGTTTTCAGAGAATCCTTATAGAGAAAAACTTGCTTCCAAGGAATAGCAGAGGCATCACTTTCCCCAGTTCCAAATATTTTTTTTTTGTTTTATAACTTATCGAGAAGAACTTGTTTTCTTTTTCGATCCTATAAATGACCTTCTGGTGCCAGTTTAATATTGCACCATTGTGCATTACCTTGTACCAATTTCTTGCATGAATTTTAATTTGTTGAGACTAAAGCTTCAATAAACAAAAAAAAAAAACCCAAGAAAAAGACTTCTATTTTTAAAAAAATTAAAAAATTAAAAGCATGTTTTCATTAGTTTTTATGTCTATAAGTTCGATGAGTTAAAATGCATAAAAAGTTAAGGACTCTTTGATGAGAACATTATTAAGGTGTTTATTGTCCAGATATAGCTTTGGATTAGCATTTACTTTCGATATAAGATGAACTAAATGCATTGGAATAATGGGAAACAATAGAGCTTGTCTGATTTATTGCTTTATTAGCTCTGTATAGCTTTTCAGTTTCTGTATTTTATGTATGAGAACTATCCGATTTTCCTAGTTCCTTACTATTTATGTTATAAACCTGGTGTTTGCATTATCTTTTGCTACCGAGTCCTTGTTCTATCTCAATGAGCAATTGGTTTCATTTGGGCATGCCAATGGATGCTACAATGGTCAACCCCTTGTTGTCTGCTTGATTCTGCTGCTTGCACTGTGATATCTCCCTGTTTTCCTGTTTGTGGCTTGATTATGACAACTTGCTTGAACAAATTTCATTTAGGTGTTGACTGAGCCAAAAAATGCACTAGGCAAGCAGTACCGAAAGATGTTTCAAATGAATGGTGTAAGTCTTCTTCTTCAAGCCAATTTCTTACTTTTTGTGTGGGTTAGTGAAAACATCAATATTACTTGCTATCTAATTTTGCGCTTTGGAGACAGGTTTCCTTAAACGATTATTGCATCTAGTGTACTGGCCAATTGATTCCTTCACGATATTTGCTCAGGTGAAGCTGCATATGACTGAGAGTGCCTTGAGATCAATTGCCAAAAAGGCAGTAAGTAAAAATACAGGTGCAAGAGGCTTACGGTCTATTCTAGAGAACATTTTGATGGATTCCATGTATGAGGTATGCTAAATCCCTTCGTCAAGTACTCCCTCCATCCCAAGTGGGTTGTCACTTTTAGCTTTTTTGTGTAGATTAAGATTGTCTTTGGTCATTAACTCATTTTACATAAACTTCCATCATTACCCCCTTCCAAACTTATTCTAACCCATCCCAATCCACTCCTTAGACCCTTTGAATGAGTGCATTGTAAGGGTAAAAGTGGACTAAAATAAAACAAAAGTGGAAAAGGGCTATTTCATTTGGGACAAATTTTTTTTTTTGATTTATGACAACCCACTTGGGACAGAGGGAGTATCTCTTTTGTGTTTGTTTCTTTGCGATATAGCAGCTTGCATTTATTATACTTACGTTGTCGCTCTGTTTCTGCTTGTATTTCAGATTCCGGATGTAAGGACAGGCGATGATATCATTGATGCAGTAGTAGTTGATGATGAAGCTGTTGGGTGTGAAGGCCGAGGGACTGGAGCCAAGATTCTATACGGTAAGGGAGCACTGGAGCGATACCTCTCCCAACAACAAAAATCTAAAGGCTCTGAGGTGTGTTTAACATGAAACATGACTAAAATCCTATTACTGTGAGATATTTGACATGAAACTTTGTGGTTGGAGCTGTGCTGATGTTTGAGTCTTGTGTTGCAGACAAGTGCAGAAGGGTCTGAGGGTGAAGCTGAGGTTGAGACCGAGCTTCCCTCCGTCGTAGCCAGCATGTGATGTGATGATACTCTGATTCTATCTATGTCCATGTAACTCTATTGTACATATTTAGTTGAATCTGAAGAGTATATATAGGTGTAAACTGCTGCCCGCCAATGTCACAACGCAGCTCTTAGTTGCTATGTTTGTAGCTCTTATAAATTGACGGCAGTAGAAAAACCAATAACAGCTCCATTTTTAATGGTAGATAAGTGAAATGATTGTTACTGCAACCTTGAGTGTGTATCTGATTTGGAAATGAACCCACCAAATCGCCTTCTAGAATCAATCAAATCATCCACTTCAGTTAATTGCAAGACCACGGTAATTGTATGTGTGGGTTACTCATTTTTACTGCTCTCGTGGATTGAATGGTCATTTTCTCTCATTTTTACTTGCACCTGTCCTATGTTGAGCTGCTTTGAGTTACTTGCTATGTTTATTTTAAAATAAATAAATAAATAAATAAATGAAGTATCAAATTTACCCTTAATTCTCATTTCCATTTTGGAGTACTCTAGATTCTTAAAAAGTATTTATGGTACTCGGCCATCTTAAAAAGTCTTGCAGAACCTAATTTATGGTACTGCTTTTCAAGTATTTTTTAACTTACCACAATTCATTTTCATTTCTTGAATCATTTTTCTAACGTTTTCTTGCTTGTGGTGAATTAGAGCAATCATGGTTCCATGGCATTTGATAATTGCATCAGTTGAGTACAACTCACATCAACTAACTTGTATCATTGTTATTTCAGTGCTTCCCCGCCATGTGTGTTTTCATTTCATGTGTGTTTTTATGCACAAGATTTCTGCCCTTGAATTCTGTAACTTCTGTCACAAGCCTAATCTTACTGTCAAGAAACTTGCACTGTACATAATTTTTTATGAACCAGAAATTTTGTCAGCTCCAAATTGCTCTCTAATTCCTTCTGTTTGATTTAATCGGATCATCCTCTGAAAATTACCCTTGCATAAATGTCATCCACAATTTCCGTAGCCTTCCCTTTTCTCTTTCCGCTCTCATTTTAAAAAAAAAAAACAAAAACAATATTCCCTTGATTAAACCGTATATTCATATTGTTTTCCTCATATTTGCTCCAACTTTTCAACTATTCTCTCTCTAAATATCATAATTTCAGGCCAAAAAACAAACTTACCGAGCAGCCATGGATACTTGACAAGAAAGATACCATAATACCCCATGATTAAGCAATTGCATTAGTTTGAAGCTCATGATAGAAGAAATGACACCTCTCGAATTTAGCTAATTGAATGATTTTTTAAAAAAAATAAATGAATTGCTTGTTTGAGATTTTTTCATGGAATTAAACAACTTCTCCACTGTTACTAGTTTTATTGGCGGATGATACAATAGAACCACGTTTTCCAGTATACAAACATACTTTTTTTGAAAAATACTTTTTTTGGAATTTAGCTAATTCACCTCTGAGGAGGAGGTGAAAATTACAACACCGAAAGAGGAGAGAAACAAAAAATTAAGAAAAATTAACCAGAGCAGTTTCTAAGCGCCTCTAATGGATTCAAAATCCATTCTAACCATGAAAACTTCGCCTTTGAGCATCTGTTTGAGATCCACAAGTTAGAAATGAGCTGAATATATGAGACTGTGGAGCAAACCTGTGTCGTGAGGGGACTAAAAATGGAGGAGGTTCGCCTAGACCATAAACACCAAGCTGAAATACATCTAATAGCCCACCATTCTTTACGTTGAGAGACTGAAAGCTGGTGGAGTTTCCAATCTTCATTGAGTAAATCCTCCCAACCAATATTGAAGTAAGAACCCATTTGGCACCATTTAAAGACCGTCGGCCAAAGACAGAAAGCGATTGTACAGGAGGAAAGGACATGGGCTGAAGTTTCATGACTGCAGCTGCAAGACGAGTAGCTTGAATCATCAAGTTGAACACCACACCGGATTAGTTGGACCTTTGAAGGAAGGCAATCCTGAATAGCTCTCCAAGCAAAAATATTGATCTTGATGGGAATCCAAGAATTCCAAGGAGTTTGACTTCTACCACGGGGTAATTGAGCAAAGCAGCGTCTATAGATTTGGAGAAGGAGGAGACTGAAAAAGCTCCCGAGCTGTCCCATCGCCAAGACCAAGCATCCGATAAATCTGCATTCATAGAAAAGTGTTCGAGCAAACGAGATAATTCTTCCAACTCCGACAATGTCCTACCCCTCGGATCCCTACTCCACTCCCACCGCCACTTCCAAACACCCTCCCTCCACTCACCTCTCTCTGAAACATGACACAAAACATCTGACTCAAGAGTAGCAAGCGTGGGAAACTTGTCTTTCAAACATTGGTCACCTACCCATACATCACACCAGAAAAGAGTACCACACCCATTCCCAACTTTTCTTCTAAAATCAGCGGACAAATCTATCCCCTTCTTCTTTGAGTCCCTCCCAATTTTTAAGATACCCCCCCAGACACCAGTAGGATAAGACTGTCTACTAGTACTAAGGCCTCCGTCATCTCTATAGATTGCTTTAATAGCTATTACCCACAACGAATGCTCTTCCCTTCTAAACTGTCACCACCACTTCCCTAAAAGAGCTTTATTCTTTGCTGACAAACTTCCTACATTTAGACCCCCATTCTCCCATTTCCCCAAGATTCTATCCCACGCAATCCAAGAAATTTTCCTTCTCCCACCGTTTCCTCCCCAGAAGAAATTACGACGAAAACTCTCAAGGTCTTTAAGGGTTTTTCTCGGAACACGAAACACAGAGAAGTAGTACAAGAGAAGAATGCCAAGGACGGATTTCACCACTGTTAGCCGACCACCTATTGAGATTTTATTACTTTTCCATGAGCTCAACTTCTGCTGAATTTTGTCAAAATTAAATTTCCAGGATTGAACTTTTTGCATACTGGCACCTACTGTCAAGCCCAGATAAGGGAAGGGTAAAGACCCTGCTCTGCAATCAAGAAACCGGGCATGCTACTCCACCTCTTGAGGGTTGACACCAACTCCAAAAAGACAGGACTTTTCAAGATTTATTTTTAACCCCGAGACTGATTGAAAGTTTTTAAGAATACACATTAGATTTCTCATATCCCTGCTGCTCCAAGCGCCAAAAAATATAGTGTCATCAACATCATGAAGATGAGAGATGACCAGACCTGAGACTCCTAATTGAATCCCTCTAAAAATATGTCTCCTTCGCAGCCTCCATCATGACATTCAAACCTTCTACTGCGATTAGAAACAAAAAAGGGGAGAGAGGATCGCCTTGACAGACGCCCCTTTCCATTCTAAATTCCTTTGTAGGACTGCCATTTACCAGAACTGAGATAGTAGCTGAACTGAGGCACTCAACCATCCAATTTTTCCATTTATGTCCGAACCCCATCTGATCTATAACCAAGAGCAAATAATTCCAATTAACACAGTCGAAAGCTTTCTCAAAATCTATCTTGAGAACCGTTGTTTGTGATTTGAGAAGCTTCACATTTTGAACCACTTCATTGGCAACCAGAATCCCATCAATGATTTGCCCATCTTCCACAAAACCGGACTGAGAGTCACCTATTAACAGAGGAATGACCTTCTTCAATCTTTCTGATAGAACCTTTGCAAGAATTTTAAACTGGCAACCAATTAGACTAATTGGCCTGAAGTCTTTAAGCCCCACCGGATCTTTTATCTTTGGAACCAAGGTAATAAAGGATGAGTTGCAGCCCAAACCAAATTTTCCTCCTACCTCAAAGTACTTAAAAAATGCCATCAGGTCCGGCTTGATTAGCTCCCAGTAAGATTTAATAAGATTTAGAGTCAAACCATCCGGACCAGGAGATTTAGAGCCCTCACAAGACCAGATCGCTGCTTTAACCACTGCTTCCAAAAAAGGAGCCTCCAACTTTTCACGAGTAACGTAATCTAACTACTTGAACCTTTGACTTCTCAGAGCTGGGCGCGAAGCAACCGGTTCTTTAAACAAGTGTTCATGGAAAGAAAAAACATCTTGCTTCACCTGTGTTGGCTCTTCCACCCATGAATCGTTAATGAATAAACCGCTTAGAGAGTTTCTCCTTAACCTCTTTTTAATGGCAGCGTGAAAAAGACGTGAATTTTCATCACCTGCAGTGGCCCATCTGACTTTTGCCTTCTGTTTTAGCATGTTGTAGACAATCTTCTAGCTAAAAGACAGATTTGAAATACAATCCATTTGGTCATTTCTTTCTTCCTCATTTAAATCTCTGGACTCAGCCACTGAATCCCAACGATTCTTTTCCGCTCTAAGAGACTGAAGATTCAACTCGATATTACCTACATTTTGAGATTTCCAGTGCTTAATTATCTCGAGCTTTTGCTTGAAGATATGATCTGCCCGAATATGTGTTGGATTTTCCTGCCACGCTTCCTTCATACAAATATCAAAGGAGTCCATTTTCAACCAAGCATCATAAAACTTGAAGGGTTTAGGACCATAGTTTAGAACTTTGTCCCGAAGCACAAGGGGGCAGTGATCTGATATAAACCCCGGCCTTGATGTGACAGACAAGTGACTAGAGAGAAACAAAATTATCGAAACAAAGGATTCTGTCCAATTTGCTAGCCTTTGCTCCCGATTCATGAAGCCAAGTGAACTTACGATCTTGAAGAGGAATTTCAAATTGAGTTGAGAATGAAAGCGTTGAATTGTGAAGCTTCCCTTGTACTGAAAATAGAACCCCTTCTGTCTTCTTTCCTCCTAACTGCGTTAAAATCGCTCACACAAACATATGGTTTTGTGTTAGCCGATCTAAGAGCCACCAAAGAATCCCAGAGAGCTTCCTTATCCAAATCATCACTGTGACCATAGACATTAACCAACATAACCTCCTGATTCAGCTTCTCATAGTTCCCCCAAATAGCCAGAAAGTTATCACCCTTAACATAACGATGCAGAACAAAGGCAATTGAATTCCATATCCATAAAAGACCACCTGACCGACCATGAGCATCCACAGCAATAAATTCTAGCTCATGCGAGTCCCACGGAGATCTAATTTTAAACCAGTATGGATTAATGAGCTTAGACTCTTGGATTGCTAAAAACTCAACCGATTCATAACCCATAAACTCTTTGATCTGCTTGCATTTCCACCCTTGACCCAGACCTCTAGCATTGAGAGAAACAATCTTCATAAAAAGACAAAAAAAACACACCTGACTAAATCGAAGCACAAAACAGAATCAGATGGCAGAATCTGATGCCGACTGTCGTCGGCCTTCATCAGCTCTTGATGACTGGAAATAGACTCCCACTGCTTCGCCAATGCTTCTGGTGCGAGATTCATCCATCAACGAGCTCGGACTGTCCAATCTGGAAGCAATTCCCATACCAGTACCATGACCGAAAGTTGATTTTCCATCGTTTCGGAATGCTAGCTTCCACTTTTTGGCGGATTCTTTGCCTATCTTTGAAGTGGAAGATTGATTCGAAGTTGCTGCCTGGGTGGTATGAGTTTGTGTTGAACAGCGACGTTGGAGAGGTACATAATCGGATTTGGTTGCTTCACTGTCTTGAGAGGTCGATGTAGAAGTCGACGAAGCAGCCTTCAGTTTGCAAAAGGGCAGGCCTGTTGAGGCACCAACTGGGCTGAGGAAAGCTGGACCCTCCTGCATCATAGACATAACATACTGAGCTGGGCTATTGCATGGGCT
The DNA here is from genome assembly GCA_024586325.1 of Stellera chamaejasme. Lineage (NCBI taxonomy): Eukaryota > Viridiplantae > Streptophyta > Magnoliopsida > Malvales > Thymelaeaceae > Stellera > Stellera chamaejasme. Next base: position 6,295,433 of record CM044982.1, on the reverse strand, counting down.
TTTGCATGGGCCCAGATTTATGGGTCCATCTTTTTGGTAAGTAACTGTCAAAGCCGCCTCTGTTGTTTTTGGTATCCTCGACATAGAGGCTACTACATTGGAAACATGAGCAGCAGACGAGCCGCCTGAAATGTGAAAAGGTCCTTGGTACTCTGAAGGCTTATGTTCATCTATAGAGAGCAACTGTTCATCATCTTGGTTAGCCATCCCGAGTTCATCATCTGATTCAAACTCAAGTTCTTCATTACTAACAGAGGGTGAACCATCATAAAACGAGGAAGATGATCGATAACAAGGACCAAGATCGACGCCATACACTAAATCTTCAATAACCTGGACTTTTATTGGCATATTATCAACTTGGACCTTGACAATTTCAGTGATGAATTCCATAGCATCGGTGAGGATACAGACTCGACAATGGTTTAGAAGCAACCGATTTTTGCCTACCTCTTCCACCAGTAGGACTTTACCCCATGAACACGCTATTTTGTGAAAACTTTCCTCGTTCCACATCTCAACGAGGACACCTTCAATGCTTATCCAAACTAACCGACCGGGATTAAGGAGCTCCGACGACCAGACTTCAATCCGTTCAAACAAGGATGATAACCATTCCTTTTTACTAGATAGCAGCTTCTCCGCCCTAGCTTTTGAGCCACATTCCAGCAAAACTCGTAGTCCGTCGAGATATTTGATTACCAGGTCACCTAGGCCTTCATCGTCAAAGAACAGACATATGTTTATCAGAGTCTCTAGATCCTTCATTTCTTCTATCAGGACTCTGTCTAGCCATTTTTGATCAGATTTGTTGGTGTTGAAAACTATAAAAGTTCCAGGTTTCTGAACTTCATAAGTTTGAAGTGGTCTTGTCTGCTCCCATTCTTGAACTGCCTTCTTACTGTTCCCAGGTGATGAGTTTTTATTCCTGTACTCTTGAATTGCGGTGGTTTTAGCAAATCTGTCCACTGGATGCTGCAGTTGGGGACCCTTGGCTTGTTCGAATTTGGCTAGGTTTACACTAAGTTTGTATGTTGTGAACCATATAGCCCCTAACACTCTTTCCATTTCAGTTGTATTTTGGACTCCCTTCCATCTGATAAAAGCAAACTTCTTTCCAGTTTTTGATCTTTTCCTTGCAATGAATACATCCACCAAGCAACCAAAACTCTTGAAGAGATTCCATAGATCTTTTTCCCCACAACAATCTGGGAAGTTTGTTACAAAAAAACGAAGTGGTTGAATCCCGCATAACCCGATGAAAATCCGCCCAATCCTTGCCTTCCCTGTAATTCTTCAAAGGAAGTGCCCCTGGAAGACCCTACACTCAAGTTGTGGAGGCTTCTCACGGGATGAACGGAACCTACCTCACCCCTCTCTCTCTCTCTCCCCTCATTTTTCTGTCAATGACTTGGATTTGGGTGAGTCCTCCCAGTATACAAACATACTGTACAGAGATACTAGCAGCTGGAAATTATAGTTTTTGATTTTTGTTATTAGTGACAATTTGAAAAATTTATTAGATAAATTAATGAACTTTGTTTGTGGGAACCTAATCAAAACAGGGTTCCTTCTTTTAACTTTTTTTTTCTTTTATGTAAATGTAACAAAATCCCACATCCCCTATAAATGGGAACAAGATGAAATGCCCAATCGGAAACCTGAGAGCAGTTGGGTTATGGTGATGATGATCTAGCCAGCCGGCCCAAATCCAATCCAAATTTGTGTTCGGTATCTTGAACAAAGAAGAAGAAGAAGAAGAAGAAGAAGAAGCGAAAGGCAAAAGACAGGAGAAGGCGCAACGCATCAAAGGAAAGAAGCAACTTTTTAGAATTACAGCTAAAGAAACGAATGGGAGGAAAAAAGAGGGGCCGTTTGGTTCCTTTCAAATCCATCTTCCATCTTCATTTCTCCTTCTTTTTCATCTAATTCTCTGTTCTCATCCTCTTCCTCTCTTCTTCCTTCTACTTCCATCCATCCGAACGGAAAAGGAGAAAAGTTTATTCTTATTTTTTTTCCTGGGGATGAAGGGAGAAGGTGAAGAGGGAAGAAAGTAGAGACCAAGTTCAAGGCCAGGCTTTTAATGATATGAATCTGTGATATTGTTCCCCAAGGTTGGCTCTTTCTTGTTGATCCATTTGATTGTTGTGATCTTGTTGATCCATTTGATTGTTGTGATGCGAGAAATGGATTTTGATAGCATCGAGTGTGTCTCGTCGGTGGATGAGATTGATGAGGAGATCCATCACCATAATGTGCATCCTCATCAATACTCCTCCAAATCCCACGCCGCCGCCGGCCTTAATGGCACCGCCGGCGCTCCCGCCACAAGCGTCCATGAGCTGCTCGAATGCCCTGTCTGCACCAATTCCATGTACCCACCAATCCATCAGGTCTGATTCTCATATCATTCCTAATTGGTCCAATTTGATGCGCTGACTTGATCTGCTTAATTGGTCTTTCTTGCCGTTATAATTTGGATTGTATCAAGTGCAATGTTCTAACTTTTGATTCTCTAATGAAAAAAAAGAAGTGAAATTTGTAGTCTTGCGGTATCAAAGGGCTCTGTTCGGTTTGTCTTTTACAACTCTTGAGACAAGTTCATTCTTTGGAAGAAGAAACATATCTTAGCAAATGTAGAATCTCTGAGATACCAATCTTCATGCTAGTGTTCCTGTATGACTTAAAAAAATTCCTCTTTTACATAACAAACAACTGATCTATAGGACTTGTTGTTGCAGTGTCATAACGGGCACACACTCTGTTCAACATGTAAGGCAAAAGTACACAACAGATGTCCGACTTGTCGGCAGGAGCTTGGGGACATCAGATGCTTGGCATTGGAGAAGGTGGCTGAGTCACTTGAGTTGCCCTGCAAATATTACAGCTTGGGTTGCCCAGAGATATTTCCATACTATAGTAAACTCAAGCATGAGGGACTCTGCAATTTCAGACCTTACAATTGCCCCTATGCTGGATCAGAATGCTCCGTCGTTGGGGACATCCCTTTCCTGGTTACCCATCTAAGAGATGACCACAAGGTTGACATGCACAGTGGATGCACCTTTAATCACCGTTATGTGAAATCAAACCCTCGTGAAGTGGAAAACGCGACTTGGATGCTCACGGTAAGCTCATGTTCATCTAATGCTACCTTCATGTATGAATTCTAGGATATATACAGCATTCATGATTCTATGGGGAGAGTAGTTTTGCTCAGACCTCAATGGTAATGTGGAACTGGAGCTCCACTTGTACCACATCAAAGAAGCAAACTTGGGAAACTTATTCCATGTCTTATTGTTGCAACCTAAATACATCATGCTTTCATTTGTTGAAGGAATTCCCAATGGTCTTGGACAGCATAAGCTTTAGCCAGTTGGTGTTCCACCTTTAAGACAGAGCTCCAGATCTGATTATTAGTAAAAGTTTTCTTACGGAGTATTTTGTTCTCTCAGGTCTTTCATTGTTTCGGGCAGTATTTTTGCCTTCACTTTGAAGCATTCCAGCTTGGTATGGCACCTGTTTACATGGCATTTCTCCGGTTCATGGGTGACGAGGCTGAGGCGCGAAACTATAGCTACAGTCTTGAAGTCGGTGCAAATGGCCGGAAACTCATATGGGAGGGCACTCCAAGAAGCATTAGAGATGGCCACCGTAAAGTAAGGGACAGTCACGACGGTTTAATTATCCAACGTAACATGGCTCTTTTCTTCTCTGGTGGTGATAGGAAGGAGTTGAAGCTTAGAGTCACAGGCAGGATCTGGAAAGAACAACAAAACCCAGAAGCTGGTGTTTGCATACCAAATTTGTGTAGTTGAGAGAGTTTTATATCTTTTGCGACTTGAAAGTATTTGTTTTGCACCATTTTGGCTTGTAATCTGCCTACTTTTTTTCCCCGGAATGCTTTAATGAATACATGTATCAAGAAACTTTGAACGTTTCAGCCTTTTATCAACCATAAACAATAAACAGGTTTGTTCTTCATATACTTAAACTGACATTCACACAGAAGTGAGATTCTGGAAAGAAACGAGTTGCCAGTCCGCACCTTTCATTGAACTTGCAAGGGACATCTATTTGCTTCATCCATCTCTTGGTCTCGTTCAGTTCAGGTCCATTTAAGGGACACATGTTTAATTAACTGCACGGCAAGGCAACAGGTGTAAGATCCCATTGCTATTTGCTATATCTCAGACAGTGCGAGATCTTTATACTCCTTGCCGAAAAATAACTTGGTCAGCACTTCAAATCTTGACTCCATCTACTGCAGAATCCTAGAAATTGTAGGACCGTTGAGAGTCATCCTTTATTGGATTGGCTATCAAGCAATGCAAACTAAAAGCATCACCTGTTACACAATTAGCAAATCTGCCAATATTGAGTACTCGTATTAATGTCCACATTAGTCGGATCTATTGTGAACTCGAGTTTCCATCATCCTACTCACATAAGAATTTGACTAGAAAATAGGTTTCAGAATGACAGATTGTTCAAGCTGTTGCCGAAACAGTAGCACCATCATTTACAGAATCTATTCGTTCGGAACTAGCAGCAGCAGACTCCAGAATGGTGCCTTCCTCTACAGCTTCTTCTGCTGCTTCCCCTGCACCAGTAGAGGATGCCTCTGGGGAAGTTTCAGCAGATGCAGCTGACTCTGATTCACCATCCTTGTTTCCAAACAACTTCGACGGGATTAATGATGCTACAGCTTCTCTGGCACTCCTCTTTGCTGCTTCTGCTTTCTCTAGCTCCCTTGCCTTGGCTTCAGCCTTTAGCCTCTCTTTTTCCTCCATAAGCTTTGTTAAATCATCTTCCCTCCCTTCCTTTCTCAATTCTCCTTTAACAAATTCCTGCAACTCCTGATCGAACTCTGCTCCTTCATCATCCAATATTTCATCAGCCATTTTCATCACCTCATCCAATTTACCCGCATCACTCATTGCCTTCATCATGAACTTGTAGCTCTCATTATCCATCTTCAGCTTCTTTACCATCATATCATAAAATGATTTAGCCTCATCAACTTTCCCTACTTTAACCAACTCATCAACCAATCTATTGTAAACTGCCAGGTTTGGTCTCAACCCACAGTCAACCATTGTTTTGAAATAAGCAGCCCCATCATCAAGCCTATCCTCTTTAATGCAAGTATCCATGAGAAGAACATACGTAAACTCATCGGGCTTCACCCCATGATCACTCATTTCACTGCAAAGCTGCTCAGCTTCAGCTAGCATACCATTTCGGCACAATTGGTCAATCAAGTTATTGTAAGACAAGGTGTCCGCATTGCAGCCATAATCATTCCTACTCCTGAACACTTCGATAGCATCCTTAAACCTACCTTCTCCGCAATACCCATCAACCATTACATTGAAAGTTCCAAGATTTACCACCAATTGCCTAGGAGGATTATGTTGAGCTTTCATTCTTTCAAACAACTCCAAAGCCATATCAAACTTACCATTCTTAATAAATGCATCTAGCACATAATTGTAGGCCATAGCAGTCATTTTTACTCGTGAGTTCTCACCACAAGCCTCCTCATAACAGCGCATTGCATCCTCCTCCATCCCCTTAAGAAAGTACCCTTTCATCAAGGGACCATATACCACTCCATCTTCCACAAAACCGCCTTTTTTCTCCTTCAGTTCCTCATACAACCGCAAAACCCCATCAGAATCCTCATTTTTTGCCAAACCCCACATGAGGTAGCTGTGGACAATAGAGTCCGGTGACAATCCCTTTTCCACCATCTCATCTTTCAATTCCAGAGCTCTCTCCAGCTTCCCATTATCAACGAGCCCTTTCACCATAATCCTATAAGTTGTAGGTGATGCATTCACTGGCGAGTCATTAACAAACTGTTTGTAAAGCTCCATCGCCGTATCAGATTTCCGGCAATCGAGGTAAGTCTGGAATACGAGATTGTAGGTAATGATATTGGGGGCGATTCCGGCTTGGGTAATGAACCTGTGGAGCGAGAGGAGATCCGCATACTTGCATTGACGTAGCTGCGCGTTGAGGACGGCGTTGACGGTGAAAATTGTGGGTCGGCAATTGGAATAGACGGAGTGACGAGTGTATAGGGCCGCCTCTTCCAAATCATTCTCGCGAATGAGAGTGAGGATTTTGTTGTGAAGTTCAAGGCGCTTGCCGGAGAGCGCCGAGACAGGCTCCGGCAGCTTAGGGGCGTTGGGGTTCTGGATGGGTCTTGAGATGGGTTTCTGGGCCGGCTGCTGGGAGCGGTTGAGGGAGGACATCGGAGGCTCGATGCGGAGGCGGCGCTTCCGGCGGCGGCGCTCGGCGGCGGCTTCTTCGGGGGTGGCGAAAGAGAGTTGACGGAGGGTGATGATAGAGGGCGGAGGATGGTGGAAGAGACGATTGGGTCTAGCTAGCATCCTAAGATGTTTGAAGACGGTGGTGTGCTTGGAGAAAGCCATGATCAGGCTGTGCGAATGATCAGTGACTGTAAATTTCTGGGAAGATATCAGATGGGATTAGGGTTTGGATAGGGTTTAGCAACTGTGGAGAGAGACGATGGAAATGAAGGAAGCACTTTCCTCAGCCTACTTTGGGCTCTTGAGATCGGCCCAATATTCGCGGGCTCTATGGGCTTTCAAGTTTTGCGTAAGATTCCTCCGTGGCTTTCCACTGCTCTTTCTTTATGGCTCATGCTTCTTAGATCGTTTTGTTTTTTCTATTTTTTACTTAGGTATACATCCACCCTCCCTTAATTTTTACAACATTTAGATAAAAATTAAGGTGAGTAGAAAAACAAAAAAAAAGTTTATAAAATTACCCCTAAGAAAGATAGTTTAGTGGGTGAAGTTAGTTCGGTCAAATCATCTAATAAAAATTAAGATGAGTTGAAAAAACGAAAATAAAAAAGGTTTGATAAAATTACCCATAAGAAAGAGAGTTTATTGGGTGAAGTTAGTTCTGTCAAATCATCTAATAAAAATTAAGGTGAGTATAAAAAACAAAAAAAAAAGTTTGATAAAATTACCCCTAAGAAAGAGAGCTTAGTGGGTGAAGTTAGTTCTGTCAAATTATCTAATAAAAAATAAGATAAATATTAAGTGTATGAGGTGGGTAGAGTTAGTGATATCAAATCAAATAATAAGTAAATAAAAAGAAAGATAATTGAAAGGATACATTGGTATTTTCACTTGAAAAGTTTACAAAATAATGAAACGTTACATACATCACAGAGAGAAAAGTGTTGTAATAAAAAAAATGTCAAATTATGGATTAGTACTTTGAACTTTGATGATTTGTTTAAGGAAATGTATGGATTGTAACTCGTCCGGATTGATACCTTGAACTATTCAATTCGGTTGAACTATTCAATTCGATGCAGTTAAGGGTCATTTGTTATTTTCACAAGTTTTAGATCCCAAAAATTTTAGCAACTTTTGACATGTAAATTTACCAAATTAACCTCTTAATACCCGTTTTCTCTATTTAGTTTCTAAGTATGCTTTTAAGTACTTTTGAAACTTTCTTCTCTCTCCTCACATGCTCCACTTGGCATTTCGTGGATGGATTCTAGTCCTCCTCTGCCATTCAGAACAAGAACTCCAACCTTTAGGCCTCCTTGTTCCTACGACGGAGTTACACCCTTGACGACGTCTGAGAATTTATAAATACACCTATGACCTATTAATGTAACGAGGATCGTTTAGCCCGCACTTTGCGGCGGGTTAACAATATTAAGTAACTTGTGTCAACCTGTTTAGAAAGTTCTCAATGTACACCAACTCAACACCCAACTTCCAACATAATTGCAAGTACATTGCAAACTAAAATATGACAAAATAATGAGGATTCTTGCAAACGGTCAAGTTAAAACATGATCCAATGATAGTCACTTGAGCAAGACTACTCACAAGAGTGTTATACAACTATTGTGAAAATTATTCTAAAATTCTAAGTTATTAGTCCAGTAATTCTATATGTAAAAATTATTAGATCCCAGATTGATTTCAGGTGCGCATTGCCCAGCAACTTACAATTTAAACATAGAAAAGGGAGCAGTGAAAGTATTAGACGATTAAAGGAAATGACAATTACTTGGAAATGGACTAAACTTAGAGCAGTATCTTACATTGAAGAATTCACTTAATGGAGTTTCCTTGTGGTCTTGAGGGTATGGAACTGAGTCCCATATCTGTAGTTCTAGCAAAAGGGTCCAATGAGAAATTGGTTAACAATGATGCCAAGTGCAAAGTATCGTTGAAGCATGATATCCTTACCTTTTAAATATTTCTTGTAAATCAAGGTCCAAAATTTCCATCAGTGTCATGAGAGTTCCACAAAATAGCATTGCAGTCTCTTAAGCAAAAATTAATTGAAAGACCATGATCATGAAACAACAGCCTGGAGTTGAACATTTGTCGGGAGCATTCCTCCTCCTCCTCCTCCCGCCCCACACCCTTAATCTCCACCGCCGATGGGTCACGGTTGCTGCCAATCTGTGATTCTGACCTCCGCAGCCCCTGAGATGATCATCGCGTCGCTGTTAACCTGCTAAGCCTACAACCCGTGCTGCTCTCTCCGAGGAGGCTGGCTGACGATGGTGGAAACGGGAAAGATCCATCCATGGCTAGAGAGAACCAATTAGCACTGCAAACTAACAGCTCATGTGTTGTAAATGTTGACCACCCATGTTCAGAAGCAACGCAGGAGATTACAATCACAGTTAATTGTTCATTACTGTTGAACATGGTTTTCAAATGTAAGATAGTTAATGTAACAACAGCTGGAGTAAGGTAGATATTTGGCGCTCCCCACAAAGTACTTATCGACAGAACAGTACTGCTGAATAAGCAAGTAGTGTTATGATTTGTCATTTTCGAATGTAACTAATCTAAAAATATTGTAGTAGTGGTCAATTTCTGCAACATCAAAGAAATATCTAACCAGTACCCTTTCTACGTCCTCAAAAAGATTATTCACTTTCCTTTAACATTTAATATACCATATTTTCTTCAAAGTATTGATATACCATGTTCATCAAATTAATTGGATCTTTCTTTGTTTCGCTAGGAAGATTAAAAAGAAGATACAATTAATGACGGATAGAGTATGATGTAAGAGTAACTATACACTGTGCACACCTTAACCTATGCTAAAGTGTGCACTCACAAGGATGAAGAATGATGAAGGAGCCGACAGAAGTTATGAGTTTAGCAATTTGGTAATTAATGGATAATGGTGCATATTTTAGCACACTTTAAGGGGTGCACACTTTATGTAACCTCTACTCAAAGATAATTATGTAAAACTACATAAAATCTTACATTCACCTTAATCTCCACGCCCACACAAAGTGTAGAATTAATTGGGATAGAGGGAGCACTTCTTTTGTATTTTTTTTTGTTAATACATATAATTTCATTGAGATTTGGGGAAACCTTCAATTTGTCTTATCTATTTTGAAAATTTACAGTTACATCTATGAAGTTTAGTGAAATTCTTCGTTTCCCTTAACTTTTTTTTTTGAAACTGGTAGACTTATTTTATTGGATGAATCACCGACTAAAACAAGTCGAGAGCGAAATGTAGCAGCACCTAACAACGGTGCAAAAGAACCTGAACAAATAGCTAACTAAGCTACCTAACAACCTACTAAAATCATACCTTTAAAGAAAAAAAACAACATGCTAAAATCATAAAGACAAAGCATCACGGCAATGCACAGATGAGAGAATGAAGAGAAATACCTACAAATGACAAGTAAGCTCCAAACAACCAGCAAAGAACAAACCTAAAATTGACTCAACTAAAAAACGCAATAGGGTCCGACACAACTGAAACAGAAGCAGTAAAGTTTGTGTGGCCCTCTCATTTATTAAAATTAGCGAACAATCCACCATGGATCGCCCGCAGGCAGAGATTCCCCCAACCCCACGAGGGGTTGTTCCACCACCGCAATTGTTACTAGAAATTTTCTACTTCTTCTTAGTCCGACCAGTGGAGGATATTCCCAATCCAATCATCCTCTGTGCCTTAAACGTTTTGGACGATATCATCTTCACCATCAAAGTCAGTGCCATTATCTGCGCAAGAGCATCTTCCGATTGATGCAACGGTTTCTCCTCAAGAGATAGCTGGAGGCCGATGAGATTAGCACCTAGAGCATCCATGGCCGAAAATTTAGAGAAATGGAGAACTTGCCGAACAAGCCAAAAACTTGTAGGGGAAGAACAACGCCAAGAACACGAGTGGAGGTGTAGAACGATGGAAGAGAATGATATGGAGGCCGAATTAAAGGAGGGTTGAAGATGTGTGAGATATTTGGGAAGGCTCAACACCTCTGGAAAGAAGTGGAAACGAAGAAGAGAACGTTGCTAGACGATGGCGGCTTTGGAAACGATCGCAAGAGAGAACAATGAAGGGTGAGAGTGGAGGATGGAGGACCGAGGAGAAACGGTGGAGAGAAATCGGTGGCTTCGTTTCCCTTAACTATTTGTGGAGCTAGTTGATTGTTTAAAATTTTAGGATTAACTACTCTTATTGTCACTAATATTTTTAACACTAACACTTCAACCTCAACATTTTATTTTTCTCATTTCTCCCTCTCTAACCAGCCACTCCGTTCGCCTTCATTTGGCCATTGTTGCGACGCAGACAAGCCTAGGGTGCATTAACATAAGTGAGCACTGGCTGCCGCGACATAGGTGAGCCGATAGTACCCCTTGACTATTTTGGAGTACAATTAATGTTAGAGAAGGTAAACTGAAGGTTTTACTAAGCCCATTATTTTATTTTTGTAATTTACCCTTTTATTAGCTTTTTCCCCCTGAAAATGTTGTCTTAACTACAATATAATAGTGTACATTATTAATAAAATAAAAACTTACTTTTCATCCAAAAAAATAAATTTGGGGAAAGAATTTCCTGAAAGAAATGCTACTCCTAGTCCTAGTACTATATATGTGTTAGGTGTTATGAATTGTCGGAGAAGAATCCAGGAATCATGCATGAGTTTGCATACACCAAAGCATGAGCATCCTGGTGGTTGATTGGAGGAGTAGCCTCGCAATATACTCCCACTTATTATTATTACGACCTCATGGCGTTGTTCTATTCTTATTAAGCAAACATGTTGCATGCTAGATATATAGTTCTATTAGAGCTTGACATATTCAATGTGATGACTGCTTGATTCACAAGGACTGACACACCTTCACGAAGCTCATCTTGGTTCCCTCAAGCTCCGTAAGTCAGAAAATAAACAGATTTGGATCTCATCAGAGCCGCGAGCGATATGCAGGATGAGTGTCCTTGACATGAGTAGCTAGACCTGGATATCTGCAGAGCCGTGGGTGATGTAGAGTGTCATCGGCATGAGGTAGGGGATCCACGTCGCTGCGAGGTGGAGTGAGGCGGAGGGTAGTGGTGTGAGGCTGAGCCGGGTCTGAGTTGTGAGGTGGGTGGTGGAAAGGGTACATGTCAGTGTATCTTGCATACCAAGTTATCTCGTACACCAAGTTATTCTACCTTGCACACCAGGTTATCTTGTACACCAAGTTATGCGCATCAGCCTCCTTAGTTAGCTGTATATAGTTAGCTCTTGTAAATCTAATTCATTCAATCAGAAAAAGGACGTTCAATTTGCTCTATCTCTTTTCACAATACAAATTTAAGTGATTCAAACAGTTGGGGTAGAAATGTTAAATTTAAGAAACTTGGATAGCAATTAGAGTTATTGACCGACTAATTTAACAGAAAAACGTACTACGGACTCAGATGTAACTGGGGGAGGTGGGTTATTGAAGATTTTCATATGCCTCAAGGGGGTTTTAAAGATTTCTGAAAATTGGAGGGGCAAATTGCAAGTTTCCCGATTTACTTTGAAGATTTATGGGTTATTGACTTTTACTGTTTGTCTACAGCCGGATTACTAACAAAGATCCAATTGAATTCTGTGAAAAAAAAGAGATCCAATTAAATGAGTTATAAAAATGTTTGGGATTTCGTCTTTTAGTCCTGGTGGTGGATTATAAATAAGGACAACCCGCGGCAACAGCGCGGCCAAAGACGAATTTCAGGATTTGTCTTTGATCAGCGGCCAATTTTGAAACGCGAACATATCTGAAAATAGCGGTGAGGTGTGCTTATTTTAGGGGTGTGCACTGCTGATTAGTGAAAAAAATAGTATCCGTCCCACCGAGTGCGGGTATCCGATTTTCACGGTTTTTTACGGTTCGGATCGCGGGTATTCCTAAGTATAATTATTCTATAAAATTTTCAATTTAGTTGAAAATATTTTAAAATTTTCATTATAAATGTATATATCTAGAGTATTAAAACGAAAAAAATAGTTTGCATAAATAGAATAATAATATAATATTACAAATCATATATTATTATTGTATAAAATGAGATTTCACACATAATATAAAAAGAAATTTAAAGAAAATTGAGATGAAATAAAGAAACTTTAGATAATTTATTTTTAAATAGGTTTATGCGAATCGGTTTGAGTATCCGCGGTTTTCAAAAATTAGAACTCGCAGGTTACAGTTTTGCGGTTCACAATTTTTTCGATTTTGGATGGTTCTGTTCAATTGCTCAGTTTTACGGTTTTTTTAAGCCCGTGCTTCCTTTCAACTCTAGACAAGAACGAGAAGACGATTGCATTCATTTCTACTAATCAAGCGGCAGCCAGCGGCAAACAACGAGAACGAGAAGACGACGATTGCAATTGCATTGCAAGCAAACAAAGGTCGCCGAACCCCAGCACAAAGTTGGCATCTTTCTTTAACTTTTGTGTTCCTTCTCTCTCGACATTTCAAAACCGGTCCGCTGATCTTCCTTCCATCCAAGACTGTCCCAATCTGATTCCGTTTATGCCCCGTGAACCAGGTACCGTTATGTGATCCCTTTCCGTTTTCGTTTTCTGGGCACGATTGATTGTGTGTCGTTGCTGCTGCTGAGGGAGCAAAAGGGGGAAGAAAGTTTTGAATAACTGTGACACCCAAATGGTGCCGCTGGTGCCATTCTTCTTCTTCCTTTCTAATTGTTTCTGTTGCGTGTTCCTTTCTGCTTATTTCGAAACGAGGAAAGTTTTACATTTTTTTCTTTCCCTTGAATGAATGCTTCTTTTCATGTTCACTGTTGCGGTCTTGTTATCTCAGAGAGACAGAGAAGATTGTTGAATATCTTGGACACTCTAATTGGCTTTTAGGGATTCTGACTTCTGTTGCCTTAGACAAAGACCCGTGTAACTCTTCTGCAAGTAGTGTTTTGTAAATTTACTTGTTTATATTTTCTAAAGTCTGCATTTAGCAAGGGGGTCCATTTGGTAAATGTTCTTCGGAGTCTGCAAACCTACAAATGAATATGTAGTTTTCAACGATTGAGAAATCTAGAATTTGATTATATACATACTAGTGGTGCAGCTTAGGTAAGCTAAACTCTGTAGTTTTTTTGTTTTTCTGTTTGTTGTTTCTTTGTTGCTGCAGTCTATATATTTTATGCTTTCTTGTTTGGTTAGGCAGCACATGTTGGGAAGCGTTTGGTTTGCTTAAGTCACCCATATTTGTCTTAGAGGGAGGGTGGATCTACTGAGAGAAGCATTGTTGACTTTAAAAGGTAAATTGGAATATGCATGGTGGTGATTAAAAAAATGAACTTGAATGTAAAATGTTTTTCTAAAAATATACTCTTTTTGTTACTACTTCTGTTAAGTGCCCTTAAATGATTCCAAGGTTGCTTCTTGCTCAGATATCCGTCACTGAAGCTTGGGATGTGATGTGCCTTTCACATAAAGACACTGCTGTTGCATTTCCGAGTTGCGCGAATGGGATGCATTAGCTCAAAGAGAAGTGCGCATACACCAGGATATGAAGATCCTATCACTCTTGCTTCTGAAACACCATGTGAGCAGAACCGTTGTCCTTTTCTGCCGACAAAATAATATGTTTGATCCAACTAGTCTCACTTGTTGCTTAAGCCAGAAGCAACGAGTGAGCTGATAATCAGTTGCTTAACTTCACCAGGATGACTGATGCCGTAATGTGATTAATCTTGTTTGCAGTTTCAGTTAGTGAAGTAGAGGCCCTGTATGAGCTGTTTAAGAAATTAAGCAATTCAATAATTGCTGATGGGCTTATCCACAAGGTATATATTGAGTTATTGTTTATCTGTCGTTAATAATCAGAAAGTTCAATGTTTCCCTGACTAAATTCATTCTAATTCAACTAAAGGGAACCCTTATGTAATTTTACCACCAGGAGGAGTTCCAGTTTGCTCTATTCAGGAATCAGAACCGGAGGAATCTTTTCGCTGACAGGGTATGCATGGGCTATTCAACATTTCCCTGACTGGCCCTGCTGTTTCTAATAGTACTTGTTTCTGCATGGTTATCAAATTTAGTGAAAAATGTTGAACTACATTCAATTACATCACTGACTTGTTCCTTTTTCTTTTTTCCTTCTTGTTCCCGTAGGTTTTTGATTTATTCGATATGAAGCGAAATGGAGTCATCGATTTTAGTGAATTTGTTCGATCATTGGGTGTGTTTCACCCAAATGCCCCTGTGGAAGACAAAATTGCTTGTAAGCCCATCTCCTTGTATTGATTTTGCTGAATGGTGTTATAGACCTGCTGAATTCTGATTAAGAAACTCTTCAGTTGCTTTCAAGCTTTATGACCTAAGGCAGACCGGGTTTATTGAGCGAGAAGAGGTGGGTGCTGTGATAACTCTGAACATTTTGATTTTACGTATTCATTGTCAAGATTTGTTTCATAAATTTCTGGTATTCTATGATAGGTGGTCTTCTGACAGTGTGTCCAAAATTGATACTCTATAACATGATGAAGTTTTTTTTTTGCTGTGTGACAGTTAAAGGAGATGGTGTCGGCACTTCTGCATGAATCAGAACTCTCTCTTTCAGAAGATGTTGTTGAAACAATCGTTGACGAGGTAAAAAATTGATGTAGCTGAAAGCATCAAAATTGACTTCAGTATTTCCAGGCATCTGAGTGGTGCTAGTTTTCTTCTTGGTTTAGACTTTTAATCAAGCAGATGCAACCGGGGATGGGAAAATCGACCCAGAAGAGTGGAAGGCATTTGTATCGAAGCATCCATCTCTGATAAAGAACATGACTCTTCCATATCTAAAGTAAGTACTCTTTTAAGTGTTCTACTTTGTTCTTCCCAACTAACCTGATCCTTCAACTTGAATGTTGGCGAGCGGTATCGATAGTCATTGCTCCTTATATCAACGCAGGGACATAACTCTTGGATTTCCGAGCTTCGTTGTGACATCAGAGGTTCCTGATGAGGAGGTTTAGAGTTGGCATCTGTGGCCTGTATAGGTACATGCAGACAATGCTGTAAATGTTAGTTGATGATGATTAATGGTTCAAGAATGTAAGTCCAAGATGAAGGTGGATCGATGAACTTCGGAATGAAAAACAAGATTGTTGATGTTAGACTCAGAGGCATGGATAAAGAAGCAAGATCATCCACTTCGGAAGCTTGCAGTGCCCGTCAGGAAGAGATCATACTTAACTCTAACAGGATTGTGAGCCCATCTATCTAACAGGATCTCAACTAAGCCAATTTCTTCATCCCATTCCTCAATTCTAGAACTAGCAAAACTGGCACTGATCAGGATGAAGAAGACTAGTTCCGAAATACTTATGATTATGTTCATGTAATAGGTCTAAGCACCTTGACTTTGCCAATTACAAGTAATTTCAAGACAAGACAACTCCTTTTTAATAAATAGAAGGATCGACTTGCACAAAATCAGGGTAAAGAGACTGACCGGCACGAGATACCAACTAGAGGGACTGGTACAGGATTAAGCAACTCATCTACCCAGATAAAATAATATAGGAAAAAATGTCTCTTTTTGCCATTAACGTTTCGCTATTGGACCCTTTATGCATTTTTTTAAACGGTTGCTATTGCAATTTTTGAATCTTTACGGGCCGCTATTACCATTAATATACTGTTTTGGACCTATGATACCATTACTTTGAGTGATGGAATATTCTCGAATATTCCGTTACGAAAGTTTGACATGTCCTGTCTTTGCGGATGTGACTTCCATGTGTATGAAATGAATTGGTCATTAATAGTTTAGTGTGTTTGTCGACGTGTAGAACTCCAGCCAGTTCACCAAGTTCCTCCTAAACGACGTCATGTTGGTTTCCATCCATACCTTGCCGTCAACCACAACTGGTACGCTTGACAAAGCACGACGGAGAACGTTGAACGCCGACACGTTTACGCTGACCAACGTCCCAGACGCCGCCGTGCCTTCTCTAGCCGGATTTGATGCTATCTGCTATCCGGAAGTGGTGGCTGTTCATCGGACCTAGGGGAACTAGTAGATCCTGACCCCCCATGCAACTTTGCCCTGATCTTCCGAGACTGAAGAAGGAAGAGGTGAAGTTGGAGGTGGAGGAAGGGAACATTCTGCATATCAGTGGCGAAGACGTCACAGACCACCATGTACGCCAAAGTTGAATCGAAATCGGAAGTCGGCTCATCGAGGAAAAGGACGATCGGAACGTGGATTATGTCGATTTCAATTGAGACACGGTGGCGCTCTCCACCGAAGACGCCACAATGGCCTTTGTCTTCGATGCGTTCCAGAGGCCGAGCAGGTTGATTAGGGTCTGGACGCGGATCTTCTTCTCCGTCATCGGACTACCGAATCTCCCCCTGCTCTCTCTCGGCCCACCCTCTCCGCCGCCGGACTACCGGATCTCCCCCTTGCTCTCTCTCGACTCACCCTCTCCGCCGCTGGACTACTCGAAATGCTTCCGTCGCTGGCCATTCGAAGCAGACTTGTTGTCGGCCACCAACTCCTTTTTGCTGTTCTCCTTGCCGAAAAATGCTCATTTGAGGTTGTCAGCCTTCCTCCATCCGCTAGATTGCCTTCTCTTGCCATTCTTGCCTCTGTGCAGCTCTACAGGAGTTGTGTACATCGCGACTGCCGAGCATGCTTCACGAAGAAGACGAGGCAGCACTCGTCAAACTTCATTTCAGTAAGAAATTATTTTGCAGTCCCTTCTCTTTAGTTTTAGTTTTTCTATTATTTAAGTCACTATCATTTTAAAGTTTGCAGAAAATACACGTAAGGTTAACACATCATCAACATAAACGCCATTGAGTTGTACACGGTGGAAAATACAACGTCATATAGGAAAATATAACGGTTAATGGCAAACGGGGGCCTCAAACATTAACAATAGTAACATTAGCAAACCGTTTTAAAAAATAAAGACATAAAAGGTCCAATAGCCAAATGTTAATGACAAAAAGTAACCTTTCCCCATTTTCTGAGTATATCATTATTGTATATATGAATATAAAATACATAGTATTATATTTATAATGAAAAAACTTATATGTATAAAGATTAAAGAAGAATATAGATACAAAGAATAGAAATTTAATTTAATTTGAATATATCATATAAACGAACTTGCACTCGAGAAAACTCGAACTTGGACCAAAAGAAACTCGAACTTGGATCCGAAGAAACCCAAAATTGGACCTGAAGAAACCCGAACTTGGACCCGAAGAAACCCGACCCGGACCCGAACCCGAAACTGAAACAACCAGAAACCCGAATGACCTGAACCCGACTTGACCCGAAATAAGTTCGGCCCGAAGCAACCCGAATAACCCGAACCATACCCGAAATCAACTCAACCCGAAGCCACCCAAACCTGTCCTGACCCGAAAAAAGCTAAACCCGAAGCACCCCGAAGCACCCGAACCCAACCTGACCCGTCCGATTGACATCCCTAACTGCTATTGGTTCAAGGATTCTAACAATATGGATTTTCAAAATCCCACAAATTCATAGAATCTTGTGTTTGGTTCATTTTGGAGAATGATTATCCATCATTCTCAAAATCTTAGGATTCTTCACCCTTCACAAATTCTTGGATTCAAAATACCATCAATAATCATGGTATTCTTAGAATCCATAGAATTATTATGTTTCAAAAATTTCAATAAAACTCTTAAACTTTATATATTTACACATTTAGTCCTTAATTTTTGAAAAATTTACAAAACGGTCACTATTAAATTACACATTTAGTCCCTAAACTTTTGAAAATTTACAAAATGGTCCTTACTAAATTACACATTTAGTCCCTGAACTTTTGTAAAATTTACAAAATGGTCTTTATAAAATTACATGATTAGTCCATAAACTTTTATAAAAGTTACAAAATGGTCCTTGTAAAATTTATATTTCTAAAATCCTTGAACCAAACACAAAATTGTGATAACATTTATTTCTATTTTCCATCATTGATACTTTCTATATTTTCACAATCCACGGATTTTTAGAATCCACGAACCAAACGCCTCCTAATAGTATATCATCACTCCTGATTAATGAATCTACTTACTGTTCAACATTATCTGATTTCTAATAACACCATTAATAAATTCAATTTCATCCTTCTTAATCTTAAAGATAATAATGCACACCATTTCATTTTCAGGAGACTCCTCAAGTACAACTACAACACATCCTCAACTTAGATCTCCAGTTTTGCCGCAGTCTCTGATTCTAATCACTCTCATTAAGCAAGCTCTTGCATCCAATTCAAAGCAACCCAGTTTAATTTAATGGCCGATCGATTAAGCTGCTACTTCCCGAGGTAGTATTTGAATCTGATTCCTACCAACAAGGCAAAAACCAGCAAAATACTTATCTCTCTTGTTTCGGTTCCAGGCTTGTAGTTTTGCTGCTCGGTTGATTTCCAAAGTCGTTGCACTCTGTGCTGTTATCCCTAGGGATCCGATCTGCTGTTACATTTTTGAAGTTTGTTAGAAGCTTTGTTAGGAGACGATTCCCAGAAATTATAGGCTGTTGCTAATTTAATGCGTTTCTTTTTCTTTTTTTTTCGTTACGCTAATTTTTTACTGCTGGGAATCTCTGTGGAAGTAGTGGAATCAGTATCTCAGACAAGGTTATTAAAGAGCTGCCGCTGTTTTGAGACTCCTTTTAAAGCATCTCTGTTTTAATTATTGCCTGACGGTCTTGCAAAGAAACGAAAAAGTTATAACAGGCAACCGAACCTTCAAATTTTCACTAAAGTGACCAGTTGCTTTAATTGAAACTTCTGCATCATTTCTGGCCAAGGAAAGGTGGACGAAGTAAGTTAATTTGCTTATGACTGCTAATTTCTTTTGTGCTAAGAAAAAGGGAGAGAGGGCAACTGTTTGAAGGAGTTTGTATTAGGTACCAACTTCTCATGATCCGTTGATAGTATTGCTGATGTCTTGCTCATCTTTATGTTGTTTCAATAAGGTTACTGCTCCAGTCTGCTATGCCCAGTGGTGAAAGGTTCATTTTCTGATGCTATCGGGTGATGATCACATAGGAACAAGTAGCAGGAACTTGAAGCGTCTGAGACCGCTGGAGTCTTGCAATATGCCAGTGACTGACACGACAAGTCCACAATCTCTTGATGATTGTATACTTTTCCCAGTTGAAGAGATAGTTCAATCCCCATTGCCTGGATATTCGGCTCCCTCTTCAGTTAGCTTCAGTCCTGATGATAGCTCAGTAGCATTTCTATTCAGTCCTGACCAGACTTTGAATAGAAGAGTTTTCATTTTTGATTTAAAAAGTGGAAAGCAGGAGTTGTTATTTAGTCCCCCAGATGGTGGGCTTGACGAGAACAACATTTCACCGGAAGAGAAACTAAGGAGGGAAAGGTCAAGGGAGCGAGGGTTGGGGGTGACCCGTTACGAATGGGTGAAGACAATGCTCAAGAAGAAAGCAGTAATGGTGCCATTACCTGCTGGGGTATTTTTCCCTTTTTAAATATCATATATAGCTTTAGTTTCTTTATCTTCAGTTAGCTGCTAAACTTTCGTTCTCTTGGCATGCTGATTGTCTGACCATACATCAGAACCGCAATATATCATTTGATATACCATGTGCAGCCAGCCATTACAAAGTTTTCCTTTGACATTCTGTTTGACTGCATTTGCACTTTGGCCTCTGCAACTTTTTCTCCACTTGCTGTTTCATGTTGGTACTGTCAATATTGCCAATGCTGATATTGATTCGATTTCTGCTTCAATCTAAATTTTAAGCATCGAAACCAGCGTATTCCCTTTTCTCTTCCACAATCAGTAGACTATGGGTGGAATGCCATTGGACTTTATGACTATACCATGAAGACTGTTGTTTTTACGGCTATTGCTGCTGCCAATAATTATTGTCAGCAAAATTTAGTTAGGTTAAGTGTTTGCTTTTTAGCATTGGCTCTACAGACTGCAGGCCTGGATGTATTCATCATTGTAGATGTAGTTAAACTTATATCACTGTTTAACCTGATGGCCTGATATTGCTCAATGGACAGATTTACTTTCAAGAGCTTTATGGTTCAAAACCGGAGCTTAAGCTCCCTAGCACATTGGCTTCACCAATTATTGATCCACATCTCTCCCCGGATGGAACTATGCTCGCTTATGTCAAAGATTATGAGTTGCATGTCCTAAATCTCAGCTATGATGAACAGAAGCAATTAACCTATGGCGCTGATGGAAGTGTTCTGGTAATATAATGTTAACTGTCTTGATCAATTTTAGTGAAAGAGGTTTTTAACACATTACATTGAAATTACTGTTGTATTTTGTAACCCACTTAAGTGGATTCATGTATGTTCGAGCTAGTTGTTTGGAGCATAGTACTTTTTCCAGCACTAGTACTATATGCATTCATATAGAGTACTCCCTCCATTTCACAAAAATTGTACACTTTGTTTTCATGTTTTTGCAGTGTTTAATCCATGACTTTTTTCATGAATGTTTAGAGATATAAAGTTGAATAATTCATATGCATATCATAATTTGAAGTCTAGATTTTCTGAACATATATATATATATTATTCTGATCTTTTTTCACTATTTATCTTAGTTTTAATTTGAGTCGAACACTAATACACAAAACATGACAGCAATGAGCAAACCCTACAATCTTTGGGAAATGGAGGGATTAGTATTTTCAAATACATGCAGTTATTTGTTACTTGCATCCTAATATTTATCTGGTAGTAATGTTCTTCCTTTCGTGTTTCTTTCTAGAACAAACTTAATGAAAGCCATTGTCAGCCTTATGGAAGCTGATTACGCTAAGCAGATTGTCACTGGCACTATATTTTGCCATTTACTTTTCAAAATCAGAACTTTTGATGAAGCAATCCAACCATCTCTGCATTTCCATGGAAAGTGCTTTTTTTAAAAAAATTATTTTACCTTTTTTTTGGGGGGGGGGTGTTGGGGAGAGGAGTTTCTTATCCTTTTGCTGCATCCACTTCTAATTAGGAGCTCATAATTTGAAAATTGAAGCATGCTGTAAGTTTCAAGACTTTTTGTTTGCATATTACTCCGTATGTTTGTTCTATTATGACACAAGCTTTTCTATTTTCTTTCGTTCTCTGCAGACACACGGGGTCGCTGAATATATTGCTCAGGTGAGATTTTACCATTCTTTTTGCTTCTACCTACTAAATACAAGAAACACAATTTGGATTATGGATCCTGAAATTAGAACAGATGTAACTGCCTAGAGTTTGGATGATATAAATACATAAAAATTAACCCAACTTTCTAAACATCTGAAGCTACTCTTATATGTCTAACTACGCAATCACCAGACTGACAGATGTTCTGCTCATTGCAGAGATATGATCAAACTTTCCCACTTGATAGCTTCATAGTTTTTTTTCTTCTTTTTTGAGTACCATAGTTTGGCTTTAATTTTTGCAGGAGGAAATGGATAGGAAAAACGGGTATTGGTGGTCACTAGACAGCAAACTAATTGCATTCACTGAAGTTGATTACTCTGGATTGCCTCTTTATAGAATTATGCATCAAGGAAAGAGCACAGTTGGTTCAGATTCTCAGGAAGACCATGTGTACCCTTTTGCAGGAAATTTAAATGCCAAAGTTCGCCTTGGTGTAGTTTCAGCTAGTGGAGGCCCTACTACATGGATGGATGTCTTATGTGGGGGTCCAAACTATGAAGATGAGTATTTAGCTAGAGTCAATTGGATGCATGGGAATATTTTGACAGCTCAAGTTTTGAATAGATATCACTCCAAATTGACAATCTATAAGTTTGATATTAGGACAGGCCGAAAGCAAGTTCTATTAGTTGAAGAACTAGAACCGTGGATTAACTTGCATGACTGCTTTACACCTTTCGACAAGGGAGTTATGCGATACTCTGAAGGGTTTATCTGGGCAAGTGAAAAAACAGGATTCAGACATCTCTACCTCCATGATGCTAATGGGGCTTGCCTAGGAGCCATCACTCAAGGTGACTGGATGGTTGAGCAAATTGCAGGTGTTAATGAGGCTGCCAACCTTGTCTACTTCACTGGAACTCTAGATAGTCCTCTGGAATATAATCTGTACTCTACTAGACTATGTTTGGATGGGAGTTCTAACTTGCAGGAACCTGTGAGATTAACTCAAGGTAGGGGAAAACACATGGTTGTGCTTGATCATCATTTACAAAATTTTATCGACATTTATGACTCACTTGCCTCGCCGCCCAAGGTTTCACTCTGCTCCCTACTTGATGGAAGGGAAATCATCACTCTGTATGAGCAGCCAACTGTTTCTAGGCTTATGAGGCTTGAGCTTGAGGCTCCAGAGATAGTTCAGATACAGGCACATAATGGGACTACTTTATATGGGGCTCTTTATAAGCCTGATCCGGCTAGATTTGGACCTCCCCCCTACAAAACATTAATCAGTGTATATGGTGGTCCTGGTGTACAGATTGTTACTGAATCATGGACAGGCAGAGTTGACATGAGAGCGCAATACTTGCGGAGCAAAGGCCTATTAGTTTTCAAGGTGGGTGTTGTCTTTTATTCCTTATATTTGAGCCATTCTCCTGAACTACTCAGCATCTTGAATAAAGCAATAGACTAAAGAAAGAAACAAGAGAAATAAGGTGCAGCTGCTGATGTGGTACGCTGTTTATTTTGCATTCCTCGTATTTTAACATGTTTTCTTGTTTTGTACTTCTTTCAGTTGGATAACAGAGGATCCTCTCGACGTGGACTAAACTTTGAAGGCTCCGTGAAGCACAAATTCGGACATGTTGATGCTGAGGATCAGCTTTCTGGAGTTGAATGGCTCATCAAGCAGGGGCTAGCAAAGGCTGGCCACATAGGGGTATATGGTTGGAGCTACGGAGGTTACCTATCAGCCATGCTTTTGCTTAGGTTCCCTGAGGTATTCTGTTGCGCAGTGGCTGGTGCTCCTGTCACATCATGGGATGGATACGACACGTTTTACACGGAGAAGTACATGGGATTGCCCTCTCAAGAACCGGTAAGCTATGAGCACGGCTCGGTGATGCACCATGTGAACAAGATGAAAGGGAGGTTGTTGCTGGTCCATGGCATGATCGATGAGAATGTGCACTTTCGGCACACGGCAAGGCTTATTAACGCACTTATATCAGCTGGAAAGCCCTATGAACTGTTGGTGTTCCCCGATGAGCGCCACATGCCACGTCGTCGGAGAGATCGAGTTTATATGGAAGAGAGGATCTGGGAGTTTATAGAGAGGAATTTATGAGTACAGGGTAGTTAGCTTCCTTGTTCATATTTCATCTGCTACGCTGGCGGGGACAGAGAAGGTAATGGGGCTCATTTCTTTGTGATGGGAATTGAAGTTTGTTTTTTCTTTTGCCTTTTTCAACATGTAATTTTCTAGGATAGTTTTCGTTTTCTGGATTAAATTTCTCGAAGTAACTATGAGCTGTGTAATTTCAGGCATCTGGCTGATGGAAATAAAACCTCGTACGGCAGGAAACTTCCCCTAACAAGCTGAGCTGAAAATAAAACCTTAATTTCTGCTGTTTTACCACCTCTATATTTTGGATAAGTTTGGAAGGAGAACTACAAGACTTTCTTTTCTTATTCCAGAACTACAAGACTTCTTTAAAAGGTCAAAGGGGCTTGAGGCTGGGTGATTCTATCTCACCCTATCTCTTTGTGATCCTAATGCTGTATCCATCCAAACTATTCAAATGTGGACTATGAATAGAGAATTCAAATTATCATTTGAAATGTACTAATCTGAATTTGTTACAATTCATCTTTGAACATACGGTAAGGAAGTTTCTTTAAAGAGTTCTCAAAAGGAAGGTTCAGGGTTGATGCCCATATGTGGATTGCTGATATCTTGCCAATTTTATGCTTGCAATCTTCTTCTTGTAGATCACTTCTAGTAGCTAGTAACATGACATATGACGTCATTGATTAGCAAACATTTGTCAAATAACTTAGGTTCCTGAATGAAGCTGCATGCCTAAGTCTGACAACATGGAAATAGGATCATGTCTGCTGTGTGAGCAAGGACAACAAGAATTGGCAGTGATCCAAGAAATGCCTCAAAAGTGCAAACTTATTGGGAATACTTGTTGATATCTTTAGTTAACTTGGCTCAAAAGATATGCTCCCTAACCCTAAACAACGCAAGCGCAGGCATGATTCTTTTGTGTTGCTAACTTACAAATAAGTTTATACGGACTAAATGTTACAGTTACCTAAACCATTACCCGTTAATAATTCCGTTAAATTAATGGGTAAATATCTCTAATTGCAACTCAAGTTTCTTGATCCTAATATTTCCACCCTAACAGTTTCAACCATCTACATTTAATATTAAACTCAATTTAATTGGTACTATTAAAGACATGGAAAATTCAATATGATATTTAACAAAATTTAGCTAACACTATAAAAATGGAGTGGTAAGGTCTTGTAACTCTTCGCTAACTTAACTTTCTTATAACTTAACACTACAAAAATGAAAATGGATAAAGTGCACTTGTGGTCCTATAACTTTAATTCGCGTCATATCGTAGTTTTTAAGTTTTTGTACCATTAAAGTCTCATTTTTAAAAAAAATTTTACATTCGTGGTTCTTTTCCGTTAAACAACAAGTTTAACGGATTTTCGCGAAAAATGATAATTTAGCCACTGAAATTTATTTGAAAAATCTATTTGCACCATAAATTTTAAACTTAATAACTTAATCACCCAAACAATTATAAACTTAAAATTTATCATAGAGGGAGACAGGGAGCCATAAAAGTTTTAAGTTGTTCTTTGTTTTCTTCCAGTGCTATGGAAGATCGATCAAAATTCTTAATTAAGAATTGGGAGATTGATTAATGTTTCAATTACGTCACATAATAATTTAGTAATTTCATTTTACCGTTTTTTTTATGAAGTCAATTTATCGTTTTACTCTTCATTATCTGTATATGTCTACAAAAATGGTGAGATAATATTTCTACCTTCAGTTGACTCTATTGTATTGGAATTTTAAAGAAGAACGAAAATTTCTCAAGTAAGGCGTCCTGTGGAAAATTTAAAAAAATGTTAATTAATTGTGGTTATTATATAGGAGTAGGCCAGAAAAAATGTGGTTATTCTTTCAATAATTTTATTAATTAGAGATGGAAAATTTGAAAGCGACTCGTTTAAAATCGATGTATGTAACTACATGTAACTGAGAATGAAAATAAAAATAAAAAACGAAGAGGAAATAGATAAAACATTAGTTACTCAAGTGAACATGGGGTAAAATTGGCATGACTAGTAACGCAGTTACTTTGTTTAATTGGCATAATTATAAGTGTCTCGTAATCGGGAAACTTCCGCCCAAAGACATACATACATACGCCTATTATAAATACGAACGCCATTTCTCTTCTCCACTGTGAAAATCTCACCGCTCTCTGGTTCTCCAGTCTCTCTCGTCTCAAAGCTTCTTTGAAGAATCTGTACTAGATTTCTTCGGAGAAATAGACCGGAAACTCCAGAAATGCCTCCGCTTAAGCAATGAAGCCACTAGTGGAGTGGCGGACACATTTGATCTTCGCTTCCTGCAGATTTCTCTTCTACGTTAGCTTCTCTTCAGGTACCGAGGCTTCTCTCTATTTTCATTCCTGTTTTTTTTCCCTCTACTTCAAATCGAAGGATCTTATGCCGTCTGTTCGGAACTTTGAAAGATATTGATCATGAAATTACTTACTCTTCTGTATGCTGCATTTGAATTTCCGCCGAAGGTTCTAGAATGTAGATTGTAGAGTTCCACTCTATTTGGCTACGTGGAATGATAGGTTTTCCCTCCTCCCTCTCATTGCTTCACAGGTTACCTTCCGGAGCTTGAAGTTGAAATTTGTGAGAAGGTTTTTGAATCTGGACAGCCTCTTGGACTCCCTGGGTAACTGGAGAGTGAGTATGTTACTTTTGTAACTAATCTCGCTGAGCATAAAGGTCGAACTCAGAAGTATTAGAGCTTTTGTTATATGCGCTCTAATCTTACACTCGGCTTTTGAATTAACTCAAAACTTGATTGCGTCCCCAAAGGAAAGATCAAGTGCTGTAAACTGTAGAACTAACGGCTGCGTATGCAGTATAATTGAAACTTTTAGTTAGGTGTACATCTAGAGCTCAGAAATTTCAGCATTTGTACTAGCAAAAAGGACATAACAAAGGATCACTATGTCGATGGCAAGTGTGGCACCGAGTCCAGTGATTGAAGAGTCTCTAGATTTTCCAGGTTGTTTTACAACCAAATTTAGTAAGCATTCAAATGAATCAATCTTGATTTTCCTCACTGTTGGTGGTGCTGTGATCCCAATGCATGTGATGGAGTCAGATTCCATTGTCTCGGTGAAGCTCCGGATTCAATCTTCCAGAGGAATTTTTGTAAACAAGCAAAAGCTTGTTTTCGGAGGTAGGGAGTTGGCATGGAACAATTCTTGTATTCGGGACTATGGGGTCTCAGATAGGAATGTCCTGCATTTGGTGGTCAAGCTTTCAGAACTCCAAGCTATTACTGTTAGAACTGTATGTGGGAAAACTGTTAATTTTCAAGTTGAGAGGTGTAGAAATGTGGGATATGTGAAGCAGCAACTAGCTAAGAAAGGACGATCATTTACTGATCTTCATGATCAAGAGCTGGTATGTGATGGTGAGGAGCTGGAAGATCAAAGGCTAGTTATGGAAATTTGTAAGAACAAGGATGCTGTACTACACTTACTGGTTAGGAAATCTGCTAAAATAAGGGCTAGACCAGTTTCAAGTCATTTTGAACTTTATATTGAAGCACTAAATCTCGATGGAGAGGGTTGCGACGTGATAAGAGGAAACCAGCAACAGTCACCATCTGTAGACTTAGGGCTTTTTAAGAGGAATCTGGTTTTACGAGATTTCTTTCTGGAGCCTCTGACTGTGAATCCCACTTTTGATTTACCTTTGGTCATCAAAAAATTAATTGCTTCAACTTTAGATGGGTTAGAGAAAGGGCATGAGCCCATTCGATCACCAGAGGGTTCAGGTGGTGCTTATTTGATGCAGGATTCATCTGGTCACACATTTGTCTCCGTTTTCAAGCCTATTGATGAAGAACCAATGGCTGTGAACAATCCACGTGGGCTGCCTATGTCAGTACATGGTGAAGGACTGAAGAGTGGTACACGTGTCGGAGAAGGAGCATTAAGGGAAGTGGCAGCATACATATTGGATCATCCAGTGAATGGAAATGATCCTCTCTGCAAGAAAGAAAATGGTTTTTCTGGTGTTCCCCCGACAGTGATGGTCAGATGCTTGCATACAGGGTTCAACTATCCTGAGGGGTATAAGCATGCTCTGAAGAATGCTAAGGTCGGTTCACTTCAGATGTTTGTGAAGAATAGTGGAAGTTGTGAAGACATGGGCCCTCGTGCTTTCCCTGTGGTTGAGGTTCACAAGATCTCTGTACTGGACATAAGATTGGCAAATGCAGACAGGCATGCCGGGAACATACTTGTTGCAAGGGATTGTGACAGTAGTAGGATTATTCTAGTTCCTATTGATCATGGCTACTGCT
This sequence comes from Stellera chamaejasme, assembly GCA_024586325.1. Lineage (NCBI taxonomy): Eukaryota > Viridiplantae > Streptophyta > Magnoliopsida > Malvales > Thymelaeaceae > Stellera > Stellera chamaejasme. Next base: position 6,267,508 of record CM044982.1, on the reverse strand, counting down.
TGCCTGAGAATGTAAGTATTCTCTTACTATCCTGTTCTCTTATTTGCTTTTACCTCGTCAGATATTTTGTCATGAGAGACTTGCTTTTTTCCTTGCTCACAAGGTTTTCTATGTGGACTCGTGTCTAGCGTGGATTTGTTGTCGTTCATTTCAAGTGGCCATTGATTTCATCACATTTTGTTCAGAATATGACTGGCCATGATTGAATCTTTCCCGAGCCTTTAGTTTCGTTCTTCAGAAAGTCATGCTTCCAACAGGGACCATGGATCACATGCTAGCATTCAATTTTTCGCACTATGGTAACAGAAACAATCATTGCATATGACTTACTTTTACCTAAAATACTTCTAAGAATCAGAAGTACTAAAGCAATTTTTACTGGTATCATCTTATTGCTGTGCAACTCCTTGGATCTTCACCTTATTTTTAAGCTAAGTATCCCAAAGAGCTGTAAATTCAAAGTAATGCTGTCAAGTAAGCATGGCATAAACTCTTGTTTGGTCGTTTTCACATTAAGAGCGTTTTTATATTCTAGTCGTGAGACAAAACTACTTGGCTGTCCTATTGAAAAGAAGAATCAAGCTGTGTCTGTTCTTTTAAGTATTGCATTTTTTTGTTGTTTTATAAGTGATGTTGTGACTTGACTGTACTTGATATCCTAAGGGGTTTCCCAAACTTTGTGCCCATTTCCTCTATTTCTCGTGTTTAATACAGTTCGAAGATTGTACATTTGAATGGCTATACTGGCCTCAAGCTCAAGAGCGGTATTCACCTGCCATTTTGGATTACATCAAATCTCTTGATGCTGAAGAGGACATCAAACTCCTGAAATTCCATGGTTGGGACCTGCCACCCGAGTGTGCTCGCACCTTCCGTATCTCTACCATGCTTCTGAAGAAAGGTGGAGAGAGGGGACTCACGCCCTTTGCTATAGGAAGCATCATGTGCAGGAAGACGATGAAAGAGGCATCAGTTATCGAGCGGATTGTTCAAGCAGCAGAACAGAGTGTGGTTCCAGGGACAGGTGAAAATGCAGTTCTGGAGTCTGTGGCAGCAATGCTGGATAGCTATCTAGATCAACTGACAGCTTGATATACAAGCAACTAGAGCTCTCTAGTGATATCTACAATTCCAACATAAAGGAAAACAGAAGGTTGGCAGTCCATGTCAGTCTTTTGATGTTCCTAGCTAGGGTTCTATGTGCTGTGCTGTTGCTGGAACTTTGATTCTCTATCAATTGTCTGGATTTTGCTTTGCCCATACTGAGTATACACCAATTGGGGTTATCTGTTGTCTCTAATAAAATCCCATTTATCATTAAATATGATTTACTGGAGAGGCCTTCGATATCATTGCCTGGGAAGTCACTGCCATCATCAACATTCGAAATAGACTACCAGTAGACACCTTTTCATTTGTATTTATTCATTTTTCACCTTTCCACGAATTTAATTGATAAATTACATATTGAATGGAAAGATCAAGCACCAGGCTGGGCTGGGCTGGATTTAACTTGTGGTTATACTCCCTCCGTCCCAAATGTGTTGTCACTCTTTCTTTGTAAAATTGCATAGGAAAGACAACAAAGAGGTAGTAGTAACAAGGAGTAAAAGAAATATGAGAAAGTGATGTTGGAAATTTGCTGACTTCCTGAGTTTGCTGCTCTTTGTGTAAACGTTTGCTCCTCTTTAGCTTTGAGCTAGTTGAAGGGCTCTGAGAGACTGAGAATGAATGGTGCTTATTTCATATCATTCTGATTTCTCTACAATTTATTTCATATCATTCTGAATTTGAAGTGCCTTGAGTTAGTTGCTCAAAACTAAGACAAAAGTTATCTGGTTAAGTGCTCAAAACTATTCAACATTATACAAAATCCTTCCACCAATTATTTTGTTGCTTCTGATAACTTGGTACAGTCTAGAATGCGCTGCTTTATCATCTTAGTGTGCAGTTGAAGTGTGCAGTTTGGTGCAACTGTAACCAAAGATACTAGGTACAGAGTTATAAACAGCTAACAACTATATCCAGCAAAGTTGGTGCTGGCATAAAAGGCATTGGTGCTATGGTCGACTTGAAAATGATGATTCGGTTACGTTTGGAAATTTGGACTTGTCTCATGCTCTGTGTTATGTACTTCAGGATTTGGATTGCGGTTACTTCTGTTTGATTTGGTTAAAGACACTATTTCATTTATGTTTGCATGAGGCTGTGTACTTGAATTTGTTCGAGAACTTAGAATAAGTTGACATTAGTTTACTGCAGTAACTGAAGTGTAAATCCTCACCAAGGCAAGGCAACAGCAGCCATGACAGGTAATAATAGATTCTATAGGTTAGCATCAAAGCATCTAATCCCCAAGAAAAAAGGAAACATTTTGCGGAATCAGATTGTTAAAAGGAGAGAGTGATGTGCAGAGGACAACCCTTTATTATGGTTTCAGCATCTAATTCATAACCCGAACATTACTTGTTCCTGGGGATTGTGACTGATCACTGACTGGCTCAAAGTATTATCCTAAAATCTATCTTCTTCTCTTATTTGCTTTTACATCATAAGATCTTTTTTCGCACAATAGAGACGTAACTTACTTTGACACCATTTTTTTACTGGTAGTAACTAACATCTTATTATTGTTGTGGCACTTGGTTCAGCTCCTAAGAACTTTTTGTTGACTTTTCTAAAAGGATTGGGACCAGTACAACTACAAACACAAAAGGTGAGTCACTCACTCAAGAGAAGAGGTGATTAGATGACTAAACAAAAACCAAACAACAGCTGGTGCCCGGGATTGAACAGCCACTTGGGCCTTGGCCCACTCTCGCCCACCCCACCACTGGCCTTCCTTCCCATGAACAAAAAGGCCAAAACAAGATGCTGTAAACAGTGAAAAGTTGCTGAATTCTATGAGATTCTTTCTACCATATCTACTGCCTTGCCTTAGCACAAATAGATTTCTGTTACTTTACTATTACATCATGTAAAACAAAATACAGAAATTCCATATTTATTTATTTGTTTTTGGGTTGCTTTGGCACCGACACCACATGAGCTGACCAGTTCAATATTAGCCATCCGTTTTAGAGGTGGCACATACAAGTTAGTTTAACATGACTAGCTAGATCTCACATCAATGCCATTCCATGCCTTGTCACATTTTTCTTTGTTTTATTGTTTCAACCCTTTTTTGTCAAGGGGACCATCTCATCACCCACAGTAGTAATGCCACACCACCATGGACCCCACCTGCCAATTGTATTTCTCACTGTTTAATTAAAACTCTAACCGATATATTACATTGTTTAATTGAAGAAACTTATACATATGTAAGAAACATGCTTTACCATTATTACTAAACTCCGAAAAATAAAACTATAATTACTTTATTGTAATTCTTACAATTAAAAAGTGAAATTAATAAGAAAAATAAGAATGGAGCATCTAAGAATTAATTTGGTGTATCACCTATACAACAACACTAATTGGAAATTTCAAGTTTGTAGGCCAGCTAAGAAGGCAACACCGGTTGACGGCAACCACGACGAGCCGTAAATAAATTGTGCCACCGTGAACTGATTGGCAACGCTAGTTGAATTTATGATATGGTACCCGGGCCACTTGACCCGTTGCCCGAGTGCCGAACCCGGCCCGGTATTCATGTATTCCCCGTAGTATAATGTATCTAATGCAAACGTGGCATTCCATTCCAACCAGCCTCTAGGGTGTATGTGGTCACCCATGTACGACATCATGTACACTACTCTTGAGTACATTTTCCAGGGCCGTCCCAGATATGTCTGCACACTGCCCTTCGCCGTCTCGAGATCCGAGGCGGCGACAATGCGACATGCATGGATCGACATGCCGGTATTCTGGTTCGGATCCTTCCGGTTCTGAGCCGTGATGGTGTTCTTCTGGAGAGCCATCGGCTTCCGCGCTACGATGGTACAGTTCTGCAGTACCACCGCAGCATTACCGAAGATGAAGTCGACGGTACCCTCGATTTGACATTCGCGGAAGAATTGACGGTTGGAGTGCACGTAGAGGGTGTCTTGGTAGCCAACAATTTTGCATCGATAGACCACAGCGTGGTCGGCGCCAATACGTAGTGCCACCGCCTGGTGCTTGCCCGATCCGGCATAGTTCTCAAACGTTATGTCCCTGGCTATGAACCCATTGCCTGTGGCCGCTGCAACATGGAAATTAACAAGTTGAGCCCCCTGTCGCGACTTTGGCATATACAAACAAGTCAGTCATATGTAACCATCAAAATTTGGTCGAAAACGACATGCTAATTATATGTAGTTCTCGTCGTATTAATTATGAACAGCGAGCCATGTGACATATATGCAGAGCGACGGCTAAGGAACAAAAATATAATTGGGGCCTAAAGTTCATAATGTCAATTAAGTAATTGCTCCCCTTTAATAATATATAGCCATGATTATAATTGGACAAATTCTTTACTTTTTATTTATTCTCAGAGACAGCTTGCCTGAAAACGATCTGTCTTCTGTTCATAATTCAAGTATATTATGATGTGTTTTTTTTTCATCATTCAATATAATTTTTTTTTCAAACTGTAACATATAAAATTAAATAATTTAAATAAAAATTACAGATTACTGTTTCTAGTTTATATATATATTTGAAAATTTTTAATAAATTCTTCCTACTAAATTGAGTCTACGGAAGCATTAAAAAAGAAATATACCAATAACTTTTCAAGGATGGAGTACTGTAATCAAACTGCTTTGCTTTTTCCATCTTTTTTCCCTTTTGATTAAGATTGCGTTTTCCCTCTACTTCACTTTTTCATTTTGTAAAAAATTGATAATAACCTTACACCACGTTTAGATAAATTAATTACGATTTGAATCTCAAACAATTATTTGCAACACAGAATTTTTTAAAAAAATTAACAAATTAATTTTGATACTAAAATTAATATTACGGTCCAAGTTTATATATTGGTTCCATACCCAATTAAAATGCTTTTTTTTCTTTAATTTGGAGAAGAAATGGAATTTGTAAAGGGTAGTTTGGTCATGACAAGGAAAGGGATAGGTAGGTAGATGGAGAGAGTGGATTAGTAAGGTTAAGGGGGGGAGTTTGGATTTGGTTGGTAGATTAGCGGAAGTAGTAAATGGTTTAAGGAAATTAATTAAGCGATGAGATGGAGATTACAAACCGAAAGAGGCGGTGTGGAAAGTGGTGAGGCCATCAGCCACGCTTTTTCGGCCTGTGATGACCGTTTTGCCCATCCCCTCCCCAATGAACATCACGTTCGTCTTCTTCTTCCCCACCTTTAGATTCTCTTCTTCGTACCTGCAATTGCAACCGGCCAACCATTAATTCTTTCAATTCTTTCTCATATAGGACTACTAGTAATTATTATTCTCATATACAAAAAGCAAGTATATATTATTGCTAATTTCAATATCATGAACAGAAAGCAATCTATAATTTGTCCCGTTTGTTTTCCCTATGTCCATAAATATGATCAACTTTTCTTTTCTTTTCTTTTTTCCTTTTACCGGTACTCATCATGATGATGTTTGAATTTTATCTTCCCATGATCATATTTTCAAACCTTGAATTCTGCAACTACATGATCACACGTATATATATAGTTCAAGATTTATTATAATGACATGATGAGCACATGCAAAAAAAACAATTTAATTATGCACTACTTAACGACTTAATTTCACTCGTAATCATTTATCTAAGGAATTCGTTGAGTCTTTAAAGGACAGTCATTATAGATGATGAGAACGTTTAATTCCGAGTTCAAAGATATGCCACCGATCCCATCCTATATAAAACAAAAATACTATTGTTTCATCCACCGGTCATCAACAGATATGTTTATTGATAATTAATTAAACCTATTAAGTCTGTTGTTGACCCACATAGTAACTAATTGTTCATATCGTGATGCTACAGGAGGATAGTAAAAATAAAGACCAATCTTTTTGCTTGATTGTTTGAAGACAATCTGTTTTTTTCTTTTTTACCTGATTTTGGGTTCTTCTTTTTCTTTGAAGGGGTGAAAAAGGAACATACAGAGAGAATATTTGAGGTAATTTGGTGACAGAGAGAGAGAGAGAACTAACAATTAATTACGAATTGAAAAGCTCGAATTTTTTTTATTGAAAAGGCAATATTGAATTAAAAGAGATTGAAAAGCTGGAGTTGAAAAGCTGAGTATTATAAAAAGGACAGAAGCGATAATAAAAAGCGAAAAGTAGAAAGTTGAGTGATTCGTGGTACGAACTTACCTTCCTGCCCTCACGTAGATCACTATTCGCCTCTTACTGTGCGCCGGCACCTTCTTGATCGCTTCCGCTATCGTCCGAACGCTGCCGTTTCCCTCCTTCGACACCACAATATCCGCCCGAATCGCCGCCGCCGGCGTCCCCAGCAGCTCCCTCTCATTCTTCCCCAACCATCTCGGAAAATTCTCGTCCTCACCCGGTAATTTCAACAGCCTCCTCCTCCTGTTCTGTATCGGAATCCCGGAAAAGTCGTCGCCGCCAGTCGAGGCGAATATCGAGAGGCAGTTACTGACCAGCTCCGACAGGTCCTTCAGCTTCTCCGTCATCTGATCCCTCACCGACCCGCTCACTCCGTCAAAACCCTCCGAACACGTGTCCTGGTTCGTCATCGCCGCGCTGAGCCACGTCATCACGTCCTGCGTGGACCCCACCTCTCCAGACGACGACGCGCCCGGGACCACCGACATGAGCGCGTCGGACAACGCGTCGACGGAGTCCTGCAGCAGCTCGAGGCAGTCGTCGTAGGCGGAGCGCACGAGTGGGTCCATCTGGAGGAAGGAGATGCCGGAGGAGTCGTAGAGGGCTTTGCTGAAGTGCTGGAGAGTCATATTGAAGGAAATGTGGACGAGGTCTTGCTCGCCGGCGGTGGTAGAGCCCGGGAATTGGAGGAGCGAGTCGACGCAGAGTACCGGGTAGAGGGTCTTGCTGCAGGTTTTAGAGATGGCCCGGGTGGGCCTTCGGGCGATTAAGGAGGCGGACCGGTGGTCCCGAGGGACAATGAGGAGAGTGGCGCAGACGGCGGCAGCGACAATGAGAGTGACGGCAAGAACTGAAATGATGAGGAGCTTCTTGCGGCTGCGCGAGGCGGGTAAGGTGGAATCGGAGATGGAGGAGGAGGAGGGGCGGAGGCGGCCGTAGCCCATAGTGAATTTAGTAGAAGTAGAAGCAGCAGAGACGGGATGTTTGTGTTCGTGGAAGTAAGTTGAATGTGTGTTCTTCTGCAAATTGCATGGATAGAGAGAGTGTTGGATGGAGAAGATATAACAATGGAGGGAGAGAGTGGGTATGATAAAAAGTTGGTTGGTGCGGAGTCTATTTCTTAAGAACTCACTCAGTGAGCTGTACTCGACTTCTCAATGTAGGCAAAATGCCTAGAAAAAACACTAAACTATCTGTTTTGTCTCATTTTGGCCATTAAACTAATATTATGGCCATAAAAAAAACACACTACAAAACTAACATTATGACCACAAAAAACACTTCTGAATTGGTCACTACCGCTAACGGAATTAGAAGGTAAAATTCATAACTATCCATAACTTAAGGCCATCATCTTCCTAGGTAAACAATATATTTTCATTTCCTCCAATAACGCCATCATCTTCAACTACACCATCTTGTTGTCCTATGATGATTAGGGCTGCCAGCGTTCCCAACCACTTCATGGCGGAGGCCAGCCAGACCACGCCGCTCCATGTTGTATCACGCTCCTTGCTGGTGACAATGTTGCTGCAACAGTGTTGTTGATTTGCTCTGTTGTGTGGGGGATGATGGTGTTAGTTGTGTAAATAGGATTATAAGGTCTGATTAGTATAAAATTGGAACTTTAGGGTTTATGTTTCGGATTTACCTTAACATGTTGTTTACCACGTAACCATATAGTAATGTTAGTGGGCATTTTGGTACAGCTTGAAGAGTTAAGTGGGTTTTCTGGATAAAAGCTTAGTTTAGTGTATTAAGATACGAAGGCTTTTTATTCTACAACAAATAGCCCGAAAAAGAAGAGCAGAGCAAACGAGGCATGTCCAAAAGTAAACCAACCTCTTGGACTGCTACGAAAAACACCATCAGATTTCAAAGTAGCACGATCTAATTCAAAAATTTCACCCAATTGAGCACGTCTAGCATATTTTTTCACAGTAGCAGGATCGCTATAACTTACGCCATTAAGTTCGCCACCATAGAACTCAACAGTTACACCTACTTGTTCAACACTATACTTTGATTCTGCCCTTCTAAAAGGGACATCGGCTCTAACAATTAAGTGATATTACCTGTTGCCCACCAACATTTGTTCTGATTTTTGTTGAGATTGGCTTGTGAATTTGGAGAAAGGATGTCAGCCACGTCCACGGCGGAGAAGGGGCTAGCATCGCATCATTGATGAACCGGTAGCCAAAGACAAAGAGCTGAAGAACACCCAACGAGGCAATGAACAAGGGACTCCGTATAACCACAACCCCTTGGACATGAGAGACTCGTCAAGTTGACGCCGCGCCTGGAGAGTTGGAGAAGACTAGGTAACCTGTCCAAAGATGCCTTCCAAAGGAACACGTTGAGCCTCTTGGGAATCCACGAGTTCCATGACGTTAAGCTTCCAACATATGAGTTTGAAAGCGAAGCATCGTCAATTAATTTTGAGAGGGCAGCCACTGAGAATTTTGGATTGTTGTCCATAGCCCAAATCCAGCCATCCTTTGCTCCTGATTTGATTTGAAAACCCTGCAAAAGAAGTGTTAGTGCTTCCAATTCTCCAATTTCCCGGCCCCTCGGACTCCTCCATTTCTACGTATAAGAAGTTTTCTCCTCGTACGGCTCAAGAAAAAATGATTAGAAATTAAGTTATATCTATGTGTACACGAAATTATAATGTCGAATCGATCCATAATCCAGCAAATCCATGGAACATTTAACTCCTTTTTACTATTTCTTTTTCCTTCGTTCTTATTTTTTAAAAAAAGCAAAAAACATTCGTACTCTCATAACTCAAGTTAGATAACACGGATAGTTTTTTTATGGGACAGAGTGAGTATCATATATCACCGTGAAATTTAACAATCTCTACTCCTATCCAGGAGATCAACTCTAGTTTCTTTTTCCTTTCTTCCTTTTTGAACAGTAATTTACTTAAATCAAGCATTGATGACCTTTTCGAGGATGCTCAACCCCTTTCCCTCGATGGAGCATTGATATCAATCTGACTCCGCGAGAAGAAAGTAGAAGTTCCCGTTGAGGAGGTTGATCCGAACCCGCCCTTGAGAGAAAAGTCAGAATAGGTCCAGTTTAGGGGACAAACCAATAGGAAATATTGCAATAGCTCTCACACTGCATAGGGAGTATATGTTAAAAAAGAAATAAAAATATTATAATTAATAGGGGCACCAATAGGAAGAGAAGTGAAATCCGTGAATTTTAACATCTTCGTGGGTTCATTTCATGGTGCGTTTTCTTTTTGCCTTTTTTTTTTTGGTTCGGTGCGCTTTTCTACGTATATATTTCTTAATGAGCAAGTCTGTTCTGGCTGGACAATCCAAATTCTCCCTAGCTATTATTATTATTATTATATATTCCTCCTCCCCTTCATTCCTAAAAAATGGAAATCGTGAAGAGTAGCTACTACCCTCTTATTATAATAGACAACAATTTCGACACTTTTTGTTTTTTTATACACATGACTTTTTCTGTACGTACTTATTTCACCTTACATAATTTTCCCCATGCTTTATTTTACCTTACTTGTCTTAATCTAAAATACATCCAAGCCATACTTTATTTCACCCTACTTACTTACAAATTAATTACAATGGGATCTAGAAGATCACTTGCACTGATTCAGGCGGTGCTTAAAAGTACTCTGGCTACTGGCTATATATATATATATATATATAGTACTTTTCTCTCTTCTGTGTTCTGGTCTGGTAAAGCATTTGAAATAATAAAAAATACAGTTTTTTGTGAGTGTAGGAAATTAATATAGGTCTCTTGGAAGCATGCATGTGGTATATGTGACCAAAAAAGGAGTAAATGTGTTGCCGTTTGGGAAATAACTGTTTCAATTAACTGTAGTGTTTTGGATATTTTTTAATGGTTGAGGTCAAACAGCTAAACTCAAAAAGTTACCATTGATAACTTTTTCAAAACGTAACAGCCATACTTTGAAAAAATTGTTGTCAAACACAGCCATATTCTAAAATAGAACAGGTTTAATTCTTCTAGCTAGGAAAATATTGGTGGTGGCAGTTCAAAGGGGAAGTTGAGGTAGGCTCTATATACGGAGGTGGCAGAGTTATGTTATGTGAGCGGCGTCGGAAAATGGGCGGATTAGATCATGTTGTGGATAAACATGCATGATAACTATATAACCTACTTATAAGGAATTAAGGGTATCTTTGTTTCAATTGATCATCAATAACTAATTAATAGTACGTGTTTGGTCGTCGTTAACTAGCTAGTCAGATCACCATGTTTAGAATTAGTTGGTAGCTATAGGCAGTCACATCCAAATCATTTTGCTCCTTTTATTTTTAAAATTGCTCAAACCTTGGAATTGCGCATTAACGCAGTTGACCCAACTTTTATTTGAAATGATCTTCATAAGCATGTTGAAGACGTGATAAAATGTGTACGCTTGATGGGCCGGGTCAACACTTGATCTTTGACTTGGGCCAGACCATGTCCGAATTGGGCCTAGGATGGTCTCTTGCTCTGGTGGTCTGATCGGATGGTACTGAGCCTCAGATTGGCTAAAAAGTGAAACCAAAACCCTGATGGGCCTATTGTGCCAAGGGCGTTAGGTTTGGACCTACATGTGCATCCAAGATCATTGGTTTGGAGATTTTGTCGTGCCTGCAATAGTTGGGTCTTGGGCCCAAAACATTTCTTTGGCCTTTTTCTTGGGTGGAGATTGGTATGGTTCTTCATGTTTGATAAAAATTCTGGCTAGGCCATCCACTTACTTATTTTGTGCAATGTGGTCCCTCAGTAGAACTACATCAAATATTGTCTTTGGTCATTAACTCATTTTACGTAAACTTCCATTATTACCTCCTCCCAAACTCATTCTAACTTCTCTCAACCACTTTATAAACTCTTTGGGTGGGTGCATTGCAAAGGTAAAAGTGAACTAATATAAAACAAAAATGGAAAAGTGTTATTTCATTTGGAAAGAAAATATTTGATGTTGTGAAAATCCACTTGGAACGGTGGGAGTAGTTAATTACTTAACTCATATAGTATACATGATAAATATGTCAAAATCAGGCTTCGGTAATTAGTTAATGTGTTTCATTTTAATTTTAGAAGGTTGTTTTTTTTTTCTTTTCTATTTAATTTTCTATTTAATACCAATTAAATATCATGTTTATATATATGGGATTTTGAATGTCATGTGGAATTAAGTTAAAGGGGTACTTTCCACATTCCGTTGGAGAATATATTGTCCAAGGTTGTGTTCTTGGGAACAAAAAACCAACAAAAAAACCTACAATTATTCAAAATTTCATCAATCTTTAAACCTTTTACTCTCACAAAATTTGCTCCCAATTAATTTCAAATACAAATCACTTTTCTGCCAAAAGTTTGGAAGACACTCCAGTGTCCATAGACTTAAGTGTTAAGCGAAACAAAAGCTAGCTTATAAGTGGGAGGAGCTGAGTGTGCGAAAGATAAGTTTCTTTTTGGTGATCACAATTCACATGCTATATATATATAGCTTTCATGAACTTAGTTAATTAGCTGATCAGGGATATTATATTAATAAAAAGTATGTCTGTCTTTTTACTTTAAAGGACCCGAAAGAGTTGCTAAATCTAGAATCAAAGACTTTATTTTTTTGGCTGTAGAAAGTGGCGAAAGCCCAAATCCATGTCTCTCTTTAGATTAATTAAGGGGACAAGGAAATTGACCAAGTACCTAGTTTGTAATTAGAAGAAACCTAATGAGCATGTGCCTCTTACCCGTAGGGCTATATATCTATTGAGTCACTTTAGGGTGCGCTGAAGCGCATCCTAAATGCTTAACACTACGTGGTTAAAACATTTTGTAGTGTGGCTTGTAATATGGTTTTGACCGCACTACCATTTAACCGGAATAGAGAGTGCAGTAAACGGTGCAATTAAAGATTATTGCGGTCATAGCCGCAATTATGGACGCACTAAGCTAGCCCAAGCCCATGTCTTATTGCGGCTTAATATGCAACATCCCCTCATACTCCTTCTTCTCCTTCTTCCAAACGCTTCACCGGCCCGAAAAGCAACATCCCCCTCTTCTCCTTCTCCGGCCATCCCACCATATTGTCGCTCTGGCGGTTGCATCGTCTCCTCCCCTTGTCCGAGAAGTGCCATTAATTACAAATAATGCCACTCATTCTTCCACCCTCGTAAATGCAATAAGTAGCCAAAATGGCTCAAACGACAACTAACAGCCCACCAAAATCCATTCTTTCAATGGTTCTCACTCCAAATAGAGCATGAACTACCACTCTCCGGTGACACTTTCTCCAGCTAAATTCCAGACGATTTAGATCCAATCCGCAAGTCCCTGATGCTAGTAAGATGATAGACGGTACTGCTGTCTCAAACCCCTAACTTGAGATCTAACTATTGTTATGCCGAAGGGTGGAGACACAGGAAGCACGGGTGGTGGTGTCGACAAAAAGCAGATACGGCCAACAGAAAAAATGGAAGCACGTAAATGGTAGAAGATAGAACTTAGAAGCATAAATATGAGAAAGAATCGCCTGAGCAAAAAGATGAAAAATCAAAGGGGATGATAAGATGAGAATTTTGGGATTTATGCTCTTAGAGAAATTGGGAACGAAAATACGTGAAGAGCTTGGAAGCTTGTTGGTTAAAAAGTAAGTAAAAGAATAATAATAACTAAAGGAATATTAATACTTTGTAAGAATCATTTGCATCGTAGTAAATTCATGATATAGTAGTAAGAGTGATGTGATGCATTGTAGAAAATCAATGATACAGTACTAGAAAAAAATGATACTCGTACAAAAATCAATGATGCACTGTATGAAATTAATGATGCACTAATAGACTAGTGAAAAGTAGTGATGCACTGTAGAAAATTAATGATACAGTATTGAAAAAAATTTGCCGCAACTCCCTGGAATCCATGGATCCCGATCAAGATCAACATCTTCGCTTGGCGAGCAACAATGGACTGCCTCCCATCCAAAGTTCAACTTTCAAGACGCGGAGTTCATCTGGAAAGCTTGGGCTGCTCTTCTTGTAGTTGCAGCTTTGAGCAAACAACTCATGTTCTAAGCTCTTGCACTCCAGCCTTCGCACTGTGGCCCAAGATATTCCAATGGTGTCAAATGGGCTCCTTCTTCTCTGTCAGCTGGGAGGAGCTGCTATCTGAATGCTACTCTTTTCATCGACCTTTATCAAACTCTCAGCGCAGAGGTTGGTGGGCTATTCGATGTATCACGGCATGGTCTCTTTGGACGAGGCGGAATACTACAATCTTCAGCCCACCTTCGAAGCAGGTCTGCAGTACTCTTTCGGACATACAGCTTCTCTCTTATCTTTGGATCTCCAACAGGTTCTCCAAGGCGAATTTCTCTTGGTCGGCTTGGATACTAAATCCACTTGAGGCAATAGGGAATTGTTAGTCCTCTTTAATCAGTTCTCTTTTTCTCCTCTGATGTTTCTTTCTTTTTAGGGGTGTCTCCGCCTCCTCCTTAGAGGTTGAGCTCCTTCTTCTTATTAATATACTCCCTTCGTCCCCGATTAATAGATACATTTGTTTTCACTGTTTCACAGTATTTAATCTATCATTTTTTTCATGAGTGTTTGGTCATTTTAAGTTTAATAATTCTTATCCATATCATAATTTGAAGTATAAATTTTCTTAATATATTTTTTTTGAATTTTTTTCCACCATTTTTCTTATTAATTATTTGAGTCAAACGTTAAACTTTCACTACGTGGAAGTTGCAATGTTCGATGGCAGTATGATAACGTCATTTACCGCGGCGTTTATGTATAAATGTTGCTTCTACGTTGTTTGATCGGGGGGACGGAGGGAGTATCAATTATGAGGTTGCTTTAAAAAGAATTTAGGCTTGGGATCATTGGGATATAAGAAGACAATGAACAGCGCCTTAATTAGTTTCCGATCCAAAACCAATCACATGTCGTGTTTTCCGCAACAGTTTTCGTCCTCAATGTCCTCAATCTATTGTCACTTTAAATTTTTTTATCTAAATTAATATTATATTTATTATTTAATTCATTTTATATAAATTTTTATTATTACCATTTTTAAAATTTGTTCTCACCATTCCAATCCATTCTCTAAACTTTTTAACGAGTGCAAGAGTAGAGTAATTGCATTGCGGAGTATAAGATTAAAATAGAATTTCTTGTGAATTAGACTAATGAGCTAGAACCACCAAATTACCGATATGGTTAAATATATGCTCTCTTATCCGTTAAAAATTGACCCATTTTATTTTAAATTTTTATAGTATTTAACCTATAATTTTTTTTACATAAATATTTAATTGAAAATATTGAATTTTAAAAAAGTAAAAGTGAAATGGTACTCATCTTTGAGCAGATAGAGTACTAGATAGTAGCTCCTAGTCTAGACGAGCGCGAGCTAACAAAGTAGCACACTGTAATATAAGATTGAAAGTTTGTCAACAAAATAAATAATACTCCTATATATATATATATATATATATATATATATATATATATATATATATATATATATATATATATATATATATATATATATATATATATATATATATATATATATATTAGACCAGATTGAAAGTGATTTGAGTGTTCTCCAAAGTTTCGGGTTCTGCGTCAAAAATCTTACTAACTAAAAGTGATTTGAACCGTGTATTTCTTTCTTTCTTTCTTGCATGGCAGCAGCATGCATGCATTTCATGATTTAAGCAACGTAAAGTTGATTAACACACTAAATTAGTGAGGCTAACCACCTGCATGCAGATCATAACTAACCAATTATTTGCTTGCCTCCATCTCCTATATACTCCATCCACTAATAACTAATCACTATACACACACACACACACAATGATCACTATTGTATAGACCCATGCATGAAATCAAACAATAGCCTATAATTAAGTATATCTGTCAGCCCTTTTCCCCCTCTCACTTGAACATTGAACTGTTGTGAGAAAAAGAGAGGAAAAAAAAGTAATTTGATAGTATTATACCAAATGATGAATTAATCAATAACTACATTCTCACAAATTGATGAGCGCTATATGTCTGTGAATATAAATATTAATTATTGTACTCCCTACGTCCTCAAAAGATTTTTCTGTTTGACTGTACGCGGAAATTAAGGTGAATATATGATTTTATGTAGTTTGACACAATTATTACTGAGTTGAGATTGCACAAAAAATGAGATATAAAAAATAAATATAAAGTATGAATAATTTGATAACTTTGAAGAAAAGAAAATTTCATTTAAGGAAAGTATATAGTTTTTCAAGAACAATAAAAAAAGAAAATATATATGTATAATTTTTCAGGGGCGAATAAAGTATGTAGCAATAATTACATCGTCATCTAATTATAATTAATAAATCCAGAATGCATGGCTTAAAGTAATTAATATATACTCCATTGGATTAATTAAGGATTGAATTAGATATATAAATGTAATGTGTGCGTGCTTATACAGACAATAGGGGGTTTCAAACATCAACTTGTCTTCCAAAATCATTCACCAAAAAATTACAAAATTCACTTTTAAAATTCACCTCTCCCAACTAATCCCTCAAACATACCTTTCTTTTTTACAAAATTCACTTTTAAAATTCACCTCTCCCAACTAATCCCTCAAACATACCTTTCTTTTTTATAAAGATAATTATATCAATACACTATTTTTTTCTTTTCAAAATTCAGTTCATGGGAGTTAGAAATTTATTTTGAGAAATTTGGGAAAGTGTATTTTAATTATTGATGGATAACATGTATGTGAGTGGAGAAAATTGAGAAAAATATTATTTTATAAAAAAATAATAGATTTAAGGTTGTTAAATATATTGAAATTGAGAAAGTTGGAAATTTTTTTTTTGGAAATTTGGGTGATAAACTGAAGGTATGTGTATTTTTTTGGGGAAAGGGATGCAGGGAGTGGACCAAAACGTGCCACGTGGCAGTGGGGGTGGGGTTAGGAGTGCCACGTGGCAGTGTGGGGGTGGGGTTAGGAGTGAGACTTTTAAAACTCACGCACACACTGTAGATATTCGGACCTCCCAGTCGGGGAGGTCCCAAATTTGTTTGAGGAGAGTGAGTCACTTTGTTTGAGGAGGTGAATTTGTACAAATTCACCTCCAAAAAACAAAGTTTGAAACCCCTAATGACATTGGCACATTTAAATGATCATGGCAAGTGGTCAATATACTATTCGTACGTATCTGTTTTTTAAATAATAATAAAAAAAGAATCTCTTTTATTCTCATATAAACAAACATACATGTTCGCTTATGCTCCCGGAACAATTTTTAAAATGGCGATAAAGTTATTCCGGAGCATTAAAATAAAGTAGGTAAAAGTATTTTCAAAAGAAAACATTTCAATATATATATATATACCCATTAATTTTTATTAAAGGGGAGCATAACTTTTGGAATGGAAAACCCGATGAATGTAATGCATTGCTTCCATTGTATTTGACTTTTTCATGTTTTAAAAAATTTAATATTTGACTAAAATATTTATAATATAGATAAAAAGTGAAAAAAAATAAAAAATTTTTTAGAAAGGATGTATTGCAATTATAATATGAATATGAATTATTTAACTTTAAATATCTAAAATTTTATGAAAAATATATTAAATACTCACTACATGGAGAAGACAGTCTTACTGCGGCCTCCGCCGCAGTAAAATCTGACTTCTCCACGTAGTGACTATAAACTAGCAACAATTAAAGGATAATTATTCGATGATGAAGGGATTATATAATGCAACAAAATTTTGCTCCAACCCGTGGTAGAGGAAAGTCCTCGTTCATGCATACGTGGCATACTACTATTGGTTGAAACCACTACTATTAATTATAGATTGTCACCCCCATATGGCACCCCCGTAATTAATAGTGATAACACAAATTAATACTGATATGCCACATATGCATAGGAATGATGACTTTATCATCCTTCCTAGTCTGGAACAAAATTTTGTTCAATATAACGTGTCTATATGCTGAAAATTGCTAAGTTTTTGCCGTGTCAATGGGTGAAGACAACTTTTGACACCTAAGCCTCCAGTTTTCTCATCGATCATGACCTAAAAGTCCATAGCACACTTCACACTTTGTCCCTCCAAATTTGACTTGGCAGTAGGGGTGAAAGTTGAGGACAGCTTGACCTCGGCTCGGGACCGGCTCGATTAAAAGTTCGATCGTGCTCGTTCATATTATTTTCAATTCAAGTTTGAATAAAATTTTAAGCTCGATACATTTATTAAGCCGAACATGAACAGTTTAGTGCTCGACTCGGCTCGATTTTATTATAACTTTTCCATTGATATTTGTGAATAGCTCGAGCTCAACTCGAGCTCGGCTCGATTTAAACGTCGTTCGAGTTCGTTCATATTATTTTTAAGCCAGGTTTGAACACAATTTCAGACTCGATATAATTTTCAAGCTTAACATGGACAATTAGTACACGGCTCGGCTCGGCTCGTGTTTTCACCCCTACTTGGCGACACATGTGGTAATTAATTATTTGATCCATTTACTTGGTGAAAACTCGATCGCAATGAATAACAATTTCAATCTTCTTTAAAAATGTCAAATGTATATATAGTGAAAATGACCATATGTTGAGTGGAATTAAATTAGACGCTGGATATATAGTATTATTGTTTGAAGATATACTTTCTTTATAGGTTCAAGTTGCTATAGGTTAATTAAGGGTTAATTATGAAGCAAATGAGAGATGGTTCAACATGATCACTAGCTAGTTCAATGCTCTATAAATTCTCGAAATGACTCCATCATCTTCTTCAACCTAAAGAGCTCCCAAGCTTCATTTCCCCATAGATTTTATATTAATCTTAGGGTTCTTCTTAGTTTTCCGAGTAGATTTCATTTTTAAACTCATATTTAATTAGTTCGTTCATTTAGTCTCTCATTTAGGAATTTTATCAACTTGAGTTCATCTACTTCACCATGAACATGATGGGTTTTCTCTATTTAGCACCATTTATGCTTTTTATAATGTTGAGTAGCTAAATTCCTATTATCTTTTAGGAATTAGTGAAGCTTAGATTATGGGCATGTGATGTTCTTGATGAATGAATATTGTTTGATGATCCATGTTTGTATTTCTCTGATATTATTAATTAAATACCTTGATAAAGGATTATTGTTGGCATGATTAGACTTAGATATAAGCTAATTATGTTAGATCGTAGAGAAATGCATGTTAGGTTAATTATAGGATGAGAGTTCATAATTAACTTAAGAGGATAATTGATTAATTCACAATAAGTTAGGGAACAAGACATTGTTGCTAGTTTATCTCTGCATACCATTGAGAGAGGGATTTAGACCCAATATATTTTCCTACATAGACTCAACAATGTTCATGAGTTAAGTTGTTAGCCATATACTCATGATCCTAGTGGAACATAATTTCTAGGAGGTAATTTAGTTTAATCGCATGTTTTAATCACCCAAGTTCTCGCTCTAGTTTAATTGCTCTAGTTGTTTAGTCATTTTTAATTCTTGTTCATGCATTTTATAATTTAGTCCTCACTAATCATTCAATCAATTCCTTAGCATAGTTTTTATCGTAATTCACACACAAATTACACAAAATCCAGGTCCCCGTAATTTGACCCGGTACTCCCGGTTTTATTACTTGCGATCACTATACACTTACGATGAGTCACTAGTGCATTATAGGACCCGTTACTAGCCTCCATTTATTCACAAACCCCTCATTCTTCCCTAATCACATAATCGATCTCTCATTCACAAACCCTCTCCACCAGCTCCTCTCCCTCAAACCTTCCTCCTCCATAACAACCACTAATCCCTTACCTTTACCCTACACCATCTCCTATTCGTTTGTACATATTTACTTTCAAAGAAACGAGACTCATCGGAACAAAAATAAAAAACGGCTCATTATCAAGGTCAGATAGTTCTTCCTCTTCTTTCTTTCTGTCTATCTCTCACACTTTCTTTCTTCATCCACCTCTTCACTAAAAATTTCGCATCAGTTTTGTTGAACAAAGATAAGAAAGGGCTCCCATCAAAGTTTAACGGCGGCGACGAGATCTGCTCAGCGTTCGGATCCGACAAAGTTTAGCAAGATTCAAGATTTGTAGATGATTCTTTGCTAGATCTGAGATCTGAATCTGTTTTTCGTCATTTTGTTTGTTTGTTTGTTCAACTTTTAGGTTTGTTCAAGTTTTATTTTATAAATTGTTTTAGGTTTTTTTGTAGATTCTAATTCATCTGTTGGTTCAAGATTTGTATTTTTATATATTTACGATTTGGGTGAAGTGTATGAATGAAAGATATCTAGATCTGTATTCGTAAAGATTTCCAGATTTGTTGAAGGTTTAGATTTGGATTTATTTCCAGATCCGAATCTTTATTTTTTTGTTTGAAAAATTATATGGTAGTGGGCTTGGGCATTGCTAGCCCGATACCGGTTGTAACGCCCTCGGTAACGCGCTGCTAGAAAGCAACAGGTCAATTTGTAAAGGGGGAGTAACGCATACACCCGTTACAATTTGTAACAGGTAAAAGTAACGCATTGGGGCGTTACCCCTACTTTCAAAGGTGTAGTAGATTACCAAACGCCAGTTTTACCGATATATAAAAAAACTTAATTACATCATTTTTTAATCCAAAATTTTAACTATGAATGGCTCATAGTAATTCAAAAAATAATAAATTAGTCATAAAACTCTTTTACGTAAATAAATATTTATTTTTATTTTTTAAGCACTTAGGTACCGGTACCCACTATCGTCGGTTGGGTACCGTAGAATTTCCTGAGATTCTCACAGGCATCGTTAAGGTAAGGTAGTTTCTTTCCTTCTTTTTATTTTCTCCCATTTTTCATCATTTCAGATATAGCCATAAAAAAATCACCCTTTGTCTGTTCCTTGCGAGGCGACTTCTAGGAAGCGACCACCACCGCTGTCGTCCTCACCTTGGTCGCTGCTCTAGATCTGGCCACCACAACCACTCTTCCAAATTTGGCTAGATCTGGGTTTGTATTTAAACTTTTAGGTCGTACATATTTCAATTTTTAGGGTTTGGTTTAGTTTCAATTAGACTTGTGGTGTAGATTTGGAGTTTGTTTTTTGTATTTTTGGATTGAAAATCAATACAATGATGTTGTATTTCTGGGTTTGGAACCATAATTGAGTTTTTTGTGTTTATGGGTTTGAAATGAATAAAAAACGATGAAGTTTTGAGTTATGGTTAAAATTAATTCAGATGAATTTGATTTGATTTTTTTAATTTTATAAAATTAATTAGTAGCGGCTAAATAACGGATTTTCAAGAATGTAACACCATATTTGATAGAGAAACGCAAGTAATTAATTAGATCAGAACCGCGGTGGCTCGCCGTTCAAGCGTTTTCAAAATCACAAATTGGACGAAGCTCAAGGAGATATACCAGCTAAATCATGCAGTAATATATATGCAGCAGGGAAACATAAACAAGAAGAAGACAATCAGGTTGTGAAGTTATAATTCTGCCGTGCTTCACTCATCAATTGTTACAGATAATTTGAAATTCAATAACTTGCTCTATATATCTTTATTTGAAAAGTCATTGTGATGTAATTTGATAGTGACTTAATTATATTCTACCATTGTTAAGTACGAAACAATAATTTAATCGATCTGGATTGTGACAATGATTTAGTTCATAGTATTGCTTCCAGCACTATATAATGGTGTGTTCATCTCAAAGAATTTTTTCTCCTTACAAACTTCTCAACAAAGATTTATAAAAAACCATAATTGTTTTCTTCTTTCGTTCGTACGTAGTCCACTACCCTAAATCTAATGAAGACGCCAACCACTTTCTCGCTCTATCTCAATATAAATTGATATGTTTGGCTTAATGAGTAGAGATTTAAGTATAATACACTCCTATTTATTAATGATGAATATTTAGGTTAATTCAATATTGAAAGCAGCTAGAGATCAAAATATCCAATTGCTAGGTAAAAACCCTAGCCGCTCTCTCTCTCTCTCTCTCGGCCAAAAAAAAGGTTTGCTGATTTGTTCCACTTTTTTATATTCCATTCTCGTTTCTGCACTATAAATGATTAATGGTTTTAGATAATCTATTATTTTTTTAAAAAAAACGTGTAACATTGTTAATCATTTATAATTGAAGATAAGAGAACTACAAAAAAAAATGGGACAGATGATCATGTATCTCGGATTGGAAGGAGAAAGAATGGTGGATTGGTTGAAAGGTCAGGTCCACTTTTGGTTGCTACCAAGGAAGAGGAGGAAGGGGTGGTAGTAGTAGTAGTAGACTAGATGATGGGAAAGAAGGGTAACCCACTCGCAACTACGTCTAGGACCGACTGAACCACCATTTGCTTGGTTTGGTTTGGTCACAAGCAAATTAGGCGTTAGCTACGATTTCCCATCCTCAACCAACACATCAATCAAATACCCAATTGCTTCCTTCCTTCCTTGGACCACTGACTCGCCGTAACTTTTAAAACGTGACTTCAAGTGGACGAAAAAATAAACATGATCCTAATAGGATGATAATTAAAGTCAATGGATCACCAGTGCACTTTACTCTTGTTTAAGTGTCAGTATTATCGGTTTCTAAATGTAGCGGCCTGATACGTTGTAATCCCATTTTAGTAATGGTAGAAAATTGAGAGTAAAAGTTCACAAAATTCAAATTAGTAATGGTACACTGGGTAATCAAATATCCAATATATTCATTTTTAGGTCGTCTCATCAAAACTTCAACGTTTTCTATAAAAGAAACTTTTCTACATCAATTTTACCTTACTACCATCATTTTCCATTCTCATTTCAAAAAGTTATTTTTGTCTTGTAAACCTACTTTATTTTATTACCCTCTAATCAACCACTTTTCTTAATCTCTGTGCAAAGTCAAATGCTCTATATTTGGTGGGACAAAGAAAGTAAATGTTAAAAACCACTCATAGATAACATTTTAAAAAAATACAAATTATTTTAAAAAGTTATTACCAAACACACTGCTACTACTACTGAACATAAAAGTAGCTAGAGTTTGGGAAACGTACAAATCAAATGGAGCCGGCAGGGACCGACATGGTCCCGTTTAACAATAGTTATTTCAAATAGTTGTAGCGTTTTGGATAATTTTTTAATGGTTGAAATCAAATAGTTACAGCTAAACGTTAAATTTTATCCGTAGATAGTTTTTCAAAATGCAAAAACTACTTTTAAAAAGTAAAGAAACGTGGAGTGGAGGGAGGAATCGAACAAAACAAATGTAGCACCGAAAGAAATGAACTATCTTGGCTGGCTTTGATATCTTTTGAGTG
Organism: Stellera chamaejasme; assembly: GCA_024586325.1. Classification (NCBI taxonomy): domain Eukaryota; kingdom Viridiplantae; phylum Streptophyta; class Magnoliopsida; order Malvales; family Thymelaeaceae; genus Stellera; species Stellera chamaejasme. The sequence goes on along the minus strand of CM044982.1, from coordinate 6,244,881 downwards.
ACATTTGCACAAAAAATGAGATAGAAAAAGTAAAGATAAAGTAAGAATAGTTTAGTAACTCTGAAGGATAAAAGTTTTCTTTAAAAAAAAATATACTCCTCCATCTAACAAATATCCAATATATTCTTTTTGTGTCATCCCAGCAAAACTGCAACATTTTATAGAAATGAAACTTTTCTACAACTTTACCTTGCTGCCCTTCATTACTTTCCCGCTCCAAAAAAATATTTTTGTCTTATATACCTACTCTACCTTATTACTCTCTAGTCAACCATTTTTCTTAATCTCCGTGCAAAATCAAAGTATATTTGGTGGAACGGATGGAGTACAATTTTTCATAGATAACGGAAAAGGAAATATTCAATTATTAAAGGATGCATGGAGCAAATCATAGAGTACTCACATGCATGCATGCACATTCATATATCAATGTGTCATGACTCATGACATGACAGTGACATCCATAAACTTATTCCACCTTATCAATTCTCTCTATCTCCCCATCTCTCATTTACAAATATCTGGGCTAGGCCCACGATCGAGCTTTGCTTTATGGGCTCTACTTCATGGGCTTCTTTTCTTCTAATTACAGTATTTTTCTACTACACAAAATAAAGCTACAAGTGAAAATTATCTTACGATTCTGATTATCTCCTCTGTTCTACCTAACACCATAACCATATGCCGGATTATTTTGAAGCTGTTTTTCACTCTATTTAAATTGAAACGGAAATGACTTATGTGTACACCAAGTGTTTCCTTTATTGGTGTCATCGATGACATTTATAGTACATAGACTTGTACTTCTCACCCCACTTTTTTAAGAAATATACCGTACTTCTATTCAGCTGTTTGATTTTTTTTTCCTTCATACAAAGTTTATCAACTTTCTTAAAATATTTTTTTTTTGTCTTTTTACCATCCGCTTACCAAATTACCTCTACTTATACACCATTTTTTTTATATAAGGGTGAGTAGCATGCTAGTACCGTGTGATTGAGTGGCATGCTAATAACTATACATCATTCAAATTCTAGTAGATTATGCACTTAATTGGCATCCGGTCATGATTTATCACATCATATCACATTCTTTGTACAAAACCATATCTAAAGACCTTCATGTACTTGTATTCAGCGGTTGAACACTCCCTCAGCAAAAAAAAATAAAAAAAATGGCATGTTTGTCTAGACAAGAAATTTAAGTAGGAGTAGAAAATGTTGGTAAAAAACAATAGGAAGGATTTGTGAAATGTGAGAGTGTTTAAAAAAATGGGAGTAATAAGCTAAAACTAAAAAAAAATATTGTACTATTAAAAACAGAACACAACAATTTTTAGAAGCATCTTTTAAAAGCAAAATGTAGCAACATTTGAGGAAAGTTGATGGTTTGTTACTTCTAGCACAGACAAGGTTTTAATCCAGCACTTCATGGCAAGTGTAAATTGCAGTACTCTATAATAATTCAATAAAATTGTAACATCGAACAAAAATAGTCATAGATTGTGGTATAATTTCTTAAAATAGATATGAAAGCAAACAATTATTTCAGTTGAAAAACCAATTTAGTTTGGCTAAATTTTATAACATATATCCATTGTTTTTAGAACTTCAAGACCGATGCGAAAAAAGGTAAGAAGTAAAAGTCAATAAGAGAGTTAGTTATTTCAACAATTAAAAAAGAAAATGTATAAAAATTAAGAAGTGGTAACACAATCCTATAGTATTGGGTGATATGTTCATCCAAAGTAATTATCCATCCAAAGAAGAGGTGACACAATCCTAATAGTTTGTCTTTACAATAATTTGAAGAAAAAAATCAGTCAATAAAAAAAGTTGTAATAAATTAGAATGATGTGATTCAAACTCATTGAACTGATATACGATTTATCCATAGTACTTTTTTATAGTGTTACAATTAGTCAACACATAAAATTGTACAGTAAAATCTGTGGACAATGCCTTTTTTAAGTTTGCGACCTAATCCGTTCTCAAATTAAGTTTTTGTTACAATTTGGTCATATATTTAAGTTACACGTCCTAATGTCATCTTTTCCGTCCAAAATTGACGTTTAAATGAACGACAGCGTTTGAAATGTCTTTTTTACCCTTAATTAATTACTGCAATACATTTCAATATTTTAAAACTTAAAAAATTCTACCCAAACAGTTTTTAGATTAACTCATTTACCCCATCTCCTCTTCCACCTCATTTTTACCATCTCCCCACTCAACTAATGATTCTACGAGCTTGGTGAGCTGCGGGTCGAGTCAGGTTAGGGATGCTTTCAAAATTTACGCATGGCTTTGCCTGAAGTGATTTAATTGGTTGCATTTTTTTCAGTAGGCAACGCCCAATTCTCGTTCTTTATTATACATTATGACATATGTCGGATCTAGTGAACATAGGCTGTGTTCGCAAAACTCAGGTTTTGCGAAACCTGGGTTTCACACCAACCAACCAAATAGTGGGAAATTTTCACATCACCACTAACATTAATAATATTTACCCTAAATCCCCAATACTTTTTGTATTACTCAAATTCATCCCTTTCCTCACCACATGCCCAACTATTAACTCCCCAGCCACGCCGCCACCAAACCCCTGCCGTTTCGTTTTACCCCAACATTGTTGTGCCGCCATCCCCTCCAAAACCTTTCATCGAGATTAATGCGAAACCTAGATCTGGTTCCACGAGATCTACTTCTAAGAGCAATTAAGGCGGCATGTTGATGCGGGTTTGGCAGTGCCCAGTCGAGCATCATAACGGTGGCCGACATAAGGGGCGGCGACGCAAGTGTGAAGCGGATGTGGAGGCGCGTAAGGCAGGGTGAAGCGGGTTTGTGAGACGGGGACAATGAGGTGGGTGGATAGGCGGAGAAGGACTGGATAGGCGGAGAAGGACTGGATGGTGACGCAAGTGTGAAGCGGATGTGGAGGCGCGTAAGGCAGGGTGAAGCGGGTTTGTGAGACGGGGACAATGAGGTGGGTGGATAGGCGGAGAAGGACTGAATGGTGGCTTGGTCGGGGTAGGGGAGGTGGCGCGTCTAAAAATTGGGGAGGCAACAATTGGGTTTGGTGGTGGTGGCGCAACTGGGTAAGGGATGAAATTGAGTAGTATAGAAGTATTGGGGGTTTAGGGTGATTTTTATTAATGTTAGGGATGATATGAAGTTTACTCATGCTTGATGTGAAACTAAGGTTTTGGAAAACTTCAGTTTGCGAATACAACCATAGTTTTTGTCATTTTTTGTTTTGTTTTTATTTATTTTACTTTTAGCTGTTTTCTGTATTTTTTTTTTGGGTTTTTGTTTTTGTTTTTACTTTTAGTTGTACATTAACATACTTCTTTCTTTTCATAATTTATGCACATTAGTCTCTAATTTTTTAATTTTTACACAAAAAACACACTTTTCTATATCTGTTTTTTTTACTTAGCTGTACAATAGCTTACATGTACCTCACTATTTTTATGATTTTTGCACATTAGTTCCTGAATCTTTAATTTTCACAAAAAAAAACATGTTTTCTCATGTTTGTGTTTTTCCTTTTAGCTGTAGAATAACTTATATGTACCCCTTTAACTTTTATAATATTTGCACATTAGTCCCTAAGTCTTTAATTCTCACAAACAAAAAACACATTTTTTCATGTTTGTGTTTTTGTTTTTATTGTAGAATAACTTACATGTATCCCTTTATTTTTATGATTTTTGCACATTGGTCCCTCAATTTTCAATTTCTACACAAAAAACATGCTTTTCCAATTTTTGTGTTTTTACTTTTAGTTGTACAATAACTTCCATGTATCCTTTTATTTTTATGATTTTTGCACGTTGGACCTCAATCTTTAATTTTTACGCAAAAAATATACTTTTCCATGTTTGTGTACGTCATTTCGCGCACAAATTTTCTTCTAACCCTTTATTTTTATGTTATGTACATATTAACCTAAGATATTTTTAGCTGAATATAATAAGCAGTTCTTCTACTTCTTTAAATGTTAAAAAAATCTCCTTAATATTTATACGTACAGCTTTTCAAGAATTAACCCTACTATACTTTGTTAAAATTTTGCAAACATATCGGTCGTTCCCAATTCTCTTAATTGCATAAAAAGTCATTTTCCTTTATACTGTTCACATATAAACCTCGAATACTTAACATGAGAATAGTTAGATTCAATCTTGCTTTTCTACCTCAAATATCTAAAAAAACGTGAAAAGATTGTATCGGCCGATACAGTAAACCTTGAAAAATCCAAATAGTTCTCAAAAAATGAATCGTGTTGAATAAATCAAAATATCTAATTAGCAAGATTCATTTTATAATATTCAACTTTATATCATTTACCACACGAAAAATTCGTACAACATTTACTATCGATTTTTTTCACTGTGGTCAGAGGAGAAAATGTGTTACGTATTTCAAAAAATTTTATCCATCATTTTAATTTATGTAATTGTTCCTGCCACACCGTGGAGAGCGGGTTTGAAAAGTAAACTAGTTTTATACTAACAATTAAGTATAATCTACACACAAAAAAACAAGAAGAAATTTTGGGATCTTCCTAATTTTTGTTCAGACACGAGAAAAAACATTAACAACGTAGTTTTAGGAATTATATAATTAATTCATGGTACGTGCACCCATGATCCTATAACTTTAATTATTGTACCACTGCGGCATGTTTTAACTTTTTTTGTACCAATAAAATCATGTTTCTAAGTTTTTTCTTCATCCATGATCCTTTTCCGTCTGTTGACCGTTTGCTTTAACGGATTTGTAGGAAAAATGATAAAATCAACAACTCAATTGTTTTAAAAAAAATTATTTACACCCCAAATTTTAAACTTAACCATTCAGGCACCCCTAACAGTTTTAAACTTAACACTTTAACCCAAATGTTTTAATTCAGCCCAACAACACCCAGCCACCGTCAGGCCGCTGGCGACCGCCGCCGCCGGACACCACCGAAAAATGCTGTAAACTCAAAAAATATTCGAGAATGTAGATCAGGGCCTAGGACCACCGGATCCCAGTCCAGGGCCGCTGAATCGCGACCTAGGGCCGTCGGATCGCGGCCCTGGGTCGTCGGATCGCGGCCCTGGGTCGTTGGATCGCAGCCCTGGGTCGTCGATTCGCGGCCCTGGCTAGCGATTCGCTAGCCTAGGGCTGCAATCCGGCGGTCCTAGGCCTCGATCTACGTTCTCGGCTATTTTTTGAGTTTCTGGCATTTTTCGGCGATGTCTGGCGGTGGCGATCGGCAACGGTTGTCCGGTGGCGGTAGCGGCTGCCGGCTGCCCGTCGGTGGCTGAGTGTTATTGGGCTGAATTAAAACATTTGGGTTAAAGTGTTAAGTTTAAAACTGTTGGGATGCCTAAATGGTTAAGTTAAAACTTGGGGTGTAAATAATTTTTTTAAACAATTGAGTTGCTAATTTTATCATTGTTCCCATAAATTCGTTAAAGTTAACGGTTAATGGGTGGAAAAGGATCTGGATGAAGAAAAAACTTTAAAACATAATTTTATTGGTACAAAAAGTTAAAAAACGATAACTTTTCTTAGGAAAAAATGTTAGAATTAAATACTTTCAAATTTTCTAGAGTGTTTTTTTCCACTCTTTTTGATATAAATGGGGCTGAGGATTCGGAGGTTCGAAACACCTCTACAAATGTCCACTTTAAACGATGTCAAATTTAAATTCATATTTTCTTATAATTTAAGAGCACATAAAACGACTATTTTTTTCTGGTATAAAATAATTTATACCCCTATAGATTGTCGGTCAATATAGTAGTAATTAATTAATACCAACTAAACTTATTCCCTAATTTTGGACTAGCTCTCTTTTGATCTTTTCCCTCCAACCGGTAGCCAAATCCACAATGGCCGTTGTCATTGGTCACTGTTGCCGCCTCCAAAGCTCCGCCGCTTCAAATGGGCCTCATCGTCGTCGTTGTACGTACTAACTATGTGGCAACCACCCTCTGAACAAGTCAAATTTATCTTTCATGAAAATTTTCATCTTGATACACCTCTTGATCCATTTCTCAAATCTCTCTTCTCCCATAATTCGGACAAGGAAAGGTGATAAAAGTTCGAAGCTTTAGTATTTTCCAGTTCAGTACTCATTGGATTTTGAAAATTAATTAATGGGGAATTGTTGCTGGCATGAAAAGTCGACGGCGGTTGTGTGGGCCGGCCACGACTGGGGCTCGGTTGTGTCAAAGTACAAGCACGCGAACGAAGGTGATGATGATTCAGATGAACCAATTAATCATCACGTGCGAATTAGGTCCGAGACGGAGAGGCTGCTCAGCGGCGGCGGCGGTGATGAAAACAGAGATGAAGATAAAGATGTAAACAGAGACATGTCAATTTACTGGGCTTGTCTTTGGAGCAAGTTCTAACGAGGATGGTTAATGATATTACTCTAAAATTGTACTCCTATATAGTTATAAATTATCCTTTCGATATGTCATTATTTATGTACAATACAAAGTCCATAAATGCATAAAGTAAAACCACCTACGTCCAAAGAGGAAGACAAGATAATACATTAGCGATGAAAAATTGCAATGATCAATATGTACAAAAAAAGTAAAAGTCGAATCAGGGACTTAGGCTCTTGAATAAACTGTAATTGTGTTATATTAATTTTTTTTACAATCTAAATCAATTCTCCAATAATTTTCTATCACAAATTTCTCATCAATTTTTAAAAATACTCATTCTATTCTAAGAAAATTGCAGCTTTTGTTTTCGTTGTTTCACAGTATTTAGGCCAAATTACAGATTACTACCCTGAACTTTGATGACTCGTTCAATGAAGGATCTGAATTGTAACTCGTCTTGACTCGTACCCTAAACAATTGGAGTGGTGCACTTAAGGGCCTTGACCAAATTTTCGTTAGTTGACTAACGTTAAAAATGAAAGAAAATTACATATTTAATTACCTAACTTTGAACTCTTTCCAAATTTACCCCAAAATAATAAAAATGGTAATAATGATATGTTTGTCAAAAGTATTGCAACAATATTTTTTATTGTTGGCCTATAACTTTAATTATCAGATATTTTGAAAAAAATAATTTAATGTTTATATTCTAAAATATTTTTTTCTTCAATTTACTTGATATTATTATGTTTTAGAATAGTTTTAAATATTTCCTCAACGATAAATATGATGTTATAATTTTATTTTGTATAAAAAGTATATTTCAAAAAATTAAATAAAGAAATTAAGCTTTTGACAGCAAATCTTTTTACTCATAACATTTTCTAACTTTATATTTATTAGAAAAAATCTAAAACTAAATAAATCTAACACTCAACAACCAACCAGAGAAGTTATATATAAAAATTTAACTCCGATGGGTGAAGGTGAAGGGGATGAAGGTGATAGAGGGTACAAGAGAGAAAGAAATGAGAGGGAAAAAAGAATTGGTTTCTTATGAATAATTAAGATAGTTCAGGGGTATTTGATTATTTATTAGTAATTATGAAGTTCCTAAAATTAGTTAACTTATCATTTACGACCTAAAAACTTGTAAGAATGAAAAATTGGTCATCAAACCGTTAGAAATCTAACACCGTTAACAGAATTACTGAGTCGATGCCCTTAACTGCACCGAGTTAAATAGTTCAAGGTACGAGTCAAGACGAGTTACAATCTAGACTCTTCCTTGAACGAGTCATCAAAGTTCAGGGTACTAATCCATAATTTGGCCCAGTATTTAATCTATCATTTATTTTTATAAGCTTCCAGACATGTAAAGTTAAATTATTCATATAGTTCTCAAAATTTTATATCTAAATTTTCTAGATATAATGTTTTTGAACTTTTTTGAATTGTTTATCTTAGTAAAATTTTGAGTCAAACACTGCAATTTAAAACATCAAAATCAAACAGAACAATCTTTACAGGTTGGAGAGACTAACATTTTTTTGAAAAAAAATAATATAAAAGAACAAACAACCTAAACGAACAAAAAAAAAGAGAGAAATGGGTGAGGTGGCGTAGGCCCATTCGCCGTGCCACTAGTCATCAACAATGATTTTCCATAGAATACATAGAATAGAGAGTAACATTTGTTATAAATGATATTCAATATTTATGAAATACATGTTCAACATTTGTTAGAAATTTTCTAGATATATTCAACATTTATTTCTTTGATTTAAAAAATCAAATGATATATTGTAAACATTTTCAAAGCTAAGTGAGAAATGACAAAAAATAAAATAAAAGAATTCCAAGAGACTTGATATGAAAATGGAATATATATATATATATAATTAATTAATGAAATGACACACTAAGTAGTAGTAAATCATATAACAATGAGCGTCTAAACTATAAGTTTTTTTATTCAGTGATTCTGTCTAAACTACTAAACCATAAGTAATACAAAAGAGGATTGATATCTAAGGTCCAAAGATACTCTAGGGAAACAATAAGTAAATTGAGAACAAAAAAGAAAATGATAAGATTAAATCGAATTAAAGAAGACTCAGTAGCTGAATTGCAAGTATATCTAAAATTTAAGTGAGAAAATATTCCTACAACTAAAGGGCATTAATAACACTTTAAAATAATGATACTTATTAGCCGGCCAAACTCTACAAGCAATAAACCAAAGGCATTAAATAATAAAATGAAAGAAATGAGTCAAACTAAAAAAATAGTTGAAAAGAGAAAGAAATAGATTTATTTTGATTAAAATCACCACAAAATGACAAAATGAGAATCATCTTAATAAACAAAATTGAAAGAAACAACAAAAAATATAAAGGAATAAGTCTGAAAAAAAAAATATAAGCGTCAATTTGATTATGATAAACAAAATAACCTATAATGAACATTGACAATATCGATTTTAGAAAATTTACCTAAAAAAGACTTCAACATTATTCCCAAACTATACCTAGATCTACATTTACTTCATTTAAGTTAATATACTACTCCCTCCGTCCTTGAAAAGTTGATTCATTTGTTTTGCTGTTTTCAAGGTATTTAATCTATAATTTATTTTTATGAATGTTTTGACATATAAAGTTGAATAATTTGTATGTGTATCATAATTTGCAACATATCCATTCCAAACATTTTTTTTTTGAATTTTTCTTCACTATTTAATTTAGAAAAACTCGAGTCAAACACTGCTACACAGAACATGAAAGTCAAATGAATCAACTTTTAAAGGACGGAGGGAGTATATATTACGAATATAATACATATTATGATTCTCTAATATCCAGAACATGGAAAGTAAAAAAGATACATATATATATATGGTAAATAAAAAAGTAAGGTAGAAAAACTTAAAACTCTGTAAAATAAAAAAGTAGCGATGACAAAAAAAAGTGCAAATCAAAAGTCATTATAATATGCATTAAACTAAGTGTCTCTTTTAAGTAAGAAATTGATAATCTTTTTGGTCAATTTAAACTTGGATCTTGATTTAAAAAATATCAAAACACCAGTGAAAAATATAAATGTCATCAATTGAATCATCATAAAATCTTCATTTTCATTTAGATCATTAGATGAGAAAGAGAAATGACACATATATGTGTCATGAACAAAAATAATGTCCTGAATGTAAAAGAGATCAAAATTAAATGCGTTTCGGATAATATAAAAGAAATTTGGTCAATTTTTTTTCAAAATTATAGTGTCAAATCATTTTTTCTACAATTAATATATAGTTATAATTTCATGTCTCTTTCTCAATTGTTTTTGTTTAAAATATATTCCCATAGTCTGAGACGCTATGCTCCATCCGCAGGAGATTTGATTCGCTATATGTTGACATTGTTTTAAGCATAAATATTTCATTCCAAAATCTAAGAAAGCGTAGGCACATGTCTACCCGTTCTTGTGTTCATCGTAATCATATATCTAGCCCGTTGTTTTATTCTTGATTGCCAAACTCTAAATCGTCCGACTCTGACTCATGCTAGCAGTTTACAATGCCTAATTTTGTTTCAGTCACCACAATTACAACCCCACTGTTTATTGGGATAATTCTGAATAGGTCCCGCCCTTCTCTTGGAGTGTACCAAAACTTCCTTTCAGCAGTGGTCGATTTTACACCGGGGCCATTGATGATGGTGCGTCGTTTTACAACGTAGACCATTCAGTTCAATCAGACAAAACTTGCACCAAGGTCAAGAAGAACTAAAACTTCGATAAAACCAGAAAAGGACCGACATTTTAACAGAAAACCAACTCAACTGGGGAAACACATGAAACATGTTGCTTGTCAGAAAGCATACACAGCAGCAGAAGACGAAGAAGTATGCAAACTCATCATCATCAGAAGACACAGAGGGCCGCAATGATGTTCCAGCTCTACTGAAATTCACCATGTTTTACTACTAGTTTACAGGCAGCAGCAGCAGCAGCAACAAAGTTAAGCTGAGAAGCAACATGCATGACATTATATCCAACCCAAGAGGGTTTTAAGGACTTAATCACTGGCATGAGTAAGTAAGTCTAAGACTCAGCTGCTCCTAAAATGAACAAGACCTAGACTCTAAAAGCAGCGATGAAACTGACCTAATTCAATGAGACCCCCCAAAAGATGCAAGTGAGCCACCACCAGACCAGCATTTCAGTACCTGCAACTGACAGGGATTAAGCTCTCCACATAAGGGCACACATCAAACCAGAAATCTTCCACATCCAGCACCAGCTTATGGGACGAAGTGTTATGGTTATAAAACCACAAACAAAAGGTATCTCCTTTGATCTGCTTCAACACCAGTTCCACATCCCCCCATACCATCCCTGTAGGAGCCACATTCCTCGGCAAGCCACTGATTGTGAACGTGTGAGACCAATTGGCCCTCTCGCCGTCCATCCCATTCATCACCCACAACTGGAGTTCTGAAGTTGAAGAGCCGTATCCTGGATAAACAGCAAAAGCCAGAGAACCCTTATAGCACGCGAGGTTCAAATTTGCGTACAGAGGGGTCTGAGGTAAGGGTAAGCTCCCAAAACGCTCATCAGCCATGTTGAAAGACAGCAGGACCTTGCGGTTCAAACTCTCGCCCAATCGAATCGTGACCCAGTACAAAGTCCCGTTCACTTCGACGCCGTTGTGCGCTCCGCAAATCGTGAGGGGGCCGTAGTCGGCATCGATTTCCTTCCACGAATCCCTGCGCCACGAGAAAACCTCGGCCTTTACCATCGGCGGCGCATCGTCCGTGCGGCTACTATCTGCAGCATACACAATTCTAACAAGCTTATTATCATTATTGACGCAATCGAAACCGAACCCAAGGGAGACCATATGGATGGGATTGCCCTCCGGTGAGATGATCGCCGGGCGAGGAAGGTGCTCGAACTGCCTCATGGAAATGTTCCAGAGAACGAAATCGAGCCCCTGGTGAGGGGAAATGTCTAGACAGAGCAAACCGTTGGAGGAACCGACCATCCTGGGGAAACGATTGAGGGTTCGGAGAAGCGGCACTTCCAAATCGAGGGTGGTGGAGCGCTGAGAGCCGGGGTTGTCGTGGAGCAATATGCCGAATCCGCCGCCGGAGGGGATGTGGTAGCGGCGGAGGAGAAGGGAAGGGTTGAGGGAGGAGCGGCGGAGATGGGTGGCGATGAAGGTAGGGTTCGCGGTGAGATCGGCCCAGTGCTTGGAGACGGACCTGAATCGAGTGAGGGTTTTGACGGGGAGGCGGGAGAGGATGTCGACGACGGTGTCGTGAGAGAGGGCAGAAGAAGGAGATGATGATGATGAAGAAGACATGGTTCTTCGTCTTCTAGCGGAAGAATTCATGAGCCTCTTATTTATGCCTAAATTATTGTGGCAGGGCACTGTGGTTTTATACTCCCCCACTCAGCTTGCAGTTTTTTTTCTTCATTTGTTTTTTCAGGGTTTAAGATAATTTCCCAGCTTGCATTTCTTTTATTAATGTTTCATCTAACTTTCTAATTCAAATTCGTTTCATAGTCCGTAAACTCAATTAACCTAGTGTTTGACTTCCGAGTTGATTTCAACAATAAAATACTCCCATTTCATAAGGTCAACCACCCATTCCAACATGTAGAGATTCTATTTTGATGAATTGTTGTCACAAATCCAGACTCATATAATACAAATTCATTCTTAAATAGATACTACTACTGCTACTACTACTCACTATAGAATGAAGTAGGAACGCAACCAACTTGAACCAACTCCTACTACTAGTTTGTTCAGCACCTTGATCAACTCAGTAAAGAAGAATCACAGCCCAGCTCCGGGATGGAACACAACACCTCAGCTGTAAGCACCTGACCACCACCTACCTATTCTTAACCCACAAGAAAGCAACCCACCTGAAAGATTTCCACTGATATACGCACACTTGTTCTCGTCTCTCATAGCTCCAAACCTTGCTTCCTTAATTACACTCATCAAACTCCACACTCAAACTGCACCCAACAATCCACTGACTCCAGGATCAAGCCTCTTGCTTGCAAATTCTGTCTCATCAAATGTCACAACATAGTACATTTTTTTATCATATCTGAGAATTTTATAGGTGGCGTAGAAATGTAACTACAAGTTAAATTCATGCAGCTCCAAGATGTCCTCTTTCTATTATAGGAAAAGAGGCAAGGGAGGGCAAAAAAAACAATGTGAGATTCTTTGGATCTATTTACAAATACATTACAGTTTTCATGCAGCTCCTGCGAATGACTGATCCCACCATTCGTGAATTCCATGGGCTCGCTTCAATTCTGGAGTATGGCAGAGGTTTATCGTGACAAAAGCTGAGGGGAGCAGATGCAGAGGTACCTCTGAACCACTCTTTAATGCACTAGTTAAAGAGTTCTGTGCTGCAAGTCTCTCCATTTTCCCAGATTTACTGTTGTCCATTCTTTTCTTGTGTTCAAAGTATCCCACATATCCATAGCAAATGCGATCCGTTGGGTTCACAAACAGATAAGGAATCCAACTAGACAACAGAGTGAAAGGATCTTGTTGCTCACACTTCGAATGCCGGTGGCCCTTGGTAGCGACACAAAGCCTCGCTTTAACCATGCTGCCTGTGAAGTGTACTCCATGCTTCAGCTTCTCGTTCTTTATTTTATCAAATGAACCAGACAAGGATGGGAAGGGTGGGTTGAATAGGTAAGCCTCGACCAGCGAGCCCATCTTAGCCATGTTCTTTCCAGCAAGTAATGCAATTGCTGAGCCAAGTGAGTGTCCCACTAACCAGACATTGGCAGCACCATTCTCTGAGATAACGATGTGGGCTGCCTGCATTGCGACCTGGAAGCGAGAAGTTTCGTGGAGTTTGTGGCGAGTGAACATCAGGTCCAGTTTAAGGTCACGAGACCTGGTAGCTGGCTTGGTTATGGTACCCCGAAAAGCAATCACAAACTTTGGGGCATGCCCATTCTTATCCAGAACAGGTGGCCTGCATTCATATATCGCACCAAAAATGGAGCCATCAACATCATCCATGAGTAGATGAAGTAGCTGAAAATGGAAAGAACACCACCAGGCAGGTGAAAGAGGATGGGCTCCATGGCGAGTCTCCTGGCGGGGAAAAAATGCCTAATTAGTCCTACAACTTTTAAGGTTTTCGAGATATAGTCCTAAAACTCTTGTACTTCGAACCGTCAGCCTAAACGTCTAAGCCGTTACCGGGTTATAGTCCTAAAACGCAAGGTAGCGGACGGAATAGTGACGTGGATGACTGAAGGTGTTAACTTTTAAAAAAACGCGGACATATCATCAAACGACGTCGTTTTGATGCTTATATCAGAAACGAAGACGACGTCGTTTTGAAACTTCAGGGCCCAAAAACGACATGAGGAAAAGATTTAGGGGACTGAATTGGGGTTTGGCCGTAGAAAACCTAAATCTCTTCTCTCCTCTCGCGACTTGCAGAACACATCACATGTTCTGCCGCCGCTGCCAGTCCGTCAATGACCTGCCACCTCCCTCAACGAAGCAACCGATCGGTAAACACTCATCATCGGCGTTGCGCCTTGCAGCCCCCGTCGCCGCAATGTTGCCGCCACCGGTAGTCCTTCGCACGATGCACGGTAACAGCCTGACCCATCGCCGCCAAGCCCAAGCGACTTCCATGTACGTTTTGATGATCTGTCCTAAAACGACGTCATTTTAATGATCTGTCCGCTTTTTTTTAAATTAACACCGTCAATCATCCACGTCACTATTCCGTCCGCCACCTTGCGTTTTAGGACTACAACCCGGTAACGGCTTAGACGTTTAGGCTGACAATTCGAAGTACAAGAGTTTTAGGACTACATCTCGAAAATCTTAAAAGTTGTATGACTAATTAGGCATTTTTCCCCTCCCGACGGTCACATTACTGAATGTAAACCCCCTGAACCAAGCTTGCTGCCACACATCTTCTGTGCTCAAAGTTGCTCTTGCAAAAAATTCAATAATTATCTCACAATTTGATCACAATGACCATGTCACAAATTTAAATCCAGTAACAACCTCACTCTAGGACAATGCCTTACAACTTCTAAATAGGATTCATCTTCCAGCAATAAGCAACCCAATTCTAGGAGTCTTGATATGATACACATATGTGTAGGTACACATAGTAGATTAGATGCCTAATTTACAAAACAGTTTCAGTCCAAATCCACTAAAAAATATTAAATGTCTAAATTATCCCTACATACTTTCTCTATATATTGCTATGTGTACCTACACATATGTGCACCATATAATTGGTACAATTCTAGTCTCCAGACTTGATGTTGAGAAATGAGAAAGAGAACGTACCAATTAATAACAGATAGTATGTGTAAAGGTCCACAAAGGCTGAAAACTTGACTCCGAGAGGCAAACATTTCGATTCCTAATCTGCAAATTGTCATGAAACAGAAACCTCCATGTCTAATATGAACATCAAGAGAAGGTCGTTAGTTATTATAGCCTCTTACATTTTTTGTCCTCTAGATGGCAAACCATGACAGCTTTTATTTCTTACACACCACACAAAGAACACAATTTAATTCACGCGTAAACCTAAATCAGAAGATGACGAATTCTATAATCTTCGCACACGGGAAAACATATAAACCCAAGTTTCTAAGTCTGATCCGAATATCGGAAGCACGAAAGATCTGAAAGGAAGAACCAACGCTGCAAAACAAAAGGTCCATTCTGCAATCAAAGGATCTGAAATGGAGAGAGGTTACAAAAGGGAAAAACAAGAAAAGATGGAGGTGCGGGGAATCGAACCCCGTGCCTCTCGCATGCGAAGCGAGCGCTCTACCATATGAGCTACACCCCCAACATGACTTCAATGTCAGTATTCTGCCTCTTGATCGTTGCTTCAACCCTACCAACGACCTTGAGCTCTGCAAGTTCATTTATGAACACTCCCAGTCCCAGACAATAAAAGAAGAATGAAAACTCTTCAACTCTTGGACGACTAGTGTCTCTTAGTCTCATTAGCTAACTTGCGCTCGGCTCCATTCTGGGCGTTCTGTCAAGTTTTGGACGTGTATGTATGTACTCTGTCGACTTCTTTTCTGACCAGGCCAACGTTTGACCATCTGTTCAGATATTTGACCCACAACTACTCTAATCTAGTTATCCCTTCAACTGTTACCAATAATCTAGGAAGAGAATCTAAGGGGAGACGGGAGAGTGAAGAATCCCCGGTGATGGCTAACAGCGGCTCGCCGTCTCCGGCCGGCGAAGAGCGCCTGACTCCGGCTGCTCGCTTGTTTCTCACACCCAAATTTAGCTGCCATATCATTGCTGTTATGGGTTCCCACACCAGTCTCAAGCCTGAGATTATCAAGGAAGGTCTCAAACATACCCTGATCAAACATCCACGTTTTTCTAGCAAACTGGTGAGAAATCTTATCCTATGTTTGATGTTCAGATTGTTTTGTTTGAATTTATCGGTTACTTGTTCTTCTTAATTTACCAGGAATAAAAGATTAGTGGTCACACTATACATTGTTGTACTGTTTTTAACCATCTTTATGTGGGAATTGCCTGTACCAAAAGTCAGATGATGGCGGGAAAAAGAGATGGGTGAAGACAAAAGTGAATCTTGATTACCATGTGAGAGTCCCGGAGGTAGACCCAGAAATGGCATCTCCAGAAAAGTTCATAGAAGACTACATATCCTACCTCACTACATATCCTCTTGACCAGTCAAAACCCTTGTGGGAGCTTCACCTTCTGAATGTCAAGACTCCAGAAGCTGAGGCTGTTGGGGTTTTCAAGATCCACCACTCGGTGGGTGATGGTATGTCCCTCATGTCTCTGCTCCTTGCCTGCTGCAGAAAGTCCTCTGATCCTCAAGCCTTGCCTACTTTGCCTCAGCAAACACGCCACAAAGATTCAGATTCGGGCAATGCAGGCTGGTTTATGTGGCTGTTGTTGGCAGTTTGGTCTAGCTTTAGGTTGGGTTGGAATACTGTTGTGGACCTGTTGCTATTTGCGGCTACTATATTGTTTCTGAAAGACACAAAGACTCATGTGAAGGGTGACCATGACGTTGGCTGTAGCCCCAAGAAGATAGTCCACAGGACTATCAATTTGGATGACATCAAGATAGTCAAGAATGCTATGGGCGTGGTAGAAATCACACTCTCATTCGTCTTTGTTTTTGACAGCAAGGATTTGAACCTGCCAGTGTAGATTTTCCACTGTTGAAATTTTTCTGATTTTCCATTGTTATTGGCTGATTTTTTTCAGACCGTCAATGACGTTATACTCGGAGTAACACAGGCTGGTCTCTCCAGATATCTGAACAAGGCATATGGTAATCTTCTCTCTGCCTCTAATATTTCATTTTCATATCATTGTACTCAGTTAAAGTTCACAGCTTTGGGGACTAAAGTAAAGGATCAATTGGGCAGGTGAGATTGGTAACAACAACAATAGGCCTGAGGGAAACATTAATAATCTTCCAAGTAAGCTTCGCCTTAGGACAACCATCCTTGTAAATGTCAGACCAACTGCAGGAATCCAGGTGAAGTTTCTCAACAATTTTTACTGTCGGTAATATACTGGTATCTTACTGTAAGCCATAACCCTTAGTAGCAGATTGACAGAGGAAACAGAAGGAAGCATTGTTGGAAGATTTTCTTGCAACCTGAAACTTCAGTAACAAATTTGGTCTTTCTGCTCACAAAAACTTCTATACCCATTCGAAATGTCCAGTCAAAGTTTCATATAGTTGGTTAATAAAGGAAATGAAAGACTGTGAGCTGAAAGAGTTGTTCATTTTCATATGATCAAATGAATCAGGCATTGGCTGATATGATGGAGGGGTCCAAAGGCACGTGGGGAAACAAGATGGGATTTGTGTGCGTTCCTTTGGACATTGCTCTACATGACAATCCTCTGGATTACCTATATTCAGCTAAAGCTACAATTGACAGGAAAAAGAAGTCTCTTGAAGCTATATGCACATTCATAGCTAACAAACTCATCACTGGCTTGTTAGGAGAAAAGGTAACTGGTTCAATCTTTTCCTCTTTTTTCCTGTTTCAATTCCAAAGTTTTCCTGCCAAAACTTACTTTGACTCTAGTTTAAACAGCTCTCCAGTGCTATCATTCGAAGATTTCTTCTCAGCACGACAATGTCATTCTCAAATATTATCGGTCCTGTGGAAGAAATCTCTTTTTGTGGCCATTCCATGGCTTACCTGGCTCCCACCGTTTATGGCCATCCTCAGGTGAAAAGGAGAAGAAGTGAATAATCTGTTTTTAAGCAAACTGAAGAAAGAAACAAGAAACAATCTGCCTTGTTTGATGTTTTTGTTTTTCCTTTCTGTTTTCATTCTCAGGCTTTGACCATCCACTTTCAGAGCTACATCAACAAGATGACCATGGTTGTGGCGGTTGACCCAAATGTGATTCCTGACCCTCACTTGCTCTGTGACCATTTGGAAGAATCTCTCAGCCTCACCATCACTGCTGTCCAACAAAAAGGGAATTTCGTATGAACTAACATGAACTCAGGGTACACGCCTATAATTTGTTCATACTATCAAGGTCCGAGAAATTTGTACTATCATTTAGTACTAAAATACTAGACAGCTTCATTTATATCCAGTAACCAACCATTCATGTGCCACCTTTAAAGGTAGTTATGAATCTTTATTCTGTTTCAACATGGTTAAGTGAAAGGTGTTCGTGCCTCTAAATGTAGAAAAGCATCTCTCACTTGTCACCGGTTAGCTTTAATGTACATCATAGTTTAAATTTGTGGACCATTTACTTTCTTGATTCGGCCTGTCTCCTAGTTATCTGTTCACATTATGAGTTGTAATATCACAATGCTCCTGTCAGAGGAGAAAAAAAAACGTAGGACAAATTAAAGGTAAAAAGAAAATGTGAATTTTTAAATATTGGATAGTCGAAATTTACATCAGTTGTAATAAACCGTTTTATTGATGAACCCCTCGATAGGGATTAAGATGGAATGTTTTTGAGACGGGGAGAGTATAATGTTTCCATGATTATCCCGCATAAGATAGAAACGATGAGTTTTGATTGCTGTATGCCACATTTCTTTTCCATGTAATGTGCTTCATAAAGGATAATACCATGAGTCCCTTAGTTGATCTAAGTAAACCCCTTTACATTTTTGGTACAAAAATACCTTAGACCGTAATGGATCCAAGTATCAATGTCTGAGAAACCTGAGCACGACTTGAAAATAAAGAACAAGGGAGAATTCATAAATAAAAAGAGGAGATGAAATGTAGCTTAGAGCCTACTTTTTTTTAGGGATGTGCCACTCTATGGATAGAGTGGTGCTGGAATCCCATTAAAGGGCTTGATTGGCGGGATTGTGTATGGAGCGCATTGATTATTCCACATTGGCGTGAGCGTCGTTAGAGTTGACCTCAAGGGTCAATGATCCGTTTACGGGATCAACCCTTGTGTTTATTATTCGAAAAGATAGGTTGAATACCTGTGGACCGGATATGGTCCATCGGGTGTTCGAGTCTATATATTACCAAAAAGTTTATATTTGACCATAAAATTATATATATTACATTTACAAACCATATATGAACAGTAATGAACGGTTATTGGAAGTTGTGATTGGGTGTAGGGTGTAGTTTAGTTGTGGTGATGTGTAGCTACTAGCTAGGGGATAAATTACATATATTACCTCATACTTTCAATAATTTTGCATATTGAATCCAAATATTTCCAATCTTATATTTTAACATTTTATCTTTCATTCTTTTCACATATCGATCCAAAAAAATTCAATATTACATTTTGACATTTTATCTTTTGTTGTTTTTTCTTCTTTTAAAAAAATTATTTCCTAAAAGGATAACTTCGTTCCACTCCATATTTTACTTTCGTTCTACTCCATATTTTACTTTCATTTATGTGTAGTTAGAGGATAAATTTTTCTCTTACCTCATATTTTCATTCATTTTGCATATTGAACCCAAATATTTTCAATCTTATATTTTGATATTGTAACATTTTATCTTTCATTCCTTTTGCATATTGATTCCAAATATTTTCAATTTTATATTATCTTGCTCTTTTTTAAAAAAATTGTTTGCTAAAAGGATAACTTCATTTATTCCATTTTTTACTTTCATTCTTTTTGCATATTGGTCCCAAAATGTTTCCAATCTTATAATTTAGATATTTCAATATTTTATCTTTTCTTTCTATTTTCTTAATATTTGTTGTTATAAAAAGATAACTCACTTTTTACCTCTAATTTCATTTTTATAGTAATTATGTTCTTTCTTCATATTTGATGTGATGGAATAAGATTTTTTTGTTCTCTTTTATTATTGAGGGACTAACTCGCTTTTAGTGTACATTTTTTTGTTATTTTGCATATTATACACTAAGTTTTGTACTTATAGTTTTCTCATTCTTTATTTGTTTGTATTATAATCTAATTGATTTAGGGTAAAAGGCGGATCATCCCTGCGAATAATTTGGTCCAAAAATACATACTCATTTATAACCCAACCCAAAAAAAGAAAATAAATTACCCTTAGCTCAACCCAACCCTTAAATATGCATCCAACCCCATATTTAAGCATACTCAGCCTCATCAATTTTCACCAACCCTTCTCTATCACCAACAAAGCTTAAATTTCTTTCAATTTTGTATTTTAATTTACAATTCTTATATATTTTTTATCGAATTCATTATGAATAATATGTTAAAATTGTATTTTTCACTTGTAAAAAGTTTTATCTACTATTGAGTGTTTTTCCCCTTTTTCCGCTCACCTTGATTTTAGACTCTAGATCCATCACTGCTTAAGGTTGATGAAGGATAATTAAGCACTTGTGACGAAACACGAGTAACTCGTAGTTTAACAAATCTGAAGTTCAGAATGTGTTCTGTAGTCAAAAATAATAATAATGTAGGAGTAACTAACCTTTAAGTTCGTAATTGTTGAATACTGAACTTCGGGATACAATTGAATGTTTTAGAGAACGTAAGGGAGCCACCTGCGATGTTTTTCCAAAATGGTTCTGGAACCCTCCAATCCATTCCAGCCTGCCACTGACTTACATGAATTCACTTAAACCCTTGAAAGACCTCGAGACATTTCTGACTACATCTCTCTCTCAATCGGTTCACGTACATCGATTCAATGGCGATAATCTCCGATTACGAAGATGATCCCAAGCCCTCGGCGGCGTCGCAGCCGATTAGAAAGCCATCTTTCACCGCCGTCTTGGATCCATCAAACCCCGTAGGGTTTCTGGAGAAGGTTTTCGACTTCCTCGCGAAAGAAACTGACTATCTTGGGCAAGGAACCGCTGAGAAGGAGGTTCTCGACCTGGTGCGAGCCTTGAAGGAGAAGACCAAGAGGAAGGCTGAAGAGGAAGCTAAAAATGCCGCCGCGAAGAAGCAGACTAAAGAAGAGAAGGAGGCGAAGGATGAGGCGAAGAAGGATAATGAGTTGAAAGAAGAAAATATGGCTGTCGATACGAAAGAGGAGAGCGGCCCGAGAGGTTTGTTATCTTACTTTCTTTTCTCTTCAATGTCTGATCTGGTGTCTTGAATTTTCGTCTATGTTCTTGGTGTCAATATCCATGCGACTTTTTGTGTGCTTTTTGTTAGCATGATCTCGGTCGCTGTGTTGGTATGTTAGTTTTGATGCATCAAAGTAGAACATTCCGAACCATCGGGAAGCTAATTTTGGCGGTTCCAATATTCTTATGCTTCTTGAATTTGGCGTTCGTCTAGTTTTCGTTTGGTAGATATATTTTTCTTGGAAGTGGAAACATCCGGTAAGGATCCTGTACTTATCCCTAAATTATACTAGTATTAATTTCTGTTCTGGGTTCATGTTTTGTTTGTGAGGGCTGAAGCAGTTAGTTGAAGCCGGGTATCTGAGAGAATGAGTTTCATGAGTTATTTTGGCCGAACTAAGTGAGTTTTGCGAATAAACTGATATCACTGTTCTTGCTTGTTTTGAAGTCTTTTGAAAGTCGTACGATGAACAGAAGAAAGGAAGATGTTTGCAATTAGAATGAATGTAATGCATTTCTTGAGAAGCTGGTTATATTTGTTTTCATTGTTATTCTTTGGAGGAAAAAAGAGTGAGCCAGGCAGGGTTTGGGGGGTTCTTCTTGGTGGCTCTATCATGTTTCTGGCATCCTTGAGTAGGGATTTATAAATCCTGTTTTCTGTTTTGTAACTTCACTACATTAATTGGCATTAATTGTTTCTAGTAAAAGAACTTAGCTGCCTTAAGCATATAACCTCTCTTTGTCAAAAATAAACCCAGCAAAACCCTGTCAACTTCATACCTATTGGAGATGTGAAGCTCAAGAATGTCTCTTCATTGCTCTTTTTTCTTGTGAAGTGTAATGCCCATCTGATTACCATGTGAATAAAAGCTGTTGTGCATTTCATAGTTTTCTGTTTTTTAATGGTTTTTAGTAATATTTATTTATTAACATGTTTGTTGAACCATGTGCATTGTAGCTGAAATTGTTAGTGGTATCGGGTGTGATATGATGATGATGATATTCAGTGTGACCTAGTAAGGAATGTATGTCTCTAACAATTAGATTTATGAGTTGTTGACTTACATGCGCATTCGTAGCTGGAAATGCTAGGCTGATAGCGGCTTATGTTGACAATGATATTGATGATGACTGATGACCTATTCAAATGCATGCCTTACTTTCTTTGAAATGCAAAAATTTATGCCTCTTTTATTTAGCTGTATGAATTGTTGACTTTGTTAAGTTGTAATTTATATGAACACAATACTTCAATGTCTCGACAGTTCCAAACAAAGGGAATGGCCTTGATCTGGAGAAATATTCATGGACACAGACCCTTCAAGAGGTCACAGTGACTATTCCAATCCCCAAGGGAACAAAATCAAGGTTCATTGCATGTGAGATTAAAAAGAATCATTTGAAAGTTGGTCTCAAAGGCCAGCCTCCAGTAATTGAAGTAAGTTTCTGTTGAGAACTCTGATTAATGCTTTCATAGCAGTAGCTCTTCGGAAGAGTTATTTATTTGTTGTTACTTGCAGGGGGAGCTTTTCCAGCCTGTCAAACCTGATGACTGTTATTGGAGCATAGGTTTGTGGGAGAAGAATTGGGGAAAGAATGATTGTTTTCTTCTTTTGCTTATTTTCAATGCTAATCGTAAGTCCTTTAATTCTTGTGGCAGAGGATGAGAGCAACATTTCAATCCTTCTGACAAAGCACAACCAGATGGACTGGTGGAAATCGTTAGTGAAGGGAGAACCAGAGATTGACACACAGAAGGTTGAGCCTGAGAACAGCAAACTGTCTGACTTGGATCCGGAAACAAGGCAAACCGTTGAGAAAATGATGGTAATCACTTTGTTCAATTCCAGTTAGTGTGCCTCCTCTCTTAAAAACTGCAATTTTCACCAGGAATTCAATTCCAGTTAGTGTGTATCCTTCCTAACTATGACATGGTTATGGTACTTCAGTTTATTTTAAAATATCTTAGTGGTAGTAATGGCTCAACTGAGGTTCTGGTGCACTTTATTAATTGATTAAAATGTCATACCTGTGATTCGGATCTTCTTCAATGTTCCTATCTAGTTTTATACTCTACTCTTGTGCATGAT
Source organism: Stellera chamaejasme (assembly GCA_024586325.1). NCBI lineage: Eukaryota > Viridiplantae > Streptophyta > Magnoliopsida > Malvales > Thymelaeaceae > Stellera > Stellera chamaejasme. The sequence continues at coordinate 6,221,780 of CM044982.1, read as the reverse complement.
GTTTTGGGTTCCGGAGCTCATGAAGTTTATTTATTTTGCAGTTTGACCAGAGACAGAAGGCGATGGGCCTCCCAACCAGTGAAGAGATGCAGAAACAGGAGATTCTAAAGAAATTCATGGCAGAGGTAAATAGAACAGTTGTAATGTAAATGTGAAGCAGCTGTGTTTGTTTTTGGTGATGGTAATTTCATTCAGCACCAACCTTGCATTGCATTGTTCTGATTTTGTGTTGGCATGTGGTGCAGCACCCGGAGATGGATTTTTCAAAGGCGAAGCTGATGTGAGTGAGGCGGAGATGGTAAATAGTTGCAGGGATGTGGTTATATGATGAAGGTAGTGATAGTGAAATATGATGGTGTGTTTTGAACTGGGCTGATATTGTGGATCAGGTTTTGGGGAGTAAGAAAGTGTAGAACCTCATACTTAGTATGTGGATGTTGTCAGAATTTGAATGACCATCATCTTAACTCTAAAGATTGCGGACTATTATATCTTTTGACATCACGATGTTATGTTAGGGGTTCTCTTCTTTTGCGGTTTTGGTGCATCTATTTGCTGCTTCTCTGCTGATCTGGTGTGTTTGCATCTAGGGCAGGCTCATATAGTCTCTTGTTTTGTTTGTGCCCACTGTTGACGCGTCGTAGGACTGCCGTCTCGTCTGCTATCTATTTCTTTTGTTTGTTTGTTGTTGCTTGCGATGTTGTTCAATTCTTATTTTATCAGATTCCGTCCGGCCACGAGCACACTGAACATTACAATAATTGTCCCCGAATCCCTGTGCGTTATTCCGTGGATTTAACCCGTTAGCTTAGAGTTGAATGTGGTTCAAGTAAAATACTAAATCATTGAATTGCTAAATTGATTAAAGAAGCAGTGTGCCTTCCGCTAGATCACGGCTCATCAAGGATGTCATTTACCGTATCCAGGCTGGTAAATTGATCGATCAGTCTGGCTGGGATGGCGCAACCTATGTAGTGTGTCCAAAAGGCTTACTTGCCCAGTGGCCCTATTGGTATCCTATTACGTGTGTCACGTGTGTGTGTGTGTGTGTGTGTTGACTGACTGGTACGAGAGTAATTGCTAAAGGACTCAATTCGCCTGATTTCAGTGTTAGGGGCGAAACTATGAGAAATTATTAGAGCAGTGAGTAGCAAGATAATTTAGACGGGATGGGTGGGTTTTGTCGTTTTAATAATGAAACGAGAACTTCCCTCAATTTCAGTCAGACTAAGCTTTCGCTTGTTGTCCTTTCTTTTTGCCACTTCCGTGACTGCATTGCATCGTTGTTGTACTACTACTACTACATGGTGGACTACACTGCTCACCACTTCAACTTACACTAATTTGTACTGCACTACTTACAACCCTTCCTTTTCTTTCACATACTCATTTACTACTTACATGGTGAACACAATCTAAACAATGATTTTTCATCATTCTGAAAACGCCTTTAATAATCATTTTTAATTTACTACTTACTAGCACTAGTAATTGGCTAAAAAATACCAAGATTTCTGATGAATTGGCTAATAATTTATGTATGCCTCACACATACCATATTGATCTGTGTCTGCCATTCTTTCATCTTCAGCAAATTGGCCTGGAACAAAGACACAGTGATTCACATCTTCCCTGCCCTGCCTGTTCCATAATATGGACAGTACTTTTCATGTTTCTGCTGAGGTTAATATATACTGATCAATTTGTAACAAACACATGGATGAAGTGGGAGAGTCCATATCGATCGTACGTCGAGGCAGTTTTGAGTTTCTTGGGTACGTCAATGTTATACTATAAATCAGCCAGCCAGCAAGCCAGCCAGCCAGCAAAGAAAGAGGGAAAGTGCTATATTTGGCGCTTCTTTCGTTTTTATTTTAATTAAAGAAAACGACAAAATGTAGCGATAATTGTAAGGATTTCTTATCAACCCAGAAAATGAGAAGCCAACAAATTTCTTTATTGTCGTATATGTAAATTAATACTACCTCCACCATGCATTATAGTAGTACTTAGTAGCATGATGATGTCTTGTTCATATATGTATGTGATGCATGGAGTCCACTCCATGCATGCATCACCGTCTGAGTTGGCTAGCTTGCCAGTTAGCATGGGCGACCAAGAAAATTACACTAACGGGAATAACGATATTCAACATTTGGGTGAATGGGTATAGCAAAAAATCTATATAATCGTAATTCATGGATATTCTATAAAAATTCTATGTAGTATTATACATGTACTAAACCAGAAATTACCACCACCCCGCCCCTGCTATAGCTACCACTAACAATCAAGCATGAAGCTGTTTATTATTATTTATTTTTGAAAGGTAACTAAAGAAATTTTATTAAAGATCACTAAAAATATTACATCAAAGACCCAAAAGAAAAATTTGGGTACAAAACTTTTATAGAAACCACCATTAGGTTCCTCCCAAACCCACAAAGAACAACCCCATATATATGATACACCAATTGTCATGTTAATACATATATACATGCATAACATTGGCCGAATTGTTTACATTTCACATTCAAATGGTAAATTTACCTAACTGTAATATATATATATATATATATATATATATATATATATATATATATATATATATATATATATATATATATATATATATATATATATATATCCAATCCAAAACAAGTACGTGTACATGAGGTAGTGCACTTAATTGTCATGTTGGCGTTCCACATCTTCAAACCGAAACGACGGCGTGGCCTCCTCCTACATGCATCGACTTTTGAGCACGCACGGTGTCAATTCCGCCCGGCTTAGATTCTGATGAATTATGAACCCACTTCGTGTATTAGTGTGGAGTCAAGTTGACCGTCGATAATTAGTCGTGTTTTTTTTAATCAGTAAAGTTTGGTGTCAATTTAACAGGAAAAGGTTAAAATTAACGAAGAAGTAGCAAAATTGCACAAATTGTTTAAATTGAGTGGTAAATATAAATTGTTCAAAAGAAGAGTGGTAAAATTCACTTTTGAATACAATCAAGTGAGTATTTAATTATCGTGCAAAAAAAGTGAGTATTTAATTACAGCTTAATCCATTTTTTTATTTAGAAAAACATTGTGTGTGTGCGCGCATTTGCTTCTTTCAATATAGCGAAGTGGGTATTTTACAGCTCAATCCATTTTTTAATTTATAAAAACATTGTGTGTGTACACTCCCCCTCCTTAAATAATTGGATCATTTTTTTGCTGCTTTATAGTATTTATTCTATAATTTATTTTTATAAATATTTAGACATTTAAACTCAAATAATTCATATGCATATCAAAATATGCAACATACTTTTTATAAATATATATTTTAAGAATTTTTTCACTATTTATCTTTTAAAACAAATTGTGTCAAATATTGAATTTTGAAACATTAAAGTCAAATAGGTCAATTATTTAAGGACGGATGGAGTTATGTTTACTCAAATTTGAAGAAGTTGAGAAGATTGTATTAGTGTAGGATTATATTTGTGATTTGTTTTGGTGGAATTGTTTTATTGGTGAGTAAGTTCAAAAGTTGTAGTTTAGTGAGGTTGTGTTTCATGATCAGGAATGTGATTAGGTTCTTGTGTAGCATATATAAAGACAAGTTATGCTAGAGTTTTGGGTATGAGAGAAAAACGATGTAATTGATAGACAAGTTTTGATGGTAAAAAAGATAATAGTGATCCAGAAGTTGGGATTGTTAAACGGATAAATCTTTCGTAGTTTTTATATGTCGTCAAAGAAGTGTAGATAAGGTCTTCACACTAATCGATGGATTTTCCTCATACGTGGATTGTTGAGTTAGTTAACCAGATCACATTAAATTGTTGTCTGCATACTGATCAAGAATATTTATTTCTGTTGTAGGTAAAAGATTTGTTAAGGAAGAAAGTGGTTTGTTTACATTTTTTTCCCACCAATATATAGCAGTGATCTCTTATCTCATTATTACATTTAACTTTTTGGGGGAATTGTGTGCGGTCATTGTCGTGTATATAGCACTCTCCATTATTTTTGATTGAGAGATTTGACTCTCGATATTAATTTAATTAATTTTAATTTATTTATATTATGTGTTTGCATATGTTCATACTATAGACATATAAAAATAATATTTGTATACAAAAAAGTATACTATTCCATAATAAATTCTAAAAACTGAAGATGAAGAAGTATATATGATTACGATAAAGACACTAGTATCAACCAATACAGTACTCCATATATTAAATTTTATTTAGCTCGTAAACATTATTTAGGAGAATATTAAAATGAGAAGTGTCACGAAATAGGCACTGGTGTATATTAGAGGATTTTTTTTAGCATGATTAGAGGATTAATAATAATTCATCTGTCTCCGGATAATTCTACATTTTGATTTTACTGTTTTAAAGTTTAATATTTTATTCAAATTTTAACAAAGATAAAAAATTTTAAAATTTTCAAAAAAATCAATTTAGAAAATTTATAATTAAAATTATGACATACATATAAATTATTAACTTTTAAATGTCTAAAAAATCATGAAATAAATCATAGATTAATTACTGTAAACGGAAAAAATAAAGTATGGAATTATTTGACCGATAGAGTATACAGTATAGTTTTGAGCATCTAATATAGTGGTTATGCTTCTCGAACACGATGAGATAATTTTGTATTCAAGTCTCCACCATCCTCATTCCTATCTCTATATATGTCCGTCAAAAGTTTATCCATTTGTTTTGACAGTTTCACAACATTTAATCTATAATTGTTTTATGAATGTTTAAATATTGAAAATTAAATTTTTCAGTTGTGTATCATAATTTGATATCTAAATTTTATAAATACAATTTTTTCTGAAATTTTTCACTATTTATTTTTGTAAAATTTGAGTTAAAAAATCTTAAAACAATAAAATCAAATAAATAAACTTGGCGGGCGGAGGAAAGGGAGTATATTCTTTAGAATTGTTAGCTGGCATCACTATTCTCGTATTTTATATTGGAGTTCGACACTTGTCATCATAAGCTGATCAGTAGCCAGTTCGCTTTCCAAACTAGCGATTTTGCGGTGACAGTTAATTAAAATGGGAGGAAAAAAAAGGTGATGGAATTAAATACTTGCTCCGTGTTCATACATACCCGTTCACTTTTGGTTTTTCTGTTTTTGGAAAATTTAAGATTGCATCAAACATAACTTATAAATATTCATATTATTTCGAGAGTCGAGACTTATTACATTCTGCGTCTATATTTATTTATTGGCAATGGCAACAATATCAATTATATGGTGCACATATGTGTAGGTACACATAGCAATATATAGAAAAAGTATGTAGGGATAATTTAGACATTTAGTATTTTTTAGTGGATTTGGGCTGAAACTGTTTTGTAAATTAGGCATCTAATCTACTATGTGTACCTACACATATGTATCATATCAAGACTCATGGCAACACTAGGATGAATCCAAAAAGATCCATTAAAAGATCGGAAATTTATAATTTAAACTAATTACTAACTTTCAAATTATAATTATATAGTTTAAGTTTATTCTTGCTGGGAATAATTTTCTATGAATTGATGTGGAAAATTGTTTTTACACCATCACTCGCTGGTAATAAATTTGTAAAACCTTTACCATTTGTAAATCATATAAAATGTTAGGATTTATAGATTTCTTTCTAGAAACAGTTGATGTGGAAAATATTTTTCCACCGTTGGCAGATAAGATTTATTCTCGCTGAAAATAGATTTTGTGTATAAAAATATTTTACAATCCCAGTATAAAACTCATGTGCCGCCGCCTAAACTTGTCAGAATATATAGTAGTATAAAAAAATATCAAAAAAAAGGAGTACATATACTAAAAATATCAACAAAAAATAATATATGGAGTAACAGTTTCAGATAATTAGTACGAAGCTATCTGAAAGGCACAAGCTATAGTGTGCCACCCTCAAATATGTGCCAGTTTGTGCCAAAGTCTATTTAATTACAACAATGCCATTCATTCTCTTCTCCTGCTCTTTAACGTCGACTTCTACGGAACCACCACCCACCACCTCTCACTTCTAGCCTTTGACCACGGTAGCTCCTCCCTTAAACACTGGCCGGCAGTTAGCAACTCAGTGATAGTCTCCCCTCCATCAACAACCACCGGAAACCAAGAATTGTAGGAGATCCGTTCGGACGACCCGTTATCCGATCCGGCGAAATCCGCCAACCAAGGCGGTAATCGACCCCGCCGCCGTCAATCTCTTCCCGGTCGTCGACGCTTCATTCCCACCATTTCTCGAGTGAATGACGAAAATTGCCTCAAGTCCTCGAAAGCGCAACCCGCAGACAACAAAATTATGATGCTCCTACATATAATTATGATGTGCTCTCGATTAATTATGATGCTCTTTTGTGTAAAAATGATGTAACCACAAATTGCATACAAATAATACTTAAATCTATTATAATGAACTTAATAGCACCAATTAGTGATGGATTGCGAGAAGATAAATTTTTCAAATAAACAAGCATCACATACATTGCACCATAAAGGCATACTTACTAGATGAAACACCATTTTAAGTGCTAAGCTCATCATACTTATAAAAGGAGCATCATTTTAAACACACAGAGCATCAGTTTGAGAACTTCATCATTTTGTAAGGTTAAAGAAAACGAGTGCATAATTAAGTTATCAGAACATGTGCACGATGTTTGTAATTGAGAGCATCATAGTGCAACGGAAGTGCATCGTTATGGTCATCAAAGGCATCATTTTAAGAGAATGAAGAAAATGTGTGCACGATTAAGTCATCAAAACGAGTACATCATTTTTGATAGGTGAGCATCATACTTGAAACAAAGAGCATCATCCATGACACCAAGAGCATTATATTTAACGAATGCATCATACTTAATTGAAGAGCATCATAATTTTACAGAAGCGCATCATTCGTGACACCAAGCACATCATTTTGAACCAAGATATCATACTTTGTTAATAGACGTAACACTATGTTCAAAGCGCGAGCATCACCATGGAATCTACGAGCATCGGATATGTCATTAAGAGCATTCAAAACATTAAAAAGTTGAAAATATATTTTTATCGTCTGGTTCATTTTGGTAACAAGAACATCAATTTTTAAAACACGAGCATTGTACATTGATTAAAGAGCATCACGCTTTCACGAAGTTCATCATTGTGAACGAAGAGCACCATATTTTTTCTTTGCACCCGTTATACCTCAAAGATCATCCATTTATTGACAAACAGGGGCAAGGTGGAGCATGATGATTTATTTAGAAAGGCATCATGATGTTAAATTAGAGCTTCACATTGGTGCAAGAAGCACATCATTTGTGGTAAAAATCTAATTAATTTTGGTAATATGCCGAAATGTTGAGCCAGTCTTTAGTAGGGAGCATCATAACTTTGATGTAGAGCATCACTATTAACAGGAAGAACAACTTTACGCGCCTGTAGACTCTGAGTTTTGGCTGTTGAACACTACGGCGTGGCTGGTGGTTTTTGTCGCCGGAGGACGGTGGTTGCTTGTTTTTTGTCGTCCTTTTGCCGCGTTCGTGCGAGAAAGGAGGTCGATTGGTTGATTTGTTGTTGGATTTCGTTTCTGCAAGAGAAAGGAAGGTGATCGACTCACCTTATAGCAGTCCCGAATTTGTCGCCGGCAAACGCGGACAGTAGAAAGATTCGCGTGTATCATCTTTCTTTTTTATATCTAGGGGCACACATAGTGTGCCATTGGCACAACCTATCCACACTCATCTGAAATCCATATTCCATCTGTTTCAAGAGATTGTCACTTTTAACTGTTTTTTGCATATTAAAATTAGGTTCAGGGTATAGTAGATCTCGTTTATGTGCCACCGTGTGCCCAATTTATTTTAATTTCAAAAATGCCACCGCTTTCCCACAGATTATCTTCTTCATGTTTCATTTACTTCTTTCTTTTAGCATAGTTGATTTCAGAGTTTGAACAGATTTTTTCTTCAATTTTCTTCGTTCCTTTTGTTAATCGTCGTAGTTAAGCTCGTAATCCACCGTCACTTGCAATATCATTTTCATCCTTCGCGATCCGCCGTTGTTAATCATCGCTGTTGCTTCACGATTCGTCGTTGATTCGCGATTCGACATCTTAAATCTGCCAACCAAGGCGACAATCGACCCCACCGGAGCAGCTAATATCTTCCCCAGTCGCCAACGCTTCATTACCAGTCATTTCCCGAGCTAAACCACGAAAGTTCATCCCACGCCCTGAAAATGTAACTTGTTGCAGACAACAAAATTATGATGCCCCTAGTTACCATTATGATGTGCTCTCAATTAATTGTGTTGCACTTTTTTTGTAAAAATCATGTACCACGAATTGCATACAAATAATGCTCAAATCTATCAGAATGAACTTAATAACGCTAATTAATTAGTGATGAATTGGAAGAAGAATAACTGATGCAAGAAGATAATTTTTTCAACGAAACAAGCATCACATTGCATCATGAAGGCATACTTACGAGATGGAGCATCATTTTAAATGCTAAGATCATCATACTTACCAACGGGAGCATCATTTAAGCACATAGAGCATCCGTTTGTGAACTCCATCATTTGTAATGTTGAAGAAAATGAGTTCATAATTAAGTCATCAAAACGGGTGCATCATATTTGTAATTGAGAGTATCATAGTGCAACAGGAGTGCATCGTTTTAGGAGATTGAATAAAATACGTGCATCGTTAAATCATCAAAACGAGTGCATCATTTTGGTGAGGTAGAGCATCGTATTTGAAACAAAGAACATCATCCATGGCACCAAGAGCATCATATTTAACGAATACATTATACATTGTCCAATATCGAAGAGCATCATAATTTTACAGAAGCACATCATTCGTGACGCCAAGTACATCATTTTGAATCATGACATCATACTTTGTCAACAAGCGTAACACTGTGTTCCGTATAATGAAATGTTTGCATCATAGTCATTATTCTGTCACCAGAACGTGTGCATCATTTTTGTATGGTAGCGCATCATACTTGAAAACAAGCAGATCATTCATGACACTAACCGAATCATTTGGAACCGAGAGATCATACTTTGTAGAATACCAAAGAACATCATTTTATGTGCTAAACTCATCGTACTTACCCTAGGGAGCATCGTATTAAGCACAAAGAGCGTCAATTTGAAAACTCCATCATTTTGTAAGGTTGAAGGAAACGAGTGCATAATTAAGTTATCATAAATGGTGCATCATGTTTGTAAGGTAGAGGTTTATAGTGCAAAGGGAGTGTATCGTTGTGGTCACCAAATACATCATTTTAGGAGATTGAAAAAAATGCGTGCACCATTAAGTCCTCAGAACTAGTGCATCATTTTTGTGAGGTAGAGTATCATACGTGAAACAAAGAGCATCAATCGTGATACCAATACATCATAGTTTGTCCAATAGCGAAAAACATTATAATTTTACAAAAGCTCATCATTTGTGACACCAAGCACATCATTTTGAATCAAGATATCATACTTTGTTAACACGTGTATCACTGCATTCTGTAGAACGAAATATTTGCATCAGAGTTATCAGAACGAGCACATCATAATTTTACATAAGCACATCATAGTGCTTCGGGAACGCATCATATTGTTATCGGAGAACATCACTTTGGGCGGTTGAACAAATGCAGGGGCGGTGATTTTTGTCGCCGGAGGAATGTCGGCGGTTGATTTTGTTGCTAGTTTTGTTGAATTTGTGACGAAGGAATGTCGATCGGCTTGATTCCTCTTTAATTTCGTTGGTGCGCGCGGAAGGGAGGATGGATCGTGGTAGTTCTTAACAAATGCGTTGGGCAAGTGGTTTTTGTCTTCGGAGGAAGGCCGACGGTTGATTCTGTTTCTGGTTTGCTGAGTTTGCGAAGAATGATAGTCGATCGGCTTGTTTCCTCTCTATTTTCATTGTTGGGTGCGGAATGAAGGACGGGTAGTTTGAGAGATTTCGGAGTTGTCGCCGAGAAACATGGTGTGTTACTGTTACCAGAGCTGGCTCTTCCGTGTTTCTTACTTCTTTGTTTTATCTAGAGGCACACATGGTGTGCCTTTAGCGCAACCTATCCACACTCTTTGATAGCCAAAGATGATGTCCGGCGGTACTGCTGCAGCAGTAATCGGAGCAAAGTAGTTTCCAGGACCTGCGAAGGGCAAGACACAAGAAACCTTCAGGTGTCGGAAAAGAAGGGAGTGAGGGTGTGTAGTAATCACCTTATTTTTTGGTTGGCATCACCCAGTTATAGGGTGATGTCGGGACTCTTCCACGCTGGGGTAGAGTGTTTGGTAGGATTTTCCTCACGCTTGGACTGCTGACACCTGACTCCCAGAACGGCGGTTTGGACACAACTATCAAACAGTGTTGGTCTGACAGCATTTGGGTATGCTGAGTACAGCTTTTGAGTATTGTGTGCTGGGTACATCTTTTGAGTGTACTAAGTTAGGGATTGGGCTTGGCCCATATCTGTCAGAGCCCACCCAAAGGTAGGATGCCATTTCCCGCCAATATACCCATACGGGGCGCCTCCACAGGCAGCATATGAGGGACCTCGTCGTGCATTACAAGGAGTACTCATCGTATTGATGACGTCAGCGTCGCGTTTGGTGGAACGACCATACGAGCTGGGCCCATATATATCACTCTTAAAATTATTTGTTGTCATTAACTCATTTTACATAAATTTCTATTATGACCCTCTTTCAAACTCATTCTAACCCAATCTAACTCACTGCTTAAACCTTTTGAGTGGGTACATTGCAAGCATAAAAATGGGTTGGAATAAAATAAAAGTGGGAAAGTACCATTTCATTTTAGACAAAAATATTTTGATATTATAACAATCCAATTAAAACGGTGGAGAAGTATGTAAACATGAGAGACAATAAATATCAAACTTTTAGACAGTTCCGGTATAAATACTACTCTCTCCGTCCCATTATTTTTGAAACGTTTTGACTGGGCACACTGTTTTAGATGGAGGTGATTTTGAGTTGATTTGGTAGATGGAAGAGAGTGATGATGGATAATTGAGTAAATTCATGTACAAAAGTTTACTAAAAAGGGAAAGTGTTTCAATAATTTAGGGACAACCCAATAAGAAAAGTGTTTCAATAATTTTGGGACAGAGGGAGTATGAGACAATTCTGCGTACATAAAAATAAGAGAGCTATTATTCAATTCAATATAATCTTACGTTTGCTGATAAAAAAAACAGTATTATTAATACCATCAAATAACAGTATTTACCCGGTCCCTTGAGATAACTTTCGGCACCCAATCAAACATTACCTATCAAACTTAAATCCCAATACATTAAAATGCTCTATGCAACTATTAAATTACTGTTTTTTTTCCATATTTTAATCTCACAAACTGCACATCAATTATCAAAAAAATTATTTTATTTTATTTATCCTTTTTAGGACTAGTATCTAAATTTGGGATGTTTTGTCAACTTTCCCCCATGAATATATTACATGTATCCGGCTTGAAGTTGGAGGCATGAAAGGAAAGGGCCCCTGAATTTGATATATCGTGGAAAATGAATTGGCGTTGCAATGCAATTCCCTCCCCGGCCGTAAACATGCACCAAAAACAAACAAATCACAATCAGACAATCCTCTCCAGCTGGTTTCTTTCCACTCCCATTTCCCTTTCCATCTCACCCTTTCAGATTCCAACTCCCTTAATTTACCAACCAATTAACTCATTTAATTCACTTTATTGCTATGTGACATTGTTTTTGTTCAAAATTGGCTAGGTAAGTATTGGAAAAAGAAGATAGAATCAAAACTATTGAATTATATCATGTGCATTTTTTTTTCTTTCTAAATCTAAATATGTTACTCCCTCTGTGTCCCAGTGAATTGCCACTTTTAGGTTTTTAGAATATATTAAGATTATCTTTGATCATTAACTCATTTTACACAAACTTTCAACATTACACCCTCCCAAACTCATTCTCACACCCCTCTCAATCCACTTATTGGACTCTTTGAGTGAGTCCACTTATAAGGGTAAAATTTGACTTAAACAAAATAAAAGAGCAAAATGTCATTTCATTTATGACATTTTTTTTAACTGTGCGACAATACGTTTGGAACCGATCAAGTATTTTCAATTTTGTACTTTCACTACACATTTTCTTTCTGATTTTCTCTACGCTTTTTCTCTCTAATACTCCCTCTATCCTCAAATAATCTAACACATCTCATTTTTGGGTCACCCTTGAAAAATTGCACACATCCCTTAGATGAAAACTTATCTCCTTCAAAGTTACCAAACTATTCATACTTTATATTTATCTTTTTTATCTCATTTTTTATGTAACCTCTACTCAAGTACAACTATGTCAAACTATATGAAATCTTACATTCACTTTAATCTCCATATTCATATAATATGTAGGATTAATTAGGGATCGAGGAGTATAACATTGTCATTTGCGATTGGACGCATCCTCCATTCTTGAAAATCAGAAATGTTTCGGTCTTGATCTCTACATGAAGTACCACTATAAACTGGAAAAGGTTTGTCACACTTATTTTAATGAGAGGGTATCATTTGTCACCTTTTTTTATGTCCCCTGCGTAACCCCCACCCTCTTAGTCCCTCGACTCACGGGATCAGGCAGGTTTATATGTTCATACTATTCTTTGATGTTCAAAAAACAAAACAAAGAATGATTAAAAATGTTACTCCTTCCGTCCCAAGTGTGTTGTCACAACAGTAAAATATTTTTGTCTTAAATGAATTGGCATTTTCCCATTTATGTTTTATTTTAGTTCACTTCTACCATTGCAAATGCACACAGTCAAGGAGTCTAGAAAGTGGGTTGGAAGGGGGTGATAAAGGGTTTGAGAGGGGGTAAATATGGAAGTTCATGTGAAATTAGTTAATGACCAAAGACAATCTTAATCTACGGAAAAAAAGCTAAAAGTGACAACGCGCTTGGGACGGGGGGAGTATGCATTTCATTAAAAAAGTACTCACTCTCCGTCCCGGCAAAAATGATACATTTGACTAGGCATTAAGATTAAAAAAAATTGTTGATTGGAGGGTAAATGTAAAGTAACCATATAAAACAAAAATGGTTTTTTTGAGTAGGAAGTGAAATTGAGGGTAATGAGGTCAAATTGGGGTAAAGAGGCCTTCTTTCTAGGAAACGTATTAATTTTGCTGGGACAACAAAAAAATGAATGTGTATCAATTATGTTGGAATGAAGAGTGTAATAGATTAATTAACGCTATTAAACATTTACTCCATTAATGAAGGATATGAATTGATATATATTACCTCCGTCTCATGAGTTTTGCAACGTTTGTTCTCCAATATTTAATTTATGATTTTATTTCCGTCATTTTAAACTATAATTTTAAAACTTATATATTGAGGTAAAAATTTGATATTTCTATTTGATGAAGATATTTTTTATAAAAATTTTCTACAAAAAAATAATATTATTAAATTGAAGTCAAATTGATCTAAAAAATCAAACGTTACGAAACTAATGGAGGGAGGGAGTACAGGAGAGGACGGCTGATCTAGAGTCTATTTTAATAGTCACGTAGATAAAACTTGGCGAGTGAACTTGTTTTTTGAATAAAAAAATTGAATGTGTCAAGGTTTCAATGGAAAAGTATAAAAATGACTATTAGAGTAAATGAGGTTAACATGACTACAAAATTTCATGACTTTCTCCAACTTTCCATCCAAATTTTTTAAAATCTAATTTTGTTCTCCCTCCAAGTAAAAGAACAAAAAAGGGACATCTCTATCACTACATTTATTTCCATAGAAATAAAAGAAGGGAACAAAGTGGGGACAGCACATAGGACCTCATTATCGATGAAAGTACAAAAAAGTCTAGCGGGTGATGGACAACATATAGGACCTCATCATCGATGAAAGTACAAAAAAATCTAGTGGGTGATGGATGGGGCTCCCAAATAAAATGGCTTGGTTCAGCTAATCATCTCCGTGTACAAAAGCAACTTGTTACATCTCTTCTTCTTGTGATGTCAATAATCCCCCCATATCATTTTGTCTCCACATCTTTCGTCGTTTCTTTTAATAATGGCTCACCATAAATATTACTAGTTGAAACTTGAAATGTGTTATTGGCCTTCATCAACTCTGATTGTGTTGTCTCTACCATAATTAATACTAAAACGATCAAAAGGTTAGTAGATCATATCACATGAATGAACCTAACTTCGAATGATCTGAGTTGAAAACCAGACAATATTGATCAGATAATTAAACGGCTTTAATATCATCAACAACTAATATGCATGCACAGTTGGTTGATTAATCATCGTTGAATTCTTTAATTTCATTCCATCATCTTTCTTTAATTTTGTATCAAATCACAATCTTTTCATTTTCATTGACACGAAAAAAACTATTCTTTCACTATCCCAGGTTCACAAAAGAACAGAGCCTTAAATTTGTATTAACATGAAGATGCTTCTGGGTATAGGAAAAGGAAAGATGCATGATTATTGTGTTTTTTGCCGGGAAAGGCTTTTCCGGTGCATTCACAATTGGAGAAGTCATCAACATCGAATAGTTATTCTCCCACAAACAAAGACATCCTTTGTCTTGTCTGCCAAGCCAATCATGCACCACCTGTAAGCCCCTCATTTGACACCTATTATTGCACCATGTGTTTTTCGAGCTCTCTCACTCCATCAACAAAATATTTGCCGTCTTTAATTTCCATAAGCGGAAAGGTGGAGGCTTTTTTCACAAATTCACCTTTTGGCTCTCTGCAACTTCACATATAAAAAAAAAACATCACAAAGTTCATATATACTCAATCCATTTAGATTTGAATTCGTGCCAATTTAATTACGGTGCATAAGATATTTACCAGAATTACTTTATAAACATGGTGTTTTTTTTGAAAAAAAAAACAATAGATAAATAAATAAAATGACAAAATAACCATCAAACGCGTTATAGGATCGAAGTGGTGTAAACTTCATTCGTTCACTCGGGATCTTTACCGAAAAGGCTTGTTGAAATTCCCCACCTTTACAGCCCAACTACTAGAAACTCTACATGTCAATTTTTATTTCAACTTCCTTTATATAAATAGGTGTGGCCGAGAGCATTACACTTATTTATGAGTTTGTTATTCACTAAATTTGATTAGCATAATGGTGATCATCATGATTAATCGATCAAGAACATCTCGTGAAAGTACTAGAAAAAGAGAAAGTACATTCGGATCAGCGTGAATTTAACAAAAATTAACGAAAATGGAAGATAAGATAGAGTAAGTAATTACGATCAACATTAGGCGTTTGCGAATCAACAAGACTATACCACCGATCACCTCTGCGGAGATCGTAAAGATGGCGGCCAACCGGTCCGTAAGCCCTCCAGGATGTTGTTGAAACATAGCGAGGCCGGTTGCTTGAGGCTGCGTATATAGAAAAGTAGTTATAAACATATATACACATACATATATATTATTTATAATTTACATAATAGTACATGAAATACTTATCGCCCACAATAATCCGCTTCCTTCCATCCTCCATCAGCTCTGGTGGTGGGAGCACCTGAGCGGTGGTCGTAGGCATGGCATGACTAGAGGCACGAGGACCACGGCGTCTACGTCCCGGGGCGGGGGTGGCACTGGGTGCATCATCCAGAGGAGGCACCGGAGGAGTTGAGCGAGAAGATCCTCTGCATCGGGTGTACCCCGCCACGTCCCCGTCCCCCACGACGGCGTGGCGCGCCACCGCGTGAAGCGCCCGTCGATCACTCAATGAGTCCCGAGTTGTTAACCCCTAAAATTAATAACTTTTGCAATTTATCCCTAAAATTCTTTAAATTCTTTAAATTCCACTAAAATACAATAGAATTTATAACTTTTGCAATCTAGCCCTAAAATTCTTTAAAGTCCACTGAAATACCCTAAAATTAATAACTTTTGAATCTAGCCCTAAAATTAATTCACAACATGCTCCAAGCTGTGCACAAGTTGTGCAGAGGCTTGTGCACAGCTTGCGCACTGGTTACAGCCCATCATCTTTCTAAAATTTTTAAATTTTGCAATGTAGCCCTACATAAATTCATCAATTCATCAAATTCATCATCATTAACAACACAATTCAATGCACAAATTCATATATATATATATATACAATTATATATATATATATACAAATTCAATGCACAAATTCAATTAAACGTATATATACAAATTATATATACAAATTCATGTATATATATATATATACAAATACAAATTATATATACAAATTATATATACAAATTCAATGCGGGCGCTTAGGGAGGGAGAGGACGCGCGGACGGCGAGGAGGGAGGGAGGGAGAGGACGCTACGGCGCGAGGCAGCGAGGCGAGAGCGGACCGGACGGCGAGGGCGACGACGAGGGCGACGGCGGCAACTAGCGGCGATGGGAAGGAGAGGGAGGCGAGGGAGGGAGGAGGCTATCGATCGGATGGAATGGGGGCAGGGATGGAGAGGAGGGAAATCCGAATTTGGGAAAGGCAAGGCTCAAGGAAGCTTCGTTTAGAAAGCGCTAGTTAGCGCTTCATAAGCGCTGTTAACGTGCGGCGCTTAGAAGCGCACATTAAGCGCCTTAGCCTCTTCAACTTCTACTATATTATAATTATATATATAATTACTTATATATATATATATATTACTCACATACATATCTATAATTATATATACATATACATATATACATATATAATAACTCATATATCTATAATTATATCTATAATTATATATATATATATATATATATCCACAATTATATATATATATATATATCTATAATAACATGGATATATATATATTATATATATCTATAACTATATCTATAATTATATTTATATATACATATCTATAATAACTCATCTAATAACTCATATGTATATATATATATATATATGTATATTATACATATATATATATATATGATATATATCATGATAAATTAAGATTACTAAAGTCTAGAGTACAAATGTAGCATTACAAAACATTGAGAATTTAATCGATCCTCGCCTTGAAGAACGTTACCATATTCCAACTGTTAGGGCTCCGCTTGACAATCAACGAGAGATATATTTATATCATGGTCGTCCGTCACAAGTATGAGTTCCTCAACTCGTGTTTCTTGAAGAGGGTCATCATCGGTGGATTTTTGTGCATTATTATTATTATTCGATGATGAAATTGATAAGGACCTCGTCGACCCTCACCTGTCCAATGTCGAGGTTTCATTTTGAAGACAGTCCATCGCTTCTTTAGATCCCAAATTTTGAGGGATACTCGATATACACAACTTGTTGGGCCCGACTTGCAAGGATGAAAGGATCATACCACTTTAATCGAGATGTGTGATCAACGTCAATAATCCCGAGAATATTTATCCGTGGTCACACCTTTGCCGGGTCAAACCATGTGCCCTTGAACACCGTAAGTTTGTTTCTGTTGTAGCGAAGGACGAGAATCTCATCAAGGCACCCGTAAAAATCCTCGCAATTCTCTTCATCATTCAAATCGCCAAAGACACAGACACCCCAATTAGCTGTCAATTTTCCACTCCCATATTCTCTCGTATGGAATCTAAAGCCGTTAACATATGAGCCACCGAAAGATTTGGCCGTCGAGTGTGGACCACAAGCTAGATCGTACAGTAACGGAGGGAAGGACCATCGCTTTGCACATGACAAAATAACCATACATTGGACAAAAGCAGATCAACGTTGGACAAAAGCTAATCAACATGAAAGGAGTATTGATCAAGTACTGGAAAGAATAAGATCAACATGACTACCTGTTCTGATCATCATTGATTTTATCTAGATTTCTTAAGCTAGAAAATTATTGATTTTTCATCATTTGCAAGTATGGTTGTTATGGAATTTCATCACATTCAAATTTTGATTGTAGTTATGTTGTTGAGTTGGTTGGTTTGATTTCTAGATCTGAAATCGCAGCTACTCATATAAATACTCCCCGTATGTCACATAAGTAATATTACAGTGACTTTTGATATCAATTTGACTTCAATTTATTTACATTGTTTCATAATTGAAAAAATATGAAGAAAAATATATTCATAAAGTCAAGACATCAAAAATTTAGTTGCATGTAACAAATTCAAATTTATAATTCAAATTTATAAAGAAATAAAATCATAAATTAAATTCTGAAAAAAATAAATATTGCATTATTTTTAGGATTTAAGGAGTATCTCAAAGTACTGTAGTTTCTTAGGATTAATAGTCAATGCATTTACACGGCATCATCACCGTTTTATAATATGGATAGATAAATCTGTTAATTTATTATAAAAATATCATTTAACAATAAGTCTCCATAAAACTGTTTTCATTAATAATAACATTAATAATAATAATATGAGGGTTCAAAGTTATAAATTCGGCCCAACGCAATCCACCGAATTCTCCTTGCAATTCACGTGAATCGGTCCGCCAAACTCATTGTGGAGAACGGGTCAGCAGGGCTGAAGGCACTGTGAAAAATACAGAACAACCTTGACGGTGGATGTTGTCGATCCCCACTTGTCTCCTACATGTTTGGTTGGTTGGGGTACGGCGGATTAAGCAAGCAGGCACCCAAGAGGGGTGTGGGAGTGAGTCGACGCGACGTACAGGTCAGGATTGCGGCTGTGGGCCAGGGACGTGGGAATTCACCATGAGTTTTCGGTATTCACACATGCCGACTTCACGGGAGCCCCGATTTTGTTTCGGTGAGAAACGAATAATTCACAAGTGAGATGATGCGGTGAATCACTTGGGTTAATCACTTCAAAATACATAACTTTGAAGACCCTAATAAAAAGTGACAGTTTTTCATGGCCGTGTTTCAACATGGTTATGAAAGCCGGCCCGGATCGGCCGGCCGGACCGGTTGGACCGCGAACTGTTTAGCCAACCGGTCCGGCTTTCGGTTTTGAAGTGCTTGGTCAAGAACCGGTCAAAACCGGTAAGAACCGAAAGAACCAGTGAACCAGAAAACCGGTAATTCCTTTTTTTATTTGCATTTTTTTGAAAAATGCTCCCAAATTTTTATCACTAATTTTAATTTATAATTCCACATTTATTTATAAATTCATATTTAACACATTAATTTTTTAATATTTTCTCATAATATATTTTAAAACATTTTTAAACTATAATATAAATATACAAAATAATTTTCAGTTATTTTAAATTATTATTTTCAATGACATAATTAATTAAAATATAGAATATTGTTTTCCTTCTTATAAAATGACTAATTTTTATTTTAAATTATTATTTTAATATAAAAAATGTGCATTATTATTTCATATTTAGATTATTTCATGATAATTCTAAACAATGAGTTATAATAACTAACTTTAAAAAAGTAACCGGTTCGACCAAACGGTTGAACCGATCAGACTATGAACCGGTGCTCTGACGGTTCTATTTCCGGTCCGGTTTTTAAAACCATGGTTTGAAGTACTATCATTCCAAATTCTTAAGGCTTAGTTCACTTGCAAAAAATGGAAAAAAAAATCCCATTTTTCAATTCCCAATACACATAACAACCTTAAATCCATCAATTAACCATCAATTCTTTGGTTGTGTTCAGACGAATTAGGTGGAAAATGTTTTCCAGAAATATTTCAAAATTTGAATGAATAGTGAAATAATATTATATTGATATTAACTTTTTGTACATTTCATCAATAAAATAGGACAAAAGTTAACAAGTTAAGAACGTAGGATAAAATGGTAAATTGCATACCCTGCGAAAGCTGTTGGTGCCTCGGTAATCATGAAATCTAGAAAAAAGCTAAATTATAGATTACTACCCTGAACTATTTTGACTCAGTGATGAAAGAGCATGAATTATGACTCGTTCTGACTCGTACCCTGAACTATGAGATTGGTGCACTTTAGGCCCTCAACTCGGTTAACTCGACACTTGAACTTAACTAACGTTAAAAAAACGTTAGTCAGATTTAAATAGTCCCTAAACTATTTTTATTTGTTCATTAAAGCAAAAAACTTCTAGTATTGAACAACCTTACCATTATCTTCCCATCATCCCTACATTCTACGTACATCTATTCTTCAACCAACCTGCCTCCACCTCTCACCTAATTCAGCCTACAGCGCCTGCCTCCAGCCACCAAAATCTCTCAGTCTGCCGTCCCGACCACGGTGAGAAATAACCGAATCATTTCGCCGTTCTACTTGCCAAGTTGGAGCAACTCCAACTCAATCCTATCAAACTACTCCTCAATCAGCCGCTCTAGAGCAATAGAGCTATTCACCGACCACCACAAACTCCCACCATCGATTTGAGAGACATAGTTCTGGTTGCCGCTTGCGGAGTCACTAGTTGCTCAGAATCTCATATCGTGTTCGGCCGGCCTCTGCAAGACACATTTACTCTTACTAGTGTTGTTTTCGTGCTCAACTACTAATTTGAGTTTTCATCTTTACTTGTACGATGATGTATATCTTGCAGGTGTTTTTTGCTAGTGAAATAGGTGTTGTATTTAAAAGGCAGCCTTTTTACTCAAAAGCTTCTCCTCTTATCTGTACGATTTTGGTTCATCCTTTTGCGAACAGAGAAAATATTTACTATAGCATGTAGAGTTATTTTTCTTAAACAAATTTTTTCAATTTTTCTTAAGAGACTGGTTTCTTATTTAATTATGCAACTTTTATAAAACAATAAAAATATACGGAGTATATGTTATTCACAATATTAGAAACATATGGAGTCATTAATTTTTTGGGTCAATTCATGGTACATATTAAAATAAGAAAGATAAAATTATTACAATTTTCAATGTTTTGGAGTAATCTCGAAAATGCTAAAAGTTAGATTGCTTCATATGCAATTTTATATTTGTTTCTCAATTAGTCAACTAACATCAATTACGTCAAAGGTCTAAAGTGCACTGATCTCATAGTTCAGGGTACGAGTTAAAACGAGTCATAATTCAAGCCCTTTTATCGTCAAGTCAAAATAGTTCAGGGTAGTAATCTATAATTTGACATATAAATTTTTTCCCTAAATTATCCATTGAATTGAATATTTATAAAATAATATTTTCCTCAATTTCTCTATTTACATACATTTTATCCATAAATTAAAAATATATCTTCAAATTTCCCAATTGTTTTTTCCGTTTAAGATGAACACACCCTAAGTTGTCAACCGTGTTGAAGGAGCAGTTACTCGTTAGTGCGTTTTACTGTTTTAGACGCCGGCTACTTTGTTTTTGTTGTGACGTTGACCTTGTCATGTCTTTTCGGCTTGCTCAACAAAAAACAAACACAATATTTCAGAATGTCAACGACTTCCTAACCAATAGTAATACCCTTGTACATTATGATAATAAATCTAAACCAGTACAAACAATTTAAATAATTTATTTGTAACGACGACAAATAAATAGTAGTAGTTGTGTTCTTTGAACAAAAAAAAAACAATTCAAAACCCACACAATTTTAAAAAACATTTACCCTCACAAAACTTTCTCTAATTTTCAAATTCGTGTTAGTTGTTTCCTACAAATTTGTAGCTCGAACACTTGTAGCTCGAACACACTCATGCTCTCCATTCCAACTGAAAGGTTGAACCATGTATTTTGTTATTTTTAAACTATTTAATCTATAGTTTATTTTTATAAATGTTTTGATATATGAAAGTTGAATAATCCCACATGCATATCATAATTTGACATACTATAATTTTATAAATATAATTTTATAATTTTATTTCTTTATTTTAGAAAATTTTAAGTCAAACACTACTACATAAAATATGAAAATTAAATAATTCAATTTTTTAAAGACGATATGAGTAGTATAATGCAAAAGTTTAAAAGCATGTGAAAGAGCTAAAAACATTCTCACAATTTAAAAAACTCCCTAAGGGTTCCTTCGATGTTGTTGCGCAGGGGCAGACCTATGACAAAATTGATGTGGGGGTAAATTTTCTTTGTTCTAGCTGATGTCGGAATTTTTTTTACTTGAACCGTTCTTAATTAATTGCCCGGGAAAAGGTATAATTTTGCCATCAACGTTTGGCTAAAGGATTAATTTTACCACTCTTTTGGTTTGCAGATTCCGTTTTGCCAATGTTTTATGTATTTTGGTTACATTTTATCAGCTCCTTTGTTTATTGGTACCGTCTTACCATTTGACTGAGTGACAGCAAGAATCTGGTGGAATATTCCGTGACGGAGTGGCTTAGGTGGATTTTATGAAACCTAGGGGTTAAAGTAAGATAAAAGAGAAAATATGAGGGAAAAGGACTAAGGGGGTAATTTTACCAAAATGCACCCTTCATTGCTTCGAGCCCCATCAGGCAGAGTGATTACGCTCGGGGATTGCCGTCATCGTCGCCCACTGTAATCAGTGACAGAATCAAGGCGTTGGTGCAGATCTCTTGCAGCTTAAGACTGCCCTTGGCATCCATCATGACCTCGGGCCTTCCTTGAAGTCGAAAACCGGAAAAGATAGAGAATTCTTATTCTCACCCTATGACGGAGTTGCAGGTTGGAGATTGAATCTCCGAATTCTTAAATGGGTCAAGGGATGACATCGGCCGTAATTGTAATTGGGACAACTCAACTTTGAACTATATATGCATAGCGTATTGCTTCTTCTTTGTTGACCTAAGTGGAAAAATATACATTATGATCTAGGTTGTTGTTGAAGTGGGAAATCCCATATAACTGAAATAATGGTTTAACTAATACTTCTAATAAGAAGAGGCTTCTCCACTCATTACCAACTGGTTTTGAGTTGGATGTTTTTATATGGTTCACTACGTAAAGAAATCCGTTTACTGCGGTCTCCATCGCAGTAAAACCGCAACTATTCTACGTAGTGGTTTCAGAGCAGGTTGATTAAAAAAAACTCTAACCTTTACTTTAAAAAATGCCAACGTGATAAAGTTAGAAAAAAACTAGCCTACACGTGAGGAGGTGTGTTGAATTGGGAAATCTCACGTTGCCCAAATAAAGGGTTAAGTTAAACTAATAGTTATAATAAGAAGACGCCTCTCCAGTCATTGACAATTGGTTATGGATGCTTTTAGAATTGCAATCAATTTCTAACTACAAATAGAGGTTGTAACAGCATGACAATCGTCAGAGCAACTACCCCAATTAAATTTTTCTAAAGTGTATGGTATGTATGTATATTCAATAAATTGGAACCCTATTTGTGTAGTTTTATCCTACACAATTAATACTGAAATTATATCACATAAACAATCCTAAACTATAGCGGAATGTACTCTCAACTCCCTACCTACCTTATAAACTAAGCATTTCAACCCCCTGTGATACTTTTAATCTTTTTACAAGGTTCCCCCAACTATTATTTTACCTACTTTAATTTTCCCCAAAAATTTGTCAAATCATTAATTATTCTCTCTCAAAATTTGTATATCAATTTTCAAAAAATTTCATTTTATATGCACAAATTCCACGAAAGAACACACCCGAAGGCCGGCTATGTTCTTTGCTAAATATTTTCTCTCATACAAACTTCATATCAAATTTCAAAACACACAATTTTTTCCCAAATTTCTTTTATAAGAATCTACCCGAAAAATAGAGATTACAAAGCTGTTATTAAAATGTCTGATTTGACATAGTTCAAGGATGAAAATGTACAAGCGATTATAGTTAAAGGGGTGGAAAGTTGATTTGACATACTATATATAACTAAGCTCGGAATTAATACTAGCCACAAGTATAAATAACTCGTCAATTGTACAAAGGTGCACTAATTAAAGCAATTGATACTGGCCACACGTATAACTCGATAATTTAGTAGACCGAGATGTCGATCCATTTGGTTTGGTTTTATTTATTTTATTTTAGAGAGAAAAAGAAAATGTTTAGTTAAACTTGGACCTTCCGCAAGTAATTAAACATTTTCGGTAATAATTTTGTAGTTGGGTGAGTAAATTAAACTTGCCAATTACTGTATGTAACTCACTCAACACCGTATGTTATATGTAGGTAGAGTATTTTTGTGCGCTTTCTTATTTATGTAGTACTTGTGCACATTATGGGCGTGTTATATTATAGTCTCCCTCCCATGAAATCAGATTTTACGCATAATTAATATTGGGTGGGGAAGATTCGTGTCGGAATAGGATTGATTATAGGATCGACATCTAGGGTCAGTGTCGGCAGTGCGGCGGCGGTGCCATTGCCAGTGGTGGATATGAGCAAAACACAAATTTAAGTAGTTAGATGTAGAGACAATCAATGTATAGGGGGCACAGCTTTCTGTCCCCCGCGCGACGAGGAAATGCACCATCAGTCCTAACAATTCTCGCAATCTTCTGTTTCAGCCCTCAAACTTGCCAATCGCGTTATCATAAGTCTAGACAGAACAGAACACAGAAGACAGGACACGAAACAATTTCTCTTCTATGTGGAGTATCAGATTGTTCATAAAACAAGTACCCGAGCTTTCCAAATGTCAAAGTTTTTGTAAACGCCGTACATATCAGTTCCTCGAAAGATGTTGCAACCCACACTTCGTGGGTCGAACAAAAAAGTTCAAATGTTGTTGAAGTGCTAAGTACATCCTTGAGTCAAAAAAGCGGAATACTTGAAAATTTTAATAACAGAGTGTAAGTGACAGTCCAATTGCATGATGTTGTTAGCATTTCTATTTCGCAAATGCAAATACTAATGCATTATCATTAATTATCGTGATACGTGTGATTAATGAGATTCACAGAAATCCGCAACCCGCAAAATTGCAGTTATCATGTTCCATGTATACTTATTATACTGAACCAAATCATTGTCCCTATTGATGATGTTAAGTCTCTGAAGGCTATGTGGGCGATTTGGCTCGTGATGCGTTTTGAGAGTCGTAAATAATATCACTCTGATAAATGCCCTCAATAGTGAACAATAAAACATGTATTCTTTGTGAATATTAGGCTTTATATAGATCACGAGAACAGAGCCTAAAACGATTTCATTCGTCCGTTTTTAAGTTAGTGATGACGTGGATTAATCTTGTTTGGACATCTATTCCGGGTTATTACCCATGAAGTTCATTTATTGGTATTTACACTTTTAATCCTTTATTTTAGGAATTTCCTTTGGTGGGGTACCATCACCTATATTTCAAACTCAGATCCAAAGTCCTAACCGAGCTCCAAAACGATTATACAATCATTTGTTACTTTAGAGGTTAAGTAATAATTATAATCAGAGATGGAAAAGACCCATAAAATTTCAATCATGAATGCGAATTTAATTTTGTTAACATTCCGGATATCTGCAAAGTGTGGATGTAAAAAATGATTCCCCATACTGCTAATAGGAATGTCATCCACATTCTGATTGGAGTTCAATTTACTGTTTTGAGCAAATGACAGAATTAGGTTTGCACTGACTTGCAGAAGAAATATTTTTTGTGGAGGAAGGAATATTAATGGATCTCCTCCCCACATCGATGGCGAATTTGAATATAATTTGAACAAATTGGAGCGCAGAATATTGTAATGTTGAAGTGATGGTGGTATTAATCATGAAGTAACCAGAAGCTTCCAAGTTGATAAGTCGGCCGCCCATGGAGAAGAGAAATTATCTTAGAGCTTATTAATCACTAATCCCATATAATATAACTAGCTGGTACCCCCTCCTACGGGACGGGGTAAAAATAATGAACGTCGATGTCTTGATACTATCGATGTATTCATATAAATTCCTGAAAAGATAACTCACATGTTATTTTATTTAAGAATCGATAACCAAAAGGGTATAACATTCGAGCTTATTACTGAATCTTCCTTTTCTTTTTTTGTTTCTTCCTTTCTCTTTCTAATTCTTTTTTGTTATTTTGTTATTATTCTTTTTAGAATTTTAATTTTTTACATTCCCTTTTATTTGTTTAGGGTTTGTTCACCAAGGATTCTCGGACATAGAAATTCCCAATATTCAATCAATTATATTAGTTAATAATTACTACCTACTAAGTTTGGGGGATGAAGTAAGTATTTCTCATTTTTTTTCTATTATTAGTTTGGGGATAATCTTTTTATGCCACTAAGTTTTGTATTTTTTCATCTCGATCCCAAACGTTTTCAAAATTATAAATTAAGTCTATCAAATGTTTTCATTTTCGACTTGAAACCTCTTTTCTTGTGTGTTAAATCTTTTAATCCCACTTTTTAAATTATTTTTTCACATCTACCTAAATATTCTAAACCCTTAAAACATAAATCATTAAAAATTTGAGTAAAAAAAACTTCTCTTGTTTGCCTTTTTAAATCCCTGAGTCATTAAGACTGAAAATCATAGAAGAAAATCACTATCAGTAAAACATTGTTCAGACTCCCAACCGGCCTTAAACACTTAAGCCCAAATTGTTAGACCAACCCGTAACCCAACCCAACCCAAAGTGTCTAAACCTTGGGCTCGCGATCCGGCGCTCTTGGCCGGCGATTCTGGCATCCGGCGAGATTTCCGGTGGTGGTGGATAGGAGGGTGGTGAGATAAAGTGGAGATAAAATTTTTAGGGTAGAATTGTAAGTATTTGTAAAGGTTATGGTAGAATTTCAGGGTTTATAAAAAATGAGGGTAAAATTGAATGTTTCGTTAAACATTAGGGTGATTTTTCTATTTTACAATTGTTTAAAAGGGTAATATTTTAAAAGTTGAGGGCAAAAATGTCAAATTGGACCATGGATGAAGAAAAAACTTGAAAACGGGACTTTATTAGTACAAAAAGTTAAAACATGACTCTACTGGTACAATAATTAAAGTTACATGATCATTGGTGCACTTTACTCCTTATTAAAAGCTATTTATGTGTGCCATCTTCTTTTTATCTACTTATGAAACTTGTAAATTATAAAAGAAATTATGTATTAGTAAAACAATGATAGAAAGTTTTAGTCATGAGCATCTAGTTTAGTGGCTATGCTCATTGGACATGAAGTGGAGGTCTAGGGAACCGCTTCCATGCGCTACAAAGGCGCTTCACAGCCGCTTCTTGAAGCACTTTGTAGCGCCAGGTGCCTAGTGGAGGCTTTGTAACTCCTTTTGGCGTTTCTTAAGGCGCTACAGCCTACAAGACTCCCTTTAAGTACATAGTGTCGAACCTCCACAACTCCCTTCCCCCATCCCCAAATATATCAAAAAAGTATAGAAAGTTTTAAATTTATAGATAATAGTAATAGACTTGAATATGATTATAAGCAATTTATGCGTGCTATTGCTTTTTTAGTTGCTAATTATTACAAGATTTCATTATAAATTTAAGGTAATTTATCGTATTTTAAAAAATATAATTATTACAATACTCACAAATATAAATAAAGTTACTTTTACATATTAAAAAAAGATTTGAATACAAATAGTAATCCAAAAATACCACAAATTACGAGTTGGGCTTACCCGACCCAATTTTGTTTTCACACCCAACATTGTCCAAACTCCCAACCGACCTTAAACACTTAAGCCCAAATTGTTAGACCAACTCGTAACCCAACCCAAACTCTAACCCATCCACCCTCATATAGATAACTCAGTGTCCAACATTCTCACGTTTCTAACCCTAACCCACTGCATCTCTCTCTCTCTCTCTCTCTCTCTCTCTCTCTCTCTCTGTGTGTAAAAGTTCAATTGTCTTCATACCGAATTCTTACTGTTCATCATGAGAAACCACCAAAATCCTCGTAGAGGCATTTCCGTCAAGTGTCTACCGTGAAAAAATGTCTTCCGACGGCCTCCGATGGTGGCGAACATTCTAAACATTTTTTCATCATGATTTCCACTTTCTCTTTGTAAAATATTGTTCAAAAATTTATATTTTCACTTAGATCAAACATTATAGTGTGGAATATCTAGAATGAAGGCTTGGGATTGAGTATGACACCTGCTTTTGTGGGTTATTTCAAATTTTTAGAGAGTTTAGATAAAGTTTGTTGCAGATTCAATCTGTTCGGATATTATCTCTTGATTAAATTTATCATGTGATTTTAATAAATATTAAAAAAATTACACGTGGTAGGTCCTCCGTCAGTATGTTCTTGTTTATATATTAATAGTAGATTCATCATGATTTCCGCTTTCTCTTTGTAAAAAATTGTTCAAAGATTTATATTTCTACTTAGATCAAACATTATAGTGTGGAATATCTAGAATGTAGGCTTGAGATTGAATTTGACACCTGATTTTGTGGGTTATTACGAATTTTTATAGATTAGATATAGTATGTTGCAGATTCAATTTGTTTGAATATTATCTCTTGATTAAATTTATCATGTGGTTTTAATAAATATTAAATAAAATTACACCTGGCAGGTCCACCGTCAATATGTTCTTGTTTATATATTAACAGTAGATTCATCATGATTTCCGTTTTCTCTTTGTAAACAATTATTCAAAGATTTATATTTCCATTTAGATCAAACATTATAATGTGGAATATCTGGAATGTAGGCTTGGGATCAAGTTTGACGTCTGATTTTGTGGGTTATTTCGAATTTTTAGAGAGATTAGATATAGTTTGTTGCAGATTCAATCTGTTCGGATATTATCTCTTGATTAAATTTATCATGTGGTTTTAATAAATATTAAAAAATAATTTATACGTGGCAGGTCCTCCTTCGGTATGTTCTTGTTTATATATTAATAGTTGATAACTTACAATACTCTCTCATTTTTCATGGTTCCAAATTTTTTTCCGAAAAAGACAAAAATTCAACCATGGCTTCAAAACTTTGATTGTAATTCCTATCATTTTATAAAAGAAACTTCAGTTGGGGCTTAGTAATGATCAATATGGGACAAATAGTTAGAGTCTTAACCACCCCTCTTGAATATAGAATTTTGTTCAAATAAGTCCCGATTCTCTTTATCTAACATCAAGTATCATTGTGAGACATATACTTTTTAAAGTCTTGGGATTCCTACGCCTACTCGACTGTGAAGGCGAGTCTGAAGGTGCGGTAGCTAGCTGGGCTGCCAGCCCGCGAGCCACAGCGTGGCCATAGATGATGCCCGAACCTAGCTTCTGGTGGTTCGCTCATGCTAATGAGCGGGGTTTCGGTCCCAGCTGTTTCAAGGACTCGATCGGCCAGCAGTGTGCGGCGCCCTTGTTCTCAAATCCTGGTTTGGTTTGCTTGTGGCTTTGGTAGTAAGTGTGGGAGCTTTGTCCACTGCGCACGGTTCTCCTGATCCGAGATGGGGGTGTTGGCGGTTCGGGTTTTTGGTCCCTATCCAAGAAAGTCTCGCTGGGAGTTTACATGGGAAGAGATCTGTTTATGGATTTCTTTGGTACGGCAGGGTCGGGCATGAGCTCCCCTTACCTGGTGCAATGAAGCCCCAGCTTCCGAACCGGCTGGGCTATGGGTTCCCCCAGTCGGTCTGTAAGTGGTTAGGAACCACTGAGAGACCCTTCTTACATTTTTAGTTTCATCATACTTTGCTAGTTTTGTTTTTGTTTAGTTTTCAGGACCCTCTTATGTTTTTTTGCTTTCGATTAGACTTCGGTTATTTTTGTTTTGTTTTGTTTAGAATGCTTTCGTGTACAAGGGTTGTTTTGGTTGTCTTTACTTCTACAATTAGTTCTCTCCTTAGCCCACTATAGTGCGTCGGTATTATTTACCCTTTGGGCGTGCAGGGATGCCAGGAGCGGGATTCAAGATCCTTTTTCCGCTATAGTGGTCATGATCATCGTCATGATTTGCTTAGCCTCTTGAGGCCATACAATCAGAGCCTAATCACAGTGGTTTTGTCTTAAGTAATTTCATTTAATGATTGGCTTTTCCCATTCATGGGTAGGTTTATTTGTATCCACTTTGGGTGTTTTAATTCGTCGCCTACAACTTATTTTGTAATGATTTATCATTAATAAAATAGGTTTTTCTTGTTCAAGAAAAGTGAATTTGAAAGAGAAAAAGACCCCTAATAAGGAAAGAATAAAGTTTAATGGGAACCTTCTACGAAACGTTTCTAAAAGTTTTCTTTTGGGTTATGGTGTATTTTTATATATTCTTATTAATAAAATAATTAAGTTACCTTTCAAAAAGAAGTGATCATCTATACGAGTACTTAGCTTTTAGTTTATTTCCATTTCAAAATGAACGTGAAGGATAAATTAATTTGTTTCAAATAACATAGAACTTGATATTTATTACTAACTACTACATAATTTTCTACTTTTTTTAAAAAGATCTTATAACTGAAGATTCGTTTGAAGTTTTGAAGCGAACGAAGCTTTCGTTTGGAGCTTTGATGCGTGATGTGTTGTGGGGTAAAATTTGTAACCGTGGAGGGGAAAATTGTTGAGCTGGTGTTGGAGTATCAAAACAAATTGGTGGCACATTGTATTTTTATAGATAAATAAAATAATTCAGAAAAATAACTGAAAATTCAATTCAAACATGGATCAAAGATCATGGGTATAATCGTATATGACACATTGTATGTTTTTCAAGACCCTACCTTATATGATCTCAAACATTGATTGATAAAAGAAATGTAAAAGATGATTCTTTAAATGGGTTAATGTGCCTATGGTACATACAAACTTTAAAAGCATAGAGTATAATATATGCAAAGGGCATACCTAGTAAGTTTGGTCTTCATCCCACATTGATGGTAGACAAGAAAGGAGAAGAGTTGAGTCTTCAACTTGCTCTTTTCGTCTCACATGGGATGCGTACAAAAGGCTTGATACCCGTTAAACGTGGAGAAAAACATGCATTGTGGGTATTTACCCCAATTAGTTAGATTAATTATAACAAGTGAAGAGTTAAATTGTCTGTCACTTACCAAATATAAATGAGTAAATTCCGCTGGTAGTATCGTAAAAATAATTGATGTCCTATTTTGGTCCTATTTTAAATATTTGTCATGTTTAAGTCTTATCCTATGGTATCATGTCATGTTTTTGTCCTTTCTCTAAAGATGGGCCGTTAGTACTAATAGATTTGTGTGGAATGACGTCTTTACCCTTATAAACAATTACTTCAATCCTTAACTTATATTTCCCAAAAAAATTGCAACCCAAAAGTTTAACTTATGCTATAAACGTCGCCACCACCGCCTCGCTCTCACTGTCCTCATCGGAGCCGTCGTTGTCGGATCAATAGTCTCACCAGTTGGATTTTTGGGCGTCAAGGAAGGACTCGTCAGTGTTGGTTCTTATCCACGTCACAAGTATCAGGTCTTCGAAATGGGTTTCGTCGCCTTCGAGTCTATACCACTACAGAGCCAACGGACTGTCCGGTGGGTCACGTAATGGGATCTCTTGGAACAAATGGGTTCCAAGAAAGATCAACATCTTTTACTGGAAAGCCGGGCAAGACAGACTACCTTGATTCCTTCAACTCGCAATTCGCAACATCCCACTAGAGAACTTGGGCGGCTCAAACTGCCATTGCGCGTTGAAAGATTTAGATCATTATTTGGTTGTCTGTCCTGTTGCAATTGCTCAATGGAAATCTGTTTATACTTGGTATGATTTTGGTGACTTCACAGACATTTATTCAGTCATAGATGTATTGCAATCTGCAAACTCTCACCCTCCCCACTCAAAGCTTTCAAAGCAAGGGTGGGATGCTATCATTCGGGTCACTTCATGGAGCATTTGGAGAAATAGGAATGTTAGAATCTTCAAAGACAACTCATCGCAGCAACAATCGTGGTTATCGGAGGTCCAATTCCTCTCCTTCTTATGGATCTCTAACCGTTGGAGAAATTTCAACATTTCCCGGTCCGATTGGCTTGTAAACCCCTTAGGATGTATTGGTAACTGTCTGTAACTCGGTTGATTTTTTCATCAAACTAATCAGGTTCTCCTATTCCTCCTTGGAGTATTGATTAGTTTCCTTAATACAAATTCATATATTTTGTCTTTAAAAAAAACGTAAAGGGATCTCCGTCACGTCGAAGCAAATCCCACCTAAGAAGTTTCTGCCACCGTCTGATGTTGTGTCTGCTCAGCCACGAGTGTCCAAGATCGGACAAATCGGGAGAGTAGCTGGGAGCCCTCAAGATTGGAGGTTTAGAGCGTTCTTATGATGTGTAGGTGGCAACGGGTCGTGGAGGCGGTGGGGAGACATATAGGAGGAGGGAGGCAGAAGCAAAGCATGGGCTTTATAGATATGAGTTAAACATTGAGGTTAAAATTTTGGGAAAATATAAGTTTAAGAACCAAAATAAAATTTTTATAAGGATAGAAATGTAAATCCACAAGAATCCATTGGAACTAACAGCCTAACTGAACGGAAAGGACCAAAATAGGACACGGTACCATAGGATATGATCTAAACAAGATAATTTTTTAAAACATGACAATAATTATTTTTATGAGACTACCGGCAAAATTTACTCAACTATAAATAGTGGTAATTCGGATTTCGGGCGGGGTTATTAAATTTCGGATTGAACTTGATCATAACCCGAAATTTGAGCAAAAAATCAGGTTCCGGATTAACTAGGAGCATATTCAACGATAACCCAACAATTTCGGTTGGTTTTGCGGTTTATGCTTACTTTCAGTTCCAAAAAAAAAAATCAACTATTTTTCAATCTTATTACCACTAATTTTACTCAACACTCTGTAATTCCCGTTTAAAATGTCTAACGTTTTTGGTTGGGAGGGAGTGAGTATTTACTGCGACACGTATTTGCAAGGATGTGGCAACATCAAGTACTGTCAGAGGAAGCAGAGGACATTAATTGTAGTAGTACATACATGACAATGAGGTAATGAAAATAGGCATGTCCTTCCAAGATTAGCAACTTGTGTGACCACCATTATCTCAATCATTAATGAAACCCAGGTTGAGATTAGCCTCTGATTAGGACCTGCCACTTTGTAATGTCTCTCCTCTTTCTCATTTCGCTTTATTAATTCGTATCTATGATGTCAATAACAGCTGTGACCGTTTGTCTTCGTCTAAACCACAATAAAAAATATATATATACTCCATTCATTTCCAAAAAAGTTTCTAAAAAAATTGAAGAGTTTGATTGAGCGTGAAGATCAAATCGAATGTAAGATTTTTGTATATGTTTATTTAATTATCCATTGATTGAAATTGCACAAAAAAATGAGGTAGATAAAAAGTAAAAATAAAGTGAAGATAATTTAGTAACTTTGACAATGAAGTTTCATTTTAAGAAAAATTATAAACTTTTCTGAAATATTTTAAAATAAAATGTGTTTAATTTTTCACGAACCAATGAAGGTGGGTGTCTATTTACCACATATGTGAAAAAACACAAACCATGAAAATGTCAAATTTACACTCTTAATAAATTTCTACGAATGGTGTTTTAATCTTTTAACTTATTAAATTAGTTAATTAAATTAATTAATTAATAATACATTTAGATATATGTTTTTCCACATATGTTATAAATAATCAGATTCCCTGGTATACCGTACTGAATTACTCTTTCATCTCCCATTTTGCTAACGCTCGTCTAGATACATCCCCCGAAATGTATACAGTAATCGTACTCACTACTTCTCAAACGTAATGTTAGCGCCGTCCGTAATATTGTCAGTGGCAAATTACAGATTTCATCGTTAAGTTGCAGTAAAAATATTATGGACCACTTTCAAGTAAATTATGGGGCTTTCACATCATTGACCATTTTCTCTCACGACCTATGAACGTGTCTATCTACACTTATTAATATTTACATGTTTATACCCAAATCTAGCATTGCAAATTTTTGCTGACCCTTGTTGCAAATGTTGGTCCATGTTTGCAGGCCGCCTATACAGGCTACACCATTGCCTCACCTATATTTACACTCTTAGGCCAAACTACCGTTTAAGCCCACACTCTTTCCCAATTAGTTCAATTTGGTCCCTTTACTGTGACTTAGTTCGTATAAGTCCTGGTCATCAACTTTGGAAATAGGTTTTGCGCAACTAAACGTCACCCCACTGAAATAATTTGACCCGTCTTTTCAAGTGTGTAGGTAGAACTTTAGGTAGAGTTACTAATTAGCAACAAAACACAAGTTGCTATATGAAGAACTCTAGTTTGCTGTTTGGGTTAGTGGACATTAACATGCAGTTTACTGTCCACATTAATTGTTGTTTAGGATGTTTACTTTTAACTATTTTATACTAATTGTGGCCGGCCTAGTAATATAATAGGGATTTTAAACTTGAAACTTTTTAAGTGATTCATTGGATTATTCACATCCTATAATTCACTAGTGAATTAGTCCACCTAATCTAATTAATTAGGGTCTGAGGTGATTTTGAGGAGATGTGAATTTCAATAATTCACCGTGAATTTCTCCTATTCTCACCCTCGCCATCTCTTTCCTCTTCAACAATCGGCCATCCGCATCCCTCTTGCTCCTCTTCGACTCGCCGGTAACACAGATTTACAGGGAGGAAGAAATCCTAAATTCACCACCAATTTTTACTATTTTTCATGGGTGCCTAAAACATTGCACAAAGTGAATGTGAATTAGATTCATTTTCGGTGAATTACGGATTGAACATTTATGTTTGTAACCCCATATTTTTTTTATTTTCCAAACATAATGGTTATTTTATTCCACTTCATGATGTGTGGCGTTGAAAATCATGTTTCTCTAGAAATTATCACGTGTATGCATGTATAGAGAGACTTGTACCAATCCATTATCACATGTGTGGTGTGGAGAATCATGTTTCTCTAGAACTAGAACAACACCTGATTCAAATTTGAAAATTTTCTGGATTTGTTTTTCCAGTTATTATGCGATGAACTGACCTTAAGAAAGCGTCTCCAACAGCCTCCCAAAAGTTTCTAAAATGGGAAGAAATGACATATTCTCCAAAAAAAATGAACTCTAATTCCAATGAACACCATTTTGAAGAACTATACATTTATTACAAGAATAAAATATTCTACATATTTGAATAATAATTAATGAATTATTTAGAAATAGAGGAGAGATGAGAGATGAAAAATATTTAAACCAATCATGAGTCTTGCATAAAAAGGAGAGATGTTTTAAAAGTAGATTTGGGAGCCTCTCCAAAATTTGGAGAATGCTCCAAATTTGGGAAAGCCTCTCCATTTTTTCATCCTTCTCCATTTTGGAGAGTGGGATGGGGAAGGCTGTTGGATCAAAATAATCTACAAAATCTCAAAAATGAGCATGCTCGAGAAAATGGGGAGTAGTTGGAGATCTGCAGGTTAACAAAATTGAGACAAAAGTTGAATTTAATGTATTGGAATTAAACCGGAGTGAAAAAATTAAAAGGGAAAACAGAAACGGTAATTGTACCTGTGAATCTTGAATGCGATGCAAGTAACACAACTCGAGGCAAGCGTTTCTGATCCTTTGTAGCCGATGACAGCGGAGAGTGAGAAACGCGCGAAGGAGCGCGTGGAAGACAACCTCTGAAATGAGACGGCCATAGCTAGTCTAGTGATGAGAACTGTCCACTGTCCAGCCCACGAACATGCCCACAGACCGGGGATGGTGCATTCATACCGCTCGCAATATATAGGATAGAAAAAAATGTAATAAAATTGTACTCCATAAAATTGTAATTCCAAAATATTGATATTATAGGATGGAAAAAAAAAACGAAATAAAATTTTATCTATAAAAATTAGAGGGAAATTGTAAAATTTTTATTGATGTGAAAGTACACACCCTCAAGCATTTATTTTAAACTATTACAGTTTCACAAATTAAACTTAAGATTATAAAGCAAACAATGTGAACATCGTGAGTGAAAGGACTGGAATTAAATCAAAGCAGCGGATCCAAAATTGAATCGGCAAATTTGAAGTGATAATATATATATATATATATGTATATATATATATATATATATATATATATATGTATATATATATATATATATATATATATATAGTGGTAGGATCAACTACTTCAAATGATAAATTTGTAATAAATAGAGTTTAAAGTTCTTTTATGTATAGTTTGGGGATCACATAAGATTTTGATTATAATTTGACAAATTTAAGAGAAATATACATATATATCATATATTTTCTAAAAGATCACTTATTATATAGTCCATTCCAACAAGAAAAAGGAACCAAATGGCGTTGACCTACAGTGGAGGGACTGATTCCAGCAATCTAACAAGTAGAGGGGCTGATAAAAGATTTAAGCGCTGGAAATATGGAGCGTCTGCGTGACCAAACTGCGGTGAGTGACAATAATGCTCATACGATGAAGTATTTTTTTTACTTCCATTTTATTTTGTTAAACTTGTGAACAATTAATTTAAAATGATCCAAATTGGTAAATTTTACTTTATTTGTGGTACGGATGAAGTATTCTCGGTGCTTATACAAATTACTTAAAAGTAACCACAAAATTTGAAAGAATTGTGTAACTTATGAAAAGTTGATATGAATTGAACAATTTGTGTGTATAGCAATAAAAGCGCGGCCCCTCCAAAACAATAAATAATGCAATACTTTTTTTGAAGGGGGTAAATGGAAATGTAAACAATTTTGACATACCTTAATTTTTATGTTGAATATAGACGTAGTGTGACCGATCTGGTTCTCGTTGTTTAGTTTTAGGTTGTGTTCTTTCACAAAAACAAATACAACAACAATTCAAATTTTCATAAATCCAAAAATATTTTACACTCACATTTTTCCCTCCCAAATTTTCATCAGTAAGGTATGTGCTTCTAACCAGTTTAATGTTGGATGTATTCAACACACATATTTCTCAAAATAAATTTTCAATTTTCCCGAATTCAATATATAAAATAACATTAAATCTATCAATTATTCATAAAATAATATTTTTTTAAAATTTCACTACTCATATACATCTCATCCATCGATCAAAATACATATCTCTAAATTTCCCATTTTTTTCCTCACTCACGGTTAACTGAGCGGTTAGGTTTTTCCGTCAAGTTTGTTTGACGTTGCATTTTTTTATTGAGTCATTCTAGTATCTTCTATGATCTATCAAATAATTACCGATACATGACCTCCTTTCCCAAAGGTGGTTTCAATATCAAAATTTTCTATTTTTTTTTTCAAATTTTCAATTCTAATACATAAAATAATCTTAAATTCATTAATTCTTTATCAAATCACCATTTTCTCAAATTTTCATATTACATACATTTTATCTATACCAATTATATGGTGCACATATGTGTAGGTACACATAAGAATATATAGAGAAAGTATGTAGGGATAATTTAGACATTTAGTATTTTTAGTGAATTTGAGGTGAAACTGTTTTGTAAATTAGGCATCTAATCTACTATGTGTCTTTCTGGCATATGTGTATCATATCAAGACTCTCTTATCTATCAATCAAAACACGCATCCCAAATATAACTCACATGATTTGAGCCTAAAAAAATAAAGAAGTAAAACAGGCATTCCCAAACTTATGAAATCGTTATTACTCCGTAGTCTAATAAAAAAGAAAGATATATTAGGTGTGTGAATTTTTACATAAAAGGGAATGTATTAACATTACTGAAATGATATAAAAAATGTACTCATTTGTATTATTATTTGTAGCTTTTTTATATACTACTAACTTTTTTTATAGACTCTAAGTGAGCACATTTGTAAGAATAAAAATGCATTAAAATAAAATAAAAGTGAAAATTGTCATTTCATTTGAAACAATTTTTTATATTAATATAGTGACAATACATTTGAGACGGAGAGTATCTTATTAGGAGTATATGAGGTTGGAAGAGTATAATAGTAAAATTAATTTAGTAGTCTGCCATGGGTGTGTTCATTACATAAATTTCCCCAAAATAATTTCTCACTTTTCCATTTATAATACACAAAATAATCTTAAATCCAATTTTTCATTAATTATCTATCAAATAATTTTTTCTCAAAATTTCCTACTCTATTAGTCATATACATCTCATCCATCAATTAAAATATATATCCTTAAATTTCCTAATTTTTTTTTTCCGTTAGAACACACCGGTAATGGTTATTACATTTATAAAAGTTACATGTTCTCCCATGCCTGTGGAATAAGTTGCTGTAAATCTCTCAATAATTTTGCATACAGAGGAGCACGATAAGAGGCACAGGGACACTGCACACTTTATCATGTCCCTTTTACTTTTTGTCCTTATTGTATCGCCATTTTTTTATTACATCACCTTCTCTGTCATTTTCTTTCAAGTCTCGCAAGTAATTAATTGCACTTTCTGAATATTGGCAAGAAAAATAATCACAGAAAGAAAGAGAGGTGAACTTTTACATCCATAATTATTTTTGAAGGTTTTGCGTGTACCAAATTTTAAAATAAGAATTTATAAAATAAATTAACCGAAGAGTGCGTTCATTTGAAAAAAATAGAAAATTTTGAAAATTGATATGAAATTCTTGAAATTTTTTTTTGAAGACAATATTGATCATAGATTGAGAACAACAAAAAATAAATAGTACTACTCCGTAACAGAATATAGCTAAGT
Organism: Stellera chamaejasme; assembly: GCA_024586325.1. Taxonomy (NCBI): domain Eukaryota; kingdom Viridiplantae; phylum Streptophyta; class Magnoliopsida; order Malvales; family Thymelaeaceae; genus Stellera; species Stellera chamaejasme. The sequence goes on along the minus strand of CM044982.1, from coordinate 6,183,227 downwards.
ACACGTTGAAAAAAGTTAACAAATTTTATTTACTTAAAAAATTGATTTAATTTTAATTTTTATATTAAAATATGCAAACTAGTCCAGTGTGTATATATAAATATAAATATTCTCCGTTTCGCCTATAAATTTTACATCAAAGGCCAATTTCTCTTCCTTTCCTGCGTTTTGGCTGCTCTGTCGGAGGCTCGGAGCTATACTAGACTGCTCTGCCCAGCTATAGTTCTTGGGGAGGCGACTTAACTTCACAGTTGGAACCAAAATCCAAACTTTTTATACGAGAGATTCTTCGAGAGGCCTTTTCTTTTAGAGAAATGTACGCGGAAACTGGGTTATTTTTCCCTTACATGCAGAATTTCTCTCAAGATATTCAGCAGCTTGAAGAGTACTGCGAATCCCAGAAACCGAATGCTTCAATGGTACTTCCTCTCTCTGTTTCTCTGTCCATATTCGCTTATTTGATGCCAGAAGTTGCATGCTTGTTTAAAAAGTTCACTGTTGTGGCTCGTTCCAGATGATCGGCATTTATTTCATTTACCTGATTTTTTACTGGTTTTGGTTTCGATATCAATTAGTGAAGGAGGAGCCTCTCTTGTCTTCTGGGTTGTCGTCATGGTTCCTCTTCTGAGAAAATGAAGGCATTCTTGCCTGGTAAAACTGAAGTTTCATTCTTGAGTTTCTGGTTGCCTGAGCTTTACAGTAATCTTAGTACCAATCATGTTGGATTTGATTTTCTCACCTCAAAGATTTGAAGTTTGGTGGAAAGTTTTGATTTCCTTTTCTATTTTATTTTTCTTTTATTTTTTGAGTTGCGCCTCTTATTCCCCATATTATCAGTTCGGAATACAGATGAAAACTAAGTAAGAATGTTGAAAGCTTCCTCCTTGATGCATCCTGATTCTCTCTGGACTGTTATGGCTTATTCAATTGAGCATTTATCTCACCAACCAAACAAGGCATAAATGGTAAAACATGGGGGTTTTTCTTTTCCCTGGCTGGATGGATCTGGGAAAGGAGAAAAAGAGAAGTAGGAATATAGCATGGAAAGTGATTTCCATGTCACAAGAACCGTCTTCTTCAAGATAACCTCCAATTTTCCCTGCTTTCTGATGTGAACTAGTTGCTGGGTTTTGTTCTCTCTTTTCAGCGCACTCAAGTCTTAAACCCTTTTTTGTCAGTATTTTTTATTGACATAAGAAAAGTGGGGGAAATAGTTAAAACAAAACATTTGATTGAAAAGGAAAGTCCATGTTGCTCTTCATTATTCCTGTGTGGAATCTTTTCAGGCTTAAGCCAAATTTGGCAAAGCGGTGGCCAGAAAGACATTTCCATTTTAAAAATGGCTGGCGCTGGAGCTTTAAGCTTTTGCAGCTTAGTTGGTCTCTCACTTGAAACCACACAGATCTTTGTCTTTGAGACGTTTGTTCTTATGGTTGGATTGATTTAGTTGGTATTGTCAATATCATGGAAACTCTTCTCAAAGATGTGCATAACATTGTATCGTAGCTTACCTGTTTATGATGCTCTAATATCTCTAATTCATGTCTATTGTCTCACAGATTACCGATATTCTTCACAGTGAGTTTTGTGCCTTTGGTCTAGTGTCAGAATTGGTGGGCTGGAGTGATCTGAACAAGTACTAAGTTAATTTTCCTGCAGACAAATTTCTATGATTTCATACAACAATAACACAACCTAACACAACATTATACCTTAATCCTGAGTAGTAGGGGTTGGCTAGATGAATCCTCTTTCTCCAGAAAAAAAAAAGAAAAAAAAAACAGATTTTTGTGCCTTTATATGGAGGATGCAATGGGGGCTCTGAGAAACCAGCAAGCCAGACAACTTTTCAGTTTTTCCCATCTTTTTAAACAACCAATTAAGAGCTAAATGAATCCCGATCTCATCTATTTTCTTTCTTTAATGGCTACCTGCTGAAATGTTTCTGACTTCGGCAGTTCAAATTTGTGTCAGGAAAAACTGTTTTCAACAGTAGACTGGTATTCGTTTTGTAACTAATGGATTTGTCCTTAAACGATGTAGGGCAATCTGGTTCATACCTCTGCCATAGCTGAATATGACCTGGGAGGAGAAGGGGATCTGTTTAAAGCTCCAGAACCCACCATTGAAGAACCATTGATGGGAATGGACCCCATGACAACAGCTATTTCGATGATCTCTTGTAGCGAAGATGATATAACTTCTCAAGGACTCGAGGCTGCAGATATTGTATCCATTCAGAACGAACAGCTTTTACGGGAGGTTCTCTATGAGTGTGAGAAGGACCTCTTGGTGAATTCAGGCATTGAAACACCATTGTTTGAGATTCTGGATACCAAGGTTCCTATGGCTCAGACCATAGAAGACCAGATTCGAGAAAGTAAGGTGCTCCCTGATGCGCCATTCCAAAAGAGTGTAAGCGCAGGCTGTCTGAGCTCAATGGAATGGCTGCATGGGTCCAGTGCCAGGCCAAATTTCCTTGATTTCCCGGGAATTGATTTTGGTGCTGCCTACGGTATGAGGAGGGCATTCAGCGATGGTGACATAAAGGTTAGCCTTGATGGCCTTTTTACCTTATACATCAGCCTGTTGGTTTGAATTCTTCTCTTAAGATTTCAGTAATGTTTATCCGGTCTTCGGTTTTGATTTTGTATTCTGGAAGTCCTTGTCACCATCATGAACTGGATGGTAATAGTTTGAGAGATGCATTTGCACCATCACAATCTCAGCAGTCATGCAGCAGACTAAATTTCAGCATTTATGCGAGTTTTCTAGCATAAACTCTTGAGCATTTCCACTTGAATTCTATAATCTCTTGATGCATTAGCGGTCAACGTCAGAGCATCTGCTGGAGGACTGCTGAAAGCAACTAGTTGTCTCCTGCATCAGTCCTTACTTAATTCCAACCTTGCGAAATGAACTGTGTTAATTTTCTTTTCCCTTTCTGTCTGATTGCTTGGCGCAAATTCACCAGAGTGAAGTGCACCGTTGAACTCCATCCACGTTGAGCAATGAGCATGTGTAAACTGTGTAACAAAGTCCTCGGACTGAGAAATGTTTAGATGCTTGTGGGATTTCCACTGGATGGGGCTTGAGTCATTGATACTCCGTTTTTATGGCAGACTCTTGGTAACACTAGTATGAGCTTCACCCATTCATCCCTTGATCGGCCATTAGTGAGTACCTGCTCAACCGAAGACCGGAAAGAAAAGCTCTCGAGGTACAGGAATAAGAAGACCAGGAGGAACTTTGGGAGGAAAATCAAGGTTGGGACATTAAACTTGTCTAGTTTTGTATCATCATCTCTCTACAGGCGTTGCTTTGAGCTTATAGTACTACGTTCTTGTGTTATTGCAGTATGCTTGCAGGAAAGCTCTAGCTGACAGCCAGCCGAGAGTACGCGGAAGGTTTGCGAAAACTGAAGAATCTGACACCCCAAGGAGGGATTGACTGGGGAACTTGTATGAACCTGATGCTAGCAGTAACAACAGGAAGGTAGTTGCAGTACTGAGAACTACTGGAGAAAGAAGAAAGTGGGTAAAAGGGGGCGCGGCGCAAGTGCAACAAGCTTCATCTGCAGTGGTGCTGAATAAGGCTTGCAGAATTCATAGTAGTTGTAGTTGTTTGTTCATGCAATAATTTAGTATTAGTAAGCTCTCCTCTTGTCTGAAAGTTAGTGAGGAATATGGTTAAGTGGGTTGTATTGTATCTGTATATAAGTGTTGTCAGTATTGGTTCAATAAGATGACGAAGCCAAAATGTGCCAACTACTTGATGTTTATTACGACATAACACCTAAACTTTAACTATTAACAGTTTGCTCCTCAAACTTAAAAACATTTATCAAAATGGTTCAAAAAAACAACTCTGCAACTAGTTCCTGAACTTTTCAAAAATTAAAACATGGCTGAAAAATTAAAACGTTTGATACATAATTATAACGGGCTTCCAAGTTCCAGCAAGTTCGAAAGTGATTCAAAGAAGCCGGCTACGGCAACAAGAAAAAGATGTTGCTATGATTGTATTTTTCGCAAAACAGAGTCCAGTAGCTGAAAGTTGTGGGAGTAGAAATGATAAATTTATACATTTGTTTTTTTTTGCCCCTTCTTCAAAAAAGAAAATAGCTAGAGATGTAAGACCCAAAAGAAACATGAAAAACTCGAAGAGAAAATAAGGCTTTGAATCGTGTCGATTTTATGTACACACCCACTCTAGCAAATTCATATGTTTGATGAGTAGGAAGATTAAAATTTTAAAAGATTTGAGATATAAAGTGAAATATTTAAGATCAAAATAATTTTTTAAATGAATAAAATGTTGGGTGAATTTGCTCAAATTATAAGAGCTTGAGGAATTGGGTTGTAATTAACCCACTAATCAAGCCGCGAAGAAGAGCCTATTATTGGTTTTAGTTTGGAGTCTATATCGTTGGCTGTTAGTAGAGTCCGAATTGGACTTGTTTTGGTAGTCTGAATTGGACTTGTTTTGGTTTAGCTCGCATGTTTTATAAGTTTGTTAATTTGTTTTGGAGTAAGATTGTTTTCTTAAGTTTAGAAGTTTTTATTTAGGTTGGATTGTGTTTTCCTAATTAGAATATGACTAATTAGAATATGATTAGGTTGTAGCCTATGTAAAGACAAGTTGTGTTAGGGTTTTGGGTATGAGAGAAAAACCAATGTGGTGGAGTGACAAGATGTGAGGGTGAAAAAATGAGAAGAGAGGTTCGAGATGGCTAGGACGGGAAGTCTTTTGTAATTCTCATATCGTATCGAATTGTTCTAGTGGATTTCTCTCATCCGTGGAATGTAGGCTAGTTAAGAGCCGAACCACATTAAATTGGTGTGTGCGTGTTTTGTTCGAGATTGATTGTTTCCGCTGTGCATATGAGTAATAAAGTTGTTCGTTTACTACTTTTTCCTTAATATAAAAAAAATAAGTTGGATAGAGTAAAGTTGGTCTGAAAAAATTAGGGAACATTTCAGTTTTGCGATGATAACCGAAATAACCGTGCAAGTGAAGTAGAAGTGTGCAACTCCTGCGTACTTGGTCGGCTTTTTCATCTGCATTTCGTTGCTTTGTTTGGTTCCATGAATCGTCGGATTTCAACAAAAAAAAATTGTGGGACTTTAATACTAGCCAGTATCTCAAGCTACTCAAACATCTCATCGGGCCCCCTAACACTTGTGTTTCAAATAAAGTTGAGCTTAACGATCACCATTACCACATCCAGCGGCCGGAGCGGCGACCACTCGACCAATTCATGCTTCTTATGGCAATTGGCCGGCCACCCCCCAAGTTCACTCCTTTCACAACTAAAAATCGAATCTTTGGGCACAAAACATTAAAACCAAATCACCACCACCGATGGGAAGACCACGGCCAGGCGCTGTTGAGAATCTTCGCAACTCTGCCCATTCCAATATGTACCTCTATAGTTCCTCTGCAAATTCACCACCGAAATGAACATTTTGTTTTTGGTTTAAAAAAAATCATTTCTTTCACGAGAAGGGGGGAAAAAGAGAGCTTGAAATTTCTCGTGTACAAAAGATAAACGGTAGCTGATTTCCTTCATCATGGATTGCGGTGGCACTGAGTAGGAAAATGAATAACACACTTCTCCTAAATCAATAAGAGTTTGCAAGAAATTGAAAAGATTCCCTTCAACATCAACATGCTAGTAACGGTCATCAAATTCAGAGACAAACTGCAAGTGAAAGGCCATTGCTCAAAACAAACGAGTTCAGACTCCCCTGAGCTGAGATTCCATAATCGGCCCAAAATATAAAGTTTGAAACTTGGATTCAAAGACCAAACAGAAACTCGAAAAAAAAAACAGAGCACCATGACCCAACATTCTCGGAAGTCAAACAGAAGAAGGGAAATAAACTATCAGAACGGACCCAACTTTTGTTATTAACAATCGCAACACAACGCAGGGTTCCGTCGTGGACCGAACACGAAGAAGAAATCTCACCCGATCTCACCCGCGGCGCAAATTAGCGCACATTGTAGCACAGAATTAAAAAAAAAAGAAAAAAAAGTGGCCTTCACCCTTGCGGATATTGTTCCTCTCCATTCCCATTGGATTTCCAAATCTCTGCAACGACGACGATAGAAGGGATTTAAAGTTCCAATTTTTCCAGTTCAATTGTCTTCGATTAATTTAGTAGTAAAATATTTGAGTAGTGTTAGTAGTGTATTCATTCTGATCTCTTTTTTATCCATCTTTCATCATACTCTCTCTGAAGCAGTTAGAGAGAGAGAGAGGAGTTGTTCGAAACAGATCTCTATTCCACAGACGCTGAGAGCCTCTCTTCTTCTTCTTCTTCTTTCGATTCTTGCTGGGTTTCTCTCCAATTTCTCCTGATTCCGCTTCTCTTTCAACTTCCCGATTTGTCGACGACGGAAAAGGAGGCAGCCGGTCGAGGAATTTGCTCTCTTCGGTGCTTTTCGTGCTTCCTCTGTTGTTTGACGAAATTTGGATTTCGCCATTAGGGTTTACGGGATTGGGAAGAATTGGCGCGCGAGCGAAGAAGGTTTGGGAGGACGTAATCTGAATGGAGAGGCTGAATCCTACTGGTGTTTAATCGTTGCCGCTGGGCTGATTGATTACATACACCAGGTATGATAATCAAGCGCAGCCTCAAATCCCAAATGCCGAGTCTGAAACGGTGCAGACTCGGCGGCTCTGTGGCAGAAGAGGAAGATAACTCAGGGTCCACGCGGAAGAAGCGTAAAACCAATGGCTATTATCCTCTGAATCTGCTTGGAGAGGTTGCCGCCTGCGTAATTCCGGTCAACTTCCATGGTATTCTTCGGTCTGGTGAGGCGGAGCGGAATGGTTTCGCTGCTTCCTGGTGTACAGAAGTCTCCTGCTCTCCTGTCGAAGCCGAGTCCCAGTCCAGGGTCTTAGATTCAACCAGAGCCAAGGATCGGGCAGCGGAAGCTTCTCGGCCTCCGCTCGTTAGAACGTCCCGAGGCCGAGTTCAGGTACTTCCTTCTCGGTTCAACGATTCCGTTATTGACAATTGGAGGAAGGATAGTAAAACTAGCTTGCGTGATTATACCTTCGATGACGAAGATTTTGAATGTGAGAAGGATAAGCTCAGCTCCCGGACGTTGAACATTAGTAAACAGAAGGCTAAATGCCAGCGACCAGAGGAGAAGAATGGATACAGGGGTAGAAAATTTGGTACACTGTGTGCGGAAGATGAAGGTGAAAAAGGGCATGATGCAAGTTTCTATATGAGGAAGTATTCAAGTTCTCGTAGTTCGCTTACTTCAATGCACGAACAATTCTTTGAAGATCATAGGCATCGCAATGCTGAGACGGGTGGCTTAACAGTTGAGGATAAGGTTCCAAATGTGAATGCCAGTAAAAAGGACGGGTTGTATGGGCCAGAGGACTTCTATTCTGGAGACATTGTTTGGGCGAAGTCAGGAAGAAAAGAGCCATATTGGCCAGCGATTGTTATTGATCCAATGACGCAGGCACCAGAGCTGGTTTTGAGATCTTGTATTCCTGACGCAGCTTGTGTGATGTTCTTCGGACACTCCGGCAATGAGAACCAGCGGGTAAGTATTAATTTTTTTATTTTTTTTAGTTTTTGTTTGTACTTTCTGTTTCCATCTCTGAACCTTTGTTCATTTATGAAGCTTGTCATACAGTCGTCAATAACATGCTCTAATTGTCATGAACAGGATTATGCATGGATCAGACGTGGAATGATCTTCCCATTTGTAGATTTTGTGAACAGGTGTCCTTTTCTTTTTCTATAATGAAGGTATTGATTTCTCGTGTAATGATTCTGCATACTTATTTGGAAGTTTGCTTCAACAAGGTTTCAAGAACAGGAAGAATTTTATGGCTACAAGCCCTCTGATTTCCAATTGGCAATGGAAGAAGCTTTTATGGCAGATCAAGGTTTCACTGAAAAGTTGATACATGATATAAACATGGCTGCTGGAAATCCAACTTATGACGAGTCCATGCTTAGATGGGTTCAAGAGGCGAGTGGTTCAAACCATGATCAGGACTTTCAGGCATGCTTTTTAACACTGTAACATGCTTTCTGTGACTGCACTTTCTCTTTTTTGTTTAGAATATAATATTAGTTTCATATTTGTCTGAGACTTTAGAGCACATTTTATGTATGGAAACTTAATTAAGCTTGGGTGCTTTATGTACGAGTTTGAAAAGAGTTGCAACATTAACTGAAATGGATTGGACCAATTTTTCATCAGCTTTAGTTTGTCTTGATTAAGGCAGAGCCTAATGTTTCCTCAGTCCTGCATATTCCGAAGTTATTTTCCTATGTTAATGATGTTTAATATTTCTGCAGGGTTTGTATGGGAAGTGCAAAGATATGAGTGCTTGTGATGGCTGTGGCACAAAACTTGCCCTTAAATTGGCAAAGAGATTATCAAACCCTGCAAGCCAATTCTTTTGTAAAACTTGTGCTAGGGTTGGTATTCACTTTTCTCTAGGGTCATCAGTTTATGCCTCCATTTGCTTAATTCTTGTCTTTCTTTTCTCCCCATTTCTCACCAAGCTCATATTGCAGCTAACTAAGTCAAAACATTGCTGTGGCATATGCAAAAAGATTTGTAATCAGTCAGACAGCGGAAGTTGGGTACAAAACTTACCAACCGAGCTAGGGTTTCCCCCTTTCTTATTTTTTCCCTTCTGCGATGATGGCACTATTATGATTTTTTTCCTCACAACAAATTAGGTACGATGTGATTGTTGTAAAGTTTGGGTGCATGCAGAGTGTGACAAGATTTCCAGTAGTCATTTTAAGGTACTTATATTACTCTCTGATTCTGGGTTCTTCACTGAGCTTCAATCTTACATGTAATCATGCTTCACAGTTAGATTGTTTTGACTTTTCCCCCCTCTTTTGCTCTCTAGAAATTGGGTGGTGCAGACTATTACTGTCCTACTTGCAGAGCAAAATTTGATTTTGAATTATCAGATTCTGAAAAGTGTGAACCAAAAGCAAAGTAAGTGATTCGTTGGACAAGGGTTCTCCCTCCCAGCCCCCACCTGTTTCAGGCAGTTGGCTTTGCATTTGTTTTATATCATAAATAATTTGCGCATCAAATTTAACTTCTTCAGTTAGTCCTTACATAACTGATTGTATGAATTGTATTTGTCAAACAGAACAAATGGCCAGCTAGCACTTTCAAACAAAGTCACCGTCATCTGCTCTGGAGTTGAAGGCATATATTATCCAAGCCTCCACCTGTAAGGAACAACATTTTCAGCTTACTTAAGATCCCATGGTTTCTGGCCCAAGAAGGATAGCTTATTATATCTTTCCTTTTCCCCCATTCATCTCGAGTGCTATCTGAGGCACGCACGCATGTTCTTACATGGATGAGTATGCCATATAACATGTAATTTATGGGATATTCTATGTGTCTATGCTGTGAATCATTTAAGGACATCTAGAGCAGAATCAACATCATGGTAATTTGAATATATCACATGTCGCTGTGCTTATGGAACTTAAAACTTTTGGTAATCATGCTTCTTAAATAAGTCATACTTAAAAGTAAGTTTGAACTGCAGTGGATTTTAATGCTGGCCCATTTAGTACTATGAATGGAAATCTTAAATTTATAGTGGCAATGAGTATGGTTTTTTTTCTTTGCAAACGGAGAAACAAAAGCGTTGAGTTCATCGTTTTTTAAGAGTTTCTTCTCTTTCAGAGTGGTCTGCAAGTGTGGATCTTGTGGACCAGGAAAACAACCACTCAGTGAGTGGGAAAGGCATACTGGTTCCAGAGATAGGAACTGGAGAATTAGCGTGAAGGTGAAAGGTTCCATGCTTCCATTAGAACAATGGGTTCGTTTACTAGTTCCTCTCTAGCTCTTACTCTTTGTTGTTGGAATATTCTGTCTTTTCTCTTTCAATCCATATTCATATTATTCAATCCACTTTGCAGATGCTGCAGTTGGCGGAGTATCATGCAAATGCTACCGCTTCTGCCAAGCCCACAAAGCGGCCTTCTATTAAAGAGAGAAAGCAAAAGTTGCTAGCATTCTTGCGGGGTACATTGGCTTCCCAGCATCAGATGTCCTCATCCATTAGTTTATTTGTCTTCCATCCTTTTCTTTATGGTCATGCAGTCATGCTAATATTTCATCATCGCAGAGAAGTATGAGCCAGTTAATGCGAAGTGGACAACAGAGCGATGTGCTGTGTGTAGATGGGTTGAAGATTGGGACTACAACAAAATTATTATCTGCAACAGGTAATTACGATAGAATTTGTTTCTACGAAGAAGCATCCAAAGTTAATGTGGACCGGACCATCTTCAAAGAGGTGCTATGAAATATTAAATGCTTTGACAGATGTCAAATTGCTGTACATCAAGAATGTTATGGAGCAAGACATGTTCGTGATTTTACATCATGGGTCTGCAAAGCATGCGAAACGCCTGATCTTACTCGAGAATGTTGCCTTTGTCCTGTGAAAGGTAAAGACTCTTCAGCATTCTGTAGCTGGTGCAAAGTTTGCTTCTCTCTTCCTGCCGGTTGTTGCGTTTATGAAATCTCTGACTTGTTGGCCTTCTCATCTGTCTTAATATGCATTCTTCTCTTGGTTTAGGAGGGGCATTGAAGCCAACTGATGTTGAGACATTGTGGGTTCATGTTACTTGTGCTTGGTTCCAACCTGAAGTATCATTTGCAAGTGATGAAAAAATGGAGCCTGCTGTTGGAATATTGAGTATTCCATCTAATGCTTTTGTTAAGGTACTGTGGGCATTATACGTGTGCCCGTCACCACTGCTTGTGCAACCCCATGCACTTGTGACGAGTTTAGTGAAACTGCATTGCTTAGTAAGAAATGTTTATTTCTAAAGTTAGAATACAGTTACGGAACATCTAACATGTGGTTTCATCTTTGTAATTCCTATTTTGATACACAACATAGAGCTTGTTATCAATGTGAATGGGATCTGAACAGAATCAGGCGTATTTGCCCTCACTCATTTTAATATAGATGCGGTGGGCTAGCCATGTATTTTCTCTATGTTGCTTAACATTTGGACACCAGTTAATGCGATACAGTTTCTTGGTGCAATAAGATCTTGTGTTGATATAAATCATTGTATACGCATGTTTTAAAGAAAAGGTAGAAGTATACTTGACAGCACTTGAAGTCCATCTTTGTTTGAATACTTTACAAGAAATGAGCACTTTCTAGCAGCTTAATGAGTTTATTTGTTTACCTGGGTCTTAGAACTATAAGTTTTCTCACATGTATGAACTTTCAGATATGCGTTATCTGCAAGCAAATCCATGGTTCTTGCACTCAATGTTGCAAGTGCTCCACCTATTACCATGCCATGTGTGCTTCAAGAGCTGGTTACAGAATGGAGGTATATTCAATTTCCAAGTATATTGTTCCTTGGATCACCTTCAGTCTTGCCTTAACTGTAAAAATTGAAAGTCTTGCAGCATGTGTAAGCCTGAGGTGCTAGGTCTGAGGGCTGGTAGAAGCATGTTTATCGAGCTCTCCCTGAAATGCAGTGGATGATCGCTTAAACTATAAATCCCCCATAACACGATTCTATTTAAAAGTTTTCTCGTGCTTTAAAAATACTGTAATAAAGAACATCTCAGTTGCGTTGCAGCACTGAACTACTAGAACATTGCAATGAGACCACTGTTGAAATCATGTTTCGGAAAGAATGGCCCGGGTTTTTTAATTGAACTTTTAATTGGGGCAAACACAATGCATGAACAACAGAAAACAGAAAACATTGTTCTTGGATAAGAGAGGGAGGGCTTATATATGTGAATTTTTTTACCAAATGATCTAATTGAGGTGTAGTAATAATTCAGTGATGTAATATAGATATTACCAACAGATAGTAGATAACAAACAATATCTCTTGCTATCTTTCCTACCGATGTGTGTAACTCTATGAAAAATGCATTACAGGGAATTTACATGGTACAATCAATGTTATGGAGGCTCTTCTTAATCTGCATTATGGTGAACCTTGATTAATATTTGCTTGATGGATGTTTCAAAACTTTTGAGGTTTCATCTGACTATAAATCCATAACTTGAAAAAGACACCAAGAAATGGATGATTTGCTAAAACATATGCTTTTGAAAATCTCTGTGCACACAAACTTCTGCCTGTCAACTCATGAAAATCAGGTTGCAGTTGTCTATTGACTGTATGAATTTTAATCTATTACAGCTTCACTGCCTGGAGAAAAATGGGAAACAGATTACAAAGATGGTGTCATATTGTGCTTATCATCGGTATGCTTCAAGCTCATACTATTGGCTTACGGACTGAACTAATCTGTGTGACCTCACTGTATTACTCGTACCACTTTAACCATTCCCTTTTGTGCAGGGCTCCAAACCCAGATACTGTATTGATCATACAGACTCCACTTGGTGTCTTCTCTGCTAAAAGTCTTATTCAAACTAAGAAGAGGGCTGGTTCAAGGTTAATTGCATCCAACAGAATCAAAATTGAAGAGATTCCAGCGGATGATAGCAGCAATGCTGAGCCACTTTCTGCAGCAAGATGTCGGATCTTCAAAAGGTCAAACAATAATAAGAAGGTAAGTTTGCAGGTTTTATTGGTTTTATTTCTTCTCTGTAGTTTCTCCCATGGAATACCCTCTATTCACCCACTATTCATTATGGTAATGATGTAGATAGAAACATTAAGACTGTTCAAGAAAATTATGTTGTCGAAGGAACTTTAGTTCCCGTCAATGGTAGTCTTTCTTGATGACATTTGTTCTTTCTTAGGGAACCAATAGGAAAACTATTCAATTTTTTGTTGCACCCCTCTTCACTCTCTTTGATCTTCTCAGTTTCTTAAGAAATTCTTTCAAGCAGAGATCTCAAGAGGAAGCTGTTGCCCACCGAGTGATGAGACCTTGTCATCACACGTTAAGCACAATGCAGGGACTAAATGCATATAGGGTAAATTTCTGTTTTTTGAAATATATTATTTATTTCTATCATTATGGTTTCTCAGTTAATAAACTTAATGAATGGTTTATTCTCAGGTGGTAGAAGAACCCAATACATTTTCCTCTTTTAAGGAACGGCTTCGCCACTTGCAGGCAAAGCCTCTAAGCCTATGTCTTTTTTCACTTTAAAAACATGGAATTTCTTCCCCCATTTTATTTTTGGAGTATCCAACAATTTGGTTTCCCTGAAATACAGAGAACTGAAAACGATCGAGTGTGCTTTGGTAGATCTGGAATACATGGGTGGGGCCTCTTTGCTCGGAGGAACATTCAGGAAGGAGAAATGGTACTTACAAGAGCCCTTTGCTGCAAATATTTGGCCTATGTTGGGAAATGAACTTCTACCTTTTCTGCCAGAGGAAACAATAGCATACAAGTGATCTGTTACTGTGTGGGTCGGAACTAATTGCTTTTCCCTTCAGGTTCTTGAGTATCGGGGTGAGCAAGTAAGGGGCAGTGTTGCTGATTTAAGAGAGGCGCGGTACAGAGTTGAAGGAAAGGACTGCTATGTGAGTCTGCTCCACTTGAATCCTACTGTTGCCATTTTAATAATAGAATATTCTGTGAAGATGTCAACCTTTTTTTTCTTTCTCAATCTGAGTAACAAAAAAACATTTGGACTTTTCAGTTGTTCAAGATCAGTCAAGAAGTGGTGGTGGATGCCACTGACAAAGGAAATATAGCTCGACTGATCAATCATTCAGTAAGTCGAATGTTTTAAAATCTCCTCCGTTTACCCGGCTATTTCAAAATTGTGATGTTGGATATATCTCGTACAGTGCATGCCAAACTGCTATGCAAGGATAATGAGCGTGGGTGATGATGAGAGTCGAATCGTTCTTATTGCCAAGACAAATGTGTCTGCCGGTGATGAGCTAACGTATGTTCTTGTCTCACTCCCGTCTACTTAAGCATGTGATATCTGTATATGAATGAAAAGGAAAATACCATATTGAGGAAATATTGTGAATGGCAGGTATGATTACTTGTTTGACCCTGATGAAGCTGATGAATTTAAGGTGCCCTGTTTATGTAAAGCTCCAAATTGCCGGAAGTTCATGAATTAGGATAAACCACAGACAGAAGAGAAGAAGAAAGGAAAGCCATTGTTTCTCCGCAAGGACCACCACTAACCCAATTCTTCCCCGCTTGCTCGGGGAAGCTCACAGTCTGTTTTATTTCATAATACTAAATTTGTAAGTTTGCTTTGCCTAATGTATCCTCTTCCCTTTTTCTCATCTCATTTCAGTTCACCGTTTCGTTCATCTTTTTTAGTTTAAATTAACGCTTAATAACAGCTTCTGTTCTGGCCATTCGGGGGCTAAGGCATTTGTGTATATACTTGAGCATGTGGTTTCTCTTCCAAGTAAGATGTCAGTTTTCCTTGTAATTACCCAGATAAGTAATTCCACAGCTTTTAATGATAGCATGAGAAACTGGAAACTGACCCTGAATCAGTTAGTTGTGGTTCTTATACTACGTCTGACAGGAGAAAGAAGACAAGTGTCACTTTTTGAGAAGAAATTATACTACCATACAACTGCTTGTGCCTTGGTTCACTGGGGAATCATAATTAGAATCCCAACTCTCTCTGCATCTTGGAAGTGCTAATGTAGAGCCAGGACTGGATTTGTATTGGAAGCATGCATATTTAGTTGATTATTATTATTGTGTTGTTTCCTAACCATTATCAGTATTTGCAAGTTTGATTTATGACATTTGGACCAAGTGGGGGGGGACATCCTGCAAAACATGTTTGAAGATGATGAGCTTCCATGTAAATTTGCAGATTTTTAGGCATGTTGAACTTTCTACTCATAAGTGATGCCAAAGCATGGTAACAAGTTTGCATTTTACTCCATCAAATGAGTAGTTAAGAGCTCATTTGGGATTCTCTAAAGGACGTATAAATGTTCTTTTACATTTTGATTTAAAGTTAATATAAAATTAATTTTTAGAATTTTATTTCTCACTTTTCGCTTTCTCCACTTAATTTCCCACGTTTTGTTCCAACTCATTAGCACACACATTTCTTTTTTAATGCTTTTTCGAGGGGGACAATTTAAAAAGCAATGTTACGAAAATTGGATAATAGAAGTATAATCTCTAATGCGATGACATCTTAATAATACACATGCTTCCATTCCTATTTAATTATGTTTGACTTTAGAATTTATGTTTGACTTTTTTACTGGAAATATTTCACTCAAAAAATTGGAAAAAAAATATTTTTAGAAATCGGGCACATTGATTTATCTTATGTATTCAGGTTATTTAATTTTATATACCAAAATGGAGGGAATTGTGTTTATCCCAACACGATTAGGTTCTTCTCACTCTCCGTGGAGATTTTCTGTGTCATCTTGACCCTTTCATCAAGTTTTCGTTTTTTTGTAGAAGTTATATATGAAGAGTTTGCTATAAATTTTAATATAAATAGGAACAATAAAAGTTTAGCTCTATTTAGTGCATATGCAGGATAACGTATAACAAGAATCAGTGGAATCTCTAATAATAAAAAGTGTCGTGTGAAGAAAATAATAATTGGGGGTATTCTATTCTCTTAAAACTTTGACACAAGTAATCTTATTCCGCTCTCTCCTCTGATCATACTCATAGAGTCGGTTGCAGTATCACATTGTCTCACAAATATCATTCCTAGCAACAAGCAGTTCTTTGTGTGTGTGTATTCAACGCTAGCTTATTGTGAAAAAAGATTCAGTTTTAGAAACAAGCAGAAGAGCAGCTATACGGTGTGCCTGTAGGCGCACCTTAAGCGCCTAAAGAGAAGAAGTATACGAAGAAGAATGATGCATTCCCGATGCACTATGATGCACTCCTATAACATTAATATGATGCACTCTCGTTGACGAGTTAATGATGCTTTTTGTTCTACAACCTCACAGTGATCCTTTTTGTTCTACTCAATGATGCATTTGCGATACATAATGATGTTTTTCCGTAACAAACATGATGCACTAGTTCTGATAACTTAATGAAGCACACACTTCCTTCAACCTCCCAAAATGATGCATTCGGTAAAACACTATGATGCATTCCCGATACATTATAATGCTCTCCATTACAAAATATGATGCACTCGCTCTCATGACAAATGTTACACTCTTTTTATTAACCTTTCAAAATGATGCATTCGGTAAAACACTATGATGCATTCCCGATACATTATAATGCTCTCCATTACAAAATATGATGCACTCGCTCTCATGACAAATGTTACACTCGTCTTATTAACCTTTCAAAATGATGTCTTTTGGTAACCACTATGATGCACTCCTTGTTGCATTATGATGCTCTCCATTACAAAATATGATGCATTCGCTCTCATAACAAGATTAATGCTCTCAATTTCCAGCTCACACACCATTAAGGTCGTAGGAGCATCATTTGGAGACGAATGCGCATTATTTAAAATACGCAGGAGCATCATAATTATTGGCGAACGTACTTAGACGAATTTGAATGAAAATAACAATTTTGTAAATAACGTGAAAGTGGCGCACGGAGGCCCACGATAAGCGTGGGCGCACCGTATCGTGTAACCAAGCAGAATTCTTGGTGGACAAAAAACAGAATCTAATGCGTGTGGTTTTTCAGAAGTATTTCTAAAAATAGGTGGTTCATATGTAAAAAAGTTGAAGAACTAGATGGAGAAATAATAATAAAAAAACATTTGAAGAGTAATTCAAAATTTAAAATTTCTATAATTCAAAAAAAAAGAAAAGAATCGCTCTTACTACAAGAAAGGATTAACGTTTTCATCTAAAAAGGAGAAGGGATTAACGTTAAAAAAACTGGAAGAATGTTATGCTTTTTTTCCTGGTCTCTTCTTCCTATTCTTCTTCTTCTTCTTCTTTCTGTATCCTTTCTTCTCGCTGTGTGAGATTAACGAGCGCGAAGCCTAGCTGATCTGTCCCGACCCTGAAAGACCAGAGGTTGACCATGTCATGTACCTTGAGTCCATTCCTTGCGGCCACTGTATTCCACTTCCCGTTGAGGACATAATTGGAACCTTTGTTCACTTTCCACTTCTTAAAGACCAACTGCCCATCCTTCACCTCCTTCCCCGACGGTCCTATGAACCTCACCGGCACCGCCATCCCCTTGCCCGTTGCCGCAATCCAATTCTCATCCAGTGACTTGAGTCGGAGTTGCTTCGGCGGCATTGAAAACCGGGCCTGCCCTTTGGAGACGTCGCTATTACGCAGCCTCTTCTCCATCACGAGACTCCAATCAGAACCTCCGATCTCTCTAATGGTCGCTTGAAAGTTGAGGGGCAACTGATGTGTTTGTTGGTCGCCGCCGAAAATTTGATCACCCTCGTCGGAAAGTTCCCGACTCGTCGAAGCAGAAGTCACAGTCTTGAATCTTTTACATGGGCTCTTACTATTTAACTTCGCCTTCTTGGCCGGAGGGTCTTCACCGGTGATGCTTGCCGGAAAATGATGATCCTTTTTTACGGGCAATTCCATTTCGCCTCCCCAATATTGTTTCTTGATTCTCCTCATCTCTTCGACGTCTTGGTTGATGGGCATCACTGCTTTCCCTTTGGCCTTGCGGAGCTTCTTTTCTTCGGCATCAAGTCTTTCAGTCTCAAGTTCTGCAATTATGCACAAATAATGCATTCCGCCCCATTCCGGTCGAATCTCCACGTCCTTGAAGTCGTCAATGGTGAGTGGCTTGTCCATGTTGTGGCAGGGTTTGATGAATGAATGGCGCTTAATGGAAAATATATAGGGTTTAATTTCTTGAGGTTGAAGAAAGCTTGTTGAGGTCAGAGTAGAGGTATGGAGTAACGAGAGTGATCAGGGAAATCACATGTTTATATATAATTATCCAGAGTCCTAGTTAAACTTGAATTCGGTTTTCCTTCTTCTAATTTGTTAAAGAAATGTGTTACCTAGAGGCCAACCAAACATGCATGCTTGCAGTTTTCTGACGATATTATTTGTGTGGAGCTTGGAACTATGGGGAAAAGAATTAAGGCGCAGTCGTGGAATTTCATTTAATTTGTGGATGCAAGTGTAATTAAGGTGTTCCAGTTTGGTTAATTCGTTTCCTTTGGTATTAGCTTCTAGAATTCACGAGTTTAAGGATCCTTCGGATTGTCATTCCTTCACTGAACCAATTTTCACATATTCTATTTTGGTGATTTTACTTGGTGTTGGCAGCCAATTCTTGTAAAATTATTTGTTGGGAATCACTTGTTCCAAATTTTGTGCATAAGTGACACATTAATTTACCATTATTCTTTCATTTATATATTGAATGCAGTGTTCCACGTTTTGTGCCACATTAATTTTGAGTTATCATTTGCCACTCTATTATGAAAATAAGAGACTATTTACCATCAATCTTTCATTTGTCGATTGAATTTACCATCAACTCTATTAGTGGAGCAATATTTTGTAACAAATCAAGTACGTGAAATGTGTACATGTGTGGCCGAAACATTGTATTGACTTTTTTTTGATTAAGACAAATTGACTTAGAGATAAACAAATTAACCCAAAATTATAACAAATTGACTTAGAGATAAACAAATAAACCCAAAATTATAACAAATTGACCTTTCTCCTCCCCACTACCTAGATATGCACACCGACCGACCACCCTCATTCCTCCTCAGCCAACCCAAACTCCCCTGCAAGCCCTGTCTGTCATCAAGATTCCATTCAACTACTCTAACCCCTCAAATCTGATTCCATGCATTCCTGGATGATCGTCCTAATCTCCAATGCCTTTGTCATTGGGAGTTGGTCAGGAAGTTAATTGGCAACATTCTAAGTTCCGATGAGATATCGCAGGCAATGTTCAACCTCGTTAATCATCAGGTGATTTTTCACCCACTTGTTGAATGACTTATCTATAAGGTAATTTGGAAGCCAACTAATTAGGCAATTACATATCTACCTTCCATTTTTCAAGTCTGCAGGTGGGTGAAAAATCGGGTGATAAATAATATTGATGGGCAATGTCAGGTGTTGTGGTTTCAAATGCTTTCTTTTTCTACAACTCCAAAGCCCATCTTGCCGGTGGAGCTAGTAAGTACCCAAGTCTTCGTCGCCATTGTGTGCCAACGTGGACCCTAGATTCATAAATAAAAATAAAAAAGTCAACCTCAACGGAAAAGTAAAAAACGCTAAGGTATTATAGAAATCGATCAATATCGTTTATTTCAATTCAGTCACTGATTTTTAATTTCTATCATTCATTGCCTTGTCTCACCCGCCCTGAGAAAATGATGATCCAAGCTCTAAAAAATTCAAGCAAAACGAAGGAAAATAGAAAAATAGATGAATGAGCGAGAAGACGTGAAACATATAGCAAGAATACGAAAACAGTTGAGCCTTTGAAAGATTATATTCACGTAGAGCGAGAAGGGGTCAAGCTACGAACAGTCACAACCTTTGGTGGAAGGGTGAGCAATATTTGAGTTCTTTCAACTTATTTCACAAGTTTGAGCTGGAATAGGGGTGGGGTGGTGGGACGCCATGAGGTGGGTAGGTTTGAACAATTGGCGGGGGAGAGGGCAAAGGAGGTATATGAAGGGTAAAGTACAACTATGGTCATGTAATTTTAATTATTGTACCAAGTATAGTAGGTCCAGTTTTAACTTTTTGTACTAACAAAGTCTTGTTTTCAAGTTTTTTCTTCATCCATGGTCCTATTTGACATTTTTGCCCTCAATTTTTAAAATATTGTCATTTTAAACAATTGTAAATTATAAAAATCACCCTAACGTTTAACGAAACTTTCAATTTTACCCTCAATTTTTATAAACACTAAAATTATACCCTAAGTTTTACAAATACTTACAATTCTACCTTAAAAATTTTCTCTCCACTTTATCTCACCACCCTCCTATCCACCTGGAAATCTCGTTGGCCGATAACCTTCGCCGATCGGAATCGCCGGCCAAGCAGCGGCGGGCCCAGGCGGCGCGAATCGCGTGCCTAGGGCGCAGCGCACACCTAGGACAACAGATCGCGTGCCCGGGCGCGATCGGCGGCCGAAGCGCGAATCGCGAGCCCTATACCGCAAATTGCGGTCCGGTGGTTTCGCGGGCGGCCGTGGCGGTGGCGCGGCGGTGGTGGGTTGGATGTTGGTTGAGATAGGTGAGTTGAAAAGTTTAAGGTAGATTGGATGGTTTGTTTGTGGAATTTTAAAATTTGAGGGTGTAAATGGTATAATAAGAAAAATTCAGTTTATGTTCGTTATTGTACCATTTCTGTGAAAGGGTAAAATTGTAAAATAATCGTAAAAAGGACCACGGATGAAGAAATTTTTTGAAAACATGACTTTATTTATACAAAAAAGTTAAAAGCAGACCTAGTGATCTGATAATTAAAATTACGACCAATACACTTGCCCTCTATTCTAGGTTTAATTATATAAAAAACTATCATATGTTTTATTTCCCAAATATTTTGTCCAACTTTTCCAAATTTCAACACACAAAATATCCTTAAATCCATCAAATCACTTTTTACTTAAATTTTACCCACAAACATGTCATTCATTTACGAAACAACAAAAATATTTCCCAATTTTTTTTTCCGTGAACACATCCAATAATCAATAAGAAAAGTTGGCATGGAATAAACTAGGAAGTTTTACAAAGAGGCCATTGGTCCAAGACAAAAATAAAAGGAGAAATTCCAGACTCTAACCCTAGGGCAGGAATGTGAAACGAGAGAAAAGAAAGGGTAGTAGCGCGAAAGCGGCAGAAATAATCCCCAGAGACCTGAAAAGCCCTCGACGCTGTGTCCATCGCCTCCCCAAGAATTCAACCTCATATGCTCTTCCACATTTATCCCTAATTTTTTCCCACGTTTTCGATCTCCAATCTCCCCAAAAATTCTTCCCGCCTTTGATCTCCTCTCCCCGGCGACGACTTCACCTATTTTCCTCCCAATTAGGGCCTCCACTTCCCTCTCCGTCCTCCGCCCCGCTGAGTTTGAATTAGGGTTTTTCAATTCAGGATTCCCTGTTAGGGTTTCTGAGTTCTCTTTCTCACGCGTCGGTGATGCCGCGAAGTTCAAGGCACAAATCTAGCAAGCACAGCTCCAGGGACGCCAAGGAATACTATTCTGATTCTGATAAGGATTCGAGCTTCAAGGAGAAGGAGAGAGAGAAGGAGAAAGATAAGGACAGGGATAGGAGGACTAAAGATTCGGGATCCGGGGATAAGAGGAAGCTCGATTCCAAGGATACGAGTAGGGACCTCTTCTCTTTGGTTAACGGTGACCATTCCGGTGATTATGCCTCCTCGAAGCGGCGGAAGGAAAGGGCTGATGACGGCGTGAGTGAGCGGCGGAGTGGTGGTGCTGGTGACGATGATAGTAGAGCAGATAAGACTTCGAGGGTGTCCAGTGAATCCAAAAGTAAGAAGCGAGAGGAGGTGGAAGGGGATGAGTATAAAAAGAGCAGAAGTGAAGGAAAGCATCGGGAATCGAATAAGAAGGAAGAAAGGAAGAGCAGGGAAGGTAAGAGCGAGAAGCTTATAGATGAAGGAGGAGAGCGTAGAAACGCCAAACAAGCTGCTGAAATAACTGGTAAGGTAACCCGATTCATGTTGCCATAGTTTTGATGTTTCGATGCGTTGGCTTCTGTTCAGGTGGGGTTTGGTGATCTTCGTTATTGTTTTCAATTCGATTTCCCCCCACTAATTCCGTGCAAGGCTTCTGAACTTTTCACTGTGTTCATCGTAACTCGCTCCAGAGTTGAGCTTTTATTTAAAATAACCGCAACCAGATTAAATTCTATAACCTGGATGCATCACTTGTTTTAGAGAAATTCAGTAGATTTTGGTTTGTCCAAAAATCCTCATTTTTAATAGAAGCTGTCGGGCTAATCTCATTTGGCATGAAATGCATTGCGGTCCTAGTTTTTACAGTTGCTCATAGACGTTGTTTCTAAATTGATATCTCAGTTCTCTTGTGAAAGTTTGTAGGGAAAACCTGGTCAGATCTAGATCCAAAATTTTCCAGTTATTATTTGGTTTTAGTGGTTGCTGGGTCTTTCTTTGTTAATAATCCGTTCTTTCAGGATCATTGAAGGGTTGAAAATATGGAACATATGCAGGTTGTGCTGTAATTGGTTATCAAATGTGGATATGCATATTTTCTGTTTGTTCAATCTTCACTGAAGCATGTGGTTAAGGAATAAGTAGTTTTCAATTATATGAATTATCTCAAGGGGTATAACTTTTATAAAAAATATTTCCTGTTTTTTCATTGGGGAGAAGGGAGGTGCATTTTGGGAGCTGGTTATTGATGTGCGGTCATGATTCTGCACCTTGCTCACAACTATGTCGGCACCAGTAGCATGAAGTTCATAGTGCCAAATAAGTATTTAGATTTACCATTAACTCTACAAGATTGCTTGCTAAAGCAAAGTATCCCTATGTTTTAGATGGAGCCTTTTTGATGTACTTTTGCATGGGAATAATGAGATGATATTTTGAATGTCATCATCATAGGTTGTTTTCTCTTCCTGTTAAAGTTAATTTGGTAACAATTATTCAGTTAGTTGCTATAGCTATGTCCATATAATTTAGACTTTTTGAGATCAACATGCACATTATGAAACATGATGTTGTTGGTTGTACATGTGTCTGTCATATAATTTATTGACTGCTTGAATTTCAGAAATTGAATGTCGTGTCGGTTGTAGTCAGTTTAATTATATTGTGTGATAAAAAGAGGCCTGTGGAGCTTATCATTCCTTAAATTTATCAACCATTTTTAGAGGAGAGCTGAGACCTGTGGAACTTATCATACCTTAACTTTCTTTTCTTTGGGATATATACATTTATATAGACACACACACATTATTCATTCTCTGTATAGACGTTTTCTCGTGAAAGTGCACCATTTTCTTAATTCTGACAGTAAAAAGCTTGAAAGTTTCCAAACCATAGTGAATTGATTTGTTTAGGATGTTTAGGATTTGAGCTCTTCAATCATATTATCAGTCTCCTGAAACTTGACCCCCCCCCCCCCAATTTCTCCTTATTGTTGACCTCATGTTGCAATTTAAGTTGATTCATTTGTTTACTGCAGATATTGATGTTAAGGAACAGGTGCAAGGTCTGGAATCACAGAGCCAGCTTGAAAAGCGCAGCAGAAGGCGGAAAGATGGTTCTGGTGATGCCCACAAGCATCAGGAAGAGAATGGTGAGACAGTTGACAGACATCTACTATCCAAAAATGAGGTTTTGAAGGATGAAAGGCCAAAAGATGAGAAGTACAAAGATGAAAAATACAAGGATGACTACTGGGAAGTAACTGACAAGGAGGACAGGTACCGGGATGAGATACAGAGAGATGAACGCTCTAGAGATCGAAGTGATGGCAGGCATGCTGAAAAGCACTTAAGGGATGAAAGAGATGGCAAAGAAGCCCATCGGAAGTCGAAGACTCAAGACAGTGATCGTGAACATGGCCATGATCGAGAGCGAGGCCGTGATAGGCAACGAGAAAATGATTCTGATCGAGGTCATGGTCGAGATAGTGATCGTGACACCAATCGTCATGATCGTGATTATGATCGTCACCGTGACCGTGATCATTATCGGGATCGAGATCGTGGTCGTGATGTTGATCATGATCGTGAGCAAGGTCGGCATCATGATAGGAGGGAGCGGGATTGTGATCATGAGCAAGATCGCCATGACAATGATGGAGATCGAGATCGAGATCTGGGTCGTGAGCGTGGTGGGTCACAACTTGATGAACGGAATATTCGACATCGTGACAGGCGAGGAAGGAAAAGATCACCTGATGATCTTGATGATGGAAGTGATATTAAACACAGAGTTCCAAGAAATCATTATGCTCAGTTGGAAACTAAATGGTCTAGTGCAAGTGGTAGCAAAATGGAGTCGGATGCTGAGAGGGAGAGGTCTATGTCACGATCTGTGTATGCAGATGCTGCTTTGGGTGGTAACCAAAGGAGTTCTCCCAGCTCCAGCTATTATGTTGACAATGATGAACACAAGTATATTTCATATTCTTATCTGTTTGGAAAGATTCTGTTGATAAATTTATATTCGAATAAAGGCTATTACTATGTGGCGTATTAATATGTAGTTCGTTCTGATGGTTGGAGACTGGCCTCATGTCTCTTCAGTCCTGTTCATAGATAGAATTTTCTTCATCATAATTGTGTTTGTTTCTTCCTTATAGGCAACTGAAACAAGAAGATTCTAAGTACGTGAGTGAGCAGAGGTCTAAACCGTCTTCAAAAGAAGGAACCGGTTTTTCTGGTGCACTAGATCGGGGCTCCAAGTATAGAACTATGGAGAAATCTTATAAAATTGATGATGCTCGCACAGCAGAGCAATCAGCTGAGAGATCATCAAGTTCTAAAGCTTCACCATTGGGCTTCAAGGAAAGATCTCCTTCTTCAACTAGCTTTGACCGTAGATATGCAAAGAGTCCTCGTGTGAGGCGTGGCCTTGATGCTGAAGATGCAGCATGGAGGGGCAGCACCCCTGTTTCTGCTAAAGAATCCTCTGTTACCGAGGATAAAAAGATTTTGGAGTTGCCCTCTGACAGGCCTCATTTGGATGAGGCATTACAAACAGAATCTGCTTTTCATAATAGAGCTACACCGAACAGTTCTTTGATTCCACCACCACTTCCTCACAGAAGTGGACATGCCAATCCTCCCTTTAGGGGTCCTGTGGACGAAGATAACAGGAGCAACAGTGCTCGTTACAAGAGGAGTAGTGATCTAACTACTGGAAGAGGGCCTGGTAGTGCTTGGAGAGGTGTCCCAAACTGGCCCTCACCACTTCCTAATGGTTTTATCCCCTTCCACCATGGGCCACCCCATGGTGGTTTTCAGGCTATGATGCCACAGTTTCCATCACCATCAATGTTTGCTGTGAGGCCTTCCATGGATATGAATCACCCTGGAATCCCCTTTCATATCCCTGATGGAGAAAGGTTTTCTGGTCATATGCGTCCCATGGGCTGGCAGAGCATGATAGATGGAACTGGTCCCTCTCATCTTCATGGATGGGATGGTAATAATGTAGCGTTCAGGGATGAAACGCACATGTTTGCAGGGTCTGAATGGGACCAAAACAGGAATCAAATAGCTGGCCATGGATGGGATGCCAATGCTGAGATGTGGAAAGGACAGAATGGTGATGTTGATTTGTCTTTAACATCACAGAAAGAGGACCACCCTGCTCAGGTGCGAAATGCAGATGCTTCTGAGGGGCCGGAAAGTCAGAGGTCTTTCTATGAGAATAGTGAGAGTGGAGTTCAGGTTAAGAATGTTGAAATAGATTCCAGTGCCACTTCACCTGCAAAAGGATCTTCCAAATCTTCACCTGAGATTCTCCCTGATAAGACAGCTGAACACCCTGATACTTTGACATCAGATGATAATGTTGGTGCTAGTCCTTGCTGTATATATCTCTCTAAGCTCGACATTTCAGCGGAACTTGCTAATCCAGATGTGTATGCTCAATGTATGAGCTTATTGGATGATCAGCAGAGTGATAGTTTACTTAAAGCTTCAAAAGTCCTGGTAAATTTGAAGGTAGGATATGTCTGTCTTGTATCTTTCTTTCCTGGTGTAAATGTTCTGCCTCATTGAGAACTTAAATTATATTTTGTGTGACAGGATGGTGGACGAGCTGTATTAAAAGCTTCAGTTACTCGGTTTAACTCTTCTATTCTTTCGGCTGATACTTCTGTATTTCAGGTAAAGACTTCAATAACAATTGGTAATCTGTTTTTTTCTTTAAAGCTGCTAGAGTTTATTTCAACATTTTAAGGCTAGGTAGTAACTATTTTTCTACCATGATTTTTCTTGAACTAAACATATTGGATGGTGGCTATGGATTTCGAAAATAATGAAGATGTATGTGAATAATGTGGAAATTGGGTACGATCTCAATTACTATAAGCTGAAACAAGCGAGGAATTTAAATTCTTAGTGATGGTATTTCATTGTGTACTGTAATTTATACTCCATCCTTCTTGCAAAGATTGTTATGTTTGACTCAAAATTTTACTAAGATAAATACTGAAAAAAAATCTTGAAAGTTTAGATTGCCAGTTATGAGAAAGATATGGATAATTTAATTTTACATGTTTATGAGTTTATAAAAATAAATCGCAGATTAATTACTGTGAAAACAACACAAAAAGCTGCAATCTTTGTTGGACAGAGAGTAGTATTTATTTTGTTGAGGCTTGTATATGCAAGGGAAATGCTTCCTCGCTTCACCATCTACATCTGATGGGAAAAATATCCAGTGACGTTTTCTGTCTAGCTAGTTTCACTAACCTTTTCTTTCCCCCAGGATTTTGACAGTACTAATAAATAATGCTGCGTTCAGATCACACATAGCCTTATTAAATGTGCAGCTATTATGTTGCTTAGTTTATCTCTTTAGCTTAATTTTATGCCATATTTATTGGATGATATGACATGCAGCAAGATTATGAATTTGTGAATCCACTGCCAACACTCGGAGTAACTTAGTCTTGAAAGCATTTAGTTGATTTGTTGCAAATGGCCAAATAATCGTTTCATTTATGTTCTCTGCAGAAAGCTATGGGCCTCTATAATAAGCAGAGGGAAGCAAGTAACGGTTTAGCCTTCTCTACCACCAGAGCCTTACAAAATGCTCCCATATCCGATGTTGAGACCAGGGAAGAGAAAGGTACTTCAAATGATCAAGTTGGGAAAAGTGAGGAGCCGGTTTCATCTGAGTTGCAAATTGTGGACGCAAATATGCAAGAATTGAATGGGGAGAAACTGGATATTTCAGCTGCCGGCTCCTCATTGGAGAAATCTGAAGATCTAGCTTCGGAGTGTGGGGTGGAGCCAAGCAGTGACGATGGAAGCGAACTTCCAGAAAGGGTGGAATTTCCGAGTCCAGATTTTGCCCATGAGAGCACGGAGGAGTCGACGCAATGTTTTGATCATGAGAAGATGGATGAAATGATATCCAACGATGCTATTACGGAGGATGTACATGGAGATTCTTTAGAGTCTCTTGATAATGGTAATATCTTAGATCAAGTGAAAGAAACTGAAAGTACACATTAAGACAATTTTTTACTATATCATTGTTCTTTGATGCCTTCTCTTTGTTTTTGTTTTCCTGGCGTTAGTTCCGATATCTCTTCTTCCCCTAATGTTTTGTTGCTTTCTGAGGAAATAAAAAAAAATGCTCCTTTGCAGCATGAGCATGAGTATTAATGGGGTTGGTTTCTTGTGCTCTCTTGCTCTTACTTTGAGTTGAAAGGTGTAGGAATAAGAGTTGAATAGGTGTAGGAATAAAATCTTCGTTTTCTGTAGTCTATATGGTTGCGTCTGTGCATACATAACGTAGTTGGTAGTTAGTACTCCCTCCACATTATTGGAACGTTGACTTTTTGTATTATTCCTTGCTAGAAAATATTTTTTGTTTTTAAGTAAGTTCATTTTCAAGAAGTTTTTCACTTTTTTTTCTATTTTACAGTATTTTTGATCGATAATTTTTTTCATTAATTGTTATACATTTAAAACTAAATAATTTATATGTATACAATAATTTGAAACCTAATATTATAAAATATATATATTTTTTGTGAATTTTGTTCATTATTTATTTTTGTAAAAATATGAATTAAATACTGAATTTTGAAATATGAAAATTAAATGAAAACTTTTACTGGGATGGGATCAGGGGCGGATCCGGGAGGAAATTATTGTGAGGCAAATGTAAAGTTACAAAAAATCCTATATGAAATACGTATAAATTACCAATTACTTATTAAAAAAAACATATATATAAAAATTGCCAATTGAAAATGACAATTGCAATATTTCCTATAAAAACACACAAACATGTGGAGAGATATTTGAAGTGTGTGCAGTATCTCTGGAGATTGCTAATTGACAAAGACAAAGAAAAGCACAACTTACAATCTCTAGATATTGCATTCATATCACATTATCAAAACAATTAAACAATTACAGAAGACTGTCTTCAACAAACAGAGCAACTCGCAATACAAAGAAGAGAAAATCTTTTTCAAGTCTTAAAGATTCACTTATGCGGTGGGTGAAGGTCCGGTGAAGGTGTGCGTTGACCGTCAGCCCTGCTGTATGTCTGAGGCCGGTGGTGCGAATTGAATTTGTAAATTGGGATTTGGGAGAGGGAGATCAAATGATGTCTAAATTCTTCAAATTGAAAGTCTGAAACATAAACTAAACAAAATATTGAAAATCGAAAGAAATTCGTACCACTTTCTTATATTTGAGTCCAATTTCTTCAAGAATTTAAAATTGGAAACCCTCAAGTTTTCTCATCTCGAAGTCTCTCGGTTGACGAAGGCTGTTCTGATTTGAATTTCAAAAAGTGTTGATTTTTTTTTTCAATTTAAATAGTGGTGGGTCAAGTGGGTAAAATGATTTGTTTGTAAGGTTTGAGATATAGAGTCCTTTTAGATATAATTGAGGGATTTATAAGTAATAAGGTATCAGTAATAAGTTGGTGGGGGTAAATTACATGGATTGGACTACAACTTATAAAAAATATACACATATACCCTATATTTTCTAAAATTTCAATGGGGGCACTTGCCCCACCATAGGTCCGCCCCTAACTGGGATGGAGAGTATTTGAGTTTCTAACTCTTATCTTTGTTGGGACGCAAGAGGTTAACTTAGTTGAGGAATGTCATGAAAACAACTTTGTACAGTCACTTGAATATTACAAGCTTATCATATATATACATTTTGGTAGATTTAAAATGAATTAGGTTCCAAAAAATAAATATATAACAAATTTTAAATAAAAAAGTGTAAGTGTCTTTCCATAACATTTCTCACATAAGTTTTCATATCAAGATGATAATGCTTCTTAGCCATTTTGGTGCATCACCCTGTCATGGCCTTTTTTAATCCTAAGTGCCTCTTGCATTCTTTGATTTTCTGTAATCTTTTGATGGTCCCCTATTAAAGAGGAGGGTGTGTGTAAAGGGGGAAAGGAAAATGAAGATGGTAATACTCCAATGAGAATGTGCAAGTTTCCTCTTTTTCAAGGTCGCAAAGAACACTTTCATTTAAAACAAACTAATTTAAATACCAGCCGATGGCACAGATTCAAACGTTTTACAATCAATAATAATAATTTTAACAATGTATGGGTTCACGCGTTTACAATTAAAAACAATAATTTTAACAATGTATCCATTAATGTTACTTTATAACTCAATATCATATGAAAGGAAAACAATTGTTCCCATGGCACTATTTTCACTTTGGATTATTAGATTGAACATTGACAGAGTAACACGATAATTTTGAAATTATAACCAGTTGCAATTCAGATTTTATATGTTTGTGTTTTTATAATTTTTAATTACACTTGAAATATGAACCAATTTATAGAAATATGAAAATGAGAAGTCTTTGCATAAGCGACTTCACCATGCGTCACGCACCTAAAATAGAATTGAGATAGGGGAGATCGGAAGTAACATAAATGTTAGAAATTAACATATCTTCCTCTACTTTTTGTTAGATGTTTCTCTTTCATTTTCCCTTTTAAGAATAAAGGCTTTTTTTGAACTGTGAAGAGGAGTTTTTCATTAAGAAAAAGCAAGTTGCTACCCCTTGAGAGGAGGAGCAAGCAACAACAGAATCACAGAAGTAGTAGAGCTAGCTCAGCAAGCTCACAACAACATCAAAGGTACCTAAACAGTACAAAACCACAACCGCAGGCAGGAAACAAATCAGCTAACACCAAAAGTAATTCGAAACTGCAGAGGATTCATCACCCACTTAGACCAATTGCCAACCACATTTGCTTTCCTACTGGATAACCATAAATGAGAGAAATTTTGAATGTCAGAGATAGCTTCTAACAAACTCCATTGATGGCCCCCATAACGAACCGGTTCCTGGCCCTCCAAATACCCCACGCCGTCACAGCTAACACTGCCTCCCAAATAGGCCGAACCGGCTCTGGCACCTTGCTAACAATCTCCCACGCAGACAGATCCACCACATCTTACAGAAAAATAGAAGAAACTCCTCACCACTTAGCCACAACAGGCCATACTGTACAAACAACCGGACATCTTAACAGGGCATGTTCAGTACTCTCATAATCAACAGAGCATAAGGGACACATTGATGGAAGAAGATATACCACGCATACCTAATTGCAATAGTTACAGCAAGAATCCATATGTGCACGCCACATGAATAAATTTACCTTTTGGGGTAAGAACTTTGTCCAAACAGTAGGGATATCGCAGTGAGCGACACTCTTTGATCCAAATTAATAGCTACAGCTTGCACCGAAAAACAACCATCAGAGGTGAAAAAACACCTATCCTCCTTCTGCTGGCTGGTATATGATATTATTCCAGTTACTTAGAGCCTATAAATTAAAGATGATCACTTGTAAAAAACGAAAATACATTTAAAACATCAAGACAATCCATAGATATTATTCTCCTGATAGATTGTTGGATCAGAAAATCAACATGTTTTACATATTGCAAGCGCTTGAGGAAAATAGATTGAACCAAATTATATAAGATTGTTCATAATTAATGCCTGAAGGAGAATCTCTAAATGATACAACTTGGATAACAAAGGTTTCTGCAAGTGCTTATAATATCACTTGGGAATTTGATCCAAATGACCACCATGCTACAACAAAAATCCTTACAAGTAAGTTCAAATAAAGGACCTGTTATTCTATCAAACCTTTAGAAGAACAATGACCAAATTAGCATTCTTTACCAATTTCTGACATTCGTGTTGTCATTCCAGCAGATTTATACCTTCAGGAAAAAATAGTTTCATCTATTTCATAGTTATAAAATTTCCCATAGTCCCACATTCATGGCTCATTGTAAGCAAATATGACAAAATTGCTAATGAAGCAAAATAAATATTAAATGAAATGGACTTTTACCTCTTACAGATCTCTAGCTTCTCATTAAAGGAAATCTGCAATGGAGCGTATGAACAATCAATTATGAACAAAGAAACGCTTTAAAACTTTGTCTAATGCCTTTATTACTAACAACATCAAAGGTAAAAGGGGAAGAATATATAGGAAGGGTGGCTCTATCTATAAAACTATTTATAATTTGATAATTGTAAATATAATAGAAGCGTGGATATATGAGAAGGCATTTGAGAAAACATACATGATCATATACTGAGAAGGTATTGAAAGTATAACCTCTGCAAAACCAACATACATATACTGAGAAGGTGAAAAACTGTGAAAAAAATAAAGACAAGGGAAAAGTAGAAACATGGTTAAGATAGAAACAGAAAGGCAACAATGTTAAAAACAAACAGAAGTAAAATCGTTAAAGATATAGCCATGATACAGGTGCAAATAACAGTCAACACTTAGATGGAAGGAGGCCAAAGATGCAGCTATCAAACAAATAAGAAATACTCCGTATTAGCTAACTCCTCACTTGCACAAAAAACACACACACTAACAACTTCTCTCTGGAATTTTTACTATACGAAGGCATATTGATATTGCTCCATATATTGATGCATTTTTTGGTGCCAAGGAACCGGTCAGAACATGAATAAGCATATTAACGATATCTCACCGAACTGAAGCTCCACCACACCTGTCCAAGCTTTTGCTACTTTGATGAGACCATAATCTCTTACCTACGAAGAAACTGAAACAATCAAAACAGACAAAAATCCTAGGGAAAAATTAGAGAGATAACAAAGAGGGTAAACAAAACATACTAAAAGAAAAAACAATATTAGCGAGTGAAGCAAAAGGGAAAGAGAAAAGGGCAGAAGAAGCAAAAACATCTAAAAGAGGAGGGAAAATCAGAAGTACCACAAAATGTTGTGTTAATTTAACATAGCCACAAGATCAAACAAGAGAGCATAGAACACATAAATTTAACATGGAATAAATGAAGACATCTGACCTGATTTAGGCTCTATCTTTATTGTAGCGTAAACAAGAATGATGAAGCTAGTCTTCTCCCTTATTCCAATAGTCGACACTTCCAATGGGTACTTCTCAATCAGAAGTTTTACCCTAATGACGTTGTAGTGATAGTAGTGGATAAGGGAGGGACCTAGCTCTCATTATATAGAGTTTGTCATGGGCCTACCCATCAACGGCCCATGAACTCTACCGGTCCACACTTATTAGAACCCCACATCTTTTATCAAATGGAGTTACTGACCCGTAATTAGATCAATCAACATATGGGTCCCTCTGTATGTTTTATTTGACCAATTTAATCTTTGATCCGATTCAAAAAATTAAACAATTAATATAGCCCACATATAGAAAATTCTAACATGTCGGTGAG
This sequence comes from Stellera chamaejasme, assembly GCA_024586325.1. NCBI lineage: Eukaryota > Viridiplantae > Streptophyta > Magnoliopsida > Malvales > Thymelaeaceae > Stellera > Stellera chamaejasme. The sequence goes on along the minus strand of CM044982.1, from coordinate 6,150,837 downwards.
TAGAAAAGGATGGAAGAACAATATGAAAGAAGAAAAAGAAAAGAAGCAGGCATGAAAAGATCCAGAGGTTTTCTAGCACCAATCTACTCAAACAAAGAACTATTTCAAATTATCAACAACATCAGCCAATGGCCTTGTAGCTAAAACAACAGGAACAATTGCAGCAAAAAAAAAAACTTGTTCATGAGACCATCCAGTGCAATATCTTTTATAAACAAATTTCATAAAGATTTTTCAGTACAAAATAAATACATATTCTCAAATGAACAAAGACCACTATTAACTTATGGCCTTCACTATAGCAATCTCCAACTCATGCATGAATTTCAGAACATATAGCCAAAGGGCCTAGGCTACCTTATATTCACTATTAACTTTAGCCAATGGAACCTGAAGAATGAACGACAGAAGTTGAAGACGAACCTAATCAGGTCAGAAGAGCGATGATGGAAAGGTAAAACAACAGTTTAAGCACCAACAAAAATAAATAGGCGACCGCAAATATGAAAGTATAGAAAAGTGGAGAAGAAAACAGAGACTCACATATGCATATTGGAAGAAGAAGAAGAAGAAGAAAGATCACCTGCAAGAAAAAAACCATTAAAACATATTTAAAAAAGAATCAAATTATAAAAGCATAACAAAATCAAAGGGAAAATCGGGAAAAATAGAAAGCTGAACAAAAGAAAGCATGAAGAGAAGAAAATCAAAAGGAGACAAGTAGAGACAAAAATGAAAGAAATGGAAGAGAGATATGAAAGGAATGAGGTATCTTTATTGCCATTAATTTGTGATTTCAAACTGAAGGCATGGATTATGTAAACCTCGTAGGGGTCAGTTTCAAGATTACCAGGCTTATTGGGCATAAAGAATGCACTCAAACGTTGAAAAGAATCTTCAAATATGTAACAAAGCCAATGTATTGCAATTAACATGAATTTAACCATTCATCACCTTTTACTGTTTTCAACTATCTTGTTACTAATATCCCACCAGAAGTAAACTGCCCCACGCTAGGAACATCATGAACCCATGTACAGCTAAAACTGGTTGTGAATTTTGCTCAACCTCTAAAGAACCACACATCAAAAGTACATTATCAGAATCGTGAAAAACTACAATGAGACAGGAGACGCCGTCACTTTTGCTTCATCAAAAGTTTCCATGCTTCTCGGCCTCCATCACATTGTTGGTAGCTTGCCGGCCTCGGCCTGATCATAGCGCTTTCATCAGATAAATTAACAAACACATGTAAAACACGATTCCAAATAATTCTGCACATAATACTGAAAGTGAAAGAAATTAAAAATAATAAAAGTTTATATGGAGGATTTGAGGAGCAGTTTCTTGGTGGGCTTCAATTGGGAGGCTGCTCGGCGGATGTCGAAGCGAGCCCTTTGTTTTTTCCTTTTCTCGTCAAAGGTAACTAAATAAAGAAAAATACAGAAGTAAGAGACACGACACGACTCTTAAGAAAGCGATGGAGAACAGATGAAAAGGCAGAAAATCTCAAACAAAAAGATGTAAATTAATCAAGCAATTAACCCGACCGTGTTTTACATGTCTATAAGTTACGCACATTTCAAGTAATAAAAACCATTCTATCTCAAGCGCAAGGTTTGCAATTGTAATAGGGAGAGTGGGGCCGAACCCAAGAGATTGTAGTGTACGTCGTAGAATCTAGCTAAATGCAATGTTTTTTGTATTTTTAATAAGGGAGAATTAAGCAAAGTGATATGTCAAGTGATTCGTTCAATCGCAATGGCAAGTGATTTTAATCTAAATGGTGGCAATTAACTAGAGTGAGAATTGTGATGGAGCTATACTAGCATGCAATAGAGATGAATTTGTGATGAAATTCGATTACTAAAGGTTCCTTTGGTTGCCTAGGATTGATGACATTGGATGACATGCTAGGTAGAGATTAATTGGGTGATTCTCAAACTCTAACTTACTAAGCTAGAGTCATCCTCACCATAAATGACCAAATGAAATTTCTTCATTTGCATCATCTATGGAAGCCTTAAGCGAGCCCAACTATAATCTCCTAATAATCTAAATTACCTTACTCAAGTAATCCTAGAATACCTAAACATTTCTAATGGTAAATTCAATGATTTGCTCTCTCAAGCATTTCATCAAACACTTGGTAGTTGTTAAGGAATGTGTAAGCTTCCACCTCCCTTTACACCTTCTTAAAGCTCAAGAAATGTTCACTCGTCATGCATGAACATCCACCCAACATATTTACATCATCCAACAATCATGCAACTACCTAAACAACCAAGGAGATGGAAGACTACTCCCTACTCATGCTCAACACGTTTTTCATAATCAATATGAACACAAATGTAAAATAGAAGTAATAAGGATAGAAGGAAGCTTAGAAAATGGTGTAGGATCCTTCAATCTTCCAAAATACAAGCCAAATCCGAATTAGAGTGAGGTATGAGTTGAGAGCTTCAAAAACCCTAGCCAAAACTAAAAACTGAGAATTTTTGAGAGAGTATACAAAAGAGGGCTTACAAGCTTGCTCAAACCTCCCATCAACATGTCAAATCATTGAGAAGCATGGAAAGATGGCTTGTATGGGTTTCCTCAGAGATTTCTGGTCAGAACCGGCGAAAATTCGGGGGAGTTGGTGAAGAGAAATGAAACAAAACGAGTTTGGAAGTCTAATTATCGAGGTGAAGCATTTCAGGAAATTAGGGTCAGGCGACCGCCTGATCCAAGGTTCGGGTCGCCTGACCCTTCGCCTGACGTGATGTCTTCTTGAAAGCAGGGGCCAGGCGACCGCCTGATCCAGGAGAGGGCTCGCTTGGATCTCGCCTGGACACCTGCCTCTTGCAGCTGGGGGGCGGGCTACCGCCTGATCCAGGAGGAGGGCTCGCCTGGCTCTCGCCTGAGCGCCTGTCTCTTGCAGCTTATGAGGCCGGGCGACCGCTTGATCCAGGAAGGGGCTCGCCTGGAGTCCGCCTGGCTCTAGGAACTTTCGAGGGATTTCTTTAGGTCCGGGCGACCGCCTGACCCAAGGGCTTGGGTCGCCTGGATCTCACTCGGACCCTCTTCTTCACTATTTCTTGAACTTTTCCGGACTCTTCAATTCGGTTCCCAACTTTCTTTCCAAGGCGTCTTTTCGTCCGACTTCACCGATTTTGACCTTTGACACCAAATATCTGCAAAATAGACTTGCGCCCACACTAAGTACTAGCAAAACTCAAATAAAGGCATGTGAATGAAGGGAAAACCATATGAATAATGTGCAATGATCACCCGACGTTTCAGATCTGGAACGACGGATGATCTCCAGTCTCGATTCAAGTCCTCCCGTCGAGCCCAATTAACCCTCCGTCAGTCCCCTCGTTCGTCGATTAGTCTCCTCTCACCGTTGAGGGCTTCGCGTCATGGAGGACACGATGAAAGTTTTCTGGTCGGTTGAAGGAGAAGTTACGAGAGAATGGAGAGGGATAGGAAGAGGAAGAGCCGCAGAGAAAAGAAGAGGAAGAGGAAGAAGAAGAAGAAGAAGAAGAGCAGGAAACCATAAAAAATGGAGTCACCGTCGGGTTGAGACAACTTCAGAGCGAGAGATTTGACGATTGAACGGAGGAAAGGGTACGACTGCGCAAATCAATTTGGAGATTTTATGGTCTCTAGTTTGGACATTTTATGGTCTGTTTGCGATATCTCTTTACTGTTGTTGGTTTCTAGTTTTAGGATTGGTTGTCGTCTGTTGCTTCTTGACAATCGCTTGTCATTTGCATGTCTTTCTCTTCATTCCCTCATCTATGCACTGCCATGATGCGTCGGTATCATTTTGTTCGAAACATGTGAGACAATGTGAGATTGCTCTTTTTTATAATAATTTTAGTTAAGTGATTTAGTTAACTTTATGCTCATGTATTTTTACTGTTACATTTTTTTATTGACTTGTTTTATTCGGTGTTTTTTCTAATAAAATAAATCTACCAGTTTTTTTTTAAAAATAAAAACATTGGTTTTATCAACAAAGTTCTCAATTGAGGTCTCATTTACCAACCACTCCGTTAAATTGCTAATTGCGACAAGTCATTGGTACTTGTTTGTTGTCACTTTTTCCTACCGCCCAAAATCCTAAGCTTTCCTTTTCTTCTGTGAAAGCCCCGGTTCTTGTTTCAAACTTGACATTCCTATGGATACGTACTGAGAGCTAAACTTCTCTCCAGTAAAAATGCATCAAAAGAGCCTAATTTGGGTTTGAAAATGATAGTGGTTGGTCTCTCTTTTTTTGCCGAAGTAGAAAGAATAAAAAGGTTTTCTTGGAAATGCGTTGAATTGAGGTGTAATGAATGACAGTAAAAAAAGCAGCTTGATATTTGTGGAGGCCCTGCCCTGCCCTGGATATGCTGCTAATAGACATGAGGAGAACTCATGGCGTAGCACTGGGAGCGTACTCCCTCACGCAACACTCACACGCACGTTTCCCTTAATATATTCTGTTCTAAGACCACCCTTCTGCTCAACAACTCGCTCTTCATCTCCATTGCTACGAGTATTTAATTTCACGTAATTTCCCCTGCTCTCTGCTAATCAATCGCCGTTGACTCATGTTTTTTTTTTGTATTAATACTCTTGGTATTCTTCATTTTTGCCTGCTTTAGCTGAGGCAACGTTGTAGTTACTGTCTTGCAGAGTTTCGATTCTGATCAATGGCGCTACGTGCGGTCTCCCTGAGTACGAAATTCGAAGGGGCTGACGCGTGGCATTTCACTGGGAATTCCTTGAAACGACTTGCCATGCCTTGTTTTATGGGACACTTCGGGAGCTCAATTGGGAGACCTGTGTTGCAATTACGGTGTTCTTTGTCGAGTAAATCCGTGCCTTCAATGGAATCGGAAGAAACCCCTCCAGATTCGATCTCAACTTCTACCGAAGAAGAAGAAGAAGAAGACGACGACGAAGAAAAAGAAGAAGGGCATGTTACTAGGTTCAAGATGTCTGACTTTAAGGTTCTTGATTATGTTAGCACTGGCCTTGGTGGGCGGGTGGGTAATGGATGGAGATTCTATTAATTCCTGCTTAGTACTGCCTATATACACACACACACACACACACACACACACACACATTGAAGTATATCTTTTCTGGGAGAGTGAGTTAATGCTGGTTTTCTGCTTTCACTGCGTAGGCAGATGAAGTTGTTTTCGAAGCCGCAGTGAAGAATACTGCCAGGTTCTCTTCTCTGATTCCTTTTTGCTTATTTTGGATGTTGGTTGATAGACAGCAACTTAATAACTTAAACAGTTATATGAATTTACAGCCCTTTGCATAACTCCAGAGTTGTGCTTCGGCGACTTACCAGCGCTCAAGCTCAGCGTAGAGGGAGACGAGCTATGGAGGTTTGAAAATGAGACTAATCGAATCATGTGCTTCTGTCTTCCCATGTCTCAATTAATTGCCCTTGTTTAGATAATACAGATTTCAAGTAGTCTTCTTCTTAGTGTTTGCCTACGTCTTATAGGTAGTCACTCAAGAAGCTGGTTTGTCAGTTCTCACATGTTACAAATAATTCCCCTTATTTTAGTAATTACCGTTTTTCTAATAGTTTTCTGAATTCAAATTAATCTTCATACTATAGGTACTCAAGAAGCTAGCTCGTCGCAGAATGCTGTACCATTCTTACTCGATGCAAGTTCATGGTTACGTTTCATCAAATGCAAGCGTTGGTTGCAGCTCATTTACATTGGTGCATGGGGTATGACTCCACTTTGTGTTTCATATATCTTTGTAGCACGTTTGATTTTTATGTTGCTCAGGAGAATCGTGCATCCTTTCTTTTGTATTTTGTTCTTTTAGAGTTTTGTGCAGTCACTAGAGAGGTCCTTTGATTTTTGCTGTCTTTGCAGATCATGTAAAGAAAGCATATTGAACCAACTAAAATTTGGGTTACTTCGCCTATTTTTGGCAGTATCATGGTAGCTTTTCACTAAGACATTGGCTCCAACAATCAGATTGGCTTCCGACATTGGAGGCCACGCTTGCATTGGATGAAGAATCTGTCAGGAAGGTGGGAGAAGACTCAGTTGGTGGACCTGCTGTCTCTAGGCAATTGCGGATTATCCGGATATTAATGAGAGATCTCCTAATTTGTGTACGTTAAATCTTCCACTGTTTTCTTTATTTTATTTCTCAATTTTAGCAAAGGGGATCTCTTGGATGTTTTTTTATATGTATATATTGCTTTTCAGTGATGTGAACTTATGGCACTCTTCTTCCTTTAGGTGAATTACTTGCACAGTCATGGCCTTGCCCACACTGAACTGAGGCTGGAAAATGTGCACATAAGCCCTGTTGACAGACACATAAAAGTACATGCTAGTCAAATGATATCTTAGGGTTCGTTTAGTTCTGGAGAAGTTTCCAAATTTTCATTTCTAAAATTCCTTTGTAAATGTTTGATCACATACATAGTTTTTAGGAGATGAAAAACTTTGTTTTCCAATGATTAGAAAACTCTAGTACTAAAATGAAAACCTTCCAAACAAGGTTCCCTAATTTAATACTGGAGTTTTCCATCCCTTCAAACCTAGATATACGATCAAACATTTACAATGAAGTTTTGGAAACTTCCCTACAACTAAACAGATCCTTAATAGCCCCCTCTCTTTTTCCCTAACCGGTACCTTTTCCATTGTCTAGGTTGGAATTCTTGGAAATGCTGCTGACTTCTATGAGGATAGTTCGAATGGTGTTGGACCTGAAAGCAGCATGGATAGGCGGGAAATGATGATTGCGTTTGACATGAGGTACAGTATGTCTAGTAATTTATCTGTCTAGCATTTTCAATTATCCTTGCTAGAAGATTCTTGCGCTTACCATTCCAGGTGTTCACTACAGATGTGTTGGATTCATGATGGCAAAGATGGTCTTGAGAGAACTTATGGATCCCTCAACCTTCTCAAAGTTCAAATCTTTCTTCATGAAGGTAGAAAGCAGCACTTGTTTCTGTTTAGCTTTCCCGAACTTGAAGTCCTTTTGTTTGTTCCTCAAGCATCTCTCTCTCTCTCTCTCAAGTTTTGTGTGTCATGGTCCTTGGGAAGTACCTGTGGTGATGCTTTATGGTTTGTGTACCATGAACTCATTTGGAATAATAATTTCCATACAGGGAAATGATCCTACATGCTTACGTGAGTTTCTGCTCCAGATCTTTAATAGAAGCTCGCCATCTGGACATGTCGGACTGCAAGTATGTTATTCTGGATGCATTCAGTGTTTGTTTTTATTGTTCCTCGATATTTATTAACCTTCTTGTCTTTCAGATGCTGGATCGGAATTGGGGTGCTGGTTGGAACCTTTTATCATTGTTGCTTGCTACCAAACCTTCGAAAAGAATAAGGTAACTCTGGTACTGTTCTGTTTGATCTTTTAGACCTTTACTTCTTTACTACCCTCAGCTGGTGAAGTGGAGCAATAACATTAACTTCATCTTTCCACATTTCGTAGCTGTTTAGATGCCCTTAGACACCCATTTCTTTGTGGGCCAAGGTGGCGTGTAATCCCATCCCTGGATTTTATAAGATGGGGTCTTGGATCAACGGCAGTGAGAATTATAGAGGAATACATTTATGGTCAACCTCAGGTATTTCGTTAGTTTTCCTTTCTGAGTAAATACTGTTGGTGTTTTTCTGAGGATATAGAAAGAACTTGATAAGAGGAAAAAGAAAGAAACACGAGAAAGAACATTGTAGCAATTTGTTTCTACATTGTGTGAACTTGTTCATATTATTCATCAATATTCACTCATATTTATACATGAAAAGAGACTCATGAAATCTAACATTAAATTCACCTATTAACTAATAGCATTAATCTGACCCATTAACCTTAATCACAAACCTTCTAACTCCTTAGGCAAACCAATAGTTTTTATTTATTTAGTTTCTTCTTATTATTATTATTATTATTTTACTAATTAACTTCTTCAAGAACATATTTCCAATAAATACATATTAGTGAAAATAAGTTACTCGCCCCTGTTATGCTCTCTAAAACGAAAGAGATATCATATCCCCCCTGTCCTGCTCTCTATGACAAAATAGAATTCACTCCCTTTGAACTTTTATCTGGACTTGTAACAGATAAGCTGACTAATAATTTTCCTTAGCGTGACAGGCTTGCTCATTTCATTGAGTTGATGGAGATGCTGAATCCCCACTCGAGACCAAGGGTAATACTTGCTTCTTTTCCTATTTTCCACTTCTATTCATGTTCACAGTCTTCCCCATTTCCTCCAAGTTATATCATTCATGGCAATGTAAATGTTACGAATTAATAATAGAGTATTCTGGCCTTTGAACTATGCAATGTGAACATCCAATGTTAACAGGATCAGTCTTCAAATCTTTTAGTCCTCACATTCAATCATCTGCCTGGTCTTATTTCCTAATTTTTCTTGTTGGGAAAAGCGGACTGTCCGTTTAGTTGAGAAAATTTTTCATTCCAAATTTCTTTTGTAAAGGTTTGGATGTTATTTATTTATAAAAAACCTTGTTTTTCAAATTTTGGAGAACTCTAGTATTAAGATAAAGAACTTCAAAACAAAGTTTTCCAATTTTATTGGAGTTTTCCAAAATTTAGGAAACATGGTTTTCTATCCTAAATAACTTCATACATTCAAATATTTGCAGAACAAGTTTGAAATGGAGAATTTTCCTAACTAAACGGACCCTGAACTTTCTAATATGCCAATCGCATATTTTGTACATTCAGAATTGGCTGCAGTTCCTACCTGGGAAATGGCGTTTGTTATACTCTACAAGCAGACATATAGGTTTAACCCTTCGGCAACCTTCTGTGCGCGTTCTCATAGATGATGCACACTTGACAATTATAAAGCAGTCAAACGCCAGCCTTTCACTTGCATCTGAAATCAGCTTCCGAGCCATGACGGTAAAAGATTGGCCTCTCGACAAGTCAGGGATAAACGGGAAAGTGCAGGTAAATTCTATATTTAGATTGAAAGCTGGGAGGAGAATGTATCTCAAGGAAGAAGAGACAAAGGGAAGATTTTTTTTCACCCAGTCCGACTCCGTGAGCTCGGTGTCGGCGGCTGAGAAATTATCTAGCAGTAAATGGAAGAAAGCAGTTCCATTCAAGGAGCCACCTTCAAGCCTTCCTGTGGTTAAACTCCTGTCAGGTGATATGGATATAACAGTGAGCCTTGGTGAGCCCATGCAAGAGAATGTTGAAGCTGCAAGGAAAGTGCTCAGGGAACTCAGAGTGCAGATTCCCCCTGAAATGTTTGATTTGTCAAAGCTTGTTTGTGGAACTTATGTAGACAGTAGAATGCTTGTCCTTCGTTCTGTGAGCGGATCTGCTCTTTTGTTCACAAGATCTGTAAATTGATGCTGCAAGTAACCAAGCACAAGTGCATAACCAAGGACTCTAATACCATCTCGCCCGTTGTGTTGCACCATTTAGATTATCGGTACATCGTATTATCGCGGTTTTTTTTTACAGATTAAAAATTTTACTCGTCTCCACTCCTCAGTTACTCAGTGAATTGTCCTTGACTTGACCTTACAAACTTGGAAAATTTTACCTTGTAAGATGGTCACGAGCTTATTTTGTTGCCTTGTGTTCCAGGAAACTAATGGTCGAAAATGCAATGTAGCCCCGGGTCTTCAAATATGTGCCATAAATATAATCAAAGCTGCTCAAGGCATATGGTGAAAGCAATAACATTCAAAAGGCACACAAGGACAGCACTATGTCCCCAGCTTTCTCCATCCCAAATTAATAATCCAGTTCAATTAATTATAGAGATTTAACTACTAAATGAAATTGTGCTTTCCGTAAATTTTACTCGGCATATGTAGGCATTCACGTAAAATTAAAATATAAAAGAGGGGAAAGGTTCGTCGATTACCATTCATTCTTCTAAGAGGGTCAGAACATATGAAGACCCATCCTCCTATAGCATGTAACAGGACAAACCCCGCCAGACTAATCATTGCCATTAAAACACCTGGAGAAAGGGTGGCAACACCCACTTCCACATATATATGGATAGGGTCCAATCCTCATATAAGTCCTTGACGCTGAAGATCGGTATATGTTTTCTTGTTGTATATATTACCTTCTTTGTCTTCGTATTCCTCTTCAAGATCTGGTCGCCACTTGTTCTGCCCTTGCCGCTCTTGTATCCTTTTCCATAGCTGTTGTGCTTCCTACAGAGATCGTACCAAAAGCATTGTCACCAAAATTAGAGGACATCACTTTTGATACTCCCCGTCCCAAAAAAAAATATTGGTGCGTTTCTTTTTTTTTTTTTTTATGTTGTTGGAGATTTAAATTATTACTAGAAAAAATTCATTAAATTTTTTTAAAAAATTATATTTCGAACTAAACACATTAATCTATAATCTCCATTTCAAATATTTGATTTTACATATTAAAGTGTAAAAGAAATAAAAGCATAGATTGAATGCTAAAAACAAAATGCACCAATATTTTGGGGAGAAATAAGAACCTTCAGATCACACAAAAGCTGGAAGGAAAATTTCCACACACACCTCACTTCTCTCTTATGTCTCCCTATTTCTAATTGGTCTACAAACATCAATGAGGAAGCACCGAGAAGAGGAGTTACCTGACCCAGACCGTGAAGCTTATAAAGCCAGTAAGGTATAGGCTTCCCATCCCAACCCATTGGCAACTTAAGGGGATTATAGATCTGCTGCTCGTCATCATCACTTTCAGTGTCGACCTGTGTTTCTTCCTGTGAAAAAATTCAAAGCAGGTGGTGCAGGAGTTGGAATTAACAGAGCAACAAAAAAAAAACAGTATATGCGGCAATGAGTGCAAACAGGGACTCCACCCACCTCCTCACGTTCTTGTTCCATTTCCTCGTATGTCAGAGCCTGCTTTTTCACCACATTTTGCTTAGTTTGTTCAATCGTCTGCAAAAAAGTCACCCACAACACGCATTAACTATAAATGAGACACTGGAAGCTGGAGATTAATTACAGCCATAACTGCTTGCACTTTTGATATTGTCAAGATATTATTTTTTTCCATTTTTTTCATCTTTGCTTATTCTTTTAGAAGTGGCAAAGTGGAAGTTGGAAGGAAATGTTTTTAACATGACATTAAGGACTAACCTTACTCAATAGATCACAAAGCTTCTTTATCTTGGCCTCCATTAACACAATATCTTTAATGTCACCAATTTCTTGTGCAGTTGCAGCACCATTTTGTTCTACACCACGTGAACCCTTAGCAAAATGTTTTTTGTCCAGCTTCTCCAGAGGAGTATGCTGCATCAAAGATATAAAAATAATGGTAAGATGTTAACTCACAAATGTAGTCGAAGGTAATAAAAGTCCATAAAGTTAATGCCTATACCTAAAGAGTGTTCTGTAAAAAGGTACCAATCTAGTTCCCAACTGAGAGAGAGAGAGAGAGCACTTTGAATTGCATTTCATTTTGTTCATATGAGAAAAAAAAAATGGGAAGGCGATTACATTTCATGCTTGGTAAGTTGAGTTGTTCAGTTCATGAATTACGCAGGATTGGATAAAGCATGAAAAACAAAGTTGTTCCTGGAAATGGTGAATTTCTAGAAGGGTTAAGTCCATAAATATGTTAAGGATTCCACAAACTTCTCGATGAGAAACATGATTATCCATGTTAAAAACTTCAAAATGCTTCTTCAGAACAAACAATAAGAATTCCATAAATCATCGCCATGATAAGAAACTGAAGATCGCTGACACCTAAAAGCCTATGACAAACACAATTCTCATTAAAGGAAAAGCATGGACAATAACAGATGCCTAATAGTGGCAAAAGATACCTTTGTAAGGAAAAGCCTCTCCGCCCTTTGCTGAACAGTACCACCAGTTTTCAATCCTAAAGATGCCAACGCCTAAGACATGGCAGAAAGGAGATTAAAACCGTACCAATTAATTTCCAGTAACACACGTCATATGATTTCTAGAATAAGATGTTATAACAATGAAAATGATGAGATCAATTTCTACCTCCTTTAACTTTTCAGGACCAACTATCATCAGCTCTTCAACAGTGCCATAATAGTCAAGATCAATTCCCATAGGCTGGTCAAGAACATGTCCATTTTCTTGACCTTGATTCTCCCAGCCTTGTACCATACCGGCATACCATTGCTCTTCAAACTCTAGCTCAACCTGTTCCAAACCCATAAATTATGCTTAGATAGACATTATTAGAACATAACAGTGGAGCATCATTTTACAAACACCAAAAAAAAAAGATCCTTCAGGAAACAGACAAAAATACATACTAAAATTAAACAAAAAATCATTAGAACAGGTTATCCACGAAAAAAATTAATACACAGCAACGAATATAATCTATCACTACCATTTGAGATGAAACTTCTACAGGCATCAAATAACGTAAGATATTCGCTTGGCAAAATATTGTAAAAAATCTATGATCTCCGCACAACAAACAAGTATCATAGTAAGCCAACCTTTGAAAAGATACGATCAAGATCTTGCAGTGGTTCTGTCCTTTGAAAGAAATAAACTAGATACTCTAGCAGATTCTCCAGATACTCTTTATATTGCCTGCACAACAATCAATAACACCACACCTTAATACATCCAATACAATCATGAAACTGAAAATACAAGACTGAAGAATAGAAAAAGTAAAAGTTGAGCAAAATCACCTTGAAGATTTAAATTTGCGAGGAATATTTTGTGGCTGCGAAAAGATGTCAAGGTAAGCTGCATACTCAATGGGCTCCCCGGATTTAGATTTAGGCTCCCCAAATTTAGAATTAATGTATTGGTTGTACAACTCATGCATGTCCAGGTATCTCCCATAAGCCTCCTGAAATGTTCAAAGAGAGCAAACAAATATGAAATGTAAGGACCAGTCACCAAAGTGTACAAACTGATTATTTAATTTTGAAGGACACACTTTTACTTATCTTTCAGCTATAATGAATAGTAATATCTACATGATATTGTTCAATCTCACAAACTTGAACATAGACAATTTGATGTAAACTCTCTATAGAGATATTTAACATACCTCCCCACTAAACTCAATGACAGGCTCCTCTTTAAGTAGAGCTTCATACTCTTCATTAGCATCCATAACACGGGCAGCTGGATGCTTTCTGTGATATTCACGGATCTGCACAAACATAAATTAATTTAAATTAGCTCTGAAAAAGGAAACACACAGAAATGCATCAAGATAAATGTTCTAAGAAAGAGAACCAAGCGCAATTATGATTTTCACTTTGAAATACAATCTTGTGACTCAATAAAATCATGACGTTGCTTCATAACAAATTAGACATGCCAATTTCCGTGCGTCATTCTGTCCTCTATATGAAACAAATAGCTTTATTTACTTTACAAATATCAGACACAGACCAAAGAGGATTGATGTTGTGAACCACAGAAACATTTCTAGTTTCTTCCACACCAACCCTAGATTTCATGCTATCAAGAAATGTCTGCTGAAACCGGTTACGTCCAAGAAAAGAAAGTACTGAACAGAAGGAAACCAACGAAGTTTCCTGACTAAGAATGTTCTAGCCAGTAAAGTTTTCCGGACAAAAAGTTAATCCAAATTTAAGAGGAATGAATAAAATTTGCTAGATGATAGTAAACAATGAAGATTGAGAATAAGAAATTACAAACAAACAAAGATTCACCTCTTTCAGTCTGTCATAAAAAGCGCTGAAGACATTAGTTCCGGTGGCAGTCTGTCCTCCCAGGGCACCGATTTCGTCTTTCCTCGCATTATCCTTGTCTTCGTAAATCTCAACCTGAAGATAAAAAAGGAAATCAAGGAATTAATCACCGGAGAATTGGGCAGAGACGAGAAGCTGTAGGTAGAATTGTAGAGAAAAGTACAAGTTTCTCGGTGGTGGCAATGATGTTGTCGATCATGTTGCGAACCCGGTGGCTCTGAAACAAGCGGTCCTTGCTCGTCGGCGGCTCATTCTGAAAGTCCTTTACGATAAGCCGCTCCAGTTGTTCCACCTCCTCGTGTGACGCCCGAGTCAACTCCAGTAGCGTTGAAGACATACTTCTTAGCCTGTAGTAACCCTTTACGCTTAGGGTTCTCTCTTGGATCGGTGGGGCGAACAATCTGCCTAGGGTTTGTCTACACCGGAATTCAGTGGCTGAGACGGTGGTCCATTCCCTTCGAATCAACAATAAGATCAATCGCTTATGAGACAAATAAAACGCAACGTTTTACCATGGTTCTAGTCTTCTAGAGTATATATTTCTGGTTGCCCACCCTACACTTATATTGGATCGAATTTGCACCTCAGACATTAATTCTGTTCAATACAGTCACCATATCATGTGTTCCAACTTCCAATATTATACTTTATCCGTCTCATGTGGGTTGTTACTTTTAGTAGCTTTTTGTGTACTTTTTTAGTGAGTACATTGCAAGGGTAAAAGTGGATTACTACAATAAAACAAAAATGAAAAAATATTATTCATTTGAGACATAAATATTTTGATGTTATGACAACCCACTTGACATGGATGGAGTAAAATACTCCATCAAATTGGTTATGCTGTACTTAAAGTGCTTAGTCATATTCAATTGTAGGTAATTCTTCTTTTATATATAGAAACCAACATGTTAACAAAAACGGAGTAGTAACTTACAAGCAGAAAAGTTCATGGACTTGAAATCCTAACCTACCAAAAGCAAATGCGACACCTATTTTGACATAAATTTAAATGACTAGATTGACATACTTCAACATTTGAATTATAAAAATTTTAAATTTTGTGCACGAACATAGTTGGTTTAACATTTAATTTAATGGCTTATTCATCAAAGAACAAAAAGTAAGGGCTTATCGGTCCCTACGCTGTTATTATGAGGGCCTACTTGTCCCCAAACTGTCAAAGATCTCACCTTTCTGGCTGCTGCCTCCGTCGTGAGAAGAAAGTGATGGTTTTTACGAACCCGGTGAAGCTATATATATGTAGATCGAGTCAGCTGCAGAGTTTGACAACCAACATATACGAAAGGCGACGGAGAAATGCAGAAGGTAACAGAATATCTGTCATGGGGTGATGAGGAAAATAGCTCAGAAGGTCTGTTGGATGCAGAATCTGATGGCATCTGCTCCCTTTCTTCTACCCAGGTAATAGCCCTGTCATTTCCTCCCATTTCAGCTATCAACTGTAGCTGGGGTTTGATATTGTCTTTTACTCATGTTATTTTTGTTTTTTGTTTTTGTGCAGAGAATCTACGCCTTTGCCGCTTGCTTGGGTTCTGGTCTAATCCTCATGTTTTTGGTGAGTAAATATGCTTTTCTATATACTATATGTAAACTTATTAGTAGAATGAATTTGGGTGTACACCGAATTGGATTAGATCGTTCATATGATTCTATGCTAGGTGTTCGTGTTGATAATTCTAGGGGTACTATCTTCATGCCCACTAAACGTGTTATAACAGCAGCCTTGGGAGTTTGTCATGAGCTTTGCATCATTGTATGTAATGCTGTCCTTCACGTTACAGGATGATGTTAGCCATTATTATGGACTTATTGTTCATGTGAATAGAAATGGCAAATGGAACTAAGAAAATGTTGTAATTCGCTACTGATGCTACATCTGTCTAAATCGGATGGAAGAATATCACAATCCCACGCCCTTCAGGGAGTTTCCTCAAAATCGGTTTGCTAGGATGCAGGTTTGACCCTTCTGATGTTGGAGTGTAACTCAGTATCAACATGACACAAGAAACAGGATTCTTCTCTTCACTATCTTAAAGAGATAGACATTATTATATTTTCTTGTGTTGCTGGTTTATTTTTTATTTGATCTTCTGATAGGCTCCCTTGTAGTAAGCATTTCCGTTGTGTTGTTTATTTAGGGAGAAACTGATAATGTCCGGTATTTGTGAGTCCATAATGTAAAAGTCTGCACTCAGAGAGTAACATTGCCGGTTTGATAGCCTTTTGAGTTCATTCTGGACTCTCTTCTTTTACAGTCATTAGTTGTCTTCTCCAAGCCCATCAAATTTGCAGTGCTGTTCACTCTTGGCAATGTGCTTGCTGTTGGAAGGTAGGTTTGTCTTGGGACGCATTTTAAGGTTTTTGTGCTTAATCTTCAAGCAACTGCTTGTGGTTCGGGTTCAAATTTGAAAACATGTGTACTGTTACTCTTAATTGGCTCCTCTGGCCACGATCTTCCCTCTTAACATTTACAGGATAGAATATAACCTTTAACTTCTGTCCTCCAGGAAAATGATTTTGACTCCGTTCATGCTTATTTAGATTTCCCCAATCAAGAACCTTTTTTGTAGTACTCCGTATTTAATTAATAAACTTCTACTGATTTCTCTTCTGTGTGTATGTTTGTGTGATTTTCTATCCTATAGAAATTCCTCACATCTTGAATTTTTGGGTTTTTACTTGACAGCACAGCCTTCCTCATGGGATTTGAGCAGCAGCTTCGAATGATGTTTGATTCTACTCGTATCTATGCAACAGCTATTTATATCGGATTTGTTGTCTTTTCTCTCATTTGTGCTTTATGGGTAAGTTCAAATTCTTCAACCTGCCAGTTAGCGGAACTAAAATTTATGAATGCACATCACATGCAGACATCCGATATGAGTTCGGCTAGGAAAGATCCTTACAGTTTTTGAGAGTGAAAGTTGTACCTACACGGGCCATATTCTATTTTCAGTTCCCCATATTAATGTTCATCCCATTTGCTAATCAGTTGATATTTGCGTTAAGATGTTAATTCTTCTACGCGTCATCTTTCAGATCATTAACAAGATCTTGACAGTAATTTCTATCATATGCGAGATATGCGCCCTTGTCTGGTAAGCTTATCTCTTGTTCGTCTAGTTTCAAACATTATCTCACAATTCCATTAATGATGAGGAAAACTTGCTGGTTTTTTGCTTTTGTTTGTTTAGAAGCATCTGTCAGTACACAGCTTGACAGTTTCTCATTTGTTTTTCTTTTGCTGCTATTTAGGATTCATATCAAAACTGACTGCTACTTATATCATGCACTTGTGTTATTTTTGCAGGTACAGCTTGAGTTACATACCTTTTGCTAGGAGGATTGTGTCCGAACTCATGATTCGATTTTGTGACACTGAACTTTAGATGTCCCTGCTAGGATTTTCTGCCAAAGTTAGTTACAGGTTCACTTTTCAGCTATTTCAAGCATTCCTATGCCTTGTACTTTCCTGAGTTTGTGCGATAATGAATATCGCTTTACTGACATTTTTTGAACTACTTGGAACTAACAAAGGCATTATAGCCAATTTCTTTCTCGAATCTGTCCTGGCTGACTTCTTGAGCTGTGTTGATCCTCCGTGAGCAGCAGCTTCTACTCATTTGGCACCCTGGTTCAGATCTCTTCTCTATTCTGACCTTACGTGTTGAAGAAAAAAAAAAGGCTGTGTGCAAGTTTTAATTAGAAGTGTTGTTACAATTTACACAGTTTAGGTTGGAATATCTGATGGGCTGCCCCCTTCCTTGAGCGTTAAGACATGTGTGGTCCATTGTGATTTTGATGGACCAGTTAAAATTAAAAGCCCAGACGTTTAGGTCCACATACACCATGAAATATGCTCCTTCAGAGTTCAGAACAACAGTGGTAGTTATTTTCAAATCAATTTTCAAAATTTCACCCCAACCTCCTAAAACGAACAGACAGCCCAAATCTATTGGTTGTATTAATAACAATTCAAAATTTTCATCAATCCCATAATTTTGTACTCTCGCATTTTTTCCATATTTTCAAATTGTTGGTTTTTTGTATTATTGTTGTGGAAAGAACACGACCTCCATCCAAAATTTGTACAAAAACTGCGATACCTGGAGGTGGCCAGCCAAGCCAAGCTGAGGAGGAAAAGTGTCAGAAATGGGGAAGCAATAAGGGTTTCAAACTTACAATTTATGAGGTGAATTTTTCCCAAATTCACTCTCAATTTTCGGTGATTCACTCCCAAAACCAATATTTGGACCTCTAGTGAAAACGGTTGGCGTGAAGAGTGAATTTGGCAAAGTGAATCACTTCGGTGCGTATGAAGAGGTGAAATTTGTTTGCTTTTGTGTTCTCTGTGGCTGCCGAAATTATTGACTTTTTGTGAGATCCCTGTCCAGCGCACACTTTATCTGATGAATTGAAAATAGAGTTATGAGTGGTCAGAGATTTTATGATGAATTTTAGGGGTGAGGGAGCTGAATTTTGGGTGAAAAATTTTTACACCTTCAACTTTGAACTCCCTAATGAAAGTTGCATTCAGCAGTTACTCAGTCATGGCTGAGGCCCGTGGGCCCTGACCCACAACATTGAAGTGCGCGCGTAACTTTGTTGTTTCCTGCGGGCCAAGCCGAAACAAAATCCAACAAAAACGACCGCTCAAATCAGTTTATTGTCACACCAGCCAAACTGCTTTGGGATTTTTATATTCAGTTACTACCTTCCTCCTAAATGAATTAGTGATACTTTTAATTTTTTTGTATAGATTAAAATTATTTAAATTATTAACTCATTTTATATAAATTTTCATCATTATCTTATTTTAATCATTTTTTTAAATTTTTTGAATAAGTACGTTTATAAAGATAAAAATAAACTAAAATAAAACAAAAGTGTAAATGGATCATTTCATTTATTTATTTATTTTGATGCATTGATAATACATTTATCATATGAGGAGGTATAATATTTGTTTTTTTTTTTTATTTACAGTATTTCGGAACAAAATACAATTTTCTTACAAACCCCTCATGAAGATCGAAGACACACATAACACGAGCCCAGCAGTAGTATTCCAAAACCAATATTGATGCTTCTTCCCATTCGGGACGTTAACTTTGTCGCCAGTTTGGCAGATGATAAAAAAATAGTGAGATGGGATGATTAAGAATCCTGTCACTGACAAAATCAGCAATGATAGGAAAATCTTTAGTTTTTAGTTTATGGGACCAACCAATTTCTCAAAAAAAAAAACCAAAAAATGGGACCAACCAACCCCCAACTCCCACCAAACATTAATACTACTAGAGTTCTCATTAAATTGCTCCAAGATGACAATTTTGTTTTCGCTTGTTCCACTGCAGTTCTTTTTCTTTTCATTAATCATTTTTCAAAATCTGACGACTTTAATTAATAATCACTCGATCAGTTCAGTGCACAAGCCAGTATTACTTGAGGACTTGGTGCCCCTTTTAAGTTTAAATTAAGTGGAGTCAATTTCGTGCAACTTAACTTACACTTAAGCCAACTTAATCTGCATCGACTATTCATAAACTTAATGAATATGTATTACCACAATTTACTGTGGAGTTGGCCAATCTGTAAATGCATGCATTATTCAAATCTATAGTAATTAATTACAAATGATTTCTTCACACATGTTGCAATTAGCTGCGTGATGAGCTACTCCATCAGCTACAGTTCATATTACGTTTAACTATGATAAAAAGTTACATCTCATGTTAATTAGAGAATATGCACTCAATTACATAGGACAGATAGTAAACTTTCCCATATCATTTACCATCAATTCGGCATGGGAACACCAAATATATATACTATATATGCCAATCCCAAAAATATTCAGATGTATTTGACTTTCAATGATTCAAATTATTGTCGATAATATATAAAATATTAAAAAATTAAAAAATAGAAACATTAAATTATCATTTACATATAAATTATTTGTTATATTATAATGTTGAAGATGACGTTTGAATTAATTTACTAGAAGGGTAAATTACAAAAAACCCCACGAGGTTTAATGAAATCTTCAGTTTGTCCCATCTATTTTCAAAAATCTATAGTTACCCCCCTCTGAGGTTTAGTGAAATCTTTAGTTACCCTCATTGACCATTTGTAACGTCAGTTGACTCATCTGCATCGCAACGGCATCTGCTTGTTTGTGTTGCTCTGGTGACCAGGCGATAACGATGGCTAGCAGGGATGGCCGGTTGGGGAGAGAAATGAGATATTCAAAATACTGGGGTTGGAGTGTTAGGATTATAAATATTCGTGACAAGAGAAGTAGTTAAACCTAAAATTCTTAAAGGTCAACTAACAACACTAATAGTCAATGGGGATAACTGACGATTTCATTAAACCTTGAGGGGGTAACTGATGATTTTCGAAAATAGAGGAATCAAACTGGAGATCTCACTAAACCTGAGGGGTTTTTTTTGTAATTTACCCTTTCTATTATGTAGTGACTAGCTAGTTTGTGATTTAGAGTTTGCAACGTATTTTTTTATGACTTTCGAACGATAGAGACAAAATGTCGAGTTGGGTAAGTGATAATACGGTTAGTTACAAGTTACAACTTACACGTATTTCTGCAACTATTTTAATTCTGTTGAGTTGAATCCATCTCAGATTGTTTGGTTTCTAATGGGAGACTGATTAAGAGATTAGGCATAGAATTGACCTAATCAATATCTAAACTGAAACAAAATCAGGTTTAATTTAAGATGAACGAAATTTCTTTGATTTATCACTCCACGGGATTTTTTTTTTTAATAAAAGGTACTCCCACATAGCGATATTTTTATATATAAACAAATTTATCAAACTTAGATGCACCCACTTGCGGTGGAGGATCCTTAACGTTCTTATATTTCAGTGATCAGTGAATCTGATCCTGTGATTTTTCTAAGACTAAATCAATCAATTAATTAATTAATTATATTTTGTTGCCTATAGGGGTTGGGATTGCGCATTCGATTAGTTCAGTTTCAACTGAACCAATTTTTTATCATTTTTTTTGGTTTTTTATTTTTATTGGTTAGGTAATCAAATAAAATGAAAGAAGAGATGTTACTTGTAATTTGTTGTTCAAAAAAGAGATTTTACTTGTTATATATTAATTAAAGTGAATGATGGATGGTGCTGGAACTTTCACGCATGCAAGACTATATCTATATATCAACAGTACTCACTGATGATCATAAGATATCCCGCAAAAACTCTGAGCCTATAATCCGGAGCACTTGGATCTTGAAGAAATCAATATGTTTTTGTGACAAGCAAAACAAGACATTACCGTCAAGGTTTGAGCCCCGGAATCGCTGTGTTCAATTCGAACAATATGGGTGCCAAGCCAAGATGCGACGAAACAATGCAACGTGCGGTTGTTTTTCAATATTTACTTTATGATTATTTTTCTTTTAAAATGTTAATAAATAAAATCAAATAATTTTTATGCATATGTTATATGAATGGTCATGGTTTTTGAAAACTCACAATGAAGAATTCGTTAAAAAAATCTTTAATTTTTTTTTTAGAAATTTTCAATACATTCTCTATGTCCCTGAAAAATGTTACGTTTTTTAGCATTTAATCTATGATTTTTTTTCAACATTTTAGTACATATAGTTCAATAAATTATATGTAAATGATAAATAAAAATATCTATTTTCTAAATATACACTCCATTTGTTATCAATTAATGCATACATTTATCTTGCATATTTTAAGGTTTAATGTTGACTCAAATATTTGCTAAGATAAATAGTGAAAAAAATCATAAAAAATATATTTAGAAAATTTATATTTCATATTGTGATATATATATATATATATGAATAAGAATTCATTAAAAAAATAATAAAAATGATAGATTAAATATTGTGAAACAAAGAAAATAAATGTTTGTGTTTTTTAGAACGGATATTTTTTAGAATTTTTTTAATGAAATCTTCCTAGTGAAAGTTTGAGTCAAACACAAATTCGAAAGTTAAACTGTGCATGTTTTTAGGGATTGAGGTAGTATTTTTTAAGAAAAAATATTCCTTATAAAAATTTGAGTTAAACACAAATTTGAAAGTCAAAATGAAATAACTTTTATAGAACCAAGGGAGTATATTTCGTAAGATTTATTTTACCATATTGTACTCCAATCTCTTATAAAAAATCTAGAAGACAAATTTGAAATTCAAACATATTCCCTCCATTTCAAAAGTAATTATAACAACAATTGACTTCGGTTTAACTTCAAAGTATCTATATTATTTCTTAATATAAAGATTTTTTTTAAAAAAAAATATAAAGCAAAGACATCAAGTATTTATTTATGTATACGCACATACAAGCAGTTTGAAATTTAAACTTTAAAATAATATAAAATTATAAATTAAATATTAAAAAATCTATGTTATATTACTTTTGTGACGAGTTATCAATATTATTCTTCGCATGTGTAGCTAGGTAGTATATCTTTAGAATTATAAATTTGCCCGATCGAGATCTTTAACTCTCATGATAGCTAGTAGCCTAGTATATAGTATGATTTATATGGATATCGGTGGGTCTCTAGATCTTGGCTCTTGGGTTCACTGAAGCAACACCAAGCTTTGAATACTCCGGTCCGTCCCGATCGAGTGTCAAAACGGCCATCTGTTTGGCCTCCACGCCCTAGCCATGAGCCATGCATGATGCATGCATGTTCCTACACTACATACCTACCAATGGTCAGTACGTACGTGGTGTACATGCATATCACTCCCTCAAAACCTGTTTACAATTAATTACTCCCTCCCTCTCAAAAGTAACGTAACAGTTGATTTTTTATGTCAATTTAATTTCAATTTATCTATATTATTTTTTAATGAAAAAAATATATAAAAAAATACATTCATAAAGTTAAGATATCAAATTTTTAGTTGTATATAAAAGTTTCAAATTTTTAATTTGAATTGACTGAAAAATAAAATCATAGATTAAATGCTGAAAAAACAGTGTTGTATTACTTTTGGAACGGTGAGAGTATGTTTCCTTTTTCTAATGGTGCGATAATAGTACATTTGGGATGGATGGAATATATTTTAATTCATCACGCCATAATTACAACATTTACTCATAAAAATCATATTTCTTCATCCTTTTATTATAATATTTGATTTTTTATCTGTATTTAACTTGTATTTGTATTAGGAAAAACATTGTTATGATACGGAATGCAACAAAATTACCCTTAAAAAGTGCTCTAAAGGCATCCGCTAACAGGACTGAAGGAACCAATCTTCTGTAAAAGAATTCTCTAATAATGACCTCTTCCTAATTAGAATTAGACTTGACCTACTTATGTAGTACTGTGTCAACTTAATTTCCTCTTTATGCTAAGTGTAATTAATTGGGGCACTTTTGCAGGCTTCTATCGACGTTGGCATCTCCGCCTTTGGAGTCCAGCTAGCGCTCAGCTCTCTCGGCCTGATACTCGTCCACCGGTGCCGCCTCGCCTACTTTTTGTCTACCTCTAGAGTCTGGTTGCTGGTCTCTTATCCTGGGCTTTGCCCAGCGGTGCGCCGATGTCATGTTGGGCTTGCCGTCCCCATCCGCGGGTCGATCCCAATGAGAGAGTTGCTGCTTCAGAGCTAGCTCGGCTGGGTCTCAGTGTTCCATCCCTCCAATTGTGCCCATGCTAGTTTGTTCACGCTCACTTCATAGTGGCCGACATTTTGATGGCCGCGGGACGGGGTTTTCCCCACCTTTGCTTTTAGTTCCAGCGGGATCCCGTATGTTTCCGCCACCTCGCTGCTGGATATGGGTCTTGACATATGTAATTGATTTTTATTGGGTTGGTGACACTACATCGTGAACACCATTTTTACTGTGGCAGGTAATTCGGCCTAAGCCGCATTCAACCATTTCCGCATTAAATAACGTGGTAAATGATGAATTACAACTTTAACGCGGTTTGGGCCGCATTAAGGCCTTTATTTAGTGGTTTCACTTTCTCTTCTCATTTTTATCCGTCGCACTCTTTTCTCATTTAATCAAACCCACAACTAAAAAAATTCTCTCCAGTGTGACGCCGGGAATTTGAGGTTGGGGGGCTAGGTAGGTGTGTAGCTTAATATTAGCCAAATCTTGTCCCTTTTATTGTAATTTTTTATTTTCCATCTTTCAATAAAATATATTTTATTATTTCTCTAATATTTTTAGATATAAATTTACAAATTTTATCAAATAATAATAATTTAATGTATCTAGTTTCTAAATAATTTAATATAGATAAATTGAATTCAAATGAATATCGAATGTCAAAATGTTGCACTAATAAATGGACGGGAAGTATATAATAAGTCAATCACGAGTGACGGAACCAAAACAAGTTTTACAAAAAAATGCTCTAAATTTTACACAAATATCACAAATTAATACACGTATAAAATACTCAAAATTCAACATGATATTCTCTGAGATTTCTAAAAGTTTACGTGAATGAAGTATTTAAACAATCAATTTAAATAATTGATTTTAAATATCTAAACATTCATGAAAAATATCATAGATTAAATACTATAAAACAACAAAAACAAAGTGTAGAATTATTTGGAACTGAGGGAGTGTTTTTTAAATTCCTGTGGGAGAGTAAAGAATAATTAAATTATTAATTTTAAATTGATTGTTTCCCCTGTAAAAAAATAATTTAAAATTAATAATTTAATTATTCTTTACTCTCCTACTATAATTTAAAAATACTTTGTTTTTGTTATTTTACAGTATTTAATCTATGATTTGTTTTCATGAATGTTTAGATATTTAAAGTTAATAATTTATATACATATCATAATTTGAAGTATAAAATTTCTAAATGTATTTTTTTATAAATTTTTAAATTTTTTTATCTTTATTAAAATTTGAGTCAAACATTGAATTTTGAAACAGAAAAGTCAAAATGTAGAATTATTTGAAAACGGGTGGAGTATGCTTTTATGCACTTTAAAAAAGTCCAAAACACTTGGATTGGAATTTGGACATAATTGAATAATTCGGCGGGATGACACTTTCAATTGATTTTCACAAAGTGAAGGAGTAGTGGTGGGGAGTGGGAAAAAATGAAACATTTAAATACATGGTTGTATTTTGATTGAGTTATGGATGAGTTAATAATTTATGGAATTGGATTGAGTTGGGTTGAATTTTAATTTTGACTAAGATTTAATTTTATTGGATTGAGTAGAGGGGGGCTAATGGATAAGTTATTGCATTAATCTTAATATTATATACTATATACACTATACCCCTACAACTAATGGGGGTGGCGGCACCCCCCCTGTCCATGCATAGCTCCGTCGTTGATTCTCTCAACCCTCTCCCTCCAAACCATCTCTTGTCCGCCTCTCAACATCATTACCATTGCTCTTCACCGCCACCGTGTCCTCTCCACCACCGACATGAAGACTCTTCTCCCCATAGTTGCTCTAAGGTGAAGTCTCAAAAAAAATTCTTATCTCTAAATTTTTTTCTTCATTTGTTTTTTTTTTGTGGAACCATTAATGAGACTCTTCTTCAAGGTGGAGATCGATGGTGTAGATGGTGGCAGAGGTGATGCGATGCAGTGGCAGAGGAGGCAAGATTGATGAAGATGAATGAATTTTGGGTTTAGCTGGATGATTTCGGATGAACATTCATCCATCTTATTTTTTCTTCAAAAATACAGTAATGCGGGTAGAGCTGCATTAAGAACTGCGGCGAAACCGCAGTAGATGAGTTAGTACGAGCTTATTTACCGTGGCCTTTAATTCGGCCTTAACCGTGTAAAAAACTGCGACCATAATGTGGAATTACCGCATTAATTGATGTTTCAACAACATAGTGTGAGGCCTTAGATGTTGGACTGTTGGTACCCTTGTTAATCTGGCTGGATAGAATGGTACTGACCGAGGGGAAAGAGGAGTATGTTTCGGTAGTGTTGAGCGAGAGCTCACCCTACCTGGAGCAGTGATGCACTATGGTTTGGATGTGTGGGGTTCAGAGCCTCCCCCACACACATAGTATAGCTATTTGGCTTAGATCAGCTTCTTTGTGGATTGGCGGATTAGCAGGTGTTCTTTGATGTGTGTTATGCAGGTGCAAACTAGATTCTCTACTTTCTACCAGGTTCTTCTTGCAGGGGACGGAATATCGTATGAAGTCGCTTGGCTATGTGGTAGGAGTTCAAAATCTGTTCTCCACTTGCTTCTCGACATCAAATTACGGCTTATATTCGTTTTTACAATATTGTGTCGATTCTCTACTTCTAGGTGTTCTTTAATTTTCTATTTTAGTATGCACTCTTGTTTACTTTATTGCTTTTTAGTTGGTTTCCAGTCTAGCTGCAATTGTGCTCACTTTTGGTTAGAGCATTTGGACTCATCTTTAAGGGTTGTCCATCCTCCCTAGGTTGTTCTCCTACTTTGCTAGCTGATTTTGAATGAATGTCATTCCATTAAAAAAATAGTAATTAATTAGGTATGAATTTAAGGCATGTTTAGGAAATTTGTTCTAATATTTCTAGCAATATAATTCTACAAATTGAGGGAATCCGACACCGAAATTTCTAAATACATTTATGAAATTTCTTGTCTTGGTTCAATTATGAAACTGCGATGAACTTTCTGATTCAGAAGATGCGTCATTTCTCTTTCCATTGTGTGGTTGTTTAGTAGATAATTATTCAGATTAACTTCATTAAATAATAATTACGATTAAGCGGCGATCACAAAGTTAGGTAGCTAGCTTGCAATTGAGAGATAAAACGCTTTCCCCCGAATTTCGCTTTCCCATCGATGAGAAACAAGGTGCGGTTATATGTACGAACCAAAGGCATGGTGCTCTCAATTTTGGCTTGGACTGCACCACGTGGCTCGGATTGGTCTCCGTATCTTAGTTAGATTCGGCTTACAGTCAAACTGCACATTTTATTAGAAGCTTGTTAAAGAAAACAAAAACAAAAATGAACAGTTAAACTATCGTCGGTTTTATAACTAGTGTTCACTGTAGAAAATTTCCAAATTGTTTTCAAATTTTCTGATTTCAATACATAAAATAATTTTAAACTCATAATTCTCCATTAGTTTTTTTATCAGATCATTTTTTTTCAAATTTCTTTACTCACAGATCTCATTTATCAATCAAAACACATATTTCTAAAATTTTCAAAATAATTTTCTAACTTTCCCTAAACACACCTATGAGGAAACAAAATTATCGGTTTCATACCAATTTATGATTTGTTTTTGAATAATTGTTTCAATTAACTGTAATATTGTGGATAATCTTTAATAATAGATATCAAATAATTATAATTAAACGCTAAACTACCCGTAAATAACTTATCCAAAAAAAACTAGTAATAAAAAGTTGTTACCAAACTACACTTAATTGTTGATAAGCAGTTCAGTTTGCTGAAAGAACTACTATCAGCATTGCGGAAGTATTTAATTTATATTATTTTTCTTCAACATTTTCATATAAAAACTAAATAATTTATATTTAAATGATAATTTAGTTTTTTTAGTTTTGAAATACATTTTTAATGTTTTTTTTTACGGAGGTAGTACTAATTAGAGTTAGCCCTTCATTTCTAATAAATTATTCTTAAACCATAATTTCCTTTACACTTCCTAACTGTTGTTTAAGGGCGTGTGTTCAATGGATTTTGGAAGTAAATTTTGGGAAATTTGAGCATGTGTTTTAATCCATGTCAACAAAAGTATTAGAGTTAGCTCTAATACTTCTTAGGCTCCTGGAACTATAACTTCAAGGTATGGTTGAGTTAGTTTTGGTAGGATCTTCATGTTTTTGAAGTTTAAACATGGAAGAAAAACTCATCCATCTTTGTTGTTCTTCATGGCCGAATTTGTTGAAGGATTTTGGTGATGGATTTGTCTCAACAACAGCTCATCCTAGGTTGATCTACAAGTTCCAGCAAGGTGAGGAACATCATTTGGTTGTTGGATGATTCTGATCTTCAATTATGTTGAAGTTGGTTGCATGATGAACATGTTTTGTTCTTGAGAAAGCATGAAAAAGCATGTTAGTTGAAATCTAGGGAGGAGGCCGAAACTTTGATGAATTTTTTAGGGTGGATTTTTGTTGAAGAAAGTTGGTTGAAAGCATGTTATAAACATGTTTAACATGTTTTTAAGTTGTTGGAAAAAGTTGGAATTTATTTGGTAAATTTTGGGAAGAAACCGAATTGTTGATGATGGTTTAATGATGTGTTTGTGAAGTTAAAGTGTTGTGGAAGTTGTTTAATGGTGTTCGGGTGAAGAAAGTTTGATTTGTATGGTTAAAATGCAAGTTTATAAAGTTTAGGGTCAAAAAGGAAGTTGGGCCGAAACTTTGGGCCTTGGGCCGAAATATTGGGTTGAAAAGTTAATTGTGTTGAAAAGTTGACAAAATTGAATATTTTGTAACTTGTGAAAGTTAAGTGCTAGAATGCACTTTATGGAAAAGTTTGGGTAAAAATTGTATTATGAAAAGTTAAAGGAAAGCTAGCCACTTTAAGTTATGGAAGTAACTTTGGAAACTTTAAGTATAAAGTTGTCACTTTTTACAACTTTGTGAAGGTTTGGGCAAGTTTGCAAATTTCTAAAAAGTTGGGGGACTTAAGTGATAATTTTGGATAAATTCCCACAGTAAGGAACATTAGTTAATTAACTAGAGTATTCTGTGTTTCTGATTCTGACAGATTAAATATGCATTTTTGGGATACTGCTTGTGAGCTTCAGGGGGCCACAGTAGATATTCGTTTCTGTCGAGGTAAGGGGTTTAGCTTTCTTAATACGCAATACATGTGTATTATGTTAGTTAAGGGCTAGTACTCGGGTTGAGAGTGGGGCCCAGTGACTCCCGGGGCTAGTCACATGGTACATAGCGGTTTGCAGGTTTTATTATTTTTCTAGACTTATGCTATATCAGATCTGCTTATCGGGGGTCGACAACGGACCCGTGTTCTGTTCTGCGTCGGCTTTATGCCGCATTTTTTATTTTGACAGTTAGGGGCAGATCACCCCTCGCTGGTACCATGCGTTTTGATCCCGATAATCTGCGTGAGTTTAACAAGCCGCCGTAGGGTGCTGTCAGTGGTCGGGGACCACCTGTATGGGAAAGTACCACCAGTCCGACGAGACTGCTGAGCATCACGACATCTGCATATCATATTACTGTTTATACTTAGGATTGTATTATATGCTAGTTCATTGCACGCTAATCTTTTGTGCAGGGAAAAACGTTTTTAAAAGTTTTTCCCGTTATTGTACCGGCCTCCTTACTAGGTTCTTTCGAGAACTCACCCCCCACATACTAAATATTTTCAGGAAATCCGGGCAAACGACCTGCGGAGTAGACCTCCCGCGGTGTTCGTTCTGCAATCTGTATCTTCTAAGGTATAATTCTGTTTATGTCAGGGGATATTCTCGTTAGATCCTTCCTGTAATCTGTCGGTAAAATTTATCTGGTTAGTCTGACGTTATTTATCTTGTTTATGTTTAGCAGCAACAACAGCTTTTGTATAGAAATAAAATTATAGATTAAATGCTAAAAAATAAGTTTGCATTAATTTAGGGAACATTGATTAACAATAATGAATAGTAAACTAGGTTATTTATTGTTTATAGGAAAAAAACCGTTTTTACCACTCACGTTTGGTCAAAAGACCTTTTTTGCCAGTTTTTTATGGTGTGTTTATTCTATTATTAATTAAGGGCGTTTTTCTCAATGCAAAATATGGATGCAATGATTCAAATACATTTTATAAACACCTTACTAACCCTTATTTTGTCTATTGTAATAGAGGAGCTTTGAGTAAAGGATCGAACCCAAGAGAATCTAGCGTTCCTAGACTAGTATACTAAGTGTGTAACTAAACTAATATGTAATGCAAGTGACACAATTGAATGATATGTTGGTGGATGGGAGGAGTGACTAAACTAAGTTAAATGCAAGACAAGGGTGGAATGCAAGCAATGACAAATTCTTGTGGACTTTCAAATATAAAGATCTCCTAGGGATTGCATGTATGTTGAGGAGTGAATATGAGTTCTAACCATGATTCAAATGTGGATTACAAAAGGCTAACATACTTCCATTTCTAGATAGCATGCCAATCTCAATCAATTAACTAACCTAACCAACTCTCAATGCATTAGCATTAGGAGATTAGGCGTAAAGATCTTAATCAATTCACTAATCGACTCTTAGAAGTTATCTCTAATACACGAGTCAATCAATTAAATCCCTTAGGCATAATTCATTAAAACCTCTTTAAAGCATTTTACGAACACATTGTATGCATATGCTAGAGTTAGTCATTCTCTAACATGCTCAAGCATTCAATGGTCAAGGAAATTACATCTAAATCCAAACAAGTTATGAAACTCACCAACCTATGCTCAATAACAACAAACCAACTGTCACCCCACCGTCCCCGGAAAATGGCGGAAGCGTCTTACTTGCAGAGGTTGGAGGTATCGACGGCGGGTGAATACATAATTTCTTCTTAAAAGGGTTGTAGACCCGAAACTCTTCCCTTAAAACATTTTCTTTCAAGTTTTAAGGTTATTACGTGTTTGCAGATTTTAAGACGTCTTACTAGTCCTAAACCTGCACCCGAGACACATTAGTGGTTTACAGAATATCGCGCGTGCAGAAAACATAAGCAGATAATAAGTCATACAGGTAGAAGGAGTTCCGCCCTCTTCGTAGGGTCGGAAACTCCCCACAAATAACATACAGTTTAGGTCCAAATACTAAAAGTGTCTAATATACAGTCTACACCTACAGAGCCGAGCCAAAAAGCGAAATTATTCAAAATATAAATTTGAAAATTTTATACTCCCCACGTCTCTGAAAAATTGGTGCGTTTCTTTTTCGAGGTTGTGTGAGATTCAAATTATTACTATAAAAAATTCTTTAAAAAATTTATCAAAAAATATATTTAGAAACTATACACATTAATCTATAATTTGCATCTAAATTATTTGACCTTGTTTATCAAAATGTTGAAAAAAATCATAAATTAAATGTTGAAAAAGAAATGCACCATTCTTTTTGGACGGAGGCAGTACACAGCTAAAAAATTGTTGTCTTTACTTTGTAAATACATTTTTTTTATATTTCATTCGTCCAAAGTGTGTTGTCACAACAAGAAAAAAATTGTCATGAATGAAATTGATATTTATATGCCCAACTCACCCTCAAGTGTAAAGATCGTTTTGTAATAAAGAGGTAAGTAGGGGTCGATCCCACGAAGACTAGATATATGATATGCTATTGAGAAAGTTATCTACTATGCAAATTAAACTACTTAGAAGATTAGTGATGTAAGTGATGGAATGTGGAAATGATGTTTGAGTATGAATTAAGACTAGCTAAAACTAACAACTAAGAATTAAACATGAAATAGTTAATAGAAAAATAACCACCAAGAGTTTGGTCTATTGCTTCCATAATGCATGATCTTAACTAGACGGATGATGATATAAGAGGAGATGATTTAATCATATGTTCCACCCCTTTCGTGTATGAAACTTGTTCTTGTATCTTAACCTGTGGCAATCTCTTACCAAAGCATTAAGACCAAGACCATTAAGAGCTAACCTATGCTCCTAAGTGAATCCCTTTTCTTTCTCAAGCAAAAGGCAAGACACTTATGCTAGTTTGATGGTCTAAGGTTCATGAAAAGCTCTCTCGAGCATTTCCTCGAACACATTATAGGTGTATGTAAGACAAGCTTGAAATCTAGACGTACACTACATTAAAGCACTCAAACAAGCTTCATATACAATCAACATATCATACGAGTCAAGAATCAAACATTACTTCCACAATAGACCCAAACCCTAAGTGGTTTGGGTCCTCTACAAAAGGACCTACGAAATTAGCAAATAAGAAAGAAAACTACACATAAAAGAAGAGATAGAATTGATAGAAATATTAGATAAGGATAGATAAGTATAGAAATCACCAATAGAGTAGAAACTTCGGAGTTGGGTCCTCCATGGAAGAAAACCCTAAGCTCCTTTTGAAGTTCTCTACCAAAATCTCCAAAATGTGTTCTAGTCTCTTTCTCTTGTCTAATTAAAAGAAAAAGGACCTATATATACTTTGGCAAAGGTCTAAAGAGCCCCCATACATATTGGACACCTTTAGAGGGCTAAATGGGGGTAAAAAAGTCCAAAAAATCGGTGCAAGTGCATGAGAATCAAGAAAGATCGTGGTGGTCCCGGATAAAATGAATGCAACAAGTGGCGCCACGATGGTGCCATGGGTGTGTCACTTTGAGGCTAAGAGCTCACGCGGTGCCACCTTGGCTCCACGATGGTGCCACAACTACACTTGCTAACTTATCAGGGTCACACCTTCTTCGTTTGAGCTCCGATTAACCCAAAATTTGTCGTGAAACATCCGTCTCTTCATGCTCTATCATTTAGGCTCATGTTTGGTGCATTTCCACTCTATTTCCATAGAAGTTACGCGGCTACATTGAAAATGCGTTATAAGTACAAAACACGTAATTCTAAAGGAGTTAACAACAAATATTGATGGAAATGGCTTAAAACATCATGAGAAATATGACATGTGTATGTCACACATCAGCATGATTGGAACGTCGTCGTCTTTGTCTACTCTAGTGCATCAGCTCTGTCAAAATCAAGTTAACATGGAGGGATCAATGCGAGGTTGAGAAAGAGATGGAGTTAGTTTGGGGATCTGGATAACCCCCCATCTCCGACGGTGATGATCTGGGTAACCCCACAGCTGCCGCCTCACTCCCCAGTATTTTCTTCGCGATGTTGCTTATTCACCACCGACATTGAAGCTTCATGCAATGAAAAACCTTCAGATCCCACAAAATTTGTTATTCTCCGTAACTCTCGCTCGACTCCAAGCCATTATCGGGACAGACGCCGGCCACTACTAGCTCTAGTGACTCCATACCATCAATTCCGGTTTGAGCTCAAAGAATCAAGATATCGGCTTTTGATATCAGGTGAGAGCAAGTGCAACCAAAAAACCTAAAGAATTGATATTACATCTCACCGTAACCATTCCTTGTCATCACCTACCACCTGGATGCCACATATTTAAAAATTTTACACGTAATTCGAGTGTAATGGAATATTCTCGAATATTATCGCCGTTAGTCAAAATAAGCAGTGATATTATGGGTCCAAAAAATAAATTAAGTAATAAATAGGGTTAAAAAACGTAAGAAAAATTGCAAAACGCACTATTTTTTAAAATAATTACAAAAACGGTCATTTCACCAAACGTTGATGACAAAAAAGAACATTTTCCCTCTAAAATGATTTAATTGTATTTTTTTAGACCATTTTACACGTTTTTATTAATGTAATTTTTTAACAGTAATTTTACCTTAATATCATTAATTTTCTATTATTGCTAAAAAGTTAAATTCTAAAATTCAATACTCATCAATACCTTTATAAGTTAAATACTTAAATAAATACTCGTCTTTCACTGCTTCACCTAACAACTTCAAATTATTCCACAATCGCTATTCATCATCACCACCACACTTGCCACCGAGGTTGGTGGTGAAATGAAATCCCGCAAAGCGCAACAAACCTTTGTAATCCACGCGTCATCAACTTACTCGACTTTCTCTCTCGACATGCGACAGTCAGTGAGTCTACCGTACAGATCTTCGCGATGGTGGACTTTTTGTAACATCACCTACCTACCGCATTTCACGAGGCGGGCTTGCTCTAGCTTTTCATCCGTACTACTTGTCGCTTTTATTGATAACAAGGAGTCCTTATATCCTATTTTTACCAGAAAAGTACTCCACCTTTCAACATTTTTATTTTCCCACTCCTTGAACAGTAGACAAAAATGTCCATTGCGGTCGGTGGCTCGGCCAGGTAGGGTTGTCTTCTATACAACAATAAAATAATAACAATTTGAAATTAAGGCGAAAGAATTTTACTATTGACTTTTTCAATTTTACCTTTTCAGTATATTGAAATATGCATTCAGACACGGAAATTGAGAAAAAATAGTAAAATAAAATTAAACTATTATGGTAAAAATTTCAAGAATAAAAATAAAAGAATTATATTAGTAAATAAAAAAAATTATTTGGATAATAAATATATCCATATTGATTATATTTTGATGTTTTATTTCTTAAACTTTAGTGATAATAATAATTTAATAAATTAGTATGTAAAAAGTTATCAAAAAGAGAAACGTTGCATCACTTAATTTTATGACGTTTCAAAGAGAGAAATGTTGTACTTTCATCGTCCCATGAGGTTGTAGGATTTGTTTAGGCACATCTATTAAGGAAAGTGGGAGAATAATCGTGTGTTGCCAAAATTACCCTCATGAAAAAGAAAGGAGAAAATTTTGTGAAACTCAATTTTAAGTTGAGTGGGAGGAAATAGAAAAATTTGTGGGTGTGATGTGAGATAAGAGGATAAAATGGTAAAAATGATGATAGAAAGTTTCTATTTTAAGAAAGTTGTGGCCTTTGTGGGGCACCGATATAGTAATGTTGATAACCTTTGTGGGACGGAGGAGTATCTTTTGGGATGGAGGAAGTATAAGTTTAGTAAAATTCATAAAGGCTCACTTCAATATCGATTTTCCGGAAACTTTTTTCCTGAGTTTGATATGTGGGACCGATTATTCCAGGAGACAAAAGCTTTACAGTATTGATGATTTACCAAATCACCCCTTACTCTATTGCATATTATATGTTATTACTTTTGTAAAATGATAAATTTTTTGGGGTGAAGTCGATTGATACAATCATAATTTCTTGTCTCATCAATGAATAGTATTTTTGAATTAAAAAAATTCCTGGAAATATTTTGCTTCCTGAACACAGCCAAAGAAACCAAAAAATGAGATAATTTTCCTTTTATGCGACGATTCGATAAAAGAGTTATGATTAAAAATAAATAAATTATTCAAGTATTAACTTAATTAAGAGGTTGAGAGTTGAGAGTGACGGGCTAAAGTTGGTAGTAAAGTTAAGAATGCTTGAATATTTGTTACTGTTGGCCGCATGTGTGATAAAACCATCGGCAATGGCCGCTGACTAGCGTGAATTAGTGGGCCGGGTTGTATTTGATTGCAATTCAGTCAAGTCAAGACTGTCATTCAATCTCAAACTTACATCTTAAATTTCAAGGGTGTACTTGATTCTTACGAGGATAATTACTTTATTTTTTTTGTGAGATATATAAAAAAAGTATGAACCACTCAGAATAAATATTTTTAAATAATTGTAACATTAGATAATATTTTAATTACTGAGATCCAACAATAACAACTAAATGTTAAAAGTTATCTAGATAGTTTTTTTTCAAAATATAAAAATTATTTGAAAAAACTAGTACTACCAAACACACGCTAGTGTCTCAATCTTATTAGGATGAACGGAGTAGATGTTTAATGATAAGATAACTATTATATGGACAATAAATTTTCCCACTTTCAAAATGAACTCCAATTTTATGGTTCTGTAAATGGACTAATTATAGTGGATTACTAGAGTAATCATATGAATTAACCTAAAAAATAATTTTGGATGATTGATCCAGTTGATTAAGTTGTTTGTGTGGCTAAATATTTTCAATTACTTCTTGAACATGGGTGAATTTATTTATCATTAAGAGAAATGCTATGGATAACAATTTGGACACTCTTCTATTAAAATTTTATCATATACTTCATAAATTTTGGTGAATCAAAAATGAATACATGATAAATTTTAAATGGAGGAGTATTCGGGTAACTTTCGACTAAACTTATATATCTTTATGGTGAATAAATAAATAATTGTAGTTTTCTTGTGTGTGTGGGGAAAATTACAATTGATTCTTCAGATTTGTGATCAATAGCTAATGGCCGTCATTAAATTTAGAAAAACGGCATAGGTGTAAACCATTTTGTCCTCATTCTGTTGCATGACTGCCCACCATATTTTATATCTAGAAATCACCATGATATTTGTTTTTTTAATTATAAATTAACCGATTGTTTTAAATTTCGAATGCATGATCTAAACAACCGCAAAGCCACTGATTTAGCAGGATTTTTTAGGTATCTTATTTCAAATTTGCTACGTGTGTACTCAAAAATTATTCCTAAATTTTTCATTTTTTGCTATATCATCCTTAATTCTCCCGATTTATCTATTTCTCACTTGATAATAACTCATTCATTTTTCAACAGGTCATTTGCCATTATGAGGAAGAAAAAAAAATGTGTACATTTTTTAGTAACAAAAGTCAGCTAGTTCCAGTAAGACATTAAAAAATAGTAGGATTTCGAATATAAAAGATACTAGAATTTCGAATAGAAAGGTCAAAATTTGGGTAATGATAGGCTTTTTGGATCTTATTGAATGATTGAAAATGTACTAGTTCAAGGAAAATACAAGTGTTATTTTGTGAAAATTGTGGAAAAAAAATTAAAGTACCTAGAATTTAAATAGATTTTAATCCAGAAAATGTTTTTGGGTTGAAACTGTTTTGTAAATTGGACATCTAATCCGCCATGTGTACCTACACATATATGTATCATATTAGGACTCTGAAATGGAGTATCTGTTATTAATACAAATAAATACCCAATATATATTGTGGTAGGTAAACTTAAAATGCTCGTGCGTGATGTCGCTGTCAACTATCAAGCACAAACAGTCAAAGCAGAGTCAAGGGTATGAAAGTAATTGACGCCGATTCCTTTTTTTCTTTTTTCTTTTTCCCTCTCCACCATAAGAATCCTACTGCTTCTATTTACTAACTAATGCAGAAACCATTAATCGATTCTAATACTATCTAACTAATTTAATTAACTAACTAATAATTTTAAAGACTAAAATACCCTTTTAATCGGATATTTACACACACAACATAACTAATGATTTTTTCAACTAATGCAGAATAACATCATCCATAAGGACCGTTTGCTAATTGGTATCCTAGTTATCTATACTTATCCTGTTTTCAATGTGGCAAAACCTGCGGAGGCTCGGACCCGATGCTAGTTCCTGGTCCTTAGGTTTATATCTCCCCTGTTGGGGCCCCACTGTATGCGGCTCTCGCGTGCCGCATAGGGAACTGCATACGTGGCATTTAAAGTTGTCATTGTTTTTTTTCTTAAAAGGAAAAAAGAAAAAGAAATCGTGTAAGAAAATGGAGGTAAATTTAGCATCCTCCGAGTCCTGGCTCCACATAACCTCCTTTTGCCCTTTCCTATTTTTTTTTATATTTATTCCTCCTGATGTTGATCAGCATCTCTGCTATTTTCCCTTTGAATTTTGATTTTTCAGTTGCCCCTGAATATTTATTTTCTCCAACAAACTCTCTCAATCTCTATAAAAACGGGACCTCTCCGATTCATAGCGTGTGCCCAGAGAGAGCAGGATAGCCTTGGTTGGTTGGTTGCTGCTATTTTCCTCTCTCGTCCCTTTTGATATTCTTCTTCTTCGATTCCCTGAGCTCCCTCTGCCTTCATCTCCGGTTGAAGCAGCGGCGTCTGGAGGAATCTGAACGCGATACCGTGCTCGTTTTCAGAGGTTCTCTAAGATTCCAGAGGCGAAGATATTACTGAGAAAAGGGTTGTGTAGCAATCCTTGGTTCTGTATTTCTTCTGTTTTCGTTTTCTTTTCAGATCTTTATCTGATCTTCAGATCTAGCTCGTGCACTTGATTCACGGATCTGGAAGAGGATCAAAAGGAAGAGCAAAGCAAAAAGAGAATTAAAACCTCTACACTGTGTTTCCGTGTACATTACAAACGTAATCAGATACGAGATTGACCGATAATGTCGGCGGCGGCGACGTCAACCGCGCTCTTTCAACTCCGGAACGGTTCTCTGCCTTTCCCTTTGGTAAACAAACAATCTGTTGCTCCTCAATCGAATGTTGTTTCCGGTCTCCGCCGCAAGCCTAAGACGGGGCGATGCTTCGCCGCGAAGAAATCGGCCGGTCTGCAGAAGAAGTTCCTGGGTGCTCGATTGAAGTCGCATGGATCAGAGAGTATGCACTTTTGGCGGTCGGATGGCCCCGGGAGAGAACCGAAGCTCCGGGTTGTTGTCCGGTCTGCATTGTCCGGGGTCCCGGAGAAGCCGCTTGGTCTTTATGATCCGTCCTTCGATAAGGACTCATGCGGCGTCGGGTTTGTAGCTGAATTATCGGGAGTAGCCAGCCGCAAAACGGTATGAATTGGTTAGTCTTTTATAAATTATCAAGCGTTTTAGTTTTCATTGGCGGATGCGAAAGCGGGTCTAAATCTGTTTCGTCTTTTTCGGTAGGTAACGGATGCTCTGGAAATGTTGGTACGAATGTCCCATAGAGGCGCTTGTGGGTGCGAGACCAATACCGGAGACGGGGCTGGAATTCTTGTTGCTCTTCCTCATGACTTCTATAAGGAGGCAAGCTTCGAGCTTTATGGTTATACTTTTTTTTTTCCTCTTTGATTTCGCCATAATTACTTTCTTTCCTCTGAAACTATAGTATTGATACCTAAATTCAAAAACATAAATGCTGATATCGTGGTGGTTTCTACTTCGTCATTGTTTCTACTATTTGTTAATTCTGATATGTGTTCTCGTGTATTTTAATTACTTAAATGGTCTCTCTAGCAGGGAATATAAATTAATTAACTGAAATGTTTGATCTTGCTAAAAATTGCGTGTCGCTTTAATCAGGTCGCCAGAGACTCCGGCTTCGAGCTACCTTCTCCTGGAGAGTATGCTATTGGGATGTTCTTTTTGCCCACATCGGAAAACCGAAGGGAGGAAAGTAAAAATGTCTTTACCAAGGTAATTTATCCATCTTTTCCATCATTCATACATCATTTATACTACATCTTAATCCCAACTTATATTAGGTTGGTGACATTGAGCTTATATTGTCAACTAATTATCGAAAACTACTTAACATTATAAATTCTAATAAAAAGTATAGTGTTAAAGTTTCATACGTTTCCAACTATTTGATTTTTTTGGCTTCAGTTTGTATTGGAATTTTTATCGTATAGAGCATTTTGTTTGAGCTTTTTATCATAGTCCGTTCCTAAATTGCATTGGAAGTTTACCTAAACATTTGTTTTAGCTAGTAGTGCTGCTATTCGTTTTATCAGTGTTGGATTGGAGGAAGTGGAGGAAGGAATACTCACTTTTGGTTACAGAGGAAGTGAAAGCAAGGGATACTCACTTACCTCCTAATCTCTTTTAAAGTTCATTTTTTATTTTTTATTTTTAATTTAAAAAGTTCAATTTTAACCCCTTCAGAACTGGAGAAATGGGGGTGAGAATAACATAAGCATCCAATTTCGCACTCCCACTCTCATCCCTTCTATTCTTTTCCTTCAATGAATATAATCCGAACAGAGTGAATGAGTATGTCTTGAGGTCTTTTGATTGTTTCTAGCAAATTGTATTTTAATCATGTTAATCACTATGTCAGACTATATGTTCGTTATCTAGCAAATTTTTTTTCCTCACACCAGCTTCTTTTCTGTATAGGTTGCTGAGTCACTTGGGCATTCGGTTCTTGGATGGAGATCTGTACCTACAGATAACAGTGGACTTGGTAATGCTGCATTGCAAACAGAACCTGTGGTTGAGCAAGTGTTCCTTACACCTACCAGTAGGTCCAAAGCAGACTTTGAACAACAGGTATTAAATCGTTCCACTCCTGTAGAATGAGTGCGTTATCAACTTTTTCCGTGTCATGTTTCTTTCGTAACTTGAATGGAAGGGCAGAAAATCTTGTGCTCTTCAGTAATATTGCGGTGGAAGGAGAACTTGTAAATGCATGCTAAACTTATGAATATGACATTCACCATAGTTGCATGCAAATGTTATTCAGTGAAGCATTATAACTTATAGCTTCCGGCTCATTTTTCAAAGACGTAGTTCTCTGATACAGTAATAGCGTAATAGCACGAAAGTTTCTTTTTGTCAGATTAGCATCGCTTAATGCTTGTTTTTCATGGGTTTGCAGTTGTATATATTAAGGAGGATTTCTATGGTTGCTATTCGAGCTGCTCTGAACCTTCAGCATGGTGGAGTTAAGGACTTCTACATATGTTCTCTTTCATCGAGGTATGGTTAAGGACTTCTGTATTTTTCTATTTGGCTTTGTTGCACCTGTATCGAGATTATTGATATATATATACATATATGACCGCTTCTGCAGGACTGTTGTCTATAAAGGTCAGTTGAAACCTGATCAGTTAAAGGATTATTATTATGCAGATCTTGGCAATGAAAGGTTTACGAGCTACATGGCCCTGGTAAATGTTTTACTCATTCATTTTCTTTCGCCTCCACTAACTTTATACTTCAACAAACAGCATGGGAACTGCCAGTAACTCAAGAGATGCAAGGTTGATGGATGACTTCTGAGGCATTGCAGTTTGAATGATCTCTTAAGTTCTTCCTCTCCCTTGATAACTATATGAATTTGGATGCGGGATTGGATGACATGGGTGAGTTCGTAAGAAACCTCATTGTCGAGTAAATCATTATTGCAGAAACTTGCTGCAGCGCGTTCTCTCAGTGATCAGTTTTGATGGGGATGAGGCTACAGTGTATATGTAGGAAGGAGATTTTGTTTGGTCAAGGTAGCCTAGGGTTTGTTGCACTTTGTGTTGGTGATGCATCTTGCTGGCAGTCCATTTGCTCACAAGGATGCTGCGAGCGCATATGAGATTAAGTTAAACACTATTTGATGACCAGTTCAAGTTGTGAACTAACGCTCCAGTTCTCTGATTATTTTTGCAGATACACTCGAGATTTTCAACTAATACATTCCCTAGCTGGGATCGTGCCCAACCAATGCGTGTTTTGGGACACAATGGGGAAATTAACACTCTTAGAGGCAATGTTAACTGGTGGGTCATGGAAACCTTTCATGTCACTGACTAAAGTCTGCTTGTTTAGCTTCCATTAGTAGAATTAACAATTGTCTGTTGTTTCTTTGACTACAAGTATCTATAACCAAATGAAGTGTTGCTTATGTCATTATTTTATTGATTGGGACTTCTGTTGGCACGTGACTGAATATTTTGTTAACTTTGCCAATGCTTTTGCATGAACTCGTAGGTTTAATTAACTTTAAACAGTTAATTGACGCTATGACTTCATGCCACCGACCCCAATGTAGTTGGGATTAAGGTGCAGTATATGATATGAATATCATTGTGTTCCTCTTTCCTCTGTTAGTTCAGAATCTTGCTAACTTCTATTCCTGCATCAGGATGAAGGCACGTGAGGGTCTTTTGAAGTGTAAGGAACTTGGTTTATCAAAGAATGAGATAAAGAAGCTTTTGCCTATTGTGGATGCCAGCTCTTCAGACTCAGGTAAAGTTTAAGTCTGTTTATCGTATGAAGCAGATTTTTATATTGCAGAATTTGGGGTTCAGTTGAAATGATATTTTACTCTCTCTCTCTCTCTCTCTCTCTCTCTGGGGACTTTGTAGGAGCTTTTGATGGTGTCCTTGAACTTCTTGTACGAGCTGGGAGAAGCCTCCCTGAAGCGATTATGATGATGATTCCTGAAGCATGGCAAAACGATAAGAATATGGACCCTGAAAGGAAATCCTTGTACGAATACTTTTCAGCACTGATGGAACCATGGGATGGGCCTGCCCTTATATCATGCAAGTATCATATACTTTTATGGCATGGCTTGAGTTTTGAACTTTGTGCATTGAAATGTTTAAATCAATTTGACTTCCACTAACGAGAAGCTTCTTTTTCAGTCACTGATGGTCGTTATCTCGGAGCGACATTAGATCGTAATGGGCTTCGCCCAGGGAGGTTTTATGTTACACAAAGTGGACGAGTTATCATGGCTAGTGAAGTTGGTGTTGTCGACATCGCACCGGAGGATGTTTTGCGGAAAGGAAGACTAAACCCTGGAATGATGCTTCTTGTGGACTTTGAAAAGCACATTGTTGTAGATGATGATGCTCTTAAGCAGCAATACTCTAGGGCTAGGCCTTATGGTGAATGGCTTAAGAGGCAAAAACTTGAACTAAAAGACATAGTTGTGTCGGTGCCCGAATCAGAAAGGGTTCCTGCCGCTATTGCCGGAGTTTCATCTGTAATTTCCTTTTACCTCATTTGTTTTCTTAATTTGTTTTTAATGTTAAAATTTTCTCATTTATCACTGAGTGAACTGTAATGCAGGCTTCAAATGATGATGAGAACATGGAGAGCATGGGAATTCATGGTTTATTGGCTCCGTTGAAAGCTTTTGGGTTTGTTACACTTACCATTGCCCTGAATCAGTTGGTCCCAACTCCCAACTTTTCAGCACTTCCACCTTTTCTAACAAGTGATTTCTTGATATTTGCAGTTATACAATTGAGGCCTTAGAGATGTTGCTGCTGCCAATGGCAAAAGATGGCACTGAGGCTCTTGGCTCAATGGGAAATGATACTCCACTAGCAGTTATGTCTGACAGAGAGAAACTTACTTTCGAGTACTTCAAGCAAATGTTTGCTCAAGTCACAAATCCCCCAATTGACCCTATTCGAGAGAAGATAGTCACCTCCATGGAATGCATGATTGGTCCAGAAGGTGATCTTACTGAAACTACAGAAGAACAATGTCATCGCCTTTCACTTAAAGGCCCACTTTTGACCATCGAAGAAACGGAAGCAATAAAGAAAATGAATTACAGAGGTTGGCGGAGTAAGGTTATAGACATCACTTATTCAAAGGAACGTGGGAGGAAGGGTTTGGAGGAGACCTTGAATAGGATTTGTTCCGAGGCGCATGGTGCCATCAAAGAAGGGTATACCCTGTTGGTGCTTTCAGACAGAGGTATTATCTTATTTTGAGATTTTCAGCAAGGAGATGTATCTCCAAGCAAGTGTTTGTTTGCAAATTGGTGACAATGAGGAACTCATGGTAGTCGGTATCTCACATTTAAAGAATCAATTATTGACCAAATATTTTCCTGAACAAAACTTGCAGGCTTTTCAAGGAAGCGTGTTGCTGTGAGCTCTCTCTTGGCTGTGGGTGCAGTTCATCACCATCTGGTTGAGAAACTCGAGCGTACACAGGTTGGATTGATAGTTGAATCTGCTGAGCCACGAGAAGTACATCATTTCTGTACCCTTGTTGGATTTGGTGCAGATGCCATATGCCCTTACCTGGCTATAGAAGCAATCTGGCGATTGCAGGTTGATGGTAAAATACCCCCTAAAGCTAATGGTGAATTCCACTTAAAGGAAGAGCTGATCAAGAAGTATTTCAAGGCAAGCAACTATGGCATGATGAAGGTTCTGGCAAAAATGGGGATATCAACTTTGGCTTCATACAAGGGTGCTCAGATCTTTGAAGCTCTTGGCCTTTCATCAGAAGTGATTGAGAAGTGTTTTGCGGGTACTCCAAGTAGGGTTGAGGGAGCAACATTTGAAATGCTTGCTCATGATGCTCTATGTTTGCATGAGTTGGCGTTCCCCTCCAGGACTTTCTCGCCGGGGAGTGCTGAAGCAGTGGCACTGCCTAATCCTGGAGATTATCACTGGAGAAAAGGTGGTGAAGTGCACCTGAATGATCCTCTTGCTATCGCGAAGCTGCAGGAGGCTGCCAGGGCAAACAGTGTGGCCGCATACA
This sequence comes from Stellera chamaejasme, assembly GCA_024586325.1. NCBI lineage: Eukaryota > Viridiplantae > Streptophyta > Magnoliopsida > Malvales > Thymelaeaceae > Stellera > Stellera chamaejasme. Next base: position 6,107,418 of record CM044982.1, on the reverse strand, counting down.
AAGAGTATTCCAAACGTATTCAAGAACTGAACAAAACATGCAACTTGCGTGGGATTTTGAAGTTCAAAGGATCTGATAAACCAGTTCCATTGGACGAGGTAGAACCTGCCAGTGAGATTGTAAAACGATTCTGTACCGGGGCTATGAGTTATGGGTCGATATCTTTGGAGGCACACACAACGCTAGCCATTGCTATGAATAAGATTGGAGGGAAATCAAATACAGGTATGATATTGCAAACTCTCCCTAGTCTTGTTAATATAGTATAATCTGATCAGTCATGAGGGTTTATAGGCTTATAGAAACTTTAGGTGCACCTCTACCTATCGATAACTTAACTCTGTCATCCTACTTCACTGCCACTCTTACTTCATGGGAGCAGTAGTCTCTCTTTCTCTCTGGAACTGCTTAAATGAAGTCTATGTAAAGGAGTGTTTAGCGTTTTCTTTTAAAATAAAGTTTCTCTATTTATTGCCAAAGGCCCAAAGTAGAGAAAATAATGCTTGTTTTTAAAGGTGAGGGAGGTGAGCAACCATCTCGTATGGAGCCTCTTCCCGATGGCTCAATGAATCTCAAACGAAGTGCTATCAAGCAAGTTGCTAGTGGAAGATTTGGTGTTTCAAGTTACTACCTTACAAATGCTGATGAGCTGCAGATTAAGATGGCACAGGTACCATTTTGGCTTTGTTTAGCCTATAATTTATTCTTGCTAGTGTTTTACTGTTGTCTTTAAGCAATTCCTATTCTGGTGGAATAGGGGTTACACTTATTTTATGGGTTGACCTTTGTGAAATAAGGACCTTTTGAGTGTCGCTGCACAACTTATTGTTGGTGTTTTTGGTAGGGTTAAGTTTTATATGAAGTTTATTAATCTTGTACTGTACGCCAGGGTGCCAAACCTGGTGAAGGAGGTGAACTTCCTGGTCATAAAGTCATTGGAGATATTGCAGTTACAAGAAATTCTACTGCTGGTGTTGGACTTATCAGTCCACCTCCTCATCATGATATTTACTCAATTGAAGATCTTGCTCAATTGATCCATGACCTCAAGGTATATAAACTGCTTGTCATGCATTTTTCTTTCTGTCGAACATCATCTCTATTTTTTCTTTGTTATAGCAGTTATTTGCTATTAATTATTAATCTTATAATGGTCTATTTTCCATCATCTATTCCCTCTGTCAATCATGTCTATTCCCAGAATTCCAATCCGTCAGCTAGGGTGAGCGTGAAGCTAGTGTCAGAAGCAGGTGTTGGAGTAATTGCTAGCGGTGTTGTAAAAGGACATGCTGATCATGTCCTGATATCTGGTCATGATGGAGGTACAGGGGCATCAAGATGGACAGGCATAAAAAATGCTGGGCTCCCGTGGGAGCTAGGTTTGGCAGAGACCCACCAAACACTTGTCGCCAATGATCTCCGTGGGCGTGCAGTTCTCCAGACAGATGGTCAACTGAAAACAGGAAGAGATGTGGCCATTGCTGCACTTCTTGGTGCAGAGGAGTTTGGTTTCAGCACTGCCCCACTTATTACCCTTGGTTGCATCATGATGAGGAAATGCCACAAGAATACTTGTCCTGTTGGTATTGCTACTCAAGATCCAGTTCTTCGGGAAAAATTTGCTGGAGAACCTGAACATGTGATAAACTTCTTCTTTATGCTGGCCGAGGAAGTAAGAGAGATAATGTCTCAGTTGGGTTTCCGTACCCTTACTGAGATGGTTGGTCGTTCCGACATGCTTGAAGTTGATAAGGATGTTACGAAGAACAATGAAAAACTTGAGAACATCGATCTCTCCTTATTACTGAGACCAGCTTCAGACATACGGCCTGGAGCTGCTCAATATTGTGTCCAGAAACAGGATCATGGCCTTGACATGGCACTGGATCAAAAGCTCATTCAACTGTCAGAGTCTGCCTTGCAGAAACACCTACCTGTGTACATTGAAACTTCGATTTGTAATGTTAACCGTGCTGTTGGAACAATGCTCAGTCATGAAGTTACTAAGCGCTACCATTTGGAAGGGCTTCCTGCCGATAGCATCCACATCAAACTTACAGGCAGTGCTGGGCAGAGCCTTGGAGCTTTCCTTTGCCCAGGCATCCTGCTGGAGCTTGAAGGTGACAGTAATGACTATGTTGGCAAAGGGTTATCAGGTGGTAAAATTGTGGTTTATCCTCCAAAAGGAAGTCGATTTGATCCAAAGGAAAATATTATAATTGGTAATGTAGCACTTTATGGAGCCACCAGTGGAGAAGCATATTTTAGTGGGATGGCAGCGGAAAGATTTTGTGTACGTAATTCCGGAGCAAAGGCAGTTGTTGAAGGTGTTGGTGATCATGGGTGTGAGTACATGACTGGCGGCACGGTCGTTGTGCTTGGGAGGACTGGCAGGAATTTCGCTGCTGGCATGAGTGGTGGTATTGCTTATGTGCTCGATGTTGATGGAAAGTTTGAATCTCGATGCAATCCTGAATTGGTGGATCTTGACAAAGTTGAAGATGAAGAAGATATCATGACACTCAAAATGATGATACAGCAGCACCAGCGTCACACAAACAGTCAATTTGCACGAGAAGTGCTTGCTAACTTTGACGGTTTTCTGCACAAATTTATCAAAGTTTTCCCGAGGGATTACAAACGTGTTCTAGCACAGATGAGAGGAGCAATGACATCTAATGCTACTGAAACTGTTGCTAACGAGGCCGAGGAGCAAGAAGAGTCGGAATTGATGGGGAAAGATGCTTTCGAAGAGCTCAAGAAAATGGCTACAACATCTATGAAGGATGAGTCCAAGCAGGTACATATGAAAAATATTCTTGTGAATACGGCCAAGCACTAGCACAAGCACAAATAGTGGTTAATTGCAAATTTTTTTTTAGAATGTTATCATTCTTTTGTGGGATTCAACAGACCCTTTCTTCTCTATGTACTCTGTCTCGTTTAAGTTTTACCGTGCTGCTTTCTATTGTGAAACAATTCTGGGAACATAAGTAGGCTTGAAGGAACTTTTTGTAATGTTGTTTCAGTTAGATCACTATATTACTGAAGTTTCTTAAGTGGTGGATCAGAGATTTTAGCCTGTAATTTTGATGTTGTTTTTACAAGGAAAGCGCAGTGGCCAAGTATTAGATTTTCAATGTCCTTGTTGTGGATTTACAGTTTCTTCTTTTCTGAAGTTTTTTGTGTGCTCATCAATCTGTTCGGATTTGGTTGAAAGTTGTATTTATTGATATGGTGAGGCTAATGTGAATTGATTATCCTATATTTGTAGATGGCAGACGAAGTTGGACATGTGAAGAGACCAACTCAGGTAGCTGATGCTGTGAAGCATCGAGGTTTTGTTTCTTATGAGCGTGAAGGTACTCAGTACAGGGATCCTAATGTTCGGATGACTGACTGGAATGAAGTCATGGAGGAAACAAAGCCAGGGCCTCTTGTGAAAACTCAATCTGCACGCTGCATGGACTGCGGTACTCCTTTCTGCCACCAGGTCTCTCTCTCTCTCTCTCTCATTTTTTTCTTTTCCAAAGAAAGCGATGCTGTTTGTGCTTGTTAAAACTCCTTTCCTGGATATTCAATGCAGGAGAACTCTGGATGCCCACTAGGAAACAAGATACCCGAGTTCAATGAGCTAGTCTACCAAAACAGATGGCGGGAAGCTTTAGACCGGTTGCTAGAGACTAATAACTTCCCAGAGTTCACTGGGCGGGTCTGTCCTGCGCCCTGCGAAGGTTCATGTGTTCTTGGTATCATTGAGAATCCTGTGTCCATCAAGAGTATCGAATGTGCGATCATTGACAAAGCATTTGAGGAAGGTTGGATGGTGCCACGACCTCCTGCCAAGAGAACTGGGTATCTTTCTCTCTCTCTCTCTAGAGAATATATTTTGTTTCCCATGAAGTTCCACTGATGGACTGCAATCTCATGTATACCAATGACAGGAAGAGAGTTGCTGTAGTTGGAAGTGGGCCTGCTGGTTTGGCTGCTGCTGATCAGTTGAATAGAATGGGTCACCTGGTTACCGTGTATGAACGTTCTGATAGAATTGGAGGGCTTATGATGTATGGAGTTCCCAACATGAAGACAGGCAAGGTGGATGTTGTTCAAAGGCGTGTTAACCTTATGGCCGAAGAAGGAGTTGAGTTTGTGGTTAATGCAAATGTTGGAACTGATCCTTTCTATTCCCTTGAACGGCTAAGGGAGGAAAATGATTCCATTGTTCTGGCGGTAGGATCTACAAAACCTAGGTAGGTCACACTTGGTTGGAGCCTTTAGGTTACTAATTGTTCTCAGCATGTTAGCAACCTGGTATCGAGCTTTACTCTAAACTAGGTGGTCTAGACTCTAGATTCTTCTAAAATACTAGTGTTAAATTTGGGTTACGTAAAAAATACAGGAACTTAGAATCTTTCCAAAGTTCTGTTGAATGTATCAATTTCTTTTCTTATTATTTTCCAGGGATCTTCCGGTACCAGGTCGAGACTTATCTGGTGTCCATTTTGCCATGGAGTTCCTTCATGCAAATACTAAAAGTTTGCTTGACAGCAACCTAGAGGATGGTAAATATATATCAGCTAAAGGCAAGAAGGTTGTGGTGATTGGTGGAGGTGACACAGGTACGGATTGTATAGGGACATCGATCCGCCATGGTTGTAGTAGTATCATAAACTTGGAGCTCCTTCCTCAACCACCACAAACCAGAGCTGCAAGCAACCCTTGGCCACAGGTAATATTTTCCCTCGTCATGTTTAATCAAACATACTAGTATTTTAATAGGATGACAATATTCAGAGCCTTGTGCAACTTTTTGTTCCCTTCTTTGTTCCGGCATAAATTTTTGGGTGTTATAATAGTTCTCCGATCTAGCTGTTTCAACGTAAGTTGTTTGGGACAGCTGACAGAATGAACTATTTAAAAGAAACATAGAACTGCCTTTTAATATTTTTATGTTCCCATGAAATTGCAGTGGCCTCGAATATTTCGAGTGGACTATGGTCATCAGGAAGCTGCTGCCAAATTTGGAAAAGATCCAAGATCTTATGAAGTTTTAACCAAGCGGTTTATTGGAGATGAGAATGGTGTTGTTAAGGGACTTGAGGTGGTACGTGTGCAGTGGGAGAAAGATGCTTCGGGAAAGTTTCAAGTCAAGGAAGTTGAAGGTTCTGAGGAAATGATTGAGGCTGACCTGGTGCTACTGGCAATGGGATTCCTTGGCCCCGAATCAGTGAGTATTCATTTTCATGGGTTGGTTATTTGTTGCTTGCTATAAGATCCCTAGCTGATGCAGGCTAGCCTGCCAAGCTATGTGCATATTTTGAGCATATACTACAGGGCCTGAAAACAAAATACCATTTGATGGGATCAATTAGAAATAGGTAGCACAAACTGACTTGAAAGGGTTCACTTGAAACATATTTCTAAGCTCTGTAGTTGTTGTCTGATATCCAAAAGGTTTGTTTGATTTCACCCGTTTCTCTATAGCATCCCGAGTGTTTGAAAAAGGAAAAGGTTCAATAAGGGTGTTCCAACATCGAGATATAATCCTTTATTTTTTATAGACCGCTGCTTACTAGTTGCTCTTGATGTTGGCAGAGTGTAGCAGAGAAGCTGGGAATCGAGCGGGATGGTAGGTCAAACATTAAGGCCGAGTATGGTCGCTTCTCAACTAGTGTGGAAGGTGTATTTGCTGCAGGGGATTGTCGAAGAGGCCAGTCACTGGTTGTGTGGGCAATCTCTGAGGGACGGCAAACTGCCGCGCAAGTAGACAGATACCTTAGCAGAGAAGAGGACACAATCGACTCCGGGGGTGAAAACCGGGTGAAAATGCGGCAAGATCGGGTGAAAAGACGGCAGGATCACTCTGAGAGGCAGCAGCGAAGTGTGGTTACAGAGATGATGGAAGGAGGAAGGAAGGATGCCAAGTGCAGCAGCAGATCTTAAAACATGGTTTGATTTTACAGCAATAAGTGTGACGGTGGTGCGCACAGTATAATATAGATCTTAGGGACCTGAATATGAAAATCATTGTTTGTAGTTTCTTGAGTTATTTTGAGCATATATATGTAGCCTGCTTCTGTTTCCTTTTTTAAAGGAACGTTTCTGTGTACAGTTTCGTTCATTGATATTTTCTTTGGTTGGTCATATTTAAGTGGTGAGCATTTATTAATAGTATTACTCTTTACCTTTGATCTATTCATTATCCTCTACTCTATTTATTTACGGAAATTGCACTATTGATAAATAGTAGTCAACCAATGAGGTTGTGTCACATTAGTAAATGTTGTGTTTTTTACATAATTATTTTATTTGCAAATTTTTGTATTTTCTTAATTAAAGTTTAATTATGTTTATTTCATTTTTTAGTGGGGTGAATTAAAGCTAATAAAATTGCACTGTTGATGAATAGTGGCCAATCAATAAGGTTGTGTCACATCAGTAAATGTTGTGTTTTTTTTACGTTAATGTATTTAATCTCTAATTATTTTATTTACACATTTTTGTATTTTCTTAGTTGTTAAAGTTTAATTATATAATTTTGTATTTCCTTTTTTAGTGGGGTGAATTAAAGCTAATAAAATTGCACTATTTGATGAATAGTGACAAGCCAATGAGGTTGTGCCACATCAACAAATGTGTTTTTTTTACATTAATGTATTTAATCTCTAATTATTTTATTTGAACACTTTTGTATTTTTTTAGTTGTTAAAGTTTAATTATACTAAAGTTTAATTATGTGATTTTGTATTTCCTTTTTTAGTGGGGTGAATTAAAGCTAATATGATAACTTTGTAGACCTAAATATATTTTTCACCTATATTTTTAGTGGCCAACCAATGAGATTGTGACACATCAGAAAATGTGTTTTTTTTCGTTTTTTACATTAATGTATTTAATCTCTAATTATTTTATTTGCAAACATTTGTATTTTCTTAGTTGTTAAAATTTAACTATACTAAAATTTAATTATGTGATTTTGTATTTTACTTTTTTAGTGGGATGAATTAAAGCCAATATGATAACTTTTTAGACCTAAATATATTTTTCACCTATGCTTTCACATTTTTTGCATGAAAGTATATAACTATCTATAAAGGTTGTTTGCTCAATGTTACTTTTTAGATCTAAATATATTTTTCACCTATTAATTATGATTTTCACATTTGTTGCATGATATCTAACGAAAATCGCATTGTCGAACCAATGAGGCTGTGCCACATTAGCAAACATTTTTTTCCTCTTATTGTCTTTTTACATGAATGTATTTAATTTCTATTTCTTTTATTTGTAAACTTTTTTATTTTCTTAGTTGCTAAAGTTTAATAATGTGATTTTGTATTTCCTTTTTTTATTGTGGTGAATTAAGCTAATATGATAACCTTTTAGGTCTAAATATATTTTTTCACCTATATTAATCATTACTTTCACATTTTTTGAATGAAAATATCATGAATTTCATATTTTTTGTATGAAAGAATATCATTATCTATAACGATTTTTTTACTCGATGTTACAATATTATTGAACTTTTTAGGTCTAAATATATTTTTTACTTATATTAATCATAATTTTCACATTTTTTGTATAAAAATAGTAATGGGAAGGTCGGTGACAAATTTACAACGAAAAAGAAAGATTTGGGACAGGTGGAAATAGAGTTAACCCACCGGCGCCGTTGTTTGGCTTTTTTGAAGTTAGCGGCCGGTCACAAATTTTTTCACAAACTCAAAGTAAGCGAAAGGTTGGAGAAGGGAAGAAAATGGCAAGAAACAATCTCCGACATCTCCTGTCGATTTCCGAGCTCTCCACCGCGAAACTAATGCGAGCCGCCGCATCCAACTCATTGAGTCGACTCTTGAGCACCTCGTTCCAGGAGTCCGAAGCTCAGCAGCATCACGAGAACTCGGAGAAAGAGATCAACGAAAGAGCGGAAGAGAATCTGAAGAGCGAGCATCGGGCTGGGAAAGAAGAAGAAGAAGAAGAAGAAGAAGAAGAAGAAGAAGGTGATTATGTGAATGAAGATACCGGTGAGGTCGGTGGGCCGAGAGGGCATGAACCTACTCGGTACGGCGATTGGGAACGCGGTGGCCGCTGCTCCGATTTCTGAGCCTTCTGTTCTGATTACTATCTACTACTATTTCCTATGTTAACTTGGATCTCTCCTACATTCATGCTTGATTAAAGTGTTAAGTGTACTGAAAATAAAACAAAAACCAAATCTGTTTAATTTGATCTCGAGGATCTGTTTTTCAGATGCTGGAATTATAAGCCTGGATAGAGCAGGTTGTGTACAAATAAAACCATGAGTTATACAGAACCTTAATTCGATTTCTTTCTGGTTGTGAGGCTGCAGATTGCTTTTCTTACTCTGGAATGACTGTCAGTTGGTTTCTGTCAATAGCCTCTTTAACAATGGTAGCCACAGCACTTATTGCATCTGCGGAAGGGAAAGGGTTTGAAGGTATTGTGAGACTGCTTGTTTCCTCTTCCAGCATCTGCAACACGACCTTCATTGAAGGACGATCAACTGGATACCACTGTATACACCATAGACCAACAATTGTAAGCTTCTTTGCTACCTTGGCATGCTCCTCATTTTCAGTAACGATTCCTATATCCTCCCCTTTGCTGATGCAACTATACACCCGTTGCGGGAAATATGTTCGCTGGTTCTTTCTGCTGTGATATCATCAATGTTCCTTCTTCCTCTGACCATTTCAAGAAGAAGCATCCCATAGCTATAGACATCTGCTTTGTACGAGACATTGCCAAAATTCCTGGACATTACCTCAGGTGCAATGTAGCCTACTGTCCCTCTACCTGCTGTCATTGATATGATACTCTGGTCTTTGGAACTTAACTTGGCTAGACCAAAATCAGAGATCTTAGGGGTGAAGTTTTGGTCTAGCAGAATGTTGTGAGGTTTGATGTCAAAATGAAGGATGCGTTGCTCACAACCTTCGTGTAGGTATTCAATTCCTTTAGCTGTTCCGACTGCTATGTCCTGGAGCTTCTCCCAGCTTAAGAGACGATCAGTTTCATCCTTGCCTGTGAATATAAACTTATCTAGAGACTGGTTTGGCAGGTACTCATAAATAAGAGCTCGATGGTATCCGTCTGCGCAAAATCCAGCTAAGCGGGTGATGTTGATATGGTGGATTCTGCACATGGAGCCAACTTCATTAACGAACTCTTCTCCATCACCCTTGAAGTTGTCTAATACTTTGACAGCAACAAGAACATCATTGGAAAGTCTTCCTTTGTAGACGGTTCCATAACTCCCCTGTCCCAGTTTTTCCTTGAACTCATCTGTTATCCGCTTAATGTCAGCGTATGAACATCTGGAAGGCCTAAGAGCTCGGTAATCATTTAAGAAATTTTCAATCCTCGCTTGACTATACTTCTCTTTTGTATAGGAGTGGTAGAAATACAATACAGCAACAATGACCAGTGCAAGTGCTAAAGATCCTAGAGATATAACTGTTACCTTTAGCCTTGTCTTTGAACCTGTAAGATGACCCAGGTTTGTTAGATTTGAGAAATAAGTTTCCAATGAGGTAAAAGTGATTCACACACAACTCTGGATCAGGAAAGCAGGTGGCAAGAATGATAAAGAACTTGCCTTTGCTCTGTTTGATGAAACCGTAACATTCTGTATCAATTTGGCTGCTGTTCCGTGTCTTCAGCCTACATGCTTGCTGACGTGCTTCGCACAGTTCACAGACAGGTTTCGACCAACTTAAATAAAACCCCCATCTCTTGTCAATGAGGATTTGTTCAGGAATCTCGAACATGTCACTGATCCTTCTGCAGTTCAACATTTTGTCGCCTTCAAGATATCGACCATCTGCAACAGCCTGGACTCTGTTTCTGCCGGAACTTAAGCAAGGCAGCTTGTAGTAGTCACCCTGGTCAAGGTAAGCCTTTGCTTCCCCGGAACAGTTGAACATCGTATAGTTCACACTGCCGTAAGTATAAGTTTCATTACTGAAATAGAATGGTGATGTTGATAGATCGAGATCAGGTAGCTGTCTCATGAGGCAGCTGTCTGGATCATCCATGTAAATCCACTGTCCAGTATAGTTTATGTGTTTCACTACAAACTTCACTCCTCTGGGAAGCTCCATTACCATCTGGTTTTTCTCTGTGCAGGAGAGCTCGAACCAGTTGTAGCCGCAGTGTTCCGGCTGCTCCTTTAGGCGGAATGGAAACCGGATAGGTGGGCCGCCATTTCTATTTTCAAGTACCCTAAAAATACTACTATTATCCTAACGCGCTGTACACGTACTTGAAGTACACCAGCCAACAGTACTTTGTGAAGTTGGACATTTTAGTACCTAAAGTTTTTTTGTCAGTTTTGTTGTGTATTTCTCCTATGTTGAGGCTAAAAAATGGGTGTATTCATGCAAAGGAGCAATGTTTCCCATTGTTATAGCCTATTAAAGAATCTGTATAGAAAGAAATCATGGTTGATGGTTTTTTTTATTTTCATCGTGGAACCGTAAGACGTAATTTTAATGTTGTTGCAGGCTTGACGAAACCCCGTTTGTTAAATGGCCAAAGCCGTTTGCCTAGTGTTGTAACCCTGTTCATTTAATCAGAGAAATATTGGTCAGCGGCGCTAACGAGGCACCTAAAGTTAGTCATTCTAGAACCAGCCAAATATTCCTCAGCGTCCTTGACGAGGCACCTAAAGTTAGTCATTCTGGAACATTCTAGATGAAAGTGTAGTATAAGAGTTACCTAATAGCGTTGGAGTCGTTTAAATTAGCGTTGGAGTTTTGTGAAATAACGTTTACTGAACGCGATTGTATAATTTTAGAACTTTTTGTATTTTGTATTTGATATTTAAGTATAATGTATGTTTTAGATGTTAGTACTAAACAGAATATAGTGTATTTAAGTGTTTTGTATGGGAAATGATTTTTATGATTCCTCTTAGGTTAACTCTTGTTGAAGTATGTGTTTGAGACAATACCTAAAGTCATCACCCTTAATCTAGATTCCGTGGTTGTTTTATTTAAAATGTTTACCCATAAATATGGATTGAATGTTTTAGCCGTAAATAGTGCTCTTCTAGCACCATTAATTTGGGACGGAATGAATATTTGTTTTTGTTTGTGTTTTATGTTCTTGATTCGAAGCTACAGACACAGATAAGCTTTTCTCGAATGTGTTACTGATGAAAAACTAGCTTATTTGAATCTTCCGATCAAAATGTGCAGTTAAGCATAAATCTTAGATTATGTCATTCGAATCATATGCACGCCAACGCACTTGGTAATATATACAACTACAAGACCATCTCACTTTACAAATTTCTGGAACATTAGAAGCCAAGATTAATCCGGATTGACATGTTGAAGACTGTTTTTACTTTTACCCTTTGAATGTACTGGGTACTTGTAGGAAATCGTACAAGACAAATGGAAGAGCGTGCGACATAACTAACTATAGCAATAGCGTGCCGAGAACTAAATACTACATGAAAGAGAGTTCAACAAGTCGGGGGAATAGAACCTAAAGATGAATAACAGAATGTTCCATCCTACCAATGAACAAAACCGAGCAGCCTAAAATTAATATATATTGACATGCCTCCTCTATTACCACCACTTAATTATTTAACATGGAACCATAAAGCCAGATCATTCGAAAGCCCACTGGTTCTCCCTCTTCACCTCCTCTTCCTCCTCTGGGGTGAAGTCATTCTTGATGTTAAATGTCTTCCTAATCTCCTCTGGAGTCTTCCCTTTGATAATGTCTGCCACAGTCTGGCAAGTGAGATCTAGCAAGCTCTTGATGTTCAGGTAGTTTGAAGCCTATGAGTGACAGCAACAAATCGGTAAAAAAAGCAACATCCAAAACCAACAAATTAGACAATGCCTTCAAGTAACAGAAGATAAATCACCATTGCATTACAACACAGAGACAAGCACCTGATGTTGAAAACAAATCCAAGAAGACTACAAATAGATTTAACCTAACTAGATGTCCCCTGTTCCATTCTTCATTGCACATATGTACCAAAATCATTGCACCAAAAAAATGTTGAAAACAAATCCAAGAAAAAGAGATTGATACAGGATGCAAAGCACAACAAAAGCCTTTGAGATGAAGGCAACGCATAAAGCACCAAGCTCCTAACAACTTAAAGAGACCCTTGCAAGAAACTACAGACGCCTCTTAACGCAACAAAATCATCAAAATATATGGGCTCCCTGAAAAACAAAAACAACCGACCAAAGAAGAACACCAAACACCACCAGGGAAAACTACCCCAACCTATTTGCACATACTAAATCTTATACAACCAGCGAATGTGTTCAATTACAATGAACACTAGTTACACTACGGTTAACCCACTCGCACACAGTAGTACTATAAATTTAGTTTAGAGAAACTAACATTGCAGAAGCACAAGTACAGAGAAAAATATTCAGAAAAATGGATACTTGCCCCAGAGATTAAATGATCCTAAACACACCGTATAAGAAAATCAACTGACTAAAGAAATTTCAACAAAATCAACCAACAAAAGACAATTCGACAAAATCAACCTTAAAAGGAAACAAATCAAGAAAAAATCAAAGAAAACCTACCAAGATGAGATCAAAGAGGGTGTTCTGGTAACCTTTAACAAATTCCGTATCAAATGTTTTGAGAGCGTCCTCGACAGCCTTGTCCTTCTCAGCTCCGGAGCTGGCTTCTACGTGCTTCTTGCAATACTCGAGAACCTTGGACAGAATCTTACTGGTGACATTCGGAAGAGGGATTTCCGTGTTAGCGCAGTTGTCTTCGATCATGTGTGAATATTCTAGATGTTATGTTGACATAATAGGGTTTAAGGTCCATGGAATTAGCGTTAGGCGTGAAATATAGCGGAGTTGGTGGGGAAAAGCGGCCTTGGTTGAAAGTTCATGTGAATATTCGGGCTACGTTAAATTTAAAGAAGAGTCGTTAGGCGTTTGTTGGTCTAGTCGTTAAATTTAAAAGAGTCGAGGGAATCGAGACCCCAAATATTTTACATCGTATACTTTAGAGGTCCTTAAGTGATACCCTGACGTTCGTTATGGTCCTAATGTGACACATTGAACCCGTGGAGGCACCTAAACGTTGCCACGAACCCTTAAGTAGGGACCGAAAAGGCTACGGTGACGATTCGAAGGAACTGTGATCCTTTTTGGATCCCTAAAGTGTGTCGGGTAAAATAACCGAATAGGCCATCAATGAGTCATTTGACTCTCATCAGAAGTCAACTAGCCCAGGGGACCTCAAGAGGTCTCCACAAATGAGCCATGTATCATATGAGGGGTCTAAGGCGCCCCAATGAGACAGTTATGGATCCTAAACGCTTGACAGTGTACATCTTTAGGCACCTAAGGATCGGCCACCGACATTCCATCACACTTAACGCCGGTAACCGTAAAAAGCAGTTCGTCCTCCTCCTCAGCCCCAAGTATGAGTTCCAAAGACTTGCGAAGGCCATGGATGCGATCTTCTGGAGAACACGAGCGTAGATCGGTGGCCGCCAACGGAAGACAACGGCATCGGACTCCCGACTCCGGCCGTCGACTTCAAGGGACCCAAGTTTGTTGCCCAGTTCTTCTCAACAGTTTGGCTCGTGCGAAGGCCATGGATGCGATCTTCTGGAGAACACGAGCGTAGATCGGTGGCCGACGACGGTAGACAACGGCATCGGACTCCCGACTCCGGCCGTCGACTTCGAGGGACCCAGGTTTGTTGCCCAGTTCTTCTCAACAGTTTGGCTCGCACTGAGGTTGCGATTTCTTGTTTCCTCTTTCTTGGTTCCGTACCTGGGCTCGTGTCCGATCGTGGAGAAGAACGTGGAAACGACGACCGTGAAGTAACGGTCGCCTCCAAAACGACGTCGTTTTGGTATCTCAGGTGAGAAAAAAAATTTGGTACTTCAAACTTCAAGTACTTGGTTAAACGTCGCCATTCTGTTGTCTTTGGCTATTCATTGTGCGACAGTCCTGGCTCGCCGTGGTGGTACACCAACCCTCTCTCCGATTTCAGTCGGATGTTTCTTTTGAATTGTAGCGTGGAAGTGAACTCTTCTTCTTCGCTCTTAGTCAGCGCCTCCCGTTGCGCCGCCCGTAGCTCTTCTTCCGGTTCTCCACCGTCGTACTTGTACTTCGCTGATGGGGAAATGCCGCCATACCTTTTCGACCGTTCATGCAGAATTGAAGCCTTGGTTCCTATTGGAGTTCTTAATATCTCCGGGCTCTCTACTTCTGAGATATATCAAACTCTCTCTGCAGGGTTTGATCTCAGTTGGAACTTCTATGACGCTTGTAGCCTGCAGTCCTCGCTTGGAATAATGTAAGAACACGCTTGTTCTGTCTCATGTTAGTCTTTGAAGTGCTTTACACAGTTCACATTGTTCAGAAGATGGAAAGATGAAAACCAAAAAAAAAAGAGAGAGAGAGGAAAACACACACTTTGAAGTCGTGTTTCTTATTCTCTAATTTCTTGGGATTTTTTTTGCTTGAAAATACTTGAATATCAGGTCTACATCCCCTTTTTGTCTTGGCAGGAAATCAAAGATGAGATTTTTTTTTTTGAACAGCAAGGCGGATTGTATCAAAGATGAGATTGCAAAACAATATTGACATAGTAGCAGTATAAGACTATAAGTTACTATTGTTGTTTAGTACAAATGGGCCACTCGAGGATCATGATATGTTTTTCGATGGAATCAGCAAGATGTATAAGTTTAATGCATCCCAGAAATACATGTTTACCTTGTTGATTCATGTAGAAATTCATAAGAACAACGAACATTCTTGCTTCAACTAACAGTAAGTTGTGGGTTTTGGATTTTTTCATTAGGTTGGCAAAGTTTCAGTATGCTCTTGAGACTTATGCAGACAGTTTCATATATTATCTTCTACAAGGGAAACATGTAGCGTTTAACACCTACTATCCCTCAAAGAGTATGATTTCTTCTGTATTTGCTTCTTACATTTCATATTGCTTTCCTCTCTTTCCTGACTGTTAATCTTTACATTAACTTTGACTGCAGGAACCTATATTATCTGTCTTTTAGTAACAGGTAACTTTAACAGTCTCCCAACTGTCATCTTTTACATAGTCGATGTCAATATCTGAAAAATCATATTGGTCTGAAGAATATTTACACTATGATTATTAGAATAATAATAGTGTGAAGGGGCTGGGAGGGGTAGTGATCCTATAAATCTGTCTGTGGTTGTTCTTAAAATATTTTCTACATGTTATATGCAATTACACTATCTCGTTTTGGCTAGTTGTATAGACTCATGGTAGTAATAAGTTACTTGTCTAGATGCATTTTAGCTGTAGACACTTAATTAAGACCACCAGTGAATGTGGAATGTAGAATGGTGACTTACTGTCCAACTCAGATTAGAACAAAAATAAATGCACATACCTTGTAATCGATATATTACAGAATATAAAACTTGTGGTCAAGTTTTTAGCATATTCAAACACTTGTCTTTGGTACGTAGAAGAACTGCAACTTTGTTTCCATTTTTCTTTTACATGATGGTTTTAACATTTTCAACTCAGCTTTTATTAGGTATTCCTAAAATCATGGTGATATGAAAGGATCTCTCTCCATTTAGACTTTATTTATTTATTTATTCAGTATATACTTCAGAACTTAACGTTTTCCATTACAGAGATATAAATAGTTTAGACAAGGAAATGTAATTAACACTACCCGATTCAGTAAATTCTGACAAGTCCATGTATGTTTTCTTCAAAAGGTGGACTCATTTTGGCAAGATGTTTGTTTGGAATACTTTTACTGCTTGGACTGATGATCAACAAATTCAGAAGGAGACATTTGTCCGTGGATGATACAATTGAAGAGTTTCTTCAGAATCAAAACAAGTTGGTGCCCATCAGGTATTCGTATCCAGAAATAAAAAAGATAACGGGAGGTTTTAAGGAGAAAATAGGTCAGGGAGGTTATGGAGCCGTGTTCAAAGGGAAGCTTCAAAGTGGACATCTTGTGGCAGTCAAATTATTGCAGGGGAAATCCCAAACTAAGGGTCAAGACTTCATAAATGAAGTTGGCACAATGGGAAGGATTCACCATGTCAACGTGATGAGACTCATTGGGTTTTGTGTAGAGGGCTCCAAGCAAGCTCTCATATATGATTTTATGCCAAATGGATCTCTTGATAAAGTGATATTTTTAAAAGAAAACGAACTTTCTTTGAGCTGGCAAAAGGTGTTTGAGATTGCCCTTGGAGTCGCTCGGGGAATGGAGTACTTGCACCGAGGTTGTGGAATGCAAATATTACACTTTGATATCAAGCCACACAACATTCTTCTTGATGAGAATTTTAAACCTAAGGTCTCAGATTTTGGACTTGCAAAATTGTACTCTGTTGATGATAACACCGTGTCTCTTACTGCTGCGCGAGGCACTTTAGGATATATTGCCCCAGAGCTGGTGTACAAAAACATTGGAGGCATCTCATACAAGGCAGATGTTTATAGCTTCGGAATGCTGTTAATGGAGATGGTTGGAAGGAGGAAGAATTTGAATCCCCGTATTGACAGGCAGAGTCAAATATACTTCCCTAAATGGATTTATGATCGGTTAGATACAGGAGAGTATGATGATGAGTTGGAAGATTTAACAGAGGAAGAAAAGAGAATAGTAAGGAAGATGACCATTGTTGCGTTTTGGTGCATACAAACGAAACCTGCTGATCGCCCTTCTATGAGCAAAGTGTTGGAGATGCTCGAGAGTTTGGAGGAGCAGCATGAGTTGCCTCCAAAGCCCTTTGCAGTTTCTCTCCAACTACCAACTTTAGAAACCGGTGAGAGCAAAAGTGAAGTGGGGTCATCAATTTACTCGAGTACGAGTAGAACTGAAGCCGATTATTCTAGCTATGCAAGTATCAGTAGAAATGAAGTTGATTTGTTAAGTTCCTCGTACAATAATGGTAATGAGAGTGCGTCATCAAGCTACTTAAGCAGGTCACAAATTGCAGAAAAGATCTGAATATATGATCAGCTCGAATAGATGAATGTGCCAACCTTGACTTCTCTGCTCTGCCTGGAAGCTGCTAGTAATCACCAGAGCGCAGTTATTGGTAGCTGAGCTGCGGATTTTCACTGTTTCTTGTAATTATAGTTTTGCTGCTCTCTGATTTATATGACATATTTCCAAAGTTTCTGGACAGAACCTCAGGTGCGATGTAACCCATGGCCCCTCTAGCAGCTGTCATTGAAACTGCACTTTGTTCTTTAGAACATAACTTGGCCAGACCAAAATCGGAGATCTTGGGATTGAAGTTCTGGTCTAGTAAAATATTGTAAGGTTTAATGTCGAAATGGAGGATACGTTGCTCACAACCTTGGTGTAGGTACTCCATCCCTCTGGCTATTCCAAGAGCAATGTCATGAAGCTTCTCCCAGCTTAGGCGAAGATCAGTTTCCCCTTTGGCCGGGAATATGAACTTCTCAAGTGACTCATTTGGTAGGTATTCATAGATAAGTGCCCGACGATATCCATCAGCACAAAATCCGCCATTCGAGCAACATTAATATGGTGAATTCTAAACATGGAGCCAACTTCATCGATGAACTCATCACCATTCCCCTTATGGTTGTTTAGGACTTTAACAGGAACTAGGACATCATTGGAAAGTCTACCTTTGTAGACGGTTCCATAGCCCCCTTGTCCTACCTTTTCCTTGAAATTATCCGTTATCCTCTTAATGTCAGAGATTACAAATTTCAGACTTCTTCAAATGTTCATCGAAAGATAAAAATGTCCACATGAACCCTAGTGATTATTTGATGTTTATTCAGCATAACTAAGTCTGAATTACTGCTGTCAGTTCATCATATTCTAAGCTACAGTTAGGGGGTAAAGAAAACGACTGGTTCCACACTGACTATGACGTGAAATAGGAAAAATGGAATGAAGAAATGTACCCGTGCTATGCTTTAAGGAACCGAAACACTCTACACCACCTTCTGTGCCACCATTAGATGATCTCAGTCTACATTTCTGTTTCATTGCTTCACACTGCTGGCAAAATGGTTTGGACCAATTTAGGTATAAGCCCTCTCTAACCTGATACATTCATTCTATTATCTTTTAAAAGAATTCATAAAGTTTTTATTACCCCTTTCTGAAAATTGCTTCGAAACATTATTGAACGCATATGGTACAGTATCACCTTCAATTACTATAAGTTTCAGATAAAAAGAAGCAAAAGTTTCAAAAATACTTATATAATAATTCACTGATGACAATGTCAAACAAATGCAACAGTGGTTTAATTAGCATCTTTGATCGAAAAATACTTATATAATAATTCTATTATTTTTTATTTTTTTAAATACTGTGATCTTGATCATTTCTGTTTTCCAGGAACCTATATTATTTCTCTTGCAGTAGTAACAGGTTTGTCTTTATTTCCCAGTTAGCTAATACTTACAATCTCTGTCTCATCCTATTAACTATATTACATTTCTTTGTTTTTCCTATTTTGAGAATCATGGATATCATTTGCCACATACGCATGGTAGATATGTTTCTTTTCTTATCACCCTTCACTGAATATTATTACAAATACTTCAACGGACATTATGGACTTTGCATATATAATTAGTAGCGTACCTCTATAATAACATGTAGTATGAATATACGAAAAAGAAAAGAAAAAAACTGACATAAATTGAGGAAGACAAAATTCGATAAAAAATCATACACATTCAAAACACTGGAATTTTCAAAACAAACTTGGATTTGTTTAACCACTACCCTTTGCTTTACTCCTCAGTTTAGTCGATTAGTTCAATCTAACCCATCTGAAACTTGGCAAGTGATGTCTCATTATTGAGGGGAATTCAAGTATGGTATTATACCTAAAATGATTTTGAACTTTCGAGAATCTATTATGGCCTCTATTAATTAGTTTTGAGCCGCACGTATAAATTATTGACATGGATTATCTTAACAAGTTGACATAGATGTGTTCTTTTTGAAAGAATATTCAGAAATAGTTTTAATTATTGAAAAGTAGAGTGACAACACTGAATAGAATATTTGAACTTTGATTCCTCTAGTAATTAGTAGTGAATTAACTGTGCTGTTCCCTCTTTAACAGGAGGAGTTATTCTAATCAGATACTTGCTTGGAATATTCTGCTTGTTTGCTCTTATAATCTATAAGGTCAAGCGAAAACACTTGTCAGTAGATGACACGATTGAAGAGTTCCTACGCAATCAACACAAGCTAATGCCTATCAGATATTCTTATTCACAAATAAAGAAGATTACAGGGCGTTTCAAACATGAGTTGGGTAAGGGAGGTTTTGCAACTGTATTCAAAGGAAGGCTTCAAAGTGGTCAGCTCGTGGCGGTGAAAGCTCTGCTAGGGAAGTCCATAAGTAATGGTCAAGACTTTATCAGTGAAGTTAGCACCATGGGGAGAATTCACCATGTCAATGTGATGACACTCGTTGGTTTCTGCGTTGAAGGATCCAAGCAAGTTCTAGTAGACCTGCTGATCGTCCAACAATGAGCAAACTGTTGGAGATGCTCGAGAGTCAGGATGAGAGGCATGAATTACCTCCAAAACCGTTTGCCATTTCTCTCCAACTACCCACTGCAGAAAGAAGTACTAGTAGAAGTGAAGCTGAGACATCAAGCTACACTAGTTCATCGTTTCATACAATTGATTTGGATATGCAATCACATTGAGTGGATGAATGTAACGTGAGCTATATGTCTGAACGTTTAGTTTCAAACTGTAGACAAATGTAACTAGAGCTAATTATAGACAGCTCATAAACATGGATGCTGATCTTCTGTTTACTTGTATTAATCTACTCCCAGTTGCTAAGTACCCTATCTTTTTGACAGCCCGCAGACTATTTTATTCAAGCAAATTCTGGGATGTTTTAGCCTGACTTCTACCTTTCTGCTACTCAGCAATGACTTGAAGTTTCTCTCTCTGAAACGGTTCTTTAGCCATGGTGGCGACCATCCTCATTGCGTCGGTGGAAGGGAAAGGGTTAGTAGGCAATTCCAGATTGCATGCTTCTCCTTCCAACATCTGAACCACAAGTTTCATGGAGGGACGATCCACTGGATGCCACTGGATGCACCGAAGCCCAATCACTGTAAGCTTCTTTGCCATCTCAGCATGTTCCTCTCCTTCAATTGAAATTCCTATATCCTCTCCTTTCTCGAGACGGCTAAACACCCATTCTGGAAAATAAACTTGGCCACTTCTTTCTGCTGCTACATCAACATTTTTCCTCCCTGCGACCATCGCAAGTAGCAGCATCCCATAGCTGTAGACATCTGATTTATGGGAGACGTTCCCAAAGTTCCTAGATAGAACCTCGGGTGCAATGTAACCCATGGTCCCTCTGGCTGCTGTCATAGAAACTGCACTTTGATCTTTGGAACACAATTTGGCTAGACCAAAGTCAGATATCTTGGGAATGAAGTTTTGGTCAAGCAGAATGTTGTGAGGTTTGATGTCAAAATGCAGGATCTGTTGCTCACAACCCTGGTGCAGATATTCAATTCCTTTGGCAACACCGAGAGCGATATCATGAAGCTTTTCCCAACCTAGCAGACGTTTGTTTTCGGTTTTGTTCGTGAATATGAACTTCTCGAGCGACTCATTGGGCAGGTATTCATATATGAGAGCCCCATGATCGCCATCAGCGCAAAATCCAGCCAAGCGAGTAATATTAATATGGTGAATTCTGCACATGCAGGCAACCTCATTGATAAACTGTTCACCATTGCCATTGAAGTTATTCAGAAGCTTGACAGCAACCAGCACATCACTTGAAAGTCTTCCTTTGTAGACAGTCCCATAAGCACCCTGTCCCAATTTTTCCTTGAACTCATCTGTTATCCTCTTGATGTCAGCGTAGGAATATCTGGAGGGATTACGAGATTCATAATCATGTAAGAAGTGTCTAAGCTTTTGCTGACACTCCTTACCTCTCTTGTATACACGATACAGGTAACATAGACCAACTACGCTCAGCCCAAGAAACAAAGACAGAGAGGTAATTTCTGTGATTGTTTTCCATTTCATGTCACCTGAGAAATTAAATGATGCAGACATTTAGCCATGAATGTATTGTCCTGAGTTTGTTTTGAAAATGCAATGAATATGGAGTATAAATTAAAAAGAAGAGCAGGCTCGCTGCCAAGGTGGAAGCAAGCAGCAAGAGCGACAAAGAAAAAATTACAAACGTTACAGCAGCAACCTAGACATTGTTGCCTAATGCACCGAAAGGATAGATGGAAATACTGTACCTTTGTTTTTTTTAATGGAACCAAAACATTCTGTTCCACTTTCTATGTTCCTGTCATCCGTTTTAATTAGCCGGCATCTCTGCCTCTGTTCTTCACAGAGTTGACAGTGTGGTTTGGACCAGTTCAGATGCAAATATTTTATGCCCTTCGACAGTATGTCCCGAGGAACACTGAACATGTCAGTAATCCTGCTGCAATTCAGCATTGCGACATCTTGATAATAAGAATAAGAATAATAATGATAATAATACTTATCAGGGACTGCCTGAACTCGATTTCTGTGTGTGTTGTCGAGGCAACCTATGTTTATGTAGCCGTAGTAGCTAGTTTTCACAGGGTCAGGCATGGCTGGATCTTTGGAGCAATTGAAAAAGGTGTAGTTTTGCAATGGACGGGAGTAGGCTTGAGTATTTAAAGCGAAAGGGGATGCAGATAGATTGAGAGTAGGGAGGTGGCTTGGGAGGCAGCCATCAGGATCATACAATTGAAATGACTGGGCTTTATAATCTATGCTTTGGACCAACAGCTTCACTCCAGCGGGAAGCTCCATCAAAGTCTGGTTGTTGTAGGTGCAGGAAAGGGCGAATTCAGGAGAGCCACAGTGCTGGGGCTGGCGTTCTTTGAGCCAGAAAGGGAAGCGAATAGGTGGGGCTTGGTGTCCGCAGGGTGCAATCTCGCATTCATCTTGGGCAACTTCCACTGCTTGCAAGTTCAGAAGCAGGAGGAACAGGCAAAACACGGAGACAAACATTGTGATTTCTTGACTACTAAGCTGCAGGCAGTTCAGTTTCAGGTAAGAAATGAGGCGAAAGAAAGGGCGCACAGAGTTTGTTTCCCAGAAGCTAATTTGGGAGTGGAAGCGAAAGCAAAGAAAAGTCATGTCCATCACTGACAAAAAGCTTGACTTTTACGCATGACAAGACTTGGATATTTGGTCCACAGCCAGAGCAGCCACATACTCCTTATCTATGTATGGTTAAGAAGACGAGTCGACTTGTGTAGACGACCCGAAAGTAAAGAAACGATCTTGGTCTTGGAATTGTGAGTGTCCCGAGAATAATGTGGAGTACTAGGGTAGAGGTTGTGGTTGTGGTTGTGGTGATGGTGGCCTTGTCTAGTCCTTCCTTTCAAACCACGCCGTCGTCGTGCGGCGACGTGAACATCAGTTATCCTTTCCGATTGGAAACCGAGCACCCCCGGCGTCTTCCATGGATAGAGTGCCAGAACAACCGCCCATTTCTGCTGGGCAAGTTTGGCAAATTCTTCATCCGCAACATCACTTATGACGACGACAGTGAGGAGGGTGGTGAAATTCAGCTGGTGGATGTGAGCCTGGTAGACGATGATAATAACTGCTCCATCCCTAGCCAATTCATTGTCCGTGGGGATATTGTTTATCACACCCCAGCTGAGAGTCTGTGGCCAAACGAGGCTGCTTTCAGTCGGATGGTGCTGTTGAATTGCAGTCGACAGGTGATGAGCAGTTCGTCGGTGGTGCTGGTGGACGCGGGTCGCTGCGCCGCCCATAATCTTACCTCTCATCATCATCATCATCACCTTTACTTCGCAGATGAGCACACTCTTCCCAGTGATATTGAGGAAGGGTGTAGAATAGAGGGTTCCATACCCATTGCAGCTCAGAATATCTCAGGACTCTCTACCGCCGATGTTTACCGACTTCTGTCCAACGGATTCTCTCTTCGCTGGTGGAGGCCCTGGAGGGACACTCTCTTCTTACAGTAACGTAGCTAACCTTCTTCTTTGTACATTCTCTTATGAGTGGTTAATTGTACTGATACCACATTTATTTGACTTTGTCTGTGCCCTGTGTGTGTGTGTGATATATCAGGTGGTACTGGATGGCCTTTGAGATACCTATGGGTATACTTACGGCCTATACAGCCTGCCTCGTAGAATTCGTATACCCACCTCTACACATCCAAATGCCCACAGGTATGTATGTATGTATGTATGTATGTTATCCGTCGCCCGCTTAATTATTCCCTCTTTTTTACTTTATTTTTTCTTGTAAATTATTGTTCATCATATATACCTCTAATAACTTCTGCTCTGCTTTGCAGCATTCTACATCACTTCTCTCGGAATCACAGGTACGTACGTTTATTAACTTACCCTACATTTGTTTCTCTTTAATTATAATAGTAATACTTCTACAAAAATGTCATAACTCTTCTGCTCTTGCTTTGCACTACCGATACGCATCATGCTGACTTAAAAGTGTTTCTACTGAATTTAGACTTCCTAAAGCACAATGTTCGATAATTAACAACTTAATTTCGACAAAAAAAAAATCACTGTATGTAAAAAGAAAATCCTAAGAATTCGTTATTAACAACTTAAACGTAAACCGTGTCCCTACGGATTTTAAATAACTTCCTTTGTCTAAATAACTACTGGTACATATGAATGTGAATAACTTTTTGTAATTCATCTTGAATTAACAGGAATCATTTTGGTAAGATGTGTGCTTGGCATGACATGCTTATTTGGTCTCATAATCTACAAGTTAAAAACAAGACATCGGTCAGTTGACGAGAGGATTGAGGAGTTTCTTTGCAACCGAGACAAACTAATGCCCATTAGGTATTCCTACTCACAAATAAAGAAGATGACAGAAGGGTTCAAAGAAGAGTTAGGTAGAGGGGGCTTTGGAACCGTTTTCAGAGGAAAGCTTCAAAGTGGTCACCTTGTCGCGGTCAAATTATTAAGAGGGAACTCCAATTCCAACAGCCAAGATTTCATCAGTGAAGTTGCCACCATTGGTAGGATTCACCATATGAATGTGATGAGACTCATTGGATTTTGCGTGGAAGGATCAAAGCAAGCTCTTCTTTATGACTTGATGCCAAATGGTTCTTTAGATAAAGTCATATTTTCAACAGAAAGCAATCTCCTTTTGAGTTGGCAAAAACTTTTCGAAATTGCTTTAGGGGTTGCTCGAGGGATAGAGTACTTGCACCGAGGCTGTGACATGCAGATCCTACATTTTGACATCAAGCCACATAACATTCTTCTTGATGAGAATTTCAACCCAAAGGTATCGGATTTTGGCCTTGCCAAATTGTACTCGGTGGATGATAACACCATCTCCCTCACTGCAGCTCGAGGAACCATAGGTTATATGGCTCCCGAGCTAGTGTACAAGAGAACCATAGGAAGCATCTCATTCAAGGCAGATGTCTACAGCTTCGGGATGTTGCTAATGGAGATGGTCGGAAGGAGGAGGAACTTGAATACTCGAATGGAGCAATCGAGTCAGATATACTTCCCCACATGGATTTATAGTCGGCTTGAGAGAGGAGATTTCGATGATATCGAGGTGGGAATATCATCGGATGCTACGGATGAAGACAGAAGGATGATGAGAAAGATGGCCATTGTTGCATTTTGGTGCACACAGACGAAACCAGATGATCGACCGTCGATGGGCAAAGTGTTGGAGATGTTGGAGGGTAGGGATGATCAACTGCTTGATCAGTTGCCTCCAAAACCATTTGCTGTTTGTCTCCAGATTCCAGCAACAGACAATGGAAATCATGAAATAGAGTTGTCAAACATGTCAGTTGGTGCAATGGATTCTGATGCAAGCACCTCCGAGTACTGGACAAATGGAATGTAGGTACTTAATGTTTTCCAACATATCGATTACTGCAGTGGATTACCTTTGTCTAGCTACGTAAATTACAATGTAAGTTGTTTATTTTCCTCTTTGTAGTTGTGAAGTAAATTGGAAAACGCAATAGTACTGTTTTTTATTCAGCCGATATTTATATTTGGATGATTGATTACATCCCAAATGGTTATCTAGAAACGATTATACCAACTCCCGACTGAATACTAGCTTTGTGTAAGAAGTTGGATGGCGCTATTTGATGTTAGATTTGCTGAGAGATCAAGTGCATAATTACACTAAGGTCGATCATTTTAGTACTCCTTCGTTCCAAATGGGTTGTCATAACATTAAAATATTTTTGTCAAAATGAAATGATCTTTTTCCACTTTTGTTTTATTTTAATTCAATTTTAACCTTTACAATGCACTCACTCAAAGGATCTAGGAGCGTTGGGAGGGGGTTTGAATGGATTTGGAAGAGGGTAATGATGGAAATTTATATAAAATGTGTGTATGACGTCCAAAAATAATCTAAATCGACACAAAAATGTTTAAAGTGATAACCCATTTAGAACGGAGCAAGTATAGTTATGGGAAAGTAATTTTGATAAGTCTAGAAAATCTACATTTTTCTACAAAAGAAGAAAAAATGAAAAGTGGTGAATTCATCAAGGAAAGTAAAATAGAGAAAGAAAAGGTGAATTCTTTGTTAAATCAATGGTCGTTAGCTATCAAAAGTTTTAAATTTTTATTCTAGAATATCTGAAATCTCTTTTGCAAGATAAATATCCTTCAAAATCTCCCACCGCACATGCCCTAAATTAAAGTCATAAACACTCCCAACAATTCCAACACAAGACTTTTTTTTAAACGAGAATGACAATTCATTCAATGGCTAACGGTCTCGACTAAATAAACAAACTAAGTGGGAATAGATCCCGAGAACTACTAATGCTCTCGGCTGAAATGAGCATAATCAAAACTACCTTCCCAATAACTTGAGCTGAAATGAGCATAATCAAAACTACCTTCCCAATAACTTAAGGTCAATGAGAGTGATAATCCTAAAAGCACTAACCATAATGAAATTAAATAAGTATTAGATAACATGACAAAAACAATAAGAAACTTGATGCTACTTTGTTCACGAATGGAATTTTGAGAGTAAGAAGCCAACCCGATGTAACCAAAAATAAAAAAGCAAAAACATAGAAAAACACACCAGAAACAAGAATAACACCTGAAACAAATAAAAAACAACAGTGCAGACAAAAAGAAAATCGGGATAATATAAACATAAAACCAATAATGGATAACGATTCTCAAGTGAAGTGATCTTCGCAAGTGCTATCAAATTGCCATAAGGATTGATTCAAAGATCCGTCTGCGACATCTAAATTAGAGCTCAAGGCTACCGTCCCCTCCTGAAGCCACGCAAAGCGTGCCCTTCCCTATAAGGTCTCTTGGAAAGCACCAACAAACTTCAAACCACACTGCATGGACCATATCCAATACCGATTAAGCATTACTATCCACCGATCGTCCCAAGTTCCCGAATAGATGACGGATGGTTGGGCCGGACTTTACATCCCTACTATCCGAAACTATCGGTCTCATGCGGACAGCAGGCAGCGTTCTCGCTCCTTGCCGGTTCGTGAGCTGCCATCCATGCTCGTTTGTTGCCCCCTCCAATAGTCATCCCACCTGCAATCGACTCGCTCCCACCACCATCTGCCCCACTTGACTCCACCTCCCTAGCACACTTGTACCACGACCACACGGAGGCCGTCCCCTTCTTCGCCCATTTTTGGATAAATCCCCAATCCCAAAAATCATGAGCAGAGCACATTGCCTCTAAAACCGGCGAGTATAAAGCAAAGATCAAGAAGAAGCCCCATCCCGGATTGGCATCACCGGTTAGAGGATGCACCGCGGTCAGCAGGGCCACCGACAAACCGTCTCAAGACCAGTGGAGGCCGGCGCCGAAGGACCAAGGGGAGCACGATGCCGGAATCATCATATGCAACCAGCATCATCTCGAGATCCAAACGCTGTTGAGACGAATTGTTTTGACCATGAATTGGTAGGAGAAATCCTGCGAGCGAAGGCGTCGGCCTTCATGGTAGGGCCGTGAGGACAAAGGGAGAACAACAACATAATCGAGCGGTGAATCTTCCACGGCGGAGCACCTTTGGAAGGTCGCGAATGACAGGGGTAAATCCCAGAGTGGAAACCATGGCCGACCTCCGCCTCGGTGTGAGGACACGATCAATTATCACCGCTCCGTCGAGCAAAGCGGTTTAGCCATCACAAGAGGAACGCGAGACGCCAAAATCTGCTTTGGCCCTGTGGAAACAAAGAGATAGGGAGTAGCCGCCTAAACCAGATGATCAAAGCTCCAAAAGACCTAAGATCGGCGACGGAGAGGCGGCGGCGGCGGGTTTCGGGAAAACCCTAGGCCACTCCATTAATTTATATTGGAGTACTATCTTCCCGACTATATTTTTAAGTTTGAAGCACTACAACATTGAGCTACTTCAATAAACAATTTCTTCCAACACAAGACTTAAGGCTTGTAAACCTTGATTGGCTAGCAAATAAACGCGTTATCTATACTTAGGCATGGCAACCAAGCAATGGGGTGGAAAAGAATCGTCAACCGCGGATAACCAACCGTTTCTAACAGTTTGAATTGCGGTTAAAACCAACGGATTGGCGATTGTTGTTTTTATTCTAATCGTTGGCCTAACGATTCTGCGAGATAACGGTATGAGAATATCCGCATCATGAATAACCATCAACCTCACATCCTCACTCGATCTATCGACCCTAACCTCTCACACCATGCATGTTTGGATATTTGGACTTTGGATGAATATTTGGATTTGGATAATTGTCGATGTTTATGTTGAATTTAGTCATTACTCCTCCATCCTAAAAAGATTCAAACATTTCATTTTTCAACATTTAATCTATACTTTTTCTTCAACATTTTGATGTAATAAACTAAATAACTTATATGCGAATGATAATTCAACTTTTCTAGTTTCTAAATATATTTTTCTACAATTATTTTATACCCTCCATCCCAAAGAAATATCCAACATATTCCTTTTTAAGCGTCACAAAAACTATAACGTTTCCTAAAAGGAAACTTTTCTATATCAACTTTACCTTACTACCCTTCATTTCCTTCCCACTCAAAAATATTATTTTTGTCTTGTATACATACTTTACCTTATTACCCTTTATTTAACCATTTTTCTTAATCTCCGTGTAAAGTCAAATGATCTATATTTGATAGGACGGATGGAGTAGCAAGTTCTTCTTAATAATAATTTAAGCCAAACACAACATCAAAAGTCAAATGCTCAAATCTTTTTGGGACAGAGGTACTAAAATATTATGTGGATGTTTATGTTCGATATTTATGGATATTAGGATATTTTGATAGCTTATAAAAGATATTTAAATAACTGTGGATACAACCTCTAACCATGGATATCTGCGGCTAGCAATTATAGATGTGAACCTATAACCGTGAAACGTAAAGCGTAAACCGTGGATACCAAGAAAACTGTGATTGGTGGTTTAAGGGGTTTGCAGGTAAACTAATCCATTGCCATGCCTATCTATACCCGACTGATGTGGGTAACCTCCAGGTATTTGTTTTGTTTTTAACCTCGGACAACATATGCTATACTACCATGAATTATAGCACCTCTGGTAATAAAAATGTTACTACTAAATTATATCTCGGGTGATCCGTGCACTGAATTATGTTACAATTAAGCGTTAACTGCTCCACTAACCGATGCAATATTGATCCACACTTTCATGGATCACTCCAATCTATTCTGTGGATATCAAATGGATATCTGATCCACTTCGCCGCACATTGACTAAATCGTCAATTTTCAAATTTTTGCTACTTTTTACGTAGCGACGATATTTTTGACAGGAGTCGCCACCAATCTATTTGGCTTAGGTCGATTGGAAACCTAAAACAATTGGTCTGCACAGGCTCTAGATCCGTTAGTCAATTACAATCAAAAATAAAAATTCTCGATTGCCCAAAATTGGTACCACAAGGTTTACTTCATATTTTTGCTTGATTTTTTTATTTATCCTTTTTTTGATTTTTTCTTTTTCTTTAATAAATGATATACAAGATAATTAATTCTAATGACACTAGAAACAATGACAATAATCAATAATAGAACAAATAAGTTAACGCCATTTAAATGAAAGAATTAGCAACAAGGATTAAGAAAAAGATTAAAAGTTTAGGCATAGTGCCCAAACTATTAGTTTTTAAACTATTTTAGTGACTCACGTGACAGTTTTAGAAGACTTGGGGGCTAAGTGGGTTAAGGGGACAACTTGAGGGGTAATAATAATAATACTAAAAGAAAAAAAAGAAGGAAAAACAAAAAAAGAAACTTACCTGCAGCAGCACATCGTGAGGAGGAAGGAGGAGGGAGCAGTTCGGGTTCGGCTGAAACGGGGCTGGGCTGCGACGAGATCGACGCGGATCAACAGGGCGGCGGCCGGCGAGGAGTTTGGCGGTGGTGGGAGTGAGCGCGGTGGCCTGGATCGCTGGAATGAAGCGGGTTGAGCCGCGGGCGGGTAGCGGGTCGGTTCAAAATTCTTCCTTCTTCGACCTCTGTTGGCGAAATTGAAGGTAGATTCGGATTCCTTGCGACGAAACGGAGAAGATGGTGCCAAGGTTTCGTGACGAGAAGATCGATTTGAAGGAGGCAAGGTTTAAGGAATAGAAAAGCTTCAGTTGAAGTTGAAGCTTTTAATGGCCGAATTGTTTTTTTTTGCTTCTAATTGTTTCTTTATTGCTGCTAATTAATTCTCTTTTAGGGTTTAGTTTATGATGTATTTATAGGCCTAGGCTAGAGTTGGGGTTATAGAGTCAAATTAGGTTAACAATCCTATTTTTTAGAGGTTTAGGTTCTTATATTTTTTTTATTTTTTTCATTCTTTTATTATCATTTTTATCTTCCCTTTTTATTTTATTAATATTAATTAAAGATTTTCCCCCTAAAATTACTAAACATTCAATTAGGTCATTTTACTTTTCTTTTTTTCTTCTCTTTCTTTTTTTCTCTCGTTTTTTAAAGTTAGTCAAGTTAGGCTTAAATTAGTTAATTAGTTAATTAGATTAAGTTAGCTATTAATTACAGATCGGGGTAAAAATCGAATGTCAACATCCCAGGCGATACTTACTGTAGGAAAAAACAAGGTTTTGATTACCCATATTTCATCACGGGTGTAATTTGTAAAATTTATAAGAATTTGATATGGTTGTAACGTTGAGCGAAAGTCAATCATAAATAGTGGTATAATTTCATGAAATAAAGAAGAATGGAAACAACAATGTCACGTAAAAAAAGAATATTAGGCCTAAAACTTTTCAAATCGCTATATAAATACTAATACAGGATCTCCACTCAGCAGTGAAAAAAAAAGTTGAGGATTGCTCTCGTGCTGACACCTCAGCGACATCTCAGATCCATATCAGCGCCACATGTGTGAACATGTTTTTTTTTTGCACACAAGCACATTTATTCGGCATACCATTTTTTATGTTACAACTTACCATTTTCGTCTCATTCCATTTAAATCGATACAAGTTACTAATTGCATACAATATGGAAAGAACACAATACATGTTTTCACAAATTAATGTTGTCATAATGCCACTATTCTCTCTCATTTTTTCAGCCCTTCTCATTTCTTTATATTAATACTTGCATATTAATTCAAACATTATATATGTTATTTCAAACTAGATCAATTTTAATATAAAAAACATAATAAAACTGCTCGACAATTTTTATTTGGTGTAATTAATAAAACGAAAAGAAAAAACTGAAAATAAATGACGAAACGTGCATGATATGATATTTTTTTAAAATAATTATGAAGCATAAAAGAAAAGAAAAAAACGGGGGGCCCATCTTTATGGTGAGAACTTTTTTAGGTAATAGAAATCCTTTCGAAAATAGAATTTGTTTTTTTTAATGTAAGTTTTAAAATGTTCAACGTTTGTTTAGTGCAATCAATTGATTTTTTTATTTTTAAATGTGTGTAGATTTTGTTAATCAAGTAAAACGTACATAACCAGTGCATACACGGGTCTAGCCATGAGGAGCGGCTAACAAAAGAAAGGTCATGACGAACAACAGTGTATGCTGCCACAATACAACTACATGGGGAAAAAATTAAATCACAAAAAGAGAATAAAGAGCTCAAGAAGCGAGCATCATCTACTAAACTACCAAAATGAAAATGAAAAAGACTAGAGCCGACATTAAGCATTTTTACCAACACTTGACGGTCCAATTCAACCAACACAGACAACCAACCACGTCTATATGCTTCACGCAAATCCCATAAAATCGTAGAGGCTTCCACTTACCATGGATCAGTAGCGCCAAAGTGAAAACCAAGCGAAAATGCATCGATTAAATCACCCAAATGATCATGTGTGATCATTCATGCTGCGACAAAACTATCTTCTTTTCGTAAAGCGCCATCCATATCAATTTTAATCAGACCCACAGGTGGTGGAGACAATAGTCCGCTATGGACCAGTCAGGGCATTGCAAGTGTCAGATTTGCATCATACCAAGTAGTCAACCATGCCGTTATACTCATATTCTTCCCAAATTTCACATTATACTCGTATTCTTGGAAAAATTACAACTTTGTAGAATATTTTGAATCATATTAGTAATAAACTATATCATTTCAATTATTATAAAATTAACAATTAGACCTAAAGTTTTGTAAAATAAAGAACTCATCCCTAAACTTTTGAAAACATAACGAAATCATCCCTAAACTTGTAAACTTTTATCATTAACATATTAAAACAAAGCGGCTAAATTGATTAACTTATAGGGACAAAGTGTAAACTTTATAATTCGACCCATAAACTTTTACAAAATAAATCCATATTCTCATAAAAATTACAAATTTGTAGTATATTTTGAATCATATTAGTAATAAGTAATATTATTTTAATTATTACTTCATCCGTCTCATAAATATTGTAGCTTTTTTTACTATTTTCACAGTAATCTACGATTTATTTTTATGTGCTTATAGACATGTAAAGTAAAATGATTCATATGTTTTTCATAATATGCAAACTAAACTTTACACACACACACACAAATTGTTTTCACTATTTATCTTAGTAAAATTTTGACTCAAACACTGCAACTTGAAACATCAAAGTCAAACAGTACAATTTTTACGAGAGTATAAACTTTACTATTAGACATAAAGTTCTTAAAATATAATTTTTCTTTGTCATTTTTAAAGATACATTTTAACATTTAATTATAAATTTTTATACATTAACATATTTATTCCTTAAAGTTTTATGCATTAAATTTTTCCAAAAATTAGAAATGATGCTCATTTAGTCCCTCAACTATTAAAACTTTACAAACGATTCGTGAATTTTTTTACACTTTTATATATTGGTGGGCCCTTAACCCAAAAACTATAATTAATCATGTATAGTTTAGCCCAAAGCCTTAAAAATCCATCAACTTAAAAACTCGCATATCTCACATTGCCTAGAAAGCTCTAGGAGCACTCACCCTAACACTATAAATACCCCTCAAGAGACTCTCATTTCTTACCATGTTAATCTTGGACTTATTATTGGTGCATCTGTGAAAATCTGGGCAAAAGACCCAATGGATATCACACTTGTGCATCCTCATTCAAGGAAATGTCTCAAATGAATAGTATAATATTTTTTATATGCCCTCTAGGGCTATCATATATCTTTCGAGACCATCACATGCCCTCCGAGGCCATCAAAATGTTCTCTGGGGCCACTAATACACCCTTTATTATCATCAATACGCCCTCCGGGACCATCAAAATGCCCTTTGTGGCTTGGTAAATGTCATTCAGGGCCGAGAAACATTCTTGGGGAATAACTTTCGGGCCGATTAACATGGCTGAGGAACATGACCAAGTAACAGAGTATAAACTTTACAATTACACCTATAAAATTTTTCAAATTGAGCCCCTCACCTACAAATTTACATATTTACATAAAGGCCTTAATAGCCCATCAACTTAGAAACTCACATATCTCACGTTGCCTAGAAAGCTCTAAGAGCACTCATCCTCAGCACTGTAAATACCCCGCAAAAGACTCTCATTTCTCACCATGTTTGGACTTAACATATATTAACATATTTAGTCCTAAAACTTTTGAAAAACTTACAAAAGATAAAGCAATTATTCAATAAACTTTTGAAAATTTAACGAAATGGTCCATAAACTTACAACGTTTATCATTAACATATTAAAACAAAAGCGGCTAAAGCTTACATGGAGAGAGTGTAAACTTTATAATTAGACTCATAGAATTTTACAAATTGATCCCCTTACTTACAAATTTACCTTTTCGAACATAAACGAATATTCAATAAAAATAATTTGTTACTTTTATTACAATAAGGGCTCAACCTATGTCACATTGATGTTCATTTTGTTTACTTTATGTCATGTGTTTATTCGTATTTTGTTTTCATTCTCTTATCTATGCATTTTAATATGTTTTGTATCTACATTACTTTATTTGTGTAACAGTTGTAGTCACTTCCAAACTATTAAATGATTAACGAAGTTACACAATAATTATAAATTTATGTTTATGTTATTACGTAATTTTCATTGTACAAAAGTATACTCGTACCGTAGGCGGGTATGTACACTAGTTTTACCTAATAGCTGCAGGGTCAATGTGCAGAAATATAAGAAATAAAAGCGAACAAAGAGAGTTCGTTCCCATAACACTTCTTCGTAGAATATATAAATAAAACCGCATCATATTAGGAAGTGGTGATTGATCATGTTGGGAGGTATGAGTGAAACTTTATCGATTAATCCATATATTCAATTTTTATACATTTAGACCACCATATTAAAATAGAAAGAGATATGAGTGAAACTTTGGGGACTTATTTAAAAAAATCTATAAATGAGATGCAAATGTGAAGTAAATCGTTAAGTACAGTAAGCAAACAAAAAAACGGGGAAATGGAAAAAAAGATGCTATTCATCTACAGTACATTTACTGTAAATATGTAAAAATATAATAAGGTTTAATTGTCGCACTTCGTAGCAGTATAAATTACAATATTTTATAAGAATTTAATAAGGTAATATTATGTGAAATAAATGTATATTTTTATGAACTAAATGATAAAGTATGTAATTGTTATGGGTAAAAAAATTAGGGCTAAGAGTTTGTACATTTTATCATATGAAGTTTAAAATATCAGGGAGCAGACGCTAAATAATAAGAAATAAAAATGAAATAGAGATTTAGTTATTAAACAATTTGAGACACAAATAAATAAAATCACTAAATTATGATGAGATGACAAAATTTTAGTAGGTGGATGTTATTCATAAAAAAAATTATGTTTATGTATGGAGTTTCCGTTGCCGGCCATCTCCACCGTCATCTACATCTATTTGTTTGGGTATTTTATGAATTTTAGTATTGTAGGAATTATGTTAGTATTTTAGGAATTATTTTATTATTTTAGGAATTTATTTAAGTATTGTAGGTATTATTTATGTATTCATTTGTATTTTATGAAATTTTAGTATGTAATTTACGTATGTTAGGAAAATAAAAATATTTTATGAATTTTAATATGTTGTGAATTATTTTAATATTTTAAAATTTATTTAGGTATTTTAAGTATTATGGACAAATTACAAACTATTGCAACTCCCACCCGAAACTCGGGTAAAACAAGTCAACAAAACACTGCAAATATTGAATGCCACTTACACCACTGCAAATATTGAATGCCACTGACCACGCGTTACAAACTACCCTAAAAAGTGTATTCTAGCTAACCCTAACCTCACCAAGCAACTAACCTGACGAAAACTAGATGTACATTAAAGGTCCACCTCATCATTTCTCCTTCAACGTCGGGTACTATTTACTTCACGGCCGTCTAGCAACTTCACGGTACCGTTTTTGTGGTAGACCACCCCAAGGGTGAAAGACCATTTCTCCAATAGGAATGGTTGAGGATAGAAGAATAGCTGAGTAGCTATGGTTGACACCAAGTCAACTTGGATGCAAGAACTTTCAACTTAAATATTGTGGTTGTAGATAGAAGAGTAGTTGATAAGCTGAGTGGCTATTGTTGACTAACCAAGTCAACTTGAATGCAAGAACTTTCAACTTAAACATTGTGGTTGTAGATAGAAGAGTAGCTAATAAGCTGATTGGCTATGGTTGACTGACCAAGTCAACTTGAATGCAAGAACTTTCAACTTAAACATTGTAGCGAGGACCTACATTTGGTGATTGAGTATACTACTGGTATGTGATATTTTGTTCGCTTTCTCCCCCTTCTCAAGGGTCAGGTCACTTCATGCTAAAATGTCACGGAAAAGTCTATAATTACCCACTTGGGTGGGTTAGCCAGACATGTCCCGTCAAAAGAGACGGATGGAAAGAAATGTTGAAATGAGGATTGTGTGTGCAGTGAGTGCATTACTGCAGTGGATGGTCAGCACGGCAGCACAACAGGTGCAATTCTCAGAGAGTTTTGGTTGGTAAAATTAATAATAACAATACAAAATAAGACTTATTGTTTAAATATACTCCTAACTTATTTTTTATTACAAATTGATATGAGTTTACTAATTTCATCTCCAAATAATCGCTTCATTTGAGTTTTGGGTATTATGTTTGATTCAAACTATTTTAATATATCATTTTCATATAAATAGTTTGACTTATATGTTAAAATTTTGAAAACAAATCATAAATTAAATGTTAAAAATATCAATAAATATTATGAGATGAATGTAGTAACTTCAATTTAAGATTGTTGTTACTTTTTTGTAAACATTTGCTCAAAGACCACAACCTTAGTCTCATTCGTATGGTTTTTTATCTGTACGTGCATTTGATTATTAGTGTATGGAATAATAACTTGTCTTAGGATTATATAAATTAGTTGAGGGATTGTCTTCGGTGGTGCGTGACAGCCCACGACAGTGATGTTGCTTATTGATGGATTTCCACCACTTGGGAAGTCCAAGTAGTTAAAAAAAGCGATATGTATCAATACATGGTACGAGTATGTGATTCATGAGTTGGATAAAAACCAGTTTTGTAAGGGTAAACTTAGTAGATAAGTTAGATCATTCGATATATTTTTCTAATTCACTTATTCAGGAAAAAAAAAGTGGTACATGCTTATGTAATAAGATGTATTTCTCTGTTCCAATAGAGTAGATATAGTTTGACTTTTGGACTTGTATCTGACTCAAATTTTCAAAAAGAATAATTTGTTAAATAAATTTTAGAAAAATATTTTTAGAAACTATATACATTCATTTTTCATATGCATATAAATTATTTAACCTTATACATTAAAATAATGAATAAAAATTCATACATTAAATATTATGAATTATAATTGCATGAACTTTCTTAGGAGGAGGTAAGTATTTATCGACTCTAAAAATACTTTTTTATTTATAGCATTTTAATATTTAAAACTCTAAAGATACTTTGTATTTAAAGCATTTAAAAAAACATCAAGAAATTATTTTTTAATTATAATTTAAGAAATTATTAAGACTTTTTTTGTTTTAAAAACCTTTTGATTGATATAAATGTCTTTTTGATAGATGCATTTATATAACACAACCTAAATCTGGACAAAAAAGGAATTGAGTGGATACAGGCTTTATATTTCAACATGTGTCAAAGACTAGATCATGAGTGTTCTTTCCTACTTTTTTATTTTTCTTTTACTTTTTGTTAATTTCTAGTTCTAACAAGTAGCAGATACAGGCTACACGAATAGACTTCATTTACAATAATAATAATAATAATAATAATAATAATAATAATAATAATAATAATAATACTCCCTTCGTCCTAACAAAGATGATACATTTGACTTCGCACAAAAATTAAGAAATGTAGTTGGCTAGAGGATAAAAATGTAAAGTAAGTATATAAGATAAAAGTACCTTTTTTAATGAGAATGGAAATAAGGGGTAATAAAGTAAAGTTGGTGTAAAAAGGTTTCCTTTGTAGGAAATATATCAATTTTGCTGAAACGACCCAAAAAAGAATATGTATCAATTTTGTTGAGACGGGGGAGTAATAAATAACAAACAACAATAATTTATATTTTTATTAATCCTAAATTTTTTTACTCTCACATTTTTCCTTTCAAAATTTTATTTTGTTGATTTTTTATAAAGCATGGTATAAAGCACACTAGTTTTTTTTTTATTAAGACACACCCCTAGTTAAGTTCTACCCAAGCTAGCATTTTTCTACTTACCTTCTGACATCCGCCGAAGCAGCGAACACTCTTTTTTTTCAACTTTCAACCTTTAGTCCAACTTCATTACTTTCGAATCGGGTAAACTCCAAGTTTAGTCCCTTAGCTTTCAACCTTGTCCTATTTTCGTCCTATTTTAAGATTTTGTCCTATTTTAATCACGTAGCTTTAGAAATTGTCTCAATTGGGTCCTTCTGTTAGAGTCAACGTTAGTTTGACCGTTTGTTTGAGTCAATATCTTAAAATGTACAGTAAAATTACAGTTATACCCTGAAGGGTGCTGCTCCACCTCCATGACCCAAGGGTTTGAGGCCGACCTGTTTTTCGGTCAACAACAATCTGCCTCCACAATCGGACTCAACCAACTCTCCCCCACCCAGATCCATCAGATCCAGTCCCATTGCAGCCGTAACATGCTCAACTTTCTCAGTTCGAAGTCGATACAGATGAAGCAAGTCAGGTCGCTCCAACTTCTCCGTCGTCTCGTGTTTGTTATCGGAAGGGGACTGCGTCGGCGTTGGGGAGGCATTTTCCGATGAAGACGCTGCAGCGGCGGAACTGGATACGAGCTGTGCGCTGGTCGGAGATGGAGTAGATGAGTCATTACCGAGGTGGGGTTGCTGCGAAGGCGGCGGCGCTGGAAGAAACTTCCACTGTGGGCCGCCGTATCTCTGCCTCTTCGGGTTAATAAGTACTTGATCAAACTGTTGATCGAACGCCGTCGAGGAACACCGTAGACGCTGGCGCGGCCTGGTGCTGCAGCTGCCTGGACGGAATCTGATCAACAGGAGAATCTTCGAGATGATCATTCGGGGAAGGTGTTGAAGACAGCACTTGCTGTTGATGTTTCTTGGTCGTGTCTCCTTTGTTGTCTGGTTTGTTTGTTTTGGATCAAACGGGAGAGAGAAGAGAACAGAGGATTAGAATTAGAGAAGCTTAGGGTAGTCAAAGAAGCTGCCACAGCTTGGCAGAGCAAACGGCGGAGAAGTTGGAGCGAGTTGAATCCGGTGGGGGAGGGATTGATTTGGTATTTTGAAGCTGAAGATGAGTGGTTGGGATGGAGAGGTGGAGCTGATTGAGATCGACGGTGAGGATCACACTTTTACTGTACACCATTTAAGGGTATGACGGTAATTTTACTGTATATTGACTCAAACAAACGGTCAAACTAACGTTGACTCTAACAGAAGGACCCAATTGAGACAATTTCTAAAGCTACGTGATTAAAATAGGACAAAATCTTAAAATAGGACGAAAATAGGACAAAGTTGAAAGCTAAGGGACTAAACTTGGAGTTTACCCCTTTCGAATCTGCCATAAGTTTTCTATTTTATTATTTAATTTAGTAATTGTTTTACACTTTTATAATTTATAATAACATATCTTATTTCTTTTTACAAATTATCATTATGGATAAATTTATTAAAAAATGAAAGATAATTGATAAAGATTCTCAAAAAAAAATTAAAAGAGCGAAGTTATGTTAAAATAAATTTCGATGAGCGTCATACAAATCTCGTCAAATGAAAAAAAAAATTGAATATCATCCTAATGATATGGATAATATTTAAGGGCTTACCTACATCGAATTTTTTTTTACTCAATGCGGTGGATAATAAAATAATCTTCAAAAGTTTCCAGAATATGAGATCTTATAGAGAACAATTATAGGGTAATTATATGCATTTTGTATTATTTGTGAAATATTTTTATTAGGATATGCAAATTGCATATTTAAATTGAACTCTTTTTACGTTCATTCTTAGAACACTTTCTACCCTCCACAAATGCATTCAAAATTCGAATATAACTTGATTTTATTTTTTGAAATTCTTCCCTGAACAAACAGACAGAGTATTAGTGAAATTCGAACATAATTTGAAGCTTTAGGTGGAAAAGAAGGGGAAAATTATCATTAATATCTTCATTGTTTCAACTCTAACCTTCGTATAAATAGTAAGGGACTTTGTTTGACTGTAATACGGTTTAGTGACTCTTACAACAATAGAACATACTTAGTGAGAATGATCCATTTATCATTCACCAACTTATCCGCAATTTTGTGAATACACAAATATTACTCCATTTTTCTAAGATTCTAAAACAGAATTTAAATTTTTTTTGAATAAATGATTTTTTTTGTGCAATTTAGAAACAAATATATTTTATAAAGAATTCATGAAAGAATGATATAAATAAATTGACATAACATAGGCATCAAAATTCAGAAGTTTCAAATTTCTACCCCATTTTGTCTAATTAAAGATGATGTGTGTTTTGTCCTCTGCACTTGGCATAGTGGTCATGCTCCTGAGGACACTTGTAGAGGTCTCAAGTTCGAGACTCCGGTATCCCCAACCCCCTACCCCTTCTGTATAAAAAAAAATTGATGTGTTTTCCTTTTTGGATTACCCCATTAAAACTGATATGTTTACATTTTATGAAATCACAACACACAAATTTTACTTTATTACCATATTTTTTTCTTTTTAACCCAAAAAGTTACTTTGTCTTATATACTTACTTTACTTTACCTTCAAACCAACCATGTTCCATAATCATAGTTCTCACTCAATTGTATTAAAATAGTAAATATTACTCCATTCGTCCCAACAAAGATGATACATTTGACTAAGTACAGAGATTAAATATTGTTTGCCAGAGGTTAAAAATGTAAAGTAGTCATATAAGAAAAAAATAGTTTTTTTAGTGAGAATAGGAAAATAGATGGTAATTAGGTCAAGTTGGTGTGAATTTTTTTTAACAAACGTGTCAATTTTGTTGAGACAACCAAAACGGGAAAATGTATCAATTTTACCGAGACGGGGTGAGTACTAATTTCGGGATGATTCAAAGATGAAAGCGTTTCAAAATGATAGTGATGGATGCAGTGATAGATAAAAGTCTATAAAATTCAATATATTTTGTTTTGGAATTTTCATCTTAAAGCATGAGCTTTCTAAAGTTTAGGGAACAAAGATTTATATTATCTATAAATCAGCTATGCACACAAATATTTGAGTCTTGACACTATACACATATGTAGGTACACATAGTAGATTAAAGGCTCAATTTACAAATCGTTTCAGCCCAAACTCATCCAAAAATATCAAATGTCTAAATTATCTCTACACACTTTCTCTGTATATTGATATGTGTACTTACACATATGTGCACCCTATAATTCGTACAAATATTTATCTATGAGAATTTGAAGATAAAACTTGAAGAATTTATAAAAATTAAAATACCTTTGACCTTAAAAAAACTATGAAGACTGTACAAGTTTTAATATATACATGACTCTTTTGTTATTAGTCCATTGTTTGATTAAAAATTTATGCTTATTTGACACACTTACTGCAAGTCTGCGACAATAATACACAATAACTACACATGTTGAATATTCTGCGGCTTCTCTCTATAATTCCTTCCGCTCCCCGATCCGTCAAGATCTCTATAATTGTGAGTTGCAACATATGGATATGTGATGGTTGTAGATCATAAAAGTAGCTATGGTTGACTAACTAAGTAAACTTTAATGCTAGAATTCTAGGAGAAAAGGTAATTTTGCTATTAATTTTTAAAATATTTTTATAATGCCAGCAACCTATTTTTGTGGATAAAAATGTCATCAATGTTTTGTTAAAGTACTGGATTTACCACTAGATGTTAACTTCTCCATCATGACAGTAATACACGCTTAGGCGGCGTCTATGTGAGCGACTGTCCATTTTTTATGAGTAATGTTTTAATTTCACCTTAAAATTTGTAACACTAATGATTTAACACTTGAACTTTAGATTTCTATCAATTTGACCCCTCCCTCTCACCATTGCCACTATCCCAGCCCCAACACTTTGTCACCCCAACAATAACATCCTCCTCCTTCCCTCCCTTCGACACAGTGTAACCACCACCCAAGAGTCGGTGAGCCTCCAACTTGTTTCGGCTCCCCAACATCAATGGTAGTTGACGGCTCTGGCTCTCCCGCTTGCCGATGGACGGCTTAAGTGGTGTCCCGCCTCTCCCGCACACTACACGATGTACAAGAAGCAGTAAGATTGGATTCGACTCGTCGATTGACAACTTTACGGTTGTTGAGCAATGTATGGGTAATGGCGGTCAGTAGCATGAATTCTGAAATTGAATGGGTAAATTGATTATATGAAGTACTGAATTTCATAGGAGTGTTTGATATTTACCGTAAAAACATAACATCTCTGTTAAGCCACGTAGCACCATTAGCTATAGCAGTGGTAAATCTACCCTTTAACAAAACGTTTATGGTATTTTTACCCCGAAAAAGAAAAAATTAGTGGAAAATGAGATATTTTTAAAAGGTTAGTAGCAAAATTACCCTTTCTCATAATAACTTTCGACTTAAGCATTGTAGAGAATGGTGTAACTAATAGTGATGTTAGTATTTTACTACTTCCTCCGTCCTAAATTGATTTAAGCATTTAACTGAGTATGGAGATTAAGGAGTATTGAAGACTCGAAAGTACTAACATAAAACTGTCATATAAAATAAAAATAACTTTTTTGTGGAGAAAAGAAGTTGATGGTTAAAAGGTTAAAATGGTATAAAAAAGTTTCTTTCAATGCAAATGATCAAATCTTTTTAGAACAATCCAAAAAAATATATGATTGAATCATTTGGTACGGAGGGATTAATGTTTATAATTATCGTGTGTGTGTGTTTTATTAAATAATCGTGAGTGTTTTGTTAAACAATATTATGAAAAAAGAAGTTTGTGGAGTTTTTATCAAATGAAGGGAAAGTTGTGATAGAAATATGTGAATTGTGGAGATGAAACTTTAGTTTGGAAAATTAAAGAATCTTTCAAGAAAAGAATATGGAGTTTAAACAACACCTTATCTAACGAGTATAGATGTTGACTTCGCATAAAGTTAATCGTTATGGAGATATTAAAGGGGGCTTCAAACATGGAAAAAAATAGGTGAATAACGCTTCTTTTCATCTCTTCTTTTTCACGTGAACAACTGGCGTGCGTTCACCTCGCCAAACGCGAACCTCAGGTGAGCAGCGTGAAAGTGAGCTTTGTATTTCACGTGAGAAGGCCCTTGCTCACCATATTCGCTCCACGAGTTGTCGCGGCGCAAGGTCATCTCTTCTTCGTCGTCGTCTTCCTACCAATTGTACGAGGTGTGTAGCGCCATATCTCCCTGAATTCATCTCTTCCCGGTTGAATACGGTCGAATTTGTCGATGGGTTAGGTCGAATTCATCTCTTTCCAGTTGAACACGGTCGAATCTGCCTACCAAATGTACAGGTTGTGCAGAGCTTGTGCGCGCGCTTGAGTTGTGCACGAGCTTGTGCGCGGCGCACAGAGCTTGCGCCACGAGTTGTGCACAGCTTGTGCGCGTGCCTGAGTTGTGCACAGGCTTGTGCACAGCGCACAGGCTTGCGCACAGGTTGTGCACAGGCTTGTGCACAGCGCCCAGGCTTGCACACAAGTTGTGCACATGCCAAAACTCACCCAAGAAGAACTTAGATATGACAGAGAAGCAAGAGAGATGAAGGGAAAGATGAATTTTGCGTAAAAAGGAGTTGCGCAAAAAGGAAGGAAAGTTGACGCGGGAAACGCCAATTGTGGTGAATTTACATGTGCGCAACTTCTAGTTCACGGGGGCCTCAAACTTAACCCTCCTATTTTCACTTTTATCACTCACCTCCAATTCACTCAGTTTTTCACCTAAAAACTTTTTGTTCACTTCCTATGTTTGAAACCCCCTACTGTGAAATAAAGATTGACCAGAGTATCAATTTTGGTAGAAAACTTGTGACCTATGGGCTATGAGGTTACAGTTACACACAAGTCAAGCGGCCTTCTTTTTAAGTTGAAGAAACAATAACATAAAATGACTAAAATGACCCTTGGTCAAATGAAAAATAAAGTATCAAATTTAAAAACCAACGCTTCATTTATGATGGGTCACTAGTTCAAATGTTTTTTTTTATTAAGGGTCACCAATTGATATGAATCACTATGGAAATATGCAAAAACATTTTTTTTGCGCAGTAATTATGAACTTATTAACGAATAAGAATAGTCAACAGACAAATAAGGGAGTGTTTAAAGACGTCCCCCACTCGAGCTGAGGGGCGAACCCGAAAGAGAAGAAAACTGAACAAAACTCATCCTCACCACTACTTACGCACAAGACATGCCTGCGGAAATAACAACACAGACACCACACAACAGCAACCCAACCTCAGAACACCTGGAGAGAAAATAGAAAATCATCCCGCCCCATCTGCTGCCCGAAGCAAAGGGCTCAAGAGCCAGTCCCCCCATGAGATATGCAGATCCTTGAATCTATTTTTAATCCAAAGGTAAGAGAGGACCTGTATATCAGCAAAAATTCTAGAAGGTCTCCAAGGTAAGTTCTGCATAACCAAGTTATTCCGTGCTTTTCACAAGGCCCATGCAGTGACATAAGTGATGGCTCGCCACACCTGACATGCTTTTGGAGGAGCTCGGGAAGTGAACTCTTCCCCATAACATCTTCGATGTCTAGGAAACCTGTCACGTCCATGTTGCACCACAGAGCAACCGCTTGCCAAATCTCTGCAACTTGGGCACATCGAACAAGCACATGATTCGGGGTCTCGGTTGCACCCTAACAATATATCAGGAAAAAACATGATTCCTAGCTACTATTCAATATATATATATGATAATTAACCTTGATTTACTTTGCTCGACTAGGTTGTTGTTGTTGTCCCAGGTAGGCAGCCAAGAGGGGGGGTGAATTGGTTGGCCACAAAAACTTTTCGAATTAACAAAACCGAAGGTACTGACTCGATGTCAACCCGTTTAGAAATGCGACTTCCAGCAAAAACAAGAATGGTAAAGAATGACACCAGAATTTATAGAGGTTCGGTCTGAGACCTACGTCCTCTCCTCAAGTCCACAACTTGAGAGTTCCTCCACTATACTTTAAAAAGGTTACACCAATATAAAGTACAAATAGTTTTTCCCAAGGCTTAACTACAACCTAACTATGGTTTTCCCAAAGGCTCACCAAAAAACCTAATAGTTTTCCCAAGGCTAACTAAAAACCTAACAAATGGTTTTCCCAAAGGCTCACCAAAAAACCTATTTTAGTTTTCCCAAGGCTCACTAAAAAACCTATTTTAGTTTTCCCAAGGCTCACTAAAAACCTAACTTTGGTTTTCCCAAAGGCTCACCAAAAAACCTAACACTCACCAAAATAGTTTTCCCAAGGCTCACTATTAACCTAACAAAATCCCTGTTTGGTTTTCCCGAGGCTCACCAAAACAAACCTTACAAAACAGTGTTCTCGCAGTAGCTCAACCTGTTTAGATCTACC
Organism: Stellera chamaejasme; assembly: GCA_024586325.1. Taxonomy (NCBI): domain Eukaryota; kingdom Viridiplantae; phylum Streptophyta; class Magnoliopsida; order Malvales; family Thymelaeaceae; genus Stellera; species Stellera chamaejasme. Next base: position 6,062,707 of record CM044982.1, on the reverse strand, counting down.
CAGAAAACACTCAGAAAACGTTTTGAAACAGATTATTTCTCTCCCAAAAATAATATGAAGAAACTGAGATGAACCAGAAGTATGATCTTCGAAATAAACAGCACTGGAGAGCTTTTAGAACAACTTGATTGCTTGTGAGATGAGAGAGCTTGAATCTTGGAGTGTTGTGGGAGTTTTCTTTGTGAAATGCTTGATCTTCATTTAAATAGAGAGGGGGAGCCTTCTTCAACGTCTCTTGAACTCTGAAAATAAGCTCCAGTGAAAGCGCTCCTCAGATTTTCTGTTTCTAACGTTAATAAACTCAAATAGAGAGTTAATAGGAAGAGTCCTACTTAATAGGAAGAGTTCTACTTAAACACAACTCTTTTCCTTCTTATCTCTATAATTAAATAAAGATACAAATAGAAATGGGCTAACAATTAAATGGGCCAACAAAGTTGCAGCCGACACTTACAACATAACAAATAGATATAAATGTAAAACTATTAAGCACACACCAAGCTTTTCTAAACTTTACACAAAGACCCCAAAGTTTTGTTATCATCAAAATCTAAGTTATATGGGAATAAACCCAACAATCTCCCCCTTTTTGATGATGACAAAACCTCTTGAGAAAGAACTCAAGTTTTCAAAACTTTCTCCCCCTTAGTAACATATCTCCTTCAAATAATTATTCCTCCCCCTTAATCTCACCTTTCTTTTCTTCCCCATTTCGAAATATTTTCTACTTTCTCAACACTATCATTTTCTCCCCCTTTTTGTCATAATCAAAAAGGTTAATGAAAGAAGGTAGTAGATGATGTAAACTAGATTGTAGAATAGTGAAGGAATAAACCTGACAATGCGACATGTTTGTGAGATCCAACTCCACTTGAAGAAAGTCATTTTTTTAATATTGTGGAAACCACAAATGTTTTGTCCAATGACAATCAAAGTTTATCACAAATTCATATATAACATGTCTGTAAAACATTCAAAAGGAAATATGAAGGTATGGATTTAAAATTGAATTTAAAACTTTTAGAGAAATACGATTTCAACAGGTTGACAAAAAAAATCTCCAGATTTTTGCCGATTTCTCTATGAAATTCGAACCATATGTGCATGAAATCAATTTTCATGACAATAATTCTTCTTCATTTACTTAGACCAGTATAAGATTAGAGATTACCTCCTTTTACCTTTGATTTGCCCTTTCACACTACTTTGTGATGTAGGTGAATCTCTTTTCCATAAGCCTTGTAGAAATGGTCAGTTATACTTACAAATATTTCACAGCTTTTCTGATGGATTCATAGCAGCAACATTCAGCTCTTTTGAATTTCAGAATCTATTCTGATGCTTTTCCAGATTTTTCTCATCATGCTCATTTCGGATCCACCTTGCATTAACTTAAAAATAATCCTTGCACAAAGATGGATTAGTAGCTCCAAAGATATCCATGCTATATAGATAAAAAATTGAACAACTGAGATTTTATTTTGGAATAGAAATCTGAATAATAACAATACCTTTTGCGAACAATGTCTCCTTATGCGAAACCTAAACAGGTTGAGAATTTCGTCTAACTTTTGGTACCCATATTCTTTTGGGTCCAGAATGGTTAGAAACATTTTTAACAATCCAGATTTGCTTAACACCATAAATAAAATGCCTATTTCTGAAAAGGCATTCATTTTCATTATGTCCTTTTTGTTTGCAAATTTTACAAGTCATGTAAGTGATATTGGCAAACCTTGTTTGAAAACTAGGTTTCTTTTGTTCATAACCTAACCCAGTTTTATCATAATAACACTTCTGACTCCCAAGCAAACTATTCAGATTCTTTTCACCATTGACAAATCCAGATAGGGTCTCTTCCAATTTTTCATTTTTAATTCTTAATTTTGTCACCTCATCTAATAAAGTAATATTCTCAATTTTAAGCTTTTTAATGAGAGCATCATAGTCTTGAAATACTTCTGCAAATTCTTTAAGCATCAGTGCTCTATCATTAATATATGAACTAGAAGAATTAGAAGATTCAGCAATACTCATTACCTCAGATTCTGTTGTAGCCATCAGACACGTCTCAACAGGTTGACAGGTCTGGAACTTACAGCTTTGTTCATCTATTTCTTCCTCATCAATGAGGCATATGTGTGCCTCTTCTTCTCCATTTGAGGATGAATTTTCTGTAGTTGAGCAGCTGTCACTCCATGTTGTCTTTCCCTTCAATCCGGACTTTCTTCTTCTCTTGAAAATCTTCTTCTTTTCAAAACTTCCTTTTTGTTTCTTTGAACAACTTTCATTTATTGGACAATCATATCTCCAATGTCCCTTTTTGTTGCAGTTGTAACAAACGGGTTGTTTGATGTAGCTTTCCTTCTCCTTTTCCTTGCTACTTTTGCCCTTAAGCAACCTTTTGATCCTTCTTGCAAGTATGGATGCCTCATCTTCCGTTTCTTCTTCATTTGAAGAACTTTCTTCCGTCTCTTTTGCTTTTAAAGCAATAGATCTGTTCTTCTTGCTAGTATTTTCATATTCTCTATCCTTCATTTCATATGTCATCAATTTTCCAAATAATTCATCAACACTAATAGTTTTGATATTACCTCCTTCATTGATTGCTTCCACGGTGCTTCTCCAAGTTGTTGGTAGACTCCATAGGATTTTTCTAACCAACTCTTCATTTGTATAGATCTTACCATATTGCCGAAGTGGTGTGATGATTTCGTTGAATCTCCTATGCATGTCTGAAATTGTTTCTTTTGGATCCATTGCAAACATTTCATAAGCCTTGACCAACATGAACATTTTGGTGTCTTTGACTTGATCCGTTCCTTCGTAGGTCACTAGTAGCTTATTCCAAATCTCATGTGCACTATCACAAGAAGAAACAATATTAAAAACATCAGAGTTAAAGCACAAAGAATCATATTTACCGCTTTTGCATTCAAGGTGCACATCTTGTCATCCTCTTGTGTGTAATCTTTGAAAGGCTTTGGTATAACCCTTCCATCATCTGTTCTAACAGTTGGAATTAGTGGTCCTGCTTTAATGATTCTCCACAATTGATGATCTTGTGCCTGAATATGGATTTGCATCCTTGTCTTCCACCAATTGAAGTTTGCAGCATCAAACAACGGTGGTCTAAGCGGGTTGTAACCTTCTAGAAGAATACCTGCCATCGATCTTAAGACTTGAAATCGTTAGATTTTAATCACAAATCACCTGCTCGATACCAATTGTTGTCCCGGTAGGCAGCCAAGAGGGGGTGAATTGGTTGGCCACAAAAACTTTTGAATTAACAAAACCGAAGGTCTTGACTCGATGTCAACCCGTTTAGAAATGCGACTTCCAGAAAAACAAGAATGGTAAAGAATGACACGGAATTTATAGAGGTTCGGTCCGAGACCTACGTCCTCTCCTCAAGTCCACAACTTGAGAGTTCCTCCACTATACTTTAAAAAGGTTACACCAATATAAAGTACAAATAGTTTTTCCCAAGGCTTAACTACAACCTAACTATGGTTTTCCCAAAGGCTCACCAAAAAACCTAATAGTTTTCCCAAGGCTAACTAAAAACCTAACAAATGGTTTTCCCAAAGGCTCACCAAAAAACCTATTTTAGTTTTCCCAAGGCTCACTAAAAAACCTATTTTAGTTTTCCCAAGGCTCACTAAAAACCTAACTTTGGTTTTCCCAAAGGCTCACCAAAAAACCTAACACTCACCAAAATAGTTTTCTCCAAGGCTCACTATTAACCTAACAAAATCCATGTTTGGTTTTCCCGAGGCTCACCAAAACAAACCTTACAAAACAGTGTTCTCGCAGTAGCTCAACCTGTTTAGATCTACCCAGAAAACACTCAGAAAACGTTTTGAAACAGATTATTTCTCTCCCAAAAATAATATGAAGAAACTGAGATGAACCAGAAGTATGATCTTCGAAATAAACAGCACTGGAGAGCTTTTAGAACAACTTGATTGCTTGTGAGATGAGAGAGCTTGAATCTTGGAGTGTTGTGGGAGTTTTCTTTGTGAAATGCTTGATCTTCATTTAAATAGAGAGGGGGAGCCTTCTTCAACGTCTCTTGAACTGCGAAAATAAGCTCCAGTGAAAGCGCTCCTCCAGATTTTCTGTTTCTAACGTTAATAAACTCAAATAGAGAGTTAATAGGAAGAGTCCTACTTAATAGGAAGAGTTCTACTTAAACACAACTCTTTTCCTTCTTATCTCTATAATTAAATAAAGATACAAATAGAAATGGGCTAACAATTAAATGGGCCAACAAAGTTGCAGCCGACACTTACAACATAACAAATAGATATAAATGTAAAACTATTAAGCACACACCAAGCTTTTCTAAACTTTACACAAAGACCCCAAAGTTTTGTTATCATCAAAATCTAAGTTATATGGGAATAAACCCAACACTTGTTGGTGTTTTTTTGTGGTGACAAAGGTGAAGAAGAGAGAACAAAGAAGAATAAACCGTATGAAACCTGAAGAAACTTTATTGATTTATTGTGCTTACAACCTTAAACTTATATAGGCTTGTAACAAACTAAATCCTAGTTGATATAGAAATCCTAAAATTACATAAATCCTATTTATAATAGTTGTAGATATATCAGAAAACTCATAACCTTATCACTAATAATAAAAAAGTCATAATTAAACTAGAACACTTTATTCATTTTATTTTCTTCTTTTTTTCCTCTTCATGTATATCTTCTCTTGCTCCATCCTTGACTTGTTGCACAAGTTGCTTCTCTTTCCCTTCACGTTGAGCAACTTCAAGCATCAATCTAACACTCCTCCTTACTTTGAAGCTGCTTATTCCTCAAAAAATATAGTATCTTTTTTTCCTTCTCTTTTTCTTGACATGCATTAGCTTTAACATACCTCAAATGCTTCTTGTTTCTTGAGCTACATATACCTCAAAATATCTCCTCCTCATTCTGGACTTCTGTCGGCTTGACTTGGTCTGTTTGTGCCTTCTTTTGTCGTGGCTTGATATGTTCTCTGGTTCTTTTTTTGATTTTTCCTCCACCACTTCCCAAAGATCTAAAGCCTCTAGGTAAACTTGCATCTTGATGTACCACATCTGGTAATTGGTTCCATCAAAGATGGGTGGAGACATGTTGTTGTTGTTGTTGAATGGGGTATTATCCATATGTTGTGGGCCTCGTGGCTTGTGTTGGTTTAAGTTTTATGTGTAGTTCTTGGTCCCTCAATATTAATATGCTTTGATAGCACTTGTGGAGTAAATTTCGCTGGCAGTCCTGTAAAAATAATTATTGTCTTGTTTTGGTCCTATTTTAAAAACATGTCATATTTAAGTCATATCTTATGGTATTGTGTCATATTTTGGTCCTTTCCGTCCACTTAGTCGTTAGTTCTAACGGATTTATTTGAATTTATTTTTTTACCATTATGAAAAGTTTACTTCACTCCTTAAACTTATAGTTCCTTAAAATTTTAAGCCCAAAGTTTAACTCATGTCTGATGAACAGACCCGCTTGCAATTCGCGGGTCGGGGGATTTCGGAGGCGGGTTGCAACTGGAACGACGTCGTCTGGCAGTGGAGATGGACGACGACAGAGCGACGGGAGCAGGGGAGGTCGTCGACGACGATGGTGGAGCGAATTACGGCCTGGAGTGGTCCGCTCGGATGAGCAAGGGAGGTCGGCGGCGGCCTCAATTTCGACCGGATCTCGCTCCTACTCCGCCCTTCTCCGCCTCTGCAAGTTTGTGTTCAATCTAACTGCCGGAGCCTTCCAGAAGTTCGTAGTAGTCGCGAATTTCCTCGCTAGTGGCGTTTTCGGTGGAGCCATTCAAGTGGATCGTATTTGAGGTGTGGTTGTGTACTCTCCCTCTCTCTTTTCCCTATGTTCCATTCAAGGCCGTAGTAGTCGGTGATAGGATGAGGAGGGGAATTGATAATGGTCGAGGGCAGATAGCGACGGTGGCGCCGGAACAAGTGGAGCATGCGGTGGGTGATGTGACCAGAAATCCAAAGCTTGCCTGTACGTGGAGGTGGAGGTGGGGGATGGGGATGGAGATGGAGATGGGGCCCGGTGGTGGGGATGTGCTATGAGTTAAACTTTGAGGTTTAAATTTTAGGGAATTGTAAGTTTAAGGACTTAAGTAAAATTTTCACAATGGCAAAAGAGTAAATTTACATAAATCCGTTAAAACTAACGGCTTAAGTGGACGGAAAGGACCAAAATAGGACACGGTACCATAGAACAGGACTTAAACATGACAAGTTTTTAAGACGGGATCAAAACATGACAGTAATTATTTTTACGGGTCTACCATCGGAATTTACTCCCACTTGGTGTTTTTTTGTGGTGACAAAGGTGAAGAAGAGAAAACAAAGAAGAATAAACCGTGTGAAAACGGAAGAAACTTCATTGATTTATTGTGCTTACAACCTTAAGCTTATATAGGCTTGTAGCAAACCAAATCCTAGTTGATATAGGAATCCTAAAATAACATAAATCCTATTTATAATAGTTGTAGATATAACAGGAAACTTTTAACCTTATCACTAATAAAAAAATTCATAATTAAACTAGAACACTTTATTTATTTTATTTTCTTCTTTTTTTCCTCTTCACGTATATCTCCTCTTGCTCCATCCTTGACTTGTTGCACAAGTTGCTTCTCTTTCCCTTCACGTTGAGCAACTTCAAGTATCAACTCTAACACTCCGCCTTGCTTTGAAGCTGTTTATTCCTCAAAAAATATAGTATCTTTTTTCCTTCTCTTTTTTTGACATGCATTAGCTTTAACATACCTCAAATGCTTCTTGTTTCTTGAGCTACATATACCTCAAAATAGCTCCTCCTCATTCTGGACTTCTGCCTGCTTGACTTGGTCTGTTTGTGCATTCTTTTGTTGTGGCTTGATATGTTCTCTGGTTCTTTTTCTGGTTTTTCCTCCACCCCTTCCCAAAGATCTAAAGCCTCTAGGTAAGCTTGCATCTTAATGGATCACATCTGGTAATTGGTTCCATCAAAGATGGGTGGAGATATGTTGTTGTTGTCGCTGTTGAATGAAGTATTCTCCATATATTGTGGGCCTTGTAGCTTGTGTTGGTTTAGGGTTTATGTGTCGTTCTTGGTCCCTCAAGATCAATATGCTCTAATACCACTTGTTGATGTTTTTTGTGGTGACAAAGGTGAATAAAAGAGAATAAAGAAGAATAAACCGTGTGAATTAAAACAGAAGAAACTTCATTGATTTATTGTGCTTACAATCTTAAGCTTATATAGGTTTGTAGCAAACCAAATCCTAATTGATATAGGAATCCTAAAATAATATAAATCATATTTATAATAGTTGTAGATATAATAGAAAACTCCTAACCTTATCACTAATAATAAAAAAGTCCTAATTAAACTATAACACTTTATTTATTTTATTTTATTTCTTCTTTTTTTCCTCTTCACGTGTATCTCCTCTTGCTCCATCCTTGACTTGTCGCACAAGTTGCTTCTCTTTTCCTTCACATTGTGCAGCTTCAAGCATCAACTCTAACAGTTGCAAGAGTTTTTTTACTTCATTTCTCTTCGAGAATGGCAGGTAGGTTGTCCCTGTCGAAGGGCTCGTTAGCCATGCGATAAACCATTCCCATGGCATCAGTGGTGGGAAAAGGGTTTGCAGGCATGGTGAGATTGCTCGTTGCCCCTTCTAACATCTGCACCACGACTTTCATGGAGGGACGATCTACTGGGTACCACTGGATGCACCAGAGCCCTATGATGGTAAGTTTCTTCACTAGCTCACCTTGCTCTTCATCTTCAACCACGATTCCCAGGTCCTCCCCTCTCTCGAAACGACCATACACCCATTCTGGAAAGTACAGTTGGCTAGTTCGTTCCATGGTGACATCAATGTTGCTCCTTCCGCCAACCATTTCAAGCAGAAGCATCCCGTAGCTGTAGACATCTGATTTGTAGGACACCTTCCCGAAGTTTCTAGAAACAACCTCTGGTGCCATGTACCCCATTGTCCCTCTAGCTCTGGTCATAGAAACAGCACTTTGATCCCTGGAACACAGCTTGGCCATACCGAAATCGGAGATCTTGGGGTTGAAGTTGTGGTCTAGCAGAATGTTGTGGGGTTTGATGTCGAAATGCAGGATTTGTTGCTCACAGCCCTGGTGCAAATACTCCATTCCTTTGGCTACTCCAAGAGCAATGTTGTAGAGTATGTCCCAGCTTAGGAGGCGATTCTTTTGAGTGTTGTTGGTGAAAATGAACTTCTCCAGCGACTCATTTGAAAGATATTCGTAGATGAGAGCTCGGTGGGATCCATCGGCGCAGAAACCTGCCAAACGAGTGATGTTTATATGGTGGATTCTACACATGGAGCTCACCTCATTGATGAAGTCTTCTCCATTCCCCTTGAAGTCATTCAAGACCTTGACAGCAACCAGAACATCATTGGAGAGTCTCCCTTTGAAGACGGTACCAAAACCTCCTTGCCCGAGATTTTCTGCAAACTGACTCGTGATTCTCTTAATGTCAGCATATGAATACCTGGAGGGCTTTTGGGATCGGTATTCCTCTAAGAAAGTTTCGAGCTTTTTCTGAGCCAATTTCTCTCTTCTATAAACATGATACATGTAACATAGTCCGATTATAATTAAGGCCAGCAATATGGAAACAATGGCTATTCCTATGATCCTAATTAGCCTCGCCCTATCACCTGGGAAATCAAGGTATGCCGTTGGTCACGGATGCATAAATTCAAGCATGGGAAGATCAGGTTTGAAGTTGAGGTGTACGTTCATACCTGTGTGTTGCTTGATATAACCAAAACACTCTGTTCCTTGCCATGTGCTACTACTATTTGTGCTGAACCTGCATCTTGAGACTTATGCAGACAGTTTCATATATTATCTTCTACAAGGGAAACATGTAGCGTTTAACACCTACTATCCCTCAAAGAGTATGATTTCTTCTGTATTTGCTTCTTACATTTCATATTGCCTTCCTCTCTTGCCTGACTGTTAATCTTTACATTAACTTTGACTGCAGGAACCTATATTATCTGTCTTTTAGTAACAGGTAACTTTAACAGTCTCCCAACTGTCATCTTTTGCATAGTTGATGTCAATATCTGAAAAATCATATTGGTCTGAAGAATATTTACACTATGATTATTAGAATAATAATAGTGTGAAGGGGCTGGGAGGGGTAGTGATCCTATAAATCTGTCTGTGGTTGTTCTTAAAATATTTTCTACATGTTATATGCAATTACACTATCTCGTTTTGGCTAGTTGTATAGACTCATGGTAGTAATAAGTTACTTGTCTAGACGTATTTTAGCTGTGGACACTTAATTAAGACCACCAGTGAATGTGGAATGTAGAATGGTGACTTACTGTCCAACTCAGATTAGAACAAAAATAAATGCACATACCTTGTAATCGATATATTACAGAATATAAAACTTGTGGTCAAGTTTTTAGCATATTCAAACACTTGTCTTTGGTAAGTAGAAGAACTGCAACTTTGTTTCCATTTTTCTTTTACATGATGGTTTTAACATTTTCAACTCAGCTTTTATTAGGTATTCCTAAAATCATGGTGACATGAAAGGATCTCTCTCCATTTAGACTTTATTTATTTATTTATTTATTCAGTATATACTTCGGAACTTAACGTTTTCCATTACAGAGATATAAATAGTTTAGACAAGGAAATGTAATTAACTGTGAGTTTGAAGAGAGAAAAGACACAACAAAACAATTATTTGCTGCATAATTGCATCTGGATTTTCATTCATATTTATATAAACTGCATTACATCATTTACTAACAAGCAATAATTAACTACTAATTAAGACATTAACTAGGAAAGCATAAATGATGACCCTTCCACTGCTGAATTGAAAACATGAAATAAAAACTATAGTAACCGCTATATTTCTTTATTGCAGCCATAAACACATGCATTAACACTCCTCCTTGTAAGATCATAATGAAGGTAATACGTGTTGTTTGGAATTTTTGATTTGTATTGAATTTAATTTCTACCTGTTTATATGCTAATCATATCATTTATGGCTTGAGAGTGTACGTGTTATATATTTTTTTTTCTGTGAGTGTGATTTTGTGAATTACTAATGCTTAAGGGCTTAGATGATGAAAAAAAATTAACTTTGAGGATCAAAAGAGGTCTAAAGCTCATTTGAGAGGTGTAAAAGGTTGAAACGTACTGAAACATTGAGTCCATTTTTTAAAATAAAAAAAATTACTATTGTACCATTTGAATTTCTTGTTGCATCCCATGATATCTTAACAGGGTAATACGATAATTTTTAAGGCTGAGTGGGTGAACTATAAGGCTTTAGCAAATTGCTTACGCCCTATCAAATTGGATCTTAGTCCAAAAGTGGATATAAATTTACAAAAAATAAACAATCGAGTCTCTGTATTTTTGTAGAACACTATCATTATAAAAACTCTAATTAATTCGTAACTGTTCATCATTAAACTCTAATTAAACAAATATACTTAAACGAACACACCAACTTAAATATAATGTATAAAGATAACAAAAATGTTCAACATTTAGAAAATATCTGTTTGTATTCTTCAGAAAAATAAATAAATATAGTTGTTAATGTAGATATTCGGGTATTAGGTGTAAAAAAAGTAATGTAGAAATAGTATTAGGTGTGTTTTCTCATTTTAATGAATGTTATGGGTTTAAATATCACCCCAAAAAAACTCGAGGCTTAAGAAAGAATTGGACCATAAAGTATGTTATTTTTTAGAAGCCCACTCATATGTACGATTAGTAAGTTTTATTATTATTTTTTTCATTTTACTTATACCTTTAGGATCCTTTTAGAATTAAAAATCTAATTAATGTATAATCACAAATTTAGCCCTCTCATTAAAAGATTACAAAGCTTAAATATAAAAGGTAAAAAGGTCGATCAACATTTATCAAAGTCACATTCGCACTTTTTAATATATTAAGATATATATATATATATATATATATATATATATATATATATATATATATATATATATATATTGTGCTGAATAATAGTAATTTGTTGCAAGAAAATCATTGAAACCTGATCACACAGAAATCTATTAATCTTTGTATGAATCCTTGCCTTAATTAAACAACCTCTGATCTGCCTAATTTATCTTCATGATCTGAATCTGGCTCTTTTTTCTAATTTGTTAAAGGGGGAGTTGTTCTATTGAGGTACGTGCTGGGATTGACATTGTTGCTTCCACTCATCATATACAAAGTGAGAAGGAGACATTTGTCGGCTGACGATACAATTGAAGAGTTTCTTCAGAATGAAAACAAGTTGATGCCTATCAGATACTCTTACTCTGAACTGAAGAAGATGACTAATGGTTTCAAGGACAAACTAGGCCAAGGAGGTTATGGAACTGTCTACAAAGGAAAGCTCCGAAGCGGTCATCTTGTGGCTGTAAAACTTCTGAAACAAGGGAAATCCATATCCAATGGTCAAGATTTCATTAATGAAGTTGCCACCATTGGGAGGATTCACCATGTCAATGTGATGAGGATAATCGGATTCTGCGTGGAGGTCTCCAAACAAGCTCTGTTGTATGATTACATGCCGAATGGGTCACTTGACAAAGTCATATTTTCAACAGGAGACAATGGCCTGATCTCTTTGAGCTTCCGAAAAGTGTACGAGATTGCTCTTGGAGTCGCACGAGGAATGGCGTACCTGCACCAAGGCTGCGACATGCAAATCTTGCATTTCGATATTAAGCCACACAACATTCTCCTCGATGACGAATACAGACCAAAGATTTCAGATTTCGGTCTTGCCAAATTGTGCTGATGTGTTTTACATCGCACCGACGCCATTGTGTTTGCGTGAAGCTCGAGAGTCAACAAATGCAGGAATAGCTCCTCTTCGGATATTTCTGGCTTTTGAGGTGAGGGGAAGCTTGAAGCCGGTGGTGTTTTCGGGTCCTACAGTTGCGGTCTTTATCTTTCTTAAGAAAGACTTATAACAGGTGCCGACAAGGTAAGGCAAGCTATAACCCGTGCTCAAGCCCAACTTCGCTACACCACAAAGTCTACTCGACATCATCACCCATCTCTTCAGATCCACAACAGTCGATTGTTTTTACCTGGATTATCGTCGCGGGTCATCTTCTCCGGGACGCCACTAGTTGAAGAAATGCTAAAATGGCCCAATCGAACAATGTCACGCCGGAGCCTTTTTCAGATATGGCTTTGATTTGTTAATTTCTTTATGTTGAAATTTCTTCGATTTGGTTTGTTAATTTCATCAGATCGGTTGCCATGGGAAGTCGTTCGATCGGCGGATGGCACCGGGCTTCAGACTTAAGTGAAGAAACTGGAACGAGAAAGCAAGGGAGAAGCCTCCCTGGGCGAAGGCGAAGCCCCCCAGTGCGAAGACGAAGCCTCCAATGCGAAAGCGAAGCCTTTAGTGCGAAGGCAAAGTCTCTCTGGGCAAAGGCGAAGTTCCTAGTGCGAAGGCCAAGCCTCCCTGGGCGAAGGCGAAGTCCCTAGTGCGAAGGCGAAGCCTCCCTGGGCGAAGGTGAAGCACCCCAGTGCGAAGGCGCCTATGCGAATCCGCTAGGTGAAGGCTTTTTCCCCAGATCATGCGAAGGCTCTTTCCCAGATTGGCGAAGGCCCTCAGACTCACCTCTCAGCCAAACTTATCCCCAAACTTTACCCCGACATGCATATTATAAGCATCCCATAATGCAAAATCAAGGAAAAACTGAACCCTTACCTAGTGTGAAGGCGAAGTCTCCCTGGACGAAAGCGAAGTCCCCAGTGCGAAGGCGAAGCCTCCCTGGGCGAAGGCGAAGCCCCCTAGTGCGAAGACGAAGCCTCCAATGCGAAGGCGAAGTCTCTTTGGGCGAAGGCGAAGCCTCCCTGGGCGAAGGCGAAGCCCCCCGAAGGCGCCCATGCAAATCCACCAGGCGAAGGCTTTTTCCCCAGATCATGCGAAGGCTCTTTCCCAGATTGGCGAAGGCCCTCAAACTCACCTCTCAGCCAAACTTAGTCCAAAATTTTACCCCAACATGCATATTATAAGCATCCCAGAATGCAAAATCAAGGAAAAACTGAACCCTTACCTTATACACCGAAAATTTCCGTGTAACCCATTCGTTTTGCGCACGAGAAGGCAACGAAGTTCATGAACCCGCAACGGAGGGAAGCATCCGCAATGCGGGTTTCTGCAAACTTTCACCTCTCTTTCTCTTCACAACTAATCAACAGAGCATGAAATAAAAATCTGATATGTAGGAAGCGTATAACTCTTCACCGTGAATAACATATATCATTACCTCAAAATTTCACCAGCTTTGCTTCAAGATCACAAGGAGCTCTTTCACGGAAGTCCTCCCACGGCGAAGCAGCGTGAAGAGAGGAAGAAGAAGAAATGAGATGATAAATAAATTCTCTTCTTTTATTTCAAGTAGTCGACTTCTCTTACCTTAAGAAAGGGGAAACCTCCCAATTTTTCACATTTATAATTTGGTCCTCCAAACTTTGTAAAGTTGCAATTTAGTCCAACTGCAACTCGTATAACTTCCTAACGGAATCTCCAACTGAATTAAAATTCTGACACCACCTCCGGGACTTCATAACACAAAAAAACATGTTTAAATTTAAGTCTCGATATTTACAGAAATTAGAAAACGGATCGTAAATCGTACGGAAACTACTTTGGAAGTCGTCCGACACATGACGGCTGTAACAAATATAGTACGTATATGAAAATAAAATGACAACTATTTGAATTTTAATGATGAATTGTGAGAAGAAAAAGGAGAGGGAACAATGTTGATATAATGTTTTGTTGTTTCCAAAATAGTGTACCGGTACTAATATTACATATTTTAAGAAGATAACTTGAGTAATAATTTAATATTTCTCACCATTTCTTAGGAGGAAACTTTACAATTCCAAATTTCCAAATAGAAATTTAAAGTTTGTCAACTTTTACACATATTTGCTCAAACAAAGATTACCCAAAGACCACACACCAATAGTGTATTGACAAAATTACCCTCATGAAAAAGAAAGGAGAAAATTTTGTGGACCCCAATTTTAAGTTGAGTGGGAGGAAAGAGAAAAACTTGTGGGTCCATGATATGAGATAAGAGGATAAAATGGTAAAAATGATGATAGAAAGTTTTTATTTTAAGAAAGTTGACAATCTTTGTGGGACGGTCCAATATAGTAATGTTGACAACCTTTATGGGACCCACAGAGGGAGTAGTTTAGTAGCTATGTGGAGATTTAAACGCAAACTCCTTACATGATGTGGAGTACAGTTGAAACGGACAGCGCATCTGCTGTTTTCGACTTTATCCATAAGAAAGCAGAGAGTTAAGGAGGCAAAAGAAAAAGGACAGAGGCAACATCTCCTGTTTTTTTTTAAGAAAAATGAAAATAATCTCTTCAACATGAGTCTTTTCCAGGCAAGTACTGGTAGCACGATTCTACTACTATATTGTCTTTTAATCCTTTTCAACGATTTCAAGCGGAGAGAAGTTTTCAATGAAATTTCTTTTTTTGAAAGAAGTACGGTGCACGTCGATGATGGCTAGACGGATTCCGACCACTCAATGCATGGCTTAATCAAACAACCGAACAGCTATAGAGGTATCAAGTGAGGAGATTTGGCTGTTAGAGATGCCAAACCAACCACCAAGAGACGAATTCCACTTGAAAAAATGGCCAACCCACAACGGGCAACCTTGTTATCGGTGTTTTCTACGTTTCGCCGGCTCATCGACACCGCCGATACATCTGAAACAGCTGACATAACCCGAATTTCCTGCCGAGATAGTAAACTGAATTTTGGTACCGGAGTGATACGGCCGAAACGAAACTAAATTCACAACCATGCCACATACTCTGAGTCAGTCGTTTTCTCTTTTCAAATGGACCAACTTTTCGACATCTATCAAACCCAATTTTGCATTTCCTTTAAATCAACGTGTAAAACAACGTGTTTCATTCTTAAGAAAGTCAATCTACTCATCTTTTACCTTTATTTTCACATTTTTTTTTCTCTTCACTTAATAATTCATTTAATTTTTTTTCTTTCTATCTTAACGTTTATTTTTCCTTTAAACCTCTTCATTTATTAGTATATACACGTTTTAAATTTAGACCAGCGGAGAAGAATAGTTGCATTCGCGTATAATACATGTCCGTCGGCCAACGGAGAAGAGACACAGAGTACGAGGAGTGAGAGCGTAACTCCATCACGCGATCCCTCTTCCGCCAACACGTGTCCCCTCCGGTCAATGTTCCTTGTCAGCCGAAAACACCATCACATGCTCAAAAGCAGCGCCCTCTCGCCACGTAACTCCCCAATTCTAGACACCCGACGTGGGCCCCATCCCTCACCAGAACGAATCACTAACCCCGATATCCTCGCTACACGTGTTCACTCCTTCAATCCTCACCGTCCACGTCCTCTTCAAAAAAATCCAATAGAGTGGCAGGGATACACCGATGTGGCTTCTCACCATTATTAGCTCATCCCAATCAACGGCCCCGATGAAATGCTTTTCACACATCCAACTTTTCCTTTCCTCTTTTGTTGTTGCAAGGACACACACCTTGGTTTTGGGGTGTTTAAATAAATATAGCTACCTTTTCTCGCTGGCCACTGGCTACTGGCCCGCCCCGTTTTCATGCAAACAACATCATGAAAAGGAAGTTGTTGAGGCTCCATAATTGTAGATCCCAATCGCCGGAACCTCATTACCGGAAAGAAGAAATCATGTCCAGCTCCGGCAGCAGTGTCAGCGGATTCACGGTGATTAAGACCAAGAACGCCCGCCGGAGGAGGATGGAGATGCGACGGTTGAAGTACACGTGTCAGACGATGATGAACATGATCACTATCAAGGAGGAGAAGGATGACAAGGTTGATCGGAACGGCGTTGTTGTGGCCAGCTTCGAAGACGGGACGTGTGAGAAGAAGGATCTGGAGACGGAACAGGTGACGTGCGTATCGCACGGGTCAGTGTCGATTATCGGACGGCGGAGAGAGATGGAGGACGCGGTGAGAGCGGAGGTAGGGTTTGTGGATAGAGGAGGAGAAAGCTACGATTTTTACGGGGTGTACGACGGACACGGCGGAGCGAGGGTGGCGGAGGCGTGCAGGGAGCGGTTGCACAGGGTTCTGGCGGAGGAGATCGGTGGCGAGGATTCAGGGGACGGGATCATCGATTGGGAGAGGGCTATGGAAGGGTGCTTCGAGAAGATGGATGAGGAGGTGAACAGAGTCAGGGTGGCTGAGGAGATGGTGGGGTCGACGGCGGTGGTGGCGGTGGTCGGAAGGGACATTGTGGTGGTGGCAAATTGTGGTGATTCTAGAGCTGTGCTTTGCAGGAGTGGCGTTGCTGTACCCCTGTCTTCCGATCATAAGGTACGCACGTACGGCATTGCATGAATAATGAATTCGCGATCTTAATTTCAACTACTTCTACCGGAGCATTATTGCTATATCTTGTAGCTAGCTAGGATTAAAATTGTTTAAAATTTTACTACTACTTCCAGAATTTGCATAAATTAACTACTGCTATTAATCAACCTCGATCGATCGAGGCAAGATCCGGTCTATACATGATTCCTTGCCCATTAATTACATGGGGCTTGTAGGACTCTTGTCTTTCCCCCCTCAGAATTGCTAAGCCGATCTTTTGAAAAATATTGTTATAATTTCTGTTATTTTTCAAAATAGGGATACCGATGATCAGTAAAGGGTAATTACTCATCAATGCATGGAACCCCTTTAATTTGTAGAAGAAATACCACATATCTAGCTATCTTGTAATTTTCAGGATATACTTTTAGAAAGGATATTTATTAATATATACTAACTTTTATGTTGGACAAATTACTTGTCACCACCATGCATGAATTCTCCCAAGCTGGTAATTAGTAAATTGTTTTTTTGCAAATTAAGCCGGACAGGGCGGACGAACTGGCAAGAGTTGAGGCAGCTGGGGGAAGGGTCTTTAACTGGGACGGCCACCGAGTTGGTGGCGTCCTTGCCACTTCAAGATCAATAGGTATGAATTAATTATACTAAATGATACTCTTTTCAAACACTTTAACTTCACAAGTAGATTAATGTTAGAAAATTTTGTCATTTTTCAAATTACATTTTTTCATAATAAAAAACACGGAGATCGATAAAGAAATTTAAAATAAAATTAAACTCTAAAGATAAATATTTAGAGAATAAAAAATAATATTATTTAGTAGAAAATTTTATTTAAACAAGAAAGATTCATATTGATTATATTTTTGTGTTTTATTTATTGAACTTTAAAGATAAGAATGATTTTGTAAATTGGTGTGTGAAAGTAAGTGTTTATTTAACATGGAAAAACATATAAAAATGTCAGATTTACCATTTTAATAAATCTCTATTATTTTAATTCTATTAGTTGAATTAATTAATTGGTAATACATTTAGGTAGATGTTTTTTTTTCATATATGTGGTAAATAAATTATGTGTAAAAGAAGTGTTAAACATTGTTTTTGAGACGTTCTAGGTAGATGTTTTTTTTCATATATGTGGTAAACATAAATTATGTGTAAAAGAAGTGTTAAACATTGTTTTTGAGACGTTCTAAAGATGTAAATATTGCAATATTTTTGGGACATAGAAAGTATGTATTTTTTTAAAAAAATTATAGTCAAATTGGTCTATTTATGGTCTAAATATGTTTTTCTATCTAATTTTTATAATTATTATATATTTTTCTTGAATGGTTTATTTTTATACTACCTACATCCATAAAAAGTGTTATGACTTTCATATTTTATATATTTTATGTGGTAGTGTTTTCAGATTTTTCTATAATAATTAGTAAAAAAATTATTAAAAAATCTATTTAGAATAGCTATAAGAGTTTTATTAATGTTTGATTCAGATAAAACTGAAAAAATAATAATTAATGTTAAAAAAACATGTGAATAATCCATACATATATTTGAGTCAATTATATATTTGAAAGTTAAATTAGTAATCAAAAAGTAATGAAAATAAGGTACATCTAACGGCATACCCGTGTAGTGCACCAATTTTGTCTATTAATAGTTGAAAATAAATTGAGAATTTAAGTGCAAGGTAGCAATCCATCGGATTTAGGTTGTATACTTGTATTCTTTCACACAAGAAAACACAAAGCACAATAACAATTTGAAAATAGAGTTAAAAATGTTTAGCATAAATGTTTTTGAAATCGATGAAAATTTTAAATTGCTGTTTCATCGTGTTATGTTCCGGAAAGAACACAACCAGTTTCACCAACTCATGTTAGTTGAACAGGTAGGCTTGACCTTCATTTTTTTTCTTTCTTTTTATTCTTTTCAGTAGGTTGTTGAGCACCACATACTTACACGTGGCGACTACTCCAGTCCTCACCTTTTCTTTTGGCCGAGTTAGAACTCAGGAAAAGCTCAATGTAGAAATTGCGAAAAGGTAGTGTGACCTTGTGAGGCACACTCATCGTTTATCAAACCGAACCACTCACTCATGGTTTATCAAACCGAATCAAACGCTGAACTGTTTAATTTACCGGTTTACGATTTAATCGGTCGGTTCGAACAATTAAGTTATCGGTTCAAGAGGTTAATTTATTATTAGTAAGTACCCATTTTATAGAGTTATGATAAAAAAAAACATAATATGATAATACATATTTCTAAGAATCAAATATGGATTTTAATGGTTATTTCAAAGATAAAATAGGTGAAAATGATAAGTAAAATCATTATAATTACTAATTTGTATAAAGATAAAAAGTTGGATGGTTTATTTGTGCTTAGTTAAAAAATATAAAACCCTACACACTACTTTGAAGAGTATCCGCAATTCTTTTTTGAGGTTCATATTCTCTCTTCCAAGTTCAGGCCTCAGTGTTTGTAGTTTTTTTAGCTCTTTGCTCGTCTAGCTTCGATGGCTCCAACATCATGGGCCCCGTCCTTCAACACCACTACCAAGGCTCCACCATCATCGATCGAATCTGCCCAAAACTCGCTCTGACCCGTCAAACCACTTGCACGAATTAGAGTCAAGCCACTTGCACGAATTAGAGTAAAATTGGCGGTTTTCGGATTCGACCGGTTTTGCCGGTTCTACCAGTACTCCCTTCAAGAACAGAAACCTGGCTTAGATGGTAGTTTGGTTCACGGTGGTTCAACCGATCTGGTCCGATTTTCTAAACGAAGTTCAATAACACTTGGAAGTTCTACAAAAATGAGCGTTTATTGAAATAATTAATTTTAATAAAAGATAATTGAAATTCGTTTTTTTCATTCGTTCTCCATGAACAACGAATTTTTAAACATAAATTGTTAAAATCTATTTTAGAAATTTTAAAATTGTTATTGAAAAATTGAAGAAATATTGAAGGAAGGGAAAAATAAAATTTACTGGGAGTGATGCAAAATTGATAAAAATGAGTATTCATTAATCATGCATGCATGCCGTATTTGATTATAATGTCGAACGAACATATGCATGTGTGCCCTACAAATTGGTGAGACAAGTTTGGCTGTATTGCATCTCATGCAGGCGATCAATACTTGAAGCCGTTCGTGATATCGAAACCAGAGGTGACGGTGAACAGGTTGGGTGACGGCGACGAGTTCCTGATATTAGCGAGTGATGGGTTGTGGGACGTCATCTCTAACGACCTTGCCTGTAAGGTGGTGAGACGATGCCTCGACCGTGGCATGCAGAGGGCCAAGACCACAGGCGCCCCAGCGCAAAACCGCGCCACGGAGGCAGCCGCCTTGCTTGCCGAGCTGGCCATGGCTCGCGGCAGCAGAGATAACATCAGCGTCATCATTGTTGAGTTGACCTCACCCCGGCCAGGCGGCCACTTAACCCATAGCTAGCTAGCTAGCTAGGTAGGTAATAACAACCAACACATATTTGCGTTATATAATCATAATCATAATCATAATCATTTTGTCTCATCTCTCTACAATTATAGTGCATTATTCAAATTATTATTATTATTAAGAAAAGTATTTTAACTTTTAAAAAATATCCGTAGCAAAAATCTTACTACAATCTTTTAATGGAGGGATAATATTTTAGTGAAGAGGAAAATGGTTTTCTTAATGATTATATTCTTTTATTATTATAGATTGAGGTGAAAAGAGGGATAATATTTTAGTGGAGAGGAAAATGGTTTTCTTAATGATTATATTCTTTTATTATTATAGATTGAGGTGAAAAGAGGGATAATATTTTAGTGAAGAGGAAAATGGTTTTCTTAATGATTATATTCTTTTATTATTATAGATTGAGGTGAGGCCAGGACTTTCGGCTGGGCCTCTGCCCAATTTCCTGAAACTGGTGATCTCTGTGATTGTGATTGTATTGTAGTGCGTGACGAATTTGATTTATCGAGTTGTAACGTTGTTTGTTTTCTTCAGATTATGACGCCATGTCATGACTCATGACTTCACCATTAACTCGTGGGCCAAGTTACTTTGCTATGGCCTTTTCTCTTGGGCCGAGACAGCCAAGCCTTGCGTTGGCTGGGTTGTGTTGTGTTGTGGTGCTCACCGATTCAGTAGTACTCCCTTCATATCTCAGAAAGATTGCATCATTTTTTAATTAAGATAAATATTGAAAAAAATCAAAGAATATATATATATATATGTATATAAAGTTTAGATGGTAAATTATGAAAAATACATGAATTATTTAATTTTATATGTCTATAAATTCATAAAAATAAATCATAAATTAAATATTATAAAAACAGTAAAAAAATAGTAAAAAAATAGTGTAATTTTCATGGAACGGAGGGAGTAGTACTTTTGTTTTGTGTTCTTGTTCATTTACTAACGCTGCTGGGGTTTGTAGCTGCTCGCACCAACGGAACAAGAAAGAAACTACTATCAGTAGCTAATTATTACTCCTTCTCTCCCCAAAAGTTTATCTATATTTTGACAGTTTCACAGTATTTATTAATTTATAATTTTTTATGAATGTTTACACATTGAAAATTAAATATTTCAGTTGTGTATCATAATTTGATATCTAAATTTTCTAAATATATTTCTTTTCTGAATTTTTTCACTGTTTATCTTTGTTAAAATTTGAGTTAAACATTGAACATTGAATCAGTAAAGTTAAATGAAAAGTTAAATGAATAAGCTTTTTGGCTGACGAAGGGAGTATAACTCATTAATTTTTTGTTTTTGTAATATTTTTTGAACTGATGTCAATTAAAAGGTATTGGTGTATTAAATCGACTTTACCAAATTACCCCACATTTTTCTCCACTAAAAAATCTTTTATATATATATATATATATATATATATATATCGTCTAGTTAGCAATATTCTTTAATCTTCATACTTAATTAAATGTATCAGTTTTGCTAGGAAGAAAGGAGTAGATTTGAAGTAAAATGTATGAAAGCAACCAATACTCTAGTACTAATACTCTATTTAGTTATTTGCAACTTATGATATCGGGAATTGTTAATACCAGCGATTAACATTAATTAACATAAATGTCGGAGCGAGGGCGAAGTACCTGATACCGTATCCGAGAAGGTTGGTCTCCCGAAAGGAAAGAATTTTGCCATGCTGCGACGATGTTGGATTCTTCCGAGTGACTGCGTCCTTTGCTGAGGGACTCCTGAGATGAGCTACTTCCGAGTTGCTTCGTCCACTACCGAGCCACTCCTGAGACGAGTTACTTCCGAGGCCGAGCGAGCACCTGGTACAATTCTCCGACGCTTAACTTAAAATTCGCACGGTAAACTAGCCGAGGATCGATTGAGTTAAAGTTGGGTTGTAAGGTAAAGTTTTTAGCAAAGGACCGATCCCACTGGTGGGGCGCTGAATGAAGTATTTATAGTGCCCATACGGGGTATGAGCAGTGGTATGGGTAGCGGTATGGGCCGGGGGATAGGTGTCCTCCGCATATCATGGGGACTACAATACTCAGAGGTTGGGTCTGTGGGCCGGCTTCTGGGCTTGACATTCAGGCTCCCTAGTAAAGGTTACAGTGCTTGCGAGTCGGAATGACGGGCCGACCTCTGGGCTTAATATTTGGCCCGCACCAGGAATATATATAACGACCACGCATACAACACCTGGAATTAGGAAGTCAGATCTCAAAACATTTTTTGAACGGTCATGCATATATGGATTTATTCTTAAAATAAAAAATACTAGAAGGTTTCAAAATTTTCGACTAAATAGACTGCTCACTACTATAAAAAGTATAGATGTTGAATCGATTCCACGAAAGTCCGAGACAGTTGCTATCATTATCTTCCTGTTGTATGGCACGCTTTGCATGATTGCGATCTACATGTGCTCTACAAACTCGTGCACATTAATATTGGAGTAACTGATTTCATTTGCTCCTTTATGGTTGTCATTTTCCAACAGCAAACTGCCTGGAAGTGGATGCAGGGCCCCTCCAATTCGTGTGAGCTATTGTGAAAAGCTTGTTGGAGATGATAGTTAATTAAGTGCATACTTAGGTAATGATTTTGCGGACGGTGTCATAAACACTTGGCCTAGTGGTTGTTGTGATAAAATACTATAAATGATCCAATCCAAAATATGGTGACTTAAGTGAACAAATGGAGAACGATGAGTGAGTGGCTTAACGTTAGTTCGTGGTTGGTTGGTGAGCTGTGTGCGTGTGAAGCGTCAAATTGAGGCTGCAAGTTGCAGGAGCCCGAGAAGAAGAAGAACACAAGGTGTGCTCCACGTTAGTTCGTGGTCGGTTCATCTTCTCGGTAGATTTTGACAGTAGGTAAAACCGTTGAATAAAAATAGTTGTAGCAAATGGAGTTTGCTTGTATGCATATGAAACAAAACTGTGTGAATCTATTTGCAATTTAAATATAATTGTAAAGTCAAAGTTGTTTGAATAATTGTATGGAACAAAGCGAGACTTGAACTCGTATGAATCAAAACAAATGCTAAACTTAATGACCAATAAAAATTGAATTAATTACAAACGTAATGTAATGTAAGTCATATCTAGAAATAGTTGTTTCAAGTAGTTATAACGTTTTGAATAATTTTTTAATGATAAAGATGAAACATATACACTTAAACGAGTAAAGTGCATTAGATGTCTCTTAACTCTTAATTTCGATCTATTTAGATCTTATCTTAACTTTTCATCTTCTTAAAGTCTGATTTTAATTGTTAAAGTGCACAAGTGGTCATTCCGTCCATTTTTCCGTTAAGTTTAGCGTATATTTAGGGAAAATGATAATTTTAATTGTTGAAATTTTCTTAAAAACTCTATTTGCACCTTAAGTTTTGGGCTTAACAATTAATTAGTCACCCATAACAACTTTACCCTAAACTTTTCAAACTTTACTATTAGCTCACTACCATTCCACCTGTGGTCTAGCGAATTTCTGGTGTGGTCCGGTGATTAGTGGAAAGGTAGTGGGCTATTGGTGAAGTTTGAAAAGTTTAGAGTAAAATTTTTAAGTTTAAAAATGTTAGGGGACAAGACTAAATTGTTAGATCGGAACTTAGGGTGCAAAAAGAGTTTTTTAAAAAAACTTTAGTACTTAAAACTATTATCTTCTCTAAAGATCCGTTAAGTTGAACGAAAAAACTGAACGGAAGGATCACAAGTGCGCATCATAATGAAAGCTAAGGTAAATAGTTTTTTTCAAAACATAAAAATTACTTAAAAAAAGTTGTTGTTAAGAAACACACCCGTAAAAAAGAAATACGAACCTAAGGATTAAAGATGTGGCTTTTCTTTGTTAATCGAAGTTGACTTCTCATCGTAGATGTTGGCTGTGACCTATCTACACTGGCCAATGCCGAGACGTAAGTGCAATACTATAGTAGTTTAATTTAACATGTTTCGGTTAAAAATAAGATAAATTATTGAAATCCCTAATGTTTGAGGAAACTATTGGTTAACCCCTTTAATTCTCAAAAATTTATACTTACCCCCTAACCATTCATGCAATTAGTTCACAATTAACTGTACTCCGCATGCGGCCAACCCATATAGCTACCGAGCTGAAGCCAATCTTGCGCAACCAGGGCTGTGGCACAACTAGCCGCATCTCCCACCAATTTCCACCCAGATTGCAACTATCGTAGCAACCACCAACTGCCCTTACTAATAGCTTCTTTACCTCTTGTAGCCAATTTAGAGAGTCTCATTTTCAAGCATTGTTGTAATGCTGAAAACCTTGTGGTCATCTTTATCAGCAGAACTCAAACTTATTATTGTGTATGACGCTTTTCATTATGTTAAATTTCTTATCCCTGCTTCCAAAGATGGTATATAAAATAATCGAGATTAATTTCTTATGTTGCATAAAATATTTTTCGACCCCAAGCAATGTATATAAACTAGTTATAAGGCTAAAGTTGAGTATAACATATAAAGTGTATACGGACTTTATCAATCTTTTATCAAAACAAAATGGAAAAACGGTTAGAGTTACGTTGAAGCGAATATATTTTTATTACTGTGATAAATACAGTATTTTTAAAAGTGGATAAGCGGTTGGAGTTGGCTCTTTATTACTTATACCCCAAATTGTGTTTCTAGCGTGGATTAATACATATGAAGAGATATTTATACCTCAAGGGTTCATTTGGTTGTCAGGATAAAAAATAATAGGATTGGATGATAAAAATGGGATTAGATGGGATTGTGTAGGATAAGATTACATCAAACTCTATCCCTTGTTTGGCTATAAAAAACATCTCATCCGTAACTTTAAAATCTCAGTCGTTGTCGTATGTGCAAGTCCAACACTATGAACCTTCATCTTCCCCAGCAACCACGGTCAAGCCATGTCCTCCGATCGAGCACTACGTCACGTCATCGGCAAGTAGATCGAGCGTATGTAGATCAAATCTGAAGACTCCTATGTGACTAATCCTCCGCTGCAACCCAAGCCTCCACTACAAGTCTGCAACACAATCGTCCCCATTTGCCAATAACCAGAGTTTTTTGCAGGTTCATCAAGCCCATACATCCTAACCTCCGATTCGAAACACCGAACCTTGAGAAGCGATAAAGAAGAGTGGTGATGGTTGTTCGATTGTTGAACTTTTTCAGCGAGAGAGAGAGAGAGAGAGGGCGTTCAACTTCAAAAGTGAGAGAAGTCGCCGTCGGTGACAGTCTCAACACCGGAGAAGCAAATGTCGGTGACTCGGCATGAGGTCGGAGAGGGAGAAGTTCACGCCAGTCAAGGAACAAGGAGAGCAACGCAACAGCGATGGTCGTGACTGAGAACAATTCTTTTCCAATCCCTGCTAATGACGCAGAGAGTGATAGTCCCATTTTTTACAGATAAAAACATTGAAATGGATGATTTTTATCCCATACCTGTACACACCAAATAAGGGATAAAAGATGTGAATTGGATAAAAATGATCTCATCTCTCTTTATCCCTGTAACCAAATATGCCCCAAACTTATTCTGCATGCACCTTCTAGTGTACTATTCTTTTGGCGGGATTTGAGAAATAATGTTTTAATTTTTAGAAAAATATATCTAATTTCAAGAAAATATTTTGGAGAAAATGTTTGATGTTAAAAGAATCTTCAGAACGGATGAAGTATTTTGTATAATGGATCATTATAAATAAAAAAGGGTAAAGTGCACTCATAGAGTCCTTTAACGTTAATTATTATCCAATTGGAGTCATATTTTAATATTTTGTATCAATAAGGTTATGTAACTCACATTTTTTACTGTTTGTAACACCCGTGGTCCTTTTGGACATTTTTATTTTTTTGGACAAATTTTAAAATGTAAATACCCTTCCAAGGTTTAGCGAAATTTTCGATTTTACCATCAATTTTTATAAACTCGCAAAAACCCTAAAGTTTGACCTTAACATTTATATACCCTTACGATTCTAAACTAAACATTTCCTTTCCACCTTTAACTCACCACCTTCCTACCCACCGTTATCGGAACATCACCGAACCACCGTTGACCTTTGCCAGAATGCTCAGGGCCACAAACGTCCTTCACCGGAGCATTCAAGGCTGCAAATCGCAAGCAATGGGCCATAAATTGCGAGCTGCGAGCCACGAAACACGAGCCTAGGTCGGTGGATCAGTGGCCCAGGGCCACGAATTAGTTACCCGGGGCCGTGAATCGGTGGCCCGTAAAATATTTTGGGTTCACAAATTCTAGGGTTTTAATTTCGCTAAACCTTAAGGTGTTTATATTCTCCAATTTGTCCAAAAGGGTAAAAAAGTCCAAAATCTTCACAACTGTTACAAAAATGTAAGTTACAGGACCTTATCGATACAAAATCTTAAAATAGGACTTCAATAGGATTATAATTAAAGTTACTGAATTATAGGTGCACTTTACTTGATAAGAAAAACGTTCATGTTGTATTATTGCGAAAATGATAACCCTCTAATTTATCTAAAAAAACTAAAGTGCACTTGGAAATAAATAAGAAATAATTGAAGTTTTTACGAATTGATGCGAAATTTGTAAAGAGAAAAGATTGAAGAAAAGTTGTAGTTCATAAAAAGTTCTTTTTGTCAAAAGAACAAATTTAAAGTAACCTAGACAATCAGTTTCGAAAAGAAAAATACAAATCCAGATCCAAATGCCTTGTTACCCCCTTCCGCGGAAGCTTACGTAATACGGAACGCCTGGTGGCATAAGCAGGAACCAGAATCGGGGGAAACAGTAAACGAAGTTCCCTTGGTGTAGTGGTCCAAACCCACCCGATTAATTTTTTCCTTTTACTCTACTCATACCATTAACTTGTAGTGCAAGTAACGAGGAACGTCTGAACATAAACACACATATGCATATACATACAGATACATATGTGATACAACATAACTATACAAGCATGCGTTTACATATATAGAGCCAGAACCTAATATCCAGAATATCTACGTGTGTGGAGGGATCTGGCACACCAAGATCCATAGAACTAGTGGTGGGCATTCGGTCGGTTCGGTTAAAATCAACCGAATTGAGCGGTTAATTCGGTTTTCGGTTTTGGACCGTAATAAATCGAATAAACCGAATTCACCCATAAAACTGAATAAACTGAAACCGAACGGTTTCGGTTCGGTTTTTTAACCGAATAAACCGAAAATTTGTGTAAATTCGAATTTTGACAAAATTTTCCCTATTTTTTATATCACCTCATTAAATTTGTTGAATGAAACAAAACAATTAAACAATTGCAACAAGATGATTCAAAAAAATGTCCAAAATATGAAAACAATACCAACATAAATTAAATGTAAATAAAATAAAATAAAGGATTTCGGTTTTTTCGGCCGCAAAACCGAAACCGAACCAAACCGAATTAACCGTTATTCTGTTTTGACCGAAACCGAACCGAAAAACCGAATTAACCGAACCAAAACCGAAAGCTGTTTGGTTATCGGTTTTTCGGTTTTGGCCAACCATGCACACCCTACATAGAACGCAACTCCACGTAGGTCACCACTACTGCTAAACAGAGAACATAAGACAAACCGTCAGTAACTTCAGAATGTGCTCAAATCAAAATCGGATCTTGCAGAATAGCAGAAAAATCTCAAACGGGACTACCTTTTTTCCAAATCAGAAGACAAACTCGGAATTATTAATACCTGAAAATCAAACACCTAAAAGCACCGAGAGACTATACTCCTCGGGCTTCTTATCAGACGAGCCTGAAAAAGAGAACAATATAAGGGTGAGTCCTCGTTGAGAACCCAATAAGGGTCAGGCAAAGGGTAGGGGTCTGAGGTCCGGGGTATGCCGAACCAATATACCTGCATAGAAAACACAGATGCAAACGGACAACGGATATACAGATAATAATAATAACCATATCAGTAGTCAGACAGAATCGGCAGACCTCTGAGGTTTTTAGCCTTACAGAAGAGATTTTTCAGATATATTAGATGCATGGTACCTGTCCGGGGTCCGGGGTCCCCGCTGCCGACAAAACAGATCCATATAACAGAATACAGAAGGAAGCTTGCCGGACAAGTTATCCTGCACTCCCAAAAGGAAACTTGTCGGGCAAGTCATTCTGAAGCAAATAGCAGAACTTTGAAAAGGTAACTTGTCGAACAAGTTATCCTAAAGTAAATAACAGAATCCACTCACATAGCCGAGCCTATGCCATAAGCTAAGTTTGGTATTACCTGGGCTAGAGGGAGCCGAGGACCAAATCGCAATACTGAAAAAGTGTGAGGAATTGTGAAGAAACGGTCAGGCGAAACCCCCAAGAGAAGGTGAAGTCCCTCCAGGCGAAGGCGAAGCCCCTTCAGGCGAAGGTGAAGCCCCCCACAGGCGAAGCCCCCAGGGCGAAACGAAGTCCCCCAGGGTGAAGGCGAAGTCCCCTAGGGAGAAGCGAAGTCCGGGGGAAGGCGAAACCACCCACGCGAATCCTCCAGGCAAATCCGCCCATGCGAATCCCCTTCCTCAGATCAAGTGAAGGCCTTTCCTCAGAAATGGCGAGGCCCTTTTATCAAACCATGCGAAGGCCCTTCTTCAGAACGGCGAAACCTTTTCCTCAAATCGGCGAAGGCCCTTCTTCAGAACGGCAAAGCCTCTTTCTCAGGTCGACGAAGGCCCTCCCTCGGATCACTGAAGGCCCTTCTTCAGAACGGCGAAGCCTCTTCCTTAGATCGGCGAAGGCCCTTCCTTAGATCAGTGAGGCCCCTTTCTCAATTCATGTGAAGCCTCTTTCCCAATCATGCGAAGCCTCTTCCCCAGATCGACGAAGACCCTCAGACACACCCTTTAGCCAAACTTAGCCTCATTTACCCCTCATACATATTATAAGCATCCCAGAATGCAAAATCAAGAAAAAACTGAACCCTTACTTTATTCACCAAAGATTTCCGAACCGAGTTTTCACGCAAATTCTCATAAACTGATTTCGGTAGAGTTTCAGCTTAGTTTTTGTCTCACTCTCTGTTGACAAATCATCAAAAGATCACATAATACACATTTAGGAACCATAAAATCACATATCTAAGTGGCTCCGTCACACGCACCAAAAATTCAGACGTTAACGGTTTTTCACACCGAAGCTTATTTACAAAATCTGATCTATAGAAAAGTATATAACTTCTCCCGAGGATTAGTTTAATATATTTACCTCAAAATTTGGGGGAAAATTGGTGGAGAAAGTATAATAAACTCAAACTCATGACAACTACAAAAATAAAAATGGATTAGTAATAAAAATTTAATTATATCCAAACAATCTCACAAAAACTACATCACATAAATCCAAATTAAATATACTAAAAGATTATTAAACAAAAATTAAAGATTAATTAGACATGGTCTCAAACCACAACATATCAAATTTAAATGACTTAGATAAAACTGTAAATAGAAAACATGAACCAAACTTTTTTTTACCTAACCAAGTTGAGTTGGCTTCTTTTATAGATGCAATTTGGGTGTGTGAAAAAATGGATCATTTAAGTTAGGGTTTAGTAATAAGTGGGTTTAAAAACTATTTTGGATTGATTGGGGAGCTAGTGAGTAAATTATTACATTAATTCTCATAATTTCTATCATAAACCCAATACCCCATCAGCTTTGGGGGCCAGAAGCACTTCGTCATTGAATAGTTCCGCTGCCAAAGTTGGAACAACAAAAAGCGTTGCCAGTTGTTTTCCCTTGACCACGACATCCTCAACAATGCTTTGAGCCTACATCTGCATCTGGGTAAGTCCTCAATGCTCATATCTCCTGGTGGACCAAAGCTGGAAGTTGACATCTTCATTGAATGGTGCAATTGAACCTCCAACGAACTCCTCTATATTATATTCGCGCCGAAAATGAGAAGAGCCCGCCTGAAAACGTGAAGGGATGATGGCCAAAGGGGTAGTCAAATGGGAGGTTGTCCAGGTCATAGTGGGTGTAAGTGTATTTGTGTCCACATATAGCTGATGCATTACCATCTCAGCAGCTAACGTCGAAGATAACGGAAAACTGGACGGAAGGACCTTGTACGCACCGAAAGTTTAAAAATGGGACTTCAAGAGGACAAAAACTCATAATGGGACCCCAATAGGACAAACTTAAAAGTTAAGGGACCACCGGTGCACTTTACTTTATATTTCATAGTGTCAAATAAAAATTATTTTACTACTATTTATTTGTAAAAAATGTAGAATATTTTATTGCTGTAATAAATGCAGGATTCTTCAAAATAGCGAAACTGTTGGAGTTGAGCAAAAATAATTTGGAGAATATGACTTTTGCTTTCCTATTTTAGATAAATTTTTTAGGAAGCTATTGGAGATGGATAGAGTTTTTAGTCAATTAATATAAAATACTCTTATTTTAATGAGTAACAACAATAAATTTTACGATATATTTTGTAAAAAAACAAAAAGACAATAGTTACACCCTCTTACTTTCTAATTGTTTTATGGAGTTTTTTTATATAGAAAATCCTAAATAATTAATATGTTTCCTTTCACTAAGCTTTTATTTATCTCATCTACCATATTATCATAATTTTAATTATATTTCCATCAATTTAGTACAACTTTCAATAATATTTATTTTACCCTTAAATAAATTCTAGACAATTTTCAGCAACTCTTTTTTTACATATCATTAGAATGATAAACTGGAAAATTGTAGTATAAATTAATACAGTATAGAGTATGGATGACAGTGGATTGGTTAAAACCATAAACCATGGATAACCGCACTGTAATTGACGGATTTATCCGCTGTTTCTACCGTGGTTTCACAGTTATGGGTGGCTAGGGAAAACCGCGACTCTGGTAGTTGCGGTTGTGGTTTAGGGGTATCAGCACCGCGGATATCCGCTAACCGCGAATAGTGAATGCTCGCTAACCACGAAGCCCAATTCAATTAAGCTCAATCCGATAATCTCTTCCTTATCCACTAAAACTACCCTACGACCACTACCCTAGCCCACCGAATCCAATCTCATTCTTGGTCCTAGCAATTACTAATTTAATTATAAATTTAATCAAAATCGAACCCACATATGCACGGATGTATGTGGAGGAATAAAATGATCAATGTGCTTGTAGAAAGTAATATATAAGAGTATTTTATATGTGCGTGTAGTTGATGTATGATTATACTTGAAAATTTAAGTTATATTGCATAGTTAAATTTATATTTCGTGATTAACCGCAAACCACAGATAACCTTGGTTACGAGTGTCAACTAGAAATGACATAAGAAAATCCGCAAAATCGTGGATATCAAAAAAACCACGGTTAATATCATGGTTATATCCATCCGTAGATAAACTGAATCGTTGTCATTCCTAGTATAGAGGAAGTCGAAAGAAAGTCATTTCTTTTTTTTATATTTAAGATAGTCATTTCCTTATATATATATATACATACATATATATATATATATGAGTATATTTATAAATAAATAAAAAAGATAAAGTGATCGAGGAAAGGAATAGCGCAGCAGAAGACCTGCGCCGTTGCGCGTACAAATATGGAAGTCATGGAGCGTAGCCATTTAGCATACCGACGAACTGGAGAAAGGAATTCCGGCAAAAACAAACAACAAAATTAGCGCCACACACACAATCTCTCTCTCTCTCTCTCTCTCTCTCTCTCTCTCTCTCTCTCTGCCAGTTACCTTCCAAATTCCTTTCCCGCTCCCGATTGGTAGGTACAGAAATCCCCCCCGCCATTAACCAGAGGCAAGGCAAGCTCTCCCTCTCTCTCTCTCTCTCTCTCGTGAATCTCTTCTTCTCTTATAGAACAAAGAAAATTCGCGATTCCGTTAACAAACCCTAACCTTTTTTGGTTTTGGGGCTTCCCGAATTTTCTGGAGCAACATTGAGTGATGTTTTTGTTTAACTCGGCGATTTAGCGAGTAATTACGACGTGGATCGATCTTTGTTTTCTTTTGTTTTTTTATTTGTTTGCGAATGTTCATGGGTTAATGTACGCTCTTATATTAAATTATCATGTGCTTAATTGATGCCATAATGATTAACAAGTAGATGTACTTAGGTTGGGGAATCTTTTTACTAGAACTTTCCTGCGCTAATGATACCTCTGCCTGCTGAAGGACGGGGCTCTTTTTTTTTTTTTTTGTGCCCTGTAACGGACCAAATTTTTTCTTTCTTCAGTCGCTCAGTACTTCTTTTACATCATCACCTTCTACCTTAGATCATTTTACTGTGGCAATATCTGTCCCTGTCCCCCTCAGTACTTTCCTTCCCTTAAGTCCCGTCTTTAGAATGTGAATCGAATCGTTTGGTTTTCAAAGATAGCATGTTTATCCATTTGGGTTTTCCCTTGCTTTTAAAATTTCACCACTTTATTTGAAAAAGAGAATAGAGTCTTACTTACAGTCGAGCAATACGGTGCATCACGCATGCTGATTTTGAAGAATATATTCATTTGTTTATTCTATATATTTTGTGGAGTAAGTATTCGTCTGTGATGTTACCTTTAAGACAATCAATATGAATGCTTTTTGATACAGAGGCTGGAGCTGGAGCCCGAGAAGAAAAGGATAGTCTATGGGGGACGCCGCAGGAAGAGGTTTGGAATGCCAGAAGATTATGGATGGGAAGGGGAATAACGGGAGTGATTCAGAGAAGGACATCCCTTCTTGTTGCTTGAAGGCTAGAGCTTCAAGCCCTGAGCTTGAGGCAAAATGCCATTCGACTGTTGTTTCTGGGTGGTTCTCAGAACCTCAGTCTTCTTCTGGTCATTATCATAGTGTTTCAGTTCTCTTCTGGCTCTCTTGCACCCATATGTAATCATATGAGCGTGTGTCGCTTGTTTAATTTGCTTATTGTTTTGCATCCATCTATTCTTTTGTGCAGAAGGAGATGGAAAGAGATTATACTTTAACAATCCTATGTGGCCTGGTAAAGCTCAACCACACACATGATCCTTTTCCTGTTGCATTTGTATGTCTGTTAGGGTGTACTAAGTTATTTCTGAGATCTATATGGCCAAATATAAAAATAAAATATAATTCATCTTATGAATTTATGTGGATTTTGCTCTTTTACAGATTATATAAGAACTTGTCTCCAATGAGGTGAATGAGGTGAATGGGAACATAAGATTCATATAACTAACTTTAAGAGGCTGAATTTGGGGTCTAGTGATTGACTAAAATTTGTCTGAGACAATTTTCTACCTTTTTCTGGGTTCCCAAAATAGAATGTCTGCATCATGTGATAAGTTTCGTTTTTCTGCAAGAACACTCAATAATCCCTGTTATTGCCTAGCTGAAGGTTTGCTTCTATCTTAATATAGTATGATACACTAGCATCAAGGTTATATTCCAGAGGGTGCTTAGAGCGACCAAGGAGATATGGTTGTTTTCCTGTTAACAACACTCTTAATTTGTGGTTTTCTTTTGTAGGAGAAGCACATTCCTTGAAAGTTGAGAAAATATTGTACAAAGCCAAGTCTGAGTACCAAGAAATACTTGTATTTGAGGTTTGGCGTTCTTTGGTGTCTCTGAATCTTCACCCTCTGTTGTCTTCCTTCTCTTCGCATACAGTTTATTTATTGTTTGTAATGTTTTTATTTTTTTGGGGTACTCTCAGTCTGGTTTTGTGTTTATTCTCTCTGCAGTCATCAACATATGGAAAGGTGCTCGTTCTTGATGGTATTGTTCAGCTGACTGAGAAGGATGAATGTGCTTACCAAGAGATGATAGCTCATCTTCCGCTTTGCTCCATCCCATCTCCAAAAACTGTAATATATGTTATCCATATTCACTATTATGTTTAAGATAATTAAGATGGATTATTTCTTTAACACTCATTCTTGTAGATACCATCACTAAAGGTTGCTGAATGCTTCTTGAATTTTCATTCTCGTTGTACAACATTTCGCATTGGTTTCTGGCTTAATTTTTATCCGTTACCAAAACTGGGATCTAAAATGTGTTCTTTTCAATAACTGCAAACTATTTTCTCTTTCTTAAGTTCTTAAACAGTCACTGACATTAACAGATCAACTGCGGTTTTAAAAAATTGTTTGTTTCTCTTGTTTCTAGGGCATCATCTTTATCAAACATGCATTAAGAATTTGAAAAATCTTGTTAAATAGCCCAAAATCATCGGGAATACAGAAGAAGTTGAATGCTATATGCTTAATTGGAATGTTGATGTGCTTTAACTGTGACTAACACAAATTTCACGGTTCAGTTTTGTCAGTTGTCTGTCTGTTGGCAAACTTTGCAAATGTGCTTAGTTTAACCTTTTTTGCCCTTCCATTCTCATTGTCACCTTGATACCTTGATGACTGTCCTTTCTCGCTGTCACTTTGGTTACTTCATGCTGCAGGTTCTGGTTGTTGGTGGTGGGGATGGAGGTGTTCTAAGAGAAATTTCTCGCCACAATTCTGTTGAGCAAATTGATATATGTGAGATAGATGGAATGGTTATAGATGTATGTACCCTCTGTGCACGTCTTTTACTCATGGCCCATGGGTGTATATGTTTAGCACTTTTTTGAGTTCCACTTT
Source organism: Stellera chamaejasme (assembly GCA_024586325.1). Lineage (NCBI taxonomy): Eukaryota > Viridiplantae > Streptophyta > Magnoliopsida > Malvales > Thymelaeaceae > Stellera > Stellera chamaejasme. Next base: position 6,028,164 of record CM044982.1, on the reverse strand, counting down.
TCTTCTTTTCTCCCTAGATAAGTAAGTTGCGGGTGCAAGTTGTACATATGTTTTGCTTGAACATTCGTAACCTCTTTCTCCAGGTTTGTAAGAAGTATTTCCCCCAACTATCTGTTGGATTTGAAGACCCTCGTGTGAAGCTTCATGTTGGTGATGGTATGTTTTTGAATAGCACATTTTATTCAGTATACTGTGTTTGAGTTTCTGTTCTGCACGACCACTCTTGATTACCAATAGTTGAGTAGTTGACAATTGTATGTTTTCTTATCCCCAGCTGTTGAATTTCTTAAGCACATCCCTGAGGGAAAATATGATGCAGTTATTGTGGATTCATCAGATCCTGTTGGTAAGTGTTCCATTATGATATTTGAAAAGATACAGCCTTATTCAATTTGAAAAGATTTTTAATCAGCTGGAAAGGTACAGCCTTATTCAATTTGAAAAGATTTTTTAATCACATCAAATGATATTTATAGTAGGAGGCTTGTTCTATGATGCGTGCTGATTTTGCAATACCAATCTTGTAATGTAGCATCTCTACAGGAAGTCAACAATTATATAACTGCATTCCCATCTCATGATATATCTCTATGAAAGTGAAGAAAAACCGTTTAAATGTTGACTTGAATTTTCTTCTCATTATTAAACCTCATTAGAGGGTTGTGTCAATCAAAGACATCCTCAGTATAACTTTGCGAACTACACTTTTTGCATGCGCTTCAATGTTAGATTGAATTAATTTGAATCTATGAACTTGTCTCCAACCCTAATCTGGTTGGCATTAAGTTGCATTACAGTGTTGATTGAATTGCATCCATAGCAGTTGTTTATAATACGTTTTTGGGCAATTTATCTATGTGAAACTTAGGTCCTGCTCAGGAGCTTGTGGAAAAACCATTCTTTGAGACCATAGCTAGATCATTGAGGCCTGGTGGTGTGCTCTGTAACATGGCTGAAAGTATGTGGCTTCACACGCACTTGATCGAAGATATGGTTCATATTTGTCGTGAAACATTTAAGGGTTCCGTCCATTATGCATGGGCTAGTGTTCCAACATATCCAAGGTATCGGAGAATCAAGTGATGATGCCTTGTCTGTTCCCATTATTTTCTGTGAACATATGTGTTTTGGTGTTTCGAGATATAACACTCAGGGAATCAATTAATTTAACCAGATTTTTAAAATCATAATCAAGCAGAACTTTCGTGGATGTGGAACCAGTTTAAAGTCATTTGCAGCTTTTTACTGGTCTAGTTTTGACTCTTATGTTTTCTTTTAAAAAAAAAAAAATACTTGCAGTGGCGTAATTGGTTTCATGCTGTGCTCCACAGAGGGCCCTGCTGTTGACTTCATGAATCCTATCAATCCAATTGAGAAATTGGAAGGAGCTGTTGAACACAGAAGAGAGCTTAGGTATTATAACTCTGAGGTGAGTGATTCTTTCCTATTGATCCGTGTCACGCACAACAGATAGAAATATATGTAGGAGTATTATCTAGCAAGCATAGTCTCTCGGCTTCCAGGATAAGCTAGCTATAAATGGTGTCACATGGTATGCATAGGATTCAAATTTTCCCCTGGCCTCATGGTTGCCTTCTGTTATGATTATAGATGCACAGAGCTGCTTTTGCGCTGCCGGTTTTTTTGAAGAGGGAGGTCAGATTGCTGGATGCCTCTAAGAACCTGGCTTGAGGAGCTCGTTTGTTTATAACAAGTAGTAGGTGATAGATACATTGTACGGTGTAGATGCAGGTTGGAACATTCTCTAGGTTTTGAGCAACAAAATTTACCCGAGTTCATTCTTGCAAATTGGTCAGTAAAAAGGACGGAAATATGGAGTAGAGAATAAAAATGAAAAGGATAGTAGGAACCGCTGATGCGTTAATTTGTTGTGTTACAAACTCCAAAGTGAGAGTGATGTGGTGCTTTTAGTTTGAACTCTTCTTGTTATGTGCATTATTTGCTGTCTCATTACACGAAATACCCATCATTTTAGGCCCTCTCGTTTGGTTGCAGGGATAAAAAATAGTGGGATGGGATGATTAAGATGGGATAGGGTGGGATTACCTAGGATAGGATTGGATGAGATACGAATAGCTGATGCGTTATTTTGTTGTGTTACAAACTCCAAAGTGAGAGTGATGTGGTGCTTTTAGTTTGAACTCTTCTTGTTATGTGCATTATTTGCTCATTACACGAAATACCCATCATTTTAGGTCCTTAAGGAATGGAGGAAGTTGCAATTTGCATGGTGTGCGAGTTATAAATCAATGAGGCTTGAACTGTTCATTTATTTTGAAAAAAAAAAGTTAATGTAAAGTCTAGTCAAGCCAAACATCTCAATGTTCACGTTTGATTTGAAATACTACCTTCCGTCTTAAAAGAAATGATGTATTTCGTTTTAATATTTAATCTATGATTTTATTTATTGAACATTAAAATGTAAAATAAAATATTTTAAATGAAATTATAGATTAATGTGTCTAGTTTCGAAATACATTTTTTCCCAAAAAAAATTAATGAATTTTTTCTAGTAATGAATTAAATTTCTGACAACATTAAAAAAGAAACGCACCAATTTTTTGTAGATGAAGAAAGTGTACTGAGCTTAAAAACTTATTCAAGTTTGGCTGGCTTGATAAACAAGTAATGAACGAGCTTTAAATCGAACCGAATTCCAGCTGAACTGAGCTCGAGAGTTTTCACCCCTACTCAAGTTTAGGTGTGCCAAATTGCACTCCTAACAATGAGTGGCAATATTCATGTCATCTCTACACACCAAAGAGCTCAAATACCCCACATTTTTTACATTGTAGCCTGTTCATATAAATTCAAAATTAAATTTTAATCAAATTTTAAGCTCGATATAAATTTCAAGCTGAACACGAAGTTTCGTTCAACCCGTTTTCGGTCCTAAACTTGAATGGCCTAATTTTGCCTTCAAACTTAGCTCGTTGGTGTAAATTACTTAATCAGCCAACCATCCGTTAATTGTGCCGACATGTCGCACATCGAAATCCATATATGATAATAACAACAAGGTTTAATTGCCCACACTTCGTAGCAGTGTAAATTGCAATATTTTATAAGAATTTAATAAAGATGTAATATTAAGTGAAATAAATGTATATTTTTATGAAATAAATGATAAAATATATAATTATTATGGGTGAAAAAATTCGGTCTAAGAATTTTAACATTTTATCATATGAAGTTTAAAACATTAGGGACCAAACGCAAAATAATAAGAAATAAAAGTAAAATAGAGATTTAGCGTTTTAAACAATTTGAAACACAATTAAATAAAATCACTAAAGTATGATGAGGTGACACAATCTTATTAGGTGGATACTATTCATACAAAATTTTGTGTACATGTATAGAGTTTTAAATACAAATACTAATTACACATTATTACTTTTCGTTAAAATCATCAACACTCAAAGAATGAAAAAAAACTATGCCATAAGATTTGAAACTTTGATGACAACATGTTACTTTTTAAATAGTTATAAACTGTAATGGATTTTTCTTTCGTACAAAAAAACGACATTACACTTAATGATGTTTTGAAAATTTAGGGTCGGGGTCAATGCTCTACTTTCAAAATAGTTAAAGGCAAGTAATGGAGTTTGTCTATATATTTATATATTGATGACATATATATTGGGGGTATTATTCGTCAATAAGAGAATTCATAAAACTGTATTTCTTACAAATTTTATATTCACTTTCAAAATTACCAAAACTTTCGATCTCCATAAAAAGCATTAACTAACACACTTTAAAGCAACCAAAATGAAGAAGAAAAAGTGAAGAAATAAGATGGATGAGGTGCGTATTCATCAACTAAACTACCAAATATTTGTGGTCTACTTTTATGAAATAAAAGAGAAATAAGTAATAATGATTGTAGGTAAAAAACTCTTTCGCCTAGTTAAAAACTCAGATTTCTAAAATATCGATGACCAATACACATAATAATTAGAAATAAAAGTCAAAATAATGTTCCTAAAAAAATGTTTTCTCTCATAAATTTCTAAAATTTCGAGAACTAATACACATAATAATTAGAAATAAAAGTCAAAACAATGTTCTCTAAAAAAATGTTTTCTCTCATAAATTTCATTTCATTTTTCAAATTTACAAACTTTTCCTCTATAAATAATAAATGAACACACTTTAAAAGAAAAAAATGCAGGAAAAAATAGATGATGTGACACAACACAATTGATTTCATATTAATTTTCAAAAGTACCAATTTTTTTCCTATTAGTAACATAATAAATATAATTAAAAATTTAAAAAAGTTAAAAAAAATTAATGATTTTTTTTAAAAAAACTAATGAATGTCGTTGTGGCACTATTCATCAATTATTCACCAGCAGTGAATTTTTCGCCATTTCATTTTTCAAATTTACAAACTCTATAAATAGTAAATGAACACATTTTAAAAGAAAAAAATGCAATAAAAAATAGATTACGTGACACAACACAATTGATTTCATACTAATTTTCAAAATTACCAATATTGTTCCTATTAATAACATAATAAATATAATTAAAAAATAATTAATATAATTAAAAATTAATTGATATAATTAAAAAAAATTTAAAAAATTAATGTAAAAAGTTTTTTTAAAAAATAATGAATGACATGACACAACCCTATTGGTTCTGCCACTATTCATCAACTATTCACCAGCAGTGAATTTTCCATCATTTCATTTTTCAAATTTATAAACTTTTTCTCTGTAAATAGTAAATGAACACACTTTAAAAGAAACAAAATGCATGAAAAAATAGATGACGTGACACAACACAATTGATTTCATACTAATTTTCAAAATTACCAATTTTATACTAATTTTCAAAATTACCAATTTCATACTAATTTTCAAAATTACCCATTTTTGTCTATTAATAACATAATAAAAAAATAAAAAATAAAAATAATAATTTAAAATAATTTAATGAATGACGTGGCACAATCCTATTGGTTATGCCACTATTCATCAACTATTCACCGACAGTAAATTTTCTGTAAATAAATAGAGAGAATAAACTATTCACTAGCAGTGAATTTCCTGTAAATAGATAAAGAGAATAATAGGGGCTTCAAACATACAATTTTTTGGGTGAATTTTTTAAAAATCTCCTCTCAAAAATAGATCAATAATATTCACAAACCAGTGATTGATTTAGAAAGATACATTAGCAAAATACAAACCCCTATTGCCGAAAAACAAAAACAAATATGTACAACAAATCACTGTTGGAGAGATAGTTGAGAGAGGGGTGAATTTTAAAAGTGAATTTTGTAATTTTTTGGTGAATGATTTTTTTGAACTTCATAATGTTTGAAGCCCCCTAATGACAAGCCAGATTGATTTAGAAAGATACATTAGCAGCCGATTGCATGTTGGAGTCCTTACATATTTTTAACTTTGAACCCAAGTATCCAAATTCCAAAAACAACGTACAGGTACCTGTATGTACCAGAGGAGACCCAAGTTTAGGTACTTAATTGCATTGGCATTTTTGAGAAAATAAAGTAGTAGTGAAAACTGAATGAGGGTAATTAATTTTTTCTTAAAAGTACGATCCGTATATCTTTACTGTAAATGTTTCTGCTCTACCATAGAAAAAGATTGTTTGCATTTAAAATTTAAATCACACCTAAGCTTTTTGTTAATGAGTTTCATTTGCCCTTTTTTCGCAGATAATGCTATTTAAAATTATCAAATGTTAGTAAGTATTTTTAAATACTTCAATCTTCATGCTCCTGACATATCAATTGATATGGACCGAATGAAGTATTATAAAATGTAAATAATGGTGAAATAAATAAGATAGCTCATAAATACTAAACGATCACTACCATAAAATTAAATTTAATATTCAAAATATTACCCTAATCTATGGAAAAATATTAGGTGTAAACGTACATACAAATATGAGGGTAAACGTGCTCATGGCCTCTAATTACTTATAAATAATTCAGAAGTTTAGAATATAATTCCATCTTTTTTTTCCTTTTTCGATACAGAGGGGTAGAGTGTTGAAGATATTGCAGACTCGGACTCGAGATCTATACAAGTGTTCTCAAGAACATAACCACTAGGTTAAATGATCAGGACACTCCAACTTTTTTTCTAGAATCTTTCTATACATTTTTCTCCAATTTATAGAAACTATTCTCTCCTCTCATAAAAAAATTAACTATCTCTTAAAATTAATTTTTAAAAAAGAAAAAGAAAAGAAAAAGAAAATAAAATAAAACACACCAATAGTTTAGTAGGTGGGTAAATTTGAATGATCCAGAAAAAAAAAAGTCGTGTGACCGATTGCAGATAATTGAAACCCCAGAAGTGGATGCGTCCGGTGTGCCACGTGGCTATCACTGTTGGGCGACTAGGCTAGCTAGCTACTTGAAATTGCCAAGCGCTTCTCTCTCTTCTCCACTCTCACTTGCCTCGCTCTTTGGAATTTATTCTTTCCTTTTCAGGCGTCCGGAGATTCTGAGTGCACCGCTTTTCGGATCCAAATCCGAGGTTCCGATCCGCTTCTTTTCTGAAGCCGGAATCCACAGGTATCGTCTCCGGATCCATATTGGTTTTTCGTTCCTGCTCAATTCTCGCTTGCAATACTCTTGTTCCCCCCCCCCCCCCTTGTATTTTCGATCACTTCATGTCAGATGAATATCCTGTGCAGTGAACAGAGAAAATAGTTAGATGTATTTGAATAATCTAGTTGCGCGTGTATGTTGTGTTCTCTTGTAATTGATCCGAAGCTTGTTGACAGATTTGTGAGTTTTGATGAGAGTATGTTTAAGTCTGTAGTTAAGTTGTGAAGGGAACTACTAGCTTTTGAATAACACTTACCGGTGTTCTGATTTTTTCTTTATAGAAATCCGTGGCAATGTGCTGATTGTCCTGCCAAACAACTAAAGGGAGATAAATTAGTGGTTAATTGTAGATGGTATGCAGCAGCTGTATACGGCAGGTCATTGTTCGTGCTGGCCATATACGACTATTTACCTCCAAGAATGTGCGATTAGCTAACGCCAGTTTCAAATTGCACCCTTGCTTTGGCTTGACTTATACTTGGACGCGTGAACTTCAAACAAGCATCAGAATGATGGTTGATTCGAACACACCAGAAAAAGGAGGCTCTGTGGTTGATATGTTGCCTGGGAGAGATGAAGATGGTAGATGTATTAGTGGAGGATGGAAAAGGTTGGTTCCGTTTGAATATAATACTCCATAATTTTTTTAGGAGGCTCTGTAACTCGCCATTTTGAGATATAAGTATGGCATACAAGCTGTGAAATTGTGTGTACATGTTGATTATGCAATATCAACCTTATAATGGGACATGACTAGAGCAATTATCTCAACTCATCGACATCTCATGATATTTTCCATGAAAGTGGAAAAACCTATGATGATACGGTTTGAAATTTCATCTCATTATTCATTCGAAAGAATGTTGCGATTGGAAGGGTATCCGGCATAAAACTTTTCCAATATGCTTCTCCATGAATTTATAGTGTCAACTAATTTTTGACAATTAATTGCCACTATAAATTTCATGTCATTGACCCCAACGTAGTTGGGATTAAGGTGTTGTTGATGATGATTTGTTTGATTGATCCTGATCGTACGACATCGATTCATTCGTTCTTCTTGTCATACAACTCTAAATTTTTGGCTTGTCCAACAAAATTGGTATCTTTAGAATCATTGACTTTGGATTAGCTAGTGGAGAATTAGAAAGTGTAGTCTCAGCCATCTTGCACGTACTTGTATCATGCTGTTGCACCCTAACCCGTTTCATAAACTTGGCTCTGCTGGAAGCACTTGTGGCACTATTAAGAGATTATATATTTAATAGTCTGATGCTCAACTCACCGATTGTAGTGGTTTAGGTGTCTGCCTTTTGGTCTTGTGATACAAAATAGGGGATAAAGGAAACTAAAGCCTTCCCCATTCTATGGTTGGTGTGAAATGAAACAGGAATATATACTGATCCTTTCTCAATCATAGGTGTCAGGTTAAATAGGCCATTAGCTTCTGTTATTGTCCTGAGGAGACTGGGATTTATGCTTATTCGCAGATGATTTTATTATTTCAAGGATAACTCGGTTTCTGAACAAGCTGGAGACTTGAATTCAAATTTATAATGTTGCTGCGAAAAATTAACAGTTATCTCTTTGAATTTGACAGTGAAGATGGAAAGTTGAGCTGTGGTTACTCAAGTTTTCGGGGGAAACGCGTTACCATGGAGGACTTCTTTGATATTAAAACTTCCAAAATTGATGGGAAGATGGTGTGCATGTTTGGTATCTTTGATGGTTAGATCATTTTTATTTTTCTTTTATCTTTTTTCCCCATTCTTTTCTCTGTTTATTGTTAGCACATGGTTCAATGTTGATTGTATCCACCACTATCAGATGGCATCTAATATGCTTTAAGATAACAATTAGATCATCTGTTATCTCCTGAGAGTTGGTTGCTTGTTCCTTTGGCTGAAAGGGAAAGAAGTATAGAGGATTGTACAAAGCTTCAGCTGAAAGTAAGGGATAAAGGAGATGAGAGGCTATTTGTCCGTTGAAATTATCCCATCTTTCTTTTAAATGCAATAGCTAAATGTTCACAACTTTAAGTACCCATTAGCTTTTCTAGATACGACTAGAAACTCACATGACTAGAACTTTACAAACAAGTACTTCATGAAACATGATAATAGTATATTAGTTCCACTTCAGTTGATTACTTTGTATTGTGAGCTCTATGCGGGTAATTTTAAGGGTATTAGGTTAACCTAAATATGATCCCAAATTGAACATTTTAAGCCATTTCATTTGAAGTTGAAAGTATGTATACAATATAGGATTATCTATGTTTTTATTTCTGTCTTTTACAAGACAAAGGGAGCCATTTCTAGAGACGAAGTAGTTGCTGATAATCAACTTCTTGACAATAATATGCAAATAATCCGGTCCAGTTTCTTTCTTTTCTTTTTTTGAGGGTAGTGATAACACTGATGATGGAGATGTTTTCTGCCCCTGCGTGTGGTGGTGTGTGCAAGGGGGGGAGGGCGGAGGTGATTGAATGCTCATCTTGTGTAATTTTTTATTTCAGGACATGGTGGTTCTCGTGCTGCTGAGTTTTTGAAGGAACATCTATTTGAGAATCTTATGAATCATCCTCAATTCATGACAGACACCAAATTAGCTATCAGTATGCTTACCCCCCCCCCCCCCCCACTCAAAAGTTGTCCTTCTGTTCTCTAGTTAACCGTGCTGAAACCATTCATGTGTAGTATTAAATTTATAATTCCTTGTGTCTGGGACCTTCACGATTCTGATACAATTTGGTTTCTTGTTTGTGCTTGCAGCTGAGACATACCAACGGACTGATGTGGACTTCTTAAACTCCGAACGAGATTCTTATAGGGATGATGGTTCAACTGCTTCAACAGCAGTGTTGGTCGGCAGTCATCTGTATGTTGCCAACGTTGGTGACTCTCGAACAATCATTTCAAAGGCTGGAAAAGGTACATAGTTTTGGAATTGTTTTTGGAACATATACTCCCTTAGTTCCACTCATATTGGTTTGAGTGTACTATCTTGCAATTGCTTTGAAGAAACCCTTAGTTGTAGTGCAACATGTGCATCTATGGAAGCATAAAATAAGGCCAGGGATGACATAGGCACAATGATTCTTTAGCCTTTTCGTTGTCCGTGGTTCCTGATGAATATTCTGGAAATAAACTGTCAAAATTTTGTTTAAGGTGTTTGGTGACTTTGGTCTACCTTATGGGTTGCTTATCTGTATTAATCCATATGTTTTTTCTTTTATACTACATTAGAGTAGGGTAGGGATGGTGGAGGTAGGATCTGAATTCAAGACCTTCACTTTGTGTCCTTAGAGCTTAACTAACTAGGCTAGAGGCTCAAGACGTATTTTGAAAGACTTTTTTTAGGGCATCTTGTTGGTTTCACTTCCTTTTTGCATCCTTTCTAGTGTCCTTTTACTATTGTGCCATAATAGTTCATCATTTCTAAAGCAATAGATTTGGAAAATAAGTAAATTATAACCCAGACCAAGTAAGCTTCCTTTTCTCCGTTTCTTTTGAAGCAATCCCACTCTCGGAGGATCATAAACCAAACAGAAGCGACGAGCGAAAGAGGATTGAAAATGCTGGAGGTGTTGTGATGTGGGCAGGTGAAAACTGTTGGACATGTTTCATTGAATGAAGTGAATGCATATCTCATAGCTTGATACTTATCTTCCTTTCCTATTCCATCACCAGGAACTTGGAGAGTAGGTGGTGTATTAGCAATGTCCCGTGCCTTCGGGAACCGAATGTTGAAGCAGTTTGTCGTTGCTGAGCCAGAGATCCAGGTATCGAACCTCTTGTACAACAGTTTATCTCTTTAAATTAAGTTTATAATAAAAGTTACTGTGTATGTTGTACTTTTGGATTATCTTAATCTTGTGCTTCTTTATTATCTTTATTGCTTAGGAGCAAGAGGTAGATGAAGAAATTGAGTTGCTTGTGCTTGCGAGTGATGGTATATGGGATGTTATCCCAAATGAGGTAAGCAGTTGTGACTGTCTGATTGCAGCAATTTAGTTGATCTGCTCTGCTGACAGTTTCCAATTGGACTTTGCATCATTTTGGTGCTAGTAATGAGAAAACAGAGGAAAAAGGATTAAACAAACTATGAACCAATGATGCAAATCTTGCAACTGATTACATTTTTACCATTTCCTTAGCATAAGGCAATTTGCATGTTAATGCGTAAAATTAAGATTGTTTCCGCCATAGGATCCTAGCGACAAATGAGTCTCGACCTGGACCAGTCTAGATGAATATCATTCATCTTCATCATAGCTTGTTAATATATGAACCTGCATCTGTTCACAGGATGCTGTTTCACTTGCTGGAGGTGAAGAGGAACCTGAAACAGCAGCTAGGAAACTGACGGAGACTGCATTTAGCCGTGGTAGTGCTGACAATATAACATGCATAGTGGTGAGATTCCATCACCAGGAAAATGGTGGCATTAGGAATTCTTAGGCACGAGTTGGGAAGTAAGCATTGTGTGCAACATTTTCTCATAAGCATGTGTAAAACCTCTCGGCCATCAAGATTGGATTCTACAGATGCATCTGCATGGTGGTTGAGTGGGCCCAAAGGAGAAGCAATTTCTTCATTCATTTTCCCTCCTGATTTGTTGGTGCTTACATGAACTGCAGAGTTTGGCCTTCCAGAACAGGTCCATTTCCATCATATGCTTAAATGAAAATAATTTATTTATCCCTTTCACTCCGATCTGTATGTAGCTCCGCCAATGGTTCATTGAACGTTATGATGGATTGTTTATCACTATTAAACTTGTTTCCTTTGCCAGAGTATCAGAAACTGTATGCAGATAGCAACTACGAAGGTGAGAGAGAGAATCTGATGCATATGTGACTGCAATAAAGTCAGCCTGGTTGCCTTATTTTAAATGAAAGTTGACACTATTCGGTAGTGCCAAGTTTCTTAAGAAGCGGTAAGACGGGGTGGAAAGTAAGTAAATGAAACTTGGTGGCCCTTGACACATAGATACCACAATTGGGTGGCTTTGTGGCATTTCTGCATCAAGAGAATTTAAAACGAGCGAGCGACGCCCACGTGAAATATTGGAAGCCCGAAAAGGCTTAACGTTACATCCATCCAAGCGAGAACATGATGGTCCCAAATCTGTTGTTCCCGGATCCCTGTCCTGTGTCCTCCAATGTGTTTTTTGAACACGGTTAATTATTCTGTTAAAAAATTAATAGATTGATTAATAGTGTTAAAAAAATATATTGGAGGAGAGGGAGGGGACAGGGGATAACAGATCTGGACTCGAACATGATCGGGTGGGTGTGTTCGTAAATAAATTGGAAAAAAGAAAAACCTGATAAAATCGACATGGATTTAAAATTACAAAATTGCCCTTCCCCTTAAATATATATCAAACAACAAGAAGAGAAAAGAAGCAGCCAAAGTTTATCATACAAAAAAAAAAAAAAGCAGCAGCAGCCAAAGAATGAGCGGGCCATTCGAGGACAGAAACAAGTGGGATCTGTGCAGGTTTCTTGCATTTCATTGCATCGCAGTTACATTAACAGCTGCAGCCGTTTCGTTTAGTTTTGTTGTCTTCTTCGCCTCCATCCTTGCCATTTGTACTTCTTCACCTCTCCACACAATAACGCACCCAAAAACAAAACGTGTCGACAATATGTTGTCGGTGTTGTAGTATAATAATGTTCATTTTAATTGCTCCATTTTTCTGATCATCATGTAAGTTTTAAGATACTTACTCTACCATTCAAAATTGAAACATTCTATTTTTGGATTATCACAAAAACCGGTATAACAATTTAAAACTATAACAAGGAAGCTAATCTCGACTCCTTATAGTCCTTTTGGTGAAGGTCTAGATCGCCCCTAGTCTAGTTGTGTTTGCCTGTTTGCCAATAGTTTTTAAAACTAGCTTTTACATCTCGAAAAAAACTATATACATGTAGTTTTGACGTCTAGTTGTAGCTGTTTGATCTTGAACATTAAAAAATTATCTAAAACATCAACTACTTGAAACAGTTATTCTCAAATGAGACCTTATATGATTTGAACTTTCTATTTGTTCAAATTTTCAACTCATGAATATACCGTATATTATTAACCATAACTAAATAATTTGGTTTAATTCCTAGCTAGTTTAATTATAACCCATTCAGTCGATCAAGCCTAGGTACTGATGTTTTTGCCTATGTACGTACCTAGGACTACAACTTTTACTCTTCCCGTCTCAAAAGAAATAAAACATTGATTTTTTATATCAATTTGACTTAAATTTATCTATATTATTTTTTAATAAAACATATATTAAAATATATTTATAAAGTTAGAATATCAAGAATAATTATATATAAAAGTTTCAAATTTATAATTTAAATTAATATAAAAATAAAATTATAAATTAAATGTTGAAGTACAAATATTGCATTATTTAAAAGTGAGAGTATGTAGTAAAATGTATAAAGAAAAAACACAAAGTCTCATTCAGATGTGAGAGACGCATTCGATTTGTTTTCCATTTCAACCCCTACCTCGATTCATTATTAATCTCCCACATTCAAATTTAACTTTATACTATAACTATCAACAATGATATAAGTATATAAAGTAAATTAGTCATTAAAACGTCAAATCATTTTGTATTAGTAACATATAAAATACTCCATTCTCTCTCTCTATAGTGATGTTTCGTAACACGATGACTGATTGAAATGATTATTCGGTTCTGCGTTCTTAATTAATTGCAACGTTTTGAAAATGTAAAACTATGATAAAAATTAATCTTAAGAAGAGAGAATCGTGTGAGTGAAATGTGTGAAGTCTAGTAGTGATGTCAAATCAAATAGTGAAAAAGAAAGATAAATGTTGAGTGAGTGGAGTTAAATCAAATGATAATAATTTTTTAAAAAACTCCACTTCTATAAAAGTTAAGTTGATGAAGTGTATGAGGTTAGTGAGATCAAATCGGAAAACAAAAAAGTAAGAATTAAAGATAGTTGAAATGATAAATTTATAAAATTACTTGAAAAAGTGTATTAAATTAGGAAAATTTGAAAATATTTAGGGAAATTCTATAAATGTTAGTGTTGCAATAAAAAAAATTGACGAATGGAATATTAAACAAAGGAAACATTGCATAGTCACCAGGTTAGACCTAACCTAGAGTTATCTTTGCCGATTTCAAAAGCCTACAAACACTCGTTGTGGTTTAGTGAAACTCATATGTACTCCTCAATTGTATCTCCCGTTAAGTTTTTCATTAAACATTGAGGTTTTTTGTTCATAATTCAACCTTACATTTCATCAACCCTAACAATTTAGCCCATAACTTTCCCTCTCGACCACTTTTTCCTCCACCTCCCACAATTCACCAACCTTTACCAGCGTTGTAGATCTGGCTTAGGAATCTCTCTATCATTTTGTGACTCTCTTAACCTATCATGTATGCGGCCTCAATTCCTTTCTCGCACACGCCGCTTTCATTGGTTGTGCCGATAAAGCACTAGCCCTTTTGGCTAGCCCTCACCTCTATCACTCAACTATCTACCCGCCGGCCAAACGCGACACGCCGACGCCTCAACAAATTTGAAGATCTACACACACACACATTTTCGGTGTCACGCAAAGAGAAGGTTTCAAGGCTATAGGAGGGAGGGTGCACAGAGTGCCCCAAGTGTGAAGGCCAAAAGGGGCTAGGCTTGCAAATTGGAGGTTGCCATGCTTGTGAATGAGAGGTCGTTAGGCTCGTGGACGTGAGGTTGTTGGTTGCCGGTGCTCGCCACCGTTAGCGCCGTCATGTGCGGTGGTCGTCGATGCCAACGAGGGGAATGATGGGGCAGGAGGATGATGAAGGGAGTTGTAAGAATGTGAATGGCTAAAACTATTAGAGTATAATTGTTAGGGTTAAAGAACCTGTGGTGTCATTATAGTGATTTGCCCGATAATTTAACAAAAATTTAATGAGGTTAATGTCTCATAGGGTAATTTAAACTTCATGGGGTTTATATATGTTTCTCGACAAAAAAGGGAAGCAACTATAAGTTAGACTTAACATAAGATATAGTTGTAAGTTTCGTTATTTTTAATGTGAAACGAAGTAAGTCAGATATTTCATATGAACCTAACAAAACATCATTTTAGCTTGAACTATAGTTAATATCTAACCATAGTTGGTTAATATATAACTATAGTTAAGCCTTTCATCTTCAACCGCTTTAAAAAGTTGATTATGGCCAAAGGAAAAAGAAATTTTGAGTTATACCATCAACCAACCTCATACTTGTGCCTCCATTTTCTCTAGTTTTACTTTCCAAGTTCTCGTGGCCTTTGGCTTTGGAGGAGGGGAGAAATAAAAGAAAAGGAAAAAGAAGAAGCAAATAACGAAAAAAAGGGCCACTGTACCTTGTGATCGATGTTCTTCTCAGATTCAAATTTTTATATACCAAGGGAGACGTTTTCAACAGGTATGTTTTTACTCCATTTTTTCAATTCTTGTCGGCTTTTAGTTTTCCCACTCATTTTGTACTCTGAAAGAATCCAGTTCACCGCCAATTCGACAGCACTTCGCTGAAGTTGCAGAATCTAGGGTTTCTACTTCTGTTTGAATTTGTTGCAGAATCCAAAATCATTAAGCATGTTTGTTTGCTAAATCAGTCTACCTTAGATCTAAAAGGTTGAGGTGGCTTGCTTGACCGCGGAAGACGAGTGGCCAGAGCTACACAGAGGTCTTGCTCGGTCGGTGCTGGCTTGCTGATGTAACGAAGGAAGATTTGTCCCGTAAATTCATAAATCCGGTTAGTGTGCGATCAGTTGTGAAGCTCATGTTATTTGTCCATTGATATCTATTAGAGCTCCGGTATTGTTGATTCTATGCTGCAAACTTAGCATTGATAATTAGTTTCGCGGATGTGGACAACTAAGAGCAACTCCATCCTTCCCTGTACCGCAATTGTGGCAGGCAGGATTCAACTCTTCAACTTTGTCTCAACACTACCATCTTTTTATTTGGGAGATAACTGAACAGCAGGTTTTTCTGCGATTTAGGTTAGCAGAGATGTTGAAGTTGCAATGTTGAGGATAGAAAGTCATGTCACCTAATAAGCTTAACAGATATCGTAAACTGATCAAGATTTTTTTTTTTTTTGAAACAACCTAAGTTGCAAAATATTGTTCACGTTCTGCTCATTTTGTTTTTGATGGTTCATGGCATAACCTTTGATGCTTTAGATATGGATATAGGCATGTTTTTGTTTTTGTTTTTTTTAAAGTGGCTACACCGTACACGAGGTTTCATTCTTACCATGCATTTGGTGATTCTTCTTTTCAGATTTTGATTTCATTAATGTTGACTGTGATTAATTTTGATAACACTTTTTTCGGCAACTTATGTAAACTTGCTAAATTGATGAAAAATGTGGAACTTTAACTACAAAATTTTTAATTTTATGGCCCAGTGGAATGCTAGGAACCATGATGTGTGATGATTTTTTGGTAAATAGGTTCAAGGAATCATGGTTATAGAATTATTTGCTACTGGATATTGTTTCCAATTTCAGTACTGCATTCTTCTCAAATTCCTTTCCAATGATGCTTTAGTGCTTGTGCTTTTCATTTTTTTCTCCCTTTCGCTGTTGTAGTTTTTTTTTGGCCATATAGACAGCCTTGCTTCAGTTGAGAAGGGACATTTAATCTGTAAGCAATTGTATTTTAGAAACAAAACATTTTTA
Organism: Stellera chamaejasme; assembly: GCA_024586325.1. NCBI lineage: Eukaryota > Viridiplantae > Streptophyta > Magnoliopsida > Malvales > Thymelaeaceae > Stellera > Stellera chamaejasme. Next base: position 6,011,815 of record CM044982.1, on the reverse strand, counting down.
TCACCAAGATTAGTTTGCACACGTATTTGTTATGTCTTAACCGGGAATTCTTACATTTTTGTATTTCCAACTCAATTACGTCGTATGTTACCATTGCTTGTGCATGCATGGAAATCTGCTTTGGCTCTCACGTGCTTTTGTTCCGTGTTCAAAGATGGAAAGTTCTACTCTTTGAATATTTACAATTGTCATTGGGTTATTTGCAATTGCGTAGGTTTGAATTTGGAATAGCGTCGTTACAAGTGTTTTTTGTCGTTTTGTAAACTCTCTGAATTGACAACAATGCAAGAGTTACTTTCTCTACATGTCTGAAACCACATTAAGAACCATTCAAGTGTCGTTCAGCTCTAGGTTAGATTTGAGGTTGTAAAAGTCAGCTTTTTACAGGTTTCTTGATAATCTGAGAATCACTATGAGGCACCTAGTACTGGAAGAGAAAGATATCAGGGTTGATGAGGAAGAAAAGGTAAGAAAAGAAACAGGGCAAGTGGGGTTTGTTAGGGTGCCAAAGTTAGCCGACTTTGATATTATTGCAAGTCGTTTATAGAGATGAGAAGAAACAGCGAAGCTGTCACACTTGGGAAGAAGCATCCTTACCTAGGGCAAGGTTGTGGCCTTTTTCCCTATCTGATTTCAGCCCTCAAGTTCAAGGAAAAGAGAATGCTTTTGTAAAGATCCAGTCAATGTTGTCAGTTCCTAGTATGTTAGAATCGGGTCTGCATATTAGACAAGGTTGCGTCTTTGGCATGGGATGGCCTATTCGCAAGTTATTTTAAAATTGCCCTCATGAAGTCTCTGCTCATTTGAAGGTTTGCACATGTTCTCACATGCGATACTTCATTTTTTTTGGAGATAGTGCAAATAGACAGCGGATATATTTCAAGTCTAAAAGGTGTTGGATGTATTTTGACTCTAATTTCATGTTAATTAATTAAGGCTTGTTGCTGTTATAACTGACTGTGTGCTTACAGGTAGTTGTAATCGACGGGTATGCTTATAAATAGTTTCCAAAAGTTGTGTGCCATATATCTGGCACCTGATTGTAAATAAAAAGAATCCTGAACCTAAGTAGTGACCTTTTTGGTAAGGAACTAATGTTTGACTCCAAATATGGTTGTATGAGATTTATTTTGTCATTTCAAGCAACTTCTAATGTGGAAGGCAATGCTTTTTACTTCACTCGATTTTTGCCCTTTTCTACAATGCTGCTTAGTTTCCTGATGTCTCTGTGCCTACTTGTAAATTTTCTATTTATTATTTGTATTTTCTTTAAATCTGTTGCCAACAACATCATCTACTCTCTCATGTCGGTTTCATCCTGACCTTGTTGATCTTCTGATGTCTAAGTGCAGGCTAGCTGTTATCCACAATAGTGAAGGAAGAAATTAGTAAGTAGATTCAGGATTAAGAAACTCACCAGGGTAAACTGGTGAGTGTGAATAATAATGGAGTGCAATAAAGATGAGGCGTTCAGGGCTAAGGAAATTGCTGAGAGGAAACTCTTGCAAAAAGATTACTCTGGAGCAAAGAAATTTGCTTTGAAGGCTCAAAGTTTGTTTCCTGGGGTTGATGGTATTGCCCAAATGTTGACGACACTTGATGTGTTTATGTCTGCAGAAAATAAAGTCAATGGGGAAATTGATTGGTATGGCATACTTGGTGTAACTGCATCCGCTGATGATGATACAATAAGAAAACAGTATAGGAAGTTGGCTTTGGCCCTTCACCCAGACAAAAACAGAACTGTTGGGGGTGAAGGTGCATTTAAGCTGGTTTCAGAGGCTTGGAGTTTGCTGTCAGATAAGGATAGAAGATCATCTTATAATCTGAAGATAAATGCAAGAGGAATGCAACGGAAGTTTCCTACGCATAGTGGGGTGGCACCAAAGGCAAATGGCTCTCACTCCAATAGCAACTATTCTGCTGGAAATGCAAGGACCCAGTATACTGGTAGTCGAGCTGCTCCAACACCTGTCACCACTACCAAAAAGGCTGCTACATTTTGGACCGTTTGCAATACATGCAGGACACAGTATGAATACCTTAGAGTTTACCTGGATCATACTCTTCTCTGCCCTAGTTGTCACAAGGCATTTGTGGCAACAGAGAAGCCTCCTCCCCCAACTGTGCATAGGCCATCCAATTGGTCTTCCCATGTTCAGCCACAGACTTCTGGACCAAACAACAGTAACCATTTCAATTACAGGAAAAGTTCAGCAGATGGTGGCCTGGCTGGGTCATCAAAGCAAACTAACTTTCAGCCGGGCGCTTTCTCTGGAGTGTCTGGCATCAATAGCTCAAAGCCCTCTTCTTCTGCTGCTTCCGAAGCTGTGGCTGGTGTTCAGCAGGCACAAGAAAAACTGAATAGAGGCAATGGCGAACCATCTTCTGAATGGGGTAAAAGTCAGGTCTATGGGTTGATGGGAGAGAGACCCTTCAAAAAGCAGAAAGATGACATCCATTCTAATGGGTATGTGGGAGGCTTTGCTTCTCAACAAGCATGTTATGGATCAAGCATGGGGAGTTCAGCTGGAAAGGGGGTTTTCAACATGGAGAACATTTATCGGTTTTATAATACTAACAGAAAGGCAAACAGCGAGAGGGAATTAACTATGCTTGAAACAAGAAATATGCTGATACATAGAGCAAGAAGTGAGATTCGGGAGCAAACTCATCAGTGGGGTTCACAAGATGAAGCTAAGAATTCTGGCCAAGACAAAACAAAGGTGAAAGAGAAGACAAGTAAGAAACTGAAAACTGCACCAGATGGATGTCTCCAGGATACTGGTAGGGATGCAGCATCAATTGTAGATAAAGAACTTCAAGAGATGAAGTCTTCCTTTGTTTCTGCCCCTGATAATTTAATTCTCGAGTCCCATGAACCGATAGCAATTAATGTTCCAGATTCTGATTTTCACAATTTTGACCTTGATAGAGCTGAAACTTCCTTTAGTGAGGATCAGGTGTGGGCTGCATATGATGATGATGATGGAATGCCTCGTTTTTATGCTCGAATTCACAAGGTGATCTCTTTCAAGCCATTCAAGATGAAAATTAGTTGGCTTAATTCAAGAAGCACCAGTGAATTTTGTGGAATTGACTGGGTAGGTTGTGGTTTCTACAAAACTTGTGGGGAGTTTAGAACGGGAAGACATGAAATCAGTGATACCCTAAACTCGTTCTCCCACAAGGTCCACTGGAGCAAAGGTGTGCGTGGGTTAATTAGAATTTTACCGAGACAAGGTGAGGTCTGGGCCCTTTATAGGAACTGGTCTCCTGACTGGAATGAGCATACACCAGATGAAGTTATCCACAAATATGACATGGTCGAAGTGCTTGACGACTATAATGAGGATGAAGGTGTGCCTGTGATACCATTGGTTAAAGTCGCTGGTTTTAGGACAGTGTTTCAGAAGCACAAGGACCCCAAGGAAATCAAGAGGATTGTCAAGGAGGAAATGTTTCGGTTCTCACATCAGGTGCCAAATTACTTGCTAACAGGAGCAGAAGCGCCTAATGCTCCAAAAGACTGTCGTGAACTAGACCCTGCTGCTACTCCGCTAGAACTTCTCCAGGTAATTAGTGAAGCAGGTGAAGCACCAGCTGCAGTCAATTCCCAGAAACCAAGGGAGGTTACTTCAAATACTGCAGGTTCATAGGAGGCCAAGAAGACTGAAAGTCATTTTGGGAAGTCAAAGAAGGACAGATGCTACATAGTTGCTCGGAAATCAAGGTTGAAGTTGATAATTGATCAGGTAGGCAAAGGAACCTTAGGAAGCTGATCTGCAGATTATGGGGACTGCTGACAACACAGGCTTGGTTAGTTTTTAATATCCACAGCATTAATATGTGCAAAGTCCAAACTGTAGGATAGTATCCATTTGCACCACAGTTGGATCGAAGACGGATCTAGTTCATTTTGGTTTTTTCTCCTTTTTGAAATAGCACATGTTATTGAAACCCTCATATGCTGAACTACATTCCGAAGGGCTAATAGAGTTCCAATTTGAACTTGTACTGCTGTGGTTTACAGACAACTCTGAACGGTTTCTGTTGTAGATGCATGTCATCAGTCTATAACCCTGCTTGTTCTCTGCGCTAGTGGACCTTGAAGCTCAGGATATTAGTATTTCCTTTTTTTCATCCGTTTGTAGAAGTGATCATACATGGGCATCATTTGTATATATGAAGGATGAGTTGTACGAAGTTGTAGCATCCAAGCATTCGGACTTTTCTCCTTCAAGGCTGTGTGTCCACTCTTAAGCATCTTGCTGGGGGTTAGGTTTACTTAACCAAGAGCAAAGCTTGTCTAAGTGCCCTACAGGCATAGCAGAGAATTCAAATAGCGGAGAATTCAGCCTGTGAGAAGTCTTTTGATGACCATCTCACGTGTGACTTGGTAAATTCAATTGCATTGAGTTGGTGAAAACATATTCTCTTCTAATTAACATGTGAACAAAAGTTTGTGAATTTTTTATGTTTTTTTATTATGACTTTCTTGATCCCTTAAAAATTATTGTTTCTTTCTCGAAATTGTGGGAAATTTAAATTATTACCAAAAAGAAGTTATTAAAAAATCAAAAAAAAATATTTAGAAATTACATGTATTAATTTATAATTCACATATAAATTATTTGATTTTATATACCAAAATGTTGAAGAAATATAATCATAAAGTAAATGTTAAAAAATAAACGCCTATTTTTTTGGAACGAGTGTAGTCTTTGTGAAAGAAAAACTATCTCTCAAACTTCCCCGCCGGAGGGCCTTTGCTCACTGGGTTGGGGCTCCGTCAGCCATGCTCATGGCTGCTTCTCGCTGCCATGGTGCTTGTTTTCTGTTATCCCACCGTCACAGTTACGCTCATTGCTCATCGCTTGGAGGGTTCGTTTGCCGACCGTTGGCGCTGTTCGTGTGTCGTCACTACGTTTGCATCTCTCCGGCCACGCTGTTGCCTGTGTCGGTTCATCATGGCATGGGACACTGATTTCAGACGACAAGACTATCCTATAGCCTCGCTGCTGCTGGACCCCCCCCCCCCCCTCAGCTCTCCAATTTCGTGGGTTTCAAATCTGGGCGTTCCTCAAGAAGGCCCCTTCGTGGCAGAGGAAGCCATTTTTGGCCATACGGTCGTTGGCCATGAGTTCGGGATGGTTGCGGGGGCGGCTGGGTGCCCTTAACGATCAGTTCCTTATGGATTCGATTAAATTAGGGGTGTGGATGGAGTTTTCACCGGTGTGTATGGGTGGTATGTTAGGTGATAGAATATCTGAGTTAGCGGTAGGGTTGAGTGTAGACTCGCCCTACTTGGTGGAATGAGTCACTGCTCTTATAATTACTTGGGTTTTGGGTCTCCCCAAATAGTTTAGGAGGTGATGCTGAAATTGATCCCCTAGTCAGTGATGGACCTAGGATATATTTCTTATGGGGGCATAATTATATATATATATATAATTATTAACAAACTTATAACATATTTATTAATTGAAGACATGTTAATAAATTAAAAAAAAACAAATGTAAAATAATACTATTAATTTTTTTCTATATATGTATTAATATAACTTACAAGAAATAAAAAATTAACATGATCGGGATAATGTATATAAAAATTGTAAATGAAATGCATAAATAAAATAATAGAATAGTTAGTGATAGTAAAGAAGAGTTTAGCATTAGAAGAAAGCCGTAGAAGAAGTCCGTACAAACACATTTTTGTTGATGAGATTTGAATTTGGAAGAAAAAGGAAATATTAGAAACGAAAAACGTAGATAAAAAGAATAAAAAAAATTATCCCAGTCCATGTGTTCTGATATAGCATGAGCCACAATCCAATTTGGATGTTTCGATTTCTTCGATGAATTTGTTACTTAAATAGTGGTAGGGTAAAGTGGTTCAAGTAGTTTGTAAAGTGAGGTACTTTAAAAACTTTTAAGGTGTAGTTTATGGTCAAATGTGTAATAGGATTACAATTCTGTAGGGAAAAATTACATAAGAGGGTTCAGATTTATGGAATATATACATACCTACCCTATAACTTCTAAAAGTCCAGTGGGGGGCACTTGCCCCCAGTGCCCCCACTGTAGGTCCGTCCCTGCCCTCGGTGTTGTCAAGGATCTGGATCTTTCAGGATAACTCGTTCATGTTCGACGGGAGATGAATTGATCCCAATGTCATGTGTTCTTGTCTGTGCAGGTATCATACTTGTCCCAGCGTAGCATTCGCTCTCATGTATAAAGGCAATATGCTAATAGTCAGATAGAGCATGCCACTATTGGAGTGGGCATCTATTAGGCCTCTCCCCCATTGATGTGTGACACAAACATACCACATTTCCATGGTTATCTTAGTCAAATTCATCACTTATTTGAGCATATTTCTTCATTATGTGTGTGTTTTATTCGCTGTGGTCGTAGGCGCACACTTGAGGAGCGGAGATGGAGCTTGGAGAACCTTGTCAAAGGATCTAACAAAGTGAAGAATGGAAAGAGAGCCACCCACCAAGTTTCGGCTTCGTGAATGCATTAGAGCATCCTGAGCATTTGACATACGTGAACAGCACAGAGCATCCCCCGCCGCATCCTCGCAGCATCCCCTGTTGTCCACGTCATTTAATGTGACCAACTCGAGTCAGCTTTGATTCCATCCGATTTGCACCTATTTTTTAGACATGTTTAACCTTATTTTACCATGTTATGATGTCTCATATGTCTAGGGATTTTTTGGACTATTAGATATAGTATAAATAGACTTTTAGGATGAGTTTTAGGAACAACTCACCATTTACACGAATTTCACATCAAACTTGAAGTTGGAGCTATTCTTCTTCTTTCTCTTAGGGGTTTTGAGCCCCTTCAACCTCACAAATATGAGAGGTTGATTGGGCTCTTGTGGATGATCATTTATAGGGTGATTTCTATCATATCTCTCTCTTTTACTCTTCATTTTTTGTGCTTTATTGATGCTGATTTTGATTAGTATCCAGTGTAGGAGTAGTGAGTTTTCATTTCTTCTTGGGATTTACTCCTCCGTCCCATAAAGGTTGTAGGATTTGTTTGGGCACATATATTAAGGAAAGTGGGAGAATAGTAGAGTGTTGACAAAATTACCCTCATGAAAAAGAAAGAAGGAGAAAATTTTGTGGACCCCAATTTTAAGTTTAATGGGAGGAAAGAGAAAAACTTGTGGGTCCATGGTGTGAGATAAAAGGATAAAATGGTAAAAATGGTGATAGAAAGTTTCTGTTTTAGGAAAGTTGACAACCTTTGTGACTACCAATATAGTAATGCTGACAACCTTTGTGGGACGGAGGGAGTAGTATTTTAGATGTTTGATTGTGATATTCTTGACTTGAATGAGTTTAGATACCAATTCCATTATCATTGAATGCATGACTTGTGCTAGAAGATGCATATTCTAGTATAGTCTTCTAGGTGTTTGGAGAAATGCTCGAGAGAGGTTTTGATGAACTTGACACATAGAAATTGGTTGATTGACTTATTAAATGTTAGAGATAACATCTAGGAGTCAATTGATGAATAGATTAGGAGCTTTTCATGCCTTGTCTTCTAATGCTAACACAATGAGAGTTGGTTAGGTTAGTGATTGATAAGAGATTAACATGCTATCTATAGATGGAAGCATGTTACTTTTGCAATCCATCTCTAAACCAAGAGTTAAGATGTACAAACAACCTCTAGTATGCATGAACTCCATAAGAGAACTCTATACTTGAAAGTCTTGGTTAGGTTTGTTGCTCTTGGTTTTTTTTTCACTCTTGACTCCATTGCATTTTGTCACATTTAGATTAGTTGCACGCTCCATCAACCAATCTATCGAGTCTTTGTTGCCCCTTGCATTTCTTTAAACGTTCGATTCTCTTGGATTCGTTCCCTTACTCTTCGTCCTACACTATTTTTGACAAATACAAGGGTGATTTGTTTATAAATGTATTTGAATCATTACATCTATATTTTACATTGAGCAAAAATACCCTTGATCACCCATACTACTCACCAGTTCATCTCATGGCTCACGGCTACAGCTGCATAGTTGCTTGCTTTATGTCTATTTAGCTGTTCTGTTGCTTTGTTTCTTATGGTTTTTGTTTGCTTGGTTGTTTTGTTTCCTCTACGCGAGGTATTTTCTTTTTTCTTTTTCTTTTTCTAGCTAGTCTTTGGTTTAGGTTTTTATTATCATTCATTTGATTTAATAATATAAACCTTCACCCCTCAAAAAAGAAAAGAAAAGAAATCACCATCATCAATAAGGGTCTCAAAGTTGATGTTTTGGAGATGAATATTCACCATTTTCATCTCCGAAAATCACCGGTGAATATCCACTTTTCGGACCTCCGAAAATCACGCTTCAAGTGAGTTTGTGAAACTCACCGTGATTTTCGACGGTGAATCTCCGCCACTTATCGCCGATGACGTCCGCCTCTCCTCCTCCCCTTCTCCCACCGCAGAACCCTATCGCTATCCAACCTAACCCATCTCTATGCCCTCTCCGTCGGCAAAGATTCCACCTCAAGCACAAGGCGGTGCATTGAAGCTCGTCGGCCCGTGAGATCTACGACCGGGCAGCCTCGGCTTGCTACCACAACCAGATCTACAAAGAATGGTGCCAATAACGAACGACAACGATAGTGGCAGCAATGAAGGCGGCTTCGGCAGCAGGGAGGGAGGCCGACTCACGCAGGACTATGAACGTCAACAGGGGAAGGAGGAGCTCTTTCGACAGAGACGGCGGCCGGAGTTCTTCAACGTCGGGATTTTGGGAATAATTTGGGGCTTCAGGTTTGAGGGGCCAAAAGTGGAGGTGAATTTTGGGAATGAATTTCCCAAAAATTCACCTGATGAACTTTGATGAGGGGTAGGATTGAAGCCCCTAATGTTCAGTGTTTTTCTCAATTGAAATCTGATGAGAAAGTAATAATGTCTGTATTTATGCTCCCTACTCCACTCCATGCTTTGACCACAGCATGTCTCATTATGTTTTTGATTTATATGTAAATGATAATTTAACATTTCTAGTTTCTAAATATATTTTTTTAACAAGTTATTCCTAACAATAATTTGATTTAAACACAATATTAAAAGTCAAACGTTTGAATCTTTTGAATTGAAGGTAGTAGAAATCTGAATACGCGGTATGTTTGAAAAACTTGCTATCCCATTTAGGTATAGAAAAGTTTATGAAAAATAGGTAAAGAAACGAAAATGTATTTAATGCAATAATTTTCATTTTAAATCTTTTCAAAATTTAAGTTCCCATTTTACAAATTTTTTGAAGACATTATTCTTAAAATTTAAATTTCCATTTCACAAAAAAATGGAGATTGTGTTTTTTTGTTAGGGTTTTCTCGTATATTAAAAAAAATCCTAGTATTTTACTAATGATATACATATATTCTCTATATTAAATACTGAAAAACAGGAAAACAAAGCCCATTTTTAGTTAAATCTAACAAAAGACTAATGGTGCACAATTAGTCTTTTTTTTCCTATAAAAAAGACTAATGGTGCATAGTTTATTAAAGCAAATGGATTAATTTGAGATGAATTTCTAAAATATGATGAAAATAAAACACATATCAAAGTTAAGAATTAAAAATGGACTTTATCTTAAGGATTATATCAATTTTTATGCTAAACAATGTGTATTTTTGTAATGATATATTTAAGTATGTTCTACAAGAGTTTTTTCTAATCGCTTTTTCAACTGTAATTTTTATGTCAAACGGCGTGTATTTATGTTCTTAGTGAATAACGTGTTCTAAATACTACTCTTTATGTCGATTGAAATACTCAATTTTTCACATTTAAACAATGATTTTATTTTTCTATCAATACGAAAAATAGAATTAAAATTTTTGTATATAAATATTACTTCATTTTCATATGTCTACTTTATGAAAATCTTCTTTTTTCAAATTCGTTCTACAATAGTGTAATATAAATAAATTAAAATTAAATGGATATTGAAAGTTAAATATTTCAATAAAAAAAGGGACAGATTTAAGGACAAGTTTCAAGGACCGGCGGGAACCACAGTCATCTTACTGTCACTATGATGAGTCCTCCAGATCCGCTGTTCCCCTTTCCTCATGTATAGAGAGGAAACTAGAAATTTTGGTCAATAAAGTAACCACCTTTTCAACTAAACCGAACCAGGCCGTGCTTTCTATCTAGTTTAATTAAATGTAGATAGACGATCAGCAGAATGTAAAAAAACAGAGGGGGATTGAAGTTAAACAACAAGCAAAGGATTAACTATAAACTGCCGACACTAACAAACAAGAAAGAAATCATACCTCTAGAAGTTCTTTATACAACAACTGACATAGTTTGACAAAACTGAGAATATTACAAGAGTGGGATCCTAGTATATCTACTGTTTTTCATTTCTTCTAACCAATTCACAGCAACAACTTTATAAGGTTTCATACTGAAACGGGATAGACAAAGGTCATAATATAGCTAATAGAATACGGAGTAAAATCCAACTGCGTGATGTACTTCAAACATATGGGATTTTGAATTCATGGAGACTTCATCCATCCATCCACGCATATAAATAGTTTCCAAATGAAGCCCTTACACATGATCAATGGGTTCGGTCTGGGCCTGCAAAACAAGCCTTTCTGATACATCAGCAAGAGATTTGAGGTTGCACTTGATCAAGGCTGTGACAAAGTAACATGTCTCATCCTTGGTGTTCCCTTCAGGTATATCCACCAAAAAGGATTCTATCACTAGAGTTCCTGGTCGCCCATCAATAATCTCTGGATGGAGAGAGATGATAGAAGAGTAGTTCTGTAATCATTGAAGAAAACATTGCAGAGTGAGGAGAGGCACAGATGGAAATGAAGTCGGTTAAATTTCAAGCTTTCTTCAGAAAAGCAGTAACACAGGTATTGATCTTTGGCTACTTCCACAAACAATAAAAAGTAAATCTAGATAGCATAACAGATACTCCATAGGATAACAACATATGAGGAGGAAGTACTTTGATTAAAGGTTGGATAATTTGTTATCAGATAGCATCTATATTCCACACAAACTTGCATTAAAACACACTTCCACCTAAAGAAGATGCATATTGACTGAAATGAGAATCAATGAATTCAGTGGCATGGGCCGGCCCTACTGCATTAGTCAGTCAAATTGACATAAAGAAAATAGTCAGCCAAAGATAAAGTTAACGGCTTTCATACTCTTGGTTTCTGGAAACACTATGGTCATCGCGAATATATTAGTGAAACATGTAAACAATGGCAGTTTCTATGCCAGTAAGTTTTCACCTTGCAAATTAATTGCTTCTCTAACGGCAGACACACGGGATGACATGACATTCAAGAAACTTGAAGCATATCTGAAGAATTCATAGATGCAAGCAGAGAAACCAGGTAACAGAGATGTGTCAAAATTGGAAGATCAAGTAGTTTTTAATCACACTTAAAAACGAAAATTCATTAAAACACTGCAGGTAAATTACCTTAAGCCTGTGATCCCCGCCAATGATTTTGATACTTAGCATATGCTGGTCATCATCAAGGAGCTCTAATCTTTCAATACTAGTGGTTGCAGGAAGCCCTGACTTGACATCAACTTCCCTGAGACTCCCTATTTCAAGATTTCCCTGTGAAATGCATCTGCTGACAAAGGGTTTATACTTCTGTGGCTGATCAAATCTCCTGACTAAAGACCAAACCTATCCAAATTAAGCAATTGAAAAGCATTACAAGGATCCATAGTCCATGGAGAATGAGCGACCAATAAAATGGTACATAAATGTTCCCCATTTATCCTAGATGAAACATGATGCTTAAACGGTGAAAAGGAGGGAAAGCATCCGTATTCCATTCACCCAAGTAATCTATTTATCACCCACACCCCACACTCAGAACTTTTCCATTTTTACTCAGATTTCTAGTCCACATCGTGTGGCTAAAAATATACCAACATTTTACTCGAACATGAACGCGAGAAACAGATTTTGGAAAAGTCCAAGAGATGAGACAATAGAATTACATCCAGATTCACTAGATTTAGAATTCATCCCGATTCGCTAGATAAGAACGACCACATGTAACTACACAACGATTAAAAGTTTATACTCCATAATTCCTCCTAAAAACCTGGAGGGAAAACAAATAGTTGCTGATCCTCTAGAAGTTCACTACAAAACAAAGTTAATACTAACACAAATCGCTGGACTTCGGTGAAAAGGAAAACGATTATATATTCGAGGTTTTTAACAAACGCGACATTGATAGAATCACATGCCAATCCGTAGCTGTTAGGAACCAAAAGTACACGGGAAGAAATAAGAGTAGAGAAACCGATGATGAATAGATAGCGTACAAAAAGAAAATATACATAGAGATAGTGAAGTAATAGGGAGAGAATTGATTACTAGCTGAACTGGAGCTTTGATTCGCTTAACGATCGTTGAGCTACATTGATTCTCGCCAGGCTCGTGCCGATGCAGTCTCTTTACATGCTCGCTCTCGACGCATTCGAATCCGTTGCTGTTCCCGTCCATTTTTCCGTCCTCTGGTCACACCTCTCAAACTCCACAGCAGAAAACGCAGAAGTTCCAGAACAAGATCGACAGCAAGTCCGAGGACCGGCGATACTCTCCGGCGAAGCCTACTGTTATCTCGCGAAGAAGCAAATTGAAAGAGAAAAAGAGAGAGAAAGAGAAAACGGAAGTCACCGCCGTGGATATGCTAATCGACCCTCTTCTGTTTCAATTCAACCCTCTCTCATCTTCATCCACGGCCCGGAATATATAAATGCCAACATTACAGATTACATTTTTTTAGATATTTTTGTCGACTTTGCCTTACTGTCATAAAAGGAAAAGCAAAAGCAAACAAATTCCTATAAAATTCATGAAATAGATAGAAAAGCCCTTAGATAGGAGCGTAATTACATGAATGCCATAATTTTGTCTTTATGCGTGGTTTTGTCGGTTTTGGAAGGCGAGGGAAAGGAAATGTGTAAATGCACATGCTGGTTAGTTATAGAGAAATCTGAACCGTCGATTTTGGGGAAATGTTGATTGTCGGCCAATCAGTAGGATATTCGAATTATCTAGATTAAATATATAACCGTTTTCGACTCAGCATCTCCCAATTGATTCCTTCTCCCTGATTCTCAGAATTTCATAACAAAGCCAGGGTCTCCAACTTTTCCCTGTTCTCCAATCAGAGCTTGACATTTTTCATCTAAGCATATTAACGTATTTTTGTAAGTCAGTTTGACCTTATCAGTCTTAAACATAGTGGTTCAATTTTCCATCTTCAAATTAGGGTTTCAGTTGGTTGTCAACAGCTAGGTATTAATGGTTGGAAAACGATAGGAATATGGATAAAATTTTATCAACATCACTAACACTGTGACACGTGATATGTGAAGTATGTAGTTTTGTGATGGCAAAATGAGAGAATTTACCACTAACGTTTGGTGAAAAGATAAATTTTACCACTAAATTATTTTTGGGCGAGATTTTGTCATCAATGTTATATTTAATGGGAAATTTAGTCACTGACCGTTAAATACTAACTAGGCTTGTACATGAGCTGGCCGACCTCGAACTATGCTCGACTCGAACTTAGCTCAAATGTTTCAGATCGAGCTCGAACTCGGCTCGATAGCTCGACGAGCCTTCATGATAAAGACTCGAAATTAACTCGGTGTAATGCTTGAGTTCGGCTCAATAGCTCGTGAGCTGCTCGAAAAATTGTCTATCATATCCAAACTATGCTCGAGTTCAGCTCGATAGCTCGAGAGCTGCTCGAAAACTCGAAAGTTTAGATAACTTAGGGGTTTTTTTATAATAAATTATACTTTAAAATATATAAAGCTCGAAAGGCTATCAAGTCGAACTGAGAATCGCTCGAACTCAGCTCAATAAAATTATCGAGCCTTGAAGTCGACCCGAGTTCGAACTCGAAGCTCGATAATTAGACAGTGCTCAATAACACACGAGCCGAGTTCGAGTTCGAGTAAGTTAGATAAGAGCTCGAATCATTCACAGCCGTATGCAAAACATGAAGAAAAAAATGTCATTTTCAATCCAAAACTTTTTTATTTTTGGAAAAAATTTCCCAATATTTTAAATTAGCAATTTTAGTCATTCTCCGAACATTTCAAACGGGTAAAGTGCACCAGTGGTCTCTTATCTTTGACTATTGTCCTATTTAGATCCTGTTTTAAGAAATTGTCCTATTGAAGTCTCTTATCTTTCAGTTTTACCTCAATTAAGTCTTATACCGTTAAAATCACAGTTAAGTTTAACAGACTTACTGGTAAAATGATAATTCTAGTGACTAAATATATCATATCATTATACTTGCACCCTAAAGTTTTAAATCTAATTACATTAACAAAATAAAATCTAACATTGTCCTTAGGAACTGGAAATGGTCTTTTCTTCAGCTCTAACCATTGCCTTGGATCAACCGTTGACATATTTGAAGAGGGTGCTCCTTGCACATTCAAATTACAATTTATAACCATAAGTGTAGACGACTTCATCCCCACCATCTTCAAAGGCATCTTTTAGGGAAGAACTTCACTATCAACAGGTCGGCTAGCACCATTCCTGGCAATTAACTGATGCCCAATTTAAGTTTTCTACAACAAGTTGCGTTTTCGAATCCATTGCTACTTGATTGTGCCTCTATCAGAAGCCATATTTGGCAAAACCTTACGGACACCTGGTGGCATTCCAGCTTTCCTTCTCCTTTCAGGACCTATCCGAAAAAGAATCCAGTACTTCTCGATCGTGAATAGGGCGAACCGCCATGTGGATATCTTTGCTTCGAACAAAAAACAATTAGAATTAGGCTCGGTCAACTGGAATGTCTATTATCCATATATGGGATCTTCCCGAATATCATTTTTCCATTTGATGAAACAAGCCTTTGTTTCTCACGAGCACCCTGACTTGGAAACAAAAATACACAAATTCTTATTCTCTCTGAAAAAGAACCCAAACTGAAAAACTCACATCTACACTATTTTCCAATTTCTGCGTATGATAAAATTACCCATGACACCATGTATAAAAAAAAAATACCCATGAAACCCATGAAGATTTAGAGGTCCCTTTTTCATGTTTTTCACGTGGATCTTTCTCAAACAAGTGTAATGCTCCATTTTAACAAATATACATTTCGGTTTCAAGTCAAGAACGCATGTGTTAATTTTTCACCAAAATCATGTTATTTCACCATCAAATCATACGAAGAAAGGAAGATTGAGAAGAGACTTAAACATGCTACTAGAGGGTCGAGATGTTTACTTTGCACCAATGAAAACAACTTAAGGATTCAAGTCCTTGCTCCTCAACGTTAACTTTTTCATTGCTCTTCTTTTGACGGGGAATGAACATCAATGGAGGAATGGAGAAGGGCAGACTTGAGGGCACACCTTGAAGCTTGAATGTGTTGATGAAAACACAATATTGATCCACCCAAAATGCTCCAAGAATGACACAATAGTTTCGGCCAAGTGGGAGAGGAGGAGAAGGAGAAGTTGAGAACCAAGTGAGGGTTCAAGTATCTGTCAAATGGCTACCAATCTCCTCTATCTATAGATGGAGAAGAAGGAAGGTGGAGAAACACCCATTAAGGTGCCCTTAATGTGCATTTACCAACTTCCACTGAAATAGGGGTAATGGGTATTTATCCCTTATAACTCCCTCCATAATGGCACCACTTAAATAGAAGAAATGAGTATTTATCACTTATAACTTCATCCATAATAGCACCACTTAAATAGGAAAATGGGTATTTATCTCTTATAACTCCCTTTATAATGATGCCACAATCTTATGTAACCATCAAGGGAGTTATCCCATGGTGTAAAGTCTATACACCTTGTACCATAAATGCATCTATTTTACCAAAATACCCCTATTTTACCAAAAGGTGTCAAAAATGGTTATCTCACCTAAATGAGGTTGAATTTACACAAAGTAACTCCAAATAATTCCAAGACACATAATTGAGCTCCTTTCAGCTACATTTTAGTTCACCTTGAGCTGGTGGTTAATTCTTCTTCAAGACTATCTCATATGAACTGAAGTTAGTTACTTTTAACTAACTTGAGCCAATGTTAGCTACTTTTAACTAACATGAGATGAAGTTAATTACTTTTAACTAACTTGAGCTGGTGGGAGCCAACCAACAAAAACTACCTTTAGCTGTAATGAGCTTTATTTAGCTACTTTTAGCTAAGATAAGCTAAAGGCAAGATACTCCCAGCTCCTCTGAGCTTGAGTACCAGCTCAAAAGTTCGTGGTGCGCCATTGAATTCCAACAACCCATTCAAATAAATGATTGAACTATCTTTGCAATCCTGTGCCGACCATCGATCTTGGCCGAACCACCAAGCCCGATCACTAACCTAACTTTGTTGACTCCGGTGACCGGACCATCATTTGGCCAAATCTACTTCGGCCGACGATTTCGAGAGTGTAGAGCAGATCCGATAGCACAAGCAACGTCAGATTCTTTGTAGATCTAGGCTAGTTTAACAATGAGCAAGTGGCGAGAGGGTGAGGCGACGACTAGAATGGAGGGTTTAGGGTGGGCAAGAGCAAGGTCGAGACTGAGGAGTGGAAGGGTGAGGGAGCCAGGAGGGTCAATCGGAAAGAGTTATAGGATCGACGGTTGTCGACGCCGGAAATAGATTGTTGATTAAAGGCGTGGGAAGAGATCTAACTAGTAAATTATCGAACATTAGGGTTAAATAGTAAGGTTTAGAAGTTTAGGGTGCAAATGGATTAATAGGAAAATTTTAACCACTAGGATTATCATTTTTCTCATAAGTTCGTTAAACTTAACTGCGATTTTAACGGTATGAGACTTAATTGAGGCAAAACTGAAAGATAAAAGATTTTGATAGGACAAATTCTTAAAATAGGACCTGAATACGACAATGATCAAAGATAAGGGACCATTCATGCACTTTACCCCCATTTCAAACATTGGATGTCATTCCTTTTGTTTCATCAAGCATTTTGCATTACACATCTGTCAATTGCTCTTGCCAACGACGTTATATGCATGATAGCTCCCGTATGTTAGATAATTGCTACTAAATTTGATTTGTTCGGTTTTGATTTTGTTTTGTGATCGTCTCTTATCGATATCATTTTTAATTTTCTTTATTTCTCACAAATAACCATATCGTATGTTGAGCGATTCATCAATTTTCAAACTAATTTGTTTTCTTTTTGAAATTTTGGTTGCGAGTTCGTTTTTTTTTGTGTTAGTTGTTCTTATTTTCTTATGTTTTTTAATCTTAGCTCCATGGATCACAGTAGATGATGACACTACGTAGTTACAACTCTTTTGGTAGCATCTTGGTTGCCGTCTGGGTGCTACCATGGTAGCAAAACTCGTCTGCGCTACCCCAAGCGCTACCTGAGGGTGGGAGGTTTTGGAGGTTGCGCCATTGGTAGCGCATATTACGCTACGAACGTGGTACCGCCAATTGCGTTACCATAGCGCTACCAAAAGCTGTCACCATTTGTAAGGTTTTTTATGTTTAATGGAATTTTATAAACATGTGTTCCCTACGTGCAGTCAATTCAATGAGGTTTTGTGCTCCAATTTTCTAACATTGGCCACTAATGGTTTAGATCAATACAGACTGGCTAATTTTGCAGAGTGGTTTAAGAATTTGGTTCAAACAAATATGTGGTCGTTTCTCCCATTACTGTATGACTTGGCTCATTTTTTAACGAGTTTAGGTTTCATACCAAAGAATATGGACGGGACTAGAGGACTGCTAATTAGGGCGTTTGTGTCTTTAGTGATACAAATGAGAAAGATTACGTGGATTTCCATGGCATGATTGTTGAAATTATTGTTCTTCTCTACAACAGCTCAAAGCTAACGGTGTTCAAGAGGACGTGTTTTGATGCGTATAAAGGTGTGATGACAGATAAGCACTCCAGGATCATAGACGTGGAGCACACATCTCAATCGAAGGTGTATGATCCTTTCATAGATACTTGCAAGCCAAGCGAAACAAGTAGTTTATATCGAGTACCCATCAAAACATCAGGATCCAAGAAAGCTTTGGACACACATGGAAGGATAGATGATGAGCCTCTCCAAGATCCATGTTCATGAGGATTAGAATTATTTTAATTTTATGTTAATTATTGGAATTTAATTATGCTTTTATTGGAAATTTATATTTTAATTGGAATTTTGCGTTAATTGTTAGAATTTTATGCTTTTATTGGAACTTTATGTTAATTATTCAAACTTTCAATCATCATTCAAGTAATCATGAACCAAGTAATTAATTACTGGAATAAACTTAATTAAGTATACATTTATTAATTTTGGGTGTATACATTTATCAATAAAAAGTATATATATATATATATATAGCATAATCAATTTTTTTAATTTCCAATGGTAGCGTCATGGTAGCTTTTTAGGCGCTACCATAAAAAATTAACTCTCCCACCTCTGCCTTGAAATTTGAACTGATTTGAAGTGGGATTGGGTGTCTGACACGATTGGTAGCGCCTAGTAGAACATTATGTGCTACCAAAATGAAGGAAAAAATTCCACTACACCTTCCCCTTCAGTTCACCGATCATTTCCCTCATTCTTCAAAATCTCTCTCAACCTCCGTTACCTCCAACCGCCGCGTCCAACTGATTTTCGCCCTCTCTGGTGGATTTCTTGCATTCACCATCTCAACAAACCGACGCCTTCAAGGTAAGCATCATTTGGAGTGTTTTTTTCATTTTCATCAGATTTTTATGAAAATCTAACTAGATTTGTTCTCCTCCGTAGTGGCCGCCGCCGCCACCATCTTTGTCCACCATCTATTGCTTCCAGCCCTAAACAACGCTATTTACCTCAAATTTAAGGTCAGATGACTCCGGAACCTCAAAACCCAACTCCCTTAAATTATTGCATTTGTATTGAGATTATGTGCATCTTTTCTGATTTTTGATGATTTTGTTTTACCTTTTTTTGAATTTGTATGTTTATTTTGGATTTTCTGATTTAATGGGATTATGTTTCATTTAATGGATATGAACCATGTTATTGAAGTTCATGATGCTAAGCCTGTTGATGATTTTCTGCCAAACCTTTTTTCTTCCAGTAACTTGCATCTGGTGAAGTTTCTGGACCAAATCGACCAATTGCACTGAAGCTACTAGGATCTGAAAGATCACTTCAAGCCCTTGCTTAATGGTATAATATGTACTATTTACTAAGTTATTTTTCCTCCCTTAATGGTTTGTTTCTCTCTGACATTGCTGACCGGATAGAACATGTTGCCCATATTTGGCCTTAATTATATTTTGATGACTTGCACTTGTGAATTAATAAGTTTGAACATGATTTCTTTCTTGTTGCTGTCCTTATGCTTTAGAACATGAATTCTAATTATGTTAGTCCCTCATGTCTGAGTCCCATGTATTGTTTAGGTCCCTTAGGTAGGGGTGTAAACGAGCCGAGCCGAGCCCGAGCCTGGGAAGTTCGAGCTCGAGCTCGTGAAATTCGGGCTCGGCTCGAGCTCGGCTCGAGTTCGAACGAGCCCGAAAATTCGAGCTCGAGCTCGGCTCGAGACAGGCTCGAGCTCGGCTCGAAGGTTCGTGAAGCTTGAGCTCGTTAGGCTCGCGAGCTCGGCTAGGCTCGTTTCGGCCCCAAACGAGCTCGCGAGCTCGAGCTCGATTCGATTCGCCCCAAACGAGCTCGCGAGCTCGTTAGGCTCGTGAGCTCGTTAGGCTCGCGAGCTCGTTAAGGCTCGCGAACCTTACGAGCCGAACTCGTCGGGCTCGAGCTCGGCTCGTATATTATTCGAGCCTCAAAAACGGCTCGAGCTCGAGCTCGAGGCTCGAAAAAGCTCGGCTCGACAGGCTCGTTTGAGCTCGAGCTTGAGCCGAGCTCGAACGGGCTCGATTCGTTTAACAGCCCTACCCTTAGGTGCTGTTTTGCTCAATAGCTGATTGGTTGTTTGTTAGTTGAAAATGAACTTAGGTTGGAGAAGCATGAATCTTGCAGTATCAAGCATTGCAAAGATGTTTGAGATGTTTTTGAATTGATGGTACTCCTTGTTATAGAAAGTGTTGGTTTGGTTGGCTATCTTAAGTGGAATTACTCTTGCTGTTCATATTGATTTATTAAGGTCCTAGTAAGTTTAGATTGTTAAGGTTCATTCTGTTGCCAAATAATCTGCTATAACTTGTTCTTTGTTAGAAAAAACCAGTTTGTGATTAAGTGATTATATATTAATGCTTGTCAACTATGTTCCTGGAACTTCAGACGCTTGTGGATTACTCCCTCCATCCCATTATTTTTGAAATGTTTTGACTGGGCACGCTGTTTTAGGTGGAGCTGATTTTGAGTTGACTTGATAGATGGAAGAGAGTGATGAGAGAAAATTGAGTAAATTCATGTACAAAAGTTTACTAAAAAGGGAAAGTGTTTCAATAATTTAGGGACAACCCAATAAAGAAAGTGTTTCAATAATTTTGGGACAGAGGGAGTATTAGTTATCTTGTTAAGTATGTTTTAGTATTAGTTTTCAATTTTTGATAATGATGCAACAGCCGGAGCCATGGTACCACTACGACTTCGGGCCCCAAGGTTTTGACCCTCGTGCGGAGTTCGACGTATTTGGTTCAGGTTTCAATAAGCAGCCGATGAGCACGCCTTAGCAGCAGCAGTCGCCTCGTTCGAACACAGATTGTGACGATCATGATGTTCCTCCAACTTCTTAGGATTTTCTTGTATTAAAAACTATTTTGGATGGTTTTATTGTAATATATTTATTTTCATTTATGCTTTTAATCCAAAATTATAATTCAATTATATATCATATTACTACATTTATTAATTTAAAGAAAGCAATAAACTTTAAAATGAAAAAGAAATAAAAAAAAATTAACTGGTAGCGCCCCTGATGTTACCAGGGCGCTACCATAAATGACGGTTGGGTTTTGCCACGTTGGACAGTGGTAGCGCAAGATGTGTTACCAGCTGAGCTACCATTGGTAGCTCCTTGGTAGCTCCAACTCTGCAGGTTGCGGCCCAAAAGGTAGCGGGGTAGCACAATTTGTGCCACTATGGTAGCGCTTTTGGTAGCATTTTTTGGCTACTAGGCATCTTGCAATTACGTGGTGTGAAGTTAAGATTTTTCTTGTTTTTTCTTCCTCTTGAGATACTGCGCTTAGATTCGAATTTAGGTTCCTCAAGATCCCGAAATTTGACGAATGTTCTTAATTATTAAATGACATAACATTTATAGCTTTAAAGAATTATAATATAACAACTTTTTTAATCTTTTATATGTTGAGAGAGTTAAAATTTTCAGGTGTTTGTAATGAGAAAAGAATATTAGCAATCACTCTTCTTTTCTTATTTTTGTTATGAATTTCTTTGTTTTATGTTATGGATTGATTAGTATAGTTTATAGTTAATCAATAGACCACATGCTTTTAAAGTAAATATTTTTTTTCATGAAATAAAAAGTTATATTTTAAAATGGGTAAATTGCACGAGTTTTTAAAAATATCTTGGAAGAGTAATTATTAAATGAAACACGAGTTTTATTTTGTTCTTAAAAAATAAATAAATAAAAAGGAAGGCATATAATATATATATATATATATATATTGTTTTTAATTGGGGAAGAGTGTTCCAAATTAACTTATCCATTCGAGGGTAAAGGGCGTCCAATAATTATCCATGATCAATCTAAAGTGAATGTTGTTGTGAATGGCATGTATGTATGCATGCACCAGCTGCTACACTATATAGTGCAAAGAGAACACCAATCCTGAAAGGTGGGTGGGTTTAGTTTAGGGTCTCACTTAATTTAGCAAATTTCTTTCTGTCCTTGTGTTGTGTCCCTAAAGCTGCAGCATGCATGCCTCTTCATGAATCGTTCTTATCCTTCCACAAAATTAAAAGGACCAATCCAACTCATTTTCCAACACTTCTGGGACCCCTACCTCCCTCCCTCTCTCTCTGCTTTTCTGATCAGAACAACCAAAGCAACCCATTTCTTTCTTTCTTCTATTAGTAACTCCCTTTTTCCACCCACGCTTTTACTTTCCCCTAGCTAGCTAGCTAGCCATAAGATAATTACTCCCACCTTCCCCCGGTTTATCCCAACATTAAAAAAAAATTAACAAAAATAAAATGACATTCTTGTATTTTTTTATGGAACGAGATAATTATAGAAATGATTTATGTAAAATATTTAATGAAACAAAAATAATTTTAATTTATACAAAAAAAAATTAAAAGCGACAACATACATAGATTAGATTGGATTGAAATGGAGTATAAGTTTATAACGCGTGTGATGTCACTAAATGACATTCATAAGTTTTATTGGAGGATATAATCCATAATCAACGAGTGCGATTGAGCTTCAATTGTTCCACATATTTGTTACTCTCCGTATTTCATTCCACCACCAAGGAATGAATCTCTCCACCTTTTTTCTTTTTGCCCTTTTATCTTTAAATTTACACAACTAGATTTATTTATTTCAGGTTTGATCCACGTAAGCCTATTAGTAACGTGTTGTGTGGGTTTTTTTTGGTTTTTTTACAAATAATATAAATTCCTTGTCTATCATCTCGTTTTCGCCATTTTTTTTTGGAAAAATGATTGTAACTCACATCTAAAGCATAGTCGTAGATGCGTACTTTATTAAATGTTTTCACAAACGCAATTTTCCCGAAATGCAACACGCTCAAGCGTATTCATCATAGAGAGATAGGAGTAGTACTAAAGGTTTGAGAGCGATACGTGAAATGTGTAAACAATAAGTCAATATACTCTACATTTGAGTGAATATGAAAAATTATGGATGGTAAAGTCATGATGTGTTTTCTTATGAATTAAGAAACACAATTGAAGATCTTTTTTTTTCTTGTCTAGAAAAATGATGATAAAATTGACCAACACCTCCTCTTGAATCCAAGAAATGGTTCCAGCAAAAGTGGAGTTTTGCCAATGGAAGGAAGATGAATCCAACACCTCTTTCTTTAAGAGAAAGCAACCTTGGATTTAGCAAATTTAATCAAAACCTTTGAACAAGAGTTGAGTGGAAAAATGTAGTAGAAATGAAGAGAATTTTCTCTCAAATTTGTACAGTGAATTTCATATATTATGTGTATCTAAAAGTATAAAAATAACTCATATTTATAGGTAGGGAAATGACCTAGGTTAGGAAGAAAATAAAAATTACAAATAAAATTAAAGGAAGAATTAATTATATACTAATTGTCCAATTTATTTCTAGCATTAGTGGACAATTGATTAGTTGAAATATTAGGAGTTGAAAGGTGTAAATTCTATGAAATTTTTCTTCTCCTCCAACTTCTTTCATCTTGTCACTTGAGTCCTCCATGTTTCCAAAATGTTTTGTTCTTCTTGGGCTCAAATTATGATGAAGAAGATTTGGGCCAATATTTCTTCATGTTCCTTGGGCTTAGCTCTTGAGTCCTTAAAATTCAAAAAAGTTGCAAATACGTCACTAGATAGATTCACATCATTCCCACCCTTTTCGAAAGGATTCGTCCTCGAATCCATTAATGTTATAGCACTCCAAATACCTACAAACGCAAAAGGTTGGGTGTTAGGATGTAAATATCTACACATAATCAAATAAAACATAAAAAAGCTAAAGAATGAATTACTTCCCTCGGTGGCCCACTTGAAATTTTCAATGGGCTTATAACTCGAAATTGTTTGAAGCACCTTTTTCTTGACTTCTTCATGAATTAGGAACAAATATTCAAGAATGTATCCTTTGAACCTACAAAAAGCAAGCGATCCTTTGTCGATGACCAGATTATCAATTTGTAAAGTATGATAAGTGTAACAAGAAATGTGTAAGTCCTTAGTTACAATACACAAAAAATGATAACACTTGGAAACAAATAACCAATATTGAAATCTAGTGTTTGTAAAAATTGTATAAGTAATTGTATACCCCAAATTTGCAAGAATATCACACCAATGACTCATGAAGTTCAAATATTCAAATTTGGCATGATATGGTTCTTTATAGGTAACATTATGAACAATGTGATTGGAAATGACATTTTCACAACTATTGGTACCAAGTTCATCAATATTCCTATTTTCAATATGCGTAGTCCCCCTTAGTCAACATGGACACATTTTTGTTCAAAAAATTTAGCATGCTTCTATTTATGGAATTATCATATTTCAACTTAGCATGCATAAAGCATCCGTGACTAAATGTTCTAGTATATCCATATAAGAACAACTTAGGCAACCAATACATCCATTTACAAATATAAAGTGCAAAATTAGTGAAAGACATGGATATAATGGAACAATCAAGCAAGAGAGTAATTTTCATTGGTTTATCACAAATGATCAAGTTGGTCACTAGAATCATGTGATAATTTTCAATTGTGTACATTCTCTCAAAATTAAACAAAACATGCATAAAAAGCTTTATCATTTGGCTCGATGCAAAAATATTCACATTCACATACTTGGTGAATTTTCCAACAAACAGCAAGAACATTTTGAACATACTCATTGTCCAAATTTCCATGTACACTAAGCACCAAGAATATGACACTCATATGATTATTAACAATTATTAAGATGTCAATCCTCATAACATCAGTAATCAACATTTCAAGGGTAACATGGAAATCATTCATCAAAATTTCATGTGGTGACATAAAACTTTGAAATGTATATGTATGTTCCTCCAAACATTCAAACAAGAGATATGGTGCAATTGATGTGTTTTCTTATGAATTAAGAAACACAATTGAAGATTTTTTTTTGTCTAGAAAAATGATGATAAAATTGACCAACACACCCTCTTGAATCCAAGAAATGGTTCAAGCAAAAGTGGAGTTTTGCCAATGGAAGGAAGATGGATCTAACACCTCTTTCTTCAAGAGAAAACAACCTTGGATTTAGCAAACTTGATCAAACCTTTGAACAAGAGTTGAGTGGGAAAGTGTAGTAGAAATGAAGTGAATTTTTGGTAAGTTGTGAGTGTAAACACTTGTTACAATGTTGGAATTTTGGGGATATGACGATCCTTATGGCTATTTACCATGAGAGAAACGCGTAGAGATTTGCTTTGCCCAATACAACATTACGAGAATTCAAAAGATAAAAAGAGTTTTGGATATGTTGCAAGGAGAGGCAAATCATTGGTGTTTTATAAAGTCCAGTTTAATTGGACGATATGGTGAAATCGACATTGAATCATGGGATTACTTGAAAATCCTTATAATGAGGAAATTAATATTCCTACATCCTACATGCTCCGCCACTACCATCCACAAACCAACCGTTGTTTAATATGTCAACATCACGTCACCATCATGTAGAGGAGTCCAAATGAAATGTCACTAACTCTTATATTTGAGTGTGATGGAATGGAAATTGAACCATGTCACGAGTCATTTTCATGTGAATATGTTAATCATGTTGTTCAAATAGAATATATTGAAATGAATTTTGACAATACTAGAATTAGTGTTGAATTTAATTTCGCAATGAATTGATCTTATATGTTAAGTTGGATGTCACATGCTTGATGAAGTTAAATAAAAGGCTTGATTGGCCTATACTTGTGTTTGATTCAGAGTATGTTTAAGTGAATTGAGTTTTTGTCCAAACATAAGAATGTTGACTTGATTACACCATATCTCTTGTTTGAAATGTATATGTATGTTCCTCCAAACATTCAAACAAGAGATATGGTTTAATCAAGTCAACATTCTTATGTTTGGACAACAAACTCAATTAGGTTCGGCTCGATTAGGGTCGAAGTGGCTCGTGAAGCACGAAAAAATTGAGATATATTACATTAATTCAATAAAATATAATAGGTTCGTGAAGCTCGTTTAGGCTCGATTATAAAGTACGGCTCGATTAGGCTCGAAGTGGCTCGTGAAGCTAATATGTTCGGGCTCGGCTCGGCTCGGCTCTTTTGTTAAGCTCGTGTAGGCTCAAGATCCTCATCGAGTCAAACCATTGAGGCTCGAGCTCGGCCTGCTTAATAAATGAGCCTAGAAAACGGCTTGAGCTCGAGCTCGAGGCTCGAAAAAGCTCGGCTCGACAGGCTCGTTTGAGCTCGAGCTCGAGCCGATCTCGAACGGGCTCGGTTCGTTTCTCAGCCCTAGATAAAAGTGGGGTACTTTCCGTAATTTGAGAAAAAATGGGTGGTCTTTTGCAAGCTATTTCAATCTTTGAGATTTTTTTTCAAAAGTCCTTGAACTCTTGTCTATTTTGTGCCGAAACCTTCTCGTTGAAAACTTGCACCAATTTCTTTCTTTTTTTATCAAATGTTTTTTTTCTCAACTTTTTTTTTTCATCTACCTTTTTCCTTCAGTTTTTTTCTTTCCAACAATGGCGCAATAATCAGATAACAAAAATAGAAGATTAAGCTACAATAAGAAAATATGAGGCCAATATTAAAATTGGTTAAATGACAATTAATATGACAAATAACACAATTATAATAATTGAAGAACAAGGAATAAGGAATGAGATAAATTGAAATAGCAAGGGAAAGGGATGACGAATTGCAAAAAGAAAAATTGCAAGAAATTAAATTGTAAAAGTAAATTGCAAAATAATAAATTGCAAGAATAAAAAATTGCAATAAAGTAGAAGTTATGAGCGGAAAGTAAAAAGTTAGAAGCGGAATGTAGAGAGTCAGAAGTTATGAGCGGAATGTAAATTGCAATAAAGTAAATTGCAAGAATGTGAAGAAGTTAGATAGTCAATGGAAAAGTTTATTTTTTGTGATGGTGAAAGTATTTTCCATCAAGAACAACATGTTGGAACAAGAAGATGGCTTTGATACCAATTGATGTGTTTTCTTATGAATTAAGAAACACAATTGAAGATCTTTTTTTTCTTGTCTAGAAAAATGATGATAAAATTGACCAACACCCCCTCTTGAATCCAAAAAATGGTTCAAGCAAAAATGGAGTTTTGCCAATGAAAGGAAGATGAATCAAACACCTCTTTCTTCAAGAGAAAGCAACCTTGGATTTAGCAAACTTGATCAAAACCTTTGAACAAGAGTTGAGTGGAAAAGTGTAGTAGAAATGAAGAGAATTTTCTCTCAAATTTGCAAAGTGAATTTCATATATTATGTGTATCTAAAAGTATAAAAATAACCCATATTTATAGGTAGGGAAATGACCTAGGCTAGGAAGAAAATAAAAATTACAAATAAAATTAAAGGAAGAATTAATTCTATACTAATTGTCCAATTTATTTCTAGCATTAGTGGACAATTGATTAGTTGAAACATTAGGAGTTGAAAGGTGTAAATTCTATGAAATTATTCATTCTCCTCCAACTTCTTTCATCTTGTTACTTGAGTCCTCCATGTTTCCAAAGTGCTTTGTTCTTCTTGGGCTCAAATTATGATGAAGAAGATTTGGGCCATTATTTTTTCATGTTCCTTGGGCTTAGCTCTTGAGTCCTTAAAATTCAAGGAAGTTGCAAATACGTCACTAGGTAAATTCACATCAAGTCACTACGTGTTTATTGGGACGATGGTAGCAGGAAACCCGCTACCTTTCCCGTTACCATGGTAGTGAGGAAGCTTGCTACTGATCTCGTTACTTTCTAGCTTGTTTCCTTTAGATCTGGCGTTACCAACCCGCTACCGATAAATGGTATGGTAGTGGGCAGCCTATTACCAAGTGGCCACGACGCGGGCACTTCCAACTGACACAACTCGTAGCCACTACGTACATGGTAGTACCTTGGTAGCGGGCCTGGTAGGTGGTGGCCCGCTACCGAGGCCCTAAAAGCGTCTCTGGCAGGCCGCGGCGGGGTCCCCTCTACCGATGACGCCACCTGGTAGCGGGCTCGGAAGCAGGCTGGCCCGCTACCATAGTGGTAGCGCCTACCCCGCTACCATGCCAGCTACCACCAGCCATTTCAAATTTTGAAACTTTCTCGGGCCCGAGAAAAGTGCATGGTAGCGGGTTGGGTGGCTGGCCCCCGCTACGGCGCTACCAACCTTCATAAACTTGTTCCCACGCTTCCCTTCCCCATTTCTTCCCAAAGTTCTCCTTCTTCGCATCTAAAGAAACCAGCCGCCGCACCAGACCCTTTTTTGACATCTCCGGCACCGTTTCAGCAACTATTTGCTCGGATCTTCATAAGAAAACGAAGGTAAGCTCGAATCTTCTTTTTATTTTGAATTTTGATCGGTTAAAAATGGTTTATTTTACCATTTTCATTTTTTTTGAAGTTCTCTTCCAAATCGTCGGCCACTCCATTTTTACGTCACCAAAGGTCTCCCCACCGCCATCTACAAGTATGGTTTTCATATACATGCAAATTATTTCAGTTCTCTGTATTTTTTTGATGTTATTTTTGTGGTGTTTAAGTATTTTAGATATATTTTTAGTAATATCTGTTTATTTATTATTGGTATTTGTGTTTAGGAATTATCTTAGGAATTATATGTGTATGTATTTTCTGTTTTATGAATTATTTTAGGAATTATTTGTGTATGTATTTTATGTTTTAGTAACTATTTTAGGTCCAAAGTTTTGTTTATGTATTTTGTGTATGTATTTTTTATTTTAGTAATTAACTTAGGAATTATTTTGCATGTATTTTATGTTTTAGTAATTATTTTAGGAATTTGTGTATGCGTTTTAGTAATTGTTGTAGTGATTAAATATTTGTGTATGTATTTTATGTTTTAGCAATTATTTCATGTAGGAATTTTAGTAATCTTAAACCTTTACTATTTCTAAGTGGTTTAGCTAGTAAGTTCATGGTATTTTAGTATATACTTTAGATATTTTAGTAATCTTAAGCCTTTACTATTTTTTGCTATTTTAGTATATACTTTAGGTATTTTAGAAAAATAATATTATTTTATAAAATTTAGTGGGAGGAAAGAGAAAACTTGTGGGTCATGAATATTATTTTATGAACTTTTGTATTTTATGAATTATTTTAGTATTTTAGGAATTATTTAGGCATTTTAGGTATTATTTATGATTTTTGTGGTTCTGATTACTACATCTGCGGTTCTGATTACTACAGCCCGATGATGTCGACGCCGTAGCAGCCACCGCCCAACATCGTGTTCGACCCACAGATGTTCAGACGGAGTAATGAGTCGTACATATGACCCATTCTCGGCTGAGTTCAGGGGACAGCCGTACGGCGATTCAGAGCACTGTTCGTCGCCGCGTGAGGATCAGGATGACAATTATGATTTACCTCCCCGTAGGACATTTTTGTAAAAACAATTTAATTTTGGATGTTTTTATTGTATTTGATACATTTGGTTAATTTATAATAAATTTTATTTCTATTTTTAATTGTGATTTCTAAATAATAAAAAATAATATTATCACTCATTCATTTTTTAAATGATGAGAATAAGAAAAATCATCTTAAAAAAATATTGGTAGCGGATCTGGTGGGGGCGGTGTGCTACCATGGTAGCGGGTGCCTCGCTACCGTGTCCCCTACTACTGGTAGCGGGCACGGTAGGGGCAAACTTCGAAGAAGCGGCCCAAAAAGAAGCAGGCTGAATAGGGGGCTACCCCGCTATTCTGGTAGTAGGTTGGGAAGCGGGATGCCCCCTAGCCAAGCCCCATTAAATACGTAGTGAGCGCCCTACCCCATATCGGCCCGCTACCATTGTTTTTTATTACAATTAATTTTTGCAACATTTAATAAATGTTGAATAATATTATAATTAATAATATTTATAATAATTGGAATTAAAAGCACAAATGAAAAAATTATAAATCAAATTAAATGTAGCAGTTACAATAAAAAAACACCGAAATCAAATAGTTTTTACAACAGTATCCTACGGGGGAGGGAAATCGAAACCGTCGTCCTGGTTCTCACGCGACAGTGACCGCTGCTCCAACTAGCCCACCGGTCTGTTAATCCCGAAGTTGAATGCCTCAAATGCGTCATTGCTCCTCAAATACTCGTTCGGGTCATACAAGAAGTTGGAAAACGGCTGCTGATGCTGCTACTGCTGCGACGTCGGCATCTCCGGGATAAAATAATCAGCACCGCAGATGTTGGGCGTCTAGAACCTTGTAGTCATGTGCGAGGACCACTGATGCTATTGTGGCATCAGGATCATGTAGGTCGAGAAATTTGGCGGCGTGGACTGGTCTCGCGGTCATTGGGAGGATCCCCTCGCAACCAAGTTATGGGGCACCTAGTGCTGTTGTAAGATGCTCTGATCTAGAAGCGTCGGCCAGATGACGCTGAAGGATGCGTCGCACTGCCGCCGAAACTCCTTGGTCTAACGCCGCTCCATCTGATGATCTGCATACTCCTTAGTGTAAGATATCTTATCGTAGAACGTACTGTTTTCTTAACGATACGAGACAGTACCGGTATATCGGGGTGTGCCGGACGTAGCGGTATGTGTGTGTGCGCGCATGTGTCTGTGTGTGGACACACACACTTCCTCCATCCCTTTATTTTTGCAACATATTAGAGCATCTACAACAATACTAGCTAATTTTAAGTTAAATTGTAACCAAGATGACAAAAAAACTATTTTATCTACTGAGTTTAATATTGTCATCACATCAATGCTAATTATTATAGGTAGTCACATTTATTATTAGGTTGAAATCAACCACATTTAATTTTGGCTAGCAACAAATTCTCTCACCTCACTTATTATAGGTCTTAAGTGGAGGGATTATAGGGGTTTAAGTATTTAGTTTCTAAGGTAAGGGTG
Organism: Stellera chamaejasme; assembly: GCA_024586325.1. Classification (NCBI taxonomy): domain Eukaryota; kingdom Viridiplantae; phylum Streptophyta; class Magnoliopsida; order Malvales; family Thymelaeaceae; genus Stellera; species Stellera chamaejasme. The sequence goes on along the minus strand of CM044982.1, from coordinate 5,981,023 downwards.
TGAGATCAATTTCAGGTATAGTATAAGGATATGTGTGTAATAAGTTGTTAGTGTTAAATGTCTGGGGTCACCTGGAAAGGTAGGGTTCAAACTTGTTCTGAATATACATATGTACCATAAACTTTAGAAAAGTTCAATGGGGCATGGCATGCTAGGTCCGCATAGCAAAAGCTATTATGGCTAGCATGATAGCTAATATTGTTGGATTAAAGATTTGTGCATTTTTTCTATTTTTATTAGTTATAGTTGGCTTAGGAGTGTGATAGCTATCATTGTTATAGATGCTCTTAATTTAATATGTATATTTGACTTCAATTTATCTACATTAATTTAAAGTTAAAATAATTTCAAAAAAAATATATGTTTAGAAACTAGACACATTAAATCATCATTTTTTGAAAAAAAAATTATAAATTTATATTTGAAACTGTTAGAGGAATAAAATTAAAAACTGGAAACCAAATGTTGCAAAAATAAAGGGACGAATAATGTATATAACAAAACAAAGATAATTTATGTACTAACTACTGACAGCTTACCTAATACTTTAAACTCAAACTTCAAAACTACAAATTAAGTACTATGTACGAACTAATAGTCCACTAATGAATTAAAACTGAAGCTTTAAAAAATTCGAAGTGGAGCTTGGATCCAGGAAGATAAATTCAAACTTTAGCTTGGACCATTTATGTAAAATTTTAAGGTAGATTGGAGGGTTTGTTTGTAGAATTTTAAAATTTGAGGGTGTAAGTGGTATAATAAGAAAATTCAGTTCATGTTCGTTATTGTACCATCTATGTAAAAGGGTAAAATAGTAAAATAATTGTAAAAAGAACCATGAAGTCTAGACAAAGCCCATAACAGACAAAGCCTAGATGGAGCGGGAAAAGGCTAATACAAGCCCAAAAGTGTTGAATGAGGCTTCACAAGCCCAAACCCAAGCCCAAGACCAAGCCCACCTTTTTTATATAGCAACAGATTTAATACTTTACTTAACCTAGCCTTGTAGAAGTTGCCCCAAAAGACACTCAAGAGTACCAGACCCATCATGTTAGCAAGCCCGGATAACCCGTGAGTGGAGTAGTTGACTGCTGTACCACACCACTGGAGTAGTTTGTGGAGTTGGTTACTGATTCACAACATTTGCAATGCCTTTAGGAACCAAAAAGTGGAGAAGAACGTAAAATAGAGACGCACAACGTTTACAAAACTGCAGATCAATTGAAATGTTGGGAAAATTGGGCAGAATCATACTTTCATCCAATATTATTTCCACCCTAAACTATGGCATATATTTTCTGAAATGTTGCAACAAAGTATTTGGAACCACCTACTCATCTCATGTCTCTATTAGTATTAGGCCCAATTAATACAACATCATCATTACAAAAGCTTCAAGGAACAAAACTGAAGATCATTTCAAATACTAGAGAACAGAAGCACTGTAGCTTGAAAAAAATGGGCTACAGAGCTCCTCCTTCTCCTCTATCTTCCTTAAGCTTCTCTATAAGATGGTTGAAAGGGAGAAAGGTATGAAAACAACCAACCGCACCTACCCCTTTGCTTTATCTCTGGGATTCTATACATACTGTATGTATGTTCATTAACGCTATGTACTTCACCTACTTCAGTCCCAAACCTGAGAGCCCGAGCGCTGTTCTTCCTGAGAAGGAGTCTTTCCTCCATCTGGCCAAACGGAACAAGAAGGCACCAACCTCTGATGGGTCTTGCAGGGAGTAACAAGCGCCTGTTTCTTTAGGAACCGAAGAGACAATGATCGAAAAGCCCTGCCCTCTATTCTCTATCACCTGAAGTTTAGTTTGAACATTAAGTTATTGCAAGAATTTGCAGAGTTTGAAGGTGATTTCGGGGTTAATGTCATACCTTGAAAGCATCCTCGTCGGTCCTATCATCTCCGATGTAAATGGGGAGGATATCTTTGGAACAGCCTAGTCCTAAGGTGTCCAGAAAGTATTCAAGGGCATGACCTTTGTTCCACTCAATGGATGGCCTCACTTCTAAGACCTGTAAGCAGCAGGTCACAAGGGACAGGTTTCTAAGATTTTGATCAAAAGGGATAATAAAACAGTACCAAGATGTTAATGGAAGGGAGGGAGAATGTCTTACCATTTTCCCTTGACATAAGCGAAAGCCTGAGTACTTTTGGAGTACTGATTTCACCATCGCCTCCAGTTTTGCATAGTCCTGCAGCATACATGCGAGATGAATCAAGGGAGTAAAAATTTTTTTTGACCAATTTACATGAATGTACCATGGCTTATGCTCTGTGCTGAGGTGAAATTTACCTGTTCTTGCACTTGGCGGTAATGGACAGAGACGCAGAACCTATTGTCCTCTAGGCGAGAGCCCTGTATTTCGCTGGTTACTTGTTCCAACTCGGCCAAAATCTATCCAAACGACATTGAGAGTGAGGGTTTCGTTAGACAAGTTTTCATTTTCAAGTAAGAAAACCTCAAAAGTCACTTGCTTGCTGCACAATAAACCGCATAGAAAGCATTTCTAATGTATAGGTAAAACCTCACCTTTTGGATTTCTGGGAGAAACTTGTGAGCAGGTTGAAACAGGACTTCATTGGTCTGTGAGATTGCAAAAAGAGATAATTAATCCATTAAAAAAAAAAAGAAAAAAAGATTGCAACTTTCATGTTTCTTGATTTTAATCAATAGCACTCCTAGTAAATAAAAAGCTAACCTTGGTGCGGACCACAGTCCCATCAGATGACTTCACAGGCCTTGCTGGTGCCATTATGTCCATCCCATGGCTTCCAGCATAATACACATTACTCAGCTTCACAAACTCTTTCACCTTCTCTCTGCTCCTACCACTGATTACAGCCGTCGAGAAATACTTCCCCACTTCTCGAACCACCGAACGCATCTGAAACCGCAAATCAACAACACATGATCTCTATTAATGCTCATCCATTATGATGTTTACATAGACTTGAAACCAGCTAGGTTTTTCTTTTTTCTTGTGAGTACCTCATCAGACATGAAGGCCTTATCAGGGTCATCAACAATGGGCGACAGCGTCCCATCGTAATCCAAGAAAACGACGATCTTTCTCCCTCTAGCCGATTTCATCATCGAGTCAAACGAGTCCAATGCTGAGGGGTGTTCCACCTGTTTAAAACAATAAATCGATATAGTATATCACAGCCGTTCGAATAATTATGATCAATTAAAAAGAAACAGTAATTGTTGGATTCACTCACCAGCCATGAAGCGTAAGTTGTTTCATCAGACAAAATGGCAGGAGGAGTCGGGAGGATCAATGCCGGCTGGTTTAAGAAGAGATTGTGGCCGGCATTGTCGACGTCGGAGTTGGGCTGCACCGCCTTCTGGTTCTTCCATTTCTGAAACCCCATTTGCGCCTAATCTTTATAATAAAAGAATTGATCGGACAGGAAATAATTAGGGTGATGATATCGATCGATCGGTTTTAAAAGACAAGCGATCGAGTAAGAAAAACTGCGGTCATCATCAGGGGAAGCTGTGAGTTATGATGCGTTTCTGCGCGAATTCTAAATTCAGAACCCGCACCCACACTCCACAAGGAAGGAAATTAATACGACTCGATCTTATGTAGCACACGGACGGAGACACATAAAAAGGTTATTCTACCACTCGGTAAAACTTTCCTTGCAAGGAAGACAAATCCCACAGGAAACCCAAAAGTAATAATAACCCACCCCCTCTCTTTCCTTAAATATTTCGATAGAATATTCGAATTATTACTAGAAAAAGTTTATAAAATTATAAATTTAGAAAATATACATATTAATCTATAATTTTTATTTAAATTTTATATATTAAAAAAATATATAAATTAAATGTTGAAAAGAGAAATCCATTTTTTAAAGAGACGTAGAATGAAAAACAGGAATCTGTACAACGAATTCAAACTTCCAAGCGGAAGAAACTAACAAGGAAAGGGCAAAAAGCAAGGAAAGAAAGTAAGTGAAGAAAAGAGGTAGCTCGGCGAGAATCTGGTTGAACATGAGTCAAAACATATAAAAAAAAGGAATATAAAAAGGAGTGGACATGTAAAAATTAGGCAAAAAGGCAAATCAACTTCGAAAGTACCTAATCACGTGAAAAAAAAAAAATTATCGCAATGTCATCATCATGAAAAATTACCTGTCAAGTAGGTTAAATAAGTTTTCAATCTAGAAGCGTTTACGCGAACAAGTGTCACAGAGAAAATGCGGGCACCGGGAGGAAACTGTAAAATTTAGGTAGATAGTAATTGCCAGCAACGTTTAACATTTAGCTATAATTATTTAAGTTAAATCGATGATAATCTATTTAAAATGTTACAATCAATTAAAACACTGATTTGTTTAGAAAAGTCAACATCAAGGGAAGAAGATGTTACAGTAATAGACAGAATAAAATCTGAGAGATAGAGTAAGTTAAGGTTTGTGTGACTCAACATTACATTGGCTGAAGGGCGGGGTTTGATTTGTTGTGAATATATGTTGCAATCATCTGATTCAGCTTTGATGCAGATGCCTGGCTTCTAAATAATATGACAGGTATACACTGAATGTGAATTAATTTAATAAATTATTATGCTTAATCAGTTTCTTACTTTTTTGTTTAACTAACATTTTCCCCTTTGATTCTGACTCCTGCCCACCTACTAATTGAACAAAACAAGCAATATTATTTATTCTACTAGTTTACTACTCTTATTATTATTATTATTATTATTATTATTATTGTGTTATACTACTATACGATGCCTATTAGAAGCTAGTTTATTGGTACTTCAATTATTGATTTTCAACATTTGTGCAATTGGGGCCTATAATTCACGGGAATTGCAGGACAGGCCACTTTGCATTGATTAATTAAACAATATTTTCACATGAATAATGAATTACCAATATTACTGGTAACAAACAGATCCACATGTTTAACCAGATTACTAGACCCTTTTTTTATTTTATTTTTTAATTTCTTTTTCAACTTACAGTAAAAAATGGAAGCAAGGAAGGGGGGCCTAAATTGTTTTGTTCTTCTTCCATCTCCTTCCCCCAGTTGTTGTTCTTCGCTGTCTTTAACAGAAGTGGCCAAACTAAAATGTGTTAGTTACGCACGTGCGGGTCCACCGCGAAACAAGTGGACGGAAACGAACGACGCAGCCAGCCATCTGATGGAAAAGACAACCATGCCCCTCACTCACTGCCCCCACTCCCCCCTTCACTTTTGACATTACCGGGCCGGGGCCCAACAGGGGACGTGTATCCTATGCAGCACCGAATCAACCTTCCCTTTTTAAGCTGCAGTGCTGCTGCTGCCTGTATAAAGTAGGATTTTTTTTTTATTTATTCTTTTCCTTCTTCTTCTTTAAAACTTAAAATTCATTTGACTTGGAAACAAACAAATTGATGCAATTTCCTCGTGGTTGAATTGAACTGGAAAAATATAAAGCAACTAAAATTGAAAAAGGGGTAAAATGGGAAAATGAAAAGAAGAAAGATTAAAGATTTTTCACACGTGTGAGTCAGTCAGTAGGTAATGGTAGATCCACAATCAGCGGGACATCCAAGCGTGGTTCAGGTGACACGCCTCCTCCTGCCTGAGCTCCTCTCGCTTCGGAAACCTCTCCAATCAACTAAAGTACCGTCTCTTCCGCTCCCGGGTTTCTTTTCTTTTCTTTTCTTTTTTTAAATTTTTTTTTTATTACTTATTACTATTATTCATATGACTGTATGTGCATGACATACTCCATGTTACTCATCTGAAATTATATCATATAATTGTATGTGCATGACATACATGTCACTCATCTAAAATGATTGATGATCACAAAGTATTTTCTCAATATTTATATTTTTGGACCCGGCCTGAAATGACTTAATGGTGTGACACTTTCATACTAATATGTATAACTTCTCTAGTCGTTGATCGTATAAACTATAACAAGCATATAATTAATATCTTGGTCACATAAAATAGGAGTACCATACAAATTACCCTTATGAATTTTAAAAGACCAAAAGAAACATGGACAAGCATAATATACGAGAGTATAAGGTATCTGATCATGATTCATGACTAGTCGAGTTATGTAAGGAAAAAAAGAAAATAGACATGTTAGCAAAATGAAATTGAAATACACACATTGGAAAGAGTAAGCCTTAATAATAATAATAATAATAATAATAATAATAATAATAATAATAATAATAATAATAATAATAATAATAATAATAATAGTATGTCAGCATCGTTATTAATATAAAAAAACACTTTCCAAAATTTAATTAAACGTTTGTTAAATCAAATTCGTGTCAAACGAACAATAATTTCCGAAAAAAGTCACTTTTAAATATTGATTTGTAGAATAACGTGAGGATAACGCGATGATCTGGCGGTGGTCAAGCTGTGGACGGAAGAGTGGTGAGTTTATTGGTAATGTTTAAAAAGTTTTAGTAAAACTATTTAAGGGTGATTAAATTATTATGTTCAAAATTTATGGTGCAGATAGAGTTTTAATTAAAATTATCATTTTTCCTGAAATCCGTCAAATTTAATGGTAAAAATAGACCGAAGGACCACATATGCATCATAAATTTAATATGAAACTTCAAAAGAACAAAAAATTAAAATATAATCTTAATAAATAATAATTAAAGTTAAAAATCTCCATTACACTTTACTCTACGTTAAACCTAGTTTATAGTCAAAATGGACCTGCACACGTTATTGTACATGAAGAAGACGACCTGAGAGAGTAGAGACTAGAAAACCAGCAACATAACCAACCTAGTGGGTAAGAGGGGAAACAAACAAAAAAAAATAAGAAGAAAGAAAGAAAGACAGCAACTAACGCCGTTTATTACTTACTACTATTGTTAAGAGCCGCAAACAAGCGGCTGGGCATATAACCGCCATACCGGTACTGGCCGTTTATTTGAAAAGCGACTTCCAGTTCCAAAGCTGACCCACCACTTCAAGGCCATCTCAACCTTACACGTGTCATCCTTCTCTAGATCAAAATCAAACGTGGCGACCGGACATGAAACCAGCCGGAACACATGGACCTGCACAGCTTCGTACCTTTGTCGGATCCAATGGAACCCCACGTCCGGGTCCAGAGGGCGACACGTGTACGGTCCCAATCCAGGTACTTCAACGACTGACAACACAAAAGCGCACACCGCACAAACCGCGCGTGAACCATACCACCTCCATACTCTCTACTCAGTGGTCCGTCGTCTCCACGCGCTACGCCGAGTCAGTTCTAGAAGAGTCGAAAACGAACGACAGCCATATATGCATGCTGCTGCCGTTAACGGCGTCGTTCGTCCCCTCCACCCCCCCCCCCGTAACGTTTAAATGCTCTCTCCCTCTCTCTCATTCCTCTTCCACAGCGCCACCGCCGTGTGAGGCGGTTCATGGCAGTGGAACATGCAGACACATTATATATTTCAAATCGGCAGCGAGCTAGAAAGTAATTAGAACAAACAATGATGAATCATGGAAGAAGCCAGATGATCGCAGCAGAAAAGAACATACCGAATTGACGAAATTGATAAGAAGGAAGATCGTTGGTGGTGATGGGTCGGAAAGCGGAGCCTGACGGCGGTGTCTCTGAGTAATGTAATGCAGAAGGAGAGTGATAATTATTAAGAGAGAATGGGGGAGAGAAGATGCAGAGGAGAGGCGTTTATTTATAGCCGGAGGAGGGAAAGAAAGAAAGTCGAGGTGGTTAATTATTCTAGGGATTAATTTTTTAAAAGTCATTGCGTAAATTCCTTAGAATTTACCCAATTTGAGATTTCCTGAAGGGAGCTCTTTGGGTAAAATGACATAAATGGGTTTCAGAAATTATTTTGCTGTCTGTTTTACCACAAGGCCCACAGATGGGCCAGGCCTCCTTTTTTTTTTGTTTACTTTAACAAGTAAATTAATTATGCATATATGTACTATATGCTACCTAGTTTTGTCGAACGTCTTCTGTTTGTCCTTAATTTGTTAATTCCGCGTTTAACGTGAAAGGTTTGATTTCTGTGTTTTTCTGCTAATAATGAACATGTCATTCTTGGAGCGATTTAGAAACAAAAGTGAGAGTCCTCTTTCTTTCTTTCTTTCTTTCTAAACACGTGGTACCAACGTCTACCAATTATATACGGAATACTCCTATTAAGGAGATGATCTTAGTTGAATCAAGTAATTGATCTCAGTAATTAATTAAGATTCCTATCTTATCAGATTTTGAACCGAAAAACTCCATATACATGATACCTCGACTCATCTAATCATACAAACCATTTTATTCAAATTCAAAGTGTACAAATGAAAACACCGATAGGTAGATAACCCTTGGATTACTTTTCTTTTTATTGCTATTAATATACTAATTTAATGTTTCATGTTGCAATGTTTATATAATATATATATATATATATATATATATATATATATATATATATATATATATATATATATATATATATATATACACACATTTGGGGTGGGGGTGGGGATTGTAGAGGCTTGAACTCAAGACCTCCGTTTCATGTTCTAAGAGCATAATCACTTGATTAGATGCTCTTGACCGTGTTGCAATATTTAACTCAAATTATCACTAAAATAAATAATGAGAAAAAATCTTTAAAATATAATTAGATTTTTTTTCAAATTATGATACGCATATGAATTATTCAACTTTATGATAAAAAAAATTATAGATTAAGTATATTGAAAAATGAGAAAACAATTCACTAAATTTCCAAGAGGGGATTTCTTAACTAGTTCCCAAAGCAAAAGGTTCACATGTGAACAGTGTCTCAACCGGTTCATCTTAGAAATGAGACACCAAACAAATAGTGCGAATCAGGTTTAGTTATTGGCCACTTGTCATGAGATAGCGTAGATGTTGTCTTTTAAGTATTTAACTTCTCGCATATTCCCTGTTCATCTGGTATTAGTGATACCAAATGGCTTTTATCTTGTTTGTCAAAAAATGAGACATGAGATCGGTAAACTGATAACGTGCGCTACATTTAGGTCGGTGTCTATTTACCATATATGTGGAAAAACACACACCATAAAAATGTTAAATTTACCCTCTTAATATATCTCTATGAAGGGTGTTTTAGTCTTTTAGTATATTAAGTTAGTTAGTTAAGTTAGTTAATTAGTAGTATATTTAGGTAAGTGTTTTTCCACATATGTGATAAATAAACGGACTCACATTCTCACATTTACTGTGAGATAGCATAGATATCATCTTTTACTTTAACATCTTACAGATTTGTTCTTCGTTTGGCAATAGTGCAATGCAAAATGACTTTTATCTTACTGGTTTGAAAATAAGACACTGTAATTAATTAGACAGATAACACATGTCAGATTTGGTCATTTGTTGTAAGATAACATAATGAGTAAACTACGTCCGTAGTCCTGTAAGTTTGGGGTTTGTCCTATTTGGGTTCCGTTTTAAGAATTTGTATCACTTTAGTCCTGTAAATTTCAATCGTGTGCACCGTTAGTCTTCCTGTTAAATTTTCCGTTAAAACTGACGTTAAAGTGGTAAAATTACCGAAATATCTAGGTATAATACTAAATTTAACATCAATCTTCTAAAAAAACTACAAATGAACCCCCAACTAATTTAAAAAATACAACCAAAACAAAACCCAAAACATCAGTTGCTTCGTGAGATCCTCCGGCGCCGTCGTTCGCCGCCCTGGACACCGACAAGGACGGCGTGCTCTCCCGGTCAGAGATGCGGCGGGCTTTCGAGTCCCTCCACCTCCTCGAGTCCCACTTCGGCGCCGATGTCGCGACGGCGCCGGAGGATCTCACGAAGCTCTACGACTCGCTCTTCGACCGATTCGACGGCGATCGGAACGGGACGGTGGGGCTGAAGGTGGACGAGTCGTTCGCCGCCCTGGACACCGACAAGGACGGCGTGCTCTCCCGGTCGGAGATGCGGCGGGCTTTCGAGTCCCTCCACCTCCTCGAGTCCCACTTCGGCGCCGATGTCGCGATGACGCCGGAGGATCTCACGAAGCTCTACGACTCGCTCTTCGACCGATTCGACGGCGATCGGAACGGGACGGTGGAGCTGGAGGAGATCCAGGCGGAGACGAAGGAGATCTTGCTGGCGATAGCGGATGGGATCGGGAATTCGCCGATCTAGATGGTGCTCCACGAGGACGATTCATTTAGCTTCCTCAATTAGTTGGGGGTTCATTTGTAGTTTTTTTAGAAGATTGATGTTAAATTTAGTATTATACCTAGATATTTCGGTAATTTTACCACTTTAACGTCAGTTTTAACGGAAAATTTAACGGGAGGACTAACGGTGCACACGATTGAAACTTACAGGACTAAAGTGATACAAATTCTTAAAACGGGACCCAAATAAGACAAACCCCAAACTTACAGGACTACGGACGTAGTTTACTCGATAACATAATATATCGCAAATTCACTGTCCATTTGGTAGTAGCGAAGTGAAATGGCATCTTCTATTTACTGATTTGGAAATAACACTATATGAGGAATACATAATTTACCGCCGCCCTTACTACAGCCTAGGCCGCGGTAAACCCAAAATCGTGGTAAATGGTGCAGTAAAGGGGCGGTAAGGTCGCGGTAAATCTATTTTTTAGGGTTTAAACTCATCTTTCTCTTCCTCTCCGCCGCATGTTTCTTCTTCATCCTTCTTTCCTTTTCTCCTTTCTTTCTCTCCACCATTCTTATTCATCCTTTCTTCTTTATTCTTCTTCTTCTTCTTGTGTTTTCTTCCTCATCTTTCTTTCTTCTTGTGTTTTCTTCCTTGTCTTCCTTTCTCATTTCTTCTATTTCTTCTTCATCACCATCACCATCACCAATATCACCATCATCAGCTTCTTCTTCTTCTTCTTCTTCTTCTTCTTCTTATCTCCTTCTCTCTTCTTCTTCTCTGTTCTATTTGTTATCTCAAGGTAAGTTTGAAGTTTTCCCTTCAATTTCAATATTTATGTATTTTATTGTATTTTTGTGAATTTTATTTATTTTAATGTTATTATAAATTGTTTTTATGTTTAGGGTTAGATTTACATATTTTGTGTATTTTGAGGTTATTAGATATTATTTTTGTTGATGAGTAGTTTTTTGGGGTTTTATTGTAGGATTTGGATGAAGATTTCTGGGATTGTGGATGAATCTATATGAATTTCATCCACTTATTTTTTAATTAAAAAATGTTTATCACGGCCATGTGCACGGTAAACCTCCTTACCGCGAGCTTATTTACCGCGACCCTCCCGCGGAGGAGGCCACTGTAAACCTTGTTTGCTTGGCGTAATGTAAGATAACGTTAGACAAATGACACATGTTAGTCAATTTTGACCATTTGTTGTAAGATAATATAGATAACAACTTTTACATTAACATCTCGTAGATTCACTGTCCATTCGGTGGTAGGGAAGCAAAATGGTTTCTTTTTATTAATTGGTTTGATAATGAGATAGCATTAGACGGGATGGCGCGACTCATATTTGCCATTTGGCGTAAGATTACATGGATATCGATTTTTTACTTTTAACATCTCGCAGATTAACTTGACAACACTGAAGCAAAACGCCTTCTTCTCACTGATCGGATAATGAGATAACATTAGACGTAATGATGTGGTCAATTTTGACCATTGGCTGTAAGATAACATGGAGAACATCTTGTACTTTAATGTTTATGTTGACACCCAATTTTACCCCGAAGATTTTAAAAATATTTTATGAAAGGGCTCAAATAACTATTTATAAAGAAGAGGGTCTCTAAGAATAAAATTGAAAAGTCCGGGGTTAAATTGAATATGTTGCAAAGTTGTGGACTAAAGTAATAGTTTTCCCTTTTGATGCAGAGAGACACAATCTGGCGATTGTGGTCGGCGATGCTTGCAGGCTTGCAGACCTGAAGCTCCACTCCTCGTGCACGATCACGAGCAGTTTGCAACATTGTGGGAAGGAAACCACATTCAACTTCGGCTATAAATCATCAATCTCGACAACAATCAAACTCAGAAAACAATCAACATAGCAACAATCAGAAAACAAAAGAGAATACAAGAAAAGGAAGAAAGAAGATCGGCAGATTAAGAGAAAGAAGTTCCAACCTCCGGCGTGCTACCGGTCATCGTCCATTCATTCCCATTGCTGACTTCTCATCGGACTGCACTTCCAGCAGGCCACCGTCTCATCAAGTTCGTGTACGTTGTGTTAGTATATTTGACGCAGCAAGATCATTTGACATGACACTTGAGCTCATAATACTAAGTGGGAGCTCCGAATTAGCTATATGTAGCTAACTCCAGCTCAACTTAGCTTATATCCAGCTCACGACATCTGGACATAGCTCAAGTCAGCTCAAGTTAGCTAGAAGTAGCTAACACCAGCTCATGTTAGCTCGTGGGAGCTCAAATGTGTGTGGTATGATCATTTGGAACATCTTTGGGATGTTTCATATTGATTCACAAGTAAGAACTTCCATTTGCACCTTTTTGGACAAAATAAAGGGTATTTTGGTAAAAGGGACATCCTAGGTGCATGGTGTATGCACCTTACTACATGGGAATACTTCCTAGGTGGTTACATATGAGTAGCTACACCTAGGGAGGCTGATTTAGGTGAAGATGTGCCTCTAAGGAGCCACTCATTCGCCAAAATGGAAGTTGGAGGGAGGTTACCATGAACCTTCCCTCCTTTTGTGACCAAGAGGTGTTGGTTATCACCCTTGGCCGAAAGTACATGTATTTTTGGCCAAATGGGTGTCCCAACTACCCCTTGGAACCTCTCCCTTGTCTATAAATAAAGGGAGAGGCACCACACTACACACACACACCAAAACCGAGACACTTCTTCTCCCTGTCATTTTCTTGGCCGAAATTCCTAAGCACATTTGTTAGAGTTTTCGGGTGGATTAATATTGTGTTTATTTCAACACAATTTCGCCCTTTGGATACATCCTCAATTCGTCCTTATCGAATAGTTGATGAAACTGAAGATTGCAGAAGATAGAATCCACACTTCATCTTCAACACATTCCTCGTCGCACAAGGTACGCTTACTCCTCCTCCTCCTTCTTATTCTTCGTTCTTCCCTTTCTTCTTCCGACGATGAATGGTGAAGAACGACATGATTATGAATAAAACACATCATGCGCTGTTAATTAGAATCGGGTAAACTCCAAGTTTAGTCCCTTACCTTTCAACTTTGTCCTATTTGAGTCATATTTTAAGATTTTGTCCTATTTCAGTCCCGTAGTTCCATAAATCGTCTCAATTGTAGTCCTTCCGTTAAAGTCCACGTTATGTTGACCGTTAAAGTCTTAAGTGTACAGTAAAATGACCATCAAACCCTTCCTTTTTTCGATCTGGATCGGCAGCCGGCGCCGGAACGGCAGCCTAGGCCGCGAATCGGCAGCCCAGAGCCGCAGAAAGGCAGCCCAGCCGCTGATCGGCAGCCCGAGCCGCCAAACGGCAGCCCAGGCCGCGAAAGGCAGCCCAAGCCGCGATCGGCAGCCCAGGCCGCCAAACGGCAGCCGGCAGCGGTCCGGCGCTACCGATCCGACGGCCGGGCTGCCGATCCGCGGCTGCTGCCGATCTGGGCGCTGGGCTGCCATTCCGGCGCCGGCTTAAAATAATTCAAAGGTAAAGGACTAAACTTGGAGTTTACCCAATTAGAATCACTATATCTAAACGTGCATGTAACATGATTGAAGTCATGAAGAACTTTAAATCTTCACGTTGTTGTCGGAGCTGCTCCTAGATCTACCGCTGTCCAGCACCCAAGTCCAGCCCCATACGATCAATTGTCTTCGACGCACTCCTATACCATTTTTTTTATATCAGAAGCGGTGTCGTACGCTGTGATTTTTTTTCGGGCCTGCACATCGGCAGATTTAGGGAAGAAGAGAAGCTTTTGGGTTAGGTATCATTACGACTCAATCCTTGTTCACTTTTTATGATTTTATTTGAGTCAAGATAATTCACCATGTTACAGTTATGGCATTGCTTATGTTAAAGAACGTTTTGGATTCATGACATGATGAAAGATATTTGTCTCTTTATGCATTTTCTTTCCCATCCATTCATCCAAATTCTCAATTTATGTATGTAGCACATTTTAATGGGATGAGTTAGAAAATAATTATTACTTCTTTTTTCTGTTTCTTTCTCTTAGATCTCACTACTGCCTCGTATTCAATTGGGTTGTATGGACACATTTTTGTTAAGTTAAGTCAAGTGAATGAAATAATAAAAACTTGTGGTACCAATCTTCAGGCGTCCAAAAATATCATTTCGTACGTAATGGACTAACTGACTTTGAGTTCCTAGTAGACCAATTTAGGTTTCCAATCGACCTATCGCACAAAAGATTGGTGATGACTCCGTCGAAAACCCCGTGGCTATAGTTTCGCAGATTAACTCTCTCCATTTGGAAGTAGTGAAGCAAAATAACTTCTTCATGCACTACTAGAAAATGGTGCAAAACCAACGGTTAGTACCAACATGCTAACACGTTGGAAAACGTCAAAACCAACTGAAGTACCCATTGGAAATTATGCGTTAGTATTTTCATCGTTGGTATAATTTTAACCACCTGGCCAACTCGTTGATTAGTTTTCTCTACCAACTGGCTTGCTCGTTGGTGTAAAAATCCGGTGACCGGAATTGACAAACCAACGTGCGAGCTAGTTGGTACAACTCTACCGAGTCAACACATTGGTAATATTACCAACAGGTTTACGCGTTGGTATGGTTACCAACTGGTAAGCTAGTTGGTATACCCACCAACGAGTTAACCAGTTGGTAAGCTTACCAACGGGTTGACCAGTTGGATGTGTGAATACCAATTGGCTGGTCAGTTGGTATTGTGAATACCAACTGGTCAGCCTGTTGGTATAATGATTAAATAACAGTTCCAACGTATAACAACGTGTTAACCGTTGGTAACTCTTTTTTTAAAAAAATATATTTTTTATTTGTATACAATACTCAAACCTGTGTTTATTAAATTAAAATTCATTCAACACCAGAAGTATTGCTGAAATATAATTAAAAACATAGAAATATCATCCAATAACTACATACATATCTTACATAAAAGTTGATAGAATTCAAAAATGACTTAACAAGTGTTTTGAAAATCGAAGACCTAACCGAACCTTAGATGTCCGACCCCTCTGAATCTGAATATGATGTTGATGGTGTTTGAAGAGTCTCGAATCCGAAATTTCCAGCCATATCAGAATCGAACTCATCAGTAGGTATCCCTCGAGAACTTGTACCCGGACCACTGAACTTTGAGCTCCTCATTAATGCTTTCAGCACCCTATTCTGCATTTTTCTGATTTGGCTGATTTCCTCTTTTGTCTTCTTTAATTTCTCTTTGTTTTTTGCCTTTTGTGGTTCCATCTTCTCCGTTATTTTCTTCATATCCTCCCTCATCTAGATCACTTGCGGAGACTCCTAAGTAGGAATATAGCTGAAAGATTGACGTTCGGGAATCATCACAATTAGCAAACAATTTATTAATTAAAAAAACAATTAGCGAACAATTAGCAAACAATTAACAAACAAATGCCCACAAATAACCCATAGTTACAAAAAATGCTCAAATTCAACAACCCATGTGTTATCTAGATTTAGAATTAGTAACAAACTATTTATTAATTAAAAAAACAATAAAATTCGGATTATACTAAATAAAAAATTTGAAACTACGAAAAAATTATCAAAAAAATGAAAAAACTTACTATCCTTACATGCAACTACTTAAACCTAAACCAAACAACCAAAGATTTGTCAAATAAGTCAAGAAAATTCATACAAATTAAAAAAATTGAACTTCCATAAAACTAAGAAAATCGTCAAAACTAACATATAACAATGAGAAAAAAGTAAAGATCTTGAATCCCCTTTGAAAGGGGAGTAAAATGGGACAAATTTCACAAAACCATCAACAAATGAAGAAGAAATGCAAAAAAACGCGTACATGCGGCGAAAAACGGGCAGCTCTCTGTTCTTCACGAATGCGGCATCTGTCGAGTTGGGAGGGACGCACCAGGTTTTTATTTGGAGCGTACAAACGGGCATATTCCAACGGGTTAACTCGTTGGAAACCGAAATCACGTGCCATTCGCGTGTTTCATTAAAGATCAGAGGGACCACATTGTACCAACGCGCGGCGCGTTGGAACCGTCCAACGACTAGCTCGTTGGAAATACGCTTAACCTTAAAAAGGACAACCCCCAGAAAGACTTGAACCCCAGCCTCCCCCATGGTAAACACGCATCACAACTACCAGACCGCTAGGCCCATCACTGTCATGCGAGGAAGCAAAATTGTATTTGTAACGTTCTTGACGTTTTGGGAGGCTTCTAACGTGCAACACGTTGGAATCTACATGTTTCCAACTGCTCACTCGTTGGAACATTGATATTTCCAACGCGCAACCCGTTGGAAACAACCTCTTATAATTTCTTCGCGGCACCTTTAAAAACCACAATTAATAAGATAAAGTCACAACTCTTAAAAATTGCTACATTTTCTCGTTGATAGCTATTTCTTAATTTCGCTTTCCGGTCACCGTTAACAACTCATGTCGCTTCATCTAATGTCATGCATTAGTGATGCATGCTTTTGTTAAACAACCACTTGTTGTCCAACCAAATTTAATATAAAAATTCAATAAATTCAATAATTACATTATAAAGTGTTATCTTATTTAACTAGTTAATTTCTTATGTTTACATTTGTGTCTATCTTCAATTTCATCTTCTTAATTAATATTAATGTTTCGTTATATAATTTGGTTTTAAAATAAAAACTCTAAGCACAAAGGGTTTTGCATCATTTTCACACTCTAAAAAAAATAATGTTTTAAAGCATGCATGTAATTACCTTTTATTTTTAGAATACATTTGCATCATTAAAATTTCAATTATAAAGTAAAATTTAAATATGGAAATAGAAGCGGTTCCAACGCGCGAACCGTTAGAACGCTCACAACTCGTTGGTACACTAAGCCTTCCCCCCAGAGACTCGAACCCCAGCCTTCCCCGTGGAAGGCAAGCATCACAACCACCAGACCGCTAGGCCCATCGCTGTCATGCAAGGAAGCAAAATTGTATTTGTAATGTTCTTGACGGTTCGCACGTTGGAACGATGATTATTTTTTTTTTAAAAAAAATCCCATCCCCCACCAAGACTCGAACCCCAGCCTTCTCCGAGGAAAACACACATCACAACCACCAGACCGCTAGGCCCATCGCTGTTATGTAGGGAGAAAGATAGGGCACGCATAGGAAAGATAAACAACCCAATAACATTAATTAGTCATCTTTAGGTTATGCACTTGTGGTAACGGACCGTTTGTCGATCACATATCAATATCCAAACCAAACCTAAAGATGACTAATGTTATGCAGGGAAGCAAAATTGTATTTGTGTGGTAGACGTTTTGGGAGGCTTCCAACGTGCAACACGTTGGAAATATATTTTTTCCGGTTATACCAACGGTTTGTGCGTTGGTGTAGTTAAATCGGTGTTTAGTGAATAGTCACCGGTGATTATTCCAACAGTTTGACCGTTGGAAATTACCAACGGGCTTTCTTGCCCGTTGGTACTGACCGTTGGTTTTGTACCATTTTCTAGTAGTGATGAGTATATACTCCCTCCGTCCTTTAAAAGTTGATTCATTTGACTTTCATGTTCTGTGTAGCAGTGTTTGACTCGAGTTTTTTCTAAAATAAATAGTGAATAAAAATTCAAAAAAAATATGTTTGGAAAGGATATGTTGCAAATTATGATACACATACAAATTATTCAACTTTATATGTCAAAACATTCATAAAAATAAATCATAGATTAAATACCTTAAAAACAACAAAACAAATGAATCAACTTTTCAAGGACGGAGGGAGTATTTGTTAGAGATAATGTTAGATAGTTGGCGCATATCAAATTTGGCCATTGGCTGTATAAGATTTATAACATGCATGGCATCATCTTTTACTTTAACATCTCGCAAATTAATTAACACTCATTTTGACAGTACCGAAGTGAAATGGCTTCATCTTAATTATTGATCTGATAATGAGATAGTGTTCGACGGATAATGCGTGTCAATTTTGACCATTTGATATAATAAGATAATTACATAGATATTTTTTACCATTTCGTAGATTCAATAATATCCTTTTGGCAATAGCAAAACAAAATGGCTTCCTAACATATATATATATATATATATATATATATATATATATATATATATATATATATATATATATATATATATATATATATATATATATTAATGCCCAACATGGTTATTAAGAGTAAAAGAATACCAACATGACATTAAAAACAAATTAAAGCAAAGTTTGCCCTAACATAGGAGTACTCCATATGAAAAGGTAGGGGGATGTTAGGGGATTGCAGGTACAACACTTCCTACCATTTTGGCAGCCTCTACTTGAGTGTCCAAATGCAGTACTTGAAGTTTTTGGCATCAATTATGTCAATTATGTTCGTATTTAAGTTAACATTGGGAAATACTCCATTAATTGTACGTACGTAGTTGAATAATAACAGTGACATTTTTCAAAGTTTTTGCTTTAAGTTAATAAAAATAAAATCCTAATTGTACTTTTGGTTATTACTCCCTTCGTCCCTTTATTATTGAAACATATTGACTAGACACGCTGTTTTAGGTGGAGCTGATTTTGAGTTGATTTGGTGAATAGAAAAGAGGGATAGAGGATAATTGAGTAATTTCATGTACAAAGGTTTACTAAAAAGGGAAAGTGTTTCAATAATTTATGAACAAACCAATAAGGAAAGTGTTTCAATAATTTTGGGACAGAGGGAGTAGTATTTTGTTCAAAAATTATATTGGATAAAGATAGTGATTTACCCGGTCATTGAGGTTAAATCGTCACTACGTAACTATATATGAGTATAATTAGCAATAATCCGAAAGATGTATACAATATGCTTACCTGATAGTATTAAGCTTAAATATTTGTAAAAATAGTAAGATTACTGAAGATTCAACATTTCTATATGAATCAACATTTCCTGAAGATTACTGGGGGTATCGTATACTATGGGCTGATTGCCTTTTCAATCCAATGGGTAGTGTAATTGAACGATTACAAGGTTTTGTCACAATGGTATTGCTTTGGTGCTCCTCTAGAATTTTGCTAAAACTAGTTTGTACCACTCATTTGTTTATAGTGCCCCTGGAATTTGATGGTGTGATTTTTCCTATTATGTTTAATTCAACTTATTACAAAAATAATTTAATAAATTTTATACTCCATCCGTTTAAAAAGAACAAACATTTAATCTATTATTTTCGTTCTTCAATGTTTTAATACACACACAATATATATATATAATGGGTAATTATCAAAAAAACCCCTGAGTTTTGGCATAATCTCCAGTTTCTCTCCCATATTTTTGGAATTCTAAAAAAAAACACCCCGAGCTTTGTGAAAATATACAAAACCCCCATGAAGCTAACTTCCATTAAAATTTTCTGTTAGATTTTAGGTTTAATTACAAAATTTGGATGCTAAAATTCTAACTCTAACAATTTTACCATAATATTTTACAAACTTTCACATTTTTATCCCCAAACATCTCATACCATCAATCTCACCGCCCTTCTCTCCCCCGAGGGCGACTGCTGCGCCGTTGATTCCACTTATAATCCTCAACCATTCGCCCACTAATTACTCAACACATACATGGGTTGCTCCACCTCCAAACGCCTCGACTACGCCATCACTAATTGAATTTCTGGAATATTTTATGTTCATGCGATGAATAGTGTCACCGGAGTTGGATTCAGAATCTAAACTCGGCGGAAAGTGTTCATCGGGGGCCGCTTCGGTGGTTTTCGAAGGTTGAATTTTGGCAAGGGAGGCCATCCGACTTGGAGGAACCAACTGGAAGCTGCGAAAACGGAGGAAACATAAGGAAGAAGCGTCGGATTTTGGGAAAATCGCAGCGGTTCTTCCTCGATTCGCGGCGCCCCGATGGACGAATGACGGAGGCGCTGGCGAGGTTAGACTCGCACTGTCGGGACGGACCGAACGGAACCGGTGGCGTCGCCATCTGTTGTCGCCAATGCGGCGACGATGCCAGGGTGCGGCGGCCTCATGGATGGAATTAGGGTGAAGAGAGTGATGGTTGAAATTGTAAAGGGGTAAAAATCTTATGGTAGAATTGATAGGGTTAAAAAAGTTAAGGACCAAGTTTTGTAGTTAAACCTAAAAGTTTAACGGAATCACCAACGACGGTTACTATCAAGGGGTTTTTGTGTATTTTCACAAACCTCGGGGGATTTTCGAGAATTTCGAAAATGCAGGGGGGAAAGTGGAGATTATGACAATCCTTAGTGGTTTTTTTATAATTCCCCTATAATTATAGTATGCAAAATTACAAATGATAAATGAACATCTCTAATTTCTAAATATTTTTTTAGAATTATTTTAAAGAAATCTTCTTAAAATTTTAAATCAAATGCAAGTGCGAAAGTCAACTTGTTCATTTTTTCGAGGACATTGGGTATAAAAATAATAGAGTATAAAGCGGATGGATGTTTTTTTTTTAAATAATAAATTTAACATACAACTATCTGTGATTCTGTGTTGTTGTGTTGCCGAGCTTAGCTCCAAAAGCGGTTAACGTTGTGGCGTTGTTTTTAATCACTCACTTCATTAATTACTCCCTCATTCCCAAATAATTCTACATTTTGATTTTGTTGTTTCAAGATTTAATGTTTGATTCAAATTTTAATAAAAAAATTTTTTTAAAAAATCCAGAAAAAATATATTTAGAAAGTTTATAATGCATATAAATTATTCTTTAAATGTCTAAACATCCATAAAAAAATCATATTTTAAATACTGTAAAATAACAAAAACAAAATGTATAATTATTTGGGAACAGAGGGAGTAATTAATTAGCATTATGGCATATGCTTAGTGTAATTAGCAAGTGAAGTGTTACCATCGAAAGTCTAGACCTAGTTGTAGCTAGCTAGGCCTTGGACTTCAACCATGTTAATCATCACCTATGCGATATTTCACTTATTAGTTCAAATGATTCAGCTATAAGATAATCTGGAAGCCCAAACCCAATTAACCGGACAATTGCATATTAGTTTTTCATTCTCCAAATACTATAAGTGGGTGAAAATTCACTTGAGTGATAAATAACATTTAACGCTTGGATGTGGGGAGCAAGAAATCACAGCAAATCTTCTGCTGCTAAATTAGGGACACAAGATTCCGTATTATAACCACAGAAAAGAGGACTAACTAGACTAGTTGTATATTAATTCTGGTCAAGTAACAAAGTTCTTTGAATGTTGACGTTATGTTCTTCAAGAAATTACCTCCGAAGCTTCCTCGTTCATTATTCAATGAATTTCCCTACCACCACCATCCAGGTTATTTTATACTGAAGGAGGAGCAGATACATACAATAATGTCCAAGCACAAAAAGAAAAGTGAAACCAAAGAAGTGGTCATACATAAATTACTATTCATAAATTAATCACTGCGAATGAAGAATGGGAATTCCAATTATTTGACCACCAGAAATGTGACTTGAGCCATCGACATTAAAACCCTCTACTACGGACATTTCTTTTAACATAGTGTGAAATTTGGATAATTTTTACCAAAAGTGAAGTGTTTTTTAGTAGTTTTCCCCTTCCTGATCAGTAAGCTAACAAGTTCATCGAAAATCTTAGTATTTTATTACAGAAATTGTGATCTGGTGCGTTACTAGACCTTTAACATCAGCTTTAAACTGTATCGAAAGAAATGTTAAAAACCTTAAAATTACATTACAACTTAGACAGCAAGCCTTGAAATATCTAGATAGCTTCTAGTTGTATTACTGTACAATTATACCGGAAAACGCGTGGTTTACCCTCTGGGTAGACCACCCGGTAACTTTGTAACGGAGCTGGATGTCTTTTGTGAAGTGTTAGTTGACGGAGCTGGATGTCCAATGGTTTAAATTCCAACAACGCAGAGGAAGGCCAGATTCTATTGTCAGATGTGATGGTAAGTGTAGATATTGGGGTTTTTATTTATTTTATTTTTTTGAAGTCATATTTAAAAGTGAGAATACATTTTTGTTTGTATGTAAGAATAAAGTCAGAAAAGTTTGTTTGATTAGAATAATTTATTAAAAGTGTTAGTATTTCCGAATCTTAATGTTTTAAAAGTAAATTACATTTAAATTTTAGCATGACTTATTATGACTTATTAAGTTGTGACAAGGTTGACCGTAATTATACATTATAAGACCTTTAACATCAGCTTTAAACTGTATCGAAAGAAATGTTAAAAACCTTAAAATTACATTACAACTTAGACAGCAAGCCTTGAAATATCTAGATAGCTTCTAGTTGTATTACTGTACAATTATACCGGAAAACGCGTGGTTTACCCTCTGGGTAGACCACCCGGTAACTTTGTAACGGAGCTGGATGTCTTTTGTGAAGTGTTAGTTGACGGAGCTGGATGTCCAATGGTTTAAATTCCAACAACGCAGAGGAAGGCCAGATTCTATTGTCAGATGTGATGGTAAGTGTAGATATTGGGGTTTTTTATTTATTTTATTTTTTTGAAGTCATATTTAAAAGTGAGAATACATTTTTGTTTGTATGTAAGAATAAAGTCAGAAAAGTTTGTTTGATTAGAATAATTTATTAAAAGTGTTAGTATTTCCGAATCTTAATGTTTTAAAAGTAAATTACATTTAAATTTTAGCATGACTTATTAAGTTGTGACAAGGTTGACCGTAATTATACATTATAATTATTGGTTTCAAGTGTTAATATTTTGGCAGTAGCAAATTGAAGTGGAAAACGCGTAGCAATTCATGTACGAATGTTGTTAGTTCTAATCTCACATCTATATATTGACAATTTTAAAAGTACTTGAAAATTAATTGTCATTTGCAGCGAAAATTCGTTTAGAAAAAGGAAACAATTAAAATAAATAAATGAGAATGTTACTATTATAAATATTAAGATTTAGTCTTAAATATTAAGAAAAATGTCTAAACTTTTGATAAAATATTAAGATTTAGTCTTAAATATTTATAATTCGACTGACCTATTAAAAAACTATAACATTTTTCTTCTAACAAATGAGAATGCTAGTATTATAAATATTTAGTGTAAGACATTCCTCTCCTCTCACACACGTTCCATATGATTAAAACATATGATTAAAACATATGATTAAAACATTATATAGTGTAAGATATTCCTCTCCTCTCTCAGACACTTTGTTTTTATTAATGGATGAGATGTGTGTGAGTAGGTAAATTTGAGAGAAATATTATTTTATAGAGAATTGGTGGTATATTCAATGGCGGATCGAGAGTCGAAAAGTTAGGTTAGTGGAAAAAAATCACATGTAAATTTTTTGATAAATTAAAACACAATTCTTATGTAGTATGTGCGCTCCCTTGCTCATACACCAATATATTGATGGATTTAAGTCATTGGTGTATTGAGAATAACATGTATTGAGAATTAAAAAATTGGGAAAGAAAATTCCCAAAATTTTGTAGGTGAACTCAACCGTAAATAACTTTGCATAAAAAGAAGTGTAGCAATTTTTTTTGGGACAACACAAAATTGTAATTGCAGCAAATTTTAAGGGACGGATGGTATATTTTTTCCAACGTTACTAACTTTCTAAGTTTCACTTTCTTTAATATTAGAATAGGTAGTCAAATCTATATGTCAAGGAACAATTGACAAATTAAAATCCAAATATTATGAGATTGAGCATCAAGAAATTAAATGTAAGTTTGAGCAATCTATAAAATTTTTTTTGGTGTGTTCATTTGGAATGGGAAAAAAGTTTGGGAAATTGGAGATGTCTTTTTGATTGATGGATAAGATGAATGTGAGGGAAGTTTGAGGAAAATGTTATTTATTGAGAATTGATGGTAAATTAATGAATTTAATGTTGTTTAATGAGTTTTTTCATAACTGAAAAAGTAAGCAACTAAAAATGATATGGGTCATGATTAATGAGAGGAATTCATAGTCGTCTGTTGAGGCTTCTGCCATGTCATCTAGTGACAGTACGCATGTTTTTTCCTCCTTTATTTAGTCTTTTTTTACCCACTTTTCTTTTTTGTTCCGATTTCAAAATTTTACTTACTTTTATAGTTATGAAAAAACGAATTAAATCAAAACTTAAACATGACATTTTCAGCAAAAAGTGAGAGCTTTAAAAGGAGAGAAAAAGTAGTGAGGATAAAAGTTGTGAGAATTGTGTAAATTTTAATAGTTGTTATTTTGTTTTTGTGGGTAGTATATTTGTGACAGGTTAATTAACCCTGAAAACAACAAAAAAAAAACTACAATCTTTGTGGGACAAAGGGGATAGTATTATACTCTCACAGTCCCCAATTAATCATACATATTTTCTTTTTGGGCTGTCTCAAAAAAATTCTATATATTTCTTAAATGAAAATTTTTATCATCTAAAGTTACCAAATTGTCTCTAATTTATCTTAACTTTTTCTATTTTACTTTTTACACAACCTCTACTCAAGGGTAATTATGTAAAACTATATAAAATCTTATATTCAACTTAATCTCTGCGCACACAGTGTAGAATTAATTGAGGACGGATAGAGTAATTTTATTTACATTTTTTCAATAAATTATTCGAATCATATTAGAAACGAAACATATGAGTAATGATGTATATGCTATATCACACATATATGAGTGTGTACGTGTGTGTATATATAAATATTTGGTAGAATGTGAGATAATTGGATGAATGATTACATAAATTGAAAAAAGCTTTATGGAGTTAACAAAATAAATCCAAAATTTTGAGAATATGAGATTTTGTATAGAACAATGACTGGTTAAGCATATGTATTTTGGTTTATTTGCGAAATTTTCATAATGACATAAAACTATTTTTATAAGCATACATCATTGAAGCATGCATCATGATTTATAAGTATACATCTTTTGTTTATACAACCATGTCTTCTTTTATTGCTTATCATCCCATAAAAAAAATTGAACATTTAAATTTAAAATCCGTCTCAGTTTAAAGTTTAAAAGTTGAATTGTTAATTTTAAAAATTTTAAGTAAATTTAAAATATTAATTCTACAAAAATGTACAGTCAATATCCACGTAATCGTCCAGTGGCAGGTCATATAAGCTCCAACAAGGAAAAATTAACGTCCAATGACAAATTTACTCTTTCATTGACATAATTATCACTTGCATATAAATCATTGAATTAAATATAAATATAAATATGTAGAAACATTGAAGGAGCAAAAACTCATGGAGTAAATGTATTCCATCCGTCCATAAAAAATTGATGAGTTTCTTTTTGATGTTCTAAGAGACTCAAATTATTACTAGAAAAAATTCAATAAAAAATTTCTTAAATATTATATTTAGAAATGATCTATTTGATTCATAAATGCTAATGCGGGTTTGAGTTATTGTAAAACCTTCTATGAGATTTTAAATTTTCCAAAATATTCGTTTAAATCTTATGCCTAGGAAAAGGCGTGACTTACCCTCTGTGTGGTCTACCCAAAATTAAGCTGTTGAAATAGCCCATAAACCTGTTTTTCCTAATTTTCTTATAATTTTATGGAGAATTTTGTAGAAGTAAATAAAGTTATTTTTAAAACTTTAGAAAATTTATGTGTTAAAATAAATAATCTTATGTGTTAAATAAATAATTTTTGTTTGGAGTTTTCATCCTAAAGAATTGAGTTTTTTCAAAGTGTAGGAATAAAATTTTTTATTTTTTTTCTAAACCAACCATACACATACGTACTACATATTTACTAACTAGAATTTGAAATAATTTCAAAATTAAAAAGGTCATACTTTTGAAAAACTACGATGACTTTTTCGGACAAAGTATACATTACTTAGGTTAATTTTGTTATTGTGCCAATAAAAACTGTCACCTCTGGGCATTATGTGGTTGTCAGTCTGTAAGTGCTGGATGTCACCCACACTTAACCCACGTTTGACTCTCCGTCTATTTCCATCCGTCTTCTTTTTAGGGGTAGACCACCCGGAGGAGGGTAAATATTCATTTTCCCAATTATACCTGCTTACGAGGAGGAGTCTGTGCGCCAAAAATAGAGAGAAAAAATAACCTTACAGCATTGACCCTTAACGTGGTCCTTAATTTGAAACTGTAGTCTGTCTGTCTGTCTGTCACAATACTATGAATGAACCAGCAACCAATTAATTGCAGAGAAATTAGTCCACCCTCTACCGACCGTCACTGAATTCCTTGATTTAATTTTTTGTAAGATGAAGTATCCGTCACCTTTGTCAAACTTTCATATTACAGTACTACATAGTATATTTTGCTCACAAAAACCAAAAATGAAGGTTCGACTCTTAAATCCTATAATCGGTTTCAATTTCTATAAAGAAGACACCTCAAAAGATGGGACGGCAACTCAAGAAAATACTTAATGAACTTGATGGTCTAAACCGACATACTAGTTGTGTATTTGTTATTCTAAACCAGATGGTCTTTATGAGTATCATAGATTAAAAACAAAAGGTACAATTATTCTATTTTACAGTGTGTTCAAAATTTCAGCCAGACTTGGGCACAACATTCTAACAATAAACAGTATCACGAATATTGACCCGAGCTTTGGTCCCTTCTTGGGTGTATGTAGTATAGGTAGGACAGTCTAGGGATCAATTCTAGAAGATGACTTTGACTCTCAAACTAGGAACATCTTGGTCTGCCCTAGAACTAGATCACATCAAAGGGACCTGCAAAGTGCAAGGGGGTTGTATGAATGCCTAACCTGCTGTACTGCTTTAATTACACTGTACAGTCGTCTGTCTTCCACCCCTAAGATCAGTCAAGTAAGGAGGCGCAATGCTTAATTAAGCCAATACCAGCTCACCCTCTTCCTGCACTTCCTGTTGATCTGGCACCCCTTCTCGATAAGGGAGGAGAATGCGTTTAATTTCTTCTGAGCTCAGCGTTTCATACTCTAAAAGAGCATTTGCTAGTGCATGTAACGCCTTCTCATGCTGTAAATTGTTAAGAGTAAAGGTTGATACAAATGGACTTGGTAGAGAATAGTAACGATTACGATATTAACTAATAAAAGAGACTTGTGAGGGAATCCCGTTAGAAAATCCACCCTAGACCCCAGAGTGAAATCCTATTTAACCCCACCCACTGGCTGCAAACATCAGAAAATCTCATGTAAATGCCAAGATTTGAACCCTGGCTGGCCAAAAGAAACGGTGAATGCTATGTAAATAAGCCAACAAGCGCACCACGATTACTCCCTCCGTCCCAGTCATGTTGTCCCTTTTTTTACAAAATGTATAGGGAATGAGGCAACATGAATAACACGGAGAGAGTATACGTTTAAATGTTTAACTAACTCATCAGAGCATTCAGCAATCTTAAAAGCGACATTTGAGAAACTTTCACCGTAACTTTTTAGAATTAACAAAGTTATACTCTATTGACCAAATCGACCATATCACTGCAATGATTACGACACCTATTTCTTATACCTCATTCTTTTCCTTTTAACTTATAACACAGTCACAGATGCATCATCTTCTCTAAAGTTCTGAAACAAAGAAAAGATGGTTCTACAAACAAACCTTTTTCAGGAGGGATTTGACACGATCATAAGCCTCTCTCAGTAATTTTACCACCTGCATGATGACACAAACCATCCGAATGAGGAAAAAGAAAACCAACCTAGCCACATTGGTGACCACGTATGCGACATACCTCAGCATCAATGCGCGATTGCATATCTGAACTTGGTCTCTCTTTGATATGAACGGGACCAATTGCATCGCTCATGCCACAGTTTGATACCTGATTAATAGCTTCGTAAATTTCAGGTTATTTATTATAAAGACAAAAAAACTGTGGCACTGCATATCTCTACTAATATGCCTAAAATATTGTACCAGTTCTTTCTTGACACCCTGTAACTTAATGATACATGAACTGAAACTTAAAAAATACCATGTACTGGGCAAGCTCAGTAGCAGTACTCAGGTCACTGCTAGCTCCGGTAGTTACATGATCTCGCCCAAAGATTAGCTCCTCGGCAACTCTTCCTCCCATGCAAACATCAAGACGTGCCAATAGCTGCCTTTTGCTAATTGATGTCTCGTCATTTGATGGGAGTTGGGTCACCATCCCTAAAGCAGATCCTCGGGGAATGATCGTTGCCTTGTGAATTGGATTTGCGCCCTCCGTGTTGAAGGCCACGATTGCATGACCACTCTCATGGTAGGCAGTGAGCTACAATGAATAAATTTTTTAACAAGATATTACTAGTAATTCAGTTTGTTCTATACATCTAGTACTTGCTCTGCATTCTGAAACATAGAACCTTAATGCAAATATTGCATATAAGATAGGATGTTGGTAAAGTGCTCCAATACGGTTGACACTGAGAAGGTTTTGTTACAGTTTATGTTACACTATGACATGATACACTTCGTGCTACTACTTATTTATAACACCCGGGGAACAGATTAAACAACTTTTCGGTGTAGAACAAAGAATTGTATGCATGCATGTGCACGTACTACAGTCCTAGAATTTGGTTAGGGTTGTTAGATTGAGATTGAATCAGGGTTCGTGAGAGAACCATATAACCTCAAACACTCACCAAATGGAACTTCTACCCCTAGTCTATGAGAAACTTGACTTCTCCTTCCCCAAATTGGCTAAAAACTTAGCCACCTTAAGTTTTCCATTAGATACTACAGTATAAATAAAATGGTGTATGTTAACTTCCCCAAGTTAAAAAAGATAAGGATAACTTGCCAGCACTTGGTAATTTCTTCTACCTTCTAATTATTCTCCTAAAACTCGAACTAAATTCAACTGGCACACATTACTCGAAATATAACAGCATATATGTCTTCAGGGGTGTTAAATTACTCCTCTCCTCATGGGAAGCTTTTCTGCAAGCTTCCAATCAGCCATCATAAATCAAACTTTATTTCTCATTCCTTTTTCCTCTTATTGTAGATGATGATGCGCAAAGACAAACAAATTTCACATGTGCTAGGAATCGAGGAACATCCCCCAAGCTCTCCAGCCACTTTTCAATGGTGACTTGTGATGGCTCCTTTCCTCCACCTCCAAACCCAGCCCTGCTACATTCACAACAAAAGCTTTCGGTGCTATTGCCACATTGTTCAAATTTACAGCCCTGAGCTCGAATCATCTGTGGACTTTGACAGCACCAATGGAGATCTCAGGCAGTGGGTTCTTAATTATTTCTGCAGAAGTCTCCTGTTTCAAATGAAGCTCATCATTCTCCTACTCTCTATTCACTTTTTGACTAAAAAAATGAATTGCTAAGATTTACTCATATTTTTTGAACAGCGATGGATGGTGAGCCTCCACATTCACTCTCGTTCTCATGTTCTTTTCTTGTCTTCACTGTAGCAGTCAAGGAAAGCTTCAAATCCCTTTTCTGGAAATGCAAACTCCATAACCACCCACTCTGATACTAATCTGCTAAGGCCCTGAGCCCTGACCTCAAAGGTTCATCAAATGGAGCCTTCTGACCTAAGGCTTATCAAAGGGAACCTGTGATCCCTGAAAAACTTGAAATTTTCTCTATTTCTGAAATGCTGAAAGCTTCTTTCCATGAAACGAGAACTAAAGAGGGTGAATTGACTTCTCCCAAGGTAATAGGGATAAAGATAAAATACTAACTCCAAGTAAACTCTCCTACCGTTTAAATAATTTCCTAGAAATGCGCACCTAAATACAATTAGGGTATCGCTAAATCAAAAGCAGCCGGTAAGCCTTAAGGGACACTAAAGGTAGGGGAGAGAGGTAGGAGGGCAGGGAGGTTGGGGGGGGGGTGTTTGGTGGTTGTTAATCAACGTCTAGTCAAAACGCTAAACATAAAAGAGTTCATTAACAAATTCAGCTTTCTAGATGATTGTCCATACCTTCTTTGAGTCGTCTGTGAGAAACATTGTTTTGCGCTCAGTACCCATTAAAATCCTATCTTTTGCGAACTCTAACTGAGCAGCAGTCACCTTATCTGCACCTTCAACCGCAGCTTTTATAGCAGCAATGTTCACCAAGTTTGCAAGATCTGATTTCACAATTTATATTCACAAATTGGGTATCAGATCATATTGTATGGATCTATTAATGATAATTCTCCTGTTTTGTGCAGGTAAGGAAATACCTGCTCCATTGAATCCTGGAGTTCCCCTAGCAATTGCTTTAGAGTCTACATCATCAGCTAAAGGCTTATCCTGTAGATAAAGCTCCAAAATCTCCTGACGACCTTTCACATCTGGGTTTGGAACAACAATCTGATAAAAGTTTGTTAATACTTCGCAACAAGAGCACAAGGCAGCAGATTACTTAAAAAAGTAAAACAGATGAACAAACTTCTATAAGAATTTTTGTTCTTTGAGGAAATGAGAAAATAAGGTGTTTGGAGATATCAGAGAAAATGCCGAAGGAACCAAAGGCTATAAACACATGGCTTTTAGATAATATTCAAAAGATGGTAGGCTATTAGTGTCCAGCAACAGAGGAGGGCTTGCTTTTTGGGCTTGGGCAGAGGTATTATTCTAATCCACCAGTTCACTGTGTTGTCTTTAGCCAAAAGAGTAAAACTTGAAAGGTCAAATAAGAGAAGGTTGTCATCATAAACCATGCAATTAGACAAAACACATAAATATCCCACTTTTAACACAATATTTAAGGGGGGAAAAGCCAGCCATTAAAAGAGAAACAAAAACAACAAATATTTGAACAAGCATCACAATCCCAAAAATTCATTCAAGTCTGTTTGAATATACATCTAAACAGCTGAACAATTTCTACTTCTACACAGAAAATATGTTGAAAATGTGCCTTACAAATCAGCCTTCCACCAATTTGATTAATGTTAAGTTCAAAAGTAATTCTACAGTATGCTTCGTGTACATGATGTGGTAAATTTGAAAAATTAAACAACTTACATGTCTGTCAAATCTACCAGGCCTAGTCAAAGCCGGATCAAGAATATCTGGCAGATTCGTTGCAGCCATTAGGATGATTCCCTACATGATGAACCGACAAAATTAAAAATAGAAGCAGTCAGAATAAGATTTTCTATTGCATTGCACGTGACACAAGTGACTCACATTTTAACAATCACATCAAAATGGCTAGGCAGGTGCTTATGATTTACTGAGCATTAAGTGAGCACTACGCTAACGCACCTACATGTATTGTGGTGAAATATGATTTAATGATGAGAGGTTGTGTACATGTACCTCATTCTGTTCAAAACCATCCATTTCAACCAGAAGTTGATGCAATGTTTTCTTTGTATGGCCTTCCCACTGTTTTCGGGTGGATCCAACAGCATCTATTTCATCGATGAAAATTATGCAAGGGGCCTAGAAACGGAATTATTACAGCAAATGGAATGTTAATGCCTAACTCAAAAGTGTAAGGTACAGAGAAAAAACATGATAAGGTTAGGCAGTAGATTCAAGAGTGCTAAGAAAGTAAACAACCATCAAAGAATTAAGAGTAAAAAAAATAATCAATGCACTCCCTGCTAAAGAGCATACTATTTGTTTCATATTACAGTTACTTCAATTAACAGTTGACCAAAACTATTTTTTCTGATAGTAAAACCTATTTATATATAGAATCAGCGCTAAAACGCAATAAAGGTTGGAAAGCATAGAGGTGCTAGGGGCTATGTACCCAAGTCATTCGCTTTGTCAATTCCCTAAATGAATCATAACCAGTATTTCAGTTTCTGATTGTATTCAGATTTAGTTGCAGTTCATTTGTGTTAAGTGGGAAAACCCACATGCTTTTTTTTTGTCCAAGGGAAAACCCACATGGTTAAGTCAAAGGATTAGTGCTTTATATTGTGGTGAGGCCTCTCCACTCATTGCCAATATGTTTTGGATTGGATGCTTTAACAAGGTATCAGAGCCCAAGATTTATCCCTGCCCACTTAGTCAAGTCAGAAGCACCGGTCTGTCATATTCCGCATCAGTGGCAATTGGTTCTCATCTTCTGGGTTTAATGCTTCAACAATATGAAATGCTAAAGTACTTAGTTTCAACTTCTATATTACCCGCTTCCATTACTAGAAGTATTCAAACAGTACATGAGCAAGTATTATGCAACACCTTTTTCTTAGCTGCTTGAAATAATGATCTGACACGCCGAGCACCGACACCCACAAACCTGGCAGACAACAAAAGTTGACGATAAAAAAATAGCTATGTAGTCCACTGATTAAAACACAAACATAGGGCGCTGCATACGAGACGAGATGGATCCCAATCACTGAAAATCTAGGACCACTTACATTTCCTCAAACTCTGATCCTGCTCTGTAGAAAAAGGGCACTCCTGCTTCTCCAGCAATTGCCTTAAATATTCAATACAAAACACATGTAGGCATCAACTGTGCAACAAATTTCCAATAGAGCTCCACTTCACATGAAAAGAAAATGGAAGTAAACAATGCAACTTTTACCCACATTCAAATTTCTAAAAATGCCACATGAAAAACTTTATCAATAACGAATTTTGGTGTGCAAATCTATTAACATGTTAACTCAAAGAGTGAAGAACTTGAACATAAAACCAATACATGCAAATAACCAATACACCTCCGAAAGGACAAGCAAAAAACACTTGAACAAAACAAAGAGAAATTAAACAACAGCCAAACCAGTTTGAAAAAGCTCCAAACAAGTGCTAAATTTGGTTCATTAACTACAACATGTAAGCTCAAACTAATGTTCCCAGGTTAAAATATAGCCAACAACAAACTCAAAACATTTTAGTATAATTTCCTTCTCTTCCAAGAGACCAAAAGCAAGATATTGAATTTCATCAACTTTAACAAGCTTTTAAAGTAGGGTTGCCTCTACTTTAGAAATGCAGGAACATTAAAGGGGAAAAACATTTCTGGAACATGCTTTATGAATTGACAAGCTCAAAAGAAGTACTATTTTCCGTTTAATCCATCCGCAGCGTAAACGAGACAGGGAAAAGAATGTGCTTAAGCTTAAGAAACAGTATGTATTATTACCTTGGCAAGCAGAGTTTTTCCAGTGCCAGGAGCTCCTGTGAGAAGGATTCCCTGCAAGTAATTAGTTTCATGAAAGCATAAATGAGCATTTTCATTTCTGAATGGGCCGCAACAAATATCCTGTGAAACAGCTACAACTGTTGAACGAGACATCAAAAACAAAACTGAAAATTTTCTTACCTCTATACCAACGACTATGGATCAATATGACAAAATGGAAAAAACCAAGACCAAAACTCCAAATCGTGCAATGAAAACTTCCTCAACATTAACTATTAAGATTAGCCATCCTTCAGTCTCAGCTAGGTTCATTGTCCCCACCCGACATCCACGTTCAATTGAAAGTCCGAAAAACCAGATTTTATACATTTGTTTTTTCAGTGTTTAATCTATGATAACATTTTAACATATAGCATCAAATAACTTACATGCAGATGATAAAAGAATGTTTAGTTCCCAGATTTTTGTTTCAGAAATTTTGAATAAAATTCTTGATGAGAATTCGGGTCAAATAGAAGTTAGAAAGTCAAATGTATCAGTTTTCTTGGGACAAAGGGAGCTATTAAACAAACCTTGGGTAATTTTCCTCCCAGGCGTGTGAACTTAGCTGGGTTCTTGAGGTACTCAACCACTTCCTCAAGTTCTTGTTTCGCATCATCACAGCCTTTGACATCTTTAAAGGTTTTAACATTCTGCAAAGAGAAACAACTATTGACCACGAGAATACAGTATCTGTAGCGTCACTATCACATTGGGTAGGTAGCATACCTTTTCTGGCATTACTTCCTTATTCAATTCTTTGGGTGTATATGAAGAACTAGATCCAACCCCTGAAGTTCCTATGCCACCCAGGCTTCCAATATACTTTTGAACTGCAGCAGCACCCATTATCCTGTGCACCAGTATTTAACAACAATGTGAAGGGAAAAAAATTAAATGGACGACTGACAAAGATGTTTTCATATTTATATGAACTGTAAAATCTTGAATCTTCTGTTTCTGAAGTTCAAGGAATTATACCAGACCAATCCAACAGCGACCGTGAACAAGATTGTAGAAATGAGCTCTTGTGCAAATCGAGACTTATTGGCACCTTTCGGCTCAACCTAACAGCAAAAAGTGAGAAAATTACCCTAAAGAACTAAAGTATCAAGTGACCCAAGACACATCAAAGTGTGCGATTGGGCTTAATAGCATACAAGTAGCAAAACTTCACCACTGTCAATGATAACTATAAATTGATAATGGTATACTGACTAACCATCACCACATGCAACGGTTGCTTGTCAGATACTCCTGGATTCAAAAAAGGCTCATCCATATTTCCTGTTGCACGCTGCTTCAACTCTTGAAGCTAAATGGTTATAGGAAACATATTGGCATCATATCAATACACAGTATAGACAACATCCAGAAACATCCAGGAACATGAAGGTGATGAGATAAAAGGTGTGATTCCTACTTTCATTATTTCATTGTAAAGGAACAGACTTGGATGCATGTTATTCCCTCGCTAGAGGATCGGGTCAAGAAGAGCATCCACCATAAAACATTGCCTAAAATTTCTGCATGAACTGTATCATACAGTTATTGAACTTTAAATAGTTAATTGACACTATAAGCTCAATGCCATCAACGCCGGCAAAGTTGGGCTTAAGGTGCAATGCAATTTTGATGTTAATGTAGATGAGACTTACATGCTATGTACAGACACGTGATGACAATGCTAGGCATACATTACTTGTGACTTGCATAATAAGTTTTCATAACCTAATTGACTGTCTTAAAATGATCATGCATCCAACTATTGTTTATGGCATTAGTCGAATTCAGACAATTCAGTACTGAAATAATTGCGTAATTAATCTATCTAGGTTGAACACTTTTTGATATCCGGAAAGAAAATAACACTTTCCACTAAAACAATGCTATGAAATGAACAAAAACAACTGGTTACCAGAGTGGGAAGACTAGAGGGCTTCCCCATCTCTTCATCCGGAAGATACTCAGAAATGGCATTAGTAGCTACAAGTGCTCGAAGATATTCAGCCACCCCTCGGCTATCAACGGCATGATCTCTTTGTTCAAAACGTTCGATGACAGCTTCAGGACTGAGGAAAGGAAAATGATAAAAGAGAAATATCTATCAAACGCGACCAAAATAATGATAATGGGTTGCCACAATCTCTCTGAGAAGCTATTACTGATGTGTAGCACAAGCACCACCATTCCATGCCTTGATCAACATGGGGCCAGTGACACTTGGTAAAGTCATATACAGTTCAAAGTCATGTATAAGCACTTGCCGTTGTTTAACCTCTAAAATTAGATTGCGTCCTCTTGGACAGTAACAATATAAAAACTTGGATGAAAGGTACACATCTTAATGTTCAATGTTTTCTCCTGGGGCAATGACGGATAAAAAGAAGCAAACCTGTGCTTATTGAGTTCAGCAAGCAACTCAGCCTGCTTGGCAGCGTCCTTGGGATTGGCGTCGGCCTCAGCAATGAGGCGGTCAAGCTTCTTTGCCTGTCGCCAAATGGGCAACCAACTAAACCAAGTGATAGCCATCAGCTTCTCGAATCCCTTCCTCATCATCGCCCACACTCTCATGAAAAACGCCACAATCGGGATCTTCCCCCTTTTTTCTTCCTTCTCCACCAATCCTTCGCTCCCTTCTACCTTCCCAACATCCTCGCTCTCTCCCTCGACAGCCACCGAATTATCATCTCCAGCCCCGTCGACACTGGGCTCGGCCGCCTCCAACGCGGAGCTCCTCCGATCAACTCCGTCGGAGACGCGATCATCCGCCGTGGACGCGGCATTGTGGTCGAATTTGGAGTCGGAGCGGACACTATGAGGGTGCAATGTGCAAGGAATGGAGAAGGACCGGGAGAATACAGCGCGAGGAAGGAAAGGGAGGGAGAGCGAGGAAGGAGGAAAGGGAAGGGAAGAGTGAGAGAAGCGTGAGCGGGAGAGGGAAGGCTTGCAAAGGAGCGAAGCCTGAAGTGTGGTAGACATTGGCTAGGGTTTATTAACGGCGGAGATTGGGGTTTGGCTCCGGCTCCGGCTCCTCAATCTCAGTTGAGAATGGAGGACCAGAAGAAGAAGAAGATGAGGAGTGGACGAAGGTGGAAAGGCAAAAACCTTATCTTGCTCTCTTGATTGAAATTGGCGCCGGCTTGTGAGCTGTGAGTTGCGACTCGCTCCTTGTCCCACAACCACAACAACACAATAACAACAAGTACACAATCACATACTAAAAGTTAGCCTAACCTATTATTATTATTATTAGGTTAGGCCTCGCCAGTAGCGAGTGTTACTTTCATGGTAGCACAAGTTTTCAAAGATACTCCATTTTTGTTGGATTTAACTGGAAGATGGGGTAAATTGGTGGATTGGAGTGCCTAGCAGTGATATAAGATGGACCACCTGCAAGATTTCTCCCCTAGTTACTATAGGAGGCGTGATTTTTTTTTTCCTTTCAAAAATTAAAAATCACAGGGGACTTTTTTTTGAAAGACAAAAATATATTTGATTATTAATAATAAGATACAATTACACCAAAATCCCAAATACAAAATTGGGAAAATACTCCATTAAGAAACACCACACTTTTGCCCAAAGGCTCGGCCATTAAATGTTCATTTGGGTGGACTTGGTTGTGTGAAAGACAACTCAGTCACATTTGATAGCCTCTTGTGCTAATAAATATGGAGAAAGTTCAACATTATCTCCATTTTTAGCCAATTGGGATGATGAAGATGTCAAGTTTGATATTCAAAATAGTGGTTTCAATTTTCAAGCTGTTCATCTAATCCTAATTTTTAGGAGTTATTCACGGGTTTTTTATGGGTTTTTTGGATATTTGATGGGATGTCTATGGTGTTTAGTTTAGCAAAAGTGATATTGGGGATTTCTCATGTAACTATGGTTTTGTTAGGATAAGGTGTTTCTTTGGAGTATCTCTTCCCAATTTTGGGTTAAATAATAAAATTATTTCATGTTTGTCCACTTCTTAGGTTAAAAAACTAATAGTTTGGGACTATACCTAAACTTTTATTTTCTTTATAATCTTCTTTTAGTACACTGGAATTTTGGATCTATGTGTAGTGGTTTTTATGAGAATGTTTGGTATATAATTTAAATTTTTATTACTAATCCGTTTTTATTTATATACTTGTCATGAATTTGAGTTTACTATTTCACGCATTTCTATTTTTCATTAACTTCAATGTTTTCAATTATTTATTTGGGAAAATTTCTTTACTATAAGAAAACCAATTAAGAGAAATGAAAATGAACCTATGTACCAATTTGGTCGCAAGAAAACTTTATAGTTTTTTTGCAAAAATGAGTAACAGACTTAGAATTTTTGTAGATCGACTTAGGTTTTCAATCGATCTAGATAAAAATGATTAGTGACAGCTTTATCGGAAAATCACGTCACTAACCTCTATTACTTCATCTATTACTATATATAGAGGCTTATGGTCAATATAATTGTGGGTTAATGTTAACGTTTTATGGTTTGACTAATTTCAACCCCCGATTTAAGCTACACACCCGCGCCCAATTTCGAATTCCTGGTTCCGTCACTGATTACACATATTTAAACTATAGCTGAAAGTACTCTTAAACCTCCATCTTAGAAACTAAACATTCCAACCAATATGCACCACTTTGTTTTATCAATATTTAATTTAGAATTTTTTCCTTCAATATTTTAAGATATAAAGTCAAATAATAATTTATATGCATATGAAAAATAAACATGTCTAGTTTCGAAAGCCAAATTGTACCAATGTTCATGAAACCGAGGAATACAAAAAAAAATTGTGTAATTTCACCCTTCAAGTTTGCCCCATAACAATTTTGTTATGGTATCGCCACTTCCTGCGCCCCAAGCACGAGAAGAGAACTCCACATTCAGCATCTCCATTATGCTCACTTTTGGAGATTTTAGAGTATTATTTGATCCAACAGCCTTCCCCATCCCACTCTCCAAAATGGAGAAGGAGGCAAAAATGGAGAGATTTCAAATTTGGAGCATTCTCCAAATGTTGGAGAGGCTAAATCTACTTTTTAAAACCTCTCTCCTCTCTCCTTTTTATGGGCATGATTGGTTTAAATATTTTTCATCTCTCATCTCTCCTCTATTTCTAAATAATTCATTAATTATTATTCAAATATGTAGAATATTTTATTCTTGTAATAAATGTATAGTTCTTCAAAATGGAGAAAATAGTGAGTTAGAGTTCATTTTTTTGAGAATACATATGAGAATTTCCCCCTATTTTATAAACTTTTGTTATGGTATCGCCACTTCCTTAACGAAACTGAGACATTCCCATAAATATAACGAATATGAATCTCCATCCTCCTCAAATTGGTCAAACTTTAATATCCCATTGAAGCCGTCTTAATTATGACTTCAACACCGATTTCGCATCAGATGCTTCTTTGAAGAATCGCCATCCCTTTTCTCAGGTGAGGATCCCTAAGCAAATTTTACATTTTTCAACATTTCCAAATTATATTTATCTTTCAAGGGGATGACTGATTTATCAGGATATATGAAAGATACTCGTTTTAACCATATTAACTCCTTTAGCAGTAAAAGTTTCATAGCTAGCATATATATATATATATATATACATATATATATTAGAGTGCCCATCGGATATATATATATATATATTATATATATATATATATATACACACACACACACACACACACACACACTTAACTGAAACTGAAACATAGTAATTTGATAGGTATAAT
Source organism: Stellera chamaejasme (assembly GCA_024586325.1). Lineage (NCBI taxonomy): Eukaryota > Viridiplantae > Streptophyta > Magnoliopsida > Malvales > Thymelaeaceae > Stellera > Stellera chamaejasme. Next base: position 5,942,046 of record CM044982.1, on the reverse strand, counting down.
TTATACATACATACACATATTATATATATATATATATATATATTAAAATTTTCAAATCAAATAATGATATAGAAAAATTGAAATCAAATGCAAATTCAAATTCAAATGTTTTAAAAAACGGGACAAAGAGAGTATATAATTACTGATTCGGCCCCGTGGTTCACATGTACCTTTTCAACCTTGAAATGTGTTAACTGGATTCAAATTGGCCTTATTATTCTCTTTAAAATCTTCATTAGTAGTAAAAATTTTTCAAATTTTCAACTTCAAATTTCCTTTGTTAATATTAAGATCATATAACTATTTTCAAAAAACCTTATTTTCCAAATTTTGAAAACTAAGATATTAAATTAACGAATATCATTGAAAGGTTTCATTATAATATATAGAGTTTTTCAAATTGGAAATGCTTTCCATCACTGAAAATACTTTAAAAAACGTATGATCAAATATTTATAAAGGAAATTCGAAGATTTAAAACTCAAAAATTTCAACAACTAAACTAACCTCATTGTTTTGAGAGAATTGAACAAGATACACTTGATCTATAAATAAAAGATCCGAAGAAGACTTGATTGGGCCTTGGTCGATTAGAATACCCATAATGAAAGAACCTTTGGGAGACAGCAGTTTATCATCTCTGCTCCAGAGATACATTTAATCAAATGTCTTTTTTTTGAACTACTAATCTAACGTCATCTAATGTCCTTAGTGGGTATTAACGAGCATTAATCTTTTTTTAACGATGGCGAAGCTAAAAGTTGAATTTAAGATTCCACTCTTTAGAGAGCTAACAAATGAGTGCTAATCTTCTTAGTGAGTTTTACAATATTTTCAGTCGCCGTATCTTACATCAATGGCGGGAAGGTAACTCTCCATCTGTCTCTAGTAAGTAGTAACCTTTGATGCCTAATTATTTATCAATATTATTTTTTGGTAAAAAAATATTTTTAAAACATATGTTCATAAAGTACAAAAAATTTGAATTTACATTTAAAAATATTAGAAAAATAAAATCACAAATAAAATATGAAAAACCGTGATTAAAAACTTTAGGGATAGAAGATGTAGTACACAAGCATAGTAATAAACAGAATCATCCTTTTATTCCCCCTACAGGCTACAGTTCGATTTTATATTATGAATAGTTTTTTCAACCTTATGAATGTTTCAAAGTTTTTCTTGACATACAACATTTTTAGAAGGGAAAGAAAAACTTAATCGTCATTTCATGCAGGAAGTGTTTAAAGAGCGCAGAACTAAACACGGGTCACAAGAGGGATGCAGGCAAGCAAATCACTCACAAATCTGTTATATTAGCTTGTTTATGAAACTAACAGTGTCAGTCATAAGGGGAGCAAACTTATTAATAAAAAATTAATCCCACTTTTTGGGTGTGTATAAATTACACATTGTATGGATTCCTTTGCGTTGGACAATGCAATATTAGAAACTCAAAACTTAATAGTATCGCAAAACTCCGTTAACATCTAGCGTAATAGACTAAAAAAATGCTATCCACATAGGTTCCGAAAGTTCATACTAGAAGCTATCACAAATGACCTCAAAAACAAAAATCTGTAAATATAATTACAAACAATTGTTACAATTCAATTACTTAACAAGCCTAAGCCAACTGCCACACCCTTCACCACAAGCCCCCAGTGCAAAAATATATTGTCACAACGTCAAAAAAATTTTATCCCAAATGAAATGACATTTTCTACTTATTTTAATTTAGTCCATTTTTACCATTGCAAAAGTGAGAAATGAAAATGTGTTTAGAAGAGGATAATAATAAAAATTTGTGTAAAATGAGTTAATGACAAAAAACATTCTTAATTTATTCCAGAAAAGCCAAAAGTGACCACACATTTTGAATGGAAGGAGTATTTTTTTGGGCGTCCCAGTATCAAGATTTATGTCCTATAACAGTCTATAAATGCTAAATCATCATATAAAAAAACGCAAAGTCAGCTTAATGCTCAAGGAGTTCAAGTTTCCACCAAACAAACATGTTAGTGACTGCATGAAAGAAAAAGATTCAGTTTAGTCACCGTTGCTAAAATGAAAGCTTGATGGAAGTTGCTACTTTTGATTTCAAGCTGCGATGAATCTCAAAAGAAAAGCTCTTAGGCAAGAATGTAAAGCGCGATATATGATGGACAAATCAGATGCGCTTGGCAAAAAAGAGCTTTAGCCCTGAAAAAAATATAAACGTTTAAGCAAAGAATTTAACAGGAAGTGCCAAAAAAGTACAGTCAGAGAATTGCAAAGAAATACTAACCAAGGACCAGCTTGGTACACAAACCATCTTTCGTCTTCAGAAACGCGAAGCCAACAACACTATTCATACATGCAGGACTGCTATTGCATCCGACCTGGTCCATAAGGTGGCGCCCCTGTTTGTTGTGGACCCATTTGATGTGGCATCTGCATACCGGAGCCCATAGGAGGGCCAACCGGCATTTGCATTCCCGATGACATTGGAGCCACTGAAGCTGCTGGCATGTAATGGTGATTTGTCATTTGCATTGGCATGGATTGTGGTGCTGCTGGGGCAGCTGAAGCCCATCCACCTGAAGGTTGATGCATCATAGGCTGCTCAGAGGTAGGAACATATTGTGCACCGTTGTATTGGTGCGCAGGCGGACCAATCATTTGACCTGGCTGTTGGCCCAGAATTGATGGTTGAGGATTCACCATAGTCGGGCTGGGAAGAGTGTAATCCCTGCTCCTATCATTGTTGACCTGCAGAGCAAAATATCATGTACTTATTAAGCATTAACCCTTTATTATAGCTCTGTTAGAAAAAGAATTGCATCACTATATTTTATAGGGATTATCTTGTGCCCTATTACCATATCTAACATTTTATGCATACAGTTTTGCAACGGACGCATAGCCTTCTCAATTGACTTGAGAGCTGCAGAGCAATATATCATGTACCTATTAGGCATTAACCCTTTACTACAGCCCTGTTAGAAAAATAAATGTATCCTTATGGAGTATTTTGTAGCGATTATCTTGTGCACTGCTACCATATCTAACATTTTAAGCATACAGTTTTGCAACGGACACATAGCCTTCTCAATTGACTAGAGAGCCAAGGGCAGATTAGGAAAACATATATCATGCCTGTAGAATATTAGGGACAGAAATATTCTAAACAGGCAACAATCCATGACACTATACACATAAAAAAAAAAAAATCCATGACACCATACCACTTTAAATCAGTGGCTATTGTTAATGCCCTTTTCAACTTTTCTCACGCAAAACATTGTATTTTACATGATAAGAAGTACTGGTGGTTTGTCAGAAATGATGCACATGATCAATGATGAATATTATGATGGAGCACACGCTGCATACCAATTGGAACACATAACAGAAGAAGATATAGACTGCTATCCTAGGATCAATCATGTGAAATCTAAAGTGTGCAATGATACTATATGCATTGCAAGTCCAGAAGCTGTGACAGTCAGTGAAGTAGGGCTTGAAACTTGTGCTCCGAATAAAAATAAGAGGGGTCACAGTCAAATCAATGGTGAATACCAATTCTAGGAGATTCACAGCCAACCATTTTGTTCAAAAATCACCTTTATACTTAAATCAGTATGGCGTGAATATGAAATGTGAAGCTTGCAGAACCCTCCATCATATATACAATGCCCTTCCAAAGCCTCCTTGGCAACAACAGCTGTCTGGACATCTGCATTCATGAACCCAATGAATACATAGCATTCTTAAAACTCTTTGCAGTCACGAGAGAGCTACAATTTGAAAAATTATGGGGTTTCAAACTTAGAACTTTTTAAGTGATTTAGTGGATAATTCACCTCCTATAATTCACTAGTGAATTAGTCCCCAATTCATCTCATCTAATTAGGACCTGAGGTGATTTTGAGGTGTGAATTTCAATAATTCACCGTGAATTTCTCCTCACCCTCGCCATCTTTTTCCTCTTCAACAATTGGTCATCTCTTTCCTATTCAAAGTTAGTAGCTTCTCCGGCAACACAAATTTTCAGGGAAAAAGAACTGCTAAATTCACCACCAATTCTTACCATTTTTCATGGGTGCCTCAAACCTTGCACAAAGTGAATTAGAAATCTAATTAACTAGTGAATTAGATTCATTTTTGGTGAATTACGGATTGAACATTTTTTAAGTTTGAAACCCGCAATTAAAGGAACATTCTGGATGATGATCCTAAAGAGAGAAGGCTGGGAGAGGAGAACTACATAACTGCCTTAGGATCTAAGCTAAACAAAATAAAGAGTAGAATCCATCAGGAATTCTTGGAAACCAATAGCAGCGCATGACAAACAGGAAAACATATTCAGTAATTGGTAGAAACCGGCCCGACAGTCCACTTAGGATTCTGAAGATGCATCGACCATCCCCTTAAACCCTATATCATAGTTTCAAGTTGCAGCACATGAACCATTTAGCGATGTTAAATACCATCTACACAAGATCATCGAAGGATACCAGGATACTGAATCAAGGCCTGAACACCACCATTCTTATCAAACATGGCAATCTTTTGTACAGTGCCAAATGCTGAAAAGACCTGGCATGAAAAGAGAAGTTCTGATCCATAAAATGCAGGCACATATACAAGAGAAGCTTATAGTTGGCCATAATAAGAGACTAAAAAAGAAAATGGTCTAGTTCGTGGTGAATACCATATGTAGCACATCCAAAGTAACAGCATATTGCATGTTCTCAATGGATGCAAGAAGAACATTACTCTCAGGTTCAAGTTTTCTTCCATCAATGCCCAAACTAATCTGAAAAAGAGAGAAAACATCCATATAAGTACAAACAAACCCACCTTTAATGTACTAGGCTGTACGTCTATTATTATAGCATGCATGCCTGTTAACCCAAGTAATCACTCTCTTTAAACATTACATATCTTCCAAATTTGACACCCAGAGCAAAAGAATAAACAACATTTGTTTGAATGAACATGCGGTGCTCTTCGTTAGAAGTAAGGTGTCTTGACTGACCAGACATGAACATTTGCAAACAAGAAAATAATGATTGCTTCAATGACCTAATAGATAATTTCAAATTTTCTATTAATTCTGATGATTTATAATAATGTTGCTCTTAATTCACACCAAACTTAAACTTGCAATCAATGCATATGTGCACCATCTGTACATGGCATAAAGAAAAAGAGAATGCTAGCATCACCTGACCAGTTCCATCTATAGCTGATGGAGCAACCGGAAGTAAGGGATTTGTGTAGTCCCTAAAAACATTTTAATAGCTACATCAGCAATGTGACAAGTATATTAAAGAGGTAACACCAAACCAACCAGAGCACCAACAAAGAGATAGGACATAACATACAACTGATGTTTTAGTCAAGTAAACGTAAACTACCTGCTTCGGTGACTTTGAAATTTCACACTCAGATCTGTATGAGCGGAATATGTGATCCTCAGAGTACAAGGACTCAAATGCTCAGGAAGCAGGTATCTAAAACAATGAAAAACCAAAATATTGTAGTACTCTGTACAATTAAAGTAAAAGAGATGTTAATAAGAATAGTTTTCTTAAATGCAATAAATGATCTGCAATAAATGCTGATCCATTTCTGAACACAAAAACAGCCAGTAAATTCTAATAGTGATATCATAAATATCCATTTCCTTGTGCTTAACTTCAGGAGCAAGAGTATAAAAAATCCTAGAATTAATTGGTCCAGAATTATCAAGCACATGCAATGCAAAACTGAAAGGTGGTAAAGCCTCTTCAGACTAAAGGTTAATACAGTGGCAAAAACATTATTTCGACTGTCACCTAGGGATGCTTCGTCCATCCAAAGCTTCTTTTGCAGTTGAGGCTGTTGCGGTGTCAGAAAATTGCACCAATGCCTACACAGAAGGCACATGTGAAATGAGTTCACCATCAAAGAAAAATAAAGCAAAACATGAAAGGACAAAATTCGGAAGTCTCACCTGAAATCCTGCTGTCTTTTCAAAAGTAGTAATCTTGTACACGTAACCAAAAGCAGAAAACACCTGCACAGATACATATCTTTAAAACGAAAAGTTGAAATGCATATACTAAAAGAACACAGCTGAAGCTTCTCTTTGTCATTGCTGGAAAGCTTTCCTAAAAGGGAAATGGTCGCAGATTTATAGGTCCAGTCCTGGATTATATTAAGTGGACCATAAGGTAAAACATAGACAATCTTTCCACGGCTTTTCTGATTTGGAATAAAAGACAGCAAGAGTTGGACACACCAGAATTAAAAAAGAATAATAAGAGTTCAGTAACACGTTCCTAGAAGTATTGAACAAACTCGCCTTGTCATCTATTAACTTTGACCTTGATTATATACAAACACAGGAAATCATTTTCTGTCCCCGTCAATTCCCACTAAGATGTATATTTCCACCTAAATCCATGAAACAAAATTCACATCCATCTCAGCTTTTCTAAGTAAATTCCTTTGTTCTCAATGACAAATCAGCATCAAATGCAGAAGGAAATGTGATTATGCACATCACAAAAAAGAACATGGGTGTTTACCCAACCCACAAATGCAATTCCACAATGCTAAAGCACTGATCAAAATGATTTATCTGAACCAGAAGAGCAGATAAAAAACAGGAAAAGGCAGTTATGTGTAGCAGGTTTCTAACCATACACTGACGATGCGATTCACCAAATGGGAAAAGGTTTTGTTGTCTTAAGACAATAAAAAACAAAAATCATGAGATAAAGCAGCTGAAACTCTAGGGAGAGGAATGCACGCATCAAAACATCCTAAAGTATCAAAATGGTAGGAGTCTAGAAGGAGGAAGTGTGGAGGAAAGGAGAAAGAAGACAAACACACATGTGCCCTTTCTCCCGAAGCACTAAGCTGCCACTGAAGATATTCCCTTGACATATGCCTGCTGATCCATTTACACTCAGGTTAAACAAAAGCTTCCAAAAGTGTGACAATCTTACCTAATGACATAAATGCACGCAAATTCGTTCGACAAGTAAGTTTTACCTTGGCTACACCAAAATAATGTAAAGCAGATAAGCAGCCAATTTTCTTACCAGGTGTAAAACATCAATGCTGACAAGGCGGGCATCTGGGCCTTCAATGGTGACCAAGAGCACATTCCCTGCAACATCTGCGGTGGTTTTATTATTAACGATTTCTTGTCGGTTGGAATACTGCAGATAAACAGTTTTCCCACGAACTTGAGCTGGTTCTGACGAGGAAGCATAATATGAGATCATCGCAATAGCTTGATTCAGATCAGCCTGTTTGGCATTCAAACATATACGATAACAACAGTCAGCAACTACAAAACAAGAGCAAAACCATCTGCACTAACTAACAATGAAAACGAAACATCTAACTATACTCACAAATTCAATAAAAGCTTGATTACGATTCGCCCCGACATTACACTTTGTATTCACAACTTTGCCGAATGGCTTCCCAAGCTCAACCAACTCTTCCTCCGTACACTCCCACGGCAAATTTCGCAAGTGAAGCACCTTAGACGGAGGTTGTGTATAACGGAACTGCGGTTGGCTAGAAACAGAAGCCATATCTGCCCAGCAGCCGCACTGAATAACTACATACGAGATGTGTGTTGAATCATAAATCACTCCAAAACGAATTAAATTAGAGAAAAAAGAGAGAGAGAACAAATTCAAAAATTGAACGGGTACAGTTAGTCAATATCCACTGAGATAAAAATCGTTAATACTTGAAACGATAATGGATGTAAGGTTAGCAGAATGGAATACCTGAATGAATTGGAAACCGTGAACCGGAAATTAGGGTTTTAGTGGTCGGAGGATGGTCTCTTATCGCAGATTCGATAGCGGGTATTTGGATTTGGGATTTGTTAGGCAGCGCCGCGCTGCATACTGTACAACCTGTTATGTTTCGCGATACGTGGCTTCGGTAGGTCGCTGGGAAAACGTTTGGCCCAAATGCCTCAGAAGTCCTGGACTGTTACGAATTGGAAGATTCAGTCATCAATCTTATATTAAGGCTAATTAGAACATTGAAATTTGTGAATTGAAAAAGACTCTAGGATAAAGTTCGAATTGACTACTTTCTGACCCCATTTGCAAATAGAAAGTTTAAGGAAATAGGAATACTTTCTGGCCGGTTTTAATGGTGTAGAAGTGGAGCCAATTTTTCTGTTATAGATTGAAAAATTGTTTATTCTTACTTTCAAATAGGAATATTGGTCACTTTGATCTCTTAATCTTGTTTGTCTCAATTTCTTTTAATCCGTTGGCACATTTGAAATACTAATCTCTATTTTTTCATGTTTGAATAAGTGGATTACTCTTACCACCCTTTGCATATATGTCATGTCATGTCATAAGGCATGTAACAGCTGAAGCTGGCTTATAACAATGTAGATCCAATCTCTCAATAGACTGAACTTAAAAGACCAATTGAGAACGTTTGCAAGTTTGACCGAGTGACCTATATGCGGATAATACATAAGTGTTTTTAAGTGAACTCACAACCAAAGGAGTGGTGCTCCAGCAACAAAAAGCGCTTGGGTACTCGAATGACATGACTATGTAGAAGCGAGGCGGAAAAGAGTTGCGGAAATGAGCTGCAACTGAAACGTCACGTTTTTCTATTTTGTTTTATTCTAGATCATTTTTATTTTGCAATGCTCTCTAGACTCGAGTGAGTTGGAATGGGTTGAAATGTAGTAATGATAGCTAAAATGAAATAAATACCAAAAAGATTCTTAATTTACATAAAAAAACTAAAAATAACCACTCACTTAGGGTGTGGAAAGAGTATTATACACATGAAAATATTATACTATTCATAGTTGATGAAGATCAAGATGCATCATATTGATGAAATCTATATATCACCCAAAACTTTTACTCCTAAACGCCATATATACTGCGTTACTCCTAATATTAGGTCCAAACTTAAGGCTGCTGTCGCCACTTCCAAAGCTAATCACAAATCCAAAATCTGGTATCACAGCAGAAGTGTCAGCAATCGCTGGCATCAATGCAACGCCAAGGCAGCAGACAGAAGAGACACAAGTACACGATGATCCTTGTAGTTGTAATAATTAAGAAGTTGAAGCAGTTGCTTGTATTGGCGCTAATGTTCTCTGTTCTTCTGCTCCCAACATGCCTATACCCCAACTGATCTATATCTATCCTCACGCAATTTCCTCCTTTCCTCTGCAATAACCAGAGGAAGCTGACCCTCCCCCTCGTCCATCAACCTCTCCTGCGCTCCTCCACGCAGCTTCTCAAGCCGTAGCCCGCTCGTTTGCTGCATCTTGAACACCTTCGTCACGTTGGCTAGTCCCCCGATGAAGAACATCAGGCTCCCAATGATTCCAGACCAAATCCATGCCTCACCCTGCACTGACCAATCTAAACTAATCAAGTACCGGAAGAAGCTTAAACGAAACTTGAGGTGTGTTCAAATTCAAATCTTACGAGTAAATCCAAGCCGTGACGGTCTGAACTCCCCCCGGCAGCTTGCTCTCGGCTGTTGAGAATTGCACCTGCAAGAAACACAACACTTCCCACCAAGAAGGGGATGTGGACACTCTGTTGTAAGATCTGGACATGTCCATCAGCTCTCTCGTAAATCTGGCACGAGTTGTGGATTGATCCTAATAGCCACAGAATTGGACCAGCGACAAGCATTCCCATTGCATGCTTTTCCAGTTTGAAGTACCCGTATCCTTTCTCTTCCTGCAGTAACAACTCATAATCACTGTCATGTTGACGATGAATGAATTAAAATAACTTCTAATTAAATTACCTGAATGAAGAGGAGGAGAACTCCGATGAACCAGATAACAGAACCCAAGACCTGAACCGCCGGAACGGCGAATTCGACGACGGCGAGCTGAATGTCCAAGCCCATCAAGGAGAACCTGAAATCGATGGCGGCGAGATGCGCGAGGAGATCGTGAGCATTAACGATGACGATCAGCGCTGCAGCGATGAGCATTAAGACCAGACCGGATTTGGGTTCCATAGAGAACTCGGCGGCGAACCCGGAAAGGAGCACCGCAGTGGCGAACACATAGAGCCCGGCGTTAATGTACTCCGATCTGTTCCGGCTCAGTCGCGGGCCGTACATTCGGCTTTCCCTCGCCGACGCTAGCTTCGCCATTGTTGGTCCCCGGAATCTAATCGAATTCAACTACCAAGGGGATTATCAGATGCACGGTGGAACGGACCCAGAGGAATCGAAAGCACCAGTTTGAACACAAGATCATAGTTAGTGGGTTGGCGGACATGTGGCTTTGTGCATGGAGCTCATGTGGACGAAACGTGGCATGCAGTTGAATGCGGAAGAAGAGGAGAGAAGAGAAGGGGCCCAAAACGTGCGTCGTGGCATTGTGGGGCAGAAGACAACTCCCAGGAAATAGGAAATAGGAGCATAAGAGCATTGACGTAGCAATGATTTCTTAGCCAGGATGAAACTTACACGATCAAAGAAACAGTTAAGTGGAAATTGTCCTTAAAAGTAAAAAATCAGTTTTACCTTCCTTTATTGCTCGTTAAGTGGCCTTTTAGCGTTTTTTTTAATCAACATATTTTTAACGTTTGATTATAGCAAGAGGAAATTTTATGGTATCCATTTGGCACGAGCTTAAAAAATTAAAAATAAATATTTGTGTAAAAAAGAGTTTTATGACTAGTTTATTATTTATTGAGTTATTATAAGCTTATTCTAATTAAAAACTCTGACTAAACTGGCCTAAACTCTGATACCTGAATTGTCCTAAACTCTGATACCTGAATTGTCTCAGTGTATTGCTTAGCTTCGATTGATATGCTGTTAAATCACAAATTCAAAGCTATATTGTTAGTTAGTCTCTGTTATGATGGTGCTGGCCTGGGTGGAACTTAATTTCCAGATGCCTTTGGCTGACATGCATGCATGAGATGCCATCACAAATCACCCTCCTTGATTCATGTTAATTAGCTTTTGTGTTGAAAGAGTAATTTTTTCCATGCAAAATACCTTCATATAAGTACTGTGTGTCTTGGACTCAGCCAAATCCCGATAATGACTTGCAGGCAAGTATTTTAAAACACATAGATACATTCAATCTCAAGATATTCTTTAGGAGTTGGATCACACTCTTGACTCTGGTTCAACCTTGTTGTTTGCTGTATCACACATGACAAGCTTTAGCTGTTTTGATTTATCCTCCATGTGCTCTAAACCACATTTGTTCTCTTCCTCTGTGAATGTTCTTTTTCTGTACTTGAAGTACAAAACTAGTTGGAGCAACCCTAACGGACTACCAACAATATTTGGTGACTGCATACAGTTTAATAGCAAATACTGATCATGAGAGTCCAAAAACTTGAATAGATAGATTCTGAATGGATGAGTTAGTCGAAACTTCATAAGCTATTTCAGAGTACGTACAGCCAGAAGTAGGTCGTGACTCAGTAGACCATATGCCATCCAGGTTACACTAGCTATGAAGGAAAAGAGAGATAAGTAGAAAGGCATGAACTCCACACTCTTTGTTAACACCACCTGCTTCTGCCATTAACATACAGAAATTAGATGAGGAAAAGATCGACATCATAGTAGTTGCCCATGTATAGAACCCTAAAACCCGTCAGCGAGAAGCTAGAAAACCTTATAGAGAAAGAAAGGGAGAGCTTACTACAACAACAAGTGGACCCCCGTACATGGCTACTGAAGCAAGCAGCCCAACACTTCCAACGAATACTTTACGACTATGGTGGTCATGAAACAAAAATGCAGACATAACTGCAGTGACACAAAATGCCACAAGGATAGGTATTCCAGTAACTGCAACCTTTATCTGCAACAATAATTGTGTTACAAAATTAGTGCATTTTTCCTACTTTATTACTAGCATGCATTTAACCAATGTTGTTTAGTGAGACATTAATTAAGCAAAAACAACCAAAAATATATAATAATCTAGATTAACAATGAATGGTTCTTTTTACCAAATCTGTTAAATGTTTGGGCTCATATCATATGAACTTTAGAAAATAAAGAAGCTAAATTTTAAGTGGCCGTTGAGTAGCTTGCCTTTCCCTTTGATGAAGCAAACCCAAAATAGATAGAAAGAAAGGTTAGCTCCAATATGATCCCTAGCCCATTGATGGTGATCACAGGAAAATTTTCCCAACCATAGCTTACTACTGGCAACCCATACCAAGTGTAAATAAGGCAGTTTAGCAATGCAAGGGTATAAGGGATGCATGAGAACCCTTCTGTACTTCTTTTCCTGACCACCCTTGAGAAGGTTAATCTGTCAAGAAAGAAAAGCCACTTTGAGAAATGTAGTTATGTGACAGGTTACAAGAGCCTACGACTAACCAGGCAATGAAAATTTAACATTACATTGGAGCTGCATAGAGCAACAAGGAGGCGGCATTGCCTGCAAGAAACCATGCAGGTAATTAACGGAGAATGCACGCAAGTGGAGCGTCTGGTTTAAGTGTTGAAAATAAACAAATAGAAATTAGTTAAGCATAAAGTACCCATTAATCCAACAACAAGTCGCAATCTTTCAGCCATGTTAATTCTTGCAAAAGAAATGTTTCTACAATTGGATGAAGAAATGATCCCTAGAGCAAGTGCCTCTCACTCAGGGTATTAGCTGTTTGAAAACTTAGTAAAAGCTTGAACGGTTCAGCATCCAGCAGGGGTTTATATAATGGGAATATTGTAATGGTAGCTCGATAAAATGATATGATAATATAAAATTGAAAAAATTAGGGCCGTGTCATTCGATGTCTATGAGCTTTCATGTCTTCTTTAATGAACTTGTGGACACAAATAGCTTGCTTGGTAATGGGAAGCCTTTTCATTTTCATTTGTTAATATATTCTTCAGATCAGGAATCGTAGCACAAAAGGAACAGTTGGTGTTGCTATTCTTGTTTCTGCATTACATGAGAGGGTGATGACATATTAACAATTTGTTTGTGTGCATTATTTATTGGGCGCATCGGGTGGATAACGTCGGATGCAAAATAATTAGTAAAAATTACACTAGCAAGATTACGTGGTTCACCTTTGAGTTGTGCTACGTCCATGGGACAAACTCCGAGATTTTATTCCACTAATAAAATAGTAGGCTTACAAAAGAGATATACTTCTCCAGAAAAATATTCTAGAGGTAAAGAGATAAATCCAAAATAGTGGTACTCAAGTGTTTCCCAAACACCACAAATAATTATCTTTCACACAAACTTTTCTTCAAAGCACTTGTATTGCTTTGGCTCTCCAGCTCTCTGTCTCGAACTGAAGAAGTTGATCCCTAAATAGGGAATGGATGACTGAGGCGTGCTGTAGAAAAAGCGGTGCATTTACTACAGCCACCGTCCTTTTGTTTTTGTCTTCCTCCCATTGTTGACAAATGAGAGAAACTTACTGTCCAAGAAATATGTTTCACCGGCCTATACGTGTTGCTAACAAAGAAAAAAACAAGAGAAAGGTAAGAGGAGTAAATGCAGGTGAGACCCACATGGCATGGCAGACCCATCAACTCTTCCCCTCCCGCCTCATGTACGTGGGAGGTTCAGCCATTCCTGCTTCGAATCGACAGTATTCAAACTTTCCCATTGGTAAAATCTTTGTCAACATGTCTGATCCATTTTCATCTGTATGGATCTTTTCAAGCTATAATAGCTTCATCTCTAATGCATCCCTTATCCAATGATATCTCACATCAATGTGTTTATATCTTGAATGAAGAGAAGAATTCTTACCAAGGTGAATAGCAGAATAACTGATATTTCTCTTGTCTGAAGCCAAGTTCTTGTAAGAACTTCTTCATCCATAACAACTCATTACAAGCTTTCGTTGCTGCAATGAACTCCGCCTCAGTTGTAGAAAGAGCAACACGTTTCTGTAATTTGGATTGCCATGATACAGCTCCCCCTACAAATGTAATCAGGTAACCTGATGTTGACTTTCTTGAGTCAACATTGCCAGCCATATCTACATCTGTGTATCCAACTAACACGGGTCTTGTATCTCCAAAGCATAAACACATTTTAGATGTACCACGGAAATACCTGAAACTCCATTTCACTGCAATCCAATGTTCATTTCCAGGATTTGAAAGGAACTTGCTCACTACACCGATTGAGTGGGAGATATTTGGCCGCATGCAAACCATCGCATACATCAAGCTTCCAACTGCTGATGCATACGGAACTTTGTCCATTTCTTCCTTCTCCAAATCTGTAGAAGGGCATTGTTTGGAACTTAGCCTAAAGTGATTAGCGATAGGACAATTAACCGCTTTAGCCTTGTCCATGTTAAACCTCTAAAGTACTTTCTCAATGTACTTCTCCTGGGATAACCACAATTTCTTGGGGCCTCTATCTCTTGAAATCTTCATGCCAAGAATCTATTTTGCTGGCCCTAAATCTTTCATGGCGAAAGACTTACTCAACTGCTTCTTCAATATATTAATCCTAGAAATGTTCTAGCCAAAAATCAACATGTCATCTACATAGAGTAGTAAGACAATAAAGTCATCATCAGAGAATTTCTGCACAAACACACAGTGGTCTATAGTAGTCTTCTTGTAGCCCTGCTCCCCTATAACTCTATAACTGACTCAAACTTCTTGTACCACTATCTCGGCGCTTGCTTCAAGCCGTATAAACTCTTCTTTAGCTTGCAGACATAGTCCTCTTTTTCTTTTACCTCAAAACCATATGGTTGCTCCATGTAAATTTCTTCTTCCAAATCACTATGTAGGAAGGCAGTTTTCACATCCATCTGTTCAATCTCCAAGTTGAGACATGCAGCTAGTCCCAAAACTGTACGGATAGATGTCATTTTCACAACTGGTGAAAATATCTCATCAAAGTCGATACATCTCCTTTGGCTGAAACCTTTGACAACTAATCTGGTTTTGAACCGCGGCGATGAGTTGGATTCTTCGGGCTTGATCCTGAATATCCATCTATTCTTCAAGCCATTTTGCCTTTTGACAACTTCACCAGCTCAAACGTTTTGTTCTCACGCAATGACCTCATTTCTTCTTGCATGGTTTCAACCCATTTTCCTTTGTGTTCATCATCCATAGCTTCATCAAAGCTTTCTTATTCTCCCCCGTCAGTCAATAAGATGTACTCATCTTCGGGATTTCTTGAAGAGCGTTGTCTGACTTTGTTAGATCTCTTTAGAACTGGAGAACTCTCTTTGTACTGTTGTTGGATGAATAAACTTTATGTTTGTTGGGTTATCATCGGATCTTGAAGTAACCCTTTCAGCTTTCTCAATATCCTCGATAGTCTGATCTTCAACAAACACAATATCACGGCTTCTAACAAGCCTCTTCGTAACTGGATCATAAAATCTATAGCCAAATTGATCTTGACCATAGCCGAAAAACACACATTGTCGTGTCTTGACATCAAGTTTAACCCTTTCATCCTTTGGGATGTGTACACAGGCTTTGCAGCCAAATACTCGCAGATGGTTGTAAGAAGCATCCTTTCCTGACAATACTTTCTCAAGAACATCATACCGTAAATGAACACATGGTGATAGGTTCAACATGTGAGCCGCTACCAACAATGCTTCTCCCCAAAAATACTGAGGTAACTTTGCATGTGAGAGTAAACTTCTCACTCTCTCCATCAAAGTTCTATTCATCATCTCAGCCAAACCATTTAACTGCGGTGTCTTCGGAGACGTTGTCTGATATCGAATACCATGCTCTTTGCTGAAAGCATCAAATGGTCCAATGTACTCTCCACCATTGTCTGTTCGAATGAACTTCAGCTTCTTGTCGGTTTGCCTCTCAACCAGAGTTAGAAATTGCTTGAAAATTTCTAACACCTGATATTTTGATTTTAGAGTGTATACCCATGTCTTGCGAGAATGATCGTCAATGAACATCATAAAGTATCGAGCACCACTAAGTGACTTTGGCATTGGCCCGCAGAGGTCTGAACGAATCAGATTTAATACATTCTTCATTCTGGAAGGTTGAGTACTCTTGAAAGCAACTATGTTTTGCTTTCCCGCTAGACAATCATCACATTTCTTCAAATGGACTTGATCCAGTTCAGGTAGTATCTTCTTCTTGGCTAGGCTGGTCATACTTTTCCCACTCATATGACCCAGTCGTTTATGCCATAACTATATTGTACCATCATCAACTGCATTTATAACATCCTGGGAGAGTTTTGCATGCAACCTGTACAACTTCGAGTTCTTTGATCTCCTAGCCACCACTAGGGTTCCTTTAGTCAGTTTCTATTGACCATTGAAGAAGGTATTGCAGTAACCTTCCTTATCAAGTTTTCCGATAGAAATCAAATTTAGGCGCAAATCCGGGACATGTCTGACATCCTTCAGGATTAATCGTGTACCATTTGGGGTCTCCAAAGAAACATCTCCTTTGCCTGCAACTTGTGAGAAACCCTCGTTTCTCATTCTTACAACACCAAAGTTGTATGGTGTGTAGGATGTGAAAAACTCTTTTCAAGATGTCACATGAATGATAGCACCACTATCAATCACCCAACTTGTTTCATAAGTTGTAAGATTGACAGTATCATCATCATCATGGACAATATTGAACTCTTCGACCACATTCGCTTCTTCATCATCACTGCTTTCATCCATTTTCGATATTTTTCCTTTCTTCTCATCTTTCTTGTGTTTTTGAAAAAACCTCTAGATGTGCCCCTTGTTCTTGCAGTAATGGCACTCGATGCTTGGATACTTGTTTGACTTTCCTCTACTCTTACCTCTTGGCTTTGATCCTCTTGTCTCACTTCTCCCCCGTGAATACGCTACAAGGAGGTCCGACTGTGATGAAGAAGATGCATGTGATCTCTGTCTCATCTCTTCATTCAGTATACCACTTTTGACGAATTCCACATTTACGGCACCACTTGGTGCAGAATTTGTAGGTGAAATTCTCAAAGTCTCCCAAGATTCCGGTAAGGATGCCAACATTATAATAGCGAGTACCTCATTGTCAAACTTAATACCCATCATTGACAATTGCTCCACGATACATTGCAAATCATTTAAATGATCTGCTATAGATGTACCCACCCGGTACTTCACTTGAAGCAATTTTGTCAGATAAAATAATTTATTGTTGCTGTTTTTGAAGCGTATAGCTCCTCAAGCTTGCTCCATAATGTCCGTGAATGAGTCTCTATCGATATGTGGTTGTAGACATTATCCTCGACAAATTGTCGGATAAAACCACATACTTGCTCGTGCTCAAAAGCTCATTCTTCATCGGACTTGTCCTCCGGTTTGGCTGTACCAAACACTGACATGTGCATCTTCGTCACATATAGAAGTTCCTTCATTTTGCTTCTCCATATGTGGTAGTTTGAGCCATTCAAACTAACCATCTTGTTGGTCTTTGCATCCATGGTACCAAGCCACAAAAAATGGTGATTATAATCTAAACTTTTTTTTTCTAGTGTGGAGGATCCACTTTAAGTGGCAACCACAGAACATACGATAAGTAGATATATACACCGAGCCTTGCTCTGATACTAGTTGTTGGGCGCAAAGGGTGGGTAACGTCGGATGCAAGATAATTAGTAAAAATGACACCAACAAGATTTTGTGGTTCACCCTTGAGTTGGGCTACGTCCACGGGAAAAACTCCGAGATTTTCTTCCACTAATAAAATATTAGGCTTACAAAGAGATATATTTCTCTAAAAAAATATTCTAGAGGTAAAGAGATAAACCCAAAATAGTGGCACTTATGTGTTTCCCAAACACCCCAAATAATTATCTCACTATTTTGTCACTCCCCAAAAATAAATCACTCACCAGGGGCGGACCCAGAAAAAATTGTTGTGGGGGCAAACTTGAACTATACAAGTGTCTTAAGTGGAGAGATTATAGGGGTTTAAGTATTTCATTTCTATGGTATGGGGGTGAGAGTAATTTCAGGTATAGTATAAGGATATGTGTGTAATAAGTTGTTAGTGTTAAATGTGTGTGGGTAAATTGAAAAGGTAGGGTTCAAACTTGTTCTGAATATACATATGTACCCTAAACTTTAGAAAAGTTCAATGGGGGCAGTTGCCCCCACTGCCCCATGCTAGGTCCGCCCCTGTCACTCACACAAACTTTTCTTCAAAGCACTTGTGTTGCTTTGGCTCTCCGACTCTCTGTCTCGATCTGAAGAAATTGATCCCTATTTATAGGGAATGAATGACTGAGGCATGCTGTAGAAAAAGCGGTGCATTTACTACAGTCACCACCGTCACCACCGTCCTTTTATTTTTGTCTTCCTTCCATTGTTGGCAAATGAAAGAAACTTACTATTCAAGAAAAACGTTTCACCGGCCTATACGTGTTGCTAACAAAGAAAAAACAATAGAAAGATAAAGAGGAGTAAATGCAGGTGAGACTCACATGGAAGGACGTATCATTATTGTCACTTCAAAAGAAGTTAACGGGATTTAGGAGCTGTTGTTTTTCTATTAGCGTATAGTTAATTTTATGAGATGGGTGACATGCAGGCCTCCATTATGATCATCCTGATTTGATAAACTAATCGAAAGGTTCTTGTGTCTCAGTTTGCACGTGTACAACTAGAGATACAGAACAAATCACTCTTGTATGTAGCTCTTTCGAGAAAAAAGAAAACGAAGTTAGTGCTGCTCAGTGCTCACTCGAGTTAAAAACGTTTGCATGGATGTGTTGTGATTAGGATGAAAATGACTTTAATTACTATGCACTAGTTCTGTTTATTGTTTCCTTTAGCTTTATGAGTTGACTTGTACGTTATGAGTTTCACCTTTTAGATTGTTTTCTGATCATGTCATCATATATTTAGTACTCACTATTTTACAGAGTACAAAATAGTAGATCTTGAGTACCATATGTTTGATTATCTTGAGAAGGAAAGGACAAGAACAAAGGAACTTCTGAATTGAACCTAAGAAATGTGTCTGTCATCATCATTCTCATAACCAAAGGTCATTTTGCCTGGTATCAAAATTAATTAATAATATAGGGCAAGTATTCTTTTGTTTCCAGTGATTCTCATCTTCACTGGAAACATGAGGGAATTTGAACCCGAATCAAATTGTTCTTGGTGATATGAGTTTAGTGGTGGGCTTTCTCTGTAATGAAAAATCCTTAGCGACAGGACTGATTCTCAGCAACTCATTTGAGTTGATGGCATTAGCCCAGTAGGTACGTACATGATGTTGATGACTCAGGTCTGATGCAACTCCCACAAGGAAAATAATGTTTAGACGAAAGCATTCGAGGGAGGGCATTGTGCTAATAGTTTCGTAGCACACCTAAAAAGAGATTTCCTTTTAATCCCATTATTCAAAAAGATGGTTCATGGTGGTAGCAAGATACTTTTTAATATGTACTAGTATTTGAATTGCACGATAGTATATATGGTTATTGCTGACATCATCCTTATTGTCTGTCTTCCACACTGATTTCAGGTTCCACATCTCCCTCAAACAAAACAACCGGTCTATAATGCTCTTGTTGTTTTGTCCTAAAATTGGTAAGTACTACCACGAATATTGTACCATTTCTTTATTGTTTTCACATTATTTATTTACGATTTATTTTTATGAATCCATAAAACATGTAAAGTTAAATGGTCATATGTTTCTCGTAACTTACAATCTAAATTTTATGAATATATATTTTTTCACAGTTAAGTTTAGTTAAATTTTGAGTCAAACACTGCAATTTGAAACAACAAAAGAAAATGTGCAATATTCTTCGTGTAACGGAGGGAGTAAATGTTATGAATCATCCTTATTCTTCTGCTACTTGGTTCTTTTGAATTGTCTACTTCCCATCTTCGAACCTCCACAACATATTGTCTTGTTTTCTTAAAAGAATTTTAAATGGCTATGTTCTTTTCAAATGTAAATAGGGAGGAGTATAATAGTAGTATTTTCAAATTTTACTTTACATCCACTTTTTCCTTGTCGACCTTTTTCTTACATCTCTCTCGAAATTTAATGTCATGATAGAACACACCATTTCCTTCTCCATTTCCTTCTCCATTTCCTTCCTACTCGAACATATATCCCAATCCTTGCCCAACAACTACTCTCCACACAAATAATAAGATGAAATGTTGCATGTTTTAAGATATCTCAAAAAGGAAAATCTTAGATGAAAAATTGAGGACTCTTATGGTGTGGAAATTAATTTATAGTGGGTAGAGCCGGAATTTTTCCTTTGTTGTGCTTATGTTCAATGGCTACCTGGATCAACTTTAACTCAAAGTTGATTGATTTGTCTCTTTCTCTTTCGCTTATACTAGTAGTGCTCGACGTAACACTGATTAAAAAATGTCAAAGTTTTTATGGTTAAAATGTAAGATTTATGTATATGAAGCAAAAGAAAAAAAACATAACAAGTTTGGAAAATCACTCCCAACCGTCACTTGGGAAAATTACCTGAACACTTTTTCATCAAAACTTTGCTATGTGGTCATTCCCAAATCCAATCTATTTGATTTTGGGTTTATAAAATTGGAATATGATAAGTTTTTAGAAGAAGAATATTTAAGGGCGTGTTCTTTTGAAAACAAAAAGCGAAATAATTGTTGAAAATTTGTGAAACGTTGTGCAAAAAAACGAAACCTAAATGTTTGTCGTTAGCATTTCTCAACATAATATAGTCACGACTTTATTTTATGGTAATAAAAGATTTAGTTTTATTTTATAAGTTGTTGGTTACCGGTACACACAAATACCACGCGGATACAGTAGAATTTCCACGGTTTATTTAGGTTTTTGAAAAATCAGAGTAGGGTTGAAAACGAGTCGAGCTGAGCTGAGTATTAGCTTGTTTATGTAATTAGGCTTGCAAATTATATCGAGTCTAAAATTGTGTTCAAACTTGGCTTGAAAATAATACGAACGAGTTCGAACAAGCTTTAAATCAATCGAGCTCGAGTCATGTTCGAACTGTTCACGAATATCAATGGAAAATGTTAGGATAAAATCGAGCTGAATCGATCGCTAAGCTATTCATGTTAGGTTTGATAAATGTATCGAATTTATAATTTTGTTCAAGTTTAGCTTAAAAATAATATGAAAGAGCTCAAACAAACTTTTAATTGAAAGGGATCTAAGCTGAGCTCGAGCTTTCTTTGAATTTTTCACCCCTAAATCAGAGTAATTGTAATGTGATACCAAAAGACACACACATAGAGAGAGAGAGGGAGGGAGGGAGGCTCTCCCCTCTCCTTAGAATTGTTGGGTGGTTTCAATATGAGGTTCCTATACAAAAATTTATTTCTCCATTGATCAAAAATCATCTTTTACGTTTCTAATCGAATGGGGATTGAAGCAAAATTCATTAAGAATCATGGAAGAGGGAAAGAGATTTCAAGGCACTATCGATCTTTTTTGGTGAAGACACTCAGTGGCTTATTTCATCCTGGAAGGAGTTGATCTCCAAATCCGGGGAGTAAAGGAGCAGCGGGTTCATCGATTGAGTTTGGGGCTCAAATCACTCTTTCATTTCGGGCAAACAAACACGGTAGATTCATCAAATTAGTTGAAGTTCTTGAAGGAAGAAGGACACTACTCATATTCCCAGAAGGCTTTAAGGGGCAAGGCTGGAATCGCATACTCTGCTTATTGGAACCAGCAGAGGGTTTGATAGTGGTGGAAGAGGCCTAAGGTTTGGAGGCTGGCTGAGGCCTAAGGTTTTGGCGAAACATGGCGTCAAGTCTGGCCCTGCAGGAACTGATACGTTTGAAAAAAGCTGCAGGGGTGGCGCTGAGGCGGTGGGCTCCGGTAGCTCAGCTGCACTGGTGATGAGACCTGCAGCAATGGCCTCGACGCATCCCTCGGTTGGCTCCTCTTGCAAGAAAAGGATCCAAAGTGTTCTCATGCTGGAACGGTCGGAATTGTGCAAGACGGAGGTATGGCAGGGGCGTCCTCCTCGGCTAGTGGTCATAGTGAGCCGGTCTTCGCACAGCCGACAGAATCTTCATTGGCGGCGGTTCTCTCTCCGACAGCAGCTTCGGTAGGAGGTATTGTGAGGGAGGTATTGCCGGCTTCATTCTCTCCGGCGTCGGCGTCATACCCGGTTGAATTACCAGCGCTTGAGGATGTTGTCCACGATGCTTTGGGAGTAGGAGTGGAGAACCTGGGAAAGGAACAGGCATGGGGAACTGTGGCGAAAAATCTAGGGACCGGGGGCAGGAGTTGTCTTGAATAGGGTAGCATATGGAGGTAAGGCTTATTCGGCGTGCAGGACTGCAGGCAAAAGGTAGAAAAAGTGGGATATATGACATTAATTCCTCTAAAGCCATTGAACTTATTGAGAAATCACATGAGAAGACCAAACTTGCTGATGGGTTATTGAAAAGTCATGAGGAGTAGGGGTGTCAAAAGCTGACCCGATTAACCCGAATCTGAACCCTAAAGAACCCAAAATAAACTATAACAAAACATAATCATCTAATACATTATAGAAATACTATCATCATAACAAAATAAACTATTATCATTCATTATCTAAACTCTAAAGCAAGAAAATTGTAAATAACGCTAATATTTCTAAACTTTCGAAACAATGTCCAATCTCCAATTTTGTTGGAGCAATGTTCAATTTTTAATTTTGTTGGAGGAACTAATTTACAATTTTATTGGAGGAATGTCCAATTTTTAAAATTGTTGGGGAAATATGTAATTTTCAATTTTGTTAGAATAATGTCTAATTTCTCTTCAATTTTGTTAAAATGATTTCGCGAAATAGATTTATTTTAAACTCCAACAAAAAGGAGAGATGAAAATGTGTGAATAATTTTCTTATTATATCATTGTTGTATATATGAATATAAAATACATAATATTATTTATAAAGAATATAAATATAAAGAATAAAAGTTTAGTTTGAAATTTTGCAGCTACTTGAACTTGGATCGACGAAACTCGAATTTGAACTCGTAGAAACCCGAACTTGGACCAGAAGAAACCTGAACTTGGACCTGAAGAAACCCGAGATTTGACCCGAAGAAACCCGAGACTGAAACAACCCGAAACCCGAATGACCTGAACCCGACTTGACCCGAAGTAAACTCAACCCGATGGTGACCTGAACCTGAATAACCCGAACACGACCTGACCTGACCCGAAATCAGTTCAACATGAAATGAACTGAAACCCGAATGACCCGAACCCGACCTGAAAACAGCCCAACCCGAAACCCGAATGATCCGACCTGACCCGTCTAATTGACACCCCTAATGAGGAGGCGGGTTTAGACATTTTGGAGAAGCTTGACAAGAAACACGGGTTGGGACAGAAAAGGGCCTGTGGTCGATCTAAAACTTCAACATTGAAAAATGAATTGAATAGGTTAGAATCGAGTTCTAATACATCAAAGAAAAAACAAGGGATTCCTCATTTATTTAACTTTCTACCAATTTAGACTTATTGGGTGTGGTGCGGAGTTGAGAGTTAGTTATGTTTTGGGTGTTTATTGGGTAATTCTTCATCATGATCTTATGATCTTATTGATGATGTTGTTTTATTATTATTATTATTAATAAAATTTTATTACCGTTAAAAAAACAGAGTAATTGTAGGTTAGTATATCTCGGGGATCTTTGTAAATTTCCTTACAAATAAAATACTCTATCCAATCGTGAGCGTTTAGCCTAATTGTTTAAAGCTTTATTTATTTATTTTTTTGATTGGATTGTTTAAAGCTTTAAAGAACATAAAGTTGAAGATCTTGACTCAACCTATAAATTTTACGATGTTCAATCTTTAGTATTCATTTTTTTCAAAAAAAAAAACATTTATAAAGTATGAACATAACATTTATAAAGTATGAACATGGAATTATTGTTTGTGTATAATTTTTTAAAAATTATTACTCGTATTTATTATCAATAAATACTGAAATAAATATTGTAAATTTTCGGGACTTAAAAGAGTGCTAGAGTCCCAGTTAAAACGCATAATGGGGACGTGTGTTTTTTGCTTTCATGCTTCTAATTTAGTGATACTGACCATTCATATTTCTTGCAGCTGCTAATGCCAATCATGAACATATTCTCCATTTTTCAATCGGTAACGTAACGCCGTCTCCTGCAACACATAGACAAGAAGAGATGCCTGCAGCTAGCTTTTTTAGATACGATAAAGAAGGGCAAATTGTGTGAATTATAGAACAGATGGGGGAATCTGTTTATGCGGCGTGCTAGCTCTTGATCTCCAAGATGGCTAACTCCCATTTCAGTCCAGCTTAGATTTGATGAAAACGCTATAGTCCATAGGAGGTGTTATGACGGGGAGAGCAAAACAAAACCAAATACTATACCTGTATATGATCTGTGGTTTCTGATCTTGTATATGAATTTACATAAATGTGTACCTGATGACTGATGGGGATATCAGTACTATACTATACAGCGATGGTGATCAGCCTGACATAGTTGTAGTAGGAAGATCATCTGTTCATACGACATATCGGCGAAGATAATCTGCTCTAGCCGGATGCTTAAGCTTCATCAGAGCCTTAACTTCATGTTTCCGGACCATCTCTCTTGAGATATTCAAGTTTCCTGCAATTTCTCCCAATGTCCTATCACCTTTCCCGTCCAATCCGTACCTTTGTCTGATCACCAAACTCTCCTTGGGTTTTAGAGAATCAAGCTGAAGCATGGTTTTCAGAAGAGCATTAGTAACACTGATTCATGTAGCGGATCAATCCAAACTAGCTGATTTATTGATTAGTTAAGCTGATCAATGTTGCTATACCTAGTGGTCGGGGAAATGCACAAAGAGTCCTATAAGTTTATCATTTCTATCGAGTAAGTCCTAATAGTTTTCGAGATCATGATCAAATCCTCAACATTACAAATTGTAGCTCAAAAGAGTATTAAGTTAACGTTTTTATACATGTGACATTAACGCCGTTTATTATGGATACGTGCACGTTGATTTAAGTCCTATAGGTTTTCGAGATAACATTCTAGTCCTATAGGCTTTCGAGATAACATCTTAATTCTATAGGTTATCGAGTACATAGAGGCTCTTCAATTTTAATCATACCCTATAGGTTATCGACAGGGCATCGACTTAACATTCCAGTCTTGTAACTTTCTGAAAATTACATTTAGTCTCCAAAGTTAACATCATCAAGCGTTGAAAAAAATATGGATTTGACATGAATGATCTTGCTTTTATGGATTAATCGTTTAAGTAATTAATTCCAAAACATCATTGTCGATACAATTAAATATATATTTTTCAATATAAGTTACTAAATAATCTGTCAAAATTTGTTTCTCCATTCTACTTGGTTAGTCTCGAACCTTCATGGCTGGGAAGATCATTCCATGGTAGTTGTGGCTCGATCCAGGTAAAATTGGATAAAAAAGTTACTGAAAAAAAATATGGGCACTTTTAAATAAATGGGTTTATGTAAGGTCATAATAAAATTCAATAATACTAGTGATATCCAAAAAATGTTTTAGTGACGTCCATAAAAAAATACTAATACCAACTTAGGGTTTTACTTTTTTTTTTTAGTGGTGTCACCAATCCTACACAACTGCATCGCTCCTAAGCAGAGGCACTTTTCTCAAATGTTCATTGTTAATATCATAGGCTTATAGCGTAAACACAAACCAAGTCTCAGCAACAACTCCTTGCAAGAAATTATAGCTTAAACAAACTAGGCCTCTTCAACGCTTGATGATATTAACGTTGAGGATTAAATGTAAATTTCAGAAAGTTATAGGACTAGAATGTTATGTCGATAACTTATAGGACATGAATAAAATTGAAGAGCCTTTATGTACTCGATAACCTATTGGACTAAGATGTTATCTTGAAAATTATAAGACGAAAATGTTATTTCGAAAACCTATATGACTTGAATCAACGTCCACGTGTCCATAATAAACGACGTTAACGCCACATCACAGCCACGTGTCGGAAAACGTTAACTCTTATGAATTACAATTTGTAACGTTTTGGACTTGATCGTGAATTCAAAAACTTTTCGAACTTACTCATTAGAAATAGCAAATCTATAGGACTCTTTGTGCATTTGCCCCTCTAGTAGTCTGAATAAAGTATTTGAGTTACTTATGAGACTGCAATATTTGCATTCTTTTGTTTTTTTTCCCTTTTTTTTTTTAAAAAAAAAGAAATTATTCTAGTAACATTTGCTTTCTTAGTTGTGCATATCATTCCACTTATGCAAGATAGTGCAAGATAGGATTATAATCTGAAATTATCCATCTTGGTTACTTACCACATCATCAAGGGCGAGCCTGAGAAGAGCTGGTTGCCTCCGACTGTCACCACCCACTCTGTCAACATCTGTTATCCTACTAATGAATTCTTCCTGCGTCACCGCATGTCTTGCATTCAGAGAGGCAATAGGTCTTGAGGCCCTCATCACTTCTTGGTACCTCTCAGGGGATATCCCAACTTTGTTTACTATTTCTTCCACAGTTGGTTCCCTATGAAGCTCAAACATTAACTCAAGTTTGGCTCTTTGAATTTCCACTCGAATCTGCATAAGTTTATAAAATCCAGTAATTAGGGTGGCAAAAAAAAGAAAAAGCAGACCCCAGCACAGACTGATCCTGTCACCAGAATTTACTACAGTAGTATTCACTAAGCAAGTCTATTTTGAATTGAATGGGACAGACTATTTCAAATAATTTGTGCTGGCTAATCTTAATCAAAAGTGCCAAGAAACAAAACAAAATCGAGAACAAAGAGCCTTACCGATTCCAGACCAAATGGAACTCGTGTGAAACTAGAGATGGTCATTGAACGAATAATTGCATGTCTAATCCAGAAAAGCGCATAAGTTGAAAGCCGGTATCTCCTTTTTGGCTCAAAGCGGTCTATTGCTGTTATAAGTCCTTTAACTCCTGCCTGACATAGGTCATGGAATCTAGGCCCGTTTGCAAAATCTTGGAAGTACTTGTTGATCACAAACAGAACAAGGCGGAGATTGTGCTGCAAAATGTAAGGCACATCTTTAGCATAATCCTTCACAGAAATCCTCAATTCTGACAGACCATTCAAAGAAAATGCTACTAATATGGAAGTGAGATATTGTGAACCATTAAGCAGAAAGACAATGAACACTGATGATGCCCAAGGAAAAAGATGACTTGTTGCAAGATGGAAAATGAAGGAAAAATTAACAGTGAAGGTAAGAAAATGAATAGGATTCACCAAACCCAATGATCATATAATTATTACAGAATGAATATATAACA
This sequence comes from Stellera chamaejasme, assembly GCA_024586325.1. Classification (NCBI taxonomy): domain Eukaryota; kingdom Viridiplantae; phylum Streptophyta; class Magnoliopsida; order Malvales; family Thymelaeaceae; genus Stellera; species Stellera chamaejasme. The sequence continues at coordinate 5,914,771 of CM044982.1, read as the reverse complement.
GCAGATAATAGAAGGTGTTAATTAGATCCACATGCTGTAAAATTAAAACGAATAGGAAGAACAAACTTTTAAATTGTTTCATAGACTGTACACAATGAGAAGTTGGTAACAGTTATAAACTTCTAGATTTTAACTTCACCATTACATGGTCAAATGATTTATCATGAAAATATAAGTAGGAGAGTAAAAATGCCCAATGCTGTAGCAGTAATTAGTAACTCCAAGCCTCTGTGATTCAAGGATGAACTTTCACTGAAATACATTCTGAACCTAACAACTAGAACGATTATTTATCAATGAATTGTTTGTATCATCACCTTGATAAGCTTGTTTCTTGCTGCTCGACCAACCTCCAGTTGTTTTCTTACATCAGATGGATTCATATTCATTGCCTCAGCTAATTCTCCTTCTGTAGGATCTCTGCCTAAATTCTTTTGAAGCTGATCTTTTACTTCAAGGAGAGCCTGCATCCAGCATTAGAAGATGTTTAGGAGTTGTGGTTAAGTGAAAGATGACAAAGGAAACAATCTGCTGTGTGCTTTATTTCACAAATTCACCTTCATCGGCTGCATTAACTTAAACAGCCAAGTGTGCTCAGTAGAATGAAGAACTGGAGGTATTTTCATTGTTTTCCAGTCCAAGCTCACTAAATCGGTTGAACTAGAGTAATCTCTAACGAGCCTATCAATCTTCTCACTCTCAGTCTCCCTGTCTTTCCTCTTCCTAAGAGAGTTAACAACATGTTCTTCCTTCTTCTTCCTCAATGAAATTCTCCTATCCAGACTTAACCTTTTAACCTTCTTATACCTGTTTCTAACAACAGTTTGTTTGAGGAATCTGTCTGCTTTCCCAGGACCATCTCTAGTCTTCCTTCTTCTTGACCGGCCTCTCCCTATTTCCTCATCTACATTGCTTACATCAGACGTTTCAGTTGTTGGACTTAGCTTGAAGATGCTTTCAAGCTTGGCAGCAGCTTCATTGTAATCCATTTCCAAGGAACTCTGTTGAACATCGTCACAAGACACATCTTTCACAGATGACTTCACTTTCCTCTCTTTCTTCTGCCCATCCTTAGGCACTTCAAGGGGCAATAGAGTGGGCTCTTGAGGAGCTGCCAAAGCTGTATCATTCGACCTATCTGCCTTGAATGCCACAACCAGAGGCCTTTTCGACGTAGATTTTCGTGTAACAGAGTTGCTTAATCCTAATGGAGTTCGGCCTGCAGAGCTAGAGACAGTCACAACTCCCATGCCCCAAATTGCTTGAACAAACACTGCAAACAAGATCCCCTGGTGAACGAACAGTAACCAGAAAACCTTAAATCATACGTAAAATTGAAACCAACAAGGTCTCCCAATCAAGAATTAACAAGATTAAAAGGTCATTTTCTTAGAAAATCACATTAACAGTGACGAAATAGCGCCACAAAATGATTAAAACCCAGACTGAACTCAACTATCTTCGTTTCAATGAACATCGTCAGGAATAGCGAGCTACAGTACATAACTTGAAAGATGAACAAGAGACATACCTCGATCGGCAAGAATCAAGAGATCGCGGCGGTGCTGATGATTATGGAGGGAATCAGAGCGGTTGCAGATTTTTGAGCTTAAATATGATTCTGCAGAAAAGGAACGTAAATTACAGACTCCACAAAATATACTCGAATGTTATCGACGGCCAAGAGAACTCCCTCCTGAATCCAACGGCCGGGAAGGGCACAGGTGAGATGTCCAGATGAAACTATTTTGTGACGTGGTGAGCAACTGGTGTCTGAAAATGAATTACGTGGACCTTGTTATAAAGGTGGACAAGATATTTTATGTGGTTTATGGATAACATAATTACACGTGGACAGGTTTCATTTGATTGAAGACATTATGAAATAGTTCTTCATTATTGCAACATTTTGATTTTCAATATCTGTGTCACTTCAACTTATCTATATTAATTTGAGTTCAGTTCGTGACAATTTCGAGCTCAACTCGAAGATTTGTGGCTCGATTAACGGGTAGCTCATTTAGGTTTGATTTCAAAGTTCGTTTCGTTAGGCTCGAACTGATTTTTGAAGCTCAAAAAAATTAAGATATAGGAGTATTACATTGATTTAATAAAATATTGTTAAAATTAATGAGTTTTAGCTCGAATCTACTAGTTTTTGCTCGCTTGACTCGTTCATTAGGCTCGTGTAGGTTTACGAGCCACCTCGAGTTGTTTGAAGCTCGGGTTTGGCTTATTTAATACACAAACATAAAAAAACGGCTCAAGCTCGAGGGTTGTGAAGCTCGAGCTCATGGTGAGTTCAAAGAGGCTCGATTCGTTTATCACCTCTGACACTCACTAATGTAGCAATATTGCAGCCCTCAAATGTAATATTTTGTGTCTTAATATAGTAAATAAATCCATAAAATACGTTTCTACTTTTTTCCGTTCTTAAATGATTGTGAAACTTATTATGACGTGAAAAATAATGATAGTAACAGAATGTTAATACTCTCTTCGTCCCAAAAGTAACGCAACAGTTAACTTTTGATGTCAATTTGACTTCAATTTATCTATATTATTTTTTAATTGAAAAAATATCAAAAAAATACATTCATAAAGTTAAGATATCAAATTTTTTGTTGGATATAAAAGTTTCAAATTTCTGATTTGAATTGATAGAAAAATAAAATCATAGATTAAATGTTGAAAAAACAATGGTGCATTACTTTTGGGACGGTGGGAGTAGTTTTTTTCAAAATTGTCAATAACTAGAATGGAGATTGAGCACATTGTTTCTGATAATGGAAATGAGAAATGATAACCTAGTCCGAAATAGATCAAAGTATCAGCGTCTTTGAAACCTAAGCACGACCTAAAAATAGAGAACAATGAAGGATCCAGGAGCAACAAGAAAGAGATGAGGTATAGCTTAGAGTAAAACTTTCTTAGGTGGACATCACTATATATAGAGTGCTGTTGGAGCCCCATCAATGTGCTTGATTGGCGGAATCACGTATGGAGTGTATTGATTATTTCCATTAACGGCATAAGAGCCATTTGAAATTGATTATCGAGGATGGGTGTTCTGTGAGTATGAGCGACCCTCGTGGATCTGATTCGAAATGGTGGATCGAATGCCAATAAACCAGGTGTGGTCCAACGGATGTTCGGGTCCATATATTACCAGAAGAAGTTTTTTTTAAAAATAATTTAAGTGGCTTTAGCAGTAAAAGTTTCCTTTAAAGAAATAATGTCATTCTAAATATGAATGAGTTATCCCAAAAAAAGTGTTGCAAATTTGACTGTTAATTCTAACAATTTAGCCACTGATTTCCTCCAGTTACACCACCTTCATCTACTCCTATTCCATCCATGCACCTCATCATCTTGATTTACAGTTTCATTCTTCCATGGGCTCTAGAAGTGGCTTGATCTCAATGGCCCACCTGTTGGGGTTTCCGGATCCCAATCAGAACGCAGCGGAAACAAAACGGAACCTCAATCGGATCAACTGTTGAAACAAATTAAACCAGGTGTTCAGGAATCTACCTCACGCGGTGATGATCCGTGCAACTTTGACGGGAAAACACCCGTCCTCTACGGTATCCACGCTCCAGGTAAATTCTCCGTAGCTCGTTCCGTGAACGCCTACAGCAGATCCTCCTTCCCGACGCTGTGCTAGCAGCAGAATCCTCTCCGGGAGGGAAGCAGTTTTCGCAGAGCACAAGGCACGTGAGAGGCCACTTGGGTGATCTCTCGTGATGCGTGCCAACCATTATTATTGGGCCAGAGGGAGTTTATTTATAGACTTTTGGTGCCCATCAATTAGGGTTTAGTGCACAGACTTTCTAAAAGTTATCACTTAAGTCCCCGTGTCTTTACTCTTCTCAAACAAGCTCATGTTCTACCTCGGATTACGTGCGACCCTATAGGTTCCCGTTACGTTGGCAGTAATTATGAATCCTTATTCATAATTACAGATAGTGAGCGATATCTAGCAACACATCACTACCACCCAAGTAACGTGGAAGTCGACATCACGACGGAACCTCACTCATCGTATGATCATACATGTACATGATATGTCCCTTCAGTCAGACTCTCAAGTTGAACCGAGGTCAGATCTTACATCCTCGTTACAGCTCAACTTTGCGCATGAGAATACTCTCCCGTGGTGTGGGAGTGACGAATCCCGTCTTGGTTCATGACAGTCCAACTCCATGATATTGCAACACACCCAAAACTAGTCCAATCTCCCAGTCACGAAAGAGACAGTACATAGAATCAAAGCGTGCCACTCACATGAGAAGATCTTCATAACCTCAGGTTGAAGGACTACGTGTACTATGATCCATGAAAGACACTTATGATGTTCACACCACGATCCTCATAGTGCTCTCAAACAGGTCGATCCAATACATAGTTTCTCTCCTATGTATTCATAAGTAAGCCTTCACAATACCAATGCGAATTTTCTCTTATGCTAGTCTCAAATGTGTTATAGCAACTCACGTTCACTATAACACCTTGACTAGGGATATTTAGGAATATCGATATATTTCAGGGTTCATATATTGTGTTATTTGATTAACGCACAAATCCAAACTAACACAATAATCGAATATCATGATTCATGTCCAAAACCACATCACCGAGGATTGGCTTATGGGCATTACTCCTACACCACCCCCCAGTTGTGGGAAGTGGGAGCCCATTGCGCGAGACCGGACTAGCGGGTTAGTTCTTATCTTCTTCGGCTCACTCAGGGCCAGGAGGTTCAGTTGTAGGCCTAGATCCAACTTGAAGTTGTTATCAAGTTGAGATGAGCACCACCAGGACATGGATGGATGATACGTTTCAGATAAGTTTGGTGATAACATTAGGGGGTTTCAAACTTAAGGTTTTTCGGGTGAACAATTGACTTTTTCGCTCCTCGTTCTTCACGTGAGTAGGACCTCGTGATTCACCGTTTTCTACACGGACCTCGAGCAAATAGGACCAAAGTGAACTTAGTTGTTCATGTGAGTAGGACCTCGTTATTCACCGGCGCTCCCAAATCTCTCATTTTTGAAGGTCATCGTGGATTCCATTTGTTTTGCTGCCATTTAGTAGCAAGGAACGCCAAGGTGATAGTGGGTCTTTTCTTTCCACTTCCTATACTTCATTCTCCATCGTTTTATCGCTTGATCTCCCTCAATCGTCTCTTCCCAGCTTTGGATGGTACAAATTCTTCTCGGGTTAGGGTAGAGGTTGCTTAATTTTGCTTGGGTTTGCTTAATTTGTGATGACATGAAGTTTATTTTGAACGCTGGTGGATCACAAATATGTGCGCTGCGCACGACAGTCCACACATAGTTTCGCACAAAGTTGTGCGCGATATACAGATGTGCGCACATAGTTTCGCATAAAGTTGTGCGCGGCACACAGATGTGCGCACGATATATAACTGACACACTTCCAGTAAACGCACAGTGAAGCACACAGGCTTGCGCACATGTTGATCTTACCTCTCGGGACTCTCGTTTGTTCTTTTAATCATGCATTACATGCCTTAAAAAGAAGTCATCTAATTGATTTAGGTTTATATTTCTCTATAATAGTTGAACTATGCTAACTTGTGTTCTTCAATTGAAGGGTCGCATGTTCGAGCACACCATGTCCAGCCAGCCCATCCACCCCACACAGCACAACGCCATATTCAATTTCGAGCAATATGCAACGATTTTGAACTTCCTAGAGGACCCAGTGAATAAGGCGAAGGTATTTGGTGTTCCCGGGAAGACAATGGTTGGAGTGCCACCTCCGCATAAGAACACAGCTTGGAAGGAATTAGTCACCCTCATCAACAGTAAATACAATGACAAGTTTAAGCTTGATGCCAAATCCGTGGGTGATCGTTGGCGTAACTACTTGAACGAGTATAAAGCCGCCCGTGACAAAAGTAACACCACTGGTTTCGACGTGACCGAAGAAGACAGAAAGCGGAATATCCACACCATCCAGGCAAAGTTGGATTATTTGTGCCCCCATTATGAGCGAATGCATGCTCTACTTGGGGATCGGCCCAATATCAGTCCTGCCGTAGTGTTCGATAGTGGCAGCATTAGTGCAGGAACTGACCTCAACAAAGTTCTAAGGTATGTTGAATGTTAGGGCTAAAATTTGAAAATAGTTTTGCATATGACTTGTTGACATGATGCATCCGTATTTATGAATGTAGGTTCAATGATGAAGAGGTTACATTCTGCACCGATGATGACCAGCCGGGCGTGGTTGTTGATAGCTCAAGTCCTCATGAGATTACAGGGAGTCTGAATGAAGCTGGAATCGCTCCGGAGAACGTTATGGTTAGCAATGAGGATGATGACCTCTACCCACTATCTGCTCAGAAGGAGTCAATGGCAGGGCTTGAAAATGAGGATGAGGAACTTTTTCGTTATGAGGTAGACGCTACCCCAGTGGTTGCTACTGGCAGTAAGCGCATTGTTGTGGTGGACAACAACGATGGGAAGAAGTCAAAGAAGGATCGAAGAAAGGAACTTCCAAGCATTACGGGAGCGAAAACTCTAATGCATGCACGCAACCAGTTGGCACAGACAATTCAAGATTGCGCATCCGTAAAGGCCGTTGCTCTTGTAACCATTGAGGAAAAGAGGCTGAAATTCGAACAAATGAAGTGGGAAACAGAGCGCGAGGAAGAGCAAGAGCTTGCAAGAGCTTGCAGAGCGGATGCGCAGGGAAGAGCAAGAGCTTGCTGAGCGGAGGCGCAAAGAGGACAAAGAGGATGAGAGAGTGAGATGTGCTGAAGACAAGGCCGAGAAGTGTAGGGTGAGGAGGTTTGCCTTGCTGCAAACCTTGATTGTAGATGGAAAGTCTTTAAAGAAATTTTGGTCATGCTTCTGTAAAACTGCTACTTTATAGAGGAACATCGTTTAATCTTTGCAGGATTTGTGTATTGATATTTTTTAATTTCTTTCAAAGTTCCCAGTTATAAGTGGTAGTTGGAACTGTGTGAGTCCGGTTAAAAGTAATGAGCGAACAACTTAAGAAACACCTATGCAAATAATATATCAAGTAACATAGCAAATGGTCAAGCGACTACCATAGCAAATAGAGGTGACGACACGGTTATTTGGCTACCTTGTTAGATCGACATAACTATTTGATTAATCAGCATTGATAATAGATCAACATGATAAGTTGTTTATATTGACATGACTATCTAGTTAGATCGACTTCACTATCTTGGTAAATCGACGTGTCTATCTAGTTAGATCGACATCACTACCTTGTCAGATCCACATGACTACCTTGTTAGATCGACATACCTATTTGATTTATCAGCATTGATAATGGATCAGCATGATAAGTTGTTTAGATCGACATCGTCAGATCCACATAACTACCTTGTTAGATCGACATACATAATTGATTGATCAACATAAAATGGTGATCAACATGATGAGTTTTTTAGATCGACATCACTACCTTGTTAGATCGACATCACTACCTTGTTAGATCCACATGACTACCTTGTTAGATTTATATGACTACCTTGTTAGATCAGCATAGTCTTTAAGGCTAGGGTTAGATATAGAAGTGTGTTAAGTATATTTGTGCACTTATTTGTACGCACAATGTTGTGTGAGACTATGCGCGGACTATCGTGCGCCGCGCACAAATTCGTGATCCATCAGCATTCAAAATAACTTTGATGTTTTCTTCTACCTACTGTACCTACTTGAGTGATCAACATAAAATGGTGATCAGCATGATGAGTTGTTTAGATCGACATCACTATCTTGTTAGATCGACATGACTACCTAGTTAGATCGACATCACTATCTTGTTAGATCGACATGACTACTTAGTTAGATCGACAATACTACCTTGTCAGATCGACATCACTACCTTGTTAGATCCACATAACTAATTGATAGGTCAGCAATGATAATAGATCAGCATGATAAGTTGTTTAGATCGACATCGTCAAATCCACATGACTACCTTGTTAGATCGACATACGTACTTTATTGATTAGCATAAAATGGTGATCAACATGATGAGTTATTTAGATCGACATCACTATCTTGTTAGATCGACATCACTACCTTGTGTGATCCACATGACTACCTTGTTAGATCGACATACCTATTTGATTGATCAGCAGCGATAAGTTGTTTTGATCGACATCGTCAGATCCACATGACTACCTTGTAAGATCGACATACATACTTGATTGATCAACATAAAATGGTGATCAGTATGATGAGTTTTTTAGATCGACATCACTATCTTGTTAGATCGACATCACTACCTTGTAAGATCCACATGACTACCTTGTTAAAGAACCTTGTTAAATCATCATCGTCTTTAAGGCTAGGGTTAGATATGGAAGTGTGTCAATTATATGCTGATCTAACAAGGTAGTGATGTTGATCTGACAAGGTAGTGATGTCGATCTAACAATATAGTGATGTCGATCTAACTAGGGAGTCATGTCGTTCTAACAAGATAGTGATGTCGATCTAAACAACTCATCATATTGATCACCATTTTATGCTGATCAATTAAGTATGTATGTCGATCTAACTAGGTAATCATGTGGATCTGACGATGTCGATCTAAACAACTTATCATACTGATCTATTATCAATGCCGACCTATCATTTAGGTATCAATCAATAGGTATGTGGATCTAACTAGGTAGTCATGTCGATCTAACAAGATAGTGATGTCGATCTAACAAGATAGTGATGTCGATCTAACAATATAGTGATATCGATCTAAACACCTCATCATGTTGATCACCATTTTATGTTGATCAATAAAGTAGGTACAATAGGTAGAAGAACAACATCAAAGTTATTTTGAACGCTGATGGATCACGAATATGTGCGCAGCGCACGACAGTCCGTACATAGTCTCGCATAACGTTGTGCGCACAAATAAGTGCACAAAAATAATTGACAGACTTCCAGTAAACGCACAGGCTAGAAAAAAGGTAAGGGGAAAGAGATGGGAAAATGTTGAGTGCGCGAAATTCACGTCCCAACCCCCTTCAATTTCACAGGCTCTTCAAACTTGGGCCTCCTTATTCACTTTTCTCACCCACCTCTCAAACCCTTAGTTATTAGATGAAAAACTCATCCCCCAATTTCTAAGAGTTTGACACCCCCTATTATGTTCCTTAGTCATTGATGGGGGAAATTGTTTGTGCGGCTAGCTCTTGATCTCCAAAATGGCTAACCTTCCCATTTTAGTCCACAGCTTAGATTTGATGATTTCAGCACAGCAGAAAAGATGGGGGACATTTTGTGAATTACCGAACACGATAGTCCATAGGACGTGTTATGAAGGGGAAAAAGATCAAAGCCAAATACTATACGTGTATATGATCTGTGGTTTCTGATCTTGTATATGAATTTACATATATGTGTACCTGAACGGATGGGGATCATTACTATGCTATACTATACAGCGATGGTAGGGTGGGTGATGTGAGTATTCAGCCTGACTGACATAGTTGTAGTAGTATTAGTAGGAAGAGAAAGATCATCTGTTCATATAACATATCGGCGAAGATAATCTGCTCTGGACGGATGCTTAAGCTTCATCAGAGCCTTAACTTCATGCTTCCGGACCGTTTCTATCGACATATCCAAGTTTCCCGCAATTTCTCTCAAAGTTCTATCACCATTCCCGTCCAGTCCATACCTTTGCCTGATCACCAAACTCTCCTTGGGTATCAGAGAATCAAGCTGAAGCAAGTTTTCAGAAGAGCATTAGTAATGCTGATTCATGTAGCCGATACCAGCTAGTTGGAAATAAGACTCGATTGATTGATTGATCGATTAGTGATGCTAATCAATGTAGTTATATCTAGTAGTCTGCATAAAGTATTTGAGTTACTTTTCTTATGCAACTGCAACAGATGCAATTCTTAGTTGTGCATGTCTTTCCACTCCTTCAAGATTGAAGTATAATATGAAATTATCCATCTTGGTTACTTACCGCATCATCAAGGGCGAGCCTGAGAAGAGCTGGTTGCCTGCGGCTGACACCACCCGCTCCGTCAACATCTGTTATCCTATTAATGAATTCTTCCTGAGACACTGCATGTCTCGCATTCAGAGAGGCAATAGGTCTTGAGGCCTTCATCACTTCTTCGTACCTTTCAGGGGATATCCCAACTTTCTTTACTATTTCTTCCACAGTTGGTTCCCTATGAAGCTCAAACATTAACTCAAGTTTGGCTCTTTGAATTGGCACTCGAATCTGCGTAAGTTTATAAAATCCAGTAATTAGGGTGGCAAAGAAAAGAAAAAGCAGACCCCAGCACAAAGACTAATCCTGTCACCACAATTTACTAGTATTCGCTAAGTAAGCTATTTTGAATTGAATGTGCAGACAATTTCAATATAAGTGCTGGCTTTGCCAAGAAGCAAAGAAAAATTAAGAACAAAGAGACCTTACCGATTCCAGACCAAATGGAACTCGTGTGAAACTAGAGACGGTCATTGAACGAATAATTGCATGTCTAATCCAGAAAAACGCATATGTTGAAAGCCGGCATCTCCTTTTTGGTTCAAACCTGTCTACAGATGTTATAAGTCCTTTAACTCCTGCCTGACAAAGGTCTTGGAATCCAGGCCCGTTTGCAAAATCTTGGAAGTACTTGTTGATCACAAACAGAACAAGGCGCAAATTGTGCTGCAAAATGTAAGGCACGTCTTTAGCATAATCCTTCACAGAAATCCTCAATTCTGACAAACCATTCAAAGAAAATGCTACTGACATGGAAGTGAGATATTTTGAGCCATTAAGCAGAAAGACAATGAATACTGATAACGATGCCCAAGGAAAAGGATGACTGTGCAAGATGGAAATGAAGGAAAAGTTAACACCAAAGGTAATAAAATGAATAGGATTCAGCAAGTCCAATGATCATATAATTCTTAAAACAGAATGAATATATAACAGCAGAGAATAGAAGATGCTAATTAGATCCACATACTGCAATACTAAGGCGAATAGGAAGAACAAACTTTTAAATTTGTTTCATAGACTGTACATGATGACAAGTTGGTAACACTTAGTACAAACTAGTACTTCCTCCGTCCCCATCTATGATTTTATTTATGAATATCTAGACATGTAAAGTTAAATAATTTACATACGTATCGTAATTTGAAATACAAGTTTCTAAATAGATTTTTTTAATAAAAAAAATCACTATTTATCTTTATAAAAATTTGAGTCAAACATTGAATGTTGAAACAACCAGAGCAAATGGATCAATTATTGGGGGACGGAGGGAGTAGTATATTTGAACTTCACCATTACATGATCAAATGATTTATCATGAAAATATAAATAGGGAGCGTAAAAATCCCCAAGGCCATATGCACTAATTACTAACTCCAAGCCTTTGTGATTCAAGGAGGAAATTTCACTGAAATACAATCTGAACCTAGCAACTAGAACGATTATTTAGCAATAAATTGTTTGTATCATCACCTTGATAATCTTGTTTCTTGCTGCTCGACCAACTTCCAGTTGTTTTCTTACTTCAGCTGGATTCATATTCATTGCCTCAGCTATTTCTCCTTCAGTGAGATCTCTGTCTAACTTCTTTTGCAGCTGATCTTTTACTTCAAGGAGAGCCTGCATCCAGTATTAGCAGAAGTTGTTTAGGAGTAGTTCATAAATGAAAGAAAACACAGAAAACAATCTGTTGTGTACTTTATTTCACACATTCACCTTCATCGGCTGCATTAACTTGAACAGCCAAGTGTGCTCAGTAGAATGAAGAACTGGAGGTATTTTCATTGTTTTCCAGTCCAAGCTCACTAAATCGGTTGAACCAGAATATTCTCTAACAAGCCTATCAATCTTCTCACTCTCAGTGTCCCTGTCTATCTGCTTCCTAAGAGAGTGAACTACATGTTCTTCCTTCTTCTTCCTCAATGCAATCCTCCTATCCAGACTTAACCTTTTGACCTTCTTATATCTGTTTCTAACAACAGTTTGTTTGAGAAATCTTTCCACTTTCCCGGGACTACTTCTAGTCTTCCTTCTTCTTGACCGGCCTCTCCCTACTGCCTCATCTACATCGCTTACATCAGATATTTCAGTTGCGGGACTTAGCTTGAAGATGCTTTCAAGCTTGGCAGCGGCTTCATTGTAATCCAATTCCAAGGAACTCTGTTGAACATCGTCACAAGACACATCTTTGACAGATGACTTCACTTTCCTGTCTTTCTTCCGACGATCCTTAGGCACTTCAAGGGGCAATAGATTGGGGTCTTGAGGAGCTGCCAAAGCTGTATCATACGATTTATCTACCTTGAATGCCACAACCAGAGGCCTTTTCGATGTAGATTTTCTTGTAACAGACTTGCTTAATCCTAATGGAGTTCGGCCTGGAGAGCTAGAGACAGTCACAACTCCCATGCCCCCAATTGCTTGATCTAAACTTACGAGCAATTAGTTATCCTCTTGTGGCAAAAACACTGCAAACAAGATTCGCTAGTGAACGGTCAGTAACCAGAAAAACCTCAAATCACACGTAACATTAAACCAATAAGGTCACCCAATCAAGAATTAACAAGATTAAAGGTAATTTTCATATAAAATCACATTAAAACTCACGAAATAGCGCCGCAAAATGATTAAAACTGAACTGAGCTCAGCTATCGCAACATCTTCGTTTCAATGAACATCGTCAGGTACAGTGATTTACAATACATAACTTGAAAGATGAACAAGAGACATACCTCGATCGATCGGCGAGAATCAAGAGATCGCGGCGGTGCTGATTACGGATGGAAGAATCAGAGGGGGTGACAGGTTTTTGAACTGAGGTTTAATATGAGTCTCCAGGAAAAAGGGCTCGTAAATTACATACGCCACGAAATATACCCGAATGTTATCGACGGCCAAGAGAACGCCCTGCTGAATCTAACGGCCGGAAAGGGAACAAGTTGAAATTATTTGGTGACGTGGAGAGTAACTGGTGTCTGAAAATGAGTTACGTGGACCTTGCTATAGAGGTGGACAAGATATTTTATGTGGTTTATGGATGACATAATTACACGTGGGTAAATTAAAGTCACTTGCGGCATCCCCTCGGTCCGGTACTATAAATTCACTTACGTAGCCACATTGCAGCCGTCAATTGTATTTCCCGCCTTAATATAGTAAATTCCTCCATAAAATAAAATGTCTCTTACGTCTATTGTCACAACATGAAATATCGTGACTGTGTAAAGACCAATTGGATGATCCCGTGTCTTTATGGTTTGTATCATGATGTAATGAGGAGGCATATTAAGAATTGAAGGCGTGATTTTGTTTGTCTTGCCGTTTGAGTCGAGTCGGTGGGAGGACTCGTGAAAGGATCGTATCCGTATAAGGCACAACTAGTCGAAGCTACTACCGCTTCCCTGATGAGCCCATAGCAGGGCGAAACCAGTTGGCACGCGTATGGTAAGGCTGATCCCGGAGGTATCGTTTATGACCCCGGGACGCCGCACGGCGATGTAGGATGCGCCGTACTCTAGGCCCTTGACACTATACTACTAGTTACTTTTCCGTTCTTAAATGCTTGTAAAACTTACTATGACGTGAAGTAAGGATAATGATAAATTGTTAGTAGTAATATTTGTTTTTCGATTATGTCAATTTGTGGAATGAATGTGTTATCTCAAACAAGTTTTGTCAATTTGAGGGTTAATTCTAACAAAATACTTGTATGAGTATTAGATATAGTAATATACCCTCCTTATAAAGTTTTATCCCGAAATAGTATATTTCCCTTAATCTTCCATTCCAATATGAGAATAACACTTCAGCCAGTTAATGGCCCACCCGGGTGTGGGAAGTGGGAGCCAGCCCATTGCGGGCTCGTTCTCTTCTTCTTAAGCTCACCCAAGCCATGAGGTTTAGTTGTAGGCCCAGATCCAAATCCCTCAAATCTTAAATATAACTACTCCAATCGTTCCACCAAATATATAGAGAGCATTTGACTTTACACGAAAATTAAGAAAAGTGGTTAATTAGAGGGTAATGAGGTAAAGTAGGTATATGATACAAAAATAACTTTTTGGAATGGAAAATGAAATGAATGACAGTAAGGTAAAGTTGGTGTAGAAAAGTTTCCTTTTAGGAAACGTTGGAGTTTTGCTAGGACGACCCAAAAAGAAATATGTTGAATATTTGCTTACACATGCATATTCGACATTTATTATGCAATCAACATTTGCTAATCACCATGTTTTAGTTACACTATCATTTATTTATCTAGGACGTGTTTATGAAGATAATATTTTTCCTTTCAAATCAATCATTTCCTCTCGTAAATATCACATAAATACTTACTTTGTCTCTCATAGAACTTTTTCTCTTCTCCCTAAACACACCTTTAATTTTAAAAGCAAAATAACTAAACTGGAAAAGAATTTGAAGCGAAGTGGGAAGAAAAATCACACAAAAAAATCATAAGGAACTTAATACATAATGGTTGAAGAAAAATGTAGTGTAAATCCATATTCGTTTTAATATGCATAAAATCAATGGTCTCTAGATTGTATAAAAGTTAAGAAATGTTAAGTCTTTTTTGTCAATTTAAACTTGGACCACAAAACATAATTTTCATAAAATATAAAAATACCAACGGAAAATATAGACTACATCAATTGAATCATATTAAGGTTTTCATAATGATTAATTTAGGCTATTGGATAAGAAAGAGTAATATTGGATACGTATGTATCATGAACAAAGAGAAGGTTTTTTGGACATTATGAAGGAAATAAATCAAAATTGCATCAAAATTAGAACTATTCATAAATCGAGAATCTCTTATATAAAAATTAAGAAAGTTGATAGTTTTTTTGGGGGGGTTAATTTAAACTTTGACCCCAAAACGTAATTTTTGTTAAATTATAAATACACCAACGAAAAATATAAACTACATCTATTGATTCATCAATAACCTTAATATCTTCATTTTCATTTAGGTAGTTGGGTAAGAATTTGTTACAAACAATGCCTTAAATGTAAAAAAAATAAAAATAAAATTAAAGGTGCTTTTAGATAATATGAAGTAAGTATGTCAAAATTTGTCAAAATTAGGACTATTCATAATGTCCTATCACATTTTCCACAAATAGTATATAGTTATTATAATATAATTAGTCTTGAATGTCAAGGTGGAGCGTTTCGAAATATGCAAGTTGGATGATGATGATGGATCCAAGATAGGATTAGTGTTCTTTTAATGTAGATGGTAGATCTTATTTGATAGTTGGATTAAAATTATTGGGGTGCAGTAAGAGCACTTAACCAATAATACTATAATGCATGCTAAAATAGATGGAGTCAGCGGGTCTAGCGAGAAAATCGAATATTTATACAAAGTTGAGGGATGTATATGCAACTTTATAAAAATAGAATAAAGAATCTGCACTATACTTTTTAATTTCCTTAACATAGCTTCTGGTAGCTAGATCACTAAAGTGACCAAACCTTAAAAATACCAGGAATATTATTAATTAATCATTAGACCGGCCGGCTTTGCCTTCCTAGCACTTCAACATTGACTTAGATGAAGCTGCATAATATTTGACCTCTTGTTGAGATAATTTAATCATGTATTGTGTCATGTGTACATGTACATACATTGTGACACCCACTCGGCACATTATCTTATATAACTACATACCATTTGTGGAAAATGTGATGATACATTATAAATTTTTTTTGAACGGCACTGCATATCATTGAAAAGAAAGAGGAAACAACAAAAAGAGTCCTTGGCGAGGTACCATGAGAGAAGAGACCTGGCAAAGGCACGGACCAAAAGAAACACAAAACTAAATAGTCTCAATTTTGATCAATTTTGACATATTTACTTAATGCCCAAAAATACTTTTAGCTTTATTTTCTTTTACATTTAAGGTATTGTCTTTGTTTGTAACAAATATGTATCCAATATTATATTTTCTCACCCAATTAACTAAATGAAAAATGAAGATTTTAAGACGATTGATGATTCAATAAATGTATTTTATATTTTTCGTTGGTGTGTTTATAATTTAACCAAAAGTTACGCTTTGGGATCAAAGTTTAAATTAACCAAAAAAATATCAACTTTCTTTGCATATAAGAGATCCTTGGTTCATGAATAGTTCAAATTTTGATTTATTTCCTTCATAATGTCCAAAACACCTTTCGTTCTCTTCTCTTTTACATTCAAGACATTATCTTTGTTCATGACACATATGTATCTAACATTACTCTCTCATCCAATGGCTTAAATTAATCATTATGAAGACCTTAAGATGATTCAATTGATGTAATCTATATTTTATATTGGTATTTTATAGTTTATGAAAATTATGTTTAATTTGTGGTCAAAGTTTAAATAGACAAAAAAGATTAACAATTTTTTAAAACATTTATACAAGAGACCATTTGTTTTATACATATCAAAATGAATATGGATTTGAACTACTATTTTCTTTTACAATTTCATATTAAGTTTCTTTTAATTTTTTTGTCATTTTTTTCTTCCCACTTCGCTTCAAAATTGTTTCCAATTTAGTCACTTTGCTTTTAAAATTAAAGGTGGGTTCAAGAAGAAGATAAAAAATTATATAAAAAGAAGTAGATTTTTTTTGTGATATTTGTGAGAGTGAATAATTGATTTGAAAGAGAAAAAAATTTCCCTTCATGGATACGTCATAGGTAAATAAATGATGAGTATAAGTAGAAAATGGTGGCTAACAAATATTGAATGCATAATAAATGTTGAATATGCATCCGATCGCAACGAAATGCTGGAAAAAAAATCCTAATGTCCCCTAATTTTTAACTTATAAGTGCCATAAAAAAAGAAAAAAAACTACTACTCAACCATTGATACACATACAA
The DNA here is from genome assembly GCA_024586325.1 of Stellera chamaejasme. Classification (NCBI taxonomy): domain Eukaryota; kingdom Viridiplantae; phylum Streptophyta; class Magnoliopsida; order Malvales; family Thymelaeaceae; genus Stellera; species Stellera chamaejasme. The sequence continues at coordinate 5,897,848 of CM044982.1, read as the reverse complement.
CGGTTATACTTTGAATTTGTTTCTCTCTCTCGTTTTCCCTTCTAAATTCCTATGTGTACTCCTTATAACTTCCAACATTGACCATTCCATCCGAAAGAAACAGGGAATTTGTAGCGGAAGAACAGTAACAAAAGAGTAGTTTATGTCCCGTTTGGCAATAACTATTTCAAGTAGCTGTAGTATTTTGGATAATTTTTAAATTGTCGAGATCAAAAAGCTACAGCTAAACGCTAAACTCTACCCGTAGATAGCTTTTCAAAACGCAAAAGCCTCCCATCAGATTAATCAACAATTCATATACTTCCTCCCTCCTGTAAAGATTGTTCCATTTCGTTTCAACATTTAATCTATGAAAGTGCATAACAGTATATTCGTAACAGCTATTGCTATATATGCTGTACATCTTTCTTGTCAGCTTTCAACCAGATTAATCAACAATTCATGATTAATTTATGATTTATTTTCTTCAAAATGTTGACTTATAAGTCAAATAATTTATATGCATATGTTATTTCAATGTGTCTAGTCTCTAATTTTTTTTTAACAAATTCGTCTTAGTTAAATGTTGAGTCAAATACAAGTACGAGATTGATCTACCTCATCATAATATGATAAAATTTTATTTATTTATATAATTATATTTTTCTCGAATTGATCAATATATTTACGGAAAATGCAATATAGATGAACTGTGCATTATTTTTCTATTTTATTTTTTAGCTTTAATTTGTATAATGGTTTAATTCCTTTATTTGTGCCCTTTTTTTTCATTTTTTCCCCATCGATCCCAAAAGTTTCATTCATGATTTCACCTTGTTCTCCTCTTTTTAGTGTGGTGGCCTATATGCAGATAAATTAATTGTATACATATATTAATTATGACTCTATATAATTATGGACGAATAATTTTATCCAGCATCCCTTGAGTCACTACATCTTAATACGATGATTTTTTTAATTATTTAAACTAGACACGGTAAATTATCAATTTACCCTAAATTTTCAAATTTATAATTGAAAATATTAGAGAAATAAAATTATAAATTTATTATTAAAAAACCAAATGTATTGAGAGAGAGTAATTATCAAGTTTTAATCACTTCACAAAAAAAGTTCAATACATTTAAAAAAGCCAATTGATTTACGTGTAAAGTGTACTCATGGTCCTATAACTTTAATTATTGTACCACTAGGGTCATGTTTTAATTTTTTGTACTAATAAAGTCTCGTTTTCAAGTTTTTACTTCATCCATGGTCCTATTTGACATTTTTACCATCAATTTTTTAAATATTACCCTTTTAAACAATTGTAAAATATAAAAATCACCCTAACGTTTAACGAAACTTTCAATTTTACCCTCAATTTTTATAAAGACTTTATTATCAATTACTCCCCTGAACTATTATAACTCGCTGACTTTAGTCCCTGGACTACAAAACGTGCTAACTCAATCCCTGTACTATGACATTTGCGGCGATTTAGTCCTCACTCGATGTCGTTCCTCCTAACTCCACCACTAAACTATGGAAGAAATCTATAGTATAGGGACTGAGTTAGCACGTTTTGTAGTCCAGGGACTAAACTAAGTGAGTCAACATAGTTCAAGGGAGTAATTGATAATAAAGCCTTTTATAAACCCTAAAATTCTACCCTAACTTTTACAAATACTTACAATTCTACCCTATAAATGTTCTCTCCACTTTATCTCACCACCCTCCTATCCACCACCACCGAAAATCTCATTTGGACCACCATGACCTTCGATGCCCTCTAAGTTACGCAAGTGGCGGCGGATCGCGTAAGGGTTGGATGGTTTTCCGGCGGCGATCGTGTGCTTTTTGGATGCCCAACAAGAAAGTGATCATGAGGATGGATTAATAGATGATGAGCCACTGTGGCAGTACTTTTTGTTTTTGGCAGATTTGCGAAAGTGGTTAAACTTGCTGGAGAAAGTGTTAGATGACTTTCTTGAGTAAGTGCTGGTGGGGAAGATGATAATATTTTTAGATGGTAAAATTGTTGGGGTCAAATTGTTAGGTTAAAACTTGTTGTGTAATTTTTGTAATTAAACCTAAGATCTAACAGAGATTTTAACGGGAGTTGTTATTCAGGGGGTTTTTGTAGGTTTTCACATACCATGGGGTTATTTTTTTGAGAATTCTCAAAATGCGGGGGAAACGGAGATTATGACAAATATGAGGGAGATTTTTTATAATTTCTCTAAAATGTATATCATCTTTTGATAAGAGAAGTAGTACTATTTCGAGGGTAAGTTATAAAGTGGGGTAAATGGTTTAGTAGCTAGGTAGTGCGGCGAAGAAAGGGTCAGCGCTTGGACTTCCATCGCTAATTCCTTTGAACCACCACGTAAAATTCCTTCCTCTGACCGAAGACTGGTCTTACCAAGAAAATTAGACCTCTCTTCTCTTCTCTCTTTTTGCAAGTCACTCAGTCAAACATTTCTCTTCTCATTTGAAAAAACAACAACAACGACAACAACCTCAAATCTCCCCTCCCCTTAAATACACATATATACACATATCCTGTTGCACCACCCATTTCTAACTTCCATAACCAACTAATATTCATATATGCATGCTTAATTCCCTGATCAACACTCACCACCTGATCTCGAATTAAGCAGAGCAACCTCTCTCTGGTCTGACATGGACAGTATGATGCGAGATTGGGAGCAGAAGGGTCTCATCAATGAGCTGACTCAAGGAAGAGACCTGGCCAAGCAGCTCCAGCTTCATCTCACTATCCCTTCTTCTTCTTCTTCCCTGGAAAGCAGAGAAGCTCTGGTTCAGAGGATTCTGGTTTCTTACGAGAGAGCGCTCTCTATTGCTACCTGCACCAACAACTCCGCCACGCCAGCTCATGACCAGATCACATTGACAGCTCCACCGGCTAGAGCAGTCGATTCTCCACCTTCCCTCACCGGAAGTCCTCGGAGCGAGGATTCAGATCGAGAGCCGGAGCAAAGAGATCTGTACAAGAGAAGGTATGTAGTATTGTTATGCAGTTACCTTTATTCACAAGCTAAGGCTGGATCCTCTGTCCCCAATTACTTGTCCCCCACTATATATAATTAACACCGTTACTTGTTCCATTAAAAATTTAAGAGACAATGACAGTGTTAATTACTATTTATAATGGGTTATCCATGATTATGAACTCCAGTTGTTTTGCAGAAAGACTATGCCAAGATGGACTCGGCATGTGCGGGTTAGCCATGGAGCTGCACTTGAAGGCCCTCTTGATGATGGCTTCAGTTGGAGGAAATATGGGCAGAAGGACATTCTTGGTGCTAGGTACCCTAGGTAACCAAACCAAATCTCTGTTTTTCTCCTCTCCCTTTCTCTTTATTCAACAGAGTTTTTTTCACTAACTTGATCAGATATGCTTAAATTGTGACAGGGGATATTACAGGTGTACCCACAGGAATGTGCAAGGTTGCTTGGCCACCAAGCAAGTGCAGAGAAAAGATGAAGACCCATCAATCTATGAGATAACTTACAGAGGAAGGCACACATGTACTCAAGCCAGCTCCAAACTCCAGAAGCCAACACCAGTGGCTCCTGAAAACAAAGAACAAATCACCCTCCTTCATCAACCTGAACATGACCAATCTCCAGAGTTGTTGCTGAGCTTCCAGAGAGACCTCCAAGTAGTCACCGACGACTTGGAGGTTCATCATCACCAACCCTACCCGCCATCCTTCCTGCAGTTTCCGTCCCCGTCAAGTTCCAGGCCGGCTCACCAGGACAACTTGTTCTCCATCATCACCAACCAAGTGGCCGGCTCGCCCTTCATTTCCCCTGCGGCTTCAGGTACTAGCGGATTTAACTTGGAGGCCTCACCTGCAGCTGCGGCTGGGGGGGATCTGCATGGGAACGTCACAGATCATCATCATCAGCCTGATCAGGTGAACCATGACGACATTGTCTCACTCTCATCAGTCACTTCTTCAGCCGCGGATTCTGCCACTGTTGGCTATGGATTCCCTTTTGGGAGTCTTGAATTTGACCCCAACTTTTCATTTGACCACCCAGGATTCTTCTCCTAAATGTAACAATGTTTTTGCTGATAAAAGAGGGATCGACTATATATAGAAAGCCAAGAAAGCGGATATATAGAAGCTAGCTAGTTGTAACAGTACTATGACGCAGAATTAATAGGCAGTAGATGCGGAAGCCTAATTAGATTGGGTTTTGTTGTAACTGTGTGTGACCATCACATAGGCAAAAGAATTGCCAAATTCATGAATTATTTGTACCGCTTAGAATTATTTTTGAAACGCAGAATAAAAATATTGGTCGATTTGACCTCAATCATATAACAGAGTGGTCTTTTGGGTGTTTCTGCCCTACATAAATCTGACGACGCAGGCATGACTGAAATTTACCGTTTTGGAAGGTTACAAAATGACTTTATCTTTGGAGTCTGTCTGTGTGGATCACCTGTCCTCTATTTGTGCTTGCCTTCTTTCTTTGTCCCCTAGAGTAATAAGTTAACATCGTTAAATAATGCGTTACTTTTTTAACGGAAAATGTAATGATGTTAATTAATTAATGTAGGGGTGACACAGAAAGGGATAGATCATCTGTACACGTTTGTTTCAGCTTGGTGCAAACTTCCTCAACTGGCGTTGTTGCATCCCTGGTTTCGCAATTGCTGATAAGTGGGCTTTCATCAGAAAGTTGAGAGCGTTTTTGGGCAATTATTGTTAACAATCATTTTTTCCAATTCACTATTTTAAATTTATGGGACATATTTAACTAATCTAGCTTTGATTCCAACACAAACAAAAGAAAAGGGGCTGAATGAATATTTTGAACTTTCAATATGGTGAGGATGTCATTTATCCCCTTTTGCTTAATATGCAAGCATCATGAACCGAACCAATCTCTACCTCCGTCATTCTCGATCTTCCACCCTCACCCAAATTCTTCCATCAAGGAGGGGATCCAGAACAGCACCGTAGCGCCTCCTTTCTTCTTGTTCTTCGGTTGCGCCGTGAAACTCTCGGCCAACCTCCACCATCTCAAGCTTCTTGCTTGAAGTCCTCAAAACTCACACCATTGCCTCCTCCAAGCCACCTTCCAACCCAGGTTGAAGCAGCAAGCACCGGCCACGACCACCCTTGGTTGCTCGCCGAATCGCAACGGCTCGAGAGAAGATCAAGGTCGTCGGTTCGACGCTCCACCACCCACCCAAGCCATCCTGCGTGCGAAAGCCACCTCGGCTCCCTCAACCGCCGAGCACGTCTTCCGACCCCCGTCCGAAACGCCGCCGAAACAGCTGGTTCGAAGTCACCGACATCGCTCGAACTTTCCGGCGAGTCGCGAACTCCTTCCGTTCTTGAGCCACTGCAGATCACCTCGCCGGAGCACTGCTGCGCAAGCCAACACTTGTTCCGCCGCTTGCCGTGAAATGGACCGCCCGCCCACCGGACTGCAAACTCCGTCGCGACTCGCACTCACAGGGACACGTGTTGCATTTCTGTTTCAACAAAACCCGGTAAAACCGCCATCTAACCCTTGCTTGTTTTTATTTGTGTTAATAAAGTCACTAACTTTTTTTCTTTTGCGTTTCTACAGGTTTAACAAGTTTTAACATTGTTTTCTTACGGAAAAGTCACCGAACGAGTTGTTTATTTTGTTCTTTTCATGACTCTTAGTTTTCTTTTTCCAATTTTGTTCATAATCTATTTGTTTGTTATAATAATTAATTCTAATAATCTTTTAATTTAATTGTCACTATTATCCCTTTCTTAAATATTCATGAAACATTTCCTAAAAAATATATTGATTGTGGTTTCATTTATTTATTTATTTTCTTGACATTGATCATTCTTCATTATTTTTGCTAACATTTTCATCTCTCATTATTTTTGCTAACATTCTCACCTCTCATTATTTTCATTTACATCATCGTAATAATTATAAGTTTTTCGTTAAGGCAATTCGACCACCACTATACAGACTCGACAGGTACGGATTCTAACCCCAAGTCTCCCGATCCAACGGGAGTGAACTATGTGGGCTTTGACTCGGGTACGTAGGCAGCTTGGATGCTCGTAATCCAAGCCCAAGTCTAATTAACTAAAACTAATCCCATTGTTTGAAAATAAAAAATTAACCAATTTGCATTAATTAAATTATAGGAATCATCTTTTATTTTGTTTTAAAAATTATTTTTAGATAAATTGGATGCTTAACTCCCTCATTTTCCCAAAATTGGCAAAAAAGCCCCCGACGAGCAGCTCACAATTATGTACATCACCGTTTGGGTGATTTGGAAAGCAAAGGATAAATTGGTAATTCAACGAATCTCTTGGAGTTCGCTGGCTATTTTATCCGAACTTCAAGCTACTTCTTTACTTTGGATAGGAAATAGGTCTCATGGGACAAATCTGGTTTGGTCTAAGTGGCTCCTCAACCCACTTGGATCATAAGTCTTGCTCTGTTACAGTGCTTTGGTGTTGGCCTCTGTTAGAGGTGATGCTGAACTGTACATTTTTAATATCATTTTTATCCTCAAATTTTCATATCCTTGTATCCCCTAATACATTTAATTAATACCGTTAATTAAATCATCAATTACTAATTTGCGTTGTGGGACTTTTGTTTTGTGTGCCTCTTTTCAACATTCGTTGTCAGCTGGGAGTGGACCTAATTGCATAAGGATTAGACGTTAACGGACGTTGGGGGAATTTTCCACCACACAATGTTGAACCGTTCAACGTAAGACCCAGCTGAAGGCTTTTCTTCCGTCAACGTTTAATTCGTTCCCCACGGAAGCAACGTCAATGATTGACTATAAAAGGAATGGTTCTACTTCTACACTTTCAAGTGGGTCATGCATCTTTCTTCCCCGACAAACACGCCCCTCCTTGTTCTAGATGATTCTTAAGTCTTTCAATTTTTGAAAAGCAAAGATTAAATTAGAAAAATTGACAACTGAAAATGACCCAATCATGAAAAGGAACATTGGTAGCTAGATTGAATTATGAAAAATATGACTGCGGAATCATGAAAATGATCGAACATGCTGTTGACTCCTTTTCTAGAAGTTAAACATGATTTTGCCAAGCTGATCATAGAACTTCTGTTCTACTCCATACAAGCTTACATGACTCTTAATTCACATCATTATCTTTTGTGACAAAAAATTGACACTTTCAGAATTTTAGTGATTTTGTTTTTTAATGAATTTTTAACAAAGCGTTGGAGCCATCCACCTCTCTCAAGAAGTTTGGGCAGTACATTGACTATTTTCTAAAATTACAGAGGCCATGTGTATAATTCCTAAAAAAATAGGGGACTGTTAGAATTATTTTGATTCATATTATGAACCTTATGCCGTATCACGGTATATATATGACAGGAAAATCTGTATAATTATCCAATTGGATGGGGCTAAATAAAGCTGGTAGGGGAAACCCTAGCCGCCTCTCTCCTTCTCCCCCTTCGATTTCTTCTCTTTTTTTATTAGTTTTTTTTTCTTTCTTCTCTCCCATGTTTTTCTCTTGAATCATCTTAATCCCACCCTCATCTTCCTCTTTTTATTCTATTTGTCTTGATATATTTATTGATAGGAGCAACTGTGGAGCTTTATAAATGCCTAAGTTTTTCTGGATATTGGAGAGCCGTCGCTGCCGCTTCCCGGAGCGGAGCGGAAGATACAACCGACTTGTTTATCGGTGTATATTGGATGAGGATGCTTTCCCGCTGGTCACGGGTTCGATGGTTTCTCGTCACGAGTTGGAGCTTACTTCAATCCGACGAATCGTCCTTCGTGTCAGAGGGCTGCCTTCTACTCTAGGCCGCCATCGCGCCATACGAAGGGCCCCTCCTTGGCCTAGTCGCACCAACGGTGGAGAAGGCTGGGGTGGACCATTTGGTGATAATGACGCAGAAGTTCAGAAAATTGTTGCGGCAGGGATGAGCACTGGTAGCCCGGCGCCCTGCCTGGAGTAATGCATGATATTTTGCTGGGTGGAGGGGGTTTAGTGTCTTCCTCTTCCACCTGTGTTCTCAAATTGACGTGGGTTTCTCTCTGACATGAGTGTTTGCTAGCTTGCTCGGAAATCTGTTGTTATGTATATTCTTCCAGGTAATGCAAGGATCAAGCCTTGTGTAGCTTGCTTTTTCAGCTAGCTTGGTGGAGGAGGTCGGTGGCCGGGTATTACGAGAGAGACACTGCGTACGAATACCTGTTTACAGCAAATCATCACTATAAAGAATATGTTATCCCCAAGAATGGAGTTGATCTGTCTATTTTATATTCATATTGTTTCGGAGATGCAAACCTACTATTTGTTTTTAGATTTTATTTCACTAAACTTTATTTAGTTTGAAGTTTCCATATGCAACCTTAAGTTGCAGGAAAGATAGATCTGGTTATGCTCATCTCTGCTTAGAGCTGTTTGGTGTACAGAGGTTTGTCCATGAATTGGATTTTTCCTTTCGAATGAATTGCATTCACCTTCAACAAAAATACAACTGGGTAGTACGTTTGACATAGATTTTGTAAAACAGTAAATTTAGGGGAATTTAGATTAGGGAACTTTGTAAATTGATAGATATTTGAATATATTTAACTAGATTTATAGGGATGATAAAATTTATTTTAGATGTTTCCATCTGTCTTTAAGACATTATAAAAGTTTTCCTATTATTATAAATAAATTATACACCCCTTATTATCATTAGAAAATTGAAATCGTTGTTCGGCCTTTTTTTTGGGTTGACAAAAACGAACTCAGAGGTTGGGTTTTCCTTCTAACATTTCGCTAGATCTAAAGTATTCTTTATTTTATTACAAAATTATTATTGTTCAAAAAATAGAAAATAGAACTCCGAAATCTTTCAAAAACATCTAATTAGCGTTTTCCATGTTATTATAAATACCAAACGGCGATAAAACCCGCTCTTTATATTCTATCAATAGCGAGGGACTAAATTATAATGATTTGTTTTGTTTTTCAACACAAAAAAAATAATAACAGGGACTTGAGCAATCTGTAATTAAAATGAGCTGATGAAGTTATTTGAGTTATTAAAAGCTAACCGGACCGGTGATTAATTTGTTATTGGCATGGATGAACTAAAAACTAGTAGGACAGCCCCACTAAGGGTCCGGTTTGGGAATAAATGTTTCAAGTAATTATAAAATTTTAGATAATTAAAATCAAACAGCTAAATGTGAAAAGTTTACCGTAATTAGTTTTTTCAAAATGTAAAATCTACTTATTTTTTTGTTGTTGTCAAACACACCTTAAGGTATTACAGGTACATTTATTAGAGAGAAACTGATTTTAGCTTTCTCATTTACATCCTTTAGAAAAAATAAATGAAATATTTTAAATTATGTGAAAATATGTAGAATTGATGGTAAGATAATGAGATTCTTGTAGGCACTTATGTATGAATATTGATGAAAAGATAATTAACTCATTATAATAAAATACTACTAAATTAACGTGTAAAAGATTACCACAAAAAGTTAAAAAAATTGTCACTTCGATATTAGCAGGATTGTTTGAGTAAGTTCATAACTAATTTTATAAAGTGGCGATAAAGGAATTTTAATAAAGTGAAGATAAATGGATAGTTAGTAATTTCGTCAATGTTTTTTTGGATAAAGTAAAGGGAGTGTATAATACATACATTCACGCATGTTTGTATATGTATAATAACATGCATGCAAAAGACTTCTTATAATTTATATTTGGAGATATCAAATTCATTAAATATTTTACACTAATTTGAACAGCAAACTGCTGGCAGAGTCTGGGTTAAAGTGTACATAGTAGTTAAAGCAGAAGTAAACAAAACAACAGGCAAATAGATTTAGATAGCTAGCTAAATTGTTAATTAACAAAATCTAAAAATGAAAATTCAAAAAAATAATTAGTAAAAAGTAGTAGGTGGCATGCATGTAAGTATGTATTGGTATTATAAGGGAGCGTGGTGGCAGAATGTCTGTTGAACTTGATTGGCGAGTTCCTCGGCACTTAGTTGACATTCAATACCAATCTGCGCAAAAGCAGTAAATTTTAATCATTACCACCACCACCTCTAGCTAGCTAGAGGAAAAGATATATATATATATATATATATATATATATATATATATATATATATGAGATATATATATATATATATATATATATATATATATATATATATATATATATATATATATATATGAGTTATAAGTAGTAGTAGTATATAGTTTTATGGTTGACTTTGAATAGTAAAAAATTAGGGGGTGCATGCAGTAAGTAATTAAAGAAATGCAGGGTATGCATATATGCAGTAAAATTATTAAAATTGCCGGAAAGGGTGGCTACTCTGCTGCAGAAGATGCCGCCTTACCAAGGCAAGCATCCTCTCCTCTCTTGCCCTTCCCTTCCCTTCCCTTCCCAAACATCTCCGCCCCAAAGTACCATTTTCAGTACTAGCTACTCTCTCTTCTAACAATCTTTCATTCAACAGTTCAGATAATTATTGTAAGTATAGTAAGTTTTTGGCAGTGTGCATCTACCTACCTAATTTCAAAGGATAGAATAATCCCAAGCTTTTTATCTCTTTATATAATTAAAATGAACTACTTATAATTTTACATAGTTTATAATGTATTTAAAAAATATATAGAAATGAAAATACTATGAATTTTTCAAACATCTACCTTTTTAAGGTTGGATTTCTAAAAGAAAAAATAATATAGCAACTATAGTAGCCTTTAGTTTAAATTAAACAAGTTACAAAATAAAAATTTCATATACTCCCTCGATCCCCAAATAAATGGTGCATATTCCTTATTAGGATGTCCCAAAAAATTGGTGCATTTCTATTTTTATAAACTTTAGCTTAATTGTTTTACTTAATTACCTCTAACATTGATCCTCTAATTTTAACATGCATCATCCAAGTTTGAGCCGAGGGGTATTTTTGACCAAATTCTTTTCCTTTCCATCATTTCTTAATTTTAATGTTAAAAGAAATGCATCATTTATTTGATGACAGAGGGAGTTTAATTTAATTTCGAACCAAAAGAACTATACATACACACACAATAAACCAAAAAGTTTTGATCTCTTGGTAGTCACTTTACAAATTAATATGTTATGTTAACTGATGATAATGAATGTGACATTGAAAAACAATTATTAATTTCCACAAATATATTATAATTACTTGTCTGTCGTCACAATATTTTTATCTCCAACATTAATTCCTTAATTAATTTATGCAGTTATTAAATATGTCTTATGTGATTATGTCTCGGAATTTAAAATATTTTTCTATAACTTCTACCCTAACTTTTTCCAGTGTTGAAATCCGTGCATATATAATGCACAGAAATAAAAAAAAAACGATTGATGCAATGATGCCTTAAAGGTTAATTAGCATTTGCAAAGATTTGGGTAAAAATAGGAAAGAGAGCATTTTAGGAAGGACAGGCATTTTAATTAAGCGGTATTTAAAAATACATACAAACATACCTTGATGGTGAAGGAATTAAGCAACTTTTCGTCGATTGTACTGACATTAACATGGAGAATCTCCAAAGCCAGTTCCTCTAGCGCCGCAATTATCCTCACCGCCTGCCCCGGTATCCTCGGAGACAGCGTCTTCAGAACCACGTTCGACCCACACGACTTCACCTCCACCTCCGCCACCGCTGACTTGGAGTTTGCCACCAGCTCATTGGCGTTGTCAGCGGATGAGGAGGTCGCCGCTGGCGGGGACTGGCCTCCATAGCAGCCGCCGGGTCGCTGCCTGGGCTTGTAAGGGCTGCTGGGAGTAGGTGTTCTGGGGCTGATCGGTGCTAGATTAATGCGGGGGCTCGGCTGCGGCGGCTGTGGCTTTCTAGGGCTGATGGTTGTTGAGGGCGGCATGATTGGGGTTGAAGAAACCTGCAGCCTAGGGCTTAAGATCACTTCACTGTACACCGCCTTTCTTTGCTTTTTGGCTTCAAGTGATTGGAGAATCTGTTGTAGTTCGTTTATGTAGTCCACCACTCCGCCAATAATCGACGCTTGGTCTCCCTGATCAAGTAATTACAATATAGTTATTTGAACAAGTTTTTTAAAATTGAAAAACAAAAAAAAACATGGTTAATTAATTAATACTAACTCTTTTGACATAGAAGCAGGGCATAAGAGATCTGAGGACAGATAAATGCTCGTTCATTTGCTTCCTACGGTTACGTTCGACGGTAATATGCGATATCTTTTGCTGCCCGTCGACGGCAGCCGGATTGCCTTCATGATCCGGTACAGACGCCGTCAGCTTCTGCCGTTTTCTTTTCGGGGACGTTTCGACGTCAGCTTCAACCAGTACCGTAGGATTAGTGATCTCCTGATCATCAGTAGGTAAAACGGTAGGAGGTGGTAAGGGCGTGACGGGGGGGACGTCAGTTATCCGGTCCAAGCCTTCGAGAACCGCAAAGAGATCGTCGGCGGCGCCGGGAAAGTGGGAATCTTGGAGAAAACAGAAAAAGCTGTTGTCGTCCTCCATTTGGAGATGAATTAAGGATAGTTAAGATGGAGGACTATGAAGAGAAGTAGATAGCTAGCTAGGTAGAAGATGGGAATGGCAGGCAAGGAAGCAGCAGCAGCAGTTTGTGAAGATCAAGAAAAAAGGTAGAGGTGCAGTGTAGGAGAGAGCAATAAATACGAGGGCCGGGGCTGATATATATATATATATATATGAAAACGACTAAACTATCACCATCAACCTCTCGCTACATCTGGTGGGTCTTGAATTGTGTTTTTAGTAATTGTTTTATAGTATATTAATTTTACCAGTTTTTAATCCTGTCTTGTTTGATGATGCATTTGTGTCTGGGATGGATTTCAAGGATGGGGTAGGAAGGAAGGGCTGCCTATATATGCTAGCTATAGCTTTATAATGAACAATATCAATGCCAGGTGGGGTGGGGTGACCATCCAACCATATATAACATTCCAAAATTATATACTTCCTGTTCCTATTAACTAGCTAGGTAGCTACTAGATCTTAATTAATTAACACACAACAACATGATGAAGACAAATTCATAAATGAACCACCAATTTATAAAACGTATACCGCTCTGTCATTTCTTCTTATAACTAATATATATATATATATATATATATACACACACACACACATATATATAGACACACACTAGTCTCTCTCTCCCAACAATTGAATATATTTGTATGAGAGATATTTGCTATATATAGAAAGATAAATCAGGGAAAACAAGTACTACAAAAATTGCGAATGGAACAGTTAACATTGTTACTCAATTAAAGTGGAGTAAAATCCGTCAGCGATCCTACTTTATATGGTTGCAGATTTGTAAGGAGCTTTACCGCGCACCCAGTCACAACAATTACTGCGACTTACTGGGCACGGAGCCGCAGTAAACGTTTTTTATATTAAAAAAAGGTTGATGAAATTCATCTGGATTCATCAACTAAAACCCAGAATGCCCAAAATCCGACTACCTAAGGAGAGCACGCTGCAGTGGCGACAGCGGGAGAGCGGCTTCGGTGGGAGATTGGCGTCGATGGGAAGAAGAAGAAAACATTAGAAGATGACGAAGAATAAGAAGAAAACATAAGAAGAAGAAGAAGAAGAAGAAGAAGAAGAAAGAAAGAAGAAGAAATAAGAAGAAGAAAAAGAAAGATGATGAAGAAGATGAAGAAGAAGAAGAAAACAAAAGAAGAAGAAAACAAAAGAAGAAGAAGAAAACGTAAGAAGAAGAAGAAGAATCTTAGAGAAAAAGATGAAAACATAAAAAGAAGAAGAGAAGGATGAGAAGAAGGAAAAAAGGAGGAAAGAAAATATGATGAAGAAGAAGAAGGCGGAGGAGAGAACATAAAAGGAGATTTTACCGCGGCCTTACCGTGCATAGGGCTTGGTAAGTGTTTTACTGCGACCTTTACTGTGCACAGGGCCGCGGTAATTGGAAGCACCCTTGGCAGCGCCATTGTTAGAGACCATGAGTGGCATACCAGTCCAACTAGCGTCCCCATGCGTCCCAACTCACGGACTTCTCGTACCCGGTTACGAGTTTCATGTCTTCCCCAAGACTCGAACATGGGACTCCGGGCTTAGTGTCACTTACACGAGTCCTGGGGAAGGCATGAAACTCGATCGTAACCGGGTACGAGAAGTCCGTGAGTTGGGACGCATGGGGACGCCAGTTGGACTGGTATGCCACCCATGGTCTCTAACAGCCATTTTACCACAGGCGGCTGTTTACCGCGTCTTGTGCCCCCAGTAAAGGCCACGGTAAAACTTGCTTCCCCCAAGTAGTGGGGATATTTATTCACTTCTAGTATGAGATTTGGATGAGACTAGTATGACTTGTGCTTTTCATATGCTCTCAAGGAGACCTTGCAGGGAATGGGCTCTTCGGGCACGCTTAGCGTGACTTCAGTGGAGGGGGACGACCGATCTCTATCTTCTATGTTGCAGTTAGATCCTTTCAAGCCTTATGGCAGACAGAGTGCACTTGCAAAGATCAGCTTTGCTTGACTTTCAGATCTCTTTATCAGATTTATTTTCTTATCCTCATGTTTTACTTGTTATTTAGTACTTTTATTGGATTTTTAAAGTTAGGTATTGTAATTCCTTTACCCTTAAGCTATGGGAATATAGTAGGTCTCTTTTGGTTGCCCTTCTGGGGGTGAGAAAATGGGCAACACGTATCTCCCACCGCATTATCTATATTGTTCTATAATGGGATTCTATATTATTATTATCATTATGGATTGTTCTATATTATTTTTATTACTATAATGGGATTCTATATTATTATTATCATTATTTTAGATAAACTAGTAAATAATAATGAGAGTAAGTTTTATTTAAAATTATATTTTCTTTACCTTTCCATGGTTAGAAACTAATGAATTTTTCTATCAAATCCGAAAAAGAAAACATGAATATACTTAATCAAAAAAATGATCATTAATTTTAATGGGAATTTCTAAAAAAAATATGAACATACTTAATATTTATTTTTGTTAATATCGTAATTAATTTGTTAATATTTTTTAATATCATTTTTTTTTAATATTAGTAAATTATCTTAATTTGTTAATATTTGTAAATAATTTAAATTATTAAATATTTGAAAAAATATTTTAGTATAATGAAATATATTTTAATATTTTGAAATTGAACGTCCGTAACGCCCGAGTAATGCCAGGGAGCGTTACTAATACTTTGGCCCCACGTGCCTATAGGGCGTTACTGAGCGCTACTAGCTCGACAGGCCTCGGCCGTAGCGCCCGAGTAACGCCCGCGCATCTGCGCTTCGGCCTATAGTAACGCCCTAGGCGTTACCACATTGCCTTGCCAAGTACGTAGTGTCGGCTTTGCTTGACTTTCAGATCTCTTTATCAGATTTATTTTCTTATCCTCATGTTTTACTTGTTATTTAGTACTTTTATTGGATTTTTAAAGTTAGGTATTGTAATTCCTTTACCCTTAAGCTATGGGAATATAGTAGGTCTCTTTTATTGCCCTTAGCCTTAAGCTATTGGGGTAGTAGGATTATTTTCAAGCTTTGCTAAGAGTCATCGTAGTTCCTGGAACGTTACTCCTGATTAGGTTATTTATTCAGCTAGAGGCTGTTCGCCATTGAATAAATAGTCATTCTTGTTCAAAAAAAATGTCTTTCTATAAAAAGATTTATTGTATACTGTTGTAACTAGCTAGCAACCCTAAATCTAAGAAAATGCATGGATTAGCTCAAGCGCATATATATATATAAATACACACACACATTAATCCGTTTGAGAAGTTAGGGTTGCAAGTGATAATTTTATAGCTAGGGCAAGACTTGATTTATTGCCCTTGATCGGGAAGCAAGGTTACCAATCAATTTAGTCGAACATATGCCGGAGTCAAGTCAATCATGGCTCTCCTTAATTATATTTGGGGGTTAAAACAATGAGCAATTGTCCATGGCGATCGAATGTTAATATGTCCCACTCATATATGGACATATAATTAATTAAGGTGATATCGTAATTTAGCTAGAACATAATTACCATTCCAAAACAGCATGCAGTATAAGTAATGTATTATATGTTTGTGTTGCAGTATATAAAAATTAATTTCACATTTCTTATAGACTATTAATTAAGTGATGTTACTTATCCATGCATGTAAAGTAGTATGGAGTATTTTCATAGTAATTAACACTCCATATATATAGAACCACGCGCATTTTAATAAATTGTCTCCTGCATTTTTTTTCTTTCAGAAAACAATTTATTTGTCTCGGTTAAACTTGTAATTGGACGGATCATAAAGTATGTGTCACTTACACATGTCCCATATAAATCATGGTTCTTCCGGATAAAAAACTATTGATCGGTACACTGCTAAAATATTTTATAAGTTTGACTAACCATATTAAATGAATATATTTCTGTTAATATCATTTGTTTTCTCTGTACCTAATTAACCACATATATAAATAATGAACAAAACTTGTTTGAAGAGTACGTAATAATTAAAGTCACAAAGTAGGTACGTGCGTGTTCACTGTGTGTGTGTGTGTTTGTGTATATGTGACATGATTGTTTTATTTATTTATTCATATAACTATTGAACTGCAGCTAGCGGAGTAGCGGTACGTGAGAATTTTATATATAAATGAAGAGAATATAATTAGAATATGAGTACTCCAAGGTGGTTATTTTGAGGTGAAGAACACAAAAACAAAACCCCAAGATCATGATCGCATGCATGCCGGTCTGTCTGTTGATTTAATAATTAACCTTAGACGTCGTCTCTCTCACCGTTAATACATATATATATATATATATATATATATATATATATATACAAGGCCGGCCGGCTAGCTAAAAGAATTAATAACCTCAAAAAGAATGAGTGAATTAACATGCATGTTTTTACTGAGCGCGAGCATGCAGAGAGAAGAAATTAAATAAAGAATTAATTGATGATATATATATATCCAGGGCAGGCAGGCAATGAAGAAAAGTTAAGATAGATATATGGAGTAATGTATATGTGTGTGTGTAGATAAAAGAGCTGCATGCAGGGCCGGGGAATTATGAGTACAAGTATATATTGATCACAGTGGAAGGAACAGGAATTGAATTGATGAAGCAATGTTAAATTTAGCATGAATATTACTATGATTTTACAGATGAGGAAATTAAAACAGTTACTCTCTCTCTCTTTCTGCAATAATCCAACATATCCAGCAGGGAATGTTCTTGGAAACAACTTTTCAAGAAACATCATGAAAGCCAAACACCGGAGCTTCAGGAGCTCTGCATTCTTACCGTCAAGTCTTTTCCAAACTAGATCATCGTCTCATTATAAACCACAGACTAACCTCTACCTAGCTACGTACGTACTTACATGCAGGACTACACACTATACATACTATGAATCAACACAGTAACAATTTTGGCCCTCACTAATTAATTGCTACCTGAATGAATTCATCACACTTTAATTTCTAACACAGTTTTACACTTTACTACAGCACCCTTTATTCTTTCTTTTAAAGGAAATACACTTATATATATAATCAAACAAGCAAGTGGACCTAGCTAGCTAGTACACATGTAATCCCCTTAGACTTTATTGACTGCAATATCCAGTATTTGTTTTGTGCTAAATACACTTCCGGTCCCTCATACTTCTCAAACCTACACTTTTGACCCTTCATTTGTTAATAAATGCTCCGCTAGCCCAAGTGTGAGTGAGTTCCTGAAAAACGGGTCCAATTAAAGTAAACTGTAACCATCTGATCACTTGGTTTGGTTTGAGTGCATGGAAAATGGAATGACTGCTGTAAAATGGCAGGAGTAAAATTATACATCTGGTATGCAAATTAATATGAAAATTGAAAATGGAGATAAATACAAATGAAAGAAATAATGAGGGGTATTGAATGTTCTCATAAGATAAGGACGTGAGTGGTATAATGTCAGGGAGCGCAGAAAGAGAGGGAAATAATAATTGAATAAATGTGTTTGTTGTACTGGCCAAGCCCTGCAACTTGTCTGAGCTAGCCAGCAGCTAATCTTAATTTTGTGAGCTAGGCTTAATTTGGAGTACTGAAAATTGTGATCAGATCAGAGAGCAACAAGAAGAAGAAGGAAGAAGAAGAAGGAAGAAGAAGAAGAATAAGGTTAGCCTTCAATGTCCACACACGGCATCTGCGTGCTTGCATGCATGTACCAATACCAACATCTCCCTTTTTGCTCATCAATTTCCTCCCATCTATATACATGATTATAAAAAAATATTTGCAATTTAATTAATTACTTTGAAGTTGGGTGTGTGTGTAGTACTTACGGTTATAGAATAATCGTTAATGATTCTTCATTATCAAGTGATTAATTATTGATGGAATTAACACAATTTCAGGCATTCAAGTAATTTGTTAACCTTTGATGAAAAGTATAGATTAGAGGAAACCCTAGCTAGCTAATAATGGACTATATATGTAAATTTGCATTATTATTTATACTGACTGGCGTTGTTTGTTTGTTTGTTTGTATTATTACTGACCATGAGTACATTAATTAATTTGTCTAGGGTTCTCTTTCATGTAAGTTCTGAGACCTTTCCCGTCATCATTCAATTTTCACATTTACCACTCTCAACAACCTCTCTCTCTCTCTCTCTCGCTCGCTCTCTCGAAAATAGCATCATATCATGCATGCATGGAGATGAAATGGAATGGAATGTACGGCGGTTGTGACGACGACGTATTATACACTTGTCATTAGTCCTTAATTTTGATGATAGCTAGTTTTCCTCTTCCCGATGATGTTATTGCGAAATTTTGCTCCAATGTGTACTACCAAATCCACGAAATCATTGCCACAATCATCAATAAAGCCACTACACAATTCTAACCTACTATCTCTTTTTCCCCCTTGTTTTATTGTAAAAGAAGAAAAGAATGGGGAAAATATAGCACTCCTACTATATATATAAAACAAAATTAATTATCATCTATCATAACTCATAAGTAGTACTGCATATTTGAAGTGCAAGGAGTAAAGTTTTTTTTATTTATCAAAAATGATTTATATCGATCCCTGTATGTAAAGTCCAACACCCCATAATGAAAACAAATCGCTCATATATATATACGTAGCTATATATAGATCAGAGACCAAAAGCAAAGTCATTCAACATATGTACTATACTATATAATAGAGCCGCTTTTGAGTTGGAAGTTACAGATCATGAACATTGCATGCATATTTTATGCACGGTAGAAATGTTTTACTTGCAATGGAAACTCATGAGTACGTAGAGTCTTAATTAATTGTCAGCAGCTGGCATATGTATATTCACATTATAAATTGGACATGACGGATATATATATATATATATATATATATATATATATATATATATATATATATATATATATATATATATATATATATATATATTGCATGAATTTGGGAGGGACATTCATGGGGATGAAAATGGCCATTTGGGAAATGTGAAAGAGACAAAATTGGGAAACAAACAAAATTAAGTCTGCAAGATTAATTAATTAGAAACAATATTGTGTGTGTATATATATATATTTGAAAAAAAACAATGGGGCCTCCAAGGCTAGCTTCATTAATGAAATTTCATAGCTTGGCCTGAATGAATGAATGAATCTGAAGCCACCCCCATTTTACATTTAGTAGCAGCGCGCGAATCGTATGAGCAAAATTATACTGCATGCTATATCCCATATATATTCTCTCTCTTTATTTCTCTACGTACGTATTTATGTTTGTATTTCAAGATGAATGGACACTTCCACCCCAACATTTACTAACAACTACACATTTCTCCCCTTACCTGCAGCTTAAATGTCTTCCACAACATGTATACTCACACACACTAGTCATTCCGTCTTAAATGTATTATCACTTTTAATTTACCATTTATAATAAATTTTCATCATTATCTCATTATAAACTCATTCTCACTCCTTCTCACTTTCTATTCTTTGAATAAGTGCATTTGTAAGGGTAAAATTTAAAAGTGGACTAAAATAAAACATAAAAAAGAACACATTTTAGTTTTGATTTTTTTTTTATAAATGTTATAACAATACATTTAGAAGGATGAGAGTATAAATTTAGTTCCCTGATCTTACTATTGTTTTTGCTTCCTTTTTCTTCCTTTAAAGTTAAAAGAGGATATTGATACCTACTGCATTTCCATTACTAACATCTTGACACGTCCATCTTTTTGGACCCAAATATGTTAAAAGATTAAACGGATCAATAGATGAATAAGGGGTTCAAATTTATAAATTTTTAAGCAATTTAGTGGATAATTAATTTACTTCCTATAATTCACTAGTTAATTAGTCCATAATTCACCTCATCTAATTAGGACCTGAGATGATTTTATTCGAGGATATATGAATTTCAATAATTCACCATGAATTTCTTTTCTTCTCACCATCTCTTTCCTCTTCAACAATCGGCCATCTCGCTTCCCTACTGCTTCTCCTCTTTGACTCACCAATAACACAGATTTATAAGGAAGAAAAAATATTAAATTAACCACAAATTCTTACCATTTTTCATGGGTGCCTCAAACGTTGCACAAGGTGAATAGAAATATAATTCACTAGTGAATTAGATTCATTTTCGGTGAATTACGGGCTGAACATTTTTTTTAAGTTTGAAACTCCAGAATAAACTTATCCAATAATAATGAACTTGTCCAAATATCTTTTCCTTCATTTTCTGTTTCATCAACTTCTGATATTCGATTCTGGGGGCTCTTTTAGTTGTAGTGTGTGTCTATATATATATATATATATATATATATATATATATATATATATATATATATATATATATATATATATATTGTTCTTGTGGTGAAGCTGGGTTATCTTTGTCTCTGTATAGTACTCCTATCCATCCTTTCCCAAAGAAGTAATTTAAAAGTATTATTTATTGCTGTAAAAAAAATCTAAAATTTGGTACATTTTAACTTTGAACTTTTCTTAATTTCATTCAAATTAATTCTCACTGTGATCGACAAATATTATTATAAAACTTTATACAAACTTACATTTAGAAACTATATATACATATATATATATGTATATATATGATCTTACGTATTAACTAATTAGTTGACGACAATATACGTTGAATAAATTCTGGGAAAAAAAAGAAAAGAAAAGAAAAACATAACCTACTAACCTTACGGGGACATAGATGTGGAAGTAATCCTAGCAAAAAGAAAATAAAGGAAATCCTTTTTTTTCTGTTGACTAATAACTCTTCCAATTTCAATTCAAATAAAATTATCAATAATTTTAAAGTAATCTATTTTTTAAAAGTCATCAGTTGTCCTCTCAAATCCAAATATTGTGGTGTGGGAATAATTTTACAGGTTTGTAAAGTTAGGGGCGATAGAGTAACTAATGTCAAAGATTGAGGATGAAGGTGTTTTAACCTAGAGGACCGTTGGTCTACGAGAGTAATGGTAATAAATGTGAAAATGGGGGCCGGAGGAAGTTGATCAGTGGCTTTTAACACCAATATCTTTGAATCGGATCTTTAACCTCCATTTCAAATGTCACGTACCCGTCTCTTCACTCGGACCGTTGCATCTTCATCTCTCAAAAAAACATACTCTATACTAGCCACCCGCTCGCTGCACTTGGAATTTATGGTTTTGGCCCATTTGAGAATAGCTCTTTTAAGTAACTATGACGTTTCGAATCATTTTTTAATAGTTAAGATCAAACCGTAATTTTAATATTAAAAAGTATATATAAATAACTGTTTCAAAACAAAACAAAAAAATTTAAAAGTTGTTGCCGGTTTTGAGGGTAGGTCCAAGGAGCAGCCGCATAGGGTCCAAATTTAAATACATATTCTAACTTTGCGTTAATGACGACTTAACGAGCGACGTATCCAAATTAAAGAGAGAATTAACGTCTTTAAATCCTCTATGAGCTTTCAACTCATTTTCTCTCAATCTCATTCAATTATTCTATCTCTCATGAGCTTGTAGCCTAGCGGCTAAGCTCATGGGACATGAGGTGGATGTTTTGTGTTCAAGTCTTCACCATTTTCAATCCTCTATCTCCAATGTATCAAATTTTTTTTCCATTTTTCAACTAAACCTATCATTAATTCAAATGAAAAATATCAATTTTCCCCAAAAACTTCAATAGTCACTTGCTAATTTTCACTTCACATTTTCTCATGGTGATTCATATGATGTTGATTGAAATAATTTATACTCTGAATTAAAAGTGTTGCAAAGTTTACATAATCTAAAGATTGTTATCCGAATGTTTCCATTGCATATAAATTTTTTTTGACCAGACTTGTAACTGTGACATTAGTTGAAAGAAACTTTTCAAAGCTAAAGTTGATAAAAACCTACTTGAGGTCTCAATGTCCCAAAAAAGGTTGAATGGTTTGACAATATTATCAATTGAGAAGGATTTATTAGAAAGCATTGATGTTGATGATATTATTAATGATTTTGCATCCCGGAATGCTCTTGGAAGCCGTTTTTGTGATTTAGTTTTGATTTTTTATTTGAAGGTGATAATGGATGACCTTATAACGAGAAGAATTTTAAATGATTGACAACATTTATGGATGTTGAAGGGAAAATGTTCTATTTTGTATGGATTTTTATTTATTGACATAATACAATGAAACGTACTATTTTTTAATAACATTTCTGTTTTTTATATGAAATTATATTTTCGAAATTTTTATAGGTGGGATTCCATTTTTTTATTTTGTCTACGACTCTCATAAAATATCAGGAGGAACGGCACAATGTTACTAAAGATACCCTTTATCCTCATAGATCATTATCGTTGGGTTATTTGCTGCCATGGGCCGGATATATCATGCACTGCGATGATCAGGATCGGTTCTGAGGGTAGTCTCGAGGGGCAGCCGCCTAGGGCCCAACAGCTAAAGGGGCCCCAATTTGAAAATATATTATATACAGTAAAAAAAATAATTAATTTTGCGTTAATAACAACTTGACGAGCGACATATCCAAGGGAAAGAGAGAAAATTAGCGTTTTTAACTCCTCTATGATCTCCATGGGCTTTCAACTCATTTTCTCTCAATCTCATTCAATTATTTTGTCTCTTATGAGTTTGTAGCTTAGTGGCTAAGCTCATGGGACATAAGGTGGAGGTCTTGTGTTCAAGTCTCTACCATCCTCAATCCCCTACCTCCAATGTATCAAAAAAACTTCTTTCTATTTTCCAACTCAACCTATCATTAATTCAAATGAAAAATATCAATTTTCCCCAAAAACTTTAATAGTCACTCGCTAATTTTCACTTCACATTTCTCATGGTGATTCATATGATGTTGATTTAAATAATTTATATTATGAATTAAAAGTGTTGCAAACGACTTTTCCAAATTAGTCAATGTCAGCCATTGAAATTTTTAAGCTAACAAAATCTAAAGATTGTTATCCGAATGTTTTCATTGCTTATAATTTTTTTTAACCGCGTTTGTAATTGACATCAGCTGAAAAAACTTTTCAAAGATAAAGTTGATAAAAACCTATTTGAGGTCATCAATGTCACAAGAATGGTTGAATGGTTTGAAAATATTATCAATTGAGAAAGATTTATTATAAAGCATTGACGTTGATGATATTATTAATGATTTTGCATCTCGAAATGCTCGTGGAAGCCGCTTTTGTGATTTAGTTTTGATTTTTTCTTTGAATGTGATAAGAGGTGACCTTACAAGGAGTAGATTTTTAGATGATTGATATAATTGATGGAGGTTGAAGAAAAATGTTCTATTTTGTATGAATTATTATTTGAAAAGATGTTATTGACATAATGTAATGTACTATTTTTTAATAACATTTCTATTTTTTATATGAAATTATATTTTCAAAATTTTATAGGTGGGGTCTCATTTTTTTATTTGCCTAGGGCCCATAGAATGTCAGGAACGACACTGGCGATGATTTGTGGCATGCATATTCATATTCTAAATACTTGTAGTGAAATAAAGTTAAAGGAGATTTTAAGTTTTAAACGGAAGGAATATCCTCTACGTTAGACGTAAAGAGTTCTATTGAAAACGGGCTACTTAATAAATCTGGTGGTAAATTTGCACTAATTCCAGCAAAAATGTGGGTGATAAAATTGACATATATATTGTCAATTGGATGATAAAATTTGCCTTTTTAACCTTAAGTGAACTCAATCCACAAAGGAAAGGGAAAAAAACATTTGCCATTAGAGATGGAAGAGTACCTTAGAGAATTTTTTTTTTTAACGGCAATACGATTTTATTAATACAAAATGAAATAAAAGTAAAAAATTTTATCAAAAGAACATGATAAATTACATCCTGAGCATCTAGCCTAGTGGTATCTTTCGTTGACATATAAGTGCCGAGTTTGAGAACGCGTCATCCCTTCATCTGCCCCAAATATATCAAAAAAAAAAAGAACATGATAAATTATCAACCCAAAAACACCCAAAACCCATTTAACTAAATATAGGGAACTGATGAACACTCGTCATTCTTATCTGTAACTCTCTTCTATGTATTTAATAATACTATAACATATCTATAGTTACCGTTCAACAAAAATAAAAAATAAAAAACACTCCCATTGAAGGGTTGGGGAGGAAGGTGTAATTTCCTTACTTTGGCCGAACGTACATAGAGAGACATATATGCATTGAATTAATTAAGACTTGTCTGTTTCCGTGAATAGTTACTAGGATCCTGGTAGGTACCTGCAAGTTATTTCTTTGATTTTGTATTCCATTTCTTGTTTTTTAAGGAATCTCGAATGAAAGGTTATACTTTTGTGTGTGTATATATACTCTTCCGTCCCTAAAAGATTGAAAGATTTATTTGGACACTGAGATTAAGGTGAATGTAAGATGTTTGTATATGTTTACTTAATTACCCATTGATTGAAAATGCACAAAAAACGAAAAATTAAATATAAAGTGAGGATAGTTTAGTAACTTTAAAAGTGAGAAGTTTTCTATACAGAAAAGTGATCAATTTTTATGGGACAACAAAAAAGAAAATGTGTTCAATTTTTCAGAGACGGAGGGAATATATAAAAGATGGAAGTAATCCTTTTGACATAAAGATTACACACAGTCTTGTAGTATCGTTAATTAATCATACATAAACAGGTTTAGGGAGGAAGGTTAATGAACTAGAAGCACATCCTAGCTCCTTAATAGCCTCTTGCAATTTACATCTTGTAAATATATAAACAAGTTTAGGGAGGAGGGTTAAGGAGGTAGTGAGAGAAGAAATCATGGAACTCCAATAAGTTTACAGCCATATACTATTAACCACTAATTAACTGAGATACTGATCATTATTGTTGTCATACTATACTATTCTTATGTTTAGTTTTTATTCCGCTCGTTTTTTTTCCCTCCTTCCTTCATATTTTCAGTGAATAAAAAAAAAGATTAGATTTCAACTTCAAATTGGACCCAAAAACACAATTCCAAGGTAGGATTTTGTTGTCTTTTGCATATAATTCGTAAATCAAAATGAAAGCGACGGAAGAAGCCTAAATTTTTGGGGTTTTTAGGTGAAAGAGACCAGTGAGATTAGTGAATTAATGGCATGATTTTTGGTTTCAAGTCCTAGAGGCCCACCCTGTCCTGGCCTCAAATGAGGAGGATGTGCGGCACACACACTAATTCTAACTAACCCCTCCAACACGGTACAACTACTTTTTAAATTCATCACCTCATCTTCTACATTTCACACACACACAACTCATCTTTAATTAGTATTTTGTTAGATTGTTCATCATATATTTGATTCGGATTATTATTATTATTATTATTGGAGAAAATTGTTAAAAGAATTTGGGTTACTGCTGAAAAAAAAATCATTTTAACTACTACTTCAAAAGAACATATACAGATATTTGAATAATTTTAAGAGAAGTTTCTTTCGTGCTCACCTGAGGATGACAAGGAGGAATACCATAATTTGAAAGATGTGACTTCAGTAAAAACTTGCATTTATTTTATAGTTAAAATAGGTTGAATGCGAAGTTTTAAAAACTTGCATTTATTTTATAGTTAAAATAGGTTGAATGCGAAGTTTTCTATCGTGAAGAACTGAGAAGACTCACTTCAAACAGTAGATTTGACGAAGGACCACTGATGATGAAAAGTTTTAAAATGACACTTTAAAAGTAAAATATTAAAATATGGCTTGTTAATACTAGCGATTAACATTAATTAATATAAATGTCGGAGCGAGGACGAAGTACCTGAGAGCGTGTCCGAGAAGGTTGGCCTCCCAAAAGGAAAGAATCCTGCCAACAATGTCGGGTTCTTCTGAGCTGTTGTGTCCACTGCCGAGCTACTCCTGGGTCGAGTTACTTCAGAGGCCGAGTGAGCACCTGGTACAATTCTCTGACGCCCAAGTTAGAATTCGCACGGGATGCTAGCCGGGGAACAATCGAGTAAAAGTTAGGTTGTAATATAAAGTTTTAGAAAAAAGGCGGTCCACAGGTGGGGCTGAATGAGGTATTTATAGTCTTAGGATGGGTATGAAGCAGTATGAAGCGGCAGTATGGTAGGATAGGTGTTCCCGCGTCGTGGAGACTATAGTACTGGAGGCGGGCCTCTGGCCTCCTGGCTGACATTTGGGCCTCCGATGGAGAACTGCAATGACTGGCCGGAGTGGTGGCGATCTGCTTAATATTTGGGTCCTCACCATGACTCAAACATGATATCAATTAAAATGAAAAGAATTTATATGAACTTTACCCTCTTCAATTATGAACACCTACAATACACTAAATGGGTTGAAGTTAAGGAATTACTATATATTATATGGACTTTACAGTTTTTGTAATGAGTAGTAATAATAGTAGCGTTCCTTATCCGGCCCATTTATTTGGTCACCTGATTCTCTCTCTAGCGTAAGGGCCGAACGACTGACATAAACAAACGAATTCTAAGCCGCAACCGGGCTATTAATCTACCCACACTACACACTCGGATGTCTGTTCTTGTGCAAAATATGCCAAAAATCGTTTGAGAATCATTTTTGCTTCCATAAAAAAATAAAATAAAATTGTTTCAAATGAAATGACTTTCTTTCATTTTTATTTTATTTCAGTTCACACGTTTAACTTACTCAAAGAGATTAGGGAATAGATTGAAAAGGATGAGAATGAACTTAAGAGGGGATAATGATTGAAATTTATGTAAAATGAATTAATAACAAAAAACAATCTTAATATATATAAAAATGCTAAAAGTGATCACACATATTTGACGAAGAGAGTATTTTTTTTACAAAAGAAGACACCCAAAATATGATCCCGCTAAGACCCTCGCAATTTTTTTTTTTGTTTCCCCAACTCATGTATAATCTCATGCATTTAATTAAGTAAATATACACTTACATTTTTTATTGGAAATTAAATATTTTTACTAACACTAAAAAAATTATAGTCGAGTTAAAAAATAGCTCCCAGTAAATAATACAAATAGTGCTTACTTTATCTAATTTTAATAAAATTAAGTAACAATCGGAATACATTTTATTTTAAAACTTGAATTCCAATGAGAAATACTTCATCTCATAATCTAGTTTTAAAAGGTATGCGTTTTATTATTAAGTTTATTTTAAAAAAATTAGATAAAGTAATCACTAGTTTTAAACAGTTAGCCGGATCCGAGTTTTTACCTATAACTAAGCTCTTAAACAAACTAGGCACAGACACAGTACATGACGCAGTCTGCCACCAAAACTACAGGTGGTCCAACCACGTATGAATCCTCCAGATACGCTTTTGCACAAACACAACCTTAACACCTTACTAAAAACAGCCCAATCAAGACTCCACATGCTCAGTACAGGAGGACAGTTTGCTCCTTCCTTTGCCTTCCCCAAAACTGTCTGCCAGATCAATACAACGAACACCAACTCAACCTTGCTGCTAATAATGTTTCCATAAAAATAATGGAACCCGTTGACATGGACAATGAAGTTTCCAAAACGACTCAGCCAAAAAGCAGAATAACCAAAATTTTAGCTCAAAGAGCATCACGTTATTCTGTAACTTAAAGCTCTACTGCCTTTACTCTTAGTAGCCTACCATATCCACAAGGCCTCCATCTCATCAATCTTCTACTGCCAGACTATGCCGACGAGTCTATGCTCAACTATACTACTATACTTAACGCATCCTGTCCGTCCATCCATAAGTTGGTTTCGTCTTCTTATGTTAGGTTACTGGAATCCACTGGGAGAGGAAAAGGTGCTTTGATGGCAAAAGCCCAAGTGACCAGCTTTTGCTTCCCACACTAAGATAACCGGTTCTGCATAACATATTTCACCACCTCGTAGAACGAAACAACAATTCCAACTGAAGGGCCAACACGTGCAATACGAGGGCCAGCTCCAGTGTACAATCCTCTCAGACCACCATCCCTGTCCAAAACAAGACATCATTCATGACAAGTACAGGAGATCCAGGGATAGCAAAGTCTGAAAACAAATACTATCTGGATTTCAGTATATATACAAATAGAACCCAGTCAAGCTTATCACCACACCATTAACCAGGACATGAAACTTATTAAATCTGTGGCATGATCTCATTAACTTGCTGGTTTACAATTACTAGAGATGAAATGCAATATAGAAACCTATGAAGATGGTATAAATTTACAAAAGGTACCTCCAAATTTCCATTAGCGTTTTCCGTGTTGTCATCTGCAGCGCTCTGGTAGGATCCTTCTGAAATCAAGGTAAGTGGCACATCAGAATTGTTTGATGCGTACAGGAAAAATTACTAGATCGTCTAAAAATACTCCCTCCCTGCCTAAAAAGATGGTACATTCGACTTTCTAACACATTAGACTTGAATTATTTCTAAAAATATATAAGTTAGTTGACTAACTTTCTATCTCAATTTTCTTTGTTAAAGGGAAATCAATCATAAATTAAATTCTGAAAACAAAATGTTGCGTCTTTTTGGGACGGAGGGAGTACAATTTTTGTAGGAACAGACGATTCTTGCAGACAAGATGAGCCACAAGGCACTGCAATTGCAGACTTGCCGTTGCACATCATTGTGAGTATGCCACTAAAAGTGCCTTACAAAACATAACTACCTATCAATCAAGAACAAAACCAAACTTCCCTGGACACATAATATGAATGACGGTGTCACGCACGGCCTATTCCAATCGAATAAATTGTCCAAAAATCAGATCAATCAATATTAAGCCGTTAACACAATCAACTTGGAGGTGGAATTTAAGCATCTCAGTACTCCAACAGATCTAAAAGACTGACAAATGACATCCCAAAAGAACTAGAAGCAAATCCTAGTTATAAGAAAAAAAATACCTCAATCTGTCTTCTTGTTTTAGCAACATCCAGAGGACATGTAGCTGCAGCAGCAATACCCCCAGCAACAAACCCAGCAGAAAAATTTGCCCCAAAAATCGCAAATGCGTTAGAGTCCTCTCCAACCAAACTCAGCAGTTTTCTTCTGGTCTGCAGAATATGTCACAATGGTGTAATAAGAGGACTTGGAAATACAAACAAACAATAGAAACCTCTTGTTAAATCATTTCTGGCAGGACGGGGAACAACAAAGTAAGAAATGTGTTCAAAAACAATACTCACTGGCTCTAGCGTGGACCAACAAATTCCTGAGAAAGGGACATCACGAGCAAGCTGTGCCCCTAAGCCTGTCCACAGAATCCTATAGCCTTGCACTGCGATACTTAAAAAGAATTTATCAAAATAAATAGGCATGATAAAAGTTACTACTAATTTACAGGAATGATACACTAAATATTGTTTTGCTTTCACTGTGCCAATTTAATTAAATCTCAGATCCATCACCATCCCAACAGTTCAAGCATACAAATGACAGACAGAGAAGAATAAAGCATCTAGAGATTAGAGAATCTAACTTACATCTGCTCATACCATTACTTGTGCCCTTGACATCAGAGAGTATTTCAAGCAGAGTCCTAAGAACCCCTGGAGGTTTATTATTTCCATGAGATCCCTTGAATGCCTGTTACCGGAAGACCCTTGGTTAATCAAAATTAAGCTGAAAGACCTGAGTGATCTCGGACACCAACTAGTCAAGGAAAGGTTAAGCATAGCATTGATAGCACACACATAAAGGGAGGATCTTAGTTTTTACATTACCTGCATGCGAGTTCTAGCAAGTTCAATAGGGTAGCAAGTAGCACAAGCTAATGACCTTGCCAATGAGCCTGCTACAAACGGAACATAAGGTGCCACACCAGGGGCATTCTGTAATGCAAGCTCCTCCATCCAATTGCGGAATATATCATAACAAGGTAGATAGATTCCTACCTATCAAAAAGATCCAATGCATAATAAAACTCTTACAATCATCGTTATAAAGCATCCTAATCCAATTATAAACTCATAGCGCTATAAGTGTTCATAGTTCATTAACAGCACAGATTAATTAAAAAACAAAATGGAAAAGTTCTGCACTCAACCCTCCTTCAATGGGTTAATAAAATCAAAATGGGAAGAACATCATGTGTCAGCACACGGTCTTTTCCACTTCCATGGAACGCATTAGTTGAAGTTGAGCTGAGATAGGGATGTCTAAACTCTAAATATAGAATCATTGGTACAGCCACAGAGCTCATAAAATATATGTTCGATTATGGGTTACTACAATACACCTCAAACACGTTGGTAAAGAGCTTACCATTGGCACGGCCAGAGCCAGCCCAGCATTTGTTCCTCTCCATAACCTCGATAACCCTTCCTGCAAACCTTTCACGTTAGAAACCACACACAGCAAATACAAGAGTTTTGAAATTAAAACCTTTCCCCCCCAACATTAATTTATTTGTTTGTAATGCCTAAAAACTGGTTCAAGTAAAATCCAATTCCTGAACGAATAAGATGACTCATAATGCTACTTGGAAATAAAGAATTTTAAACAAACTTCCATCCTCTCACACTACAATACCATTTTCTGTGTTAAAATCAGTTTACACGACTAAATACATTATCAGCCTACCAGAGCAATGGCACTAACCTGTCTTACTATTTTAATAAATACATCAAGTGTTCCCTTATACTGGAAACACTCTGGCGGGCAAATGGAGACAGTACCATGAACGCCAGCACGACTACATGACGGTGAGCATCTTAGATCGGCAAACATCTGTCCACAATAAAGAGATGGATACTGATAATTGTTAATATCATTATACAAGACGAAACTCTTTCCCTTACATTAAGCCTCAAATGTATCAAAACCATACCATGTTTGGTCCAAAAAATGACATTCGCCCAATGATACTACTTAAAGGATGAGAATATTGAACTCCGGCAGCTTGTGCTTGCAATCTTGTCTGTTAAATTCACAGTAAACATTCCAATAAGCCCAAAAACAGGACATATTTGACATAAAACGTACTATAGGTAAGCTGGTGATAATTCAAGAGCAAAAAGAGAACAAACACTTGACTTCAATTGTATTCCCTAAAGGAAAATTATCAGAAGTATGAAGTTGCTTCAAAATCACCTTGACAATGTCAAGAGGATTGACGATTACGGCCGACAAAAAAGCAGCGCCGGCAGCGGAGAAAGCTCGGACTGCAAGCCCCAAACTGGCTTCGGACGCTTGGTTATTACTGTTAGGCGGATTAACCCTAAACTCGACGCTGTGCCGATCGTTGACCGCCGGCTCCGACATCAGCACAGCGCGGTCATCAATTGACGACTCCACCGTACTCATCCATGGACTGCTCCTTCGGCTTTCGTCGACCATGACCGGAAATCGTCGAGGCAACGTGAAAACAAAGCGGCTGCGGAATAAGCAGAGATTTTTCAATAAAAGTGAATTTTATTAGCGTTCCCGGATTCCTTGGAGAAGGAGAAAAAGGACCAAAAGAAAAATAAGCATCAACCCAAAAAAAAAATAGAAAACCAAAAATAAAGAAAATACTACACCACTAGGAAACTCCTGAGGTCTTAGGAAACGACTAGGGTTAGTCTTAGATTGCTATTGGCACTCGGTCTGCTTGGTCAGTGGCAGCCACCGTGGAGTGGAAGAAGCAAAAAACAAAACAAAAATCAAGCGAAAATACGCACGTTACGGTTACGGTGACGGAGGAGTACTAATTACTTTCCTAATTACTCCTTAATCAAGCATTTGTAAGTTGCCTTAAGGCGCCTAAGCATGAGATTATTCTAGCGTCTTCTAGAGTCCGCACTAGGGGTGTGAAACAATTCGAGGCTCGAGCTCGAGCTTTAACGAGCCCAACGAGCCGAGCCTCACGTGCCTCAAGCTCGAGCTCGAGCTCGAGCCGGTTTTGAGGCTCGAATAATAAACGAGCAGAGCTCGAGCTCGAAACGTTCGGCTCGTAAGGGTTTGCGAGCCTTAACAAGCTCATCTAAAATTACGATACTACCATTCACGAACCATCGAGCTGAGCTCGAGCTCGTTTACTCAGTGTTGGGGCCGAATCGAGCCTAAGCGAGCTCGCGAGCCTAACGAGCTCGAGCTTCATGAATCATCGAACCGAGCTCGAGCTCGAATTATCGGGCTCGATCGAGTTCGAGCCGAGCCCGAGCTCGAACCTACTAGGCTCGGGCTCGGCTCGACTCGAACTCACCCCTAGTCCGCACCTACACGACAACCTCTACGTACACATACTTCTTGTTTGACGATGAATGCTTACAGTCAAAATCAACAGTAGAAAACCGAGAAAGAAGCCAATTTAGGGATTAACTTCTATACAACCAACAAAAACAACTCTAAACGAGAAAGTGCATAACAATGCAGATTGTATGATGTGAGGAGCAAAGAAAAGATCCAGAAAAAAAAACAACCTAAGCAAAGATAGAAGGTAAATCGAACCAAAAGAAAGTAAATAGGTGATAAGCGGATCGAGTCCATATCTGACTAATATGAATTCTTCATAGCCCATCTTGGCTTTGAGCAGACATCTATACGCGACATCTCTCTCGTAATACCAGGACACCGTCCTCCTCCACCAAACTATTAAAAGCTTGAACCCTGCATAAACATCTTGAAGAATGCATGTAGCCATAGAATTGGCCTCAAGATAAGTTACCAAACATCCACTCCTTTGACATACCTGGGTCAATTGAATAAAACAGGTAATGCGGGAAGACCCTAAACCCACACTACCTAAGGCCATGAATCTCATTGCTCCAAGCAGGGAGAGCCATCGCTGCTCATCCTTGTTGTATCGTCATCCAATAAATCACACCAGGGGACCCACCCAATAAGGCCCGCAGCACCGCCTTGAGAAACCACCACCGGCTCCTTGCATCTTGAACAGTTTTTCTCATCAAAGTACCATCGGCTGCGGCATCTACTATGGTTCGGGTTTGTGCAGTCAAACCGTTGTAGAACATTTCCACTTGAACCCAATCTTGAAAACGATGATGTGGGCACTTTCGAAGAAGTTCTTTGTACC
The DNA here is from genome assembly GCA_024586325.1 of Stellera chamaejasme. Classification (NCBI taxonomy): domain Eukaryota; kingdom Viridiplantae; phylum Streptophyta; class Magnoliopsida; order Malvales; family Thymelaeaceae; genus Stellera; species Stellera chamaejasme. The sequence goes on along the minus strand of CM044982.1, from coordinate 5,864,291 downwards.
TCTCCCATGATTCATGTAAAGACTCAAATTCATTTTGGTGGAAGTTACTAATTTCAGACCAAAGTTTGGAGGCTTTCCCGGGTGGAAAGAATTTCACTAGAAACCGTTGTGCAACCTCATTCCATGTAGTCATCATGTCGGAAGTGGTAGAGAGCAACCACGCCTTAGCTTTATCTCTCAACGAAAAGCTGAACAATGTGAGCCTAATAGCATCTTGAGTAACTCCTTCTATCTTGATTGTATCACACAATTCTTGAAAACTTACAAGATGGTGATTCTATCTTCATTCCATGTAGTTTTCTTGATTGTACATTTGGACGAGCAATGGCATGGTAATTTTCAGCAATTACCGGTTGAAAGTGATCCCGAATTGGCATGTCAACTGGGGGGCATTGTTATCATTGTTGACTTGGTTGTTGTTGTTGCCGTTGTTTTCAACATTGGCCAACCTTTGACGAATTTCAGCATTTTCTTTTTGGAGTCTCTCCAACTCTTGTCTTGCTTCTTCAGTCATTTGTCTTTGTTTTCGGTAAACCCTTTCTGTTCTTGTGATTTCCGGATTGTACAGAAATTCAGAACCTCTTTGAGTCTTGGGCATACACTTAAGAGCAAGTACCTGGAAACACAAGAGAATCGAATCCCCAAAATCAATAGAACTCAAACACAATTATCACACAATAAAAACAAGTCCCCGGCAACGGCGCCAAAAACTTGTCGCGTGCTCACCGCAAGTGTACGGTGTCGCAAGTAATATAATCCGGGAGTACCGGGTCGAACCACGGAGACTTGTATTGTATGAGAATTATGTGTGAATTTCGAGTACGAAACCAAAAGTGCGAATGATGGTTGATTGAATAACGAAATTAACTAACTACTAAGCATGAACTAGATTACTTTGACTAACACAAGAGAAGCTAATTTACTCGAAAAGAACGATGAGACTAGGTTATCTCTTAGGAATATTTGTTCCACCTAGACTATGGGCACAACAATATAAACACTTCTAAATATTGCTCGCATTTGTGTAGGAGAAATTATTAAGTCTAAACTCCTCTCTCAAGGTGCATTTAGAGGTAAACTAGCAACAATCTCTTGTTCCATAGTTTATTATGCAATTAGTCTATTCTCCTCCTTGAATAATCATGAACTTTCATCCTATAATTAATCAAGCATGGATATCTCAAAGGTCTAATATGATTCTCTCATATCTAAGAACAAATCATATCACAAAAACTCTCTCTCAAGGTGTTTAACCAATAAACATTGAGTAATCCAAACATAAACATTCAAGCAATATTAATTGATCCATATAATCATGTACCCATAGTCTAGGGTTCACAAATTCCTAAGAGATAACAAGGATTTAGCTACTAAACATCATGAAAAGATTAAAGAGAGTAGGAATGACGGAACCCATGTTGTGGAGAATTTGAAGATGAAGTTGAGCCTCCAAGTGTTGAGATGAACAATTCCAAAATCTGTAGCTAAAATCAGGAATTAGAGTTTCTACAAAGGGAAAAACTAGCTCTAATGTGATGGGCTTGTGAATCTTCTCCTTCTTCTTGCTTCTAACACAACGTAGAGAAGACAGGCCTCACTGCGGCCCATTGCGCATTGGCGTGGTACCAATGCGGCGATGGCCGCATGAACGCCGCAGAAAAATGCCCGCAGCTTGAACTCACTGCGGCGTCGGCGCGGTATTACGGCCTCATGCTGCGGCCATGGCCGCAGTAACCTGTTTGAATAATTAAAAAAAAATGGACGAATCCGGATGAATGTTCATCCGGATTCGTCCGAAACCCAGAAAATGAAGAAGAGGAAGACGAAGAAGAAGAAGAAGAAGAAGAAGAAGAAGAAGAAGAAGAAGAAGAAGAAGAAGAAGAAAAGGAAGAAGAATTCGAAGAAGAAGAAGAAGAAGAAGAAGAAGAAGAAGAAGAAGAAGAAGAAGAAGAAGAAGAAGAAGAAGAAGAAGAGGAAGAAGAAGAGGAAGAATTCGAAGATGAAGAAGAAGAAGAAACAGAAGAAGAATTCGAAGAAGAAGAAGAAGAAGAAGAAGAAGAAGAAGAAGAAGAACTAGAAGAAAAGGAAGAAGAAACAGAAGAAGAAGAAGAAGAAGAAGAAGAAGAAGAAGAAGAAGAAGAAGAAGGATGAAGAAGAATGAAGATGATGATGAAGGGGAAGATGAAGATGGAAGAATGAAGAAGAAGAAGAATGAAGATGGAAGAATGAAGATGAAGATGGAAGAATGAAGAAAAATGTGAAGGAGGCGGATGAAAAAGAGAACCGAAACCCTGAAAAAATTACCGCGGCCTTCTGCGGCTAAGGCCGCGATAAACCTTATCGCGCCAAAGAACGTCGCTCTTATCGTAGAATGGGCTTGCGGCCCAAACCGCGGTAAGGGCCGCAGTAGCTTTTGTCTTCCCCAAGTAGTGTACGTGCTCTGCCTTCCCAAATCCTCTGCTCCGTGCTTTTTATTTTTGTTTTGAAATGTGGAGTTCTGCCTCTTCGTGACTAAGTTGGGCTTCTTTAAATAGGGAGCATTCATCTGCCCTCCATCCAACGGCTTGGATTAAATCATTTAATCAGATTGAACATCTGGTTATGGAGATCACCATGTACAAACTTAGGCCATGTACATGGTAATCGCCATGTATGACTTGAAGACGCACCCTGGAAATTTGGTGATTTCCATGCACAAATCAGTGGCGATCACCGTGTACAATATTTTGGGCACAAAGCTTCATCTCCTCCTCAAGTTTCCTCAAATTGTCAATTCAGCCCTGTTGTCTGCAAATTAATCAAATTCAATATAATGTGAGGGAAACTTTGTCCAACTACCTCCAAAATTCACCATAAAATATAAACAAAGTTTCCTATCAACAGTTAGTTTGTTTAAAAGAAGGGTAATTATCAAATACCCCCTTAGGTTTGCCATATTCTCCACTCCCCCTCCCCCACATTTTTGAAATTCTCAAAAAAACCCCTGAGATTTGATGAAATATGCAAAAACCCTCCATGAAGCCTAACACCGTTTATTTTTCTGTTATAGTTTTCGGTTTAATTACAAAACTTGAATCTAAATTTTTTAACCCATACTTAACAAGTTTACATTTTCACCTATCCCACCCACCACATCCTCAGCCCAGCATGTTGACCACCGCCCGACCGTTGTTGACCGCCACGAAATAGCGCCGCATAGCTACGGCTGAGTGCCGGAACCCCTGAAAGTTCTTGCACATCCCTGCTCTGACTTACTCGCGACGGCCTCGGCTTGCTCGTGACAGCCTGAGGCGTGCTCGCAACAGCCTAGGTTCGATCGCGGCAACCTTGGGTTCGTTCGTGTCAGCCCTGGGTTCGCAAACAGAGGCCTAGGCTTGCTCGTGGCGGTCCAAGGCTCGCTCACTCGAGGCGGTGCTGGGTTCGCTCCCGGCAAGCCTTAGGGTTTGCTCGCGGCGGCCTCCGATGAGTTCAGTGCGTTTGGGCGTCGATGGGTGCGATTGGGCAGCGGTCGGCATTATCCAGCAAGGTTCGAGGGTTGTGTGTTGAGAGGATGAGTTTGGGATAAAACTGTAATGTTTTAACATAATTAGGGTAGATTTGTTAGGCCTGGAATAGTCTAGGGTCAATTTTCGTAATTAAACTTTAAAAACTAACAGAATTATTAACGAATGTTAGTTTCATGGGGGGTTTTTGCATATTTCATCAAATCTCATGGGATTTTTTTCGAGAATTTCGAAAATGCGAGGGGGGAAGTGGAGAATATGGCAAACCTCGGGGGGTATTTGCTAATTACCCTTAAAAGTATTAGCACTTGGTCTAGTGGTCATGCTTTAGATGACATTTGTATAAGTATCGAGTTTGAGCCTCTAGTATCCCAACACCCTACCCCCTTTATATAAAAAAACGTTTGATTTTTGTTTTTTTATTAGAATGTCAAAGTTTAGGTATGAGATAAAAGACGTTTAGGTATGAGATAAAAGACTACTATGGTTGAGCGATAAGGTGTGAGAAGGAAAAAAGAGAAAATTGGCCCGAAAATCATGATGAACGAGACAATGACTATTTTTATAGTTTTATATCATATCGAATATGGTTCTGGTGGATTTTCTCTTAACCATCAATAAAGGCTAGTTAAATAAAATCGTATCCATGCAATGGTTTCTGATATATGATTAAACTGAACCATTATTGATATATGAATTAAGAGTCACTTAATGTTGACTCCATGCCACTAACAGCACTACTATATATGCTCATCAAGAACAAACAGAGAAAAATAGTTTGATCAATTCATAAAATCACCCAAAATACAAACAATTCAAATGATAGCCATTTTTTTGGACAACAATGGAATAATGCTCTAGGTAGGACGAATCCTCGGTCTACCATACCATACAAAAACACTTTTATCTCCACCTCATCCCCTACACCACCATCACTTACTCAGCGAATAAGACCTCACTTGCTGACTTTCGCCACTTATTGTATTTCTCTCCTATATAATTTTGTTCTAAATCGAAGAAAATATGAGAATTACAACAAATTTAAGATAACCTCGATTCGAGATAGACCCAAGTACTACCAACGTCTGGGAGATCCAAGCACGAACTGAAAGTGTGAAGCAATGGAGGCTTTAGGAGCAAAAAGAGAAGATAAAGAGTAGCTTAGAGTATACATTTATTAGGAATGCACCACTTCTAGTGTCGTCCACTCTACATATAGATGGATGCTGGAGCCACATCAGAGGGGTTTGATTAACGAATTTCACGTGAAACGCATAGATCAATGACGGAGTTACATGGAGACAGAGGGGTGTTGCTGCCCCCCTAAAAGTTGATGAGGTATAGGGTATAAATTATGAGGATTAATGTAATAATTTAACCACTTATCCCCCACTCAATCCAAATAATTTTTAAAACCACTTATTATTAAACCCCAACATAAATGGTCCATTCTTTTTCACACACCCAAATTGCATCAATAAAAGAAACCAAATCAACGTGGTTAGGTAAAATTCTTTTTGGTCCCTATTACCTATCTATAATTCTATCCAAGTCATTTAAATTCAATATGTTGTAGTAAATGCCCTTCTCATGTTAAAAAGCTAATAATTTGGGACCATGTCTAATTAAACTTTAATTTTGTTTTAATCAACTTTTAGTACATTTGAATTTTGGATTTATGTGTGGTAGTTCTTGAGATATTGTTTGGATATAATTTAATTTTTATTACTAAACCATTTTTATTTTTGTACTTGTCATGGGTTTGAGTTTATTATTTCACACATTTTTCTTCTTTTTAATGGTTATTTTCTCACTGTTTTTTGTTTATTTATTTGGAAATATTGCTTTACTATAAAAAATCAAGTAAAAAAAAAAAAGAACTCACGACACCAATTTAGTTGTATAATTCTTTTTTATTCTAAGTAAAAGGTTAACGAACTCATAATTTTTCGTAGGTCAGTTTTTAGGTTCTCAATCGAGTTAGGAGAATGATTAGTGACGACTCCATTGGAAAATCGCGCCGCTAACCTCCATTACTCCAACTATTAATATATATGGAGGTTGGTTTGCGGTCATTATAAAATAGGTAAGACCGACGTTTTATGGTTGCAAATTTCAACTCCTAATTTAAGTTACCCACCCGCCCCCCATATTTCGGATTTCTGATTCCGTCACTGGCATAAATTATTCCATAACGGCGCGAGAATCATTAGAGTTGATCCTGAAGGGTCGATAGCCCGTGGGTAGAGTCAATCATCGTGGTTTTGATTCGAAATGCTAGATGGAATACAAGTGAATCGAATACGGTCTAGTGGATATGCGGGTGAAAAAAAAAGTGTTCGTCTCATTGGAGGAAACTAACTAGCTATGCAGCTTACCCGTGCGGAATGCCGAGAAGACGATACATAGCGGCAAACTGTGATCAAAGCAAATGCAATTAAGCTTGCTGTAGCATATCCCTCCCTTCAACTAAGCTCACCAGAGCATATTCGCTATTTCTTCATTGTTAGAAGTTTGATTAACTTCTTTTTTTCCTCCTCATCAAACTATTTTTACAAATGTCATGTTCTTAAACAAAATTATTCTCAAGATTTAAAGTTTAAAGTTTTCATTCATTTTTACTCTCTACATTTCACAATCTTTCATTCATTTAAAAGATGAAAACTATTTTTCAGTTTATTTTCTTTCGAAGATGCGTTAATAACGTAATACATACTACTATTACTCAAAATTTAATTAAGAATTTTCATCCATGCGTTTTATTTTTTAATGTGTCCTCTATTTTTTTAACAAAAATAAAATTACTTATCAAAATAGTTTTAAAAATAGGACATGATAGAAAGAACCCATTATAAATCATGATCCCTATTAGATTAGTGCAGAATCAATGGCCTAATAATCACATGTATGAAATCCAATCCAAAAAGTTGATAAAATACACTTAAAACAACAAATTTACCCAATTCAGTTATGAATTATAATTTCTTAATTAGATAAATGGATTGATTTAGTGGGTGATTATTAAAATCCACGGATGAAGCTGAAAAAACCGGATCAGATGAATCCAATGGCTAGATTAATTAAGTTATTTACATAAGTAAAACTTTGCGGTTCATTGTCAAATTGAATGATTATGTTATTTATTCATGAATTAACCAAATTAATACACCTTGTTATTTCCTCTATGCTGCTTAGTTTCCAACGTAATGTGTGTGATTATTGTCCAAATTCCCCCCACATTTCAAATTCAATTTATAATCCTCCACCAGCTCGGAGCTAGCTAGCAGCTAGCTCTCGCTCTCACCCCAAACCCAAAATGGGTCACCCTGACTTGGCTGTGCTCAAAGCTCTCGACGGCGCCCACACCCAATGGTACCACTTGACGGCCATCGTCATCGCCGGCATGGGCTTCTTCACCGACGCTTATGACCTTTTCTGCATCTCCACCATCTCCAAGCTTCTGGGTCGTCTCTACTACTACGATCCCGACCTGGGCATTCCCGGAAAGCTACCAGATTTTATCAACAACTCTGTTACCGGCATCGCCCTCATCGGCACCCTCGCCGGCCAGTTGGTCTTCGGCTGGCTCGGCGACAAGATGGGTCGCAAGAAGATTTACGGTTTAACTTTGATTCTTATGGCCCTATGCGCCATCGGGTCAGGTCTTTCGTTCGGGTCGAGCAGAAAGGCGGTGATTGGGACTCTCTGTTTTTTCAGGTTCTGGCTCGGCTTTGGAATCGGCGGCGATTATCCGCTCTCCGCCACCATCATGTCGGAGTATGCCAATAAGAAGACACGTGGCGCGTTCATTGCGGCGGTGTTCGCAATGCAGGGCGTTGGGATTATATTCGCAGGCTTGGTCTCCATGGTTCTCTCCGCCATCTTTCTCAAGTTATATCCATCGGATCCTTGGGAGAAGGATCCCCTGTTATCAACCCGACCCGAGTCCGATTACTTATGGCGGATTGTGCTGATGATCGGTGCGTTGCCGGCGGTCGTCACGTTCTACTGGCGGATGAAGATGCCGGAGACGGGACGCTACACGGCTTTGATCGAGGGGAACGCAAAGCAGGCCGCGATTGACATGGGTCGGGTCCTACATATCGAACTCGACCCGGAACTGGACAGGGTTGCGAATTTTAAAGCGGCAAATCAGTACTCAATATTCTCCCGAGAATTCTTCGACCGCCATGGGCTTCACTTGATCGGTACAATGACGACGTGGTTTTTCCTCGACATCGCTTTCTACAGCCAGAATCTAACCCAAAAAGACATCTTTCCGGCTATGAAACTGACTCGGGCAGCTGAGCAAGTCAGCGCAATTCAGGAGGTTTTCCAGACTTCTCGTGCGATGTTCATCGTTGCCCTTTTCAGCACATTTCCGGGCTACTGGTTCACAGTCTTCCTTATCGAACGCATCGGCAGATTCATGATCCAATTGGTCGGCTTCTTCATGATGTCAGTGTTCATGTTGATTCTCGGGATAAAATACAATTACTTGAAGGAACACAAGTACGTATTCGCGCTCGTTTATGGGCTAACCTTCTTCTTCGCGAACTTTGGGCCGAACAGCACTACTTTCGTGCTGCCGGCGGAGATATTTCCGACGAGGGTGAGATCGACATGCCACGCACTGAGTGCGGCGTCGGGGAAGGCAGGGGCGATGATCGGAGCGTTTGTGGTGCAGACGTACACGCTTGATGGGGACTTGGAGAAGATCAGACATGCGATAATGGTGTTGGCATTTACGAATATGCTGGGTTTTTGCTTCACGTTCTTGCTGCCGGAGACGATGGGACGGTCGCTGGAGGAAATTTCCGGTGAGGATGGTCAGATGAAGAGTCATGAAGAGAAACAGAGGGCTGTTAGCTCCCCGGCATTGGAAGATAAGGAAGCTCCGTGATCTCTCGATCACTTGCTCTCTCTGTACAGTGTACTTTCCGTCCTGAAATCCGTGAGGTAATACAGGGGAATAAGCTAGAGTTACTACGGAGAACTCGCAAAAAGTACAGAAAATCCGTAAACTATCTTAGTTTTCACACATCAATCACTTAAGTAATTTGTTGGTTATAGGTGTCATTGAATTAAGGGGCTATATGAAGTAAATTTGTTACTCTATCTTGAATGCATATTTGTTCAAATTTATGGTGACTGAACAATAATTATTCTTCATATATATATATATATATATATATATATATATATATATATAAGCAAGCCATGGATTAGTTCATGGATTATCACGAAACCAAATAAAGCCTAATTAGGAAATTTCTGTTGATTACACCACATTAGCATGAATGTACGCAGGCGTCTATTCGATTAATATTACGTCATTTATGCTAATTAACATGATTAATTTTAGTCTTAAGCACTTGATCTAGTGGTCATGCTCCTAAAAACACTTGTAGAGGTCTCGCATTCGAGCCTTCGGTATCCCTAACCCCCAAACCCCTTTTGTATAAAAAAACATGATTAATTTTGAGGTGAAATTGTTTGGGTGTAAAAGGTTAATTGAGGATCAATCTCATGTTGTTTTGATAATTGAGATCTTTTGCTCGAAATCATCCACCTTCATACAGGTTGTGCATGACGACATATCGGAGGAGAAACAAGGGAATATATATAGTAACGACATATATCAGAGGAGGAAGCAACGATGGTGGTGGCCCTCGGGGAATTTGATCTCCCTCCACCTCCCTTGACACTAACAAGAGCAAAACTTTGGGTTTGATTATAAACGAGTTGGGGATTTCTAGAACTTTTTGTCGAAGTTACGATTTTCACTTGAAAAAGATTGATGCTTTTTTCGCTCAAAATAAAAAAAAAGTATACACTAGTAAGATGATTAGTTTATTATAATAAAAAAACGAGGTATACTACAAATGATGAAAGCTCAAGTATCATGTAACGTTTTGTTGAGAATAATGCTAATAAACCATGAGACGGAAGGAAAACATAATTTCAATTTTGATGCAAAAAATAACTGCTACTTATCTGTGTTGTGTCCCTCCACGCCCTCCCTGACCCGCACATATACCCCATTTCATGCTAACAGTCGTTACGTCGCTTGCTGTCTCGTTGCCCTTCCCTGCATTATCTCGCCTTCTTTAGAAAACCTAAAAGCAGATCTCGTGGTGACAAATATGAGCTTCATGGCGATCTCGTGGCGCTGAATTTGAGTTTCATGGCGATCTCGATGGTGGGAATGGTTGCAGGGCAGGTATGCGAGGGGAGACTACGTGACATTGGTAGGGTAGGGCGGTGGGCGGCTGATCAGCCGGGATATGCCGGGACGAAAGTGAGCAATAAAAATTGGTTTAGGGTATATGGTTGATTTAGTGATGTGTTTTCTTATGGATTAAGAAACACAATTGAAGGATCTCTTATTGACTATAATAGATTGATAAATTTGGCCAACACCCTCTCTTGAATCCAAGAATTGGTTCAAGCAAAAGAGAAGTTTTGTCAAGGGAAAGAAGATGGATCTAACACCTCTTTCTTTAAGAGAAAGCAACATTGGATTTAGAAAACTTGATCAAAACCTTTGAACAAAAGTTAAGTGAAAAAGTGTAGTAGAAATGAAGAGAAGTTTCTCTCAAATTTGCAAAGTGAATTTCATATATAATGTGTGTTCTCAAAGTGTAGAAACAACCCATATTTATAGGTAGGTAATTGACTTAGGGTAGAAAGAAATAAAGAAAATTAGAAATAAAATTAATGGAAATTTAATTTCTATACTAATTGACCAATTTATTTGCAACATTAGTTATCCTATTCAAGTGCCCAATTGATGCTTGTAACCTTTGGAGAGGAAAGTTGTAGAAGTGTATGTAAAGGTGAAATTGTCCCATTTCCTTCAACTTATTTCATTTTATCACTTGAGTCCTTTAGGCTTCCAAAGTGCTTTGTTCTTATTGGGCCCAAATGATGATGGATTAGATTTTGACGCTCCTTTGGGCTTGCTTCTTGGGTTTGACACTTATCCGTATTTTCCCTTCAACTTCTTTTATTTTGATAGTTAGCTCTTCAACTTTGGAGAAGCTAGCATTTAGGTCCATAGGTGGATTCACATCATTTAGGGTGCAAAAGTACAGAGGAAAGTGGAGGTTGTATTTTTACAATAACCTTGAGGTTTGACCTAATCTATATATACTTACAACCACCCTTGAGTTTGGTGTAATCTATAATTACACCCAAGTTTCTAGAAATCTATATCAACATCTGAGGTTTAGAGAAACCTATAAATACCCTCATCAAACGTCAATACCAACATCGTATATCTAAAATTAACTTTTAGATTATTGTTCTAACCAACCCTTAAACTTTTTTTAACCTTAATAATTTTTCCCCTAAAGTTTTCACCTTTAAATTATATCCAAAACTTCAACCTCCACCCCACACCCTAACGAACCACCTCTACTACCCCGCCGCCCACCACCCTGTCAGTGAACTTACCAAGCCTGTCACTATCCCTAACCCTCCCACCAACGAAGTCGAAGCTAGTCTTGATAGCGGTGTGATAGGGGGGATATTCTGAGCAACATTGGCAACGTGAGTTGTGATGCTCCAAACTCTTGATCCTTCATCGTGCGAGTCTCTTGTTAGTCTGGAATCGTTATGCAAGGCCAATGTCGCAAGCACGAGTCCAAGGTCCTCAATCACGAGCCTGACAATGGCAACAATGACAGTTCAAGATCCAAACATGGGCTAGATTTGTGAAGACAGTGGCGCGAGTGAAAAGAAGGTTGATTGGCATCGTCAGTGGTGATATATGACAACACCGTCAATGGCGGGTTGGGCAGCCACGAAGTGGAGATGGCTAAGGGTGGGGAAAAGTTTGGAATAGGTGTAAATAGGGAGAAGTTTTGAGTAAATAAGCACTCTAGTTTCACCAAACAAGGTGAAGAAGATGGTTTTTTTTTGTTAATATATAAGAGGTTGGATGCTCAAAGTTAAATATAAAAAATAGAGGAAGCAAAATGTAATTAAGATGATGTAATCATAAATTCGCACATATGTTGTAAATTGAGTACTAAATATAAATGGCTCAAAAGAATTATGGTAAAATTGTAAATTCAAATATATTCAAGTGATAAATTTGATCTTAAATCAATTCAAAATATTAAAATTGATACAAAACTAAAAACTTTTTCCCTTATATTATTATGACATCTACTACATAACATTTATGATAGTTTGATGGGATGTGGTGAATAGTTGCTATTTTGTTTTATCTGTTTTTCTTCCCAATCAAAATGACACCGTTTTAACATTTTTTCTATATGTTTTGTGCAATGGTGAATTAGTTACTATTTTGTCTTTTCTGTTTTTCTTGTCAGTCAAAACGACACCGTTTAACATTTTTTCTTATCTGTTTTGTGTGAAAATCATAACTGGTATGTGAGTGTTAGGCCTTTGGTCTTGCCCACGTGTATTTACAATGATTTCACAAATGCTTTTTTTTTATTATCACCTATTTATCTCGAGTTCACCAAGTGTATGTCATTCTATGTTAATATTCATAAATCACAAAACCAACTCTCATTTATGCAAAAGTTCATTTATGCAAAAGTTCAGAAACTCGTCCCACAATTTTAAAATCCTAATATTCCCCCACCATCTTCTCCACCCATAATCTATGTCACCCCTGTACATCACCCACCTCACCTGCTACCACCATCACCACTATCTTCATCACATCGACATCACCGTCATAAGCTAAGCCCACCGCCATCCCGATTTTGCCGCCGCCAGGCCGAGCAGTAGTGATCTCGTGTCCTCCGATGTTTCAAATCTGAAGCAATCGGCCACCTCCGCCATCGATTTACCACACCTCACCAAGCATCGCTTGTCTCGCAGTCAAGCCATGCTCATGTTGTCGCCCACCAACGTTATGGTTGTCCTTCCGAGGAAGAGCTCATCACGATTCGTGATGAGGTGTCGAAGTACATGTTCGACGGCGGTTTGGTAACAATTATTTCCTCTCAATTTGACGACTAGGTTTGAATTTCGAAAGTTTAATGTTGATTTTAGGGGGAATTTTCAGAGATTCTTCAGTACCAAGCAAAATTTCGCCATTGATACAAGGGAGGAAAGAGTGAGGAAATCGAAATTGTCAAATCCACAGGGTGGGCAAAGATGGTGAGTGGTTCGGTGAGGGTAGGTATACGGGCCGGCGACGGCGGGGTGTAGTGGGTGCACGGGCTGGGCAAGCTGTTGGGAGGCGATGCTGGAGGGAGAGGTGGCGATGGTGCAAGCGGTGAGGCGATGGTTGGCACGGTGGTGTGATGATGTGTGACTAAAAATGCTTTGAAGGTTGAATGTTAATTCAAGTAAGTTTAGGGATGATATGGGGTTTAACAATTGATAGTTGAAATCGACAAATCCATTATTTCCTTACACTTAGTGCCTTTCATCACTTTTTAGCATCTCCTCTTTTATGCGTATTCTTAAGAAGAAAAACTTATAGGTTTTTAAAATAATTTATTTACTAGGACATGTTTTTCTTATGATTATTGCGTTTATTTTTTTGATGTTGTTGGAGATTCGAATTATTATCGAAAAGAATTAATAAAAAATTCATAAAACTATTTTTAGAAATTACACATGTTAATTTATAATCTGCATCTAAATTATATGAATTTGTACATCAAAATGTTTTTTTAACTGATAGATTGGGAATATATTAAGGAAGAAAGAATAAGAGGGAGAGAGATCCGCCAAACTACAACAAAGGCTTGCCACGAGAAGCGGGACAACTGAAGCTAGGCGGAGGAACAACCTCACCCTTACAACGAGAGGACAAAATAAATCAAAACCAAGACCCCAATAAACACAACGAACCAACCCTACAAACAAGATGACACCGAGAAAAACGCAAAACACTCCACAGACGGCAAAGTCAAAGAGATGAAAACTATCCTTCGCCTTCGCTGGGCGAAGAATCGGGTGAAGAAGCCAATCACTCCATGAGATGCTGATGTTCTGACTCCTGCTAGAGAACCAAAGGTAGGAGAGCACCTGGATGTTGCTGAAGATTTCAGATGCTCTCCACGGGATGTTTTGCTTGACCCAATTGTTTCTAGCTCTCCACAAGGACCACGCGGAAACATACGCCTGGCCAGACTTGGCGAGAACCTGGCAGATGAAATCATCACCTACAACCTGGACAAAATCAAAAAAATCTGAAGCATCCGTGTTGCACCATGTCGCCACTGCTTGCCAAATCTGCACAGCCCGGGGGCATCGAACGAGGGCATGATTTGTCGTCTCGGGTACGTGCTGACATAACCGGCACTGGGTTGACTCGATCTCCAATCCTCGCCGCCTCAACTGCTCCAACACCGGAATGTACCGACGCGTGGCTCTCCATATAAAGACGTTGACTTTCTTCGGGACTTTGTTGCACCACCGCATTGGGATATCATGACCCACTGAGAACTTTGAGGCCAACATCTGAGAAAAAAGAGAGACGGTAAAAATTCCATCAGGCACATGCCTCCAACACCATTTGTCCGGCTTGTCTCGATTGACGTGAACTCCTGCAAAGTGGTTAGAAGTTTTGAAAATCTCCTTCCGCCTCCCTCTCAATGGCCTCCTCCAACTCCATTGCCAATGCCCCTCCCTCTCATCCCACCTAATCTTTTGATAACCCAACTTTCTGATTTAAGTCCAACTCGTACAATCTTGAATCTAGATTTGAGCGGACCGTGCCCCACCCAAACATCATCCCAAAACCTAGTGTTGTTACCCATTCCCACCGTCGCCTATACAAGTTTCTGAAATCCGAACCTAACTCCTCTATCTCCACCACGGCCTTCCTAATATCTCTCCAGACACTCCAGCCACCCTCAACCTCTCTCATCTGCAAAGTACCAGGCCTCCCGTCGTAAATACTGGCCACCACCTTCGCCCATAAACGATCTCCTTCCTTAAGCCACCTCCACCTCCATTTTTCTAGCATTGCCAAATTTTGCCCTTTCATACTACCCACACTCAACCCCCTACTTTACTATCCTCAAACAACCTTTGAATCTTTGCCCATATCATCTTCCTACCCTCCCCCTGAAACCCCCAAAAGAATTTGTTTGATTCTCTTTATATTCCTCACCACTTCAGCCGGCACGGAACACCAAAAGGTGATACAGGAAGACTTCCCAGGCGAGTTCACTAATGTTAGGCGACCACCGATAGATAAGTAGTTTGCCTTCCACCCGATAACCTTTTCTTGAGTTTCTCCACAACCGGATCCCAACTTTTAATTCGACCCATATTCAAGCCCACATGCATCCCAAGATAAATGAAAGGCAAGGTTGCCGCTAAGCAACCCCACAAAGTAGCGACCACGGATACTTCTTCCTCGTCAATTCCCACACCAAAGAGCCTACTCTTTTCCATGTTTATTTTTAGGCCCGATGTCATTTGAAGCCTTTGGATAAGGCTCATTAAAGATCTTCCATTCTCTACCGACCACTCCCCAGAACACCGCATCATCCGCAAATTGCAAGTGAGAGACGGTGACCCATGTTTTCCTACTCGGACGGTCGAAACACACCACGACTAATTGCCTCCCCATCATCAAGTTGAGGGCTTCGCAGCCAATATAAAAAGAAAAGGTGACAAGGGGTCCCCTATTGCAGCCTCGCTCCATTCCGCATTCTGCAATAGAGCTCCCATTTACTAAGGCAATCCTTGCCGAATTCAGGCACCCCATTATCCGACTTCTCCATTTAGCCCCAAAATTCATCTGCTGCAGGACCGAGTCGAGGAACTTCCGGCTGATGGTATCATATGCTTTTGCAAAATCCACCTTTAGAAGAAGCATCGATGCTTTTCCTTCTTAACCCAGAAACCACTTCATTAACAATCGAGAATGCCATCGATTATTTGCCTCCCTTGATAAAAGCTGTTTGGGTTTCTCCCACTAACCCTTTCAACATCACATTCAGCGTTCTGCTAACAGTTTTGCCACAATTTTGTAGAAGCACCCAATAAGGCTGATCGGGCAAAAATCGGATATCAAAATAGGATCTTTGACCTTTGGGATCAGAGAAATGAAGGATGAGTTGCACCCTGCACCAAACCTTCATGATGTTTCAAATTTGCGCACAGTCGCAACCACATCCTGCTTGATGATGTCCCAGTTTGATTTGATGAAGTTAAAGTTGAACCCATCTGGACCTGGAGCTTTATCCCCTCCACACAACCAAATTGCATTCTTGACCTCACCCTCCGTAAAAGGCGCTTCAAGAGATGAATCGGTCATCGGTAATTCTCCAAAATCGTGACTCGTGAACCGAGGTCTCTCTTCTACCGATTCTTTAAATTGATTTTTAAAGTAGTCCATAATCGCTTCTTTGATTGATTTTGGGTCCTCAACCCATGAACCATTGATTAACAGCCCATTCACCGAGTTTTTGTTCCTTCGCCCTTTAACCACCGTGTAGAAGACCCTGTTGTTTTCGTCCCCTTCTACCGCCTATTGGACTTTCACCTTTTGTTTAAGATCTCTGGATACGATCTTTTGCTCCTCAAAATAGCAAAGTTTTGAGTCCCTCCATCTAGACTAAGATCATGATGTTCATCTTTTATCCAAACACAAGAACTCCTATTCGCATTTCTCTACATCCTCCACCCCCGTCTGTTTGATTTTCGCCACTCTTTTATCTTCCTTTTGAGAACCTTGAACTTTTGAGCTCCCATTCCGTCTTCACAAGCTCTCAAAATCCCTCTATTCTGAGCCATTTGTCAAAAATCTGAACGGTGACGGGCCAAAGTCCAACGTTCGCTTTTAATACACCGGGCAAAGGTCAGCAAAAACTCTATCCCCTACCACCGCCACCACATCCGGCCAATCTTCCCAAAAGAACTTGCTCACTAGGAATCTATCCAATTTGCTGGATTTGAGCCCGTCAGAGCTCACCCAAGTAAACCTACGACCTCCCCGTTTCACCTCCCACAAATCATTAGATTTGATGAAAGAGTTGAAATCAGCAGCCCTGATAGGTTTGAATCGCACCCTTTTCTCTCATAAAACCGCCGCACCACATTAAAATCTCCCATTATGCACACTACCTCTCTGAATCCCGGATCACGAGCTCAAGTTGTTGCCACAGAGACCCGCTTCTCCTTTGGTTAATTTGGGACCATAGACATTCAGAACATATACTTTCTCTGTTTATCTTTCCATCGACCTACTAAACCCGGATACCCAACACCCGAGAGAATTTCCTCTGTTACCTAGACGTCCTTATTCCGAGAAGAATACAAGCCGCCTGACCTTCTTACTGATAGTTGTTGAGCAAAACCCAAATCACCGTGTCTCCAAAGATTTTTATGTGAACCCAACGTCATGAGACATAATCGTCTCTGCAAGGCTAGAACATCTACCTTTTTTGGCTACCAGATCCTTTAGGTGTCTCAACTTCTCTCCACTCCCTAGACCTCGATATTTAGAGATAAAACTTTCATTTAAGAAGACCCAACTCTCCAGTGAAGAAGCTGATTACCTTGGTTTGGAAAAATGAAACCCACCGTTGCTCTGATTTCTCTGGTCCCATTCACCGATGTTGTTGAAGAGTGTGCTTCCCGATCGCTGTTAGCTAGGTCCATTGAAGATCCAACTTGTATCCTCCATGATAAGTTTGTGAGGTTTGTGCTTTCGACGGGCCGCCATCTTCATGTCTCGAAGAGAAAATTTTGCAAAAACGCCTCCTGTTCTTTGTTGAGTTTCAATCCAATGAGCCGACTTTGAAATCTTGCGTCGGCCTTTCCTCCTTTTCCGGTTAATAATGTGGAACTCCACCACCTTTGCCGCTTCTGAAGAAGTGATTGAGAGTTGGGAACCTCCATCTGATCTGTGATTTTTGCCCCTTATTGTTTGGCTTCTCAAAGCCCCAAACTATGTGTAAAAATTGGCCCAAATCTTTTAGAAGTCTCCACTTGCGTATCTAGCATATCCAAATGGTCTACATGTTGCTCTCCTTTAAAGGCCCACCTTTATCACTTGTTGATTGTTGAGTGCAGCTCCACTCCACATGGGCTTGTACAAGTTGGTCCATCACTCACCGCAACCTTCCTTTGTATCTTACCAACAGGCCCACTAGCACTTTGAAGCCCACCAACCCCACTTTGCGTCGAGGCACCACCTCCCGGATGAGCTTTTGAACTGCCACACCTTTTCCCTGTAAACCCGCTGCTGCCGTAGAAACTTTTCGACACCTTTTCACCAATTTCCATGTCGCCCGTATTGTTTAAATCTCCCCTTTCCCGGTCAATCCATAAAACGTTCCCCAACATGGATTTTCGGCTGTGGATAGCGACATCATAGTGTGAGATTGACTCAGGTATCGAGGCATCATCGTCTTCGTCATACTCCTCCTCTGAGCTTCGCCGCCCCTCCTCCTCCGATTCTAGCTTGGTTTCTGGGTAAGTGACTGCCAAAATATATCTTACTATACGATCAACAAAACCACTTAAATCTCCCACCACCCTAACTTGATGCTTTATTCCTTCCACCTCCAAAAGCACGACTGAATCTATCGACTCCGGCTGTGACGCTAGAATGCAGGCTCGTCCGATAAAAATATGCTGCCTCTGCGTCGTGAACTCCTCAATTTCAATTACCTTCCCCCAATGGCTAGCTATCATTTGAAAGGTTTCCAGATTCCAAGCCCGTAGAGGGATTCCAGATATGTCTAACCACAACAATCGTTGTTTTTGTGGAACCTCATGTTTAGCGCTCCAATGGGAGATGGTAATGAACCATTCAAAGAGATTTGCTTTGCCCTCCTCTAGCACTTTGGTGGCTAACTTAGCCGATTTGTATTCAAGCATCACCTTTAGGCCCCCTAGATATATTTCACAACATTCCTCAAACCTCTCATCCACCAACAATGTGCTCAATTTTCCCAGCAAGGAAGCGTTTTAATTTCCCCACTAGGCATCTGTCCACCACTGCCTTTATCACCTCTAGGTGTGGCTTTGAAAACCAAAGGAAGCACCCGTTCTCACCCACGATTTTCTACGCGAAAGGACCTTTGATCAACAACCGATTTGCTCTTGTGAGTTCCTTATGCCATGCGAGCTCCACTACCCCTACTATCTCGACCTGTAAAGTCGTGTTTCGCCGTCCTTCTCCTCGTTGAAACTTTGCCTCGTTAATAACCGGATGCTTGTCTCCCACTGCTACAGCCCGTATTTGTTCCACGGAGAGTTTGCATCTCTAACATCTTTGAACTTAACGAAACCAAAACTCTTGCCCTCCTTGGTTTTCTTGAATGGTATGAAGATGTCTACGACACACCCGAATAGCGAAAGTGATTCCACATGCTTGCCCTTGTCCAATCTTGAGAGAAGTTGGTGAAGAACAAACTCTTACCACTGTCCACCACATCAATAAAATCCTTGTTCGGAAGACGCCCTCTGTATCCTAACCTGTGCCCATACTCCCGGCTTGGTGGTTCTCTTTCTCTCTAGCTTTCTCTTTCATCGGATTTGATTGATGATTTTGTACATTAAAATGTTGAAGGAAATAAATCATAAATTAAATGATGAAAAAGAAACGTATCATTCTTTTAGAGATAAAAGAGATCATAATTTTGGCAAGAATGTGAAAAAGTGAACTTTATGTTAGAAAAGAATTAAAGGAAAAAATAATTTGTTAGATTTTTATTGTTTTGCTGCCGTGAACACTTTTCTATATGCTTCATTTGTATTATATTCATATGTTTGATTGGACTTTTAAGAGTTTCTTCCAGCACCTTTTAGAGTATGCACAAGACTTCAGATTAAGAAAATAAGGAAAGTCAGATAATAATAAATAAATAGTTTTAGAGCGAACAAAAGTAAAGAGTGATTAAGTAAAATGTGTATATATTACTCCCTCCGTCCAAAAAAGAATGCTTCATTTTTTTGAGCATTTAATCTATGAATTGTTTTCTCCAATCTTTTAATTTTAAAAATGAAAAAGTTTATATGCAAATGATAATTGAATGCACTTTGTAAATATATTTATTTTAAAAATTTTAAAACAATTCTTCATAACAAAATTTGAGGTCAAACGGAGCATTCTTTTTGGGACGGTGGGAGTATTTTTATAAAAGGAACATACTTTTGTGAGAATCCAGAAAAATACTCCTCTATCATCAAATAATTACACAATTTATTTTAGCTATTTTACAGTATTTAATATATGTTTTTTCATGAATGTTTAGACATCTAAAGTTAAATAATTTATATGTGTATCATAATTTACAACATACATTTTCTAAATATTATTTTAAATTTTTTTCACTACTTATCTTTATAAATATTTGAGTCGAAATATTGAATCTTGAAATATGAAAGTCAAATCTGCAATTATTTGAGGACGGAGTAAGTAGTACATAACTTTTTTAGGAAGAAGACAATAACTCTTGCAATAATTTAGTACCCTTTTATTTGATCAATACCCTATATAACCACTTGAATGATGTTTTTAAATGGAAGAAACTCTTAGGTTTGTTGTTTTAACTAACACCATCAACTAAACTATACACATTATTCAAAATCATGCTCTCATTCTCTACTTTTTCCTCACAGCATTTGCATCATCTAATAATAATATTTTTATATTTTATTCAATCTTTACATTTTAATTTTTATTGCGCATCACACCATATCATTTTGCCGCAGCGAAGCGCGGCCTCCAACACCTTGTAGTCTATTAAAAGCCGAAAAGTATAAGAGTATCTCCAACAGCTTCTTCAAAATGGAAGTAAAAGTCATATTCTCCAAAAATATTGCTCCAACTCCAACAACTTCCTCATTTTGGAGAATCTTGTATTTATTACAAAAATAAAATATTCTGCATATTGAATAATAATTAATGAATTATTTGGAGAAAGAAGAGAGATCGACGAGAGATGTTTAAGCCAATCACACATAGCCAAAAGAGATGAGAGATGAGAGAGGTTTTAAAAAAGTAGATTTGGGGAGATTCTCCAAATTTTGGAGAATGCTCCAAATTTGGGAAGACTTCCCATATTTTTGCCTCATTCCTCATTTTGGAGAATATGGGCTGTGTGGGCTGTTCTGGCGTAGCGGGCCGAAAAGAGACAGGAAAGAGCGGTTAATCCAAAAACCAGTTAACACGCAATAGGGTTGAGGAGGCAAACAAAAGTACTCCGTCCTCCAACTTCAGGACTGATGAAGCTGGATATGGAAATCGAAGAAATCGAGGCGGTGCTCGAGAAAATCTGGGATTTGCACGACAAGCTTAGCGACGCTATTCACTCAATCTCCAGAGCTCACTTCCTATGCTCCATCAAATCCCTGCGGAAATCGGAGAAGAAGAAGCTCTTCTGCGACGTCAATGGCGAAGAGAACCGCAACGGCTTTGTCTTCGTCAAGGATCTCCGGCCAGACGATTCCGACGCCGCGATTCAGGAGGCTAAGAGTCTTAACGCAATTAGAACCGCGCTCGAGAACCTCGAAGATCAGCTTGAATTCTTTCATGTGAGTTTTCTGCTCCTCTCATTTTCATTTTGAGAAATTACGGCAAGTATTTTCCTCATTTCTGCGGCACGTTTTTTTTTCCTATGATTTTCGGTTGTATTACGGCTAATAACGGGAATTGATGGACCAGATTTAAGAGCGCTGCGAGAGCTAGATGTCAACTGATTTTATACGCATAAGAGGCACTTTTTATGATGTATTTTTTTACGTTGTCTCGTTCCCTACCAGTTGAACGAGATGTATTATGATTTGCGGAATTTCTTTGGCATTTTCTCTGACTGATTTGCATATTTTTCTGCAATGAGATGAGACTGCTGAGGGAAACATGGCCTGGACAGGTTCTGGGAATTGTTCCGATTTACTATTTTTATTGATTTTTCTTTCTTTTTTTATATAAATATTTTATTTTATTTGAGAACAACGGTCCGCCATGGTGTGTTTAATAATTTGTCTTGGTTCCATGAAGTCTTCACTGAAACTATGAAGTAAGTCTAAGCTTATTTGAGAAATGCTTGCATGGTTGTTCTTGACTTGAGTGAGGTGTATGTATTACCTGTGTTCAGAAAGAAATAGATTAACCAGGAGATTTTGTCATGCTTGATATGATATTTGCATAATAGTTCTCCAGTTTGCTCTATGCTAATCAAGTTCTTTATAGATTTTAATGCATCCTTACTTTTTGAGCAATTGCATTTTGGTGAGTACAGGAGCGGAGCCAGGAATTATTGTGAGCAGGTGCATAAGTAGTTAACCAGTAGGATTTTTTTTGAGTGGGTGCATAACAAAATATTCAGTGTGGGCATAAATGTATATTTTATAAGACTTTGAATACTACAACCCTATTTTTTCCAAATTTGAGTGGTGACAATTGCCACCACTCAAGACTACATGTCGCCGCCCCCGGGTGAGTAAGAGGTGGTGAGCTCATAGTTTGGCTTGGATGAAGATTTTCGGTATTCTTGTGTAAACAAAACCAATAAATGACTAAAGTGCAACAGGAGATCGGGTAGAAGTTTCTGGTAGGTTTTTAGAAGTTAATGTGAATAGAGACCTCACATACCAGTAAGCATTTTGAGCTAGTAAATGGTTGGAAATTGGGTGCACTAATCCTAAATTTTGTTGAAGTTGAGTTCCTTACAGTATTCACGGACATAGTTTTAGTGGACATAGTTTTAGTGTTTAGTTGATTTCTGTAACCAACTAGTATAGCAACATTTAAGTTTCCTGCCACATTTGGACTTGTAATTCCTAAATGTGTCTCAAGTGTCTCTTAATGCAAAACAGTACTGTTTCTACATATCTTGAATGCATTAGTAGGCCTTATCATTCTGTAGATCACATCTTGCAACGTCATATCCTCGTAAATCTGGCTCACACTTTCAGAACAATCTGGAAGATATACCACTGATAGGACATTTGGTATTCTGATAGTCGTATTAGAGCAACTCTATATTACTCCGTCCGTCCCGTTTTTTTGAAACACTTCGTTTGGGCACAGGTTTTTAGGAGCTATTGCGTTTTCCATCTCTGTCCCTCTCTTGACCTTCACCCCTCTTAAAAAACCTGCTTGCTTCTCTCTCTCCCATTAGATTGCCTCTTTCTTCCAACTCCATTAAAATCTTTCATGTTTTTTCACGGATCAAAAGCAGATTCGCATCCACATGGTTTCTTCTGCAGGTTTAATACCCTTCATCATCGCCCTCCAGCGAGTCTCCTCGCCAACATGAAGATTTGGTGGTATTCTAAAAAAATTGAAGAAATTAACCGCTGGCGAGTTTCGATCAGTGGCAGCCGGCGAGTTCTGATCGTCATTACACTCTGCCGAGTTTTGATCAGTGGTGTCGACGGTCTGATTTGGTGAATGTTTGAAAAATTGAAGAAATTGGATGAAGGCGATTTACTGCCCTTCTGTCTTGTATCCAATGAAAGCCAAAGGGATATAGATTAAACAAGAAAAACTAAGTAAACAAAGAGACTTGTGATGGAGGAGATCATTCATTTGAAGGGGAAGAGTTTGACAGAGTAATGAGGAAGAAGAAAGATGAAGGCTCTACGGCTACAAGGACTTTGGCAGAGGAGAGAGAAATAAATGAAAAAAATTGGACTTTTAAAGAGATGAGACTCATGTGGGAGAGATGAAATGTAAAAAGATTGAGGGTAACATAGTAATTTCATAGTAAATTTTTTCTAAAAACGGAAATGTTTTGATAATTTAGGGACAGCCTAAAAAGGAAAGTGTTTCAAAAATTTTGGGACGGATGGAATACATTTCTGATGGTTGAAAATACAAAATTTGTTGGACCTTAACTTGATTCCTGATTACTGTGTATAACAGAATTGATTCGAAAAGGATTATATAACTTGAAGAATCCCTTTTTAATGGTCTGTTAAACTATTTGATCACCGACTTTGTCGTCATCAAGTACTCCGTATTTGTTTTAGAGAGTGTAATATTGGTTAAGCTCTTAGCTGTGAACTATTCATGTAACCTGATTAGATTATAGATTGAGCTCTCACCCTTTTGTGTTCTACTTGACAGACCCTACAGACTCAGCAGAGAGCGGAGAGAGATGCTGCAATTGCAAGATTAGAACAAAGCCGGCTCATTCTGGCAATGAGGCTAAGTGAACACCATGGTAAGAAGTACAAGGTCCTTGAAGAAGCTTTAGCTTTTGTTGGAGATGTACATGACGCTGCCCGATTTATTTCACCTGACAACCTATATAGTTCACCGGTCAGTCCCTCAGGTCCAAATGTAACACCATCTCGGCAGAAGGGGCCTAACATACTGATTAAAGTTTTCATTTCAAGTTTCGACTTTGCGAAGAGGGCCCTGAGTTTGAGTCATATGGGTGGAATGCTGAGTAATGCAGCTTTATTTGCAGTGAGCATGATTGCAATGCTGCATCTGCAACGGGTTTCTCATAGGCGGCCTCTCATGCAAGAAGATTGCATGAATGGCAAGAGAACTTTGGGGAGAAATTCTCAGCTTGTGCAGCCATCATCCAGTGGTCAATTGAGCCACTTGGATGTCTTACTGGCGCGTGGTTAAGCATTGAACCTGAAGACATGGAAATTAAAATAGCAAAGAGGATTGATATTGGGGAGGCCTCTTATCTTGACAAAACCAGAGGAGTTGTTTTAAATTTGTGCCACGGGGTCTGCCAGAAAAGGCTTTTGATATCGGTGTGGTTGGGTGTGAGTAGAGGTTGGAGCTGGTGTTGAGGTAGAAGCTGGTGCTGGCATCGAACTGCAGAATATCAGCTTGTTGCAGTTCTTGCTGGAGTGGTGGATGTGCATATAGGGATAGTAGCTGCATGGAAATTTTGGGCATGCCTCGCTGTTAATGTAGTTTGTATATTCAAATGTCACGTATTTTGGCATGTTCATCATATATGTGTGGAGCATGGTTTCTTTGTTGCAACATCCCAAGTGATGCTGCCTGCTTGCTGCATGTTATGATGCATTATTAAGAGCATTGGGGATTGTAATTGGAGAGCAATTTCAAGGATTGGAGATAGGCCCAGTGTGAGTCTGATGATGACCTTAACCAAATCGTGATGGTCGTCGTTAAACATAACCCAGGGAGGGGCCATGGTCCCGCCAGTTCGATCAATTTGAGAAGTTGAATCGTAAATTTGTCAAACCAGATCGTATTGAAATCTATTCTAGAGAGACTGAATGTCCATAGCCGTGAGAAAAGGTGCAGACAATTTGGAACTAAGAAGAGTCAAAAGATTTATACGGGCACAACTTCACTCGATTCTGTTCCTACCTTATTCCCAATTGCAGATATCCATTTCATATTTCGAGCCTGGGATGCGAAAATGTGTCTTAACCCAAAAACAGCTTAATTTTAATCACGGTTAACATATGTCATCAATGACTCGTATAGAACTATACATATGACGGAATGTAAGCGTCAGTTACGGTGTTCCCAGGATGCGAAAACGAAAAGTCAATGTCGGAAAGTGATTAAGATGTGTAAACATGATTAATCGCATACAGTCAGCAGCCACAACAGCAAAAAAGGTGTAGTTTGAACAAATATTCACAATTAATTACTTCCGGCTTTGCAGGCCAGGTAGGTCAGCTGTTGGTATCAAAACATTTCTTTTTTCAATTTGACTAGCTGATGCATCAATCAATGTACGCCACGAAATATATTAGAAGAAGAAACTGGAATAAATACTTACTATAAAGCAAATGACAAAATGAACTACGTACCTCACCTGTTGCTGTCTCTCCCTTTTTCTGGTTTCTTTCATTTTGTCAAAGTTTGCTTCCTCTCGTCTCGCTGGAATCCTATAAGCCCTTTTACTCTCAGTAAATCCTACAATGCTCTTTAGAGTACAAATTTTAATAGTTTTGGATAATATGTAAAACCATCAATTTGACACTTTTTTTTATAAAAAAAATGTGGAGGGATAAATAGTTGTCAACACATTTTTCAATTGTTGGCACATCTTCTCTCCCAATTAGCCCATTTGATCCTAATTTTCTTCGCAACACATTTTAACATGTTCTTAACCAACTGCTACTATTTCTCTAAATTTTAATCTTCTCTCTTAACTTTTTAATCTTCATCTCTTTAATTAGGAAATGCTGGGAGAAACGAAAATTATGGTAAGTGTCCAAAATGACATCCAAGGGTCAATCTTGTGCGCTGCGTGGAAGGTTACCTTTTGAAGTCTGAACACACTCTCTTTGATTATTATTCATTTAAACGATTAAAAGAGCAATAATATATCTTCATCAAAAAATAGAGAGCAATAATATATATATATAGGGAAAAAAAACAAGCAACAAATTGTCATATTTTTTTTTTTGAAAGATCATGAACAATTCAGGGTCGAGGAGGGGAGGATTCGGCAGCAACTAGCCAACCTGAGTTTGATTTCTCTATCTCCAAATGAACAATAATATGCCTTTACACAAGTTTGATTTTGTGGGGTCCCATTGTAAAATTTTAGTTATGGCTGTAAAACCGAGCTCGAACGTGCTCTATTCGAGTTCGGTTGGAATGCTTCTATCGATTTTGAGTTTGGCTTGATAGCTTAGTGAGCCTTCATAATGTCGACTTGAATTCGACTCAATTGATTGTTCGAGTTCTTCTCAAATACCTGCGAACTGCTCAAAAATCTATTGATGGCCGAACGTCTACGGGATCAACCATCTAATTCTTCTTCTGGAGTCTAGTCACGTGGGTGACCATGGTTGTCGTGGGTTGCTCCGCTTGCAAAGAAAGCCACACGGAGGGTGCTTCGGTTAACGGGCCTCCGACACTCAAATGAGTACTTTTGTTTTTAGAGTGAGAAAGTTGAGAGAATGCATAGCGAAGTAGTGATAAGATTACCCATGCGATTTGGCTTTTATAGAAGTGCACACGTTGGTAATATGTCTATGGTCTGAACATGGTGGACGACCACCTTTTACGTGTCAGACAGCGCCTTTTTGGAGGGTTCGGCGGGCCTAGGTGAAAACCTGCATGTCCCCTGATAGCTTTATGGCAGTTGTCAGGTGTCAGATGGCGGGCGGCGCGCTTAGATGACAAAAGGTGCGTTTTGCATTAAATCCGATCGTAGCTCCGGTCAGTCCTTCGACGAGAAACGTGCTCGAGTTTAATGGGCTTAGTGGCCTTGGAGTTTAACTATGCTCGAGTTTAACTTGATACTTTATACTCCCTCTATCCCATAAAGGTTGTCAACATTACTATATTGGGTCGTTCCACAAAGGTTGTTAACTTTCTTAAAACAGAAACTTTCTATCACAATTTTTACCATTTTATCCTCTTATCTCACACCATGGATCGACAAGTTTTTCTCTTTCCTCCCACTAAACTTAAAATTGGAATCCACAAAATTTTCTCATTCTTTCTCCTCTTATCTCACACCATGGATCGACAAGAATTTTCTCATTCTTTCTTTTTCATGGGGTAATTTTGTTAACACACTACTATTCTCACACTTTCCTTAATATCTGTGCTCAAACAAATCATACAACATTTGTGGGACTGAGGGAGTAATTTGTTTAGTCCTAATAGTTTATTATTTTAGTCAACTAGGATCTTATTACTTTCAAATTGCTCCTTATAATTTATAAGTTCAATAACTTAGGTCTCATTACTTTAATTATTTATATCAGAACTATCTTAGATTCTTCTTAATATGTAGTGCTTAATAGCTCGATAAAATTTTGAGCATTGAACTCTACTTGAACTCAGTAATACATTATTCAATAACACACAAGTCGAGTTCGAGTAAATTTAATAAAACCTCGGCTAATTCACAATCACAATTTTGGTTTATTTTCCTTTTCCACATACATACTGTCTGCCTTTGACATTTTTAGAATATTTACTCCCTCAGCTCCGCCCATATTTATTCACTTTTACCAAATATATCACTTCGTCCGTTTATTTAATTTATTATTTTATTTCTATATCAATTCAAATTATAAAATTAAAATTTTCATATCCAACTAAAAATTTGATATCTTAATTTTATAAATATATTTTTAGATATTTTTTCATTAATAAATAGTATAGATAAATTGAAATCAAATTGATATAAAAATTCAACTATTTCATTCTATTTGATACAGAGGGCCCTCCTCCGTCCCTGAAAAATTAAGTGAATTGTTTTTCATGTCTTGTGTTGCAAAATTTGACTCAAATTAAAACTAAGATAAATGATGAATTTTTACATGAATTATTCAATTTTATATGTCTAAACATGCATGATAAAAATCATAGATTTAATAAATCGAAAAAAGGAAAATAATTCACTCAATCTTTAAGGGACGAATGGAGTACTGTGAACACCCAATTTTGTCCGGACTAATATTATCTTGTTTGTGATTGTGATTTTTTGGCATTTTCCGTATTGTTACTTTTTATCATTTTTTAATTTTCATCATTTTATGTACTTTTTATCAGCTTTGTTATTTTATACTACCTCCGTCTCGAAAGATTATACACTTTGAATTTCTTGTTTCAGAAAAAATATATTTAGAAAGTTTATACTTCAAATTATGACATGCATATAAATTATTAACTTTAAAGTCTAAAAATTCATGAAAAAAAAATCATAGATTAAATACTGTAAAACGGTAAAAACAAAGTGTACAATTATTCAGGGACGGAGGGAGTATAATTTTTGTCATTTTCATTATTTTACGTATTTTTTATTATTTCATTATTTTAAGTACTTTTGTCATTTTCGTTATTTTACATACTTTTTTATATCATTTTTTATATTTTATATTTTTTTATATCATTAATCTAGGATTTAAGTGTCTTCTATTTTATTAAAAAGCAAAAAGCAAAAACAAAAACAAAATAAAAAAGAGAGAGAGGAACCGCAAGCAAGCTTGGCTTGCTGCATGTCCCTCACGCAATCCTCTGCATCTCTTGTCAACATTGCTTGAAGCCTCCATTTTCATCACTGAACAAAGGCTTAAATCATCCTAGTGTGTAAATTGATGCTTGAAGTTGAACTTTTGGATCTTGCTATAAATAGAGCAATTGTTGAAGCGAAACGGAGGCGGAAACACAAAAAAATTCACAGAGCTCGGTTGTTCAAACAAATCGGCCCTCTTCATCCTCCTCCATGTTGGTCACTAAGTAGCTTGAAAACTTGGCAGTTTAGTCACTAAGCTAAACTTTTTTATTGTTTTCTTTTAAAATGTTTGTTAATTTACCAAATTAATGGTTATTGTTTATCATTTATGATTTTTTCACATCTTTATTCATATTCACATTTCCAACTTTTATTCTTATTAAAAAAAGAACAAAAAAAATCATTTTTAAACCTTAGTATAGTCTTCATCATTATTTAACTATATAAAATTGTTTGAATCCTTTTTTTGGGGATTGATTTTTTTATTCATGTTTTCTCCGATCTTAACTCTTTTCTAAAAATAAACATCCAAATTAAATCAAGTAAAATTTATAAAAAGAACTTAGAAAATATGTTACGCTTTTTTAAAAATAATTTTAGAAATTATAATATAAATGTCAATTTATTAGTTGCATATAAATATCATACATCATATGCTAAATAAGCACTTTGCAGTTCGCGCCCCAATATAAATTATCTTTGACTACATACACGAAGCATTTTAGTAGTATTATTTAATCATCCTCGATGTTGGTCATTATTATGTTCCTAAGAATTTTTTAGGTTCACATAACAAAGAAAAACTTATTGGTTAAGACTGATTGAGCATGCAACATTAATTAAGAGCAAAATGTGAAATTTAATGAGATAATATAGATTAATTGAGGCAGGGAATAAATTAGGAATAATTTATTGAATCGGAGGAACAGTAGTAAATATTTGATGGAAGGGGTATAGTGTATATAGGGATCTAGTATGTGTTTATAGTAGTAATTTTTTGGTAGCCCCATTGTTGCATGCCATCATAGCGTTATGATTGCTTGCTTCTAACCGCGCCCCCATTGTTATGAACGAGTACAGTTGCTTTTTGAGGTTTTTCTTAATTTATGATTTTTTTCCTTTCACATGTTTCAAATATTTTATATTTTTTTGAAAGGCGGCAAAATAATTATATTAATAAGATGAGACAAGATCTACTCCGAGGAAGAGAAGAGCTTGTTTGTGTGAGTAAATCAGTGAGATTACATACAATTAGCAATAGTCCCTAATGGATTTACAAGTCATTCATCCCAAGAAATTTTGAGTCATTCAAATATTTTATATGTATATTTTATTTCAATGTATCTTATTTTTTTAAAAAATTTAACATATTATT
Source organism: Stellera chamaejasme (assembly GCA_024586325.1). Lineage (NCBI taxonomy): Eukaryota > Viridiplantae > Streptophyta > Magnoliopsida > Malvales > Thymelaeaceae > Stellera > Stellera chamaejasme. The sequence goes on along the minus strand of CM044982.1, from coordinate 5,834,514 downwards.
CATGATTAAAATTTGAGTCAATCACTAGTACAAAATCAAACGGATCAATCTTCATTAAACGGCTGGAGGGAGTACTAATTTGTAGGTCATGTTTTGTATTGATGAGGTACTGTTTTTCTAGTATTTTTCAGAAATTTTTATATTTCTTTTGTATCTTAATAAATAGTTTTATCATTCAATAAAATAAAGAATTCAGTGAGGCATCAAGAAACTGAGAACCTATTCAGATCAAGTATCTCTAGTACATTTGCTAGATACCCATTGTTGCCATGATCAAAGCGTACGTATATGCTGGTACGTGTGTGTGTGGCTTCACTTCTAAAAAGCCCAATACATTTTCTAAATTAAAAGTAACATATAATTAGATAATACTACAGCCTAGCTAGCTACTTTGTTTAATAGTACGATTCAGTAAATTAATTAATGGAAATTATAGTCCATGTGATCAAGAATGTTTATGTTTCCATTAGTAATTAACATCATACGTACATATAAAAGATTATCCCCAAGTAGCGGCTACTTTAGGAATTCCGTTGGTGACAGAACGAGTGCTATAGCTTTGATTTTGGGAGTATGCATACTTTCGTTGCATGCGTACGTGTCTCCCTGTCCAGCGATGCCATTTAAATTTCTTGTAGTCAATTTCACACCAATATTTGATCAATTATACAATCCCTATAATTGATTAACAATATAATTAGCCAAACAACGTGAAGACAGAAATTGAGTTGTTCCAAGGGATTAAATTGGAAATCTTAAATAAAGATTTGTATTTTGTCCTGATCACTTGACTTAGTGGTTATGTTCTTGAATACACTTGTACAATTTTCGAGTTCGAGCCTCCTTAATCTCCAACCCTTTACCAAAAAAAAAACAAAAAAATTGGTACTTTATGTTGGCCTGAGTTGACAATATGCCCCAGCATTTTGAAAAGGACTATTTAGTTAGGAACTTTTCGATTTTAGTTTTAACTGTAATTGATCTAGTCCGACATGTTTGACAATCGTTTCTTTAGCAATTAAGTATGATAAAAGGAATGACTTGAGACTCATATTCTCCTACCATTTTAATCCCACTTACATAACATGGCATAAACGAAAAACCTATCACACTCATATTTATAATTTGATTCATAAACTTTCAAATAATTAAATCTGAGTCTTCAAACCTTTTATAATCTGGGTAAACAAAAAAAGAACCTCTAAGATTTGGAGAAATATTCTACAATTTTTGTAAACAATATATTTGTTTTTCTGAAACTTTATCAAATGACTTTCTATATATATAGATATATATATGTATATATATGTATATATATGTATATATATCCTTCATACATACATAATATATATATATATATATATATATTAAAGGTTAGACAAAGCCCCGCCCACTGCCATACACTAGCCCTCCTAAGAAGGCCAATGTTAAAATGCGCAAGATGTACGTGTGCGCATAAGCGCTTCATTTAATTATAAGTTTGTCACTCGCGTTTTTCGATCGATGTTGTTATCTTGATAGATCAGCATTGAATATAGATCAGCACGGCAAGTTATTTTGATCGACATCGCCAGAATGAATATCCATTTGCATAGTGATCGACATTATTGTCTTAATATATCAACATTGATAATAGATCAGCATGGTAAGTTGTTTAGATCGACATCGTCAAATCCACATGACTACCTTGTTAGATCGACATAACTAATTGATTGATTAGCATACAATGGTGATCAACATGATGAGTTGTTTAGATTGGCATGACATGTTGTTTCGATCCGTGTGACTATCTTGTTAGATCGACATAATTACTTGATTGATCAGCATACAATGGTAATCAACATGATGAGTTGTTTAGATCGGCATGACATGTTGTTTCGATCCGCATGACTATCTTGTTAGATCAACATAACTATTTGATTTAAAGAATTAAATAAACTGGTTACATTGATGTTTCATGCAATTGCAGTCAATTCAATGAGCTCTCATGCTCACTTTACCCGGATTTGGCTCGGGAAGGGTTGAATGATCAAGTCTCATACTTGTGACGATAAAATGGTGATCAAAGTACTCTAGACTTTCAATCTTAATTTATCATGATATATATCATATATATATATATGTATAATATACATATATATATATACATATGAGTTATTAGATGAGTTATTATAGATATGTATATATAAATATAATTATAGATATAGTTATAGATATATATAATATATATATATCATATACATGTTATTATAGATATATATATATATATATAACTGTAGATATATATATATATATATATAATTATAGATATATGAGTTATTATATATGTATATATATATGTATATATAATTATAGATATGTATGTGAGTAATATATATATATATATATAAGTAATTATATATATAATTATACGTGATGAGTTGTTTAGATCGGCATGACATGTTGTTTCGATCCGCATGATTACCTTGTTAGATCGACATAACTATTTGACAAGTCAGCATAAAATGGTGATCAACGTGATGTGTTGTTTAGATCGGCATGACATTTTGTTTCGATCCGCATGACTACCTTGTTAGATCAACATAACTATTTGACAAGTCAGCATAAAATGGTAATCAACGTGATGAGTTGTTTAGATCGGCATGACATGTTGTTTTGATCCGCATGACTACCTTATTAGATCAACATAACTATTTGACAAGTCAGCATAAAATAGCGATCAACGTGATGAGTTGTTTAGATCGGCATGACATGTTCTTTCGATCCGCATGACTACCTTGTTAGATCATCATTGTTTTCCCTAGATTTCTTAAGTCAGAAAAATTTCAAATTTCATTGTTTGTAAGTTTGGTGGTTATGGAGTTCCATAGCTAGCAAATTTTTGTGTTTTTTATGTTACTGAGTTGAGCATGTTTGATTTTAGGAAACAGATTTGAAGTGGTGGTTTCAGAGCTGAAGAGACGGACTAGAAGTTTCGCCGGATGTCACGGCGACGATTGCCGGTGGAATGGACGCTCGATGGTATAAGATGTAATTATCATTAGACCCTATAGCTACTTCCCGTAGAAATGTGTATGAGCAAAGCAATGGTTGTGGGCCTTGTGGCTTCCCGAGCACGGTGGCCTTGGGTGCATGCAATAGCCTTGGACGTACGCACGTACGCATGCGACATATCAAAATATATAGGATGAAACTTTAGGTAATTTGAAACTGTTATGGTGCAATTAATCAGAGTAACTAACTAACTCTAAAAGAAACTTGACAGTCGACTAATGATCGATGTTAAAGGTAAAGGTAAAGGTAAAGGTAGAGGAGGTTCTATACATTTTAGGTAATTAGATTTAGGTGGTGGAGTTTGTGTATAAGTGTTACGATTCAAAATTTGGGGTAAAAATGTTAGGATAAAAACTGTTGGGATGCATAAGAGTAACTAGACCAATGTTTACACGAGTAAAATTGATAGAGTTAACAGTTGAAGAGGATTATTGTAATGAAACTTATTGGTAAATTTAGATCTAGGAAAAATGATAGGAGTACTTGTACGTAAGGATCATTAAATGTATTGTAAGTTTCCACTGAATTTTAATCAATTTTCCGAGGAGCTCGGACCCTGTCTAAAACTTTCTAGCTTCGGCCTTGCTAAGTCATAAAATAAAATGAATATTTATAAAATGGAGTAAGGTTTTTTTTGTTGTTAAACTTATTACTATCACTCTCCACTTAATCCTACACATTGTGTCGATGAGGAGATTAAGGTGAATATAATATTTTAGTTTGACATGATTATGCTTGAGTAGAGGTTGTACGAAAAATAAAATTAAAAAATAAAGATAAAGTAGAGATAGTTTGGTAAATTTGGAGGAGAGACATTTTCATTTAATTAGGAAAATGTATAATTATTCATAAACGACACAAAAAAAAATGTGTAAGATGAGAAATTAGTAAAATTTTGTAGTATTAGGTTCTAAAAAATGCAATTAATTTTATACATAAATAAAATAAGTAGTCGCTTTAAAAAAAAGACTTTTGAGTAAGTATAAAGTTATAGGAAAAATCGTGAGAGTGAGAAAATAAAAATCAAGCGAAAGGGTGCTGTAGTGATGCACCTACATCATCGAAAAGAAAATCAAACAAACGATCGAGAGCCGGATCCAATCCACTGTTCTATTTTCCCCAACAATTTCACTGTATTTTATTAACATTATTATTCAATTTATAATTTTTTAATGAAATACTTAACAATATTAATAAAATACAATGAAAATAAAGAGGGTAGGGAAAAAAAAGGACATCCTGATGTAGCTAAAAAGAGTGATGCACTGATGCACCCACGAGCAGGGGGTTGAGTCTGGTGGATCCAATATTTATGATTTGTGAAAAGGGTTGTCCAGATAAAATTAAATTCTAAAGTTATACTCTTTCGTCAGCAAAAAATTATCTCATTTGATTTTATTGTTTCAAAGTTTAATGTTTGACTCAAATTTTAATAAAGATAAACCAGTACTGAAAAAAATAAAATATATATACATATTCATAAAATTTAGATTGTACATTTTAATACATATGAATTATTTAATTTTTGATGTGTGGACATTCATGAAAAATATCATAGATTAAATATTTTAAAAATTTCAAAATAAACGAGACAATCTTTTACAGACAGATGGAGTATGATATACAACTTTAAAATGGTAAAAAGTGCATTACAATTGCTCTCATCGAGTCTTTATCGTTTGAAATTTTTTTACAATTACATCCTTATTAATGTTATTGAATACATCATTATCAATATATGCTATCAAACAATCTTCAAAAATGTCATAAAAGCATCTATATGCCCTTATGTTATATATTAGAGTAAAAATAAAAATTGGGTGCCAGATATAAAAAATGAATGGTTAAATTGTACTTCTTACCAGATATACTTTATTCAAAAAATAATAATCCACTTTTTATTTTTCAAAGTAATAAGAATACGTATTTTTTCTTTTAATACATAATATAAAATATAAAAGATCATTTTAATTTTAAAGAGGTCCAACTAATATTTTATATACCCCTTTTACTTAGTTTTGGAGGAAAAAATAGTGTCCATGGACACCCCTCCAATACATGTAGTTCCGCCACTGGTTGGATCCATCAAGTTTTTGTTTTGTGGGCTTAAGGTAGGGGTGAGTAACGAATCGAGCCGAGCCGAGCCTCACGAGCCTCGAGCTCGAGCTCGAGCCGGTTTCGAGGCTCGAATAATATACGAGCCGAGCTCGAGCCCGAAACATTCGGCTCGTAAGGTTCGCGAGCCTTAACGAGCTCGCGAGCCTAACGAGCTCACGAGCTCGTTTGGGGCCGAATCGAGCCTAACGAGCTCGCGAGCTTGTTTGGGGCCGAATCGAGCCTAGCCGAGCTCACGAGCCTAACGAGCTCGAGCTTCACGAACCTTCGAGCCGAGCTCGAGCTCGAGCCGAACCCGAATTTCACGAGCTCGAGCTTGAACCTGCTAGGCTCGGGCTCGGCTCGAACTCAGCCCTAGCTTAAGGTGATACTTCCTCCGCACCGTAAAGATTATTGTGTTTGTTTTTTATATTTCTAATTGCAATGTTTGACTCAAAATTTTACTAAGATAAATAGTGAAAAAAAATTAAAAAAAAATATTTTGAAAGTTTAGATTGCAAATTATGAGAAACGTATCGATCATTTAACTTTACCTGTCTATAAATTCGTAAAAATAAATCGTAGATTAATTACCGTGAACAAAAAATTGTAATCTTTATGAGATAAAGAGAATAACTGATAATTAATTAAGTACTCTAGCTAGTCCCTACGGACTTGGGATGCTTTCCTGTCTTAGTGACGTTTGTTTTTTGAGCTTTATGCCTCTACACTTTTTTTTTAGGGCACCTAATTTTTTTATTATAAATAAAAATATAATTACATAAGTTCCGGTTACAAACCGAAATAATCACCCTGAATTAGATTAACATTGCTCCAAAAAGTTACCAAGCTCCAAGAAAGAATCTAAAATCACCCTTAGACTTCATTAATACCCCAAATCCAAACACCAATCCGGAATCTATTGTAAAAAAGCTCCCAAAATCCAAAAACTCTCTACTTGTTGCCTCTATCCCTATTGGTTAAGCTCTATTAATGACATATAAGGATATATAAGATGATGTTTTGAGTTAAATAATTAACTTCAACATCCCTACCTCTATACAAAACGAAGAACATCAGATAATTAAGAGTGTAGGTCGAAAGGTTCATTGAGGTGAATGAAAAGGATTTTTTTTGGCGCTGCGTGTATATATACACACTCACTGAGATAAAGTATAATGTACATTTCATGGTTATAATAATTTCGTTTTTGTACCGTACATGATCACATCATTTGAGATGATCTTTTTTTTTGACAATGCAACGTGGTATTAAATAAAAAAAAAAGGCTGCAGCCATACACCCTAGGTAGGGAGAACATGCGTTAAACAGCTAGAATTGCCTAAGCAAGATGAGGTTATAAGAACAAGCGAAACACAGACAGTGGCGGATCCAAGAAATAAAATCGAGGTGAGCGGAAATTAAAAATAAAATACAGTCAATAATAGATAAATTTTTTCATAAGTTAAAATACAATTCTCACATTGTATTCATCAAATATTCGATCAAAAGAGATACAAAAATTGTAAATTAAAATACAACAGCGCAACTATGATTGGAAGTAACAATCAAAAGAGATACAAAAATTGTAAATTAAAATACAAAAATCTGTTCTGTCTCCTATAACAATTAAACTATGAAAGTAACTCACATGGAAGATGTATTATTGAATAAACAATTAAACTAAACTAACACATAATTTATACAATAATCGCCACCTTTGACAGTTGTGTTATCAACTATAAACTATAAACAACTAAAATATAAAACATCAAAGTTCCAACTTCCATCTCCATCCGCCACTTCTAAGTACTGAGTTGCAATTGCAAAATTGAACATTAAACCATTAAAGTATAAACTAACTTGAGCAAGGAAAAAGTAACATGAAACCAAAACAATGAAAAAAGCTTCAGAAATTGAACATTGAAAATTTCAAGATTATCTGCCACTCTAAAATATTGATTGAGGAGGTGGATGGATGAGCAGAGCCACCTGCGACCGGCACCGGCGGCGACGGGAGGAGAACGTGGAGACACTGTCACGACAACCACTGCTCGAGCTTGGAGACATCACGTCAATGGCCGAATCAGCACATCTTGGAGCATTGATTCTCTGAAGTTTATGAACCAAAAGTTGAGAGAAACCAAATCAGCGGCCACCAACTTTGAGAACGGAGGAACCACAGGCAAAAGTGAAAGAAAAACCTTGAGCTTGGTGACGAGACGGAGCCACCTCTGTTTTGGGTTTGGCTGAAAGAGGAGCTACTTCGTTTAATTGATGTTGGTTGTCTGTCACAAGTTGATTTTGGGAAAGGAATAAAGAGATTGAGTGCTGGGTGGGCTGGGTTATGGGGAAATTGAGGTGGGTTATGGGTGGATTATGTGTAGGTATTAATTTTGGGCCTTAATTTCAGCCCAGCGGGAGCTGGGTCTGCCACAAGACAGATCCGCCCCTGAACACAGAGTCTGATCAGGATAAACGAAACTAGAAAGTAGAAAGTAAAAACCAACATAACTAAGAGAATGATAGTTAACTATTGGAACAAACATCGAGGTGCTTCAAGAGATCTAGCTTCATCACCCCAAGGCCAAACATTCAAGGGAGCAAGACCATCACTAAACCAGAAAGGTTTTTCAATAATCTGAAAAGCATTTCGCATCATCCTCGGGTTGAAATGTGGCTCGGGGTAAACGCCAACTCTATGTACTTGCCAAAGATGGATACCTGCATAGAAGATCTTGACCAAGGGATCGAAATCCTGAAACACTATCCCCACCATGCGAAGCACAACTGCCGGAGTTCCTAGCCATAATAAGGTGGTTACACAAGGGAACTCCACACCCGGGCAATCACATGTACCAAGGCTCATTTCCCCAGGCAAGGCGATATCACACTCAACTCTGTCATGAGCCAAAAAACCCGAGCCTCGCACGATCCACTGCCATTCCAGCCAAAGGACTTTAGCGGCTCCACCTCCACAGTCTGGCTGCCCTTTCACCCCTTTCCAAGAGAAACTGTAGAGAGCCCAGCCGCCAACCCAAACAAACCACAGCTAGAATATCTGAGAAACGTCCCCAAACGACGGAGATATATACAACTCCGATGCCAAGCTCTGTCACGAGCGTCAGATTGGGCAACAGAACCCCAGTAACAGCATGAGCCCCGACAGGCTGGCTGACGAGCTCGATGGGCGAACTGATCAATGTGTTGCAAGGCCCGATCGAGGTGACAACAGCTACCTAGAGGCGTTTCGAGGGACGGCTCACCGATGCCACTAGATCCCACCGGAGCACGACGCGAAAGACAAGATGCGGCATAGGCAGATCGGCACGAGGAACCATGGTGACGATCTAAGAGCCCGATGGCGTCGATAGCAGTTAGAGGCGCCTGAAATCGGGAGACACCCTAGGGGCAACTAGGGAGAGCATTAGGGGTGTTCAAAAAACCTGCAAAACTGAGAAACCGAACTGAACCGAACCGCATGATCTGAAACTGAAAAAACAGGGAACCGAAGAAACCGATAACCCGCGGGTTCTAATTTTAGAAACCCGCGGATACCCGAACCAATCCGCATATGTCTATTTACAAACACATTATCTAAAATTACTTACTTTATCTTAATTTTTCTTTAAATTTCTTTTATATTATGTGTGAAAATTTATTTCATACAATAATGATACATGATTTGCAATGTTACATTGTTATTCTATTTATGCACACTACTTTCTTCTTTTTTATTCTCTATATATATTTATGATACAAAATTTTAAAATATATCTAAATATATTGAAAGATTTTATAGGATAAATACACTAAGGAACATATGTGGATACCAGCGATCACTGCGTGAAGGTTACCACTTTTACCGCGGCCCTTACTGGGGCGAGTGCTGCGGTAAAGCCCAGAGTACGGTAAAATTCGCTACCAGCTTGCTTCCAAAGTTTACCGCGTCCTTTGCGCGGTAAGGCCGTGGTAAGAATTTTTTTTCCATCTACTTCTTCTTCTCCCGTTTTCTTTCTCTTCATATTCCTTCATATACTTCTTCTTCTCCCGTTTTCATCTTCATCTTCTTTCTTTCTTCTTCTTCTCCCGTTTTTTTCTCTTTTCCTTCTTTCTTCTTCTTCTTCTTCTTCTTCTTCTTCTTCTTCCTCCCTTCTCTCTTTCTGTCTTTCTTTCTTTCTTTCTTCTCCCGTTTTTTTCTCTTTTCCTTCTCTCTTCTTCTTCTTCTTCTTCGTCTTCTTCTTCTTCTTCTTCTTCTTCTCTTCTCCTTTCAGTTATCTCCTTCTATGTTCTTTCTTTCTTTCTTCTTCTTCAGATGAATTTATGGGGTTTTCTGGGTTTTGTGGATAAATTTATGGGTTTTTCTGGGTTTTCTGGCTAGAGAAGGGTCAGTTTCGTCAAATAGAAGTCGTTACATTTGTTTGCTTTTTTCCTTCATTTGAGATGTTCTTTGGCGTTCATCTTCCCAATTTCAAAAATAAAAAAATCAACTTTCTTAATTCCAATACATTTAATAACCTTAAATCCATCATTTCTCTATAAAATAATATTTCCCTCAAATTTGTCCACTCACATACATTTTATCCATTATTCAAAACTTAGTTCCCCAAATTTCCCAAAATTGTTTTCTCTGCTACGGTCAAGTGAGCCTTGGTGGTGGTCATGAGTCATGACTAATTATAGTAGTCAACGTGGAGGTTCGTTAAAACTTGTGCAACCATGGTCTATGATTAATATACAGAGAAACCAATCTTAGAAACCACGTCAATATATAAAAATGCATTCGAATTAAACCATGAAGTTAATTATACTTACATCTTATCATCAGACATAATTATGCCTCATCTCATCTATCTCCGTACGTGTGGGATTGGAGGCGCATCACTGTGATCATTCCCCTTCTCGTGGTCATCCTCTAAAAATATACTCCACTAGTAATTAATTTCATCGACGATCTCATTGTTAACTAGCTAGCTAGTTAGTAGTTACTTTCAACATAATCATGAAAAACTTTATGCAGTTAATCGTAATACTTAAGCGATCGCCTCACGACTACTCAGGCTTCAAAACTATATATATATATATATATATATATATATATATATATATATATATATATATATATTGCACATTACAGTAATTGTCTTCACCGTGCATGCATCACCTGGGATCTATGGAACAACAAATTAAGAGCTTTACTTTCCTATTAACGTTACAAACTTACAATAATAATTCACCTAGGTATAAGTACTAACATTCACCCTTTTAATTATTCATTACAGCTTTTAACCTTTTTTGCAATTAGAATGGGGGATCAATGATTTGACAGAAAGAAAGGGACAAGATCATAGAGATCTTGAAAAGTCTGGGGAAATAGTAGTAGGGAGGTTCTGCTACACCATGGGGGGTCGACAAGAATGATTAAGACAATTAGATGCTGGTCAACCACACCTACATATTTTATTTACATATATATATTTGTAAAAAAAAATTAATTAAAGAGAAGTCACTTTGTTTACGTGTCTGTTTAATTTACGTTATTAAACGCTGTGTTTCGTGTTTTTTTTCTTCGGACATGCCTTTCCGCCTTTCTACGCTTTCTTTTGCTCGCAATTTTCCACGTTTCTTCTAGCTACCTTACTTTTAAATGTTGACTTTCGGAATTAAGGTTGACTAAAGGTCAATCAATGTGTATTTGCTACGCAACGATATTCTCGTGCTTCTTCTGCAACGGGAGAAATGGTCAGAGGACCAATTTGACCATTTACCCCCATATTTTGTTAATGAAAATTCTTCCATTTAGGCACTTGAACCTATGCGATTTTGCAACTCGAGACAACGTCCCCGAATTAATACCTGGATTCATCGTTCTCGGTACAGAAGCTTCCCCTCACATCACAACATGGCTGATGATACAAGAGAGAAATATTATGCAGATTGTGAGCTCACCCACATTTACTAGCCTTCTGCTTCAAGTTTTTGCGTTTACTATGGCTATATTGATCATTTGACCCCCCCAAAAAAAAACTGAGAAGCAATATTACAATTAATTTCGTATATGATGTAATTACTTTATATAATTTCAATATGCACAGCTGCTATGGAATTTTTTGGTTACCTTGTGTCCATTTGGAAAGTAAAGTTTCAATATTAACTATGATCGATGAGCGACAGCTTGACTTTTTTATCTTGAAAATTTAAATTGATTGTTTTTCAATCAAAATCTATTGTGATCCTGATTGTTTCAAGATGAGGAAAGTATATTGCCACCAACGTTTCAAACTTCAGGGGGAAGAGTGAGATGTGGGAGATAATTTGAGGGCGAAGTGTGATAAAAATAGAAAGTGAAAGATCTTTCCTATAAAAAATATTGAGCGGCCACAGTACTGCAGAGCAGAACGGCACCGAGTCACCGACTCTACCATTGACCGGCCAAATCCGCGAATTGCGCCTACTCGTGTGGGGCAAAAAGAATGCCACTCTGGCACTTTTAATATTACCATTAATAATAGTAATAAAAATATACTACATTAAGCATTTGTAAGAGAAAGTATTTTGCTAAGTATTGTTAAGAAAGTTGGTTAAATAGAACATAAGAAACGCCAGCCGTTCATACTATTGTAGTCAATCTCCATTTTTTTATAGAAATTTTCAATCATATATGCTAGTAAAATAATTTTGAAACAAGAGATATCACGATCAAACATCGTAAAATTACTGTTAAATACTAGTAAATCTAAAAGACGATTGTAGCCTTGTACATATTCTCCACTACTGGGTCAAAATTATGATACAACTCAACAGAAGTCTTAACAGACAGAATCCTAATTATTATATATATTATATTCCATAAATAACTCTGGAAATCCTCTATAGACGCACGCTCACCAAAACTTAAACACCGGAAACTAAACAAATAATTACCAGTAATAAAGAGAAAAACTGATTAAAAAAATGGGCATAACAGTAGTACTCTCGCGGTGCCGTTCCAAAATCTGCCGTTGATCGGCAAGCAAACACAACAGCCGCGATCATCATCATCATCGGTTTTAGCATGATTATTATTGATTGACTTCACAGTGCCACGAGTGGCTCGGAGAAGAAGAGGTCGCCCATGTCTTGGAAATAATCATCCACCTGGCACAAAGATGAAGGAGAAGAAGGGAAACCGAAGTCCTGAGGAAAATCGAACAACGCATCACTGAGATGATGATCGTGCAAACCGCTGTTATCTGGAAGAGCGAACTCTGTCTCATCTTCGAACAGAGGTAACTCTGGAACTGGGAAATTGAAGAAATCATCCACCAATGGCGAATCCAGGAGATAGTCTTGTGTTCCTGCTTGACAGTCTTCCAGAATGGGGAGGTGGCTTTCCTCTTCCCCTTCTTCTCTTTCCTGGTAGTGATAGATCTGCTTTTCAGACTCATCTGAGGCTTCTTCGCCGGAGTTTGTCCGGAAATGGAGGACAGAAGTCGGGGAAGAGAGATTATGAGACTCCTCATCTCCGGAATCGTATCCACAGAGTGGATGTGGAGTTGGCTTTGGCTTGATCTCCATATTCGTGGCTTCTTCAATCTCTTTTGTCGGAGGAGGAGTGACGAAATTGGTTAAGGCATCGGGACCTCTTAGTTTGATGGCGGCATTGTCATACACCATGGCCGCCTCTTCAGCAGTGTCGTAGGTTCCGAGCCAGAGCCGGACACGCCTAGCCGGATCTCGAATCTCCGCCGCCCATTTTCCCCATGGACGCTGACGAACTCCCCTGAACTTTTTGTTGCTGGTGGGCGAAGGGGCTAACTTAAGTGGTTTGGGGATCAACTCGTTGGACCTTCTCTTCCGGTTAGTGCCGCCGGAGAGTAGCAAAGCATCACTCCGGCAAGTGGATTCGATACTGATCTCATTCACGTATCGCTTGACTCGCCGCCGCCTGGGAAAGAACAAATCCTCCTCCTCCTCTTCGTCACTAGAGGAATCAGTGGCATCTGGATCGGTGACAGATATTCGAACAGTCCTTCGGGCATCCATGGTGGACTGGTAGTGTGGTTCATCGAGTTTCTTGGAAGGGCGAGAGAATTTCTTAGTAGTGCTTTTGTGCTCCGAGTATTTGATAGGGCATAGGATACTCTGCTCCATATTCCTTTGTTCCCCTTGCTTTTTCAGATTCTCCCTACTCTCATCGAAAGATAAAGAAGATCAGGCTGAAACGAAGCTGTATAAAGCGGTGAAAAAGGTGTGGAGCCGTGAACGACAAGCTTCAAGGTGAAGGCTTACAACACAGAGAGAGAGAGAGAGAGACCAGAAAAACAGAGACACACACACACACAAGGGCTCTTACTGACTGAAAGCTTTGTCAATCTAAACCAAAAAAAAACCAGAGCCTTGTTGTTAAAAAGATCTTTCTTCTTCAATCCAGAGTTTATGTTTTTTTGACTTTCAGATTTTGAAGAAGTAGCAGTAGATAGATGGAGGAGATAAGCTGGGATTGCACTAAGCAGAGGTTTTGGATGAAGACTGAAACGCTGAATTCTCTGTTTTATAGGATCGCAACAGCCGAAATTGGAAAACGCTTAATTTAAAGCTAATTATTAGTATTAACAACTCTTTTTTTTTTCCTCTCAAAATCCCCTCACTTTCTCTCACAGTGGAAAAAGTAAAAGAAAATAAAAATCTCAACAAGTGAAAATAAGAACCGTGCTTAACAACTCTTGATGGCCAAGATTCCTGTAGGGATGCACTACGTGCCGCCGCATCTTGATACATACACGACTCTGTGATTTCGCCACGTGTCACGAGGGGGTCCAGCAAAGAGTCTTCGGCCCAATCAGGGAGCGGTTTAGGTTGCTGACTCAACCAGTGGCTCACTCTGGGAGTCCGTGCGGCCAGTCACGTGAGCCCCAAGATACCCGCTCTCTCTCTCTGTCAAAAAATTTTAATCGCCGGTCAGTTCTTTTGACCACTTGAGCAAGTTGTGCCCCTCTTAATTACAGTTTTGTTTTCTAGGGCCCCCTCCAACTAATCCAGAGTTAATTACTTACTTAATGGGCGTAATTAACTTGCGATTCAGGGAGGGTGGTCGCGGTTCATATTACTCTGCTGGCTGGCTGGCTCGCTGGCTTCCTGATTTTTCTTTCTTGCTTGTCATTTACTATATTATAAACTTTGTTTTAATTTTTTTACCGATTAGAGTGTCATTTTGTTGATCCTCACCTCACCACCATTCCTTGAGCCACTCACACTGGTTTTAGATTTTACCGTTTAACAGTATTTTTACAAATTACAGCTAGAACTAACGTGGCGGGCAACCTAGATTGGGCCGCCATTTATAATTCTGTTCTGTACGTCTCTGGGCTTTTTATGTTCTGTTTTTATCTTACTGTTACCAAGAACAGAACTGCCTCTACCCTTATGGCGCGTGCCCTACACTCCAACAAAACTGTTTTTCAAATAATTCAAATTTGAAACATCAAAAAAGAATCACAATTTCACAGAAAAATAATTTTATTAACATGGTTGGAAAGCAAGCAATAATGTGATAATTTTGATTTCATATTAAAGCCATGTTTTTCTGACTAAAGTAAAGTGGGAGGCAAGGGCTCCTTCATTTTTTGGTGGGGAAAATATTGGGCGCGTGACTGCTGTGTGTGGTGTGTCTGCCAATTTCCAATTGAGGGTCTGGGGGGGTTCCCACGGAATGGTCATCGCCACCTCTTGCGGTAAATTGTTGCCAAGTGCCGAGTTTGATTTGTACTTTTAGTTGTTGTCTACTTCTTTCGTCCTCAACTCTCTTCACATTTACTTTTCAGTCATTAAACAAAAATTTGTCATATGTGACATCTTCACCTGTAAATATTTTTTCATTAAAAAAAACGAAATTATATGTGATTTTTATTGGTATATATATATATACACATTTCAATTTCCTAACATATCTATGAGATCTGCTAAGAAAATTGCAACTAGACTGTTTTCAGAAAATGAGACTGCGAGCCATTTAAAAAAACAATTTTTTTTTACCCCTTTATATTTATTGCTTTTGATTTCCTAGCCACTGTCTGTCTTCGTTCTGTTTTTTTTCCTCATAAAGATCTCACTTTTTTAATACTATAAAGATCTCACTCTTTTTCTTCTACCCAATTTTTTACCGCACGCATGGATCATGTTGGAGCAAAACCGCTTGATCAGTTGAATCACATGGTGAAGCGATGTGCTCTTTGAATCTCAGTTTCCTGTCTGGTAAAATTAACAAAACAAGAAAGCCGCTTAAGATTAAAAAGGGATCTTTCCACAGAATTCTTCATGATTTTATTTCCTTTTGAAATAAACTATTAGAGGAAAAACTTGCCAATTGGACGTTATAATTTATTTTCAAAACCGAAATTAAAGATCTCGGGTTATTATGTACTAATCATAGATTTTTTCAAAAGTTATACACTAACTACTTGATATCACTAATTAAAGAATATATATATATATATATATATATATATATATATATATATATATATATATATATATAGATATAGATATAGATACATAAACAAACTAAAATATGAGAAACGTCGACTTAACAACCAAACTAGGAATCAATACTTGATAGATATCACAAATTAGAGATTTAATTTAAGCAAACTCAGTCAAATTTCATAATACGGAGATAATGAAGCAAACTGAAATAAGAGAAATGCATGTTGACTTGACGACCAAGTAACCACATGACCAAGGAATCCATCTTTGATTATCGTTTTTTAAAAAATGTGACCAAATCAATAAAAAGACTTCATTATATACACATTACATAAGAATGTTAAGAAGAGTTTAATGCGTATAAAACTTTCCAATATTTTATTCTTTGAAAATGGCATTTTATCATTCAACTCATATAATAAAAAAAATACCACTCCTTCCGTTTTTAAAAGATTGTAGGCTTTGATTTGCTGATTTACAGTATTTAATCTATAATTTTTTTTCCATCAACATTTAAATTTGAAGTATAGATTTTTTAAATATATATTTTCTGATATTTACACTATTTATCTTAGTAATAATTTGAGCCAAACATTTATAGTAAGAAAATGAAAATTAAACCCTCTACATACATTAATCTTTAAATAACAGAGGGAGTATAAAGTTAATGAATATTGTGAGGTAACAGAAAAGTAGAAGTTACTGAAAGTTGTGTCGAATGGACGAGAATATAACTAAACTTAGGATAATATGGTAATTGGACTATATTTCTCTCTTATTTTTTTTATTAAAGTAATTATTGAGCTATAAAAAAAAGTTTAATTCTTGTTTGTTCTTGTTCTAGTCCCTGTATTGTTTCTTTGTCATCCTCGTTCTCTTTCTTGAAATACGGCCGATAGTCTCACCTTTCTCTTAATAAAATTTACGGATGTATTTCAAGAAAAAAAAACAGCTTAACGGGGATTGAGAGAGTGTATATAAACTTAAATAGAGACTAAAAAAATGTCGCTCTCCAAGTGCTTTACCGTTTTATGCTAGAAAGGATCATTGCTATATGATCTTTCCGCTTTCGGCAAAAGAGTACAGATAAGAAAATGGTGAACATGGAAGGAATTTACTAATACCAACCTTTTGTTTTTGGCTATCCAAACGTGTGAAATAAAAAAACAAGAATCGATCACACATTCAAGTTGTTTTTCAGATTGAAAAATGATCACCATAATAATTCTCATGTACACAATTCACTACGTACTTGGCGGGGCTTTTGTAGCCCCATATATAGCGCCATAAGGAGGTACAAAGCCCCACCCAAACCTTTGGCGCTATAATGCTCTACATAATTGGATCTTAGCGCATTAGTAGCACATAAAAGCGCTACAACATCCTAAATTCGAGTAAAATCATCCAAACTCAGATATCAGAATTCATTTCATCAAAAAAAATTCTCTCTCAAACTCTCTATCTCTCTCTCTAAAAATTCTCTCTTCTGATTCATCTATTCTAAACTTTTTAACTCTTTCACCTCTGGCTTTGGAGGATTTAGAAGCACCGGCGGTGAAGGATATGGTGGCATCGGCGTTGGAGGACGCGGAGGCACACATGGAGGCACACGTGGAGGCATCAGCGGTACCAGTGGATGTGGGAGAAACCGGTTGTTTGTTTGTTTGTTTGTTTTTTTATATATATATTTAGGGTTAAAATCTTAGTTGGGATCTGATTCATTTTCCATATCTGACTTTTTTTCTTCAAGATATGAGTTGGGATCTGAGTTTTTAATTTATCGAAAATGTGAGTTTTAGATAGAGTTGTATGTGTGTTTCTGGATTAATATTTAGATGAAAATCTTGGTTTGGTGATGAATAAAAGTGTTGAAGATATGAATTTAGATAGAGTTGTACGTGTGTTTCTGGATTTTAAGCGGGTGAATCTGATGAATTGATGAGCTTTGCGTTTCCATATCTGAAATTCATTTCTAGATTTGGAGTGTTTTTTTTTAATTCATAAAATATTGTTGTAGCACACTCTAGCGCTACTATATTAGCTACAAAGACCCAATTAAATACGTAGTGTAATATCCACGCCTCGAGAAAATATAGCAACAAATGGAAAGGTGATTTATGTTAATAACGAGTTTTCGCTACTTTGTTTTAGTACCATAGAATATAACGAGTATGATGCAAGAAAATTGAGAGGAACAATCGCTTTATTATTGAGGCAGATTCAAATTTTGTGATGGAGGCGCTGACAAGGGAGGTGAATGGTAACTCAGAGGCGAGCTCCTATATTAAGGAAATCTAACGCCTTCTCACTCAGCATCATGATCAATGATGGCAAATTTCCCATGTTTTTCGTGAAGCTAATGTTGTGGCGCATGAACGAACTCGCCCAACGAGCTTTATCGATGACAGGACAAGGTGGATTGATTCCCTCCCTCGTTTTCTCCAGGACATTGTTCCTCTGGACTTGTAATTTTCTCTGACGCTTTTTCTCCCGCTTCTCCTTCGCTCTCTTTTCCTCCCACTAGGGTCTCGGGGTTTCTACATGGTATCTTTCCCATGTTTTTCTTTAGGGCTAGTGAATACAAGCCTAAGTATATTTTATTTTTTCTCTGTTTCAAAAATCGGAGATAAGCTTTGGGTGGGGTTCTCACATTGAGGACGCTTCTCTTAATCAAAAAAAGGATGAAGTAATGATCAACTACGAAGCATAACCTAATTGGTTAACATTGAGCTCATTTGGGGAATGGGTTGAGGGAGGTTGGAGGTGGAAGTGCAGTTGGAGGAGAACCCAGAGAGGAAGGGGAATTAGGGGGAGTTCGAGCTAGGAGCTTACTCACTTATTATCTAAAGTGGCCGTATGTGTAGATAAATAGGATGTTTGAAGCTGGGATTTGGACCATTCTGGTACTTTTTGAGTCTCCAAACTCACAAATATCATCGCGGTTAGTACCTTCCATTCGGGTGGCATTTCCAGCAACTTTCCTTGGCCATCTTAGGTCCCTAAGAAAGTCCAGATTTTTTGTTGGAGAGCTTCACAGGATCAACTCTCGGCATTCGATCAGGTCCTGCATAGAGGGGTTCTGATCCAGCTTCCTGATTGCTCTAGGTGCCCCATTGTCATTGAATCTTTGGTTCATGTTCTCGTTTGCTTCCCTCTTGATTTAGATGTCTCGCAAAATGTGTTTTCTTGGTGCCGAGCTTGCCATTTTCGTGGTTTGGATGTTTCCTTCCCTTCTTGGTGTTGGTATTTTTGGTGGTGATAGAGGTGAAGAAGAGAAAACAAAGAAGAAGAAATCGTATAAAACCAGAGAGAAACTTTATTAATTTATTGTACATACAACCTTAAACCTATATAGGCTTGTAGCAAACCAGATCCTAATTGATATAAGAATCCTAGAGATAAACATAAATCCTAATTCTAATAGTTGTAGATAATATATAAAACTCCTAAAATTATCACTAATAAATATGTCCTAATTAAACTAGAGAACTTTATTTTATTTTATTTTTTTCTCTTCACATATTCCCCGGCCCTCTTGTTGTTCACCATCAGGAGCATCAACTCAACACTTGGTATCGACACTCGCTCTGGTTGGTCGACCATGGTTCATGGCGATTCTGGTAACAACATCCGTACTCTTGAGAGAGAGTTCAATAGTGCCTTTCGTTCTTGTGGATTTCCAATAGCTAGGTGGAGCAATTGTGGCTTGTGATGGGGAGATTGGCTTATGTTCCGTGTACGTAGGAGCAATTGGAAATTGTAATTGTCTCTCATATGTTCTTTCTTTGATATGCGCCTGTGTTGACCCCTGACCTTTTAATATATTCCCATCTTTTGCCTTTATATAAAAACATTGAGCTCATTAAAATGTGACCCATGCAAAACCCACTAAAAAAGGAAAAGAAAAAAAAACAACCTTCTCTTACTGTTTTAAACTTCAAATGGAAACACTCTAGCTTGAAAAGCACGTAACAGGATTTGAAGAGGTAGAAAATTTTCAATTTTCCTTTGAGAATTTGACTCCAAATGGAATCTAGTGAGTGAGAGTATATATAATCTGATCCTCTTAATTTAGGGGGAATGGATCTAAATTGAATTTTTAATAGTGATAGTAAATTAATGACGGAAGAATTAATCGGGACTCATATGTATTGTCGAGCGCGCGACCATCTTGAATCTTTATTACATGCATGATGCACCATTTATTGTCTGTATATACTTCAATCGTCTAAATTGGTTGTCAGTTTTAGTTTTTTTGTATAAATTAAAAATGTTTGTGGTTATTAACGCATTTTATTTGAGATAAAAATAAAACTAAAACAAAAGTCGAATTTATTTGAGATAAAAATATTTTGATGTTTTGATAGCACACTTGGAACGAAGAGAGTTTATTAACTGGATCAAGAAAAACAGTACCGAATATATAGGGGGTAAATGGTTGGGGCTTTTAACTCGAGCTCGAGTTTGTGCTTATCGAGTCAATCTCTGACGAGTTTGAACTTTTGAGGAAGTTCGATAAGTTAACGAGTCGAGCTCGAGCTCAACGATACTTGATCTTATAGGGGGTATCGATACTATCATTACTTATCAAACCTCTTGAATTTTTTACTTATACTCCCTCCGTCCTAAATTAATTCAACACTTTGTGTAGACGCAGAGATTAATGTGAATGTAAGATTTTATGTAGTTTGACATAATTACCCTTGAGTAGAGGTTACCCAAAAAATGAGATAGAAAAAGTTAAGATAAAGTAGGAATTGCTTGGAGGGTAAAGTGCACACATGGTCCTGTAACTTTAATTATTGTACCACTACGATCATGTTATAACTTTTTGTACCAATAAAGTCCTGTTTTTAAGTTTTTTTCTTCATCCATGGTCCTTTTCCGTCCATTGACCGTTAACTTTAACGGATTTGTGGGGAAAATGATAAAATCAGCAACTCAATTGTTTTTAAAAAAATATTTACACCCCAAGTTTTAAATTTAACCATTTAGGCACTCCCTAACAGTTTTAAACTTAACACTTTAACCTAAATATTTTAATTAAGCCCAACAACACCCAGCCAACGTCGGGCCACCGCCACCGGACAGCTACCGCCGACCGCCGCCGCCACTGCTGGAAAATGCCGGAAACTCAAAAAAATAGCCGAGAATGTAAATTGAGGCCCAAGGCAGCCGGATCGCGGCCCCAGGTAGGCGAAACCCGGGCCTAGGCCGCGATTCGACGACACAGGCCCGCGATTTGCAGGCTTGGGGCTACGATTCGCCGGCCTTGGGCCGCGATTCGGAGGCCCTGGGCTGTGATCCGGCGGTCCTAGGTCCCGATCTACATTCTTGTGTATTTTTACACATGCATGTTTAGACATCTAAAGTTAAATATTTTCATATGTATCATAATTTACAATACGTTTTTCTAAATATATTTTTTTAGATTTTTTTGTACTATTTGTGTTCATAAATATTTTAGTCAAACATTAAATTTTGAAAAGTCTTCAGGGTGAAATTCTCTCCACGCGGCGCTTAAACCCTAAGCTTTTGGCATCACCACCGCTGCTATGGCTTCCTCCCGTCACACCGACTTCCTCTTGGACAAGGCAATCGGTGCTGCAAGATGCCGGTCTCAGGCTGCTCGGAGCCATGTCCTTGCTTTCTTATGTGGCTGGTATCGCCATCTATCGACTGGGTTTCCTGCTCTCGCCGCCTCGGGCAATGACGGGTGTTTTACATGTCTATAAATTACGCACATTTCAAGTAATAAAACCCATTCTACCTCAAGCGCAAGGTTTGCAATTGTAATTGGGAGAGTGGGGTCGAACCCAAGAGATTGTAGTGTAAGTCGTAGGATCTAGCTAAATGCAATGTTTTTGGTATTTTTAATATGAGAGGATTAATCAAGTGATATGTTAAGTGAATTTAATCTAAGTTGAGACAATTAACTAAAGTGAGAATTGTGGTGGAGCACAACTAGCATGCAATGGAGATGAGTTTGTGATGAAATTCGATTACTAAAGGCTCCTTTGGTTGCCTAGGGTTGATGACCATGGATGACATGCTAGGTAGAGATTAATGCGATGATGGAGGAGGTTGGATGATTCTCAAACTCTAACTTACTAAGCTAGAGTCATCCTCACCATAAATGACCAAATGAAATCTCTTCATTTGCGTCATCTATGGAAGCCTTAAGCAAGCCCAACTATAATCTCCTAATAAACCAAATTACCTTACTCAAGTAATCCTAGAATACCTAAGCTTTTCTCATGGTAAATTCAATGAAATGCTTTCTCAAGCATTTCATCGAACACTTGGTGGGAGAATACGGAAGTGTAAGCTTCCACCTCCATTTACACCTTCTTAAAGCCCAAGAAAAGCTCACACATCATACAAGAACATCCACCCAACATACTACATCATCCAATGATCATGCAACTACCTAAACAACCAAAGAGAAGGAAAACTACTCCCTACTCATGCTCAACACGTTTTTCATAATCACCATGAACACAAACATGAAATGGAAGTAATAAGGATAGAAAGAAGCTTAGGAATTAGTGTGGAATCCTTCAATCTTCCAAAATATAAGTCAAATCCGAATTTTTGAGTGAGATATGAGTTTAGAGCTCAAAAACCCTAGCCTAAAACTGAAAACTAAGAATAATTGAGAGAATACAAAAAATTAAGCTTACAAGCTTGGTCAATCCTCCAATCAACATGTCCAATCAATGAGAGGCATGGGAAGATGGCTTGGATGGGTTTCCTCAGAGATTTCAGGTCAGAACCGGCGAGAATTCGGGAGAGTTGGCGAAAAGAAATGAAACAAAACGGACTTGGAAGTCTAAAAATCGAAGTGGAACGTTTCAGGAAAACAGGTCGGGCGACCGCTGCTCAGGTTCGGGTCGCGACCCTTCGCCCGGCGTGTGTTTCTTGAAGGCGGGGTCAGGCGACCGCCGATCTAAGATCCGGTTACGGCCCCTCGCCTGGGCGCCAGCCTCTTGCAGCTGGGGGGGGGCGGGCGACCGCCTGATCGAGGATGGGGCTCGCCTGACGCATCGCCTGGCTCCAGGACTTCCGAAGGATTTCTTTAGGTCTGGGCGATCGCCTGACCCAAGGGTTTGGGTCGCCTGGACCTCGCCCGGGCCTCTTTTCTTCACCCCTTTCTTGAACCTTTCCAGATCCTTCAAATTGGCTCTCAGCTTTCCTTCCAAGGCGCTTTTAAAAGCCGATTCCACCGATTTTGACATCCAACAATGAAAACCTGCAAAATACACTTGCGCCCACACTAAGTACTAGCAAAACTCAATTAATGGTACATATATGGAGGGAAAACATATGAATAATGCACAATTATCAGGCAATCATCAACTCTGGCTGCGGTCCCTAGAGGCTGCGTTGTATGGTAGTTGCCGCCACTCACTGGTGATGCGAAGCAATAGCCCAAGGGTTTTCACCGAAACACGGTCACCGCCGCTGTCCATGGTTTTTCTTCAACCGGATCTGGACGTTTGCTGGATTATGGGCGCTGATTTGGGTTTTTGCTGCTGCCTTTGTTTATGGTTTTTCTTTGTGTGTTTTGTTCGCCTTGGTTTCAGATGGTGTTGATATGGAGTCGAAGGGTGTTGGTAAGGTGGAGGATGTGATTCTTTCGTCACCGGCAGGACTGAGTGTGTTTTGCCCTGCCCAGAGAAATGAAGTTTCTGTGTAGGCTATTCGGGATCTGGATCTTCCTGGATGGTTGAAATCCATGTTTCAGGGATTGAATTGATCCCAGTGTTTTCTTGCTCTTGTCTGATGCATGTTGTTTACTTGTCCCAGACTGATGGGGTCTCTCTGGTGTTGAGAATCATGTTACTCGTTTATGTTGGGTATAGTTGTATTTTGTTAATAATAATCGTCATGATTAGCCTAAAATTTATCAATTTGGACGTTTAAGTTGTATAAACTTTGATGGTATGTTGTATTTCATTATTTGTTGATTATAATATACTTTGGAAAGTTTCAAAACGAGTCTATCGAGCTATTCAAGTTGGGTTCAATCCTACTTCGAGTCGAGCTCGAGCCTAACATATTGGGCTCAACGAATTCGAGCTCGACTTCAACTAGTACCGATAAGTTATGGGACCGAGCTCGAACTTAGCGGGCTCGTGCTCGCGGCCTGGCTCATTTGCACCCTTAGTACCGAACAAGACACGACAAGACCAAATGTTTTCAGCCCCGAACAACATATATATGTAGCTAGCTACGTCGAAGTTAACCTGATGATGATCAGCCATAATTACATTCCTACGGAAGCTAGCTAGCTAGCTAGCAAATGAGTAGCGGATTTGGACGTAATTGTCACAATTTGAAGTTAGTTCCAATTGGGTTGCGGACATGCATGCATGTCAAAGTAGCTAGCTAGGGAGCAGAGAGGGATCATGTTTTACTATTTACAAATTGATTCCACCTACAATCCAACATTAAGCTCTGTTACGTCTCCTCCACATTAATCCATCGAATCAGTTCCGGACATTAGGGAGTAAACTAAACGTTAATTAATTATTATCCGATAGTAACGAGATTAATCAAACTACTTACACGCGGTGCATGTTTTATTTGAACTGGTTATTAACAGACATATCATGAGTACATTTTTGGCCGGGGATGTAGATTAGTAAGCAAACAAAGCTGTGCAAACACTGCATGAAACAAAAAAAGCCGACTAATTTGATAGATATTTGGTTGTTTTTAGCAAAGAATTTGCCTGCAAATATTGGAATTTATATATAGCGGCGGTCACTGATTGGTTGTTGGACACTCGCAATCTCACAAAACATTAAATTTAGGTTCAAATATATACCGGTTTTTGGTTTACATTGCATCCTTTTGTGCGTGCTCCGTATCAAGTTGATGTGCATGCATGGCCAGCATTATCGTCGCTGTAACTATTTTTGGGGCCTGACTTTGACCCGGTATACATATACATATAGTTACAGGCAAACGATTTGTGTGGGATAAGGTAATCATGAAACTTTGACCTCGTACTGTTTGTTGACAATAATTCATGAACCCAGTTACCATAGGGAATATATCAGGAACCTATATGAATAGTTTTATCTTCGTTTCTTTCTCTTGTTTGAGCTTGAATCAAGTCTATTGTTTGCTATTTATAGTGAAAAAAGTTGAAAAAAGGTTGTTAATAATGGGAGGCATCACCTGAAATGTTCGGTCTATATATAGCTTCAAGAGAAGTGTTTTATTAATCCAAATTTGAACTTTACATCCTCACATTTCAAAGCGCGCTACCAAATGAGCAACTAACTCAATATCTTATAGTTGTCATTAAGGGTGTGTTTACTAAAGTGTAAAGTGCATCGATACTCCTATAATTTTAATTTATTATCTTATGGGAGTCTTATTTTAAGTTTTTGTAACTACAGTCTCGTTTTACAAGTTATCATGCATTCGTAATACTATTATTAACTTTTTCCATTTAGTTTAATGAAATCTTGTGAAAAATGATAAATTTAGCCACTGAAAATTTGATTTATCACTCTATTTGCAGCGTAAATTTTAATCTAATAATTTGAATGCCCCTTACCTAACAATTATCAACCCTAATCATACCCAAAACTTTTCCCTTTCGCTCTCAAGGCCTCACCCACCACCATACTTCCCATCACCCTTCCACCCACCACCTCCCAGAACCACCACACAACACCCATAGGCGGCGGTGCGGAAGCCTCGGACTGCAAATTATGAGCCTCATGTCACAGATTGCGAGCCTAGAGCGACGGTCTGTGACCCTAGCTAGCTCGCAATCCACAACCCTTGCCTCGCGAATCTCCGCCTGGTGCTTGTGATTGTTAAAAATAGTAGTGATATGTGAGCAGATTAATTTGTTATGAGTTTTTGAGCAAATTCCTAAAATTTATTAATGAAAATTTTCAAACTCAAAGTTCGTACAAAAAACTTTCCGACAGTTTGATCATCCATAAAACTGTCCTTTGTAGTTGTAGCAGTGATGTAGAGTGTAAGTTTAATTAATTTGGGGGGCATGGGGCAAAGCGAAGGGGGAGTAGAGGGGTGGACACGTAGCAAGCCTGCACGTAAAAGTAAGGGAGACCATAATGATGTTGTTGGTGTGTCAGCCTCTCTTGTCTGGTTCATTTAACCCTTGAGCTTTCAGGCCTTACAAATCTACCACCCGCGTGGTGAGGTTAATTACTTGTTTGCATTATCCTTGCAGTTTCCATCTGTACTAATGATTTTATGTACTTTCTGTTAAAATTAAAAAAAAAATAAACAAACTTATCCACAGTGAAACAGCATGCAAGTAGCTTTGTGTCTGCAAGACAAACTGAAGTAACAAAGTGCCTCGAAAGAGAAACCTTCCAAACAAATTTGCTAATGCAAAATAATTACTGCCACTGATTAATAGGATATGCATGCAGAAACAGCTGGAGCTAGAAGTGTACCTAGCTTCTCATTATCTCAAATTAATTTCGGTTATTATAGATTTTTACTTTCAATCGTTGGAAAATGGTTGTAATAAAAGTATGGTCCATCACAAATCACAATAACCCGAATATACTCAGAAATAAAAATAATTACTTAGGTATTTGTATATTTGTATAATGTATGTATTTTGAGTAGTAAGGAGTTGGGAAGGTTAAGTATTGGTAGCTTGAAAAGTAAAAATCGGACTTTACTAGGTAAATGGTGGTGGAGGTTTCGGGTTGTAAGTAAGGCTTTATGGGTGAGGGTAATTAAGGCTATTCATGGAGATGACGGAGGGCTAAGTTGTGAAGGAGGTATCGGTGGCGTGTGGGGTGCAATCTTGAAGGTTGGCCGGAAGTTGGATAAAAAAGAGGTAGGTTCACAAAATCTTTTGAGAGGAAAGTAGGTGATGGAAAGGAAATTATGTTTTGGAAGGATGTCTGGGTAGAGAGGAAGACCTTGGGAGAAACTTTCCCTAGACTTGAAAAATTAGAAGTTGATAGCAATTGCCTTATTAGTGAGAGGGGAGAGTGGAGAAATGGTGTGTGGAACTGGCGGTGGAGATGGAGGAGGAGTCTGAGAAGTTGTGAAGAGGAAGAACTAACCCATCTTTTGCAGGTTCTGGACATAATTGTGGTGAATCCGGATGTCCGAGATAAATGTGGAGACTAGATGTTGTCAACGGATTTTCGGTAAAAAAGTTGTCCCAAACCACTGATGTTGTCATCTTGAAGACCGGCCTTGCGGCGGATTCAACCAGGTGGTGTGCATGGGTTCCAAAGAAAGTGAATATTTTCGGATGGAGGGCCCGAATTTCTACTCTTCCAAGCCTTCTAAAGCTTCAGAAGCGAGGAGTGAACCTCCCAACAATTTCTTGTCCAGTATGTTCACTTGGTGTTGAAACGGTGACTCATAGCTTGGTCTAGTGCAAACATGGGGCTGATTTGTGGTCTAAAGTTTACTCTTGGTGCCAACTACCCTCTTTCCTCGGTTTTTACATTGATGATGTTATTAGTGTCCGAATTCCCAATTTTAGTTCTGCTCAAGATCAAGGTTGGTTAGCAATTAGATGGATCACAGCATGGTATATTTGGAAGAAAAGAAATGCTATTGTGTTGAAAGCAGATGCCATGAAAAAGGAGAATCACTTGAGCCAAGTTCAGCTGATATACTATATGTGGATATTTGGCATGTGGAAAAAAAATATGCATTTTCCTAGTCCGATTGGGTAGTGAATCCACTCGGTGCCATTAGAAATTCAAGCTCTATTATCTGATGTATAGGCCTTTCTCTCCTCATTTTGTTGTCTTTCCTTGTTTTGAGTTGTACCTGCTGATCAGCGTACTCCATCTTGAAGTATCTGCTTGTCCACGTTTTAATTAAAGTCCTTTGCCTATGTTGATTAATTGTTTGATTTCCTACTTGTGTGTAGGAATGAACAAAATAAAGAAAATAATAAAAATAGGTTACAGAGGAGAACTTATCTCTCCTGAAATCAAGGTAGTCATTTTAATAAATAGTAAAAGGATTAGTATACATATTGCTTTGAGTTTGTAAATAAAATGTAGAGAGATTTTGATATCCCAGTGAAGAAACAAGAAAGAAAGAAAGAAAGAAAAACTTTCTTAAAGATTGTAGAGTTTGGTAAAATTACAAAGAAAATCCAAAGTTTATAGTTCTTTCTTTTGTGGTCCCTTTCTTTTCTGCAATATTAAATTGCTCATATATTATTATTTTTCCCAACAACTGGTATCAGAGCTAATTTATTACGATCCAAAGAAATCTTTTTTGAGTGGGAGCGATAGCTGCAGACGAAGGAAAGGTGAAACTCGACAAGTTCGACGACACAGATTTTGAATTTTGGAAGATGCAGATTGAAGATTATCTTTATCAGAAAAATTTGTATCAACCTCTCTCAGATGAGAAGCCGGAGGGTATGAAAGATGAAGACTGGGCTCTTCTCGACAGACAAGCCCTCAGAGTTATTCGATTGACGTTACCCCGCAATGTTGCTTTCAACATAGAAAAGTAAAAGACCACGGCGGGTCTTATGGCGGCTCTCTCTAGTATGTATGAGAAGTCATCGGTCTCTAATAAAGTTCATTAGATGAGGTGGTTATTCAATTTACGAATGACAGAAGGTGCATCAGTAGCACAACATCTTAACGAACTCAATACAGTTACAACACAATTGAGTTCGGATAGAATTGAATTTGATGAAGAAGTCTGAGCCTTAATTCTTTTATCATCTCTATAAGAAAGCTGGAATGCTACAGTCACAACAATGAGTAGCTCATCGGGAAGCAATAAGTTGAAATTTGATGATGTTCGCAATCTGGTTCTCAGTGAAGAGATTCGACGAAGAGAGTCGGGTGAATCATCAACCTCTTCAGTATTGCATACAGAGTCAAGAGGAAGAAATTCAACCAAAGGAAATGGACATGGTAGATCGAACTATCGAGGTAGATCAAATGATATGAGGTTCAAATCCAGGAATCCCGGTAATTTTCAAAACTCGAAGATTATCGAGTGTTGGAATTGTGGGAAGACCGGGAACTACAAAAATCAGTGCAATAGTGCACCGAAGAACCAAGAGGCGAAGGCGGAGGCAAATGTTACTTCCACCTTAAAAGGAGATGATGCATTGATATGCTCTTTGGAGAGCAAGAAAGAGTCTTTGGTGTTAGACTCTGGGGCATCATTCCACACCACATCGAAGAAAGAATTCTTTGAGAGGTATGTTCCTGGAAACCTCGGAAAGGTATACCTTGGCGATGATTAACACTGCGATATCATTAGTAAAGGTGTAGTGAAGATCAAGTTGAGCAGGTCTGTTTGGGAGTTGAAGGATGTTCGACATATTCCCGACCTGAGAAATAACTTGATCTCGGTAGGCCAGTTGGCTAGCGAAGGCTAAACTACGAACTTCCGTGGAGATAATTGGAAGATTTCAAAAGGTGTAATGACGGTTGCTCATGGTAAAAAGATGTGGTACTCTTTACATGACAGCAGAGGCATGCTGTGCAATTGCGGTTGCAGTAGGGAATAAAAATTCCAATATGTGGCACCAGAGACTTGGCCACATGAGTGAAAAGGGGATGAAACTTACGCACTCGGAGGGTAAACTTTCAAGTCTACTGTCTGTTGAGATAGACATGTGCGAAGAATGCATACTTGGAAAGCAGAAGAGGGTCATCTTTCAAACAAGTGGCAAAACCCTAAAGACGGAAAGGTTGGAGCTTGTTCACTCCGATGTTTGGGGTCCAAAAACTGTTTCATCTATTGGAGGAAAATATTACTTCATAACTTTCATCGATGATCATTCTCGGAAGGTATGGGTTTACTTTCTGAAGCACAAGTCAGAAGTGTTTGAGGCTTTCAAGAGATGGAAAGCTATGGCTGAAAATGAGACGAGTTTGAAGATCAAAAAGCTCAGAACCGACAATGGTGGTGAATATGAAGACACTAGATTCAAGACATTTTGTTATGAGCGTGAAATCAGAATGGAGAGAACCGTGCAAGGTACACCTCAACACAATGGTGTAGCTGAACATATGAATCGTACATTAACAAAAAGAGATAGAAGCATGCGTATGCAATCTGGTCTGCCAAAACAATTTTGGGCAGAGGCTTTTAACACAGCTGCATACTTGATCAATAGAGGTCCATCAGTCTTGTTGGAGTATAGACTACCAGAGGAGGTATGAAGCGGAAAAGAGATAAAACTATCACATCTAAAAGTTTTTGGTTGTGTAGCATATGTGCATATTAGTGATTAAGGTAGGAATATGCTTGATCCCAAATCTAAGAAATGCACTTTCATCGGCTATTGCGAAGATGAGTTTGGCTATCGCATTTGGGATGACGAAAACAAGAAGATGATCCGCAGTAAAGATGTGATTTTCAACGAAAGAATATTGTACAAGGATAGTCCTCAAATGGATGCCAACGACTCAGAACTGAGTGGGCGAATATTTACAGATGTAAATTATGTTCCAGATAGTCCTGTGACAGAGCCAATTATAACAAATCCTCAGTTGGAGGAACTCGTTGAACAAGGTGGTGCACAATAGCCTGACACACCACAACCTTCTACTCTAGCTCCTGTGTTGAAAAGGTCATCTCGACCTCGTATGCCTAACAAAAGATACACAGATTATTTGTTATTGACTGATGAAGGGGAGCCTGAATATTTTGATGAAGCTTGTCAGGTGAGTGATGCAAGCAAGTGAGAGCTTGCCATGAAAGACGTAGTGCAGTCTTTGATTTCCAACCAGACATGGGAATTAGCTGAGTTACTCATAGGGAAAAAGGCACTTCACAACAAATGGGTGTATCGAGTTAAAAATGAGAATGATGGTTCAAAGTGATACAAAGCTCACTTAGTTGTCAAAGGATTCCAACAGAGGGAAGGAGTTGACTACACTGATATTTTTGCTCCGGTTGTGAAGCTCAATACTATCATATCAGTGTTGAGTATTGTTACCATTCAAGATCTTCAACTTGAACAGTTAGACGTGAAGACTGCATTTCTTCACGAAGACTTGGATGAGGAAATATACATGCACCAACCAGAAGGTTTCTTGGAGACGGGAAAAGAAAACATGGTATGTAGATTAAATAAGAGCTTGTATCACTACGTAGAAGCACAAATCTTACGTGGCCATGCAGTGGGACCTGTTAGTAGGTTTATGTCAAATCCAGGAAAGATTCACTCGGAGGCAGTAAAATGGATATTAAGGTATCCACGAGGCACGACAAAGAAATTTTTGTACTTTGCTAGAGGAGAGTTAAAATTACAAGGCTATGTAGATGCAGACTTTACAGGAGAAAGTTGATACCGGAGAAGCACTACCGGTTATGTGTTCATCGTGGGTACTATAACTGTTAGCTAGATGTCACAAATACAGAAGATTGTTGCATTATCTACAACAGAAGTAGAATATGTCGCAGTAAGGAAAGCCAGTAAAGAAATGATTTGGCTTCAAGGATAATTAGCTGAGCTGGGATTCATTCAGGAGAAGAATGTTTTGTATAGTGATAATCATAGTGCTATACATCTCGCGAAGAATTTCGCATTTCACTCCAGAACGAAGCATATTGGTCTTCATTATCATTTCATCAGATCCTTATTAAAAGATGAAATATTAATACTGGAGAAAATCCTAGGAAGTAAGAATTCCGCAGACATGTTGACGAAGACGGTGACTATCGACAAACTAAAGTTATGTTCAACTTCAGTTGGCTTGCAGGAGTAACAATACCAGAAATGTGAAGACAGATTGAAATCAGTCTTCAAGTGGGAGATTATTGATTAATTGTTGGATTTCCTACTTGTTCGTAGGAATGAACAAAATAAAGAAAACTATAAAAATAGGTTACATAGGATAACTTCTCTCTCCTGAAATCAAGGTAGTCATTTGATAAATAGTAAAAGGATTAGTATATATATTGCTTTGAGTTTGTAAACGAAATGTAGAGAGATTTTGATATCCCGGTGAAGAAACAAGAAAGAAAGAAAAGCTTTCTTAAAGATTGTAGAGTTTCGTAAAATTACAAAGAAAGTCTAAAGTTTATAGTTCTTTCTTTTGTGGTCCATTTCTTTTCTGCAAGATTAAATTGCTCAAATATTATTATTTTTCCCAACAGCCTATTCAAAAAAAATTATAGATTAAATATTGTGACTGTCAAAACAAATGACTCAATTTTTGGTGGATGGAAGGAGTATTGTTTAGGGTATTTGATGATGAGCATATATATATGCACAAAGCCGGCAAAAGATGAGAATTAATGGAATCTCTTTCGTCCGTTTCATATAAACGGGGACCTCAATTATAGTTGCGAATTTAATTTATAAAAAGGGTATAAATGTTGTGCTGTGTCTTGCTGCCCCGCCAAATTTATGCTTTCTGTGTATAGGTCAGCTCAATTATACGTATTACAATAATTAAACGAGACAACTGGATCCATTTACATATATTTATATATATATATATATATATATTCACATATTTTTGTATAGGAATATATTCGTACTTGGTCCAGCGCCAAGCTAGAACACTAATTAAGTAGATGAGAGAAACAAAATTGACACTAATAACATGATTATGAACCTCGTGGTCACATTCAGCAACTTTGATGAAGAATTTAAACACTTAATATATTGGTTTTGGTTTTTGTACGTTACACGCAATTGTACTGGCAACTATATATACAGTAATATTGATAAAACAATAATCAAAATTAAAAATGGAAGGGAATTTTATGGAAACAGTAGAAATTTTTTTAAAAAAACTCATAGGAGAGTTTGAATTATAAAATTTTGAGAAATTTTTAAAATGGAAGGACAGAAGCGATAATAGAAAAAAAATGAAAAAGGACAACTGAAAAATAAAAATACCACCATATTCGACAAAGAACCGTGGTGTGCTAGGAGCATTCAGAAGAAGTCTGGTGTTTAATTTTGTGGTTTTAGATTTGTAAGCTTCTGTTTGGAGCTTTCTTTGTTTGGACTAAAGGAAGCATAAGTCAATGAGCATCAAGTCCAACTCTCGCCCTTTTGATTCTTCCTTAATTATTTTCTCTACAACTAATCAATCCTTAATCATCGTTAATTACTCCTAATTATATATCCTGGCTTTGCTGTGTTACTTGTGTTCATCTAGGACTATGTAGGATTATTTAGTAATAGAACCCTAAACTATGTTTTGATTTCCAAAAAATGTACAAGAGGTAGCCAATTCCTACAAATTTTTATTTTACTCATTTCAATTTAAACTTCTTACACTTTGATCATAGCATTTGATCACTGCTATGCTATGGTGGTTTTCTTACCAACCATGTTACTATCGCCACACCAAAGAATTTATGTAAATTGATCGCACTAAAATTTACTTGTATCTCATAACTTTAAAAACCTAATTTAAAAAACAAACGCAAACAAACGAAAAACAAAACTATTTGAGACAGACGGAGTACATGTTTTTTCTATAATAAGGTATAGATAAGATATAGCTATATAGCCCATGATTTTTAGGTTTGATCGTAGTGACTTCAATCTCTGGGTGTTCCATATGAAAGCTTTAATGTGATTGAAGTATATATGTAGTTCCTCACAATTTAGGGAAAAGTTTCCAAATAAAATGCTATATCATAATATCATATTGGTGGCGGATAAAATAACGCCACGTTTACGCGGTGTGACGCGTGCGTGACATTACTGACGCCATTGGGATTTGTGCGTTGCACGATTCTCTAATTCGAGGAATGAGGGTTATGTTGGTAGTGCGTTTTTTCCGTCTTGTCAATGAAGTGACCGAAAAGAGATCGATCCTTCGACTTATGTCATAAATGTCGTTATATAGTGGTATTAATGGTGGCAAAATCGTAATATGTCAATATAATATTATTGTACACGTGTTCTATATGTCCGGGTAATGTTTCTCCGGAATATCCAATGCCTTGTCCTAAACGCTTTATTAAGTCCGGGAATGTCACTTAGGTTCTAGTTACCACTGAGTTTTTAATGGCCTTGCGCGCTATTAATTTGGCCTTTAGAGCTGTTTGGATGATCGATGGCGCCATCACATATACATATATCCAGATAAAATAACTAAACAAACAAGATTTACCGCGGCCTCCTCCGCGGTAGAGTCACGGTAACATCCGCGCCACTTACCGCGGCCTCAGTCGCAGTAACGGCCGCGGTAAAAACGGACTTTTCTACGTAGTGAACTTCTTTGTCATCCTAATGCTAAAACACCATAAACTATCTCACCAAAAAATTCAGAAAACTCAAAGAAACACCCTGTAAATACCCATAAACCACAGTTACGTTTCTTAAGTACTGAAAGGATGTACGGTAACACAAATCATGAATTAAATGGTGAAAACAAACATATTAATTATCGTAAAATGGATGAAGTAGTTTTTACATATAAAAACACATATAGTCAGTTCCGTATCTATAAACATTATTTAATTTCTCATGGTTTTGTAGCGGTCTTGTAGATGTTTAAAACAGAGCGGAAGAAGATATTTTGGCTTTGTAGCGGCCATGGTCGCTACAAGGCCGCTACAAGACATTAGATTCGATTAAAATCCGTTTTTTCACGTCCAGATTTGATTTAAGTAGATTTGATCTCTCTTAAACTCACCATCTTCCCATTTCATATCTCGAAGTACGAGGAATTGATGGATCAGAAATACGGTCCTGATCAAAAGAGACCGTCTTTCGACATCGAAAACTTACACTGAGGTGACGGGGGGACCCTCACGTGAACGCTACATTAGCCTACCACCCCAGTTGACGCACCCTGAGATGTTCGAGCCTCCGCTGTCATGTGAGGTAGTTGATTCAAAAAATTTATTAAAAATTCATATACTTTTTATAAATGGTGTAGCATACTATTTATCTGTTTAATTTCATTTACAGCATGATACTGAGATGCAGTGACAGCTTCAGGACCAGCGACAGATCATCACTCAGTTGGCGGCCACAGTTAGCAATATGTGGAATGCAATGGTGGCGAACAGAGTTATTCACCCATAAGGTGTTCCATGGACGCTCGCCGCCTCTGCATCATCATATGCCCCTCCACAGACATCACAGCCTTCATCCCAGGCTCCCATCCAGCCGTTTGTTATAGCACAACCTTTATTCCAGACTCCGATCCAGCCGCATGTTACTCCTTCCCCAGATTACTACATCCCTGGTATTGCTCCTATCTCTCAGCCTCAGCCTCAGCCTCAGTTCCAGACGTTTTTTACTCCTATGCCGACTCCGTCTACATCGTATATACCTCAACCTCCACCGCAGTCACAGCCTTTGCATCAGCAAAACCTTGGGCTCAGACTTGGTCTCGGTCTTGGCTTTGACTATCGGCAGACAGCGAGAATGACCTACACCGATCTCCTCGGCCATGATAACTTTTACTCGACATTGGACCGTCAGCGGAGGGAGCAGGCACAACTGTCGACACAGGGACCTGCTTCACAGCCACTGCCTATTCAGACCCCAATACAGCCCCATGGCTCGACAATGCGCGAGGATCCGGTTGATTTGCGGGATGAGGAGGAGAGCGACGAGAAGGAGGACGAAGACGACGAGGAGGATGTCGACGAGTAAATCAACAGTTGGGCGGATGAGTAGTTTTATCTTTGTAAAAAATGTTATATTTGAAACTTTTGGATTATCAATTATGGAAATTAGTATATTTTTATTATATTTAAATTGGTACTTTATTTAATTATTAATGTTTTTATAAGTTTTTCATTTTAATTTAATTTTTCAACCCATAAAACAATACTAAAAGAATTGATTTTTTTCATTATAAAAAAACAATTTATGAATGCCTAATCCGTTATATGTGTGTCATAACCAGCATCCGTTTTTAATTACACGTGGAAATGTAATGACGGCCGTATTGGTCACAAAGCCGTCATAAATATGACGACCCTAACCGTCATAACAAAATGTGACGCCCAAAATAACAATGAAACAAACAACGGCCTCTTACGTCATTACTGTGATTGATAAACAACGAATACGGCCATCATAACCAATGAATCAACTACACAGTGTTCTCTATTTGTTAAAGTTTTGATCAAGTTTATCTAAATCCAAAGTTGTTTTCTCTTGAAGAAAGAGGTGTTTGATCCATCTTCATCTACCATTGGCAAGGATACTCCCTCCACTTGAACAAATTCTTTGGTTCAAGAAAGAGTTGGCCAAAAAAATCTACCAAAATACAATTCTAGAACAAGAAAGATCCTCACTTGTGTTAATAAATTCCAAAGGAACACATAAGACTTTCTCCCCCCGGCGGTGATGTTCACCCCAGCAGCGCGACTCTCCTCCAGCGGCGGATCTCCCAGGCACTGACTCGTTTTTCTTATCAGTTTAAGTCAGGGTTCCTTTTTTAAAAAAGTTCTTGAATTTTTCATGAAAATGGTTGTAAAATTTGTTAGTAAGAATTTGTAGGAAATTATGTTGAAAGTTACGAATTTGTTATGAATCGGTTGAAAGTTACGGTTATGAAATTGTTGAATTGTTGAAGAATTTGCAAACCCGGATCTGGAATTCATTTCCAATATATATATATATATATATATATATATATTATTTAAAAAAATGTTTCCAGATCGTAACGGCTCTTGCCATCTCAATGTAAGAACTCTCACTAGAGAGGCTTGCTTACCTTATGACTTCAACTGGGAGGGATATTTTTATTTACAAAAAGAAAACAGAAAAACGAGTTATGGATTGTGAAAAGAATCAATGTAAAATAATAAAGGAATGTAATGTTGGCTGCTGAGAATGTCTGCATGGTGGTAACAAACTTTCTCGCTCTTTGATTGATTTCATTTATATTAACCATTCTGATCAGTATATACTCTGACTAGTAATTAATTCTCAGCAATTTAAAATTATAATTATAACTTCAATATTACTCAATTGCATAATTAGTATGTATAGAGATGAAATATATTTAATTATAATATGTCAATTAATGTGGATTAATGATTTAGATTCCTAAAGACTTTGATCGTAAGCTTTCATTTGAAGCAAGAGATGTTTGTCTCTACCATGTCATTTCGAAAAGTGTAATAAAATTATGGACAAGGCTGAAGTTATGACTTTCTATCTTTATTACTGATTTTTTAGGAAGAAAATACTACTTAAATTTGCATGAGGGACAAGAGAATATAATCTATGTGAAAGTTCCCTGGCGCGGATTAACGAACATCTATAACACCAAAAACAAAAACAATTATTTTTAATATAATACATATTATATATATATATTTGCATACGTAATGCTTCTTGATACACAAGTGTAGAGGTATGGACGATCAACGTAATGGATAAATATAGATCAATACATGTAGTTATTTGACAAAATTCATAAATATTATATCTTGAAAAAACATATAACAATTAAAGGGGTCCCGATAAAGAATTTATTTACATCGGTTTTGAGATACAACTGTATTTTGTACTTAGTTACAGTTCTGATTAGAGTACCAATGCCACTTCCAAACATGTCTATGCAGATAAACGGGAAGGTAAAGTGAAGCTCCCCAGGGATCGTGCTATTGTTGAATTCGAAAATTATTTTAGAAACATATATATCCCCCTCACTGAAATCCTTGGTTAATTAATTTCAATCATTTACCATTCACCATATGATCTCATGACGTTTTCTACTGTAGCCTTCACTTTTACTTCATTTATATGCCTAAGTTATTCGATTAATATCCAACCAGTGAGTAACAAAGACATTAATGGTAAAACCCATACTATGTACATGTAATACTCCTTCTGTCTTAATAGTATTGCAACATTTTTCTTTCTAAAACGTCCCAAAAGTAACTTTTTATATACCTATTTACCAAATCATCCACATCTCTTATAGAATCAAATCATTCATACCTCTAAAGTTTAAAAAATAAAACACCAAATACTAGTTAATATGGATCTTTTTCTTCTCCAAATAAAATATTTCATTCAATAACAAAATTTTAAATTTTTATTCTTTGAATATTTATCATTATAGTTTAATTTTTCTTTACCGTTCTTCCTCGATTTATGTGTTTGATTACGTTTTTTAATATATAAAATGGGAAAATCAATACCAAAATGTTTTCACTTTAATCTCTGTGCCAAGTCAAAGTATTGCATTATATTTGGATCGGATCAAATAATAATAATAATAATAATAATAATAGAGGTGAAGAGTGATCAGTGAGAGGATGGCGATATAAACGCCAATATAAAAATCCATTCTTTCACCTAGTGAGTGACTTTATAAGATAAAAATTTAAGTTAAGTGACCAAGATAAGCAAAATTCTTTAAAAAGTGATAAGTTTAGGATATTAATCAAAGTTGAGGTATCAGCAATCAAGTTTACCGTAGCTCATACAGTATATAGAAACAACAAGGTTTTTAGTATCCCCGCTTTGCTGCAGCTGTAAATAGGGTGATTGAGGAAAACGAAATAAGTTGCTTACCTTTAACTTTGACTTTTTTACTTATAAACTCATGTCTTTCGTAATTGTGCATTTTGTTTTCTTTTCTTTTTTTCATTTGAGGTGTATGACTTTTATATTCGTGCAATTTTTCATTAGGATAAAAGTGAAAATTGTAAAGTTAAGGTACTAACACACATGAATATTATTTTCTTTCATTCAAGTCACTCACAATTAAAGAGGGAGAGTCAAAGAGATGACAAAACTATAAAAGGTGGGAAAAATTAAGGGCTCATACTCAAAAGATAATAAAATAGAAACCAAAAGTGGGAGTTAACCCATTATCAAAGGGCAACAAAGAAAGGAGTTGAAACAAAGGTTGATGTGTAAATATTTGATTTGTTTGAAATTACTCATCATCTACAGTGAATTTTCTGTAAATATATAGAAGTTTATATATAATAAACCTTTCAGGTGCAGGGCAAGAGATGTGAGACTTAAGGTCATTAGCGCCTAGACATGTGAGGCTTGCCCTCTGTTTGGTTATGAAGGACGGGCTGGGGCTGGGGAGATATGGAACACGTACGGCATGTGAAAATCAGTTTGGATATATACGAAGGATTGGGAAGCGTATATACATATATATATATATATATACATATATATACATATATATATATATATATATATATATATATATATATATATATATATATATATATATATATATATATATATATATATATATATATATAAAGTGGCGTTTGGATATAGATTAAAGATGGGGCGCTCACCAACCCGGGCTAACATCTAATCTATCCCTTCACTGGTGAATTCAAACAAATGGTTAAGGTCACCACTCCATACATAGTGCGGGGCGGTTTCGGATACTGAAATTGGGTATCCGTCCCGCAGTGTATGGATAGCATATTCTCCACTACGAGTTGCGGCCTGAGGCGCGGTACCTCTACCGTGAGCCATGTGAGCTTGGCGTAGTGAAAGTACCAAAGGTGTAAAAGTAGATTTCAGATTTTGAGGTCGAAAAACTGTAATTAATTAATTAATGTAGAGAAAAAAAGATGAACTTTATATATTCACTTTAGGTTGTTCGTGTTTCCTGCAATTGTTATACTAAAAAGAGACAATATATGCTTAACCGTAATTAAGAAAAATCTTTTTCAAAAAATTTGTTTCACCGCATCCAACCAAAACTTTATTATCATGAAAGGTTTTGTAAGGTGAAAAAGAGGGGGGGGGGGAGGAAGCTTTTTGATTTTATATATATATATATATGTGTGTGTATAATTTTTCCAAACGTTTGTATCATATGAAATTATTTGACATTTTATGTTATAATATTAGAGAAAAGTAATAAATTTAAGGTTGAAAAATAAACGTACAAATTATTGGTGACGGACAGTGACGAAGCTGTGTTATGACAGGGGTGATTACTGTCACCCCAACATTTTGTAAATGATAGGGTATATAATGTATATTTATAAAAATTAAGGGGTTAATTTTAATTTTATCTATAAATTATATACATTATGTGAATTTATACACTACAATTTATGTGTGTATGTATATATATAATGAACCAAACTTAAAAATAATAAACCCAATCCAAACCCAAACATTCTTCCTAAAACCAAACATTTTTAACAAGATTACGAAACAAGATGAGCAACGAGTATTTTGGTGGTAGTCTTGTTTTGTATATTGAGAAGGATGTTGCAGAATGTTTCAGTTTGGATGAGCTCATTGATGATTTTAGAGACTTGAAGGAACGTCTAGTTAGATTTTGATTACTTTTGACTTGTAATTCTAACTTCATATCTATATTTTTAATGACTTTTGATATGCATTAATTTTATATGAATCATTTTGTTAAAAAATATTTATTTCAATTAAATTCTTTACAAGAGATTAATATATAAATCTATCTCGTCCCTCCAAACTAGAATTCCTAGCTTCGCCACTGGTGACGGAGAATAAACATTTAGAGCTAGTGTGTACATGGGGGATGAAAAACCTTTCATTTCAAATCGATTAATTTTTCTAATTTTTTTCTTTCACATATACATTTCATAAAAACATCCACTTTTTCCCGTAAAAATGGTTTTTTTTCCTTCGTAATTGAACATGCATGTCCTTAGCGTGAGCATGAAGATGAAGTTTGAAAAGTTGATGAAATCCTTGTGGCAACCTTTGTTATGAGGTTTCTTTTTGTAGTAGCAAATTTAGAGCGCGCGGGTTGATGATGGGTGATTGAGCGTCACGTGTTGGTTCTCTCCGGTTTACTAATGCACTGCTCCATCCGTGCCATAAAAAAATGATGTGTTTCTTTTTTAATGTTGTAAGAGATTTAAGTTATCATTAGAAAATAAGTTCATTGAAATTTTTTTAAAAAATATATATTTCGAAATGAAACACATTAATCTATAGTTTTCATTTAAAACATTTAATTTTACAAATTAAAATATTAAAAAAAATAAAAATATAGATTAAATATTACAAATAAAACGCTTACATTTATGGGGGGAGGAGGTAATATTGTGTATAGGAGAAGTGTGTGTCTGTGTGATCTCAAGTACAAGAGCAGTGTTAATTAAAAAACACCGAACATGGTTTGAATTCATGATCTGTCCACGTCTTCGCATTCGGTCGTGCGGGGATCACGTGCTAAACCTTAAGATGGTAAACCACCGTTCTATTCAAAATGGGTTGTTATTTTTCTTTTACAATTTATAAAGAAAATGAAATAAACCATTTGAGACCGTGCTAGTATAATTTGTCCTTATCTAGAACTAGGATGTCAAAAATTGATCTAATCCAAACAATCCACTCGAACTCACTAAGAAAATTAAGACTCGAACCTGAAACATTTCGAAACTCGAAATGAGTCGAATCTAAAATGATCCAAAAGATTCGAAATGACCTTGATATATATGGTCATCAATACTATTATCAAATCTGCAAAAGCCATATGGCGCGTCACCACAACAGATCTCGTCATTACGGAGGCCTCTCTTACCGATAAGGCGCCCGTATAAAGCCGTTGGTCACGAAACGTTGACTGCCTCCCTCAAACTAACCGTTACACTACTTATGGCATTAAGCCAAAGGAGAGGGAGTAATTCTCTAATAACTCCGCTGTTATTACACCATTAATACGCCGTCATTCCAATTATGGGTACATTTATGGAGATTCTCCAGCGTTTAAGGCCCGTAACGGGACCTAGCACCACCCTATATATTGGGTGGTGCCCGCCTCAAATAAGGTGATTACTACACACCCACACTTTCCTCCTTTGTCTGCACCTGAAAGTGTCTTTTGTCTTGTCCTTCAGGTATCGGAGCCACATGTCCTAGTCGTCGGAAGAATCTTTGACAGCCAGAGATCTCCCTTTGGCTATCAGACCTCAACATAAAAATAACTAAGCATATGAGATTCAAACAGTGGGTGAAAGATTTGTTGAATGTGGGGCACAATTTATTTCTTATTTCTTGAGATTTCTTTTTAGATTTTTTTTTGATAATTTAAAACAACTAACATTATATGCTTTCCTATAATTTTAGTATTAAAAAAATGTTTGTAAAAACAAGTAAAAGGTACAAGAAAAGTTGTGTAAATGTATGTGTGGGTGGGGGGAGTGTTGCACTAGATAATAACCATATGGATTATTTATTTTGAAGTATATATTCGTAGTTTGTTTAAAAATTGAAAGTGCAATAATGTTTTAAAATCAATTTGAGCTAAATATAAAATATTTTAACTATTTTTTATAATCCATTCAAAATAATGTGATGGAATATTCCAATTTTATAATACTAAACTCTTATTTTTTAGGTGAAAATAATTTATTTTATTTTATAATGGTTACATTATAAATT
Organism: Stellera chamaejasme; assembly: GCA_024586325.1. Taxonomy (NCBI): domain Eukaryota; kingdom Viridiplantae; phylum Streptophyta; class Magnoliopsida; order Malvales; family Thymelaeaceae; genus Stellera; species Stellera chamaejasme. The sequence goes on along the minus strand of CM044982.1, from coordinate 5,792,564 downwards.
TTTAAACTTAGTTCTTAATATTTTATTAAAATTTTAAGACTTATATGATAAAATAACAAGTTTTATAACTTTAATGAAATATTAGGTATGGTTGTAGGTGACATAAGTACTTTGCCCATTTCTTCCATATAGCTGGGCAGCTTGTGCGATAGACTGACTGGGCCATCATTGGGCCTCGATATGTTATTACTTATTTTTTTGTTTTAAATACCAGTTAGTCTTAAATTATGTACATCCTATCACAATAGTCCCTATAGTTTATTTGTATCAGAAAATACTATTACTATGATTATAATTTGTATAATTTTAACGGGGGCATGTGTCCCCATTATGGACCCGCCCCTGTGTTCAGATATCAATAGCTCAATATTGTTGTTTTCCTTATGGCTCAGTTCAAGGGAAGTGGGAAATTTATTTAGGGAAATTTGGGGAAGTGTGTTTTGATTGATGGATAAAAAGTATGTGAGTAGAGAAATTTGAGAAAAATATTATTTTATATAAAAATGGTGGATTTAAGGTTGTTAAATGTATTGAGATTGAGAAAGTTGTAAAAAAATTTGGGAAATTTTGGAAATGAATTGACCCTATAAAAAAAATTGCTCAACATTATTGCAATTGATTTTAATCCAACTCATCTAGACCAAAGTAGACCCTCTCGAAACCAAAAGGCGCCAACGAACTATTAAGTAATCGAGACTGAGAGAGACTCACCAACTCGATTTTGACATTGTGCTGCAGTTTGCAGTTCAGTGGTAGAGGAGCTGACTCTATTGCGTCTGGGCTACGAACTGATCTATGGTAGCGTTGCTTGAGTCGACGTTGAGCTATGGGTTGTTTGTTGGTTCAAGAATGATGGCTGATCTGTGGAAGTGCTGCATGAATGGTTCCATTTCTGATCGACGGTGCTCGTATGGTCGTACGACGACTCTTCCTACTCACGATTTTAGCCAAAAGTAACCTAAAAAAAATTTACGCCAACCCGATTCTAACCCAAAACTGAATGAACCCGACACCCGATACAACTCAAATGACATGAATCTGACCTGAAATCAGCTCAGCTCATAGCAATTCTTAACATGAATGACTCGAACCAAACTATACCCAAAAGCAACTTGACCCGAATTCGATATGATCTGAGAGTAGCTCAACCCTAACCCGAATGATCCGCGTTGAGTTATAATTTTTTAACGAACTTCTTTTAGTTAAAATTTAAATCAAATAAAGTATCGAAATCAAATGTTTCGACTAAAAAAGAAACGGAAGTAGTATAAAAAAAGTTTAAAAAGTTTAGAGATAGGGAAGTACGTGTATAACGGTCATGCATGGAGAGGGGAGGAATGGTAGGTTGTTGGCATTAATTACAAGGCAGGCCACGGTGGGATTTTTGTCTCGAGACTTGGCGACAGTTGGTAACCGCCTCGGTCGGTGGACCCTGACACTTTTGAGGGCCGTTTACCGGCGCCGTTCCCGCCTTCTCCACCACTGCTTGCCACCTGTATCCGCCCATGTGGAGATGACGTGTCCTCTCTTTCACTCAACTAACTTTTTGGGGAAACTCTCATGATCAGTCCTACAATTTCACATACTTCTCCAATCAAATTCCAAACGTTTTTTCATTTCTTAGAAAAGTGTTACTAAAATTTTGCAATTCTTTTTCATTGGTGAAAATGGGTTCTGACTGGTGTTTTAAGACTTTGCATTTCTTTTTCATCTAAATCTCAATATTAAATCCCAATGTATCAATTAATGTGAGGCGGCGACAATATTAGATTGGACTATCCAAATTTAAAGAATAGAACTAGAGCAAAGCTTTTGGAATAACTTTATAAAATTCAAAAAAGAAAAAGAAAAGAGATTATGACCGATGCTCACAAAACCTAACTTCGTTAAAGATAAAAAGCTGGATATTACCCTCTACAATAAAGAAAAACAAAAATCAAATACTATAACCTAACAGCTAAATGAATAAAATGTGCCCACGGTTCTATTAATTTTAACTCACATACTATCGTAATTAAGTTTTTGTACCAATAAAGTACTATTTTTAAGTTTTTTATGCATTCGTGATCCTATTCCGTTAAACACCAGTTAAGTTTGACAGATCTTTACGAAAAATAATAATTTTAGCCACTAAAATTTTATTTAAAAAATATATTTGTTCCCTAAGTTCTAAACTTAAAAATTTAATCACTCCAAACAATTATAAACTTAACAATTGAATCCAAAAATTTTCAAACTTCATCTAAAACCAACACACTCACCGGACCACCGCCAGGCCACCACCGACCACCGTCAGAAAATCCGGAATAGAGAAAAAACTTCACTTGAGAGTAGATCGGGGCATAGGGCTGCCGGATAGGGGCCCAAGGCCCCCAAATCGAGGCCCCAGGCCGGAGAATCACGGCTTCAGGCTGGCGAATCGCTAGCCCAGGCGCGAATTGGCGACCCAGGGCCGCGATTCTCCGACTTGGGGCCGCTATTCGCCGGCCTCGAGCCGCAATCCGACAGCCGGCCTCGGGCCGCGATCCGACATCCCTATTCCCCGATCTATGCTCTAGTGAAGTTTTTTCTCAATTCTAGATTTTTCAGTGGTGGTCGGCGGTGGTCCGGTGGTGTGTTGGTTTTAGGTGAAGTTTGAAAATTTTTGTGTTCAATTGTTAAGTTTATAATTTTTTGGGGTGATTAAATTGTCAAGTTTAAAACTTAAGGGGCAAATATATTTTTCAAATAAATTTCAGTGGCTAGAATGATCATTTTTCGCGAATATCCGTTAAACTTAACTAGTATTTAACGGAATAAGACCACAGATGCATAAAAAACTTAAAAACGAGACTTTATTGGTACAAAAACTTAAAACAGGACTACGATAAGACGAGAATTGAAGTTTTAGTATACCATTGGTGTACTTTACCCTAAACTTAAGTGATGCTGGACAAGCCAACAAATAAAATTCCTCAGACATAGATCTCACTCACCAACACATCTTCAACTAGGGATGTGAATGAATCGAGTTGTGATCGAACCCGACTCGAATGTTTCTGATTGGGCTTGAACTCGGCTCGATACCTCGACAAGCTTTCATGATAAATGCTCAAATTCGACTCCATCTAAAGCTCGAGTTTTGCTCGATAGGTCGCGAGCTAGTCGAAAACTTGTTTGTTGGTTCTAAACTATACTCGTGAATTCAGCTCGGTCGATAGCTCGATGGCCGCTCAAAAAATCAAAAGTTTGAGTTAGATTAGCGTCTTATAATAAGTTAGTCCTTAAAACATATAGGTTTAGTAAAATATGTCCCATTCGATAACTCGATAAGCAATCGTGTCATACTCATCGTGTAGAAACTTCAACAAATTTGTTATGCCTTAACTCGTCAACCACAAACAAAAACGTACCCACACATTGCTTCTTCAACAAGCAAAAAACCTCATCGTCTAGCACATCTTTCATCCACTCTTGTTGTAGCTTGCTTCCCCCACCATGAACTCCATCATAATCAAACTATATGATTCATAAAAAAAATCAAATCATGCTTCACTAGGATCTAACCATACGCTCTGATACCACTTGTTGGGAAAAAAATTAAACAGACAACTTTCTTCCCCAAACACTCGTCACGCGTAGCGAAATAATTAATCTCGAACAAAACACACATGCAGAACAATTTAACGTAATTCGGCTTTTAACTAGTCTACATCTACGTATGAGAGAAAATCCACTAGAATAAAGTATAGAGATTACTGAAAATTTACGTCCTCTCGTACTCACGCAGAGCGATCCTCCAGTGATCTACCAGTAACCACTACACCTTATTCTCGCATCTTCAACAAAATATGAGAAAAAGATTTCTCCGCCGTAGCCGTCCCGGCTTCCGGACCTCTCCTATCTTTTTCACCCTCACGTCTTGTCTCTCCATCATACTGATTTTTCTCTCATACAAAATCAAAAGTTTGAGTTAGATTAGCGTCTTATAATAAGTTAGTCCTTAAAATATATAGGTTTAGTAAAATATGTCCCACTCAATAACTCGATAAGCAATCGTGTCAAACTCATCGTCTAGAAACTTCAACAAAATTGTTATGCCTTAACTCGTCAACCACAAACAAAAACGTACCCACACATTGCTTCTTCAACAAGCAAAAAAACTCATCGTCTAGCACATCTTTCATCCACTCTTGTTGTAGCTTGCTTCCTCCACCATGAATTCCACCATAATCAAACTATATGATTCATAAAAAAAATCAAATCATACTTCACTAGGATCTAACCATACGCTCTGATACCACTTGTTGGGAAAAAAATTAAACAGACAACTTTCTTCCCCAAACACTCGTCACGCGTAGCGGAAATAATTAATCTCGAACAAAACACACATGCACAGAACAATTTAACGTAATTCGGCTTTTAACTAGTCTACATCTACGTATGAGAGAAAATCCACTAGAATAAAGTATAGAGATTACAGTAAATTTACGTCCTCTCGTGCTCACGCAGAGCGATCCTCCAATGATCTACCAGTAACCACTACACTTTATTCCCGCATCTTCGACAAAATATGAGAAAAAAGACTTCTCCACCGTAACCGTCCCGGCTTCCGGACCTCTCCTATTTTTTCACCATCACATCTTATCTCTCCATCATACTGATTTTTCTCTCATACCCAAAACCCTAACAACTTGCCTTTATATAGGCTATACAAAATCCTAATCACATTCTAATTAGGAAAACACAATCTCACTTAATTTAAGAAATCCTAAACTTACTCACCAAGAAAACAATCCTAAACAACAACAACAGAATAAATTAACAAGTAATCTGATTTTGTTGCTCTTTTAGGCGGCATGTTTTGACATCGATCTAGAAGATGAGCATGATGGAGATGGCATCAGATTGGGAGTGACGGTGATTAGGTTGGCTCTAGTGAGGTGTGGAGACATTTGAAGATGCACCGGTAAGATTTGTGACCGTGAAGGAACTATGGAGGTTCACTTGTCTAATTTGCATAAGTTTGGGCTTCTGAGGAGTCTTTCCCTTAAATAAACACTTACGTATTTTCAATAAAATAACACAAGCTAAAACTTCGAAAATAAAAACTGAACTTAACAAAGCGAAAAATTAGCAGGTTTGTACTCTAAAGTCCAAACTACACCCTCTCTCTCAAAAACTGATACATACGAGTGTTTTTTTTTCCCTCTTTTGTTGAGTTTAATTTAAAATTCTCATTATACATAATTTAGTACTTGAACTTTAGCATCTAACCAATCTTTGTTACGAGCTGGGTCGTAGAAATGTCATAATTAGTTTCTGACTCAGGCCACTATACTTCAATAACATATAAGCTTCCCTTAATTTTTAAAGCGTACAGTTAATAATCAGTATCAATTATTCAATTTAGTACTGCAGTATATATATATATATATATATATACATATTTTGTTCTTTGATGGAATTCAGTGGGAAAACATAGATTTCTTGCAATAATTAATATATACTCATCCGTCTCAAATGTGTTGTTATTTTAAACTTTTTTTGTATAGATTAAGATTATCTTTGGTCATTAACTCATTTTACATAAATTTTCATCATTACACATTTCCAAACCCATTCTCACCCATCCTAAACCGTCTTTCCTAGACTCTTTGAGTGAGTGCATTTGTAAGAGTAAAAATGAATTAAACTAAAACAAAAGTAAAAATAGTCATTTCATTTGGGATAAAAAAAATTGATGTAGTGACAAAACGTTTAGAATCGGGATGGGGGGAGTATGTTCGAGTTAGGAAATGGTAATGGGTTTGGTTGATTAATTAGAAACTAATGATATAGATGGTGAGCTGGTTTTATGATATTTAGCCCAGCTTTCATCGGACAGAAGTCCTGGAATTTATGAACCATTAGAACTGGTCGTGCAACTAATCCCTTTTCTGCAAAACAACTAGCTAGTGCACTAAACTGGTCTGGTCGATAGATCGTAATGGTTCGCGTGAGATGCTTTGCATTAATTCAGGCAGGATTTGCATAATGCTCTAATTAATTAGTATAAGTTTGTATTGTGCCTAAGAAGTACAGCTGAATTCTGCAGCTTTAGCAAGCCATCATCTATTAATTATTGGTATATTGAAGAATGATTAGATGATTAATATATGAAGTTTTTTTATACTTTATTCATGCATCTTAATTAGCCCACTAGATATCTAGTAAGAAAGTTGTTCATAATTATCCGCTTTTTGTATGAATATTTAAAATATGTTTGACAACGTTCCATAGTTTCTGCTTTGTGTTAAGTAGATTTTAAACTCTTAAAATAGAGCATGGATGATGGTTTAATGGGGGTGGGGTGGGGTGGGGTGGGGTTGGGTGGGGATGAAAGAATGAAAATCTTGTTGTGGCTAGCTTTTAATAAAACAAATTTTAAAACTAAGTACTATTAGTATTTAAAAAACGAAGTACTATTACTGATTTTTTTAACTTTATTAAATTGTAATAAGAAATAATTACTTTCTAAATTTGAAAATATAGCACAAAGAAAGATTTTGTTTTTTCAAAAATACTATCTTCGTCTCAATTGTATTGTTACAACATCAAAATATTTTTGTCCTAAATGAAATGACATTTTTTCACTTTTGTTTTTATTTTAGTAAGCTTTCACCCTTATAAACGCACTCACTTAAAGAGTTTAACGAATGGGTTGGAACGGTGAGATTGAGTTTGGAATAATAAAAATTCATGTAAAATGAGTTAATAACTAAAGATAATCTCAATCTATATATTAAAAAAACTAAAAGTGACAACTAATTTGAGATGAAAGAAGTATAAGAGCATCTACGACAATTTTAACTATCACACTCGTAAGTCAAATACAACTAGTAAAAATAGAAAAAGTGCACAAATAATTGATCCAACAATACTAGCTATCATGCTAGCCATAATAGCTTTTGTTATTTGGTTCTCCAAATTTGGGAGTGAAAAGAGAGAATTTGTTGCTAGCAATAAAATAAATGTGGTTGATTTCAACATAATAATAAATATGACTACCTAGTCTTGAGCACTTGGCCTAGTGGTCATGCTCCTGATAACACTTGTAGAGGTCTCGAGTTCGAGCCTCCGGTATCCCAACCTCCTACTCTGTTTGTATAAAAAAATGACTACCTATATATAATAGCTAGCATTAATGTAGTAATAATGATAAACTCACTAACCAAAATAGATTTTTTGTCATTTTGGCTACAATTTAACTTAAAATTAGTTAATATTGTTATAGATTAAAATTAGTTAATATTGTTATAGATGCTGTAAGAGAATCACAAAACGAGAAACTACATTAATTATCAGCGTGCATGTTATTGAAAAAGGAATTACTACTACATGTTTGAGAAGAGCCTATATCAAAAGGCTAATTAATCATTACTGAAATCAAGTTGGCGTACTTGTCGTCAAATATGTGTTGACCCATACGGTAAGGCACTGAGATTGCAACACAAGAGACAAAAGTGAGACAAAGAAACTGAGATTAGGTGGTGGGATTCATTTGATTTGAAAATAGTGAGGGAAGCTGATTTCCAGGGGCCTGATCTTTCTTCACTCGTGGGCACGACCACTTTGGCGGACTAAATCACGAGTCTTATTCTATTACTCCTTTTCTTCACTCAAGATTTTGCTAGGTCGATTACTAGACACGTCTCAACAATAATATTTGAAATCATGTATTTGTAAATACTGTAAATTATACGCAATTAAGTTCACCGTTTTGGAGAATTATTAATTATCATCGAAATACCTAAGAAATTGTTTTAAACCGCGCAAGCTATGAATTATCCGTGGAAAGTGCATCTTTTGTAAACTTTGATGCTATTGCTAACAAGGGTTCAATGTTTTTGTGTCTACCTGAAATTCTGAAGTTCTAGTGTTAGATTCTATGTATAAATCAAATGCGAGGGACATAACTGTTTACCTCAATTATAAGCATGCGCTGCTGTAAACCAGCTCATGAACTGGGAAAGAGTGGAGGTAAAATGAGTGCGCATAATGATATCGGTTGGTAAATGTGACTTCAATTAGCGGTTGTTACCTTCATGTCCAATTATATTATTCCCGTTCACAAAATGATATGAGCATTTATCTATTAACACAAACTCCTTCGAAATGAATGAGGGAGATTTCTTTCGTCATTGTAGGCGGGACGGGAGGGAGGGCCCCTAAAGTTGATATTCCCGAAACTCGAGCATAAATAATCGTCTCTTCCGGGTCTTGGCAAGTGGACGACAAGTGCCGACTCCCAAGTACTAGTAATTTATGTAAATCTTCCAGCAGCGCTCAGTGAGGGCATGGAGAGGTGTGACACAGATAACTTAAATAAATATAGAGAGAGCCAGAGTTAGGAGCTGCACCAATTCTCGAGACATGTAAAATTTGAATGTGGATATTTGCTAGAGACATTCATGATCAACCATCACCAGTTTCCCCGTTTAGTAGTGGTAGTATAAAAAAGGACCGCATTCTTCTGGTATGGAGTGGTAACAGCATTGAACGCTGCCTGCAGGTGGGAAAAGCTGTAGAAACTAAGTACATTTTCATAAATATCCATACAACCATTGAAATCATGTGGGCATAGTTTATATGGGCATTGTATGGACCAGCTTGATCCATGTTCGATTTGGGAACCCAACCGAACAAGATTCATCATACACAGAACCGAAAACGATAGAACATTGAGAATAAGAGCCAAGGGAGTCCACCCCCCCCCCCCCCCCCAGACCTGAGCTTGTTGTCAGCCCATGGCATACTTCTGGGTCCAGCTCCTGGCAGTTGTCTCGTACTTGCTCCTGTCCGTCTTATACATATGAGCAATTTCAGGCACCAATGGGTCGTCGGGGTTTGGATCAGTCAACAGTGAACAGATCGACAACAATACCTTCATACAGCACCCACACCAGACAAATAAGAAGTTCAGGAGAAATTTAGCATGTTACGAGAAAGTATGACACACACACACACACACAATGTGAAATGACAAGAAAAACCTTTGAAATTGTCAGGGCAGGACTCCATTGCTCTTTCAAGATATCTAGACAGATGCTCCCATTACTATTTATATTTGGATGGAATACTTTTGTTCTAAAAGCCACCTGCAAACAGTGAATTGCATCACATCAACTGATATATATATATGGTTTAAACATGACATACTCTCATCTTAAATTTGTATAGGCATATACCAACAAACTCTTGATCCATGGAGGAAACAGGGGATCTACCAATCCCATGTAAACAATTGCATGTAATCTCAATGGCAATAAGAAACACTTCACGAAAACTCAGGAGAAACTCTGCGTATTAGCTAGCAAGAACTTGAGAAAACTTTCAGCCTACCTATAGTCTGTAACTTTTGAATTATCAATTTACCAATGAGCAACCCTTAATCAAGCCATATCAGAAGATCATAAAACTCTCTCGTCCTAAACATTCCGAGCAGTTAAATACCCTTCAAGATACAACCCGCAGAAACACCAAAAGTTCGGTTCAAAATCATATTAATGGATAATAAATGCGAATTGCCTATTAGCCTATTTCTGTCAAACAGAAGAGAACAGCCAAAACACAGAACACTCACCAGGCTCTCCCCTGTTAGGAATGAAGATTCAGAACACCAAAGCAAAGTGACTTTTCCAAGCAATTATGTTTGCTAGTTAACTGGATTAAGAACTTAAATAATGAACCAATATAAAAAAGGTGAGAAAGAAAGGACAGGAAGACACCCAAAAACTATGATACACTCAAAATCAATATACAATACTATCAAATTTTCATTCATCTTGCTAGCTCTATGGTGCATGTAGGGGTGAAAATTATCCGTTCAATAGGTAGACATATGCGAGTGCATAGAATTGTCTCGTGGTGAAAGTAGGAAGTCTAGTGATCAAAGAAAAAATAAAATAAAATCTGCCCTAGATGGTTTGCAAACACACAATGCAGATTGAAGTTTGAAGTCACAACATTGACCATACAATCGGCGTTCTATGGTTGGTTATGGGACAAGTAATCTAAATGGCTATAGATCATTATATCAGTAAGACTGTCTTGTACAATCAGATCACTAGGATAGTAAGGCAATAGCATTAACAATTTCATTTCATTCGCTCACCCCCACCCTCTTCCTGTGAATTTCGAATCTTAGGAATAAAGAATGCCAGAGACAAGAGAAAAGGAAGAAATGGACCCGACAGTTGTTCATAAGTTACCGTCCAAACTCCAAAGTAGAGAGAGCATAACAAGGTTGAAAGAGCATAAAATGAATAAATCAAAAGAAAACCCAAACCGACAAACGTACAATTCTAAATGCCCACAAACCCATACTCCACACCACCCCTATAAAGAGAAGCCCACTGCCCATATGAAAAATCAGAACCAAGGCAAAAGCTACAGAATGACTATTTAGTTTCTATCGAGTTCTTTTAAAACTAAATATTCTTGAGAAACATTGCACTTTTTTATCTCAACATTCCTCTCAAGATTCAAGATCATCATTACCACTTTTTATTAATCATCAACCTTTATCAAAGTTACAGAGTCCACAAAACATAGAAATAACAAAAATAATGGAGTATAGTACAATGCATCAGCTCAGTAAATTTTCCACCTAATACTGCAGAAGATATCGTTTTATATACAGTAATATTTTTACTTCCTAGCATAAGAGCCATTAAAATTTACTGTATTTGCATGGACCACAAGTTTAAGAACTTAACTCCACCAGAAAGATGGCAATATTTAAGTTTTCACAACACAATTCTGCAGAACTGCACCAGAAAGATGGCAATATTTAAGTTTTCTTCAAACACAAACCTCCAACTAATGAGAATAATCACAAAAATCTTTATCATTGTAGGTTTCCTCAACTTCGATGGAGAAGTATCATGTGACATTGAAGCGTGCAAGACAAAATAGACAATCTTAAGCAGATTTCAATGGATTCAACCACCCTACAGGGTCTGATAACGGGAGTACATATAGAAACTTTGAAAAGTTAAAGCACTCTTGGTCGAAAGAAAATTTAAAATTCGATTCCAGTAGTTAACAAGATATTAAAACTGTTTCCCAAAGCATAACTCCCAATCCTGTAGCATTTCTAACAAAAAGGGAATTAAAAACAAAACAAAAAAGATTAGCAACCAACAGAAACATCAATGTTGGCTGATATATATTCTTAGCAAAGCAGAAAAATACACAAAGTCTCGATCCTTTGGTCACCAAAATCGAGAGTTCTGCAGTACAGAGAATCTTATTCAGCAGGGATTATGAACACCAGGGACTGCAAGAACCTTGGCTCTAGAACAAAGAACCATTCATACTGTGAATAGGGAAGAGGAAGAAAGGATAGTCTGAGAATTTAGCACAGCAGTTGACATCAATTCTAAATTTATTTTCTTGAAAGGCGATCAGGGATGATCTTGGACCGCAGAGAACTATCCACCAGAAGCATCAAACTGGTAAAGGGATTCAAAATACAAAACTCTGAAATTATACTGTACAACTGTCGCTTTCCGGTCTGTGGTTTAAAAACAAGGGGAAGAGTTTTGCTAAATGTCATAGATGCCTCTGATAATTTCTAGTGCAGTGAACCAGATTTGGGGGGCATTAAAGGTGCTCACACCTTCAAGTAATGTTGGGCAGGAATGAATCGATAGTCTTGAATAGGATGACTCAACTATCTCAATACTTTAGTAAGCATGAATATAAACACTGGTGAAGTCAAAAGTCAAATTTTTGTAAGGTTCATGGCTCATAATCGATTCTCTTGTACAGGGATACCAACACCTTGGTCCCCTTCAACAGAATCGACTAAAAGAAAATAGCACCAAAAATTCTGTAAAACAACCTGGACGGAATAGCACCAACATAAATAAATGAGGCAAGAAGCAACATGCACTTTCACAACACAAGTGACCCCACTAAGACAAATACCTTTGGAGGCTTGAAGGGATAATCCGGAGGGAAGTGGATGGTCACTAGGAACAGACCTCCTGCATAAGGACTATCAGGAGGACCCATAATTGTAGCCTGCCAATGGAACATGTCTTCAGCTACAGGGCCTGGATGGTAATGTAAACAATATGCAGAAGCCAGAAAACTGAATCAGGTATGGCAATGAAAAAAAATAAAAAGGGCAATGAACTGAGCATCCAAACGCATCCATGAGACAGCACAACAAAATAATGTTGCACTCGATCAAATACACCTTGCCCCAAACAGTCAACTGCATAAATCTCAAGTACTTTCCTATAAATGATAGCACACTACACTTTTCAATAATGTGTCTAGTGGTCTAAGATAGTCGGGATAGAAAGAGAATCAAACTAATGCACTGTACTTCCTCAAAAGTGTGACACTTAGTATCCTAGTAATTTTTATGCAAGTGATGCATAGATTAGAATTTATCATCCAATCTACTTAGTAGTGCAAAATTCAACATTCTACTTTAATAATCAACATTATACTGAACAAACCATGATGCATTAGAACACTAAACACGAAATTCACACGATCATGGTTTTCTAAACATAAAACGATTGTAGGTATCGACCTAACAAATTGCACAGATCTTAGAACACACCTCTCCCAAACATATAAACGAAAAAGTATAGAAGCAATCAAACTCCATTAGGAGCATAATCTTGTAATTCAACTCAAAACTGCAAAAGAGGTCGATAGAAGTCGATTGAGCTGTAAGAGAACAGCACGATTCGTAAGAATCGCGATGGGAATACGAACCGGCGCTGCATGATGTGGGCGGATCCTTCTGCAGATCCTTCAATTCCTTCAAAATCCGCTTTGAAGCCATGGCGCGAAACCTAACAGTGGACCAATCAGATAAAATTAACAAAACAAAACAAAAAAAGCAGATCAAATACAATGACGGGAAAAAGACCTGTCAGATCGTCTTCAAACCAGACGACCGATGCCGATCTTCCTTTGTACCTGAGGATCGGATAGAAGCCGGAGAAGGTAAGAAAAAGGAGTGGAGAGTTCGTCGTCCGAACGATAGCGGGACTTGTTTTATCAATGAACAAATGTTTCGGCCGAGCCCACTGATTGGTTCAGCGATCTCCATCGGGCGGGTTGCGTTGGCTTTGGGTAATTCGGGTTAAAATGAGTTTTAGGCTATTTCGATTAGATTTTCATTTTTTTTGTTACTTTGAATTGAATTTGGGTAAGATTATTATTTCTCATTCGCACTTGAAAAATTGAATGTTTTGGTTTGACTTTTATACTCTAGTTGCAATGATTTGCTTAAATAATTACTAGAATAAATGATAAAAAACTATATAAATATGTACACATATAGTTTTGGGAAGTTTGGATTTCAATGTATGATATTCAATTTATATGTCTAAACATTTTTTAAAAAGATTATAGAGTAAATACCTTAATAAAAAATCAAACAATTCAATTATTTATGAATGAGGAGAGTATTATTTAGACATGCATGATTTTTTAAATGATTGAACTCATCAATTCTAAAAATATATTTTACTAATAGATTTTCAGAAATCTTCAACCAAATTTTTTTATAATTTATTTACATGCCTTTCCTATAAAAGGAAAAACAAACAAACCCCGACTACAGCCTCCCCAGCCTTGGATGCGGCCTTTTGGTGCGATGGGGATGGTGGGGGGAGGGGGAGGTTGCACCCAAGGTTAGGGGTGCGATAATCATTGGGTGGGGATGGTCGGCTGGGGCACCCCGGGCCCGACTATAGCCACCCCACACCCTTCCCTAACCCCGACAGCGCCTCCCAAACCGTTGTTGCAGCTTCTTGGTAAGGTGTGGATGGTGGAGCAATTTAGGTCGGGGTTAGGGTGTGCTGACTGATGGGGTGGGGATGGTCAACTAGCGTGGCGATGCACTAATTGAGGGAGGTCCAATAAAGCTCGATTCAAATAAAATTAGAAAAAATTACCTTTGAAAAAAAAGATAATGATAAGAAAGGTTTAATTTCAACAATAGCCATAATTCACACAGTTTCATTTAGCTCAACAGACAAAATTGATGAATATGGCTTAAGTAAGACAATCCATTGGATTAAATCATTTCTATGATAATTGTTTTGAATTTTATTTTCAATTTAAGTAAGTTTACTCTTTTATACTCCATCCGTCACGAATAATTGTACACTTTGTTTTTCTTGTTTCTGATATTTAATCTATGATTTTTTTCATGAATTTTTAGACTTTAAAGTTAATAATTTATATGCATGTCATAATTTGAAGTATAAACTTTCTAGGTAGTATGATGGCCGCCATACCTAATCTACATAAAAGACCCAAAAAGGCATAGCAAAAGACCCAAGCAGTAGCCCAAAATAAGGGCCTCATTAAAAAATCCATAAACCCGCACGAGACAATGACATCATCGGACATAATTGACCCGAACATACCAAGGAAATTCCCGGACTATACTCCCGTAGGTATTAAGGACACGTGTCTTCTGACACGCCACCATATTATATTAGGAAATTACAATAATGCCACTATTTAACCATGGACTATAAAAGCATTTGTTATTCACACCTTAAGGGGTAACGTTTAACAAAAACTCTCTCGTCACCGTCAGGATTTTCCCAATACTCACTGAATACAGAGGACCCCCTCTATTTTCCTTTCTTGAATTCCGAACCTATGGCGTCCAGTAACGTCAAAACACGTCAGCATCGCAGAAACGTAGCGGCAGCCCACACAGATCCGCCACCAATACAACTATAGGGTAAGTTACAAAGAAAATATCATATATTAATTTCATTAAGTTGGACTTCTTTTTTTGAATGAAATGACTTTCATTCAAATTGAACAGTTGTCGTTGAGGCATAAACACAAAGAGAAACAAGTCCTCAACCAACAAAATACTAAGAGCTCTGAGCAATAATGAGAAAGAGCATGAACAAGGCGAAATAGCCTAACCCAACCTACCAAATAACTTGACCAAACGAAAGCAAAAAAACTAAGTAAAAATAGTGAACAGAGCACATGAAGAACAAAATTGTTATGTCATCAACAATCAACAAACCACATTGTCAACAAGGAAGCACCAATTCGAGAGAGCCAAGGAATCTATGATTTGGACTACCTGGACAAGTACCAGTGCGCAACATCCTCAAGATACACAAAAGCCACCAACCCCCACCTTAACTGCATAAGCACCTGTCGAGATACCCCTTCGAAAATGTCGTGAGCCAAAACTGTTGATGCACAAGACAACCCCCGAGATACCTCATCTGAGTCAATTTTGCACTAAACTGAGCAAGAAGGGAAGACTCTGAACACCGCTTGCCCAGGCGAGGGGTCGACATTGATTTAGGCAGGGTGGACCATCACCCAACCCTGCCGCTCCTTCCCCTTTCTCGTCTCCTTGACCAGCACCACCATCCGGGACAGGAGGCCTCACCTTTTCACCATAGCAGAATTGGAACTCACCAAGGTGTATTACCGGAAGACTGGTAAAGCTAGACTTTAGAACAGTAGCCCACCTCCATGGCGGAGCTCCGTTGTGGACGAAAGCCGCCCCAGAGCCAGCCACCTCCCTTCGTAGACCACCGGGCTCTAGACGACAGAGGCGGTGTGTCGAGGGGCCTGAGCAGGCCGTGATGCCGACTGCCTCCTCGTGCGCAGCTGAGCCTGAGGAGAGAGTAAGCTCGTAGCCGCCAGCCCGGGCTCTGGCCGGCCTTTGATGGATCATCAGTAGGCATGGCAACGGCTCGGATAATTCGTGGTAAGGGTAAAACGCGGATATCCCTATCGGTAGGCATGGCAACGGTTTTTTCCCTATCCGCGGATTGCGGTTTTGTCCTTCGCGATTAGGTTCTGACACCTATAACCGTTAACTGCGGATATCCGCGGTTATTAACTCAATCAATTAAAAATACCTAAATATCAATAATTTTATCAAAATATACATAATAACATCCAAATAAATTCATGAAAATAATAGAATTTCTTTTGAAAGATAAGAATCTTTTGCACACAACCATGAGCAAACTTTTTTGAAAACAATAGTACAGATAACCATGAGCAAATTTCTTTGAAAATTATGTGTTTGGTGTAGAATGGATAGGTACGGTTAGTTTTGTTTAGGTTGAGGTTGAAGCAATTTAAAAATGATTGGATTGGGTTGGGTGTTTGAAGAATTCGGCTATAAAGGTTAGATTGTAATCGACTTAACAAAATATGGGCGTAATTAATAATCTATATATTCTAACGGTTAGTGGATATCCGTGAAACCGCGGTACAGATACCCCCTATCCGTTATCTAACCACCAACCTCACGGTTATTAAAAAAACAGCAACCGCAAAACCGCGGATAAAAATCGCGGTTAAAACCATTAGAAACGGGTGGCTACGGTTTTAATCCGCCCCACTGCTATCCCTTTCATCGGCACATGATCTCGTTGATTAACAACACCGAGTGCTCACCTATCACAGTCTGAGAGGATCGTTTCAAAGAGAGATGAGCAATGAGGCAAGACCCATTGTTATTGTAAGCCAAAGAAGCTTCGTCGGCGCTTCCTAGAAAGAATGGAGCACGGCGGAGACGGCGGATGCGGCTGCGCAAGATGCGAGAAAGCCTAGGAGTCATTTCAACTTTTTTTCATCAGTAGTAACAGTATGAGCCATGGTACACGCTTAGGGCAGAATCAACAGGTGTATTGGTTCACATTCATACCCGGAGCTGAGAGACTAACGAGCGTTTAAAACTTCAAATGCGTCAGGAAAATCAAAATCTGTTTGGAAACTCGAATGTGGGTATCTACACAGTAGAGGAACTTAGACATTCGAAACACACGCAGCTGAGACCAATTAGTAGAGTATCAAATGAAAGTTTTACTTTAGAGACATTTGATAACCTCAATTGTGTGTGTTCCGATAAACTTAGTACTCTTGTCAGTTGTCTCATCTCATTCTCCGTATACCCCGTGAAGAAAAAAGTGACATACCCCAAAAGGTGAAGACCCCCTTCCACGCTTGACCACACAGAATTAGCAAATCTATTTAGTTTAAGCGTTTTACTGTTATAGTTCCAGCATTCAACGCTGCATGTGATTAAGTACTAAGTGCATTTATAAACATCCATACAACCATTGAAACAATGTGGCCATACATAATTTATAAGCGGGTTGTATGAGCCAGTTTGGTCCAAGTTTTTTTTTTCTTTGGAGGAATTCATACATAGAACAGCAAAAAACTAAAACATAGAGAACGAGAGCCAGGGAAGTCCTTCGCACACCTGAGCTTGTTGTTAGCCCATGGCATACTTCTGGGTCCAGCTCCTGGCAGTTGTCTCGTACTTGCTTCTGTCCGTCTTATACATGTGAGCAATTTCAGGCACCAATGGATCATCCGGATTTGGATCGGTCAACAATGAACAAATTGACAACAATACCTTTAAGTGGGCACCAAAACAGATTAAAAGTTTAGTTAGGGTGATCTAGAATGTTGCAAGTATGATATGTTCAATGTAAAAATAATTTAAACAAAAAACCTTCGAAATTGTTAGGGCAGGACTCCACTGCTCCTTCAAAATATCTAGACAAATGCTCCCGTTACTATTAATATTTGGATGGAATACCTTTGTTCTAAAAGCCACCTGCAAACAATGAATTGCATCAGATCAGTCGGCACATTTATAGTTAAACCATGGCATATTCTCATCTTGTATTTGTCTAAAAGCATAAAAACATATTCTTTGATCAAGGATGGAAATTGGCAATCTACCAATCCTATATCAATAACATCATGCTATCTCAGAGCCCTATCAAAAACAATTGGCTAGAACTCTGAGGAAAGCTTTGTGCATGAACGGATGAACCAGTGAGAACTTGACAAAGTTTTCAGCTTATGATTTCGATACCAACAAGCACCCCTTAATCATGCCTAATCTGAAAATGTAGTGAAAATAGACCAAACGCTTGGTTCAAAATCATAATTATTCAAGAATACTCCATTAACAAGAATCGCCTATTAACCTATTTCTATAGAACAGAGACAGCGGCAGGTAAAGCACACAACAGTGAAAGTGGGAACTCCCAAAACAAAGTGAATACTTTATGTAATCATGCTTGGTAGCTACCTGGATGAAGAACCAACAAGATGCAAACCAATATAAAATACATGAATATAGAAAAGAAAAAGAACGCCCAACTTCTGCATTTGCCACCCAAAATCAATGCAAAATACTAGTAAAAACGGCCATTCATTCTCCTAGCTCCAATTCCTCAGGTATCAGGCAATAGGGAAATAGCATGTACACACCAGGCAATAGGGAAATAGCATGTACACACAATGGGATAGACAGGGATGACTGGATGAGATTATCTGATTAATAGGTAGGCACGCTCATGTGTATAATATAGCATTAGAATATCTGTTTATGGTGAATGTAGAACCGTACTTATGAAATGAAGGAGAGTTGCCTCAGATGGCTTGTGCAAATGAAATGAAGATTAAAGCTCAAAGTCATAACACAGAGCATAGAATCAGCGTTATATATTGAGGTCTTTACAAGTTATTTAATGGCTATAAGATCACTGATTCAGTAGGACTGTCTCATGTTGTGTACTATTACAGAATTAGGATCTTAGGCACTACCCAATACCAATGTCATTTCAAAGGTTTACATTCTCCTTATCAGTTATCATCATTGATGCTGGCAAAGTACAGACAACACTGTAAAGAATGTCAAACAGATAAATGAGAAAAATAAAGAAACAAAAGGAAAATTTGACCCAGCAAACACACAAATCCGTTTTCCATAAACCAAATCCCCTTATAAAGAGAAGCCCACCATGAACATTTAGTTTCCATTCTATTCATTTTAAACAAACATTCACCAAAATCAATAGATCAACAGTAAAATGAAGCTACTATAACAGGAGCTTA
Source organism: Stellera chamaejasme (assembly GCA_024586325.1). Classification (NCBI taxonomy): domain Eukaryota; kingdom Viridiplantae; phylum Streptophyta; class Magnoliopsida; order Malvales; family Thymelaeaceae; genus Stellera; species Stellera chamaejasme. Next base: position 5,773,643 of record CM044982.1, on the reverse strand, counting down.
CAACTGAAAGGACCTTAGCACTTGGAACAAAGGATCATTGATACAAAAGATACAGGGCAATAATTTCTACTGAGAATTTAATACACAAATCGACAATGCTAAGTTTTTCTTTAAAGCGATGAGGAATGAATTTTGACTGTAGACAGGAGCTTTAACCTGGTTAACGGATTCTCAATATACAACATGCATTTTGCACTTAGTCCTATTCAAATGCCCACACAAATACCTTCGGAGGCTTAAAGGGATAATCTGGAGGGAAGTGGATGGTCACTAGGAAAACACCTCCTGCATAAGGGCTATCAGGAGGACCCATAATTGTAGCCTGCCAATGGAACATGTCTTCAGCAACAGGCCCTGGATGGTTACATAAACGAAAGCAGAAGATAGGAAACTGAAATCAGGAATGGAAATGGAAATTGCAAAACAACAACCAACAGACTGGAATTGAAAGACGCATTCATAAGATAAATCACAAAAGCATCATGTTGCACTCAATCAAATATACCTTAACCCAAACTAGTTGCAGCCAACATTTAAAATCTCATCACTGATCACGTTTGCCTTTAATTCTAGAGAATCACAATTTTCGCTGATGCATCTACTGGTTAAAAACCGTCGGTGGCCTGAGAATCCAAAGAACTTCACAGTGTTTCCTTATGGCATTTCTTACACTATATTTCAAGCAACCAACGTCTATACCAAAATTTGTCATCCAATCCACTGCACTATATTTCTTACACTGCATTCTAGTTTTATTATGAACATCCTACTGCACAGATCAATGCAGACAAACAAGAAATCCATGTGAGCATGGTTTTCTGACCATTAAAACAATTTAAGTATCGAGCAAAGTCCATAAACCGCCGGTATGCAAAGATCTTCGAACACACCTCCCCCAAACATATAAACGAAAAAGCATAGATGGAATCAATCGGAGATTGGAACAGAACCTCATAATTCAACTCAAAACTGCAAAAGAGATCAATAGAAGCCGATCGAGCTGTAAAAAAAGAGCACGAATCGTAAGGATCGCGAAGGGAATACCATACCGGCGCTGCATGATGTGGGGGGATCCTTCTGCAGATCCTTCAATTCCTTCAAAATCCGCTTTGATGCCATGGCAACAAACCTTAAGCCGATCGACCAAATCAAATCAACAACTGGCAAGATCGAACAAAATGAGACCAGAGAAAAAGAAAAAGGAAGAAGAAAAAAGCACCTGTGAGATCGTCTTCAACGCAGACGAGCCAGATGCCTGTTTTCCCGAGAAAAGGATCAAAGACGGAGGAGCGGAAATGGAAACGGAGAGGATAGTTCGATTGGGAGTTTTATAGACGGATGTTCCGGCCCCCGTGATTGGTTTATTGTAAATTCCAGGGTGGGTCCTCCTTAGCGTTCTTTGTACGCAATACGCCGAAAGTGGCCGCCAATGCTACGATAATTTTAGCCTGTTCTTTGTTTTCTTTCTTTTCCGTTCTTTTTGTCCCGTCCCGTCAATTTCAAGTAGACGGAATCTCAGAGTCAAACGACGCCGTTTAACGTTTCTTTTTCTAAAACGACATCGTTTAAAAAATCACAAAAAAAAATCATTAGCTTGACCTGGCTAGATCTCTCTCTCTCTCTGCCCTGGAAGTTTCCGAAAAGCACGCGTATCTCTCCGATTGAGGCTCGCGCCGGAATAATTTGAGAAGATGGAGGTCAAGGCCCAGAGGAGGGTCCAGATCAGCGATTCGGAGGGTCCGAAATTCGACGGAGAAGATCCAGAGGAGAGCCGATTACTGTTGAGACCGTCGGACGGAAATGTCACCGAAGATCAGGAGCCTTTCATGGGAGTCAAAGTGAGACGAAAAGCTTCCCTCTACATGGAATACAAAGGAGATTACCTAGACGTCCCTTCTCGCCCCTTCTTGATGAAAATTTTGCAAAAACAAGGTCCTTCTTTATCTCCTCATACAAATCCATTTCCATTAGTTTTCGTGATCGATTGACTTGTTCTCGTTGTTGCTTTGCGATCTAAGTAGCATATGTTTGCATTTCAGTCGTTGCTAATTTTCTAAGGTCTGTGGTATTCTGAAATCCGTTGAGAATCGTGAGATCGATTCTTTCGGCGAATGGTATGTTTTTGTGTTGAAATTCAACAGTCTCGTGGTTTTCTAAATGTTGTGGTTAGCTTTACAGGTGACAAGAAAGTCTTGTTTGCTGATAAGGTTTTGAAGTTCACTGGTTCGGGGAAGATGAAAAGGCGGATTCTAATGATCACAGACTTTGCCATTTATATTGTTGATCCAGACATGGATACGCTCAAACGGAGAATTGCGCTAGCAGCTGTAGATAGGATGTGTCTCAGTGAATTGAATGATAACTTCTTGTCAATTATCATTCCAACTGAATATGATCTTCTCTTGGCTAGCACCCGGAAGAGTGAAATTGTTAACGTCTTGGTTGAAGCTACAAAGAGCGCATCTGATTTTGAGCTTGAGGTTGCTTTCTCCAATAGGTATGATGCTCATTTGGATCTGCTGCAGTTTATACTGATACTCTGGCCTCAAGCTTTGTGGGCTATTGTCAACCTGATGTGTTCTGACATGTTCTTTCATATGTTCATCTTTAGTGGTAATTTATAAAAGGCATACTTCCATGTATAGTTCTTTACTAAGTGGGAAGGAAGGCTTCTGCTTGTGCAATTATCACTTGGACTTGTAGATATTTTTTTTTACTGATACTGTTAAGGTATTTGGCAATTTATCTTGTCATCAGTTCCTTGCATCTAATTTTTCAATCTGACTGGAAAAATTATTTCCTGATGAAACTGAGAAGCCTGGTTGATGAAAATTTTTGTTAATTTTTCGCCTTGACCATGTGTTAGTTTGCTTAGAACATGCACTTATGTAGTTTAAGTAGAACTATCTGGAGTGGCTGAAAGTCTATTTGGCTGTACGTAGTTATCAAGATATTAACATAGCATGTCAGTTGGCATTCATTATTGTAAGTTGTAACATGCATTTGTAGGTTAAGGTGTCCTCTCATTTGAAAATTTTGTAATCACCTTACCCGCATTTGAAGAACTGGTTGTATGTTGAAACACTAATTATTTCATGTTTTAATGGGGGCTACATTTTTTGGTGCTACAAATTAAAAGGAAGCTATCATAAAGCAACTTATGCAGCTAGGTTCGTTGGAAAGAGTCATTTCTGGTGAACAAACAGGCTGCTCCTTGTAGGACTTGATTTATCTGTGCTTGATAGTGATATGTAGAATGATTTGAATACTCTCTCTCTCTCTCTCTCTCTCTCTAGCTGTGGATGACTCTTTTTTGAGAGGGATTACTTTAATTTAATTGCGTTCTTTTTGCATTATATATCCAATTGCTAAGGTTTTCACTGTCTCAATGATGCGCTTCTCAATAGGTTTGAATATCATGCCAGTGCTGAATTGGTTAAGGAAATTCAATTTGAACAAGTCAAAGGTATGAGACATTTTGGTTAGATATGTTGGAGTGCCAGGTTTTTTTTATTGTTATTTTTTTCTTTTAAAAAGAACACATTTGACTTGTATGCTGTTAAAGCAGTTTCAGTTAAGTTGATTTCCTGATGTACACTGTTTGAACTTCAGGGGGTGTGAAAACCAGAATCATAAGGAAATGACAATTGGAAACTGCCAGAAGACTGATTTGGAGCTTCAGCTTGTGTTGATATTGCGGAGGTTGCATACTTGGTTCACACAGTTAATGATTCTTTCGTGGTTTCTCCTGCTCTCCATCCTCCAAACGCAGGAGCTGTACTTCGATTACGTGCATTGACCGTCTCAGAGGAATGAAAAATCGAGGTGCTTGGAGGTGGGGACTTGGGAAATTGTTCTGCATATACTAATATGTAATCTTTCTGGTAGATGTATCCTTACCGTCTGTATTTTTTAAACTGTGAAATGTTCTTTGTAAACTTTTCAAACAGGGTTTTCGATGAATGGCAACATTGATCCAGTTTGCTAAATAATAGTTGTTTCAATTAGTTGTAGTATTTTTGATAATTTTTAATAGTTGAGATCAAACAATTAACAATTAAAGTCAAAAAATTATTAACAGCTACTTAGAAAAAGCTGTTGACATATAAAGGTAAAGGAATGGAAGGTAGATGACCAACCAGCACTTGGTACTTTGTAACAAGTCACAAACACACCGTTGACGCTTCAGAGTACCAGAATAAAGAAATAGGAGTTTACGTGCATAACAATTCGATTTCACGTGCTTGACAGAATAGGTTTACCAACATAATACAGTGCCTAAGGTGTGTTGACTTCAAGCATGACAGCTAAACTACTCTAATCTTTGATCAATTACCAAATACATCCGAGAATATTTATTCCTTACATTGTGCCCCGGAATTAAAAAAGAATCTCAGTATTGAACGGAAGAAGCAGAAGAAGATGCTACATCAGCTGCAAGTATGACAGGATTTGTGACCAATGTTGCAGCCACAGATCCAGATGAAAGTTGATTTGGAACATCCGCTCGCCGCCGAATTCCCTCCACCATTCTCACTACATCTGCCATCTCTGGTCTCTGCTCTGGCATTCTTGTTACACAGTTCATCGCAAGTTGTAATAACTCCACCATCTCTTCCTCTATGTTGGGGTATCTCAGAAGCTCCACATCAAACACCTCAGCGGTCCACTCCTCTCTAACTACAGAATGTACCCACCTCACCAAGTGAACAACCTGATCAGTACCTGTGGCATGTGCAGGGGACTTTCCGGTTAGTAGCTCAAGTAACATGACTCCATAACTGTAAACATCGGAAGCTTGGGTTGCCTTCCTGCTATCTGTGATTTCTGGGGCACGGTATCCTGCAGCCCGCAGTACCTGAGAAGGCAATGAATTCATAACTGATGCGAGACCAGTGTCTGCGACAGAACCATATCCTTCAGTGTTGATGAAAATGTTGGAGGCTTTTATGTTGCCATGAACAAGTCTTCCACCATACTGTGTGTGGATATGGGCAAGGCCTCTTGCTGCACCAATAGCAATTCTTAACCTGGTTTCCCAGTCTAAAGAAGTCCGGCCTTCACCTCTATTACCTTTAAAAAGAGTAGCAAATCATTAGTGTATACTATGACGCAACACCTCTCAATATTGGGTAAGAACATAGTTCTTAAGTAGTTGTCTGGTACCAAATGAAAAATTATATAGGAACTAACAGACGAGAGAACCAAAGGTGACATAAAAACATAAACACTTACCATGAATCATCGAGGATACGCTCCCTTGATCATAGTAATCACATACGGTGAGCTTCTCATCCTTTGAATAAAAATATGCTCTGAGTGCAGTGACATTAGCGTGCTTTATATTACCAACCAACTCCATCTGCTGCTCAAAATCCCTTTTCCCGGAAGATACTTCTTTCAACCTCTTCACTGCCACCGTTGTTGCATCCTCCAGCGCTGCCTTGTATGTTACTCCAAATGTTCCTTTGCCAAGTACCTCTGCAGATGCCCTCAACAAGTCCTCTAAGTCAAATGCAAGATTACAACCCTCAAAGAATATAAGCTTGTCACCCTTCTCAAGCGTTTCAGACACGTTTTTCTTTCTAGTGACATCCTTTTTCTGAGACTTCTTCCAAAGCCCAGTATCTGAATCACTTGTGGAGCAACAAATGACCATCAAGAGTGCAACCACCACGAATGCCAGCACACAGCTACCAAGTACTATTCCCAGTACTGCAGGTTCCGAAATTTTCCGGTGCCTGTGTGATGGTTGAGCAGATGGAGGCTCATAGGGAAGAGCAGGAGGTAGGGCATCCTCTGAGGTAAGATTGTTACCCAAAAAGGCTGAGCTTGGGAATCTTTGCAAGGACTTGGGCAATCGTCCCGTGAGATTGTTATTGGCTAGATTGAGCTGCTGCAAACTAGGGATATTAATATCAGGAATGTCACCAGAAAGTGAATTGTTTGAAAGATTCAAAGTTGTGAGATGAGTCAAGTTATTGACTGAGAGAGGGATACTTCCATTGAAGTCATTCTCTGCAAGATCGACAACTGAAAGTTCCTTCCAGTATGAGAAGTCAGGCAATGGGCCTGAAAATTTGTTGGCTTGAAGATAAAGAGCAGTCAAGTTTCTCAGCTCAGAAAAATCAGCAGGGAATGCACCAGATATGGTATTGGATCTAAGACTCAGAGTCTGAAGTGCTGATAATCGACTCAGGGTGTTGGACGGAATAGGACCAGCGAGCCCTATACCGGGCAAGCGCAGGGATATTACCCTTGACTGGTTTTTATTGCATGTGACTCCAGACCAGGAATTGCACACTGAAGACGTATTTTTCCAATTGAGGGAGTGAGAATGATGAGCCCTTTTCAGGAAATCCAGCAATGCCTGTTTATCTTCCACTAGATCAGCAATGGCAGCTGAGAAAACTACCCCCAACAAGAAAATAACCAAGAAATCCACCTTCTTGCCCATTTTGTCAATATAATGTAAAGCCAATCAATCTGAATGAAACTGAACCTAATTATCTTTGTTCAGACAACCATCCGAACTACAAAATGATAGTATGCCTGGAACCAGAACAAAAAAAAAAAAAGTCAACTTAGAATGCTGCAATGCACACAGAAGATATAGTATAAATCTGTTCACTTCCAGATGTAACCTTCTTCAAGTTAAGAACTAAGTAGATATTAACAGCCTCGTTACTAGTACTATTTATTTTCAGGAATCCGGACATGTTTGGTCGGAACAAGATCTTCATGTCTGTTTCTAATCAAACAAACATAAACGCTACAAAAATCTTTATCAAATAGATGCTCCACTTGAATAGAGTGAAGACTTACCGACAGTACCCAATTGAACTCGCCAAAAACCCAGAAACGCTGATCTGAAGAAGAAACCAAAACTCTAATCAAAACTGAAAAAACCAAAAAGGTGGACATTAAATAAGATACAGAGTTAAATAGTACTACTATATCGCATTTTTCAAGAATCAAGGCAGTGATAATTACGGTGGTGATGAGGAATCTGAGCTGGTGTTGCTTGGTAGAGCAGCATCCATCACATCACGTGCAGGAAATCAGTTGGTAATGATTAAAAGAATCGAGAGGTGATAGAAGTATAGATGAGTATTTTATAGCGCGCGAACCGCGAAACCCATGTGGAGACAAAGAGAGAGAAGTTCAAGTTCGGTCCCGCTGATCACGATCGCCGAAGCAGACGAAGAAGAAGAAGCTTGGAAGCAACTGCTTCTGCTAGTCTATATTTATTGCTTGTTGCTCAGTGTTTCGTGTGCTATCTCAAAATGGTAGGTAGGTTTCCAATGACGTAATTACAGATATAGGACCTCCACTATGGCCAACATGTCAATTGGTGATTTCACTAATGAAAAGTGCTACTTGAAGTACTTAATGTTTACTGTTGAAATTGATATTGATTTTTGGTTAGGTGTTAAAATGGGTTTCCAGCGATAGGTGAGGTACTTGTAGATAAAACAACCGACTGTTCTTCTTTAACAGAGTGGGGTACTCGAAATAACGTGCAGTGATCATGTGTTCCGACGACCGGCATCCATGTCGCTAATCCGAAAAAGGCAATTTGCTTTTGGTTTTTATTCATTGTGTTTTACTAACTTTAATCGGCTCAAAAGAAGGATGTTAGTTAAGCAGAATGCTGGAAAGGACTTTGGATTCAATCTAAAAGCTAACGTTAATTAGCGGACATGCCGTGAAGTGACTAAACACAAGAATTGGTTACCTACTTTATATTGTGGCATATATATTGCCCCCACCCAATGTCCATTACTCCATTCAAATACATCTTAAATGGTGCTATCACTTTTATTAAATTTTTAATGTTCATTACTTTTTAAGAAAATAAAAAAAATTCATTCTCATCCCTCTCCACACATTTTGTAAAGTTAAAAATGGATTAAAGTAAAATAAAAATGGAAGATGACCATTTTATTTAGAGTAAAATATTTTTGATGTAGTGATAATACATTTTGGACGGAGGGAGTACGTTTTTTCTTGAAAGGAAATTTTTGTAAAAACTTACACCTTCATTCTTAAAAACATGCACAATTTAATTTTCAAATTTGTGTTTAACTCAATTTTTCACTAAAAATTTTTGTTAAAATTTTTTTTAAAAAAATGTATTTAGAAAAATAGAGATGTTCATTTATCATTTACATATAAATTATTGAAGTTTATATTCTAAAATGTTGTAGAAAAAATCATAGATTAAAGATTTTAAAAAAAATTATAACATATTTTTAATGACGAACACGGAGTACATTTTTTTCCTAAATTTTATTTATTATCTTCAATTTATTTCACTCTTAAATACCATATATTATGAAATAACGGATTATTACATATGAAACTGAACTGAAATTGAAATTTTGCATTTCATTTTTAACAAGGAACATAACAGAACAAAAAACTGAACCGGATAGTTCTCTTTCTCCTTTCTATTCTAGTCCTTGTTTTTTGTATCAGATCTGATTTAGGAGTGGGCTGTGAAAATTTTTCCAGCAGAGGAGTCGGGTAAGAAGGTGAGAGGCTGCTGGCCTTGAGAAGGAGTTGGGGAAGAAGAGGCTTGAAGCCTCTGGTGATGGCAATGCTTGTTTTTTCGTTTGGTAAAAAAAAAAGTAAACAGAAGCAAGCACGATCACAAGTCATCGGCGGGTTCATGTGTCGTAATGATTCCGGCGCCGGGTAGTGGCGAAACTGGCCGGCGATGGCGTGACGGGGTTGCAGGACGGCGTGGTTGGGCTGATTACCGGTCCACTCGGCTGAATCTTGCTGGATCGGGTCGAGATTCTCCCTCCGTATCTGGAACGATTTGAAGCTTCCGACGGCTTCTGGCGGAGGAGGGAGGTGGTCAACTTGAGGCTGGGACAGCAGTTATGGGCTTTGGGCGACGGTGAAAGGTGGGAATCGAGGAGATTGAGCGGCGGGTCTACAAGTAAGTAATGGTGCTTTCCAGCGAGGACGACCGGAGCACGCCGGTGGATGGTGGACGGTCAGGCGCTTTGCTGCAATTGATGAGGAAGGCGTGTTGGACTTGGGAAGCGGGGCATGGTCCGCCGGGTTTCAAGGCTTGGTGTCAGGATGCGGGGAAAGTTACTGATTGAAGTATTTTGTACTTCTTTATTTAGGTTTTTAAAAATTGGGTATGGAATTGGGAATTTGGATTTTATGGGGTGGGGTGGGGTTTAATTTACGAGATTAATCCCATTTTTTGGGATTTTGATATAATATTCTTCTTCTCTTAATAAAAAAACTTTGTATTGTTGTCTAAAAAAAATTATGCTATATAATATTTGTCAAAATTATAAACAGTAACTTTTAATTTTGTTGTTTTTTGCTTTTTATTTCTATTTTTTGTTTGTTTTTTTTTGTTTAGGGAAAATCTCCTTGGTTATCTTATATTTTTACATTTTCTACACATTGTTTTAAAATTTATTATTTAAACATTTTTCTTATATTTTTATTTTATTCTAATTCTCTTTTTTACTTTTTAGTTCATTTTTATATCATAACTCTCCTATTATTAATTTTACATAATGAAAAATACTTTATGGTTTTCGTAGAACACGTGTGAATGATTATGAACAATTTTATATAATGAACAGTAATTTCGTGGTTTTCATATTATAACATTTGTCAAGGAAACAGTAACTTTTAGTTTTGTCGTTTTTTGCCTTTTTTTTTGTTTAGGAGAAATCTCCTTTATTGTCTTATTTTTTTACATTTTTTACACATTAGACTCAAATGTTTTAAACTTTCATTATTTAAACATTTTATTTTTCTTATACTTTTATTTTGGTCCAATTCTTTTCTAGTTCATTTTTATGTCATAACTCTCATGTTATTGATATTATTTGATTTTACATAATGAAAAGTAATTTTGTGGTTTTCATAGTATAACATTTGTCAAGGATTATGAACGATTTTACCCAAAGAACAGTAATTTTGTGGTTCATAGTATACCATTTGTCAATGATAATCAACAGTAACTTTTAGTTTTGTCAATTTTTATTTTTATTGTTTTGCTTTTTTTGTTTAAGGGAAATCTCCTTCATTATCCTATATTTTTACATTTTCTACATATTGGATCTAAATGTTTTTAAATTTCATGATTTAAACATTTTCTTTTTCTTATACTTTAATTTTGGTCTAATTCTCTTCTTTTTTTAGTTCATTTTTATGTCATAGCTCTTCTATTATTGATTTTACATAATGAACAGTAATTTTATGGTTTTCTACATTTTCCTTTTTTCTATTTGTTGTTTAGGAAACAACTTACTTATTGTCCTACAGTTTTATAATTATTCACATTAGTTTCAACTGTTTTTAATTTTATGATTTAAGTATTTTTTTTGCTTTTGTTTTGGTCTATTTCTTTTCTTTATTTTTGTATTCCATTTTTATCCACATTATACTATTATATACATTTGTCAATGAGAGTGTAATAGTAAATGAGTAGTATTGTTTGTCTTTTCCTTGTTTTTGTTTGTCTTTATTTATGTTTGTCCTATCGCTTCTCTTCCTTTTTATATTTTTTTGTGTTTTCCCGCATGAACAGTGAACGATAGATTTCCCCATTTTTCTATTAATATGTTTCGTTCTTATAATGTAACGTTTGTATATTCAGAGAGTCTAGAGTTTCTTTTGTGTTACAATTCAGTTAGAGTTACAGATGTTAGTGGCTTTTCCCTTTTCATATAAATCTCAAACGTCAATTATCGCATTGAAACTCATAAAAAGTTATTTTCTCGGATTAAGAGATTAAAATTCATCATTTAAATTTTTTAATTATCTCTGTCGCAAAGCGCGGGTGAGGGAAAAAATATAGTTCATTTATAAATCATGGAATTCAAAACAGTAAAGTATAAGCGAGGTGTTGTTATAATGCATATAACTATTACATGTGAAAAATTCCAACAAAGCTTTGCAAATATTCATATGTTTACAATAGGGGGTTTCAAACCTTCAATGGTGAAAAAAAAAATTCATCTCATTTCCCCATAAAATCATCACTAAATTTCACCACACCCATTTACCCCCTCAAACCACCCCAACCTAATTCACCCTGTCAACCCCCTCCGTTTCCAGATCTCCACCAGCCGAAATGCCACCCCACTCCTCTCCTCCCTACAGCCTCCTTAAACAGCCGCACAAAGCGGCGGTCATTGCTTCCGGCGGCGGCAGAGGCGGCGGAGGCGCAGAGGCGGCGGAGATGCGACTTACGGCGGCGGACTGGTCTGGAAGGTGCGCCGCCGACCGGTGGTTCCAACGGTGGTGGTCATGGTGGCCGACGATGGGTATAACGGCGGATCGAAGTGGTTGAACGCGAATTTGTGGTGGCGGTTAATGCCGAATTTCTCCTTCGTCGGAGCAGTTCCGGAAACGTGGGAGGGTGGGTTAGCTTCGTGTTGTCATGGGGAAGCTAACCGTGGTGGTTGGTGGCGGCGAAAGAGCCCGGAGCGGAGATCGGAATCGGACCAAAATTTTTCACGTGAAAAACTGAGGTCCGAATTTCCAAAAATAGGGGGCTTCAAAGTTAAAGTATGGATCAAAACTCATCCCATGAATTTGTTTCAAAATTCATCTCAACAATTCATCTCATATTTTCGGATCATCAAACCACCAGCCTAACAAAACAAAACAAACACTGGGGCCCCACCCTCACTCCCCCTCTTCCATTGGTTGCTTGGTGGGGCCCACCCCCACTTCTCTCCTCAAAATCTCACTTTTCACTTCAGGTACCGTTTTTCACATTCACGTTTTTTGTATTCATGTTAGGTCCGAATTTGTTAAGAGAGGTGATTCACTGATTTTGGGGAGGTGAATTTGCCAAAAATTCACTTCCAAAAACCCAACTTTGAAACCCCCTAATCATCACGTGAAAAAAACGAGGTGAATTTGCAAAAATTCACCTAAAAAATGTAGGTTTGAATGAGGTGCTTTACAACTCGTGCTCCGTAACAGGTTGCAGAGCCTTGATATTGTAATCTATATATATATATATAAAGATAAAATGTTGAAATTAAAAGATTCGAAACATTTAAAACTGTTGTGTTAAATAAATGAAAATAATAGATAAGCATAATGGATTTCATCCCTTTAACTAACAAAGGAAAAAAAATGAAAGATACATAGTGAGTAATACTAGCAAGTAAGGATTGAGAATAATTTTTTATTCAATTTCATTACATCACAATCATAAATTAATAGGAGATTAAAAAAAGAAAATAAAATATGTGAGAAAGGAGGTATAACCCTTAATAAAAAAAGAAGGTATAACCATAAAAACATATGCTGAAAAACAAAAACACATGTATTTATGGAAAAATTAAGACATACCGAAATTTTACATGGAAAAAATTGTGAATTAAAAAAACTAAAAATAAGAGGTAAGAAGTAAATTGTCTATTTGACAAATAAAAGTAGGGTAAAATTAAGAAAATATAAAATGTTCAAATAAGAAGATTGATACACTGTCAAACTTACACACCACCACACCTTGTAAAACACTTAGATAGTATTAATTTTATTCATCTAACGTTTCTAATTATTGCAGGATGTTTAATTTAATTTAATGTAAATAAATAATATATAAAAGTAAGAGGTAGAGATTGTATTTTAATTAATTAATTAATTGTAGGATAAGATGGTTAATTTAATTTAATTGAGAAAAAAAATTAATAAATTAATACTAATGAGTTCGCACACTCTAACTTACACCCTACCAACACCTTCCAAAAAACTAAAATAACAATTAAACCCTATTCATATGAAGTTTATAATTGTAAGATGGTTAATTTAATTTAATTGAGAAAAATTAAATAAAATAAATAAGAAAATACAAATGAGCTATCGCACTCCAACTTACACCCTATCACACATTGCAAAAAACTAAAATAACTACTCGACACTATTCATTTTAAGATTGTGAACTGTAGGATGGTTAATTTAATTTAATTAAAAAAATAATAAAAAACAAAGTTTGGTGCACTACATAATTTGGTGCACCCAACCACAACCAATCTAAGCTTCCAATAATAACTGTTCATTTTTATAGCAAACAAAGGTTTGTAAATGTAATATATATATATATATATATATATATATATATATTATAATATAATATACTCTTTTGGTCTGCAAAAAATTGCAACATTTGTTTTGACAGTTTCACAGTATTTAATCTATGATTTTTTTCATTATTGTATTGATATTGAAAATCAAATTTTCCACACGAGTATCATAATTTGAAATATAAATTTTATGAATATATATTTTCTGAATTATTTTTTCAACGTTTATCTTTGTTGAAAATTGAGTCAAATATTAAATTTTGAAACATCAAAGTTAAACGCTACAATTTTTGGCGGACGGATGGAGTAATTTGGTACATGCACTAAAATTACAAAATAGACCAAAAAAAACTTACGCATTCAGTCAGCCCCTATACTTTCCTTTTGAAAATTTACAAAGGGGTCATTAAGAACTTACAGCTATAGTCTCTACGCTTTTGAAAATTTTCAAAATGGTCTACAAAACCCCGAATCAAACATGAGATAACTAGAACAATCATGATGAATGAGGGTTAAACCAAACATGAGGTTTTAATTATAATTTCCATTTTATAAGTTTCACTTTCCATCTTCATTCTTTATACATTCTTACAATTCACGTAATCTTTAAATCCACACCAAACATCCCTTTAATTATAAATTACCCGTTGATGGAGTCTGATGAGTTCAGCCGGCGATGATGTGACGAAGTCCGTTATGAACCATGGTTCCTGCATCAAAGAAAGCGTCGAGGCTCGAGGGTGTCTCCTAGGGAAAATCCTCTAACGATCAAGTTAGTCGTTTTTGTGTAAGAGCAGTTGAGTTCTCAGTTAGAGAGAACATACTTGAATAACTTATGTTTAGTTTTTAAATATATGTTTTAAGATTTTTTTGACAAATTTTTTATAATAAAAAATTGAATTAAACACAAATTCAAAAGCCAATGTGTCGTTATATCTTAGAAAAGAATTGATGATAAACTACTGTAATATTGGTTGTAGTGGCGAGAACATGGAGGCTGTGGGCTTGTGCGTCTATGGGCTGTGGTCAAAATGATTTGGACGGTCTACTTTTCGCTCATAGGCCTATTCAACCCAAGTGTGGGCTTTGATCTATCATAACGAACTTCGGTAGAACGCGTAAAAGTACGGGAAAATAGATGTAAATAACTAAATATTTAGGGTTATTTATGAAAAGAAAGCGTTGGAAAGTTTCATTTTTTAAAGAATAACTATAGGCGCACTGTAAGCGCCTATATATATGGAGGAAGTCCAAAATAATGTGCTTCAATATCACAATGATGCATTCCCGATACCTTATGATGCGCTCCCGTAACAATACGATGCACTCGTTTTGATGACATACTGATGCATTTCGTTCTACAACCCACAGTGATGCACTTGATTACCACTGATGCATTCACGATGCATAATGATGTTCTCCTGTAACAACATGATGCACTTGTCCTGGTGACTTAATGATGTGTTTGTTTTTTTCAACCTTTATAAAAGATGCGGTTGATGACTAGAATGATGAACTAGGTTTCAAGTATGATGCGCTCATTTACAAACAAGATGCACTTTTTCCAGTGCCTTAATGAAGCATTCATTTTTTTAACCTCCCAAAATGATGCATTTATTGACTACTACGATGCACTCCTATTGCACTGTGATGCTCTCAATTATAAATATGATGCACTCGTTCTCATGACAATATTGCACTCGTTTTCTTTGACCTTTCAAAATGATGCGCTTGAGGACAAGAGTGATGCTCTTCCTTTCCACCACGATGCTCTCCATTATAAACACGATACACCTTTTCTCACTGATTATGCAACTAGTTCAAACATCATTAAGGTACACAGGAACATCATAACGAGTCGCATGCGCATCATTAAGGTACGTAGGAGTATCATAATTACATCATGTGCGGTAGGTAGCAGCTCTGAATCATGAGATATGAATCGCGTCATTCAGTTAAGGAAATGGTTGGAAATTGATCGATGACGTCTCAGCAAGCGATTGGCTACTTCGACATGGTCGAATTTCGTAGTGCCGACGCTTTTAGCCTCCAAAAACTTGTCCGCCGTTAACATAGAAGGGTCGTCATCGGTGACAATAGTGGACATGGAACGGTTGTCGTCGGTGGCAGAGGAAGGCTTGTGGTGGCTGCAGTCGACGTTGCACTTGTGGATGTGGTTGTCGTCGTCGAAGGCAGCGGTGGAGAGTGATCGATTGAAGTAGAGCCGATCGCACAGGCCGATGACAAATTTGTGAATAATGATAGGGATGTCAATTGGGCGGGTCAGGTCGGGTTCAGGTCGGGTCATTCGGGTTCGGGTTTTTTCGGGTTGGCCAGTTTTCGGGTCAGGTCAGGTTCGGGTTCGGGTCTTTCGGGTTTCGGGTCATTTCAGTTGAGTTGATTCCGGTCGGTCGAGTTCGGGTTCAGTCATTCGGGTTCAGTCACCATCGGGTTGAGTTTACTTGGGTTCAGTCATTCGGGTTTCGGGTTGTTTCAGTCTCGGGTTGGTCGGGTTCAGTCGGGTTTGTTCGGGTCCAAAGTGCGGGTTTCTTCAAGTCAAAGTTCGGGTTTCTACGAGTTCAAGTTCGAGTTTCGTTGATCCAAGTTCGAGTAGCTAAAATTTTCAAATTAAACTTTTATTCTTTATATTTATTTTCTTTATAAACAATACTACATATTTTATGTGCATATATACAATACAAGTATACAACATTGATGGAACTAGGATTTTCAAATAAATTTCATGGATTACTTGAAGAATCGCATCATCATTATTTCGGTTTTTGTATTTGATGCATCATGCATGGATGATTATATTTTAGAATTGTGTATTTGATGCGTTGGATGATTACATTTTGGATGTTACTATTGTTATTGGTCATTTATGCACAATTGACGTTATTTACTACCATTTTCTTATTTTAGAGTTTAGACAATGAATGATAGTAGTTTATTTTGTTATGGTGATAGTAACTCTATCTTGAATTAGATGATTATGTTTTGTTATTATGAAAGTTTATTTCGAGTTGCTTAGGGTTCGGATTCGAGTTAATCGGGTTCGGGGTTCGGGTCAGGTCGGGTTTGGATTCGGGTCAGGTCGGGTTCGGATTAATCGGGTTTGGGGTTCGTGTCAGGTCGGGTTCAGGTCACGGGTTCATCTGGTTCGGGTCATTCGGGTTTGGTCATTTCGGGTTGAAGCTGGTTTGGTCAGTCGGGTTCGGGTCATTCGGGTTACGGGTTCATTCGGGTCAATTGTTTGGTCGAGTCGGAGTTCGGGTTGGTCGGGTCGGAGTTTAGGGTCGTTGACTTTTTGATCAACTCGATCAGTCGGGGTGTTTCGGGTCGGCTTGGGCGGAGAGTTAATCGTACGGCCAACTCGACACCCTTAAATAATGAGAGGTGGGTTGACTGGAACTCACTATAATAGAGGCACACCATACCCTTTGCTTTTTTTTTTTAAAAAAAAACAGTGTTGGAAGAAAAATGCAGAGAACTAGTAAAACGAGAAGGGAGAAAAAACAGAAATTGCATTAATTGCGAGAACGAGAAAAGAGCGAGAAAACCGAACGAAACGTAACATAAGGACTTAGCTAAGCTAACCCCAAACCAAACTACTGAAACTAAAGTCCAAAATATCGCGATAAAAACAACGAAACTCCCACAGATCTATCATCTCTGTTTTGTTTATCTCTTCATCGAGAAGATCCTCAATCTCTTCCCTATTTGTAAGCTCCTCATCTCTCTCTCTCGCCATTTCTCTCTTCTTCCGTTGTTTTCGTATTTCTCCTCTCGTTGTCAATTGTTGGCGAGGGAAAATCAAAACCCTTCTTCCTCTCCAGCTCCGAGTTGCCGAGAAACAACTAACAAGAGATGATGTTTCCTGCAAAATTTATGAAGCTCCAGCAATTAAGATCAATCTTACAAAAGAATATACTACCAATTATTACTCACTATCATCGTCTGATTTCATCTGTAAATGTCCTCCAATTTGATTCATGTGAGAGGAGTAGTAGTAGTAGTAATAGTCAGTTGTAAGACGAGGGATAAGCTTTTTGTCCTTAATTTTCTACCCATTTATCCTGTTTTCATGGCGAATGTTCATTTCTTGCAGTTGCAGCAACATTTCGCATATTTCCTTTGCTTGAAGGTTACACGGGGACTAGAAGGTCAGTCGTCGTACCGATACCATCAGTAAGTGAACACTAGTGAAGTCATGTTTTTTAGATGCGTTTTGTTGTCACACAACTGGTGCACAAATTATGCTGGATGTTTTTACATTGATAATGAAAGCCAGTTGTATTGTATGTATCTTGTGGCAGTGGTTCGAGAAAAAGATGTTTGTTGGGAATATGCAGAGAAATTAGATGGAAATAAAGTGAGATGCAAGTTTTGCCTTAGGGTGCTTAATGGCGGCATCAGTAGATTGAAACATCATTTATCCAGGCTTCCGAGCAAAGGTGTAAACCCATGTAGTAAAGTGAGAGATGATGTTACAGAGCGTGTGAGGGCTATTATAGCTACCAAAGATGACATCAAAGACCCATTAGTTGCTAAAAAGGTGAAGGCGCTTGACGTAAAATCTCCCGTAAGTATGTCCACAAGTAAAGCTATCATCACTTTCGAGGGATCGTCTCCGGTGATGAAAGGTTTCTCTGCCTTTTCGCCTGTTCCCTTGTCATCTTCGCACCATCAAGAAGATGCGGAGAGAAGCATTGCTCTATTCTTTTTCGAGAATAAGTTGGACTTTAGCATTGCTCGTTCTTCGTCCTATCAGGCAATGATCGAAGCTCTTGGAAAGTGTAGTCCTGGATTCTTTGGTCCTTCTTCAGAAACATTGAGGACCACCTGGTTAGAGAGACTTAAGGCTGAACTTTGCGTGCAGTCTAAAGACATTGAGAAAGAATGGGTTACCACAGGTTGTACTATCGTTTCAGACACATGGACTGATAATAAATCTAAAGCTCTGATCAATTTCTTAGTTTCTTCACCCTCAAGAACCCTTTTCCACAAGTCCGTGGATGCGTCATCATATTTTAAAAACGCAAAGTACCTTGCTGATCTGTTTGACTCTGTCATTCAAGATATTGGTCCGGAAAATGTCGTGCAAATAATCGTTGACAGCAGTATTAACTTCACCAGCATCTCAAACCATATCTTGCAGAATTATGGAACCATCTTTGTCTCTCCTTGTGCTTCTCAGTGCTTAAACCAAATCTTAGAGGAGTTTTCCAGGGTTGATTGGGTGAACAGATGTATCTCACAAGCACAGATTATTTCCAAGTTCTTATACAATAACTCATCAATGCTTGATCTTATGAAGAAGTTTACTGGGGGTCAGGAACTCATAAGAACTGGCACTACAAAGTCAGTAACCAGCTTTTTGTCGTTGCAGTCAATGCTGAAGCAGAGATCAAGACTCAAGCATATTTTCAATAGCCCTGAGTACTCAGCAAACTCCGCACATGCAAATAAGCCTCAAAGCATATTTTGCATCGGCATTGTGGATGATAATGATTTCTGGAGAGCAGTAGAAGAATGTGTCGCCATATCAGAGCCCTTTCTCAAGGTATTGAGGGAAGTTTGTGGAGGAAAACCTGCTGTTGGTTCTATATATGAGCTAATGACCAGAGCCAAGGAATCCATAAGAACATATTATATTATGGATGAAGGCAAGTGTAAGACATTTCTCGACATCGTTGATAGAAAGTGGAGGGACCAACTTCATTCACCTCTACATTCAGCTGGAGCATTCCTGAATCCTAGTATCCAGTATAACTCTGAGATAAAATTTCTTGGATCTATGAAAGAAGACCTTTTCAATGTACTGGAGAAATTACTTCCCACACCTGATATGAGACGTGATATCACCAATGAAATTTTCACATTCACTAGACCAAAGGGGATGTTCTCTTGTAATTTAGCTATGGAAGCACGTGACACAGTTGCTCCAGGTACGATTAAAACATTTGTCTACCTTTGGCCACCTAACTGCCTCTTTTGTTGATTCATACCCTGCACCGGTGTTAGGTGCTTACGATGACATTGTACACTATTTGATGTTCCTAGCCTACTCCTCCCTTTTGCTCACCATCATACTTTTCCTGAATGGCCACACAAATGTACTTACTTAAGCATGAGGGTTCCTTGTTGAGTTTCCTTGCACAATGTCTGAGGACTATTGATCATCATCTTATTACACCTTGATTCTGATTATCTGGTGGTTGTGGGAAGATGTTCATAATCTGATTGAACTTAAAAAACTGGTAGGAACAAAGTTCATACAACTGCTCTGAGCTGGTTTAATTCAAGGCCAAGTTCTGAATTATTTCTTTGAGAGTTATAGAAGTTGCTATGTTTCGGCATTGTTTATTTGTGGAGCTGCTTAAAGTTTCAGTTTGTCTGACAGGGTTGTGGTGGGAGCAGTTTGGTGACTCTGCACCTGTGCTGCAACGTGTAGCAATCAGAATACTAAGCCAAGTCTGCAGTAGCTTTTCTTTTGAGAGGCATTGGAGCACATTTCAGCAGATTCATTCAGAAAAGAGGAATAAGATTGATAAAGAGACATTGAGTGACTTAGTGTACATCAATTATAATCTCAAGCTGGCAAAACAAATGAAGAACAATTCTGCAGAAGCTGACCCCATTCAATTCGATGACATCGACATGACCTCTGAGTGGGTAGAGGATAGCGAAACGGCTAGCCCGTCGCAATGGCTTGACCGTTATGGTCCTCATTTGGATGGAAATGATTTGAACACCCGACAATTCAATAACATATTTGGGGCTAGTGACATGTTTGGTTTGTGACTGGGGAACCCCGAGTAGTTGTACATATCCATAGTCTGTTCACATAATGGTAGTAGATTGATTTCACACTTGTATCAGTATGTGTAATGATGCATCATAGTAAGGCAGAAAGTAGGTTCTTTTCTTTCTTCCTTTTCCTTTCTTTTCTTTCCATTTTTTTTCTTCCTGTGATCTCTCCAAAATAATCAGGAACTAAGAGAAACCTGCCTACTGTTGACTATTGTTGCAGCTGGCAAGTAAAGAAACAGCCTTCTGTATGCGCATATCGGGACATTGCTATGGTGCGTATGATGGAACAACTTTAATTCAAAATTATTTGGAACATTTTCTTAAACAATGTACCTGTGAGCTGTATCTATCTACTGCTCAGGCCTAAGGAGGAGGTGCGAGTGTGACCGTGAACTCAGGAACATGACGGTGGAGTGGATCAAACTGGAGGCGTGCTTGTTAAGTCCGAGTAAAAAGGACGAGGACCTAATTAATCAAAGAAAAAAAAAAGTACAGGTCATTAAGGACCTGCAAAAAGGATCGGAGCCTTCGAATTGAATTAGGGATGTCGAAAATTGACCCGACCCGAGCAACCTACCCGAACCCAACATGACCTGACAAAAAAAGTCAACGATTCGAATCCCGAATGACCTAAACTCAAACTAACCCGAAATAAGCGCAACTTGATGGCAACCCGAACCCGACCTGACCTGAAATGCAGGAACCTGTTTAACCCGAATCTCGAACTCGATTAACTCGAATCCCGAATCCAATTTCTTTGAACAAATTTCAATATCCCATATTGTTGGAGCAATGCCAAATTTTCAATATTGTTCGAGGAATGTCTAATTTCCAATTTTATTGGAGGAATGCCCAATTTCTAAAATTGTTGGAACAATGTTCAATTTTTAATTTTGTTGGAACAATGACTAAATTCTCTTTAATTTTGTTAGAATAACTCCGCAAAATAGATTTATTTTGAATTCAAACGAAAACGGAAGAGGAAAATGTGTGAATAATTTTCTGAGTATATCATTGCTTGCTGTATAAAAGAATATAAAATACGTAGTATTATATTTATAATGAAAAAATCTATATGTATAAAGAATAGATGTTTAATTTAAAAAAATTCAAATACCTGAACTTGGACTCGCGGAAATCCGACCCGAGCGCGACATCAAACCAAACAACCCAAATGATCTGGACCCGTCCCGAAATAAGCTCGATCTGACGACAACCCGGACTCGAACACCCAAAATGAGTTCCACCTGAAATAACCCCAACCCAAACTCGAACTCAACAGGACCCAAAAACAGCTTAACCCGACCCAAACTCGAATTGACCCGCCCAATTGACCTCCCTAAATCGAATCCAAGCCTTGTGCCTATTTTGTTCAGCGACAGTAGTTAGAAATTGGTGAGGTGTGCGATCAATGGATTTCGAGTCCAGAAACAGAGCAGCTCCGCCGTCGGCGAGTCACGGGCCTTCTCTTTACCCGAGCATCGGCCATCACAGCCACAACGCTGCCGCTCCATTTTTGCGATCCTCTTCCTCCTATCACCATCCCGCCACTCCTCCTTCCTCCTCCGGTAACTCTCTCTCTGTTCGCCGCCTTTTTTCTCTGGCTTATTCATCTTCAACTGCATATTTCGTGAGTTTTAGTTCGGGTAAATTAGGTTTTTTCAATGGCGTTTTCTAGAAAACGTTTCCTGTTTTTCCTTGTGCGATATTGATTTCCTATTAAGTTTTGGATATTGTTTGATGATTGGATGATAAGTTTCATTCCCCCAATTTTACCCGTACCAGGATTAGGCATCAGGGTTTTTCTGAAACCGGAGTATCGGATTACTCCTCCGGTAATAATCTTGTCTTCTTCAACTTAATCTGAGATTTGGAGTAATAATGATCTATAAATTGTACAGATTGTATGTTTTCCTTTTTTTTTTAATTAACAAGATCAATTACCGATGTGGACTTGTTACAGCCACAACTGCTGAATGCTGGAGATGTTCCACGAATCAACTTTCAATTTGATTTTGGGTTTGAGAGGAAAGTCTTGGCAGAAGCAGAGAAAGAGAACCCAAATTGGGGTAAGCTTGGACTGGAAAATGTCCCATCTAGACCTTCAGAATCTGCTTCTTCATTGGTATGTCATCTTCTCCCGAGGATCAGTTCTCTTCTAAATTTTCTAGCTTTTGGTTATTGATTTGCTTATTCAGGAGATTTCCTTCATCTAGTGAATCCATCGGGAAGTTAGAATTTTTTTCATTGTTTGCCAAAAAAGGAATACGCCGAGACTGAGGCTTGGCTGTTGATCTGTTTAAGCTGGAGGACGCGAAAGGCATTATTGCCTTTAAGCTTGAGGCATGCAAAGTGACTATGTGCCCATTTGGGACAGTTGTTTTAACTAGCTACTCCTGTAACAATTTTAAAAAACTTATTTACGGGTAACTTTTAGCAGTTAGTTATAGCTGTTTGATCTCAATTTTTTTTAAAGGAAAAAAACAATTACTCAAAAGACTACAGCTAATCAAAACAGTTGGTCCCAAACTGATCCTATGTGCGAGAATAATTTTTTGTCTAGCTAAGGATGCAGTTGGAATTTGATTAATTTGTGAACTTTTAGCTAGCAAGTGCTTTTAGTTTTACAACCTAGGTTCTGAGATTGGATAACAATTTCACCAACTAGAGAAGGACTAATGGAGAGGGTAAAGGGCTACATCCTGCTGTGCACTTCGAATAGGGCCACTAGCTCTCCCAGAAAAAAAAATTACCATCAAGGTTAGCGATGATCAATGTGGTTCACCAAAAAATGTCCTAGAAATTTTCCTCTTTGAAACTGATCCTAAAACAGTACTAGTAGAATGATTTTGTCTCTAAATCTTTCAAAGAATAGAATATTCTAATGTATCTTGAACTTATCATGAGCTGCTACAGAACATTCTGTCCTTGTGCTGTGGGAGTTGCTTGGATTTTAACTAGAGGTTTTAGACTGAAACTTCTTACATGCAGGGTTCAGTTAGGGATCCTGTTGTGAGCAAATATGTTTCATCTGGACTCAACCAAGAAGCTGTTTCCATTGCAGTAGCAAATTATGGAGACAATCCAGCAAAGGTACTAGCTAATGTTTTTTCTCGTATTAAAGTACATGAGTTGCGTGAATACCATTAAGCCCTTGAAGTGGAAATTTTAAGTTTTTTGCATTAAAATCTTAAGCTCACAATGAAGCGTCAGTTTTTCGTTTCTTATTCCCATACTTGGTGTCGCTGGTCCCCTAATTCCTATATTTGAAGTTGAAGAAGCTTTCAGCTCAACCACCTAAGCAAGAGGGGGAATAAAAGAACGATTAGGCTTTTTGCTTGCCCTGAATTACAGTTTACAAACACTTATATTCATGTTTTCTTCCCATTTCAATAGGTTCGAGAGTTTTGCAATGCTTATTCACTGCTACGAGAGATGGGATTTGCATCTAGCAATGTTGCTGAAGCCCTACTTATGAACGACAATGACACGGACAAGGCGTTAGCACATTTCTTGAACAGCCCAGCATAAGAATACTGGAAGATAGAATTACCGCGCCTTCATTTGTATCTGTGTTTGTGGTCACACACTACTTGAAGCGTGTGTTTACTGCACCTATTCTGTAAATGTGCTCGAATGTTTTTCTGTTAACATGGTCCAATCCAATCCTTGTGGCATCGCTAGTCGGGGGACTGGCCTTCCGCTTCACTCATTTTTCATGTACAGACATTGTTGTGATATGTAAGTATATGTTTCTTTTTGCTAGGATTGCCACCGTACCATAATTTAGGAGCCTTGGTATACGTAGAGATATCGAAAGGCAATAACCTGCCTGATCTAAACATGACTTGACCTTGCATGCCCCGGTTTGGTTAGAATGAATATCAATCGATATCCCTTGCAAGAAAGGATCGGGTTGACAACTCAACATGCAGTCTACCAAAAATCCATCCATTTGGCTTTGTTGTTTCAAAAAATCATAAATTAAATACTGCGAAAGTGTCAAAACAAATGGATGATCTTTTGACGGACGGGGAGTATTTGTTACTATTACAAAACCTTGGCCATGCCTTGTGATTTTTGTGTAAGAAATAATGTCATCTTCACAGATGATAAATGAAAGGAATTATCTACGTTTCTTTTCCAGGTGCGGTGTGTACTACTCTTCAGAGTGTTTTCTTGTATCTATGCTGCACTGTAATCCTCTAATCATCATGTAACGCTGCAACTAGAGCCGGCCTGATGGCGGATGCTTCCAACATTGATGCTTTTTTACCAGAGGTTCTACGGAGCAGATTTTGAACACTGTAAGCAACAGTCTCGGAAATGTCTCAGTTTGCTGCCCATGTTGTTCATATGAAATCAAACTCCTGAGCAAATGGCTCCTGAAACAACACATGACACTGAAATTGATCTCCGGAAATGCTGATTAGACCAACATATGCAACTAGTTAAGTACCACCAAGAAGATAGTTATCTTGGTGGATTCATTCTTTTCCTGCCTTCTCACTGATTTAGAACATAAGTTTCTCACTGGTACTGTGCAGCACCAAATGAAAAATGAAACATGATATTGGTAGTCATTAATAGTTGTAGAGAGCGACCTGTTGACCAAGATGAGCAGCAAAACTTCCGGTCATCAACATAATTGACATCAAGCCCTATAAACCAAGCCCCGGCACTGACATCCTCGTGGGCATATGTACGTAGCATGGATCTGCACACAGCATGTAAATAACTACTACTATGTAAAGTATTTGTAAAAGTTGACCAAAGATGACAGAACTCACCGATTTATTGATACAAATTTTGCCAAGGCTCGTGAGATGACATACATTTCACCTGAGGCATGGCGAAAGTACCTGTTGGATTTGCAAAAAATAAAAATCAAAAATCAAAATGAACAACTCGAGCATGCCGTACAAAAAAAAAAAACTCGAGTGTGTGAAATGCAACATCCATTGATGAAAGGTGACTTGGTATCTTGTCTATCTCCCTTCCATTTTCATGCATATAATGTCTACTTAATGTCCCTTTCAAATACATGAATCTCAGAAAGAAGCTAATAGGCCAAGCATCCCTTTAATTAGTGCAGAATTTTTCTAAAGACCACCAATTACTACACAATACAAAGAAACCTTATATGGGACACACAACAAATATCAAGCCAAAGCAAAAGCATAAGTCATTTTAGATGTTCAGGTTTCACTGAACAGTGACCTCATATCAACTGGAGTTTGTATAACTTACGATTTTCCATCACCAAACTTCCACCATTCAGGTTCATACCATTTATGGTTCCTGTCAAATCAACAAAAACAGGCATAAGAATTAAATCAGATGCTGAAGAGAAGAATACATCATTCAGTCAAGACTCACTGTTCGGCAAAAACTTCGCCTGATTTCATACAGCCAATATAAAATCGGGGATTTTCCAAATTAGATGCAAGTGCAGCACCCAAGGCATCTGTTTGAAGTTTCTCAGTTGTTAGACATAATGAAGGCAAAGTCATTGTCCAACAACATGAAGATAAGTATCTAACCAATATTAACATAAACATCATCATTGACTTTAGCATAAAACTCAGAATCCCACTTCTCCGCTGCATATGCAAAGAATGACTTGACCTTCTTTGGAAGCTCTCCAGCTGCCTCAACTTCATCCTGTTAATGTAAAAACAATAAAGATTGGCAGGGGGAGGGGGTTAAGTTCATTAAACTTGATTAACACTTCTTAACTTCAGGCACATTTGGTGATGTACACGTTGATTTTACAATGTCAATCTTTTCATGGAACATGATTATAGCAACTATCACATCACTGTTTTATGATATTTTCTTGCAAATGGAAAAGGATGACAACTTCGAATTTCATTCCATTATATCTTCATAAGAAGGTTGTGACAGAAAGAGTATCTAGAATAAAACTTTGCATTATGTTTTTGCATGAGTTTATAGTGTTAACTAAGTTTAGACAATTACTTGAAACTGGAAACTATATTTCGACGATCCCAACATAGTTGGGCTTAAGGTGTAGTATGACGATGATTAACAGTTCAAAACTTTCAATGCAGAACTCAATAATAACTACCCCAAGTTCTTACAAGAATTATGAAGTCATCAGTTTGCATATTTTCATTGTCAATGCTTCTATCCAAACTGTCCCCCCGATTTGCACTGCATAAGAAAACAGCTTAAGACTGGTTTTCCTGTCATGGTAATCGAAGAAAATAATTTGCACAAGAAATGGAGGAGAAAAGAAAACCTTCTCCCTATGACAAATCGGGTTACTATGCCCTTCTCATTCTCGAATTTCTTCAAAGTTGAACCTGACAAAGAAAACAAGGTTCAAGTTCAAGCAAAATAAAACTAAGCATATTAGAAACAGTCATTATCCATCATTATTGTTGTTGTTGTTGCTGCTGCTTTAATAATAATAATAATAATAATAACAACAACAATAATAATAAAGCACAGAGAGGGGGCACTAAGGAGTTGAAATTCTTGATAAGGGCCTAAAGCTCCCAGCATCCTCTTAATTAACATATCTAATCCTCACTTTTCTATCATTAGTGGATGCCAACCACAATTTTTATTTCTTACATGAAATAGGTATCTAATCATGGATGATGGATCCTGCAGCCTGGGGTACATCAGCCAGCTCTATGCTCGGAATGGCTCTAACATCCATGCCCCTACCTGTTAACAGGCACTACTAATTGTTTTGAAGGCTTTAAGCCTTTTATCCACAATGATGATGACAAATATAATAGATAGACAAAACATCATAAAATATGGAGTAACATGCAAGGAGAAGAAACAATCAGGAAAGCAAGCCAAAGTACTCACCAGATCCCATCCATGCTTTGCGGATTGCATCTCTGTTTTTCTTACGACCAAAGCTTGTAAGTATTCCGATGACCACCAATTGTCTTCTACGGGTGGCATTCCCGTCAGTTTCTAACAAATGCTTTGATTTGAAACCCTCTTGACTTGCTTCAGCCAGCTCTTTCTCAAGGACAGACAATTTCTTATGCTGTTCCCTGAAATTGAATTGATGGTCTGTAAGAAACAGGATAGCAAACACAATCCAACAACCAAAACTTTCATTTTCATCAAAGATAATTTTTTCTGTGTCATCTGATCATGTAGCAGAACAACAGACAACAGTCATTAGACAGCACCTCACCTGCAATCTATGATTTTCAAAGTGTCATCCACTGATACAGCAGATTGACCCTGAATGGAAAAAATAAAAAGGAGTCAGTCAAACTGAGAATACCTACTCCATCCGTGAAAATAAAAAGGAAAATGCTAATTTTACTGAAGAAAGTTCTTTGTTCATATAGTATACCACCACTACTACTAAATTTACAGCTATTGTTTAATTGGTAAACTAAAAAGAACCGAATCATCGAAGTTTTCTTACCAACACCCAATAAAAAGCACAAATACAAATTGTTTTCATGGCCTCCAAAAGCACAACTTTATTCTCAGGAAAATAAGAAAAAGGAAAAAACAGTTTAAACAAATCTGACCATAAATCTCACCTGACCGGTGATTCTATCGAGCTCCTTTATCAAATGAACCCTGTTCTGCGCATCCTGCCATAACCTATCCCAAGAAAACATTTTTTGCTAAATCGACGATACCAGAAACATGTAAGGTTCATTTTATTGTGACCAATTTTCACAATAAAAGAGTGAATTAAATAAAGATCTTTCATCAGTTAATCGAATGTGAACATTATGGGTACAGAAGAACAAACCTGCCAGCTACATAGATGGCAGCGAAAGTGGCGACCATGGAAAGCAACAGAGAAGGGATGCGAGAACGAACTCCAAGACTGGCCTTGTGATTGGAACCTTTGCTCTGCATTTTCTCCGGGACGCACAAAGATACCTTGATCAGAAAACTAGGCAACCTCACCCGAGATCAGAATCAGATCAGCTGCTGCTGGTCTCAATGAAGATCTGAACAATTCGGGTTTCTATTGATTCCTGACAAATGGGTTTTGTGGTAATGACTCGGAATGCTCGAAATGCTGTGGGTTGCTTAAGGTTTTGGTTTTCAGTGCGAGTAACGTCAGCGAGAAAGTTTCAGTTTTGTTCGGTTTTTTTTCTTTCTCTTGACTTCGGAATTCGACAGTCACCGGAGAGGACGCAGGGGAAAATAATATGGGAGGAGGGAGGGTTCACAAAATTAATTGATGGGAACCCGCACGAAACTTTGTCATCTCTTTTTTCAATTAATATCCTTCCCAAAAATTAACCCTAAATAAATTAATCTGAACTCTTATTGGTATGCTTATTGATGAATTGAACACACACCTTAGGGCTAGTGACGAAGCGGGGAAAAAAATCGAAAGTTCTTTAAATATTATTATAGATAAAATAATATTCTCTCCGATCCATATTAATAACCATATTTTATTTTTGTATTTGTGTTTGACTCAAATTTTTATTAAGAAAAAATTGCCAAAACAATTCTTGAAAAATATTTTTAGAAGTAAGATACATTAAATTTTTATTTGGATATAAATTGATGTACAATTTATAAGTTAACAAGTTGTAAGAAAAAAATCATAGATTAAATAAAGAAAAACAAACATTATTTTTTTGCGCATTTTTTTGGGACAGATGGAGTATGATTTAAGTAATTTAATGAAAGTAGTTTAACTTAAATGAAAGTAATCCATATCAAGAGTATTAAAAATCCCGACATACAATAAAAGTACATATATGAAGTACTCAAAATTTAACAAAATGTTACTTAAAATGTCTAAAAACATCAATCAACTCTTCTATACTGAAGGTTTTTGTAATATCTTTTTTAGTATATAAAAGAAGATTATTGAATTTTACAAAATGGTTGAACTGAATACACCTGAGTGATAATTTATGGGTTGTATAATGGGTTGAAATTAATGAATACAAAAATATCAAGTAATATCCTTAATTTATTTTAACTGTATACTATATATACCACTACCTCCTACCAATTCTACTATCACCACACCAATGTTAGGACTCTGAGACTGGCATCGGCTAGGACAAAAGACGATTGAATCTGCTATCTAGTAAAAATATAGGGATTTTGCGATCGTCTGAGTCTGGGTCACTGCTTTATCTTGTAGTAATCCAGCAGTATACGTCAAGTCTTGTAATGACAATTATTTTTAGTCATTAACTTATTTTGTATAAATTTTCATTATTACTTTCTTCCAAGCTCATTTTCACCCCTCTCAACCCACTTTTTAAACTCTCTGAATGAATACATTTATAAATGTGTAAATGGATTAAAATAAAATAAAAGTAAAAAATAATTATTTCATTTGGGATAATAATTTTTTGTGTGTTATGATAGAACACTACAGTAGTACCAGGGAAGTACTATGTATGAGACGTGGTTCTAATAAGTAAGGTCCAATATTAGTTTATTCAGAGTGGCAGTAGTTCTAATTTGCTGTGTTTGGAGTTGCATGAAGCTTTTTGTTTTGTTCTGTTGGGTGATTAATAAATTAACAATGATTAGATGGCTCTTATTACAACTAAACTAATGGACACGTGATCCTGGCATAACATCATGCATATCAAATCCACAGATTCAACCACTCAACTCAATCAATGCTCAAAGTCTACCATAAAAGAATGCCTATTATCTAGCTTGGCCGGAAGCAAGCAAGACGAAGTCGCTCTGCTTTTCGTAGACAAAGTGGTTCCGTACTGTACTTACTTACAAGCTCGTAGTCCGTTTGATGAGATTGAGATCCAAATCCCAATTCCCACCTACCAAAATAAAAAGAAAATGTTGAGATGCCCTAGAAAAAAGAAAAAAAAATGAAAAAACAAAACAAAACAGGTTGGGATGACATTAAGGATGTGTTAAAAACCAATTAATGATTAGTGGAGAGACTCTTCTTGCTTTGACATGTTCTTTATCCAGTTTTTCATCAAAATTCCATCAATAAATTACCGAATTAGTCATGTCTCTCAAATTTCTCATATTATATACATTACATCAATTTTAAATATTTCATCAAAATTTTCAAAAAAATTTATCAAAGTTTGGTGGTAGTTTTTTTAAAATTAATTTGATAGATGTAAGGAAAAAAATATTACAAGTAATTTATAAAAATTTGGTGAAAGTATAGAAAAGTAATGTCAAAAGAAAAGACTCTAGGTATTATTCTTTTCACCAACTTTTCACAACAAACAAACTCCTAATTAAATTTCACACATTTCTCAAAATACTGTTCTCTCACAAATCAGTTTGCAACAAATTGTTGAAAACTAATCAAGGAAAGGACAAGAGAGAACAGAAAGGAGTGACTCCTCTCTTGGCCTAGAGTTTGTTTGCCACATGTCCCTTAATTTAGAGATATTTTGAGGTAAAACTACACTCGATTCTCAACTTATTTTATAAAAAGCAATTAAGTCCATTGATTTTAAAATCAACACAGTTAGTTTATTTTAACCAAATAATTTTCTAAAAGTTGCAGTCATGTCCTTATTCGTTCTTTAGATAAAATTATTGATCCTTAACTTATTCTATGAAAAGAAATTAAATCTTTAATTTTTAAATACAACACCAATAAATTATTCTAACACGATAATTTTCTAAAATTGCAGTTCAGTTTATTTTTCAAGAAACCTAAAACTACACTTGGTACTCAACTTATTTTATAAAAACCAATTAGGTCCTTAGTTCTCAAAATACAACGCTAGTAGTTTTTAACTCGATAATTTCCTAAAAATTGCAGTCCTATCATTGTTTTTTTTAGGTAAAATTACACTTGATTCTCATCTTATTCCATGAAAAACAATTAGATCATGATTTTAAAATACAACACTTATAGTTTATTCTAACATGATAGTTTTCTACAAGTTGCAGTTCGATTTATTTTTTAAGAAACCTCACATTTAACGGAGTATAATTCTTTCTAAATGTTTAAAAAAACTTGCGTAATATTTTTACTTTAGAAATGTCCAACTTTCTAACTTGTATCTGACCTAAATGGCTTAATTATTGCTAATAAAAATGTACGAAAAAATCAAGATATATAAATTTATTTAGAAACTTAAACCACAAATAAAGTACGCATATAATTAATTTATCCAATTTTATGTCAAAACATTGATGGTAAAAAAGACCTCTATCTCAAATGTATTGTCCACTTTCCTATGTAATTTGTGAATGAAAAGTGACAACACACTTGAGACGTAGTGAGTAATTAATTAAATGTTGGAAAAGAAAAACAATGCATGTTTTACAGATAGAAAGTATTAGTCTTTTCGAACTCATATTTAACCTAAATTATTTATAAGAAAAAACTGCTAAAACAAAAATTAAGAAAAATATATTTGGAAACTTAAGACCTCAAATTATGATATGTAATAATTTATCCAACCTTATTTCAAAAATTATACATGAAAAAAATAAAAATAAAAATATGCTGGAAAAAACAATCAATTATTACAGAGAACTATTCATAGTTGTAACTGTATGAATACCATTGTAGAATCATGAATTGTATATTCTAAAAATTTAATTAATATAGTGCCCTCAATTCTCGCGCGGAGCGCGTAACTAGATCTAATTACCTAAAAATGAGGTGGTTTCGTGTCCACTTTCCGACCTCCACTGTATATACTCTGTCACTAAAAATGATACTACACATTTTTATAGCATCTCTGAACAAATTTTATACTTTTTTAAATGTAACTCTTTCAAAATTATCAAACTATCTTTATTTTTTATTTTTTTGATAGGATCTTTATTTTTTTTAATTCTTCTATTTTATTTTTTGTGCAATCTCTTCTTAAAAATAGTTATGTCAAACTATCTCCTTTTTTTGGTGGAAATAGGATAACTATAATTACAATTACAATAAAATATTTTTCCCCTTATCAATGGGGTCAGTAGAAGTCAATTGCATGCGCATCTGCAGTTGCAACAAATTCTATCCCATGGGGATTATTGTCTTGAGCAAGAGACCGCTCCTGATCAAAATGTTCTAAATTATAATGGAGGGTTGGTTGAAGAAATCCAAGCGCTCTGTCAAAGTAAACGAGTTATTTTTCAGTTAATTTCCTCGCGTGCTTGGCAAGCTGATCCGCTGCATGATTCGTCTCCCTCAGATTGAATTTGACATCTTTCACTCCCAATTGAGTCAGCAACAACCTATATTCATAGACAATCCCCTGTGAGAATAATGGAGTGATTGAACTTCCATTTACAATGTTGCATAAATTTATACAATCATATTCAACAATAAGCTCAATATTATTCATCAAATTAGCCATCTTTAATCCCCCCAACAAAGCCCAACATTACCATGCTCTTTTGAAAAAGCACCATCAACATTTAACTGTGAAAGAAAACTATAGCCCATTTGTGAATCATTTTGATTAATTAAAAGGCTGAAAGGTGTTGAAATAAGAGGTCCATAATTTTTAAAATAATTACAAGTGGACCACTTAAACTTCTACTACTACTTTTCATGAGTTTTAAAAAGGGTAGTTTTATATAGTACTAGTAATTTTAAAGGCTGCATGGGTGGGTCATAGGGCTTAATCAAATTGCTTAAGCCCGCCCTACTAAATTGGCTGTAAAGGCATAACCTGGACCATTCACTAGGAAGAAAGTGCAGCGCACATGATAATCGTGCACTAGCTTGGAAGAAGAAGGACGGGAGGAATGATGGCAACGAGTCTGGTCATACCATTCACCACTAGGAAGGAAGTGGGAAGTGCAGTGGAGTGTTCTATCGTGTACTACTACTACTACAACTATCATTTTTAGTAATTTATGACATTTTCAATACTCCTTAATACATGTACATAATCAAATGCTTAAAACAATTTGAGACGGAGGGAATCTGATATAAGCAATTTTTGTTTTATTTCTAAAGTAATTGTTCCTCTTCAATAGAGAAACATGTGACATAGCAGATTAGATTGAACTATTTTGTTGTAATTGCTTATGATTTACATGAAATAATACCACGAGTATAATGTAAACCTTATTTTTTCTATAACGAATGAGTAAACATTGGCTATGTTTGCAAATCTTGGCTTTTGCCAAAATCAGGTTTTGCATGCCTTGCTTAAACCCTTCATCACAAACACGAACCATAAAACTCCAAATCTTCTCTAACAGCTCAATTTCGTCCCTATTCGGTCACAATACCCATTCACCTCCTCCCCTCCTCCAACCAAGCCCTGTAGTGCCACAAACACCAAACCCTTGCAGTGCCGCCTCCGCCCTTTCACTGCGCTGATTCCCCCTACCCGCATTGTGCACTTGTCTTCGCCCATCTCGCCGATTACTTTTCCACCAACCACCGTTGCACTACTCATCTTGCATCGGAGACCGTCACGATTGCGCCGCCGACCATTGCGCTGCTCATTCCTGCACCAGGCCGCCTCCTCCAACCACACCAAGAAGCAGATCTCGACATGGGGAAGATCTCGTAGTGCCAGAGCTTCGCAGCGATCTCGTGTCGCCAGGCTTCACGGTGATCTCGTAGCGCTAGTGCAGGGGGGTGGAGGCGCGTGGGACGAAGAGTGGGGAGGCTGTGTGGTGCAGCCTGAGTCGGTTGTGGTCGAGCATGCTAGTGCGTCTAGTAAGGGGACTAATTTGAGTAGTGAATGAAGTTTTAGGGTTTAGGGTTAATTTACATAAATGTAGGGTATGATTTGGCATTTTTCCTTGGTTAGGGAAAACCTGATATTATGAAAACCGAACATAGGCATTGAAACGTTGTAAAAATGCAGATCCAAAATACTAAATAGTGTTGTGATCAACTATGGTGAGTTGAAATTAAAAGTCCCCAATTGTAACTCACACTTAACTATACATTTTAGTCCATCGACATAAGCCACTGGACAGGTGAGATAAGCGTAATTCACGTGATTATCAACACTTCTCACAATATGATTGCTTATTGAAGGGTTTGAAATTCTAAAAAAAATCTTGAATTTTTTTTTCTCACCTCATCTCCTAACACAACCCTAGTGATACTATTGCAGTTAGTGCAATAAGATTTGTTGGGGTCTAGGGTTATGTTCTTGGTAACAGAAAATCAATAATTATTTAAATTTTTATCAATTTCCAAAACTTGTATCCTCAAAAAATTCACACAATTTCATTTTTATATACACATCACTTTTTTGCCAAAAGTTTGGCAAAGAACACACCGTAGGCGACAAAAGTATGGAACACGAATCACTTGATTGAGGATCTTAAACATTTGAGCTAATATTGAAAATTAAAATTGATGTGAAATTTTTTTCTAATCAAATGCATCAATGTTTTTAAGATAACTCATAAAGTAAAATGCACCAACACGTGCTTTTATTTCCATGTACATTTTGTTGAATCTAGATCTGTTGTCTCATTTTTTTTTCTATTTCATCTATATCCCTTAGTACAGTATATTTTATTAATACCATTAATTAATCAGTTATTTTTTAATTGATGCAAAGTGCAAAGAGAAAGAAAAGACGGAACGGAAGCAGAACAGAAAGAGACAGATCCAAGAAATGACTAAGAGAAGTAGGAAGTTTTGGCCGGGCATGGAGTTCAGCTCTCTCTCTCAGGAGACGTTTGCAGTGACGACAACACTCCTAATCTTCTCTTTTATTTTCTCTTCTCCTCTCTACTCCCGTATCATATGTATGTAAAAAAGGCACATCCCCATTTATTTCCCTTCCATTCCCAACCTAACCAACCACGCCACGCCCTTTGGGAATCCCTTCCCACCACCGTTATGGCCATGATGTGATGAGGCTGAGAGGGGACCTTCTTGTCGCCGATACTTAATAACACATTAAAATTAGTAGATTCTCGCACCAATTTTTGGTCCAAGTTCACAACTTTCTGGCTTTTCAAAACTTGATCGTCCCAAGAAAGTTAAAAGGCAGCTCCTTTTTTCTTCCGAGCGTCGGTTTGTTCATGTTCCCTCGTTCCCCACTCGTTCTCGTCTCTGTTTTATTTTTCTTCCACGTATTGTTTACTTTTAATTCTACATTCACATGGAGTGGATCGCTACTCGGATTGAATTACATTACACGTAAAGGTTCCTTCTTTCTACTCAGATTGAATTATTCTGATGCTCGTTAATGTTCAGCTTGGGAACACAGCTTGTCAAGTTATAAGTAGAGAGAATTGAGTACTGGAAGGTCATTCCTTGCCTCTCAACTCCTGAGTTGAGGTACATATGCATATGCACCCGCCTCCGAGAGGGACAAGAAGGGCTCTTTCATTTTCGCATCAATCTAGGTAATTTGTCCACTGGCCTCAAAATTTCACGCGAAAGGCACGTTTGATCCATTCTGCTTTATGCCATGTACCCTGTGCGCTGTTGATGTTACTTTCCATTGCCATTTTCTGCTTTCTAGTTCCTGTACCCTCTGCCGTCCAGCATTTAATATTTACAATGCCTGAAAATGTTTCCCTCGTTTCTTTCAGAAATGATGGAGGATTTGTGGACTGTCTTCTGCGGGGATTCAACCTGTTCGAATACCACCGATGGAGAGCCTTGCAGCTCTTCTTTCCAGCTCATTGCTTATCCATCATCCTGCGTTAACCATGCCTTGGTCATATGTTTTAATGTCTTTCTGTTAACCATGCTTCTGTTCACCATGACTCGTAAGTCATCAGTGAAGACAGCCCATGTTCCTGCCCGTTTCCAACGCTACACTGCTCTCCAAATAGTTTCTGCAGTCGTTAATGGTTGCCTGGGGTTGGCCTACTTTGGTCTGGCCATTTGGATTCTGGAAGAGAAGTTGAGGACCTCCCACACTCTTCTCCCATTGAATTCTTGGTTCATTGTAATCTTTCAGGCCTTTTCCTGGTCGCTAGTTGGGGTGACTGTGAGCCTTAAGGGTAGACAGCTCCCCAAAGCACCACTGCGCATGTTATCAGTACTGGCGTTTCTCTACGCAGGAATTGTTTGCATATTCTCCGTTTTCTCAGCCATTCTTAATGAAACAGTCACGTTCAAGACTATCATAGATGTTCTCTCGTGTCCTGGGTCTGTACTTATGTTGCTAACTGCTTACAGCGGAGAAAGGCGTGGAGATGCTGAAGAGTTTGCAGCTGAAAATGGTCTTTATGCCCCTCTGAATGGTGGAGTAAACGACATTGGTAAGATTGGCAATGCTCTCAATGTTACCCCGTTTGCAACAGCCGGGATATTCAGTAAAATTTCATTCTGGTGGTTAAATCCACTGCTGAAAAGAGGCAGAGTAACGCCTCTTGTCATTGAAGATATGCCCAAGTTGCGTGAAGAAGATACAGCAGAAAGTTGTTATTTGGAATTTCTGGACAAGTTAAATAGGAAGAAGCACGCTGAACCATCATCTCACCCATCAATTTTGATGACGGTAGTATCATGCCACCATAGAGAGATTCTGATCTCCGGGTTCTTTGCCTTGGTCAAGGTAGTCGCACTCTCAGCTGGCCCGTTACTTCTGAATGCTTTCATCTCAGTAGCTGAGGGAAACAAAAGTTTCGAATATGAAGGTTACGTTTTGGCAGTGTCGCTTTTCTTAGCAAAGAGTTTAGAATCCTTGTCTCAAAGGCAGTGGTACTTCCGATCAAGAGTAATTGGTCTGAAGGTCAGGTCTTTGCTTTGTGCTGCCATTTACAAAAAGCAGTTGAGGTTATCTAGTGCTGCCAGGTTGGTGCACTCTGGTGGTGAGATAATGAACTATGTCTCTGTAGATGCTTATAGGGTTGGTGAATTTCCTTTCTGGTTCCATCAGACTTGGACAACCAGCCTTCAGCTTTGCATAGCATTAGCAATTCTCGTCCATGCAGTCGGCCTTGCAACACTTGCAGCTTTGTTTGTTATAGTCATCTCTGTCCTATGCAATGCTCCACTTGCCAAGTTACAGCACAAGTTTCAGAGCAGGCTTATGGTCGCACAAGATGAGAGACTTAAGGCTAGTTCAGAGGCTCTTGTGAACATGAAAGTTCTCAAATTGTATGCTTGGGAGGGCCATTTTAAGAAAGCTATAGAAAACCTTAGAGACATAGAGTATAAATGGTTATCTGCGTTTCAGTTGCGAAAAGCATACAACAGTATGCTCTTCTGGTCATCTCCTGTCTTGGTCTCTGCCGCTACCTTCGGAGCATGCTATTTTCTTGATGTTCCTTTGCGAGCAAGTAACGTTTTTACTTTTGTTGCAACGTTACGCCTTGTTCAGGACCCAGTCAGATCCATCCCTGATGTTATTGGGGTAGTCATACAGGCAAAGGTTGCATTTGCCCGAATTATAAAATTTCTTGAGGCACCAGAGCTACAGAGTGCAAATATCAGAAAAATGCAGCATATGAACAGTGCTGGGAAAGCTATTTCCATCAAGTCAGCAAGCTTTACATGGGAACAGAGCACCCCAAGACCCACTCTGAGAAACATACGTCTAGAGGTACAGCTTGGTGAAAAAGTAGCTGTTTGTGGAGAAGTTGGCTCTGGCAAATCAACCCTTCTTGCAGCTGTTCTTGGTGAAGTTCCTAACGTAGAGGGATCTGTAAGTTGTGCATTTTTCCCCCCTAACATCTTTGCTCCAAAATTTATAATCTTTCCTAGACACAGCATCACAATATTTGATCTTCTTTTGTTTCTCTCACGTTCATGCAAACAAATGAATCATTTGTATTTTCTTAGTTAGGTTCTGCATTATCTAAGTTACAGGTTCAAGTAAATGGGAAAATTGCCTATGTTTCACAAGTAGCATGGATTCAGACGGGAACAATTAGAGAAAATATATTATTTGGGTCACAAATGGATGGGCAAAGATATCAGGAGACGCTTGAGAGATGTTCCTTGGTGAAGGACCTTGAGCTGCTTCCCCATGGAGATCTCACTGAAATAGGTGAAAGAGGAGTCAATCTGAGTGGTGGTCAGAAGCAAAGAATTCAACTTGCTCGTGCACTTTATCAGAACGCTGATGTATATCTTTTGGATGATCCATTCAGTGCCGTGGATGCTCATACAGCCACAACTTTGTTTAATGTAAATATAGACCTAATACCAATTCATCTGGTAATCAGACTCTTTCAAAAGCCTAACTTGAATTTTGGCAGGAATATGTCATGGAAGCACTTTCTGGGAAGGCAGTGCTGCTCGTAACACATCAAGTCGATTTTCTTCCAGCATTTGATTCTGTCTTGGTTAGTCTGCGTGTGTTGCATTTGTTAACTACTAAGCCCAGCTTAGCAGCCATTTCAGGCTGTAGTTGTTTGATAATGTGGGCCAAAGCAATTTAATTTCAATTGCAGTTAATGTCAGATGGCGAAATAATCCAAGCAGCTCCATATCATCAATTGCTGGATTCGAGTCGAGAATTTCAAGACCTGGTCAATGCTCACAAAGAGACTGCTGGTTCTGGAAGAGCTGTTGAAGTTACTTTATCCCAGAGGCATCGAAAAGTTGCGGGAGAAATCAAGAAAAGCTCCACAGAGAAACTAACTAACTCGTCAAAAGGCGATCAGTTGATCAAGCAGGAAGAAAAAGAAGTCGGAGATAGAGGGCTTACCCCATACAAACAATATCTAGGTCAAGACAAAGGCTTTTTCCTTTTCTCAGTGGTCTGCCTCTGTCATCTTTCGTTTGTGTGTTGCCAGATATCACAGAACACTTGGATGGCTGCAAATGTTGACAGTCCTAGTGTCAGCACCTTGCGACTGATTGTGGTGTATTTGTTGATTGGACTTGTCTCACTGCTATTTTTGCTGGGTAGATCCCTCTGCACGGTTTCCTTGGGGATGAAGGCATCAGAATCTTTATTTTCTCAGCTAATAAAATCTCTTTTCCGAGCACCTATGTCATTTTATGACTCCACACCTCTGGGAAGGATACTGAGCAGAGTACGTATATTGCTTATACAAGTTCAATTACTGAATTGCACTGCATATGCTAACATCTGTATGCCATGCTTTTTAGGTGTCATCCGATCTGAGCATTGTTGATCTTGATGTCCCGTTCTGTTTAACGTTCGCTACTGGTTCCACGATGAATGCATATTCTAACCTTGGAGTACTTATTGTCTTTAGCTGGCAAGTCCTGTTTGTTTGTGTACCAGTTATGTGTGCGGCCATTTGGTTACAGGTAATGTGTTCTTCTGCATGAACTGTGGAATATTTCACATTCCTTGCATCTGTAATGACAGGTACTGAACCTTTTGCTGTGCAGAAATACTATTTTGCGAGTGCAAAAGAACTGATGAGGCTAAATGGTGTTACCAAATCTTTGGTGGCCAACCATCTAACAGAGTCCGTTGCAGGAGCCATGACAATAAGAGCTTTTGCGGAGGAAGATAGGTTCTTTGCAAAGAGTCTTGACCTCATTGACACTAATGCTAGTCCATTCTTCTACAGTTTCACAGCCAGTGAGTGGTTAATCCAACGACTAGAGATGCTCTGTGCAACTGTCTTAGCTACTGTGTCGCTCTGCGTGGTCTTGCTTCCTCCTGGGACATTCAGCCCTGGTTAGTACAGAGAACATGACCTATAACGTAGTTTTAGGAGATTACTGTATCGAATAACATCAAACATCTCATCTTTCATATGGGAAGTATGATGAACTGTGATGTGATGCAGGTTTCATTGGGATGGCGCTCTCATATGGCCTTTCACTAAATATGTCGTTCATCTTCTCAATTCAAAACCAGTGCACTATAGCAAATTACATCATCTCTGTTGAAAGGCTAAACCAGTACATGCATGTTCCGAGTGAAGCTCCTGAAGTTATAGAGGAGAACCGTCCTCCATCAAATTGGCCAGCTGTTGGCAAAGTTGAAATCTGTGATCTGCAGGTATATTTTCTTGTTTATTTATTAGAAAAAAGCGCAAGAGCCTGCAAGTTAAGGAACTAAACGTGATGCAAAATCAGATCAAATATCGGCCCGATGCACCTCTTGTTCTTCGAGGTATAACCTGCACATTCCAAGGAGGTCACAAGATTGGCATTGTTGGCCGAACTGGCAGTGGGAAGACAACACTGATCGGTTCTCTATTTCGCCTTGTGGAGCCAACTGGAGGAAAGATTATTGTTGATGGCATAGACATCCGTACCATTGGACTTCACGATCTTCGGTCACGGTTTGGAATAATTCCTCAGGATCCTACGCTATTCAATGGAACTGTAAGATACAATTTGGACCCCCTTTGTCAGCGTACTGATCAGGAGATATGGCGGGTACTGCTTGTATCTATGTTTTCTATTTCTTCTATGAGTTTTACGGACAGAAACATGACTGAATTTTGAGAACCTCTTCTGTTGGACTCGTTTATGTGATGCTTCTTTGCAGGTTCTTGTAAAGTGTCAGCTCCGGGATGCTGTTCAGGAAAAGGAAGAGGGTCTGGATTCTTCGGGTGAATCTTTCTACTATACCTGATTGAATGTTCCAAGCATTTACAATGTCCCAAACAGTTGGTAACAGATTTACTAACTCTTGAATGCAGTTGTGGACGATGGATTGAACTGGAGCATGGGGCAGCGGCAGCTATTCTGTCTGGGCCGTGCTCTTCTGAGGAGAAGTAGGATACTGGTGCTTGATGAAGCAACTGCATCCATTGACAATGCAACAGACTTGATTCTCCAGAAGACTATTCGTTCGGAGTTTGCGGATTGCACGGTTATTACTGTTGCTCACAGGATACCAACGGTGATGGACTGCACCATGGTGCTTGGCATGAGTGACGGTAAGCTTGATTTGTATATTCCCTGAGAAACAGACCATCCCAAATTCCAATCTCATTTTAGTTAACCCTAGAGTTGGAATCTTTTGTAATGGTCAGGAAAACTTGTGGAATATGAGGAACCTCAAAAGTTAATGGATAGAGAAGGTTCGCTCTTCGGGCAACTTGTCAAGGAGTATTGGTCTCATTACCAGTCTGCTGACATGCACTGAAGCTGATTCTTTTCTCTTTACTATTTTCTCCCTCTTGTACTATGTATTGAATGAGTGTACTCTGTATAGAACTGGAAATTCTACCATATAATATGAAAGAAGAGTTGGAAATGCTCTTCTTGTTTCTCCATTACACTATCCTTAAGTAATTGATTGTGGGAACAGCAAAGGAATTGATTGTGGGAACAGCAAAGGAGAAAATGTATAACGCTAAGCAATCAGTGCTCTATTTTGCCTTGTATCAGATGGAAGTAGTGTTGTAGCAGTCTTTTATGGGCCACCCTGGATTGCCTTTTCAATATCTTCTCTACTTAATGCATAGCTGAATCTCCTCTCTACATCCCTCTCTAGGTTCCCAGGTCCACTCTTCAGGTACCTGCATCAAAAGGAGACCAACTTGATGTACCAAATAGATGCCCAAAGTCACAAAGACCCATGAAAACAGTGAATCACGTAAAGAATCCGAATTAATGGATGTATAGCCCTTGATAAGTCCAAATCGAATGAGAAACTCTTTTAAGATCTAATCATCAAACTTGCTTAATAGAAAGGGGCAAAGTCACAGAAAAGAAAATTCCAGAATGGATCTTTTTACCTGATATAAAGATCAGTAATGTCGAGGGACAACTGGGCCTGCCAATCGAGCTTCTCAATCAGCCACAAAGCTCGTTCATCTCTGCTCTGGTAAAACCCTAAGCTCCTGAGCCAGGCTTCGATGCAGGGCAAGCTGTGGGAGTACAAGGGCTTGTCCTTTTCTGGGAGCCTGCTGAGCCACTCATCTTCCGCCGAAGGAAGCTCCTCCGCTTCCGGTGATCTAGAGCGAACCAAAGAAACGCCTCTTCCGGCGGGACAAACACGGAGGATATGGCGGTGAAATGGGAGGAGGCGAGGAAGCTTTGGTTGGCTCGGAGCTATGGGTGTTGAAGATAGGAAAGGAAGAGACGAAAACGCAGCAGAAGCAAACATATCTCCAGGGAGGTGACTGTGATTTTTGTTTTGTTCGTGGATCTTTTCTAAAATTTTATATTTTTCACTCATTTTTATTTTTGAGTTAGAGTGTCATATAAGTTTTAAAATTTGGTTAAAAATATCACTCTTTGGTAGACTGTGTTTAGTTTTTCCCTTTTTATTTACTTTCGTTAAATATGCTTGTGACTTAGTGAAGCCCAATTCTAGTTTTTTAATTAAAAAGCCCACTTCTAGAATACTCTCATAGTGAACCTTGGGAAAATTAAAATTGGTTTTTTTGTGAGCCTCGAGAAAACTATTTATTAGGTTTTTAATTAGCATTGAGAAAACTAAAATAGATTTATGAGCCTTAAGGAAAACTAGTGGAGAGACTTTTTTTGTGTAAAAGCTTTCTTGTGGTTGATGTAACTATTTTGAATAATACTTAAAGAAACTCTCAGTGGTGAACTTGAGGAGAGGACGTAGGTCATTGACCGAACCTCTATAAATTTTAGTGTCACTCTTATTTATGTTATTGCTCTGTTTCAACGTTTAGAGTTATAATTCTGCTTAAAACGAGTTTTGTCAACAGGTTGAGCGATTTCCTGTTTGGAACATATTTGCTCAACAGGTTGAGCTTTTTCCAGTGTCAACGTTTTTGTTAAAAGAATTAGTTTTTGAAGCCAACCAATTAATCCCCTTTTGCCTGCCTAATTGGGACAACATGTTAAAAACTGTTAAAAAATTTGTTAACTCTTTGGTTTAATTACAAAAAGTAGTATTTAAAGTTCTTTACCCTTTACAATTTGATCCTAACAATTAAAAGTCAGACTCGACCCTCTCTACCCTTTTCACCACCGCTCTGAGAATTTACAGTCGAGTGACGGCCACCGCCATTGGTCCGGCCCCATTGATCGTGCAACTGAAAGCTCCGGCTTCAATGGCCAGTCTTTTCATTGCTTCCATCCCCAGATCAGAGGCGCGCACTTCGGCTTCACGATCTTGTCAGATGACAGAGCGTGCCCCAACCCAGCTACGTCACCCTCCAGC
The DNA here is from genome assembly GCA_024586325.1 of Stellera chamaejasme. NCBI lineage: Eukaryota > Viridiplantae > Streptophyta > Magnoliopsida > Malvales > Thymelaeaceae > Stellera > Stellera chamaejasme. Next base: position 5,730,817 of record CM044982.1, on the reverse strand, counting down.
ACAGCCGCCACTAACACGAAAAAGAGGTCATTTTCATGCGGGAAACTCAACCGCTTCAACTCCAAAGGCTGGTAGCTCTTGATAAGCACAAAACCTCCCATGATCGTCGACGCGATATTGTCAGCGTGATAGCCAGAGACTTTAGCGTCAGATTCCAACCTAGGCAGGACCAGCTCATCGGCCCCTAGTCTCGATCCGAAAAGCTCATTGACCACCACCGATGCGGAAAGTGAAAAAATCCACGAGGCCGTCGATGGAAGCGTCGAGAAAGTCAAATCCAGGGCCGAGGTTGGCAATGGTAGCCGATGCGAATGATTTGACGGAGGTGAAAGCAGGGGCCGGTTTGGTGGTGGTGACGATGGGAAGAGAGGCTTTGCATCTGAAAATCAAGGATTTTTTTATTGTTTTGGGGGCGAGAGGAAATGGGTTTTAGAGGTGATTGGGATTGATAGCAAACTGCCATTGAAGATGGAAGAGGAGAGGAACGATCAGGATCAGTTTGACCAGGAGGGCGAAAATGATGAAGGTGACTAACGAGCGAGCACTGAGCGAGCACTCCGATTTTGATGGTCCTCTTCTTCTTCCTTCTGCTCATTGGCAGAGAGGGTCGAGTCCGTCTTTTAAATTGTTAGGATCAAATTGTAAAGAGTTAAAAACTTTAAGTACTACTTTTTGTAATTAAACCAAAAAATCAGCAAAATTTTTAACGTCAGTGATATTTTTAACTTAATTTCAAAATTTGGATGACATTTAATTTCAAAAATGAAGATTAATGGCAAATATAGAACTTTAGAAAATATTAGTGACATTTTTACTTCTTTTACCAAAAAGAAATTGTCCTACACTTTTTTAAGTGGGCCGCTGAAGATGGGCTTCGTTTGTGTTTCCTGGAGATTGATTATTCAGAAGAAATCTGGAAGATGAGATGACGGGCTTTGTTTGTCATGCCAAAAAACAACAAGGGTTAAACTATAACAAAGATAAAAGTTCAGGGCTTAAAACTGAAAATAGGGAACTGGATTTCCCGCCAATTTTCTAGATCTCCATTTGTTTCCCCCCTAACTTCCTGTCTCCCGCCAGAATCCTTTCTCGTTATGTCTTTCGCCTTTTTTAGTTTGATCAGAGTCCTCCATTAACACTCCTCCAAGATCTCTACTCTAAATTGACAAAGCTCCTCTCTATCTCGCCTTCTACAAGGAAGGTGTTCTTATGCTTCGTCACTCTTCAATGGCGGCCAGCAGCCTAGACCCATTCACGGACTACAGCAGAACGCAGCGCATAGTTCTCCTCCTTGATCTGAATCCTTTACTCAGTCTCCCAGATCCGAATCTGTATATTAAATCCCTTATCTCTGCTGCAAAAACCCTTTTCACATTCCCTTCTCTTTCCAATTCTATCTTTTCCTTCAGAGGTTTCTTCTCTTCTATTTCCCCTGTACTTTCCTCTTCAAAGCTCCCAGTTTCCTCACTTTCTCTGTCCTTCGACTCGCCAAGCTTAACCCTACAGGCCCTCACCAGATTTCTGAAAAATCTTCCAGCTTCAATTGGGAAAGGTTCGCCTCATTCCAATGCGTCTCGGGCGTCTAATCTTGCCGCTTCAATGTACCAGATCATTCACGACTACGGATGGGACCTTGTTCAGGCTCCGGTTCCAGGTAAGTCGCTGAACTGCGATTCTCGCGTTCCTATCACGTCTAATTTGGTGGTATTAGTCTCCCCTGTAATTAAGGAATTAAATGTGTTGGCTGAGTTTTTGGGTGTGGAAGTGGGTGACGACTGTCTAAGAAACGAGGCCGCTTTCACTGAGAAATTATCTGGGGTTTTCAGAACTGTGATTGATGCATTTTTATGTAGAGATATTCACTGCTGTTGGGTCGCTTTGAAGAGTGAATTGGGGGAAATTGGACTTGGGAAGTCTGAACAAGAATTAGGGTTTCTGGAGAATGGAATTAAGAATTTGGGTTGGGGATTTTGCTCCGGAGATGCAATGGTTCTAGGTTCTGCTCTCGTTCCTTTTGGCTTGATTTATCCAAAGATGGGGTTTTTACGGTCAACCTATGCTGGCTGTGATGTTAAAATCCCAGCCGATGAGGCTGTCAAGGCACAGTTGAGTCTTGAAATATCAGATGTGAATGGGCAGCCTCTAGAATGTAACTGCTGTGAGCTTGAATTTCTTGATATTAGTGCAGAAAAAGGATCTGATGTTAGAAAGGGAAAGTCTATGGTAGATCGATTTTGTAAAGAAATGCAAAAAATCCGCATTAAGGCGGTCAGGAAGTATGATAAGCTGAAGACATTTGATAGACACTTCTATAGTGAAATTCTTCTCCGTGAGTCACTAGGTGACCATAGCGCAGATAAAAATATAAGTTTCAGTGATTTCTATGCATATAAGGTTCTTCAGATGCTGGTAACTGAAATTGGTGAATATCTGACAAGAAAACCTGTGCCAATTTGGCCAATGCTACTGAGTTTTCTCTACAGAAATGGCTACTGCGCTTTGGTGTCCCTGTCTGATGGTAATTCTGATTTGCGTATGGGAATCCTGAAGCCTTTTACTATTTATTCTGCTAAACTCTGCATCCTAGACGATGAATTTTACTCCCAGAACAAGTTAACGGAAATGAATGGAGCAGTTTTGGCTGCATTTCTAGTGGAAAGGGATGATAAGGTTTGTGATCCTGCAACTGATGGTGGCCAAAGGAAGAAAAGTAAGAAGACCTTGCAGTCACTGCATGACCTTACATGGGACACATTCTGTCAAGCTGCATTTGATCACTTACGCATGGATCTTGAAGAGGTTTACTTTGCCGGAAGCTGTAATAATTCGAAAAAACTAAAATTTCTGAAATGCTGGATGAAGCAGGTTACGAACTTCACCTCTTTCAGCTTCAAAGTCCCAGACAATTCTAAGACAGATCAAGTTGTTTCGGAAGATACTACTCAAAGAGCTACTGCATTGCCTCTGGAGAGTCAATCACAGGCCTCTTGTTCTGCTTCACTTGGAGAGGGGTTTTCTCAAACTGTGGATGAATCTGCAAATGATCTAAAATCTGAAAGTTTAGAAAGTTTTTTCAATAGCCTTGCTAATAAAATCAACCAAGGACTTGAATCTGAGGAAGTGGACTTGGCAGCCTTTGCGGAGAGACTTGTAACCTCATGCATCTTTCGGCTGTATCAAAAGCATGAAGCTAGGGACATTTCTGAGAAGTCTAGTGATTCCTGTGGCGGTATGGTTGCTGCTGAATTGATGGAGCTTCTGCTGAAGGAACCTAAGGACTTGGCTAGTTTGCACAAAAAGTTGGAACTGGGCTCTCAAGCATCTGATCAGAGCTCTACTGGACTTGCCCCAGCTAATATAATCAGAGAGTATCCTTCTTCCATTGTTCCTCTCTCTCTCTCTCTCTCTCTCTCTCTCTCTCTCTCCATCAACAATTTTATGGTTGCCTCAACTGTTCTAGTTTGTTTGTCATCTGTTTGCAACAGTTGGTTCATTTCATGTACTTCCCTTGACATGCATCAGATATGAACTGCAAATATTGTTCCGCATGGAAATTTTGCTTTCCGAGGCAGTATCATCTTATAATTCAGAGCCTCTTAAACAGAAGTTCGTAAAACATATTTGCAATTTTCTGGAGTCAATTCAATGCCATCTGGAGGGTGGCTTCTTTGGTGATTGGAGACTTGACAAGTATGTAGAGAAACTGATAAAGAGCAGGTAAATATACCTAAACCTCATGGATGTGCTAAACACTTTTTAATGTGAAACATACTATAAGCTTTGTTCTTAAGATTGGAAATTGGATGGTTTCAGGTACGGTGATTCTCTTGAAGATGTTATTGGAAAAATCTGTACAAGAATGGATTTGTCCCTGTTTGAGGAGGGGAATGAATCCCCTATTCACTCTTTCAACAGTGATGAAATCAACATGGTTCCCAAGGAGAGGCATAGGAAACTTGGAGCTGAGGCAAATGCAGCAGCAGCAAGAGACAAATCCTCAAAACAGCTGAAAACTGAGCGTAAAAGGTCTCGTGGTGGCGGCGTAGACTTTAAGAAACTAAGAGAAGCTCAAGAACAGAGGGAGAGGGCTCGCAGGTTTTCATCCTTCACAACATGGATGCCGGACTTGCGTAGAGTTTGGGCACCATTGAAGCAGCCAAAAGGAATGAAACCGAAATCTGAGTCAATGCACGAGTTGTCATCAGAAAGGAAAGTTGGTAGATATGCTAGCCGTGACTGCGTATGTGAGACCCCGGAGACAGAGAAGAGAAGAGGCTCATTGGAGGAGGTGGAGGTGGAGGTGCAGGCAGCAAAGCATGAGCGTCTCTCTTTTTCTCCTGTCTCCAGAGCTTTGTTTCAAGACAACACTTGATCATAAATGGAGTACTTATTAGGAGTATAAACACCACTACTTTCCAACTTTCTGTACACAAGCTGTTTAACTCTCTCCAAGTGCATAGTGATAAATAGAAACCCTTCATCAATGATTGATTCGGGTCTTCATCTTTCGCATACCAGAGATGTGAGTATATCCGTAATGGATATTCAGGCACAACCAACCAAAGATGGTGGAAGATGACAACGTTTTAGAAGATGAGGATTGTGTATCAATTGAACATTTGATTATTTCTGTTAATCCTAGCAGTTAACATTAATGTATATAAATGTTGGAATAGTGATGAGGTACCTGAGAGTGCGTTTGTGAAAGTCGGCCTCCCGAATGAGAAGAATCCTGCCATGCTACAATGAAACCAAATTTTCCGAGCTGTTGTGTCCGCTGCCGAGCCGTATCCGAGCTGAGCAACTTCCGAGATCGAGCAAGCACCTGGTACAATTCTCTGACGCTCAAGTCAGTATTGGCCGAGGATCGATTGAGTAAGATGAGGTCAGCGGAAAAAAAAGAAGCCCTCTGGTGAGGCATTGAATGAGGTATTTATAGTGTTGGGATAGGGTATGGGCAGGGGCATGGGCCGGAGGACAGGTGTTCCCTTGCGCCAGGAATGGATGGGGTGCTACAGTACTTGCAGGTCGGATTTGCTGGCCGGCCTATGGACTTAACATCTGGGTTCTCACCATTTCTAAAGTCAAATGTAGTTTTTGGGACTCAATGAACATATGGATTAATTAATTGAAGATCTAATTGAACATAGTAATTGAAAAAGTTTGATCTTTTGAGACTCAATTGAATATATACATATATAATTTGGGACTCAGTTTTTATCCCTCAGTGAAGTTGCTCCCTCAGTGCCTCATCACGGTGTTGGTCATGCTTGCCATCTCGTCGGAGTGTTGGTGCGTTCCTACAAAAAAACCCAGGGTTGGTTCCCGAGGGAGGGCCTCCGACGATCAAGTCAGCTGAGAAGTGTTTTCAGAAGAGAGTTTGTTGTAGTGAATGTGTACCAACCGAAGTAAATGCGATCGGTATATATAGGACTAACTTTGGTGGTATTGTTGTAATTCTATGTCAATCTCGAGATATTCGGTCTCGTCCTGAATATTCGGAATGCTACCGTGGCTTCGAATGGTCAACTCTTTTCCGCCGACTGACGCATGTTTAGTTGGGCGGCTCAGTCCCTAATTTGTGGGCATGCGCAATGTGTTTTGCTAAGTAGTATCCATTATTTATTTGAGTCGTTTAGGACGTTCTTCATGGGTGTGGTGTCGAGGACCTTGTATGGGCCTACTTCGTTTGGCCAAGTTAGGTATGGCCAGAGGAGTATGTATATTCGGCAAAGGAGTATGTTCGGCTTCTACTAGACCTCATTCGACCATCATAATGATGTAACTCCGTCGGGTTGGGTATATTCGGCCATCACATATGGGTATTCGGTTGTTATGTACATTCAGCTACTATGTATTTAGCCATCATGTCTATTCGGCTGTCATGTACTCCCTCCGTCCCTGAATAATTCTACATTTTGTTTTTACTGTTTTACAGTATTTAATCTATGATTTTTTTTTTCATGAATTTTTAGACTTTAAAGTTAATAATTTATATGCATGTCATAATTTGAAATATAAACTTTCTAAATATATTTTTTCTGAATTTTTTAAAACTTGCTATCTTTGTTAAAATTTGAGTCAAACATTGAATTTTGAAACAACAAATTCAAAGTGTATAATTATTTGGGGACGGAGGAAGTATAACCGCTAGGTTGAGTATGCTCGGCCAACACATATATACTAAGCTATAATGTATATATGTTTGGCTATCAAGTTTAACATAAGCTCTCTTTATCTCAAATTTTTTGAAACAACTTCCTTTTCCTAAAATTATTGAAACATTTTTCCTTTTTAATAAATTTTTCTACATAAATTTACCCAATTATCTATATCTCTCTTTTCCACTTAACAAATACGTATTATTTGTTTTTTACTGCAAGAGTTAACAATGAACAGTACTATACGCATTTATTGTACAATTAAAAAGGGGAATTGAACATGAATTTGTCAAATTGAATAAAGACTTAAGTTTAAAGTACTCAATTGAACATCAACTTTTCAGTGTGGTTCGTAGCGGCGTATTCCGTTAACATAGGCGCTACATGCTTTCTAGTTCTGCTTCACTCTCCTCCTGCCCTGCCCTGCCCTGCCCTTTCTCTCAGAAACCTTCGCTCCACCGCTCCCTCCCTCTCTGAGTCCCTCCTTCATCGCACCGCCGACCTCCTCGCCGTCGCGATTTCAGGTAAGGGGGTTTTTTTTGAAAAAAAGAAAAATTCCCAGTCTTTCTATTATTTTTCTTAACCAATTTCTTCATTAATTTTTTTTCCTTTTCTTTGTTTGAGAGATCTGCTCTCTCCGACCGCTGCCGCCTCGCTCGTCTCTCCAACAGCAGTCGCTTGTCTCCGTTGCCTCCGTTGCCTCCGTGTTCTTCATTTGTGCAAAAGTTTTGAGGTAAATCATTAAACCCTAAACTCCGTTTTTCTGGATGTCTATATGAATTTTGTGGGTTTCAGTTTCAGTTTTATTTCTTCTGAATTTTTATGATTTTTCTGAATATTTAAGGTTAGAATTGTTCTTGATTTCTATGAATTTTCTGAATATTCAGGATTTGAATTGTTCTGTTTTTTTTTGGATTTTAGTTTGAGTTAGGGTTTGAATTTCCTGGATTTTTGTATAAGTATTGGACAGTTTTTATATATATATATATATATATATATATATTTATATAATGTTTATTACTCACTCCATCCCACCAAAAATTAAGAAATATACTTAGGATAAAAATAACTTTTTTGATTGAGAAGAGAAGTGAAGGGTAATAAGGTAAATTTAATGTGAAAAGTTTTCTTTTTAGAAACCGAAATAATTTTGCGAGCACAACCAAAATGTATCAATTTTATTGGGAGCACAACCGAAATGTATCAATTTTACTAGGACGGACCAAAATGTATCAATTTTACTTTGACGGGTGAATAGTTTTTTTTCTTTAGATTTTTTTATATTAATTTTGTGACTTTTAATATGTGTTGATTTTTAACATGAAGTGAAAATCTTATCCCCAATCCTCCTACTATCCCCAATCCTCCTACTATCCCCAATCCTCGTACCCCTATGTATTAAAATGTATTAAAATTAAAAAAAACAAACAAACATGTGTTGCCCTTTCTATAAGTGTTAAAACGTTTAGGCCTAGTATGTAAACATGAAAAACTTCAGGATCAAATTGTAACTTTTTTTTAAAAAAAATCTTTTAGAGATATGACAACACCTCCGAGGAATGATAGCCAGAATGGCTCCACCAGACGTTCACGGGGCAATACTACATCCTCTCGGCCAGGTCGTAGTGCTCGTGGCAGGGAACGTGAGGAGGAGGGAGCCGAGACATCTGCTGGATCTGTACATGCAGGCCCATCAAATATAAGAGAGCAGCCTGTCCCGCCGCCCCCTCTGCCGCCGCGCACACATCGGTCTTCGGCTCATCCCATCGTGTCACTCATCATCCCACCGCCACAGCCTGTAGAAGGCGGCAAGTGGAGGATCCTCGTCGGCCAGTACGTAATATGCATATATGTTTTTCTTCTCCAATATACTATCAATTATACATGTAACAATGTTTCATCTTTTAATATGCAGCTTAAAACAGGATTCATCGAATGTTCCTAAAGCAATTCGGAGCATTTTCTCCGAGCGTTTTTCCGGTTGGCCGCCCCATTACGGTGATCTCTCTCAGGATGAGAGGGATGCATGGGCATCAAAATTTGAGGTAATATCTAACTTTTACTATTTCACTATATTTATTTAATTAGTTTATCATTATAATTTTTTTTTTTGAAAGGAATTTATCATTATAACTATTTGATCATTAACGTCAAATTTTATTGTATCAGGAGACCTATACATGGGCACCACGTACGGACGATGATAGAGATGTGCTGAAGAATCTGCATAAGAGGTTCGGTGAACTCTATAGGAACAAGCTCCAAAGCATTCGAAACAAGTGCAAGGATAAGTGGCCTTTGAATGCTGAGAATCCAAATCACTTGGACTGGCTTCCTCATCGACCTGGGTCGATTCCTGAAGAAAATTGGAAGAAGCTACTGGACTATTGGAACACAGAGGAATTTCAGGACACGTCGCGAAAGGCTACTCAGAATGCAAAAGGTGTTGATCGTCCGACGAAACGAAAGAGACATGGGCGAAAGTCGATGTTGGGTGTCTACGAGGAGATGGTAGATTAATGTTAATGTTTGTTCTTATTTATAATTGTATACTTAGTTTTTATTAATCGCGATTAATATGTTTGGATGAACAGAGCGCTGAAGCGGGTCGATTGGTGAGTATTGATGAGTTCAGGCGCCGTTGGGGTGGCGAGGACCAGATGTTTGAGGTAACGTTTTCACAATTTACTTCTCTATATCTTATTTCAAATTATATTAGTATATTTATGATGGCTTAATTCAATTATTTTCTAATTAGGAGTACAAGAGTCGTGTGCTAGAAAAGTATCCGGACACCGAACCACCTTTATTCGATCCAGAAATCTACAAGGAGATCTCGGGGGCCCCCACGAGAGGACGTTGGATCAGTGCTCCCCCGCAGCTGGTCCACCCAGAACAGTTTGAGCTACCTCAGCCATCTCAAGTAATTAATTTGTAGTTTTACAATTTTATATAGTATTATAAGAATTGAGGACCACTTTGAAATTTTTTAAAAACTTGATGACTATTGCTAAACATTACTTTCAGCATGAAATTGAGTTGGAGGAGACGCGTCAGAAGGAAATGGAGGCACGCCTGAAGCAAGAGGAGGAGATACGTTATCTTAGACGGAGATTGCATGAGCAGGACCAGTTACACCGCCAAACGACCGCAGTCGTGAGCGTCATTTGGCGAGAACTCGTTAATCGTGGGTTTCTCCAGGGCATCGAGATGCCAGCTCATTTGGTCACTGGATCATCCAGTCAGCCCCCCCTCCGGTCGCCATCCCGACATCCTGACTTCCAGGCGTCGTCACCACATCCTGACCTCCACCTTCACCCTCCAACCTCACCTTGATTTCGGGAGTGATTATTAGCGACCATGCAACCGTTAGAGTATAACTTTATGTTCAAATGCGATTCCGGCACTTTTCTACGCAGGGTTTCTTGACACGCCTCAACATACATCGGGCCAAAGGCAACTGCCCCGCGTGAACTATGAGGATGATGATACTCCGACAGGATTTTCCAAGTCATAACCCTTTTTTTTGCATGTTTTCCACCAGCCGGGAAACTCTAATCCTTCTAATTAGGATTTTTATGTATTTAGTTATACATTTAGATACTTTTGATGAAAATATTGGATTATTTTGTATGCATTTTTTTTTTATACATGGGGTAGGAAATTGGGATGGTGCCCCCTCGTATCCGAGGAGCTTATAGCTTAGTCATTAGGCTAGGCTAGTTGCAAACTACATTTTGAAAGCATTTGGTTTTAAGTTCCGTCGACATCTTTGTGAAGCAAACTTGGTAGCTTTGCGCTTCCTCCGAATTGGACTTTGAAGACCTGTGGCGATTCATGAAAGCCGTTTTGCATTATTCCCGCCAATCCACAATCGTCAACAGATTTCGAAGCTTTTCTTCTCTACTGCCTAACCCTCAACTTGGTCTTCCTCTAACTGAAGAATTGTGTGGTAAATTATTGGACTCCTACCCAGAGATCAAACAACTGAAAAAGCTCCACTCCAGGATAGTCATTGATCAGAGTCTCCGGTTCAACCAATCTCTCGCCGTCAAGTTGATGAGATCTTATGCTGCCTGCGGGAAACCCACCATCACACGCCAAATATTCGACGAAATTTCTGAAAAGAATATCGTTTTCTTCAATGTCACCATAAGAAGCTATGTCAACAACCATTTCTACCGTGACGCTCTTATCGTTTACAGGACCATGTCCAGCCAGGGGATTAGCCCTGATCACTACACATACCCTTGTGTGTTGAAGGCATGTTCTGCGTCTGACGATCTGGCAGTAGGACTACAAGTCCACGCTTCCGTCATCAAAGTGGGTCTTGACTCGAACGTGTTTACTGGCAATGGGCTGGTTTTCATGTACGCAAAGTGTAATTGTTTGCTAGACGCTCGCCAGGTTCTCGACGAAATGCCCAGCAGAGATGTGGTTTCTTGGAATTCAATGGTGGCTGGCTACGCCCAGAAGGGGCTTTTTGATGACGCGCTGGAGGTCTGCAAGGAAATGGAATCTCTGAATATTAAACCAGACGCAGGTACAATGGCTAGCCTCCTCCCTGCTGTGACTAATACGTCCATGGACAATGTTCGGTACGTTAAGAAAATGTTCTCGTCTCTGACCAACAAAACCTTGGTTTCCTGGAATGTGATGATTGCAGTTTATGTCAATAATTCACTGGCAGCTGAAGCAGTTGATTTGTACTTAGATATGGAGGCACATGGGATCCAACCGGATTCTGTCTCGTTTGCTAGTGTTCTACCTGCTTGTGGAGATCTTTCTGCTATACTGTTAGGACGTCGAATTCACAAATATATTGATACAAGGAATCTCCTTCCTAACTTATTGTTGGAAAATGCACTTTTAGACATGTACGCAAAGTGCGGATGCTTGGAGGAGGCCAGGGCAGTATTCGATGAAATGAAGTTTCGAGATGTGGTGTCGTGGACTTGTATGATCTCTGCTTATGGTATGAGTGGCAGAGGCCAAAATGCTGTAGCTCTCTTCTCTGACATGCAAGACTCGAGCTTTAACCCAGATTCTATCGCTTTTGTAGCGGTTCTATCAGCTTGTAGCCACACAGGATTACTAGCAGAAGGGCGGTATCTTTATTCTATGATGATAGAGAAGTATAGGATTACTCCTAGAATAGAACATTTCTCTTGTATGGTGGACCTATTAGGACGAGCAGGACAAGTAGAGGAGGCATATGAATTCATTAAACAGATGCCTGTTGAACCAAATGAAAGGGTTTGGGGTGCTTTGCTGGGTGCCTGTAGGATGCACTCTAACATGGATATCGGGCTACTTGCAGCTGATCAACTTTTTAAATTAGCCCCTGAGCAGTCAGGTTATTATGTTTTGCTTTCCAACATATATGCTAAAGCTGGTCAATGGGAGGAGGTTACAATGATGAGATCCATCATGAAGAGTAAAGGTATAAAGAAAATGGCTGGATCCAGCAATCTTGAGCTCAATGGTCAACTTTATACTTTTCTTTCAGGTGACCACTCGCATCCACAGTCGAAGGAGATTTATGAAGAGCTAGAGGTAGTGGTATCGAAAATGAAGGAGCTAGGTTACGTTCCTGAGACCGAGTCTGCTCTTCATGACGTGGAAGAAGAAGATAAGGAAGGCCACCTCGCTGTTCATAGCGAGAAGCTGGCTATTGCCTTTGCCATTCTGAATAGCAAGCACGGAGAGCCAATCAGAATTACTAAAAATCTAAGAATATGTGGAGATTGCCATATTGCTGCAAAGCTCATCTCGAAAGTTTCTGAGCGTGACATTACAATCAGGGATACTAATCGATTCCACCATTTCCATAATGGTGTTTGCTCCTGTGGGGACTACTGGTGATCTAGTGATGCAAACCAGTTTTATGAAACAGAATTTTCTGCAACAGAAGCTGTAGTAAAGTGAATCAGACTTTGGGCTATTATTAAGATGCATGCGAATGGACAGTGATGTCCCTTCTGCAATGAGTTCTTCTTGGTGGTGGATCTTGATGTTAAAGACAAGTAATTTCCTAGGCTTCTGGTAAGTATAAGCAATGTTTTGAATAAGAAACGGCGTTCACAGCTATGGCATTTGGGATGTGATTTGAGAGGAGAAAGGGGCATCAGTTAAGACATGTGGGAAGAAACTGAGTTGAATAAGTCTGCTGGATTCGGTGATATACTGGCAGCAATTCATTGATGGAAATGCAGCTGGTTGTATGGTTTTGGTTCTTCTGAGAGAAAAACGGTATAAAGTGGAGGGCTTTCATGAATTGGAACGGTCCAACTGTCCAGCCTGGGGTCATAGACAAGGCTAATAAACTTGTGACTGGGCCTTTATGTGATATGTTTCCTACACATATGTAAATATCTTCTCCATCAGCATTCAACATACAGTTCCATTGTACTCTCCTCAAACCAAGATGATCAGAAACCAGGATCCATGGTTCCAGCCGTCCTATGATTCTCATGTTCTAACTTCTAACCTGTAAGGCATTTCGACGAGGGTCTAAAGTCTACTCAGTTAAAAGTGAACAAGATCTATTTGTGCGGGTTTTTATGACTGATTTGGCTCCACATTTCAAATTTAAGGACTTGGTCTTGCAATTACTGGCAGCTGACCGAGAAAAGTCAACATCTTGTTTACAGTTGCAGATCCGTGCAAGTAATTCAACTCATGTCGTCCCCATTGTTACTGGTGCATGGGTCGTTCCACACAGACACAATGTATTTACTGTTTCTAACCCAATGTTCTCGGGTTTGGTATTTCATTAAACATTAGCTGAGTAGTTTCCATCTCAATGGGAAATGAAGTTGCAAAAGCATCTACAGAGATTTTATATGATAAGAATAATCCGCAACTTGCACTTTCCAGAACTCGTGTATATTAATATATACATGACGGAACAATCATTTTGAGTATGGAGATTTTATTAGTTTTCGAAAGTTCTACATTGCTTTCCTTTGAACTGTCATGGTGGTGATAATAATAATAATAATAATAATAATAATAATAATAATAATAATAATAATAATAATAATAAGCTAGAATTTGTTTGGTCAGTTTCCAACATATATACTACCTCTCTTTCAAATGTATTTTGTCATTTCCTTTGTAATTTGTAAAGAAAATGGACAATACATTTGGAACAGATAGAGTATAGAGTGGGTTATTTGTAAGTGGGGGGGCGTTAGCTTTGAGTTTTAAAGTGTTCAGAAGTGGAGCTAGCATTACACCGTTAGATAAGACATCAGCCAATAATACTTTTAGGTTAAAAGACCTGTAGAGAAGATCGTGGAACAGAAAGTTGCCTGAAAAGTGAAAAACGATAAAATCAAGTCGCGGCTAGACTTTATCCACATCATGCCCTCTTATGTAAAAAAAAATAAAAAAAAGTTACTCTTCATCTCTAAAGGATTGTCAGATTTGTCTTTCAACATCATCATAGACACCTTACTGGTAATTTACAGTATCAATCATTTGTTAAAAATTACTGTAGTTAACATTATAAATTCATGCCAAAGCATGTTCTTCCGGTCTTAACTTTCTTATAAATGAATAATCTATAAATTTGATTAACTTAGTGCATGGTTATGATGAATTGATAATACAAGTTTGAAAACTGAACATAGCAATCTTCTGGAAGTGTAAGTATTTATACATAGGTAACAGACACAGCACAATAAAATAACAATACAAAGTAGTTTTATATATATATATACACGGCCTGCCGTATGATCGTGAGTGGTAACAATAACATTAAACACTATATGAACTTTGAATACTCGCAAAAACAGGGTGACCCGAAAAATAAACAACAATAAATGATCAAGTTGCAGGGTGGGGTAGTGGGCCAGAAGAAAGACCCCCAAAAGGTCACTAGTGTTCGCCAACTTCTACTTTGTTTGTAGTACTATTATACCAATTGCATTATCTGTTTACTTCTGACCTATTCAACCCAATTTATCTATTGGTTTGTCCACTTAGGTCCCAATCCTTGTTTTTGTTTTTGTAAAGAGTATGTTTGGAATTTTAAGCCTTCCCACTTCCCAAACTCTTTTATCTATAAATTGGGCAAAGTTCAGCCCTGTCTTCTTCACCCACAAGTGCTACTACAACTTGCGCTTCTCTGTCACTCAAAAAAAAAACAATGGAGAGAAAATTTGAAGCCTTGAGTTTGCTCCTTTCCCTTCTCTCTTTGCAGGCGCTGGTTGGTTCCACTGCAAATGCAGCCGGGATCTCTATCTACTGGGGCCAAAACGGCAATGAAGGTACCTTAGAATCAACTTGTAACACTGGCAGATATGCGTATGTTAACATTGCTTTCCTTTACAAATTCGGCAACGGCCAGACCCCTGAGATCAATCTCGCCGGCCACTGTGACCCTGCATCCAATGGCTGCACCGGGGTCAGCTCCGGCATCAGGGCCTGCCAGAGCCGTGGGATTAAGGTTATGCTCTCCCTTGGCGGTGGTGTAGGCTCCTACTCCCTGGCGTCCACTGCAGACGCCAGGAATGTAGCTACCTACTTGTGGAACAATTTCTTGGGTGGCACGTCTTCTTCCCGGCCCTTAGGCGATGCTGTCCTCGACGGTGTTGACTTCGATATCGAGAGCGGAAACAGCCAGCATTGGGATGATCTTGCTCGCTTTCTGGCTGCTTATAGCCAACGAGGGAGGAAGGTGTACTTGACGGCGGCTCCTCAGTGCCCCTTCCCTGATGCTTCCTTGAACACTGCTTTGAACACAGGTCTTTTCGACTATGTCTGGGTCCAGTTCTACAACAATCCACCTTGTCAATATAGTAATGGTAATGTTAACAACCTTTTGAGTTCTTGGAACCGGTGGACTTCATCCATACGGGCCGGACAGATATTCTTGGGGCTACCGGCTGCTCCGGCGGCTGCAGGAAGTGGGTACATTCCGCCAAATGTGCTGACTTCTCAGATTCTTCCGGTCATCAAGAGGTCGCCCAAATATGGAGGCGTCATGCTCTGGTCCAAGTATTATGATGATCAAAATGGTTACAGTGCCTCCATCGCGGGAGCTGTTAGAAAGAATTAGCGTGTACTCTTGTTGTAATCTAACAACTGTATTCCAAATCTGAAATAAACAAGGTCTTGGACTTTGGATTTAGTGGCATGATAGAATGTCACCCCCTCCCTCCATAAAGAAATACTACTCTTCCTGCAGTTCTAAACTTATCTCGTGGATTTTTGGAAATTTCTACTACTATTTGCATCTTCTTACCGATTTATCTCACCATATTTTTCTCTCTTTATTTTCAAGTGGACAAAAGTGTCAAAACACACATTTTCAACTATATGCTTAGTGAACTTGCCCCTGTCAAAATATCTCAAGTTGCGGGATGTATCAGGGCAGACAATATTTCACAACTAAAGGGCAAAGAAAACCACTACATCAATAATATAAAAATGTTTTTCTACATAAACTTCAAATTGAAATGGCAGAAAATTTTGAAGATTCTTCCAACGTTCTCACAGGAAATACCAAAATGATAGAGAGCGTGTGTGTCGGTTACATTACAAAGCAAGTAAGTACTCATAGTTTGGTTGTGTTGTGTTTCCATTATTAGACCTTGCGGACCTGAATGTTGTGGGTAGACTGGAACCGCCAGATGGGCTGTCTCCCACTCTGAAGAAGTGCAACCTCTTCCCCTTCCTTCACCATGCCCTGCCTCTGTAGTATAACAAAACATCATCATCATCATCATCATCATCATCATCATCATCATCATCATCAGTAGCCTAAACTAAGGACAACTTGTATTGTATGTGAACAAATTCATCTTTAGTTGCTAATACGTAAAAGTCTCACCTGAAGCACAGCTAAAGCCTTTGTGAATGTTTCTTCAGCGTCATCCAAGAACTCCATGTATATTGGACACACTCCTTGATACAAAGCTAACCTCTGTTGCACCCTTTTCCTGCATCACCACACAAACAATGATTACTTAAAAAACACCGGAAATTCTTACATTAGCAGTAGCACCTAGCTAGTGAACCACACAAGAAGATGAGCAGAATTCCTCAAAGGTATAAACTCAGAGAACAAACTCAAGAATTTGGGTGCTGAAACTCACTCATTTGTGAAAGCAAATATAGTGCCAGAAGGTCGAAAATGGCTCAGTAGTATAGCCATAAACCCAGTTCTAGTGAAGACAACTGTTGATATACCAAGGGTGTTAGACATCATTGTTGCATGGTAAGCAAACATTTCACTCATATGGTTCTGCAAGAAGAACAAATCTCCTGTAAGTATTTTGATAAACAAACAAATGACCCATCTATATGTCAAGCAAAACAAGTGGAGCATACAAAAGGCGAATGCTGTACTGGACGAACCTTGAAAACTTGACCAATATTTGAAGGCATTCCACCACCAGTTATGGTTGCTTCAGTTCTTAATGCTACTGTATGCATAACTTTCACAGCTTTCAGTGGGTACCTTCAAAAAAGTAAATCACTTAAGTAAAAACCATGGGTTATACCAAGTACAAACAGCATCCAGTGAAAAATGAAACATGAGTATGCAGCTGAAGCAACCAACTGGTCTTTTGAGAGCAGGAAGCATTCCCCTTAATTTTTTTTTAAAAAAAACTACTTGCAATGAGAAGATAATCATCACACTGCACCTTCATTCGAACTAATGAGGTCAGGGACATGAAATTCCAAGTTACTTAATTGTATACCTAACACATAAACTAATGCAAAAATCATTTTCATAAAGCTTTATGCTAAATCTCTTATGAGGCAATGAGTTCCAAACAAAAAGACATTCAGCAAAAATCCGTGGCTGGAGTAATTTAAGTCGGTTCTCTTTTATTCAGTAAATGGAACCTGCAACAAAACAAATGAACCAACAGTTGCAACAGATAATCAAGCATAAAAACGACTTACTTTCCATGAGCTGTTTCTCCTGAAAGCATGATTCCATCAGCACTCTCGCGAACAGCAATGGCAATGTCTGATACCTCAGCTCTGGTAGGTGTTGGATGCACGATCATGCTCTCCAACATATTGGTTGCCACAATAACAGCCTTTCCCATGCTACGGCAAATCCTTATGATCTCTTCCTAAAGTATAAACACAGTCTCTGGATTAAGGATTAATTATTTAAAAGGCAGTAATGAACAGAAAATTAGCCAAACCCAACCAGTTGGGATTAAGGCTCGATTGATTGAATGAACAAAAAATGCCCTTAACAGTTCATAGCAGTCCTATCATTCTGTCCATCAATGCAAAGCTAACCTGCAAAAGAGGAACCTCCTCAATAGGAAGCTCAGCACCAAGATCTCCTCTTGCAACCATTGCCTACAGCGATAAATGACAAGTATTATCCACAGCACGTTCTTTTCTCTAAAAGAAGAAACATGTGTTACTGAACCATATAAGTAAACACACGGGGTTTGAAACACAAACAAAAGGGCAACATGATTTAAAATGTTTGAATCGCGTGCCCTTTGAATCTTAGCGACACTTTTGTCACTGGCTAGAACTTCTTCACTTTTGTTTCACTCATATACAAGGCAATGTTGCAACTTTTTAGCTTGTATTGTTCAATGAAATGATTCAAGTAATCACCCCGTCAGATGCTGTTATAATCGAATGCAAATTTGGTATTGAGTCTGCACTTTCAATCTTAACAATAACATGTATATCTGCGCCACAACCTGTGGAATATCACGGGAGAAGCAAACTTCAAACCGTATCATCATAGGTTTTCCCCACTTGCATGGAAAATATCATGAGATGGCGATGAGTTGAGATAACTACAAGACATGTCCCATTACAAGATTGATATTGTAACATCAACATGCACATCATGGAGCATGACGAGGGAACAATGATATGAAATCCAAAACTGTCAGCATCACAGATTACTTTTCGCTTGCAAGAAAACATTTTCAATGTGACACTTGGGATTGAGATGATTATTACAATCATATCAACATTATATACTATCAAATCAACATGTGCAGCACTGTCAACACCTGATGGAAGCAGGAGAACTGTCGAAAAAGACTTGAACCGCCACATTTTTTGTCTACATAAAGGGTTCAAACCATAAACTAACAGAGTAAATTGAGAAGTGGTGTAAACAGGGGACTAAACTAGATGCAGAAAACGTAAATTATTTTCCCCAAGCTTCAAGAATCTCATATGGCACACCCCAATAAAAGTAGCATTAATAGAATGACAAAGCGAAATCCTATATCTTATACAAACAAAGAAGAATGCCATGCTTTTGTAATGCAGAAAACATCAGTCCGGATAATTCTGATAAACAATTCATTATTCATTTTGGATGAGGAGAACACGTGGTAAGGTATCATACCATCAACAAGAAGCATGTCCCCAACTTCTACATCATTAACAAAGTCGTCATAGTTCACACTAACACAATCAGCTGTGCCAACACCTCTCTGAATTGTAAATGTAAATTCCTGACCACTGGTTAAATTAACAGGTTGTGGCAAGTCACCACTCCTGACCTCAGGTCCCTAAAGAAGAGTGTTAGGAAAAATGTGAATCAATGCGTCATATAAAAATATGAAAATTTACTACTCCATAAAGAATGCTCATGCCATCTCATAACTTTTCAGACTTTTCAGTTTATTGCAGATATTCTGGATTATATGCACATGACTACACCTGGCGTGTTTCTCCAAGGTTAAGTTTTACTAAATAGAATAATTACAATTGTAAGTATTCGTGGGCTTTACATTTAATGCATATTTATGAAAGTCCCTTATTGAATGCATAATCAGGAAGTGGTCATACAAGTCTCAACTGGAGAACATTGTAGTTGAAATATTAAGAAATTAACCAAAATATATGTAAACATGACTCCTTAGGAATTTTGGAAGGAAACAGATTCACCAACTTAACCCCAAGTAGGCACTTATCATCTAACCTAAAACTCTGTAAATAACCTGCCTTAGTGTCAAGCATGATGGCAATGGAGTTGTCCTTGGACTGTGCGTTATATTCTTTGACCAAATCAATGACTTTCTGGTGGGAGGCGTGGTCTCCATGAGACATATTGAGACGTGCAACATTCATCCCAGCTTCGGCCAGCTTCCATATCATTTCCCTAGTGTCTGTTGAAGGCCCAATAGTGCAAACAATCTTAGTCTTACGTCTAACTGTTGGCTTACTCCACATGCTCAGGGCTGTGCCAACTGATTGTTCAATTCCCCCCAACTGCTAAAACAAATACAGTCTAGTCAGTGGAGTCGACGTTCCGACTACACATGGATACTTATATTATAATAATCGACGGTATCAATACAAGCAACAAAATTTCCAATTCTGCATGTACCAAAATCACAGGAAATCCTTACATCGAAACAAAACTGAAGTTTAACAGGAAATAAAAGCACATACCTGAGGCACATCCTCTGGTGAGACAGGAACGACTTCAGTCTCAACACGTGCGGAGCTCTTAACCACTCCTCTTCCGCTCCTAAGCGCTATTCGATTCCGATACTTCACCTCCTCCTGAGCCAGTACCTTGGAGGAGAAGCTGGAAGGTCTGAGCTTCTCGACACCCTCTTGTAAAAATCCAGAACTAGGGCTTAGCAGGGAGCTCTGAATCGATCTCGTCGCCGCCACCTGCGCCATTAATGTTGATGAAAGCGGAAGCTTTTGAGAAGAAAACGGAGAATGTGAGTCCAGAAAGTGGAGGAGCTAAACGCAGGAAGCGAGAGGGAGAATGGAGGCGAAGGTTTAAAGACAGCAGCTTGGAGAGTTGGAGAAATCGCCGCTAAATTTGGCGGACGTTAGGAAGACGATGAAGAGAGCCTAGATTGTATCGACGAATTTTGGGTGTTCAAACAAATTGCAAAATGCAAAATTAAAATAAGGGCGGAAAGGTGGAACAGAATATGCCGAAAAACACTACCAATTATATGGTGCGCATATGTGATATGTGTAGATGTGATATATAGAGAAAGTGTGTAGAGATAATTTAGGCATTTAGTATTTTTAGTGGATTTGAAATTTGAAGCTGTTTTGTAAATTAGGCGTCTGTCTACTATGTGTCTCTGGCACATATGTGTATCATGTCATGTCAAGATTCCGAAAAACACCCTTCAACTTTCAGCTTTCCGCTGCCCTAAAAGTTCAAATCTGTTATCCATTTTTTCCGATCTCCTTCTTCTCCTCCACTATAATTTATTAATACCATTAATTATTTTGTTAAGTAATAAGTTAATTTTTTAATGAAATGATTAATATATTAATAAAATAATCTATCTATTCCAATTATGTTCTTATAACATCAATATATTTTTTTCATAAATAAAATGACAGTTTTTCCACTTTTCTTTTTTTCCTATCTCATTCTCTTCATCCTCCACTTTTGTCTTCCACTTTTCTAAATTAAAATATTTTTATCCGAAATGAAATTGCACTTTACCATTGTAAATGTATTCACTTAAACTAAACAGTCTAGACAGTGGGTTTGGACGGGTGAGAATAAGTTTGGAATGAGATAATAATGAAAATTTATGTCAAATGAGGTTAATGACAAAAAACAATCTTAATCTATAGGCCAAAATACACATTACTACCCTGAACTATTACAAACAGGGTGAATAAGGGTCTGGACTAAAAACGCTGCAAATAGAGGCCTGAACTATGGAAATTGAGCAAATAAAGGCCCCGACTCACTGAACTCGTCACGTGTGGTCGCGTGTCGTTACGGCCGTCTACGACTTTAACGATAAATGAAACGGTGTTGTGGAGTGAGTGGCCTATCTTCAAACTTTTAAAACCTAAGGCTAATCCCCAAATCCATCCTCCTCCCCTGCATCTTTAGTTCTCCTCTCTGCTTCAGCCAAAACCTTCCTCGCATTCACCATCAGCTCAGGTTTAAAGAACCGAGCTTAGCCCTCCCAATTCTTCATCCGTTCCCAGCCTTCATACGAGCCTTCAACCTTGCCCTTCGCCGGTGCATCATCGTAACCCTCGGAGAAGACAAAGGTCATCGTATACACTGATGCAACTCGCCGCCGCAGCACCCGGCCTCATCGTTATGTTATACTAATCTCCAATTTTCTCAGAATTCGGCCTCCCTTTCCCCTGGAAAAATCAAACCACCAGCAGCCAAGTCTGAGGTCGCATCTCAGCTCCTTCATCCATATTCGTCCTGTTTGAGAGAAAGGAGTGAGTTTGTCTCAAAAAAAAAATCGTCTGCCTCCTACTCTCTAAATTGAACCTGAGCTACTGGACTTTTTCAATCATTGGAGGTTTCAAGATTTGACATACGTGGTTGGTGGCGATGGTCGCGCTCATCCGTGCCGTGGGAAGCGGTGGTGGATTTGGCCTCTGGTCTTCATCGTTTTGGTGTCGTGCGACCGTTGGAGGCAACAATCCAACGTCTATGGGGCTGTGAGCCCAATTGGCGGAGTATCGGCGGTGCCTAGGTGCCCGAACAACGTCGGTTGGGACGATGGCAAGCCGTGGAAGCTCCAACAGTGCCGCCAGTCTCGTTCTGCAATTGAGAAGATTGGCCCAGTCTCGTTTGGGACGGTGGCGAAGCACTGGTAGTGCCCGAACAACGTCGTTTGGGACGGTGGCGATTTGAACCTGAGCTGATGGTGAAGGCGAGGAAGGTTTTGGCGGAAGCAGAGAGAGAGACAAAGATGCGGGGAGGAGGCTGGATTTGGGGATTAGCCTTAGGTTTTAAAAGTTTGTAGATAGGTCACTCACTCCACAACACTTATTCGACCCTTCATTTTTCGTTAAAGTCATAGATGGCCGTCAAGGCACATGATCACACGTGACGAGTTCGGTGAGTTGAGGCCCTTATTTGCTCAATTTTCATAGTTCATGTCTCTATTTGCGGTGTTTTTAGTCTATGCCCTTATTTGTCTGTTTGTAATAATTCAAGATAATAATGTGTATTTTCGCCTTATATATAAAATAAAAAAAAGTTCAAAGTGACAATCATTAGGGGTTTCAAACAAAAGAAGTGAACACAAAACTTTTCACCTAATAGGGGAGTGAATTGGAGGTGAGTGAGAAAAGTGAAAAAAGAGGGTTAAGTTTGAGGGCCCCGTGAACAAGGAGGAGCGCACATGTGAATTCACCACGAAGGGCGTTTCGCGCCTCAAATTTCCTTCCTTTTTGTTGCGCTCCTGTCTTTATGAAAACCAAAATTCATCTTTCCCTTCATCTCTCTTGCTTCTCTGTCATATCTAAGTTCTTCTTGGGTGAGTTTTGGCCCTCTTCCGCGTGGTCATCTTCTCTGGACTATGTCATCTTCAAGCTCGCACAACCTGTGCGCAAGCCTGGGCGCTGTGCACAAGCCTGTGCACAACCTGTGCGCAAGCCTGTGCGCTGTGCACAAGCCTGTGCGCTGCGCACATTTAAATCTGCACCAGAAGCAGAGTTCAAATTTACACATCAGGGAGCGGAATGCACAACTCCGGCGACCCGAGACGGACTCCAGCAAGATGAGATGACCTAACCCATCGACAAATTCGATCGTATTCAGCTGGGAAGAGATGAATTACATGAGATATGGCGCTACATACCTCGAACAAATAGCAGGTTGATGGCGGCGACAAGATGACCTTCACTGCTGCGACAACGCGTTAATGTTCACGCCAGTTTTTCACGCTTGTATTAAGTGCATTTCGGCAACGATAAATCAATAAGGAATTAGAGATATACAAAATGATAGTGATTGAATTGAATGTTCTCTTATGATGGAAAGAAAGTTATATCCCGGTGCATTTAGATAAGGTAAAGATTAATACCAAAAAAGTGAGGAAATTAAAATGTGTAAATATTAGTATAAGTTCTTAATGTTCAATGAACAGTACTTTTGTCATTTTTGTTTTTACTTTTCTTTTGCCTTTCATCACTTCTTGTTAACGTGAAAAGCGGCGTGAGTTCACCTCGCGCAATGCGGACCTAAGGTGAATTGCGCGAAGTGAGCGTTGTTTTCACGTGGGAAAGCCCTTGTTCACCGGTTTCCACCACTTGACTCCATGCGTTGTCGCGGTGAAGGTATGTAGCGCCATATCTCATGTAATTCATCTCTTCCCAGCTGAATACGGTCGAATTTGTCGATGGGTTAGGTCATCTCGTCTTGCTGGAGTCCGTCTCGGGTCGCCGGAGTTGTGCATTCCGCTCCCTGATGTGTAAATTTGAACTCTGCTTCTCGGGTCGCCGGAGTTGTGCATTCCGCTCCCTGATGTGTAAATTTGAACTCTGCTTTTGTTGCAGGACGAAATGTGCGCTGAGCACAGGGTTGCGCACAGGTTGTGCACAAGCTTGCGCGCGAGTTGTGCACAGGCTTGCCCGCGAGTTGTGCACGAGCTTGCGCACAGGTTGTGTGAGCTTGAAGATGACATAGTCCAGAGAAGAGGACCAAAACTCACCCAAGAACTTAGATATGACAGAGAAGCAAGAAAGATGAAGGGAAATATGAATTTTGGTTTTCATAAAGACAGAAGCGCAACAAAAAGGAAGGAAATTTGAAGCGCGAAACGCCCTTCGTGGTGAATTCACATGTGCGCTCCTCCTTGTTCACGGGGCCCTCAAACTTAACCCTCATTTTTTCAGTTTTCTCACTCACCTCCAATTCACTTCCCTATTAGGTGAAAAACTTTTTGTTCACTTCTTATGTTTGAAACCCCTATTGTTATATAACGAGGTTTCGTGCCCGCGCATTCTGCGGTTGCGGGATGAAATCTCTCGATAATAATTTCAAATCAAATTATGATCCGTTATGATATGCACATGTATAGTTGATAGTAGCCGATCACTTTTAATCTTTTTGTATTGATTAAGATTGTTTTTTATTATTAATTCATTGTATATAAATTTCTATAAATTCTTGGTGGTGGAGTCTGTTTGGGCGTCACGTGTCTGCGTAGTTAATGCGTGTTGATGTTGTTTGATGCCATTGGGATTAGTGCGTTGCGCGATTCTCGGAATTCGAGGAATAGGGGTTGAGTTTGTCGTGTTTTAGATCTTGTCAATGAAGTGGTGAAAAAATCGATCTCTTTGACTTGTGTCATAAATGTCTTATATAGCTAGTATTAATGGTGGCAAAATTGTAATATGTCAATATAACGTTATTGTACACGTGTTCTATATGTCGGGTATGTTTCTCGGGAATGTCCAATGTCTTATCCGGGTAAATGTTCATTAAGTCCGGGAATGTCAATTAGGTTACAATTCTGGCTTGAGTTTTTAATGGGACCCTTATCTTTGGGTTTCTTATTTGGGCCTTTTGGTAGCCTATTTGAGTGATTAGGCTGCGGTCGCTTCTCTCTCAAACCCATTTTCATTCATCCAAACTCACTCAATGGACTCTTTGAGTGAGTGCATTTCAAAGATAAAAGTTGACTAAAATAAAATAAAAGCGAAAAATATCATTTTATTTGGGACACATTTATTTTGATATTGCGAGAATACGTTTTGGAAATGAGGAAGTATAAGTCAAATATTTCTAAAGAAAAAACGTAACAACTATTGAGTTTGAAATTTCTCAAAAGCTAATTATGATCAGCTCTCATAGTTATTAGTACTGAAGGAGTGTCAGAGAAAATTTCAGAATAAGGCAAAATATAATTAATAACGTTATATCTAAAAAGAAAAAGAGTAAAAACGTAAAAATATATGTCAAATATTCTTAAAGGGAAAACATAACCACTAATTTTTCCATTTATGAAAGAAAATATACAATTTTTAAAGATAAGAGAGCTATATTATTTAAAAAGTTTTCTATCGCTCCATCCCACCCCACAAAAATTGACACTTTAACTTTTCAAGCATTCAATCTATAAATTTATACCATCAATGTTTTGACATAAAAGATTATATTTTTATATGCAGATTATGTATCGATGTGTCTATGTTCAAATAAAATTTTCATATTTTTAATTAGTTATTTATTGAGTAAAACAGAACCATTAAAATCAAATGTTATTATTTTTGTGTGAAGGAAGGAGTATAACCTGTCACAATTTTTTTCCTTTAAAATGTAGCATCACACTTGTGCCATCCATTTTCGATTGCAACACATTTTTTTGGTTTTCCTAATTATTTGTGATGTTTATTATTTAATAAACTTGTCCATATAAAGTTATCAATTTACTTTTTCAATTATATTTTTAATGTTTTGACCTCAATAATTAACCCAAGTTACTTTAACCATTCTCTTATTATTAAATGACCACACTAACTCTACACTTACGTAACTCTTTTATTTCTTAGAGATAATTTTATCAAATTTCTACATCTTTATACTCACCTGATCTCCATGTCAAAACAATACATTGCAATCAATTAAGGACTACGGATGAAGTATATTTTAAAATATCTAAATACTTCATTTGTTTGTTAAAAGTCGATATATTTAACTTTCATATTTCAAAATTCAACGTTTCACTCAAATTTTAATAAAGATAAAAATGTGAAAACAATTCACACACAATATATATATATATATATATATATTTTTATGTTTGGAAATTTACATTTCGAATGAATTACTCTGTATGTCTTATAAAGATTGTTCAATTTGATTTTCAACATTTAATCTATGATTTAATTTTCTTGATATATTGACATATAAAGTTAAATAATTTATATGCATATGTTATTTCAATGTGTCTTGTTTCTATATATATATATATATATATATATATATATATATATATATATTTTAATCTTTTAAATAATTTTTCGTAATTAAAATTGAATCAAACACTAATATAAAAGTCAAATAGAACAATCTTTATGCGATGGAGGGAGCATTTAACTTTAAATATCTAAATATTTATGAAAAAAATCTTAAATTAAATAATATGAGACAATCAAAATAAATATATTAATTTTTGGCAAATTAATGGAGTATATTAATATATTATAACAAATACTACTAAAATGCATTAAAATAATACATGAATGGAGAGAGACGGAGAAAGAGACGGGGCTGCACTTTTGTTTTCTTTACGTGGGAAGATTAAATAAATGCCACGTGGGGAGACGAAGAGAAAGAAGAAGCTGCGGAAAATGGCGAGAAAATACGTGATAAATCGCGAAATTACTGTTTATTAAACATTAAAATACCGTCAATGTTATTTATCATTAGGGTGAATTTTCACCCATCCTAACACTTGGAAAATGAGTGGTGGGCGTGTAATTGTTCGATTAGTTGAACTTTGACTTCCAAATTACCTTATAAATGGTAATCCTGACTTAGTAGGTAAAATATCACAGATTGGTAAAATACACTACCCACGCTTCCAAAATGTTAATATAATATAATTGTTATTTAGTATAATTACGATTTTGTTGTGTTACGTGTAGCCGTGTATGTTAGATTTTGTTAAAAACTAGCAAAAATGTTGGGAAATGACATAATTTAATAAATTAACTTTCCACGTCATTATTACAAGTGATAATGTTAGATGTTTACACGTGATAATGTTAAATGTTGATAGTGTTACTATCTAATTGTAGCATTCAATGTTGATGTTTGAAGTATATGTTATGAACTGTCGTTCAAGCTGCTTGTACCAACAGTAAGGAACGAAAGATCTTGAAAATAATTTACTTGTAAAGAAAGACACTTTATTAAAATCGAATATTTATCAGTTAATTTACAAGTCTGCAATTTCTATAAGTGTGCATAAGATTTACAAGTTTACAAAAAAAGAAATTACAAAGGAGGTCCTTAAAGTTCTAAGTCCTTTCTCATCAAGGTTCCTCGTGCTCCAATCTTCGTGCCTCGAGATGTTGTTAAGAGAATTTTTAAAGTACATGTAACTATAAGTCATAGTAATGCCTCGGGGCCCAAAGGATTGCCTATGTATCCACTTAGTATTAGTGATAACACTTGAGAGGAATCAAAGGCTCACGCGATTTTTGCAGTTCTCAACAAGATATTTTAGTATCTTCCTCTAGAAGATAGAATGAAAATTAGAATATAAAACAAAATGCAAATAAGGGTACTTATGGGGTGGTAGCAGGGACTACCACCGACATGAAACAGAGAAGGCGGTATGTGCTCTTATAACATGGCAACCCTAAAGTTCTATCAATCAATCGACATGGAAGGTCCTATCAAACAACGAATCATGAAAGCGGCAGTAGACATGATTCACGAAGCTACTTGGATCCTATAAGCAATAGACACGATTCATGAAGTAACAATCAAGAGTAGACATGGAGAAACATAGTTCCTATTAGAGGAAATTATATTTTAAAGTATCATATTATATTCACTAATCTTTACCTAAGGAAGAGAAATTGTTTTTAGTAATCATGATTCAAAGAATCACTAGAAGCTCATGGAATTAAGGAAGACAATAAGGATAAAGCGGGCAATGGGTAGCATGCTCAACAGGTTGAACAGGGCGACAATAACATACTATGGCTAGAAAGGTCTGAACTAAAGTTAAGAGTAAACTCCATCTGTAGTCCCTTAAGTTACAAAATTGTCCTATTTGGGTCATGTTTTAAGATTTTGTCATACTTTCGTTTGTCCCTAAAGTTAAATTTTTGTCATAGTGAGATCCTACCGTCAAATTTTTCATTAAATCACTGTTAAATGAAGGGTATTTATGTAAATGTTCAGTTCTTATATCCAATTTAACCCCTAATTATTTTAAAAATACACAAATTGACCCAAGTAATTTTAAACTTTACAAAGCCACCATTCCCTCGAGTCCCTAAGCCTCATGCTTCCCCACCCCAGCCCCTCGCCCTCCAACTTCGCGTCACCCTGCCTCACCAAGTCCCGCCGTCATACAGGACCAGCGAATAAAGCCTATTCGACCTTAGTCCAGGCGAGATCTGGAGCAGCAGCCTCCTTTGCGACGACCACCTTCTTCGCGACGATTGGAAGCACTGGAGGAGGGACGCCTCGTAGCCTTGGCTTGCCTCGCCCTTCACCACCTCCAGATAACCTCGTCAAGCTCCACGTGCTGCTACACCACGTAGATCTGGGGATGCGGCCGGTAGATCTAGTGGTGCCAATTTGAGCAACGGGAGGGTGGGGAGGGTTTCGGTCGACCGATGATCCCGAACTAAGTAAATCGGCGATGGATTTGGAAACCGAGAACGTCACGATCGGCGGGTGACGGTGGACGAGAGAGAGAAGAAGTCCAGGCCAAGAGATTCGAGGAAGAGCATCTTCTCACGGAAGTCGGAATGATGGCGTGCGGCGGTGTAATCTTTGGCGACGGGCGAGAGAAGGATGACATCGTTGAGGAAGATGGATGGTTGTGGGTATCGTAGTTGGTAACAAGGAGGGAAGAGGGGTAGTGTTTTTGTAAATTCTAAAGCTTGATAGGGTTAATTTATATATTATTAAAAGTGTTAGGGTTGATTTGAATATTAGATGTGCACATTTACATGAATACTCTCATTTGAATGGTACTTTGATGAAAAATTTAACAAAGGACTTTAATATGAAAAAATGTAACTTAAGAGACAAAAATGATAAAAAAATCTTAAAACATGATCTAAATAGAACTACCATATAACTTAAGGAACCATGAACGGAGTTTACTCCTAAGTTAAGAAGGGTGGTAGGAAAAGTGATGGTGACTGAGACTTCATAATAGGGTGGAGTTCAAGACTAAACCTGTACAGTAGATTATACTATTGACAGTCAACTTAGCAAGCCCAGCTGTCCTACTTTTCATGATAAGAGAGATAGAACAAGGCAACAAGGTACATTCAGCCAGACCCAAACTCGATCGGTAGTTTAAAACTCTAATTGGGTTCGAGGTAACCTAAATTAAGATTTATGGCAGCAGTACTCTTTGTACAAAGTAACTCCTTTTATCAAGCATCTCAAAAGAAGAACCAAGCTTAAAAATCTTCAAATAAACACCCAAGGCAGCCTTCACATGAAAGAGAAGATAATCTAACTATGATAACACATGCTCATCTTATCAACAAGAGTTTAGGCCGAGGCTATGTACTCAAGTCTGGCTCCTTTAACCGAAAAAAACAGCAATGCTATCAAATAATTATAAACAAGTAGCTAGCTAGAGTTTCATCATTTAAACGGCTAGGAGAAAAAAAATAGCCAAAGACCATACAACCTTACCAAAATTATTACCAAAAATTGCACCAAAGTTGTAGGTTCAGCCGCTTAACACTAGTCATGAAACTATCAACCCATGTAAATTACTTCATCCGTCCCAAGTGTGTTGTCACTTTTAGTTTTTGTGTAGATTAAGATTGTCTTCGATCATTAACTCATTTCACATGAACTTTCATCATTACCCCTACCAAATTCATTCTCACCCTCACAACTCACTCTCTAGACTCCTTAAATGTATGCATTTACAAGGATAGAAGTGGGTTAAAATAAAACACTAATGAGAAAATGTTAATTAACCATTGGAAACAAGACATGCACCTTAGGGATACAACTAATTAAACAGAAGGGCAAAATTTACCCAAATCGTGATTTTACTCATGAATAAACAATATTGTCGGGGTGCCTTCTGTCAACCTCGTCGGCGTGGAAAATTCTTCCCCTTGTCATTCCGAATCAACTTCCAGTATTGATTTCATCAGAGCTCCGTATTCCCCAATTTCCAAGAATCTATTCTCGAATTTTGCTCGTCACATACTTTAGTGAATTCTACTTCTTATACATCAAGAATCTCAATCTCTATACATATATCAGTCTCGTGAAATTTAGTGAATTCTCTTATATTTCACGAAACATATTAACCCCCATCCCCCAATGTATTGCAAGTCTACAATTACCCTTAACCATAAGCTCAGTCGGTTGACCGTTTAAATTTGTGAATTAATATTATAATTACAACATATAATGACAATCTTTTCCATAAATTTATTTGTTTACACTCTTATCCCGTCCTCCTCACATCTTCCTTCCTTCTCGCTACATATCAGTCGCCACGTGCCCAACCCCACCTTACCCTACCACCGCCTTCCATCACTTACCCTCTTTACCTACATGCCTATATCCCCCCTCATATCGCTCAAAGAACCCTAACACATGCCACAACGGGTGAGAGAACGACAAGGCGTTGGATCTTGGGAGAGGTTAAGGACATAGCCACACGTGAGCCTCGATCACGGTAACTGGGCCATGCACTAGCCTCAGTCGTCTGCATCGAGACCACACACTAACGTCGAAATTTGAGTCAAGGTAGTGTACGAGCCATAGCCGTTGCGTCCATGTCACAAGTGAGCTTTGGCCACCACTTTCAAGCCGTACACGGCTAGATTAGTTGTCAGATTGGGTGGGTTTGAGGGTGAGAGGGCTAAAATGTAAAGGGGAGAAAGTTCAAAGTAAACTTGATAGTGTTAAAAAATTGTAGGATGTGATTAGAGCATTATCTCTAACGTTAGAACTAACTGTCAAGGTTCAGGGAGGTAACCGTAGTTTTGCAATACTTAGTTGTAGGTTTCCATAAAAAAAAAGTGAGAAATTGTAGATTTCACCAAACCTATAAAATAATTGTAAGTTTCCTTACAGGTTAATTGTAATTTGAATGACATGTCTCATATTGTAGGGATAGTGTGGCTACACAACTAATTATGAAGATTGTTATATTTCAGGCTTGAGAATTAAAGACGGAGGTAATGGAAAATAAAAAAAATCACAAAAACTTGTGCAAAACTAATGAAAGAATTTTAGATGTATAGGGATAACATCAATGTGGTTTGTCCACGGTTATCTTATATTAATCACCATTAACCGCAATCATTTTACTTTCTACAAATTAGTAATCTAATATGCATACCAACTCAGGAGGGACATTTCACAGTTCATCAACAGCGGTTTAATGTCAAAATTGGTATTTAAACTATCAGTTCTTATCATCATTGTCACCATTAGGGGCTTCAAACATGGGGAGAGGGTGAAAAAAATTCAACGATTTTTTCTAAATCTCTCCCCAAAATCACGCTATGTTTGTGGCCTCAAACATGAATCGAACGAGAGCGGAGAAAGACCTCCAACTATTTTCGGTGGGGCCCACCTGATCGTAATTTCAACACCTTCCAACTTACTTGTTGTTGACACGTGGAGTAGGACACCAAAAGTTCGCTATTGAAGAAAATATTCACCCTATGGTTAAAAATCACGGCTGATACGTGAATCACTTGTGATTCTCATATTCTACCAATGGCGCCCGAATTTGAGCGATTATATTCACCGAATTTATGGGGATGAATATCAAAATATTCACCAAAAATAAATATAAGGATTGAAACCCCTATTATTTGTTTCGTTTTAACTAAGTCACCGTTCATTCTCTTTAGCACGGTGGCCCACTCGCTCTCCCACAGTATTTTGTTGTCCTTTTGAATCTGTTTAGTTGTATCCATTTGGGGAGATTTCTGTTTCAGCCGCAACCGCCACTATACTTTATTTACATTGAGAAGCGACAAAACCTTTATCACAACCAATTCTTCCTCTCCACGTTGCTTATCCTGTGAGCATTTAGACTTTTTATTTTGTTACATCACCATCTATTTTCGCACAAGACTTACAGAAGGAGGTTTCATTTAATTTATCCAAAAAAAAGTTTGGTGAATTGGATTATTGAAATGTGAAAGTAAGGGGGTTAATTTGATACTTCGTTTATTCGTACTTCATTAATTGATTCATGTGAATTTTATATTTCAAACTTCAATATTTGATTATAATTTTTATAAAAATAATTTGAGAAAAAAATTGCACAAAATTATATTTAGAAACTTTATATTTTAAATTATAATATGCATATGAATTACTCCATTCGTCTGTAAAATATTGTATAATTTTTTTTAACCGTTTCATAGTATGATTTATTTTCACGTATTTTCATACATTTAAAACTAGAAAATTCATATGTGAAACATGATTCTGATTCTTCTAAATAGATTTTTTCTTAATTTTTATCTCTATTAAAAATTAAGTTAAACATTGAATATTGAAACATTAAAATCATATGATAATTTTTTTACGGATGAATGAAGGGAGTATTTAACTTTACATTTCTAAACATTCATGAAATAAAATCATAGATTAAATACTTTAAAAAAATCAAAATAAGTGGATCACTTAATAGAGTTGAGAGGAAGTACTAGAAACTTTCTTGAAAGACAAGGTTACAATTACTTTGGAATAAACTCGCACAAATTATATTTATTATTTTTTGTTTACTGTTTTTCTTTTCACAAAACTATAATCAATTTATCAAACACATTCATTCACTTCGATTGGAAGTCCACGACAACGTGTGGCGTGATAAATCTAGACAATTTACGATTATATGTCGATGAGGTTTACATAACCCGCACTTTGCAGGGCGAACAATCACTTCATGTTTCACAAATATTGTCATGTTTGACTTTCAAATTCGGTTTGATTCAAATTTATGTGAGAAATAATTTATTAAATAATTTTGTAATATAATATATTTAGAAATTAGACACGATGTGGGACGGCAAAGTTTAAGAGAATAAAAACAATCAAATTTGTTCCTTTAGTTGTTCTCCCTCATAAATTTCACATTAATTTTTTAAAGTTTTGGAAATTTATCTCAAATAACTATTTATCATATCCTATCAAATTTATAATGTGTGTGTATTCGTGTGTTTGTGTGTATATACATAACATAATTATAATATAAGATATAAATTACTCCCATAGCTCTCTCCTCAACAAAATAGATACATTTGATTTTCATATGTCATTCAATGTTTTACTCAAATATTTATAAATATAAATAATGAAAAAAATTCATAAAAAATATATTTAGAAAAAATATATTACAAAACATGATATGAATATAATTAACTTAAAATGTGTAAATATTCATGAAAAAAATCATTGATTAGTATGAAACAATAAAACTAAATGTATATTTTTTGAGGATAACGGGAGTATATAATATTAGATAATGTATATATAATGGAGTAATAAATAATGTGTGTATATATAATTAAAAATAGACAACAAATAAAAATGAAATATTTAAGCTCGTGGATATAATGTATACACAAATAATTAAATCAATAAAGAAAAAAGTAGAGACATAAGCTTATTGTTACAATATAGAATATAACAAGGATTTTAACGCTCGCGCTACGCTGCGGAATTGTTTGTAGAATAATTTGGAAAATTTAAAAATAGTACTAATATTTGATTGCTTGTTTACAAATGTCCAAAGCTAGAAAATAACACTCAATTGAAACAACTAACAATATTGTCATTTGAGAGCCATGTGAGAAAGGTGAACAAATTTGACTTGTTAAACTTAAACAATGGTTCTCTTAGCAGCTCCAAAGAGCTTCTCCACTCCACTATGATTAGCCAAAATCGCTAGTGCAATAGGGCAACTGAAATGCAATTGCAGGCTCAAGCAACTAGGGGTGTGCATGGTTCGACCGAAACCAAAAAAATTGATAACCGAACCGTCTTTGGTTTTTCCGGTTCGATTAATTCGGTTTTTCAGTTCGGTTTCGGTCAAAACCGAATAACGGTTAATTCGATTCGGATCGGCTTCGGTTTTGTGGTTCGGTTTTTTCGGTGACCGAAAAAACCGAACTCATTTATTTTATTTTTTTTAAATTTAATTTATGTTGGTATTGTTTTCATATTTTGGACATTTTTTTGAATCATCTTGTTGCAATTGTTTAATTGTTTTGTTTCATTCAACAAGTTTAGGGAGGTGATAGAAAAAATAGGGAAAATTTTACCAAAATTCGAATTTACCAAAATTTTCGGTTTATTCGGTTAAAAACCGAACCGAACCGAAACCGTTCGGTTTCGATTTATTCGATTTTATGAATGAGTTCGGTTTATTCGGTTTATTACGGTCCAAAACCGAAAACCGAATTAACCGGTCAATTCGATTCGGTTTTAACCGAACCGACCGAATACCCAACCCTACAAGCAACCAAAAAGAAAGGCACAAAAGTGATATCCGCCAACATCTCCATTCCTTTTCACTATGATGAATGAATTCAATACACTTGCATTTTTACAAAAGCAAAATAAGATCAATTATTCTAGTAGGATAAGTGAAGAAATGTAGATTTACATGGATAAAAAAGCGTATCAGAACCAAAGGAAGTGATAGAGTACCAAATTGTGATTGTTCATGAGACGGATATTGGTAATAACCAAGGACCCTTTATAAACAAAGAAATCACTGCTACTCAGCTACTGAACTTTTTTTCTTCATAGTAGAGAGCAAAATGGACATGAGCAATCGGGTCTAACCTTTTTCCTAAACCACGAAATTAAAGTTCTAATGATCCACCAAGTAATAAATAAAAAGAATAAAAAAGACAATTAAGTAAATAATCAGGAAAGCATAATCAAATGATTAAAACAACACGAATTTAAAGAAAGTAACACAAACCCAAATAGGCACTCTCAGCTTTGGGTTATTTCTACAATGATCCATGGTCTTTTTTCCAACTCAGCCATGAAGCTCTCGCGGGCGAGAAACAAATGGTGGTGCTCCAAAGGCAACGTCGAGTCCTCTGCTTCTTTTGTGTTGTGTTCTATTTTTTCCCTTTTGTGTGCTGGTCATCTTTGTATTGTAGAGGAGTGTTATTTGTAGGATGATTGGGACAGTCCCATCCTCTCGCTACTCCAGCCGAGCTCCACCTCCCTCTCCGTTCGCGAGTTAATTGACAACCGCTCCCTTGCTACGATCCATGTCTAACATCCGAAGCCCAGCTACACCCCTCCTCTTGACCCTTTGCTTCGCCTTACTCGATGTCTTGCCTTGAGAAACAACCTAGCCACCGCCCTCCACCGGCGCAACCACTATACTTCACCCATTGCTTGCCCGTAGAACCTTGGTAGCTTCTAGTACGACACCTGGCTCTTAGACTTTCGGAGAGAGTTGTTCTGAGGATGACCACCATCAAAATCTTCAACAGAGATAAAAAACATTGGAAGTGAGAGAGAGGTATGTCATCAAATCTGATGGGAGTAGGTATGGATTGTGTGGGAAACGACATGGAGCATCAAAAGTATGGGCATAGGTTTGGGTGTATCTGACTTTTCAGAGCATGATTTCGGGGATATTGAAATAAAAAATCTGCAAGCTCTCACGCAAGCATATACTCCCTTGTTCCCAAAAAATTGTAGTGTTTGATTTTACTATTTCAATATTCAATACTTAACTCAAATTTTAATAAAAATAAATATTGAAAAAAAATTATAAAACATATATTTAGAAAATTTAGATTTCAAAATATGATACACGTATGAAAAAATTGATTTTTAATGTCTATACATTCATACAAAAAATTATAAATTAAACACCGCGAAACTATTAGAATAAATGTTGTAATCTTTTGCGGACAGAGGGAGTATATGGGTGTCATTCTGGAATTCATAAGGCTTATAGAAGCAAAATTAAAAACCAACAGGTACATTCAACAACAATTATCCACAACCTGTACAAAGGTTTTTGGAAAGAACATCAGCCATAAAACTTTTAGAGAAACTTCAAAGAAACCCATTAGTTGTAAAATGTGTATTTATGGTCGCACCTCCAACCCAAAACGCAGGTGCACTAAACCTACCTCAGCTTACACCATCAATTTGGAAGATGTGGCATGCGCTCATTGGCCGGTTACTATTCATCAGCAGTAACATTAACAATAACATTTCCGTACCGGAATAGAGTGATAATTTGAAAGATGTGACATGTGCTCATTGGTTGGTTACTGTTCATCAACAATAACATTTCCCAACAATAACATTTCCGTAAATGAATAGAATGATAATATAACGTGTATATATTAGGCCGAATTATCTATTATTCCGTTAAATTATGTTGACTCAATCATTTTCGTCCATAAACTATGATTTGTTCTTATTAAGTCTCTGATGAACTATGCACCGACCCCTTTAACCATATTTTAGTTAGTTTAACCATATTTCAGTTAGTTGACCGTGGGGAAAAATACACATACTGAGCCTTAGCTTTCATAAGTCTTTGTTTGGTACCCACGACATTTCATCCTTGCTTCTTGCATTTCTTAGGATAAAACTCATGTTTTGAACGCATGACACGTGAAGCCATGTCTGTCGACATGAAACTTGGTGATGCGAGGCTGAAAATAAAATATCTTAAACATGATCACACAAACAGGACGAACAAATTATGACTAAGTTAATAACAAAACTCAAACATTAACCAGTTATCTGTTCAAACCAAACCTTTTTAACCTCCTTCTGCAGGTAAGCAAGCGCAAAACAACTTCAAGATCTGCTATTCGCCAAAGTTATGTTCTATGCTCTTCTTCCCCCACGTTAATTTAGGTTGATGGTAGATTAAAGGACATAACCAACCATGAACCATCTACCTTGACCAAATTTTGGCCAAATACCAGAATAAAAAATCAAAATAGTAATTGAAAACGAGAATGGGGAAAAACAGAGAATAACATACAGTAAAAATAAACAAAAGAATTTAGACGATACCTATTCATCACGATGAAGCTCAGACATTTTTTTTTGAACAGCAGTAGGTCAATTGGTTAGATTAGACACTTCTATCCTCGAAGAAACCCCACATCACGAGTTCGAATCCCTTCGGTTTAAACTCATCCAAGGGCAAAGCTGCAGGGGAGTTAAACTCGAATCGTAATGTGGGTAAAACTCCTGTGTCTTGGCAGCCCAGGGACTCGAAGTCAAGACCTCGAGCCCGAACACCCACCTCTGTGGCATATTAAGTGCCACTTGAGCCAAGGCTGCTAGACAAGCTCAGACATTTGACCATCATCATCAATTGCTAGCAAGTATCCTGATGGTATCAATCACTGAAAACAATTTTAATTAAACAACCCCGTGTGGCCAGCTTTCGTGACCAATCCAGCGCGACCCGCCCTCGAAGCCCAAGCCCAGTCCCTCCACCGCCAGCCAACGTCGCCTCTACGCCGTCGAGCTCACTGAATCTCTTCTTCCATGGCAAGCAGTCACATGCCGCTTGCTTGACCCGATCGAGTTCACTTGAAATCGACCAACGCGCTCCTCGACCTAGCTTCCCATTGGTTCATTGAATTAGTGTGGAATCGCTCAATACCAGCCGTTGGCTGGCCTCTGCCGCCGCAGTTGACCCTCTCGACGGCACAACTAAAGGGTTCGGTGAGGCTCAGCCTTAATCTTGGTTCAACCCTCAAGTTTTTTATGTTTTTTCATATTAACCCCATTTCACAAGTTTTATTATAGTTTTCCCTAAAAACTTTAAATTCGTACAAAAATGCACCAGACCGTTAACTATTTGACGTTGTTAATCTCACACGAGCGAGTTACTGAGTCGGAGAACTTTAGTGACGGACATTACATAGTTCAAGTATTGAGTTAGAACGAATTATAGGTCAGAGACTAAAGTGAGCAAGTCAACATAATTTAGGGGGTGATGGGTAATTTGGCTTATATATATACATTATGTACTACCTCTGTCCCAAGTGTGTTGTCACTTTTAGTTTTTTGTGTAAATTAAAATTATCTTTGATCATTAACTCATTTCACATGAACTTCCATCTTTACCCCATCCAAAACCCATTTTCATCCCTCCCAACCCACTCTCTAGACTCCTTAAATGTGTGTATTTGCAATGGTAGAAGTGGATTAGAATAAAACACAAGTGAGAAAATGCTATTTCATTTGGGACAAATATATTTTGATGTTGTGATAATACACTTGGGACGGAGGGAGTATATAATAAATGCATATAGTTACAAAAAGAAAAATAAAATATCCAAGCTTATTGTAGGATTGATTGTGTGGTATCTAAAACCTAAATTACTATTCATAATGTATTGTTAAGTTGGTAAATGTATATATGTATTATATAGTATAGTATAATACTATAATATAATAATATAATCATACACACAATACAATTAGAAATTAGAAAAGGAAAGTCAAACAAATTAATGGTTAAAAATAGATGATCAATGATATAATGGCTCAAAACTCGCCCTAACCAATGCCTAACTCTAAATCCCCAAACCTAACAAATAACTCATACCACTATTCATTTTAAGTTCGTCATTACTCACATGCGTGTTTATATATATATATATATAATGTGTATATATATAATATAATATAATGTATATATGTATAATATAATATAATTACTTGGAAAACAATTAATAAGCAAGTAAAGAATACCAGAAGATATTGAATTGAAGAATAATAAATTTCCAAGCACTTGTTGTGCTTATGGGAGTAATAAAATAAACACCTAATAAAACAGAACATTTTACATCTGTAGAAAGACCCTCTTTGAAGACAACATTTCATTTATTTTGAATTTGTTCTCTGCAATTTTCAGAAATAGATTTAATTTTTGTAAAATATGAAAGGAAATACTGCGAAGAGAGAATTTGTTTTCCTATATTAACAAAATTTATTTAGAAAATGAAGTGTTAAAGACAAGATGCATCACAATTTTCTCACTAATGATATATATCCACGTAGAGTCTCACCGTTTCCACGGCTGGTGTCGCCGCACTCGATCAGAACAAAATCTGGAGGCGGGAAACTTGGCATCAGAATTCGCGCCATAATAAGAACCCTAATACAGTTGGAGAGTGATCACAACACAAGAAATGGTAACAATCCTCCTTAACTCTTAAACTCGTCCTCGTCTACTCGTCAGTTTGCAGAATTCGAGTTTCCGTGAGATCAGCTTCAGATCCAAATTAATTTGCTGCCTGTTAGCCCAGCAAAAAGAGGCTGCAAAAGCATGATCATGGAAGGTTTATCGGCGATCTGCGCCGGCCTCGGCGTCCTCTTGGAGGACGGCAGTTACGAGATGGGCGGATACTGTCTCGGTACTGAATCTACTGTTCCCTTCAAGTTCCGTGTTCTTACATTATGACCAGAGTTGTATTTGGTAGTTGTGTTGGGAGAAGTGATCACAATTCTGTAGTACTCTAACTAGGCATTTGAATTGCGTCAACTCTGATGGAATTGAGCTTGTTGTCAGGAAATTTTGTTATGTTTCAAAATTTTTGGTATCCTTTTACTGGCCCTCTTACTATCGCGAACTGTTTTTATCAGTTCTTTTTTCGTCCTCTTAAATAAGCACTAATCCCGATACGAAATGATATTTTCGCAGATAGCTTGAAGGATTTGTTGAGGTTTATGAGGCGGGATGATCCGAAGACACGTGAAGTTTTCAAGCAAGTTTGCAAATGGAATATTGTTTCCAAAAATCTGATCCCGATTATTGAACAATTCCAAGATGACCGTAACCTGGTGCTAAATGCAGGTGAAGCAATATTACGGAGACACTGATCAAAATTTTCTGGCTCTCGTTTCATGTTATTTACAAAGAAATGCCTCTGAAAAGTTTTCTTTTCCTATTCTGCCTCTTCTTGTCACCACGTTTCAGTGAAAGTTCTAGTTTTTCTTTCTATGCCAATTGAGGAGTCATCAACTGATATCCCTCAGCAGATGGAGAATCTCTGGAATTTGAAGTCTTCAATCATTAGGAGTGACACGGTTGCTGTTGCAGTTTCTTTGCTTGAGCTTCCACTTGAAAATTTAGAGCAGTAAGTCAGAATTGATTTCTCTGTTTTCAAGATGTTCTATAATCTTGATTTGAAACCAATGAGGAAAAAGAATTTGATATTTACGCTCTATTTACATTCTATTGATTTTATCTTTTCAGATCCCAGCTTATTTAGGACAAAATATTAGATATCCAAGGATGTCAGGGATTATGTTTTTCTTGTTAGTCATGAGGGAAAGCATATGCAACCTAATACCATATATCATATTAAAGAATTAAAGAAAGCTTCAGCTGTTATGATATGATTAGAGAGTGATTGTAGGTGAGAGTAAAGCGTAGGAATTGATGAAAGTCGTATCCACTAAGGTATACATCCCTTAGTTTCTCCACCACTATTTCATTACGTTCTAGCAATTTACCTTTATAAGAAACTAGCATGCCTTTTACTGTTATATATATGTATCTAACATACAGTATTTGGTTAGACTGAGAACATGCTTTATTGACATGTTTATCTGACATAGATAACCACTTTTGTACTTAAGTATAACAACCAAGAACATAAATTGTAGTCTTAGAACTCTCTTTTGCTTCTTCTCTCCCTCTGTTTATTTTTTGTAACAAGTCCAGAAATATTTTTGTAGAAATTTCTTAACTTTATTTGATTTTATTGGATAAGTAAAATTTGGACCTCCTTTTGTCACTGTTCAAAAGATTGATGCATCATGTCTCAAGTTTTTGCAGTAATGCTACAATGTTTTCCATGCAGTGAATCTCTTTTAGAGGATGACTGGAAATTGATCCAGCTGGTGCTTACTTTGTTTCGTAATGTTCTTGCTGTACAAGATATATCATTTATGCGGAAAGGTGGAATCAGCGAGTTTGTTTCAATCAGAGACAGATATCTCGAGCTTCTATTCCATGAGAACGTGATGGACTTGATAATAGTTATAACTCAGCACATTAGTGGTCCGCGAGGCTATTTTCGTCAGGATAACTTACTTTTGTTGGAAATATTCCATTACATATTTATTGGGCAAGATCCAGAGTTAATTGCCAAAGTTCACTCTAAAACATCCAAGGTAATTTCTCTTTCTTTTTCTAGAGCCCATTTTTTTTTCTTGAGTTTCCATTGCTGTTTCGTATTTTTTTTAGATGTCTATTAAACTGTTTGATAGAAGCTTTGTGTTAAAACTTATTCATCATAACCTTATGTTAAGTTGGGTGGAGGTGCCAAGGCTTGTATAG
Source organism: Stellera chamaejasme (assembly GCA_024586325.1). Lineage (NCBI taxonomy): Eukaryota > Viridiplantae > Streptophyta > Magnoliopsida > Malvales > Thymelaeaceae > Stellera > Stellera chamaejasme. The sequence goes on along the minus strand of CM044982.1, from coordinate 5,689,875 downwards.
ATGGGCTAAGGTCCATCATGGAAGAGGAACAAGCAAAGCGGAAACTTTCCATGATGAAGAGCATTCGTCATTCCCAGTTTAGTGGGACATTTGCACGGGCTACCGTGGTAAGTCATGATTTGTTAACATACTGATTTCAAGGAACTGTGAAAAGTTTCTGAATTTCCTCTCTTGCTGCCCCCCTGACAGGATGGGTCTAAAACAGTAATTAAGGGAAATCCTGCATTTGCTTTCCAACATCCCTTACATAAACCTTTCAAAAGCCAAAAAGGGGTAAACAATATGTCTTCACCAGAGCAAGGAAAGATGGCATGTTCAACCACCAATAGCATGTTGGAAATGCTCCATGATTTTCTGAACCAGTTTTTATCAAGTGGTTACAATGGTAAGTATAGTCACAACAAACTCTGAGCTTGCTACATTAACCTACATGATCCCTTTGTAAAACGTGAAGAGAATATCATTGCACTTTTATTCTTTTCCCTGCCCTTGTGGTACTTCGATTACTAATAATTAAATGCCTGCCAGTTTTGATGCAGTCTGTGCATGAGGATATTGAGAAAGAACATCATGCGATTCAGAACTGTGATATCCTTGTATACTTCAAAGTTGCTGAATTTGTCACTGCTTTTCAGTATCACAAATTTTCTTGTTCCAAGGTAACAGACTGAAAGCATCTTTGCTAAAAGTTATTCCCTGTGACTATACTGCTTCTATGCATTAATGACCAATAACAAGCATCAAGGCATTTTATATATATATAAAAAACATCAAGGCATTTGATCTTTAACTGCTAGAGAAGAAGATTGTCAAGTGTTATGCATGAAAAACCGTTTATGTGAAGAAATGATGTTCCAGCTGTTTACTTTCTATTCATGGGGTTTGTTTTGCTTAACTTGGTCAATGTTATATGCGGCTTAAATCATTCAGTTGCCTGCTTAATTGTCAGCGCTCTTCATCCCAGTCAGTTCATAGTCACCTATTGTTTACAGCCAATACTTGAAGCTGATTCATCTGAAGATGTTGACAAATCTGTTGATAACACTGATTTCAAAGGAAACATATGTGGACCAATTGCAGCATCAATGAATGAGTCAATGTTCCAACTGCTGATTTCACGATGGCGCAATTCATTTGATGCCTTGAAGGAGACCCATGATTACAAGTTTTTGTTTGCTGCTGGGTCTCTTATGAAAAATATGGTAAATTGGCTTCCAACTTTATATGGTGTTGCATGCATGCTCTCAATAAAATTACTTAGATTTATGCTGTGTCATCATTTAGTCTCGATCTCCATTCACGTATGCGTTGCTTGGTAATATAAAAGGCCTTCTGTGTGGTGACTGCATGAATTAACTTTTGCATTCATTCTCACCAGAAAATACATACTCAGAAAAAAGGAAGATAACTTACGTATTCAGAAATGGCAGCAGCTTGTAAAATCATGTACCATCTATTAATTTAATTGGTGGAAGGACATCTATAAATTTCTTTCCATTTGATTGTCTTCCTCACAGTTTCCTAGAGGTGAGGGAGTAACTTTTGTTTTCCTACAATGCAGATTCACTTGTTAGATCTGGTTCTCCAGTTGCTGCCAGAAGACTCCAGAGAACCTCAAACAGCTCGCATCCTTCTTTACAAGCTATTTTATGATCAAACTGATCAAGGGGTGACTCATTTCATTCTGAACCAGATTCGAACGTTCAACACACAGAAGCAATCTAAAAGGTTTTCTGCTGAATCTTAGTCCTTAAATTTCTTATTTGTTGTTATTTTACTTTAGAATCTTATGCTCCCACTATCCCATTTTGATTGTCACATTTTTTAAAAAGTTTTTTCCAGCATAAATTACCGTTTTCTAATTTTGGTACATCATCTCCTCATTTTACTCATATGAAGTTGTAACACATCACATCATTCCTGATTCTAATCACGTGATTGAATAGTGCAATATTGTGAATTTCTTGAAAAATGCTTTGTTAGCATAACTCTAACCTTTACAGAAGGAAAAAGTGTCAACTACTATAGGATGGAGGGATTTGCTTGGTTTAATACCCTTGGTCTGTCTCCAAGCATTTGGTCATGTACTTGTCAGAAAAGATGGCATGATCTTGTTGCAGAACAAGCCTAGTGGTTTAGTTTTACATTTGTTCTCCGCATAAATATCCTTAGAATCCATTATAAGTATCTCTAGTTCACTTCAAAGAGGGACTTATCTGTGTACCTTTATGCTTTAGTAAAGTTTCTCACATCGCATCATTCCTCTTACTAGAATAATATGGGCTTGGAGAAGCTGTCCTTAGCTACTGCATTTTTTTCTAGGAACTAGATTTGGAGATGTGTTTTTATTGCTTCATATTCATGTTTTGATTATCATGCTACCGCTGCTTATTATATTTTTTATGTCTGCCTGTTCAGTCATCTTGAAGATTTAGTGGAAATGATGTACTTGATTGTAAAGCTCATGGAGAAACTTCAAGTCCGCGGTTCTTTAAGAGTAAGTCCTGTCTTTTAAATTTCCTGAGTGGTGATTGTAAATATAGATATATTTATTTTTCTTTTTAATTAACCATTTAACCTTCTAATAACATTAAAAATAAATGATCTTGATGGTGTGGAATGAGCTTTTGCTTTTAGTCCATTTATCTTGAGTGTAACGGAGTAACAAATAAGTAAGATTTTGTTCTGGAACTACCTTGACTGGTTGATGGACTAAAATTTATTACAGAAAATGTGTTATAGAAAATGTGTTATACTTCCTCCGCTCCTTTTGATTGCAACACTTTCCTTTTTTGGGACGTCCCTAAATGTTCGCAATGTTTCCTTATTTAGTAAACTTTTCCAAGTAAATTTACCAATTTATTTTTTCAACTTTTTTTATATTCTTTGATTAGAACCCACTAATTACACTCACACCGCACACTCAATTCTTATCTTATTTTTTATTATATGATTTGACCCCACTAACTCTACTCACTCCACCCACTTATTTCTTATCTTATTTTTTTATTATCTTATTTGACTCCGTTAACTCTCTTTCTTAGGGGTAAGCTTGTCAAGCTTCCACATTTTTCTACCCATCTTAACCTCCATGCTGAAATGAAACGTTGCAATTAATTAGGGACGGAGGGCGTAATATCCACCCTTGTATTCCTTTGTATTGGTGTTCTGTTATTGTTTGTTTTCATCTATATTTAATTGGTATAGAAGGTTATGTTTTATCATAAACATATTGTATTTACAGAGTGCTATGATTATCATGAACATATTTTTTAGTACTCACCCATTACACATGCTGTTTTATCATGAAATTGCAAGAAAAAAAAAGTTCTTTTGCTATTTCGCATTTCTCTTGATCTCCCTATATATATTTGCAGCTTGATTAATTTAATCTAACTTACTGGTCGCTGGCCTTGTTTTGCTTGTATTGAATGTGATGCACCCCCCCCCCCCCCCACACACACACCACTCTCTCCTTTTCTCTCTTAGTATGTGTATATTATTCCTTCTGGAAGTTAAAGTAAAGTCTGTTGCCATTTGCAAGGTTTCTAAAAAGTTGAGGAAGATGAAAAGAAAGAAAAAGGCAGCTACGGAGAAGGAATTGGAACATGAACAACGTGAAAATCATGAAGCCACACAATCTGAAACTTTGGGCGTATGTAAGTTGTTAGAGACTGAAAGCCCAGTGGATGACTTATCAGTCCGAAGAGAAGATATCTGCAGTTCTATCCCGGTGGATGATAATGCTATGTCTGGCATAAAACTTGAAAACTTGCCGCAAACTGAAAGCCAAAAGCATGATCATTTTCCTGATGATCATCATAGTGGTGAAGATTCGTCTAGTGACGAGCAGGAAACTACTGTAAATGAAGTTGATTTTAAAGTGTCTAGTATTATTTCAGCTTTTGCCAGTTGCAGCATCATTCAGAAACTATGCTGGCTTCTCAAGTTTTACAGAAGCAATTCATTGAGGACAAATGACTACATCATATGCATGCTCCGAAGGATAACCGACGACTTGGAGCTCTCTCCAATGTTATATCAGGTTCCAAGTTTAAACTAATTTAGGCAACATTTGTGATCCTATATAAAATTTGGAACTAACACCATCTTTTTGTCAAAATAATTGCAGTTATCACTCCTTAGAACTTTTCATGAGATCCTAGCTGACCAGAAGCGGTGTCCTAACAAGGAGTATGAAAATGTTGTTGATTTTATTAAGAGTTTGGTCAGAAGAATGTTGAAGAAAATGAAGAAGCAGCCGCTGCTCTTTATTGAAATCCTCTTTTGGAAGTCCCGCAAAGAATGCCACTACATCAGTGCTGAATACTTGTTGCATGAGCTTAGTAGTTGGCGGAATCTAAGTAATCATCATGAAAGTGTTTCAGAGAATGGGCAAGTACCAAACAGAAGAAGTATAGCAGATGCACTAGGTGATGATGAGGCTGATGTTTTTATATCACATGAGCTAGAACCAAGGGAGTAAGATTTTTTCATAAACCTTAACTTCTCTCCTTTTTTGTTTTTTCCCCTCTTTTCTATGCAACTACTTTATGGTTGGCAGTTCTCTTATGTGACTTGGTAGGTTTTGTAATGCTTCATTGAGAAATTTCTGTTTGACACTGGATTTGTGAACTTAACTGGTGCAGTGATGAGAATTCCATTAAGGATGTGTCTGCGAAGTTTCCTGAGAGAAAAGGGAGAAAAGTTAGACTCGATGATGAGCTGACACCAAAAATCAGGGAACTTTATGAGAAGTAAGTGTACTTGACCAGGCAGTTTTGTTGTCTGCAGTACTGTATTCGGAAGGATTCTGAAAAGATGCTTTGTTAACCATAATTCTAGCATGACCAACCAAATGATGCCTAGCCATTAGTGAACAGCCAAGAGAAGATTATTCTCGGCATTTATTTGTGTTTCATGATGAATCATTCCCCCTTTTATCTGGTTCTCTAAATCTGTTTTGTACATGAATATTTCAGATTTAAATGTGAGCCAAACTGCAGTCGTTTGATTGCGGAATCGCTCGATCCGGATGGAAAAATTGTTGCTGCTCAAGTCACCAACAGACTCAAACAGCTGGGTCTTAAAATTCAGGCAAAGAGGACATATGCAAGCGAGCATCACTCTGAACCTGATAGAAAAAGTGGTGGAGAAGCTCTTGACAACTTAAATAACTTGGAGAAAAATCTGTTGGCAAAACCTTCGTAAGTATTTGTCAGCTTTCATTATGCACGGAATATTGTTTCAGTTATATTCTTTCGATTTCTAGATGATTCTTTTTGTCGAGGCATGTGGTTCAGTTTCTCAAAGTTGGAATTAGTGTATTGAATTCAAAAGCATGATAGTAGTAACAATTACATATGGGATCATCCTGCCATCCTGTAACAGACATCTCTCAAAGTTCTTGCCCCAGAATAAATGTAGAAGTAAGACTACTGTGTGCTCTTTTGTGCCTTACCCTTACACAGAAAAACAATTATAATGCACACACAACTGATAAGTAGTAGATGTGGTAGCATGCCACCGTATATATGTATTTATAATTATGAGAGAAGGCATAGTTTTATTGGGACTCTTGTACTCGCCTTCATATACTTGGCTCAGTGTTACATCATTAATGCTTTCTTTCACACGGCAGGAACACCAGAAAAAGAGTGCGTGCTCTAACCGAAGATCAAGAAAAGATGATAAGGGATCTTTTTGAGCAGTAAGTGTTGCCCACGAACTTCGCCATATACTATACAATGACAAGGAGGTTAAGAGAGAGCGTTCCTACCATTATTGTTTCTTTTCACAAACTTAGCAGAATTCTTGTTCAAGTGGAAGTTTCAAGTGGGTTGGGCGATTGTCTCTTTGAATTTTACAAAAATTTCTGAACTCACAAGCTTTATGCAGAAATGAGATCTGAAGCATGAAAATAAATTTTGTTTGCTGTGAATTCAAAGAAAGATGCAATCAAGTTCTCCATTTGCCTCATGCTCAGGTTCAAAGACCAAAAGAAGTGCAGTTCTCTGATTGCAAATGCATTGGATGCGGAAAATAAACTTACAGCTGCCCAAGTCTCTCGTAAACTCAAGCAACTTGGTCTTGTGGCTCAACGGAAGAAGTCTGCAATTAGTGCAGATGAAACACATGATTCAGACAATGAGACGCTGTTATCATTTAGGAACAGGTAATTTGCTGTTGCGCGTTTCTTTTTGTTTTCTCTTTCTATTTGAAAGTTTAGTTGAATAAGTGCTGCCTTTGCTATAAAAAATAAAGGTCAGTGGCAGGAAAAGGGGGAGTGCAAATCAATAAATTTCTATTTTTTTCATCGTTTTTCTTTCAGTTCAACTTAACTTCATGCAATCACATATGGTTGCTCGTTTAGTTTGCTCTGTGGTTATTTATTCTATTCAGAGCTTGATACTTTATCCATTCCTTTTTAATTGTTACTAACTTTTTTTTTTATTATGAAATCCTGATTAATTGTTACATTTCCTTTTAACGCAACTTTTCTCTACATCTTTTATGATATTATCCTTTCTTTAATAAGTTTCCATCAATTCAGCTCAACTTTCAATAAAGTTCACTGTCTTTCCATAAACTTTACACCATCTTCAATTACACTAAATGTTTTTAATTATATTTTTATAAGGGTAATTTAGGAAAGCTCTACAAGTCTTCAGTATCTTTAATCTGCACCAGTCGGTAATTAAATAGGGTAAATAGGGACAGAGGGAGTACATCTCTGCTCACCTCTTCACTTAAACTTTGTAACTACAATATTTGCTTGGAAGGCACCGGAAAACTTCCCATCATAGTATCTAAATCCATTTTTGAATTATATGCACAGCTAGATGCTACCTTACTTTCTCTAAAGTTATTCTCTTCATTATGCTACATTCATTTTTGTAGTATGAATTGGTTAAAACTTTTGTTCTCTCCAGCCTCAAATAAATTGGTCTTGACTTCACACACACACATATATATATATATATATATAAACCTTAAATGTTCTGAAGCATGCAAAACTTTACTTTTTTCAGGATCATGAAGGACTGTAATAGCTTGGTTACGGAGGACGTAAGAGAGCACAGTACAGAAGAAAAAATTTCAGATGATGAAACCCTAAGCACTGTTCTAATGTATTCCTCTTTCCCTTTTTACGTAACAACGCCAGTAAATGGTGTTAAGAGCAAGTCAGAGCACATTCTTTCATAATCTTTAATCATTCACTTGTATGAGTAACAGGAAAAAAAGGAAGATGCAAAAGTCTACAGAAGATGGGCCTGCAACAACTCTGATGGAGGGACTGATTGATTTAGATTCTGAAAGAAGTTCTGAAAACTCGGAAGGGAGGTGTGTTGTTGACAGAACTTCGTTTTGCTTATTTTTTATTCCAGGGTGACTAAGTTTAATGCAAAAGGTTTTCCTGTTTGAATACATAGTCCTCTGAATTTGGTGGTCTTTCTTAGTTCCTTATGACATTCACCATTAGATCTTATAGTTCAGAATTTGCTGATACTTTTTCTAAGGAACAAATTTTTGCATTGTGGATGTTATTTTTAGAATACAAAATCTTGTTTAGGGTTGGGCATGACATTTGCGTAAGACCACTCAATGGATTTAAATCTATGTTTGAGTTTTACTGTATTTTGTTGCTAATTTCTTTCTTGGTCAGGGAGGAAAATGGGGTGTCCAGAGATGTGGCATGGGATGCTGAAGGCACTTCTGAAGCTGAAATGAGGGATATTCTTCCAGAAAATCATTCAGGCGGTTCAGACGATAACGTTGTAGATGATTTGGATATTCTTCCAGAAATTCATTCAGGCGGTTCAGGCGTTAACGTTGTGGATGATTTGGACGATGAGTTGGCTGACCCGATGGATGATGTGTCTGCACCAGTGGTAAGCACCATAAATAGGAGGAAACTGAGGATGGTACTGGATATTGAGGATGATGATTAGTCAGAAACAGGCAAGTTGTGTTTCAGTGCCATTGTAAACTGTAGATCTGTCCACAGGCTCACAGTTTCATTGTCTTTAAGCTTATGGCTCAAGCTTTGCTTCATCTAGAGAGTCCTAGACTGTGAGCTTTACAGGCAGTCATGTAAACAGCATTATCAGTGTAGTGCCAGTGCTGGTGTTACTTGATATGTGTGTAATTTTGATGTCTATAATGAAACAAGCGCGATTATACTGCATCATTTGTCACTTGGTTTCATAATTCTACACGAAAACAATGCAGCTCATCTGCCTGGTGATTAACTCAGTGGCGGTATTTCTCCAAATAAAACCAGAAGCCTTAAAATGACCAGGTTACAAAATTATGGTGCAAAGAAAAAATATTTAAAAACCGGAACAGAACTGAAGAACCAAAGGGAAAAGAAAAGGAAAAAAAATATCGTAAGAAAGGAAAACATTTCCTTCGACGGCCTGAAGCAAAATTTGAGGCGCCAATAGTAGTTCTTCCACCATCTACTTACCAAGCCAAGATTTCAAGAATCCATGGATGGTAGATAGTGATTTCTTCATCAGAAATTCAAAAGTTCCCTTTCGATTGACAGGCGCTCAGCGGATCACGATTCACGAGGTACTGTTTCTTTCTGCAACTTCCAAACTGAACCAATCCCTAGATAGATGCCTCAGTAAGGATCGGCGAAGAGTTAGATTCAATTCGAAAGTTTAAACTATGCTTGAATCGGAGTTTATCCTAATCTTCGTAGAGCATTGAGATGGAGAATATTGAGATGGAGAATATGCAGTACGCGGAGGAGCTTGTAAGGGAATATCTTGTGTTTCGAGGATTCACAAATACGCTACAAGCTTTTGAGACCGAGTTATCCACAGACATTGGTAAAGCCTTCCAAGTGGATAAGATAGTAGACTTGATCTTCTCCACGTATATTCCCAAGTTTCAGATTGACAAATTAGTCGGTCTGTTCAGTTTCTTTAAGCAGTGTTTTTCTTCTGCATCCGAGCTTGTATTTTTCAATACTCTTTGGAGACTGGAGGTTTCTGTTCTACGCTGCTATATAGTCTATGCCATACAGTTTGGGAGGAAAGACAAGGTTGTCGAATTTCTTGCCATGAATGGCAATGATTTATTGCAGAGGAACGAAGATTGGACTCCTTGGTTTGGTGCGTCCTTTTGTTCTTAGACATTTTCTCTCTTTGTCTTTCCTGATTTGCTTTGCTTTGCTTTGCTTCCCCCCCCCTAAATTGTTGAGGTTATGCAGCTATTCCCTATTTGAAGAACCCAAGCAACGATCCCCGATTTTGTGTTTACTTTTCCAAGGAGTGGTATGAAGCATTGCGAATTTCTCTGAGAAATTTTTTCAGTGAGATTTTTAATGGGACTCATATCCTTCACTATAGAATGTTGCTTATCCTTCACTATAGAATGTTGCTTTGACATTTTGATGCAACTGGTTTGTTTGCTTTGGGTGCTGGGATGAATATCTGTAAGAGTAGTCAATAATTATGTACACGTGATAAAAAAAAAATCATGAAGTTTTTGACAGGCTGCTGTTTACAAGCATTCATACTATGGTAGCTATGATGGTTCAAATTAAGTACGCAGTAAGGAACTAGTATCCAATTAAGGGATTTCTTTTTTCTCCTCTTTCTCTTTATAGGAGTGGAATGCTCATATACATAAACCTAACCAACGTGGTTGATTTGTTTTGATTGATATTTATTTACTTGTAGTAAGTTGCTCAAATTTTGTAGCGAATGCGTTCATGGTAAGTATTTCGTGGTTATGCCCTGTTCTTTTCATATTCCAATTTCTGATAAATTCAAATTTTACTTTTCCCTCCACTTTTCTCTCTCTAGTTTTTAGCTTTTTTCTTACCCAATATCTTATATAAAATCTCATTCACTACAAAAGAATGCAACCTATAACTTTGGTTCCATAAGTCTGTTAAGCCTTAGAGCACTAGAGGGGTTTCCCATGTACATTGTTAGAAATGTATTCTATTCAACGGAATTTTCTTATAGTGACAAACCTTTTTTTCTGCTGGCATCATTTTCTTTTTCGCTAACATGATACCACAAAGAAGAAATCCTTAACGGACCCACGTCTACCCGCTTTAATGAAAATTAGTTCAGAAAGGAATACAATTGCTCGTCTGAAGAAAGACATAAAGCAGCTTAATGTCAGGCTTTCACAACTTCAGGCATTGTTGGAGGACAAAGAGGATCAGTTGTCCCAGTTGAAGAGGCAAGATTTTTTGCTTTAACGTTCAACTTTGAATTTACTCATTGCATTAGCTGACTGTAAATTTAATGGTACTTGAATATCATAATTGCAGCAGCAGTGCTTTAACAATGGATGTCAAGAAAGGAGCGAATTACACTTCAAATGCATCTCAACACCTAAGTGAGAAAACTTCCGATTTGTCCCAAAATAAAGAGGAAACTAGTTCAACTGCACCTGTTGATAGCCAGCAAAATCAGGAACCTGACAAAAGGTCATCAACGACATTTACTGTGTCAAAGACCCTGCAGAGTACAAGTTCTCTTTCTACTCTTCTGACAGAGTATGGCCGGACTGGTGGTAGCTATCAGAATTCAAATGTTGGTTCGTTTCATGGTAAAGGGTTACCTTGCCTTCCTAAATTTAGTCCTTTCTTTTTTTCCCGAGTTGTCACAGACAATTGTTGCTTTTGGAAGGATGAAATGAACACACACACATCCACATTCAGAGAATCATCTTTTAATAGAGTATATGGGCCTGATATTTTAGATATTTTCATTGGTTTCTGCTGCTGGAAATTGCTGTCATAAGGATACTTGTATGGTTACACAACGTTTGACTTGGGTGGACAGGGAATGTGCAAGAAACGCCAGAAGAGGCAGACTTTGTGGAAGTGAACATAGAGTTCCGGGTTATTCTCTTATTTGTGACATCTTTTAAATACTTGGTTTGTCTAGTTTATTTATCTTTTCCATTTTTTGTGCTTAGTTATTTCTTGTAGGATGTTGAGCATTTGGCACAGACAATGGCCAAATAGAAACTCAAACTTTAGTGCCAACCTTGAAAAATTTAACAGTATTCACCAATACATTCACCAAAAGAAAAACAACAGCCAAAAGTGTTGGAAAGATCTCTTTCACTAATTTGTTGTAATCAAGGTATCGATTTGGGCTGTGTTCATTGTTAGGAAAGCTGAGAAAAGCTTTCAGTTATTGAGATATGGAGGGAAAATTTATGAGAGAGAAAATGGAGGGAATTTTTTATCTTAAGAGTGTTGACCTGTTTTTTTAAAGAATACAGCTTGCCTATGTGTTTAAATCAAGAATCTCTTAAATATCAAAGGATTTATCAAAGTATAATAAATCTAACCTTCACGTGGACATTTTATCAGTTGCGGCAATTGTAGTTCATGGCTACTCTTGACAAAGCACATTACCTTGTTATGTGGAGAAATGGTTAACAGCTCCAATTAGGATCAAGAGTACAATAGCGTATAGCATTAAGTGGCAATCCCAATTCCAGAAGAATAAAAATACTTGACCAGCAGCTTAGGACTAATTAAGTTTTTAAAAGGATAGGAGTACTTAGGCAACTAAGTAAGAGGATAAACCTAGTAGGTTCTAACTAAGAGTCCTTTGACTTTAGAAGCTATAATCTTGACTGTTTAACCTAATGAAATTATGAAAATGGCTTTTAGACTGACGAATAGAATACAAAGGAATAGCTTCCTGGATATTATTAGATACTGTATTGAGAATTAGATATGAAATGAACGAAAAAGTAATAGCTAACATGGTTCAGTATAAAGGCTTACTCCTATGGGAGAGGAGTATCCAGATTATCAATTAAATCATCACCCTGTGGTTACAAGGAAAACATATTTGTATACAAACAGAATTACGAGAACAGTAAGATACTTTCCTTGTAATATGAGCAGCTCCAGTGAGGGAGTGGAGGATTAGCTAAATCTTGGATTGCAGGGTAGTTACTGTGTGCTATATGCTATAACTTGTGGTTAAGCATGATTGTTACTACTAACTCTGCTGTTATTTAGTATTGCTAGTGTTATTCTGTCTTCATAACTTGCTATTGTTTTATCATTTTGCTTACTACTATGACTTTTCAGGAGACATTTCTGGGCCACACAAGTCCAATTACTTGCTGTCGTTTTTCTGCATCTGGGGATAACATAGCCAGTGCCTCAATGGATGGAACCGTCAGGTATTCAATTCGTAAGCAAGTAATATAAGCTACCAAATAAGTAATTGGCATGCTGCTGCCTTCACCCTTGAAAAGCACTGACAATGCTCTCCTGTACCAAGTACATGCATGCTGCACATATGTATAAAAATGGATAAGGGGCACGTTTTATTACCCTTGTGACAAGCATTGGGCTAAATTTTTTTAATTTAAATGGGTGAGGATGGAGATGATATTGTTTTGTAGTACTTTGTTTTACATGCCAAATATTGTGGACAAAAGTTTTGTACAAGATAGTTGTCCGCCCTTTGCAGCATTGTAAGTAAAGTTGTAAAAATGAAGCTGGATTAGCAATTAAAGCACTAATATTGCACATACAACTTATTGCAGAGAACACTAGATAGTATTTTCCTTCTTTGGTAACTTATATCCTTCTAAGTGCCTTATTTTCTTGTTGATCAGATCTTGTGTCAAGCTCAGCCATGGTGACTTCGTTTTTTTATGTCATGACTCGAATATGCCTTAAATGTAGGTTCTAAGTTTACATGTCTTACTTAAATTGTATGAACTTCAATGAAGGATATGGACATATGATTCTTCAACCTCAGCATCTAGAAATGCTACCATATATTGTGGATCAGAGATCATGTCACTTGATTGGGAATGTAAATCTAACCGCTTGGTACGATGCAAGCTTTGTGTTTGTTGTTTTGTTTCTACTTCATATGGTATGATGAGATAGTGTCAAGTTTTTGAATAATGGCACTGGGCTTTTAAAGTTGTTGTTTTCTTTTCTATGGAAGCTTCTGATAGGCACAGCCAATGGAGGTGTAAAAGCATGGAATGTTGATGCAAAGAGAGTTGTTTGTGATCTTAGTACCACTGAAGCATTTCCAAGGTAGATTCTTAGCTTGGTAGCAGATATCGATGTATCCCTATTATTCTTATCCTTTTGGTTTTTTCTCCTGCAGTGTGCTGGATTTAAAATGCAGCCCAGTGGAACCAATTTTTGTTTCAGCAGCAGCCTCGAAAAGGTATCTTCTTCATCTACAATTAATTTCAAATGTTCTTTGAATGCTGGATTTTGTTACCCAGCAAAGAAGATTGTTCTGCATATTTATGTTTGGTCTCATATGTATTGCTATTTCTCAGAAGATTAAGTCTGCATGAATTGCAGGAAAAAGAAATGTGATTGTTGTGTTTGGGGCCATTGGGGGAAGTTTTGTTTTTTTCCTTTGTTTTAAGTATGTTGAGGTTAAATAGCGTGAGTGATTAAATAGATAAAATCTCGTATCTTGGTATTTTTTATGTTTTTGCTTTTGTTGGCTTAGTGAAGGCGTAATTGATTTGAATTCTGATTTCTGCTTGAAAACTCCAATTTCGACAGTGCAGGGTACCATGGGGTCCTACTTATTTGCTAAAGTTCAAACCTAATCCACCAAAAGAGTGATACACTTTTTGAGAATTCCAATTTGGTACTAAACTGACCTGACCATTAGTACTATGCTCAGATCTCACTCTTAGTTTCTGGTGATCTGTTATCTTGCTTCCAAAATGGATTCATGATGACGATATAGCACCATGGTCCTCAAACTCTCAATGTCCTTGGATACTTTGCTTATGAATCCAGTGACCGTCACCTGATTTTCTTTGATTTCTTGAGCTTCACTCCCTGGTTTCGAATCCTGTCCTGCTCCCTCTTCAATTTTCTTAAACCCTTGTGAGAATCTCCACCACTCTAATGCCAGGGTCTGTCTAACTCTTGCACAATCCGCCTGAAAAAGTGGATCATCATGAGGCATGGCTTATGGGATCATCAAGTAGCTTTTGGCGCTGCTTCCTGGGTCTTTCTTTCAATGAATTCATCATTCATTCTCAAGTGACATTAAAAAGAAAGTTTCTGTATCTAAATCTGTGCCTCCTATGGTTTTTATTCTCTTTCAGTCACTTACTCTGTACAACTTTTCATGAGCCATTGGCTATGAAAAAATGTCGCTCCTCTAGAAGTCAAATTTTGGACACTTAAATGCTTGATCCGGACAAAATTCTGTTTTTTTCCCTTCGTCTTGGTTTCATGGTTAATGGCACATCTCTGCAGGAAAGGCTCACGATATCTCGATAAGTTGGGATTTGCTTCACTAACTGTATGGAACATGAAAACATGGAAACCTGTGGTATGTGGTTATTTTGCTCATTGATTTTGTAGTTAACGGCTGAATTTTTTCTGTCAATATTTTCTACCGTCTTATTTATATTTACTTCCATGAAGACAGTCCTTCCACTCGGTGAAGATCCCCCAGCAATTACTTCCATATGCTTCAATCACAATGGAAAGATTCTAGCTGCTTCGGCTACTGATGGAATGATCCACATGTTTGGTATCCTTTGACACTTGAGATCTGCGTGGAAGGGTGGATTGCTTGATTGCTTAACTAACATGTGGTCACCCTTTTTTGGATTGTCCATTCCTTGTCTCAGGTGCACTAAGATGTGGTGCTGGTTAAGATTTGGGGTATTGAGTTTCTTGTATGAATCCTTATATCTCCCTAGCTTGAAAGCTCCTTAACTCAGAAAAGACATGTCTGCTGGTCTGCAAATTACTGGATGGCCAGCACATGACTCTGCCATAAGCTCAATCCTTTTTGGGCCTGATGAGACTAGCATATATAGCCTTGGCTCTGATGGGAAGGTAAAGAATGAGATTTTTGTGAACTCTGGTTAGTTTTATGGCCACAGTATGACAAAACAAGATCTTGCTAGTTCTGGTTTAGGACATCAGGTTGTTTTGGTGTCTTTACTAATTTAATACATACGTTAATGTTTTCTTTGTTTGCCTAGAACGATTTTACTCTCTTATCGAGCTAAATTTGGGTACTGAATACTTGTACATCAGATTTTTGAGTGGAGTTTGCAGAATCATGGACAGGTCATTTGGTCAAGAAGTTGTAAGAGGTTGCTCTCTCTCTCTCTCTCTCTCTCTCTCTCTCTCTCTAGTTATTGTGTCAATTTGTGGTTACCTGATTTGGTGCCATGAAAATCTCCCATAAACAGTTTCCCTCTTTGACACTGTATGTTCTGTTGTAGCATCGTTAAGATTTTTGCTTTCAACACTTGAATAGGTTTTTTGACCCCGAGTCAATGACATATCGAAAACATGAGATGGCATTGGACGCAGATGGGAAGAGGCTTCTGGTATCATCAGATTTAGTAAGAGCTCCAATATATCAGGTGAATTTATTGAATCTAGCTGAAGGAATTTAGGATCAATGCCTGCCCACATGAAAAATTGACCAAGTTCACTTCCAAATGGCTGCCTTCTTGAGGAGATTGCAGCCGTTCAATAATAAGTTGGTCAACTGCTGATAGTGATTACATGCTGAATATCTCCACACTCCTAAATTTAACCATGTTTGTTGCATTATTTGTCATTGCTCAGGTCCAAAGCCATTTGAATGGTTTGAAAACTCTTGCACACAGTGCTGCCATTACAACAGTGGATTGGCACCCAACCTTGCCTATATTCTTAACTGGATCAGTTGATAATTCAGTTCGAGTAACCTCCATTTTGTGACTACTGAGTGAATTTGAGTTCAAGATTATCTTTCATATTGACATTTCTGTGGTTATAGTAGGCATACAATATTTACAGGAAGAGGTGTAGAGTTAAGATGTCTTTTGAGTCGCAAAGCAGAGTGGGAGGGCTTTTTAAACCTTGAACTTGCTTGTGTTTAGGGGCAAAAAGGTGCTACCTCTTGTGCTTGTATATCTGACTGTTCCTTGTACCATAATGAAATTTGTTTGTTTTTTTTTTTGGTTGATAATTTCTGGAAATTGATACAGTGCTAGTAATGGGGATTTGACTCCTGTTGTTTATTCTGGCCTTTCTTGCCTACATGGTCCAATATTTTGCTGGGACCTCTATGTCTAATCAGTTAGAAATTCCAGGGTAAAATATTTCCTTGTCTAGGGTGCATTAAGATGTGTAGAACAGCTCCATAAAAAAATTTAAAAAAAATGTGATGAACAGAACCCTAAAAAATGTAGTGAAGTAATAATTAAGAGTTTCCCTAATTACTAGTTTGCTAATCTCGCTTCTTAGAGAAAACGGGGAAGTAAAGGTTCCGTTTAGTTGTGTAAAATTTTGCAAATTTTCAACTCCAAATTTCCTTTGTTAATATTAGATCATATAACTAGCTTTCAAGTGATGGAAAACATTATTTTCCAAACTTTGGAAAACTAGTATATTAAATTAAGGAACATTGTTTGAAAGGTTTCCATGGTAATACTAGAGTTTTTCAAAATTTGGAAAACAAGGTTTTCCATCACTTGAAAGCTACTTGTATGATCAAATATTTACAAAGGAAATTTGGAGATTAAAACATGAAAAAATTTCAACGCACCCAAAAATTGCTGTTTAATTACCTGTTATACTTGTTGTACACACAACTAACTGTGATGTTCTTAATTTTACTTGTAAGACCCCAATCCAATTATAAGCAGCTAGCTCTATATATTCTCTAGCTAGCTAGCCAGCCTCTTCACCAAGACATCCAAATCATTATCATGAACCCCGACGAAAGAAATCGCCTCCGCAACTTGAAGCGAAAGCAAATCCAATCTTATTCCGATCATCTTCAACCCCAGCCGCCGCTTAAATTACCAGCCGGCCGCCTGGAGAAACAGCCCTCCCATGGCCCTCAACTTAAGCGAGCCCGAGAAAGCGACGTCGGAGAAGAGAAATGCTATTACAAGCCCGACTGGAATATTTCTCCGACAGACAGTGGCCTCAGTGATGCCTCGGTTTCTGCTCAACTCTGCAACGAGATACTCCTTCCGGCCGATTTCGACCATATCGCCGACAAGTTCCCGACTTTTGAAGCTCACCTCGCCGGAGCTCGAACTCGTTGTTTTGAGGTACAATCAATATATAAAGGCCTCATCTTGATTTCGGGAAATTGAATTTCGTTTGCAGATTGGTGCCTGACTTATTAAATGTTGCACATTTTATGCGCGTGCATTTTCAGGCGTTGACGTTCGTGACGGCGCTGGAGCAGAGGCTGGACGTTTGGCTGCGAGAAAAGGCGAAGCTGAGAGAAATGCTCCGAAACGCGCAACACGAAGCTCAGAGATTCAAGGACAAGGCAGAGGATTTAGCCAGAAGCCTGGAGGAAGTAAAGGAGTCGTTGAAGCAAAAGTCAGCCGACCTGGAGGCGGCGCGGAAGGAGGTAGAGGAGGCGAAGGCGGAAATCGGTAAAGAGGCGGTGGAAGCGTTTAAGAATTCGGAGGAGTTCTGGGACGTGGTGGATGCGCGTTCGCTCAAGTACTATGAGGGCGCGTTGGACGACGTCAGGGCTCGCATGGCACTTATTTATCCGGAGATCGACGTGAGTTTTCTGAAGAACATATTGGAGGATGAGGTGGAGACTTTGGCGGCCGCCGATCATGGCGGCGCTGCTCGAGGAAAATAAGTCGATGATGATCAAGAGATAAATGCAAATCTTAAACTATTCATATATAGACCTTAGTTTTTTGTATCATCTTGTGATCGTTTAAGAAATAAGTCAAGTTTGTCATGAAATACAAGTTCTTTCTCAAATTCTGCGATATACATGAAAAACTAATCCAATTATGATATCATAAAGTACATTAAGGTTGTTGGGTCGATCTGGGGGCTGAATGGTCTCTTGAAATTGAGCTGGTTCTTTATTCCGGTGGTCAGGGACGGGGACTTTGGACAATATTATTACTAAAGAATTTTTCAAATTGACTAATATTATTACTAAAGAATTTTTCAAAAACCGTAAAAATATATATTTGAAAACTATAAATATTTAAATTTCATTTGGATATAAATATGATGATTTTTAATATCAAAATGTTGAAGACTAACTCTATATTAATTGCTAAAAAACTAAATTGGTCAATTATTTAAGTATAAATGGAGTATATAAATAGTAGTGGGTTAAAGACTTGAAGTGATTAGATTAAAAATTAGGGGGTTGATGGTACTTTCAACTAAAGTTTAGAGATATATCTGTAATAATATTTTAGTAGTAATTTTTATGAAATAAATTACTCCATCCGTACCCCATTAATTGATATATTTATTTTTGGTGTTTCAAGGTTCAATGTTTGACTCAAATTTTCATAAAATAAATAGTGAATTTTTTTAAAATTCTATTTAGAAACTTTGTATTTCAAATTATGATACATATGTAAATTATTTAAGTTTACATGTTTAGCTATTCCTAAATAAAATTGTATGTGTGTATTTATTAAATTGTTTTTAACTTATTAAAATTTTTGCCTATTATTATATGTGTGTTTATTTTTTTTCCGCTCACCTAATTTTCAGACAACCGCGCTATTGCGTGGGCTCCAATGTGTAAGTCAGTATTAGTGAAATAGAGAGACTAAGGAGAGCTAGGCCAACAATAGGTTACATGATCATCAGTGCAAATGATTTGATTATTTTTAGGTCTAGATTTTGGATGACAAATTTGTAATATTCCGAGGAAGAGTTAACATTGTAGATGCGTTTTCGGGCGAGTTTGTGTATGTCACCGTATGTACGGAATGCATTGATGATCGGACGAGCCTTTGTTGGGAGGCCCTTCGAAAGAGTGGGATACTTGGTTTCTTGGCGATTGAGGGGTCCTCCCGGTTGTACTCGTTTGGATTTCATAGAGTGAGATCCTGACTTATTGACCCTTGCTATGTCGTGTTTTGTTTTATGGGCCCATTGGGCTTGATTGAATTATTGGACCTGATTGGTCTTTGGGCTTATTGGTCATCAATTGTTACATACTCTTCATTCCATCAGTGATACATTTAACTAGACAATGAGATTAATAAATACTTTAGAATAAAAAGGTAAAGCATAGGAATAAAGTAGGTTAGTGGGGAAAAAATATTAATGTAAACTATCAAATCAGATTTTCCTTCCAATTTTTCTTCTCACCGGTCTCGAATCAGTTTTTAAATTCTTCTCACCCTCCTCTTGAGCCAAATCTTCCCTTAAATGGTAAGATTGTGGAGGTTGGAGTCAAATATGACCTCCTTCATACTCTTTGGAAATCAGACCAACTTTTCTTGCAAGTATGTAAAGATTAAAGTGATGGCTGGGAATGTCTTTCCTTTACTCAAACTCAGAAACTAGTGATGGACCGGACTTGGGGCAACCTTGGGTTGGGCCCTCTATCATGTTAGTAAAGACACTAAATCGGGGGTATATTATATATACATCACGTTATATTAATATTCTTCTAATTAGAATCAAAATAATAATACGTAATAATAAAAAATATATTTTATTCTTCCGTCTTATAGTGAATCTTACTAGTTCATGAAGTGTAAATAAATTATCATTCGGATATATATTTTTAATTTATATACTAGTTCAAAATAGGAGTATAATATATATATATATATATATATTAAATAGAGAAAAGTGAATATCACAAGATTTTTTTAGATGGAGTAGTACTGATCTAATAAACTAAAAGTATGATCAATTTATATTAAATCTTTAGTTGAGCCCATTAAAGATATACGCGCTTATATTATATGATCATTTTTATACAAATTAATTTAAAGTGTATATATTCACGCCATGCGCCAAACACAAAAAGGTACCTAAGTATTGTTTGTCTAAGTTTACGGTTGCTTAAGAGATAAAAACATCTTTCACAACATCTATGAATATTTGTACACGCATGGCAAGTTTCTTTTCTTTCCAATGACGGATTTGATCAAGAGACCACATGATAGATCATAAAGAATTGATCATCATAAAGTGAAGTGTCGTGTCGTGGTGCTGGATCTGGACGGCCGCCATGACGTCGTCGTCGACCTGGTCGTCGATGAAGAACAGCGTGTTGGATCAATCGGGGAATCTTCAGACCAGAGGAAGTGATAACGTCAGGAAAGAATGCTGCGAGTGGAGTGCCGTCACCTGTAGAAACGAAAAGACCAGCAGCGTCCAGGTCTACAATTGCCAGACCCTCAACCTTCAAGGAGGTAATTAATTAATTAATTAAGATGCATGCATGCATGCATGATGTTAATTAGATTAATTAATTAATTGAAAGTGCATGAGTACGCGCGCAGGAGTTGAAATGCAGTCAAGAGAACGAAACAGCCTGAGGAAGGAAAACCAGGAGACGACGACGACGGGGCAATTGGACGAGCCGGTACGGCCACGTCACGTTCTGCCTAATTGGCTCCGCTTGCATCGGAAGAAAAAACCAGACGGCGCCGGCGTGGAGCTGGGTACTAGTAACGACGACGGAGCAGCACAAGTAGTACTCATGAAGCGGCCTCGCAGCAGTCATGAAAACGACATACTAATCAATACTGATGATATGGAGGAGACGGCGGAGATCAGATCATCGTCGACGTATAGTCGACGACGACCAGAATATTATCATTGGAGGGTTTTAGCGACGACGTCGGATCATAGCGGCCTCCGTGATGCGGCGGTTTCCACTCAACTCTGTAACGCCGTCCTTTTGCCGGCCGACTACGACCATATCACCTACAACTTCCCAACTTTGGAGGACCACGTTGCCGGAGCCCGAACACGCTGATACGAGGCACGTACATGATTGATCTCCATGGAGGGAGTACTTACTTAATTACTTTGATTGATTAATTAATTAAGATTAATGGTACGTATTTAATTAATTAAGCTGATCGATTTCTGAACTCCGCAGGCCTTGGCATACGTGACTGCGTTGGAGCAAAGGATGATCAGGCAGCAGAATATGCGTGGCCAGGAACGTTAAGCCACAACATTAGGAATAGTAATATTATATATCATCAAATGGCCAAAGGGTGAAGCTCCTGATAATAATTTGATTCCATCATGTAATTAGTATATATATATATATGTACGTTATTGACTTAATTGTGGCGCTATATATATATATATATATATATATATATATATATTACTTTTAATTACTACTATCTGTCACACTAACCACACCATTTGCGAGCTTATAGCCAAATTAATGCGGTTGAACTAATTTGCTAACTCATCTCAAAAGGGGCCTGAACTACAACTCAAGACAGTTAATTTGAACCATATAGTATACTAAATGGGACATGAGTTTGGGCCTTGGGCTCGTGTAGCTAGGGACGTGACATGATTAATTAGGGTTATGAGTAGACAGCCATTTGGGTGCAAGTGGAGCCAAGGCTCTTGGTGTAGGTGCTCTCACACCGGTGTCTCCACTTGTCTTGAGCTCTCCAACTTCGATTGAGGCAATTCAAAAAACCGTTTTGCTCCTCTTAAAATAAGCTTCAAATGAGATCGATACTCCCAACTTTTGAGGAATTTAACACTATGTAGTTGATAGGAGCTCGGTAGCGGGCATGGTAGGTGGCGGCCCGCTACCAAGCTCTCGAAAAAGCCTCTGACAGGCTGGGGCGGGCTGCCCACTACCGATGGCGCAACTCGGTAGCGGGCGTGGTAGCGGGTTGGCCCGCTACCGTAGTGGTAGCGTCATGTCAGCTACCTTTCCCGCTACCAAGTTGACAAAAGCTGCCAGCATGGTCATCGTGGCAGTGGTAACGGACTTGGTAGCAGGTCACCCCCTGGTACTTGATGTTATTACTTCATCCCCTTCCTTCCTTCATTTGCAGATCTGCGTTCGGGAGCAAACGAAAATTCTTGCTCCCGATTTATTTTTCCTTCAGTGTTATTCATTTCCATCCATTTCTGAAATACTCACATATTTTACATGTTGAAACAAGTTATTGGTGCTTAGTTTTAGAGATTTGGTCACGTATTGTTTGGTTTGGTTTTTGCCACCTGATCTCTCGTGGTTCTCCAGATATACCGAGCTTGGTATGTATTTTATTGATTTTTATTTGGAGACTGTGTAGTTATTTAATTATTTGTTCAAAAAAGTAGAATTTGATGTTCTAGATTTGAGTCATAGTTCCTGCCTGTGGATATTACGTAGAATATTATATCAATAACATCATTTTCAAGTTTGGAAAAAATGTTGTGAAATATAATATTTTATTGAATATTCATGGATTGTCCCAATTGGACATTTTGTAAAAGTACAATCGGTATATTGAACTTTTGTGGTAGTTGTATATGCATAACCGGTTAATTTCGGCTATTTTTCAGTCTCGTTCCTTATTGTACCAAATGGGGTTTTTAAAACCCGGAAAAAATGCTATAATGAGAAACTGAGACGAGATGCTGCCGAAATTTATGTGAAGTGTATAAGTTATGGATATACGACCATAAAAGTTTGATATACTAATTGTATTTTTATGAATAGGATAAGACACATGCACCTTTAGTTATGAGAAATTAAGTTGAACACATTAATTTATATAGGTAGTAAATGAATTTTTGGTTGGTTAATGATTATGTTTTTGTATATAATTTATATTGTTATGTAGGGACTCAAAATGGCTGAAGGACGCGATTGGATGTATCAGCGGTTAGAAAAGGATACTCGAGAATTAAATCCGTGATTTTGGGAGGGTTTGAATCATTTTTTAAATGTTGCAGTCACGGGTGCAGAATCAAAAGGGTGGGACATGGTAAAATGTCCTTGTAAAAAGTGCAAAATTGATACTTTTTTGATAAAGCTACAGTTGGAAGCGGGTTGGGTAGTGCCAGGATTGATGAAAGCGGCCCAAAAAGAAGCGGGCTGGGTAGCGGATCGCCCCCTACCCAATGCCCATTAAATACGTAGTGTAAATGCTTTATATTGGATGTTCCTACATCTCAATATGTATTTTGAAATAAGAATATCGTTGTTCTGCTCTTGGATGAATGCTTGTTACAATATGTATGTTCAAATAGGTTGTTTCCGACCACTCCGCATTCCGATTTTAGGTACAATATGTAACTTGAAACAAGTGCAATAAGGTGGTTGATCATCACAAAAATCAGATTCCAAAAGATGGAGTAATGGATATAATTTTGAAGCTTATTTCAAGAGGGGAGAAAATGGTTTTTAAAGTACCTCAAAACAAGTGAAGTAACAGTGATGGAGCACCTACCCTAAGTGCTCGGGGTCACCCCCATAAGGCACCCAAGGCTAAGCACCACTTTGATCTGCTCCGAAATTTCCCAAGAGGGCTCGCCTACAAAGAGCCTTGGCTCCAATGGCACCTCATAGCCACCCAAAAGGCACCCATCTGAAAACCCTAACAGTCGTTACCCTTTTGTCTGTCACGTGCGGTTACATGACGAGCTACACAAGTTCATGACTCAAACTGTCCGAGCTGGCATAATATAATTAGTCGGGAGAATATGAACATAACAATATTTTAAACCATATTTTTAATAATATGATGAATTTATGATTTCAAAAAGATTGTTTAAATGTTATTAAGTCAGTTGAATGGACCCCACAATTTCAAAAGTTCGTATTTAAGACTTAGCGTGAAAATAAAAAAAGAGTAGAAAAGTGTAAATTTAAAACCAAAAGGATGTAACTACAGTATAAATCTACGTTCAGGGAGTGAATTTCAATTACGCTTATAACTCTTTCGGTTCAGCCCATATCCCAGAATCCGAAGCCCAAATCCAAGTTCGCAATCCAAATTTCTTCTCCAATTGAGGGAACTGGGAAGAAGAGGTGTTCATGGAAGACGGACGATTACAGTTGAATTGAAGGCAGCTGAAACTGAGGTGAAAACCCGGTTCTTCGAAGCGATGGTATGTTCATTACTTGCTGGCGCTGTTGATGTACCTACTTTGGTAGTATATATGATAGCTTTATAATCTGCATATTATAGGGTAAAGATAGCAGATCCGATTAGCAATTTTATGTTATGTTCGCTCCTCTGGGAACAAATTAAGGGAGTAATTAGTTTCTTCTGTTTGTTGCGGATTGGAAGTGTAAGAAATAATATTCTGGTTTGGAGTTTCTTGACATGTGTGAATGCAGAAAAGAACGGTCAGCTTCTGCTTCTTTAGAATCATCATGAGGCAGCAGAGAACTGCTAATTAAAAGAATCAATTCAAACCAAAATCATGGTTATCTTGGGGACATTGTAGAATAGCTGCATGTTGCATTGGAAGATGGATGGGTGGTCATAGTAAAGGAGCTCAAGTGGTTAAATTCTCTCTTCATGGTTCTGTACACCTGCTCTAGTCCTTCTTCTATCAATTCCAAAACTGTTTGTGGCATTGGTGGCATGTTGATGTCCAATGATCCTTCTAACATCTTCACCACCTCCCCCATTGATGGTCTCGTGAAGACCTCATCTTGAATGCACCAAAACGCAACTCTCAGTGCCCTTGTTAGCTCTTCTTCCTCCACTGCTTCGCCAAGTCTCCTGTCCACAACGTTTAGGGGTGTCCCTTTTTTCATTTCCTGGAAATAGGAAACACACGTTGTAAGTCTAATTAGCAAGAGCAGAAATAGGAGAAACGATTGAAAATGGAGATGGCATGTGGTTTTTGTAGTGTGCTTGCCTTGTATGCCCATCCTGGATAGAAGAAGTCATCAGCATCATATGACATGTCCAGATTTCTCCGACCCCCGATGATTTCCAATAGAAGCATCCCATAGCTGTAGACATCAGCCTTGACAGTTATGGGCCGATTGCTTACCCACTCAGGGGCTAGATAGCCTCTGGTTCCTCTCACCATGGTCACAACATGGGAATGCTCTCTTCCCATTAACTTGGCTAACCCGAAATCTGATACCTTGGGACAAAAGTTTTCATCTAACAAGATGTTTTCCGGTTTGATATCGCAGTGGATTATCCGGTTCCTGCACTGCTCATGAAAATATGCTATTCCTTGTGCAGTGGAAACTGCAATATTGAAGCGTGTTGGCCAGTCTAGTATTTTGTCACTGTGGGATTTGTAGGAAGAGAAGATCCATTTGTCAAGAGATCCATTTTTCATGAACTCATAGACTAGAAGACTGCAAGGTAAAACTGAAATTTACTGCTGAATTCACATGTCATAAATTACCGAAAATCTATATAGGAAAGTGAAAAGTTGTGCTAACCGGTGTGAGCCTTCTGAGCAGTAGCCACAAAGGTGTACCAAGTTCATATGATGCATGGAGCCAATTGTGTTCACTTCTGTGATAAATTCCTTCTCTCCATGCGGCGAAACACGTTCAAGTTTCTTTACAGCTATCAAAGTTCCATCTATGAGGCTTCCTTTATAAACACTTCCAAATCCTCCTGCGGAACAACACAAGTTTAGGATGCATTAGTAAACATTCTATTGTTTCAATTCCCGTAATTTATGTTTAAAATTGAGTTAACTACCTGTCCCAAGCAGATGCGAAAAATTGGAGGTTCGTAGTTGCAAATCTCGATAGCTGAAACTCATCGGTGCATCAGCCAGTAACAAAGAGCTTTCCATGGCTCTCGTCAAGTATCTCCTTCTATGAACACTATAGTAAAGTAACAAGCACAGAAGAGCAATGAGCACACCCATGGTCAGTAAAATGGGCAGAACCACAACCTTAGTGCTAGTTCCTGAAGAACCATCAGAGCTTTCAGCTTTTCCTGGTGGCACCCACGAACCATCAGGCGTGACCTTCATGAAAAGGGTTGATCCAGGGTCCTCAAACCCGCCAAAGTCGAGACTCCTTAAAACCCAACAATAAGGACTCTCATCCTCTAACCCATATACAGAAGCAATGCACTCACAATCTGATAAACAAGCATCACCACATTTGGAAACTGTTGGAATGTCACTGTAATTTGCAATTACTGAATATTCTGAAAAGTAGTAATTGGTTTGCTGAACAGTTGCAATCTTGAATTTAACTGTCTGATTCTCGCTTCTGTCTCTGCAGTTTCCTATTTCTGACGAGTCCATGGAGCAACTGCTGTCTCCTCCTGACTTAGAAGTTCCCGGCAAGCAAGTACAGGAAGCATTAGTTTTGCTTCTGTCCAAATTGCACACCCCGTTGCCACAGATTCCTGCAATATCACAAGGATTCGACACTGCAGCCCACTCAGGCACCCACTGGCGAGATCCATTAACATCATTGTCCCATCTATATAAACGTACATTACCATTCGTCTCTATGATCAATCTCCTCAGGACAGACAAGCGTGTGTTTATTGACTTGTTTGTAGCCGAAGCAAGGCCATTGTAGTTGTTATCTTGCTTGTAAACATAAACTGCCCCATTTGCAGATTCACCATAAACAATTCCAAAGCTTCCCGCTTCATCCAGAACAGCCACAACTTCCCCTGTTACATTGGAGATGTCTGGTCCAGACCAATACGAGTAATTGTTATAGGCTTCAGAAGAAGCGTCAGTCACTTGGGGCAGATTGTAAGTTAAGCCAAGGCTAAGTGAAGTTGGCTGCTGAAGCATCTTGAGGGCATAGTAGCCCCCGTGTGACGGAGACTTGAAAGATGTCAACTCCATAGCAGCCGTCAGGGGCTGGTTAGGGAGGAGGGTGTCAGATGGGTGTGAAAAACTCTGCCATATGAATTGGTTGGTAGAAGAAAGGAGCACGAAGTTGCCGGACTCTGACATGACAGCAAAAGCGATCCCGGAGTGTGAAGTGTTTGATGTCCAAACCGTGGTGGTGCCATCGACGAGGACCAGGTTTCCAGAATTGTCCAGCTCCAAGACTGCATCTTTGCCGACGGGTGAGTTTCTATATAGTAATATAGGTCATATCATTGAGTGAAAAATTGTCGCATCATCATATTTTTACCTGCAAGAGCTTTAGTAAAAGGCTAGAGATGGAAAATAGCTGGCGGCTTTCTTTCCAAGTCAAGAAACCAGTTGCCAAACTAGCCACATTTATAACCTAGTTTGGTATGTACTTTATCTCTTTTTGTTACAGGGAGCGTGATAGACAAGAATTGAAGCAATAACAAAGAAGTTGTGGAGAGTGAAGACTCACCTGTTAGCAGACCAGACCAGTGCTCTGTCTCCAGCAGGAAGCTGCGCGAACCAAATCCCGAGCAGGAAGTGACCATCAGTGTCCGAAGGAGTGAAACCAAAAGCAAAGGTTCCATTGTCGGAGTCCCAAGTTTGTGCGTTGCTGGCCACCAACCTGGAACCCAACTCAATTTGGCTGGCATTGCAATATTGGGAAACCAAACCCAGAAAAAACAGAGCAGCCCATAAACAGCACGCTCGAGAAGCAGCCATAGCTTGAGCTGCCTCCGACTGCTGAGCCCTACCTACAGGAACTGGAAAGGCCATTGCTTTATAGAGCAATGAACAGAATGCAATAATTGTGACAAGTGTACTTTGGGTGGGTGAGCTACAACTTTGACAATCGGAAGTTCGTATCAGATTGGTCGGTCGATTCGAAAAGTGCACGTTCCTGAAGAAGATGACTGAACCGAAAGCAAGCCAGCAGCTCGTTGACACGTAGTAGAAGCAGCGAAGCTCATTTTGAGCTCCTTCCATGTTTTTCTTAAGGATGTTGAAAGGTTTGAAACACGATATTAGGGGGTTTCAAACCTACATTGTTTGAGGCTCGTTTTTTTACTTGATGATTTTTCGAAAATCGGACCTCCGAAATTCACGTCCGAAGTGAAAAAATATTTTTCACGTGAAAATTTTTTCACTTAAATTTCGGACCGCCTTGATCCGCCGTTATACCCATCGTCGGCCACCATGACCACCACTGTTGGAACCACCGGTCGATGGCGCACCTCCCAGACCCAGGTCCGCCGCCCTAAGTCGTAGCTCAGCCGCCGCTGTCGCCGCCGGAGATGAGTGGGGTGGGATTTCGGTCCCTTCCGCCGCCACCAACCACCACGGTTAGCTTCCCCATGAGAAGACGAAGCTAACCCACCCTCCCACGTTTCCGGAACTGCTCCGACGAAGGAGAAATTCGCGGTTAACCGCCACGACGAATTCGCGGTTAACCGCCACGACGAATTCGCGGTTAACCGCTTCGATCCGCCGTTCTCTCCGTCTTCGACCACCCCAACCACCACCGTTGGAACCACCGGTCGACGGCGAACCTCCCAGACCCAGGTCCGCCGCCCTAAGTCGCAGCTCAGCCGCCGCCGTCGGTGGGATTTCGGGCTGCCTGGGATTTTTGAAAAAGTTGGGTGGTTTGAGGGGGTTAATTGATGTGGTGAAATTTTAATGGTGATTTTATCAAAAATGAGTGAATTTTTATTTCTCACTATCAAAGGTTTGACACCCCCTATTATGTTTGATTGAAATTCGGACCGAATAAAACATACTCATTAACTCATTCATATGAACTTACATCATTACCTCATTGTAAACTCATTCTCACTCATCCCAATTCACTCGATATACTCCTTAAACGGATGCATTTATAAGGATAAAAGTGGACTAAAGTAAAATATAATGAGAAAATATCATTTTATTTGGGATAAAAATATTTTGAAGTTGTGACAACATATTTGGGACGGAGGAAATTGGGACCAGAAAAGATTGTTTAACCTTATGATATGGCAATTTTCATATTTTTTAAAATAATCTTTTTAGTTATTAGTCTTTGGTGGTAATGAGTGAATAGTGTACAAGTCATGATCATACCTGAATCATTCAAAGAAAATAATCGCGCAACAAATTCAACTGTTTACATCACTTATTATTGACAACTTCCAAATTCACTTATTATTGGCAATTTTCATACTTTTGGATGCGTTTAAGCACACCCTAAGTGCTTAAGAGGATTAAATAATTACAATTATACCATTTCATCCATTGCAAAAAAAAAAATCGCCTACTCGTCACTTTTCTTTCAACTTGATCGATCACCCTCTTCTGGTTTCAATTTTTATTCTTTGCAACACCTTCAATCAATATAGCTTTGTGTTTTTCATTTCATTTACAAACTCACAGTACATGGCCTACAAGACACGTAACCACATCCACAAACTTGCAATAATCTTTTAATAGAACTTACGTAGAAGTTCCAACAGATTGAAATGTTTTCTCATAAAGATCCATTTGATGTTTCTTGTACATGAAGTATTGACAGTGAAGTCTGGCGATCGTCATCATGACAACAGAAAAAAGTTTTATGATACACTGCTGTAATTTCATGATACCCTGATAGGAAAGTCATGATAAGATATTAAAAAAAATGATACTTGTACAAAAAATCACTGATGCAGCGTAGAAAATTAATGATGCACTAGTGAAAACTCAACGATGCAGCGTAAGAAATTAATGATATATAATGAAAAAAAATGATTCTTATACTTGATAATGCTCGTAGTGAAAAAAATGATACTCGGTAACGGACTTTGAAAAATCATCAAAACATATGATATGATATGGGTCTCTTTCTCCTCGTCTTTTTTTTTCTCTCTTCCCACTCGTCTAATTATTTTTAAATTTTTATTTTAGAAAAAAATATACATTTTTTAAAGAATTGAGAAAATGGAAATGACATTTGTGTAAATATACATTTTTTGATCTGCGGGTCACGATCAAAGACCGACAATCGTCGAGTGGCAAGCGAAGATTGTCGAGTCGTGAGCGGCGAGAGCAACGACGAGCGTCTAACGGGACTGGGGATAAGGCCGATCAAACGATTATTTCGATTTTAACCAAAACTGAATAAACAATTTATTCAATTTTTGGTTTTCTGATATTAGTAACCGAATTAACCGAACTGCACTTAAAACCGTAATAGCTAAATACCAGAATTCGATTCGGTTATTATCTAAAATAACTTAAATTTTTTGAGCTTGAACCTTAAACATCAATTTTACTTGTACAAAGTCTCACAATATTAGGGATTTAGGCTTAGCCGGTTAGCATATGGGCCGAGTAGTCCATGGATTAGGGGCTAAGTAGTATAGGATATGAGTTGGCATCAGTGGCGGATCCATGAATTTCTTTGAGTGGTGTTCATATCATACATTATGATATAAAAATTCTTACAATTGACCCCTGCGAAGTTTCGTACCTTGAAAATGCCTTAAAATTACATCATTATTGATACCAGTAAATACATCGTTTTCCATATAAGTTACTAAACAATTTGTCAAAAATTTATATGCCATCCAATATTTATAGTCACTGAACCAATCTAGATTAAAACGACGTAACCTACCTCCAATATCTCTTTGCTGAAATGTATGTCGAAGAGGTTGAAAAGGACCTTTTTGAAGATATGCCCTTCTAATCTCATCTCTAGTATTTGGATTGTAACTCTCAATAATTTTTGAACGTTATCCTGCGCCAAAGCTATTTACCAACTATTTGTTAAACCAACTAGTTGTGTAAAGACTAAAATGCCATTTTAAAAAATATCTAAAACTGCATTTTTTTTCACTGATCTTTTTATGTTACGTGATCGTTTTATGTTCTCGTCTACAATGTTGGGCACCCTTCTATTGCGACTCCTTCTCTCGCTCTCGCTTCGTTCTCTCAACCTTCATCGTCCGACGAACTCCCGGAGGCATCTTCAACGTCATTGCTATTCTGGACGATCGTGGAGGTTGCAGCAGAAGACGATGCAATCTTCATCTTGGAGCCACAGACCTACAGTTCTGCACCTCAACCACTGCAAGAATCTACAAATCTCCACCTTCACCAGAACGTGGCGGCTCGACGTCAAAAGGGCAGTCGATCGTGATCCGTGGCGGCTCTGATCGTGATTTGTAAATTATCACCGTGTGTTCAACAGCTGAGGCGAACGATGCGACAAAGTTCTTCTCGCTGTCGGAGCTTCTTCGTCATAATCTTAAGTAGGTAGCAAGTTTCACGAACCAGCTTTTCCATTTGATGAAATCGGAGAGACGATGGGGAAAGATGATCGCGACGGATTCCGACGACACTTCCATCCATGCGATGAATTCGAATGTGTGGTGTCCTCTTCCAAATCTGGACGAATCTTCAGATCTAAACGAGCCGCGCGACCTTGGATCTCGAGGGCGAAGATAATCAGAGGCAGAATTACGAGCAACAAAACTCGTGGGTGAGTGACGGTTTCCAATATTATTAGACATTATAATACTTGACAGTAGACAACATAAACATTTGAAATAGACAGTATTACATATCACCTTAGACACTATGCAGTTAATTAATAAATTAACTAAAACTATTTTATAGAATTAACAATTTTACATTGAAAAAAATAAGTTTTTACTGTTTTCTATGCAACTAATTGTAAGTAATTGACAGTTTCACTATCACTAAAAATGTGCAAAACAAATAAATGAACAGTTTCCAATATTTATTCAGACACTATATCACTTTTTAGTAGACACTATCAAAATGTGTAAAATAACTAAATAATCAGTATAAACTCTTTTAATAGACAATATTGAATATCACATTAGACACTATACAATTAATTATAAATTAATAAATATTATTTTATATTATGTTAGAAACGTTTTTATAAATTCTAAAATAACTTTTTACGATTCAATTAATTATTTATAATGAAATATACAGTTTATCTATCACCGAAAATGTGCAAGGTAAATAATTAAACAGTTTCTAATATTTATTAAAACATTACAGCGCTTTCTAATAAACACTATAGAAATGTGTAGAACACTAAATAAACTATTGTAAAATACTAAATAGACAGTACTGCGTATCAATTTAGACACTATATAATTAATTTTAAATTGACTAAAAATTATGAAAATTGCAGCGACGGCGATGTCGCCAGTGGCGATGGTAGTGACGGTGGTGACGGCGGCCGCATTGGTGGTTCCGGTGGCCATGACGGTGGCACTACGTAGAGAAGCTGCGGATTTACTGTGGCCTCCACCGTAGTAAATGTCGCGGTAAATGACTTTTACTGCGGCGAAGGCTGCAGTAAGCGGTTTTCTCTATGTAGTGTGGTGCCGGCGGCCGTGGTGGTGGTTCCGGCGACCGCGACAGTGGTTCTGGCGACTGCGACTATGGTTCCGACGGTTGCACCGGTGGTGCCGGCGCCCGTGACGGTGGTTCCGCGCCCGCGGAGATGGTTCCGGCGGCTGTGGCGACAGTGAGTGTGGTGGTGAGGGTGGTTGATAGTTTTAGGTGGGAAGGGTAATTTAGTCCTCAAATTTTTATTTAATTAATTATATTAATTAGCTAGTATTATGAGCTATTTGTGATTTTTCCAACTAGTGGATAAATAAAAAGACCGGTTATCCTGGATCAATTGGAAGATTATTTTGGTCGACATCATCTCTAAATGAACTTTGACCTTTGCTACAATTTTCGGACTTATCTCCGAGTGAACTCTCTTGAGTTGGTGTTGTGTGACCGTTGTCTCTTCTTGTTTTACATCATGTACTGATAAAAATTAAGAAAAATTTACCCCGTTTCCCAAATTTTGGTGGATATTTGACGCAAAAACAAACCTAAGTGGTAAAATATATCCAACCTGCAAACATTAGTGGCAAAATGCTCATTTTTCCTTTTTTTTAACTACACCGATGAGCCAGGCGTGCTCCCCTCTCTAAATAAAATAAAATAAAATGCAAAAATTGACATCGATCGGTTGTTGAATACTATATTGCAGTAAAATAAAACATTTTTTTAAAAGAAAAATAAAATAAAATGCAGAAATTGACATCGATCGGTTGTTGAATATTTTAAAATAATCGCAAGTATCTTCTAATATGTAATGGAGATAGTACAATCGTAGAAGTCATAGATGGTTGAAATAAAAAGATAACAGACACTTCTGAAAATAATGTCTATAAAGTGAAATAAAATTTCGAAGTGTATCTTTTTGTATGGAATGGAGTGGAGGTAGTGTTTTTTTTTTTAACTGCAATTCCATTAATTGAAGAAGAGAATAAACCGGGAAGGGACAACGTGCTTGACATTCTGTAACGTGCTTGACATTTTGAGTGGTTTCTAACGTGCAACACGTTGAAATTTGTCTTTTTCCAACGGCTCGCACGTTGGAACATTGATCTTATCAACGCGCAACCCGTTGGAAATAAAATTTCCTAACCACTACTTATTACTTATAAATTCTTGATCAATTCAAATCTTAAATAATTGCCCTTTTGTTTGAAAATTTCTTTATTTCTTAATTACACTTTCTAGATCACAATTAACAACTTAAAATTGCTCCATCTAATGCTAGCCATGAGTGATGCCTATTTTGTTAAACAATTATTTATTGTCATACCAAATTTGAAATAAAAATTTAAACGGTCAATTAGTATAAAAAATATGTTCTTAATTAACTAGTAAAAATATGTTGTTAATTAACTAGTTAGTTCTATTTTATTTTCACTTGTATTTATTTTCATTACTATGTTCTTAATTATTATTACTGTTTCATTATAAAAAATAGTTTTTAAAGAAAACTCTAATCACATAAAATGGTTAATCATTTTCGTATTCGAAAAAAGCAATGTTTTAAAACATCCATAATCCTTAGAACCTATAAATTGTCAATCTAAAAAGTTACTAATAGGTTTTTTGTTGGTACAACTAATACTTCCAACGCGTCGACTGTTGGATGCTTTCATATACCAACATGCAACCTGTTGGTAAGAGAGATTTTCTTTTTTTTTCAAGTAGAATCATTTAGTTTTTTATTATACCAACAAGCAATCCGTTGGTGATTTATTTTTTCCGGCTATACCACGGTCTGCGCGTTGGTGTAGTTAAACCGGTGGTTAGTGAATAGTCACCGGTGAATATTCCAACATGTTGACTGTTGGAAATTACCAACGAACTTGTTTGCTCGTTGATACTGACCGTTGGTTTTGTACCATTTTCTAATAGTGAGAATTTCTGACATGAATACCGCCAAGAATATCTCGAATAACTCTATTCCACTATTTAATAGAATGCGTGTAGATTTTCAAGTTTCTTTCATCCACAAATGATACACAAATAGTAACTGCTAACATAGCTCTCAGGACCTTGACTTTATGAGATTTCCCTCTTGACATGTTGAGGATCCATCTACTAAATTTAGTCCAAGGGCAGCCCTCTGAAGCTTGCAAAGGGTCACCCTTCAATCAAAACCTTTCTCTGCTTCTACGTGTCTGAGAACTTTCTCCTCGCCACTTCACAGCTAAAATCCAGGTTGGGGCAGGCATTGAGAATGGTCTCCGGTACTCCCTTGATGGTGAGGCTATTTGAAGGTGTCGTAGTAAACAAACGGGGCATTGTACTGGCTAAAGCAAGCGTAGGCCTCATCGTTCCCAAAGCAGAGGCGGAGGGAGGGCCGGCAGCAGTTGCCACCACCATGCATGCATCCCATAAAAACGACAAGTTGATGATCTCAAGTTTGATACATTTATCCATCTGATTCATAACATAACCCATGCATGGACTTTATTAATCAATTGATAAATATTCATGGATAATATCAAACTCACTTTACTAACTTAAGTCGTGTCATTATTCAAACATGTAATTTTTTTTAAGTTTTGTAAAACTTAATCAACCAACCAATTTTGAAATCCTTATATATGATGCCATTTTAAATTTTTGTAAATCTAGCTAATGGCTAGTACGTAATTAATGTGTAATTTTGTCAATATTACACAACTATAAAAGTTGAAGGGTTCATAATTGTGATTATTGGCCTGAAACAAATTAAACGAACCTGAAACCGACGAGTTCTCTGACCCAGTCGCATGCAGGGACTCGATCGATTACTGACCGCCTCTCCGAAGAATTAACTAACTAATTAACTGATCAGCTTAGTCAATAACTCATTCACGTGAAATGATGGATTTTGATTCAAGTGTATACTTTCATATACTAACTATATCGTTAATCCTTCCGGCCGAAATCTCGTAGTTGCAGCCACTTTCCTGTTTGATTGGTTGGCGAGGAAATAGAACCCCTTAATTTCCATGGCAGTAGTCTAGCTATATATAAATAAATTCCGCCAAGATATATTAATTAATGGTTGTTGGAGCCAAACTTGACCAACCAATAGCGCAGTTCTCTTCAGGTTGAAGGCAGCAATTTACTTCCATGTCCAAGTTTGTTCTTAATTGTACATAATTACAGGATTAATTAAATTTGTTTTAGTAGTAGTGAATTTAGGAGCTAGCTGGGTTTGTGTGTTTTTGTCTCCATGACTCTCAGGTGCGGTTAATTCCAAGATAGAAAGAGTCAATTCCTAGAACTGGGCACAATCAGGTAAAAAACTTACTGCTTTGACCGGTAAATAATTTGCTATATAATTAATTTGTGGGATTGAATTGATCTTACTGGAAGGAGCTAGCTAGCTAGGATCATATGATTAAACTAATTTCATCTCTTTAATAATTAACGTACTTGGCTGCACTTTCCCTGGTGTTTTCAGAAGCATTACGTATTTTGTTTAGTAATTCAGAATGAGTTAGCAATGAATCGATCGAGTAAATATGTTACATATATGCTCTAGGGAGGAGGTAGCTAGTCTTGTCTGTCTATATATAAATACTCCTATAATATAAAAGCTGGACAGTATAGTAGTAGGTAATAAATAATAATCCTTCCTGATTTTCATTGTGTTCCATCTTTCTTACTCCCATCATTTTGTTGGGAACGTAAACCTGCATGCTATGATTGAGAGAGCTGTGACAGTAATTAGAATATTGAACCTAGGTGCTAGGTAGAGTTAGTTCAACATGATTTGTTTAGCTAATTTATAACATCATGACACACTCGGCCATATATATACATACTTGTAGAGTTGCAGTTTTAATTAGTACTCCTATTTTTTAACTAGCTAGGATCATTCATAATTTTCTAACATCAACTCAACTCCTCCTTCCTTCCTAGCTAGCTAGCTTTTTAGATGTAATGAAAGGATCATGTTCTGCCAGCCAGCTTTGTGTTCCTTTTCCAATCAAAACATTCATTCCCTTTTCTAATTCTATTATATAGTATTCTACTAGTTAATCATCAATATTGCTTCATCAAATCCCCCCTCCCTGGCTTTTGCCTAGCTAATTGTCCTTGTCCTGAGAGAGGGTACATACAATACAATAATGTGGGGACCGATTGATTGGTTTCAACTCACTTTCTGATCATTTTTTGGCTTTGGCACAGAAACCTAGGTCACTGTCTGTTCCATCCCCAGACAGTGCTAGGGACCGCTGTCTGCTCTTTTCCTTTCTTATACTCCAAATTTCCCTCCTGGCTCCAAGCTTCTGTAAAATTAGCATTTCCAAAGAAAAAGACATACCTTTTCCTTCCTTCCTTGTCTACCAAATTTGGGTAGATTTGTTCTCACCACCACTCAGCCTACCTGCTAGCTAGTGGATGCCAACGACTCAAATTTCCTAATTAATTACCAACAGAACTTCATATCTGCATGCACCTGCTTTTTTTTTGTTGATAATTTGAGATAAACATCATGTTTCAAGTGATCATGAGTTACAGACAAAACAGAAGTATAGCTAGCTAAATGATCATGACGACTGTGAGGTTGAGAATATTCATTTTAGTTGTGTAACATTAATATTTTCTGTGAGATATATGCATGGCTACACTATATATATTGGTATTTATGTCTCCCATGTCCTCTTTCATGTTTGTTAATTCATATGCTGTAATGAATCAAATCAAATGGGTGTATGGGATGGAGGGGGTATTAATTATTTTGTAGTGATCTACTTTTGTGATGCTTGATGCATGTTTCCTAGCTAGCTCGGAGAAATTTTCTGATCCTTAGAATTTTTATGTATACAATAAAATGATACTGTTTGTTCTTCAAATATTCAGTTCATCAACTTTGTTTCTGACGTTTCATAGAACATCTTAAGGTGATACTGTTGATCACATGCAACTCTATGCGATTCTACTTGCATCTACTACTACACTTATGATGGTTCAAATTAATAAAAAGTTATGTCATGCTTTGTTTGTAGGTCCTTTAGCCGTTAGGATGGAAGCATCAGGATGGTGAAACCATCCTTTCAAAACTAACCGTACTAGCTAGATCATCCAAACATGCATATTGCTAAACAAAATGTCTGGTGTAGCTACATGACAAATTGAAAAGAATATGTGAGTGACATCAACGATTTGAGCCTCAAATTTGTTGATGTATATATATATATGCAGAATATTGTTCTAGCTAGCTAGCTAGGGAAATGATGATGATATCATTTTGATGTGTCGTGGAGCGGTTTGTGGTTGTTCATGGACGGACGGACGGACGGACGGCTTTCTCTTAATTAAACTACTTAATACTATATTTCTCATTGGAGCAGTTATATAGCTAGGTCGTCGTGTCTTCTATATATTTTGGTAAAGGCCGGGAAGAACCAAAGCCAAACTGAATAATGGTTTAGTAGTGTGTATGAAGCTATAGCGAATAGCTCGTCATCTCTGTTACTGCATGCTGACGGGGACTGGAGCATGCAAATATCTCTTAATTCACTCTTTTGAAATTAAGATGAGAGTGTTGGACTGTGGGGTTTAAATAAAATTGATGTAACTGTACAGAAAAAAGAGGAAAGAGTGGTAGTGGGGGCTCACATCTTTTTTTATATCTTCTCCTTTCCTCTTTTCAATAATTAAATCTCGTTGTCTCTTGCCAAACAACCGTATGATATTAATGGTTAGTGGGAAGACTAATTATATATAGAAGGTATATATAAATAAGCGATCCTAATTACACATGTACCAGATTGTAGTCTCTTTTAAATTTTTGGTACTGGAAATTCTCTCTTAATCATCTCATTCTTTTGCACCACATACTCTCTCTTCCATTCTAATTAGTCGTTGCTTTGTTTTGCAGCAATGGAAACCTCCCAACCTCTCTCCATTGAAAGCTTTTCATACAGCTGGTTGGTGAACCTGACGCCTTCGTTGGAAAGCCTAGACAGTGCTCTAGGGGGTTCGCTTGATGCATGTGATGAAGCTTCTTTCATTGAAATGGACCCAAGAATGCCACCCTCCAAGAGATTCTTCAGAAACTCACAGGCGGATCTCAAGTTTGATTTTCCCATTTCACAGTCACCTGTCACTCTCGTCCATGCAGATCAGCTCTTCTCCAATGGTTATGTCATGCCTCTCTTTGTTGATCCCTTGAAGGTGGAAGCATATAACTCCTCCACCTCCACCTCCAGTACCAAAACCCTCCCAACCTCTTCCCATCCAGTTCCTTCCGGCGAAAGCAACCCTTCTTCTTCCTTCACGAGGTGTCCCAGAATGTCGAAACGGTTGTTCTCCAAGTACCTGGACTTTTTCAGGCCGCTGTATCGACGAATAAGGGGGCATAAATCGCGGTCTAGAGCGAGAGGTAGCGGTTCAAGAGTTGGGACATCAAAGGACTGGTTTTATTCTGCTGATATTCAAACATCTCCTCGAATCAGCAGCGCCTACTCTGCTGATGATTGGCGAAAGTCTTGCGACTCCGAGAGCTCCATCTATGAAGCTGTTCTGCATTGCAAGCGATCAATCGGTATGTTCATAATGTCATTATCATTGCTGAGTTTGGTCTTGTGTACTTCTGGAATAAGATTCTGGTTTTGACATGACTGATTTGTCCTGTAGAAAAACAATGAAGGATGAGGAGGAGGAGGAGGTCAGTATCAAATCCACATGGGAGAGAGAGGAAATAATTAAAGAGGTGGCAAAGATGAGACCATCACAAACTTGTCCTTTGTCCATATCTTCTCCCCTTTTCTGGAATGAGGTGATGAAAATGCTGTCCCTGCCCATCACATGCGCTTGCTATTTAATTCCCCATCACCACAACTGATCTTTCTGTATAGAACAAGAAAAAGAAAAGGAAATCTTGGGGCTTTCTTCTTTATATGGTGGAAGAAACTCTCAACATGAATTCTGCACAATCTGCTGCTTTCCTTGCTGATAATTATAAGTTATTAAACTTATAGTATATAATACTAGTATAATATACTATAAGTTATTAAACTTATAGTATATAATACTTAGAGTATATATTTATTTATTTATTCGGTTACTTGTAGCTAGGTAGACTATGCTATGATCTCTTAATTCATGCGTAAATAATAATGGCATGAAATGAAGATGGCCCAATTTTGTTGTCTTTATCTGATATTATATGTTATCTTCTATCTCCTTGTTTATCCTTCATTTCTCAATTAGCACGCAAATTAAGAAATTAAGGAGAAAAAGAGAAGTTCCCCCACATGCTAAAAGCATTAATTGCCGTTCGTTGGATAGTACTACTCCTTGGACTAAAAAAGAATGACTGTTTGGTTTTCAATACTAGTATTTAATTTGGGGGAAATGCACAAAAAATTCTATATATTTGTCATTTCTAACGAATAAGTTCTAAAAGTTTTCAAATTTACGATCAAGTTCTTAACATTATAAATCGC
Organism: Stellera chamaejasme; assembly: GCA_024586325.1. Taxonomy (NCBI): domain Eukaryota; kingdom Viridiplantae; phylum Streptophyta; class Magnoliopsida; order Malvales; family Thymelaeaceae; genus Stellera; species Stellera chamaejasme. The sequence continues at coordinate 5,650,491 of CM044982.1, read as the reverse complement.
AACTCATAAGAGTTCTAAATTAACATTGTTGTACGTGTGTCTGTGACATAATGTTAACACCATTTTTTTTATTATGAACACGTAAACGTTGATTCAAGTTCTATAGATTTACAAGATAACATCTTAATCCTGTAGAATTCCGAGATAAATGGAGTAATGGTTAATATGATCACTCGCCATACAGCCAGTTTGTATAATACCACGTACCAATACCGGCCATGGTATGAAATATCGTATCGTACCGGCCGGCACGCCGGTTTCGTACAACCAACCAGTATCATTTAGGCTAATTTCGCATCGGTGCATGTACCGATCGTACCGACCGTTTCGGTCATACCGGTGTACCAGACGAATTGAAATGATGAAAATGGCGGTACATGACACAATTGTGAGAAATTTAAAAGTTTAAGGTTAAAATTGTAAGAAAATGGTAATACATGTTGGTGTTATCTTGCTATTACTGCATCATTTTCTTTGTTTGTGGGCTTTTGAGTCTACTTGAAAGCTCTATCAAATTATTTGTGGACAGTTGGTTGTTAAAACTTCATTTATATTTTGTTATTTTTTATATTTATATTCATTATTGTATATAAATATAAATATATTTATATATTTATGGACCGGTACACTATTTTCGGTACATTCGAAATATCTCTGATATATCGTTACTATCTCATACCATTAACAAAACAATACAATGTCCGATACGATATTTTACACCATGAGTAAAATCCGTCCCCGGTCCCTCTTTTTATCTTTGCGACCTATTCTGATCCCATATTAACTTTTTGCTTTAAAATGATCCTAAATTTAAGTTACGCGTCATGTTCCGGTCCTTTCCGTCCATTTCAGCCGTTAAAATGAACGGTTGAGGTGAAAAGACCTTTTTACCTTTAATTAATTGCTATTATACACCCCAATCTTTTAAACATAATCAATTTCACCCCAATTATTTTCAAACATCACCTTCGCCATCTTCCACGGCTCCACTGACTCATTTCCAGCCACGTTACCTCCCCTCGCCGGAGCCATCGTCGGTGCCTCCCTCCTACTCGCCTCCTACATCAACTGCCGCTCCTCTGCCTACGTAGACGACGATGGTGGAATCAAACATTGAAGTTGTTGCAAGTTGAGAGCCGCAGTGAAGCTCGTAGGTCCGGCGGGTCTGTGGTGTTCTGGCGACGAGGAGCGGCGGAATCGGTCGGGGAAGGAGCTATGTCCGCTGGAGAAGACGTCGGCGGTGATTGAGAGGTTCGAGCGCGGCCGGTGGAGTCGAATTTTGGCGGATCTGGCCCACTGCTCCTAGGTGGATTTGCTGGAATCGGTGGTCGGCGGCGATTTCATATTCGGCGGTGGTGCAGGGGTCTTTATAGTGGTGCAGGAGGCGGAAGGACGAGGAGGACGAGGAAGGTTGGGCAAAGTGAAGTATTATGAAGTGTGGGGGTTAATCTGTAAGATTTAAAAGTATTTTGGGTAGATTTGAGTAAGATTTAAAAAATTGAGGTCTATTGTAATAATTAATGCATGGTAAAATTGTCTTCTTACACTTCTACATCCATTTTAACTGCTGAAATGGACGGAAAGGACCGGAACAGGACGCGTAACTTAAATTTAAGACCATTTTAAAGCAAAAAGTTAATATGAGACCGAAATAAGTCACAAACATAAAAAGAAGGACCCGAGGCGGATTTTACTCTTTTACACCATGGTACCGGCCCTGGCTATAAGCCAATAAGCCTTGTGCTTTGGGCCACAATTTGAAGGAACCCCCAAAAAACCAAGATATGCATAGAAAAAAAACATGTACTAATATTTGTAATTTTCATATTTATTTTTCAAATTTTATAGCATATTATTATTAGTTTTATTGTTGTGTTGTGACATACATATTTTAAAAATAAAAAATTGTATAAATTTAATTTTGACAAAATATCCCAATTTTACTTTTCGTTGGAGCCTTAAAAATCTCAGTACCAGCCCCGCCACGTAAGTAAGTGGTAGTGGTAGAGCTCGGATTCAAAATTTTTAATTGTTTTTGTGGAACACCACATAAATGTTAGTATTCACAAAATTCCCAAACGCATTCAGTTTGAATATATATAAAAGGATCACGTCACGTGATGTTGATTTTGTGCAATAAGCTTCATAACTTACTATTGGTCAAGCTTGTCATGTGAACAGATTGGTGTTAGTTTATAATTTATGTTCACACAGATAAATAAGTGGACTAACCCAAAAAAGGAGTCCGTTTGCGCATTTTTTTAATTCGTTCGTTTTGTTTATATATAGTATATGTTGATATTACTTCATTACGAGCTTGTTTATCTACTACTTATATGTTATAACATATACCAATCCAATAGTCAAGTAGAGCCTAGCTTACACTTCCTATTTTCTTAATTGTCGAAAATATCCCTAAAAAACCCCTACACCACTCCACGACCTGAAACTGATGACGATCTTCATACTATGGCTGCCGCCGCCGCTGCCGTCGCCACCGTCACAACCATCGCCACCACCGTCGCCGCCATTGCTGCCACTACCGTCGCCGTCATTGTTGCCACTGCAATTTTTGGATCAAGAATTTTAAAAATTATTCCAACATTTTCTCCGTTAATTTATAATTAATAGCATAGTATCTAAAGTAAAACGCAATACTGTCAATTACAATAAATTATACTGTTTAATTAGTTATTTTACATATTTCTATATTGTCTATTACAAAATGATATAAGGTCTGAATAAATATTAAAAACTGTTTCTTTACTTGTTTTGCACAATTTAAGTGATAATGAATTTGTCTATTACTTTATAAACAATTAATTACATAGAAAATCGTAAAAACTTATTTTGTAGTGTACAAAAGTAGTTATAACATGATATAAAATATTATTCGTTAATTTATAATTAATTACATAGTGCCTAATGTGATGTGCAATACTGCTACTACCCGATATTATACAATTTATTTAGTTATTTTACACATTTTCTATAGTATATGTTTGAAAATAATATAATGTCTAAATGAATTTCGAAACTGTTTGAATTAAATTACAGAAGTGTTATCAGATCAGAAATGACGCCTTCAAGCAAAGAGACGTGTCAGGAGCAATCAACAACACTAGATCTCATTCTCTTCCTTCGATGACGGCTTATCAGAGACTCCAAATTTGATCCTTCGCCGGATATTGACGTCGCGCTCCAGATCGCGACTAGAGATCACGACAATGGACGGTGGGATGGTTCCGCGATGGTTTCTGTTCATGGAGGTCGCTGGCGACTATGGAGCTTCGTGTTGGGGTTTGTCCAGATCTGGAAGCCCAAGGAGTTGAGGATCAATCATGGTGGCCAGAGTTGATGGAGATCGTGGTGGCCAGAGTCGGTGGAGATCGCGATCGCGATGGAAATCCGGTGGTCCGGTCATCTCTCTGGCAACTGAAGCTAGCGGTGGAGCTCTCTACATCGCGACTTATGATCTGGTTGCGTCGCCGACATTGTTTACGGTGGAGTAGGAATGGCGACTGTTCGGTTTATCCACGGATGGGGTATAACTACGACCATTAACCGCGGTTTTTTTGATATCCACGGTTTTGCGAATTTTCTTATGCGGTTTCTAGTTGACACCCATAACCGCATAACCATGGTTATCCGCGATTTGCGGTTATAACCACGGATATTTTCAATCATTCATTAATCACGAAATATAAATTTAACTATGCAATATAACTTAAATTCTCAAGTATAATCCTACATCAATTACAAACACATATAAAATACACTTATATATTACTTCCTACAAGCACATTGATCATTTTATTCCTCCACATACATCCGTGCATATGTGGGTTCGATTTTGATTCAATTTATAATTACAAAATTAGTAATTACGAGGACCAAGAATGGGATTGAATTTAGATGGATTGAGCTTAATTGAATTGGGTTTCGTGGTTAGCGGACATCCACTATTCGCAGTTAGCGGATATCCGCGGTGCGGATACACCTAAACCACAACCACAACCACCAGAGCCGCGGTTTTCTCTAGTCATCCATAACCGTGAAACTACAGATAAAAACCGTGGATAAAACCGCCAATTACAGTGCGGTTATCCACGGTTTGCGATTTTAACCAATCCACTGTCATCCCTACAGTGGGGGTCTCACCTGAAAATGGATCTATCGTAAGCTTCTCTCCACCGTTGTTGACGTGAATTTTGAATCTGTTGGCGTCGATTGGAATTCTACGCTTTTTTATTTATGGAGCACACTTAACATAAAGTAAGGGGTAGTTTGGTATTTCCACTATTAGTTGGAATACCACACAGGTGATAATTACCCATGCTATGAATTTTCTTCACTTGTTCACACAATTGTCTTACTATAATTCACCCTCACTTAGTATTCCAACTATTCCTAAAAAGTACTGATAAGAGTTTTGACCAAATGACTGTTAATTGACTAATCAAAATATTAAATTTTTGAACCATTTAACCTTTTAAACATTTCATAGTTACCCCAAAAGATAAAAAATTGTTGTAATTTTATCGTTTTGTTCAAATTTTAGAGGTAAAACTATAAGGTAATTCCTAATTCTTCGTGGAATGTTAGAATTAATCCCTAAATTTCAATTTTATACTAACTTAAAATAAAACTATTTTTATTTATATATCACAAAATAGTAAATATTGTACCATAATATAATATTGTGTTTGTTGAATGAATGATGAGGCAACAGCGGATGTTGTTAGCCTGCCCAAGATTATTCAGATAATAGAACAAAACAAGTGATTAGGTCTATCATCAGCTTGTCTCACCTACCAATATTATAGTACTACATATAATACTACTATAAGGCATAAAGAAGAGCCATACCTTACCTATACTACTCTCTCATCAAATATTCTACGTATGTTTTGTATCTGATTCAATGTACCCACAATAAAGACGAGTATTAAATCACTTCTCTCTCATATACAGTCTAAATACTACGGCTAGTTTATTTGCAACGTATCTCCTTTTGTTATCAGACTCTATCTATTACGAAGTATTTCATACCGGTTTTTATATGGTACACATACGTGTACCTACACATAGCAGTCCAAAACTAGTTGAGTGAAAATTTGCCTAGTCCAAACACCTCAATAATTTTGAATGAACAAATATACCCTTCTCTTTGTAATCCCTTAACATGTGTTCCTTCTCCGTCGATCTCATGGTTGTTGTGACGTGTGTCAGGCAAACAAAACCTTACACACCCGCAAGTGTACGGGTCGAGTGTAGCACTCGATGAGTAAGGGTCGAATCCACATGGACTAGAAGCGCGAAATGCTAAATAGCTATATTGCACTACTTTACCTGCCTAAATAATTCTAATGCATAAAAATAAATAGATAACCACCTCGGGGGACGGGCCAAATGCTTCTTGAAAGTCAAACATGCATGATTTATATTTGTTGCTAGAGGAAAATGATTCAAAAATTACCGACATCTCTCGAGTCAGTTACCTACATGATGGCCGAGATCGATCTCTCTTCCCGCACCACCGAGAGGACTTTAAGTGTAAACTATAAATTCCTAAGTGGCTTTACAAACCACTTGAACTTGCTTTTTGGCCAAAGCTCAGAAAGATCGCTTTCGTGCTTGTTCCCGAGCACCATATGAGCATATGCACGTGAAATCTCTAACCCAAACATACAACGGAATTAAGCATGAAACAAGCTCCTAGCAACAGATACACATCAATAACAACGATGAGAAATTATAGATAAATGAGGAGAGGATTCGAACGACGGTTCCGGCTTTCTCAAGTCACGGAACTTGTTCTTCTATCTCGACCAAGAACAATCTCTTTTCTTGCACTGAGATGAAGACCATTATGAATAAACCTTATTCTCCCAAATAACCCCTCCGAAGCTCTCGACCGGAGCGGGAAACTCGTGCTCAAATTGTGACCTACGTTTAACGAGAATCTCTTGAACACTCGTCGAACACCAAATAAACACAAGTATGTGGTACCATAATTCATGTAAATGTCAAATTTAATCTACTAATTGAGCAACCACACATCGTCAATTTCTCATACGTAGCAAGTCTGAAACAAATCAATCCACAAAGACCCGAACCCGAGGGGGCCTGAGTTGTTCTACATTAACCCAATCAAGAATTCAAGCAATTATTCACAACCCAACAATAATTAGGGAAATTAAAGTAGAGAAAAACTAAATTAAACAAGTAAAATCAGAAATTAAAGTTTAAAAACAACCGACGATGTTGACGAGCAAAAACAGCCGAAAAATGGCCGGAGAAGACATCGGAGCGTGGGGCTATTCTCTGGTGGTCATGGGCGAGCTGGTGGAGCTCCGGCGGCGTGGGGAAGCGAGCTGTGGTGGCTGTTGGCGGAGGAATGGGCAACAACAAGGATTTCTCGCGAAATCCAGCTGCTGCCGCGGTGGTTGTGCACGGAGGGGCTCAGAGACGCGGTGGTGGAGGGCTAGCGGTGTCCGGCAAGGCTGTGGAGGTGGTGGTGAGGCCGAACCGGGACAGCCAAGGCTGGTGATATATATGGGGCCCAAGGAGGTCGTTCCGAACGCTAAGGTCATCACTACGAGGACACCCTCGTCTATACGGCGAGGGTCCTCGTATAACGGCCAAGCAAACTAGCAATACGAGGGTGCTTCCCACATGGTCATATTGGCGGGAAAGTATCACCTTGCCATGGACATGGCCTTGACTGACAAACACGGGCAAATCCCAATTCACACTCCAATTCCAAGTCAAAAGCCCACTCAAATAATGTCAAATCATCACTGTTTGGGGGATATGACAATCCCTAAAATCTGGGAGTCAGCAATCCCAGCATGGGAAAAGCCCTGACAACACTCTACCCCAGTATGAGAAGAGTCTTGACATCACCCTATAAGTGGGGTGATGTCAACCCAAAATAAGGTACCGGTTACATACCCACACCTTCCCCCTTTCTTCTGCACATGAGAATCTCTTGTGTCTTGGTTCTTGCATGTTCCATCAGCAACTCTTTCTCAGCTTCCTTGATCGCCTGTTCACTCGGAGGCTATCAATTTGACGCCGTCTGTGGGAATCGAACCCACGACCACAGCTGGTCCGTTGCGGCTCACGATCTGCTCCTGCTGCCTTCTTTTCAGCTCGCGAATGCGAGTAAGGAGATGAAAACAGCCCTAGAAATGGGCTGAACCCCTCATCTTGACCATCTAACATTTTTATTTTTGCCACTTAGGTGATTTATCAATTCTAGATGTCCTCTATCGAGCGTTCCACCTAGGTGATTAAAGCACAACCATCACTCCACTCTAATTATTTTGGTGATCTATCTTCTTCCTAGAACCTGTGGCAAGTCATCGCTTCATAACGGTATCTAGCCTAATTACTCTGTTGTCTAGTAATATTTTTCTCTATCAAGCAAAAACACACCACAGATATTTCGTGATCAAAAGAATAATGCATCAATGTTTCAAGTAATTAAACAGCATCCCGGAGTAATAATATGTAGAATTAAAGTGCTAGATCCTACAGTCAAGCTTCACAAAGTAATCCTAGAAAGTAATTAAAAAATCAGCCACTAAACATGTTTAATGGAAAGAAATAATAAAATAGTGAAATCCGGATTTTTAGGATGAAAAACAATGAAGAACAGTGATCAATTTCTCCAGTTTTACTCGGCCTGTGTTGTTTCTCCAAAAATCACGAATTGTTGGCTGCTTTTCTTCTCCATGATGCGTGCCTGCTGCTGCCCATGTGATGCGTGAAAACCTAGTCCAATTTGGACTAGGTTTTGTGAATAGTGGGTCTAATAAAAATTTTGCTCTCAAACTTTCATAAGTTGCTCATTTCGGTCCCAAATTTCTTCCTTGTATCACTTTGACCCCTTAGTTTCTATCTTCAAATAAAAATTTTTCCAACTTCTCACTTCTTGTCAAATTAACCTTTAATTCTCTAATTTTTCCCAAATGCCTCCCAAAGTGAAATCCTGCAAAATCTTTGTGCAAGATAATAAGAACATGACAATTAATTAAGTTTCTATGCAAAATTGAGGATAAAATATATACAATAATGTGCACTTATCAATATGTTGAGAAGAGGAATAAAAATAAAAAAAGAAGAAGAAGAAGAAGAAGAAGAAGAAAGATAATGACATAATTGACACTATAAATTCAAGTAGAAGAATAATGACAAAGGTTTACGCCGAATGCCCTTTCTTTCGCGACCTTCTTTCAAAGGAATAAACTTTTATGCAATATAGATCTATCTAAATATTCAGAGGTATTAGAATTTATATGCAATATAGATGTGTCTAAATATATATAGAGATGTGTTTATATAGGCTAACTAAGATGTGTCCAAAATAATGTCAAAATGTGTTTTAGGGGTTTCAAACACTTTTGACCAATTCAATTCATAATTTAAGTGAAAATTGTAATTCAAATTACAATAGTAACATTTACAAAATACAATATTATTACTTAGTTTTATTGTATACCTTTAATATGTGAGGAAGTCTAATAAATTGTACTTCATCCGTCTCCAAAAGATGGTGCGTTTCTTTTTCAGTATTTATTCTATACTTTTATTTCTTCAACATTTTAATATATAAAGTCAAAAAATTAAATGAAAATTGTAGATTAATGTCTGTAGTTTCTAAATAAATATTTTTCAAGTTTTTTTAACGATTTTTTCTGGTGATAATTTGAGTCTATCATAACATCAAAAAAGAAATGCACCATTCTTTTAGGGAGGGAGAGAGTAGTATCTTGTTTGAATCTACATTCCTCCACTGTATTATTTCCTTATGAAGTATTGGTTCAATTAACAAGCACAAATGAACATGAAATTTAAGCCTATGAAAGGACGTCCGTCAATTATTAAACACATATTAACTTCAATTTTGTTTTCTTATAAAATGAAAAATAAGAATGACCACGAGATTACCATTTTCACAAATAAAAAAAACTTATGCTTTATTCTCGTATCATGTTTAAATATTTATTTTTCTTAATTGATAGTCAAGCTTTGTACAATAGGAGGATATCATACAAGCTAGCCCATCATTATTGAATGGATATTCATATTTTAATAGGCAACATGACATGAGCTTCATCCAGTGTGCCAGTTTTGCGGACATTGACATTACCCTCAGAGGTAAAATTGTATTTTTAAATGATATGTGTAGGTATGTGTAGGTGCGGACATGCGCTCCCTAAAAACGCTACGGATAAATAATACATATGTGGTTTCCCAACATATCCATAAAAAGATCAAATTATTTTTAATTAAATATGTATTTATTGTTTACTTCTTTTTCTAGATGAGATATGGACTTCTTCTTCCCCAAAATATTTGTAGAACTGTAAATAGAGCAAGCTCTGTCCATCTCTACCTTCTTCCGTCGTGAGTTTCACAAATCTCCACCGTCACCAGGAGCTGCCAGCGAGGCCCGCGCCTTCGATTTCATGGTTCGATTCCGGATCATCTTTCTATCTCTTTATTTGCTTTAGATTTGTTCAAGATCTGCAACTCTGACGGCCTCCGCGAGATATTTAACGGAAAACCTCCATTGCAAGGAGATGAGATCTCCTCCGGCACCACGATCTCTGTCTTGAGCCACCGCGATTTAGTCATCGTCGTCACCGCGATCTCTGTCTTGAGCTCGTCCACCGTCGCCTCCTCCCCGCGCTTGAGACCGCCGCCGTGAAGTTGTACGCCATCGACTTGCAAGAAATATGTTAGGTAAGTTTTATATATTAAATTTTTTGAATCATAGACAGTATTTTATATTTAGATATATAGTTTGAAAAAAAATTAGTTGACAGTATAGGCAAATCCATTTTTATACATTAAAACAAACACAATATGACTAACTACAAATAAACACTTTTAGTGTGATATATTATAATATCTTGGAAACACTATTGCAAGAATTTTGTAAGAAATCTCTTTTAAAGTAATTTTTGAAAATCTAATTGTACACTTTACATTATATTAGTAGACAATGTAGATTTTGGTGGTAGACGGTATTATGGATTACAGTTTGACAATGTAATTAATTATAAATAAACAATCAAAGTATTATATCATGTTGCAAACACTTTTAGACATTGCAAAGAGAAATTTTCACTACTTATTGAGACCAATATTTTTGAAAATTTCTTTCTTACAGTTTGCACTTTTAGTGTATACAATATTTGATGATGTAGTATACAGTTCTGCATATCACTTTAGACAATATGTAATCAATTATAAATGAACGTAAATATGTTTTATATTATGTTATAAATGTACATTACAAAATGAGTTTTTACAATTTTCTACGAAACTTAATTTCTCAAATTTTTGTTCCACACTATGCATTTTGGTGTAAACATTATTTGGTAAGTTAGTAGACAGTTTTGCATATCGCTTTAGACACTGTGTATTTAATTATAATTTAATGAAAAACTGTTTTATATTATGTTGTAATTAATTATAAATTTTTTTATTATCTTTTAAACTGCAGTTCCGGCAGTGGTTTCGATGGTGGTCTGGTGGCAATTCCGGTGGTGATTGTGGCAGTTCCGGCAATGGTAGGACGGTGGTGGTCATGGAGTTGTGGGTTTTGTAAGGAGTAGTTCAGTCAATTATGAAAATAGGATATTTGGATCAGGTTTTACTGTGTTTTTGGACTGCTATATGTTTAACACATATGTGGTTATTAAACGAACCAGAAAATTCAGGGTTGTAGTAATATTTATTTAGGTGATTTCGTTTCTCCAAAATTCTATACAAAATCGTAGAAGGCGCGAAGAGTTGGTTATTGTGAGTGTTGATTCTACAAACTTGGGTTTAACTTCCAAAGAATCAACAACTTGTTCTGGTCCCCTAAGCAATGGGCCCAAATATGAGATGGATCTTAAACTTTGAAATCGACCCAATCTTTTCTACCGTTTGCTGCTAACTAAACCCAATATTTAAGGTGGCTCAGTTGAAGCCATAGAAATGAAAAGTTAGTGCACATGGCTGGCACCAAACTCTGTAAGGGGACATAGACAAAATCTGCTACTGCAAGCAAGAGCCAAGCCTTGACAAACACTCCTTCCTGTTTTTAGTTACTTAATTTTTGTCTTCCCTGCTGGCCTATCTTCTTCTCCACAGAAATTTACAGATATTATAAATATAAGTATACGGAGAGAGAAGCCATCAAGTTTTTTTTTCTCTTTTTTTTTGGTTTGTTAATTGTTAAATTAGCACCCGGAATGGGGACCAAAACCTACAAATTGATATTTGTTGTTGATATTTGTTTTTGGTTTGTTTGTTCTTATTGCTACAAAAAAATTCCAGATGATGGAACAGTTAAAATTCGGGAGTCTGGTTGTAAAGGGTCATAACTTGAATTGGCTTGTTCCCAAGGAACAGGATGCCTCTGCATAATCTAATCTAATATGCACTGAAACTTACAGACTTGGGGACCATGAACCTCTTTCGTGACCGCTGTCGGATGTTCTCGCCCTAGTTACTGTCATTGGCGGGGTTTTAAGGATTAACAGTGACTTATGAACATCTTTGTCTTCAGGCTTTATATTGTTCACAAGATGCTTGCATTGAAGCAGGGTCTACATCAGTTAGCTGGTTCTGATAAGGACTATTGAAGTTTCAACTGAAAGACAAAAGGTAACAGGCTGTTGAATGTTTTCCTTGCAGGTGAACATCAGGATTTATAAGTATGGATGGACATTTTGTACTTGGATTACGCTTCTCTTGTGGACATATAAAGAGCATGTAGTCCCCGGACTTGTATCAGTTGAATGAATGAGTGAAGGATACATGTCTCTGTCATATTTAATTTTATGGAGTGCATTAGGTGCATATCGTTTGTGGAAGCTAATGAAGAATGATAAGGCCACGGTGGTAGAACTTTGAAGTTGCATTGCTGATCAATTATATGATCAAAGCTCTCCTCATTCTGATGGTAGTGTATTTATTTTTCTTGCAGGAAAATAAAAAGTCTTTATTGGTGGAGTTCTCTTCACATATAAAGCTCCAATTGAACAAACTGATGGAGAAAGATGTTTATTGCATATCTTTGAGGTCTATACAGCAGCACCAATTTATAGGATTGGTTGCAAGCATGAATAAGGAAAACATATATTTACAGGATTGTATTCAACGGCTCTTTGCTGATCTTATGGAGATTACACCAAAGCTTGATTTTGTTTCCTTTAACACTCCCCCTCAAGTTGTGTGTGAATGTCAATGACACTCAACTTGCTGAGATGTGTGTGAAAGGCTGGTGATCGCAATGGCTTTGTGAGTATATCTGCTATCTGGTTCTCACTTTGCACATAGGCTGTCTTGATTTCTCCTCTTTGAATTCTCTCACGGATTGTATGACAATCTAGCTCAATGTGCTTAGTCCGCTCATGATAGACTGGGTTTGCGGCGATGTGTAATGCTGCTTGGTTGTCACAAAACAGTACTGCTGGCTTAGGATGTGACACAAGTAAATCCTTCAGTAAGTATCTCAGCCAAGAAAGTTCACAAGTGGTGGCGGCCATAGATCGATATTCCGCTTCTGCTGATGACCTTGAAACTGTCGTTTGCTTCTTACTCTTCCATGACACAAGCGAACTCCCAAGGAAGATACAATATCCTGTCACAGACCTCCGTGTGAGTGGGCATCTGGCCCAGTCTGCATCACAATACCCGATCAACTGCAGTGGACTATTTGATGAGAATAACAAGCCCTGACCAGGAGCTGCCTTTAGGTATTGAAGAAGTCGATGAGCAGCCTTGAGGTGATGTATCTTGGGTTCTTGCATGAATTGACTAAGTGTGTTTACAGAGTATGTGATCTCAGGCCTACTGATTGTGAGGTATATCAACTTCCCTACGAGCCTGCGGTATCGTGTAGGATCTTTGAGAGCTTCACTGCCTGTATCTGTAAGCACCAAGTCAGGTTCCATTGGGACAACAGTTGGTTTTGTTCCATGAATTTACCAAATCAAACAAGATATGCAATAAACATCTTTCTCCATCAGTTTGTTCATGGTATCGAGCAAAGACGCAAGAATTCTGGTGCTGTCCATTGACGTCTTCCGCCACACAAACAACCCACACCAATCACAATGGTTGATCCAACTGAAAAGATGAAGGAGATGGAGAATTCATCACCAGATCCTTTAATCTTGCACCACTCGAACACCCCGTGACTCACCACAGTTAATACGATGCTCGACGGCCGGAATTACGGTGAGTGGAGTCGTTCCATGCGTCGCAGCCTCAACGCCAAGAACAAATTCGGTTTGATTGGCGGAACAGTGAAAGCACCACCAGCAGCGACACAAGATTTCCACTGTGGGAACGCTGCAACGATCTGGTGATAACCTGGATCCTTCACTCTGTCCAGCCGGAGATTGCTCGCAGCGTGATATTCACTGACACGGCGGCAGCGGTTTGGAACGATCTTCGCGATAGATTTTCTCAAGGTAATGAATCCAGAATTTACCAAATCAAACAAGAAATTATTGAGTGTCATCAAGGATCACTCTCTATCTCTGCTTATTACACCAAACTCAAGGGACTATGGGACGAGTTGGGATCCTATCAAGAACCCTTCACGTGTTCCTGCGACATGTCAAACAAGCTCGCTCTTAGAGAGGAGAAGGATAAGGTGATGCAGTTTTTAATGGGGCTGAACGAAGTTTATTCTCAGGCTCGTGGATCGATCTTGATGATGAGCCCTCTTCCAGATAGCAGAAAAGTCCATAGTCTGATTCTCCAACAAGAGAGACAGATGGAGGTTGCAACTCGACGAGACGTTCCTCTCGCATCACATGCTATGCAGATAGCTCGCACGCCAGTGCAACAGACAGGTACTTCTTATCGTAGAAACTTGCAATGTACCTACTGCGAACAAGGAGGACATTCTGTGGAACAATGCTACTATCTGAAGGGATTTCCAGTAGGCCACAAGTGGCATGGAAAGAATGTGAAACCCAGAAATAAGAAGCCATTCGCTCACAATGTTGAGGTGAAAAATGAGAGCCTAACTTTTACAGCTGAAGAATACAAACAGATCAAAGCCTTCCTCCGCTGTAAGAATGGTAACGATCAACCACTCATAAATGCAACAGGTATCTCTACACCTAACTGCAACAATTTAGAAAATGATGCACATTCCACTTTATATTGGATTTTGGACAGTGGGGCAACTGATCATGTCTCATACTTATCACCTACTCATAATAAAAGTAAGGCACCTCATGATTCTATTGGAATGCCCAATGGAAAACGGGTAACAATTGAAAATATTGGATCTGTTCAATTATCAGATTTATCTCTTGATGGAGTTCTTCATGTACCTGAGTTTCATGTAAACTTGATATCTGTGAGTAAACTGACACAATCCTTGGGATGCATAGTGATATTTTATCCAGAATTTTGTGTTGTGCAGGATGTGGAAACGAGGAGGACGATTGGCCTGGGCAAACATTTTAATGGTCTCTACTACCTCGCCCAAAACCAGAACCCTCATCTTGCCAACCATATTAGTCGCAATTCTAGCATCTGGCACCAACGCCTTGGACATCCTTCTGTTGCTCCTCTTCAATTCATGTCCAAATCTTTTTCAGAAATTGTTTTTGACTCTAAACATGTTTGTGAAATTTGCCCTTGGCAAAACAAACTCGTTCATCTTTTACATCAAGTTCAATAAAAATTCTGCGCCTTTTGATTTGATTCATTGCGACATTTGGGGACCGCATAAAACTTCGGACACATTCGGAGCTCGTTATTTTTTAACAATTGTTGATGATTTTACACGTTTTACATGGGTGCATCTTATGACTCTTAAATCCAACACTCAATCTATATTAAAATCTTTTTTTTCTTGGGTCAAAACTCAATTTCATCAAGACATTAAGATTTTACGTGCTGATAATGGAGGAGAATTTTTATCACTACGTTCTTTCATTCAAGAACGTGGAGCCATTTTTCAGCATACATGTGCATATACTCCTCAACAAAATGGGGTAGTTGAGCGTAAACATCGTCATCTTTTAAATGTGGCTCGTGCTCTCAGATTTCAAGCTAATCTACCGCTATATTTTTGGGGGGAAAGTATTCAAACAGCATGTTATCTTATCAATCGTTTACCTACACCCCTACTTTCTTATAAATCCCCGTATGAACTTTTACACAAAAAATCACCAATTTATTCCGACTTACGGGTTTTTGGTTGCTTATGTTATGCAACAAATCTTACTCCTAATAACAAGTTTGATTTTCGAGCACGTCGTTGTATTTTTGTTGGATATCCCATTGGGCAAAAGGGATATCGTCTTTATGATCTTGAAAAGAAAAAAAATTTCACTTCCCGGGATGTCATTTTTCATGAGCACACATTCCCTTTGAGTAAACCATCGACGAGTGTCTGTTCGGTGATGAATTCTCCATCTCCTTCATCTTTTCAGTTGGATCAACCATTGTGATTGGTGTGGGTTGTTTGTGTGGCGGAAGACGTCAATGGACAGCACCAGAATTCTTGCGTGCTGCTCTGATACCATGAACAAACTGATGGAGAAAGATGTTTATTGCATATCTTTGAGGTCTATACAGCAGCACCAATTTATAGGATTGGTTGCAAGCATGAATAAGGAAAACATATATTTACAGGATTGTATTCAACGGCTCTTTGCTGATCTTATGGAGATTACACCAAAGCTTGATTTTGTTTCCTTTAACACCAATCTTTTTTTCATTCACAAAGGAAGCTCCAGAATTCTTGCAAGCATGATCAGTCCAAGAAGCAGGCTCATTGATTCCCTGAGAAAAGGTTATCCTTGGACTAAAAGCTGAAGTTCGTTTCAAATGATCTTCAGAAACCTTGTATCTTTGTTCACGAACTCAAGTTGAATAGTATCAAATAGTAGTAAATAAAAGTCTCTTGTGATACTTGTAAACTTTATTCCTCATTACAAGATTCTACAAATGACTCCAAACTCAGTAATCAAAACTACTTCCCCTTTCCCATGGTCATCGGGACTCGAAATGATCATAATATCAATGTCCCTCACATGTAAGGATCTGCTGAACAAGTACTTTAGGCTGACAGCATTTGACAAAACTGATAAGCTAAGCCTAGACACATCTATTTCCGCTCAACTGGTACTCTATTTGAACTCGCTGACATCCTCAGTTAGATGTTTGGAATCAGCTTCTATATCAGGGAGATTTGCATCAACGAATTTTAAGAAGTTTTCGACGTCTTTTTGGTGATCTGAGCTTCCATGTCTCAAAGGGAACCACTTCTTGTGCTGTTTTGGTCTTCTCTCGCTGATGGCAATGGCTATGTCATTAGGGAAGAGGTTCATGAATACAAAAGCATGCAATAATGTTGTCACTAGGAGAGCTGAGACTATAAGTGTAGCAATAACAGAGAGTATGCAACATAGGGCTTGCGTCACCACAGTAGTGACTTCACTCGAATATCTGATAGTTGCAATGGCAGCACCAGTCATGGGGAAGGTGTATGCCCACCAGGCCAATGAAAACCTGTAAACGGAAGAAGAATTAGACAAAGGCAGCCTAAAATATGCCTGTAGGTGAGGTGATTGAAACTAAACTCACTTGAAGCCTCGAAAGAAGTTCACTCGAACAGCCTGTAGGAGGGAGCAAAGAGGAAGAATGTTCTTAGAAACTTGTAAGATAAAACAAAATGAACATTTTTTGCCCTCTCGTCTAATATAAGTAGCAACGAGACTAACCAGTGATAAATAGAGGAACAGGGCAATGAAATATGCGATTCGCGAGCCATAATCAAAGGAGCCTTGGATCTTGGCCCATGCCATAGAAGCAACACTTGGTGCAGCAACAAATAGGAAAAAGACTGGATGGAGCTCCTTAGGAAGTGTCTCATTTGTTGGAAGTCTCTGATAAAGAGTCACAAAAAGGACAGTGTAGTGTGCCAATCCCACAGAAAAGAAAAATATTGGCCCTTCTTTAAGCCCCATTGATGCACCCAACAGTGCCCCAACAAAGTTGCCAACAACAGACAGGTGATTAGATGGATTTGCAACTTTTGAAAGCCTCCTCTGACCTCCTGACATCCACTGTCCGTAGATTTTAAGCTCAAGACAGAAAATTGGTGTCATTAGAATGTACCAAAGGGCATGAGGAAGGTTTGTTGCTATTGAAGGTGGCAGCCCAAGTGCCAAGAATAGAAACGCTATCCAAGGGGCAAAGAAGAAGTTGACACGAATCGGATGGTAATACTCACGACGAACTGCCTCAAAGTATAGGATCACCTTTAGAAGGTAGATAGAGGAAACAATTGCTACAAGAGCGATGGATATGAACCAAAGAATGAGATTTACTTTCAGGCTTATGTGAAGAAACTTGGTAGAATTTTCTGTGGCCAGGGCTTTCCACATAATTGCTTGGCTACTCACTCCAAGACAAATACCAAATGAAGAGATGGAAAACCGCAGAAGGAACGGCCATTTCTTGTCATCTGGCAGCACAATTTCTTCTGAAGTCTGCAAAGTTTGACAAACAAGGCATTCATATTTATACAGTATATAAGTATGATTGAACTAAACACTTGTTTCAAGAATAGTAAATGAGAAAAAATGAGTTCTTACCCTGAGAGTTTCCAACTCAGGTCCTTCCAAGGCATCAAAGTATCTGTCAACAGGTAACACTTGGTTCATATCTGCATTTTTAACAGAATTTTCTTCTCCTTCATTTTCCTTTGGCTTCCCACGTAAATTTGACAGTTGTCTCTCTAACTTTCCGGACCATGTTTTGAAGGAATCGAACCTCCTATCCTTGAGCTTTTTTATACCAGGTTGGTAGTAATTGAAGTTTACAGTATCAGGTGGCCTCTCAACCACAGATCCTTTAGACATTGGCTGAGAATGAAATTTTACTTGTTTCGCTTTCGTTCCATCAATTGCAGATGCAACACCACACTCTGGGGCTCCATCACCATCAAGGAAAAAAGAGCTTTGAGCATCCTCACGGGCAACTTCAATGGGAGAAGAAGGCATCGAAACAGATACCTTCCTTCGGTGACCAGAAGGTTGGGACTCATCTTCCATGTTCTCAAATTCAGGTGTTTCAGTCCCCTGGATTGGTTGCAAACGATTCATCACACCATAACATCCATACAAACAAATATCTAGATGAAACTGAAGCAGATCCAGCAGCAACAGCATAAACAGAAACCAACCATTTAAAAGCAATTTATAAATACTCTATCAATCTATGGTAACAAGACAGCAGCAGAAACATTTGGCAACGCACCAAACACTAGAAATTCATAAAAACTTACAACGGTGCTGTCAAAGCCTGTCAGTTCGGTCGATGACATGAACTTTAGGAGTGTTGGAAGATTCTCCTCCTCCACAGTAACCAAAGAGTGGCTTTGCTCCATTGAAAGTAGCACAAATGACAGGACCTGTGGATTGTTGAACAGATCGATTAGCAACGACTCTTGGGTCGGTCAGCCGATAAGAGTTCTCCATGCCAATATTCTGAGGTGAGATCCAACAGAAGAAACCAAAGGCCAGTTACTTGAGTTCAATTGTATTGCCAGCATGCCAAAAATCAGATGAACACGACAGACTGACCCAAAAGCAAAACAGGACTACTAATAAAAAGGCTTCATCCAAGTTAGTCAAATGCAAACATTATTGCCAATCTTGGCCTTACGCTTCTGAACTTTCCCAAACTTAATTGTCACACACAAAGTTATCACCTTTTCTGCAATACCAAACAAAGCTTTCACTTTTTTCCATCCTACCTTCTGATTTGTCCAAATGCAAAAGTGAAGGGGGAAACCATAAATGAGATGCTAAAGAAATAGAAAGGTAAGATGTAGACAATTTCGAACCTCACGAACGGCTGGACAACTACTGCTCCTGCAGAAAAAAAGCTACCAAATGGATGATATCTGAAGTTCGGAACTGCAAGAATCTCTCTCCTGCTGTGAGAGAAATATCAGTTCTGCTTGATGAGAGAATTGCTGGGCAGGCTTATACTTTTTCCCAGCCAGTGAGGTACGCAGCAAAAATGTGAGAAAAGCTGGATATATACATGAATGAATGGCAGGCAAGTCAGGCCAATGGAAGCAAGCAAGAAGCACAACTATAACACGTTTTTTAGCCCCTTTTTCTTCATTTTTTATTTCAAAAATAAGAAAGGGGAGCAAGAAGAGTAAGTAAGAGAGAGTGAACGGATTATGAGTCCGGATGCATGGCGATGCTGACGCATGGCGATGCCGGTTGGACCGGGGAAGATCTAGCCATGGTCTAGGAAGATCTAGCCATGGTCTGTGACATGTTATATCCCACATGGAAGGTTTAAAGGGGGATTATGGTGTATATAATGTACACCACCCTCCTTCCCTTCAAGAGGCCTTTTAACGGATGTTGGATTGAGGGGGAAAAGGCTGGGCCGTAACCCCAAGACCATCCATTCCGTTAGAAATAAAACCGTGAGGGAAAAGGTGGTAACCCCAAATGACAATATCTTAAGATCTGACACTGCATGATGACAATTGGTGCCATTAAAAAAAATAAAAACAAAATGATGGGGACAAATGCATTTTTAGGCCTAAAACTTTTCGCATTTTCGCAATCTAGGCCTAAAACTCTTAGTTTTCTTATACTAGGCCTAAAACGTTAGCACCGTCACCAGTATTAGGCCTAAAGTTTTAATTTTTGCCATGTGGCAGATAGAATGCTTACGTGGCATATGATGGTGTTGATATGGATGCCAAATAATAGATTCAAAATGGCTAAACCGTCAATTCTAAACTTAATATTTCACCCCGGTTTCATCTAAACCCCCACTATCATGCCCTCCCCGCTCCGTTCACCTTCATCGGTTTCGACCAAGCCAAGCTCCTCACCATCACCGGCATCCATATATCCTACTGTTATCGAGCACTATCACAACTAGATCGGCTCCCTCTCGCACGATGACAACATATGGAACTGTTGTTCTCGGACTCTTTTTGCGTGGCCGAACACATTGATGTGAACGGTGTATGGTTCTCCACTGGAATTCCCTAAGAACTCGAAGTCGATTTCCAGTTCGATCCCTTCGAGGTCAGCTCATTATAACCAAAACCAAATCAACAGAAGGGAGTGGGAATCAATCGATGATGTATTATAATATTGATCTCCCATTTCAAATGATAGAGTTTCCTCTTCGCTAGTGATTTCTTCTCACCATCATCACAATCGGATGAAAACAATTCATGTTATTCTGAAGAAACCAGATTACTTGTGGTTGCTTGTAGCATTTGGTTACATATTAATTAAAGCCGAAGTTTATCAAAAAAAAAATTAATTAAAGCTGAAGTAGTTGGTATTTTATAATAATATGGAAACCATATCCACCATCTGCATGAGTGATTCCACCGCCGTGGTGGCCGTCATTGTTGTCGTCGTGCGATAGGGAGTCGACGACGGTGATGAGCACTTGGTTTGGTTGACAATGGTGAGGGTGCATAGAGAAGGAGGCGGGGCTGCTTGGATCGGCGTTATGGAAAGGGGATGATGGAGGCGGTGCTGCAGCCATTGTGGTGAGGACTGGATGGCAGTGGGTGGATAAGAACCGTGAACCGCGGATAACCGACTGTTTATGGTGGTTTTAAGTTAGCAGTTATGGTTTTTCCCAAACCGTTGGCCTAATGGTAAGGAGCGTTTCGCACCGCGGATAATCGTTAACCGTGAATCCGTATATATGCTGTCAAGATGAGAATATGTATGTAGTGAATGTTTGTGTTGTATTGCATGGACTTTGCTATTTTATGCACTTTACTATTGTACTTCTCTAAAGATATTTAGTTATTAAATTGTATGAATGTTTGTGAGATCTGTGGATATTAGAAATTTAGAATATTAAAGTAAACGTGTGTAGAGTCAAATTATTTGTAAATATTGTATCCGTGGCTATAACCGCGAACCGTGGATATCCGCGGTTCGCAGTTGTGGATATAAATCTGTAATCGTGAAGCGTAAAACCGTGAACAGTGGATACCAAAAAAATCGCAGTTCGTGGTTGCCGGTTTAAGGGGAACCGCGAATTAACCGAACCGTTGCCAACCCTAGTGGGGACTTGCTTAAGGAGCAGATGTGAAGCAAGAGGATAGTGGGGCTTAAATGAAAAGAGGGTGAAATATTGAGTCTAAATTAAAAATTTATCCATTTTGAATTAATTATTTGGCATCCGTGTGTTAAAAAACTAACGCCATTGGATGCCACGCAAGCATCCTGACTAGGGGTGTGAAACGATTCGAGCCGAGCTGGGCTCGAGCTCGAGCTTTAACGAGCCCAAGGAGCCGAGCCTCACAAGCCTCGAGCTCGAGCTCGAGCCGGTTTTGAGGCTCGAACAATAAACTAGCCGAGCTCGAGCTCGAAACGTTCGGCTCGTAAGGGTTCGCGAGCATTAACGAGCTCGTCTAAAATTACGATACTACCCTTCACGAACCATCGAGCTGAACTCGAGCTCGAGCCTTAACGAGCTCAAGCTCGTTTACTCAGTGTAGTGGCCGAATCGAGCCTAACCGAGCTCGCGAGCCTAACGAGCTCGAGCTTCACGAACCATCGAGCCGAGCTCGAGCTCGAATTATCGGGCTCGATCGAGTTCGAGCCGAGCCCGAATTTCACGAGCCCGAGCTCGAACCTGCTAGGCTCGGGCTCGGCTCGGCTCGAACTCACCCCTAATCCCGGCTGCCACATCTCAAAAATTAAAGTTTTAGGCCTAATATCGATGCTAACGTTTTAGGCCTAATGTAAGAAAACTTAAAGTTTTAGGCCTAAGTTGCGAAAATGTGAAATGTTTTAGGACTAAAAATGCATTTTTTCCGGATGATCATGGTGTGTGTTGGATGATCCACCGCACAGTTGGGTTGGGTTGGCTTTTGAAAGTGACTGACTACTCACTCGTGCAAAAGACAAAGCAGCGGTTTTGAAATGAAGGAATCCCTGTCTGACTGTTGCTTCTAGCTAGCTATATATTCAGGTCAGGCAATGGGTGGATGGGACTTCTTACACCTCTTCTTTTTTGTTTTTCCTACCAAAAGTCTACATTTGTTGATAATCAACACATACTTCTATTTAATGTTTTCTACAGAAATAATACTCGTTTAACACATACTACTCACTTCCTTCTCTATGTGTAAAATTGATACAACTTTCATATTTCTTTTTCTGATTAGGATCACTTTCATATTTCTATGTAGTAGTTTTTTATTCAAATTTTTATAAGATAAATAATGAAAAAAATCAAATATATATAATTTATACTTGAAATTATAATATGTGAATTATTCAATTTTATGTGTCAAATCATGAAAATAAATTATAGATTAAATATTTTGAAAACAACTAAATAAAAATATCAACTTTTGAGGGACTAATGAAGTACTAAATTGGCCATAAAAGAGCCTTTTTATATACAAAAGTAAAATATTACTCTCTCCCAATTGTATTGTAACTTTTGGTTTTCTTATTTATTATTTGTAGAGATTATGATTGTCTTTGATCATTAATTCTATATAATAATCTATATAATAATAATCTTCTAATATGACAGACAGGTCATCAGCACACGACGAATAACATGGAGTATATACGTTGATTTTGAGCAATCATTTACCGACCAAACGGGTCAAGAAGCCGCCAAAGCCACTGTGGAGTATTTTTTTAGGAAAGAAAAAATATATATACATAGGGAAGGAGAAGCCGCCAAAACCTCCATGGAATATAGTATACGGGGTACAGCCGTACAGGGAGAAAAATGTGATCTCAAAGGTCTTTTTAATTTACAGTGAGATTACTCATAATCTAAATAGTGAATAATTAATGTGAAGAAAACTTTGTACTCCATGGTCCCATTCTAATTAGTTTGTCACTTTTTCCTTTGTAATTTTCAAAAGAAATGGAACAAATGAGTTGAAACAGATCATGTAATATATTTTCAATTATGATAATGATGTGTTCATCAAATAAAAAAAATCAACATGTCCAAATCATCATACACAAAATTATATTGTTAAATCCATCCTATATATTATTCTCAAATTTATCATATTTAAAGCATCTCATTGATCTTTCACACTACAACACGCGCACTTTATGTTTGGCAACATAGTCATCAAATTAAGGTAGAGTATATGATGTTAGCTGTACAGTACAGTTGTCATCTCCGTCCAACAAACTCGTTACCTAACCAATTAACAATCTTATATATTCACGTATTGCCTCTCACGATCATGTATCACCCGATCAGATATACATTGATCATAGCATTATAATATTATTGAAAGATCCAAGCTTGAAATCGTATTAATCTCATGTGTCACCCTCAATCAACTTTTATCCAAATTACCGCCCTTAATATTCAGGCGATTCAGCTCAATATTAAAGAGACCCTATAAGTGATAGCCTCGGTGGTTTAAGCTTTAATGATTCAAGATGATAGTCTTGCATTCAAGTCTTCACATTTCCTCATCTTCGCCTAGGGATGTTAATCAGGCAAGTCAGGTTCGGGTTTAGGATTGATTCGAGTTGAGTTCGGGTCATTCGGGTTTGGGTTACTTCAGGTCAAATTTATTTCGACTCAAGTCAGGTTCGAGTCATTCTGATTTCGGGTTACTTTGGGTCGAGCTTGTTATCCAAAAATAATCCAATAAAATCAACATGGGATATTCGTGATAACAATAAATTGATAAAAATATAAGTACATAATCCAACAAGTTATAATGTACTGTTTATTGTCAATTTTCAATTCCAATAATTAATAAATTATATAACAATTCGAAGAATAATTAGGCAAAAATAATTTCAATTCTATAATTCTTTCACAAAAATCATAGAATGAATAATACTATCAATTCTAATAATATAGAATTACAAGAGAGATATCGGAAATCCAAAACCGAATTTTGATGAAATTCTAAGGCTTCTGTCACTACGTATTTGCGACGCCACTTTCGTTACTTCAATGGTAACGCCAAAGGCGTTACTGTGGCGCTACCATTCGAGCGTTACTTCAACAAAACGCGTTGCAGACAGCCCGACAAAGCCTGGTAGCGCCACACCCCCTACCAGGGCGTTACTATCCCAAATTCCAATTATGCGCAATTTCCTCCACATCCCACATCCGTGTGGTTCGAACCTCAGCTCTGGGGGTGAGAAAATGGGCAACAAGTATCTCCCCACTGCACCAATTGTCTATATTGCATGATTCCCAAGTATTGTACTTATAAAAGATGCCATAGTCATTATGGATTGTTCTATATTATTTTTATTACTATAATGGGATTCTATATTATTATTATCATTATTTTAGATAAACTAGTAAATAATAATGAGAGTAAGTTTTATTTAAAATTATATTTTCTTTATCTTTCCATGGTTAGAAACTAATGAATTTTTCTATCAAATCCGAAAAAGAAAACATGAACATACTTAATCAAAAAAATGATCATTAATTTTAATGGGAATTTCTAAAAGAAATATGAACATACTTAATCAAAAAAATGATCATTAATTTTATGTGCACCTAATTAATTTATTCAGTTAATATTTATTTTTGTTAATATCGTAATTAATTTGTTAATATTAATATTTGTAAATTATCTTAATTTGTTAATATTTGTAAATTATCGAAAATTTTAAATATTTGAAAAAATATTTTAGTATTCTGAAATTTATTTTAATATTTTGAAATAGGACGACCGTAACGCACAATGGCATTAACAGGGCGCTACTCTCTCTGACAAGTTCTGACCAGTAGCGCCCTGAGTAATGCCTTGGGCGCTACCAATACTGCCCCACAAGATGCGCAAGGGCGTTGGGCGCCACCGGCTCGACACGCCTCGACAGCGCCCGAGTAACGCCCGGGCGCCCGCTTTCTCGGCCCAGTAACGCCTGTGCGTTACCCCAGCGAGCGCTATTGCCTCCAAGTACGTAGTGTGTTTCACACAATCTCTTTAAAACTGATTTGCCCCCTTCGGTACTAGTGCTCGAGGTTTGATGGACGTTTGTCTCCCAGGATACAACGGAATACGTGAAGTGACGTTGCACCAAACTTCCCTAATTGGCGAACTTGAACAGAGGACTCATGAAACACTACAAAACCATATGCAGGAAGAATTTTTCAAGATGAGATAAATAGAGTTTTTGTAAGAAGAAGTGTGCAAAAGGATGGATAATATGGATTGTAGAGGTGCCCTTTTATAGTAGTAAGGAGATGTCTAGCCATAAATGGCACCATAAAGCATCATTATGCTAGCCATAACCTCCACCTTAAAGGTCATAAACAATCATACTTATGGTGATAAAACTTCCCTACTAATGGGCATAATTGATAGCCAAAGAATAATCTCTGACCGTCAAGGGTGATCCGGTGGTGGTGACACGATGATTCCGGTACCTGGAAAAGCAAGACACGGGACACTTTCAGGTGCAGAGAGAGAGGGAAGTGTGGGTGCGTAGCGATTACCTTATTTGAGGCGGGCACCACCCAATATATAGGGTGGTGCTAGGTCCCGTTACGGACCTTAAGTCTTTGGAGAATCTCCATAAATGTGCCCATAATTGGAATGGTGGCGTATTAATGGTGTAATGATAGCGGAGTTATTAGGGAATTACTCCCTCTCCTTTGGTTTAATGCCCGCAAATAGTGTAGCAGTTGCTTTGAGGAGGCGGTGGCGCTTCGTGTCTAACGGCTTTATACGAGGCGCCCTTACGGGTAAGAGGGTCTCCGTAATGACGAGATCTCTTTGTGGTGGGCGCGCCCATATGGCTTTTGCATTTGACAATACAGCCGTATGGGCTGGCCCATATATATCAAGATGCCCTCCCCACGGCGGAGGATGGGTTGGGTCCTGTGCTCCGATTTGGAAGGAAGTATGGCAACATACATTGAGCCCACATTGTATTGTGATGTTTTGGAGCCTTATTAGGGAGGCCCAAGAGCTGTCCCCAATGCAGGCCGAAAAATTTGGCCCAATAGTAATTGTGGCGGTTGGCAATAAGCGCTTTTCAAAATTTGCGCTTTTGCGCCGTTCGTAATTATGGGGGAAGTCGCTTCACTTCCCATCGCGCTCTTCTCATACGCCAACCAAGTCAGTTTCCCGAATTCTTGCTTTCCTTGCCTTTTCGCTTTAGCTTCCTTTGCAATCTAGTTTCCATTTTCGGCGACTAGCGAAGAATTTCCCGGCGAGATTCGAAGAACCCAGCCGTTGAATCCTCCGTTTTCGTCTCCGGCGAATCGATAAGTTGTTTTCTTTCGAATTTTCGATTTCTCGTCGCGACGAGTGTCGCGAGTAAGGCGTCGCCGCGCCACCGCTGGGTTCTTGGGTCTAGGGTTTAGTTTTGAATTTTTCGGTTTACTTTTGTAGATGGCTCCCAAGAATCCAAGCAAGCCCGGCGTCGGCCACGATGTCGAGGAAATGTGGCCTCGAACAAGTCTCTGTCAGAGAAGAAAATGGCAGATATCTGCGGAACCACCATGTGTATACGGGGGTGGTTTGTGGGCTTTCACCAGCGGATGTCTTTGAGGAAAGCGAGGATGTCGTTGAGTGACGAGGCCATGAGGAGAATACCATGGTGGTCTACGAAGCCCAACCGAAAGCCGGGTTGAGGCTCCCCTTTGTTCCTCTGCTGCACTGTGTGAAGGATGGGGTGTTTGCCACAGGCAATCGGCCCCGAATGTGTTTACCACCGTAAACGCATTTGTGGTGGCCTGCCATTTGGCGAAGACGGCGGTGCTACCGGAGACCTTCTTACAGTTCTATACGCTGAAGAGGCTGTCGGACACCCCTTCTATCAACCGACCCCGAGGAGGTGAAGGTGGGGAACAAAATGGTGAAGATCGGAGTCTTGGCTGAAACCACCAGCTCGTGGGGGAGTTGGAAGGGCAATTTCTTCTTCATTCTGAAGGAAGACAGTTGGGGTTTCCCTGCATTCTTCATAAAGGAGAAGAATGCAAGGGTGTCAGTGAAGCCCTCTGTGTGGGCGGGTAGCGAGGGAAAGAAAGCCCTCGACGCCCTTTGTGAATGGATCCGGAGTGTGGAAAGGCTCGAGGGGTGTAAGGGTGCGTTTCCCTTCACTCTATCCAGCTGGGCCGAGGTGGTCTGCGGAGAGTAGGGGTTAGCAGGGCCCACCGTCTTCCGAGCCACGTGGACACCCTTAAAAATTGGGTGGAAGGATTGGACGGGGACCTCGTAGAGCGGTTCGAGGGCGCTTTCAGCAACCCCCACTGTCTGTTCTGCCTTTCTTTTCATTCCTGTGTTTTTGTGTTTGCACATTTGAAATGCTATTATAACCTGGCCTTGTGTTTTACTACAGCCAAGATGTTGCACCCCAGCACCCTTTTTGCCAAGAAGCAGGATTTCTTTGGAGGCTCTTAAAGCAAAGATGGAGGAGGAGGTCCCCGCAGAGCCTGCCCAAAAGGCTGTCGAGGGGTCAGCTGCAGTTGCAGGGACCTCGAAAGGCGGAGAGGCCCGAGGTGCGGAGGCCTTGGTGACGGTAGCTCAACCAGTCAACGTGGCTGGCCCCGTCATCGTCGAGGAGTTGTCCGAGGACTCCGAGGAGGACATCATTCGTCGGAAGCGCCCTCGACTTGCAGGTAGCATTCTTGCTTCCCTTGATTCTTTGGCTAACTTTTCTTTTCACCGTGTTCGATTCCCATTTTAACCTTTTGACAGAGAGGACTTGGTTGTGTCCTCGGATAGCAGTCCCAGTCCTGCTAAAGATAAAGGGAAAAGACCAGCCGTCGAGGAGTCTCCACGTAGCCCCGCTCGGGGCGTTGGGAAACCCGTCGGCCTATTGGCAGATGCTCGGAGGGCTGTTGTGGCCCCTCGAGTGTATACAAGAAGGCCTTCGAGGATCCCTAAGACCACGAAGGGCATAGATCCCGTCTTCGAGCCTCAACTACTCGAGGACTACCGGCGGGAGCTGCGGAGAAATCCTTCAAACGCAAGGGTCTGGCCCTTGTGCGGGCACAGGGACCTGTCATGAGGGTGACTCGTGACGAGTCAATCCTCCTCGGGAAGGGACGTGAGACTAAAGGTTGCGAAGGTCTCGCGCTTCCCGAGACAGGCACTTTGAAGCACACCTCCTCGGGGCCCTAGACATGGCGAAGGACATCTGCGGGGCCTCACTCGGGTAAGTGACGAATCTGGATTCCCCTTTGTTACTTAACTTTTTGTTGGGATGCTTTGTTTATATGGTCTGCGTTTGTAATTTGCAGAAAATCGTATTGGCCCAAGGGCTGGTGTCAAAGATCGAGGACCTTGAGTCCTCGTGAAGAGCCTTGAGGCCAAGGCAAAGGAATCCGAGGAGGTGGAGAGCCTAAAAAGGCCTTAGCCGACAGGGATGCCAAGTGGCTGAGAAAGAGGCCGAGCTGGGGTCCTCGAGGAATGAGGAGGCTAACCTCCTTAGAGCCACAGGTGTCATGGGCAAGCGGCTGAAAGCTTCCATGGCCGATGGGAAGAAGCATGAAGCCTGTTCCTCGCCGAGCACCATGCGAAGAAACATTTCGAAGCTGAAATGGAGCAAGTGCTCGGGAGTATCAAAGAATGGAGACCCAAGCTGAGGCGAAGGACAAACTCATCGAGGAGTTGTCCTTGAGGACCGCCCATGCCGAGGATCTGGCGTCAAAGGCTGCAGTCCAAATTGAAGACAGCACCAAGACCCTTAGTGAGGTGACGGGCTCTGTGGTGGCTGATCATTTAGCCTTCAGACAACTAGAAAACCAAATTGGTTTTAAGTTGTACGATGGTGAAAGTGTTCAGCCCCCGTTTTTGTAAAGCCCATTCTTTGAAAGGGCTGGTCGAGTGCGCAGTGTCGAGTCTTGATCGAGAAGATCGGCCGACGCACAAGCCATGGCGGGTGCTGTTATCTTTGAGGGCTTCCTACGATGCCGCCACCAAGTGGAAGGCATCGTTGATAAGTCAGATTTGGAAGCCCTTAATGCCATGAAGGTCGAAGACCCTCCTCAGCGATTTTGTTCGAGTGGGGCGGGCGGGGAAAAATTAGGAGCAGAATATCCTTATGATATTCTCGCCGGGCATGTAGAGGATGCCCTGTTGTACCCCAAAACGATAATGTCCAAGTAGTTTGTGGACTTGTAATTGAATTTTTGGCCATTTTTGACAAAATAAACAACGCTTGACATTTGATGCCTTTCTAGTTGCTATACGAGTATCAATTGCGCAATGCGTGGCCCTTCGTATAAGCGGTTTTATGTGAACACAACTTGCACAATGTAAAGACTTGGAATATTGCCTTCCCTTTGATGTATGAACAGTATTTTGTACATCGCAAAGTCTTTGAAAGCGTACAACTTAAACGTAATAAGGCCTCAAGTCGTTGACGTGGTAGTCATTTTGAGTTTTTTGCCTTGATAATCTTTTAACTTGTAGACGCCTCCTCTTTCCTTGCTATGTACCACATATGGTCCTGCCCATCTGGAACGAAGTGTGCCATGGCCAGGATTACGACCCGACAACTCCGCCTTGAGCAAGACCATTCCGCCCACGTGGATCTGCTTTGCCCGAACTTTGGCGTTGTGATCGAGGTTTGCCCTTTGTCGTAAGGCCATAAGCCTAAGTCTAGCACCCTCGCGGAGTTCCTCGACGAGGTCCAAACGCGCTCGAAGACCGCTCTCATTGTGAGGCGTCGTAATATAGCGTTCGGATTGTAGGGACCGAGACTTCGATTGGTAATAAGGCATCGACGCCATAAACCAAGGAGAAAGGAGTTTCTCCGTGGGTCCCCGTGTAGTTGTTCGATAATCCCGAGAACGCTGGGTAGGGCCTCGACCCACTTCTCTTTTTGTCCTCGAGGCACTTTTTAAGCCCTCTTTGATCGTGCGATTTGTTACTTCTACCTGGCCATTTGGTGTGGATGTGCCACGGGAGCGTAGAGCATTTGTATGTTCATCCTAGTGGCCCAATCCTTAAGCTTTGTGCTCGCGAATTGAGTACCATTATCTGTGATTATGGCTCTTGGTGCCCCGTACCGCGCCACGAGGTCGTGCCAGAGGAAGTGTATGACCTTGGCGGTTGTTATGTTCTCGGCGGGGACCTCTACCCACTTAGTGAAGTAATCGACAGCCACTATACAGAATTTGAACTCGGCCCTTGGCCGTAGGCATTGGGCCGATTAAATCGAGGCCCCACAGCGAAGGGTATAGGGTATGTCTCCGTAACCACTTCGTTTGCGGTTGTCGTTGGATGCGAGAGTTAAGCTGGCATTTATGGCACGTTCGTACCAAATCATGCGCGTCTTTCCTCAAAGTTGGCCAATAATAACCGAGGCGCAAGCATTTGTGTGCTAGCGCGCCGGAGCCAATGTGTGCTCCGCAAACTCCTGAGTGGACCTCGTTCATGATGAGTTTGGAATCGTCAGGGCCAATACATCGCTGCAAAGGAGTAGAATATCCTTTACGCCATAACGTGCCATCTATGATGACATGGCGGGCTGACTGCGTCCTTATTTTCTTTTGCAACGCTGGTGGGCCCTCGATTGCACCAGTTTGGAGGTATTGAAGGATTGGGTCCCTCCAATCAGGCGCTGCGTTGGCGTCAATTGCATGAATTGTATTTATAGAGGGTTGTGCTAAGGTTTCGAGGGATGCATCCGCCCGCCCCTTAGACAGCCTGTCAGCCACAGTGTTTTGATCCCTTGGGATCTTATTAATATTTAGCTGCTCGAACTGCCCTTGCAAGCTTTTTACCAAACGCAAGTACCTCGAGAGTACGGGGTCCTTGCAGTCGTTGGTCCCCGTAACCTGGCTCACGACGAGCTGCGAGTCACTGTGCACAGTTAAACGTCGCAAACCAGCTTTCAGAGCAGTCTTGAGACCCGCTACGAGGGCCTCGTATTCTGCCACGTTGTTCGTAACCGGGAATTGGAAAGCCACTCGTAAGCTGGCCTCCATGCCGTGAGGACCTTTGATATGAACGCCCCCCCCTGGGTTATAAGCACTGGATGAAACATCCACGAACATGTCCCATTCGGGAGGTTCCAACTCCTCTGGAGGGTTCCTCGAGGGCCGTGTTCGAGGGGATAGATGGAAAGCTCGGCCATGAAATCCGCCAAAGCTTGTGCCTTTATCGCTCGTCGAGGTTCAAACTTGATGTCATACTCCCCGAGTTCGATGCACCAACGGGCTAAACGACCGCTATGTTCCGGTCTGTTCAGGATATCCCGGATTGGTAGGTCCGTTCTGACAATGATTGTGTGGGCTTGGAAATATGCTCGTAATTTCCTAGCAGCCACGATCAAAGCGTAGATTGTTTTACGAAGGGAGGGTAGTTCATCTCGGCTCCTCGTAATGTGTGACTTGTGTAATAGGCGGGCCATCTGCTGCGGGCCCTCCTCCTTAACGAGCACGGACGAGGCAGTCTTGTTTGAAGTGGAGAGGTAAATGATGAGTTCATCCCGGGTTGCGGGCATTTCAGCGTTGGCAAATCAGAGAGGTGTTTCTTGATTTGTTCGAAGGCCTCTTGGCACTCCGGTGTCCAAGTGAATGCCTTTTTCATGCGAAGCTGTTCAAAAAACGGCTTGCACTTATCTCCCAGCTTGGAAATGAACCGTCCCAAGGCGACAATTCTTCCTGTGAGTTGCTGGATTTCCTTAATGTCCTTTGGTGGCGCCATATCCGTGATGGCTGAAATTTTCTTTAAGTTGGCGTCGATTCCCCGTTCGGAGATCATGTAGCCTAGGAATTTTCCGGCTCCCACGAAAAAGGAACACTTGGCTGGATTGAGCCTCATGTTATATCGTCGGAATGACTGAAAAGTCTCTGCCAAATCTTGAAGGTGGTCTTCGAATGTCATGCTTTTCACAATAACATCGTCAACGTACGCCTCAGTTGCGGCCCATTTGGCGGGCAAAGACCTTGTTCATGAGACGCCGGTATGTGGCTCCAGCGTTTTTAAGCCCAAAAGGCATTCGAACGTAGTAGTACACATCGTCACCCGTTGTGAACGCTGTTTTGAAAGCGTCGTCGGGGTCCATGTAGATTTGGTGGTAACCACTCTTAGCGTCCATGAGCAGCGGTACTTGTATTTGGAGGTGGCGTCGACGAGCTGGTCGATAACCGGTAACGGATAAGGGTCCTTCGGACAATGTCTATTGAGGCCCGTGAAATCGACGCACATACGAAGGTCTCCATTAGTTTTGTCAGCTAAAACTATGTTAGCGAGCCACTCGAGTACTGAATTTCTTTTATTATTCCGGCGTCGAGGAGCTTGGAAACTTCCTCTTTACAAATTGTTTTTTGAGGGGCCATACCCCTTTTCTTCTCGCTTAACCGGCTTGGAATCCGGGAATACATTAAGCTTGTGTGCAATAATATTGGGATCGACACCCGGTAAATCCTTCATGCTCCAGGTAAAACGTCGAGGTTTGCCTCGAGGAGGTGGATTAGTGCCATCTTCTCCTTTTGTTGAAGGTTTTGCCGATCTTGAATTTCTTGCCGGGGTGACCTCGATTTCTTGATGGCGTCATCGAGGCGTGGCTGTCGTCGGGCTCCGCAGTTCCTCGATCTGTTTGAGGCCCGTGAGTCAACCGTTGAGCTCAACGAGGCCACGTAGTTCGTCCTCGCCGTTCGCTGGTCAATGTAGATGCTCGCATCCCCACGAGGCGTCGCAAATGTGACCGTGAGAGAACGGATGTCACACCTCATGTGGAATTCGACTGACTAGGTCGACCAACGATGGCGTTGTATGTGGAGGGGACTTCGAGGACCAAGAATTCCGTCATGACGGAATGGCAGTCCACCGTGCCAAATTGTGTGTCCCCAATCAGCATGAGGGCGGGTTGGCGACCCTATCGTTGGCACAATGTCCCCGCCAATGCCAAAGGTAGGGCCGGAGCTCCTTCGCACAGCGGACATGTGTATCCCGAGTTTATCGAGCATGTCCACTGAAAATGACACCGGTGTTTGCACCCGTGTCGATGTAGACCTGCTGGTGTCGTAACCCGCGATCCTTCTTTGTGATAAGCGGTGGGTCGGAGTGCGGAACGACAACCTTTGTTCCATTGGCCCGAAAGATGACGTTCTCCTCGAGGTGATCGATCTGCAAGATTTCTCTTGCATACCGCTTCCTGGAGGAGGCGCCCTCTGATTTCGTGAGCATGTGAATGACGCCCGCGGGTGGTGGTGGTGGCAAGTTCTGGCCTCGAGGGCTGTTGTGTCGACGACGCGTTTTTTCGCGGTCGTCGCTGTCGTCATCCCGCTTGCGTCCTCTGGGGAATTCCTTGCAGGAGGAGGAGGAGTCGGAGAGGAATTCCTTGAGCTTCCCCTGCTCAAGCATCTCCGAAATGAGATTCCGGAGCTGAAAGCACGCCTCCGTGTCGTGGCCACGGTCCTTGTGGTACAGCGTACTTGTCAAACCCCTCGTAATCTTATGTTGGATCGGCTGGGGCCACTTGGGGACCTTGTTTTGCTTCTCCAACATGAGAAGAATGTTCGTGCGGGTGTCACGAAGGGCGGGGTGTTGATCGGGGGTCCTCAGACCAGTATTCGAGGACTGGTACCTCGATGGAACAGACCCCTTGTCAAACTTCTTGCTGCGGTCGTTTGCGGGGGGCCTGTTGTAAGGCCTATTCATCTCTTCTGAATTCATGAACCGGGTTGCCCGATCGATGAACTCACCCATCGTTGTGACAGGGTTTTCATTAATATTATACGCGAGTCTGGACTCGCGTTGAAGGCCCTGAGTGACGGCCAGGAGCTGCATGTCCGAGGAGAGACCCTGGACTTGGACGGCTTCTGCCTGAAACCGCCGGATGTAATCACGGAGCGGTTCCTCCCTTTGCTGCTTCACTCTTAACAAGTGTTGGGCAGTCTTGGGGAGGTCGAGCTCCCATGAAGTGGCGGAGGAACGACGAGGCGAGGTCCTTAAAGCATTTGAAATGCTGGCCTCGTAACGTTCCGAACCATGTTGAAGCAGCCCCTTTTAAGGTGGAGCTGAAAGCTTTGCAGAGTATGGGGTCGGAGGCGCGAGCCATCTCCATTTGGGAGATGTAACGTCGCAGATGGTCAACGGGGTCCGTCGTCGCGTCGTAGCTTTCGATGGCCGGCATTCAAAGTGGCGGGGCTTTGACGGCAATAACGTCCTCTGTGAAGGGTTGAGTGAGGAGAACCTCGATGTCGTCGAGGACCGGAGTTTAGCGTCTTAACTGTTCCTCGACCACGTTGATTCTTGAAGAAGATCGTCGACATCCAGGTTCGCAGCGGACTGGTTTTGGTTCTGGGATTGTTCATCCCGGTCGTTAGGAGGCGGGAGGCGAACAGCCTGCATTTCCGCCTTGATGGTTTGCACCATAAAAGCCTTCATTTCATTGAGCATGCTCGCCTGGAGCAATGCCATCTGACCGGGGTCGACGATGACCTGCTGGGGGGTCTTCGATGTTCCAGCGAGGTACGTCAAAGTAGCTGCTTGCGGTTGTGGGGGCTGTTGCACCACTGGGGTGTCAGCAGCAGGGAGTGGCGGGATTGCCACCAACTGGGAGTTGTGGGGCTGCTGAGTCCCCATTGCATCACCAGGGGCGTGGAGGCACATCGGAGGAACTGGAAGCAGCGTCCTCAACGTGCACACTGTTGTGCGTTCTCCTTGTTGTCGCCATGAAAATGGTAAGGAGAGGAAAGTAAGTTGCTTAGGAAAGAAAAAACGACTGTTTTTCGCTTCCCACAGACGGCGCCAAATTGATAGCCAAAGAATAATCTCTGACCGTCAAGGGTGATCCGGTGGTGGTGACACGATGATTCCGGTACCTGGAAAAGCAAGACACGGGACACTTTCAGGTGCAGAAAGAGAGGGGAAGTGTGGGTGCGTAGCAGTTACCTTATTTGAGGCGGGCACCACCCAATATATAGGGTGGTGCTAGGTCCCGTTACGGACCTTAAGTCTTTGGAGAATCTCCATAAATGTGCCCATAATTGGAATGGTGGCGTATTAATGGTGTAATGATAGCGGAGTTATTAGGGAATTACTCCCTCTCCTTTGGTTTAATGCCCGCAAATAGTGTAGCAGTTGCTTTGAGGAGGCAGTAGGCGCTTCGTGTCTAACGGCTTTATACGAGGCGCCCTTCGGTAAGAGGGTCTCCGTAATGACGAGATCTGTGGTGGACGCGCCCATATGGCTTTTGCATTTGACAATACAGCCGTATGGGCTGGCCCATATATATCAATAATAATGGTCATAACCTCACCACTAATGGCACAAAAACCTCTAAGTAATTGTAAAAATTAAAATGTGAAAAAATGATAATTTATCATTCATACAATTTTCACAATTTTTATAATATTTCCAACAATCCCCCACATGAATGAATTTTTTTTCCATTGAGTATATGGTGGTGTTCATCAACTAAATCCTGTATAGGAAAAGTAGGTGTAACTCTTTGAACTTTGCCCTTGTAAAATACATATGTTTTACTAGCTGTCAAGTAGACACGATGTGCTTGAACTATTCTGCTTTATTGTGTAAAGAACCCATGTATTTTACACAGGAAACATAGCTCATTTGTCAAGTTTTCATGATTTTATTCATTTTGGCCATAAATACATCTTGGTTCTGCAAGAGTTTCTAAAGAATTGAACCTTACCAATTATCCTTCGAAACGACCCCACTTCTCTCTCACATAGGTGATTTCTTAAGTCTTAAGTAACCTGATTTCTGCAAGAGTGGGAGACTGAGAGTGTCTGAAATTTGAATGGGTTGGATCATGGATGATTGATAATTGATGAGGATAGAATGAGGCATGAAACTCGGGTTGGACTTGGCCCACTTGGGTTAGGTAAGTGTGAGTGTGAGTTAGGGTGTGTTGGGCTGGCCCTTAAGAGGTGGATTGACGGTTATTGGTTATCTGCGGTGTGGATACCCCCATACCGCCAACCGCAACCGTTAATTAAGTTGGAGGTTATAAAAAAGCACAATAGCTAACCGCGGTTAAAATTGGCAAAAACGGTCGATTAACCATGATTAACGGATCTTATCCACCCCACTGCCATGCCTACCTGAGCTGTAAGTTGTAGCTTGTCATTGACTTGACATCCAACCAACGACAGCTAAAAGCATAACCACTCAGGTAGTGTGATCACAGACCAATATGGATCCCGCATGCAAATGAGTCATCTTATTTGTCTTTGAACTCCAGACTTTAGCTCAAACTCAACATCGACAACGAGTCAAGGACACTCTCCGAGTCTCGATTATGAGTAGGCCATTGATCAATGTAGACGTCTATTTTCATGAAGGTATATATACCTTACCATATGGGAGTTGGATTTTTAATCAAATTGAACAATATTAAACTATCGATATTTGAACTTCATCCCTTCAATTATTTTTATTTTCGGGTTATTCAGGGTTTGGGGTCAGCTCGGATCATTCAGGTTTCATGTCGCTGACTCTTTTTTTTAACAGTTCGGGTTTAGACGGGTTACTCGAGCTTAGTCAATTTTGACATAGATTTTGGAGTGTGTATAACCACAATTTATGCGCTTAAGAATTCTACAATGTAACAATTGTTGTCATAGAACCAAAAACACAACGCCAGAATACTATGTCACCAATGTGTATCTCTGATAACCTTCAACTAAAGCATAAATTCAACTTGATTAAACGATTAAATCACCATTTGACTATCCTTCGCACTATATATCATACATTAACAATTTTGATAAATTGATTAATTCAGCACACAAAACGACCCTTATAGACAATTTGAAGATACCATGCATTACACTATTCGATGATATCATAGTATAATCTGACAATCTCTCGCTGCCCTATTTGAAAATATATGTGATATCTGTTAGGCTTAGTTCAACGTATGAGAGAAATTAACTTTGAAAAATTTGAGAAAGTGTGTTTTGATTGATGAATAAGATGTACTCCAATATAAATAAGGAATTTTGAGAAAAATATTATTTTATAAAAAATTATGAATTTAAGATTATTAAATGCATTGAAATTTAGGAAATTGAAATTTTTTTTGAAAAGTTTGGATGATGAAGTGACCCTTAGAATATTTTTTGGGAAAACACATCAATTCCACCAATGTGTCAAATCATTCAATCATGTTTTACACAGCAGTCATGGGATCAAGAATGACCAACCCAATAAATGAGATCCCACACGGCAGATTGTTACCTTGTAGTATAAATATAAATAAAGCCCATGGGGGGTTTTAGTAGCCCGCTATCCTTGGGCCAAGCCCATATTCATCGGCGGCATGTAATGTGAAACAGACCAAGACTAGGCGCGCGCGAGTGCTGGTTTTACAGTAATTAATTAATTAATTAATTGTTATTTATTTATTTTGATTAATTTACTGTAATTATTTATACGGCTATTATTTGTCAAGTATGGTATTCATAAATTAAATGCTTAAGTATAGCATGATGGTCCTTATACACATCTACTACCAATCCCCTTGCGATACTATCCATTAAGAAATAAATTATCAGCTTATCAAAACTACTAATAATTTATCAATGTTGAGATATGGCCCAACCCAACTCCATGGCATCAAATAACTAGAGCTAGCAATTTAAAATCGTGGAAACGAAATGCTACTGTTTTGAAAGCTGCAGTCGCTAATTGGGATACAGAAATGGACTCTCGGGGGATCAACAGATTCAGGAAAATCTTGAAGCTCGGGAAGAAGAAAGAACACGATCAGGGGGTTGGAAGATCCGACGGCTATAAAGGGTGAAATCTTCAACCATTTTAGCAACTTCGCGAAGGATCAACAAACAGTCAGGCCCAGTTTCAGCAGCTCCCATCTTAGTC
This sequence comes from Stellera chamaejasme, assembly GCA_024586325.1. Taxonomy (NCBI): domain Eukaryota; kingdom Viridiplantae; phylum Streptophyta; class Magnoliopsida; order Malvales; family Thymelaeaceae; genus Stellera; species Stellera chamaejasme. The sequence continues at coordinate 5,612,651 of CM044982.1, read as the reverse complement.
TGCTCTCCCTGGACCAAGCTTCTCTTCTTGAAGCACCTTTCTCTGAAGCAGAAATTAAAGCAACAGTATGGTCCTGCGAAAGTTCAAAGGCTCCAGGCCCGGACGGCTTGAACTTTAATTTCATCAAGAAATTCTGGGACACCCTAAAGCCTGATATCTGCAGATTTATTTTCTCCTTCTGGTATTCCGGGCACATTCCTGCAGGTTGCAATTCTTCATTCGTGACTTTGGTTCCCAAAATTAAAGATCCAACAACAGTCAATGAGTTTCGGCCCATCAGCTTGGTTGGCAGTATGTATAAAATACTCTCCAAAGTCCTGGTAGAAAGATTAAAGAAAGTTCTCCCATCCATCATTTACAAACAGCTTTCGTCTCTGGCAGGCAGATTTTGGATGGTGTTCTTGTTGCAAACGAGGTAGTTTGTTGGGCGAAGAAGCTGAAAAAAAAAAGCTCATGCCGCTAAAGGTGGATTTTGCTAAGGCTTTTGACTCTCTTAACTAGGCTTTCCTCCAATCTATATTGGAGCAAATGGGTTTCGGGGAAAAGTGGCGTCTCTGGATCAAGAGTTGCCTATCTTCAACCAGAGTGTCGGTTCTTGTAAATGGCAGCCTATGCAAGAATTCTCAATGGAGCGCGACTTGAGGCAAGGAGACCCCCTCTCTCCTCTCCTTTTCATCATAGTTGTAGAAGCCGTTGGTGCAATGATGAAGGAAGCCATTTCAGTTGGGGTATTCAAAGGCATCATGCTCGGGCCAAAAAGTGGCACACTCTCTCACCTTCAGTTTACGGACGATACCCTCTTACTTGGTCAATGGTCCTACACCAACATCACTAACCTTATGAGGCCGCTTAAATGTTTCGAGCAATCTTCTGGGCTACAAATAAACTTCGAAAAGACTCTTTTGTTTGGCGCGGGAGTCAATCTCCCAGAAGTGGAGGATCTCGCTTGTATGGTTGGTTGTTCTTGTGACAAGATTCCCTTTGATTACCTTGGTCTTCCGGTTGGTAAGGACATGTCTCTGGTGGCGAGCTGGGACACTCTGGTGGATTAATTCAAGTCAAAGCTAAGCTCCTGGAAGCTTAGGCTTCTGTCAATTGGAGGTCATTTTACCTTGGTGAAATCAGTGCTAGGTGGGCTACCCCTTTACCTATTTTCTATTTTCAGGGTTCCCAAAAAATCCTTAAGCATCTAGAAAATCTTCGAAACAATTTTTTCTGGGGGAGGAGGGCTAAGAGCAAAAAACTAATCTAGTCAAGTTCCAAGTCTGTTGTAGTAGATCTAGCGGAGGGCAGTCTAGGCGTTGGGAGCTTCTGGGTAAAAAAATCTAGCTTTGCTCTGGAAGTGGTGGTGGAGGTTTGTAGTGGAAAAAGAGAGGTTGTGGGTTAAAGTGGTGAGTGATCTTTATGGTGAGGATGGGAGGGGTAAGTCGAGAGGGGCGGGTGCCGGGGGAGTGAGTGTCTGGAAGAACATTATGAAAACTGTTAACATGCTGTCCCATTTGGAGACCCCTCTTCCAATTGAGCTCCAAAGAGCTATAGGGAATGGCTTGCTAACAAATTTTTGGTGAGATCCTTTGATTTTGCTTGTCCCCTTAAAGGACACTTTTCCCATGTTATATCATTTGGACCAGGAGACGGCAGCCTTGGTAGCATATAGGATTGATCTCTCCCAAGATGCTCAGAGATGGTCGTGGTCTTGGCGATTCCCTTCGCCCGCGGGACGGAGGATGATTTTCAAAGACTCTTTGAACCTTGAAAAGGAGGACGGGTGGATCTGGAGTTTGGACTCAAAAGGTTTCTATGTGGTGGTTTTAACGAAGTATTTGCATTCTTTCAAGTTCCCAGCTACCTCGCCACCTACCTTCTGGTCTAAACTCCTTCCAAAGAAGGTGCTGATTTTCCTTTGGCATGCGCACCGTCGTTTCCTTCCAGTCTGGGTGCAGCTACAATGCAGGGGTTTACCAATTCAATCTACCCCTTGCCCTCTTTGCAATCAACTTCCGGAGACCGTGGATCGTGCAATTCTCCTTTGCCCCTTTGCTCTTGCCACCTGGGATAGGATCCGTTTGTTGTGTGTTATTCCATCAGGTATTCTGTTGTCTTTAGATGAGCTTGCAGATCATGATTTTGTTCGTGATTTTCCTCGAAAAGCAAAAGACTTTTGGCGGGCTATAGGCATAATTATAGCTTGGGCGTTGTGGAAGGTAAGAAACCAACTAGTTATGCAATGTATTTCTTGGAACTCTCCAACAGTTACCTCTGAAATTCAATTGCAATCCTTCCTTTGATTCAAGAACAGGAGTAATCTCCCCTTTCCTGGCTGGGTTGAGTGGCTCTGCAGCCCCTTAGAAAGATTACGATGACTCTCGGACTTTGCGTTTTCTATTTTTTTCAATATGTTGTTTTCCCTTGTGATCTGCTCTCTTTTCTTCGGCTAGCTCCTCCCTCAAGAGCTTCAAGCCTCCTTCTCTTCCCTTTCTTGTAATCTACTTCTCTCTTTTATTTTCTATATCATATATATCCATCTTGTTGTTAAAAAAAACTAGCTAGCATATAATTAATATTTGAAGACCAAAGGTTAGCATGCATCTCTCATGAGTATTTGACCTTATAGTCATGCTCCTGAGAACATTTGTAGAGGTCTCGAATTCGAACCTGCGGTATCTCTAACTCCTACTCTTTTGTATATATATAAAAAAAGATTAACATGCATCTCATAGCAGTTGAGAAAACTGTTGGAGTGGAATTAAGGTGCAGTACTTGTGTAAAGCGAAGAAAGCACTAAACAGATGAAGCTAGCTAGTGGTATAACAAGACAGAAACATTTTGTTATAAATGAGGCGCCTTTGATTTTGACGGACCATTGAATATTTATGAGGGCCGGTTTGGGTTAAAGCGGGGGGAATTTTGTGTTTATATATATATATATATATATAGAAATTCATGTCAGCGTTCACAACTAGGGAAGCGACGAAAGAATGGCCGCCAGAAATTTGGTGGATATGAATCATATGATCGATCAGTTTGGTGAATGGGACAAGCAATTAAACTACAAATCAAATACGAGTAGTATACTCAATGACCAAGTTCATGTGTTTTGGCTGGCTGCTATACTGTGGGATCCAACCAATCCAATCGTGTTATAATAATTACACCTTCGGTATGTTTGTTCTAAGTGGATTGTTATTTTTAATTTTTTTATGTAAATTAAGTTTATATTTGATCATTAACTCATTTTATTTAAACTTCTATCGTTATCTCATCTCAAACTCATTCTAACCCCTCCCAACCCATCCTCTAGACTCATATTGCAAGGGTAAAAGTGAAGTAAAATAAAATACAATTTTAAAAATGTCATTCCATTTGAACGAAAATATTTTGATGTTATGACAATCAACTTGGAACGGATGGAGTAACAAATACTCTCATACATAGATCAGGATTTTATTGGGTTTTTCTTTGTTTCTCATAGCTAGCTAGCTCGTTAGTTTAGGGTGTATTCATTTGAGTTTGAAAAAATTATTGTGGAAAATTTAGGTATGTATGTTTTGATTGATGAATAAGATCTACTCCATTTGTCCCCATACTACACATTATATAGGCGTGGAGATTAAAATGAATGTAAGATTTTATATAGTGGTTTAACATAGTTACTCTTGAGTAGAGTTTGCACAAAAAATAAGATAGAAAAAGTAATGATAAAGTAGGGATGATTTGGTAGCTTTGAATATGAGTTTTTATTTGAGGAAATTGTATAATTTTTCAGGAACAATCCAAAAATGAAATGTGTAAGATTATCTGAGAATGGATAAAGTATGTAAGTAGGGAAATTTGAAAAAAAAATAATTTGATAGAGAATTGATAGATTTAAAATTATTTTATATGGTGAGAATTGAAAAATTAGGAAATTATTTTTAGAAAATATGTTGATTAACACAATTTATGTATTTGACAACAAATCAAAAGGTGGACCTTTTGGACCTCTTTTTCTTTAGTGGACTTACTTGGGGGGTTGGCAAAGCAGTTACTTAAGCTAATGGGTAAAGATAGCAGTCAGCCTCCTTTGTCTTTTTCGATTCGCAACTTTCAACTTTCAACTTTCAACTTTACTTGTGTGCGGTGCGGACATTAATAAAATATGCTTGAAATAAAATAGCCCATGCGCCTCCTTAGCTAATTAATACTCGTTCAACTGTGAATATAATTGTTTATTGTTTAAAATATTACTATGAAATAGCAAAACAAATGTGTCAAATTTTTTTGAGATCATATGAAGTACTCCTTCAATCCCTTTTTAGATGTTGCACTTATTTTAGCAATTAATCTATAATTTTTTTCTTTTAATATTTTTTTAACATGGAAGATATATTTTATTAATGATAACTCATTAAAAAATAAGTCGTAAACAAAGAACTAGAGTACCTAAAACAGGTACAAAAAAAACCTGCCTGCTAACGGGTAAATCTTCATATAAATAGAATTACTTGGAAAAACCAAAACCGCTACAGTAAGGCTCACGTGTTCTAGCCTATGGCTGTAAATGAGCCGAGCCGAGCTCGAACTGTGCTGAGCTCGAGTTCGGCTCTCGACGAGCCTTCATTATGAAGGCTCGAACTCGGCTCGATTAATTGCTCAAGTCCGGCTCGATAGCTCACGAGCTGCTCGAAAACCTGTAAAGAACCATTTGAACTACGCTCGAGTTGGGCTCAAAATCTGTTTCAATTAGCAAAATAAATCTTATTCATCATGTTTTATGATTTTAGTCAAATAAGTCCTTCAAAATAACCCTTGTACTTTAGAAACTTAGTAAATTATGTCCAATTACTTTAATTATTTACATATGAACCATCCTAACTCTTTTTAATATGTTTTGCTCGATAGCTCGATAAGCTATCGAGTCGAACTCGGGATGGCTCGAACTCGGCTCGATAAAATTATCGAGCCCTAAGTTCTGCTCGAGTTCGAGTTCGAAGCTCAATAACACAGTGCTCAATAACACACGAGCCGAGTTCGAGTTCGAGTAAGTTCGATAAGAGCTCGACTCATTTACATCCCTATTCTGGCCTCCAAAGGGTAAGCAAATCATGACGACGGTCATGACCACTATGGCGGATAAAAAGATCTAGAATCCAACTCCCGGTACCCCTGCACGCCCAAAATGGGCTAAATAGTACAGACACACCATAGTGGGCTGAGGAGAACAGTAGCCATAGTGATAATAGTAAACACATCAACCTACTTCTGTAGCTACTTGCAGTTGCAGGCAAAACAAAAGCTAAGCAGAACTGAAGCAAAACTATAGTATTCTTAACAACAGAAAGAAACATAACTAAATCTAAAATAACTGAATTAAAGAGAAACCGTCGAGCTCTTAAGATAATACATGAACAACGGGAACAGACGGACAAGGGAAATCCAGAACCCTGCCCACCCGAAACCAAGAGAATCATCTCGGCAAGCAGGGAGAGATGCTCCACTCTGCTGAGGCACCTGCATAACTTACATCCTCTAAAAACCCAAACAATCCCAACCAAGCTTTAACAATCACGGATGGCCCAGGAATAACCACAAACCATGGATGCTTATGGCAGACGCCGTGGGAAAGCAGTGCCCTCAACCAAGAGAAGCAAGGCACTAGCTAGCTGGTTAGAGAATCGTATTTCAGAGCCTCAACGCACGCACCGCCACGGACCGCCACGGAACGCCGAAAGCCTAGCCGCATAACGGAAAGACGGTGAAATAACACTGGCCCGACAAATCAACGGTGCCATAGGATGAACCCCAGGTTCGACGAAGGGGCTCCGCCACGGAGGAGCGAAGGAGGTAGTGCGGTGGCCACCATCTAGCACGCACGGGAAACGATCCTGAAGCACAAATCGGCAATTAGGCCCAAAAGCATCACGAAAAAAAAACCACCCCGATCTCCGGAGACACAGAGAAACAACACAGTTCGACGAGCACAACGAGCGAGTTCGGAGGTGCGAGAAGCCCGAGACCAGCAACGACGGGAGGTGGCTACTGGGTCTGGTAGGAACCCTAAAAGATGAGAGGGAGAACATCCGAAGAAACTTCTTTTCCTTTAACGTTTTAGTATATAAAATTCAATAATTTATATACAAATGATAAATGTATTTCTCTAGTTCTTAAAAATATTTTTATGATTTTTTTAACAAAATATTACTAATAAAAATTCAAATCAAATATAAATGTAAAAGTCAACATGTGCATTTAAAAATGAAAGAATGGGGTACTATTTAACGGCTAGACATATTATTCAAAAAGAAACTTTTAGCATTAGATATTTAAAGAATTTATTTAGATTAAAGAAAACACTAAAACTAAGGGATCAAACATAGAGTTTGCCATTTAACCTTATCATGAAAAAAAGAGCTTGCCCTTTAAATTTTACAAAAAAATTCCAAAACTCTTTTTATCTTTTGAATTCCCTTAATGTTTTTTTGGGTAGATGGATTCAGCCCTAGTCTCGCATCTTTCCGCCGCCGCCGAGGACTTTGAGAGTCCTCTCATTTATCTATCGTCGTTGGCCACCAAATCCGTTGGACAAATCCTCGATGGATTTAGTGTCACTGTTGGGGCTTTTTTCCTTGCGATGTCAAGGTTGGGGTGTTTTGCCTCCTCGGTTTCAAGTTGCAGCAAAGGTGGTGTGTCGCGACACTTTATGTCGTCGATTTTGGGGAGTTGTCCGGTTCATTGCTGTTAGAATTGCATCTGGCCAACAGGCCCTAGCCTTCTTTCGTCTGTATTATGAAGGGCTTCGACGAACTAACACCGAATTTTGGTGGTGGTTCGGGTGCACCATCTTGTTTCATGTCTCGGTCGTGCATTGGTTGTCCTCAATTTCGGCTTCCTTCGTGCGGCACCGCCGTGGTGGCGAATCTCCATGTTGGTGCTTAGTTGGTACCCTTGCAGCGGGTCGCCCCGGTCTTGCTAGGTGCTCGAGGCGTTGGATGTGGGCGGAAATCACTACGTAGAGAAGTTGCGATTTTACTACGGCAGAGGCCGCAGTAAATTTCGGTAAATGCCATTTACCGCGCCATTTACTGCGGCGGAGGCCGCAGTAAGCGGATTTCTCCACGTAGTGAATTGGGACGGTTTGCGAAGTTTAGAGTTTTCGAAGGACGTCTCTGTTGCATGTATCTCAGCAGGGTGGAGTGATGTCTCGTCCTGTCATAGGGGATACGTCATTGGCTTCGGGTGGACAGGGTTCTGGATCTTGTCCGTCCATTGGTACCCAGGGCACGAGTGTCAAATTGATCCCAACTAGTGTGATTTGATCGATAGACTTTTGGTCGTGGGTGCGTATGTGGTTCCATTACAGCTGGCTAGGGACACCAATGAGCATTGTGAATAGTACCTTTGCAAGGTTGAGACATCGCTTAACTCCCCATTTGGCTTGGAGCTTACTAGATGTATGTGTTTATCGTGAAGATGTTGTGTATGTACCTTCTTTTAAAAATCCCTATGAGGATTAACGCAGTTACGTCCCTCTGGCGATGATGTGTCCTCAGTGTGTGGCCTGGCCTTCCGACTCCATCATGGATAGCTGGTTGTCAGTTGTCGTTTCCTTTGAGTGGCAGCTTCACTATCCTTTATTACCATGCTTTTTGGTTATTTCATTTTTCCTATTCTAGTACTATTTTACTTTTGATTTCTCTAGCTATTATCTCAATTTTGGCCGGTAGTTGTTGGTTGGCGTCCAGTCTATCTTATGTTTGCTATTGCATAGAGCGAGTTAGTAGTTTCTTCTAGGCCTGCTCCCTACGTATGATATTGAATGAAAGACATTCACTTCAAATATTTTTTTTAAAATTACCGCTATCTTTTCAACTTTTCATTTTTTTAAAAAAAAAGAAAAGAAAAATAGGTACTATTTCAATAGAGATTAGAGGGCAGGTTGCGTTTGTTTTACTTCAATTTTTCTAGTCCTCCTACTTGAGGCTTTACTCTTTGTTCAGTTTTTACTACTTTTATAGGTTAAGTTTGTATTATGATTCTGTTGAATTATTAACATAAACCCTTTTTTGTTTTTTGTTTTAAAAAAAAGATATAGAGGGCATGGTAAAATGCAATCCGGCGATTGTTTACTACTGCGAGCATGCGACTATTTAGAGCGAGGAGGAACGATGCATGAAGAGAAAAAAAGATAAGTGGGTCGTGTCCTCGTGGGTGTGAAAGCCCTTATCTACATAAGTTATCAAAGATAAGTACTATCATATAGTATGTGTGTGTGGCCAGCTAAGAATCATTTTTCCTTTCCACTAAAAGTGCATCATTTCTTTCTGAATAAATAAAAGGTGAGTGTTGACATATATAGTGATGATTCTATTTGGAACAAATACCATGATTTATGCCAATAATAATAATATAATAATGTTTTCCTCGACTATTAAATTTTTCATCTATTAGTTTCTACTACTTTTTATCCATTCGATTAAAATCGATTTCAATTGAAAGTTATAGATCGTAATATTTTTGCAATGTTCAACAAGAGATTAGTCTTAATCACTATCTAAATAACATTAGGTTTCATTTATGGTTGGTGTGTGGGATGCGTGTAGGTTAAGTAGGTAGTGAGGAGTGAGTGAGGGAGAGGGCGAAAAAAAATAATTCCACCTCAGCAGCACATGGATTGGGCCCACAATCCTTCTTTATTAATTTTCTTTTGTCTTGCATCTGTTATGGGTTACACGTGGCAGTAAATTCGTATAAAAGTTTCTTAAAAAAGGAAATTGTTTCTCTTGCATCTGTTATGGGTTACACGTGGCACTCTCTTTAGTGACTTTATTACTATACATACATTACATAACACTACACTATACATGAAATTGATCCCCCACTCTCCACACCAGAATGAAAGGCATCTTTACAGGCCACCACAAATGAATACACAATTCCGATTCTCCTCTCTTTTTTTGGCCGTCTTTTTCCACTATATTATAAATTATTAACATTGTTAAAGTATTCCATATACCAAAGGTGATCTATATGTATTCAACCGATGTCTATAGACACCTTTTTCCGCCCAAAACTAAGCATGGGAGGAGACATATAATATATTCTCCCTGTCCCAAAAAATTTATAACATTTTTTTTAAAACATCTTAATTTTTTTTGTAACATTTCTATTTTTAGTAAGTTATCGGACCTCGATTTACTATTTTGTCCATCATTCATTACTTTTTATTTTAACCTTTATAATTTCTCTCTTTTGGTACCTATGGAATGTTGACTTATCAATACCAATTAACATATTCCTCCTCTTGTGTATACTTCTGCAACAAGCCTCTTACCCCTCTCGCTTTCTTGCTCATGTTTCTTCACTTAAGTCTCAAGCCCGCAGCCATTCGCCAATCTAACAGCCTCCCATGGCAGCCGATCTGATCAAATCAACAAACCAAACCAAAAGAATTTTCAACTTAAAGAAATTAACAAATCAAGCCAGATCTGAAGAAAGCTCCGGCTTGGCACTGTTCAGTTAGGCCATTTACCATTTCTTCAACCAGTGGCGTCATGAAGAAGATGGCCTACGATGATAAGCTAAGTAAAAACAGTCAGCGGTTGTGGATCTGAAGAGATGGGTACGGTGATGTCGAGCAACATCGACTTTGTGGTGCAACGAAGTTGGGCTTGGGCACGGGTCGATGAAACACGCGGTTCATAGGCTGATAGCGGTGTTGAACCATCGGTTGTCAAATCCTTGATCCTCAATGAATCAGCCAAAATATAGAAACCTGGGTGTCTTTCGATTCCATTTTATTTTTTCTTTTCAATTTTTCTAAGCATTAGATTTTTGTAAAGCGGATTCATCATCTCCATCTGATTTTTGTTCCTGGAGGTGTGAATTGTTTACCGTGTCAGGGCTTCTCAAAGTTTCAGTTCATTTGTTGAATGAGGGGTAAAGTTGGCAAGACATTGCCAAAATTTCAGAAAATTATTTTTGATATGAAATAACTAAACGCGTTTTCTAGGCACTGAATTGAAAAATTACACATAGAAAATGAAAACTATTTTCCACAACTAAACGGAACCTTTAGTTGCCTTCAAAAAAAAGTAACGTTATGATATTGTTGGTGTGAAGCATAAAAGTGAGTAGGGGAGCACATCGTGTGTTTAGGAAATGGGTACATGCTATTGCGTTGATTGAGGGTTGTCCTAGTTGCCTGGAGAGATGTCCAAGTGGGCGGAGACGACAATGAAAGGAAAGGACCATTAACTCTATCATCATTATTCTATGTATGTATACGTATTAATTTCATATTAATTTCCTCATTCAAAAACGAATTATCTCAATTGGCCTAGTTCTAAAGTAAGTTGATTATAAATGAAAATTTTACCTCAATTACAATATAAAAAATTGAATGCAATATTTTTTTTGAACCATATATAAAGGGCATGCAACTAGAGAAATGTGTCATCAAGTTATTTTTTATTTTTTATTTTTACACTTTAATCGTCGTATTTTACTAATCATAACACATTTTATAAGAGAGAAATGAATCCAAAAGAACGCATATAATTGGCAACTTGGGGGGACCGGATGTGGATGAAATGATGAATCACAGAATTAATTAAGCCCTTGTATTTAAAATGATGGGATTGGCATGCACTTACAAACCTAACGATGGATCCACAAATCATACCACCAAGGTAAAGCCGTTTATTAGAATTTGATTTTGAATAATATAAAGACGTAGAAAAAAATGAATTTTTGTGTTTTTATATTCTGAGTAGAAAACACGGTATATCTAATTGTGCAAAAAGTATTTTATCATTTCTAATACATAAAATAATCTTAAATATATCAATTCTTTATCAAAACACAACTTTCTCAAATTTTTATACGTATATATATTTCATATATCAATCAAAATACGCATTCCCAAATTTCTCAAAATTTATTTTAACTTCCTAAACACATCCTAAATATCAAAGGTTGTTGACAGAGGAACTTTTCCAATTTAGTGATTTACCCCTTGAAATAAATAGTACCAGCTACCAAGTAAAGAGAAAATTACACATCTATCAAAAAAAAGAAGAGAAAATTACACATCTTGATCCATAGTATGTTCTCCTAACCAACTAACGCCTAAGCAAATTTCACACCGCAGAGAAAAAGGTTTTAAAAGAAAAATTATACAAGAAAAAATGTTACAATTCATTCTCAATGTTTAATTTATGATTTTTTTATTCTATAATAATTTTGATATATTTACATATATTCAAGTAATTTATATGCAATTGGTAGATGAATATTTATATTTTTAAATGTACTTTTTAAAAAAAATGATAACTTATTTCTAACAAAAAATGAATCAACAAAAATTTAAAACATTTATTTATCTTTTAGTCCCCAGTGACTTACATTTTAATACTTAAATTATAGTAATTTGTTGAGTCTTCAAACTATTAATCTCAAGCACTTTAGTCACGTGGTAAGAAAGAGAAAGGGACCAAGTTATAATGAGTCATAATTCATGGACCGAACTACATGAATTATCATAATTTTGAAAGAGTAAATGATAAATAAGGCAATTCAAAAACGAAATCTATCATTTTTTTCGTGAGAAGTGAGTATAAATATATCATGTCGTGCCAAAAGGATTAAACAATAGGGGTAGGTTAGGATGCGCCATAATGGATCACGACTTTTAAATAATAGATCATGATCGAATACAATGCATCATGACTCTCATACTAATAATCATGAATCTCCTAATAGTGATCATGACTCTCCTTGCTCTGTATATCTCCCTCTCTGTTACGAAAATGACAGTTAATAGCTGGGAGGTTTGAGAGCTCCAGTGATGTGGTTCAAGTCCATCATCTTCGCGACGAGAGAAGATTTGAAAAGAAGCCAATTCGTTTGAATCGCTCGGCACAATCTATAGATCTATTTTTGACAAATTGCAGACCAAACAAGATGGAGAAGAGAAGTAGCCAAAAGCAAGAACAACAAACTCGATCAAACTCACCTATATTATTAGGTGACCGTTCGCGGCGAAATCAGAGACAACATGCTCGCCGTGAAAGCTGGAATGATCGAACTTCACAAGAAATTGCCAATTGATCTCCATGATCCGTTGAAACAGGAGCCGATGAGCGTGATCTATAGCAATTGAGAGTTGATTTTCATCGAATTCTTGAATAAGATCTACTGAATGAATGATGCCATGATAGGATTTCGGGGAGAAGACAACGGTGTTGCCGATCGGTGATAAAGTTGATTTTCGCTGCCCGATTAATATTTACTTGTTTTTGTCCGTGTATTTGTTGGAGTGGAATTGCAATGGCATCACCTATAATTAGTATGATATGAGAGTAAAGTACATTTTTAGTCTCTTAACTTTGATGCGTGTCTATTTTGGTCCCATTTTAAAAATTCGTCATATTTTAGTTCTAAATGTTTGGTTTTCTGTCTGTTTTGGTCCTACCGTTAATTTTTCCGTTCGTTGGTCATTAATTAAATTATTTTTACGAAATGCCCCTAAATATACAAACTAATTACACATTTAATAGATGCATGATCACTAAACTTTTAATAAATATTCATATAAGTCCCTCTGCTCTCAGTTTACGTTATGCCCTTCTTCTTGATGGGCTCGCCGGAATCTGGGTTTCGCGGAGGGGGCGCGGCCCGCGGCGGAGCTCGACTTCGGCGGCGGACTTAGGTCCAGATGGTGGAGAACAGGCCGATGGTTCCAACGGTGGTGGTGGGAGCGGCCGAATGCGGATGGAATGACGGACGAGCGAGTTAAACGTCAAACGGACGGCGGTTTTGTCCGATTTCTCCTACTCCGGTGCAGCTCCGGCGACGCGAGATGGTGGGCTAGCTTCGTATCGTCATGGGGGAGGTAATGGTAGTGGGTTTTGGAGGCGAAAAGGGCTCCATCACTATTCAGATCACCGCCGTCGATCCTGTCACTCACACCTCCGCCGTCGATCTTCGTCCACCCACGCATAAATGGATCTACGCGGTCGGGCTCGACGTGAGCTCGACTCCGCCTATGGGTATGAGTAAGTAGTGAACAGTGAGTATTTGTTTTGTCCATCTCGTTTGCACGTTTCAATGGTGGAGAGAAAGGAAGAGGTGTGGACTTGTGATAGGTGGTGGTGAAAGTATTAGAGTTTAGTTGTAGGGATGAGATTGATAGATTGTTATAAATTTAGGGACTTAGTTGTAAATAAAGTTATGGGTATTTTAGTCATTTCATTAATCTAACATCGTATTTAACGGAAAAATTAACGGTAGAGATTTGTCATAAAGCAGAATTTAAAACTATAACGTTAAACCAAAATATGAAGTTCTTAAAAGGGAAAAAATAGGACACGTGTTAAAGTAAGTGACTAAAACGCATCTTTACCCATTAGTATGATATTTGTGCGCACCCTAACCTAAACTGACTCTAAACAATTATAGTAACACCAAATTAAAAATGTATTGACACCTATTCAACTTGTAGTATTGCTTAACAAAATAATGGGTTTGTGAGAAAGGGACAAGGAATGGCAGGTTGGCTACAGATCTTTAGTAGTCTAAAAAATTGAAGAATCGGTCTCCATCCCAACCAAACCTGAAATGCTTCTTTTTCATCACTACATTATTTTTCCCAACTTTGATTGCGCGCTTTCATTTTGTCCGAAAGTTTTATATATATATATATATATATATATATATATATATATATATATATATATATATATATATATATATATATATATATATATATATAAATAACCGTCTATGTGGTTAAACACATAGTAGCCCAAAACACAGTAGAATCTCCAAATGTTCTATTTTCCCAATTGATTAAATTACCCTAACAAAACCCACATCTCCATGACCATCGTCGGGCTGTCGCCAGACCGCCGTCGGAACTGCCACGACCACCATCAGAACTGCCATCGGACCACCGTCGAAACAGTCGCCGGCACCACCACTGCAAATTGCAGTTTAAAAGATAATAAAAACATTTTTATAATTAATTACAACATAATATAAAACAGTTTTTCATTAAATTATAATTAAATACATAGTGTCTAAAGCGATATGCAAAACTGTCTACTAACTTATCAGATAATGTCTACATCAAAATGCATAGTGGGACAAAATTTTTAGAAATTAAGTTTCGTAGAAAATCTTAAAAACTCATTTTGTAATGTACAATAACATTTATAACATAGTATAAAACATATTTACTTTCATTTATAATTGATTACATAGTGTTTAAAGTAATATGCAGAACTGTGTACTGCATCATTAAATATTGTATACACTAAAAGTGCAAACTGTAGGAAAAATATTTTCAAAGTTATTAGTCTCAATAAACAGTGAAAATTTCTCTTTGCAATGTCTAAAAGTGTTTGCAACATGATACAATACTTTGATTGTTTATTTATAATTAATTATATTATCTAACTGTAATCCGTAATACCGTCTACCACCAAAATCTACACTGTTTACTATAATGTAAAGTGTACAATGAGATTTTCAAAAATTATTTAAAAGATATATCTTACAAAATTCTTGCAATAGTGTTTGCAAGATATTATAATATATCACACTAAAAGTGTTTATTTGTAACTAGTCATATTGTGTTTGTTTTAATGTATAAAAATGGATTTACCTATATTGTCAACTATTTTTTTTTCAAACTTTATATCTAAATAAAATACTGTCTATGATTCAAAAAGTTTCAATATATAAAACTTACCTAACATATTTCTTGCAAGTTGATGGCGTACAACTTCACGGCGGCGGTCTCAAGCGCAGGGAGGAGGCAACGGTGGACGAGCTCAAGACGGAGATCGCGGTGACGACGATGACCAAATCGCGGTGGCTCAAGAGTCGAGACGGAGTTCGTGGTGCCGGAGATCTCATCTCCTTGCAATGGAGGTTTTCGGTTAAAGATCTGAAACAAATAAAGAGATAGAAAGATGATCCAGAATCGAACCATGAAATCAAAGGGCGGGCCTCGCCGGCGGCTCCCGGTGATGGTGGAGATTTGTGAAACTCGCAACGAAGGTAGAGATGGAAGTTTATACCGGTATTTTTCTTAAGTTGATCCGGTACTTATGAGAAAAATTATACTCCCTTCATTTTTTAAAAATTGTAGGTTTTGTTTTGCTATTTCACAATATTTAATTTATGATTTTTGCATTGATATTTAGATATATAAAGTTAAATAATTTATATACATATCATAATTTGAAATATAGATTTTCTAAATATATTTTTTTCTTGATTTTCTTCACTATTTATATTAGTGATAATTTAAGTTAAACATTAGTATTCAGAATATGAAAATCAAATTCTACAATCTTTGAACTAGAAAAGGAGTAGCAAAATGCTAATTTGATTAAAATATTGTTAAGATACCATGAACTTATCCTAAGTCTCTGATTTAGTGGTAAACTCTAGATTTTGTGTTCAAGTTCAATATCTCCTTCTATACCATCCCCTTCTATACCGTATGAAAAAGAATAAAAAAATATCTGATCAACTTTTAGGACCAAAAAGGACGACCAGAAAAGAAGAAGGACAAAGCGCCGTGAGAGAAGAAAAGTAAGCAGTTATTAGAAAATGGAATAATTTTCGGTTTTCTTTTCGCGGCAAAGGACTTAACGTCCAGTAGAAATGGAAGAGCTGTTTTTAAACAGTGAACTGAGAAACAATTGAAGAGCGAAGGGAGAGAGAGTTGTATTCCATTCCATTTCATCACAGCAGAGCACAGGTCAACAGACCAGACCAACGTCGTATTCGGGATCCACACTATATAACTTTCTCCTCTCTCCCTCTCTCTCTTTCCTTGTCCTTCAAAATCCGCAATCCTAACAACCCCGAAATTCTCTCTTTTCCGAATCATTCCCTCTTTGATCTCGAATCGCCTCCCCTTTTGTTCCACAATCAGTATCTAGTTGGAATCCGGGTCATTTTTGAGGAGGAACAAGAGGGCAGAGAAGAAGGGTGGCAGTAATTGGTTCTGAGGAACAATATTTAATGGAGCAGAAGGGGTTCTTGCTGTCTGCTCTGGGTCTTGGGGTCGGCGTCGGTGTTGGGCTGGGATTGGCCTCAGGCCAGGCCGTCGGAAAATGGGCAGGCGTTACTTCTGGAAAAGACGGCGCCTTGACGGCTGAGAAGATTGTGCAGGAGTTATTGAGGAAGGTCATCGATGGAAGAGACATCGAAGTCAACTTTAAGGACTTTCCTTATTACATAAGGTACTTTAATGCCCTTAAACTTTCGTTTTCGTTTCCATTTCTCTTTGCCGTGTGTGTCTCTTTGCTGGGAAATGTTGAACAGAGACTACACAATAGACTGGATTTCTGTTTGCATTGTGCTGTTTAAAACGACAGTAAGACGAAGATGAATCTTCTGTACCCTTTATAGATCTGGATACTGCAATACGCATATAGAGCCGTCAACTCATAAATGGCAAAGTTCACTTCTTTTTTCTCTATTCCCCAGAAAAAGTAGATCTTTCATCTTTGGGCTAACTTGAAGCTTCTGCTCAACCATCGGCATAACTGCAGAAAAGCCATGGTGTTTGGGATCTTTAGCTAGGCTACAATACACGTCCATGTGAATGATCTGGCATGAGGATACTCTTGCACATGCTTCCCTTTAGTTCTTACCTACCATTGGCACACATGTGACCCGTTTCTTCAGTTTTTATTGTTTGTTTCTAGATGGTTGTTTCCTCTACCCCACCCCCGTGTTTTTTTTCTCTGTTTTTTCTTTTTGTGAGGGGTGGTGGTTGTAGTTTGTTCGGCATTTATCATTAATGACTGTGTTTAATTAAATTCCAAAAAATAGACGTTAGCTGGGTAGGTGAATTTAAGGGATATTTACAGTACCTTAAGATGTATCGCTCAGAGCTTCAGGTATTGTGGTGGCAACAAGTATCTTCCATCATTCCGTTTATTTAAAGAGCTTCCTGATATCAGTAGTATTTTCATGAATGACCTGATTCTTAATTGTTAATGTATTATTGGGTTTTTGATATGTAAACGAAAAATTTGGTCTTTGTTTTGCGAGGTCCTTTTTGCTGCTTATAGCCTTGGTATCAGGCCACTGTTATATGCCATGATTTTTACTCCTTCATATTTAAGTGCTTTTGAGTTTTTCAATATGAGGTGCTGTAAGTATAACATTCTCATCTTCTCTGTTTGCTCCTGAATGATGTCAGTGAAAGAACTCAGGAGTTATTGACAAGTGCTGCATATTTCCACTTAAAACATGCTGATATTTCCAGACATACTAGGAACTTATCCCCTGCTAGTAGAGCTATCTTGCTCTCAGGACCTGCAGGTACTTTCTTTTCTGAAATTGAGAGTGTCTGATGATGTTGTCTCTAATTTGTTTCTAATGTCTTACACCTTAATCTTGTGAAGAGCTTTATCATCAAGCTCTTGCAAAGGCTCTAGCGCATCAGTTCGAATCAAAGCTACTAATATTGGACATCAATGACTTCTCACTTAAGGTAATTGCTCTGATTTAATTTTCTTAAATCTTATCCGTCTTATGTTCATTTTTTGTAGTCATTCTAGTATCTAATCTATTATTTTCATGATTAATACAGATCCAAAGCAAATATGGTTGTGCCAAAAAGGAACTTGTAAGTTTCTCAGTTCCTCCAAGCTTCTGTTAGATTAGTGAAAAGTATCTTCCTAATAACTTGCTTCACGTGTTGAGATATTTTTAATTTTTGGCTGGGTTTGAAATTCGATAGGGATTCCTTCCCAACCCCGTTCTCTCTCTATTTTTCCTGTGTGTAATGGGGTACTAGTCATGCTCGGAGAAGGAACTCAAATTTCAGTTTTTACCACATTTTGTTGCTTTCTTTTGCAGTTCATAAGGAGGTCAATTTCAGAGATGACGTTAGAGCGCATGAGCAGCTTATTGGGTTCGTTTTCCTACCATTCTCCAAGAGAGGAATCAAGAGGTAAACATGGGGATCTAATGTTTTCTATACTTCTGAGAGGAGCACGGCCCCTGATGCCCCGCATGCTCTCCTATAGTTTAGATTCGATGGTTGAAGTTTGTCCCCCCACATGCTTATGCTTAATTTGTTTGGTAGTCTTAAGCTCCTAATTTTTTTCACATCATTATCCTAGTTTCAACCCTTTCCCACATATTTCGTGAACTTCTCTTGCTGTTGGAATATTTTTACAAGCATTTGAATCTTGAATTATCTGACAGGTATGCTGCGTAGGCAGGTGAGTGGCACTGATGTTAAGTCCAGGTATGGTCTTCATTACCACTTAAATGCTTCAAACATAAAATTCTGATACTCTCTTTTTTTTTTCTTTTTTTTTTGTGCATATTAAGTGAGCTTGTGTGACCTCTTTACTCTATATGCATAGGGAGACAGAAGGTTGTGATGCTCCTTTAAAACATCGCAGAAATACTTCATCTTCTTCCGATTTAGGCAGTCTTTCTTCTAATTCTGCTGCAACATATCCAGGTAATAAATCAAGTCTCTCCTTTTTAACTTCTTCCTTTTCCTTCTTAGGGGAAAAAAATAAGAAAACAGATGAAGACTTACAATTTGAAGCCTTAGCTCAAGTGATCATTTTTCACAGAAATACCACTTTAACTGTCTGTTATAGTCTAGTTAAATTAGCCCTTGTCCAATATTTACCTTACCACAATATTCGGATTCCTGCATCTTAAATTATTTACAGAACTCCTATGGACTCCTGCTTATCAATTTCGTCTTCACTTTTTTTTTGCTTTTAGCTTCTCTCAAGCGCTCTAGCAGCTGGTGCTTTGATGAAAAGCTATTCATGGAGTCACTATATAAGGTAAGGGATGGCTTACCGGTGGTATACCAGCCAAAGGCTTTTATTGAATCTACTAGTTAGTGCTTTCAGAAGTTACTTTGGACTGAGGTCTTGTGCACAGTTGACATGCTTGCTTAACAGTGCATATTTCAAAAAAGGAGGAACCATCTGCAGCTTTGTTGTAGTCGCAATACTCTTCTCCCTCTCTGTTTATGTTTTTTCCCATCTTGATAAGTCAACATATAGCTTATTGTGGTACTTTTGTATGAGGAATGTTTCTGAGATAGTCTTCTGATTTTCTTACAGGTCCTATTATCGGTGTCAGAGGACAGATCTGTCATCTTATATCTGAGGGATGTAGAGAAGCTACTCCTCCAATCACCTCGGTTCTACAGTTTGTTTGAGAAATTGCTGAAGAAACTCTCAGTCCAGGTGTTAATTCTTGGCTCAAGGATTTTAGACGAAGAAGACGGCAGCAGAGAAGTAGATGAAAAGCTGTCTTGTTTATTCCCATACAATATTGAGATTAAACCACCTGAAGAGGGAAAGTATCTTGCTAACTGGAGAACCCAACTGGAAAAGGACATGAAAACTCTCAAAGCTCTAGATAACAGAAACCATATTGCTGAGGTCCTTGCAGCAAATGACCTTGAATGTGATGATCTGGGATCAATCTGTCATGCAGATACAGTGGTCCTGAGTAATTACATTGAAGAGATTGTCATATCTGCGATATCTTATCATTTAATGCATAAAAAAGATCCAGAGTATCGAAATGGAAAACTTGTCATTTCATCAAAGAGGTAGAAACAAAATTTATTTTGGATTGATTTCTGCATATTGCAAACCTTTTTTAAGAAGTTGGAAGTATTTATTGATGCTTTCCTTTTGGACACCGGATCAGTTTGTCCCATGGATTGAATATATTCCAGGAAGGCAAATGCAGCGGAAAAGATACCTTAAAGTTGGAGGCAAATGCTGATCCTGCCAAGGTTTCAATTCAACAGCATTTTTATAATTAGATCTTATTATTTTCATGACATTGTTTGTTTTTCCAAAATATTTAACTATTTTCCTTATATACAACTTTAGGAAAATCAAAGTGATGATGCTGGAAATGTGAAAACTGAATCAAAGACTGAAACTAATGCACCTGAGAATAGTGTTTCTGCTAAAAAGGATGGTGACAATGCTGCCCCAGCAAAAGCTCCTGTAAGTTTGTTAGAACGATGAGGATGAATTTTATGAGTAATTCAGTTTTAGTTATGTCCCCCACCATTCTCCAATTTATTTCATGCTTGAATACTTTCTGTTCTATTTTAGTAAAACAAGTCCACCACTTTTATAGGAAATTCCTCCCGATAATGAGTATGAAAAGCGGATAAGGCCAGAAGTTATCCCTGCAAATGAGATTGGAGTCACATTTGCAGATATTGGTGCATTGGATGAGACCAAAGATTCCCTTCAAGAGCTAGTCATGCTTCCTCTACGAAGACCTGATCTCTTTGTCGGTGGTCTCCTTAAACCTTGCAGAGGCATACTTCTATTTGGACCCCCTGGTACTGGGAAAACAATGCTGGCAAAGGCCATTGCAAATGAAGCTGGTGCAAGTTTCATAAATGTCTCAATGTCCACCATCACTTCCAAATGGTTTGGAGAAGATGAAAAGAATGTGAGAGCTCTTTTCTCCCTGGCAGCAAAAGTTTCACCTACTATCATTTTCGTGGATGAGGTTGATAGCATGTTGGGCCAGCGGACTAGAGTTGGGGAGCATGAGGCAATGCGCAAAATTAAAAATGAATTCATGACACATTGGGATGGGCTTTTGTCTAAACCTGGTCAGAAAATTCTTGTTCTTGCTGCCACAAACAGACCATTTGACCTTGATGAGGCCATCATAAGGCGTTTTGAACGCAGGTATGCTGATTATCTTTCCATTACCTTCTACTTAGTAATACATTCTGGGCAGGCCTCTGAAGGTTACTGAAACAAGTTGGCATTTCGACGTTTGTACAATTAATTAGTCATCTTGTTTTCATCAAGCATCATCTTTGAATTTTAGGGAACTTTGAATTTTAGCCTTTTAGGCAACTTCTTATCTGGCCCTTTCACCTTAATTGTCTTGGAGACTGCCATGTCTTTCATGTGTACTCTACTTTTTGTCCTCTTAAAGATAATCACCGTCTCAATATCATAATCTTAAACTCAATCCTGGTTTTTTGTAATGTCAAAATTTATTCAACGATTGGAAGAAATCCAAAATATTGGATTTTCACATTACAACTCCGAATAAGTTCTTAATTAATGCATAGAGGTGTTTCTCACAAGTTTGATTATTTTTCTGAGCAGGATAATGGTTGGTCTTCCATCAGCTGAGAACAGGGAAAAGATTCTGAGAACTCTGTTAGCGAAAGAGAATGTTGGAGATATAGACTATAAAGAACTTGCCACCATAACCGAAGGATACAGTGGGAGTGATCTAAAGGTCTGTTTTTGTTATTGAAATAGCATGTAGTAACATTTAGCCAAATTCAGTGTAACTGATGCATAATGAATTGCTGGAACAGAATTTGTGCGTCACCGCTGCATATCGGCCTGTTAGAGAGTTGATACAACAGGAGGGACTGAAGGATATGGTAATTTGTTTTCCATCTCTGCACTTTTTCTAACTATTTTTCCAGTTCCAACTCACTAGTATAAATAACCCATCTTCTGAACTTCCTTTTAAAACACTTCTATAGGAGAGGAAAAAGACAGAAAACTCAGGGAAGAGTTCTGGAGATGCTTCAGAGCCAGACAGTGAGAAAAAGGAAGAACGAGTTATTGAATTGAGGCCTTTGAATACGGAGGATTTGAGGCAAGCGAAAAATCAGGTATGCTGTAAAAATTATGCCTGAAGATAAAGTTGCACAATTTATCAGTAAAATTATTCAATCCTTCTTGAAAATCAAAATCTTTGCTGCAAGCTTGCAAATTCATCAATATATCCTTGCTGCAATCTTCAGGCTTTAATTTATCCTTCTTGAAATTCAAAGTCGAAAGTCAAAATTATGCCTCAACAAACTTCGACTGTTCGCTGCAGGTTGCTGCAAGCTTTGCTGCTGAAGGGTCGGTAATGAATGAGCTGAAACAGTGGAATGAACTGTATGGAGAAGGTGGTTCGAGGAAGAAGGAACAGCTATCCTACTTCCTTTAGACTGCAGATGTAGGCCATGTATCATAAGATGGATTGACTGACAGCAGAAGATTGATCAACCACAAAGGCCTTGAGCAAACAACATTCATCACGCAGCAAGAAGGTTGGCAACAAATGGGAAGCGGCAGAACCTGAGCCCCATTTGTGGCATTACCAAGCAAGAACAAGGCTGTTGCTATGGCATTCAATAGGTTGTGTATATTGATTGGTTTATGGCTTCTGGGTAATATTCTATCTGGTTGTGGGTTCATCCCATGTGTGGCAATCAGTGCCTTTCAGGGGTGAAACTGTGGTAGTTGGATTGGTATGAAGGAACAGGTAGTTCAGATATTAGTTGGGAGGAATCAGTAGAGTTTGTGTCATTGTTTGAAGGAACGGGGCGTTGGTGTGTGTCATTCTTTAGGTGTTGATTGTGCAAGTTCTGAATTGTCGTCCACTCAATGCTTGCTGCATGTGGTAGTATAAAGTAGATCAGACTTGTAATGAACTCATTAATGAAGGTGTGTGCAACAGAATTACTGTTTTCTCGCATTGCCCTCAACTCACCGATTCTCTTCTTTCGGGTGTTGCACGTTGGCCCCTTGAAATTGAATCTAGCTCATTAACAACTAGCATTCACTAACATTGAGTAAATATTCTATCCACCAACAACGGAAAACTATTTTTCCATCATCACTCTCTTCCTCGAAATAAATCTGTAGACTGTTACCCTTTTATCAATCAATCAGGTTCTCAATAATTTATTTGAACAGATGATGTAGTGAGTAGGATATTCACTTTTACTTTTTTTAGCTTAATAGGGTGTTTCAAACCTGGGGTGGGGTAGAAATAATTTCACCGGAATTTGTTGCAATCTCACCGAACAAATTCATGCCCTCCAGTCCGGGTCCTCAAAGCAGGCGTCCCTCGCGAAACGCAACGCTCCCGGCGGGGGACGAAAACGCAACACTCACCCGGCTCCCACCCCACTCCTCTCCTCCTTGGTTGGCTGCTTCAGCAGCTTGTTTGGCTGCTTAAGCAAGCAACCTAGGAGGAGAGGAGCCTCACCCAGCCAGCTGCTGTTTGGGCGCGGGTGAGAAGGGCAGCTGCGGTTGGGTGTCGTCGGTGGGGTGTGTGATTTTCTCACCTCTCACGCCTCTCTTTTTCACATGAGGTCCGAATTTTAAGGAGGGGTGATTCACCAGGAATGCGGAGGTGAATTTCCAACAAATTCACTCCAAAATGGAATGGAAGGTTTGAAGCCCCCTAATGTTGTAGCATAAGATGCCAAATAACCTAGTACAACTTATAAATAAATGCTTGTAATATCAATTTCAGAGACTTTAACGAATTTTTTCTAACAATATTTAAATTAAACATGTAAAGTTAGATATAAGAACTTTTTAAGGTCAGGGAAATATACTCTAGTATCTTAATTTGACACAACTTCTGGTAGAAAAAGCATAAAGAGCATTCTAATGGGAATATTATGGAATTCCTGCGAAGATTGATGTTCATTATAGACACAGGTTGTGTTCATTTAAGAATGAAAATTATGGATTTAAGATGTTCTGTGTTGGAATCTATAAAAGTGAGATGATTTTTTCTTCATGAACATAACCAAAACGTACAAATCACATTCCATGCCTTCACTGATAGCAAATTTAGATCACTGTAGTTTATCCAGCAACGCAAAAACTTAAAAGCACTGATACAAGAAAATGGGCAAAAACAAAACTAGATTACCATAGCACATAGCCACATACATGTGAACCAAAACTAATTGCTTACAGCAAATATCCGACGATTGTGTGGCCCCCCTGCAAATTCTTTGGACTTGAATAACTGATGAAACAGAAAAGATTTTAATGGTAGATAAAGTATAAGACAACATAGCTGTTAGAGGCACATCTTGACAAGGATACTCCATCTATTCCTTTTTCCCAGCTTTCAGGCCTTTCGGTATCTTACTCAAGGCTTTCCTCAAATACTTCTCATCAATAACGGCATACCGCTTCTTGATCTCAGCCATTGCCTTCTCAGCAAATGGGTCAATCTTGTCCTCATATTTCTCATACAGCACCGGCACAGTGTGTAGCAAAACGAATACTGTTGCAACAGAACATACATCATATAGAAAGTTTAGAGTGAAAACTGGCATGATCAGACAAAAATAAAAGTCAAATGTAATGCTTACCTATGTAGAACAATGTTAAGAAGTTGCACCACTTGCCTACAATCGAAAGAACCCAAAGACCAGTAACAGCCTAGCAAACAGGATAGCAGATTGTTAATAACCCTTAAAAATCAATAAGAGGTGTACAAAAGCTAATTAAAACAGCTTCTCATCAAACATTACATTACGATCAAATCTAATCCAACTGGCAGTATTAATGCACTTATTAGGAAAACAATTACTTGTGCAAATGTCTACATACCCCGAGAAACTTCTTTAAATCTTTGCCAGAGGCAATGTCACGCAGAGCAGCCAGACCTCTATTAATTTCTATTCTCAGTGCAGATGCAACTTCAAGAACACATTTTTCAGGAAGTACGACTTCTGGAATTTTCGGTGGTGCCCTAGATACAGAAATAGGCTTCATCAAGATAACAGAATAGAAATGACACTATATCACTATATAACTGGGACGGGGGAGGGGGAGGGGGAGTGGGAGAGGGGAATTGTAGGTACATCCAACGCCTTACTTGTGGATGATGGTCGATGCATATGACCACAGGAAAAGAACTGCCAATGCAAGTATAGACAGATGACAAACCAAGGTAAGTAAGTGGTATTCAATTAATTCAAAAAGAATCCACACTGCAGTGGCACCGCCAAGTACTCCAGCAGATATCTTTTTGTTCCTCCACAGGAAAACATCAGCGGCTGACAAGAGAAAAGAGTAGCAACAATAATAACGCATGTCAGGGTTCATTAAGACTGAAGCTAAACTTAATAAGTACACAAGTCTAAATTTTCATGGTTCGTTATTGATTATTGAGCTGAAGAATCCAAACTTGAGATCCATCAACAATCTGAAGGTCGACCATCATTAGGTGCCTACAAGTTACAACCTCACAGCTGACAACCTTTTACATTCTAAAATCATGATCTAGTTCTTGGTAAGAGAATGGATCTAAAAGGGTGTGGATAAACAATCACATAACATGAGACTTAGTTACAGAGAACACTTATATAGCTTGCTATATCGGTGACCCATTAGCTCCAGTGCCTACGATTAAATGGAAACCACAAGGTCCACAAAAATGGACATGTACAGAATTTGCACGAACGTTCACAGAGCAGCGCCAAAAAAATCCATTGATCATAATACATACTATGCGAAAGGCGAGAAAGCAATGAACAGGATATTAGACGAAAAGCCATAACCCATAAATCGAGACTAAATATTCACAAAAGTTTTAAGGATTCCGGATCCGAGGAAACAAGAGACTATGTTCAGCAATCGGAATCCGATTCTGTAAAGTTGAATAGAGAAAGAGAAAGAGTACGTTTTCCACCGCCAAAAACCTTGTGGACAGGTTGCTGACGGCCGAAGAGGCGGTAAATCTGTGACTTGACGGTGTCGGGGTGAGAGGGCTTGTCATCGTCGGAATCGGAGGATGAGGAGTGGTCGTGGATCTTGTCGGCGATCTTGTCCATAAGCGACTCCTCGTGGTGCTCCGCCATGGATCCCGAAAAAAAGGAATGTGAAATGAATTGGGTCGACAGACAGAAAGGAGGGAGGGTTCAGTTGAGTCGAGTTTAGGGGTTTAGTTTTAGTAGGAGTAGTATTTTATGGCGATTGGTTTTAGGGCACAGTGCCTGCCGTCACTCAACTTTATTTACCATTTTTAGCCCTCCAATATCTGCTCGAAGACCTAACTCTCTATTTCTGAACCTTCATATTCAGATAAAGTTAACTTTATCTAACAATAAAGTTACTAATTCGAGTTCAACACATATATTTTCTAAAATAAATTTTCAATTTTTTAAATTTTAATATATAAAACAATCTTAAATTTATTAATTCTCTATAAAATAATATTGGAGGTAACAACGATATAATCTATGCTTTGTATCAAATAGTTCGATCCTTCATAATAATATGCTGTTTATATATCTATAATTTATGTTATACTGTGACAACCATATTGAGAGATGTTTGTAAATGTGGCACGTAAGATGGACACATGGGTGTCGCTTGTAGAGAACACATCGCGCGCCAAATCCCAAGTCGTTAGTCCATGGGCCCGGCCCGTCAATGAATCAAATCAAAGCCACATATGTGATTGCCCAATCTAACTATCGGTCTCTTAATAAGTGTTTGAGTGATAATAATATTTCTGAACTTGTATTTATTTGACTCAAATTATTATTTAAATTATATTATTAAAAACATTATTTTTGAGAGACGGGAAAAGGTTGTATAAACAAATCAATATTAAGAGTAGAAGGTAATCGATTGTGTAGTATTATGTTGATCCTTACTCAACCCTTTTCGCACTGTAAAAACTGGTAGTTAGGGGGAATAATGCGTTTCCAGGGGCAGAAAAGGGTAGTAAAAAACTTAGTTAACATCCAATGAATGAATGCTTGGGGTACATTAGATACATAATGAGGAACTTTTAGTTAGTTGGCATAAATCATTCGATGTTGAAATGAATTGATTGGTCAATCAATCGGTTGCACCCTCATTCATCTCTAGCTAATGTGTATTACTCCCTTTATCTCATTCTTCTATCAACTTGTCCTATTCTATATAAATTTTGATGGAGTGACATTTTCCTTGTTGTTAAAGGCTAATAAAGCTGAGGCTTGTGAGGTGAGCATCCTTCCCCTCCCCACTTATTAATTACCCATTATAAGTAGTAGTAGTAGTAGTAGTAATTAAGTAGTGAGAAGGAGGAGAGGGAATGAATGAATTGAAGGCCCAAAGCCCAACAGATTTGTAAAAGACATCTAAAAAATCATACTACAGGTGAAGGAAGCTTTAAATTAAGAATGGTGAGCAAGTAGCTAGGAAGCTAACTCCAGAGATCATCATCATTGATTTACAACTCCAACACTAGCCAAGATTATTATACTAGTAATATGCATGTGGATTGAACTTGAAACCAATTAAACATCATCAAATACATCCTCCTAATCATGTTAGTTGACTAAATTCTGTTGGCAGTCCCGTAAAAATAATTATTGTCCTGTTTTGGTCATGTTTTAAAATTTTGTCCCGTTTAAAAACGGTTTATGTGAATTTAATCTTTTACCCTCATAAAAATTTTACTCTAGTCCTTAAATTTATAATTCCCTAAAATGTTAACCTCAAAGTTTAACTCGGATCTATAACTCCATCACTCTACTCCTCCTCAACCACCCCTCATGGATGACCAACGATATCTATTTCATTCCGATCAGTCCCATTTCTTGCTTATCTCTCGGCTTCTTCCCAATCATCCATACACAACATCAAAGCTTCTCAAACCCATAAACCCAACACACTTTGGCTCTTTTCAAGATCAGACCTGATCAAATCGAATCAAGATGCAGAAGTCGTGGGTGTTGTCAGAACGACATCTGCTTCCGCCAAAGAGACGTCGTAACCAGTCTCCAAGAGATCTTATTGACTTTGGAACGAGGGAAAGGAAGCGGATAATCTGTTCCAGATCAAAGCTTTATAAGTGCGATTAGCTTCAAGACATTGGAAGCTTGCAAGCTCGGGGTCTCCAGATTCCTAGATTTCGAGTACGATGCTCGAGGCGGAAACGGAATAGGATTAGCCACCATCGGAGATTGCTCCGGTGAAGTTTCTGTGAAATTCGACATCTGCGACTATCTAACCGACAATCATATCATCTAGACTTTCACAGCTTGTGGCGACGACAATTGCAACTCGGTTGAGCTCAATTATGTCCGACTAATTGATCGCCAGTTGTATGCTTCCAACCAAATACTTTTCGGCTGTCCAATTCATGATGGAGGACTTCAAGAAATAGATTTAGGTTCAGTTCAGACAAACCCGCGAGGCTCGATTACTGTTGAAAGAGCTAGAATTTCATCGAAGAGAGGAAACGACGGTTCAAGTGGTCACTGACGGTCCGGGGGCTCGATTCATGTTGTTGCTCTTTTTATTTGACTTTGTGATTTTGATGAATCTGCATAAACGTTGCTTTTTTTTTGTTTAACTTTGTGATCTTGATGAATCCAGGGAGTTTTGAGGAGAGGGCTAGAGGTGATTTAAACTGAGGTTAAAGTTTTTGGGAAATATAAGTTTAAAGATCGAAGTAAAAATTTACGTAAAAAGGTGAATTTACACAATCCATTAGAACTAACGGCTAGACCTAACGGAAATGACCAAAATATGACACAATACCATAGGATATGACTAAACAGGACGAAAACAAGACAATAATTATTTCTACGGGACTGCCAGCGGAATTTACTCCACGTTAAGTTGAGATTGCAAGAAAAATGACTAAATAAGTGAAGGAAAGCTGTACAAGCTCCACCCAACTCATCAAAACCATTTATGTATGTATGTAATTGCGAAGAAAGGGTGAAGGCTGTTAATCACTATGATATTAGCAACTCTTAATTAACCAGCAAGCAATGGGATTAAGAGTAATTACCATGTTGATGCAGCAGAAGACAGGACAGAGCAAGATGAGATGGGTGAAGCGTCAGAGAGCTTGAGTTGAGAGATGAAAATGGTGTAACTTCACGAGGAAGCACTTCCCTCCGTCACCAGCTTAGGCTTAGCAGCAGCAGCAGTATTTCCTATTTCCTTCTTTTAGCCATTTCTATCTTATCTTAAGGGGAATTTCTTTTGAGTATATTCGGAAATACAGAACCTCCTCCAAGAATATGCGCCCGCCTTCAATCCCTTGCCTCTTGCTTCTCATGAAACGTCAAACACTAGTCTACTCTGTCCTCTTTAGTCATTACACCCGAATCCGCACCGTTTTGTCCACTCATTCCTCATAACCCATCCCATTTCTAGTGTATCAAATATTAACATCTTTCTTGGAGTACTAATCTCTTAAAGTGGAATCTACAAGATTTTTTCCCTTTTTCATTTTGAGTTAGGTATAGTTGTAAAAGTAAATACAGTTTACTTTTTTTCTCTCTTTTTTTTGGAAACAAGGGATAGGTGAAGACTTGAACTCAAGGTTTTCACCTAATATTTTTAGAAACTTAACCACTATGTTAGATGCTCTAGACATTTATTACTCTCTTTATTCCCCAAGCCCAACCAAATTTTACAATCTTATTGGGAGGAGGGAGTAATAAACACTTACTTCATCGAAAGGTGGACGGGAAGATCATGTGAACAACCATAAACTCTTAAAAGAAAAAAACAACTTAAAACCTGAACAAGTTTTTATGAACCTTCAAGACTAATCTGCAAGTTAGGGAAATCCTGCTCGTATTCCTATGGATCATTCCGGTCTCACTATTAGCACTCCCTACCTCCGCTTCCTTTGGTCCAGAGACTGAAAGGGCTTCACATTTATTTACAGCCTAAACAACAGCAACAACATGTATAGCTGGCAAATCAATTTCAGAAGAGTCCAAGCAAAATCAATTTGTTCATAACATACGATTGCTTACCTGTTCATAAGGGTGCTCATCATCAGCTTTTATGCCATGCAGATAATCTGCAGGAAATAAAACATTTGGGGCACTGCGTAAGATAATTTTATTTTCTGGCTTGAAATGAGATGAAGAAGGCAAAACTTTGTGACAAGAAAACAAAGTAACCCGAATAAGCAGCATCCTTGAAGATCAATAAGCTACGAGGCATCAAAAGGACAGAGGAAGGATGATGATTATGCCTCCATTCTTCCTCATTCACCACACTGCCCTCAACTGAACTCTCATCCCCCACAGTTTTCTCCAATGGGTCTTTGCTTAGTCCAAGCCTAGAATGGGGAACAAAGTCCATGACGACAGGTGACCCTAAAGATAAAATTGCTACAACCGGATAGTAAGCAGGTCCATCTTGATGTGGCTGCAAGATAAGCAATATCAGCAACAAATATTTAATGTCATGTGACCTACGAGATTCTTCTCCTAATTATCTATGAAGTCTAAGTTCTACTTGGAGTTATGGCTTTAGGATCTACTCTGTTTCCCCTGTTGAGGATTGAGAAATTAAAATATGAAAGTTATCTTAGGTAATAGATTAATGTATGTAGTTTCTAAATGTATTTTTTCCGGAATTTTTTAATGACTCCTTTCCGGTAATAATTTGAGTCCGCCACAACATCAAAAAAGAAGCGCACTGATCTTTCAAGGACGGAAGGAATAATAAACCATAAATGAAATTATAAGGATTACACAATAAATTGAATGGAAAAGGAGAGAAGGAGAAGGAAAAATCTAGTACCATAATACCCTGATGAGGAAGGTATTCATTGATAAGTACATGGTTAATTGCTGAGGGAAAGAGACCTGATTTTTCATATATTCTTTCTGTTATATCTGTCAGCCAGGGAGGCACTGCAAGAAATTTTAATGGTAATGCTTCATGGATCGACCAGGAGCAAACAGATCTTGACAGTAATATAGTCAATTAAGAAAGAAACTTAAAAACAATCCACCAATATATTGACTTCTTAAAAACAAAGCAGTTTAGTATACACAAGTGTCGATTAGATTTTGAAACTAATAGTGCTAATGACATCAAACATCAAAAGTTTGGTTTGGTATTCTGAGATCATCATATCGTGATCCTTGGGAACATAACTCCCTAACTTTAGAATACATCATTGTCATCGTCATCATGTTGAACCTTAGTAGAACTCTGTTGGAGTTGGTAGCATGAAATTTATAGTAACAATTGATTGTTTAAAATTAGTTGATAAAAACTCATCCACAAAGCATAGTGGTAAAGCCTTTCTTGTCGCAACCTTCTTACGAAGCAATAATGAGATGAAATGCAAAACTTTGAAAACATATCGAACCAAACTTAACTAGTATTTTACAAAGGAATGTCAATAAAATATTCCACTCCTTACATGTAGTGCAGATTGCTTGTTCTTCTAAAAAGAAGTTCACTTATTCTAAAAAACAAGTAAAAAGGGATAAAAGCAACAATTACACAGCCACCACAGATGGCTCTGCAACTATTTAACATATCAAACTGCAACAAGTTTCTGAAACCCAAATGAAACTAAATTGCTTTATAAAGATGAGTGTTGCACTTAAGGGAACAAGTCAGCATTTTACATGCACTTACAAGGTTGTGGTAATAAACCCTTTTCATGGACAACACCGCCTGTCAATATTCATAGCAAAGGAAAGTAAAATCCCATCAGAAGTTGAAAGTTATAATTCTAGAGTACTTAAGCCAAAGTATCAAAGTCGGATATTGAAAGTAATACGGCATACCCCAATTCTGTAATCTTCTGTTCTTCAACAACTTCCACTTAGACGCAGGTGCATCGTAAATCTACAAGTTTAAAAAGAGAAATAAAACAAGATATTATGGAGACAATGAGAGAGATTGAGAACAATAACGCTACCTGCTTTAGGAGCTTGTCCTGGTCAGAGTCAGTGACGAAGTCTGGAATGTAGAAAACAGTTGGCAAATCGCCAACAACCCATTTCTCCAATTTCTCTAGTTTTTCCATTCCCCTGCAAACCAAATGCCAGAAATTAACCACACAAACGAATTACAGCAAAAATCACTATGACTGGGTTCTCTCACCACTTGTTTCAGTGAATTCATTCACGCCCAAGCTAGGTGATTCTAACAGTCGAGAGAGAAATAGGAAGGAATAGGAGAAAAGTAAATAAAAGAGCAACCAGTGCTTGAGTTCTAACGATCTGTAATCAGTAGCAGACTCGCTTATCATACTTCAAGAAGAAGATTAAACGCTCAAATACTCCGTGAATGTGTAAGAAACAATAAAAGGAAACAAAGTGCTGACGATTTCAAGTCCAAGCTCTTCCCCAGTCTTTGATCATTTTTGTACCAATAAAATCAAGCAAGGTCAAAGAACAACAGAGACGTTTCCGAGAGTTTCATACCTGTACCGTACGGGGGAAGATCGGAGAATTGGGTACGAGAGTCGCAGGCTGGCTCGCAGCAGGGTGAAGTGTGTTCAACCAGTTTCCAATGTTATGGGCTCCTTGAAGCCCATGCATTCGGCCCATAAGACCTTGCCCTCGCTGGACCTATGGGCCCAATGGTGTCCAGCCTTATCTCTTAAAATGTCCCCATATTTTAAAAAAATTGACTTTCTTCATTTTGTTTTTAAATTTTCCCTCTCTTCTAGTAGTAATACTACTCCCTATTTAATATCGAATATTTTTCCCCATATTAGAACACGGTCTCCTAAAATGTTTGAGTTTAGTGTTCAAGATTTCATGATTGGTGTGTGGTGTGGAAGCAAAAGATAAGATGGAGTAGTGTAGGTAGCACCATATCGGAGCACATGAGTGGCCACCCTGAATTCCGTCGAGGACCAGGACTTAGTACAAAAAGGGCATACATTGATAGCAGGCGGCCGACTGTTGAAATGGGTAAGAAATTACTGCTAGTACTACTGCTTGCTAATAAAGCTGAAGAGCGTATGGAGAAGTTGGCAGAGGAAATGGGAACAATGATTGTATCAAGCGACCAAACCCTTTAAAGACAAAAACCAACACCCACATCAAATTTCCAACCAAAGAATCTGTCGTCCTCTAAACATGATTACAACAGATCTTTAAGGATCTCTCTATTGGTAATTTACTATTAGTTCTACTTATGGAACATTTGTGTTCGGAGAGAGAGCTCTCTTTTGTAGCACATGCTTGCTGCTGTGCTCTGTTCAAATGACAATTAGTAGTAGGAGTATTACTTTGTATATTTCTGATTACCAAGCTAATAGTGGACATTAGAATTCAGTGCATAAGCAAAAAAGAAAGGGAAAGAGATGCACATGAAAGAAGCATAGGATGCTCTCCACTAGAAAAGATGATTTATGTAAATGTGAATTAAAAGAAGGGGAAAAAGAAGAAGGGAAAAAAAAGAAAGAAAGAAAGAAAGTGAAATGTGTTAAAGTTTACAGTTATACAATAAGGCACCGTTTCTTTTACAAGAGGAGGAAGAGGAGGCAGGAGTATGAGGTTTAAAGTTGCAATCTTTAAGATGAAAAATGCCAACTTTTCTTTTTATGAGGGGCAAAGAGAAAGAGAAAGAGGGGGAGCCAAAATGAGAAAGATAAAGAAGGAAGAAAAAGAAAAGAAAAGAAGAAGAGGTAAAGCAGAGAGAGAGAGAGGTTGGAAAGAGAGGAGTACAAGTCAAACCTTTTAAGGGGAAGACTTGGACCCTTGGCCTTGTGTGGGCAGGGCAGGCGTGCACCAGCTGGCTTCGGCTTACGAGTCACTGACTTTGCAGATCTTTTGAGAGTAAGACCAACCTTGGCCCCTTGCCATTGACCGGTAGGTGTAGATATTCATGTTCTTTCGATAAATTTGATAATTTTGGAGAATTTTATGAACCGTTTAAAATTAATGTGATATTTATAAGGAAACAAATTAAAAAAATAGTTGATTTGGTGAGTTGCTAATAGAATTTGAATGGAAAAATGAGTGAAGAGACATGGTAATTAGGGATATACTAGATGTAGACGTATTAGGGATAGATAGATAGAAGAGAATCAGAGTAATTAGAAAAAATAAAAGAGAAAAAAAACAGTTAAATAAGTGGCCTACTCTTCCCTCTTGTTTGTCCCTTTACAACCTCAAGCAAAGAAAGGGCCTCACTTCTTCTTTTGCTTCCTAGCCCTGACACTTTTCTTTTTGTCACCTTTTTTCTCCATTTTTATATCTATGACTATTACCTCACTCTGAAAGTTAATACTAGTAGTACATACGTAAAGTAAACCTCTTTCTTTCACCACCCACCGAACTTTCTCCTTTCTTTGTGAACCGCAACCTAACATTTTTTTTTATTTATATTTATTTGGACGTCAACATAACAGTTTTTACAATACCCAGCTTTCTCCTATAGAGTACGTATTTGTCAACTGCTGCCCTAAGGTTTGAGAAAATACACAACCTCCCTATTTCTGCTGAAGTCATGAAAGGAGCCGTTGATCACGAAGGCTTAACCATCCGGCAATCAAGCCCCAAATAGCACATGTTTGCCAACCTATGCTAAGGATGATTACGCCAAATTTATATGGTTTGAGATCAATATGCAATGAAAATAAAGATTTGGGACCAGTGCTGGTATTTATTGAATAAGTGCAATTCTAATAATGGAATTAACTGGGTAGTAACGGTAATGAAAAGAAACCTGCGCCACGTCTGACAACGCCATGCCTCGTCAAGTTTGAATACTCCTGTTTGATTTTGGTTGCATTCTTTGAATGAAAAACATTATAAAAATTCCAAATTTTAAATACTTCTCAGTTTATTCATATAAAATACAAAAAAGATTACACATTGAAAAAATAGAAGTAAACTGGATAGAAAATGAATATTTGATATTATAAGTGTAAAAGTATTAGTTCTTTACACTTGTGAAAAAAATTAACTTATATATTCTTTTACACTTATAATATTGAATTTTCATTTTTCCATGATGCGTTGATGGAATCAATTAATGACTTATATAGGCTCTGTTCAGGAAAAAATAAAGGGAAAAAATATTTGTTATTGATGAATGAGATTTTTGTGAGAGGGGGAACTTTAAGGGAATTACATTTTGAATATTTTTGAGATAGAACTCTATATAAGTGTTAATAATAGTGAACACAACAAAGTTAAACATCATGTCATTAAAAATTTGTTATCCACTTTCTTAGAAAAATAATGCTTTTAGATGCAAAATAATGAAATTTTTTTCAAACATCCCCTCATAAAATGATTTGTGTTCTTCTTAAATATTGCTAATATTGAAAAAAATTGAATGTTGTTAAAATTTGATGTAAAATTTTTCAAAGAAAGGAAATATTATTTCGACATAATATTGTTGTTTTTTTAATAGAAAAACACTCATATTCAAAGATTAATTTATCCTACTAACTTGCATTTGGATAAAATGTGTGTGTATATATATATATATATACATATTCAAATAATATAGGGCAATTATCAAAAACCTCCGAAGTTTGCCATATACTCCACTCCCCCCGCATTTTCGAAATTCTCAAAAAAAACCCATGAGGTTTGATGATATATTAAAAAACCCTCATAAAGCTAACATCCGCCTATGATTCTGTTAGTTTTTAAGATTTAATTACGGAAATTACCCATAAACTATTCTAACCCTAAAAAAACAACCCCACTTATCCTAACAATTTACAGTTTCACCCAACTTCATCATCTCAACCCACACCTTTCTCGAAACTTGCCGACCACCAGCCAATCGCACCCACCGACCACGAAACACCCTAATCTCATTGAGGGCTGCCATGGGCGAACCCTAGGGCTTTCCGCGAGCCAACAGGGGACCCACGAGTGTGCCTAAGGCATCTGCGAGCAAGCCTGAGGCCACCCACGAGTGAACGGAAGGCCGGCGCGAACGAACCCAGGGCCACCACGAGCGAACCTGGGATGCTGTGAGCGTGCCTCGGGCTGCCGTGAGCAAGCCCAGGCCGCCATGAGCAGGCCAAAGCTGCCCTATGCACGATATTTGGGGCGATCGCACGACCACTCTGCACATTTTGCAGGCGTTCCAGCATTTGCCCGCAAATGTGCGACACTATTTCGAGGCGGTCGATGGCGGTCTGGTGGTGGTCAGTGGGCTGGGTTAAGGATGTGCTGGGTTAGGGTTCATAATCATGGAGGTGTTTATACAATTAGCCAAACCTCAAGGATTTTTTGATAATTCTGAAAATGTGAAGGGGAAAATGAAGAATATGAGAAACCTCAGGATTTTGATAATTACCCAATAATATAACTCTAAATAGTAAAGTACATGTTTTCTTAGGGTAAGAAATTTTGGAATGTGTGTTTTAATTGATACATGTGATATATATATATATATATATATATGAATTGAGAAATTTAAGGATAAACGATTTAATAAAAAATTGAGATTATATTGAGAAAATTAGAAAAAGTTTCTGAGAAATGTTTGTATTGTACACTCCTCCGGTTGGAACTTGGAAGTTGAAGAGCTCTGTTGGGCAAAAATGAGATCTTGAAAATTGAGAATTCAAAATACTCCATCATGTAAATATACTTTGTGTACAGTAGTGTAAAAAACAGAAAAAGCCTGCTGCTGGTTCAGCCCTGCAATCTGCAACAGTCTCTCTTCCACCCCTCCTTCCTCCTCCTCCTCCTCCTCATCACGTGCTCCACTGTAACAATTCTTACTTCCATTTCCACCCAAGTGAATAAAAACAACCAAACCTACAAAAGCCCCTCCCTGCTCTCTTCTTTTCTCTCCAGCAATTGAATTGAATATCTCTCTCTCTCTCTCAAAAGCAGAAAAGCTTACCTCACCCTCTCTGCTTCCCCCCTGAACCACCATTTTCAATTCTGCCAACACTTCCATCAAACCAAGTGCAAAAGCTCCTTATTTTATGGGCTTTCCTCACCCTAATCACATTTTCCTTCACCTATATATAAAACCCATCTGTTAAAACCCTTTTGTCTCATTACCAATTTCAATCTTCTTTCTTTCTAGCTTCACCCCTCTCCTTCTGGTCTCTGCACCCATAGCCATGGAAGCTCTGAGCTTTCTGAAATTCTGGAGGCCCGCACAGAAAGATGCTCAAATTCTGCATTCCTCAGCGGACGAGTTCGATGAAGAAGACGACTCCTTTTACGAATTGGAGTTTCCTTTAAATCACGCTGGCGACAGCAACGGGAAAGATGGCGTTTCGGTGGAAGACAATTGCGGTAGAGAAAGCAAACGATTTGGCTTTGACGATGACAAGGTTCAGAAGTCCGACAAAAGTGCCGGCGGCGACAGAGACCTCAAGTTTCAATCTCCATCTGTTGTTCTGTCGCCAGGCGATCACTTCTCTAAAAGGAAGATCATCCCAATCGAGCCCACCACATCCAAGCCTCAATCCCCCATTGCTATCTTCAAATCGGCCCCCAAATTCAGAGCTTTTTCTTTCCGGTCCAAGTCCATGGAAACGAATGAGAAAGCGGAGAAGCTGGGGAAAGCTCACAGAACAGAAT
This sequence comes from Stellera chamaejasme, assembly GCA_024586325.1. Lineage (NCBI taxonomy): Eukaryota > Viridiplantae > Streptophyta > Magnoliopsida > Malvales > Thymelaeaceae > Stellera > Stellera chamaejasme. The sequence continues at coordinate 5,575,540 of CM044982.1, read as the reverse complement.
TGGGTGATTTTCCGATGGAAACCCCCGGGCGTGAGAAACATGGAAGTAAACATTTTTCAGTGAAATTTGGGAGTGAAGATGGGCCCTTTTTCGTCAGAGTCAACAGTTCGAAGAAAACAGAGCACAAGTCGGAGGAGACGCACTCAGATGACTCTTCGAACAAATTGCAGAAGTACCTGAAGCTCATCAAGCCATTGTATGTCAAAGGTCTGAAAAGAGCCACCGACAGGACCAAATTCTCCGGAGACTTCACTTCATCATCCCCCGGTTCATCTCCAGCAACGGTACTTCCGGTGAAGAAAGTGAAGCAGGGGAATCTTCAGGCTGGAATTAGAGTGGCTTGCAAGCACTTGGGTAAGAGTCACTCGGCGTCGTCGGTAACGGTAGCTTCGCCGGCGAGTCGGAGGGACGATTCTCTGGTGCTTCAGAATGACGGGATTCAGGGTGCAATCCTGCATTGCAAACGTTCTTTCAATTCTCCGAGAGGTACTTGTTGCTGTTAATAGCTGCTTAATTTATTTAAAGTTCAAAACTTCGAACGATCTCGTTGGACACTGGGCTTATTTTTTTCTGTCTTTGTGCAGAATCTTCTGTGCTCTGCAGAAGCAGCGGTGATTTTTGTCATGAGAAACTAAGCAACGCATCTTCAACAGGTATACACATATTCTTGTGTCAACTTTGGTTTTAAAAATTCAGAAAGTTCCAATTTTTGTGAATTCAACTGAGATAAGTTAATCTCTTTATGCAGATTCTTCTGTACTGACAAGATTATCAAGCGTTTCATCCACATCTGAGAAAATGTTCGATTCAGCATGGGCATCAAGCGAGGAAGGAATTTTCTTTAGCCTTTGAAGCTATGTGGCAGGGACAGAACAGGACACACAAAGGCCATGAACCTCCCTCAAAGCTGTGAACAACAGTACTGCTAAAACTAGTTAGGGTTTTGTTTTACATTTTCATGATGTGTAAAGAGAGAAAACGAAGAAACATGGAAAACGAAAAAAGAAAACGAAAAGAAAGCTTGGTAGAACAGAACAGGTGGGAAACCCTTATGGTGACTTGACAGTGATTAGGAAGTAGGATTGTAAAGAGAGGAGTCATCATGAGGAGTTTGAAAGCAAAATCCGGATTTTGTTTGGTGTGTTGAGTAGCCTGAGTGGCTCTAATTGTGCGATCATTTTACTCTGCAATGGACCATCATTTCGGCTTCGAAAACTTTGGACTCCGTTTATTCATAAAAGTTTATTAAAAGAGTAAATTTAATATTTTTATAATGTGTATTTTTTTACATATGATAAATAGACCCCCACGAAATTTGTAACCATTGTAGTAGTTCTTAATTTTCTACACGCATAACGTAGATTAATGGTATAGTAAAAAACCGAGGGAAAAATAGTTACGCAGAAAATTAAAGAACCTAAATGAGGGAAAATTGGATATAAAAACTAAAATGAGTAGCTACATAGGGTTGGTTAGAAAGAGAAAAAAAAAACAAGTTAATATAATTCGCTATGATAAATATGGTTGATTTAGATATTTGATTCTAGCAATAACTATCATCCTAGAAATAATAGTTTTAGATATTTGTTTCTTCCATATTTGAGAGTGAGAAGATATTTTATTATTCGTTGTATGATAAATATGGTTGATTTCGTATCAATAATAATATCACTAGTTATAATAGTTAGTATTGTTATAATAATAATGTTAAATTCACTAGTCAATATAGTTTTCTTAACATTTTGATTACAATTTAATTTGAAATTAACTAACATTACAATTTAATTTGAAATTAACTAACATTCTTCTAATAACAAATTTATCCTAAACTCTTGCAATTAGCGAAACAAATCATATTTTACCGAATTTTGTTTTAAAATATCTTTCGGAACTGGACCTTTTACTTTTATACGGTAACTCGTAAAGTTTATGTGACGTTTACCTCAGAGCTCTACAATCATCTCTGGCCCTCTGGGTGCCGAAATAGACCTGTAGTAATATACATACCCTTGAAGTCCAAAATATAGTACCTGTAACAGAACAGTATGAAAATTGAAAATAGATAAAGAGTGATAATTACTGGTATTATACTAATAGCATATTTGATTTTATGATGTAAAACTGGGAAGAATTTTTTCAACATGGAACACACACATGCATAGAAAAGTAAACTTCAAAAACAACGCTATCAATTAGTAGTATAAGAGCATTTTCAACGGTTTGGGGATTCTTATTTTTAGAGAATTTTAAGTTTTTTTTTAATTTAACACTTCCATATCTCATTCTCCAAAATAGGAGAATATGTAGAGGTGAAAACGAATCGAGCCGAGTACTAGTTGTTCATGTTAAGCTTGAAAATTATATCGATCCTGAAATTGTGTTCAAGTTTGGCTTGAAAATAATACTCTACCAGTACCCCATTAATTGATCCATTTGTTTTGGTTATTTCACAGTATTTAATCTATGATTTTAATTAGGAATATATAGACATGTAAAGTTAAATAATTTACATACGTATCATAATTTGAAATACAAAGTTTCTAAATAGATTTTTTTTAAATTTTTTTCACAATTTATCTTTATGAAAATTTAAGTCAAGCATTAAACCTTAAAATACAAAAAATAAATTGATCAATTAAGGGAGTATGAATGAGCTCGAACGACGTTTAAATTGAGTTGAGCTCGAGCTGTTCACAAATATCAATGGAAAAGTTCGGATAAAATCGAGCCGAGTCGAGCAACAAGTTGTTCATGTTTGGCTTGATAAATGTATCGAGTTTAAAAGTTTGTTCAAGTTTGGCTTGAAAATAATATGAACAAGGTCGAACGAACTTTTAATCGAGCTGGGTCTGAGCCGAGCTCGAGCTGTTTGTTCAACTTTCACCCCTAATAATAGGAAAATGGGAATTTTTCTCCAAATTTGGAGCATTCTTCAAACTTTGGAGAACCTCCCCAAATCAATTTTTTTCAAACTTCTCTCCTCTCTTTTGGCTATCATATTTTCTCTCTCGTCTCTTCAAATAATTTATTAGTTATTAACAAAGATATATAATATTGTATTATTATAATAAATGCATATTTTTTCAAAATGAAAAATGTTGGAGTTGAAACAATTTGTTTTTAGAAAATATGATTTTTCTTCCCTGAGAAATCTTTGGGTAAAATGTTGACCTGCCTAATCAAATTGAAGTAGTACTATCCATCCATCCATTCCATACACAACAGGTATGTTTAAAATTCAAAATGGGCAAGCGTCCGGAAAATATTTGGAGTTGGAGTCATAAATAAGTCGAAGACCATGGAACAACAGATGAAGAAAATTAAGGCAACGCCCATAATGCCGCTTGAAATTTGGAAAACGACATGATCGTCGTCAACATGCATGTGTATCCATTTCTCTCCATTTAAGCTCTGCCATATTACATTGCTTGTACTTGGGGCCAATCGTACCTTAAACTTTTTTTTACAATGTAAGTTGTGTTGCTCTTCTGTTTGTAAATACGAGTTCTTTTACAATAAATTATTAGGTTGCCTTTATTATTTCATTTTATAAGTTGTGTGATTGTATTTTTTTAACTAAGTAATTTTTTAATTAATTGTTCGTTATTTATGTAGGTTTCTTTCACTTGTTGAATTAAAGAAATTTACCTACAATGTTAGGTAACCGTATTTTTTTTATCCAACAATAAACAGTAGAACTTAATTAATATTGATAATATAATTAATGTTTTAACTAAGTAATATTATCAGTTAATTATAATGTTAGTGAAACCTTTTCACTCAATTAATATACATACACGTTACTTACAAAAAGTGCACACACGCACATGTTTAGCTAGTGAAATGGAAAGCGAATGTAGGCAGTTGGTTAAAATTATACCAATGATGTAAATACCAATGAGTCTTTTCCAACGGGTAAGCCAGTTGGTTTTAGCGTTTTCCAACGTGTTGGTTTGTTGGTACCGACCGTTGGTTTTACACCATTTTCTAGTAGTGTTTTAGTTATTTTCACTTCTTGTTGAAAACCTTATTAAGAAGGGAAGACTGACAAACTTCATTTTTTTACACCATCCTTGTTGTAGCGAGTAATTTTAATTGTGTCTAAAGTTTCATATACTATTTAATTCATAATATTATAATTCTTTTATTTTAATAATTATTGCCATTCTCATTTTCATGCACTTTATCTTTTTATTTATTTTATACTTTATATTTTTCCATTATTTTATGTATTCTCATTATTTTCATCACTTTGTGTATTTTTGTCACTTCATTAGTTTATATACATTTTAATTAGTTTATATACTTTAATTAATTATATACATTAACATTTTCATCCTGTTATGTGAATTCATCACTTTATGAACCATTTGTCATTTTTATACAACTTATCATTTTCAGTATTTTAGGTACTTTTGCATTTTCATTATTCTATGTGCTTTTGAATTTTATTATTTCATTTTATTTATTATTCCATGTTCATTCATCGTTTTCACCGTTTCATGTGTTTTTGTTATTGGTTTTATTATTTTATGTACCTTTTATTTTTGTATTTTAGTCTTCTCTTTTTAATTCCTTCGTTCTCGTAATTAAGTAGAAGTGGTAATTAAAAATTAAAATTACATTAATTAAAAACAGAAGAAGGAAAAATGGCAGAGCACGCAGGTCCGCCAAATTCGCCGACTCCATTTTCAGGCCTCTGCAAACCTTCATCTGTCCATCAACCTCTGAACCAACAGCTTTATCATTAAAGTACAGCACCTGTCAATCAAAAAAAAATCTATAATTAGAACCAAATTGAAGAGAAAAGAAGAACAGAAAAGAAATTCATAGAACACGAACCGTTTTCTTGCTTCACTGTGCCTCCACCTCCTTCCCTCTCCAGGCGTTTCCGCCATCACCACCCGCCACCATTAGCTTCCTCACGACGAGACGAAGCCGACCCACCTTCCCACGTCGCCGGAGGTTCGAAAACGATGGTGAATAAAGCCGGAAACCGTCTGCCGACTCGGACCGGGTTTCCTCTCCAACCGAAGTTCCTTTCGCTGAACCACCACCGCCAGCGACTTTGTCGTCCACCTCAGCGTCAACTGGACCCAAGTCCGCTGCAAAAAGTCTCCGGACTCTGAAGGCCACCGCACCGGCCGCCGCATTATCCAGTTTCCGGCGGACCATTTAGAAGAAGATGCTTTCGGTTAAAACTCAGGGTTAGACCCTGGTCTTTTTTTTGCTTCCGGTCAATCCCCTAAACTGTCAAAGTCTTACAGTCAAGTCATCTTAGAAGTTTTAAAAGTGACATTTTGGGCACTGGCCTAAAAGTTTTGTAATTTAGTTAAATGTTTTGTTATTACCCCAACCAAATTGTTTTATTATTATTTCCAACATGTTTAGTTTTATTAACCTTAAAATTTACTTAAAATTATTTTACTTTATTTCTTGTAAAGTTATATTCAAGAAATTAGAAAACCCATATATTCATTATATACTGAGCTTTTGATTATGAAACTTATAGTTAAACTTAAATAACTATATTTTGCATGTTAAATTTCTTAAAGAATATTTTTGTAGAGTAAATGTATACTTTTATTTAGTAATTAGTTTCATCTTTAATTAATTGATAAAAATTAATAATGTAGAGAAAAATACTAACTTTTGTATATAAATTTTATAATGATATTTTATGACTTTTACAATTTTATTTCCAACTTTTAAATTTTTTAAAAAATATTAAATAATTATTTTTAATTCTTAAAAATAGTTATTATTCATAAAAAGTTTTATTTGTGCATAAATGCCCTCCAAAAGTTCTCATACTTTCCTTTTCGGTTTAAACTTTACCTCAAGCTATTGTAACCCATTAGAAATCGTAGAAACATGTTTTCTTTTTCCGTAAATCTTACCGGCTGGTACCCGTAAGCTCACACTTGCGGAATCTTATATAATATTTCATTAAATTCTCATTAACACTATGTTCTCGACACAAGCTCCAACTCCAACCGACGCTTCTGGTCATCCTCGATTATTAGCCGATGCATACTCCTTGCTACATCCAAGCAAGGGAGTAGTGTACGAGTTTTTCATTATAGTTCTCTCCGTTTTCGTAAGTAAGATATCAAATAATGAACTTTGAGTTAAACACTTGACTAAACACAAAAATGATGAACGGGTAACCGGCGTAGTAAAATATAATAATTTCGTGATGCCTTGAGTTAATTCTTAATCTGTGAACTACAATGCAACTTTGATTATGATTGACGATTGATACTTGATTATTGTACGGGGAGTGATGTATGAAAACTTGTATCATGCTAGGATTGTTACCTTAAAGAAAACTCGTTAGTATCATGCTAGGACCGATAATTGAACTCCGCTAGTACCACGTAGGACCAAAGAGTCAAAATGAACTTAATATCATGTATAGGTCCGAGGGACATTAGTACCATGCATAGGCTCGAAAATTGATAGTGACATCTTTAGGATTTTTATGCATAGAACCGTAAAATGTGTATAAAGCCGCTAGTAAATACTTAGGCGCGAGATCAACAGACAAAGAGGTTTAATAAAACCCGCGAGATTGAGAGACGACTTAAGCTAATTACAATTAATGAATAATTAATTTTCATAACATCATGCAAGTAACAAGATATAAAGTTTAAAAGTAGAATACTTAGGTCATGACATTGCATTAAAGAACTAATAGAAGTTTAGACGACATGCATCGCGTACGGTTGACGCATTGGATGTTGGTTGACACTTACATGGGCATGGGACATACATGGCTTCAATTGGTTAACGAGTCAGGCATGCTTCTGTGGCGGACAGGCTAATCGAGCAATACCTGATAGATAGCGTAGCAAGTTAGTTTAAGATGCGGTTATTCATCCATTGGGTTATGACTTATGCGTGAGTGGTGTGTAGACCAGAACCTACATGACTTCCACTTGGGGTATGTGTGGTATGGCGAGCAGACCAATCATGCATGATTTGATGTGGCTAACTGGTTAGGTATGCTTGCATGGCGAGTAGACCAAACAAGCATGACCTAACCCAGCATAACGCCATTATCCATCGGAGAGTGCGTGGCATGGCGGGCAGACCAAACATGCATGACTTCGAGTGGTTAGTGGTTAGAGAGTTAGGTATGAGGAAGTAGGGAGTAGACTACACTTCGTGACCCAGCACAACCGTAATGAATGGGGTATGAGGGGGTGGTGGGTAGACCACACTTCATGACCTGACTGCCGTTAGTGTGAGGAGTGAGAGATGTTCGGGACGGACGACCCGAACATGTCATGGCGGGCGAGCAGACCCGGTCTATGTAGATTTTGAGTGCGCAAACCCGTTAGGTAGTGCTCTGGCTTCACTTGCTGGCGGACAGACCAGTTTTGTGAATGTGCGATCACGAGAAGCTCTTCTCCGGATGGGTATCTTCTTGGATGACTATAAGTATCCCCAGTGGCTCTGCTTACGGAACATTTCCACAGTGGGTGTTGTACACACCCCGTGTAGGTTCGTCCAACGACATTTATAAGGAAATAATAGGAAATAAAAGGTTCATTTCATCGGACATATGATACGCATTTTCTAAGCATACTTCATAAATTACTGTCCGTTATGCTCGAGTGATTGGATTTACTATTTATTAATCAATCGTACTTAGTTATCATTGTTTGTGAACTTGTTTATTTGAAGACGTATCAGAACCCTAATGAAGGTCATGATACACTCCTCACTGATCGTATGGACGCTCACCCCTTATAATTTCAGGTGAGCATCCTACTGTTGATTACTATCCCGAGTTTACCGAGGTGAAGTCGGGATACAGCTACTACGAGGAGGAGCAGACTTTGGGTGATGACGTGCTGTAGTCGCTTGAGAATGGCTTAGTTGTATCTTTATTTTGGGAACTTGATTAATTTTCGTTGCGTTATTTCAAACCCATATGTATAATTACTTATGTTTTACAAGATTTAGTAACGCCGCCATTTATTACTCTGATATTAAAATAGTTTTATTTATCTTTTAAAATTTATTCTTGGATTATTTCTAAAAAAATTTCAAAGTATAAAAAAAGTTACAATTTTTATGTTAAATTTTGGGGTCCTAAGAATGGGAGCGTTACAAGGCAGGCAGGAGAGGAGTGGGGTGGGAGACTTTGTCGCCAGTGATGAATAAGGCTGGATGTCGAAGTGATTTTTCGATTCTCATCGGTGAATTTCCGAGAAAGTCACCGGTTTTTTTCATTCAATTATCCATGTTTGAACCCCCCTAATGTAAACCCTGCAAAGGAAAGTGAACCTTCCACCACTAGCCTTTTGTTTTTTAATCCGGACAAAAAAAGATGAGTTGAATTGCTAAATTTGGTTTGAATTCATACAATATATGGAAGAGTTGCTATAGAGGGCGCATCTCGCTTATTATGAGCATAATAAATAAAGGAGAAGAAAAGTCTAGAGACCTCGCTATGTCATCGGCGACAAATAAGGATGCCAATATTTGCCACGCATCTTACGTTGCTACAACATCGCGCCGAAATTGGCATCAATGACAGCCGAAAAATCATCCAAAATTCAAATTGATACCTTCTTCCACATTTAAAATACAAATGCGCTATCTCAGGAATTGATGTTAAAAAATGCTCATATTTTAACAAAAATCATCATAAAAGATTTTAGTTATCATTTCAATAATTATGTATTAAGAAAAAACTTAATGATTCCATGACATATATATGATGATCATAATAATGAATGATAAAACAACAAGTAATGCACGCATCTCATTAAAATGATTATCAAAAGACATCCCAACTGTCATCTTAAATACAACGCGTGAAATAAAACAACGATTGATCATAATAATGCACACATCTCATATATTTATGATCACTATAAAACAAAATGATGCGTCCATAGTAGTAAGGATAATTCTTAAGTTACCATGTTAATTTTAAAAGTGAGTTTTATTATTCAAATGTTAATAACTCTTGATTCTGCCAACATGATAATCACGTTAGAAACTAAGATATGAAATGAACGTATCCCAAAAACTGATGAGCACTATCTAACAAAGGATATGCGTGTGGTAGTAAAATTGATTCCTAAACGACCAAGTTAAATTAAACAATGAGTATAACCAAAATGATAATAACTCTTGCTCTTCTAAACAAATGTTAATATCTCTTTTAATAATAGGGGGCTTCAAGCTTCCAATTTGTGAGGTGAATTTTCCCAAATTCACCTCACAATTTTCGATGATTCACTTCCAACATTTTCGGACCTCAAGTGAAAATAGCCGGAGTGAATTAGACGTAAATCACGTTCACGTGGGCCCCTCTGTCCAACTGCCAGGCTCTTTGTGCCTCACCCTCTGTCCGTGCGGGCCCCCTGCTGACCCCCTGCAGCCTTGTGCTGCGCTGCACCTCTACTCCATTCACATGATTGGTTGGAGCCGGGGCCCACTGCCTGTTTGGAGTTCCGAAACAATTTCAAGGTTTGAAGTTCCGAAAAAATGGAGGTAAAATTTTTGGTTTGTGGATGACGAAAATTCGGTGAAAAATTTTCACCCCATCCTCAAGGTTTGACACCCCCTAATGATGACTTACACAAAAAATGATAACCAAAATGATAATAATGACGCTCTCACTTCTCCAAATGATGACAACATCATTAATAATAATGATTGCCACGTTATGCTTTGTAAATAATTATAGATGTTCATGTTATAAGTAAATGATGGTCTCACTACTAACATTGATGCTCTCACGTTGTAAGTACCGGTTGATTGATGCGTTTGCTTTAAAAATAAGGTAATTTATTTATGATCACTTATGCATTATTGATGTTTACTTGTTTATAGGTGATGATCACGCTTTAAATAATCATGCACTTACTTCCAACATTGATAATCACCATCACCTCGATTAAACATATTACCCGCACATTGTAAAAATGATTATCATACTCTAAAAAAATGATGTTTTCACTTCCAATATTGGTGTCATTATCTTATTAAACACATTAGGTCCGCTTTGTAAAAAAATTGATCACACAGTAAATAAGGATGTTCTCACTTAGATTATCATCATTTCGATCAAAATCACCTAGTAATTGATGATACCCACACAAATCTACAACAAAAAACGTCGGCGACCATCACACTGGCATGGCCAAGTATCCGATTGCAGTCACACTGTTCAATACAGCACCGCCGGTAGGAGCACCGGTTGGGCTATTGTTGGGGGCCAATGGAACAGAACTGGGGCTTCAAGTAGCGGGCGTCATTGCGGCCGGAGATCCGGCAGGAGACATTGGAGGAGCAGGGGGCAGAGAGATCGTCGGAAAGGCGCTCGAAGTTGCAGTAAGCGTGGCTCATGGCAGTTCCACAATTATGTTGAACTTTGCGCATGTTTGCGCAGTTTAAGAACTGCGTAGATTAACCATTTCGTGAGTGAGTGTACGTTCAGCATGCAGAATACAAGAATTTTCCATTATTATTATTAAGTGGTAGCATGGAATGTGAGAAATTTGGTTGGGTTGGGTGATGGCCTCATGGGTGTGAGAGGACTTCCGTTGACCGACTCACGTCATGAAGTGTATATATACCAAACACTTCCTTGAGTAATGCAATCAGCGGAGACGATCTGAGACTAATACTCCAGCCAGATTAATTATGGAATTTGAATGGCGTGTTCCCTAAGTCATGCAAACCGTGTCGACTTATGTACCAAAAGTTTAGGAACAACATGAATTATATTTAATCAAAAAAATTACAGATTAAAAACAATATCTAGCTAACGGTTTGACTGGGATTTTTTTTAATCATAAAACTATCTCAACTAATTCTAACATTAATAATGTCACAATGGGATCTTAAGTCCTAGGCAACAATGATAGGTGGGTATTCATTGAATGCAGAAACATAGGCATATGGAGTGAGTAGAATAGATGATTTAATCAGTATAATTATATTCTTCTATTGTACTAGCTAGTATATATATACATGAAAATGCAATGGATGAGGATGAGGGAGGGGGCAAGACAAGACATATGGATTTGTTGGTGTGTTGGGACTTGGGTGGAGTTAAGTTAGTGTTTCTTTCAGTACTAATAATTAATTAACGTGGATGTGAATAAATTAAGTTAGAAATTAATTTGGGACATATACGCCCTACTACTATTTTTATTATGTCAACTTGTCGGACTTAGCCGATCGATGCCACTTCACGGTACACATTCATTTTCTTTAATTGATCTAACACTAACTCTTTATGACTTAATTCATTGGATGTGAATTAATCTTGTCTTAATTTCCACGATATTTTTTCTTGCTATTGCATGTTGCTGCATGCATGCTTTCGTGTCGTCTCTCCTTGGAAACTCATCAAAATCCCTTTTGTTTGGTAGCCCTGATCAAGCTTAATTGCAGGTCTTGAGTTTCTGGATCTTTGCAATTCATGCACGTATATATGCATGCCAACTGATGTTGTTCTGCGTTACTCTAGAATTAGAATTAGGAGTGAAGAGTACTTTATCATTATTTATGAGGGTAAAGTGCACGGTTAGTCCTTTATCTTTCATTATTGTCCTATTCAGGTCCTACTTTAAAAATTTGTCATACTGAAGTCCATTATCTTTCATTTTCGGTTCAAGTGGATAGTCCTTTAACTTTTCCGTTTTCTTTTATGTTTTTATGCATACCCTTACAATTATATTTTAATTACACATTTAATATAAATATGGTCATTAAACTTTTAATTCATGTACATATGAGTCCCTAAAGTTTTTTTGTGGACGGATGGAGATGTGGAGTCTGGTCTAGTGGTCGCCCATATCACAAAACGAGCAACAACCAAACTTCAGATCTAGATCAAGCTGCTTGACACCAGCCCTTACTGTCCTTTTCCAGAATTTAGTTCGTCTCCGTCGTAGATAGATTTGTAGGAGGAAGCCACCATCAAAACTCAGCCTTTACCGCTCCAATTCTTGTTAATTGCTCGCAAGTAGTTGCTTACAATAGAGAAGAAGAAGGGCAATGTCAAATCGACAATAGGGATTAGGGAGTTAGTTTAACATAGGTGGGCTTTATTTTTTAAAAAATTTGAGGGCTCTTTTATATATTTTTTAAATAATTGGATTCAATTGGTATGAAAAATGACATTTACAGAAATGACCCTAAAGTAAATGGCAACTTAACAGAGAAATTAACAGATGAACCAAGATTGCACCAAAAACCAAAGATAAGGGACTCTAACAGGACAGATTCTTAAAATATGACATGTATAAGACAATAACCAAGGATAAGGGACTAACTGCGCACTTTACCCTTATTTCTGACGCCATTTTTGGGTATCATTATTATAATATTTCATCCGTCTCACAATGATTATTGTGTTTGATTTTAATGTTTCAAGTTACAATGTTTGACTCAAAATTTTACTAAGATAAATAGTGAAAATAAATAAATAAATAAAATCATGAAAGTTTAATTTGCAAATTATGAGAAGCATATGGATCATTTAACTTTACATGTCTATGAATTCATAAAATTAAATCCACCACGTAGTTGCAGTTGCAAGCAAGATGGTATAGCACACTAGGGGGCGGCTTCGGCACTACCAAGGGGAGCCCATTCACTCCCTGCTTCTCAAGCCACACGCTCGGGAGTCAACTTGGTTGCTGGTAGCGTAAATGGTTGTGGCAAATGCGCTACCATGCACAAAAGCGCATCAAACCACTACCCTTGTGCTACCCCATCTACCCCTTTGACAACTACCAGATCGAGACTGTTCTCCTTTATTTTTAGATCTAAATTAACTCTCTTCTCAACCTCTCTCTCTCTCTCTCTCGTAAATCCTCTCACTCTTCTTCTCTCCTTCTCGAGATAACTCTCACTCTCTTCTCCTTCAACCTTTCAACAAATAAGCCCAGATTCGAACCAAGATCTCCTTGTTACTTGCGAATGGAGAGATGAGGCGTCCCTTGTCGGCAGAAAAAACAAGTTTCAAGAATGGAGTCGTTAGTGTGGTGGCGTCGGCTACCAGAGGAGGTTTCGAGACCGGAGATTCGAACCACCGCTGCGTTGTCGTAGACGTTTCTAGATTTGTTTTTTTTTTGAGTTTTTAGTTGTATTTGAATCTTTAAGATGCTTAAATTTATGCATTTGTCTTTGTTTTTTATACATGTTTTTAGGGTTTTTTGTATTGTTTTTTGTACATGATTTTTGTAATACGAGAAAATTTTTGTCCTATGTCAAAAATGTTGAATAAAAAATCTTATACTCTTTCGGTCTGAATTGAGTTGTTACTTTTAGTTTTATTTTTTTGTAAATTAAGATTATCTTAGGTTATCAGCTCCTTTTACTAAACTTCCATCATCACTCCCTTCCAAACCTATTATAACATCTCCCAACCCATCCGTAGACCCTTTGAGTGGTGCATTGCATGAGTAAAAGTGGACTAAAATAAATAAATAAAAGTGAAAAATGACCATTTTATTTGAGATAAAAATATTTTAATATTGCGACAACCCACATAGGAGGTGGAGTATTAAATGTTAGAAACCAAATGTGAATTGTTTGATGAGAGGTAAATATATGGGTATTGATCCCTACCCAAATTTTTTAACATCAATACTCCCTCCCAATCATATATAGAGAGGGTGGGTAGGGCGGCCCAGCAATAGCATCATAAGGTGAGAATTAAGTGGGCTGGCTGAAAATGTTGAACCCAAACAAAAAAAAAAGAAAAGAAAAGAAAACAAACAGGTGGGTGTCTATTTACCACATATGTGAAAAAACACATACCATAAAAATGTCAAATTTACCCTCTTAATAAATCTCTACAAAGGGTGTTTTAGTCTTTTAGTTTATTAGATTAGTTAGTTAAATTAGTTAATTAGTAGTACATTTAAATATGTATTATTCCACATATGTGTAAATAAACGAACTCAACAAACAGTGTCCCTCCCTCCCTCCCTCCCTCATGGCAATTGGCATGGGGTTTCAATTTCAAGGTCATGCATGCATGCATCTACGGGGTTTCAAGGTCAGTGAGTCACGGACTGCCTCCCTCACTCCATCGTGCCTGCTTGCTTGGTACTCCATTATAAACAAAACAAAACAAAACAAAACAAACAGTGTCCCCGTGACCACAAGTCAGCAGGGTGCAGTACAGTGCCCGCCCGCGCCTACATTCTGCCCTTTCTTTTCCTCAACCTCTATCTATGGACTATGGTGCAGTGTAGACTGTAGAGTAACAAAACAACCAACTTGTCAAATTATAGTATTAATGTTCCCATATCCTTTATATTTATTTGGTTAGAGGAAACTCTTCTTTCTGCATGATACAACAAACATACTATCCATTAAGTAGTACGAAATAGTAGCAACATTACAAATAAGACACATACTATCCATCATTTCTAATAAAAAACAAAGGATTCAACTCCAAACTTGTACAATATGTTTTCCTAGTCCTAATTAGTCCCTTTAATTAAGTTGGATTAGAAATTTAAGGAGACTGAGGCAAAAATTTAAAGTATTAAGTAAAAAGCAGTTAGATAGGTAAAAAGGAGACAATAAAATGTTAGAATAGAAGGAAAAAAAATGATACCAACAATGTAAAATAAGGGTGTAAGATTTGTTTTTAAAAAAGAAAATGTAGCAACTATTTTGGAGTTCTGAAAATGTTAAACGTAGTACTTTATATGACAACCAATAACTGAACTCCGTGTGGATATTCAATTAAAATTACTAAGTGAATATATATAATAATACACACAAAATGAGATAAAAAGAAAATATAAAATAATGACAATTTCGTAACTTAATAGTAAATTCAGTCTATAAGAGATTGAACAATTTATTTCGATGATAAAAAAAAATGGAAAAGTGTGTTATCTTTCATGGAATGTAGTTAAATTTTACACAATGGGATTAGTATATTTTGTTGTAATTTGAGTATTAACAAAATGATCAGTCTAGTTTTTCCCAAATCATTTTTAGAGCCCACCTACATTATACCATTATGAAGCCTATAACTTATGGAATTGAACACTACCACTTAAAATACCCCTTCTAAGCTCACTCAACCTTTAAAAAAAACACCTCCTCCGTCGCCGGAGTAATGGACGATCAACCACCACCGTCGTCAACCCCACCGCCTTTCAAAACGTACACACTTGTAGCCTCTTCCATCTCCTACACAAAAACCACAAGCACCATTACCCAGTTCCTTCCCTTAAAAGCTGCCTCCTCCGCCTCCAACCCCACCCACATCCTCCGTGACGTCTCCCTCGCCGCCTTCCCGTCACAAATCCTCGCCGTCGTCGGCCCAAGCGGCGCAGGAAAGTCCACCCTCCTCGATATCCTCGCCGCCCGAACCTCCCCTACTACCGGCACCCTCCTTCTCAACTCATCCCCAATCAACCCATCTTCCTTCCGCAAGCTCTCCGCTTACGTCCCCCAACACGACGCCTGCTTCCCGCTCCTCACCGTCACCGAGACCTTCGTCTTCACCGCCAGCCTCCTCATCCCCACAACCGCCGATATCAAAACTGTCGTTTCTTCTCTCCTCTCCGAACTCAAACTGACCCACTCGGCAAACACGCGGCTCGGCCATGGTTTATCCGGTGGTGAACGGCGGCGCGTCTCCATCGGACTTAGTCTCCTCCACGATCCCTCCGTTCTCCTCCTTGACGAACCCACTTCCAGTCTTGATAGTACCTCTGCTTTTAACGTAATGCAGATCCTAAAAACTATTGCCACCTCTCGTCACCGAACTGTCGTTTTATCGATCCACCAACCCAGCTTCAAGATCCTCTCGCTCATCGATAGATTCCTCCTGCTTTCTAAAGGATCCGTCGTCCATCACGGATCGCTGCCATCTCTTGAATCATTCTTGAATGTCGACGGATTCTCTGTCCCTCCACAGCTAAATCCGCTCGAATTCGCCATGGAAGTACTTCCCTCTCTTCAAACCAAGAAAGGTACAGCTCTTGCTCCGCCTACTCTGCCTCATCCTCCGCCGCCAGCCTCCGTTTTTAACGGTGGAGAAAAACAGAGGATTTACAGAAGCTCCAGGGTCCGCGAAATTTATTATCTTTATCGACGGTTCTGGAAGATCATTTACAGAACAAAACAGCTTCTTCTGACGAACACGTTGGAAGCTATGATCGTGGGTCTAGTTCTCGGCACCATTTACATAAACATCGGATTCGACAAACAAGGGATGGAGAAGCGGTTTGGTTTCTTCGCCTTTACACTCACATTTCTTCTCTCGTCCACAACAGAGACGCTCCCGATCTTCATCAACGAACGCCCGATTCTGATCAGAGAAGCTTCTAGCGGAGTTTACAGACTCTCCTCCTACCTGGTCGCCAACACGCTCGTCTTTCTCCCCTACTTGCTGGCAATCGCCATTATCTACTCTGTTTCCGTCTACTTTCTCGTCGGGCTTTGCAACTCCTGGCAAGCAATCGGATACTTCGTGCTGGTGATATGGGTGATTCTGTCAATGGCGAACTCGTTCGTTCTGTTTCTGAGCTCTCTGGCACCGAACTACATTGCGGGTACATCGCTGGTGACGATTTCTCTGGCTGCTTTCTTCTTGTTCTCCGGCTACTTCATCTCTCAAGCTAGCTTGCCCAAGTACTGGCTTTTCATGCATTTCATGTCCATGTACAAGTACGGGCTTGATGCTCTGCTGATCAACGAGTATGGTTGCTTGGAAAGCAAGTGCTTTCTGTGGTACGATCAGACGGGGACGTGCATGTTGACGGGCAGAGACGTGATGGAGAAGAAAGGGCTCCATGAGACGCAGAGATGGATCAATGTTTATGTTTTGGTCGGATTCTTTGTGATGTATCGTCTGCTTTGTTTCCTGGTGCTTCTCCGCCGGATTTCAAGATCGAAGAAATGATCAATTCTCTTTTGCAATTATTTTCTTTTTGCTTAAATTTCTACTCCATAAACATATACTCATATTTACTAACTATGATTGGTTTTCTCGATCAATTACAAGTCATCGTGGTTTGGACGTAATTGCATGCAAAGCTTCTTCTTCTCTAAAATGTACATTGACATATTTGTTTTAACTCTTAATTAGGAAAATTTTATTTATAAATAATCATAACAAAATATTCTTAAAACTATAAAAATTTATAATATTCTTTAAAGCTTTAGGCTTCGTTTGTAAATTTCATATAAATTATTTGAATTAATTTTACACTTTTAAGTGCTTTCAGGAAAAAACAAAACAAAACATACATTGAATGCTTAAAAATGTATTTCAACCTCAATGAGAGATTGCAAGTATCTTTGAAGCGCTCCACCTTAAAGGCTTAATTGAACCCACTCTTTACGTGTTTGACAATACTTTTTTCAAGTAGTTGTTGGTTGTTGCGTTTTCAACATGACTACCTGTTGTGATCATTATCGATTTATCC
The DNA here is from genome assembly GCA_024586325.1 of Stellera chamaejasme. Taxonomy (NCBI): domain Eukaryota; kingdom Viridiplantae; phylum Streptophyta; class Magnoliopsida; order Malvales; family Thymelaeaceae; genus Stellera; species Stellera chamaejasme. The sequence goes on along the minus strand of CM044982.1, from coordinate 5,558,096 downwards.
ATATTTCTTAAGTTATAAAAATATCAATTTTACATCGTTTTAGAATTTTGGTGGTTCTAGAGTTTCGTTGCAGACAAATTTTGGTAGTGGTTGTGTTGCGATGTTTTGGTTGTTAGAAGCAGATCTGAAATCTCGATGGAAAGCTTTGTCGGGAGAGACGGTGGCATGTGATGTAAATATTAAGAAGTTTTAAACATAGCTAATTAATGTGGATATGGGCAGACTATCCCTACCCAAAGCAAAATACCGATTAAGTAGTATTTGGAAGGAGCATAGATGTAGGACAAATTGTAGAGTATGCAAGATGGTAATGTGAAGGGAGAGCAAAAAGATGAGAAAGATGTTTGAGATTAATTTTAGAGGTGGAGATATCATGATAACTTCTCGTAACCTCTAATACCGCTCTTCACAAAGGACCTGAAACACTATAATGTTGGTGTGCATAAATGTGATTAGTAGGATTGTAGTAGTAGAGGAGAATTAATGCATGGGATTAAAAGAGAGAAAGAATAATGTGTCACGGGGTCTCTTTCTATAAATATAGTACTTCTGGTGATCATCGGTTTGGATGGATTCAAAATGTCATGGTCCTTCCTTCCTTGGGATTAAATATAAGTAATAGGGAAAATGGGTAAAAATGCCACTAATCTTTCCTAAATTTTTATATTTATCAGTGATCTTCATTTTCGAGATAGAGTGTCATCCAAGTTTTGAAACTTGGTTAAAAATGTCACTACCGTTAAAAACCATTTAAAAATATGTAAATCTTTAGTTTAATTACAAAAAGTAGTACTTAAAGTTTTTAACCTTTACAATTTGATCCTAACTCACCAAAGTGCATGTGTTCTTCACCGAGACATGCCCTACACCTTGCCCTTCACGTTCCGACAGCTCTTGTCACCAACCACCACTTCCATCATCACTGCCAACCATCAAGGAACCAGCCAATACCCTCCCTCTCGTCCACCGATCAGGTTCTCGCCCAACTCACTCGAATTCGGCTACTCCAGGTCCGAATCCGCTGCACCACCGCCGCAGATCGACTCCTCAACCGATGCGCCTCCATTTCTGACCAGATCCGCCGTCGAAGAACGCCTTTGGAGCCGTGACCCGCCCCAGGATTCCACCGACCCACGAACTGCAAGTGAGAATGTTCTTCATACTTACGAATCAAAGATTCAAGATCAAATTGTAAAGGGTTAAAATCTTTAACTATTACTGTTTGTAATTAAACCAAAGAGTTAACAAATTTTGTAACGCCTTTAAACGACAGTGACATTTTTAATCCAGTTTCAAAACTTGAATGACACTTTAGCTCAAAAATGGAAATCAATGACGAATATAGAGATTTAAGAAATATTAGTGACATTTTTACTAGATAATAGTACCTTTTTTCGATTAAGAAATGGAGTATAAATAACACTAGTACGTCTTCTTTTGTCTGATTCGGAGGAAATCAAATCATCCTTCGGTCACGGGTTGCTGCTCTGCTCGACTCTACTCTGTTTCTGTTCTGCCCTTCTTTTGTCCGATTGATGCATTTTACTCTAGCACTGTATCCAATCTAGCTAGTTGGTTATGAGTAACTTTTTTCTCTTTTTTATTGGTTTCATTTGGGAATATCTCTTTCAATTAATTGAAACGTTTTGAAGATCAAACAGTTACAAAACAATTTATAAATATGGTTTACAAAAATCAAAAAGTTAATTGAAACAGTTGTAAACCTGTTTTGTAAAGTTTTGTGAGGCAAACCAGCCAAGGAAATTATCAAACACCCCATGAGATTTAGCATATTCTTCACTTCGTCCCCCGTATTTTTAAAATTCTCAGAAAACCCCCTAAAGTTTGGAGAAATATACTATTTCCCTCATCAACCTAACTTCCGTTTAAAGTTCCGTTAAATTTTGAGGTTTAACTACAAAAATTACATCTATGGTTTTTGAACCCTAATAATTATACCCTAACATTTTTAATTCTCACATTTTTATTATCTCCCACAACAACCAAATCCGGCACCCTTCAATGACACACCCACCCACCGGCGCCCAGCCCAGCACAACCTCGTTGCCATCTCCAAACAGCCCTGGACCTCGCCTTAGTCTCCCAGCCCAACCGCCTTGACCTCGCCTCACATCTCTCAGTCCGATGACACACCCACCCACAGGCACCCAGCCTAGTACAGTAGCACCGCCGTTGCCAAGTGGCCCTAGACCTCGCCTCAGCCTCCCAGCACCCAACTGCTTTGACCTTGCCTCGCATCTTTCGGTCTGATGAAGCTTGGACTGCTCATGATTTCGAGACAAAATGGTGAGATATTTTGATTCCGAAGCGGCACGACGAATCCCAATCCCTAGCGCCACCGGATTAGAGTGTCGCTACTCGATGACTTCGTGAATCTGATTTCGTTTGGAACATGAACTCGATTTGACTGGAAGGTGAGCTTCGTCGGGCTAGGAGGCTTATGCGAGGTCCGGGGCCTCTTAGGGACAGTGGCGAGGCTGGGTTGGGTGTCGGCCTTCCTCCTCACGCTCATGCTCATCTTCCAAGTCTTGATCTCATGAATAGGGTGGCGAGGCGATTGACGTCAGTTGGAGGTCTAGGTGGGAGGCAGGGAACGAGGAAAAAAGAAGATAGAGGTCTAGCTAGGCAGGGCAAGAGGAAGAGAGGAGGGAAAAAGAAAAGAGAAAAAAATTGGGTAAATTTGATGATAGTTTAAAATATGAAGGGTGACTTGTTTTGATTAAACAAAATTTAGGGCCATATTTTGTAATTAAATTTAAAATCTAACAGATATATTAACGGAGGTTTGCCTTCAGGGGTATTTTGTAGGTTTTCTCAAACCTCGGGGGTAAAAGAATGGGGGTAAAAGAATGAATTTTAAAAATATGGGGGCAAAGTGAAGATTATGGTAAACCTCAGAGGGGTAATTTACCAACCAGCAAAGAAGCCTCCCTAGATAAGATTGGGCCTCCACTAAAGAATTGGGCTTCATATTTTCCTGTCGAAGGAACAGTAGTACGATGGTGAGTAAACACTTGACTTGGGCGTGAAAAGAGATGCGAGTATAAAAATCCGACAGAGAAGTAGGCTTTAAGCCCAACGAATTTTGAACAACAGCGTCTCAGGCTATTAACAATCCCACAGGTAAAGTGCTGCATTATAGACTATTTATTAAGCAAATGGTAATTATATTTAACTAATTGTATATACAATTTACTTTGATACTGGATAGATCAATTTTTAGTGTTAATTTTTTCATTTTAAAAATGGATTGTAAATGTTTACTTAGTAGATGAATCAATGAATTGGATTAAACTACAAAAATCATTTTCGGCTTAAATCGATAGATTAATTAGTAGTCCATTGGGAAAAATATTAACAATTCACAGTCAAATTAAGTGAATTTATTATTTTAAATGTAATCCGATTATAGGATGAATTGCAAAAAACATCAAGATAATGACTTAAAGCACTCACTTATCACCAATTAAATACCCCTAAAAAAAAGTGCTCGGTTGCCGGCCGTTTACATTTTCTGCCCATTAGTTTTTCATCATAATGATCAACTAGTACGGAGGATAATGATAAATCAACTAGTACGGAGGAGAATGATTTGGCTAAATTGCTTATTACTACCCTGAACTATGACTCTAGGGGTAAACAAAGGCCTGAAAAATAAATTGGACAAAGAAGGGTCTGGATTATTAAGTATGGGCAAACAAGGGTCTCGACCCGGGCAACTCGACACGTGGAGGCACACGGGACAATGGACGTTCGCTACTTAACGCGTTTCTTAATAGTTTAGGGTTAGGTTGGATGGAATGTGTGATTTGGGGACTTTTTGTAAGATTCCAAAACTTTAAAGGGTCGTTTTGTATTTTCTAAAACTCCTCTCTCTCTCTCTCGTACATGGCAGTCGCAGGATGAAGAGGGAGGGTCGCCAACAGGGCGTCGTTCGGACCTACTGGCTTCGTCCATCTCCGTTGAACTCAACACCTAACACTAAATTTTGCCTTGCTTAAACACGACTGGGAGAACGAGGTGGCGGAGGAGCACTGTGACTCGGATTTGCGGTGAAAGCTGACGTCTTCGGTGGCTCCGATGGAGCAAATTTTCACCTTTTTGGCGTTGCCGGTGAAAATGGAGTTCAAGAAGGCGGAGATTCGGCCGCCGGGGGAGATGGGCTGGTTCACTTTCTTCAGCTCGCCGTAAATCTTGAAAGATTTGAGCTTTGTCTTGGTGATGTTCAGACTGCTATCCCTCTTCGTTTCCTTGTCCGAATCTCTCTGCTCGAACGAAAAACAGAGATCTCTTCTCTGCGTTCTCCCCTGTTTCACGCTTGGACCAGAAAACCCAGAAGCAAATTTGATCGACACCTCTTTGTAAGTCGATCCCCCCTCCGACGAGGAGAAGAAGATTCCGCTGGAGCTCGAATCCGAGGAGCTGGAAGCGGAAGTCACGTGTGAACGCTTTGTTTCTCGAGCCACTTGTCCACTGCCTTGTTGTCTCTGCGACAATTCCCTGACCCCGCATTGCTCTGTCTCCTAACAAATCTGAAATCTGGATGATCAACGGCGTTGGAATCGTCAAAGGAGTTGTAGATGGCGTCGAGGAGAGAAGATGCGAAAGAAGGAGTCCTCTGGTGAGGGAGAGGAGAAGTTTCAGCGGAACACCTTTGCCGCTCTCATCTAGACGTGGTGCTTGCTCTGAATTGAGAAGAAACAGAGGACCTGTGTTTGATTATTTGTATAGAGAAGAAGCGAAGTGGGAAATTAAGAATAATTTAGCATCATGTGAGAAAAGGGAAGTTGTTTGTTTGTGTACGAAAATAGAGCAAGTGTGAGAGAGAGAGAGAGAGAGAGAGAGAGAGAGAGAGAAATAGAGAGCATGAAGGTGCAGAGAGAGTGACAGAGGAGAAATGGAGAAGATGAGTGAGTGGCTTAAGGTTTAAAAGTTTACAAATAGACCCCTCACTCCCCAGCAACGTTAATGATTTTCATTTTTCTGTTAAATTTCTCAACGTTCATCATGGCACGTGATGAGTTGAGTGAGTCAAAACTCTTCAAATTTCTCAATAGTTCAGACGCTTCCTTGTTCAACTTTTTTCCAGACCCTTATTTATCCCCTGAGTAATAATTCAGGGTGCCAACCAGCCATTTAGACGAATGATTTAAGCTAGCTTTTGAGTGACTGACTTCCCCCACCTTTTTACTTTTTATCTAACATATTAGATCCGTTTGTTTTTAATTGAGACGATTTACTTTCAATATTTTATTTAACTTATAGTTTAACTAAAAAAATATTTTTTAAAAATTAGTTGAAGAAAAATATTTTTTAAAATTAGGTTATTTGATTTATCTTTTGTATATAAATTATTTGACATTGTATAACAAAATATTGTTTAAAAATTCATATATTAATAGCTGAAAAAGAAATATAATAATTAAATTGAGACCGAATGAGTAATAAATTATGACTTACTCAAAGCATTATAGTTTATTTTAATTATTTTTTCACTTAATTGACTTAAAAATCTTAAACATCCCTAAATTTAAATGATTTTATGTTTTTTTCTTTAAGTTTTTCGATAATATAATATATGATCTATTCTACTTGACATTTGGGAGCATATTTTGGGTCATTTCTACCTTTTCTTTTAGAGAAATTAACTTAGGTAAAAAAAACTAAAAATCTCTGAATTTTCTAACTCATTACGAATCGATCACTGAATTTTTTATCTAGTCGAATAAATCACTAGATTTTTCAACTTTTCAAAAATCAATCACTAAACTTTTAATCCATCCAAATAAACAATTAAGATCGTACCAATTTAGGCACTTAATTTAATTTTTCAATAATGTAGCAGACAAAACATTGACATACATTGAGTAGGAAGTTAAACCTACATACTTATAACGGTTTTTGTATCATTCATGGAATGAATTGAGGAAATTGTAGTTTTTTTCTTTTTTGGGTAAATTTTAAAAAAACCCCAAGGTTTAATGAAATCTTCATTTTGATCCTCTGTTTTAAAAAATCAGCAGATACTCCCGTGAGGTTTAGTGAAATCTTCAGTTACCCCCTTGACCGTATATCACTACGTAGAGAAACCACCTCACTGCGGCCTCCGCCGCAGTAAATGCCGCAGTAAATTTCATTTACTGCGATATTTACTATGGCAGAGGCCGCTGTAAATCGGTTTACTGCGGCCTCCGCCGCAGTAAATTATTGACTTCTCTACGTAGTGTATGGTGTTAGTTGACTTTTAAGGATTTAGTATTAATTACACTAACTATCATTTGAAACTGTTAATGGGCAGCTCATGCTCATATGTGTCGCAACAACATGGATTCGTCTGCGTTTCAGCGGCCTGAGCTCGTCGCGTGGTGATGGAGACCAAACAACAACAACAACGACTAGTCAGGGTGGCCAGTTTGGCACGAAGATAGCAGAGAAACAAAATGAGATAGAAATTAAGTCACTCTCTCTTTTGCAAGCAGGCAGGCCATTTTGTTTATTACAACATGAGATATATGGAAAGTGAGGAACCAGTTAGTTATGCAAAACTTATATTGGAATTCATTTGCCATTATAATAGAAATTCAACTCCAATAAGGAACCGGTTAGTTATGCAAAACTTATATTGGAATTGATGGCCGTTAGGTCCAATCATCCAAACAGGCCTACCAAAAGGCCCAAATTAATAACCCACCATAAGGGCCCCATTAAAAACTCAAGTGATTACAAGAACCTAAGTAATATTCCCGGACTTAGTAAAACGTTTACCCGGACAAGACATTGGATATTCCCGGAGAATCATTTACCCGAACAATACAGAACACGTGCGAATAACGGTATATTGACTTATTACGATATTGCCACCATTAATACCTGCTATATAACAAACGTTGGTGACATAAGTCAACCTCTCTCGCATTTTCAAGTCACTTCATTGACAAGACGAACAGTTAACGCACTATCAACAAGCCCTCATTCCTCGAATTCCGAGAATCGCGTAATACACGCACCAATGGCATCAAGCAACGTCAACATGCGTCAATTGCGTAAACACGTGGTGGTAGCTGCCCAAACTGCGCCGCCATCAGGAATTCATTTGCCATTATAGCAGAAATTCAACTTCAATCTTTCCTATGGTTTAAAAGCACGGGCTGCTCCAAAATCTATTCTTGGGTCGACCGGTTGAGTAATCCTTTAAGGATCTCTTAATTTTTTTAGTTTCCGCTACACACCGTGTACGGTGATGTATATGGATTTACAGATGTTCCTTGCTGGTGATTTAGGTGTTGTTTTTCAAAGGCAGGTTCCCCTTAATCTGTACGCTTTTACCACTTTTTTATTGAGTAAAGTGCATTGGAGGTTCTATAACTTTAATTATTGTCCTCTTTAAGCCCCATTTTTTTAACTTTTTACTCGTCTGTGGTCCTTCCATCAATTTTATCTGTTAACTTTAACAGATCTGTAGGAAAAATGATAGTCATAACTACTTAATTTTTTTTAAAAACTCTATTTGTGCCCTAAAAGTTTTAAACTTAACAATTTTACCCTAACATTTTAAAACTTCACAATTAACCTACATAGTCACCGGACCACAATCGGAAGCTCGCTGGACCACCGCCGGAATGCGGGAAACTCACCACTGGTCAAGGACACCCTAGCCCCATGAAACCCTAACCATAGGCTGGCCTAATCGCGTCCAAAGGCCATCCAAATCGCGGCTTTATGTCATTGATTCGCGGCCCTGGGCAGCCGAATAGCGAGCCCAAGGGCGCGATTCGGTGGCCGAGGGCTGCGAATCGACGGCCTATAGCCCTGAATTAGCGACCTTTGTCCACGAATTAGTGGCCTTTGGCCGCAATTTGGCCGTGATTTAGCCAGCTTTGGCCGCGATTTGGCCGGTCTAAAGTTAGGGTATCTATGGACTAGGGTGTTAAGTGAGCGGTGGTGATTTTCCGGCGTTCCGGTGACGGTCCAACGAGTTCTCAGAAGTGGTCTAGTGACTAGAAAAAGTTGAGTGGGTTAATGGTGAAGTTTGGAAATTTTATGATAAAATTGTTAGGGATGACTGAATTGTTAAGTTTAAAATTTTTAGGGCATAAATAGAGTTTTTGTAAAATTTCAGTAGTTAAAATTAACATTTTTTCAACATATCCGATAAAGTTAATGGAGAAAATGGACGGAAGGACCACAAACGAATAAAAAGTTAAAAAAAAAGGACTTAAAGAGGACAAAAAGTTAAAATTGGACCCTATTAGGACAAGAACTAAAGTTAAGGGACATTCGGTGCACTTTACTCTTTTTTATTAATAAAATCTTACTTGGTGTAAAAAAAATTGCTTCACCGTCTTCCAATAAAAATAAAAATAAATAAATGTCTCATTATGTCTTTCTGTCGCACCATCTTGTTATTGTTTGCCATATATCCGTTCCTTACTTTTTGCAATGATTTATTTTAGTATGGTGATTAAGAAGAGTAGAAAATTGTGAAATTTTGATAAAATTGTCCTTACGAAAGAGATAGAAATGAGTGGTCTCACTGATATCAAATCAAATTATAAATTTTTTAAAAGATAATAGTTGACAGAAAAAGGTGATTGGAGTTAGTGATGTTAAATCAGAGAATAAAAAAAATTGAAACTGATAAATCAATAAATTCTAAGAAAACGTTGCAAACATTGAGATTTTCATCAATAAAATTGATATAACCATCAAGTGATAAAGTATTTTCCCTCACCAATAAATAGTGCAAAAGCCCCACGCATATCAGTGTTTACAAGTTAATTTAAGAAAACTGATTACTCCTTATGGATCCTTTATAGTTATGTATAGTTTGCTTTCCCTTAGAGGGTGTTTGGTTCAAGGATTCTAACAATATGGATTTTCAAAATCCCACAAATTCATAGAATCTTGTGTTTGGTTCATTTTGGAAAATGATTATCCATTATTCTCAAAATCCTAGGATTCTTCACCCTTCACAAATTCTTGGATTCAAAATACCATCAATAATCATGGTATTCTTAGAATCCATAGAATTATTATGTTTCAAAAATTTCAATAAAGCTCTTAAACTTTATATTTACACATTTAGTCATTGAATTTTGAAAAATTTACAAAATGGTCCTTTCAAATTACACATTTAGTCCCTGAACTTTTGTAAATTTTACAAAATGGTCCCGATAAAAATATGTGATTAGTCCATACACTTTTGTAAAAGTTACAAAATGATCCTTGTAAAATTTATATTCCTAGAATCCTTGAACCAAACACAAGATTGTGAGAACAATTATTTCTATTTTCCATCATTGATACTTTCTATATTTTCACAATCTACGGATTTTTAGAATCCGCAAACCAAACACAATGTAATCCACAAATAAACCAAGATCTGCAAACTCTAAATATGGAAGAATCTCATTCTTTAACGAACATTCTAACATTTATTTGGATACATGAAACGCTTATGCCAAAAGTAAGCAGATTTTTTATTCACAATCACACTGAGTTTCAATATTTTGAGAACGAATGCATAGTTTTGGGGAAATAAACATCAACTTTTATTCTAAAAATGTTCCACAAGGATTCTCTGACCAATCATAGGATTATGCTAAAAAACTCGTTTTCAATGAACATGAAGTTATGGTTGTGAAGAATACAGAGGGTAAATTCCGTTGGCAGTCCCGTAAAAATAATTATTGTCCTGTTCTGGTCTTATTTTAAAAACTTGTCCTGTTTAGGTCCTATTCTAGGGTACCTTGTCATGTTTTGGTACTTTCCGTCAATTCATGCCGTTAAATCCAACGGCTGTGTGAATATACAATTTTACCCTTCTGCCACATGACTTATGATTCAAATATATCCTTAACTTTATTAGAACATTTCATATCAAACCTAATTTTTGAATACTCACAATCTAACCCATCCACCCACTTTTGAATACTAACAATCTAACCCAGGCAACAGCTTCAACGAGCCCAGGCTACCCAGATCTGGACATGGCTGATGAACCAGGCCATGGTGGCGCGAGTTTCACATCCCCGATGTCTGTCGATTTCAGATTCCGACGTGCCCTAGTGTTCGACGACGATCTTAGATCCCGACGAATTTCAGATCTTAGTGTCCGACGATTTGAGATTACGGTGAATTTCCAGCGCTTGAGAGGCTTCGTCTTCATCTTTTGAGTGTGTGGCACCGGAGTTGTACCTCAAATCGGAGTTCCCCACGCTTGGGGCGATGATTAGCGGCAACTAGGTGCCTGAGTCAAGGATTCATCAGATTCATCAGGTCGTCTAATGGTGAGTCGGTGGTGATTCAGTGGTGGCGCGGCCACGGATCGACGACGGCGGGCTCATCTGCTTCGACGTTAAGGTTGGGTTCTGTTCACGACGAGTCCCTATGGCTTCCTCGAGGTGGAGGACAGATTGTTTATGGATGATGATGATCGGTATTATCAAGATCAATCGGAGGGATGGGTGTTTGAATCAGAACAGTACTACTGTAATTACCCTTCTAATTATGATCAGTTCTCAGCTGCAGAAATCATATCTGATTATAAGAGAGAAAATCATATGGGATTAAGAACCGCTTCCGGAAATCTCGTTATCGGCAAGATTAAGAACCTGGAGCCGCTTCAATCGTTCGATGCCATAAGGGATGTTGCCGCCGGGGTGGGCTAGGAAGAAAAAAGTGGGTGGATGGGTTAGATTGTAAGTATTCAAAAATTAGGTTTGATATGAAATGTTTTAATAAAGTTAATGATATATTTGAATCATAAGTCATGTGGCAGAAGAGTAAAATTGTATATTCACACACAGCCGTTAGATTTAACGGCATGAATTGACGGAAAAGACCAAAACAAGACAATGTACCCTAGGATAGGACCTAAACAGGACCAGAACAGGACAATAATTATTTTTACAGGACTGCCAGTGGAATTTACTCAGAATACAGATATTCCCTAAACCCTAATTGGTTTGCCAAAGCATAGTTTTTTTAGCAAAAAGATCAATTATGTTAATGATCGATAACAGTAACAGTCAAATGCCAAACCGACATAATGTTAAAAGAACCAGAGAACAAAGAAACTAAAGAACAAAACCGTAGATGTCTTCCTAGGCTAAAAAAATAAAAGATAACGAAGCAACATAAAAAAAATCACTGCAACCAACAACCAGTTATCCAAGACCGAAACTGAAAGATGTAACACGAATCAAGGAGCAACCATCACCAGACGAAAGCACCAATGAACTATACTAATCCACCATGGGATTTTAAACAAATGATAGCCACAAACAACATCCTCTGGAAAAGCACATACATCTAAACAACTGGAAGCCAAAAGGGGAGCAAAACGATGTGTTAACCTTGCGAGGGTACCATGTACAACACTCAAAGGTAACTTCATCCAACGATCAATATACCACAGACACGCCCACAACCAAAGAGACGATAACCAGACCATACTAGTTGGGATCAATTCAACACCCGGAGTGAACGTGGAAGATGCAGAACCCCGTCCACCCGAAGCCAAGTGACTCATCCCCACCGGCAAGGTGCGACGTCGCTCCACCTTGTCGAAACACCTTCAACACCTTTAATACCTATCAAAAATCACCCAGAAGCCACGAGCTTCTTACCCAGCCAACAAACACAGATTAACCCATCACCGCTTGAGACAAAACCAGCTCATGTGGATACTACTGACGACGGCAATATGGGCCACGCAACATTACCGACATCCAACCAAGCCCACATGCCCGGTAGTGCGAGGGCAGAGGCATTGCGGGGCTGCAATTTCAAGCAGCCCGGAGTGGCCGTGCGAGGAGAAACCAACTGGGGTAAGAACCGAGCACTAAGATAGAAAACCCATACGAGGCGCCGAGGAAAGGTCTCACAACCACAGCTCCGACCTAAACGAAAGAACGATGGTAAGCGGATTTGAGACGTCGAGAGAGACGCCATCCGCCGTGAAGACATGGCAGCCCTGCTGCAGCGACGATGGTGGAGAGAGGGAAAGTCCCTAGATGCATCATGGATGGTGGCTGTGTTTAGCAGCTAGTGTTTTTTTTACTCGACCTATCTATCTTTAAGGTGAGGGAAATTTGCCAAAGCATAGTGTTTGATGACAGCAAATTGCTATTCCATGTGTCCTCAAAATTTTGAAACGTTTTTTTCACCATTTAATTCAAAATTTTATTTCTCTCATAATCTGAATTGTAAATTCAATTGTTTTGCATACAAATGATAATCTTATATGCCTACTTTATGAACATAATTTTTAGAATTTTTTATACTCAGTAATAATATAGATATGTTGAAATGAATAGACATCAAAAGTTGAAATGTTTCAAAATTTTAGCGAGGCATAGGTAAGCATAGGCAGACAGCTTTTGTTGTTTACGTTATCCAGATATTATTGCAGTAAATTGAGAATGACATCATAAACCAAAGTTGGGTATAATTGGATCCTTACTACGGTGGGCTAATGTTTGGGCTTAAAAGCCCAAAACTTAACAAACGAAAGACGAAACCAGAAAGAGACACTTTCAAACCATCGGGCCGACATTTAGTAGGCCCGAGGCCTACTTGGCACTCTGAAGAAAGAGTCCATCGATGAATCTGCGAATTGCGACGTGGGACGATCCACCTTCGCTCAACGCAGCCGACGCCTCGTGCTTCATCGACGTTACACGTGTCATCATCGCCTCCGATTCCATCACCTCCCTCACTCGTTTCTCCAACTCCTCCCCACTCACCAACCCGCTCTCCGGCACCTCCACCGCCACCGCCAATTTCATCGCCTTCGTCAATAGCACCTTGTTAAGCTTCTGCTCCGCGTACAGCGGCCACGCCACCATCGCGACACTGCCTCGTACCGCCTCCAGCACCGAGTTCCACCCGCAGTGAGTCACGAACCCGCCCACCGACTCGTGGCTCAGCACCTCCGCTTGCGGCACCCATGTCTTCGCCACAAACCCTCTTTCTCGCGTGCGGCCCTGAAATCCTTCGGGCAGAAGCGATTCCAGGTCCTGGTTGGGACCTGACAATAACCCAGCTATCTTCTGTTGCTCTTGCTCCGGTGGCGGATTCCGGACCACCCACAAGAATCGTTGCCCGCTTCTCTCTAGCCCAACCGCGATCTCCATCAATTGCTTCTTAGAGAACAAACCCAGGCTTCCGAAGCACAAGTAGACGACGCTCCGTTTAGGCTGCAAGTCCAGCCATCTCAAACACTCTGCTCCTTGCTCATCAATCTTCTTAGCGCTCGTTGCTATCAATGGCCCGATACAGAAAACTGGAGGGTTAGGTGGGTAATTCGGGATCTGTAATCCATCTGACAAGGCCTTCACGGGTTTCGGCTCCAGCGATTCGAACGTGTTGATTAAGATCCCAGCGGTTTTTGATAGATGGACCATGGAATCAATAAAGTAATCGTAAACTTGGGTGTCTCTAACGAGCACAGGCTCTGGCATGTGCTTGAGAGGAATCGGAGGCAGAGCAGGGATGTTAACTGGGTAATCGAGGTCTTTGAAATTTTGGGTGATGGTTCTAAGCAAGTGGGGCAAGTGAAGGTCGGCAGTGAGGCAGCCGGCACCGGAAGTAAAGAAAGCGTAGACCGGAATTCCGAGGTTGGCGGCGACGTTGATGGCGGGGAAGCAGAAGAAGTCAATGACAAAGGCAGAGATGGTGGGGGCGATGGAGTGGAGGGCGGCGTCGACGTGGGTGTTGTTGAGTTTGATGAGATGCCAGGCCATAAGTATGAGGTCGGAGTAGTCGGAGGGGTGGGGAGGAATGGGAGGTAGGTGGTGGAAGGAGATGGAGGGGACGGCGGAGGTGACGGAGGAGATGTAGGAGGCGGCGTTGGTGATGAAGGGAGATGGAGGGACGGTGGTGGAGGATGAGCTTGCCGAGCTCAACCATGGAAATGATATGGCCCATCGCTGGTGATGGGTAAAGAACTATCACCTCCACTGGATGGCCACAAACAACATCCTCTGGAAAAGCACATACATCTAAACAACTGGAAGCCAAAAGGGGAGCAAAACGATGTGTTAACCTTGCGAGGGTACCATGTACAACACTCAAAGGTAACTTCATCCAACGATCAATATACCACAGACACGCCCACAACCAAAGAGACGATAACCAGACCATACTAGTTGGGATCAATTCAACACCCAGAGTGAATGTGGAAGATCCAAAACCCCGTCCACCCGAAGCCAAGTGACTCATCCCCACCGGCAAGGTGCGACGTCGCTCCACCTTGTCGAAACACCTTCAACACCTTCAATACCTATCAAAAATCGCCCAGAAGCCACGAGCTTCTTACCCAGCCAACAAACACAGATTAACCCATCACCGCATGAGACAAAACCAGCCCATGTGGATACTACTGACGACGGCAATAGGGGCCACACAACATTACTGACATCCAACCAAGCCCACATGCCCGGTAGTGCGAGGGCGGAGGCATTGTGGGGCTGCAATCGCAAGCAGCCCGGAGTGGCTGCGCGAGGAGAAACCAACTGGGGCAAGAACCGAGCACTAAGATAGAAAACCCAAACGAGGCGCCGAGGAAAGGTCTCACAACCACAGCTCCGATCTAAACGAAAGAATGATGGTGAGCAGATCTGAGATGGCGAGAGAGATGCCATCCGCCGTGCAGACATGGCAGCCCTGCTGCAGCGACGATGGTGGAGAGAGGGAAAGGCCCCAGATGCATCATGGACGGCGGCTGTGTTTAGCAGCTAGGGTTTTTTTTACTCGACCTATCTATCTTTGAGGAGACGAAAATTTTCCAAAGCATAGTGTTTGATGACAGCAAATTGCTACTCCATGTGTCCTCAAAATTTTAAAACGTTTTTTTTCACCATTTAATTCAAAATTTTATTTCTCTCATAATCTGAATTGTAAATTCAATTGTTTTGCATACACATGATAATCTTATATGCCTACTTTATGAACGTATTTTTTAGAATTTTTTATACCCAGTAATAATATAGATATGTTGAAATGAATAGACATCAAAAGTTGAAATGTTTCAAAAGTTTAGCGAGGCATAGGTAAGCATAGGCAGACAGCTTTTGTTGTTTACGTTATCCAGATATTATTGCAGGCAGAAATCACCAAAATAACCACTAAACTTGCAATCAATAAGAAATTGAGAATGACATCATAAACCAAAGTTGGGTATAATTGGATCAGGCTTACTACAGTGGGCTAATGTTTGGGCCTGACCCATAAAAGCCCAAAACTTAACAAACGAAAGAGGAAACCAGAAAGAGACACTCTCAAACCACCGGGCCGACATTTAGTAGGTCCGAGGCCTACTTGGCACTCTGAAGAAAGAGTCCATCGATGAATCTGCGAATTGCGACGTGGGACGATCCACCTTCGCTCAACGCAGCCGACGCCTCGTGCTTCATCGACGTTACACGTGTCATCATCGCCTCCGATTCCATCACCTCCCTCACTCGTTTCTCCACCTCCTCCCCACTCACCAACCCGCTCTCCGGCACCTCCACCGCCACCTCCAATTTCATCGCCTTCACAATAGCACCTTGTTAAGCTTCGCTCCGCGCACAGCCGCCACGCCACCATCGCGACACCGCCTCGTACCGCCTCCAAAGACCGAGTTCCACCCGCGGTGAGTCACGAACCCGCCCACCGACTCGTGGCTCAAGACCTCGCTTGCGGCACCCATGTCTTCGCCACAAACCCTCTTTCTCGCGTGCGGCCACGAAATCCTTCGGGCGAAGCGATTCCAGTCTGGTTGGGACTCGACAATAACCCACTGTCTTCTCGTTGCTCTTGCTCCGGTGGCGGATTCGGACCACCCACAAGAATCGTTGCCCGCTTCTCTCTAGCCCAACCGCGATCTCCATCAATTGCTTCTTAGAGAACAAACCCAGGCTTCCGAAGCACAAGTAGACGACGCTCCGTTTAGGCTGCAAGTCCAGCCATCTCAAACACTCTGCTCCTTGCTCATCAATCTTCTTAGCGCTCGTTGCTATCAATGGCCCGATACAGAAAATTGGAGGGTTAGGTGGGTAATTCGGGATCTGTAATCCATCTGACAAGGCCTTCACGGGTTCCGGCTCCAGCGATTCAAACGTGTTGATTAAGATCCCGGCGGTTTTTGATAGATGGACCATGGAATCAATAAAGTAATCGTAAACTTGGGTGTCCCTAATGAGCACAGGCTCTGGCATGTGGTTGAGAGGAATCGGAGGCAGAGCAGGGATGTTAACTGGGTAATCGAGGTCTTTGAAATTTTGGGTGATGGTTCTAAGCAAGTGGGGCAAGTGAAGGTCGGCAGTGAGGCAGCCGGCACCGGAAGTAAAGAAAGCGTAGACCGGAATTCCGAGGTTGGCGGCGACGTTGATGGCGGGGAAGCAGAAGAAGTCAATGACAAAGGCAGAGATGGTGGGGGCGATGGAGTGGAGGGCGGCGTCGACGTGGGTGTTGTTGAGTTTGATGAGATGCCAGGCCATAAGTATGAGGTCGGAGTAGTCGGAGGGGTGGGGAGGAATGGGAGGGAGGTGGTGGAAGGAGATGGAGGGGACGGCGGAGGTGACGGAGGAGATGTAGGAGGCGGCATTGGTGATGAAGGGAGATTGAGTGACAAGTATTGTGAGGGAGATGGAGGGACGGTGGTGGAGGATGAGCTTGCCGAGCTCAACCATGGAAATGATGTGGCCCATCGCTGGTAATGGGTAAAGAACTATCACCTCCTCCTTCTCCATTGCTGCCGTTGTCACTGACATGCTTGCTACTCGGCTCCTTCTTTTGCTCTTATATTCTCGTTTACTACCCTACCTTGCTTGGCAACTTCATTTTCTATTTTCCTTGTCACCTGCTCCAACTGTGAATGGTTTGAAAAATTGGGAAATGTTTTTTGAAAAATATTTTGTTGAACAAGTTGGAATATTTTGTTGAAAAAGTGGGAATTGATGGAGAGACGACACCCTGTAACTTTGTTGATATGAAAAGGCAGGGACATTTACAAAGTATAAAGAATAATGTGCTATACATAAAAACAGCCAAAATCTTGCTCTAAAAATAATGGAGAATATCAAAAACAATTATGTGCTCAGCTGCAAAAAGTTTTGAAATTTTTTTCTGGTTAAGAGTGAAAAAGATGGGCGGAAAAATTGATTTATTGTTAGAATATTTAAAGAAAATATGGTGAAAGAATATAGAAATGGTAGTATATGTTAAATCAAATTTGTCCAGTTCCAATTTTTCCTTTTTTACTTTTCCAATTCGAAATTTATCGTTTTTATATAAATATTTATTTTTTAAATTAAAATGTTAATTGATAAAATTATGAAACAAATACTGAAATGAAAAGGAAAGAAGCAAATTATTCTAGAAGATGCTCGTGTTTCACGAGTGATCACCCCATTTTGATGCCGTTCGAGGCAATAATTTAGATGAAACCATTCATCATGGTTTCTTTTGTTAAATTACAAATATCTATTAAATTTATTGAAAATTTCAATTTATCTCGTTTATTTTTAAAAACAGTTACCTCGAGGTTAAATGAAATCTTCAGTTACAATCATTGATCATTTGTGATATTAGTTTACCGTCAAGAATTTTAGGATTAACTACTCTTATAATCGATAATATTTCTAACTAGTGTACATATCCACCTACGGTTCGGGTACACTTTTGTATAATGAAAATTACGTAAAAACATAAATTTATAATTGTTATGTAACTTCGTTGATTATTTAATAGTTTGAAAGTGACTAAAACTGTCGCACAAATAAATTAATGTAGTTACATAATATATTAAAATGTATAGATAAGAGAATGAATAGTAAACAAAGTAAGAATAAACGCATAGTTTAAAACCTTACTGTGAACAAAGGTAAACAAAGTAAGAATAAACAAAATGAACATCAATGTGACATAAGTTGAACCCTTACTGTAATAAAAGCAACAAACTATATTTATTGAATATTCGTTTATGTACATTGGAATGAGAAAAGGGTAAATTTGTAAGTAAGGGGGGCAATTTGTAAAATTTTATGGGTCTAATTATAAAGTTTACATTGTGTCCATGTAAGCTTTAGCCACTTTTGTTTTAATATATTAATGATAAACGTTTATAAGTTTATTGACCATTTTGTTAAGTTTTTAAGAGTTTAGGGAATAATTGTTTATCTTTTATAAAATTTTCAAAAGTTCAAGGACTAAATACGTTAATATATGTTAAGTCCAAGCATGGTCAGAAATGAGAGTCTTTTTAGGGGTATTTATAGTGTTTCAGGTGAATGCTCTTAGAGCTTTCTAGACAATGTGAGATATGTGAGTTTCTAAGTTGATGGGTTGTTAAGGCCTTTATGTGAGTATGGAAATTTGTAAGGGAGTAAATTTGTAAAATTTTATAGGTCTAATTATAAAGTTTACACTCTGTTACTCGTCTATGTTCCTCAACCATGTTACTTGGCCCGAGAGTTATTCTCCAAGAATGTTTCTCAGCCCTAAAGTGCGTTTACTAATCCCCAAAAGGGAATTTTGATGGTCCCGAAGGGCGTATTGATGACCTCGGTGGGCGTATTGATGGCTCCGAATGACATTTTGATGGCCCCGGAGAACATGTGATGGCCCCGAATGACATATGATGGCTCTAGAGGGCATATGAAAAATCTTATACTATTTCCTGGAGACATTTCCTTGAATGAGGATGCACAAATGTTGTATCCATTGGGTCTTTTGCCCGGATTCCCATAGATGGCGCCAATGTTAAGTCCAAGATTAACATGGTGAGAAATGAGAGTCTCTTGGGCGGTATTTATAGTGTTGGGATGAATGCTCTTAGAGCTTTCTAGGCAATGTGAGATATATGATAGTTTCTAAGTTGATGGGTTTTTAAGGCTTTGGGCTAAACTATACATGATTAATTATAGTTTTTAGGTGAAGGGTCCACCAATATATAAAAGTGTAAAAAACTTCACCAATCTTTTGTAAAGTTTTAGTAGTTGAGGGACTAATTGTGCATCTTTTTTAATTTTTGGAAAAGTTGAATGCATAAAACTTTAAGGAATAAATATGTTAATGTATAAAAATTTATAATTAAATGGTAAAATGTGCCTTTAAAAATGATGGAGAAAAATCACTCCCTCCATCTCAAAAAGGTTGTAGGATTTGTATAGGCGCAGATATTAAGTAAAGTGGGAAAGTAGTAATGTGTTGACCTTTTTACACTTGGTATAAAAAAGGTGTATGAAAATAAGGGTTTAAAATGGTAAGGAGAAGTAGGGGTAATTTTGTGTAAGCGGTGGTGAAAAGTTTATATTTTAGGAAAGTTGACAACCTTTGTGGGACGGATGAAACATATTTTAAGAACTTTAAGTCTAATTGTAAAGTTTATACTCTGTTTGTCCCGTAAAAATTGCACTACTAGTGAAAACAATTATATATATGTATATATAAAGTTTAGATTGCATATTATGAGATGTAAAAGAAAGTTGCAATCTTTATGCGACGGAGGGAGTAATAATTAAAATGATATTGTTTATTACTAATATGATTTAAAATATACTACAATTTTGTAATTTTTCCAAGAATATGATATAATTTGTAAGTAAGGGGCTCAATTTGTAAAATTTTACGGGTCTAATTATAAAGTTTACACTTTGTCCCAGTAAGTTAATCACTTTAGCCACTTTTGTTTTAATATGTTAATGATAAAAGTTTATAAGTTTAGGGATGATTTCGTTATTTTAAAAAACTTTAGGTCTAATTGTCAATTTTATAACAATTAAAATGATATTATTTATTACTAATATGATTCAAAATATTCTATAAAGTTGTAATTTTTCCAATAATATGAGTATAATGTGAAATTTGGGAAAAATATGAGTATAATGGCATGGTTGACTGCTTGGTATGATGCAATTGCAATGCTACCGACTGGTCTGTAACGGAATCTTGCACGCTAGTCTTCTCCACCTGTAGGACTGATTAAAATTAATACGGATGACGCTTTACGAAAAAAAGATAGTTTTGTTGCAGCATGAATGATCGCGCGTGATCATTTAAGTGTTTTAATCGATGTCTCTTCGCTTGATTTTCGTTTTGTCGCCGTTGATCCATGGTATGTGGAAGCTGCTGCAATTTTATGCGATTTGCGTGAAGCACAGAGACGTGGTTGGTCATATTCTATGTTGGTTGAATTGGATTATCAATTGTTGGGAAACGAGCTTAATTTCGGCTCTAGTTTAGTAGACGATACTCGCTTCTTGAGCTCATAATTCTCTTTTTGTTATTTAATTTTTGCCCCCATGTAATTGTAATGTGACAACACACAATGATGCTTGTCATGACCTTTCTTCTGTTGGTCGCTCCTCATAGCTGGACACGTCTCTGTACTGGTTATGTACGTTTTACTTTGATTAACAAAGACTACACTCATTTAAAAATAAAAAAAATCAATCGTTTGATTCATTCTTGATTGCACTGAACAAACATTGAGTATTCTAAAACTTACATTTACAAAAATAAATCAATTCTACTTTCGAAAGGATTTCTATGACCTAAAAAAATCTCACCATAAAGATGGATCATTCTCCCGTTTTTTTACTTTATTTTGTGTTTCATAATTATTTTAAAAAAATTATATCATGCATGTTTCGTCATTTT
This sequence comes from Stellera chamaejasme, assembly GCA_024586325.1. NCBI lineage: Eukaryota > Viridiplantae > Streptophyta > Magnoliopsida > Malvales > Thymelaeaceae > Stellera > Stellera chamaejasme. The sequence goes on along the minus strand of CM044982.1, from coordinate 5,537,426 downwards.
ATTTTAGTTCTTTCTTTTCGTTTTATTAATTACATTATATAAGAACTTTTTGAGAAGTTTCATTATGTTTTTTATATTAAAATTGATCTAGTTTGAAATAGCATATATAATATTTGAATTAATATGCAAGTATTAATATATAAAAAATTAGAAGGACGGCATTATGACAACATTAATTTGTGAAAATGAGTATTATATTTTTTCCATATAGTATACACAATTAGTGATATGCATCGAATTAATTGGAATGAGATGAAAATGGTAAGTTGTAGCATAAAAAATGGTAGGCCGAATAAATGTGTCTGTGTAAAAAAAACATGTTCACACATGTGGCGCTGACATGAGTCTGAGGTGTTGCTGATGTGTCAACATGAGAACGCTCTATTTTTTTTTTGTTGGGTGAGATCCTATATTAGTATTATATAGGGATTCTAATACTTTAACTCCAACGTTTAATTCATCTTCTTTCTTCCTCCCTAATTGGCCACCCCCCTCATTCTCACCTAACAGTGGCAGATGCATGTTTTTTTAGAAGGGGATCCATTTATATCTCTTTATATATATATATATATATATATATATATTACTTTCTCCCTTGGAAACTTTTGCAATATTCAGATTTGATATGAGGATTAAAGTGAGAAAATATTATCTTTTCACATATCTATTTTACAATTTCTTTACACTGTACGATATTGTCATATACATAAGCCAAGAAAGAAATATTAAAATCAACTATAAGAACAAATAATCCAAGAAAAAAATTCAAACATTTAAAAAATTGAAGAGAAAAAATATATATAGAAAATAAAAAAACCAATATTGACTATATTTTAGTATTTTAGTATGCCACTTAGTATTATAAAACTTTTGAAATTTTGATAGTTGCTTGGTTGCTGTTTTGTAGCTCCAAGTTTGAGGTTGTAAGTAACTTTTACTATCTGGAATGAATCAATCAATTAACCGAACCGTAATATCAATTCGTTGGGGTCGGCTACATAAATCCAGTGTCATCATTTTGCTATATTTGTTACGAGGTCTTTTTGCTATCTGAAATGAAACACTTTGCTATATTTGTTACGAGGTCTTTTTGCTATCTAAAATGAAACACGGGAGTTTGTGCTAAAAAAAACTTTTGAAACAAATGAAATATAAAATATAGAAATAATATCACATTGGGGTCCATTACAATTTTTATGGAATGTTATCAATAAATTATACACCACATGTACATACTCCCTCCGTCACACGAAGATTGCACATTTTCTTTGCTATTTTTACAGTATTTAATCTACGATTTATTTTTATGAATTCATAAACATGTAAAGTTAAATGATCCATATGCTTCTCATAATTTGCAATCTAAACTTTCTATATATTTTTTAAATATTTTTTTCACTATTTATCTTAGTTAAATTTCGAGTCAAACACTATAATTTGAAACAGCAAAAAAAAGTGCAATATTCGTGGGACGGAGGGAGTACTATTGAGAAAAAAGGGGTCCATGCTGCAGACGAGAACATGCCGCCACGATGCAGGTGTGCCCAGACTGCCCATGGATTATTTTGGAGTATAGTTAGTGCAATTACACCTAAAATATTTAACAATCAACTAAAGTCATAAATGGCCAATAAAGATAATTGCATGTTTCACTATATTTTAAGGGGTAACTGAAGATTTTATAAAATAGATGGGGAAAAATGAATATTTCATTAAACCTGGGGGTATAGGTAATTTACCCTTGTTTTTTTAATTATCGGAACGCCATCATCATTTATTGAGGGTAATTATATAGTATATCCGTCCCTAAAAAATGATGCGTTTATTCTTTATCATTTAATCTAAAATTTTATTTCCTAAACACTGTAATATGCTCCTAAAGTCAAATAATTTAAATGTTAATTATTATATATTAATGTTTATATTTTCTAAATACTCCCTTCATCCGCAAAAGATTACAACATTTGTTTTGACAGTTTCGCAATATTTAATCTATGATTTTTTTTCGTGACTATGTTGATATTGAAAATCAAATTTTTCACATGTGTATCATAATTTGAAATATATATTTTCTAAATTTAATTTTTATGAATTTTTCTCAATGTTTATCTTTTTAAAAAATTGAGTCAAACATTAAATTTTGAAACAACAAAGTCAAATACTACAATTTTTGGGGGATAATCTTTTTCCTAGGTCGATTGGAAACCTGAAAATGGTCTACGAGAGATCTGGATTCGTTTGTCAGTTACGTACAAAAATGGTTAATTTTTGTACGCCCAAAAATTGGTACCACGAGTATTTTTTATAAATTTGCTTGATTTAAAAAAATAAGAAAAAAAGATAAACAATAGCAATAAAAATAAAAGAAAAAAATAATTATTAGTAATTTACATGGCTAATTAAACTCAAAATATCTTGAAAATAAAATTAAAAATGATTTAGTTTAACATAATAACAAAAATATTAATTAAAACACAAAAAGGTTTAGACCTAGTGCCCAAAATGTTGAGTTTTGAAACTTGTTTGATGACTGGACTGAAACTTTTGAAAACTTGATGACCTAAGTAATATAAGGAACAAAGAAAGGATGCAAATTATAGTTTTACCAAAAACAAAATAATAAAACAAACAAAACAGACTTCTTCTTCGTGTCTGCAACTTCGCGAGCGTCAATGGTGGTCCGGTTTCGGGTGAAGCGGAGGGAGGCCGTGCGGCGGCGGAAAACCGCCGGAGTCGGCAGAGCAGCGCGCCAGTGGATGGGACAGCAGTCTACGGCCTCAGAGGAGGACGAACAGCTGCTGGTGGGTGGTGGGAGGCTGCCGACGTTGGAACATCGGAACCGTTTATGGTCGTTTTCTCTTCACTCAAGCCATCTCCGGTAGCGTGAAAGGGTGGGTTGGCTTCGTTTCATCGAGGCGAAGCTAATGGTGATAGATAGGAGTGATGAAACGTAGCAAATCGGAAGGGATGGGGGAGGAGCTCCGGCGGGTCGGCGGCGATTTTCTCGCTTTTCCGGCGATATCGGGCGGAGTTGGAGGTAGTTTCGGACTCCTGGAGGCGGGCCGATGATGATGGAACCAACGGTTAGCGATGAGAAGGAAGATTTGTGGCAGAGAGGAGTTGGGCTTGAAGCTTCGGATGTGAACGAAAGAATGCAGCCAATCAGTTCCCTTTTTTTTCAATGGCAAAAGGAAATTCTTTTTTGAAATAAAAATGACAAAAGATCAAAAAATGAAAAAAGAGTTCACAAAATAACGAAAATAACAAAAGCACATGAAATAATAAAAAATGACAAAAAATTAACAAAATTAACAAAGGCACACGAAATAAGAAAAAAAAAAGACACATGAAATAACAAAAACATTTACATGAAAAATGATAAAAAAAACTACGTAAAATAATGAAAAATGACAAAAATGATGAAGGCGACAAAAATCACATAAAATAATGACAGAAAAATCACGAGAAATAAAAATACCGAAAATCGAAATTACGAACTAGATTATAGCAGTCCGGGCAAAAATCGGGTGTCAACAATTGTCATCCTAGATAGACAGCCAAGAGGGATTAAATTGGATGATCAAAAAACTTTTTATTTTCACCAAAAAACATTCAATCCAGAAACACTCAATCCATTGAAGAAATACGATTCAAACAGAACAGCTCTGAAGTTCATAATCAGAAGGCACACGTAAGTACATAAGAATGAAACCAAGAGTTATAGAGATTCGGTCAACGAGGCCTACATCCTCTCATCAAATTCACCACTTGAGAGCTCATTCCACTATTCTCTAAAATAGTTACATCAACCATAACAAAGCTTTTTCAGCAAATAGTCTCTTTGCTAGTTTTTCTCGAAACTCACTAGAAACTTTACGACTAGTTTTCCACAATTCTCACTAGAAACTTAACATCTAGTGCTCCACAAGATTCCCTTGTATTGGCTTGTCTTTTATATATATATATATATATATAAATGAGCTTTTACTACTAAAAAAAAATTCTACATAAGAGTCACTAGGACCTCCCTCACATCTAATTTTTTTTCAAGGCTCATTAGAAACCTGACTCCAAAAAATGTTTTTTCACAAAACATTCAACTTAATTAGTTTTTCATAGGATCACTAAAAACATTCTCAAAATTGCCCTTTCTGCCTCAAGCTTTGCTTCACGTTTTATAAAGAGGAGAGTCAATTTTCCTATTTGGGAATCGCTCAAGTAGCTCCTATCAGTTCCAAAAAATCTGTTTATCTTGAAATGGACGAGTAGCGAGAGATTTTTGACAGTTGCCACCAATCTTTTTCTAGGTCGATTGGAAACCTAAAACAAATCTACAAGATATCTAGGTCCGTTAATCAATTACAAACAAAAATTAAAAAAAATTCTCAAATGCCCAAAAATTTGATACCACAATGTTCATTTCGTATTTTTGTATGATTTTAAGATTAATTATAAATAAAGTGAATAAAGTCACAAAAATAATAAATAAATAAATTGCATAAGTGGAAAAGACATATAAACAATTAAAGATGGAAGAGAGAAAGAAAAAAAAAAAGAGACAAAGAAAAGGCATTAATAAATCAAACCACTAAACCACAAAAAAGAAAGGGAAAAAAAGAACAAAGATCAATTATAAAAAAAATAAAGACATCGAATCATAATAAGTGAACAACGAAATAAAACATCCAACCATACAAAAATGAAAAGAAAAGAAAAATAAAAATCAGTTTATACCTAGTGATAACCAAACTCTCAGTTTTTAAAACTTACTAAAGGACACTTGGGGCATATAATAAGTGAATATCAGTGACTCAAATGACACTTTCAGAACCTTGACAGACCTAAATGATCTAAGGAGAAACATTGAGTGACCAAAATAATAAAAATTAAAAAAAAAAAAAAGACAGCAGTACTCACGTACCTGCAGGTGCAGCAGCGAGCACCGCAGAGACCTCTGATGGTGGACCTGCTTCGGATACGGCCGGAGAGAGGCTTGGCGGCGGCGAAAGTGGTGGGGATCGACTGGGAGGAGCACAGCAAGCTTGCTGGTGGCGGATAGGCTGTCGCACACGTCCTGCTTGGAGAGAAAAAGGCGGGTTGGAGCACGGGGCCTTAAACGGGTCGAATCGATTTTCTCACAAATCCGGCGGATTCCGGATGATTTGAAGGTAGATTCTGGCTCTTGGAGGCGAGGCGGTTGCGAGGGTATGGATGTTGGCGGATGAAAGTGAGTTTTTGAAGGAGAAGTGTATTGGAGTTGAAGCTTCCGCCGATAATGACGACGGGTCTGTAACTCGTTTTTTTTTTCTGGACGATTTTTCTTCTTTTGGGCGGAATTTGGAGGGAGTAGTTAGGGTTAGAGTTAATGAAGAATTGGAGGAATTTGGGTGAGAATTGAACTCCATTTTTTGTGGGATTATCTCACCAAATTTCATCTGCTCCAACTCCAAAAAGTTGGAGATTAAGGCAAAAGTGAACAAATTGCCCTCTTCTCCCTCTAAGAAAGAACTAAAGTCTCGATTAAGTCTCTAAACTCTTTTTTTTTTTTTGTATTTTTTATGACTTATAACTAAGATAGCATTAACTCCAAGAAAACATAAATAAATAAATGAAATGCCCTTAGACTCAGGTTTTATCCTAAATTCTAGACTCAATTAGGTACTTCGGATAAAATTGGATATTAACAGGATGTTAAGCTTAACAACGGATGAGAAGAAGCCAAAATAGAGTTTATTGAAGATAAAACTCTTTGACAAAGTAGAGTTTAAATTAGTAAAGGAATCGGATAACCACAAGTCAAAGAATTCTAGAAAAGTGTTGGGTTTTTAATTGGACAATATTTTTAGGCAGAGGATACGGTGCGCCGGGGCTAAACGTGAGCCCCGGTGCGCCCAACTCCCTTTTTTTACGAAAATGTCATTTCGTTCGAATCTTGCTCGTTCTTCTCCTTCCTTGCTTCGATTGCAACAAGGCCAGCCACCACAAGCCTCCCTCTGCCATCGACGACAACCGTTCCATCGTCACCGACGACGGCGCTTCTATGTTAACGGCGGACAAACTTTTGGAGGTTAAAAGCGTTGGCACTACGAAATCCGACCATGCCGAAGTAGCCAATCACTTCGAGGCGTCGTCGATCAATTCCCAACCATTTCCTCACCGAATGATGTGATTCATATCTCATGATTCGAGATGCAACCTCTTCGCACATTATGTTATTATGATGGTCCCACGTCTCTTTAATGATGTGCATGCGACTCATTATAATGCTTCCTACGTACCTTAATGATGTCTAAGCATATCATTATGGAGAGCATTATTTTTGTAAATGGAGAACATCATTTTTGTAAATGGAGAGCATTATAATGCAACAAAAGAGCATCACAGTGGTCACAAAAAAACATCATTTTGGGAATTGAAGAAGGTGAGTGCTTCATTAAGTCATCAGGACGAGTGCATCATGTTTGTTACGGGAGAGCATCATTATGCATCGTGAATGCATCACTACGAGTGTAACCTATGTCATGAGAGCAAGTGCATCATTTTTGTAAATGGAGAGCATTATAATGCAACAAGAGCATCACAGTGGTCACCAGAAAGCATCATTTTGGGAGTTGAAGAAGGTGAGTGTTTCATTAAGTCATTGGAACGAATGCATCATGTTTGTTATAGGAGAGCATCATTAGGTATCGGGAATGCATCATTTTGGTAATAAAGTGCATTACCGTGGACTGTAGAACAAAATGCTATGATTTTTATTACGGAGGCACATCATTATGCATCGCGGGATACATCATTATGCATCGCGGGATACATCATTATGCATCGCGGGATACATCATTTTAATGTTTAAACATATCATGATTTTGATGTGTAAGCGCCTATAGGCGCTTAAGGTGCGCCTATAGGCGCACTGTATAGTTGCTCATATTTTTAGCCATTTCGGACCGGAGGAAAGTCCTCCCTCGAGTAGATCTATCACCAATTCTTCAAAATAATTTGGTTTCAATATTACTCTTTACATTTCAAAATACTGCAATAATAAAAACTAAATATTCAAAAAAAAAACGGACAAATGTGGTATTTGAGAAGATTATAATTACATTTGTTACATTTGGGTGGATTAGGTGTGGAAACCGAATAATAAATATCCAGGGAATATCATGCCAAGGAGATGCCAAGGAGAGAGAGACTTATTAGTACAAAGAATTTTAACATCTAACATACCAACATTAGGAGGTAAAGTAACCTTCAATCTATACCAAATTTCCTTAGCAAAATCACAATCCTTAAATATATGTAGAATAGTTTCATCAGTTATCGAGTACATAGGACAGAAGCAGATAGACCAATATGGTTAAGGTATGAGGCAAAGGCAATTCTACCATGTGTAAGTTTCCACAGAAAACAACTGATTTTTGGGAGAGTTTTGGTGGACCAAATTCAGTTTCATTTATCAGAAAGTGCATTATTGTCAGAGCACTCTGTTTTAACTTTGAAAGCACTGGATATCTTAAACTTTCCCAAATAGAAAAAATCACAAGTAATCATCATGAGAAGAAGCTGTATTAATGAAAATACCTCTAATATTAGCAACAATATCAGCAGGTAAAATAAAGGAAATAACTACATTATTCTTCAAAAAATAAACAAAGAAAATATCATTTTCCATGGCTAAAATGGGAACTTAAATACGTTTTCTAATAGATGAAGGGCCACACCACCTATCATGACAAAAACTAATTTTTTTCACCATTTCCAACTACCCACTTTATATGATCAGTTAGCCAGTTTCCATTGGAAACAACCTTGTTCCACAAAGGGGATGCAGATTTCATGAGTGGGTTAGGAGAGTATTTTCCTTTCAAGATATCAACCCAAAGACTATTATTCTCACTTAGGACATTCCAGACAGTCTTAGATAAATATACATCATTAAGCTCCTTAGCCGCTGGAATACCAAGGCCCCCGATCTCTTTGTGTTTTGTAACTGTGTCCCAATTCACCAAATGTATTATTTTCCCCTCTGGTGTAGAAACCCAAATGAAATTTCGACTCAATCTATCAATATGATCTATGATGGTTTTTGGGAGCTTGTTGGTTTGCATGTAATAGGAAGGAATGGAAGCTAAGACAGCTTTAATCAGTTGAACTCGACCAGCTATTGACAAACAATTCTTTTTCCAACTGTGAAGTTTCTTATTGATTTTATCAATTATGAACTGACACTTATTATGATTCCATTTTCCAGCCACAATAGGGGATCCCAAATATTTATCAATAGCCTCAGTAACTTTAAAACCCAGCCGTTTAGAAATAATATTTTTCTGGCTATAAGGAGTGTTTTTGGAAAATAAGAACTAGGACTTCTCTGTACTAATTTTATCTGACCTGATTGACCACAAAAGTCTCTTAACACTTTATTAATTGTGTTTGCAGTTTAAGAGTGGCTTTTGACAAGTAGATAATATCATCTGCAAAGAAAAGGTGGGAAAGAAAGAGCCCCCTTCTTCCTGCCCGAAACGTTTCCCACTCCCCTGTTTCACATTCCATGCAAATACGATAAGCAAAAAATAAAGAAAATGTAAGGGTACAAGGGATCACCTTCTCGGGAAGAAAGGATTTGCCTTGTAGTCTCACCATTAACCAAAAAATTCATAGAGCTAGAACATATACATGAAAGAATAAGAGCACAGGCATCTACAGGGAAATTAAAGAACAAGAGGGCTTCTCTAATGAAGCTCCGATCATAAGCTTTATCCAAGTCAATTTTTATGAGCATATTTCCAATTTCCACAGAATTTCTACTAAAAGAATAGATAATTTCCTGCACAATCAAAGCATTATCACTAGACTTTCTACCGGGAACAAAAGCAGACAACCAAGGACCAATCATATTACCAAGATCAGATTTGAGGCGCTTAACAATAATTTTAGAGAACTTTATACTTAGTATTGTTGTGAACCCAAATCTTTCAAACAGATAGGAGGAATTTGGGATTGGATTCACAACTCCCAGGGGTCTTTCTAAACAAGAGTTATTTTTATGAAAGAAAAACTAATAAATTTTTAGTTTAAAACTTAAGGAGTAAGAAAATATTTAGAAAGTCCTTATACACAAGCCAAAGTTTTGAGAAGTGAGTTTTGAGAAATTACAAATAAGAAAAGAAGATACAAAACCATTTTTGAAGATAAACCTAGCCTAATTGGGCTTCAACTCTTCTTGATCCTTCTTGTTGCAGCCTCTGAACCTTCTCTTCATGCTCTTATGCTCATCTTATTTCCATTTCCAGGTTCCCTCCAACAAAACAATAAGAGAGTAAGTAATTTGCATAAGTGATTATAAATAAAGAAACTTGAGAAGAAGAAAGGAGAGAACATAGTACTTACAGGGCTGTGGAGTGCACCCCCGACAGGAAGAATAGTCTTTCCCTAAAGGCAACCTCTAGCAGAAGGAAAACCCTTCCCGACTCGGCAGAATGCCTAACTTCCAACCTCATTCATATCTTCCAATGATTTAAGAACCAATTAATCCCAGTGTTGCAGTCATCATCAACATGCATCATAGGTTGTAAGAAGTAGTTACATTCGGGTAGAAAGGGTCATGCATGATCAGAGATATTTCTATAATCTAAAGACACATTCTAGCTTACTAAGAGCTTAAACATGTTTCTCAATGGTGGATTAAAGAAAAACGAGTTCAAATCAGTCATTCTCAACCTTAGCCGAATGGTTGTTTACAGTTCCACTCCTCCTATTCAGTATTATGCACAACACACACACACACACACACACACACACTCTCCAACCATCTACGTTATCTCATATTCAACTCCTTCTGAGTAAACAAGTATTTCAAGCTCTTATGGTCAGTGAATATCTGAAACTTGTTACCAAGCAAGTAATGTCGCCACTGCTTGAGCTCGTAGACCACCGCTGCTAACTCCAAGTCGTGAGTCGGATAGTTTTGCTCATGTGGTCGAAACTATCTCGATCCATAAGCAATCACATTACTGCCCTGCATAAGCACACATCCAAACCCGGATCTGGAAGCATATGTGTAAATAATCAATATTCTGCCAACATATATATATATATATATATATATATATATATATATATATATATATTATTCCTCAAGTAACTAAACCTTTAAACAAGACAAGGTGCGTGTGAAAGGGGGAAAATAGTCTTTTGGCCGAAACCTCCCTTTACCATTATTTCACTATATTCATTCAATTGTAATTTAACTTGCCCTTTCAGAATGTATTTACCTTGATCTTTTAAATCAGTACAACTCAACTAATCTGACCGTGAGATGGTATAATCTCGGTCAAGCATGCCATTACTTTTGGCTTCACATCTTTCATTAGAAATAGCTAACATAAGTTCATGAAGAGTAAATCCCAGTCTTGATAATTAAGAACGAGTAAAATCCGCGTAGGGTCCCTCTTTTTAAGTTTGCGACCTATTATGGTCCCATTTTAAGTTTTTGCTTCAATGTGATCCTATTTTTAAGTTGCGCGACCCATTGGAGTCCTTTCCGTCAAATTTTGCCGTTATAATGGACGGTTGAGGGTGAAATGACATTTTTACCCTTAGTTAATTACTTCAATACACTCGGTGTTTTTAAATTTAATCAATTCTACCACAAAGTTTCCAAAACTTACACTAAGTGGTTTAACTGAAACCTATGAAACTAAGTTACCTAAGTAGTATAAGGAATAAAGAAAAGGGCTGAAATTGTAGTTTACCCAAAAGAAATTGAAAGGAAAGCTTCTTCTTCTTCAACGCGTGCTTGCAGCAGACGGCGGAGGAGACGGCGGCGGCGAAGGAGTTGTATTTCCCGGCGAAGGAGTTGTTTGACCGGTTCTCCTCGGTTAGGGCATCTCCGGCGAAGGAGTTGTATTTCCCGGCAAAGGGGGAGGAGAAATCGAAAAAAAACGAACCGGCTAAATATTTTTTCAAACTTCAACTTTGAGTTCCGGTCACCGTCGGCGCCAACAACCACTCCCATTAGGTCCGTCTCATCTCCAGGATCCCGAATCTACCTTTGTTTCACCCGACTGACGCTGGAAACGGGCAAATCCGGCGAAAAACCGCCGCGCATTTTGACGTTTAACCGCTTCGATCCGTCTTTCCGTCAACATTCGGCCGTTCCCACCACCACCATTGGAATCACCGTCCGACGCTCCACCATCTAGACCTAAGTCCGCCGCGGAAAGTCACCGGACACGGGCGGCCGTCGGACGCCGCCGCCGAACCCAGATTCCGGCGACCTGTGAGGAAAACGAAGAAGAAGAAGCTGACTTCTGTCTTTCGGGAAAATTACAACTTTGGTCCTTTTCCCTTTACTCTCAGCTTTGTGTCACTTAAACCCCTTTATTTATCCATAGTTTCATTCAAGTCACTGTTTCAAGTTTGAAAATGTGTAAATTTTGAAAATGTTGGGGTAGAATTGATTAAATTTAAAATTTTGGGGTGTATTTTAACATTTATTTAAGGGCAAAATCGTCATTTACTCTCTTCCGTCCAATTAAACGACTAAAATAGACGGAAAAGACTACAATGGGTCGCGCAACTTAAAAATAGGATCACATTGAAGCAAAAACTTAAAATGGGACCATAATAGGTCGCAAACTTAAAAAGAGGGACCCTACGCGGATTTTACTCAATTAAGAACAGCAGTTAAAAAAAATTATTTGCTAACTCAACTCATGTATCACGACTCCTTTTTAATGGCACCATTGTTGATAGTTCTCTCAACTTTAACAGTAATCTCTTTTATTCACCAATCTCTTTTATTCACCAAGACGACACTAGGTTGTCATTTTTATAAAATTCTATAAATGACCAAGAGTGTTGTCTCGACCCTCTCTATTTTCTTCAATAGAACTATCATCATTAAGTCTAAAAATATATGTTATCACCACTAACAACTTACAATAGAATACAATGGAATCATTAAGCCATAAACTCAACAAGTACCATTCAAGACCGAGGCCTTTTCACCCAACACTTCTCTTCATCTTCTAAGAAACGATCATATGGTGGCTAGGCACTTCCTAACTACCACAAATCAGTATTCTTTTCCCTCCATTAACAGTTTTCCGATTGAGACAATCATTAACAGAGAATACAAGTTTCGGATACATTGAGTTTGACTTGGAATTCATAAAAAAATAAACATCACTCTTTGTGCAAGCACCTTCCTTAAAGCATCAAACAGAATTGATTTATCACAGTATTAAAGGATTTCACCAAAAACATTAATCAATATCATTCATGTAAGATTAGACCAGCACTTGAATTTCAAAGAAAACACATAAACGGACATCTATTGACGCAAAATGAAAGAAATACTAACAAGAGAGGGAGAAGAACTCAATTCCCTCAAGAATTCCTCTTTTTCCCAATATCCGATTAGAGCTAGGGTTTCTCCTTCTTCTTCTTCTTCTTCTTCTTCTTGACAGTTTAGAGAAGCGAATTCTTCCTTCAAGCACTTAGCTGGACGAATTCTTCAGTAGACGTAACTTCTTGCTCAATTTTAAGAAGATGGTGATGACCGATGGTGATGAGAAGAACAAGAGAGCTCCTCTGCTCTCGTTTTTCAATCGATGAAAGAAGAAGAAAGAAAAAATGTGAATCATTCATCTGAAACCTTTTTCTTTTATAAATAGGAATTTAATTAACCAGCCATTAAACTATCATCAATATCCATAAAAACCCCATCTTGCCTTAATATTTTCGATTTAGTCACTAATGCATTCAATTAACCTTCTAATTTTGCAAAACAATCATCTACTTCTTCAATTATTCAATTTAGTCATTGTTAATTTTCTTCTCTTTACAAACAAGTCATTTTTATTACCTTATTTTTTTAAAGCTAACTCTAAAGCTTCCTAAAAAGTTCAAAATTAAACTAATCTTTCCATTATTTACACTTTAGTCCTTCATCATTTTTTTTCTTTGTCATTTATGTTAGGACTCTGACGGTAGTCAGGGTTCACAACATGTATTACAAAGGCTGATAGGCCTGAAATTCTTTAGAGATTCAAGATTATCAGTTTTTGGAATCAAGACAACAGTGCATTTATTCCAAGTAGCAGGAACTTCTTTTTCTTTTAAAATAGAAGAAATTCCAGCACTAGGGGTGAGCAGAGTTCGACTAAAATCGAATAAACCGCAAAACCGAATTGATTCGGTTTTTTCGGTCCGGTCTGTTCGGTTTCGGTGGAAATTGAAATTATGTAATACGGTTTTCAGTCCGGTTCCGGGTGTGTATCGGTTTGTTCGGTTAACCGAAAACTGGATGGTATATTTTGTGCTAAAACACTAGCCCACACTCACTCCTAAAACCCATCAGGCTTACCTGATGGGCTGGGCACTCCTAAAACCCAATTGAAACCCCAAACTAAACCCTATCCCCAAATCCCAATCCCAAACCAAAAACGCACACACGTAGCAGACTCCTCTTCTTTGCTCTCTGGCCTCTGCTCGACGAAGACGAAGACGACGACTACGACGAGGTCGACGAACACGAAGCCTCTCTCTTGCTTGCCCAAATTAAACCCTACCCCCAAATCCTAATCCCAAACGCACACACGCAGACAGACAGTCCTCCTCCTCCTTGCTCTCTGCTCGACGAAGACGACGACTACGACGAGGTCGACGAACACGAAGCCTCTCTCTTGCTTGTCCGCTCAGCCTCGTCTCATCTCTTGAAGTCGCAAGGTACGTACGACTCTGATCTTTAGTTTTCGTCCAAGGCCATTTTGCCCGCCAGTCAGCTTGTTTTTGTTTCTGTTGCAATTATTAAGCTTCAACTTGTTTTTGTTTTAGCTATTTAGGATCATTAGTAGGAGTATTTCACAACTTGTTTTAGCTTCAACTTGTTTTACCGAATGAAAATATGCCCGAATAAATTCATACAAAAAGATATTGAACCATTAAAATTCTAATGTGGTTAATTTAGATGGGATGAGTTATTGAGTGAAGGATGAAAGTATTGACAATTACATCGTTAATTAGAGACTGAGTCGCAACGTATACAGAGACACGTACCATTTACATATAAATATTAATTAGATATAAAATCATATATATGCATGAAAATCAACTTTCTTACACAAGGATATAGTTTCAGATATAATGATATAGTTTTAGATATGTGCATATAGTTTTAGATATATGCATATTTCACTGTCAATGGTTTGTTTATAAATTGAGAATTACAATCCCTTTGTAATTCTTTTATTTTTGTAGATGACCGTCACAGACAAGGATGCTGTTTTGAATTTGGATTCTGAAAACGAAAGTGACGCATCACCAACATCCAGTCCTTCTCATTTTCTAGCTCCTCCACAAAAGGAGGGCACCTCTACTGATGCTCCATCATCTGTGAGATCATCAAAAACTCGAGTGAAAAAAAAACCAGCGAAAAGGAAATCAATGCAGTTAAGATCTAATGTGTGGAAGCACTTTACCAGATTTGTGAATGAAAAGGGGCAAAAAAGAGCGAGCTGCAACTACTGTGGTAGAGAATATGTTGCCGACCCGAATAATAACGGGACAAGTTCAATAAAGGCTCATATTCCCAAATGTCCGAACAACCCTGAGGTAAAATCTGACCAATCTCATCTTTATGCTGCAAGTAATGACGGGGAAGGGGTACTTGGTTGCTGGAGGTACGATGATAATGCAATTAGAAAGGCTTTGGCTTTCATGGTTATTGTGGATGAAGTGCCATTTAAGTTTATAGAAAGTGAAGGATTTAAGAAAGTGATGTATGCTACATGTCCAAGATTTCGTATGCCTTCACGTTTTACTGTTGCTAGGGATTGTTTTGCCTTTTATTATGATGAAAAAACCAAGTTGAAGAAGTATTTTAAATCTTCTTCTATGAGAATTTCTCTCACCACAGACACTTGGACCTCTATACAAAGGGTAAATTATTTGTGTCTTACTGCTCATTACATAGATGATGATTGGAAATTGCAGAAAAGAATTTTGGCTTTTGTTCCAATTACTAGTCACAAAGGTCTTGATATTGGGTTGCTTGTGGAGAATTGTTTGCGTGAATGAGAGCTATATATGATCTTAACTATCACTGTTGATAATGTTGGCTCCAATAATGTTGTTGTTGATTATTTGAGAAAGCAAATTCTGAATTGGAAGAGTGGAATTGCGGAATGCAAATATCTTCATATGAGATGTGTTGCACATATTGTGAATTTGATTGTCACTGATGGTTTGAAGGAGTTTAATGAATCTGTTGAGCGAGTGAGAGATGCTATTAGGTTTGTTAGACATTCACCTGCTAGATTATCTGCTTTTAAAGAATGTGTCAAAGTTGAAGGAATTGAGAGCAAGTCTTTGTTGTGCCTTGATGTGCCAACAAGATAGAACTCAACCTACATGTTAGAAACTGCACAAAAGTTTGAGAAAGCCTTTGAAAGATTTGGAATGAAAGATATGATCTACATATCTGAACTTGAGTCCAATAATGGAGTTCTTGTTAGTGCGGATTGAGAAAATGTAAGGTCACTAGTGAGCTTTCTTGAGACTTTTTATGAGTTGACATGTAGGATATCTGGCTCTCTATATGTGACTTCCAATAGATTTTTCCTTGAGATTTCTGAAGTTGAAGGGTTGTTGCAACGATGGCAAAGTCATGAGAATAATACATTTTCTTCAATGGCCAAGAAAATGAAAGTAAAGTACGACAAATATTGGGGGGATGTTCAGTTACTGAATATGTTAATTTATACTCCCTCTGTCCCACAAAGGTTGTCAACATTACTATATTGGGCCGTCCCACAAAGGTTGTCAACTTTCCTAAAACAGAAACTTTCTATCACCATTTTTACCATTTTATCCTCTTATCTCATTCTCCTTTCCTTAATGGACCCTACAACCTTTGTGGGACGGAGGGAGTATTACAGTAGTTCTTGACCCTCAATTCAAGCTTGGATTTGTAGAATTTTTATTGGATGCAATGTATGTTGGAAATGAACATATTGGAGTGGCCTTGAAAAGGAAGGTGAGAGATGCGCTTCCTGAGTTGTATGATGCGTATAAGGCTATGATTCAGCCCGGATCTACTGAATCATGTTCAAAGAGTCAAGAATCTGTAGAGTTAAGAGTTGAGAAGAAAATGAAATACACAGTGCTTGAGGAAAGACTGAGGGAGTTTGAGCATGCTATTGGAACTGTAGAAAATAAAACAGGACTAGAGAAGTATCTAACTGAGCCAAGGGAAAAAAGGTCTTCAAGTTTTGATATGTTGATGTGGTGGAAGGTAAATTGTCAGCGTTATCCTGTTGTTGGAGCTATGGCTCGTGATATATTGGCTATTCCTATCACTACTGTAGCATCGGAGTCTGCATTTAGTACAGGACGTGTTCTTGACCAATTTAGGAGTTCCTTAACTCCTAAAACGGTTGAAACACTTATTTTTACACAAGATTGGATTAGAAGTATGATACGAGACAATGTGGAAGAGGGGGTGGAGGATCTTGAAAAGCTTGAAGCATGTATAATTTATAATTCATTGTTTCATAATTTTCTACATTTTCTTTGATATAATACCTTCTTTTTATCTTCTGGGTTTAAATGTTATTACTCTTTACTCAACGCCGTCCTCTCTGGTTTCTCTGTCCCTCGCTCTGTCAATTCGGAAAACCTCTTCCAATCTTGGAGAAAGTGACTCCGAAGTCAGGTTTTTTCTTTGTTGTTGTTGTTTAGTTTTTTGTCTGTAACTCCACCAATTGTTGTTGTTTAGTTTTTTGTCTCAATGTTGTAGTTTTCTTTCATAATTTCATTACATAGAATGGTTGATTTGGTGGCTTTTGATTTGGTGAATTGTTCTTTGTTTTTTGGTTATGGATTTTGTGGCTAATTACTAAGCGTTACTATATCTGTGGGCTTCTGGGTTTTGATTTTGATGAAGATTTCTGTTAATGGATTAAAAGCAATGAATTTATTTGTGTGCAGATGTGTCTAAGCTTACTTTGTGTGATTCTGCACTTGGCTGATGGATTCAAAGCAGGTATAATTTATAATGTCTTCTTTTTACAGACATTAAATAATCTGAGATTGCAAAACATGTTTATGATATTTAGTTGATTTCATTTATTTGTGCAGGTATTATTGAAGAATGGAAAATGAGAGAAATGCATCATCATCATCATTTTGGTTGCATGTTTTCTATTGGACTTTTAAGACTATTAAGTTTGTTAAGATTTGGTTGGAGTGTAATATGTACTCTATTGAATTATGAATGGTTTATGGTTGTGATTAAAATTCGACCGGTTCGGATTCTAGCCGAATTGAACCAAACTGCAGTTGCAAGGAAATTCGACCAATTCGGTTTTCGACCGAACCGAACTGAAAATATTCGGTTTCGGTTTATTCGGTTTTAGCCCTTTATTTGACCTATTCGGTTTGTTGTAGTCGAAAACCGAAAACCGGTTAAACAGACTAATTCGGTTCGGTTAAAACCGAAATATCCGAATACTCACCCCTAGTCAGCACAAAGAGAGTCAATAACCACATTCCAGTATTTTTGGAAGAAGACCGGGTGGAAACCATCACGCCTAGGGGCTTTAAAAGGCTTCATATAAAAAACTGCATCTCTAATTTCCTCTACAGATGGCTCACGACAAAGTGAATCAAGACTTAGAGGAGGGTTCCTAAGTCTAACATTAGCAGACCAACTAGCATTCATCGGAGCACTAACTTCAGAGGTTGAGAACAAATTAGAGAAACAGGTAAGAATCATATTAGCAATACCCTCTCTTGAGGAAACCCAATCTCCAACAGAATTTTTAAGCTTAACAATTCTATTCTTTCTCCTAATGAGAGTGGAAACAACCCATTGGATCTGAGACTTCAGTTTCCAAAGATCTTCCTCATGAAGAAGCAAAGAGTTTTAATTTGCAATCAACTCTTTTTCTAAATCAACAAGGAAGGGGTTATGTCCTTTGTCAAGTGCACGTTGAATTCCAGTAATTCTAGCTACAACTTTCTTTTTATTAGCAAAAATGTTACCAAACACATTTTTATTCCAAACACATAGAATAACAGCTAAATGCAACAAGTTATTATGCATGTTTTGAGTGGATGACCAATTTTCTAAGACAACATCACTAAAATCAGCATGATGCATCCAGGAAATCTCAAATCTAAAAGGACGGTAACCAATTCTATCAACTTTAAAATTCAAATCGACTAGTAAAGGACAATGGTCAGAATTGACTCCAGCCAAATGGAAAGTAGTAGCATCAGGAAATAGACAATTCCAATCAGAGTTAACAACACATCAGTCCAATCTTTCTCTAATAGATTGCGTCCATTTTTGACAATTAGTCTAGGTAAATTTAGAGCCTTTAAACCCCATATCAAACAAGCCACAATTATTCAAACAATCTTGAAATAAGCTTGTTCTTTTGAAATTCAGATTACGTCCACCTAACTTTTCGTAAGGAAAAAGCACTTCATTAAAGTCCCCAGCACCAAGTCAAGGGCCATAAAAATTATTAGCAACCAATTTCAACTCATTCCACAGATTAATGCGAGTATGCAAGTCAGCGCTAGCATAAATAAGAGAAAATAACCAAGATCGTGAAACCTTAAAGTTACCAATAACCTGCACAAGAGCATGGATGGCTTGGTTCTCGTGAAGAGTAATGTCTATATGCACTTTGGACTTGTCCCACAACAACCAAATTCCTCCAGAAAGACTGTTGGAGTCAGTTATGTGATCTCCCTCGAAACAAAGTTTCTCATTAATGTCTTGAGCTTTATTGCCTTAAATCCTAGTTTCCAAGATAACCATAATAACCGGATGGTGAATGTCACATATGTCCTTAATCGTGCCTTCAAAGGAGGGTTTGGCAGCACCCCTGCAGTTCCAGATAAGTACCTTCATTTCAAACGACAATGGAATTTTCCCCCGTAGCCACCATTGAGCCATCTCCGACGTCGGGGACATCATTTCCGAGTTCGCCTCCCACATGACCAACTTCGGAGAATTTAGGGGATTTGGAACGACTATGATCTTCTTCCATTTGTTCTCGGGCAACACTACCTTTAGCTGAGTGGGAGTCTTCATTTATTTTTCCAACTCCACCTTTCCCGTGTTCACTATCCAAATGTCCATGTCTCCGCTGATTTTCTTTTAGAGAAATTAACTTAGGTAAAAAAAACTAAAAATCTCTTAACTTTCTAACTCATTACGAATCAATCACTGAATTTTTTATCTGGTCGAATAAATCACTGAACTTTTCAAAAATCGATCACTAAACTTTTTATCCATCCTAATAAACAATTACAAGCGTACCAATTTAGCCACTTATTTTAATTTTTCATTCAAATAAACAGTTAAAATCGTATCAATTTAGCCACTTAATTTAATTTTTCAATAATGTAGCAGACAAAACATGGACATACATTGAGTAGGAAGTTAAACCTACATACTTATAACGGTTTTTGTATCATTCATGGAATGAATTGAGGAAATTGTAGTTTTTTTCTAATTTGGGTAAATTTTAAAAAAAACCCCCAAGGTTTAATGAAATCTTCATTTTGACCCTCTATTTTAAAAAAATCAGCAGATACTCCCGTGAGGTTTAGTGAAATCTTCAGTTACCCCCTTGACCGTATATGGTGTTAGTTGACTTTAAAGGATTTAGTATTAATTACACTAACTATCATCTGAAACTGTTAGTGGGCAGCTCGTGCTCATCTGTGTCGCAACAACATGGATTCGTCTGCGTTTCTGCGGCCTGAGCTCGTCACGTGGTAATGGAGACCAGACAACAACAACAACAACAACGGCTAGTCAGGGTGGCCAGTTTGGCACAGAGATAACAGAGAAACAAAATGTTGGGATAAGAAATATTGGTGACAATAAAAGCAGTTAGCCCCAAAATTCTTAACGGTCAACTAACAACATAAACGGTCAAAGGGGATAACTGAAGATTTCACTAAACCTCAGAGGATAATTGTAGATTTTTGAAAATAGAGGGGATAAACCGAAGATTTCATCAAACCTTGGGGATTTGTAGTTTACCCTAATTAATTTCCATGTAATGAATTGAGCTAATTGTAGGTACTCAAATTACAACTCGGTCCCTACACACAGTAGCTATACGTCTACGGAAATTGTTTTTCCTTTTTTTAATTGATATACGGAAGTAGTCACAACAGTCCTCTGCTGAAACGTGTAAAATTCGGAAATTTCGTATATTATATTAATACCATCATCATCATCATCACCTCACGCTTCTCCACTACCAACTTTCGATTGTCTTCTCTCTAATTTCACTTTCCAATTACTCTCACAAATGGCGGAATCCGTCGTTCTCTACACTTCTCCCGGCATGGGCCACCTTATCTCCGCCGTCGAGCTGGGCAAGCTCATCCTCCGCGACCACCGATCTTTCACCATCACCGTCCTCCTCTTCAACGCCCCCTTCTACACCGGAGCCACCGCCGAGTACACCGCTCAAGTATCCGCCGACGTCCCCGCCATCAAATTCCATCGCCTCCCCGACGTCGACCTCCCTCCTGAAGTCGCCTCCATGCCTCTCCCGTATCTCTTGTACGAGCTCCCTCGCTTCCAGAACCCCAACCTTCACGAGTTCCTCGCCGGAACCGCCAAGCCCAATGCCTTCGTCATCGACTTCTTCAACGATGACGCGTTTGAAGTCACCGATAAACTTGGAATTACCACTTACTATTACTACACCACCTCAGCTTCTAGCCTCGCCTCCCTCATTTATCTACCCACGCTACACGAGAAAATTTCTGGCAATTTGTCTGATTTCAAGGAACCGATCAAGTTCCCGGGCCTGCCGCCGTTCCCGGCGCTTCAACTTCCGGTGTATCACCATGACCGCGGGTGTTGGATCCACAATAGATTCTTGAAAACCGGCCGTCTAATGAAGAAGGCCGCTGGAATTTTGTGCAACACTTTTGACACCTTCGAGAAGTCCGCCATTAAAGCGATCTCTGATGGTGCCTGCATCCCCGATGGCCCAACTCCGCCACTTTATTGCATCGGTCCGCTGATGGCTCCGGCGAATGACGCCCCTCATGAGTGCTTGACGTGGCTGAGCAAGCAGCCGAGAAAGAGCGTGGTCTTCCTCTGTTTCGGAAGTTGGGGCTCGTTCCCGTTGAAGCAATTGAGAGAAATTGCGGTTGGATTGGAGAATAGCAATCAACGATTCTTATGGGTGGTCCGGAACCCACCATCCGACGGCGGTAATTTATCAATTTCTTCGGCAGAGCCAAACCTGGAGGAGTTGCTGCCGGAGGGATTTATGGAAAGGACCAAAAACAGGGGATTCATTGTGAAGTCGTGGGCGCCTCAGAAGACGATCCTGGGGCACGACTCAGTGGGCGGTTTCGTGAGTCACTGCGGGTGGAATTCGACGCTTGAGGCGGTGACAGCCGGTGTGCCGATGGTTACTTGGCCGCTGTACGCGGAACAGAGCATAAACAAGGTGTTTCTGGTGGAAGACGCGAAGGTGGCGCTGCCGCTAGGCGATTCGGAAGATGGGTTTGTGGGTGCAGCTGAATTGGATGGACGGGTAAGAGAGCTGATGGATTCAGAAAGAGGGAAAGAGATCAGGAGGAGGATGGAGGAGATGAGAGATGAAGCTGCAGCGGCGCTGATGGAAGCCGGGTCATCGGTACAGTCGTTGACGGGAGTCGCCGCCCTCTGGAAGCAAGGTTGACTCCAACCAGTCTTCATTACTGCAGCAAAATGTCACGATTTAGCGATTTACCGTTTTAACTGCATGTATTGTTGCCGCATTTCCTGCCAAATTATTCTTTGAAAATGCAATGGGGATTAAACAACTTAATCATGAAGCTGTTTCGGTAAATGAAAGAATGTGTAATTGAGTATTATTATTCCATTGGGTGCTTGGTGCATCTTTGAGAATGTTAAGGTTTTTGCCTATGGATGGCAACGGTGCCGTTTAACCGTGGATGGACCATAATCACAATCGTCAATTGCGGTTTATTTAATATCCATGGTTTTACGGATTTTTTCAAGCGGTTGTCAGTTGCCATTCATAACCGTGAAACTGCGGTTATCCGCATCCGCAGTTATATCTCTAGATATTTCATACATCTATTAATATTCACTTAAACATACATTTACTTAAACAATAAAGCTCAAATATATAACCATACATCTCAAATTCAACTAAAATATGATAATAAATCTAAAATACAAGTCAAATAATGCAACAAAGTCCATGCACTAGCCACAAAATGTAGTCCAAAATAGAAAATCAGCATAGATGTAATGGAGATTCGTTATGTTCACTCCCTTCAATCATGGTTTTAAAAATCGAACCGGAAGCAGAACCGTTCAGGCACCGGTTCATGGTCCAATCGGTTACTTTTTTAAAGTTAGCTATTATCGTTCATTATATAGAATTATTATGGAATAATCAAATATGAAATAATAATACACATTTTTATACTAAAATAGTAATTTAAAATATAAATTAGTCATTTTATAAGATGGAAAACAATATTCTATATTTTAATTAATTATGTAATTGAAAATAACTTAAAATTATTTTTTTATGTTTATATTATAGTTTATAAATTTTTTAAAAGATATTATGAGAAAATAAAAAAATAAGTTGTTAAATATGAAATTATAAAAAAATTTGTAGTAATATCCATCTTGTAGAGTAATCATAAAAATATTCACATACAATATGATGGTGTATGTTTCTAAAAAATAATGAGAGCCCTTAATCTTTATTTCAAAGAGAAATAGGTGAAACTTATAAGTAAAACAATACGCTTATAAAACAATACGGAGAACTAATGTGTATGAAAAGAAAAGGCTTGATGATTGAAGCATTTGAGCTTAGAAACGTTCCTTTTCTTTTTGAACTTATTCAAATTTGGACCGTTTATACCTCCTTTACCTTTGCCATTTCCGCCCTTGTTCTTTCCACCTTTACCAAACCATTTCATTTTTCCTTTGTTTCCTCCTCTTTTGTTAGAGGAAGTAGAAACAACATATGCTTTGGAATGGTTTTTGAGGGCCATTACTTCGGCCTCAAGTAAAAGATGGCAGACTATGTCATCAAACGTTTTGATCTGAGGATTGTGGCGCAAGTTGACCTTCATCAACTGTCAATCCTCATCTGGCAAAAATCTGATTATAGCTTGGACATGTTCATCTGTGAGGTCGTGCCCGACTTGCTTCAATTGGTGGATCATCCGAGACATCTCTCGAAGGTGAGAACTCATGGTGTGATCAAGTCGTTTCTGATAGTTCCCAAACCTTAGAATCATTGATCTATGTTTCTCCACAGAAACATCACCATATTTGGTCTTGACAGTGTCCCAAATTTCTTTGGCTGTCAAGGGTTGAGAACTCAACCATGATCTCATCCACAATGGTCGAAATAAGGGTCACTCGACAAATACGATTCTTTTTCAGATAAG
Source organism: Stellera chamaejasme (assembly GCA_024586325.1). NCBI lineage: Eukaryota > Viridiplantae > Streptophyta > Magnoliopsida > Malvales > Thymelaeaceae > Stellera > Stellera chamaejasme. The sequence continues at coordinate 5,513,942 of CM044982.1, read as the reverse complement.
CCACATAGGCTGTCTGGTCTTGCCCTTCTTCTGGTTGAGCAACCTGACCTCCATCAGATAAAACCTCAAGTGTGTCACCTTTCGGTAAGAATGAACTTGACCTTTTGTTGCCAAATTGGATAGTTGTCACCATCCAATTTGAGGTCTTTGTTCAGTTCAGCTACAATATTCTTACATGCCATCTACATGATGCAAATCACATGTATCAATGTTCAATCAATCACAACAAGACTCAACAAAGCAACAAATACATGCAACTACTTCAAACATGTTCATATATAGCAAAAGCAATGCAGATAGCATCCAATTATAAACACACAAACATGTTTCCATAGTTTCACATACATGTTCTAATTGAGCCTCCAAGAAGGTTCAAATATCTTACTTTATGGTTTCATGTACACATACATGAATAGCTTATGTAACATTACATATGATATTTCTCCCAAACCTTAGTCTCATCACCCATAAGTCTGCTTGATACAATTCCCAGGAAAGATGGATGGGTCATATTGATCCCGCTTAAAACTCACCTCCTTAGACATAATTATACCATTTTGACAGGGTCCCTAGAAATCTTGGCTTATAGAAATATCATATCCTCCTTAAAACAAGTCTCATTTCCCTCAAGTCCATCATAGTGGTGAACAAATCACCAGTACTAAGACCATCTTAGGGTTGAGATTCTTAGTTTAAGTCGAGGGATAATGTCACATACATGCAACTTATGCATACTAGTAAGAACATGTAGAAAATACACAAAGAATACATCTTGGTTTATTCTTCCTTGAATTAAGTCTCTCATCCCTCAAGTCACTATAGTGATAATTCCCAGGAAGGAGGGATACAATAGTAACGCTTAAGTTCCTTCATAGACAGAATTATCATCTAATTAAGACTATCTCCGGGTAAAGCCATTAACTCAAGTGAAGAATTACACCAAGAACTTATCTTGTGCATTTCATGCCATAAACACAACTATATCATGTTCTAACTTTCATATAGATATACATGTGAATCATAAGAAACAACATACATGCTTTCATTCAATCATACTCATGATCACATACATAAGCATACAATTATTCACATGTTCAATTATAACCCCTTCGAATAACCTAACTTATGGTATATGCAAGTTTACATTCGGATTCACGCGGGGCCATTCGGCGAAGGCTAGGACCCAGGCGAAATGTGTTCAAACCAACACAGGCTCTGATACCATTTGTAGATTTAGAGATTCAGACAACATGATGTGTTTCATCATGATCATGCCTCTCCACTTTCACAAAGAAGAAAGAGGAGAAGAAGGAAGAAGAAGGAGATGTATGAAACGTACCTTACACCTTTGAATGCAGCAAAATGAACTTTGTCCTTGCTCCAAAACGTATGCTCCACTTGAATCTTCGAGAACTCCTTCAAACTCCAAGTATGAGAATCGATTGAATGTGAGATGGTAGGGGTGTTTTTGTGTTGAATGGACACAAAAGAGATTCACCCGAAATGCTCTAAGGAATGGCTTGAACAATTCGGCCAAAAACTAGAGAGAAAGAAAGAAGAAGTTTCGGATTGAAGTGTGTCTTGAATTGTGGCAGATTATCATCTATTTATAGATGATGTAGGAATATAACCTCCTCTTGGCCGAAAATACACATACTTTCGGCCTTGAGGGTGGTTATTCATCCCTTGTGCATAGACAAACCTTAAGGCTTGGTAACCACCCCTCAAATCCGAAAGGGTGCCTCCAATTGGCACCATTTCGGCAAATAAGGCTCTCTCATGGTTGTTCATGCCTTGGTAACTTCCAAGGGATGTGCACACATGCACTAGGGTGCATACACCATGCACCTCAACTGCCAAAGCCATCTCCTTTTACCAAAATATTCTTATTTTGTATGAAAGGATGGTAATAGCTAGTTACTACTCATGAAACATCACAAATGTTCCATATAGCCACAATTCACATAGTTGAATTCCATAGAACTCATTTCAGCTCACTTTGAGCTGAAACTCACTTCTCCATCTGAGATGAGCTCAAGCATTACCTCAAAAGGACTTGGTGCGCTAAGAATTCCAACACTAAGTCTGTCCTAATAAATTTGGAAAATCTTCCCAATAATTTCTTCAAGGGAAGGGGGTGAGTCAAAAAAATTATTTTGGGCATCAGGACATGTTGTGGGTTTGGGTTTGAAAGGGTTTAGTTGGGATTATCTTTTCTTATCATACATCAGGACATGTTGTGTTTGGTTTGGGTCTGTCCGTTTTGGTTTGCAGAAATCTAGTGTTTGTCCATGTACTTTAGTCAATTGGTAATATCTTCCAACTCACCATCTCGAAGAAATTCATGGAGTGGAATCAGATTGAAGTAATGTGGAGACCTATGATTTTTTTCACTGAAAAACAAACATTTGTTTTCCTTTGAACACAAACATATGCCTTTGGCAGCTAGTTCCTTATTGATTAAATTCAACGCTCCTTTATCATCGTTTTCTATTTGAATAAAGCACAAGAAGATTTACCTAGAAATTTTGTGTTCCATCTAAATGATGTTCATTCAACCGAACTTCTTCTGAGCATATCATGAGTTTTTCCACTAAAGCAAGTTCCTTTTGTTTCAAGTCCAACTGCCTTTGACACTTTGTTGTTGACTCATGCAGTAATTTTAATTTCTTACCATGTCCCTTCTGATACTGAATAGGTGGAAAAAACTACGCTTTACTGTGCATCCCTCCATCAGTTTTGGCATTGTTAATTGTAGGGCAGTTCAATTCCAGTTCTTGATTTTTGTTTTATTTCATCTCATTTCTTACCCTCCTGCTCTTTTGTGTTTCAATGATCGTTTAGATAACATAGAACACGACATATATTTCTGCTGCTAATCTCAGACATTGTATTTTGTTTTGTTCAATCCATTTGAATTTATTTAAGAACCAATGAAACAGTGGTCGGCCGTGGGCAGACCTATCTTTCCGTGTACATTGTTTATCAGTCTTTTGGAACATTTTGGTACAGGGTAATTGTTAATTGGACAATGATGAGAAATAAGTCAAATGACATAGCACTTCTTTCAAACTTATATGTTCATATTTTTCAGTCTGATACAGCCAAGAATTAAAACATGGAACATAGCTCTAATGGTGAAACTCTGTGTACTATTTTTTTCATTTCTTTGTAAACCTTGCTAGAAATCCTTAATTCCTAATATGCTTCCTTAGTATATTGATCACAATACTTGCATTTTCACTTGGTTCCTGAGATACACACCATTTAGTTCATCAGTCCAGCAATCAAAGTTTTATAGTAGTATGTGTCATTAAAAGTTTGTAATAAGTTCATGTCATTCAAATGATGCTGGGATGAGATCTCTGCTGGTTGCTAGAACTTATCACATATAAGTAAAATACAGCTATTAGAATCCTATTGTTTTTCCTCCTACTATATCTTGATCATGCCAATGCTGGGTTTCTACTCTGCAAGTTCAATCATGCCATGTCCACCCAGCAAAATTGCAAATTCAATGGCAAGCAGTATGCAATGATTCTTGATCATTTACCTTATATAATGTGATGGTTCATTTGCTTGCTATTTTCTTTTTACATCAGTAACATGCTTTAGGGCTAGATGCTCACCTAATCCTCATGTCTCAGAAGAAGCAGGCAACGACAGTAAGCGTCAAGCTAAATTGGACAATAGCGCTGCCAAGAAGGCAAAAAACTTGATCAGATTTTGACCTTGCTATTGCAGTAGTACAAGAAAAAAAACTTGATTGTTATTCAAACATGAAAGAAACAATAGTACTAGGAAGTTTTCATTAAAGTCAGTTTTCAGTTGTCTGTTGCCATTCATCATTTTTAACTGTGTTTGTAGAATGATGTGACTTTGTTCAGATCAGATTTAGTTTTTTAAAATTCTTTTTAGATCAGATTAAAAACTTATACAACACAAGCTAATTATGGTAATTGATGTTGTTCTAACAATGTATAATGTAGTTGGATAAATAAATACATGGGGCATTTTTATCTTAGTTGAGCCTTTCTTCTGTTTGTTATCTGCGATGATTCTCAGTCCCTTTGCAGCACTTTGTAGTCTGATGGATGTTGCATCACTTGTTCTTGCAGCACCTTTTCGGTGCTAACACTTGATCTTGCAAAACATAAAAACTTGATTGTGCAGCACTTGATCTTGTAGCACTTGTTCATGGGTGCTAACACTTCTCACAACACTTTGTAGCAAGTTTTCTTGATTCTCTTGGACAAAAGCTTCAACTAATAATAATAATTAACCAATAATAATTAACTTCACAAAAGCTTAATCAAAACTAGAGTTCATGAAATCAAAATTAGCCGCCACTTGTAACGAGCCAAAATCAGTAACTCAAGAACCTAAACTTATAACTAAACTGCACGAGATTATACAGCCTAACCGTTTTACCCAAGTTTCTGAGCGTTGATAATATAATAGGTTCTGTTTTGGCTATCAGCTTGAATTCATGGCGGCGGCGCCAGAACCGGAACCGGGGGAGTGGACGTCACGATTCTAGCTTTGCAAATGGCGTGAATTCACGATGACGAACAAACAGACGGCGGCAAAGTTTAATTCAAGTTTAATGATTCTGCTTAACTTTTCATCAAAAAAAAAAGAATAAACTGCTTAACATCTAATTCACCACCAAAACTTCATGTTTTTCACGAACCTTCAAAGTTAAATCCCAAAATAGCCGGTGAATTAGATTTTCTAATTCACTTGGCAATTCCATACTAATCCAGTGAAAAACATTTCACTCAGAAAGCACCAAAAATAACAACTAAACTTGCAATCAATTAGAAATTGAGAATGAGATCATAAACTACGGTTGAGTAGAATTGGATCAGGCTTACTGCAGTGGGCTAATGTTTGGGCCTGACCCATAAAAGCCCAAAACTTAACAAACGAAAGACGAAACCAGAAAGAGACACTCTCAAACCACCGGGCCGACATTTAGTAAGCCCCAGGCCTACTTGGCACTCTGAAGAAAGAGTCCATCAATGAATCTGCGAATTGCGACATGGGACGACCCACCTTCGCTCAACGCAGCCGACGCCTCGTGCTTCATTGACCTTACACGTGTCATCATCGCCTTCGATTCCATCACCTCCCTCACTCGTTTCTCCACCTCCTCCCCACTCACCAACCCGCTCTCCGGCACCTCCACCGCCACCGCCAATTTCATCCCCTCTGTCAATAGCACCTTGTTAAGCTTCTGCTCCGCGTATAGCGGCCACGCCACCATCGCAACCCCGCCTCGTACCGCCTCCAGCACCGAGTTCCACCCGCAGTGAGTCACGAATCCGCCCACCGACTCATGGCTCAGCACCTCCACTTGCGGCGCCCACGACTTCGCCACAAACCCTCTTTCTCGCGTGCGGCCCTGAAATCCTTCGGGCAGAAGCGACTCCAGGTCCGGGTTGGGACCCGACAATAACCCAGCTGTCTTCTGTTGCTCTTGCTCCGGTGGCGGATTGCGGACCACCCACAAGAATCGATGCCCGCTTCTCTCTAGCCCAACCGCGATCTCCATCAATTGCTGCTTAGAGAACAAACCCATGCTTCCGAAGCACAAGTAAACGACGCTCCGTTTAGGCTGCGAGTCCAGCCATCTCAAACACTCTGCTCCTTGCTCATCAATCTTCTTAGCGCTCGTTGCTATCAACGGCCCGATACAGAAAACTGGAGGGTTAGGTGGGCAATCCGGGATCTGTAATCCATCTGACAAGGCCTTCACGGTTTCCGGCTCCAGCGATTCGAACGTGTTGATTAAGATCCCGGCGGTTTTTGATAGATGGACCATGGAATCAGTAAAGTAATCGTAAACTTGGGTGTCCCTAACGAGCACAGGCTCTGGCATGTGGTTGAGAGGAATCGGAGGCAGAGCAGGGATGTTAACTGGGTAATCGAGGTCTTTGAAATTCTGGGTGATGGTTCTAAGAAAGTGGGGCAAGTGAAGGTTGGCAGTGAGGCAGCCGGCGCCGGAAGTAAAGAAAGTGTAGACCGGAATTCCGAAGTTGGCGGCGACGTTGATGGCGGGGAAGCAGAAGAGGTCAATGACGAGGGCAGATATGGTGGGGGCGACGGAGTGGAGAGCGGCGTCGACGTTGGTGTTGTTGAGTTTGATGAGATTCCAGGCCATAAGTATGAGGTCGGAGTAGTCGGAGGGGTGGGGAGGAATGGGAGGGAGGTGGTGGAAGGAGATGGAGGGGACGACGGAGGAGACGGAGGAGATGTAGGAGGCGGCGTTGGTGGTGAAGGGAGATTGAATGAGAAGTATTGTGAGGGAGATGGAGGGACGGTGGAGGAGGATGAGCTTGCCGAGCTCAACCATGGAAATGAGGTGGCCCATCCCTGGTGATGGGTAAAGAACTATCACCTCCTCCCTCTCCATTGCTGCCGTTGTCACTGGCAACTTCATTTTATATTTTCCTTGTCACCTACTCCAACTGTGATTTAGGATGTGTTGAGTATTGAGTTGAGAAAATAATTTTGGAAAATTTGAGGGTGTTTTGATTGATAAATGAAAAATATGTGAGTAGAAAAATTTGAGAAAATGTGATTTGATAGAAAATTTATGAAAAATTGATGGATTTAATGTTATTTTGTGGGTTAGGAATTGAAAAATTGGGAAATGTTTTTTGAAAAATATTTTGTTGAACAAGTCGGAATATTTTGTTGAAAAAGTGGGAATTGATGGAGAGATGACACCCCTGTAACTTTGTTGATATGAAAATCCAGTGACATTTACAAAGTATAAAGAATAATGTGCTATACATAAAAACAGCCAAAATCTTGCTCTTAAAATGGAGAATATCAAAAACAATTCTGTGCTCAACTCCAAAAAGTTTTGAAAAATTGTTGTCTGGTTAAGAGTGAAAAAGATGGGCGGAAAAATTGATTTATTGATAGATTAATTTAAAGAAAATATGGTGAAGAATATAGAAATGGTAGTATATGTTAAATCAAATTTGTCCAGTTCCAATTTTTCCTTTCTTACTTTTCCAATTTGAAATTTATCATTTTTATATAAATATTTATTTTTTAAATTAAAATGTTAAAATTATGAAACAAATACTGAAATGAAAATAAAAGGAAAGAAGCAAATTATTCTAGTAGATGCTCGTGTTCCACGAGTGCTCGTGTTCCACGAGTGATCACCCCATTTTGACGCCATTCGAGGCAATAATTGAGATGAAATCTATTAAAGTTTATTGAAAATATCTATTTATCTCATTTATTTTTAAAAACAGTTACTCCGAGATTAAATGAAATCTTCAGTTACAACCATTGATCATTTGTGATATTAGTTGACCGTCAAGAATTTTAGAATTAACTACTCTTATAATCGATAATATTTCTAATTCTAATACTTTGACTCCAACATTTAATTCATCTTCTTTCTTCCTCCCTAATCGGCCACCCCCTGCCAGCCGTTATTCTCACCTAACAGTGGCAAATCCATGTTTTTTTAGAAGGGGATCCATTTATATCTCTCAATATATATTACTTTATGCGCTTGGAAACTTTTACAATATTCAGATTTGACATGAGGATTAAAGTGAGAAAATATTGTCTTTCACATATTTATTTTACCATTTCTTTACATTGTACGATATTGTCACATATCTATTTTACCGTTTCTTTACATTATACGATATTGTTAGATACATAAGCCAAGAAAGAAATATTAAAATCAACTATAAGAACGAATAATCCAAGAAAAAAATTCAAACATTTAGAAAATTGAAGAGAAAAAATATATATAGAAAATAAAAAAACCAATATTGAAGATAAAACTCTTTGACAAAGTAGAGTTTAAATTAGAAAAAGAATCGGATAACCGCAAGTCAAAGTATTCTAGAAAAGTGTTGGGCTTTTAATTGGACAATATTTTTAGCCATTTCGGACCGGAGGAAAGTCCTCCCTCGAGTAGATGTTACAACCTCTATCCCCAATTCTTCAAAATAATTTGGTTTCGATATTACTCTTTACATTTCAAAATACTGCAATAATAAAAACTAAATATTAAAAAAAAAAACGGACAAATGTGGTATTTGAGAAGATTATAATTATTTTGTTACATTTGGGTGGATTAGGTGTTGGGAAACCGAAATCACATATCCCTATTTATGGTGTTCCATCCATGTTCTTCACAATAGTTATAATGAAAAATGGAGAGACATTAAATAATTATAATAGAGAACATGTATGGACATCATAAATAAGTTAAAAAGAGATAGAGTATTGAACACAACCTTGGTGGAGAAAGGAGGTAGACGGGCTGAATGAATCACTACCACAAAGAAGTATAGTAGGTTTTTTCTTTTTTGGTGAAAAATATGGTGTTATAGAAAATTACAATAAGACGCGTTTTCCCTTGTCAATGGGGTTAGTAGTACAAAATAGCCTTCTTGAGGCATGGACAGGTAGAGTAAACTCTACACCATGAGAACCATTGTTGTAGACATCAAGAGGATGCTCCTGGACAGAGCGATCACAATATCTAAGCATATGGTTTATATCAAACTGAAGAGCTGGTTGGAGAAAATTAGGAGCTCTATCAAAATAAATGAACTCTTCCATTGACGTCCTATCATGCTTGGCGAGCTGATCCCCTATTCGATTCGTCTCCCTTAGACGTAGCTTCTTGCTCAATTTTAAGAAGATGGTGATGACCGATGGTGATGAGAAGAACAAGAGAGCTCCTCTGCTCTCGTTTTTCAATCGATGAAAGAAGAAGAAAGAAAAAATGTGAATCATTCATCTGAAACCTTTTTCTTTTATAAATAGGAAATTAATTAAACAGCCATCAAACTATCATCAATATCCATAAAAACCCCATCTTGCCTTAATATTTTTTATTTAGTCACTAATGCATTCAATTAACCTTCTAATTTTGCAAAACAATCATCTACTTCTTCAATTATTCAATTTAGTCATTGTTAATTTTCTTCTCTTTACAAACAAGTCATTTTTCTTACCTTAAATATTTTTTAAAAGCTAACTCTAAAGCTTCCTAAAAATTTCAAAATTAAACTAATCTTTCCATTATTTACACTTTAGTCCTTCATCATTTTTTTCTTTATCACTTATGTTAGGACTCTGACGGTAGTCAGGATCACAATAGGTATTACAAAGGCTGATAGGCCTGAAATTCTTTAGAGATTCAGGATTATCAGTTTTTGGAATCAAGACAACAGTGCATTTATTCCAAGCAGCATGAACTTCTCTTTCTTTAAAAATAGAAGAAATGTCAGCACAAAGATAGTCAACAACCACATTCCAGTATTTTTGGAAGAAGACCGGGTGGAAACCATCATGCCCGGGGGCTTTAAAAGGCTTCATATAAAAAACCGCATCTCTAATTTCCTCTACAGATGGCTCACGACAAAGTGAATCAAGACTTAGAGGAGGGTTCCTAAGTCTAACTTTAGCAGACCAACTAGCATTCATCGGAACACTAACTTCAGAGGTTGAGAACAAATTAGAGAAACGGGTAAGAATAATATTAGCAATACCCTCTCCTGAGGAAACTCAATCACCAACAAAATTTTTAAGCTTAACAATTCTATTCTTTCTCCTAATGAGAGTGGAAACAACCCATTGGATCCGAGACTTCAGTTTCCAAAGATCTTCCTCATGGAGAAGCAAAGAGTTTTAATTTGCAATCAACTCTTCTTCTAAATCAACAAGGAAGGGGTTATGTCCTTTGTCAAGTGCACGTTGAATTCCAGTAATTCTAGCTACAACTTTCTTTTTATTAGCAAAAATGTTACCAAACACATTTTTATTCCAAACACATAGAATAGCAGCTAAATGCAACAAGTTATTATGCATGTTTTGAGTGGATGACCAATTTTCTAAGACAACATCACTAAAATCAGCATGATGCATCCAGGAAATCTCAAATCTAAAAGGACGGTAACCATTCTATCAACTTTAAAATTCAAATCGACTAGTAAAGGACAATGGTCAGAATTGACTCCAACCAAATGGAAAGTAGTAGCATCAGAAATAGACCATTCCACGCAGAGTTAACAACACATTTGTCTATAATATACTAATCTAATATAATATACTAATAGGAATCACTTCCAAAAATAACCAGGAAAAAAAGTGAACGGAGTGTTCTTGTGAAGCCACCTAGGATCACATAGACGCCATGTAAGATTTTTGTTTTTTTCCAAGCATTGAATGTCGTATTTAATGTCAGTATTAATTATACCAATTTTTAACCCATTAATTACTTAATTACAGAGATTACAACCCTAATCTGGATTCTACCATCCAATTAACTTAATTACAGGGATTAAATCACTCCTCTTTTCTCTCTCTTTATTTCGGTTATGTAAAGGGTTTGAAAAATGGTGAAACACAAATTAAAACAATTGAATGCTAATAAATACATTCCATACAATCTGTTTCTTTTTTCTGTTTTTTATGAGTTTTTTCTGTTTCTTTTTATCTCGTTAACTTGCTACGACTTTATGTATTTTATTTCTTTTTTTAATCCGTTTTAGGGATTAAGTGTAATGTTGTTAAACACACTCGAAACAAGGTTTGACGGAGGACGTTCTTTACTATTGCACGTACTTTCATCAGTATAAATGTACTTGATATTTAGATTTTTTGAATAATAAACGAAGTAATACCAAAGAAATCTTTTTTAGTTTAGATTAACACGGTTGATATTTTATTAAAAAAATCCGTGACGAAGTCGAGTATTAAAACTAGTCTTTCTCTAATAGATTGCGTCCCCTTTTGACAATTAGTCTAGGTAAATTTAGAGCCTTTAAAACCCATATCAAACAAGCCACAATCATTCAAACAATCTTGAAATAAGCTTGTTCTTTTGAAATTCAGATTACGCCCACCTAACTTTTCGTAAGGAAAAAGCACTTCATTAAAGTCCCCAGCACCAAGCCAAGGGCCATAAAAATTATTAGCAACCAATTTCAACTCATTCCACAGATTGATGCGAGTATACAAGTCAGCGCTAGCATAAATAAGAGAAAGTAACCAAGATAGTGAAAACTTAAAGTTACCAATAACCTGCACAAGAGCATGGATGGCTTGGTTCCCGTGAGGAGTAATGTCTATGTGCACTTTGGACTTGTCCCACAGCAACCAAATTCCTCTAGAAAGACTGTTGGAGTTAATTATGTGAACTCCCTCGAAACAAAGTTTCTCACTAATGTCTTGAGCTTTATTGCCCGAAATCCTAGTTTCCAAGATAACCATAATAACCGGATGGTGAATGTCACATATGTCCTTAATCGTGCCTTCAAAGGAGGGTTTAGCAGCACCCCTGCAGTTCCAGATAAGTACCTTCATTTCAAACGACAATGAAATTTTCCCCCGTAGCCACCATTGAGCCATCTCCGACATCGGGGACATCATTTCCGAGTTCGCCTCTCACATGACCAACTCCGGAGAATTTAGGGGATTCAGAACGACTATGATCTTCTTCCATTTGTTCTTGGGCAGCACTACCTTTAGCTGAGTGGGAGTCTTCATTAATTTTTCCAGCTCCACCTTTCCCGTGTTCACTATCCAAATGTCCATGTCTCCGCTGATTTCCAGATGTAGAGTGGGACTGAGTTTCATGAACGGGGATGGATCCATTTCCATGGTGTCTGCACAACCTCTTGTTCCAAAATTTTCTTGTGCTTTCTGTAGTGAAACTTTGAGCCAATTCTCTGTTTCCAGTCGTTGAAGCTTCCACCATTCCTCTAGGGGAATCTCCAGTAGTTTCTGTGGAGAGAGAAGAGACAGACAAGCCTGTGGGTTCTTCCCTTTTGGAACTATCACTATCGAGTTCCATCCCTCTACTGTCCTGTCTCCTCCTCCTCCCCCCACCAGGAGGTTTGGGTCTGCTTGTTGCACAGATTCATCTCCAACGCCTTGTCCAGAAGTAGCAGGTTGTTTCCTAACCTTAGATAGGTGTCAAAGTCCGGATTCTAGCAAAGTAAAATGGTTTGGTAGATTGTGAAGGACATTTGGGTGTGATGTTAGGGTTTGTGAAGAAGTCTGCGTGATAGATTCTGATTGTGGGAAAGGATTAGGAAATGGGGTTTTAGTGGGAGCGAGTGAGTTGGTTTTGGAACTGATATCTTTCGTCCTACTTTTTTATACGATATGGGTTCATTCGGATGGGTCAAAGAAGTGGCCTTGGTGAGATTGTCCATGAGATTGGCATCATCCAGAACAGCAAAAGAGTTGGAGTGGGCTTTAAATGTAGATGACCGTGGAGCAGAGGATGGTGGTGCCGTACTACTACGATGGCTTAAGCCACGGGGTTGCTGATGGTGGCTCTCCGTCTAAGTCTTCCTCGCTCTAAGTCCTTCAGTTGGCTTTTTCGTCTAGTAGGTTTTTCATTAGGGGAAAAAAGAAGTGTAGAGGGTCAGAAGAATTCACCAAAGCCTTAGTTAGTGGCCTGTCAAACATCCCGTTCTACGAGTTCAGTGAGGTTCAAGACTAGAGTTTTGTCGCATTGAGCAATTAAAGCCCAATTTGTTATGTAAGTACCACTATACTTTTAATTAATTTAGGGGGTTTCAAATTTAAAAAATGTTCAATCTGTAATTCATTGAAAATGAATCTAATTTACCAGTAAATTAGATTTCTAATCCACATTATGCAAGGTTTGGGGCACCCATGAAAAATGGTAAGAATTGTTAGTGAATTTAACATTTCTTCTTCCCTGTAAATTTATGTTCCAGAGGAGCAGGAGGGATGCGAGATGGCCGATTTTTGAAGAGGAAAGAGATAGCGAGGGTGAGAAGAGGAGAAATTCATGGTAAATTATTGAAATTTAAACATCTTCAAAATCATCTAAGATCCTAATTAGATGAGGTGACTTAGGGACTAATTCACTAGTGAATTATAGAAGGTGAATTATCCACTAAATTACTTAAAAAGTTCTAAATTTGAAACACCCTATTATGAAATTGTAGGAGGTGAATCCCCTCCATCTTAAAAAAATTATATTATCCGGAAATGTATACTCCCTTCGTCATAAATATATTGCAACACTTTGACTTTGCACAGAGATTAAGGCAAAAAAAATTTGATATTGATTTTCTTATTTTTACAGTTTTTATATCGGAAGATGTAATTAAACACAAAATCGAGGAAGATCAATAAAACAAAATCGATTTGTAATGATAAATATACCAAAAATAAAAATTAAATAAATTATATAATTGAATAGAAAAAAAATTGGGTGAAGAAAGAGATCCATATTGACTATTTTTTGTTTTTTATTTCTTAAGCTTTAGTGGTAATGATTATTTGGTAAATTAGTGTGTAAAAAATTACAGTACCATAAATGAAAATATTGTTGATGGCCACCATGTCCAATCTACTTTAAAAGCCTAAAAAGACCTAGTAAAAAGGTCCAATCAGTAGTCCAAAATAAGGGCTCAATTAAAATTTTAAATAAATCATAACCCGTACTAGACAATGAAATTACTGAACATAATTGACCCGAACATATTGAGGACATTCTCGAACCATTCATACCCGAACCTACTAAGGACACGTGTCCTCTGACACTATATTGAAATATTACAATATTGTCGCTGTAACGATGGACTATATAACCATTTATGAAGGGAATTAATGGATCTTCTTCGCAACTGTCATTCAAAAGACTAAAAGCAGAGGACCCCTCTATTTTCATTCTTGAATTCCGAGTCGAACGCACATTGCACAAATCCTCATGGCGTCCAGTAACGTCAAAACACGTCAATATAAAAAATTGTAGCGGCCGCCCACACATATCCGCCACCAATTGCATTACTTTTAGGGCGTCATAAGGAGGAAGTGTTGCATTATCTTTAGGTCAAATGGAGCAAAATATAGGGCCCATTTAATATAAGAGATAATAATTGAAGGGAATGTAACTTTGATGAGAATGTGATTATATGAAAAATGATACCTATAAAAGTTAGATTCCCTTGTTTAGTTAAAAAATTAAATTCCTTTGTCAAAGCAGATTTATTTTTTCTTTTTCTTTTTTGAGTGAAGATGGCCTATATTATTTCATTAAAAATAATACAATTCATGAAAAAAAAGTAGTCAAAGAACCAAAAGCTTCAAACATCTAACAAAAAAACCTACTAGACGTGTTAAAGAACTTAAAAAAAATTAGCTAACGACATCTCTCAGTGTTCCATAGAATGTTTTGGATCCTCCAAAGAAACTAGCAGTGACCTTCCAACAAAGCCAAAAGGCTTGAACATGCTAGAAATACTCACGGTAAAGTTGAACCGAACCTCATATGAGTCCAAGGCACACCAACTTAGTTGCACAAGAGCTAAACACATACTTACCATGATATTGCGCAAAACAGAATATCAGTCATCTCAAACAAAGCATACCAGCCAGCAGACACATAAACCAGCGTGAACTAAAAGATAGAAAGTACGTAAATAAAAAGTAGAACAAGAAACCTAAACTCATCAAAAAGTGGAGAGAAAGAAAGTTCAAAATTATCCCTCCAAAAAGGCCTGGAGGCGAGGCAAGAATTCCCCCTGCCCCTTCAAGCTTTGACCAATTACTTCAACCACGGCCTCAAATATACGGGGCTTCTTACCACGTCCTGCTTCAACCCGATCCAACTCAAAAGTGGGTCGTGGTGCACTCCGCACATATGAGTTCCAAAACCAGCAGCCAAAAGGTGTCATGCTGCACAACCATCTGAAAGGCCAGCACACAGCAGAATCGTCGCCGGAAAGGGAGAGCCCAGACCAACCCATAGTGGCGGTGATGTTGTCAATCACCGCGATAGAGCGGTCCGAACTAGAGAGCATACATTGCCCAGATGACAGCATCAAGCAGCTTCTATGCTCTCTTATATTTGTAATCTCATAATTGAAGCAATGAAGGGAAGCACCCATACAACAACTTATAAACAGAACTGAAAGAAATTAACCATCACAAAAAACAGAACTGAAAGAAATTAACCATCACAGATTGAATTAACCATCAATTATTACACAATAACTCAAATGAACAGCACCAAGTAAACACAGAAGAAACAATTCCAATCGATGTTTCTAGAGGATTTCCAGCAGGAAAAAAAAAATTCATAACCAACCACATACGATGGAGCATCAATGAAAGCCTTACCGAGAGGACCACTAACTTCGCTGCTTCCTCTTGTTGCAAGCTATCTTATGGTTGATCATGTGATCAAGGGTGTTTTTACTCAATGCAAAACACAGTGCAATGATTCAAATACATTTATAAACACCTTAACTCACCCTTGTATTTGTCAAAAATAGTGTAGGCGAAGAGTAAGGGGTCGAACCCAAGAGAATCGAGCGTTCCTAGGCTAGTGTGCAATGTGTATAACTATGCTAGAATGCAATGCAAGGGCAGCAATGGTTTGATGGGATGGTTGGTGGAAAGTGTAACTAATTTAAATGAAACTAGATGCAATGGAGGCAACGAGTGAAATGAAACAAGTAAGAGCTAGGAAAATTAGAACTTGTGGAATTTCAAGTATAGAGATCTCTTCGGGATTCATGCATCTTAGAGGCTACTTGTGCATCTCAACTCATGGTTTAGAGATTGATTACTAAAGCTAACATGCTTCCATCTCTAGATAGCACATTAATCTCTCGCCAAACACTAACCTAAACAACTCTCGTTGTATTAGCATTAGGTGACAAGGCATGAACAACTCCTAATCTACTAATCAATCAACTCCTAGATGTTATCTCTAACAATCAGCAAGCCAATCAACCAAATCCCTTAGGCAAAGTTCATTAAAACCTCTCTCGAGCATTTCAACAAACACCTTAGATGCATATGCTATAATTAGCCACTCTCTAACATACTTAAGCATTCAATGATCATGGAATTGGTATCTAAATCCATACAAGTCGAGAATATCACAATCAAACCTCTAATAACATTAAACCCCAAGAAGAAATGAAAACTACCTACTCCTACTCATGATACTACTCAAAATCAGCACCAATAAAACACCAACAATGAAGAGTAAAAGAGAGAGATAGGATAGAAATCACCCTATAAATGATCATCCACAAGAGCCCCAATCAACCTCTCATAATTGTGAGGTTGAAGGGCTCAAAAGCCCTAGGAGAAAGAGGAAGAACAGCTCCAACTTCAAGTTTGATGTGAAATTCGTGTAAATGGTGAGATCTTCCTAAAACTCATCCTAAAAGTCTATATATATTATATCTAATAGTCTAAAAGTCCCTAGACATATGGGACATTATAACAAGGTAAAATAAGGGTAAACATGTCCAAAAAGTAGGTGCAAACGAGTGGAATCGAGTCCAATCGAGAAAGACTCATTAAATGACGTGGAGGCCCGAGGTCAGGCTGGGGGGGTGCGCTGGTGGGCCTGGGGATGCGCTGTCTGTTCACAAAGGGTCGAGTTTTCTCTAGAGGATGCTCTGGGATGCGCTGGGAGGATGCTCGTTACTGTTCACGCAAGCTACCATGCTCCGGATGATGCGCCCGCGCGCCTGGGTTGCGCCCGCGCGCCCGGGGTTGCGCCGGATGCGCCCGGGTTGCTCCGGCATCGTTCACAGAGGCTCAACCTTTCACGCTTTACTTTTTCGGTCCTTGCGCGGGATTCTCCCAACTTTTTCGCCACTCCTCAAACTCCACTCCTTTAGCGTGCGCCGCAAAACAAATAGCCACAGTAGTATAGCGCACACAAAATACAATAATATGATAAAAAGGTGATGAATTTGACTTAGAACACCATGAAAATGTGAAATGTTTGTGCCACACATCATCATGGTGTTGCTGTCCTGTGAGTGCATATTTATGGACTTTGGGTACTAAAGAAGAGAGTTGAGGAGAAATCGTCAATGAGTTTCAGTTCTCGACTCCCCGATTTGGTGGGATGGTTAATTGACAAAGAAAATCTTTTAAGCTGGGTCGCCAAGTTCCAAGAGTCATGTTGGGTCATAAACTCCTCTCTATTTTGGCATACACGTACATGATTTCAGGGAGCACGAAACCGCACCTATTTAAACTGGTGTTGGGAGGGTTCTTACCACGGCCTTAAATATACGGGGCCATATATTAGAATGATGGCAACGAAACTAGTGTTGGGAGGGTTAATTTCGCCTAAAAGATGCCAATCGCTCACTTGACCTCAGAAATAATACACTGCTCTTTTTATATGATTCTCAAAAATGTTGGGTTTGATTGTAGTCAAATAGAAATGCTAAATGAACAAAATTGTTTGGGCCTAATTAAAGCCCAAAACTTAAAGAACGAAAGACGACGAAACTAGAAAGAGACACCCTCAAACCACCGAGATGACATATAGTGGGACTGAGGCCTACTTGCCACTCTAAACAGAGAGTCCATCGACGAATCTGCGAATTGCGATGTGGGAAGATCCACCTTCGCTCAACGCACCCGACACCTCGTTTAGTACACTTGGTATGCTTTCTTCTCTCTTTTCCCTTGGCAGCTGCTCCAACTGTGATTTATTTAGCTATATCATTTGGTGTGTTTTTCAAAAGAAAATTTGGGGAAATAATTTGTGTTCTTTAATTAATATTTTAAAAGAAAAGTGGTGAAATTTTTTTAAAATTGATTTGTCGTTTGTTTGTGAGAGGATAAATTGAGGATAAAGTGTGTTGATTTGATATTTTATTGATGAAATTATTCATGAAGAACACAAGTTTTGAAAATTGATTATCACATTGTTGAAAAGAAAAGAGGTAAAGAACATAAAAATGGTAGAATATGTTGAATCATTTTTTTTCCCAGGTTGCAATTTTTCCTTTCATACTTTTTCAATTTTTTTGTCTAATGACATTAAATATTCGATTTAAATATCTGCTTGACTTGAAAAAAAAACCAAATAAAAAACATGGTACATCATAAACTAGGAAAGTCAATTCAATATTTTTATATAAAGTACTCCATTTAATTTTGTATATAAAAATATTGAAGAAATAAAATTATAAATTAAATATTTAAAAGGAAATAAATAAATTATTCTTGTAGATTACACTCCTACTTTTTATAATGGTGGCTTGTACCCACCATTCAAGCCTTCTGAGGATCCTCGCACTGAATCAAAAAGTCAATAATAAAAGTCAATAATAGGATAATCTCAACAGTTTTCCCAACATTTTTTTTTCTAAGCTGCTGAACAAAAGTCATATTCCCAAAAAATACGAACATTGTTGACAAGCGCATAAACATTTCGCTTATTTACAATTTTTTCATTCGTTAAATTAGATCAGCATAAATGTTGTGTCTGATCAACATGATTAATCGATCAACATCTCCTCACGTGAACAATATCAACAGATCAATATGACAAAACTACTGATCAATATTGGACGGAAGTTGATCAACATGATAATTTTACTAATCAACGTTGAAAAGGAGTAGATCAACATGTCTTAGACTACCGATCAACATTGGACAAAATCCGATCAACATATTGAACAAAAATTGATCACCATCACAAGACTATTGATCAACATTGAAAATGAACAGATCAACATGACTATAAATGAACAGATCAACATGACTATACTACTGATCAACATTGGATAAAAACAGATCAACATTAGACAGAGACTAATCAACATGACAGGACTGTTGATCAACATTGGAAATAAGAAGATCAACATGACATGAATACTAATCAACATTGGACAAAAGCTCATCAACATGACAAGACTAGTGATCAACATTGGAAATGAAAAGATCAACATGACTAGACTACTAATCAATATTTGACAAAAATATATCCACATTGAACACAAACAGATCAACATTAGACAAAAGCTAATCAACATGACAATACTGCTTATCAACATCGGAAGAAAGTAGATCAATATGACTAGATCAATATTTGACAGAAGAAGACCAACATGATCGATATTGGACAAAAGCAAATCAACAAAGTAAGACTACTAATTAACATTGGATAGAACCAGATTAACATGACAGGACTACTGATCAACATTAAAAAAAATTAGATTAGCATGACTAGAAGCAGATTTCTTAAGTTAGAAATATACCAATTATGATCAACACAACTACCTATTATGATCATCATCATTTTTATCCAGATTTCTTAAGTTAGAAATATGCCAATTTTGCATTATTTGCAAGTTTGGTAGTTCTTAAATTTCATCACGACCAAATTTTGATGGTGATTGTGTTGTTAGGTTGAACTGATTTGGTTTCTAGAAACAGATCTGAACTCTCGATGGAATACGTGAAGCGTCATCAGAAGGGACGAAAGACACCGATGGAAGAATCGCGACAGAAGGGACAATGGCATCTATTGTAAATAGTAAAGAAGTTTATGCGTATTAGGGATGAGAATGAGCTGAGTCCGAACCTGGTAGGCTCGAGCTCGTGAAAATCAAGCTCAGCTCGAGCTCGGCTCGTGACAGGTTCGAGCTCAGCTCGAAGGTTCTTGAGGCTCGATAAAGTAGGTCGCTTAGGCTCATTTTGAGAGTTTGGCTCGAATTGGGCTCGTGAAGTTCGAAAAAACTACTCCTAAGCATTCAACTTGCAATTTCAAATTCTGGCTAAACTATTCAACCCAATCTGAGGACAGAATATTGTACTAACTATTCAACACAATTTAACCACCCACATAAAAGAAACCATCACAAAACACAACATTACAACAACCGCATAAAAAAGAAACATTCAACCATGCTGAAGCAGAACATAAGTGAGCATGGATTATCAAAGATTTAAAATCCCGCTGGCACAATTTTTTGGCAATACCCTCCTATCGACCTTTACCTACCGCTGCATAAGAACCTTGATGTTAGCTCTGTATAATTAGATTTTACCAAACTTAATCACCCAACAATTCTGAATTACCTCAAAAGGTCAAACCAATATGCAGCCACTCCCGGTACAACAAATTGAATTCAAGACATTAGATAAACTAGTCATCATGTCCAGACTCCATGGATAAAAAAGCAACATGGCAAGAAATTGATGTTTCGCACTAATGGAGAATATGTTGTACACAAACCGACATGAAACTATTGGCATGACAGAACAAGTCGGCAAGGAGGCTACTCTAGCAGATTAACATTTGGAAACACTCTTATAACCAATAAGTATAGTGGCAAGAAAGAGCATCAAGAATTAAACGGATTAAAGAGACATCAACACAAATTAAAAGATAAAAAATTCTTCCAACGCATTAAACACAAATTCCAACTCTGGTAAAATGCTACAACAGGTATTTCACTTCCTATTGTTGTCATCTTTATCATCACTGTTTGTTTACTTTCAATTCAGTCACCATCCATTCTCTTGATCACGGCATCATCATGGCAGCTTGCAACTCAAGCCAAAAAAAAATACTAGATCTTTAATAGAGGTAAAAACATGCTCGCCCAAACAAAGCGGCTAAGTATATATGTCGTCACTGTTCACATTAAATTTGCAAACTGATGCCAAGAAGCATGCCAATTCCAATGCGACGCTAATATCATTATCAACCACTCACCAGAAATAAAATTTCTCCCAGCATGCAGTAACGTCATACAGACCTCCCTCTACGAGATGCTTCTCACGTATTGATCCAGAGCTGTGTTGAATAGGTCACACCTGAAGTAGAATGCAAACAGGAGCAGATAAGTATAAAAAATTGATCTGGAATGGTTTTTACTATGTAAACAAGCTATCATCAGGCATTCATCAGAATATAGTCAAGTTAAATCATAACTACAGAATTGGAGGAACTGATCGCTCGAAGTGACCTGAGACAATTATAACTTCATCTAAGACTGCTATCATGTGATGGTAATGATGATCATGCCAACCCAACAAGTAACATACACTAAGGTTGGGGCAGTGCTACTACTGCCACTTATGCCATCTTAATCTACAATATGAGTAGACTGGGTAGCTACATGACTAGGTTCCAAGAATACCTTTTTCTTCCATACTTCAGACCTTAGCTTAACCTTCGTTTCAACGATCGATAAAAAAAATACTCCCTCCATCCACCAAAAATTGAGCCATTTGTTTTGACAATTTAGCAATATTTCATCTATGATTTTTTTTCATGAAAGTTTAGATACTGAAAATTAAATATTTCATGTGTATAACAATTTGCTCCCTCCGTCCCTTTTTAGTTGCACAATTTGACTTTTGTGGTTGTGTTTGACTCAAATTTTCATTTGGAAGATTTCGTTAAAAAAATTCTAAAAAATATATTTAGAAACTAAAGATGTTCATTTATCATTTGCATATAAATTATTAGACTTTATATATTAAAACATTGAAAAATAAAAATCGTAGATTAAATGCTGAAAACAATTGTAGCAACTAAAACGGGACGGAGGGAGTATATTCAAGGCCGGGACTTACATATCAACTCTAACTCTCAATACAGGGAAAAAGGAAAGTGAAAGATATTGGAGAGAAACATACTTTCATCAATAGAAATCTCAACATTAGGTTTAGTTAAATGGCATACTATGAGATAAAAATTTGTAATAAAAAAAAAAGTGAGCATTGAGCAGTATTGGAAACAAGAGTCTTCCTAAAGAAACATGGAAAAGTTGCGGAAATGACAGTGAGTAACAGTAGCAGAAAATTAGAGTATGGTCACCTAATAGGAGTTCCCGGTGTGTATAAAGGGTTCTTGACCACATACTCAACATATAAGTTATAGATGTACTTCAATGAGTCACGAAGATCACCAGTCCTAGGATGTGTCACCAAGATGATCTGCATGACAGAAGCGTGATATTAAGATTGCAATAACAATCTTGCCTCACTCGGGGCAGTGGTATTTAAAGAACAAGAGCTGGCAGAAGAAGAGCAGATCCCAAAGCATAAACAGTCCTGATTCTATAGCCTATAGCTTACAGTGATGCATTGTTCTTCATGCACGAGTGGCATGGTATGATGGTATAGAATGCAAGTACTGTGGAAACACTAAAACTCATGAACAAAATCTAGCTCCTCCACAGTTTGAATACATCACTGACATATGATATCACATAGTATTAAAGAAAGCAAAAGAAAAAATTAAAAAATTCTATTGGACCATGAAATAGATTGAGTTCCAAATTGTAGCTTTTATTATGATAAAACCTCACGGAAACGGAACATCCCAAGTAAATTAACTAATTAAGCATTCAGCTTTTTCAAGACAATTCACCCATATTTCTCAAGCAAGTCAACTAAACATGAAGTTCCTTTAATACTCTTATCTATTTACAAACTCCATCATGCAGGATTTGATATGCCACTATGCAACTGGCATAAAAGGCAAAGAAACATCAAAAGATGACAGGCAAATTCCTCGGCTCTGAAACCCACACAGACAACCAGGGTTCGTGCTCCAATAACAAACCTATCTTCCTCGAAACAATAATTGGGACATGGAAACGAATAGGGGAACAGGAAAAGAAAGCATGATTTGGATGAAGAAATGACACAAAATTGAGCGTTGATGAGTCACCTTGATTCCGGAGGGAGTTTCCATGAGGCTGAGCTTGTAGGTATTAGTTCGGAAGCTGTGAAATGAACATCCCTGCCCCGGCAACTGCGGCACCCCGAGGTTCGATTTATCGGCGCTGCACAGAGCACGGATCTACAGAGTTAAGAAAATTATTTTTACAAAAAAACCCCAAATCAGAAATTGGGAACGAACAATGGAAGAAGCAGATTACCAGGTGGGATCCATCTTGGCGGTGAGGGATTTGAGAGAGAAGAGGAGACCAAACATGAGCTTGTGATCTTGCTGAGGATTGAGAGTGTGAAGAGGCCGATTCCACTCTCTGTAGAACAAGCACACGCCGTTCCGGTTGAACAGGTACATCATGTTCGCGTTGTTTCCCGTCGAAGTCGGCACCGTCGGCGACGGTGAGGCCTCCGATCCTCCAAAAAACTGCATTCTTTTTCCTTGTCGTCACCGATCGATTTTCAGTCTGATATCAAAAGGAGACGTTCGAGCTTCGAAACGCAGCAGCGCGTGAGCTGCCAGTAGCGGGGCGAGCGAGATCGCAGAACCGAAGAATTTGCCGTTAATAATTCAAGAAAATGATCAATTTTGTCACTATAGTTCAAGGAAGATACCAACTTTCCACCATAGTTTCTTTTAATCCTCTTAGCCACGAGCCTCCTACAGTGTATAACAAATCGAGCCATTCGCGAGTCAGTTTGAGCTCGAACCAAATTAAAAGGATCAAGCTTCACGAGCCATGAACCTAAACTTGAGCTGAAATTTTGATTCGAGTAGTAAAACGAGCCAAACTCGAATCTTTAAGATTCGGCTCGAGCCAGTTCGCGAGTCAATTGAAATTAGGGGTATAAACGAATTGAGTCATCCACGAACCAATTTGAGCTTCAACAATTGAACCATGTTAAGCGATCAGAGCTTCACGAGCCATGAACCCTTGACGACTTTGGAATCATTTACAACTTAATCTTTATTTTTTTCTATTTTAATTGATTAAGTACTTAAGTTTTTCGAGCCCTTGAACTATTGAGCTGAACTTGAACATTAGACAAGCCAAACTCGAGCCGTTATTTTTGAGCTTGGCTTAAACGAACCCGAACTCGAGCTGGTTGTCACGAACCTGAACTCGAACTCGAATTAGTGATGTTCGGATTTGATTCGTCTCGTTTACACCCCTCCTCCAATGGAGGCAATATTATTAATATGGTAGCAGTTGAGTTCATCACGACTATTGTTTTATTACCGTGTAAAATAGTCAATTTGGCCACAATACATACAATAAAAAAAACTATCAAGTTTCTAGGTATCATGTGCAAACTTGACTTCTTATAGTGATAATTGTTACTCTTTTTAATTGGAAGCTTTAATTCAAATCAATTTAATCTTATTACCATCCATTTCTCATCTCATTTTGAAGGTATTTGTCCCTAAGTATGTTAGCCAATTTAATCTTCACCTCAGCTTAAACATAACAGATCGAGTTCTGCTATGGGTACTCAAAAATTCTCCCAAAAACTCTCCTTTTAATGCCGCATCATCATTAATTTCCTGATTTATCTATTTCTCGATTGATCATTATTCATTCTATTTTTTACCATGTCATTTGTCACCTGATGAGGAAGAAAAGTGTGTACATTTTTAGTGACGCAAGGCATTTTCATATCAGATTTTCTTGGATCAATGGAATAGCATTTAGGATGAACGAAAACTATAACCACAAAATTACTCCGTCCTTTGATTTTTGTGGGATAAAACAATCAGTTTTAGCATTCAATTAATTATCGGCTTATTTCTAAACTCGTAATTTTGATAAATTGTTATCCATAGATCTAGACTTGGTTTTTGTTTTACATCATTAAAAAGAAACTTTAATATAAGCTCTTGTCAATTACGTCCCAGCTAGATCAACTTGTGTGACAGTATTACGGGGAAATGTAAAATCACTTCAAAAAGTTTGACATTTTAAAACTATTATTGTATAAAATGCAGCATAAATGAGTCCTAAACAGTGTTTAGTAAACACAAGATACAGCAGAGAAGGCTTGACAGCCACAACGGGGTATAGAATGCACTGGTGTAGAGGTGGGGTGGGGCAGCCGGCCGGCGAAGGGGGTTGGATGGAAGTGACCGATCAACACTTGATGGGCTGAGGTCGGAATTGGAGTGCGTGATCAAAATGTTAAATTTAAAACATTGGGTGCAAAGAAAGTAATCTTGATGGAAAGACTATGATTGCACGAAAAAATGTTAGAACACGACTTCATTGATAGACAAAAAAGTTAAAAACACCAAAATAAGACAATAATTAAAACTAAGGAGTGTACTGATGCACTTGACACCAAAAAAAAAACCTAATCAAGAAAATGACCAAAGACACGTTCTATATCACTCACAGATGAAAGATACTGCCTAGCTCAAATACTTCTCATACTATAGTCAAATAAATAACCTGAACAGAAGCTGCTGCTGGTTGTGACAAACAAGAAACTGTTACCAAAATTCCAGTCCAAATAGGCAAGCAAATACTGGCAGTATGATTCGGTTAGTATTCCCACTTCTTCAATTCCATTCCATCTGGTGGACTTCCCTCAACCTTCTTCGAACCAACTTCCTTCCAGTTTGTTGACAAAACTGTACCATTCGACTCCACCTACGTACAAAGAATGAAGAAACCATGTCCTAACATGATGACAAAAACAACTTCTGAAATACTGTAGCATTCAGGTGTGCAAATCGTTTTGAAACAAAGCTTACAAAGGACTTCTGCATCGCCCTTCTTGTGTCTTCATCAGCATCCTGGTAAATGTCACGGAAAAATTTATTCAAAGCCGCATCACCATCCAGTTTTTCATCTTTCTCCTGTCGATTAAAGGGAAACATTGGAGACATGTTCATAAACATTAAGGAACCTTCTTGCAGAACATAAGAATGCATAGGACCATAAAAACTCCAAACAAACCTCCTTCTTCATTTGAGCTTCCAGTTTATCCCAGTCTACTTTTCGTGGCATTGATGATGGATTGGAAGGGATTGAAGGAGCAGGGACTGTAAACTCAAACATAAAAGAAGTTAACAGGAGTTGTAAGAGCGGTCTGGGCTTACAAGATGACAAGAATGAATGATTTTGAGCTCGACGCAAGATAAAGTTTAATGAAGCAATTTTAACTGACAACAATGCCATCAGGGCCACTAAAGTCGGCTTACATTAGCCACTACACTGCTCAAGTTAATGGCATACTACCAAAAACTGATCTGTGAAAACAACTTCAGTCTTGATATTTCCAAATTTTACACTTCCCCTCCACCTTCTCTCTATATTTCCAGCTTCTCTCTCCTGGTATCTAATACTACCAAATTTCATTCCTTGGAAAAGAGCATAGCCTTGGTATAATCTGTGCCGGACAAAATTTTACAACTTAAATTTCTGGAAAAAAGATAAGTACGAGAGCAATTTTATTGTTGATCACCACCTGAAGATGGAGTGACCCGTTGAGAAACATTAGCTTCTTTGCTGTACTCGAGCGCAGTCCACTGAATAGGTTCAGCTTTTGCCAGCCTTATTTCAATTTTAGTAGACATAACCTCGTACCTGCAGTTGCCAGGTAATATCTGTTCGAGCAAAAAGTAACATGAGAGAGAGAGAGAGAGCATGGATGGAGTTTGCATCTACCTATAACCTTGTTGACCTAAATTCATCTGCATATGTTCATTTTCAAAATCAAGGTAAACCCTTTATTCTCAACTTTATAAACTAGAACTCAAGTTAGAGTAAATATTTTGATTCTAAGTTACTAAGTTAAAATTAGCTCCTAACTGACAGAAAACTTTCAATTCTTATCAAATAAAGAGAAAGTAAGCAGAAACACAAACCTAGTAGAAAATCAAAAGGAAAATAAATAAATAAATAAATAAACAAACAATTAATCAAGCAGAAAGGTTATAAAGGACTCGACTTTTCAGATACCTTCCCAAACAAGCGAGGTTGAAACTGGTATGCATCTTCACCAGGTACGTTGATTGTGACACTTAGCTACAGAGAAGAAATAAAATTAAAATCATTTTAGATTTAAGTCTGCTTGATTCAAACTCAACTGGTTAGGTTAAGGGTTCATTAATCAGCGTTTAAATCTACCAATTAAATCCCAAAAAAGAAAGAAAAACGCAGATCTACTGGCAAATAACATTTTGACATACTATTTGTTCACCATATTGCACAGAGACGCTATCGCGTGAAATCCCCTTTGCAAATATTGTCACAACCACTTCATTAAGTTTCTGGAAATATTCATGCCTGTATGAAAGATTTAAGATTAGATGGGTAATTAAGTAAAAGGACAGAAAAGCAGAAGGCACTGATAACACGAAAAGATATGAAAGATTGGACTACAGTTGAAGTGCATATAGATCAACATAATAACAATTTCCAGAACAAACAGCTGTGCATACCTGTACTTAGGCTTTGCAGGTGTGGTGGCTACCACTTGATTGTGAAGTTCCTTCACTGGTTCAACTTCTTTTGCAGACACGATATTCGGTGCAACTTCTTCTGTTGATGGTTTTGAGAAGCTACTGATTTCCTCTAATAGATCAATATCATTTAAAAAATTAATCAAATGGTTTCTTAATGTGGCACAGTGATTCGAATATATTCCCATTGTACCGTAAACCATTTTCAACCTCAAAGAAAAGGACCATTGACTTCTACAAGTGAGCAAAATAAGGCCGTTCAGGGGGAAAAATAGTGAGCAAAATAAGACAAAATAGAGAGACATAACACCTGCAATACGCTCATCGCATTCTTTGATCAACTTGGTAAATCTTAAATCTGATGGAGCAAGAGCCGCGCCAGCTTCCAAGGCAGCCTTTGCAGTCTGATATTCCTCCAATTTCATACAAGCAGTGCTGTTAACATTCCATAAAAATTGTAGAAGAGAAAAGGTTACTTGAATGATATGAAGACAAAAGGAGAAAGTTGAGCAATTTCTAGCAGTTGTTTACTCACAAGAATAAGAAATGAAACCAAAGCAGAGAACAGTCTACGGTTTAAAGGACCACGAGTATTCCTTAAGAAACGCTCAGAGATGGTTCAAGAAATTAATTGACAGGTCCCAATCAGAGAGTGCTACAAATCCTCTCAGGGTGAGAACAAACCACAATTTGTTTATTTCTTCTCTATCCATTCCTTATTGTAAGTTGAAGAAATACCACAAGCAGCAATTTACAAGGCGGTTACAAGTAAAAATCACTAATTCCACAACTCCCCTATTCCCACTACTGCACTTGATAATACTAGCCAGCAGCAATTTACAACTGCTGTTGTTAACTAAAAAGATAAAGGAGAAAGGAATGGACGTTGCTCATGCTGTAACATAACGTGGTTAGGCTTTGGTTGTCTCCTGATCGACGAAGCCTGATATTAACAAACATAATTCTTGACATGAAACATTCAAGTATGACCTGAACAAAACTTAACACTGATGAGCGGACAAAAAGAAGAACCGACCCTTTTCGGAAGTAAGCTTTGGACATTGAAGGATCCAACTCGATTGCTTTGTTTGCATCAGCCACAGCCTCTGCATCAGAAAACACAGACTGAGCAGTTTAACTCGAGTTATCCGCATAGGAGTACAAATTAAATGAATGTTGTCTGCCCTAAACGAGGGAGTAACAGTGTTACCGGTAAAATTGCCGAGTTTATTGTTAGCCTGAGCGCGGTCGGCAAAAAGCTCGGCGGTCTTAGGGCTGAGATCGATGGCCTGAGAGAGGAGCTCCGCCGCGAGCTCGAAGTTCTCGTCGATAAAGGCTTCTTTGGCCTTCATCTCCAGATCGGAAGCCATGGCGGAAGAGAAGACGCGGAGCGAAGGAAGAAGAGTCCAGAAGGCAATATAACTCTGAAGAATTCCGAGAGAAATTGATTGACTTGCACACCTAATAGAATAAGACGCCAGAGAAACCCGACCAGTCTTCGATCTCTGGGCTGATTGTGGAGTGCAAGTGAAGCGTAACTTCGTTGTGGAATATGGAGCAAGTAGTGGCCCAAATGAATCCAATCGTTAGATTTACATAGGTGATAATGCATGGTTTTAAAAATTGAAACGGATTGGTCATGTTCTAGTTCATAGTTTAATCGGTTTAATTATTTAGATTACTGGTTCAATCAGTTATTTCTTAAAATTAACTATTATCATTCGTTATATAGAATTATCATAAAATAATTTAAATATGAAATAATAATTCATATTTTTTATACTAAAATAGTAATTTAAAAAATAAATTACTTATTTTATAAGAATAAAATAATATTTTATATTTTAATTAATTATGTAATTGAAAATAATAATTTAAAATAACTGAAAATTTATTTTTTTATGTTTATATTATATAGTTTACAAAGTTTTTAAAAGATATTATGAGAACATATTAAAAATTAAGGTGTTAAATATGAATTTATAAACAAATATGGAATAAATTAAAATTAGTAATAAAAATTTGGGACAAATTTCTTCAAAATAATGCAAATTAAAAAGGGAATCACCGGTTTTTCCGGTTCACCGGTTCAACTGGTTTTGACCGGTTCTTGACAACAGCACCTCAAAACAGAAAACGGGCCGATCGTCAAACCGGTTCGCAGTTCGACCGGCCGATTCGGTCCGCTTTTCAAAACCAGGGTGATAAGTTAACCTTTTTTGTAACGAGCCATTAGGTTAAACTCATGTGTAGTTGTTACATTGTGGAAAAACTATTCATGGTTGCAGCTATTTGATAAAAAAATATTATTTAAAATATTATAGTTCACTAAAACAGCTATTCCCATACTAACGTAACCTTATTAAGAAAGATCCGACAACAATAGGGGGCTTTAAACCACCCAAATGTGAGGTGAGAAACGCGTGAGTCACTCCGAAGTTTTTCGGTGACTCGCGCCGAAGTTTTTCGGACCTCCGCGTGAACGCGGCCGCGTGAGAAGTGAGAAACGTGACATGAATCACGTCCGCGCGGTCCCCCCCCCCTCCGGCGAGAATGCATCAAAAGAAACTCCAAGCCCACCGCCGATTCGCCGATCTCTTCGACCAGCTTCCGGCGTCCTCTCCGTCTTCTGCAAGCTCAGCTCCTCCACACATCGATTTCGTCTGTTTCTGTTTCTTTAAGTGTGAGTGATGGGGAGCGGTGACCTGCGCGAATTGGTGACAGAGGCAGTGGAGCTCCGGTGGCTTGTGAGGGAGCTGCTGGGCGTCGGCTAGTGCTCGTGGTATGAGCTCGACGAACACGTGCTGAGGAGGAGCGGCCGGAGCAGCACGTCTGGATGGCAGCAACGGCTGGGATGATCCGGGAAGTGACCGGAGAAGCAGCAGCTGGCCGGTTCGGGTGGTTTGAGGCCCCCAAACTTGGGGGGTGAATTTCGGGTAGATCACCTCCCAATTTTTCGGTGAAAATTTTTGGAGAGCACGACGTGGTTTGAAGCCCCCTAATGTAGTATTTTATATTCTCATCTTAACCTTTCTTGTTGTACTTTTTTTAAGGCAACTAAAGAAATATTACAAATCACTCCATAATCACGCCTTCAAACCCAAAATTGCACCATTAAACAGTCTCGGATAAGATAAAATGTTGTGACCCGGATTTTCACACCTGAAAGTTCGTGCCACAACTGTAAGTGATTAAGAAAAAGAAAGGATTAAAATGAAACATTTTAGAAGAATTAGTCTAATTTTGGATCTTTAATAATTATAGAGGTTTATTGAAAATAAATAAAGTGACTAAAGTGATTAAAATTTAAAGTTAGAATAAGAATTGGAAATAAGCTAGATTAATCTAGAGTAGACAAATACCTAAATGGAAATTTATCTAGTAAGTGGGGTATTTTTGTTACATTTGAAAAAGATGAGTGTCTTGTTAATTAATTAGCAAGGAAAACATTTTATTATATGAGAAAATTTAAGAAAAATTACGGTGTTGAATATGAATTTATAAACAAATGTAGAATAAATTAAAATTAGTATACAGATTTGGGAGTTTTGGACAAATTTCTTCAAAAAAACTGCAAATAAAAAATGTAACTTCCGATTCTTATCGGTTCGATCGGTTCTTGACCAATGCTCATCAAAACCAAAAAACCGAACCGGTCGTCAAACCAGTTCGCAGTCCAGCCGGTTCGACCGACAGGTTCGGTTCATTTTCAAAACCATAATGGTCGGTCCTTCGACGGGAAACGTGCTTGGCGAGGTCCTCCTTGTTTTGGGTTGGGCTTGCTCAAAGAGTATATCAAAATGCATGGGAAGCCCATGTCTTCCTCCCGATTAGAGAATATGTGATGCCAATAATCACTGGTGGTCGAACGTCTGCCACCTTGTTCTTCTTCTGGAGTCTGGTCATGTGGGAGGCCATGGTGTCGTTGGTTGCTCCGCCTACTAAAAAAGTCGCACCGGAGGGTGCCCCGGTTAATAGGCTTTTGACACTCAAATGAGTACTCTGATTTAGAATGAGAATGCAGAGTGAAGTAGTGATCAGGTTACCTCTGCAGATTGCAAAGGGATGCCTTTTATAAAAGGCACTTTGATGGCACGATGGTAATATGCCAATGGTCCAAACGTGGTGGCCGACCACCTTTCACGTATCAGGTGACGTCTTTTTGGGGAGTGGCGAGTCTGGGCGAAAGTCTGTCTGCCCCCTAGCAGCTTTATGATAGTTGTCAGGTGTCAGATGTCGAACGGCGCGCTCAGACGACAAAAGGTACGTTTTGCATTAAATGCAGTCATAACTCCGGTCGGTCCTTCGACAGGAAACGTGTTCGGCAAGGTCCTCCTTGTTTGGGCTCAGCTTGTTGGCCCATACTGGTTTTGGGGAGGCCTTCTGGTTCCGTGACTATCAATCACAAATCTATACCTTTCTTCTCCTTTCTTTCCTTTCTTTGTATTTTTGAAATTTTCATGTGTAGCATCTGATCTCACACTTATCAAAATCCCAATAGCACAAACATAGGACTGAACAGAAGATGTTATGCTGCCATACAAAAGCAACTCTTGTAACCGATGGTTGAAGCAAAGAATCGCTTGAGCAACATAAAGGCCCATAATCGATCATGTAAATTCTACAGCAGCCCAAGCCGAGAACATGATTCGCCTCCTTTTTCCAGCACCAGGCTCAGGTCGGACCCATACACTGCCGAAGCTTCATCACCATTTTCTACTTCTATGCCTCCATGAAAACAGTCTCTTACAAACTACTAAAACAGAAGAACCCCCTGCATCTTACTTTAGGAAAACACCTTGTTCATGAAAGTACAAGTCCAGTAACTGATGCGAAAACAAATTTCAACTGCCTATGGTACGAGTAACAAGTACTCTAGTAAGTAGTGGCAGTAACCTGGATTGGAGCAAGCATTTTGTCGAACACCTGGTGAACTCAAATTGACTACGATCAAATCATTGTCGCCGTTTTCAGACATCCGAACAAGTCGCCAGACTGAGAAATAGAATGACAAAGCGACACAGAAATGGTTTAATCATTTTATCCAGGATTCGGGGATTTTCTACTTCTACCACTAATTCTGATATTCCTACTGATGAGATGATTTGCGGAGCAAGCGCCAAGATATTAAGTCGGAATGAAACTACCTCTTTGGAAGAAAGCTGCTCGCGGGTTCTTGCGATCTGCAACCAGAAGTCCATAAGAGGAGGAGTATGCGTTCACAGCTCCATAATCAAACTGGGTCTTCAGGATCGTTTGTACTTGAACAACAATCTGCTCAACCTCTATGCTAAATGCTTTGGAATTCAGGAAGCACGCCACTTCTTCGATGAAATGATTCTGAAGGATGTGGTGTCTTGGACCGGAACTGTGTCTGCTTATGGCCGGAGTGGAGAGCATGAGAAGGCGCTACAACTCTTCGATACAATGCTGGCCTCCGGGCAATACCCAAATGAATTTACTCTCTCAAGTGTCTTGAGGTCTTGCTCTGCTCTTGCACGGTTTGATTATGGAACCTGTATTCAAGGCTTCATCATCAAGCATGGGTTAGATGAAAATCCAATAATAGGCAGCTGTTTGGTTGACTTGTACTCCAAGAACGGTAGCCCTGAAGAAGCATATCGGTTATTCTCTTATTTGGATTTTACAGATACTGTCTCCTGGACTATGATCATCTCTTCATTTGTTAGTGCTGAAAGATGGGATCAAGCCATGAAACTCTACTTCGCAATGGTTGATGCTGGAGTTCCTCCTAGTGAGTTCACCTTTGTAAAATTACTTTCTGCATCTCATGTTCTCGGTTTAGATCATGGGAAGCTAATTCATGCTCATATGATACTGTGGGGACTGAAGATGAATGTCATCCTGAAAACGACATTAGTTCACATGTACTCAAGGTGGCAGAAGATGGAAGAAGCGGTCAAAGTCTCCAAATTGACACCTGAGTTTGACACTGCCTTGTGGACTGCTGTAATTTCTGGCTACACGCAGAACTTCAGGTTAAAATTAGCAATTGATGCATTTTGTGATATGGAAATTTCAGGAACTGCGCCAAATAATTTCACATATTCCTGCTTATTGACTGGTTGTTCATCCTTGAACTTGTTGGAACTTGGGAAGCAGTTCCACTCACGGGTGCTCAGTATGGGTATGGAGGCTGATGTCTCTGTTGGCAATGCACTTGTAGACATGTATGCAAAATGCTCTACCAGTATTCAAGATGCCTGGAAAGCTTTTCATGGACTGAGTTCACCAAATGTCATCTCCTGGACCTCTTTGATTGCTGGAATTTCAGCTCATGGTTTCTACCAATTTGCCTACGAATTGTTCATGCAGATGCAGGCTGCAGGAATTGAGCCGAATTCCTTCACACTGTCAACCATGCTTGGAACCTGTAGTGCAGTAAGATCCTTTTCTCAAGCATCAAAGCTACATCCATATATAATCAAAGCAAAGTTAGACCAAGAAATAGCAGTTCAGAATGGTCTTTTAGATGCTTACGCCAGAGCGGGAATGCTAGATGAGGCATGGGCAATATTTGTCAGGATGGGTTGCAAAGATGTAGTAACATATACAAGTTTAGCAACAAGAATGAGTAAGATAGGTCATCATGGTTGGGCTTTGAACATAATCTCTCAAATGTATAATAATGACATTGGCATGGATGAAGTTAGCCTACCTAGCTTTTTATCTGTGGCAGCTGGCTTCGGTGCTGCAGAAACCGGGAAGCAACTTCATTGTCAGTCCATTAAATCTGGCCTAGCTGGCTGCCTTTCGGTATCAAATGGCCTTATTGACTTGTATGGCAAATGCGGATGCATTACAGATGCACAAAGTATCTTCAAGGAAATAAGTTGGCCAGATGCAGTATCTTGGAATGGATTGATTTCTGTGCTGGCATCAAGTGGGCACATCAAGTCTGCTCTCTCTGCATTTGATGAAATGAGATTATCAGGAGTTAGACCTGACAAAATCACATTCTTATCGGTGCTTTCTGCATGCAAAAATGGTGGATTAGTTGAGCTTGGTCTTGAGTACTTTGAGTCAATGCAAGGACTGCATGATATCATCCCACAACTAGAACATTATGTTTATTTGGTAGATTTACTAGGTCAAGCAGGCCAACTAGAAAAGGCATCAGAAGTTGTTCACAGTATGCCTGTTAGACCAAATGCTTTGATTTACAAAACACTATTACGAGCCTGCAAGGTGCATAAGAGTGTAGCTCTTGCGGAACATACAGCGGCAAAAGGTCTTGAACTTGATCCACTAGATCCAGCATTCTACTTGTTGCTGGCAAGTCTATATGAAACCTGTGGTCGAAATGATCTGAAAGAGCAAACGCTTCTCCTCATGAAAGAAAGAGGATTAAAGAGGAATACAGGACAGAGCTGGGTGGAGATCAGAGCCAAACGTCATCTCTTTGTTGCAGGAGATACATCACACCCGCAGTTACAGCAGATACACCAAAAGATAGAGTCACTGCTGACAAACTTTAAAAATTGTGGATATACATATCATGCTGGAGACTCGATCTACCACAGTGAAAAGCTTGCCATTGCCTTTGGTCTTCTAAACACCCCACCAAGAGCCCCAATAAGAATAGTCAAGAATTCCAGCACTTGTATGGATTGCCATGAATTTCTGAAATTTGTGACCTGTGTTACCAATAATGAAGTGATTCTGAGAGAGGGAAGCCGGTTGCACTCCTTCATTAAAGGTGAGTGCTCATGCAAACACTGACACTTTTTTTTTCTTTTCATTTTTTACAAATGCAAACTGTAACATCAGATGAATGGGAAAAAGCTCCTTTGCTGCCTTGCCACCTGAGGTTGGTTGCATTGTTTTATTGTAATTCATCCCTTTTCACCGCAAAGCAACTCTATGCATATCCAGCAAGTCTGCCTGGTAAAATAAGGGCAGGAAATTAAGACAGAAATCTCAAACCTAATAACACAAATCTGACACATTAGATTCCTCTGGTAAACCACTTACAGCAAGGTGCTTCCTTAATGTAACTCACCAGCAGTTGCAGCATCCAGTTATAGCTCATTAGCTGGGCTACCGAGTGCTTGATGCGGGTCTGTGTTCAGGATCATGCTGGGTCCAGAGCGTGATTCTAGATAACTCAACATCCGAAATCATCATGAGCAGCCCAAGCATTCCATTATGTCATCAAAAAAATTGATGCCTAATAAATATTTCCTCTTGTTTACATGTGTAACTGCTGAAAATATAATAGTGTGAAAAGCAGTAGAGGGAGGAGGGAGGAGAGGAAAAAGGCATTAAAGAACTGCATCTTGTGTTTTGATTAAACTTGACCGCAACGGAGTTATTAATACTAGAAAAACATAGATAGACAAGGCAAGGTAATCAGATAAATCCTTAATAGGTCAACTGCTAATTGCGGCAATCTTTCTCCACTTCAAATAATTTTCTGATCCACTCTCTCATTGTCTCGTGATATTTTCCATGCAAGTGGAAAAATTTATGATGATACGGTTTGAAATTCCATCTCATTAATTCCTTCATAAGAAGGTTGCGACAGGAAGGGCATCCAGCGTAAAATTTTGTCACTATACTTTTGCATGAATTTATAGTGGGCAATTAATTGCCACTATAAACTTCATGCCACCGACCCCAACATAGTTGGGATTAAGGTGTTGTTGATAATAAATAAACTCTCTCACCTGCACTGCAAAACACTCTGTAATCGTAACCAGAACAAGTTACAACTTCCACAATTCTCTAAATCCCCCTTAACTCAAGGTAGTTGAAAAACAAAGAACATGTTTACCAATAAAACTTTAAAGTTGTCTAAGTGGAGCTCAAGATTTGTTGGTATAGTCAATATCTTCTCTCCAACGATTTCAGTTGTTGCTAATCATTTATCAACTCTGGTCCTCTGACAGAAGTGGAAACTCACAAAAATACACATCTTTCAGAGGACCACAGTTGACGAATGATAAGAAAATGATACTAAAATGATCAAGCAACCAAACTTTGGAACTGGCTCTAGAGTTTTTGCCTTAGACTATCAAATGTGGAATCAAGACTATCACTATGAATTAATGTCACCAGTCAAAACTCCAACGAATCACTTTCTGTCATCCCAACAAGTGCGAACTGCTCCTTTATGTTTCAGAGTCAAGTTCCTGGTCGTGGAAACAAACAAATAACGTGATGAAGCCTGAGAGATATGGGCGGGTGCAACGCATGGTCAGTGGATCAAAGGCGGTTGATCAATGGTGATGGCTGCAGGTGAACTGCATGAACTTGAATCAAGCATGAAACACATGTGAGAAAAATCTGTGCTTTAATATCATGTTCAAGTGTCCAGCATAAGAAAAATTGATAATAGGTCGAGAGGCCTCAGCACAACTTAAGAACACGAGCAACTCTTTATTTAAGCCATATGGGTTCTAAGTTCTGACAATCTCCATCACATGTAAGACTTAGCTAGCATGCATGTGGGACTCAAACCAAAAATTGCCCCTTGAACCTACATGATAGTCATAGGGTTGCGACAAAGTGAGACAGCTAAATATGGACTCTAATGCAAACTTGAAGAGGAAAACAAGGAAAAGTGGATGGACACTTGGACAGAGGAAAACAGGAGGCATTGAAAGACTACATCTGAATATGAAGTGCTATAGAAACATAGAAAAGCAAGCAGTAAACATAAACGTATCATTACAATCTAGGTTAACCCCGATCAAATCCCTAATTCACTCATTCACCAACCACTTCTAATCATATTCAAAATAGTAACAGCTGTCAGTAATTCTAAATTACTTCAAATAAATCTGGAAAAACATGTAAGACATTAAGGATTGAGACATTGTGAGCTGCACATAAGAGCCCCGTCAGCAATTCAATTCCTCATCAATAGTTAAAAATAATACCCACCATGCCAAGTCTTTGATGCACAGTTCTAAATGCACCCAGGTAAAGCTATACTAGTAAGGGATTTGAGAATAATTTTTGCACTTCGCAAAAGAACATTTAAATATTTATTACTGGTGAAGATTAGGTTTTTAAGTTCAAGCCACAAAAACTAAAAGCTACCGTTGGTTTTTCTAACTCTTAAGAATTGATGGCTGAATATTTTACCAAACAAGGCTGAAACATTTAGGCATGTAAAGTTCAGCAGCACAAAACGACATAAATTCTCAGTAATGAGGTTAATAAATTTTTCCAAACACTAGAAAAGATATAATTATTGGAATAATCCCTATTTGCTCTTTGGTGGTTTAGAAGATTGTTGTTAATGCAGCCGTATCAAATAACTCCACATATAAAATCATTCATGGACATATGCACAGTCGAGTATATGGTCAGAGAAAGACTTACCATCACAATCTATCTATTGAAACGTGTCCTTTTATCCCAATCAATCAAGAGAAAGTTTCCAAACAAATCATAGGTCAGTAACGCTTATTCCTGGGCAAA
Source organism: Stellera chamaejasme (assembly GCA_024586325.1). Lineage (NCBI taxonomy): Eukaryota > Viridiplantae > Streptophyta > Magnoliopsida > Malvales > Thymelaeaceae > Stellera > Stellera chamaejasme. Next base: position 5,476,522 of record CM044982.1, on the reverse strand, counting down.
TAATACTTAACTTCCCTGTTGGTCAGAAAGATTCCAGCTAACAAATTGTTCGTTGTCGCTTTGCATAACCAAAAAACAGACGTAACGTATTGTGTCTCATAGATAGAGAGAGGATTTAGTCAAAGATATGCTTAACCATCAGGATCCACCTGTTGAAAAAGAGTCTTCTTTCACCGAATCAATCAAGAAAATGCTTCCAAGCGAATCATAGGTGACCAATGGTTTATTCCTCGGAGCACAATGCTTCCTTCCAATTTAGCAGGAAAGGTTCCAGTCAATAATTAGTCATTGTCGGTTTGCTGCACCAGCAAAAGATGAAAGCATATTTTGTAGCATATAAATCAAATGAGTAAACCATCCACTCCTTCCATAGGGCATTTGCAACGTGGTAGTGTCTACTCTTTGCCATGTTCTAGTTTCACAAGACACCAAACACCGCACCAATTGTTCAATCCCCTTCTGTCCTCCACATCAGCACTATAATAATACTCATTTCATCCCTATTTAATTGATAATTTTCCTTTTAGGGAAGTCCTTAAATAATTATTATGATTATGGAAACTTACTTTATCTTATCTACCATAATATCTCTGCTTTAATTCTCTATCCATCAATTTAACACAACTTCTAATAAAATTTACTCTCTTTCCATCAATTCTAAACAATCTTCGATAACTCCAAAAAAACATTTTTCAAGTGAAACTAGAGAACTCTACAAGACTTTAACTCTCCTTAATCTTCATACCCAAATAATGTGACAATGAAATAGGGATGAAGGGAGCATAAATATTTTTCACCTACACTAGCGCTTCTGGATTCTAGGCTTTAATCTGCAAAAATCCCATAACCACATTTAAAGTACTTTACGGTCCAAGATCTTCCTGTCCGAAGTTTCCTTTCTGGTGGAGTTCAAAAATATTAATAACACAATTAAAAGGGAAAGGCTCATGTAGGTATATAGAGTATTCAACTCATTAAAGAACTCCAGAGATTCATCCAAAGTACTTCATAAGTCGAGAGAATTATAAAAAAATTTCAAACCGTATATCATTGGTAAGAAGATTTCTAGCAATCCCTTAATCAGGACACTCCATCAATCAAATCATTTATGGACATAAGTCAAAGAACCAGATATAGCCAAAAGAAAACAGATACAAACTGAGCAATTGTGGAATGTGTGTTGTTTCTCCAAACTATCCAAGAGAAGAGCTACCGGCCAAACAATATGTCACCAACTCTTTATCTGATGCTAACAAAACCTTGGTTCCCCGTTTCTGCCAATCCAGACTCCAGCTCCTAACTGCTAATTGCCACTTAGCTTCACCGACAACAGACATACTCAAAATTTTCTTTACTCTAACTAAACAAGAAAGCAATTAGTCCTGTACATCAATCGCTGCAGCTAGTCTCTACTCTCTACCTGCTCCTGCTTATCCCCAGTGAGCCAAGCAGAAATGGTCAAATTTATTTCAAGTGTGCACATTTAATATGTTTATGAGGTAATAAGCCATCAAACAGTCGGCCAACTCACGACATTAGCATTGATTAAAACTGTAATATATATATATATGTAATCTAGAAACAAGCAATTTTGGAAGACATTGCTTTCTTGTAAACCCAAACACAGACACACAAACACTCAAAACAGTCAATGGAGGTATAATTTTCCTGTTAAAGAAGTGAGCACATCAGGAATGACTTCATTTTACTATTATCCAAATTGTTGGTGCAAGACCATGGAACACAATATATTCTAGCCAACCATCAGACATAATAATCACAGTGACTACACAAAAAACAGTAATTATGGCAATCTGATTGAGGTAACTCCAATAGGACTTGTAGTTCATCATTCTCTAAATTGACCATAGAAAACAGTATAAGAAGGCAATGAATAGAACACTAACCATGCTTCCGACGATAGCGACCTAGTCGTTATGCGGCGCCGCCTCTAACCGCCCATTGCTCCTGACATAGCCCTAAGCCTTGGCCTGAGCGTCTATCAGGTTTTCTCCTTGGGGCCGAGCACCACCTTCTTGAGTTCAGAACCTCATCCAGCCACCACATCCCGCCGTCTGCTCCACCTTCGCTTCTCCCATGGCCTCAAAATTCCTTTTAAAAGATTCCGATCCTCTAGCCAAAGACTCGAACCAACTCAACCAACCACATGCGTCTATACTTTCACCTTGAGGATCTCCTGCAAAATTATCAGTCATCACTTCCCGGATGACCGCCTTCCGGCTCCCACTCCGCCACCGTGAAACCGATATGCGACGACATGACAAGTGTCAAGGCGAAACGGCATCGTTGGCAAAAACTCTACTTTGGCGGATGCGGACCATCACTAAATTTTCTAAACCGCTGATTTCTTTTAGGGCGAACTGGCGAAGTTAGAGCTAAAGTATACCCATAGCGGTTGTTGTAAATCTATACTTGAATTACAATTTATTGTAAAACTTGATCTAAATTATGATATTGTTGTAAATTTATACCTGAGTAATTGTTAATTCCATTAAAATCTAACGAAAATATTGAAAAAATGCTCAAATTGACATCTATAATTTCAGAAACTTGACAAATACCCCCTAAGTTTATGATTAATTTTTTTTAATCCATTATTCTTATTAATAATATCATATTTTTAAATAATTATATCAATTTTATAATTAATTTTACGTTTTAGTTTAGAACTATAAATAAGCTCAAATTTCTCCAACTCACCCCGCCTAATGACTAGCCCACCTCCAACTTAACCCAACACAGTAGAGGATGCTGGTGTTGGAGCTGATGTTGAATGACTCATTGGACACGGTTGGACTGCAGCGAGCCTCATATTGATCAGGTGGGAAGGGTTGGTCGGGTATCACATGATGGGTGTAGGGTGGCTCGGTGAGATTGATGGGTGGGGTTGAAAGAAGTTTAGAATTATTAATAATTTGGTGTTATTTAAAATTATACTTTGATAATGATGACCTGAGAAGTAAGATATAAACTTAGGGTGTTGTTTAGCGCATTTTAAAAACTAGATAGGTAAAATTCAGCATTTTCCCAACATTTTTCGTCATCAATTAACGGAATTTTTAACGGGTGTATAAATATGCAACAATATCATAGTTTAGAGTCATTTTTGCAACAAATTTTAGTCCAAGTATATATTTGCAACGAACGGTATAGTTTAGGTATATTGGGCGCAATTTACCCGGCGAAGTTAGGATACGCATATTTGAAAAGCGCATCTTAAGTGTTATAGTTTTGCTCTTATTTATCTGTTTGTCATTTTTATTTTCTCATTCTGTAAAAAAAATGCATATCTTATTTTTCTATAATAAAAATTATAAATAATTAGTCGAGTGGAAAGAGAAAAAGAAGACGAAGAGAACAAAATCCATATTTCATATGTTTTGATGATTTTTTCGGAGTCTACCGAGTATCATTTTTTTCCACTACGAGCATCATCAAGTGCAAGTGTCTTTTTTCAATACCGTAACATTAATTTCCTAGAGTGCATCACTACTTTTCATCAGTGCATCATTAATTTTCTACAATGCATCACATCATTCATACTATTGTATCATTAATTTGATCTACTATGCATCAGTACTCTCCTATTAAAGAATCAAGAATCTATTGTGCTTCGTCACAGCCGTCCACTATCATCAAGATCTCACAAACCTCATCGCCGCACCACCCTCAGCCACAAAAACGCCTCCTCCAAACACGACCGTAAAACCGACATCCCACCACCACCCTCCTCGAATGTCGACTCAAGCCACCATCCTCCGCCCTCTCTCTGCCACGTTCGCCACCAGCCTCGTCGGAGCTGAAGTACCACGATCTTGCCTGAAGCCTCATTAGAGCCAGATCCGACAAGCTGGAAGGAGGTTTAACGAGAGAAGAGATGAGAACACGTACGGTCTTGGAGGTTCGATGGAGGGAGGTCGAGCAACAAAGAGTCTGGAAGGGGTGGGTAGGAATTAATGGCGGAACAATGGTTGATGATGAATGAGTGGCATATTTTGTAATATTTTTAAAAGCTTAAGCGCATAAAGTCACCCTTTGTTTCTTTTAACAGTAAGTTTAAGAACTAAATCTTGAGATTTTTCAGGAAAATGTAACCGGGAAAAAGTTGAACGAGAAAAACAGTGGAAAAAATCAATTTGGAAAAGATCCATTTTGACACAGTTACATGCTATGATCTTTTCGTTCGGATATAGATTTACCTCTAAGTCTATAAACGATGAGAATATTCTGTCATAACATGTTAAACATGTGATCGCGTGCGTATATATAACTAACACGTGGCATTCATATCACGTAGTGGTAACTTAGTTGATAAATATCCATGTTATTAAATTAAAGAATTCGTAACATAGTATAATCAAGTGATTATTAAATCTTTAGAATTTATTTATTTATTCGGATATGAAACTTCTATTGATTGAGATTTGAGCTTCAGTTGAGCTTGGCTTAGAAGCAAGGTGTTATGGGAAAACAAAAATAAAGACATGATCGATGATCGTAAGTAGCAACTTGCGTCCTTATTTAACATTGTGTGGTATTCTCGCAAGCTCATGGGGTGATGCTCATATATGAGTATGATTTTTATATGAAACCCGTTTTAATATCACTACTATAGACTCATATAAGAAATAATTAAAAGAAATAAAATAAAAAGCTAACTAATGCAGAGCAAATTACATTTAATCTTATACTAATAATTACTCTAGTAGACTTTCACATTTGAGAATTTGATGAAGCTGTTGTTGTAATGGGAAAATTCCCTGCAACGTTGGACGGTTGAAGTTAAAGGGTGGACCAAAATGAATAATAGAAGCGTTTGACCTGATGAACAAAGAGACAAGGAAAAATGATCTTGGGGATTGTGGAGGCGTTTCAATTTTCAGCCGTTAGTCTGTCTTTCTCGCTCACCGCTTCACAATCCTCTTGTCTCTCTCTTTTTTAACTTTCCACCTTAACTTTATATTGGTTCATCCAAGTGATACTGCGGGCGAGAATGCATGTAATTATGTGTATACATTTGTACTGGTTTCTCTTATTTCATACTCTCTCTCAATTTTTAATTTTAATGTCAACATTATATTATATAAAATTAAGTAACTTATATATATATATAAGAAAAATCAATATGTCCAGTTTTTAAAAATATTATTTTCAATTTTTAGGCAATTCTTTCTAATTAAATACTCCATCCGTCCCCGAAAGATTGAAGAATTTGGTTGGGCGCGGAGATTAAGGTGAATGTGAGATTTTTAATAAGTTTACTTAATTGCCCCTTGATTGAAAGTGCACAAAAAACGAGGTAGAAAAAATAAAGATAAATTGGAGATAGTTTAATAACTTTAAAAGTGAGAAATTTCCTTTTAAGGAAAGTGATCAATTTTTCTGGGACAGCCCAAAAATGAAATGTGTTCAATTTTTCAGGGACGTAGGGGGTATTAAATTAAATAAAAATTCGAAAAACAAATGTTACAATTAAATAGGAACGAAGAGAGTAATAAAAGTTCTTCAATTAATCAGGTTCTTATTTGACCCAACCGTGACAATTATAATTCGGTTGGTCATTAATTATCATAACTCTTAATTGCAAAATCACATCGGCTAATTCCTTTGATTTGAACCATGACAATTACTCGATCGATGCTGTCCTCGGACATTATCATTGTGTCTTAATCCGTTCTTTTTATTTTAATCATTGAGGATTCTAACACCAATGCCAATCACTTCTTGTAAGTTTAATCATTAAGCTACTAGTTTGCTACACCGAGAAATGAAACGCCTAGCTAATTGCTTGTTTCCTAGTTTTGCTTCTCAATTTTAAGAGAACTTCTTATGTTAATGTAATTAATAATGCGTCACCATTGATATTGAACCTGTTTGGTTAAACTTTTTCTATTGGTCGTAAAATTAATTTTTTTAAAATCTATATATGTATAGCTTTTAACGTTTGATCGTCTTTGACATAGTGGTGAAAAGTTCTAGGAACTGGATCGTCTGCATAAAATTAATCAAAACTTTAACATAGTAGTGAAAAGATTCCGGTTATGCTATGCATATAGTTTCCTTCTCGATCCCCCTTTCACCTCCTTGTCCGCCTTGCGTAAAATTAAGAACAAAATTAGACCACACAAAAAAAACAAACAAACTTTTCATTCCATATTAAGTGATACATTGCACTTAGGGCTAGGTGGTTGCGGGCTAAAAAATAGTGCCAAGATGATTAAAGTGGGATAGGGTGGGATCCCGCTAGGATGGGATTGGATGTAATAAATTTGATAGGATTGTGGTAGGGATTATATCGCTAAATTTGAAATTAATGTTCTTTCGGGCGTTTTTGTATCCCATCCCTCCTTATCCATTGGTGGGTGAGGTATTATTTAATCCCACTTTTATGGGATAAAAATATTAAAAGGGATAATACTCCTTCCTCTCCCTCCATTTCTCCCGAGGGATGAAGGAGGAGGACCTCCAAAAATCATCTCATCCACCGCCTTATCCCCATTGCCAACCAAACGCACCCTTAGTGTAGAAATTAGATTGTAAGGTTTCTTTTCTCTTCTCTTTTTCGGTATTTTTATGGTTGGAAGGGTGTATTGGAGCATTTTGTTTTTTTGCAGCACCGCCACGGCCACCATCAATTTTCCGTCACCGCCGTCTCCACCACCATCTACGGGTATTTTTGTTGTATTTTATGAATTTTAGTATTTTAATTAGGAATTTAGGTATATTAGGTATTATTTATGAATTTGTTACTATTTTGTGTAATTTTAGTATATATTTTACATATTTTACGGAAATAAGAATATTTTATGAATTTTAGTATTTTAGGAATTATTTTAGTATTTTAGGAATTATTTTAGGTATTTTAGATATTATTTAAGAATTTGTTAGTATTTTGTGTAATTTTAGTATATACTTTACATATTTTAGGAAAATATGAATATTTTGTTTATTTAAGTATTTTAGGAATTATTTTAGTATTTTAGGAATTATTTTAGGTATTTTAGGTATTATTTATGAATTTGTTAGTATTTTGTGTAATTTTAGTATATACTTTACATATTTTAGGAAAATAAGAATATTTTGTTTATTTTAGTATTTTAGGAATTATTTTAGTATTTTAGGAATTATTTTAGGTATTTTAGGTATTATTTATGAATTTGTTAGTATTTTGTGTAATTTTAGTATGTACTTTACATATTTTAGGAAAATAAGAATATTTTTTGAATTTTAGTATTTTAGGAATTATTTTAGGTATTTTAGGTATTATTTAAGAATTTGTTAGTATTTTGTGTAATTTTAGTATATACTTTACATATTTTAGGAAAATAAGAATATTTTGTTTATTTTAGTATTTTAGGAATTATTTTAGTATTTTAGGAATTATTTTAGGTATTTTAGGTATTATTTATAAATTTGTTAGTATTTTGTGTAATTTTAGTATATACTTTACATATTTTAGGAAAATAAGAATATTTTGTTTATTTTAGTATTTTAGGAATTATTTTAGGTATTTTAGGTATTATTTATGAATTTGTTAGTATTTTGTGTAATTTTAGTATGTACTTTACATATTTTAGGAAAATAAGAATATTTTGTGAATTTTAGTATTTTAGGAATTATTTTAGTATTTTAGGAATTATTTTAGGTATTTTAGGTATTATTTATGAATTTGTTAGTATTTTGTGTAATTTTAGTATATACTTTACATATTTAAAAATTTTCTAAAGTTATTTTCATTCACATCCTTCCAGCGCGAGCTTGCCGTTGAAGAGGCGCGCCGCAAGGCGGAGGAGGATCGCCTCAGGATGGAGGATGAGTTGCGTACACTGAGGGAGCAGGCTGAGTACGAGGTTCATATGAACCGTACTCTTGGCGAGAGCGACGTCGGTCCGAGGAGATGCAGCTCTTCGTACGGAGATGCGGCGGGAGTCCGAGGAGATGCAACCTCCCGTAGGACACTTTTGTAAAAACTATTTCGTTTGGATGTTTTTATTGTAATTTTGGTTACTTTATAATTAAATTTATTTATGTTTTTAATTGTAATCTATAAAACCTAATAAATATTATTATTATTGAATGATTTATTAAATGTTGAAAATAAAGAAATTATTTTTAAAAAATAAATGATGGTAGCGGGTTTGGTAGGGGTATGGCGCTACCAGGTATGTCGATTAGCGGCGCCAACGTGGCACTAGGTAGCGCCCGCTACCATGACCCCTACTAACGGATGGCGGGCTCGGTAGCGTCCGAAGTCGAGGAAGCGGGCAAAATGGAAGCGATTTCGGTGGCGGGCTATCCCGCCACCATGGTAGTGGGATTGGTGGCGGATTGCCCCTACCACGCTCCCATTATATACGCAAAGAAAAGACCACACAAAAAAAACAAACAAACTTTTCATTCCATATTAAGTGATACATTGCACTTAGTGTAGAAATTAGATTGTGTAAAAGATCTAAAATAGATATACTACTATATGATAATGTAATCATTTTCTAACCTAAAAATAAATTGTAGTGATAAAACAAAATATGTTGGTAATAATTTCATCAAAATGAAATGTCACTGTTCGTAGTTAATTCAACAATGGTAGAGGTCAAGGTAGCTGTCGAGGCGCTACCAAAAGTAGCCCACTACCTAGCCATTTACCCGATTAACCCATGCTGGTGAAAATGATAGCGGTTGGTACGCTACCCCACCAACCACCACCAAATATGATATTTTCTTCCTCCCTCGTTAAACCCTTCAGATCTCTCTCTCTCTCTCTATCTCTCTCTCTCTCTCTCATCTAGACCTCTCTCTCTTTCTCAATCTCCCGTCGCCTTGTCTCCGTCTTTGTCAATCGCCGACCTTCCCGTCATCTGTCGACGAGTCTTTGCTAGAGACAGCCCCACTAAGTTTCACTTTTTTTAGTTTGATTTCCCTTGTGTTTGTTCTACTTTTGTTATTTATATCAATTTATGTGATTTATATTATTTTATGTGAGTTTATATATGTTGATTTATATCATCATTTTATTTGAATGTATAAGGGATGAAGATAAAGAGGATAAATCATAGATGATGAAGAGAAAAAATCTATGTTGTATTCTAGGTTTGGGATGAATGTATGACTAATTTTGTATGAATTTAGGATTTATTTTTTTATTTTATAAAATAAATTGATAATGACTTTATAGCGGATTTTTTTGCACCTCAGATAGTAGCAGTTCCTAACGCCACTATAGAAAGAAGTGGATCAGGTAGCGGCATGGCCGCCACCCCACACCACATCAACTATATACATAATGAGTATGTGACATTTATCCATGTAGCTAATATTTGACAATTTGCCAACTCTTATATACCATTTTCATATCGATACGATACTTTAGCACAAAAAATTAAAGTCTCACTACTAAAAAGACCTAGTCTTTTGGCATGGACATCAAATTTTTGCAATGGATGTAGGTAGACTAGTTTAATTACGTAGGTAGACTAGTTTAATTACGTACCATATATAGAAATAGCCAAATATCTATCGATGATTTTTTTTTGTAATATACAAACGGTAACTTATTATAATTGTACTCCTATCAGTTGATTACTCGCGCGCAATTCCATTTACAACACTACCCCTAGCCAACCGCCAATCGAAGGATCTTTTCCACTGTTTCACCGGATCCCTTTCCGCTTCTGAACCAGCATGTAGGCATTACATGATTCTCTCAATTTCTCTGTTGCTTAAAACCATGACGCTAAATAATTTAGATTCCTATTTACAATAAAGAAGAAGCTTTTGATATTACACGGCTTCTCTTATAAATATCTCTATACCGCCCTCTCTCTATCTCTTTCTGGTTCCTTCCTCTCCTTTTTCATTTTTTTTTCTTTTACCTTTTTGCTTCCCTTACATGATTCTAGTTGGTCCTAGTTTTTTTTTCTTTTTATTTTAAATGAACGAAAGGAAAGTTAAAAAGTTAAGACCCGATAATCTCGATAGCATCAGCTAGCTAGCCACTGCCAGCGGCGGTGGCCCCTCCGGCTGGCGAGCTACCACAATCTCCGGAAGCCGAGAAATTGTCCCCAAAAGACGACGGACTCTGCCCAAACCCACCGCCGGACGTAAATTCCTCCAAACCCTCGAATAGATCGTCGTCAATAACCAGATTGGGTATCAGAAGATCCTCATCCTCCTCCTCCTCCTCGCTTCCCACATCCACCATTCCTTCCGTTTCGACCTCCTCCACACCAGGGGCTGCCGTGTGGCTAGTAACGGAAACCAGAGTAGAGGACGAACCTTCCGTCGACGCTTCTGCCGCCAACCGCTGAGACGACAAACCAACCCTGCTCCTGGTGCTACCAGCCAGTGAATTCCGGTAACTGGGACGCGGGTGGGTGTGATCGCCGGTGAAGGTAACGGTATATATTTCCGGATCCGATTTACTTTGCTCTACTTGCTTCCTCGCTGAACAGCCCTTGGAGCTGCTACATCTATAATAGTTCCTGCAATGGAATACCAAATACAGACAAAGTTGCAAGTCAATTACTTCTCACGAATATATTCTCCCATACTTTAACTCATCCCGGAACAAAACTACTTTAATGGCCGATATTAATTGAATTACCTGGGGTACGGTGAGCCTTTGATGGGCTTCTGCCCGTACTTCCGCCACGCCCATTCATCCGACGAGAGCTTGTCAGCCGTGACATGAGTCACCGTCCGTTTTTGCTGGACTTTCCTGTTAATAAAAGAGCTTGAACAAAGAATCAATGCTCTGTTTACTGCTCATGAAATCATTAGAAATGAAAGGTTCAAAAACGATTAGTATAAGCACCTTTTTCTGGACCTTGATGGGTGAGGAGCCGCGAAGCGGCAGAGAGATGGAGGAGGAGGATCCTGAGTGCGGATTCGATTGAAGGGACGTCGGCCGGCGTGAACAAGCTGTTTCTGCTGGAAGAAGAGAACCGGCGGAGATGGCGCGGAAGCCGGTAGTGGCGGTGGACCAATGCCTGACATACTTGCATGTACATCTGCCTGCAGGTCGGGGCAGAGTTGGTCCGGGGAGGGAAGGGATGTCACCGGCGGCGGATTCACCAAATCCGATAGGTAATTATCTGTGTTGCCGGTTGTCATCGACGACAAAAAGGGATTGCTGTAAGAGGACTGAAACGAGGACCCGTACTTTCCGATGTCGGGATAACGCTGCAGGAAGCCGGAAGAGTTGCCCTCTTGATCATGGAAAGTGAGAGAAGCCAGGCAAGCGAGCGGCGGTTCCTTCTCCTCCTCCTGCACCGTGGGCTTCCTGGATGAGCAGCTTTTGACGACGGCGGAGAGGTCCCAGTTATCACGGCCGTCGTCGTCGTCCATTTATGAAAGAGAGAGGCGAATCAACCTGGGGATTAGAGTATATGAAGGAGATACGGTAGGCGATCGAGTTTACCAAGGAGTAGCTAGCTAGGGGTAGTAGCAGTGACAGTGTTGTGTGTGTGTGTGGTTTGAGTTTCAGGAAAGAGAGACGGAGAGAGTTTAGGAGGCGCTGACTTCTAATAATAATTGTATGATGGATGCGAAACAGAGAAAATACTAACACTCTAGTGTAGTCTAGGACTATTAGGCAGTAAGAAGAGAGGGGTGTGGTGGAGCATACCACTCACTTCACTTATGTGAGTGAGAGGATTTCTCCATTATTTATACACCCATCAACCGCTAAAAGGTGCTATGCATGTGTGTCTTCCATCATTAAAACCCACGCAAATTCACAATTTCAATTGCAAATTATTAGTACTAGCTAGCTAATTCCATAATTAACCTCTATCTATTTTTCATAAAATATACTCCCTCTATTTGCAAAAAATACAGCCATTTGACTTTAGTGTTTCAAAGTTAAATGTTTGACTCAAATTTTAATAAAGATAAATAGTTCTAAAAAATTCATATATATATATATATATTTAGAAAACTTATATTCTAAATTATGATACACATATGAAATATTTAATTTTCGGTGTCTAAACATTCATGAAAAAAATCATAGATTAAATATTGTAAAACTGTCAAAACAAATGACTGTATTTTTTGTAGACGGAGGAAGTATATATAGAGAAAACGAGCAAATGAAATATTTTCTCACTCTAACAAATATTTGAACAAGATTAAAGCAATTTGAATTTTTTAGGGTGATAAAGTAAAGTGAGTGTATATAAGATGAAATTGGTTTTGTGATGAAGAACGGAAATTGAATTTAATAAGGTAAAATTTACATTTCGATTATTTTTAGTAGTGAGATAATTTCAAAAGTGTCAATTTTTTTGATAATTTCAAATGAAATATGTTTTGATTATTTTTAATGAAATTGGGTAGAAGATAAAAGTCACATCGAGGTACTATGTATTTGATCTAAGGGTTGCATGGGTTGTAAACACTACGTAGAGAAGTTGAGATTTACTGCGGTGGAGGCCGCAGTAGATGGCTTTACTGCGGCCTCCGCCGCAGTAAATGCCATTTTACTGCGGCATTTACTGCAGTGAAGGCCGCAGTAAGCGGATTTCTCTACGTAGTGAAACTGTCACTAAATTCGCTAAAATAATACTCCATACGTCCTGTAAAGATTGTTGTGTTTGACTTTAATGTTTCAAGTTGCAGTGTTTGATTTAAAATTTTACTAAGATAAATAGTGAAAAAAATAGAAAATATATTTTGAAAGTTTAGATTGTAAATTATGATAAACACACAAATCATTTAACTTTACATATCTATGAATTCATAAAAATAAATCGTAGATTAATTAATGTGAAAACAACAAAAAGGTTGCAATATTTATGCGACGGATGGAGTAGAAGCGAGGGTTGCTCCAAATCCCATTACTATTTTCATGCACCTTTTTGCGAAGTCGTTACTAACCTAGTGAACAATATTTTGGTGCAACCCGATTTAGAGAAAACTCAACCAACTCCCGTACGTGTCATCTTAATATTGGTTGGGGCACTATTGTTTATTACGGCACTGCCACTATTAATTATGAGTGACAATCATGTAATTGACATTGATGTCACAAATCAATAATAGCATGGCACATATAGAACTCCTCCAACCGGGTTGGAGAAAAATATTTTCCCTGGCCACTACGATTGTAGCAAGTTCGGCCACACTACGATTGTAGCAGGTTCGGTCACTACAACTTTTTTAAAGAAATAAAAAAAATCAAATTCTACCAAAATTAAATTATAACCCAGATCTTCAGCATTTTGTCTTCATCTCCATTCCGAGAAACAAAAAAACTGGATCTTCGTTTCAACCCCATATATTTATCACATTATTCTATATATTCATCTTTAAACCAAATATACAAAAGAAAACTCAAATCTACGTGCAATTGCAAGATCCAAGCTTGCAGATTTACGTGCGTTCGAGGTGTTTGGAGCTGGATAAAGGTGGAGTATGTCTGGTGGTGGCCGATCAACAAGTCGAGTTGCAACCATATCCGCTACAAAATTGCTACAACTTCTGTTGCAAGCTTACAGTTGATGCACTGTAAGAGAAGAGTGATGAAAGTAGTAATGTTACCTTTGTAGTGATGATCTCTACCACTATGTAATCTTCATGTTTGTCTGTTTGTTTTTTGAAAAAACCTGACGATAAAAAAAGGATGCTATAAAATTTATTTTACACACATTAAAATTTGAAGTCAATCACTATCCATACCATTTTTCTTAAAATAAATTCCCATCGGAATTTTAAAAATGATTCGCTACCTAAATTATGCGGAGTATATATATATTATTATGTGAGGGAAGTTTTCTTTAGTAAAGTAGGGCTTCTTCTTCTTCTTCTCTCTAGAGTTTGGAGAATAATAGCTTTGCTTTTTCTTTGACTTTGTGCAGATGTCAAACGGGGGGGCCAAATGTAACAATGATGGCTCCTATGCTTCTTAAGATTCCTACACGCTGCAGTACTAGCTCCATTATTTCACTTTCCCACTTCTTCCGTCAATTCTCACGCGCCTGGCGGTTTCAGCATTAACAACCTCCTGCCCTGCTGCCTGCAATTGAACCACACTTTTGTTTCAAGACTTGTGCACATTCTCATTAAGATTTCTTTTTTCTTTTTAATGCAAATAGGATTTTTTTATTAAAAAAAATGTTACATCTTTATTTAAAGATAATTTAGGTGGAAAACTTTTTAATAAATACTCTATACGTCAAGAAAAGTCATATACATTTACTTTTTAGGTGATCTGATCGAAAATTTTCTCTCCAAAATTACTAAACTATCTTAACTTTATATTTACTTTCTCTATGTCGTTTTTCATGCAACCTCAACTCAAATTAAACTATATAATCTTAATCTTCATATTTATTTAAACTATAAAACTTTTTAAGAGTATCACACCAACAAAATTCCGGTGTATCCTAAGAGTCTCTTACCAGCTCATACTGAAGGAAAAAAAATACCATATCGAACAATATACCCTATGCAGGCTAGCTAGACAACCATAGCTGCTCTTACTCACAAAACCTTATTGCAACAACTTCAATTCTCTATTTTAAGAGATACTCATTTTTCATTGTCTCCGCATACTCTTTCGTATTTTAGACTCATTGTGACATTTTTTGTAATCACTCTTTCGTATTTTAGACTCATTGTGACATTTTTTGTAATCTTTCTTAGCCCTCTTTAATGAGGTTAAATATGGGCCATTCTATATTGAATTACAATGAATCATGTATTTTTGTTCTTTTTTTTATATGAGAAGGGACTCCTATGGAGGAAGTCCCAAACACCAGCACTTCTCTTGCATTTTAAAATATAGTGAAAGATAAAATTATCTAGGCATGGATTCACTAATCTAAAGAACCTCAGGTAAAGATGCAAGGTAGAAACTCCGATAGCCCAATAAGGGCAAAAGAGAAGCGAGAAAGAAGTACCAAGCAACACAACCAGAGATTACAAAAAGTGTGTGGAAGAATCCACATTAGCGATGTTCTTCAAAACATCTGGAAGAGAATTAATCGGTCCAACAACATGAACCATTGCGGGAGACCGCCCAGATCACCAAAGCAGTGGGAAGCTGGTTTCCTGATAACGGACAATGTAAGATTCTCCACGGCTTGTAACGAACCAGTACTCTGGCGGGTTGATTCAATAAAGCGACAGGCCTCTGCTCGAGATGGTATTGCAGCTTGCATCATAGAAATAAGCTTCATTGCATCTGATTCGATTATTACATGATCAGATGGATACTCACCTAGAAGCTTCATGCCCTCGTCTAGGGGTGTGAAACGATTTGAACGAGCCTAACGAGCCAAGTCTCACGAGCCTCGAGCTTGAGCTCGAGTCGGTTTTGAGACTCGAATAATAAACGAATTGAGCTCGAGCTCGAAAAGTTCAGCTCGTAAGGGTTCGCGAGCCTTAACGAGCTCATCTAAAATTACGATACTACCCTTCAGATACTCACGAGCCTAACGAGCTCGAGCCTAACCAAGCTCACGAGCCTAACAAGCTCACGAGCTCGTTTACTCAGTGTTGGGTCCGAATCGAGCCTAACGAGCTTGAGCTTCACGAACCATCGAGCCGAGCTCGAGCCTGTCTCGAGCCGGGCTCGAGCTCGAATTATCGGGCTCAATCGAGTTCGAGCCGAGCCCGAATTTCACGAGCTCGAACCTGCTGGGCTCCGGCTCTGCTCGAACTCACCCCTACCCTCGTCCAACGCCATGCAAGCTTGTATTGAAGGCTACAAGTGGTTTTAGCCTCCGCAGCAATCACTGAACCGTCCTCTCGTCGTATCACAACTCCTAAAAGCCACTTGGGTGGATCCCATCAGGTGGGAAGAAATGTTAAGCTTAACCCAACTAGGTGGCGGAGTCGTCCAATTACAACTCGCCCTAACCGCAATTGTCTGCCGCACATGAGAAGAGCTGCACCATTCACCTGAGTTTCCACTTGCCACACAAAAGCACTACACCAAGCAGACAATGTTTCCGTGGTCTCCTCCGTGATAGCGCTGCGGTACTTCCCGCGGTAAATAAGCTCATGATAAAGAGTCTTACCGCGCACGTGGCCTTGGTAAACATTTTTTTAATAAAAAAATATGTGGATGAATCCCATAAATATTCATCTATCACCGGAAACCTTCATTCAAACATTCATCTAAATCCTACCACAAAAACCCAAAAAACTTTACCGTTTGATTGATGGAGCGGCGGTGGAGCTCTTCATTTGTTGCCGCCAAAGAAAACTCTTCAATTTTAGTTCTTAAATTAGTAATTCCGTATATATATATATATATATATATATATATATATATATATATATATATATATATATATATATATATGACTCATGAATCATTGAATTATATATATGCAACATCAAACATTTTACCAATGCTGCTAAACTTTCATGACCAACTGTTGATTTCTTGAACGCATAGGATTTATACATAAAACATGATATATAGTTTCTAAATCTGAAAATTCAGTGCATGTTTGGCAACAAATTAGATGTAACTATTTAATTAATCAAAAATGCTATAAGTAATTCATCAAAAATGCTATAAGTAATTCAAACCGCTATTCCTAAATGGGACAATAATAATTTTCCCAATAATAATATCATAAAGTCAAAAAAAGGCAAAAAGACAAACCCAAAGCCCATTTGGAAGTTATTGGTTTTCGTACCTATATGAAAATTGTTTTCTAATTTATCCGTTAAATTGATAATTTTTATGATTAAAAATTTGTAATTTAACCACAAATTTAGTAAATTTATTGTTTTGAATCAAATATTATGATAAATTGGAAAAAAAATTGGAAAAAAAGTTGGCTCCGCAACAACCAAATGCACCCCACCCAAGTTTCTCTCTCCACGAGCAAGTAAATCCAGTTTTTGCCCCGAGTCTTGAATGTTACTTAGTATTGAATAACCAGGGAAGGCGGTGCCATGGAAAGTATAAACTAGACAGTAATGTACTGTATTCGTAATCTTGTGGCCCTTGCCCGCTTTGACGGGTCAGAAGAACAAAGACAAATGTTCTTCACTTCTTCCATCAAGAAAATAGAAAACAACAAAACAAAAAAAGGGGGGCAAAAAAACAAAACATAGACGTTCGTATTCATCTTCTTTCCAATCGGCAGTTTGGTTTTGTTTCTTTCAATGCCCATGTACCACCGAAAGAAACCTGAATACGCTATTGCATGTTAATCCATCACCCATAATACTATATACAAGGTCCTTCAACTTTTGATACGATCTTCTTTGCAAAAGTGTTAGTTTAATTCTGTGTTTTATTTAAAATGTCAGTTGTACACTATTGATCAATGGTCGTTTTTGAAGGACTTGGGAAAATGGCGTCTTGAAATGAATAGATACTTGGTTTACATTACACATAGAGTTAAATTTGCTACGGGTACATTCTTAATCTTCTTAAAAATCTCCATACATTACCATATCGTCCTTATTTTCTTGATTTCTCTAATTATCATCCATTCATCTATTAGCACATCAACTACCATATCAGTAGGGGTGTCATTTTCAGTGACTTATGGTATTTTCCCTCTTTATATGTGTTTTTTTCCTTGATGATGATATAGCATGGAGACAATGATCAATCGATCGAGGCACATTAATTTCTTAATCAACGAATACCCCTAATACATGCAATTAATCAAAACGCTCCAATAATTTGTTGACATTGTAGGAAAAGAAATCGCTACTCAACCGAAAGTGTTCCGAGTAGAAGCAAAGAGACTGAAATTTGATTTGATGGAAAAAGGTGTGACGGTATGAATTTGAGAAGCGTTATGATGGGTTAGGATAGGTAGGGATATTGAGTTAGAAAGCATGAACTTGCGTGTAAGCTCTATCCATACTTGTCAACAATTGTGATCATTAGCATTACATGCCTTGATGAGGAACGCTTGTTTTGAATTGAGGTTTGGCAAACGGCTACCATAAATGGAAGAGGGGAGGGCCCTCCCCCCCGGCCGGGAATCGGGGGCTTCATTGTATGTATACTAGTATAGATTGGGTTTGGCAACAACAGCGATGGTGGTGGTGATGGTGGTGGTGATGGTGAGTGAATATGATAATAATGACCACCAGTCACACCAATTCTATGTGAATTTGCGATTTTGTGTGCCATATCATATTCACAACTATCTATCTTATCGTTAATCTCGTTGCTTGTTCTAGTTTGAGTTGAGATGGGGTATGAACACAGTTGGTCACTTTTAAAATGTGTTGAGGGGTAACCCACCATCTTCAGATGTTTTAGCATCCACATGCAAAAATCTTTTTTCTTTTTCACCCTCCATTTGGGTTGGATTGGTGGTTGGGACAGACAGCCAAGGAGGAGATAATAAGAGCCTGGGTATGGTCTGGGAGATGCCACTTTGGGTGTAGTTTCTACTTGTTGATCATTGTATAGATTCCAGCACAAGTAGAGTATAGTAGTAGCAGTGAAAAATGGGGAATTTTAGGCCTTTCTTTGTGCCTTGTCCATTATAATTATGTGGATCTTGGTGGGCCTTTTTGCCCTACACAGATACTAAGATACAATACTACTACTCCTAGTGTTGGTCAAGTAGCACCACAACTTGTGAAGATGTTGGATCCAACCATGAGGATCATCACCTTCCCCAACTTGTCATGAGACCAAAACAAAACTCTGAAACTACTACTATAACTTATTTCAATACTATTACAACGTACATGGACAAAACTGGACAAGCTCATCCAAAATGATGGGCACGCAAGAGCAACAAATCTATAGACATGCTTCGCATAGAAGTATTGATCAGCAGTTGTTTTTGGTTTCTAATCAATAAGACCTATGATCTGCTGCAAATATGCATCAGCAACTTTACACTTCTCCTGTTCTTCAGCTTCTCCAAAGGACTAATTTGATGGTAGGATTGCAGTTGTGCAAACATATTTCAGTTGTGCCCCCCACGAACCCATCGGGCTGAACCTGTTTTTGGTAGGCCGGAGTAGTAGTCACCCACATTCCCAACAAACAACGGATCCCTCTCTTCATCTTTCACCTCATTAATCCTATTGTTTACCATTGCATTTCCTTGATCTGTCTTCTCTAATTCTTTCGTTAAATCTTCCATTGTCTTCTTTAAATTAGATTTGCTCATCTGCCCCTCTGTTGTTGAGACGCCAACCATGGTAATCTTTGGTAGGAAGGGATTAGTTTCAAAGTTTTGCCTCATGGATTCGTTTGATGCTCCTCCCAATCTACCAGAACGTGCAATGAAATGAATTAAGCACATATGGAAAGACAGAACAATGTTGCACTGCATGCAAAATAATTATGAAACTAAAGCATGAGGCAGGCACCTTTCATCAAAAATCTGTTGAGATTTGCCTTCTCCCCAAGGATGACCGAAGCAATTCCCAAATGGGAAGCGGAAATCTATCTTCCATCTATGGTTAGCTGTATCATCTTCAAATTGCTGATGTGCAGCACCTCGATCACTGTCTACGTTGGCTAGGCAGTTGGATGATGCATAAGCTCTCTGTAAAGAAGCCGCACTCCTAAAATATCAAAACCAGCCATCACAACAGGCAACAATGAAAAACCTACCAATCCATCTACCACTTTCCCTTTACAAGAGGAAGCTTTACTTCTTTCTTCTCACCTGTCAACTAGCAAATTTCCCCTTTCTGTGGAAAACGGTAGATAAAAAAAATGAAGGAGCAGGGCATGAGCATTCTACAACTCAAACCTCAAAGGCCTAGTGGTCCCAGAACAGAGTACAGGATTTTCATCATGCATGCATCACATGGCAATAGTCATGTTCCATACTGTGACAACTATCTCAATTCATCACTATTTCATACTTCCATGCAACTGGAAAAAATCAATGGTAATGACAGGTCTGGAATTTCATCTCACTATTCCTTCATAAATCATAAAAAGGTCGCGGCAAGGCAGATACCTGGCATAGAACTTGTCACTATGCTCTGCAAGAATTTATTGTGTTAACTAATTTAGACAATCAGTTGAAACTATAAACCTCATTCCACCAACCCCAACACAATTAAAACTAAGGTGCAGTATGATGCAACACATGTCAAACACATAAAACCAAATCCTGATGCTCGAGAGAATAGAATTACCTTCGCTCAAATGAATCCACAACATAAGGGAACTTCGGTTGAATGCCGGTGGCTTTCCTCAGCCACCTATTACCCAGGACCACCTTATCAACCACGTGGAGTAGCTGAATCTCAGCAGCTTTGGAAATCACACTCAAGGGTATTGCAGGTTGACCAATCTCATCCAGAACTTCTTGAACCTGCAAATCAAAACTTTCAATTGGAAAGAGGGCACAGAGCTTCCAGTTTTACAAAAATAAAATGATAAAAGCATCCATCAATTAGGCAACACCACTACACTATATGAAGTAATCAGACAAGAATAAGTTTCTTAAAAAGACTTGGCTAAAGCATTCTGCAATATTGTTTTTTCAATGTTACTGAAGTACTGACCTATCAGCAATTGGGAGAAAATAACATCCAAACACAGAGATGTTTACCTCAGGAGGCTCCCACACGCTGTCTCCCATTTCTTCGATCACCTCTGCTGCCAAGTTATCATCTATAACATCACGTCGGCGTTGCATGTGCCTAGTTTGAACTAAGGCATCAAAATGTTGATCAACGGATTCTTCAAGAATGTTATCAAGCATGCCTTTATCGAAGAAGTAAGGAGTATACCTGATACAGGAAATTTTAGAAAGATAAATTCCAAATCATGGAATAAGAATTTCTTTTGTTAGAAAATTTAGACTATAATAATCACACTAGAGAATCTGAAACACACCACTTGATGCCATCCGAAGTAGCTATTGCAATGTCCAAGTTTTGTGCACCAAATACAGGAACTCCATGAACCTTTTTCATTCCACCATTTTGTGGGATCTTTTTGAGAAGTTTATTGGCTGCTTTAACCTGTGCAAAAATGACACATTTATGAAGGGAGCACATAACACATGTTAAGTGGGAAAACTGGATGCAGTTAAGTCAAAGATTCAAAGGGGTTAGTTAAGGGTTTATATAGCAGCGAGGCCTCTCCATCTATTGCGAGTTGGTTCTAGTTTGGATGCTTTGACATGGTATCAAACCATTGCCCAGCCCATCAAGTCTCAAACCCCAATCATCATCAATGATTCAATAGTCCATGCAACTGGCCTGTTTTCGGCCATCTCACTGTCAAAAAAATGTGAAGGGGGCATGTTAAGTGGGATAACCCCACATGGTTAAGTCAGGGAGTTAGTTAAGACTTATATTGTGGTGAGGCCTCTCCAACTATTACCAAATGGTTCTAGATTGCACTGTTGGATACTTTAAAAAAAACAATCTGGAGTAAAATAAACCTCCAAAAAAATGAAAGGAAAAAAGAACAAGAAACCTAGGAATACAGAAACCAGATCCTCGACTGTTTGATTGTACCTGCTTCTCATTTGGGACAAACTGAAACAAGTGGGGCTTTTCCTGCACCATAGAAGCATAGGGTGTTTAAGGTTAACAAAAACACTCAAGAGTATGAAATATTAGAGATGTTGCATATTTATAAGAAAAATTTGCGGCATCTGATGCAACCACTGAGCAGCCCACTACCAAGGAGGCCCAACCTCGTCACAGGAGCAGCAGGCCCACAAATGCCCCAGCCAAGATGAGTGACTACGTTGGCATCCCAAAGAAGATATGACCGTTGTTGTTAGGAGTAAGACAAGAATGAATGATGAGTTGTAATTAAAAGGCAAACATTTCTGTTGTGAGCCAGTACTATATGTTTGTGGTGAATGAAGGGAAAGGTAGCAGAGCATATTTTCAGTCCCAACCTCCCTCTCTCTCTCTTCACCGGCTCACTCTTCTTTTTTTATTAGTTTCGTTTTGCCTAATTTTTTTTACCAAATACATACTATTACATTAACAGTCATGATAAGGGCTTGTTCCATTCTTTTGTCCTGATTCTTTGTTTGTACACCCTTGGTTCTTCATTACTTGAAAGGATTATCCTCTTTTCATTCTTAAAAAAGGAGAATAAAACAGGGTTTATTTTGTAGGTGCGAATGGATACTTGGTAGATCGACACTTATATGCAACATTTGAAAGATTCAGGATCTTATTTTACACAAAGAAGAAAAATGTACAAACCGAAAACCATTAAACTGAAAGATGAAGAATACCATGGTGCGCTGCAAGCAATCACAAATGAGACGCGATCACAAAACATGAAGAATATATAATTCAAGCAAGACAGAGACGTCTGAGCAGACAAGAGAACTAAATGACCAATTTCTGATAGACCAATTTCTGATAGGCAAAATAAATCGGCATTCACCAAAGACTGAAATTTTAACAGACAGTTGATCCGTAAGTTGGTACCTTGAAATGCTCATAAGCTAAGTCAAGACGGCAAGCACCCACCACGCCACTGGGAATATTCAATTGTTTTACATATGAAACTGAAAACATAACACCACGTTAACTAGAAAGCTGATTCGACAAGAAGCTATGAACTGACATGGGTAATGGATATTTAATATTAGCATTCCGAGTTTTTCTAGAAGTCACAAATCTGCAAAAATATTGATATACTCTAAAGCCAGTATCAAGATTGCACGATACCTGCATCCCCCAAGTCCATGAAAAAGCGGAAAACAGGACCGTTTCTCTCACTCTTTGTGATGCTTGAAAAGATTTTCTTAAGCCACTCTGGTGTTCTGCAGAAAACGTAGAAGGAAGATGGAATTAATGATGAATAAAATGCTTAGCTAAGACAGCAATAATCAATTAACAGCCAGATAATGAACAAGTTGGAACCTTTTAGAGATAAAGGGGATGTCGAAGTGGGTAGAAACAGCCATTAGCCCAGTTCCCGAAAGGTCGCACATGCTAAAGACCTGACCCACAAAGGCCGGCCCGCCGCCCTTGCCGCCGGAATTGAGTCCGGCAATCCTGACTGTCGATGGGAACCCGGAGCCGGAGGTCGACTCGGCCGACGAGACGCTCCTGATTAATGAATTTGAAGAGATTGATTCAGGCTGAGTCGACTCGGATGATAAGGAGGTGAGCTGGAGAGGGGAATCGGAGAACGGGAAAGGCGTGCAGATTTTGAAGGGCGGAGTCGATAACGTCGTTTTGGGAGTGGGGACAAGGGAAAGAAGAGTTGTCGCGGTGGCGTTAAGCGCGTTGGCGACGCTGTGACGACGGAAGTGGTTGTTCGGTGGCTCCGCCATGGTCATGGTTTGGTCTTTTCTAGATAGGATCGGGCAGAGGGAGATGAGAGTCCGGGGATAAAAATTACTCCCTACGATTGCTAATTGAAGTGGCAACTGGCAACTTTATCCACGTCAGAAATTCAATATTTTCTGATGTGGAAAATTGAGGCCGGGCTCTGTTATTTTCCCGCCTTCAAATTTACAGTGAACGAGAAAATGAAATTAAATATTGGGTTTTTAAGAAAAATACTAGTACTACTTGGAGTACTTTTTATAAAAATAAAATAAAATAAAGAAAATTGACATCCTATTAGTTGCGGATATTTTGACAAATACATGAAAATTGATAAAATCTGTTACAAATTAAAGGTTGAATGGTTAGTTTCACATAACTTAAGTGAAGTTAAACAAAAATGTACAATCAATATTCACGTAATTAATCCCAATGGACAGGGACAGTCTCACATGGGGTCACACAGGGGCACGTGCCCCATTAACATTTTATAAATTAGGGTACCTTTTGCTGGCGGATCCGTTTGGGCTGCCGCCACGTGTCTGCGAAGTTGACGAGTTTTAATGTTACTTGGTGTCATGGGGATTCGTGCGATATGCGTTTAACACGAAATTCGAGGAGGGGTTGGGTATCTTTTGTTCCTGTTCTTTTGAATGAAGGTGGTTCCAAAAGTCAGATCTCATTAACTCCCCGCCATAAATGTCTTATATAGTCCATAGTAATTGTGGCAAAATCGTAATATTTCAATATAACGTTAGTGGACACGTGTTTTGTATCTTCGGGAGTGTTTCTCCGGGAATATCTCGTGCTATGTTCGGGTGAGTTCTTATTAGGTCCGAGAATGTTACTGTTTCGTTAGGTTTTAACTTAATTTGGGTTTTTAATGGGGCCCTTATCTTGGGCTACTAACCAGGCCTTTTGCTAGGCCTTTTTTGGCTAATTAGGTCTGACGGCCATCAAGTCCCCCCTTAGCAATTAGGCCGACTAGAAGGAGTCCGAATTGTCCCTGGTGTAATTTCCCGGATTGTCATGGTTCCAGATGCTTGGCCTGAGTTGCGTATCCCCCTTTGAATTTTCTCGGACCACAATGGTCCGGTACTTTTGAATTGAGGATTTTGCCATCCTCCTTTTGAATTTCTCGGACCGTAATGGTTTGGGACTTTTGAATTGAGGATTTCACCATACTCCTTTTGAATTTCTCGGACCGCAATGGTACGAGACTTTTGAATTGAGGAATTTGCCATCCTCCTTTTGAATTTCTCGGACCGCAATGGTCCGGGACTGTTGAATTGAGGAATTTGCCATCCTCCTTTTGAATTTCTCGGATCGCAATGGTCCGGGACTTTTGAATTGAGGAATTTGCCATCCTCCTTTTGAATTTCTCGGACCGCAATGGTCCGGGACTTTTGAATTGAGGAATTTGCCATCCTCCTTTTGAATTTCTCAGACCGCAATAGTCCGGGACTTTTAAATTGAGGAATTTGCCATCCTCCTTTTGAATTTCTCGGACCGCAATAGTCCAGGACTTTTGAATTGAGGAATTTGCCATCCTTCTTTTGAATTTCTCGGACCGCAATGGTCCGAGACTTTTGAATTGGGGAATTTGCCATCATCCTTTTGAATTTCTCGGACCGCAATGGTCCGGGAGTTTTGAATTGAGGAATTTGCCATCCTCCTTTTGATTTCTCGGACAGTAATGGTCCGGGACCTTTGAGGCGGTTTACAAGCAGTCCCATCGCGGTTTATGCATTAACTGCTACTTTTTTTATCAACGGTGGATGTGGATCGTTTTGTGGCGGTTCGTCTTTCCGGACATCCTTAAATAAGGAATAGTTCTTGAATTGTCATTCATCTCATTCTTGCTTCCTTGCCTTCTCTGCTCTCAACTTCTCTGTTTAGCTTTGTTTTTTCGCGACGGACAATCCATCGCTCAAGGAGGCGCTCAGTTTCTTTCAGAAGTGGAGGAGTGTTGAAGAAGTTGCCCCAGAAGAATACCTAGCACCATTCCTTAACCAGGCGATCGTTACTTCCGGCAATCAAGAGGGTGCTTCCGCTGTTGAGAAGTTCTACCGCCGACATCACTCCGTCGTGGACGCAGATGCGAGCGTCTCGCCGGTAACTCTTAGGTCACCTACTCGTTGCCGCTTTCTCCGTCCTGTTTCTCGAGGTATTTACAAATGCCCCCTCCTTTTCCACTTCCTTCCTCTGTTCGTCCTTCGGGGAATCTCTTAGAAACGAGTTGCCCCGTACCCGAAGAGTGGTGGTTTGAAGTTGACCACTTCCGGAACAAAGCCACTCCCGAACTTGTAAAGCGCTGGCAACACGACTTCTTCCTTCCCCGTACCGTAGCCATTAGGGTATCAACGCCTGAGTGCCGTGTATACGAACCGGGTGTTGGTTGCCTTGTCATTTTTAGGTGTCAATTAGAGTGCGGGTTTCGGTTCCCCTCGCACCCTTTTGTTCAGGAATTAGCAGAATCCCACGGACTGGCCATCAACCAGCTAAGTCCGAACACATTTTGCCATATAAACGCATTTCTCGTGTTGTGTATGGTGTTCGGGGTAAATCCAAAAATTTCCACCTTTCTGCAATTTTACAAAATCGTGTCGAAACCAATGAACTACTTCTATTACTTCGGAGCTAGGGGAACTCCACAAAGAAGTTCAACCTCATTTGGGACCTGCCTTCGAGCAGGAAAGGGTGGCATGGGGAGTTCTTCTTCATGAAACCCGAAGCATCGTGAGACCTCCAAACTGTTCAGAAGGTTGGAGAACTTGTGGACGTGAATGACCCTTCCCACTTGTTGGAGTTGGAAGGTGCTCGGGAGAACTACGAAACCTTCCGGAGCAAGTTGCGACAGTTGGTTTATTGGTTCGTGGATGAGCATCCTGAACCTTTCACTGTCCCAATCAACTGGATCCTCATCACCCAAGGAGTTTTATCTTACTTGGGGATTATTCAAGGCGACCTTGGTGCACTTGGAATCAGGGAGAGTTCCCCCTCCCCCAAGACTTGGCTTTGGTCCGGCGTCTGTGGGGTGAAATCCCGCACGTGGTCTTTAAGGAAGGTTCATATATTTTTCTTCAACTTGTTTGTATTCTTTTTTGTTTTAACTAATTGCGTCTTCTTTTGCAGAAATGACCCCGAAGATTGATATCTAGGGCATGTTTAAAGGCTTTCACACAAAGGTCAAGCCAACCAAGGAGCCTTCCAAGGCTGGTCCTTAACAGCCTCCGGGGGCGGAGCCGAAGAAGAGGAAGAGGGATACTACGGATGTCCCGGACGTTGCTGCTTCTGGCCCTGCTAAAGTCCGTTCACCTGTTCGTCTGGAAGAGACGGACACAACTTTTGAGGATCTATTCGACGCCTACGATCGGGCTGGTCCTTCTCCGGACAAGAGAAGGCGTCTCTGGGGAAAATACAAGGCTACGCCCATCACAGAGGAGCAGGCTCCGAGAGTCTTGCCCTCAGACTTCGATCTAGGTAATCAACACTTGACCTTAGAGAATAAGTGTTTCTGGAATATCTTCGGGAACCTTTCCCGAATGTTCGGAAATGATCCTATTCACGAAGTCACCCGGACGCATTTCTACTGTATAGGTCCAGGCTGGAAGGAGGCCTAGGAGAAGGCACGACAAGAACGGGACGCCGAGCTTGCATGGTACGGATCAGATCTGATCCCCCGAGAGCCGAAGTGGCTCATCCATGAGGACCAAAACCTCATGGATGATGAAGATGCCAAGGAGATGGCCCCGGAGATCAGAAAGGGATATCAACTGCCCGGACCATGGATTACCTCGAGCACCAATTCCTGGATCTTGTCGTGACCATGGCTCGAATGCACGTGATGAGTGCCCAGATCAATTCTCATTTGGTTTCTGCTTGGTTACTATTACTAGTTTGTTTCTATCCTAACACCCTAATTTATGCTTACTGCATACAACTTGCCTGACTGGGTGGGCTTCTCAAGTCGTCCAAAAGATGGACGAAGCCCGTAGTAGTGCTGAACAACGGGCTACTGAGGCCGTAGCCGTAGTGGCGAAGCTTATTCAAAGAGTTTCTCACTACAAACAATTGCTCCGGGTTTCCCGGACGTCAAGCTCTTCAGCTCCGAGTGATTCTTCTTGGTGCAATCTGTCTCCCGGACAGTCTTCATATCTTCCTTGACTATCTTGACCTCTTCCCGGAGCTCCCTGATTTCTTGCTCCGAATGATTCTTGAGATTTTCAAGATTGACATCAAGGTCCCTCTTTTCCTTCTCAAGAGCTTCCACCCTTCTGCCGCATCACAACTCGCTCAAGTCGAAGCTGTTTTTCTGAGCACAGTAGCTGCTCAGAGGGATTCTGAGGAGGAGCTCCGAAAGAAGGTGAAAGCTCTTGAGAAGGAAAAGAGGGACCTTGAGGTCAATCTTGAAAATCTCAAGAATCACTCGGAGCAAGATATCAGGGAGCTCCGGGAAGAGGTCAAGACAGTCAAGGAAGAGATGAAGATTGTCCGGGAGAAAAAGGAGGTCTGGGAGGAAGCCGTGCAGGAGATGGTCCACTTGGCTATCGAGAAATTTGACCAAGGCTTCTGTCTTGCCCGAAGACAGATTGTTGAGCGGAACCCGCATGCAGACCTCTCCGGGCTGGACAGTTATGACAAGAGTCCGGTGGATCCTTCTTAGTGCGGGAAGGAATTCTTGAAGGCTCCGGAGGTGTGGTATACGAATCCTTCGGACAAGCGTCATTCACATTTGTGAAGTCTATGCACATGCGTAGTTTGTCACTGTCTTCCCGAGATGCTACTACGAGATTGCTCAACCATTCGGGGTAAGATACTTCTCTTATGACCCATGCATCTAGAAGCTTCGAGATTTGTTCTTTGATGAAAATTCTTTTGAATGGTGCATTGTTTCTCTTCTTCTGCCTCACGAGTCTAGCGTTAGGGTCAACGTGCAGACTGTGTTGGATTACTTTCGGGTCGATCCCGGACATATCACTCGGAGAGTAGGCGAAAAGATCTTTATTATCTTGAAGGAAATTTACAAGTTTTGCCTTACTACCCTCATGCATGTCTTTGGCAATTCTGGTGGTTTGTTCTCCTTCAAGAACTACTTCTTTGATTGTTGTTGTCTCTTCTTCATCCTCTTTTGAGCACTTCGGCCCCGGGCCATTCTGGGCCAAAGCCATGACGTCATTGGCCTCCTTCTGGCTCACATAGATTGAGGCGTTACCTTCATCGGTTTCAAAAGTGATTGTGAGGTACTTCACGTCACTTCTCATATGAATTGCTCCCTGAGTTTCTCTCCCGATGATTGCGTTGTAAGCCGAAAGGACGTCCACGACCTGCCACTTAACCATTATGGTAGTATACCGGGATTGCCCTTCGGGCCCGATTCCTATGAACATGGCAAGGAGCTCGATGCACCCGAGTACTGGCAATTCGTCTGGACCAACTCCATATGTGGCAGTTTTGACCGGAGTTAGCCTGCTTGCTTTTAATTTCAGTCCTTTGTATGCTTCGACGAATAGTACATCAGCATTCGAGCCGTCATCGCAAAGGACCCTCATGACATCGATGGTTCCTATCCGGAGGGTGATGATGAGTGGGATAATGCGGGAAGCGTACCTCTGTTCCATCCGCTCATTTGATCCTGGAGGCTGGATCCCCGTAGATCAATGAAGCTACTTCCCTTGCCTTCCTCATCCTCGTATTTGACCCAAGGGTGGTGGTTATGGTGTTCAGAACTCCGGTCGCATGAGGAGGCGACTTCCTCCCTTTGTTCTTTTCTGGACCGAGTGCGTCTCCTTGAACCTTCTCCTTTCCTCGGGAAGTTCCCTCTTCTGAAGGCATCTTCAAGTACTCCCTTAAGGAACCCTTCTTGATGAGGTGCTCAATGTACCTCTTCAACTGGTAACATTGCTCAGTATCATGTCCAGTATCATGCGCGATCATGTATTCCTCAGTAATAGCGTACATTTCTTTAACATTGGTGAGGTTCTTCCGGGATAACTCATATGCAAACCGGGAGTTCGGGAGGAGTGCCTTCGTAAATGCCATAATCCGGATGTTATCCGTCAGACCCGATGCATGTACCGTTTCTCTGTTGAATCGCTCAACGAATTCCCGAATGCCCTCATTTGGTCTCTACTTGATGTCGAACATCTAGATAGCCCTTTTGGTGGATCTTTTGCACCCAATGAAGTGGGTGATGAACTTGGTAGCCAGGTCCCCGAATGTGTTTATACATTCTGGGAGGAGAGAATTGTACCAAGCAGAGGCTGGACCTCCCAGCGCGACTTCGAAGCACTTGCATAGGGCCGCTTCGTTGGCACCCTTCAGCTCTATTGCTCGTTTGTACTTTCGGATGAAAGCATCCGGATCTCCCGTACCACTGTAGATCTCCAGTGGGTGGGGTAAATTGAACGTCCGGGGCATCTGGCTATCCCGAATACGTCTGGTAAACGGTCCATCCTCCGCAACCACATCGTACTTGGTTTCTAGCCTGCTTGAATTTCTCTCGACCTGCTACAGGCGGTGTAGCATTTGTCGTATAATTTCGTCCCGAGGGTCCCCAATTGTCAATCTTTCGGGTCTTGGGGATCGCTCTCTCCGGCTATCTCTGGGTGACCTGGACCTCTGCCTGCTCTGTCGACCCAGGGTATTGGTCTGTTGTGAACGTGGTTTGTTTTGCGGCCTCTAGGATCGTTCAGGCTGATGGCGAGGGTTGCTACGTTCTTCCTGGAGCACAACCCACACTGCTTGAACCAAATCCGGGTCTAATTGTCGATTATCGTTCCGACGGAGGCTGGAAGTTGGCCGTAAGGAAGTCGCTCCATGAGTAGTGTCTTCAGAAGATGTCTGATAGCTGGGATTGGCCGTCCGGCCGTCAGTCGAGCCACCTCCTTCCGACATGGATGGGTGGGGCCGTGAATGGTCCTCAAGCTCCGCTAAAGGAACTTGGGTATTTGGGCAATCACGTTTCCCACAGACGGCGCCATTTGGTGGCAGATCCGTTTGGGCTGCCGCCACGTGTCTGCGAAGTTGAAGTGTTTTAATGTTACTTGATGCCATGAGGATTCGTGCGATATGCGTTTAACACGGAATTCGAGGAGGGGGTTGGGTATCTTTTGTTCTTGTTCTTTTGAATGAAGGTGGTTCCGAAAGTCAGATCCCATTAACTCCCTCCATAAATGTCTTATATAGTCCATAGTAATGGTGACAAAATCGTAATATTTCAATATAACGTTAGTGGACACGTGTTTTGTATCTTCGGGAGTGTTTCTCTGGGAATATCTCGTGCTATGTTCGGGTGAATTCTTATTAGGTCCGAGAATGTTACTGTTTCATTAGGTTTTAACTTAACATTTTGGTTTTTAATGGGGCCCTTATCTTGGGCTACTAACTGGACATTTCGCTAGGCCTTTTTTGACTGATTGGGTCTGGCAGCCATCACCTATAATAGTATTTTTTTAGATGATAAAAAAATTTAGGGTTATTTTGACCAAAATCAATAAGATAGAGGAGTTAAGTAGTAACATTTGTTTTTACGAGGAAGGGGGAGGGTAGTTAGAGCTCTTATATGGTACTCATATGTGTACATACACATAGTAAATTAGAGGTCCAATATATAAATTCAGTTCAGCCCAAACCAACCCAGAATTATCAAATGACTAAGTTACCCTCAACCACTCTTCCTGTTCCACGACCCCTCCCAATACTTTGCAGTGTCAGTTCATTCGCCGGCGGACCAAACGAAGCCATAGCTGCCGCTTGAAGAACGTCCACCTGAACCTCCACTGACGCCCTTGGAAGCCGACACACCTCTCTCTGTCAACTCCACCGCCAACCGGTGCCGATCTCCGCCGAATCCAAGATCCAAGATCGGCGATCGAATTTCTTCAATCGGAATATGTGCGATCAGCCACCAGTGGAGTTGATCGACGTTGAAGGCTGAGATGAGGTGGTTTGCAATCTTAAATCTAGAGTAGATTTGAGGTTTTTGTGAGTACCTATGCTCTGTTGATCGAGTATGTTCTCACTCAGTAAAGTTGCAAAAGAGCAGATTTTGTTTGCTGATCGAGAATGTTGTAATTAATCTAAGTTCAAGAAGTGTCTATTAAGTATTCAAGAAGTGTTCAACATAGCGATTTATGAATTATCTCTTATTTTTAACATTGTCAATGATCCTAATATTGGTTTGGTGTCTTGAAATTTATTTTACACTTTTTTATTTTACGATAGACATTTTCCGATTTTACTTTAGACAATTAAAAAGTTATGGTAAAGACAAATTAAAAAAAATGTTACAACATTAGCAACTATTTGACATCTATAATTGTTAAGACAAATTGACAAGAATGTTACGCATAGATAGAAGTGTCTAAAATAATAGGTAGAAGTGTATAAAAGATAACAAAGAAGTGTGTAGAAAAATAGAAATGTCTAAAATAATAGATTAAAATGTCTAAAGAAGTTTATGAACATGTATGAGAAATATGCAATGTAAGAAATATACTGTAGAAAGTGTCTAAAATAATAAATGCAAATGTCTGAAATATTACGTAGAAGTGTCTACAACAATATATAAAATTGTCTAAAATGATATATTAGTGGATTAATTTTAAAAAAGAAAGCAGTACGAGGCGAGTTCGGCGGCGGAGCTCTCCAGGCCGGCAAGATCGTGTCAGATGGCCTCGGATAGCGGCGGAATTGGACGGGACGTTTCCGGCGGTGGGGGAGCTCGTCGTCGGCGCTTGGTGGAGTAATTGGAGCCTCGGTTGGAGTGGCTTAGTGCAAGTTTGGCTCTCGGACCTCCGTGGCGGGTTTGCTGGAATTGGTAGAGATTTGAGTTGTTGGTGGTCGAGAGTGTCGTGTTGGAAAGTGGTGCTGGAAGCTTTACGTAGCCGGGGTTGAAGGCGCAACCAAAGTGGAGGAAGGCTCGACGAAGATGTGGAATGGCGATTGATCCGAAGAAGGGGTATATTAGTAAAACACATTTGGTATGTGTAGGCATGCGCACCTTAAAATCAGTAGGGTAGTTAGCGTCTTACGTGTGTCATAAGTTAAGGTACAATTTTACAGTTGTTTAATATTTCCTTTTTACGCTTTTTTCTCTTTTCCTGTTACTGTGTATTGTATGTTCATTTGTCAACAAATACCCCGTTTTTAGTTTTCTTTTACTCCATCTTCTTGTGTAATCCGTGTAAGGTTGGGTTATTCCATTTTTCTCAAAAAAAAATTCCACCAATTTTTAAAATTTTCTCTTATAATTTCTTCTAACAACCTTCCTCTAAAATTAAAAAAAAAATCACTGTTTATTTGGATATATTCTTTCACCTCATATTTTTTCTAAGACTATCAAATGAATTTTTTCTTCAATATTTTTATTTCATCAATTTTTAAAAACTTAAATTTTTTTCGTCAAGTTTTTAAAAGAACACACCATGTTGTTCATGTTTAAAAAATCATCCAAAACTTTCGAATGTAAGATCTCATGATAAATATTATAAGATAAATAATTGCATTTAATTTGTTTGTGAATTTTTTATTATTATGTTGTGTACCATTTCATAAAAGTATATCATTTAATTTTCCTAAAATCAATGTATGAAATTGTCCCCCGAGAAAAAATCATGGACTCGCCACTGCTAGTGGATATGACACATTTACATTAATTGTGATAAATTAACGTTTAATGGTAATTTATTATTTCAATAAAACGTTGATAATATTCTCATTTCAAAATGAATTTTAATGACAAAATTAAAAAAATTGTAAATTTTAGTGGTAAAATTACATTTTTTCCCCTATAATAGAGGCTAAAGTTGGAGGCTTAAGGGCATTAGATACACTATTTACTATTGAGTCTCCCTAACATAAGATAGATCCGACCGCAGAGAAGTTGGGCCTCTCGTAGACGCCTCATCCTGTTGCAAATTAGGGGTGTTAAAAACCCGCAAAACCGGTAAACCGAACCGAACCGCATGATCCAAACCGAAAACCCGTGAATCAAGAAGCCGATAACCCGCGGTTAATTTTAGAAACCCGCGGATACCCGAACCGATCCGCATATGCCTATTTACAAATAAATTATCTAAAATTGCTTACTTCATCTCAATTTTCCTTTAAATTTCTTTTATATTATGTGTGAAAACCCATTTCATACAACAATAATACATGATTTGCAATATTATATTATTGTTCTATTTATGCAAACTACTTATCTTCATTTTGATGCTCTAGATATATACATTTATGATGCAAAATTTTAGAATATCTCCAAGTAAATTGAAATTTTTATAGAATAATTATCTTGTGTCTGGGGATACGCGATCCGAACCGCAAAATAGTGAAAATCGGCATGCCGTATTTAGAATACCCGCACTCAGTGGAGCGGATACTATTTTTCTCACTATCCGCCCCGCCCCGCCCCGTGCACACCCCTGTTGCAAATCATGAGGAAGAGAAGCTCTTTCTATCACACACAGTTCAATCTCAGCCCTTTTAGATAGAAAGATAGGCATCAATAGTAGTAATAGAATGATTGAATCATTAATAATGGCTGTCCGATTTCCCGCCGCCGCAAATTCCTGCTCTTCTTCAGCTTTTGCTTGTAATTCTCCACCAGAATCTGCCAGTTGCATGCTCGTGCTAGTACTCACTCGTAACCTATATGCATTCCATTGTTGCTGCAGATTATCGCCCCATTTGGAGCTTGGAGGACCTTCCGGCTTCTGGTTGTGGCTGCCACTTCGTCTCTCGCAGCCTCTTTAGCTCCGGCAGTAGCGACGTCCCCTGGTAATGAATCTTTCCTCACTTTTGTGTTTAGGTGAGCGCAATTCCGGAGGCTCATGGTTGTTTAATGTTTGCGGAGAGGGTTTGGGAATTGAGGATCTTGAGACATTGTAACAGTTGTAAGGTTATTACATTATTCAGAGGATTATATCTGGGTGTGGAATATGAAGAAGCACTGCTAATTTTACAGAAAGCCGTCTTCTGTAGGAATAAGATTCGAAGATCAAATAACCCTCCCATTCTAAGGAGGAATCATGTGAAACATAAAGCTAGAGCAGTAGCTGAGCATCTGGGTTCCCCACAGGATCCGATCAAGCAAAATGGGAAGTCTTGCTACCATCCCTTTGAGGAGATTTTGAAGTCTAAATCCGAAAATGACGAAGATGTAACGCTAACTGTTGCTGAAACCAGTAGAACGGTTATCGAGGTATTACATGGAATTACTTTTAAATCTTGCTGTTGGATGTATCGACTCTGAATAAAGTCATTCTCAGGAACACTTTTCTTAGCTAAAGTCCTAGAGCCATCACTATAGTGCACGAGCAATGAGTACAACTTTAGAGCAGCCAAACAACTCTATGAGTGAAGATGTCACATGAAGAGTTCATGATTAAATAAAGGCTCAAGTGAGCGATCCATGCCTGTACCTTAAAGCACTTCGAATTATTGGGTAACTTAAGTTGGAGAGTACTGATGATAATAAAGCCATTCTCATACCGGGCACCGGTGAGCAGTTACCTTAAATATCTTAATTAATGTAAGCATGTCAGTGATGGATAGAGTCATACCCTGAATCCCGCAATGGGGGAATAGAGGGACTTCCGCTAAATAGCAGTCCCTAATAATCCTCTTTTTTTGTTGTTGTTGTTGTTGTTGGAATTTGAGTCGGTGCTTCCAGTGGTTTGGTTGGATTGCGTTGCCTTGGAGCTCAGTTGCTAAACGGGTTGAGCTTTTGCAGGATGGCTACCGCCTACCTACCATAACGTTATCATATCTGCTAGTTCACAATCCCGATGAAATCTACCATTCCTTTGTGTTACTATGGTTTTGCAAGCCTTATAATTTAGATGCTGGCTATGTTGTGGAAGGTTTCAACAGTTCTTCCACGTACTGAAAAAATCATTTTCATTTTGGGCAGAAAATTGTTCCAGTCGAGTTTATTGATGACCCCAAAATCTTGTTTGAATTCCAAGAAACATCTGGTCCATTTTCTGTTGAAGTGAATGTTTTTCACTGTGATCAATAGCAGCCTGTAAAAATAGCATGCCCTGGCTAAACTAATGAAAATCATTTTCTTGTGGAACTCTTCACTATTGCATCCATCTATAGATTAGTTTAAAGTAGTTAACATACATCGTCTTTCGGATTGGCAAATAATTTCCCATCATTAGAGTATTTCCTAATGTTTGTGGTTATTTTCAGGTTAACACTAAGGCAACACTGGTGTTCAATGATTTGATAAATGAGGAAGTTCAGGAGAATGTTTTCTTGCCGGACTTGCTTTATGTGACTGATGAATATGGAAGTGAGGCACTTTTGTGGATTGGCCTGAGCTGCCTTCTATCAGATTAAAATTTGTTTCATTTTTGTTTTCGTTTTACTTTGCAGATATTTACTTTCAAGTGAAGAATGATGAAGACATCTTACAGGCGTTTACATCGGAAAACAGCTTTGTGGTATTCAATTTATTTCTTTCACATAGGCAGAAGCACTAGCATGCACAAACAAGGAAGTCATTTTCAAATTATGCAACTTTCATCGGAGAGGAACTTGTTATTAGTTCTCTATTGCCATTTATGAGAACATGAGAGTTATGAAATGATAGGATCATAGGACCACTAGAGAACAATTAATTAGATTGCTTGTTAGATGTTATAATTAACATCTTCGCAAACTCTTTAAGTTTTCACCTACTAGATGGAGGATACTTCTGTTGCTCAAAAAAGAAATTTGTTTACAGTGTCTCATTCTTGCATCTATTATTCAGTTTTTTTCTTGCCCACAAGTTCAGGCTTAATATCTTCATATTTGATACAGCAAGTCATCATAGGTTTTGACACTACTGAATTGATGAAAGAAATGGAGTTATTAGGGCTATCAGGAATTGAGTACGGGATTGAGGAAATTGAAGATGAAGATAGTGATCTTGAAGATGATGTTGAAGAGGACGACAAGGATGATGAGGATGATGATTATAACGAGGTTGGAAACTCTTTCTT
Organism: Stellera chamaejasme; assembly: GCA_024586325.1. Taxonomy (NCBI): domain Eukaryota; kingdom Viridiplantae; phylum Streptophyta; class Magnoliopsida; order Malvales; family Thymelaeaceae; genus Stellera; species Stellera chamaejasme. The sequence goes on along the minus strand of CM044982.1, from coordinate 5,440,277 downwards.
ATTCTTTGTTCGTGCACTTAAAACCATTTAATGAACTAAGCAATGATTATTTTTTCTAGCTGTTCCCATGTTGACACAGTTCTGTCCACATAAAACTTGTGAACTGCATTTACCTTTTAGGATTGGGTTGATGTCCTTGAAGATGAAGAAGACCAAGATGATTCTGATGAGGAACTTGGAGATTGGGCAAAATTAGAGACTATGCGCACCTCCCATCCAATGTACTTTGCCAAAAAATTAGCTGAGGTAATTCAGAGTGTAATTCTGGTTCTATTTAAGATGTTATTACTAATTATATTTGCCCATAACTTCTATTTTTTGTTTTTCGATTCTCTAGGTTGTTTCTCTTGATTCCATAGATTGGATGGACCAACCCCCTGCCGGTCTTGCAATCCAAGGCCTTCTGCGACCTGCCTGTGTTGAAGAGCACTCTGACATACAAAAGCACAAATCTGTTAGCCAGTTCCCTGATGTTGATAAGAATCAAGTTGATAATGTTGTTGAGTTGCATAAGATAAATGGGCACATGCCTGAATTAAAATCCTCTGGAAAAAGCTCAGTGCCTTCAGAAGATCCAGGTGATGTAGATCATAAGAACGGGATTTCTTATTATAAGCTGGAGATGGTTAAGATTCATCTGATTACAGCTCATGGGCATCAGGTTCTCTCTCTCTCTCTCTCTCTCTCACACACACACACACAACCAATTTATCTGCCTATCATGATGTACCTTTTATCTAAATAATTCTCTTTAATCATAAAATTTTATCTACTACATGGACTCTTTCATGTGCGAGGACTTACAGACATCAGAATGGAAAGTTCGCATCTTTGAAAAATTAAGTCAGATTAGCCTCCATTTGTTATATACTCGTATTATCTTTCATGGTGCTGCTCTAATTCCTGCTCCTATCCCGTCTTCCTATGACATTGCTTAAATAACGATTACTGATTTTTTTAATAGTATTCTGATAACTCAGCGTCAATTTTTCTGGGAAGATGATTGAACTTCTCTGCTTTCTTATAAAAAAATGCAGTTTAGATGTTATTCTATTAATAGTATTCTTTAGAGGAACGACTGTCATTTGTTTTGTATCTGCAAAATCTGTTTGCTGTTGTCTTGTAAAAAGATGTGTTGTGTACTGTTGTAGAAACCTGTTGACATAGAAGACTTCAGGGCAGCTCACCCTGATGCTATAGCCCACACCGCAAAAAAAATTATATCTCGACTTAAAGCTGGTGGTGAAAAAACAACACAGGCCCTCAAGTCACTGTGTTGGAGGTGTAAAGGCATACATGTAGAGGTATAACTCTGAAGAATTCGTTTCTAAAGCTGATTTGGGCTTGAGATTTCCGTTTTGTTTGCAATTCTATGTGAATCTGAAAAGATGAAAATACAGGAGGAAAATAGCTGATCATAATTGCTTCGAGATGAAATCTGTTGGAAATTTGATTTGTTACCCCCACTTAGAGATGATAGATTAGCTTGCAATTCATTGCAGGAAGCAGCAGTTATCGGTGTAGACTCGCTAGGGTTTGACCTGAGGGTTTGCTCAGGAACACAAGTCCAAACGTTGAGATTTGCATTTAACAGTCGGGTATGCTGGTTTTGCCAACTTTCCTTGAAGAGGTTTTTGGCCTTAAACACTTTCTGCGCATGTATGACTACTACTTCTACTAAGCTGTACACTTGCTATGATGCAGGCCACATCAGAGTATGCGGCAGAGAGACAGCTAAACGACCTATTATTCCCAAGGATCCATCATAAACCACATAAGAAGAAACACGCGCAGCAGAATGAACAATAATTCATCCTACGAGGTTCTCCATTCTAAGAAATGTACACGTCTAAGATGTGTGGATCTGGAGAAAAAGGCAATTTCTTTGTAAATCATGACCAAATGTATTTGTTCAACCCAGTAATTTTATGTGATCCATTCTAGTAGTTTTCTGCAGTTTGTTTCACCATTTACTGTGGTGAGGAGCTTCATCCTCCTCACTCAGCTGGCCTTTTTCATGCTTCGGTTTCTTTGTATTAAAATTTAAATGTGGCTAGATTCCAGTAATCATCTATGCAGATGACCAGCCATACTCATTCTAGCCCTTCACTTGGTGGGGTGGTCGGATTTTCTCAAGGTGAAGAGTTATATACTAGTAGAAGCAAGAAGCAGTAGGTTTTGTACTTTTATCTTCCCGACTCTGCAATGGACTGACTGGTGGTACGAAATCAATTTGGAAACGACAATCAAGAAAATGCCAGATGACAGGTGCTCACAAATCACAATCTAGAGAGCATTGTGGATTATTGGAATCAGGGAGTAACTGGCACCTTTTCACCTGCCCTAATGAATTTTCATTCCTCCCAGTCATCACCTATATGCTTCCACAAAATCCACGCCGCCCCATTGACAGATAGATGGATACCAAGCTAGAAGAACCAACTACCCATATATACAAAAAATTGGTTCATTTGTTTTGATAAGTTCACGGTATTTAATCCATGATTTTTTAGAAATTGAAAACTAAATATTTCATGTATATCATAATTTGAAATTTAAATTTTTTAAATATGTTTTTTTCTGAAATTTTTAAAACTGTTTATATTTGTTAAAATTTGAGTCGAGAAACAAAGTCAAATGAGTCAGCATGTTTTTTTACCTGCTTCATACGCTATCTTGCTGCCTTCCATTAAATTGGAGCTTCTGCATTCTCAGTCTCTCCTCACTGCCAGTCCAGAACCAGATAGCTTGTCTGTCTTCCTTACTCTTTACTTACGTCATATGGCTGCCAATGACGTCCCATGTTGTGAGACTATGTTCTGGGTCTATCTACTTATATGTGTGGCACTGGTCCTATTCGCAGGCCTTATGTCAGGACTTACATTGGGGCTCATGTCCCTCAGCTTGGTTGATCTTGAGATCCTCAGTAAGGCAGGCCATCCACATGAGCAGAAGAATGCAGGTGTTTGTTTCTTACCGTTTCAACTTTCAACCTCAGTTCATCCCTTAATCCAGTTGATGTCTACCACCTGTCTGACGAAATTTCCTTCGTTTGCAGCCAAGATTCTTCCGATAGTAAAGAATCAGCATCTACTCTTATGCACCCTTCTTATAGGCAACTCTCTGGCAATGGAGGTAATTTTCAACTTTGCAACCACTTGAGTATTCACAGACAGATGTGCTAAATCTGAACTTTTATGTCAATTTCAGGCCCTTCCGATCTTCATAGACGCACTTCTTCCAGCATGGGGCGCAATACTAATATCGGTCACACTTATTCTAGCATTTGGTGAGGTAAAGTGCTGTTCAGTTGGGTGCTGGCCAAGAATATGAACAGTTATGTTGATCATTAAGTGAGTCTGTGTTTTGGTTTCAGATCATCCCTCAAGCAGTCTGCTCCAGATATGGGCTGAGTGTTGGAGCAAAGCTTTCAATTCTTGTCCGATTCATAGTCATTATTCTATTCCCCTTGGCTTATCCTATAAGCAAGGTGATTGCCTATTTGCTCACTGGTTTATGAAACTGACCTCCAATTTCTAATGGTTTCCTGCCATTTCTTTCAAGCCAGCTGCTTGATTTGCTCCTTGGGAAAAGGCATTCTGCTCTACTGCGTCGAGCAGAACTAAAGACTCTGGTAGATATGCATGCAAACGAGGTAATCATCCAGACCTAATGCATGTAGTACTTTAAACAATGAAATAAGGCAAGGGCTATAATTTTCATTTTCTGGCCTATTTTCAGGCAGGAAACGGTGGCGAGTTGACACATGATGAAACCACAATCATTGCAGGAGCTTTGGATATGACACATAAGACTGCCAAGGATGCTATGACACCCTTATCAAAAATTTTCTCACTTGACATAAATGCTAAGCTAGATGAGTATGTCTGCATGCGTGTTAATTCCCTGTTCTTCCGATTTTTCTCTGTTTAAATTGTTTCTACTTCTCAACACATCAGGAAAACAATGGGGCTTATAATAAGAAAAGGGCACAGTCGTGTGCCTATCTACTCCAGAAGTGAAGCAAACATTATTGGCCTTATTCTGGTAAGAACACAAGGAATGAGATATCCTAGGTACTACTGTTTAGCTAACTACACATGGAAATTCTGAAGCATTTTCATTACAGGTTAAAAATCTGATCAAGTGTCGTCCTGGAGATGAAACCACCATCAGAGACCTCAACATCAGGAGCATTCCTAGGTAAATACTACGTGGATTCAGATTTCTAACTTTTGAGTACCATTTATCTGCTAATGTCTGGCTGCCGTTTTTCCACTAAACAACCTTGTGATGCATCACAGGGTACATGATCATTTACCTCTCTATGACATACTAAATCAGTTTCAAAAGGGTCACAGCCACATGGCTGTTGTTATCAAGTCGAAAAATGAGGTGGAAGCCACAGATACTGCAAAATCCAAATCGTGGACAGTGGATGTAGATTCACATTCGAACTGCAATGGCAAGCAAAACGGGCCAAAAGGTTAGTTTCTTGCGGCCCATGTAAGTTGGGTTTGCTGATGGAAGATGCTTCTTGGCCTTCACCTCCTGTTTATATGCCAACCCTTCAATCACAACTGTCATGCATCAATGGAAAATATCAATAATAATGATAATAAACACGTGTAAAGGACTCGTATATCTGGTTTTAATTATACATTAGTGTAAAGCATCTGTTTCCGGTGATAGGTTGTCTGGCAAGCAAATGAGTTTGCAGCTTCTCTCTGCAGGAAATAATCATGATGTCAGTTGCTTATCAAATCAAACTCCAATCTCTAAGAAATGGGAACAGTTGGATGCAATTGAAACAAGGGTGAATTTAGACTGCCGGCCAGCTTCAGATGAAGAGGTTCTTGGGATAATAACACTGGAGGATGTTATGGAGGAACTTCTCCAGGTACTTACATTTCCTTTAACCCTCAGTGATTCTTTCTATATAAATGTTTGAGACCTTTTCACTTCCTGTTAGTCCAATATATACCGCGATTTAATTTTGCAGGAGGAGATATGGGATGAAACCGACGAGTATGTAGATGTCCACAACAGGTAGTATACATGTACTATATGTGTGCATCAAGGTAAACTGCTAGTGTCATAACTGTTTGATGCCATGCCATGATCCTTGTCTCATCAGAAGCCTTTTCTCTTTCAGCCTTAGGATCAATATGCAGCCGTCACGAGGTTCCCCATTTAGGTCTCCTGGAAGAGCCATTTCGAGCCCAGGTTCTGCAGGAAGTCAAACGTCTACTCGGCGCTCACCCATTTCTCGTTACAGTCAGTCACCAAAGCTGTCTGCTTCCCCTATGCCAAAATCTCCACTGTCAGGATCCACTCAGCAGGTACGTGAAAGGAACTGGTTCAAACAGGACTACAATATTGATCAAGTTAGTAGTAATATACGAGTATTTATTGTACATTTGTGAGTATTGATATTTGATTCAGCAGGTGTCAAGCACATGGTATGAGAAGCTGGAAAAGAAACAAGATCCATAGCCTTCCTTTCTTCAACATTAGACTACACAATATTGTGTGTGTAGAAATAACATTGATGCATGCCTTGTTGTATGTGCTATAAAGATGATGAAGATGAGTGTGGTCTTTCCCAGTGATGAAACTAGGATATAGTACTCGGGTCATGACAAGATCGATTCAAATGGAGTATTATTTTCATTCGAGTAAACTACTTAATTAAGACAATTTAATTTAAGTAACTCTCAATTTAAATAAAAAGAATTATAATCGAAAACGCACTAGAACGAACAAGTCTTTCAAACAAGAACTCTTGCAGATCCTTCTCAATATACATAAAAGGACTATTGGCAAGCAACTCATTACTCATCTTATTTCGTGGAGTATTTCATATTTCAGCTTTCACCGGTTCCATACCTGGAAATGCACATTCTGTAGTAGCAGTAGGCTTACACAAAGTTAAAATCAGATGAACTAATTTATCCACAAGAAAATAAATGTCTCTTCTCAGCATCGCAAACTTAACATATTTCACCAACAAGCCTTTAAAATAAATGATATTTTAGCAACTTGAGTTCGTGACACGTAAATCTTGGGAATAGTATTCTGTATGTGACACAAAAATTGATACCTACAACTCTTTTTTTAATTTTTAATTTGATATCCCATAAAAATTGATACATTAAGAAAACTTTTACAAAATTTATTACCTTCATTGTTTATCCATTAATCACTTGAAAAGTTGTTCTTATGTTATATATAATTTTTTAGTCTCAGATTATCTGCATACCTTAATTATTTTCAGGTCTAGTTTAATATTGGACAGAGGAAGTATCATTGAATCTGGAAGAGATCTATCTCTCCAACACAACGGCTGAAAATCAATTGTAGCGGTAGCCTTACAGTCTGGGCGGCGGCCTCCTGGTGCCCCTCCCTGTAATGTTGCTTGGTGGACCGGTGGAGTGGTTGTTACACTGATTCGTAAGGGTGTAAATCGGGTCAACCCGACGGGTTCGGGTTGGCCCGAACCCGAAGTTCTAAAACCATCCATCTTTAATCCGAGCTCAACCCAAATCATAGTTTGGATCGGGTCAACCCAAACCCGATTCTTTCGGGTTAGAGTCGGATTGACCCATCTAACCCGAAAATACTTGTTTTACAAAATAAAAAAATTGAAAAACCAATCACAGACTAATCAATTCACCCTAACCGGTCAATCTATCATCGTTTATGTTTTACCTGTCCTTCTCACTCTCCTCTTAACTCCCCCCACAACGCACAACCACATCCCTCCTTTCCATTGAAATAGGGAGGGCCCCCTTCCCCACCATTATACACATATATTATATACACACAATCACTCAATTTTTTAAAAAATGTATACACTCAACTACACCTCAGGAGACTATCTACGAAAAATAAAACATAGAGGGGAAATATAGATCAGTAGTTCAGTATCTCTAGATCAACATAAACTCACCTACAACTCACAAGAGAAGCACATAAAAATATCCCCTGAGTTGAGCTCTTGAATAGAGCCTCCACTCTCAACAGTGACCGTTGCACCTCCCGCTTCGGCAGCCGTCGCCCTTTCATAACCAAAGGAGCCACCTTCATCATCATAGTCGTCTTCCTCATCGGCTACCCACAGATGAACTCAACAAGCCCACCAAACCGCGAGCCATGACGATCTTTGTGGTGGGGTTTTGGTTCTTGGACGTCGCCAACAACATGCTCCAGGGCCCTGCCAACAACATGCACAAGTGAGAGCGAGACAGATGGAGCTTCTGAGAGAGAGCCGAGAGGAGCTCAAACCAGATTCGAAGAAGGAGCAAGATCGATTTGGAGGGTTAGCGACAGAGGGATCAATTACTGGGAAAAATTAGTTTAGGGTTTCTTTGAAGAAGAAAACAGAAGCTCTTCAGGCTTCGATTGGGAAATGGGTTCTTGCCTTCTGGGAAGGGGTAGTTAACTGGGTCAAAGAGGACTGATTTTGGTTGATTGGGTTTTTCGGGTTGGGCTAAAGGGTGGGTAGCTAGGCCGAAAGGGGCGCAGGGATTGGGCTGGGACTGTTGACCTATGTATATTCGGGCTTATGGGTTGAAAGCGTACTTTCGGGTTGAACCCGAACCCGAACCCGTAAAATCCACGAAATTTCGGGTTCGGGCTACCCAAGGCAGGTTTAGCGTCCAAACCGACCCTAACCCGAAATTTTCGGGTTGAGTTCGGGTCGGACTTCGGATTTCAGTTTTTCCTTATACCTCTACTGCTTCGAGTTAGTTTGGCCATGGGCATAGCCGTGGAAGGATAGGTTTGTACATATAGGAAGTTTTGGATTGGGTTAATTTTTTTAAAATAAATAAATAAATTTGGGCTCATTCTGAATATATAATGTTATAATATATTCGGGCCAGGTTTACTTCGATGGTAGTTTAATTACCTAGAAAGCAATTACTATTAGTTTAAATCTGTATGGATGAAAATCATAAATGTCTGTACATAGAAGAGAGTTGTCATGGTGTACCCTACATAAGAAGAGCACTGGTCCGTCCTAGTTTTCTGCAATTATTACTAAGTCAACAACATAGTTTTAAAAATCGAATCGAAAGCAGAATCATACAGACATCGGTTCATTATTCAACCAGTTCAACCGTTTGGATCACCGGTCCAACCGGTTATTTTCTTAAAGTTAGCTATTATCATTCACTATATAGAATTAACATGAAATAATTTAAATATAAAATAATAATGCACATTTTTTATATTAAAATAATAATTTAAAATATAAATTAGTGGTTTTATAAGAAGGGAAACAATAATCTATTTTTTAATTAATTATGTAATTTAAAATAATTGAAAATTATTTTTTATGTTTATATTATAGTTTACAAATTTCTTAAAAGATAATATGAGAAAATATTAAAAAATTAAGGTGTTAAATATGAATTTATAAACAAATGTAGAATAAATTAAAATTAGTAATAAAAATTTGGGAATTTATGAAAAATTTCTTCAAAAAAATTGCAAATAAAAAAGGGAATCACCGGTTTACTCCGCTTCACCGGTTCAATCGGTTTTTCAGTTCTTGACCAATGCTGTTCAAAACCAAAAAACAGACCGGCCGTCAAACCGGTTTGCAGTCCAACCGGTCGGTCTGGTCCGGTTTTCAGATCCATGGCCAACATTGGCGGATCTAGGGTGAAAAATCAAAGTGAGCGGTGAAAAGGGAAAAAGAACACTCAATAATAGATAAATTTTTTCACAAGTGAAATACAATTCTTACATAGTATTTATCAAGAATTTGATCAAAAATATATAAGACTTGTAAATCAAAATACAATAGCGCATATTTCGAAGGAGTAAACTCCACTCCCAGTCTCTTAAGTTACTTCGTTGTTCTATTTGAGTCTCGTTTTAAGATTTTGTATCATTTTCAGCCCTTAAGTTACATTTTTGTCATATTGAGATATTTTCTTCACTTTCTCTGTTAAAATCACTTTGTAGTCAATGGTAATTATTTAAATGTCCATTTTTAATATCCAATTCAACACCTAATTCATTTAAAAACCTACAAAATAACCCTTACCTTTTTAAATTCTGCAAACTCACCCATCATCAAACCTAAATGCTACTTTCATTACCGTGGATCTCCCATGTGATCAAGATCAACAATTTCCTTAACTTCTTGTGATTACTGAAACTCACCTCCACATCTTCTTCCTCAAACCCTAAAAGCAAGCATCTGCTCTTTCGTGTCAACAACTTGTAGTGTTCTTAATACCTAACCAATCTATAAATTTAAAACATCATGAGGTCTACCACGCAATGCAACAGCTCTGCAATTTGGTCCATTTTAATTCCTGCAATGGCCTGGCAAGGCCAGATTGAATACAATCAACTAATGATTCCTGTAGTACTGCTGCCCCTCCATCTTCCTCGCCACCATTGCCGCCCCTAACAGCCGCCCACCGTCTCACACAGCCCAGCCACCTCCACCAACAACCTCGGCCCACGACGCACCGCCCTGTCTGCATCAGGACTCCGCACCAGATCTGGTGTCAAGCTTGCCCATCACGAAGCCCGATCTAGAGCGGGCTTCAAGCTGGCGGCGCGAGACTCACCGACTGAAGTGAACGAATGCGATAACGATGCCAAGTCCTTGCGAGTTGGACGCTCGGCCGCTCCGATGAGAAGACGAAGGCAGGCTTGCGAGGTGGGTTGCAACCTGCAGCTGGCTATTCTTTAACGAGCTTATTTGTGAAAAGGGCAAAGCGATGCAAGCAAGGTGAAGCACGGCGGGGTACGACGGCGTAACTTAAGGTTGGGGTTGTCTTATGTTTGGTAGTGGTGGGGAGTAGATCGTGGTGGGGGTCGTGCGTGGGCTGGCTTGCTTGGTGGGGGTTGTGAGTGAACGGAAGAGAGGGTTTGTCAAATATAAATTTATCTAGGATAATTTGTAATTTTTTAGAAAGTTAGGGTCTAATTGAATATTATATATTGACATTTACCTAAATACCTCACTTAAACGGAGATTTGACGGAAAATTTAACTGCGGGACTTCATTAGGATAAAAATGTAACTTAAAGGATGAAAGTGATACAAAATCTTAAAACATGACCCAAATAGGACAACAGTGTAACTTAGGGGATTAGTAGTGGAGTTTACTCTATTTCGAAGTATATGATATTCTATCTAAACCGCACTTTGCGATCTCCAATAGACTCAAAGTGATCAATCATTGCCTCTGAATCAATATCGTCCACATATTCCTTTTCAATGTGTGAATCATTATACAACCTCTAAGGAATTTGTCTTCCATCTTGTTTCAAAGATGAGTTTTGATAATTTTCATAGCTAAAAAGGCACGCTCAATAGTTGCAGTGGAAACAAGAAGTATCAAGACCAAACGAATCAATCTACCAACCAAGGGATTAATCTTCGATAGTTCCGTTTCAGCTGATTGTCTACATAATTGTGCAAGAGAAGACAATTTCTAAAAATCCTTATCAGAAACTACTTGACACTTGTAATACTCTAATTGTAACCTTAAAGCTCTTACTTTCGATATATTAAAGTCTTCGGGATAGAACTTCTCTGCAAGTTTGCAAATCTTGTCCACATCAAATTTCTTGAACTGATTTTGAGGATCCAATGCAGAGCTCGACATAAGTAGTTCTATACTTTACTTTGTGAACCTGTCATTTAGCTCCGTCATCTGAACATCTATAATCGTATTAAACATGTCAAAATGAGAGTGATGTTCATTTGTAACATCATGTTGTTGACAACCACGACCAGTGCCCATTGAGTAAGCTGCATCCATATTAGTCATTTTAAGACCATGATCTTCACCAAATTGTTGAACACTTTGTAAAAAAACTATCCCAACCATCTTCCTCCAATGCTTGAAGAAACGTCTTTACACTTGACACTAAATTCATAGCATTTACAATGTCTTGTGATTGCTTCTGTAGGACTTGAGAAAGTGAATCAGTAATTCTCATAAAGAGATACTCCCTTCGAATACGATCTTGTTCATTAACCAGAAATGTATAAATCAACTGACGTAATCCATGATCAACTTGAACATGAGGTTATTTTGAAGCATCAACTATGATCAGAGAGTTATCCACCTTCGTTTTAGGTGAAATTTCCATTTCATTTACAAGCAAACAATTGGGTATCTCTAATGTAGGAGTTTGATTGTCAATATCTTTCTCAACATCTTTCTCATAAAAAGAAAATAGTGTCTTCATTCGTTTGTTGGAATGGCGGTCGGCAATCGTACTTGGAGATCTACCTGTGAACATTGCAAGTTAAGACAAATTTTGGCAATAAATTAACATCGGAGATAAATTTTATATTTAACACATTTTCTAGTCTTCACATATGACATATCAGAAGCTTCTCTAATCTACTAATCCTCTTTGTTTTTTTGTTTTACCTGCAGGCAAGTTCGTTCTCATTATCTCAGACTTGGACCAATGCCATTTTGTCAACCGGCGGGATGAAAGAAAACTTAGAAAAGAATCAAAACAAATAAATAGCTACTGAACATATAAACAGTCTTTTTAATTTTTATGTAGCATATGAACATAACAACAAACAATGAATGAATGAAACAATTAGTAAATTCATTCAGATCAAAACCATGTAGGTAAATTGGAGGAATTGAAAAAAATACACCAGCTGTGAGCCATTTAAAATCTAAATACACAATCAAATGAGCAGAAAAAATTTAAAAACCCTTCTTCAAATTGCTCACCGATTCACCGAATTGAAGTGCTTTTGGAGTTTTGTAGAGTTTTGAAATGAAGTTAATCCAATTTCAGAACAGGCCCATGACGGCATGATCTCCACCGCAGCATCGCTCCACGAAGCTCGACGCAAAGTCACCAACCCCTCCACTCCACGCCGGCACGCCGCTCAATCTCTGGACCTGACTGAACCAAATTGGCGAATTCGCCACTGTACGCCACCCAGAAGACGCCGTGTTGACTGTTCTGTTGTGAATTGCTCCTAGAATCCTAAATTTGCAAAACTGAAACTTGAAAGTGAAAATGAGCTGAGGTGTGACTAGGCTTGGCAATGGAGCGGACGGAATCCGCGAACCGCGGGTAACCGCCGTTAGTGACAGTTTTATCCGCGGATTCGCGGTTACGGTTATTTTGCATCCGTTTTATTGCGGTTACGGATTACGGATAGGGGGTATCCACATCGCGGTTAACCGCCATCCGCGGTTTGCGGACACCCACCATCCACAAAGTTCACAGCCCATCAAAGTAGAGGCCCAAGCCCGAGCCAAGCCCTGTCGGCTGTGTGATATCAGTATCAGTGTATCACTGAGTCTCGAAGTCTAGGGTTCCAACTTTCCTTTCCTTCCTTCATCCCCTGACTTCAATCATTCGGCTTCATCGAAGACGAAGACGATTGAGCGAGCGACAATGATTCAACGAAGACAATCGAGCGAGTAGGCTTTAGCAGTCAGCAGACTCATCACTCAACAGGCCCTTCGTCTCGGATTCGGCAGCCAACCTCACCGCTCTCTCTCTCTCCCTTGTTGCCGAGCTCAAGAGTCACCACCACCACGCTTGCTAGGAGCTCTGGTCGCAGGTAAGTGCGATTGCTTGACCTTAAACGACTCAGTCCAGCCTTTTAATTTATGGCGATGCTTATGACGCAGGTTCTATTCGTTCAGGCGCCAGAGCCAAAGGTATTTGATCTGTGAATACTTTGCTTCATTGTTTTGTGGTGAATTTCTTGGAATTTTCTACTCCAATTTCAGAATTCCTTTTCCATTTTTCTGTTCTTGATTCAGTAAATAGTGCGAGGTCGAGGCTTCTGCGGCTGACTAAGGTGGCAGAGAAGCTTCAACAGGTAAAAGAAAACTCATCTTGGTGTGGTAGTGTAGTTATGTCAATTGCATTTTGTGCAACATGAAAATATGGACATCAGAGATAAATTTTTGCATTCTGAAGTTCTTTCTCTTCATATACATAACTTGGCTATGAAAATGGAAATGCCCTTTCTTTTCATGTAAATTTGGTTTTGAGTTTTATCCATGACATTTTTTTCCCTTTTGCCGTTTTGGTACTTGTATTCAAATGTTCTTAATTTGATCAGAATTGAACAAGTAGTCATACATTTGGGACAAATTTGATAGTTACTTTCAGATTTTGGAGCTGTGCATATTTGGTAATCCACTCTTCAATGAGGCTTCATAGATAGCTGTTCGTGATCTTTGTTTCTTCTCTTTGCTTCAGTCTTAACTAGTGCTTAAGAGCCAGTGTTACTGCAATTTTTCCGTGTTAAAAGCTCTCTCTCTCTCTCTCTCAATTTAACTTTTTTCTCTTCTAACAAAAGATATCAAGCAGTATTGCGTGAATTGGTTTCAGGCTATCTCTCTAAAGCAATCTCAACTGATCGAGCGTATTGCTTCAGACCTTGAGGTTGCGGAGGAAGATGATTCTAGCACAGTTCATATTGTCTATCCAAAGGAGCAAGCTATAGAGCATGAATATAAGAATGAAGGCCCCTGGCCTAGTGTTTCCATCATTTCTGCTTTCATGTTTTATCCACTGGGAGAAAAGCAAAAGCAAGTCAAAGCTGCTTAAGGCATTTAAACCGTGTAACCGTGGGTTAACCGCTAACCGCGGATACCCGCGGTTCGCGGATGTGGATTTAAATTTCTATCCGTGATAGGTATAATCGCAAATCACGGATACAAAAAAATCGCGGTTTGCAGTTCGCGAATATGAGCCTACCGCAGATTATCCGCACCATTGCCAAGCCTAGGTGTGACAGGCTCTACTCGTGCTCTGGTGCTAACGAGATTAGAGAGGGGTTGGTGATGGATTGATGGGTTTGGTCTGCAGTAGGGAGAATGGGAGATGGAAATTTGTGGTTTGGGTTGGGTTAAGGGTTGGGTAAATTATAAATGGGTATAATTTTTCGGACCAAATCTTTACCCAGTGGGATTTGGACCCGCCATAGGGTCAGTCCGCCACTGTATGTACATATCGTCACTATATTAAAAAGAAAATATCTTAAATGAAATGATCATTTTTAATTTGTATTTATTTTATTTTTACCTTTACAAATAAATTCATTCAAAACAATTGGGGTGAATTGAGAGAGGTGGAAATAAATTTAAAATTTATATAAAATGAGTTAATGATCAAATATAATCTTAATAATATATACAAAAAAAAGATAGCTGGAAGTAGAAAACAACATTTGATAAGAGTTGATGGAGTATTGCTTTGGCTATGCATGTTATAAAGATGGAGAAGTGACGATGAGGACGGCCGGCATGACATACACACATTGGTCCTACATACTATAGCTACGAGTATAGAAAACATCTGTTAGCGACACCCTAACCTTCAACTCAGCGTATGCGACAAGTAAAGAGACAAAATTGTCCTGCCGAGCATGCATCGATCTACATTTGTTTTAACTAACTAATTGCTAATTTTAAACTTCATTAATAATCCCTGAAAGAGAAAACCATTGACTAATTGTCATCAGCAGTCAGCACTCTGTTTTTTTACAATTATGGAACTATTAATTTGATACTAGTATTTTTAAATTTTACAATTTACATTCTATTAGCTCCAATTAGCTCTACGTCACCGGATTGCTACCCATTAGAGTTCTTTAAAAAATGGGGAAATTAGGATTAAACAACAAAGTGATCACATTATATTGTTGATTGAGTAGTACCGCCCCAATCACAACATGCCACATAATCCACTCTTGGGGTTAATTGCTCATTTGGTTCTATTTTATTCTCTTTTATCAATTACACCCTAAAGTTAGTTTTTTGTTGCTTTCTTTTTGTGTTCTGTTTTCTTTGTCATACTTGGGATTTTAGCCTTCCCCCTTTTACACATTGGTCCTACATTTTTCATTAGGGGGTTTCAATTTTACCCATTTTTAAGTGAGTTAAAAACAATTCATCACTTAATTCTCACACGTGACTTACCTACTTTTTCACCTAAAACTAAATCGGACCTCTGGTGATTTAGGTAATTCATGGTGAATTGAGATTGAAACTCACTAAGCGGCGCCCTCTTCTCTCCAAAACGAATCCGATTGAAGCGACTCCATTTCCGACCGACAAATATCTCATCTTGGAGCGGAAGACCCAAACTCAGAGCTCTCTCAACTCTTTTTGAATGATGATCTGGGAAAAACGATAATGATCTAACAAGATAGTGACGTGGATCTAACAAGGTAGTCATGTAGATCTGACAAGATAGTCATGTCGATCTAACTAGGTAGTCATGTCGATCTAACTAGGTAGTGATGTCGATCTAAACAACTCATCATGCTGATCATCATTTTATGCTGATCAATCAAGTATGTATGTCGATCTAATAAGGTAGTCATGTGGATCTGACAAGGTAGTGATGTTGATCTAACAAGGTAGTCATGTCGATCTAACAAGATAATGATGTCGATCTAAACAATGTCTCTAACATCATGCCGATCTAAATAACCATCATGATTATCACTATTTTATCATAATCAATCAAATCATGCCGATCTAACAAAGTAGTCATATGGATCGACAAGATAGTGATGTCGATCTAACCAGGTAGTCGTCGATCTAATAAGATAGTGATGTTATACGATCAATCAACTCATGTATGTCGATCTAACAAGGTAGTCATGTCGATCTAACAAGATAATGATGTCGATCTAACAAGGTAGTTATGTCGATCTAACAAGATAGTGATGTCGATCTAAATAACTCATCATGATGATCACTATTTTATGATAATCAATCAAATATGTATGTCGATCTAATAAGGTAGTCATGTGGATCTGACAAGATAGTGATAGCTATTTTACCATTTGACATATTACTTTTGTTTTCTCAATGTTACAAGCTTATCAATTTTTTATAAAATGTTGCAATTTACCACTTGCGAATTGCGGACAAGCAAAACCTTGTTATTGACCAATTCAAGCACCGAGACTGTACATGATCAAAATTAAGCAGACTAGGACAAATGATTTTCTCCTTCTTCTTCTTGTTTTCTGCAGCTTCAATTTTCCTAAATAATCAGTATATCTATCTAACAAGTAGGGGTAATAATAAAAAAAGAAAATAAAATAAAAGATTAAGAAATAAAGATATGTTGATGACTGATGAGGCAGATATCAGAGGCGATTGGAGGTGTGCGTGCATGATCTGTAGCTAGGTTAGCAGATGACACAAGCATTAGGATCCTCGTCAACGCTTCTTACGAAGTAATTAGGATGAGGAGGGGGAGGGTGATTGTGATGGTGGTATGCAGGCTGCTGATGATACTGGTAAGGCATGGCCACCGGATAATTGTACTGCGGCGGCGGGTAGTTATACATCGGAAACGGGACCGCGTTGATCATGGGTTTTGGTGCGGGTCCGTCTTTCTTATCCTTGCCGTCGGCGTCCTTTCCTCCTCCTCCCTTGTCCTTATTGTTTCCTTTCTGATCCGCCTGATCTTTCTTCTTGGGATCTGCTGCGGCCTCCTTCTTCTCCTCTTTGGCCGGTCCCACCGACACAATTTTGGGGTAGTAGAGCTTCTTGAGCTTGCTGACTACGCTGACCGGATCGATATCTCCGATGACCGTCAGTTTCTTATCCTTCATGTCCAGCGCTATGGAGTCCACCCCTGCAAGGCCAGAGACTTTCTTCATTGCTTTTTGCTTGTCCTTGTCATCATGGACCACCAACGTGAGCACAACTTTCTGGAAAACAACCAGGAAATTAATTAAATTAAAGATGAATCATCAAATATTCTGCTGCTACTACTACGAAAGAATTCAATAACAAACAATAGATGGTAGTACAATTACATACCTTCATCGATCTGTCTGAAGTGGGTTTTGAGGGATATGATGATACTCGTCTTAGAGCTAGTGATGAAGAGCTAGCTAGCTCTGTCTCTGTCTCTGTCTCTGTGATGGTGGGTTTAAGGTGAAAGACAAAGAAAGGAAATGGAAATGATGATGATGATGATGATGATGAGATGGAAAGGCAGGCAGGGAGGTTGGAAATGTTATATAGGAGGAGGAGTGAAGAGGAGAAGAAAGAAACGTGGACTGAGTGAGGAAGTGGTCAAGAAAGGCGGACTGGGTGAAGAGGAAGAGGAAGAGGAGAGGTCCGTTCAATTCCAGAGCCAGACAGAGAAAGAGAAAGACTCGTGGTATCTTCGCTTCTTCTTTACCAACTCAATTGTAACTCTCTGACTTGACTGACTCTCTCTCATAAAGTAAAGTGTGTTGTGTTGTGACTTTTGTGTGTCAAAGGAAGAGGACGAGAAAATTCCCCCAACAAGACTGCTCTCTCTCTCTCTCTCTCTCTCTCTCTCTCTCTCTCTCTCTCTCTCTCTCTCTCTCTCTCTCTCTCTCTCTCTCTCACTACAGGCCAGACCAACAATTCAATTTTATTCTTGGGAAATTAACAAAAGCCCCACTGAGGTTTAGCATAATCTTCACTTTCTTCCTGCATTTTCAGAATTCTCGAAAAAACCCCATGAGGTTTGTGAAAATATACAAAAATCCTCTTGGACGCTAACTTCGTTAGAACAACCGTTAGCTTTTAGGTGTAATTACAAAATTGGACCCTAAAACTTTTAACTCTAACAATTTTACCCTTAATTATTTTATACTCCTACATTTAAACCCCCACCTCCACAAAATCGAAACCCAAAACTCGGAGAGCCTAGAACGGTGGATGCGATTTAAACCCCCACCCCACCTCCTAATTCCTGTTGTAGAAGACGATGCCCCGATGGAGTTGCTGGAAATGGCGAGGCTGAGAGATCGAAGGGATGTGAAGAAGGATCGAGATCGAGAAAGAGACAGAGAATGCGAGCGGGAGCGAGACAGAGAGCGAGAAAGGGAGCGAGAAAGAGACTAAGACTGAGAGAGGGACAAAGGTCGGTTGAGTAGAACCAGCAAGAGGAGGAGAGACCGATTGATGAACAGTAGAGAAGAGGGTGGTGATGACAGTTCTGAAGAGAGCGTCAACGACGATGAGGATGATGACGATGACGGCGACGACGGATCATCTGTCCGGATCCTTCCATCTAGTGCATCTCTTTCATCTTCTTCTTTGCTGAATCATCATCATCAGCAGCAACATCATCATCGGATCATCGAAAGAGTTACCCACCACCGGCAAAAGTTTTTAGACCAACGACGTCGGCTTCCCCTTGGAAAGCCACCGACGAGATGATTGGTGTGTCGGTGCCTAGAAAAGCTCAGTCAGGTAGAGAGGCGGAAGAGATCTGGTGCTGATTCATTTTCAGAGCTTCCAATTCTACTGATGAGAAGGGTGGGTTTGCTGGTCTGGGCCATGGAGTTGGTGGGAGAGAAGAGAAGGAAATGGTAAATATGTAAGGGATAAAAAGGTTTGGGTATAATTGTTACTGTTAAAAAACTAAGGTTTCAGTCCTTGTAATTAAACCTAAAAGTTAACAAATCTTCAAACGGATGTTACTCTCTAGGGGATATTTGTATATTTCTTCAAACCTTGGGGGATAAAAAAACGAATTCTGAAAATACGGGGGGAAAGTGAACATTATGACAAACCTCAGGGGGTATTTGTTAATTTCCCTTTATTCTTCCTCCTTTCCTGCATTTCTTATGCACAAACAAAACGCCGTCGTTCCCACGGCGATCATCTCCACTAAACATAATCCGCGTCCAGGGAAAGGAAAAAGGGGGGGAGTTTATGACTTGACTCTCATATATTTGTGTCCTTATCATCAAACGTACGTAAATGATTACACTAAAACCGATTCTCTAATTAATTCCAAATATACATTCATGTTTGTAATTTCCAAAAATATAATATTGTTTTAAACAACATTTAACAAAGATGTAAGAACACGGTCTCGATTTGATAATTTTCTTATGTACCCTTATTAATTTAATAATAATCATATATATACTGACTGCAGCCAGACCAGTGAAGTAGACTTACCTCAATATTTTGTTCCCTTCTAACTATATGTCGTCATACATATCAGATAAACTAATCGCGATTTCTCTTTTTATTTTTTCTTTGCATTATACAAACGCTCTTACAGGGAAGAAAAACTTGGACGTTACTTAGTTACTTAACCATTCATGATATACAAATCGCTACTTGCAAAACATCATCATCATCGTCATCATTAACCGGACATGAGATTTGTTAATTAAAGGAATACTCCTGATTAAGTGAATCATACATACCGAAGCAAGAAATTTGGATTTTTTTGACCTCATGATAATCTTAATATTCAAATTTATCTCCATTTTTTCCATCAACCTTCTCATTTCAATTTTTCAAAAACTCAGCCTCAAAAAATTACTGCGCCTTAAATTAGTTAATAACTAGCACAAGAATTAATTATTTTTGTTTATTACACTACAATAAATTATTTCTTTTTGTTCAATCATATCATCAGATCTAGTCAATGGGTAATTAATTGTAATTAACTTAATAACCCACATGCCCCAAGTCATGTCCATTGAATTATGATCTTGATTCTCTAGCTTCCAAGTTAGGTCTTCGACAGAGTTCAACTTCAACGATCTGATTTCATCAACCATGCATGTGGGCTGCAATCCTTGTCAAGTTGCAAATTAACCCCTTTTATTTTAATTAAACAATTAATGTATTTACGTACATTAGGTGGACTGATCCGTTTTCTACGGGGTTAAATTAATTATGTTACACTGTATCTATCAATTAATATCATTTTAAAATGCTCATCTAAACTGTTAGTATGACAAATTAATTTTGATTAAAACTTCAATTTATAAGTATCATATTGATCTAATTACATTTTTAACTTGATCAAGAAGTTCACGACTAGCTTAGCTGATATGGATTTTCCGTGGATAAGCCAAGGTTTTGAGATCTTAATTACACACACACACACACACACACACACACACACATATATATATATATATATATATATATATATATATATATATATATTTTGATATATATATATATATATATATATATATTGAGTTCACCTGGACGCATTGTTAGAAATCATTACCGTTGGGGTTGATTGACAATGAGTTCATCTTTACTTAAACAATTAGTTGGTATCCTCTCCTACGGAAGGAAAAAAAGAATTTAATAGCACAATAACATTAAAGTGACATTTTTCAATTGAATAATGTAACTTATTCGAATCTGAAAATTAGAATCTTTTTTTTTTATAAGGTGGGGAAGACAGGGTTGGGATCTCTCACCTTCGGTTGCCGATGATGCACTCTTTTGTGGTGAGTGGTCGATGGAGAATGCAATGACTCTAATGGCCTTACTACAATGTTTTGAAGCGGCTTCAGGTTTAAAAATTAACTTGGAGAAGAGCAGAGTCTTTGGCGTGGGAGTTGAAGAAGAGGAGGTTTCCAGCGTTGCTCGTTCTCTGCGGTGTTCGGCGGCAACCCTGCCTTTTACCTACTTGGGGTTGCCCGTGGGGTTGAATATGAGTCGCCAGAAAAGTTGGGATCCTGTGCTGGAAAAAGTGAAGAAAAGGCTCTCGAACTGGAAGGTAAAATCCATATCAATTGGTGGTCGCTTAACGTTGATAAACTCGATCCTTGGAAGCTTACCCCTATATCATCTCTCGGTGTTTCGAGCCCCTGTGGGAGTGGTAAAAAAAATTGAAATGGTGAGGAACAAATTCTTCTGGGGGGTTTCAGGGGAGGGTAAAAAATTGATCTGGGCTAGGATTGAACGACTGTTTGGAGATAGTGAAGCGGGGGGGTTGTGCGTGGGTAGCATAAGGGCAAAAAATCTAGCTTTGTTAGGAAAATGGAAGTGGCGTTGGTTAAAAGAAGTCGCGATCTCGGGCGAAGGTGGTGGCTAGCATAAATGGGGGCCCCGGTACTCTTTCTCTGGGGATGGCGTCGATGGGGTGGAGTGTTTGGAAGGATATTCAAGGCGGATGGAGAAGTGGAGAGTTTTGGGAATGAGTTAGTTAACCCGTTCAAAAGAGAGGTGGGAGGGGGAATAACACTAGCTTTTGGGAAGATGAGTGGCTAGGTGACTTTTCGCTCAAGGTCGAGAGACCGTACAACTTAGATTTGAACCAAACAAGCACGATGTTAGAAGATTAGGTGGGATGATGGGGGTTGGAGCTGGAGTTGGAGCTGGAGGAGGATGTCGAGGAAGAACGGAAGGAGAGTTCCAACAGCTTGCTTTCTCTTTACGAGTTTTCATCCCAAAACGGGACAGTGTGGACACTTGGCGATGGCGGTGGCATCGGTGGCATGTTCACGATTCGATGTCTTTCACGAGAGGATCACGACTCATCTTGCAATAAGCGAAGGCGCCCATTTGCGATGGTGCAACATAGTGCCAAAGAAGGTGAATGTATTCATATGGGAGCGATGCGACGTTTCCTCCCAGTGTGGCATCAACTGGAACAAAGAGGTATTGTCCTGGAGACTACTTTATGTCCGCTATGTGCAGTGCTTTAGAGACCACGGACCATGCGTTGGTCCAATGCTCATTTGCTAGAGAGATTTGGCTAGCCACTGCGTTTTGGTGCGACACGAAGGTAGGCGGTCTTCACACTTTTCTTGACGTGCTGGGAGAGGACTTCATCTCTCAAGTCCCTACTGCATCTCGGTTTGGCATGCTATAGTGTTTGTCACTGCGTGGTCGCTTTGGAAAGCCCGCAATTCTTGTGTCATGCAGGGTGTCCCTTGGAACGCGTCTAGAATATTTGCTGATATCCAAGTGATGTCTTTTCTTTGGATTTCTAGCAGGTGTAAGAAGCTAAGATTTTCTTGGGGATTGGTTAATCGCTCTATTCTCAAAGCTACCGATGGGTTAGGGTGACTGTTCTGTTTTGCCGATTAGCCTTGTATTGATCGTGTTCGGGGGTGGTTGGTCTTAGGATGGTTGGCGTGGGTTGGTCCGCAGCTACCGCCCATCCTCATGGGCGTAGCTTTGCTTCGGGCCTTTGTTGTCAGATCTCCTTGATATTTTCTTTTCTTTTAATGAAATTCATTTTCTTGGTCAAAAAAAAGAAAAGAAAAATATGAGAAGGAAAAAAATCGAAGAAACAAGAAAATTAAAGATAGTGACAAAAAGAGTGGCGAGATCCTATTGGCCGAACTGCCACCGGAGAAGAACTCGAGCTGCGGGTTTTAGGAAAAGAGAAAGGGTTTCGCTCAGCAAGATAGTTGATGGGCTTTCACTCAAATGTTTGAAAATTGAGGAGGGAGAGATAGAGAGTAAATTGAGAGGACAAATTTAAATAATTAATAATTTATTGCTGAAAATTTGCAAACAACTCTCAAAGAACACAACTTACTCCCCCGTTCCACAAAGTTTGTCAACTTTATTTTTTTATTTCTAATGTATTCAATCTAAGGTTTTTTTCTATGAATGTTTTGATGTAGAAAGTTGAATAATTTATACAAGGATAAAGGGGTAATTTTGCCATTAATGTTTGGGGGTTGGCAATTTTTTGCCACTAAAGTTTTTTTTGGGGCTAAATTGCCATCAATGTTTATGAAATGGGGTTAAATTACCATTCTCGTTAATGGTTTGACGAATTCCGTCAATTTAATGTTTTTTTTTCACCTTAAAGTTTGTAAACCTCACAAATTAACCCTTAAACTTTAGATTTCTTACACTTTCATCACTGCCCCTCCACCGCTGCACCATCGCCCTCTGTCGCTGCACCACCACATCAACCGTCGTTGTACCGCCGCCCTCCGTTTTTGCACCTCCGCCAATTAATCAAAATTATGTTATTTTGTTTTTGAAAGTATCAAAATTGATTTGTTTATCCAAAACATGTTTGGTCGGTAGGCTTATTATTTAATTGATTTAGATTTCAGTTTATAATATCCATAGGAATCATTCAACTTTAAAATCAAAAAATTTTTGAAAAAACCAAATTTGTTGTGGTTAAACAAATCAATTTTGATACTTTCAAAAACAAAATAACATAATTTTGATTAATTGGGTGGACGTGCAACAACGGAAGGCGGCGGCACAACGGGTTGATGTGGTGGTGCAATGGCGAGGGCGATGGTGCAATGCGGCGGTGAGGGGCAAAGGGTCAAAGTGTAAGAAATCTAAAGTTTAAGGGTTAATTTATTAGGTTTACAAACTTTAAGGTGAAAAACATTAAATTGACGGAATTCAAAACCATTAACGAGTAATGGTAATTTGACCCATTTCATAAACATTGATCACAATTTAAATTTTAAAAACTTCTTATGTAAAAATTGCCAACGCCCAAACATTAATGGCAAAATTACCCTTTAGCCTTTATACAAACATCATAATTTGTACGTAATATGAATTTTCCAAATATATATATTTTTTTAAACAAAAAATTTCGCTACATATTTTATATTTAGGTTGAGTCAAATACTCAAACACAAACATATCAAAATCAAAGTCTACAACTTTTGTGGGATGAAGTGAGTAAATACTATCACAACTTTCCAATACTAATTGAATGTCGCAACTCATACAACAGAACACAGGCATACAAAACCTCGTTTAATAACTATTTTATATAGCTCAACACTCTCATGTATATTGATTATGAAATTATGAAATTAAATCAGTATCGTCGTCTGTTATAATCAATAACATACTCTACCACATACGAAAATTACGGGAGAAGGGCTACAATATTCACTATTATTGTTTGTACAGGGGTGTTTGGTGGGAGTGATAGAGATTCTACTTATCTTCAGAATCAACCATGAATAATTTATTCACAAATTATTCGTAATAAGGTTTGAAGCAAATAGTAGATTTTAGAAAATATATTTTCTCACTTTTTTACTTTTCATTGTTTATGAATTATAGTTCCATCCATCCATGAATTCTTAAAATACAAGAACCACATCAAAAACAGAGGAAAAAAAACTCGGGGTTGTCGCTGAGCGGATGAGGTAAACAATGAGGGATTGGGCTTAGTGGGCTTGGCCGTTTTTTAGTAGTAATCCAAGAACCACATAGAAAAGGCCGTTCACTTCACTTGGGTGGTTGGCCCAACAACATCTACGAGTAAATTCTCACTTCCTTGCAATAAAAACATTATTATTATTATTATTATTATTATTATTATTATTATTATTATTATTCCTCCTTTCACCAACAGAGTTCACTATTCCTCCTTCTCAAATGGATCGTTCCTTTTTCTTTGCAATTTATAAAGGAAAATTGACCATTCTTCATTTGAGAGGGGGAGTAGTATTAAAGGATATCTTTTTATTTCTTTTTGACCAAACAAAACAAAACAAGAGAAACCAAACACGTTCCCAGTTAAAGTGAAGGGTAAGCGGTCCAGAGAGGAAGGGATTGATGATTGAAAAGGAAGGGGCGTTGTTGTCATGTCCTCCTGTGCTGTGACTTTTATTATGTTATGTGCGCTTTCAATTGAGGAGGGAGGACAACACAACACAACACAACACAAACAAACAAGCAAGCACCACCATTCATCAGTGGCTTGCTTTGCTTGGTGGTAGTAACTATATAGCTAGGATTAGAAACACAACAACAAGAAAGAAAATAAAAATCTGGAGGAAAAAAGAAGAGACCTTTTAGAGGGACCCACCGCGTCAATAATATCTATCTCCGAGACTCATTTCTTTGCCACGTTGCCCACGGTGGTGGTTTAAAAAAGGCCACATCAATTTCAAGTTTCAACCCCTTCTTACTGTTCCTAGAATATCAGATTTCATCTTTTTAAGCGATAAAAGAATAATCTCGACCACGAGGTGATCCTGGAGGTGTGACGATGATTAGATTCTAAAAGAAGACACTGGACACTTTCTGCAGAAAGAGAGTGTGGGTGTGTAGCTTACCTTATTTGAGGCACCCACCCAATATATAGGGTGGTCTTGGAGTCCTGCGGCGAATCTTAATTTATCAATGCCCATCATTGAGATGGCGGCGTATTAATGGTGTAATAACAAATGGAGTTATTGTGGAGTTATTCCCTCCTCCTGCTTAATGCCATAATGAGTGTAATTCGCCGCCTTGAGGGCGGCAGACGCTTTACGCTAACGGTATTATACGAGGTGCCCTTGTTGGAAAAGGGGGTCTTCGTAAATGGGAAGCCCGTTGTGACGCGCCCATATGGCGTTTGCAGATTTGACAATACTGCCGTATGGCCGCCCATATATCAAGATGCCCTCCCACAATGGGAGGATGGGCCGGCCCTGTGCTCCGTTTGGATGAAGTATTTTTATGCAGTGAGCCCATGTGGCATTTGTTGTGCTTTGGAGCTGGTTTAGGGGAGGCGTAGGAGTCGGCCCAATGTTGGCCCATAGGTTTGGCCCAATACGGTGTGGCGGTTGCAAAAAGCGCTTTTCAAAATTTGCGCTTTTTGCTCGTAATTATGGGGAAGTCGCTTCACTTCCCATCGCGCTCTTCTCATACGCCAACCAAGTCAGTTTCCCAAATTCTTGCTTTTCTTGCCTTTTCGCTTTAGCTTCCTTTGCAATCTAGTTTCCATTTTCGGCGACTAGCGAAGAATTTCCGCGAGATTCAAGAACCCGGCCGTTGAATCCTCCGCTTTCATCTCCGGCGTCGAATCGGTAAGTTGTTTTCTTCGCACTTTCGATTTCTCGTCGCGACAGTGTCGCGAGTAAGGCGTCGCCGCGCCACTGCCTGGGTTCTTGGGTCTAGGGTTTAGTTTTTGAATTTTTTCGGTTTACTTTTGTAGATGGCTCCCAAGAATCCAAGCAAGCCCGGCGTCGGCCCTGATGTCGAGGAAATGTGGCCTCGAACAAGTCTGTCAGAGAAGAAAATGGCAGATATCTGCCAGAACCACCATGTGTATACGGGGTGGTTTGTGGGCTTTCACCAAATGGATGTGCCGAGGAAAGCGAGGATGTCGCTGAGTGACGATGCCATGAGGGAGAATACCATGGTGGTCTACGAAGCCCAACCGAAAGCCGGGTTGAGGCTCCCCTTTGTTCCTCGCCGCAGCTTTGTGAAGGATGGGGTGTTTGCCTCGGCAATCGGCCCCGAATGTGTTTACCACCGTAAACGCATTTGTAGTGGCCTGCCATTTGGCGAAGACGGCGGTGCTACGAGACCTTCTTACAGCTTCTATACGCTGAAGAGGCCCGTCGGACACCCCTTCTATCAACCGACCCCGAGGAGGTGAAAGTGGGAACAAAATGGTGAAGATCGGAGTCTTCGCTGAAACCACCAGCTCATGGGGGAGTTGGAAGGGCAATTTCTTCTTCATCCTGAAAGAAGACAGTTGGGGTTTCCCTGCATTCTTCATAAAGGAGAAGAATGCAAGGGTGTCAGTGAAGCCCTCTGTGTGGGCGGGTAGCGAGGGAAAGAAAGCCCTCGACGCCCTTTGTGAATGGATTCGGAGCGTGGAAAGGCTCGAGGGGTGTAAGGGTGCGTTTCCCTTCACTCTATCCAGCCTGGACGAGGTGGTCCTGCGGAGAGTAGGGTTAGCAGGCCCACCGTCTTCCAAGCCACGTTGACACCCTTAAAAACTGGGTGGAAGGATTGGACGGGGACCTCGTAGAGCGGTTCAAGGCGCTTTCAAGCAACCCCCACCGTGCCTGCTCGCCTTTCTTTTCATTCCTGTGTTTTTGTGTTTGCATATTTGAAATGCTATTATAACCCGGCCTTGTGTTTTACTACAGCCAAGATGTTGCACCCAAAGACCCTTTTTGCCAAGAAGCAAGATTTGCCGGAGGCTCTTAAAGCTAAGATGGAGGAGGAGGTCCCCGCAGAGCCTTCCCAAAAGGCTGTCGAGGGGTCAGCTGCAGTTGCAGGGACCTCGAAAGGCGGAGAGGCCCGAGGTGCGGAGGCCTTGGTGACGGTAGCTCAACCAGTCAACGTGGCTGGCCCCGTCACCGTCACCGTCGAGGAGTCGTCCGAGGACTCCGAAGAGGACATCATTCGACGGAAGCGTCCTCGACTTGCAGGTAGCATTCTTGCTTCCCTTGATTCTTTGGCTAACTTTTCTTTTCACTGTGTTCTGATTCCCATTTTAACCTTTTGACAGCAGAGGACTTGGTTGTGTCCTCGGACAGCAGTCCCAGTCCTGCTAAGGATAAAGGGAAAAGACCAGCTGCCGAGAGACTCCCGTAGCCCCGTTCGGGCGTTGGGAAACCCGTCGGCCTATTGGCGATGCTCGGAGGGCTGTTGTGACCCCTCGAGTGTATACAAGAAGGCCCTCGAGGATCCCCAAGACCCGAAGGGCATAGATCCAGTCTTCGAGCCTCAACTACTCGAGGACTACCGGCGGGAGCTGCGGGAGAAATCCTTCGACGCAAGGGTCCGGCCCTTGTGCAGGCACAGGACCTGTCATGAGGGTGACTCGTGACGAGTCAATCCTCCTCGGGAAGGGGACGTGAGACTGAAGGTTGCGAAGGTCTCGCGCTTCCCGAGACAGCACTTTTGAAGCACACCTCCTCGGGGCCCTAGACATGGCGAAGGACATCTGCTGTGGCCTCACTGGGTAAGTGACGAATCTGGATTCCCTTTGTTACTTAACTTTTTGTTGGGATGCTTTGTTTATATGGTCTGCGTTTGTAACTTGCGAAAAATCAGTATTGGCCCAAGGGCTGGTGTCAAAGATCGAGGACCTTGAGTCCTCGTGAAGAGCCTTGAAGCCAAGGCAAAAGAATCCGAGGAGGTGGAGAGCCTAAAAAGGCCTTAGCCGACAGGATGCCAAGTCGGGCCGAGAAAGAGGCCGAGCTGGGGTCTCGAGGAATGAGGAGGCTAACCTCCTTAGAGCCCTGGGCGTCATGGGCAAGCAGCTGAAAGCTTCCATGGCCGATGGGAGGAAGCATGAAGCCCTGTTCCTCGCCGAGCACCATGCGAAGAAACAGCTCGAAGCTGAAATGGAGCAAGTGCTCGGGGAGTATCAAAGAATGGAGGCCTGTTGAGGCGAAGGACAAACTCATCGAGGAGTTGTCCTTGAGGACCGCCCATGCCGAGGATCTGGCGCCAAAGGCTGCAGTCAAATTGAAGACAGCACCAAGACCCTTAGTGAGGTGACGGGCTCTGTGGTGGCTGATCATTTAGCCTTCAGACAACTAGAAAACCAAATTGGTTTTAAGTTGTACGATGGTGAAAGTGTTCAGCCCCGTTTTTGTAAAGCCCATTCTGAAAGGGCTGGTCGAGTGCGCAGGGTCACGAGGTGCCGATCGAGAAGATCGCCGACGACAAGCCATGGCGGGTGCTCGTTATGCCGAGGGCTTCCTACGATGCCGCCACCAAGTGGAAGGCATCGTTGATAAGTCAAATTTGGAAGCCCTTAACGCCATGAAGGTCGAAGACCCTCCTCGGCGACTTTGTTCGAGTGGGGTAGGGCGGGGAAAAGTTAGGAGCAGAATATCCTTACGATATTCTGCCCGGCATGTAGAGGATGCCCCGCTGTACCCCAAACGATGATGTCCCCAAAGAGGTTGTGGACTTGTAATTATATTTTTGCTCATTTTTGATAAAATACGTAACATTTCTATACGAGTATTACTTCCATACGAGTATTACAACACGTAGTGTTTGTACTTGTCTTTGCAAAATTGTTGAGATGAATTGTTGTAATTCGTCGTAAAGTGACTTTATTCGATGCGCGCTGCCAAGCAGTGACCTTGCAATTAATTTTTGAACTTACCCACCGAAGTGGGGGAACACTCTAGCATAGTAACTTAAACGTAATAAGGCCTCAAGTCGTTGACGTGGTAGTCGTTTTGAGTTTTTGCCTTGATAATCTTTTAACTTGTAGACGCCTCCTCTTTCCTTGCTATGTACCACATATGGTCCTGCCCATCTAGAACGAAGTGTGCCATGGCCAGGATTACGACCCGACAACTCCGCCTTGAGCAAGACCATTCCGCCCACGTGGATCTGCTTTGCCCGAACTTTGGCGTTGTGATCGAGGTTTGCCCTTTGTCGTAAGGCCATAAGCCTAAGTCTAGCACCCTCGCGGAGTTCCTCGACGAGGTCCAAACGCGCTCAAGACCGCTCTCATTGTGAGGGGCGTCGTAATATAGCGCTCGGATTGTAGGGACCGAGACTTCGATTGGTAATAAGGCATCGACGCCATAAACCAAGGAGAAAGGAGTTTCTCCCGTGGGTCCCCGTGTAGTTGTTCGATAATCCCAGAGACGCCGGGTAGTGGCCTCGACCCACTTCTCTTTTGTCCTCGAGGCACTTTTTTAAGCCTTCTTTGATCGTGCGATTTGTTACTTCTACCTGGCCATTTGACTGTGGATGTGCCACGGGAGCGTAGAGCATTTGTATGTTCATCCTAGTGGCCCAATCCTTAAGCTTTTTGCTCGCGAACTGAGTACCATTATCTGTGATTATGGCTCTTGGTGCCTGCATCGCGCCACGAGGTCGTGCCGGAGGAAGTGTATGACCTTGGCGGTTGTTATGTTCTCGAGTGGTGGACCTCTACCCACTTAGTGAAGTAATCGACAGCCACTATACAGAATTTGAATCGCCCTTGGCCGTAGGCATCGGGGCCGATTAAATCGAGGCCCCACAGCCGCGAAGGGTATAGGGTATGTCTCCGTAACCACTTCGTTTGCCGGTTGTCGTTGGATGCGAGAGTTAAGCTGGCAGTTATGGCACGTTCGTACCAAATCATGCGCGTCTTTCCTCAAAGTTGGCCAATAATAACCAAGGCGCAAGCATTTGTGTGCTAGCGCATCGGAGCCAATGTGTGCTCCGCAAACTCCTGAGTGGACCTCGTACATGATGAGTTTGGAATCGTCGGGGCCAATACATCGCCGCAAAGGAGTAGAATATCCTTTACGCCATAACGTGCCATCTATGATGACATGGCGGATTGATCGCGTCCTTATTTTCTTTTGCAACGCTGGGCCCTCGATTGCACCGGTTTGGAGGTATTGAAGGATTGGGTCCCTCCAATCAGCGCTGTGTTGGCGTCAATTGCATGTATTGTATTTATAGAGGGTTGTGCTAAGGTTTCGAGGATGCATCCGCCCGCCCCTTAGACACTGTCACCCACATGTTTTGATCTCTCGGGATCTTATTAATATTTAATCGCTCGAACTGCCCTTGCAAGCTTTTTACCAAGCGCAAGTACCTCGAGAGTATGGGATCCTTGCGATCGTTGGTCCCCGTAACACGGCTTACGACGAGCTGCGAGTCATCATGCACGCTTAAACGCCGCAAACCGGCTTTGAGCAGTCTTGAGACCCGCTACGAGGGCCTCGTATTCTGCCACGTTGTTCGTAACCGGGAATTGGAAAGCCACTCGTAAGCTGGCCTCCATGCCGTGAGGACCTTTGATATGAACGCCCCCCCCTGGGTTATCAGCACTGGATGAACCATCCACGAACATGTCCCATTCGGGAGGTTCCAACTCCTCTGGAGGGTTCCTCGAGGGCCGTGTTCGAGGGGATAGATGGAAAGCTCGGCCATGAAATCTGCCAAGGCTTGAGCCTTTATCGCTCGTCGAGGTTCAAACTTGATGTCATACTCCCCGAGTTCGATGCACCAACGGGCTAAACGACCGCTATGTTCCGGTCTGTTCAGGATATCCCGGATTGGTAGGTCCGTTCTGACAATGATTGTGTGGGCTTGGAAATATGCTCGTAATTTCCTAGCAGCCACGATCAAAGCGTAGATTGTTTTACGAAGGGGAGGGTAGTTCATCTCAGCTCCTCGTAATGTGTGACTTGTGTAATAGACGGGCCATCTGCTGCGGGCCCTCCTCTTTAACGAGCACGGGACGAGGCAGTCTTGTTTGAAGTGGAGAGGTAAATGATGAGTTCATCCCGGGTTGCGGGCATTTCAGCGTTGGCAAATCGAGAGGTGTTTCTTGATTTGTTCGAAGGCCTCTTGGCATTCCGGTGTCCAAGTGAATGCCTTTTTCATGCGAAGCTGTTCAAAAACGGCTTGCACTTATCTCCCACTTGAAATGAACCGTCCCAAGGCGACAATTCTTCCCGTGAGTTCTGGATTTCCTTAATGTCCTTTGGTGGCGCCATATCCGTGATGGCTGAAATTTTCTTTAAGTTGGCGTCGATTCCCCGTTCGGAGATCATGTAGCCTAGGAATTTTCCAGCTCCCACGAAAAAAGAACACTTGGCTGGATTGAGCCTCATGTTATATCGTCGGAATGACTGAAAAGTCTCACCAAATCTTGAAGGTGGTCTTCGAATGTCATGCTTTTCACAATAACATCGCCAACGTACGCCTGTGTTGCGGCCCATTTGGTGGGCAAAGACCTTGTTCATGAGACGCTGGTATGTGGCTCCAGCGTTTTAAGCCCAAAAGGCATTCGAACGTAGTAGTACACATCGTCACCCGTTGTGAACGCTGTTTTGAAAGCGTCGTCGGGGTCCATGTAGATTTGGTGGTAACCACTCTTAGCGTCCATGAACGACAGGTACTTGTATTTGGAGGTGGCATCGACGAGCTGGTCGATAACCGTAACGGATAAGGGTCCTTCTGACAATGTCTATCGAGGCCCGTGAAATCGACGCACATACGAAGGTCCCCATTAGTTTTGTCGGCTAAAACTATGTTAGCGAGCCACTCGAGTACTGAATTTCTTTGATTATTCCGGCGTCGAGGAGCTTGGAAACTTCCTCTTTACAAATTGTTTTTCGAGGGGACCATACCCCTTTTCTTCTCGCTTAACCGGCTTGGAATCCGGGAATACATTAAGCTTGTGTGCAATAATATTGGGATCGACACCGGTAAATCCTTCATGCTCCAAAGTAAAACGCCGAGGTTTGCCTCGAGGAGGTGGATTAGTGCCATCTTCTCCTTTTGTTGAAGGTTTTTGCCGATCTTGAATTTCTTGCCCGGGGTGACCTCGATTTCTTGATGGCGCCATCAAGACGTGGCCTGTCGTCGGGCTCCGCAGGTTCCTCGATCTGCTTCGAGGCCCGTGAGTCAACCGCTGAGCTCAACGAGGCCACGTAGTTCGTCCTCGCCGTTCGCTGGTCAATGTAGATGCTCGCATCCCCACGAGGCGTCGCAAATGTGACCGTGAGAGAACGGATGTCACACCTCATGTGGAATTCGACTTGGCTAGGTCGACCAACGATGGCGTTGTATGTGGAGGGGACTTCGAGGACCAGGAATTCCGTCATGACGGAATGGCAGTCCACCGTGCCAAATTGTGTGTCCCCAATCAGCATGAGGGGCAGGTTGACGACCCCTATCGTTGGCACAATGTCCCTGCCAATGCCAAAGGTAGGGCCGAGCTCTTCGCACACGGGACATGTGTATCCCGAGTTTATCGAGCATGTCCCTGAAAATGACACTGGTATTTGCACCCGTGTCGATGTAGACCTGCCGGTGTCGTAACCCGCGATCCTTGCCGTGATAAGCGGTGGGTCGGAGTGCGAACGACAACCTTTGTTCCGTTGGGCCGATAGATGACGTTCTCCTCGAGGTGATCGATCCGCAAGATTTCCCTTGCATACCGCTTCCCGAGGAGGCGCCTTCGACTTCGTGAGCATGTGAATGACGCCCGCGGGTGGTGGTGGTGGCAAGTTTTGGCCTCGAGGGCTGTTGTGTCGACGACGCGCTTTTTCGCGGTCGTCGGTGTCGCCATCCTCTTGCGTCCTTTGGGGAATTCCTTGCAGGAGGAAGAGGAGTCGGAGAGGAACTCCTTGAGCTTCCCTGCTCAAGCATCTCCGAAATAAGATTCCGGAGCCGATAGCACGCCTCCGTATCGTGACCACGATCCTTGTGGTAAAGGCAAGACTTGTCAAACCCCCTCGTGTTCTTATCTTTGGATGGGCCGAGGCCACTTAGGGACCTTGTTCTCGCTTCTCCAAAGATCGAAGGATGTTGGTGCGGGTGTCACGAAGTGCGGGGTGGTGGTCGGAGGTCCTTGGACCAGAGTTCGAGGACTGGAACTCGATGAAGCAGCACTTTGTCAAATTTCCTGCGGTCATTTGTGGGGGCCTGTTGTATGGCTTGTTCATCTCCTGAGTTCATGAACCGGGTTGCCCGATCGATGAACTCACCCATCGCTGTGACGGGTTTTCATTAATGTTGTACGCAAGCCCTGACTCGCGTTGAAGGCCTTGAGTTACGGCCAGAGCCGCATGTCCGAGGAGAGACTCGGACTTGGACGGCTTCCGCTGAAACGCCGAATATAGTCTCGGAGTGGCTCCTCCTCTCGCCGCTTTACCCGTAGGAGGTGCCGGACGGTTTTGGGAGGAGGTCGAGCCCCCATGAAGTGGCGCAGAAGGAGGAGGCTAGATCCTTGAAGCATTTAAAATGCTGGCCGCTCGGCGTTCCAAACCACGTCAAGCAGCCCTTCAAGGTGGAGCAAGGCTTTGCAAAGTATTGGGTCGAAGCGCGAGCCATCTCCATTTGGGAGATGTAACGCCGCAAATGATCAACGGGTCTCAGAGTCGCGTCGTAACTTTCGATGGCGGCATTCGAAAGCTAGCAGAGCCTGGACAGCAATAATGTCCTCTGTGAAAGGTCAAGGTGAGGAGAACCTCGATGTCGCCGAGGACCAGTTTTAGCGTCTTAACTCGCTCCTCGACCACGCTTGATTCTTCAAGAAGGTCATCGACATCCAGGTTCACAAATGGATGGATTTTGGTTCGGGATTGTTCATCTTTGTCGTTGGGAGGCGGGAGGCGAGCAGCTGCATTTCCGCCTTGATGGTTTGCACCATAAAGGCCTTCATTTCGTTGAGCATGCTCGCTGGAGCAGATGTCACCGAGCAGATCGACGATGACCTGGGGGTCGCAGAGGTCCCAGCCGAGGTATGTCGAGTGGCCGCCATGCGGCTGAGGTGGCTGGTGTCCTCCCGGTATGGCAACAACAGAGGCGGCGGGACTGCTCCCAATTGGGGGTGGGGCTGTGTATTCCCATTGCGTTACAGCAGGGGGTTGGGGGCACATCCGAGGAGCCGAAGCAAGATCCTCGACATGCACGCCGTTGCTCGTTCTCTTTGTTTTCGCCATAAAAACGATGAAGAGGAGAAAATCAGGTGGTAGGAAAGAAAAACGACTAAATTTTCGCTTTCCCACAGACGGCGCCAAATTGATAGCCAAAGAATAATCTCTCGACCGTCGAGGTGATCCGGTGGAGGTGACACGATGATTCCAGACTGGAAAAGCAAGACACGGGACACTTTCAGTGCGAAAAGAGAGGGAAGTGTGGGTGTGTAGCGATTACCTTATTTGAGGCACCACCCAATATATAGGGTGGTGCTAGGTCCCTGTTATGGGGCCTTGAATCTTGGGAATTTCCATCAATGTGTCCATCATTGAGATGGCGGCGTATTAATGGTGTAATAACGGCGGAGTTATTGTGAGTTATTCCCCTCCTCCTGGTTTAATGCCATAATGAGTGTAACGGCCGCCTTGAGGAGGCGGCGGACGTTTTACGCTAACGGTATTATACGAGGTGCCCTTGTTGGAAAAGTGTCTTCGTAAATGGGAAGCCGTTGTGGCGCGACGCGCCATATGGCGTTTGCATTGTAATACTGCATGGCGCCCATATATATCAAAGCTGTTGCTCATTGCCGCCATGGTTTCCAGGAGCCTTCCTCAAGAAGGAAGAACCCGTAAAAACTGGTTGAATCGGTATGATTCCTTTTTTTTTTATTTGCATTTTTTTGATAAATTGTCGTAAACTCTCATATTTTTATCATTAATTTTAATTTATTCCACATTTACTTATAAATTTGTATTTTAATTGTTTTTAATATTTTCTCATAATATCTTTAAAAAATTTGTAAACTATAATATAAACATAAAATAAAAAATTATCATTTTCAGTTACATAATTAATTAAGATATAAAATATTGTTTTCTTTCTTATAAAATGACTAATTTATATATTAAATTACTAGTATTTTAGTATAAAAATGTGCATTATTATTTCATGATAATTCTATATAATGAATAATAATAGTCAATTTTAAGAAATTAACTGGTTGGACCAATGGTCCAAATAATTGAATTGGTAGTTCAATTTTTAAAACCATGATTGATGCACACCAATGTCCTTTCGCCGTTTCACTGTACATATGTTGGTAAAGTGTATTTAAACACAAACAAAATACTACTCTTATAAAAAATCCATCATATAAGAATACTTTATCAGTTTAATCCTAAATGTTAGAAATTGTTGGTTCTAAAACTTACAAAATGTCAACTAATGCACATATGGAAGTCATAATATGATAGTTAATGGTGTCACATTTGTGTGCAAATACAATAACGTAACTTTTAGAGCTGAAATAGCATATCGTAGAGCTTAAGGACTGATATACTAAGACTTTCAAAGTTTAAGGACCCGTTATGCCCTTCCGCGAAACGGTAATGACGTGTTGAGTTTTAATTGGCGGAGCACATTGAACAATCCTGCGCCCTTTAAATGGAAGATGGACCGGCCGCCTTTCCCAGTTTCCGGCGCCACATTCCTACGTCGTTTCATAGCTAACCCACACTGGCCTCTCAAATCTGAATGGTATCGGAAAACCACAGCCCAACCAACGGATTTTTCCCGGATCCGACCCGAATGGCGTTGCCTGAACTCGGAACCTTGGCCGCCGGCTCTCCCGCACCAGTTGCTATTGCGTCGGCCGTAGACGATCCGAATAAGAAGATCCGAAAGCCCTACACCATTACCAAGTCCAGGCAGAGCTGGACAGAACCTGAGCACGACAAGTTCCTCGAGGCTCTTCAGCTGTAAATTTTTCAGTATTTCTTTGAGCTTCCTGTTTAGTTTCTTGCTTGAATTAGGGTTTGGTTGTGGCAGATAAGTTTCGCCTAGCTCAGTACTTCGGTGGGCTTATTTTCTCTTCTGTTATTGGGGAATAGTCTCTGTTGGGAAGAGGATAATGTCTGAACGGAGACTCGATTTTAACGTGAACCGAATTCGTATTGGTTGTAATTGTTAGAAATTTATTTTGCCTTAGGTGATTGACGTTTTTGCTTATTGAAATAAAGCCTACGACTGCCCCCTTAAGGTCTAAAAGGGTTTCATGTTTCTCCCTGAATGAGAATTTAGTTTTGCTTCCTTCAGCGATGTACTCTCGTGCTGTACAGTCCGTGAATAATAGAAAAGGGTTAAAGAAGGTTGGATTCTCTGACAAAGCTAATTGGCATTTTTACTTTGGTCTTATATTTGCAGTTTTGACCGTGATTGGAAAAAGATCGAAGCATTTATTGGGTCGAAGACTGTTATTCAGGTATATAAATGCATGAAAATATTATAAATTTGTGTGTTCCTATTTTCTTATGGACATTTTTGTTTAAGTATTTATGGACTTTTTTCTTAAAGTATTTGAGGCATTCATTGTTGGTTTTCTAGTTACGTTAACATGATTGTATTTGATTCCCCATAAGAGGCATAAGGCTTGTGATCTGTATTGACACCGATTTGATTCTAGTATGAACAAAAATAGTTGGCAGCTAGATACATGAGGTGTAGGAGATATTATGCTAGAAAGCCACATTTGAACATTCAAAGGATTTTTTTTCCTTCTCACAGATACGTAGTCATGCTCAGAAGTACTTTCTAAAGGTTCAGAAAAATGGAACAAGTGAGCATCTACCTCCGCCTCGGCCTAAAAGGAAAGCAGCTCATCCATATCCTCAGAAGGCTTCAAAAAATGGTAACTGTATTTTTCAAGTATGAACACTAATTAACAAAGTAATTTATATGTGTGTCCTATATGAGGCGGGCATTTCTGGCAGCTGCAGCGCCCTTTCCGTTATCAGTGTCCTTTCAGTCATCTGCACTATTGGATTCTCGATTTGTTTTAGGAAAAGATCCCTCTATGCTTATGAACACAGATACTGGTCTCGCTGCATCTTCATGGACAAAAAATGCACAAACCATCAGCTTCTCACAAAATTCTCAAGGTTTGTCTCTTTAAGAAAGCAATATTGCAGTGCAAGCAATTATATTTTATCTGTTGCTGGGCATTTATATTTTATCAGTTACTGGTTTAACTTTACATATGTGCTCCATGGGCCAGTGGCTGCAAACAATTGCTGCAGTAGTGCTGAGAGTACCCAAAAGAAGCAAGTGGTTGTAGATGCACCTGATCAGGGAAACAATGGACATCCACTTAGAGGTTAGAAAGGACCAAGATTTGATCGGTCAATTTCATTAACTCTACTACTATTATTATATTTTCTCAGCCTTACCAATGTCAACATTCCCCATTTTCATGTTACAGTGTTGCCAGACTTTGCCCAGGTATATGGTTTCATCGGCAGTGTATTTGACCCAAATGCCACTAATCATCTGCAGAAACTTAAAATGATGGACCCTATTGATGTTGAAACGGTATGTTTTGGTCTCAGTTTATCCTTTCATGTTCTATCGTACTTCATTTAATTTTGAATCTAAGATATGGTAGCTAGGCTTAACTTTCACAGACAACAGCAGCTTTTCATTTGCTATTTTTACCTTTGTTTATATTTCCTTCCCCATCTCGAATTTATTGGCTACAGATTTTTGTAGATACTAATACTTGCATATTAGTATGTTACGTTTATTAATAATTTTGCGCTTGCGTTCTCTTTTTTTTTTTTTTCAGGTGCTGTTGTTAATGAGGAACCTCTCAATCAATCTGACAAGCCCAGATTTTGAGGATCATGTAATTTTGGTTTTATTAAACTTTTGTTATCTCCACATTCAGTGTTCCTTAGACTTCTTATCCAATCTCAGTTCTATTGCAAATCTAACCTTTTCATTGGTGGGCTACCTCTTGAAAACTCATCTATGAACAAATATTTAAAAACATTCAATCAGTTATTATCTGCATTCATGAAAGTATGTGTTTTTATCTGTTTGGAGGGCTTTCATTTCCACCATATGGGATGGTCTTGCCACTTATCAGTGAGGGTGGGATGCTCTTGTACTTGGAAATTTGTCATCATGTTTTCTGTGTTGGCATGTATAAGTTGTTGAACAGTGAAGTTTGCACGCTAATTACCATATACTGTTATTTTATGTTGAAATTAGTACTTAATCCCATATGGAAGGTTTTTATAGTGGAGAATACAGAATGTTAGTGTAATAGAAAAGCTAGATAGGATTGGACAGAATTTCAAGGCACAGTGACAAGTGCAGTTCATTTGGCATGATTAATAATGTAGTGTTTATTTTACTACATATATAGTGATTAATCTCCAAATGATAAATTTATTAAAACTTGTTCAATAAAAGGAGCTTAAAGGAATGTTATTCAAGTGACTAGTGAGCATTTATATCGGTCCCTATGTCCTGAGGATTTTTTCACTTTCAAGATTGTTTTTGTCCAAAAATAAAATGACACTTTCTTATAATTGCAAAATTTCTTCTAATTTTGTCAGGGTAACTTTCTGTTGAAATTCTGTGGTTTTATTGGCGGTAATCTTCTCTCCAAATATTTTTAAGATCCACTTTCAGTAAGACTGTAGGAGACTGAATTTTTTTAAAAAGTATATATATATATTAAAAAGTATTGATTTGTAATTTTTTTGAGCATAAGTATGAACTGCAAGTCTACAAACAATTGTGGGAATAATGATCTAAGGAATTCTATGTTTGGGTAGATTGGTAAAATAGATTTGTTAGATTATCAGTTTAGGAAAAGTATGCTCTCATATATAAGTTTTAGAAAGTAACTCTTTAAATCTCTAAACTAGGAGAATCATTCTCCAAAAAATTATGGATAAACGTATCTTCCGAAAACTAAGTATCCAGTAACCATTTTGCTAGTCTAACCAAACCCAATATGCCTTGTAATGCTCTCTCAATTATTACCATCTTTGTGCCTTAGAAGTTCTGGATTCTTACTTTCTAAATGATCAGTTTCCTTCATTTCTCTTTTCATGAGGTAATCATGAAAATAATAAATACATACTAATAATTTCGTGTAACAGTACATATTTAATCTTAACAAAAATCTGAAAGGTGACACTGACGAGCATCTTGGGAAGAGTGGAAATATAGCTTTCAAATAGCACCTTCTGTACAGAAAACAAGAAAGTGAAATTTCTGAAAATACAAAACTAATTGGTATAATATACTGCAAAATAAATGGTGAACTGTTGGTCGGTTGGTTGCATACATTTTTTGGATCTCTTAAGGTTTTAGCTTTAGACATACTGGTTATAATATTGATCGGGAACAAGAAACACCAACATAGATTTGGATCCTGTAGAACTATGATATATATTCAGTTGATTTGGTTTCTTCTGATAATATTGTTTTTTCCATTCCTTTTATCCTATGAGTGTGTTGATGCCTCTGACATGTTGCTAAGAAAAGAATTTCATCTATTCATGTCTGTCATCTTTTACTTAACACTGGTTTAAATATATTCAGTCATTTAGTTATTGTGTACCAGTAAAGATTTTATGCTGTGGAAGTCACCTGGTAATTGGTTTGCAGAGAAGGTTGCTGTCGTCGTATGAAATTGATGCAGATACAAATGATTGTGGTCTCACAGTTGAAAGCTTCAGTAATGATTGATCCGAAAGTGTAGTCTAGTTTGGTAGGGAACAGAGATATCTAATGTTACTTATATGTTCTGTTTTGTTTTTGGACATAGTTTAGCACTTACTCATCTTAAAACTTTTGCAGCAAGTTCTCAGGTAGATGGTAGACAACAGTTGCTTTTATTCATTGCATAACCATGCTGTAAATCTGGCAGCTGAAGTTGAGCAGAGGTGCTTGTTGCCAGTCTGTTGTACATAGTATGGGAGACCACCAGCGATGGTTGTCAAAGAGAGTTATTGAAGTTTTTTGCTGAGGAAGATGTGAAATGGGAAAAATATGTGAAAGGGGGAAGTAAGGAGAGTGGATTGGTCGGAGCTTGTCATTTTTTCAGTCCCTAGCTCGACCTCCCATTTTTGGATGCAATAAGTTGATTCTGTAAATGAAGGTCCGGTTTTGATTGTTTGACGTAGCCACTTGAGGTTATCTTGTTGTACAGGCACAGTGTAATTTCGTATATTTCTCTCCTAGGAAAATGTCTTGCCTCCAGTGTGCCTTTTCCCTCGCTGGAGTATGCGTGCAGGAATGTGGTTTGTTGGTTTCCAAGGAGTCAAGGACCATTGCTTCTTGCATGTGGTTAGATTAATTGTAGTTCATTTTGGTCTGGGGTAGTCATGAGAGCAAATTCATTTGCATGCTAAAATGCAGTCAAGACTGAAGACAGAACTCTCGTACCAGGTTTGTAGGATGATGTCACAACTGCGCGGGCCACTAAAGCTGCAAATCAAAAACAGGGCGGAACAGATTGTTTGCGAGACTATTTACGATTGGTTTGGTTGCTAATAATAATGTTATCCAAATATGACTGGTGGAATAGCTATATCTTGGATTTTTGGTATATGTTCTTGTAATGATTACTGTGTTTCGACAATTGAGGCAATTCCGACATCAGTTTAAGATGTGTAGAATGCAACTTTCACGATTCCCATTGAAGTAGGTCGTTAATACCAAATCTGGGTTTTAACATGGAGAATGAGGCTTGATTTCAGGTAAGTACTTGAAGACTTTGCATCTCGCAAATGGTGGCGGGGACTGCGGGACCAGGACCAAAAATCTCAGTGAAGCGAGAATTTTTTCGCCGGGAATATGTCATGAATGGTAGCTTTGGATTGGCTTACCGGTTCTCGCCCTTTTGTTATGCAAGTTTTGGGTTCAGCTGCTGAATTTGCCTTACCCCGTATGCTTGCATTTGTCAACAGCAGGGACTTTAGCACTAATGGGATTCGCAAATCTGTATGCAATTCGTTGAGCAGAACACGGTTAAGATAGTCTGTACAAATTGTTTACTACAACTGGTCACTCACTGCACTGCAGGCCGCCTGCCTACCCCAATAAACGCCTCCGGCATTCCTGTCATCCAACGTTTAGCTAAAAAAGTTTTTTTTTTTTAAGAGAAGGAAAAAAAGAAAAGAATTCTCTATGCGTGTACCACCGATGTCTGGTCGACTATAATGGAAACTGAAGTAAAATACTTCTAAACTAGTTCTGGAAATGGACAGCGATTGCAGCAAGATGGGATTGTCTTCTCCTGGTTGTAGAGGGATGGATATAAACTCTGGGCTAGTAGTGGGCTTGATCACCATTTCTACCAACACTCCCATGCATGATCTGCCAACAGCATGCATGTGGAAAAGCAAATTGTCAGCTCTAAATCTGATACCAATTGCTTCTGTGTTTTTCTAA
The DNA here is from genome assembly GCA_024586325.1 of Stellera chamaejasme. Lineage (NCBI taxonomy): Eukaryota > Viridiplantae > Streptophyta > Magnoliopsida > Malvales > Thymelaeaceae > Stellera > Stellera chamaejasme. The sequence continues at coordinate 5,399,134 of CM044982.1, read as the reverse complement.
AGGGAGAAATAAGTAATAACAAGCAATGCAAGATTCCAGAAACAAGTGCTCCTCATACCTGGTATTCTGAATGCTAGGTCGTGGTAGGGTAGCTGTTGGCGGTCTTGAAATCCAGGATAGCAATGTGCGGTTTCCTTCTGTATACAAGGACTGATTGCGCCATTTCTGAAATGGCTATACTTCTGATAACCAGGAACTGCCCTAGGGACCGGCACCTGCGGTCTTAGCAGGTAGTTCAACGAGAAATCGGATGTGGTTGCGGCTGGTTCAGGATTCTGAAACAAATTGGGAAGCAACAGTGCAGGAAGATGATGAGGAAATTTTGAGCAACTTCCATACGCCTTTGCAAACCTTGACATGACCTTCGAGCTCTTGCTTGATTCTTGAGGTGATTGATGGGAGGAACATGGAATCACGGTACTCGGCTGAGGTGGGAGGGTTGATGAGCTATAGTCTTGCGCGTTCATGTTGCCTGAAGGAGTCCGCCAGCTGCCCGGATCCGAACAGTTATGGACGTTATTAGGACTTTCAGTATCTGAGTGATAATATCTCTTGTTAGTAAGCCAAGCACCTAGAACCACCTGCTCTGCACTATTATCTGATGAACTTGAGGTGTCCTTGGTAGCCACAGGTGAGGAGTACTCACCTTCTTGGGGAACCAACTGATAGTTGTCGAAAGAAATCAAGTCTTCCTCCTCAGGCAAACAGACACAGTAATCATCAAAACAAATCAGTTCATCCTCCTCAGGAAAAGAGATGCCGCCAAAATCACAGTTTTCAAGCTTTGTCTCTGACTCACTCTGGAGATTCAAGATGGATTGACTAGTTGGATTGTCCAAAAAATATGTGTTTCTCCCTCTACTTGAGTCATCAGGCTTAGCATCATCACCATCCACATTTTGGCTTAATGGTTCTTCCACGTCTACACCCAGTGGATTCTGTGGCATGGGAACAAGGTCTAGAGATGCAGAATTGTTCTCTGAAAATGGCGATCTCAGGTCTTCTGTGGAATCGGTATTACTACTAGTACTTGTCGTTGGAAGGCACTTATTAATGCAACAAAGCTGAATCTCAGAAAGAAGTGCTTCTAATGAGTCATTGTCAGAATCGCTTGCCAGCTTAGGACAGGTTAGCTGATCCACTCCAGATGATGACTGTTTAGAGTTATGCACACCTTCTTGATCATGAGGTAGGTGCTTCTCTACATTAGTTTGCAAGAGAAATCTCAGATTTCCTCCAATGATTTAGTAGGAAGTTGGAAAGTGCAAAGTCAACTGTACTACATTTAAAGATTTTGCAGAAGATTGGAAATGAACTAAATACTAGTATTTAGCATTACCTTCATCAATGAAAGCCCAAGTGAAGTTGGAAGAAATGAGTCTCGAGGAATCATCAGGGATACACTCTAGAGGCAGGAATTCTGAAGCTTTTATCTGCCTTTCTTTGCAAACCTCAGAAAGATTGGCGGAAGCCACAACCATCTCAGGTTCCTCTGATCTACCATACTTTTCTACCAGCATCTCCTCATTTTCTGGTTTCAAACATGTATCAAAATTTACGTTCAAATTTCTTTTCAGAAGCCCCTCATAGTATATGTCTTGGTTTCCTTGAATTGTCATTTGTTGTTTCTTTCTCATCAAAAGAAAGGAATCTGAGCAGAAATCCTCTTTTGCTCAGCTTAACCATTCACCTTTCCGCAGAGAGACTAAAAATAATAAACCAGTAAATAAACCAAATGAAGGTTACCTATTCTCTGATTTTCACTCTTTGTTCTTTCTTCACTCAGATCCTCGGGCAAACCAAATGTCTCATTGTTATACTGATCATCATTCCCAATCCATCTGCGCTGCTGTATCACAAGATTTTACAGACCACTCATTTTCAAAGGACTCTAACAAAACTCCAAAATATTTCATGGACCAAAAACAAAGAATTCTAGCAACATATAAAGTAGCTGGATCTCTAGAGTACTTTTAGGAAAGGGGAAAAAAACCTGTACGAGAGATGGAGGCCGATATGGCTCAGCGCTCCTGCTTAGTAGATGGAATACATCATCCTTTAGAGGAGGGGAAACAACGGTTCTGCATACTGGTACTCTTCTAAAGGAGCCACTTCCCAGAATTCCATCCTCAGGAGTTTGAAGCAAGATACCAAGTTGGTTGTTTTGGAAACTATGAGTTCCTGTGTTCGGATGAGCACTTCAAAACATTACAAGACTTTTCCAGGTTTTGACATGGACTTCATATAACAGTAAATGGACATGGAGATTCGTATTCAGATAAAGTAAATCATTTAGAGTCGCAGGCAATGTAGAGTATGCTCCAATTTGACAAGAGAAGTGAATGGGGATGTGGAATTTTTTGGCACAGACATGACAGGTCAGTGAAAATCTGTTATCTCCATAAAATGAGTGAGTAGCATAAGAAATCCTATATTCAAGCCATAACAGAACTACATGATTTATTATAATTGAGGCATAACACAACTACGTAAATCCTATATGGGAGGCATAAAACATATGCACAAGATTTTAGTAGTCTGAATTCGTTTAAAAACCTAGGAATGATTAATGAAGGTAGAATGGTGTTATAATAGGTGACCAACCTGAACTCTGAGAGGCTTCTAGAGAACAAGTTGAATGATCATGAATTTCCCTGTTTCAGGGGAAGGGAACTATAACTGTAAGCCACTACTACAGAGAACGATTGAACAGGAAGCAATGAGGATGTTATAGCAGACATTGGTACCGTAAAATGGAAACGTTGAATCCTGCTGGTAACTTCTTACAGCGATCAAGTTGAGCTACAGACAACAGAATCTCTCTCGTATATGAAAACGCAGACTTCCTGTTCGCAGAGTAAGACGTGAAAACTTACTCCATAAGCAGACATATCATGGTACACCTTCCTTGGAGACTAAGAAACGTAACGGAAAAACTTCTCAAACCTACCGCTGTTCGCTCAGTTTGCTACCGCTTACATTACTAAGAAAAACAAATTACTAGAACGAGCTGCAACATGAGTCTTGTTATTCCAAAAAACTCACTGGATTAAGAACAATCTATAGTCGGAGAAAGGAAAAGGAGTGTAAAAACAAAGCATTACTTGCGATGTTCTCCAGCATTGCTATTCGATCCTGGCTTCTCCTTCGAACTCTGATCCTCGTCTTCGGAGCTCATTATACCTCTGTAAAAAACTGACACACCAGATGCAGAATCAAAACTCTTTCTTCCGTTACCCTTCTAGTTGAGAGAAACAGCAAGAAATCCTCCATCCACTTCTAAGTCTTCTTCTACGGAACTAGAAACCCTAAGTACTGATCGTTTCTTGATCTTTAGCAGCAATAATAATGCTAAAGATTCCTGCACCAAACGAACAGAGAAAAAGGAAAATCGAGCAGAGAGGCGAGAATCGAGAGCGCTTTTGAGTGTGTGCGTGCACCTGTATATCGATCGTTGAAGAGAATCTGCAATGATTTAGCGTGTTTGGGAGCACAGAAAGAGTGAGCGGGCGAAAATGGCGACGGCAGTTTTTGAGAGTAGCCGAAGGACCACTCCACCAGCTGGTTTGGCATCACATGACAGAGGTTGCACTTGCAGGCTATATACAGGAGGGATTGAGCATCGGGACAACGCGGTGCGCTTTATAGATGACTGCGCAATGTGGTTTCGCCACGTGGACAACCTTTGCCCAGGGACGAGTCTGATTTTACCGTCACGGTTGCAGCTCCTGTTGGTAAGTATATAATCTTGATGATACTTGGGGAAAAAGAAATACTGCTCATTTAGTCATTTCCATGAAATTTCACGTCGACGGTAAGTTTGCAGTAACTGAAGTGCGTGTACCTAAGGCTAATGTGCCCATATATAGCTAGGGATAGCTAGGGGTGTTCACGAGAGGGGTAGTGATAAAAATAGTATTGCTCTGTTGAGTGCAGTATTGCTCTGTCAAGTGTGCGTACCTAAATACGGATATAGTACGATTTTACGGGTTTTATGTGGTTCGGATCGCATGTGTTGCTAAGTGTACTTGTCATATAAAATATTCCAATATACTTAGAGATATTTTAATATTTTATATCGTAAATGTATATATCTAGAGCATCAAAAAGAAGAAAACTAGTTTGCATAAATAGAACAACAATATAACATTACAAATGATGTATCATTATTGTATTAATTGAGTTTTCACACATAATATATAAGCTAATTTAAATTTAAAGGAAATTGAGAAGAAGTGGACAATTTTAGATAATTTGTTTGTAAATAGGCATATACGGATCGGTTCGGATATCTACAGGTTTCTAAAATTAGAAACCGTAGGTTATCGGTTCATGGGTTTTTCTGTTTCAGATCATGCGATTCGGTTCGGTTTATCAGTTTTGCAAGTTTTTTGAACACCTCTATTTATAGCTTTTGCATTCAGAAATATCTACGTAAATTTTCATTATTACCTCTTCTAAACGCATTCTCACCCCTTTCAACTCATTTCTAGTCTTTTTGATGAGTGCATTTTCAATAGTAAAATTTGACTAAAATAAAATAAAAGTGAAAAATAACCATTTATTCTGGAATAATTTTTTTAATATACTGACGATACATTTGGGACAGATCAAGGTAGTATACCTTTTCATTTTTTATTTTTCGTTTTTTTTGTCCTGGTAATGAAGTGCTCTTAATGTCTAAGCTTTTTTTAGCTAGTTAATCCATTGTAGAGAATAGAGGAGTGAAAACGAGATTTAGTGAAAGGTCCCTTAATCATGGAGTAAAGTGCATCAATGGTCCTGTAACTTTAATTATTGTACCACTACGGTCATGTTTTAACTTTTTGTACTAATAAAGTCCTGTTTTTAAGTTTTTTCTTCATCCATGGTTTTTTTCCGTCCATTAACCGTTAACTTTAACGGATTTGTGGAAAAAATGATAAAATCAGCAACTCAATTGTTTTAAAAAAATTTATTTACACCCCAAGTTTTAAACTTAACCATTTAGGCACTCCCCAACAGTTTTAAACTTAACATCTTAATCCAAATATTTTAATTAAGCCCAATAACACCAAGCCACCGTCGGGCTGCCGCCGCCGGAAACTTAAAAAAAAATACACGAGAATGTAGATCAATGCCTAGGACCGCCGGATCCCAGCCCAAGGCCTCCGAATCGCGACCTAGGCTAGCGATTCGCGTGCCTGGGGCCGCGATCCGGCGGCCCTGGGCCAAGACCTGGAAGTCTTAGGCCTCGATCTACGTTCTCGGCTATTTTTTTTAGTTTCCGGCATTTTCCGGCGGCTTTGGCGGCGACTGCCCAACGGTGGCTGGGTGTTGTTGGGCTTAATCAAAACATTTAGGTTAAAGTGTTAAGTTTAAAACTGTTGGGGTGCCTAAATGGTTAAGTTTAAAACTTGGGGTGAATAATTTTTTTATAACAATTGAGTTGCTAATTTTATCATTTTTCCCACAAATCTGTTAAAGTTAACGGTTAATGGACGGAAAAGAACCATAGATGAAGAAAAAACTTAAAAATATGATTTTATTAGTACAAAAAGTTAAAACTGCACTGTAGTGGTATAATAATTAAAGTTACATGACCATGAGTACACTTTACCCCTAATCTTGTATAGTTGAAAGCAATGGGGAACAAAAGAAAGTGAGATTAAAAAAATCATCTAACGAGATGTACAAATAGAAAAATAAGGAGCTTGAATCAGTTGTTTCATTGAGAATTATAGTGGTTGGTTTGCCAAATTATTGAAATGTGGCTAAAACAACAAAACTTGAATTATTTGCACAAAAAATTCAACAAAAACGGACAAGTATATCTGTATATGAATAATGGCCTCAATCGGCAAGCAAAAAAAAAAAACTAAATATGATACCTTATTTTAAACAAGTTACTTTAGTTACTTTAAAAAGTCTCAGTCATTGCCCCCATACTTATACACAAAGTCATAGCTACCACTCCCTCATTCCCTAAATAATTCTACACTTTATTTTATTGTTTATAATTTATATGCATATCATAATTTGAAGTACGAACTTTCAAAATACTCCTCCGTTCCAAGTGAGTTATCATTTTTAACTTTTTGTGTAGATTAAGATTGTCTCTGGTCATTAACTAATTTTACATATGAACTTCGGGTAAACTCCAAGTTTAGTCCCTTACCTTTCAACTTTGTCCTATTTGAGTCCTATTTTAAGATTTTGTCCTATTTCAGTCCCGTAGCTCCATAAATCGTCTCAATTGTAGTCCTTCCGTTAAAGTCCACGTTATGTTGACCGTTAAAGTCTTAAGTGTACAGTAAAATGACCATCAAACCCTTCCTTTTTTCGATCTGGATCGGAAGCCGGCCGGAGCGGCAGCCAGTGCCGGCGGCAGCCGCCGCGGCGGCAGCCCGGGCCGGCGAGCAGCCAGCGCCGATCGGCAGCCAGCGCCGGCAGCCAGCCGCTGGCGGCAGCCGCATCGCGGCTGGCCGCTGATCCGCGGCGGCCGCCGCCCGGCCGCCGATCCACGGCTGGCTGCTGCTGCGGCTGCTGCTGCCGCGCTGGCTGCCGCTGGCTGCCGATCCGCTGGCTGATCGCTGCTCCGGCACTGGCCGCCGATCCGGCCACCGCGATCCAGATCGAAAAAGGAAGGGTTTGATGGTCATTTTATCTGTACACTTAAGACTTTAACGGCCAACATAACGTGGACTTTAACTAAGGACTACAATTGAGACGATTTATGAGCTACTGATCAAATAGACAAAATCTTAAAATAGGACTCAAATAGGACAAAGTTAAAAGGTAAGGGACTAAACTTGGAGTTTACCCTATGAACTTCTATTATTACCCTCTCTCAAACCCATTCTAAACCCCTTCCAACCCACTTCATAGACTCTTTGAGTGAGTGTATTGCAAGGATAAAAGTGGATTAAAATAAAACAAAAGTGAAAAAATGTCATTTCATTTTGGACAAAAATATTTTGATGTAACAACACACTTAAGACGGATGAAATATATTTTTTATGATTTTTTTTATAACTTGTTATCTTTATTAAAAGTTGAGTCAAATATTGAATCTTAAAACAATAAACTCAGTGGCGGATCCATGAATTTTAGTGAGTGATGTCAACATTATACAATAATTTGAAGAAAAAATGTCTTGCAATTGAATTACGACTTTTCATAACTAAAAAAATGATATAAAATAACATCCATTATTTATAGAATCACATGCTTCTTTTTAAATACTCCTTAATTACTAAAAAATCTGTCAAAAATCAATGACGGAACCGGAATTTTAAGGTTGGAGGGGCTAACGAAATATTAATACACATAGAGCGAGTAGTATATTACACAAAATCTTAGGGGTTCTCAATTAATTCTCAGAATACAAGAAAAAATTGTATATTATGACAAACGTTTGGGGTATTAGGTAAGATAAATGATGATAGTTAATTGTATTTAATTAATAAAAGAAGATAATAAAAGGTCAATGATATGAGTGATGTCCAGATAATTTTTGTAGTGGTGTCCATAATTTTTTTTCATACTTAGATAGTGTTTTACATTTTTTAAGTGGTGTATTGAATCACTTCTGTGCAAAGTTGAAGTGTACAATTATTTGCCAATGGAAAAGTATTACTATGAAAGCTTACTTGAGAAAATGATAACTTTTCATCGTATACAGTCAAATATTTTCGAAACATGCACCAAATGAAGTAACAGATTAGACATTTGGGGTTTCCTAGTCATGTACCAAACGAAGTATGTTCATCCTAGTAGTCATGACTAGACGACAACCAAACACCCCAATTGCAATTTTTACTGTGAACATGTATCAAATGAAAAGTTCCGACCACTTCGCTTTGAAAAAAAAAAAGGGTTGTAACCCATCACACACTTCAATTGCACACTGTAACTCGCCAAGACGACGATTATTGAGAAAATTATCTAACGAAAGCTCTTCCATATTTTGAAGAATAACGGGTGTTCAAATTGAAGGCTTCAGCAACACCCCATTGTGTGTCAGCTTTGTGAACCAATAATCCCAACGGCCAACAAGAATTAGTCTACCGGATTTCTGATGCACAAGGACTACCGACATAGAGTTGTCCGATGCAGAAGAGATAATGCACGAGGAGACGAAAAGGGCACCAACTCACTGGTATTCAACTCGAGACAAAATACAACAAAAAAGACCATTGATAGCCGTGATCCATGACACCAAATTTGTAAGACCACACAGAGACCATAGATACACCTAATCCTAAGGGTAGACACAGACCTTCAGAGACACAAGCCTTAAACATGTAAAAACAAGGATCCTGCACAATTTCATTCTCCTAACATTCAATCAACCTCTTCCATCTTGCTCTCCTCGGCACCATCCTCCTCGAGGGCAGGCATGTCGGCATCGTCTCCAGCATTCTCATCCTCATCAATGCTCAGACCGAGCTTGAGCATTCTGTGGATCCTCGCAGCAAATGTGTTTGGATCATCAAGGCTGAACCCGGATGTCAGAAGCGCAGTCTCAAAGAGAAGCAGCACAAGATCTTTCACAGATTTGTCATTCTTATCCGCCTGTGCCCTCTTCCTCAACTCCTCCATGATCCCATTATCCGGGTTGATCTCCATTGTTTTCTTGCTAGACATGTAAGAGCTCACGCTGCTGTCTCTCAGAGCTTGCGCCTTCATAATTCTCTCCATGTTTGCTGTCCACCCATACTCTCCCGTCACCAAGCAGCATGGGGAGTCCACAATCCTGTCAGAGACGACAACCTTCTCTACTCTATCGCCAAGAATATCCTTGATTATCTTGCAGAGGTTCTCGAAGGACTTCTTCTTTTCTTCCTTTTTCTTCTTCTCTTCCTCACTGTCCTCATCCAGCTTCAGGCCTTCCTTTGTCGCGGAGACCAGTTTCTTCCCATCATACTCCTTCAATTGACCAACTGCATACTCATCAATGGCATCCACCATGAAGAGCACTTCATATCCCTTCTTCTTTAGCCTCTCCAGGAATGGGGAGTTCTCTACTGCCTTCTTGCTCTCACCGGTGATGTAGTATATATCTTTCTGTCCCTCCTTCATCCTGGTCACATAGTCCTTCAAACTAGTCATCTCATCACCACTTTTGGTAGAGTAGTACCTGAGCAGATCAGCGAGCTTCGCTCTGTTTTGGCTGTCCTCGTGGATACCCAACTTCAGATTCTTGGAGAAGGCATCGTAGAACTTGTTGTAGTCCTCCTTATTCTCTGCAATCTCGTTGAACATCTCAATGCATTTCTTGACCAGGTTCTTCCTGATCACCTTAAGGATTTTGTTCTGCTGCAGCGTCTCACGAGAGATGTTGAGTGGCAGATCGTCGGAATCGACCACACCCTTGACAAAGCCCAGATACTCGGGAATGAGCTCCTCACAGTTGTCCATAATGAACACCCTTCTAACGTATAGCTTGATGTTGTTCATCTTTTTCCTTGTATCAAAGAGGTCAAATGGAGCCCTTTTTGGAACAAACAATATTGCCTTGAACTCTAGCTGACCCTCCACAGAGAAGTGTTTCACTGCCAGATGGTCCTCCCAGTCATTGGTCAAGCTCTTGTAGAAGGAAGCATATTCCTCCTTAGTAATTTCTTCCGGCTTGCGCAACCAGATGGGTTTCTGCTTGTTGATCAATTGCCACTCATGAGACACTTCCTTGATCTTCTTCTTCTTTGATGTTTTCTCCTTTTCCTCGTCCACCTCCTCAATATCTCCGTCCTGTTCCTTCTTGGGCTTGTCATCTTCATCTTCATCGTCGCTAATCTCTTTCTCAGTTGTTTTCTCAGTCCACAAGTAAATTGGGTAGCTAATGAACTCAGAGTGCTTCTTCACAAGATCCTTAATCCTCCTCTCCTCAAGGTACTCAAGCTGTTGTTTCAAAATCATAACATGTCAGAAGAGAGTTCGACACGTAAATGTGCTTATGTCATAGCCTTAAACCCAGATATTAAATTACCTGATCTTCCTTCAGGAAGAGGGTAATCTTGGTACCCCTACCCAGTTGCTCGCCAGTAGTATCCCTAGTGATGGTAAAGGAACCACCAGCTTGGGATTCCCAAACATATTGCTCATCGTCATTGTGTTTTGAAGTGACAATCACTTTCTCTGCAACCAAGTAAGCGGAGTAGAAACCAACACCGAATTGGCCAATCATACTCACATCGGCACCAGCTTGCAGAGCTTCCATGAATTCCTTGGTCCCAGACCGCGCGATTGTACCCAAGTTGTTCACTAAATCTGAAAACACAATGAAACAGAAGAACAAACTTCAGATTATGTATGAATTCCGATAAATGAACAGTAAGATTAATCCATATTCATGGAATAACAAGCGTACCTGCTTTGGTCATTCCAATACCACTGTCGATGATGGACAGGGTCTTGTTAGCCTTGTCAGGAACAAGCCTGATGAATAGCTCCGGCTGCGCATCAAGCTTGCTCTTGTCCGTCAAGCTCTCGAATCTTATTTTGTCCAATGCCTAACCAAAACGAAATAACAAAGAGCAACAATCATACGTCGACTCCAGAATCAAGAGAAAGCTTCGTAGACTACAATCTAAACAGTATTGAAATGAACTAACACCTTATATGTTGTTCATAAACAGTCGGATTATTGTTTAAAACAACTAGCAACTAGCTATAATCCACTAAAACCGTCCACCAACTTTCCGCCCAAACTTGTTCGGAGAATGCCACACATAAACTCCAACAAAAGACGGATGAATTTATCACCATAAATTAACATGATCAGACAAAATTCTGGAAAGAGAGGAGAATGAGACTTACATCAGAGGCATTGCTGATGAGCTCACGAAGGAAAATCTCTTTGTTGCTGTAGAAGGTGTTGATGATTAAGCTGAGAAGCTGGTTGATCTCAGCCTGGAAGGCAAAGGTCTCCGTCGTATCAGCCATCTGAACATCCGCCATTGCTCCTCAATCAAACAAGAAAGTAACCGACTAGAAATCTGGAGAAGAAGAAGATTGGAAATGAGGGCTACGAAATTCTTAGCTTTCAGAACACAGATATCCTTCAGTTGTTTTGCAGAGAGAAGAGACAGGGTATTTATATAAAGCTTTCACAAAGCTTCTGGTCCCTTCTTCTCTCCCTCGAAGAGTCGAGCAGGCCGCGAGGGAAACGAAATACTATGATTCTGGATTGTTCTATGAAACGCCGTCGTATTGGTAGTTTTTTTGTTGTGCATCACACTTTTAAACGCTTTTGGTAAATAGAAAGTTTCGCCAGCTTGGCAGTTGGAAAGACTTCGATTTCTTCCCGTTCCCGTTACTAGAGTGTTCCAGGCTCATCGAACGGGTAGGATCGACTATGCACATACTCCGTCACAAAATTGCTTCGTTAAATTTTCTAATATTGCTCCCATTTAGATTATTGTTATATTATATATATAAAAAGATTATTGTGGGGTTTTTTAATTAAGAAGAAAGTAAGGATTTTGTTTTTTTAACCAAAAGTAGGAATCTTATCTTCATGGATTTTTTTTCCACTTATTCATATTCCTAATGAAATTATATTCCCCTCGATTACTCATCTCTTCTAACAAACAGGCCCATAAAGATAAATTATTATTTGAGTTTTTTTCCACGCACCATTTTTAATTATTACATTTATTTATTTTCCCATATTATTTTAATATTTTGTATTTTCTTACTTTTCCTCTTATTTTCTTACTTCTTACCTCATAATTTCAGTTTTGTTTGGTTTTTTTTATTACCAAAGTTCAGTTTGTATTTTAATTTTTCAATAAACAAATGTATTGTTTTGTTTGTTTACATATACTCCCTTCATCCCTTAATAACATGAAGCGTTTGATTTTCATGTTATGTGTAGCACAGTTTGACTAAATTTTTTAAGGACAGATAGTGAAATATATATATATATATAATTTATATTTCAAATTACGATATTCATGTGAATTATTTAACTTTAAATGTCAAAATATTCATGAAAATAAATCATAAATTAAATACACTGAAAACCGTAAAATAAACCCTTAAATTATTTAGGGACGAGTGAAGTATTTCATGGCTATTCATATCTTTTCATGTACTTTCTCCTTTTATTTTTAATATTATATTAGTTCTTGATTATTGATTATCATGGGATGAAATTGAATCGAAAATTATCTTCAATCCTTATTAGCTATTATCCTCAACATTTCTTCTTTTTCTTGCTTTTTAATTTACATTTTTAATTTACATCAGTATAAATAAATCACAACTTAACCAAGACTATACACCCATCGCAGATAGCACCTCGTGAACATAATTTATATGTACTATGAAATGATAGCCATAAAAGATGACATGGTAAAGTAGTTCACTAAATATAGAAATATCACAAGTGTTTTAATATTTAACTTAGTAACTAAGCTCCTGAGACATGATGTGCAGGTCCTGTATTCAAATCTTCATTATCCCAATGTCCAACTCTCTATGTTCAAAAAAAATGTCACAAAGGATTTGGGATGATCCAATGGTGAAGCTATGTGTTGACATGGTTGGCAATTGCCACCCTCCAATCTTTTAAAATGTAGGGATATATACACACACACACTTGTGTTAATTTATAACATTAAATTTAGTTTAATCACAACAATTTAATTCAAATACATTCCTTAAATTCATAATTTATTTAAGTTTCTTGCACTAAATTAATTCAAATTAATTTCATAATACTCAACCTGATACCATTAAGACTTGAACTATCTAATACCGAGTATTTTTGTATTTCTATATTATTGAAAAATATGGTAAAGTCTATCTAATTTGAACATTGCACCTTTAAGAGGATAAGAACAATAGAAAGAGGAGAGTATCATAAAAAAACATAAGGTAAAAAAGCAAATTTAAAAAAACTATAAAACTAATGAGGAAATAATTGAACAAATAATGAAATAAGCACATGAGAGAGGAGAAAGAGAATAATATAATGAAAAGAATATAGATTTATTTTTCTTTTTGTACATTCTATCAAATAACTAGTATTACGTACTCAAGTATTTGAATACTTTTGATTTGTCTAGAATTGTTTGAGTTAAAATGTTTGAATCAACTTTTCTAAACAACCACTTCATTTGTTCATTTTAATTGCAGCATTTTTCTTTTATTTTTCGAGATGTTTTTTAATGCTTGCATTGTTTTCTTGTTTAGTACTCCTAAATTTTTATAATAAATTTACCAATTTAACAAGAGTATCTTTCTCCTTACTTTTAATTCCTTGACATCATCACACAACTAACTCCACACAATATTATGTTATTATTTTACTGAGTATTATCTAATTTGACTCCACCACTTTTGTTAACAAAACTGTTATCTGGTTTCACTCCACCAACTTCACTCAATTCGTCCACTCAATTGTTCTAGAGGTACTTCCACAACTTTATACCCATTTTAATGTCCGTAAAAAAATTATAAAAGGTTACAATCTGTCACCCTGAAAAAAATTTCCTCGTCACCACTGGGATGATCGAAGATTTTGAAAATTATTTGGGAGTAAAATAAAAGGCTTTGGACTTATTTAGAAATTTTCAACGGTTTAGGTTTGAATAGAAATGTGAGTAGTATTTCAGGCCTAGACATGTGATTCGCGCAAACGTTAATTTCCAGAAACGGCCGGCGATGGTACCGATCCCGGTACTCTGAAATCAAAAATACGCAGAACTGCCCCCACCAAACTCTCTCGCCTACTGTGTCGGCATCTCAACTGTATGCCACCTACGTCTCATGGCCTCCAAATCGCCTAAGAAAAGGCCCAACATCAAGCGTTCGATTAACAATTCCAAGCTCATGACCGCATCCATGGCGGACGATCCCCAACATTCTAACTCGAAGATCCTAATTTGTGTCCCTGTTGTCTTGTTCCTCGGCATAATTCTTGTATTGGGCTTTTCTTCGAACACCTCCACCAGGTTCAAACTGCTCGATCGCTCTCCTAGGATCTATGGCATCGAAGTTGTGAATGAGTACCCCCACGATCCCAATGCCTTCACTCAGGTTAATCTACGCGGCTCTTACGTTTTATGTAGTTATTTCAAAACAATTAGAATTATGTTGATTGCTCGCTTAGCAATCTGAATTTGATTCGTTTGTTTTGCGGGTGTTAATGAACGAAGTAGTTGATTTCTTTCAGGGCATTCTTTATGCTGGAAATGACACTCTGTTCGAGTCAACTGGTCTCTATGGGCTGGTTGGTTTTTGCTTCAGCGACTAATTAATGGCTGCCTTACTCTGTAATGTATATACACATACATAACTCGTTATCTGACCTTTTCCTTCTCTTTATTGCTTCAGTCATCAGTTCGTCAAGTTTCTCTTTCAACTGGTGAGGTAAAGATCATTGCTTTAAGGCAGTTTGTCCATATTTCTGAAGTTATTTTGTTATTTTGTTATTCCCTTTTCTTTTTAAGATTTGTGGGGAGAGAGGAGAAAAGAGAGGGGGTTTGGGGGAGTGGGGATGTATAGGCATCTTCGAATTCTCCTTCTGTGTTCCAACTTAAGATGAAATTAACCCATTGCTCATGTTAGTGCAAATGTAAGTCACCAGTTTAAACTTATTAATCCATGAGTAACTAAACATTCCTTAACAAGTAATACTACAAATTATCACCAAGCTGTTGTTGAATCTGTAATTACTATTCTACGTGGTTGTACAGGTTGAGGTTATACAGAAGATGGATGGTTCGCAGTTTGGCGAGGGACTTACTCTTCTTGGTGACAGGTTTATACACTAGACTCTTCTTGGTGACAGGTTTATACACTAGATGAAATAGCACGCTATACCTATTTTGTTTCCCCTATTCCAGCCCCTTTCCCTCTAGTATCGTGCTCAATTATCTTAAGAAATATCCTGCAGTTGTTTGGACCATTTAGATGGTTATATGAACCTTGTGCATTGATTAACAAAAACTTGAAATCTGCTTATAATTCCGCACAATCTGTCATTTTGTACCATACATCAACATGCATATGGTTAATTAGATTTCTCAACATGGATCTGGTTGATTAGATTTTTGTATTCAATTAGAACCCAAAAGAAACAACGATTGTTCTTTTTATTATTTTTATTTATGTAACTTAAATGATGTAATGGTAGGTGGTGACACCATTGATTAAGCAGTTTTTGTTTATCTTTTGCAGGCTGTTCCAAGTCCTTTGGCTGAAGAAAACAGGTTTTGTGTATGACAGAAATAACTTACAGAAAGTTCGTCTTTCCAGTGCTTCTGTCTAATTTGTCAGCCAAAATGTTTATTTGATATGCCATCAGAAATAATAAACATTCATGCGTTTAGTTTCCTAACTCATAGTACATTTTAATGACCAGCTTCAGTGCATTCACTGTCTAACTTATCACTACTAATTTATGTACGTATATGGAGAAGTTTTCTTTTCATTCTATCAGTGGTAGTAAGAGTTATAGACTAGAAGATATGAGCAGCAGCATAGCTCAGTGGAACACTCGGTAGCTCAGTGAACATCAAAGTCAAATGTCTCAGGGTCATTGCTCTTACTGGTCATATATGGTTCCAGCTTCTCAAATCATCGGGGACTTTACTGTCCTGTCCGATCCAGAATTAATATCTATGTTCGTGCAATTATTGAATACTTGTACCTTGACATTACAAATCCGTTATGCTTGTTGTCTCATTGTGCCTTCTTCTACTGCTTCATCCTGTTAGATTTTTTTTCTGTACAAGGGATAGTAGTACACTAACATCATACTTTCATCCAGCAAAATGTAACCGTAATTTTCTTTCCCCAGCGAGTAACTGGGTGTTCTTTCGAAATAGTTAACAGTTTGTCTGTATGTTGCAGTTCAGAAAATTCACTCATAAAATGGAAGACGGTTGGGGACTAGCGACTGATGGCAAGATCTTATACGGCAGTGATGGGACTTCATTCCTTTATCTGTTAGATCCTGACTCTGGAGAAGGTTTGTCTCCTATCCTGCACTTGATTTAATATATTCCATCCATCCACCCAACCAATATTATTTTTTATTGCTTTTCAGATTATAATGTTCATTTCAACGATCATTTTCTGCCACATTTCATCATGCACAGTTGTCACCTTTTGCATTAGAATTTTTTTTCTCTTGCTGGTCGTCCTATTTGGCTTATGGATCATTGGTTTTTGTATTGAATAATGATACTGTTGAATATTGCTAAAATTTCCCAGCTATCAACATTGTCCTTTCTGTTTGCAGTTATAAAAAAGTACAATGTGAATTACAATGGTGATAATGTGCGTTATCTCAATGAGCTTGAGTATATAAATGGCGAAATTTGGGCCAACATCTGGCAGGTTTACTTTTTATCATTTGAATTTATTCAAATAATTGTTTATTTAATGCTTGTTCCAACTTAGATGAGGTTTTTTTTGTTTGAACGTAGACTGATTGTATCGTGAGACTCTCACCTGAAGATGGTGCAGTGATGGGCTGGATCCTTCTTCCACGTTTAAGGCATGCTCTACTAGTTTCACATTTTGTTACATTTTGTTCCAAGAAAAGTCATGTCATTATTTGCTCTCTAAGCCATCTGATCAGTCTCCACACTCTTGTTTTCAGAGGAAATCTGATAGCAGCAGGGCATACCGTAAGTATCTGCATCGGAAAAGCGCATAATGAATCGTCTTTGCCCTTCTCTTCTTCGCCTTTTTAATTTGTTTACCTATATCTCTCCTAATTTCCAGAAAATAGATGTTCTAAATGGCATTGCATGGGATGAGGAGAAGAAGCGTGTGTTTGGTGAGCTATAACACCCAACCCAGCATGCCTACTCATTGAAACACCTGGTCATTCATTTCAGATGAAACTTGTCCGTGCCTAACTGTTTCAAAATTTCGTTTTCTCCATAGTGACGGGAAAGCTTTGGCCGAAGCTCTATGAAATCAAGGTGCAACCAGTGAAGACAGATTTCGATGTTGGACAGATTAAGCAGCGGTGCGTGGTGTAATGTATGAGTAGTACTACTTTGCACCTGAGAGGTCCCCAAGCTTGAGTTGAGGTTGCACCTGCTGCTGGCCAGTTGGGCAACCAACATCATGGCTCCATAAGAACCGGTTGTAGATGAGTGAGTGAGTGAGTCGGTTCAAACAAATTATAGGATTTTGCTAGACTATGTCGACCAACAATCTGGATTCGTTGGTGAAATCAGTAGTCAATACCGTCCAAGTTAGATTGACTTGGAATTTTTTTTAATGCTCTTTATCGCTGACCGTTGCCGCTCGGTGTGTGTGTGTCTGTTTATAGCAGACGTCGTCTATACATTCAGAAATCTAGAGTCTATAAAACTTGGAGAAATTTTACGCGCTAAACGGCTTGGCTTCCAGAATAACTACATGGAATGTTTCATACTTCTTACTTTTCACGGATTCTACCAAACACTCCCTTTGGAGATGAATGGTATGGTAATAAGCAGCACAAAATGTCGCATTTTATTAGTACATGATTAAAATGAAAGTACTCGATCGTGGCCTTTTAAGTGCAAGCTAGTAGTCATTTGCAACATTCAAATGAAAACAAGTATACACACTAATATATGGTTGGAGGAAAAATTTGGCCGTTAGTAGTGTATGGGGAACAAAGGTTACCGGCACCAAAATTCAGAAGCAGATTTCCCCACTAGTCTCGGCGATTTGCAGGGATCCCGATCAACAATTTGAATTAATCTACACTCCTTCCTATGCTTCCTGCATGCAGCTCAAACATGGCTTCACTGAAGGCACTCCTCTTGAATCCTACATCCTTCTTCAGCCTCCCACTCTGGCTCGTTATCCTCGCCTTCGCCGTAATCTCCGCCGTCCTCCTCTCAACACTACTCTATCTCTGTCGACTCTTCTACCACCGTCGACGATCAAACCCCTGTTTCCTCCTGCCCGTTAAGCGTCGGCCCATCATTAGCTTAAAACAGTACCGTCACAACAAAACCCCCTTCTCCGTCGACAGCAGGGAGCTCATGTTATCATCGGAGAAAGACGTGGCCAAGCCTGATCAGGTCCAGCTCGTGTTTTCCGATGAATGGCTCGCCGGTTTCGCCAGCAGGGCACGAGTTCCCGACGCCCCCGCCGTGAGAGGCGCCGACTGCGGTTTCACGTTGAAGGAGATCATGCTGGCCACCAATGGGTTCTCCGACGAGATCGGAAGAGGAACGGTCGGCATTGTTTACAGCGGCGAGTTGATGAAGAGTTTCCGGGTGGTGGTTAAACATCTGATGGTTCCGAGCTGCAAAGAAGAGGAGTTTGTGAAAGAGGCTGAGGAAATCGGGACGTTACGGCACATGAACGTGGTCAGGCTTGTAGGATATTGCGTGGAGGCCACCCACAGGTACTAGATCATGATCTAGTAATTGATTAAACCGTATATATAATTAATTAGGAGTACATGATAACAGTTATATAATTGTAGTTCAATTAATTTATGTTTTTGATTAGGAGCCTTGTACATGAATATGTGGAGAATGGCAATCTACACGAGTGGCTCCATGGATCTTTAGGACAAGCGAGGCCACTTTCATGGAAGATGCGCATCAATATTATCCACGGAATAGCAAAAGGGTAATTTAACTAGTATTTGATCAGCTACGGTTCTAGTACTACTAGATTTGATGTGGTAATTATTAATCAGTTATTCTTCTTTATGATTAATTTAACTGAAGTGTTTGTGTTTCTTTGGCAGATTGGCCTATCTTCATGAAGATATCGAATCGAAAATCGTTCATCAAGGCCTCAAGTCGAGAAACATTCTTCTTGATAATCGATGGAACCCCAGGATTTCGGATGTGGCGCTCCCCCGGTTCCTTGGCCCTAACGTTTGTGCAACTATGGCTGCTTCAGGGTTAGTAAATTAATTAATTAATTCCTTTATTAATTATATATACTCCATGCATGAGTAACTGTGGCGATTATTGGTTGATATGTACTTGGAATTTAGGTACGTTTGTGAGGAGAATGGGTTTGGTGGGGAGGTGAATGCAGAGAATGATGTTTATAGCTTTGGGATTCTGATCATGGAGATTGTCTCGGGAAGACTACCTGTAGATCACACTCAACCAAAGGTTAATTATTTATTCCCTTAATTTACTACTACCTTAATTTTCAAGTAGTAAAATTTAGAAATAAAATTGAAATTGCAGGCTTACTTGGTTGATTGGATGAGGTGGATGGTGGCGAATCAAAAGATTGTTGATGTGGTAGATCCCAAAATGACAAAACAACCGGCAACATTAGAACTGAAACGAGTGGTTTTGGTGGCTCTTAGATGTGTTGATTCGGATATCAGCAACCGGCCTAAAATGGGAGACATCATCTACATGTTTGCCCGTCAAGACATGTTGCTCAAAGATGTAATATTTAACACCAATTCAATCTCTCTCTCTCTCTCTCTCTCTCTCTCTCTTTTATGAATATTTAATACTGAATCCAGTTCATATATAGTACTGTAATTAATTATGGATCAAATTTGAAAAATGCAGAAGTTGGGTCTCCGGAAAGAGACCTCACCCGGAAGCTGCGGGCGAGTGGGAAATGAGAAGGCCGCAAGGAGAAACAATTGCAACCCTTACCATGAGTTACGACCATTGGTTAACACCGTTAATTAATTAATTATATGTAGCAGAGAAGGAACATAGAAAGTGAGACAAGGATATTATTTATCATGAGTAATGTTTTCGATACTAGCTATATAGCAAATTTTCCACTAACATTTGTGATTTAGCTCATTTCAGTCACTACTTACTTATCATGCCTTTTAACTAATTAAGAGAGGCAGAACAAGTCCGGAACTCAACAGTGTCAATGGGAAGAGTATCCTTGGGGAAAGAGCAATCTGACGCCTCTTCCTTCTGTGGAATCGAAGCACAAGTCCTAGGCGTAACTTGACTAGCAACACCCCCCACATTGGTGCAATTCCATAGTATCTTGCTCGGCTTCGGGCTCAACGAAACGGTGACGTTCGAGATGCAAATCCCGGAGAAAGGATGGCCCTCTATCCCATCCAGATTCGCCGGAAACGTGACGTTCTCCGCCACAATGTCCCTGTAGTTTATTCCGGTGACGACGGGGATGGCTTTGGGGTCGAAGTAGGGGTCAGGGTGGCTCCCGTAAGTACCCGTCATCCAGAAGACGTACTTCATTGTGTGAAGGGACATGCGACGGACGAAAATGTCCTTGACGAAATTGCCTCGCCCGATGGCGGTCTTGATGCGGACGGCGGATTCGGTGTTGATGGCGGTGACATCCTCGACACGGACGTCCTGGATGCCGCCGGACATCTCGCTGCCAAGAGCGACGGTGGCGCTGTCGGGAGATATACAGGTTAACCGTCTGATGATAAGGTGTTGGGTGGGCATGTTGACCTTGATGCCGTACTCATCCCAACCGCTCTTCACCGCCACACAATCATCTCCCGACACGATGTAGTTGTCTTCAAGTCGTGTATTGTTACATGAATCTTTAACCATAACGGAAAATATATCAATTTTGCTGGAACTAAGCCGGATTATGTAATAAAAAAATGAGAGTGAGTACCTGGATTGATTCCGTCAGTGTTGGGAGAATCCACAGGGGCAAGAATTGTGAGGCCTTGGACAAGAACGTTGCTGAAATAATTAGAAGAAAAAAAATCATAATAACATATTTTGGGGTAAAAAAAGTATGGAGGGAAATATAGAATTTGAAATAAATGATGATTACCTGCTGTAAACGGGATGAACATTCCATGAAGGAGAGTTAATCAAAGTGAGATTAGAGATTAGGAGTTGATTGGAGTAGAGGAGCTCAATAAGATAGGGTCTGGTGTAATTTAGTTCACCTGCCTTGAATTTCTTCCACCAAGACTCACCTTGTCCATCCAAGGTTCCATTATTCCCTTTAATTAAGTCAACAATTAAAACCATCCAAAACTTCAACAAACTAATCACCCTGATCTTAAACCATTCTAACTCACAATTAACAACTACCATCACTAACTATAATTACATACTTCTAAATCCATTAATTAATCACCTGTGATTACGACGTCGGTTAGATTTGTTCCGAAAATGAGACTGGCGAACCTTCCCCCATCCGCATCTCTTCCTCGCCCATACGAAGGCAACGGCTCGATCACAGGCCACTCTGATTCATCCTGTACGTAATTAATCAAAACCAAGTTTTTACTGAACAAGCCATCGGATTTTAAATGAAATGCCAGTTGGGTGAACGAAGTTAATATGAGTGACAAATTTAGCAACCATTCCATTTCTTACCGGAGAAGCGAGGAGGACAGCGTCCGTGTGGATGAAGAGAGTGAAGTGGTCAAAGGTGAGGTTAAAGCTTCCGGTCAGATATCTCCCGGGAGGGACAACAAGCTGCGCTCCGCCATCGGCCGCCAGTTTACTCAGGCTGGCAATGGCGGTGCTGAAGGCCTTGGTGTTAGACGTTTTGCCATCACCAACGCCACCATAATCGGTGAGAAGAGCGCTGTGCTTCCGACAATTCAACGCCCGGAACTCGATGCTCACCGGATTCTGCACTTCCCGGCCTTCCGTTTCTCTCAAACACAACAGTAGCAAGAAAAACAGAGCCCCCCAAGTTGTGATCCCCATCCCCTGCATGCACAAAGAAGAAGAAGAATAAATTAAGAAGCCACTGAAATTGGAGGATGATGGAGAGAGTACATGGGTATATACGTACATTAGGCATGATGTTTGTGAAATTAGTACTACAAGACGAGGAATTAATAATTAGGAGCAGGCAGGTAGATATAGGAGAAGGAAAGTAAGAAGTAGGAGGAGAGGCCTGTAGTGATAGTGAGGAAAATGGAAAATGAGGTCTAAATTTGGGAACAAGTCAATTAATTGAGCGAGGAGTGAGCAAATGCTGGATACGTGGGAAATCCACTTTCTCTCCTTTATAAGGTTATGAAATCGGACGTTGTATATATATATATATATATATATATATATATATATATATATATATATATATATATATATATAGGAAGTTACTCATACCGAACTAACGTCACGAAATGACCTTTATCTATTGCCGGTACGTATTACATATCCGTTTTAAATTTGCAATTTAATTCTGTGCTGAAACTACTACTTAATACTAGTACCAACAATATTGCTGCTTATCCATCATTAGGAACAAACAGAAAACGTGAAGTTTGCATTTAGATAGCCACATATGGAGACTAGACATGACAATCGAAAAATGGCGAGTAATTAAGCAAAAGTACTTAAGAGCATCTACAACAATGTTAGCTATCACACTCCTAAATCAAATATAATTAGTAAAAATAGGAAAAGTAGACAAATCTCTTATCTAACAACACTAGGTTATAGCTATTTGGCTCTCCGAATTTATGGGTGAGATGAGAAATTTTATTGCTAGCTACTCCCTATGTCCTTTTTTTAAGGAGAAATTACAAAAAAAACCATGAGGTTTGGTCAAATCTTCAGTTTGTCCCCCTATTTTAAAAAATCAACAGCTACCCCCCAGAGGTTTAGTGAAATCTTCAGTTACCCCCTTAACCTTTTGTGTTATTAGTTGACCGTTAAGAATTTTAGGGTTAACTGATTTTATTGTCACCGATATTTCTTACCCTATACTACTTCAACCCAAACATTTTGTTTCTCTCCTTTCTCCCTCTCAAACCAAGCACACTACCTAGCCGTCGTTGTTGTCTGGTCACTATCACGACGCAACTAGCTTAGGTCGCAGAAACTCAGGCGAACTCATGCTGCTACGACACATGTGACCATGAGCTGCCCCTTAAATGTTTCAAAGTATAATTAGTGTAATTAGTACTAAAATCATTAAGAGTCAAAACTAATACCATATACGGCCAAGGGAGGTAACTAAAGATTTCACTAAACCTCAGCGAGTAACTGTTGATTTTTGAAAATAGATGGGGCAAATTGAAGATTTCACCAAACTATAATAGCTAGTATTGCTGCAATAACAATGTTAAATTCCCTGTCCAATATAGATTTTTTGTCATTTTGCCTACAATTTAACTTAAAATCAGCTAACATTGTTGTAAATGCTCTAAATAGTTTCAAAGTGAGTATTGCACCATTTTCTAGTTTTACGTTGATACAAGGAATTATAAGGCTACAGTTTAGGAAAATATTGCGTAAAACCCAAGTTTTCTTACATTCAATGCTCATTTTATCTCCAAGTTCAGCTGGCTTAATTAAGGAAACAATATATAAAAATGTAAACTCTTCTTATAGTCCATGATGACTTAGATGCTTGAACCAAATCTTCTTCTATATATGGTTTGAGCAAGAAAATCTGAATGTTTCGGCTCCATAACTGCAATCAGTGTTGTTCATGACATTCAATGAGCCATATATAGGTAAAATAAAAAAATGGGATCCCACCTATAAATTTTTGAAAATATAATTTTATATAAAAAATATAAATTTTATTAAAAAAATAGTATGTTTTATTGCATTATGTCAATAACATCATTTCAAATAAAACTTCATACAACATAGAACAATTTTCCTTCAAGTTCCATCAATGTTGTCAATCATCTAAAAATTTCATCCTTATAAGGTCACCCCTTATCACCTTCGAAGAAAAAATCAAAACTAATCACAAAAGCAGTTTCCACGAGCATTCCGGAATGCAAAATTATTAATATTATTATCAACATCAATGCTTTCTAATAAATCTTTCTCAATTGATAATATTGTCAAACCATTCAACCTTTCTTGCGACATTGATGACCTCATGTAGATTTTTATCACCTTTAGCTTTGAAAAGTTTATTTCAGCTGATGTCACAGTTACAAACACAGTTAAAAAAATTATAAGCAATGGAAACATTCGGATAGCAGTCTTTAGATTTTTTGTAAACTTAAAAAAAAATTTGGCTGACATTGGCTAATTTTGAAAAGTCATTTGCAACACTTTTAATTCATATATAGTATAAATTATTTAAATCAACATCATTCACCATGAGAAAATGTGAAGTGAAAATTAGCAAGTGATTGTTGAAATTTTTGGGAAAATTTGATATTTTTCATTTGAATTAATGATAGGTTTAGTTGGAAAATGAAAAAAAAAAATTGATACGTTGGAGGTAGAGGATTGATGATGGTGGAGATATGAAGACAAGACCTCCAAGTTATGTCTCATAAGCTTAGCCATTAATCTACAAGCTCAGGAGAGACAAAATAATTGAATGAGATTGAGAGAAAATGAGTTGAAAGTTCATGGAGATCATAGAAGAATTAAAAATATTAATTCTATCTATTTTCCTTGAATATATCACTCGTCAAATCATCATTAACGCAATTTTTTTATTGTATAAAATATTTTTTTTAAATTTGAACCCCTTTAACTGCTTCTCTGCCCACCCTCATAACCGGCCCTAACTGCAATTAGCATGCATGCATCACGGCTGCGATTAGTTATGGAAAATTCGAATCGGTGCTGTTTGGTTGACCATGCAACAGAGGATTAATAATGTGAAGACTTTTTACATTGCTGACGTAATTCATGATCAACTGCACATGACACCTTTGGGCCTGTGGCCTATAACCACGCGGCCCAACAGAAGATTCATGTGTTTATTATTTTGACTTTGGGCCGGAGTTAACGCACGAGCCCGTAACTGAAGCATACGACATCCACATACAGAATATGGTGTTGGAGTCTACAGAGATAGACAGTAGAGCCAACCAATTATATAAGCATTATATCTCTAGTATTCCGAATGACACAAGCAAACTGCTGCAAATATGATCAATTATGATTCGTTAATTAATGTCTGATTGATTTAGACTCAATCCTATTTACCACTACTAATAATACAGTAAATTCCTCTTCACTATTTCTTCACATGTACCTACATATGTGGCAGAATTAATGCGAGGATGAGTTGTTTGTGGCTTGCTAGGGGTACAGACGTCTTCACCATCTCTAATTTTGTGAATATGATCCATTAATAGTACCTAATTTTTCGCTGATTCGATCGGCGACTAATCTACTATTATATATTAATACAGGATAAGCTGCATTAATTGCAAAAAACGAATTCTCACCTCACGATCTTCCACACGCGCTCCACCTCGCCCACATCGATCGTGTTTTTTCGCATTAAAGTTGTGTTAATGTACATTCCTTTTACTACAAGTTGTTACCGTACATGCAGGTATAGAATTACACACTTTCCAATCAAACAATTACACACTTTCCAATCAAACAAATACCTCAGTTCCACATCAGCCCGTTTTTTTCCGCATTAAATTTATGTTAATGTACATTCCTTTTAGTACATGCTGTTAGTGTACATGCAGATATAAAATTACACTATATTGTCCTTTAATTCCGCTTCACGTTACTTAATTACTATGGGAACATAGACTTTCATCAATGTTATTTATCACCCGGGTGATTTTTCACCCATCTAGAGCACTTGAAAAATAGAGGATAGATATGTAATTGTCTAATTAGTTGGGCTTGGGCTTTCAAATTACCTTATAGATGAGTCATTTGAACAAGTGGGTGAAAAATCACCCGGGTGATGATTAACAGGGTTGAGAGACTTTGCCCCGCTCCTCTTTGATTTCATGCCTTACTGTTTTCGTTTAAATAGCATTTAACTATAATCAAACACGGTAATTAATTACCTTAGTGTGGCTTTATTCTCTCTCTTCTTTCCCCCTTCTACGCCAATAGCCAATACGTATCAGTTGGATTCTTTTCTCCACCATATATTCTCTTTTCCAGTATTTTCATCTTCCTTCTTCATCCGGCTCTGTCTTCTCTTTGATCTTTAATGGAGGACAAAGACGGAAGTTTCCACAGACCATGAAGATTTAGACAAAGCTTCAATGCTTACAGCTGCAGATGTGATCTTAGATGAGGTTCTGAAATTAGAGAAGAGTTTTTTTTATTAACCGTTCATTTCTGATTTTTCTGTGTCGGATTTTCTAGAACGAAACAGCCGAAATGTTGGAGTTAAACCATGGATTTTTTTACCAAGTCCGTGTAGTCATTGTTGGTGCCATTCTTCCGCAAGCCGAAGATGCATGTATCCAGATTCTCCCGAAGAAGCAGCTGCACAAGGTGCATATATTTGATTCTTTATGGTGGTGATCGATCAACGACATGCGATGATACACTGGGGCGAGATTTCGATTTCATGTACTTATCGTGGAGTGGGATGGTTACCAAGTTTGCTTTCTTCTCCTATTAATTTTTTCTAATATGGTTGATTCTTAAATATCCTTGCTTTTGTCAGGGTTACTAATGATATGCTGGT
Source organism: Stellera chamaejasme (assembly GCA_024586325.1). NCBI lineage: Eukaryota > Viridiplantae > Streptophyta > Magnoliopsida > Malvales > Thymelaeaceae > Stellera > Stellera chamaejasme. The sequence continues at coordinate 5,372,836 of CM044982.1, read as the reverse complement.
AAGCAATTTATTCTAATCAAGTATCAAGAAGATGTTATTGTTCACTTGTGAGTTTTATTCTCTTGATTCTAATTAAATCAATTAGCTTAGTCCTATTGAATTACTGTGCCCATTTATGAGTGTTTGGTCTCAGATTAGGGAGATCGATTCATCTGCATTTTCTGTTCAACATGATTCGTGTGACCAATTCTCTCCGATTTTGGGAATACTGATGCTTTCTGGTCATCACGAATCAGGCTTGGTGCAGCTGACACCTTCCTGGCCATCTTTTTCCTTAGGAGCCCATGGCAGAAGTTACGAAATGTTGAAAGTATTAGAGCTTATCATCGTTTCCATTGAAGTTAGGCTTTTGCAGTTAACATGTGATTGACAAAATGTCTCTTGCGGACTCATCTTTGATTTCTCTTATTACAATTTTTGCTGCAAAAAGATGAAGGCTTCAAGAACATGGTCACAACCGAAACATTTCAGAGGAAAGAAATGGTGTAGGCCTCCAAAGAAAAAAAACGAGGTTGGAAGAGAGGTTCAAGGTTGGGAAGAACAAATGGATTTTTACCACCCTCAGGTTTTGAATTCTATTTCTTCTCTATTTCAGTATATATACAGTGTTAGAATCATCTATTTGTGTTGGTGTTCCAAATGTTATTTTAACTTTTCTTTAACTTAATGTAGCAGCTGCAGCTCTTCAAGTGTCCATTATCAAGTGCGTGTGTGTGATAGTTTGCAATTAAGAGCTTCAACTAATGAGCATTGTCATTGCCGATTTGGACAGCTTTCATGTGTTTGTATGAATGAATGATTATTTCAAGTGTTTGTCCTTTTTGTCCAATGAAGTGAGGTGTTTTTTCTTTCTTCTTTGGTGTTTAACCCGTGAAAGTGGAGGTTTTCGCTTATCTTTATATGCTTATTCTTTTCCTCTTCATGTTTAAGCTACAAAATCTACATTGATTTGGTGTCATGTGTTTTTTTTTAACGTCGCTAGCCATTTGCTCTTGAGTATAACTAAGGAAATTTGAAAGTAGTGACCAAGTACTTCGAATTCCTTTAAAAATTTGAGCTGAGCAGAATGAAATGCTAGATTTTATTTCATGTACCACTGCACTGTCTTTACTAATTGTCTACCTTGCAAAAAATGTGTATAGATAAGTCAATCTTAAAAACAAGATAGTTTCAACGATGATCGCCATCTGCGAATGTATATCATGGTCATCCTGATGTTATTTTATTTCTTTTCTATGACTAAACTTTCAAATGTGGTTTTGCTTTCTCTTTGAAAGAGCATCAAACATACAATAAAATTATGTAACAAATCTATTCACATTGTACCACCAACACTTCCACAAAAATAGTATAGTTACGCGTGTTATTTTCTCCCAAAATGTTTTTATGGAAATGTTAAATTAATCATTTATCTTATATTTTCCTCTCACAATCTTCATATTTATTTCGAAAACTTCCAAATTTCTTTCTAAATTCTTTAAAATTTCTCTAAATGGACATACCCTTAATAAGATAAAATATTTTGTACAAATAACAATTGTTGCATGATAATGTAAATATGTTATTTTATTCATATTCATATTTGATTCGAAGATATGTTTTACCCTAAAACAATTTAGTCATTTTTACTACTAACGTTTCTATAGGGGGTAACCCCCGAACTTTAAGTTGGAACACAATTTATCACTAAGTTCGTTAACAGATGAGCTAGATATTCCTGAATATTCCATAACGGATATGATATTCATGTCACTATTCTAATAATCAATTTATCCCAAAACTTTTAAAAGTGAACTAAATTTTCCTAAATTTATTACACCGAATATATTGTTATTTGATATATCAAGAACTTTGATAATTAATAATTCATTGAACCTGTGACGAAGTCGGGTATTAATTTTAATTCAAAATAGTTTTAAAAGTAAAACCCTACTCTAAAAAGATACACAGAATAGTGTGAAACTTTATACGAAATGATAATTAAATATTAATATAGATAACCCGTGTCGAAGACGGGTATTAGAACTAGTTAATCTTATTATAGATGAATGAGGATATATATACTCGTCGATTCTAGTGTATGCTTGTTGTAAATGAGTGAAGATACTTTGTTTTAGTAGCATCAGCCAGTTGAATACTTTTGTTTACCTTTTCATGGGTCTACTACACCATTTGGTCTACTCTCTCCCTAAATTAATAGCAGCTAAACATGTAACACTTAAAATAAAAAAAAACATGTGAGCAATTTGGGTAGCATTGTCTATTAATTGGTTAAAACACTTGAGACAAAATTGTATGAGAATACCGACGGTTGTTAGGGTTGAGTAGCAAAAGGCTTGTCATTCCTTGAGTAAGGTCTCGAGTTCGAATCTTAAGTATGGAGGAAACATCGCTGAAAGATTTGTCCCGAATAACCCCAATAAAACTCGATCTAAGTAAAATTGGAAAAAATTACATTTAAAAAAAATGCATGAGAATATTTTTGGAACATCACAAAAGCGATGATTAGTTACCAGATTTCGGTGAAACCCAATTAATTGAGGATGTGTTTTTTAGCTATCTGTAAGAATTAAAACGACACATGGACATGGAGTATTACACAATCATCATCAACACATTTTTGACTTGCTGAATATTATTGTAAATGTTGGGTCAAATGAGTCTCTCTTAAATTAAATACTACCTCCGTCCCTGAAAGATTATACACTTTGACTTTGCTGTTTCAAGGTTCAATGTTTGACTCAAATTTTAACAAAGATAGCAAGTTTTAAAAAATTCAGAAAAAATATATTTAGAAAATTTATACTTCAAATTATGACATGCATATAAATTATTAACTTTAAAGTCTAAAAATTCATGAAAAAAAAAATCATAGATTAAATACTGTAAAACAGTAAAAACAAAGTGTACAATTATTCAGGGACGGAGGTCCCGACCTCACTTGTATTGTACTTTGAAGGAAAATTCATTAATGGAACCAATTCAATTCATTTCATTTCTTAGTAGGCCAAACTTTTTTGTACGTGGCCTGGCCCTTCAAAGTTTGGCATGGATCGGGCAGTGGGCCTCCAAAAGGCAAAAGGTGCCGAAAGACAATAGGCAGAGTAGTATGCGATAGCATTGCGGACTACGTGGCACCACGCGAAGGCGAGTTTGGGTCTGAAAGTTAACCAGATGTGTAGACGTGGAAGCATCTGATTGGCTGAGTAACTCCTCCTGTGATCCTACGTCTTCCCACTCGCCACACATGCTCATATCCGCTTTACCACACTCCAGCGGTCCAGCCACAGTTCCACACATCCCATCCCCAGGGACCCCAACTTCACTTGTTTGCCTTTTTGCAGCCCTTTAATAACGACAATGCCACAAATATCCAAAACGCCACCACCCAAGATCAAATGTGTTGGTTTGGTAATAGTTTTTCCAACTACTTTCTATGTTTTTTTTAAAAAAAATTATCTGTGTAATTTTTAGTGTTTACCATTAGCTATTTGATTTCGAGAGTAAAAAAGAGTAGAAATGCACTAAAAATTACATAGATAATTTATCTACCTAAACTCTTTGAGTAAATGCATTTCAAGAGTAAAAATGCACTAAAAAAAGTAAAAATAGAGAAATGTCATTTCATTTGAGACAACAATATTTTGATGTTATGACAACACACTTGACACGTAAGGAGTGTTATTATTATTATTAAGTCAAATATTTTTTTAATATTCATACCCATTCAAATGTATAAGAATGAATGAAGTGTTGAATGGAGTGTTGATATAAGAAAGTCTTTCCAAATAAACTTTAATAAATTTTGAATTTAGCATTTTGGAACAAATTTAATAGTTTTTAAATTTTGATATGACATATATGATTGAAAAATATTACTCATATTTGGTAGTTGGGAACAAAATTTCCCAACGCGCTCTCTATATAAGAGATAACTTTTTTAATCCATTATCCAATAAGTTACTGATATATATGGGCCAAAGTAATATCTGGAGCCCAAGTAGTGTCGTTCCAGACGCTGGCGTCACGCTGGCGTAATCATTACGAGGAGCATCCCTCGTAAATACGATGAGGGTCCTCGAATACGACCAACACACCAACAATACGTGGGTGTGCCCCGTACCATCGTATCACCATCATACTGGCGGAAAAATACCACCCTGTCACGGGTTTGACTGACAGACATGGACCAAGCCCAATTGACACACCAACCACAAGTCAAAGGCTCACTCAAGTAATGTCAGATAAACACTATTTGGGGGATACATTAATCCCTAAAATTCTGGAAGTCAGCAATCCCAGGATGGGAGAAAATCCTACCAACACTCTACCCCAGCATGGGGAGAGCCCTGACATCATCCATGGGGTAATGCCAACTACACACCCACACCCTCTCCTCTTTTCTGTACCTGAGAGTTTCTTGTGTCTTGGCTCTTTCAAGTCTTGATAGCAGTTCCGTTCCGACTTCCACTGCAACAGTATCGCCGGACGTCATCAATTGGCTATCAGTTACAAATAATCGAAACAATTGTATGTTTCTTTGTCGTCATTTTTCCTTTATTAAAGGTGGATTTAGACTGATTAGTGCCGGTGCACGCTGAAAGTTTGGCAATAACTCGATCGTTTGAAAGCTGCTGATTAGTGATCAATTATTCAATTACTAGTTAACTTTTGGGTGTTCTTTTTCGATGTATTTTAATGGTATTGTTTTTGTGAGGAGAACGAGGAAAAAAGTTGACAAGGAGTTGAAGAAATATTTAATTAATTTGAAAATGCCATATAGTACTATTATATTGCAAACGAACACAAGCTTGGTTTATAAAGTCATTCTTTGTATGCATGATTGATTAACGTGATGGTATGGAAACATCTTTTTAAAGTAGTTTTTACATTTTTTTAAAAAAATCTACTAATTACTTTTAACATTTAGTTGTAGTTGTTTGATTATATATTATTTTTCCTAGCCTTAATGAGCTCATTTTTAATGATTTAGAATCAAGAGAACTAATACAAAACAAGTTATAGTAGTACTCTTAACAAACTCGAATAGTATAAAAGAACTTCTGTAAATAAACGGTCCTCTAGCTTTGGAAATTATAACATTTAAAGTCCTAAACGTGTGCGATTTAACTATTTAATCCTAAGCGTTATATTTCGTAGATCATTTTGGTCCTAAGTTAACGTCTCTAACATGTAGTGCTCTAACGCCATTAAATAAATTGTCTATCAGCCTTGGCTCAAGTGGCACTTATTGTGCCACAGAGGTGGGTGTCCGGGCTCGAGGTATTGGCTTCGAGTCCCTGGACTGCCAAGACACAGGAGTTTTACCCACATTACGATTCGAGTTTAACCCCTCTGCGGCTCTGCCCTCGGATGAGTTTAAACTGAAGGGATTCAAACTCGTGATGTGGGGTTTCTCCGAGAATAGGAGTGTCTAATTTAACCATTTGACCTACTGTTGTTCAAAAAAAATGCCATTAAATAAATGACGAGTTGAGCTTCTCTGCAATTATTTGAGGGAGCAGTGCTGATATGACTGAATTGTTTCCACATAAAATCAAAAAATATTTATTTATATGTGTGATGTGTCAAACATTTAAGTACACAGAATCCTCAAGTGATGGTGGTAGAGAAGCATAACTCATAAATGACAACTAGTGTGAAAATGTGCATGTGTCATACATAGAGGTTTGTCCATTCTCACCTGCTTGTGGCGCAAGTAAAGGTTTCCAATGTAAAAATTTTAATTCATCATTCTCCTCGTTATTACGGTCACCCCGGCGGGTTGCGGCCAGGTGACCGCTCGGTTTTAGCCTGCGGGTCACGTTTTTCGGCGTTCAGGCGGCTCCCGAGACCTATCCGAGTATCATTTTGGCGAACCCCTCCGTATTTGAGGTCGTGTGGGTCCCCCGGACGTTTCCGCCGAAAATATTTTTCGGGCGCCGGGGGGTTGTCGGGGTCGTCTCGGGACGTACAGCGGGCTCGGTAGCACTCTCGAGATCTCAGTTTGGGAAGCCGTTCGCAGTTTTGGAGTCGTGGAGACGTCCCGGAGGTGGTTGTAGAGTTTAATATTTGGGGCGGGACGTTCGGTAACGGGCGACTCCAGGGGCTCGGGACGGGAATCCCGGGGCTCGGGATGGAAATTTTCTGACGGCTTTGGGGTAAGTTGTGTTTTAATTTAAGATGGAATTTATGGGAATTTTTATAGAATTTTTGGAGTGACGGAATTTCGGTTCAGGTTGACACGCTCGCACGTCGGGTTACGGTTCGGGTTCGTGAGCTCGGTAGGACACTCCGGAAAGGTAAATGAATTTCTGAAAAATGTTCTGCGAATGTTATAATATTCTGAGGTTGTGTCCAAGTTTCATTAATTTTGGAATTCGGTAATTATTTTTGGGCAAAAAGAATTGGAACTTTCGGAAAAATTGGGAGTTAATTTGCAAATGGGTGCAAATTAAAAAGGAAATCAGCATGGGTACAGCAGCAGCCCTTCCTCTATTTTCGGCAGCAAGTGTGTGTGTGTGATTAATGGGACACATGTCCTATTTTTATTTAAAGGAAGAGAGGGATGGGCAAAAGGGATGGAAAATATATAAGGCATATTATTACATAATATGAGACTTATTTCATTTTCTTCTTCTTCTTCATCTTCTCCAAGTGCTGCCGAAACCTCCATGGAAGCTCACCTCCAAGCTTGACTTTCTTCTTCTTTGTGGAAATCAAAGAGAAATTGGTTGCTAGTTGTGGTAAGCTTCCTTCCTTCTACTCTTTTCATGTTGGAATTAAGGTTTGATGAAAAAAGAGGAGATTTTGAGAATTTTGGGTTTGTTCTTCACTACATACTAGGATGATTCTCTTCCTCCCATCTTTTAGTATGTTGTTCTTGGGTGGTAGGAGAGTGTTAATCAAGTGTTGGATTTTGGAAAACACAACTTGGAAGGAAACCCTATGTTGGCGATTTTTGGAAGATTTTCCAAAATGGTGTGTGTTTGTTATCTTGTTTCATGTTTCAAGTATGTTAGTCCTAGCATGATTCTAAGCTTGTGTGTGGATTTAATTTGATGGAGAACAAGTTGAGGTGAAAACCCTAAATGGCCGAATATATGGGTGTATGTTCAATGTTGGATTTTGTTGTTTGGGTGCAATTGGATAGCATTCATGGTTTAGAAATGTAATTGGTGGTTAGAATGGTTGTTTGGTAGCTTGAATGGATTGATTTGGAAGTTGGATGAAAAGTTGATTAAGAACCGAATCTTTGAATGATTCTTTTTCAATGTTGGAGGTTCATTTTGGTTGAATTGGATGTTAATATGGTATTGGGGTTGAATTTAGGAGTGGATGGAAGTTTGAAATGTTGAATTCGGTTAAGGAATGAAAAAGTTACAATTAATCGGGATTATCGGAAAATGGCGGGTAATGAAGGGTTTAAGGTTGGATTTGATCAGTTCTGCTTATTGAATTACGTTTATCAATGTATAATCTTGCATTGCCTAAGTTGGTTACGAATTCGACATTTACGTGGAAATCTGGAATTTTACGGAAATTCCGCCGGATTTTCGGTTTTGGGGTCGGGGGTGTAGTGTGGTAGTGTGGTCGATAAGGATTCTAATTCAACTTGGTTTGCCAGATTTTGAGGTTCGGAAGTTAGAAAAGAGAGGTTTTCGGGTCGTGGTGTGGAAGTCGTCCGAATCGGTCTAATACTCTGGACTTTGAGGTAAGGGTTTGGTTACGCTATTTTTGGTAAGATAGGTGTATGTTTAGTTTCATTTTACATTACTGCGGGTATTACGGTATTATATGCCTAAGGCATATTCGTAGTCTGTAGGTGTATGTATTGTAGCACTTTTGTTTTGCGGTATTTGGAAATTTACTGCTTTAAGGTACGTTCCTAATTTGTAGGAGTATGCCTTATGGCATACTGCATGCATTAACCCTACGACGGTTGAGGGTTCGCTACCCCGTGGTGCACCATGCTTCGTAATAGCTTCGACTTGACTCCCTTAGAGGAGGCTGTCGTTACGATTGGTTATAAGGGTTTATGGCGATTTAGTATCGCACATCCTTGATATTCGATCTGTTTTATTACATGCACGATGTTACGTATTACTGTTGCATATATTACGTATATTGCTATCTTTCTGTTTTGCGAGGTTACATATGCTTATCTTACCCCAAATCCCTTACGGGGTCCTTTTAGGACTCACCCTTTTTGGGTTACATTTTTGGATTTCGGTAGACTTGGTAAACAACTAGCGAGTTGGTTTCCGTGAGGCTTCTGCCTTGGTTGGGTTGAGCGGCAGTACCTTGCGGGCTGGGATTTTGTCTACTTGGTCTGAATCCCGCGAGGTATTTTGACGTTTAGGCCTAGGGTCGGCTCTGTAGTTGCATGTGCATATTTTCTGGATGATTGCGATGATCGTATAAGTATGTGTATATTACATTACATTGCATGTTACGGCGCTTAGCGCTTGCTAGATACCCTAGGTTACGTGAACTCTATATGTATCTATGTTTGGTGCGTAAGCACTCGTCCACGGAGGCGAGGCTTACTCTGTTCTTGATGCATGAATTGCATGTTGTGATTTTATTTTAGTTATATGTATGAAATTTTTGTTAAGTTGCTTCCACTTTCATTTCGCACTTTGGGTCATTCTGCGCGGCGGGTCTCGATGGACTGCCATTCCTATTCATTCCGGCTTCCGCTTCCGGCGTCCGGCGCCCCGCCTCCGCAACCGGGTTCGGGTGGCGTGCGGTGACAAGTTGGTATCGAGCGGGTAAGTGACCATATTGGTCGTCGGTGGTGACTTGTAGTGACAACTATTGTTCCATATTTTATTTTAGAATGGTTTGAGTACGGAGATTGGCCACCTCCTTACTCAAACCACTTCAAAATAAAATTGTGGAGCAAAGTTTGGTCCTTGAGTTATCACTGGTGGTTGCAGATACGGGATCCAGAATTTCGGGACTTTGGTAAAAGTGTTACAAGTAAAGGATTGTGGAAAAGTTTGAGTGCGTAAAATTGTGTGTTAGGAAAGATTTGGTGAAATAAGCATGAATTGCTTAGTGATTACGTGAAATGCATGATTATATTGTTTTACAAAATAACTTCGAGTTAAGTCTTGCATTGCACTACTGAGCCTTAGGAAGGCTGCTGCTAGTTTCGTAGGGATTAGAGGTAACGATTGTTTTGGACTCTGTTTGGTCCGAAATGTTTCAGAATGGTTAACACGCGCCGGCAGCGTGATTTACGACCGGAGGAGGGGACCGTAATCCCACGCCTCCGAGAGGTAGAGAGCGAGACAGGGCATTCGAGCCGAGGCGGGTACATACCCGCCACCGGTTGTGCGGTAGGGTCGGGGTCTACCACCTGCTTTGGTCCATGTCTTTGGAGCAGTCCAGTGATTGTTGAGACACTGTACGGAGCAGTTCCGTGCAGTCTCGAGTCTGAGAGGATTCGGTCGTGGCACCGTCTGTGCATCTTGATGGGAGAGTGAGTAGCCACACCGGACTACCACCCACACTCATGTACGGGCCCGATCGAGAGTGAGTCGGAGGAGGACGCGGAGCGCGGGAACCCGCGATCTCGGAGGATACGACGAGCGTAGCTCGTGGCTCGCTCCGATCGTTCGACCAGAGACACATCAGCCCGTCGGCGGCGGGAGGGTTATTGAGCTGGATTACGATACCACCCGTCGGACCCACCGACGACGGGGAGGTTTGGGGCATCACTCGATTACGATGATGTCCGTTTGTTGGAGAGGTTCAGCGGCTGAACCCTAGGAAGTTTGATGGCAAGGGAGGTCCCGAGGCGGCGGAGACTGGTTCATGGAGATTGATAAGCTAATGGGGAGGTTACACTTACCTTCCACAGTGATGGTATCCCTTGCCACGTTCAATCTGCGGGAGGAGCAGATCATTGGTGGAGGAGCCTTCGAGAGGCGATCGAGGGCGAATGCGGGGCTGGCACCCGGTCGGGAGGTGGAGGTCACTTGGGAGCGGTTTACGCATTGTTCCATCGGAGGTTCATCGGGGCTGCGGCTAGGGATCTGCGGCAGACACGGTTTGAGAGCTTCGGCAGGGGAGGCAGGACTGTCGCGAGTATGAGAGGAGTTTGTGACAGGCTTATCCACTACGTACCGCAGTACCACGGTATGGAGGAGGAGAAGGCGAAGAGGTTCATCCGTCATTGCGCCCGAGTACAGATGGGCTCGAGGCCATTGGATATTACTACCTACGGGAGGCGGTTCACAAGGCTCGGCTCCTTGAGCGGGAGGATGTTGAGAGTCGCCTCACCTCGCGAGAGAGGTCAGGGACTTCGAGGGGTTCCACGCGCGAGGACCCCGGCGGGGTTCTGACGGCGCAAGACCGGGCGATCTAGTGGAAGTAGGGGAGCACCACCCTCACGACCTTGTACGACTTGTGGTGGGTATCACCCGGGTAGACCTTATTACCGGCGGGAGGGCCGGTGTTTGCGATGCGGGTCGGATACTCACTGGGTGCAGGACCGCCCTCGAGACGGTGGGGCGAGGTTCTAGTAGTTTTCAGCGTCCGCGATCTCGGCACCGCCCAACGCGCCGCGAGGGCGTGGGTTTCGCGAGGTGGCCCGTGACCTCGGCGGCGACCACGGCTTCAGCCACCCTCCACCGCGGCGGCCTAGGGCGGGACGCGTTTTCGAGATAGAGCGAGGAGGTCCTAGTCGGCGAGAGGCCCTAGTCATCGGGGAGGACCCGGTCGGCGGGCGGGCCCGGCCAGCGGGAGGCTCGACTCGGCGGGAGTCTTGCAAGGTCTTGTATTTCGAACGATACATCTGTTCATGCGTTATTTGATACGGGCGTCTATTTCTATTGTAGCACGAAATGTGTTACATCTCCGCACTTACTGTTAGTACTTTGCCGCAGATGTATTTAGTAAAAGCTGGGAGTCGGTTTACATTTTCCAATGGGATGGTTCGGGGTTGTACTATATCTCGTAGGCGGGCATCGAGATAGTATCGGACTTGTTGGTTCTGACACGCCGAACTATGATGTTATTCTTGGGATGGATTGGCTATCCAAGAATTCATGCACATTGATTGTGCAGCCCGTACCATTATGGTATCCGGAGAGGTACTACCTCTCACGACTCGGCTTGGTTTGACTATCGCACTGATAGCACGAGTTGCAGTCTGGACCAGCTGTCGGTAGTTGGAGTAGGGGAATGTTTTGATCTGAATGAGGCGGATACTAGGTTGAGGCTAGCTAGTATACCGGTAGTTCGAGATTTTCCGCAGGTATTTCCGGAGGAGTTGCCCGGATTACCACCAGAGCGGGAAATTGTGTTTGAGATCTACTGCGGTCGGGCCTTTGCTCCGATATCTATTCCCCTTATCGGATGCCCATTTCGAGATGCAGGAGTTAAAGAAGCGATTGGAGGAATTACAGCGAAGGGCTTCATCCGACCGAGCACTTCGCCGTGGGGTGCTCCGGTTACATTTGTAAAGAAGAAAGATGGGACACTCCGACTCTGTATAGACTACAGACGGGTGAATGCCCTTCCTGTGAAGAATAAGTATCCGTTGCCGAGGATTGACGATCTTTTTGATCAACTTCGGGATTCGAGAGTTTTCTCGAAGATTGATCTGCGATCTGGATACTTTCAGCTTAGGGTGAAGGAGGAGGATATACCTAAGACTGCTTTCCGCACCCGGTATGGACACTTTGAGTTTACGGTCATGCCATTTGGGCTGACCAATGCTTGGCGGCATTCATGGATCTGATGCATCGGGTGTTCCGACCATACTTGGACTCTTTTGTGGTGGTCTTCATTGATGATATTCTGATATACTCTCGGGATGCGGACTCGCATCGGGAGCATCTGAGGGTAGTTCTGCAGACACTTTGGGAACATCAACTTTATGCTAAGTTCTCAAAGTGTGAGTTCTGATCCGGGAGGTCACCTTTCGGGACATGTTATTTCGAGCATGGTACATGCATGTGGACCCAGAGAAGGTGAGAGCGATTCAGATCGGAAACAACCTACCAGTGCAGGAGATCGGGAGCTTTCTGGGATTAGCGAGGTACTATCGGAGGTTCGTGCAGGGTTTTCTATTCTGGCATCTCCGCTCACGCAGATTGACCAAGAAGGGTCAACCGTTTATCCGGTCCGATAGGTATGAGCGAATTTTCGGGAGTTGAAGCGGCGATTGACTAACGCTCGATTCGACTCTTCCGATCCGAACTTACCGTATGTGATTTATTCGGATGCTTCCACATCCAGTTTGGGGTGTGTTGGCGCGAGAGCATTTTGTGGTAGCTTATGGGTCGAGGCATTGCGACCGCATGAGCTGAACTAACGATACATGATCCTGGAGTTGGCTATAATAGTTTATGCGCTGAAACATTGGAATCAATATCTGTTTGGTAATAAATTTCAGATTCTTACCAACCATAAGAGTCTGAAATATCTGTTTGCATGAAGGAGCTTAGCATGAGGCGCGCAGATGTCTCGAATACATTAAGGACTATGATTGTAGTGTCGGGTACATCTCTGGCAAGGGCAACACGGTTGCCGAAGCTCTGAGCAGGAAGTATACCGGCTTAATTAAGGGAGGAAATGTTGGTGACCGATCTGATTAGAGTGATATGGTATGCCTTTGGCACAGGGGGCAGCTCTGGGAGCTTGCTCAGGTTATTACACTTATTATACATTACGAGTGGCTTGACGGTGCGCGAGGCGCAGGTAGAAATCCGGGGTTGAAGGAATTATCCGGGGTTGATAAGAGTTCTTTGTTACCGGCGTTTGAGTATGGCGAGGATTGCTATACTTGAGACCGCCTTTGTGTACCGGAGGATCGGGAGTTACGGAATGATATTTTAAAGGGGCACTCGGCGGTGTGAGCATCGAGGAACCGGCGAGGACACTGCGGACTTTGCCCATTCCGATGCGGAAGTGGGGTAATGTTATGATGGACTTTACTGCCTTTGCCACCGACACGGTTTCATCATGATGCTATCTCGGGTTTTGTGGATCGGTGACAAAGTGCGTACACTTTACGCCTATTCGGTCATCAGACCCTCGAAGAAGCTTGCCCGGCTTTTCATCGGGGAGATTGTACGTTTACATGAAGTACCAGACTCCATTGTATCGATCGTGATCTGCGTTTCTGTGTGATTACGGAGGGCTTTTCATGAAGCGCTGGGCACGCGACTCCATCTCGAGTCTGACTTATCACCCACGGCGACGGGCGGTCGGGCGGGTGATTCGGATATTGGAGGACATCTTTGCGAAGCTGTACTATAGACTTTGGAGGAGATTGGGACCAGCAATTGCCTTTGATTGAGTTCTCGTACAACAACGGCTTCAGGACTACGATTGGTATGGCACCATATGAGGCGTTATGCGGGAGGAGATGTATGACACCGCATTCTTTGGACCGATGCGTCGATAGGGTTGAGTTGGGACCCGAGCTTATTGAGGAGACTACGGCGAAGATCAGTTGATTCGGGCGCGGATCAAAGCCGCGAACGACCGCACCACTACTTATGCGAACCGTCGCCGTAGGGCTCTGGAGTTTGAGGTTGGGGATAGGGTTTGGCTCAAGGTAGCACCTATCCGCGGGACAGTCAGATTCGGGAAGAGGGGCAAGTTGGCCCCACGGTATATCGGCCCATATGAGATTCTGGAGCGGGTCGGTAGGGTGGCATACCGGTTGGCGTTACCTCACAGTGCATGCTGCGGTGCACAATGTCTTCCATGTCGGCATGTTAAAGAAGTGCATTACGGATCCGACTCGACGATTCCAGTTGAGGAGGTACAGCTGGAACCCGATCTTTCTTATCAGGAGGTACCGGTAGCCTTCCTGGATAGGGATGTCAGGAGACGCAAGGTTCAGTGGTCACATCATACTGACCGGGAGGCGACTTGGGAGACAGAGAAGGACATTCAGGATCGATACCCCGAGCAGTATCAGCGGTTGATACAGCTCTTGGAGGACCAAGAGTCCTAAGGGGGGGAGAATGTTACGGTCACCCCGAGCGGGTTGCGACCAAGGTGACCGAGAGCTCGGTTTTAGCACTGCGGTCACGTTTTCGGCGTTCAGGCGGCTCCGGGCCCTATCCGAGTATCATTTTGGCGAACCCCTCCGTATTTGAGGTCGTGTGGGTCCCCCGGACGTTTCCGCCGAAAATATTTTTCTGGCACCGGGGGGTTGTCGGGGTCGTCTCGGGACGTACAGCGGGCTCGGTAGCACTCTCGAGATCTCAGTTTGGGAAGCCGTTCGCAGTTTTGGAGTCGTGGAGACGTCCCGGAGGTGGTTGTAGAGTTTAATATTTGGGGCGGGACGTTCGGTTCCGGGCGACTCCCGGGGCTCGGGATGGAAATTTTCTGACGGCTTTGGGGTAAGTTGTGTTTTAATTTAAGATGGAATTTATGGGAATTTTTATAGAATTTTTGGAGTAGCGGAATTTGGTTCGAGTTGACACGCTCGCACGTCGGGTTAGGTTCGGGTTCGTGAGCTCGATAGGACACTCCGGAAAGGTAAATGAATTTCTGAAAAATGTTCTGCGAATGTTATAATATTCTGAGGTTGTGTCCAAGTTTCATTAATTTTGGAATTCGGTAATTATTTTTGGGCAAAAAGAATTGGAACTTTCGGAAAAATTGGGAGTTAATTTGCAAATGGGTGCAAATTAAAAAGGAAATCAGCATGGGTACAGCAGCAGCCCTTCCTCTATTTTCGGCAGCAAGTGTGTGTGTGTGATTAATGGGACACATGTCCTATTTTTATTTAAAGGAAGAGAGGGATGGGCAAAAGGGATGGAAAATATATAAGGCATATTATTACATAATATGAGACTTATTTCATTTTCTTCTTCTTCTTCATCTTCTCCAAGTGCTGCGAAACCTCCATGGAAGCTCACCTCCAAGCTTGACTTTCTTCTTCTTTGTGGAAATCAAAGAGAAATTGGTTGCTAGTTGTGGTAAGCTTCCTTCCTTCTACTCTTTTCATGTTGGAATTAAGGTTTGATGAAGAAAAGAGGAGATTTTGAGAATTTTGGGTTTGTTCTTCACTACATACTAGGATGATTCTCTTCCTCCCATCTTTTAGTATGTTGTTCTTGGGTGGTAGGAGAGTGTTAATCAAGTGTTGGATTTTGGAAAACACAACTTGGAAGGAAACCCTATGTTGGCCGATTTTTTGGAAGATTTTCCAAAATGGTGTGTGTTTGTTATCTTGTTTCATGCTTCAAGTATGTTAGTCCTAGCATGATTCTAAGCTTGTGTGTGGATTTAATTTGATGGAGAACAAGTTGAGGTGAAAACCCTAAATGGCCGAATATATGGGTGTATGTTCAATGTTGGATTTTGTTGTTTGGGTGCAATTGGATAGCATTCATGGTTTAGAAATGTAATTGGTGGTTAGAATGGTTGTTTGGTAGCTTGAATGGATTGATTTGGAAGTTGGATGAAAAGTTGATTAAGAACCGAATCTTTGAATGATTCTTTTTCAATGTTGGAGGTTCATTTTGGTTGAATTGGATGTTAATATGGTGTTGGGGTTGAATTTAGGAGTGGATGGAAGTTTGAAATGTTGAATTCGGTTAAGGAATGAAAAAGTTACAATTAATCGGGATTATCGGAAAATGGCGGGTAATGAAGGGTTTAAGGTTGGATTTGATCAGTTCGCTTATTGAATTACGTTTATCAATGTATAATCTTGCATTGCCTAAGTTGGTTACGAATTGACATTTACGTGGAAATCTGGAATTTTACGGAAATTCCGCGGATTTTCGGTTTTGGGGTCGGGGTGTAGTGTGGTAGTGTGGTCGATAAGGATTCTAATTCAACTTGGTTTGCAGATTCGAGGTTCGGAAGTTAGAAAAAGAGAGGTTTTCGGGTCGTGGTGTGGAAGTCGTCAGAATCGGTCTAATACTCACGGACTTTGAGGTAAGGGTTTGGTTACGCTATTTTTGGTAAGATAGGTGTATGTTTAGTTTCATTTTACATTACTGCGGGTATTACGGTATTATATGCCTAAGGCATATTACGTAGTCTGTAGGTGTATGTATTGTAGCACTTTTGTTTTGCGGGTATTTGGAAATTTACGCTTTAAGGTACGTTACGTAATTTGTAGGAGTATGCCTTATGGCATACTGCATGTCATTAACCCTACGGCAGTTGAGGGTTCGCTACCCAGTGGTGCACCATGCTTCGTAATAGCCGGCTTGACTCCCTTAGAGGGAGGCATCGTTGATTGGTTATAAGGGTTTATGGCGATTTAGTATCGCACATCCTTGATATTCGATCTGTTTTTATTACATGCACGATGTTACGTATTACATTGCATATATTACGTATATTGCTATCTTTCTGTTTTGCGGGGTTACATATGCTTATCTTACCCCAAATCCCTTACGGGGTCCTTTTAGGACTCACCCTTTTTGGGTTACTGTTTTTGGATTTCGGGTAGACTTGGTAAACAACTAGCGAGTTGGTTTAGTGAGGCTTCTGCCTTGGTTGGGTTGAGCGGCGGTACCTTGCGGGCTGGGATTTTGTCTACTTGGTCTGAATCCCGCGAGGTATTTTGACGTTTAGGCCTAGGGTCGGCTCTGTAGTTGCATGTGCATATTTTACGGATGATTGCGATGATCGTATAAGTATGTGTATATTACATTACATTGCATGTTACGGCGCTTGGCGCTTGCTAGATACCCTAGGTTACGTGAACTCTATATGTATCTATGTTTGGTGCGTAAGCACTCGTCCACGGAGGCGAGGCTTACTCATTCTTGATGCATGAATTGCATGTTTGGATTTTATTTTAGTTATATGTATGAAATTTTTGTTAGGTTGCTTCCACTTTCATTTCGCTCTTTGGGTCCGCTACGCGCGGCGGGTCTCGATGGACCTGCCATTCCTATTCATTCCGGCTTCCGCTTCCGGCGTCCTGGCGCCCCCGCCTCCGCAACCGGGTTCGGGTGGCGTGCGGTGACACTCGTTCTATATAGATACTTGGAAAGATTCCGTCATTATTCCATTGTGTTTTTTAAGACCCGGAATCCCTGCACAACTATGATGGGCTATGGCGAGGTTCGGATTATTATGGGGACATGCTTGCTTCAAACGAACAAGGTAGACTCCAGGTCAACAATCGTCAATTGTCACCGAGACCACGAACAAAGTGTCTTCTAAAGAAGGAACCTTTGATTTGAGATCAACTTAAATGTGCAAAACCCAGATGACCATATGCATTTCTCCTCTTCATCTTTTATCAAGGTTCCATGTACTACTTGTATGCAAACTCTTCTTTGCCTCTCCAAAATTGCCGAAAGTGCTCAAATAACATCTGGATGACCGGTTTATAACCAATTTATGAGAGTTACTCGTTTCTTTTAAAACATTACTTTTGATTGTTATCTGATGTCAATATATATCTATATATATATATTCAGTGGATTTTTTTTAAAAAAATGTTCATAAATTAGACACGTCAATGTTAAAGATTTGAATATATGATCGAAAATGTTTAAGAAATAAAAGTATAGATTAAATACTGAAAACTATGTGTTTCAATAAAATTGGAAAATATTGGAGGAAAGTCCTCCATTCTATATATGTGTCATGTTATTATTAGTGATAGACACTACCACTAATAATTAAGAGGCTACCACTCATGTAGTTAATGGTGGTAGCTCTGTTATAAATAGTGGTGGTGTCTATCATTACCACCATGTCACATATACAAGTTGGAGGATTTTCCTCCAACTCGAGTTGAAAGAAAATACTCCCTCCGTCCCTGAAAAATTGAGTGAATTGTTTTCCATGTTCTGTGTTGTAATGTTTGACTCAAATTAAAATTAAGATAAATAATGAAAACAAATTCAGAAAAAATATATTTAGAAACTTTATACTTCAAATCATGATACACGTATAAATTATTCAACTTTATATGTTTAAACATACAAGATAAAAGATAAAAGATTAAATACATTGAAAATAGGAAAACAATTCACTCAATTTTTCAGGGACGGCGGGAGTATTATTCAAAAATATTTTAATACTCCATCCGTCCCTCAAAGATTGAATGATTTGGCTGAGCGTGAAGATTAAGGTAAATGTAAGATTTTTAATAAGTTTACTTAACTGCCCCTTGATTGAAAGTGCACAAAAAACGAGGTAAAAAAATTAAAGATAAAGTGAGGATGGTTCAGTAACTTTAAGAGTGAGAAGTTTTCATTTAAGAAAAGTGATCAATTTTTCTGGAACGACCGAAAAAGAAAATGTGTTCAGTTTTGTAGGGACGGATGAAGTATTATAAAAATACAGTGGAGATGGAGGGAGTAGTAGAAAAAAAATAGGGCTGCTCTGGGAGTCCAAATTTGCTGTCCCTTTTTTTTGTGTTTTCCATATCCTTCACTGAATTTTATTAACACCATTAATTATTCCATTAAAAAAATAACAAATCAACTTAAGGTGTTAATAAAACATATTAGAAAACATCAAAATGACAGAGAAAAGGGGGCACATCTGGATCCGTTATCCGCTGTTCGGGTAACGAGTAAGATTACATGACCCCCTTTTTTTTCATTTTATCTTGATTGGGTGCTGTGAATTAAGGCGAAAACCCGCTGGTTTTACTCAGACCGGCATCCCTCGCCTGGCTCGGTTGTTCTCGTCATCATCATCATCTCACTCACAAAAAAGTTGTGGTTTTCGGTGCATTTAAGCACCGCGTCCCAAACACTAGCCACCAAATTCTTCCATCAATTTCTCGTCTCTTCTCTTCCCCCTTCAACAAATTCAACCTCACCCCTCTTTCTTCTCTCTCTCTCTCTCTCACTGTTCCCTTTCCGTTTCCGCATCAGCTAGCTTCTCCGAGGACTTCCAATGGCGGCGCCCGCGGGTCTCTATGACCCCGTAATCCTTAAACCCCTGCGTTTCTTCGCCGTCTCCGCCTCAACTCCTTTCCCTAAAGCTTCACAGCTCTTCCCTCCACTTCGTCAGAGCAGAAGAATTCATGGAGGAACCACCCAGAGGAGGAGGAGGAGCTTCGCCGTTTGTTTCGTGCTGGAAGAGCAGAAGAAGAACACCCAGATCGAGGCCTCTCCCGAGGAAGCATCGGACGATTTGCGGAATTCCCAGATCTTAGTGCAGGCTCGCGTGGCGGAGAAGCTCGCTCGTAAAAAATCGGAGCGGTCCACTTACTTGGTGGCGGCGGTGATGTCGAGCTTGGGAATCACTTCCATGGCTATCATGGCTGTTTATTACCGGTTCTCGTGGCAAATGGAGGTTGGTGTTCCTTTCAATATTCCCTCACTATAATCCCCCTCAATTTTGTTGTCCCACCATGCACAAAACTCAATTTTCTTACTCTGTTTCTGGGTTTTCAAGGGCGGAGAGGTGCCTCTATCTGAAATGTTCGGCACATTTGCTTGGTCCGTCGGCGCTGCCGTGAGTTCAATTTTCATTCACCCTCTCTTCGTCATACTTGGGTTGACTTGAATTTGCAAAATTCCCCTTCTCAGAGAGATTCAAACTGGGTTGTTTGGGGTTTCTTTCAGGTGGGCATGGAATTCTGGGCTCGGTGGGCACATAAAGCTCTTTGGCATGCTTCTTTGTGGCATATGCACGAGGTACTTAATTGCGCTTTCTTCCTCCTCTACATGACATCTAGTCCGGTGAAATCGATTAGGCTCATCATCATCATCATCATAAATATGGTTGGCTGGTTTTGTATTTTGGTGCAGTCCCATCATCGACCCAGAGAAGGTCCATTCGAACTAAACGATGTTTTCGCCATCATCAATGCATTCCCAGCCATCGGCCTTCTCTCATTTGGCTTCTTCAACAAAGGCCTCCTCCCTGGCCTTTGTTTTGGGGCGGTAAGTCAAGTCTCTCTCTCTCTCTCTCTCTCTCTCACATCAAGTTCTCTTCCTTTAACTAACTTTTTATTAGTTTAAATTAAGTAATTAGCATATTTCACACCGACTCCTCCCTTTTTTGAAAACAGTCTACAACAACCACAGTGGTTTAAATTGTTTCTTATTGGCACCTGACAATTCAGAACAATGGTCCTTGTAATTGTAAGTTGTAAGTTGTAAATAAATAAATTGGGGATTTACCCGTGGGGTTATTATGTTGGTCCAGGGACTAGGAATCACAATGTTTGGTATGGCCTACATGTTCGTCCACGATGGTCTCGTCCACAAAAGATTCCCGGTGGGGCCCATTGCCAACGTGCCTTATTTAAGGAAGGTCGCAGCTGCTCATCAGGTTGTCAAAAAGAAAAAAACCCTGCTAATCCTTGCTTATTAGTTAGTGCTAACATTATTATAGTGCTCTCAAGCGACAAATTTCAATTAACTGAATCTAACGGACACGATCTTGTTTTGGGATTTTGGTTGTTGGGTTCAGCTACATCACACGGACAAATTCAACGGTGTCCCATATGGCCTGTTCCTAGGCCCCAAGGTCTGTTTCTTACCTTTCGATTCTTTCATCTCTCCCTTCTCTTGAACATTCTCCCCGCACACAAAGAAAACTTTTTATCGAACGTTGAGATTAAGATGTATTCAAGATTTGATATACTAATAAAGTGAAAATTTGATTTTTTGGATGAAGAAAAGTAATTAGATTTGATATACTAATAAAGTTGAATTCAGCTTTAATTAACGTTGGCGTGGTTTTGGTTGTGCAGGAACTTGAAGAAGTTGGAGGCATGGAAGAACTGGAGAAAGAAATCAAAAGGAGGATCAAAGCATACAAGAGATCATAATACATCAGTATATGGATGAATCTGCCTTTTCTCTTATGAGTGCCCCAGGCATTTTTAAAAATTGGCAGTGGGCGCAGACACACACACTCACGTCACGGCTAGCCTACAAAGGAAATTAATTTTTTTAAAAAAAGTCAAGCTGGATTAATTCCCCTTCTCTTAATATATGTGTACATACTATATAGTCTCTACCGGGGGAAAGCAGCAGGAATATACAGTTGCCAATGAATTGAATCTGTTTCTTTCTGCCAACATCTTATTTTCTTTTCTTTTTCTTTTTTTGACATTAGTCGAATGCTGTTTGAAAAAACTAGAAGAGGCGAGTAATTTCAAGGTGCGAACAAAATCATACTACTTCATAACCGTTAGTCTTTAATTTACCTCAACTAATTTGGATTTAAGATAATTTTATGAGGCGTGAGTTAGTGTGAATTAGACTTGAAACTCACCACCACCCAAACATAACTCCTCTTCTATCCAAAACAAGATGAGTGTGGTACCGTCGTGGAATGAGTTTTAGTTTGTGGTTTCTTTTTTTGACGAATTTTTTAGTTATATTCATCATCAACTAATCTTACCATTTTTCACGGATCTTCAAACCTAATATCTCATTTTATCCAATGAATTAAAAAAGCAATTCACTTGTGAATTCCACACAAATTCAGTGAAACCCCTTCCACCCATTTTTTAAGTTTGAAACCCCTTATTAAAAGCTCCACCCAAAACGAAATGGCTTTGCATTGCCTTTTCCCCATTAAATTTATGTGGTGGGCCTGGGCCAGTAAAACAGGGCTGGACTCGAGGCCCAATGGACTTCATGATCAGAATCTCGTGGAGGAGGTAAGGTAACCACCAAGGAGGGCTGAGCGAGGGGCCTTGACCCCTCCCAGTTCCGACGAGGAGCATCTCGTGGAGGAGGTAAAGTTACAATTGTGAAGGTTAGTTGGACTCATTAACCAAATATCTAACGGGTTTAATATAGTTTAGGGAAGTAAAAATTGTAAATTTCGTCAAACTTTAAGAGGTAAATGAAAGGTAACGCATTTTTTTTAAAAAAAATTAAATAGTAATGTAATGTATATATCTTGCACTTATTTAGAGGTTAGTCTACGGGTCGAGAGAGTTTTTTCTTTCTTTCTTTCTTTCTTTTTTTTTTGCACCTTGATGTAGCTGGTTATGAATTTTGAACAAATTAATTAATAATGCAGGCACATGCAACGCCAAAAAAAAATTACCAAACAAATGAAAATGACACTTTAACGTGTAAATGAACCGGCATGAGCCGTGCATGCGTATCCCCCCACCCCACCCCACATGAGTACTTTCCCATTCAAACGCAGATCTCTGAATAATACTACAAGTACTTGACTTCTAAACTGCAGGCGTTGTTGCAGATGCAGTGCTACTTCATATACTACTATGGCTAATAGCCAGCCAGCTAGCTAGCTAGCTAGGATGCCAATTGCGTTAGTAATTACTTAGTTGGATTATGTTAATTTAGATGGGGTTAATTAATTTAATTAGATGAATTCAGGTAGGTTGTTGAATTCGAACATAATTCCTTGGATTATGTTTTCTCGAGTTTCTTCAACCTCAACTTTTAACCTTTTCCGCTCATCAAATCAATTGTTCAGTACAATATTTTTCTCAAAAACACATTTCATCGAATTTCAAAAACACTCGGCCCTTTTCCACCGTGTCTTTTTCTAATCTGTCTGAAAACATACCCTTCATGTAAAATCAACTAATTAATAAACTACACATGCTTTATAACTCAAGGATTCAATTCATTAACAAATAAAAGAATGGGACTTGGAAGGTCCAATAATCAAGCTGTCCATGTACACGTCTAATCTATTTGTAGAAATAACGGGCGTGTTGTGCCGTGCTGTGCTGTAGTGTTTTATTATTATTATTATTATTATTATTATTATTATTATTATTATTATTATTATTATTATTATTGTACTTTTCCGATACGGTTCATTCTTATACGGGAGTACATTTTTTAGTCTTGATATGATACACATATGTGTACACATAGTAGATTAGATGCCTAATTTACAAAATAGTTTCAGCCCAAATCCACTAAAAAATACTAAATGTCTAAATTATCCCTACATATTTTCTTTATATATTGCTATGTGTACCTACACATATGTGCACCATATAATTGGTATACATTTTTATGTTGTGGTTTGTTGAATTAGTCAATCCTTCAAGTATTTACAAACACTTCAAGATAGAAAGTAACTTCCTTGATTAATCCAGTTATCACTTTTAACCTTTTTATATAAATTAACATTATTGTTGACTATTAATTTATTTTACATAAATTTATATCATTATCCCGTTTTAAACTCATTTTTAGCACTCACAACCACTCATTAGACAAAAGTATTATTTTACTCAAATATTACGCACACATTAATCTATACTCTGTTCGTTCCAGGTGTGTTGTCACTTTTCATTTTTTTGTGTAGATTAAGATTGTGTTTGGTCATTAACTCATTTCACATGAACTTTCATCTTTACCCCCTATCAATCTCATTCTCGCCCCTCCCAACTCACTATCTAGACTCTTTAAATGTGTGCATATGCAAAGGTAGAAGTGGACTAAAATAAAACACAAGTGAGAAAATGTCATTTCATTTGGGACAAAAATATTTTGATGTTTTGACAACATACTTGGGACGGATGGAGTTTGTTCAATCAAACATATTAATTGATATAATTAATTAGATGAAGTATTAGATGTTCAACGAAGGTGCGGTGTTTACAGTAGTAGATTATTATTAGTAGCAGTGAAGATTGGCATTCTACCAATTACTAGTAATTCAGAGTGATTGAATGATGAGGTGTGCATTTGCGCTGGTCTAGTACATATCGAAACTCCGGAGCGATGCATGAATATTTGAAAGCCTCGCCTGCATGTGCCTACATTTTTCTATATATATTTTTTACAATATTTTTCCAAAAGGAAATAATTAATTGGAAAATATTATAAAATCAAACTCTTGGTCGATGCATGAACATTTTTTATATTAATTCATCTCAGTTTACTACTCGATCCCTTCGTCTAATCAAACTTATCAATACCTAGAGACCTATATATACACGGACTGTCCGTGGCGGATTCATAATTTTTTGTATCTGGGGACACAAATTTTTCCCCCTTATTTTTTAAGTTTTTTTGAGAAAAAAGTATAGCAATTTCAATTTTCATACTGTATATGTTCCTATATGCTTTATATATAAAAATATTTGTAATAACAAGTAAAAGCTATAAACATAAGTGTTTGGGGAAATACTATATATTACACTAGATAACATATGGATCATTCAATTTCATGTATAAAGCTGTAATTTATTTAAAAGTTGAAAGTGTTGTAATTTTTTTAAGTGTTTTTATTAATTGATGAAAGATTTTAATGTTTAGTCTTTCACTCATACAGTTGCTAAGATAAATAATAAAAAAATGTATTAGAAAATATGTTTAGAAAATTTATATTTCAAATTATGATGTGATTAAGAATTATTGAACTTAAAATTCCTAAACACTCATGAAAATAATGATATGTGAAACAGTAAAAACAAATGTATGTAATTTTTTAGGACGGATACAATATTTTTTTGTCCATTCAAAATACTGTGTTATTCTTATTTTATAAAATATTAACACTCTTATTTGTTAGAAGAAAAAAAATATTTTATTCAATATCAGTTAGCCACATTATAAATGTTTAGGACAAATTCTTAACATTTATTCATAACGTTAGGATTTGTAGGATAAACTATCCAATTGCATGACTTGAGTGAAATATTAAGAAAAGTACTAGGACAATAAAACCATTTAACTCATTTTTCTCACCTGATGATGCGCGACAATGATGCGCGACAAGGGATCATGTATTCATGTCACGCAACCTTCTCTCTTTGGCTTTACTGTCCACTAGACCTTTAACTATGTACTTGTTTTCAAAATGACACATGTACTTTATTTATATCAGAAAATACTATCACTACAACTATAATTTGAAAAAAATTACCGGTAATGGATCCGCCCCTGTACACGAAGTATAATCCACACACATATATAAGGGGGTTCATACATGATAAAAAAAGAATCACTAGTACATGTATATAACTCAAATACTTATAACCTTAATGAGCCGAAAGGAGTATAAAATCTATAAAATTACCATTTGTAATTTGTGGATGATGCGTCAATGTATCATTGAGTAAATTCCACCGGTAGTCCATTAAGTTATACGATTATCTTATTAGGGTCCTGCTTTTAGATTGTTTGTATGGTTGGGAAGCAGCCTAGCTATTGTCATTCCATTAGTGAATATCATTCAATCCAATGATATCCATACTAGGGAATATGGCAAAGTTTGATACTTTCTGGTCTTTAATTTTGGAGAAGCTGCAGGGACGTCCGTTGACGTGGGGCAAGTTAGAGCATTGTCCTGCTGGCCGGGGGTTGGGTTTGTTGGAGTCATGGTGGGTTAGTAAGAGGGAGGGTGAGCCTTGCAAATTTTGGTACTTTTAGGGTTCATTTGTATTTTTTTAAAAAAGAATGATGTTAATCCGAACATTAGATCTGGATATTTTCATAAATTTGCCCACTTTAACGGAAAATTTGACGAAAAATTAATGAAAGGACTAACGGTGCACACGATTGTAATTTAAGGATGAAAATGATACAGAATCTTAAAACAGAACCCGAATAAGACAATCGTGTAACTTAAGGGACTACAGGTGGAGTCTACTCATATATCATCTAGTCGAACTGCTCTCTTGATTCACTTGAACCCGTAGTCCTCGTACATAAATTGATAATTAGGTGATTTCTTTAGGTTCTGGGTGCAAAAAAGTAAATTAAATAGGTCAAAAAATGCAATTTACCCACTGATCTTTTCATCGGTCTTTTAAACACTCACCTCTAATTACTAAATGCAAATTAAAGACTTTCGATTAGAAAATGTGCAAGACAAATACTATAGGGGGTAACGGAAGAAATATTTCATTAAATACTGGAGGTGCAAATTAAAGGGAGAAGTGAAGACCACATCAATTTCTAGTCTTCAATTCGATTTTGAGGAAAGGGGAGATTTGGGAGTTGAACCATGGAAACGCAGATGGCGGCTTTCCGACAAGGGTGAACTTTGGCCGTGACAAGTTGAACCAAGGGCCGGCTCCAACTCGATGGTGAGTTGGTTAACGACACTTGTGAGGGATTTTCCGCCGAAATGGGTAATTTTCTTCCTCCCATAAATTTTGTAGCCAATTGTTGATTTCTGATCATGTTTTACCCTTTACTTGCTGAATTTGTTGGATTTACATCATGCCTGCTTTTGGTTATCATGTTTTGGGTTATGTTTATTTGGGTTTCAATTAACATAAAACTGGTACTTGATCTCTTTTTGAGCTTTTGGTTGGTTAATTTTGAGTTGTTGGTCTCGGCTAATATTAGAAATCAACATGGATCGTTGATTTCTATATGTTTGAACCGTGGTTAATTGTGTGTGGTTGGAAGGTTTCCTTTAGAATTAAGAATTGATTTGAATGTTAGTATTATTCATATACCTCTTCCTTGCTAAGTAGTTGGGCACAATTTAACTATACGTTACTTGTGAGGTTTCTTCTCTATGAACCGGTTACTACTGTTATGCATAAAGTTTAGATGAATCCTACTGTGCGAATTAGCTGAGTTCACTCGTAGGCCTCTTGATTAATTTAGACTTGGAAGATAAATCATTATTAGAATTGCCTGTAAATATAACATGGAGAATCATTATTAGAATTGCTGCACAAGCACAAGCGTCAGGCACAAGTCATGCACAACTCAAGTGCGCAAGTTTAAGGCTGCAAGACAAGCTCGTGCACAACTTGTGCACAATCCCGGCAAGAAGTCTGCAAGGCCAAGCAAAGCTCGCGCTCACAACCTGCACACTCAGGCGCAAGAAGGCGCTGCGCACAAGCCCGTGCACAACTCGTGCACACCAGGCAAGCAAGGCGCTGCGCACAAGCCTGTGCACAACCTGTGCGCAAGCCTGTGCGCTGCGCACATATTTCGTGCTGCACCAGAAGCGGTAGTGGTAAACTTAAATCACTGTTTTCTGTCTTGAATCCTTGGTGGTCTCTGTTATTAATTCTTCCAAGCTTGTAGTGGTAAACTTGGTAGGTGGCTGACATATAATTTATATTTATACCATGTCATGTTGCTTAACCTTGTAGCTGCATTATCTCTTTCACATGCTTCCACCACATTGTGATTGATTAAGAGCCTAGAAATCTGAACTTTAAATCAGATAATATTTGGCATGAGACCTTAGAAACATACTCAAGAATTTTGGACTTATTATTAGAAAGCACTTCCGCCTTTCTCTTTATCTTATGCATGCTTACTTGATGATGATTCCTTTTCTCTTAAGAAAAGATAAGTAAATATAACATGGAGAATATTGATTAGTATATCTTTTTGATTAGTTGCTGCCCATCTATAATATATTATTTGTAAGATTTAAAAGTTAATAATTAGATTCACCTAAAATTAACATGGAGAATATGTCTATCCTTATCTCGCTCTTAGCAATTTTGTGCTTCTTCCCGCTTGATGTGATTTCTATCTCTGCCGCTTCAACCTTGGCAATTCCAGTAACCAAAGATTACACCTTTGATGCACCACCATGTTTAGAGGACCAACGCCCTCTCACATCTTGCCTAATCGGATCTCGCTATCCAACCACTTGAGTGACCAGAATATCAAGCATCGTCGCCACTGCTGATGAAGAATTAGATACGTTTGAACAAATCGCATAGCTTGATGTGAATGGAAGATTTGGGGATTTCGACCCAGCTTTAATCGATTTCAAAATCGATCCTCCAAGGAATTGAACTCGGAGGGACTCCACGATACGTCAATGAGAAGTTGAGCTTCGACGGTGGGTTGTGGTTGTGCTGTTGATGAGTCAGGTGCCTTGTGGTTTAGTGATTTAAAGCCTAGGATTGGTTTAGCTAATTACATGTTTCTTGTGCTGATGAAAACGTGATAATCTTCACGGATTGGTTTAGTGATTTAAAGCCTAGGATTGGTTTAGCTAATTACAATTTGATTTTGGATGGTTTTTATTGTAATTGATACATTTGGTTTATTTATAATTAACTTTACTTACATTTTCATTTTCAATTTATTAATACTAATAATTTATAGAGTATTATTATTGAATCAATTTTAAATGATTAAAATTAGAATTATATTTTTTTCCAGACTTGCAACGTGGGGTGGCGCTCGCACGTACGTGGCCCAGTGTGGTACTCTGTGCCCCTACTAATGGTAGCGGCGCCTTTCATGAAGATTGGCCCGAAAAGAAGCGTTTTAGCGGTGGCTGAACGGGGTCCGCGGTGGTGCTCCGGAGGTCGGCAAACGCAGTGGTTGTGCTGGAAGCGGTGAACCGTAAGCATCTAAGCCGATCCAAGCGCGACGCTCCTCTATGTCAGCCGAGGTTAGATGTCGATTACTTCAGAATCGTCAAGACATTTTTCGTCCACCTCCGCCTTGTCCTCTGCCAAAATCGCCACCAGAAGATGGCGGATTGGCGATGACCCGACCGGCGGACCCGTTAGCCCGACTATTGCTCAAAACAATCATTCCTATCAGCTCCACATCAATAAAAAATTGGTGCCACATCAGCTCAACATCAGCAAAAGTGGATCTCACATCACACATGGTGACTGAGTTGGACGACCAGGGCCGGTCATGAGATTTTGGAGGCTCGAAGCGAATGGAAAAACTGGGGCCCCGTGTCAAATTATACTTCCCCATCTCACAAAATCAACCACGTTTGACTTTGTACTTGTGTTTGACTCAAATGTTCACTAAGGATAATTTGTCAATTTTTTTAAAAGATATATTTAGAAACTACACACATTCAATTTTTCATTTTCATATAAACTTATACTCCATACTTTATAAGTCAATATGTTGTAAGAAAAAAATCACAAATTAAATACTGAAAATAAACGTGACTTATTTTTTGGGACAAATGGAGTATTTATACAATCCTCTACTTTAAAAATATGTATGCGTATATATGTATATACACAACACTCATATGAAAACGCAAAGATTTATTTGAATAGTACTAACATATTTACATGTGCGAAAAACTGATTATAAAAATTAAATGTGTTGTATAATCACAACATTATCTATTTATATATATATATATGTATGTTTATATGTTGTTAATTTTTATTTTTTGGACCCCTTAAAATTAGGGCGCAAAGCAAGAGGTTTATCCTCCTATCTCTGGGGCCGATCTTGTGGACGACTTAACGTTGAGTATTAAATTTGTACTAACGGAACAAATGTTTGTGTTTAAAACGGGTCGATGAAAATGAATGTTTACGAAAATGAATGTATGTGGTTAAAATGGGTCGATGAAAATGAGAATTAGTAATTTGCACTATTCAATCTAATTAAAAGGGTTTTTTTGGTGAGTGTCTATTTATCACATATGTGTAAAAACACACACCATGAAAATGTCAAATTTACCCTCTTAATAAATCTCTATGAAGGGTGTTTTAGTCTTTTAGTTTATTAAATTAGTTAGTTAAGTTAGTTAATTAATGGTATATTTAGGTAGGTGCTTTTTCCCCTGACACAGCCATTTCTTTAATTCCTTTTGTCAATGAAAAAGAAAGTGATTACGATTTATGGGTGTGAGTGAATTCAATATTCCATCATGGTTGCCATCCCAACGCCAATGATATTTTTCTTTATCTTTACTTGCACACTTTAATTTCTAATCCGTCCCCCACTCCGATCTAGTATCTCTATTAGATAGCCATGTGTAAACTTGGCGGCAATTCGCTCTCTCATAAGTCCACCCCCACCAATATAAATTATAATCCCATAATTTCACCCTTAGAATATATAAATATAATTGCCTCTTTCTTTTTTTTTCTTTTTTATCAAGTAATGAACATTGTAGCTAGTGATATGTTATGAAATTATTTCAATGCGAACTGACGTAGCCTGAAAATGTTGCAAAAAGCGCAACTTTTGGGGGACCGAATTGTTCAAGATTTGCGCACAGAAGTGTTAGTTACATTACAGGTCAAACATTCGCGCTCTCTCTCTCTAACGAATATTGGCCAAATAGGAGCGTGTAAGACATAACAAAAAGTAAACATTTCGTGGAAGGCACGCGTTAATGTATTGGCATTCTGTCTTTTTTTGGACTCGTGATAGACTGGATTTCTTTCTTCCTTTTCTTGTCCGGGGTGTAATTTTACCACCAGCTCCACATTTTGAGTCATTTCTTAGGAGTATATACCATGATCACGCAAAATGTGGTAGTATATTCTAGTTCAAATACTTTGTAGTTCAAAAAAGTGTGTCCACAAGTTTTTAAATTCTACCTGTATGTTTGATAATTGTTACTGGCTTTCTCAAACAAAGAAGAAATGTTTTCTATTGTTTCGCATTAATACTCCCTCCATCCGCTAGTAATTGATTCATTTAACCTTCATGTTTTAAGGTTCAATGTTTTGACTAAAATTTTAACATAGATAAATATTGAAAAAAAAGTCACAAGAAAATATATTTAGAAAAAAGGTTGCAAATTATGATATGCGTACAAATTATTTAACTTAAAATGTTTAAAGATTCATGCAGAAAAATTATAGAATAAATACTCTAAAACGGCCAAAACAAATGACTCGATTAATGATGGACAGATAAATGACTTTGAATAACTAAGCCATGCATTCCATTTGCGCTTTCAGCAAATAGGCTGCAAAATGACATTAAACATAAGGGGAAATAACAGTTTTTTTTATGACCCACGTTTGATCAAAAGATATTTTTTTACCATTTTTTAAAAAAATTGGATTCGTTTTTGCCATTACCATTAGTATTTTCGGACCTTGTTTACAACATTTCATCTAAAATGAAACCCTGGCATGTGTTGGCGCTGGCGGGGATGAATATTAGATGACATGACGGCCCTACTTGGAACAATCTAAAAGGACCTCTCTTACCACTCACATTTGGTCAAAAGACATTTTTTTTACCAATATTTTAAAATCTGGTCCATTTTTGCTATTACCGTTTATGTTTTTTGACCTTGACCACTTTGTCGCCGAGATTTCACACTTCAGTGATTCTAGAAAATGAGGCTCTGTTGCGGGAGGGGAGACGTTGAGCGAAAGGGGATTGTTTTGATTTTTTTGTTTACTGGGGCCGAATTTGAATCACTAATGTGAAGAGTATAATGAATCCAAAAAAACAAGTTAAGTGGTATGATAAGTCCCAAAACAAGTAAAGTGGTATAGTGAGTCAAAACAACTTACGTGGATGCCACGTTGGGAAAAAATCCACTTTATACGTCTGTGATGAAGTATGTCCGAATATTCTCACCGTTAATCAAATAAATGGTATAATGGATCTAGAGAACAAGTTAAGTGGTTGAATAAGGGCAGAAAATATATTAATTATTTAAAGTTCTAAAACTGAACTAATCAAAGTACAACTTGTTGTCATATTTGTTGTGACTTTTAAAGTTGACTTACTGTTATCTAATTTATTACTATATTAAATAATGGTTATTTATTAGTATAACTCTATAGTAGATGAATAATGGCATACCAATATGGTTGTGCCACCTACCCATCCCCTTTTTTTTGCTTGAATTTTTTAAGGGATTAAATCCTTAATTTGACATTTAAATTTTATAATTTTACAAATCGGTCCCTGCAGTTTTTAATTGCTAAAGTATTACTCCCTTCGTCCGCTAAAAATGTAGCGTTTGACTTTACTATTTCAATGTTCAATATTTGGCTCAAATTTTAACAAAGATAAACATTGAACATAAATTCAGAAAAAATATATTTAGAAAATTTAGATTTCAAATTATGATACGCATATGAAACTTTTGATTTTCAATGTCTATACATGAAAAAAAACATATATTAAATAATGTGAAACTGTCAAAACAAATGAAACAATCTTTTGCGGACAGATGAAGTACTTTTTTTCTTCTTGGAGAGTGAATGAAATTATACTATATAATATTATATTATGTTACACTTCTATGCATTTATGGAAGTTGTAAAGGTAGATGAATAATGACACACAAATGAGGTTCTACCACCTCACCGTAATTGTTGTCATATTATTTTTTTCTTATACTCCCTTCGTCCTAAAAGAAATGCAACAATTGACTTTTGATGTCAATTTAAGTTCAACTTATTTATATTACTTTGTAACATAAAAATATCAATATATATATATATATATATATATTTATAAAGTTAAGTCATCAATTTGTTAGTTTTATATACAAGTTTTAAATTTATGATTTAATATAGAAATAAAATATAGATTAAATGATGAAAAATAAATGTTACATTAAATTTTTTGCCGGAGTGGGTCATTTTTTGCTTCATTTGTCAAAGATCTGCATTTGTCATTCAACGTCAACTGTTTACTTTTTATACATAGAACCTCTAAGTTTTCCATTAATATGACTTTGTCATATTTACCTCTTATAGCGCTATTATATTTAGCATCAATGATCTTAATAAGAAATTATGTGTTGATTAAATATTAAGAGTAAAAAAATCATCATTTTTTTTATACATTTAGTCTTTCATTTTGGCATTTTTATCGTATTCAAATCATTTACCCATCTCTTTCATATTTCATTTCTAATTTCTATTAAGGTATAAACAAAATGAATTTCTTCCACCGCAACTTGTGGATTAGTAAAGGAAACTTGTGTTATCCAAATTGCATCAACATTAAACTATGAACTAGCTTAAATACCCGCCTACTGATGCAGGATATCTGCTTTAAATATATGTTAACAAATGATAATTTTTTTATATTAAATTGATTTCTTTTAAATAAAAATTTCGATCCCCCAAATAAAAGCATATAAATGTTGAAATAAAATACCGGCACATATATAACTAAAAAAATAAATAACATAAGCATTTTTGTAATCATTTTGTATTCTGGTTAATTTTATTATTTTTAATTTGTTCCGACAAAAATATATGATTAACTAAATGATCGTGATTTCTACTTTCAACAAACTCCCCCATGAGAGGATTATTTCCATTGGAGTTAAACTTTTATCAAAATCTAGTTTTCAAGTTTGATTTTGTTCATTATCAAAGGTTTAATATGGATATAAGAGATGGTTCAATGAAAAATGCAATAGTTTCTCGATCCTTTAATTTGTGGAATTATGTATTCGGTTGAACGCAATTGAATTTTAAAACTACTACAATGCTAAGCGACGCAACAAAATTCTATGTAAAAATATAGAAAATAGCTTTGATATTCAATGTCTTCACCTCAACCATCTTATTAGTCAATCATTTCAAGAAACATGAATACCATGACATCGTTCCGAACTTGCGAAAACTTTAGCATCAAACCGACCTCCTCTTCGCATGCATTTGACACACACCATCAATAATTTCTCCCTTTCAACCAATTTTTCCATCACACAGCAATATTACCATAGGCTAGATTGAAAGACCATGCAAAACTTTGTGAAGAAATTAATATTATAAATCATAATGCAAAACCTTTGTTTGTTTTTCTTTTTCTTTTCTCACAAACATACGTATCTAAGCTAGTATTACACCAACCCGCACTCTACCGCGAGAAAGAATTCAAGTGAACATTAATGTGATTAAACCCAAAAATCGCATTTGTTTGGGTGTTCCTTTTAAAATAATAATCCCTTCATCCTTAAAAATTAAATACAATTTATTATTGTCATTATTTATCTTAGTAAATAATTGAATCAAACACCGTTCTTTGATTCATTAAAGCTAATGTTATTTCTTATTGAGAACGAAGGAAGTGTAAAATTGATATAAAATGATATTTCTTATTTTTTGATTTTTTTACAATAGCATCATTTCGTTCCTAGCTGAAGTGTTTTTTTTCATCATCTTTAGCATACATCCCGTATTAGATATAAAATTATATAAAAGTATCTACTATTATATCTAATACAGGAGTCATACATTTTTCTAAAGTGATAACTTTTATATAAAATTGTATAAATTGCCTTGTTCAAAGAGTCAAACATTTTTCTAAAATGTTAAAAATCGTTGTCACACCAATGTATGAGGTTGGTAACTTTTTACCATAAAAGTTTTTTAAAGGAGTCAAATTTCCATCAATGTTTTTAAAATGGAATCAATTTGTCACCGCATAAATGGTTTAATGGATTCCGTATTTTTGTGCTAATATTTTATTTTCATCTTAAAGTCAACACTTAATATTTATACAGTAAATGTCCGCCAATCAAGTACAATAGTTTGGCCATTATATTAATTTGTCAACTGATGGATAGCAATTACATGACATGAACGTGTTTATAAGATATACTCACATTAAAATGGTGAAATCTATTTTATAACCGAGGAAAAATGAATACTTAAAACTAAAAATAAGCAATGAAAAGATGCATTAAATACATCTTTTGTAAAAATGGATTGAATTAATTTTGTATAAATGGATTGCATTAAATACACATTATGGTAAGCATGTTTTAAAAGGAAGGCATATAAAATGGTAATCGCTCCTTAAAAATGGTAGGTGATTAATATGTATACATGTCAAGAAAAAAATGTGTTCATACATGTGGCGCCGACTTGGCGCCGAGGTGGGTGCACCAAATTCGATATTCAAATTTTTTTTTCTAGCCGCCACCTAGATGATCCCGTAATAAAATATAATAGTAGATTGAATATTGCATTCTTCTCGCTTCCAAATCAATAATGGCTAAAGTTAATCTCAGGAGATTTTTCCTTTTAAATGAAGAAAGATTTGGACTAAAAAATATGGCAAAAATATAATATTGATAACAAAATTACGCCAAAGAAAGTACAAAAAAAGAATCTATTATTTTCACTTAAACAAAGGAGCAAATATTACCGAGTCTAAATACCACATACGTTCTTTTCATACACTTCTTCTACACTTAAACAAAACAAGGATTTCGTAGTGGTGTAAATTGGAATATTTTATAAAAATTTAATAAAGATGTAATAATAAGTAAAATAAATGTATATTTTTATGAAATAAATGATAAAGTATATAATTATTATGAGTGAAAAAATTAGGTCTTAGAATTTTTACATTTTATCATATGAAGTCTAAACCATTAGGGACCAAACACAAAATAATAAGAAATAAAAGTATAGTTTTAAATACAAATACAAATTACACATTATTACTTTTCGTTAAAATCATCAACGCTAAAAAAGGGAAAATACTATGTCATAAGATTTGAAACTTTGATGACAAAATGCCACTTTTTAAATAGTTATAAATTTTAATGGAATTTTTTTTCGTACAAAAAAACGACATACTTTCAAAATAGTTAAATGTAAGTAATGGAAGAAGAGAATTTACAAAACTGTATTTCTTACAAATTTTATATTCATTTTCAAAATTACCAAAACTTTCGATCTCCATAAAAAACATTAACTAACACACTATAAAGTAATCAAAATGAAGAAAAAAAAGTGAAGAAATAAGACAGATGAGGTGCGTATTCATCAACTAAACTACCAAATATTCGTGGTCTACTTTCATGAAATAAAAGAGAAAACAAGTAATAATGATTGTAGGTAAAAAATTTATGGCTTAGTTAAAAACTAAGATTTCCAAAATTTTGAGGACCAATACACATAATAATTAGAAATAAAAGTAAAAACAATGTTTTTTAAAAAATGTTTTCTCTCATAAATTTACTTTTCCTCTATAAATAGTAAATGAACATACTTTAAAAGAAAAAAATGCAGGAAAAAATAGATAACGTGATACAACACAATTAATTTCATACTAATTTTCAAAATTACAAATTTCATACTTATATTCAAAATTACCAATTTTCCCCTATTAGTAACATAATAAATATAATTTTTAAAATGAAAAAACATTAATAAAAAAATAATAAATATAATTAAAAAAATTGGGAAACAATAAAAAAAATTAATTTAATAAATATAATTAAAAATTTTTTTTAATTTTTTTCCTATTAGTAACATAATAAATATAATTATAAAAATGAAAAAAAAGTAATTTAATTTTTTTTAAAAAGTAATGAAATAAATAATAAATATAATTGTAAAAATTGGGAAACAATAAATATAATAAAAAAATATTAATTTTAAAAAATAAAAATAATAATATAAATGACGTTAAACAAAATACTCCTAATAATTGTACACTTTGTTTTTACTTTTTTACATTATTTAATCTATGATTTTTTTTTTCATGAATTTTTAGACTTTAAAGTTAATAATTTATATGCATGTCATAATTTGAAGTATAAACTTTCTAAATATATTTTTTCTGAATTTTTTAAAACTTGCTATCTTTGTTAAAATTTGAGTCAAACATTGAATCTTGAAACAGCAAATTCAAAGTGTATAATCTTTCAGGGACGGAGGTAGTATATGTTATGTTCTTCTTCTTCTTCTTCTTCTACGATTCTCTTCTATCTTACAACACGATATCGGTGAGAAAAACTGCAAAGAAAGGTAGAGAGCTCCGGTGTGGACCTCCAAGCTCTAATGGCCGAAGAGAGATTTGCGTCTCTAGTGGTCACGGATTCACATCGACTTCATGGAGTTGAGGGAAAATCGTGTTGTAGTTTCAGACGATGCCGATCGTGATCCAATTTTAGTCGCCACCGCTAGATTTTCTAGATTTGGATCTTGTACTTGGCCGAACAGTTCAGACAGATTCACGACGGAGGAGGTTTCTCAACGGCGAGCCATGTGATCGATAATGATTCCGGACGTCGCCACGATGCGACAGCGACGAAACCTTCGGCGAATTCACCATAATGGCCGGAGAAGAATTTTCGTTGACAGCAGTGGCTGTAGCGGTGGTGGTGGTGGCGGCAATCCGGATGGGGTCCGGCAGTGATCCGGTGATGGTTCGTCGGCCCTCCGGACGGGGTTCGGCGATGATTCGACGGATGATAAAAAGTCCTTTTTATGAAAAATGGTATTTTAGTCTTTATCAAATAGGTTCGGGATATTTTAGAGTGGATGCAATTTGGCGTTGGAGAGTTTCCTGTGATTAGACATCTACCAAGTCTTGTTTATGTTCGGCAAGCTACGTCACGTGAGTGGGTCGCCCAATCTCGAATTTGACACTTCCACTTTCATCTTTTTAACTTTCTTCCCTTCTTTCTTTTTTCCTCCCCTATAGTTTTTTCATTGACATTTCAAGTTCCCGCACTAATCGCGTGATATACATGTCTGTCTATCATTGTTGTTGTTTTAGAAGACCATTTTAAGAAATAATCCTACCTTTTGAAAATTTTGAAAGTGAAAATTTATGTAAAAGTAGAATGAAATATTTTAAAGTAAAAGGTTTGAATCTTGACAACTTTAAAAGTTACTCGGGGGTAATGAACATGAAGGCAAATTAGCAAGCAGAACGGCCAAACTTTGCATAATTGAAATACTACACCCTCCCTCCCCGAAAAGATGTTTATGAAAAAATAATGCATATTCTTTTTAAGGATGCTCCTAAACTAATGGACATTTATTTTATTGGAAATTTTGGGTAAACAATTTTACTTAAATGCCTCTAACTTTTATTATTAAATTTCACCATTCAACTAAAGTAGGAATACTTTTGACCAAATATTTCATTTTTCACCATTATTTCATTGCGGTCATGGTTTTTGGTTGATCCACCATCTAGTGGGTGCCTTTAGTCTGTGTCTGTTGTCTCTCCCCCAGCGCATTTCTCATTCTTACTTTTTTTTAATGAAATTGTTAGCCGTCAAAAAAAAAAAAAAACTTCTGAATCTCTGTAGTTAGCTGAGCAGCCATGACCCATGGCCATCCATGTGTGTGGGTCGGGCTCAAGCTGTAATGTAATGTAAATGTATAGAAACATATGGGCTTTTGGTGTGGGCCTATACCTAATAGCTAAGAAGACCGAACAAGCCCATCTTGAAGAAAGAGGCCCTCTGCCAGCCAGTAAAAAGCTTATCGGGGAACATGCCCAGGCCAGGACAGGAATCAACCCAGAATCAGATTGAAAGGAAATGAACAAGAAGAGAAGACTGGAAGCCGAAACATCGAATTGATTGAGCAGAGGAACAACAACTTTGATTTGTTAATGGAGGCCAACTCATTGAAAACTATAAGCCCTCTTCCGTCTCGCCGTCACTCGCC
The DNA here is from genome assembly GCA_024586325.1 of Stellera chamaejasme. Taxonomy (NCBI): domain Eukaryota; kingdom Viridiplantae; phylum Streptophyta; class Magnoliopsida; order Malvales; family Thymelaeaceae; genus Stellera; species Stellera chamaejasme. Next base: position 5,334,837 of record CM044982.1, on the reverse strand, counting down.
CTCCGCCTCCCTCCGCTGGCCTCCCGTCTGCTGCTGCCTCTGTAAGTGTATTATTTTACGGTCATCCTCATCATGGAGTATTAATTTGCTGTACTTGTAAATACAATTTCCGATGGTTTTTCACTCATCATGTAGCTCAAAAACGAAATGCGCACTCTTCACCACCACAACCTAATAAGCTTCTTCAGGTCGTCTTGGTGTCTCCGCAGGTCAACTCAACTTCTCCTTTCTTCTCGCTTCTTGCTTTGTGTCTTTCAATTTTTCCTCGATTAATCAATCTGCCATGGCATTTCTGACTGCAGATTCCTGGAAACACTGGTTGCATTGCAAGGACCTGTGCAGCTTCAGCCGTTGGCCTCCACCTTGTCGGCGTACGTACACCACACTTCTCCTCAATTTTCAACTAGATTAGCTTATAGTAGTAATTCTTACCTTGTCCTTTGGGTTCCTAGCCTATGGGGTTCCGCGTCGATGATGCCAAACTTAAGCGCGCTGGACTCGATTACTGGCCGTATCCACCAAACAAACTTGTTACTTTGGGTGCTTCTGCTTTTTGCTTGAACCATTATTGCATACTTACTGGGCTCTGATCTGATGCGCTACCACATCTCTTGTTCATACCCTTTTAACTTCACTGCTAGATATGTGGTCCTTAAGGTTCATGACTCCTGGGTGGCTTTTCGAGAATTTATCATGCAACAGGTTGTTTTTTCCCTGGACACCCGGATCAGTACTAAATCATTCTCATTTCAAGTGAAACTGAAATCTCTGGAGTCCTGTTTTGTGTTCTAGGAAGGGGAAAAGAGACTGCTTGCATTTACAAAAAGAGGAACAGCTATTCATTCTGTACGTTTCATCCTTCCTGTTTGAATAATTATACAGTGATACCCTTGTTTGTGCTTATTGGTATTATCAGCATTAACAAAGCTTGCAGAACTGGTGGTGTCAACTGTAAAGTTTTGGTGCAATTGCTTCTTCTGCAGGACTTCAGATACAGAAGAGGTGATTATCTGGTATTTGGTTCGGAAACTAGTGGCCTACCACCTGAAGCATTAGATGACTGCAGAGGCCAAACTCTTGGGGGAGGAACGATTCGAATTCCGATGGTTGAGACTTATGTCAGATGCCTGAATCTATCTGTTAGCGTTGGAATCGCTTTGTATGAAGCTTCTAGGCAACTTAACTATGAGCAGCTTCAAGCTGCAGCTGTTAGCCAGCCATCTATTGTGACAGTCAGGGAGGATATCTTTGCCTAGATTAAAGCTCAGTTCTAGTACATCACATTGTACACGTTATGTTTAGAAATGAATTGACTGTACCTTGTAATTGGATAGCTAATGAACTGGCAAGAAATGCACTTTCAGTTTTAGAGCCAAAAGGTGTGCAAACAATGCAAACAACTTGGTCCAATTTGGAATACAAATTCGGCTTCTCTTACAGGTTCTGTAATTCAACTTGGTCCAATTTATAGACGCAGAAAACAAGTGCAACATCTACAATTCAACTGGCTGCAGTATATCAAGAAAAACAACAAACACAAAACTCTGAAACTACTACATAACCCTCAGCTGCCAATTATAAAACTACATTGAAAACAATAAGATGCAACTTTACTCACTGTACAGAGCTCCTCATTATCCAACCAAGCATCCCTTGATTAACAGCATAGCCAATCTCATCTCTACCTTCCAATTCCGAGGAAGGAGAAAAAGCCATGCTTCTTAGGCTCCTCTTCAACCATTACAGCCTTCATACTATCCTGCTCAACAAGCCTCCAGGCAGCCTGTTCAAATGCCAGCCCTGCAAGCGTTGGTGGCTTATTGAGCACGAGAGGGTGACCCCTATTCGTGCTCCTGATCACTTCTGAATCCTCCGGAATCACTCCTAACAACGCCAACCCCAGCATTTCCTGCACATCAAGCACAGACATCATATCTTCCCCCTTTATCATATCTGTTCGCACTCGATTCACAATCATCTTTATGTCCCTGATTCCATCACATTCCAGGAGCCCCGTTACTCTATCTGCATCTCTCAAGCTGGTTATATCAGGGGTTGTCACCAGAACAGCCTCATGAGCCGGAGTTATGGCCGTAATGAAGCCGGCATCGATTCCAGCGGGGCAATCTATAAGAATGAAGTCTGGAGAGCCTTCGTCCCGCGATTTCAGAGCATCCACCACCCAAACCAACGCTTTTCCGCCGAAACCCATTGGAAGCTTCGACCTGGGCTTCGAAATGCAAAGGAGCTCGAAGTTGGACAAGCGCTTATCCCGCACCAAAGCCTGGTCCAGCCGGCAATCTCCATTAAGGACCTCGACGACGGTGTAGTTGACACGGTTCTCTAGCCCGAGAAGTAGATCAAGGTTGCGGAGGCCGACGTCGGCGTCGATTGCCACCACGGAGAAGCCAAGTCGGGCGAGAGAGAGGCCAACATTGGCAGTGGTGGTGGTCTTCCCAACGCCTCCTTTCCCTGAGGTGATGACCACCACTCGCGGCGTCTCTCCGGCGAGCTGCGGTTTCCTGTTGTACTGGAGAACCGATGTGACGGTAGTTGTCGGCCCCGATTTTGGGTGCAATTTGCGAGGCTTCACATTTGACAGTGGTCCGCAACGACGCCATAGAAACGGCGAGGCTGGTTGAGGTTTTAGGGGAAGAACTTGGGAAGAAAACATCTCGAATTGCTAGGGTTTTACGAAGATAGAGACCATTTGATTGGAGCTTACCAGGTGAGAGCGACAGTGACAGTGAAGAAGAATAGAAGAGAGGAAATGGGAAAACGTAGAGCGAACCCCGAATAGATTGGGCTCAATAGAGTGGGCTTCTATTGGGCCTAACTCGACTGGCCGTCTTCTCACCTTGTTTTGGGCCAGGCTTGAATACTGCTTGAGTTCCCGATTTTACTCTTGAAGTTGTTCATCACGAAACTCCCACCTTGAAAAAACCTAGATCTAACATCTCAGCCGTTAGATTCAGAGCAGATTAATCCTGCCGGCTTTGATTTCTACTCACGCGTGGGCCCACTTTCCCGCGTGTGTGCATGTAACAGCGACACCTCGTCGCTTCAGCGAAACCAAAGAAAAGTCAGACGTTTCGCGAATTAACCTCCAAAAGCTATCCTCCACGTGGAGGCGTTCTATTGGATAAGTTCCCATCTCCTCTACTGTCTTCCCTGGTCAGTTATTTTTCGATCTCTTTCTCTCTCGCCACTTTCTCTCTCTACCTTCTTCCGATCCAAAAAACCCCCCAATTTCTGTGTTTTCTCTACTGCTCATCTGCGAGTGCTCGTCGCCTTTACGGATCAAACTTCTCTGCTGAAGGTATGATCTGCATCTCATTATTCTCTGTCTCGTAGTTTTCGTCGTAATTAATTGGTGATTTAGGTCAGTTTTTAATCTGCATCTCATTCTCCATGTTGTCGTTTTTCTCGTTTTTAATCGTGGTCTGTACGTTTATTTTTTGTGATTTAGGTCAGTTTTTGAGTTGGATCTGATAGTGATTTGACTATTTAGTGATTCTTTTTTGGTAATATGCATCTTACTTATTTCGATCGTCTCTTGAGATTACTGGTTTTGACTTGATTAGAAAGCTAGTTTTGTGGATCCCGGATCTGACCGACATGTCGTTTTCACATTAAGTTCCACATCATAGGCTCATGTTTGCGTTGCTTATCATAGAATTATATGAGGCAGGATACGTTACACGCAGGGTCAATATTGATGTGTTGTATCATGAGTTGTAACTTCAGTAACCTGATTTGTCGCTGGCTGTCTTGCTTGATCAATCCCAGTGAATCAGCTTTTACTTGCTATTGTACATGAGCTTGATATGTTCCATGTTCCTTCGTTTGATGGATTCTTCTGTCTTAACTCCATGAAAGTGTTCACTAAGTAATCTGATTGGTTGTGCTTCATGTCCTTCCAATTAAGCCCTGTTGCTATTTCTGTAGATTTGTTTTGTTTATTGGGTTACTTATGACTGTGATACTATGGCCTTCCTGTTATGATCGATTAAACGTTTATTGCATTCTTATGATGTACTATTGCATTTTATTTTGTTGCAGCAACGGTGCCATGTGAGCTGTGCAATCTGGATTGCAGCTAGTGTGTTTGCAGCTTTGATTGGTGTGTTTGTCTGCTCATTGCGCACAAGATGGGAAAGTGCAAGGTTTGTGGGAAATTAGGAAGAATGCCAAGAGATGGGCCTGCGAGTGCATATCGGAATTCCCTTTTATGCTCTCCTGTTGTTTCTGTTTGGGAGTGTGCTGTCCGTAAGATGAGATATTCCTACAGACCAGAGTGGGTGTAGTCTTGGTGACATAGTATTAATATTAGCTCACAACACAATTAATTAAGTAGAATATTAAGCGTCAAAGGTAAAGGGTAATAGAATTTAAGTGAAGACATTTATAGGAGAATGTATAATTTTTAGAGAAAAGCACTCATAGGAGAGGAAGTTTGTTCACAGAAAAGTTTGTGTTGCAACATTTTAGTTGTCATGGATAACAAGGCATGCAATAAAGTGCAGGCATCCCTGAGAAAAGCCAAAAAGAAGGGTGTGAAGGATGAGCTTGATCGGGTCAAGCAAGCTGAGAAGAAAAAGAGGCGATTGGAGAAAGCGCTTGCAACTTCAGCTGCAATCCGTTCTGAGTTAGAGAAAAAGAAACTGAAGAAAAAGGAAGAACAGCAAAGGCTTGATGAGGAGGGTGCTGCAATTGCTGAGGCTGTTGCTTTGCATGTTTTAATTGGTGAAGACTCCGATGACTCACGCAATATGGTGCTCAACAGGGAAAATGAATTGAAACAGTGGGGTTATGCTGGAAATTTCAACCTGCTCATGAGGGGAGGGGGAGCGTATGATGTTCCTCAACATGTTAACTCAGATTGTGCTGATTGGGTCTCTAATCCCCATGTTAATGGATATGATCTGGCTGCTTTGAGAAACAATAATTGGAGGTTCACTGGTGGACCTTGTTCAAGGGACTTGCATTCCTCATACATGGAGGATGGAGGCTGGGGCAGTGCTGAGTATTCTGCAGGCCTGATTGCTGCACAGGCTGTTTCCGCACTTCGGATAACAGAGGTTGCTGAAGTTGATACAATTATGCTCAACGGGATGCTGAGAAATTAAGGGGCTTGTTTGTTGTTACTGAAATGCTGCGCACCTGAATGATGGTCTGTATATATTTTCTGTGCATGTGTTGTCTTTTCATCGGAGCTTGTTGAAGGAGAGGATATATTCTGGTGTTGCATGTGCATTTGGTTGTTCTTTATGCCATTACTTCGTTTACTTCTTGGATGTGCCCTCCTGAATGTTTGTTAATGTTTTGACTATTAAATGGCTGTCCCAGACATGTTATGATTTCTCAAGCTTCTTTGAATGCCCTTGCTTCGAAGAGTTCAGAACTCCTTAAGAAGTGTTATACCAACTCTTGAAACCCTGCGTGAATGCTTCTTGCTTCAAAGTTGTTTTATGATCCGTATGTTCAGGTGAACATCTACTGATGATACACCAGTATAAGAGATAAATCTCGTTTCTTGAACATGAATGCAAGAAAAATAAAGTGGTAGATGTTATTTGCTAAAGATCGAAGGAGCATAAATTACAGGTATTGGGTATAAATGTATCTGATGCTATGAAGTATGAACCTAGTCTATCAAAAGCAAAGATAAAACGTATGATTAAACATGTACAGAGAAATGTTTGAAGCCTTGGTAATATGGTAAATTAGGTATACAAGCCAAAAATAACATTCAAGAATGAAGGTTGAGGATAATAAGTTTGTTATACATGGAAGTCTTTTGCATGAAAAATTGATCATCAAACTCTTGTGAAATATAGAACCTTAAGGTCTACCCGAAGCCTAAAATTGCCCAAATGACTTAGCTAGTTCTTGATCACCGGTGTTTCCATCTCCTAGTTACCAAGTACGAGATATATATATATATATATATATATATATATATATATATATATATATATATATATATATATATATATATATATATATATATATATATATATATATATATATATATATATCACAGAAGGTTTTGCCGGTGAAACTGAAACTCCAACTCGCTGAACCGTCTGTCCTTGGGCACACAGCTTTTTGCCCTAGAATAAATGAAAATCGACCGACCCTGCTGGAATGATGAACTACACACGTATATCATCAACAACCATTAAGTGTACATTGGTCTGGAACGTGAACCACGATATTACAATTGTACAATTGAGTGCAAATATTTCTTCAGCCTCCCAAACTCTTTCGTTACCTGAACGCTACACATCACAAGTAAACCATCATCAATCCACATTATCTCTATTCCGTCGAAGTGGTTGTTCATCGGAGTTACGATACAATGGCTGAACTCCAGTCTGATGCTGTTGTTGCACAAAGCCATCATCATCTTGTTTCTCTATTTCTGAACTGGCTGATGGTTTCGCACCATTTGCGACAAGATTCTTAAACCAAGTCCCCTGGAATCTAGGAGACCCTCTGTTTGAGCTGCCTGCAGAATCAGTAACATCCCCATTGGCTCCAGACGTCACGCCCAAAAGGAAACGATAAGCCACTTTGCTTGCTGATACTATCTCTGTCTTGGCCTGTCTCAACTGTGAAAGGCAAACTAGGCCAACTAATGAATCTTTTAACATCCAAACTACTAGTACTAGAAGTTAAAAACTGACGAAGACAACAAACAAGCAGAATCCCCACCCCAAACACCCAGGAAGTGCATGATTTAAAGTGACATAAGTTTGCATCTCATACTACGTTTAAATGGGCCACTCATCATTGTGTCAGGTGGGCACTATAGACTGAGACCTTCCAGAGTATCTCAATTCTCACATAACTCGCCGATCCAGTCTGATTGGTTGACCCCATAGCATTTATCTTGTCATTGCAGTAGGTAACTAAAACAGCATCGAATGTCACATTCCAACATGTATGAGTTTGATAGTACAATTAATTACTCATATTTTATCATAATCATTCATTCTACAGGAAACATAGGACTAGAAAACCATCACACCGTTGAAAATTATGATGATGTGATATCGATCCCAGTAACAGATAAGACCTAATGAATCAAATCAATGAATGCTACTTTCAGGAAAAGAAGGAACTTTGCAAACAAACAAAAGTAACTTAGAAGATAACAATTTCCAAGGATGGTCCTTGAGTAGATGGTAAATTGACATATATCTGACACCAGCCAATCCATTCCAACAGACCAGAAAATGTTGCAAGATGGAATATTCTTACCCGTAAAGCTGTGTTCCCTGCTATTTCAGCAGCAGCATCACCAGCATGTGCAAAACGATTCACCCAACCTGTTACAGAGATGGTAAGAATTTCCATATTGCATCTACAGAATGTCATCAAGAGATCTGCATGCTTCAAGCAGCTAGAAATTAAAGTTATTTTAACAAGTGCACTTGACCACTTTGAATCAAAAAGCGAAGGGAAAAGGTCCTGAGCTACCTCAAGCCAAACAAGGAAAAAGAATTCATTGAAAACCAACTGAGAATCTGTTCTGTTGGTAAACAAATTAGAAAATGCACAATGAAGGTTATCTGGAAGATCCTAAAGGAGCACCTGTCCCAAGCAATAATACTCCCCAGGCAAGCCATGAGTGAGAGAGATCCTTTAAATTAAGCACCATCCACAGGGCAGAGAAGTGCTTGCAAATACTCCCATATAACCCACCGGTTCCTATCAGCCTAAATTAGATGCAGTAAGCCAACATTCCCTTGGCCACAAGGCCTTCATTTTTACTTAGATGGTTTCTACGTCAAAACAATGTCCATCACATGTATGAGCTAAAATATGGTATTGTTCCTTCAAACTATGAATCATCAAAAATAAATACTCCCTCCGTCCCAGCTAGGTTGTCATTTTTAGCCATTTTGTGTAGGGTAAGATTGTCTTCCATCATTACCCCATTTCAAACTCATTCTAACCCCTGCCAACCCACTCTCTAAACCCTTTGAATGAGTGCATTGCAAGGGTAAAAGTTGACTAAAATAAAACAAAAGTGGAAAAATGTCACTTCATTAGGGACAAAAATATTTTGATGTTGTGATAACCCACTTAGGACGGAAGGAGTAGAACAGAGCCATCCAGCCCTCAGCAAAGTGGTCATGAGCATATGGAAGCAAAACTTTTTAAGAAAGATGATGCCAAGGTTGTCAACCATATCCTAACAGGTACTAGACCAGATCAAACTCACCTGGAAGTTTCGGCACACCAAGCTTTTCACAGAATTCATCGCAAAAATGATTGCAGTTTTTGGCCAACAGATCATATGAACTTCCAGGCCATTCTCTACTCATTTCCCGCAAGATCTGGTTTACCTTGAATATCGAACAGTTTGTTTTTCCTAGAATGATACTCTCACGATATGTGTACATTGGATTCTTTCTAGATGGACAGCTAAAAGCTCCAGTTCCTTGGTCACAGTACCCAAAAGACCACTCATCATCTCCATAAACCTGTGTATTATGGAAGAAAGTCACTGACAGATATACAACAATACTAAAACTGAAGGAGACAAAAGCACAAGAATAAGGAATTGAAAAACTTAAAGAAAGTGCAATTCAAACGTGATCTAATCATCAGTATGGCGTGATTGTGAATCACCAGAAAAGAAAAGCAACCATGCTTCAATGTTTTTTCAGATCAGAAATGTTCAGTTCAAAAGCCGTGGTGCAGTGGTAGTGAACAGCAAGACAGATCAAATATGCTTAAGGATTACATTAACGATTCAGGCACAGCATTCTTCGAAGTAAGAAATCAATAAAACATGCTCTAACACTCCAAAATGGAGTTGTCCGATGCTTACTAAACTCGTAAATGAACTCGGAGTTCTCTGTCGTTAATTCACTGCAACTAAAAACTAAGAATACCAACTGATTAGACGTCACAAATTTACAAGCCAACTATAAACCACCCAAGGCAACATCGAATTAGAACAAACTCTAGAAAAGACGATGCAAATGAACATAACCGAATCTGGAAGACCAGCGATCTCTCTCCATATCAAAACGAAAGCAGAGAGAGCTAAATAATTTGGTACCTGAACGGCGCTGTGGAAGATGCCGCCGAGGCCTATACCGTCCTTGAAGATCTTGTTGATTTGAACTATTGTATTGTTTGTCTTCTCCGATCCACTGTTGGTGACATCGTAAATGTGCAAGACAACCTCCGTCATCTTCACCGCCCCAAAACCCTCCCTCGCTGACCACAGAAACCCTAGCTCTCAACTTCCGAGCACCAAGCTCTGGATCGGGGAATATTCAAAAACCCGCACTGTTTGTCGAATTGGTGCCGACTGAATTCACAGTACTTTATTGTAACCTCGAAATGCTAATTCCAGAAATGTTTCGAAATTCAGATTTGGGAGCCTCCACTGTAACGTGCAACGGTTTTCAAGATATAAAGACGAGCATTAAAATCAACAAGGGGCGCGTATTTTTAACTTGTTTTTTTTTATTGTGATCTTTTAACTTGTTAATTTAGGTAAAATGGGTGATTTTCCAGCCAACTTTTACCATCGCGTCACTTTCCGTCTAAAAGTATTTATTACAATATTTTTTAAAAAAAAACCGGGTTATGTACATTTCACCTAAAATCTACACTTTCTCCCACTTTTAAAAGATTCTCCCAATTTTCCTAAGGGTTCAGTTAAGTAAAGTGGAAAAAAATTTGGAAAATTTAGAATTGTGTGTTTTAATTGATAATAAGATATATGTGAGTAGAGAAATTTGAGAAAAATATTATTTTATATTAAAATGATGGATTTAAAGTTGTTAAATGTATTGGCGATGGTCGTCAGCCCAATCAGGCAGATACTAAAAATCAGAAATGCCCAAAAAACCTTGCAAAAAGCCAAGTCAACAGCCCATAGTAAAGGGCCAATTAAAACTCGAATAACTAAGGATTAGTGCTCCAGGCAGTCCATGATCCAGGCGATGGAGATCCCCTTCCATAACTCATGAGCCATCTCCTTGGCATCCTCGTCATCCATAAGGTTTTGATCCTCACGGATCAGCCATTTCGGCTATCGAGGGATCAGGTCCATCCCTCACCGAGCTAGCTTTGCGTCACGTTCCTGACGTGCATTCTCATGAGCTTCCCTCCAGTCCGAACCTAGACAGCAAAATTGGGTTCAGACCACGTCATGAAACGGATCGTCTCCAAACATCCGGAGGAAGTTCTAAAAAATGTTCCAAAAACACATGTTATTCAGAGTTATTTTTTGATTACCTAAGTTGAAGTTCATGGGTAGGATCCCCGGAGCTTGCTCCTTAACAATCGCGGTCGCCTTATATTTACCCCAGAGACGTCGTTTTTTATCAGGAGAGGGACCCGTTCGATCACAAGCCTCGAACAGGTCATCCAAAGTAGTGTTCGTCTCCTCCAAACGAACCGGGGAGCGAACTTTAGATGGACCGGATGGAGTATTGTCTGGAGCGTCCTCTTCACTCCTCTTTCTCTTCTTCGGTTCAGCTACCGGAGGCTGGGAGGGATCAGCCTTGGAGGTTTTGCCCTTCTTCTGGGCACCCTTACATAAGTCCTGGAGGTTGACTTTCAGGGTCATCTCTGCAGAAAGGACAATGCAATTAGTTAATACAAAATGAATGCACAAGGAGTCAGAGAAGAGAACAGAACCTTGAACAAAGGTCTCGTGCGAGATTTCACCCCAGAGACGTTGGATCAGAGCCAGGTCTTGTGCTTGTGCGGTTGGGGGCCGTCTTTAATCCCAAGCTTCCGCAAGTCTCCCTGGATTAGTCCCAAGTGGGAAAAAATCCCTTAGGTTATCAATTTCTAATTTATTGGGAAGGGAAATGGTTCGGGCCTTTCATCCCCGAACCAAGCGACGAGCCGTTTGTAGCTTATTCCTGAAAACTTTGTAGTTTTCTCGAGCCCCCTCCAACTTCAACAGACGTGCAGGATCTTTCACATCAACTAGCTCGCCCACTTGTTGAAGTGTAAGGAGGTTCCAAGATGCATTGGGTTCCATGAAGAACTCTTCGTGCCACCCCTTCCTACTCGGAGGAAGGTTCCAAATGAGATTGAACTTCACCAAAGGATTTCCTCTGACCCCGAAGTAATAGAAGCGGTTTGAAGGATGCAGTATTATTTTATAAAATTGCAAAAAAGTAGTCATCCTGGGCTCCACCTTGAAGACCGCACACAACACCGGGAAATCGTTTATATGACAATATGTGTTCGGGCTCAATTGGTTGACTGCTAAACCATGAGATTCGGTTAATTCTTGAAGAGTGTGAGGGAAACCCAAGTCCGCACTCTAATTGTTCCTTGAACACTACCAGATAACCAACACCCGGCTCATAGACTCTGCATTCGGGCGTTGACACTCGCATCTTCACTGTCCGGGGAAGGAAGAAATCAGATTGCAACTTCCTTGTTGATTACGGAGTGGCTTTACTCCGGAAATGTTCTATCTCGAACCACCATCCTCGGGAACAGGCCCACTAGTTTCTAAAAGCTCCCTGAGGGGACGAGTAACAGATGGTTTAGGATAAAAAGGAGTCATTCTCATATACCTCGAGAAAAGGAATGGAGGAAGTTGGTTCGCGCAGACGGTCGGAGGAACTCAAGCGTGGCACTCGCCGTAGCGTCAACAACCGAATGATAACGGTTGTAGAACTTATGAACGGCGGAAGAACCTTCGTGGATGTTGGAAGCGAAGGCTGCTTGGCTGAGAAACGACACAAGATACTCTTCCGGGTCAACCTTCTTGATGATTCTCCACTTATGAAAAAAGCCGATCGCCTCCTTGAGAGACGGCTTGTCCGTCGTGAATTTTTATTGCTTAGAACAAAGAAGAATGAAGAGCGAAGAAAGCAAGAATGCAAGAATAAGGTGAGGAGCAAGTCAAGTACTATTCGTTATTTAAAGAGGCCCGGGAAGATGATCTGTCACCAGGCACTAAATCTCCACCATTGATCAAAAGAGGCAGTTAATGCACGATCAAAGATGACAGGTCAAACGCCTCAAAGGAAACCGCCTCAAAAGCCCGAACAATGATGATTCGGGAAATCAAAAGGAAGACAAAACAAGTCCCCATTATCCAAAACTCAAACCATGGTAGTTCGGGAAAATCAAAAGGGGGATAAGACAAGTCCTCGACCGAAAGCTCGGATCATGATGGTTCGGGAAAATCAAAAGGGGACAAAACAAGTCCTCATTATCCAAAGCTCGAACCATGATGGTTCGATAAAATCAAAAGGGGAATAAAACAAGTCCCCAACATTCAAAAGCTCGAACCATGGTGGTTCGAGAAACTCAAAAGGGACAAAACAAGCATACAAAAGCTCGAACAATAATGGTTCGGGAACATCAGAAAGGGAGTAATTTTCTTAGAAATTTTAACTCTCGAACAAACTTAAGTTATGCACACACAAGGGGGGAAATTCGAAGCATATGAAAATTTGGACTCCTTCCAGTCGGCCGAATGGCTGGGGGGGACTTGATGGCCGTCGAGTCGAATCAGCCAGTACTAAAGACCAGAAAGACCCAAAAGGCCTAGTAAAAGGCTGAGTCAGTAGCCCAAAGTAAAGGACCCATTAAAACTCGAATAACTAAGGATTATTTCTGGACCATAACAATAATATTCCCAGAACATAAATGACATTCCCGAACAAGGACTTACTTGGACCATAACAATGAATTTCAGACAATAACACTCCCTAACCATGTATATTTGAGATCAGGGACACGTGTCATCTGACACGCCGTCATTCTATATTGAAATATTACAATATTGCCAGTATATGACTATGGACTATAAAAAACACTAATCATACACACCTTTCAAGGTAACTATTCACTCTCATTCATTCTCTTGGTGTTGTCATACTCATTCATAAAATTCATCAATACTGGCTTGTGGGCCCCCTCTACTTCCCGTTTTTGGTGTTCCAACCCATCGTACTTTCACCGATCCCAATGGTGTCAACCATTGTCATGACTTGACGTAGACAGTACAGAAGAACAATGGCAGTTGCCACCACAGATCTGCCACCAATTGGAATTGGGAAAGTTGATTTTTTTTTGTTGAGAAATTGGTTCTTTGAACTAACCCAACAAGTACAACACCTCATTCAAAATTTAAAAATCCATCCAAAGTAAACAATTTTAGCAAAAAATAACAAACCCTTTATTTATTGTTTTATTTTTATATCATTCTAAATACAGATTATAAATTTTAACTTTTATATATAAACAATAAATTGATATCTATACTTTATAAATACTCCATCCATCCTAAAATATTTTATGCATTTAACTGTACACGAAGATTATGGAGTGTTGAGGATTTAAATGTAATAAAGTAAAATTGTTATATGTCTTGACCATCTAGTATAGTGGCTATACTCATTGGATATGTAGTGGAGGTCTTGAGTTCAAACTTCCACAATCCCCACCCCAAACCTTCCAATGTATCAAAAACAAGAAAACTAAAATTGTCATATAAGACAAATAAATTTCGGGGTAGAAAATGAAAGTTTGGGGTTAAAAGGTAATATCGATGTTAAAAGATTTCCTTTTAAGGAAATATTCAAATATTTTAAGGATAGTCTAAAAAGAATACAATTAAATCTTTTTAGAACAGATGAAGTATTTTATTGAATTTATTGCTAAAAAAAGCTATACATAAGATAACTTAAATGAAATAGATAAAAAAAATGTTGCAATACTTGTGATGAATCTGATAGATTACTTTGATACTGATGGCGAAGAATTTAAGAAAAATAGTAAGTTTAGCCAACCACAGATTTTTCAACTTTCTCGTTTCAACAGTCGGTCACTAACCAACGTTAATGTTTCATACGGAGTGCATAAAAGCTAGTATATCCGTCAACATAAACGCATGAATATTTCTTTGAATGTTCCAGCAATTAATGGGATGTGTAATGGTGATGATGTCGGTACAAATATGGAGTATAAAATAAAAAAAAAGTCGAAAATATAGTTTGAGTGATACAGCTCGAACAGGTTCACTATTTTTGTTGCGTTCTTTTTGGCTATTTTCAACTAGAGAACACCCAGAGAAAATCAAATTTTTCTTTCTTTCTTTTGTTGGTGGATTTATACAGCTGTGAGCTGTCGGCTACTACCTAGAACACGTATCAACTAAAATGATTAGCCCGTGCAATGTAGGATATACATTAGCGGATTTACCACCTTAGAGATTATTAAAATTAGTCGGCTTGAAAAAAGAAGAAAAACAATCAAAATCTATTGAATTAATATATTTCTAGAAATTTTCTTCCATAATCTATAAATAAATGTAGAAAATCTTCTTATCTTGCATTCAAGTCTTTACTATCCCCCATCTTTTACCCCCTATATATCAAATATATATATATATATATATATATATGTGTGTGTGTGTGTTCATTTATTTATTTTATAAAAAAGTAGGAAGTTTATTTACAAGACTTTCCGAATTTTCCTAAAATTCTCACAAAGATCCTCTAGTATATCAAAACCTCCCTTTTCTCTTCGTTTATAAAGTTTTCCATAGTGATTTTAGAAGAACCCCAAAGCAAGAGTTCAACTTTTTAAAGTATTTGTTGAAACAACGTTAGTGTTTAGTAGTATAAACATTGAAAATAGATGAACGCTATTCTCGTTGATATTGCTTCTTCAGCAACCAGCGATACTCGGTGTATTTCTTGGTGTTCCTGGGTTCCCAAAAAAATTCAAATATGCTACTGGAAAGCTATTCAAGACAAGTTACCAACAAAGGAGCAACTTCTTTTGATGAATGTTCACCTCACCCCAATAGGATGCGATAGATGTGACTCCTCATCCTTGGAGTCCTTAGATCATGTGTTGATTTGGTGCCCGTTTACTGTTGAAATCTGGCAGATGATTTTTTCTGGTCCCAAACAGTCAATTTCGTGGTCTTGACGTTTCCAATCTGCGGATATTAGAGGAAAGCAGTGGTCTCAAATCGAACTTTGGGTGGTTGGCAATTCGATTCATTACGGTTTGGGCCATTTGGAAGGAGAGGAACAATATTGTCCATGGAGGTCAAACTAACTCATCTATTCACATCTTTGATTATGTGCAATATCTTTCCTTCCTTTGGATTACAAGTGGAAAGGCAACAAAAACCTCCCTTTTCTCTTCGTTTATAAAGTTTTCCATAGTGATTTTAGAAGAACCCCAAAGCAAGAGTTCAACTTTTTAAAGTATTTGTTGAAACAACGTTAGTGTTTAGTAGTATAAACATTGAAAATGTTATCTAATAGTAATATTAGCTACCAAGATCATCAAAAAATTTCTTAACCAAATAAATACTCGATTCTTACGTCCAAAAGATTATGAAATATGGTCATCAACATTTAATATATTGATGAAATATGGTTCTAAACATTTAATATGTTTATGAACATTTAGATTATGAACACTCGGGAAGCCTGTACTCAATCTTGCTTGAGAATGGGCATATTTTGGAGGCAGCAGAGGAGCATGAGCGACAAATTTGCCACTTCCTCAAAGTAAATTTTTCTCTTCCGTCTGCTCAAAGCACCCAAGTTCGCATCTTTACCAGCAAATTGTTCAAAACTTATCTGCCTTCACTTGTGATCAACTGTGAGAACACCTTGCTGGTTGTTAGCTCCGAGCTGCCACTGTTCTCATTCCGCTCAACCATACCACCGTTGCTAGATGAAGCAACAGAGCTCGATGCAGGAACCTCGGCCTCACGCCTATTCCCATCCTCCACCGGAGCTCCTGATTCTTGAAGCTGGAGTATGTACTCCAAGTTCCACAACACATCACCCATAGTTGGTCTGTCTACACCATACTCAGCCAGACATTTCTCTGCTGTCTCCCCATACTTCTTCAAAGAGCTTGGCTTTATTTGCCCTACCAGATTCGGGTCCACGATTCTTTCAAGCATCCCTCTTTTCTGCCATTCCATAGCCCACTCTGCCAAGTTCACTTGTTCCCGGCTCAGCAACGGGTCAACAGCAGGCCTAGCGCAAAGAACCTCGAATAGCACTACTCCAAATGAGTACACATCTGATTTATCTGTTAGTTGCTGCCTCCGGAAATACTCTGGATCCAGATAGCCAAAGCTGCCCTTTACACCCGTACTCACATGAGTTTCATCGAGACATGGACCGGATCTTGAAAGACCGAAATCAGCAACCTTGGCCACATAATTCTCATCCAACAAGATATTGGTCGATTTTATGTCACGGTGGATGATACCTTGAGCTGAACCAGTATGTAGGTAGTGAAGGCCTCTAGCTGCACCAATGCACACCTCAAGCCTCTGCTTCCAACTCAAAGGAGGGTTTTTTGAACCGTATAGATGACTTTTTAAGGGTCCCTTTTCCATGTACTCGTAAATCAGAATCATCTCCGACTGTTCCTCACAATATCCAACAAGAGAAACCAAATGCCGGTGACGAATCTTTGACAAGACGGTGATCTCTGTATGGAACTCAGGCAGGCCTTGCCTTGATCCTGGGACACCTCGTTTAACAGCAACCTTTGTACCATCCTTAAGTACTCCTTTGAATACCATTCCAAATCCACCCGATCCTACAATCAGACTCTTATCGAAACTGTTCGTGGCAAACTGAACATCTACAAAAGAGAATCGCAAGCTGCTATATCCATTTGGACCTGAAGATGCACCAATAGTGCCTTCAGATGTCTTGCTGTGTGTACTGCCCCCAAATACACGCAGTGGTGTCCAGCCTGAACTCTCTGAACCTCTTGCTTTCAGTCCCTTCTTGCGGTATCTAAATGCTAAAAGAACAGCACACGCTAACAAACATATGATCACAAAGCCTCCAACAATAGAACCCACCAGAATCCATAGAGTCTGTTTCTTAGACCCCCTGTGTGAACTTTCAAAGTTCACCATTCTCATTATCTCCACCCCATTTAATATTGCATTCATTCTCATAGGGGTACTCAAATCCGAAGGACTGACACTAATATGCACAACTCCTGAATCATCAGAGTCTGCAATGAAATCTACATACACCGGAGATGCAAGTACATGGAATGTAAGCGACGACAGATCGAGATCCTTATAAGCAGAGTAGTCATTGATATACACATCAAAATAGAGCTGATTAAGTGCAGAACTCACAATATCACAGAAATGCAACCGAATCAAGTGGCGAGCCCTCGTTTCGCCCACCGGAAAATTCCAGGTAATGTTGAATTTCGAGTTCATGGTCACATTATCCCTATTCATCTGCTGAGCAGTCATGTAGACGTTATCAGGGGCAATCTCAGGCGTTGCACCACCCTTTTGGTAATTGGGTACGTGAGTAGTGAAAGCGAGCTTGGCAGCTGATTTGAGGGCAAGAAAACCCTCATCAGGGATCCAAGTTCTCCACAAAGTGTCATTGAAAGGGGTCAATTTTTGACCTCCAACGTTAATCCTTTGGACAGTCTCTAGAACATGGGAGGACAGGTTCTTGTACACTTCGTTCCCATTAGCAGTGACCAATCTCGCCCCTTGGTCGATTATGAAGTCCTTAGGAGCTGAGAAAACTTCCATGGCGTTAACGAAACCGAACCCAGAATGACCCACGGGATTAAATTCGATTTCGAACGTTTGAACATCTAATTCCAATATGAATTCTTTGATAACTTCCACCGGGGCACTAAAACCTCTCAAGATAATAAACCCATCAGCCAAAACGTCAAATTTAGCAGAGGCCAAGTCGTAACTCCGTGCCTTAAACGGCGAGAAATGTAAACGTACCAGGTGAGTCCCGTTTCTCCTGATGTCGAACCTATAGCTGGAATCTCCGGTGAAAACTCGGGCGGAACGGTACAGGGTGGTTGAATTCGGAGACGGGTTTTGCTGAAGCAGTGAAACGGAACGATCGGCGGCGAGAAAAGCCGAATCGCCGATGAAATTCCGGGTGGAGAGGAGGGAGGTGTTGGAGGTGGAACCGCAGTTGAGGAGGTAGTTGTCGGCGGGAGTGAACGGGGCTGGCGCTGCCAGATGAAGTAGAAAGAAAATGAGTAGGGAGAGAAAGAAAAGGTTTTTAGCTGCCATGAAAGCTGGAGCTTTCAAGTACTAGTAGCAGTTTATTTAGAAAGTAGAAGAATTTGAGGTTCTTGAAATTGAAGTCACGTTGAGGAGGACTTGGTGTTAGAGATGGGGAATTGAAAGAGCAGGAGGAGTCATAAGTGACGGGAAATTTGTTTGACTTTTGAGACACGGAGGTGGGCAAGCGGCAGTGTAGCGGAGTGGAGTGGAATGGAGGTCACTGAAGAATTGGAGAATTGAGCTGGAAGTTGATGGAATTTCATGCATTCATTTATTTCAAATCCAAGTGTGCTTGGTGGGACCATTAGCGTTAGTGAGAGTCTCCTCTTATTAAAAACGAAAACTCATACTAGTAATTTTTAATATTAAAAAGTGTACATATTTTTTTTTTGGTATTCTTAACAGTAAACATGTTCTTATAAACGTTTTATTTTGATAAAAATTTGAAATTTTTTGTTGAAGTATTTAAAATTAATGTGATATTTGTACAATGAAAAGTTGAATGGGAAATGATTATTTTAATGTTATGTTCATGAATTTTTGATGAATAACATATCCATAATGAAACTCCATTCCCCCCCCCCCCCCACACCCCAAGTTACTAGAATGTTCTTACTTTTCAATAAAAATGATATTCAAACTTTATCTTATTTTTTCTCATTTTTCGTGCAATTATATCAAACCATACAAGTTTTACATTCACTCTAATATTCACACTCAATTAAATTATTCAAAAAATTAGAGATGGAGATAGGCGGGTCTGTGTGCAGGGGCGGATCCAAAAAAAATTGTTGTGGAGGCAAATTTGAACATATATATATAAAAGTCTTAAATTGAGTGATTATAGGGATTAAGCGTTTAGTTTCTAGGATAAGGGATGAGAGTAATTTGATGTATAATATAAGGATATGTGTGTAATAAATTATTAATATAAACTACGTGGAGACAAATTACAAAGGTAGGGTTCAAACCTATTATAAATATATACATATAGACCCTATAGTTTGGAAAAGTTTAAGGCAGTTGCCTACGCCCCCATGTTAGGTCCGTCTCTGTCTATGTGGTAATTGGCATGAAGGGGTATCCATGGATACCCATTGTTTCTTAATAATGTGTATAAATGGCATATAATTTTTTGGATTAATCTTTTAAAAATTGCAATGGACCCCTATATTTTGTGTTATGTTTCTATATTTTATAATTCATATGTTGTTTTGCAACAGTAAGAGATGTCAAAAAAAATATGCAAAATGTCTTTATGTTTTTCAAAACTTCTTTTTCCTCTTCAATTTTTTAATTGGTTAAAAAAATTCTTAGATGGTTCGTTTTTATAGTTGATTTTGGAGTGTGTTTCTCGGCTTATTTATCTAGTTACATCTTACATTATAAAATGACTAAAATAAGAAAGTAAAAACCAAAATCTTCTCACTTTAATCATCATATCAATTCAAAATATTACTACAATTTTGGAATGAGGAATGTAACGTTCATTAGAATATTTAAATGGACCGGACACCCCTTATAAAAAAGTCTTGATCAGCCACTAGATGAAGAGTGTGTGTTCTTTTATACTATGTTCATTCATGAAAGAATGATGTGTTTTTGCAACATAAAGATTAAGATTTAACAACTTCTTTCATCCAATGAGTAATGTAGCATTTATGTTTTATACACTCCAAACTTATGCAGCATTTTCTTTTTTTGGTAATTTTTTTACATATTAATTTACCAAATCATTATTTCATTTAAAAATAAGAAACAAATGAAAAAAAAGTTATTATGATTGTTAGCTTTTACTACTATTGAGATGCCAAAAGTATATATATTGTAACATTTTTCTCTTTAACACATTCCAAAAATATTAGTACAATGTTTCTATTTTTAGTAACTTTTCCCGGATTGATTTCAATCAACTCTAACAATTAAATATGGATAGAAAAATTACTTTTATGTTACTCTATGTATATTTCATTTTATTTTCCTCAAATTAATAACCTTCTTTAATCTTTGTATTGGGTGAAATGTATCCAATTTATTGAAGGAGAGAGTATTTAAAACGACACATCAGTCGTGAACATCTGACTTAATGATCATGCTCTTAAGAATATGAGGTGCCTTTGAGTTTAAGTATCCACCATCCCTAACTCTTACTTCCAAATGTATCAATAAATAAAAAATAAAATGACACGTTAAAGGTAGGTGTGCATGTTATGGAGTTGGGTGAGGTCCAGCAAAGAATGATGGGCTAGCAAAGCACGTATGAAAATTGCTTGGTCCATTTTGAGCTATGAACGAATTAGTGATTCAAAAGCAGCTGGTGCACTACCTGTTGCTCCTTCCTACTGGCTACAACAAGGGTTGAAACTCTAAGTCTAGCCATCTAAGTTCCCATGTTATCCATTATGGCCCTCAGATTTTATTTTTTCCATCCAAGAAGGCACCCCCACCCCTAGCATGCTTTTGGTGGAGGATAAGTCACTAGTCTACTCGCTTGTGTTGTGTTTATATGTTGCGTCCGAATTTTTTTTGGCGTGAAAAGCAATGGAATGGAGCACAGCTGTTGATGATACTATATACGGAGTAATATATATAGGTTGTAAACGAGCCGAGTCGACATGTTCGAGTTCAAGTTCGTGAAAGGTAGCTCGAGTTTAAGCTTGTTCGAGCCGAGCTCATAAAATACGGTTCGAGCTCGGTTCGTGAGTTCGATATATGGCTCGAGAACCCATGTAAATGTGAAATTAAGAATCTGACTCGAAAAGAATAAAAAAAATTATGGGTAATAAACTAATCAAGAGAGAAAGAGTGGGATTAATGCTGTCATTTTTCACACACAAAAAAAAAAGCTATCAACAACTTTCTTTGTTTACTGATGCATCGTCGGTGGAGGCATCTAACAGATCTGGGCTCCTCTCCATCTACTCGTACACGACGACGGCCGAACAAAGTTTTCATCTTCTTGTTGGTTACTCGTTAGAGATGGTGGCTTCGAGGAGATGCCGGTTACTCAATGTCTTCTCTATCTCCGGGAACATATTCAGATCTAGAGATTCCAAAAGATGTCGTAGGTTCCATGGAGATCACGGAATCAGAAGATGTTCAGCCTTAAGATGCTGACTTTCTTCAACCTCAAGCCTGTCGTGTAAGTATCAGAACCAGATCGAACATTTCAATTTGGCAACACCTCCACCTCTACATCTATGCTCGGTTTGTGGGGTTGATTCCAAGTCAAATGTTGCAAGTTCCCTTCCAATACCCATTATCGCGACTGCCGAGCATCCAAATTAAGGCAATCCGTAAACATTGCCGGTGGGAGCAGAGAGATACGGATCGAGAGCTGGGAGGGGTTTGGGGTTGGGAACGGATGAGGGATAGTTGCACATGATTTAGATTGGGATAATTAGGTTTGAGGTTTAGGGGTAAAATTAGAATTACATGGTGACTCGATAAGCTCGCGAACTAGCTCGAGTCGAATCTTTAAGGTTCGAACTCGGCTTGTTTAATAAATCGAATCAAAATTTGGGGTTCGAGCTCGAGTTCGTGGCTCATGAAACTCGGCTCGTTTGGTATAATTCGAGTTCACTCACGAGCAGCTCGACTCGTTTTACATCTCTATATATTACTGGGGTTGGCAATGTAATGACATTTGGTGGTGGGCACTCGGACTCCCTGTCTCTTCCTAGTGTATTGTCCCCACACTTCCACTCCTACCACCCTCCCTCGTTCGATCAACAAGGATAACAACAAACTATAGTGTTTAGTTTTATAATAATAATAATAATAATAATCTATTCCAAAACTAGTACTTCTTTTGTCCCATAAAAATTGCAAAATTGCAGTTTTTTTACAGTGATTAATCTCCGATTTATTTTCATGATTTCAAAGACATGTAAAGTTAAATGATCCATATATTTCTCATAATTTGCAATCTAAACTTTCAAGATGTATTTTTTTGAATTTTTTCTCTTATTTATCTTAATAAAATTTTGAGTCAAATACTGTAACTTGAAACATCAAAGTCAAACACAACAATCTTTATGGGATGAAAGGAGTATATAAAAAGGATCGAATGTTTTTAACCATGAAAACTTTGTTTTCTAAGTTTTGTAAAATTTATGTGATAAAATAAACAAATTTACGACGATTTATTTATGGAAAATTTTCCAAATTTGTAAATATTTAAATACATGACTAAAATTTAAGTGGTGAAAAACCCTTATTTTTGGACGTTGGAAAACTTAATAAATTTAAACATTCACGTGTTCTTACTCTATGCTTTTTTTTAAACTTCTAATACTCCATATGATATTTGTAAAATTACATATTCTCTTCAAATTTTTACTGTTAACTTTTACATTTGTTTATTTCCTCACACATAATCTCAAAATGACATAAAAATGGCTTATCATTCCGAATCTTGTCTTTGACTTTGAGCCAAAAACTTATAAAGGTATTAGTTATTCGTATGATTGTCTCCCTATTGCAAAGGGCGCTAAAAAGCTCAAAAGAAAGAGTCATTTTAGGGTGTGTTTACCCTAAGTGCTTAAGAATTCAAGTTATTTACGAAACATACCACTCCACCTTCTACCTCCTCACTTCTTACTCTTCTCGACTTTAAAAAAGAAAAATCAAGCAGCCCCGGCTGGTGCAGTGCGGAATCTGGAAGCCCAACTTCTCGACTTAGACGATGACAGCAGAAACTTGGGACTCATTGGAAGGTAAAAAATATGAATTCCAATTTGAAAGAGGAAGGTTGAGTTGCAGCGGGTGTGGGAGCAAAACGCTGGACGGAGACAAAGTGCGGAGGGAGCAAAAAGTTAAAAACAAAAATTGAATAAAATAATAATTAAAAGAATATTAATAATTGAGTAATAAATCATTGTAGAAATTATTTCATGAACATTAGTAAGATAGTTGTGATCGTTAATGAAAGAGTTAAAAAACATAAAAATGTATGACATATAATTTTTTTTTCTTCATTTTTTTTTCTCTTTTCATTAGACTAATTGTTTGTAATTTTATTATTATTATGGAATAAAAAAAAAATGCAATTTTTTTAGAAAAGTGGGAAAAGAAAATGGTATATATGTAAATAAATGGAAAACTGAAGCACAGTATAAACGGTGCATCGTAACCTCTGCCCATAAGAAAAAGGTAATTACCCATAAAATTACATGAATTTGTAATGAATTAACTTTTTTTAGAGATTTTGTATTTATTTTTTATAACGATTTTGTAACATTCGCACAATTAAGAAAAAGTTTCTGCCAATACCTTTTTATTCATAAAAGGTTAAGCTCTAATAAATAAATATAAGTTTGTTTTATGGGACACAAAATTCATCATTTCATGATTAAATGTTTTTCAATATTACAGCTTTTTCCCTTAAAAAGAAATTAAAAAATAAACATTAGACTATTTGAGTAAATGCATTTACAAAGATAAAAATGAATTAAAATAAAATAAAGATAAAAAATGACCATTTCATTTAAGGTAAAAATATGTCATTGCACATTTGATATGAAGGAAGTATTTATCTAATAAATAGGATGATTATTAAAATAAAAATCTAAAGTTAACTCTCTTTTTTTGCCCTTACAACTTTCGAACATAAAATCAACAGTTTGGAAGATTAAAAAAAACAGTTTGGAGAAATGTATGCTACTTCCGGTTTCGGACGACCCAGGGCAAAACGGAACGGCAAAGGCAAAAGTGATCGTTGAATGTAGTCCATATCCAAGTAAACGTTCACTCCTCTCTTCCTGCTACTGAGCTGGGCAGGGCCGTCGACGGCCATGGCGTTAAGTCTACAATCTCTCCACCTAATTCGTTCATCGCCGTCGACGGAATTCCGTCGATCGCGGTTACTCCGTTCCCGTGAAAATGTTTCGATCCATCACCACCGATCTTCTCATTCTTCTTCTCTTTCTCCAACCTCTCCTTCGACAGAAAGGACCGAAAATCTTTTATCTGGTCGACTGCTCTCCCGGAAAGCTAACCCACTCGGACCATTAACAGTCAGATCTCAGTTGAATTCACCCATAATTTCCCCCGACGATCAATGGGGCACGTGGACCGCACTGTTCTCCATAGGCGCTTTTGGAATCTGGTAATTCTCTAGATCATGGAAATTACCAGCGGGGTTTTGGTGATCACGTCTAGCATTTGCACTTGTTGCTAATTGATTAGTGTTTTAAAGGTCAGAGAAGACAAAGATCGGGAGCGCATTAAGTGGTGCGTTGGTGAGCACATTAGTAGGCCTGGCTGCTTGTAATTTGGGACTCATTGCTTGTAAAGCTAAAGCGTATGAAGTTGTTTTGGGTTTTTTGCTTCCATTGGCTGTTCCGTTGTTGTTGTTCAGAGCGGACCTGCGTCGCGTGATTCAGTCAACTGGGAAACTGCTCCTCGCTTTCTTGCTGGGTTCAGGTGAGGCTGCTCTATGGTTGCGGTCTCAGAATGCCCAACGATATCCTGCATTTCTATTTAATTAATCTAGTAGAAAAGTTGTATTTATAGGAGATACAAGATTTGTGGAGATTGCAACAAAATCTGTAACAATGGTGCAAATTCATTAACCTTATTTACTCAAACAACTAGTATGCTTCTTTCTTGATGATGTTATATCAATGCTAGCTGTTAGTAGTAGAGTGAAGTTAATTTGACTGTTCAAAATCAGAAGAAGCGAGTCCTTCCTGCTTCCTAGAGTTGTGCCCTTGAAAGTAGTGGTTTCAATTTCTTTTGAACAGTGGCAACAACTGTCGGAACAGCAGTTGCATACCTGTTGGTGCCAATGAGATCACTTGGTCCGGATAGTTGGAAAATAGCAGCCGCACTTATGGGCAGGCATATTGGTGGAGGTAATGGTTTATATGTTTCCTGCTGGTGGCCCGCAATTGAGCCGGTTCTTTCTAGTTCATTGTTTGACCGGTGATAGGTTTCTTGTTTTCTTTATATCAGCTGTCAACTATGTTGCAATTGCTGAAGCTCTTGAGGTTTCCCCATCGGTTTTAGCTGCTGGGCTAGCTGCCGATAATGTCATTTGTGCAGTGTACTTTACGACGCTTTTTGCGTTAGCTTCTAAGATTCCTGCTGAGACTGCAGCATCAACAGGTGCTCTGCAAACTTCTCTTTTTTAATCTTTTATAGTTTTGTTAATCAAGTTTTCTTGTTCTTCCTTGAAACTTGAAAGATGAGATGTTCAAGTCATAAGTTCTAATGGCAATTTTACTGTATAGTAGGAGTGTTTGAACTTCCCTGTTTCTTCAATAACTTGTTGCCTAAAGCAACTGGGTTTTGTTGCAAATAATCATTCTGATGCAATTTGTCATTAGGGGGAAAATAAAGAAAGAACAGAAAATAATCCAAATACCTTGTTTACCCTGGTTATGCAACTGAGGTTCTTGTTCCTTAAGAAGGTTGTTGCTAGAAATGGCATCCAACGTATAACTTTACCATACGCTTCTTGCATGAATGTATAGTGTTAACTAGTTTTATGTACAATTAATTAACACTATAAGTTTTATGCCACCATTCTCGACTTAATTGGGAAAAATTGCAGCACGATTATAGGACTGAGGTTAATGCATCAGATACACAGCCACAGAGTGTTGTAGTGATCAAGGATTATGCTGACCAGTAAGTTCTGTAATTGTTTTGCAGATGTTGCAGTAGAAGAGACATCCGACTCTGGTGGCAAACTTCCTGTTTTACCAATCGCCACGGCCGTTGCAGTATCCTTTATCATCTGCAAGGCTTCTATCCTGTTGATGCAATATCTGGGCATCAAGGGGGGCAGCCTGCCTGCTATTACGGCGGTTGTGGTTGTTCTAGCAACCATATTTCCTGTTCAGTTTGGCCAACTTGCACCAGCCGGTGAGGCTATGGCCTTGATTCTGATGCAGGTAATCACTTAAACTGATGGGTGATTTCTCTTTTGGCCAGTGATATGTGGTAACTTACAAGTTACAACCAGCTATTGTTCCTCTCACGTCTGGCTGCTCGTCAAACTTAGCATGCTTAGCATATCAGAGCAATGAATTTGACAGGAATTGTTTCTGGAAAACAGGTCTTCTTCACTGTGGTGGGTGCCAGTGGAGACGTCCGCAATGTGATTCAAACTGCTCCAAGTATTTTCATGTTTGCTCTAGTTCAGATTGCTGTCCACCTGGGCATAATCCTGGGATTAGGGAAGTTACTGCGCTTTGATCCCAAGCTGTTGCTCATTGCATCAAACGCCAATGTGGGAGGCCCAACGACAGCAGCCGGGATGGCTACAGCAAAAGGGTGGACTTCTATGGTTGTCCCTGGAATCCTTGCTGGTATTTTCGGAATTGCAATTGCTACTTTCTTGGGTTTGGCATTTGGCTCCCAAGTCCTGAAGTTCATGTAAAAATTTAGTGTACCTCCCGTGTACCTTAATATCATCTCGGATATGGATACAATAGAGGTAGAATAAATCAGATGAGCAATTGCCTTCATATCGTTCTTTCCTTAACCTATTTGTTATCCAAGCAATATCCCTTAACTTGCTTCTTAATCAAGGTTCCAGCAATATCTTTGACGGAAATGCCAAAGGTGGGATTCTGTACTGAAATGTAATGAATGGGAATCGAGAGTGTGAGGTAGATAAATCCTGAAAGTTGGAGGACGTAGTCTAAATTTTACTATCAGCAGGCTGCTTAAGATGTCGCTCCGTATCAGAGGACGGTGAAGTAGTGTTCCAGAGTTGCAATCACTTCACCAACGGTACGATCGATTATCCGCGGTGGTGAAGTGAATGGCGAGCTTCGCCTTAGCGCCGACGCCCATCGCCATCACCGCTCCACCATCAATTCGTTTTCTCAATCTCAACCCATCAGCATCGAGCTGCCGGAGCTCAAATTACAGGTTTCCTTCTGAGAACGTGAGCCTGAAGAAACAATTCTTATTGCGGACGAATGACCAGATACGGAATGTTGGGGCTCAGTCTTTGCTCAGACAGCCTCTCATTTCTCCCGATGATCAGTGGGGCACATGGGCTGCTCTCTTCTCCATCGGTGCTTTTGGCGTCTGGTAAGTGTTGGAATCGCTGTGTCTTTGTTGCTTCACTTGGGTGCGTTTTTCTCTCTTTATCATGGGTTTCATTTGATCGACTTTGATGTTTCGCTGGGGAAGGTCTGAGAAAACAAAGATCGGGAGCATGGTGAGTGGTGCTCTGGTGAGCACCTTGGTGGGTCTAGCAGCGAGCAATCTGGGGATTATTCCTTATGAAGCGCCTGCATATTCTATCTTCTTGCAGTTTCTGCTGCCATTGGCTGTTCCGTTGCTCCTGTACAGAGCCGACATGCGTGCCATTGTGAAGTCAACTGGGAGATTGCTGCTCGCTTTCTTGCTCGGGTCAGGTGATATGCTTTTGGGTCTGATTTTTTTTTCCTTATCTTGTTGGTCTAAAAAGAAAAGGCAAAATTATAAAAAGCTACGAATCTTTTCCTAGTGGCGGGGGATGACTACGATTGATTCTTCTCATTCGGAGATGTTTCAGTGTTTCAGTCGAAGCATCAAGGACCATGAGAGAACAGCCATTCCCCATTCTTACTCCTGATGAAAGAAAGCTTTGCACCTTTCACTAACCAGGGCTTGTCATAGAGACTATTGATTGCTTTGCTGCTAAATTTCGCACGGGATTGACGAGGATTGAGACCTAACTATTTCTTGTGTCGTTGAAAGTTAAACAAGGCAGAGCTAAGAGTAATCCTAATTGGTATAGAAGCCCCTTGCAATCTGATGAACATTGTACTCTAACATTCTCCCCTAGAAATCTTATTTATTGGTATATCAATACCTACAATCTAAATAACCTTAGTCTAAACCTTTCTCCTCTCATTGCTCTGAGCTATATTTTATGGTCAATAGTATGTGTTCTTGAAACATTGCATTGAAGTATAAGTCAACTCAACAGAGCTACAAGTTTAAGCACGTACATGAATTGACCATTGTAAACTGAATATTGCTTCCTCATATGTATGTGTATCTTATAAAGTAATGCGGATTTTTCTGGAAAACAGTTGGAACTGTGGTTGGAACTATACTAGCGTTCTTGATGGTTCCAATGCGATCACTTGGACAGGATAATTGGAAGATAGCATCTGCTCTCATGGGTAGTTATATAGGTGGATGTAAGTATACTTGTTCTGCAACTACTTCTTACATCTGAATTTTCTGCTCTCATGGATAGGGAAACGTGTCCAGAACTAGTATGTTAAATATTCTGATATTGATTAACTAATTAACTAGTGTCTATGTTTTCAAGTACTTTTGGAAAGTGCAAGATGTAACTCATCCAATTCACGTTTGCACATTCTGCACAACTCAGGATTGTTTGATCATTTCTAGGAGATGGTAACTCTGAGCAGTTCCATGGATGATCCATGTTAGGCTATAAATAGAACTCTACCATCGCCACTCTATGATGCCTGATTTTGATGAGGAATTTCTATGAGTGGGATGATTAGGCAAGACTGTAGACATTGCAATAACGTATAACAAAACTGATTGCATTCTGGAATTTGGCAGTCATGACATTTTTGTCCCCGCAAATTAACTAAAAGATAAGTCCTGGCCCATCTCATATTAGCAATTTCACTTGGTTTCATGAGTTGTAGATCGGTCCTATAAAACTGAAATGCAGCTCACCACTCGTTTGAACAAAGCCAAATATGGCATCTTTCTAACGAAGTTGAGTTAACTTGGTTATTCTGATCATTGTAGCTGTTAATTACGTTGCAATTTCAGAGGCTCTCGGCGTCTCTTCATCAGTTTTGGCTGCAGGAGTAGCAGCTGATAATGTTATCTGTGCTATGTACTTCATGGTATTGTTTGCATTAGCCCATAAAAGAATTCCTGATGTTCCAACGTTGGCCAAGGGTATGTACCTGTCCTTAACATTGTGGAATTGCTTTACTTTGCGGCATCTATATAAGCAAAAGCAAATCGTCTTTGCTGCCTTTATGTATGAAACATAAATTTTGGCAGATTCTGAAATGAATGTGAAGCCTCCACCTGAGGACAAGAGCGTTGTGCTTCAGACTGCTGCAGCTCTTGCTGTCTCCTTCTTCATTTGCAAGATTGCCACTTATCTGACAGATGTGTTTAAGATACAGGGAGGCATTCTGCCAGGAGTAACGGCTATAGTTGTTATTTTGGCAACAATGTTACCTGGTCAATTTGGTCAGCTTGCACCTGCTGGTGAATCAATGGCTTTAGTTCTCTTGCAGGCATGTTTTCCTGACTTATCATTGCTTGCACGAACATGTACGCATGTAGTGTATGATTTCCGGGTGGACAGTGTTTATAATCTTTTGCTGTGTTCACTATGCTGCATGAGATAGAAACATACGGGGGAACACGGGAACTGAGGTTAGGTGCTAGACCGTTTTTTTACATGCCATGATGCGGTTGGTATGGTAGTTCTACCATTCCTAGTAGAAACCATCTACATGGTTCATTGGCCTAATAATACCTTTAGTAATTGTTGTGTTTAATATTTACTTCCCTGCTCATCTTGACTTTATGGAATATAAAATTTTTTAACATGGCTATAACGTTGTCAAATGTGTAGGTCTCTGAATATAATAGTAGCTTGTAATGGCAGGTATTTTTTGCAGTGGTGGGTGCTGGTGGGAGTGTGTGGAATGTGGTGAATACAGCACCTAGTATTTTTCTCTTTGCTCTTGTTCAAGTGACCATCCACCTAGCCGTGATCCTTGGACTTGGGAAGCTCTTCAACTTTGATCTAAAGCTGTTGCTTTTAGCATCAAATGCTAACATTGGAGGCCCTACTACGGCCTGTGGTATGGCCACTGCCAAAGGATGGCACTCGTTGGTTGTTCCAGGTATTCTTGTTGGCATTTTTGGCATCGCCATTGCAAACTTTCTTGGTATTGGTTTGGGCAAAATGGTCCTTAGGCATTTGTAGGTGTAACTAGTTGCAGCTCTCAAGCTCTATTTGGAAGTCTTTCACTCCAATCTCCATTGACTCTTCATACCATGCTCATTCAGTTGTATGTTTCGATTTTTCAACACCGAAGCTTGGTCTCTTTCGTTGCATGCTAATGGTAGCAGCAAGAAGTTGGCGTTTCCATTTCAGACTAAAATTAGCCTGTTTGTATACAACACAATCATCATATGTTGAATTAAAGAAAACTCTACCAAAAAGTTAACCAAGCTTCGACAACCACACTCACAGCAAATACTTTCACAAAAGATTCACAATCGCAGGAAATGGGAGGATGAAATTAGGGTAAGGCTTAATAAGATTTAGCAAATAATGCTACTTCATCCGCAGGCTTGCCCGTCATCAAGCATGTTTTGATTCCTTCTGGCTGTTCAAACGGGAAACACCGTATTGTTGCTCCTGTTTCTTCTTTAACTTTTACTTCATCTGCATCGCTGCTCCAAATATTGATACTACGTTAGGCAATCAAATCTCTCTCTGCTATGATCACGACTGAGAAAATGAAAAGAGAAGGTGGAACTGACTACTACCTAGCTGACCATGGACCCTTGGCCCACTTCCCCAGAGATATTGCTGACTTCAGTTCTTCATATGTGCTCACATCCACGATATTACTAGTAAAGCAAGGCAGCCAACATCAATATTTTTAACCCTAAAAAAATTTGCTTTGTGAAGCCTAGAGAAAGAAGTGAAGGCTATGACCACTACCACAATTACTTGGAGGTGCAAAGCAACCTTGAACCCTAGAACAACTTGAGTATTAGGTCTGGACATTTACAAGATTTTAATTATAATAACGTTGGTTGTTTTAGTTGGCAAGGATGCAATTGATGCTAAACTTCCATACGTGGAAGAGATGCAGCAATCCTGTACATTTTGAAACTAACGTTAACCATACGTGGTATCAACTTTTAGTGTTAACAACTTAAAACATTCAATCGAAACTATGAGCTTCACACGATTCCAAACTACATAATACTCTGTATGATTATGCTAGTGGTGGTGGTGATCAAATGTAACTTTATGATACTTTCAGCAGTGTGCTCCAACATAAAGATCATTTTTTTTTCTTGGATGTAATGTAATGGAGCTGAAAAAGACAGCAGTAGCAACACAATGACATGAGTGAGAAGAAACCTGTCGCGAAAAGATGTTGCTCTTTGAAGAAGAGATGATTGGATCTCATCCAACTTATCTTTGACATAAGCTTCCAATGATGAAGGCTCCATAGATATTCCAAAAACTTTCCCCTGCTTCCCTGGAATATCTCTCCTAGATATTACTACACTACCGCTTGAAACATCACGTGGACCAATCTCAATTCTCAAGGGGACACCCTATAAAACCAATCACAATGAGAGGAAAGGTCAACCTGAACATCAGATACACACAACCACATACTTCTTTTTATCTAAAGCCAAAGCCAGTTGAAAGTTGATACTCTATCTACCTAATAACCACTAAAATGATCTTTTACAAATTCATCAATTTTTTTTATGAGCCTATAGCGAACCTTTAAAAGGAGAGAGAAAAGAAAAGGTAACAAGATGTGTTTAGTTCAAAATTGAAAGAATTGGTACCAATTAATGACTTCTTCATTTAGCAACCCATTGTCTGTAATCAATGTCAGTTGAAAGGTAATACCAAAAAAAATGGAAATAATCAATTGAATTACATTTTCTATAATGTTAGTGGTATTTTTAAGAAGTTTTTCAACACCTTTGATTGAAAACTTCATATAAATTAATTACATCATAGAAACAATGATGAAATGTAATTCAATTGAATCATTTCAACATACCATTACCTTTCAGCTGATGTTGATTTTAGATTACAAAAGTGAAAGTGAAAAACGCATTAATGGGCACCCTTTGATATGCACCATTTCTTTTTTACAAAACGGAAAAAAATAATCCGGTGCTTCTTTGTG
Organism: Stellera chamaejasme; assembly: GCA_024586325.1. NCBI lineage: Eukaryota > Viridiplantae > Streptophyta > Magnoliopsida > Malvales > Thymelaeaceae > Stellera > Stellera chamaejasme. The sequence continues at coordinate 5,302,839 of CM044982.1, read as the reverse complement.
CTTTTTAAATTGCATGTTTCAAATGGTAAACAAGTTATCACTAATATATGAAAAAGTTTCTTCAGACACCTTAAATTTGCAAAATCCTATCAGACTTAAGAGCATTATATAAGTTATACTAGTGCTTATAAGTGTCTTGCATAGTATGAAAGATTAATAGGTGTAAGTTTTTCATGTTTCTGCTAGTAGATAGAAACTGGCTACAAATGCCACTCCTGAAAGAGGTAATATTAATGCTCATCATATTAGGAAATCAATAACACACCTTCATCTCCCAGTAATTGAACTTCCATCCTGGTGTTCTTTGTTCTGAATCATCAAGTTTAACCTTTAGGCCAGCTTTTTCTAGAACTTCTTTAACGGATAGCGAAGCACTGAGGACCCCAGATTTCTCATCAGCTTTTTTCCATATCGGTACAATAACAACCTGAGGGGAGATGAGCAACATAAAAATCCGAAATAAATACAGTTAGGAATTCCGATGCATAAGATGGAAAAGATTGTTAAAGTAAATGATAACAAAGGCAACAAGGGCCACCAAATCTGGACAACAGTTGATCTGTGGGGCCACAGTTTACAAACAGACTTCACCCATGCATGAACAAGTACATACAAATTATTACACACGGACATGCATCCCTTCATACATGTACTCATGCGTACACCCATGCAGAGAGAGAGAGAGAGAGAGATGTTCACCGGGGCAGACTCATACGAGTATCAGCCATACAGGTGCATGCAAGGGTGGAAAATTGAAAGGACTAGGGAGGGTCCTGGCCTCTCGGAAAGTTTCAAGTCATTTTGTACGCCCTATCACTTGCTACAGGTAAGGGAAAATAGGACTGAGGAAGGTTGGCCCCCTTCAACCAAAAGGGTTCCGTTGGTGCATGCATGCAGGTGCATGAGAGTGTAATTATGCAAGCATAACAGAGTAAAGCTACATTAAACGCTAGAGATAACACTCCTTTCCATCATTGCTGCATTTGTTTATTGGATTGTAGAAGACTTTTACATTTGTAATTTTAAAAAATAGAAGTTCTAAACAACGAAAAACGAATTCAACACACTTATTTTTTGTTAAATATGAGAACTTGTATACTTTACCAACATAATTTTAGCAGTTGACGGATTCTAACCAATTATTGGAAAAGAAGCATGGATTGTCAAAATATGAGAACAGAGCAATTTATTTAGCACCTGTATTGGTGCAATCTTTGGGGGAAGCATCAAGCCCTTATCATCTCCATGTGTCATAATAATTCCACCAACAAACCTGGTACTGATAGCCCATGATGTTTGCCACACATGTTGCCTTAGACCACTTTCATCAGTGAACTGCAAAAAACACAAGCAGGTTACACTCTCTTTCCAATATCAACATCATTGAACAAGAAGAATCAACAAGTTGATTTATCCACATTTTGATGCGGAATTTTGGAAGATGCACCCAGAATAACAGACTCCCTTCTAATGTAAAATGGATTTACCATCTTGCATTTGTTGTTCAATCAGCCCTAAACCCAAAATTTGACAGCATCTGGGGAGGCCTCGAATATCAGAGCTTAGACAACTACTAAAAATTTCGACAACCAGTAACAAACCATACAGCCTTGTTCAAAACATGGGGCATACAATCTTACACACTTGATCAAACAATGCACGACTTTTTCCAATTAAACTTTTTCCAGAACAGTCGCACATGAAGAACTTCAACTTCAGAAGTGCTTTCCTGTCTTACCTACTAAACATATGAAGGATAACACGATCTGTGCATCCTTTCCTGCCCTATTTTCACAGACTATTTCCAGACCCAAACTCGTGACCTTGAGGTTCCAAAGAGGTAACATTAGCTCTCTCACGTTCCTCAAAAAATATATACATTAATTAGATACAGGTAAATTCCCCATGAATGTTGATTCAGGTTCTAGACAGATATCCAATTACACATAAGAAGGCTTTCTCAATCATCTTATGTGTGGAGGTGAGCTAAAGAATGTAGCATTTCGGTTACACGCCAAATGCAACAAGTTAAACTTCCATAACAGAAATGCCACGATAAATTTCAAATCACCTGCGTTCCAAAGGCACGAGAGAAGTTTTGACCAAGGTTGTGGCTAGTTCCAGCCTGTAAAGCTTTTCGATCACCCATCATAGCCTCTATTGTGTAAGTCTTAGTAGCACCAGCAAATGTCTCCACCTTAGATTTCCGACCTGCAATAACAGGTATTGCCGCTTGCTCATAAGCAAATTTTGTGTAGACCTCAATCATCTGCATTGCCTGAAACTCAGGAGCAACAATGTTAAATAATACAAAATCAATCAAGTTTATCCTGAGCAAAAATGCAGGTAAGAACTCTAACCTCTTTTTCTGCCTCCTCTAATGTGGCATGAGCAGTGTGACCCTCCTGCCACAAAAATTCAAGAGTCCTTACAAATGGTTTGGTGCGCATCTCCCACCTTGTAACATTAGCCCACTGATCCAACATCAATTGCAAAACACTTATATTAGTACTATTGTGAACAAAGGGGTGAAAGATCAGAAAATAATCACACCAAAGAAGTTTGTACCTGATTAATCATGAGAGGAAGATCACGATAACTATGAATCCATTGGGTAAACATGTGGTTTACTATGGTTTCACTGGTAGGTCGAACCTGCCACAACCTCACGTGCAACAATCAAAACTAAACTCAGATCATGTTTCTTGAAGGACAGCATGTTAGTAAAGCATCCAACCAATTCTCAAACGACGCCATCTAAAAGTGCATACCACAAGTTTCTCTTCCAATTCCTTTCCTCCTCCGATGGTAACTAAGGCTAACTCAGGGCTGAAACCTTCAACATGGCTAGCTTCTTTCTCTATGAAAGAGTATGGAATGAGCTGCGTGCGTAACAAACAGTAAAACTTAATACCAAAAAAGTATAACAATAATAATAATAATAATAATAATAAAGCAGTAGAAGTTGGCCCAGAGAATAAAACTCTCAATGTCAGCAAGAAAGAAACTACTAAGTATATATCATGTATTCTTGTCCCAGAACTAGTTTAAATCATTCTTGACGCTAGCAACAACAATATCTAGATTTTCTAAAAGGCTATGCTTTTGCAGGGCTGCCGTATAATTGCAATAGACGAAAAAGTTGAGAAGCACACCTGTGGGAAGTACATATTACTATGTCCGGTCTCTTTGAATTTAACATTCAAATAATCCTGAAAATTCAAAATTGTAAGTAGCTTCAAGAGAGGGAAAATCCAAGAATGACTCCGTTTGTTTTTACGAACGAATGCTAGATTTCTTCAACAAACGGGCGGAGCAAAAGAGTGGCACCTGAATTGCCTCCCAAATAGCGTAGCCATAGGGACGAATGACCATTGTACCTCGAACAGGCCCATAGTCAGCCAGTTCAGCGTTAGCAATAACATCAAGGTACCAGGCATTGAAGTCCTGAGATCGAGGCGTAATGACTTGGTCGGTGTTCCCTCGGTCATGGACCGGAGCTTTCTGGTTTTGGACTCGGTCTTCTGTCTCCGGTGGACTGGAAGCCGCGCTCTGAGCTGAAAAACCGGCGGATAACGACGGAAGTATGCGGCGACACCGCTGCAGAGTGGCGACGGAGCAGCGTGAGGCGGAAGAAGAAGAGAGTAGAGAAGTAACACAAGGTAATCTGAGACTGATGGATGAGACCATCCTTGAGCGCTTTGCGTTCGATGATGTTTCAGTGAGGTTTTAATTCTACTAGTCAGAGATGATGATTTCGACCAGGAGGTTTTTTGCCAGTCGCTGTGGTGGGCAAGTGTTGTGGGCCATGGATTTTGGGCCTTTACTGTGGGCTCGGTTGCATTTGTGGGCTAAAATGGGCCTTTACTATGCACAGCACACAGGCAAGCTTGCGCTACTCGATTTTACCGTTTTTATGCAAATGAGTACAAAAAAAAAAATTCCAATTCATAATAATGGGGACTTGGACTAAGGGAGCTGAGGGACTAGTAGCATAGAACAAAATGTTTTGCATGAAAAGTTTAGACTGGTAATATCCAGTAGTCAGTCAGTTTGCGTAGCATTCCACTTCGCTGCAACCAGTGTTGCAACGAAGTACCAGAATACTGAAATCTCATTACAGAGTACATCCAGCAAGCAAGATTCAGCTAAACTACGGCTTGAGCAGTTTCGGTGTTTCAGCCAACTTGAAGCTCACAAATTCTTGATCATCCAGCATCCAGTGATTGAAGAACTTGGGAGAAGGGAGTGGAGATTCAATTTTCAAAGATTGACGTAATGGAGGGGATGGAGGATCTTCAAAGAGCTCTTCCATCTCATCTATTTCTAAGCTTGCATGGGGACTGAAGAGCTGCAACAACCATAAAGGAATTCATACATGTTAACATATCCATTTGGAACCTTGATGGGTGTAGGAATTAGTATACACCCATAGAGTCAGTCAACCTTTAAGCTGTCTGGCTAAGAAATGCAAAGCAAGAATATAGATGAGCAAACTAAGTTTTCCAACAGTCCACTGTTAACAGAACAGAACAGAAGACAGACCAAACATGAAGAAAAGGAAAACCCAGATACATAAGATAGATGGTTTGCTAACCTTCATTTTGCCAGGCTTATTGGCCGCGGAATCTGGATCAAGCATAAAACATTCAGGATAAATTTGAAAAAAGAACTCATTAACGTTCATGACCCTTTTCGGGATCAACTATATATCCAAATGGGGTTAGTTTTGCTCACCGTCATCAAGCCCAAGTGTCATAAGGAACTCATTAACGTTCATGACCCTTTTCTGGAAGCAATGTTCATGATTATGTAGAAATCCTTCACCTGTCAAGGCACTCGGATTCTTCTTTGGCGCCTCATCAAGGCGGGGCTCATCTAAATTGGAAATGTCAGAGAGAGCCTTCCTGGCACCAGTCTGTGCTTTCTTGGTGACTCTAGAAACGCCTTTCTTCTTGCTCAGATCTTGTGTCACAAAAGCACTGGAGAATGTGTCTTTGATGGAGATCTTGGAGGTCTGTCCCTTCGATGAGTGAATGGGAGTAGGGTGCACTGAGTTTGACACATCTCTAAGAGCCTTTCTTCCACCCAACCCCGTTCCTTCTTTGTTCCTTATAGAGGCAGCCTTTTTGCTCCTACCAGAAACACCTAAAAAAACATCATTTTTAAGTAACAGGCTGTGATGAAATCGTCGTTCTAAACATTAGATTAGAGCATTTACTTACCGTTGAAGGGAATGCTCAAGTTTTCATCACAAACTGAAGTAAGAGATTCCATCTTGGCTTCTTTTTGAAAAATCAATCCTGTGTTATCTGTCAAATAAGAAAACCACAAAAACCCTAGTTAATGCACCTGGAGAAATCAAAACCCTAGAAAACCAGATCATCTCTGTCCCGAGGGTTCTACTTTCTCAACACTCACGAAAGAACCAGAACCCAACTCCAATTCCTACAACCCCCATAAATCAATTCAAATGAGGACCGAGCATTAAAAATTCGAGAGAGCAAAACGAGAATCCCTTTCAACACAGGAAATCGACAATCCTCGTTACCAGTACAACTATACAAGACGAAGAGATTTGAACCATCTTAACTGATTCTTTCTTTATTCGAGAGAACAAAAACGGGGAAAATAATTGTAGAAACGATGAATAAACACATGATAACTTCAGAAGAACTGCTACCTTTTCAGTTTATCGATGAATAATTGGAAGATAAAACAAGAACAACAAAAACTCGAACTCACAAGTTGCGATCTATCAGACGAATTTTTCTCTTCGCCGGATCAGAAAATTAGTGGAGGAGCGACGATCGATTGTTCTTTCAGATGAATCTTTGGTTTTCCAAAATCTAGACAGAATGCCTCTCACCCACCAGCTCTGGTCTCGGTTTTTACAAGGGAGGGGCAAAGCGGACGGGCTGATCCAACGGTAACTTCTACAATTTTCCAATAATAACCTCGTTTGAATAACATATTACCCGACGGTCCCGCCTTCTTCGTGGCTTTGAATAAATTAACTGGGCCAAGATATGGGCCGGAACTTCTAATTGATATTCTGGGCTCAGCTTTATTGATTTGTTTTTCATGGACGCAATTTTGCATCTAATTCTAATGGTTGGAATGGTAAAATTGGCTTCTTCTCCCCACTATTAATTTTATTTTTGTTTGGGACACTTTTTCTCATCAAAATTTCTCGGTGCTTTTTTCATAATCCGTATTTAGTAATGAAAGAACACAAGCAGAACAAGTTAACCAACAGAACTCATCACCTCTCTTTTTCTATATTTTTATAAAAAAATGAAAAACTAAAAGAGAGTAGGAAGTTTGCAATAAGCCAAACATAAAATGATTGAAGGCAAATGTACCTGAAGGCTTTGTTCGTGAGAAATTTTTTTACTTTTTCAATTCCCAATACATATAACAACTTTAAATCCATCAATTCTTTATAAAATGATATTTTCCTCAAATTTCTCTACTCACATTAAAAGACAATAAATCCAAATAAATGTTAGAACAAAAATCTGATACAAGAAAAAACCAAGTCCCTTTTAGTAAACCCCAAAATAATCCGAATCACCATTTCTCGATGAACAAAATAACACTTGTAGCTTTTAGTGTTAAAAGTATAGAGAAACTATCATTGATTGCACAAAAATTGTTCAAATTTTGAAATCTCAAATACTCTTTTCAAACGAACCCTTAAACTTCATTCATCTTATTCACATTATTTCATTCTTTATTTATATTCTAAACGGGGGGGGGGGGGTGTCACGATTATGACTTGAGTTGCAATGCGAGTGAATTCAAAAACAATGTTAGAGCCTCGAGGACCTGAGAACGTTGCCTCGCAAAGGAGTGGGACCATCCACATACATACATAACGAACAACAAAATCAAATTTAATATTTCCTACCACATCCCAAATTGGTTATGATCATGAGATAGAAGTAAATTTGGAAAGTTATTTTTAACATTACTCATATCTTTTATATTGCATGTGTTAAATGAAGGGAAATGAGGGATTTTTTTAGAGGTAAAAGATATGAATTCGTATTAAGGAAACTAATCAGGGTCTACTCCGAGGAGGAGAAGAACCTTATTAGTTTGATGAAAAAGTGAACCGAGTTACAGACAGTTACCAATACTCCCTGAGGGGTTTACAAGCCAATCGGACCAAGAAATGAACGGTTGGAGATCCATAAGAAAGAAAAGAATTGGACATCCGATAACCACGATTGTTGTTGCGATGAGTTGTCTTTGAATATTCTAGGGGTAAAGTGCACGGTTATTCTCTTATCTTTGGTGTTTGTCCTATTTAGGTTCCATTTTAAGAATTCGTCCTGTTGGAGTCCTTTATCTTTGGTTTTCGGTGCATTTGTAGTCTTGTCTATTTGACCGTTACCTATATGAATTGAAGAAAATACCCTTATTTAATATACAACTTCTTCCTTGATTTTATAAAATTATATCAATTTTACCCTAGATAGTCTAACTTTTCCATTTGCATACTCCATCTAGATTCTCCCTCTCATCCACACGCTAAACCTTCAAAGCTTCTTCTTGTTCTTCAAAGGGTTGGGTTCTTGTTCTTCAGAGGGGTGATTGTTTTTGCAAGTCATCCTTATCCTCACGTCCGTCGGCCTCACCATTTCATCGATAATCGCCAATCCATTCTAGCTCATCGGAATCGCCATATTCAAAGCTTTCTTCAAACCCGTCAGCCTCGGGAAGTTCGCCTGAGGCTTTATGCACCACCGATGAGTTGGTGGTTCGCAGCACCGGCGACGGGTGGCGGTGCTCGTCGTGGTCGGCCATGGTCAACGTCAAGGCTCGATCGACCTTTCACCAGTCACGGCCCTTCAGATCTGACCTCGCCCCTACTAGATCTCGTCGATATGGAAATTTACGGGGGAAAACAGAAGAAATGGAATGGAGAGATTACGCCGATAGAATAAGTGAGGGCGGAACGGGGAGCTGTTGGGCGGCGGACATCTCGGAGAAGGTGGGATGAGTCCCTTGCCCTCCGACTTGAAATCCTAGATCATCCAACTTTCCGACAGAAATTAAGTTTCTAGCACATTCAGGTACATAGAGACACTTTTCTAGATCTAGACAACGTCCAGTGTCCAAAATCAGTCTGTACGTACCAATACCCTCTATTCGTGCTTTCATTATGTTTCCCATAAACAAGACTTTTTCAGTTCCGTTTATGGGCTGTATTGTAATGGAATCCTCGCATTACATGTGAGACATGAGTAGTCGCACCAGAATCTAACCACCAGGTATTATTAGGCACTTCAATAAGGTTTGATTCGAAACATACAGAAACATAATATGTACCTTTCTTTTCAAACCATGTCTTTCTTTTTCGGGCAATCAATTTTGAAATGACCAATCTTATTGCAGAAGAGACATCTTTTATCTTTATGGATTCCGCCCTCAGAAACTTTCATAGGGGCTTTGTCCCTTTTCTTGCCCTTCTTACCCGGCTTAGCTTTACTGCTAGATCCTTTATGAACCGTGAGATGGACAGAGTGATCCTTCAATTTCTTCATCCTCCCTTTCTCATGAACCAACATGGCCTTTATTTCCTGAATGTTCCATTTTTCCTTAATGGTGTTGTAATTCACCTGGAACTGACCAAACTCAGGAGGAAGTGAGTTCATAATGAACTGTACTGCAGAAGGACTCACTCACATCCATACTCGGCGATTTCAACTTTGCTTCCGATTCATCATGTCATTACATGATCATGAATGGTGTGACCAAACAAATTTCTTGGTTGTCACTCACTCATCGTGCTCTCCACAATGCACTTGTCACCATGTCCGATTGGGAGTATTCTTTAATTTTCATCATAAATTCCCTTGCATTGTTCGTTTTGGGCATTGATGGCTTAACATTTTCAGCCATCGTCATTCGCATCAAGTTCAAACTTAGCCTATTAGACCGTTCACATGCCTCATAATGGGAACGTTCATCATAAGTGCTAGTTTCAGTAATGGTTGCGGCCTTTTCGTCCGAAACAATAGCTAAGTCTAAATCCAAGACCCCTAGCTGAAACTGAATTTGTTCGGACCATTCACATAATTAAGCCCGTTGAACTTGATCATTCCACTACCCATAGGTGAACACATTAGAAGAAACTGCAATCATTAACACAAGCTCATACATTAATGCTTTGAGTATTTAATGGATCCATACAAAGATATAACTTTAATCATGTATATAAGTTCACCTTTGGGTGAAAACTTAATACATAAATCCAATCAATGGTGCTAATATTCAGGCTTTAACAGACAATCAATCATACTCAGACATGATATCTTTGGATATACATCAACCAAGTAAGCAGATAAATCCCTTTAGTGTCATTAATTACAAGCAATGGTCCACCTTTGGGTGACCTCCTAGCATTATAATTAATGATCTCAATTGTCCACTTTACATTTATGTCATTTAATAGCATCACAAACATGAGCAATTAAAATTATACAATTAATTGTCTACACCACTTTATGAGATAGGCCACTTTGGTGACTAATAATATCTGCATTCAATAGACATTTAATTGAGTAAAATTACAATTTTAATCTTTCAAAGCACAAATTAAATGTCTAACTAACCTTTCAAGGTATGCCACTTTGGTGACTAACAACCTTCATACAAATTAGACATTTAATTGACAATATTTTAAATTTTCATGTGAGATTTAATTTTCACACATTAACAAATTAAATTTATGCTCAAGTAAACAAGCAGTGGAAGAACAATAATTTGATAATATTCATGTGAATAGTAAATTATTTAAGAAATAAATCATGCTTCACACATCATGAATATATCACATAATAAAGCAATAATTTATGCTTTCATTAATTCATGTCCAAAACACAAATTTTTGCCTTGGTCCACAAATTCATAGTATATTATAATCAATACATATATATACGTATCACAAAACTCAATTCAATTCACAATGCTTTAATGCAACATTATACATGCTTCTTGAAGATATGTATATAATAATATTCACAATCATGAAGCAGTAAACAAGTCATGAGCACTAATAATTTCATGTCAAACACATGGGAACCGAGAATTGTTATGAAACTTCTTCTCAATTAACAGAACATGTAAGCTAGTACATGTGATCGATTAATCGCAAGCACAAACGAGTAAAAACACAATAGCCACAATGACGATGTCTCAACTTAATGGCCGATCGCTTAATCAGCCGCAAAATTCATCTACAAATCAATTCATTGATTGCACAATTGAATACAATAATTATGACTAACCTCGGTCCATGCTTTCTTCTTATGTTTTCTGAGAATAACTCAAACCCTAAGCGTGACTTTTACCCTCTCTTCCTTTTCCCTTACATGCGTTCTGTGATGGTGCCGAACGTTTTCTTTTCTGCTACTAGGTTAATAGTAGTCACATACTATTTATAAGGGAGAGGGTAGGGAATCATAATCTCATTTTAATTCTATTTCATAATCTCAATAGCTATATATTGAGTCTAGTCTAAATAGAATTAGGAGTTCATTATTTACATGTGTCACATAATTAAATTAATAAAATAATTTAACATTCATCTCTGAACGAAGAAATCGGTATGTGCTTGTGAAGGTGGGTCTTTACGAAGCCTTAATAAAAAATATTTTCTTGTTTCTTCAATCCTTGCTAAAAGTTTTCATGCGGCTTATGGGGCATGAGATTGTGGACCGACTGAATCTTTGAAGATTTAGAGAGAATTTGTTGCTCAACTCCAATAATTTATCGTCTAGAAAAAGTAGACAATGGCAACACCCCTGTTAAGTATATGCATTTGAAAGAGTTCAATGCACTGGATCATGACTTACACTACTTGATCATGATTTTCTTACTGGATCACAACATTTTACTACCGGATCATGAAACTGGTGTACATAATGTTTTGGTTTATTTCATGGGTTTTTTTTTAATCATAATTATTGCTTTTAGCTTAAATAATGTAAATTTAATTAGCTCCTAGCATTACTGTCACAATAATGTTCTCTTGTGTTCATCTAATGAGTTTGCCTTTCCATTTGCTCGATCATTGACTTTGTTTTTTTGATTTCATGGATAAGAACATGATTCCTTCAAGACTTGTAGTGCAGAAAATCAACGGCATAATAGTGTTCGACACAAGAGAGGAGCGAAGTTTCAACTGGATCAAGAAATAATTTCCTATTTTCACTACTGGATCACGACTCTCCAACTACCAGAACACGACTCTCCTACTACCGGATAATCAAAAGAGAAGCAAAGAGAAAAAGAAGTTAAAAGAGAAAGAATACAATGAATATCATGTAGTTTGTGGTAATTATCATAAAATACAACGTTAGGTCAAAGCAACGTTCAAGTACTAACTGCAAGTGATATGAAGACAAAAATGAGAATTTATTACATCTAGCAACCTACCATTGTTTAGAACTTTCATGTTAGTTACTCGTTGCTGTTTGAACTTTATATCTTGGATTGACGATGGTAAATAATTAAGTATAGTAGATAATATTAATCGAGAATGCTTACTGTTCCAACACTACCATTATTAACAGATAATTAAGTAGTACATAAAACTTACTGTTCCAGCAATAGAATTATGAGAGCCATAATGGAACTTGGGAGTCATTGGATCATCGAAACTGGCATATCTCTCTTGAAACTTTACAAGACATTGGATTCAGTGCACCAACAGGCTGCAGACATAATAAGCTCAACAGAGATAAACGTGTAAGATTTCTATGAATCTCAACTACAATAAATAATTAACGTTGTTAAATTAGGAGTAATTAAGGATTACGACTCTCCTACAACCGGATCACGTCTCTCCTACCACCGGATCATGACTCTCCTATCATCGGATCACGAAACTCCTACTACCGGATCACGAAACTTCTACTACAGATCATTAATCTCTAGAAGGAATTCATAAATGGGAGCATATTTGTATCTTCCATGTGCCAATCAATAATAGTAGAAATGATGACAATGATGATGCTGATGATGGCCATAATACAAAAATATTAATCCATTATATGGAGAAGATTCAAATTAGTACTGCACGTATCAAGAGGGATATATTTGAGGATAATAACTTATTGGCCATACTCTGACAATCATGTCATTTCCAACTTACATAAGAAACACCATTATCAGAATAGAGTAATTCTGTTTCAAGTTGTATAGACTCATCAGAAAATGAAAAGAAAATTAGAAAAAGAAAAAACCTTGGTTTCTGATGGATTGGACAAAGTGTCCAAAATAGTAGGGCATTTTCCACCAAACTCCAATGTAACATGTGTTAAATGCTTGGTTGCTGCAGTCATAACAATTCGCTCCAGTTAGGGACTTCCTGAAGTAGTGAATAAGTGAAGTCTATGAACAACCTTTGATGACAAGAAGAGAGAGTAAATCAAACTCAAACTGTAGGAGTCAGGTATGTATTTCAAATGGAAATGAGAGAGCTTCTACCTGTGTAAACTATCTCGATACTTTCATATCTCAAGTATTCAAAGAAATTGATATTCAAATGTTACTATGGTGTATTGCTCAAATAAATCCAAGTTAAACACAATCCAGCTACAAAGCAGATGCAAACCGGCACAAGAACATAGCATAAGTAAAGTAAATGATAACTTCTGACACTGAATTTGACAAATCACAGTTGGCATAACCGTGAAGAATACCTCCTATTAAGGATCACAACTCTCCTACCACTGGATCGTGACTCTCCTACTATCAGATCCCGAAACTCCTACTACCGATCAGTGGATCACGAAACGTCAAACATAGGTTTTTGTAGCAATCCAAGCCATAGCAGACAACACTCAGCCTGAACATCACAAACCTGCAAGTATACCTCTTGTTCCCAATTAAAGGCTAGTTTCCAGATCTAGATAACAACATTGTACCTGGAAAATTAACAATGCGTGAAAAAAAAGCTACAACAAAATTCATGTGAATTAACAAACAATATTGGCAAAGAAGGTTGGCACTTGATCATCTATTTGCCTCTTCATCAAAGTTTTCTGTCTTACAATGAAAACTCGTATGGCAAAGGCAACTCTTTTCAGAAGTATAACACAAGGCTTTATTAAGAGAAACCCAAGCTAATCAATTACGATTTCATGCTAGTATTATGCAATAAAATTCACTTACCATATGCAAAATAACAAAATTTAAACTTCGATTTTGGGATGTCCTTAAATGATAGGACAGCTGGTGAACAGTGATTTTGAGACTTATCATCTTCATGTTCCTGTTTGTGCCCCGCCCCTCAAATCCGCCTACGATCGTGAAGTTGGAACGCCGCCATCGAGTTAACGTGACTCAGCTCCGCCATCAAGTCTCGGAGGTTGCCAACAGAATCGTCGACCAGTGCGATGCAATCTGCATGGTCATTACGACTCTTGGCCTAAACTTGCAAATTCTTGGCAGCCCATGGATCATCCTTGAGTTGTTGTTGACTGCCTCAGAAACGGCAGATCAGTGTGGCCAAATCGCATGATCAAGCTTGGAGACAGAATTGAAACAGAACTTGCGAATGAGAGCTGGTAGAAGTCGAATTGATGAGTAGCAGAGAAAGCCCTGGTGGCCATCAGAATTGTCGTTGAGAGCGTCTAAAAAGAGAAAGGGCAATGAGTGGAAGAAACGAAGACTGGGTTGCTTTGGATCGTGTTAAGCATAGAATTGACGGTGCAGTGGTATGAATGGTAAATAACTGGTCTTCTTAGGCACTTAAGCGGTTAAAGTGACCCTTCAAAGAAAAGGTAAATGTAAAGTATATAGTATAAGGTATCTATATACTCCTACTTTTTAGTTTTCCAGCATATTCAAATTTTATTCCAGCAGAATTTTCCTTTTATGAAATGAATAAAGTACACGAATAATACCTTAGCTTTAATGCGTGTCCTATTTTCGTCCTATTTTAGGAACTCGTCTCAGATTAATCCATTAACTTATTGTTTTGTCCTAAACAGGTCATTCCGTTACATTTTCTATTAAATTTTCCATTAATTTTGCAAAATTATGTAAATGTCCTTATCTAAAATTAAATCAACCCTCAATCTTTACAAAATTTTACAATTTAACCACATAATTAAAAATTGGCCCCATACCCCTCCTTTGTTGCCCTCACCTTCCACCTCCTGGGAAAATTGATCATCTCCTTCCACCAAAGCCACAGTCATGCTCATCTCCTTCTAATCGATGCTTGATAAGAATCGATTGGCCATATTCTACTACATTTGTGCCAAACACAGAGGTCTGTTATTGTAAAATCGATCGGCCCTCTTCTACTCAGCTGGTGCCTTGTTTTAGCTCACCGACGTCATGGTTATGCGGCCTCTGCAGAATCGATCTTGGTGGAAACCAAACAACGTTGCTTCCCAAGTCAACCTCACTCTGACGCGAAGGCAGGTTTGCTTTGAGGATTAGGGCTAGGACCAGTTACTGCTGGAGTCGCGATTAAGGAACAGTGGGTCGATTTCTGGAGTGATGGAGGTTCGATTTTGGCAACGATGGAGGTTCGATTTTGGCAACGGTGGAGGTTCAGTTTCTGGGGTTCGCTTTAAGTTTATATTTTTTGAAAAACTGAATAAAGCAGCTACGATTTTTTGAGGCATTTAAGGCAAAGCTTCTGGATTGCTTCGATTTCTACAGATGGACATTCCATTTTTGCTTCAAGGTTAAATGTATTTGCGTCTAGGGTGGAAAAATTGATCATACCCAAAATTTCTCCAGTCCGGAAGCTGCCTGCCGACGACTCGATATCTCGCGACTAAACTGACTTGTCGTCGGCCGTCAAGTACGTCTTCTGCTGTGGTGGTGGCACCTGATTATGGAGATCACTTGGAACCCTCTCCGATTCGACCCGTGTGGCTGCGCGAAATCCAGCCTCGAAACCGATTTTGAATCTGGACGCACCATCTATCCATGGTGGAGTGGGCCGATGGAGACGACCTCGGCGAGAAAGCATAGGGGATGAGGCGACGGGGGATAGAGGGAGAGCTGAGATGGATGATCGTTGGATTAGTGATGGAGAATGGAGGAAGATGAAAAGTTGGGGTTGGTTTTGTGACTTTTCAAAATAGTTGGAGTCCGTTTATTTACCACATATGTGGAAAAACACCTACCTAAATGTACTACTAATTAACTAACTTAACTAACTAACTTAATAAATTAAAAGACTAAAACACCATTCATAGAGATTTATTAAGAGGGTAAATTTGACATTTTTATGGTGTGTGTTTTTCCACATATGTGGTAAATAGACACCCACAAATAGTTGGGGTTTACTTGGATATTATTAAAAAGGAAAGGTTAAGTTTGATTTTAAATATAAATATTTACATAATTGTCCTTAATTAAATAGTGATTTTAACAAAAAATATAACGGAATGACCTCTTTAGGACAAAACAATAAGCTATGAGATTAATCTGAGACGAATTCCTAAAATATGACGAAAATATGACACACATTAAAGCTAAGGTACTATTCGTGTACTTTATCCTTTTTATGAAATACACTAATTTTGTAGTTTACGTTGGTTATTCTACTACTTACGTCCCAAATTGATTTTAAACATTTGACTAAACATTAAGATTAAGATGTACTGAAAGTTTGTGATAAATTAAAATTATCATATAAGATAAAAGTAATTTTTTCGGTGGATGAGAAAATCTGAAATTTAAAAGGTAAAAATGTGTGAAATTGTTTCCTTGAAATAAAATGATGAAATTCTTTTGAAAAATTAAAAACAAAATAATTGAATCTTTTTTGGATGAAGCAAAATACCACTGTAAGAATAAAGTACTCCACTTGACCCATTACGAAAATTAAGTACGTGAAAAGTAGTATCATCACTAGATAGTCCCATGGAAAATATGGAGCATAAAAATCGAAGGATGGTGTATTAAAAGTATATTGAGGATGTATTTTAGAGGTATATTGACATTTTCACTTTGACCTCCGATATAGGAATAGTGAAAAATCAAACAAGAAAAAAAAAAGTTATAACATTTTGATATTCTGACTTTTGATTCATATTTCCACGTGTGTGTATATATATACACACACAACCCACTTTGAAGCCAAATCCAACGTCACTATAGTAATTGAATTTACAGTTGTTAGTCATTTACTTTACTATAGGAGCCGAGCAGGTCAGTTTCAATATTCATGTGTTGTGTCTTCTGTCCCTAATCATTTTGCTTTATATATCCAGTACAGTACTCGTCGCATTTTGCCTTTTTAGGCTTTCTTACTCTTTTACCCTCTCCGTGGTCCTCTATTAACACCCCCCTCCCAACAGTAATACGCCTCATCTGCCATCATTTTATTTTTGGCAAAATTTATTGATTATTATCATAAACTTTGATGGCTCGTTCAAGGAAGGATTTGCATTGTAACTCGTCCTGATTCGTACCCTAAATTATTGGAATAGTGCACTTAAAGGTCTTGACCAAATTTCTGTTAGTTGACTAACGTTAAAAATGAAAAAATTACATATTTAGTTACCTAACTCTAAACTCTTTCCAAAATTACCCCAAAATAATAAAAATGATAATAATTATATGTTTGTCAAAAGTATGGGAACAATTTTTTTAAATTGTTGACCTATAACTTTATTTATCAAATATTCTGAAAAAAATAATAGTTTAATGTTTATATTTTAAAATGTATTTTACTTTACTTCAATTTATTTGATATTATTATTTTTTTTAGAATAGTTTTAAATATTTCCTCAACTATAAACATGATGTTATCATTTAAATTTGTATAAAAAGTATATTTCAAAAAATTAAATAAAAAATTAAGCTTTTGATAGCAAATCTTTATACTCATAACATTTTCCAACTTTATGTTTATTAGAAAAAAAATGTAAAACTAAATAAATTTAACACCCAACAACCAACAAGACAAGTTATAAATATGAACAAGCAGAGTCGATGCATCACGGCGTTCTCCAGCAGGCCTGCGTCACAATTAACTTTGTGTTGGAGGCCTTGGCTTGTTTGGCGATCTCTGCTGTTGTGAGGAAGGGGTTGGCCATGGTGGTGACAGCACCGTAGAGGAGGCACCGAGGAATGAGTCACGACAGGATGAATTCCGACGGGTGGAGGTAGAGGGGATGAATGTGACAGAGGGTATAGGGAGGGAAAGAAATGAGAGGGAAAAAAGAATTGGGTTTATATGAACAATTAAGATAGTTTAGGAGTATTTGATTATTTAATAATAATCATGAAGTTCCTAAAGTTAGTTGACTTATCATTTAAGACCTAAAACTTGTAAGAATGACAAATTGGTCATTAAATTGTTAGAAATCTAACATCGTTAACGAAGTTAGTGAGTCGAAACCCTTAACTGCATCATTCCAATAGTTTAGGGTATGAGTCGGGACGAGTTACAATCCACGCCCTTACTTGAACGGGTCATCAAAGTTCATGGTACTAATCCATAATTTGGCCTTTTATTTTCCACTCTCATTTTGTTGCTTTTGTATTTTTTTTAAATATGGGGTATATGAATTTTATATATTATAAAATGCCTCGGTAGTCTTTGAATTCGAGATAGGTAAATATTTTGGAAAATGGTACGTTCATTGATGGTCATTATTATTTTTTATTATAAGGCCCTAACTCGCTCGGGTCGATATAGTTGAGGCCTTTTATTTTTCACAAACTAAAGTTTGTGTCCCTTTATTGAAACGCTGTGATATATTTGTGCAACTGCTTTAATAGGGGGTTTCAAATATAAGAAGTGAATAGAAAAGTTATTCACCTAATTGATGAGTGAATTGGAAGTGAGTGAGAAAAGTGAAAAGAGGAGGGTTAAGTTTAAGGACCCTGTGAATAAGGAGCAGCGCACGGTGTGAATAACGAGAGTCCCGAGAGGTTAGTGCACATATGCGCAAGCCTGTGTACATGTGCGCAAGCCTGTGCATGCAACTGTGTTCCGTGCACAATATTGTGCGGGACTATGTGCGGACAGTTGTGCGCTGCGCACAACTTCGTGATGCACCAGAGTTCAAATTGAGGGGGATAAAATCAAGCACAAATCTAGCAAGCCGAGACAAAATCAAGCAACCTCTGCCCTAACCCATCGATAATTTATACCGTATTTAATTGGGAAGAGAGAAAATTGAGGGAGATAAAGTGCTACAACGATAGAGAATATGAAAGTAGAACGATACCTGGTCGAACGACAGGAAGACGATGAAATGACGATGACCTTTAGCTGCGACAGGAGTGGGAGCTCCGAGCGTTGAAGAGAAGTGAATAAGGGGGTTTCTCATGTGAAAAACACAGTTCACTTTTGTGTTTTTCACTTGAGATCCGCGTAATAAGGGGTGAATCACGTCCTGTTTTTCACGTGAAAAATAAGAGTGAAAAACTCTGTTTTTCACGTGAAAATGGGTATGTTTGAAACCAATGTAGGGGCAAGACTCTTAACCACAATACTATTCAGTGACAATCATCGAAGGTTGAAAATTCTTTACAGGTGACGTAATGTTAATAAGCAGTGGTACCTCGCGTCCCCAATATTTCCTTAACTTTAATCGACTGTGCATTTCCAAAATATTGTTTGTCCACCATGTAAATTCGTTTTCATTCTTTCTATACAAGTGACTTGATTCCTTTATTTTACACACACAAATATATATATATATATATATATATATATATATATATATGGGTTGTCTTTTCTTCTCTTTCTTTTACTATTTATCAAAAAAAATCTTTTATTATGGTTCAAAAATAAAATAACACATTACTCATAATCGATGACTCGATGACTTGTAGATGAGGCAATAGATGGATCTAATATGGTTAGGGCTAGAATTGGTTGAGTTGGTGAGAGCTTCACTCTGTTGTTGCGCCCTACTTGAAGCTGAGGAGCTATCTTATCACTAGTATTATTTTTGGGTTAAACACGGTTTGTGCCCTGATTTTAGGTGAAATTAATGTTCTCCCCTCTTATTTATAAACACACACACACATTGGCCCTTGAAGTTGAACCAGAGCAAATAGTCAGTTCTTACAATAAAACTGATAAATGTTAACTCATTGTCGAGATACCAACAAAAAAAAAAAACTAGTAGTACTAATTAAGGATTAGTTTTAGTTTTGAGATTTCTCCGTGTTTTATTTTCCAAATATATTTTTCTAAATGATCGAGTGCATAGATCGATTGTTCATAAAAGAATATAAAGTTTTGTTTTCTAAATTTTTAAAAAATTAGGGTCCATTTAATTAGGAAAATTCTCAATTTTAAATCTCCTTTGTAAATATTTAAATTTATGATTAGTTATTAATTAGGATGGAAAACCTTATTTCCAAATATTGGAGAACTACAGTAGTATTAATTTAGAGAATCTTGTTTAGAAAACCTCAAACAAAGTTTTTTATTTAACTTTTGAGTTAATTTTCTAAAGTTTTGAAAACAAGTTTTTTTCTAAAGTTTTGAAAACAAGTTTTTTCCACTCCCTTGAGACAAGTTTGCATTCAACTCAAATTGTTTTTTTATGGAATACTCAACTCAATTATTTATAATAAAGGTTATAAAATAATTGTTGATTTTTTTTACCAAACTAAATTAACCATAAAATAAATTTTGAATTTTTTTCCAAACTAAATTAACCATAAATCATTCAAATCTACTGGAATAGTACTATTAATTGTACACCAGTCTAACTAGAATTTAAAAGTTGAAGTGAAGCAGTCTGTAAATTTTCACTAGAGAATGGGAACTACTACTATATATTTTGAAAAGCGTAGAAAGTTAAAGTGGAGCGAAGTTATATTTTAAAAGAAAAAAGCGGAATGTATGGTTTACAGAGCATAGCATAGAGTCATTTTGATGCTCGTGGAAATGCGATTTTGCTGTCTGAAAAAATTAATGTACTTCCATTTTTTTGTAAGGAAGCAAAATTTATTTATTTAAAAGGTACATTCATAGTCACAGACTCACAGATTATATATATATATATATATATAACATATAGTTGACGATGCATATATATTTAGAGAGAGAGTCAGAGAGATAAAAGAATGAACGAACAAAATTTATAGGTGTGATGGAAACATTATTGTCCTCTAAATTAGAAAAAAAACACTGCCTCATGATTATCTTATTATTTTATACTTGTTAACACATGTACCAAGCAAAAAGAAAAAGATTGGAACTGTATAGAGATTGTGTCCAACACAAAAAATTCTTAAATTTTTTTTAAAACTTTCTCGATTCCAATATACTATAAAACAATCTTAAATCCATTCAATTTTCTATAAAATCACATTTTTTAAAAAATTTATACTCACATACATCTGGGAACAACAAAGGTTCAGTTAATCCGTAGTAATCATAAAACCGCCAACTGTCATCCGCGATTTTTTTTGTATTCGCGGTTTACGGTTTTATCTTCTCACTTATATCCATGGTTATTTACTATAATTATTACAAATATCTAAACATCAATAATTTTATCAAAATATCCATAAACCCAACAATTTAAAACATCTTAACATACAAAGTTCAACACAAGCTACAATGAATCATGCACACAACCAAAGATTCCAAACATCCGCACAAATCATTCACATTTCCCATCCACACAACAAAAGACAATAGTCTCATCTTCACATGCATACATACACATACACAGTTCCCATCTAAACAACCAAACATCATTGTCACAAACCATTTTATTGTGGTCATAGGCTTTGTGGGTCAACTTATGATTTGGGTTAGGTGTAAGTGGGCTGGGCTTAGTTATCTACAAATAGCATATGACCTGGTGATTTTTATCCGCGGTTGTGGATACCCCTTAACCGTTACCCGCAATCGCTAAGCTGATGGTTGTAAAAAAAACCGTGACCGCTTAACCTCGGATAAAAATCACGGTTACAACAACCAATAAAATTCCGGTTACTCGCGGTTAACAGTTTCAAAACACCTCACTGCCATATTTACATACATCTCATCCATAAATCAAAATATACATCCCCTAATTTTTTAAAATTCTTTTCCTACCTCGTCCCAACAAAGCCATAATGTAAATTTCGAAAAGTCTAGACCAATTAGCCAGCAAATGGTTAAAGATTCAAGATATATAATACTTAAATGTCAATAAATTGTTTTCCATCAATCTGACAATAAGCATTTATCTCAAAGGAGACGGGTACTTATTTGTTCGTCTTAAACGTGATTTAAGGAAAGTTAATGCAAAGGCCGATCACACTTTTCCTCATTGATCCCACCATAAATACGCGACAACGAGAATTGGCAAGGCAACGAGCAGACGCGCAGGAAGGAACTGGAAAGCCTTCATTTTCATATTTCATCATCAAATGCTACATCCATCTCACAGAAAATGTCATAATAATTGTTCTAACATTTGTTTTAAATTAAGATTGTTCTAACATTTAATATATTATTTAATATATAAAATGTAAGTTTTAACATTTTAATATGTAGAGTTAAATTACAAATAGAGATATGAAGTCACACTTTTTTTAAAGACATTTTGTAAAATAATTAATTTTATGAAAATTTTAAATCAAATAAAAATTGAAACGTGATAAACTTTATAGGAGGGGGGAGGACTGAGGAGTAATAAATATCACTAACTCACACACAGACACTTTGCGCTCCTCTCTCTCTGCGTTGTACCATTTTCCCTCCTTTTTCGAATTGAGTGGGCAAAATCAGAAGATCCAAAGGAAAGATTGTGGCACAATTCTTCTCATCTATTATGATGTGTTTGGCAGATAGATTAAGCATTTGGTAATGCATTGCAGCTACGTACATTTACAATACCAACACGTAAATCAATCCTACGTAGTAGTGAATTTGTATATAGATTTCGCCCTTGGCAAACAATGCGCTGTTCGATATGTCCAATCCTAGCCTGACACGTCGCACGATTCTTACTAAACTCTCGTCAAACAATGGTACTCACAACAAGAGGAGAAGAAGATAATTTCTCATAAAAATAAAAATAGGTCCCTACATTGTTAACAAATTGACAGGCCAAACCTACATACCAAACCACTCTGCTTAATCTCTCACACGCGCCAAATCAGAGAGTGAGTGCTCACAAATCACAATACTACTAGTATTACAATTTTAACAAGGAACCACCCCCTTCTTTGTCCCATCCAAACACTGCCTTTTTTATTTGTTTGGCTACGGTGGGGCTTTCTTTTCCTTTCCGCTTTCTCCCTTACAAATTGATTTTCCTTTTTCCGACGGAAAAAAAAAACAAGAAAAATTGACGATTAAAAATTAGTAATTAATGTAATAATTGTGGGATGGAGAGAGTGTAGTTAACGCCAAGCAGATGCGACGGTGAGTGTCCGACCCATCCAACCGAAGGAAACGCCTCCATTTTCTTCTTTCACGGAGAAGCCAGGGTTGACTCGGTTCCCTGAACTGAGTCGCGCACGCATTGACTCGGCCACGTTCTGACTCAGCGGCTTGAACTCGAACCCAGCCATGCTCATCCGGGCCCGCCATTTCCCAAACACCTCGCATCTTTCCACCCGGTCCCTACCTTCGCACGCTACCGAGTTAGCGATTTTGCGACTCAGCCCCTCCTCCACCTTGGCTCGCTCAGCGCTGTCCCTCGTCACCGTCGCCTCGATCGACTCAAACAAAGCACCGTAGTATGAACACGTTTCATTCACGCGACCGGTGAAAGTCGCCGTGTTCGTGTTCATCTCTTGCTCCACCAGCGTCACCACCATCGGACCCAGTCCTTTGATGCGGCGGAGCAGCTCGTCCCTAGGGTTCTCGATTGAAACGCTCTCGTCCGGCATCCGGAACAGTTTGAAAGCTAAATTGACCGCCAATGGCTCCTCCGGCTCGCAACCCAGCGACTCACGACTCAGATCGCAGAGCCTCGGACTTGTCACGACTCTGAACCGCAAACAGAGGCCAACTCTGTCCGCGACCTGGCCCAGCATCTCGCCCACCGATTTCAGCTTATCCTCTCCGCCATTATCAGCCACAGCGGTGATCTTAACCATTGCAGGCTTTTGAACCTGTCGCGACAGCTCGTAAAGAAGATTCATGTACTGACCTCCCTGCCCGACTTCGAAATCAATCACATGGATTTCGTTATTCGCCTGATCCTGGAAAGCTTCCATGATAGCGAGATTGGACGCCATGAAACCCAGCTTGAAACATGGAGAGAGGTCATATAGCAGCTGAGTGGCCGCCGCATGTTCCTTGGTAAACAACTCTGCGACCGGCGGCGGGTTCTCAGTCGGGTTAACCCGCGATTTCAGGGCCGACGACATACAGTCCAGCAGCTTTTGTTCAGAATTCCCGCTCGCGTTCGCGGCCTGGGCCAATCTTGCCAAGATCTCTGCAACCACGTCGTTTTTACCTTCCGAAATCGCTGAGGCGGCCTCAACGACGGTGCTCTTCGAACAGTTGGAAGCTGGGGAAGCGACCGAGTTAGAGGAAGAGCAGGATGAAGTGGATGAAGAAGTCGGAGAAGGAGCCACCACCGGGTTGTTGTTATTTGGACTCTGGCTGATCAAGCTCTGTATCGACCACTCGCTGTTGGTGTTGGTAATCACTGAAACAGCATCTCCCTCCTCGTCGTCGTTGTCGTCAAGAAGCACTTTCTCCAGCTCCTGGAGCTTGTTCAACATCTTCTTCTCCGAATCTTGCCCCGTGACCTGCTGCTGGACTGGATTGGCGTATGAAAAAGCTGGAAAATTTGGGTCTACCTGCTGGTAATTAGGAACGGAAGAGGAGCCCATCTGAATTGTCTGTTGCCTCTGTTGATGTTGTTGCTGCTGCTGCTGCAAAAAGGGCATACTATAGCGCTGGCAGAAATTTGAAGCTTGGTTGAAATTTCCGGCGTTGGAATAATTCTGAGA
Organism: Stellera chamaejasme; assembly: GCA_024586325.1. Taxonomy (NCBI): domain Eukaryota; kingdom Viridiplantae; phylum Streptophyta; class Magnoliopsida; order Malvales; family Thymelaeaceae; genus Stellera; species Stellera chamaejasme. The sequence goes on along the minus strand of CM044982.1, from coordinate 5,278,911 downwards.
AGAATTAGCTGCAAAATCGATGGGAGACAGCGGAGAAATCGGCGACCTCTGCTGGTAGCTTCTAGGCTTCACGGAGCGGAGATAAAGATTGTGGAGGCCTGCGAGAGCCTGCTGGTTCTGGTGCGACGTCTGGAAATCGGCGAGGGAGCGTTTTCCGGCGAGATTGGGAACGGCGGCTCTGTTCACGATCTGGGTGGACGCCTGGTCGAGGAAGATTCCCGGGATTTGTCCTCTATACGGGGCCGTATTGGATTGGCCTGTGGTGTTCAAATTGGCGGTGTTGGCCATGGATCTGCCGTAGAAATCAGGACCGCCCCCTGAAAATCCAGAGGCCATTTCTTCTCTCTTTTTCTCTCTCTATTTTTCAGAAGGGATTTAGAGACAATTTAGGTTTCGGTGGAAGGCATGAGAGAGAGTGTAATAACACGGACAAAGGATAAGAGAGAGAAGGAGAGTTTTTATGGCAAGGAAACGATTCTCATGAATTAAACCGAGGGGTTATATCTTATGTATTGTACAGAGGGAGGGAGAGAAGGCGAGAAATGGTGTTCCCGAAATCCAACTACTGATTTTTCGGTATTATTCAGACGATTTTAATTTTCAAATGCAAGACCAATAAACTCATCACCACACACCCACACTTCTTTTATTCTTTCAATCCGACCCTCTATCTTTGTTTTCTGTTTTATACTGCACCACAAGTGCACGGGTAAGCTAATAATACATGTAAAATATTACTATTTCAATTATTTTTTTTGAAAAAATATTCCAATTACAGCCCTGTCTCTATGATTCAAAGCATCTTAATGCAGTTATGAATTCCATATGCTTAAAAAATTATTGACCTCTTTTTAATCCATTTGGGAAAAAATTTTGAAGCGATGGGAGAAAGGTTGATACCATGTTTGAACATATTCGATACCTTTAGGGGGCGAAGGGGGTCCATTATGTTATGAGAGTTGAATGCTACAGAAGCTTTTCTGTTCCGTGAGATAAGCACCGTCCGATTTTTCTTGATCTGGCGGTTCCTGAAGTTAAAAGCCCATATCAACGGTGATTATCATGTTTCGGACACACTTTTCGTTATTTCTCACCAACAGCGGGCAGTTAAGGACAGGCGCCAACTCTCCATGGAGCGTCTGAGTTTCACGAACCAATTACAGCGCGAGTCACGCCACGTAAAGGGACGAAGGTGGTAGTCGAGAGGACGAGCGATCTTTGTTCCAACTTTTGATCACCTGACAGGACAGTTACGCAGTTGTTCGGAAAAGCGAAGAACAGCGAGAGGGACCCCGTGGACACGTGTGTAGCCAGGAGAGTGACCGTCAGATAAGTCGAGGTCACGTTTGCGTGACCCTGGAATTGCCCTCTTTAACCTTGGGTGCGCTTCGACGATACCCGGTAGATTCACGGCCACGTGTCAGTCGAATGCTTTTGGGTGGAGAATTTCAAAACCTCAAACTTGCCTACCTTGGCCAAAGCCCCAACCATAAAATAAATCCTATGCTTCCGACACAATAGAAAGGTAAAATACGGAGTACTCCCAAGGAATAATATACTTATACTTCTATGCAGTATTTTTTTTTTCTTTTCAATTCCTCAAAGGTAATCAATTTAGTGCTCACTTGTCAAAAGATTTAATCATTTGACTGGCGGTACTGAGATTCAAATAATTTTAAAAAATTGAGAGTAATGACATTAAATTAGTATACGATACGAAAATAACTTTTTGAATTTAGTAGAAAAATTGAGAGTAAAATAATAAAAGTTGTGTTAAAAGGTTTTCCATGAAATCATTATGTGACAACTAAAAAAAACAATATTTTGATGGAGAGAAGAGAAGTATAAAATTCATCAACAAAACATCTAATCCATTTCCCCTCAAATATTTCCTCTTACAGACATTATATAATTTTCAATTAATTCAATAAATTGATAAGTTTCATTTTTTTGAAAAATTTTCAAGAAAATTTTACATTATTACTAGTCATTTCACTTCTCATTAAAAAAAGGTTACTTTTGTTTCTTATGTAGACACTTTGTTTTATATTTATTTCTTGCAAATATCATATCAATATTCAAATACTTCACTAAATGCTCCACAAACAGGTTGATGACAATTGCAGTGATAATTTTACTCTTAAATGAAAAATTGATGATAATTTAATCCCAAAAAAAGGTCGTGACAAAATTAAATTTTTTGAAAGATTGGTGACAATCGGACCCTTTCTCTCTTTTATATTTCATTTCTTCGGTGCTTACTATTACAATATTGCATGATATCTTCAGACCACCCACGTATTTATTTTTTGACACCTCATTCTAATCGTCTAAGCTCGTATAACAATTCTGAAACAAGATAATTCACCGGAAAGAGAAAGAATAAGGAGAAAAAAATGTAGGTAACCAAAAATAGAAGGAAAGAATGAAAAGGAAGGTAAATAGAGAGGGAGAGGAGGAGAGCCATACGTGAAAAGTACTAATCCTATCAATGGAAAAGTTACACTATTGCTGAGAAAACATTTTTCATTAATCAGCTGCTTATTGGGAGCTTTCTAAATTATATTTAATCCACAACGCGATGAGGAGAATAACCTCTCACATGTTACATGACAAGTCTTCCTTGACCCTTAATTGCTTTACAACATCCATAGAGCATGTTTCATGCGATCCGTTTATTTACCATATATGTGATAAAACACATAATTAATTAACTAACTAAGCTAAGAAATTAAAAGATAAATATACCTTTGACTTTCTAACTAGCTAACCACAATTCCTAACCAAAAATATCATCCACCGCACCACCACCTTTGCTGCCGCCGTCACCATTGGCACCGCCACCACCGGAGCTCCGCCAGAACCACTGTCTGACCGCCGTGGGAACCGCCACCAGAATCGCTGCTGGACTATAGTCAGAACCGTCGTTGGACTGCTGTTGTAACCGGCGCCGGGCCACCATTGGACCTCCGTCGGAATCGCCACCAAGCCTCCCCCGGGACGTCGCTAAAATTGTCTATTACAAGAGTTTATACAATTTTCGTTAATTGAATTAATTATATAGTGTCCAAATTGATATGCAAAACTGTCTACTGACTTATCAAATAACGTTTACACCAAAATACAAAGTGTGGACCCAAATTTTAAGAAATTAATTTTAGTAGAAAATGGTAAAAAAATGTTCTGTGATGTATAATAGCATTTATATCACAATATAGAACATTTTTGCATTCATTTGTAATTGATTTCATAATGTTTAAAGTAATATGCAAAACTATCTACTACAATAGTCTTTATTGTTTACTTATTAGTCTTAGACATTTTAGTGATAACGAAACCGTCTAATAAATTATAAAAAACTGTTTGTAACAAAATGTAATTGTGTCTACCATTTAAAAGCATCAAAAAATGAATTAATTCCTAACCAAATAAGGTATATGTGCAATAGTATATAGTGTCTATACGAATTTTGAAAACTGTCTAAATGAATTCTGAAACTGTCTGAATTAAATTGCACATGTGTTACTCCTAGTCTTACATCCGGTCATCTTGTGTCCATCCAGATTTGAGATTGGACCTGAAGCTCTAATCTCACCAACTCCGTCTAGATCTGAAGCAGTTATAGATCCAAATAACGGCGGATGGAGATCTGTTTCGTCAATCGTCATTGTCTTCACCGGAATCATCACGAATCGGAGCTGATCGCGATAGCGGTTGAAGAGTACAAATCTTGAACAGATCGCAGAAGTTGCGGAGATTGAGATCGCAATCTCGAAAATCGCCAGATATTGAGATCGATATATCGAATAACACGGCTCTTCTATTTACCAACTAGTTGGTAAAACCACTAACTGATTCTAATACTATCTAACTAATTTAACTAATTAACTAATAATTTTAAAGACTAAAATACCATTTTAGTTGGGTATTCTACACAACACTAACATAGGGTTAGTGGTTTTATCATCATCCCGAATAACATAGACGGATTTAGAGATCATGACGACGATGACGGTGAGATCGGGAGAAAACAACGATGAGATCGAAAGCAAAGACGAACAGATCTGAGGCCGTGACGATGATCGAAGATGACTTGATACCAGCGGAGATCGAGGCGACTGGTTTAGTTTGCTGTGAGTTGGGCATGTGGCATATATAGATCTGCATGATCAAAATAGAGAAGAAAGAGCTCTTGCCAAAATTGGCTATTGCTGAAAACAGATCTTCGCTGACTTGAGAAGAAACTTCTAGGTGTTGAAAGAAAAGTCCTACATATCTAAGGGTATTAAGGACATTTCGTGGGTACGTGGGATTACACGTATAAAGTAATTAGTCTTGGTCTGTTTCATGAATGTTAGATATATCCTATACATCAACCAAGTTTCCTGGACTGCTGTAACATGTAAAATAAAATGCAATGACCATCATCTAATTCGTAGTACTAATGATTCATATATACTAGTAATTTAAAAAAGTTAGTATACTATAATATATTTGATCTTCTACTCGCATCTACTTTATTTTTTGCCTTTTATATGATGTCTCGAATTAACCCTCCGTTGTAAAAAAAATTCCAATATTTTCAATCTTAATACATAAAACAACCTTAAATTTATCAATTTTTCATCAATTTTCTATTAAATCACATTTTCCTCAAATTTCTCTACTCACATGCATTATATCCATCAATCAAAACACACTTCCCCATATTTCCCAATTTTTCCCCAATTGTGCTGAACTGAGCCCTAATTAAAAGGTTACTCCTAAATCAAACGACTTCTGTAACATAAACCCTCACAAGAGAAAGCATCTCAAAGATCAATCATCAAAATACATGGGGCCGAGACGGCAACTTAGAATAATTAACCTTAAAACCGTAACAGTTATATAACATATGGATAAAATTAACGATCAAGAAGAGTTTTGTATCTTTTGTTTCATTCCATCAATTCTATATATTTAAATAAAGTTTATATTCGTTCTTTGAGTAGTACATGAACCTAAAAGACGTCAATATTTCTTAATCATCACATTTATATCAGGAAGCAATTAACTAGACACAATTTGTACTTATAATTTTTATTATACTGGTTAGACATAGAAGAAACCCTAATTAAATGTCTAAACCTATCTCAATCGGCACTAGTTTAGAAGTTAATCAGAGCGTTGGAATAACTTAATTAGCGGGTGATGATATCATTATTCTCTCTTACTCGGTAAACCGCTCCGTTGATAGTAATTAACTAGTACTCAATTAGGAGCTCAGGACCACAAATAATTAAAGACCATAAAAGATGTGGTTAACCTGTTTGTTGTTCCTTCTTTCTTTCATACGCTATACTTTATAAGCTTTTCATGGAACGAATTAGTTATTGGGGGGAAAATAATATACTCCTTCAGTCCCAAAATTGTTACATTTTTTTCAGCATCTAATTTATGAATTTTTTTCTTCAATATTTTATTATACATCAAATAATTTATATACAAAAGGTAAATCAAATAGTAGTTTCTAAACAAATTTCATTTTTTAACAAACTTTTCTTAGTTAAAATTTAACTCAAACAAAGTATCGAAAGTCAAATGTCTCAATTAAAAAGGAATGAATGTAGTAACATTTATACTTCCGTCGAAGATTTTCTAATTTGACTGGATGTGGAAATTAAAATGAATGCATGACTTTATGTAGTTTTAACATAACTGCCTTACATACCCGCCTTTGGCACGGATTATTTGTTTAAAATATAATTTGATAATTGATGAACTGTTTTTATTAAAGTGGTAGATAATTGTGCACTGGAAAACAACAATTTTTAAATAAACTACTTCATACACACAGAACTTAATTTTAAATAGCATAAACAGTTTCCATATGCCGCCAGTGCTGGAGTTCTGAGATTGGGTGGTCTTCAATTGCGATTTTGTATACATTAATAATAACAGATTATTGCTATTGCAATATACATACTTAATTTTGACGTAACATATTTCATCACTACTCGTGGCATACCTATCAGATTGCTCGTACTGTGTTTATGATGTTTCATTCCCGCTCATTCCGTCATTAGTCAACTCGATCAAATCGACTTCTAACACTACGTGGGTGAAAAAGGCTTACCGCGGCCTCCCAGCGGTAGCGCCAGGTAGCAACCGAGGGGAGGGCCGCGGTAATTCCCGCGGTAAAATGGGGCGCGGTCATGGTCTTACCGCGCACGAAGCCGCAGTAATACCGCGGCCTTACCGCGCCCCAGGCCGCGGTAAATATTTTAAATAATTTAAAAAAATGGATGAATTCGGATGAATATTCATCCGAATTCATCCACAAAACCCAGAAATTCGAAATTCATCTGAAGAAGAAGAATAGAGAAAGAACGAGAAGAAGAAGAAGAAGAAGAAGAAGAAGAAGAAGAAGAAGAAGAAGAAGAAGAAGAAGAAGAAGAAGAAGAAGAAGAAGAAGAAGAAGAAGAAGAAGAAAGAAAGAAAGAAAGAAAGAACAGAGAAGAAGAAGAAGAAGAAGAAGAAGAAGAAAGAAAGAAAGAAAGAAAGAAAGAAAGAAGAAGAAGAAGAAGAATGAAAATGAAGAAGAAGAATGAAAATGGAGAAGAAGAAGAAGAAGAATGAAAATGAAGAAGAAGAAGAAGAATGAAAATGAAGATGAAAATGGAGAAGAAGAAGAAGAATGAAAATGAAGAAGAAAACGGGAAGAGAAGAAGAAAGAAGGAAAGAAAGAAGAAGAAAATGGGAGAGGATGAAGGATGAAGATGAAGATAAAAATGAAAATGAAGAGAAAGAAAACGGGTGAAGAAATTAAAAATAAATCTTACCGCGGCCTTACCGCGCAAAGGACCGCGGTAAGCGTTGGAAGCGAGCTGGCAGCGAACGTTACCGCGGCCGTACCGCGCTTTCGGCCGCGGTAAACGTGGCTCGCTGCCACTTTACCGCGTCCAACGTTTTACCGCGGCTTTTTGCGCGGTAAAGGCCGCGGTAAAACGTCTTACCGCGGCCTTATGCGCGGTAAAAGCCTCGGTAAAATGTGTATCACCCACGTGAGTGTAAGTAACTGCTTTGATGATAATTAACGGTTTATCATAAATAATCAATAACCTTAGTCTAATGCAAATAATATAACCAATGATACAAAATATACTATTCCATATCAAATAATTACACATGCCGTTTCCTTGAACTTTCACAGACATCCCGTTCATCTTGTACAACTCTCTTACTGAGCAGTGACGTTGGTGTGCATACTTAGTTCACGAAAATTGCAAAAATTTAGGGATTTTAATGTATAAAAATTTCCATGTTAATTTTAATGTATATCCGCTTGTTATGTGATTACTGTGTATATGAATTATGTAAAGAACCTAAAATTTTAAATCGCATACAAAGTTCACGGAAATTGCATAAATTGAGGGATTTTAATGTATAAAAATTATGGAATGTGCATAAATTGTTTAAACTATCCAAACCTGCCATCATTTTTAAACGTGATTTTTCCTAGTGTTTTTAAAGTCTTGCGCAATTTATGGGATTCCATGTATACAACATATATAGAAGGGTAAAGTGTACTTATGGTACTATAATTATCACAAAGTGTTTATTTTTAGTGTTTAGTGTACTCATGGTCCTATAACTTTAATTTGCGTCCTATGATCCTATAACTTTAATTTTTTCTAATGTTTATGGGATTCGGGTTTATAAAAAATATGAAAAGTACCGTAAATAATGATATATTCGATATATGCCCAAATTCACACACACTTGTAATTTTGCAATTAATATGACTGTCCATCTGACATTTATGTGTTTACCGTACATATAAAATATGGAAATTACCGAAAATGTACAACTTTTCCATCTCTATTCCAATTTTGATTGGCTATAATTACTTAATTATATGGAAATCGTTTTGTATTTTTCACTCCACTGATTTATATATGTAAATGTTTCACATTACTTTTAAAGTATCACTACCTTGGGAAGACAATTCTTACTGCGGTTTGGGCGCAGCGGTTTGGGCCGCGATAGCTAAAAGTGCGGTAAACTAACGCAGATTAATGGTGCAAGAGCCTCGGGGCCGCATGATAAGACATTTTTAGGGTTTCTTCATCCGCCGCATCCTTCATTTTTTTCCATCTTCTTCTTCAATTCTTCTTCTTCATTTCTCTTCATCTTCATCTTCTCGATTTCTCTTCATCTTCATCTTCTCCATCTTCTTTCTCTCTATCTTCTTCTTATTTCTTTCTTTTTGCATCTTCTTTCGTTTTCTTCTTCTTTCCTTCTTCTTCTTCTTCGTTTCTTTCTTTCTTTCATTTTCTTCTTCTCTCTTTCTCTTTTCATTCTCTCTTCTTTCTGTTATCTCCCTCCTTCTTCTTCTTCTTCTTCACCGCTCCATGACGCCATCGTCACTTGCTCCTCATTGGCAGCCGATTTCTGGGTATTTCTGGGAAAAGGTGGATGAATCCAGATTCATCCACCTTTTTTTAATTATTGAAAATAGTTACTACGCCCTCTTGCGTAGTGAGGCCGCAGTACGCATCACGGCCTCAGCCGCAGTGCTCGAGAAACTACGGCAGTTTTTACCACGACATTGATTGTGGCCCTCGCCGCAGTAGCTACCACGGCCCAACTGCGTTGAGGGCCGCAGTAATCGCCATCCTCTCCAAGTAGTGTATATCACCAAATTATGGAGCTCAATGATGTAAAATTAAACATTAAAATTTTTTCATAGGCAACAATATACTCAATGATGTAAAAATTATGTGTCACGGGCAACAATATACCTGGTGATGTAAAAATAAACACTGAAATTTTTTCAAACTTTGTTAAGTATAGTTTCTCGAATATTTTAACAATAAGAATTGAAATACTATTTGAATCTCCAAGAATATTTTGCATTTCACATGAACGAAAAAATATCTCGGAACATTATTTCTTTTATCACATTGACATTTTAAAAGGCTACATTCATATTATTCCAAAAATAAAGTCCGAAATACGATCGAACAATAACTATTCATATAACTATTATATCATCGATATCAGAATCCGTTTGTGATTACGGACAACCCTCTATTTTAACATTGTTCCTTCCAGCCAATATTTTGAAAATTTTGAATGCCTCTGCCCCAATACTGCATTCCTTGACCAGCTTGCAGTCTATCACCCCCTCCTTAGCCTCAATATCAGTATTCAGACATGATCTTTGTATATTTTTGAACATCCGTCTTGGTGGGAAGGACGAGTTCAACCCCAGATCTGATCACCACTCGCCAGCTCACGAACGCCATCGTCAACCCCAGATCCGATTTCGACGTCATCGCCATTCAAAACGCCGATCTCCCAGAAGAAAAATGCGCCGGACGGAAGCTCGAGTTCATCATGGTTGTTGTTTCCGAGTTCGCCGTTGGAATAGCCATCAACCTTCCTCCTCCACTCGCCACCTCGTGCACGCCGTCAACGCCGATGGCTTCATTGGTGGTTCCTTATGGAGGGTATGAAAGCGAGGCTCGAGAGTGGAGCCGCTCTTTCTTACCTAGCTTTCAGAGAGTGGAAAATTGGTGAAGGGATGGGAGAATGAGGAGGGGAGGGGTGAATCTGTGTTCAATATGCGCGGAGAGGAAGGAGGATGAAGATGTAACTTATTAAAAACCCTTTTGTAACGCTTTTACACGCTAAAACGGCGCTACAAAGACTCGATTAATAATGTTGTCAGCTGTGAGCGTTTGGAAGCGCTTTAGCGCTACATAGGCGCTTCAACTAAAAAAACGGAAGCGCTAAAAAGCGCTACATAGGCGCTTCAACTAAAAAACGGACCCACCCTGTAGCGCTTTGTAGCGCCAGGTGGTTGCTGGGCCGTTTGTAACGCCTTAAAACGCTTTTAAGGCGCTACAAATGTGCCTCCATGCACGTAGTGAAAAAGCTTTAAAATGGGACAATTCCTTATTTGCATTTAACATTTTTCATTTTTCTCATTTAGGTCCCTAAAGTTTCATTTATGATTTTATCATTCTTTTTTAATGTGGTGGTTTAAATGCATAAAAATTGTTTTCGTGAGTTAATTATATCTCTGTACAATTACAAAATTTGTTATGGAAGAATAGTACTTCGGTCCCAAAAAGTTGAGTCGCTAAAACTTTAATGCTATAATTTCCATATTTGAGTTCGATTTGTTACTTTTTCTAAAGAGGTCCTTACAGTTTTCAACTTATATGTGTTATCTCTCTCTTTTAACATGGGTAACCTAAAAATGTTAAGATGTAATGTATTAGCTATTTATAACTCTACGCTATCACACAAAATTATTGTGGACGAACAGTGTTTGCCAATTGGATCGTCACGTCATCTTAATTTGTTGCATTTCATTGTTTTTCTTTAAATTGTTGAAAAGATTACTCTCTCATTTAAAGTCTATTTTACTCTTTGCACATTGATCTTTGCAGTTTTAAAATGAATAGAAAGTTTTAGGAATTAAATTATGTTTTTTTTATCTATAATCATTGTTTACTCTCAGTTTTTTAGAAGTTGGACTATCATATTTTACTCTCTTTTTTTGCTCAATCTTACGACCCTTAAAACTCTTATAAATTTTACAATCTATATCCTTTGCGAAGCCCCGGTAAAGGAAGTCTTGTTAAATTGAATTTCACATAGTAAATTCATCATGCATCGAGTTATTAAACATTGGGAGGCTAATCCGCTAATTTCGTTTGGCATTTGTATTTGTTAAATGCCAAATTAAGTCAGTCACCACCATTTGTCACCTGCCTACCTCCAGCCTGTCCATGAAATCGGTTCAATATTCACATAAAGTGCAATTTAGTCCCTCAACTCCTTAATTCACGAAAATAATCTTCATTTTTTATAGAGGGAAAGGGATCCCAACAAAGCGATTGACTCTCATTTTTAAAGCTGAAGGCACAACAAAGAAATCTATCTAGGCCTAGATTCGTTAACGTAAAAGAATAACGGGGAAAATACCATGTACAGACCCCGATGGTCCAATGGGGGCAACTGAAGGAGAGAGAGAACCGAGAAGAGGGAGAAAAGGTTCAAGAGTAACACGCAAGAGTATAAATCCGTCTAATCATATAAAATCAATAATAGCGGGCGGAGTGCACCCAATCCAAATGGCAGCTCTGTCGCTTATCAAAGCATGCTTCACCAGCTCATGAGCCGCTTGGTTTCCTTCCTGGTAACAATGCATCACTTGCCAAGCATCAAACCTCGTTAGATCCTTTCGAGCTGCTACCACCATGTTCCAAGCTTTTGATCGAAATGTCTTCCCCGAGGATATGGCTTCAGCCACTAGACTTGCATCAGTCTCAAGGATCAGCCGTGATGTGCAAAAACGGCCAAGTCGTTTAATTCCTTCATGAGCAGCAAAGCATTCTGCATGAAATGGATTAAAATCACCTTGACAGGGTAGTGCTAGGCAGGGGCGAAGGTGTGTGGGCATGGTGACAGTGGTCACCCTGAGAATATTTAGAAAGTAGGGGTATATAGTATACAGTTAGAATAATTTAGGGATGTTACTTTGTATTTTTTATTTTATTCACTAATCTCAACCCACTAAACTCATTATCAAGCCCATAAATTATCACTTAGACTTATTCAATTCAGTCAATTTGTCAAACCTAATAGTCTTCTTTTATATATTGGGAAGGATATTGCAAATATCTTCAGTATAGAATAGTTGATTAATGATTTCAGAGATTTTAAGAAATATCGTGTTAAAATATGAGTACTCAATATATGTACTTTTATCGTATGTTAGGATTTTTAGTACTCTTGATGTGTATTACTTTCATTTAACTCAAATTGCTTGCATTAAATTACTTGAATCACACCCCCCCATCCAAAAAGTATTACAACACTTTCATATTTTGGACGTCCTAAAAGTAATGCAATACTTTCTTTTTGGTAACTTTTTACATGCTAATTTACAAAATCATTCGTACCTCTAAAGTTTAAGAAATAAAACACCAAAAAATAGCCAATGGGGATATCTTTATTCTCCAAATAAAATATTTTATTCAATAATATAATTGTTTAATTTTTATTCTTGGAATATTTATCATTATAATTTAATTTTGTTTTACTATTCTTCCTCGATTTCTGTGTTTGATTACAACTTCCTCGATTTTCTCACCTCAATTCCTATATCAAGTCAAATTGTTGTATTATATTTGAAACGGTAACAATATTACTTTATCTATGACAATATTTAAAAAAATTTCGCCACTATGAAAAAAATTGCTGGCTTCGCCACTGGTGCGAGGGCCGCTTTCACTGCACCAGAGTTATCCCGCACCACCACGCCAATTCGGTTATGTTCTCCCATGGCTACATCGCTATTCATCTTGATCCAGCCCACCAGTGGTGTCGTCCATGTCGCTCCAAGTCGCATTAAACCAACAGACTTTGCTATTTTAGCTTCATTCATCTTGTACTACATTGACAAAGTTTAAAAAAATACTTCGAAAAATTTAATGTCTGATATTTGTAAGTGTAAATCCACAAATAGACCGTATTCTCTTACAAATACAATAATATCTAATTATATTTCTAAATCGATCTCATTTATAATTTATTTTATAACATGTTGACAAATAGTACTAAAAGAACACGATCGACCTTAATGATTGGATTACATTTCTTAATATATCTCCAAACTTTTTTAAGTACTATATATATTTGCATAATATGAAAGTTGTTGGATTAAATATCAAGTTAATGAACGACCTTTGTTTTGATATTAATACAAGTTTCGTGCGGTTGCTGTTAGAAAATCAAATATTAATTATCCTCTAGTTTTTAGTATTAAATTTCATTTTATGTAAAAAAAATGTAGGAATTATAAATTTTTTTTAAAAAGCTCGATTCACCTAACTAACTAATAGTACTAGTATTTGCATTCCTTACCTGTAAACAAGCTACTACTACTCCAATGAGTTGGGGGCATGTTGGTAATTTAGAAGGATTACTAAGAGTTGGCGGATACTTGTTTGTTCCCAACGAATCATTCCCCAAGGCCAAGTATGGATGAATTAAATGAATGGGGGCGTTCTCGTCGATCTCGATACTTCTTCTTCTTTGCCCATTCTGTGACTGGTGATAGCCGGTTACCGTGTGGGCCCGCGAACGCCGACTGGGAACCAACGCGTCTATCGCACGATCTTATGTTGGCGCGTGGGTTTCGCACTGCACCGGCATCCACATTCAGATTACGTGCAAAAATAAACGGGTCACCAGTTGGGTTGGGCGTGTATGTTCAACTAAATAAGTTTAATATTTTTTTTTTGATATATGTATGATAAAAAGTTGAAGAGAAGGTTAATCTTTTTAATACTACTATAATATTATGGTAAAAAAAATGGAATTTGTATCCGATTGAACACAACTTGGTGTGTAAATAAGTCAAATTAAGCCTCCTCAACTGGACAACTACCTAAACTCATAAGCTTGTGTTGTGCTAGGCTCGGTTCATTGGACTCAACCCAAACTTTGATTCACTTTTAAAAAGCTCAATAAAACCAAACTCAAGTAGGTTTATGTTCAGTTTGAAAGTGATACACTTTGTGATTACAATTTTATATTTAAACTAATAGACTATTACAAAATACAGTTTGAACTAATTAGATCTGGCCTAGACATCAATCTAAGCATAAAGTAATTACATGCTCGGTTCGGTTAACACAAGTTAATTGGATTGGAAACTGAACCCGGACCGTATGAGTATGGTTTTTCAGTATCCGGTATCTTCAGATTTCTCATATTCATATCGATCTATTTGACTTGAATTTTCGGATTGTTAGATTTTTTTGATCTCATTTTAGTTTTGTGTTCAAAACACTACTATTATTATGGGACGAAGGGAGTATATTAGATCCACATATTTCATTGGGTTTGAATTTCACTTTGGTAAATTAGAAACTTGTAATTACCCCTTAGGTTTGCCCTAACCTATGTTTCCCCTTGAGATATGTTAAAACCTACAAATACTCTGTATACTCTTTAACTCTATTAAGATTACCTTGTTAAAATGTTTAAAGATAACGCATTAAAAAAAAATTTGCCGCCACTTGGGTTGTGCTAGGGTTTTCTATTCTCGTTCATCGACAGCCGTACTCCACTGTTTTCAACACCTTTTCCCTTCACACATTCCACTCTTCCACTCTCTTTCGGTCATTTGTCTGAATTATGGCTGTGGATTCAATTGATACTAGGATGGCAAGGATTGCTCTATCAGCCGAAGAAGAAACGAAGGTTGATTTGGGTGATCTGCAAGTGCAACCGGTAGCGACGGAAGGGGTTTGCCACGTTGCAAAAGTGCTGGTAGCAAGGACGGTGAGGGCTGAGCACTTGATGAGAGGTGCTTGGAAGGGTGGTCATTTTTGGTTTCGTGTGCGTCACGGATCCGACACCTTCCAAGATAATCTCTTTGTGTTCGAGTTCAACAAACCTGAAAATCTAGAATCAGTATTGTCTTTGGGACCATGGGCTTTCGATAACCGGTTGATTGTTTTCAACCGCATCAAACCAGGAGATCAAATCATGGATTTGCCATTTAATCGAGTGGATTTTTGGGTGCACATCATGGACTTACTTTTCGGATGGTCAACGAAGGACTTGGGGCTTGCGCTGGGGACTCCTATCGGTTCAGTGGTTGCCGTGGAGGAGGGACCAACCCTCCGGGTGAGAGTCTCAGTTGACATCTTGCAGCCTCTACGGAGGGGTGTTTCAGCAAGGACAAAAAAAGGTAAAACCCTATTCCACTTGAAATATGAAAAATTACCTTTTTTGCTATCATTGCGATATGGTATCGCATGTGAAACGTGAATGCATGAAGGCTAAGGATCATATAGGCACTGACTATCAATTCGGTCCTTGGCTACGTTATCGGAATATTGGGAAAGATAGGGTATTCCGATCTCCTGAGGCTTTTCTGGTGGACCCAAAAACACCAGAGACAAAAACTGTAGAGGTCTCGACTCCAGCAGGTCAAGAGTCAAGCCCAGAGAAAGGACATACAGGGAACTAGGCAAGGCAATTCCGAGGGGACAAAGGAGTGCCATTGTGGCGGTTCCACATGGGGTAGTCGAACCTGTGCAGGTTCATGAAAGAGCTCTGCCAGTGCTGCTGCAAAATCTTCATCTTGTTTGATCAGCATAATTTTTTTTGTGCTTCACCGTTAATATTAATTGAAAAAAATTACCAATTCTTTTGATGACTATAAGACACTGAAGGAAGAGGTGAGAACATATAATGAATAAGACTCTCTTAGAATTACCTTTCGTGCTTGGTTGATCATTATCTGCTCAGCATTTGGGTGGAGAGAAAATTGTTAATCACTCAGAACACAATAATATTATATTTTAATTGAAAATAAAAAAAATAAAAAGAATGAAGAGGAAGGGTCTGCTAACGTAAATTCACTATCAGATCTGGAAATGTGAAGTCATAATTCATCCCGCTACTAAGCCCGACAAGCAGTCCCCTCTCAACCTAAGACATTTTAGATCTGGAATAAACGATGATCTTCGGCATCGATTCATCCCCTCCCGCCAAGTGTCATTGTCACACCATCGATTCGCATGCCTCCTACCGTCGAGTCCGCACCAATACTCAAATCGAGCGGTTAACATTGTGGAGGAATCAGGATGAAGGGTTTCTTCATATTTCGGTGATAACAGGAAATAAACGGATGAAGATGAGAGAGAGCGGAGTAATCAAATGATGTAAAAGTGTGTTTTTATTATTTTTTGATTGTGGGTGTTTTAATTATTTTAATTACATATGAGAAAACAAAGGAAAGTGATTAGATGCTTGCTTTAACTACAATTAAAAATTTTGGAAGTTATCATATTCAGTTGTTACCTTATGGGATCCCGAAAAAAAAACTCCAAATCTGATGTGGAGTTGAGGTGGAGCACATGGCTTAACCAAAAAGTGGATTTCGTTTTTCTTTTGTGCAATTAATGCAGTTATCCTGTATTAATATATAATAGTAGATAGTAGATTATAGAGTTGTTTGGTTAGCAGTTTTGGCTCGTATAGCTAGTTTCTAGTTTCTGATGTAAGCGCCTTTTGTTATATGCGATTAATGAAAAATGCATAGAATTTTGCTTTAAACAAATTTTTACATTTTTTAGTATCTAATCTATATTTATTTCTTCAACATTTGGTATATAAAGTTAATTTATCTAGTTTCCAAAGATTTTTGTTCCTTCAATTTTTTAGAAAATTCTTTATAATAAAAAAATTGAATAAAATTTTAAAAATTAAATAAAACAATTAAATAAGAACGGACGGGCTCGTTATGGAAACAGGTTTATATGAGAGGGAAGTTGGACTCGTAGATTTGGGCCTTGTTGAGTGAGAAAGCCCGAGCGCACGAGGGAAGTGTGGAAAGTAAAGAAAGGAGTTGGAGTAAAGGAAAGTCACGTGCGTACGTGTGGAAACAATCCAACTCTTGTTGTGATTTGTGAATACAAGAAACTAAAAATACATGATACATACCCCCATACATTAAATTCCTCGAAGCATAAATGGGTTGTTAGGTTGAATTAAAAAAATTAAAAACTTCTCATTCCTTAATTAAGATTCTGAAAATGCTACATTTGGCACAATATAAAAATTTCGAAGAAAAATATTTATAAATTATATACTAGAAAAAGACGTAACAATTGAAAAAGATGAAGCGAGTAATGGTTATTTAAATAATATTTTATAGTTTAATGCTAGTAAGTAAGTGGTAATTTACTCCTAAGTTTATAACGCCGACTCAATTGAATATCAACTTCCCAAAAATTTCTACAAAATGGGAAGTAAAGCACATTCTTTAAATTATTTTTCTCCAACTCCAATAAACTTTCATTTTAGAAACGTCATTTATTATAAAAATAAAATATTATATATCTTTATTAAAAATCAATTCTCCCTCCTTCCCGATAAAATAGCCACACTTTGAATATCACGCATATTAAGGAATTGTGTTACAAAAATGCCCTTAACCCTACGGTCCCACCATTATCTCTCTTGTTCTGAAACGCTTGTCTCTTTGTTTCTTCCTCCGCCTAGATCCAGAACTCTACAACAAACAAAAACAGAGATGATCTAATAAAATGATAAGGCTATCGCAAGATGTTTTCAACATGGTATTAAATACCATATCGGTTATTGTACCATTTTGACAGCGATACGAGGCGATCTGGTCATCGGGAATATACCGTCGTCTGGAAAGATTATACCGATGTGTGTGTATCGTAGATTGTAAATTTTTATGTGCGATCGAATGATCACCTACTCGACTAAAAGAAAAAAAATGAAGTAAGCTAGCATACTACTCCCTCCGTCCCAAATGTTTTGCAACATTTGGGACGAGCACGCATTTTAATATCTCTCAATATTTCATTCTTATTTTCCGATTCTACCCCTTTCTCCATCCATCACGCTTTGTGGCTTTGTTATCTCCTTCTTCTGCAACTTTTCTTTCTATCAAAACAAAAACTCATAGATACAAAAGAAATAAGCATAAGCAAAAATCAATATCACTGTAATCGAATATAAAAAAATGAATGGAGTATATCGAGATCCAATTTCCTATATTTCAGATGTTGATTTAGATTCAAAGGATTGGTTGCGGACTGAAGTGCGTCGAAGGATAGGCTGTCGGCTGGAGTTCGTTGGAGGAAGGGATGGAGGAACAATCGCTCGTGTGCGGAGGAGGTGTTGCACGGTTTCAAGTTTAACGAGCGTGACCGGATCTGGATTTTTTAGGCGTACAATGCAATGAGCGCTAACGAAGGGTCGACCGGAGGAGGGGCTGACTGCAAAAGGGTTGCCGGAGGAGTTAGCTAGTTAGATTGTTGTGGGAGTGATAATTGCAAAAGGAATAGAAACTCATAAGCTTACAATGGTGGTGGGCCGGTGGCTGTAGAAACACACAGATAAAATATTTGTGGAAGTGGAAGAAGGGGCTTACTTGGGATAGAATATTAAAATAAAATTTGGAAAAGTTAAAAGCAGGGATAATATGGTAAATTAATAGATGAAAAATTGTTAAAAAATGAAATGTTGCAATACTTTTGGGATGTCCCAAAAAAGAAAGTATTGCAAAACTTTAGGGACGGAGGGAGTAGTTACATACAAGAACTAAAGATATTACTCCCTCCATCTCATAAAGATTGCAGTTTTTTTGTCATTTTCACAGTATTTAATCTACGATTTATTTTAATGAGTTCATAAACATGTAAAGTCGAATGACTAATATGAATATCATAATTTGTAATATAAATTTTCTAAATATATTTTTTCTGAATTTTTTCACTATTTATCTTAGTCAAACACTAACTGCTACTAGAAACATCAAAGTCAAACACTGCAATCTTTACGGGACGAAGAGAGTAACTAAAATAATTAAAAAAAGAATGAGGTAAATTAATTTTTTAAATTACAAAATTTTATTAGAGATTTTAATTTCTTTAATTTAGTAGATATTTTTGATTAGCAATTTTATCCTTAAACTTTTAAAAAAATGTTCATTTAAGCCCATGTACTGCTGTTTTCTTCATTTCGGCCGGTACACGGCATGACTAAATCGGCCAGTACAACCCGGTACGTTTTCCGATGCAAATTTCGCATAAACGGTACCGTTTCATGGCCGGTACCGAAACGGAACTATCATACCGGCCGGTACGAAACGGTATTTAATACCATGGTTTTCAATGTGTCTCTGAAAGTGAAACAAGCATGCTTCATTAATCACTCATTAAAGATATTACAGAATTTTCGGAATCAGCAAAGCAAATTTCAACATATCAAAAATCTCAGAACAAAAAATTAGGCTCGTAAAAGAAAATCACGGTTGTCAGAAAGGCCAGTTTGCGTTTTATCCTAATCCGATGCCTCACATGAAGAAGAAACTTCAAGAACCGCCACCGTGACTGAGCCCATGACCTCTCCTAAGAAGTCATCTCCATTTCACATTGTACGTGGAGTGAGGAGAACCAGATCACCCTCCTGAACTTATTCCTTTAGTTCAAACAACGCGAGAAAGGAACCGATCGACACTCGATTCACGAAAGGGACAGGGACAACGCCTTCACTATCGATTCACTAGGCGGACAATTCACAAAGGCCCTAGCCAGCGACAAGTTAAAGATGCTGAAGAGGAAGTTCTTATAAAGTTCTGACATATAACAATCTTCATCGGCATGCTACTCAGTTGTTTGCTTTAATTTACCTGCTCAATTTGATTAAATTTGTTTTAGGGTTCAAATTGGGTTTGTTGTTTTTGAATGATTTGGAAGATATTGTTGTGGGTACGAGTGATTTGGCATGCACGATTAGGCGGGAAGGTCAGAGCTTTTGTTGTGTTTATGGATTATAATTTTTTTGCAAGTTGAGTGGATCAGTGAGTGACTGGTGGCCGAGGTTGAGGTTCTTCGATGCGTGCAGTTTTGTTTGTTTTGTAACTCACTACAACTCAACATCAAGTTAAGTTTGGTAGATGAGTGGATAAATAGTTTTTTCTAATTAATCTATAAAAAAACAAGTTTAAAAGAATATGGAAGTGAGAGTAGTAAAGTAAAATTATCGTAAAAATCTTTTCTATAAAAGGAAACGTGGTTGACTTTTTGGTACAGTCAAAAAAGGAATACGTGATTACTTTTATGAGACAGAGAGAGTAAATTATTTGAAGAGATAAGAGAGATGAGAGAGATAATATATGTTCAAACCAATAACAGATAGCCAAAAGAGATGAGAGAGGAGATGAGTTTGAAAAAAAGTTGATTTGAAGAGGCTCTCCAAAATTTGGACAAAATTTGGAGAATGCTCCAAATTTTGGGATAACTCCCAATTTTTTCCATTCTTATCCATTTTGGAGAATGAGATGGGGAAACTATTTGATCAAAAAAAGTCTAAAAATTCTCCAAAAGTGAGCATCCCAATAATATGGGGAAGCTGTTGGAGATGCTCTTAACAAATAGTATATCAATGTTGTTTTGCTTTGATCTAAAACGTGGTTAGGTCATAATTAGTGTGTGTTTGGTAACAGTTTTTTAAGTAGTTGTTGTGTTTTTAAAAAAACTACTACATATAATTTTTAGTGTTTACCTATAAATATTTGATCTTTATTATTAAAAAAAATATCTAAAATACTAAAATAATTGAAACAATTAATTTCACATGGAACGTTTGAGAAATCGAGGTGAAGAAATTGAGGTGAAGTATAGCTAGGTGCCTATGGCTAGGCACATACTTACATAAGACACTTTGAAGTAGATATTTTGAGAATCCGTGTGGTTGCTTTTCATATCCAATAATTGATAGCCTTGTCTGTTGGTATTGTCTTACAACTTAACTTGCAGCAATTAAGTGGCACTAATTTGGATGAGATAGCATCCGATGCTACAAGATCAATTCGGCTCAAGAATGCAGATAAGAGACCAACCAATTTCTAGGTGCATAGCCACACACACATATATATATATAATATGTGTTTTTAAAATTGTTTATAACGCAATATTTAACCTTTCTTAATCCGGAAGTGATGAAGGAAACGGTTCTGTATATCTATATCATTAAAATAACCACAATAGCATACCATGACATAGCTTTATGATATTGTGATATCTAATGACCTTTATATTTTTATGCTAACTGAAACAGATATGGGCAAATTTCGAATAATGAAATCTTCAATTTTGATACATCCGGACATAGTGGTATTTAAAATTCTATCAATAAAATAAAGAAAAATGAAACTTTTTGTCTACAACAAACAAGACTTTATAAAATGTTGTAGGAACAGAGACAGGAAGTCAGGATGGCCGAGTGGTCTAAGGCGCCAGACTCAAGTTCTGGTCCTCTAACGAGGGCGTGGGTTCAAATCCCACTTCTGACATTTCATTTTTTATAATTCTCTTTTCCAATCACTTGCTACTTTGACATTATTATCCGGCTGTCGTTGAAATACTAGCATCATCATTGGTTCACATTCTCATTAAATTATTTTTAATATATTATAATTATTTCTCATAGCACTTTCCTTAATTTGGGTCACTGAAAGTTTAATTCTTTCTTTTTCATTTAATTTTGTAATGGACTCTACTATTTCTCCCACTTTCCTTAATATATGTTATAACAAATCCTCTGGCCTTTGTGGGACGGAGGAGTATATTATAATTATTTTTTCTTAAAATGTTCTAAAATCAAACTGTCCATGATAAAATGGAAATTGGACACGATAATATTTTAGGAAATTGTGCAATCGTTTGGCCAAACAACTACCGCTAGTATTTCTCATATCATAGATTCCTTCTCTTCAAAATTAATGGATTTTTCTTACAGCTTAAAACATAGGATCAAACTGTCCATGATAAAATGGGAATTGGACACGATAATATTTTAGGAAATTGTGCAATCGTTTGGCCAAACAACTACCGCTAGTATTTCTCATAGCATAGATTCCTTAATCTGCCCATCACTGAAAGTTTAATCTCTTCATCTTTCATTTTCTTAATTAATGGATTTTTCTTACAGCTTAAAACATAGGATCTAAACTTTTTGCCGACAAACAATAACTTACACTTTGTTGTTTATTAATAACATACTTTTTATAAAATTTCTGTAACAATTTTAATATAAATTAATTATATTTCATTTGATATCAAAAGTCAACAATTACAAAAAATTTTTCAATTTTACACTTAAAGACCATTTTTCTTCATAACTAGCCACTTAGACCACTGAAGTACCTCTAAACTCCTAAAACTCGGGACAAAATTGGGTATCAACAAATAGGTTATTTAATCCAGCTTAATCTAAGGATTAAGTAGATTATATGATTAAGTATTTACAATTCATTCTTAAATTGAGTATAATTGTTATAGTTAAATGTATATTTATCCAATCTTATAATGAGGTGATAATATTTATATATATAAATAAATCATGGATGAACATTTTATATATACGTTTAAGTATATCAAATATACTCAATTGGACATTGAAGGACTCTCAAAGAAGCTTTGGTATTTGAAGGCGTCTCACCGGCTCAAGTTGGATGAAGTCAGAAATTTGAAACGTTTCACATACACTTTATTTGAAAACCTTAATTTATCTTTCCACTCAATATATATATATATATATATCAATTTTACTTCATTATTCATTAATCTTTAATTGTACTATTCTTTTTGTAATTTTTATGTAATCAAACCTGGAATGTTTCATATCTGGGAGAGAGTATAATTTAGCTGCGTATTTTCCACTTGCGCTCAATGCCCTTCCACGTGCATTTCCCACCCATAGTGTGCATGAAGTAGGGGTGGGCAACTAGGCATTCAATTGGTTTGGTTAAACCGAATTGGTCGATTTTAGTGGTTTTTGATTTTGGATTGTAAAAAATATAATAGGAAGTTTCAAAGTTGAATTGGAAGTGAATTAACACAAATTTTATAAAAAACATATTTAGAAACTATCTCCGTTATTAAAATATTGAAGAACAAAATCATAGATTAAATGTTGAATTTCATTTTTCATGGTGAACGCCCTTTTCACACCTATGATTTTTGGAGGAGTGAAAAACCCAAAATCACCATGTTTTGGATGAATCACTCTCGATGTCAGTTTTTTGAAACTCATAGCCAGTTTCAAAGTTGAATTGAAAGTGAATTAACACAAATTCTCACCTCTGTAATTCACCGTGAATTTCCAAAGCACCCTTCCCTATCCCCACTCGTCTCCAGTCTCCCTGGTTGGTTTCCAGCGAATGATGAAACAGGCATGCATGCACAGGGATGTGGGGTGGGAACCAGTCCTCACCCTCACCGTGGAATTTCATTTTTTGGTTGGAGGTTAGCAATTTCGTTTCTCACCGGTGAATACGCCGCAAAAAATCACTCGTAAATTTGAACCCCTAATTAATTGAACTGAGCTGTGAAATCGGAAAAATGGAAAAATGAAACCGTATTTGATTCGGTAAAAGACCGAAAAAACTTAAATTTTTATTTTAGTGT
Organism: Stellera chamaejasme; assembly: GCA_024586325.1. Classification (NCBI taxonomy): domain Eukaryota; kingdom Viridiplantae; phylum Streptophyta; class Magnoliopsida; order Malvales; family Thymelaeaceae; genus Stellera; species Stellera chamaejasme. The sequence goes on along the minus strand of CM044982.1, from coordinate 5,255,884 downwards.
AAAAAACATGCATTATTGTATTCTGTAAATTATATTAAAATTACTCAATATAAGTACTATATAATACTCCAATAAAGTTCATCAGTTGAACCAATGACACGAATGATTAAACTATTAACCTGTACTTGAATGGTTCTACTACTTGAGGTACAATTTATAAAACACTGAATTTAACAAATCGTTCAATCCACGTTTTTTTTCTAAAACGTCAGTGAAACTATTAGAGGCACTTAAAGGAATTCGGAATAAGTTGATTTTTTTTCGATACGATCGCAACAAGTTGATTTAAATGAGAAATTCAGAAAGAACGCTGAGGTACTACTAATCAAACCAAGTCTTAAAAAATAATACAGGCCCACTAACAAGTTATAACATCTAATGTTACAATGTCCAAAAAAACAGCAGCCTTTGTCAAACATTTAAGCTTTGAAACTAAGCAGCAGGCTTCTGTTTCTTAGGCATACGGTAGCCACCAACGACACAGGCATGATCACGCTCGAAAGGCTCAAGTGTCACTTGCTCCATCGGTTTAAACTGCTCTTGCTGCAGCTTCCTCACCTCGCTTTCAAACACAAGCTCGGCTTTCACTGTCGAGTCTATGCAGTTTGCCTGAAAAATAGATGCTTGTGTAAATTACTAACATGGGGTGTTAATAATGTTCTCACTGAGGTCAAACAGAAATCCTAAACACAAACCTTGATTGAGATGACAAAATGTCCACCAGCTTTCAAGAAGAATGAAGCATTTAGGGCCAAAATCCTAGCCTGCAAACATACAAATTAAATGCTGACTGACGGAATGCTCAGACCAAAATGAAGTTATAAGCTAACATACCCATCCCTCTTGACTCGTTTACAAAATCACCCAAAATATTTATGATGGGTGGCCTTGTAAAGGGAGTTTTAGAAAAAGTACACTATGATAAAAGTATCATCACAGCAGTTAGCCAAGCATCTTGGAACTGGTAAGTGCCTGATCAATCATCGAATCAGTGTAGGCTTTTAAAAAGAATTTGGAGAGAAACACAGCAAAAGACTAGGCATGTGAAGTTGGGGCAGAAAAAGTATCAGACACTCGGAGTTGCATCATCCATGATGTCTATAAGGGCAATCCAAGTTAAATCATCAACGGCAGGTAAGTGTTAGCGGAGCTGATTGAAGGAGCATGAATGGAGTAAAACAGGTCCATACCAAAATAATTCTCAAACTTCAACATCAATTTTAAAAAATAAATCACAGCCCCCCTTGAAAAGATGGGGAGAGAAGGTGACGAGGAATACAGGAACTGTGATATCAGTAATTTTCATATGCATCAGAGACTCGGAGTTTGCATCATCCAGATGTCCAGAAGGGGAATCCGAGGTACCTCATCATATGCAAGATAACACAGAAAAATTATACCAAGGAGAGCAAGTGTAACGAAAGATGCTTCAAACAAATGCTTGTTCATGAAAAGCATGCAAAGATGCTTAACAATCTCTTATGAGACACGCAACAATTCAAGAAAATGATAAATAATAATAATAATTTATTACTATACCCCAGTAGCTCCAATTTCACCAAATGTAAGAGCATCTCCAACAGCCTCCTCATTTTCTTGATATGTTCACTTTTGGAGATTTTAGAGTATTATTTTGATCCCTTTACAAGGCCACCCGTCATAATTATTTTGGGTGCCCCATCCTACTCTCAAAATGGAGAAGGAGGCAAAAAATAGAGAGGCTTCCCCATTCTCCAAATTTTGGAGAGGCTCCCCAAATCTACTTTTTAAAACCTCTCTCCTCTCTCCTTTTTATGGACACTTGTGATTGGCTTAAATATTTTCATCTCTCATCTCTCCTCTATTTCTAAATAATTCATTAATTATTATTCAAATATGTAGAATATTTTATTCTTGTAATAAATGTATAGTTCTTCAAAATGGAGAAGCTGTTGGAGTTAGAGTTCATTTTTTTTGGAGAATATGGCATTTGCTTCCCCATTTTAGAGAAACTTTTGGGGAGGCTGTTGGAGATGCTCTTACGCATCTAAAGCAAAAACAGTAATATAACAGAAGGAGCAGGATTGAGTGGCAATCAAATCAGTTGTTCTCAAAAAAGACCATTTCCCCAATTAACTTTTGATCCAAAAAGGCAAACCTGATCCGGTTGAGCAACATCCGAGAATATCACGTCAACCATGCCCACAAGCATCCTATACTTTGTTGGATGTCTAGCATCCTCGATGATTGGAATCACATTTGTTCGCTTCTTTGCCATGTTAACTAAATCCCTACCACTTCTATGAGAAAACTCCACCGCATACACCACACCAGTCTGCCATAAATAGATCGACACATAAGTGATTATTTTATGACAATTTCTAACAGTAAAAGAAGTAACAAATACTTACAGGGCCAACAAGGTCAGACACATGCGACACGGTTGTCCCTGAAGCAGCTCCAAGGTAAAGAACCTTAGCACCAGGTTTCTTGATTTGAAAAAAAAGGGAACACTTCAGAAATCAAAGAAAACGGTATAAATCTCAATAGTTTCACCATGGATGATTAACTTACAATCCATATGTTGTCAACGCCTCCAAGAACAGCTGCAGCCAACTTAGATCTGAAGGGATTCCAGACCCTATACTCAACCTTAGTACCGTCTTCATTCTGACAAGTAAAGGAATTCATTTGTCAGTCCAATTTTAAGAACTCAATGCATCTCCACATTTCAGTCACAGACCTAATATATAAATCTGAATATAGAGTCAACCTCATTGAAAGCTCAGCAGTCAGGCGAACGCTAGAAATATTAGTTACCTGAACCGATATTCTCTTCTCATTATACACAGCCTCGCCAGGAACCATATTCTTGGTGACAAGAGCATCTTCCTTACCCTTGGCAATGAAAATACCTTCATGTCTATGAGGCTCAATTACAACCCTGCTTCCACCCTTCATCCCTGCTCCCCGTCCTCGTCCTCGTCCTCTACCACGTCCGCCGTCACGTCCGCCGCCACGCTTCATTGCACTTCCCCTATCGCCACCTCTTCCTCTCCCTCTGCCACCATCACCCCGGCCACCTCTGAAACCACCACCACCATCACCCCGGCCACCTCTGAACCCAGCACCGCCACGACCTGAGAAGCAAAAAAGTACGCGACTTAATGAAATGGCGAAATTGAAAAAGAAAAACGACACGATATCGAAACTTTTGGCTTAGTTCCAGAAAAATAAACCGAGCCAACACTGTTTGAACATAACCAGAACTAACCAGTGACCATAACCAATAAAGAGCGAAGGATTTTGAAGACTGTTACCCCTTGGAGGTGCCATTGATGATCGAATATGTTATTTGCGTCGCTTCTCAGAGATTAGGGTTTAAGAGTAGGAAGGCAGAAGGAGGCGAGCAACTTATTTATAACGAGTGCGGAGGGATTTAGGGTTTTACTAGACTAAATTAGCGAGAAAAGGTTATCAATTCTGAGAAATATTGCATCTGAATCATCAAAGTATTATTCGTAACAATCGAGTCATTCTACTCCACTGCAATTGTGAAATGAACTTTTGTTGTAAAAACATTTTGGAGTGATAACCTATATGGTCCAGTTAGATCCATTTACTTACATAATTGCTGAAGTCCAAGAAAGAGGCCAATAAACTAACAAACAGTTGCATCATGGAGTGATAATGCAGTTTTTGTATAATTTGCTGCATAGTTACCAGAAATGTGATACGCTCTGATACGGGGTACGCTGATACGGGGTACGCAATTCATCAGTGGGAGAAGAATCACATTCGTCATTCGTGGGGGTAGTCTCAGCCGACACGTTTTTCTGATTTGTAGAGTTAGTCTCATCTAATACATTTGATGATCCAAAACTTAAGTTAGGGGTTTATTTGTATATATTAGAAATTCAAAAGGACTTTCTTGCTAGGAGGAAAACGTTTATAGGTCTAGAGTTGAAAGAAAAGTATGACTTAATTTACATAAAGTAAACTCAATGGACCTATTTGTAAGACTAATAAAAATTTAACCGTTACTAGTAAAAAAGCTAGAAAACCTAAATTAGAAATCGTTTCTTTTCTTTCTCTGCCTCTCTTCTTCTTTTTCGACCGATTCATGTCCAAGGACACATCAATTCACGTATCTCAACGTATCAATACGAGAACGTACCACAAATTGACATGTATGTACCGATTCGCAGTATGCAAGGCAGACTCACAAATCTGGTAAATATGATTTGTTATGCAGCTGCTCTTATACTGTGTACTAAACACTTGCACTAAGCGATAGCATATAAGGGTTAGACGAACTCTAAAAGGCCAATAAGCTCACAGACAATTAATACCTCTAGTTTTGATATTCGAACATTTGGACGTGTTTGGATAAATAATAAGGTAAGGGACGAGCTTGATTAAATTGAAAGAATGAAAGGTATGGAAATCATAAGGACCTCACCGAACTTCCTAAAATAATATATATATATATATATATATATATATATATATATATATATATATATATAAATGAAATAAAAACATGATGAGAAAAAAAATCATTTGTGATGTAACTTTTCGTTGCAACATGTCATCACCATTAGGGGCTTCAAAGCTGGTCATTTGGAGATGATTTTTTGACATTTCCCTACTTCTTTTCACTAATGAGAAACCAAATATTGAAACTTGGTTTAAACTCACACCAGGGCAAAGAGGTCAAATATGGTTCACCTCTTCTTACGCGGACTCCAGTCGCAACATCTCGTCATCTCCTCTTGGTCGTCTTGCTTGCTTTACCATATCTTCCTCAATTTTTCTTTTCCCACTAAAATCGGTAGAAATGGTAGATGGGTTAGGTCATCTCGTCTTGTTGGAGTCCGTCTCGGTCGCGGAGTTGTGCATTTCGCTCCCTGATGTGTAAATTTGAGCTCTGCTTCAGTGCAAAGACGAAATATGTGCGCGCAGCAGAGCTTGCTTGCGAGTTGTGCACAGCAGGCTTGTGCGCCTTGCCCTTAGATGTGTGCAGTTGTGCACAGCTTGTGCGCAGCGTGCACAGCCTGCGCCAGGTTTGTGCAGTTGTGCACAGGCTTGTGCGCAGCATGTGCTTGCGCAGAGCAGTTGTGCACAAGTTGTGCACAGCTTGTGCACAAAGTTGTGAGAGCAGCTTGTGCACGCGCAGGTTGTGCAGAAGCAAAACTCACCCAAGAAGAACTTAGATATGAAGAGAAGTAAGTTTCGATGAAGGGAAGACTAATTTTGGTTGCAAACAAAACACAGGAGTTGCGCAAAAGGAAGGAAAGTTGAGGCGGGAAACGCCAATTGTGGTGAATTCACGTGTTTTCAATTTCTAGTTCACAGGGCCTCAAACTTAACCCTCCTATTTTCACTTTTTTCACTCACCTCCAATTCACTCAGTTTTCACCTAAAAACTTTTTGTTCACTTCCTATGTTTGAAACCACTATTGTCTTTTATTGCAGATTAGCATTAGGTAATTTCTCAACTCCTTGAGGGATATTTACTAGTATCAATTTGACATGATAAATGAGAACATTTTCATGTCTGCTTCCTAGCTCAGTTAATAGGAGTAATAGAAAGTATTTTCTTTTAATCAGTAAAATGACCATCGAAATTCACTTATAGAAGAAGTACACGTCTGAGTGAAATTCACTTTCATTAATAATGAAGAGCAAGCGAGAAACCAACGGCTTTGAAGAGAGTCCCATCACTAGAGGACCTGGCCTGGCCTGGCCATAACTGAGTTGTTAAGGTCTCATGTTTTGCTAATCAAGTTTAAGTGATCAACTCAAGTCTAAACTTAAAAAGAGTCTTTCATATATAACAACTTTTACCCTTGGTTTGGATTGGGGAGGGGAGGAAAGGGATGAGACATGACATGATCGGCCAAATTTTGTATGGATCACTAAATTTCCGTGCTTGGTGGAGAGGTTGAGAGAAATAATAATAATCTTTGGATAACGAAAACAGAAAGACAATCATAGGATGAAGCAAGTTCAATGAGCTGATATCAAGTCGCTATGGAGAACAAGACAATCCCAAATTTTGGGAGCAGGTTTAGCGAAAAAACAAGCCATCAAAGGAGGTGCTGTCACTCACAGATGCAATGCAACAACCATCAACGCTTGACCCATTGGAAGCTCTTCCTTGCTTTTGCCTTTCCCGGTTTTTTCCTTTCCACAACACGTGGATCCCTCGTCAAGAAACCAGCTGCAACAGAGGTAAGTCCATCAGAATGCATTAGAAGCGTGAAATGAAAGTTAAACATGGCGGCTATGCCAGGGGGCAGCAGGAAACATAGAAGCTAATACAAGTTTATATCAATGGATCTTCTCCCTTCCACAACACTGTTTCAAAAAACTAGGCAAAATCTTTTGTTACTATACTTCTCTACTTACTATGTTCAGCTTGAGATTTATTTCTTGAGCAAGAAAATATGACATCAAACTGAACATAATAAGCTGGAAAACAGTAACTTGGATACTTGATGAATGAATTCTCATATATCCCTGAAGAAAAACAGCACAAATACCAGCTCGAAGAGGAGGGCGCAACTCTGGTTCCCAGTTTTGTAATGCCCTACTAATGCCCAACTGAATGGCTCCAACTTGACCTGCGAAAAGATGACAGCGCAACATTATTCATGACAGCAATGAACAGCCCAAAGAAGGCACTTGTTGATGTTTTCAGATCCATTCTGAATCTAGATTTTATTGTGTAGATGGTAACAAACAAATGGCTAATTTTTAAATATACATTTTCATCCATTACAAAAGAGAAGTCAAACTTAAATAAACTAATTCCAAGCCAAAACTTAAAAGTATTTACCCAAGCTAAAAGGCAACAATAGTTGGTAACCTATGCTTCCATTTCCAGAAATTGTCACCCTCCTACTTTCTACCAAAAACAAGTCTTCGAGTCTTCAGCTTGGTTTCTTTTGAAATAGGAAACGAGTTCTGCCATTGCCAAGCTACCATATGTCCACGACTTGAACATTCAGTAAGGTTCAAACAAGTAAATCTTTTGGCCTCTTGCATAATTTTCTTTCACACTGATAAACTGAAAATTCATAGGATCTACTAGTAACACACAAAAGAAGTAAAATACGATATTTGTAATAAAAATTGTAACATCCAGTTAGGCCTAAACAACTAGGGGAACTAACCCGAATTATTGGGCGAATATCCCAAAGCAGAAGAAATCTGCTACCAGACTAGACAAAAAAGAAACCAAGAGAAAAAACTCCAACCAAAGTTACAAACAAAGACACTACATTATCCCAACGACCATAGATTTGCACCTTGCACTACCCCTGCAACTCAGGCATTCATCTACGAACGAAAGATCCATTTCTGTTTTTTGTACCAAAACGGAAGCCTCTTGAAAATCTTAATCCACAATCTTGAAATAGGAAATCAAGAGGTAAACATGATGAGTATACTCCATTTGCACCCACCTAAGACGGCAGTGTGCTTTGACAGAGACAGATGAGTGGAAAGAGAGTAATGATAAGAGAAATTATAGAAGCAGTGTGCAGATGGTTTTTCAGTTAAACCGAGCGTTGATTTTAATGCGAAGCATAAGCTTACAAACTTGAAAATGAATTCAAATAAATAAACTAAGTGTTTTTCAAAAAAGAAAAACAAAGATGGGGAAAAAAAGAAAAAGAAAAGAAAAGAATACTACCTGGAGAAATCTATACATATTATAATTCCAGACTGTTGAATAAGCAGTTGCTAGAGAGTGACCAACATTGATATCCCTAACACATATGTACTTTAGTGACTACTGATGGCCCCTTTGACTAGACGAATATCTAAACTTAAAGGGGCTTTCAATACCACAGCAGACCAACATCACAAACTATCAACATATACTGCACAGTCCTTATTGTACACCACCCTAAAAGATGAAGTAATTCAGAATCAGCAAACAACGTTTCAATAATCAACATAAGTACGCAAGCTAGCTTCTTAAAATTTCACATAAGACACTTATGGTTCAAGGTGTTACAGCTTCAAGAATTAGAAATTGAAGTTTACCTGTAACACCACCACCTTTAACGGTGCAATTTATGTCCCAAAGTCCAAGTGTCTTTGTCTCTGAAAAAGGTCTAAGAAGGGCAGCACGATGATCAAGCATTGGGAAATAAACATCAAATTGCTTATCATTGATAGTGAATTTCCCATCTCCAGGTTGAACCCAAACACGAGCAATGCTGCATTTTCTTCTTCCTGTTCCATAAGCCCTACCTTTTTCATCCACTTGTCTGACCCTTGCTTTGGCTTCTTCCTCTTGCTTCATGCGTTCAATATCAGCTCTTGAGGATTTCCTTGTATTCTTTTCATAACGCAAGTCTTCAATTTCAGTCAGAGGGGGCAAGCCCTCAACCCCTTCAAAGTCTTTCAGAGCAATTAAACTGTCAAGCATTGCATCAGTGATACCGGAAGCTGCAACGAGGTCACCAAATGCACGATCTGGACCTGGTAATAAGTTTACAGGCAGACAAAAAGTTGAAACTCAGGGCCTGTTTGACTTCAGTCTCTCTCTGAAAAAAATTCTTCTACATCATCAGATACCTTCATCCCAACTATGTTTGGGTCGGCGGTATAAAGTTTATAGTGTCTATTAACTGTCTAAATTAACTAACGCTATAAATTCATGCAAAAAATATTGGTAAATGTGATGTCGGATGCCCAAACTATCGCAACTGTCTTATGAAAGAATAACGAGACAAAATTCCAAAACCAACATTACCATAGATTTTTCCACTTACATGAAGAATATTATGAAACGGTGATGGGTAAAGATTGCTATAAAAATGTCCGATTACAAGATTGATATAGTAAACTCAGCATGCACATTTGGAATATGCCTCTTTCTGAAAAATAGAAAAAGAAAAAGAAATGTGTTTATTTATTAGTTTTCATATTCAGCTTTTCTTATAAACAGTTCATTTTATGAAAATTTAGAGAACTAGTTTTTAATGTTTCTATTTGAACTAGTAGAATTTAATGTTAAAATTTCTGAGAACTAGACAAATTATGGAAAACGATAAATGAAACAAAAAGGACAAAGAAAATATTTTTCACTGCTAAGCGCCAACCTCTTTTTTTTCCCCTAAATACATAGGGATAGGGGATTGAGATGGTGGAGCTTGAACCCAGGACTTTCCACCTCATGTCTTTGGAAGCTTAACCACTAGGTTAGAGGCTTAGGACTGCCAACCTCAGTTTTCCCACAAAGAGACATTCAGCAAATTGTGTGATTCATAATTAACATAAGCAACCCGCAAGTGCAGATATATAGTACTTACAAATTCAACCTAGTTGAAATGTCAGAACAGAAAACTGCACGTTATGCTTTAATAAACTAAATCTACTTAAAGAGCTTGTCCATAAGAACGCAAATAAAACGTGAAAGAACAGGTTTTAATCAACGGACCCCTGATCTTGAGCTACTTAGCGTTGGTGGGAAAATTGTCAAATCAATATCGGATCATAGGAACCTATGGGAACTCAAATCTGATGAACCCTCATATGCATATGTGCAAAATGCCCTTTAGTTTAGATGGACAAACAGCATTATAGAACGCAAGTCCTGAGAAACAAACCCAGAAGATCAATACTCATTTAAGTGATCATCCTGCTCAACAGAGGACTAGAAAACCGAAGAAACTTGCCTTTGAGTATGGCAGTCAACTGCCTCTCTTCTTCTTGCAAATTTTCCAAGCCCTCCAAACTCGCACGCTTGGGCTCAGCAACCGGAGCCTCGGCCGCGAAGGCATTCGCGGACCCTTCACTGACATTTTCGGCTGCAGTCTTGTTGCCGATTTCCCCAAAAACGTTGCTTTCGTAGACGTTGTTCGCCTTCAACCACGAGTGCTCTTCCTCCTGGCCAGCAGGTGACCGGCCATCGGAGAATTGTTTATTAAACTTGGCATCACTTTCCTGCGAAATTTTCCATGAGTCCACGAAGGATGGAAATCTGGCATTACCGTCGCCGGAATTATTTGTTGAGAACAGTCTGGAAATGGTGCGGAAGTCATGGTTCTGAAGTGGGTGTTGACATGTCTGGAAGTTGGAGGAAATTAGGGTTAGGGTTCGAAAATTGGAGGGCTTGGGGACGAGACGAGAAAGCATTCTTCCACTGCCAGTGTGATGTGAGCATCAGCAGAGAAGGGTTCCTGAAAGGAGGAGCATCAGACAGGAAGGGACTTGGCTGGGGAGAAGAGAACCCGCGAGCCGCGACCTTCTTTCCCGTTAGGGCTTTGCGTTCTCATTTTTTCCATAGAAATAACAGATTGACCACTATTGTTTCCATGGAGCTTCATTTTGCCCTACATAGTTCATTTACTATGAAATAAATCACTGAGAGAGACTTTTGCTATTAAGGTGTTCTTTTGAGTGTATGGAAGGTAACTTGCAGAATTTACTGAAACTTAAAGTTACCAATTGATTTGAAGAAAACTAAAAAATATCCCTTGATGGTTAGCAACACAACACCTACGATTTTGATCCTAAACTAGTGTTAGAGTAATAAGTTATAGTACTCTAATTGCACCCTAACATTTGTAAAGAAAAACTTTCGGAATAATTTAATCATAGTTTGTCCCTCCAACATTTTAATCAAACCTATATATTTATTGAAAATCCTCAAACTTTTAAAAAATGAACAAAATGACATTAAAAAAAACTATGCACTTACCATATGAACTTTGTAAATAGTTATATTGAGATCAGAACTTTGAAAAAGCAATTAGTATTACTATAGTTCAATATTTGACGGAATGTATTAGCTTTCAAAAGCATCTATTCCATAAAAAAAAATGTAAAACTAATTAAGGCAGATACTGTTGCTGCATCCTCAATTGTTATGATTCCAAGTAATGGTCACGTAGGCGAGAATCTTCCCGAAATGTATTGACTTGATATTCAAGTCTTGAGGTGACACCAGAGCCACGAAATCAAATTTGGTGTAAACAATTCCCTTGCACGTTTCAATTTGATATCAGAAATTAGGGCCAAGCAACTGAACAATTAATGTGTGTGTGTGTTTATATATATATATATATATATATATATATATATATATATATATATATATATATATATATATATATATATATATATCTTCTTCTTCTTCTTTTAATGAGTACTTCTCTCTACAAAGCTAATCTATTTCCTTCCCATTTTGTGTTTGACAGCACCATGAAGAAGAAAATTGTTTCTAGCCTCAGAAAATTTCTTGCAACCACCGGTAAGCTGCTGAAATATACTCCATTTTTTTGGTTTTTAATTTGCACTAATAGATTTTAACTCTTGAATGCATGCAATGAAATGGTACATGGATTTTGCAGCATCACGAGGTAGCTCACAGAATGATCCAGCCACATGTTTAAACGTTCACGAAGAATATGCACAAGCCTTCAGGACAGAGTCTTACAACGATTTCTGGACACATGTCCTCTCTCTATCCAATAAAACCTCGGCCACGTGTATCAGTCCTACGGACTCTACCACAGCCGATCGCCTCTCATCTTATCGCCTCTTTGCCGAGCAGCTCTTGGATCCGGATCAGCCCGCCGTCAATCGGATCCTCGCCTCGGCCCACAACCCACCCAAAGCCCATTCTCTTTTGTCTGAATATTTTTCCCTCACCGCCGATGCTTCTGTTATTTGTGGCTTGCTCCTCAAGAATGTTGACAGGATACGTATGAGGCACCGATCTTTCAAAAGCACCATCCAAACGCTCAAAGAAACCCAATTCACCGATTCACTCGATCATTTGAAACTCGTGGCTCAACTTGTGCGATTCTCCAACTCCCCTAACCCCTTCTCGTCCTTGTCTCAGGTTCAAGTAGTCCAATTTAACTGCTCTGAGTTATTTAAGCAGCTCGAATCAAGCCGCAACAAGGCTCAAGCCAAGCTTCGTCTGATGAGCCGACTCCAGCATGGCTCAGGTATGCTCCTAGTGGCATTGACAACTTCTTTGGTGGTCATAGTTGCTTCCCATGCCCTAGCATTGCTAGTAGGTGCACCTGGTTTGATCGTCGCTTCTCTTGAGCCCGGTTCGAGAAGAAGGTTGTTGAAGGTGTCAACTCGGCTCGATGCAGCCACGAAAGGGACTTATATACTCAGTCGGGATTTGGACACGATAGGCCGACTTGTGGCTCAACTAAAAGATGGGATGGAGGACATGCGCACCATGGTTAAGTTTTGGGTGGACCGTGGGGAAGATCGTCTACAAGCTAGCGGTGAAGTGGTGCGCCAGCTGAAGAAGAACGACGCTAGCTTTAGTGAAAACCTTGACGAGTTAGAGGAGCATCTGTATTTATGCTTGATGACCATCAATAGGGCACGAACACAAGTCCTAAAGGAGATCTCGGGTTCAAGTCATTTGCATTAAACAACTTGTACAAATGTGTACGGGCAGTTTAACTTTATTAAGTAGATTTATTTTCTTTTTTGAAAAGAACAAAGAAAAAAACACGTCGTGAACAACTATGTTCACAACTTGTACAAATGTGTACGTACAGTTTAACCCCTTTTTTTCTTTAAAAAATAAAGGATAACCCTTATTTGGTTGTACGTAAATAACAATAACACATGATCATTAGTAGAATTTATATGCAACAACAGATATCCGCAGAAGATTACCTGCATTATAAGTAATCTTCATGTAGTTAACGGGTGTTTCGCCCTGTTTTGACTTCTAATTCACCAAAGCGGGAAACGCTTACTCATCCTTCAGCCAAATATGAACTGCATTTTCCAAAAGCGAAACTCTATCCTGTGGTGCTTGACAAATTAAGGCTCATGCTACTACATTGCTATAATACAGTACAATGGTTCTAGGGAATGCATCGATCCCGCAGGGTTATGGTTAAAGAATCCTAAACTATCCTTCCCTGAACCACTTATCCAGGCCTCCGAACAATGAGCCATCCGCCACTCTGTCTCTCTCTATGTCTTGCGTGCCTAAGTCTCAGAATTTTGAGACGGAGACATCGCAGCAGCACTATCTTCCGCTGTAACAATTTCGAAGTGATTCATGAGAGAAGAAAGGAACAAAGAAGAGGAAAGCAATAATGATGATGACTAACATTCAGATCGTGTTCCGATTTCTCGTTGATCTTCTGCAGGTGTCCGGGGTTGAGTTTCAGCTGCATTTTGGATTTCCACGGTCTGGCCCTGCTGCTGCAAAGCAGATGCTTTAAGCTGTTCTTCTGTGAGCTTCAAGTAATCCTCACTCGTATAGGCTCTCTTAGGCAATGAGTCAACATCTACAACAATGATACGGAATGACAATCCACATGGCACATGAAATGAGGAGTCTGATATCACTCTTAACTGGTAGTAGATCACTCTTAACTGGTAGTAGATGACACTAACATGCTGATCATGGGGAAATGAATCAGACAAAGAATGACAGAATCCTGGAGAAGTTGGGCGACAAACAGGTACTCCACTAGTTCAAAAGTTTTGGTGAAATAACTAATGACTAACCGAAGCCTTCACTAGGCAATGCTCTTGATAAACAAAATGAGATTCCAAGATTGTCAACAGCTTTTGTATGAAGGCAATAGAGCTGTCAAAAGTTTTACACCTCTAACTTTACAATTCTTTCAACAAAAACTGAAATTATTTTAAACTAACACTAAATAATATTTCTCTGTCCTTGGTAACATTTATCTTTGGACAAGGATGTCAACAACAAACATCTTGCTTCAAAATTGAGAACATCGTAGAAACAAAATATAGAGATGAGCATTTTAAAAGGAGGCAATACTCATTTACTTCTCACTTCTGGTATTTCAACAGGACACGGAAGATTAAACAGTAGCTGGGAAACCCTAACTAACAACCTTCCGAACTTTGACCTTGCTCTGTTAATAAAAAGGATAATTTCTGAATTCAATTCATGCTCCTAACCGTCACTTCATATTGTATGAAGCTTTAGAAGTTGCTGAAATATCTGGCCCATGGAGATTTACAAGTAACGAAAACTATCCAAATTACCTTGGTGTGCTGTTAACAACAGTCAGTATGAAAAAGATACTTAACTAACAACTTACTGGATCCTGCTGTGGTTCCTGAAGTATCAGCACTAGTTGATGCTGGGGGAGTTGGGATGCCATTACTTCCATAAGAGCCATATCTATTTTGGCCTGAAGTTGGAATGTCATCGAGACCGATCTCCCGCTCAAGGGTGGTTTTAAATTCCCTCGAAACATCCTTTCAGAAAATAAGGAAGTGCTATTAAGACGCCGTGAAGCCATATCAGTACTATTAATTCGCATCCCAGGTTCATGAGCAAACCTGCAGTTCCCTAATCGTAGGTTGAAATGCACGCAAAGTTTTACCCAGGTTTCGAGCAACCTGAAAGAGACAATGGTAGACATGAACAGAAGATAAACAAAAACTGTCTGACATACTATGATCTATGAATTACTAACCAAAATCAACTCTTAACCCTGTGGACAAATCAAGATACAGACATGAACTGCAACTAAAGACGTCAGACTGTGAACACTATTTTGAATGAAACCCCTATGTATATCAGTAGCGGGAAGGTCATGCAATAACCTGTAAAGAGCAGAGAACTTGAAGTCCAGTATTAGGGCATCTAGAGTTCAGTTATGAAGAATATTGCAAGATAAAGGACTAAATTCAGAACAGTTTTGTGCTTCATAGTTTCTATTGGCACATCGAAATTGGTAGTTGATGGCTTGATGCAGAAGGTCAACCATAATAACTTATAAATATGATAATAGGCAACGTGCACATTAATCAGAAAATGAAAATGTATTGCAAACTTCGGTTTGGGTCAGTAACACCTTCCAAAACGTTAGCCAAATGCAGGCAAATGAACTTCATTCGCAAATAAAAAAAGCTACATTTCAAGTAGTTCGACAAATGTACATAACATCACTGAACAATTGATTTCTGATTTCTTAACCCTGCTGCTAAATAGGCTTCCAAATTGTCTAAAAACACCCAATCCTTCTCTACAGAGAGATGGTCGATCTAAGGCTAAGGCTATCAGAGCCTAAAAATCAGAAGCAGCCCACTAGAAACTCTTAGAGGTTACAAACAACAATGAGGAATTAACAAAAGCAAAAACAATCATGAGTAACAACGGTAAATGTGGTTTAAATATGCAAAACTCACCTCAGCCAAACCTTTGGGGCCGAAAACCAAAAGAGCAACCACCCCGATAACCAATGCTTCGGGAGCTCCAACCCCAAAGAGGGACGCATGAACCACCAAACCTCTGCACTTCTTCTTCCTCCTCTCTGCACCAACAACCATTTCAAACATCAAAAGAATGACCAAAACCATTTCAAACATCCCAAAATTGACTGAGAAGCCCACCGGAGATCTAAAAACCGAAACAAGAATGGTAACCAAACCTAATTTCAGAGACTTTGGTGCGATCGAGACACCAAGATGCGTAATGGAGCTAAGACCGCTCCATTGACGAAAATGAATTTGACCAAGTTGACATAGCCATGGGGATAGAGAAACCTTTTCGTTATTAAGATGCCGAGCAAAGGTAAAGGTAGGTGACTTGGTTCTGCAGGACGATGGAGAAAGGAGTGATGAAGTGGAGAGCGGGGAAGCCATGAACAGAGCTTTGGTGAAGCTCAGGTCGTGTGAACCATGCTAATCGTTAATGAACAGAAAAGATTTATCTTGAAATCTTGGACTTGCCAAACGGAGCCTAATGCTACTGCTTCATGTCATCTACTAATCTTTGGTACCAGGAAACAGATAAAAGAAGTGGGTCCCGTCATGCTTTTCAGATTGATGATGTCTTAAGTTCGGCCCGCTTTACAACATGATGAGTTGGACGTCAGTTTTGGGCCTAGGTTGTTTCGCAGCATTGCATAAAATAATAGCGAGAGACAAAGATTAAAGCTAAATTCAAGGTACTTAAATTGATATAATAAAATATAAAGGGCTGGTAATCTAATCACTCACACACTGTAAAATGTACTTTCTTTTTCAAAAACAAAAAAAATTGTTGTAACAAAAAGTGAATGTAATAATGAATATAAAAATAATATGAATTTTTTAAAAAAGACGAAATATAACAATCATTTTTGGACTTTTGTTGGGAAAATGGTTTTAAAATTACGGCAAATACTATGGACAATCATGTTGACACTCTCCCATTGAAGATTAATCATATATTCATGTTAGTGAACTCAAAATCAAATAGACACACAAAGTTGAATACTACTACATAATAAATTTTAAATAAAAGTGCCCAAACCATCAAATCTTCTTCTTGTTTTTTTATCCCTAACCATCAAATACATAGCCAAGTTAAAGTCCGGGAAGTTTGTAACATTTTCATTCGCATTTGTTTGAACTTTGAACTTGGGGAGGATAAAGAACCTACTGGGCGTGATAATGATATCCATTGGGCCTGATTCTCTTCAGTCCACTCTTTTACATTTTTCGTTTTTTCAGATCCATCATTCTTTTTTTGATATCAGATTTTCGGAATGAATGATGTATTTGTAATTTATGGCGGAAAAACAAAAAAACGATAACTAGACTTTGCATGATCATCGCAGAGTTTAGTGATTGACCGTCGGAAGAACCTGTTAGAAATAATGCGCATATTGCCAAAAAATAATAATCTATTCGTTCCAAATGTGTTATCACTTTCAACTTTTTTTTATAGATTAATATTATATTTGGTCATTAAGTTATTTTACATAAATTTTCATCACTATTTTTTTTCCGAACTTATTCTCATCTCTCCCAACTAACTACCCAACGAATGCATTTGCAATAGTAAAATTAAATTAAAATAAAATAAAAGTGAAAATGAGTAATTTCATTTGAAATAATTTTTTTGATCCAGTGGCAATATATTTAGGACGGAAATAGTATAATGGATTATTAGTGGATCCATTCTTTCAAGTAAGAGTAGCTAGCTGCAAATTTATTATTGATACGATATCCAACTAGTGAGATCTTTCTTTCTTTTATGAAAGAATAAGTTTATCCAATAGGGCAATGTTATCTTGATCTTATATAAGAAACTTAGAATAAATCTAGTGGAAATTTTTCTAGTTGTAGACTTTAAATAAATATTCAGATCAATCTTCACCTACTAGAAATCTTGAGCATGTGGTGTGTTTGTTTAGCCTTTGCCTTGTAGGTCCTAAACCACACTAAGGCAGGCACCCCATAGGATAGGAGGGGGCCGGATTGAGAAAAACATCAAACATTGGGCCCCACCGATGAGAAAACCCAATAAAATGCTCTACTACTACTCCTACTTACTAATTAACATCTTGCTAATATAATTATGACTTAATTAACATCTTGCTAATTTAATTATGACTAGGAGAGTGTTTTATTACCTAGACAGACTTTTAGTGTGTGTGGTGCTTAGGGGTGAGTAACAGATCGAGAGCCGAGCTCGGCTCGGCTCGAGCTCGAGCTTTAGCGAGCCCGACGAGCCGAGCCTCACGAGCCTCGAGCTCGAGCTCGAGCCGATTCGAGGCTCGAATAATATCTGAGCCGAGCTCGAGCCCGAGGCGTTCGGCTCGGCGAGCTCGCGAGCCTTAACGAGCTCGCGAGCCTAACGAGCTAGCGAGCCTTAACGAGCTCGCGAGCCTAACGAGCTCTCGAGCCTAACGAGCTCCGAGCCTAACGAGCTCGCGAGCTCGTTTGGGGCCGAATCGAGCCTAACGAGCTCGAGCTTGCGAGCTCGTTTGGGGCCGAATCGAGCCTAGCCGAGCTCACGAGTCTAACGAACTCGAGCTTCACGAACCTTCGAGCCGAGCTCGAGCCCTGGCGAGCTCGCGAGCCTAACGAGCTCGAGCTTCACGAACCTTCGAGCTCTCGAGCCTGAGCTCGGCGAGCTCGAGCTTCAGGCTTCGGGCTCGTTCGAGCTCGAGCCAAGCCGAATTTCCACGAGCTCGAGCTCGAGCCACCGCCTGAGCTGGGCTCGGCTCGGCTCGAACTCACCCCTAGTGGTGCTGTGCTGCTTTGAGTGTTTCCTACTTTTCTTCACCATCGCCACTCACTCACTCGTGTGCAACTTTGAAAAAAAGATAGTAATAATCATCACATACACTCATTTGCGTTCGTGTTCAATAATAATAATAATATAGGTCGTTGCTCTGATCAAAGAAAGATTCATGGTGGAATAAAGGAAAACAACCTAGCTAGCTAGCTTTCTTCAAGTACCCAGAAGACCAAAAGGTTGGGAAGAAAAAGTAAGATATGAACTCAAGTTAAAAAGGTGGTAATTAGTAAATTCAACTCATATCCTTTTTTCTTCTTCTTCCCCCTTTTCATTTACCCATTCTCAACCCTCTACCCAAAAGGTCGTTGCTCTTTTTCTTTTTTTTCGCTTTTGTATTTTTTATTAAGTGTTTCTATTTGAAGAATTTATCTGAAAATTACGCGAAGGTTGTTTCTATCATACAAAATGACTTCATTTTATGCATTTATTATTTTTGTTCCACATATCTATAAAGAAACTGCATCTTAACTTTTAAATTTGTTCTTAACTCAAACTATAATTAAGAAAAATGTCTATATCCTCATTCATTGAACCTCCGATATTATTTTTCGATGTTTTACACTAAATTTTCGATTTGAGTTGAGAACTAGTTTCCATTTAATTGTTAAATAAATTATGAAATATCATTGTGTAACCTTAAATCAAAAAATAAATGGTACTTCTATGACATTTTTCTTCGTAGTAATGATCTGAGTTAAACATAAATCTAAAAGGTAAATGGTACAGTTTTCTTTACGGCTATACAAAACAAATTTAATAAATACAAAAAATCAAATCATTTTTTTGTTGAAAATTATATTAATATAATTTTCAAATAAATACTGTAGATTTATTTAAACAACAACACTTAAACGGATAAATTAAAAAAAATGGAAACGCATAAAGCAAAAGAGTTAAAAAGAAAAAAAAACGGGGAGTCTTGCCAGCATGCCATGCGTACTGGAAGAATTGGAGGGAGGGGGAAGCTGAACTCCAGGAGGACAGAAAGTGAGTTAGCTGACCATCTCCTTCTGTGTAAGTTTCAGCTTCTAGCTTCCCAATTTTTACTCACCCAATATCTGCTTCCGAAAATTAGCCAACCTTGATTTTTAAAATTTTAAACCACTAAAAAAACATAATATTGGGTTTCATTACTTCCCTTTTCATCATACATTTATAAATAACGGCATTTATAACTGAATTTATGATTTACTCAAACTAATACTAACAAGATTTTATCAAACGAAATAATAAATGTATTAAAAAATGATCAATTGATTGTTGAAAGTAAAGTGGATGAATTTCTTAGGATGAATAAAATATCAAATAATTATAGGTTAGTCTCCTTTCCTGTCAAATGCGAATTAAGATGGTCACTATTGTTTACTTTTGATTAATGAGTGATTTTCTTACTAACCTCTGCATAATGATATTGTAGATACTCCTTTGTCTCACCTAGTTGTCTAATTTCTCTTATCTGTTCAAAAAAAATACTCTTATGTAACACTTGTTTTTTAGGGTAAAACGGTTTAATATCGAATCATGAAAAATAATACAAGCAAAAAATATTCATAGTCAAACCGATTAAGAAACCTAAATAACAATACCGAAATAACAAATGAACTAACATAGCAAAACCAAAACAAACAGCATCTTGCAAACTATAGTAGATACTCCAGCAAGCAAGACGGCGAATCTCTAACAAAACCTTCAAACGGTGTGAGAAAGCATATAATGTCACAAAGAGGTATTATAGATCCGCGATCTCAACCAGGGCGCACTAAATTAGCTGCTCATAAGCTAAACTTCGTCTCACCACGACCATGCATAAAGAGGTAAACCTGTCAAACCAAGAGAAGCATGCCCACCAATAAGAACAAAAGTCAGTCCAAAACACTAAAGAAAATATGAAAAACCAACAATCCTAAAAAGAACAAAAATCCGTAATAAGGAATGGACGAAGATGGTTCAACGCCCCGTCCATCTCCGTTCCCGAACCTCACTGTTCCAAGTGAGGCAGAAGTCCCCCGCCTCACCAAACATTGGCCAACCGCATTCGCCACCACTTTCGATATGCGCGGCTTCTTGTCTCGCCCTTGTCCAATACCTAGCCCGGTGATCGTCCTCTGCCCCGACCGGTCCGAATTGGAAGGAGAATGGAAACGAGTCACCGCCAATGAAATCTGGCCAACATGCACCGCAACAAAAGCAAGCTGATTTATCGGAACCAGTCCAGGTTCCTAACCCAACTCACCCACCAATACCTCATGTTGAGGGTTCAAACCTTCCCACCCAACCAAACCTACCACACCCACCGGAGTCACAAACGAAAACTTATCCGGTCTCCGATACTCGAAGGAGAAATCCCTCTAATCACTCCTTCGCGGACAAGGGTGACGAAGCCATTCACCATATTGATTACGGCAGCAGCCCTTCTAGCGGAGACAAACACTCCTTTTCCACACGAGTGCACAAAAATCGATTAAATGCTCATACTACAAGTGGAAGGGCCTCGTGACACCATCAACAGCCGCCTTCAAAACCCTTCGAGAGGCTTAGTGACATCCACATAAACCCTAACTCTAAGTGAAGGGCCATTGACATCAACTTCCTTAGTTGGGTTGATCAGCGCAACGAGTAGATGACATAGTAACGATAAACCAATCATATGGCGCATCAACAATATGCAGCCAAAAATCAACCATGGCAAATTTCAAGGAAGATAAACGATCACCTTTTTCGAGAGGCGTGACAACCAACTGTCATTGAAAGACCACGGTCCACGGACCCTTACGAAAAATTGAGTAGTCCGCTCCATGGAGTCGAACTTGATAATTGTGCATTATCGGTATATATTTTCCTCATTTCATGTGCTTTATCGATAATGATGCTAGTATTTAGTGTGGCGCAAGCAATTTTGCAGGTATTCGATGTCGGATGTCAAAAAGGGATGAATTCGTGTAAAAAGGGCTATGAAGAGAAAGGCGAGGACCAAATTGTAAAATCTGAAAAGTTCAAGGAATGGTGAAGAAAATGGTCCGGGTGAAGCTCAGGCGGCCCAAAGACCTCGGCCCAGGCGGTCGCCCGAGCCAAAGATCCGAGTAGATTCGGGGCCGGGCGGCCCGATCCATAATCCAGACGGTCATCCGGCGGGCGGAGGTCCAGGCGGCCCCTTTCCTTAGGTCAGGCGGTCGCCTGGACGTACTTTTCAGGAACGGCCCACTCTTCTTTTCTCCCAAAAAATGAGGCTTTAAATGGCGTTTTTTCACATCTTTTCACAACACCACACATTTTAAGCTTGCTCTTGAATCCATCTAGGGTTATTGAGCTCTTTTTTCTCCTCCATCTTTATTTTCTACTAATTTGGGGACTTTTATGAAGGATTGAATACTTGACTTCTACTCTCTAGCTTCTTCCTTTCTCTTCTTCTCTTACTTTCATTTTTGTTCATTGTTGTGAATAGCGTGAATATTGATTAGTTCATTCGTGGGGTTGGTTAGCATGTTGTTGTGTTGCTAGATGAATTATAGTTGTTTGGTTGTTGATTATACATGATTAGTAGCATTTTCTTGGGTTAAGGAAGGTAGAGGTAGAGTATAAGACCAACTACTCTACCATGCCCACTAAGTGTTTGATGAAATGCTTGAGAGAGCATTTTATTGAATTGACCAAAGAAAATTAGTTAGATACTCTAGGATTATTTGAGAAGATAATCTAGGGTGTTAAGAGACATCAGTTGGCTAAACTTAATTCCTTCATAGTTGATGCAAGTGAAGAGATTCTACTTGGTCTTATGGAGATGATGGTTCTAACTTAAGAGGTTAGAACTTGTTAATTATCCAACTCCTCTAACTTGTCATATATCACAACCAAACACTACATCTAGTAGCCTCAACTCTAACTAACCCTAAGGAACTTTTATTCTTCATAATTGTTTGTTGCATTGCATCCTAGTTTTATTTGCATTAGTGATAGAAGTAGACTTAGTTAATTTAGATTTATCATCCATCTTATCACTTGTCATCTAAATCCAAAAACACCAAAAATATTGTATTTAACTAAACTTCATAAATTGCACTATAATCTCTTGGGTTCGATCCCACTCACCCTACTACAATTGCACACCTTGCATTTGATATTGAATGGGTTTTATTACTTGATATTATGCTTAATTCATACACATGTAAAACACCGTCAGGCCGAATCGAAAAACGTTGGACCTTAACGCGGTGGGACGCAAGTCGGACCGAATAATTGACATCCAGCAGACGTTGCGGAAGGACTTCTCTACGAGGTCCGTATGGACCGGTCGGCCCGATAGAACTCACCCTGCCACCACCGCACCGGTGTTCTGGAGGAGAGCTCTCGGCGTTGCAATAGCAACGACTTCCTCATCCGCGAGAGAGCCAACCTAGAAAAGCGTGAGTCGAGGGACACTGTTGAGGGGCTGCGGTAAGACATAGCAGTGGACGGTTGGAACGGAGTATGAGACAAGCGCGGCAACCGGGTCATGAAGCGAGCCATGTAGGTTCTTAAGAGAAACAACAGAGGGCTGGGGTCGTCGGTTGTGTGCCGGGATCGCACCACAGTACCGTTGGGGCGAAGGAGTAGCAGCCATGGGAGAGCGCTAGGGTTTTGTAAATTTAATGGGAAAAAATCATGTAATGATTTAATGCATCACTTATTTTTCATTATTTATTTTATGATTTTTTTCTATATCAATTCAAATTATACATTTGAAACTATTATATACAACTAAAAATTTGATGTTTTAATTTTATAATCATATTTTTTGATATTTTTTTCATGAAGAAATAATATATATATATATATATATATATATATATAAATTTACAATACTTTTAGACGGATGGAGTAATGTATAAGAAATGATACAATTGAATATTATGGAGGCAATACAGGGTAATCAAGTAAGGATATGGGGGGCAATCAATATCAACCGTGTGTGGAGTTCATAAGAAGAAGGGTAAGATAAATTAAGTTTACAATATGTAGATTTTGGAGAATAATAGAGATGGATGATGGTGCGGTTGAATTATTGTCCATTAGAAATTGGAAGCATATTATACAGACAATAGCAAAAGCTAGAGAGGAAAAAATCCCTTGTATATATATATATATATATATATATATATATATATTTCTTCCTTTTTCTCGCTTTCAATGTGCGTAACGTAAAAAGAACCTTTTGGAGATTGAAAGGAGAGGATAGAAAGAAAACGATGACGGAGTGAGGAAGTTGTGATATCATTATCAGAGAGAGGATAAAATAGAGAAGAAGACAATAAACTTTTTGGTTTGGGTTTATTAAATATTTAAAATGTTAAAATATTACTAGTAATTTATTGTTGAATAAAAAGATTATTAGGAAGAGAAGGAGAAATGTCGCCGTCTCACGCACGCGGGAGGCGAATACGCAATTGATATGCCTGCTTGCCTGCACACGTGCACAACTTTGACAATTTCCGTTCAGAAGTACAGAACATAACAGAAGTACAGAACAGAACAAAAAAAAAGTAACGGTCCTAACGCATGGCATGGCTCGGGGCCGGAGCACATGATGAGCTCCTAAGAAAGATCTCCAACAGCCTCCTCAAAAATTTACTGCAAAATGGGAAGAAATCGCCATATTCTCCAAAAAAAAAAGAACTCTAACTCCAACAGTTTCTCCATTTTGAAGAACTATACATTTATTACAAGAATAAAATATTCTACATATTTGAATAATAATTAATGAATTATTTAGAAATAGAGGAGAGATGAGAGATGAAAAATATTTAAGCCAATCACAAGTCGTAAAAAGGAGAGAGGAGAGGTTTTAAAAAAGTAGATTTGGGAGCCTCTCCAAAATTTGGAGAATCTTTCCAAATTTGGGAAGCCTCTCCATTTTTTTGTCTCCTTCTCCATTTTGGAGAGTGGGATGGAGAAGGCTGTTTGATCAAAATAATCTCTAAAATCTCCAAAGTGAGCATGCTCGAAAAATGGGAGGTGTTGGAGATCTCCTAACAGATCTTAAGGATTTCCGTTCCCCGTTACCACTCCTCCCCCTCTTATTCCACATTTAATTTTGTGCAACGGAGGACATATTTCTGTGCAACTAGTATTTCTGTCAGATTTTTTTCACCTTCATTTCAAGTTGATTGTTACTTTTTATTTACAATTTACAAACTAATGAAAACAAA
The DNA here is from genome assembly GCA_024586325.1 of Stellera chamaejasme. Classification (NCBI taxonomy): domain Eukaryota; kingdom Viridiplantae; phylum Streptophyta; class Magnoliopsida; order Malvales; family Thymelaeaceae; genus Stellera; species Stellera chamaejasme. The sequence continues at coordinate 5,231,650 of CM044982.1, read as the reverse complement.
CCATTTAGGATAGATGTGGCATGTAATTGTAGCAAGTAGCAGCGGTTATATTTTTTTGAACAACAATAAAGATTTATTTATTTTTTGAAAGGAACAATAAAGATTTATCAAAGAGACATAAAAATATACACCTAGCCCAAAAAGAAATTATGGGCTAATTTATGAAAGGTGGAAGGTTGAAAAGGAGTGTAAATTTGAAACCTGAACATCATAATGACAAAAAAAAAAACTTAATTATACATAAACCTGTAATTAATTGCTAATATTCCATTAGTATATACTTAAATTTTATTTTGACCTATATTTGACTTAAATACTTAATACCTTATTAGTAAAATTTACATGTTAATAGGTTGAATAAGCAGTTAGTATAAATCAACCTAGACTCGCTACTCCGTGCACTAGCAATAAGATGAGCGGTTAGGGTCTCTCCGTTACTACTGTCTTGCTGATGAGGATACTCGTTCAATGAGTTTGGACCCCTTTAGAAAGTGGGTCTTCGTCAAAAAAATATAAAATAATAATTATAAATTAAAGTCTAAATAACAAAAGTATAAGTAATTAATAGTAGTAGTACTCGTAGTAACGGTAATAGTAACACAGTCCCAAAATTAATGTAATATTTATTTTTAGTATTTAATTTATGATTTTATTTTTATGTAAATTTAAATTATAAATTTGAAAGTTTTACATGCAACTAAAAATTTGATATGTTAATTTTATGAATATATATATATTTTTTTTCATTATGAACAAATATAAATAAATTGAAGTCAAATTGATATCACGAGTTAATTGTTACATTATTTTTGGGACGGAAACGGTAATAGAGAATGTAGTATTCCATCCGTCCTAAATGTATTGTCACAATATCAAAATAAATTTGTCCCAGATGAAATTACATTTTTGTACTGATGTTTTATTTTAGTCCACTTTAGTCTTACAAATGCATTCACTCAAAGAGTCTAAGGAGTGGATTGAGAGGGATAAGAATGAATTTGGAATGAGATAATGATAAAAATTTATATAAAATAAATTAATAATTAAAGAGATAAAAATAAAAAATAAAAGTGACATAGTTAGTTGGGACTTTGAGAGTAGTATTTAATATTTATGGCATGGGAGCAGGAAGTGATGGGAGAAATGGGCCCAGGAGAGGAGAGGCATGTGAAGGGGCGGGCTAATGCTAATGGCTACACAAATGCGGTCACGAGGGTCATGCACCAATCCGCTTGACAATGAGCCACGACCACGACTCTAGTTTTGTGTTTGATGATGTTGGCCAAGCCCTAGCCGCGCCTATCACAATCTCCGCACGCCATTACACTAACTACTAGGTCCACCACCGCACAGCACCGCACCGCTACATGCGTAGAGATGTACATGCTACCCCCGCCACACAATATCATTATCCATCCACAGATCCTACGCCTACTAAATGTTGAGAAATGTTAAGTCACAATTATTCACATTCATTTCATATTAACGATTAAATCACCCCAATCAATTTATCTTTAGGTAAAAAGAGGTAAAAAGAAATGGTTTATATATTAAATTTTCATTGAAAAGTTGTGTATTGTAAATGTGTCGCTAGCATTTCCTCTTATTTATTTATTTTATCGATGGTACTTCGAATTTTCAGCTTTTCACTCCTTAATCATTTTAGGTCGCTTTACGATACGTCACTGTGTACATCCAATGTGCTTAAGTTTTTAAAGAAACAATAAAACTCTCACTCTGCATCCATCTCCACTAAATCCATCTTCAATGTCTGCATCTGATCTTGTGGCCGCTTGTCTCCATCCCTTCACCTCCACCGAAGGTCTGGCAAACGCCCATCGCGTTTCGGGGACGATGACGGTGATCCAACAGCAATCCAACGGCGGTCCGGCGGAGCTCTTGCTCGACCACCCACCATCTCTTTACCTCCGCCTTGTCACCGCCACCATCCCTTCACCTTCGGACCTCTCAACGCCATCAACCATCCACCAGTTGCAACGCCATCAGATCGTCACGGTTTCGCGGTGACAGAAAGGATGGTTCTGGTTCTTCGGCTACAAGACAAGCGTCTTTGGCAGGTTCTCCCGCGGCGAGGCATGCGATGGATAGAAAACAATCTCTGGCGATTTTGCGGCGGCAAGATAAGGAGGTTATGGAGGTGAGGGCGAATTGCAAGGACAAAATGGTGCGATCGGCAGATTCTCCCATCGCAGGACAACCTTCTCTAGCATGTCCCAATTGGAGAGTACTGACGCATCCTAACAAATTCATGATACAACAGTATAAGTGGTGTAATGCATTGTATAAAATTAATAATATACTATTAAAAAAATGATATTCGTACAAAAATTAGTGATGGGTTGTAGGCGCATGCTAACCTCCGCGGTCATTTTATTATCAAATGCGTGCATCCAACACGCACTAGGGCAATATGTATTTATGGATGCCATATAACCATATACCAACACAGCACGTCGTTCATGCAGATTCCCTCACTCTTGTCAGAAAAAAAAAAATTAAATCAAGCACACTATCCTGTATTAATATTTTGCGACTACTTTATTTGTCTTTTTTTCGAGAGAAAAAAAAATAGTCGCAGGTCATTAAATTTTAGAGAAATTTCAAGCATTATTATTTCCAAAATTTATTTGATAAATATTTTAAGTGTACAAATTATTCCAGGGATGAAAACGTTATTGTCTAGGTTTCAGAAAATTCATAATTAATTAAAGTTGAAGTATCGGAAAGAAAAAAATCTCATCCTCACAGTTAAATTTTTCTAATTTAGAGAAAAAAAGTTTCGACCCGTAGATTCGAGTTATACGTACAAACTAGTTTTAATACTCGACTCCGTTATGGTTCACTGAATTAATAATTATCAAAATTCTTAATGTATTAAATAACAATATATCCGGTGTAATAAATTTATGAAACTTTAGTTCATTTTTAAAACTTTTGACTTAGATTTATGAAAAATTAGTTCAGTTTTAAAAGTTTTGAGTTAATTTTATTATTTAAATAATGACATTTATATCAATTATATCTTTCATCCAAGAAAAGATATTAGTCCTCTCTGCTGATTTAATTTGTTTTGTCAATCATCCCTAACTCGACCACGTCATGAGTGGTCATCCTGTGGACCACTTTTGACTATCTAGGGCCATATTGGAAGCTTTCAACGGAGAGCCCAAGCATCATATCGTCGACATAACTTACACTTTTTATTCAACAACACGCCGCATCTCCACCTCACTATGATTGTCCCTACTGGTGACTAAAAGAACATGAAAGAGATCGGAAACCAGATTGAGAAATTCACACGATTAACGGTAATGAATAAAAGTCTCTTAGAATTACCTTTCGTGCTTGGTTGATCATTATCTGCTTAGTATTTTCTTTTTGTATTTACTAATTCTTTCTTTAATGGCTTAGACATCTACCCTCAAATTAATTACTGCAAACAAATAACATGAAAAGGGAAAATGTGAGTAATCAAACGTACAAATAAACAAATGTTAGCACCATGATTTTCTTTTAAAAGTGTCACTGCAAACATGTCCATAGTGAGTGCTATCTCCACAACAACTTACGCTAGAAATGACACATTTCAGAGTAACCTTTTTAAGAACTTCATTCAAGTCTTTGCAAAAATGTATTTTTCCACACATGTTTTAAAAAATTTCAAATATAATGATATGCTAAAATCCACTCATTAAATGAAGCCTAAATGACAACTTTAGCCTATCCTACACCTTAGACCTCGAGCAAACAATTCTGACCGAATTTCTTTGTATGCACAATTGTGTATACTCACCCAATCAACATTAGTATGCAGAATTTATTTCCCTTGCTTGCTGCCAGTGTTGCTGCAAAATCGTCATCCTGTTTGATCAGCATAAATTTTTTTGTGCTTCACCGTTAATATTACTTGAAAAAATTCATCAATTATTTTGATGACTATAAGACACTGAAAGAAGAGGTGAGAACAGATAATGAATAAGAATATGTTAGAATTACCTTTCATGCTTGGTTGATTATTATATGCTCAGTATTTGGGTGGAGAGAAATTTGTTAATCAATTTAATGAAAATAAAAAAAATAAAAAGGACGAACAGGAAGTGTCTGCTAACATAAATTCACTATCAGATCTGGAAGTGTGAAGTCATAATTCATCCCGCCACTAAGCCCGACAAGCAGTCACCTCGCGACCTAAAACGTTTCAGATCTGGAATAAACGATAATCTTCGGCATCGATTCGTCCCCTCCCGCCAAGCGTCATTGTCGCACCATCGATTCACCCCCTCCCACCGTCGAGTCCGCGCCGATACTCAAATCGAGCGTTTAGCATTGTGGAGGACTCAGGATGAAGGGTTTCTTCATGTTTCGGTGATGGCAGGTCGAGTCTGTAGGTTAGATGGCATGTCAAGCCCAATCAGTGGTTAGCGGCGGTGCTTTCAGGCAAAGAAGAGTGCAATAGTGGACATGGAGAAGCTTTGCGGTGCTATGGCGGACGATTGGAGCGTCAGTTGAGGAGAATTCTAGCCAATCGATTTCAGCTAATGAGGTGGTTCTATACTGGATCGACAGTGATTGGGTAGCTCAGGTGGTGGTGGTTCACAAAGAATGGTGGTAAGATGGTGCTTCAAATGATAGAGAGTAATACGAAGGCGGAGGCGGAGCTGGCGAGAAAGCTTGTCGAGGATGGTCGCTGGACGACGAGCTTTGAAACAGAAAAGAGAAAAGGAAAAACGATTATGAAATAAACAGATGGATATGAGAGAGAGCGGAGTAATTAAATGCTGTAAAAATGTGTTTTAATTATTTTTTGATTGGGGTGTTTTAATTATTTTAATAACGTATGAGAAAACAAAGGAGAGTGATTAGATGCTTGCTTTAACTACAATTAAAATTTTTGGGAGTTATCATATTCAGTTGTTACCTTATGGGATCAGGAAAAAACACTTAAAATCTGATATGGAGCTGAGGTGGAGCATATGCATATGTGGTGCAACTAGGAAGCGAGTTTCGTTTTTTTTGTAATTAATGCAGTTATCCTATAGTAATAGTATAATAGTAGATACCAATCATAGGAATTATTTTGAAAAGGAAAATTTTGGAAATCTTCTAATAATTAAACTGAACAACCCTTTTAGCATTTAATCTCTAGTCTTATTTATCCAACATTTTGGAATTCATAGAACGTGTGAACTTTTTGTGGGAGTATAATTATACTCCTATAACATATCTAATTTATGAAAAAAAAATCAAAAAAGGTTAATATTAAGAAAGATAAGATGAAGTGAAAATGATACAAAATATCTAAGATTCTAAGAGCCCGTTTAGTTGGTAGAATTTTCTGAAAATTTTGTGAAATTTTTCAAAAAATAAGAAATAAAATGAAAATACGTTTAGTTAGTCATTTTCATTTTCAAATAAAAATGAAAACACTTTGTAAAGGATATTGAAAACAACTTTTTGATGTTTTCTTTTGAAAACACGGAACTCATCACAACTTCTTAGTCCACTGTCGGACCGTTGCCGGACCACCGCCAGACCGTCGCTGGACCCTCACCGGACTATCCGGACCACCGCCGGACTGTCGCCGACCTCCGCCACTGGTCCGGCGATGGCCCTGCAGTGGTCCGACTACGATCCGGCGGTGGAAGTGTAAAGGCCACCAGTGCACTTTACTCTTTTCAAAATACAGTTTTCAACGTATTGTAATGAAACGTGTTTTGAAGAACTATTTTTGAAAATTATACATTGAAAATGAAAACTGATACAATAAATGAAAATGAAAACCATTTTCATCAACTAAACGGGTATAAATGTTTAAAAAGGTTAAGCTAAGGTCAAATGCAAATCAGATCATTTGACTTGTCTGGATATTGCATGTCCAATGTTCTTCTTCTAATAAATCTCTTATATGAGTATCTCGGAAACTTTTCCCTCTCCAACCACTTGATTAACTACTACGATTGTATAAATCGCACTTAATCACAGTGGTGGACCTACATTGGAAATCATTGGTTACATATGCACATGCAAAGAAAGTATGGGGCTTTAGTTAGCTAATTTCTCCCACATAGTTGGTTGGAGTATAATATTGACCAGTAGGGAATTTAAAAACACAAATTTTATTTTTGTGTTTTGATGAGCATAACAAAGACCCACTTGCACGCTTTATTGGGCAGTACAATCCAATCGGCTGTGATCGATCGGTGTGTGTGTCTGTTTTTTTAGGGAAAGTGGTTTATATTAAACCAATAAAACGGATACAAGCAAACTTCAAACATTCAACAAAATAAAAACTTATTAGAGAACTAAAAGATCTTATAGGGGAAAATCATAAAAGTTATCGATTGTCCGTAGAATGCAGTGGATTCGTCAAAGAAACTAGCAAGGGTCTTCCAACAAAACCTGGAGGTTTGAACGCTTTAGAGTTACTCATGAAAGATTTGAGCCGGACTAAATCCGAGGTGCACGAACTTAGCTGCACAGAAGCTAAACGCCAATTTACCACAATATTGCGCAAAACAGAAGACCAACAAATTCCATCAAAGAAATCCGGTCAGCAGGCACATAAACCAACAATTATTCGCTTAATCATAAAAAAACATGATAGAAATAAACTACAGCAAACACAACGAAAGAAGACCAAAATACACAAGAAGGAATGTACTATGTTGGTCGAGCCCCAACACATTCCAAAATCTATAACTCATGAATCTGGGCAGAACGAGCCCCGCTCAGCCTTGCTTATGCTTGTAGAACCACAACCATCTTGTTTGTCCAAATATTCACCCAATCGATCATACTCGACAGAGCAGCAGCCGTGCTGGGAGAGAATAGAACTGGTGGGCCTGCCAAAGCACCGACATTGACCGATGCAACTCTGAGTCCCAAATCGGAGGATTCGCATAGCCAGAAGAAGGATCCCAAGCGGCCACCCATACAACAAGGCCTTGGAGAGAGGTCCGACGACAACACGCCACCAGTTGCAGCGCCGAACCGGCGAGAGAAAAACCGGCGACCGCCCATGCATGACCAATGAAGCCAAGCAGAGGCGGCGGTGGTAGAAAAGAGAGCGAGGAGAGTAGATGACAAAGGGCATTGAGGCCCGATCTAAAGCCGAAGAGTAGGAGACCATCGGTCACAACGAGCCTCCGAAAAGTGTATCGAGGGACCCAGGCGGTGGCGGCGGCCAACCTAGGGTTTCGCACAAAAGAAAGCGAGAGCATCAATGCTAATTTACTGTTCTGAAAGCATCAATGTAATGCGTATTCGATCGGTGTGTACCCAAAATTTTCAAGTTTTTGGTTGGTAGATTCATTTTAAATTATTTGGGTAAAGTGCACCATAGTCCTGTAACTTTAATTTTTGTCCTACCGGGATCCTATTTTAACTTTTTATTCCAATAAATTCATGTTTTTCCACTTTTTTAAATTCATGGTCATTTTCCATCAAACTACCGTTAAGTTTAACGGACTTTAGGGGAAATTGATAATTTTAACAATTCAGTTTTTTTTTGAAATTTTTTTACACCCTAAGTTTTAAAACTAACAATTCAGGCACACCCACAAAATTTATAAACTTAACACTTTTACCCAAATCTTTTGATTCATTCCTCCCACCACCCTCCCACCATTTGGACACCGCCTTCGTCGCCTAGTCGCCGGAACACGAGATACACAGGCCAGCGATTCGCGAGCCAGGGTTGCCGATTCGTAGCCTGGGCTCGTGAACCGCCGGCCTGAGGCTGCAATCTGGTGGCCATGGGTCGGATCCGGCGGCCCTGGACTCTCGCGTTCCAGCGATAGTCCGGTTGCGAAGGCGGTGACCGGACGGTGGGAGGATGATGAGAGGGTGGTGGAAGAAATGAATCAAAAGCTTTGGGTAAAAGTGTTAAGTTTATAATTGTTGGGGTGTGCCTAAATTGTTAGTTTTAAAACTTAGGGTGTAAAAGTTTTTTTCAAAAAATTTAAATTGCTAAATTTATCATTTTCCCCTAAAGTCCGTTAAACTTAATGGTGGCTGGATGAAAAAGGACCACGAATTTAAAAAAGTTGAAAAACAGGACTTTATTGGAACAAAAAGTTAAAACAGGAAAACAGTGGGACAAAAATTAAAATTACAGGACTATGGGTACACTTTACCCTAAAGTATTTTGCCCCAGGATAAGTTATGTATGTTGTAGATGTGCGTACCAGCGCTTCTTTTATTTACAAATTTGTCATTGCTATATTTGATCATCAACATAAATTTTCTTGAAAACAATATCTGCATGGTTGATCAATATCTTGGCCTTACATCTGATCGGCCATGATTGATCAGCAATATATCTTCTCTTGAACAATATCGCAAGAATAAATGTTGATTTGCATAGTTGATCAACATTCTCGTACACGTGATTGACAACGTTGTTGTGCTTGATCAATATTTTAAATGTTGATCAGCAACATGACTTGTCTTAAATAACGTCGGAATAAATGTTAATCTGCATGGTTGATCAACATCTTCTTATACTTAATCAGCAATGTTGCCATGCTCGATCAACATTTAATAACATCGTCAGAATAAATGTTGATATGCATTGGTTCGAACATCATTTTGTAAAGTATAAACATCATGACTATATATTTCGATCGTGATCAACATATTCTACATCTCGATGAACATTGCAAGAATTATAATCATCATTTTATCCAAAATTCGGAAGTGGCGAAGTAATGTACCATAACAATGATGGTGGTGGTGGTGATGGCCAAAAAAACGTGAATGTATGTGTTTCTTAGTCAGAATTGAATCTTGTTGATGGAAACGATAAGCGTGGTTGAGGTGATGATTTGGAAGGTAATATAAAGTCATCGAAAGCATGATGGTGGTGGCGGAGATGGATGAATGTGAGTTTTCTAAATTGGAATCGAATATATTGTTGATGAAAACAAAAAACGTGATGAAGATTTGGCTAAAAAGCTATGCTAGCAAGAGCATCGACTTTGTCTAAATACGCGAGACGGTCGAAGACAAAGACGGAGAAGAAGTCATGGATCTATATGAATGACACAAACTATAATTTGTATGAAGTTTTGTGTACATAGACTACACATATGTGAAGTTTATAGCAAGAGGCGGCGCCATGTAATTTTGAGTGGTGGCAATTGTCACCATTCAAATTTGGAAAAATAAAATTGTAGTATTCAAAGTTTTATAAAATATATATATTTTGTTATGCACCCACTCAAAAAAAATTCTACTTAGTTAACTACTTATGCACATGCTCACAACAATTCCTGGCTCTGCCCCTTCTTTTTATAGCTACTCTTAAATCTTATTGATCGAACATAGCAAAAGATGGGAGATCAAGATTCTTTCATCGATGCCGTGCATAGCTCCTTGCTTTTCTTTCTATTTTTAGCTGGGGGGCAGTGTGTGTATACGTGAAAAGGACTGGTGAAACCTGTACTTGTTGCCCTCAACTCAACTTCACATTAAATTTTTGTTTTTGTTTAAGCGTACATATATGTATGGTTCTCACTTGAATAATTCTTTTACGTGCTCATATCCGCCCCTTCTTTTTATACTACTAAATCTTATTGATCGAACATAGCAAAAGATGGGAGATCAAGATTCTTTCATCGATGCCGTGCATAGCTCCTTGCTTTTCTTTCTATTTTTAGCTGGGGGGCAGTGTGTGTATACGTGAAAAGGACTGGTGAAACCTGTACTTGTTGCCCTCAACTCAACTCATTAAATTTGTTTTTGTTTAAGCGTAACCCGAAATTCTGTTTACGTGTAGCGTAGCGTACTCCGGGTCTGGTTGTCTGTTTGCTCTTTTATTTTGTAGTGAACTTCTTTTTTACAAAAAAAAACGACAAAAACAAAAAAGAGGAAATGGTGTTTACTGGTACTTCTTGTTTTTTTTTTTTTAACTTGAAGACATCTTACAGCTGGGTGCCAACGCAAAACTAGTTGGCTTGCTTGGTTACCATTGCATGCGTTGAGTAAGAAAGTTTTGATATGTGCCGGCTAGAAATGAATTTTTATTTATTCGTTTATTTTTCTTTATACTCCTAGTCCTATTAATTAAATTAATCTAGTAATTGGAATACTTAATTTCCTAGGAAAATAGATATTGGAACAATCCTAACATTTTCAATCATTATTTACTTAAATATGCTGGATAAATGTTGTTTCGTAATTCCTCCTTTCTCAATCTATATAGTTAATGCATTATCTTCAAGTAGGTTTTCGGGTACTATAATAATAAAGAAGGAAAGAAAATACTCCATTCGTTCGTTAAAAATTATTTCATTTGATTTTGTTGTTTTAATATTGAATGTTTAACTCGTTTTTTAATAAAGATAAACAGTGAAATAAATTCAGAAAAATTATATTTAGAAAATTTAGATGTAAATTTTAATACACATGTGAATTATTTAATTTTCGATGTCTAAATATTCATGAGAACAAAATCATAGATTAAATACTGTGAAAACAAATGAGATAATCTTTTGTGGACAAAGAGAGTAGTAAATTAATTTATTTTGCTATCATATTTTGAATATTGATATTGGAGGAGATAAAAATCGAAAGGACATAAGCCATACGTTTTTTTAGAACATGATTTTTTATATTTATTTGACTTCATTTTTTAATATCATTTTTAACTTATATATATATATATTCATAAACTAGACACATCATTTGTGTACAAAAAAATTTGGAGTTTTATTTCAAATATTAGAAAAACAAAATTATAGAGTAAATTAAATGCTAAAAATTATGTATTTCAAAAAATTCAGGATAGAGGGATTAACTTATAATTTTATATATTTTAGTATTTTTTAAATATAACTCTAAATCTTTAAATACAATTGATAATTTAACATTCATATTTCATAAGCATATTTTGTTTTAGTTTTTTTTAAAAAACACTACTAAAGAAAGAAACAATCATGGGAAATAAGCTAGAAGCATAAAGGCGCGTGAAAAGAAAAGGAAAAATAAAATAATAAAGGGAAGTGGGTCATAAGGAGTCTTTCATGCTGAAGTGCAATAGTTGAGTGCAAAATGAATGAGAAAACGGGAGGATAACGACCGGAGAGGAGCTGAACCTGAATGAACCTGATGATGAAATGAAACAGGAAAAATAAAAAGAAAAGAAAAGAAAAAAGAAAAGAGAAGAGAAGAGGAAAATAAAACAAACCCAAACAAACAATTCCTCTCATCTCCCTCTCCTCCCCATCATCATCATCAACCTCCTCCTCTATCCTCTTCTTATTAATCTTTCATCCTCTCTCTCTCTTGCGCTGTCTGTTTATAAACACTCTGTGCCTCTGCTTTGAATCTTTCGCTTCTGCTGATACTTCTCCTGTAAGCTGCCTCGATTTCTTGATCCCCAAGAGATCCGACTCCAGCTGTATGAAGCCGCTGGCTCTCTCAACTTCCCCACCCGGCTCGCTATGAGAAGCGTCAACGACAGCGTCTCCACTGTCAACGCCGCCGCCTCCGCCATCGTCTCCGCCGAGTCCCGATTTCAGCCCGCTGCTGTCCAGGTACGCTCAATCCTCTTCTCACTCTTTTCTGGATTTCAGCTTTTCATGGGTCTCTCTCGCTTGATGGATGGAGAAAAAGCAAATATAAAGTCTTTTTTTATATATTATTATTATTATAGAAATTCTGTATCTTTTCTGTTTTTCTCTCCTTTTCAATTGACTTGGGAGTGTGAAAGTAAAGGCTATATTATGATTCGGGCTCAAGTTGACTCCTTCGCTGCTGATTTCTAATTTGGTTTCCTTCTGTTAGAGATGAGAAGAATTAATTTTGGGGGAAATTAGAACGTGAAAATTGGATCCCCAGTTTTTCTCCTGATTGATTCTTACCAAACAAGTCGATTAGGTATGTTAGGTTGAGACTTGAAACGCGGATCATGTTCTTAGAGGAACCTAGCCATCAGCCATGTCCTCATGTCTGTTCATGTCCTCTGTACTAGTATTTTGTTCTTTTGATACAGTTTTCCAAAAAGTAAAAAAGGAAGGAAAAAAAGGTTATGATTTAAAACTGATAGATTTTTTTCTTCTTCTGATGGATAGAAAGTTGTTCATCTCCTGACTTTTTTTAACCCTTACCAGAAAAAGATAGCAGCTCAATTGGCTTACCAAAGGATCTCCCCAACAAGTAGTAGCTTCTTTAGGAGTTTCAAATTCAATTGTTTTTTTTTTCCTCTCTCTCCTTTTGCCAAAAGGGAAGGCTTTCTACTATTAAACCAAAAGCAGAAAAGGGAGAACCATTATTGGTGATCATTTGTTTGTTTCGGCTTTCTTTCTGCACTTAATGACAGCTGAATCTTAATTGGGAATTTCAGAATTGACCATTTAATCTAAAGCAGCAGTCAGCAATAGCTATCAACTCATATACTGCAACTCGAATTCAACTGTTTTGAGCTGAACTGCAGCATGTATGTGTGGATAGGACTAAACAGAGTCGGTGTAATTTGCTTCTAATGTATTCTGTATTTTCAAAATTTAGGAGTATCTAATACTAGTAGTACAATTGCATGAAGGACATGCTATAAAAGAAACCAAAGAGAGAATTGGCTCCTGAGATCACTATTCTTTCTTACTGATGATAGAACCTATCGTGAATCGAGTTTGAATTGGGGGCAGCTAGAACGCTTGAATGAAAACTTAAACTAAGAGTTGTTTCAAGATAAGAACTTCTGATTAACTTTGGGCTGATGGCTGTCGATTTATTTCATGTGGCAAACTGGCAATGCAGAATAATTTTTTTCCTTTGTAGTAAAATTTGTCGGATGACTTTTCTTTTACATGTATGCTGGTGGCCTGACTTTTAGTCCATATGTTTCCCAAAACTTTTGTGTCTTAATGCATGAAATACATTCAGTCTCTTAATTGATTCCTGTTAAAAAGCATAACAGCTGGTGATTGTAAAATTTCTTCTTCCTGTTTCACTGCATAGTGCATACAGAGATGCATCATGCAAAGGTCTTCCTTTTTGGCCAAATGTTGCTCAATTCTCCTAGAAACTAGGTCAAATAAGTAAAATGTCTCTGTGCCCCACTTAGCTATTGGTGATTGACTGTAGCGAGAGCTATATATTTTTTCATGGATGAATTAATAATTTCAATTTGTTCTTGTTTGATTGCAGAAGAAACGATGGGGAAGCTGCTGGAGCCTTTATTGGTGCTTTGGATCTCAGAAAAACAGCAAGCGCATCGGCCATGCTGTCCTTGTCCCTGAACCAGTGGTCTCAGCCTCAGGAGCTGCTGCCCCAGTGTCTGAAAACATCATCGGCCAAACAAGCCTCGCTGTACCCTTCATTGCTCCTCCCTCATCACCAGCATCCTTTCTCCAATCAGATCCTTCATCTGCTACACACTCACCAGCAGTTCTCTCATTCACTTCTTTCTCTGCCAATGCCTACTCAAACAGTGGACCTGCATCAATGTTTGCCATAGGCCCTTATGCACATGAAACCCAGCTGGTTACTCCACCTGTTTTCTCTGCCGTGACTACTGAACCATCCACAGCTCCTTTCACCCCTCCACCCGAGTCTGTTCAATTCACAACTCCTCCTTCCCCCGAGGTGCCATTTGCCCAGCTACTGACATCATCCCTGGAGCGTGCTCGCCAAAACAGTGGTGGCACTAATCAGAAGTTTGGATTCTCCCGCTATGATTTCCAGTCGTATCTGCAGCATTCTGGGAGCCCTGGTGGCAATATTATATCTCCCGGCTCTGCAATGTCCTATTCCGGAACTTCTTCCCCTTTCCCTGATAAATGCCCTGTTTTTGAGCTCCGCATTGGTGAAGCCCCAAAAATTTTAGCATTTGATCATTTCTCTACTCGCAGATGGGGTTCCAGGATAGGGTCTGGATCGATGACCCCAGTTGGAGGGTCAAGGTTAGGTTCTGGAACTGTGACTCCAGATGGCATGGGCCTGGGTTCAAGATTAGGTTCAGGCTCTTTAACACCAGATGCTGCAGGTCCTGCTTCACGAGATCCTGTTCTGCCCAGGAATCAGATTTCCGAGGCAGCTGCCAACTTCGAGAATGAACCTGCAACTAATGAAATTATAGTCGATCATAGGGTGTCTTTCGAGCTGAGTGGTGAAGATGTTGCACGTTGTCTAGAGAGTAAGTCTGTTCCGTCGTTAAGATCGTTCCCAGAATATCATCAGGAGCTAATCATGGAGGGTGAACGGGAAAGAGATGGTGTATTAACAGTTGGAGAAAAGGATGGTGAGTTGTCCGCAATTGCAACCGCTAGTATAACAGCTGGTAAGATTCCAGGAGAAGTGGAGGAGGAGAACTGCTGTCAAAAGCATGACTCCAATACTCTCAGCTCCATCAAAGAGTTCAACTTTGACAACAGTAAAGGAGAAACGGGTGATAAGCCCACAATCAGGTCAGAGTGGTGGGCCAATGAAAAGGTTGCTGGGGTGGATGCTAAACCAGGACCCAATTGGAGTTTCTTCCCAATGCTGCAGCCAAAGATGAGCTGACATTGGATTACCATGTACTGCATTAACTGAGCAGATAGCGATGCCAAGCTGTTGGTCTCTCATACTTGCAGCTTCGGCCGTCTGTGATCAGACAAGTTGTTAGTTGTTAGCCTGCACAGATACACAGATAATCTCAGTGCTATATGAACTAAAAGGTCATCTGGATGAAATTGTGACAAAGATTATGACTGATAGAGCATTCTTTCAGCCTTTATCTCCCAACTTAATACTACAACAAATGCCATTTACATATCAGGTAGCATTCTGTTACTTTTCTCCCTTCTCATATGTAATGGTGAGATTGAGATTATTATTTATTTTTCGCATCACGGTGGCATGGATTAGGGTTTGTGAGACTCAGTGATGGCAGATAGTTGCATGAAGCGTGTCCCGCAGTACTTTGGTACTTCAGGAGACCACAAATAATGATACGCAGATGACCTTATTATTCTATGTACCCTAGTAGCATCAATTCATGATGAACTGCCAAACTCGTGTATCAAAGTGAAAAAATTGTTGCGCATGTTCCCACTTTAACACATTGATTTTCTGAAGTGTTTATTAAATAAAATCTATCCATAACCATAAGTCATAGTCTCGAGTATTTAACAAAGTAATTTTGGAAAAGAAAATTTAGAAAATTTTGCTAAACTAAATTACCTCTAAATATTGCAAATTTTAATTATTGGAAAAATCAAAATAAAAGAAGAAAAAAAAACTGTAACTTTAGAGCAATCAAACGTACATTTGTTTGCAATGTAAGGTAAGGAAGCTCATATTTGTGGGAGCATCTTCTCTCAAGGCGGACTCGGATGGATCATGAAAAGGAATCAGCAGATGGAGTAATTAATTATTGGAGTAGTTTTTACTCTCAGTTGATTACGTTTATACTACTCCTATATACGAAGTAGGTTAAAAACGGTACTCCAAAAAACTTTAGGACTAACATTTACGGAGCAGAAAATACTTAGGACTCACAGTGTTCTTCTCCCATGGTGGAGAAACATATGATCTGTTCACTAAACAAAGCAGCTTGAAGGTTAGGTACACCAATGCCAAAGGTGTTTAAAATTGTTTCTTTGTACTGAAAAAATGAAGATTTGTTTTCTTCTTTTTTTCTTTTTTGAAAATAGCATGTTCTCTTAATCATATCTTTGTGAGAAGTCTTTTTAATCATATTTTTTTGTAAAGTTAAACAGGCACGTCTATATTGATTAATACTCAGCTTAGTGATTCGAACAAAGCAGTGGGAAACATGAATCAAATATTCCCGCTTCAGAAGCTAATCTTAAACGGTAGTACTAGAAACTTGCCCACATGATCTTACAATGTTTGACATCATGGCCTAGACGTGTCACCCAAAATCTCCTTTAGGCCACTAAAAAATTGCAAGAAAATCCTACTTCCTTCTCACTCGCCAAATTCATGTTGTGTCTTGTGGTTACCGCCTTATATTTTGGATCCCAAATCCACAACAAGTTAGCAAACTGCAACTTCTCATCCAATCCAAACTTGGGTTTGGTGAAAAGTTGCTAACTTTGCATGCAAATCTCATTCCTTGGAGCTTTCTGAGCTGAGGTGAGTTTGATCACTTGTGGTCCTTTCTTGCTGTAAAAGAAAGAGGAACCCTACCATTACATATGGTCCAATGTTTTACTAATTGTTAACCCCATTTGATGTGGCAGGGCATGTATGATCTGAGCCAGCGTGTTTGGTGAGCATAGATCAGAGATTTGTTTAGAACATTTGAAGAGCAACATTTTTGTTTTCTTTCTTTTATCCTGTTAGTCCACAAAAATGGCATTGGCAGCTACATACAAAGTGATTCTAGGGACAATTGGCTTTCTAGTCTTCTGGGTACTAGCAGTTTTCTCCAATGTCCCTATCCTACCCATAGGGAGGACAGCAGGGTCCCTATTAGGGGGCATGCTCATGGTCATCTTCCAAATTCTGACTCCAGAAAAGGCATATGCAGCAATCGACCTCTCAATCCTTGGCCTTCTCTTCGGAACCATGGTTGTCAGTTACTATCTCCAGAGAGCAGACATGTTCAAGTATCTAGGGAAGCTTTTAGCATGGAAGAGTACAGGACCTAAAGACTTGCTTTGTCGTGTCTGCATTGTCACCGCCATTTCAAGTGCTTTGTTCACAAATGACACCTCATGCGTCATCTTGACTGAGTTTGTGTTGAAACTTGCTAAGCAGCATAATCTACCTCCTCATCCTTTCCTCCTAGCTCTCGCCACAAGTGCGAATATTGGATCATCAGCTACTCCCATCGGGAATCCGCAGAACCTTGTTATAGCGATTAAGAGTGGTATCACTTTCTGGGATTTCCTCATGGGAATTTTTCCAGCTATGCTTATCGGGGTGTTTGTCAATATTCTGCTTCTTCTGGTTTGGTATTGGAAGGTGTTGTCTGTGGAGAAGTATGAAGCAGATGAAACTGAACAAGTTGTGGTGGATGAGGATGCAACTACCTTTGTACTGGAATCTACATCTACATCTCAGGTTGAAAGCCTCAGAAATCGAGGAACACGAAAAGAGTTGTTAATAGGTGATGGATCTTCCCCAGAACATGAAGGAACCGTGAGCCCACAAGCCGAGACATCCATTGTACCATCAGGCGGAGAGGAAACTTGTGCTGCAAGACTGAAAAGATTAGTATGGAAGTCTTGTGTTTATCTTGTTACTGTCTGCATGTTGATTGGTTTGCTTTGGGATCTTAACATGTCTTGGACAGCATTAACTGCAGCGCTTACTCTTGTTGTTCTCGATTTCAAGGATGCTCGGCCTTCTTTAGACAAGGTAATTAACAATAATCATGTTTAGTTTTATTCATGTTACAGAGGGTAAATTTACTGTTTTGGCGTTTCTTGGTTCAGGTTTCATATTCCCTTCTAGTTTTCTTCTGTGGAATGTTCATCACAGTTGAAGGGTTCAACACAACTGGACTACCAGATGCTTTCTGGGACTTACTGGAGCCATATTCCAAAGTCAACAAGGCTTCAGGTGTAGCAGTACTATCCATTGTGATACTGGTACTGTCAAACGTGGCTTCAAATGTGCCAACAGGTATGCTCATGCTAGTTGCTTGTGAGTCACGGCAGTGCAGCTGTTAAAACATAATATGTGCTTGTTTCTTGTGGCAGTTCTTTTGCTTGGAGCGGATATTGCAGCATCAGCAGCTACTCTATCCACGGACTATGAAAAAAAGGCGTGGCTGATTTTAGCTTGGGTGAGCACGGTCGCAGGGAATTTCTCCCTCCTGGGATCGGCTGCCAACTTGATCGTCTGTGAACAAGCCCAACATGCTCCTGAATTCAGATACACATTGACTTTCTGGAAACACCTCAAGTTTGGACTCCCATCCACACTGATCGTTATCGCCATTGGTTTGACTGTTATGTAAGGATAAACAGAACCAAACTCTTAAGAAGAATAGTAGAAAAAAAAAGGGATCATTTTGGTCATTAATACTTGGTTTATATTGCATTACCATTCCATTAATCTGTTTGCCAGTTTGCTGAGAAGTATCCACTTTATTTATAGCTCTTTTTCCAAGATGTAGATTGCTTGCTATGGTTATGTTTTTTCTGAAATGAAGGTATTTTTTTTACAGATGACAGACATATCTGTACTTGCTGCTTCATTTGATTGTGTTATTAATTTCTGGTCTGTTACTGCTTACTGATCAACCACCATAGCTGAAGAAACAGAAGCTATCTGTTCAGTACAGCCTTCATTGAATGCGTGTTGGTTTGTTTGAGAATCGCTCTT
The DNA here is from genome assembly GCA_024586325.1 of Stellera chamaejasme. NCBI lineage: Eukaryota > Viridiplantae > Streptophyta > Magnoliopsida > Malvales > Thymelaeaceae > Stellera > Stellera chamaejasme. The sequence continues at coordinate 5,213,344 of CM044982.1, read as the reverse complement.
ACTTAGACTGATCAAAGTCAATCATGGGAAAAATAAATAAATAAAGACCCAAGTAAAATAATTATTTCAAATCACACTGAGTTTGATATTTTACAAAAGGAATAAAACACACAAGTCCTGAACTGGTAACATGTGTCTGGGTAAAATGTTTTCAGCATCCCTGCGATTGAGTAAGCAAGTTCACAACAGAATATTGTTCCTTCAGCTATGTAAAGCATTCAAGCTGAGGAAATCTGGTTCTGCTTCTTTTGGTAAACAGTCTCACAAACCTGGTCACTGGGCCGACTCGACCATCTCCACACTGACATCCCAAAGCTTCTTGGCTAACTCTGCATCCCTGGCCTGTTCAGTTGTTTTGGCAATATTGGAATCACTGAAAAATTCGCCCGTAACTCCCTTCACATCTGGATGCAATGCCACATAACATGTCGTAGCTGCCCCCTACATGCAGATGATTCCGCAGTTATATATATGGTTGAATCATTAGATCCTAAACAATCTTCTGTCCCCAGATTCATATTGCACCTCAGCAGAAGTCGTTACCTGTTGGATATTCTTCATTAAAAACTTGCCTGCTACGTTGACAATCCCTACATCAAGCCAATACAACACAGAGTTTGAAAATCCAGAGCATTATTTGTTCGAATATTTGGTGCGTATATCTGACTTCATGGAATGGAATATAGAATTACCATTAACAATGTTACTGTGACGGAATAGATTGGTGACTATCAATCCCGGATGAAGAGAATTAACAGTAATATCAGTTCCTTCTTCCTGTTCAAGCACAAAAAAAATAAACTCGGTTCATCAGGTTGTAGAAAGTAAGATGAGGGTAAGGTTTCTGCTATCAGAGTAGAAATCTCAACAAACCTTCAGGCGTCTTGCCAGTTCATTGGCATGCAAGATATTAGCAAGCTTTGATTGACCATAAGCGTATTGCTTACCATACCTGTGCATGGATAGATCCAGTCATAACTCATAACTAATAATGACATGAAAGTTTTTTCTTATCCACATCAAATTTGTTGAATAAACATAGAAAAGTCATGCTGGTTCAATTATATCCGATCCTTTAACACCTGTTTAGTGTCTCCTCAGCATCAAACACACGTAAGCTCAACTAAACTGGATCCTTGACATGAACAATGTACTTACAAGTAAACACACCCGTTTCAGAATCTTCACAAGGCAAATGAATACACAAGAATAATGACCTTTTATTTCAGGTTTTCCCCGTTGCTTATAAGCAAAACATAAAAGAGAACATTTCACAACCTACTATGAGAAATGCAGCATTACCCTGATGGATCATTAATCTTATCAAATCGAATTCCTTCACGGTATGTCATCCTATGCGCTTGTGAAGACACAATCACAATTCTTCCTTCTCGTTTGCTTTCCCGTGCAGTCTTCCTCATCTTATCCAACAAAAGATTCGTCAAAAGGAAGTGGCCTGTAGAAAGTTTTAAAAGCTTTAATTCTCCGGATACAAGGCTTGGCAGTTCAGAAACCGGATGAGCGAAAAATATTTCATGTTTTGCCATGAAGGATCATTTAACTTCAAACCCCATTGTTAAGTAGATAGCAAGAATATAAAAACAGCAGTATGGACTTATGGAGTTCCAGAATGAATGCCCTGAAATTCCATTAGCACTTTACCAGCAAGAGATTGATGTTACTTAAAACTCCAAGTTAACCCTACATTTGTGGACGTTTGAGGCCTTGGTGCACTTGAAGATAAAAGGTTCACACATAACTGATATGGGCTAAAATGTCAAAGATGCAACAGAAATAGATGGAAGATCATACCCAGGTGATTTGTAGCGAACTGAAGTTCTATATTGTCTTTAGAAAGCATAAAAGGGCATGCCATAACTCCTGCGTTATTGCTGCCAAAACATAAACCAAAGACACCCTCCTGCTCAGTAATTTGTGAATCGAACAAGTGCAGACTTATTATAAGTAAATCTTTCGCTTACATGAGAAGGTTAAGTGGACGGCCTGAGGAGTTATAGGCTGCTGCAAAGTTCCTCACAGAAGCCAGTGAGCTAAGATCCAACTCCATTGCATCAACCTTGGCATTGGGGATTTCCTTTACAATAGCATCTCTGACATCTTTACCAGCAGACACGTTCCTCACCGCCATGACCACGTCCACCCCACGAGACGCGAGAACTCGCGCAGTCTCACTGCCGATGCCACTTGAGGCTCCTACAAAATGTCAACTTTCACCATAAGCAGAAAGACACTAGCACGGAACAACAAGAAAGATGCGCCTTTTATCCTCATTTGTGTTATCAACTGGGACCAAGATTCAATTCAGACTCCATGATTCAACGGCAAAGCTCAATATAATTAATAATGCCCCGATTAAAAGTTAAAACTTGCCGAAACCCCAGATATATATAAGAGATGGAGAGAACAAGAGAAACTTATACCGGTGACGATGGCGGTGATACCGGTGGCATCAACCCCGCGAGTAACATCCTCAGCGGTGGAAGATGATGAGAAGCCAGATGGTCCCTTCTTCCAAAATGGCCACATGCTTCGCTTGCTTGCCTGAAGCTCCAATAAATTCCCTCAATCTCTCTCACTCTCTCTCTCTGTCGCTGACTCTTTGTGTGACTGCTATGTGGGCTCAGGCTCTCGGCTCACCTATACAACACAAATAAAGCCTAATCCCAGATAAACCATCCATTGTTTTTATCATCGTCAATCACCCCATGAATTTTCATCCACCTACAACACTTAGAGGGCAACCTAAAACACTTGAAAAATGAGAGGTCAATATATAATTGTTTAATTAATTGGACTTGGGTTTTCAGATTACCTTGTAACTGATCCATTAGACTAATGAGTGAAATATCACCTAGATAATGATTATCATATTACCATTATTACTCCATCGATTTCTTTTTAACATTTCATCTGTCCCCAATTAAACCTATACATTGTATAGGCGTGAACACTAAGGTAAATGTAGATTTGATATAATTGTTTTTTAGTAGAGATTGCACAAAAACAATATAGAAAAAAGTAAGGATAAAATAATTATGATTTGGTAACTTTGGAATAGAGATATATCATTTAAAGAAAGTGTGGGACGACCAAAAAAAGAAAATGTGTAAAATCATGAGCAGTTACATTTCTTTTTCGGCATCTAATCTGTATACTTCCTTTGTCCCTTAAAATTTGCTACAATTTACTTTTTACGTTGCCCAAAAAGAACTTGCTACTAGGGCTGTTAAACGAATCGAGCCCGTTCGAGCTCGGCTCGAGCTCGAGCTCAAACGAGCCTGTCGAGCCGAGCTTTTTCGAGCCTCGAGCTCGAGCTCGAGCCGTTTTCGAGACTCGAATAATATACGAGCCGAGCTCGAGCCCGACGAGTTCGGCTCGTAAGGTTCGTGAGCCTTAACGAGCTCGCGAGCCTAACGAGCTCACGAGCCTAACGAGCTCGCGAGCTCGTTTGGGGCCGAATCGAGCCTAACGAGCTCGAGCTCGCGAGCTCATTTGGGGCCGAATCGAGCCTAACGAGCTCGAGCTCGCGAGCTCGTTTGGGGCCGAATCGAGCCTAGCCGAGCTCGCGAGCCTAACGAGCTCGAGCTTCACGAACCTTCGAGCCGAGCTCGAGCTGTCTTCTCGAGCTCGAATTCCGGGCTTATAGAAAGTTTTTACACCAATTTTACTCTGTTAACTCTATTTTCTCTTTCCACTAAAAAAAGTCAATTTTGTCTTATATACATATTTTACCTCTTTAGCATCAAGTCAATACACATTCTTAGTCTACCTGCGAGTCAAATTGTTGAGTATATATTTTTTTCTTTAACATTTTAGCTCGTAAAGTTAAGTAACTTGTATACATAAGGTAAACCACTATATCTAGTTTCTAGAAGAAAAAAAATTCTAATTTTGTTAGCATAATCTTTATAGTAAGAAATTGAATCAAAATAAAGTAAACTTTTTTTAGAAAAGCCAAAAATATCAATTTATCATTTCGATAACTTTTTAAAATGATAGATTAATAAAATAATGCTGAAAAAATAGAATTAAATAGGGATGGAGAACTTGTTGAATGAGATAAAAATTCATACCATAAAGCATAGGGAATAAAATGCATTTTGGTCCTTATGATATAGTTTTCGTATCACCGAGATATCGAGGAGAACAAGCCACGCCGCGCTAGAGCCCAGCAAGCTCGAGCTCAGTATTGTGAAGATTAGGCTTGGCCTGAGCTCGGCTTGAAATCCATCCGATCCCAAAATCTGGCCGAAGCTCGACTCGTGAAAAATTTGAGCTCGACTCGATAAGAGAGTTGGATAGGGTCGTTTTAGTTTGGCTCGAACCTTAACCAGGCTCATAAGCTCGAAAATTCCCTGCTCTCAATGAATTAAAAGAGTATCATGGATAGTTCACGTATAACTCGATAAGGCTCGTGAGCTTTTTGAGTCGAGCCTGGCTCGTTTAATATACGAATTTAAAATTCGGCTCGAACTCAAGGCTCGTGAAGCTCGGTACGTTAGGCTCATAAGAACTTGAGCTCGGGCCGACTCGTTTCATTTCTCACTGAGTCCTAACTTTTTCATCCATTCATTCTACTGTATGTAACCCCATGTATGTTTGTGTTGCCTTTAAAATGTAGGGAAATTAACAAAAACCACTCTAAGGTTTGTCATAATCTCCACTCCCCCTCCGTATTTTTGGAATTCTCGAAAATCCCCCCTAAGGTTTGTGAAATTATACAAAACCCCCTAGAGCTAACTTCCGTTAAAAATTTTATGTTAGATTTTAGGATTAATTAAAAATTTTGGATACTAAAATTCCAACTCTAACAATTTTACCTAAATATTTTAAAACTTTCACATTTTTATCCTCAAATATCATTGCCGCCGACCTCCATCTTCCTTCACCATCACCATCACCATCACTTTTCACCACCCACCTGATGTCTCCCTAACACCGCCGCGCCACGCCGACACCAGCTGGCCATCCCACGTCGCTGGACAGCCTTTGACGGAGGAGAAATCAGTAACAGCTCGCCGATCCGTTTTCACCACCCATTTGCTCGAATCCGCCGGAAATCAACCACTGAAGGTCACCTACGCCACCACCACCAGCTGCTGTAGCCTTTATCTTCACGTCCTTGCCCATCACACATAGCCGAAACAAAAATGGAGGAGAAATCGTTGCCGACCTGCTTCGTGACCAACTAGCCGCTTTTTGTCCCCTCCGACGCCGCAGACCGCCGTACCATCACCGGCACACCTCCAACCATCCAATCTACCGTCGAAAACGTTGATTTCGTCGTCGACCTCTATCCACGCGAGGAAAGGGGTAGGAGGGAGAGAGGGAGAGAGATAGAGAGGGAGAGAGAGTGTAAAGTGAGATGATAAAGAACAACAAAGGGGGAGGAGGGTGGCAAGGGAAGGTTGATGGTAGGGGATATTTGGGGATAAAAATGTGGAAGTTTTAAAATATTAGGGTAAAATTGTTAGAGTTCGAATTTTAGCATCCAAATTTTGTAATTAAACCTAAAATCTAACCAAAAATTTTAACGGAAGTTAGCTCCAATAGGGTTTTTGTATAATTTCACAAACCTCGGGGGAATTTTTCGAGAATTTCGAAAATACAGGGTGGAGATTATGACAAACCTTAGAGGGTTTTTTGTTAATTTCCCTCAAATGTAACTTTTTTATGGTTACTAACACACCAGCCAACAACCAGAAGTATATGTTCTATTATCACATAGGGAAAAATGTCTTTTTTTGCCACTAACGTTTGACTATTGGACCCTTTATGCATTTATTTTTTTGAGCGGTTCGAGATTGCCACTAACGTTTATGTTTTTTGTCCCCGTTTACCAGTAATCATTAAAAATTTCCACGTTGACATCTTTATTTCCACTGTGGCTGGTCCTTGATGATGTGGCAATCCTAACCGGTTCTCTCCTGACCCGACGACAGGTCCAACTCCACCACAATCAACGGCCACCACCATGAATGGACCAAGAGCAAATATTAACATAGATATTAAAAAAAAACAACACAAATTTAAAACAAAAAAAAAACAAAAATGAAGGGTTTCAGCTTACCTGTGACGGTGAAGCGGTGACAAAACAGAGGAAGGAGGTGGCGGCTCAGATCTGCAGCAAAGCAAAAAAGAAAAAAGAAATCACATGATCAATCGTTGCTATGAGAACCAAAAATTGATGATTTGGGGTTAAAATCTAACCAAAAAGGGAGGAAGAGGGTCGTTCTTACCTGTGCCGGCAACGAGACCAATAGAGGACTTGGAGGGTGGCGACGGGACCAAGGATGAAATTGGGCGGCGGTGGGTTTTTTTTGTAGGAGAGCATATCGTGTTCTGTCTGGGTGAAGGGGAAGATGGGTAAATCACACGTCACCCTAACAGACCCACCACGTGGATGCCACTGGATGCCACGTTTACAAAAAAATTGACATGTCATAGCACCGTAACGGAATATGCTTGAATATTCTCGCCGTTAGTCAAAGTAATGACAAAATGGGTCTAAAAAATAATTTTAGTGGCAATTTTGGACTGGAAAACTAAGAAAAAAAATGCAAAAACGAACCGCTTTAAAAAATAAATGCATAAAGGGTCCAATAGCCAAACGTTAGTGGCAAAAATAGACTTTTTCCCATCACATAGGTTGAATGATCAAGCTTACAAGTTACAACTACCCGCCGAGGTTAGACAAAACCTGCAGTCACTCCGTCCGGTTTTCGGTTTTGAGAAGCCTTGGTCAAGAACCGGTCAAAATCGGTGATTTTCTTTTTTATTTGCATATTTTTGAAGAAATTTTTCCAAAACTCCCAAATTTTTATTACTAATTTTAATTTATTCTACATTTGTTTATAAATTCATATTTAACACTTTAATTTTTTAAATATTTTATCATAATATCTTTTAAAAAATTTGTAAACTATAATATAAACATAAAAAAATAATTTTCAGTTATTTTAAATTATTATTTTCAATTACATAATTAATTAAAATATAGAATATTGTTTTTCTTCTTATAAAATGACTAATTTATATTTTAAACTATTATTTTGGTATAAAAATGTGTATTATTATTATTTCATATTTAGATTATTTCATGATAATTCTATACAGTGAATGATAATAGCTGACTTTAAACCACCTACCAACGAAGAATGAGCAACTTTGATTTCTAAAATATGTTCTGTTTTATATTAGGCAACATATTCTCAAATTGAAAAAAAATAATATTATTTACACAAAAACAGCACCACATGATCCTTAGGGCAGTCGTCTCCAAGTAATCCGGACATTGAACCGTAAAATTGATGGTTCAAGGTTCAATTGGTTGAATCGGTGATTGGACCGTTATTTTTTACTCCCGATGGGTCGGAGCAATCAACCAATCCCCCCATGAACTGTTACTCCTCGAACTCCTGTTCTGGATCCAAAGAAATGACAACACCTGGATATCTGCAAGGATCTTGGAGGCATGCCACGGAGTGTTTTGCATGGTCAAGCCATTACGCGCTTTCCAAATTGCCCAAGCAGTAACAAAGACAATCGCTTGCCACACCTGTCTTGAAGAAGTCGGAACCTGGGAAATAAAATCACCATTTATAATATCCATGAAATCAATCGACCTAAACATCTCCATGTTGCACCAAGTTGCCACCGCCGCCAAATCTCTATAACCATCTGGACAAAGACACTAAAGCATGATCCACGTTTTGCCGCATCGAACAAAGAGGGCATAGAATAGAATCTATTTCATCCCTCTCTGTTGTAATCGAGCTCGAATCGGGATGTATCGTGAGATGCACGCCAAATGAACACGTTCACTTTTAAGGGTGCCTTGTTACACCAAAGATGCTCGAATGTCGTGGTTGGTAGTTATTTTTTACTCTTACAAATTAGTAATAAAGTACTCATCTTATAGAATTACAACAAATCAATTCATATACAATGAGGACTATTATTATTTATTGCCAGATGAAGGGTTGAAAATAATAACTCTGGAAAATATATGTACTTGTTTGTACAAAGAATAAAACTTTGATGGATGATTTGAAGTTAAATATATAAAACCCTAAAATGGAGCCCCTACAACTCAAATCTCACTCCCCCCACTGCACCAATCTCTAAATCTTCAATCTTCTCCTGCATCTTCTCTCATTCATTCTTTTCCACTTTACATTTTCTTTCTTTCTTTACATTCTATTATTATTTACTCTTTTCTGTTTATTTCTTTTGTTCCTTGTTCGTTTATTTCTTTGCTTTCCTGCAGATTACGAAGACTAGATCTAAGTTTCTCTCTCTTTTTTTTGTCGGATCTGATTTTTGTTCTCTTTATTTTCATAAAATCACCGGTTCACCGGTTTCAGGTTCAAACGGTTTTAACCGATTTTTTTACCACTGCTCTGTAAAATGCCGGTTCACGGTTTACCAGTCCAACCGGCCGTTCCGGTTTTTAAACTAGACAGTCCGATGCAGTATAGAGACCAACAAAGGAACCTGCTCAGGTTGTTGGTGGTGTCGCTCATCTAACTGGAGTTGAAGGCCGACCACTGTGGCTGCCTGTCGTCTCATACCCACACACACAAATTGGTCGCTTTCTTAGCTACATACCATTGTGGACTATGACTCTATTTGGGAAATACAATGGTTGAAATCATACCATAGTGTCTATTTCAATCCGTTGCAACATTTTGGATAATTTTTTAATTATTGAAATCAAATAGCTAACAACTAGATTAAAAACTATCGTTGATAGTTTTTTTCATAATACAACAGTTACTTGAAAAAACTATTACTAAACACACACTATGTATAATACTTCATCCGTTCCCAAATAATTTTACACATTTTCATTTTGGTTGTCCTTAAAAAATTATACATTTTCCTTAAATGGAAACTTATCTCCTCTAAAATTATCAAATTATCCATACTTTAACTTTTTCTATTTCGTTTTTTGTGCAACCTTCACTCAATGGTTATTATGTCAAACTATATAAAATCTTACATTCATCTTAATCTCCACACCCACACAAAGTGTAGAATTAATTGGGGACGAGAGGAGTATGTATAGTCACTTGAAAAAACTATGGTTAAAAGAACCGGACTGGGCCGTCCAATTCAACCGGTTAAACCGTGAACCGTCATGCTATCTGATCTTGGTGCCGATTAACAAGTGAATGAATCAAGAACTGGTCAAAACCGGTAATTAATTGAATCTTGGTTCTACTTTCTCTAAATTACAAAATAGTCATTAAGTTGTATTTTTTTTGTACAAATAAGTCCTTTTATACTATAAAAACTCTATTCTCAACCTTTAATTTTCAAAATAAACACCAAGATTTATTCTTTGTTTACAAAGTATGGATTATTATGTTTGTATGATTTTAATGCTACCTTTGTGATTTAATTATTTATTAAATATACATTTTAGAAAGTAATGGTCCAACTACCGGCTCAATCGATTCAACTATTTAAACCTTGAACCACTGAGTTTATGGTTCAATACTCGGTCCGATTTTTTTAACCATGGAAAAAATTGTTACCAAACACACACTAATAGGGGTGTTCAAAAAACCCGCAAAACCGAGAAACCGAATAGCATGATCCGAAACCGAAAAAATCCATGAACCGAAGAAACCGATAACCAACGGGTTCTAATTTTAGAAACCCGTGGATACCCGAACCGATCCGCATATGCCTATTTACAAATAAATTATCTAAAATTGCTTATTTCATATCAATTTTTCTTTAAATTTCTTTTATATTATGTGTGAAAACCCATTTATACAACAATAATACATGATTTGCAATATTATATTATTGTTCTATTTATGCAAACTACTTTTCTTCATTTTGATGCTCTAGATATGTACATTTATGATGCAAAATTTTAGAATATCTCCAAGTAAATTGAAATTTTTATAGAATAATTATACTTAGGAATACCCGCGATCCGAACCGCAAAAAACCGTAAAAATCGGATACCCGCACTCGGTGGGGCGGATACTATTTTTCTCACCATCCGCCCCGTGCACACCCCTACACACTATATATAATCATGTTCCTCCTAAATTGTAGTTTTTTTCTTTAAATAGTGTAAAAGTAGGAGTTGAACTAAGACTGTCAACTAAACTAGACCTCAGAATTGTGACATCTATTTTAGCTCCAACATCTAAAGTACAAAGAAAAATATTGGCCTTATCACGTGACTTTGATCTTTCTCTGACCTTCCAAAATGGAAAACACAAAAATGGATAGTCTTTGGCCAAACCTCAGACATTCTAAACTTTAGGCAAGATTGTCTTTAATCTGTAGTTGCAAAGTTTTGGCTAGTAGCCAATGCTGGGTGCTTCTGTTTGGCCAAATTCAAACTAAAGTCCCAAAGTCTCATGGCCAACTCTAAATCCCTAGCCTGATGAGTTGGTGTGGCTATATTGCAATCTGTAAAATATTGGCCACTCACCCCCTCCACGCCAGGATGCAATGCCACATAGCATGCTGTAGCAGCCCTCTGTACATATAGATTAATGTGAAATCATCATTAATTGATTTATTCACGCTCTTAATGAATTAATTAATTATAAGGATCAAAACAATAATTATAATCCACGCATGCATGCGCACCTGCTGCATACTCCTCCACACGAATCTTCCCAGCATGTTCACAAACCCTGCAACATAAAAAGATCTTACAGTTGTATGCTTAAAAGATGCATCTTTTGGAAGAGTGGAAACTCTATATATTGAAAACAAACCCCTGATTAATCATTTCCATCTCATGTGGAGCATCCCACTAAAGTTAAAAGAAAATTTTCTCTTACAGCTATCCGACCAACCATGTCAGACGGCCCTAAGTGTTAGGCAGTGAAGACGTAAGACATGAATAAAATGAATGTCGCGGAGATGCGAATACTTCGATGGATGAGTGGACATACACTAAGAGATAGAATAAGAAATGTGAGCATTTGGGCTTAGTGGGAATAGCACCAATTAAAGACAAAATTAGAGAATGTCGATTTAGATGGTTTGGGCATATACAAAGAAGACCATTAGATGCACCAGTGTGTACAACTTATAAGTTAAATTTAGGAGAGTTTAAACGATGTAAGGGAAGGCATAAACTTGCATGGGTAAATCTAGTTGAGAGGGATCTTAAGCTACTAGAAATTCCGGAGGAGTTCATTACAAATAGAGCGGAATGGAGACACGTGATTCATGTAACTGACCCCAATGAGTTGAGATTAAGGCTCGGTTAATTAATTATCTCATGTGGAACATGGGAGGACCAGGGTACCATCACATATAATGGCTATAACTAATTAAATAACGGCTTAATTACTGACCTTCAATAATAGAGCTATAATGGAAGAGATTGGTGGCAATCGCCCCTGGATGAATAGAATTGGCAGTGATATGTGCGCCTTCTTCCTGCATGCATGCTCAGGAGGATCATTGGCAAGCTCACAATTAATTGTAACTAAATATACATTAATTTGAGATTGAAGATGCTAAGCTGTTCTTAATTAGAGGACCAGTTGTCATCTGGGAAAAATGCCCAAAGAGGCCTAAAACTTTTATCTGCTTTTGGCGTTTTAGGCCTAAAACTTATCGACTTCGAAACGTTGGCCTAAACGTTACCTCCGTTGATGGGTTGAAGGCCTAAATCGCCAGCTGGCCGACGGAATTCCGACGTGGACAAGTGACGGAGTTAAATGCTGAGGACGCAGCTCTGCCGTGGCAAAACGACGTCGTTCTGGTCTTGGCAACAATTAATTAAACGCTGAGAAGACGACATCGTTTTGATCCTGGCTCGGACAACAAGTATACGTTCACAGAACGACGTCGTTTTTGGTTTGGCTCCAGAAAACTTATTAGCATACTTAGCATATTTTAATTCNGTAGANGCAGAAGCGGTGGACACGAGAAAAACACGAACTCGAAAAGAGAACCGTAGTTGTCGAAGCTTTTGCGTGGAGGGCCAGCTCTGTTCGGTGATTCGAAGACAGCAGATTGAGGAGGGGACCAGTGCGCAAAGGGAGGGGCCGGCTTCCACTGTCATTTTCGGCCGAAGAGGAGGTAAGGAGTGAGTTTAGGGTTTTTCTATTTGACCAAAACAATTCCTTCCTTTTCCTCATAAACTACAACAAATCTGTCCTTATGCATTAGTGGGACTCTAATTATTGTGCAAACTAGTTAATCACGGTTTTTAAGGTTTGGGGGTTAAGGGGGAAAATGCCGAAAGAGAATGCCGAAAGAGGCCTAAAACGTTTACGGTTTTCGCGTTTTAGGCCTAAAACTTATATGGTTTTCGCGTTTTAGGCCTAAAACGTGACTTATTTAGTTTGTTTGATTTAAAATACTTACAGGATGTGTGATTCAAGAGGCAACATTGTATTTTTCTACGATGGTACAATTGATTGGAGGGGAGGCATCGGTAATTATGTAGGGGGGTGATCAGAAAAGTGTAGAGTTCGATGCCGACCACCTAAATTACCGTGATCTGTTAGAGCTTGTGGGGGAGTGTACAAAAACGAAGTTTACTAAACTGTACTATGCGGATCCTTTGGAATGTGGAGAGGATGGTATTAAAGATATAAAAAATTCCGATGATTGTATTCGAGTAATGTCGGATATTATTTGTAAAAGTGGGTCAGTATATGTTTTACTGGAACATGATCAGTATTCTGTGAAGCAGACAAAGATTGGTGAAGGTAGTGGTGTGGCAGAATTAAAGGTAGTTTATGAAGAAGGTGAGGATGATTTAAGTGAGGGTGAGGGTGAGGGTGAGGATGAGGATGATGGTGAGGACGATGGTGAGGGTGAGGATGATGGTGAGGGTGAGGATGAGGATGATGGTGAGGATGATGGTGAGGGTGAGGGTGAGGATGATGGTGAGGGTGATGATGACGGTGGAAAGGATGATAAAATAGACGAGGGGAGTGAAATATTGGAGAAGTTGCGTGGTCATTGGAAGAAAGGTGAAGATGATGAGGAGGATGACTTGATTGATAGTTCTTACTTGAGTGATGATGATGATGAGCTCAATGAAATCAGGAGCAACGTGAGAGAGTTCAAGAAGAGATGGGCTGTTAAAAAATTCAGAGTTGAGATGTTATGCGCAGGTCAGAAAACTCTCTTTGATGAGCAGGTGGGCGAGCAGCCAAGGGCTGTTGATAATTGTGGTTTCCCAAAATATGACCCGAAAAGTAGTAATCCTGAGTTTGTTGTCTCTCAAGTTTTTAGTGACCCTGCAGAGTTTAAAAAGGCGTTATCTGACCATTCTATTGCTGAAATGCGACCTATTAGAACAACAAAAACTGGTCCGAATGGGTTAGAGCCGTATGTAGAGGAGAAGGTGCCCTTGGAAGATTTCTCTTGGGTTTGACAATGAGCAGGCTACTACCATGTTAAGACATTGGTTCAGCCGCACACTTGCGGCATTTCTTTCAAAAATAAAAAAATTGGTGCAAAGTGGTTGGCGGATAGATTCATGCAGAGATAAAGGCAATGCCAACCATTAAAAATACAGCATTTAGAACTCTTGTGAGGATGATTGGGTGCTGAAATCAGCAAGGATGTGGCCTCCAACACCAAGAACAGGGTCTTCAAGAAGATCGTGGATCATACATGAAGGAGTATGGATTCTGCTGCGTATGTGGAAGAATTAAGGTTAAGAAATCCTGGCACCACTTGTTTGCTAAAGTTGGATAAGGCTTCGGAGGGCTCTGATAAGCACATCTTCAACTCTTTTTATGTGTGCTTTGATGCTTTGAAAAAGGGATTCATAGCTGGATGTAGGACAATAATTGGAGTTGATGGATGTTGGCTCAAAGGCGTATGCAAGGGAGTGTTGTTATCTGCTGTTGGTCGAGATGGTAATGACCAAATGTACCCCATCGCCTGGGCAGTGGTGAAGGTGGAGAACACTGAATCATGGACTTGGTTCTTGCAAAATCTTATCAATGATTTGGGCATTGGTGAAGGATTTGGTTGGGCAATCATAAGTGACAAGCAAAAGGTAATATTCTGATTTTAACGTAGCAACTGTGTGTGCTTTAAATGCAATGTTATTAATATATTGTCTTACTGTTTTCCTGTTTTCGTGCAGGGGTTACTGAACGCCATTCAGTCCCTGTTGCCACTTGTGGAGCATAGAACGTGCGCAAGACATCTATACTCAAACTTTGCTGTTCAGTACAGAGGCCCTTCTACAGAAAATATTCTGGGATGCCTGCAGATCGACTAATGAGAAGGATTTCAAGCTTCACATGAGCAAGTTGAATGAGAGAACGCCTGATGGTCACTTATGGTTAGTTCAGAAAGATCCGTCAAAATGGTGTAAGGCTTTCTTTAATGACATGATTAAGTGTGATGTGGTGCATAATAATCTGACTGAAGCTTTCAATGGGTGGATCTTAGATGCTAGGTGTAAGTCAATTCTATCGTTGCTAGAAACTGTGAGAGGGCAAGTTATGGTCAGATTGCATACACAGAGGATGCTTGTGCAAAATGGGTTAGGAATATGGACCCAACATTTTCAAGAAACTGGAAAAGGTTAAGAAAGATAGTCTATCATGCACATGTTTTTGGAATGGGGACAAGGGGTTTGAGGTCAGAGATGAAGAAAATATAACTTTTACTGTTAATGTGCAAAATAGGACGTGTGATTGCGGGGCTTGGCAGAAAACTGGTATACCTTGCAAGCATACATGTCTTTATTGCGAGGTATACAGATGAGGAACTGAGGGTTCTTAGATGAGTTTTACAGCCGGCATAAGGTTTTGGAAACCTATTCATTTATGATGAATCCTGTTCCTAGCAGAAATTTTGGGAGAAGGATACAAATGAACATTCACCTGAGCCACCAAAGATTCAAGAAAACTAAGGGTAGGCTGACAAGTAAGAGAAAACTGGATCCTTTAGAAATGGTTAAAGGCAACAGAATGTCAAGGAAAGGTGGGTCAGTAACATGTTCAATTTGCAAGGAAAAGGGTCACAACAAGGGTGGTTGTCCACAAGTAAGCTTTCAACCAAACACTTGGTTGTTTATTTATACTTCTGATTTCTAACAGTTGCTTATTTATATTTCTAATTTGTAGAGAACACTGGCGCAACTAGCTGAAAGGAAAAAAAGAAAAGACAAGAGCAAGGCAGCAGAGAACGCCAAAGAAGCTGAAAGGGTAAGGTCAGCCGAAGATGGTGAAGGGGTTTCATCTAAAAAAGGAAAATCTCCTTCGAAGAAGTCCTATGTGACTAGGCAGACTAGGCAGACTACTCAGACCACCACAACCCTTAACGTATGCACCACAACCCTTACTGTTATTACTTGGATTCATGCATGACAGTGGTATAGTTATTACTTAGTTATAGCTATAACATCATATTATTGATTTAATTGCAGCCTGGCAGAAAAGGTGAGCTAATACTTGGAAGGACAGCTGATCCTAAAAGGAAATCAGTCACTGTGAATAAGCTAGTGGATGAGGCTACAGCAGCAAAAAAGAAGCTAAAGATACCTGCAAGTTGGAAGGAAATTGACAATGAAGCAGCAAAGCAAGCTTTTTCTAAAGCGGTTAGACAGAAAACTGATTCTTTAATGGAGTACATAAGGGAGCAAAGGAGAAAGAAGAAGGATGCAGTCAACTGTGGACCAAGCTTTTTGTGACAGATTACAGGTTGTTGGTTAGGTGTTACTGAAGTTGGTTAGGTGTAAATGTATGGATGAATATTTTTGTACAAGATTACAAGTTGGATGAATCATTTTGTAAAAGATGTCAAGTTGGATGAATATTTTAGACAGATGGTTAGCTTTCTGTGATTCGGATGAATGAGATGTTCAAGTTGGTTAGCTTTCTGTGCTTCGGATGGATGAGATGTTCAGGTTGGTTAGGTGTAAATGTTCAGATTGTTTCTCAAGGTGCATCCAGAAATATATAGGACTACTGAATGTTAAATTGTAAAGTTATAGGCCCAGTTGTTGGTTAATACAGAAAGTTATAGGCTACTTACTGACTGATTTAAAAAGTTTTAGGCCTACATGTTTACGAATCTTGAAAGATATAGGCCTAAAAATTGTTACCTTGATAAGTTATAGGCCTGCCAAACGTACATATAATTAAAGGCCTACAGATTAGTTGGCGAGTCTACAAATTCATTCATTGATGCAACATAAATAAAAGGTTAAGGCCGATTAGTTGGCGAGTCTAGAAAGTTATAGGCCTACAGATTTGTACTCTGAAAAGTTGTAGGCCTAACAAACGTACATATCTTCCCATGAACAGAGGGGAGCAACAAACTCTGCATTCGTCCACTACTTCAAAACAAAGAATGACAAACAAGATACAACATAGAAAAATTAACACATTAATCTTCCCATGGATTCTCTTGTTCTCCGTTTGCAAACTCTTCAGTCGTTCATCTACGTATTTTCCCACGCTCCTTTGTGAATCTTCCATCTTCTGCTTCAATTTCGTCAGCTCCTCTTCAATGAAAACAGAATGACCCATGACACCAACACCTTCATTCTTCCCCACACCTTGTCCCTCGGCAGACCCAATTACCCCTTGCTTCAGTTTCTTCGACTCCAGCAACATCTTCATTATATGCTCTGGAATTGGTTCATCAATCCACTCACGGAACCCACAAAATCGATCCGTCCCGAACTGAGGGCAACCAAGAAATCGTCTTCCAAAGATTATACTCGGTCCACGCCGTCCTCACAATCGGTCGCATCTTACAGAAACAGAAGGTAGCGGGTTTACTCACCTGGCTAGTCGGCGTCGCGGAGGAAGATGACCCAAAGCTTCTCATTCTTGCTGCGACAGAGAACCTCGTACGAGGGAGAGGGAGTACTGAGATATGAATCAGAGGAAAATTTAGGGCGGACGCGAAGAATGAAGATGACGACTGAAAATGAAGAACAACTTAATAAGTGCCTGTTGCCAAGACCAGAACGACGTCGTTTTGCCACGGCAGAGCTGCGTCCTCAGCATTTAACTCCGTCACTTGTCCACGTCGGAATTCCGTCGGCCAGCTGGCGATTTAGGCCTTCAACCCATCAACGGAGGTAACGTTTAGGCCAACGTTTCGAAGTCGATAAGTTTTAGGCCTAAAACGCGAAAACAGTAAAAGTTTTAGGCCTCTTTGGGCATTTTTCCGTTGTCATCTAGCTAGTAACAAAAGCGATACATACTCTGCTATATATTCGGAAAGATTAATCCCATACCTTGAGGCGTCTTGCAAGTTCATTGGCATGCAGGATATTAGCAAGCTTCAACTCACCATATGAACGATACATGGCTGATACATGGCGTACCTGCATGCATCCAAGCTCACTAGGACTATTAGTATATGCTTTAAAGATTTTAAGCAACGTTTAAATTTTCAACTGCCATATAAGATTTTCATCCATCATTAATATTCAAAGTTTTGTCCATTACCCTGATGGATCATTAATTTGATCAAATCGGATTCCCCCGCGGTAGGAGAACACATGACCCCCCCATTAAAGAGACATTCACAATTCTTCCTTCTCTTTTACTTTCATGAGCACTCTTCTTCATGGTATCCAATAACAGATTTCTCAATAGGAAATGACCTGCACAAAGTTTTAAAAACGACTAATATTAAGATTAGCCAATTTAACTCTTTGAGATCACAAATGCATAACAATACTAACTCAAAGATCATTAAAAACATGGAACAAACCCAAGTGATTTGTTGCAAACTGAAGTTCTCTGTTGTCCTTGGAAAGCGCAAAAGCACTGATTACCCCTGCATTATTGCTATAGCAACAGAGAGGGGAAACACAAACATTTCTAGTTTCAGAGTTCATGGTGCAAGCCTCATCTGGGAATAACTAAACTTGTGTATGTGTAACCATTTAAGAAAGCTCTGGCAGATTTCATTGCCGAGTTACCTCAGGGGCCCGAAGGCAACCTTATAGAAGCCGAAGATAGCCCCATATGGACACTTTATGTAGATGGCGCTTCGGAAGCAGAAAGACAAGGAGCGAGATTAGTGCTTGAAGAACCGGAAGGCATGAAAGCTACCCGGTCAATCAAATTTAACTTTCCAGTCACAAATAACGCGGCTGAATATGAAGCCTTGGTTGCCGGACTGGAATTAGCTCATAAAGCAGGAATCCGGTCCCTACGGGCGTGCATCGACTCGAACCTCCTAGTTCAGCAGACAAACGGAGAATACGAAGTCAAAGAGCCCGGCCTCAAGAAGTACGCTGACATTGTTAAGAAGTTAGCCATACAGTTCAAAAGACTTACCATCGAGAAGATTCCACGGGTTCTTAATTCCGAAGCTGACATGCTCTCCAAGTCTTCATCTTACGACGAAGAAAGAGAGAACTCATGTATCAATTACCTTCGGGTATTCAGCATTACTTCGGGATGGAGAGCACCATACTGGAATTTTATCACCGAGGGAATTCTCCCGGAGGATCCGGTTGCGGCAAAACAGGTAAAAAAGAAGTCCAGCAAGTTCTTGATAGTAGGGAGTCAGTTGTACAGAAAGGGCTTTTCTTCGCCCCTCCAGAAGTGCATTGGCGAAGAAGAAACAGAAGAAGTCTTGAGGGAAGTCCATGAAGGTACCCGCGGGTCTCATATCAAGTTGGATGCGCTAGCTACGGTTATACTCCAGCAAAGCTACTTCTGGCCGAACCTAAAAGAAGATTCAAATAAGTTGGTCGACAAATGCAGGAAGTGCCATGAACATGCCCGAATACAGAGAGTTCCATCGGAGTATGTAACATCTTCGGACTACCCAATACCCTTTGCCGTGTAGGGAATTGACTTGATCGGGGCAATGCCAAAGGCGCCCGAAGGAGTGAAATATTACGTTGTCGCCGTAGATTACTTCACAAAATGGATAGAAGCCGAACCATTGGCCTCAATAACAGCGGACAACATCTGGGAGTTCGTCTGGAAGAACATTATCTGTAGGTTCGGGTGCCCGTCGCCGACAATGAGACACAGTTTACGGATGGAGGATTCCAAGATTTTACCGAGGAATTCGGCATCAAGCTTCACTTTGCTCCGGTCACGCACCCACAAAGCAACGGGCAAGTCGAAGTATCAAACCGAACCCTGAAAGACGGTTTAAAGAAAAGACTTGGGAGTGCTAAGGGAAATTGGCCCGGTGAACTCCCGCACATCTTATGGAGTTACCGGACTACTCCACGCAGATCAACAGGGAAAACTCCGTTTTCCTTAGCCTTTGAGTCTGAAGTTCTTATCCCCATTGAAGTAACCAACTCGTCTCTCCGGGTTATAAGTTTTGAAGAAAATACCAACGAACAAGGGCTAAGGACGAACATGGATTTCCTTGAAGGTAAAAGAGAATGGGCAGAAATTCGGAGGAAGACATTTCAGAAAAGAACTGTGGTTTCAGCAAATTTGAAAGTCAAGATAATAAGTATAAAGGTTGGAGACCTAGTCCTGCGGAAAACTAAACTGGGTTCCCGAAGACCTAAAGGGGACTCATTCGCCCCGAACTGGGAATACCTGTTTAGAGTAATCGCTGAAGAAAGAAATGGAGTTTACAAGTTAGCAGATTCGGAGAGAAGAGAATTTTCCAACTCATTCCATTCAGAAGCGCTTCGAAAGTACTATGTATAACCCAGAGTTAGTTAGATAAATACGTTTGGGAAAAAGATGTACGTTTTGAGACCAAAACTGTTCAAAAAATCCCGGAGGTTTCATTAATAAATCCCGAAGGATGCGTTACAATTCCCGGAGAACCTTCCAAAGAAATAAAAGAAAACGAATACGTATTAAGGAAAGTTAAATTCATTAGGATGAACTGGCTCCGGAGTTTTCAGGAATTCCTCCCCGCGCCATGATGGATCCATCGGGCGCTCATCCTGACTGTTTAACCCGGAGAGATCAGCGTGCAGGTTCCGCTCCAAAATTTGTCTCCGGGCAAGGCAGAAGCCTTGGTCGAATTTCTCGACAGACATTTGGACCGCGTCCTTCACGGCTTCCTCCCAGGCCTCATTCTCTTCCAAGACCGTTGCAGTTTCTTCCTTGGCTGCCTTGACCTCTTCCCGGAGATCCTAGAGGTCCTGCTCCGTGTGATTCTTGACGTTTTCAAGATTGACCTCAAGGTCCCTCTTCTCCTTCTCGAGAGCTTCTACCATTCGCCGGAGCTCTTCTTCGGAATCCCTCTGAGCAGCTACAGTGCTCAGGAAAGCAGCCTCGACATGGGCGAGCTGTGAGGCGGTAGAAGGATCGGGAAGATCACCTTGAACATTGTCCGGGAGAGCCAGAGCTTTGCTCTTTTGAGACCGGTGTGGCCTTGTATTTCCCCCGAAGACGCCTCATATTGTCCGGAGAAGGGCCAGCCCGATCATAGGCATCCAGTAGGTCTTCAAAAGTTGTGTCCGTCTCTTCCAGACGAACTGGAGAGCGGACTTCGGAAGGGCCGGTTTTAGTGACCTCCGGGCATCTGCAGTGTCCCTCTTCCTTTTCTTCGGCTCAGCTGCGGGAGGCTGGGAAGGACCAGCCTTTGAAGATTCCTTGATTGGCTTGGCCTTGAAGCCCTTGAACAAGCCCCGATGGTCAATTTTTAGGGACATTTCTGCAAAGGAAGGAACAATTAGTTAATACAAAAAAAGGAATGCAAATGAGCCGAAGCAAGAGTATAAACCTTTCACAATGACCACGTGCGGGATTTTTCCCCGCAACCGCTGGACCAAAGCCAAGTCTTGAGGTGAGGGGGAGGTTTCCCTGATTCCAAGTGCCCTCAGGTCACCTTGAATTATCCCCAAGTGAGATAAGACTCCTTGGATGATGAGGACCCAGTTGATTGGGACAGGGAATGGTTCGGGATGGTCATCCCTGAACCAGTCGACCAACTATCGCAACTTGCTCCGAAAAGCTTCGTAGTTCTCCTGAGCGCCTTCCAACTCCAGCAATCGGGAATGATCCTTCACGTCCACAAGTTCCCCTACCTTCTGGACGGTTTGAAGGCGCCACGACGCTTTGGGCTTCAAGAAGAAATACTCCCCATGCCACCCTTTTCTACTCGAAGGCAGGTCCCAGATGAGGTTAAACTTCTTTATGGGATTCCCTCTAGTCCCAAAGTAATAAAAACAATTCCTTGGCTTCGGGACGATTTTATAAAACTGCAAAAAGGTGGAAGTTTTTGGTTCTACCCCAAACACCATGCACAACTCGAGGAACACATTTATATGGCAAAAGGTGTTCGGGCTTAGTTGGTTAATGGCTAGCCCATGAGATTATGTCAAATCTTAAACAAAAGGGTGCGGGGGAAACCTAAGCCCGCACTCCAATTGACACCTAAAGTTTACAAGGCTTCCAACGCCCGGTTCGTACACACGACACTCCGGCGTTGGTACTCTAATGGCTACAGTTCGGGGAAGAAAGAAGTCGCGCTGCCAGCGCTTTACAAGCTCGGGAGTGGCTTTGCTCCGAAAATGGTCGACTTCAGACCACCATCCTTCGGGTGCGGGGTCACTCGTTTCTAAGAGATTTCCCGAAAGACGAACAAAGGAAGGAATTGGAAAAGAAGAGGCCATTTGAAAATACCTCGAGAAACGAGACGGAGAAAACGGCGACGATTGGACGACCTAAAGGGTACCGGCGAGACACTCGCAGCCGCGTCAACAACGGAGTGGTGCCGACGATAGAACTTATCGACGACAGAAGCTCCCTCTTGGTTACCGGAAGTAACTGCCTCCTGGTTGAGAAACAGTGCTAGGTATTCATTTGGGGTAACTTTCTCAACACTTCTCCACCACTGGAAAAAGCTGATCGCCTCTTTGAGCGACGAGTTGTCCGTCGTGAAAAAGAAGATAATAGCTGGAGAGAGAGAGAGAGCAAAGGAAGGAAGTAAGGAAGCAAGAATGAGGTGTGGATAGCAACTCTAGAACTGTTCCTTATTTAAGGATGTCCGGGAAGGCGAACCGTCACAAAGCGATGCATATCCACCATTGATCAAAAAGTAGCAGTTAATGCATCAACCGCGATGAAACTGCTTTCTCAGGCCAATTCAAAAGCCCGGACCATTGGAGTCCGAGGATTTCTATGGGAGGAGAAAATCCTCATTTCAAAAGCTCGGACCACAATGGTCTAAGGAAATCAATGGGAGGATGAGAATCCTCATTTCAAAGCCCGGACCATTGTGGTCCGAGAAAGTCTATGGGAGGATAAAATCCTCATTTCAAAGCCCGGACCATTGTGGTCCGAGGAAATCAATGGGATGATGAGAATCCTCATTTCAAAGCCCGGAACTTGATGGCCCTTATATCAGACTCCTTACAGTCGGCCAAATGACAAGGGGAGAACTTGATGGCCGTCAGGCACAATCATCCAAAAAGGCATAGCAAAAGGCCCAGTCAGCAGCCCAATATAAGGGCCCCATTAAAAACCTAAGTGTTAGTAACTAAAACCTAATGGAACAGTGACATCCCTGGACCTAACAAAAACTTACCCAAACAGGACATGGGATATTCTCGAGGAAACATACCCGGAGACATGAAACACGTGTCCATTAACGCTATATTAAAATATTATGACTTTGCCACCATTAATATGAGCTATATAAGACATTTATGGCAAAAGTCAAAGGGACGTCTCTTTTCAATCACTCTCATCTAAAACAGAACGAGAACAAGACATACAAAACCCCCCTCCATCCTCGAATCCCGAGAAACGCATATTGCACAAATCCCAATGACATCTAGCAATGCCAACACACGTCAACTCCGCAGACACGTGGCAGCAACCCAAACGGATCCGCCACCAGCCATCGTGGGAGGATAAAATCCTCATTTCAAAGCCCGGACCATTGTGGTCCGAGGAAATCAATGGGAGGATGAGAATCCTCATTTTAAAGCCCAGAACTTGATGGCCCTTATATCGGACTCCTTACAGTCGGCCAAATGACAAGGGGAGAACTTGATGGCCGTCAGGCCCAATCATCCAAAAAGGCCTAGCAAAAGGCCCAGTCAGCAGCCCAATATAAGGGCCCCATTAAAAACCTAAGTGTTAGTAACTAAAACCTAATGGAACAGTGACATCCCTGGACCTAACAAAAACTTACCCGAACAGGACACGGGATATTCCCGAGGAAACATACCCGGAGACACGAAACACGTGTCCATTAACGCTATATTGAAATATTATGACTTTGTGACGGGTGTTTTATATGTATTCAAAACATGCTCAATTCAAGTAATAAAAACCCATTCATCCCCAAGTGCAAGGTGTGCACTTTGTAGTAGGGTGAGTGAGGTCGAACACTAGAGATTGTAGTGCAATTGATGGAATCTTGCTAGGTGCAATATTTTTGGTATTTTTAATTTAAGTGGATGGATTCAATTTGTAGGTGAAATGGAATAATCCAAGAACAATTTTAAGCTAAGCCTAAATGATAACAAGCTACTAAGATAAAATCAAGATCAAACTAAGCTAAAATGCAATGAATGGTGTGGTTTGAAATCCAATAGGTAGAGGCTTCCTTGGGTTGATTAGTGTTGAGGTTTGTTAGATGGAATGATTGAGTGTGAAACTTGCAATACTTGAGGAGTTGGAGAAGTATCAAACTCTAACTTACTAGGCTAGAGCTATTCTCTCCATGAATAATCAAGTAAAATCTCTTCACTTGCATTATTCATGGAGGCACTAGAATTTGCCAATTGTGATCTCCTAACACCCTAGATTACCTTGCTCAAGCAATCCTAGACCCCCTAACCATTTCCCCTTTGTAAATTCAATGAAATGCTCTCTCAAGCATTTCATCAAACACTTGGTAGGTGTTGTAGAGAAGTAGGCCTTCTCCTCCACATACACCTTCTTTAAGCTCAAGAAAAGGTTACAAGTATTGAAGAATCAACAACCAATCTTTCATAAACCATCCAACAACTCTACAACATGCTAATCAACCCTAGGAAATTGAGAACTACTCACTACACATGCTACTCACGAAATTCATACAATTCATGAACATAAATGCAAAATAAAAGTAGTAAAGATGAAAGGAAGCTTAGAAATGGTGTATAAATCTTCAATCTTGCATGAATTAACTCAATTTCGTGCTAGAGAATGAGAAGGAGAGAAGGGTTCCCAAAAACCCTAGCAAGAACTAGAACAAGTGTGTAATGTATGAGTTACTTACAAATCCTCCAAAAATTTGCTCAAAAGCAATGTTGCTAGCCCTAGAATCCAAAATCAATTAATGAGAGAAGGTAACTTTTGATGCTTTTGGAGTTCTAGATGAAGTAGAGCCAATGAAGGAGCTTCAAGAGGGAGAGAAAAGCCAAAAAAATGCAGAACATTCGTCACTTGTGCCTCTTGGTCGGGAGAAAAGAGGAGGGGACCAATTCTGAAAAGAGCGAGGGAGCGACCGCACCCTTAAGGTGAGGGGCCGCTCCCGGGTCGCTCCCCATTCTGTTCGCTTGGCTTGTCTCCTGGGCTAGGGGGAGCGACCGCACCCCATAAATGAGGGGTTGCTCCCGGGTCGCTCCCCTCATTTATTCTTGGTTACCCTTGAACTTCTCCAGATTGTGCACAGTTGCCCCCAATTTTGTTCTGAGCTGCCGTTTTGCTAAAAAATGTCTTGTTTTATGCCCGTTTCTCACCCGACATGGAATATCCTACAAAAATGCTCGCATCCACACTAAGTACTAGCAAATACTCCGATAAAACATGTGTATGAGGGCAAAATACATATCCACAATGCACAATTATCACTTTGCCATCATTAATATGGGCTATATAAGACATTTATGGCAAAAGTCAAAGGGACGTCTCTTTTCAATCACTCTCATCTAAAACAGAATGAGAACAAGACATACAGAACCCCCCTCCATCCTCGAATCCCGAGAAACGCATATTGCACAAATCCCAATGACATCTAGCAATGCCAACACACGTCAACTCCGCAGACACGTGGCGGCAGCCCAAACGGATCCGCCACCAGCCATCGTACCTTTTTCTCGTGCAACAGAAACCTAGCCTCCACCCGTTGTTCTTGAAGCTCAACTGTTTTGCGTTCTCCAAGCCCGACTTGTGCTTCCTTTTACAGCTCCAATCTCTTAAGACATGTATAAAAGGCCGCGCACATGGACATCCGTTCGTCCTAACGTGTGAATGGAGAAGCCTGAATTCCATGACGGCGGGCATGAAACCCGAACTTGTAAGCTCAACTGACCTGACCATCTGTTAGGTTTTAATAATGTGAGAATCATGAAGAAGAGGACAATAGAAAATAAAATACGCAAGAAGTCAAAAAAAGAAAATAAAATCTTCGAATATCATTTACTTGGGAAATTTGGATTGTCGGGAATAAAATTTATAACTTCTACAAAACTTGGGAAAAGATGTTTAGGAATTTCATATTCAAGGGAATCCTAAAACTAACCCATACCAAACAACCCTTAATAGTGGTTCAAAACATTTAACAAATTGTTTACTCCAAAGCAATACTCCTTCGTACTCAAATAATTGATTCATTTAATTTTCATGTTTCAAGTTCGATGTTGCAAATTATGATAAGTATATGAATAGTTTAACACTCCCCATATCCCAAAAGTAATACAACACTTGTTTTTTAGCATTTAATCTATAATTTTATTTCAATATCAATTCAAATTACACTACATGGCGCAAACCACGTTTACTGCGACCAAGAGTGCGGTTGAGCCACAGTACTAACTACGGGAAATGTCGTTGTGTTTTTGTTCGCGGTAAAAGCACTACTACGGCGTTAACCGCAGTTTCTACTGCGGCGTTAACCGCAATTGCTACCGCGACGTTAACTGCAGTTGCTACTGCAGCCTTACTGCACCAAAGGCCGCAGATTTGCCCAAAAACTGACAGCCTAGGAGGAGCAAGCGGTGGCTGCGACGGTGGAGCGGTGGTGGCGAAGAAGGAAATGGAAGGAGAAGGAAGAAGAAGAAGACAAAAAAAGAAGCATAAGATGAGAAGAAGAATAAGGCGAAGAGAAGGAAAATGAAGAAGAAGAGAAGGAAAATGAAGAAGGACGAAGAAGAAGAAGAAGAAGAAGAAGGAGTAGTAAAATGAAGGTGAAGATGGAAAAAAAGTTGTGCAGCGGATGGTGAATAGGGGGGAGATAGAACCCTAAAATGAGGATTTACTGCGTCAAAAGCCGCAGTAAATCCTTACTGCGACTTGAAAGTCGCGTCCTTTACTGCGCCAAACACATTACTGTGGCTCGTGCTGCGGTAACGTTACAGTAAGATTCAGCCTTCTCTATGTAGTGTTAGAAATTTGAAACTTTTGCACACAACTAAAAATTTAATGTATTAACTTTATAAATATATATTTTGAATATTTTTTTATCATTAAGAAATAATATAGATATATTAAAGTTAAATTAACATTAAAAACCAATTGTTGCGTTGCTTTTGAAACGGAGGGAGTATTAAATATCTAAATAGTCATGAAAAAATCATAGATTAAAATAATAACATATACATTAAAATTAAAATGTAGTAATTAATTTTTTGACAAAATAGTTTCTCTTTTTATTCTTTAAACTTGTTATATAAAATAATTCTCTTATTTAAGATGTGTTCATCTAGAAAGTTTTTGAAAAGAATTTAAAAGTTTTTGTGAATTATTGTGAAATGAAAAGATTATAGGAAAAGATGGAATTGACACTTATTTTTATTTTTGTTTAAATGAACAGACCCTTAAATAGAATAGTTATTCCTTTTGAAACTACTCTCTGATTCCTAAATTAATGGCCCATTTTATATTTAATATTTAATATTTTTTAAATATTTAAAAACATAAAATCAAATATTAAAAAAATAGTCATGATTTAATTTTTTAACAAATTTCAATATACTTACACAAATTTAAATCAAATACTACAATATAAAAAGCTTAATGAATCATTTATCGGAGTTACAAGAATAGAAACACCCATGCAATTTTCTCTGGGCTTCTGTTTGAGCCCATTCATAACAGCCCAGTTTTATCTGAATGGGGTCCAGGGAGCATAATAGGCCTAACATTTTGATCCATCAACCGGTCTGGACCGGCCCAACCCAAACCGCCTCCAAAAGTCCCCTCCCCCATATATTTATTTCAACGTCCAATAGAAGCAGTAATAATGTATTTGATCGATCATCGCCATTCGCCACCCTGTTCGTCTTCCTCTTCCCCATCGTCTCCTCTTGTCCCCCATTTCTCTCGTTAAGCTCCGACCAACACGGCCCCCTCTCCTCACTCTCAGATCGAAGACATGCCACACTCATACTTCTGCTGCTCTCTTTGCCACAACGATACCTACAACTCCTCCCTTGCTTGACTGCCTCCGACTGTCTGCAACTTCACCACCGTCTTTGCTCTGTACGTCCGCCGCCGCCGCGACCTCAGGGAGATCTGCGCCCGAATTTGTTGAATCCGACAGGTACGTCTGTACGGAAGCTGGGGCTCTTGCTGTCTCAATTTTTAAAATGGTCGTGGTTTTGTTGAAATGCCTTTTATGTGTCTGGCTTCGTCTCTTTCATTGCGACCGATCGGTATTGGATGATCTTTGTATCTGGAAATCGCGTTTAGGGCTGTACTCCTTTTGCCATTTCATAAGAATGATTTGGGATGTCGAGATTAATTCTAGTTTTTATTTTCTTCTTGTCGCGAGTCTGTCGCCTTCAAAGAATAGAGCAACATTTTCGGAATCTGCGTTTCTTTCTGAATGAAGGGAAAATGAGGATTTGGACGTGTATGTAAAAGAAATCCAAACGCGAAAGCTGTGTTTGGTGAATAGCTGTCGCTAGGAATTCAGCGATCTTCCCCCTTGCACCAAGAAAATAGAAATTTCACTGCATTTATTAGCACTTGTAGCAGAACCTAATCCTTGTTCCCGTTCATTTTTCTTTTGTTTATTTTTACGAAAATACGCACATAAATTGGTATTTGCATTGTATCAGTTTTTTAAGAATTTTTTTATAGAGCACGGATACAGGTTGTTTCTGGACCACTAATTGGTTTCTTTTAGCGGCATCCTTTAGAAAGCTGTTTTGAATTATTTGATTTAGGGCTCAGTTGTTAGTGTTATTGTCGTCGTTGTTGTTTTTATTAAATGTTAATTTAGTAATTTATAATGAAAAAGGTCTTGTTGAACTTAGGTTATCCCAAAAGATTCTTTGGTGGTAATTGAGATGTAAACAAAGCAAGTTCTGCAGTAAATTCTTATGTAAAGAGCCGTCTCTGGCTGTATTGATTGCTTGTAGCAAATTCTGCGGCCTTACATGTATTTCTGTTGCAGCGGAAATATTTCCTGGGGCAAAGCATTGCCTGCTTAAATGCCGGTTGCAAAACTCAAGGCTGCTGATTCCACCAATGTGTTGAAATCAGAGGAGCCAAACGATTCTTTGGATACTTTCATTAGACAAGCAATTGGAAAAGAGCCTTTCTTCTCCTTCTCAAGACCTGGTGAGAGCCCAGTACAGTGGATCCAGTTACTCCATGCTTTAGATCAGCAAGGTATTTTGAAGATTTTTGATTTTTCAAAATGTGAAAGCTTCCTGGTGTGCGAGAAGGCACCATAAAACTTTGCGCCAGCTGTAAAGAATTTTTTTGACTTTGAAGTGTAAAAGCTTTAGCAGAATGGCCCTATAGCAGATGAAAACTACCCGGGGTTAGGGCATGTTAATTGGTTGAAATCCAATTGCTTTCCCATTAGTTTTCTGTTCGTCAAACAAATAACTAAAGACCCTATGGTAGTTTTTCACTGTCTGTTAACATCTTCTGCTGTATTGTTTTTGGATGCTTTCTCTTTTCGTAGAGGTCGACTTATTTTTTGGATACTGCTGGAAGTTTTGGCTGCTTGATGTGTTCATCAAAATAAAAATGGAAGCAAATATATGTGTATATATTATAGATATGTATTTTATTTCGTTGGTTAGTCGAAATAATTGCATTTTATCAATAGAATACTCGTTCTCTGGCTTACTAGGGCTCTGTACGGTGAGATAAGTCTGAATATCTCCGTTTTTAGTTTTTTGTAAAATCATTTGAAACTTAATAAAGTTCTTAGTACATTTTTAAATAGTTTTATATCGGAATAATGTACATCTGATTATATGGCATGTTACCTTTTTTATTGACTCCTTGTTCATGATTCAGGTGTTCCAGGCTGGCCTTTGCTCACTCCTCTAAAGATCCAGATGCAGAAGTGTGACAAGTGCTCTCGAGAATTTTGCTCACCTATTAACTATAGGAGACATATACGTGTTCATCGTAGGCTGAAAAAGCTTGATAAGGTTTAGTCAGTCTCTTATGAATGCAGTATTATTGATTCTTTGTCCAAATATTTGATGTCTAAGATGTTATTCATATGTTGTAGGATTCTTTGAAAAATAGGGATTTGTTACGTGCATATTGGGATAAGGTAATGCTCTTTTTCATTTTTTTTTTTGATTTGGATTTATTAAACATAGCTTGGACACTAGAGCACAATGCTCTTAGAAGTACTCTGAGGACCTCGTTTGACTGGCTTTGTCATTTCAATGTTCACAGCTCTCAACCGATGAGGCGAAAGAAGTTGTATCGTTCAAGGATTTAGCATTGGAGGTGATTTGCTATTTTGTAAACAATTACTAACATTTATGTACTTCTGGTATAAGCAACAGCATCCTATTGGAGTATACTTTGCCACATCACCATATCTAGCGTTTATGCCCATTCCGAAAGTTAGGAAAACATGTTAGAAATACTCTTATATGTGTATGGTTTTTGTATCTGCAATAAATAAATAATTTCATTTCAGAGGTAGGCGTATAAAATTTTTACTAAATAAATAAATAAATTGTTACGATTCTGGACCTAGCTTTGGTGTGTTTTTGTAGTAAAATGATTTTTTGTTCCTCTACTAATAATTAGTAGTGTAGGGCTATTTAACATAGGAGTATTAAAATTTGAAGGAATTGTTTGTCTTATTCTTGCTCTAATATATAGAGCTAATTCTTACGCCGTTTCTGGTTCACTAATTATCGTGCAATGATTTCAGGAAGTTACTGGATCTTCCTTGGTGAAGGCCTTGACTACACTGGTTAGGCAACCTGTATTTTCCGCATTGCCACAAGTTTGTCTGAGGGCTGGTTCAGCCATTTTGGTGAGTGGCATGTGGTCTTTTTATGTAGGAAGTCTTATATTTCATTTGCTTCAGTATAGATTCCTTATATATGTTCTACGATGTGCCTACTATAACAGGACATCATCCAAGCTAGGCCTTCAAGATTCCCTATAACATCAGAAGACTTATTTAGCATCCTTGATGATGCCAGTGAAAAAACATTCCTTTGTGGTAATGCTTTATCAATGCAGAAGTTTATTTTTGACGGGGAAGCTGGGAAAGTTGGTCTTGAAACAAAGAATCTAGTTGCTTGTGCTAGCTTCATGCTGGAACAGAAACTGGTACATCTGCTCTCTTGTTTTTACTTTTTACTCGAGTGCTTTGCATTGAACTTCGTATACTTGTCTGGTTTCTCTTGGAACACCAAACATCTACGAAGTTAGGTTGGTAGTTATGTTACTTATGTTGTTTGAACTTTGGGCTTGATTGCTGTCACCTTATTTGCATATTCAATAACTTTTCATTATTGTAGGTTCAAGCTTGGCTTGCTGACAAGGATGCTGAAGCTTTGAGGTGCCAGAAGCTGCTGGTGGAGGAGGAAGAAGCTGCTCAAAGGAGGTATGTATTGGAAATCTTAGACCTTGAAGAGGAAAATATTTTGTTTCGTCTGTTTGCAAATTGAGCAGGATAATCAAGTCTTGCAGTAAATAAAACATAATTGCATGTATAATTACAACTAACAAATACATGTAGATTATCCTGATGTTGCTGCTTGGTGTCTTGAGAATTGTGATTTTATATGGCATTTGGAAGGAGTTTGAGTATGCCTTATGCGTACGTTGTCGGTGGATGCATTGAGATGAAAGCATTTGGCTTCACAGTACTCAGTTTTGTGGTGCTTCTTAGCAATAGGGAGACAATTTTGGCTTGCCCGTGTATTTGCTTAATTAACAGTTGAATTGGGGAATATTCTGGACTTCTGACATGACAGAATTAGCATGGGATTCTATGCTGTACATGAGGATGTTCTTTTACCATACTAGAGACTGTTCAATAGCATTGTGCTCTTGTCGTGCTTATTGCTCTTCAGTGAAATCCTGATAAAACGTGCATGTAATCAACCTGCTGCATTTAGTCCAGATGGAGGATAGAGTCCTGTATAGATCTTTGGGTTGCTCTTTCAGATATTTTTGGAACAGAAGCTGTAGCCCTTCACCTGTTGTATTTGCCTATCATTTGAATGGGGGGATCTTATGATGTTCTTAAAAATTTAGATCTTTTGTCATAGAGTTGATTAATTGATTTCCTTAATCACCCACCATAGGCAGGCTGAGCTATTGGAGCGGAAGAGGCAGAAAAAGCTCAGGCAGAAAGAACAGAAGGCAAAAGAACAAAGACATGATGATAATTTTGAAGTTAAGGGAAGCATAGATGATGTTCTTGAAGTAACTTCTCCTGCAGAAACATCTAGCCCATTAGCTGTGTCAGATAATGAGTTGCAAAATACAGACACATCTGATCAGTTTCTGTCGATTGAGCCTGTCCCTTTTCAGAATAATGATGGGGCTGTTCAGTATGAACTTCAAACTGTGGCTGACAATGGGTATGAAGACCCAAAGAGTACTCAAAATGTTGAACGGCGGAAGGTACATGTTGGCAGAAGGAATCTAGTTACTCGATGGCAGGCACCTTCTAGATCAGATAGAGGGATCTCAAATGGTTTTCATTCTAGTCAGAATTCACATGCATCAAAATATGGATATATACAGAGGCATGGATCAACCAGAGAAAGGTTTGCACCTCTGGGCATTGGCAACAAAATGTGGAGCCGTAAACCTAAACAGCTTGATGATGTTGAGTGCTTGAAAACGGGAGTGCAAAAAGAAGTTACGAATGAACAAGATCAAGATAATATTCACGAGGTTTTGATTGGTTCTATTTCTGTAACCCTTGAACGTGGAAGCCAAGAGGAGAGCAAGAATGCTGGTGAAACTAGAGATACATGTATCTCTGATGATCATACATCAAAGGACAGCATTCAGGAGATGCACAGAAACGCTGATGCTTCTCAATACAATGTGAACGGCTCAATGGTTAAGTTCTGGAGGCCAGTTAGTCGGCATGGATGTAAAAATCCTGTAGTAAATCAGAACAGAAGTAGTGATTTGGAAGCAGAAGCGACTACTGAAAATGGAGTCCCAACTACCTCGGGTGGTGGCTGTTTACTTTCTGTTGAGGACAGTAGAGATGGAGTAATCGAGATCCCCTTATCCATTCATGCAAGTGAGTTTCCAGAAAGCATGCCATTTGACAGCCAAACTGCAAAAGCATTCCTTGCACAGAGTAAGCTGCAAAAGCTCTTATTGTCTTTAATGCCTATATCATTATCTGTAAACCCTCGTAGCACCTTTGATCATTTTGATTGTTTCAGGGTGGAAGGAGGCCATTGGATCAGAGCATGTTAAACTTGTATTATCTCCAGAATCTGATGATTGGGGACAGGACATTGGATCAGAGATGAAAGATGGGTCGAAACCTCAAATGGTAGAGCATGGGATGGTTAAGGTTGTTAATTCGGGTGAGGCTTCCATTGTAGGACCTGCTAAAGGGAAGTTCAGACCGAAGCCAGAAAGAGGTGTGAAGATCAGGTACATACCTAAGCAAAGAAGCGTCACCTAGTAAGGAGAGGATACTGCATATATTTTGTTTGAATATGCACAGTTGCCGACTGTTTTGACCTTCTTAGAAGAGATTCGAGTTTTGCTGAGTGCTGTCTACTGCAGAGACAAAATTGACGAAGTTTTGCCAGAAAGTGTCACATAATTTTTGTATCAAGTGGCAGTATAGCTATACCATATGACTAGTAGAGGAGTTTTGTTTTCTTTTTGGGATTAGTTGTCAAATTCTTTTTGTAATAAACTTTTGGGCGTAGTTATTGAAGAAAAAAAATCCTTTTATCACGTAGCAATGTTTATTTAATTTTTCTTTTCATCTTATTAGGATAGATTTTACTTACAAGAGGCATCTTCGTGTACCCAATGTGTTGGTGATATGTACATTGATAACTGAAAGATAAGCATCAGGCGCAACAAAGAACTC
Source organism: Stellera chamaejasme (assembly GCA_024586325.1). Lineage (NCBI taxonomy): Eukaryota > Viridiplantae > Streptophyta > Magnoliopsida > Malvales > Thymelaeaceae > Stellera > Stellera chamaejasme. The sequence continues at coordinate 5,180,143 of CM044982.1, read as the reverse complement.
CCATGATTTCTTCGTTATTAAACAAATGAAAGATGGAATGTTGAACATCTAGCGCGTCTTATGAATTACAAGTACAACACTTGAACTGACACACTACTCTTCTTCACAAGCCGTAACAAACAGATACTACAAGAAATGCAGACAAAACTTGGAAAAAAGAATCTCCCCTTCACCCGCCGCCCACGGTCCAGTGGAAGTTTGGTTTTATCCCATGGCGGCAGGACCCCAATAAAACAAAATCTTTGAGGGTGGTGTATAGTTTCCCCACTATCATCCCCTTGTCTCCTCTTAAAGCTCAACACCCTGATGGAATGGAACACAAACATGAACAGTGTATGGCCATGGTGGAAGGCAGAAGGAGCCAAGCCAATAGAGATGCACTCATCCATTCTTCCCCTTAGCACAACTGCTGAGAATGTCTTGCGAGCAACCGGCTCCTTATCATTCAAGCTTTTTCATATCCTGAAAAACCAGAAGTCCATCTCTGTTCATTATCTTGTGTCAGCCTGCATGTGCAAATCAATATTGCCTCAGTTGCAGATATTTATTTCCTGATCATTTTCTGGTCCATCAGAAAAAGGGATTCAAGGGATCACGAGAAGGGAAGATAAAAGTTGCTTACTAGTAAACCGTTGCATTGATCCATTGCCAGTCATAGAAATAGGCACGAATCTCCTTTCTCGACCTATCGACAAAATCTCTTGCATCCTTTCAGGCCAGTCAGAATTCAATCTTCGGGCAAAGTCCTCCACTTCCCTAAACATATCAAATTACACACTGATTAATAATAATAATAATAATAATAATAATAATAATAATTCCCTTTATCTCAAAGAAAAAAAAAGAGCCTGCTAGCTGAGACTTCGGAAACTGAAACAATACAGCTGAGGGTGAGGTTTTGTTGTGATAAGTGAAAAGACGGAAAGAAAAAGAAAAAGTTGATCACGGAGAAATAAACAAAGATGCTAATCTCCTTAACCATTATCACCATTTTGTTGAGGAAAGTCTCTAGCAAGAATGCTAAGAATAAATATGTTGATCTCCGCACAACTTACAGAAATTCTGAAGTAAAACTCAAAACATGTTTTTATATTGACTCCCATTTCACAGTATCAGTTCCATGCTATCCATAGCTTGATAAATCCATTAGAACTTGTGGTTACTCAAAGTATTTTGCTTAAGATAATTACAGGGAAAAATGAAAAGGATCAACTTGCCTATCCAGTTCTTCCTTCATTGCTGGATCCAAATCATCGTCCAAGTCACCATCATCAAACTCAAGCTTAGGAGAAAATGTGCCAGATGAAGAATCAGGCAATTTTGAAATATTGTTGAATGCAGACACCAATGTATTATTGACATCACAATTATTACTGTCCGTTGCCACGGCATCGGCATTCTGATAAAATAATAATGTAAAATCAATTTTCAGAATGGAATTATAAGCAGTAGCTCTGAAAAGGTTGCAACCTTGATACTATTGTTCTCATAAATATCTGAGGAAGATTCCTTCAAATTATTAGCAGATGTGTCTCTCGTCTGATCTTTTCTTCTTCTGTTTTTCCTTTTAGTCTTACTAGTTTTCACTCCTTTTGAACCTGTAAACAGAACAATGATGTATTAAGTCAGAAGAACAATACACTGTTATAATACAAAGTAACTTCTAATGCAAGTAACAGCCAATTGCTAAATACTAATGCTCCAATAAAAACGTCATATCATATGAGAGGAAGAGCAAACGGCAAACCTAATGATCACCAAACTGTTTAACTATGGATCTTGACTTACGATAAGAGAAAAAAAACTCCCGACTTAGTAATCACAAAGCTCTAAGAGCTTGACAAAGAAAAGTCGTTAAACCTCCTAAGATTGACAAGCACCACGATGAAGGTGCATGTAGGAAAAACACAATGTATACCTTGATCTCCATTTATAAATGACAGAAGTTCATCAACTGAGCGTTCATCTAACCGATCCTCAACCTCAGTACTCTGAAACAGGGAGGTTACTTAAATTTAATACCGACATCAACTGAAATAAAAAACAAGGAGCAGCTATCCATTAAAAGAATACTCAGTTCTAATGCCTCAGCTAAGATAACAGAAGGTACACGAAACAAAATGCATACAAGAAAAAACTACAGATATTAGCAAAGGAAAAAGGACAAACAAAAACATACCTTCAATTTTCCTCTCTCTTTTAACTCCTTTCTTTTTCTAGCATATAGCCGATTTAAAAGCCTTATTCGTGGATCATCGGTTATATTTCTGAGAGGTTCCAACTTCTCCTCCTAAGAAAGACAAAAACACAAATTAAACAAAATTATGGAAACAAATTATCTGAATTTATCAGACATGTCGATTTCCATACTTCAGTTAGGTCATCAGGTAAATGGAAAATCTCCCTGATCTCTTCAGGAGTTTTTCCTTCAATTATTCGTGCAAGCGCTCGGCTTGTAAGATCAACCAATGGCTTCAATTGCAAACTGTCAGCAGCAGAAGTTAATTCACACAATCTTTTCGTGTCCATTCTGACAAACTTCTCATCAAATGTTTTCCGCTCCTACAGATTACAGGATAATGATGTTAACATCCAACAGGCACAGGATCCCACACATGTTCATGGTCACGATGACAGAACACCAATTAAATAGCAATCAAGGAGGAAATATTATCACCAAAGTAGAAATCAATTTATTAACCTTGTTTGAGCGACCAGGTGCTTGATGGAAGCGACAATAATCAAGTATTAAACCCAACATGGCAGGGTTAACCCTTTCTGGCAAGGATATAGCATGGTTCTTGGAAGATCCCATACCCTTTTGAATGATTTCTCTACATATAATCGGGCAGAACATGGCAACCTCCTCTTCAACTTGTTGAATCGAACCATCATTAGTTTGGAGCCAGATATAGGACTTCATCTTCCATCAATAAATTTAAAAGAGCAATATCAGTAACAGGCAACATGGCAACTTCATGCATGTATTGTTTGCTCTTTGAATTAGCTATCTTTTGCCTTTGGAGTGTCTGACAACATATATCAACCAAATTTGTCTTACTCCTAATTACATTCAAATACATATATGGATGTAGAAATGACTATTTTCCACATAATTGTTTTGATAAATAAAGTGTTGCAGAATTTAAAATATAGGAAGACAATACCTCGGGTTTGACAACTGCCATCAGAGATTCTGACATCAAATAAGGAACCTTAGTGAGTTGAGACCAGAACTTGAGCAATCAAAAAGATGCACCTCTGATTTAAGAAAGTTGAAGTAACGAATATGACAACTTCCAGTTCTTCCAAGGTAAGTTAGTGCTGTTAAGAGAGTCTAGACTCTTGAAGGCTGATTCCCAATGCAATACACGGTTAACGACAGATGATAAGACCAACAGCATTCTTAAAATCTCCCCCAGTTATTGATTGCTAGCTGCTTTATGGGAAATCCCCAAAAGTAGGAGAATGCCCTATCCTGAATTCGAACCAACAAATGAAAATGAAATTACTTCGGCTACCATAACAAAACAGAGCAACATCGATTCTACTCGCAGGAATTTGTCAATCGTCTTTATGGCTATAGGTAAGATACGGAAATCAGTAAAAGAAGCAAGAGCATCAATACACCACATAAAACACTGCAATGTTCATTGGCTGTCATTTTGCCCGACTACGCTCACATTTCTGGGATACGACCACGAACGCCCGAAAAAAAAACGTCCATAACCTAAAAAATGCTAAGTTTCATATCGAAATAACCGAAATAATCACAGTAAACCAGAGACCAAGAGGCCCAAACGGAAGGACAAATTGTCGACCGAGCAATAAATTTTTCGTACCGGATTACGAAATTGAGGTGTAGATCTTCCAAGGAGCGCAGGAGTGGATGCAGGAGCCAAGAAACGCCGTCGCAACGGTTCGCCGGCAGTGAGCCGGTGGACGCTGGTTCGCAGTCAGGCAAGACAACAGTGTAGGCTGCTGTAGGTGAGGGCACGAAAGAGGCAAGGGTTTTGCATTTGCTGGATCCGAGGAAGAATTTGAGGGTGTGTTTGTTTGGTTCGTTGGAGCTTTGTGGAAATGTGAAAATGGCGAAGGGCGAGAGGAGCGATTGGTGGGAGGAACCGGGTGGCGATGATCGATAACCAGGGATGCGGTTCGGAGTCGTGATGGATAATTATGCGTTTGCGGGCCCTCAAAATCATAGGCCCAATAGTTATATGGGCTAAAATCCTTAACCATTTCAAACCGAGCAAATTGCGCCAGATATACCTAAATTATACATCTCGTTGCAAATCTATGTCTGAGCTAAAGTTTGTTACAAAAATGGTTTTAAACTATAATATTGTTGCAAATCTATACCTGAAGTATACGTAATCATTAACTCCGTTAAAATCTAACGGAAATACTGAAAAAAATTTTAAATTGACATTTCTAATTTATGAAACTTGATGAATAACCCCCTAAGTTTATGATTAAGTTTTTTATGTCATTATTCTTACTGATAATATCATATTTTTCCAATAATTCTACCAAATTTATAATTAGTTTTACGTTTTAGTTTATAAATACAAATAATCTAAAAACTATACGAACAAATAAAAATAACAGTTGTCATAAAAATTTACGTATATATATAATTAAAATTAATATGTTACTGTCAACCATTTACAAAAAAAAAATCATCCTAACGTTTCAAATATATAAATACCTCAAATTTCTCCAACTCACCCCACCTATTGACTAACCCACCTCCATCCCAACCCAACGCAGTAAAGGATGTTGGTGCCGGAGCTGACGCTGAATAGCTCATTTGACATGGTTGGATTATAGCAAGCCTCGATCAAGTTGAATTTGTTGGTTGGGTATCACATGATGGGTGTAGGGTTGTGGGGTGGGGTTGAAAGAAGTTTAGAATTATTAATTATAATTTGGTGTTATTTAAAATTATACTTTGCTATGATAATAATGACCTAAAAAGTTAGATATAAACTTATGATGTTGTTTAGTACATTTTAGAAAACTAGATAAGTAAATTTCAACATTTTCCCAACATTTTCCGTCATCAATTAACTGAATTTTTAACAGAGATATAGATTTGTAACAATATCATAGTTTAAAGCCATTTTGCAACAAGCTTTATTTCAGCTATAGATTTGCAACGAACGATATAGTTTGGGTATACATGGTGCAATTTACTCACTTCAAACCTTTTGGGATTGGCTTAATTCACAAATGGTTATTCTACTTTGTTAACTCATATGAGTCAGTCCCTTAACTTTAAATAGGTATGTCTTAAACCACTAATTTTACAATGATTTATGTTAGTTCCTTAAATTTATCAAACCACATGAGTTAATCCCTTAACTTATACTCAATACCACTCGGTCCTCCAACTTTTCAAAATTATGTAACTTAGTCTCTTCTTAACTTCCAATATATATACAAAAGCACCACCACCATTTCAAAACTTCCATTTGACCCCAAGCCATTGATTACTTTACTAAAAATATAATTAAGTGATTCAAATATTTTCGTAGTCCAGCCATAATGAAAATCATACATTCATCTCAATTATAATTTCTAGTGCTATTACATACTCCCTCCGTCCCAATTTATTTGTTACGTTTATTTTTCAGCATCTAATCTATTAATTTTTTTCCTTCACTATTTTATCATACAATGTCAAGTAATTTATATACAAAAGGTAAACTAAAGAGTCTAGTTTCTATAAAACAATTTACAGTTTTTTTTAACAAACTCTTCTTAGTTAAAAATTAAGTCAAAAAAGTATCGAAAGTCAAACGTTTCAATTAAAAATGGACGGAGGTAGTAAAAATGTACTCCTTCCATCCCACAAAAGTAGCCATGTTTGACTTTTATACTTATTGTTTGACTCAATTTTCCATGAAAAATAATTTTTCAAAAAAAATAATATTGAAAAACATATTTAGAAATTAGACACATTCAATTTTTATTTACATATAAGCTTATACAATTTATAAGTCAAATGTTGTATAAAAAAATCATAAATTAAATGCTGAAAAACAAACGTGACTAATTTTATGGGACAAAGGGATTATTTATATTGGACAAAATGAGGCATTGAAAAATAGGGTGAAGTTTATTTATAGTCTCTTAACTTTAATTATTGTTCTATTTTCGTCATATTTAAATTTTTTTCTTATTAAAGTCAGAAATTCAACTATTTTGTTCAATCACAGTCCTTTCATCAAATTTTTTTGATTAAGTCCAACAAAACTGTGTACAAAAATGATTATTATGGTGATTAAAGTTTTCTTATTTCCTTTAGGGAAAAGGAGTAAAATCGTAACTAATCTTTCTTAAAATTCTATATTTACCACTGATCTTCATTTTCGAGCTAGAGTGTCATTCAAGTTTTGAAATTGGGTTAAAAATGTCACTGCCGTTAAAAAATATGTTAAGTCTTTGGTTTAATTACAAAAATTAGTACTTAAAGTTTGTAACCTTTACAATTTGATCCTCACCAAAGTGCCTATGTTCTTCACTAAGACATGCTCTCCACCTTGCTCTTTCCGGCAGCTCTTGTCAGCAACCACCAGTTCCATCATCACTGCCAACCTCCACAGAACCAGCCAGTACCCTCCCTTCTGTCGGAGATAGTCGGAGGTGGGAGAAAACGCCCTCGACAGGCCGACCCGGTTCTCGCCCAACTCACTCGAATCCGGCTGCTCCAGGTCTGAATCCGCTGGCCCACCGTCGCAGATCGACTCCCCCAACCACCGCGCCTCCATTTCCGACCAGATCCGCTGCCGGAGAACACCTTTGGAGCAGCGACCCGCCCCCGGAATCCACCGACCCGCTAACGACCCACGAACTGTAAGTGGGCCCGTTCTTCAAACTTGCAAATCAAAGATTTGGGATCAAATTGTAAATGATTAAAAACTTTAAGTACTACTTTTTGTAATTAAACCAAAGAGTTAACAGATTTTTTAACGGCTTTTAACGACAGTGACATTTAATCCAGTTTCAAAACTTGGATGACACTAGCTCGAAAATGAAGATCAGTGACAAATATAGAAATTTAGAAAAGATTAGTGACATTTTTACCTCTTTTCCCTTTCCTTTTATACATCAAAGAGCTTTAGATCTAACATTTTGACCACCCACCCAACTTTAGTCAGCCTCATCCCACCACTTTGTCAACCTGCCACCCTCAGCCTTCGCCACAACTCGCACCCAACTTTAGTCACCCCCATCCCACCACTTTGTCGACCTGCCACCCTCAGCCTTCGCCACAACTCCCGTCCTCCCCATACACTGTTGCGGACAACCCAACCCTCCCTAGCCCCCGTTGCAATTGATTCCGCCCTATCCGGTCCCATTCCCTGCCCCTTCTCGACTATGCCTAAGGCTGCAAAGATTAGTGCGCCTAGATTTGTGCGATGCTAGGTTTAGTCAGGGGAGGCCACGACATGGATTAATATGAGCGTCCACCGGTGCGATGGTGGGGTGGGGGTGAAATATTAGATATGAAACTTTAGGGTGCAAAGAGACGGGATAAAATTCAATCACTATAGGACTTTATTTCCCACAAAGTTCTATACGGAATACGATTGAACATAATAGTTAAATTTAGGACAAATAGAGGAAAAAGTCAAAACAATATCACTTTACATAACAAAAATACCTCAGAGCCAGCCACCACAAACTAGATTAGTTGATCAACGTATTTCAGTTAAGGACATGAGGCATCCAAACAAGTATGATGGACTCCTGGGTTTGGTAGGATGAGGTAAGGAAATTGTGTGATAAAATTATAAAAAATCAGCTGCTAGTTAGAGTATATGACTGGGAGTTTCAAAGAAACTGCTCACGTCCTGATGTAGTATGATAGAGACGAAATTCACATGTTTGTATCTTGAAACCAAATTTAGTACCAAATCGATCCGGATCAAATTACCTTGCTTGCTAATTAAGTCACAACACAAGAGCATGATGAATTGAATAGTGGCGAAGTACCTTCAGCCGCTGCTTCACATCTTCATCATCTACAGCCATTGTTCTTTTACATCACTGTGATCTAACCGAAACTGACCAAATCATATCAGTGTGAAATAAAAGAATAGATGAGAACTTGGCGTAGGTTCTTTTCAAGTTCAATAGATTGAAATTTCTTTTCCACCAAATCACGTAAACAATTGATTTTAACTGAGACCAGAAATATATACTATATGGTAAAAAACTACAAACACTACTTCTCCACATTTAAAAACTACAAACACTACTTCTCCACATTTGTCAAGGGTGAAGTGAATATAGAAAAATAAGAAATTCACCCTTTTTGTTGCCACTCAATAATGGCCTGATGAAGAGCGTAATTTGGGAGTAGATTCAAGTGTTCAAGTTTAAGATTTGTCATCGGTGAAGTGTTGTGTCCACTTTGTAACCATCCTTGGATGGCCTCTGCTTCATAGGTAAAGCCATCCGCTGCTATCTGTGGGTCTTTCATGACCTCCTGCAAATTTAAGGCCAATCCTCAGCCACTTATTCAAATGAACAAAATCTCCCCACAAAATCACCCCAAATGTTACCTGAAGTATTGGACAGACAAAATGTGAGGGAATCCGACAGAGCTCTTTCTTCCCAGAATCTGGTGTTGATGATATACATGAATCCTTCATCGATTCCAGAACGCCCAAGATCTCTGATTCGAGCCCTGGACGATCGACAGGGTTCCTCCCACAACATCTCAAAGCCAACTGAGCCATCTGTAAAGCTTCTGCAAGTGGCCAATCCCCAGCAGAAGAGTCCAACACTGTTCTAAAATTACCCTCTTCCATTGCACATTTGACATCTGTAAGTGTCCTTGGATCATTCTTCCCGGTCAAAAGTTGTATCAGTATCATTCCAAATGAATACACATCTGATTCTAGGGTGAGTTTTCCAGTCTCAAGATACACTGGGTCAACGTAAACTGATGTAAGATCTGCAACAAGTCCATTGTATGTGCCTTTTTCATGTGCAACCAATAGATGAAAACCAAAACCACTGAGTTTGCATACAAAATTAGGATCAAACAGAATTTTAGAAGGTTTTAAGTTCCCATGGACGATGCAAGGCTTATTCGAGTGCAGGAAGACAAGGGCTGAACATATTTCCGAAGCAGCAGTTATACGAGTTTTCCAAGTAAGTGGTGATGTCTTATCTTTGCAGGCAAGGCGGTCTTCAAGGCTTCCATTTTGGAGGTACTCATATACAAGTGACCTATACTCCAGGCAGGTCCCAATTAGCACTACTAGATTTGGATGCCTCACTCTACTTAGAATCTCTACCTAAGATATAAAAAAGGGAAAGAAATCATTCAAGAATTCAAAAAGAGAAATTTCAAAATGGAAAGCATCAAGGTGGGAAATAAAGAAAGAGCATTACCCCATTCTCAAATTCCAAGAAACCTCGTGACCCATAAGTTGGCAACATTTTTATAGCAACATGCACATGGTGGAGAAGTCCCCTGTACAAACTTCCGTACTTCCCCTCGCCAATTTTTAAGAATGGGTCAAAGTTGTTGGTAGCATTGTTTATCTCCAAGAAAGAAAATTCAAGCATCTGGGTCCCACACAAGTCTGTCACTTCACCACTAGCCAGTCTTCTTAGATATTTCACCTCTCTAATTGCATTATCACGCTCTCTCTGCACCTCATCACGCTTCTTTCTAAAACTTATCAAGAGTTCAACCGCTGATATAATCTTCTCTTCCAACTCCTTTACACTACGCTGGGACTCAGAAAATTGGCTCTCATGTAATGCTTTCCGGTCTTTAACTGATTGCAATTCACCCATACACTTATCACAGTGATCTTTTGTGTGTTCTACTACTTCTTTTTCTCTTGCAAGCAACTCCTCAATCTCTTGTCTTTGTCTCATCTCTTTAACACACAAGCTTTCCAATGCCTTGGCCTATGTAAAAGAATGAAAATAATTTTCTTAGCAAAAGGATAGAAAACACACAGGATACTTATGAACACAGTTAATTCATCTACTCCACAACCAATTAGCAACTCTTGGAGAGTGGTCACAGAATAATACGGAGTACAAACCATAGAAGGCAAAAAAGAGACCCTTAATCATATTAAGGCCATGACAAAAGGTTGACTTATTACCATGTCAAAGCAACCAACTAAAACAGCTGGCAATATGCAGGAGAGAACTCATCATAAAACAAAATACTTGAAATGCCCTTAACTATGTGCAACTGCACAAATACTAAAACCAAATTGGACAGCAGTTGCCTGTTTAGTATACTCATTTATTACACATATATGGTAAGTAAATTAACACACTTTATAGACTTGCTTTCATATTCAGCAAATTTAAGGAAGCTTGTGACTGCGAGCAATATGGTAGCTTTTCCAAATTGTATCAGATTCTGTAACATACAAATCACTTTCTAATAGATAAAAGTTAAAAGTCCAAAGCATGAATCATGTATCTGATATCGATTATGCTTCTCAGGAAGGTTACAACCAACCAAACAAAACAAAATGAGCAAACATTCATTTCCTGATTCAGAAGTTAAAGGCAGTAACATACATGCCTACATACCGTTACTATCTTAAGTTTCTAACCAGTAATATATGCTGATGTAAGAAAACAAGATTATGGTGAAGATTCATGATGGAAATAGAACTGCGAATGATGCTAACAGATGAGTTATTTTATTATCGGCCACTTTGAATCTTCCTAAATAATGTTAGGTTTCGGATCTAGTTGACGGTTGATAACATTTATTAACCTTGCAACCAAAAAGCTAAGGAAGTTGTGTTATTTGCCTTGCATTTAGCTTCCATGGCATCATCTTCCTCTTTCCATCGTTTCACTGCTTCCTGAAACACCTTATGGTTTACATTTTCAGAATCCATCATGGCTAGCTCAACTGTTTGATCAGTTTCATCACTTGGCTGTCCCTCACACTCTGATTCCTGAAAAAAAAGGTGTAATAGAGTAAAAATTAGACCAGTGAGATCTTCGCTAATAGACACATGAAATAGTTTTCATCAGGGATCGTAGCAATTGTAGCCAAAAAATGGAGCTGAGATCTTCTCACCCCATCTGTGATTGAGGTGCTAGATTCAGAAGGACCGTCCAGTCCATCTGCAGAGTGGTTTGGATGTTCAATATTAAGGGAACCCTCTGTTAACTTCCCTTCTAGATGTTCAACATTTTCCTGCAGAACTGCCCGTTGGATGGCATTGTTAAATTTCGGGAGCCAGCTGGTGGAAACTCTATGTGCAGTAACAAACTTAAAACATTTTTCTCAATAGTAGTGTCAACGGTAATCACTAACTTACCATCCAATGTCAAGCCATATATAGAAGGCTTCAGCAAGAGGAACTCTGGTCTCCCTTTTCCAACAGTTGCATCCAGTTCTAGCAGAGGAGGAGCCCCTTCAATCTGACATCCATCTTTCCTACATTCCCTGCATTCATACTAAAGAACAATCAGTTCAACTCACTTGCACAAATTTTGGAGCATCAACTCCTTTATGCAGCTTTATTTTAGTGAACTTGATATCTTATATCCATGGTCTGTGAAAGCAGATTGATACGGCAACATTTATCTAAATCAAATCAGCCGGCTCCGGCTTGTACATGTGCTTGGCTAAAGTAATATACACTAGAAGTGTAACTTCACTTCAAGTGTCAAAATTGCTTACAAAAACACTTTTCAGCAAGCTGTACATGAATGCCTTTGGTTACACTTTGAGGGGGGAAATGATAAAAAAAGCACTTGAACATAAATATATAGTTTCAGTGGCCAAATTGCTTCATAGTATACCAGTCACAAGCACAACACTAAGCGGCACATATGAGTAAAGAACTTTCTTTCTATGAAGAATGAAGGACTTAGGTATTAGCCCCAGAGTGCAAGAAAACTGAGATGAACTTCACCACTCTCTTTCAATACATTAAAATAGTAACAAGATGCTATCACTGTCTGCAAGTCCAAAATTACCTTGTTCTGATTAGGTAACCATTGCAAACAAACCAGATGTGACAAGAAACTGGAGCTTCCTCATTTATATACTTTGCCTTACTGGATTTTAAGTCCACAAGCTCCCTGCGATATGAATATATTGTTCAAAGCAAACTGTAACCAGTCATCATTATCCACAACTCAACAGTCATGGACAGCTTTTTCATCAGCAAATATATAGTAAGGTGAATGATGACTTGGGAAGTCCATACTTTGAATAGTATTTATCTGCTGCCGCTCCCATTACAAGCCATTTAATATTATACCAGGATATAATTTCGACTATGCCCTTCTCAACAATGTCCATCTCCATCCATACTTTACTTGCTTGGATCTATAGGAAAGTTCATCATATCAACATGTCTGCTTGTACAAGAGAAATCATTTTATCCGATGGTTAAGATATAACCAATTAAAATTGCAAGCAAGATATTCGAAACATTCAAAACAGGTAGATGCTACTTGTCAAGCAAGACAATTAGTCCCACCACTACCATGTTAAACAGACCTACTTCTCATCCATAGTAATAAAATAACAAAATCATTAGGAATGAAAATTCAAGGAAAACCAAGTCACAAATTCACAAGTTTTTACGATAGGTTCCCTCTTGCAAGGGAAAAGAAAATGAAGTTCCAACATGATCATTGCCATATTTTTACCTCTTGGTGAAAATGCTCAGTAGAGGCAGAGAAGAAAACTAGTTACTATGATGTGATGGTGAACATGCTCAGTAGAAGCAGAAAAGAAAAATAGTTACTATGATGTGATCCATCACGAGGAGTTGATGTTGTGAAACCAAGTAGTACAATCAAGCAACATGGCCAATTTATAATCCATGCCCTTCAAGCATAATAGAAAAGCAATAAGGATGAATATACCCCTGATTGGCTGAGGATAATAAGGTATTTATCTAGAAGGTCGTGCATCTTTTTCCTTTCAAGTTTCTGCAGTGCCTCCACCATGTGCTGCTTCAGTTTGTTACGGTACTGCCTCCCTGCCGCTGTACAATTCATAAACAATGTGATGAAATTATAACTGCTTACGTGGGATAAATGGATCAGTTTAAGCACGCAGCATCAACTAGCAAAGTTCAAAACTTCAACATTTACTTAAATCAAATTTCTGAATCGAGGATAACTAAATACACACTAACACAACATTTTTCACTCCATTTCCAGAGAGCTCGTCCACTCTTCTGTCATTCTGATTAAAATTCTGTTTCTCAAATTCACCCTCAACTTGCAATTGGATAGCTCAGATCGCAACATCATACTATAAAAAATAAAAAAATTCAAATTCAAATTGAAAAATTTTCATTTTATCTTCGAAGCAGCGAACAGGAAAACAAAAAAGAAACAAAAATGAAAATGAAAATCTAGCTTGCAAGAAATTTCGTTCGAGACCTTTCCCTGCCTTTCTGGGAAACCGAACTGAACTCCCAAAAGCCAAAAAGGAAATGTGAAATTGAGCTCAGCATCAGAAACATAAACACAGAACTCACTCAAGGCGAACACATGCGTCGGGCGATGGACATGAAGCAAGCAAATCCTCTTGGTAGGGAAGCTCCGCGAGGCCCAAAACAGCGTCGCTTGGCTCTTTTCGATCTGCTTCCCCACTGCAACAAATATCGTCTCCTCCACATCGAGCTCTAAACCTCCTCCTCTCTCCTGCAAGCTCCCCATTAACGCGAGCACCGCGACTTTCGAGGTTCCGATTCAGATAATGACCTTGAAATGTGTGGACTAGTGGTATTTGAGGATCGAATTGTTCAAGCTGATGAGGAATCTGAGTTGAAAAAAAATGTTAGTTTTCCAGTCTGGGTTGAAAGGTGACATGGATCGCTCTATTTTCTGGAATAATGGAGTTCTTTATGCAGAAGTCACGAAGCAGATTGACAAACGTGGACTTCAGGACAGGAAAGTCTAGTGGAAGGAGAATCTAACGGCCCCTATATTTTTAAATTGTTTTCTCCTACAACCCAACCCAACCCAAAGTCCCAACCCTTCCCGTCCATGCGTGTAATAAAGAACATAATAGGGGGTCATTAATCCTTCATTAGATTAGATTAAAAGTATGGATTAGATTATCGGTGTATTGTCCCGAACATTTAACCCAGTGATTAAAAGTGGGAATATTGTGTTCAAATCTTAAAATTCACAATCCACTTCCCCTATATATATATATATATATATATTTAAAAAGATTAAAGGTATGTTTCGAAAGTTTTTTTACATAAAAATTTGTGTTTTTGAAAAGTGATAGATATGACTGTTAGATAACAACTTAAAATGAAGGATTAATTTTGAAAATTTTAAATATTTTGAAGAAGAAGAATAACACAAGAATACGTGGCATATCAGTATTGGTTCGTGTTATCACTATTAATTACGGCACATTTATTACGCGGTTATTACGGGCGGACGATCGGGCAAAACACAGTATCCGCAAAATCGTAAGACCATGTATGGGGACCGACGCATGCCCAGTCTTGGAAGGTCGAAAGTTGGTGACCTAATGTCAGGGGAGCCGATGATCGAAGTCCCGATGAATGGCGGCCGTAACTATTACGGTCTAATAGAAAATGATATTATATGACTGAGGAGAAATTTTCAGATAGAAAATTGCTTGAAAGATAAAAGAGAAATGAAATTCTTACATGGAATTGGGAACTAGTAGACCTATTCTCCAACAATAAATAAGAAAGGTAAAAGTAAATCTTCCTTACATTATTAATAGTGATGGTTTTAACTAATAATAATATGTTATGTATGGTAAGGATTACTTTCGTCCGCCTCCATTGGAGCAAAATTTTGTTAAAAATGCATTATAGTTAACCGAATAAATTCATACTTTCATTTCTTGTAGCACAACTACCTGTCCTGTCGAAGGGCGTGCGTGCTCTGACTGGTAGCTTTTGAAAATGCGTTCCCTCACTCCCTCTCTACTCCACTGCCTTCTTCTGCCTGGAATCCCGCAACTCCATGGAAGATGGAAGTTACAGAAGACAACCCGTCCCAGACCTTAGCCGAAGACGGCATCGATCCTCCGGCCGATCCCACCGTCTCCGATCAGAATTTCTCCGCCGATGCTGATGAATCTCTCAGGGAATCCTACCATGTTCTCCAATCCAAGGCGTCTGAAATGGAGGAGAGTTTACTTGTCTGTAGACAAGAGAGAGACGAAGCACTTAGAATCAACTCCAGTTTAAGGGAGACCATAGGCGAATTGTCGCGGGAAAGAGACTCTTTCCGTTTCAAACTCGAGGAACTGGAAGTCTCTCACGAGTTGAAAGAAGAGGAGATCGCAGAAATCTCGACAGAAAAGGGCGACATCACGAAGCGATTGGAGGATTCGAGAACGAGAATTGAGGAATTGGAGTCGGAAAGGGAAGACACGAACGAATTCCTGGTGAAGTCACTCGATCAAATCCGTTCAGCACGGGATAATTTGGTCAAGCTAATCGAATGCTTAAATGATGAAAGGGTGGTGATCGATGAGAAAGGAGAAGTGAAAGATGAGGGAGAAGCGAGAGAACTTACGAGAGAAATAGATGAAGTCCTGAAGCTGGCCATTGAAGCAGACTCGAAAGTGGAGAAGTACAAGGAAGCAAGAGAGAAGGAGAAAAAGGAGTTGGAAAACAGTTTAGTCAGCTTAACGGAGGAGAATCGTGATATCAATAGTTTGTTGAGGGTTGCATTGGTGGAGAAGGAGACTGTTGAGAAGAATCTGAATAGGTTGAAAGGAAACACTGAGCAGAAGAGAGTGCCATTGTTGCAGTTGGGGTTGCAGAGAGTGGGATTTGGGTTCATGATGGGGAGCGGACTTAATGAGCAGACCACAATGGAGAGCTCAGCAGGTAGCACGGCTTCGGGAAGCAAGTCGGACGGGAGTGAGTCTGAGGAGGAAGTTGTCAGTCTGGTATGCTCCAGGTCATGTTACATTTCTGTAGACTTTGAAATTCGAAGTCAGATTTCTTTTTATCAGTTGGAAAATTGGCATTTGTTGAAGTTGACTTGCTAGATGAACATGAGCTTTGAACTTACACGTTTGCTGTAAACTGGTGGTGATCAGCTCATTTTCCAATGAGGCTAACAATTCTAGTTTATCATCTCAGCTTTCACAAAACTATGGCAGAGCCTTGCATTTAGTTTTATTGTACTATATTTGACATTGGCAAGTTAATACAGTTTACCTGCAATCCATGTGTTGCAATCACTGAAGAAAAGAAAGAGGAGGTTCTCTGCACCTGACAATAATGATTGAGCAGGCTTTGGTCTTATATTCCGAGGTGTGTTTTCTGCAGGCCTCAACTGTGGAGAAGATAATGAAGAATCTAAGACTTGAGATCTCACAGTTGCGAAGATCACTGGAAGAATCTAGGTATGATCATTGAACTCCATCAATGCTAGTTTTGTAGTAGTTTGGATTTGCATTCTAGTTTCGTACTATCTCGAGAAAGATTATGAAATATGTGAAACCTCTAATTCCGATACTCTGTGTCTTTGTTTGCTTTCATTAACATAACATTGTTCAGCTGCTGACTAAAATTTTTATTGGTTATGCTCATTGCACAGATCAGATACTGAGCGACTACAGAGTCTTACTCAGCAACAAGCTCAAAAGATCGAGGAAAACAAACTGTACATAAGAGAATTGGAAGATAGAGAGAGGATTTTGGCTCAAAATGTAATCCATCTGGTTGATTGAGTTTTTTCAGAAAGGTCCTTTCACATGCATTGCTTCCAGTGCCCAATCTAATGTCTTTCTTCTCTTTGCCCTTTTAATTTGAAGGCTGAGGAACTCCTGGTTGAAATAAAAGAAACTGAAAATGACGTTGCTAGATGGAGAGAAGCTTGTGAGCTGGAAGTTGAAGCTGGAAACAAAGAGGTTGAAGAGCGTGATAGAATGGTAAGACTCATCATCATCATCCGTATTTTACCAGCTTATGCAGAGGTGCAAACTGCAGATGGATTATTGCACATTTAGTTTTAACAGATATCTCTGAAGGTTTCATCATATACGTAGGGGACAATTTTTCCCCTTTCTGGTTGCATGAAAAATCTCAAGGATTTACATAACATAAAACTAATCTTATCCTAATTAACTTCCACTTCAGAATTCATGTTTCATTACGCGCATGCACATGTTAATTTTATAATACCAATTTTGTAACTAGACAACTATAATGATTATGTCAACTCCTCACCGTCTTAATTCTTACTTGCACGAAAATGGAGAAAATCTACAATGATCATTGTTTTGAAATTTCTTTTCATTATTCTGTTTTATATTGTTGTAAGAAAGACATCGGACTTAAAAGTTTGTCACTATATTTTTGTATGAATTTAAAATGTTAATTAGTTTTAGACAATTAATTAGGACTATAACCTTCATATCATTGATTTGAACATAGTTGAGATTAAATTCCAATATAGTTGAGATTAAGTGTAGTATGACGATGATGTTTAACTTCCACTTCCACTTCACCTTAACAAAAGACCATGCCATCTAAGTGGTTGCTTCTCAATTAGGGCTGGCCATGGATGCTATTAATTGTTTCAGTGTGACGTGCGAACTACCACCTCCATAGCTAGCCAGCTTCTTTTATTTAGTAGTATGTTGTACTACTAGTTGATTAATCTGGAATTTGACGGTATACTTCAAACATTATAGTCATCTGGAATATGATCATATTAACTTTAGATGAAAGAAGAAGATAGAGGTGACATCTATGAATGGATGACAGGTTTCCATCCTAACACAGGAACTGGAGAAAACAAAAGCTGCACTCGACATATCCAATGGGAAGCTAAAGCTGAAAGAAGATCTTGCAGCTGCTGCTGTGGCTGCGCAGACCGCTGCAGAGAGGTCTTTGCAGCTGGCTGACAGTCGAACCGTGGTTCTGAATCAGCGCATTGAGGAGCTAACGAAACAATTAGATGAAACAGAGAAAAAAGAGAGGAGCCGCCGCAAGGTGAGGCACATATGTTGGCCATGGCGAGTCATCAATACGAACATGGCTAACAATACAAGTGCAGGAGACCTAAGAGTGAAGCGAATGTTACCAGAAATGCAGGCTTTGCTTCATTATACTATATGAGCTGCCTTGTACATTGACCTTGAGTACATATTTGATTATGTTGCCTTGATCACTTTCTGACTTGATTCAGAACAAATAATTTTGAAAAGCCAAAACGAAGGAAAGAGAAATAAAAATCTTCCTGCACATGAGCAGAAATTAGAGTTATTGCTTCGCTTTGTCCCATAAAAAATAACAAAAAATAAAAAGAGTTATTGCTTTGCTACTAATTTCTAAGGCAAATACGGAATTTACACACTGCAGTCTACATGTTTAGGATATCAAGATAAAAAAATGGAATATGAATGGTTGACTTGCCTGTTACGGAGTATCTCTTTGGACATAGTTTTAATCTCTCTCGAGAGATGGTAATACCATTTCCTCTCTTCGTTTGTCCTCTTTAGCCAGGCACTGCTGTTAGTTTTGTTTGCCCTCCTCTTCATCACAAAGATCTTGCTTTAATGTTTCTCAAGACAAAACCCCCGGACCTGAAAACGATGAAACAAACTGTTCTGCCATTGTGTATAGATAATAAAAAAAGCAGTTTTATTTGCAATAAAGGAACAACAGGCGAGAACTGAAAACTCCTAAAGAAACTCTAGATTGCTTGTTTTGCCCAACAGCTAGCTCTTGAACTGAAGTTGTCCTGTTCCCTTGCAGAGTGCAAATACATGTCGCAAAATGCTAGCCCGACTTCCGGAACTGATTATTACAAGTTCAATTTATAGGAAAAGAAACAAAAAGTTGCAGGATCTGATGCAATTCAGAATCAGACTAAGAAAACACGTTCACAACATCACTAAGTCTCCTCTTTGAGAATATCCAAACATATATCTCAGCAGCATCAGTCACTGATGGGAATTGCAGATCAGTACTCAACAAGGAACATACGCACAACTACATAAGTTGAAAGATTTAACCAGTAGGGACTAAATGCATGTCTTTCCCCTTAACTCAAGTGATTGGGTACTAAGTGTAGGCCAGAAGTAATGGAGCTAAAGTAAGTTGAGGTCATACCTCAGAAAGCACATATCTTATAGATTCTTCTACATAATCTCAGTGCCCACTGGATCAATGGGAATATGAATCTCAAGTGTTCCTTTGGTCAATGGCTGAAACATGGACCTCCATACCTGATTAAATATGCCCCATTGAAAAACAGTGGGGGAAAAACAGTGAGAGCCTAACAACAGCTTATTTCTTCACAATCCATTGGCAACAAAGCATTGTAAGTTTATAATTGATAATGAAACAAAGTTAGGTGATGATTGTGCCCCAAACTCTCTAAATTGGAAACCTAAAGATCCTTAGTTGATCACTGTCTTCCCCTTTTCATCTTCTCCAAGGACTGGAGGTTGCTTCAGATTAGAGCACACAAGTGGCTTTTCATCATTGGTCTGGGTCTCCACAACAGTCCTTAGTATGATCTAAATCAAAAGGGGAAAACTGGTGGAACATATTTAGGAAGGGATTTCTGAAGTACTGATTGTGGAGGGCGGACATGAAATCATTGGAGATTATTATAAGACCAAATGAACTAAAATGAATTAAACTCTATGCAACAAATTAAGTGTGCCTCATGAACTGAATTTGATAAAGTGCCAATGGTACTTACATCTTTGTACTTTGGTGAATTCATAAATATCTGAAACGCTTCCGCTGCAATAACACAAGAATAAGTGCACAGACAAATCGTTGAATGATCAGCTAACAGTAAAAGAAAGGGAAGCAACATGATCGAAAACGTATCACCACCCCATGAGTGTATCTCCTACTGCTTTGGTTAAAATTGGAACCTGACAAACATAGAATGAGTAATAAGAAACTACAACACATATCAACCGATGAAGGAACGCTTTAAATGAAGTGGATGGCTAAAAAAGGAAACAAGTTCTCTCATTTTTTAGAAGTACCTTTGGTACATTGGACTGTTAAGGAGGGACACTCAGCTACAAGGTCCTCAAGGGATGATAAGGCATCCTCCATGAGTCCATCTGAGGCACTCTCAAGCGAAGTAACAAGAAGAACAAACTCTAGACCGTAATTAAATTCCTATGTCCACAAGAAACTAATCTTACTTGAAGGAGATTAAGAGGGGAAAGTTGCAGAGCGGAGATAGAGTGAATGTGTTGTAAGTAAGAACCTCTCCTTTACGAAAAATGGGAAGAATATCATCCTGGACTTGAGATTCATAGTCAACATCGGTTAATCCCTACAAAGCAACCACCAGCAATCCGCAGGTAAGCAAAACAGTAAGATAGGCAGCAAACAAGCAAAAATATGAGTGAGGAAGGGGAGGACAGACGTAGCAGTAAGGCATGACATGCTGCTCAAGCACTTGCAAACATGAAGGGGATTCATAAAAGCGGGCGAGGTCTTGCTTGGACTGGAAGCGCATGAAGAGAGCGTGAGTGTAGTTTTCAGCATTGGGGTTAGAGACTCGGCCTAAAACGCAAGTACATTTTCCTTTTAAGTAACATAGTGAAGACAGACAATATGAGATAGAGAATGTTTAGAGCGGTGGTTACCCAAGGAAACGGCGAGGACGCCGCGCACATGATATTGGCAAGTGTAGAGATAATCGAGCATGTCCTGCTCTCGTTCAGGGGACAAATCTGGATCGGCTTTAAGCAAACATATGTGCTCCACCACTGTTCTGTAGCCAAAAGCGTGACGTTCGACCAATATAATCCATATACTCATATAGATAAGCTTAATTAAACAAGGCGGAATTCTTGAAGTACCTTTTCCTGGGACTAGAAGTGGACATGGCTAGGATCCTAGTCCCGCGCCTAGCTGGAGTGGCTCTCATAATCTGATTTCGTCGCCATCCCCAAACTTTTGGAAGACGAAAACGCAGAGACAAGAGAGAAGCGAAGCAATCATCATGCAAACGGGCGAAAGCAAATGCGAAATCAAATCGAATCGAGTCTCGAGTTATTCACCATTGCTCCGGGAACAGAGGATTGGGCAACCGGGACGCGTCACCAGCATGTCTCAGTCTCCTGCTCCAGAAATATCACCTGTTTCTTTGTGGTTCAGTTGAACGAACGAACGAACGAAATAGACAGTCCAAGTTTTAGCAGCGGCCAGAATGCGTGCGCAGATTCTGGGAGACGACGATCACGATTGGTCATATAGGTTTGATCATTTGTTCATATCAGTCCTCTATTTTTGAGTTTGTTTAATTTAACTCTGGATAGTAACTTTCGTAATACGTACGTTACCACCGCTGGTTCTAAATCGTTAGATAGAACTTAGAAGGAATGGTTTATAGCCAGAGAAGATGTCTCTCAAGGATCGATTATTCGATTTTGGTTTCTCTCAACTTTTGCATATGCTTTGATCAAACTCTAATGTCAGATGACCAATTTTGTAAAGAAGTTAAAGAATGATCATGTGTCGAGTAACTCGAGTTTTAGAGGAAACAGTGTGAAAATGATTGTAAAGTAAACTAGCATAACTACACACCTCGCACGAGAATCGGAGGTTGTGTCATGTGTGTAGGAAAATGAAAATATATATATATATATATATATATATATATATATATATATATATATATATATATATATATATATATATATATATATATATATATATATATATATATATAACGATGTTAATTTTATTTATCGGGTGACAAAAATGACAGTTACATAAAACATTACACATACATACATAATAGATGAACTTATATGTCTTATATTTTAGATTTAACATGAATAAGAGTTGTAATGAGAGAGGATGAAAAGTTTATAGGTGATGAATTCTAAACCATACCTAATATGTGCTACAAAAGGAAGGACATGTGACAAGAAATAAGAAAAATAAACATGTGTTACAAAGAAACATGATTGTTGAAACACAAATATAAATTGATAGTCACTTGTGTTAGAAAAAGAATACACATCTTTTTTTTTTCTCCAGAATTTAATATTTGATTTTCTTTCATTTCGAATTTATTTCATTTCAACGTTTTTGTATATACTATACTTATATACAAATGTTAAATAAAACATTTCTCATAAAAATTTGAGTTAAACACAATTTTAAAAATGAGAAAACGGGAGATTTTACTACTAAGGTTTGGTCAAAAGGGAAATTTTTTCACTGAACTATTTTTGGGGTAGATTTTGCCATCAACGTTATATTTTCAGGACAATTTTACCACATTCCGTTAAAAACACTAGGAAAGCAAGAGAAAATTTCAGTTTAGTCCAAAGCTTTTTTTATTTTTCTAAAAATTCCCCCATAAAATATCAATTTTAATCATTATGCAATCATGTTTTCTTCTCGAACCCAAATCCCAAATTTGTTGAGAGAGAAAAATGAAAGATATAACCTATATTTGTTTGATATATAAAAAATCACACTCATAGAGAAATGAATCATTAGATATTGAGATAACCATGATTATGATAACGAGAATTAAGAGCTTTGAAGCTAGCTCTTTATTTGAGTTGATGAGCACCACCAGTAGAAAGTTTTACAATCCCTTTTTATAATTCTAAAGCTCAAACTTATCATTTTATCCACTATATCAGTATGAATTATCTATGAAAATCCAAATTAATAGCAGTATTTGAGTACTGAGGAAGCAAGCCAGAAAGCGAACTCTGTATGTAAATTTATGAAGGAGTTTGAGTGATGCATCTAATGCAATTCTCTGAAAAATTCATATTTAGAAGGTTAGAAGATGGAAAAGTATTGAAAATGTTGATCAAAGAGGAACAATTTCCTTGTAGGTTGCAATCGGTAAAGGAGCATCACCTGAAGAAGAAGAAGAAGAAAAGAAAGAAAGAAACGTCCGCTCAATAAAAAACATGATCAAAACCGATAAAATTGTTATTTTAAAATATTGGGGAAATTTAAACCAAAAAAAAAAAGTTTTAGACTAAAACTGATATTTTTTCCCTTTAAAAAATCATACATACCTTTGTGTATGTAAGAAAGGTAGTACTATCGAAGAAGGCAAAAGTGAAACAAAAATTCAAAAATTAAAAGTTATCTTCTTATATGGAGTGTAGATAGTACAACACAAGAAGACATGGGTGGTGATACTTTATTTTATTTTGTCTTGTTTTGAAAAAAGACAACAAAGACATGAGGGACCTCAACTCACTTTGTGCCAGAAAAGAAATATGTAGTATTTGTTATTCAAAAGTTTATATATGCAAATGTTAAATGGCTTTCTAATTTATATTTTTTAGTATGCTTTTTTAATGAAATCTTTATAATAAAATTTTGAGTTAAACAATTTAAAAAATGACACTAGTAACAATAGTGGAATAAAAGAAGAACAAATGAGTCATGAAAGACCTCTCCTAATAATAACAATCAAAAAGGAAACAAGAAACCCCAGCATGACATTTTATAGTCTTTAAAGACACTTGTAGAGATCTCGAATTTGGCGCCTAGCTTGATTAATCCCTACCCCATTTGTACCAAAAAAATTATAATAATAACAAATGAGGGAAATTAAAAAACAAAAAGGAAACAAGAAACCCCAGCATGACATTTTATAGTCTTTAAAGAATGTGACTAATACTAGTTGTCAAACCTAAAATAAGGAATAAGATTTTTTCTAATTACTTTCTCAACTTCTATATTTTCAAAAGAAAACACCAAGAAAGTTCACAAGTCACGAGCACTCCAGCTAACCCGACCTAGCTTGAGCATCAATATTCACCGAAACCTTCCTCACGTTTAATGCTTATCACGTTTTCACCCTCCAATGTCTGGAAATCATTACCAATTTTTCAAATAAAGGATAACTGTAAATTTTAGATATAGCACAATTACGAGGGAAGTGTACTTGACAATAAATGAAGATTTGGTAACTTCTCTGCAGCTACAAATAGCAAATACAACTTTGTGGGTTATCTCTAGACTCCTCCAACTAATAGTACAAACAATATAATGATCTTTCATCCTATTCACAAACAGGGATAAACAATCTACCAGCAACTTTTTGTTGCCAATAACAAACTGTGCTGTCATTCACAATCGGCCTCTGAAGCTAACTGAACAAACCATCAATTTGCTTTCTCATCATCGTTTTTATCTGAGCAGCATTACAAACAATGAGATGTTACCTTATAGCAAAAGTAGATAAAAATTGGGCTACTGGAACCACAATGGATGAGAAAGATTCAGCAGAGAGCAAACCTGCTTAGCTGAGAGTCCAATCTCCTGCAGATCATCCAGCTATAGTTGACAGCAGAAAAAAATATGTTAGTCAACGGATGCAACTATAAATAAATTAGGAAAACGGATCTATGACAATACAAGACTCATGCAATCTAGACCGTTGAATCTTAAGAACTGACTTGGTCTATATAGATAACCAACCCAGATTGTCTACGCCCACTAACAGTTTAACCTGTAGGCGGGGTCCAATAAAATACAAAATATTGATGATAATAAATTACTAGTACAAGTGCTAACCACAAGTTGAGCCATAACTCAAATAAATTAGGATCGGTAAATGAAGTTTGTACTATCTCATTATAGTTCTAGAATAGGATAATGTAAATATCAAAGTCTTATGTAGGCTTACACTCTTGAATGGTTCTGGAGATTCATCACGAAGTTCAAGAATGTAGGTGGCTCTCCTCTCTCCAATCCCCTATTCAGTATGAAAAGGGTTATGGCTAGAAAATACTACTTCCACGAGGGAAGAAAATAAATCTATTCTAACATATTCATGAAAGAGATTTACCTTCAATCTTTTCAGCTCTGCCCTGTTAATGAAAAAAACAAGAAAACCAATCTTAGAAAGGCTACGCTCAAAGTTACTAATAAGTCAAGCATCACAAGACTTTGGTTGAAAACCAAATAGTCTGCCTTGAAAATGATATAGTAGTGTTTATAGCTCAAGCATACAGTACTTTGTCTGATAGTCTCTTTTTTCTTGAGCATTTATTCCTGAGATCTGATTCTTACATGGTACAACTACCGAGTGGTTGTGTTCTTTTATGGAGTAGGAAATAACACTTCACATAATGAATATCTCAAATCTGATTTTGAAGTTCTCCGTATCAAGTTTGAAAAACATTTTTTGGAGAATGTTTTTAGGTTGCAGGAAGGTCACAACCATAAGCTTCATACACATCCAATGCTTGCATTATTAAGAACTATTATCTCTACCAAAAGCAAAAGCAAAGATCTTGTGACTAGAAAATGAAGATGAAAGAAGCTTTAGATGCAGTAGGAGACTTCAGAGTTCTTAGTAGTGCAGACTTACTTGTCAGCCGTATTTAAAAACTTGAGATATTCTTCAACAAGAGAGTTCTGCAAAATAAATCAACATTAAAAACATGCGTAAGATGCCAAATAATATCAAAGATGAATCTCAAGGTGAATTTGCCAGACCTTCATCCCAGCACTGCGCACACTGAGTGTATGCCAAGGATCAGAACTTGCAATAAAGTCACGGTCACATGGAGTACGATCGGGAGTCTTTGGCTCTGGGATATCAGCAGAGACAGTATCACTAGATAACGATTCATTCTTTAGCCCCGAGATATCAGTAGCAGCATCATCATGTGGAATGCACAGATTATCCGTCTCTTGCTGGATCTCTGGGATATTCGTACAAGTATCATAAGATGACAAGTCAATCCTCGGCACTAGGATATCACTAGCATCATGAGGAATGCACACATTATCTATCTCTGATCGGGGCTCTGAGATATGTGCCGATATTTTATCACCATATGAGAAGTTGTCAGTCATTGGCAGTGGGATATCAGCAACATCACAAGGTATGCCCATACTATCTGTCTTTGGTGGGGTCTCTACATATGATGGAATTGAGGCACAAAGCAATTTCAGGTTGTTTGATAATTCTTGCATTCGTTCGCTGATGCATGCTATTCCATTTTCACTGACCAGAGGGCTATTGTTCTCCTTGTCGATTGCACCTGCTCCATAGAGGTACAATAAGCCAGATGAAAAAAAGATGTCGTGAAGAAGATAATGCTTTGCATGCTTTACTCCTAAGGTTCCAAGTGCACATGTATGTATGATGACCCAAAATAGCAAGATGTGCATTTTTTATGGTGTAGCTGAAGTATTATTTGTGACTTACTCTTCTCAATACTCGTATATTCCAATTTCACAAATAAAGAGGCATGAAGTGTAAAGGGATATGGAGACCAACGCTGGTTTCGTTGTGGGATTAGTTTAACAGAACCGTGCATGTGTATGTGCATGTTTCACAAATAAAGAGGCCGTGCAGAAGATAATACTTTGCATGGTTTACTCCTAAGGTTCCAAGTGAATGTGCATGTGTACCTTCTTCAGAAATAGGCAACACTTCTGTTGTGCTTTTAAGAGTTTGTACTTCACCAAAAGGCAAGTGAACCTGTAGAACCACATTTCATTAGGAACCAGTCTTTGCAAAAGCTCAAATAACAAAGTTAGATTACCTTTTCTGAACTGTTGGTTACTAGTGTAGGTTTCAATGATAATGAGGAAGGTGCCTACAAAACAAAAAAGAAAGAAGCAGGAAAGGTTAGATATGAACAGATGAATAAAAACATTAATGTATTCCCTTCTCTATGGTAAACCATAATTAATTTTCTCATAGAAAGAATTCGACATTGTGAATGAAGAGTGGGTTTAAGTAAGAACAACAGTATGGAATGGTTGAAAATATATCTTTAGTCCAAAAAACATCATATTCATCATTCAGATGTGTTGGCAGGCGACATTGTCATCATAGGTCAAACATACATAGTAGGACACTAGATGGGCCATAGTACAAAATTACCCTTTTGAGCCCACTATATTACTAATAGTTTGGACGGTATTTGAGACCAACTTTTTCTCCATTGAATCCTAAAATGTGATTTTAGTGAAGAATCATGACCCTTAAATTCCTTAAAATGTCATTCTAGGAGCTACATAAAACATACGGAGTATATTTTTGTATTTTGATGTGTTAGCAAGAGCCATCTTCATCATAGCTCATACATAGCAGGACAATAGGGAGGCCATGGTATCAAAGTACACTTTCTTGCCCACTATATTATTAGTTCGGATGCAAGAACAAAAACTAGTAATTCAGGCTGTTATATTCCCGAAAAGGTAAGGGGGTATTAAGACCAAGTTTTTCTCTGTTGAATCCTAAAAGGTGAAAAAGATCTAGAAAACAAACAGTGAACAAGTAGATACCTTCTTAGGACTCATCTGTAGTTCCGATGGCAATGCTGCATTGCCGTTAAGACTTGGCATTACGTTTTCAGTATCATCATCACACGGCGTGGCAACCTGCATAATGGTATTATAAGAAAGCTGTTTTTCCAGCAATACTAGATATTATACATTTTATGTTTCCTAGAATGTTGTTTCTAAATTGTTTTGTGGTAATAACTGGGATGTCCTCCTAGAAAATTTAGAAGGTTAGTAGCATGAAAAGAGGGCAACAAAAACAAGATGAATGAATCCCAGGATAGATTTACATATGATTCAAAGCTTTTTGTGTGGGCTTCTCTAACTGAAATGTAAATGAAGGAAAAGTAGGAGAATATTTCATAACAAGGCTTAATCAACACTTATTGAAGGTTTCCTTTACTTGGTGCAATGCTTTCTGACTTCTTATAGGCAAACAACTCACTCTAACATATGTAACAGTTTAAGCAGGTTAGAATATCTACAGAAAATAAAAATTACCACCAAATTTGCTTGAACAGTATTCAATACTGAGCTTTCTTGAACTGAAACCTGCAAGCAATTTTGGCCATAATACTTCTATATTCCAGGAAGTCTCTTAGAGAATATATAAGTAAAAAATCATAATTTTCAAATATGTAAAGTGATTCGAAGTTAGTACCTTCTGAGTGCTCTTTTGAAGTTTGGTTGACTGACATGCTTCATTAAACAATTTCCTTCAAGTGGAAGACAATATTTTTAGTGCTTACAGATGAATAATACTGGAGAGATGGATCATGATTCATCTTTTGAAAGGATTGAGTACCTGGCCTTAATTTTTACTAAAGCTTGATTGGTTTTCTTTTCAGAAGAAGGCTCTCGCAAGCTGATTTGTTTCCTTACACTGGTGGAAGCACTTCCAAGCATTCGGCTCTTATGTGAAGAAGGCAGTGGTCTGGTTATGCTTTTGCTTTTCTTAGTGGAATCAGGAACAGACTTATTAACCGCTCGGACAACTCGAGATGCTAAACTTGCCACAGTTGCAGAGTCTTGGCAAAAGGATGGATTCTGCATTGGACAAAATGAAAATTTCCACAACTGAAATATTTATGAAGGAGAATACAAAGCAGTTAGAAATAGTTTGAAACAAAGGTATTACCAAGCAAGCCACCATCAAGATTCGGTTTGTCCCTCTGAGGGAATCTTGCAACATGCGGGTTAACCTGCTTTCACGATAAGGAACATGACTCTCATTGGCATTTAGAGCATAAACTACATTCTGCAAGGCATAAATGGACTTGTTGATCTTGCCCAAGGAATGACTATCAGTGCTCTTTCTTCTAGCATCCTCATAAGCTGGGCGCAAAAAAATAAAAACAGGACATTTAGCATTAGAGTCTACAAAAGCTTGAGAAAATTATGAGACATTTGAATGTGATGATATACCAGCCAAATCGACAAAGTTCATCTTCCCAAGCGGAGTATCTGATGTTTCCTTGCCATATATATGAATCATTAATCCCCTATGATTCCTATAAAGAGCAGAGCTTGGGATCTTCTTTGACTGTCTGTGTTTTTCTTGCTTGCTGATGTATAATTTATGGATTTCTGACATTGATTTTACTGGAACCTGTTAAAAATACGCTTAAGGTGGTTAACTAAATCATACTCCATAAAATTGAGTATTTTAAAATCATTACTCATATTTCACATGCCTGGGAAAGACCTTTGAGTTGAACCATTCCTTGGGAATTATCCAATACCAAAACTTCAGGCCTCTTTTGATCTAAGAGATCATAAGCATGCTCATTATCAATCTCATACATAGAGACGGTAACTGAGTTCTCATTTTCTCCTACAGCCGAAAGAATTTCAGCTATAGCAAGAATTGCCAAACCCGACTCATCTTCCGAACCCTGTATATATTAAACCATGGTTACACCTCATTGTAGGATTCTGGTGAGGTTGTTTGATTTTTAGAAAGGAACGTAATGGAAATTTAACCTGAATCAAATGTGTCTTCCCACTGCCTCTGGCTCCATAAGCAATAATAGTGGCACTTCGTCCACTGATAACTTCTGAAACCAAAGATTTTACTTCCTTTTCGAAAATAATTGCATTGTCTTGGTCTCGTTCATAGCAAGAATTTACTTCGTAGCACTCTTTACGACTGCAAACATCAACAAAAACTTCATAAACTTGGCCCGAAGCACCCCGATTAACTAATCAGAAAATCCGGGTTCATCTAAGCAAGCAAGGGATTCTAGGTTTAACGGAAAATGAGTTCAATAAGAGCATATGATAACCAAATCCGCAGTGCTAAATAAAATGCCACTCCAAATAACAGAAGAATCGATAATGGTAAGCCAAGAATACTAGAAAAGGGAAAAACCAATGGTTGCAGAGATAACAAATTCCAATAAAATAAACGACTAAGATATTACCTGGTGGACTGGTCTCCGAAAGAGAGTGCTACGGTTTGAAATTCATCGCCTTCTCCACCAGGTTTACGAACTGAAATCCACGGCTTCAAGTCAGCAGCACCGGATTTGAGCTCCAGATCTGAATAACCTCGAATCTTGGCAATAACTCGTACCATTTGTCTCTGGTTCGACGCCATTGCGAACCGGTTGTCGAACTCCTTCTTTAGCGATGAACGTTCCTTGATCTGGGAGCTGTAGCAGAGTGGGATGTGGAAGCAGTGCTGGGTTTCGTTGTGGCCTCAGGCCTGTCCTGTGGGGCTGCTAGCCGTATTAAAATACCAGTAGACTTTTTCAAATTGGGTTCCGTTGCCGCTCCTCTTCGCTCTTCTCTGTTTCCATACAAAGAGTATGTTGTAAGTTTTGGGAGATCGGAAAATCACCGTGCATGTCATTGAATCTTTCTAAAAACTTCAATTTGGACCTCAACTATTGAAACAATTTTTTTCGTAATAACTTTTTTGTGTAAAGCAAATAAGAGTGTTATAAAAATATTATGAAAATATCTTTATTTTCTCTTAAAATATTTATTTTCTTTCATCTCTTGGATAAGTTTATTTCGTAAGAACTATGGAACAAATATGTGATAAAAATAGTACTCCTGTAATATTGCTACTTTGCTAGCAATTTGTTTTGCATATGAAAAACACATGTTGGACGAAATGTGAGTCGATTACTACTGACACTTGAAAGCTATAAATTCAAGTTGAGTTATTCGCATGTTTTGAAGAAAAAAAACAAATCTTATAGATCCCAAATTTAAGATGGATCTGATAACCCAAACTGTAAAATAAGCTGATAAAATTGGTAGTAGAAAGTTTATACAAAGGACTTGATAATTTTTGTGCATAACTCAAAATGGCAAACTTATCATTTTTTATAAACAGGTGATTTTTATGTTCATTTACAACAAGTTTGAGTCCTTATTATGTCATTTGATAAAAACTGGCTGTAAATAATCTTTTTAGCTAATACAGTCATATAGATCTCTCTCATATTATGTTCCAAAAGACAGTCCAATCCCTAGCATGTTACAAATAACACTCTACCCCAGTCCCATCCCAGACTAGAGTTAGGTTAAGTTGTGTTTAGTTAAGTTGCTCATTGTTTTTAGGTCCATTTGTTTTGATTTTAGCTAGGTGCTCCCTCCAATAGCACATAACAAATATTCTAGGTATGTCATTGATTAAGGGAGTGCATGTTTGTTAATGGAATTATCATTGAATGCTAGTACCCATAAAAAATTGGTTTGTTTCTTTTTTGATATTGTGTAGACTCAAATTTTTACTAGAAATAATTCATTAAAAAAATCAGAAAAAAATATATTTAAAAACTACAATCATTAATCTATAATTTACATTTTAAATATTGACTTTATTTATTATTTGTTTGATACAGAAAGGGTTGGGGGATACCGGAGACTTGAACTCTAGACGTCTACAAATACAAGTGTCCTCATGAACATGACACTAGGCCAAATGCTCATGACTAAATATTGACTTTAATATATAAAGTGAGAGATCATTTTTTTAGGGATAAAGATAGTATAATTACAGACAGATGCTTTTTTTTCTCCCCTGAAAGCAATTAAATTTATTCTTTGTCCAGATTTACTAGATGACAGTTATCAAACTAAAATATGATCTAAAACGATAAATGGATACGAAAGTTTCAAAATAGTCCACTAGCAGATAAAAACATGATTCCATTGTTTAGGTTTTAACAACATGTTACTGTGTGATCAGGATTTCTTTTTTCCCCTTTCAGTTTGGATTGTCCACATCATGGAAAGTTTTCTAAGACAAACAATTTCACATTCTTTTTCCCCTTTCAGTTTGGATTGTCCACATCATGGAAAGTTTTCTAAGACAAACAATTTCACACAATTGCAAAACTTCAGGATCATCTAGAAAAGATGAACAGGCTTAAGGATTACTCATAAAAGAATACAAAAGCTGTAGGAGTGAGAATGTCTCCCTCACAACATTGTCATTGTATACCTGCCCAAAGTAACTACCTCTTAAGAATTTTTAAGGCATTTTCTTGCATAGTTTCTGGTTGCAACCACACCAGGCTTATCTCTCTCAAGCTCAATATTTTGCTATATAATCAACAAATGCACTCTGAAATTAGCCAGAGGGTACAAAAGAATCAATGAAACTACACTATCACGCACTTGATGTCTTCTTTTGCTTCCAGTGATTCTGAACATGTAATGAACATCAACGGTCCTTGAGTGAGCCCTTGAGCACCATTTGGCCAGCTTCATCTCTCTCAAAAAGCCTCTCGATCAGTTCATCCCAGCTCTCCCTGCCCTTGCTTCTCCGCGATGTCTCACTGGACTCCGGTGATTCATCGCCTTGCACAAAATCATCAAATGTGCCATATGGTGAAGGCGAATAAGCATGTGGCACAGAGAGTGTCACAGCCCTATGCAGTGCAGCCTTATACTCTTCACTATGTTCCTTGGCCAATGTCTGCTGCCGCTCCATCCGCTGCTTCGCTGGAATCTCCATAACCCCTTGCTTCTCCAGCATCAGCTGAACATTGGTTTCAGATGCAATGGCATCATAGTTAGTCAGTTCTATACCCTTGCAGAAACTACTCCCTAAATTTTCCATTCATTTCGCCTGTCTGCTTTTTTCTTCTTCTTTTTGGACAACCAAATCCATCTTTACACCTCCTACACCATGTGCCTAATCTAAGTAATGACTGAAAAATAAGTTCTCAATTCAACTAAACCAATCCGAACTAATGACTTTACCCAAACCTTGTAACTCCAATAATCATTTTTGAATACATTAATTTCAAAGTTCAAACAACTTCCACAACCAGTCAAAAGCAGGATCAAAACACTGAGACTTGCAGACTTACATCAAGAGCTCTCTGGGCTTCTCTTTCAATCCAGATTATAGCATGGTCTGAGGTGGCATTACAAGAAAGGACTATGTGTTCGAACCTCCCATCAACTGGAACTGCGGTTCTCACAACTGGAGGATACCTTCCACATCTGTATATAACATACATTGAAGTATTCTATTACAAGACAAATCAAACAATTGCATTCTACTGCGCTGTTTACATCTCTGGTCCTTCAGTTAAACACACACACCCCATATCCAATAAACCTGAATGTTGTCTATACAGAGATTCTACGAAGTTGCTATAATATTTCATGTGCATAAGTATAGGAGTGTTGGCACAATTTAATAGTGAAATTCATGAGATGAAACACCTACAAAATTGCGAAAAGATATACCATTGATCTCCACTTTTACCTAAACGGTTTTCTTTCAACAATATGGTATAAGCGACCAGGTGCATACAGCCGCCTCGGATCCTTGAGCATCTTCTCCTCTGGTATACACGTATCCCTCATGCATCTTAGGCATAGAAGGCATGGCAAGCTGTTTAGAGAAAGCAAAACTTTACTGGCAATGGGCTTAAAAACTTCTTGTAAATCCATCAACACATCCCAACTGTTTTCTGCTTCTAAAATGAATCCAATGTTTTGTTTCACTTCAATGAAAATCATGAAGGAAACCTTCAGTAGTTCTCAGATATTACTTAGGCCCTGTTAAGAAGCCTCCGTTGGGTAAAAGTTAAGTGGCCATTAGGATTTAGGGGAACATGAACATATGCTTATCTTGGTGAATCTACTAGTATGATTCTATAATAGACCTGCAGTTACTGAGTATAATAGTTCATTCAATACCAGAAAAGGGACTTGAAAATGTCTTCCAGTGGTGTGGCAGTCCGTGGCAAAAAGTCATCCTGATTAAAGGTAAACAACAATTCATTGATGGGAAGGAACTTATGGCATGAGTTCCAAAGGAAAGTTTGTGGCTAACCTGAAGCACAACAGCATTGATCACATCCGCATATCTTACAGCCAAATTCAATGACATACACCTTGCAGGAGCTATTGCATAGCATCTGACCCTTCTCCTTTCAATGTTCGCTAATTTCTCTGGATGTCGTGCCACGAGCAGCGCCAGCATTGCTGCTACCCCGGACCCAAGTGAGTGGCCAGCAAATGTCAAAGTATAGTGTTGATACCTCTCCACCAAATCCTTCAGGACTTCACACTCTGCATCAAGAATCCAAGCAGCAGTCTTCAAGAGCCCATTATGCACATAACCACCATCAAACTTCCTCTGCCCCAACTTATTATCCAGAAGCACGTGATAGTCACTTTCCATTGCCAAATTAAGGCCTCTAATAGCAAGAACTATATCAGCATGATCATGATCAAGGTACAACAAGTATGAAGGAGCCCGTCCTTTTGTGTCTTCATATGTTCTTCTCAGAATTAACCAGTCTGGGTCAATCCCATATCCTCTTGGAGGTTCCCAGAGGGGTTTACGCAGATCCTCTTCGTATACAGCTAGAATATAGCGGCATAGTCGAGGGACAGGTTCAAATTCTTCAGGTGTTGCAATTCCCCAGGTCTCACTATCATGGCTTGCAGTGTGGAGACATCTTTTACATGCCCAACGGGCACATGCCAGACAGTAAACAACATCAAGTACAGGGAAGCATGGAAGGCCACATAAAATTGACATCGATATCAAAACTTTTGAGTGCTATACCAGTAGATTGAAAGGCATTGAGTTGATGAACAACTGTTGGACCGAGAATAAAAATGACTTTGGTTTCTGAAAAGATAAGAGGACTTTTAACTGTTCAATGCTATCTATCAAATTTGGGGATCCAAAAGCTAACACGGAATCAATACATATGTGTGCAGCTTAGAGATGAGAAGTTGAACCAGTATAAATTATTGGTTACAATATCTGAGGAAGAATAGGGGTTCAGTATTCCAATTCCATAAAAAAGGAACTGAAGCAACACTAAGTGTGAATATTAACAAGCGTTCAATGTAAATAAGCAGTACCAAACTCCCACCAATCCAACTATTACAACTTACAGACAGGCAAGAGAATGCAGGCAAGGATCTAATGAATTGAACACTGGGAAAAATAGGATCCTCGGAAATGAATTAGGAACCCCACTTTTGGTGATGGAACTAACTAACTAAGATTCTGACCAGAACAACAGAAGCAAATGGTATCGATGGACATCTGCTGTAGACTTTCTGGAGAGGTGAAACCCATGAGTGGAGTTCAAATTCACTAGTCTACTCACCAAGAAGTATAAAGCTAAGGATGAGATAGCGAGCTGCAAGTCAAACAGCAAACGAAACTTGCCGCCGCAAGTATGGTTTGCTGTGCTAGAACCTGTTGATGATCCAATTACATGGTTTCGCAGTTTAAGGATCACATGAAGCTCAGAGAAGGCAAAGTCATGAATACCCATACAAGTAAATTCCAAGCTTGATCGATCTGGAACAGAAATGAAGGTGACTCAAAGCGTGGACCGATTTATGGGGGGTGTCATACGTCTCTGTTAATGCTGAGTTGTAGCATCAAAAGGAACTGGAAATGATTTGGGGTGTGGAATTTGGAAGGATAAAGAAACAAAATTTGAAGAAAATAAAAATATAAACTTTATTCTGAGGCTACCGGCACCTTCCAGACATAGCTTGATTTTAAGTTGACCAGAAGGTGCTGAATCTGGCTTTTCTCCGGTTTATTATTGTAGAGTTACAGTTTATTATTGTAGAGTTAGGTGATTAGTGGGTTTCAAATTTCATTTTGTGGGGGTGATAATGAGGAGTGATTCACTTCCAAAATTCATGGTGATTTTGAAAGTTTTTCATTCTTCCAAAAATCATTTGAGGTGTGAAACAGTTTTTCACTGTGAAAAAATGGAATTCAACATTTAATCTATGATTTTTGTTCTTTAATATTTTAATAACTAAAGATTAATAATTTATATGCAAATAATAAATGAACATCTAGTTTCTAAATAGTTTCTGAATATTATTATTTGTCACCTCACGAAAATTCACGATGATTCTTCAATTTCTCATCTACTCTTCTAAATTTGAAATCTCCTAATTTTTCACATCACCAAAATCCACAATGAATTTTTAAATTTCTCGCCTATCACCAGAATCCACAATGAATTTTTAAATTTCTCGCCTTGTGAAAATTTCTCCTTTCTCCCCTATTTTTTGTTCGAGAATATCTCATGGATATGGGTTGTACTTGTTGGTGCTCCGTTGTTGACTCGTCGTAGTTAGGTGTATTTGATTCAGCCCTGGTCACGTGATTAGCGAAGCAGCATCTCATGGGAATGGGCAAGGTGGAAGAAGTTAATTCTCGTTTTACTTGCACCTTGCTGTTGTCTGCTTGTGGACCTTGGCACTTGTGTACCCGTAGTACTTTATAGGCCAAAATGCAATGTAGAGGGTGCGAATTATTGTGACTCGGATACTTCAATATCTGAATTAAAAAATGGATAAAATAGTACCTTGAACTAGTAAAATGGGGCAGATAAGGGTCTGTGCTCAGTTGATTTGACTCGATATATGGCGTCACGTGACCCGATGTCCGTTTGTATTTTTCACGTTTCCGTCTCACTTTTTGATGGATCGGGACGGGGGTGGCGTTTTTGACACTTTTTAAACGTTTTGGCGAACCCCCACTTTTTAAGGGTAAAGTGCACCGGTAGTCCCGTAACTTTAATTCTTGTCCCATCGGAATTCTGTTTTAACTTTTCGTCCAGATAAAGTCCTATTTTTCATTTTTTTTAAATTTGTGATCCTTTTCATCCGACCTCCGTTAAGTTTAATGGACTTTGGGAAGAATTGATAATTTTAGCAACTCAACTTTTTTAGAAAAAACTATTTATACCATAAGTTTTAAAATTAACCATTTAAGTACACCCTCAACAATTATAAAGTTAAAACTTTTACCCAAAAGTTTTCTCACATTCCTTCCACAATCATGCCATCGTCTGGTCACCGACGCTATCTTCGGACCACCGCCACTGCCGTTGCCGACTTGCCGGAGCACGTCATTCGCAATCGGGGGCTGTAGATCGGGGCCTAGGACAGCCGAATCGCGGCCCAGGGCCTGCGAATCGAGGCCCTGGGTCGCTGATTCACAGCCTAGGCTCGCGAAACGCCGGCACGGGGCCAAGATCCGATGGCCTTAGGTCGAGATACGATGAGCCCGAGCCCCGATCTACGATCCGGTGTATTATTTTCTCCATTCCGGATTTTCTGGCTGTGGTCGGCAGTGGTCCGACGGGTGTTGTGAGTGGAGATGAAGTTTGGAAACTTTTGGGTAAAAATGTTAAGTTTATAATTGTTGGGGGGTGTGCCTAAATGTTTAAGATTAAAACTTATAGTGTAAAAGATTTTTCCAAAAAAGTTGAATTGCTAAAATTATTATTTTTCCCCAAAGTCCGTTAAACTTAACGGATGTTTGATGGAAAATGACCACGAATTAAAAAAAGTTGAAAAACATGACTTTATTGGGATAAAAAGTTAAAACAGGACCCCGATGGGACAATAATTAAAGTTACAAGACTATAGGTGCATTTTACCCAATTTTTTAAAGCTTGAAATTTTGAAACGATAAATAACATTTTTAATGCATCGATCCATTCATTTTCGTCAACCCTCACTGCCCCGATCAACTTCTCTTGCAACTCTGTCTCCACCTGCGCCTCCACCACAAACCCCATGTCAATCGTCATGCTCGTAACATATCCTAATGCCAAGTGCAAAATCGCGCTCGCGATGGCGGAGCTTCCAATGTTGACAACCACCTCCAAATAGTTCAGTCCTCAGTGGTAATTGATGGTCAGAGACTTTCCCAGCAGGCACGCACTGTCATTCCCCACATATCCGCAACCCTTTCACGATCTGATTCACAATTTTGATCTGTTGGTTCTGAAACGCGTCATCTCCACGGACAAACTTGTGGAGTAGTGAGCCGGCAGGAATCGGATCCTTGGCGGCGAAGTAGAAGACAACGTTGTGGTGGTCCTTCCCCGAAACCCGTAAATTCACGACGAAATGGAAGCTTTTGAGAGATTGACCGTGAGACTGAGCTTGCTTGAGTGCCTGAGCAATGCGATTGTCGGAGCATCCCGGTACTTTGTCAAGCTTTGCGGTGGACTTGAGCAGGTCCATGCCGACCAACGAGAGGAGGTAGTCTACAGAAGGCAATTTTTGCGTTTGGTGAAGCAGTTTATGGAGCGGAGAGAGAAGAGGTCGCATGGGGATGAGGCCCAACCGTTTGTTTTGGTGTGAAGGTTGGCATGCGGCAAGGAGCCGCCGTGGATTGAATCGGAAATCCATTAAACATTTTATTTACCGTTTTAAAATTTTAAATTTTTAAAAAATTTGGGATTTGCCCAAACGTTTAAAAAGTGTCAAAAACGCCACCCCCATCCCGGTCCATTAAGAAGTGAGACGAACGTGAATAATACAAACAGACGTCTGTTATGAACCACCGTTCCAGCTGCTTAATAAAACAAATTATAAACCGATGAACGACGATTCACAACCTTCAGGATCTTTCTTTTATAAAACTAAGTTTCGAAATTAATAAGAAATAAATAAATTTCTTATTAAACTTACAAACTTTACGTGTATACATGTATTTACAAGTTTAAAAGAAAGAAGAAGAAAGGGTAAAATTTGTGAAGTCCAAGTCCTTTCTTGTGTAGGTTTCTTGATCTCAAGTTTCAAGTCCATTGAAAAGATTCAAGAACTGGTACCTGCAAACTATAAGACACAGTAATGCCTCGGGCCCTAAAGGGGTTGCCTATGTACCCTTTCAATATCAGTGATACTACTTAGAGAGAGATCAGAGGAATCACGTAGTTCTCAATAAAAATGGTTAGTACCTCGCTCGAGAAAAAAGAATGGAAATAACGAAAATGAAAGCAGAAAGCAGTAAAGATTCTTGGGAGGGTGGTAGCGGGGTATGCAACATATCACACTCGACAGTCAAGCAAAAAAGGAAAGGTTTCAAACAATCATGCATAACATTAAGGAGACATACTTCAGAGAAGCTATCATGTTTGGAAGGCAGTATATATGGAAATTGAAGTAACAATCAATAGTAGACATGGAGAAACATGGTGAGAGAAAGACTAACTAGCAACATACACTTAATTCTAAGTTTATAAATTCCTCACATGATACGAACCGAGAAGGAATGCAAGTTTTAGTCATTAGATTTATCAAAGAAAGGAGACAAGTAAATCCTAAAATCTAAGGCATGCTTTAATTAACCAGGAGATAAGTACAATTTTTAGCATGAGTAAAGCTAACAAATTATAAAGTTTATCAGGGGGTTTAAAGGAAGAAGCATTATTCAATTATTCCAACAGCATTCAATTATACAGAAGAGGGCAGGAAATATGTTTATCCTCATGAGCAGCCAACTGAAGCTTTAAGACAAGCTAAGCATGAATTGAATAAATATGTGAGATCTTAGTGAGCAAGTAACTATTGGTCAATGAGACAGGAGCATTGAGTTCGGCCAACCAATGCACTAGCTTATAACCTGCAACACCAATTCAAGAAAAAACAAGCATTTGGTCCTGTATACGCTTATATCATGAATGGGCAGCCACATGAAAAATAAAAACAACAAAACAGCGCATTTACATGGTTCCAAAAGCACAAGCAGCCGAGATTTGAGGAATAGAAAACACAAGCAAATGAAATGAGCAAGTGATAAATACAACTATGCTAATTTAGAGGTGTCACAAACTCAATATATATCAATAACAAAGGCATATAGATATAGCCGAGCCAAAAAGAGTATCAAGCCAAACCAGAATGTGACTGAGACATGCTTCAATTATCTCCAATCAACTAAACTTACCAAATTAATTACCAGATTATATTCTCTCATCAAGAAGTCAAGCAAACCAGAAGAAAACACCAACTCATCGTGAAATTAGAAATTAGAGAGGGTAGCTATAACTTTTGGAATCCGTTTCCTTTCTCACTTTGCTCGACAGGTTGGGTATTTACTGTGCCGGTCGGCTTCTCGGCAAGCTATTTCCGGCAGCCATGGTTTCTCTATCTTTTCCTTGTTCCCAGCTGTCCTTGAATCCCTTTTTCCTCTTTTAACCGAACCCAGCAGAGACAAGTGAAGAGACGTTGACGACTTTTCATATACTACCTCCAAACCCTTTTTGGGTGAGTTTTTTTTCCACCATTTAATTTATAATTTTAGTTCTTCAATATTTTGATATATATTATCAAATAATTTAGATGTAAATTATAGATTAATATGTGTAGTTTCTAAATATATTTTTCCAATTTTTCATTAACAGAAGAAGTAATAATAATAATAATAATAAATAAATAAAAACTTATTGACTGAGTTCAAAAGTTGGCCCAAAATAATTGAGGGTAGTGAGCTCAAGCGTTGGCCCGTGGAAGCCCAAAATAATGGAGTTCAAATGTTTTAATGTTAAAAAAGAAAAGAAAAACAAGGTGTCATTCCATATGCATCATATATACTAAGAAACACAAAACCCTAGCCCTTGCTCCGATCGGCATCGCTCAGTTAGTTACAGCACTCAGGTAACTTCTCCATCTCCATCGGCGCCCCTTGAGCTGCTTTTCTTCAGTTATGTTAGATTATGTTGTCTTTTTGAAACTCATCCCTAAACAAGAAACAGTTTATGTATGATTTCGTTTTCTCCTAATTTTGAAATCAGGATCCGGGGATAAGCATAGTTTTTCGTTATTTCCTTTTGAGATATCTTATGTGAGTTAGATGGGTTTGGTTCTTGCGTGTTTTAATTCGGTTAGTCTACGATTAGTTTATTTGCGTTGGTGTTCTGAATGCTTATATTTTGCTGAGAGGTGTTCTCCTGATGTCCATTATGGATTGCATATAATGTATGGATTCTATTCGACTGAAAGCTGTTGTGAGTTTTATTGGTTTTATTACTCGATTATCAGTCATGCCAGCTGACAATGGAATTTGTAGCTTTGTTCTTTGATTGATTTCTGTTTATTGTTTGTTAAACGTATTTTCCTGTTATGATTGACATATACTTTTATTTGTCTGCTTCAACCTTCAAATGACACTGAGGTAATTTTGACTGAAGGAGATATGACGGCGAGTCAGCCAAATACTGGCCTCTTTGTGGGTCTGAACAGAGGCCACATTGTCACTAAGAAGGAGTTGGCTCCACGCCCTTCTGATAGGAAAGGGGTATGTGGATTCTGGCCTGTTTCGCATTCAATTCAATTCATGTCTTTGTATTGGGTATTAATATTTGTGATCTCTTAATAGTATCTCAAAGCAGGGGGGAAAAAAAGAAAATTAGGATGACAGGCTTCTATTATCCTCTACTCATCCAATATTGTGGCAATCATGAAAAGCTTTGGGAATAATATACTCTGCTGTAATCATTACAAGTCAATCTTTATGGTTGACAATTGGCTGACTTGCCTTTCTTAATGTACCCATACGCTGTCATCCTCATGCGTGTTCACACCCCTGTTTCTGTGTATGCATCTGAACATAATTGGTGGACTTCTGACTCTTTTTTGTAATTTCTGGTCGTAGAAAACCAGCAAAAGGGTCCATTTTGTGAGGAGCTTGATCAGGGAAGTTGCTGGGTTTGCCCCCTATGAAAAAAGGATCACTGAGCTATTAAAAGTTGGCAAGGACAAGAGAGCATTGAAGGTAGCTAAGAGGAAGTTGGGAACTCACAAGAGGGCAAAGAGGAAGAGAGAGGAGATGTCTAATGTTCTCCGCAAGATGAGGTAATTCTACTAATATTTGCCACTTCGCTTGCTTCATAATGGCATGATTCAGATTTAAATGGTTTTATCGTGGTGTAAATGTTTCTGATTGTAACTTTATTATGATAAATGTTATTGCAGGGCCACTGGAGGTGGTGAAAAGAAGAAGTGAACAGTTGCAACTGCTGATCACCTGGAGAAAGTTTAGCTTGATTAGTCAATGTGTTGTTTCTTTTTTGTCATGTCATCTGTTACTGGACAGTATGCCTCCATCTCAGTTAGGATGTTTCAAGTTCCATTTTTCTTTTCTCAATTGGTGTGTTCTCTGCTTCTCTTGATGTCTGATGATCTACAGATTGCTGATGCTCATGAGAAATATTCGTGGCGCGAGTGGTTTGATTACCTTCTGGCATGCCATAAGCATTCATTGCCAACTAAAAATGCAAATTTCATGCGGTGGTTATGCACTGCATAGTGATCACTAGCAGCCCCTGGACATTCATGCATTGATCACAACCTGCCACAAGCACTAAATAACTACTGAGATTATTTTCAGTGTTGCACGTAGTTCACAGCTTTATCTTGTTACTCCCATCTGGATTTGATGCATGCAAACAGTACAGAAAATTTTCATAACAGAGGACTCGTAAATTCGTAGAACTGCTTATTTGAAATGCGTTTATCAAGTGTAGGAATCACGTGATATGCTTGATGACTATGGCT
This sequence comes from Stellera chamaejasme, assembly GCA_024586325.1. Classification (NCBI taxonomy): domain Eukaryota; kingdom Viridiplantae; phylum Streptophyta; class Magnoliopsida; order Malvales; family Thymelaeaceae; genus Stellera; species Stellera chamaejasme. The sequence continues at coordinate 5,138,039 of CM044982.1, read as the reverse complement.
ATGTTTGGCAATCGTTTTTTTCAAAGTAACCATTACATTATGAAAAAGCTATTAATTGTAGTATTTTTAGTTTTGTTGTTAACTGTTTGATCTCAATCATTAAAAAATTATTTAAAATGTTACAACTAATTGAAATAGTTATTTCTCAAACAGGTTTATGTATGTGTTATTCCATTTTTGCTATCTTACGTGGACTTAGAAGTGCACACTACCCTGTAAGCCATGTTGATATTTTAAAGCCTCTCACATTGTACCCTGTAAGCTATGTTTTGATTCATTAAATTCTAGTAAATCAAACAGAAAAAAAATTGGACTTAGAAGTGCACATAAATCTTCAAAATGCAGAGTCCATCTCCAAAACAACGTCCCGGCGCTCGTATTCCTCCAAGATTCCATAAGCCCTCACGCAGACCATACAGTCGAGCCCCGAAAGAGGAGAATGCCAGCAACTTGCATTTTAAAACCCGAGTCTCGAAACCTTATTTTCATCTAGAATAGAAAGATGCAAAATTTAATCTCAAAATAGATGTTTGCCAGCAAGAATCTTTAAGAGGATACCCATTTGGGTTGAAGTGAACAACCTGGTGCTCTATACTCTTTCGTTTGACATGTATTTTTCAAAAGAGATGTATCTTATCAATCTCAGCTGCTGTGGACTTTATTCAGACCTTGCTAACTGGTAAGGTTGAGTCTTGGTTTGGTAAGTCAAACCTTGCTATCGCACAACCGCATCTCCTATTCTACGTTACAACAAAATCTGATCTGTGGACAAGTAGTCGAGTACAACAAATGGATCATGAGCTCTAAATTCAACACTTATTACCTGCAAATGGATCAGGTTTTGAACTTTTGTGTTAGTTTCTCGACTCCTTCCTTGCAATCTACAGCCACCCGCTCTGTCCCCTTTTTAACTGCCGAGCCAACTTCTGATGCACTATCATGCAATTGTTGCATAGAGGATCTCACCTTGACGACAGTAGTCTCTTTCAGTTCTTTAGCCTTAGTACCTGCTCTTAGGGTCCACACTTTTAACACCGTGACAAAATGTTGAATCATCTCCATGATCTTCTCAATTAGCTCCTTTGATCTTCCTTTAACACTCCTCGCCATCTTCTCCAACTTAGCCACAATGATTTGGGATCTGTTAACCGTTTCTTCTACAGACACTTGCTTCTCAACATTAAGCCAGGTGACCCCAGCAGAGCTTGCTTCACGTAGGTCATTGTCAACTACAACCTTAATGCCTTGCCTCTCCCAGCGATCTCTAGCCTCCTCTAATGCTTTTGCTTGTTCGCTAGCTCTTTTTGCTTCATCTTCAGCCCAAGCCCTAGAAAAGAATCACAAGCAGCATTTATAACCATCAAATGGTTCAGATTAAGACCGTTTCAGACTAAGATAAAGAGCGAAACTGCATTGACAGAAAAGAAGCTGCGCATAGCACTTCAGTTCCATGATTCATGTACTTGTATATATTATAACTTGCAATTCGTTACCATTAAAACACAAATATATCAATCTTGCAACCTAGCCTGAGATTATGAGCCAGTGATTTGACCATAAGTTCTCACAAAGCCATGCTGTTTTCATGAGAACGTATGCACTCCCTACTTTCTTTCTTTCTTTCTGATTATGCCTCAATGGAGTCAATTAACAGAGTTGGAATCTTAGTTATTTAGTTGAGAAAGTAGAACCAACCCCATTAGTATATTCCAGTTGAAAAGACATGCACATATATGAAATAATCTAAGCAAAATAGAATGCCATTGAGGTCTTAGAATTTATCCATGAATAAATATCAAACAGAGATAAGAAGTACAACTAAGTAGGAATCCTCATGTGAAACGGAAGAGTTAATGGTTTTTGTGAGCTTTAACGACTAATGAAATCGCCTTACCTGGCCATGGCCAAAGCTTTTCGTTCAACCTCCAGCTCATACTGTAATCTTGAAATTTCCTCACTTTCTTTCTCTGTTTCTTGTTTTAGCTTCTCCATTCTTTCTCTTTCATATGAAACCTCCACTTTGTTGGTCACGAGGCTTTCTAGTTGCTCCTCCACTTCACGTCTTAATCTAGTCAATACTTCCATTTCCGACTCAATAGCAGCACGTTCCTTCATTAATGCAATATTCTCTTCTTCTCTCTGGATTCTCAAGTTATCCATTTCACGCTTTGCCTCTTCGGCCATTCTCTCAACAGCTTGAATTCTTTCTCTCTCCAACAAAAGTTCCTTTTCAAAGCTTGCATTAATATCTTGCTCAACTTGAGCTACTAAAGCATTGTGAACAGAAACAGCATTTTCTGCCATAGATTCTGCCTCTATGCGAGCAAGCTCCTCACTCACTACATCAGAAGCTTCACCTGTAGCAAGAGCAACAGCAGCTTGCGCATTCGTGACAGGCTTGTCTGGCTGGAACAGCCTTGTGCAACCTGTGGGGGTCATGACATTACAATTGCAGCCCTAGACATCAAAATTAAGATGCAAATTAAATAAAAATGATTAGAACTGTGAATGGTTTACCAAATGCAAGAGATACTATCCCCATTTCTCTTGAAGACAAGTCAGCAATAAGAGCAGGCCAAGCATCAGGGTTTATCTTATCAATGTCGATGAAGCCCGAAAGTTGATATAGCACCTGCTCGAAATTGAAACTGTGAATTAATTGGAAGCCAACAACATACATCTGACAAAGTATATAGAGCTGAACAATATGTACAGAAATTTCAAACAGATACATTTTTATCAGCATCAGGAAGTTGTCTCTTCTCTAAGGCCATCTTCCAGCTGACAAGGTCCTGACGTGACAGAGGGCTGAATCACCAAAGAAAATATTTTGCAAAAATCAAACAACCGTGAACTTTAATAGGACATGAACCCTTGGACAGCACTGTTCTGCAGATCATAATGAGAAGAAAGAAGACAGACAAGCTTGAGCTGCACCAAAGCCAAACTTTTTTTTTTTGCAACTGCAAGAGATTAAATGACAGTTATGTATCTGAATTACATAATGCAAATCATCAATCACCTGTCAGGAAAAAAGTAGAATTGACCCTCATCTTTATTCAATAAATCACGATTTGACAGCTTGCTTGAGATGAGCCCAGCTTCTCCTAAGCCTGAAATCCAGTACACCATTAACCACAAACAGAATGGATACCCCCACTATAATGGAAGGAAAGCATTATATTATTCCACATGAAATACAAACATTAGTTTTCCAGAATAAAAGGAGTAGAATCGATTGATCACACCTTGAATGGCAGGAAAATCAGGGTCTTCAGGTTTGATATCATCAAAAGCAAGTTCAGTTATATCCTCAATGTACATAGCAGGATAAACTTTTGACACCGTATTCCTGCAGAGCAACTGATAGATGTTAATTCACTTTAACAAATGCTTAAGTTCTAATATTCATAACCAATCATGCAGGGGGGCAAGAAAGAAGCCTGCACCTTGACAGAGCACTGCTTGCAGACACCAACCAACGAGCATAATGGCGTCGTGTACAAAGACTACCAGGTTCAGCATCAGCCTCAATGACCTACGAAGATAGTGATGGTATAAATCAGTGATTGCAAATTGGGTAAAGTGCACGGTTAGTCCCTTAACTTTGCTTATTGTCCTATTTGGGTCCCATTTTAAGAATTTGTCCTATTAAAGTCACTTATCTTCATATTTTCGTCCTATTCAAGTCCTTTACCGTTAACTCGGTGTTAAAGTTAACGGATTTCCTGGAAAAATGATTTTTTAGACACATGCACTTTTTCTTTTATACTATTTGCACCATAAACTTAGATATATGACTTTTTCATCCTACACTTTTTCCATATATATTTTCCCCTCCTCCTCCCACCACTACCGCCGGAACGTCGCTGGCCAACCACCGTCGAACCTTCACCGGCGCGTTCAATAGCCCAGGGCCGCCGATCGCGAGTCCGGGGTCGCCGAATGCGAGCCCGGGGCAGCCGAACGCGAGCCCAAGGCCTCCGATCGCGAGCCTGGGGCCGCCGAACGCCAGCCCAGGCAGCCGATCGCGAGTCCAGGGCGGTCGATCTCGAGCCCAGGGCTGCTGATCTCAAGCCCTGGGCTGTTGACGGCGCTGGTGTCGTTCCAACGGTGGTCGGCCGACGAATGTTGGGCGGTGGTGGTGGGAGGAGGGGAAAAGGTATAGGATGAAAATGTTATATATCTAAGTTTAGGGTGCAAATAGTATAAAAGAAAAAGTGCATGTGTCTAAAAAATCATTTTGCCAGGAAATCCGTTAACTTTGACACCGAGTTAACGGTAAAGGACTTGAATAGGACGAAAATATGAAGATAAGTGACTTTAATAGGACAAATTCTTAAAATGGGACAGAAATAGGACAATAAGCAAAGTTAAGGGACTAACCGTGCGCTTTACCCATTGCAAATTACATAACTTTCTGCACCGGTTAGGATATCAACATATCAAAGTTCAGAAACAGGTTGACAAATTTTAGTAAGAGTTAAATAATTTTTTTATGTGTTTCTCACCTCCTTGTTCCTTGAAGAGGAAAAAGTTGACCAATTGGATATAGAAAAAAATCTAAATGAAAACTACACTTGAGGATATCTCCTTCCAAATAAAAAACCCTTCTTTTAAAAATTGCTAAATGCCTTTCACATCATAAACACATCTTTTAGATATGCATTTCCCCCAAGTATGCAGTGTGAAAAAACCATTGTGTGGCAGAGATAAGATGCATGTTTCCGGAAGGAAAAAAAAAGAAGGAATAGAACTTCCACTAAATGTGTTGCCAAAGGTCCTTTCACAAATCACATGATAAGCCGAAGATTTCATGACACAAAAGAAAAAAATCTCATTTGAGCAACAAGAATAGCAACTGCAAGAATAAACCAGCTAGTTGATTCATGCCTGACACTATAAACAGGTTACATTAAAGATAGAAAATCTAGAGGAAATGTTACATTAAAGATAGAAAATCTAGAGGAAATCGTTCTTCTTAATAGGTGGCAACAAAGTGAATAAACTGAAAGAAACAAAGAAGTTATCATGTATAGGCAACTAGCCTTAGCTCCAAATATTGCAGTAAACTCAAATCTGGTAGAAAAGCAAACTGTTATTTATGCTGAGTAATTAAGATATGGACCTAGGTCCTAGGATTTTGCAAGGCCAAACGAATAACAGAGTTGGGACAGGAATCCCTCACTGAATATGTAAATGAGAATGATGGAAGCACCTTCAAAGTTTGAAGAGCAGCCAATGCCTGTGCTTGGACCTGATCAACTACAGCAGGAACCAGAACCTTTCCAGGATGTGCTGTAAGGGCTGCAGCAATAGCAGATGGAGCCGGTATCCCAGCCGGGAATAAAGAACTCCTAGATGTAGGGGTTTCATGGGATTGTTCATTTTTACTAGTTTGATTATCACCACTTTCCACTTCGTGATCTAGAAGTTGATATGGTGATTCTGATATAGACGTTTTCTTTGACAACCTGCTCTCTCTCATGTCGTTCACTTCCAAGGGGGAATGATTTCTATCTGTCAATAACTGGGGTAGCATGTTGACACCAAGCTCATCTTTCTTTGAAGAAAAAGCTGCGGCCTCTGTGCTTCCGAAAGAGATTTGAGCTTCAACTGTGTCCACCTCTGAACTGACGGAAAAACTTGCAACAACCGGCACAACTGATTCACTTCCAGCATCAGCAGAAGAACATGATGATATATCAGAATCCTCTTTCCCTTTAAATTCATCAGGCAATTCTTGAGGATCATTTTTGTAGTCTTTCTGATTAGACACATCAGACTCCTTGCCACTAACAATACTAATATCACTCTCTTGGGTTGAATCAGGTGAGTTCTTATCAAAACTTTCAACAAAATCTTCAGGAACTGCTGCTACAAGGGAACCACTTGTAATATTGAACACAGGCAACTTATGAGATCCTATAGTTGAATCAGAGCTATCTGATATATCATGAAAGCCATCAGATGCATTCTCAGCAGCAGCTGGACGACTCCCATTTTCAATGTCAATTTTTCTTCCAGGTTGCACTTCATTTGATTTCCCGGATGAAAAATCCACCTTATCTGTACCCTTCTCATGCTCCAGACTACCGTTATCCTCAACCACAGAATTACAGAAATTTTCACCATCTCCAACTTTAGTGACCGGGTTATCATATGCCAGTGAAACTTCCTGATAAGCTGCCAATGGTTCCATCTGTGGTTTTGACCCTGTATTTTGGCAAAATGTATCCTCTTACATCATGGCATCAACGCAGATTCATACGCCAGCTAACCTACTTGACATGAAAAAAAATAGAGCAACGAAATGGCACATGGACATAAGACCACACTAAACCAGAACCTTGTACAACTTACGCGAAGTTTGCTTGCCCAAAGATATCGTTGCCAGTGTCAACCCAATGACTATAACAACTCCACCAACTCCAGCCCCCAGGATCCCTGGAAGCACACTAGTTCCCAAGTGTTATTAGTAAAGAAAATGGAAACCGGAAAAAGAAAGGTAGATAAGCGAGTTAATGGCGGGGAGTAAACACTGCACAAATTGAGTAATCATTTTTCGTGCATAAATCATCCTGAGAAATAATCTAAACCACATTTGTACAACGACCTCGAACGGAATTGCATTGTTACAGGACCAAGGAAACAAATACGTCTTATACCTCCAAACCATTGCTTCCTCTGCGAGTCGTTGGAGGGTTCGGAATTATCGTCATTGGACCACCCAACGAATGTATCTGCCGCAGAGTCAGCTCGTATACATGAAAAGCCATTACGACGCCATCCCGGTTCATTACCATTCCTAGCAACAGAAAGCAAGCGACAGTGACTGCCAAGCCTACCCGCGAGTGTCGTCCGGACAAGAAGAGTACGATGTCCAACACGATTCCCGCAATTCAAAGCTAATCGGAGCTGGAGCGAGCTCGGCGACGAGGCAGCCGTCGAAGTCATCGTACAAAAGAGAACAAGAGCTCAAAGGCCTCGCTAAGAACTCAAATTTTGCAGAAATGAGAAGCTGAAGTCGATTTGTCCTAGGGTTTGATTTGTCTGATCCGTAATCTGGACTGATGAGTAACAAGAAACCGTAGAGGACAAAAGAAAGTGACAATTGGCTGATGCTTTTCCGATAATTCGTTATCTGCTGCTGCCATATCGGAAGAGAAATGGCCAAATAGCAATCTCGGTATCCAATCTTATTAATGTTTTGTATGACAGACCAGCAATCTCAAAAGTGGTGCCTCTCCCCCCCTCTTTGTTTTTTTCCTTCTTTACTAACGTCAAAAGTGAATATTAATGCATTATCTAAATACATTAATTCACAACAAAATTATTAGTAAAACCTTGTTATCTTACAAATGTTCCCTCATTTTTAAAGAACATTTATCTAGCTTTGGAAGTGAAGGTGAAACTTGAATTCTAAGCCCAATCCACCAATATGCCGTGCATGACACATTTGACTGCAATTCCTTTCCCATTACTCATTTTCAGCACCATCATCAACTATGAAAAGAGTATCTCTTACAAATAGGCATGCATTTACTAATGTTCTCTGCCTAAGGAGGGGTTAACATCCAGAAGCAAAAGCTAGCTAGCTCAGGCTGCTCAGCGCAGTTGTTACCCCTTCAGGTAGCTGGATCAGGCATCTACTTGGCGAACTTTATCATTAGGGTTCCCCATTTCTCCTTCCCATAACTCACCTATATCCTTCCTTATCCACGAGCTTACAACAACTGGTCCCAGTGTAGAAGGTACCTACATGTATAAGATCAAAGACAGTCGTCGAACATTATCTAGAATTATCTGATGCCATAATAGTTAGCATCTTAGTAGAAGTGGACAAAGACTTACCAGATAAAGAAGGGCAGGCTGAGGTGAGTGAGATAAAATGCCAGCAGCTAGTGCTGTGACCAGTCCTACTGCATATCCAGGAAGTGCATACCATATGTATTTGTGCCCCCTTGCAGAATGCAAATCCAACAGACTTATTGTTTCCCGACTCTTTCGATAATCAAAACAGAGGACTAATGCCAAGAGCATTCCGGGAATAGCCTACAAAGAACCAAGATTCAGCTCATAATGGGAATGGTTGGAAGTCAAAACAGGTTGATGGTCAAATTGAGAATACACAATGGTTAGGATGCATAACATGTAACAAGCTGTTAGCTGTTTCCAAAAATAGAAAGAAAAACGAAACTATATAAGGTTCTCACACATAGTTGTGTCTTTTCAAATTATGAGCTCATGGTAAGTTAAAATGCAAACAACATGCAAGTGTATTGAAAAATCACCCCATTTCAATTGAATGGGAGTAGCTTATGGAATAATATACAACATTGCTCAGTAAGTAGGCCCAGCCAAAACCTAATACATCGTCAATATAAACACCATGTAATACAACAAACAGAAGGCAAAGATTCACATACCATGTCACCGAGACCAAGCATCATGAAATCCGCTGCACTATCACCGGATGTTGATGAACCCAACAGATTCCTGGGAAAAACAATCTTAACAGGCAACTCTAGCTTCTTCGTAATTAGTTGCAACCCAGGTAGACTCAAACTACTAGCAACAGTGTGAACAGGATTTGATGCTTGTTGGGTAGCCACTGATACCATGACATTAGCCCCAAAGAATCGTTCAGAAAAGAAAACCCAGAATATGTCATACACAAACAAGCAAACAAGGAGCATCGCACATATTTTGATGTTTGGAAGCCGTACATGACTGACAAATGCAATGCATAGGGAGATGCCTAGCAAATTATTTAGCAGCCAATGCCCAGATACAAGCCAGGCTACAACTGTAAGGGAGCAGACCAGCCACAACAACCATTGAATTCTTGTGAATGATTTGGAGCAACAGCGTGCGATAAATGGATCAGCAAGGCTAAACTTTGCCTTCACGTAGACAATGTACGGAGCTGTGCAGAAGAAAAGGGAGGTAACAGAGGCAATAGCTGTAAATAAAGTGAGGAGTTGTGCAACTGAAGAGAACAAGTAGAACATCATAAGCAAGCTGCAGGAGCTCATTATCGGAATCATCAGTGCCTGGGACCTGTCCAAAGTAATGGACGCTTCTGACATGTCTCGGTTCCTCTCCATTTCTTTCCCATAATTTAAAGCTCGAAAAGCAGACGCAAAAGTCACAGTCACTGCTGTGACTATGAGGGTGACCGGAGCTGGCTCAAACAAGTACAAAAGCTTCCATAAAGAATCCATTACTATATGAAAGAAATTCCTTTTAAGCAGTTGTCACAAGCACAGCCTCATGAAGTTGCAGCACGACTCGCACTACTCTGATAACCAAGTGGAGAAATCTTTGCAACCTGTAATTAGCAATATGTGAGATGGTGTTTACACTAGGGATTTTGTGATATAGAAGAAGTAGAGTCTGAAGCCATATCCAAAACAAGACATTTAAAGAAGAAGAAACAGAGATTATGATAGTCTTTATACTTCTTCACTTCAGAAAATCCATACCATGCAAGGCTAAAAGCATACTCTCGAGTCAAATGCTTTGGGACTAAAAATGGGGGAAGAGAACCTCACAAGTAACTAAAAGAATCCCACCCCAAACTCTCCATTCTCATGGGTTTTTGAGAGACACTTAAACTTTAACTAGCAAGCTGGCCATCCATATACTCTATAATTGAAATCTTTAACAAGCCGTGCAATCAACCAATAAAGAACATTCTTTTTCACATTCCTCTTTTTTGAAACACTGGACGATCAGACCAACCAAGGCAACACGCGATCAACGACCTACAATAAACCAATTCTAAGTCTTCATCAGCCATTGCAATTGGTGCAGAAGGCCTATGATCTCTGAAGCTCATGGAGCATGTGACACAGAAATGAAGCACTTACACCCGCATTGTCCTCCATCGCAGGGTCTGTCAAATTACACCAATTGGAAAGACCTACACTAACAAATGGGTTTCCGCAATACTCCTTTTTCATACGAATAACAGTTACTAAAAAACAAAGTTCTTTATGTATACGACAAGCCAAGATGAATTCTTTAGAAAGAGAGAAAGAAGGAAATAAAGGAAATCTGAACACGATTATATGGTAGATAGAAAATGATCAGGAACAATGATTGGAATTGGAGATGATAATTAGGGTTAGCGAAAGCGAAGATTGGGAGGACTGACCTTGGACTTTGTAACAACAGTTCCAGAAAACTATCTCCTCCTGGACTCCTTTACTTTGATGATCCGTGATACTTCTCTTGATTTCCTCTCCTCTAGCGTGTTACTTTTTCTCGCTCCTCGCATCGCGGCCAGCAAAGTGAAGCCAAGCAATAGTTTACGTTCCCCGAAAAGCCCCTGAAAATTACCAACCGTTGCAATTGCAATCTCACAATTGCTACTTGCTAGTGTACTCACTAAAATCTTTATAAAAAAAATCTACCTATATTATCAAATCATTATTAATTCCCTAATTTTTCTATTTATCATCTATCATCACATCATTTATCTTATCGGTAGAGAGAAAAAATGAGCGTGCGACATTTTTGTTTCAAGTGCAATGTCACAATGACCAAACTCTAAACCACTAGTTAATACTTTGTTCTTTGGATGAAAATTTTAAAACAATTAGTGAAATATTTAAAATTATTTGTAATATGGAAAATTTGAGGGGAATAGTTGATTCGATAGTTTATTAATGGAATTTTGATGGCAATATTGTTATATGACACAATAGGAGTGAAAGTGCTAATGATTTTTTTAAAAAAAATTACTACTATTTCAATATTAAACGTTTTACATTTATTGTAGTAGTTCTAAACGTCTCAAATCATCTACTTAGCGTGTGTTTGTCAACAGTTTTTTTAAGTAGTTATTGTGTTTTGAAAAAGTTATTTACGGGTAACTTTTAATTATTAGTTGTAGCTGTTTAATCTCAACCATTAAAAAACTATCCAAAACGCTACAACTAATTGAAATAACTATTCACGATCGGGAATAATGTGGCAGGATGTGTTTTAACACTGTGAAATACTGTTACTAAAACCCTAAAAAAGTATAGTCTTACCATGTCGGTCCTAAGACATTAGTTTTTTATCAATTTTATGGCAGAATGTGCAAATTTGCCACTAATGTTTGGATGGTGGAGGTGATGTGGTTGTCAGAATGCTCTGATACCAATTGATGTGGTTGTCAGAATGCTCTGATACCAATTGATGTGATTCCGGGAGGGTATCCTGGAACACGAGGAGCAGATCTAGCCAACAAAGGAGCAACACGGGGTAGGTATGATTGATGAGGCGGAAATGTAAACAGGTTGACAGATCCGAAATGCACAAAGCAAAACGATGCGGAAGCTTGTAAAACAAACGGATATGGCCGCCAACTCCTCCTGGATCCTTGCCCAGGCAAAGATGGTGTTATGCCTTTGGCGACTCCTCCTTCTTGATACCGAAAAAGGTCCAAGACAAAGAAAGCCTTCGTTGCCAAAATTGAGGGGGGGAATGTAGATGGGGCCAACACCTCCTTCTTCCAATGAGAAGGCAATATTGGTCTTAGTAGACTTGTAAAGAAAACTTAACAAGAATTGAGTGGAAAATGTAGATAGGTTGAAAAGAGAATCACTCTCAATTTCAAGGAAAAAGGTGAAATATATTGGATGATTGAATTTGTGTCTTGCAAACTAACCTAGACCTCCTTTTATAGGACAAGGAAGTTGGAATTCTAAACCTATTGACAAGTCCCTTCATCTCCATTCTTAATGATGGAAATTAAAGGAGATGTAAATATGGGAATTTAAAATAATTATTTCTAAAAATTATTCTAGGCTAGCTAATGGGTAGACCTAGCCAAAACAACTCTAAAACTGAAATAAAATGATAAAAATTCGAGTTGGAAGATGAGGGATGAGTTTTGGCCAATAAATGTGGAGTAAATGATCCTCATTTAAGTGCTCTTGATGGAGGGGCTTCAAGGCTTGTAACTCATTCTTCACCAATAGTTTCTGGATGATTTTGGATGACTCTTGAGTGCTGTAGACTGCTGAAGTTCGCCATTGATGAGGAGTGAATGGTTGGAAACCTTTGAAGTGCATTGAATGCGCCAGCTGGAATCTCAACAGGTTGAGACATTCGTATTTGATGCACTTGGGCCAAATTGTCATTTGGTTGAGCCCAAACCGAAATGTTGAAAATTGTTTGCACAATTTGAGAATTGGGTTGGCCCAAATTGAGGAGTGCTTGCACTTTTCCTTCATCTTTGTGGATATCTTCACTTTACTCCTCACACTTTGCAAAATACTGTGCATCAACAGGTTGAGAGCTTCCTTAGCATTCTTGGTTTGACTCCTTCTCATAGGTCCATTGAAGGTGGAAGTGTCATAAAATCCAATGACCTCTTCTTTTGGCATGTGAGCTCTTGGATTCTCAAGGTTGCACATGGGTGCAACTAGATCACTTGTCGGTTTCGCGTCATTCCCTCCCTCTTGAAAATGATTCGACCTCGAATCATAATGTTCTGTAACAGAAAAATATAGGAGGTTAGATGAAGCAATTCCGAACATGTACATCCAATAGATAAAGAAGTTGAGAAACAAATTACTTCCCTTGATAGCCCTCTTGAAATTTTCAAGGGGCTTATGTCTTGAAATTTTCAAAAGTAATTTCTCATGAATGTTGACTTCTTTTTGGAAGTTCATGATTTCAAATATGAATCCTTTGAATCTGCAAAAGAAATGTAGCCCTTTCTCTTTGGCTAGATTATAAACTTTATGGGCAAAAATAGCAACACATAAAATGTATGAGAACAAGATATGTAATTGCTTGGAAAAGTCAATGGTAGCATGGTGATCATTGAACATCATGTCATAGCAAAGTGAATTAAATCCAGAACTTGTATATTGCAGATCATCACCTTTTTCAGAAGACCGAAGTTTGGTAGTAGACAAACAATCACCATTGTTAAGAAAAAGATTAGAAAAGACATCATCTTCATGCTTACTCAACAGGTTGAATGGATGCAAACATACTCCCGGATCAAAAACAAATATTGTTCGTTCAATCATTTCATTCAACTTCATCAAGCATGTGCCATCAAGTTTGACACAATAAAAGAATTCATGATCAAATTTAAATTGAACACTGAATCTAGCATTGAGAAATTTCCTTTCAGAAAATTCGGCATGTTCAACACGTTTAGCATCTTTATATGCACCTGATCCAATGAATTGTACAATTTTCAAATCACTGTCAACACGTTGAGAAACTGCTTCCCAGGAATTAATTACAAATTCGCTTTCTATTCTAGCAAGAATAGAAGGTGAAAATGAAGTATTCTTGACAATATTTCTCCAATTCACAGAAGGCAGTGACAATGAAGCATAAGGGTCAACATATTCGACAGGTTGAATAAAAGACTGAACAAATCTTAAACTAGAGCACAAATCATTCAATGGAATAAATTCATGAATAGTTCCAGATTTTTCAACATCATGCAAATTAATACTCAAAGAATCATTTTTAACAAATGATTTATTTGAGTAAAGAGAAAAGTTACCATCCCTCGAAACTGATGTTTCTTCTTGATGTGGTTCTTCTTCCTTTCTAGATAATGCTTCAAACAATGAGTTTTCACTTTGACTTTCAACATGTTGGATAATTGTAGACACAATTTCCAAAGGTGGCACAAGTGGTACTTCAACCACAACTTCTTGCTCTTCCTTAAGGTTGATGTTCTTGCCTTCTTGAACATCATCATTCTCCTGCACAAACATCAAAGAAGAACAAACTTGCAATTCATTAGACGTTAGTAAATCATTTGGGACTTTTTGAGGCAAGATACTCTCTAGTTCAACACGTTGACATAGTGGAGGTCGCTCTTGTTTTCTTTCAAACTCACTTTTACCACTCTTTGCTCTAATTATTCTCTCACCATCTCGAAAAACACTTGAATCTTGCAAATCCACTTGGGATTTCTTTTCACATTCAGTGTTTCCCATGTGTTTACCCATCTTACCCTTGGACTCACTCTGAAGGTGGATCTTGTTGTCATGAGGCACCATAGTGAACGTTCTGTCAACAGGTTGACCTGTGTATTGATTGGTTACACCAACAACACGCGCTCTTGAATGGATAAGATTCTTTTGTTGACAAGCTGGAAGGATTGGTTGAACATGTAACTCTTCTCTTGCTTCCATTAAAGTACCTTCAACTGGAAAGACATATTCCTCTACAACATGTTGTACACATTCGTCTTCAACAGGTTGAGAATTTTTGGTCTCTTCATTTCTCATGGTCATTACTTTCAAAAATTCAATGTCATGAAGGGGTTTAGAAGGTGGACGGTTTTGGAAATGGTTTTGGGAAGTGGAAGGGTTAGAAATGGAAGGTTTGGAAGGGGTACCTTTTCGTGGTGATGGTCGGGATCTTTGTGGAGCTTTTGGTAAAGTGTTGCATCGTTGAACCTTGCTAGAAGTGTTGCCTCTCTCAAGCTTTCTTTCAATTCTGATGGATTTTTGCAACAACTCATGAAAACTATCATACTCACATAATTTCAAGATCTCCACAATCTCGGGTCTCAGTCCTTGAATGAATCTAGACATTTTCACTTCACCTTTCTCAATCACACTTGCCTTAAAAAGGGTTGTCTCCATATCTTTATGATAATCCTCAACACGTTTAGTGCCTTGGACTATGGTTTGAAGGTGTTTGAGACATCCTTGGCCATGAGGCTTTTCATCTTTTTGACGATTCTCGAATCGGGAAAGCCTTTCATTTATTGGAGCAACTTGTTCCTGCAACATTATTTTGAATTGTACTAACAATCTTTCGTTAGTCATTTTCACTCAGAACTCACAAGATTCTCTTTAAAAACCTAGCAACTTTTTCTGGCTCAAAATCCTTGGAAAGTGATTCAAAACAAGACTCAAAAGACACAATAAAACAAAACCTCAACAAACCTCAACAGGTTGAGGGAAGTGTTGTTACTTTTTGCAAAACGGTTCTTTTGTGGGTTTTGGAAAAGGATATTCCGCAACTTTTGAAAGAACAGGTTTGAAAAGGCTCTGAGGTTGTTCTTTTTCTTGCCCTTTGTTTGAAATTGTTCCAAGAATTCTTCAAATTGCCTTTTCTACAATCTGTAAACAGGTTGAATCAGTAGCAGTTTTTTTTCTTCTTTTTGTTTAAATGCAAACAAGATGCAAATTTTTTTTCAATTTTTTTTTCAATGCAGATAGCAGAACACTGGAACAAGAAATTAAAAATGGCAAGAACAACCGAGAAAAACACAATGATAACAAAAATGATATATGTTGCGGAATAAAAAGAAAATGGTAGAAAAACTTCTCCTTGTTGAGCAAGTGGCTCTGATACCAATTGATGTGGTTGTCAGAATGCTCTGATACCAATTGATGTGGTTGTCAGAATGCTCTGATACCAATTGATGTGATTCCGGGAGGGTATCCTGGAACACGAGGAGCAGATCTAGCCAACAAAGGAGCAACACGGGGTAGGAATGATTGATGGAGCGGAAATGTAAACAGGTTGACAGATCCGAAATGCACAAAGCAAAACGATGCGGAAGCTTGTAAAACAAACGGATATGGCCGCCAACTCCTCCTGGATCCTTGCCCAGGCAAAGATGGTGTTATGCCTTTGGCGACTCCTCCTTCTTGATACCGAAAAAGGTCCAAGACAAAGAAAGCCTTCGTTGCCAAAATTGAGGGGGGATGTAGATGGGGCCAACACCTCCTTCTTCCAATGAGAAGGCAATATTGGTCTTAGTAGACTTGTAAAGAAAACTTAACAAGAATTGAGTGGAAAATGTAGATAGGTTGAAAAGAGAATCACTCTCAATTTCAAGGAAAAGGTGAAATATATTGGATGATTGAATTTGTGTCTTGCAAACTAACCTAGACCTCCTTTTATAGGACAAGGAAGTTGGAATTCTAAACCTATTGACAAGTCCCTTCATCTCCATTCTTAATGATGGAAATTAAAGGAGATGTAAATATGGGAATTTAAAATAATTATTTCTAAAAATTATTCTAGGCTAGCTAATGGGTAGACCTAGCCAAAACAACTCAAAACTGAAATAAAATGATAAAAATTCGAGTTGGAAGATGAGGGATGAGTTTTGGCCAATAAATGTGGAGTAAATGATCCTCATTTAAGTGCTCTTGATGGAGGGGCTTCAAGGCTTGTAACTCATTCTTCACCAATAGTTTCTGGATGATTTTGGATGACTCTTGAGTCCTCAAGGCTGCTGAAGTTCGCCATTGATGATGAGTGAATGGTTGGAAACCTTTGAAGTGCATTGAATGCGCCAGCTGGAATCTCAACAGGTTGAGACATTCGTATTTGATGCACTTGGGCCAAATTGTCATTTGGTTGAGCCCAAACCGAAATGTTGAAAATTGTTTGCACAATTTGAGAATTGGGTTGGCCCAAATTGAGGAGTTCTTGCACTTTTCCTTCATCTTTGTGGATATCTTCACTTTACTCCTCACACTTTGCAAAATACTGTGCATCAACAGGTTGAGAGCTTCCTTAGCATTCTTGGTTTGACTCCTTCTCATAGGTCCATTGAAGGTGGAAGTGTCATAAAATCCAATGACCTCTTCTTTTGGCATGTGAGCTCTTGGATTCTCAAGGTTGCACATGGGTGCAACTAGATCACTTGTCGGTTTCGCGTCACAAAAAGTTGAGTGGCAATCCCTCCACACCAGCCAAACATTAATGGCAAATTCGCACCTTTTGCCCAATTTTATCTCATCTTTTTACCCACACCCTACTGTCCTACATTCTTTTAAAGCAACTTTATTCATATATTAAAATATTAACTGATTTTAGTTTATAGGTTTTATTTATAGCTTGATTCACTATATCGCGTACTATGATTTTAAGCACCACTAAATGAGTCGAAACTAAAATGAGGGGTAGTCCATAGTTGCTTTAATTCCACTTTTGATGAATTTCTATGTATTTCACAGCCTGCTAATGGATGACCTTCACGATATCAAAAAAAGAGATCCAAACCTGTCCAATAAAAGCTACTGCTACATGAGTACGCGAGTTTATGAGTACCTAGCTTGGCGAAAAACACAGATGCTTAATCAATGTGAAATTGTTTAGCAACCAGAAATAGAAGATATCATGACTCATCTACTCTTCACTTCATCATAAACATAAATATATAGTAAACTCCGCTCGTAGTCCCTTAAGTTACACGGTTGTTCTATTTAGGTCCCGTTTTAAGAATTTGTATCACTTTCGTCCGGTAAGTTACAATCCCGTGCACTGTTGGTCATTCTGTCAGTTTTTCAGTTAAAATCACCGTTAAAGTGGTAAAATTACGAAAATATTTAAATCTAATATTCATTTTAACACCAATCTCTTTAAAAACTACAAATTTACCCTAAATAATTACAAATCTTACAAACACACCTTCTCTCTAACCCGACCCACCCATGAACTCCACATGCCCCGATCACCTTGCCCAGGCACCCTACCTCTTCCTTGGCCAGCCCAACCTCACCGTGCCTTGCCCCACTGCCGGCATCGTCCCGCCTATCATCGGCCTTCTCCAGCCCAAGACAAGTTGAATAACATAAATGAAAAAACGTGACTTGCTCGAGTTACCGGGTCGTGGATCTATATCGAGGTGCAATCAATTGAGATTGGCGGAAAAGTTGGTCGAAATGAGTGCGGAGGTAGACGCTAGACAGCTTGGTGGCATTGGAGTGACGGGTTAGGGAGGCAGGCGAGTTTGAGCGATAATGGGCCGATAAATCGGGTACGTCGCGATTTCTATTGACTGGGGTTGCCGGTGACTAAGGTCGGCTTCGCTAGGTTCGTTGGGTGTAGGAGGGCGATTCAGACCGAGTACGGAGGCGAATGGTGGCTAGAGTTGGTTGATGGAGGCGGCGATTTGGGTGACCAATTTCGGCATTTTCACCATCACGACAGAAGAGCGGATTCAGGGCAGAGGGGAGAGCAAAAGACAAGGCTTGGGCCGTGGAGGGTCGGCGATGGAAGGGGTGACACCGACGCTGGCGTGAAGCAAGGTGGAGTGGGATTTTGCTTTTCTGTGAAGAGGGAAGGTGCATGGGTAATGGGTAAGAAGTTTGTGGGTGGGTTGGGTTAAAAAAAGGGTGTGTTTGTAAGATTTGTAATTATTTAGGGTAGATTTGTAGTTTTTATAAGAGATCGGTGTTAAAATGAATACTCTCTCCGTCCGCAAAAAATTGCAACATTTGACTTTGCTGTTTTAAGGTTCAATGTTTGACTCAAATTTTAACAAATATCAACATTGAAAAAAAATTCAGAAAAAATATATTTAAAAAATTTAGATTTCAAATTATAATACACATATGAAAATTTTAATTTTCAATTTCTATAGATTCATAAAAAATTATAAATTAAATACTGTGAAACTGTCAAAACTAATTGTGCAATTTTTTGCGGACAAAGGGAGTATTGGATTTAGATATTTTCATAATTTTACCACTTTAACGGTAATTTTAAGTGAAAAAAGTGACAAAAAGACCAACGGTGCACACAATTGTAACTTACAGAACGAAAAGTGATAAATTCTTAAAACAAGACCCAAATAGGACAATCGTATAACTTAAGGGACTACAATCAGAGTTTACTCCATAAATATATATTGCATTCTACCTGTTCCTCAAAAAGCTCCTCTCATTCGTAATACTACCACTACCACTACATCTCATATTCTTTTCACCTATCAAATACAGGAAGATATCAAATGCAGTATGTTTTACTCGAGGGAAGTTAAAAGAGAAGCAATAAACGATTTCTACAATTAACCATGACTGAAAGTCACCAAAATCCAGGAAGATATCATTTAAATCAGGAAGCAAGTTACGAGAAAGAAAGACAGAATCCAGAAGCTCACTATTACAATACTAGCTCTTCATACTGATCATACCGGGAACCCAACAAGGGCACTGATATCCTATGACCGCACAGCACAAACTTGCTCGTCATCAAAACTGCACCTGTTGAGTATAACCAGATAGTAGCTTTTTCAATAAAGGAACCATTCCAATAAGTGCTACCTGAAGCTGTTCCGAGCTATTTATGCGAAGACTGACTTGACCAGCGCCCCTGTTGTTCAGATTGCCCCGTGCAATTATATTTGTGTGTCTGCCAATTGGCAGCTGAGACTGTAGGTTACACCCTATCGCAAGATCACCATGCCAATCCATGACAGAGATCCCAAGAGTGGATAATGAGCGACCCATCGGAAAGTCCTTGTCTTTCAACTGAGCCTCTAAACTGCCACCATAAGCAATATCACCACGACCACTCATCAAACCTCCTGCCATAACCACCTGAAACCGTCTATTCGCAATCAACTTGTCCTCAACCTTCACGCCAGCTGACAAAGCATCGCCCATAAGAGTACAGGAAACACCTGCTGTGGCTTTGTTTCTCCTATAGTTAGTGAATCTTGTCTCACTGCGTAAAGTGTACGCTAGATCTTTTCCAATTGTCTGCATATCAAACCCTAAAGAAGTTGTTTTACCTTCCCCGTGCTTCAGAGAACTGGCCAGTTCCATCTGGACAGTCGCATCCTTTTTGTCCTTCGTAATCTGACCAGAAAATGAAACAGGAACTTTATCTTTAACGACAAACAACCTTTCTACATTTATACCTTCATAACCAACATCGTGATCCCAGCCAGGATTGTCAAGAACAGCCCTAACAAGCCATTGATTCGAGGTATCTAGACAACGATACCGATGAGTAGGGCTATCCGAATCAAATGAAGCTGGCAGTGCCATATCTGGCATAGGAACTGGCACAGAAGCTGCAGAACCACTTGCTTCCTCCGCTGTCTCAGTGTATTCATTTGGCAGGTCCTTGGCCTCAGCTGCCATTCGTTTCATTATTCTCCTCCTCTTTCTCTCTTCCTTTAACTGCTTCCTCATGAAAAGTTTCTCTCTGTATTCTAGCTCATCGAAATATGATTTCTTCTGAGCTTTTGTAAGCCTTCCAATCTGTTCTTTGGTCAGACATCTAAAAGGTGGCAGTTCATCATATTCTGAGGCATCTTCTTCATCTGATGAGTCATCCAAATCATCTTCAATACTATCCTCATTGTCTAACTGTTCTTCAGGTAGTTTGACTTGTGGTCTTGATTGAAGAAGAGAAGAAAGCAGAAAAGGCAGAGGAGGTGTTCTAGATCTGGGGGCAAATGGCTTTCCAGGGGGAGTATCTTGCAACTTAAGCAGCGTATTTGCTTCAGCCAATATCTTAGAAGCAAAGGAAAGCAGTAGCAAATGAGGCTTCCAAACCTGACCATTTGGCAGCACCCGCTGCCCAGCCCTATTTGTTCTACATGCTGAGTGATTTTCCACCAATGATACGGGATTCATCAGCCGCATATCTCCAGCGGCCTGACGAATCGCAGTTTGAACAGCATGAGAACGTTGTGTGACAAACATATCATAACTTGAAGCTGTGCCATTCGGACCATCAGGTGGGGCAGAAGCTGCATGTGTCAACACAACAATTGCATTGAACCATATAGCTGATCCAAATACTTCAGTTATGGTGCGCAAAAGTGGCATATCACCAAAATCCCTGCTTTGCACATCCAGTCTATCAAGATACAGCACAATATCCGGCGGGGTTTTCTTGATAAATTGCTTAACAGAATTGAGGATCTTCCCATTTTTGTGCTGATCTGACCAGGAAGGCAGAAGACCTGGAGTGTCAATCACCCTTACTTTAATTCCATGTACAGTACCCACAACATCCTGAACCTTCTTCGTGCCTGTCTGAAAAGCATCAGTACCAAACTTAACTTCATCAAATATTGAGTTAATAGTCGCACTTTTACCGACTCCGCTTTTCCCAAGGACCATGATAGTACAAGAGAAATCAAGAGGTTCATTTCCACCAGCTTCGAGCTGCTCTGCCATCGCACTAGCTCGGTCAAAGCTGAATGCACCAACCCTGCCTCCATTTCTCCCCCGCAGCTGCTCAGCTAATCCTAGCCGGTATAAAACCTGTGCCACCACAACATTGTGTGGAGTCTGCCCAAGCCTATGTGCAAGCCTCAAAAATTTTACCCTAATCATCTGAAGCTTTTCCCGAGTCTCATCACCCTCTTCAACCTCCCCGGTGGAGGAATCATCTATTTGCTGCGACGGTGCATGTGATGCAGCTCCATTTGCGCGTGGCTGCTGCACCACCCGATGAGCAGGTTCAAGAAGTGGGGCAGCACGACCAAGACCAGCAGGACGAGCACTGGAAGTAGCAGAGTTTGTAGATTTCACTGATGCAGCCACAACAGGGGAAGGTTTAGTTTGAGATCTGTTATTTGCCTGATTACTACAGTTCCCATCATCCTTACATGCTTTTCTTGTAGACTCTTCTGACACAGCAGATGAAGGGGCCTCAGGATGTTTAACTTCCTGATCCTCAGAGAAAACCTTATTCTCTGTTCCTTTCTGATCCTTGAGTTCTTTCAGTTTAAATTTCTCATCCTCGACAAATTCTCCATTTTCTGTCACTTTCTGATCCTTTTGTTCTTTCTGTTCAGGTTCTTGAGCTACAACACATTCTTCATCAGCCTGAGTTTCTACATTGGTATTCTCATGATGATTATTATTCATCAAATCAGATTTACTAACTTGAATTACTTCAGTCATCTTAGGCGTAGACTCCTCTGAAGCAAAGAAGCCTCTCAGTTTGGGTGTCTCTTCTGGTTCCACAGATGTGAATGTCTCCGATGAAGCTTCTGAAGTTTGGTGATATTTCAAGTCCTGCACAACATAGACATCCTTTACATCCTCTACTTTGTCTTGAATCTGGGAAACCATACCAGGTGAAACATTCATTGCTTCCTCACCTTCATCATGAACAGCTTTAATCTCAAGGTCGACTGTTTCTCCTGGACCTTCTCCTATGTCTTCATTCTGAGATTCTGCAGGAAAATCAGGCAAGCTTTCCTTTTGGTCATTTGTATCATGAGACAAAACTGGCTCACCTTTCAAAGAAGCCATAGATTCATCATTGTTGTATGGATCACCAGCATTAACCACACCGTTATCTGGTTGCTCAATCTTGCCATTTTCGGACAAAGGCTCCAAAACTTGTTCAATTTTACCCTCAGAAACAGCAATACCCTTTTCAGATTTCTTGCCATCATCAACTACCAAATTCTCTGCACTGCCAGTATCCGCAATGGCAACATCAGATCTCATATACTCCTCGACACCACCTTCCTGTGAAACTTCTGTTTCACCATTAAAACCAGCATCCTTCAACTCCTTCCCCAAATTTCTGGTTCCACCTTCATCGGTCTTGTCAGGCAAAAGCACACTAGGCATACTGTTCTCTCTAGCTGTGACTGGAGTAGCCGCTTCTTCCTGATTTTTAGCATCAACCGGAGGGCCAACAGCCTCTACAAAAGGCTCTTCATCAACTTCTTCAGTTGCACTACTCTCCTGAACTTCCCCAGAATTAGTCTCACCAGTGGTCTTAGCAATTGTATTTTCATCTCCATGACTATAAATAGTTTCATCCACCAATACAGACTCTGTTCCCTGCACATTGAAGTCGTTTTCCGTGCCAACTGCCTCCTCAAACACCTCCTCATCTTCCCCATCTTCTGTTATCTGAGACCCAGAACGAACCTTCTCGTCTTCCTGCTCAGCAAAAACCCTATCATCCACATGATCCTTCTCACCCGTAATAGACGGGTGAAGTATCTCATTCGCATTCTCCATTTTGCTGACTCAAAGCCCTAACATCAGCAAGACCCGGGAAACAAGTTAAGCCCAATCGCCATGATGAATAATGTCAAAAACAAAAAGACAATAAATCCTAGGACGACCAGGTAGGTAAAATACAAAACCCACAACAACGCGTTCGCAAGTAGTATCTAGATTAAACCCCACAGACCCATAACACCACAGAAATGAAACCAGAAAAAAATCAGAAGAGCGAGGAGGAAAATGAAGAGGGAGAGCTGAAATACCCGAATCCCGAAGCAAAATTGCAGCAGAAATCTCGATCAACGGAGCAATTGCAGGTGAATCGGGGAAGGAGAAGGAGGGAGTTGGCTTCCTTGATGGAGGGATTGGGGGGGGGGGGGGGACTTGTTGTGTTCCTGGATCAAGAGGAGAAGGATAAGGATGAGAAGTGAGAGAGAGAGAGAGAGGGAGAGGGAGTAAGTGGGAGGAACGGCGCGGCGTAGGCGATGAAGATGATCAGACTATTGATTTTCGCATTACCTTTTTTCCGTGCCCCTTTCTCGACTAGCAACAAGCTATCTTCGCTTATTATTTGCGACTGCCAATGCAGCAATTCAGATTCCTATGGTAATTTTTTGTATGGAATCATTATTATTCTCAAATAAAATAATACAAGTCAGAATTTAAAAAATTGAAATAAAATAATATACAAGTCAGAATTTAAAAAATTGAAATAAAATAAATACCTAAACAAGTAATAATTAGAAAAAATGGAACAAAAACACACAACCAGCGAAATGAAATAGAGGATCTATAAAAACAAGGGGAAATGTCTAAACTTATCATAAATGTTTACCTATGGGCATTTTTTTACCACTATTCGAAAAATGGCTCCTAATTTCCATCCTCATTAGTTTTGTGGTAAAATTTTGCCACTGAAAACGTTTTCTTGTTCAATTTTGCCACTAATTTAGCAGATGGTGTCTGTTTGCCATCACAGTTGTTCCACGTGTGTTCCCTGATGATATGTGGCATCCAACTTGGCTAAAATTTACGGTTTGTTGGACTGTATCTGTTGGAGGGCGCTTTTGGCGCTAAAATCACTCTGAATACAATTTGGGGCTTAGGGTTAGGGTTCCAACATAGAGCTCTTGATTTTGTGAGATTCGGTCGATTCTGGTGCTAATCCCCTACTTTGAAGCATATACAGACAATTATTGCCCTGAGTCGACTCCCATGTTGCGATATCTATTTCTATACAGTAACGCATGACGAAAAAGATTTACATATTAACCATGGTGGCAATGGTTTTAAAAGATATGATGAGGCCACGATCTGGGTTGGAGCCGCGGTTCTGCCAACGGTCGAGGGAAGATGATAGGAACTCCCATAGGCATTGTTGGATTTGGTGATGACGGTGAAGAGGTCGCCATTAGTGAGGAGAGGGTTAGTGGGACCACCAACACGAACGAGATCGTTGTCAGCGGACTCATTGGCGAAGGTCTACCACTTGGAGGTCTCCAACGACGGCACCGGTCAGGTGATCCACGAATTTGTCAGAATCGGGCACAACTCTGCCCGGCTCTTGACCCAAGAGACACCCTGGTTTGGTGGCATGAGGGAACACCAGAAACAATTCGAACCAGGGTGTCGCGGTCGCGAATCGTAAGTATCCATGCAGAGCAAATCGCGACGGCGCTGCAAGCGGCCTTAGCAGAGGTTAAAAGCAGAGCCATCCGATTATGGTGAAAACCAGAGGCGCCAACATGAGGGACAACTTCGATTCATCGCGAGATAAGTTAACGTCCAACGATGAGAAGACGACGAGGAAAGGGCCGACAAGATGCGGTAAAAGTTGCAGTCGCCAACGGCGACGCGTGAAGAGAGACGCAAACAGGAGGCACAACAACGGTTGTGGTTTTCATTTTTAGCTATCAATACTATTCCTACTATTCCTATGGTAGTATTAAACACATTATATATATGAGATTTTATTTGTTAATCTAGACCAACATTAGATTTCCTTTATACATTGGGGATTTTGGGTGCATCTTTGATTTAGGGGAAATTTTAATTTATTTTTTTGAGATTCTACCCAACATTATCTTTAAGATTTAGAATGTACACTCTCCATTCCTTTGAAGTTCATCATTCTAAGATGCACGTGGATTAAGAATGTGTGTTGATTGAATATAAAAATAGAAAAATATGTATATAAGATAAATGTAACTTTTTAAATAAAAATAGAAAGTAAGAATAATAAAGTAAAGTTTGTGTAAAATGTTTTTCATTAAAGGAATTTTTTTGAACTGATATATGTGAATTTTATTAAGAGATATTAAAGAAATAGAGGGGTGGGAGAGATGGTAGAGTCCAACCATTTCATGAAAGGAAATACTGACTTTTTCTCTTTTTTTTAGATAAATAGCTTATTTTAAGGGATAGTGAGAGTATTTTTTTGATGAACATTTTTAATAATAAAAAAAACTTAAATTCCCTTTCAGAAAAGGTCAGAACTTCTATTAGGCAACACTAATTTAGATTAAATTGTACATTACTATCCCAAACTACATTAACTTGATCACGTCTATGTCCTAGTGGCGGTTAGAACATGGTGGAAGTGGTGATGAGTGATCTCGTGGGGGAATGAAGCCATCAGAAAGATGGGATGCTATTGTGGTGTGGGTTAAAGAAGATGGTTTAGGTGCTTCCATGGAAAGTTTTGGGCTTTAATTTGACATCTTTGAGATCAAAATCAGATTTTTCATTATTTTGATTTCAAGGGGTTTGCCAATTGCCGAACATAACCTTGGTATACTTGAGGGAGGCAGGGAGCAATGTTTCTATCAATGTTCTTATGCACCTGCTAAAATTTCATGCTCCATTTTGGGCTCAATTGTTGAAAAGCCCAAGAACCATAGATCCACCCTACAATTGAGTTGATTTGGTTTTGAGGAAATCAGTGCCATAGTAACAAGGGGAGATAGTGAACCCTATATAGAAAGGGCAAGCAACCTCAATATTAAGGATGAAAGTAGAATATACTATGACTGTCTTCAGGAAGTTTATTTTGAGAATAAAGAATAATTGAAATTTTTTAAAAATGGAGGAAATAATTATGAAAGAAAAAGTATGCTAGAAAGTTAGATTTTAAAGATTCTGTGATGAAAAGTTTGAAAATGAAGGTAACCCTTGTTGGAGCTTGGCAGAGCAAGGAAATAGAGTAGGACTAGAATGTTTTGTGAAATCAATCAACAACATTATTTATTTGATTGGTCTCGTGCCCTTTACATAGGCAATACATCTTTAAGCTAGAGACCTAAAGCTATTGGGAATAGAACTCCTAACACCAATCTATCTGCTACATGCGAACAACTAATCTAACTCATACTCCTACTAGGATCTAGTAACTTGCTAGCTAAGTTACCTTACTTGCAGCTTATGAATCACTTATTCTCAACACTCCCCTTTGATTCGAAGCTGGTGATCTGTAGTGCTGTTGTAAGTAGTTCAAATCTACTTGCTGGCAATGCTTTGGTAAAGATATCTACAAGCTGCTCTTCTGACTTGCAAAACTCTAACTTGATTTGTTCTTCCCCAATTAAGTCTCTAATAAAGTGATACCTTAGCTCTATATGCTTTGTTCTACCATGCATCACTGGGTTCTTTGCAATAGCAGCTGCTGATTTGCTATCACAAAAATCAGTGTTGCTTGTTGTTGCTCTTCTCCTAGATCCTTTAGAATTCTTCTCAACCACACAACTTGGCAAGTTGCAGATGTTGCTGACACATATTCAGCTTCTGCTGTAGAGAGAGCTACCGATGCTTGTTTCTTTGACAGCCAAGAAATAGGACCTGAACCAAGATGAAAACAGCTTCTTGATGTACTTTTTCTATCATTTTGATCACCTGCCCAGTCACTATCGGTATACCCTTTTAAAATCAAACCTTGGTTTCCTTTGTACCATATTCCAAAGTCTTTGGTTCCTACAACATACCTTAATACTCGTTTTGCAGCTCCCAAATGTTGTTTTGAAGGCTTGTTCATAAACCTAGAGATCATTCCCACGACATAACTTAGATCAGGTCTTGTATGTGTCAAGTATATAAGTTTACCAACTAAGCTTCTGAATTTCCTTGCATCTGCCCCACTTGTCTCATCTTCTAATTTCAATTTTTCATTAGTATTGATTGGTGTTGCCACAGGATTGCAATGTTCCATAGTAAACATTTTGAGCAGTTCTTGAGCATACTTGTTCTGACAAACAAAAATTCCTTCCTTCGATTGACTGACTGATCTCAAGTCCTAAAAAATACCTCAGCATTCCTAAATCTGTCATGTCAAAGGTTTGCTTCATATCCTTCTTGAATTCTTCTATCAGTTCTGTGGATGAGCCAGTGTATATCATATCATCCACATAAAGGCTTACAATCATCATATCTTGTTGTTTGTTATGTTTGATATAGAGTGTGGGCTCATTCTGACTTCTGATATATCCTTTTGTATAGAAAATTGATCTATTTTGCCATATCATGCCCTCGGGGCTTGTTTAAGCCCATATAGAGCCTTACACAACTTGTATACCATGTTCTCTTTACCTTTCACTGAAAAACCATGTGGCTGCTCAACATAAACCTCCTCTTTCAAGTCTCCATTGAGAAAAGCCGACTTAACATCAAACTAATAAACCTGCCATTGATGATGTGCTGCAATTGCTAGGATAGTTATGAATGTCTCAAACCTTGCAACTGGAGAGAAAGTCTCCTCATAATCTATTCCAGGTTCTTGGCTGAATCCTCTAGCCACCAACCGAGCCTTGTGCTTGTTTATACTACCATCTGCATTCATTTTGGTCTTAAAAATCCATTTCAAGCCTATGAGATTCTTCCCATCAGGTAAGTTGACTAATTTCCAGGTTTGGTTCTTCTCTATAGGGTGGATCTCTTTTGTCATAGCTTCTCTCTAGACAACTTGTTGCAATGCAATCTCTGCTGAAGTTGGATCCTCAGCATACATGACCAATGTGGTTTCATAGTCTTTTAGGTAAGCTGACACTTTCTTTATCCTTTGAGATCTCATTGTAGATTCTGCTACTTCTTGTTCAGTTTCTTGTTCTTCCTGATTGGACTCATGTTCTTCATCTGCGTTCTGATTTATCTGATATTGAGACTCCTGATGCCCTGTTGGTGTTTCTTCTATCCAATACTCTTTCCAGACACCATTTTCTATATCCCATCCTTTATTCTAATCAAACTTCACATCTCGGCTCACAATTAGTTTTTTGCTTTCAGGATCCATGATCCTGTAGGCTTTTGACTTTGTACAGTAGCCAATGAACAAATATTTGTTGCTTTTTTTTCTAATTTGTGTTTTGCTCCTGTTGCTAGGACATAACATACACATCCAAATATTTTTAAATGTGAAACAGATGGTGTGTAGTTGTGCCATACCTTAAAGGGTGTTTTGTTCTCCAAAGCTTTTGTTGGTGAGATGTTGATTAAATAAATAGCTGTTGCAACAGCCTCTGCCCAGTATTCATCTCCAAGTCCTCTTGCCTTCATCATTGCTCTGGCCATCTCTATGGTTGTTCTGTTTTTTCTTTCTACTACACCATTTTGTTCTAGTGTATATAGAGCAGTAAGTTGTTTGTTTATCCCTTGATCTTCACAATAGGTGTTGAATTCATTAGACACAAATTCACCACCTCTTTCAGTCCTCAGAGTTTTTAGCTTCAGTCTAGTCTCTCTTTCTGACCATGCTTTGAATTTTTTGAATTCTTCGAAGGCTTCTGATTTATGTTTAAGAAAATACCCCCAACACATTCTTGAGTAATCATCAATCAATAAGAACAGGTATTTGTTTCCTCCATGAGAAGCAGTTCTCATTGGACCACATAAATCGGCATGAATTAATTCCAATTTTGCCTCAGCTCTCTTTGCTTGATTTGTAGGAAAATATTTTCTTGTTTGTTTTCCATAAAGACAGCCTTCACATACATCTTCATCTTCTTTTATGCTTGGCAGACCTTTCACCATGTTTTTGTTAACAAAAAGCTGAAGAGATCTGAAATTCAAATGTCCATATCTCTGATGCCATAACTTGGAGCTTTGTTCCTGCTTACTCATGAATGCATGTTGATGTGTGCTCAACACTACTGGAAACATTTGATTTGCAGTCATTGTTGCTTGTAATATTAGCTTCCCTTGCATATCTCGAACTTGACACATTGAATTCTAAAAAATAATGGAAAAACCTGCTCTTACTAACTGTCCAATGCTGATTAAGTTGTGTGCTAGGCCTGGTGCATAATCACCTCCCTTTATAATTCTTTCTTTTCCTTCACATAAAACTTTTACTTCTCCTCTTCCTTCAATTTCAATCTTTTTGTTGTCAACTAACTTGACCTGAGACTTGTGAGATTTATCCAAGTATTTAAACTTGTCTTTGAAGCTTGTCAAATGATTTGAGCACCCATTGTCAAGATACCAAACATTAGAATCTTGGTTCTTGTTATTCATTAGTGTCACGAACAAGTAGTCTTCAGGTTCAAGTTCTCCTTCCACAAACTTGGCTTCTCCTGGCTTGCTCCAGCAATCCTCCTCCTTGTGTCCTTTCTTTTTATAGAAAGTACATTGTTGTCTGTTCCAGCAATCATCTTCATGGTGACCAGTCTTTTTGCAATATGAACAAGTTATCATCCTTCCTCTTGACCTGCCTCTGCCTCTGAACCTGAAAAGACCCCTTCCCCGGCCTCTGTTGAAGGTTTAGGCCTGAGTCTCTTGTATCTGAAAGGCGCTTTCCTGTTCTTTTTCTGAATTTCTTGTAATTCTTGCTTCATGTACTTGAAGAGATCTCATTAGGTCATCAAGTGTTAATGTTGATAGATCTTTGGACTCTTCTATGGCTGCAACAACATGATCAAATTTTGGTGGTAGACTTCTTAAGACTTTGGTCACAACAGATTGCTTTTTGACTGTTTCTCCATAACCTCTAATCTTGGTGACAATATCGGACATTCTTGCTAGATAAGTTAGGACTTACTCATTGTTTTTCATGCTGGAGTTTTCATACTCTCTCCATAAGCCTTGGAGTTTTACCACAATTACTTTTTCTGAACCTTGGAACTCTTTCTTCCCATGCTTGTTTAGCTGATGTAGCTTCTGCAATCCGGGAGAAGATTGCATCGTCCATACCTAGCTGAATGAAGTACAAGGCTTTTGCATCCTTTTTCTTCTCCTCTTTCTTTGTTGCATTATCATCTCCTTCTTCTAGAATACCTTTCTCCACAACATCCCAGAGGTCTTGAAACATGAACATAGTCTTCATCTTAATGCACCAGTAGCCAAAAGCTTTCCCTTTGAACACATGGATATGTGTTTGTGAAGCATTGCTGAAGTTTTTGTTTCCTGCCATTCTAGTCGACAACTGAGCTCTGATACCACAATGTTGGAGCTTGGCAGAGCAAGGAAATAGAGTAGGACTAGAATGTTTTGTGAAATCAATCAACAACATTATTTATTTGATTGGTCTCGTGCCCTTTTTATAGGCAATACATTTTTAAACTAGAGACCTAAAGCTATTGGGAATAGAACTCCTAACACCAATCTATCTGGTACATGAGAACAGCTAATCTAACTCCTACCCCTACTAGGATCTGGTAACTTAAGTTACCTTATAGCTTACGAATCACTTATTCTCAACAACCCTACTCTGTACAGTTTAGTCAACAATTAGTATATGTACAATGATTAGCTGAGCGAAGTATATGTGCTTCCTAACATTGACGGTACTATTCACTGGCAGATGACAGAAGATCCAAATTGAGGTATAAGTTAATGGTAAGATTACCCAAATTACGAGTTAATGGCAAAATGACCCAAATTACAAGTTAATGGTAAAATGATTCCATATAAACTAATTGGTGAAATTCACATTATTATTAATAAAATGCATGGTAAAATTGCTTGTTCACATAGTCCAACAACAGACCTGAGATTCTGAGTCTCTGTTGGTTACTTGCCCGCAACAACAAGCCACTCAAAGTCATCCGATATTAAATTTTTCCTTTTTATTATAAGTTGATACTTGATAATTTCATACTCCTATTTGGTAGATTCCTGTAGAAACGAGAGAAGTAGTAATGTTTTCCCCCTAATTATTCTTATATTTGAAGCAAAAGTTGGCAACTGCTACTACCAATCAGTTCATTATTGCATTCATCGATGTATTATCATGACCAACTGCTCACACATGTATTTTTATTTTGTTTGGCACTACCAATTTGCCACAGGGCTGTTCAATGTTTCGAATAATTTATAAGTTGGACCTTTGTTTTTTGTTTTTTATTTTTTCTATAAA
Organism: Stellera chamaejasme; assembly: GCA_024586325.1. Classification (NCBI taxonomy): domain Eukaryota; kingdom Viridiplantae; phylum Streptophyta; class Magnoliopsida; order Malvales; family Thymelaeaceae; genus Stellera; species Stellera chamaejasme. The sequence goes on along the minus strand of CM044982.1, from coordinate 5,106,974 downwards.
CCCAAAGTTACACCATTACAGACCAACAAGCGCACATATATACCTTGTAAATATGATATATTGATATGTATCAAAGAAACGAGTGTATATGACAAGAAAATGCACATTATATATTTTTTGCTCGATTGAGGAAACGCACACCTGAAAATGTGATCGCGTGTGTTTCATGTATCAAGTAATGATCTATGTGTTTTGTGTTTTTGTTTTATACCTCATCGTCTCAAGTGTGTGTTGTTATAAGGTTAAAATGCACTTATAGTCCTGTAATTTAAATTATCATACCACTAGGGTCATGTTTTATTTTGTTTGTACTAACGAAGTCTTATTTTTAAGTTTTTTTCTTCATCTATGGTCTTTTTTACGATTATTTGACCATTTCACATGAATGATACAATAACGATTATAAACTAAAATTTTCTTATTACACCATTTACACCCTTAAATTTTTAAAATCTACAAACAAACCCTCCTATCTACCTTAAACTTTTCAACTCCACCTATGTCCCACCATCTTCGGAAATCCACGGACCGTCGTCTGAAAGCCACGGGCCGCAGCCGGAGCACCACGGACTAGCGATTTGCGGCCTGGGGCTCGTGATTCGCTGCCTTTGGCCAGCGATTCGCGCCCTTTGACGGGCTATTCGCAGCACTGAGCTCACGATTCGCAGCCTAGGCGCGTGATTCGCGGCCCTGGGCTGCGGATCTGCCGCTTAGGCTCGCGTTTCGTGGCTTAGAGGGTGTTCCTAGGCATTCCGATGAAGGTTGTCGGCGGTCCGGCGAGGTTCCAGTGGTGGTGGTAGGAAGGTGGTGAGATAAAGTGGAGAGAAAATGTCTAGGGTAGAATTGTAAGTATTTATAAAAATTAGGGTATAATTTTAGATTTTATAAAAATTGATGGTAAAATTGAAAGTTTTGACGTTAGAATGATTTTTATATTTTACAAATTGTTTAAAAGGGCAAAAATGTCAAACAAGACCACGAATGAAGAAAAAAACTAAAAAAACAGGACTTTATTGGTACAAAATGTTAAAAGTAGAACTCTAGTGGTACAATAATTTAATGTACAAGATCATTGGTGTACTTCACCCGTTGTCATAATATCAAAAAAAATTGTCCCAAATGAAATGACATTTTTCCATTTATGTTTTATTTTATTTCACTTTTACCCTTGCAATGCACACACTTAAAATAATCTAGGAAGTGGGTTGAGAGAGATTAGAAAAAAGGTAATGATGGAAGTTTATGTAATATGAATTAATGACCCAAGACAATCTTAATCTATATAAAAAAACTAAAAATGACAAGTGTTTTTTTTACCTTTTTTCACGAGCGTATACAAATGGAATATTGAAGTCGCGAGTAGAAGAAAGAAACCAGGCAGCGTGATAATGCAATTGACTATGCAAGGAAACCGGTTGTCACGGAAGGTTGATGAGGCAATTCAACATAGAAGCACCAACCCCAGTGATTTAGGACCTAACTGCAACTAACCATTCACACAATCAATTTCAAAACCAAAATAGTACACTTTACATTACCCTTCTTTTATACTCCAAAACTTACACTTTTCCATAGGATTTGTAACATAAATACTTAATCGATTAAAATCTATCGTTAATAAATAAGTTATCCTTTTATATAGTTATGCCTACGTACAGAAGAGCATGAACTTCAACTTAGGGGCGGGGTGGTTTGGTGGTGTTGCCCCTTGCTGCTCCTTTCTCATGGGCTGGCAATTGTGGCTTCTTTTTTGTATATTTCCTTCTTTTTCTTAATGAAATGTTGGCTGTTCAAAAAAAAAAAAACTTCAACTTAGGGGCACGAACTTCAACTTTGTGAGCTAACATGATACCTCAACTATGCAAAGTTGTTCATTTTAGATCTTTGACTCCATAACTTGTTTGACATTGTTAAATTTCTAATGGTTTAATGAACAATTTGTATTCTCGCAATCTTTATGACATAAATGAAACCCTAAGTCGACCCTCAATCCAGCTTTGGCGATGCGACTAGGATGGACATCAAAGCGCGACGACCCGCTCCATAGATCGATCCACTAAAATCCACCTTTTAGTGAATTGGTCGATGAATTGTTCCACTCTATTGGTGGATCGTTCCGCATTGATCCAACCTACTCCATACATAGTAACTAAAGTGTAGATTTTCAATTTTTTTTGGTCATTTTTTGTTTTTTCAACAAAGTCGATGAGTACATATGTAAATAAATTTTGAAAAATTTGAGGATCAAATTGTAATTTTGAAACACTACGTCGAGGAAACGTGCTATAATGTGGTCTGCCACGAGGTAGACCGCAGTAAACGTTGCGGGATGGGCTGTAGTAGAACCCGTAAATTTGGTTGCAGTTTTGCCCCTTACTGCGGGCATGGCCGTAGTAAACAGACTTATTATTATATTCATCTAGATTCATCCACCTTTTAGGAGAAACCAAGAAATCGGAGTGAGCAAATCACGACGGCGTCACTGGAGCGACGACGACTAAGAAGGAGAAAGAAAGGGGAAAGAAAGAAGAAGAAAGAAAGGACGGGGAAGAATGGTGGAGAGAAAGAAAAGGAGAAAAAGAAAGAATTGATGAAGAAGATGTGTGCGACGGTAGGGGTGAGAACAAGTCGAGCCGAGCCCGAGTCCGGCAGGCTCAAGCTCGAGCTTATGAAGTTAGGCTCGGCTACATGGTTGAAGAGAAGGGCTGCATTATAAACTGCGGTATTTAAGCTCGCATAATTTGAGCTATTGCGGATTTGCGGTATTACGTAATGCGGCCTTAATGCGCTCAAGGCCGCATTAAAGCATTTTGAAGAGAGAAAAATTGGATGAATCTGGATGGATTTATTCATCCGGATTCATTCAATACCTATAATTTTCCAGATTTCGGTAGCGATGGGCGGTGGCAACGGTTAGCGAGCGGTGCCAGTGGAGTTTCGATGGCGGCGATGATGGCGTTTGAAGCAGCGGTTGCTGCAGGGATAAAAGAAAGTATAAAGCAAGAAGTATGGAGGAAGAAATAAAGAATAACAAGAAGAAGCAAGGAGAAAGAAAGAAGTTGAAGAATCAGGAAATAGAAAAATAAGAAGATGGGGAGAATAAGAAGAAAACGAAAGAAGAACAAGAAGAAGAAGAAGAAGAAGAAGAAAAGAACGAGAAGAAAAAACGGAAAAAGGAGGAAACAGAAGAAGAAAACATGGAGGTGAAGATGAAAATGAAGAAGTAAATAAAGAAGAAGATAAAGGAGAAGAGAGAACGACGTGAAACCCTACATTAGAGTTTAATGCGGCCTTGATGCGGCTAAGGCCGCATTAAACGTGTATTGCACCATTTATAGCAAGATTTATTGCGTCAGACGTTTAATGCGGCCTCTGCCGCATTAGAGGCCGCATTAAACTTGTCTCCACCACGTAGTGAAAGCTCGTGAGGTTCAATATGGTTGCTACGTAAGCTCGTTTCCGCTCAACTCGATCAAGCTTGAACCAAAGCTCGCGAGTCTCGAAAATTCCTTACCTATACAATATGAGGGTATTATGGATATTACCATGAGGCTCGTTGGCTCGAGCTAGGCTCGAAAGCTCGTGAGGCTCGATATGGTTACCGGGTAAGCCCGTTTTAGCTCGGCTAGTTAAGGCTCGCGAGCCTCATCGAGCCGAGCCTCTAAAGCTCAGGCTCGGCTTGTAAAATATACGATCTTAAAAATCGACTCGAGCTTGAGCTCGAGGCTCGTGAAGTTCGACTCGTTAAACTTGTAAGAGCTCGAGCCGGCTCAACTCGTTTCTCACCCCCTATGCGGCGGAGAGGAAGCGAAAGAGAGTTTAAACCTTAAAAATTAGGTTTAATGTAGCTAAGGCCACAGTAAATCTCTACTGTGCCATCAACTGTGTCATTTACAGCGCAAATGGGCTTACTGCGACCCGAACTGCATTAAGGGCCGTAGTTAACCCTGCATTCCCCACGTAGTGAAAATGTTTGGATTTTTCAATAACTGTCGGGACTATGTTGTAAGTAGTGTATGTTTGTTATGGATATCCAAGAAGCTCCGGTGAATATTTTTTTAAAAAATATTTTAAGAAAAATATTTTTGAAAGGTGGACGGAAATTTGTGAGATAAAATATTAGTGAATGTTTCATTACAAAATTTTAGATCGTTTATGTAGCAGTTTCTAATAAGTATGCTCAATACTTGTACAAATTGGTAATATTGTGAATATATTTTTTTGTTATTACAATAATTTCAAATTTAAGAGTTATTTTATGCAACTTCTAAAACTATTATGGTCCACCTATTTAGTATTTTGTGATAATAAATAAGGTTTTTTATTAAGTAAAAGATAAGTGAGAGGTTTCATGAATAATTTAAGTTTTAACGTTACGCATTTGTTACCTGTACAAAACATTAGTAATGAAGATTAAAACCTGAGTTGAAAACAACTGTTCTGATTAATTGTGACAATTTAAATATTTACTTTACTCGCAATGCTTAACAGTATAACTACCGGCATATTTTCAATAAATTGTTCTGGCACTTTTTCATTGTTACTATAATCTATTTTCTTTCTAGTAAAATTGATATGTTTGATTGGATATAAAGATTAAATAATATTATTAATTAGAGAATAATTTTTTTATTTATAAATTAGTTAGAGGATGATAAGGTAAAATATGATATATTTCTTATGTCTCTGAAAAAATGAGTGAGTTATTTTTCTGTCTTAATGTATTTAATCTATGATATTTTATTATGTATGTTTAAATATATAAAATTGAATAATTTATATGTATATTATAATTTAAAATATGAATTTTTTAAATATATTATTTTGAAAATTTTCTTATTATTTATTTTAATTTTAATTTGAGTTAACACGAAAAATAATTCATTCAATTTATGAGTATAAGATAAAAACATTTTTTAAGTGAAAAAAGCAATAGGAGATAAAATGATAAAGTTAACGTTCATTTTTAGATACATATCATATCATTTTATTGGGATAATCGGATGCATCAATTTTGATGGGATAAATTGATTGCGTGGTATAGCGAGTAGTATACTAGTATTGAGTTTCCGGTCAGTGTCTGAGTCTGAGCGAGCCACCATCCCTGCCCCACTCCCGCCTCTCCTTGGTCGCGACTCACGTATATTTTATTGGGATAATCTACCCGCAGCTTTCATTCTCTCTTCTCATCTCATTCTACTTCTTCATCAAGGACTCCATCCCCCGCCGGCCTAGGAGCTTTGTATATGCTCGACACGTTCTCTCTCTCTCTCTCTCTCTCTCTCTCTCTCTTCTTCTCGAACTAGAAGAAGTCATTTATCGAGCTGGCCGGCCATGGATTTGAGGACGCTGATCAGTTCAATGGTAGTGTTGTTCGCCGCCGTCATACGGTGCGGTGGAACGGCGGAGAGCCGCCGTATGGTCGAAATGACTCTCGTGCGGAACGCCGCTGCCTCCGGCGCGTGTAAGCTAGCTTCCGGAAATTAATTAATTAATTTCTGAATCTAGCTAGCTAGCCAGCAACAGTTTTCTATCTATATATAATTAATAATTAATTTCGAGTTTGTTAATTAATTTTTTCGATTCGGTTTCCGGTTTTGGAGAATCCGTTTAGTCTGCCTGGATGGAAGCTTGCCGGCGTATCATTTAGACCGAGGATTCGGCGCCAGCTCGCGGAATTGGCTTCTGCAGTTCGAGGTAATTTTGTTTCACTTGCTACTTACCATTTCACACGTATTCTGTTGATCATAAGATATTCCTATTCTTATCTTCTTTTTCTTTTTATTGGTTGGTGAACTAAACAGTCATTGGCAAATGTCGTAACTTAATTTCAAACCGGTTTAGGTGGATAATAAGATCAGTTGGTACCGGATTTCATCATTTTCTATTTTTAAGTCAATGGTAACGTAATTAATTAATTTTTAAAACATCAAACTTCAGTAGTCAAAGATAATTAACCTACCGGTTTAGTTGAGCCACAAAGATAAACTGTAGTAATAATTTATTTTTACATATAAATGATAAATTACAGATAAGTACGTGGTGTTACAAACAATTTTCATGAGCTAATATAGTTCCTGGATACGGTGATCGCTGAACTGAAGGGAAGCTTTTGCTTTCGGAGGGGAGTGCCCAATAAGGTTTCTGGTCTCGTTTGGACCATGTGACTGGAAGTTTTGGATTTTCTTTCTCAACTGCCCGTGTCTTTGTGTTAACAACTGCGGTCCCCAATCTTTGCATTTTGTCTTGTTTTGGTCCCAACATTGAGTTCCTGTCATGTTTTGTTTTTAATCTCAGCAGTCAGCGTCTCTCTGTGATCCGCCTTTTAACGGTTACGGTCCCAGGTCTATAGTTTCAGGAAAGTTCCATTTTTGTACCGGTTGTTGCTGCATCGCCGATAATTTTTTGTCACCACGTGAACCTGACAAGAATAAGATTAGAAAGAAAACAAAGAAATAGAGTAAATGCCAGCAACTATTTTCGTTCCTAGGTTAAGTATTTAGGTCAAAGTGCACGTGAAAAATATTAAAAAAAAAAAAAATCAATCCTTGCCAATTAGTTGATTGAAAAATCTATGGGATTGGCATGCTTTAGTAAGGGCCGGGGAACAAATTGTTATATTTTCAAAATTGAGGACCATAATAGGTTATAAAATGTAGAATGGGAGCTTTGAGCGAGTTTGAACCATTAATGTATAGTAGGAGCAGCAGCTAATTGTGATTCATTGGGTGGCGTGCAAGTGCAAATCGCAGTTCGCTTTGTGTCGAGTTTGGACCACCTGAGCTGCCTGAGAGTGTGGCTTCCTTCACCTACCGTTTATTGTCTCTGCACGTTTCTTCTTCTTAAAATGCCAAACTTTGCTATCAAGCTCGCCTGTTCCTTTATTAGCAATTGTACATTACTACATGCCATATCTATAGACTATAGGTAAATGCAACTCCTACTTACTAGTAGATTTATTTCCGTCACCTTTAACGTCTCTAGTTACTTAACCGTCATGCTTGATCATTTGTCTGTACGTATAAATGGATTAAAACGATAACCAGAATTGTAAACTGGGGTGTAATATGTTTAAAGTTGGTTACTTGAGTGGTGTGGTTGTCCATTTCTTACGTGGTAAAAGTTTGTACGCCACTATCCCAGCATGGAATGATGCCGTGGATCTAATTCAAGAATCAATCCCGTGAAGTCAAAACACTTTTTATAAGTCCCACTCAGTACAGCTAGAGTCGCTTGTAGTTTTCCTGTTTGTTGTTGTTGTGTAGTATTCACATGTTAGTTGGTTTAATTTTCAGATTGGGAAATGTAATTTTGGAATTGACGATGTGGTTGGCTGGCTCAATGCTGTAGGGTGGTGGATGGTGCAATGATGTAGCATCTTGCTTGGATCGAGCCACAACTAGGCGCGGTTCAACTCGGTACATGGGAAAATTTGAGGTCTTCTCCGGCATTTTGAGCAACAATGCCTCCCTCAACCCAGGTTTAATTTCAAATCCACTTAATTAATAATTGCTAGGAGTAATTTCCATTGCATGATCTTTGTCGGTGAAGAGATGTTCATGAAGCGGCTCTTTTGATCTCTCTTCCGTTTCACGTTTTAATTTGTAATTTGCTTCTCGGTTGCCCCGTGAACGACACACATCTCTTGACTACATCATAAAGTTAAAGTCGCTCTCTGCACTGCACTTAAGGCAGTTTACACATTTGTTTTGATAATCATCTTTTGCTTTTGCGCGCCCACCGTGTCCTCGGGGTGGAATTCTCACTTTGAGACTCCCTTTCTTATATCAAAAAAAGAAGAAAGGCCCAAGGTTGATTGCTTAAAGCAACGGGAAGTACTCTAATGACAAACTATATATAGAGCTCAGTAACTAAGTGAATTACCCCACATTATTACCAACCAAATTGAGTTTAAATCTCAGATGACAGAAGCCCCGTTTGGGAAATAACTGTTTTAATTAGCTGTAATGTTTTGAATAATTTTTTAACGATTGAGATCAAATAACTAGCAACTAAATTAAAAAAAAAATCCGTTGATAGTTTTTCAAAATACAAGAGAAAACTATTGCCAAACACATCAAGCCATTATATCCTCCAACTCAAACTCATGTGAAGGAATCACATGCCGAATGTAGTAGGAGTAAATAATAATGTTAGCTTTATTGTTTTAAGCAGGTTAGTCACGTGCGGTTCCTCAAGGTAAATAGGCTCATAGCTGCCCATGAGGGGATAGCCTGAAACCTCTATAACCGTGGTTGGTCCATGTATGTAATATATTCCTGCATGTGCTTCATAGTTCATGCACATGCCAGTCTCAAAAGAAGTTGGAGGACAGCTGCCCGCCTTACAATTATTTTGTCTTGATATGTTGCATAAAGATCTCACTTACTCCTAAATTTTTAGTATTGGATTAGATGATTCTACTACATATTTAAGTGTCGTTTTCTCATATAACTTGTAAATTGTAATAATACCACTACATAATTTTCATCAAACTGAAAAATTAATATGAAGGGTCGTCACATTATCAATCATGTAAACATTTCGAAATTTATTAATGATTTTAATACTATTATCCCTTCTTCATGTGAAGACTTCTACAACTGGAACCGAGTGAAGTTGAGATATTGTGACGGAGGCTCTTTTGCCGGAGATGGCAGGTTCTACAATGGGGTAATTTTCTCCCCATCAAGTAAAAATACTCTCTCTTCTCCGTAAAAAGTGAAGGAAAAGGAAGTATAAAAAATTGGAGTACAAAATTATTAGATTTTAAAATTTTGAGAAATTGTTTATAGTGGTACGAACCTGTGTTTTCAGAATCTGAGAAAGTCATGAATAATGCCAGCTGCCTGCTTTCAACTGATTCAGTTTCTTTCTTTCACTTGCATGCTCCTGAAACAGACATCGTTGCTTTATTTCAGAGGACAGAGAATTTGGGAAACTATCATCCGTGACCTTTTACCCAAAGGGCTGGCAAACGCACGCAAGGTAAAAACTAGTTGACCTGTTTAACCGTGTCCTTGTTCATTCCAATTGTAGATGCGAGTAAAAACGTAGGACCAAAGCAAGGAGTTTCCACTTGCTTGACCAAAAGTAGATACCATGTTCATGACTTGTTTCCTTTATTTATGCAGGCTTTGCTTTCAGGTTGCTCTGCTGGGGGGCTAGCTGTTTTCCTACATTGTGACAGCTTTGCCAACATGTTCCCAAGTACAACCACGGTAAAATGCTTGAGTGATGCCGGGTTCTTCATGGACGAGTGAGTTTGTGTCTGTGCGTGTGTGTTTATTATTATTATTATTATTATTATTATTATTATTATTATTATTATTTATTACTACTTTAGCTGTTGCTTTTGCACATCTTGCTTTACCTGACCCTTCAATTTTTATATTCAAATTTGCAGGAGAGATATAGGTGCCAACTACACTATGAGGTCCTTCTATGGGGATTTAGTGTCCCTACAGGTATGCTGTTCAGATAGGTCATTACTTTACTTGTTGGCATTACAGTAATGGTCTAGACAAGGAGTGATTTGCTGACACTCACAAACATGTGTAACAAATGACAGGGAATTGAGAAAAATCTTGATCAAAATTGCACCGAGTCTTTTTATGATCCAAAGATGGTATGGCAATGCAGTATTGACACTCAAAGCCATATTAATACCAGCTCCATCTGCTTGGTTCTAACTTTCTACTTGGTGTTTTATTATGCAGTGCATTTTCCCCCAGTATGCATTAAATTTCATTAACACCCCGTTCTTCATCTTGAACTCTGCCTATGATGTGTACCAAGTAAGTTTTTTTTTAACCAAAAAAGAAGCAGAGGTACTCAATCCCATGTGCATCTAACTGTTTGAAAATGACCTCTTTTCGCTAGTTTCATCATATCCTGGTTCCAACTGCGGCAGACTTGAGTGGACACTGGAGTCATTGCAAGCTCAATCCAACTGCTTGTGATGAAAGTCAGATGGAAGTACTGCATGGTTGCTTACCCAATTTCCCTTTCTCTGTATTGCACCACCTACAATTCTAGAACAAGAACATGGACCTAATATATCGCTGTTTCCAGGTTTCAGGTATCACATGCTTTTAGCTTTGAGAAGCTTCTACGCGTACTCACAAAGAGGGGGCATGTTCATCAATTCATGCTTTGCTCACTGTCAAAGTGAGTCTCAAGACACTTGGTTAGCAGATGATTCCCCAAGAGTACACAGTAAGGTAGCTACCTCTTTTTGATGCCACATGCATTTACAAGGTTTAGAAAGACCAAGGACTTGCATATGTGGGATTGATGGCATTTTTGAAATCTGATACTCCATTTGAGTCCTATTGATCCCTACCTGCAGACAATTGCAGGAGCAGTGGGTGATTGGTACTACAGCAGAAGACCAAGCAAACAGATTGACTGTGCTTATCCCTGTGACACTACTTGCCACAACCTTATACCACCTCCACAGGTAAACTCAACTCCTGTGGAGAACATCGGAACAACAATCTGACTTGATTTTACTGGGATCTTACTGATTTTTCTGCAGGGTCAGTAAATGATGCATGAGATGGAGCAGGCGAATAGATATGATCATCCAAACTACTGATGGAACATATACTCATATACATCCAATAGGTCAATACGGACACAATAGAGATTACAATGCTATTCTTTGGCACTTGATCAGAAGGATCAAGAAACCTTGATCGTCTATCGGCTTAGTGCCCAATACACACAAGATTACTCTTGCCTTTTCTTTGGTACTACTATATTGTTTTAGCTCTCTCTCTCTCGAGATGTAAATGCTAAACCGTGTTACAAGAATGTGTGATTTATTTGTTGTCCAAATCCATATACAATTTGATTGATTAAACTAACCATCCCTGCAATTACTCTCAAGATTTCACTATTGTTGGTCTTCACTTTCTTTCTCTGTGCTCTGCTAATATTCCTAAGGGAAATGTTAACTAGTACCCAGGGCCACTTCTTAAGGGTACATTATTTTCTTTTCTTATACCTCTTCACCATAAATAAGTTTAATGAGCTGTGCGAAGTATGCTGAGCATACGTTGATTCGCTGCTCTGTTGCTTTTTCTCTCTAGAGCTCTACATATACGGTCGGTGCCAAATGGGTCTCTGCTGGTCTGGATCTTAAAGATATTCTAGTCGAAACGCCATCGTCCCGCCTCACTGAACTTCAATCTAAAGGGTGGCTCTCAATTCGGAAGGTTGCAGTATAGGTAATTTGGAATGATCGCAACAAGTTGGATTCGAAGGCAAATCATCCTCCGGCTTGGATCTATTAAGTAGTATTAACTGTAAACATATTTTTGAGAAACTGTGAGAATTAGTGAGAGAAAATTGGAGTGGTGTCTAATTTTAAAATTATTAATATTTTTTTTATTAATGTTCATATTGTTGAAATACGTCACAAGTATCATTAACATATAAGCTTTTATGGAAATCTTCACAGTTTAATTAAATGAAACATAAATTTGATGTTTAGGTATTAATTATAGCATTTAACAAAGAATCAAAGGCTCCATTGTAATTTTACATTTTCTATATAATGCAAACTAATAGGAATTGTGACATTTTCATCTTCTACGGTAAATATGGAGAACGTTAAAAGTTAAATGACTTATTTTTTTTCTTCTGGGTTAGTCAGCTAGGAGCCATTTGGTGAAAGACCTAAACTACCCTAAAGCGGTCTTGAGTCAGTCCGAGTGGAAGTTCTGACCATTTCTTGAACAAGCCACGATAGTTCATGTGGTAAACTATAAATTGGCCACAAAATTTTAGAGGTAAGTGCATGCTTACAAACTTTGGGGTAAAAACCGCTGTTTTAGTTTTAGTTTGGGAGTTATACAAATCAACTTATCGTTTGAGCCGTCATAAACCATAGACCTGTGTATAAGGACGAATGAAGTAATTTCGCTCCAATCGAGAACCACGTCACCCAATCCACATTCATTCAAGACGTCCAAAACGCACCTCCCCTTGAGCTGTTCGCTCCATCAACAGGTGGCGCCGCCATACCCTCCACCGCTCTCGGTCACCACCCAAAACTGAAATCCCCAGAATACCCTCGACGCTCGGTAAAAGTCAAAAGCCGATGCAAAACTCACCGTTAAAAGGCCTCTACTGTGCACCATTCCCGTTATTTCCAAAGTTTTCGTCGTCTCGCACTCTACCTTGTTTACTCAGCATTGCACATAGAATAATAAAAGGGAATCGTGAGTGGACTCGAGCACGTAGCGGTCGTCTCACTGGTGCCAGATTTAAGGCCATGCCTTGCTCTGAAATAGACACTTCCAGGAGCTCGTGCGGCGGTGGCGGCTGCGGCGACGACAACGGACATGTTCGGAATTTCAAGCTGAACGAGTCAACGTTCTTAGCTTCCCTAATGCCAAAGAAGGAGATTGGTGCTGATCGGTTCATCGAAGCTAATCCTCAGTACGACGGCCGGGGCGTCGTGATCGCCATCTTTGGTACGATTTTGATCCTTTTCCTTTAAGACTCTGAACTTAGGGGGGATGTGTGCTCTGTAGGTACGTGTTCATAATTTCAACAACTTAAATGTCGATGAAAAAGGGAAGAGAATGCTCGTGTTGTTCGTCATTTAATCTTTAAATGAAGCTCCGCGTCTGCAACAGAACGATCATTTGTTTATTTCAACGAAATAGTGCTGTTCCTTGGTCGTTTTTGGTTCCAGTATCTTCTTAGTTGTCTGAATATTTGAAAGGGACACATAAAGTTCTTTAGCTCCATGGTTTGTACACTATTAGAAATAAACAGAAAGGAACCATAATGGCCTTAGTGGACGCATTTTATCTTAGCTGCTTCGTTTTTTTTTCTTCAGATTCTGGCGTGGACCCTGCTGCTGCTGGATTGCAGGTTACATCTGATGGAAAGCCAAAAATCCTTGACGTTCTTGATTGGTATTTCCTATTCCGACCTGACTGAATTAAACTATGTTAGTTGAAGATTATTCCAGTCTCATTCATTTGCCCTCCACAGTACTGGGAGTGGAGATATCGATACTTCTAAGGTGGTGAAGGCTGATTGTGATGGCTGTATTCGTGGAGCTTTAGGTTAGTATCCTAAGATGTGTGTTACTAATCAATCTTCACCGTTGCAGTACAATTAAAGCTGTAATTTCTCACTTGTTCTTAATTTTCTTGATCTAGAGCGTTGTAATATATTTTGTTGCTTGGTTTGATTCATGCAGCTTTGCTCATGCAAAGTGTTTGGTAACCTTTTGGTCATTTAATGATGCGACAAGTTGTCCAGAAAGTTATTCAAATCTGGATTGACTAGGCCGGATGCTAGCTGTTAAAATATTTTAGCCAATGTGCTTTTACTGCATGTATGTAAGAGTTTTAGCAGCAGCAGCTGTCTCCTGCCAGGGAAAACAGAGAGCAGCAGCAGAATCTGCTGTCTTGACTAAACAAATTCTAATGTGCATTGTTCTAAAAAATGTTTAAATAGGTGCGCCTCTCTTCATCAATTCTTCATGGAAAAACCCTTCTGGCGAGTGGCACGTGGGCTACAAATTTGTTTATGAGCTATTTACTGACAAGTTGACATCTCGTCTAAAGGTTGAAGCTTGTTCCTCTCGCTGCACATCAAATTTTGTGAGCATTGGAAAACTATCAGTTCCCACTTTCATGCTTTATTCTTTCCTGTTTTTAACCATTTTCAGAAGGAGAGAAAGAAAAAATGGGATGAGAAAAACCAAGAGGAGATTGCAAAGGCTGTGAAGTATCTTGATGAATTCGATCAGGTGGTAGAATTAGTTTTATCTTTATCTTCTTATAATCCTTTGTTTTGTTTAGCTTTACATGTTCACTTTGTGGTTATTTTCGAGGCAGCTTCTCTTGATTTTAGTGAGATTATATCATAGTCGAACGCTCTTTTTCAAAGCTGTCTTGTGTCTTGTTTTTTTCACAACTTGTTTGGTAGATATTGTGTTCTAAGACGCCAAAATCAAAGAGTTCAATTTGTTTCAGTTTCAGCACTATATTTTGTAATTGTTAATGGGATTAAGACCAAATTCTTGTGAAAAGAATCCTTGACAATCAGCTGTGCATTTGTGCTATGACCTCTTTGATGGGTGTGCTCTTTAGGTGCAATTTTAGGAGAAAAGTTGAAAAATGAAAGACGAAATTGTGTGGGAAAGCTGGAGGGAATGTTTCATTTTAAATATTTTGAGATTTTGTTTCTTGCAAAGAACACAAAACACCAAAAACTGTATCTACTGTATATTTAAGTTATTACCCATTCAAGTATGTTTGTCAAACTACAAATCATTGTTTGTGACATGAGATGCTACTTTGTACCTGCTATGGCAGAATCGAAATCTGTCAATCATGAGTCGTGTATTTGCCTATGGATTTCTGTTTTTTTTCTTCATGCAAATAAATGTGTTAATAAACATTTATACAGAAACACACTAAGGTTGAGGAGCCAAAACTGAAAAAGGCTCGTGAAGATCTCCAAAGCAGAGTCGATATTTTACGGAAGCACGCTGATGTGAGTTGCAGCTCTAAATTCACTTGGATTTATGTATTTGCATTAATCATTACAACCTCATTCATGTTTTCGTTTATCATCTTTCTAGAATTATGATGACAAAGGACCTATTATAGATGCTGTTGTCTGGAATGATGGAGAAGTATGGCGGGCTGCTCTTGATACACAGAGTCTTGAGGATGACCCTGACTGTGGGAAGCTAGCCAACTTTGCCCCTCTAACTAATTATAGGTAAGCAGTTCTACTGTGGTATCAGATATTACATCAAATCATACTCTGTAGATTTCTGGAAGAATATGGTTATGCATCCATACTGATATGAGATGAACAACAACCAGATGCTATACTTTGGACTGGAGTAATAAGTTCGATTGGTTGGGTGGCAGTATTGACTATATGATATTGCTTTTTTTAGCATGTCTTTCCCCTGCCCCCAATTTGATGCTAATTTTCTGTAGGATTGCTTGAACTTTTGCATACTGCCATTACAAAGTTACTGGTAAAGAATTACGGAGACAGTACTGAATGTTAAATAAAATGACTTGTTTCTCATGAAATTGTATTTTATCCCGTGACAGCAAAAGGAGACCTTAAAAGTTTTTTTCTCTTGTTTAAGTATTTTGTTTCTTGGAATCATGCCTTGCTTACTTGATCAGTCGTATGCCATGATGTGCATGTTGATTTTGTAATATCAATCCTGAAATTGGACATGACTATAGAACTATCTGATGATATCTCCATGCAAGTGGAAAAGTCCTTGATGAGGATGGTTTTGGAATTTCATCATCTTATTATTTCGTTGTAGTAAGGTTGCGACAAGAAGGGCACGCTTCGTAGAACTTTGTCACTATGCTTTTGCTTGAATTTGGGGTGCTAACTAAATTTAGACAATTATTTGACATTATCAACTTTCTGTCATTGACCTCATCATAGTTGAGATTAAGGTGCAATATGATGATGATAATGATGTTAATGACTTGGTTACTTGAATTTTTCCTGGGATTGACATCGCACTTTAATTGAAATGACATCTTGAGAGCATCTTAAACTGTTGACCATACTGTGTAAATATCCTGCAGGATTGAACGGAAGTATGGAGTCTTTAGCAAATTAGATGCTTGTACATTTGTAGTTAATGTATATGATGAGGGAAATATATTAAGCATTGTGACCGATAGCTCCCCTCATGGTACTCATGTTGCTGGAATTGCCACTGCTTTCCACCCAGAGGTAATGTTTTAAGTAACTTAGAAAACTTATTTGTTCTTGACAGAGAGAAAAAGTAATCTACAACTACCTATTTCTGGTTTTTGTTATTGACAGGAACCCTTGCTGAATGGAGTTGCACCTGGTGCTCAGTTAATATCTTGTAAGATTGGAGACTCACGCTTAGGCTCAATGGAGACAGGAACTGGCTTGACACGGGCTCTGATAGCTGCCGTGGAGGTTGGTTTAGTAATGCTACTATTTGTTAATTATGTCTACTTTTGCGTACATACACTGACATTTGTTTGATGTATTACGTTGTACTGTATATCTGTCTGATCTAATAGAGCTCCATTTTCTCCTTGCACAGCACAATTGTGATCTTATCAACATGAGCTACGGAGAACCTACTTTGCTTCCTGATTACGGGCGCTTTGTTGATCTTGTTAATGAAGTAAAAGTTCCAAAGCTTCGCTTGCATTCCGTTTCTGTCATATTGTGTTTACCTACTAGCTTTTCCTTCCACTCTTGTTCACCAACATATCTTTTTGGACTTCTATTTAGGTGGTGAACAAGCACCGACTGATATTTGTAAGCAGTGCTGGTAATAGTGGGCCAGCACTGAGCACAGTTGGTGCTCCTGGTGGGACCTCTTCTAGTATTATAGGTGTTGGTGCATATGTCTCTCCTGCTATGGCTGCAGGTGCTCATTCCGTTGTGGAACCTCCGCAGGAAGGTCTTGAGTATACTTGGTAAAGTAATTTCCGTCTTTCACGGTTGCCTTCCATTTATTGCTTAGCATGGTTGTTTGTTTGCTGATATAGTTTGTCTAGCTCATGAAAGCTGTATTATATGGATACAGGTCAAGCCGAGGACCAACAGCTGATGGAGATCTTGGAGTCTCTATTAGTGCTCCTGGAGGTGCTATTGCTCCAGTGCCCACCTGGACTCTTCAAGGACGCATGCTCATGAATGGGACCTCAATGGCATCTCCTTCTGCTTGTGGAGGGATTGCTTTACTTGTCAGCGCAATGAAGGTCTTCTCAATATATTGTTTGCATGCGTTTTCCTTATCATTTATTGGTCACTCTCTTTCTTTTTTCGTTTATTCCGTTTTATGGCCATGTGACTGCAAGATCCATCATGCTTATACTGTCAGCAGGCTGAGCAAATTCCTGTTAGCCCCTACAGTTTAAGGAGGGCACTTGAGAATACCTCTTGCCCAATAGGTGCTCTCCCAGAGGAAACATTAAGCACTGGACAAGGGCTTATGCAAGTTGACAAGTAAAGTTTTCAGCTTGTATTTGTTTCTCTGCTTCAATTTGAATTTCATTGACCAGCCTTTGTGACACACACTTGTTATGTAACAGAGCTTTCGAGTATATTCAGCAGGCCCAGAAGTTGCCTAATGTTTGGTATCAGATAAAGGTTGTTCAATCTGGGAAGTCAAGTGAGTTAACATCTAATATGGAAACATCTTTACTAATGTTTTCATTGTCGTTAGCACTGTTGCTACCCTGTTACCAGTTAGCAATCCGTAATGTTTATATTCATTAGGGACTGCCATTAAATATTCATAGTTGGCTTCTTTTATAACTTTTCCCATCTAAAGTTCTCTGCTTTACTTAAAAACTTTAGGAACTAATTTCTGAATTAAGATTGATTCTTCAGGCTACACTTTTAACAAATCTTTGTGTTATATCGTGGTTAAATTGCAGCTCCAATATCACGAGGTGTCTACCTAAGAGAGGCTACTGCTTGCAAACAGTCGACTGAGGTGGGATTAGTGATAATTCCTGAAGAATTGTATATGCTTTGATCTCTGTGTTTTGTGTTTATAAAAATTTATCGTCATTTTTGTAGCTGCTGCATTGGTGTCCTTTCTGTTCATTTTCTACGAAAGGGAAAGTTATATAACTAGGAATAGTCTTCAGTAGAGTAGCAATTGCATGCCAGCCCCTCCATCCCATTTTAATAGTCTAGTTTGATTGGGCACTGAGATTAAAGAGAGTAGTTAAATGTGTGTGTTTTGACAATTTTAACCCAACACAAAAAGAAAGAGAGATAACCTGGTGGGCCCTAATTTTATGGAAAGAGAATTGAGGGTATGCTGGTAAAATTGGTATAGAGTGGACAATTAACTTGGGAAAACCCAAAATGGAAAAAGGGGCAAATATTTTTGGATGGAGGGGATTATTAGTTGATGCCTTATATGGAGTCTCTTGTCATTCCAATGTTGTTCTTGATTTATTGTCTGCTTCTTTGTCATCATTACTGCCTTTAGATCCATTTATTGTGATACACTCCTAAGCAGCTGAAGTATGTATAACAGTGGACAGTGCAAGTTGGCCCAAAGTTTCATGAAGATGCAAGTAATTTAGAAGAACTTGTTCCCTTCGAGGAATGCATTGAGTTACGCTCTACGGATGACACGGTTGTGATGGTTCCTGAGTACCTCCTTCTTACTCACAATGGGCGTACCTTCAAGTTAGTTGGCACAACTTCTATATGGTTATTGTGTTCGGTTGTGCGCTCAGGTTTATAACATTTGTCTCATCTTATCCTTTCTTGTTTCCAGTATTGTTGTTGATCCTACCAATCTTCAAGATGGTCTCCACTATTTTGAAGTCCATGGTTTTGATTGCAAAGCACCATGGCGTGGTCCTCTTTTCAGAATTCCTGTTACCATAACAAAGCCAACAGCGGTAATCAAGCGGCCCCCAGTGTGTTCTTTCACCAAAATGTCATTCATTCCAGGTAAAAAAATCTTCATCTTTTCTGTTTATTTTGTGCTGAAGTTTTTTCTTTCTCCCTTATATTGGATAGTTCAGAAATTGGTAATTTCTAATCCACTGTTACACAGGTCAGATAGAGAGAAGGTATATAGAGGTACCGTTCGGTGCCAGTTGGGTTGAAGCAACTATGCGAGCATCTGGGTTTGACACCACTCGTCGATTTTTTATTGATACTCTCCAGGTAAAGCTTTTGGTTAATTTACCCTACACTATCAACACAGAAGGCAGTTCTGACATGTTTTCAGTAATCAGATATGTCCTCTGCAAAGGCCTATCAAGTGGGAGAATGTGGTTACCTTATCCTCGCCAACTGCCAAAAGCTTTGCTTTCCCTGTTGTAGGAGGTCAAACAATGGAACTAGTAGTAGCCCAATTTTGGTCAAGTGGGATTGGAAGTCATGAAACTACTACTGTAGATTTCGAGGTAATTTCTTATAGGCTTAAATGACCAAGTTTTGTTATCGTTGGTGGTGGTTGAATCTGTCAAGAATATGCCTCTATCATCAAAGAATCATTATCAACAGTAGGTCTAAAGTGGTTTCTGCTATACTATATTTTGTTTGTTTGTTTTCCTGCTGTTTTGTGTTTAATTCTTAAAGTAGCATTTTTTTGGTATATTTTTCATTGGTTTTTATCTTTAGTTCTCTAATTTTGAATCTATTTGAAAGCATGGGACACTAACTGGGTTCTGGGCCATTGGAGTTTGCTTTCTTTTTGGAGGGTGACTTTTTCCCATAGTTACAGGATTCTCTGTTTAGGCCTAACTCCGAAGGCTTATTTGTCTCTTAAGTGAAGAAACTGTTTCCTATTTTCAGTAAGGTTGTTTATGCTTTATGTTAAGTGGTGTTTTGATGAAGAGGATTCAGATTGTGCAAGTTTTAACGGATTTGTGTATGATAAGTTGTATCCCTGAATCATCTAACTTTTGAATGTACATAAATTTCATAGATTGTTTTTCACGGGATTGCTATCAACAAAGAGGAGGTAATGCTTGACGGCAGTGAAGCACCTATCAGGCTACTTGCTGAAGCACCACTAGCATCTGAGAAGTTGGAGCCAGCTGCAATTCTGAATAAGGTTAGTAGGTTCTCTCTGAATTAACGATATTTAGGGGAATTTTTCCAGTTATTCTATTCAATTGATGTCCTTATACAGAATTCTTATTATGGTGATTCATTACAGATTAGAGTTCCATACCGGCCAACTGAGGCCAAACTTTGTGCTCTGCCTACCCATCGTGACAAACTGCCCTCGGGGAAGCAGATTTTAGCCCTGACATTAACGTTGGTCACTTAAGTTTTACCAATGTTTTGTATTTAATTCAGATCTAGCACCATTCAATTCTGATAAAAGAGAAAATGAAGAGTCGCTTTTAACTTGAGATAGGCTAATGTCCTTTGTTTGCAGATACAAGTTCAAATTGGAAGATGGAGCAGAAGTAAAACCTCAGATTCCGTTGCTCAACAATCGGATTTATGACACCAAGTTTGAATCTCAATTTTATATGATCTCGGACATTAATAAGGTGAGTTTGTGTTTCATTTTTTTGTTGACTTGAGGGGCAGGGATGGATATATCGTTAACCTTGCATCTTTTCTTTCCTTTATGTTTTCCTTAAATACTTGGCACTTGTTAACTAACATAAAACAACTCTTGCCTTTCTAATTGAAGCGAGTATATGCTACCGGCGATGTTTATCCAGAGTCTGCAAAACTCCCAAAGGGTGAATACAATCTGCAATTATACTTAAGGTACATGTCTAGGTTTTGTGTTGGTTTCACTTTGTTGCATACATAATATGCTCCTTGATGTCAAGTAGTTGTGAGTTACAAGAGGCTATGATATTGAGTGTAGGTAAATCTCATACAGTGATCTGATTTCCGCCTTGTAAGTTTGAGTATATCCTAATAATTATTTGGCGACCATACTGCTTATGTCTCTAAGCATCATAGAAACGTGCAGGGGGTGGAGATATCTATTTGGTTCAACTTATTCCAGCTTATCCCATGGATTAAGCTGATTATATGACAAAATATTTGCAAATCAAGCTTGAATTGAGTAAATATGGTATCTTTTAATGTATATTTATTCAGTTTTTCAATGAAATGCTAATAATTCTTTCATATATCTGAATAAGCTATGGATTGATCCATGTATTATCAGAACCAAATATTGTCTTAAGGTTTCTGGAATTTTGACATTTTTTTCCATTTGCTAGGCATGATAATATGCAATTTCTGGAAAAGATGAAGCAGCTGGTGCTCTTCATTGATAGGAAACTGGATGAGAAGGTATGGCATTGAGTCTGTAATCTTGAATGATTGTAAGAGAGCTGCCCTGTTCGGTTCCCTACTCGATTGAATGGCCTGACATTGATTTGTCACAGTCAAACGTTCTATATAATTTTAAAATCTACGAGATTGTCAGAGATCAAGCTTTTATACTTGCCAGTGTGTTTTCTTTATAAACAAAGTGGAAGGGATAGTCTTCTTGGCTGCCTAGTTCTCTATAAGGATGTTATTGCCAGAGGGGAAAAATATTTAAAGAAAAGGAACAAGCAGTTCTCCCTACCGTGATTTTAATTGTTTTTTCCTGTTTCAGTTGGATGATTCAGATATATGTTTCTAATTTCCTGCGATTTAAATGAAATCAGGATTCCATTCGACTGAGCTTCTTCTCTGAACCAGATGGTCCTGTGATGGGAAATGGCTCATTTAAATCAACTGTTATGGTTCCTGGGTATGCTGTGTTTTCAAATGATTATATGCTCTTTTTTCTGTTGAACTCTTTTCTTTTCTGTCTTTTTGTCTTTCTTTTCTTGCTGTGTTTATTTCTTCAGTTTTTTTTTTCTTTATCTCTTTCAGGATTAATGTGTCTGCTTCTCTGGCTTTTAGCTCTGGTAAATTGTTTAATTTGTCAGCAACACTTAGCTGAAGTGTTTATTTTTGTAGGAAGAAAGAGGCATTTTATTTGAGTCCACCAGCAAAAGATAAACTACCAAAGGCATGTTCTAATGTTGAGTTGTTCACCCTCTCAGTAACACAAAGAATTTCCTCTTTTCTAATATAATTTAATTTGGTTCCAGAACGCCCCTCAAGGCGCTCTATTGCTAGGGGCTGTATCATACGGCAAGCCATCAAATTTTGGTCAGAGCGAGAAGAAAAATCCTGAAAAGAATCCTGTGTTTTATCAGATAAATTATGTTGTACCACCAGCTAAGGTTGGAATGTCCACAACCTTTTCTGTTCTAGCTAATTAGTATGCAGCTATGACCTTTGCATACTCATTGATATTAGAAACTAATTACATCTTACAGATCGATGAGGACAGAGGAAAAAGTTCTTCAAAATCTTCCAAAACTGTTGCTGAACATTTGGATGAAGAGGTACTTGGAAGCCAAAAGTATTTTAGTTGCTGCCATTAATTAGTGAAAATTGCCATCGTTATGCTCATTTGGTCGCTGATCCATTCTTGATCCTTTCTCTTCTGAGAAAAGAAACCTTTTGACCTTACATACGTGGTGGCATGTCATGCAAAAAATGTATATATGTATATAGTCCCTCCATCCCTATAAAAATGATAGGTTTGCTTTCAGCATTTAATCTATGATTTTTTTTCAACTTTATGGCGGAAAGCTGAATAATTTTTTTGCATATGATAATTTGAAATCTTCAGTTTTTAAATAGGTGTATAATTTGGAAGAAATTTGTTCATAAATTATTCTTAGTAATAATTTGAGCAAGTTCGAAAGTCAAATTTAGTTTTTTATTTTTATTTTTTATAATAATTTATAGAAAAGATGGAGTATATCTTTGCTTGCAGCTTTGGCTACATAATAATTGCACACTGGCATTTCACTGATTTCAATCAAAACAATCATCTAGTCTGTTGTGCAGGGGCGGATCCAATGTATGTTGTCACGGCCCATTAAGCCCAACAAAGTTCTAAGGCCAACTTGGGCCCATTCAGGCATCTTACACCAAGCCCAGGTGTACCAGGCCTTGTGAATCAAGCACCCTAGGCCCGATTTCGGATTTAAGGGGCTAGGCCCTACCAAGAAGGCTTTCACACTCTCCAGGGATTTCTAGAAACTTCTAGAGAAGCCTAGACCCTTGTAGATATGTGTAGAGATGTATAGAGAAGTGGAGTTATGTAGAGAATGGTATTTGGCATGGAGATGTTATGCCGTCTGAGCTCCCGAAGAACCTACCATCTAAGAGGGATGTGGACCATGAGATTGAGCTAGTGCCAGGGGCTAGACCACCAGCTACGGTGCCTTACCACATGTCTCCTCCGGAATTTGAGGAGTTGAGGAGACAACTTACGGAGTTGTTGGATGCGGGCTACATCCAACCATCGAAGGCTCTATACGGCGCACCGGTCGTGTTCCAAAGGAAGCATGATGGATCACTCCGATTGTATCGACTATCGGGTTTTGAACAAGATCACAGTGAAGAACAAGTATCTCATCCCACTCATAGCAGACTTGTTTGGCCAGCTTGGGGAAGCACGGTGGATTACTAAGTTGGACTTGCGCTCAGGCTACTACCAGGTCCGGATAGCTGAAGGGGACGTGCCCAAGACAACATGCGTCACAAGGTATGGCTCTTATGAGTTTTTGGTCATGCCCTTTGGACTTACAAATGCTCCCGTTACCTTTTGCACACTCATGAACAAGGTACTCCAGCCCTTTTTGGATAGATTTGTTGTGGTGTACTTGGATGATATTGTAGTGTACAACAAGACTTTACAAGATCATGTTAAGCACCTACGGCAAGTCTTCCAAGTATTTCGGGAGAATGAGCTCTATGTGAAGAAGGAGAAGTGTGCTTTTGCCCAAGAAGAGGTGGCATTCTTGGGGCATATTGTGGGACAAGGCAAGCTGAGGATGGATGAAGTCAAAGTCCAAGCCATTCAAGAATGGGAGCCACCGAGGAAGGTGTACGATCCTTCCTTGGGTTGTGATGCGTCCTCTAGGCTCACATCATGTTGGTAAACTACTATCGACTATTCATCCGAGAATACTCCCACATTGCAGCACCTTTGACGGACCTGCTCAAGAAGAACCGGCCGTGGAAGTGGGATGAGAAGTGTCGAGAGGCGTTCATGGCACTTAAGAAAGTTGTGATTGGAGAACTAGTGTTGGCCTTGCCAGACCACACCAAGACTTACGAAGTACACACAGATGGATCAGACTTTGCCATTGGAGGAGTCTTGATGCAAGAGGGACATCCCATAGCTTACGAGAGTCGTAAGCTTAATGAGACCGAGAGGTGCTACACAATCCAAGAGAAAGAGATGACGGCCATGGAACAATGCTTGCGAACTTGGAGGCATTACTTGTTGGGGTCTAAGTTTGTGGTGAATACGGATAATAACGCCACAAACTACTTCCAAACACAAAAGAAGTTCACTCCGAAGCAAGCAAGGTGGCAAGACTTTATAGCCGAGTTCGACTATGTCTTGGAGTACAAGCCGGGCAAGGCTAAGTTGGTGGCGGATGCACCAAGTCGCAAGGCTGAGCTAGCCTCCATCACTCAGCCTACCTTCTCTATCTTGGAGTGGATTAAGGAAGGAATGGAGAAAGACTCTCAAGCCAAGTGTCTCATGGAGCTGGTGCTGCAAGGGAAGATCCGGCGGTTTTGGCTTGAGGATGGTGTAGTGCACACCAAGGGAGGAGCTATCTTCATGCTCTGATGGGACGGACTTTGCAAGGAGATCATCAAGAAGTGTCATGGCTCCTTGTGGGCAGGACATCCAGCAGGCAGGCATACCTTGGCCTTAGTAGAGTAGGCATACTATTGGCCAAGTATGCGCGACGACGTGGAGCTATATGTGAAGACTCGTCTTGTGTGCCAGCAAGACAAGACAGAACAATCAGGTCCCGAAGGATTGTTGCAGCCCCTACCCATTCCGGAAAGGCCATGGGAGAGTTTCTCCATGGACTTTATTGTTGGGTTGCCAAAAGTGGATTGGTGTGGCAACATCATGGTCGTGGTAGACAGATTCAGCAAGTATGGAGTGTTCATCTCCGTGCCTAAGTTTTCAGCAGAGGATGCAGCCAGACTCTTCTTCTGGCACGTGGTGAAGTATTGGGGCATTTCTACTTCCATTGTGAGCGATCTGGACACTCCCTTCACAGGCAAGTTCTGGATTGAGCTCTTCAAGATGTTGGACACGGAGCTTAACTTCTCCACAAGCTTTCACCAACAATCAGATAGACAAACTGAGAAAGTGAATGTCTTGTTGGAGATGTACCTTAGACACTTTGTGAGTGGCAACCAACGAGATTGGCTGAAGTTGTTGGACATACCCCAATTCTTCTACAACCTTCAGAAGAGCGAGTCCACAGGAGCTAGTCCATTCGAATTAGCAACGGGACAACAGCTTTTAGCTCCCCACACTATGGCGATAGCTTGTCCAGGCAAGAATCATGGTGCCTTCATCTTTGTCCGAGGCTGGAGAGAGAATTCCGAGTTGGCCAAGCATGCCTTGGCCAAGGCAACCAAGAAGATGAAGAAATGGACGGACCACAAACGAAGGCATGTGGAGTTCAATGAAGGAGACTTGGTCATAGTGAAGCTTCTCCCACATACCTTCAGGAGTTATGACAAGGTGCACAAAGGCTTGCTACGCAAGTATGAAGGTCCCTTTCCTATAGAGAAGAAAATAAGAAAGCTTGCTTATAGGGTCACCTTGCCACCACACTTGGAGCTCCACCACGTTTTTCATGTGAGTTTCCTTAAGCCTTACCATCTGGATCAGGAAGATCCAACTCGGGGTGAATCTCATAGAGCTCCAACATCAGTTGCTACCACACTCGAACGCGAGGTGGGGAAGATTTAGGCACACCGTACTCACAAGAGGCGAGGAGTACATGCAGGCTACAAAAAGTACTTGGTGCAATGGAGGGGCCATCAGATCACCGAGGCAACATGAGCTCACTTTATGGCAGCATGGGGACAAGGTCTGAGCTTACCACGAGGCCGCGACGAGGGTATCGCTGGAATAGGTGGGGGAGGATGTTACTGCCAATTAAGCCTAGCAAAGTTCTAAGGCCAACTTGGGCCCATTTAGGCATCCAACACCAAGCCCAAGGTGTACCAGGCCTTGTGAATCAAGCACCCTACGCCCAATTTCGGATTTAAGGGGCAAGGCCCTTCCAAGAAAACTCTCACACTCTCCAAGGCTTTCTAGAAACTTTTAGAGAAGCCTAGACCCTTGTAGATATGTGTAGAGATATATAGAGAAATGTAGAGTGGTGTAGAGAATTCTAGAGGCTTAATCTCCACCATTGGATCAAATTGATCCTGACCGTCCATTGAGGAGGTGGAGACCTATATATACCCCTGGTTGGGGCTCATTTGTAATCATTCAAGCAATCGATACAAGTAATCCTTCAAAAGCTCTCTAGCACTCTCAAGTTCTCTTAAGCTTTCTCAAGGCTTCAAGGCATCTTAGGGTCGGATCGAGGCTGACTTAGCACGAAGAAGGCGTGTCTAAGTGCCGCTCGGAGTAACAGAGAAATCAGTCCATGACAATATTGAGTGGTGTCAATAAATACAAAACCATATTTAAGTTGTGAGTGATTTTTTTATGAACACCACTAATATTATTGGACTACTAATGAAGAGAAATAAAATAAATGAAAGAAAATAACAAAGTTTATGTCAACAAATTAATGTAAATGTTTCAAGTAAACTCCACAGTTAGTTAACTTTGATCATTGTCTTAAATAGGTCACTTTTAAAAAAAATTCTTAATCGAATCTCTTAACTTATAAGTTCAAATTTAGTTCAAATCACCATTCAAATTAATGAAAACGTTTATGTAAATGTCTCACCCTTGTCCCACCGTACTACCCTCATTCTTCCCACCGTTCAACACCTTTAACTAACATTGCCATCGTCTATCATCTTACCACACCATCGCTAGATAAGTGACTTTTCCGATAATTTGTAACTTATCTTGAAAAATGTTTATTTGATTTTCATTAATACAATTGAAATTTAAGATCATTTTTTAGAGTCCAAATTGCCATAGAGGTCAATTATAAGAAAATTGAATTTTATCGAATCAAATTAATAGTGTATATATATGTGACACCACTCAATTATTTTTCTGGATCCGCCCCTGCTGTTATGTGTGAGAATTTTGTAGTAATTGGTTATCAAATGCTTGATATTGGCTCTAACTCCTTGATAAGTGGTATCCATCTGCTGCCCTGTAACAGCATAGTTGCCTTTCTTTTTTATTCATCTACTGGAATCTGCTTGTAGTGCTGGTTCAGGAAGTAATCCAGGTTGTTAATTTATGGCTAATTAGAAATGGAGGGTGGTAGGCAAGAATTTATTACTATAATTTTTGTTATTTTGTTAATGTTAATTAGCCCTTGTTCTTTACGGTAGCATATGAGGCTTGAAATGTGTAAACTTCTTCTATCTTCATGAATGTGATTCGTTGTTTTTCCTTTGAGATCATGTTCCCATTCTCATGTCTTAGTTTAATGTTTGTGGTGTATGTGGGCTTATGTTGGTTTATTACCAGGTTAGAGATGCAAAAATTAAGGTCCTTGGAAGCCTAAAACAAGAAACAGAAGAAGAATTAGCAGAATGGAGGAAGTTGGCAAATTCTCTCAAGGTTTGTCTGTTAAAACTTCACCCCACAGAACCACAACACAAATAAACACACATGCAAGTGGTCTCTTCACTTCACTGAAATTCAAATATACACTGTGTTGCTTGTGAACGGATGGGGAATCATGTTTTCTTTTCGTCTGTTTTTTTTTGTGCTTGTCACAAGTGGAAATCTCGTTCCCTTGTCTCCTCCTATAGGAACGGGAAAAGTTAAATTAAAGGTGATCTCTTGCTTAAATACTGAATAATGACTTCTTAAAGTTACGTACCACCTGCTGAAATTATTTTGTTCTGTTTGTGGCTGGCGTTTTTGTGAATAATATGCATCATCATCAAACAACACCTTATTCCCGATTATGTTGGGGTCGGTGGCATGAAGTTTATAGTGACAATTAATTGTCAAAAATTAGTTGACACTATAAATTCATGCAAAAGTATAGTGGCAAAGTTTTATGCGGATGCCCTTCTTGTCTCAACCTTCTTACGAAGGAATAATGAGATGAAGTTCCAAACTGTATCATCATAGGCTTTTCCACTTGCATAGAAAATATCAAGAGACAACGATGAGTTGATATAACTACTATAGTCATGTCCTGTTACAAGATTTATATTGTAAAATCAACATGTACATCATGGAACGTGACAACTTGTCAATAATATACAAACTATTAAAAATTTGGGAGATTTCCGCCCCACTCTTTGCCTTTAGAATCAGCACTGTGGTTGGTACTACTCCTATTGAGTTTTGACCATGTGATATCATACCACTGGTTTTGAGCATCACTTGTCCTCCCTGGTAATTTTGTCAATTACTGTAACGAACTTCTCTGTCAGGGAAAAAAATTCCCTCTTACTTGCCTCAGAAAATCATGGAACAGAAAAAACGGAAAAGAAAAGGAAAATACTCCGTGTGTGTGTACACACACACACACAGGTTAACTAGTAGTTCTTGCACTGCTGTTGAATTTCGGCCCATAAATGATATTGTCCTTGCTGAAACTTCTATCCTGTTCCACATTTGTCATTTCAGCTTACATCTCTCTCTCCCCCCTTTGACAGTCTGAATATTCAAAGTATACTCCATTACTTTCAAAGGTCTTGGAAGGGTTGCTCTCTATGAGTGGTGGTGGCGATAAAATCAGTCACCAAGAAGAGGTGAGACTGATGGACAACAAGTATAAAGTTAGATTATCTTGTATCCCATTATGCATGAATATTGTAGCTGCTAGTGTTTCTCCTACTTATAGCAATGCGACTTATCTGTCTACTTCTATGATGATTCAGCTTGAAGTGATTTTATTGTTGTATATAAATCAATCATTACAGGTTGTAGCTGCAGCAAATGAGGTCATTGATAGTGTCGACAAAGATGAGCTAATAAAGTTTTTAGCCCATAAACTTGATCCAGAAGAAGAAGAGGCAGAGGTATTTGTTCATTCATCAAAAGGCAGAAACCCCATAGCACTCCACACACCCCACCCCACCCCACCCCACCCCAGGGTCATTTGTTCAGTGAAAACAGTTATTTAGTTTATTTGTGTGATCTGGTTTTCATTTTCCTAGCTATAGATAAATTTATTTCTTTGTTTAAACCACATGGTTGATACCTTTGATCTTTCGTAAATCTCTTTCTAACCATAAGAATATTTTTTTTTCCGGTTTCTTTTATTTTTCTCATCTCTCCTCCAGAAAGTCAAGAAGAATATGGAGTCTACTCGTGATCGGTTAGCAGATGCGTTATATCAAAAAGGACTGGCCTTGGCTGAGATTGAACATTTGAAGGTAGCATTTTAGTTGCATACTTGCTATGACAAGTAATACTATCTTATGTTTTGCTTCTGATCTGTGATTGCATGTTTCTCTTGTTGGTGGTCCTGATTGACAATGTAACTCATCGCTGAGAAGTTAGTTTTCTGGGTGATTTTGATGTGTTTCATATGTGTGCACACATACTCTTTCGCAAAAGGGTATTGGCAGGTATTTGCTTTGTTATATGTGAGTAGTAGCTTTTTTTGGACTGAATTTTAACACTTAACGGTTCATGCAACTTGGGGAAGCCTGAGGACTGGGTATTCAAGGTTGTAGGGGGATATTTTCATCAAGCCTTCCCCACGTCTGTTACTTTTCTGTCAAAGCTTCTACTCTTCTTTGATTTTTGTCAAACCAAAAAAAAAAAAATTGTATCGTAAAGTTCTAAAAGTGCAAGAAAAATATTTTGTGCTCTAATGCAAGCAGCTTGATGTAGGCATTTCATTGGTAATGGTTTTACGATAACACTATGTTGGAATTGTATATATTCACTTATCACTGATACTAGTGTCTTGTTCTGCCTGTCATAATCTTTCTTGTGCATAACCTTACATATTACTGGTATTTTTTCGGAAACAACCTTCCCTAGTTCTAATGGTAATCAAATGACCTGTTATTAATTTTTAATGCAATCAAGCATGTAATGAAGCCTTTTATCTTGAATCTCTTCCTTGTATTTTTCTTTCATTGTGATTCAGCAGATATGTGAATGAAACTAGATTGAGAACTGCATGCAAAATAATACTCTTATCCCTTGCATCCCAACTGATTGATTAGCACCACTTATGCCATCTTATTCATCTTTGGTGCAGAAGGAGAAGGCTCCAGAGCCGAGTGCAACTGAGAGAACTGACAATCAATCTGAACTAGGATCTGTTGATCAGTCAGATCTGTTTGAAGAAAACTTTAAGGAGCTGAAGAAATGGGTTGAAGTTAAGACTTCTAAATATGGTACCCTCTCTGTGATTAGAGAGAAGCGTTCTGGAAGACTTGGGACTGCACTGAAGGTGAGGCCTTGCAATCTAGGCCATCAAAAGAGTAATTTAAACATTGTTGATTGACAAGTGGATGAATCAACGCTCTAGAAAGTTTTGTCATTAAGTGCCCAGTGTAGCGAGAGTTGCTTAATCACATCCTCAATGCTGTTTGACTGGATTCAGTCCCTCGTATTATACACCAAAGAATAGAAAAGATTAAGAATATGTGCTGGATATCTTACCCTTGTTGGTTTGTCTCCACATGGAAGGTGGTTGTGAGTCTTTAAATGAGGGAATTTTGACCTTTGCTGTTGATTTTGGCTGTTCAGTTCTCTTGTTTATACTTGATTGTATAGGTTTTATCTGATATACATAACTTGTTCCTGACACATTATGTATGGAAAAAAAGAAGGTTTACATGGCGGTTCCCTGTTGTCCCTGGTAAATGGTATGAGGCTGAGTTTTGAATTCTGTTAATGATTTTTATGATTTGTTTGTCACTCAGACGGTAGGTTGTCCCATTTTGTTTTTCTCCCTTTCATTTTCTTTTTCCTGGTCAAGATGGTAGAATAGTATGTTTTTTACCATGTGTTCAATGTGGACCTTGTTAATGTTTTTTACCACTCTGTAGGTACTAACTGACATTATCCAAGACGATGGAGAGCTCCCAAAGAAGAAATTCTATGAATTAAAGCTCTCCCTGCTTGATGAGATCGGCTGGAGCCATATATCAACATATGAGAGACAATGGCTGCATGTTCGATTTCCCCCAAGCCTGCCTCTCTTCTAAGGCCTCCCCTTCATTCTGTTTGATCAGGTCAGCTTGCATGTCATTTAACTCTTGCTTCATTTGGTGGTTTCGAACAATAACACAACAGATCTGCTTTCCTTTCCAAAAAGTTTGTACCATGTTAAAAGACAGCATTCTTCAATAATAATGTAAGGAAGCAATTTTGTATTGTTCAGTCATCCGACATTGTCCTGAATTCATCTGCAGTAGGTTGCTAGATGGATGTTTGTATTCTTTACTTTGTAGAAAGAATCTCTTATCAAGCAATAATGGCTGCAAACGGGTATACATAGAAATTTTATTTCCTTGTTACATGAAAATGGTGGGAGAAGCGGTGAATTAGCGGCCTTGTAGCTAACTATTAGTATGTTGGGATTGTTGTATGTCTGTCCAATTTGGGTCTTAAACTGAAAGTGGAGCTCCTTTGCGTGGAGCTAAGGGTTGAACAATGAGGGGCAAGCCATGCTTGGGCCTCAAGGTAAGCAAAATGGATGGTGAATGACAATAATTTGGGGAGAGGGAAAATGAAAAGTTAGTGAGCAACTGGGTTAAGACCAGTTTGTACTCCATGGTGGTCAGGTTCCTACCGACGCACATTCTCCCTCCAAATCCGAAAGGTAAAAACCCCATCTTGTTCTTGCATCCGCCGTGAATGTTGTTCTGGAACCTCTCTGGATGGAACTCGTGAACATCGTCGCCCCATAGCAATGCGTCGTGGTGGATGGAGATGAGGTCGATCCACATGTTGGTGCCCTTGGGGATAAGGAGATCATCCACTCGTATATCTTCTCTTGCTTGCCTTTGGGCGTTTGGTGACGGTGAGTACAGACGTAATACCTCGTTCATTACCCATCCCATCTGCAATCGTTACAAACATACCAAAATCAGCCACCAAGTATATAGTATATACTTCTTAAAATGCATGGTACTCCACTATTGATGTCCAAACATTACATACTCCTTTCTTTTTTTGTTTTGTTTTTCTTTGTTTTGGTTTTTGCAAAAACAAGGAGGAAATCAAATGAATGGCCGGCGGGGCCGCGTTTGGCTGAATATGTATATATAATCAGGTGGTAGCAATTGCAATTTGAGGACCGCGCGTGCAGAAAGTGAAACGGACCTGCCAGTTCCTGAAATTCCGCACGCGCTTCTGCCATTTTGTCTTTTCTGTTCTCACATAGTATTTGACTTTTGACTCACCGAAGACCAAACACGCCTCATGAGTTCAAGAGCCGTTTGGACTCCAATACTACTACGATGTTTATAATTTTGCAATTTGGAAAATGACAAATTATGTGAAACAGAACAGAAATGCTCTATGATTTAGCTAGACAAATGTATTTTCCTATACTTGCATGTGTCTCGACTCCGTATCGAAACTTCCTCATCATTCACCTAATTTTGCAATTTGGAAAATGACAAATTATGTGAAACAGAACAGAAATGCTCTATGATTTAGCTGGACAAATGTGTTTTCCTATACTTGCATGTGTCTCGACTCAGTATCGAAACTTCCTCATCATTCACCTAATTTAGAGAAATAAAAATTATATGCTGTTATTACAATCTTTTATATCTCCAAAGACCTTTATATAAATTATTAGTTAGTCGTTATTCAGCAAGAATCTACTACTCAAATTTCCAAATATGTATGCCAATTGGAATTTTGTTTGCACGGACTATTAACTCTAACAAATTTGGCGGCGCCTTAAATTAATTAAACCAAACACTGAATTTATATCTTTTGACGTCAAAGGAACTCCTTTTCGACAGTGGATTAATTAAGTTTGATCCGAAATTTTGCCAGTTAAACTGGTATTCAAAAGCATAATTAAGGAACCTACGTACACCATGCATGAGAAAAAATATATAGGAATAATACTAATTTTATTTACGATACGGACCTTCTTAAGCCCGGCAAGCAATGAGAAATCGATGTCGTTATGATCACCAACAACCTTGTGAATCTCATCCCGCAGCTCGTCCTGCCACCGGGGATGCTCCGCCAGCAGCAGCAGCGTCCACGTCAAGGCCAGCGCCGTCGTCTCATGGCCACCGAAGAAGAAAGTCTTGCACTCATCAACAAGCTCCCTAGTCGTCAGCTTCGGCCTATCTTGATCCCCTCTACTCGCCTCCACCAACAACCCCAGAAGATCCTTCTGACCACCGCCTGCAGTACCGCCGCCGGATTCCAGTGCTCGCTTCCTGGCAGTGATGATATCCATGAGAAGGCCGTCGATCTGTTGGCCGAGGTTTTTGGCCTTGAGGTTCTGGCGGAGGCAGAGCAGGTTACTGAATGGAACTCCCACGTATCGGTTGGAATTGAACAGCGTCATCTGCATTTCACGGAGCTTCTCGAATACTTGGCTTCCGCTCTGGTGGCTGATCAGACCGAAGCTGGTCCGTGAGAGAATCTCGCCGGCCGTCGCCGTTAACTCTTTCTCTACGTCAATCTCCGAAGTTCCGGCCGTGATGAGACCGTCCCACTTGTGAACCATCCTTGTTACCGGCTCCATCATCATACTGGCCATTGCCTTCAAGTTGGTGGGAGAAAATGCAGGAGTAATGACATGTCGGTGACGGAGCCAGTCATCACCTTCAACCATGACCAGACCTTTCCCGAACATGGGCTTCCTGTCATGTTTGAACACATCGGGCTTCCCCCATGTCTTGCCCAGAACTCCTCCCGCCATCTTTCTCAGAAACTCTGCGTCTGCTATGTACACAAATGGCTCTGTGCCCAGCCAGTACACCAAAACCTTCCCTATACACATATGATAAGTAAATTAGTAATTATACTCCATCACATACATATAATGCATATATACATGCATGCTTGCAGTTTACATGACAATCTATATATTATCATGCATAAAATGAAGGACAAATTTTCAATGCTATCGTTTTCACACCATGCGTTAAAATAGCATAAAAGGGTGAGGATCCATGGCTTTAATACCAAAAAGTACAGGTGATGATAGAAAATAGGTTTTACACCGACATTGCATGTATAGAATTAACAATATTAAATCTAAAATAAATTGCATTCTAGTAGGACGTAGGTAAATAAGCACGTACCGAAAGAGTTTTGCCATTGCTTGAAATAAGGGAAGACGGTGGAGTGAATGTCATGGGAAATTATATTGGGTGGTTTAGTAGAAGCAGAGTTGGAAATGGATGCTGCTGCAGGTTGGGTGCTGCTGTTTTTGTTGATCATCATCATCATTTCATGTGTGTTACCCAGAGGGAAGCTTGGGGAGGGTCCATCAAACCCATTCCTCTTGATTCTTGTGTAAGCTAACAAGGGCAACACCCAGCAAGACATCACAACCCTACAGCAGCACAGAAGACCCAAACTCGTAATCATCATCAACATGATCATCCCAATACTACTCTCCATATATTGCTAGCTGTATATGTATGTACGTATTCTTTGATTAATGGCCTGAATAATATATAAATGGAATTGATGAATGAAGAAATTATTAATTAGAGAATTAATAATGCATGCATGGCCGGGTACGTGCAGTGATGAAAATGGTGTGAGATGTGTACAAGTATTTATAGAGGTGGCTGCACTGCAGGCAGGAGGGTTGGAATGTTGAAGGCAGGGACGTGGATGTCGGAATGTTGACTCGTTTCCTTTGCTTTGAACTTAATTGAACCTACGAAAGAACGTACGCGCGCAAGGCTTAGCTCCCTTCCATTTTTTATTATTTATTTTTTCTAGTACTAAATTGAGTTTCCTTCCTACTCTGAAAATACTATATCCTAATGTGTTTTCTATTACACTAATTCATAATTGAGTTGTTAAAAATACAGTAATATAATTTTAAAATTAACAAATTAATTAATTAACCATGTTTCTTAATTTTGGCTTGATGTAGCTGTCGTCTTCGGACGGGTTTGGAGCCAATACCCTCTGACCACTTCGGATGACTTTGACCCACCATCTCCTTCCAAACCAAAAGCGTCCATTTTTCATTTTATATTTACTTTACTTTACTTTTATCTGTTTCCCTTTTATTTCTATATAATGCCCACGTATAGCAGAGTAGTACTCCCCGTCCCACAAAGGTTGTCAACATTACTATATTGGGCCGTCCCACAAAGATTGTCAACTTTCCTAAAACAGAAACTTTCTATCACCATTTTTACCATTTTATCCTCTTATCTCACACCATGGACCCACAAGTTTTTCTCTTTCCTCCCATTAAACTTAAAATTGGGGTCCACAAAATTTTCTCCTTCTTTCTTTTTCATGAGGGTAATTTTTTCAAACTCTACTATTCTCCCACTTTCCTTAATATATGTGCCCAAACAAATCCTACAACCTTTATGGGACGGAGGGAGTATCAATTATCCAATCACTTCTCTACCATAATACTTGCTCCGTCCACGAACATTTACATAAGTTATTTGAAGATAAAAGTATTTATTATTTTCATATAAATTAAAATGCTTAAGAAAGTAAGTATCGAAATGGAGCAATATTCAAAACAGTCAAGGGACGACTTAAGCTGGCTTGGGCTCGCCTGCGTCGTGATGGCAGCTCGACTACAACGATGACAAGTAGGGTGGTAGGTTGGGGAGGGAAAAAGAAGAAAAATAAAATGTTAGTGTTGAAGTGTTAATGTTAGAAATATTAGGTAGTGACAATGAATCCTAAAATCCTTAACAATCAACTAACATCACAAACAATTAAGGGAGGTAAATATTGAAGGTTTCACTAAACATTTGGAGGTAATTGAATATATTCAAAAATAAATGAGAAAAAATGAATATTTCACTAAATCTCATAGAAATTTTTGTGGTTGAGCCATAAATAAATAAACAAAAAGCAAAAGGTGACAGTCTACTTTTAAATGCATCTGATGGCCGTCAGGCCCAATAAAGCAAAAAAGGTCTAGCAAAAGGCCCAGTTAGTGGCCCAAGATAAAGGCCCCATTAAAAAACCCAAGTGATGGTAAAATCTTAACGAGTTAGATTCCCGGATCAAATGAGAATTTACACGAACATCGCACGAAGCATTCCCGGAGATACAAAACACGTGTCCATCAACTCTATATTGACATATTACGACTTTGCCACCATTAATATGGGCTACATAAGGCATTTATGGCGGGAGTTAAAAGGATCTCTCTCTCTCTCTCTCGCTTTTCAAGCACTTTCATAGAAAATAACAGTAACAAGACAAGACATACTGAAATCCTCCTTCTCGAATTCCGAGAAACACATATTGCACAAATCCCCAAGACATCTAGTAATGTCAACACTCGTCAACGTCGCAGACACGTGGCGGCAGCCTAAACGGATCCGCCATCAGCATCCTACGAATACAATTGCAACCCTGGTGGCGTAAGAATGTTTCAAATTGGTACCCCGATTTCTGTTTGTGCTACCATCAACATTTATATAAAGAGTAGCGATAGGTTGCGCATTGCGCGAAATATACGCATTAGATCTAATATTAATTACATCTACTGCCACTGCTCAATCTGTCACCAACTTTAATGTCGAGAGGTGTCACCGCGCTCTTTCGTTGAAGCTTCCCAACTCCAGCTCTGAAACAACCACGAAGCACGACTCAACAAAACAAAACCACCATCACCGCCACCACATTCTTCCAGTCCGACGAAGATTTTCAGCGTGATTATTCCGATGAGATTAATTGTAAATTTGCTTTTTTTTGTTATTATATACTCCCTTCATCTGTAAAATATTGTCTTATTTATTTTGATAGTTTCACAGTATTTAATCTATGATTTTTTTCTTGAATGTTTAGACATCGAAAACTAAATAATTCACATGTGTATTAAAATTTGCGATCTAAATTTCTAAATATATTTTTTCTAATTTTTTTTCTATTATCTTTGTTAAAATTTGAGTCAAACATTGAGCCTTAAAACAACAAAGTCAAATGAGACAACTTTTTAGCGTACGAAAGGAATATATATAATGTACCAAATTATTATTTTTTTGTCAAAGCTCAAATATGTTGAAGTTGAAATTAACTTGAAATTCAGTGATTATTAGTTAAGCATCCTTGGCAACTCGGATAAATTTCAAAGTTAATGTTTTTAACGGGAAATAACCAATATGATTAATCATCAGAAAAATTAACAGAGTAGCAAATGAGACCTAACCCAACATGAAAACTAAGACCAGAAAGAAAAGCCACAAGTCAGCCAAAAAAGTCAAAAAAAAGATAGCAAGTCAGGTAATTGAGATAAACAAAACAGACTCGACTCGTGGTCTGAAAGTAGTTAGAGTAGACGTAGACCATGGTGGCATGAACGAGCTCCGACTTCGTTAAAAATGTGACCTAAAATGCACCAAAAAGCGTATGAGAATGTCGTACAACAACATCCAATTTACATGAAACTTGACACCCCTCACCATGCTGGTGCCATCGAAGTGGTTGTACCACCAAAAGCAGACACCAACCAGAACTAGCAGACATACTAGACAAACAAGTAGAAATGAAAGTAAGCTACGAAATTTAAAAAACACACATGAGGTCCCTAGGGCACAAAAAGGAGTAGGCCAAGCAAACCTCGTACCCAACCAACACCTCACATGGTCTGTCATGGCACTGGGTGGGGCCAGAAGTTCCCCAGCCCCACCAAACCTTGCTCGGCCACTTGAAATTTCATGGCCAGGAGACAGTGAACTAGACGCCGATCCACCAATTGAATCGAACCATACAGGACGCTGGGGAGACCCAGGGGCCTACGTCCGCCAGAACGGGACGCCAGTGCTTGGATGTGCTCTGGCCAACCGTTTTCAAACGCCTATGGCCCAAAATAGCGTTGGAGGAAGGCATCAATCACCCAGAGGCAAGACGGGGTCTCGAAGGGGCTAAGATCGGTGACCGCCGACGGCTACACCTTGAACTAGGACAAAAATTGAGCGACGGCGGAAACCCTAGGAGCACCATACGGCGTGACAGGAGCAGAGCACAACGAGCCCGTGCAAGAAGCGATCCGTCAAAGAGGGGAGAGAAACCGGATGATCGGTAGGTAAAAACATCGACCAAACAGTAGTGAACGTTCTGCCGACAATAGGAGAGCCATAACTGGCAATGAAACGACGAAACAGGCGTGGAGAACCCTATGTGGCGCTGGAGCCTTCATGAAACCCTATACTTGGCGTTTCCATTAGAGATTTCTAGGTTTAGTATAGTGAATGTTCTGATCAATTCTATACAGATTTAACCCAAGTGTGATAATTAGACGATGTGCTACGCACACAAGATATATAATCCTAACTTTCCTTTTTAATGGTGATATATAATCCTAACTTTCATTTTCAAATGCCGTACATAATAAAATTATCCAATGGTGATATTTTTTATAGTGATCATATCAATAGAATTACCTTATATATGATCATGAGTAAACAATTGAATAAGTTAAGCAATGAACAGATCGATGCATAAAAAACTAAAAACGTTAAGCAACCAACTTTTGTATACAGTCACTTTCCGGCTGCTTTGTTTTCAGACATATACACATGCATGTGAATCAATCAACGTGAGAATTGAATCGGCAGCTAGCTTTTTCTTGGGTTTCGATGTGTAGGGCAGACAATCGGAATTATTCAAATTCAAGCCTAATTACTTAACGCGAAATTGGTGCTACGATTACAGTGAATTCTAATCACAAATCATGCATATGAACTCGATTGCGATTCTTGTTTTCGACTCGATGCCTTCCTTGCCCACTTTTGCACGCCACTTTGTATTTTCGACATTTTTAAAACGTGAAATTGGTTTGCTTCATCGAACTTATACTCGAAGAGGTTAAAAGTGTACTCGCCGTGTAGCCTGTAATGTACAAAATTGGATATAGTAATAATCAGGAGCTAATTTCAGCCAACTAGACGTGTAAATGATTTGAGCCGAGCTTGATCTCGATCTAGTTTAGATCAACTCGATCTCAGCTATATATAGCGGCTCCATCGAGCTTAATTGGTTTCTGATATGTTCAAATTTGGCTCGAAAGCTTGGTTGTACTCCATGCTAGTAGAGCTTAAATTAGCTAGATTTGAGAGGTTCGAAAAATCTAATAAATGTCGTAATATGCGACATGAATTAGAAGATGATGACATCTCACTTCAAAGGGTTCGACTCGTTAAGGTTCGTGCGAGTCGAGCCTTTGAAGCTTGAGCTCAACTTGTTTTAAAAATGCCATACGATTTCGTTCAAACTCATGGCTCGTGACTCCTAAAAAACTCAGCTCTTATTCGAGCTCGAACTCGTGCTGGTTCGCGAATGGGTCGGGTTCATTTTACACCCTTAGTCTTTACTCTGAAGTATAGCTAATTGGCACTACGCAAACAAAACCTGTCGGCTAAGAAGTTATTGACTTGTAAATTTGATGTTTGCCTCGACTGATCTTAAGTCAATGCAATAATTCAGCAGTCGGATTCTATTAGTACCTTGCATGGTTAAAAAAATCGAACCGGACATTGAACCGTAAAATTAGTGATTCAAGATTCAAACGATTGAATTGATTGAGCTGGTGGTTGAACCATTACTTTCTAAAAACTATATATAATAAATACTTACATTATAAAGTTGGC
Source organism: Stellera chamaejasme (assembly GCA_024586325.1). Taxonomy (NCBI): domain Eukaryota; kingdom Viridiplantae; phylum Streptophyta; class Magnoliopsida; order Malvales; family Thymelaeaceae; genus Stellera; species Stellera chamaejasme. The sequence goes on along the minus strand of CM044982.1, from coordinate 5,067,647 downwards.
ATAAAAAATTCATACAAACATAGTAAGTCATACTTTTATATACAAAGAATAAATCTTACTCCCTCCGTCCCACAAAGGTTGTCAACATTACTATATTGGGCCGTCCCACAAAGGTTGTCAACTTTCCTAAAACAGAAACTTTATATCACCATTTTTACCATTTTATCCTCTTATCTCACACCATGTACCCACAAGGTTTTCTCTTTCCTCCCATTAAACTTAAAATTGGGGTCCATAAAATTTTCTCCTTCTTTCTTTTTCATGAGGGTAATTTTGTCAACACACTACTATTCTCCCACTTTCCTTAATATATGTGCCCAAACAAAACCTACAACCTTTGTGGGACGGATGGAGTATTTATTATATGAAGATTAAAGTGCTCAAAATAATAATTATTTATACTAAAAGTACTTATTTGTATAAAGAAATAAAGTTTATTAGTTATTTTGTAGTTGAATACAAAAAGTAAAACCTAAAATAGTAGTGCCGGCAGCAGTACAGCAGCCGCAACTCCTCTCTTCCTTCACATTCTCTCTTCCTTTCCAATTGTTTTTTCTTCTTCTTTGATTTTCAGCTTGCTGCACGCGCGATTTATATTCTCATTCTTCTTTGATTTTCAACTACTAATGCCTCTCCTCCTCCATCACGAAGGATCCTCATGTACAACTATTTGATCGATTTCCTCGTTAAAACTCAGATCTTGGATTTTTTTCGTTCTTCTTTTCATTTTTTAAAAAACCGGTTAAATTGGTTGGCGGTTTGAACGGTTTTCACCAATTTTAACCGACTCATACCAATTTTTGACCAACTTACTGATTAACCGGAACCAGGATCGGAAAGACAAACGGTTCACGATTGAACCGCCCGATCCAGTCCGGTTCTTACAACCATAATACCTTTTTTAGATTCCATTAAAGCAAAGAAACGTTTTTGTCATTTAACATTTAAAAGTCAAAGTTAGGGTCGAATTCATCTCACACACATTAAGAGTAAAATCCGCGTAGGGTCCCTCTTTTTAAGTTTGCGACTATTATGGTCCCATTTTAAGTTTTTGCAATGTGATCCTATTTTTAAGTTGCGCGACCCATTGGAGTCCTTTCCGTCAAATTTTGCCGTTAAAATGGACGGTTGAGGGTGAAATGACATTTTTACCCTTAGTTAATTACTTCAATACACTCAGTGTTTTTAAATTTAATCAATTCTACCACAAAGTTTCCAAAACTTACACTAAGTGGTTTAACTGGAAACCTATGAAACTAAGTTACCTAAGTAGTATAAGGAATAAAGAAAAGGGCTGAAATTGTAGTTTACCCAAAAGAAATTGAAAGGAAAGCTTCTTCTTCTTCAACGCGTGCTTGCAGCAGACGGCGGAGGAGACGGCGGCCGGCGAAGGAGTTGTATTTCCCGGCGAAGGAGTTGTTTGACCGGTTCTCCACTCCCATTAGGTCCGTCTCATCTCCAGGATCCCGAATCTACCTTTTGTTTCACCCGACTGACGCTGGAAACGGGCAAATCCGGCGAAAAACCGCCGCACATTTTGACGTTTAATCGCTTCGATCCGTCTTGCCGTCAACATTCGGCCGTTCCCACCACCACCATTGGAATCACCGTCCGACGCTCCACCATCTAGACCTAAGTCCGCCGCGGAAAGTCACCGGACACGGGCGGCCGCCGGACGCCGCCGCCGAACCCAGATTCCGGCGACCTGTGAGGAAAACGAAGAAGAAGAAGCTGACTTCTGTCTTTCGGGAAAATTACAACTTTGGTCCTTTTCCCCTTTACTCTCAGCTTTGTGTCACTTAAACCCCTTTATTTATCCATAGTTTCATTCAAGTCACTGTTTCAAGTTTCAAAACCCAACACTTTCGTGCTATTCCCCGTCCTCCGGCGAGCTTCCCCTGCCGTGATCCGCAGCTGGACCCATCGACCGGCAACAGGTTTGCGACGCGTGCTTCATTTCTTCTTTCAAATTTGTTTTTTTTATTTATTTACCATCAATTTTGAAAATGTGTAAATTTTGAAAATGTTGGGGTAGAATTGATTAAATTTAAAATTTTGGGGTGTATTTTAACATTTATTTAAGGGCAAAATCGTCATTTACTCTCTTCCGTCCAATTAAACGACTAAAATAGACAAAAGACTACAATGGGTCGCGTAACTTAAAAATAGGATCATATTGAAGCAAAAACTTAAAATGGGTCGAATTCATCTCACACACATTAATACTACCGTTTTATTCTCTAGTTTTTCTTATTTATATTGTTAATTGTATATAATTATGATATGAAGATTAAAAGTTTTCTCACATCGTACATAATAATATTTAGGCGCAGGAAAAATTGCCCTTTAACTCTTTCATTAAAAAAAGCATAATTTTTATTTTACAATCCAATAATTTTCATCATTTTAACAAAGCCCAATTGATGTGTTTGATCGGAATGATGATGATCATCAATGTGTGGAAGTGAGAGCATCCTTATTTACTGTGTGATCACTTTTTTTACAAAGCAGACCTAATGTGTTTAATAAGATAATGGTGATCACCAATATTGGAAGTGAAATCATCATTTTTTAGAGTATGATCATCATGTTTACAAAGTGCAGGATGCGTTTGATCGAGGTAATGATGATTATCAATGTTAGAAGTGATTGCATCATTATTGCGAGCGTGATAATCACTTAGAAACAATTAAACATCAATACTGCATAAGTGATCATAAATAAATTACCTTATTTCACTACGTCGCATGCCATTTTTACTGTGCCCTGTACTGCGGTTTGGACCGCAGTAAGTAGGCCGATGCAGTAAATGGTGTAGTAACAGGTGCAGTAAGCATTTACTGCGGCCCAGGCCGCAGTAAGTTCCTTTATAGGCCCAGGCCGTAGTAAAGTCTTTTTTAGGGTTTCTCCTATTCTTCCTTTCGCTGAATCCTTCATTTTACTCATCTTTTTCCATCTTCACCTTCTTCTTTCTTCCTCTTCAATCCTCCTTTCTTTCGGTTTTCTTCCTTATTATTCTCGTTCTTTCCTTTTGTTTTCTTCTTCTTCTACTTCTTTCTTTCTCTCTTCTTTTTCTGTTTTCTTCTTCTTTCTTTATCCTTCTTCTTCATCATCTTCTTTTGTTTTCTTCTTCTACTTCTTTCTTTCTCTCTTTTCTGTTTTCTTCTTCTAGGCCACCATCACTAGCGCCGCTCCACCGATATCGCTCTTCCACCGTCACCATCATCACCACCGTCGCGACCGCCACTTCTTTCTCTTGGGTCACCCGTTTCTGGGCATTTATGGAAAATGGTGGATGAATCCGGATGAATTTCATCTGGTTTCAACCACCTTTTTTTAATTCTTGAATATGGTTACTGCGCCTATTACCGCAGTAAGGCCATAGTAAGTGTTGCGGTCTGTGGTGCAGTAAGTCAATAACTACGGGCTTATTTATTGCAGCGTTTACCGCGGTCCTTCACGCAATTGGTATTGCAGCCCAACTATGGATAGGGCAGTAGTAATGGGCAATTTCTCTACTTAGTGTTTTTAAACTAGATGCATCAATCAACCAATAGTTACAACGTGAGAGCATCAATGTTAGAAGTCACAAGCCCATCATTTATTGACAACGTGAGCATCTATATCCCCACCTGTGCTCCTCCTACCGGTGGTGCTGCACTGAACAAAGTGGCTGCAATCAGATAAATATTTTAATCGAATATTTTAATCACAAAATCACTCTCATTCCAAGGGACATACATCAATATTTTAATCGAATAGTACTGATAAATATGTACGCATCACTCAAAGCCAACAAAACATCCATTATAAGCAACTGAACATAAAAAAGCAAAATATTCTCAAGCCTCGTACATCAATATTTTAATCGAATTTGGACGAATCGAGCTTCACAGGAGTAGAATCAACCGATGCACATTTGTTCTAGCATAGAATGGCGGCATATGCTTAGGGTGTTTACCGAAAATGACCGTTGATGTCCTCTTTGATGTAGTGCTTGGTTTATCATCATTATTAAAAGAGATATCATATCCTAGTTTCCAATGTGATCTTCATGTTGGCAGAATCAAGAGTTATTAACATTTGGATAATAATACTCACTGTTTAAATTAACGTGGTAACTTAGGAATCACTCCTACTACTATACGCACATCATTTTGTCGTATAACGATTGATGGCCGCTAGGTCCAATCATCCAAACAGGCCTGCCTGTATGATAATATTTTATGATAATTGTGTTGATTTTCGGATCGTCATTAACATGTTTGTCATACTTACATATTACATGGATACTACATTTAAGTAATAGCACGATGTGTTTCTTCCATAATCATGCCATATATCCATTAGCATCATACATAGAACCTAGCATGATACTAATGACAAAGAACCTAGCATGATACTAAAGAAAGGATCAATGATGTGTACCTTTCTTCTTGATGTTCGAATCTTCTGACTCTTCTATGGAGGATGGACTTGGAAGTGCGCCAAGGAAGCGGATAAGAAGTGAAAATCTTCTTATGAAGTTCCACCCACAAAACTCTAAATAGAATGCTTATTGAGAGAGAAGAGATAAGAGGCAATGCTGCCAAAGGGATGATGATAATGGCGCCACCCTCCCTCTATTTATAGAAGAGGATGGGCTGCCAATGAGGGGGTACAATGCCTCCTCATTTGCGAAGTAATATGTCTCTAGGGCCAAGGGCTGCAACCAATGCCCCTTGGTCCATGAGACATGTCTCATGCCTTTTACCTTTTCAATTCAGTAATTAATTAGAAAATGAATAAATAAATAATTGTGTCTAATAGAAAATTAATTAACTAATTAATTAATTATCCAAATAATATGGTGAAGGGGCAAGGAGGTGACTCATGCCTCTTGCCCATTGGTTTTCTCGAACGGTGAAGATGACGAGAACATGCTGCTGAATTGTGGGAAAGGATCTCTAGGCTCCGGAAAAGATGTTTCCGGCAACTTGGGAGTGTTTTGGATGAGGGTTTCGACCATGTGGAGGGAAACAGACGACTCCAAGTGAGTTGTTAATGCTCGGGCAAGAGCTGAAAATGGTCAGAGATGACTGCTTGGCAACCAGAGATTCTGTTGAGATCAGCCTTTTGAGTGAAATGAGCTCAAAGGGGGTTACGTAACTGATGCCCTCTTTGAGTGATACTCCACCGACTTGGAATGAAGAGAATGGAATAACTTTCTTACCATTCCCTTTTTCTCATGGGTTAAGGCTAAGGAACCTTCCTTACCTTTAATGAAAAATCTGGAGTGAATGAGGTTGATACGAAGTTTGTGACAGACTAAACTTCATAAAAATGTGAAATCGCACAAAATGAGTGAATTTGGAAAATGGTGAAGTTTGTGAAATGACTAATCTTGAAATGTGAAATCGCACACAATGAGCGAATTTCGAAGTTGTAGTCTTTGACTATGCGCAATTTCAATGTGCCCCGTATGTACAAGATGAAGCAAGTGAAAGATAATGTGTTACCGTATCATGGTAATGTGGAAAGCTTTTCCAAGCCGAAGTATACATGAATCATTGTCATCTTGGAGAGCTTCTCATCAGAATCCTCCCGTCTTGATATCAAAACCTGTGTCGGCGAGTTTCTTGAAAACCTGTCTTTGAGAATGATTGATGACAAAGTGCATGATGCATGACTTTTAAAATTCCTGATGCTTGAAGTGATTTATGAAACCTTCATAAAGGTGGTACATGATAACCTTTTCTTAAGCTTACCCCATGGATGCCTTTTATCTTGTTTGGGGTGTTCGTACCTTGCCTTCAAAAATTTTCTTCTTCTTCCTTGATTCTTTTGGCCTCAAAACAATTATATGAGTGAACAATTCATTTGCCCCCAAATGTGATCATAAAAATGCATATTCTCAACAAGAGTCTTTAAACCATGTCCCGTAAGATCGATACTCATTAATGTTTAATGGTTGGTCCTTAAAAGAAAACTCTTATCAATTTGTAGAGCTTGACAAGATATATGATGATCTTTGTGTTAAAAAAAATCTGTTATTCTTCCCCTTTTCAACTTGAAGAAGTAGAATGTGCGAGAGTGGACAAAAGGCTTCCTAGTATGAAGGATTGTCTTATGTGGAGGTTAAGGTGAAGAATGGATATCATCTGAATGGTTCTTTAAGGTAAATGACATCCATTGATATGGGCTGATGAAAAGTAGAGTAATTGGGCGAAAGGCCCGGTAATGTCACCGATTAGCCACTTAACTTCTTTGCAAGACCCGATAGTGCCAATCTCGGCCATGGGACATGAGACATGTCCCTTTGGCCGAATGGTGCAAGGCATGGGGTGCATCGGTGACTATTGTCACACACAACTAGCCTGGGTTACGCCTAGAGGCACCTAGGGCGAAGGGGCACTCACACCCCCTAGGCCTATGGCCGAATGGGTGCAAGGCCCCCTTAGGGTGCCCTTTCGGCACCGTTTGTCGATTACGTACAAAAATAGTTAATTTTCATACGCCCAAAATTGGTACCACGGGGTTTTTTTAGATTTTTGGCTTGGCCATAGCCGAAGGTGTGCTTGGCCCTCTTCGGCACCTTTTCACCAATTTACGCACATTTCCGCCAAGAGACGTCTCTTCGTCAAAAGGTGCCTAGAAGCATTTGTACTAAGCTCACATAGAGCTAGTCCAAGACATATTAAATCATTCACTGAGCTCCTTGAGCTCATATCAGCTCACTAAGAGCAGATACACATCTCTCTAGCTTAAACACTCAGATTGAGCTGAGTTGAGCTGTGCTTAGCTACTTTTAGCTAGCCCAGGTCATCTTGGTGCGCAAGAATTCCAACAAATTATTGCTAAAACATTATTTGCAAAGCAACACGCATCATTTTGCGAAACTCATAGTGATCATACTATTACAGTAATCATCATAGAATGAACATTTTCGTGAACATCACTTCCTAAGATAGCGCATCTGTATTTTGAATGTGAGCATCATTTGGTGTTGAGTGCCGTTAATGCACAGACGGTGAATCAAATTCGAGAAAGCACGATCTAAATGTGTCAATGTGTCAAAATGTCAGCTAGCGTAGCTGCATGCATCTAAATTAAAAACTAACCTCAGTTAGGAGGAAGGGAAGAACCGTGCGGCTCCTTCCTACTTGCATTGCATGCAGTGGCGGACCCAGAATTTTTTGTATGTGGGGGCACAATTGTTTTCTTATTTCTTAGGCTTTTCCTTTTTTCTAAGAATTATTTTAGTAATTTCAATTTTTCACATTAAATACACATAGTTCCCTTAATCTTAATATACAAAATGTTAAAAATAATAAGTAAGATCTATAGAAAAAATGTGTCAAGTATAATTGTTTTAAAAGTTGAAAGTCTAATAATTTTATTAAAGCAATTTGAACTAAATAGAGAAATATTTTAACGTTTTGTTATTTATTCAAAACACCATGATAGGATATTTTGATTTTATAAAATATCAGCACTCTTATTTGTTAGGAGAAAATAAATTATTTTATTTAGTAATTGTTAGCTAGCTACGTTATAAATATTTAAGTCTAACTCTTACATTTTCTCAAAATTGTAATACTTGTATGATAAAATAAATAGTTTTATGACTTAATTAGACGCTTATACATAGTAGTAGGACCCAAAACGTATTTTACCCATGTTCCCTTCCTTTTACCTGATGCGGGCACAAGTCAGGCGGATCCTGCCTTTATGCTTTAAATCTCAATAAGCCCTTTAACTTTTTACTTGCGTTCAAAAAAGTCCTTATTTATATCAAAGTATTCTACTATTATAGCCATAATTTGTAGAATTTTACTGGGCACGTGGGGCCCTGATTGCATGCATGTTCAAATTAATTTCCTATCGCCGCGCCGGCCTGCCAAACATCCTCACAACGCCGCGCCGGCCCTGAGCTAGTTCAGATACTAGTAATATTTTACTCCAACATATATTTGTTGGTATGTTTACTCAAATTCAAATTTGAGAAGTTTGTATTGTTTTAGCTAGGATTAGTAATTTGTTTTGGAGTATAATTATTTTCTTAGTGAGTAAGTTTAGGAGTCTTTGTAAAGTGATATTGTATTTTCCTAATTAGTATATGATTAGGTTTTGTGTGTAGCCTATATAAGGCATGTTATGTTAGGGTTTTGGTTATGACAGAAAAGTCAATGAGATGAAGAGACAATATGTGAGGATGAAAAAAAAAGAGAAGAGTGGTCACAACATCAAAATATTTTTTTTTCCTAAATGATATTATTATTATTATTACTTCCTCCGCCTCAAGTATATTGTCACAACATCAAAATATTTTTGTCCCAAATGAAATGGTTTTTTCCCACTTTGTTTTATTTTAGTCCACTTTTAACCTTACAAATAAAGAAGCAGTTGGAGATGCTTTTAGTGGGTAAGAATGAGTTTGGAAATGGACAATGATGAAAATTTATGTAAAATGAATTAATAATCAAAGATAATTTTAATCAATACAAAAAAATGATAACTTATTTAGAAAGAGAAATTATTATTGTAGGTGGATGCAAAAAGAATGAATGGAATAGGCGGTTTGACTTTATTGTAGAGATCTTTGGACATGCAAGTGTGACCATGTAGGAAAACATTGTCCTGGCCGGGTTCATACTCCACAATCATCTGTAGATCACTTTAATCTTTAAAGAAACAAACACACGTAGACATATCCTTACAACAATATCTAAAATCATATGAATAAATTCAAGGAAAATAATCTTGCAATAACTGTACAATTCATTCTGTAAATTTACTTAAAGAAAAAGTATACTAAATTTTGCCGTGTTGCGATCGGTGGTTTTCATCTTTAACTCTACTGAGCACTATCCATCAACTTTCTTAACATCTAGGTCTAGCAACAATAATATATCAAACATCATGCTCAAACGAAACCTCATTTCCTCTAGAAGTTTCTGTACAGTAGAATGAATGGCTACCCAGAATACGGATTTGAAAGGAAGTAAGAAATGAGTAGAGCTTCGAGGAAATTCTGGGAAGTTTGAAAATTACTCATGATTTGATTACAATAAATTAATAGTGGGTGGGGATCTGATTGAAAATTCCAAATTCGCCTATGATGTTCTGGTACTCGTGGAAAAGGGATTCTTCAAACCCAAATACTGGTCTTCCTTTATTACACTAGAATTATATAGTAGTACTGTATATACTACAATTATATAGTATTTTGTTTCTAAAAAAATAAAAACAGTTCTAACTAAATGTAACCTTTAGTTTTCACTCCTAATTACGTATTTAAAAAGATAAACGAGGGTAGGCTTTTGAAACATGATGCATAGCAAAGAAACGAAGAGCAATTGCTTGCAATCAGAAGTGATGGAAAAGCAAAGTGGCACCATCAAGCTTCATGAGCGCTGAATGCAACACTACTTTCGTGTTCAATCGTTTGCCAAGCTTGTCCTCTGGAAGACTGGACATCTGCAACCAAGAAAGATTAGCAGCACATCATTTAGGAATTCCACATCACTAACAATTCTTTCCTTCTTAATTTTAACATTTCAAACTACCAGTTCCAGCAACATTTCCAGCACACTCAACGAAATACGAAGAAGCACCTCCTACTCATGAAACGAAACCTCAAATTGTATGCATGTGTGTGTGTGATGCTTGTGTGATTCGGTCATTGGATTGGGTTTAGGAGAACCGAACACACCTCATAATCAATACCATTCATGGAATGAAATGAAGGGATATATTCAGCAAAATAGTTTTGATTTCTACAAACCTGCTCCAGTTGCAGCCTTTCATCAGCATCTCGTATGCGCAAATTCAATGCAGCATGATACATCTCATCCAGTACATGCTCCCAAAGTTTCTCCTTGTTCGCTTTCCACAACATAAATTCTGTCTTTGATTGACTCAACTGTAATCTCTGCAAGTAAAAGAAAAGCTGATCACATTTATGCCCACCTGTTTATGCTATCGACAGTTGATATTTCACCGTCACCAGATGAAAGAAGTTTCATAATAAGAAAATTGCATTTCTCATCAATACTAGAAAGAAAGGATGGCTGTCAATAAACCATAATAATCGCATGGCGCATATTTGTGCCCTCTGAATTATTTGATAAATCAAACTGACATACCTCCATGTGTAAATACCCATCCTTCCACATCTTCAGGAGGATCTTTAATGCTTCCTTCTTCTCAGTGAATGTGGCACTTGCGATCTAACAAAGGCGGCAGAGACAGGAATCCAAAGGCTACTATGTGAGAGTGAAAGTAGCAAAACTAGAAAAACCGAACCGAAACAGGAGTGAATCTTGTTGTAAGTGATGAAAGAACTTAGAGTATTCAAATGTCATGCCTTTCTTCTTTTTTTATTACTCATGTCTTTCTTCAGTAATACTTCTTCATTGAACTTAGACAAGGTTTGAGACAGAATCTAGAATTACCAAATGAACCAGCACAGAAAACAGGGACCTAAAACCACTTAAAGAGAAGGGAAAAAAACAAGATAAATCATAACTAAATCCGTGCATAAGCCCACAATGAATGAGGGTGGCCTTCTGCAGTAAGGATTTACTGAGCCACGGCGACATTTATATAGCAAACTGCATTATCAGGAATACATCTCCATGCATGTGACAATCTCAGATCATCACATAAATCCTCAAACTCAACCTTCAACAATAGAATTTGAGGTGGCCAGCATATACTGGAGCTACAATTTTCACACACAACTAAGTAACAGTTTACAAAAGAATGCCATATCTCCCACGGTAAATTTGAAGGAGCCATCAAACAAATTTCAAAAAGGATGGCAGCTACAGAAGTCAACATTCAATTTTAGAGTAGGTGCAATTACTACCTCCCAAATAACACCAAAAGAGCAAAAGAAAGAGAAGACAAGACAACCAACAGAGTTTGCAGAAGAAACACAGACACACGATAGTTCCATACCTTATCAGTCTCAAGGAAGCACCCATTTTTCAGCAGTAACCTGAACATTTTGTAAGCATCTTGCCCATACCTTTTCAGAACCAAAGATTCAGCCTAGCATAGAAGTTTCAAAGTCATATCTCAAAATGTACCAAGATATATATATATATATATATATATATATATATATATATATATTCCAAAAAAAACCCGTGAATACGTTTTTTTGTTTAAATTTTGAAATCACTGTTATTTTCAGTTAATGGCTGTTTCGTTCCATTTATGCCTTAAGTTTTAGCTTATTTGAATTTCATGGTTAACTATTACAACAAAATCCTATATCAAAAGAGAAGGTAAAAGGACAAGGTTTTAAAATGTGAATTTTGGAGCAGAACAAATAACATGGAAAAATAATTTACAATATTCATATCAACAAATTCCCAGCCCCATTGAACCTAAAATTCTCATTTCGCTCCATGTTATATGACGATGTTTGAATAATGACAAAAGAAATACCTCATCATTCTTTGCCATGATGATGATGTTCTGAAAATCTGTACAGCAACAAGTAGTTAAAATAGTAAAGATCTATCATTGGGAAACTGAAAAATCAGCATGATAAAAAAGGAAATGATGAGAATAACAGGTCACACAAACCAAGAGTGTATGATTCATCTATCATTTTCACAAAGGGAGGCGAACCCAGCTGAACAAGGGATGCTCGAACACGATCAAAAGTCATATTACGGCCTCTTTCAGTTTTTATCACCTCTTCATAGATGGAATCTAGTGACAAGGAAGCTGCAAATAAGATAGCATTAGCGATATAAAAATAAAAAAAAACCCGCTGTAGTTGTAAGACTTACTTTTAAAACCAAATAAAGCTGTAAGTCACTCGATAGCACCTGAGTATGGTGTCTTCACTTTCTTCTCAGAAATTTTAGTTGCATCAATAATTGCAGTTATGATGTTCACAGCTCCATCATCAAAATGTTCCCGTGCTTTCTCAATGCAAGCCTAAAACATTTGAGATGGTCAACAATTGGAGGAATGTGTGCATTGAGACAGGTAAACTAGCGCTTGTGCTTCAAATATTTGATTTGCCTAGCTAACATATAGTATATAAATAAAAACTTCATAATTTCACGTATAGCTCAGTTTGGCTTCAGATATTTTATATCTAAACCACTCTATACCTATAACATTCCTGAATTATACTTTTAGGACTTGCCTACATGCAGTGTCAATTGATAACAGGTGTTGGAAACAGAAAGCTATGCATACATTTTACAACCCTGATCAAAACAAAAACTAAAAATTTTGATATGGTATTAGATCTGAAGTTTTGTTTTTCAGATATTGACACAACTTAATGATGTCAGTTAGGACTGGCCATCAGTCAGGTACTATGCATCAGGCTCAGTTCCTCTGAGCACATGTGCAATGATTCTAGAACAGAAAGGGTTGTATATTGTTTGGCCAATTCATATCCGCACGTTGGACAAATGATTGCTTTATAAGAAGAAACAAACATACTTACATTACAAAGTTAATCATCATCATCACCACCATCAATTGCAATTATTAAGATCTACTGTAAACCTGTTGATTAAGTTCTCAGAATTCCATGAGAATGGCAAGTGTCTAGCTCAACACTTTCACACGTGTTCACAAGATTTGCATGCAACTCTGAGGAATGGGAAGAAAAAAAAATTCTATCTCGTACACTGATATATATATATATATATATATAATCAGACAAATCTAACAACAAAACCAACCTTGTGCCTCAGACGACATATAAACTCCTCAAAATTAAGTCGCCAAACAAGTGATTCTTCCTTAATATCATCTTCAAAAACATCACGAGGCCGCTATATTACAAAGGTTCCAAAAGAATAAACAAATTAGCATAAAAGTAGGCTCCGATAATTTTAATGAAACAATTCTATAATCTTCCAACCTTATCCCCAACCCCTGCACCAGTAGAGTTATTCTCTTTTGCTTCTGCTTCATCAGGTTCAGCATGTGTTACAAGCAAAAACCTCTGTCCTTCTGCAGGTGTGGCAGCCTCTATAACACGTTCTTCTAATGTTTGAACCACTTCAATTATCTACAATATATTCCCATATAAAGTTGAGACGTCTATGTTTAAACCAAAAGGCGAAAGGAAAGGGCACACAAAAATAATGACGTGGCAAGGGGGCAGGGGATGTGCTGACTTCTGTTAAATTGAAATCTACCTCAGATTGGAGACTTCAAAACAAGTCTTCCAGAAAAGAATATAAGGAGAGAAAAGGTAAATTATTCATTCGGCTTTTCCAATTTCCCTTCATCTTCAACTTAGTAGGGAAAACACGAAGATAGTTACAGGTTTGAAATTTCGATACAAAGTAAGCAATTTTCCTAATGATGATCACTCCACCTGCCAAGCTCTTAGAGAGCCTATCAAGACTAACAGTCAATCTATGGATAAAAAGTTAATATGGATATATAAAAGTGGGAAGTGAGGATAATAAAGTAATATTCCCTTTGTCCCAAATATATTGTCCCCTTTCATATACAATTTGTAAATGAAAAGGAACAACACACTTAAGACAGAGGGAGTATAAATATGTAAAAGTTTCCCAAGAAATGAAATCTACAAGAATTTTTATAGAAGCCTTTCATTTGCTACTCTTCAGTAAAAGTTAAAATTCCAAGAATGTATCCAAACTTTTGGGCTAATAACCTCTGGATTCTGATCAACTATTTTGCAACTCCCATAAAAACAATGTAACAACTTTTACCTAATGGAGGGAGTACTTCTTACTAATAAATTATCTTAAAAGATAACTAAACAGCAACTGCAACTACTGTAACAGCATAAATGAAGCTCTTCAAAAATGTACTAGATTCATACAAGAAATGCAACAAATAAACACAAGAACTCGACTTCATTCCATATACTCTTTGAAGAATCAACATACTTAGTTATATACTCTGATTCCTAAAACAGTAGCTCCACAGTTTATGCTAAAAGCTCTAACACCAATAATAGCTATATCTGCCAAAGATTGATAAGGTAATAAAGTAATACTCCCTCCGTCCCAAATGTATTGTCCCCTTTCCTATACAATTTTTAAATGAAAAAAAAAACAACTTGGGATAGAGGGAGTATAAATATGGGGTAAAGTGCACTCATGGTCCTGTAACTTTAATTATTGTACCACTAGGGTCCTGTTTTAACTTTTTGTACTAATAAAGTCCTGTTTTCAAAAAATTTCTTCATCCATGGTCCTATTTGACATTTTTGCCCTCAATTTTTAAAATATTGCCCTTTTCAACAATTGTAAAATATAAAAATCACCTTAACGTTTAACGATACTTTCAATTTTACCCTCAATTTTTATAAATCCTAAAATTCTACCCTAACTTTTACAAATACTTACAATTCTACCCTAAATATTTTCTCTCCACTTTATCTTACCACCCTCCTATCCACCACCACCGGAAATCACGCAGGACCGCCGACAGCCTTCGCCGGAATGCCCTCTAAGCTACGAAACGCAAGTCTAGGCCGTAGATCCGCAGCCCAGGGCTACGAATCACTGGCCAAGGGCGGCGAATCGCCGGCCCAAGGCCGTTGATCGCGCGCCCAGCCGCGAATCGCAGTCCCGTGGCGTCCCGGCGGCGGCCCGTGGTTTTCCGGTGGTGGTGGGTCGGATGGTGATTGAGATAGGTGAGTTGAAAAGTTTAAGGTAGATTGGAGGGTTTGTTTGTAGAATTTTAAAATTTGAGGTTGTAAATGGTATAATAAGAAAATTTAAGTTTATGTTCGTTATTGTGCCATTTCTGTGAAAGGGTAAAATAGTAAAATTATCGTAAAAAGGACCATGGATGAAGAAATTTTTTGAAAACATGACTTTATTAGTTCAAAAAGTTAAATCAGAACCCTAATGGCACTAATTAAAGTTACAGGACCATGGGTGCACTTTACCCTATAAATATGTATAAGTTTTCCAAGAAATGAAATGTAGCAATTCTACGAGAATTTTTATTGAAACCTTTCATTTGCTACGCTTCCATGAAAGTTAAAATTCCAAGAATGTATCCTAATTTTTTGGCCTAATCAACTATGAATTCTGATCAACTATTTTGGGACTGTCCTAAAAACAATGTAACAACTTTTTCCGAATGGAGGGAGAACTTCTTACTAATAAATTAGCTTAACAAAGAATTTAACAGCAACTGCAACTACTGAAACAGCATAAATGAAGCTCTTCAAAAATGCACTAGATTCATACAAGAAATGCAACAAATAAACACAAGAACTCGACTTCATTCCATATACTGTTTCAAGAATCAACATACTTAGTTATATACTCTGATTCCTAAAACAGAAGCTCCACAGTTTACACTAAAAGCTCTAGCACCAACAAAAGCTATATCTGCCAAAGATTGATAGGGTAGCACCTCCAACTGTAACCATGTCAGATATCCTTCTTAAAAACATCTGTAGAAACTGTTTTTCTGCTTTACACAACCAGAGAAACACTTGGGTCTACAAACTACCTTTATTAAGAATTAAAAATCTAAAGGTGACATAAAAAATTCGATTTTGTTGAAAACAAAAAAACTTCCAATTCATATAGGGACAGAGAAGTCTTTATCTTTCATATGTACTAGTATAATATAAGACCCAACAACTTGAACACACAATCCAGCCAACTATTTCTAAAAAAGGACCGTACCAACTTCGCACCATTTAAAAAGGAAGAAAGAAATGCAACTCTTTGAAGATGATAGGTCAGTACCTTTGCTGATTTAGCACCTCGCTTTTTCTTAGGAGCTTCATCTTCAGCAGGTAACCTGACTGCTGGTTCAGGTGCAGGGCAACTTTCAACAAATCTAGCAGATACTAGCTTGCAGAGGTTTTCCCGAGCAGCATCAGAACCTAGATATTATTTTTCAGAAACATGAAATAGAAGTTAAAATTGCACTTAAGTTGCCTATGCCATAGGAACTTCACCTCATAAAAAAGAAAAACTTTAATTTTGTTCATGACTGCTATTAAGATTCTTCTACCACATCTAGGAAATGTTTAGTCCAAAAATACCAAACCCAAAACTCAAGAGCACCTGAACAATTTGAAGAGGCATCTAGTACATGCTCCTAAAGGAAGAGATTTCGAATCAAGAATTCAATTGATTTTGCCTATTTGAGCATACCATAGCAGTGTACAACTTGATTATACTGTAATTGCATATCAGGACAAAAATAGATTAATAGACTGAAGTAGGCATTGTCAGTGAGGAATGAGAGACTTGCCTTCCTGAGATTTTGCATTCTGAACCATTTGATTCAGTGTAAGCCTTCCATGCTCGAGCAAAACCTGAGTAAGTTCTGTACACTGCAAATTCTAATGAAAATTCCAAATAGGAAAGAAAAATAGATCTTGCATTAGCGAACTCCATTCTTTTTTGGCCATCCTGCAAAAAACAGTATGTCTCAAATAAAAGCAAGCAAAAGCCACTTACAGGTGGTGTATCAAGTTCCTGTTTCACAATGGCCAAGAATTTGGGAAACCTCAAGCGGTGGATTATGTTATCAAACAATGCAATATACTGAGTAGTAGGTTTATTCCCGTCTCCAATATCACCTGAAGGAAAAAAAATGGATTAAAAGTTAGTACATTAGTTGAGCTGGGCAGAGTTGGGTGAAATTCCAAATCCCACACAAACAATATGAACTTTTTTTACTGAGGCAAGGAAGACCTGTTTGCTCTTGGACAAAAGCTTGAACGCAGTTATGCTGAATCAATACGAGCAAGCCATTCTTTGCTTTTGGAGCACTAAGCTCGGTGAAACGGGCTATCAACTGAAGTGTCAAAGGCCCTTTTCGGAGCAGACACTCACACACTTTCTGTACATTAAAAGAAATACAAGAGGATACTTATTCCCACCATATATACATATACATATCCATATATATGGAAGGGGGTAAAAGCAAGTTGGAGAAAGTTACAGCCACGAGATCACCAAAATGAGCGGTGATAATATGGACGGCGAATTTGAGACCGTGCGGAGCAACCATTGGTCACAGCCGCCCCTGCCGAATGCCGACCAAGAGCTTAACCCTTTGGGGTCAGGAGGGAGGCGTTAGTACCCGCTCCGTCTTGTCCCTTCACTTCTTTCCTCTGTCGCGTAAAACGGGTCTTGTTGCTACTATACTCTTCACCGGCTCGCCCTTCCTCGCCTTCCTCCGCCGCGACTGCAACGGCGCTTTTTGGCACGTAGGTTCAAAGACCCAAAACCCGCCGCCTTATGCCTCTCTACCAAAAAAGCCCTGTATTTTTTTCAGCTAAAATAATTAGGGAAATTAACAAAAACCCCCTTGAGGTTTGTCATAATGATCACTTTGGCCCCCATATTTTTAGAATTCATTCTTTTACCCCTGAGGTTTGTGAAAATATACAAAAACCCTCTGGACGTTAACTTCCGCTAGAACAACCGTTAGCTTTTAGGTGTAATTACAAAATTGGACTCTATTACTTTTAACCCTAACAATTTTACCCTTAATTATTTTATACCTACATTTAAACAAAGAACTTGGATTAATCTTCTACAATTTCTCTCAATTAATTTTCAAAGTCAACACCGGATATACATATATGTATGCTTTGGAAATGGGAGGAGCGTGAACTTGCTAGCTACTCCCCTTGACTCGCTGATCAAATTAACATCTAGATCTAGTACTTCAAAGAATATGGATTTAGGATTAACTTCCCACTGGAATCTGCAAATCGGATGGGTAAATCGCAATACCGAGTATTGTTGTTGGTTGTTATAATGAAGATGAGGAGGAGGAGGAGATTCGTCGTACACCGGCGTCGGAGGTGGAGAAGGAGCACATGTTCGACAAGGTGGTGACGCCTTGACGATGTTGGGAAGCTCAACCGGCTAGTGATTCCGGCAAAGACGCCGAGATGCCGCCGTTAACGACAAGGGTTTGCTTCTCAACTTCGAGGACGCTCGTAGCAGCGGCAACCTCTGGCGCTTCCGTTACTCCTACTGGAACAGCAGCCAGAGCTACCTGATGACCAAAGGATGGAGCCGTTTTGTCAAGGATAAGAAGCTCGACGCCGGTGACATTGTCTCCTTCCAAATGTAGGTATAAAATAATTAAGGATAAAATTGTTAGGGTTAAAAGTTTTAGGGTCCAATTTTGTAATTACACCTAAAATCTAACGATTGTTCTAACGGAAGTTAACGTCCAGATGGGGTTTTTGTATATTTTCACAAACCTCATGGGGGTAAAAGAACGAATTCTGAAAATGCGGGGGGTAAAGTGATCATTATGACAAACCTTAGGGGGGGTTTTGTTAATTTCCCAAATAATTATCCTATTATACTAAAAGACCAAAAAAGTACCCAAACTTTTCCAAATGATAATATTAGTCACTGATTCAATCACTCGATAGAATATTTCAACAACTTAATTACAATTTAAATCCTTAGCATTTTAATTTTTATCTAAAGTACCCAAAATATTAAAATCTACCAAAAAGTGTCTCATCCATTATGTTTATGTCGCCTCTTCCAAAGCTCGATGGAACCGGAAATCGAGAACGACGATAAAATCTCGATCTCCTAGGACGGTTATTTCAATCAAGGAAAATTATGACGGCTAGGGTTCACCTCAGTGTAGAATGTTTCGTACGTTGCATTCCTTTTGTTTCAAAGCAAGTTTATGAGGATGCGCTCGTCCGGTTGTGGTATCGAGTTGTTCTATCATGATGAGTAATTTGAGTTTGAAGATATCGATGCCCCACCAGGTGAATGTTAAAATAGTGTGGGCGAAGCAAGAGCAAAGGCACCCTAACGGGAGGATTAATTTATTGTTTGGGGCTATAGAAAGAACAAAAAATTAGGGTTTTTTTATGGCTGAAATTTAACACAGAAGAATAAAAGATGGAACCGGGTTCAATGGTGAATGTCACCATGAGTAGTCTAGCTAGAACCCACGGGACGGTTGTGTTTCCAGTGAACTTTCTGAGAACCAAGAAATTTGTGAGGAAGATGGTCATTTTAGACTTTTTGAAAAGTTTTAGGTAAGTGTCAAGACGTAACTAACCTAAATACATTGTGTTTATTTGAGAGTTGTGGGAGTTAGTGGAGTCGGGCCGAATTAAAACAGTGTTTTTTTAGTTATTTTTGTGTTGTTGAACCTTGGGATGTAGGATAAATAGTTAAGATGCTTTTGGGTTTTTGAAACTTGGGACGTCGTAGGACTAATTAAAGAGCTACTAGCTGGCTCCATTTTTCTTCCTATAATGGTACAATGAATGACTTTGTATGAAAGTCTGATAGACTATACTGTTTATGCGTGGTCATGCGCAAGACTTTATAAGACGGTCGAGCCGTGCGTTGGTTAAATATTGGAAGCTGAAACCGTTGAACTCCGATACCAAATGCATGCATGCATGCTCCAAATTTCATCTTGCAGATAATTCCTCCTCCACCATGACTTAAACTACGTGACGGGAGGAACACGGTAAAATCCGTCAAAATGCATATATCATTACAAATTCTTCATTTCAACAACACATGTCACGATATATCATGACCTCTTTTAATGATATGTATGCTTCAACGCACATCTATATTTACCGTACATCAGTGACCATGGCATTAACCACCATATTTGACAATTTAGAGGCCATTAAGCAACACTTTAATTACTTCACAGACCAATGAAGCAAATTAGGCATGAGTCCCATATAGAAAAAACTAGTGTTTTTTTCCGTGATAACTAAAAAAGAAGAAGTGGTGAATGTAAATTTCTAAAAGTGAGTTCTTTTCCCGTAGATTTCCAATTTTTCAATTTGATAATTGGTATTGTATAAATATAGAATACTATAAGATAAATCATATTAGACATTTGAACTTTTGTAACATGACTACTTTTTATAGGAAGTAGCTGGAAATTTAAGGCTTCATTATTTTAGTGAATACAAATTTTTCACAATCTTTTAGGTGATTGAACTAGAAAAGGTAAAATTGAATCTAGCTATTTTCATGTTAGATACGTGAGGTATATATACATTTTTAAACAAAAGAAGTTTAGGCTATAGGGGAATTTTTAAAACTAAACTAAAACTCTACATACATGATCGAATAATCTTAATCTAATATGCACATAAATGTTAATTTTATCTCAATTTGATTTTGTTACGGT
Organism: Stellera chamaejasme; assembly: GCA_024586325.1. Lineage (NCBI taxonomy): Eukaryota > Viridiplantae > Streptophyta > Magnoliopsida > Malvales > Thymelaeaceae > Stellera > Stellera chamaejasme. The sequence goes on along the minus strand of CM044982.1, from coordinate 5,047,505 downwards.
GAACTACTCTAATAAATAAATAAATAAATAATGACAAATTGAAAATCGAAAAAATGTTTGAAATAGTAATATTTGAAACTAAACTAAAAATAGTAATGTTAAAGGATTTTGAAACACCCTATTGTTTGTTCAAAAGAATTATAAATTTGATTTTTGTTCACTTTTTTACAATAGAATATCCATGTTTATTCGCATATATTTCATGTTTAAAGAAAAAAATTTAACTGAACTATAATGCAAAAGAAAGTTATGGACCTAAATATATAACATATACAAATTATAGGACCAAAGCATTAAGAAAATGAATGAATAGAACCAACACGAAGAAAAATGAAAAAAAAGAGAGACCAAGAGATAAAAGGAAAACAAATGGACTAAAATGCAAAAAGAATGGAAGAGGGGGAAAAAGAAATTGCACTTTTCATTTAATGATCGTAAAACTATAACAAATGTATATACATAGTAAAATTTAAAATGCCGGGGTCAATTTGCAAAAAAAAACAGAAAATGCAAGGAGAAGACAGAAGTTAATCACTAAACAAAGAAAAAAACAAAAAACAGTAGAAGAGACAAAACAAGTACTGTTCATTTTGGTGTGAACTGTTAGTATGTATAATAGAATGTTTTTAGTCGTTTAGTTTTCATTTTCAGTTATTACTGTAAGAAGGAAAAAAAAACACCAATTTACAAAGTTTTTTTATATGGGGAATGATTTTAATTTCAAACAACTAATGTCGGAAACAACCTATAAAGCATTGAATGATAAAAGAACTTTTAACATGAGATAAGAAAAAGTAAGCCTATAAATTAGATAACTTAAGGCTATAAAGTAAAAATGATAAAAGCAATAACCTAAAGATTTTAGAAAAAAACATCATAAAAGATAGCATGAACATCGGGATGACAAGAATACAAAACCAATAGAGGATAAACATTATCAGGTAAAACTGTTGTTAGCAACTCCTTTCGAAATCTGCCAATTGGCCAAGCGAATTCATCCACAAAGATCCGTAAGAGAGATCGAGATTACCATCCCCTTCACCAAAGCCAAGCGAGGTAGGCCAAAAAAGCTTATTCTCTGTAAGGAAACTCGAAAATGACATACAAACAAAGAAACCACACATATTTTGATCTCTTCCAAAACTAAATAAATATCAACACTATCCACCGACGAACCCAAGTCATCATGGAGTACAAGTGATTGGGGCGGGCTTAAAACCCCACCCACTTTGGACCAAACACCTCACTGCTCTGGGCAGGGAGAGCTGTTGCTCCTCCCTGCCATTCTCATGCCATTTTTTGGATCCCCAAGCAGAAACAACTCCTTTTGGTCTGTTTCCACCCACCAACCAATCACACACCGAATCGATTAGGCCGGTGTGGACCATCCCCAACCAAAGGACCCATCGTCGATAGTGCAAGGGAAACCCAGTCAACCACCTGACCCGACAAGACGGGGAAGTAACACACAAAGAGATGCCGGACTCGCCGGAAAAAGGCAAACGCAAAACTCCATTGAAGAGAAAAATGGTGGCGGTGCCTAAACTAGGCCCTAGGGTATAGGTGGATGTAAATCTTAAAATATGACGTGAAAGAAAAGGTAATTAAGAGCTCAATTTACAAAGAATTATCGACAACAAGCAGCGTATTTTTTCAATTTTTAAGAGAAGTTTGATGACCGAAAATGAAAGCTGTTATCACGGCTAAACATAAGCTGCTGGGCGGTACATGAAAATTGAAGTTGCAGGCAGCAGAAATCTTGAACGGTGCACCGAAATGTATGATGACAAGACAGACAAGTGAAGCATGCAAAATGCCAAATCCCAGTAGGAATCAGAGACCAGAAACCAAACATCAACGGCACCTATTACCTACAAACAATACAATCCCCCTTCATTCACGTTCATTAATTAATGATCACTCGGCATAAATGAAAGAAGCCATATAGTCCATCCATCTTAGAAAATTATTCATGAATATTTTCAGCATTAATTAATCTATACTTTTTTTTACAACATTTTAAGTTATGTATGTGGTTTCTAATTATATTTTTTAACTTTTTTTAATGAATTAGTTTTAATAAAAAAACTTAGTCAGACACAAATATACTTACGTGTGAATTGATTTCAAAAGGCAACGCCATCACGAGTAGCGATCGGCCAAGGCAAGGCACTGATGGCGGAAGAAATTTCCTCACTAATTAGTGAGTATGTTGCCTCATCCTCCGTTCAGATCACCATTCCACTGGTGGGATCCGCTATCACGACTAATTACTTAACTTTTACTACCAAAATTACCTACGTACCACTTCAGATTTTATTAATTATAGATTAAATCAATAGGAAAATATTTTTCTCCAACCATCCCCCAACACTTATACGTGTCATACTATTATTGGTTGGTGATGTCACTGTTAATTACAGGACTGTCACTCATCATAATTAATAATGACAACCCTCTGTAATAAACAGTGGTGCATGAATCAATAAAATGATGACACGTATGAGAGTTTGATGAGTTTCCTCGTATTAGACCAAAATACTGTCCAAATCAATATTGTTAAACAATGCTAGTACTTATATATATTCGTATTGGGTTGAATATTCAACTCCACGTATATGCAGGGTTGAATTTACAGTCTAGCCAGCCAGCCAGGGTCGTCGTCGTGCATGAGATCTCACTATAAATCATCTCGATCCCGAGCCTGCTGGGGATAGGAACGAGTACTAGCTAGCTAGACCCCTTCACAAGATCACTTCCCTAGCTCATAAACAAACAGAGAACCAAAACGCACGTAATTACATTGTAATTAAGTAATTGTGCGTGAGAGAGAGAGAGAGAGAGGGCAAATTAATTCAGAATGGCTTCCAAATTCTCCGCCTTCAACCTCATTCTCGCATTTGCTTTCTGCATTACTATTATTCAACCCACACGGGGTAATATATACCTCACTATTTGATTTTTTGCTTGCTGGCTAGCTAGCTTCAACAGAGACGATAGATATATAGTACTTAATTAGCGACTCATGATCAATCTCCATCGTTTTTTATTTATTTATTTAATTATATGCAGGGGAAGTAGTAACATGCGAGGAGCTGAACGAGGAGAAGTGCGCCTTCGCGGTGTCATCCACTGGGAAGCGTTGCGTGCTGGAGAAGCACGTGCTCAGGAGCGGCGACGACGGCTACACCTGCCGGGCATCCGAGATTGAGGCTGACAAGATCACCAACTGGGTGGAGACCGACCGCTGCATCACTGCCTGCGGCCTCGACCGCCGCTCCTTCGGCATCTCCTCCGACGCCCTCCTCGATTCCCACTTCGCCGCCAAGCTCTGCTCCCCTCCCTGCTACGCCGCTTGTCCCAACGTCGTCGACCTCTACTTCAACCTCGCCGCCGGTGAAGGGGTTTTCCTTCCTAAATTCTGTAAAGCGCAGGCGAAGAATGTCAGGAGAGAGATGGCGGAGATCAGGAGCTCCGGCGTGGTCGCACCAGGACCTATTCAGGCACACAGGCTCGTGGAAGTCGCGCCGGCAATGGCTCCTTCTGCTTTCTGATCCAGTCGATCGATCAAAGCGTTTACTTGTACTACACGCTATATTTACTACGATGCTATATACTACTCCTAGTGTCACTACTATATATACTAGTTGAATAAGCATGCAAGACACCGCTTAGGAACTTTATTTAGACTAGTCAGGGCTTGGTGAGAACAAACCTCTACGAGTGCACATGTGAGGTTATTGTGTCCCAGGCTTATGCTTCTCGTGCTCCATCACTAGATTTAGGGGGAAATAATAATGTTGTTGTTGTGATTTACTATATAGATTCTGGTTCTGGTTCTAGTTCTAAAAGAGGAGTATGTAATGTAAGGTTTTTCTGCTGAATTTTTCTTTAAGAATTTTAATTTTTCCAGACAGCTAGGCGATAAAAGGGTTGCTGTGGTGCCTTATTGTACAACAATTATCTCGGATGGATAAAGTTGGGGTAACAGAATCACTGGACAACCCAGCTATGGAATGTAAATCTTGATAGACATGCGGATAAACCACAACTCAAATTCAGAACAGCAGAGTGCTCCTGTTACAAACTGAAACCGGAAAGAATTTATGTTCATTAAGATGGACACTCAAAACCACAGGCATTCTCGACATGAAAGGCATGTTCCAAGAGAAATTACATTACTTATAGCCTATCACAAAACAGATAAAGCTAACCTAAACAATCCATGAACTGGCAATCCAAACACCCCAAACAAGGCATTCAGGAATCAGGCAAAAAAACCAGAATCACCACCACACAATAACTTGTATGCTCCTACTAATAACATGAGACCAAGCATGATCGCTATCACTAGGCCTCCTCACCTTCCTCCTCTTCATATTCTGCATACACTTCTTCATCAGCTGTTGCATCTTGATATTGCTGATACTCGGAAACCAGATCATTCATGTTACTCTCCGCTTCAGTGAACTCCATCTCATCCATCCCTTCACCGGTGTACCAGTGCAAGAATGCTTTTCTGCGGAACATGGCAGTGAACTGCTCACTGACACGGCGGAACATTTCCTGGATGGAAGTGGAGTTTCCGATAAAGGTTGAAGCCATCTTAAGGCCAGTTGGAGGAATATCACAAACAGTAGACTTGACGTTATTTGGGATCCACTCCACAAAGTATGAAGAGTTCTTGTTCTGCACATTAATCATCTGCTCATCTACTTCCTTGGTGCTCATCTTGCCACGGAACATAGCAGAAGCAGTCAAATATCTGCCATGTCGAGGATCAGCGGCACACATCATGTTTTTGGCATCCCACATTTGTTGGGTGAGCTCAGGTACAGTAAGAGCCCTGTATTGCTGAGAGCCTCGAGATGTCAATGGAGCAAACCCAACCATGAAAAAGTGCAGGCGAGGGAATGGGATTAGGTTAACAGCAAGTTTGCGAAGATCCGAGTTGAGCTGACCAGGGAATCGGAGGCAGCATGTCACCCCACTCATTGTAGCAGAAATCAAGTGATTGAGATCCCCAACTGTGCTCACAATGAGTAGGATAGATACAAGTGAGAACGAATCAGACTAGAATTGATTATAAAGCTACCACCATAACTACAGCTGTAAGTCTGTAACACATGGGATGAATTTCTCTATTACAGAGTGCCGAAGATAATCCAGAGAAGTTTCCAAAAATAAGAAGAGTGCAACTTCTAGCGCTAAATGTACCGCACCAACTATCACAACTCTCAAGAATAGAAGGCATGCAAACAGTACCCTCTACTGAAACTAAGTTAAGTAAGACTCCTTAACTTCCCGTTGTGTCACCAGTATATGATAGAAACATATAATCAGAAAATTAGCAATTTAAGAATTGAAAACCAAACCGAATGTTGTCAGCAATTTTAGAAACATATAATCACTGGACTTACAGCTGGGTGTTGTCAGCTTAAGAGTACGGAAGCATATATCGTAGAGAGCTTCATTATCCAACACCATACACTCATCCGCGTTCTCAACTAGCTGGTGAACAGAGAGTGTTGCGTTGTAAGGCTCAACCACAGTATCGGACACTTTGGGTGACGGGAAGACGGAGAATGTTAGCATCATTCTGTCGGGGTACTCTTCCCTTATCTTGGAAATCAGAAGCGTCCCCATTCCAGACCCTGTTCCTCCTCCCAGAGAGTGACAAACCTGAAACCCTAGAAACAGACACAAAAATTCAAATCAGGAAACTGAATTCCAGAAGCCAGTTCAAAGTCAATTAGCCAATAAGTGGTCAGATTCAAGCAACACACAGTAATCCAAAGCTCACCTTGCAAGCAGTCGCAGTTCTCCGCCTCTTTCCGGACCACATCGAGCACAGAGTCAATCAACTCGGCACCCTCCGTGTAGTGGCCCTTCGCCCAGTTGTTGCCGGCGCCGGACTGGCCGAATACGAAATTGTCCGGGCGGAAGATCTGGCCGTAGGGTCCAGATCTAACGCTGTCCATAGTTCCGGGTTCCAGATCCATGAGGACAGCTCGAGGAACGAAGCGGCCACAACTAGCCTCGTTGTAGTAGACATTGACTCTCTCGAGTTGGAGATCGGTGTCCCCCTGGTAACGGCCGGTGGAATCGATCCCGTGCTCGGCGCAAACCACTTCCCAGAACTTGGCTCCAATCTGGTTGCCGCATTGGCCACCCTGGATGTGAAGAATCTCACGCATTTTGGCAAGGAGCGAGATTGGGTTTTCACTTTCCGAGTGAGAGAGAGGCAGCGCAGAGGAGTGTATCGGTTTCTCGAGAAGTGAGAGTTCGAAAATGGAAACGACATATAGCAGTGGGGGCGTTTTATATTAGCGGGAGGGTTTAGCGTCAGAGTTAACGGGAAATTCCACGGCGCCGTTTGGTTTAATTTAAGGGGGGGAATCTGAATTTTGAATTTCTTTTGTTTTGTTCGTTTTGTTCAGGATGAAGAAGACGTCTGTTTCGGAAGGAAGTGGTAAAGTGGGGTCTGTTCAAGCGCTAAAACTTGGGAGTGAGGAACACGCGCAGAAGCATGTGGTGAAAAGTAACGTCGTCGAGATTCGTCTGTGAGATCTTACGGATGAGGGTAGCCGAAAGACATGCACGTGAATTGCAGCAGAAAACATGTGGACGGGCACTTTTACCAGAGGAAACGGATGGATATTTTACGGGTAAAATGCATGGTTTGTCATTTATCTTTGACTTTTATCCTATTCAGGTTCTATTTTAATAATTTGTCCTATTGAAATCCCTTATCTTTGATTTTCGGTGTATTTGTAATACTTCCGTTACTTTACCGTTAAATGCTATGTTAATTGTTTGAAATGACGAAAATACCACAATTTATTTGCAACCTATTCCCTAAATTTTATAAAATCTATCAATTTCATCCAAAAAAGATATCTCTTTTCATTCAAATGAAGCAGAACAATTGGGGATTTTAAAAAAATTGGGGCTTAGGGTTTGGGAAAAATTCAAGAAACAACTTCATTCACCATCTACCATGGCCGCCACTCTAGCGATTCCGTTGTCGATTTCGGCATTCTATCTCGCTTGCGATCTGGGTCTACGAGTGGCTCGTTGTGACAAGTCGGAGCTGCTCGATTCGTCGCTCCACTCCACTCCGGTGAGGAGGCCGGCCGTGTCTTTGGTCGCCGTGGGGACTAATGGGCCTCCGATTGAGCAGGACTCAGCCACTGCTTCGTAAAACCCAGATTGGAGCTCAGTCGCATACTTTGGTGGACTCCACACTGGTCGCCATGAAGCTCGCACCACTGCCAATCACTCGAACCCAGATCTCGCCGACGCCGACTATCGTTAAGAGTCGTGGTATTTCTTCATGAATATGGAACCCAGATCTCGCGCTCCATTTTTATCATGTGCGATCTTCACGTGTACTTTTTCTTTTATACTATTTACACCAAAAACTTAGATATATGAGTTTCTAATAACCACCATCACTTCCAGCGTTGTTCACAACCACCGGCCACCACCAGGGCGCATCGGCGTCGGCAAGTCCCACTCCAGCCTTCCTCGCCTCAGCCCTTGGGGGATGACGACAACTTGGTGGTTGGGTCGAGCTGGGGAGGCCGGGCTGAGGCGAGGAAGGTTGGAGTGGGACTTGTTGGCGCCGATGCGCCATGGTGGTGGCCGGTGGTTGTCAACAACGCCATAAGTGGTGGCCGGAAGTGGTGGTGGTTATTAGAAACTCATATATCTAAGTTTCGGGTGTAAATAATATAAAAGAAAAAGTACATGTGTCTAAAAAATTATTTTTCCAGTAAATCCGTTAACTTTAACACTGAATTAACGGTAAAGGACCTTAATAGGGCAAAAATATGAAGATAAGGGACTTTAACTGGGCAAATTCTTAAAACGAGACTAGAATAGGACAATAAGTAAAGTTAAGGGAATAACGTTACACTTTACCCTTTAATTTAATTCCCAGTAAGATAGACATAAGTAAATTTATTTTGAAATAAGCCTGATAACGAGGTGTAAAACGGCCGTTAAAGCACTACTAATTACTAAACGGAAGCTAATGTGTTTGTGTATGTCACATGTCCATGTATGGCCCCTGCTGCTTTATGATGGAAGAAAATCACTCTCTTTCAAAAAATTTGAAACATTTTTCGTATTGAATTGTCCTAAATTTTTTTAAACATTTTTCTCTTTTATTAAATTTTTGCATATGAATTTACTCAAATATTTCTCAATCTCTCTCTTTCATTTATCACACCAACACAAAATCAGTTTCACATGAAATAGCACGTGAGTCAGTATATTTCCCAAAAATAATGGGAGTGAGGAAGTGGTACTATATTCTTGAGAAATGTAGACATAAGTGTATAATGGTTCAAGTACTTTTTGTTTTTAACAAATGGTTCAAGTACTTTTTGTTTTTAACAAATGGTTCAAGTACTTGGTGTGAGACATTTGCAGATGGATAGATAAATGTACCAAACGTGGCCCTTACTCAATCAGGGTCGCTAATTACAGTAGTTGGAATGGTGCGGCCCATATGGATAAGATATGATATTATTGTCCCATTGAGGAAGCGATCGACCGAAGATGTGGGGTGAGTCAAAACGAGAAGCAACAATCTCCATCACTTAATTCATCACTACCCCCACACACCAAGCAAGCATCGAGTGAGTATTTGAGTTGAGATGCCTCATCTCATGGTTGATCATCAATCAATCATACCTAAAAAAGAAGCCTTCATCACTAAGTTACCCCAACGTAAGCATGGATATAGTAGTATATTAGTATTGCACTGTATAAAGTTTAGGATTTGGGAATCTTTTTAAGACATGGTATGAGGAAAGCTCATTACAAATGATTGTGGCTAAGGATCTGTTGTACAAAGTTAACACTTAAAATTAATGGTTAAAGATACTAAGCAATGATTGCTTTTAAGATTAAAGGTGTAGATAAATTAACACAATCTCTAGCACTGATTTCAAACATTACCAATTCATATACGTTTTGAAATGTGATCACATTATCCATCCCAACAAGACACAACTGATATGCTTGATAAAATATGAAAATTATGAAATATTGTTGATTAAAGGATAATAAGATAAAGTAAACATTATAAGATAAAAGTAGATTTTTTGAGTGGAAAAGGAGATAGATATGATAATGCAAAGTTGGTGTTAACAAAAACTACTTTGTAGAAATCATATCAATTTTATTGAGAAACAGAAAAAAAAATGCATCAGTTTTCCTTGACGGAAGAAGTTTTACTAAGTATAGTCAAGCCCGTTTCGGTTGGAGCCCAAATTTATGGACGGCCCAGCAGGCAACTGCGCGATCATAATGAGTAGAGTTAAGGTGTGAACAGTGAGTTGACTCGGCCGATTTGCTCCGCCCAAGCCTAAAACCCTTGTTTGTTGTGTTCGGTGTTCCCTTGGTAAATTAATCCCGCCGGTCTTCATTCCGTTCACCGCTGCTCGATTAAAAATGGTGAGCAAACGGCAAAAACTGGCGCGCAAACAATTTAAAGAGGCAAACCCAGAGCTATTTCGGGCATCGGAGCCAAAGCCACCGGCAGACCCGTCGAAGAAGAAGAACAAGAAGAAGGAATATCTGAACAAGGTCAAGCGTACAAAGGAGAAAAATTACGACCCCAATAACCAGGTGAAGAAGAGATTCGGGAAACACCCACTTCGTGTTGCCGGCATGAAGCCCGGAGAGAGTTGTTTTATATGCAAAGCCAATGACCATATCGCAAAGCATTGTCCTAAAAAGGCCGAATGGGAAAAGCACAAGGTTTGTTTGATTATTTTTGTGCATTTTCTGGTCTAATTTTTCTTAACTGAGTATTGCGTTTAAACGATTTTTTTGGTTGATAATCGAGGAACCGGGTATCAAAGTTAAGTTTTTTTTTTCCCCCTTCCTTTTGGTCTTATTGTGTTTGCAGATATGTTTATCTTGCCGGCAACGAGGGCACAGTCTCAAGAACTGCCCGAACAAGAATGATGAGATTTCGGACTCTAGATTGTGCTATAACTGCGGAGAAAATGGACATTCACTTGCAAATTGCCCTAGACCTCTTGAAGATGGTAGTATTTCACTAACCACTCCTATCAAAACTGCTTCCTTGAAGAATATTGATGGTTAAAGTTTTCTGTTTAAGATGTTATATAGTAAAAGTTTTCCAGCACTTGAGCTTTGAATTACTTGAATTCTATTTCAGTGAAATTTTCACTAGGAAGTTGATGAAGTTCTCATTTGTATGTGGATGTATGTGTATTTTAATTTTATTTGTTGGTTAATTTTATCGTGCAGAATGTTCTTCTAGACTTTTTTAAGTGTGTTAAGTATCTTGAATGCTGAGAGTTCGAAGGATCAAAATCTGCTGAACATTTGAGTACATCCTTCTCGGTATCTGAAATTCTCATTTCCTGGTGTGGTTGGTAATGCTTGTTTGCAGGGGGTACAAAATTTGCCAAATGCTTTATTTGTAATGAACAAGGCCATTTGAGCAAGAACTGTCCAAAAAATCCCCATGGGATATATCCAAAGGTACTTTCTCATCCCTCTGCAATGGTTTCTTACTAGTATTTGCTACAGGTGCATTTTAATTGCTCATACTTGGAGTCCATTTCTGATGTGAAATTTCCGTTTCTCTTCAGCAATGGTCCGTGCTGTATTTCACTTGCTCCAGCATGCTTGTTTCTAATCTTACTTTTCTTTATCTTTTTGTTTAAACTTTTCAATAATGTAGGGTGGCTCCTGTAAAATATGTGGTGGTGTGACCCATTTAGCCAAAGATTGCCCTGATAAAGGCAAGAATGCTTCTGCTGGAGTTGGGAATGGTTACACAGGTAAAACTTTGCACCAACATCCCCAATGTTTAACCAAAAAATACCGGCACTGTCTTCGTTGGGGCTAAAGAGGATTCAAATAAATTATTCAGATAAGAAAATGTTTCTAGCACCATGGAATTAGGATGGTAAAAAGATGGTTGCTATTGGAAGATTTCGATGTTACGTGGAAATGAAATAGACAGATCCATTTCTGTTTACCTTTTGAGTATACTAATAGATTCAGTTTATTTTTCGTAATTGGTACTTACAATTAAGCGATCCCTATCATGAATTAATTAGGTTTCGGACTTATAGATGTTGACATGGTGTAGTTATGTCTTCCTTGAGTAAGAATGTTTGTTGTGGATAATTTGTTTTATCAGTAATTGCACAATTTGTTTTATCACCTTTCTTTGTTTGCACGGTACTTGGTGATGCATCGAATGGTAATTTCCGCTTTGCAGGAATGAAGTTTGATTCAAGGCCGACGGGAAAAGTGACCAAGTTAATGAGTGGAGACGATCTTGACGATGACTTCGTGAAAGAAGATTCTGCTTCGGGTTCAAAAAGTGCAAAACCTAAGACGAAAGGGGCCAAAGTGGTCAATTTTGCAGGGTAAATGAAAATGACTTCCAGTTTTGATCAATCAATCGCGTAGTAATTTGCGACTGCTGTAATTTGGCTAAACATATTACGACACTTGTATTTTCTTGTATGTGCTCTTAACAGAAACCACTACCTATATTACCAATAGTTAGACTAGGCACGGCTTGCTCGCTTTTACAAAGCCAGAGGACTAAATTATGTCCAATTGCAGTTAAATCAACATGTGAGTTTAATTATGGAAAGATTATAGTAATACATTTCATTTCCAACATCAGTGCATGCGTTGTCGTTGTTGGTTAATCAATCACTCTCTCCTAAAAATGACTACAACTAAAGGATGTAATACAAACTAAAAAGGAGGATTCCTCAAACAAGGAATATTTGAAGGGTTTCAAATAAATTAAAACATAAAAAATGAATTAAAATGGAGGCAGGCGTTTGCGTAGTAAAAAAAAAAGTTTCAGAGAAATAAAAATAGGCATGGATGGAAAAAGTGAAATGGATATATATATATATATATATATATATATATATATATATATATATATATATATATATATATATATATATATATATATATATATATATATATTGATAAGTAGCAAAAAAAAAAAGCCAAGTTAGTGGCCCAAGATAAAAGCCTCATTAAAAACTCAACGTTAATAGTTAAAACCTAACTAAACAAGTGAGATTCTCGGACCTGATAAGAACTCATCCGAACATAGCACGGAATATTCCCGGAGAAACACTCCCGAAGATATAAAACACGTGTCCACTAACGCTATATTGAAATATTACGATTTCGCCACCATTACCATGGACTATATAAGACATTTACGGCGGGAGTTAAAGAGATCTCTCTTTTTCAACCACTTTCATTAAAAAGAACAAGCACTACAACAAATTCTGGATATGGAGACAAAAATATGTGTTTTTATTTGTCATTTATTTGTCTCTAAACATTTTAGAGACAAATATAACAATTGTCTCTTTTACTGCTGTTGCCAAAAGTTTTTAGAGACACATAAAGAACAATTATATATGTTCTCTAAATAGACTTATTAGTGACAATTATAAGTGTTTATAATATTAAATACATTTATAACACTTTCTTCGGTTTTATATATTTACGTAATATTATAGTTTTTCTTTTCTAAAAAAGAAAAATCTAAGACAAGCTCTATGCTCCCTCTCTTTCTCGTTTAACGGTTAATTCTCTTTATTAATTAATCGATGACTCGAACCTTGGATGTTGATAAGGATAATTCATCTCATGCCAATTTGCCAAGCTCAAGTTTGTTTCATATAGTGCGCTAATTATATTTAACATATACTTACGTTTTTATTGTTTGACTTGACACGAATCATGCATGATGAGAAAATTTTGGTAGACTTTCCTATTTTACCCTATTTTATTTTCTTTCTTTAATTAAAATTTTTAAAATTTACTGTTTTTATAAGAATTAATCTGTTGGTTCTATTGTTATTGTTCATGAATTTTAAGTCATATTGGATTGTTTTATGTTAAGTCTTAAGTAAAATCATACCATATATAGGGGGTATAACTTTAGCTATTGTAGTTCTATGTGAATAAAGATAGTATTTTATTCTCAGTATTTAACCTAGTGGTCATTTTTCTAAAGATATTTGTAAAGGTCTTGAATTCGAGTCTCCGATATCCTTAACCCCCTATCTCATTTGTGTCAAAAAAAATTACATAGATAGTAGTATTTTTTTTGCGTAAAGCTAATGCTACTATATATATATAGCTAATACTAGTAACTTTAGCGACAATTTTAGTTGTCGGAAAAACAAATATTGCCGAAGCGATAATTCTGGGTAAACAAATATTTGTAGTTTTTAGGGACAATTATATATTTGTTGCTATAACTTTAAAGTTATTGGAATTTGGTGACAAATACTACATATTTATGGAGGCAATTCACATAAGTGTTGTTAAACCATTATTTGGAGACAATTATTTATTTGTTTATAAATAAGTGTTGTTAATGTCAATGTGTGTTGTAGTGAAGAACAGAACATACTCAACCCCCATCCTCGAATTCCGAGAAACACATATTGCACAAATCCCCATGGCATCTAGTAATGTCAACACTCGTCAGCTTCGTAGACACGTGACGGTAGCCCAAACGGATCCGCCACCACCATATATATATATATATATATATATTGTGAATGAAACGGTGCATTTATATGGTTGGTTATAATTAGGTTGCAAATTAAATTAATCCTGGTTATCTCCGAAACAGTCTCTTATCCACTACATAATTGTGCCTTTCCCCTGAATTAAGGATCTCCCAATCCTGCCTATTCCATCTCCATTTTCTCTTATTCCCTTAATCTTCCAAATTTTCTCCCCTCCTTCATTATTGCTGATTCTCTGTCTCATCCTCCGCCCGGCAACATGGTACGTTCATCTTCAGTATCATTTCTTCTTCTTCTTCTTCCTCGATTGAATATGCATGAGTTATTGTGTTAATTCGCGTGCATGCATGCATTTGCATGTAACTGATGTGTTTGTGGATGAAATTACATGGATGGTGATGATGATGATGATGATGATGGGGGTGGTGGGGTTATATATCATACATTCATATAGGCGAACGCGTCATCAGGAATGGCGGTAAATGATGAATGTAAGCTTAAATTTCATGAGCTGAAGACCAAGAGGATTTACCGCTTCATAGTGTTCAAGATTCAAGATCAAGAGATCGTGGTTGAGAAAGTGGGAGGCCATGATGATTCATATGATGATTTCACCGCTGCACTACCGGCCGATGAATGTCGCTACGCTGTGTATGATTTCGATTACACCACTGATGAGAATTGCCAGAGAAGCAAGATCTTCTTCGTTGCTTGGTACGCACGCACGCATGCATGCAACACCCTCCTCCTTCATAGTACTAGATCTTATTACTTGCATATGTATGTATGTATGTAATGTTATTATATATGGCGTTAAATTGGTGCATGTTTCATTGATGCATGTTTCATTGATGCATGCATGCATGTGTAGGGCACCTGACATATCAAGGGTGAGGAGTAAGATGGTATATGCAAGCTCTAAAGACAGATTCAAGCGAGAATTGGATGGGATTCAGGTTGAGTTGCAGGCCACTGATCCAAGCGAAATGAGCTTAGACATTGTAAAGTCTCGAGCAATTTAACCCGGCCAACAACTCTTCGACCGATCGCCTTCATCATCCACATTAATCCGGCCGGCTTAATTTGTTGCTAACAAATTACTCCTACGTACTACTTATCCACCACCTCTCTCTTCATTTTTATCTCTTTCTTTCTTTCTTTCATTTCTGAGACCTCATCTTGTTCTCAATTTCAATCGCATGCATGCCGTTATTTAACCTTGAACCGTGTGGTTCAATGTGATAATACTATTCTTAATTTCCCCGTCAATTAGCAATTAATTTCTTCTGGTTTTCATATGCTATATACATACTCTTCTGTACTAGCCAGTTTACTAGCTAGTAATTGGTTATTCACCAACGCCATATATACTGAATACTTTAATTATTGTCTCATCTGCACGTACAATATTCAAATTAATACGGAGATAGTACGTATGATCGAGATATTTGTGACTCACACTCAACTAGGATGAAATAACCGTAACCATTATCCCCCGGTTTAATGACTGAACCCCTCCCTCAACCTATGAAAAACATCCTTCTTTAGGCATTAAGATTGTTGTAATTACCATTATCCCTCAACCAAATCTGTCATAAGTATCTGTCGTAAGTTTCTTGATGTTCATGATCAGCTGTCCCTGGATTTTGAAGTTCAACATTGAAGTTGGATCCATGTGTCAGCTCTCCACAAATTTAATTTGTTGTATTATGGGAGACAAACGTTCATTTAACATTTTATGTGTACAGGATGAGAGTTGGATGAGTCAGATTTAATGAATGTTTAACGGTAATATTCTTTCCATGGATAAACACTTTTACGGTGTTTATTTAATTGAAGATGAACAAAAAGTGGTGAACATCTAATCTAGTGATTAGGCTGTTAGGGATATGGGGTGGAAGTTTTATGTTCAAGTCCCATCATCTCAATTCTTAATTGTATATACATGTGGTATATAATTTATAGATAGAATTCCTTAAAAATTGTAATGGATCTCCTATATTTTGTGATATTATTTCTATATTTTATATTTTATTTGTTTTAAAAGTTTAATAACACTAAGTGATATTTCAAAAATACATAAATATAGTCAGACCCCTTTATCCTACAATCAAGTTTTTCTTTTCAATTTTCTAAATGTTTATGTGCCTGATACAACATTAAAAATGGTAAAAAAAAGGAAAGTAAAAAGCCAAAATTTGCCCCATTCCAAATCAAATTGTTGCAAAAGTTTTAGAACGGAAAAAGTAACGTACATTAGAAGATATAAATGGACCCCATTTAAAAAATTCTGGAATCGCCACTGCCACGTATGTATCAAAAAAAAAAGGAAGACCAACAAAAAAAAAAGACAACACTTTTTGGTAGGACGTGGGACGGTGGGAGTTAGCTCCTGTGCAGGGCTGACCGATTGAACGGTTGGAGGCAAAAAGGATATTGAAGTCATGATCAATTCCGGGCATGACCAATTAATTCTATTACGCCATAGCTGCTAAGTTGCTTTTAAACTGAAAAAATGGGGGAAAGTCGTGTGTTCTACAATTGCAAATCCTTGAAGGAGCCGAATCTTTGAATAATTGAGTGGGAAAGAACAAAATTATGTATGCTCCTTTATTATTGTAGCAAACTCGTTTCCAACTCACTGCTTTTTTGGCCTATTGTGCTCAAGTTTGAATGAGTCGAGCTGAACAAAATTATGTATGCATGCTTCTTTATTGTACCAAACATGCACGTCCCAAATCTCACCTCGAGCTAAGGCTTGAGTTCGACGAGCTTGCCAAAGTCTCGCTCAAGCTGAGTTTGTACTCATGAACAAATCGGCAATATAGAATATTGATGGTGGAGAGAAGAGATGAGGGTGAAAATAGATATTTGAAAAGTACGGATTTGGGAGGAGCAATGGGTTGGTCGCAAGAGGTTGGAAAAGGCTCGATCAATGGGGAAGTGGAGGTGGGGGAGGCAAGATCGCTAAATGTTGATGCTAAGAACAAGGGGTAAATCGGTACTTACATATAGTGGTGATAACGAGCCGAGCCCGAGCATGTCTTGCTCAAGCTTTATACAATGTGGCTTGACTCAAACTTGTCGAGCTTGATTCAAGTCGGCTCAAGCTCGATTCGTGAGATGTTCAAGTTCGGCTCAAAAGGCTCGAATACAATAAAATGAATGGGCTTATGATGTGTGACATACACATATCACATTTCCAAGTTTCACACTGTTCCCATCATGCATTTGAGCGGATTTGATTATATTTGCACATGTTATTTAGTAAGTTGGTTTATGTGTATGTGTATATTCAAAGGGTAGAAATGAAGCTTGAGAAGTGCAAAAGGGGGAATCTCGCACATTGAGGATCGAAAGAAGGATCTAACCACCAAATCTTGGTGGAAATGAAGGCTCGGACTTTAAGGCTATGCACCAACAACCCCCCATGAGGTTTGATGAAATATACAAAAAACCGTATGGACCTAACCTCTGTTAGTGATTCTATTAGTCTTTTAGGTTTAATTACAAAAATTGGATACCAAATTATTCTAACCAAACAAATCTTTCCTTCTTATTTTAATATTTTACAATTTCACCCTCCCTCCTCACAGCTCTACACCGTCATCTCCTCGGCCATGGCCTTGGTCGATTCATAACCTTCCTCCGCCTTCTCCTTGGCCCTCTCTGCTACCAACCTAGAATCCATGGCAATGGCCCTACTGCCACCAACCCGGAACCCCTCTTCTTCACCTTCACAAAACTAAAACAGCCATAAAATTCTCAATGTTCTTATACCTCCACAGTCAAAATTCCCTTAATTCGTACACGATGGCTAGACATCAATCAAAATGAATCAAACCCATCGAAAAGAATAACGATTTTAATTAACTCTCAAATAAGAAACCAAACTAACAAACTCATCCCTTCTGATTACAATCTCTACACCTCTCCAATCGACTAAGAAGCCTTACCCGAAGCTAACACACCATATGGTCCACCACGTCGCCGGTGCTAGGGCCACTGCTGACCAGCTCTGCTCCCGTCTCCGCCTGCCCTGAGGCTCGTGAACGAGTCCCCAAAAGTCAAATCCAAAATCAATTTAGCTCTTACTCACGTTTGGAATCGGGCTTGAAGATCGATGGTCTCACCATCAGTCTTGCTTACTCTTTCCCTCTCAAAAACCGAATCTCCATCATCTAGTCTGAGGTGCATCCCTTGCTCTCGTTGAACTCGATTCTCTGCTCCACCTCGTCCATCTTCAAAGCTTCATTTGCAGTTGAGATTTCAGTCCACCGCCTCTCTCGTCCGTCTGGTGATTTCGATTGATATTTCTCACTTGGTTTGCAGATTTACAGGAAGGACTCATCAAATCTGACAGCCCATGTCACCGATCCATGCTCTTCCTTCAACTGGTGATTCCATGAGTTGTTGGGTGCCTAGAGGCGTCAAAGATGGTGTCTTTGACGTCAGAAGAATGGTTGGATGTGAGAGCAACAAAGAAGGATATGGGGCACACGCAAGGGTCACCAGATCTCAGGCGACTTCTCCGGAGGGAGTCACCAAGTTGGGGCTAAGTTGGGGGAGGGGCTAAGATGTTTAGTTATAGAGTTCTTAGGGTTAAATTGTCAGATTTAAAAATTTAGTGTAATTATAATAAATAATCTAAAGATTTAACGGAAATTTTAACGGAAGTTAGGCTTGAGAGGGGAAATTGTATATTACATGAAACCTCACGGAGTTGTGAATGAATTCTCAAAATATATGAAAGCAATACAACAGCAAATACGGAGTACTAGTGTATATATATACTGTAGAAGCAAAGCCTCCTTTTTGACCCCATGTCATTGTATTGTACCCAAGCAGGAATCACCATCTTCCTCTCCGTCACCCCAGAAGGCCAGAGCAGAGCCTCACGTTTGACAACCCAGAAGTACAACAACATCAAAGAAAGAGAAACCCCATCAATTTCCTTCATCAATTTCCTCCAACACATGGCTCAGGTTTCTGTCTTATTAACTCGCATGTGATCCATACATTTTCTTATAGATTTCGGTTCTGGGTCTCACTCTTGTGCCTCCTTTGATCCAGAAAGTGGTGCTCAAGGTTCTGACCATGACGGATGACAAGACAAAGCAGAAGGCCATAGAAGCTGCTGCAGATATATACGGTTAGTCACAAAATCCAGTCAGTCCCATTTAGATCTCGCAAAAGTTTTCATCTTTAAGGTTAACCCAGAAAAATAATCCCCAATTCTTCCCTGTTTGGCTAATAAAATTGGGTGGAATCGGGACAGGGGTGGATTCGATAGCAGCAGACATGAAGGACCAGAAGCTGACGGTGATAGGGCAGATGGACACGGTGGCTCTGGTGAAGAAGTTGAAGAAAGTTGGCAAAGTTGACATCGTCTCAGTCGGACCTGCCAAAGAAGAGAAGAAGGAAGAGAAGAAGGAAGAGAAGAAAGAGGGCAAGAAAGAGGAAACCAAGGAAGAGAAGAAGAAAGAGGACAAAAAATAAAATGGCCATATCGTCTCCTTCCTTGTAACTGTTAGTAATTACCAAAAGAATTTTGTTCATTTTCTTTACCTCAATAATTTTTCTGCATACATGAACTCAGAGACAGACCACAGTTCAAGTTTCAGCATTATTTTTTCTTTTTGTTGCAATTGATAATCTAGTATATATAGATTTTTTTTCTTCTTCTTTTGTATAGTGCTTGTTGTAATGGGAAAATTGAAGACGTGAGAAGTTGGGGTGGTGAGATTAGGGGGCTTCAAACTTAAGCTTTTGGAGGTGAAAAACTGAGTTATTTGCTCATTTTTTTCACGTGAATTAGAGCTCGTGATTCACCGTTTCTACGCGGACCTCGAGCGAATAGGACCAAAGTGAATTTAGTTGTTTATGTGAGTAGCCCTTTTTATTATTCAATATTGTAAAGTCATTGATGCGCGACGGATCGCATGCATAGTTTAGCTTGAGAATGTATGCGCACAGATGTCTGTATGTATGAATAAGTACAATATAATTGACACACTTCCATTTTATGTTGATCTAACTAGGTAGTGATGTCGATCTAACTAACATCGTGTTGATCACCATTTTAGGTATGTCGATGTCGATCTAACTAGGTAGTCATGTCGATCTACACAACTCATCATGCTGATCACCATTTTATGCTAATCAATCAAGTATGTATGTCGATCTAACAAGGTAGTGATGCCAATCTAACTAGATAGTGATGTCGATCTAAACAACTCATCATGTTGATCACCATTTTATACTGATCAATCAAGTATGTATGTCGATCTAATAAGGTACTAATGTCGATCTAACTAGGTACTGATGTCGATCTAACAAGATAGTGATGCCGATCTAAACAACACATCATGTTGATCACCATTTTATGCTGATCAATCAAGTAGGTATAGTAGGTAGAAGACAACATCAAAATTATTTTGAACGCCGATGGATCACGAATATGATCAGCATTTTAATCAACAAGTCATATAGTCAACATCAACGCATTTTGAGCAGAAGCGGCGCTAGTGCGCACAAATAAGTAGTCTCACAAATTTAAATGACATTTTTCGACACACTAAACGCAAATTAGAAAAAAAGGGTAAGAAAAAAAAGTGGAAAAAGGCTAAAAAAAAATTCACGCCCAATTCAAAAGGCTCCTCAAACTTGGGCCCCTTTATTCACTTTTCTCACTCATCTTTCATACCCTTAGTTATTAAGTGAAAAACTCATCCCCATTTTTTAAGTTTGAAACCCTTAGAGTGGGTGTATTTGTCTTGAGTGAGAACAAATTGAATTGGGAGGTGTTGTGGGATCACTAGTTTCCTCTTCTATTTGTTCACAAGTCACTATCCCTGGTTTTAATATGCAATCTATCTAACACGTCAAAGGCAATTAGTAGTTATTCTTCTCCATGAAGGAATTGGCAAAAGTGCATCATCATCATCTTAGATTGTGTAAACCTACCTGGAGAAGTAGGGATTACTTCATTCAGGATCACTCACACTCACAATCACACCTGTAAATAATAGGGAGCTTCAAACATTGGGTGGAGAAGATTTTTTTTCACCAAATTTAAAATTTTCATCCACCAAAAATTCACCATTATATTTTAGAATCTCAAACTTCACTAAAATTCACCCTCTAACAAATCGGCTCCACCAAAAATTCGTACTCCTGATTGGCTTTTAACAACATTAAATTTGTTCCACTGCTTGGCCAGAGATGAGTGTGAGATAGGCTGACACGTGTGGCAACTGGTGGGACCAGAAAGTGACAGCAGCAATATTCACCATTCACGTGATCCTTATTCGACCTTCCGTTATTCACGATGAGTCAGAATATAGCTGATTACAAACAATTCAGGAATTTCACAATCCTAAAGAGAAACCACTTGGAAGGCCAGGTTTTGGGTGACTTCCAAGTTCCAACTCAAATAACTTGCTCTATCTCTCTTTTATTTTATTTTGTTTTTTTGCTTCAAAAAGAAAAAAAAAACAATGAGAAAATCTTAAATCCTGCTTTTATGAAGCTTTCGTACTCCAATGTGGCCGTCTTTTGGGTGCCAAGGCTCATATTAGTGGTAGTTGGCGTTCCAAAAATGAAATGATTATGATCATAATACACCCCTCTCACAAATCCTTATTTTCCTTATTTCTTTGGAAGTGGAGATTAAAATAAAAATAGGAAACGAAGATGAAAAACACATTTCATTCCACAAAATGATAAAGTTAGCCATTTCGAATTATTTCACAAATCGTCAAATTTTCTAAGGAAATTTTGTACTACCTAGTTTAACATTTTATCCTCTTTATACTTGCAAGACTTTCTTTTTCTTTCTTTTCAAATAAGAAAAAAATGTCAAAACACATTACAACTACAGCTTATTAGACACACTCAACGAGACTACAATTTTTGTAGGATGGAGGGAGGGGTAATAAATATGCAGAGAATGAGAGTATTAAAAGAAAAGGAAAACAATGATAATAAAATAAAATATGTAAAATTCTCGTAAAGAGAAATATAACAAATATTTTGAAGCTTCTCTTGAATGAAAACTACAACTAATTTAGTAGTATAATTTTTATGGAGGAACGAATTGGTATACAAAAGAGATCAGCAACATCAACTTAAATCCGAGAATACTTTGAAAGGTTAAATTAAAACAGGTTGCCATCCGAATTGGTACATGCTACTCTGTCTCCCACCAGCCAAAGCCAGTTGGCACCATATACATCCAAAGAAACCCAAGAGGAAAAACAAAGACAGAGTCTTTAAGCCAGGCAATGATCTTTTAAAATGCAATGAAAAGAATCTGTTAAAAAATGTCCAGTCCTTTCAGTTGTTACACTCTTAAACTCATCTCTACATATGTCAGCATGAATCAGAGGTCATGGTTGAAGGGTATTAACAAACAGATATAAGTTCTGTTTCAGAGAAGTGAGAGTAAACTGCTAGTATATTCATGTACATGCATAATATGGATTTGGGGGCTTACCCTTATCTGTGATGTAGCTTCTCATAATACCGGGACAGCATGTCACTGAGATCAAAACCCAGTTATACGGGAATAAAAATGTTATCAAATGTCTTAACCATATTGATACGCGAGAACACATCCAGTACCAGTCCAAGCTAGTTGCCACCATGAGAATCGTCGCTGATGTTAAGTGTTCCTGCAGTGATCTCATTACCCTTAGATCAGAGTCCTTTGCATTGCAATTGGAATCCCTTGCATTGTGATTGATTTGGTAAAAACTGATTTGGAGGTAGAAAAGGTGAGTGCAGATGCATCCTGCGAGCGGCCTCAACATGCTGTAAGGGATACATGTAAGCAGCATCAAGAGGAACACACCAGCATTTACTATCGACTCCATATGTCAATAGCATGCTCTATCTGCCTTTCAAAGAGTCACCACAACCAACTTATGTGCATAGAAGCATTTGTGTTGGTATCGGTACTGCATCCTCAAATGAATGGACAGAGGAGAAGTGGCACCTATTGAGGCTTACACAGACATGACGCCAAGGTATCAAGGCACTGGTCGTATCTACTATCTGGTGTTCCCCTTGGAACCAGATAAAGATGGCAATGAGAACAAGGAATGTGCCAACCTGCAGAGCTTGAGAGGTGTCAATCTTCTGCCCAGGCACACTTATCCTACATGCATCAAAACAAAGGACCTGCATTAGAGATAGGAGGTTATGCAATCAAAAAAAATTACACTTATCACTCTTTTCCATAAAACTTCTAGATGAAAAAATGAAAAAAGAGATATTTTAGAGGTACTATTATGTCCATCCCATAACAATAGTAGGATTTCTATTTTACAGGCAGCACATGGCAAACTCCCCATACAGCTACAGCCAGCCCTTAATAAGGTCACTCAGACACCACCAAAGCACAACCAACAACCCCTATCCTATTAGAACATAGTACAAGAGATGATGTTAAGCCATAGACATCTGCTTCAAATTCCAGAACACGATGGACAACGGGGCACTAAGCCTCATCCCAACATTTGCTTTTCACAATGCTATTTACAGATGAGCATTTATTCCATAGAATCAAACAGTGACCTTTGTACTTGATCATTGCAGAGTATATCCCAGCATCAGCTTTAAAACAGTTGATCCTACTGATTCCCAAACAAACATATTTAAACCCTGTAACTATTAATGAAAATTTGGTGACTTATTCTTTAAGAAAGGGAAGGTCACCATTTGCAGTCAATACTTTCTGAACTCGGATTGTACCTCACAAAGCAACAGAGATATTCCTATGATCACCCCAAAGCGATCCACTTTCAGCAATCAAATCAAGTCAATAGCTTCAATAAAAATAAATTTTTTTACCAGCAACATTATTTGAATGGAGATTGGAGAGCTAAAAGACAGTATTAAAGAAAACAAAACAATTTTTAAGAATGCAAAAAGGTTCAATTCGAGGAACAGAGAATATGTTGTAGGAGTAATAAAGTGTATCAGAGCATTGGTATTGAAGAACTAAAACATTGTCCTTTGGTAATCTTTGTTGAGTTTATGCTCTTGAAGCTGCTCAACAATGCTTGCGTGGAGAGAAAGGAAGATGACTTGCTTTGCAAGTTAGACAAAGATGGAGCTCAACATTGCGTGAAAAGAGGAAATAAAATAAAACGAATTTTAGTTAAATTAGGAGATATAAGTTTAGGAGTTTCATATTTTATCTACAACTATTAGAATTAAGATTTATGTTATGTTAGGATTCCTATATCAATTAGAATTTGGTTTGTTATAAGCCTATATAAGCTTAAGGTTGTATGCATAATAAATCAATAAAGTTTCTCCCGGTTTCATACGGTTTCTTCTTCTTTGTTCTCTCCTCTTCACCTCTCTCACCACCAAAAACACCAACAATCTTGAAAGAGTCCACAGTAATAGATACCAAACCACGAACAAA
Source organism: Stellera chamaejasme (assembly GCA_024586325.1). Lineage (NCBI taxonomy): Eukaryota > Viridiplantae > Streptophyta > Magnoliopsida > Malvales > Thymelaeaceae > Stellera > Stellera chamaejasme. Next base: position 5,023,481 of record CM044982.1, on the reverse strand, counting down.
CAAGGATGACATGAGAACAAGAATCTAAAATTACAGCGGTTCCTTATTTTCTAAAAAGGAAAATTATACCCATAGTTTCTAGGTTTATGCTTACAATATATATATATATATATATTCATTTTGATTGAGTGAAAATTCATTTTTGATTGAGTGAAAATTCATTTCGATTGAGTGAAAATCATGTCTAATTGTAGTTAGGAAATAAATACAAGGCAAAAGTGATGTACATACCTTGCCTCTTCTGCTCCAATTGCAGCATGTACACAGGATGGCCATTTGAGAACCATATGCACATACCTGATCATGACACAGCCGAAAAGTCCCTACAAAGTTTTACCACCCAAACTCCGATGCCTCCGAAATGGCTTGAGCTTGGAAACCAGATCATTGCACTGACCCTTGTCCATCATACATCTTACTATTTTAGCAGCTTCAGAAAGTCTTCCAGCATTTCGCAGATTATTTACTAATGTACGGTAAACAATGAAGTTTGGACTACAGCCTCTAGACACCATTTCCTTAATCATAGAGCATGCTCTTTCATACTTCCCTGCCATACAATACCCACGGATCATTGAATTATATGTATAAACATTAGGTAGTTGTCCATTTGAGATCATCTCATCAAAAATTACTTCAGCCTTCTCAGGTTCCTTTGCTACAACAAACCCTGTGATAAGTACAGTATAACAGACAACATCCGGATTACATCCACGCTTTCGCATTTCTAAATAAGCGTTATGACAAGCATCTATATTCCCTGCACGACTTAGAGCATCCATGAGAGTGGTAAAATGTAGAACACTTGGTCTCAAACCCTCTTTCTTCATCTTATCCAACAGCCTAAAGGCAGCTGGTTCATGATTCCCTCTACCTAGAATATACAGCAAGATGTTACACGTATGCAGATCAGGATTAAATTTATTTCTTACCATTTCATCATACAGATAGAAAACCTCCATCTCCTTTCCCAATCTATGCTTTGCGTACAGGACAACATTATAAGTAAGTTTGTCAGGGAGATGACCAGCAGCCAGCATTCGCTCATAGACCCACTCAATCAGTTCGTAGTGGCGTGTGACAACTAGTGCATGTAGAATTGCATTGTAAGAATGCTTATAAGGCCTATAGTTGAATGAATTCGACTCAATTAACCTTTCCACAACCTTTCTAGCTCGCTCTTTCTTCCCGCAAGTGGCAATGAGTATGTTAAATGTCCGTGCAGAGACCAAGAACCCCTTAGCAGTCATCTCATCCACTAGCCTCCACATGGCCTTATAATGGCGAGCATATGCCAGTATCTTCAGTAGCAAGTGATAAGCATCGGCATTATGCTTGTAGTTCTCCTGTTGACCAGCGGACCAATGAAAAAACCTGCCCCCCACAAATGCAGACCTGCGCTTGTTTGTATGATCAGTGTTTCTCGAAAGACCAACCAAAACTTCCCTTACAAAAAGACCAGAGACCTTTACCTGTAACTGATTAAGAGCTGGTATAATATCAAAATCTGGACCATCTTTTTGTAAGAGTACTTGTAAAACCTTCTTAGCATTATCGATCTCTATCTGAAAAGAACATTGTCTAAATGCTTTGTGATCCTCCATACAGCCTTCATGCACATGAGAATCGATATTTTTTTCAAATCTAGCATCTAAACTATAGCTTCTCCACACTTTCCTCAAGGGCTCCTCAGAAAAAGTAAGAGGATCCTCACTCATGCTTTTATGGATGCTACGGCAAGACATATTTCTCGAAATAAATACTAAACAATAAATCTTACTAAAAATTCTTGAACCGGGAAAAGCGAAGGAGCCCATATTTTGAGTCTAAATTACATCTAGCGATCTCCATCATAACCTCAGCCGAATGAACAACAAATCAAGAGGGCAAGCCAACAGATTGAGAAGAAGAACAACAATAACAACAACGACTTTATCAAACACTAGAGGCTCTGTAAACAAATACTGGTTGATGCCCATCAGCTGAAACCGCCCAGATAATAGTGATTCAATTCAATGGCGGGCGTTCCTTCCCAGATTCCCTGAGCGCCTCAAACAAAAATAAGATCTTTTCCGAATGATTTACTTCAATATGTGCTCATAAAGTAGTGACCTTTACCGAAACTTGAGAAGGCTCAACCGAGGTTTACCGCTCTGGGTTTATGGTGGAGCAGGAACGAGCGAACACAAACGAAACGAAACAAGAGGAGTTAGGAGTCGACATCGGGAGTTTCTCGGGACAAAGGCCAAACTTGAACGGCGCTGCCTCGCGGCTGGGAACGGCAGTATCCTTCGGTTAGCCTAGCTTGTGTGTTTTTAGGGATTATTTGGAAAAAACAAATTGTGGTGAATAAAAAAAATGTGGAGTTTTCAGGAAAAAAAACTGTGGAATTTGTTTCAATTATTTTATTTATAAAAAGTATTTTAGAAATTAAAATATATATATAATTTTTAGCTTCAAAAATTCATATACTCCTAAATGTAATTAATTACTAAAACTAATCCATATTTTACTGTGTTTTTATACTATACTATCTGAATCATAAAACCCGGTATCTTTGACATTTGAATTTCGTTTAACTCAAAATTTATTATAATCCGTTTTCTATTATAAGAAACTTGTACAAAAAGTTAGAAAAATATATTTAGAGGCAATGCACAAAAAGTTTATTATTTATATATAAGTTTTTTTGTATGCCATAATAATGGGAAAATATATCAAATTTATTGGGGCAGATGAAGTATACTTTAATGTGTGATAATAAGAAAGTTGCAATATACTCCATCCGTTCTAAAAAATATTACATTTATTTCATTATTTAATCTATATGTGTTTGTTTTTCAATGTTTTAATATATAACTTTCGATCTTTTATTGTTTTTAAATATTTATATTTTAAAAAAAATTAGTGAAACTTTTTTTATTGAAAATTTGGCTCAAACATAACTACAAAAGTTAACATGTGCATATTTTTAGTAATGGACCAAGAATGAAGTATGAATCTACACATCCCTCTCATGCATTGCATATGAAGGGGGGCGTAAAATTCCAGGTACTTTAAAGTAATTTTTGTTATTTCAATGTAGACACTTTTGAAAATGTGTTCTTTAAAGTTGATTAACAAAAATAAAGAAATAAAATAAATAGAGTAAATAACTATTGATTTGCCTAAAAAGTTAGAAAGTTTATGAGTAAGAGCCTATTTGGCTCGTGGCTGACTTAACATCCTAGCCAAAAAAAGCTGTTGTCCCAATTTACTAAAATACCATTGTTCTTTAATCAAATTACAAAAAGAAAAAAAACCTTCCATATTATTATGGGCAAATTTGGTAATTTTGATAAACTTTTTGCCTATTTATTAAAGGAGAAAAAGGCTTCAATGTGTAAAGTCAAAGGCTTTACACTTTCCAAATTGCTCCTAAGGTAAGTTAATAGGTAAATTTAATGTTAAATTTCATGAGTCATTTTCCATGTATAAATAGGGGTATAAGCTTATGATAATAAACAAGCACTTCATAACAATTTCACACAATGTAGACACCAAGTTCCTACAATGCTTTGTTTCTCATGTTTCTTTCTTTTTCGTCTTCTCAAGTCCTTTCCATATCTTCACAAAAACACCAACAGATTGGTATCAGAGCATGATTGATCTTGAGAGATCTATGTCAAATACAAGTCACAACATATCAAGTCACGTCACAAATCAAGTCATGAGCTCAAAACACCCACAACACAACATATGGAGGCCAAAATTCTCATAACACAACACATTGATGCCAAAATTCGTAGAACACTCATAGAGAGCCAAAATCTCCTACAACAAGACATACGTAGAACCAGAACAAGTCAAGCCACAAACACGTCACAAACAAGTCGGAAACATATCACAAAAAAGCCAAAAGCACAACCATACCAAACCAAGCTAATGGAAGTTCATGATGAGGAAGAGTTGTTTTATGAAAATGTAAGGAGGAGGGTAAGCTAATGGAAGTTCATGATGAGGAAGAGTTATTTGATGAAAATGTAAGGAGGAGGGTAAGCTAATGGAAGTTCATGATGAGGAAGAGTTATTTGATGAAAATGTAAGGAGGAGGGTTGAAAATGTGTTCTTGGAAGTTGATTAACTAAAAACAAATAAAATAAAATAAATACAGAAACTGTTAGTTTGTCCAAGAAGTTATAAAACTTATGACTAATGTTAATGGGTGAGTTAATGCTAGATAATACTATAAGTTATGTGAATTTAATATTAAATTTCATGAGTCACTTTCCAAGTATAAATATGACTGTAAACTTATGACAATAAACAAACTCTATAACAAGTCCACAAAAAATTAGTTTCTACAATGTTATTCCTCATGTCTCTTCCCTTTTATCTTCTCATGTTCATTTTATGTCCTCACAAAAACACCCAACAAAAACATCCAACCGTTGTTTTGTAGTTTTGTTTTAAGTTTCTCCTACAAGTCTTGTTCAAAATTATGAACCAGATCTCATCTCAACAAAAACATCCAACCGTTGTTTTGTAGTATTGTTTAAAATTGTGATGGACTAGTAGTGAAACAAAACTGAAAGATGAGGAATTTAAGCTGACATAAACTCAAACAAGGAGTAATTAGAGGGAAATGAAAGAACACATCTCATCTCATCAGCTGCACAAGCAACACGTGTTTAGATACAAACGATTCGAGGTTGGAGGGTGCAACCACTCGCACACAGACACACGTACGTCCAGCACTAAGCTGGTTCAAAACAAAAACACACAATCAATCATGCCTTTTTCTAATTGAAACCCCAGGAGCAGCAAGCAAGCAACAATCCACATTTTACGTATACATTCATCATCAGTTGCCTGATTCCTGCAGCTGCTTCTCTCCCTCTCCCAACCCCATCTTCTGTTCCACTGCCTCGTTGGAACTCCTCGAATCTGGAAGAATTAAGATCTAAGTAAAATATTTCACAGAAAAATTTAATATTCAAATGAATTATTGAAACATTTAGTAATAGATTAGATTACCCTCTCTTGGGTGGGGTTGGCCAGGCTTGCTGAACCAAGACCCAGCAGCACCTTTCAGCTTATCCACCATTCCACCTTTTACCGGAACATCACTTCCTTCTCCATCATGTGGTGTCTTCTTCATCATCAGCTTCTCTGAAATCACCTCTGATAAGGCTTCATCTTCTCCCCCCGGCTTCAGCTTCTCCGAAAAGTAACTGCTCATCGACATTCCCTTGGCCCGCACTTTCTTCCTCCCCTCACCACCACTGTTCTCATCTAGCTCCCTTGTCTCTTGGTTGGTCTGGTTGCTGCCTGGTCCAACGATCTTGGACAGAACAGCTGCTCCTGCTCCAGCAGCCTTCTCGTACACTGGAGCTATTTTCTTCTTCACAGGTTCCGCAACCGAGGATTGCTTCACTTTAGCTTTAGCAGATTCACTCTCCTGTGAGTCCATTCCTGTTTCGGGTCGAGTAGTGGTCTCTGTCCGGGTTGCAGTGCCCGAGCCAACGACTTTGGACATCAGGCTGCTTCCTAGACTGGCAGCTGTGGAGGTAATTGCAGATATGTAACCTCCTTGGCTCGGAGACTTCTCTTGCTGGGTCTCTGACTCTGAAGTATCCATCTTTTCCACAACTTGCTCAGCACTTGATGCTGGTTCCGGTCCACTCTGCCTCGGATTGAACTGATCATGGCTTCCCGTTGGTAACGGCAAAGACTCGTCTCCAGTCATGCTCTGTTTCTCTCCCCTGTTTTGTTCATCCCTCATTCCCAATTTCCCAAAAGATTTGATCATCGGAGTAATATTTCCTACCTCTTCACCTGCGCACGTTTCACATGAAAATGAAAAACTTTTTCCTCACAGAACAGAACAGATCAAATTAAAATTTAAAACTTGCGTTTTGGTACCTCTTCCAGTTGGGTCAGCGACTTTGCTTTGGTAATTGGACGTGGGATTAGTGTCAGCAGTTGGGGCAGAAGGATCCTTCTCCATTCCTACAGGTCTTTCGAGATTAAATTTTCTCTGTTCCGGAGACTCGCCCGTCGCCGGCACGAAAGTCGGTTGCTGGCGTTGGGAAGACTGAACCGGAGTATTCTTGGGCGTTTCCAGAAATTCTCCCACAGCTCCCGTCATCCCCAAGTGATCCCCACCGTTGACCTCATCCCCGCGGCCACCATGAAACGCCCTCTTCATTCCCCCGTCTCCTCTGGCGAGGCGTTCATCGGCAGCCCCTGGCCGGCTCAGCTCCTCCGGTTGCCTTGTCTGGTCGGCTGTTCCAGCACCAGACTCGTACACTTGGAAAATCACCCAAAAGAAGTTAGCAACAACTTAAGATCATAGTTTTATAAATGGAAGATTTAAAGCAGAGAAATTTACTTGGTGCTCCATGAATTGCTGGGTCCTCCTCTTCCTCGTCCAGATCATGATCGTCCGGCGGGGTCTTCATTTCGTCGGACTGATCATCATGGCCGCCATGTCCATAATTCTTGATCGTCTCTCTCATCTTCTTTGCTCTGTCCTTCACTTTATTCAGAACCGATTTCTTATCTCCTTCTATTAAAGTATACAACCACAAATTAAAAATAATCAAATTAACTTGTTGTATTCATCACTGAAATAGAAGATTAAAGAAAAAACATGAAATTAAAACTACTTTTACCTTGCTGCTGCGGATCCCGAACAGTCCGGGGTTCTTGCGCTTGGTCATGGTCATCAGAACGGATCATTTGAGACTCCATTTTCCTTCCCAGGATAGGATAGGACTTCAAGTAGCTAAAGGTTTTCTTACTGGCAAAAAAAGAACAATGGCAGTGGCTATCAGAGATTTAGAATCACGAAAACTTTTTCGAAGTATTTATAGCATCCTTGGTGCAAAAGATTTATTTATTTATTTATTTTTACAGGAATGAGTCGGCCACATTGGCTTTGCATGAGAGTGGCGCAGTTAGACAAAGACATCTGTCCAGCAATTCTGATCAAGCCACGTAGCAATTTCAGTGTTTACGTGGCTTCTGCAGTGTCGGCAAGGCTCAATAGTAATCTCCATTACAAGCCCCATACCCTTCTTTTAAGGATGAAAAGACATCATTACTTCCTCAATCCCATTAAAATTGTAGAATTTAATTTTAATGTGTATTTAATCCAAAATGTTACTAGAACAAACGGTCAAAAAATTTCTAAAAAAATATATTTAAAATTTATAAATTATAAAAAATATATGAATCATTTAATTATAAATATATATATATATAAAAATTCATAAAATAAATTATAAATTAATTATTGTGAAATTGATAAAAGTTGTATTTTTTATAGGAAAATAAAGAGTATATGGTTACGGTTATACTACTATTTTGGATGTGTTGTAAAAAATTTTTTAAAATAAATTTTATTGTTTTCTATCTAACACGTATAGCTTTTAGAATTTAAATCTTATTATTTAATTTTGAGGATTAAAAAAATATTTAAAACATTATAATTACTTAAAATAATTATTCTAAAAAGGATTTTATAAAAGTGACACATGACACATGCCTAAACTAAAATCTCTTATCTTTGGCCAAACTTGACTTTTAAATTTATATTTTCATTAACTTATTACAATTTTTATGATGTTATCCTAGATGATTCATTATGTTTATAATATTGATACATTGTTAAACTTTATTAATTTGAGATTCTCTTCCGCACCAAAAGACTTAACTTTTTTTACTTGACATTTATTTTCAAGAAAATGTTTTAGCATCGTTTTACTATGTTATCCATGCCTTTTTCAATTCAAAAGTAATTTTCATTTCATCTATCTAGTTTACTACCATCAAATCTTTGAATATTTTTCTTTTAATTATAATTAATCAGATCTTAGATTCTTAATCTTGTCCGGTTGTGTGAGACCTGGAATGTTTTAGATGGAAGCAGCTGTACAGTGTAGGAAGGAACAAACGTACATCCTGCGATTCACCAATCGCAATAGTCCGCGTCGATTTTTTTTGAAATGCAATTAGCAATATATTAAAAAGATTGCATCAGTTCAAACTCAGGATGAGATAGAGATGAGCAATAGTCCACATCAAATGGGGGGGGGGGGACTTGTAAGGTGATCAAAAAGATGGCAGAAGATATGTTTTTGCCACTAAAATTTATATGTGGATGGTTTTTGGCATGAAAATATTTTTGGGCGTAAATTTGTCATCGACATTACAAAACGGGTGTGATTTGCCATTCGTCGTTATGTTGTACATCGTGCTGTAACAAATGTTGAATGTGTCGGTGATCTCATATTCTCTGCTTCATCCACCGTCATATTTGCTCTCCACAAGGACAATTCTACCCCTCCGCTGCAACCCAAGTAAATTCTTTTAGTCATTGCTACCTATGTCTCACTCGGTCCCAATAGCTAAAATGGTGGCCAAGTACTTGGTGTCGGAGCCAGGCTTCTTGAGCTTCACCTATGTGTGACGCTCAACAGAATGAGCGTTTGTCAACACTCGCCTCCCACCGATGATGAACCCACTACTCTAGAGTAATAATGTCACTTCCTTTTCCATGGCAATGAGAAATTCAGCTCCGTATGCACACAAAACACCTTCACCACAACGTCCATTGCCGGCATCATCCTCGCCACGGTCTCTCACTTGGCCGACGGCAGCTGCGCCTCCGCCACTCCATTCGACAACGGCGGTATGCCGTTGCTGAACGGCCTACGATCCGGCGAGCCCACATGGGGCACTGGGTCCTCCAAGTGGGGGGGGCTTGTAAGTTGATCTTTTCATAAAGATGGCAGAATGTTTGTTTTTGCCTCTAAAGTTTACGTGTGGAACGATGATGAACCCACAACTGCTAGAGCTATATTGTCGCTTCCTTTGCCATGGCAACGAGAAATCCGGCTCCGTATGCACACAAAACACCTTCACCTCAACGTCCATTGCCGACATCACCCTCGCCACGGTCTCCCACTTGGCCGATGGCAGCTGCGCCTTCGCCACTCCATTCGACAAACGACGGTACACCGTTGCTGAACGGCCTACGATCCGACGAGCCCACATGGGGCTTCGGGTCCTCCATGTGGGGGCCGTCCTTTCTGGGCTAGCCTCGACCGCAGTTACGTTTCATCTTCTCGCCCATTTCGAGGGTTCTAGGATTTGAGATTATTTCCCATGAAAGAAACTCTTGGTGCTTCAGTATCAAAGACAATGAAATCAAAATCGGGAAACTATGGATCTTCTAGGAGCCTTCTCTGAAGCAGAGGTGGCTTGAGGAAATGAGGACGGTGAAGAAACGGGATTGATAACAGGGGAGGCATGGGAGGCGGAGGCAGGGGAGGACATTTATATTACCCGTCCGCCTAATTTCATTCACGTGGAGATGATTCTGCCAAGTCTAACGCCTGTTCACGGAATATACTCGAATATTCCCTTCATTAGTGTCATCAATGGTTAATTTACTCCCATCTAAAAAGATCAATGACAAAATCACACCTATTTTGTAACGTCAATGGCAAATTTACGCCCAAAAATACTCCAGTGGCAAAAATCGTCCGACACGTAAACTTTAGTGGTAAAAAAACACCTTCTGCCCAAAAAGAATTGGGAAATTAACATTTACCCCCTGAGGTTTGCTATAATCTTCACATTACTCCCCAAATTTTCAAAATTCATTATTTTAGGGGGCTTGTAAGTTGATATTTTCAAAAGGATTTGGGAAATTAACATTTATCCCCTGAGGTTTTCTATAATCTTCACATTACTCCCCGTATTTTCCAAATTCATTCTTTTACCCCTGAAGTTTGGGAAACCTACAAAACCCTCTGAAGATTAACCCCCGTTAATGATTCAGTTAGATTTTAAATTTAATTACATACGTGGGCCTTAAATCTTTATCAAATTTCCCCAAATTCTTTCTCTTTTCTTTTTTCATATCGTCTCTCTTCCGCTTGCGCTGCCCACCCAGGTTAGGAGGGGACTGCCTTTGCTAGTCCATTTTGGCCAAATATTTGAGAAATTAACATTTACCCCCTGAGGTTTGCTATAATCTTCACATTACTCCTTGTATTTTCAAAATTCATTCTTTTACCCCCCGAGGTTTGGGAAAACCTATAAAAATCCCCCTAGAGTTTAACATCCGTTAATGTTTCTATTAGAATTTAAATTTAATTACAAAACTGCGCCCTATGTTTTTTTTAATCATAACAATTTACCCTTCATGTTTTAAATCTTTATCGAATTTACCCAAAATATTTCTCTTTTTTTACATGTCTTCTCTCTTAAAGGTTTTAGCCCATTGATTGTCCAGTGAAGAACTTTTAGCCCACTGATCTAGAAGCCTCCGAGAGCAGCACCCATTCTTGGCAATAGAGGTTTATATCTAAGATTCAATGGGACAAGAGCAGAGAAGGCGATGGACGACACAAGATGGTTGAGAACGCTGATGAGCATGTCGTTGCTGATCTTCTCGAATCCATGCTAGCCGGAGTGATGGAGGATGGGCACAATGCTCGAATCGGAGGTTGTGGAAGGTTAGGCTCGAATCGGAGGTTGGGAGAGGCTGGTCTGAAATCGGAAGTTGGGAGAAGCTGGGCTCAAATCGGAAAGTGGGAGAGGCTGGGCTCGAACCAGAGTTTGGGGAGAAGTTGGGTTGGGTGCGGGGCTGGAATCAGATCTAGGGCTATGGATCGGCGGATGACGGTATGATGGAGGGATGGTGGAGCATTGGAGATGGGCAACCTATTGTTTGCATAGAGATGTTGGAGAGGCGGAGATGGCCTTGCTTCTCTCTTCCTATCGCTAGCAGCATCACAACTTGGTGATGGATGTGGAAATCATTAGCTCCCTCCTCACAAGGTGCGTCTATTTTGTTACAAGATGTCCCTGTCATGTTTTCTCCATGGCCAGAGGTTGGGAATAAAAATACTGAAATCATACAAGCCAAATCCGAGGTTGAAAAATGTTGAAATAATTTTTTGAATGTTGATAAATCCAGAACGGAAAAATGTTGAAAAATACTGAAATCATACAAGTCATTCATCCCTAATAAATTATACTGAAAAATGTTGATAAATCCAGAGCAGAGAAAAAACTTCACCGGAACGTAGATCGGGGTCCGAGGCCGTCAGATTGCCGCCCGAGGCCGGTGAATGATGTTGATCATGTGTAAGAAGATGTTAATCAAGCACGACAATGATGTTGATCAGATGTAAGTAAGGAGATATTGATCACCATGTAGATCAATGTTGATAAGGTCACTACGTGGTTAAAACATTTATTAGTGCGGTCAAACCGCAATTGGTACGCAATATATAGTGCGGTTTGGGCTGTAATAGAAGCTACAATAAATAAGCCCGCACTAGCATATCTATTGCAGCCAAAGCCGCAATATGTATTGCGCCCAATTGCAACTATGGCCGCATTAGACATTGACACTCGTCAGATAGTTGTCATGCCAATCTAATGCGGCCTTAATGCAAAACAAGCCGCAATAAATACATTTTGTATTGAATTTGATTTCTTTTTTTTTAAGCAACTGAATTTGATTTCTTATTTTATCAATTATAATTAATTGCAATGAAATGTTTCTAAATTAATATTAAATTTGTAATTAGAAAACGGAATATTAAATTATATATAATCTATATTTACATCCAAAAAGTTCGTAATGAACTAAGACTGAAGGTCACGAAAAAAGTTTTAAGGATCCCTAATCAGATACTCAATATCTGATTTGCTCCACCCCTCCTCCCGCAAAAGTTGCAAAATCTTCAGCCGTAGTAGCTTGTGCAGACGAGGCAGGGGGATCAAGTCGGTAACGGTGAAGAGTGAACGAAGGTGCGACTGTAGCGGCGGTAACGGCGAGGGTTAAACGGTGAAGAGTGAACGAAGGTGCGACTGTAGCGGTGAAATATCAGGAAAGTACCTTCGACGGTGCGGCAGTAACGACGAGGGTTAAATGGTGGCAACGGTGAAGAGTGAACGAAGGTGTGACTGTAGCGGCTAGGACTGATCGACGGCGATGGTGCGGCAGTAGATCTGCAAGCAAAAAAATAGATTTGAGTTGAGTAAAAACGCTGTAAAAAAGGGGGGAAATAGTACTCCGGCCTTACCCTAACGGGCGAGACGGGATGCGGTGAGGAGAATGGGACAGCCGGAGGAGTGAGGAGTTGGGAGAGCCGGAGAAGGAGATGGTGAGGTGGTGGTTAATTGTTTTCAGGCCGATGAAGTGAATGGAGGAAGGAGAAGGCTGAGGGTTTTAAAGTGGCTATTGCGGCTTTGGGTGAAGTAAATTACACAATAAAAGCCCAAGCCCAATGCTTATTGCGGCCTTATTGCGGTGTTGGCTGCATTAAGGCTTCAGCACACTAATTATTGCGCTCTTTAGTGCGGTTCATTTTTAATGCTGCCAAAATCGCAATAATGGCCGCATTAAAAATGGTATAGACCACGTAGTGGGTCTAAAGAGATATTGATCAACATGCATATCAACATTTATTATGGCAATTGTGATCAAGACAAGTCATCATGCTGATATGTTGATCAAGCACGACAATGATGTTGATCAGGTGTAAGAAGATGTTGATCAACACATAGATCAATGCTGATTGTGTGTAAGGGTATGCTGATCATCATGCAGATCATGAATTAATGCTGATAAAACACGATAACAATGCTGATCAAATGAAAGGAGATGTCGATTTCTGGAGATATTGATCAAGATAAGCTATGAAGCTGATCAATTTTTAGTGTTAATCAAACTCGACAACATTGTTGATTAAAAAGCCCACATAGAAAACTTATAAATAAGTGAAACGCATTTTAATCGGGCCTTATTGAAAACCGCAAGTTTTAAGGCCGCCTGAGATAAGCTGGAAGTAGGAGATCGTTTTAGGGCGCCAAATTCAAAACCGCAAGTTCTATTTTGAAAGTAGTCCATGAGAGCTAGTCACAGCTCATTCCACAGTCGTTACCAGAGGCAGTTTCCAGACAAATTTCGATATGCGAACTCGATTCCTCAACAACGACTACTTCGCTTCTTCTTCCTTTGAAACCCTAGCCTTCTTCACACTCCCCGTCCCTGACCTCTCTTATTCCCTTGCTATCGATTTTGAACAACACTTTCTACATGCTGCTTCGCTTGTTGACAATTCCCTCCAGATCCAGCAACTTCCGATCGGCTCCGCTCTTTCCAAGTTCTTCTCCGACGTGGTTCCCCAGGCTACAGATTTTAATTATAGAGATTTGGAGTTCGACGATGGATGTATCGATGATCGGAGCAAGTTTGCCTCTAGCCATGGCCCGGAGACAACCTCCAAGGTGGTTTTACGACCTTCTTTAGCTTTGTTTTCGACTTCTTAATTTATAGTAGCTGTCTATGGACAAGATGGCGTCGGGATTTTGCTGGCTTATGTTTTAGTTAAAGAAATAGGAAACTCTGACTCGCCTAATTTCACAGACTAACTGTTAATTCAATAGTTGTTAGTTTCACTATCTTTTCTTGTTCCTTTCAGGGTGATATGGTTCGCGCAGAAAAGAAAAAAAATAAGAATCCAGGGGATGACGCTTATGACGTATGAAAGCAATTTACACAAAAATGTGAACTCATTTAAGTCCTATAATGCTTTCCACTACTATCTTGTTTTCTAACAAATTTATGCACGCCTTGTGGAGAAGGTTAATGTGGTCATAGCTGATCCTACAATAAAGCAGGGATTCAAAGCCATTGAGTTTGAGACACCGGAGCTGGACCCTTTATTGGTATGATGAATGTCTATTAGGGTTAGGGTGGTGTATATCTCCGAGAAGATTATGTCTCAGCTGTACGAATTTATTTACATATTAGTAATTGCAGGACAGTGCATACTCTCATGAGGAAGATATGAAGATATTCTTGGATGTTCCAGAGATGGACTATGGCCTGGTAATATCCATCTTATGCCATACTCTCTTCTTCGTTTTTCATCAAATCGTCATTGGTACTTTGGGATTTCAGTAATTTGATACCCATACTATGGATGGTGTTCCTTTTTTTATTTGGTATTTGCAGGATGAGTTGAACATAGGTCTTCTGATGCAATATTCTTGTGAGATCCCAGGATCAGGCTTTTTGGTAGAGGATGCATCTTCACGCTATGACGTGGAGCCAAGTGTTTTGGTAACTGAAGATGACAATCATTCTGGGGATCAAGTGCTTGCACAACTTAACACGTATCCTGTTTTAGAAATTGATGAAGTAAGTCCAGGAGTTGGGGGGTTGTCCCCAGAGGATGTATTTGTTTCGGTGCTTGAAGGACAACTCTGGACTAAAGAGGTTGAACTTTTAATTGATGGTAAAGAGTTGCTGGGTGTTGCTGAGAAGGGCTTAATGGAATTCCTCTTGGACAAGTGTTTATCAAAGCAATTTCCTGAACCTGAGATATCGTTCCAAGACTTGTTCGTGGATTTGGACACTATATCAATGGTAGAGGTACCACAAAGTGGTTCTACTTTTGATCAAGTACAGTGTGATGAATTCTTTAATTGGGTCAAGATCCTGATAGCTTTTGAGGATTTTCAGTTTTTTTCTGAGGAGCCATCCCAACTTTTCGAGGATATTTTGAACAGACCAATGATGAGTGAACTGGAACAGTGTGACAACATGTTCAGAGAAGAATTGAATTTCAAGAGTTTCGATGAGCTGATTGTTAGTCATGAACTAGTGCCAGTGAATGGTACATTCAAATCCTTGCCCGTTCCTGTGCTTTCTGATCAGAGAAGTATAATGTCACTGTATGATATTGTGGAGGGATTTCTCTCTGAACTGAAGCAATTGAGTTTTTCTGCTTCGGATGGGATATATTTAGACTGGTATATACTGGAGGCCAGCAAAAATTGCAGTGAAACTAATTCCTCTCTCCTGAGTAAAGTGAATGAAATAGAGTGCTGTATCATTGATTTTGAGTGGGAACCACTGAAGGACAGAATGTTGGTATATGACTTTATGTTCAACGACTGTGCTTCAAGTAGTTCAGTAATCGAAAGACATGAAAATTCTCCAAGCTCTAGCTGTGATGAATATTCTCTGCTTCATGCTCATCCTGTTGGTCTTAGTTCAGTTGGTTTTCCAGAGATAGGTCATTCAAAATGCAGAACCAGTGAAGTCTTGTTGGGAAATGTTGGAAGAAAAGCTTCATTACTGCAGACATCTATGTCACATTTTAATGATCTAGATTTTTACTTAAATCCTCGTACAACTCTCCCATCAGAAAATGCTGTTCTTGAAGACTCAGTAACTAATTTAAGAGCTAAATCGCCAGCTGTTCAGTCTGTGGCCTCATTTAGAGATCAGAAAATGGAGTGGGATATCAGGTTCTATAATGTAAAGTTGTCTGATGATATAGTGGCTCTCATTGTTGACTTTGAGAAGACCTATCTGACCATCTTGAGTAATGAGACAGATCTGAATGTGCTTCTTTCAGCTGATAATTTTAAACTCACTAGCCTTCCAAAGAAAAATCTAATTGATTGTATAAAGAGAAAATTGTCACGACGACGCTCTTCTGACGGAGATGAAGAAATCATGGCTTTTGTTGCTTTATGTGCAATCAAACAAACCGTTTGGTACACTTGTTTCTATGGCATCCATATAGCTTATTTATATTTGGAGAGGTTGTGTCAAACCCTTAGCAACTTGAGATTGAGGCTACACTTTCTACACTCCCTGCTTAAGTTCGCACATGAAAAGGTTATTGAAGAAATCACAAGTTCTCACCCTTCACTTGGTGTTATCCAAGGTATTTTACAGTCCAACAGAACTCAGGATACTTCAAAAATTCTGATTTTGGCTGATCAGCTTTTGTGGTGTTCGTTGAAAGTTCTGTTGGTATCTATGGGATTGTCCTGTCATGAGCTAAGATTGGATAGAAATGCAAGTCAAGAAGAAGCCTCTTTATTAGATGCCGCACTGGTCTCAGATTGTCTTCTGGTATCTCATCAGTAAGTATTAGTGCTAGAGAACACAGCAGTCATGATATATTAATTGGATTATTTATTGGGTGTCGAAGATAATCACTTCAGAAGTATGTTTCCGATGCAATGTTATGACCGTCTTGCTATACAAATTTAGTGATTGGCTAAGGAACATGCTATTTCTAAGAATAAATAATTAAATTCACCAGTCATTTGCGTTAACGATGGGTTAGGAAGTGAATAATATCATCTTTTAACTGATACACCTTTTTCTTTATTTACTTCCTGTTTGACAAATAGAGTAACATGTATTGTGAATATTTCTGCTATCTATAAGAAATTTGCATCCATACAGAAGCCCGTAAAGTACCTTTACAATTTTAACTCATGAATCTCAATAGAGTGCCAAATAAGTTATTCTTGCAAATGTGTAGATAGAACATCATGCTTTCAATCTGGGTAAGTCTCAAGTGATATAAATATTCTAATTTATTTTGATGATCTGTATGAATGCGGACGCCATTCAATTCCTTTACTACGGTTAACATGTGGATTTAAAAGTTCACAGTGCTCAGTATTAACTTCATAACTTCTCTGGTTGAAGAGTTCTGAATTTTGGTATGATGGTTCTTTTTCTCCTCTTTCCTAGGGATGTTTCTACATGTTTCCCGTTTGGAAAGTTCAACCTTATATTGGAATATGGAGGTCCACGCACATCTTCTGTTGTATCTTCTTTGCCACCAACCGAAAACTTGGCTGGTTCTCCTTTTCTTCACGTGATCAATGTTGTGCTAGATGACTCAAGTACTTCAAAGGCTTTCTGTGAGGGTGTTGACATGCCCCTGAACATTAAATCAGTGAGTCCCTTTATCATTATGCTTGTGCAAATACAAAATTGGTGTCAATCTGAAGAGGAGACATGAAAGTGTACGGAAGTGTTTGTTCAAGTTTGATGATTACTGTGGCTTTTACATGACCATCATACCAGCAATTTCATGTCTAAAAATCCATATATCGGAAGCTACAGTTGTTTACACATCAAGGTTGTATCAGAATAATAAATGGTACTGAAGCATCTTTCCTACTTCCTTGAAACATCATAACAATTTTAAAATGGTCAGATGAAGAAGTTTACATTTTGAAATATCGTATTTAACATATTAGGGATCACATGAGTATATAAAAGAAACCTGTCCAGTTTCAGTTTCACTAAAGAGTTGATACACAATCGTTTTAATTCTACGTTGGTGCAGGTTTGCACTTTGCGTTCATGGAACTGTTTCACTGGATTAATTTCTTGCATGGGAAACAGCTAACTCAACTTATACCGCAGGCTGGAGCATGGCACTCAATCCAGGCTGGAGAAGCTAATTTGAGTGAACAGAATCTGAAGGAACTACTGAACTTTGTGCCATTTGAAGACAATTTTAACAATATGAATGCTGGAGCCGGAAATGATGCAAGACACTGCATACCTGTTCACGATTCTTTGTTTCCATTGGCAGGGGATAGTGAAAATACACAGAAGAGAATGGTGGGAACAATCGTTATAGTAAATACCCAGAATTTAGACAAGGAGATGATTATCTCAAGGAGAAGTACATATCAAAAGATTCTTGCTATAGAGAAAGAAGGAGCCCAAGTTCTTGAACGTGATTCGGATCTACCTGTGGATATCATAGTTAGTTCTTCTGTTTGTCTTGTGTGGTATGACTGCAGGAGTATTGGAGAGAAAGCGAGTGCTTCACCTGAAGCACCTTTTGTGTCATCTTTCTGTGTGGAGAACATTGCAACAAACATCTTAACATCACTCAGTTTTGCTTTCAGTGGTTGTTTCATGGTGAGTTTTCAGATTTTTCGCGATATATTGTTCATTTGTTTGTGTTCAGTGGTCCTTTGAAGACAAGGCCTTGTGTGGGGCTTCTAATAATTGGAAATAACTTGCTGGCTGTTTGAAAATCATAAGGCGCTTCAACCCTGAGTTTCATCTGGGTTCCCTCAATGTAAATGCACACCCGTGAGCAGTCTATTTTCCACTTCCGAGGACACAGCCTTGTAATTTTGGTGTAGTAGATTCTGTCTTGTTGAAATTGTATTAGGATATCTGCTGTCAAATGTCAAGACATATGGAGACAAGTATTCAACTGGGGGTTTGTGAGTCACATTGTAAGCAGGAAAGACCAACATGGTTAAGGTTAATCATGGTTTTGTGCTGAGGCCTTTCCATCTTTTATGTTTGAAGTTTTTTTTTAAAAAATATTTTTTTATGTGCTTATGTTTTTAGTTTAATGCCTTAATGTGGCATTCGAGCCCAGGGCTTGTCCTGGCCCATATCATGAGTAGTGAGCCTCAATTTGGTCATCATGTGAGACCCCTTTCCAGTCGTTTTAACAGGTTCTCTTGGGAGGGGGCATCTTACGTGGTTGAATCCCCAACAGCCCGTAGTTTCTCCATTCTTTGGCTTGATGTTGATCTTTAAATTATATGTCATTCCTAACTTGGTTATACACTATTACTAATTGTATGCAATTCTGTGTCCAGGTTTTTGAAGGTGAAACAAGCTTCTTTTCTACGATAATGGAATTCTCAGATGGACTCTATTCTGCAGCAGCAAGCCTGGGAATTGATCTACAGCTCCTTTACTCCTGTTCATCTGACACAACAGATGACATTATTTTGAACTGCATTAACTATGCTGCAAAGTTTAGTCCTTGCCTATTTCCTAAGATGCCAGAATCAGAAACTCTGGCAGAGTCATTTCTGACAAAGTTTGCTTCAATTAATCCTCTGGCAGCTCATGCAATACTGTCATCAGCAGAACTGCTTATTCAGTTCCTTGAATGGTCACCTGAGCGCAGGATACATGCAGTGAAAGAGTTTCTGGTACCTGAGGAGAGTGTTTTTCTTTTCAGCGCATTGTGCAAGTATGGCGAAAAGGAAGACTCGAAGTCTATATTGACAGACTGCTCATCTTCAGTGTCCTCTGGTGCAGAATCTGACAAGTACTGTATGGATGCTGATTACGGAAGAAAGCGGCAAAGAAACAGCAATGGTACTCGTACAATTGACTTAAACATGGATGACTGTCTCTATTTTGAGCCAACTGACAAAAGTACAGATAACATTCCAAGTCCGTCTCGAATTTTGGATCTATATGATTCTCCGTTGTCTGCAGCTCCCAGTGCATTTCAGGGTCGTAAGAAACCTACTTCATATTCAGCAAATTATGCTGATCTTGAAGAAGATTTTAATTTTTCTGGCATGCTAAATAAATTCAAAGTTCCCGAGGAAAATGGTTCACATGTTAACAAGAGCATTTTAGGTGATGATCAGTGGCAAAATTTCAATAGTTCTTGGAGCTGGCATGAAGATCTCAGAGGTGAAGTTATCAACATCCAGGATGGTCACTCACTGGGTGAAGATTTTCCTTCCACTGCGGACCTAAGAAACCAATCATTTTTAGCTTCTGATGAAAAAAATGATCTCAGCAAGAAGTCCAGAATCCCTGGGGGACTATCTGTCAATAAGAGCAGCGCCCTCTCCTTTCCCACTTCTTTCCAGATAAACAGCAGCTCAAATTCATTTCATAATGAAAGAGGTTTAAGAGAGAGCTTTCAAGGAACTCATCATGTTATTAGTAGAGGTTATACCAGTAACAGTGGACAAGTGAACCTCTATGAAAATCCAGCAGATAATGGAGAAACGCCACTTGCAAAGGCAATTCGTAGAGCCGAGTACCAGTCAGGTTCCCCGTGGACTCTTGAATTCCTTAACAGAATCAGGGAAAAGAGCAGACTACGACAACAGTCTCTTCAACCTGTTACATCTAGCCCATGTCCAGGGATGCCATTAAATACATCAAGAGTTCGAAAACGAAGAAGCCCATCAATTCTCGAGTTTTTCAAGTACAAGGGAGGTATTACTCCTAGCCCTGGGAAAACAACAGAATCAAAGAAGCAGAAAAAGAACGTATTGCAGTTCACAAGCTCCTCCAAGAACGAGAAAACTTCAGACCACCTTTTGATAGGCACACCACTTGATAAGAGAGCAAGACAGGTAATGCTACATACCCTAACATAAGTTGTTTAAATAGATGAAGTAAAATACAAACAGTCGGGTACTTGACATCTTCTCTCCTGCAGAGACTATCTTTTCAAGTGGGTGGAAGTGGAAGTCAGACTAAGCTGATTTGGGATGATGAAGATGCCCATGGCTTGAGCAAGAGGTTTCGCAACCAATGAAGAACGGGAATAGAGTTCCAAACTGCAAATGCTTTAATTACATAAAATTGCAGGTAAGTGCTGCAGTATTCAAACATCAGTCATCATGAGTATCCATGTCACAAACTTCAGTCTCATTCTTAAGTCTTAACCCATAAATTTTGTCTTAACCCATAAATTTTGTACACATCTCATTGGATCATGAAACCGTTACAGCTGCTGGCTTATTTCTTCTATTATTTCTTAGAGCAACCTAAAAATGTGAATTTTCCCAGCCTTTGTCTCTACTTCATTTGCAGACCTCATGATTTCTTTCAAACGCTCTCTTAAAAAGATTAGACGCTGTTGCTTTATGCTTCTTATGATGCCATCTTGCATAATCAGATCATTTGTACACATCTATGTGAATTGGTATCCACAGTATACAGAGAGGATGAGGTAGTGTGGCACTCCCATAACAGGTTTTTACGGTTTGGGCTTAGTTCTAGACTATGTTTACAGGAAATATTAATATTTGAACAGCGAGGTTGTTTATGGCATAGGGGTTAAATGAGGAGAGAACTTTTGAAGCCTACTGTGAAAGATCCTTTTTTTTTGAACGGGAATGATTTTTCATTCAATGGCTAATAACTTTTGGCTGAATAAACAAGCTAATCAGGACTAATGTCCCAATAACTACTATTTCTCTCTTCCTAAATTGAGCAAGAAGCAACCTACCATCCCAATAGCTTAAGGCTAATGAGAGTAATAATCCTAAAGATACAAACCAAAATGAAATTAGAAAAGTACTAGATAACATGAAAATCAGAAAGATAGAAACATAAAACCAATAAATATTAAAGATTCTCAGGTGAGGCTGATCTTCGCAAGTGCTCTCAGATTGCTATAAGGCTTGATACCAGGATCCATCTGCAACATCTATATTTGAGCTCGAGGCTATGGTCCCTCTCCATTGAAACCACGCTACGCGTGCCCGAAAGAGCCTGTTCTCTGCAAGGTTTCTTGGAGAACACATGAAAATATCGAACCAGACATGCAGAATCCTCATCTCATACCAGTTAAAAGTTACTCCCTCCGTCCCACAAAGGTTGTAGGATTTGTTTGGGCACATATATTAAGGAAAGTGAGAGAATAGTAGAGTGTTGACAAAATTACCCTCATGAAAAAGAAAGAAGGAGAAAATTTTGTGGACCCCAATTTTAAGTTTAATGGGAGGAAAGAGAAAAACTTGTGGGTCCATGGTGTGAGATAAGAGGATAAAATGGTAAAAATGGTGATAGAAAGTTTCTGTTTTAGGAAAGTTGACAACCTTTGTGGGACGGCCCAATATAGTAATGTTGACAACCTTTGTGGGACGGAGGGAGTATTATTCATTGAAAAACCCAATGCCCATAAAGTTTACGAATGGCTAGGCCGGACTTTATATCCCAGCCATCCAACACCAAAACTTCTCATGGAGCTGGGCAAGGAGCAAACTCACTCCTTGGCTGTTCCTGCATCTTTTTCTTCGATGCATCAAGGGGGCCGCGAACATCAGCCACAGGCGAAGCCATCTTTCTTGCTATTGTCAAGATTGACATCATCAATGGGGATATCACAGCAATCGAAAACAGGAAGAGATACCGTCGTGGAGAGAGCCAAAATCGAGGCCAGAGAAGAAGTGAGAGGAGGGGAGAGACACGGTGAGGGAGCCGAGATGAAACGGTGAGGGAAGAAGAAAAACGCTGCAGCCGCCAAGGAACTCCACCGAAACCCTAAGTGAGCCTGGGGAGAAAACTTACAATAGCATTTGGAAAGATCTTTTAAGTGTGCCATAATGAAAGGACCCCGTAGATTGACATTTTGACCATGATCACTAGAAGGGTGAAGAAACCCATGAAATTACTTCCCCCAATTGGGACGTTGATGAGAATGGCACAATTCAAGACTATTTTGGCCCCATTTGGGAAATAGTTGTTTCAATTAGTTGTAACGTTTTGAATAATTATAGTTGAGATCAAATAGCTAACAGGTAAACTCAAAATACTACTTTGAAAATGGTGTTGCCAAACACACACTTTATCACGTATTTGCAGCCAAAAACTCAAAATGGAAACAAATAAAGTTGCTTTCTAAATTAATAAAATGAAATGCTTTCTAAATGACAATGAGTAATGATTTTGTGCATTGACCAAATAATTTATATTTACATCATTAGCTTATGTTTAAAATGTTAATTGTAATAGAAATTATCCAGTTCTATTTTATAATTTATTCAAAATTCTCCATTCGTCCGTCAATAATTGAATAATTTATTTTCACTGTTTTAGAGTATTTATTCTATGATTTTTTTGATGAATCTTTAAACATTTTAAGTTAAATAATTTATATGCATATCATAATTTACAATATTCTTTTTTCTAAATATAGTTTTTATGATTTTTTTAATATTTATTTTTGTTAAAATTTGAGTTAAATACTGAATCTTAAAACTTTTAAATGAAAGGTTAAATTATTGGCTCATAGGACTATATTTCTATCCACTTCTATTTGAATAAACGAGTAGGTTCTACTAATCACTTAATACCACGAGTCATCCTTATCGTATTATTGGAAAAACGAAGTAACTGGTAGAAATCAGGGTAAAAATCAGAAGCATGGGGAAGAATACGACCCATAAGAATTGAATGAATAAACACGCAACACGCTGATAATAACCTTGATAATAACCCGGATAAAAATACAAAAAGAAGGAACGAGAGAGTAGGCTAGGGCTGAGATCGAGCCGAGCCGAGCCCGAACCTTGCAGGTTCGAGCTCGAGCTCGTTACTATTTGGGCTCGGCTCGAGTTCGGCTCGAGCTCGTGAAACTAGCAAAACAGGGCTCGAGCTCGGCTCGACAAAAGTTCGGGCTCGGCTCGAAGCTCGTTCGAGCTCGACTTGTTTGCGGCTTGGAGCAGACTGCAAATCATCGGACTAGGGCTGAGATCGACGAGTGGGAAGCTCGACAAGGAAGGTCGCGAGTTCTCGCCAGTTTGGCGCCTGTTTGTGGCGGAGAGGGCTAGGACAAGATCGTCGGAGCCTGGGGAGGGCTTCATCGGCCCTGCTATAGCTGATTGGAGCCTGGGGAGGGCTTCACCGGCCCTGTTGTAGCTGATCGGAGCCCCCTTGACATGCTGGAGGCGGAGCAGAGGTGGTCGAGGCGTTGCGACGATGGTTTCGACGACGAAGGGTTGCAGTGGAGGCGGAAGGTTATAATGAAGGGTATAAGTGTAATTTCAGGTGGGCTCAAAAAAGCTCGCGAGCCCATCGAGCCGAACGTCACGAGCTTGAGCTTGGCTCGTTAATTATTCGAGCCTATAACTTGGCTCGAGCTCGAGCTCGAGGCTCGTGAAGCTCGGCTCGTTAAAGCTCGAGCCGAGCTCGGCTCGGCCCGATTCGTTTCACAGCCCCAGAGTAGGCTAATCTTTCTCATCAGTCTCTCCTTCCAGTAAAACACTGAAACGGCAAAGAAGATGAAGAAGACGGGTACGAGTCTTGGAGCCAAAGCGCTGCCTTTCACGTTTGTGGTGCACGCACTGGTGCCAGTGCGATTATGGTCTTGGTTTGGTGCATCCATTACATAGGTGGATTGGCATGGGAATCCTCAAACAAAAACCTCATCTTCAATGTAACACTCTTTTCCCTTCCTTCTCCTGCTTCTTATTCTTTTTGTTTTCCGTCTATTCTACCATGTGGTAGTGTCATTGCTAATTGCTGTTTTCATGTTTTTGTTGTTATTGTGATCAATTTAGCAGGCTCTTGCTAAATTGCTTTTGATGACCATTATATGGTTTTTTTCATGTGTTTTGAACTCAAGGTCCTGTTTTATTTTGCATCACACCGAGTCTTGTAAAGAAAATATAGTACTCCCTCCGTCCCTGAAAAGTTGTCCTGTTTGACTTTGCTGTTTCAAGGTTCATTGTTTGACTCAAATTTTAACAAAGATAAATTGTTTTAAAAAATTCAAAAAAAATATATTTGGAAAATTTAGATTGCAAATATGAGACACCCATGAAATATTTCATTTTGGATGTCTAAACATTCATGGAAAATAATCATAGATTAAATACTGTGAAACTGTCAAAACAAATGGGACAATTATTCAGGAACGGAGGGAGTACTAGATATCCTCTTTCCCTTGCTTGTTGCCATTTCATTAGACTTTGAGAACACCTCTATACCGATTAGGTTGCTTCAGGAGTAATATCTTGCATGAACTTGCAGTGCCTGTATGAACTATGTGAGTTTGGCCAAGTTCCCAACAACTGACATATTATGAGTTATGACTCTCCATTTGCTTGGTTTATGCTGCTGCTGACTGCTTCTGGTGTCTGTTCTGCTTATTAATACTTCTACCTGTGTAGACAGAGTCGGATTCCAACGTTTCAGTTTGATTTCAGTTTGAGTACGGACCTGTAGAAAATAACTTTTAACTGAAAAGAAGAAAAGAATAATAGATGAGCTGGAGAATTCAGAAAAGAAAAGGAAAAAAAAACTTATAAAAACAAGGCTGAATACTTTGGTAAGCAGTTTGATTTGATTGGCTGAAAAATGGTTAACTGATTGATCTAAATTTCAATGTTGTCTATGCCTAGTGATCACTTAGCAGAACTTGAGCTAAATTATTACTCTTCCTAAGTGGTTAATTTTTCTCACCCTCTGTATGACTGGGAAGGGTCTCTACAATATGTGCCTCAATTTATATGATTAACATTGTTCTGTCAGTCTTATATGGAGCCTTGTAAACTTCACAGCCATTGCTACCGTCTTATATGGAGCCTTCGTTATACTATCAGTCTGTTCTCCGTCATCCGCACAAGATGATAACAGCTACTCCGCTGTATAGGTACAATCTCGCACCTTGTAGATATATGTAGAGTAAACGAGTATAGGGTTCACCTTCTTGTTTGGTTGTTGGGTTTACTGCTGGGCGTGCTCATCTTTACATTTTCAGAAAGTTGTATTCCTGTTGTATATCTACAAGAGTTTATCATTACGTGAAAGAAAGTGTTCTATTCCTATTTTAATTTAGAGAAATAAAGAAAAATGCTAGTAATAGTTGTTTTAACACTTGCTTACTTCATAAAAAAAACATTTTACTACTCTTTCCGTCCAAAAAGATTTAAACATTTGACCGGATATGTAAATCAATAAGTATCGAAGATTTGATGATAATAAAATAAAATTGTCATATGAGAAAAGAGAATTCCAAAATATATACAAGTACCCCCAACTGTAATGACTCAATAAATAAGGACTTGAAATAAAACTAGTCTAATCTCGAACTTTCAACTATGAGGCAAGGCAAGTAGAGATTCTAGAGAACTAGCATGGTGGCACTAGTAGGGTCACCTTGAATTTTTCAATAATTTTAAGGGTAAATTACAAAAATCTCGTAAGTTACACATAGATGGAGTTACTCCCTCAACCGGATCTCCCTCAATTTTTCTTCTAAAATACTTTCTCCTTTCTATTTTCTTTGCAATATACATTATTTATGAAATAATTTATGATTTTTTATCTTATACTCATAAAATCATGAAAAACACATGATTTGAATTTCTTTGTTTAGATTGATGTTTGACTCGAATTTTAATGAAGATAAATAGTTTTAAAAAATTCAGAAAAAATATATTCGTAAAATTTAGATTTCAAATTATGATACACATATGAAATATTTAATTTTCGGTGTCTAAACATTCATAAAATAAATCATAGATTAAATACTGTGAAACTGTTAAAACAAATGGTGGAGTCTTTTGTGGACGGATGAAGTATATTTTATATGAATTATAACTGAAAATATGTAGATTCTAAATATATTTTTTCTAATTTCATTAACAAATACATTTTTAAAAAGTTTAAGTTAAACTATAACCCAAAAGTGAACTGTATCAAAGAAATTAAAACGGAGGGAGTAATAAGAAAATCACTCTAACTAAATACTATAAGTTTCTTATTCCAAACATTTCGGCCCTAACAATTTTATTTATTCACATTTTTACATTTCTATCCCACCCAACCCGATGCCATTCTCGGCATCGCAACACTAAGTCTCGGTAGTGGCCTTAGCATTGAGTCGTGATGCCTCTTTTGTCATCGAGCCTTGTTGACGTTGAAACCTCTCAAATCTATCTAGCATCCCTACTCATCGGTCACGTATTATCTGAGCCACAACGTTGCCACTTGGTTTATCTACCGCAATAGGGGTAGGGTAGAGGGTCGTCGTCGCAAGTAGTGGTCATCACTGTTGGCAAGGGTGGTGGGTGGGTCGATGGGGAACGAGGTGTGAAATTGGTAAAACTATTAGATTAGGGTAGAATTATTTAGGTTAAAAAACTTAATGTGTGATCAACCTAATAATTTAATAAAAAGTTTAGTGGAGTTAATGTTTGAGGAGTGATTTACATTGTTAATCTTACCTGGGATAAATTAAAAAGTGGGAGGATTAAAATGCTATAAATTTTTTAGTTAAGGAATTTAATCACACCGAGCTATAATTTATGAACTAAAATGTGTTAGTATAAAAGAGCTGCAAGAAAGACCCCAGTTTTCAATTCACACCCGCAAAACTTTATGGGCTTGAAGGGTATGCCGCTCGGTTGGCTCAAAAAGCGACATCCAATTGTTTGATGTTTCTTCATCAGCAAGGAATTCTTTATTGATTAATCCCCTAAATAAACCCATCCAACGGCCAGATCCATGAAAAGATGGCATTCAAGTTAAGCAGCTTTATTCACAAAAAAAAAAAAAAAGGAAAACAGAAGAAGAAACGAAACAAAACAAAACAATTTAAGCAGCAAACGAAAACTAGTGATCAAGGTTCAAAATTAAATAAATCCATGTCAATTGATTTCACTTGCCAAATAAAAACATCTACAACAATGCTAGTTATGAGATTTCTAAGTCAAAATATGATTAGAAAAAATAGATAAAGTAGATAAATTTATGATCCAACAACACTAGCTATCACACAAGCCATAATAGCTTTAGTTATTTGACTTTCTAAATTTGGAAGTAAGGAGATAGATTTTATTACAAACTATATGATAAATATGGTTGATTTTAAATCAATAATTATTGTTACTAGCTACTATAACTAACATTGATGCAATAACAATATTAAAATCACTACCCAATATAATTTTTTTGTTATTTTGATTACAATTTAACTTAAAATTAGATAGCATTGTTATATACACTCTAACCAACTAACTTTACTGTCAACCTAGGCAGGCAACTCAAATCTACCAATTACACCCTCAAAATTATTAACTTTTCTCTAAAAGTGAAACATGATAGGATTAGCTGTCATTGATTAAATGGAAAGCAAGTCGCCTATTAACAAGCTAAAATGCAATTATCCTTTGTTTAGGAAGTCTCACGTCATCCTCTGCCAACGCATTATACCTACCGTCCAGCAGCTCAATCATCGGTTCTACAGTTAAACATCTCAACTATAATATCACAACCAACTCCCTTCTCTTCTTCTCCCTCTCTCTGATTCAATCACACACATGGCTGATCAACAAACCAAACAGCCGGATTCTCTGCCAGAACCGCCCTCCGACGCTCCCATGGAAGCCACCGACGAGAAAGCCGTCGTTCCTTACACAGCCGAGCTACCGCCTGAGAAGGAGCCCAAACAAGTCCCTCTACAGGAAGAAAGTAAACAGTTTTTTTAAATTTCTTTCTTTGCTAGTCACTCTCTGTTTTCAAACTTCTCCACAAGTATCTGGTGTGAACATTATCAAATTCGGATCGAAAGATGCTGAATTTGATCCCAAAAGTCTGAAACTTTTCGCATGATCATTAAAAAGCTGTGTTCTTTGGGCATGGCAGAGAAAGGAGAAAATGATGAAAAGAGCTCCGATTTAAAGGGTTCTTCACGTCGAGGTAATTTAGGCTCAACATAGCCTGTTCCATGTATGTAGTAGTATGGTTTTCTAGCTTAATCAGTCAAATTATGCTTACATGTGAAGTAATTGGGAGTTTTTTTCTTCTTAATAAAAAATGAAAACTTGAACCCTTCTAGAATATGATTACTCCTATAACGCGAAGAGGAGAGCAGAAGCTTCTAATTTTAGATGCGGGTGTGATTTTACTGATTTGAAGCATCTATTGTTGGGTTCCCAACAGATGCTCTGCTGGCAAGAGTTGCAACAGAGAAGAAGTTGTCACTCATCAAAGCTTGGGAAGAG
This sequence comes from Stellera chamaejasme, assembly GCA_024586325.1. Classification (NCBI taxonomy): domain Eukaryota; kingdom Viridiplantae; phylum Streptophyta; class Magnoliopsida; order Malvales; family Thymelaeaceae; genus Stellera; species Stellera chamaejasme. The sequence continues at coordinate 4,995,110 of CM044982.1, read as the reverse complement.
AATGAAAAGTCGAAAGCAGAGAACAAGTAAGAGAGACTGTTTATGTTTATTTCTACTAACGTTCACAAGCTTATAAGAGTAAGAAAAACAGAAACTAGGAAGAGATATGATATTTTTAGTGGATTGTTTCTGTAAAGTTCCACATTTTGGCACATTAGTGACTGAGAATTTGCAAACCCTGGAACAGAGCTCAGAAGAAGCTTTCAGCTGTCGGGTCTTGGGAGAACACTAAGAAAGCATCTCTAGAAGCTGAGCTCAAAATGATTGAGGTGAGAAAATAGTCCTCTTTCTCTGAAAATGGTGGGACAGTAATTTCAAGGAAACCCAGACGCTCCAATGCAACACATGCGGGAAAAAAAAAACAATTTTCTTTTTCAACTGAAACAATATATTTCTCATGCACGGAGGAGTTGGTGAATCATTTTTGTGTGACCAGGAAAAGTTGGAGAAGAAAAAAGCTGAATACACGGAGAAAATGAAGAACGAGATAGCTATGATTCACAAAGAAGCAGAGGAAAAGAAAGCCATGGTTGAAGCCAAGAAAGGGGAAGAGCTTCTCAAAACAGAGGAAAGAGCTGCCAAATACCGCGCAACCGGGACCACCCCCAAGAAGATATTTCGTTTTTTATAAGCCCTGAATCCTCATAACTTTGATCATCTATAGATTATAAATCCTGGCATCTGTTTGGCCTCATTCAATTAGCTCACTTGTTCCACTGATATGATTATTACGCTTCATTGTCACGTGTGAATTTGTAACTTTTCTGCATGTACAGAACAATAGTCGTTGAATTTATAAGGAAGTTTGATGCAACGTTAGAATCACTAGGAATAGGCGTTAGAGTTTAAAGCACAAATTTTCAGATCACTCTGAAAACTACAGCTTTGCCAATATGTTGTTCTCTTAGAAGACTAAAATCAGGAAAGCAAGAGAAACTATATACCACTACACAAAAAGCCTCTACCTGCAGATGCTTTAACCTAAATATAGCTTTCAGTCAAAGCGAATACTCAAAAAAGTTCGAGTCCGAGAAGTTGCCTTCTTGGTCTCGAAAGAATCCCAGGCTGTCATCAGGAATATTCAGAAGCAGCTTCATTTGCGTGTCGGAAGAATCTGAGAATCCTTTGGAACTAAGTGAATCCGTGTCCTTATGAACGTTGGAAATGGTGGCTTCTTCCTGATGCCACTGATCCGGTTCTTCTATCTTCACTGAAAAGGATGTATGAGAGATTGAACTCTCACATGCCTCTTTCTCCTTCTTTGGCAGTCTGCAGTTTTTCCTAAATGCTTCTCCAACTTCAGAGTGCCACAACCTGAGATAGATATCACAGTATGGGTTGGCTTTGGTGGGTGAGCAGTAAACTGAGGAGCCCCTAGAAAGGCGTGCCTCGGCCTCAAGCCGAGCACTTTCCCATTGAACCATGTGCCGCGTTGAACGGCAGCTCGATGCGGTGCTCGGCTCGGAAGGGGCCGGGGACAGTCGTGCAGGCAAGGTTGTGGCTATGGGGTTGGAATGGAGACGCTTCCTTAGATGAGTGTTCCAAAAGTTCTTAACTTCATTATCAGTTCTTTGCGGAAGATAAGATGCTATAGCTGCCCACCTGCAAGTAACGACATGCAGTAACTGAAGACACTCATAGGATACAAAAGGTAGAATCTTTCAGACTTCACAGTTGAAACAACTGGGGACCAGACAAGGGAAATTTATGACATTTGGTTGCACAAAATGGATATTTCCAGTGGTCCAACTCCAATCATGTTGCGATGTGTCGAAACAAAAAGTGAAGCAGGATGAGACTTTAGATGTGACTCCTCAAAGTCCCAATTTCCAGTAACGTAACAGATGGCGAAGTTTCATCCGAGGAAAGAAATGGTAATGGCAGCCTATCTAGCATCTACTGCCAAATTGCTGTTCTGAATTTCTGCACAAGTAACAAAGTAAAGAATTTTCCCCTGTAGTCTAATGAAGATAGAAGTAAGCACCTGTTACCAAGAGTCTGATGAAGGTTGATGATGATTTCTTCTTCGTCAGGGGTAAAAGGGCCTCGCTTTATATCAGGCCGGAGATAATTCTTCCATCTCAGCCGGCAACTCTTCCCACACCGCTGCAGGCCTTGCAACAGCACCACAAATGATAAAACTGATCATCAAGTGTCAAGTTTAATTCTTTCACCCAACCCAACTAGTCCCTAGTCCTCATTTCAACGCCACGCCCTAAAGCTCGAGCCTTTTCCAGGATCATCTACGCCAACTATGTGTCTAGCTAGCTGTCAATCAGCTCAGGTCACAGGAATGAAGAAAGAAGAAAACCCCAGAAACCAAAAAGAGCGAGGAGGATGTTTAAGCGAGAAACCTGCAAGTTTAGGAACACTGCGCCAGCTGCCATGGCCGTGTGTGTTGATGAAGTGAACCAAGCGGTCATCTTCCTCCTGAGACCAGGGTCCTTTCTTGACTTCATCCTTGTGACAGCAAGGCGATCTTCCCATTTCTTGAGTGTTCCTTACCCTCGGTCAGAAGAGAAACGAGGCTTTCAAGAATAATAAGAGAGGATTTGATGAGGAAGACAGACAGGGGAAGAGACGAAAGAACAAAGCAGAGGCGACAAGGATTGATGAGACTTGTCAATGGGGGGGTTTGAATGCGTAATGTGTTTGTAATAAAGTGACGGTGCGACAGCGAAAGGGTAAAGAAAGAAAGAAAGTAGTCCATGCTCTCTCTGGCTTCTGCATTTAATTCTAGCTTTCGAACTCAATCTCTAAGGACAGGGCTTGCACCCAGGTTCCCCCCGAATTTATGAAAGCAAAATGGCCGATGGCAGGGCCTATAAAAGCATCATCATTATAACTTCAAAATTTTACTCATATTATGGGCAGAAAACAAATAGGAAGACGACGACGACGATACCAGTATAAGTTGCAACATTGTTGTTCTTTTCTTCTGAGGTTAAAGATACAGGAGGAGCATTAGGGAGAGCCAAAAGTAGTAGAAATAGTTGAAGGTAAAAAGTGGAAGAAGAACTGTAAAACTCCATAACATGTGATACTAAAATGTAGTGAAAGAATAGAGTTACTCCTCAATTCATCCCTCGAAAATGATTCATTTCTCATTTTAAAGTTGTTTCAAAGTAATTACTTCCTTAAATTAAAAAAAGAAAAGACTTCCTCGTTCGTTCCCAAAAGATACATTGTTTGGTTGGACATAAAACTTGAGGTAAACGTAGATTGTGGAGCAGAAAAGTAAGATATGTCAAAAAAGAAAAAAGTGAGATGATAGCATAAGCATTGAAATATGTCGACTATAAAGGAGTATCGTATTCTTTTGCAACTTTTACATATGTGATTTACGTCATCCTTCCACAAAAATTTATGGACAAATTAAAAAAAAATCCTCTAGAGTATAGATTTGGTTTCACTCTATTTTCGAAAATCGTGTGCTACTATTAGTTTGACCAATTGATTTTTAGGCGTAATTACACTAGTAGTGCTTTAACACTTTCAATACTAACAAATCTACCATAAATTCTTCCTCTTCCACCCTTAGCACACCTCCCCCCCATCAACCACCCTCCCTCTACCAGACTGCAACAAGAAGCCTAGGTCGTCATCCCCAGCCTAGGTGCTACGAATGATGAGGGTGAAGAGCGTGGAAAAGGTGGCAATGGTTAGTGAGGGGCACGGCGGTCGATCGGTTGGTGGGTGTAAGGGTTGAAAATGTTATGGTAGACTTATTAGGGTTGGAATTGTTGGAGCACATTAGTGTAATTAATCCTAAATTCTAACTTTCAAACTAATAGGAGTAATAGTTAATGGGGGGGGGGGGTGTAGGTTTTCAAAATTAAACAGTGAACTCTAAGTTTTCCCTAAAACTTAAGGGTGTGTGTTTGTGAATTGCCCAAAATTTATGTTTCAGTTTGGGAAAAGGAACTATTTTTGTTACTCTCGTTAGGTCACCTTTTACCATTATTTCTGAAAAATAGGTCTTTTTTTGTCATCGACATTTACTCTTTGGATAGTTTTTGTCACCCTTCATTAAGTCTTTTAAGGTGAACGTCACCATAAACCCTAAATTTTTTTTTAAAAAAAATCTACAAATTCACTCATCTCCTACACCACTCTTCATCTTCATCCTTCTTCTCCTCATTCACTTATCTCCGAGGCCACCCACCTCCAACAAGATGTGGGCAGGTTAGGCGAGGTGTAGGGTATGTCAGACGAGTTGCAGGGCAGGGTTCATCATGGTTCAAAATAGCCCAACGAGGTGTAAGGCAGGTCTGGCGAGGTGCAAGGCTTGTCCAACGAGGTGGGCAGATCCTACGATGTGCAAGGTAGATCCCCCAAAATGAAGTTTGAAGCCCAGTAACAGGTGACATTTGCACTAAAATCAATCATTTTTCTTACAATGAACTAAAAGAATTGGGCCAAGAACAAAATGTCCAATATCCCCCAAAGCCCAGCGAAACCAAGAGATGGAATTACAAGCAGCTCCAAGTCCCTGATGCTCTAAATGCTCAAGGGTCAGTCCATACATGCTAAGAAACAGGATTAACAAAAACCACAACCTATTATTTCCATCAAGAGTCTATACACAAATGAGCGTCATCGAATTACAAGCAGCTCCAAGTCCCTGATGCTCTAAATGCTCAAGGGTCAGTCCATACATGCTAAGAAACAGGATTAACAAAAATCACAACCTATTATTTCCATCAAGAGTCTATACACAAATGAGCGTCATTACAACACATTGTTTCCCTCACAATACTTGACAAAGAAAATCCATCTGACCATTACTTCCATGCCAAGAAAATCACAAACTTAAAAACTAGTCTTCAATGTTTGACACCCCAACCAATGTAATTTGGAAACCAGAAAAGTGAAAAGTAATCTCACATTTTACCCATCCAATTAACTTGAACTTATTCTCTCACAAAGATCACTTCTTTAAATAGAAAATACAAACTACCCTTCAGACTTCTCTTCATTCACGTTTATGAACACACCCAAGATAGTCAAATTCTGCGTAGCTTTGTCAGTGCACTATGGCACTACAACATATCGGCTGATCTCACCTTTGTACTTGGGGTAGTAGTGATGAGGGGTAGTGATGAAATTTGTGAATTTTACAAAATCCTCACCTTTATTCTTCCATTTTTATTCTGTTAACCCTGAGAAGTTTGGCTTGGAGGGGCAATTTGATAAATAATTGTAACCGAAATTTTTATAACAGGAGCATAGAGCCTTTTAACTCCAGGAACCATTTGCCATAAGGGTTGAGAACGAGCCGAGCTAAGCCCAAACCTGGCAGGCTCGAGCTCTAGCTCGTGAAAATGAGGCTCGGCTCGAGCTCGATTTTTCGGGCCCGAGCTCGGCTCGTAACAGGTTCAAACTCGACTCGAAAGCTCGTGAGGCTCGATTAAGGAATAACTCATTTAGACTCGATTATAAAATTCGGTTCGATTAGGCTCGAAGTGACTCGTGAAGCTCAAAAAAATTGAAATAAATTACATTAATTCAATAAAATATTCTTAAATTTCACAAATTCGAATTCGAATCTAATAAGCTCAGGCTTGACTCTGCTCGAATCTAATAGACTCAGACTCGACTCATTTGTTTTGGCTCGTGTAGGCTCGCGAGCCTCATCGAGCCAAATCTCTAAGGCTCGAGCTTTGCTCGTTTAATAAATGAGCCTAAAAAAGGCTCGAACTCACTCGACAGGCTCGTTTGAGCTCGGGCTCAGTTCGTTTCACAGCATAACACTACAATAAACCAACTCTTCAGTGCGATATTGAGGCGAGGACAGCGTCTTCTTCTGTTAACAATAGGCAGAATCTAATCCGTATAAGTTAGTTGGATACACGATCCTCAAGTTACAACCCATTAACCACAAGGCAAACCTTTTCTTACTGCTCCTAAGGCCAAGAACTTACAGATACAGTAAACAAACGATGAATAATAACCCTAGTAATCAAGAACTGTGCTGACAGTGATCAGTACACATAATAAAACAGTATCAGAGAACACAATAGTTTAACTAAATGATAATCAGGGATCGTCAAGTTAAAGGAGTCAGCTTCCTAATAGCTACGAAACCCAAGCACCACAAAAACCTCTTGATGTCTCTGAACGGTGTGATCAGTTCTTATGACTTCAGATACCATGTGAGACTCGACCTCAAGGGCATCGCCTTTCATGCAATTGTAAGAATCCAAACACATTGAAGTCATGTTGAAGTGATCATATTGAACTGGAATCTAGAGAGCTGCTGAGGGATGGTTGATATGACTGGTCCATATCTCTGTTTCATGATTTTAATACCATGCATTACTGAGATGATAAAAAAAACAAGTCTATACAAGAAAAAAGTAGATAAAGTTTGACATAGAATATCAATATTTATACAACTTTTGGAGGTACAACATATATCTGAAATATGATTAATATGGACATATATTCCAGTCAAACAAGTGAGATTTCAGGGACCCAAATGAAATACTTTATATTTATATTTATTATTATCCTTAACTTCCTTAAAGCCCACGCTTTTGCTTAGTGCTTTGTGCTTTCGGACCCTTAGCGCTTTAGTGCGCTTTTCGCTTTTAATAACCTTGATTTGAAGTAAACTAATCATACTCTTCAGCACGCACAATTAAAGTGTCAAAATTACTTCTAAAAAATCAGACTTAGTCTGTCCCTCCAGAAAAGGAAACAACTATTTGACGGGAAAAAAAGAACCTGTCCTAAATATCAGTAAGACAAAATCCAATCGATATTCAATCATGTTCCACACAATGCACGTTGATTTTGCAATATCAAGCTTGTAATGGAATATGACTATAGCATCTATCTCAACTCATAATAGTATCATGATATGTTTCCATGCAAGAAGGTCAATATATAAGGGTGCCATACCTGAACATTATCATAGAGTTCAAACAATGGTACTGCAAGAAGCTTCAAATTTTTTGGTACTGCAAAGTATTCTCTCTCAGACAGGTGAACGATAAATAGCTTCTTGCATTCCTGCATAATTTGTTAGAAACACATTAGAGAAAAGAGTATAACGAAAACCAGAGTCATAATCAATACAGTGCCTAAAGCCATGGAGAACATTACCTTTGGCTTTGTGATGTGAGGAGGACAATAGGGGTACATAATGGTCTCGAAGTTGGGTCTCCACCAAATAGCCACACACTCACCGATCTGCAGAAAGGCAAAGTCAAGAAAACTTATACTTTCGACACACATAGAACCTCATCATTCTAGGAGTAAAGCTACAAAGAATATTTACAGCTCAAAGAATTCAATTTACAAGAAAAACCATATGCCTTTTCTCTTTCAAGCTCATGTTATCGACATCTCTACTTCTTAACTAGTGACACACAGACAAACCACACATGCCAAATATACTTCCAGCACTAGACTGACTTTGAAACATAAGAAATTTTCTACAATCCACTTCTTCCTTTCGCATCCCTGGTAATGAGTCCTTTTGCACTATGCCAGTCTTTCTCCCTCCAAATACAAGGACTGTTTCCCTTTAACGTGAAAAAAATTGAAGGCCAAAATCACCCCCCCTCACTGGCAACACAACGCATTCTCCTAAGCTTCCCCAAGATACCTAATTAAACCTCAATGTGAATCTATCCTTTGATCCTATCCTAATCATCTGACTTGAATATCCCAAGCATCCTACAGAGAAACATCGCAAAAATTCCAATCTTAAAATACAAGTTTTTTAATACAAGTTTTTTTAAGAAGAACCATGCCTGCCAATCAGGCACAAGTGCAGGTGAATTGGCACCAAGCTTGCTGGTAAGCTTCCTTTTCAAACCCTCAACCTCTGTGTCAGAATAAGAGATAAAGTTACACAGAGAACAGCTTTACGAAGTGGTTCAAAAAGAGCCAGAAAATAGGTGAAGGAAAAGCATACCATTCTCTCCTGGCTTCAAGCGTCCACCTGGAAGCTTACAAAATGTATTCCCAATTTGAAGCAGAAGAATATGTGGATGATTATGCTCTTGAACCTTAACAAATATATTACAGTAAGCAATTAAGCTTAGGACACTACATAATTTCATATCCGGACCTATTCAATGCAAAATGACACCTTTCTACTCTGAAGTTGAAATAACATACACGTAAATCAGACTTTAAAGGAGACTAGTTTCTGTTCTTTTTCCCCTCCATTTAGAAAGGAGGTGGAATCCTCCAATTTCATTTATACAAATATGCCAAGCGGCACTTACAATATAAGCCATGGGGCTACACAAAGTAAAGCAAAGCCATGGCCAAAACGAGGAAAAAAAATACATCACTCAGACCTGAAACTAATCACAATCGTAGATACATTGACTGAACAAAACATAATAGAGTTACAGAGGAAATTACAATAACATTTTTCTGTCCATCAACCCTCTTGCATTAAACAATACTGCTGGGAAGGTAATGTTCAGTAAAAAAATTTAACCACAAGATCAGCTGCCTCATGATTAAAAATAAACTCTTTAACTAAATTCCTCAAAAATAGTGCCAAAAAATCAACACAGTACCCTCTTATAGAGAACCACCAAGTAACCCCAAATTTCAGCAAAAAGTGGTTACCAAAAGGCTTAAAGGCTAATTGCAATGAGGTTCAAATGGATAGACAACTACATATCTGCAAGGTCCAGGGAGACCTCCATATCCACATGGGCGAATAACTTATAGAACTCGAATCAAATCATGACATCAAAAGCATGTATACTTTACTGAAACATTCAGATAGCAATTAATTGAGATAACACAGCAAGGACTAAGGCTCTACAGATGATTACCATCCCAAAAGAAAAATATGGTCCTACGTGTTTCCCATTGAAGTAAACGCATTGGTTTACATGATTCTCATTGTTACTTCACTTATGTCCCCCAAAAATCGATATCTAAAAGCTAACACTATATATGCCACAATAATTTGAAAAGTCTCTTCACATGAAAATTAATTTTCTACAATACCTTTTTAATTTTATAAGAAAAGGTTTCAGCGTTTCATACTTCTTAAAGTTCAGAGTTTCAGCGATAATCTAAGCTTTAAATAATCAACATAGATATGAACAGAAAAATATAATGCAATTAATTTATTGTGAAATGAATATGCAAAGCATAACATTGATGGAAGCAAGATAAAAGTACCAGCAAAATTGCTTCAACGCTTGATCTCATGCCTTCTTTCATATAACTGCAGATCAAGACCAACGAAAAGTCAGAACTCGATGCCAAAGACAAAAGTGCGGTGATAATATTGCCATCTACCCATACAAAACAGAGATTCCTAAAGGTTCCTAAATCGTATCATCATTACCAATACGTCAATTCATTTCTATCCTAGCCCTTTACATGGTTATCCTAGATTCCTAGAGAGGCCCAAGGATATTACCTAATTGGGGTTCAACTAGGGTTTTTCAGATCTTCCTCAAATTACTCGAGGATCTATGAAAAAAACGACTTGACTCTTAAGTGAAGGAAAACACAGGGGAAAAAATCATTACTTGACTTTCATGCGAGCGAGACGATCAGCGACGGAGGTGTCCTTCTCCATCTTCGGTTCTTTGGTGCCGAAGGTATAGCTCGACAGCGGGTATGTGTTCACCACTGGTGACATTACCATCTCGGTGACCTACCTTCAGAATTTCCAGTGAAGATATCAGATGAGATGAGTAGACGACGGCGGAGATCAGAGGTGAACGGGAGCTTTACAAAGTTCGAACCAGTTGCTAGGCTCCCAACTTATAGATCGTACTTCCACTGCTAGACACGCTAGTCCTGGCCGATAATTTAATTCAACGCTGTTAATCCTTCAATGAAAATGATTCACTAATCTAAATGGTTCAGTTACAGGTAATCCGGAAATCAGGCCCAATTAACTGAATAATTATATATCTACCTCTCATTTTTTCAAGTACTCTAGGTGGGTGGAAATTTACCAATTAGATGGTGCACATATATGTAGGTACACATAGCAATATATAGAGAAAATATGTAGGGATAATTTAGACATTTAGTATTTTTTAGTGGATTTGGGTTAAAACTGTTTTGTAAATTAGACATCTAATCTACTATGTGTAGATATGTGTAGCATATCAAGACTCATGGAAATTCAGCGATGATAAATAACATTAACGAATTAAATTACTATACTACCCTAAAACTGGGACTTTGTACGACACCGTTTCAGAAAAAGTTTAAAGCGGTGTTTAACAGGTCCTGTTACTTTGTTCACTTTATCATTTTGGTCCTTAAACGTCAACCAAACATTTAGGCACACTCCACAACTCTAGACTTTGTCGATTCACTGGAGTGACCATTCACCACACTAATCCACCATGACTTTACTCCTTAGTGCACTAACATACCAATGCCTATAAATGTCTTGATATTGATTATATATTCCCTTCGTTATAGTGGGAGGCTAATAAAATTTGTGTTATTATAAATTTGAAGTTATACAAATATATTAATATCTTAAGTAGAGGAATTGTAGGAGTTTAAGTGTTTAGTTTCTGAGATGAGATGGTGAGAGCAATTTCATGTATATTATCCGTCTAAAAAAGATTCAATTTTATTCATTTTTGAGCTATCTCAAAATGATTTGATCGTTTCTTTAAAATGAAACTTTTTAACACAACTGTTACATTTTAACCCTCAGCTTTCCTTCTCCGCCTAAAAAGTTACTTTTGTCTTATATGATCATTTTATTTTATTACCCTTAAGTCTTCAACACTTATTAATTTTTATGCCTTGTCAAATGTTTGAAACATTTTGAAACAAAGGGAGTATAGTATAAAAATATGTGTATAATAAGTTGTTAGTATTAATTATGTGGGGCAAATGAAAATATAGAGTTCAAACTTGTTCTGAAAATACATATGGGTAAAGTGCATCGTTAGTCCCTTATCTTTCACTATTGTCCAATTCAGATCCTACTTTAAGAATTTATCCTGCTGAAGTCCCTTATCTTTCATTTTCGGTTCATGGATGGTCATTCCCGTTAGTTTTACAGTTAACTTTTTTGATTTCTTTTGCATTTTTACGCAAATACCCTTACAATTATACTTTAATTACACATTTAATATAAACTAGCTTGTACCCCCTCCTTCGGGACGGAAAAAAAAGAATAAAATGCAAATTATAGTAAATATTATAATTTATATGATTGTAAATATTATAATTTATAAAATGCAAATTATAAAATCCCTCTGTATGCTTCAACGATTGAAAATTATATTCAATCATACCCTTACAATTATACTTTAATCTTGTTGTATAGAAGCTCACATTTAATAGATACATTGGTTTGTCTCACCTCTGGTTGTTGTTCTTTGTATAGATGGGATCCGAAATGTTGTATTTATAGTAGAACATCTAGGTCATCCAAAGTTTCAAATAGTTTTTTTCCGCTTCGAGTTTCAATTTTGATTATTGAATTCGAAATTTAAAGTTTTGGAGGGAAATGTTTAAATTGGATTCTTTGCCTAATTTTGATTATTGAATTTCGAATTTTAAAGATTGGATCTCCATTTTCGGATTTGTTGCAACAGATTAGTTTATTTACTATTACTTAACTGTCCTCACCCCTAGATTATATTTATAAAAAATGTCATTTCAACTATACTACACTCCTAAAATAAAAAGGGACACGTGTCGTCATGAGAATACTCTAAAAAGAAAAAGACAAAAACATCTCTCTGTATGCTTCGCTTTTATAAATTAATAATAGATATGGTCATTAAACTTTTAATTCATGTACATACGAGTCCCTAAAAATTTTTCTTTTACTCTTAATTTCTTCCTTTCTCTTCATCTTTTCTCTTTGTCCTCAACACATTCATTTTCAACGCTTTCGTCTTCTGTCAGGTTTTGTCCATTCCTTGATCTTTCTTTATCTCATATTCATTCTAGTAGCTCCAATGGCTTACTTTACAGGTGTTCAATGAAATAGACGGCAGGGACATGGAGAAGATAAACGTATTTAGGGGCATACCGGAGAGCTGGGTTTTCATAACCATCATCCTTTCCACTATTGGTTTCCAGATCATTATAGTGGAATTCTTGGGAACTTTTACAGACACGGTTCCATTAAGCTTGGACCTGTGGCTAGCCAGCGTTGTCATTAGATCTGCAAGTTTAATAGTTGCAATCATTCTTAAGTGCATCCTTGTCAAGGAAACCACAAAGCAGCCCATGATGGCTATGAACGACTTCCTACTGGTCCGAATCATATGGCCTGAAAGATTAAACCAGGTGACTGCGGACATGATTAGATGTAGAGTTTCAATTGTACTACCTCACAAATTAATTTTGCGGACACGATTAGATGTAGAGCTTGGGGTTGAAATCTGGGTCGGCCATGCACTCCCCGCGTCACCATGACGAGAACCTTGGAGGTCGAGGATGACCCTCGTTGGTTCAAGTAAACTCACTGGAACCATCATCGTCGGAACCATTGTTCCATGTTGAAGGTTCACCGTTGAAGCGACGGAGAGGATTTGACGGGTTCACAGTCCTCACCTAGCAAAAACCCCATCGGTGACCATCTGCTCCTTCGATCCTCTAAATCACAGAACGAGCAGCAACCGAACTTCAGATCTATATCTACTTGACACCACAACCCAACCATTCATGTCCTTCCTCTTCCAGAATCCAATTCGTCTCCGTCCTAGCTAGATCTACAGGAGGAAGCCACCATCAGAACTCAGCCGCTGCCGCTCCAATTCTTGTTAATTGCTCGCAAGCAGTTGCTCCAAATAGAGAAGAAGATTATATCTATTTTTGTTACAAAATTATATTTCTTGTGAGGGGAAAATTATATCTATTTTTGTTAAAAAATTTAAATGATGAAATCTTATCTTAATTACATACACCTTAACAAATAAAGTAAATCTCTTTCAACTTATGTGACTACTAAATTGTTCATCGAATAATCCATCATCGAGGATTTGCTAAAACATTCAGGATCTTTTTGGTCTATTTGATTGGATGATTTTTGGTCTATTTGATTGGATGATTTTGAATAATAGAGTAAATATTTTTTGAAAATTGATGTGATATATGTGAGAAAAATATGATGATTTGATAAAAATTTGAAGAAAAACTATTAAAAGAAGAGCATAATTAAGAGCATAATTCTATCGATTTTTGTTCAATATATGTATTGAGTCATTTAGGATGCGCTTAAGAAAACAACTTATTTACAACCATGTCATTTTCTTTCAAAAGAAACTTTTCATTATTCTCAGTGGTATCCCGACCTCCATGACTGGTTCGAATTGATTTTTTTGCTTTTGTATCTGTTGTATGTGTCCAATCCAATTGTTTATGTATCTCGTTCGAATTGGTTCTTCCCAACCATGACTGCTGTCTTGATTTTGGCCATGTAGAGTATAAGATGAGAGACAGGGAGAGAGATTGTGTGTTTGGCAGTAATAAGAAATAAACCTTTTTGAATTCCTTTCATGTCTTTATGCTTATATGAACGCAATGCACACATGATTGGTGGCCAGGATTTGACAAATTTTACAAGTTTGGTGAAATGTTGCATATTGTTGTGGTGTGCAATGGAACCCTGCGTCTTTTCTTAAAATATTCAAGTTTTCTAATTTTTTTGGACGCGTTTCATGTATTTATGTTTTGATGAATGAAATGCACACCTGATTGGTGGAAAGGATTTGAAATTTTTTACAAGTTTTGTGTAGACCTACACACCACTCTGATGGGCGAGGTCACCCTACGTGGTCACCTCGAGTATTTTCTGAAAATATTCAAGTTTTCTAAACCTTTTTGGATTTCTTCCATGTATTTATACTTATATGAAGGCAATGCACACATGACTAGTGCGGAGGATTCGACAAATTTTACAAGTTTGGTGTAAAATATTATTGATTAATATTAAAATAATATTGAGGAATATTATAGTATTTGATAATCGTCCATTATAGTTATTTAGTAATCCATCGTAGAAAACTTGTGCTCCACCATAAGAAATTCATGATCCACTGTTTGAAATTTCATGATGTCCCCAATATGAGTCATGATCTGATGATAAAAGAGTTGTAACCCCACGGTAAAAGATAGTGATCCCTCATTAGGAGAGTCGTGATCCTACAATACAAGAGTAGTGATCTTGTAGCATGAGTTTCATGGTCTTGTAAATCATGATACTCATAGTGAAATATCATGATCGCAATATGAATTCCACAATTAATTTGGATGAATAGTAAAAAAACACGTCGAAAAAAAACGTTAAAACATAACATACGAGTCTTTTTTTATTTTCTTTGAATTAATTATTTGTAATTTTTTAATTATGAAAAAACAAAAAATATAAATTTGTATACATAATAGTGAAAAAGAAAATGACATAGCCATAAATAAAACAAAAACCATGCGCTAGCGCATCGTAACTTGTCCGATATGTATTACATATTTACATGTAACTCACAAGACAACGTAAATTAATTTTTAAATATTTTACAGAAAAATTGAAAAGACAAAAAGAATACATCAATTGAATAATTAAATAATTAATGACAATAAAGAAAGCGGCAGAAAGCGAGAAGAAAGCGAGAAGCATGTAGAAAGTAAAAAAGAAGTTTGGTGATTTCCTTACCCCACCCTCCACGTGTTGGCAAAACCATGAATTGAGCTGGTCAGCGTGGAAAATTTGTAGTGGGGTAAAGTGTGTTAAGTGATTAGTTTCTTAAGGTTGGGAATTTACAGTACTTTTAGTTATAGTTTAAGGATAGAGATGTAGTAAGATTTCAGTAGTAAATTTGAGGGGTCAAATTACATAGGCATGACTCATGTTTATGGAAACTTATATACATACCCAATATTTTCTAAACGATCAGTGGGGGCACTAGCCCCCGGTGCCCCACTGTAGGTCCGCCCCTGCGGGGAGATGAGGGAGCCGCCACCAAATGGCGCCATCTGTGGGAATGGTGGTGGCCCACAGGATTAGGCTCCACAGACTAGGCTTGACGCTCCCACCAATTTCTACCTGAAGAAGGAGATTCCACCAACGACTTCACAGCCGACCCCAACTACCAAAGATCATCAGAAGAAACCACATATGGGGCGACCTCCCTACGTCCCACATCCAATCTTCGCCGGAGTGATCTCAATCACGAAGTAGACCAGGATCCAGCACTAGTCCATGCAGTACAAGTCGTCCTCAGGGAAGAACATAGGAGCATCCACAGGTCTGAGCGATCTTGAAGATCGTAGAGAGAGCGGCGTTCACACCAACGATCACCGAGTGTGGAAGTCGTACATCTGAGGGCTCTATGGGAATCCCCCCTGGACCAACGAAGGTGTCAAAGGTCCATGTCTATGAGGGAGTATAAAAGAAGAAATCGGTCCCCAAGGCCGGAACGACTCACTAACGGGGATCCTAGGGACGAGATCATTCGCCAGATGCTGCACCACCTGGAGCAGGTGGAAAGAATTTCTTGCAGACCCGAAGTTATCCCGTAGGATGGCCCGTTTATTCGCCGAATTTGGGAGAGTCAGATGCCTAGAACATTCAATCCCCCACCCAATCGAAATTTACAATGGCAATGGAGACATAGATGCCTTCATCAAGAAATACAAAAGGGTGATGGATTTAAAGGGAGCTAACGAAGCCGCCCTGTGCAAATGCTTCAAGGTGGCACTTGATGTAGATTTAGAGATTCATAGCATGATGTGTTTTCCATAATCATGCCTCTCCACTTTCACAAGGAAGAAAGAGGAGAATGAGGAGGAAGAAGTAGAGATAGGAGGCGTACCTTGCACCCTTAGAAAATAGCAAAAAGATCTTATGTCCTTGCTCCAAACGTATGCTCCAAGTCTTCTTCGAGAACGTCTTTAAACTCCAAGTATGAGAATCGATTATATGTGAGATGGTAGGGGTGATTTGTGTTGAGTGGACACAAAAGATGTTAACCCAAAATGCTATAAAGAATGTTTGATTAATTCGGCCTAAAACAAGAGAGAGAAAGGAGAAGTTTCGGATTTTAGTGTATCCTTATGTTGTGGCCAAATCATCTATTTATAGATGATGTAGGGAGTTATAAGGAAGGGTTACAACTCCCTTATGGCCGAAAGTATGTGTACTTTCGGCCTAAGAAGTGGTTACTCCCTCCTTATACACTCTCTTGTCCAAAAACAAAGTAAC
The DNA here is from genome assembly GCA_024586325.1 of Stellera chamaejasme. Taxonomy (NCBI): domain Eukaryota; kingdom Viridiplantae; phylum Streptophyta; class Magnoliopsida; order Malvales; family Thymelaeaceae; genus Stellera; species Stellera chamaejasme. Next base: position 4,978,924 of record CM044982.1, on the reverse strand, counting down.
TACCCTATATGCCGAAGGGATGTCTTCCCTTGAGGTGTCTCTTCGCCATATTAAGTCTCTCATGGCCGATTTATCCCTTGGTAACTTCCAAGGGATGTGCACACATGCACTAGAGTGCATACACCATGTACCTCAACTGCCAAAGTCATGTCCTTTTACCAAAATACCTTTATTTTGTATAAAAGAATACTAGTAAGTAGTTACTACTCATGAAGCATCACAAATGTTCCATATAGCCACAATTCACATAGTTGAATTCCATAGAACTCATTTCAGTTCACTTTGAGCTGAAACTCACTTCTCCATCTGAGATAAGGTCAAGCATTACCTCAAAAGGACTTGGTGTGTTAAGAATTCCAACACTTGAAGGGCTAGCTTTAGCCTGGTACAACTCGCTACCTCCCGATTCGGTGACATCTTTTGGAGAACTAGCCACGAAGTTTGCCACTCAGTTTATCTGGTGCAAGAAGTCAGCCAAGAGGGCTATTCAAATGTTCGACATCAAACAGAGACCGAATGAGACCATTTGGGAGTTTGTGGATAGGTTCAACATGGAGGCAGTTCATGCCTCGGATCTGACTGACAACATCTGGATTATAGGCTTCACCAAGGAACTTCTCCCAAACTTCAGATTGGCTTACGAGGTATCCCGGAAGAACATCATCAGTGCTGAGAAAATGTATGCGATCACCCAGGAGCACATGATTGCGCAAAAGCTGCTATCCCAGAGGGAAGGGAAGCAGGATACAAAAGATAACTTAGAGAAGAACAGAGACGTCCCGAAACCAAATATATTCAAGCATTCAGGTGGTTAGAGTGGGGGCAAAAGAAATTTAAAAGGAACCAAAGTTTCACTCCACTAAATACCACCCGAACCAACATCTTGGCCGCAATAAAGAAGGAAGGGAATGGAAACATCAGCTGGCTGAGGGCTATGTCCGAAGAGACGAAGCGCTACTAGTCGAAGTACTGTCAATTTCATATGGACAACATACATGATACAGAACAGTGCTACCAATTAAAGATGTACAATGAGTATCTCATCAAGAAGGGTTCCCTAAGAGAGTACTTGAAGATGCTTTCGGATGAAAGACGTTCCTGAGGTGAAGAGAAAACGGAAGAAGATACTGTTGGTTCAGACAAATGTAACAAGGGAAGGAAATCGCCCCAACACGCAACCGAAGTTGTGAACATTATCACCACCACCCTCGAGTCGAACACGAGGAAGAGGAAGGTAAGGAAGATTGCCTCCCTGAGTTATGGAGACCCGTCGCTGAGAATCAAGAGAGCAGATGGTTCAGAAGTGAAATTCCCGTGATCATCAGCCTTTGTTTTGGCACCGTTGATGTTAAGAGGGTCCTATGTGATGATGGCTTGAATGCAGATGTTCTATTTACCGAAGAATTCAAGAAACTGAACATCAAGTCAACTCGATTGAACCTGGTCAAGAACGCTATATACGGAGTAAAACCCGATGAGCTACCTGTCCTAGGGTTTATCGTGCTCCCAATCATGTTCATAGGAACCGGGCCCGAAGGGCAATCCCGGTACACAACACTGATGGTCAAATGGCTGGTCATTGTTATAACGCTATTATCGGGAGAAAAACACAAGGGGATTTTCACATACGAAGTGATATGAAATACCTCACTATCACTTTCGAGACCGAGGACGACGACGCCTTGATCTATGTGAGCCAGAAGGCAGGAAGCTCGATGGAAGAAGAGGAGGAAGCATTGGAGATGGAGGAAGTCACTCTTGAAGGATATAGAACCACCTGCACCGCTAAACACTTGCCCGAAGATAGTAAGACAAAACTTGTAAATCTCTTTCAAATGAATAAAGATCAATTCACCTACTCTCTGAGTGATATGTGGGGCATTGACCCTAGCGTGATCTAACATAGTCTTTGCGTGGACCCGTCATGACTTGCGTGCCTTGGCAGCCCACACTTTTGCAATTTGTTCTTTTTCAACTCCCCACCGAATCATCCGGCCACCAATTGGAACTCGCATTGAAGATCAAAATTTGGCTCTAAGGCAGGAGCTACTGCCCAAAATCGCAAAGCCAAAAATTGCAATTAAACCTTTTCCGATCACCTTCCTTTTGTTTCCGGCTTCCGCCGTTAATCCGAAGGCGATACGCACTAATGACAAGTCCAAGGAGAAGACAAAGGTGAGGATCGTTTCAACGATAACATTAGAGAAGCCCTTAAAATTAAGTAGAATTACGATAGTGCCATTAAGTGGTGCTTTCATAAGTTCTCAAGGGTAATTTAACCAATTAACCAATTGATACGTTGAATGAACATGAAGATTAACAAATATTAATAATTTAAGGTTAATAAAGTAGAGTTGGCATATATAATAAAAGAAATTTTTTCGAGTGATAATAAAAGTGAAACGTAATAAAGTAAAATTAATATGATTTTTTAAAAAGCAAACATATCAATTTTCTTGAATAACTATAAAAATATCAAACTCGATAAAACGGAGGAAGTATTAAAAACATGTAAATGAACAAAAAAAAGGAATTAGAGTGAAGGTATAATATGTAAAAGTATCCATTTACACAATATGAGTAAAATTGAATCATCTATACCTAAATTATATCTCATGTTGCAAATCTATACCTAAACAAAAGTTTGTTGCAAAAGAGACTCAAAAATATGAGTACGTTACAAATTTATACCTACGACCTAACCTCTGTTAAAACTTAACGAAAATTGTAGTTAAAATGCTTAAATTGACACTTATGATTTTTGAAATGTGTTGAACACTCCTCTTGCTTTAGAATTTTACTTTTTGGGTCATAATTCTTAATTATGTGTATTATTTCAAATAAGCTTTCCATATCATGAATAGTAATTATAAATTGAGTATAAAATATCCATAAAATATGAAAAAATTGTAGTTAAAAGGCTCAAATTGACACTTAGGATTTTGAAATGTGTTGAACACCCTATAGCTTTAGAATTTTACATTTTGGGTCATAAATCTTAATTATGTGTGTATTATTTCAAATAAACATTCCATATCATGAATAGTATTTATAAATTGAGTATAAAATATCCATAAAATATAAAATATTTAAAAAACGTTTACAATGATATCAATAGTAATAGTTTTTCCCCTAAAAAATAGTAATAGTTTTTTAAAAAAAATTACTTTTTTATTGCGAAAAAATAGTAATTATCAAAATAAAATGTAAGAATGAATAGTCATTTTTAAAAAAAAATCTACAATAGCTATTAATATAATTAGGTAATGTACAAAATCTGCCACAATGATATTTAATTCTTTTGAAATTATACATTTTATTTATCATCTAGTTTATGAATGTTGTTTTTTCAACATTTTTGATATAAATTTTAAAGTAATGTACATGCATAGTTTAATTAAAGATTGAAGTTTCTAAAAATTTACTAGTATTACTTATAAAAAAATCCTTAAAAAATCATCATAAAACTAATTTAAGTTAAGCAATTGATTGAAAGTAGGAATATATATATATATATATATACACACACACACACACGAATTTGAAAAAGGGAAAACACATTGGACATTATTTTGTAAATTCTCAAATAAAATAAAAGAAAATTCTATTCTAAAACTTCAATTTAGTATGTAAACTGTTGTTTTAATATCATTATCGAAGATTTTTATAAATCTACATATTTTGATATAACTATTGGAGAGTTTTGGAAAATTATTATTCATTCTTGTATTTTAATTTGATAATTGCTATTTTTTAAAATAAAAAAAATTAATTTAAGTAAAAATTATATATTATTGATATTATCTTAAACATTTATTTTCATATTTAATAATTTTTGGATATTTTACCCTCAATCTATAATTAATATTACTGATTTGGAAAGATTATTTGAAATAATACAAACATAATTAAGAATAATGACCCAAAAAGTAAAATTATAAAGTTGTGGTGATTTTCAACACATTTCAAAAACTCTAAGGGTCAATTTAAGTATTTAACCACAATTTATGTTATGTTTTGCAACAAAATTTTGTTCATGTATAGACTTATAACATGAGATATAGTTTAGATATAGATAGTGTAATTTACTCGATTGGGTATCTTGGATTTTTATTGGAAAATGTTAACATGTGCTATCGGGGCACATTTTAAACGTGAGTCTTTAACTGTTTTTATACTTCTCTACATGTATAATAATTGTAATGATGTAAAATAAGAAAATAAAATAACAGATTTGATACAGAAAAAGAAAATAAAAGTACCCTTAAAAGTACCCTTAAAACACTCGTTAACAAAACCGTATGTGATTAGGGAAAAGGACCCTTTCTACCATTTTTAAAAAAAACCGTACCCCTATTATCACTATCGACAACGTTTGGCTATCACGTTTACCACTCACCGTTAAATTAATTTCACACTAGACCCTAAAGTTTTTAAAAACTGATAAAATCACCCACAATCTAAATCATTATGCATTTTCATCCAACCATCACTCTCTACAAAACATGGTCATCTGATTTCACCATCATACTCAGTAATCCACCATTTCCTTGATTCTACTAAATATCAAGTCAAGAAGGAACCGCATTATTACACCCAATCTGTCATACTCCGTAATTCATGTAGTGAGAATCAAAACGTGTAGGGGGAATCGCATACGCATACCTTGCCGCTCCAGCTCCAGGAGTACGCATCAGTATGGCAAAGAGTAGCAAAGAGGAGCTTGATGCGGACCTCGCCGGCCTACGGTGAAGCGACCTAAACATCCTCGATTACTAGCGGCTTGTTCGGTTCATACGCTACCGCAGCTAAGGCATTTTTTTCAATTTTGACCACCAAAAAGCACAGCAAGGCGAGAAGAATGCTACCTTTGCGAGTGATGACAGAGGCGCTGGAAATAGGGGAGATGAAAGTCGTCATTGAGTTGGCCACCGGTTCAAAGTAGAGGGAGTGGATTTTGGAAGAGGTGGAGTGGTGAGGCGGGTTGGATCGGATGTAGTAGAATGAGTGACCAATTGAAGTTTGGGGAAGGGGCTTAGATTGTAACTTTTACAAATTTAGGGTTAATTTTTCATTTTTAAAAGTTCGAGGTTATATTGACCAAAAATATAGGCTATAACGGAATATTCTCGAAATATTCTCTCCGTCAACTCAAATAGTGGCTACAAGGATCCATTAAATATTATTAGTGACTTCCTTGACACAATAAATATAATTTAGTGGCAACAAGGCTACTGTTTTTTAAAAATGGCGGAAAAGGTCTTCTTGCCAAAACCTCAATGGCAAAAATAATCCTTTTCCCAACCGTTTTTATTTTATTATTTTTTCACACGGACTTCAATAGTTATCGGATGTACGTTGAATATGGTTTATAATTATTCACCTACATCACGCCCTCTGCTGCAAAGTCTATACTTTCATTCGTCCTGTCATTTTTTTTATTTTTTATGAAGATTAAAATTATCAAACACATTTTACATAAACGTTCATCATTATCCCATTTCAAACTTATTCTAACCTCTCCTAACTTAATCCCTAGACTCTTTATGAATGCATTACAAAGGTAAACATGGATTAAAATAAAACAAAAGTGAAAAAATATCATTTCATTTACTATACAAATATTTTGATATCATGACAATACACTTAAAATGGACAGAGTATTGATGTATGACATTACACATCATTTTTCATGTTTCCTCGTGACGAATATCCTCTCAATAATGTACTAAAAAATGATTATTATGCATGCTTATTTGTTGTAGCTATCAACTATATGTAGATGTGGATAAAAAAGCATAAAGTAGAACAAATTCAAGAAGTGTACTAAGATGATGACCAGTGCGAGAAACCTTCATTGGGCACACATGGGGTATTAACGGGGTGGTCAACGGAGACACACCAAAAGTCTCAGCAATCAAAGCAGCTCCTTGCTACCTCAGCGCTTGAAATCAGGTATATCAATACTGAGGTGCATATCAAGTTTCTAAGGTTGATAGCGCGAATGTCAATATCTTTAATAACAATTTAACCCCCAAAAAAGATTTGTGACAAAATTTTATGGCAATTTACCCTCTCCCTTTTATATTCCATTTCTTCGGTGATTACTATTACAATTGCATTTTATCTTTAGACCACCCACGTATTCATTCCCAGTAACGAGAAAGATAAAAACACAGAGAAACTAGAATAAAAAAGAAAACGAGAAAATCAAGAGGCCAGAATGCAAGTTACGAATTTCATTCGCAACAGAGTGAGCGATAAAAACCTCGTTTGATGTCTCTGAAGGGTGTGATCAGTTCTTATGACTTCAGATACCATGCGAGACCCGATCTCAAGGGCATCACCTTTCACGCAATTGTAAGAAGCCAAACACATTGAAGTTATGTTGAAGTGATCATATTGAACTGGAATCTAGAGAGCTGCTGAGGGATGGTTGATATGGCTGCTCCATATCTCTGTTTCATGATTTTCATACCACACGTTACTGAGATGATAAAAAAACAAGTCGATACAAGAAAAAGTAGATAAAGTTTGACATAGAATCTCAATATTTATTTAACTTTTGGAGGTATAACATATATCTAGCATATGATTAATATAGAGAATATTCCAGTCAAACAAGTGAGATTTCAAGGAACCAAACGAAATACTACTTGGCTCATGTTTGTGTCGATAATTCCAGGTTTCAGTTAATCATCAAAGATGCTTTGACATAGTTAAAGTACCACATTGTTAATTCGAAGTGAACTTATCATACTTTTCACTACACACAATTAAAGTGACAAATTTACTTCTAAACAATCACACTTAGTCTCTCTCTCTCCAGAAAAAGAAACAACTTTTTGACGAAAAAAAAACCTGTCCTTAAATATCAATAAGAAATAAAATCCACTTAATATTCAATCATGTTCCACAAAATGCATGGTTGATTTTGCAATATCAAGCTTGTAATGGAATATGACTATAGCATCTATCTAAACTCATAATAGTCTCATGATATATTTTCATGCAAGAAGCTCAATATATGAGGGTGCCATACCTGAACATTATCATAAAGTTCAAACAATGGTACTGCAAGAAGCTTCAAATTTTTTGGTACTGCAAAGTATTCTCTCTCAGACAGGTGAACGATAAATATCTTCTTGCATTCCTGCATAATTTGTTAGAAAGACATAAGAGAAAAGAGTATAACGAAAACCAGAATCATAATCAATACATTATCTAAAGCCATGAAATACGTTACCTTTGGCTTTGTGATGTGAGGAGGACAATAGGGGTACATATTGGTCTCGAAGTTAGGTCTCCACCAAATAGCCACACACTCACCGATCTGCAGAAAGGCAAAGTCGAGAAAACTTGTACTTTCAACACACTAAGAACCTCATCATTCTAGGAGTAAAGCTACAAAGGATAGTTACAGCTCAAAGAATTCAATTTATAATAAAAACCATATGCGTTTTCTCTTTCAAGCTCATGTTATAGATATCTCTACTTAACTCATGACACACATAGACAAACCACACATGCCAAATATACTTCCAGCACTGGACTGACTTTGAAACATAAGATATTTTCTACAATCCACTTCTTCCTTTCACATCCCTGATAATGAGTCCTTTTGCACTATGCCACTCTTTCTCCCTCCACATACAAGGACTGTGTTCCTTTGAACGTGAAAAAAATTGAAGACCCAAAATCATCTCCACTTGCCGGCAACACAACACATTCTCCTAAGCTTCCCCAAGATACCTAATTAAACCCCTATGTGCATCTATCATGCATTCATCCTATGATCCTATCCTAATCATCTGACTTGATTATACCAAGCATCCTACAGAAAAACATTGCAAAATTCCAACTTCAAATCGAAGGTTTTTTTTTTCTGAAGAAGAAGAAGAAGAACCATGCCTGCCAATCAGGCACAAGTGCAGGTGAATTGGCACCAAGCTTGCTGGTAAGCTTCCTTTTCAAACCCTCAACCTCTGTGCCAGAATAAAAGATAAAGTTACACAGAGAACAGCTATACGAAGTGGTTCAAAAAGAGCCAGAAAATAGGTGAAGGAAAGGCATACCATTCTCTCCTGGCTTCAAGCGGCCACCTGGAAGCTTGCAAAATGTATTCCCAATTTGAAGTAGAAGAATATGTGGATGATTATGCTCTTGAACCTTAACAAATATATTACAGTAAGCAATTAAGCTTAGGACACTACATAATTTCATATCCTGACCTATACAATGCAAAATGACAGCTTTCTACTCTGAAGTTGAAATAACATACACGTAAATCAGACTTTAAAGGAGATAAGTTTCTGTTCTTTTTTCCCTCCATTTAGAAAGGAGGTGGAATCCTCCAATTTCATTGATACAAATATGCCAAGTGGCACTTACAATACAAGCCATTGAGCTACACAAAGTAAAAAAAGGCCATGCCCAAAACAGGGGAAAAAATACATCACTCAGACCTGAAAGTAACCACAATCGTAGATACATTGACTGAACAAAACATAATAGACTTACAAAAGAAATTACAATAATATCTTTCTATCGATTAACCCTTGCATTAAACAATACTGCTGGGAAGCTAATGTTCAGTGAAAAATTTAACCACAAGACATGTTGATTCTGCAATATCAACCTTGTAATGTGATATGACTAGAGCAATTATCTCAACTCATCGCCGTCTCGTGATACTTTCCTTGAAAGTGGAAAAACCTATGATGATACGGTTCGAAATTTCATCTCATTATTCCTCCGAAAGAAGGTTGCGACGGGAATGGCATCCGGCATAAAACTTTGCATCTATGCTTCTGCATGAATTTATAGTGTCAACTAATTTTTGACAATTAATTACCACTATAAATTTCATGCCACCTATCCAAAAGTAGTTGGGCTGCCTCATGATTAAAAATAAACCCTTTAACTAAATTCCTCAAAAATAGTGCCACAAATCAGCACAGTACCCCTTACAGAGAACTATCAAGTACCCCTTACAGAGAACCACCAGCAAGGTCCAGGGAGACCTCCACAACAACATGGGCGAATAACTTATAGAACTCAAATCAAATCATGACATCAATAGCATGTATAAAGATAGAAATTAATTGAAGTAAACACAGCAAGGATTAAGGCTCTACTGATGATTAACATCCCCAAAAAAACTTGGTCCTGCGTGTTTCCCATTTAAGTAAATGCATTGCTTTGTATGATTCTCATTTTTACTTCACTCTTTTTCCCCCAAATATCAATATCATATTAAAGCTAACACTATATATGCCACATTAATTTGAAAAGTCTCTTCGTATGAAAAATAATTTTCTACAATACTTTTTTAACTTTATAAGAAAAGGTGATCTTATTATGGTTTTCAGACTTCTTAAAGTTCAGAGTTTCAGCGATAATCTATGTTTTAAATAATGAACATAGATATGAACAGAACAATAAAATGCAACTAATCTATTGTGAAATGAACAGGCAAAGCATAACATTGATGGAAGCAAGATAAAAGTACCAGCAAAATTGCTTCAACGCTTGATCTCATGCCTTCTTTCATATAACTGCAGATCAAGACCAAAGAAAAGTCAGAACTCGATGCCAAAGACAAAAGTGCAATGATAATATTGCCATCTACCCATACAAAACAGAGATTGCTAAAAGTTCCTAAATCGTATCATCATTACCAATACGTCAATTCATTTCTATTCTCGCCCTTTAAATGGTTATCCTAGATTCCTAGAGAGGCCTGATACGAGCAGGAATTTGGGGGAAAGATTAGAGAGAAGTTTAGGGGAGAAAGAGAAAGATTTTCATTCACAATTCATCAAATGCCTAACGAATACAAGAATCGATCATTTATAGACACAAGAATGGAAGAATCTAGACATCTCCGGCGGTTGAGGCCGTTTCGAGCTTCCTCAGCTGAACTGGCAGCTGGCACTTATTGACGAAGAAAGAAATGATGCTATGCAGAGAAAAGACTTGCAACAAGGTTTGGGCTGCATCAAGGCCCAAGGATATTACCTAATTGGGGTTCAACTAGGGTTTTTCAGATCCTCCTCAAATTACTCCAGGATAAATGAAAAAACAACTACTTGACACTTGAGTGAAGGAAAACACGGGGAAACAAATCATTACTTGACTTTCATGCGAGCGAGACGATCAGCGACGGAGGTGTCCTTCTCCATCTTCGGTTCTTTGGTGCCAAAGGTATAGCTCGACAGCGGGTACGTGTTCACCACTGGTGACGTTACCATCTCGCTGACCTACCTTCAGAATTTCCAGTGAAGATATCAGACCGAGATGAGTAGACAACGGCGGAGATCGGAGGCGGACGGGAGCTATACAAAGTTCGAACCAGTTGCTAGGCTTTGGCCGCCGAAACTCCCAATTTACAGATCGTTCCACTTTTAGACACGCTAGTCCTGGCCGAGAATTACTATACTACCCTATAGCTAGGTCCATGTACGACGCCGTTTCGGAAAAAAGATTGAAGCGGTGTCTAACATTTACTTTTCTGTCTCGTCAAAATTGCACAATTCTTTTTACTGTTTTTATAATTTATTTTTATAAATTTATAAACATATAAAATTAAATGATTTATATGTTTCTCATAATTTACCATCTAAACATTTTATATATATTTTAATAATTTTTATTATTATTTATCTTAATTAAATTTTGAGTCAAACACTATAATTTTTGAAACATAAAAAGAAGTCGTGTAATTTTAACGACGCTGACCTCAAGCCTTTTGTCTGAAAAGGAATATCATTTTCGTCCTTAAACGTCAACCAAACTTTTTTTTTTTCAACCAAACATTTATGCACACCCAAGACTTTGTCGATTCAATAAGTCACCACTCACCACCAATCCACCGTGACCTTACTTCTTAGTGCGCTAACATACCAATGCAAAAAATACAAACGCATGACATTTACATATATTTAGAAAAAAATATATGCCCCTAAATGTGTTGATATTGATTATATATAATCCTTCATTCCAAGGACGGACCATAAATTTTGTGTTGTTAGGCAAATTTGAAAAAATACAAAAATCTTAAATAGCGGGATTGTAGTAGTTTAAATGTTTAGTTTATAAGGTGAGGTGTTGAGAGTATTTTCAAGTATCGTATAAGGATATGTGTATAATAAGTTGTTAGTATTAATTGTACGGAGGTAAATTGCATAAATAGGTTTTTAATTTGTCTACATTTTGGGAAATTTTAATGGGGGTAGTTACCCCCACTACATACTAGGTTCATCCCTCTTTTGTACTTGAAAGTTGTCAACTTTGGTATTTTAGGTTACCCTTGAAAAATTGTCAACTTTTCTAAAATATAAATTTTATCTATCACTTTTATCAATTTACCATTAATCACTTTTTCTATTTTAAACACTTATTCTCATATATCTAAAATACCAATGGTAAAATTGTTAACACACCATTATCATCTCACTTTCCTTATTCTCTATATTCGATTAAAACCACCAACTTTCAAAGCGGAAAGGGGTATTAGTTTATAGTTATTTTTAGAACTCTTTTTTTTCACTTGGAAACTTAGAGCCTTTAGTTGGAGTACACAATAATTTTTTTAAAAAAAACTGCAACTTTTTCATTAGAATAAAAGTATCCCCTCCATGGTGGAGAAGAGAGCAAAACAGATCAAGAAATACCAAACACTAAGAAAAATGAAAACAGAGAGCAAGAACATAGAACATGAACTAATTGCTTCATGTGACTGTCAATCCACCATGATGCGATGGGACTTGTTCCTGCGGAACAAAAAATTTAGATCAAATTAAGTGCAGGTGCGGATTGCAGCTAGAGGGTTTGTCAACCAATCCCCCAAACTACATTTGAACTTGCTCCATCTATTAGAGACCCACAAATAAGATGGCCATTAGATGGAGTCAAGGATGTAGCCAGGGGAGACGATCTTTGCTTCAAAAATTACTTTGCTCCTATGCTGCCAAAGAGCCCAAGACGCGACTAATCGGATTGCAAACCAGACTTGCACTTGATTCATGTTGAAATTGCGAGGCTGATTCAGCTGCAAAACGTCTTCTATGTCGATTCCAATGAAGGTTCTGATTTGACACCATCGGAAAATTAGTTGTCAAGTTAAAGATGCAAATGAGCATCTTACTAATGAATGACAAGTAGATTCCAGATTTGTGTCACGTCTAGGACAACCCGTAGAAGTAAGCTGCGCGTCACTACACAACGAAAAAGTTGTTTATGGAAGCCGACACAATAATAAAATTAGTTCTCTCACTATCTATTAGCTCTTCCAATCAAATAAAATTGACATTTGATCTCAGAAAATTATTCACTTTCAACACCAAATTCCCGGATTAACCAAGCTCACAAATGGCAGCTTCTCTTTGAAATCTCCACATCAATAAAGCAGATCACACCGCGTACGGCCATTCATTGTGGAAAAGTAAAAAAAATGGAAGATGATGATGATGAAGGGAAAAAAATCCAAGTATATCATGACTCAACAATAGCACTTTTATCCCTTCTCTAAACTGGCTAGAATGAACATAGAGATTAATTAATAATGATGGTTTGAGGTAATAAAATATATATTTATACATATGACAAAAGTATTTTTTTCGAAGTAAAAGTAAAGAATAATAAAGTAAAATTGATATGAATATTTTTTTAAAAGAGAAAACATATCGATTTTCTTAGGTAACTAAAAAAATATCAAGCTTTTGATGAACGAAGGGAGTATTAACAAAATGTAAATGTAAGTAAACAATTTTTTTAGAGTGAACGTTTAAGATTTAAAAGTATCCCATTTAGTATTTAGAGAATCTGTTCACTAAAGCTAACAAAGTGATCTCTACCGCCGCCGCTCCTGGATGGCCTCCGCCATGCCCGAGCAGCCGCCGGCCTTCTCCTGCCGGATTAGATCTTCAACTGGCACCGCACTGCTCTCATTGGACCTCTCTCAGGGGTGTTGTTGCATGGGCAGCCACTCGGTGGTGTCATCCGGACCGTGTGTACTTTCTAGTCCGGGCCGCCCTGTCGCGGTGGTTGATAACAACGTCGACACTGTGGGCTGGTCTGGGCTCGTCCTCCCTGGCAACGCTTATGCTATATATGTGTTGGCCAGTAAAAGGGTTTGTGCAACAGGATCGCTTACAGCATGTTTTTGAATTTATCTGTGCGGAGTGCACCACGAATCGCTTCTGGTGGATTAGCGTCCGCTCTTCCAGGGGTTGGCCACGAGTCACCGGACTTAGGGCGGTTTAGGCTCCTCCGGGTTTCCTATGGTGTGGGATTTGGAAGCACGGTTGCTTTGTGTGCCTTTGTGCGCACTGTTGCTCAGGAGCTGTTGTTGTCGGTGATGTGGTTGTGGCTATCGGTGGCGTTTCTCGCGTGTGGGTCTAAGTTTTGAGACTCGGGTGATCAAGGGTTGGCTACAGCTCTTGGTTTGGTAGAGAAACAATGTCTGGTTGGGCTGGGGGACTTCCTGCCTCACCTAGTGTCATGAGGCATCGGGTTGACACCACCGAGCGTCATGAGGCAATTAAGTAAACATATACAAAAATCTTACATTCACATTAATCTTCGCGCACAGTCAAACCCTTCAATTTTTTGGGGACGGATGAAGTTTTCACTACCTAATTCATAAATCAATTTTCAACTAGTGATAAGTATTCTATTAATAGTTAATATAAAATCTTTAAATTAATTGTGTTGACAATAAAAATGTAAAATATAGTACCTAGGCCAGCTGAGTCCACATCACATGTTACATTTTTTGTGTCGCTTCATGTTAATTAAATTGTTAATCACTAACAGTGTTAATTAAACTGTTAATTTTTTATCTGATCGTTAATCATTTATAATATGAGAACAAGAGGGGACACCAAAAAGAGGATAGGTGATTGGTACAGGATACAGTGCGCCCACGCTAATCATGGGCCTCCGTGTACACTGTTTATATTATTTACAAAATTGTCATTTTTGTTCAAACTCGCCACTGCACCTCCGCTAATAGCTCTCCACCGTTGTCTTCCTTCAACGTCGACCCCCAAATGCAACGTCTGCAACAAGGCCAGCCACCATAAGCCTCCCTCTGCTGCCGATGACGACCTTTCCTTGTCCACCACCGCCACCGATGACGGCCCTTCTATGTTATCGCCGGACAAGCTTTTGGATATCAAAAGCGCCGCCACTACGAAATCTGACCGTGCCAAAGTAGCCAATCGCCTTCCGAGGCGGCGTCGATCCATTCCCAACCATTTCCTCAACTGAACGACAAGAATCATGTCTCATTATCCGAAGTTGCAACATGCTACACATGATGTAATTATGATGCTCATACGTACCTTAATGATGCACATTCGACTCATTATAATGCTCTTACATACCTTAATGATGTGTGAGCTGGATTGCATAATCAGTGGGAAAAAGTGAACCATGTTTATAATGGAGAGCATTATAGTGAAAACGGAGAACATCAATCTTGTCCCCAAGCACATCATTTTGAAACGTTAAAGAAAATGAGTGCAACATTGTCGTGAGAACGAGTGCATCATATTTGTAATTGAGAACATCATAGTGTAACAGGAGTGGTCACTAAAGACATCATTTTGGGAGATTGAAAAAAATGAATGCTTCATTAAGGCATCAAAAAGAGTGCATCATGTTTGTAAGGGAGCACATCATATTTGAAACCCAGTGTATCATTCTGGTCACCAAGCGCATCCCTTAGAGGAGTTGAAGAAAACAAACACATTATTAAGTCACCAGGACGAGTGCATCATGTTGTTATGGGAGAACAACATTATGTATCGTGATCATTGTGGTAATCAAGCGCATAAATGTGAATTGTAGATTAAAATCGTGATGAAGTCAAAACGAGTGCATCACGCATGGGCGCAATGCAAGGCATTGTGATGTCAAGACATCATTTTTCTATATCTAAAACGATCAACGCGTATAGCTATTCTAGGTGATCCTCTCTCACTCGATTAAGATACATAGGTTGCAAGCTAAATGATACTCCCTCCGTCTCTGAATAATTGTACACGTTTTACTATTTTACAAGAATCTATTTTTTTTAGCTTTAAAGTTCTATATCTATATGCGCTTATATAGCTATTCTAGGTGGTCTTCTCTCACCCATTAAGATACATAGGTTGCAAGCTAAATGATAGAACTACTCTATTATATATATCTGCTGATCATTAAATAAATTAAGTGAAAATAACAAGTATCTACCGATCAGAATGAATTTTGTTTTTTGAAGGTTCGATCGGAATGAAATTAATCAAGGCATATGTAATTAATAAACTAATTAAGCTAGCTAGCTAGCGACTGGATTAATTATGTATCCTTGTACCACTGAAAACCTTGAGATCTCCATTGGAGCCCCCAGCGAGAAGTAGGGCTCGGTCAGCCGCACCACCAACCTGGCCCCAGCATACGCTGCTCACGAACCCACCCTGCACCCGCGGCTCGAACCCATGCACCCATACGGGCTCGCCCCATCTCATATCATAAACCACCACTTTGTTATTCTCCGACCCACACCCAACCAACCCTCCTTCCTTCCAAACCGATAACCCAACAAAGCTCCGGCTGTTCACGTGCCCTCTGTAGCTCCGAATCTCCACGCCACCCTTATCCAAATCCCACAACTTCAAACATCCATCGATCCCCGCCGAAACTATCCTCTTCCCCTCCACGAACCGCACGTACGACACCGTTTTCCCGTGCCCTTCTAGGACCACCAACGGCTCCGACAGCCTACGCACGTCGTACGCGTACGCTTTCCGATCGGCGCAACCCACGCCCACCAGATGCGACCCTCCGGCAACCGGGCCAAACTCCACGCAGCAGACCGGCCGCCGCGCCGAGCTCGGCTGCACCGTCGCCACGCATTTCCCGCCTTCCCCGACCCGCGGGTCCCACATCTGCACGGTCCCGTCGTCGGAGCCGGACGCACCGAGGCTCGGGTCCCAATGCGAATAGTCCACGCTCCAGACCCGCCTCCCGCCGTGCTCGTCGCGCTCGAATACCGGCACTCGCCTCTCTAGATCGTACTCCGTAACAACCCCGTCGTAGTCTCCAGATCCGATTACTCGGCCGCCCGACCCGGGTCTCCATCGGAGACTGCTCAGCTTCGCTGGCGTGCAGATTAAGTAATCGCAAGCGTCGGCGTGGTCTACTAACGAAACATTTCCGCTTCTGATCTCATCACCTCTGTTGCCGTTGGGATCCTCAAGCAATGATGCTACCGAATAAACCCTAATCTTTCTTGCGATTCCGCCGGTGGCGATGACCGTGTTTGTCGGGTCGAATTCGATGACTCCGATAACGTCGGAGATGGCGGCTGAAATGGGGGAGGAGATGAGAGTGGAGAGAGAGAGATCCCATTCGCAACGAGGTGGTTTTTCTTGATCTTCTGGGTGTTGGGTGGTCTGTGGAATGATGAAGTGGGGGGAGAAAGTTTTCATTGCCCATTCATATGAGATGGGGGAGATTCATGATGAGGGTATTGCTGGGCCAATGAAATCCATTCCTTATTTGTTCCTATTATAATAATCTTATATACTTCTAACTAGCAGCTGGCTGGCTTCTTCTTGCACCTGCACCCTAATTGGTGGCTCAAGTAATATATATATATATATATATATATATATATATATATATATATATATATATATATATATATGTGTGTATGTGTATGTGTGTGTGAAATATTGTTACAAATTTATATATATATATATATATATATATATATATATATATATATATGTTTTGTATCTGTGAAATATTGTTACAAATTTATATATATATATATATATATATATATATATATATATATATAAGAAATACAGTGTATATATATGTGTGTATCTGTGAGATAGTTACAAATATATATATATATATATATATAAGTAATACAGTGTATATATATATGTATGTGTATCTGTGAGATATTGTTACAAATTTTTATTTCATAAAATAAATACTGGAATTATTGGACGCCTGGCAAGCTTCAAAAAAGGACACGTGTGGAAAATAAGTAGAATTGATCGAGAACAACCACGCTTATTAATTTAGTTATGTTTAACGGATATACCAAGATTAATTAAGGGTAGCTAGCTAGTAAAAAAGACTTACTTTATATATAATGTTTTCCAATTTTACTCCAAAAAATTTAAATAAAATAATTTAGAGTTATTGAAACTTATGTGAAAATGATGGATATATATATATATATATATGTGTGTGTGTGTGTGTAAATTTAAGTAGGGATACTATGATATATGAAGGAGTTTTGCTACGCGTACATCTGTAATCTCTCTAAAAATCTCTATACATTGTCATATCATCCTTACATTCATGATTTGTCAAATTATCATCCACTCACTTGTTAGCATATTATCTGTCACATCACCAAAAAAAAATGAGTGTCAATTTTAATGATTGGTGGCATTATACTTTATATGAAATGTAACATTTACTCATAGATTTCCCAATAAAAGAAAAACGTATTAAACGGAGTATTAGAGATGGATAGATTATCACATAACTCCATATATCACAAAATATGCAAATTAAACCGACGGAATGATCAGCTACCTACTATACCTATTGCTACCTACTATACCTATTGCTAGCATTTTCCTTCTTCGTTCTTTATAGACGGGATATTGCAAAATTACAGGATCTGAATACAAACTGGTACCCCCATTCTACATGAAATTAATTATCGTTAAGCGACCCTTTAATGAACAATTTGAATCAATGATCACCTGTAATCTGGAACAACTTAACTATATAGTCCTATAATCCACTTAATTAGGTAGGCTTATAATCGATAAATGAACGCACATTGGAGGACTGTCTTAATATGGTAGCTTCTATCTTACAAGTTTCATAACCTTTTCTGCTTTAAACTTAGCTAGAGACAGGAGGCCGCAAAAACAAATGCATGTGGCCAGATTTATTCCAATACAAATATCTTAATTTACTAATTCTTTCTATAATAAATAATGTTAAGAATGCGTAATTGAGATTTAAAAGGAGTATTTGATCATATTGAAAAAGGGAAAATGCAAGGAGTATATATATTTTGTTAATTTGCACTATACATATATACAAAGAAACGTGTGGAGGTGGCAATTTACATAAAAGAGAAATTAGAGGAAAGGAGGCAGAGGTAAATAGTCCTAAATTGGGGGTGAGCTAGCTAGCTAGTGTGATATTTATTTATTAGTAATTACAAGGTGGAGTATAGTATAGCTAGGAAGCATATATATTATATATATATATATATGCATAAATTAAGAAATAAATGCAAATTAAGATGATGGATGTTGATGAATTAAGTGGTGGAGAGTGGAGGGGCAGTAATGAAACGTTGGTGCCTTTTGTGCCTTAGAATCAGAACTGTGGACACGAGCGAGCGGTTGCCTTTACGTGGTCTGTTTCTCTCCTCATGAGCTGACATGACCAACCCAACGGTCCCAACCAAAAGGCTACCTATGGATATACGGTGCGTGCTAATTTCAATCACCCTTTATCTATTCTTACCCAGATATCAGATATATGGAGTATTAATCTACCTGCGTGCACAGATTTCCACATTACTCATTTTATACCATCTTTACGTTCATGCAAAATCATACATAATATCATGTACGATCGAGTATATGGTTTTTCTTTATAAATCTCCTATTTTGAAGTATTTTTCTTACTGTATATAGATTGATCGCACTTTCATAAGGAAAATTCTAGCAACACTTATTTGAAGAGTCACTTGCATTGCATATATATGATGATCATCCTTTTGTTTTTGTTTTTTTTATGGGAAATTTAGATCTAGATGTAAGTTGATTTGTTAATTTGACTTTTAAATATATTTGGGCAAAAAAATGACTACACGATAAACAATAGCTACTACTAATAAGTATAATTTCTCTTTCCATAGTTCATGGAATGTCTCTTACAACACTAGCTAGTTTAATACTCCCTCCATCCATCCGGCAAATTTGATCATTTTTCTTTTTACGTGGTTCCAACAACAATAGCTACTAATCGTTCACCTCACGCTTGAAGGCTTGAAATCCATTTGTTTGATCTCTTTCTCTCTTCAACATTTGATTTTTTGTAGCTTTTTTCCACACTTGAATGAAGCTTTATGTCATTTATGTTGATTTTCTGATCATGATTAGATGTGGATTATTTAGATTCATGCTTGAATATATATATATATATATATATATATATATATAAATGTTCCGTGTTTGGCTGATGTTTTCTGAAATTGTTTGTGATTTGCGAATTCGGATCAACATTAGCAATTTTTGGATGTTGATTTACAAAAGAAAAGAGACTTAGAATCCACAAGAAGGTGATAACACAAACCTTCCCAGATCAAACCCCACCCTTACAACATAAACAACCCTTACGGTTACAGAGACATAAAGGAAACCCAGCTTGGGTGGACCTCTCAATCCCAGATCAAACCGAATCTGATGGTGTCCACATTCGTGTTATCTCTCGATCTCGTACATCGTGCTGAAATTTTGACACAAGAACTTGAAATCAAAAAGCATTCGCCAAAAACATAGGAGAAAATTCATAAATTTCTCAACAAGTTTAGCAAATAAAAAAATAAAATAAATACGAGCAAGCTACTTACGAATTAAGCTCATAGCAACAAGAATCTTGCCCTTTGGAAGCCAAACAATGCAAGATCGATGAGGGGAGGCGGAAGGAGGCGACAGAAATGAGAAAGGTTGAAGGGGATCCGGCGAGAGAGGGAAGAAGAAGATGGAACGAGTTTTTGTTAAATGTGGGAAGAAATCTGCTAGTGGTGAAGAAGAAGAGGCTTGGTAGCGGGTGGGGGCATTACCAACCCGCTACAAATCCTCGAAAATGTAAACTCCAGCTTTTTAAACAGTTTCATGAGGGAGATGAAAAAGCACGAACAAGCGATTTTAGAACCTAGATTTTTTATTTAGTTCAATAAGACAGTAAGCATTAAGAACTACAAAGAAACTCCCTCTGTCCGCAAAAAAATGTATCATTTGTTCTGACAGTTTTACAGTATTTAATCTATGATTTTTTTCAAGAATTTTTAAATATCGAAAATTAAATAATTCATATGTGTATCATAATTTGATATCTAAATTTCCTAATATATTTTTATAATTTTTTTCTATATTTATCTTTGTTAAAATTCGAGTCAAACATTAAATTTTGAAACAATAAAGTTAAATGATACAATTTTTAGTGGTCGAAGGGAGTATAAAAAACAGAGTCAACTTTTTTAATCATTAACAAATATCACGGTCGGTTAGATCTATAGTAAAAGTAAAAGTAACATGTAATGCATGAAAAAAATAGAGTTTAGGGTACAAATATAAATTTGATTGGAAATTACTAATTTGATCATCTATGTTTTACTTCAATATGAGCGATTTTAATTATATGGATCCTGAACTGTCTGAGTTGAAATTTTCCCTATAGTTTTGTTCTCCCTTTCCCTTATACTGCCCGTGCTAAAAAAAAGTGTATGTTTGACAATGTTTTTTTTTCAAATAATTGTTGGGGTTTTCATCTAAATTTGTAATACTTTCATGAAAGCTATGAGATTTTCGTCGAGAACATGGACCAAGTTCCGAGGATGGAGGAAAGTATCTTAGTATTCGAGAAGGTTGTTTGTGGAAGGTAAGGGTGGTCTGAAGAGGCAGCTAGGGTGGGATGCCAGTGGAGGGAGGTGAGGTGTGAGATGGAGTCAGGGCCTCAGGGGTTGCGCGAGGCGGTGCCTTGAGTTATTGACCTTCAGTGATTATTTGTGTATTAAGACAAAGCTCAAGAGTGTCTTTAGCAAATTCTGAAAATGTAAGGTAAAGTGAAAGTTATGCTAAACCTTAGGGGTACCATTTTACCCTTACGATCCATACCATCCCTAATTAAGCAATGAACTATTCTTTACATATATGATAAATTTAGGAGATTAATATAATATTAATATAGATGAATATAAATGAATGAGACTATTTTTCACGCTTTATGACTACAATACTGATTAATATAGAATAATAATCAGACATCTTAAATTATCAATAGATTAATTAATGTTCATACTTCAACTTATCGATTTTTTTGTTGAGTATTGTATTGGATTGCCATTGATTCTTTTCTCTACATCCAAAACATTAACGATATATGAAGTACTTGCAATTATTTTTCCATGTTCCACTTTTTTTCTTCCACCTGAGGCAAAGCCGAGTATATAAACTAGTTGCATCTATAAAAGAAGCCAAATTCGATCAACTTGGTTGGGTAAAATCTTTTGTATCTATGTTTTCTATCTATAACTTTATTTGAGTCATTTAAATTTAATATGTTGTAGTTGAGACACTCCTCATCTTAAAAAGCTAACAGTTTCAGTCCATGCCTAAACTTTTATTTTTCTTTTAATAATCTTTTAGTAGATTTGAATTTTTGGATTTATGAGTTTGAGTTTATTAATTCACAAATTTATTTTTTGATCAATTTCTCAATGTATTTTGTTTCTTAGTTCCGTCACTTGATTCAAACCTATCCAAATTATTTAGGGTCGGTTTTGATTTGAAAATATATGTATTTAAAGTCCAAGTTTGGGTTAACCCGACCTCAACCCTATTTACACCCTACATGAGACCAATAGGACATCCTACAGTTTGGGCCATTTGGACACCCGTAGTCACTCAAACATTAACCGGTTAACGGGCTCCTCACGGTGCCGGTTGTTGAACTATACATGTGTTTTTTTATTAGAAAAACGTGGTATAGATAATACTAAGGAAAATAAAGAGTAAATAACAAAAAGGGAAATAGAGAGAAAAAAGTAAATTACATATTTGAAGGAAATTAAAAATATTTGATACTGATATGTATGTAGTACTAGTAATTTTTAAAAGGAAAAACCTTTCTAATCAAAAAGAGAAAAAAGAAAAACGTTAAAGACAGAGCTGCAACTGCATCAGAACCAGTAGATAGTGTAATCACACGGTCATCCCAGTCCCAGACGGTGATGGTAACCGGCGCTTGAAAAAACTGAAACGTTGAGAGAGTTGGGACTCAAATGATAGAAATAACCAACGTTGAGGGACTCCGGATGCCCTTATTCAGTTCTTTTAAAATATACGAGTAGGTCAAAGACGAAAGTAGGACTGTAAGCAGAAAATATCTGTCTCAGCAGTGGGGAAGGAAGACAAAGTGACAGAAAGCAAAATCCCTTTGGTCTCGCTTCAGTCGGCGAAAGTGAACGATGGCTCTGCAGCTATGGGAGACTTTGAAGGAGGCGATAACGGTGTACACGGGCATGTCTCCGACGACCTTCTTCACTCTTCTGGCCCTGCTCTGGGCCATCTACTACGTGGTGACTGGCCTTTTTGGGTCGTCCGGTGATCACCATCAACGACCCAGGTCCATGGAAGAGCAGATGGAGCCGCTTCCGCCTCCTGTCCAGATCGGCGAGGTTACGGAGGAGGAGCTCAAGCTGTATGACGGAACCGATCCGAAGAAGCCACTTCTTATGGCCATTAAGGGCCAGATCTACGACGTTTCTCAGAGCAGGTATAATGTTCTTTTGATTTCGTCTTATGGGTCTTTGCCGAAGGAAGATTGGTCAACTTTGCTTGTCCCGTTTTCTAGATTGGAATTGGGAATTTTAGGGATTGAAGTCGGTGGTGGGTCTGTTTTTTTTTGTTCGTTCCTGAGAATTTTTCGGGGGTTCTGCTTTTGTACTTACCAAAGTTACCCGCCTTTTGAAATATTCTCAACTAAGAATATTTGAGCCTGGCTCTGATCATTTGCCTATTTAGCAAATAAACCAGACTTGATTCTCTGATACTTCTTATTGTGCATTATAATATGAAAATTAGGTTTTTGTTATTTGGTGAGTTGTGTTTGTCATTTCATCAGTTATTCCACCTGTGAACAAGGGTGGTCGTGTTCATGTGTGTTTCCCGAGTGTGCTGGTGGCAATGAAGTGAGTTTACATTTCTTTACAGTATTTGATGATCGTAAAAAACATATCTGTGTATCCGTAATGCTATGCCGGAATCCAAGTTTTGTTGAGTAGCTGAAATTATAACCCTAGCATGTGAGTGTTTATTTTGCTATACATTTCTTTTTTTCTGCGGCATCTTCCACAAGCTAGTTTTAGTTCTTGAGTAGAATAGTTCTGTTTTATTTCTTTTAGATTGGCTGAAGAGCTCCAAAAGTGTTCCCCAGCTTGTCGAGATATCCATTACCTTTCTGGTTCAGCTCATCCTCTGTTCTTCCAGAAAGCAGTTTTGGTGTTTCTATGGTTTTGCTGTTTCCATTTACATAAAAGTTGGTTTTTTTGTCTCTTGCACCCAGAATGTTTTATGGACCTGGTGGACCGTACGCATTGTTTGCGGGGAAAGATGCGAGTAGAGCTCTTGCAAAGATGTCTTTCGAGGAGAAAGACCTTACCGGAGATATCTCTGGCCTTGGACCATTTGAATTAGAAGCGTTACAGGACTGGGAATACAAGTTCATGAGCAAGTACGTGAAGGTTGGGACTGTCAAGACAATTCCAGTAACCGATGGGGCCACAAATGGCGAGGAGGCATCGGAAGCTAAAGAGATTGGTGCATCTCAGCCGACTGAAGATGGTCCATCACACAGTGCTGCTGCTGAGGAGACCCCTTCTGCTGATGCTCAGAAGGAATGATTTACTGTCGATTGAATCACCATTATCGGATGCAGCATTAGCAACAATTTAACTGGAGGGGCAAAGCTAGAGGAGAGATTGAGAGAGAGAGAGAGAGACAGCAAGAGCCGTGTATGTATAATGAATTTGTATACTGCATTACCTGCTTTCCGAAGCTTGCTTGCTTGCTTTCTGTTTCGGGAGTTAATCAGGAAATAAACAAGAACGTCATGTCGCTGGTGTAGTGATGATACTTATGTGTGTTCGTTTCTCATTACACACCCACTTCAATGTATTCCTTGATCATTACATTTTCTCTGTGCAATCCGTTGGCATTTGGCCGTTGTTTCGATTCTCGCCACAAGACTCCAATGTCACTTTCAGTATAATTTTAACCTGTTTAGGTTGTTAGTTTATTTTATTAGGGCAGGGGACCGAGGAGAGATAGGCCTGCAATGTTTGACAACCGGATTTGAATTATTCAATAATTTGGTAGCTATCTATGAGCTATTACTGCTATTGGAGTACATCATATCAGTACATGCCAAAGAGGCTCATTACATCTGAAAGCGCCATTGCCTTCATTACTTCATTTTGTTACTTCTCTAATCAGGATTATTATCCTCCTCAGATCTGTACTACGACTTTTAAGTCTAGCCAACAAATTAAGTGAGAGACTAATTAGGCAGTATTTGCACACAACTAATCTATTTTTAAGTTAACTTGTAGGATCAGATAACTCAACCATTGACCAGATTTGTCCCGTCAATAGTAAGCGAAGCCACTGATCAGGATAAGGGCAATCTCGGCAATTCAATCAGGCAGTGAAATTTCCATTCCATTATAAATAAAGACACTTGGCTCGAGTGTTTCAAAACATGCCAGCATGAATGTTTCAGGAGGTGTTCTGTTCCTGATCAGCTAGCTGGGCCTGGGAGTTGAAAAAATCATGAAAGTATCCAATGTCCTAGTGCTTCTCATCCTGTTCACCGCTGTCATGGTAGCGCAAATCGATCCGTGCAGTTGCCGGGAACTTGGTTGGGCCTCGGTGGAAGGAGGTGAACTAGTTACAAGGAAGAAGGAAAGAAGCAGGGTTTCGGCTATGGCCTTCTATAAACGTTTCTCTACATCTGTGACCCATCATCATCATCATCATCAGTACTCTGTTGCTGCATCTGATCAGAACGGTATTCATACAGACCAAAAAGTCCCAACTGGTCCAGACCCTCTACACAACTGATCATCTCTCAACCACTTCAATTCACTTCACTTTCAATTCTCTTGGTCGCTACGTACCTACCCTTATGTAGTTTCTACCCATACATACACACACACACACTAGCTAGGTTTATAATTGTATGACCGTGATCCGTTTTACATGTTCATACGTGTATGATTATATAGCACAACGGTGTTTTTCAAATTGCGTGTACCAATTAATATGATTAGCTTCCAGTAGCATCATATGTTAGAATAATCAAAGAGACCGATTGGAGATTTCATCATAGGATTCAAGTATGTTGCAAGACTTACTAGGAGTTGGCGTTTCTCACTAGTTTTTTTTTTCCTTCCAAACTATTTTTTGGCGCAACTTCTTTAATTGTCGTTTGAAAAGGGTAAATTACAAATATCCCCTGAAGTTTAGTGAAATGTTCAGTTTGTCTTATCTATTTTCAAAAATCATCAATTACCCCATTGAGGTATAGTGAAACCTTCAGATACCCCCCGATCGTTTGTAATTTTAATTGACTCTTAAAGATTTTAGGTGTAATTGTACTAAATATACTCCAAAACAGTCAAGGGGCGGTCAGGGCACACTTGCATTGCTGCAGTATGGTCTCATCTGTGTCGTTACGGCCCGAGCTTGTCCGTGTTGCTACGGCGGTCAGACGACAACAATGGCTGACAAGAGTGGTCGGTTGGGAAGGGAGAAATGAGAGAAATTAAATGTTGGAGTGGATGTAGAAATATTAGTGATAAGAAGAGCAGTTAATCCTAAAATTCTTGACGATCAACAAACATCACAAACAGTCAAGGAGGTTTCACTAAACCTCAGGGAGGTAACTGAAGGTTTTGAAAACAGAGTCGGTAAACTGAACATTTCAGTAAACCTCAAGGGGTATTTGTAATTCACAAGCAACAAAAGACTACTAACTAATGCGATCTCGTGTCACGATACATAACATACACCCGATAAAATTTGAGCATTCTAGTTGGCTTAAAGTAATTTATTACTTCATCCATTCCAGTTTAATTGTTACGTTTCTTTTTCAGCATCTAATTTATAAATTTTTTCTTCAAAATTTTATCATACAATGTCAAATAATTTACATACAAAAGGTAAATCAAAGAGTCTAGTTTTTTTTAAAAAAAATTCTATTTTTGAAAAAATTATTCTTCATTAGTTACAAAATAAGTCAAACATCTTAAATTCTTAATTAAAAAGGTACAGAGGTAATCGGTGGCGGACCCAGGATTTTTGTATGGTGGAGGCATAATTTCGCATATTCAAATTACGAAATTTAAATGATCTAGTATAATACACATCACATGACTTAAAATGGGAAAAAATATAGAAAAATATTAGTGTTTTTGAAAAAGTAACGAAAAAATTGTAAGAAACAAAATGAAAAGATATTGAATTTTTAAAAGTTTGATACGATTACATTTTTATATTAAAATAACATCAAGTGAATTTCATGTGACAAAAATAATAAAAAAAGCAATTGATTAAAACATTTATAAATTATTTATAAGAAATTTATCCATAAAGAGTTTAGTAACTGAGTAAAACTTTCACTTCTTTGTATAAAAAAAGTATACATAAATAACTTGATCTTAAGTTTATAAAAGTTTTTTGTGATTCTTTATTAATCAATAAAAAAATTATACATAAGTAAAATTAATTGATGATTGTATTAAAAAAAAGATAAGAGAAGCTTACCTAGAGAGTAGACATAGGAGGGGTGAGTTCGAGCCGAGCGAGCCCGAAAATTCGAGCTCGAGCTCGGCTCGAAGGTTCGTAAAGCTCGATTCGAATCGGCCCCAAACGAGCTCACGAGCTCGATAAGGCTCGATATATAAACAAGGGTATATATGTAATTTCACATCAGGCTCGATAAGGCTCGTCGAGCCTATCGAGCCGCGAACCAATTCATGCCGAGAATCGGCTCGAGCTCGAGCTAGGCTCGTGAAGCTCGGCTCGTTTGGGCTCGTTAGAGCTCGAGTTGAGCTCGGGCCGGCCCGATTCGTTCAACACCCCTGCATAGGACTAGGAGAGTATGCTTGCATCTGACACATCCGCCAGTAGCTGAAACCGGCAGTCAATTAATGCCTTCCCTTCCATCATTTGTATTACGCCTATACAGCTCCCTATCATTTTATGTTTTAGTCAAAATGGCCCAAACTTTGTTTTTTGTAATAAAATCCTATTAGGGGTATCCTATTTCTCAATTTTTTAATGGGGGTATGCGCCCCCGTGTGCCCCCATGGTGGGTCTGCCCCTAGAGGTAATATTCATTAGGTCCAATGCTTTTTTTTGGTTAAATTAAGATACTATAAGAAATTAGGTCCAATGTTTGATGATGATGGGTGACGATCAATGTTTCCCTGCACAATCAAAGATGCCAGAGATCCGGAGTTGTGTACCCGGAACCACTTTCACGGTTAAGTTAATGGTGTATTTTAGAGAAAAAGGAGTTGGATGATAGACAATAGAGAATTAGGGCGTCATACCTGACATTGTCTTCTAATATATATTTATAGCAGCTTCTGGTGATATTGGCGTGATATTAACTTAACTCATTCCTTACAGGCAAGACTCCTCCTATATATCTTGTCCTCCAATGGATAGAGTCCGGTTTGAACTTTCATAGTGTTGGGGTTTTGGGCTCATTTAACATTTATGAAGTTGTTATTTGATGCAGTGGGCTTGGGCCTTGCATGCTATAGGGCTTGGGGCACCAGTAATTCCAGAATAATAGCAGCGATCATCGTCTACCAAAATACAGATCCAATTTTTGTTTAGTAGGTACTAGGTAGGGTGCCAAAGGCATTAAAGTAAAGTAAATGGCAAATGGTTGAGAACATTAAGTGATGATATGATGTTTATTCATGGTGTATACTGCCCAAATACCCATGTATGTATGTATGTACAGTTTTTGTGCATGTCATCTCCAACTTTGTCTAATGACTAGTACATCAGGAACCAATTGTGTAATTGCCTTTGCCGGCACGTATATATGTTGGTACTGACTGTACACATATCATCTCAGGCTGCTTGCTGCTGTTGTCCATTTGTATTATCGGAATCCATGGACGGCGATCCGGGGAAATTAAAGCAATAGCGTGCTGGCTGGCATTGGCAGGCCGCGGATGAATATTTCGTGATTACGACAAACAAAATTCGAATACAACAAAGTCAACGTTGACATTTGGAGCTACCTCCCTTATTAACTTAACTAACAGATTGCATTGCTCACACACAGGTTTAGACTTTGGGGAACGTAACTAACTAGGAATTAATAATGTGAATACACAGTACTATCTCAACACGTACTTTATAAACTCGATCGACGCATACAAAAAATTATTAATTAAGTAATTAATTTGTTGGTGACACGCCTAGCTAGCTAGCTAGCTCAAAGTCAAATTAACCTAATCCTGATATTTAGGCAACAACCAGCTAGCTAGCGCATGTGATGTAGTATAAATTACAAAGTATTTCTTTGAATTTCTCCCATAGTATATCATCAACATTCTTCTTCTTCTTCTTCTTCTTCTTCTTGAACCAGCTAGCGGAGGTAGATAGGATATGGGCAATATTCCAAACAAATCCTGGTTGGTTGTGATGGTTTTGGTGATGCATGTCATAATAATCGGATTCAGGGTTGTTGATGGGCGAGAATTAATGACGATGAGGAGGAAGAGGACAAAAGCGGTAATAGAGGAAGAGTTGAAGGACAAGTACGATAAATACGCTCCTATCTTCCTCAGAAGCTTATCATCATCAGCTGCCATGTTTAGTAGTGGCAAGGGCAAGGCTGCTGCTGCTTGGGGAGACGACGGCGCCGTCACGGTTCACGCAGTTTCACGTCGGCTCGTGCCCTGTGGACCAAACCCACTTCATAACTAATTATAGATCAGTAATATATTATTGAACGTCATTATTCATTTCTTTTCTACGTACCCCCCACTTTATATATATATAGGAATATTATTATGTAGCTAGTTTAATAACGAGCGTACAAGGGTTTAATTAATTAGTCCTTTTCATTATGAATATGAAAGAATATGATATACTTATTCAGTTTCTAAATACCCATAAGGGCAAGGGATCGAATCATACCCCTTGGTAGATAGCTTGCTTACATAATCTAGCTAGGAGTTAAAGATAAATTATACTCCCTCCGTCCTAAGTGAGTTGTCACTTTTAGCTATTTTATGTAGATTAAGATTGTCTTTGGTCATTAACTCATTTCACATGAACTTCCATCATCACCCCCTCCCAAAACCATTCTCACCCCTCCCAACCTACTCCATATATAAACTCCTTAAATGTGTACATTTGTAAGGAAAAAAGTGGACAACCCACTTGGAAAAAAGGGAATAACAAATCAACAATATTAATCTGTATATATGTAACACACACACACACAATATATATATATATCCTGAAATTAATACTGAACAGCACTAGGTTTAAATGGCATCTATCTCAGGTCACTTGAAGGTTAGCAATAGTCACTGAAGGTTTGATACTGTCAAGTTAGTACCAGGTGAACTTACATGCTAGCTTGAATTGCAATTTAATCGTAACAAAGAATATAAAGTAGATTATATCTTGGTGTGAATATATCTCCAACTCATTGATATGTAAATATAGGAGTACATATTAATCGCATCTATATTTTTGTTTGTCTATTTTCTCGAGGTAATTAGTTGTGGTAAAAGAAGCATTTTTTGTGTGCTTTAAGACATGTTTCAAGAGACTAGCCTAACAATCTCTTCATTATAATTTTCAAAAGGAAAATGCCACTAGTCAGGTGACACTTATTTTTTTCCTACTGATATAACAGATGATGTATTAATGGGTGAGTGGGTGATAATTAGATAAATCAGAAAAATAAGGATAATATGTCAATGCATGAATATTTTTAGTAGGATTACGGATGTACTCCTAGCATAACTTTTTCCAAAAGCAAATAAGATGGTAGTGAATTAACGAATTTGAGCTCATCCTTCTACTGATCATATATTCAAATCCAATATTCATTGATAGACCAAATTAATACTCTCTTGTAAATGACCACGTTTGAATAGGCACGCATATAAAGAATTGTATTGACCATTGTGTGAGTTTACCAAAATACCCAAGCCAAAACGCTTCAACTCCCACAGTATTAAAATGGTTGCTTTAATAGGGGTTTCAAACTTCATTTTGTGGAAGTGAGGATGGAGAGTGATTCACTTCCAAAATTCATAGTGATTTTGGAAGTTTTTCACTCTTCCAAAAATCACTTGAGGTGTGAAAATCAGTTTTTCACCGTGAAAAAATGGAATTCAACATTTAATCTATGATTTTTGTTCTTCAATATTTTAATAACTAAATATTAATAATTTATATAATAAATGAACATCTAGTTTCTAAATAATTTCAAAATATTATTATTGTCACCTCACCAAAATTCACGGTGATTCTTCAATTTCTCATCTACCCTCTTAAGTTTGAAACCCCCTAATATATATTTTTCACTTCACGAGAATTCACAGTGAATTCTTCAATTTCTCACCTCATGAAAATCTCTCCTCCTAAGTTTGAAACCCCTAATAAGGGGTGTCAAAGTTCATGTTTTGGAGGTGAGTCACAGTGGTTTCTCACCTCCGAAATTCACGGTGAGAAATTACGAAATTCGGACCTCCGAAATTCACCTTCGAAGTGATTTTTTCAAACTCACCGTGATTTTCGTTCGTTCAACAAGCATCTCCCTCCGGACGATCTCTCCAGCTGCTTTACCTCTCCGGCTGACTTCTTCTCGGCGGCGCGAAGCAAAGAGGCGGGTTGCTATTTCCGACGGCGGCGGAGCAGAGAGGCCCTCCGGACGACCTCTCCAGCTGCTTTACCTCTCCGGTTGACTGCTTCTCGGCAGCGGCGAAGCGAAGAGGCGGGTTGCTTTTTCCGACGGCGGCGGAGTAGAGAGGTAGGAGGCTGCTTGACGGCGGCGGAGCAGAGAGGTGGCTGACCGTTTTTTAAATTTGAATGTGAAAATCGCTTTAAGTTTGAGGGATCTCCTCTCCAATTCAGTTTCTCACGTGAATAGAAATGAAAATTCACCCAGAATTTTTTTCCCCACATGTTAGGATTGAACCCCCCTAATAGCTAGATATCCCTCATCCATCACCAACCCAGAAAAGCTACCATATTTAGTTATTGTATGTTTGGGACCCTGGGTCACTAGATTTCGCCGCCAAAGTTCTCTTTGATACCGTTCACTCGGTTAACAGTCGCACTTCCGTTCTAGATGCAAAGCCCATCTTTCCGTTCATCGTCAACCAGCCGAAATCTTTGAATATGTCGCCGAAAAAGCGCAAGCCCCGTTAAATCTTGGATATGGAGAGGATCGACCTAGCCCGTGACCCAAATTCTCATTTTCAATACCAACAAGAAGATTCTGAAGCAAGTTGATCAGGCCGCCATCGTCGTCGCACTGGCGTAAGACGAGCCGGTTAAGGTTGGAGAAGGGCCTGGCACCACGAGACTTGTCTGCCGAATTATCACGGACAAACCATCGAGTGGAACCGCCGCGAGAGGACGCAGCATGCCTAAGGCCTTGACGTCGTTGATCTTGTTAAAAACGTACCAAATGGATTCTAGAAATTGGAATTGGGCGGATGCTGCGGATCTCTCCGCTGGAAAATTGTAAAACTTTTACTCAAATTGTTGCAATTAATGTTGTTGAATCTCATAATTTTGTTGATCGGTCAACTCATAATTTTGTTGATCGGTTTCGTTCCCTTCTAACAAGGAAGATATGGTTGAATATTGGCTTATTAAGGGAGGAAAGTGGCTTAATAAAAAGAAGGAAAGTGGGTTTGAAGGGGAAAGAATTAAAGGGTAATTAAGTAAAATTATTATGAAAAAATTTCTCAAAAAGAAAATGGGGTTAATTTTATGGGACAAATATAAAAGAAATGTGTGGTTAGTTTTCTTAGACAGAGGGAGAACTGTATAAACTCATTGGGATTAAGAAAGTCAATCAAACCACTCTATGAGGCTTTATGGGCCGTTCGGCTCAATATATGGAGTTCGTGGCTGTGGGTTTATTCGTCCACTCAGCTCCTTCACAAGCTGTAAATACTGAGTCAAACATCACAATTTTAGCGTTTATCGTCATTGGTTACTGAATTTATATTTATTGACAATTCATTCACATTACTTTCTAAGTAGTTCAAAAAGCTAGCAGAGTAGTTCCTTCCTCCCACGGGTGATCTAAGAGAAATAATCAAATAAACCGTGTTTTTATTTACGGAGTACTTTTCTTGTACTAACCAAATATCGTTCGTAAGATTTGCCAAGCAACCGTTGAAGTTTTTTTTAAAAAAATAAACAAATAAATGTTACAACTAATTGAAAGTTGTTCCAAACATGCTGGCCACATTCTCCATCGTGTAGATGGAGGTTTGGGGGTCGGAAGTTTTAATTTGAAGAATTGGGCTTTATTATCCAAATGGTGGTGGAGGTTTAGAGTAGAAGAGAATGCATTATAGGTAAGGGTAGTAAAAGCCATGCATGGTGTGGGGGGGTTAATTAGGAAGGTTGATGATGAGAAGAAAGGAGTAAGAGGCGTGTGGGGGGAAATCATAAAAATAGGTTGGGAGTTGGAGGATGCGGGAGTAGACTTCGTAAATTCCTTTCATAAAAAAGTGGGTACCGGGGAAAATACTTTCTTTTAGTGGGATTTGTGGGTGGGAAACACAAAATTTGAACATCTTTTCCCTCCTTATATAAACTTAACCTAGACATATCTTGCAAAGTCTCATAGAGGGGTGTTTGGGAAATCGGAGTTTGGAGGTGGTCATGGAAGTGGAGAAGGGAGCCAAGGGGAAGAGAAGTAAGGGAGTTTAGGGACCTAATGAATATTTTATCCTCCATCTCCTTATCTTCAGGTAAAAAAGATTGTTGGTGGTGGCAGCTAGACCATAATGGCACTTTCACTATCTAGGCGGTGCTAGGGTTAAGTTGGCTCGCCGTGGTGGGAATCGGAGTAGGTAGGCGACTACGAGAGTTGGATGGGTCATGGCTGTGGGCTACGATGGGGAAGAGAGAGCGTGGTGTCGGACAGGGTTGGGTCGGAGATGCCGACGATCAATGGGCGGGCTGGCCGGGGAGGAGGGAGGGTCGTCAGTTTTTCGATTTGATGATTAATTTCTTATTGGCTTTAAAAAAGGTGTGGTGTGTCGGCGGTGGCGGCGGATGGGTGAGGGACTTGCCTGCGGTCAAGAGGTGGTTAGCTGTGACGTAGCAAATGATGGTGAATGATAATGATGAAGATGAAAGTGTTGTTTAGAAGAGGGTCAATTTGTATATATTTATAAATATTAAGGTATAAGGTAGAATTACCCAAGCCAGGTAAGTGCCATGTTACAGTCACCCCGAGCGGGTGGTGACCTCTGTGTATCCTGGGGCTCCATTCCAAACACGCGGGACATGTTTTCTGTTGGTCAGATGACTCCCGGATCTTTTCTAGATAACATTTTCGAGAATGCTTACATATTCGAGGTCGCACGAGTTCCCCACACCTTTCTGCGGAAAATATTTTTCGGGGTCGGGACGTTCGTTTCGGGCGACACTCGGGGCTTGGGATGAAAATTTTGATGGCGCCAATGGTGTGGCATGTTATGACTCGGGATGATTATTGTGGTGATAACCGAGCCAAGCACACATGACTGGATTACTTGGTTAAGCTAGCAAACATATACGTCGGGATTTGCTCGGGTTAAATTGACGCGGGATGACACTTAGACACATTTTTGGCTTGGACTTGGCGACTAAGGTGTGTGGGGATGTGCTTGACATGGTGACTAAGGTGTGTGGGTTTATGCTTGGCATGGTGAGTCATAGATAGCAAGCATGAAGTGTTGCCATGTGGTGAAGAGTATATAAAGAGAGAAAATGGAAATTGGTAACACTTTACCTCATTTCTTCTCTCTCGCAAAAGGGCCAACTTCTTCTTCTTCTCCATGGTGTTCTTCATAGCTATGAATAAGCTACCAAGCAAGTAGGTGTCCTTCCATCCTTAATCAAGGTGTTTTTCTTGAGGTAAAGTTGGATTCATGGTTGTCTTGGTGTAATTAGTTCATATTTCACAAGAAAAACAAGTTTTGGTAATTGTATTCTTCATCATTCTTGGGTCGATTTCTCTAGGGTTCAAAAGGGGACTTGATCTTTGTGTTTCCTTGTATGTGAACACGTCTCCTTCATGATTTTGGGGTATGTTTGAAGCATGGTTATGGTTGAAGCATCATATGGCCGAATTTATGGCAAACCCTAGCTAGATGTTTGGTTCATCTTCTTGCTTCAAGCTTGGGATATGTTGTTATTGGTATGATTTGGTGTAGGAATCAAGTTTTGAAATGTTGAAGAACATCTTGGGTTGAAAACCCTAATTTGGCCGAAAACCTTAGTGATGGAATTGATGAGATAGTTGAGTAATATGTTGATATTCATGCTT
The DNA here is from genome assembly GCA_024586325.1 of Stellera chamaejasme. Classification (NCBI taxonomy): domain Eukaryota; kingdom Viridiplantae; phylum Streptophyta; class Magnoliopsida; order Malvales; family Thymelaeaceae; genus Stellera; species Stellera chamaejasme. The sequence goes on along the minus strand of CM044982.1, from coordinate 4,944,484 downwards.
AGAATGATTAAATGGTTGATTATGCATGAATTGGAAGCTTTAAATTGATTGGAAAGGATGTTGGTGCAAATAGTATGTTGAGGCCGAATTTAAGGGAAGGGTATGTTAGTAGTTATGGTGTGTTTCGGGGTGTTGGTGGTGAATGATATTGAGAATTGAAGTAGGTAACAAACGATGCTTAGAACTTTGTTTTCTGAATTGATGAACGTAACCGTGAAACTCGACATGCTAGCTTGCTTGCTTAAATTTGGAAAAGTATGTTTTAAATGTTTGGTTGTGCATGTTTGAGTATAAACAATGATGTTCTAGCTTGGTTTGAAAATCTGAGCTTTCTGTGAAGTTTTACGGGAAAGTGCTGAAATGTGCGGGATTAGTTCCCGGGGGTTTAGATTGATGATTTCTGATATATAAATGGTTGTTCAGCTTGAATCAGCAGTTGTGGATTAGTGCGGGACTTCAGAAGTCACATTACCGCGCTTCGGGCCGAGCGTCGGGATTTTCCCGGGATTCTTCTACGGATCGGTAATAGTACGGTAAGGGTTCAACGTCTCTCGTTATACATTCTGGGATGGATATCATGTATATTGGGGTTAGTTGAAGCGGGTTCCGGGTTGAGAACGGGTGTCCGATGATCCCGGGGCCAATTATATGTTAAGGTACAAGTATGCATGTTCAAGGCCTGGAATGGTCTTGGAGACCTCGGATTCTTCGGTATTCTATATCTGCACTGGATGCTGATATTCTGTGTATACCTTGCGATATACTCTGTCTGTTGTATACCTTGCGGTATACTCTGTTTGTGACCATACGATAGTTGGGGATCGCGATCCCGGCTGGTACCATGTCTCTGTTAGCTTCGGCTTTTGACCTTTTGGAGAGGGTTGTCGTTCTGTTTATATTCGCACGTGGGTCTCTGGCTGTTTTAACCACGTCCTTCGGAACTCTGTTTATTATATGTGTTTATATTTGTTTATATATATATGCTTGTGTTTTGTGTTTTCTTTGTTTTACACTTACTCGCGCACTTAGCTTACTTTATGCAACTGTACCTTACCTAAGACCTTACTGGGTCCTCCCGAGGACTCACCCCTTCTATTTACCACCTTTCAGGTCTACCTGACAAGCAGCCAGCGGACTAGAGTTCCGTGGTGCTTTCTGTTCTGTGATCAGGTATCTGCAGATCCGACACGGAACTTCTGTTAAGTTATGGGGATAGTCTCGGTAGAGGTTATAGTCTGCTTTATGATTTCTGGATTTATGCTACGTATAGCATATAGGTTATCTTACAGTTAACTTATCTCTCTCTTCTGTTTGTGTTAGCAGCAGCAATAGCGGTATGTGCGGGAATCTTCTGATCTCGAAGTTTATCCTAGTTCCATACTTAGGTATTATGGGGTTTTCCCTTGTCGGCTCTGTAGGTGTATATGTATGCATGTCGTTTGTTGGATCATGCTATGTATCTTAGATACATTCTGCTTATGTATACATGCTCTGGATATTCTGTATGACCGGGAACTCGCCCATGTCAGTGGAGGGCGGGACCCGTGATGTGATCATATTGTGATGGATTAGACATATTCTATATCGATATGATTCTGTTGAGCTTATGTATGATGTTATCCATGAACTGCATGTTTGGTGATGGTGGAGTGCTCGCCTATTTCAGTGGGGCGGGGCTCGCCATGGATAGTTAGGGTTATACTTTATATTTGCCATGTATGAAGATTTGCAGGTTGCGGGTCGAAACACGACCGAAAAATATGGGCGCATAACTCTGTTCGCATACTCCGTGAGCAAAGTGTTATCAGGCACCGGGCCTTCGAGAACGAGACTTTGCGGGCCGTGTCACGGAACCACCACACTCAGCGGGTCTCGGTTGGACCAACCGCTTCCATTTCCGCAGCTCACGCAGCTTCCGCCGCTGCGGGGCAGCCCCGCCTCCGTAACCGGGCGTGGGCACCCCGAGACATGCCAACTCATTAAAAATTTTGCTAAGTAAGCGCCACAGTGGCAAATTTAACGAAGGATAGTGAAAAGAATCCAAAGACAAAACGTTGATGGTAAAAAAGACCAATTTTTAAAAGGGTAAACTCCAAGTTTAGTCCCTTACCTTTCAACTTTGTCTATTTGAGTCCTATTTTAAGATTTCGTCTATTTCGATCCGTAGCTCCATAAATCGTCTCAATTGTAGTCCTTCCGTTAGAGTCCACGTTATGTTGACCGTTTCTTTGTGAAAAATGACCATCAAACCCTTCCTTTTTTCGATCTGGATCGGCAGCCGCCGGACGCGGCAGCCGGCCGCCGCCGGCCGGCCGGCGCTGCCGCTGCCGGCGGCTGGCGCTTGCTGCCGATCCGGCGCTGGGCTGAAGATCCGGCGCCGGGCTGCCGATCCGCGGCCTGGGCAGCCGTTTTGGCGGCTGGCCGCCGATCCGACGCCCGGCTCGCCGATCCATGGCTGGCGCTGCTCGGCGCCGCCGATCCAAATCGAAAAAGGAAGGGTTTGATGGTCATTTTACTGTACACTTAAGACTTTAACGGTCAACATAACGTGGACTTTAACGGAAGGACTACAATTGAGACGATTTATGTAGCTACGAGACCAAATAGGACGAAATCTTAAAATAGACTCAAATAGACAAAGTTGAAAGGTAAGTGACTAAACTTGGAGTTTACCCATTTTTAAAATAGTGGCAAAAAAAGACTTTTGCACCAACATGAGTGGTAAAAAGGGACATTTCCCTTCAAGTTTATTGCCTTTCAAAAAAAATCTTCATCGTGTACAGTACAGAGATTTAAGTTCAACATTGTTGAATCAGTACAGAGATTTAAGTTCAACATTGCTGAAATCCGATGTTCATAGATGGGAGTAGTATTTTATTTCGGTAAAGGAGATACTCGATATTCATATGGGTAAAGTACATGTAGAGTCCTTTAGCTTTGATGTGTGTCCTATTTTGGTCATGTTTTATGAATTCGTCTCAGATTAATCCTTTAGCTTATTGTTATATCCCAAAGAGGTCATTCCGTTATATTTTCTGTTAAAACCACTGTTTAATTAAGGACAGTTATGTAAATGTTTATATTTAAATATGAATTTAACCTTTCTTTTTTAAAAATCTCCAAATAAACCCCAACTAATTTCAAAAGTTACAAAACCAACCTCAACCTTTCCTCTTCCTCCATTCACCACCACTAACTCAACCACCATCCATCTCACAACACCATCGGCCTCTCCACCTCCTTCCCTCTCCAGACCCTTTTGCTACAAACAACCACCACCTTTAGCTCTGTCATGAAGAGATCAATCTAACCCACCCTCTCACATCGCTAGAGATGCTCCGACGAAGGAGAATTCAGCAAAATATCGTCACCACGTTTCAGTATTTAACCGCTTCGATCCACTGTTCTAGTCGTCTTCAGCCACTCCAACAACCACCGTTAGAACCGTCGGTCGTCGCACCACTAGCTGGACCCAAGTCCGCCACGAAAACTCACCGGCAGCCGAAAGCCGCAGCACCACCGCCTTAAATCCCAGTTTCCGGCCTTAAATCCCAGGTTGGAGAAGAAGAATGAGGGAGGAAATAATGAAGTGGGGCTAAATTGTAAGATTCAATAAAATAGAACTGTCAAATGAAAATTTGGATAAAGGCATTTAAATAAACTCATGGTGATAATAGAAAACTTAACGAAAACTGTGAAAAAATGACAAATTTGAGACGAATTTAAAATTAAATGACTAATATGAGAGGAATTCCTAAAAAAAGACCAAAACAGAACACTTATAAAAACTAAGGACTATACGTGGACTTTACTCATATTCATATCAAACTTCAAATAAAAGTAAAGCTGCATAAAACCTACTCCATATTCTAGCATAAAGAAAGTGGAGACATATTCCCTAGACCTCTTGCGCCTTTTTTCTGATGAAATCCTTTGCGAATTCTTTTTATTTTTTTTAAAAAAATATATATAAAATGGAGGGAAAGCGGAATCCAATCAGACGAGTGAATTCTCATAAATTTTCAATAAATTTAAACAATAAGCAAAAGGAGTAAGTAACTACGATTCCGGATGAACATGATCCCCCGGGATTGGATTATCCTAATCCCTCACTTAAAATGAACAGGACATGAGCGTGTTACTACCAGACAGTGGAAGTTCGTGAACACGTGGTTCCTGAGGAGAGAAAAACCATTTGTCCGGCTTCTTAGTAGTGGAGGCCCTATTAACTTCTTTTGACTCTCCACGAGGGTTTCTCAGGCCAAGGTCATCCGGCGGAAAATGGAGGACCAGCAATCCGATGATTGGCTTCCCGAAGGATGGACGGTGGAGATCAGAGAGAGGAGGAATGGCAAACAGGACAAGGTGAGTGATTGATCGTCGATATCCTTCTTGCTGTGGAAAACCCAGTTTGAAGTTTTAGTCTTTCCGCCTTCTGTTTTCTGGAAAAGCTGTGGCTTGATAAAATTTTGGATCTTTGCTTTTACTTCTGTGAATTTCGGTTTGATGCTTTGATTTGAGCTTTGTGCTTCTATTCGTTCTTCGGAGCTGCTGGTTGGCACTGCTCTCTGGATACGAGGTTAAGTTTAGACATGCGAGATCATTTGGTTGGTTTGATGGTCATATTCAGATTGATGTTGTGTTGGTCTTCAACAGTCTCATGGGTTTGTTCTGTTTCTCTGGTTTCCTTTTTGTTTGTGTTTTTAGCAGAATCAATTTCCCTTCCTGTGTATATTTGAAAATATTCTCTTTTCAAAGGAATAATGAAACTAAAATTTGCACAAGTAGTGGAGATAGAAGAGTTTTAACAATGGTTACGAACTACTCTTATTTGCTTTTCATCAAAGTAATATGGACTATGGAGTAGTTCCTAAAGTACATTTTATGAGCTGTGCAAATTCAAGGTTGGGATTAAGAATGTGTCTGTGCTTGTATGTTCTAGCGTATAGGTCAGTGCATGATCCTTGTTTATGTTTTCTACAGTGGCTTCATGATTCTGAATGATGCTTATTAAACTCTTTGCCACATAAGTTGCATGATGTTTGGTACACAGTAACTTGAATAAGAGAAGGGTCAGTTGTCATGCTGTTGAATGATCCTAGGATTAGATGATAAAGCTCTCCTTAAGGAGTTGTGGATGATTTCTGATGATGGTTTTAAGAAAAACGTTGTCTTAAAATCTAAAGATATTTTCTTAAAATATTATGCTCATGGCGAGGATATAATTTCTGAAGTACATTGGTAGGGAAGATTCTCTTGAACATTTCTTCAGTCCAATAATGTAGTTGGTTACATTTTAGTGAATGCTGGCTTGAAGATCAGGCCTAGTTTCCCACGTTTCCCTTCTGTTTTTATTTTTTTGTAAAATGGATTCGTTGATTGTGAGTGGTCTACAGTGCCCTAGTGCATGTTTTTTTATCATACTCCCTCCGCCCCTTTCATGTTGTCCCTTTTCCTTCACAAAATGTATATGGAATGAGACAACATAATAATGAGACGGAGGGAGTAATGAACTTATCTCATGAAAATGGATGTTCCCTTTTCCTTCACAAAATGTATATGGAATGAGACAACATGATAATGAGACAGAGGGAGTAATGAACTTATCTCATGAAAATGGATGTTCAACATAAATTTTTGTGTCAACGATTTACCTTATGTTGTTTATGAATCAATAATCCCTTTTCACATCTTTCATAACCGTGGCTTAACGATGGCATTTCAGCTGCCAAATGGGCGATACAGTTGGCTGTTATCCAGATGTCAATTATTGGTTGGTATAGAATATTGCGATAAAAGTTTGGTCTCATTTTTTCTTTTATTAATCGTATACTGGTAGAGATCTTCATTATCATATATCACAATATCAAATTCCTGTGTAGGTTTCAGTTTGCATAATATCCTTTTTTGATAACACGTGAATCCATGGAAGTAAAAGACAGTTTTAGTGACTGTAGGCGGAGCTCTGAATAATTTGACTCTCTATGGTTGAGAACTGTTCGACAAGACTAATGTGCTGCATATTATATGCACTGGATACAAAACTAACTAGAAAGGGGTTAATTTTGGTTGAAAATAGGGATACTTGTGTATGACATTCCGTGGTTCTTACTTTTCTCGATACTATCATGCAGAATGAATATACAAGTCTTTTTAGGTAATCACAGGTCCGAGGCCAACTAATTAAGTGGTAGTAACTCTAAGCATTGCTGAAGTGTCGCTGTTCTTATTTTTATTATAGAGCATCGTCTTTTACTTCATCGTTATTTCGTTGTCGATGCCGATGCTTTTCTAGTTTGATGAAGTGACTCCAGATGAGGGTGACCAAAATTTGAATGATTTATGAGAGTAACAGATTAACTTACTAATCTGTGTTTACATTTGCATTGGTGCAGTGTTATTGTGTTCCATCTGGTGATCGTATATTCTTTTCCAAAGCTGAGGTTTTTCGCTATCTCAGCATCAACGGTATTAAATGTGATGAGAAAGAAAAGGAACATAGCGAGCAATTCGGAAACAATGTGCGTTAAAATGATCTGCTGTGTTCTTAGTTATTACACATTATCTATTTTTTCTGTTCTTTGGTTTCCCCCAAAGAGGTTTTTCAACTTGGAAGAATGTATTTACATTGTTCAAGCAATTTAGGTTACTATTGAGAGGGTTGAAGTGCAAGGATTACCTCCTGGATGGACTAAGGAAATCAAGATTACAAAGAAGGCGAATAAAATTCGAAAAGATCCGGTACCCTAATTCTTTTTGCTCCTTCAGTTGGCTATATGTACTAGGAATAGTCTTGGGCTCTTGTAGATACCTCTCTCTCTCTCTCTGGAAATCTGGCAATGATTCTGTTTGAATAAATCATATATTAAATAGAAAGATTTTTTCTTTTAGAAAGAAGAATGAAAGCTCAATAAATAGGAAGGAAAGCACAATAAATCACTGCTTATTGACAGCCTTACCTGGCCAATTCGCAAGGCCTTTAGTGATTGTGGTGTTGATACTAGTTGTCAATTGTTTCGTCAGCTTGCCTAGTTGTAGTGACATAAAATTTTTGAATGCCTACAGCACTACATTGATCCTGTGAATGGATTTGTTTTCCGTTCCATGAGAGACGCACTTCGCTACATTGAAACTGGAGATGTTGGAAGGCTTGCATTCAAGCCTAAGGATAAATGCATCAATGATGAGGACTGGGGAGATGATAGTAACTGTGTATGTGAGGTTGCAATAAGAATTTGCCTGTCATGATATTGTTTTGGCTTCTGTTCTCATTTGTTGATTTTTATAACAAATTTAGTGTCATTGTTTTCATTCTATTTGTTTTTCTTTTGGTCTCCAGTTACCTGTCTCAAAGACAGATGACGTTTTAAATGGGAGAGCTGACAAGATGGACATCTCAAATGTCACTCAGACTGTAACTGGTGATCAGTTGGCTACTGCCATTGAAGGGGAGCAGATCAACCCCTTCGGACTTGATTCAGATCAGTGTAAAGGTTTAGTCTCATTCTCATGATGATTGAATCTGATCAATATTTGCATTGTTAATCTCTTTACTTTCAGCTTCATCACTTGCTTAGTTGTTCTGATCATTTTCCTTTTGTTGGTGGGTGAGGTGGTATACTGGCTATTTTATTGTGTTCTTCAAAGTTGAAAGTGTCGGGATAATTGTAAAAATGGACAAGATAAGCCGCTTTACTAAGCAGCCAGACCACTTCTATAGGAATGTTAATCCTCAGGGTTCTCATTGTTTCTATTTGTGCAGTTTAGTTGGATCATGAGTTTTGAGTCTAGTGTTTCTTTTATTGCAGTAGATGGAAAGAATTCTGCAATGGACAGTGGTGATGACCTGGATGAAAGGAAATCGGAACAAATAGGAGATAATTCTGGGGGAAGTACAATATCCTCAGCATTTCCTATAGAGGCCCTTCAGAATAAGCAGCCTCTTGAAGGACCAACTATGGTTGACAAAAAGAAGATACCCCCTAGTCAGAATAAACCCAAGGTTCGTAAAATGCCTGAGTTGCCTAGGCGGGCTTCTAAAAGGCTTGCTGGGCTTGCAGCGGAACCAACACCTGATCTAAAAGAAAGCAGCAGGGGTCGTCAAACAACTGTTAGAAAGTCATGTGATGCAGTTGCATCTGCAGCTGAGCCATCTTCCCCTGCTAGCTGTAAGCTTCAAGCACCTAAACTGCCTGATGAGACAAAGTCCACCGTAGAGTCAGTCTGCACCTTTCATTCTGAAAACACCTCGGGGCTAAAGAATAACAAAACTTCATCTTCAGACAGGCTATCTCTCAGCTGTCAGTCTCAAAAGATAGAGATGGAAACTATGGTTGATGATCTAAAGGTTTCTTCTGCTAACGGAACTGCTTCAGAATTACTATCTGGAGAAGCTAGAAATGATGATAAGGCTGTTGAGATGCAGGCGCTCCCACACCCTGTTGATGTTCCTCTTCCTGATCTGTGGGAAGACCCATGTATTGCTTTTGCCATTAAAACACTCACTGGAATAACCTGTGAAACTCCCAAAGTTTCATCCGAGTCCAACAGTTGCAGCAAATCGTTGGAAGTAGTGAGCATGACAGACGAGCATTCTGGAGGGGTACAAGGAGGAAGTGGAAGTTCGGAAAGGCAAGGCCATATGGTTCTGCCTTTCACACACCTTATATTTTCTGAAGACAATATCCCAAAAGTTGAAGGTGGCAACATGACAGATAGCAAGCCTGAAACTGCCAATAATACACCTTTGCCAGATATCTTGGCAGACCCCTGCTTTGAATTTGCAATCAAAACTCTCACCGGAGCAATACCAGTTGTCTTTGGTCATGAACACCGGGAACCCAGTGAGCAGCAAGCTAATAATATGCAGGCACCAACTGGAACTGGTAGTCACTCAACTGTGCCAGATAACACCCTGGGACCAAAGAATCTTTGGCCCCAACAATGTGATGTCAGCAGTGGGAAGACTATGTATAAGGAGCTGGTCTTCAGTTGTAGTGGAAATTCCGGTTTTAGAAACCAAGGTGGAAATAATGGACGCCATCAGTGCAGTGAAGAGAGGATGGACGCCAAAGGCAGGCCATCAGCTCTTATGTACAGTTCAGGTAACTTTGTAGACATGAATGGCAGGTTCTGAAAGTGTTTGCAGTACCTGCCGTCATTGTTGTAGCTGAGTAATTATAGTTGTAGTTCGTAGTCCGTAGACACAGTTTTAGCATCTCCACAGTCGGCCTTTCTGGTTCGCTTTTTGCTCGACTGTATGTTAGGTGTGCGGCCATAGTCGGAACACTGGCCCTGGTGCTAACTGTTGTACTGTATTTTGTACCTAACAAACTGGATGAACTGAGTCTGGTTTCCCCATGCTTGGTTCTCACCCTTTGACCTTTTGCTGTTTTGAAATCTTATTTGTACAAGTGCATGACAAGGGAGGGTGACACAAGTTTAGGGATGAATAAAATCTACGTACTTGCATTCTTGAAGCTGAAGCCACGCCTTAACAAGGGTTTATTGCTACAATTCAACTGGACTCGTAACCTGAAGAATTCACATATCTTCAATTGTTTTGGATAGAGCCGATGAATGAAACCCAGAAAGAAGGCAAGAAATGGTACTCTTTTTGTTGTTTTCGGAAGTACATTCAAGACATACTGACAGGAAAAGCAACAAACCATCTCCAATTGCAGATTCTGAGATAAAAACCACAACATAAAGGAAGCGCATCTCCCTCCCTCCAAGAAGAAAAATCTTTTCACTTGAGCGCCGATTCCTGCACCAATGGCTTGGAAGAGAAAGCAGAAGGGACCTGACCAGCTTTCTCTTTCACGACCGGCTGCGGTTCTGTCACCAAAGAGAGACATTGATCAGATCGATAGGGATGGATCCATGGAGAGTGACTCGATCAAGGTTTGAAAACAGAGAGAGCAAAAGAGAATGTAACTGGAAATGAGGGCTTTAGGTCTGGTCTTGAATAGAATCTTTTGGCGAATAACGCCGACGACATCCAAATGGAGGTTTCCATCAGTTTCAGTAGTCTTGACCTTCTTGAGAAGCAGCAAGGGCTTCTTCAGCTTCACTTTGGACCCCGTCAGCTCATGATACCCTATCGTCAAATTGTAATTCTCCTGAGAAATGGATCCAAAGTCAAAACTCAGTTGATATCTGAATACAAAAAAAAAAATGAAACTGATCCGAGTGACGAATCGAGAAGTGTGAATGAAGAAGATGATGGACCTGGGAAGAGGGGCGACAAAGTTGTCCGATTGGGAGGTTGTGGATGGCGTTCTGGAAGGAAGGGTGGACCTCGACGACGCCTTGAATCTCTATCACCGCCCATTCCGGGCAGTTTTCGCCGCCGCAACTGCACTTCACTTGGATCTGCATTCTTTTTCTGGAAAACACACAGAACGAGCCCGCCGCGAAATTGATTATCAATTCGAGTCCACTAGGGATTTTGGCGGCAACCGCATTTGTCTGCCGCGCCTCTTCCTCTTTACTGATTACTACACTCATCGGTCCCAATATTTTTTAAAATAATATTTAATTCATAATTTCATTTTCTTAACATTTTAGAATATAAAATTTTATTTTTAAAATATTTCTAAATTCAATGAATTATACAGATAAATTTAAATTAAATTAACATTACAAGTACTCATTGCTGTTCTAAAAACTAAAGGAGGGAGAAGTTAGTAGCGTAGCGTTTAGTGCGAATGTTGTTCTTGAGAAATTGGTTGACATGACAAGTCTTTGATGATGGTGCAATACTGCAATAGCTAACAACTTAAAGGGGTTTGAAGAAAAAACTTGATGACTGTGTGTAGTTTTTATTGATGAAATTCCACATCTCTCAGCCTTACACCCCTACTCCTAGCCTCGTGTTCCTTCAATATTTCAGTCTTTTCTTCCACTAACAACTCAAGAATCGGAGGTTTCAAACTTAAATTTTTGGAGGTGAAAAATTAAGTTATTCACTCCTATTTCACATGAATTAGAGCTCGTGATTCATCATTTTCTACGCGATCTCAAGCAAATAGAACCAAAATGAACTTAGTTGTTCACGTGAGTAACCTTTCGTTATTCACCAGCGCTCTCAAATTTCTTATACTTCATTCTCCATCGTTTTAGCGCTCGATCTCCCTCAATCATCTCCTCCCAGCTTTGGACAGTACAAAATCTTCCCGAGTTAGGGCATAGGTTACTTAATTTTGCTTGGGTTTGCTTAATTTGTGCTTACTTAAAATTTATTTTGAACATTGGTGGATCACAAATATGTGCACTCACAAATATGTGCGTTGCGCACATACGTCCGCTCAAAGTAGTGCACTACACACATATGTGCGCACAAATAAGTGCACAATATAATTGACACACTTCCATATCTAACCCTAGCCTTAAAGACAATGATCTAACAAGGTAATGATGTCAATCTAACTAGATAGTCATGTCGATTTAACAAAATAGTGATGTCGATCTAAACAACTCATTATGTTGATCACCATTTTATGCTAATCAATCAAGTATGTATGTCGATCTAACAAGGTAATGATGTCAATCTAAACAACACATGTTGATCACCATTTTATGCTGATCAATCAAATATGTAAGTCGATCTAACTAGATAATCATGTAGATCTAACAAGATAATGATGTCGATTTAAACTCATCATGTTAATCACCATTTTATGCTAATCAATCAAGTATCTAAACAAGTCATGTGCCGAATTCACACTTCAGCCCCTTCAATTTCACAAGCTCCTCAAATTTGCTCCTCAAATTTGGACCCTCATTAATCACTTTTCTCTCACCTCTCAAACCTTTAATTATAGGTGAAAAACTCTAATGAGTGACGACTCCTTACAAGAAGCACACAATATCCACAACTAGAAACGGCACTCACATTTCCAATTAAAAGAGAGGATTCCTACTCCTACCCCACAGAGTAGTCTCACAATTTGGTGTTTTGAGTGACCATTAACCCACAACTTCCCCAAGTTTCCGCACCGACAAAGAATAACCTGTTGAGCAAAACAAATAGCTAGCTTGTTGCAAGCTAGGTCTGAAGTCAGGATCCTCCTCAAGCGACCTAATATCTTGTACTAACAACACACGACATTGGCGGGGATGCAGGAGCAGCTTTATAAAGCCATCCTGTTCCATCTCAAGCTGCTCATGCACTGGCCATGCATTCTCAACCAAGATCAGACAACTGACAGAGCAGAGAATGTTTATGCATCTTCAAATTTAAGGAGCATCCATGATCTGCAGCAGGTCATCTATGTGCCAGCATGATGACATCCGCTGCCTTGCTAGGGACCCTGGCCTGAAGACACATCCCTGACTTATTTACAAAGACTATAAAGCACGGCAAAAAAGCTGCGATCTGCCCCAGATTCCGCTATGCAGAAGTAGCACCTGCACGAGCTCTCAGCATTTCCGTTCTCTTGCTCCTCTCCATCACTTCTACTAGCCATTCAACACTTTCTTTGATCCCCATCCTGTCATCAGGTTAAGAAAAATGTAGATAAATTTCAGAGAATACCAGTGTAAACAAAGACAAAGCACAGGAAAGGAACTTGATTGCAGTGCATCTGCGCATGGAACAATTTTTTCACCAAGAACATCTTGTTGACACCACCCGTGACCATGATAGAACTTACCCATCATGGGCTGAAACAGCTTCAAACATGTAAACCCTTCCGTCTAACTTCTTGAGATCTAGATACCTAGCCAGTTCTTCTGCTGTTACAGCATCAGATAGATCCTGGTTCATAAAGTTCAAGTCAAGTCATAAAAGGACCATTTCATTTCCCATCATCAGAAAAGGAACAAATCTTTTAAAAGAGAACGGAATTTAGTAGTAAGACCTACTTGTTTGTTCGCTAAAATCAGAAGAGGGGCTCCTTGCAAATCCTCATGCCGAAGAACCTTTTCTGGATACAAAGAATGGAGCAGATGGACAATTAAATAGACTTCTCATCAACAAGCAAGAAATTCATTGCTAGGACAATAACATAGACTTCTCATTAGCAAATGGAGTATATTTTTTCATCAACAAGCAAGAAATTCATTGCTAGGACAATTACATAGACTTCTCATGGCAAGCAGTTGGACAAACTAACCTAAAGCAGATTTCGAGTCCTCAAATCTTGAAGGGGAAGCAGCATCAATTACAAATACCACAGCATGGGCCTCTTCATAATATTTTTCCCATATTGACCGTAGACCAGGCTGACAAGCTCAAATGTCAGACATATCAATCATAAAAATAATTAAAGAAAACAATTTCAAGTACTCGAAATGGAAATTTATTTATAAATAAGTTGCACAGTGGCAGTTTACATATTAAGAAAACGGCAGAAATATTATACTTTCATCAGTATGATTGCCACAAATCCCACAAAATGACTCCATCCCCCAACAAATGGTAGCAACCACAGTACTAAATCTTAGACATCCCAGACTTCTGCAAATTTCATTTCTAGACTTAATTAGCCCTTTTTTACCCGATCAGTGGGCCTGGGCCATTCCTCAACAGCTTATTTAAGAATCCTTAACCAAATAATCTACTGCAAGAGCTCTTCATGGGTGAATTCCGTTTTTACTTCAGCACCCAAAACCCCATCATTACATAGATAAATGCTAAACTTGTAAATACCTACCTATTTTACTTAAAGAAAATACGAAAGTATAAAACTCCGGATGCAGTTGCAAAGAATTTTCAGAATAACAAAGCCAACTTTAAAAGAAAATGAGTTGCTAAGAAATTACTCTATGGGGTTAAAGGCATTGAGGCAGAAGGTGCAGATCTGGACTATTAGTACTTGCAATGCATGTGAAATTGGAGCAATAAAGATCTAATTGACATAAATGCAAGCTAGCCTAACCTTAGATGCCTCCTAATCCTATCAACAAACACCGCTGCAGGGGATGTGGAACTGAAAAGTTTCTCTAAATTTCAGCTTCAGTTGTGAAAGCAATACCTGACCACCGAGATCCCAGAAAACAAGTTTTGAATTCGACACTTCAATGCGGCCAATATTAAGTCCAACTGTGGGTACGATTCTATCTGGAGGTAGACCTTCCAACTTCGAGTATAAAGATTTCAGTTTCTCCAGCAAAGTCTTCGAAAAATGAAATAAGAAGAAAAAAGGAGAAGGTTGTAAAAAAATTTTAACTCCAACATTAAATATAGTAAGGTATCTAAAAACATATGAAACAAACTTTGGATCCAATGGAACAAAAGTAAAATACAAAGCATTACTGTTTTCCCAGCCTTGTCAATCCCAAGAATGAGCACATGAAACTCTGTCTTACTGAACATATACTTCCAGAGCCCATAAAACAATGAGAACATTTCGATCACTGTTAAGGTTTGCCTCTATTCGCTGCTTCCAATCATCAGCAGCTAAAAGAATGACCTCTTCTGATCATGATTTATTTGATAAGAAAACAAGAGGTAAAATTTCACATTTCATAAGAGAGAATCAAAGGGCGCCCCAAAGATTGATGAAAATCCATAAAAATAGTTTAGGTCACCATCCAATAAACACCGAGAAAGTAAAAGCAGTGCAACAAGTAATGACACACAAAAGCTTCATAATCAGGCCAAAGTATCTTAGCAGATCATCAACGGTTTAATTGGAGAACCATTAGGTATAAATAGCATGTGTGCACTTGCACAAAAAAAAAACTAGCTATCAACAATAAGCTATTTAACTTCCTCGGATGTCTGCTTAGTGTTCATAACTAAAACTGGACAAATAATCCAGCTAAGTACTCAGATGTAGCATAATCGAGAAACAAACTCATCAGGATTCCCTGCTACTTCGAAAATTCAGGTACAAAATTCAATATACTACACCTCAGAAGCCTGCTCAGTTTTTCGTTCTTCAAGTTGCACGGCTAAATCGACCAAAATGGTGAGATGCAGTATACTCCAGAAATCAACTCATTAAACGTCCTCGTTTCTTCCTAAATTGTGCAACTAAAATGAATACCCATAATCGCATTTAAATCAATCAGCCTAAAGGCAGATTCGCATAAAGATCAAGATCTCAACATCAAAAGACAAGGCAGTGATTGAGCTAGCATTTTGGGGGAAACAAAGTTGGCGGTGAAATCGCTAGATCAGGGGCGAACTTGACTTATTAAGGGAATCAACAAGCTGAAGAGGAAACAGAAAACTCACAATTCCAAACAAGACAAAAGAAACTGAGAAGATCCCTACTATGTGCGGGAAACAGAAGCTGTCTCCGGTTCCTTCAGGCTCCTGTTCAACCCTGCAATCACAGGAGCTGCTTCTAATGAACAGCTAATTTTCTTTTCAGTATACATCTACTATTATATTAATATAGGATAACTGTATTAATTGTCAAAAAAATGAAACTCGTTTCTTGGTTGCGTCACATGTGCTCCACATCAGATTTGGACTTTTTTTTCTTGATCCAATAAGGTAACAACTGAATATTGTAATTTCCAAAATTTCAATTGTAGTTAAGGCAAACATCTAATCACTCTTCTTTGTTTTCACATATGTAATTAAAAGAGTAAATTCTGCGTACAGTCCCACTTTAAGTTTCGGTGACCTATTTTAGTCCCGTTTTAAGTATTTGAGTCAATCGAATCCCATTTTTTGAATTCGTGACCTAATGAGGTCCTTTCCGTCCACACCTTCCGTTTTCTTGACGGAAGTGTGAAATGTCAAATTTTGCTTAGTGTGTCTGAGGTTGTCAATTGAGGTGGATATAAAATCCAAAATCCAAAAATAGGAATAAAATCAAAAATAGGAATAAAATCCGAAAAATCCAAAATAAAACCCAAAAATCCGAAAAATAGGAATTAAATCATATAAATAGGAATCATATAATTATATAATTATATATCCGAAAATCCGATAATAATTAAATAATCCAAAAAATCCAAAATAAAATCATATAATTATATAATTATCATATAATTATATATCCGAAAAATCCGATAATAATTAAATAATCCGAAAAATCCAAAATAAAATCGAGAATAAAATCATATAATTATATAATTATCATATAATTATAAATACTACCTTCATGTATATATAAAACAAAAAAAATGTACTGTTTAATTAGTTTTTAGCATTTGATGTTTAATTATAATTACAAAAAAAATCTGAAAAAATAGGAATTAGATCATATAAATAGGAATCATATAATTATATATCCGAAAAATTCGATAATAATTAAATAATTCAAAAAATCCAAAATAAAATCATATAATTATATAATTATCATATAATTATCATATAATTATATATCCGAAAAATCTGATAATAATTAAATAATCCAAAAAATCCAAAATAAAATCATATAATTATATAATTATCATATAATTATATAATTATCATATAATTATATAATTATCATATAATTATATAATTATCATATAATTATATATCCGAAAAATCCGATAATAATTAAATAATCCTAAAAATCCAAAATAAAATCGAGAATAAAATCATATAATTATAAATACTACCTTCATGTATATATAAAACAAAAAAAATGTATTGTTTAATTAGTTTTTAGCATTTGATGCTTAATTATAATTACAAAAAAATGTACTGTTTAATTATAATTATAAATATTTAACTTTTAATTTCAAAAATCGACTTAAATTATTATTAATACGCTTTTATCAAATAAAATCTAAGAAACTTATTTAAAAATGTCTTTGTATGTTAAAATATTGTTAAAGAAATTAAAAACCAAACATCAAATGCTAAAAACTAATTAAACAGTACATTTGTTTTGTTTTATATATACAAGAAGGTAGTATTTATAATTATATTATAATTATATGATTTTATTCTCGATTTTATTTTGGATTTTTCGGATTATTTAATTATTATCGGATTTTTCGGATATATAATTATATGATAATTATATGATTTTATTTTGGACTTTTCGGATTATTTAATTATTATCGGATTTTCGGATATATAATTATATGATTCCTATTTATATGATTTAATTCCTATTTTTTCAGATTTTTTGGAATTTATTTTGGATTTTTCGGATTTTATTCCTATTTTTTCGGATTTTTCGGATTTTATATCCACCTCAGCTGACAACTCAGACACACTAAGGACAAATTCGACATTTCACAGCTTTCCGTCCAAGAAAACGGAAGGGGTGGACGGAAAGGACCTCATTAGGTCACGAATTCAAAAAATGGGATTCGATTGACTCAAATACTTAAAACGGGACTAAAATAGGTCACCGAAACTTAAAACGGGACTGTACGCGGAATTTACTCGTAATTAAAATAATTAAAACACCTCCAATCAAAAAATAATTAAAACACCTTTTTACATCATTTGATTACTCCCCTCTCTCACATCTCCATCCGCTTATTTCCTAATCGCTTTTCATTTTCTCTTTTCTATTTCAAAACTTGCCGTCCAGCGACCATCATCGACAAGTTTTCTCTTCGAAAGTCAGCGAGCTCCGTCTTCACCTTCGTATTACTCTCTATCATTTGATGCATCATCTTACCGCCATTCTTTGCAAACCACCACCACCTGAGCTACCCAATCACTGTCGATCCGATAGAGAACAACCTCATTGACTGAAATCGATCGGACAGAGTTCTCCCCGACTGACGCTCCAATCGTCTGCCATAGCACCGCAGAGCTTCTCCATGTTCACTGCTGCACTCTCCTTTGTCTGAAAGCGTCGCCGCTAACCACTGATTGAGCTTAACCTGCCATCTACCCTTCAGACTCGGCATGCCACACCGAAACATGAAGAAACCCTTCATCTTGAGCTCTCCGCAATGCTAAGCGCTTGATTTGAGTATCGGTGCGGACTCGACGGTGAGAGACGAGCGAATCGATGGTGCGACAATGACTCTTGGCAGGAGGGGACGAATCGATGCCAAAGATCATCGTTTATTCCAGATTTGAAACGTCTTAGGTTGTGAGGGCACTGCTTGCCGAGCTTAGTGGCGGGATGAATTATTACTTCACACTTCCAGATCTGATAGTGAATTTATGTTAGCAGACACTTTCTTTTCGTCCTTTTTATTTTTATTTATTTTCAATTAAAATATTAGATTATTGTGTTATGAGTTATTAACAAATTTCTCTCCACCAAAATGCTGAGCAGATAATGATCAACCAAACACGAAAGGTAATTCTAACAGATTCTTATTCATTATCTGTTCTCACATCTTCTTGGTGAATCGTTTCAATAAATATTAACAGTGAAGTTTGGAAAATTTTATGTTGATCAAACAGGATGAAGATTTTGCAGCAGCACTAGTAGCAAGCAAGGGAAATAAATTTTACATACTGGCGTTGATTGGGTGAGTATACACAATTGTGTGTACAGAGAAATTCAGTCAGAATTGTTTGCTCGAGGTCTAAGGATTAGGATATCATTTGATAAGTGAATTTTAGCATATCATTATATTTGAAATTTTTTAAGACAAGTGTGGAAAAATACATTTCTACAAAGACTTGAATGAAGTTCTTAAAAAGGTTACTCTGAAATGTGTCATTTTTAGCGTAAGGTGTTGTGAAGAGAGCACTCATTATGGACATGTTTGCAATAACACTTTTAAAAGAAAATTATGGTGCTAACATTTGTTTATTTGTACGTTTGATTACTCACATTTTTCCTTTTCATGTATTTTGTTTGCAGTAATTAATTTGATTGAATGGGTAGATGTTCATGCCATTAAAAAAAGAATTAGTAAATACCAAGAAGAAAATGTTGTGTAGATAATGATCAACCAAACATGAAAGGTAATTCTAAGATACTCTTATTCATTACCGTTAACTGTGCAAATTTCTCTATATGGTTTCTGATCTCTTTCATGTTCTTTTAGTCGCCAATAGGGACAATCATGGTGAGGTGGCAATGCGGCGTGTCGTCGAAACGGGTGGCAAGCGCTTCGAGCAGAGTCATTTACTGTGAACAATCATGATGCTTGGGCTCGTCGTCGAGAGCTTCCAATATGGCCCCAGATGGTCAAAAGTAGTCCACGCAATAACCACCCGTGACGTGGTCGAGTTAGGAATGGGTGACAAAACAAATTAAATCATCAGAGAGAGAACTGATATCTTTTATTGGATGAAAGATAGAACTGGCATAAATGTCATTATTTAAATTATAAAATTAAACCAAAACTTTTAAAAGTGAACTAATTTTTCATAAATCTAAGCCAGAAGTTTTAAAAATGAACTAAATTTCATAAATTTATTACACCTGATATATTATTATTTAATACATTAAAAATTTTGATAATTATTAATTCAGTAAACCCGTGACGAAGTCATGTATTAGAGCATCTCCTACAGCTTCCTCAAAATTTCTCCAAAATGGAGAAGCAATAGCCATATTCTCCAAATTATTTTTACTCTAACTCCAACAGCTTCTCCATTTTGGAGAAGCCTGCATTTATTACAACAATAAAATATTCTACATATTTGACTAATAATTAATGAATTAATATTTTTTATTTGAAACTGATTTTTGTATCCAATTAAATATTGAGTTCACACCATTGAGAGGAGAGAGAGTGACTATTTATGTTGGAAAAGCAAATTTGGATAAAGCTTTAAATTTTGGAGAATGCTCCAAATTTGGGGAAGGCTACTCATTTTTCCTTCTCCTTCCCCATTTTGGAGAATGGGATGGAGAATCTGTTGGATCAAAAAACAGTCCAAATTTCTCCAAAATTGAGCATTCTCATAAAATAGAGAATCTGTTTGAGATACTCTTAGATAGTTTTCTATATGTAAGAGAAGCTGCGCTGCAATTTATGAACATGCCCTCAAAGCACTTGCAAGACGTTACGATCACAGCCGTTAAATTAAAAATCTACGGGCCAAATCGCTTCACTTATTGGAAAAGGAAAACTGAAAAGAAATAAGTAGTAGTCGATCGGCGAATGAATTTTCAGAGGGCTGAATGAATCGGTGTGGAAAGTTATGATTTAAAATCACAAAAATATTAAATTCGCAAGACCATTCTACAAGAAATCGTTGCAGGGGTTCCAGGGCAGCAAGAGCGATAGATAGGTAACATGTTTTCTGTATAATACGCTAATATTTTCTCTTTTAATCCGAGGCTTCTTTGTTTATTTGTTGAATAAGAAGGAAATGGTAATTTGGAAGGATTAATGGTACTTTTTCTCTTGTTTAGTTTTTGTGGTTTTACCTTTTGTGTTCTTCGCTCTCTTGTATTCGCCCAACAGATCTAGTTCTGTTGCGGAACAATAATTTTTTGATAGCTTCAACTATGCTTTAGGATCGTTGAGATATTAGCTCTGCCTTGGTTCCCCGTGCCGGTTGTTGTTTTTTCTCTTCACATTTGTTTGGTTTGTTTTTGCTGTCTTTTTCTTGTATGTTGGTAGGCAGAAATGAGAACAAATAAGGAATGTGGTCATCGATTGGCTTCTGCTTGCTACCACTTGTTCCTATCTGTATGTCTGGGATCTTGGGGAGTTGATAAAATCTTGTATTCAGTTTTGTAACTGTTTGGTATTTCTGAGGACTGTTTGGTTGCTTACCAAAGTGCTTCTTGTTCACAAAAATGTGAATTCTCTTTACACTTCTCGTAGCCTATAGAAATTGTGTTATGGCATTCCATGATAATCCCTGTATTGATATGTACCTTCTAGTAAATGTTCTCAATATGGGGAATTTATTTTTATTGCTCTCTTGATCAGGTGGATTAGAGTCACAGCAAACGTTTTCGAGGAGATAAAGCAACTTGGAAAATGGCGTCTCTCTCTCTCTCTCTCTCTCTCTCAACACACACACACACACACTTGCTATCATGTGTGCAAGCATGTCATATGCCATATCACTCTTACTTGAAGAGAAGGGAGATGCATCATGCCAATACTTTTCTCAATTTGTGTTAGATTTTGATTCCTTTTCTAGTCTTCAGACTTCGTGGGGGAAGCATTGGTTATCTTAATAGGTCCATCACTTCTTTCCCATTCTGAACTATTGGGTTGTTAGTACTTCCTTTTTTGAACAGAACTTCTCTTATCAGGTTATTGAATACATGTTCTTTGTGCACACGCATGCAGTGCGTGTTCCTTCCCATTCTGTCCTTGTATTCATGTTTTCACCAATGGAAATCTTAAGAAGCATGTTGTATAATTATTGATGTGAAGTCAGGCTACATTTTCCCAACAGTTAAAACTGTTAGACTCATAAGACAAGGTGTACTCGTTCCTTCTTTTAAATGAGTGTATTTGAACAGTCTCAGAATATGGCCAATGCACTTGTAATGTGTGAATGTCTTACCCTTCTTTTCTTTCTTCCTTTTTACTTTCCTTTCTCTTTCTTCTCTGTCCATTTCCTTTAGAAGCTTGGCAATGTTTTGGCTCTTTATTGTTCCAGAATCCAGATTTTAATTTGAAGTTTGAGTTTCTTGTGGTAGCAGAAGGCGTGTAAAATGGGATGAGTCCAATTTGGGAGAAATTGAAGCAAACAAACCTGAGAGGCAGAAGATTACTGAGCCCAAGACACCTTATCACCCCATGATTGATGATAATGGTGATTCGAGCTTCATTCTCCGTGTCCCTGTTGTTGCTCTATAGGAAATTGATGATTATCTTTGTTGTTTTAGACTCTCTATCTCCTGTACGGAATAGCTTCAATGATAAGATTGATGACTCAATGGATGCCGAGGAATTGCGTTCAGCTTTGAATGATGTGGCCTCTTCAAGTACAAAAACTAAAGACAGATCGTGTGGCTGGACATCATCTGAAGATGAAGCTGAATGCATGGATCAAGATGAAGGTAAATATTTCAAATCGCTATCTTCCTTTCTATGCTTTGTTCTCATCTACTCTTCTATTTCTGCTCCTCAAGATACTTATCTTATGAAAATTGTGTGAGAGATAAAAAGCCTGTAGGTTCTGGCAGTTACAGTCACATGGTCATAATCGCATTGCTAAGTTGGTGGATGGTTGTGGCGTCTTCCTAGTTTGACCTACTAATGCCATATTTATTCAAATCATCACATGATTTTGTAACACAGGTGTTTATTCTGTCAGATTTTGAAGCAGATAAAAACACTACAAGATTCAGGGAACAAAGACGTGTGCATTATGATGAGTTCAGGACAGTGAAGGAACTGCGTCGAAGTGGGTCTCTAATTGATGAAGAAGATGATGAGAACAATGGGCATGTGAAGAAAGGTGAGCGTCTGGATTCTTGAATTCTGGCACGGAGGATGGAGATGAGTGAAATGGTCACACCTCTGTCTGAACTACTTTAGGCTCTGTCCCTGTCTGGTAAGTCTACAGACTACTGCAAGAGCAGTGAACTTTAAGGCTTGAGTTTTTTGGATTAACAAGAAGTTGTGAATGCATTGTCGCTTTGATGTTTCCAAGTGCACATTATAGATTGATGTGTGGTTAAAAAAAAGGCTAGTGTGGTGTAGTTTGCTATCTTTTTCATTTTCCTGCTCTTACATGTAATTGAAATTGTCAATTTCCCTAATTATAGAACTTTTTGATCTAGCCCCTGAAACATTGTTGGTGGCTAGGAAACGCTGTGATTCTGTCTCTGTTGCTTGCCGTTCTTTGTGATCTTTCTCCATTTCGTACGTGCCTTGATAATGTTGACATATTGTGGTGGTCCTGGTGGATGTGCTACATTTGTTAGATTAGGATTAGAACTGAACAAACGAAAAGGATAAAGTGACGAAATTGATATTTTGAACAAAGTTGGGGACATTGGTGCATTCTCTGGGCCAGCCACTTGTATTTGTATGTATGAGATCAGTCAATAAATCCTCCGCCTGGAAAAATCGCAAACGGGAAAGAAAATGGAGTCTGAGAGCTCAAGTCTCGCCTCCCGAATATGCAACGACATAGCTTCTATCTTCTCCAAGCCGACCACTCCACACCCGCTGGCGCTCGACATCATGGTGGCGGAGATCTCCACCGTAGCGTCCCGGAACGGCCGGGTATTCCTGTACGGCGTTGGCCGAGAGGGGCTGATGCTCAAGGCCTTGTGCATGCGACTCTTCCACCTGGGCCTCTCTGCCCACTTCGTTTTCGACATGACGACTCCGCCCATCGCCGCCGCTGACCTCCTAATAGCCTCCGCAGGCCCTGGCGGGTTTTCCACCGTTGATTCCATCTGCTCAATTGCTAGATCCAACGGCGCTAGGGTTTTGGTGGTGACTGCTCAGCCTGAGACCGGGTCGAGCGTGAAGCACGCCAGCACCGTGGCTTATCTTCCGGCGCAGACAATGGCTGACGACAGAGAGAGCGGCAGCGGGTCGAGGCCGTTGCTTCCGATGGGGAGTCTGTATGAAGGAGCCATGTTTGTGTTGTTTGAGATGGTGGTTTACCGTTTGGGTGAGGTTGTGGGACAGAGTCCTGAGGCCGTCAGAGCTCGCCATACCAATCTTGAATAAGAAAGAGATATAGGGTTTAAGTGCCGTCTGAGAATAGTACAGGTACTAAAAGTGTAATTGCGCCATTTGCAAGTTGGGTCCAAAACCAAATGCAACTGAAATCTAAAGACTTTTCACCAGCTAATATCAACCAAAACCTAAAACCCTTCTTTTTCTGCTCTGTTTCCCATCGCAAGCATCTTGAGATCGATCGCCCAACGACAAACAACAATGTTTTTATCCTTGTTCCCGACATACAGGAATCTGATACTTCAAACTTCACTCACTCTCCTTCTAACCCTCCTCCTCACCTTCCTCAAAATCCCCATCTTGTTCTTCCGAGGTCTCTACACTTACATTCATCCGGAAAATCTCGGCTACAACAATGCATCTCAATCCGGCGTCCGAGCTGCAATCCGCCGTCCAACCGGCTCCGATTCCAACTCCGCCGCTCCGGAGCTTAAGCGACGCAATAAATCCAAGGACAAGTTCGAATTCGATGAGAACAATGCACAGATCTTCAGGTTGAAGCTCGACGAGGGACATCTCCAGACACGCCTCCTTTTCAACGATTATAACAATTCTTTCATCTTCTCGTTTGTGGGCGTTTCTTCTTCCGCACTTTACAAATACTTAGGATCAAGTGGGGATTCTGGGATTTTGGCAAATGGCTGCTTGATTCCAGTGGTTTTCGTATTGGTATCTTTGACCAAGACATTTATCTCGCTTGCTAAGGTCTCGTTCGAGAAATCTGCTTCTAAGAGGTCCGATAAACATTTATGTTTGGTTTTTGGAGTTTTGGGTTTCTGTATAGGTATTGCGATTTGTTCCGGATTTGTTCCATCGGTGTTCGATTTCGAATTTGGTTCACTTGAGGGACCATGGAGGGTCTTCGCTGCTATTTTGATGGGATGTTTGGCCGGATTCTTATACCCAGCAGCAGGCAAGAATGCTAGATCGTTTTGGCTCGGAACCGATCAGCTTAGATGTAATTTGTCCATAATATCTTGTGGATGGTTTAACAGAATGATTTTGTACGCAAGCTTTATGCTTAATGTCTTCACAGCTCTGCTTTGGGTAAACCCGTTTGCTGAGCTTCTTGTTAACCAGAACATTGCTAATGTCAAAGGAGCAAGATCAACTGTGACCTTTGGTGGAGCTGATAAGTTGTTTGGTAATGTTGGTCTTCTACGTTCAGAGTTCACTAGGCTTAGATTCTTATGCTTGCTACTGTCAGCTTTACTACAAGTGGTAGCTTTACGCCCAAATCTGCAGATGTTTTTGAATGAAGCGGTTTTATCGTGGTATCAAAGATTACATGCCAGTAAGGTTCCAGATTTGGACTTCAGCCGTGCCAAGGTGTTCCTGCACAATCACTACCTGTGTCTTGCAGTCTTGCAGTTCTTCGCTCCCTCAGCTTTGGTACTTCTCCTCTTATGCTTAGCTCAGATTGATGTGTCTTCATTTGACAAACACCAATGGCTATGCAGCTTGCTACCTTGCTCTGCTCTTGTTAATGGATTACCTTTGTTTATAGCTTGGTGGATCGTCTTTCTTTGGGCAATTTATACTTCAGCAAGTTTGGTCTTTTATCGTCGTGGTGTCTTGTATGTCTCCTGATAGCTTGGTTGGTTTTTCTAGCCTTCATTCCTTGGCATCTTGACTTGAATTTTTTTTCTCCCATCTTTGGCAAAACGGTGTTCTGATGTAACAAATCATTATTGATGTATCTTACGGCATGATCAAGCAAAAGGAGTTGTTTTTGGATATTGGGGACCTTGTTGTCCTGGTTTGGCCAGTTAAAATTCTTAACCACATGTTAGTTACTGAACTGTTTTTCGAATTCATGTCTCCGTTCTTTATCCTACTTACCATGGCTGTTGAATTGGTCTGTAGTCTGCTGAACTTGCCATAAGTAATCAGCAGAATATGATTGTTGATCTTCTGATTAGGCATTCAGGAATGTTACTTGTGTCAATAGTGGATGCTGTTCTTCAAATGCTTCTGATTATGCTTAGTTGAAGGCATCTTTAGAGTGAGTCATTTCATGATCTTACTGAAGGGAACGGTGGAAGGCATCTCGAAACTTTAGCATGTTCTAAACTTTTAAGACATAATTCTGCCCTTGGTAATTTAAGTAATTTAAGGCATTTTATAAATTGCAGTTTAGGCATCCTGAAGTTTGGATAGGTTCAAGTTGAACTGCGTGATTGTGTTGTTCTGCTTGTTGCTCAATATCATTCAATAGAATAGGGGAGTTCAAACTCAAATGGGGGAGCAAAAAAATTTTGGTGAGATTTAAGATTTCTCACCGGTGAAAAAACGGAACCGAGTTCCATACAAACCGGACCCCCCCTCAAACCAAAACAGCCAACACAGCATTTTCAGCTCACCCCCAACGTGACTCCTCCTTGCCCGGCTGTTGCCTCCTGCTGCCGGAAAGTAACCTGCCAGATCTCACCCCCACATGCCTCCTTGGTTGCTTGCTACCAACTGCTGTCGGAGAGCAACCGGGCAAGCTGAAGACGAGTGGGGGTAAGCACACTGTCGGAAACAACCTGCCAGGAGATCTCACCCCCACATGCCTCCTCATTGGGCCCTTGGCTGCCTGCTGCTACCTCCAGCCACTGTTGCCGGAAAGCAACCAGGCAGGCCGTAGACTAGTGGGAGTAAGCGCAACAGGCAGGGGGCGAGTGGGGGTAAGAGCAACAACCTCGGAGGATGGCTCGGTCTTGAAACCGATGCCTTGGGACACCACTGACCGGCCGATTCGAAGCAGGCAGCCACCCACGTGAGGAGTGGGGGTGGGGAACCTGGGCATGCCGATTGATTTGGGGTGGTGTTTTCTGTTTTGGCGTGATTCACGCTGGGCAACCGAAATTCACGCCTTCGGTGAATCACGCTAGGTTCGATTATAGGTTCGATTATGGAGGACATGAGAATCAGGTTGATTCACTGGTGATTTCAGGGGTGGTTAGAATCACAAAACTCACCCCAAAATCCCCATGTTTGAAACCCACTACTGATAAGGGAAGGTGCTCTCTGTCTCCTGGATCAGCTGGTTTCAACTTTGACTTGTTTTTGTTTGTTTTGCTGGAAGAATGTTCTGATTGCAATTTGCAAATGAGCATCTATAAATGGAAGATGATGCATTGATACTGTACAACAGTACAAATACAATGAGCTGCAAAGATTTCTGAATAATTACATGAATTTTGTGTTTCAATGTTCGATCTTCTGATCATAAAAAGATTATAGGCTGTCGCGACGGGGGGTTTTCGACGGAGTCGCCACCAATCATTTTGTCTCAGGTCGATTACATATAAAATTTATCAATTCTATATGCTCGGAAACCGGTACCACGGGTTTAATTTACTTTCTTTCGTTTTGATTCTATTTAACCAAAAAGACAAAATTTCCAAATCCAGTTAAAGAACAACCACAAAATAAGACTAAAGTTAATCAAATAATAATAAATAAAAAAAGAAGAAGAAGGAAATCACGGATCGCATAGAAACTACACTCAAATATAAACATTTTAGTGATATAAATATATTTTTAGTCTCTTACCTTTAATGCATAATCTATGTTTGTTTCGTTTTAAGAATTTGTCCGATTTTAATCCTATTATTTTAATTTTTATCTCAATCAAGTCCTTACATCCACTTGTCTATTAATTTTTCCGTTAATTGACTGAAATAACAAAAATGTCCAAAATTAATTTACAACTTATTACCTAATTTTATAAATTGTACCAATTTTATCCCAAAACTTTCCCATATCTTCCCTCTCTCCCTATCTCTCAGCCAAAAATGGCTAGTAAACATACAGACCGAGAATTCGTCCAACAGCTCTTCGACGACTATATCAGCGGCGAGCTCTGGTATATCTGATTCGACTCTCTGTCGAGGGTTCCCAGT
Source organism: Stellera chamaejasme (assembly GCA_024586325.1). NCBI lineage: Eukaryota > Viridiplantae > Streptophyta > Magnoliopsida > Malvales > Thymelaeaceae > Stellera > Stellera chamaejasme. The sequence continues at coordinate 4,917,155 of CM044982.1, read as the reverse complement.
CAAGCTCTGGTAGATCGTCGCCGATTTCCACCGACCCGGCGCTCTTACAGTCTTTCCGGAGCACCAATTAACCACCACAGCCTCGCCGAGTTGTTGACCGTCCACCGGCACCAACTTCACGTCGATCCGCAACCCGCTTAAACACCCGCTCCTCCGTTCACGTTCTTTTGTTGTCGGAGACAACCTTCAGATCTGATGCAAAACCGAATCACTGCAAAATCCCAAGAAAACTGCACAATCTGCCAAAATCAATAACTTGGAAAGTTTGAATCCCACATAAATGAAGAAAAATGAAGCTCACTTACCAAGAGAGCATTGATTTCTTCAAATCTGATGAACAAATGAAGAGATCCAGCAAGATTTCAGTGAGGACTGAGGTTGTGCAACTGTAAAATCATACAGAGTATTAAAAGTTTCAAGCTTAAGCATTATGCCTCGTGAGAGGGAAAATTAGTGACTTATATGTATAATTATTAAAATTTAGTGGCTATACATCTATTACATGTGTAATTAGATTGTATTGTTAGGGGAGTTTGCGTAAAAATAACATAACTAACGGTTTACTTAGCGATCAAACAGACATAAGGATTAAAATATGACAGAAAATCATAATTTGACGACCAAAATATGACGAATTCTTAAAATGAGACCAAAATAAAATATGACACGTGTTAAAGGTAAGAGACAAAAATGTATATTACCCCGTACTAATGATTTGTTGCCTACCATTAAAACATGACGTTAATTTAACACTTGGATAGATTAATTTAAAAGGTAGACAAGCAGACAAAGTTAAAACATTTGCACATGTATCAAATCATTATTAACACAAGGAGTTCCGCGGCCATAGCATAATGAAATATCAATGACTCAAAGAAAATGATAGGATGAGAACAAGGACTAGTTTGGAATTATACTTAGCTCCAAAAGAAAACTCTATCTAGTATCTCCTTCACGCCTCTACAATTGTCCCCGACAGCTCTGATGGTTGCGATTAATCCAGGAGCGAAGGATTCGTGGTGGGCAAAGGCTGTGCGGCGGCTTCCGGTGCGAAACGTCGGCCGAGTAGCCGGAAACTGGGCTTGGGAACGGAACAACGAGACCTCTAGTAGCAACCTGACCAGGTCTGATGATACGACAACTTGCCGGAATTTGGCCGAAGAACCGAACGGCGATGAAACAACGAATGGTACGACAAGAAGAAACAGAAGTTACCGACTCGAATTTTTGTGTTTGCTCTGTGAAATCGTTTTGCGATTGATTTGTCTCTTCTGATCCCTTATGAAACTGATGTCTTATAACGAAAATTGAATGTGGTTCCACCTTCCCATGATGTGGAAAACTACTCGATCATGCGAGGATGGGAGCTTCGCAAGCCCGCAACTGTCGCCGGCCTCCACGATCCCCCAGATCGTGTTTTTCTGCAACAAACGTTTTGAGGGAAAAGTTATTAATTTAGTCCACAACTTTGTATGACTTTCAATTTAACCCTAGACTTTCCAATTTCATTCCTAAAGATCATCTTTTTTATAATTAGTCATTTGAGCCCCTTATAAAACACTTTAAAAACCTTCGGGACAAAATTGGGTGTCAACAGCTGTCCCACTTTGTATGATTCATGGAACATGAAGTATGCAAAGTTAGACGACACTGAATTTTGTCTGACGAATAATGAGAACATTCTCATTATTTGTTAAATGAAGAAATTTTTCTTACATTTCTGAAGTGAAGGAACCTTCCTTGTTTCTCTTAACAGGAACATTCCCGTTGAGTTAAATAGTGAAAACTTTTCCACTATTCGAGGCTAAAGAACCTTCTTTGCCTAAAAAACATGAGAGGATGTGAACCTTTGCCTTTCCTCAATAAGGATGATGAATGTAGTGACCAGATAACAAGAACATTCTCATCATCTGTGAATGGAAGAAACCTTGTTTTCACTCGCCTCAATAAGAACCTTCCTATTTGAGGTTGAGGAACCTACCTTACCTCAATAGTTTAAGATTGATAACCTTTCCAATGCTCGTAAAAATAAATGATTGACTGACTGTTGAAAGTTGTGCTTGAATAACAAGAACATTCACATTATCCGTGAAGCGAATGAACCTTCCTTACTTCAGTTGTTTGAGATTGAGAACCTTCCCAATGCTCGACAAAAGTAGATGATTGACTGACTGTTGAAAGTCTTGTTTGGATAATAAGAACCTTCTCATTATTCGTAAAGCGAATGAACCTTCCTTGCTTCTCTGAAAAGCTTGATTGATATCTTAATACGAGAAAAATAGTAAGAACTCCCTTACCATTTGAGAAGAGAAATTTATAGACCTTGACAAAGGAACATTCTTTGCCTTTGGTGGAAATCTGAATGATTGAGTAAGGAGTGTGACAAAATGACTAAACTTAAAAAATGAGAAATCCCACGAAATAAGCGAATTTCTAATAATAATAAAAGTTTGACAAAACGATTGTGCAGACCAGTTATTTTAGGTTTCCAATCGATATAGGTAAAAAGATTGGTGACGACTTTTGTCAAAAATCCCGTCACTACACTACACTAGCTACTGTTATTTTTATGCATCTGCTTCTTCGAGTATTGTATTGTGACCTTATTAGACCTTATTATTCCTGCAGGCATGAATTATTTTTTTTCCTTTTTTCTCGCACTATACTGTGTCAACCATTTTGTTTGATGAAATAGGTGGGAATTTTGCGATGGGCACGCACATAGCCGGCCCAATTGGTACAGGTATTAAAATTCCAAGTCCAGGCACAAAATTCCAAGTCCAGGCACAACACAGTCCTGATATTCAAAAAGGTTCTGCTGAAAATCGTCTGTTGCTGACTTATTATTAATGGTCATTTTGATAGCGTTTACACGTAAGTGGTACTTGTTTCAAAAAAAAAAAATTGATATAGTATAAGAAAAGACTTGGTATAAATAAAAACAGAAGGAGTCAGTGAAAGGGATGAACGGATAAAATTAAAATCATTATTGCTGTTAAAAAGAAGAAGAGAATCGATTCATGGGTGTTAAACAGAAGGAGTCAGAATTGTATGGTTGGTTTGTTTGTTTATTAAGTTTCTTTTCATTTACTGTCTGTAATTTATTTAGCTCCACCCACCCACCCAAAAAGCAGAAGAGATACAAGTTCAACTTGGATTGGTCTCTCTTGTCTTGTCTTGTCACACAACAAGTGCCTATTGGGATGATCACCTACCTACCTACCTATCTCGGTTAGATTGCTTAATTGAGCAACAGTTCGTTATTAAATAAATAATTAAATTGTAACGTTTAAAAACTACTTAATGAGATTACTAATGTAAAAGTTTGGAATTAGGTGTGGTGTACTCAAATTCCCACGACGTATCATATCATATCATACTACTCCAAAATGAAGGGTGATGATGGTGGTAATTAGAGAATACTGGAGGAGTGAAGTTGAAGTTGAAGTTGAAGTTGAAGTTGAAGTTGAAGACGAAGCCGCCTTGCTCTTTACTTAACACATACATGATCGAGTCAGATCAGATAGATCTCTACAAAGTAGTAAGTACAAGTAGAACTACAACTACAACTACAAGCGGAGGGAGGGAGAACACTTGGTTTGGTTTGGTCTGGTCTGTGTCGTCGCTTTTAACTGTCCTTTACTCCCAAATAAGCAAGCAACTAGTCTACTACCACCCAATCCTTTGAACGCTATTTTGTTTTGGACTCCGACCAAGGCGTCACAAACTTGACCCATTTCTATTGTGCAGTGAAAATCAAGGAGGATTCCAACACGGGCGGTGTTACCTTTTTTTTCTTCTTTCTTTTCAACATCACATTTATTGATAATTTAACATGTTTGATTTATGGACATATTTTTCTGAATTTTGATCACCTTAAATTTTTATAGTCAAATTATTGTAATAAAAAAAACAAAAAAAAGGAGATTTAAGGACGGAATCACGAGATAATTACAACTTTTTGAACTGGTATGGTATCAACAAGTAAAAACATACAACTTTTTGAACTGGTATGGTATCAACAACTTTTCAGACACTTAAAACTCTTTAGGTTTAATTTTCTGTCAACCCATGTCCTATTTCTTTTGAAACATTATTGAAACTCAGATAAAAATTTTAGTGAGCCATTTATAACAAGTTAAAAAGTTCGGTGATTTTTTTTGTGTTTTTGACAGAATAATAAAAAAACTCTGCCATTTTGTAAAGATTGAACATTTTGTAAGGTTGTTCCCGTTTAAGAATAACTATTTCAATTAGCGTTTTGGATATGTTTTTGATAATTGAGATCAAATAGCTACAACTAATCACTAAAAATTACTAAAAATTACTCGTAGATAATTTTTTCAAAATGCAATAAATACTTAAAAATACTGTTACCAAACACACAAAAAAATCTTGAAACGTTTATTTTTTTAAAAGAAGTTTTTAACAACACTTTCAATTTATTATCCATCTTCTTTCATAAAAATATTACTTTTATTTTATACGATAATTTTACTTTATCATTCTCCAATTTGTAATACTATTATTTAATTTTAATGTATAATTCAAACGTGCGTTTCAACTTTATAAGACGGTAGAATAAAAAAAACTAAAATCTCTATAATACTAGGGAAAATGTCCAAATTTGCCACCCACTTTTACCTATTGGCACATTTTTACCACTACTTTAAAAAGGCTCGATTTTGCCATAATTGTTATAGTTTTTGGTTCAATATTATCACTGTCATTTAATTAATCCGACGTGGCCGCCTCACCACCGCAATCGACCGCCCTGAGGCAGCGATGCACCTTTTCCGACCGAGATCGCCTCCATTCACTGTGGATGTGCCACTAACCAGCCAGCCAGTCGACCCGCCGATCCACGATCAACTTCTGATCTCTTCTCTCAACCATCAATCCATCATCTAGCGTTTTTCGGTGCCACCAACCACCACCACCATCTCCGGCGTGGCCATGCGAAGCCAACCATCCGTCTTCCGCCACCAAAGCCACCGGAACTGCGGAGAAATCGGCAAAAAACCTCCACCACGATTTCAAGTTTAACCGCTTCGATCCGATGTTCCAGCCGTCATACGCCGCTCCAACTACCATCATTGTCACCGTCGGCCTTCGGCGAACCATCTTTGCGCAAGTCCACCTTGAAAACTCAACCACCGCCGTCAACCACTGCACCAACCCCCGCAATACCCAATTTCCGGCGGACCATGAAGAAGAGCCGGTCAAACATAACGGAAAACAGACACCATCAACTATTTTAATGGCATATAAGAACCTCAAAATGTTTTTGGTGGCACAAAAGAACCAACCAAACATAAAATGATGATAAAATTGAACATTTTTTAAGTAGTGATAAAAAGGTGCCAATGGACAAAAATGAGTGGCAAATTTGGACCTTTGCCCATAATACTACTACAAATTTTTCTTAAATGAATGGAGGTTAATGCAAATAAATATACTATAGTTTGTTTGTTTGTTATTATTTTTTGTGTTGAAACATTTGCTTTGCTTGACAAGGGAGGGAGGTTGGAAAAAATAGAAAAAGACAGGGAATGGGGGAGAAGCATCTAAGAAACGCCACGTAAATAGAAGAGCGTAGCAGCGGAAGTTTCTCGACGAGACGTACCGCAGCTTCTCGTTCTTTCCTTTCTTTTCTCTCACTTTATTCCATTCCATGCCATCTCCCTCATTCTATAACCTCCATTACATTAATAATAATCCATCTATCAAACAAACAAACCTCCATAAACGAAACTTCTAGAATTCAATCCCACCCCCTGAACCTCAAACTCAAACCTGGATCTTCATCAACATCTAACTAATTGCTGCCCGGCCATCTCAACAATTCCTTCCTTTCTTCCCGATGTCTCCGCCGCCGCCGGACCAGAACGGCGGCGACACCATGCTGCCCGATTCCCAGCGCCCTCTTCCGACGCCCTTCCTCACCAAAACCTACCAGCTCGTCGACGATCCGGCCATCGACGACGTTATCTCCTGGAACGAAGACGGATCTACGTTTGTCGTCTGGAATCCCACCGTTTTCGCCCGCGATTTGCTTCCTAAATACTTCAAGCACAACAATTTCTCCAGCTTCGTTCGCCAACTCAATACCTACGTACGTATATATAGTTATATATACGCTATTACATATATGTCGACCTCGATCGGTTTCGATTCCTTTATTCGGATGTACGTGCGTGGTATATGCTACCCGCTTCGGATCTCTGATTCCGGTAAGGTACCTTAATTAATTTTGCAGGGATTCAGAAAATTGGTTCCCGATCGCTGGGAATTCTGTAACGACTGCTTCCGGCGAGGCCAGAAGAGACTCCTCTGCGAAATTCAACGGCGGAAGGTCTCCACGCCCACGGCAGCGTCGGCGGTACCTCCGGTGACGGTGGCGGCAATACCGTTTGGGAAGCCGATAATATCCCCTTCAAATTCGGGAGAAGAGATGTCACCGGTGATCTCGTCAACGTCGTCGCCGTTGAGAGTGGTGCAGAACGCCGGAGTCGCGTCGGAGCTGATTGAAGAAAACGAGAAATTAAGGAGAGCAAATGTACAGCTGAACAAAGAGCTGGCTGAGATGAGAAGCTTGTACAACAACATTTACAGGTTGGTGTCCAGTTACGCGAGCTCTCACGGTTCGGCGGCGAGCACACCGCTCGAATTCTTACCGACTAAACGGTCCACCGGTGAAGCGGAGGTGGGGGAGGAGGAGGAGAGTAGTCCGAAGCTGTTCGGCGTGGCGATAGGCGCGAAGCGTGTGAGAGGAGGAGAAGATTCGGAGGCGGGTGTAGAGGTCCGGCAGGCGGCGATCAAGGCGGAGCCGTTGGATTGCCAAAAGGGAGAAGAGCGAAGGCGAAACGAGAATCAGGAAATTCCTTGGGTGCGGCATGATGAGTTGCAGTTGCAGTACCGTGTGAACCAACAACGGGTGGGTTTGTAACTGAGTCAGTGCCACGCAACAGTTGATCACAAGGAAAGGCAAGGCTGACCTGATCTGACCCGGCCAAACCAAACCAATTGGTGGTGGTGGTGGTGGCGGCGGCCTGATCCATCCATCATGAATCATGATCACTCGCATTTGCCAGGGCCGGCCACGCACGTGCTTGCTTTGAGAAGCTTCCGCTATGGCCCGCCCCACTCTCCGGAGAAGAAGAAGAAAAAGAAGAAATGTGTAGATGATGATTGAAATCGATAGATTTTCTTTTCCTTTTTTTTTCTTTTCACTATTAGAGTATAAAATTAGCCACCTTTTTGGAGAAGAAAGGGACTCCATCCTTAGCTGCTTTCCCTTTATCTGTTTAATAGTATGCGCTACCCATAAAAAATGAAAATAGGACTAATGTTATTGTTAACCTTATTCCTCCCACACTTGGACCTATAAGCCGTGTAAAATAAGTGTTCTTAATACACTTTGCCACTCACATTTGTTTAAATGTTACTTTTTATCATTATTTAAAAAATATATTTTTTTACCATTAATGTTATATTTTAGACATTTTTACTATCGATATTTATTCTTTGAACAATATTTATCATTGAGTTCGCTAATCAAAAAATATTTTCATGTATATCATTATTTTAATAATAAATTCAGCCTTATACTTTTAAGAGTGTGTTCATTTAAAGTGGGAAATAAATTTTGGGAAATTTGAGATTTGTTTTTTATTGATAAATGAGATATATGTGAGGAGGGAAAATTGAGAAAAATATTATTTTATGAAGAATTGATGGTGAATTGATAAATTTAAGGTTATTTTGTATATTGAAAAAGGTGAAAAAAGTGAAAACATTCAAACTTTTCTTTAGCTAAAAGTGAAAAAATTGATCCAAATCTATAAACTTTTGTCCCATCCCTTTTTTTATAAACGCTTCAACTCTCCTTTAATCATTTTCTCTGAAACATATTTAGTCGATTCACGTTCAGGTTGACAGATTTAGCGATGGGTCATGGTGCAATCAGTGACAATTAGCGGTAGAGTTGGCCAAGGGAGACTCGCCGTTGGTCGAGGAAGGTTGTTGTGGTGCCGGAGTAGCCTCGGTTGGCGAGGTAGGAGCGAGTCGAGATTTGTCATCCTTAGTAGATCATGGTGAAATTAAGGGTTGTTATGGTGAGGACGGCTTCGTTTCCCAATGTTCTAGGGCGGCGTTGGTGGCCCAGCAGTGGCTGATTGATGCGCTAAATGGGCTCACCGCGGGCAAGAGGTGGTTGATGGTGGCATAGAAAAGGATGAAGAAGGAGAATGATGAAAATGAAAGAGATATTTAGAAGGGGTCAATTTAGATTTTTAGAAATATTAAAGTTAAAGGTGGAATTCAGCTCAAGCCAGGTAAACGCCATTTGTCACGGACTGATTTTCTCGCTATGCTTGTGCGGCACTTAGTCACACACCCTCGTGGCTAAGTTAGCCTAATTAACTCGCCCGAATGTGCCTAAGTCTTGTTTGAGAATGCTTGAGAAGAGAGCAACGAAAGTTAGAATGAGAGAATGAAAGCTATACAACTCTTTTGTATTGCTCAAGTGTTGGCTACACAACTCTGGATTTGACTTGCTTGGAGTTGGATACAAATGAGTTCCCCCAATGGGGTATTTATAGTTCTCCACCTCCTTAATGGACCGCCATGATCAATATGATCCTATAGTGAAGATTGACTCTCTAGAATTCTCTACATATATCTACACATGTCTAGTACCTACTAGACTTCTTCATATAGTTATAGCCCAGCCTATAACTTTCTAGACCAAGCTAGAGACTCCCAGAGTGCTCTGGAGGTTTCCACGAGCTTCTAGGACCTTCCAGCGCCTCCTAGCACTCTCTAGCACCTTCCGGAACCTTCTAACGTGTCCTAGGGACTTCTAGCACTCTCTAGTCCACCCTAGGCTCTTCCGGTCCCTTCTAGCTAGACTCATCCGACACCTTCCGGTCCAGTCTAGACAAACCTAGAACTCCTTAGAGGATTCTAGAATATTCCAGAGCTAGAATGTCCTCCATGGTTCTAGAGTCATCCCAAGCTTTCTTCCTCACCTTGGCTCCTCTTAAATCCGTCTTGCACACTCTCAATTGTGCCGTCCCGCGTCCCTGATCCTTAGCCCTGTGCTGTCCGCGTGCCTTAAATGTTGCACCGCGCGCTCCAACACATGCCTCGCGCACTCCGCAAAAGCAGGTCGTGACACATTTCGTCGAAGAAAAAGAAAATAAAAATAACACTCCATCCGTCCAAATTGATTATCCATTTGAATTTAACGAAAGGGGTAATGAGGGAACCGACTGTCATTTGAGATAGCTTTCAGAGCTACAGATACAATAAAAACTTTCAACATAAGCTGCTGCTGCTTCAACTTTCCACTGTTTTTTTTTCTATTAATCTAAGATCAATAAAAAATGGCACTGTCAATAATCCTCAATCCCAGATTTGTCATCTACATTACACAGTTTTTGGAGGGCCAGAAAACCATTATCCTCTTTCTAGGCAAGTTCTCAAGTGCTAACTAATGTAGGAGTATTATTATTATTATCATCATAATTATGTTTAATGAACCCGTGTGAGGAGGTCCACCACACGGTGCATGTCAGGTCTTTTAGAAGGATTATCATGCAAGCAATCTGAAGCTATGTTGAGCACATGAAGCATCTTCATCTTCGTATCACCACTCACTACCACTCTCCCGTCCAAAACATCACCACCTTGTCCCTTCTTCATCTTCCCCCTCACCCACCCCACCAGGTTCCCTCCTTCAATCTCCTTAAACTCGGGGCCTGTCGGTTCTTTCCCCGTCACAACCTCCAGGAGGATCACCCCGAAGCTGTAAACGTCTCCCTTCGTCGTAGACCTGCTGCTCTGCCCATACTCTGGTGGAATGTAGCCTAGTGTGCCTGCAATATCAGTGCTCACATGGGTTTCGCATGCGCTGATCAGTCGAGCCAGCCCAAAGTCTGCTACTTTGGCCTCAAACTCCTCATTCAACAAGATGTTGCTGGCTTTGATGTCCCTGTGGATGATGTGGGGAGTTACTCCATGGTGAAGGAAGGCCAGTCCACGTGCAGCTCCCAAGCAGATTTTGAAGCGTTTGGTCCACTCAAGGACATCAAGTGCACCAGTTTCGCATCTCAACCACATATCAAGGCTCCCATTACTCATATACTCATACACAAGCAACTTTTCCTCGCCATATGAGCAGTAACCAAGAAGAGGAACCAGATTCGGGTGTTTCACCTTCCCTAGCGTCTCCATCTCGGCCATGAATTCGCGGTGACCTTGAGTTTTAGCCGGACTTAGCTTCTTCACTGCAACTCTTCTTCCACCACGCAATGTAGCTCCATAGACAGTACCGAAACCCCCAACACCGATTATATTTGTCTCGCGGAAGTTATTGGTGGCTTCCAAGATATCTTTCAAAGTTAACTTCAGGAGATGCTGCTCAAACATGGCAATGTTGATGCTCAATGGCTCCTTAGACCTGCTGCTACTGAAGTAAAACAGATTGTGATTCACAAAATTGTTAAGGTTGCTTTCCTCATCCTCATGATCATTTTGACTTAGCCTTCCGCTTCTTGTGAACCATCTCCTCATGGCAATACTTGCTAAGATGATAAACAACAAAACACCTGCCATAGTACTAGACAGATGCCAAGCATTCAGAAAAAAACATTTATCTGAGTTTTTGATCTGGCATGCCAAGCCCATAATACTCCCACAAAGATCCTTGTTGCCTGAAAGGAAAACTCTTGACAGATTCCAGCAAATTCCATTTCTTGGTACTGGTCCTCCTAATTTATTTTCAGCCAGGTTCAAGTAGTGCAGTGCTTTCACACCACAAACCTGCAGGTTAGTGAACCATAGTTAATAGAGACTCTAGAACATCTCTCCTATAAATAGCCTTCTTTTGTACATAATTCATGCCTTCTTTGTTTTTTTTTTCTTTCCTCAAAGAAAGAAAGGCCGCATACATACCTGTTCGGGAATTCTTCCAGAGAGGCTGTTGCTTGAAACATCCAGAATCTCAAGTCCAGTCATATTCCCTATTGCAGGAGGAATTTCACCTCTAAACTTGTTGTTGTGAAGATCTAAGCATGTCAAGTATGAGAGGCCGCCCAATGATTGTGGCATGTTCCCACCAAGGAAGTTGTTGCTCATGTTAACAATTTTGATATTCCATGCCAAAGAACTAGGGAAAAGATGGTCCAATCCACCGGTCAGCCTATTCTGCTGAACATAAAGTCCCACAAGATTTAGTGAAGACAATGTTGGAGGGAGCTCCCCATCCAGCTCATTATTACTCAAGTCCAATAATTGTAGCTCTCTTAAGCTGCCAAAACTTGCAGGAACCTCACCAGATAACTTGTTACTTGTCAGATTCAGCACAACCAGAGTGCGCACCTGACCTAAGCTCGATGGAATGGTACCTGTAAGATGGTTATTGCCCAAATACAGTCCTTGTAGGTTGGGGGAGTTACCAAACTCTGCAGGTATGTCACCACTGAACAAGTTCCCTGACAAATCCAGGGTTGTGAGATTTGTCAAATGAACAAGTGAACCAGGAATAACACCAGAAAGCAAGTTATTGCTCAATATGAGTTCCATAATCACTGAGCAGTTCCCCAGTTCTTCAGGTATGGGACCAGAGAGCTTATTGTTTGACAAATCAAATTGCCCATGATGCTGCAAGAAGCTTGAATCAGGCATATTAGCCTGACGGAAATACAAGGCTGACTTTGAAGGGATTGTTCCACTAAGATTGTTGTGAGAAAGAACCAGGCACTGCAACTGACCAAGCATAGCAATTTCTTCTGGAATCGACCCATTCAGGTTGTTTCTCCCAAGGTCCAATGTGGTCAACGCTGTGCAATCTCCAAGCTCAGGCGGTATACCTCCCTCCAGAAAATTTGAATTTAGAATCAGGACAGACAGAGATGTCATATTGCCCATCTCCTTTGGTATAACTCCCTGCAATTGGTTTTGGCTAAGATCCAAACTTTCCAGTGAGCTGGCCTTTCCAATTTCAACCGGAAGAGAACCAAGTATTTGATTGTTGGAAGCAGAGAACTCCATCAAATTTGGTGACTCCCACAAACTCAGTGGAATGGTGCCTGTAAAATTATTGGAGTCCAGTTCAAGAACCATCAATGGAAGCTGTGAAAGATACTCGGGTATTGAACCACTGAGGTGATTGTTGATCAGGGACAGCTGGCTGAGGTTTGTACACCTCCTGAGCAAGTCCTGAATTGTTCCAGAAAGCAAATTGCCCTCGAGATGTAACTCCAAAAGCGAGCCTGAATTGCACAATTCATGCGGAATTGAACCATTCAGCATGTTGTTGCTCAGACTCAAGTATTTCAGCTGAGTGCAGTTCCCAATTTCAGCAGGTATTGGACCCCAGAGATGGTTGCTTGATAGGAAAATTGAGTCAGCAAGAACCCATTTCCCAAGCCAGGAAGGCAATGTGCCTGGTATAGGGAAAGCAACAAATCAATTTCACAGTAATGACAAATCTAAGATGATCAACTACACAGACCATTATTTACTAATAAGATGAAGTGAAAGATTATGAACTAAAGAAAATTCTAATACCTGAAAGTTGGTTGCTTTCAGCAGAAAATGTCAACATTGGCAAATCAGCAAGCTCCTCGGGCAATTCTCCACTTAAACCATTGAAAGACAGCATGAGAGTCTTCAGGTCTTTGCACCTCCCAAGTTCTGCTGGAATCGAACCACTCAATTCCGCGTAGGCAAGCATCAAGATTCTGAGTTTCTGAAGCTTCCCAAAGAAGCTGGGGATAGAACATTGCAGTGGATTGTAAGAGAGGTCTAGCTGGATCAGAGAACTCAACTCTGCAAGTTCTTCAGGCAGAGGGCCGGTAAAGGAACATGATGGTGCGAGCAAATTCTCCAATTTCTTAAGTTTTCCGATTTCAGGCGGCAACTGCCCGGAAAACTGGTTGCTTCCCATGTAAATGGCTGTAATGTTCCCGAGCTCTCCAATTTCTGACGGGATTTTTCCGCTGAAGGAGTTGTTTGAAATATCCAGAGAAGACAGATACCCCAGATTTCGTAACACACTCGACGGTAGAGAACCGGAGAGCTTGTTGTTTCCTATGTCCAGAAATTGAAGCCGTCCAAGCTTTCCCAATTCGGTCGGCAATGCACCTGACAGCGAGTTGCTGGAGAGGTCGAGAGTCCGGAGAATTTGGATGTTGCCGAGCTGCGGCGGAATTGTTCCGGTAAAGCAATTGGAGCCGAGTTTAAGCGAGTCCAGACGAGTCAGCTCACCAAGCTGCACAGGCAGCTTCCCAGAGAGGCGATTTTCGCTGAGCAATAGCATTTTCAGAGAGGCCAAGTTTGAAACTTGCGGTGGAATATCCCCGAACAGCAAGTTTGAAGACAAATCCAACACCCTGAGGCTGGTGAGGGAGAAGAGTGAAGGAGAGAGAGGCCCTGTTAGCTTCCGGCCGGGGAGGGCGAGCGAAACCACGCGACCGAACCGGCAAGTTACTCCGGCCCATTTGCAGAAGGCGGAAGTTTTGTTCCATGAAGAAAGAATGTTGTGTTGCTGAAGGGTTTCTTTGAAAGATAGGAGATTTTCCGCATCTGCCACTTGACCATGGCCCCTAATGACAGTCGAAGAACAGAGCAAGAGAAGAGGGAGGGAAATGATGCAGAAAAGAGAAAACTTGTTGAAGGCCATGGCTCAGAGATTTAAGGAAAGGGCTTCAAAACGCGAGGCCATGAGAGGAAGGAGCAGCAAGAGGATGAAGAGCAGAGGGATGGTGGAGCGCCATGGGGGAGGTTGCGGTTGCAGACACCTTGTGCGTGCCGTGAACTGTTGTATGCGTGTAACGGCACCGGTCCTAATTTTTTCAATTTCTTTTCATATTTTGAAATGAAACCTCAATTGTTTGTTTCTCTTTCGTCGTAACAAAATTTCAGACCCATCATCTCATCAGTTGTTACTAGTACTGTAGTGTTTGTAGATAGGAGTGAAGATCATTTATTTTTAATTTTTTATTTCAATATTGCTGTTGTTGTTGTATATCTCCTCCTCCAGTGTCCCATACAAGAGGGGATGGCCCCTACCTGAAGAGGAGAGAATCCGGGGCTTGTCTCTATTCTTCCTCACACTTTTCAGTTTTCATCTTTATGTACATTAAAAACAGGGTACTTTCGAAACCCACAATATTACTATTTGCGGTTTTTTTACCACAAATTGTCATTTACTATCATCTAGACTGTGTTATTATGATATTGGAATGCTAGTGAAATTTATTAGAGTGGAATATTGAAAATATCGGTTTGATATGTTTGTGGGATTTTTTTGTGTGGAAAATAACACATTACATTATATGGTGTTCAGGTAGTAAATTATTTTGGTGTCTTTTTTGTTTGAAAAAAGAATAAAAATAAAACAAATTTTTTCATCCAATATTCTCCTACACTTTCTTTCGGATTGTTTTGTTTCTGCCATGCTTGCTGTTGGCTGGCAGGAAGGAATATGGCGTTCGTGGTCCAACCATAACTACGAAGTGGTCCCACGAAGACTGGTGTTTATTAACATTGAGCTCTCCTTCTCTCATGTGACAATTATAACTGGTTTCGGAAATATCTGTTTTAATTAATTGAATAATTAATATCAAACAATTAACAGTTAAATTAAAAATGATTATTTTTTCAAAACATGATAGTTATTTGAAAAAAGCAGTTGCTAAATACAGTCAATATTTTTGGTAGAGTTCACAACGTTTTCAAAACCTAAATATTCCAAATTTCATCAAATTATTTTTAAATTATTTTTATCCATAAACTTTACCCACAATTATCACATCCGTAATAAAAAACGAAATTTAATACCTTTTTTTTGTTAAACGCGCTCATTAAGTTGTTCTTTTCCTTTAGTATCAATCTCACAAACTTGTGGATGTCTATTTACCACATATGTGAAAAAACACACACCATGAAAATTAATATTTACCACAAACTTCATGCATGTGTTTTATTTTTCTAAATAATTTTTTAATCAATAAAATTAATATTTTTTCATCAGAAACTTGAAATCAATTTTTTTAAAACTTCCTTTTTTGTAAAAAATGAACACACATTAATTCTAAAAAACCTACAAAATAACACACCCCAATAAATTATTTTGAAATTACACATTTTCCTCTCTTTTTATCACGTGAAAGAATCATAGTAGTATATGACCAGCTTCCCTCGGTCTATCCTTATAATTACATCTTACGAAAATTGTCAACATTTTCAAAGGTTACATGTACATTTGTTCTCGGAAATTTAATTAAAGAACACGTCCTAGCTAGTCTTTTAGTAGTAAATGATGATGAGATTGCCCCACTTTCTCAGAGTGGGAGCAAGTTTATGTTGTGCTGGTTGGTGGGGATCTGCGCGGCAGGCAGAGGAGACAGAGAGGTAGGAGGAGATCACTTTAGCCCCCCACGTTACAGGTTTGATTAAAATTGGGCCCCCAAGTTCGAAACCAAACCATACATACCCAAAATGGGATTTTATTTCTACGATGCCTCACCTCTACATTATTATTATTAGGGGGTTTCAAACCTACCAATTTGGAGGTGAATTTGGGGAAGTTCACCTCTCCCAAAATTGGTGAATCACCTCCCAAAATTCGGACCTCCCAAATTCATCTCCAAAGTGAACGTGATTTTCGTCCGTGAATCACGAGACGAAAATCACGCACCTCTGCCTCCCAAAATTCGCCACGCCTCTGCCACCATCCCCACCAGCGGCCTCACCGTCCCCTGCTCCACCACCATCCCCACCAGCGGCCTCACCGTCCTCAGCCTCGCTCGCGAACCCCCCAGCAAGTTTTGCCTCAGATCTGGATAGCTGCTTCGAACTCGCTTGCGGCCTCACCGTCCTCAGCCTCGCTTGAGGCGGCTCCTTCACCGTAACTCGGAGCTTCGAACTCGACGGTGCAGCGGAGACGACGATGAGCGGCGACGCCGAGCGTCTGATGGTGGCAGCAGCAAGAACGTTGGAGAATCGCCGCTTTCCTCCATGCCAATTTTGTGTATCATTCACTTTTTGGGAGATGGGGAGGTTTGAGGCACCTAAATTGAGAGAGTGAATTTGGGGGGTGAATTAATGTGAAATTTGATGAAAATTTTTTTACCCCATCTCAAGGTTTGAACCCCCTATTGATTCCTTTCTCTTTTTTCATGTTTTACATTATTATTATTATTATTATTATTATTATTATTATTATTATTATTTTCTTCTCTTCGGCCCTTTGCACTCATGATCAGGATGGAGTAAAAGGCAAAAGCAAGAATCAAAGAAGCTATGCGTTGGGAACAACATAACCCTAGAAACACAGTACTATCTACATGACTAGTTTGTTTGTAGTGTAATTCAGTTGCAATCATTTTGATTTAAACCCCTAAAGGTTAACCAAAATTCACAAACGGGGACGCTGTATGATACTAGTGATCACTGAAATTAACATATCCATTGGTTCGATAAAATTGTCATAGTTTCACGTTAGAGAAATTCATAAATATTTCTTACGTTTCTCAAGTTTCACCCATTTGATTTACTTTAGTACATTGTTTTTTTCCCTTTTTTTATCACTCTATAAAGATAAATTTACCTTTTTAAAACTCCAAAAATGTGTTCTTTTGAAGTTACCAACACCCAATACTTCTTCTGTCCTAAAAGTAACACAACAGTTTGTTTTCTTTTGAAGTTACCAACACCCAATACTTCTTCTGTCCCAAAAATAACACAACAATTGATTTTTTATGTCAATTTGACTTCAATTTATATGTAATTTATTAATAAAAAATTATCAAAAAATATATTTGTAAAGTTAAGATATCAAATTTTTAGTTGTATATAAAAGTTTCAAATTTCTAATTTGAATTGATATAGAAATAAAATCATACATTAAATGTTGAAAAATAAATGTTGCATTACAGAGTGAGTAGTAGATATCAGAAGATAAAAAATAATAATAATGATGATGATATTACGAAATCTAGAAATATATCCAGATGTGAAAAGAACGTAGCAGCATTGCAAACAATAGCTAAATGTTGCTTAGTGCGAACTTGCCAATTTTCAAATTAGTTTTTCCATGTTGAAAAAAGAAATATTAATCGATAACTTATGACGTGCAGTTGTAACTATTTAATCTCGATAATTAAAAAAAATATTCATACAATTTCCATAAGTGAGAGAGTTAATCCTAACAGTAACATGGGATTTAGGGAAAAGGAAGTACTAATGATGAACTAATGAGTAAGTCATGAGAATTTTGGTTCGACCGTGTTGAGCGGTGGCTCACCCTACCTAGACCAATGAGGCTTCTTCCTTTGGGCTGATGGGATTCTAAATATCCCCTAGCCCTTAGTATAGTTTGAAATTGATTTAGGACGAGTTGTTTCGTTGGGAGTCCTTAGCTTTCGAGGTTGTGGCTGTTAGTTTTTACTTGTGGTTGGAATATTTTGAAGTCCTTATTGTATGTGCCTTCACACGTTAGCTTTCATAGAACTTTTATGGTGGAGGTTGATTGTCTTTAACTATCTTAAGTATGTTGCGCGGTGACAAAACCACCGGGCCTGGCATATTTGTTCAACCGCCCAAAATTATGCTCTCCGACAACAATATGATGCGCTCTCGAAGCACTATGGTGCGCTTATGTAAAATTATGACGTGCTCGTTCTGATCGCAATGTTGCAAACATTTCGTACCACAGAATACAGTGATACGCTTGTTGACAACATATGATGTCTTGGTTCAAAATGATGCACTTGGTGTCATGAATGATGCGCTTCTGTAAAAAATTTATGTTATTTGCTATTAGACAAAGTATGATGTATTGGTTAAAAATGATGTTCTTGGTGTCATGAATTATGCTCTTTGTTTCAAGTATGATAGTACTCTACCTCAAAGAAATGATGCACTCAGTCCGAGGATTTAATGATGCACACATTTTCTTCAACCTCATAAAACGATGCATTTGGTGACCACAACGATGTACTCTTGTTACACTATGATGCTCTCAATTACAAACACGATGTACCCGTTCTGATGACTTAATTATGCACTCATTTTCTTTAACATTACAAAAATGATGAAGTTCTCAATGATGCTCTATGTGCTTAAAATGATGCTCCCTTTGGTAAGTATGATGAGCTTAACATTTAAAATGATGCTCTTCGCTATTGGACAAAGTATGATCTCTTAGTTCCAAATGATGCTCTTGGTTACACGAATGATGTTTTTGGTTTCAAGTATGATGCGTTACCTTCCAAAAATGATGCATCCGTTCTAATGACATAATGATGCACTCATTTTCTTCAACCTTCTAAAATGATGTATTTGGTGGCCACAGTGATGCACTCTCGTTGCACTATGATGCTCTCCATCACAAGAATGATGCACTCATTATGATGGCTTAATAATGCACTCATTTTCTTCAACTTTTCAAAACGATGCGCTTTTGTAACTAGAGTGGTGCTTTCCTTTTCCACTATGATGCTCTCTATTATAAACATGATGCACTTTTCCTCACTAATGATGCATTCCTACTCACACATGATGCAATTCCTGTCCTAAATGATAAACTCAGATGATGCACTTCATCATCCAAAATGATACTCTCCATGCATCAAAGGATGCACTTCCTGCATCAAAGGATGCTTCTATGTGAAATTATGCTTATGTGGTGTAATGTGATACTTGTTTTGCTGAAAATTTATCTTTTTCCATCTACTTCAGCTGATATTCTTCCAATTCATTACTATTTGGAATTATTAAGTTCAGTCTGATAGATTTCAGCATTATTTGTTTGCAATTCCTAGTTACATCATTTTTATAAAAAAGAGCATCATAATAAGTTGAGAGCACATCATAATAGTATGTGGAGGCATCATAATTCTGCCATCTGCAGTAGGTTTTAGTTTCAAGCTAGGCGTGAGACGAATTAAGTCGTTCAGCTTAGGAAATGGCTAGGAATGGAGCGTCGGCGCCTGCGGAAGCAATTGGTTGCTTTGGCGCAGTCGATTGGGGCTTCTGTTGGCGGATTTCGTCGGGTCAGATAGTGGGTCGTACCGAACGGATCTTCTACAATTGTCGTGACTTTGGTGGAATGGAGCATCGGCGCCTGCGGAAGCAATTGGTTGTTTTGGCGCAGTCGATTGGGGCTTCTGTTGGCGGATTTCGTCGGGTCAGATAGTGGGTCGTACCGAACGGATCTTCTACAATTGTCGTGACTTTGGTGATTGTTGATGGAGGAGGAGGCAACCATCGAGTTGCTAACGGCCAGCCGGTCCTTAAAGGAGGAGCCACCGGTTTCCCGGTTCATCGGTTCTTTCGATTCTCACCGGTTTAACCGGTTCTTGACCAGACGCTTCAAAATCGAAAAGCGGATCGGTTGTCTAACCGGTTCGCAGTCCAACCGGTTCGACCGGCCGGGCAGGTCCGGTTTTCATAACCATGGTTTTGGTTAGTTTTGCTCCCCAGCTTGAGAGTTTGTCGGCTTTGCTCTTTGCTAGTCGAGTTGGTTTCTCAAATGACTCTGTAATCTCATCTTTTCTGAGTAATACAAAGTTATTCTATTTAATAAATTGATAAAGATTAAAACAAAAACAGAAAGGTGATACAACAAAGATCTTTACTTATTATGACGGCCAGTACGTACGCTTTTTCACGAGATCCGCAACTGCATGCATTGCTTTCTTCAAGGGCCCCTCCCATCTCAACCATTTAATTCGTACAAGTTCATTTAAAAGGAAAAAAAAAACAATTACTCCTATTATTTTTATGGATCGTTTTAAGTTCCGCAGAACAAAAATACTCTCTCCTTTTCTTTTTCTTTTTTTTTTGTTGAGGTTTTCACTTGTCCTCCTATTTTTGTGAGCTTTTATTGTTATTCTTCTTTTTTTAAAAAATCTTTCATTTAATAGTACTCTCCATCAGTCTCATTTATCTCATAGTATTCAATTTATGATTCTTTTTTCATAAATATCTTAATATAGAAAGCTGAATAATTTACAGTAGTATAATAGCTTGTAGTATGAATTTTTTGATTATATTTTTATTTTATTTTTTTCACTGTATAACTTATAGTTTTAATTCGAGTTAAACATATCCATTCTCTGATAAACTCAATAATAGTAGCGAGCGGACAAAGAGAAGTTGTTTGTAAATGTATGTATGTGTGTATATGAATCCAAGTGGAAGATAAGAAAAAGATAGATGTGGGAAATGGATAGCAATTGAGCGGAAAGGCAATAAAAGCAGTCACCAAAATGTAGAGATAGAGAGAGCGAGGAAGCGTGGCGTGCGTGGCGTACACGGTTTGAGCTTTCAAAAGCGGAAACTGAATTTTGGTGCTTTAACAGAACAGATCCATATCACGTCCGTTTTCCCTTTGATGATCCCATCCCATCCCATCCCATCCCATCCCATCCCATCAACCAACGCTTACCCAAATGGTTTGATAAATTTACAAACAACACTTACTCCACCCCCTATCTCATCTCACGGATATAATAGTATCCTATTGTGCAGTGCAGCGTACTGCGATGCTAGGCATAATAATAGTTATGTGGTGCACACAGTGAAATGGCCGAATGTCTCATCTACATCTACCCAAGTACTATCAAAGTTTGTTAAAGTTGCAAATCAACCATTATATGCCTAATGGTAATGTTACGAACGAGGAAGAAAAAGTTCCAGTTTCCCCCCTAAATTGTGGAGTAATGATGTTACCAAGGCACTGCACAACACAACACAACACAACTTGCTTATCATAGCCACAATTTGTGGAGGATGGCAGGCAGGCCTACGGTCAAGCCAAATTATGGTTGTAGTGGTAACATTTTCTGATAAAAATAAAGTATAAGGACCATTATGAAAATAAGCACATAGTTAAAGGGGTAGTTGACATATAAAGCCAAAAAGAGAAACTCATACCACTAAGAAGAAGGGAGAAAATGGGTAAATTGCAACTAGGGTTCTACTATTTACATAATTTTCTATTCAACTCACTAATCTGTATATTAGATCCTACAACTCCTAAAATTTCAATAAAATGTTAAGAATTGGTCGTAAACATATATAATATGGCTAACGAATTTTGAACAAAATGAATTGTTTTCTTCTAGCAAATAAGATTGTTAGTATTTTATAAAATAAGAATAACAAAGTATTTTGAACAGATAAAAAAATAGTTAAAATATTTCATTAATTAGTTCAAATTGTTTTAAAAAATTATTGGACTTTCAACTTGTAGATGTATTATGAATTTATACTTGAAATTAAATAATTTATATGATTAAATACTATCTAGTGCAACACCCTTCCCACACACTTACTTTTGTAGTTTTTACTTGTAATTACAAACTTTTTTAATATTTAATTAGAAATTTCTATATTTTCTTATAGAAAAGCTTTAATTTTTTAAAAAGAAATCATGCCCCCATAACCCAAAATTTATTGGTCCGCCACTGCTCTACACTACAGCTTGCTTGTTTTCATAACCATTGATTTTTTTTTTCTCTTTTAATTATCTTGGACCACTTACAACACAAAACGGAAAAGTAATGAATAATAGTAGTAGTAATTTATTACTCAATTGAGATGGGCCTGTGGAGAGCCGAGCCCAAGGTTGATGTAGTCATGAGTTATTGGCGAGAACAGTCACAACAAATGTCATGTTTTCAGATCCAAAAACGCAGTCCAGATGAAGCCCCCACCCAAAGTCCTTTGGTAACTCATGCAACTGATGAAGCCCTCACCCAAACTCCATATACAGTTCACTACAAATAGACGCCAGCTTAAGTGTTGTTTTTTAGACATAAACAACTAATTCTTCAAATATATCGAGAACAGTAACTACCGATCTCAGCTCAGGCATGGCAAAAGTGATGAATTCAAACGGTGCTAATGCTATGCTGCTGCTTTTGGCAGTGGTAATTGGGTTTTGGGCCGGGGCCCAAAAGGTGGAGGCCCAAGATATGGTGATTCCACCTCCCCCTCCAACTTGTCCGACGGAGCTGAGCAACCTGACTGTGTGCGCACCTTTTGTGATGCCGGGTGCGGGGCCAACAGCCACGGGCTCCGAATGCTGCACCGCGCTCCAAAGTGTAGGCCATGAATGCCTCTGCAACACACTCAGGATCGTTGCCAGGCTTCCTTCCCAGTGCGGCCTCCCTTCCATCTCTTGCACTGCCTAGTCCTAGTCCTACTCCTAGTCCTAATCCTAACTCTGTAAGTTTCTTCAAAATTGCTCCATTATGAAATCCCCCCAAAACTCTAACCGGTTTCACTTCTCGTACTTGCAGAAGAGATCCTGTCTTGCACAACCATGAACCCTTGACAATAATGCATGCAGCAGCTTAATGTCTTTGCTTTTGCAATTCTACTTCTTTTCCTATCCATTTTGTCCTACTTTTAAGTTTTATTAGCTTAATGTAAGCCGCCATGAATAAATAGATTTGGCCGTGTTTCTTTTCCTCTTCCACATTTCAGCTTCCTAATTCCAGTTCCTTCCTTCCACTCATGCATGAATAATCTCCCTAGTGACTACTCACCATTCGCCCAAATTTGCATGTACAGTATCAACATCCACTGCATAAGGTTGGGTATCATTGTATCAAATCCATATCCTGTCCAGCATCTGGATATCAGTTAAGATGATCATTTGTGTCAATGTGCTATCTGCATGCTGCTCATGTACACTCAAGTCACTTGACATGGACTTCCACAACTAAAACGATGTTTCTCTCTACGGCCACATAGATTGATAGGTTTGATTTCGTGCAAAGATTGAGATATATACTCCCTCCATCTATGAAATGATGTGGGTTTCTTTGGGCATGAAAACTAAAAAAAAATAACAGAAAAGGAAACATTTGATCAAAATTAAAATAACAGAAAAGGAAACATTTGATCAAAATTAATCTTACTTTGGTTGAATGATGAAATTTAGAAAGAAAAATTATGGACATCTACATAAAATTGCAAACACAAAGTTTCTGGTGGCCAAATGTCCAATGGATTGGCCACTTCTTCTTTTGGTTCCTTTTCCAATAGACATGTGAGACTATGATGAAAGAAGATGCTCTGCGTGCTAAAGAACGGAAGCTATAGACCACATCAGAGGTTTTTCCGATGGCGGGTCCTACGACGCTCAAGTCAATAGGCAATTCTAGAGAGAAACCAGAGAAAAGACAAAGCTAAGAGTATGATAGCAGGATACCTTCGAGGTGTGGAGTGCCTTGGTATTTCAAGTTGCATTTAGAGTAAACTTGACCGATCCAATAAGAAGAGAATATAATTGTTCATGGCTAGGCTGAAACAACACAAGGAGAGCTGGAAAAAAAAAAGAAAAAAGGCTTTCCTGCAACAAATTCAAGGACTCGCACTCAAGCGGCGGCAAATTCCTTCATCAATTCAAAAGTTGAGTCCGAATTGGACTCTCTGTTTCTAGTGGCTATAAAATATATTGAGCTTTACACGGTAAAGGGAGACGACATCATCGAGCATCAAGAAGCACAAGTCGGACGAACTCGTCGAGTATCAACAAATGTTTCTTTCTTTCACCCATCTCTTTTATTTGTTTAGCATGATGTTTAGTGGCTAATTTACTTTTTATCTCTTAGGATTTTGTAAAACCTAGATGATGGATTGTTGATTTGTTTAGTTCTATAATTATTATTCTTAAATTCATGTTTTTATTGTTCTAATTTTACTACTTATACTCTTTGATCAAGAGTTATTGTTGGTGTGATTTGGTCTTAGAAATGAGAGAATTGCACTAGATTGTAGAACAATTAGAGCTAGATAAATTTTAGAACGAGAGTTCAAAATTATCTAGGAGGAAAATAGATTCATTTGAATAAATTATAAGGCAAGAGATTGTCACTAATTAATCTAGGTTTACCTTGAGAGAGGACTCTTAGAATTGATATTATTCCTACATGAACCTGAGTAGTAATTATAGGTCAATTGAAAAAATCACATCCTAAATCTAGGTGAATCATTGTTCCTAGGAGGTAGCTTGATTAATTGATAAATTTTCATCTCATTAGTTCATGTTTTAAATTTAAGTAGAATTCAAGACCAATATTTCTTAATTCTTTTAATTCTTTTTCTATTACTATTAATTTATTCATAATCAACGGATTCCTGTGGACAAGACCTGGTATTCACCGGTTTTACTACTACCGACAACCGTACATTTGCGGTGTCGCGGAACAATCTACATAAAATTGCTAACACAAAGTTTCTAGTGGCAAAATGTCCAATGGATTGACCACTTCTTCTTTTAATTTGGTTCCTTTTCCAATAGACGTGTGAGACTATGATGAAAGAAGATGCTCTGCGTGCTAAAGAACGGAATCTATAGACCACATCAGAGGTTTTTCCGATGGCGGGTCCTACAACGCTCAAGTCAATAGGCAATTCTAGAGAGAGAAACCAGAGAGAAGACAAAGTTAAGAGTAGGATAGCAGGATACCTTCGAGGTGTGAAGTGCCTTGGTATTTATAGATGATTTCCTCAATGGAAAATCTGTAATATTTGATTGATGGAGTAGGTAGCATCAATGGTCGTACGTACGTTACGCTTTAATGGTCCAAATGAGGTATTATCGGACAACATTACGGGTGGTCCGGGAGTAAGGTCACCCGGAATGATGGACATTCGGGATGAGACCGTTTAGGATAAGGCCGTTCGGACTTTGATGGTGATCCCTCCTTCGGGTTCTTGACTTAGAACGTTTTTTATTGAGGGTCTTTGTAGGCCTGTTGGGTTTGGGCCAACCTTCTAGATAATTATGGTCATTTAGGCTTATTAGCCATCCTGACTTAGAGCGTTTTGAATGGGGCTTTTGTGGGCAATAAGGTAAGAATGATACTGTAAGTAAAGTCTCCATAAAAGAAAATGGTTCAACAGAGAGTTTTTTGGTGAGTTGCCACGGTTAAGAGCTGAGAACATCATCAGACCATGTGAGGAAAACGGTTGAGCTAGGCAAGTGCAAGACATACCGTCCGTAATGAGAAGATGGAGGGCATTGTTTGACTGAGTCACAGTTAAGAAGGCAACTCGTCCATTTAGAAAAGTTGAGGGGTTGAGGAAAAACAATAAAACTTATTAGGAGCGTGCTTAACACGAGAAGGGAGGCTCGGTTCCACTTAAAAAAGAACTTTGGTTGTCCATCGCTCCGTTCCAAGTCTCCCTCCCTCCATCTTCTTCCATACTCCTAGTTATTATTTGCTGTCTTCCAACACACACCATTAATTCCCCCCCCCCCCCCCCCACATTTATTTACTAACTCCACCACCACCTTCACTTGTCTCCAGCAATGCTCGATGGGCTTCCTCCGGCGACTTTTCGGCAACAAAAAGCCCACCAATCCCCGCCCAGATAAAGACGTCAGGCGTCGCTGGAGTTTCTCCACCAGATCTTCCCCCAACAATAAGCATGATGATCAGCTCCACCTCGATGCCAACAAGCACGCAATAGCTGTTGCCGCCGCCACGGCCGCCGTGGCTGAGGCTGCCCTCGCCGCTGCACATGCTGCTGCTGAGGTCGTCCGCCTTACAAGTGCTGGACCTGCCGGCCCCAGCCATCATCGCCTTCTGGCAGCCATCAAGATACAATCAGCTTTCCGAGCTTATCTGGTAAGTGAAGTGAAGTCCCACCGTGAGATTACGGCGTTATATATGCATGTTAATTTCTAAATCTTATCTACGCCCCTGAGGAAGGAAACTTGGCATTGCAATTCACAAAGAGAGAAATCAGAGTAATGCTCATTTTTCTCTATTTGTTTTTCTTCACAAAGAGAGTAATTAATATACTTGCTCTCTTGTAAATCATACAGTACTCAGTAAGTAAGAAAGAGGAGGAGGACCGTCTTCTTCTTCTTCTTCTTCTTCTTGGTGGAGTTGAGTACATTTATTTACCCAAGCCAAGCCAAGCCAAGCCAGGCGGGCCTTTCAAATTTCATCCACTCAGTCACGTGCCACTGCCAAGAAAACGCTGCGGCATGGCATCTAGTGTAAATACTAATCCATCGTGACTCGGAATGCAGTAGGTTATGTTTAGATTGAGAGAAAGAAAATAAAGAAGGTTAAAAAATGTAATGGGTTGGTAGGTTAACAAAAAACAAAAAATGGGTCTTTGACTAAAAGTCAACCCGAAGCATGTGAAGGAAGAAGAGTGTTTGACTTGACGGACGGTTTGATAGTAGTATTAGTAATTCGCACGCAGGCAGGCAGATAGAGACAGTCTTCCTTTCCTTCCATTCATTAATAAATTTTTAGGCTTGTTCAATTGAGTGTCCATTAAAAAGTTTTGAGTCCGTGACATATAAAGAAGAAAATGCTAGGCGGGCGTGATAAATAATGGATGAGCTGCCTACCTGGGTCCGGTCCGGGCCAGTTCTGTTCTGTTCTTGTTTTGTGAGTTGTAATGTAAGAGAATAATAATTCCTACAGAGTTATTGATTAGAAAATCAATCTTTCTTTTCACAAGACAAACAAGAGAGTTGAGAAACAGCCGCTGCCTGCCATTGATGATAGCAAGTGGGTGTGGGAGCGACTTGGATATTATCGCGAATGCCTTTTGGACTCTTCCATTACTCTGATTTCTTCATCACTGCTCCTAACATTATCGTCAACAAAAAAAACAAAAAAACAAAAAGACCTTGTAACCGAGCTACCTAATTACTGCTAATTCTCTTCGTGATTAACTAACTACTGGTAAGTAAGTAACTGTTGTTTGTTAACTGTAATGTCTGACGCCAATTTGGAGTGTTGTTGGAGCTGTAAAGCTATATCATTTATTAATTACATCAGCCCCGCCCTTGTCATTTCCCAAGATACTCGTGTTTAACCTAATCATTACATCCATGATCCAACCTCGGTTTTCTACTTTGTTTTTGCACAATTTTTTCTTTTAATCTCCTACTGCACTGATTGAACTCTTTAACTTTTTGGTTGTTCATCATGCTTCTTTTATCCTTGCCATCATTATCTTTTCTGCAACTTGAATGTTTAACTGGATGGCCATGATTTAGATTTCGACGGATATTACTCATAACTAATTAGCTTAATTTACATATTCTTCTCGTAGCATGTGCAGGCAAGGAGGGCTCTGAGGGCATTGAAAGCATTAGTGAAGCTTCAAGCTTTGGTGAGAGGTCACATTGTGAGAAAGCAAACATCAGACATGCTTAGACGAATGCAGACGTTGGTCAGACTGCAAGCTCGAGCTCGCGCCTCTCGGACAGAACCTCTTAACACCAGCACCAAATTTTCCAACTCCAGAGATGCTGTAACTTTCTCATACCTTGATCACCCTGGTTACTTACCATTCCTGATTACAATCATGTTTTCAAGTAATGGCTCCATCTTGGTTAACAGTCACGCTATAATTACTGTATGAATTAATCATTGCACTCATTACAAAATGTATAGGGAATGGGACAACATGGATGGGACGGAAGGAGTACTAATTTGATTTTACTTAATGAGTCATCATATTCATTGTTGCAGTCAATTTGAATCCTCGGTTTCACTGTGCTTAAAAGAATAATGGTCTTAAAGTTCTGTTTTTTTTTTTCCTTTCTTGGTGTCCCACAATGAATGACACCCCACTTGTATTTTCGTTTAATTTTCTTGCTTTACCAATAGTATGTAACTATAAAGACATCAATTGTAAAGTCTAAAAAGCTCGTTGGACATGGTGAATGGTGATATGGACATTTTCTTTGTTGTTTAGTAAAAAGGCCAAAACATGTCCTTTTCCTTGGCACCCTAGGAGTAATTGTAGTTAAACTTATGATGCTGCTTGCAGTGAGAACTCCTGGTTCTCCTCACATTGTTTAGAATATCATGATGAAATTGTGCAAGGTTGATATAAGAAATCAAATTTAGACATGCACCGACAATGTGAGGACCAGTATATGAATCATTTTGTTGTCTCCTCATTATAGTTGTACATCCTTTCTTACAGGTCCCTGCAAGTCCTGACAAAGATGAATATCACTTCCGTGCTTATAGTACTAAATATGATGCTTCCTCAATTCTGAAGGTACCATCTAAGTTTGTCATATTTTTGTCTTAGTGTCTTGTTTCTCAAGAACTTCCATATGATCAAGCTGGAGCTACTAAACAACTCTTTCTGTAGAGGTGTGGGTCAAACACAAACCTAAGGGACATAACTGCTATAGACAAAGCAAAGATGGGCTCCAACTGGTTAGATCGGTGGATGGAGGACAGCAGCATTTGGAACAGCAGCAGAGATACTTCAATGAGACATGCTCACGTTGATGATGAGAAGAGTGATAAGATCCTGGAAGTGGATACTTGGAAGCCAAGGTTAAACTTCCAGCACAGCAGCAGAATGTTGAGGACAATAGGCGAATCCCCGCGAAAAATGTCCCCGAAACCTGCATACCCCGGAGAAGCTCCACCTGCACCCTCAGCTACTAAAGCTCAAGATCAAGTCACAGCAAGGACAGAGGATAACAGCCCACACGTTCATTCCGCATCATCTAGACAGGGGAGTAGCAGTGCAAGGAGAAGCCCTTTCACTCCAACAAGAAGTGAGTGTTCATGGGGATATCTCAACGGCTACTCCAGCCACCCGAACTATATGGAATACACGGAGTCTTCACGGGCGAAGTTTAGGTCCCAGAGTGCCCCCCGGCAGAGGATTGAGGTGGACCGATATGGTTCAATGAACAGAAGTTTGCAGGGGCTGTGGGAAGGATCGAGTAATGAACGAGAGTACTCTGAGTGTAGGGTGGGGGCTTATCTTGCACCTGAGCGCTTGAGTAGGCCTGGCACACCTAATCGAAGATGATCTTCGGTTTTCCATCATTTTGTGTTTTAACCTTCTTGGTGTGTGTCATTGTAATTATTCAACCTGTGTTTGTATCGTGGATTGATGTTTGAGTTGCATTTGACTACTATATAAAGTTCCTGCTTTCTGTAAGATATTAATGCCCTCCTTGTTTCCTTTTTCAACTCCGAAGACAACCTCTAATACCAGTGTTACCTAGCTACCTATATAAGTGATCCTGAAAAGCTTCACATTACAGATCAAACTAGTAGGACTGTTATTATTATTACTAGTTCAGCGTGAGAATTCAAACTACTGCGTTATTAGATTTTCATAAGAAAAAGTTCAAAATTTTACAATAACACATTTACAACTATAAATAATGGGAACTATAAAAGATGAAGTAATGATATAAAGAAATAGAGGTAAGAATCATCAAGAATGAACCGTTTTTATGAAAATATTAATTTCCCCTGCATTTTTTGACATAAAATTGGATAAATTGTATGCACACTTTGTTTGAGGTTTTAAGTTTTAAAATATATTTACCTTGATTTTTCCTAATTTTTTATTAGAAATCATTTAGGTAAAATATAAGTTAGAAAGTTTGACCTTTATAAAGTAAAAATGTTGTGCAAGTTTTTTTAGCATTTAGGGAAAAAAAGTGTAAAAGGTAATATTTTTTGAGAAATAAGATAGACTGAATTGTAAATTTTAGGGATTATCGAGTTAACATAAACTATTGGTGTTGTATTTTAAAAATTAAAAACCTAATTGCTTTTCATAAAATAAGGTAAAGAGAAAGTATGATTTACCTAAAGAATAAATAAAGAATATTGTACTGCAACTTTTTGTAAATTATTGGGGTACAATAAACTACCAATGTTGTATTTTCAAAGTCAAAGACCTAATTGTTTTCATGAAATAAGGTAAGGACCAAGTGTAATTTTAGCTATAACTATTTTTATACTAAAAATGGACATGTAGCAACTTCATGTGACAAATTATTCTATACACTAAAAATTCCCATTCTTTATTTGCAATATTTTAGGTCAAATACAAATGAGAAAGTTAGATTTTTCTAACGTATAAAATTTGTGCGAGTTAAAATTGGGATTTTTTTAGAAATAAGGGCCGAACTGGAACTTTTAGAAAAATTATTGGGTTAGGTTGCAATATTTTAGGTTAAATACAAATGAGAAAGTCAAACCTTTCTAACGTAAAAGATTGTGAGTTTATTTAGCTTTTATAAAAAATTAGAGTTAAAACTGGGTTTCTTGAAAGAAAAAAAAAGACGGAGTTGGAACTTTTAGAAAATTAGTAACCTAATTGCTTTTCATAAAATAGTGTGAGGATCAAGTGTTATTTTACCATTTTGTAGAGCATATGTGGCAAGCAACTTTTACAAAAATCATTGGGTTAGGTTGCAATATTTTAGGTCAAATACAAATGACACTACGTAGAAAATACAGTTTTTACTGCGGCCCTTACTGGGGCGAGGGCCACGGTAAAGCCAGGGGCACGGTAAAGTTCACTGCCAGTTCGTTTCTAAAGGTTACCGCGGCCCTTTGCGTGGTAAGAATTAATTTACCACGGCCCTTTGCGCGTTAAGGCAGCGGTAAGATTTTTTTTCATTTATTCTCCCGTTTTCTTTCTCTTCATATTCCTCCATCTTCATCCTTCATCTACTTCTTCCTCTCCCGTTTTCATCTTCTTCTTCTTTCTTTCCTTCTTTCTTCTTTCTTTCTTTCTTTCTTCTTTTTCTCCCGTTTTTTTATCTTTTCCTTCTTTCTTCTTCTTTCCTTTCTTTCTTTCTTTTTTCTTCTTCTCCCGTTTTTTCGTCAGCTTCATGAAAGAGAAGGTCAAAATGGCCATAGGCTTTGTGTGATCTTCATTAGCTTCATGAGTATCTATAAATAGAGCTGCTCCCATGAACAAGCCAAGGATCCTGAGCAAGCCAAGGCGGAAGATTTCTTTTTCCCAGGACTGAACATTGTTGGAGACACTTCAAACCAAGTTGGTTCAAACATTACTCTTGTCAATGTTGACAAAATACCGTATATTAAACACCCGAATTCTTTGCTGGGGAGTTGTGTTTCTGGGTTTTGTGGATGAATTTGGATGAATATTCATCCGAATTCATTCACTTTTATTTTAAATTATTTAAAATAGTTACTGCGGCCTGGGGCGCGGTAAGGCCGCGGTATTACTGCGGCTTGGGGCGCGGTAAGGCCTCTACTGCGAGCTTATTTACCAAGGTTGTTACCGTGGCGCTACCGCGGAGGAGGCCGCGGTTGTGAGCGGGAGGGCCGCTCGTCGGGGGCTTTTCCGCCAATTTTGGGGAAAACGAGGGAGTCGCCACCTTTATTTTTTAGAAAATGGGAAATTAAGGAAAAACCTAATTTTTGACTCCGAAATTTAGAAAAGGCAATTTCCACGAAAACCAGAGATTTTAAGTGCAGGGATTGAGTACAAATTGGGAAGGTGTTAGGCACCAAATTTTTCTGAAAATAATTCTTAAAACAAAATAAAAGCCGATTCTCATAAATTAAATAATGCAAATGATTAATTTTTTTATTTTCAAACAATGAATTAATTTTAGTTAATTGGACTTGGGCTTGGATTATGGGTTTCCAAACTGCCTACGTACCCGTTTGAATCGGGATCAAAGCCCACGTAGTTCGCTCCCGTTGGACTAGGAGAGTTATTTTTGGGTTAGAGAATGTACCTGTCAAATCGGTGGAGCGGCGGTCAAATTGCCTTAGAGCTTGTCTGGTGTGACGGTCGAATTGCCTTTTCTCGGAGATTCCAAAAACCCGAGCTAACTCTGGAAGAATGGAAGAAATTCTAGAATCAGTTCAGTGATGATAACGAAAAACTTATAATTATTGTGATGATGTAAATGAAAATAATGAGAGACGAGAATGTTAGCAAAAATAATGAAAAATGATCAATGTCAAAAAATAAATAAATAAAACCACAATCAATATATTTTTTAGGAAATTTTTCATGAATATTTGAAAAAGGGAAAATAGTGACAATTAAATTAAAAGATGATTAGAATTAATTATTATAACAAACAAATTGATTACGGACAAAATTGGAAAAAAGAAAACTAGGAGTCATGAAAAGAACAAATAAACAATTCTGTCCAGTGGCCTTTTTGTGAAAAAACAAAGTTAAAACTTGTTAAACCTGTAGAAACGCAAAAGAAAAGAAGTTAGTGACTTTATTAACATAAATAAAAACAAGCAAGGGTTAGAAGGGGGTTTTACCGGGTTCTTTTGAAACAAAAACGCAACACGTGTCCCTGCAAGTCGCGAGCCGCGCCGGAGTTCGCAGGTCCGGTGGCTGGGCGGTCCGGTTTCACGGCGAGCGACGGAAGACGGTGCTGGCTTGCACTGCAGGTGCTCCGACGACTGGGGGTGATCTGCAGTGGCTCAGCGGCTGAACGGAAGGAGTTCGATACTCGTCGGAAAGCTCGAGCAACGTTGGTGACTTCGAACTAGGCTGTTTCGGCGACGTTTTGCGGCGGGACTGGTCGGAAGAGGTGCTCCGGCGGTTGAGGGTGGCGTTGGCGATGTTGGGGTAGTAACTTCAGGTGCGGGCAGCAGCGGGTAGGGGCCGATGGATGAGACGCAAAGCGGAGTCCTCCGCCAGCGATTTTGGGGGACAGAGGTTGTTGCCGACCTTCTTCCGGTCCAACGGCCTCCTGGGCAGTGCTTGCTGTGTCTGTTGGGGCTGGAGCCGAGGTTGGGAGGTGAGGAGGAAGAAGGGTCGAGAGCTTCGATGATGATAATGGTGAGGAAGAGAGCAAGCCCTTTTTTCGTGATGGTGCTCAGCTGTGTGTCTATTTATAGGGACGTGAGGGAGTCTAGGGTTACGTGAGGGAGGCTAGGGTTAGGCTGAGATTGAAGAGTCCGGGTGAGAATGGTGGAGGTAGAGATATGCTCGGTTTATAATGATTGCATGTTAAGCAAAAGGGGACTAAATAACATCCTCATCATATTGAAAGTTCAAAGTATTCAATTCAGCCCCTTTTCTTTTGATTGAGTTGGAATCGAACATAGATTAATTAAATAAGTCCCCAAAAATTGAATCAGTCAATTAAAAAAATGATTGTTAACAGCGGTAAGGCATGTTTTCTTGGCGTAGTGTGAGAAAGTTAGACATTTCTAACGTAAAAAATTGTGAGTTTTTTTAGCATTATAAAAAAATAGTTAAAATTTGGTTTATTGAAAAAGAATGACCGAATTGGAACTCTTATAAAATTAGTGACGTAATTGCTTTTCATAAAATAATGTGAGGATTAAGTGTTATTTTACCATTCTGTATAGCATACGTGGCAAACAGGTAGCACCACATGTACCCAACTCATAAAAATCACAAAGTTTTATAGTCTTTATAAACTGCTCTAACTTTACTTAGCCAACACCCAAGAACCAGATTAATCAAGTTTGTTATTCAACACCAATCATCTGCTATTACTGATCCTGCAGCACGAACTTTGTTCCAATTATTTGACGCCATGTTGCATGCATAGGTTGAATCATTATTGGCCTGCCTGCCTAACAAGTTGCAGTGAGTAATCATGGCTGAAGAAAAAATATGTGAGGACGTACACAGAGGAGCAGTCAGTGTTGGGATCAATGTCAATGGTGAAGCCGAAAGAGACACCACAAAATCCAGTGATAGTGGCAATGATATTATAGGATTTTTAGTACCGGAGAAGAGAGCCTTCACACACCTGCTCTCCTGTTATCCACGGACTCGGCCGCATAGACTGCCCGGCACATGTTCGGGAAATTAAGCCGCGGGTGATAAAGGTGGCGCGCAGGACGACGACACCAGCGTTGTCACCGTGCTGCACTGTACGGAACCGCCGGTTGATGCTGCTGCAGTCCATGACACCACCACCAGAATCATCATCATTCCCAAAATTCTCTTCTCGCCCAACATCTTTATTTCTTTATCAGTTCGATCATACCGTTGTTGCGGCGGGTGGGTTTATATGAATGGTGGCCATTGAACTGAAGAGGGAACTGGCGGTTTCGTTTGGTGTGATGTGAGGACTGTGGCGAGGAGTAGCTGTGTGTGATGTGAGGCCAAGAAGTAGGTGTCTTGTCATGAAACTTGGATGAGTATGAGACGTATAATTGGAAAGCTGATTTTAGTATAAATGGTGTCGTGGTGTAGTTGGTTATCACGTCAGTCTAACACACTGAAGGTCTCCGGTTCGAACCCGGGCGACGCCAGTTTATTTTTGTCTTCAGAGTTCATAATCCAATAAAGTAATGGGGTTTCTCTCTTATTTTATTTTTAACCCTCAATATTGTACTCAAGCTTGTAATAAATGATCTAAAAATCACCCAATAAGGAGTTTGTTCATATTACGCTTAAAAATATGGAATACGGAAGTTGTTTAAATGCGCTTTCGGCATGCCAATCATATTTTCCAAATAAGGAGTAGTAATTAAATGTTACTGAAATTTTATTGATTTTATATACATTAAATTTCAAGTGAATGACATATTAGCATTTTTTTATTTATTTAAGACATATTAGCATTTTAAAAGCGTGCCTGAGGTGTAGAAGTATTGTGTGCAAATGCTAAATTTTCTTTACGAGTCAAATCCCCTAATAATGGACCTAGAAGTATAAGTTTAATTAACGTTAGCGCGCTAAGATTTTGATTTGTTGTTCGTTTTCAACGAATATGTTACTAAATACGATTAAAACTGAATAAATAAAATTCACAGTTACAAGAAGAAAAGATATAAAAAAAATGAAAAGGAAAAGGGAAAAAAGAATTTATGGGCTAAAGTGTGGAGTTGGCAGGTGCGGGAGCAGCCCAATAAAGTTTGACTGCAAAGAGAAGCTTCTCTCTGTGAAGTGGCCCATCTTCATGGTCAATAATTCTAGTGTCCCAATTAAGCCCATCTGTTATTCTCTTGATCTTCAATATCATGTCCACGTCATCCCTAAATACAACTCCTCCTTCTGGCCTCAGGATTCTGTCCATCTCTAGCAATATGTCATCCATCTCACACCTGTTTGCCAATCACACACAAATCAAATTAGTTTCAGTTTGAAAAAAATAATAATAAAAATAAAAATCAATTTAATGTAGTTAGTTTCTTAAAATCACCTATGTTGATAGAGGGTAAAAACTGAATCAGCATGGATGAAGTCATAAGTTCTTGGATATGTAGACATGGCCTCACACCTGCAACAGGCATAAGCAAGCAAGACTCATAAGTGCAAGAAAGAAAAACAATTCACCAAAATTCAAATTAGAGGTTTTTGGATGTACTCTTAAAAAGGAAACTAAGAGTATTATGATCCATGCATGACTAATTACAGAAGATTTGGGCTCTCCATATCCTATGAACCCCACAAGGACATAGTAGTTAGTACTCACCAATTTTGATAAGTTCCAATTAAGCCCCTCTCGTAGATAACCCCAAGAGTATTGACTTCGGCCTCTACAGGGACCACATTCATGACCCACAAGGGGTCATTCACCAGAGCCGCCGCAAAGCCGCCCAAATTGGCGTTCATGTCCAGAATATTCCGGTATCTACCGCCCTGTCCAAGCTGGTTATTCACCGTCTTGTAATAAACCAATCTCTTCCGCCACAGCTCTGAGTCCTGACGGAAGCTCTCCGGCGTAACTCCTTTCACCGTCCCGGTGCTAATCCTGGGCGGAACCGAGTTCAGCCTCTCCGGCCACCGTGTCAGTTCCCCTCCGGCTATTTCATCCTCGTCGGACACTTGTGGCAATCGCGTCAAACAAGTTTCCAAATTCGTGTACCTGTTAATTAAGGTATATAGACAGTTCACGTTATGGCAGGACGATGGAGAAGAGAAGACGGAAAGCTAGGCAGAAGTAGGACAAAACTAACCATGCTCGGTCGGGATTTTGAGAATTATTATCACAGAAAGATGGGGGGTTAGAGCGTAATTTGCGGTTGGATTTGGAGCAGTTGAGGTGATTGATAGGTTTCCTCCAAATTGCAATATCGTCTTTTTCCACCAACTTGGTCCAACACAGACTCTCTGCCATTTTCTCTATCTGATTTTGTTCGCCGTTCAAATCATCCTTCGTTCTCCCCCACCCTTTCCAGTACTTCTTCCACCGGATCGGAGGACCCGACAAGATCCAGTACCCGCCCGGCCGCAGAATCCGATCCACCTCCATTAAAAATATTCCATCTGTAACAAGTTTTTATAATTCCGATATTAACTACGTACTCCACTAATTAATTAATTAATTAATTAATTGTACGTAGATTTCTGAAGAGAGATAATTAATTAATTAGTACTACCGTGTTGGTCCCAAGGAATGAGGCAGCGGGAGCAGTGAGCCATGTCGAAGGCTCTTGATGGGTAAGGGAGTCTCTTGGAGGCGATGACGCCGATCATCGCCGGAACTCCCCGTTCCAATGCGAACTGGACCTGCGCTTCGTGCGAGTCTCTTGGTGCAAACGACATCGTTATGATGTTTCGTGACATTAGATAGCCTCCCCAACTTGCCACCTGTAAGTAATTATGCACACTTTTATTAATCCCGATTAATTAATTGGCAGGCCATTAGGGTATGTGATTAACAAACTTACACCACAGCCGGTATCAATGGCGGTACGAATAGACCCACCCTTGAGATCGATGAGTTTGGCAATGTCATCGATGTAAGCGTCGGCACCGTTTGGGAACATGGTCCCGCCCCCAGGGAATCTGAACCGGTCACCCTCGTACCTGATCCAGTTCTGCACCGCCTTCTCCACCGTCAGCTCCTTATGCGGCACGTTGTCGTACCAAGCCAGATCCCGGCACTGCGGCCACGGGAAGGGGTTCTTGTACCCGTGCGGCGCCGGAATCCGACATTTCAGCACCTCCGACTTCTTCGGACAATGTCTCTCCCTGTATATCAGCCTCTCCCTCTGGAACTTCACCGACCTTTCCGGGTCCTCGCAGGGCGTGTACTCGCTGTAAGCGACGTCGCACGGCGGGTACGCCTTCACGCCACCGGATGTTTTCGTGGTTCCGTCGTCCGCCACATGGTGTGTCGCGAAGTCCAGTGCCCGGGACGTCTCTGCGGCGGCGGCGTCGTTGGTGGTGCACGGCAACTCGACCACCTTGTTACCGGCGCCTAGACGACGGACGTCGCCGCCGTGCTGCCAAGTGCCGAGGAAATAACAGGCTAAACAGAGGAGGGCAACGAGAATGATGGAGTAGAGGTTAGGCCTTTTGGGAGAGAGAATTGGCTTTTGGGTTTTTGAATAGGGTGGGAAGTCAGGGTCGACTGCCATGGATGATTAGTTTTCTGAGCTCTCACTCTAAACCATCAGCATTGTTAAAGAAGCACCAGTATCTATATAGTATATTTATATAGTAGGAGTACTAGCTAGTGGTGATCTGCTGGCGTTGTCTATTTTAAGGAAGAAAGTCGAAGAAGAAGAAGAGGAGGAAGAAGCGAGAGCGTAAATGAATGAAGCTGGTGAAAATCAAGTTGATCATGTGGGACCGGATGGACATGACAGCTCTTTGGTCTAATTTTTCTTTTCATTATTACCGATTTATCGAGCTCTGTCTTTATTAATTACTAGTTGCTTAATTACCATTTTAGTTCCGTTACTCGAGATTTTTCAGCGGGCCAGTTTCTGTATTTGCTGAATTTGATACGTTTTCCTAAAAGAACAGTAATAAATATAAGTACAAATCAGATTCTGCTCGATTACTCTTTAATTTTAAAACGGTATCAGAACAGTTCCCTTATTGCCAATTTGTTTTTATAAATGGCAGAGGATACGGTGCGACCTTCTTAAGGTGAGTTTCCGTGCGCCAAACTCATACTATTCACGAAATTGCCATCGATCTCTCCATCGCGCCTTCCTTCTTCGTCGACAACCGCACCCACGAGTGCAACGTCACCGACGACTGCAACAAGGCCCGCCACCACAAGCCTCCCGCCGTCGGCGACAAATGTTACATCGTCACCGACGACGCGCTTCTATGTTAACGGCGACAAGCTTTTGGAGGTTAAAAGCGTTGGCACTACGAAATCCGACGATGCCAAGTAGCCAATCACTTCCGAGGCGTCGTCGATCAATTCCCAACCATTTCTCACCGGTGAATGACGTGATTCATATCTCATGATTCGAGATGCAACCCGCCGCACATTATGTTATTATGATGCACTCACGTCTCTTTAATGATGTGCATGCGACTCATTATAACGCCCTACGTATCTTAATGATGTCTAAGCATATCATTATGGAGAGCATTATTTTTGTAAATGGGGAGTATCATTTTTGTAAATGAGAGCATTATAATGCAATGAAGAGCATCACAGTGGTCACCAAAAAGCATCATTTTGGGAGTTGAAGA
Source organism: Stellera chamaejasme (assembly GCA_024586325.1). Classification (NCBI taxonomy): domain Eukaryota; kingdom Viridiplantae; phylum Streptophyta; class Magnoliopsida; order Malvales; family Thymelaeaceae; genus Stellera; species Stellera chamaejasme. The sequence continues at coordinate 4,878,935 of CM044982.1, read as the reverse complement.
AGGTGAGTCTTCATTAAGCCATCAGGACGAGTGCATCATGTTTGTTACTGGAGAGCATCATTATGCATCGTGAATGCATCACTACGAGTGTAACATATGTCATAAGAGCGAGTGCATCATTTTTGTAAATGGAGAACATTATAATGCAATGAAGAAGCATCACGGTGGTCACCAGAAGCATCATTTTGGGAGTTGAAGAAAGTGAGTCTTCATTAAGTCATCCGAACGAGTGCATCATGTTTGTTACAGGAGAACATCATTATGCATCGGGAATGCATCATGTTTGGTAATAAAGTGCATTACCATGGACTGTAGAACAAAATGCTCTGATTTTTATTACGGAGGCACATCACTATGCATCGCGGGATACATCATTATACATCGCGGGATACATCATTTTGATGTTTAAGCATATCATTTTGATGTTTAAGCGTCCATGTTCTCCCTCTTCTTCTTTTATATAGGCGCTTACGGTGCGCCTATAGGCGCACCGTATAGCTACTCTTTATAAATCTATTTTCAGTAACTAATTTGTATTGAATGTGTCGTTAAATACTGGATTTTTGTTGCAACTAATCAACATACAAGTTTCAATATTCGGGTTATATGGCGACGTTGATATATGATACTCCTTCCATCCCCTTTTTATTGCAACAATTTCATTTTTGTGACTTCCTTAAATGTTTGTAATGTTTCTGTTTTTTAGTAAATTTTTACAAATAAATTTACCAATTTAACATTTCAACTATTTTTCTTCTTATTTCTTTATTATCTGATTTAACATCACTATCTTCACTCACTCCACTCACTCATCTCCTCGTTTATTTTTTTATTATATGATTTGAAACCATGAACTCCATTCACACCACCCACTCAATTTTTTTTCTCTCTAAATGGTATTTTTTTCAAAATTATATTTTTTTTCTACTCACCTTAATCCCCGTGTCATATTCATATGTTGCAAAAATTAAATTACGGAGTAAATACTCTACTTGATTTCGACACATAAACTGAACTACACACTGAATCAACCCGCTAATTAATTTGTAAGTACTCTTATAATATAATTAACCATGCATGAGAACACAACTCAATTTTCGATGCATCTGCGTACCTAGCATTGCGATTGAGGTAACTACTTGATTAATTGTGGACCTGTGGATAATGATCAAGGAAATTATGGGAATCTGGCTTGGTACGTAGAATGTAGCACGTTGAAGCTGAAGTGAATTACTACGATCTGATAAGCGTTAACTCCCCCCCCCCCCCCAAATAAAACATTTTATTACTTATTTTATTTCTAAATTAGTGTTTTAAATTTGTTAACGAGTTTTCCTTAATAAAAAGTTAGGTAAAACAATAGATAAAAAAATAATACTAATTTTATCCATTATACTAGTAGCTATATCATCCTTGTACAGTCTAATTATAGCCGAATTAAGAAGATGAAATTATATTTAGGTATTAGGTAATGTATTTCTTAATTGCTAATAAAAAATAAAAAACCTCAACAGGTTAATAGTGAAAAAGCGCTTTGAAAAGATTTTCGAGTGTTTTTGAGGAAAAACCTCAACAGGTTGAATATTTTCATATAAAACCGTTTTGTTAAGTTTTTTGGCGAGCCTCGAGAAAACTACTTGTTAGGGTTTTAATGAGCCTTGAGAAAACTAAAATAGGTTTTTTTGGTGAGCCTCGGGAAAACCATTTGTTAGGTTTTTAGTTAACCTTTGAGAAACTAAATTAGGTTTATAGTGAGTCTCGATGAAAACTAGTGGAGAGGTTTTTTGGTATAAAAGCTTTCTTGTGGATGATGTAACTATTTTCATTTTTGTAATAAAATTATTGTTCACAATTAGAAACAAACAAACAAAAAAAAACAAAAGTTAAGGAGTAATTTGAGATGTGGACCAAATTAGGTTAGCCGCTTGTAATAGTAGTTGTATACTACTTTTTCTGTCCAAAAAATATTATCACAGCAGTAAATATTTTTATCAGAAATAAGATAACATTTTTTTAAGTTGGGACGGAGAGAGTACAATTTACCCAATTAATTGGGTTGGGGGGATGGAAAATGTATGTTGAGTAAGACTTAGATATCCTTAATGAACCAAGCAAGCATTCACGTAGGAATGAATTGGGCACATGTAGGTTCAGTTGAAGGATGTGTAGCGTGCTTGGAAGGGCTTGTCAGTAAAATGAGTTTGGATCCAGAAGTGCTTGCTAGTGGTGAACAGCAAGGCAGTAGTAACTGATTGGTATTTAACTACCACATTTTGTATTTTCTCCTATCGCTTTCATTTGTTAAGGACGGACCACCACTACTATTATTATACTATTACATGAATAAATAAGAGAATTAAAATATATGAACATGCTACCCTAGTCTACTCTATACTATGGAGGAGGAGATGATGCTAAAACAGCAGCAAAGTAGCACGTTCTAGTTTCTGTGGCAATTAAACTAGAGCTATATATATATACATAACGAAAACCAACCAACCAACCTTAAATACAAAGTTCTTTCAATTACTACTAATACTACTAATAAATAATTAAGGCCACGACCTTATCTAGTTCGGCCCAAAATAAGACTTGGTGCTCAAGCCCGTTAAAGGTGGATCGTGAAGTTTGTTGGCTTCGCTTGCTTTGCTGTCGTTATTTTACGTAGTATTGATAGAAATGAAATGAAAGGATTAGGAGGAACACAGAGCGAGAGCATTCATTCCTTCTGTTCTGAGCAGGGGTGCGGTGCACTGTTCAGAGTCGGAGCCTCGTCGAACCGAGCCCAGCCCCACCTTCTCCTGTTGCTTCGAAATGGCGGACGATGACTACAACGATGTCGACTTGGGGTTCTCTCTCTCTCTCTGGATACTCACTTAGGGTTTTCATCAGCTTTGTCTTCCACTGAGAAATAACGATGATGAGAAGTTGACACGGACTAAAACTAAAACCCTACTATATCAATTCAATCTCTGGCTATTACGAATCGCCTCTCTCTGTGATGTACATTTATGTGAATCAGTTAGTTCTCCTTAAACCCAGAGGTCATATTTGCACCATAAAGAAGCGCTGACTAGGGTTTATCACCAATCACTCTCTACCTTAAGAATAACCATGCAAAATTTTCAATCTTTAATTTTGCACCATACTCCTTTCGTTTCTCTTTTCCTCGCTTTCGTCTTCATACCTCTTATGCTTTATCCCCGTATCATATTCCCCCTTTTTCTTGTCCTTGTTGGATTGCAGTTTACTATCCTTCTTTCATGCTTAAATTCCTATTTCCCCTAGCTTTTTAAACAACCTGGTGCTTCTCGAGTTATTAACTTCAATGTATAAAGCTTTTCCCTGTGAGATTTTTTTTCATCTGTGACACTGTAACTTGTATTTTAGAGTTCGCCATCCTGTGCATTGACACATGATTACATGAACTACTGCAGTAGTGGTAGAAATCATACATGGTTTATACCTCATTTCCCCGTACATATTTCTTAACTGTCCAGAAACTTACTCATTTTTTTCACATTTTTGCTGCAGATATGATGATGATCCACCGGAGCCTGAGATTGAAGTTAGGATCCATCTATTGATTGTCTTCCATTATGTTGATCAATGAATCATTCGTTTGATGCGAACATGTATAATCCTTGAACAGGAAGGAGCTGAGGAAGAGTTGGAGAATCTTAATCCTGATGATGTTCCTGCAGAACCAACAGAAACGGAAGATAATGATGATCAACAAGCTAAAGAGCGGCCTCGTAAGACGACAAAGTATATGACGAAATATGAACGTGCAAGGATCTTAGGTACCCGTGCTCTGCAGATTAGGTAGCATTCTGGAACTTATTCTTTTATTCTTCCGAGCTGCTTATTCTTGTCATTGGCTCAGTCGGGTTTGCTAATAATATCTTCTTTCTGGTTCAGCATGAATGCCCCTGTTATGGTTGAGTTGCAGGGAGAAACAGATCCGCTAGAGGTTAGATTTCCTACTTTATTTCATGTAGTAAATGAGTGTTTGACACTCTGTTCATGGCAAGTTCTTGAAAAACTAAAAGCGCTGGGATGTGTGAAAATGCTTTTAAATGCTATTTGCACAATGTGATCAGGATTTGGGAGGGGCAGAATGCTTGTGGTTGTAATATTTTGGAGTTTGTCTTTGAAAAAGTTAAATGAGTGGAGTTTCAGGTCATGTTTGACTATTGTAATCTTTATATTTATGCAACTAGTTTAGTAGTAATATTGATGCGAATTGGGTTCCTGTCCTGGCCAAGGAAAAAAGGTTCGAGTGATACTGAACAACCTTAGCCAAATAACATGTCCTGCACAATGTATTTCACTTGCTTCATCTGATCGTTCTTTTGGCGTATGGGGTGTTTGTGCTCGTCATTGTGCTTCTGTTGTTGGAGTTGCCTGTTTTTTAGGGGTACAATTTTAAACTGACCTTTACTCGGGCGATTTCTTTACCAGTGACCACTGAACAACCTTAGCCGAATAACATGTCCTGCACAATGTATTTCATTTGCTTCATCTGATCGTTTGTTTGGCGTATGGGGCGTTTGTGCTCCTGTTGTTGGAGTTGACTGTTTTTCAGGGGTACTTGATTTATCATCAACCTTTGATGTTGTCCTTTTTGCCTGAGGGGCGTTCTATACTTTATTGTGTTGGATAATGAAGTGCTTGATTCTGTTGCTGTTTCTTTTTTGTGATTAAATCTCATGGTCCTTTTTTCCCCTTGCATAAGATTGCCATGAAGGAACTTCGTGAGCGGAAGATACCTTTCACTATTAGACGTTACTTGCCTGATGGAAGGTGAGTTTCTGTTGCATTGTAACTGTACCTATATAGTGGGGAATGCCTGAAGTTTGTCTTCAGATTAGGGAATAGATACCAGAGGTCTTAGTCACAGTCACATAGATGTTCTCTTTGTGAAACCAATGGGTTTGCTTCATTCCTGATATGGTATGATCTGGCATTTATTCTCAGTTACGAAGATTGGGGCGTTGATGAGTTAATTGTGGAGGACTCGTGGAAAAGACAAGTGGGAGGTGATTGATTCCTGGACCTAGCTAGCTTGTTGCAAGAGAGGATAAGCGTTGTGAGCTTTGCTTGTTTGGAATATCTTTTGGAGCTCTGGCTTAGGCCATTGCTTCTTACATGCGTGGATTCAGTACTACTACGGTGGTCTCGTTTCGATTTGAAGCTAAAATCGAAGAAATTCCACCAACTGAACTACTTACTACTCAGTATCTAATCAACTGGTTCCTGTAAATTGTCGTGGCTTTCCCGTTGAATGATGGTGTTGTTGAAGTATTGTTTGATAAAATTCTCTAATCTCAACACAAACGATTAATCCTGGAGATGAGATTGCAGGTTGCCTCTTATTGGTGGCTAATGTTGTCATTTCTTTTATACTCTGTCTTCAATTAATGAATTAATGTATACATTTGATTTTCATGTTTTTAAAATTCAGTGTCTGGTTCAAATATTTATTAAGATAAATAGTGAAAAAAATCATAAAAAATATATTTAGAAAATTTATAATTCAAAACCATGATATGAATAAGAATTATTGAACTCTCAAAATACCTAAATATTTATGAAAAAAATGATGGATTAAATATTGTGAAATATTAAAAATAATTATATGCATTCAATGAGCTAGTGCTTTTAGGGTGATTGTGATTTGTGAATTGGTCGTAGAAGAGTAGAAGTCCTGCTAAAGCCTCTTAATTATTCAACTAACAATTGACGCGTTGTGCTCTAAAGTTTACTCTATCCGCCTCCGATATTTGTTTTCCTCTTGATTATTGTGTTTAAGATTTACAAATCATAATTGTCAAATAAAGAATTTATTGAAAACCGAAGTTTAGTATTGTGAAATAGTAGCAAATACGGGTCCTTTGGATAATCAAACACTAACTGGGGGTGTTTTTAAAAAGTGGATGAGCTACGAGAAAGAAACTTGGAGAGAATGATTTTGTGATATTTATTAACTTAAATTATTGTATCATAACAGTTCTGTTTTAATTTTTTGTACTAATAAAGTCCTGTTGTTAAGTTTTTTTCTTCATCCATGATTCTTTTTACGATTATTTTACCATTTTATCATTTCACAGAAATGTTACAATAACGAACATAAACTGAATTTTTCTTATTATACCATTTACACCCTCAAATTTTAAAATACAAATAAACCCTCTAATCTATCTTAAATTTTTCAACTCATCAATCTCAACCACCATCCGACCCACCACCGCCGGAAAGCCACGGACCGCCGCCGGAAAACCACGGGACCGCGATTTGCGGCCCTAGGCTCGCGATTTGAGCCATTCGGCCACCGATCGCCGCCCTGGGCACGCTATCCGTGGCCTTGGGCACGCGCTTCGCGGTCCTAGGCTCGCGATTCGAAGCCCTAGGCCGGTGATTCGAGGCCTTGGGCTGCAGATTTACCGCCTAGGCTTGCGTTTCGTGGATTAGTGGGCATTCCGGCGAAGGCTGTCGGCGGTATGACAAAATTTTCGGTGGTGGTGGATAGGAGGGTGGAAAGATAAAGTGGAGAGAACATTATTAGGGTAGAATTGTAAGTATTTGTAAAAGTTAGGGTAGAGTTTTAGGTTTATAAAAATTGAGGGTAAAATTGAAAGTTTCGTTAAACAATAGGATGATTTTTATATTTTATAATTGTTTAAAAAGACAATATTTTGAAATTTGAGGACAAAAATATCAAATAAGACCATGGATGAAGAATCGAAAACATGACTTTATTAGTACAAAAAGTTAAAACAGGACTGTAGTGGTACAATAGTTTAAGCTACATGACCACGAGTGCACTTTACTATTTATTTTGTGAAATGCGTTCTTTAGAACAAAACTTAATTGAATCAAATGGCAAAATTCAAATGTGCTCTTTCGAACACACATTATACATCTACTTAAAAATTACTACATTATATCCTGCACCAACTTAATTTTCTAATAATAATTGATCTAAGTAAAAACGAAATTTTAAAATGCTTCGTTAAAAAAGAAAGATATTGCCACACGGGAGAAACTCTTGCTTCTCTCTAGTTTTTCAAGGGTTTGCCTAAAATTAAGATAGATGCTGCATTTCGATTCTCAATTGAACAAAAATCTCTTAATTTCTTTGTTGAATGGGGTAGAGTAAGTTTTGTTCTTCGAAATGTGGATAAGGGAAAGAAATTTCATGGATCTATTGATCTACTTGGGAGAGATATTGGAAGGTTTTTATCGTCTTGGAGTGACATTCTTGCTCTTACAAAAGGAAAGATGGCAAAAAATCACCAGAGGTCGGTAGATGGAAGAGTATTATCTTTGTTTATGCGTAGCAATGGTCATGGACGGTTTATCGTGTTGATGGAATCAAACAAGATGGGTAGAACCAGTTTAGTATTCCCGTAGGGTTCAAATGGTCTTGAGTGGCGTCACATCTTCGAAGTCTTGGATTCTGCGTTTACTTTGGAATACAGTTCTAGAGTTGGAAAACAAGTTCAAGCTTCGACGTATTCTTGGCATCCAAAGGTTATGGTGTCGATGGGTGAACATAATCGTATAATTGATGGGGAGGTTTCCTCATCAAAGGAAATGATAATAGAGATGGTGAATCTACCGGTATCAGGGAGGAGTCATGGTGAGCCCGAGGCGGAGTTACAAAGTCGGGTGAAGCAACAAGCGGAGCAAAAGTTATTAACTAAGAATACAGAGGATTCGACGCTAGGGAAGAAGGTACCGACGGAGGGGAGGCATGGAGAGCAGGTTCTGGCGGATTTCAAAAGTGGCAAGCAAGGAGGATTGGTGTTGGCGGCGCGCATGGGCGAGTCAGTGGAGACGGGTGATGTCGGTGCTCAAGTAAGATTGGCTGGTGTCGGTGGTCTACTCCTATCATTGGTGCCGGTTCATTTTGAGGAGTTGAAAGGTGCTTCTAATTCCAAGGCAATCTGTCACATATATTTAATGTGGCACTAGCAACAAGTTTCAAAACATTGGGCCAAGGGCTTCTCATGACCATTCTTCCAAAGAAAAAAATATTTATGGACTTATTGATGGGTACATAAATTTTCAGCATGACCATATGAAGGGTGCTACTTCTTTTTTACAAAAGGATTTGGAGATAGAGTTACAAGACAAACATTCAAGTGCAAAATCAAAGGGTAAGGTGATTTTATGTCGCAAAATTTCGATGGATGGGTGTGATGATTTAGTGTTCCGGTTAAGAGATAAATTTGTTAATCAAAAGCTTAAGGGTAAGAGTCAAAAGAGAATTGAGCCAATGTCCTTTCAGTCAAAATTGTTATATGAATTTAGGCGGTTAAAATAGGGTGTCAATAAATAAAGATCATACTATTTTTATGATGGGTGGTATTTTATCGGTATGTGATTAAGGAGACTGGGGAAGTTTGGGGCTGGATTGGGGAGATGAGGAATTTTCTTGGGGTTTTACTTGTATTTACATATCTTACTCTAATAAAATTTCAATTACCGTACGATTTTTATTAGGGGTTTCAAACATGCGCATTTTGAGATGATTCACCTAAATTACGCGGACCTTAGGTGAAAAACACGAAAGTGAACTGTGTTTTTCACCTGAGAAGCCCCTCCTTATTCACCTCTCTTCACCGCTCGGCGCTCCCCGACCTGTCGCAGCTGAAGGTCATCGTCATTTCATCGTCTTCCTGCCGTTCGACCAGGTATTTGTCGTTCTACTTTCATATTCTCCATCGTTGTAGCGCTATATCTCCTCAATTTTCTCTCTTCCCGCTAAATACGGTACAAATTCTCGATGGGTTAGGGCCGAGGTTGCTTGATTTTGTCTTGGCTTGCTAGATTTGTGTTGTCTTGATGTTTAAATTTAAACTCTCGGTGCATCACGAAGTTGTGCGCACAATCGTCCGCATATAGTCCCCGCATATATTATGCGCGGAACACGATTGCATGCACACATAAGCGCACAAGTTCTAAGCGATACAATTCCAAGAACGCGTTCGGTGGAATTGCATCATGAAGTTATGCGCAACGCACATACACACATAAGCGCACAAGCGAGAAAAGGAAGAGGTATACGAGGCGGGGTGGGGTGGGTGTGCGAATTCAAGCCCAACGGTCCTCTCGAACTCACGGGTGCCTCAAACTTAACCCTTCTCTTTTCACTTTTCTTACTCACCTCCAATTCACTCACCAATTAGGTGAATAACTTTCTATTCACTTCATGTTTGAAACCTCATTTCATTTATTCACTAGTAAAAGTCAACTATTATACGTACTAACATTAGGCGGCGAGGTTATGAATAGTACAAATTTTGTCGTTTTGTGCGTTTTCTCTCTCTCTCTCTCTCTGGGTTTTGTTCTGTTTTGTTTTTTTGTTTTTAATTATGCTCACATGTACCTTTTTTATGACTTAACAGATTGATGCCTGAATTTTTTATTGAGTATAATATGTTGTTCTCCTATTATTTTAAACATAAAAAAACTCACATCTCCATTGTTTGTGTATATTTTCATACATACAACTTTGTAACCATCATGCTACCTTATTTTTTTAAAAAAAATTACAACATTTAGTTTTATGGTTTTTTTTTCCACTTCTCCTACAATCTTTTAATTTTATGATTTATGCATTTTAACGTAAGACACTAAAAAGTCTCTTCCCAATATTTTTTGAGAAGTTGAGCCAACATCTTCTTCTGCATTGGCATTAAGTCAATGGATTAACGCGGGCCAAATGGTCTCGAAGCTTGAAAATTCAAGTTAATTTTCATAAAATGAGTTGTGTTGTCAAAGTCAAAATATCTAATTAATGTATTTCCTTTTATGATATTCTATTTTATATTGATTATCACAATGAAACTCCGTTACAACATTTATCAACGATTTTTGACCTTGGTCAAAGAAGAAAATATTTTTCACAAGGCTGGCTGGCTAGCTGGCATTTGTTCTTGTTTCTTCCGGGCCGGTGTTAACATATGTGTGATTATGTATCAGTAAAAGGACGTATGAAGAAGCAACGGGATGTCCTTATATTAAATCTCTATTCACAACCTAGCTAGTTGCAATCTTGCCTAAAGAAATGATTAGTATAAAATTAAGTCACCGACCATGTATCAAACAATTTTTTATAATTAGTAAGAATTTAAATCAAACATGAAATCAAAAATAAAATGTAACGATTAAAGTGGAACCGATCAAGTAATTAATTGTGAGATCCAAAGTTTAGAAATTACAAACCGAGCAAACCTGTCACCAAATTAATATAAATGGCATATATTTTAACATATACACGCATTGATTTCATGTTCTCTTGCTCCTATCACACAAACATAAAAACAGCTGAAATCATTACCAACTTGTAGTGAATTGGGGAGGTTAATTGAAATACTACAATGGGAAATCATTGATAAATGCTTTGAGTGTCTCTTTCAGAAAAAGGAAATTCAATAACGTTTGGGAAGTTTTTTTAATAAAAGAAAAACAAAAAATTACTCCTTCCATCCATAAATTTTTTAAATGTTGATTTCCGATATCTATTTAACTTTCAATAGAAAGAATTTCTAAAATTTATGTTCATAAAGTATACATATCAAATTACCATTTGTATACAAAAACATTGAATTTATATTTTACTCCTAGATTGTTAGAAAAATAAAATAAGTGGTTAAATGCTGAAAATGAAACGTTTCAAAAAATTGAGTTTCAAAAAATAGAGGCAGGTAGACATTTAGAAGGAATGAACTATATACCTTGTAACCAATTAAATAAACGACAGGCTAAGGCTGATGAATAATTAGTGGGAATTAATCAATGACAAAAGTCATGAATTCAACAATTTAACAATCAAATTTTCATTGTCACACACTTTATCATAAACCAACGGTTCACTATTAATTCCCTCCCTAAATGGCTCTCAATGGAAACCATACTACATGCTGCAAGTAGGGCATGTGTGAATGTATGCACATGCTTAATTGGTACTTAAAAGGAGAGCGAAATAGAAAAACATAAATGAATGCATGATTATTTGAGAAATTAGATCAATTGTTAAGCTTTGGGGGTACAAGCGTGCAAATTCGTAAGACATGTACATGCAAATTAGGGGGATTGATCGATCGATTTGGGAATTGGGTAAATTGTTGGTTAGTACCCTGAACTATGACTTGTGGGATAAATAAGGACCTGGAAAAAAAAAGTTGAATAAGGAAGGGCCTGGACTATTAATTCTGGGTAAACAAGGGCCTCGACCCGGCCAACTCGGCACGTGGATGCACGTGGGACAACGGACATTCGCCACTTAACGTGTTTCTTAACAGTTTAGGGTTAGATTGGATGGGCGTGTGATTTGGGGGCTTTTTGTAAGATTATAAAACTTGTAGGGGCCTTTTTGTAGTTTCTAAAACTCCTCTCTCTCTCTCTCTCTCTCTCTCCCTCTTGCTGGCGGTCGCCAATCGAAGATGGTGATCATGATTGTTGAAATGGTACTAGTGCTCATGACTCAGTCGCTTCTCCTCTGCATCACCGTTCTTGGTAATTACTTAACTAATTAAGCTTTGATCGATCTCATTTTGTTTAGCATCTTCAGAATTGAATATTACTGTTTAGGCTCTTCAACGCAGTCTTGATATATATATATATATATATATATATATATATATATATATATATATATATATATATATATATATATATATATATATATATATATATATATATATATATATATATATATCTTGATTTGAGGTTCTGATGAGGAAATTAATGATCATGAGCTCCGATCCTCTTTGTCATGATCATGTACTCCAATCGGTGACGGCCGGCAGACAGCCGATCCATGGGTCTGGGAACTGAGAGCCGACAATCGAAGTCATAGTTGTTGCTTGCATTGTGGCTGAACTCAGAATCGCCGTACGCATGGGGGCGTTTGGAACCACCGCAAGAAAGAAAGAAAAAGAGAGCAGAGATCGGAAGACGACGGCTGAGATCGATCGATAGAGAACAGAAAATATATAGCGGCGGCGGTGGAGGAACGAAGAGGCATGCATGAGGACGAAGATCGTGGACGGTACTGTTATCCGATCCCATCGCGCCGATGGAGAATTGTTTTTGAACCGCAACAAAGAATTTATTAAAAAAGTGCCAAACGTTTGAAGATACAAGACGACACCAACGAGATACGAAATACTTGCAACACCCGGGACACTAACAACACATATCACCAATATCCAACCAATATCCAAAGCCCGACGAACACAACACATCCAAAGCCGATGGAGAAATTAGTTGGTGGTCAACGGCGGAGCTACTGTTGGAGGGTGGTGCGAACCGGTGATGATGATGATGATGATGGCCAAGCAAGCAAGCGATAGACTAGACTAGAGAGAGAAGATGAGGGGGACGAGCTCCTGGTTCTTAGGTGCTTTGACAGCTAAAGATTTTAAATTAGAAAAAAATTAGTGGAAATGACGAATGTTTAAAAGTTAACAGAAATATCACACACTTACTCTCTGTTTCAATTTAAACACAAAAACATGTTAAGTTGAGAAAGTCTGTTGTCTCACGTGCGCCCACGTGCCAAGTTGACCGGGTCGAGGCCCACGTTTGCCCAAAATTAATAGTCTAGGCCTTTTCTTGTCTAATTTGTTTTCCAGGTCCTTATTTGACCCTCGAGTCATAGTTCAGGTACTAATAGGCAATTTAGCCTTTAGGAATTCATGGGAACTCGAGTGCATGGGGTATGAGTAGCTAGCTAGGATAATTTTATGCCACTTGTCATTGTGTTCCGCTGCGCCTCATCATACTACCTCTATGAACAAATTGCTACATGCATGTTACAATTTATGATGGCCCGGGGTTAAAATGCGCAAGACGTACACGTATGCATAAGCGCTTCATTTAATTACAAGATTACCACTCGCATTTTTTCCGAACAATATTGTTATCTTGATAGATCAGCATTGAATATAGATTAGCATGATAAGTTGTTTCAATCGACATCGCGAGAATCAATATCGATTTGTATAGTGATCGACATTGTTGTCTTGACAAGTCAGTATTGATAATAGATCAACATGATAAGTTGTTTAGATCATCATCGTCAGATCCACATGACTACCTTGTTAGATCGACATAACTACTTGATAAGTCAGTATTGATAATAGATCAGTATGATAAGTTGCTTAGATCATCATCGTCAGATCCACATGACTACTTTGTTAGATCGACATAAGTACTTGATATGTCAGCAATGATAATAGATCAGCATGATAAGTTGTTTAAATCATCATCGTTATATCCACATGACTACCTTGTTAGATCGACATAACTACTTGGTAGGTCAACATTGATAATAGATCAACATGATAAGTTGTCTAGATCATCATCGTTTTCCCCAGATTTCTTATGTCAAAAATCAATTTTTCATTGTTTGTAAGTCTGGTGGTTCTGGAGTTTCATATACGGTAAATTCTAGTGTTTTTTAAGTTGCTGAGTTGGGCAAATTTGATTTTCAGAAACAGATCTGAAGTTCACGACAGAGGCATCGTCGGAAGTGACGAAACTTTGTGGATTCCGATAAAAACTTCGCGAAAGATAGTAATGAATTACTTGAAATTAAAGTGTAATTGTAATACATAAATAAAAAGAAAATTGCGAGCAAGACGGAGCAAATTATCTTTACAAATTACCCGCAAAATGAAGATTCAAAGAGGATCTTCGGAGTTTCGGAGTGCCTATGAAAAAGAAAATAGACAATCGATGAAAGCAGCGGAAGTGTCGTCGGAGGCAATGGAAGCGTGGTCAAAACTCAGAAGCTGGTGGAAGGATTCAGTTTGATCATGTTCCAGTGGTGATAGCTGAGGTAGGACGGTGATAAGAATGTAATTCCTATCAAGTCTTATGCGCATAGGCATGCGCAACCTATAACTACTCTATATGATGACACCTAAAATTTGTTGCTTCATATATACACACACAAAATTTAATATAACTCTCACATTTCAATCTTCATTCTAAAAGTTATTATTATAAGAGTATATGTTTATTTTAGTATTTTTTTTACTCAAAAGTCTTCTTTTAGGTTTTATTACGCTTTAAACTTTATATGCTGTCAAACGTAAGAGATAAGAAATATATTGTTGAAATTGTGACTCAAATTATATAAAGATAGAAGAAGGGGGACTATCTTGTCAATTTGTTAAAGTGATGAATTTAGCATGTATAAGAGCATCTACAACAATAATGGCTAATTTTAAGTTAAATTGTAGCCAACATGACAAAAAAGCTATTTTGGCTAGTGAGTTTAACATTGTCATCACATCAATACTAGCTATTATAGGTAGTCACATTTATTATTATGTTGAAATCAATCACATTTAATTTTTGGCTAGCAATAAATTCTCTCTCTTCACTCCTAAATTTGGAGAGCCAAATAGCAAAAGCTATTATGGCTAGCATGATAGCTAGTATTGTTGGATAAAAAATTGTGCACTTTTTCTATTTTTATTAGTTATATTTGACTTACACTACGTACTTACATGAATGGGGGTAGCACAAATGGGTGCGGCGAAGCCGCTGCCAAGGGGAATACCCCCTAATATCGCTACTATGTCGCGCCCTATGTTGCTACCACTAGATATTTTTGTATGGTGGTAGCGGATTCAGTAGCAAGATGGCCACTCCCCCACCAAGTTAAATCAGACAAAATTTTTTCCAGATCTAAACTCTCTCTTCTTCAACCTCACACTTCTCCCTCAACCTCTCACTCATTTCCTCACTCTCTTCTTTTTGTGTGTCGTAAAAGGCTTTGAGAGTTGCTAGAGTTTTTGGGTCGTGAGAAATTCAGAGGTGTATGTAATAATTTTGATTGGTGAAAAATATTTTGTTGTTTTCGCCCGCCGTACCAAACCCAACATATACTCCGTATCATTTTTTATTTTATTTTTTGATAAAATTTGACGTGATAGAGTTGGGGGGGGGGGGGTGCAAACATGTGAAAGGATATGTTAATCGGGAAAATTCTATATGATGAATTGAATAAATGAGTTATAAGGTTATGAAAATCCCGCCACTACTTGTTATCGATTGGATTTGAGTTGAATGCACACACATATGTATAGTATGCTCTGGGTTGCCAATAAGAATTTCGAATATATACCTAGCTAGCTAGAGACTTTTCACAAAATGAATAAATTCTCTTGCAACTACGTACCTTTCTTTTCTTTACTTAATACTAATCACCATGCAGATTTTTCTTCTCTTAATTTATTCTTTCCCCATGCAGCAGTATGCATGGATAGGAATTTCTTTGGCGCGCGGCAGCTTAATTAATTTGTGTAGTACTACCATGTCTTAAGAGACAATATTTCACCAAAATAAAAGAAAAAGAAAAAGAAAATGAAAGAATGAAAGAAAGAAAGTTTGGTCTATTCGCAGCTACTCTTCTAAAATACTTTCAATTTAACCAAATTATATCATGTGGTAAGATTGATTCATGTAGCTAGCTAGTGTGTATCTAATTAAGTACGTACGCTATACAAAATAAATTTGACCATGCAGTACTCAAGTTAAATAATTCTAGCGCAATCAAATACCATCATATTTACAGCACAATTACAGCACAAGATGTTTTTGAATTGATCTATCCACTTGTTTTTTTTTCTTAAATAAAAAGAAGAAAATATCAAAGAAAAGAATGAAACTGGCCTGTTCATACAATATTTTTAGCATACAATTTTTGTTTTGCTTGTATATATAGTTGCGAACTAAGAGCGCGTGCAATTGTTGTCGTTAACAAGCCCAAAGATTGCACCGGTCATTAATGGTGGTAGTGTCATCATCTATAGGTACGTACCACCATCCATCACGAATTTTGAAGGGATTCTCATTGGTGGTCAATTCACTGGAATTTGGGTACGGAGGTGCGCTTATCCTATCCTACCAAATATCCAACATATTTCTTTTTGGCTCGTTCCAGCAAAATTTTAACATTTCCTAAAAATGAAATTTTTCTACATCAGTTTTATCTTATTACCCTTCATTTCTCTTCTTACTTCATAAAGTTATTTTTGTCCTATATACCTACTTTACCTTATCACTCTCTAGTCAACCACTTTTCTTAATCGTTGTGCAAAATGAAATACTCTATATTTGGTATATTTGATGGGGAAGAACTATATTTGATGGAAAGAAAGGAGTAAGATTGTAAGAGCTGATATGTACCATATATTTGACCCCCAACAGCAAACGAAAAAACAACAAATTAAAATTCGTAATACAATAATATTGAATCGATGTTTTTGATCTATTTGCTAACCCACCATGTATATTAATTAATTGCTTTTTTGCTTCTTAACTAATTTAGAAATGGTCTTTATTCATAAGCCACGAATTTCTTGCTTCATGGATAATAACGTACACGACTGCGTACATAGATAATAGCGCTACAAGTAATTAATTAGTCAATTATATCAAATAATGGTAGCTGACATAATGAGAAATAAAATAAAAACAGAGAGCATATATTTATATATATATATAACCATTGCTGATTAATGAGAGTATAAGCATCTATAGTAATACTAACTAACAAACTCCTAAGTTAAATATAACTTGTAAAAATAGGAAAAATAGACAAATCTCTGATTCAGCAACAGTAGCTATCACGCTAGCCATAATAGATTTAGCTATTTGGCTCTTCAAATTTGGGAGGGATGGGAGAGGTTTTATAGGGTAAAATCTACTTTTAGTCCCTTAATTTTTCGGTTTGTCCTACTCGGGTCTCATTTAAGAATTTGTGTCATCTAAGTCTCGTAGCTTTGGTTATTGATATGAGACCCGAGTAGGACAAATCGGAAAGCTAAGGGACTAAAAGTAGACTTTACCCACTACCTATATGATAAATATGTAATTTCAAATCAATAATAAATGTCACTAGCTATAATAGCTAGCATTGTTGTAATAACAATGTTAAACTCACTAGCCATTATTATAGTTTTTTTGTCATTTTGGTTACAATTTAACTTAAAATTAACTAGCATTGTTGTATATGCTCTAAGAGTACTCGATATACAAGAAGCTAGCTAATTTATTCAATGGAGATGTTTCTCTTTCTGATTAATTAGAATTTGAAGATTTCTTATGAGCATCTACACTAATGCTAGCTAATTTTAAGTCAAATTGTAGCTAAAATGACAAAAAAGTTATATCGACTAGTGAGTTTAACATTGTTATTACAACAATACTAGTTATTATAGCTAATGACATTTATTTATTGATTTGAAATCAACCATATTTATTATATAATTAGCAACAAAATCTCTCCTAATCACTCCCAAATTTAGAGAGCCAAATAACTAAAGTTATTATGGCTAATGTGATAGTTAGTGTTGTTAGATCAGAAATTTGTTTACTTTTCTTATTTTTGTTAGTTATATATTTGACTTAAAAGTCTGATAGCTAGCATTTTTGTAGATGCTCTAAGCATCTTTGTGTAGCTAGCTCTCCTTCAATAGTGTAAAGGTTAATAATTAAGCTTATCGCGGGTGCTTTGGAGAGACAGGAGTTATTCTACATGTTTTGAGGAATAATTCGATCTGTCATCAAATTAAGATTGATTTAAGTGGCCGACTCTATATAGCTAGCAATTGAACATCCATGCATGCATGCTGCAGATCTTATCTACTACACTACCATTTGAATCTCATCAAATCAAATAGGATAGGAGTGTCGTTCTAAAGCTCATGGTATGCCGTTTCACAAATAATCCTTAATTTTTTGGAGTTAAAACTTGCCGTACGTGTGTATATATATAAATTATATATATATATATGCAGAGGAGTTATTTTTTTTTTTGAACAGTAGTAGGTCAATTAGTTAGATTAGACACTTCTATCCTCGGAGAAACCCCACATCACGAGTTCGAATCCCTTCGGTTTAAACTCATCCGAGGGCAGAGCCGCAGGGAGGTTAAACTCGAATCGTAATGTGGGTAAAACTCTTGTGTCTTGGCAGTCCAGGGACTCGAAGCCACCCACCTCTGTGGCACACTAAGTGCCACTTGAGCCAAGGCTGCAGAGGAGTTAATTGACTACGGATCTACTCTATTTTACAAAGTTGAGCTATTGAATTGATGGGCATGCATGCACTTCCATGGATATATTTCAGTTAATCGTTATGGCTTCGTTTTATAATAGAGCTTGAGTTGCTAACTGTAACTTGCAACGTACGTTAACATTACTCTTAAACGAGTGAATATTAATTGAGCTACCGGTTAATTACAGCTTTTCAAACGGCCCGGAAAAAGTTTGATTCGATCTACTGGCCGTTAATCCACACTTATAAAAACTAGCTAAAAAGGTGTTGTAATTAAATATATGGAATTTTTTTGTTTTTTGTTTTGGATACATTGGAGGTAGGAGATTGGGAATGGTAGAGCTTGAGTATAAGAGTTCCGCCACCTGTCATGAGCACTGTGAACTGGCTGAGGACAAATCTAAGGAAATTAAAAATAAGGTATTGAGAATCAGCCAATAATCTCCTTCCTTCAATTAATACAAGGATATTTTTCAATGTTACGGGGATATTTTTTGTGAGTTTGGTGTTGAGACTTCATATTTAGGTGCTAATTAAACTCGGGTATTACAGTTTAGTTTTAGGTTTATATTTTGTGTAGCCATGCTCTATAAAATTGTTTATGTAATGTACATTTTCCCGTACATTCTCAATAACTTATCATTAGAATCATTACCGTTAAAAAAATGCTCACATTAATATTCCAGTTTGTGGCAGTAGCACTGTTAACATTGAGACTAATATGGTGCACTTTCTTCCAATTGAATTAAAACTTGTAAGATGCGGTCAATAATTTAAACTATTATCAGCAATCTGCATTGTTGGTTGCATATTTTCTCGTTAAAATTTCAGGAGAACTTGCAAATATTCTCCACACAGATTCATTTCGAAGGGCTTTCACATGCATGATGCATGCGAACCGATTAATTTTCCTTAGTTACGTTTTTCTTTTTCTGAGAAATTTCCTTAGTTAACTTGCATTCATGTATAGTCCAAGCTTTATGGAATTTACTCAAGAAACAAAATTTCAAATTTATCCATGCATTAAACGTATCTGTACTCAGTTAATCGTTATGGCTTCGTTTCATAATAGAGCTTGAGTTGCTAACTGTAACTTGCAACGTACGTTAACATTACTCTTAAACGAGTGAATATTAATTGAGCTACCGGTTAATTACAGCTTTTCAAACGGCCCGGAAAAAGTTTGATTCGATCTACTGGCCGTTAATCCACACTTATAAAAACTAGCTAAAAAGGTGTTGTAATTAAATATATGGAATTTTTTTGTTTTTTGTTTTGGATACATTGGAGGTAGGAGATTGGGAATGGTAGAGACTTGAGTATAAGAGTTCCACCTCATGTCATATGAGCTTAATCACTAGGCTACAAGCTCAAGCTCAGGACAAATCTAAGGAAATTAAAAATAAGGTATTGAGAATCAGCCAATAATCTCCTTCCTTCAATTAATACAAGGATATTTTTCAATGTTACGGGGATA
This sequence comes from Stellera chamaejasme, assembly GCA_024586325.1. Taxonomy (NCBI): domain Eukaryota; kingdom Viridiplantae; phylum Streptophyta; class Magnoliopsida; order Malvales; family Thymelaeaceae; genus Stellera; species Stellera chamaejasme. The sequence goes on along the minus strand of CM044982.1, from coordinate 4,859,368 downwards.
TTTTTTGTGAGTTTGGTGTTGAGACTTCATATTTAGGTGCTAATTAAACTCGGGTATTACAGTTTAGTTTTAGGTTTATATTTTGTGTAGCCATGCTCTATAAAATTGTTTATGTAATGTACATTTTCCCGTACATTCTCAATAACTTATCATTAGAATCATTACCGTTAAAAAAATGCTCACATTAATATTCCAGTTTGTGGCAGTAGCACTGTTAACATTGAGACTAATATGGTGCACTTTCTTCCAATTGAATTAAAACTTGTAAGATGCGGTCAATAATTTAAACTATTATCAGCAATCTGCATTGTTGGTTGCATATTTTCTCGTTAAAATTTCAGGAGAACTTGCAAATATTCTCCACACAGATTCATTTCGAAGGGCTTTCACATGCATGATGCATGCGAACCGATTAATTTTCCTTAGTTACGTTTTTCTTTTTCTGAGAAATTTCCTTAGTTAACTTGCATTCATGTATAGTCCAAGCTTTATGGAATTTACTCAAGAAACAAAATTTCAAATTTATCCATGCATTAAACGTGTCTGTACCAAAAGAATGAAAACCCTAGCTTACTCTTCCGGCCGCTGCAACTCTCTCCGGAGAACTCTATCGCTCAGGCTGCCCTCCCAGTGCGTGTCGATCTGCTCATCCGGCTTGTCATGGATCTTCAATCAGTCTTGCCGCACCATTCACCGCTTTCCCCGTTCGCGTATGAGAATCGGTGGATGGACGGTGCACCACATCCGATTTGTCTTAGCCCAGGAGTCGTCGCCATCTGTACCGTTCCGTTGTGGTATCTGTCAGCTCCTCATCCAACGGTCTCCTCTTCACAAATCTCTTTTGTTCAACGCAGCAGCCAAGACCCTCTCGCTGTCGATCGGCCATTTTTCCCGGCAAGGCTCTCGCAACTCAGTGGCCGATCTGGATAGGGCCTGTTGGTTGGCATCACTTCCTCTGCCAATGCTCTTGATACGAGTTTGGTGGAGTTTGGCGCAGGTTACCTCCCAACTCGATGGACCCTCTTGTATGGTGGCCTCTGGGGTGCGGAGCTTAATTAGAAGCACGGCTGCCTTGTGTGCGTCCACACATGCTGTTGCTCGGGAGATATTGTTGCTAGTGATGTGGTTGTGGATGCCGTTGGATTGGGGTCCTGGTCTGGTGTTATTTCTCGTGTGTGGGGTGAAGATTTGGGACTCGCGTGAGCAAGGGTAGGCTACGCCTTTTGGTTTGGTGGTGAAACATGGTCTAGTGGGGCAAGGGGAATTCTTGTCTTGCCTGGAGTAGTGAACTCCATTCATCTTTCGAGAGATAATTTTGAACTTTCTTTCTCTCCACCTTTTTTAGTTTAGTTTTTTTGTTTTATTTTTTGTTTTACGTACTTTCTATCTTATAGTTTATGTGTCTGCTGACTCGTATGCTTTGTTAAAGATGGCTAGTCTTCTGTTTTGCGCAACATCATGGTAAGTCGGCGTTTAGCTCCTGTACATCTAAGTTGGTCTGCCCTGGATTTTTATGAGGTTCGGTTCAAATTTACCGTGAGTATTTCTAGAGTGTTCAAGCCTCTTGACTTTGTTGGAAGACCGCTGCCAACTTCTTTGGAGGATCCACCACATTTCACGGAAAATTGGGAGTTATTGTTAGCTCATTTTCTTTTAAGTTCTTTTAACATGTCTAGTAGGTTTTCTTCATGTTGGACATTTGAAGCTTTTGCTTCTTTGGCTACATTTTTCTCATCACTTGTATTATTTTGATTGAAATAATATATGTCGTTTTCGCTCAAAAAAGTTTTATGGAATTTTTGTAAACTGAATAATTTTAATTTATCAATTCATTTTATTCGGTTTTTTGGTTTGGTTTTGGTCGAAACCGAAATATTGTAGATCAATTTTGGTGCGATTTTAATTTTGGGGATCGGTTTGTTCGGTAACCAAGAAGCTGAATTCGAAATCAAATTTCGGTTTTACATTCATTTATGTATGCATGTAGGAATGGTTTGCGATTGAGTACTTAACGTTCATATGTTAAGACTTGAAGGAACCAAAATAGAGTATAATGCATCGTGTTGTGGAAATACATATTTTTAATGAAGTTATGATATTATTGAGTTTATGAACTTTATGTCGGTTGTTTCTTGGCACATAATCTATTGAAGCTTTAGATGAAAAAACCATTAAATACTAATTTTTCAAAAACAATTAATGTTGATATGAAGATAAATATAACAATTTTTGGATGAGGGAATTGAAGTAGTGATATTGTTTTGTGTAGCTAGCTAGGTTTGAAGGGGTCATATTGCCAAAATGTGAAGTAGGGGGGTTTCCCTTAGTGGGCACTATATATGATGGAGGTGGAAGAAGAAGAAGAAGAAGAAGAATATAATATTAACATGGAGCTCACTTTTCCCCTTTTAGCTTCCCTCTTCCTCCTCCTATAATTTCTCTCTCTTCTCTTCTTCTTCTTCAACTATTAAACGATCATAAAACGCCATTTTGATTCTTTTCTCTCAAACCAAAATGGAGCCTTCCTCATCTCTCTCTCCCCCCACAGTCTCCTCTTGCTTCATTTTCAATCTACTTCTCTACAACTGAATTCTCATCTTCAACCCCTACCCTCCTCCACCTCCACTTTAATTTATTCCTTCCTTTTTTCAATTTGCAATTAGATCGATAGATCGATCATCAAATCCCCGCCGGTTTGGTCTGGAATTAATCAGTTAGCTAGCTAGATGGGTGTTGTATCTTCGGATCTGTCAACGCCGGAGAAAAGGAGTTTGATGAGACGACAGCCTAGCTTAAATGACGTGCCAGAGAGCTGTATCTCCTCCATTTTGATGAGCTTTGATCCGCCGGAAATCTGTAAGCTTGCCGGTCTGAACCGGTCCTTCCACGCCGCTTCCACGGCAGACTTCCTGTGGGAGACAAAACTGCCCTCCAACTATAACTATCTTGTCGCTAAAGTGCTTGGGTTTGATATTGAGTCATCACGGGACAAGACCAGCAGCAGCTTCACCTGCAAGAAAGATATTTATGCCATGCTCTGCCGGCCTAACCGCTTCGATGGTGGCACAAAGGTGATAATCCATTTCAATTCTCACCACCACAAACTAATCACTCTCTGTTTTAATTTTGGTTTCCACCTTATTCGGTTTATAATTAAAAAGAATTAATTACTCGATCCTTTTATTAATTACTCCATATTTATTAGGAGGTTTGGTTGGACAAGAGTAGTGGAAAAGTTTCGATGCTGATTTCGGCCAAGGCAATGAAGATAACCGGAATTGATGACCGGAGATATTGGAACTATATTCCCACCGACGAATCAAGGTAGTACTTAATTGCATGTTTGCTAATTATGAGTTCTTTTGTCATTTTGTGTATTTGGAGGACATGTGTAGAAAACAGAAACTTCTGCGAGGGCCAATCTGGTTATTTCTTGTGAACAGGTTCACAAGGTAGGGACTAGTTTAGTTGTCAGAATTAATTTTTCGAAAGCTAGTGTGAAGCACGAGAGAGGAAAATGGAGAAAAAGCGTAGGGCATAGAGTTTTTATTTTTTATTTTTTATGATCATGACCATGATTCTCTCGTGTCAAAAGGTCGACAAATTGCGAGAAAAGGACTTGCAAGTGTCATGTTGGAGGGTAGCTTAAAAGATTGGTGCTTCTCTAAAGACTAAAATGACCACTGCTATTAATAATACTGTATTATTATTATTATGGGGATTTTATTTTATATTTTTTATATTATTATTTTTCTTCTTCTTCTTCTTCTTCTAATTACTTGTCTCGCGCGTTAACCAAGCAAGCATGCATCTGAGTTTCCTTCACGGTTTAACTAAGCTAGCCAATGCCTTGTTGCACAATGTTTCTGACCTCAATTGAGCAGGAATTGTCAAATTGTGGGTTTTTAAAAAATAGTGGAAGTACTGATTAATTGATTTTGTAAAATAATAATAATAATAATAAGGTGAGTAATTCTTAATTAGGTTTCACGTTGTGGCGTATCTTCAACAAATATGGTGGTTTGAAGTGGTTGGAGAAATAGATTTCCAATTCCCACCAGGATCCTACAGTCTACTGTTCCGGCTGCACCAAGGCAAGGCGTCAAAGCGGTTCGGCCGACGAGTCTGTAATGTCGATCAGGTCCACGGATGGGACATTAAACCCGTCCGGTTCCAACTATGGACATCCGACGGCCAACGCTCCTCGTCGGAATATTCCTTGTCGGAACCGGCGGGGATTTGGGTTCACTACCGTGTGGGTGACTTTGTGATAGACAAGGAAAATTCAACAACCAAGATCAGATTTTGTATGATGCAGATTGATTGTACTCACACCAAAGGTGGCCTATGCTTGGATTCAGTTTTAATATGTCCAACTGAGTTTAGGGAAAGACTAAAGTAGAGGGTAGGAGGAGGAGGAATATATACATATTTTCTTTTATTTCATATAATATAAATAGGAAATCAGACAACCAATGTAGAATGTAAAGAAACAAGAGGGAGGGAGTATCTTGCAACAAAAGATTTAGAATGGGCTTGTTTTTCTCTTTTTGCGAACATAAATTTGGAATTGAACAATGTATATAGCCATGTTGTCTTTCATTTGGGGCTTGTTCTTTAATATAATGGTTTTTATTCTGGCTTCGTGCACTTTTGTCCACGTCATCGCAGCATTTGGTGCGGATCATATAGGAGCAGTAATTGTCGTTGGGTGTGCGGTGTATGTAGTGTAGTGGCGAACAACTAGTAATGCAGCCGAATAATTAATTACGCACCTTCGTTGGAAAAAGATTCTAACATTTCATTGGAAAAAGATTCTAACATTTCATTTTCCGTATTTGATCCATAGCATTTTTTTTCTTAACATTTTTATGTAAAAAATTAAATAACTTACATCTAAATGATAATTCAATGTTTATAGTTTTTAAAGATATATTTTTTTAAAAAAATTTAATAAATTCTTTCTAATAATAATTTGAATTAAATACAAGATCGAAATTCAAACATTTGAATCTTTTTAGGAAGAATAAGATACTAATAGATGGAGCTTGATGGACTACAATGTTTGTGAATGTGGAAAGCAATGGGCTCCGGTGGGCCGAGCCAGGGGCCCAAAATTTCGTCGGTTTTATTATCTGGATCGAGTGGCCACTTTGGCATTCTTATCCACATTCCACAGACTGAGGAAGCTTCCACTAATAACAAACTCGGCCTCTACTCTATCCCCTGCTTGCTTTTTCTAACCCTGCAATCATTAATTTCCGAATTCCGTTTCGATTTTTAGGTTTATTTCACAACAAAGAAGTTGAATTGAAATAGTACCTCCCCTCCCCCCCCCCCCCCAAAAAAAAAAATACTACCATCTTAATTCATCAATGCGAATAACTAGATTTTTCAATTTTACGGGATTTCAATATGTTTTTTGAGATTTATATGAAAAGAGGGAAAAACTACTAACATGTGTTGTAACTTTATTTGAATTGTAATACAGAGCAAAGTCTAGAACCTGAATATACACAAGTTAAATTATAGGAACAAAACCTATTAATAGGAGAAAAAAAGAAAATAAAACTATTGTTAACTATTCATGAATCAAAACACAAAAATGGAAGAGAAGACATGGAATAAACCGAAATTGTTAAATGACCAAAATGAGACATTAAAAAAGTAAGGAAAGAAAAGACAAACAATTCTGCTCATTTATTATAGAACTCTCCTTAACATAATAGTATAACATGGAAAAAATGGAATACAAAAACAAGCAAAAAAATTAGACCAAAACATAAGCAAAAAAAAGAGGAAAATTTTAAATCATAAAATTAAAAACAGTTGGGGCCAATGTGAAAAATTATAAAAACATAGGACAATGAATGAGTTGTACCCCTAAATAGTACTCCCTCCGTCCCATAAAGGTTGTAGGATTTGTTTGGGCACATATATTAAGAAAAGTGAGAGAATAATAGTGTGTTGACAAAATTACCCTCATGAAAAAGAAAGAAGGAGAAAATTGTGGACCCCAATTTTAAGTTGAGTGGAAGGAAAGAGAAAATCATGTGGGTCCATGATGTGAGATAAGAGGATAAAATGGTAAAAATGGTGATAGAAAGTTTTTATTTTAGGAAAGTTGACAACCTTTGTGAGACGACCCAATATAGTAATGTTGACAACCTTTGTGGGACGGAGGGAGTAAAAAGGAAAAGAATTAGGTAGAAACCATTAAAAAGCTATTGTTCACTATGTGAAATCAATAATATAATAAGAGAGTTATAATATAAAAATATAGTAGAGAGAGAGAGAGAGAGAATTAGACTAAAACAAAAACATAAGAAAAAGTAATGCTTAAATCATAGAACTAAAAAATATTTCGGTCAATCTTTAGGAAATATATACTCCATCCATCCTCAAAAAATACATATGATTTGTTTTTGTTGTTTCACAATATTTAATCTATGATTTTTTTCATAAGTGTATAGGCCTTTCAAGTTAAATAATTCTTATCCATATCATAATTTGAAGTATAAATTTTCTAAATATATTTTAATGATTTTTTTCACTATTTATCTTCGTAAATATTTTAGTCAAACACTGAATCTTAAAACATGAAAGTCAAATGTATATATTGATTGAGGATGGAGGGAGTATAAAAATGTAGGAAAACGAATGAATTTCCTCTTAAAAAGAACAAAAAAATTAAATTAAAAAAAACCAAAAATGACAAAACTACTGTTCATTAGCTCGACATATGTTATACTAATGTATAATGTGTTGGTAGTCTTAATTTCTGGTGCAAAGGAAAAGAAAATCGTACATGTTCATTAAGCTTGGATCAAATGTGCTCCCAAAAGTAAAAAATTATACTAATAATGTTGGCATCCAAAACCCCCTTCCCTCCCCAGAAGCTTCAAATGAATCAAACCATGAAAGTTTCATGCAGCAATACCATGGCTACGTGTAAGTAACTCCATGAAGGTGAAAGTAGACGCTGTGTTTTTAGGTAGGAAAAAAGCTGCTCTAAACCTTCAATAAAATTAAGACGGGATTTCAGACACTAGTTTCTATTTTTTGCAATTGCTTATTGCCAACCAGCATGGAATATTCCAATTCAAGATGCTCTGTGTTGAATCAACTACGTAGGACTTCAAATTTTCCTGCAACAATCTACAACTGCCCTCTCCTTCCTTTATGGTTGTCCCATCGGATCTTCTTCGCTTCTACTTGAAACATTTCAATACGTGGTTCACTAGCTCAGCTTGGCTACACAAGTACTTCTCCCACAACCAGCTTAATCGAAGCAACGCAAACAGGTCCGCCCACAGAAACATGTAAAACTGGTACTAACAGGAGACTCATCTTTTGTTCTTAACATCATCCAATAGATTACACTTGCGAGATATAAACCAAAAAAGAAAGGATAGAAAAAGACGAGGGCAAAAAAAAATCACTAAGTACCTACTAAGTACCAAGTACAAGATGTCACAACACTTCCACCTGAAGCCAAAAAGGAAAATGGAAACAAAGGGCATCATCTATTAGGATATAGTAAAATTCTGTACAGGGAAGTAGTCTGCCCACCACATTGTGCATCCATCAGATGCTTGTAATCAATCCTTCAGGGCCAAACAGGTTAGTCATGCCTTCCAACTGTATCCCATGTTATCATCAAGGTCACTGTTAAAAAACCCATTTTCACTGAACTCGTGGCCAATATCCAGGTCATCTTGCAGATGGAGACTCTGTGACAACTCGGGTGCCTTGTGGTTAAACCCATTGTTGCCCCCTGGCGCCGACGAATCGCTATTTGAAGAAGCTTTAAAGCTGTTGCTTCGGCTTGCCACAGGCCCAGCAATACCCCCTGACATGTTAGAGGCAGCTGCAGCTGGAGGCGGTGCCTGACTGTTGCCTCCCATACCAACACCAGTCCTCAGCACAGTACCATTCACAGTCTGGCCACTGAGGGACTGCTGTGGCCCTGATCCTGCACTGCTATTGCCGAAATCCTGCAGAAGTTGATGGAGCATCTGTTGTTGCAATGCCTGGTTTCCTTGGGATGCTTGTGCAGGGTTCTGTTGAAAATTATTATTGCCACCTATAGCAGTGCGCTGCTGTGACTGGGTTGGTTGCTGTTGTGCCTGCTGGGCAGGCAAATGCAGACCTGAAAAGCTGTTTCCAGGCATGTTCTGCATGGACCCTGGGAGTAGAGAAGCTCCCCCTTGAAAGGTTGAAGATGGACTCTGGTTATTGTTATTGAAAGACGACGATGCCTCCTGATGGACTGAGCCACTGTGATTCGAATTCATAGAATTCTGCCTCATTAGAATATTCTGATAACTGCTCAGCGCCATGGCAGCCTGTGCTGGACCACTAAGTGTCCCCCTACCAACCATTTGATGATTGTTGCTCATTGGGTTATTCACTCCGGGGTGTAGAGCCATTAGCTTATTAAGAGTATTCCTATCAGTTGGTAAACCCTGAACATTTGCTAATTGCTCCATCTCTTGCATCTTCTGCATATGGAGCTTCGCGGAGCTTGCATGACAAGGGTAATTCTTCAATCCCTCTGCAAGGAAATAATAAATTTTATAAACAAATTAATACTGAAGAATTAATTTATAAAAATTAATGCTCTCTGAAGAATTTGTGACGCTTGGTCAGAATGGATTACAGCATTTAGTGTCCCACCACCAAACTGAAAACACATGACCAAGTTTGCAGCTCTGTTAGAAGCACATGAACATGTTAACGACAAGAAAACTAACAGACATATAACAAGTGCAATTGCTGATAGAAAGGCCAAGAGAGTGACTACCACCCCGTTCAACATTCCTATGAGCACAAGAACACAATCTACAATCGTAGAAACACACATTATGTCCACAAACACACACAACCCAATCAACTTGTTGCTGATAATTGACACATACTTTGATCCTCCATTTTTAGCAGGCAAAGAATTTCAGCAGGTATAGTAGAGAAGTCATACCTATGGGCCCAGCTTTGTTCTCCCGGCAGAAATCTATGAGGTCTTTCATACAATTAACAACCTCAGCAATCTGATATCTCAGAGAACAGGAAAGTAAGAAATTTATATAGACCAGAGAGAAAACAGAGCAACTGTAAAGGAACTGACAGATAACCGCACCTGTAAACATCGTACATATCTTTTTGAAAAGCCCAGATCATTAAGGGATTGCAACTCCAAACTCTTGACAAGCTGCCGACCTGCTGTCAAGACCCTGATTGTACAAGGATGAGAGATGGGTATATAAAAGCAACGCCAAAATGACTAGATTCCAGAGATGGGACCAATTGAAGACAGATGAGCATTTTAATTCAAATGATCATCAGCACTCATCAAGCATGCAGTCAGATAACAAAGTACGTGTAAACTCCCCCTCATGAGGTAGCCAGCACTAGGTGGCCTTTCCAAATCAATGCACCTTTTCTCATAATTATTCCAGGTTGAACTATATAACTCATCCATTCTTGACGCTGTAAACTAGAATCTAAATTTACTATCTGTCCTGTAACGCTGTAGTACTTAATATAGTGCCGACTTCAAAAGTATACAGGAGAAGCATCCCATAGATATAACTCTCAAGTCACAGCATGCAAGTCAGAAACCATGTGTAAAGATCACTAAAACTTACTCCCTCCAACCAAAAATAAGTCTCCGGTTTGATTGGGCATGAAGATTAATGGGCATGGAGAATGAGGAGGGTAGTTAAATGGGAAGGAGAAGGAGAATTGGGGGTAAGTTGGTAAAATTGGAAGAACATTTCCTTGAAGAGGGAGACGATTAATTTGGGGTAGCTTAAAATGGGAAAGGGGGCAATTATTTTGAGGCGGGGAGTATTTCTTTGGTTTTAAAACGGCCAACCCAAAACCAAGTGCCAGTGAGAGGATAAGCCCCATCACATGATAAAGTATTGGCTATCTTCTTCTCTTGATCAAGTGGGATTTCACAATCAGTAGTTGGTCCAAGTTCTCTTAAAAATTTCAATATAACCAAGAAGATTATGCTTATAGAGCAGATTGTCAAATAAAATAGCTGACTCTTGAAATTGCATCTGAATTACAAACAAAGGCATTGCACATGGGTAACAGATTTGTAGATACTATAGTTCATACTCTAGAATAAACAATTAACTCACATGTTGCTATTGGTTTGTAAATCCTGCTGTGAGACTCCATCTGATCCACTTTCAGACAAAGTGTTCTGGCATTTCTGTGCTACCTCGAGTAATTGGTTCACCTGCAAGATTTACTACCGCTCAAAACCTTGGTATTCAACAGATCAGGGAATTGAAAAAATCTAATGCATGTCCAAGAGTTGGCATCATATTCAGAAAACTGAAGAATTTCATGCAATATCAACATCCATTCATACCAAAACCCAAGAGCATATGCGATCTCTCTGCTTTCCTCACCCTTGGTGAACTCCAGACTAAAGACCATTTCAGAGAAGAAAGATGAAAAGAACCAGAAGCCATCTAAAACTTAAGTATAGCTATACTACCCTTCCTTATTGTTTACTTGCAATTGAAAAACAAAGGAAACTCGAACCTAAATGGCTTATAGTTTAGTTTCCCTGTGAAACAGAAATGTAAAGGAAAAGGTCCGAAAGAAGTTATCTTCGATATGGGAAACCAAACTGAATGAAAGCTAAAATCTTCAATGGTTACTTGCCTATATAACATCAAGCATCAACAGGGAGAGATGTGAAACATTAGGAACCTAAAATCATTACCTGTGGGGCAACCAAACGACGAGGATAGAGTTCTTCATGTCTGCGAGCACAAAATTCCCATGACAATATCTGCAAATAAGTGTTGCAGCTAAGATACTCTGAACAGGACACAAATTCAATGTGAAATAGTGCTTTCAACCTTTAGCTCCTGAGTAAAAATGATACGTAGCCGGCCCTCACGAACAACACGAAGTTGCTCATATACACTCTCTTGAACTGCTTTCCCATACTCCAACATCATTATTCCGGAAGGGAATCTACATTCATGTGGCAGGTCCAAAAACAAGAGCTCATCAATTACGCCACTGCCAAATTTGATTTCATTGAGTCTGGGCAGTACTTCGAAAGTGGCCTCTGCGATTCACATGAGAATTATCAATTAATTTCTGAAAATTATGAAAAAGCAAGGGTGTGCATTTATCAGGATAATTTAAAAGAGGGAGCCTCCTAAATCTCTTACCAAATCCTCTTCCAGATTTAGAGCCACAAATATCACACTGCCATGCATCCTAAAAGCACCAGGAAAAGCAGATATGGCATCAAGAAGGGATGACAATGTGTTTTCCAAAAGAGGAAAAAAAATAGCAGGCAGACAGTATTTTGCGTATGACATTCAATATATATGAAGCTCAAATGCCAGTTTAGTAGAAACATTCTAGTTAACTAATAATGTCCAGACTGAGATCTGGTCACAGAAACACAAGATGCAACGACCCAAAATAATATACACTTTCATATGATAGATATTGTACATGCCCGTAATTCCATCTCAAAGACAGAAAACTCACCATAGCTGCTTGAGGGAAAACACCAAGTGCATGATGTCCAACATTATCATACAATGACAGACACCACCTTTTCTTGGCACGGGGAGAATAATACTCTGCCACAAATTTCCTCCAGTAAGCAATGCTATTATCCTGCAAAGTCAAATGTCACTGTCACAGAATTTGCAAGACATAAGAACTCAGGTGTTAATGGACAGATTTTATCGCAAAGCACCCTGAAGTGCACGCTTTCAAGAAGCATCGAGTAGCTGTTTGCAAAATAAACCCGAAACATATAAAATGTTATTCAATGAAATGCAAAGGAAAAGAGTTCAAGCATGCCAACAAGAGTTCAAACAAAAACAAAAAAAGCAAGAAAACTCACAGATGGTCTTTGTCGCTGATGATATAGATACTGCATCAGCCGACGGGCACATACACCACCATCATAAGACCGCTTAACTCCAGTTGCCTGCTGCATGCTCTGCTGCTGCAGCTGCTGCCTCAACTGCAACTGTTGCTGCTGTTGCAGTTGGGCTCGTTGCAATGGAGGCATGGATTGCAGAATCTGGTTCTGCTGCCTTAGTCTGTGATTGTGTAGCAATGCTTGTAATTGAGGATTCCGATTCTGTAACTGCATGTAGTCTTGCCTTTGCAACAATTGTTGCAGTACCTGCTGCTGCAGAAAATCTTCTTGCTTGACATCCAGCCTTTGTTTTTTCTGCACCTGAGCTAAAGGATTGGGGTCTTGCATGAATGCTCCAGAAGTTCGTTGACCCATGGGAAGAGAAACTTGACCAGATGTGGGTAAGGAAGTTGCACTAGAGACCCCTTGATTTTGCTGAACCTGTTGGGCAGTAGGGTCTTGATGAGAAACATGCTGACCCATAGATGATCCATCCACAATTGACGATCCCGACATGCTTACATTGTTGGACGAAAATGACAATGGTGATGCTGGTAGGCGCATGTAAGAATCTGTGTTGATGCTCGCGCTTCTCTGCAAGTGAGGGCCTCCTGAGAGTGCTGAATTAGCATCTGTGACCAAAGAACTTGCTCCAATACTTGGTCCCGAGTTTGCCACACTGTTCAACATCGGATTGTTCATGTCCCCAGAAACCAGGCCCATATTAGGCCGTCCAGTTCCAGGTATAGCATTAGATGAATTGCCATATGATGCATTCATGTGAGAGTTAACTACAGCCTGAGACTGCCCATCTCCTTGGAAGAAAATTCCAGAGCTTGCAGAAGATTGGGTTAATCCTCCGGCCACCCGAGAAGGTGCCATGTGAGGCACCACTCCCTGGTGGCTGGACTCTAAATAGCTATCCAGAGCCAGGCCTGACTATACTCCCAACTTCAAAACCGCAGAAACTCCTCAATATCATACAACTACAAAAGTCATCTAACTGATACTTGCCTGAATGAGCTACTAATCAGTATCCTCTTCTCCGCACCAAACAGAGAGAGCAGGTCCCTCATATGCCAAGGCTTATTGCTTAAAAAGCCATAAATAGCAAACTATTGCAACCATAGAGTCTCAAAGGTTTATTATCTTTCCAAATAAGTGGTTTGGATCTGAAAGAGCACACCATTGAAAAAGCACGGTAAAATAACCATCATAGAGAGGGTGAAAATGTAAAGAGAAATTAAAAAGACATCAATGCATACCGCACAAAGTAGCAAAGAGAAACAGATGAAAGAAAAAAGATAAGCATCCTGAAACTAACCCTAAAGGAGTAAGAAAAAAATTACGTACCTACATTACAACGAAAAAAAAACCCTAATATTTAGCTGAAGTAGCTAACGGACAGCAAGAACCACCAGGTTAAAACCCAGATTCGCCTACATTGAAAACACGTACTAGCGATCAAGTCTGCAAACCTAATAAAACGATAAAAAAAAAATCTAAACCCTCCTCCCCTGAAATTAATCACGCATCCCAAATCGACAACCGTAATTAGAGCCAGAGAACAAACTCAAAATGAACTCGATACCATCAATTACATGCTCGAAAAAGATGTCAACAGGAGATCAAGCAAAGAAATGGAACACCCACCAGAGAGGGCAAAAATAATAACCCAATTCGCCAGCCAACTGACTGATTAAACTACTTCAAAACAGGATTAGAGAAGGAAGTAAAGCTGAAAAACAACAGTTGAAAATACAAGAGGAGGAGGACAACGACGAAGAAGAAGAAGAAGAAGAAGCTACTAACCTCAAAATCGCAAGCTGGGAAAGAAGAAGAGTTGAAGCGTTACTTTTCCTTTTTAAAGCAAAATTTGGAAGCAGAAAAATAACATTACCAAGAGAGAGAAGAATTTTCTTACAGGATGCTGATTATATATACCTAGCGGGAATTGCAGAAATGGAGTGACCGTCTTCACCGGTGCGAGGCCTGGCCTCACCGGCTACCTTCGGTCATATACGCCACACGTGTCATGGCAATGATAGCCTACTATAGTCGGTGTTAGATGAAGTTGTCGCTGGTGCAACGTGGCACCTCACGATTTGTTGATCTCTAGGTCGCTTATGATAAATCGTAGGATTTATCTGCGTTAGGTTTGCTGGCTACACTTCACTGTATCAGGTATACGGTGGACCAAGATCTATTCAAGCCCTGACTGCATTGGGATGCCACTTCCGTACACGTGTCTCGTCACTATTGCTCGATGAGTCGCGACTATACTGGGATACGACTGAGAGGATGAACGAGGCAACTAGAGCCTTGGAACATCTCCAACTGGTTTTCCATTTTATGGGAATGCTCAATTTTGGAGAAATTTGGATTGGTTTTTGTCCAACAGATTCTCCATCTCATTCTCCAAAATGGGGAAAGAGAAGGAAAAATGGATAGTCTTCCTCATATTTGGAGCATTCTCCAAAATTTAAAGCCTTCTCCAAATTTGCTTTTCCAACATAAATAGTCACTCCCTCTCTCCTCTCATTGGTGTGAACTCAACATTTAATTGGATACAAAAATCAGTTTCAAATAAAAAAATATTAATTCATTAATTATTAGTTAAATATGTAAAATATTTTATTGTTGTAATAAATGCAGGCTTCTTCAAAATGGAGAAGTTGTTGGAGTTAGAACAAAAATAATTTGAAGAATATGGCTTTTACTTCTCCATTTTAGAGAAACTTTTAGGGAGGCTGTTGGAGATGCTCTTATACGCCGCTTCACACATCAAAGTTATGCTTAAAAATTGTATGTAAAAAACATACAGAAAAAAAAAAAGTTATGCTTACTTACTTACCCACAAGTCATTCATCTCCGTTTGATCATTCTGGTGATCTCATATTGAGCACCACCATGCACCGTACACGTTTTTCAATTTGAAATACTATATGTGACTTTATGTAATTAAGTATATTCTTTACAACTCATCAAAAAAAAAGTATATTCTTTATATCTATTTTATGATTTTTTTAATAATACTCCTGAAAACTTTAAAAATATTTCGTAAGTAAATAGTAGTATATGAAAGTCTATAGTTTCAGTATATTATTTTAATAATAATTTAAGTCAATTGTAAATTAAATGAAAATGGAATAGGCATCATCTTTCTTAGCAGGTGAATAAATTTGCTTATTTTTTTAATAAATTCAAGGTTATATCAACTGACCTATGTCCCATTTCTTTAAAATTGAAAAAAAAACAATGACAACCCATTTTAACGGAGAAAGTAACATAAACGCACAAAATTTAGGCACTTGTAGATCCAATTCACATATTGGCAAAATTTAGACTTTCACTGCATTTGTTAAGGGAAAATGTCTTTTTGTCAGGTTATTTAACTATTTACAAATAAATTATCTAAAATTGCTTACTTCATATCAATTTTCCTTTAAATTTCTTTTATATTATGTGTGAAAACTCATTTCATACAACAATAATACATGATTTACAATATTATATTATTGTTCTATTTATGCAAACTACTTTTCTTCATTTTGATGCTCTAGATATGTACATTTATGATGCAAAATTTTAGAATATCTCCAAGTAAATTGAAAAATTTTATGAATAATTATACTTAGGCATACCATGATACCCGCAGATCCAATAAATTTGCTTATTTTGAAAATCGGGTTATATCGCATGACAATACTATTTTAACGGAGAAAGTAACATAAACGCACAAAATTTAGGCACTTGTAGATCCAATTCACATATTGGCAAAATTTAGACTTTCACTGCATTTGTTAAGGGAAAATGTCTTTTTGTCAGGTTATTTAACTATTTATGTATTAAATTTTTAAAGCGGTTCGCTAATGTTTGAGGCCTCTGTCTGTCATTAGTTGTTATATTTTCCTACATGGCGTCGTATTTTCCACCGTGTACAACTCGGTGGCGTTTATGTTGATGATGTGACAACCTTACGTGTATTTTCCTGCAAACTTTAAAATGTTAGACTTGAGTAATAGAAAAATTAAAGAAAAGGGGCTACAAAATAATTTCTTACCGAAATAAAGTTTAACGAGTGCTGCCCTCATCTTCTTTGTGAAGCATGCTTAGGGATGCCAATCGGGCGGGTCAGGTCGAGTCATTCGGGTTTCGAGTTGTTTCGAGTTGATCTATTTTCGGATCAGGTTGGGTTCGGGCTTATTTCAGGTCAAGTCGGGTTGCCATCAGATCGAGCTTATTTCAAGTCAGGGCGGGTTCGTGTTCGGGTTCAAGTCATTCGGGTTTCGGATTGTTTCGGTTTCGGGTTCAAACCGGGTCCAGGTCGGGTTTTTCGGTTTCAAGTTTGGGTTTCTCTTGGTCCATGTTCGGGTCACAACAATTTTTGAAATTGGGCATTGCTCCAATAATTTTGGAAAATAGACATTACTCCAACAACATTAGAAATTAGACATTCCTCCAACAAAATTAAAAATTGGACAGTTCCAAAAAAATTGGAGATTCCACAATGTTCCAAAAGATTAGAAATTGAGCATTATCAATTTGACACAAACTTTTTGGATATTGGACATTGTACCAACAATTTTTGAAATTGGAGATTAGACATTACAGAAGTGAAAATTGGACCTGGTTACAAAATTGAAAATTTGAAAATTTGACATTACTCTAACAATATGGGATATTGAAATTCGTTCAAAAATTAAAAATTAGGCATTCCTCCAATAAAATTGGAGATTAGACGTTCCTTCAACAAAATTGGAAATTAGACATTCCTCCAATAAAATTGGACATTAGACATTGATCAAACAAAATTGAAGATTGCACATTGTTCTAAAAGGCTAGAATGTGAAACATTGTCAATTTATCACAACAAATTTCAAAATTGGACATTACCCCAACAATTTTGGAAAATACACATTGCTTAAACAAAATTGAAAATTAGACATTCCTTCAACAAAATTGAAAATTGGGCATTGCTCCAACAAAATTGGAGATTCCACATTGTTCCAAAATATTATAAATTGGTCATTATCAATTTGTCACAACAATTTTGGAAATTAGACATTGTTCCAACAATTTTGGAAATTAGACATTGTTCCAACAATTTTGGAATTTGGAAATTCTTCCAATAAAATTGGAGATTAAACATTCTTCAAACAAAATTGAAAATTGGATTTGGTTACAAATTTAAAAATTTGACAATGCTCCAACAAGATGGGATATTGAAACTCATCCAAAGAAATTGGAAATTAGACATTTCTCCAATAAAATTGGAGATTAGACACTCCTCAAACAAAATTAGAAATTAGACATTTTCCAAAAAAGTTGGGTATTAGACATTGATCCAATAAAATTTGAGATTGCACATTGTTCCAAAAGATTAGAAAGTGAACATTGTCAATTTGTCACGACATTTTTAAAAATTGGACATTGCTCCAATAATTTTGGAAAATAGACATTCCTCCAACAAAATTGGAAATTACACATTCCTTCAACAGAATTGTAATTGGATATTGCTTCAACAAAATTTGAGATTCCACATAGTTCCAAAAGATTAGAAATTGGACATTGTCAATTTGTCACAATAATTTTTGAAATGGGTAAAGTCCACGTATAGTCCCTTAGCTTTTATGTGTGTCCTATTTTGGTCCCGTTTTAGGAATTCATCTCGGATTTATCTCTTACCTTTGATAAAATGTGCACCGTTCGTCAGTTCGTTACTTTTTACGTTAATTTTGCTACTATTTACATAGTTATCCCTTCTTTATGAACATAATTACACTTTTATTACAATATTGTCATTATACTTTTAATAAAAGTTCATTTTAACCAAAACTTTTAACCTTCTTCTCTTTTCATCCTCTAAAACTAAAATGACACCCTCCCCAGCCACATCGAGGCCGTTCCAGTCCCGATTCATCACTTTACACGCTGCCGACACCGTCCCTAGCAACCAACGCACTACTCCCTGTCGATTCCGTCCCCATCAGGAGATGGAACTTCAGCCGTCGTTAGTGCGGGAGCTGGATCGGATTTCGGAGAAGCAACCCCTTAAAAATCACAAAAAACCCTCTCATCATCAATATCATCCCCAAAAAATCCCCAAATCTCTCAAACCCTAAAAAAACTGATCTACATTGGCGTCCTCCATCAACAGCTCCCTCGCCGTTAATATATGCGCCTCCTCCCCACCCTTCATCTCTGAACACGACAACGCCACTAGAAGCCCCTCGCTAATAGCCTGGTAGGCTCCGATCTTCGGCTGGTCGTCCAATCCGGAATACATGAGCGTCAGAAATAATGCGAAGTTTTCGTTAACTGAGCCGGAAATAGGTGGATGCTACAAATCGAGATTCGCCCTGGGATGCTCCGGCGGAAGGCAAAGCAGCTCCGAAAGACGAGGGAGAGCGAGTCGTTCCACAATTTGATGTACCACTCTACGATCTCGTCGCGTTTGGATTACGAATCCAGTGTCTCCGGTTCGGCTCCCAAATGAATTTTAAGCGTCAGAATTGAACGATCCTCGTTCGGATTCCGATGAAGCAACCAGAGCCACTACCGACGTGTAATTTGGAAATAGTTGGGATTAATTTGCAAATTATTAAAAAATTTAGTTTAAATTGAATGTTAAAAATATACATTTACATAAATACCCCTAACTAAAGAGTGACTTTAATAGAAAATGTAACGAAAGAACTTGTTTAGGACGAAAATGTAAGGTAAGGGATAAATCTGAGACGAAATCCTAAAACAAGACCAAAAAGTACATGCATGAAAGCTAAGGGACTATATGTGGACTTTACCCATTTGGAAATTGAACATTGCTCTAACAATTTAGGAAATTGGACATTCTTTCAACAAAATTGGAAACATATTATTATTATAACAAAATTAGAGATTGCATATTGTTCGGGTTAATCAGGTTTGAGATTCGGGTTATTCAGATTCTGGTCAGATCAGGTTCGGATTATTTCGGATTGAGCTTATTTCGGGTTAGGTCGGGTTTGGGTTCTGATTATTCGGGTTCAAGTTGCCATCGCGTTGAGCTTATTTCGGGTCAACCCGAGTTAGGTCTTGTTGGGTTCGGGCGGGTTGTTCGGGTTGGGTCAGTTTTTGACATCCCTGATGCATGCTCGACAGCAGCGGTGTGCACAACTCCGGTGGAGCTGCACAGAGGCGAGAACGACAAAACAATGCAATCCGGCGGATGGAGGAAGGCTGACAACCTCAGATGAGCATTTTCTGGCTTGGAGAATAGTAAAAAGGAGTTGGTGGTCGGCAACAAGTTTGATTCGAATGGCCAGTGACGGCGGCGTTCCGAGTAGTTTGGCGGCGAAGAGGGTGGGCCGAGAGAGCAGGAGGAGATCCGGTAGTCCGGCGGCAGAGAGGGTGGGCCGAGAGAGAGCAAGGGGAATATCCGGTAGTCTGGCGGCCGAGAGGGTGGGCCGAGAGAGAGCAGGGGGAGATTCGGTAGTCTGGTGGCGGTGAGAGTGGGTTGTGGGTGGTGACGCAGAGGACGACTCGGCTGACAGAAGAGGAGTAGCGTTTTGTGGAGACAGAGGACTTGATGAGCGAAGTTCTGTCTTTGAGGAGGCCTATGGCTGAGCACACATGGAGGCCACGTTTGAAGAAAAACGCCAACGTCAGATCATCGATACGGAATCTTCCCTCAAATACCAGCCGTTAGTAAAAGTAAGGGCATAAAAGGTCCAAAAAACGTTAACACTGGTAACCTTCAACCACTATATATAAGAGAACTGCATTAGCAATGCTTTAAAAAATAAATGCATAAATGGTCCAATAGCCAAACGTTAGTGATAAAAAGAGACATTTTCTGTTTGGTGCAAGTGTATCAGCCATTGTAATAAAACACGCATAAAACTAGTAACTGAACAGAGGAGAACCATGAAGCAAGACCTGTAGAATTATCAATAAAAATTTCATCATTTTGCATCTCCAAATATTTCAAGTAGCTAATATGATAAATTAAACACGTTGGATAAACTTAATCTTCAATCAAATCAATTAAATACTTCCTCCAAATCAAAACCTAAAATGATCTGATCAGTATGATAAACTGTATTCACTATATTTTAATTGATTGTAGCAGGGGTTTCTCATTTGAAATCTTCAAACTGATTTTAGAGTAAGAAAAGGAAAAATTTATTAACGAGTGTTGAAAATCTGGTAGAATTTTATTTGAAATTACATGTTTTAGTGTCTGTCCTATGAGCGATGTAAGAGTTGCTTAGAGAAGAAACAAGGCAATTTATAAGGATGGCTTATGGATCAGTTAATATTGTTGAGATAATAACATTTTTGCACATTTTCAGAAGTTTCTCTAAATTTATTGCTTTTCCCTTTTGATTTTGTTTCTCTGGTTAAGAATTTTACATGATAGCTTTTGGATCATTGTCTGGAATGGGTCTAGTAAGGTGTTGTGTTCCATGGTGATGTCGACAATAATGTTTTCAGCATCTTTATAACCGTTGCGGTATTGAAGCTTGTACAAAGTAGATAAATCCCATGCCATGCCTTTTGTTTTTTCTTAATCTATAGGATACTTATTGCTGAAAGCCTACTGTTTCCTTCTATTCTTTCGTTATACATTGTGAATATCTCATTTATATGATTTAAACTAAAGACATCACATCATGAGGGCTAGATTTGCAATCATGTGTGTGAAGTGTGAACCTTTTATACCTCATCGTATATGATTCAAGGCAAACCCTTTAGGCTCCGTTTAGTTGTGTAAAATTTTTCAAATTTTAAACTCCAAATTTCCTTTGTTAATATTGGATCATATAACTAGCTTTCAAATGATGGAAAACCTTGTTTTCCAAACTTTGGAAAACTAGTATATTAAATTAAGGAATTTTATTTGAAAGGTTTCCATGGTAATACTAGAGTTTTTCAATGTTTGGAAAATAAGATTTTCCATCACTTGGCTAGTTGTATGATCAAATATTTACAAAGGAAATTTGAAGATGAAAACTTGAAAAAATTTCAACAACTAAACGGACCCTTAATTTTTTACTCTGGTTCTTTTGCTTTGTGTTCTTTTGGTAAGATCTTGAGAGAAAACAATTTGCATTTCAAAAAATGGATGAGGTAACATTGTATATGATCCAAGGCAAGCCCTTTAATTTTTTACTCGGGTTCTTTTGCTTTGTGTTCTTTTGGTAAAGATCTTGAGAGAAAACAATTTGTATTTTAAAAAATGGAGGGGAATTTGTTAGAGGAAAGTATATGGAATTAATTATAATTCTGAAATTAACAGTTGATGTTTGGTTTTTACATGTACTTATGATGGGGAAATGGTTTGAAGATCCTATCTGATTCCTTGGGCTAGCAGCACTTGAAAGATTGGTGGGCATTCCAGACTTGAGTTATGTGCAAATACTTGAGGGGTTTATTATAAGTTGGTTTTACTTGAATGATTCATTTTTATTTTATTTTATTGCAATTTCACACTTGAGTTATGTGAAAATAAGTGTACATACCCACCTACAGTTCGGGTACACTTTTGTATAATGAAAATTACGTAAAAATATAAACATAATTTTATAATTGTTATGTAACTTCGTTGATTATTTAATGGTTTGAAAGTGACTAAAACTGTCGCACAAATAAAGTAATGTAGTTACAAAACATATTAAAATGCATAGATAAGAAAATGAATAGTAAACAAAGTAAGAATAAACGCATAGGTTGAACCATCACTGTGAACAAAGGTACACAAAGTAAGAATAAACAAAATGAACATCAATGTGACATAGGTCGAACCCTTACTGTAATAAAAGTAACAAATTATACTTATTGAATATTCGTTTATGTTTGGAATGAGGAAAAGGTAAATTTGTAGGTAAGGGAGTTAATTTGTAAAATTTTTTAGGTCTAATTATAAAGTTTACATTGTGTCCATATAAGCTTTAGCCACTTTTATTTTAATATGTTAATGATAAAAACGTTTATAAGTTTAGGGACCATTTCGTTACGTTTTTAAAAGTTTGGGGAATAATTGTTTATCTTTTGCAAGTTTTTCAAAAGTTTAAGGACTAGATACGTTAATTATGTTAAGTCCAAGCATGGTGAGAAACGAGAGTTTTTTTAGGGGTATTTATAGTGTTGAGGGTGAGTGCTCTTAGAGCTTTTTAGGCAATGTGGGATATGTGAGTTTCTAAGTTGATGGGTTGTTAAGGCCTTTATGTGAGTATGTAAATTTGTAACTGGGTCAATTTGTAAAATTTTATATGTCTAATTATAAAGTTTACACTCTGTTACTCGGCTATGTTCCTCAGCCATGTTCCCTAGCCATGTTACTTGACCCGGAAGTTATTTCCCAAGAATGTTTCTCGGCCCTGAAGTGTGTTTACCAAGTCCCAAAGGGCATTTTGATGGTCCCAAAGGGCATATTGATGACCTCGAAGGACGTATTGATAGCTCCGAAGGACATTTTGATGGCCCCGGAGGACATGTGATGGCGCCGAAAGACATATGATGGCTCTAGAGGGGATATGTAAAATCTTATACTATTCCCTAGAGACATTTCCTTGAATGAGGATGCACAAGCGTGGTAACCATTGGGTCTTTTGTCCGGATTCCCACTGATGGAGCCAATGTTAAGTCCAATATTAACGTGGTAAGAAATGAGAGTCTCTTGGGGGGTATTTATAGTGTTGGGGTGAGTGCTCTTAGAGCTTTCTAGACATTGTGAGATATATGATAGTTTCTAAGTTGATGCGTTTTTAAGGTTTTGGGCTAAATCATACATGATAAATTCTACTTTTTTGGTGAAGGGTCCACCAATATATAAAAGTGTAAAAAATTCACGTATCTTTTGTAAAGTTTTAGTAGTTGAGGGACTAATTGTGCATCTTTTCTAATTTTTGGAAAAGTTTAATGCATAAAACTTAAAGGAATAAATATGTTAATGTATAAAAAATTATAATTAAATGGTAAAATGTGTCTTGAAAAATGATGGAGAAAAATCACTCCCTCTATCCCACAAAAGTTGTAGGATTTGTTTAGGCGCAGATATTAAGTAAAGTGAGAGAATAGTAATGTGTTGAAATTTTTACCCTTGGTATAAAAAATGTGTATGAAATTATTGTTTAAAATGGTAAGGATAAGTAAGGGTAATTTTGTGAAAGTGGTGATGAAAATTTGCTATTTTAGGAAAGTTGACAACTTTTATGGGACAACCTAATATAGTAATATTGACAACCTTTGTGGGACGGATGAAGCATATTTTAAGAACTTTAGGTCTAATTGTAAAGTTTATATTCCCTTTGTCCTGTAAAGATTGCACTGCTAGTGAAAACAATTATATATATAAAGTATAGATTGCATATTATGATAAGCATATGAATCATTTAGCTTTACATGTCTATAAGTACATAAAAATAAATCGTAGATTAAATATTGTGAAAACAGTAAAAGAAAGCTACATTCTTTATGCGACGGATGGAGTAATAATTAAAATGATATTGTTTATTACTAATATGATTCAAAATGTAATTTTAGTAGACGATACTCGCTTCTTGAGCTCCTAATTCTCTTTTTGTTATTTCATTTTTGTCTCCATGTAGTTGTAATGTGGCAGCACACAATGATGCTCGTCATGACATTTCTTCTGTTGGCCGCTCCTCATAGCTGGACACGTCTCTATACTGATTATGTACGTTTTACTTTGATTAACAAAACCTACACTCATTTAATAAAAATATTTAATCGTTTGATTCATTCTTGATTGCACTGAATAAACGTTGAGCATTCTAAAACTTTCATTTTAAAAAATAAATAAATTATACTTTCGAAAGGATTTCTATGACCTAAAAAAATCTCACCTTAAAGATGGACCTCTCCCCCGTTTTTTCATTTATTTTGTGATTCATAATTATTTTAAAAAAATCATATTATGCACGTTTCGTCATTTTATTTTAGTTATTTCTTTTCATTTTATTAATTACAGAAATAAGAACTTTTCGAGAAGTTTTATTATATTTTTTATATTAAAATTGATCTAGTTTGAAGTAGCATATATAATGTTTGAATTAATATGCAAGTATTAATATAAAAAAATTAGAAGGGCGGCAAAAAGAAGAGAGAAATGCGGCATTATGACAACATTAATTTGTGAAAATGAGTATTATGTTTTTTCCACATTGTATACCCACTCAGTGATATGTATCGAATTAAGTGGAATGAGATGAAAATGGTAAGTTGTAGCATAAAAAATGGTAGGCCGAATAAATGTGTGTGTACAAAAAAAAACGTGTTCACACATGTGGCGCTGATATGGATCTGAGGTGTCGCTGATGTGTCAACATGAGAGCGCTCCACAACTTTTTTCTGCTGCTGGGTGGAGATCCTGTATTAGTATTATATAGGGATACTGTTAATTTTTTTTAATTTATCTAACTTCGGTGTAAATGATTCTTCACGTATGATTAATTTATTGAATTATCACGATTTTCCACCAATGAAATAAATTCTCAATAAAAAGTAATTGAATATGACTTAGTTTGATCTTTTGCTTTTAGATATATGAAGTCATTAGTTACAAGTTTTGAATCAAAACAAACATTTTCAAATGTTTATAATAGGGTAAATGCACGGTTAGTCCCTTAACTTAACTTATTGTCCTATTTGGTCCCGTTTTAAGAATTTGCCCTGTTAAAGTCTCTTATCTTCATATTTTTGCCCTATTAAGGTCCTTTATCGTTAATTCAGTGTTAAAGTTAACGGATTTACTAGAAAAATGATTTTTTAGACACATGTACTTTTTCTTTTATACTGTTTGCACCATAAACTTAGATATAAGAGTTTCTAATAACCACCACCACTTCCGGCGTTGTCGACAACCGCCGACCACCACCATGGCGCATCGGCACTGGCAAGCCCCACTCCAGCCTTCCTCGCCTCAGCCTGGCCTCCCCAGCTCGACCCAGCCACTTCTAGGAATGCCCAAATCTTGGACCCTCCACGCTCACGTACTCCACCTTGCTCCTCTCCATAAGCTGCTTCTCGTCACCAACCCTCACACCTCCTAGCACCGCTATGCCACGCCAAGCTCAAACCACCCATCACCGCCGTTGGAGACGCTGAAACAGAGGAGGAAACTGTCACGACCCGCCGACCCGACTTCGCAGCAACTCGCTTCGATTAAGTCGCTTACGCTACCGTTCGGCCGCTCCAACACCACCGAAGCCTACCCCCGATGTTGCCCTTCCATTCTTGACGTGCTTCGACACCCGAAAACACCTCTACAACCGTGACCCGCCTCCGGATCCCACATGACCCGTCTCTCGACCCGCCCCAATCCAGCGATTTAAGCATCCGCGCGTGCTCCGCCGACCACCACCAGGCTCGCCGGCCTTCGCCTGGCTGATCCGCGCCACCGTCGTCGCCGCCCAGCCACGTCCCTGCCTGAGACAAGCTGGCGCTCCGTAAGAGTCAGTGGTTAAAATGTTACTTTTTAAAATGTTATAGTGCAAAGACAATAATCAGAAACCTTTAGTTACTAAAAAAATCATAGTAAAGGACCTTAATAGGGCAATAATATGAAGATAAGAGACTTTAACAGGGCAAATTCTTAAAACAGGACCGAAATAGAACAATAAGTAAAGTTAAGGGACTAATCGTGCACTTTATCCGTTTATTATATAAAACAGGAGATCTTTCACCCAATACTTAATAAATTAATATATTTAAAAAATATTTTCAGTGTCTAAGGCTAAGGCGAGTATTTAAGCTAGTTATCCGATTAAAGACTAATACTTCTATACTTTTTTAGAAAATGAAATATATACATATCAAGTCCCATAAATATATATATTCCCTCTGTCCCAAGTGGGTTATCATAACATCAAATATTTTTGTCCCAAATGAAATCACCATTTTCCACTTTTGTTCTATTTAAGTCCACTTTACCCTTGCAATGTACTCATTCATAGGGTCTAGACCAATCCTGTTAATCATCACATAGGTGATATTCCACCCACTAGTCCAAATGGCTCAACTACAAGGTAATCTGGAAACCTCAATCCAACTAACCAAACAATTACATATCTACACCTCATTTTTCAAATGCTTCAAGAGGGTGAAAAATTACCTAGGTACTCCCTCCGTTCCAAAAGTAATGTAATATTGGTTTTTCAGCATTTAATCTATGATTTAATTTCTCTATCAATTCAAATTAGAAATTTGAAACTTTTACATACAACTAAAATTTTGATGTCTTAACTTTATGAATGTATTTTTTTGATATTTTTTCCATTAAAAAATAATATAGATAAATTGAAATCAAATTGACATCAAAAGGTAACTGTTGTGTTAGTTTTGGGATGGATGGAGTAATAAATAACATTGACGTCTAGGTAGTATAAAAGGGGTTAGAATGAGTTTGGAAGAGGTTAATGATGAACATTTATATAAAATGAATTAATAATTAAAGACAATCTTAATCTACCCAAAAAAATTAAAAATGATAATCCATTTAGGATGGAAGACTGATTATTTCAGTCCACGAGGTTGTTCCATTTCCACCACGCATCAAGTATTCCTTCACAGATTTCTGTGGAAAAATTACAAACTCTCTCACATGAATTACTTTAATTTTCATGTCTATCCCACAACCATAAATTCGCCGCTAACACGACTCTTTTGATATATTTTTCTTAATTTTCATGTCTATCCCACAACCATAAATAATTTTTGGAAATTTTGGGAAATGTGTTTTTGATTGATGGATAAGATGTATGTTTGTTGAGAATTTAAAATATATGTATTATTTTATAGAAAAATAATGGATTTGAGATTGTTAAATGTATTGAGATTAAGAAAGTTTATTTTATTTTTTTGAAAAATTGGGAAGATGAAGTGACCCTTACTAATAGGGGGTTCAAACCTCAATAGGGGAGGATATTTTTTTCAGTGAATTTTGTGGACATTCACCAGTGAAAAGAAAAATGAATTCACCCGAACCAAATGTACCCCCTCAAACCTTGGTCACCTCGTTTGATCCTCAACGCCACAGGTTTCGTCCATCGAGCTGAGATCCCTCACCCCCACATGCATCCTCCTTGCTTGTATGCTTCGTCCGTCGCCGGGCCAAATCTCTTGGGGCTTGTCCTGTCTGCTTGGACCGGCGGGGCGGGCCAAATCTGTTTAGAGTCGGAGACGACATCATACCAGCCTTGCTCGAAAATTCACGATTCTCACCCCCACAGCCACATGCCTCCTCCTTGCCTGCATGGTTCATCCCCCGTCGGGAAGCAGATACCCAGGCAGGAGACGCAGGTGGGCTAGATCTCTTGGGGCTCGTCCCGTCTGCTTGGACCGTCGGCGAGCCAGATCTGTTTAGACTTGGGGACGACAACGTATTAGCCTTGCTCGAAAATTCACGATTCTCACCCCCACATGCCTCCTCCTCCTTGCCTGATTGGTTCGTCCGCCGCCAGGAAGCAGATACCCAGGCTGCCGTCGAGAAGTCACAGTTTCAGATGAATGGGGGGTGAGGATGTTATCGAAAAGTCACGGTTTGCCCGAAAAGTCATGGTGAGTTTCAAGAAATTCACTTCGGCGTGAATTTTCGGAGGTCCGAAAAACTGCAAAACTCACGGTGAACACGAGATGTGAATTTTGTGTAAAACTCACCTCACATTTATCAACTTTGAAACCCCCTAATGTAGACGATGTCAGTCATTCACAAATTCAACTAATTATTGGTTAGAATTCATTGGATTTCACTAAAACTCATGAACTGGTCTCACTTGGCGACACTCTAAAAATATTCTTATTCAATTGTCACAAGTTTAATGATCAGTCATTGAGTCTACCAATTTTCTGTTAATCAAAATTGGACGGCGGAGATGCATGGATTCAGAATCTGGTTTTGTGCCTATAGTTTAGTTCAAATAGTGACAATTGCTGTTAATTTCTCAGTTTAAGGATTGTTTACGACCGGGTGGCTTCTTAGTCCACAAAATGAGTAGTTTGTGTCTAATGTGGCTTGAGCCACATAACTGATTGGTCTTTTGATAATAACGCCGTTTCTTTTCTGATAACCTCCTCAATTCTTCTTCTCCCTCCCTAACACTAACAGCGAAGGGGAATGAGAAATGAGCAACGCGATTTCTACTAATCCGTTAATTCAGTTGAAAATTCCTCCAAGGTGCGGCTCCAAACGATGCAACGCCAAGCCCACAGCAACCTCTGCTCGTCTTGACGGTTCCCAGCCTCAAAAGCAACTCGACCTCTCCGTTCTTCGTTTCACTCTCGGTAAAGATTCACGCTTTTTCCAGAATCGTTCACCTTAACTGGGAGTATTTTCATTTATTGTAGTAACATTGCTAGCGCCGTTTTCAGGGATTCCTGGGTTGGATGAGTCCGTGTTACCCAGATGGATCGGGTACGGGTTTGGTTCGCTTGTCGTGTTGAACCACTTTCTTGGGTCAGGTTCAGCCACGCCTGCTCAGCTGGTGAGAACAGAAAAAGCATGATTACATCTAAAGTCTAAACCCGTCATTCGGTTTTTAGTTTATTCTATTTTCCTTGTTCATGTGGCAGTGATTGCTTTTTTTTTTCTGGATAAATTTATTTCTACATTTCATCTGTCTTGTTCAGAGATCAGAGGCACTGGGTCTTTCTTTGGCTGCCTTTTCCATTGCTCTACCTTATCTTGGTCAATTTCTCAAGGTAGTTTGGCTGCTGGGTTTGATTTTGTGGCTGAGGGTACCTTATTGAAGTAATTAGGGTAATAAGATGTAAAAGGTTTTGAATTTTGAACATTTCATCCTAAATTTTCAGGGTGTCACTCCAATAGAGAGGGCATTTGTTCCTGTGGGTGTGGAGCAAATATTTTTCATGTCTCCAAATGTATCTGATGATCAAAAGGAGGACTTGGCTTGGGCATCATATGTCTTATTGAGGAACACAAACACTACATCTGTGGTTTGTTCCCTTCTGTCTATCGGCAACCAAAGGTAGATTGCGGCTGTTTTATAATTGCATCAACCATTAGTGTGGTCTTATTTGCAGTTAATATCAATTCAAAGTGAGTTATGCATCCGTGGTTATTGGAATACACCAAGTGGTGCTTCCAAAAGTCAGATAGCTGAGTGGATTACTAGCCAAATTGAAAACACTGGCCTTTCTGATTTGGGGAACTCTCTGTATTTTCCGCAGCCTTCAGGTAAACTGTCTACAGTGAATTTGCTTTGGCTTGACAATGCAGTCAGCTGAACTATTAGATATACATGTATGACGTAAACAACAAATTTTTAGTTATGTATGCATGGTCCAAAGAGTGTTTATTTTCTTTACTAACTAATGCTTGTGCTTTTCTGATTGAATAAGTGAAATCTGGAATTTTGTTACTTCTCAGTGGAATTCTGTAATTGTTTCACAGCAGTTCTTCTAATGAATTTCAGTGCTTTTTATTGTGTTACTGCTCCAACCATCTTACATATGCCGTCTACCAAGATATGACGTTTCTACCTTTTCTGTTAAGGTTTTCACCCTCAAATTTCTTAGATTTATACTTTTCCGTCCCACAAAAATTGACACGTATTTCTTGTTAGGATGTCGCACAAAAATTTGACATGTTTCCTTTTATGGAAACTTTTACATATTATTCCAATTTGCTTTATTACCCTCACTTTTTCTTCCTCACTCAAAAAATTATTCTTGCCTTATGTCCCCATTTTACCTTTTTACCCTCAAGTCTTCTACACAACTTAATCTCCGTACCCAGTCAAACGTATCAATTAATATGGGACGAATAGAGTAATATTTAGATTTTTTTTACGAAGTCTGTTGAATACAGTAGCTTCAGTAGTTTGGTAGCAGTGTACTACACATGCAAAATATAATTTTCTGTTCTTGATCCTTCAAACTTCTGCATCAGGCGATTTGAACTGACATAATCTTCTCTCAGATTCTGGTTTCTGGGAGATGTTTCCCGAAGGGACTTGTTCTGTCTTGGTTGAACCAGTGTGGGAAGATCCAAATTCAAGTGCTACTGAGACACAAGTTCAAGGGTTCATCCTATTGGCTTCAAGCATGAGATATGCTTACAGTGATAAAGATAGAGCCTGGATAAAAGCTATTGCTAGGAAATTCAGAAATAAGAGCACAGATGTCAACACCCAAGTTGAATTTTGAATCACCTTTCTCTTTTATAAATTTATGGTAGTCTAGTTCACTGATAGACAGCATGATCGATTACTTCAAGTCGTTCATTTTACACTATCAATTAATTCGGCACATTTATGAAGATTTAATTAATTCCATGTTTCCAGTTTCCAGTATTGAATCTTGAATTTGCTATAGGTTTCTGGCATATGATGTAGAATTACTTAATTCATTTTGGAAGTTGATTCTTAAATGCTCTGGTGTAACTTTATTGTTTCTGCTATAAAAGTTTTGAGAATCTCCTTATGAAAGTTATATACTAACATGCTAGAAATCCTGCGCAAGTCGAGTGAAATTAATCTAAATTGTTGCTGGCAATTTCTCAGTTCTGGTGTAATGATGTTAATGCCACCACATTGCCATGGCTCATAAAAATAACTTAAGTTTGCTGTTTGTGTCAGCATTTTGTCTTTTACTTGTCTGCATAAAATATTAGCTATCATACAAATGTCCTGTCCAACCGCTCGTAGCAAAACCGCCTCAAAACTGTTCCCAACGAAAACATTTAAAACTTGCACTCGTATTGTCCTTGGCATCTGGAATTTGAATGTATGGAATGTAGAACCCCCACTTCAAATGTTCTGATATATGTATATTGGTTTCATGTCTTCCAGAAAATGGACAAGTGCCAGGGAAAAGAAAGGGGGGGCTAGTTGTCTGCATGTGACGTTGAACTCATCTAATTAAGATGCCACTGCTTTGCTTCTGAATCATTGCCAAGGCCAGAGTTGCAGACCAAATTGATTGAAGAGTAAGTGGGATCCTACAGAAATTTCTCCAGGCCATAAACCAGATTCTGCCAGAAAAAGAGTAATATGAGGTGAATCTTTTCTTGTTTGTTATGGTGCACATTGCTCAGAAAACATATGCAGTCTTGCAGTATTACCTTGAGTCGTACGACCTTTCTGATTGCTAAGATAAGGCCAGGCATAAGACTTCGCACATCTGTGATATCATGCTTGATAGTGTAAACCTATAGGAGTGAGTAAATTTATGTCAGAACTTGTAAAATTAAGTTGTCAGTGAAGGGAACTTGTCCAAAAGTTCAGTGAGTCGGTGTTCAAAACCATCCATTTATGTTTAAAAAATGGGTAATCTGAAGATGGAAGTGACAATATCCTCAAAAGTTAGAGCATCTAATGCAACTTACATCTCCTGCACCTGAGAAGTAAACTGTTGTACTTGATGGAAGCCCAGGGAGAACCATGCTGTGAACACGGACCCCATCTTCTCCTAGGACTTGACCCCTTGCCTGCAAAGGGGAAAGGATATATCACAGAGTAGTTAGTTTTATTGTGCTGAAAAGTGGATTGATCTTCAACTTCAGATCGTATGATTTTTCAGTTTGCTTTGTCTATGGTCATCATTTGCTGCAAGCACTGGCCTTGAAGGACGATTTTTTTTTTTTGATTTCTGCAATAATCTCGTACTAACAGCAGCAGGATAATATGTTGAAAGAATTTGCTACTTACCAGAACATCTGTTGAAAGATCTTCTCTGTTGTAGATCTGACCAAGGTTAGAGAGGTTGTTGGCTATTTGTACCGCTTCAGCTGAGGGAAGTTCCTGTTATTAACAAGTAACAACGAACTTAGCTGCTGTTAAATGCTTCATTTGCAAGGTACTTACAAAGCTCAACATAGTACTGGGTAGTGATCATGCTTGTAGAACCACAAATCATCCTGATGCAGCGGTCCGAATCAACAAATTATGAAACTTTTCCATTCCTTTTAGTTCCTACTATTTGGTTTCTCACAACATTGTCCAAACTTGCTAGGAGATCCACAAAAAAGGCAGATTGAAACTCATAATTCGATATCCCCGTTTACCCTTGCATTTGCCCGCGATTCCACTATTTCGACATTGTTGTAGTGGAAGGAAGCTGAAATGGCAGCTTGCTGAAGTAGTATGGATCCGATAGATAGAGTTGGAGCAATCATGCAACCCTGAAAGGTGGGGATGGGAAATCATCAAATGCCCCTTAGAATATGATTCTTAATCACCCTGCAAACCAGTAAATTGAAACTGCAAGTGAACTGCAACATTATTGTCTCACCCTGCGCTCACCATGCTGGCTTTCTCACAGAATGCAGATAAGGCTGTGACTGTTTCAACCTTGATTTGCGGCACATGAACAACACTTCTCATTCCAAATGCTATTGCCTGGTAAGAAGATAAATGATTGCATGCTCAAGAAAGCTTAAAATATCTTATATAAAATTTATCTCGGAAGGATGCTATTTGGAGTTGCACCTGTTTTACGTTGTCATAAACTGTAGAAGGATCAGTAAAATCGACAACAACTCCCATTTCCTTGGACTGTTTAAAGAGGCCAGAAGAAGATAACATCATCATCATACTTTGTTACTTCGGTAGGGAGAAACAGGGAAACGTGGCATTGGCAGTCACCTGTGATATGGAACCTAACACCATAGCCAGATCGTTCAGTATGGGTATCTCTAGAGGTTCCTCCATGTCACACATCTGCACTTGAAAGCTAAACATATTTAGAACTGCAATTGCTTCCACACAGATGTGTCAAAAAACTTGTATTAGGGTGTGAACGAGAAGAGAGACCTTTCCAATATCTTCCCCTACAAAATGTGTATCCACTGCCCCAGCAACTTCCATTCCTCTAGCTCTAGTCACAGCAATTACTGCAGCCCTTCCGATTTCCTTTGCCGCGCCATTTATAATAACCTGTAGACAGAACTCTTCTTCTCATGTGCTGAACACACAATGTACTGGAATTGCTCAAATTACATACATACCTTGATGTTGCTCTGTGAGGGCTGCACTGAGCAGCATATTGAAGGCCGGACACCGGCTTTCGGGAAGCCTCCCCTGATGCTGGAATGTAACTGGCAGCTTAAGACTGCCATGGTTTCAAGGCTGGATGGTTTGTTTTTCAGGGTTGATTCTGGTTTTTATCCATATTGATAAGGTATGTGTACGCAGGGGCACATGCAGCGGAATGTAGATAAGGCAGGCTTTGTTTGGAGAGGAATCTTGAGAGCGACATGCTTGTCAGAGCTCACAAGTCTGCATGTGAGTGACAAAGGTGGAATTTGGCAAAGAATGGTCTCATTTCGTCATGCTTGAGTTGCCTTTCTTGTCTCATAATAAAATGTGTTGTCACTGCTTCTAGATGGTTAATTAGTAGTATATTGCTCATCAATTGATTGATTCACAGTGTTTGGGATTTGAAGAGCACTACTTGTAAGTAATAAAGTAACAAAAATGTTAAATAAATGTTCCTTTGATGAGTTCAAAGTTTGTGGTGGGTAGTTGGAAACGGGGTAATAATCACCCAAATGCTCCAACCATATAGCCTTTGTGGTTGTTGCTTCCATCTCAAGATCTCAACCTTTGTGTTGATTGGCTCAATTTTATATATAGTATATATATGCGTATATATATATATATATATATATATATATATATATATATATATATATATATATATATATATATATATATATATATATATATATATATATATATATATATATATATATATATATATATATATATATATATATATATATATATATATATATATATAAAGATTACTATAAAAACACTCAACTAATATTTATTTGTTACTAGTTTCCCCAAAAGTTTCTCCAAAATGGAGAAGCAAATGTCATATTCTCCTAAAATAATTAGCTCAAATTTCAACAGTTTCTCCATTTTGAAGAACTATGCATTTATTACAAGAATAAAATATTTTACATATTTGAATAATAATTAACGAATTATTTGGAGAGAGGGAATAAAAATTAGAAATGAGAGATGTTTAAACAAATCTCAGGTAGCTAAAAGAGATGATAGAGAAGAGTGGTTAAAAAAAGAGTATATTTGGATAATACTCCAAATTTTGGGAAGCTTTCCCATTTTTTCCCTCATTCCCTATTTTTGCGAGTGGGATGAATAAGCTGTTGAACAAAAAATGCTCAAAATTCTCCAAAAGTCAACATATCAAAAAAAATGAGGAAAATGTTGGAGATGCTCTAATACTATTACGAGTGGGATAATTGAACTTGGAAATTAAGAGAAGAGGGTTGAAATGAATTGAATTGAAAAGAAGAGGGACTGAGTTGCTGATGAGACAAGAGGCAACACAACAGACACCACAACGATCCTGCAATAACAACATAAGAGGCGATGGAAGAGGCAGTGGGATGCAATAACAACGACCCAATCAATCTTCCCCCGTACGACATCTTACCAATACTGCAATAACAAATACTGCAATAACAACAACACCTAATTATCGCTATATTTTCGTCTTATTTCGCTCTCCTTATTGCTATTATTATTATTATTATCATTATCATCAAATTATTACTATTATTATACGAGTCCAAAACGGGCGGTCTGTGTTCGTGCTATTGCGTAACAATGGGGTGGTCTAATTTCTAGAAACAAAGGACAAATTGCCGATCTATAAAGTTTTAAGATGTACGCATACGACGTGTTGAGATGTTGTCATCAATCAATCAGTGAAAAATGCATGATTGATTAAGGTTGTGTTCATATTAACAAAAAAAACTAAAAATAATTTAAATTTTCATCAATACTCAAAAATTAAAACTTGATAAATAATTGCTTCAACAAATCATAAAATCAAATCAACATTTTCACTTCCAAATTTCCTATCACAGATATCATTAATTTTCAAATACTACACTTCTCTAAGTTCTCCACATTTTTAAATAAAGAATACACCTAAGGGTCAGTTCATCATCTAAATCTCTCAAAAAAAATTCTAATTTTCCAAATTTTAATACATTTAACAACCTTAAATCCATTGTTTCACTATAAAATATAATTTTTTTTTCAAATTTCTCTATCTACATACAACTTATCCATCAATCAAAACATACCTCCACAAATTTCTCAAATTTTGTTCTCTCCAATTTCGGCTGAACTAAGCCAACGAGAAAATCGGAAACCAGCTGCCAGCATGTCATAATCAAGGTAGAGAATGTGTCACCTTCGCCTTTGTTAATCAACTAGCTCATCAACTGCTTAAAAATGCCTGGCTACACTTTGATTAAATTAATCATACCACACTCATAAATTACAGGTCAAAGATCCAATTGGTCTGACTAAACAAATAATCAAAGTTACGACGTTTTTATGTTTTACAATTGGTCAATGTTTCATATAAAGCCAACCTAAAAAGATTTTAGCTAGGTTGCCTTGTATTCTTCTATTACATACTAACCTAAACAATATCAGAGCAATGGCCTGGGAGATACTAGTATTTTCTTGATGACAGCCGGACCATGAGTTGTTTATACTCTTACTCCCCTCGTCCCGAGTGTGATGTCATAATATCAAAAAAAAATTGTCTCAAATGAATTGACATTTTTCCACTTTTTTTTTTTATTATTTTACTTCATTTTTATCCTTGCAAAATGAGTCAATGGAGTGGGTTGGGAGGGGTTAGATATTGGTTTGTGACTCAAATTATATGAAGAGATAAATTGGAGGACCAAACTTGTTATTATAACAAGTTGAAGAAATTAAGACAGAGTATAGGTTTGTTTGTTTTGAGTGAATATGTGTGTGTTGTGTGGCTTGGTACTTGAAATAGGATTGGGTTTGGTGTGTGCGTGCGTGATAGTTTAGGATTGGTTTAGAATTGTTTTCTTGATAAGTAAGTTTAGGGGTCCTAGTTTAAGTGGGATTGTGTTTCCTAATTAGAATGTGATTAGGTTTGATTGTAGCCTATATAAAGGCAAGTTGTGTTATGGTTTTGGGTATAAGAGAAAAATCAGTGTGGTGGAGAGACAAGATGTGAGGGTGAAAAAGATAGGAGAGATCCGGAAGCCGGGACGGCTAACGGCGAAGAAGTCTTTTTTTCATATTTTATTGAAGATGCGGGAATAAGGTGTAGTGGTTACTGATAGATCACTGTAGGATCGCTATGCCCATGTGAGCACGAGAGGACGTAAATTTATTGTAATCTTTATACTTTATTTTAGCGGATTTTCTCTCATCCGTTAAAGTTGGCTAGTTAAGAGCCGAACCACGTTAAATTATGTGTGCGTGATTTGTTTGAGATTGGTTGTTTCCTCTACGCATTTCGGAAAGAAAGCTGTTTGTTTGCCTATTTTTCCCAACATTAGAATGAGTTTGAGAGGGGGTAATAATGAAAGTTTATGTAAAATGAGTTAATAACCAAAGAAAATCTTAATATACACAGAAAAACTAAAAATGACAACACTTGGATGGAGGGAATATATTCCTACTACCATCACGTGATTTACTTACAGTTTCAATAGGACTAATTTGTAATTTAAAAGTTGGTCGTCCCTAGAATTACTAATAGAAATGGTATAAATTAAACGAGAGGCGCTTCAATTCGAGTACTTACCAGTTAATTAATTAATTAATTATTTACTGTTCGACATATTTAAAAGTCGAATTAGTCCCTAGAGGCGCTCTACATTGACCAAAGACCAGTGTGTAAAAGCGTAAAATTTAAAAATCGAATGAGCGAAATATTTCTTTAAACAATTTAAAAAAATCATAACGAATTTTAAAGAAATGACAAAATCTAATTAGGTAAATACTGTTCATACACAATAATTTTTTGGAAATTATATAAAATTATAATAAGACATACATATTATTGTTCAACTTTCTAACCACCCACATTAAAAGAGGAATATATAAAAAATTTATATAGGTGAGAAACTTTGAGGTTTATCTGAAGAATCTTAAAATTTGGCGGTAAACAAAGTAGTTAAACCTATAACTAAAGCAAAAAAAATACGAAAATCATATAATGTTATAATTAGTTCACCACAACTTTCAAACCACCCACATTAAAATATGAAGATATAATAAATTATATGAGTGAGAATTTAGGCGTGCATCCGAAAAACTTTAAAAATTGGTGGTAAACCAAGTATTAAGCCTAAAATTAAAGTAAAAGAATCGAAATAATATGAAGTTATAATTGGTTTACATCGACTTTGAGACCAACAACATTAAAAGAGGAAGATATGATATAATTATACGAGTCAGAAACTTTTGGAATCTATCCGATTTTTTAAAAAATATTAGTGGTAAATCAAGTAATCAAACCTAAAAAAGAGGGAATTGTATAATATTATAGTTAGTTAACGAATAGAATTTCCCTATTTTCGGATCACCTACATTAAAAGAGGAAGATGTGGTAAAATTATATGACTAAGAAGTTTTAGATGCCTATTTGAAAAAGTTTTAAATTTTTGGTAAATAAAGTAATTAAACCTTAAACTAAAAAAATTGAAAATTTTAGATCCCTATTTGATTTTTTTTAAATGGTAAATAAAGTAATTAAACCTTAAACTAAAAACAATTGAGGAAATGACAAAAATGAAACCAAGTAATTAAACCTAAAAAAGATGAAATTATATAATATTATAGTTAGTTCACGCATAGAATTTTCCTACTTTCGGATCACCTACATTAAAAGAGGAAAATATGGTAAAATTATGACTACGGAATTTTAGATGCCTATTTGAAAAAGTTTTAAATTTTTTGATAAATAAAGCAATTAAACCTTAAACTAAAAAAATTGAAAACTTATTTGACTTTTTTTAAAAAAAATATGATAAATAAAGTAATTAAACCTTAAACTAAAAATGAAACCAAGTAATTAAACCTAAAAATACAGGAAATTATATAATATTATAGTTAGTTCACGCATAGAATTTTCCTATTTTCGGATCACCTACATGGTAAAATTATATGATTAAGAAATTTTAGATGCCTATTTGAAAATGTTTTAAATTTTCTGGTAAATAAAGTAATTAAATATTAAACAAAAAATGAAAATTTTAGATCCTATTTAATTTTTTTTTAAAAAAAATATGATAAATGAAATAATTAAATCTTAAACTAAAAATAATTCTGAAAATGACAAAAATAATACTGTTCATCAATAATGACATTTTCTATAAATAGAAGAGTAATAAATAAATAGTGAAAATTTATGTGGGCGTGCGTGAGGCCTTGGCACGTGTGGGATGTGTCGGTGGAGAAGTGAAGTGAAGAGAAGAGAGAGAGGACTGACTCGGAAAGCGAAAGGCCCTAACCTAAGCGCTAAGCCTATACGTAGCTACAGTTTTGGGTTGGCCGTCGATTGCCGCCACGTCCTCTCCTCTACTTGTCAAAGGATGTCCATTAGTTTCCATTTTTTTTGTGATATGTTCATTTTTTAAAAACTTTAAGCATTTTTTTTGTTCAATAGCTCCTCCATTTCTCTATCCAAAATGAGAAATGAGGGAAAAAATTGAGAGCTTACTCAAATTTGAAGCATTCTCTAAATTTTGGAGAATCTCCCCAAATCTATTTTTTCCAAACTTCTCTCCTCTTTCCATTTTTTTTGCTATTTGTAGTTGGTTTAAACATTTATCACCTCTCCTCTCTCTTATCTCTCCAAATAATTCATTAATTATTATTTAAATATGTATAATATTTTATTCTTGTAATAAATGTATAATTCTTCAAAATGAAGAAGTGTTAGGATTAGAACAATTTTTTTTTTTGAATAATATGACTTTTGTTTACTGATTTTAGAGAAATTTTGAGAAATCTGTTGGAGATGTTTTTATGTACTCCCCTCCTACAGTACCTAGCTAGCTACCTCCTCCGCTTCATTTACGTTATTTTAACGAGTAAGTTCGCCCTTCCTGATGAAGCGATCTAACTGAAATTATTTTTACCCTTTAATTTTTTATTTTTTGTCTTAACTTACATTTCTAATCTCAAAGTTTGACTCTATTAAAAAAACCCATAAACTATTGCTCCTTCTCAGTGGCGGACCCAAAATTTTCTAGATGTGGGGCCACAATTTCATTATTTTCTTAAGTTTTTTCATAAAAAATATGGTAATTTTTCACGTTATATTCCAAAATTTCCTTAAATTTAATATATAAAAATATATTTGTATAACCAGTAAATAGAAGTGTGTGTGTGGGATGGTGTCATACTATATAATATTTAATCTAATCATACGGATCATTTAATTTCATGTATAAAATCATACTTTATTTACTATTGATTAACAATATTATAAATATTTAGGATTAATTCTTAACATTTAATCAAAACTATAAAACTTGTATGATAAACTAGAAGTTTTTTGACTTGAATAAAACAATTTATTCAATAGGAATAGTTGTAGGATAACATTATTATTAGTTAATCCACTTATGGCAAGAAGATTGGCCACGCTGACGCGAATACCGGGCCTGGCCCGCCTGACATTTTTTTCTTTCGTTTAATTATTTAAATGTCAGTTAGCCTTAAAACTATGAACTTGTTGCAAAATGCTACATATACTTTATTTATATCAGAAAAATACTATTTTTACGATTATAATTTGTAGAATTTTGTTAGCATCACAAGCCCCAGAGTGCCCTTATTGTCCGCCTGCCCCTGCTCCTTCTCCGGTCTGATCTCATTCCGGAAAGTCATGTCCTTTACTGCTAGCCTGATGACGGTGGGGCGGTTTCAGGGAGGCTTGTGGGACGCAGGATGGAGCTAAAGGATGTGGAGCAGAGCAAGGAGGTTCAGGAACAAGGGGAAATTCTCGGTGGATGAGTTCAACCGAAACCTCATCAGCCATGGGAACAGCGACGGAGTGTCGCTGGTGTTCCCGAAGGCAGTGGCGGTGGAGAGGCACTTGGTTTCGGGGATAAAGTATTATATGACCATAGAGGTGATTGCTATGTCGCGAATCAGACATAGGCAAATAAATGTATGCCCGACTCACCCTCAAGTGTAAGGATCGTTCTGTAGTAGAGTGGTGAGTAGGGGTCGATCCCACGAAGATAGTGTGCGAAGTGTGTGTGTGAGTATGCTTTCTATCAAAAGAAAAACTAAGATGAACAATTGTTTAAGGAGATTAGAACTTTAATGTGAAATACAAAGTGGATATGTAAGATGGGAATTTATGACTAAATGCAATTCTACAAATTAATTATAACCAAGGAAACTATGCGAACAAGAATCTAGTTGGTTTACTAATCGAATCTCTCCTTAGACCTTAGTTATACGATTTGGATTGAGACAAAATTATGAGCTGCATTTACAGGTGCTAGCATTCTTAAGCCTAACTTCTACTTCTTTTGGAAGCAAGTTATCCTAATTAACTAAGTAACTCAAGGTAAATCTCTTATCCAATTGAGCACCTAGAATTGCAGTAATCTCAAACTTTAAAACACACATAGTAGATTCTCATTAACCCTCTCAAGCTAATTGAACTACTATGTTATTCCTTCATCTACGCTCTACAAATGTTCTCTCAAACAATTCATCGAGCACCTTGATAACAACATGCAAGCAATACTTTGAATCTCACATGTTAACCATGAAGCATAAGGAATAACACATAATGATGGAAAACAACCATTATAATTCATGAATTAAGTCTCAATCATCCATCACAAACTATATCTAAGGAGATTAAATGTCTACTCCATAACTACTCTAGAACTAAGCATAAACATAGTGAAAATAACAAGAGAAAGGTAGAAGAATCAAATCCAGATTGGTTCTTCAAGTTCCCTTGTTGATCTTCACTTTCCTTCATGTGGTCTCCAAGAAATTCCCAGAGCTCTAGGCTCCAAGGAAGAACAGTAGAGAGAAAACTAGTCTAGAATCTGAAATTGTACGTGGTAACTTCTCCCAATGTGTTTTAGAAAGTCTATTTAACCTAATTCTAAGGCCCACATATCCCTAGGCCAATGAGAGAGCAAGTTGTGAAAAGTAACTGGTGAAAACCGCTTTGCCGAGTAAAAACCGTCACTAATCGTGCTTACTTAAAACTGCAGAATTTGCCTTTGGGCGAGTTGCCATAAGCACCCGTTCTCACCCGGGTGTTGCCCCAACTGTTTGGAACTTGGGGCAGACCTTCACTTGGCGCCCCATGCTTGCCCCAGGTCCACCCCAAGTGATGGGAACTGGAATTCGGGCATTCATCAGATTGGTGCCCCAACTTCGCCCTAGTGTTGCCCTGATGTTCTCCAACACCTTCGACTCTTCTTCCCTTAAATGCCTTAAGCTCCACTTCAACACATTTTTCTCTTCCAATTACCTACACTAATAAAAGACATCTACAACAAGTAATTTGCTCTAGATGATATTCAATTAAGCTCAAAACAAAATAGATTTGCATGAAAAGTGTGGGAAAACATGTTGTGTCTTTGACACTCAACAGTGATGCGAGACGGGTTGACCAAAGTGTTTGAATCAGTTGTGATGCAAGGTCCAGCCGTGGCTCTGTCGCTAGGAGCTGCTTAGTTTCTCTCCTCCAACGAGTCCACTCCACTGAGTCATTCATCTGTAACTACGCCGTCGTTGCCATCGTTCTGTGTAACCAACTGCAACCTTAATTACTAGTAGGTAAATGTGGTTAACTTGTGACTTGATGAGTTTTGTTTATCTAATCAGAGTTAGTGTAAGGTTGAAGCAACTACGTCGTGAATACCATCTTTAATGCGGCTCATAATTAGGCTTAAGTCGAATTAAACCGTTTTCGCACTAAACAGCGTGGTAAATGGCGAAATACAACTTTATCGTGGCTTGGACCGCATTAAGGCTTCAACCTTCCATCTCTCTCCCATTTTTTCAGATCTGAAAAATCTCATCTCTCCCTCATCTCTCTCTCGTTTTTCATCCATCTTCTTCTCATTTTTCCTCCATCTTCATCTTCTCATTCATTCTTTCTTTCCCTTCATCTTATCATTCGAATTCTTATTTTTCTTCTTTCTATTCTCTCTTCATCTTCTCCTTCATTCCTTTTCCCTTCATCTCCTGATCCTCCTCCTCCTTCTTCTGCTTCTTCTTCCGCCACAGATCTAATCTTCTTCTTTCTCCTCTTCTATGTCTTCTTTCTTTTTCTTTAATTTCTTCATCCTCTGTTATTCATTCTTTATTCTTTCTCTCTCCATCTTTGTTTCTTTATGGTGAGGGTTACATTTTTTAGGTTTCTTCTCTACTTTTGTTCATTACTCTCATTTTTTGATAGGGTTCATTGCAATCATTAATTTCTCTCCATTCCTTTCATTTTTGTGGATTGATGAGGATTGATAAACATTGATAGATCCGGATGAAAAAATATGGGTTTGGATATGAAGATTTATGGGTTTATGGGTTGTTCATCCGGATTCATCCACTTATTTTTAATTCATAAAATTAGTAATGCGGCTATAGTCGTGTTATAAACCACATTACAAAAGACTTCAAATATGAAGTGAGCTATCAGAATAAAAGAAATAATGTACTTACTCCATTTTGTAATTCCCATCTTTACTGTTTCTTAACAAAAAAATAAAAATGTCATTTCACCACTGTAGTTTACAAAATCTCTAAACTTGCCATTGTA
The DNA here is from genome assembly GCA_024586325.1 of Stellera chamaejasme. Taxonomy (NCBI): domain Eukaryota; kingdom Viridiplantae; phylum Streptophyta; class Magnoliopsida; order Malvales; family Thymelaeaceae; genus Stellera; species Stellera chamaejasme. The sequence continues at coordinate 4,816,854 of CM044982.1, read as the reverse complement.
ATTCATTTTGAGGTGAGAATGCCACCGACTTTTTATTAAATGGATAAATTTGCCACTGAACATTAATTTATCCCAATTGTCACTTTTGTGGCGTGTCACTAGGTGATTACGTGGACATTGACTGTGCATTTTTGCAGGGTTAATATTTTAACCTCACTTAAAATTTGTAAAACTAACAAATAAACACTTAAACCGCGACAGATTTCAATGTGAAATTAAGTATTAATTCTACCAAATGTACATTCAATGTCCACGTAATCATCAAGTGGCATGCCACATGAGCACCAACTTGGACAAATTAACGTACGGTGGTAAATTTACTCATTCATTAAAACGTTGGTGACATTTTCGCTTCAAAATGAACTTCATTGACAAATTTACAGATTTCGTAAACTACAGCGGAAAAAATACCCTTTTACCCAAAAATTAAGAAGAGAGAAGAGCCCATAATATATTTTGACCTGTAATAATGGTTTTTTTACAGAGTTACACTTTGAGAGTAAAAATTTGTGGGGAATGTAAGTTAAGGCCTAAATTGAAATTTTTCAAAGGATGAAAGAATAATTTTAGTTAGATCTGTCAAAAGTGACAATAAAAGTTAACGTAAATGACTAAAATGGAATACTAGAATAAGACTAATATAGGACAAAAATTTTAAATAGGACACAAATTGTTTTTACAGGACCACGAGCGGAATTTACACTTATTTTAACACTAGTGCTATTACTCATGTTATTTATATTTGTAAATGATCAATGTGTATGTTTGATAACAACTTTTTTAAGAAGATGTATTTTGAAAAAGTTATCAATGATAGTTTTTTGAATTTAGTTGTTAGCTGTTTGATTTCAACCATTAAAAAGTTCTCCAACACTACAGCTAATTGAAACAACTATTTCTAAAACAATGTCAATTTCAAATTTATTCATGCCATTTAACTAATAAAGAAAATGAGAATGATAGAAACTAGATAAACAATGAATTTTGATGGGCCTTAGCTATTTGTGTTTTAATAGAAAAAAATGATGAGAGTATTCTCAATGAGCTTTTAGTACAATTACAACTTTGGTCCTTTTTCCCTTTACTCTCAGCTTATATATATATATATATATATATATATATATATATATTATGTCAATCTAAATTGTGTGAAGCTATTTGTTTTGAATTTGTCTTTCTCTTTATGTCTTAGAATGAACCCGTGTTTCATTCAATATCACTCGTAGACCATTTTTAGGTTCCCAATCGACCTAGGAAAAAGATTGGTGGCGACTCCATGTCAAAAACCACGTCGCTACAGATGGCGACTCCGTTGGGGAATCTGTCCAGCCACAAAATTGGTTTGATTTTTTATTTATTTGTTTGATTTTACCTTTTTTATTGTGTTTCCATTGTACATATTTTAATTCACGCTCTCACACATACACACACAAAGCATGCATTTCGAGCTCCCTACCCGAGCTCTTCGTAACCCATTTTTGCGAGATACCGGAAAGGCTAGTTGTGTGTGACAATAGTCACCGCACTTTCTCTAGACCGTAGTGGTTAGTAGCGTTGTTCGGGTGTGGCGTTAGTCACCCAATGGAACCGCGAAAGCTGCGACCAATTAATCCTTCCTTACATAACCCTCGTGGGTAAGGAATTGGGCCTTTTCTACACTCCATTATGCCAAAAACATCATAAGTAGGGATGAGGCCCCAAAGAAACTACTAACGAGTGGGCAATCTAAGCAATAACACTTATTTACACTCGCATGAAAATGACTGAAAATCGCAGGTCAAACAAAGTCGGACCCCAAAAAGAAAAAATGAAAAAAGGGAGTCATGGAGTCTAAACTGAAAACCTGCAGAGGCGGTTTAGAATGACGACACAGTTCACCATCTCAATGAACAAGGGAGCAACAAAGAAATCCCAAGCAATATCGACAAATTCTCAAGTTTCTCAAGAGCAAGTCCTCACATCATGAGAACTGGGGGGCAACATTTGAGGTCATTCTTGTTGGATAAGGCAGTGATTTCGTGATCAGCACTATCAAGTTCTGCGAGGAAGTCAATTTTCTCATCAATGACATTACCAGGCCTTTCGCCTGAACTACTCCACTTTTCATCAGCCCATATCAATGGATGTCATTTACCTTAAAGAATCATTCGAATGATATTCATTCTTCACCTCGATGTCCACACAAAACAATCCTTCATGCTAAGAAGTCCGTCCGTTATCCATGCACATTCTACTTCTTCAAGTGGAAAAGGAAAGAATAACAGTTATGATCCTAACACAAAGATCAGCATATATCTTGTCAAGCTCTACAAATTGATAAGAGTTTTCTTTAAGGACCAACCATTAAACATTAATGAGTATCGAGCTTACGGCAGACATGGTTTAAAGACTCTTGTTGAGAATATGCAATTTTGTGACCAAACACAGGGGCAAATAGATCATTCACTCATATAATTGCTCTCAAGGGCAAAGGAGTCTAGGAATGGAAAAACAATTTTTCAACGATGAGGTAAGATCACTTCAGGCAAGATGAAAGACATTCATAAAGAAAGCTTAGTAAATGTTTTTTTGCATCTATCATGCATCATTGGTTTTAATTGAAGATCTCATCATTGCAAATCTGAACATTAAGCATTCACAAAATCATACATCATTGGCATCATGTATCATGTATCATTCACAAAATCATACATCAGTGGCATCATGTGTCATACACAATATCATCATTCATTCTCAGAGACAGGTTTTCAAGGAACTCATCAACACAGGTTTTGATATCAAGACAAGAAGATTATGATGAGAAGGTCTCTAAGATGGCAACGATTCATGTTCTCTTGACTTGAAAGCTTCCATAGGTTTCACTTAAGAACTCTTAATGTTTCCATTTCCCTATGAGTATTAATGAACCATTTGTATCATCATAAACCAACATAAAACACGGATCACTCAATGAGTTATATATATATATATATTGTGTGAATATTTGTTTTGAAAAGAATGATGTTTCATTCAATATCACACTCCATTATGCCAAAAAAACATCATAAGTAGGGATGAGGCCCCAAAGAAACTACTAACGAGCGGGCTCTAAGCAATAACGAGCATGAAATAAATTAGAAACCAAACTACCAGTAATCCTAAAACCAGGAAAGCAAAGCAATCGCAATATAAAACGTCCAAATAAAGTTAAAGGAACAAAAAAGACTAAAACAACAGTAATGGAGCTAGGAGGTGATATGCAACAGAAGGTGGGACAATGTCGCAAGACTCCCAACAAAATGCCTTGAGGCTTGAAATAGATAACTGAGTGCAACATACTTGAGATAACCAATGACAACCTCCCTCTACCAGAGCAGCAATCCGGGAGCTTCAATCTGGCTAGACCCTGCAAAGATACCTGGAAACAAAATCTCCAACCACGACTACATCTGTGCACCAAATGTCCAAAACCAGCCACCAGACTGTTTTGTAATCCTTTGTATCCGAGTTAATTCACTAAGCCAAACGAACAGGGGAGACTCCCAACCCCATTCGCATGGATAGAAGCAAACTACTCCTCCATGCAAGGAGAGCTCACGCTCGACCCTTCCATTCTCGATACCAGCTCATCTTGCTCTTCCTCTGAAGGACCAAAACATGCCCTCTTCCTGCCTTGTCCCATGCTAGAGAAAACCTGTACTACAAACCAAGAAACCATCTATGTCATCTCTCCAGAATAAACCCCAATTTCCAACAACTCGATCAGAATTTCAAAAAAGACAGTGAAGTCTGATCAATCACCCATTGAACTCGGACTAGACCACCCATTGAAGCTTCCAAGCAGCCCCAACCCCATTGGCTTGGATAGAAGTAAACTACTTCTTCATGCAGGGAGAGCTCACGCTCGACCCTTCCATTCTCGATACCAGCTCATCTTGCTCTTCCTCTGAAGGACCAAAACATGCCCTTTTCATGCCTTGTCCCACGCTAGAGAAAACCCGTACTACAAACTAAGAAACCATCTATGTCATCTCTCCCGAATAAACCCCAATTTCCAACAACTCGATCAGAATTTCAAAAAAGACAGTGAAGGCTGATCAATCACCCATTGAACCCGGACCAGACCACCCATTGAAGCTTCCAAGCAGCCCGTAGGCTATGAGAGCATGGCGTGCCCTAAAAACTAAAAAATTCTTCAAGAGAACGAAGAGCACCCAACCAAATAATAGCTACCGACGATCACAAAAAGGTGGTGCAAGCGATAAGTAGCTCCCAACGATGGAAGCCAACCTTCCACCACAATCTCCATGGCATAATCGATTGCAGCACCCGAGCCCCCTTCCAGATCCAATCGACCATACCTCGTGTATCGTGAAGGCACCAATGAAAAAGATGAGACACCCCCTGATCTTGACAAGCCACGACCACAATGCTTAGAGGGAGCCCAGACTAACCACTGGGAGAGACGGGATGGCCGCCGCTGGAGGAGGGAAAGGGCCAACTAGCCTGCCAACGCTAGAGGAGAAGAGAAGAAAACCTGGGAGGGGCCATCCAGAAGTTTTTCCCAAAACTACAAAGTGACTCTTTTTAGCTCCAAAAGTGATTTGGTGAGGAAATTATTGTTCATTTGTCAGAAAATTGGATAATATGCAATCAAATATAACAAATTAACCCAATTATAGAATGGATTGCAAATATTTGGTCATACGATTCATTTAATCAAATAGACTAATCATGGGAATAATTCGGATTATCACGAACCAAATGATCCATAAGTTCAATAATTTACGTACGTTCTACCTTTTTTAAAACATACAATTTGCACCCAAATTAAATTCGCACAATCAAATAAATGAAACTTTTTATAATTTGAATTACTAACTAATCATTTAAGTACTATTATTCTGGCTTTAGAGAGAGAAGGTAATGTGAGATTAAAATTTAGAACATGACGTTTAGGTGCCATGATACGCTACAATAAATCTCAACATTGAGGGAATAAGTGTGAAATTTTAAAATTGTCTGGGGGAATAAATTGACTAAAAAAAAATCAGGATGTTTATCCTGGTAACATGGATGGTTAAAACTAGTTCTCATGATGAGGTTGTTGTACTTGTTCCAGCCGGAGTAGATAGAAACTGGTTAAATCTTTTGGGGAAAATGAGCTTCGAAAATTTTATGAGATGAAATTTGAAGGGATAAGTTTGATTTTTAAATATTTGAAAACAAATTTATTCTAGTAAATACTCCCTTCTCACAAATATTTTTGATATGTTGATTAAATTATTAGATTTGAAATTTAGAGTGCAAATAACTAGTATGATAAAGAAAATTTCAATAATTAAAATTATTATCATTTTTCTCTGTTAAATTTAATCAGAAAAGTTGACGGTAGAACTATAAATACATGATAACCTTCAAAATGAGACTTATAATACAAAAATTTAAAATGAAATTTCCATAAAATGATAGTTAAAGTTATAAAACAACTTATACATTTTACATTTTTACTCCATATATATAGATAAAGGTATAGAAATAGTTATGGAGTAGCATGAGTTAGGTGAGAGGGGCAATAGAGTCAAATGAGGTTTTGCTTTGTCCGAACGCTGCAAATCATGATCCTGCTGTTAAAAGTGCCACGTTTCTCACATAATTGAGAACACCCACAATACCGCCCTTTTATTACACATGTCATGTATCTGCTCCAGGAGCATGATTAGATACTATAGTGGCGTCACACCCAACAGGCTCTAATACTTCGGGCTGTGGCTGCCTGGCGGCCTGGCCTCTTAAGCTTTTTTTTAATTAAAAAAATTTACTCGTATTTTTTTAACCATACATAATAACTAAACCACGGGTGAAAGTGAAAGGGAAATGGTCCAAATTTGCCACTCAGTTTTACATATTGACATTTTTTAACACTACTTCAAAAAAGCTTGATTTTACCATCATTTTATTTTTGAGTAGTTTTTTTGTGCCACTGAAAAACGTGTTGAGGTTCTTATATGTCATTAAAAATGGTTGACGACGTCTATTTGCGGCAGCTGGTGCGGTCGAGTTTTCATGGTGAACTTGGCATGAGATGGTTCGTCGGAGGCCGTCGGTGACGATGATGGTGGTTGGAGTAACTGTTGAAACGTTGGATCGAAACGGTTAAACTTGAAATTGTGGTGGAGGTTTTTTGGTGGTGGAAGACGGATGTTTGGCTTCGCCTGAACAAGCCAGAGGTGATGGTGGTGGTTGACTGGACCATCGCCGTTGACTGCCGGACTAGCCACTCCAAATAGACGCAATTAGGGGTGTGCATGGTTCGGCCAAAATCGAATATTGGTTAATTCGGTTCGGTGCGGTTTAGGGAGGTGATAGAAAAAATAGGAATAATTTGGTCAAATTTTGAATTTACCAAAAGTTTCGGTTTATTCGGTTAAAAACCATTCAGTTTCGGTATTTTCGGTTTTATGGGTGAGTTCGGTTTATTCGATCCAAAATCGAATTAACCGGTTAATTCGGTTCGGTTTTAACCGAACCGACCGAATACCCTGCCTTAGACACCGCCAACCATTTTAATGGCATATAAAAACCTCAACACATTTTTCGGTGGCACAAAAGAATCACTAAAATATAAATGATGATAAAATTGAACATTTTTTGGAGTAGTGATAAAAAGATGTCAATATACATAATTGAGTGACAAATTTGGACATTTTCCCAAAGTTAATGAAAGAAAGTTGCAGTTTTAAGTTTGAAGGGTTGGCCTATGGTTGGCGGCTTTTGCTGTTCGCTCCCGGTTCGTTTTCTGCGTCACCTTTTTTTTTTTGTTTTGGTTGGTAACAAATAATTATACTACTCCTCAACTAATTTTTTTTTAGAGTATATGTTGAATGAATGAATGAGAAGCCCAATTATTAATCGTTTTACGTTATTTCCAAGTATAAAAAAGCACAGTTTAATATTTGTTCATAAGTCGCTCACTCGGTTAGCTGGCCACTCGTTTTTATATTCCCTTATTTTTCTTCTTCTATTTTTTCCGTTTTTATATTCCTTATTTTTCTTCTTCTTCTATTTTTTCCTTCCAAACAAATCAAACCTCCATTATTTTTCTTCCTCCCCTTCTCCTCCTCACCACGGACTGCTCCAGAACTTCAAGACAGAGAGACGGAGAGATAGAGAAAGAGAGAGAAACAATAATAATTAATAATCCGGCGTTGATTTTCTTGGGTCGCATTCTGTTGATCTGATTCGTCTGGAACTTTTCCTTCGATCTGGGTAAAGAATCCGAGAGCTGAGGAGGAAGAGGAAGAGGAGGAGGGGGCTTGTGCTGTGGTTTGCTTGCTTTTGCGGGACGCCATTGGTGGTACAGAGAGAAAAAAAGAGGAAAGGAACAAAAGACAAGAGAGAAGATTAAAAGGGAAGTTGGAGAACTGTGTGTCTGTGTGTGTTGTCTTTTGGTTTTATTTTGGGGAGGGACTCTTGTTCTTCTTCTTCTTCTCTTGTCTACGCGTGGGAGCGTTCAAATGGGGCATACCTTCCTAATTCCGCCTCTAACAACCTCTGTCTCTACTGGGTCTCCATGATTTCTGGCGCAAGCAGATCGACAACCAACTTGCCCCTTTCAGATCTCACCTCTGTTTTACTCTCCTTCTGCCGACAATAAAAGAAAATAAAGAAGATGATGAGGATGAAGACCGCCACCCCGGGATTATCGACGGTCGCCAATGCCGCCGTTGGAGAAGGCGGAGCCCACGAATGGGAGGTCCGACCCGGCGGGATGTTGGTTCAGAAGCGGACTGATTCCGATCGCCCCGCCCCCCCGCCGCCGACAATTAGAGTCCGGGTCAAATACGGGTCGATCTACCACGAAATCAGTATCAATTCGCAAGCCACATTCGGTAAACAAAACAACTCTGTCCGCCGCCGTTGGTTGAAGTATTTTTTTTCCTTCTCTTTTCTTTCACTGATTCGTTATTTTCGTTGTTTGCAGGGGAGTTGAAGAAGATGTTGACCGGGCCAACAGGGCTGCACCATCAAGATCAGAAGCTTCTGTACAAAGACAAGGAGCGAGATTCCAACAGTTTCCTGGACATGGCAGGAGTCAAAGACAAGTCCAAGATGGTTCTGGTTGAGGACCCGATAAGCCAGGAGAAACGGTTGCTGGAGATGCGAAGAAACGCCAAGTTGGAAAAAGCTTCCAAGTCCATCTCCCAAATCAGTTTGGAAGTCGACAGGCTCGGCGGCCAGGTCACTCACCAAAATTAATCTAGTTGCAGTAACTTCATTTCTCTGTTTGTTTACCAACAGTCTTCTTTTGGTTCCAATTTTGAATTGTTGCAGGTGTCGGCATACGAATCGGTAATTGGTAAAGGAGGGAAGGTTCCAGAGAAAGACGTGGTTAATCTCACCGAGCTCTTGATGAATCAGTTGCTTAAGCTGGATGGGATTGTGGCCGACGGAGATGTCAAACTGCAGAGGAAAATGCAAGTAAGTTCGGCAAAGTTACCATCTTGTTACCCAATTCGATTCAAAGTTTTAATCTTTACTGGTAAATGTGCACAAAAAAAAAAAACGTTACAAAAATCAGGTGAGGAGAGTTCAAAAGTATGTGGAGACGTTGGATGTGTTGAAGTTGAAGAACTCGGGAGGTAGCAGCAATGGTGGTCATCAAAAGTCAAGCCAGAAGCAAACCAGGTTAGCTCCAATTCACGAGCAACAATCCAGGAATTTGGCACAGGTGGTGGATCCACAGGAGAGGGACTTGATCGAGCTTGTTCCAGTTCATCAACAATATAAGCAGCGGCAGCAGCAGCAGCAGCAACAACAGCAGGAAGAAGAAGAAGAAGAACAACAACAGGTTGTTATGACCACACAGTGGGAGACATTTGAATCCTCTATTCCACCACCATCATCCACCACCAATAACTCAGCCCACCCAAAGTTCAACTGGGAATTCTTTGATTAAGAGGTCCATTGCCACTTGTCTCAAATTTTTTTTTTCCACCCCTATTGTGTGTCCATGTGGTTTGGGATTTGTCTTCAGTTTGGCTTGTTGTCATATTATTATTATTATCACCCCATCCCCCCTCCTATTCTTTCTGTACTTAGATTTTTGTTGGGCATCCCCACCCTACCCTTAATTTGTCATTTATATTACCACAGAATAAATGGGGCAACAACAATATCCATCACAAGTGATTAAATATGTTTATCATGCTTTGTCTTGCAATTCATTTCTCATTCTGCTGCTCCCATCTCCTTGTTTTGCAAAGTTGCTACTTGGGGGGAGCCTGTAATGGGCTTTCCCCTAATTGTAATCTAGTCTTAAATGAACTCCGTTTGGGCCCAAATTCTAAGAAATTATTCTGTTAACTCATCTTAACGATCAGACCCAAACTTGACTGTGAATAAAAAGAAAAATGATATAATAATTAGTAGGGACAGAAGAATGATAAGGCAGGCACATGATTAGATTATACATACACACACACCTAGGCATGTTTCGGAAAAGTGCACTATACTTCATCTAGCCAACAGGCTTCTTAGACAATTGTAATGAGATAGCTAAACTTGGCAATAGACAATTGTGGGAATCAAAAGAGTCTCAGAAGTCCCAAATGAGACAGAACAGTGGTTCAGAGATTTTCCATGCTCAATTCAGAAAGCAATTACATTCAGGGATTCTGTCATGTTCTACCTCTACCTCCTGCAGCTGCAGCCAACAATTCCTAGTTCGGAGAGATTATGAACTGATTATGAAACAAACTGGGGCACACACAGTAATTATGGTTGCTAAAATTAAGTTCAAAGAACTAATGTTATTGTCATTATTATTTATTAAAAAGCAATAGATGCTGCAGGTAGGAGTTAAATTATGGTTGCTAAAAATAAGTAGCTTTGTTTGGCAAGCTGAGGAGTATTTGCGTGTTGGTGTTATTACTTGGTCCAAAAATTTGTTAGGTCTACATTCACAGGAAATTGGAGACCAGCATGGTCCACTCCAACTTGTTATTGCAAATTATTTCGCCGGATTATACTATTCTTATTCGACAATATCTCTTTCATCAGATCCACCCTTAACTTAATTTGTATAGGTTCGGTGCTTATGTCAGTTTAGAAACCTTGTTAATCACGTTCAAATGTTTTGGGGTGTTTTATAGAAAGGCAAACAAAAAGTTTCATGCATGCTTATACAAAAGATGTTAGAACTCTATGAAAGCAATTAGCATATTTAAACCCTAAAATATTGAAGATTATGTGTTTTAGTGATTAAAGTTTTCTCAAATTTTGGTTTTCAATATCAAATGCACAAAATATTTATAAGGAAATCATTTTTATCATACATTATTCAATTAATAAAAGGCTCAATATATTGTTTTTAGTTAATTGATATCCTATATTACGATTTTTCTCTTTCTCAACACCAAACTAATATCCGGTCATTAACAGTAAGAAACTTAATCACCACACTATATATTGTTCATCTATCGCAAACTGTGTGCGACCGGCCCACTACGTGCTTCTCTCTCTGACTCGCCGACAACTTTGGTTATCCAGCTCCGCTTCCTGTTGTTGACTTCAATGTATGGTCATTAATAATACTCCGTAGTAATAATAATAACAACCTACCTAGATATGTGAAATGCTAAATATATAGATTATGCTACTTTACCTACCTAAATAATTCTTATGCATAAAAATAAAGAGATGACCACCTCGGGGATCGGATCAAATTCTTCATGAAAGTCAAACAAGCATGATATATATTTGTTGCCAAAGGAATTGGATTAAAGATTGCCGACATCTCTCGAGTCGGTTACCTAAACAATGGTCGAGATCGATATCTTATCCCACACCAACGTGAGGGGTTTAAGCAAATACCATGAATTCCTAAGTGGCTTGACAAACCAGTCGAACTTGCTTTGTAGCCAAAGCTCGGCAAAATTGCTCTCGAACTTGTTCCTGAGCGGCATGTGAACATCCTTTGGCAGGGCTCACCAGAGGTTGGCTTCTCTTTATCTCAGGTGAGGATTTGGTCCAAATCTGGATTCCCCTCTTGGTTGTTTCATCACCTAGACGATGGAAGATTGGGAAGAAGATTGGACATATGGAGAGAAAAGAGAGTTTGAGATTAAATTGATGGATTGTTATAAATTTAGGGATTTAGTTGTAAATTTAGTTATGGGTATATTAGTCATTTCATTAATGTAACGGCGTATTTAATGAAAAATTAACGAAAGGACTAAAATAGGACACGAAACCACAATTATTGGATTACATAGACGAATTCTTAAAAGTGGTATCAAGATAGACACGCACATAAACTAATGACTAAAACGTCTTTACCCATTAATAATTACAACAGCGAAAAATAACAGGAAAGAAAACACATCTAAAGCCCATGGAGGCGTTGTTGTTGGTGTGTGTTGGTGTGAGTGAGGCAAGTTAGAGATCTAATCTAATCTAATGGTGGATTTTTGTTTGGTGGCCACATCATAAATTAATTAAAGAGTGGATGGAGTAGAAGATGATGGCCTGGTTATTTATTTGAGATGAATGAGAGCCAGACCAATTCCTTATGTGAGGTGAGGTGAGGTGTGCTTGTGGCCCTCCCCTCTCTAAAAGTAGAAGATGTGGTGCGGAGAGTCGGCAGCAAGACCCATGCAATAGAGAGCTTACGAATATTTGGGGAAGGCCCAGGATAATAAGAAGTATGGGCTTGGGCTTGGGCTTGGGTTTGGGCTTGGGCTATTATTGTGGACTGGCTGGGATACGTACATTTGGATGAACTTAGAATTAGGGGGGGAATAGAAGAAGAAGAAGATTAAGAAGAAAAGGAAACAACAGAAATGGGCTCAAACTAACAATAAATTTCGCTGACACTCATACTTTTAAGTCTCGCTGTCCTATTATGATTTTATTTTAACTTTTTTATAAATTTTATTGGAGCTTAAGTAATTCTTACTGTAGTATGTAGTAATATATAAATAGTGTAATAATGTAAAATAAAGTACTTTCCGTCCGTTGTCGTCTAGATATTGCATACAAAATTTGATTGGGTGAATGAATAAGCAAAATATGAATGGATTTGTGTTATCTCTCCCAATTGGCGACAGGAATCAATATATATATATATATATTGGAGGAAAGAATGAATTCTTCTAACAGAAATTGTTTATTTACCACATATTTGGAAAAATACATACCTAAACGTACTACTAATTAACTAACTCAACTAACTAATCTATTAAACTAAAAGACTAAAACATCATTTGTAGAGATTTATTAAGAGGATAAATTTGACATTTTCACAGATGTGTTTTTACATATATGTAGAAATATACACCCGGAAAACAAAAATGGAAAGAAAGAATAAAGAAACGAATAGGAAGCGAATTAATAAAATTCACGAATAAATTCGGACAGGAGATGGGCGGTTACAGATAATAATATATCTATAAGCTTTATATTTAAAAATAGGATTTCGCGTGGACCATTCATATATATAGAAAATTCAGATTAATTATGCTAATTATACCAACAGACGAAAAAAGTAGTAATAAGTTGATCCGCCAAAGTCAAATATATTCTAATATTTCATATATAAATTCCAAAAATCAAACGGTATGTAAATATAGTAGCAGGCTAGCTAGCCAGCTAATAAAGAATTTATTGGTAAAAATGTTCAAAACTAATTACAGAGAAGCAAAATGTGATCCCGAGCATCTAGCCCAATTTCTAAGCTTCTGATATTTAAGGCACAGATATTGTGTTCAAGTCTCTACCAACCTCAATTTCATACCTTTTTAATGTATTAAAAAAAGAGAAGCAAAATGTGGAGTTGGCGTTAGAATAAATTAATACTCCATACGTGTATATATTATTTATATATACTAAAGGATGAGGTTAATTTTACTGTACATGTACAGTCTCTATCCCTTCTTAGCGATTGCAGTGTCCATTTCGCCCAATGGTACGCATTTAGGTACTAAACGGTTTAATGAGTTTGAAGCCAATGACCAAAACCGTAGATACAAAATCCTTACAGCTTCTTGAACTTTTGTAAAATATACAAATGAACCCCATGCGTCCAACAACAATCGAAAGAATGCCAAAAGTGGTCCTCATTTTTTTGATGTTCTTTGTTTTCTTTCTAACTTTTGTATTTGTTTCAACTAGGGCTGCAAACGAGCTCGAGTTTGGCTTGATAGCTCGATGAGCCTTCATGATACGGGTTCGAACTCGGCTCGATTGATTGCTCAAGTTCGGCTCGATTACTCATGAGCTGCTCGAAACATGTCAATAATTATTCAAACTACACTCGAGTTCGGCTTGATAGCTGCTCGAAATATGATACTTTGCAATTTTAGTCTCGGTGCTTTATAATTTTAGTCAACTAGGTCGTACTACTTTCAAATTACTCATTATACTTTATAATTGTAGTAAATTAGGTCCTACTACTTTAATTATTAATTACATATGTCCTAGGTTCTTTTTAGCATGTATTGGTCGATAGCTCGATAAGTAATCGAAACAAACTCAGCTCGGCTCGAACTTGGTTCGATAAAATTATCGAGCCGTAAAATCGACTCGAACTCGAAGCTTGATAATACATTGCTCAATAACACACGAGCCGAGTTCGAACTCGAGTAAGTTCGATAACGGCTCGGCTTATTTACAACCCTAGTTTCAACCAAGTCTGCATCGCAGCCGTCTTTTTTCTTAAGGGCCGATTGCTTTTCCTCAACCCCTTTAATGCATGAGCTAAAATGTTAGTAAAAATGATTAATTTTTCATGGACTTATCAAATTTTCCTTTTACTTACTTTTTTTATAAGCCTTTTACTAAGGTATAATCAACGTATTTTTTTTAAACTGAGGATGTTATTTCAATATTTGTTAGTCATTATTTATCTCAATATTTTAAAATATACGGTTTTCAACATTTAATATATAATTATATATTTTAAATATTTTAAAATTTAAATTCTAACTATATATACACAAATCTTAATTTAATATGTGCAGTATATGAGTAAATTAAACTCAATTATATCTACATGTACTTCTTTGATAATAAATTCACACGTAGGTAGCAACATCTAGTATATATATACACAACACGGGCATGCATGCATGCAATTTGAACTAGCTAGGTCATGTGATTATGAGACGAGGCAGGATAGGAAGGAGAGCTAAGGGCTCATTTAGTTGGTCGCACCTATATAGAAAAACTTTTCTAATTTATCCACTAAATTAATTATATTTTTTATGATTAAAATGTTATAATTCAGTCATAACTTGAGTTTATTTATTGTTTTAAAGGATTTATTTATCAAATATTTGGATACATTAAAAAATATTTTTCATACAGGTGGAAAGCTATTAAGTCATTGGTTTCGCACAAAACAAATGAGCCCTAAAACGTATGTGTAAGGTACTAATATCTCTTTTTTTTCTTCTTATCTCCCTTTCATGTTTCCATTATAATTTATTAATTGATTAATCTATTAAATTTTTAACGGAATATATAACGATATTAATAAATCATACTCTCCGGTCCTAGAAAAATAATCACGTTTATTTTTCAGTATTTAATTTATGTTTTTTTCTTACAACTTTCTAACTTATAAATTGTATAAATTTATATCCAGATAAAAATTTAATGTGTTTGTTTCTAAATATTTCTTTCAATATTTTTCTAACAAACTATTCTTAATAAAAACTTGAATCAAATACACATACAAAAGTCAAACGTGGCTATTATTGTGGGAATGAGAGAGTAGTAAGAGATAAATACATATGATTACCCCTAACTAGAAGCCGATAAACCTTTTGTTTTGAGACCCCAATTTTAAGGGCCCCGGTAAAAAACCAAGATAAACAGAAAAAACATGTACTAATATTTGTAATTTCATATTTTTGTTTCAAATATTATAACATTCTATTATTATTTAAAATTTTATTGCTATGTTGTGATATATATATTTTAAAAGTAATAGATTATGTAAATATAATTTTGGGGCTCCAATTTTTCTTTACACTTGAAGTCTCGGAAATCTCAGGGCAGACCCTGTAAATACATAACATGGAGAATTGAGATGACACATTTGTGTGAATTCAATAATAAAAGGCTTGGCAGCGGGGCGGACAGAATCCGTAAACAAACCGCGGATAACCGTCCGTTAGTGACGATTTTAACCGCGATTTTAATCCGCGGATTTGCGGTTACGGTTTTTTTGTATCCGTTACGTTCGTGGTTGCGGATTACAGATATAGGGTATCCGCACCGCGGTTAACCACCATCCGCGGTTTGCGGATACCCACCATCTGCACCGCGGTTAACCACCATCCGCAAGTTAGTGAGCCCATAAAATAAATCAGGCCCTTAAGTAAGAAGCCCAATAGGCCCATTCTTTACCTAGCCCATTCATTATCTTAGGGATAGCAATAGCAACACTTCCTAGTGGCATGAAGGGTGGGCTCGACCATGGCCCGAGCTTTCCCAAAGTTTGAAACCCCGGTCCCAACCCGGGAAGTGCTGAAAGCTCAATACCTTGGGAAGAAGAGGATGAGGAGGAATCCTCGGCTTACCTCGGGGCTACATCAACCGGTTTCAATGACCGCCTCGTCGAGATGACGCCCACTTACGCGGCCTCGGCGGGCTCTACATCAATCATATTGTGCGGGTTGTGTTTTTTGGCCGAGGGGGTCCGAGCATTTAACTTTTAAATTCAACTAACTTTGTGACAAATTGCAAGGTGATCCAACAAGGCAAACTTCCACAGCTTTGTCAAAGCTGCGCCCCTGCAGATTGCCCCAAAGAAAGAGGAGCCGGAGGGCTCACGCCAAGGACGTCCCAAAGGAGGGAGGACAAAGCGGCCCATAATCCATATGATACTTGATCATCCGGATGAGAAGGCCAGGCCGAGCACTTGAACAACCTCCTCATGGCCCCGGAATGTGCCCCAATAGTTTTTGATAACGGCCCCGAGGCCGGGCGCTCCTCCCACATAAGAACCCTCACCATTGAGGCTGAAATAGCGGTGCAGGGTAAAGAGGATTCTCGGTTGACACGGGGGCTCAGCCTGACATATTGTTTTGCCATGCTTTTCGCATGATGAGCCAGGAGATCCAGGGCACCCTCAGCAGGTGTACCATGCCGGTCTATGGGCCGACCAACAACCCCATACCTGTCCTGTAATCACTCTGCACAAGATGCATCACCAGACTTAGATAAAGAGGGTGTCCCCTCACCGTGGCTGAAGTATGCTTTAAGGTTGTCAAGTCACCGAGCCCCTACAATGTTATCCTCGGGATACACACTCAATCTCTCTCGACCTGCATTTGAGGCCGAAGACCATGGAAGTACGTCTTCCAACTTCACGAGGACCAATCATCATTCACACTCGCCTCCGAGTGACTCGGCCTTCCCGGTAAAAAGTCTAGAACGATTTTATGGCTATCTAACTCCGTTGGATTTGATTGACCTGTCCACGGACAACTTCGATCTCAGGGATGAGGAGAAAAGGCCGAGGGGCTCGGCAGCCGAGGAACTGAAGGAAGTGATGATCACGGACTTGCCGAGCAGTCACTGTGATTGGCACCAAGTTGCCAACCGAGGAAGAGGAGAAATTGAAGGGCTTGTTGAGGAGTTCAAAGACATTTTTGCATGGAGCACGGCTGATATGCCAGTAGACCCCAAGGTCATTACTCACAAGTTGAGCATTCCGACCGACGCCAAGCCGGTCATCCAAAGGAGACGAGGCGTCAATATGGAAAGAAGGGCGGCCATCCGGGCGAGTGGAGAGGCTCTAGCGGCGGGCTTCATCGTTGAAGTTTATTACCCTTTGTGGCTCGCCAATGTAGTTCTTGTAAAGAAAACTGATGGAACGTGGAGAATGTGTATAGACTTCACGGACTGAACAAAGTATGTCCGAAGGACCCTTTCCCTCTCCTCGTATTGATACATTGGTAGACGCCACTGGGCATGAATTATTATCTTTCATGGATGCGTATAGCGGTTACAATCAAATCTTTATGGAGCCGAGCGAATGAGAAAACTGCCTTCATAACCGACTTAGGCATTTTTGGGTACAAAATGATGCCCTTCGGCCTAAAAACGCCGGGCAACATACCGCCCTCGTCAACCGAATGTTCGAGAAGCGGATCGGCAGAAATGTTGAAGTGTATGTGGATGATATGCTAGTTAAGAGCAAAACGAAGCGAGATCATGTAGATGACCTCCGTGAGACCTTCATCGCTCTTCTGGGAGTACAAAATGCGCCTCAACCCTAAAAATGTGTGTTTGGGGTCGAATCAGGCAAGTTCCACGGCTTCCCGATAACCGAGAGGGAATTGAAGCTAATCCCGATAAGGTGGAAGCTATCCGGGCCATGGAAGTTCCCACTCGGATTAAAGAACTTCAACAGCTTGTTGGGGTGCATGGCGTCCCTCGGCGCAGCAGACACACACACGCCATGACCTCTTCACACGATTAGAATCACAGCAGGGGCTGGAGTCGCTGGACTTTGGTTGCGCGATGAATTGATGAAGACGAAGGCGACAACGGTAACAAGGTGCTATGCTCGCTTTTGCAGAGTAGTTCAGAAATCGCAACATCCAACGCCGGAGCAATTCGTGCGACGCCATCAGCCCATCACGACACACAGAAGCAATTCGTGACACCATCACCCCATCACGTGGATTCAGTCAGTGAATTCAGTCTCAGCTTCGAGTGGCATGAAGGGGCTCGACTACTGTTAAACCCCCGGTCCCAAAGCTCAGCACCTCGTCGGTGCTGTCGCCAGTGGCTCTACATCAATCATATTGTGCGGGTTGTGTTTTTTTTCCGAGCATTTAACTTTTAAATTCAACTAACTTTGTGACAAATTGCAAGGTCATAGGCCTTTTGGTTGCATGAAGATTAAAGGATTGCTCCTCCCAGTACAAATCTTATTTTTTCGGGTCCTGTGTAGTTGAACATTTTAGTTTTGGAATTGGAATTGGAATTGGAATTGGAATTGGAATTGGAATTGGAATTGGAATCTCTTAGCTACAAAAAAACTTTGTATGCATATGATTTCTATTCAAAGAAAATGTTTGGCATGTCTTGTTATTTCCTACAATTGTAAGCTATTGTGTCTAGGTCTCTTCTCAGCCTAGTTTTCTAAAGACTAATGCATGTTTGTTTATTTGCATAAGATAGTCCATTTGGTTCAGGGAACAAGTTTATCTATGTATTCTCCAATTTTGTCCTTTGACATTTTATCTAAAAGGGCTTTGAATGCAAGTTCTGTTTGGCTTGTTTATTTATATTAACACAAGCTTCTTCATGTACCTAAATCAAGTTATAGAGTATAATATTTGACAAGTGTTGTAAGTTACAGACGGATGGCTATTTGTTTAACATTTGGTATTCATTCTCTTGAAACTCATCCTTAGTTCCTTATTAGGGTCATGTTCAATCTTCTTCTTCTTTTCCTGAATTATAATAGTACATACTTGTATTGTTTTGTTGCTCTCAGCTAGTTGCCAATTCTTTTTTTTTTTCGAACGGCAATGCACTTCATTGAGAGATGCTAAGATCAAGTAGAAGTTCCAGTACAACCCTATGAGAAATAGGATCTAGCTAACAAGAAAATAAAAGAAAAAAGCAGGAAAACTGCCAAGCGAAAGGAAAGGAGGGACACCACAAAGAGCCCAAGATCCAAAGGAAACAAGAATCACCCCCCCTCCGCCCCCTTTTGAATCGGGGCTATCAACCAATCCGTCCAAGACTCATTATTTCTCAAACTCCTGCTCTGAACCCAAAGGTAAGACAATACCTGAATGTCTGCAAGAATCTTCGAAGCATGCCACGGAATATTTTGCATGGTCACCTCATTGCGGGCTTTCCAAATTACCCAAACAGTGACAAAAACAATTGCTTGCCAATCCTGTCTTGAGCTAAATGAGACCTGTAAAATAAAGTCACCACTTACTACCTCAATAAGGTCAACAGAACGAAACACCTTCGTATTACGCCAAATCGCCATTGCTCGCCAAATCTCCATCACCACCGGACAGCAAACTAGAGCATGATCCACCGTCTCGGTCACGTCAGAACAAAGCGGACATAGAATAGAATCTATCTCCAGCCCTCTCTGCCGCAACTGCGCTCGAACTAGTAAGTATCTGTGGACTGCACGCCAGATAAACACGTTCACCTTCTTGGGCACCTTGTTGCACCAGTACGTCGGGATATCGTGATTGGCTGCCATGTGAGTGTTGATCCTCCGGGAAAGGCAATGGACTGTGAACATGCCATCCGTTGTCGGGTCCCATCTCCACGTGTCCTGGACTTGCTTCTTTGGGGTAAATTCCTGTAAAAGGTCAAGTAACTTCAAAAAATCTCCTTCTGTTCTCCCCCTCAACCTCCTTCTCCAGTTCCACTCCCACCTCCACTCCCCCTCCCCCTCCCCCCACCTAACCTTCTCTAAGACTGAACACCTCTTATCCTCCTCCAATTCTTGGTGGCTACGAATTTTAAAGAGAATGAGATAGGTAACATGAAAATCGGTTCCTGACACTTTGACCATGAATGTTCATTTTACTTAGTTTCTTCAACTTGACTTGTCTGTTGATATAAGTGTGGTTGTTGTACAAGAGTCCTACTAGTATGTTGTTTCTTCTCGATTAACTTTTTTTATGTTTGATTTTTATGTAACAATGGCAGCCGAAGATTGAGGTCACCCTGAGTCCTGCTCCTCAATCTGCAGCTTCCAAGACTGATTGTGTTGCAAGTGGAAGTACAAAGGAGAAGTTATCTATGTTTTATTTGGAAATTTGGATATTACATTACTGTAAGTTTATTAGTTCTTTGGAAGTTATTGTATGTATTTTGATGAAACTATGAATGTTTAGGTATCAATAATAGGTTGCTGTAATAATCGTGGGTTAACCGTGAACTGCGGATATCCGCGATTTACGAATGCGGATTTAAAACTATAACCATAATAAGTATAACCGTAATCCGTGGATACTGAAAAAACCACGAATTGCGAGTTGTGGATATGTGAATACCGCAGATAATCCGTCAAATTGCTAAACCTAATTCAGATCATCCGTCTCCATTTATGATGTCTCATTCCTATCACCCATTATAATTAAATAATAGTATTAATCATTCCATTAAAATTTTAAGAGAATAAATAACAATGTTAATAAATTCTTCAAAACAAATAATGTTAATAAATTACAGTGGGGTCATGGAAAGGACATGGGGACACGTGGAAGTCAACAAAAACCGACCCCTTAAACACTCTGCCTCTATATTTATTGCCCTCCCGTGCAGCCTGGGGCTGCCACACTCCAATATATGCACCCAACAATTTAATTACAGCACCATCATTATTCCTTTATTAATATTCAACTACTGATCCATCCATATCCAACTCTTAAATTATCCAATTTTACTACTTCTTTCTGATTTTATATTTACGTTAATTTAATTTTTCAAGTATTTAATACCGAAATGATTATGGGAATTAATTTGAAGTAATTTCTGCATTTTTACTACTCGGGAAACTAGTTAATGATTCGATCGTAAGTAAATAATTTGACAGCTTCACTATATATTGCCGCGTCTTACTTTCAAAATTTCACACATATCGATCATGTTAATAATCACCCGCATCATCAACTGTACTATGATCATTAACTACTAATTTATTTATGTCCTTTCAGAAAAAAAGAAAAAAAACTAATAATGTATGTATATAATAGTATAAATATTATCCTAAGACTAATTCATGTTGAAATTCTAAGATAACTTATGGATGACCTAAAGTAGCACGCAGATCTAAGTGATTATTTTAGTCGCAAGACTGATTAATAGAGCGCCCACGTGAATTTGCCAACCCGTACAAAGTTGGCCCTTGAACTTTAATTCAACTAGCAAAATATTCCCTCAAATTTCTAACTCCGTTCATGTGATTGTCTTATTTTATTGATATTATATGCATTATGGGCCTCAAATTATGATACTTTCTTTTATACATTGTGCCGTAAGTGTATATATACATTAAAAATGACTTTTTTTACTATTTTATTTTAATTTCCTATGTATGTCAGATTATTAAAAAAACAAACAAAATTAGAGTACTACGTCTACATGCCAAAAATAATTTGGGTAATGTATTCATATCTTATATATCTAAATATGTATGATGTAATAACTAGTTTCACACTTAAAAATTGCCTTGGATAAAATTGTCGTCTTCCTTATTTAACAAATCTACTAATTAACAAAAAGCAGTTTACTTGTTGCAAAGTATATTACCTTGGGTAGAAAATTGAGGAATAGATTGAGACTTGAATCCAAGACTTTCACTTATGTCCCGAAGAAATTAATGGTTGACGATACAGAGGTGCGCACTCCTATGCACTCTCGACAATCCAATTCCGACAACAACGTCAAAACTCCGGAACTGTCTCGCTTCTTCAACTCGCTTCATCACCATGGAGCGTCTTCACTGTCGCCGCCCCATCGCCGATGTTTCATCTTCAACGCCGAAATCCATGTCGATCTCCTTCTTTCCTTCACGCCGAGCATGTATATGCATGAAATGACATCGATATCCTTCTTTTCTTCTTGAAAACATCAGATCTGCAACATATCACGGTGGCCAGCCGGCCACTGCGCATATTGCAACAGGAGAATTTGATGTGCCACGACAACATGTATGATGCATGACCACACGATAATGATGCACCTTCGTAATAGAATGATGCACCCTAAACTTTTATAACATCTTCATCCCTTCAAATGTAAAATTAATATAATACCCACATGAGGTAGTATGACGGACCATTATAATAAGATAATGCACCCTTAAAATGTTGCGGCTTAGAGGCATTATGATGCACCATTACATTATAGACGGTGCACAATTATGATAAAAATCAACTAGACAAGCGTACACTGGGTAAACCATTATGATGCGCTGCTCGAAGTTCATGATGCACCACTGATACTAAAACAGTGCATTATCTTTATTATAACGGTGCATCATATGGAATCGCTGACACATAATATTTGTTCTTTACTAGTAGCAATGTGACTACTTGGGTTACATCATAATACATAATGGTGCATTATCTTCTTGTAACAATGCATCATACTGTCTCGTGGGGGCATCATAATTGTTCATCTTTGTTCGTAATAATATGTTATTTGGTTTAAATCATAATGGTGCATCACATTTATTAAAATGACGCATCATCCCCAAATAATTCTACACTTTGTCTCGAGGGCGATCTACATGGTTGTAATTATGGATGAGTTAATAATTTATGGCTTGAAGTTTGGTTGAATTTTAATTTTGATTGGGCAGTTGAGTGGAGGGGGCTAATGAATAAATTATTGCATTAATCTTAATATTATATACTATATACACTATACCTCAAATTAATGGTCATTTCATTTTTCTTTGGCTTGAACAGGTCTGGTCATTTCATTTTTCTTCAGATCTGTTACAACAGTTTTTTATAGTGACGCATCATAATTTGTCAAGTGTGCATCATACTTTGTCGAATGTGCATCATTAAGTTAGCCAGACGCATCATAATTACTCGTGAAGATAATGTGTCACTGCCAGAATTTCTATCATCAGAAAAAGGTAGAAGGGGATTTGGGATTCTGGCAAAGAACTTGATGGCTCCGGCGATGGATCTAAGATTCTTGAAAAGAAGAAGAAAATATATTAAATAAAGCAAAGAAGAGGAGGCCAAAGAGAATTTTTGGTTGCATCAATCCAACATGAAGGAGGATCATTATGCAGCGTCAGGGCATCATAATACTATCGTTACGCATCGTAAATGCTCGTGCTGATAATGCGCCTAGCTAGGCCGGTCGGACTTGGTGCAGTACGACGTTATCGCGAAGAAAATAAGACGATCGCTCGGATTTCTTGGAAAGTCTGGCTCCTCGCAAAGAAAGGAAGTGGATCCGGTCTTGATGCGCTGAATCTTGATTTTGTCGAATGTAGACAAGGGAGGGCCCGACAATTCCTAAATCTCTTGCTTCTGCATTATCCTTATATCCTTAAAGTCTGCTATAGTGTGTCATGCACACTGTATAGCCACTCGAACTTAATCACTAAGTTGGAGGCTTCGGGTCCAAATACTAGCATTCGGAGTATGAATTAAGGTAAAAGTATGATTGTCAAACAGTTTGGTTATGTTTATTTTTTATTAGCTATTTTGGTATACACGTCTCCCTGTGTACACAGACATATATATACATAGACACGCAAGTTTAATTGCTAGTACTGTCAGCAACACTGCTGTCACTAAATAAAAAAGGACGTTATAATGAAACTGCATGCATAAAGATTCAGTGTTCCATATAAAACATGCATTAATGTGAAGTGTGAACTCTTTTTTGTACTCATCCGTCCTGAAAAATTAAACACATTTCTTTTTTTGGCTGTCCCAGAAAAATTGATCACTTTCCTTAAAAGGAAATTTCTCACTCTTAAAGTTACTAAACTATCCCACTTTATCTTTACTTTTTCTATCTCATTTTTTGTGCAATTTCAATCAAAGGACAATTAAGTAAACTTATTAAAAATCTCACATTCACCTTAATCTCCGCGTCCAACCAAATCCTTCAATCTTTTAGGAACGGAGGGAGTACATTTTATCGTTTAGTTAGGCCCAGGTGCCGATAGCCCACCACTTATAGTCCTACCTAGCGGGTTTAGGTCAAGGCCCATCAACCCACTAGATCCGGTGATCTATCAAGTAACTCTTATCTTCCAAAAAGGCATTCGCACTCACACATGGGTAAAAGTTGAAAAGTTAAGAGGAAAACGTGAAACATATAAAGTGAGTAGTCTTTAATATTACTACCCTATGTTTAAAATGTGTAAATGAAAGGAGACAATACATTTGAAAAGGAGAGAGTATTATATATGGAAACTAACACACTGTTGTGTTCTTGTGCTTAAAGAATTTCTGAAATAATTTAGAACTAATCATCCCCTTAAACTTTCTATCTTGTAAATTTTGCCTCTATATATTTTCCAAAAACTACACACTTTTGGTGTAATTAGTTTCCATTACAAAGAATTGCTTAATTAGCTACCTATGCATGAACCCATTAATTAACATAGGATGTCGCGCGGTTTGTTGCTTGCTCTAATATATCTTATCTCAAAACAAAAAAAAATGCTGAATAGGCTGTTACATGTGTTTGTTTGATTGTTTTTATGTAATTAATCGGATATAGTAAATAAATGAAGGCCTCCCAATTAACGGTATAATTAAATTGCAGACGTGAGCTGCTAGGGCTTAACTTAATGAACATCATGGCCGAATTTGTAGTAGCATGCTATTAATTAGTGCGAACAGGGCAGGCAAGGTTCTTGATCCCTAGCTAGCTCCTGTTCTAGCTGTTTAGGATTTATTGTTGTCGGGATATGGAAATGGAATCGATTCGAAACACAGACGTCCCTCCCTGCTGTTGCATGCATAAAATTAATCCGGTCGGGTTGACCTAATTAAAGAATGATATCAATCGATCGACTTTAATTAGTACATAGTAATTTGGTAGCTTTTGTATTAATTCTCTTGTTCTTAATATATATTGGTTGGTTGGTCAACCCTTAAGACAGCAATGTCTCTACTGCTTTCTATTCAGGCTCAAATAATATTGAATCACGTACTGCTTAATGTATGGGCCGGGAAGGATGATGAGGAGGAAAACAAACAAACAAACAAGTTACAATTACCCTACAGTTACGCACCCTCTCAATTTCTAGAAACAGGCCCAGCTCCAAAAATGAAACTGTTTGTCGTGTAAGGAACATACGTACGTGTTGAATATATATAAGCAAGCAAGCAAGCAAGGGCTAGCTAATTAACTGTGTATATATATAATGCGTAGCCAGCCGCCCAACAGAATGCTATGTCGTTTAGCTAGGTAGCTAGCTAGGTGGCACAAAAAAACAAAATAAACGGAAGTGAAAATGTGGATAATATAGACGACTGTCGAAGCCGGCAAGAAGAAGAGAATTTAAAGTTGAGCATGCTGCTGTGCTGCTGGCTGGCTGGGTGGAGCATGAGGTTGAAGTTCCACTCATGACTTGTGTACATACATACACACCTTGTTTGCTTGCTTGTCCGTTTCAGATTTGTCAACCTTCACCGATTGATTAACTACCAATTAATTAACTAATTAGTGGAGTACCATGCATCACAGGCCATGGCTAAACTGTTGCTGACCTTTCTCAGTTTTGCAGCACTAGATATATACTTCAAGTATACAAATGGTGAAAAGCGTAACCATTGAAGTTTATGAAAATTATAAATTTACTACTCAAGTTCATTTTGTATAAAAAATATCACCAATATTTTAATAAAACGAAAATGAACTACAGCGAAAAATTTAGAGATTTCATAAACTTTAAAATAAAATTACCCCATCATTCTACAAATTTAGAGATTTCATAAACTTCACCGATACTTTTGCAATTCCCACAACAGTGAAACATTATCAAAGTCAAAGAACATAAAGGGCCGCTACTCCACTTAGTACATTTCAATGAAATACTCCACGATAAAATACCCCATCGTCCTACTAAAATTGACACAATTTCACTTTTGATGAGTTATTTCAATAAAATTGATACGTTTTTTTTTTAAAAAAATATTTTTAAATTAACTTTAGGGGATATTTAGTTCAAGGATTACGAGAATATGAATTTTCAAAATCCCACAACTCCATAGTTACCCGTGTTTGGTTTATTTTGTAAAATAATTCTCTATTATTCTCAAAATCATAGGTTTCCTCATCCTTCACAAAATATTGGATTCAAAATACCACCTATAATTAAGGTATTCTTAGAATCCATAGAAATATTATACCTAAATATTACAACACATCAAATTTTATATATTTACACATTTAGTCCCTCAACTTTGAAAAATTTATGAAATGGTCCCTGGTGGCGGATCTGTTTGAGTAACCGCCACGTTTCGGTTATGCTGACATGTCCTGATGTTAACGGATGACATCGAGTTAATTCAGAATTCGAGTCGGGATTAATGAGAAATGGATTAATGAGAAATAGAGGGGAGGTCCTCTGTGATGGGAATATTCCGATGATTGCTAGTAAGTGGTGGTTAAAACGTTACCATTTTAGGTGTAGATAATGAATGTATTTATAGTCTCAAATCTGAGTGGTATTATTGTAATATCTCAATATGGAGCGATAGTGTGTCAGAAGAGCGCGTGTCTTTACTAAGTTCGGGAAGTATAGTCCGGGAACTTCCTTAAGTATAGTTCGGGTTCTTTATGTCCGGCGAGGTCATTGTGCGTATTTACCAGTTTTTTAATGGGCCCTTATTTTGGGCTTTTGTTTGGGCCTTTTGTTAGGCCTTTTTACGCGGATTGGGCATGGCGGCCATCAGTCCTTATAAAATTACGGACATGTTTGGTCCATAAACTTTCGTAAAAGTTACAAAATGGTTCCTAAATATTTCATGGATTCTAAAAATCTGTAAACACGAAAGATTTTCAATTTATGGATTTCTATATATTTTCCGTCATTGTTACTTTCTATATTTTCACATTTTATGGATTACTAAAATCTCTCAACCAAACGCCATATCACCTTATTATTTTTCTCTTCCCATGAGGTGAATCTACCTAGTGTTGTATTTGCAACTTCCTTGAATTTTAAGGACTCAAGAGCTAAGCCCAAGGAACATGAAGGAAGAGTGACTCAAATCTTTTTCATCATAATTTGAGCCCAAGAAGAACAAAGCACTTTGGAAACTTGGAGGACTCAAGTGACAAGATGAAAGAAGTTGGAGGAGAATGGATAATTTCATAAAATTTACACCTTTCAACTCTTAAGGTTTCAACTAATCAATTGTCCGCTAATACTAGAAATAAATTAGACAATTATTATAGAATTAATTCTTCATTTAATTTTATTTGTAATTTTTATTTTCTTCCTAGCCTAGGTCATTTCCCTACCTATAAATAGGGGTTATTTTTACACTTTTAGGGAGACTTCATATATGAAGAAATCACTTTGATTTTGAGCGAGCGTCTAGTGACCAACAATTCCCGATTCTCCTGCCTTTCTACCATAGTCTACACTTGTCCGCCCAAATTGTCGAAAGTGATGAAACAAAATGTTATCTCTTTCTTTCCTTTCATTTTATATTCCTTCTTTCTTCTTTACACCTCCTTCTTGCTCGCATGCTTCACCACTTCTTTTGTCCCATTTTGCCGCCTCCTTTACTTTCTTCAAAGGGTAAACTTTTCAATTTTTCTAAATTTGTAATTTAGCCCCCAAACTTTGCAAAGTTGCAAATTAATCCAACCGTAACTTGCATAACTTCCAAACCGCTCCACCAACTGAAATGAAATCCGAATGCCATCACCGAGACCTCAACACACACACACAAAACATAACATGTTTAAAATGAAGTCCCGGTCTTCACAAAATTCACTAATCCCGGTATTAACGCTTAATCTCACAAATTAATTACGTACTTACTGGGCGTTGGTAACACACACTGTCGATACACCGGCGTCGCTTTCCTTCGCCGCCTCCTCATCTCCCATTCGTCTCCCACTACCTCCAGTCACACCCTACCCACTATTTTCGCTCATACTCTATATATATACGAACATGCACCCATATAGCGCTTCAGTCGCCTCCCTCCTCTTTCTTTCGAGTGACCACCATCGCCAGCCCAAGTCATGCGCTCCGCTCCTAACTACTATCACTTTGTCGCAATCTCCCCACCATTGTAGCTCTCAGTTGCAAGCTTCGGCATCTCAGATATGGGTGCTCATTAAATTAAACCTAAACTTTAATTGTAATAGTAGTAATTATGTGTTAGTATTGAATTACAAATATAAGGTGAAATTGAAATATTAAATCTGAACTTTAACGGTCAATACACGATTTTAACAGTTAGATGGAGAATTGTATATTGGGTGAAACTTCAGCGGATATTTTTCAACAAATTCCAAGTACAGAATGTAAACCGTATATTAGGGTAAATCTGAGGCATTATATATATATATATATATATATATATTATTTTGTTCATTCTTACCCTTAGAATTCAATATCTTGTCTTAATAGTGATAATAGTAAAAGTAACTAGGCTGCTAGGGTTTCTCCAAACCACAAGCATGTCGCCCCATCTACTGCTGCAATCAGTGGACTCTTGATCAGCTCGCTCACCATTGTTTTTGGCAGCGAGTCGATTCCTCTCTTTTTCAGCCGGCGAGTCTCTCGGCGTTGTCTTTTTCGCTCCTACTTCGTGTTAGCCTTGGGAGTGATTGGTACCGTGCGGATCACTAAGCCAAGGAGGACGACTAGCCTCGTTAGCTCTTTCGAAGGAGGAGGACGCTGCAATTGTGGTCGCGGCTGTGCATCAGCGGTCATCTGTGGAGGCTTGTCTGGCAGCGAAACTTTTGCTCCCGGACAGAGGTTTTGGCTTCAGCAGTACGGGCAGGTTGGCACGGTCAAGTGAAAGCACATTTTGCTACGGATGTGGAAGTAGTAGTTTCAGGTTTGCTGGGAGCTCTGCTGGAGGCTCCTCTCGCTTTGGAGAAATGAGGATTTTGTGTAGGCTATTCGGGATCTGGATCTTCCTGGATGGTTGAAGTCTCTGTTTCAGGGATTGAATTGATCCCGGTGTCTTCTTGATTTTGTTTGTTGCAAGTTGTGTACTTGACCCAGCTTGGTGGGGTCTCTCTGGTTTGAATGAGTCTCATCAATCATTGGAGAAGGAGGTCGATACTATTGGAAGGGGCGTCCCATCGGCCCTTCTACCCCTATCCATCCACGATTATCTCAAGGCTCGCAGATTTAGCCATAGAGATGTTTTTATGTTTAGTTTGTTTTTATTGCTCTTGCACTCTGCTTTTCTTTCATCTGGGTTTGTTTGCCTCCTGCGAAAGGACTTTTTGTTTCTTTTGGCCGTTTGTTTGAACTCCTCCCTCGCTTTATTTTAATGAAGTTTTGGTTTCTCGTTAAAAAACTAAAATAAAAAATCTTGTCCTAACAGTTTATGATCTCTATCAACATTTCTAAACGTACAAAGGAAAGCAAAGGTGTGGGCAGAAGTAGCATTACAAGGTAAGCTAGAGAGAGAGACCCAGTCTTGCAGCAGGCGGCCGTCAGCTTGTGTACTGTATCAAACCTGCATGGATGGACACGCAATGTTGATTTAATTACTTGTTTGATTGGAGTAGCTAGTAATTACCAGAATATATATATATATATATATATATATATAGTAGTACTACTAATCACAACTGTTTCTTCACTGGATCCATCATGACTATTAATACGTACGTACTTCCCCGGAAGTTATAACTTGGATCATATTAGCGATTACCATATGCTGCCTAGCTAGCCAAGTTTCTGGTCAAAACCGTCCACTTATAACAGCTAATAAGTCAAAAATGAAAATGGACGTACATGCATGCAATGCAGTTGATAATTAATACGAGATGAGCATATGTCACTCACTACAAGTTTTCATTAGAATTCATATATAATCATGGATCGATATGATCTTAATTATATACCACAACGATCTAGCTCCTTGTATATATTATTAATTCTAAACTGATACTCTAGTTATTAAGAATAATTAATGGGACTAGATCAATAAATAGCAAGACCATTAGTCTATAGTCTCATGACTCACATGGTAATTAAATTGGGACAATTTTTAAATTAGTTGAAAGACTAGCTAGACTGAATAAAAAGTTTAAATACCGATTCGTGACAACTTGTAAAGTTCAGTAGCTTTATAGTGCTTTTTTTATACCAAAACAGTAAATACTTAATTGTTTCATGTATTAATGCAACAGGCAGAGCTATAACAAATAATACTGAAAAAATTGTGGCATGTATGATCTTCACTTTTACTAAAAGACCGATCGATCAGTACAATAACATACTCCACTATATACTATACTACTATTCAATGCAAACTGGTATCGATCGACCGTCAATAATACTGTATTATTTTCAAGCCTTTAATTTTGCTCAATATATACTAAAATAACTTTCGTCTTTGCGTCCATGTACGTACGTTATACCTGTGCTGTGCATATAGGAGTAGTACGTATCTGACTCCAATTTTCATTTCGAATAATTATTTTTAGAAAAAACAAATCTTAAAAATATACTTGAAAATTGGAAACATTCGGTTAGTATTGGCATACGAAATTTCATTAATAATTGTTACGTTTTCATTTTTTTAAAAAAATTACCTCATTTATCATATTATCCAAGCTTTAATTCTCTCTTCATTCAATTCAACACACAATTTCAAAAAAAATTATTTTCTATTTCAACACACAATTGCATTAATTCTACACAATCTACTACTGTCCCTAATCATCAGATTCAGTCAAACGTAGCTAATAAATATCCGGAAGGGAGAGCAAGTAATTTTTCCTTGCAAGATTAAATAACTATTGGTCATAATATTAGCCCACGATATATATATATATATATATATATATATATATATATATATATATATATATATATATATATCCATCGTTGAAGGGAGATATATATATCGATATATATATATATATATATATATATATATATATATATATATCATATATATATATATATATATATATATATATATATATATATATATATATATATATATATATATATATATATATATATCACACACAGTCCATTGTTGAGCGTTGAAGAACACAATCCATGGGGGTACCTAGCCAAAAGCTATGTGCAAATCTATTCATTAATTAGTGTCCATTCTTGAACGTGGAAGATCATGTTCCACCGGGTACCTAAAAGCTAGGGGTGAGAATGAGCCGAGCCGAGCCTGGTCCCGGCTGGCTTGAGCTCATGAAGTTGAGGCTCGGCTCGAATTCTACTCGAGCCTAAAATCGGGCTCGAGCTCGGCTCGTGAAAAGCTCTAGCTCGGCTCGAAAGCTCGTGAGGCTCGATATATATGGTTGAAGTAAGCTCGTTTCGGCTCGGTTCGATTATGCTCAAACCAAGCTCGTGAGGCTCACAAATTCCTTACTTGTACAATATGAAGGTATTATGGGTATTTCCATGAGGCTCGTTGGCTCGAGCTCGGCTCGAAAGCTCATGAGCCTCGATATGGTTGTTGGGTAAGCTCGTTTTGGCTCTGCTCGAACCAAGCTCGTGAGGCTCTTTAAGGCTCGCGAGCCTAACCGAGCCGAGCCTCTAAAGCTCGGGCTCGGATGGTATAATATACGAGCTTAAAATCGACTCGAGCTCAATCCGGCTCGGCTTGTTTCTCACCCCTACTAAAAGCTATACGCACAGGTAACTATTAACTCATTATCCCAATTGTCAACAAGTCAAACAAATTATCCCCAAAAAATGTAAAATTTCATTCTCATGTCATTGTTGGTGGCGATTGACTGGAATTTCCAACAAAACTCATTTTTTAGAGCGAATTACAGTAAACCACGTTCCAATCTCTCAAATTCTATTGACAATCAGATTTCCACCAAACCCTAGAAATGTGTTTTGCACCTTAGCGTTGATAAATACTCAATTCAAACGAACCAAGCTCGTGAGGCTAAAAAATTCCTTACCTGTACAATATGAGGGTATTATGGATATTTCCATGAGGCTAATTTTCTCCCAAACTTTTACAATAAAACAACAATTTAAAAATGAATGGGAAACTTGTGGGGTAAAAGTTTTTGGAAATTGTATAAAGTTAAATTGTTATTGTTTTGTTGTTGGATTTTTCATATTTTAGCAACCATTCTCATCAAGGGCTGACGGCTGACCTAGGGTGGGTTAGTGGGGGCAACTACCCCCACCGAATATTTACAAAGTACAAGGTATATATATGTACATCTTTATAAATTTGAATTCTATTTATTTGTTTTGTCCATACAAAATTACTACTAAACACTTATTACACATATATTCATAAACTTTAGCTGAAAGTACACACTCAACCTCCTACTTTACAATCTAATCACTTCAACCCATTGACTCCACTACTATTTAAATTCTCCATCCATACTTAAATAATTGGTCCATTTAGTTTTCAACACTTAATTCGAGTCAAATGCAAGCTCAAAAGTTAAATGAACCAATTAATTGAGCACAAATCGGGTAAAAAGCTACATTAAAGAAAATTTGCTCCCACAACAATTTGATCATAGATCTGCCCTCATATGTGGTTATATACCTTAATTTCTGTATACTGTCAAACTCTTCAATTATTTGTGAATGAAAGCGAGTATATATGAAG
This sequence comes from Stellera chamaejasme, assembly GCA_024586325.1. Lineage (NCBI taxonomy): Eukaryota > Viridiplantae > Streptophyta > Magnoliopsida > Malvales > Thymelaeaceae > Stellera > Stellera chamaejasme. Next base: position 4,784,557 of record CM044982.1, on the reverse strand, counting down.
CGTTAGTTGAAGTGAAGCAAAAAGTTGATAGCATTATGCCCAAAATAACAAAGACTTAGAAATGAAATAAGAGATGGAGTACATATCCTTTTGTGGCAAATGAGACAAGTGTCTATTTCAACCAAATAAAGATGGTAAGATTAAAGGGGGAGTGAAGATGCACTAGCTGGCTAGCTAGTGTGTTTTGTAATCTCTCTACCACCTCCATTCTGAAACGCCATGAGACATGGTATAAGAAAGCCCCACCTACCAGAAGTTATGTTCATCAGTTTCTTTCCACACGTCTTCCCCAGATTTGCATCTAACAGTTTTTTCAATCTCCACTCTTGAATTTATTGCACACCTTCATCTCATGAGATCAGTACTATCACATCTCCACTTTCTTAATTATCCTAGTTAACTACATGATCATATATACTTCTATTAAACATCCTTTTTGGTAGCTTAAACTACATATATTTGGTACCTCATCCACATTTAGGATCGATTAACAACAACAAGTTTACTATACAATACATCCCGGTCCACAAAAAGTGACACATATGTTGTGCTCCCTTTTCAAGGATATGTAGGATCTTGTGTGCATGATTCTGGTCTGACGTGTGTTTGATATCAATACAATATTCTTTTAATGAACCACTTACTAAATTGATTAATGATTCACGTAAATTTCCCAGCTAGCTAGCTTTAACTTCAATTCTACACTAATCGTACGTTGAGTGAATATTAAGCTAGCTACTTGTATCTTCCTCGTCCATTTGCATTAGTTTATTGCGAATCTACAATATGTTTCCTTCCCGGCCCTTTTAATTTCCTATATAATTTGAAGGATTTTATTTTATTTTTACTTTTGTTTTGATGTAGGGAATTAGTTAAATTGATATGATTAACCTTTGGATTTGAAAGAATCTTCATTATGGGATTGAAGAGAGGATGAAAACCCTATCTCCTTGTACTCCTCTCCATGCGCCGCCAACACCATATGTGGAGTATTGCTCCGACTAACGGTGCTGGCGTAGAGGAAGGAGGCTTTTCTCCAACGTGGTGCATGCTTCTCGAAGATGCACCGCCAGCCCGTGGTGTCATCCCCGTTTTTTATTCCGGCATGATGGCGCCATTTCGTTTCTGGCCATGGCGAGATGGCCTTCTTGTGACGCCATTCTGCTTTTCCGGTGGTGGTGCAGTGTGTTTCCTCACCTCCGGTTCAGCCTTCTCGCCCTCAGTAGCCAGGGTGGAGCTTGACTTCGGCGCGACAGCGCCGGTTTGCTTCATGTCATCGCAAGATGGCTCTCTGTTAACCAAACTTCTCCTAGTACGATCTATTCCGGTCGGGGCTGCTGACTCTAATAAATGCAGGAAGACGCCACGATTCTTGAAGGATGTGAACGTGATGGTGTCCACTTTACTGGCATGTTTCACAAAAGAGCATGCCCCGTTAGCGAAATGATGGTTTCGTGTAGGTTGTTTAGGATATGGATCTTCCTAGGCAGCTGAAGTCCCTGTAATTAGGATTTAATTGATCTCAGTGTGTTTTTGTGCTCTTGTCTGGTACAGATATCACACTCGTTCCAACATGGTGGTTTCTCTCTGATGTGGAAGAGAACTGCTAGTCGGTTGAGCGAGCACGACACTGATGGGGTTGGTATCCTGTTATCATCCCAACCCTTCTCCATACCTCATCATCACAAGGAACGCAGCTTAAGCCACGAAGGCGTTTTTGTCCATTGTTATGCTAGTTGTTTTGCTTCATACTTTTGTTTCATTCTCGTTTTGGCGTCTCTTTTGCCTTCTGGATGGAGTTTTCGTTTAGCTTGTTTCGTTCCGTCGCGTTTGAACTTCCTGTGTTTCTTTTGCCTTTAGCCATTTAATAAATTTATACCTTTACCACCTCTCAAAAAAAAACTTTGGATTAGATTACTGATCCCTGTAGTTTGTCTTCATACATAATACTAAAACATAGAATGGTGATGGCCGGTCGATCACTGAATGAAAATATGCCACTTCCAATGATCATTTCCAATTTTCTAATACCTAATATGCAATGCATGAAACTTCAGTGGAACGCCAAATTAAACGAAGGATTTCCCGAAGAGACGACCTCGCCCATGTATGTATTTCCCTTCTTTCCAAAGTAACAACTGGAAGAAGAAAATGAAGAAGAAGAAGAAAAAAAAACCTTCCTACCCCCCTCAACTATACAAATATTTCCAAAATGACCCATAAAGAAGTCGAGACTGTTGCAATCAGTCACCGTGGTCCGTGAATCAGTTCCCTCATTTCCAATAAATTAAATTAATCTATATGTTTCTGGCTTGGGCGGTGAATTTGATTGTATCTACGGCGAACTTTGCTCCACATCAACAACTAAAGCGGCTCCAGTCAGCTCCTTAGCCCTCTCTGCCTCCAACTCCCAGTCGGTTGCAGCCAGAACCAGCAACATAGTAGCCATGCACGACCCCTGCGCCGCCAACAGCCCCATCCACATACCCTCGAAATCGAACCCTGCGTAAAAGGCAAGGACCACCGCCACCGGCATTCCGACCAGGTAAAAGCACCCCAAGTTTATGTTCGCCCCTACTTTGGGCCGAGCTGTTCCTCTCAGAACGCCGCAGCCGGTGGTCTGCGGGCAGTTTCCGAGTTCGCAGAGTCCGATAATGGGCAAAACCAAAGACGTTAGTTTGATGATGTCTGTGTCTGTGGTGAACATTGTCGCCCACACGTGTCTCACACTTGTAGCGAAAGCTAGAGCTGAGAATCCCAGAAGGAAGCTGAAACAGAGCCCAACTATGGCCGCCAGCTTAGCCCTCTGGGGTTGATTCGCTCCCAGCTCATTTCCCACCCTCGTGGATACGCTGAAGCTCAGGGAAGATGGGAATATGTAGATGAGAGAAGTAGTCTGAATCAAAATCCCCATGGAAGCAACCGTGGCTCTAGGGTTCACCAACAGCCCGCAGAGCAGGATCATAATCTCGTACCACCACCACTCGAGGCAGACGGAAATGCAGTTGGGAATCGCCAAATTGAGCAGAGATTTCCATTCTCTGAAGCATTCCATGGAAAATCCTCCCCAAGTCTTCTCATGGACGCGGGAGACGACGATGTAGAGGATCAAAGAGGCCACAAGATTGAAATTGGTCCACGCACCGCTCAAGGCGACGCCTTTGATTCCAAAATCGAGGCAATTCACGAGAAGGTAGTTGATGGGTATGTGGAGAAGGATTGATAGAAATGCACAGAAGGTGAGAGGAAGCGTGATGGATTGTGTTCTGAGATAAATCCTAAGTGGGTGTAGAACAGATTGGGCTAGGAGGTCAGGAACAGAGTAGAGGAGGAAAGATTGAGCTTCGGTGGCTATGGCTTGATCCTGGCCGCAGAGGATGAGAATTCGCCTCACATTGAGCCAGAGGAGGATGATGGGAAGGCAGGTGAGAATGAGCAAAAGCATAGTTCTTTGCAGGGTGAGGCCTAGAAGCTTGTATTTCTTGGCACCAAAAGCTTGGCCGCAGATAGAATCCATTCCCATGGCAAGGCCGGAGAGAAGAGAGTATCCTGTGATGTTGGCAAAGCCGAGGGCGAGTGAACCTCCAGCCAAAGGCAGCTCCCCAAGGCGGCCGAGGAAGAGCATGGAGATCAATGAGCGAGAGTAAAGCATGAGGCCGGTGAGAATCATGGGCAGAGCAATTTTAGCAATAGAAGAAGCTTCGTTGAGCCCCAGAAACAGAGGCGACTTGTGTTGTAGAAAGACTTGGTGGGGATCATCTTGATCATGAGATTTGTGGGGAAGGATTAATGGTTTGTAAAGATGATGGTGTCCGTTGGCTTTGCTGTTGGGCGAGGGAGGGGATGAGTCGGCTGAGTGGCACATTCTTCTTCCGGGGTCAACAATTGAGTTGGACTTACAGAGGACAAAAAGGAGAGCAGAGTTGGTAAAAGGAGGAGAACACAGAAATGGGGGCAGGGGAGGGGGATTTATAGAGAGAGCCGGCCACTGAGTGAGTTACTTTTCAAATTTTAACAGTAATTTTGAAGACGCGCAACTTGTTTGGTTATCTTATGGGTGCTGTATCCAGAGCCGGCCAGCCGACACTGGCTAACCGAGATCCTCCATCCTACTTTCTCATATACTTTTTCTTTATCTTCTCTATTGTAATTAATCGATGCTTAATTATTTTTTTTATTTTTTTAAACAATAAGTAACTTTAAGTGTGCAGTAGTATTGTTTGACGATCACGGAATTTTAAGTAATATAGTTGAAAGTATATGTTTTGATCATTTGATCGACATTTGAGAAGAAAAAACAGAGTCAAGTGTAACTAATTAACTTTTTTTTTTGTTACACAAATGGAACTAACTTTAAGATAAATGGAAGATGGAAAATTCTGTGGCCAACAACATAGTTGAGGATTAGTTCTCGGCGTCTACCTAATGATTAAGCTCATATAATTATCAATACAGGGAATTTCAAACTTAGAACTTTTTAAATGATTTAATAGATAATTCACCTCCTATAATTCACACGTGAATTAGTCAATAATTCACCTCATCTAATTATGACCTGAGGTGATTTTGATGAGGTGTGAATTTCAATAATTCATCGTAATTTTTTTCCTCTTCTCACCATCGTCATCTCTTTCCTTTTCAACAATCAACCATCTCGCATACCTTCTCTTCCGACAACACATATTTACATGGAAAAATAAATGTTAAATTCACCACAAATTCTTACCATTTTTCATGGGTGCCTTAAACCTTACACAAGGTGAATTAGAAATGAAATCTAATTTATTAGTGAATTAGATTCATTTTCGGTAAATTACGGATTGAACATTTTTTAAGCTTGAAATCCCCTAATAAATGATTAAATGATAAAGTTGATTATGGAAAGTTTTCTTTCCAAAAGTTCATCTATTTGTTTTGACGGTTTCACAGTATTTAATCTATGATTTTTTTGTGAATGTTTAAACATTGAAAATGAAATATTTCAATTGTGTATCATAATTTAAAATCTAAATTTTCTAAAAATATTTTTTTCTATAGTTTTTTTAGTGTTTATATTTATTAAAATTTGAGTCAAATAATAAATCTTGAAACAATAAAATCAAATGGATGAATTTTTTGAGGACAGAGATGGAATATGAAGAAAGTCTATTCTATGCTATACACTTCATGGTAGTGTGTAAACAGCACTACTACAAGGTTTTTATTTTTTATTTTTTTATACTACAACTTCAACTTTCAAGGGGTTTTTCATTTGTATGCGAGCCATGCAAAAGTGTTCAAGGCTGGAAGAGACCCGATTGTATTTTCATTTGTTTTTTTTTCCTTTCTAATTTTTACTTTTACTCTCATTAGCGGGCTTCAATCCTTGAGGTGGAGGAGAAAATTTTTCATCCATTTGTGATAAATTCACCAACTATGGTATCTCAAAAGTCAAACCTCACCCACCTCGAGGCCCTCACCCGGCCCTTCACGTCACGAGCTCGCCGGAGTTCGTTACTGGGCGGTGGCTGCGCGGTGACGGATTTCGGCGGTTCGAGTGGCGGTTGGTGCGGAGGCGGATGGGAAGACGTTTGGCGATGGTTTCACGGTGAACGGAGCTCGGTTGGAGAGAAAACGGTGTCCGAGTCGACAACGGTTTCTTGTCGCGTTCTCCTCCGTTCGGGTACCTCCCCGGCGAGGATGGCTCTCCTGACTCGTGGTGGTGCGGCGGTGATGATGGAGTTAGAGTTTGGAATCGAAAGTGTTGGAGGAGAGTAGGAGAAGATGGAGCCGGCGGTGCTGCTTTTCGATCCTCTTTTTCTCATCTCCGGCACCGTCGCCTTTCCCTCCACCTCCATGGCCGGTAGACGTCGGTGGGGAATCGAAAGGCCTCTAGATGGCTGCCATTGTCGGCAACTTGGCTCTATGCTGGAGGCCCAAGGCTGCGGCTAGGCTGTAAATGAGCGAGCCGAGCTCGAGCTGCTCGGCTCGAACTCGGCTCGATAGTTTTGATCGAGCTCGAGTTCGCTTCGATAGCTCGACGAGCCTTCATGATACGGCTCGAACTCGACTCGATTGATTGCCGAGTTCGACTCGATTGCTCGAATCGCTCAAACGTGTCAATAATTATTCAAACTACACCCGAGTTCGGCTCGATACTCGAAATATGATACTTTGTAATTTTAGTCTTGGTGCTTTATAATTTTAGTCAACTCGTACTACTTTCAAATTACTCATTATACAACATAATTGTAGTAAATTAGGTCATACTACTTTAATTATTTACATATAAATTATCCTAGATTCTTTTTAGTATGTATTGCTCGATAGCTCGATAAGTAAACGAACCGAACTCAGTTTGGCTCGAACTCGAATTCGAAGCTCGATAATACATTGCTCAATAACACACGAGCCGAATTCGAACTCGAGTAAGTTCGATAACGGCTTTTTTATACTACAACTTCAACTTTCAAGGGGTTTTTCATTTGTATGCGAGCCATGCAAAAGTGTTCAAGGGGTTCCTTTCTAATTTTTACTTTTACTCTCACTGTTGCGTTAAGTTTGATAGAGGGTTTTTGGGGACAGAAGAATTGTACTCGCAGAATTGTGTGCGCGTGTGCACGCAGGGTTTGGGCGCGCGGTTTCAAAGTCAAGATCTGGCGCAGTTTGTGCTGTTAAAAACATTGTGATTCATGCCGTCACGCCGAGAACTAGGACTTCGTCTATATTAGTATCCGTCTTACACAAATACATTAGTCTCTTACTTTCACCCAACTCTATTTTCTTAGTTTATACTCCATCCATTCGCAAAAAATTGTACCGTTTAACTTTATTGTTTTAAAATTTAATGTTTAACTCAAATTTTAATAAAAATTAACATTAAAAAAAATCAGAAAAAATATATTAAAAAAATTTAGATTTTAAATTATGATATGCAATGAAATTTTTGATTTTTAATGTCTGTAGAGTCATACAAAAAAATCATAGATTAAATACTTTGAAATTGTCAAAACAAATGGTGGAATCTTTTGCGGATGGAGGGGATACTACACTCTCCGTCCCATACAAATTGTGGTGTTTGATTTTAATGTTTCAAATTATAGTGTTTGACCCAAAAGTTTACTATGATAAACAGTGAAAAAAATTCTAAAAACAATATATCTAGAAAATATAGATTGAAAATTATGAGAAATGTATGAATCATTTAACTTTACATATCTAAAAATTAATAAAAATAAATAATAGATTAAATATTGTGAAACTGACAAAAAACTACAATTTTTATAGGACGGAGGAATACTATATTGGTACAAATCTTCAAGTTCTTGTAATTATTTTGTTCTTGTTTTTTTTATATAAAGGAGGTAGAGGATTGAGGATACTAGATACTCGAACTCGAAACCTCTACAAGTGTTTTCAGGAACATGACTACTAGGCCAAAAGCTCATGACATTTTGCTCTTGTTAATGGATAATATTTTCCTCCAATTCGGGATAAAGGACTTTCCTCTGACTTGTATACGTGACATGATGTTAATGGTTGATGTCATCACTGTTCATTATGAGACTGTCACTATTAATAATGAGAATGGTAATCCCATAACTATTAGTGATAATATCCACCATCAATAACATCATACGTATATAGGTTGTAGGACTTTCCTCCAACTGTTAGAAGAAGATATTTCCCCGTTAATTACTCCTAGAGTAATTAATCAAACTCAACAACGATATTACTCCAACTCATATTTTGTTTATGAAATGAAGAGCTAGCTCCTTTAACTAGCCAGTCAATCAACTCTGCCTCGAAATACTCACAATAACATATACATGCTTAATTATATAGTTAGTCTGTATCAAAAAAAAACATAGGTAAGAGCATCTACAACAATGCTAGCTATCACACTTTTAAGTCAAATATAACTAGTAAAAATAGAAAAAAATGCACAAATCTTTGATCCAACAATACTAGCTATCATGCTAGCCATAATAGCTTTTGCTAATTGACTATCCAAATTTATGAGTGAAGAGAGAGAATTTGTTGATAGTCAAAAAATGAATGTGATTGATTTCAACATAATAATAAATATGAATACCTATAATATCTAGCATTGATTTGTTGACAATGTTAAACACACTAGCCAAAATAGTTTTTTTGTTATTTTAGCTACAATTTAACTTAAAATTAGCTAATATTGTTGTAGATGCTCTAATGGCACCATATACGGCTAGGACAATAAGAAAACGTGTTTTGAAAATGTACCAACAATTTGGGTTTCAAGAATATATAGTAGGAGAATAAGGAAACTTTTTTGCATTAACTTCGAACTCCCTTAGATGATTTTTTTTAAACGGGAATGACTATTCATTCAATGGCTAACAGTCGCTGGCTGGATAAACAAACTAAGTAGGAATAACATCTAGAGAACTACTTTTGCTATTTGCAGGAGTCGAGCAAGATCAAACCTACTATCTCAATAGCTTAAGGCTAGTGAGAAAAGTAACCCTAGTAATAACAACGAAAATGAGTTTAACGAAATACTAGATAACATGAAAACCAGGGTGATAGAAACATCAAGTTGATAAATGGTAGAAATCCACAGGTGAAGTTGATCTTCGCAAGTGCTCTCAAAATGTCATAAGGCTTGATTTAAGGATCCGTCCACAACATCGGAATTAGAGATCGAGGCTTCCGTCCCCCTCCACTAAAGCAACGAAAACGTGCCCAAAAGAGTATGTTTCCTGCAAGGTATCCCAGAGAGCACTGAAAAACATCAAACCCAACCTGCATAAACCATATCCTATAGCAACTAAACGCCACTTTCCACTGAAAATCCAAAGTGCGAAACAAACTGCGAATGATTGGGTCGGACTTTGCATCTCAATCTTCCGAGAACGTTGGCCTCATGGGGTCAGGCAAGGAGCATTGGCGCTCATTGCTGGTTCCTGCGTCTCCTCCTGCGAGACTTTCTTGCAAACACCCACCATGGATCGCTTGTTACCTCCACCACGACACCCACCATAGTCCAGACCAAACCCAGACACCCACCAAATAGAACACACCTCCTGAAAAACCTTCAGTGGACAAACCTCCCGAATCTCGTTAGCTCCAGGTCAAATTACCCCTTCTGTAAAAGTCCTCCACCTAAAAACATCCATCCCCACCCCAGCCGGCTGTAGCCTCCCTTTCTCACCGTTTACAAAGATCAGGAGCCCATCTGGTCGCACCCACCCAGGCAGCTCGTGAGAAGGCAACTCTCCGGCCCGAAACTCTAGACTCGACAGGCAGAGCCCTAGCCAAAAGGCTAGAGAAATCCATCCCATTACCCATCATCGCACATTCCAGGGCCACCGTTCACCGGGAATTAGGTTGGCGCACCCATTCTCCTTGTGAAGGATCGTCCCTCCCAAAGAAAACGCGAATAGTAGCTCGCGCTGCCATATCTGATTGGTCGAGGGTCCACCATCTCAGTATCGCGGCACCCCTGTGGGGGGATACATCGCTGATAAATAGCGCCACCGGTGCGGCGTCGCGGGGCCACCAGAGGACCGAAAAGCAAGCGATGACAACCTAATTAATAGCCCCCAGCTCCTGCATAGAACGGAGAGCCATCGAGACGCCAAAGACCCGAACCAACCACCGGGAGGACTCACAAATCCAAAGCCAAAACGCACACATCCGTCGTCTAAATCGAAGCGGCGATGGCGCCATCGAAGAACTCATGAAACCCTGTAGAACCCCCTAGATGATTGAGGGCTTTAATTTGTCAATTTGATGGCCAAAACTTTCAAACCCCTTGAACCCGCCGATGTCCGAATACGGCAAACAATATTAATTAAATATGAACGAAGAATATAACCTTAGTATATTTGCTACATATACTTGTCGAAACCAAATTTGTTAACCGCTAGCTAGCATACAAAATGTCAAAAACAGACTTGTTGGCTCGGTGGAAACACAAAAAACAGAACAGAACAGAACCCCTCCCCAACAACAACAACAAAAAAGAAAGGATTTTTTTTTTTTGTTTAAAAAAAACGAACGTTCGGTAGTAATGGATTTGAAAAAGAAGTCAGCAAAATATCTGGGAATTTTGAGTTGGAAAATTTCCAAGTCATAGTTTTACAGCTTTAGAAATTACAAGTGGACGGTAGTGAGAGGTCCAAAACCACCACGGCTGAGTGCTTCAGTCTACGGTGGTCTACGCAAGTAATGTTATGTAAGCAGAGACCCGGCCCTTTACCAGGGTTACTACGAGCCCATTGTTTGGGCCCCTTATTGAACCAAACCAAGAACCAAAACAAAATCTTTCATTCTTTGCTAAAAATATCTATTTATGACCTTCTTTCAGAAAAATAAATAAATAAATTTCCCCCCAATTGAATTTGGTAGCTAGAGTAACACACTCTCCCTCCCATAAAAATGCAGACTTTTTTTCCTTTTTCATTTTGGGTGTTCTAAATTAATTGTCTCAATTTTTTTTATAAGGAATTGTTCTACTACATAGTAGTATAATTAACTAATTTATTGCCTTCTATGTAATTGTGGCACATGCACTAAACATCCTCTCTTTGTTTTTTTCTATTCAAGTGAGTGAAATAGTTAAAAACACATGTTTTCAATTGCTCGCAGTACTAATCTTCACATATGGTCAAAAGTGACAATTTTATAGGCTAGAGGGAGTAGTTGTCGATTGACATTTATAATTAGTGTTAATACCAAGTGATTAACATTAAGTAAGATAAGTAAGATAAAAGTCGGAGTACCTGAGACCGTATCTGAGAAGGTTGGTCTCCCGAAAGGAAAGAATCCTGCCATGTCGAGATGAGGTGGGGCTCTTCTGAGCGGCTGCGTCCTTCGCCGAGGGGCTCTTGGGATGTGCTATCTCCACGATCCTTCGTCCACTTCCGTGCCGCTCCAGTGGCGTGTTGCTTCCAAGATCGAGTGAGCACCTGGTACAATTCTCCGACGCTCAAATTAGATTTCGCACCGTAAACTAGCCGATGAACAGTAAAGTTGAAAGTAAATTGAGGGTGTATTTGCTAAAGTTCCGTCCCTTTGACAGGGCATGGGCAGCGGTATGGGCCGCGGAACAGGTGTCCTCCGCACAATATGGGAGGCTACAGTATTCAGGAGTTGAAGGCTGCGGGCCGGCTTAGAGGCTCGGCGTTTAGCCTACCTGGTGAAAGCTACAGCGTTTGCGGGCCGGCCCGTCATTCCGGCCCATGGGCTCAGCATTCGGCCCTCACCAATTAGTATTAATAATCAAATGGCTTCAAAATAGTCTCGAGGAGTTTTTTTTTCTCCATAGTGGATGTGTTGTTTTGATGAGTTTGAGTCCCAAAATTATACCTTTAAGATTCAGATGTATCTTTCTTTGTTCTTTTATTAATAAAATTCTCTATTGTCGTTAAAAAAAACACATAAATAAGTCTTGTCCGTTCAAGATGCTTTCACAAAGTTTGATCACCATAGCTTGAATATATATTATTCATGGAGTGCAACCTCACTCCCGGATCATTTACTACACTCTTTAAGTGCATACATTGAGTGGGTGGTGCCTTGATTCATTCTAACAAACCTACACCTGAAGATTTTGCATATTGATTATAGATTAGGATAAACTAAACTTATAAATAAATAATTTGGAATACAGTAAAAGAACGGGTTCTGAACAAGTTTATTCCGTTTCATTTTCTCCCTTTTAGAAAAAAATTGCACATTAAAATGATGCACTCATGTATAGTCATAGTCGTGGACTAATGTATAGCTAGTTCATCACACCACAAGTTCCCCAATAGACAAAGCGTGTGGAAAATTCTAAATAGGGAAAAGGAATGAAAACTGGCCTGCCACTTTTTGTATCCCCGTGCGTGTCACACTGTCACTTGACCTGTTAACAGAGTGAAATTATTAAAAAGGTCCATGAAAGTGAAGACTGCTATTGGTAATTAAATGAATGGAGCTACTTCATTTTAAGAATTTATATTATTAAAATTTTATTTTAAAAGTTATCATGCATTCGTAGTTAAATTGTCAATTTTTATTTAATTTAATGGATCATTAGGAAAAATAATTATTGTAGCTATACTAAGTTTTTTAAGGGTAAAGTACAAATATCCCACGAGTCTACTTAAATTTTCAGTTTACCTTATTTATTTTTAAAAAATCTTTAGTTATCCACCTAATTTAGTGAAATCTTCAGTTTTTTCGCTTGATCGATTGTGTTGTTCGTTGACCGTCAAAATTTTTAAGGTTAACTACTTATCACTAATATTCTCAATATTTCAACCCTAACATTTAATTTATTTGTTTTTTCCCTCCCCAACTGGCCATCCCTGTCAACTATCGTTGTCGCTTGAACGCCACAGTAACAAGGATAGCAATGGCAGTGGATAAGAGTCTTCGCTTGGATGGTGCTCATCCACCTTCATTATCCGCGGGTTTTTTTTACCTCCACAGTTTGCGGGTTTTTTTTTAACGGATGTAATTTTCCTCCACCTCCACCATCCGTGGTTATTTAGATATCCACGGGGTATCCGCAGATACGTTAACATCAACATCAATATCAATTATGCTTAAACATAATTAGAGATGTAACATAATAACATCCAAACATTATCTGATAAAACACTCAAGTCTAGCTATAAACTAACAACACTATAGAAATGAAATTAATTAGATAACATAATTTCACTAATACTAATTCCAATCTTGTGGAGTACATCAAATACATCAAAATGTGACATTAATCTCACATATGACTTCTTTGTTCTATCCACTATGAGAAAATTAAAAAAACTTACAAATTCTATTTTGTCGGAGCACATTAAAGCGAAAATATATAAATGAAGTGTCGAACTAACAATCATATGTGCTATAGTTGGAGAATAATATCTTGTAATGGGCAAGAGCTATTGGGTTGGGTATAAGTTATTAATATGTACTTATAATTTGTTTGCGGGTTGCGGATATTCGTGAATTCGCAGATGGTGGAGCTCCGCGGTGCGGAGGGGTTAAATCCACCTCCACCTCCACGAACTCTAGCGAGTTAGAAAATCATTGATGTGAATCCACTAAGGCCCAAAGCCCAAGATCCTTTACAAGGAATTGGAGGCCCAATCACAAGAGCAAGAGCAAAGAAGACCAACCAAGCTCTTTCCCTATTTATGAAGGATTTTGCAAGCTTGGAGGAGCAAAATGAAAAGATTGAAGAAGAATAGGGAAAAGTTGATATTTTTCCCACCAAACCCAAGGTGCAAGCCAAAGGAGTGGCCCAAATATTCTCTATCATAATTGTGGCCCAAGAAGAGCAAATCACTTTGGGAAACTAGAGGACTCAAGTGACAAGATGAAAGAAGTTTGAGGATAAAGGATAATTTCACAAGTTACACCTTTCATCTCCAAAGGTTACAAGCATCAAATGGGCACTTGAATATGATAACTAATGCTACAAATAAATTGGTCAATTAGTATAGAAATTAATTTTCCATTAATTTTATTTGTAATTTTATTTTATTTTTCTTTCTACCCTAGGTCAATTCCCTACCTATAAATAGAGGTTGTTTCTACATTTTTAACACATCATATATTAAATTCACTTTGCAAATTTGAGAAAAAATTCTCTTCATTTCTACTACACTGTTCCACTCAACTCTTGTTCAAAGGTTTTGATCAAGTTTGATAAATCCAATGTTGCTTTCTCTTAAAGAAAGAAGTGTTGGATCCATCTTCCTTCCCTTGGCAAAACTTCACTTTTGCTTGAACCATTTCTTGGATTCAAGAGGGGGTGTTGGCCAATTTATCATCATTTTTTATAGACAAGAAAAAAAGATCTTCAAGTGTGTTTCTTAATCCATAAGAAAACACATCAATCATTCACTTTAATAAACCCGTAGTGTCACGGGTGCGCCCGCGCCCGTTGCTTAGGCGGGGCCATCCCGCGACAGCGGAAGCGGAAGCTATGGCGGAAACGGAAGCGGTTGGTCCAACCGAAACCGCTGAGTGTGGTGGTCCCGTGACCCGGTCCGCAAAGTCTCTTTCTCGAAGACCCGGTGCCTGAGAACACTTTGCTCACGGAGTATGCAGACAGAGTTATGCGCTTACAGCCTTCGGTCGTGTTTTGACCCGCAACCTACAATTCCCAAACATGGCAAGTATATAGTATAAACCCAAACCCTAACTATCCATGGCGAGCCTCGGCCCATTGAAATAGGCGAGCACTCAACCATCACCAAACATACAGTTTATGGATAACATCATACACAGCTTCTCAGAAACACACATATACAGAATGTGTCTAACACATTAGAATATGATCACATCCCGGGTCCCGTCTTCCACTGTCATGGGCGAGTCCCCGGTCCTACAGAGTATCCAGAACATATATACAGAAACATAATGTATCTAAGATATATAGCATGATCAGACAGATGACATGCATGCATATACACCTACAGAGCCGACCAAGGAAAACCTTAGAATACCCAAGTGCGGGATCTAGGAGAAACTCCGAGATCAGAAGATCCCCGCAAGTATCGTTGCTGCTGCTAACAGCTTAATCGTAAGAACACCCATATGCTATCCTTAGCATAAATCTACAAGTCAGAAAACAAACTATAGATTCAGACTCAGATACAGATACATATTCAGACTACAGATTAAGATTTCAGATATCAGACCCCAGATTTCAGAATACATATTCAGACTCGGACCCAGATGCATATACAGATTCAGACTACAGATTCAGACTCAGATTTCAGATATCAGATCCCAGACTATAGTTACTCAAAGAGACTGCCCCTTACAGACAGAACATAAGGGTACACAACAGAATCGACAACACACCCTGGACTCACTCTGCGGGTTGTTGGTCAGGTACTCCTGAAACGGTAAACAGAAAGGGGGTAAGTCCTCTTTTGAGAACTTAGTAAGGGCTTGGGGATAGGCACGATTTCTCTTTACGTATAACAACCTGTAAAACAAAGATAAAGACAAAGAAAATACCAACACGCAGCAGATAACCAACATATGCTCAACCAATGCAAATCAAACATATGGAATACACATAAGCATAATTGTTAGTATAACAAACAGACACGTTCTGAAACGATAGTCCTTTCTGGCCCAACCACGTAATGAACTACCGCAGACACATGAGACCGGTACCAACTCGGGGTAGCTAACCCCATCAGAATACCACCCCCGGGAGTTGAATCGGAACACCACCCCTGTAGGAGTTGAATCAACCCCCGTAGGAGTTGAATCAGAACATCAGCATCTTCGAGTCCTTGCACCTGCACACCAATGCCTATCCCGACTGACCAAGTTTGGGTATCCTCGGGCCACCCTCAATCCAAACTTAGCCTCGGTACACCCAGACACGAATTTCATAACATAATCTGAAATGCAGAATCAAGAGCAATACTGAAACCCTTACCAAACTTTACTAACTTTGGGGAAGAATCCTGGGAAAATCTCGATGCTCGGCCTGAAGTGCGGTAGTGTGACTTCCGAAGTCCCGCACTACTCCACAATTGTTGATTCAAGCTAAACAACCACATACAAATCAGAAATCACCAATCTAGACCCCCGGGAACTAATCCCGCACATTCCTGCAAAATTCCACAGAAAGCTCGGATTCTCAAATCGAGCTAGAACATTGATATTTATACTTGCACATGCACAACTAAGCATCCAAATCATACTTTCCCCCAAATCTACGCAAGCAAGCAAGTAGGTCGGTTTTGTTCACAATTTTAGAAAACGACATTCCGGACATCGCTTGATACCTACTTCAATTCCCGATACCAATTCATTATCAAAACATCCCCGAAACACACCACAACCACAAACCACAAACATAGCATTCCTCAAATTCGGCCTTAACATACTTCTTATACCAAAATCTATTTCAATCCAATTAGGGTTCCATTCTCATGCTTAATTCAACAATTAAATATTCTAAGCATGCTTACTAACATACTTCACCATAATCACCCAAAATCATACGAACCTTCACATATTCAATTCAGCCCATTTGGGTACTTCTCATCCAACATGCTCACCTTTAAATTGAACCGTAATATCAACCCTTAATCATGCTAGGAAAACATATCCAAAGCATGAACCAAGATGACATCAATTCAACATACTTAGAATTTAGGCAACAATTCGGCCTTTTAGGGTTTTTCATTCCATGATGTTCTTTCATAATCCAAACCTTGATTCCTACACCAAATCATGCCAAGAACAACATACTCAAAGCTTGAAGCAAAAAGATGAACATAACATATAGCTAAGGCTTATCATGATTCGGTTTCCACATGTGTTTTCAACCATAAATCTTACTTCAACACACCAAACTCATGAAGAAATCAAGCTTACCTCAAGCTCAACACCGAGATCAATCCTTCCTTAAACCTTTGCAAGATGAAGAACAATTTAGAGGTAGAGAGGAAGAAGTTGGCGGATGAGAGAAGAAAGAAAATGAGCCAAAATTCCTTTTCTTCCGATTTCTCACCTTATATACTTTCCAACCTTATGACTCACTGCCTTAGTCACCATGCCATCTAGCACACACCTTAGTCACCATAGTGAGTCACACACCAAGTCAAATCCGAAAAGTTTCTAAGTGTTGAAATATCATCATGCGCCAACTTCACCCGAGTAAATCCCGAAGTGTGTGCTTGCTTGCCCGAACAAATAATCCCATCATGTGTGCTTGCTCGGTTATCATCGCATTAATCATCCCGGGTCACAAATTACCACAAACCCTTGGCGCCATAAATTTTTCATCCCGAGCCCCGAGCGTCTCTCAAGAACGATCGTCCCGACCCCGAAAAATATTTTATGCGGAAAGGTGCGGGGGACTAGTGCGACCTCAAATATGTAAGCATTCTCAAAAATGTTACCTAGAAAAGATCCGGGAGCTGTCCTACCAACAGAAAACATGACCCGCATGTTTAGAACGGAGCCCCGAGATACACTGGAGTCACCACCCGCTCGGGGTGACTGTAACACGTAAATTTTATCCTCGGTTTAATCTGCGAGATATGGTGCGGGTTTCTGCGAATCGCGATTTACTCATTACTCCAACCCATCGTCTTTCTTAAACATGGATATAATATAAGACAATAATTAAAGTCGTCATATATTTAGTTCTTGCAAGTTGCAACTACCACCACCCTCTAGAAACAATAATTATAAATATTATATTATTATTAATATTATTCCCTTCCCATTTCCATTCAGGAGATTGATCATAATTAACTCGAATGTACTGTAGTGGAATTCTAGAATGTCCATTTCAGTTGACGATGATCAGTTCTTGGGTGTTTACCTTACTTGCCCGGGTCTTTACTCCTTTTCCACTCGTTATTTCGATCGGTTGGTCCACTTCACCTTTCGGTGATGGATTTGGCTCAAAGTGCTCATAATTAATAACATTAACCGCCTAATCAATGCCTCAAATGACTAATTACCCACCAAAACCCACGCCCAAACTACCAGCCTCATTCATCATATGGAAATATATATCCAAGTTCACCGCATCTAACTGCATGCAGCTTTATTAAATTAATGTTTCTTCCCCAGCCTTCAGTACTTGGTTATTTATACGTATACGTATACGTACATATACTTAAGAGCACCACTCACATTTTTCAAAAAAAAATCACTTTTTCCCAACTCTAGCGGCACCACCTCCGCACCCACCTCTTAGCCAACGACACGCACGATTAACAACGCGCACAATTCACCTCCGACGACACCCACATCCTGATTGACGACACCCACGCAATCTTTCCAATTGCCAGAGACATGAAGCGGTAGGAGTAATTGTTAGTAGAAAAGCCTTGTTCGCAGAACGCCCGTCTAAAGGATGAGCTAGATCGAGTCTACCCAAATCCACAAATGTCACTACCGACGTCACCCAATTTGAGTGTCTAACCACTATGTAATTGCAGCCTATAGTAACCAGCCTCGTAAGGGCAAGCCGTTATCATGGGCCGAAAACCTTGATAGCACTCCAGTCCAGGCATTACCATGCCCACTGCCTGTCAAAGTTAGTAGCGCCCTGGTAATGCCTTGGCCCGTTACCAAACTGGTAACGCCTTTGCCCCTATACCTGCCCGTTACAACTCTGACACCCCGTTACTAGCCTTAGCTGAATTAAAACCCTCAGCTTCTCATTTCTTTCAGATTCACTCTTCCTCTATCCATCGACCTCTCACCCCTCACTCAGACCAGCCTTAGCCGCACGCACCATCAACCTCCTCCATCACGCTGACGCCAAATTTGATGTCACCACCCATTTCACCGTCAGACCAAGGTAAAGGTCATTTGCACTCTTTTTTTTTGATTTTCGCCGTCCATTTCAAGAGATTTACAGTTTTTTCCCGTTTGTGGTGTTGAAGACCACCGTGCCAGCCGCCGTCCTCCCTCCATTTCAATGTAGCCTCTGGACAAAGGCAATAAACTAAGCTTTTAGATGAAGTTTCAGTAACTTTTTGAAGGTTTTAGTATGTATGATTCTTTTTTTTGTGAACAAAGTATGTATGATTTTGGGATTGATCTGGAGGTGGTGCTTGCAATTGGGAGGTCTAATTGAGGGTTGGAATTACATAAGAGGGACCGGGTTTTCTGATTCAAGGCGGATCGGCTTGGAGAGGAGGAACCCATGAAACAATCTCGACTTCTCTTCTCGTTGTTGGAGCTTTAATTTCGACAGAAAAGGTGGTCACCTGAATTGAGCGATGGAGAAGAAAAGGGAGGATCGACTCCAGAAGGGAACCAACTGGCAGAGCTGATGTCTTCGATCGCTACGGGTGTTGAGTCGAGATGAAAGAATTCTCGGTTGTAGCGAGCTCGATTCCTAACTGATGAGAGAAATATTACTTTTATCCTCGGTTTGATTCATGTTTGGGAGTTAAGAAACTTAACTTTTAAATTGGTTAACTCATGTTTTAGTAACTAGTTGATAAACTCTTTTGTATCTCTTTCTCAGTTAACACTATGTGGTAGGAATTAAAAAAACTTTACCTTTAGATTGTGAATAATCTTTTGAGAGTATAATTATTTCTTTTATAATAAATATTTATTACATTTAACGGATTAAATGAGAAATTAAAAAACTAAAGGATATGGGCTGGTAGGGGGCAGGGCGCTACCAGTCCTGTCAGGTTGGCAGACCTGTTATCAAGCCCGGTAATGCCTTGGTAACGGCCTGGACTGAAGTAACGCCCCAATTGGTAGCGTCCTGGTAACGCTCAAGGGTGTTACCATTCGTAAGGGTCTGGTAACGAATTGGGCATTACCAGGTCTCCACCAGATACGCAGTGAACGTGGTGCCAAAAACAACGGCTTCGACGCTCTGAGCACCATCCCAATATTTTCCAAGCGGTGCTATCGGAACAGATTGGGTGATGGAGAGTGTAGAATTGTAACTTTTACACGAAAAAACTCCAAATAACATTCACATGTGTTAGCTTTTTTTTTGATACATAGTGGATACGAGATTGTGGATAGTGAAAACTTGAATACAAGAACACCAATGTTAACTTTCTTTATCTACATTAATTTAATTTTTACTTAATACTCCACCCGTCTTAAAAGTATTGCAACATTTTTCTCTTTGAGACATCTTAAAAGTGATGTAACATTTTCTTTCTTGGTAAATTTTTATACACTAATTTACCTATTAATTCTTATCTCTAAAGTTCAAGAAGTAAAACACAAAAAATTAGTCAATATGGATATTTTTCTTCTCCAAATAAATTTTTTTATTCAATAATATAATTATTTAATTTTTATTCTCGAAATATTTATCGTTATAGTTTAATTTTGTTTACTGTAATCTTCATCGATTTTTGTGTTTGATTACATATTTCGATATAGAAAAAGGGGTAAAATGAGAAAGTCAACACAAATTGTTTTCAATTTAATCTCCGTGTCAAGTCAAAGTGTTGCATTACATTTAGGACAGGGGAGTATTCATTTAAGATTTACTGTAATAAATTTTATTAATTTAACTCTTACTTCAGTACTATTTCTCTCTACTTTTTTTTCAAACAGTTTTTTTATATTTACTTTTAAGATACCAATATAGAGTTTTTAGCTTAATCAAGTCTCTTAATGGGTACTATACATTAATGGAATTCGCATTTCGTTCCCGTCAATTTTGAATCAAGACCTTCTCTATTTGAGACCGATTCAAAGCCCGCTAAATGCTCTTTATCAAAGGAAATCTTTAACCCCACCCTCATAATTGACTTTCTTTAAATTTCTCCTATCCTTTTTTAAAAACTAAAAAGTTTAAAATATATTATATGTCTCCTATACTAATTGCACAAACTCAACAATTTCATAAGCCAACATTCGAGAGACAATTGTCAATCCCAAAACCCTTCTAACATACTTGCATGGGGTTTCACTTTTTTTTGACGAAAAACGGCTGAATATTATTCTCAAAAAAACTCTACGTACAAAACCGCAGTAGAGCCATAGTAACTACTACGGGAGAGGCCGTAATATTTCCCGCAGTAAATAAAGACGCGATAGAAACTTCATCGTGGTAATAGCAGTGGTACTTGCTACGGCCATGACCACAGTGAACAGATTTATTAATTAAAAAAGATGGATGAATCTAGATGGAAGAAGAAGAAGAAAATGAAGCGAAGAAGAAAATGAAGCGAAGAAGAATAAGAAGATGAAGAAGAAACAAGGAGAATTAAACAGAAAGTGAAAGAAGAAAAAAACGAAGAAGAAGAAGAAGAAGAAGAAACCAAACAACAATATGCAAAGTAGATCCTAGAAGTAAAACAAGACTAGAGAAAAGCAACAAGCAAATGACTAGACCCCTAATAAAACAATAGCTAGAAGGAAAGCAATGACCAGGAACCAGCAAGGAGATTAACGGCTGCCACCACTAACTCCAAAAAAGGCTACAATACAGCCAGACAAAAGCACAAAAGGGCATAGTGAAGTAATATAGATCTTCAATCTCGATCAAGACACACCACTAGGGCTCTCATAGAGCCAAATGCCGTCTCACTATGCATTAGGCATACAGGAGAAGATGCGTCAAACTAGTCAGACCACCCTACAAAGTAAAAGCCAAAGTCGACCAACCAGAGAGAAGTAAGCAAAATAACCAAAGCTGACAGTAACAAAATGAAAATTAGCCTAAAATGGGTCTGAAAGATGCTATTGGGGACATGCCTGGTAGACCCACATCCCACCAAATCGCCCTCATGGAGCATCATGTTTCCTGGCGGGGTGAGACAACACTAAACCCTGCCGCACCACACCCAATCGGAAGAGAAGCCACCCGGACTTCCACAGATTTGAGAGCACCACCTGCAAATTTATAAATCCACCCAATTATAATCCCCCAACCTCCAAGCAGTAGCGGGGGGCCACCAGATCAGAACATTGGGGATGTCAGAGCAAAGACCTTGTCGTCCATCCTGAGAGCCCAATCTGTCCATCGGAGAGTGCACGCACCGCCAGCGGAGAGCCGAAGTGTTGCGGCTTCAAATCATACCAACCAAAAGGTGAGTCGAGAAAACCCCAATCCAGCACCTAGGCGACCGAAAAAACCTCGAGACAACACCGGCGATAGACAAAATTGGGGATGAAGCGGCACCACAATCGAAAATCTGTCCACCAGCGAACCACAAATCGCAAGAGGCTTGAAGCTAGGCTCAGCAAGGTGACCAAGGAAGGGGCCACCGGATGAACGAGTTAGGAGGGTCGAGGGAGACATCGGTAACGAAGCTGACCAAGCGGCAGCTTGAGGAGCAGATCTGCAACGGCGGCGGCAGAGAACATGGATAAAACCCAAGAAATTCTCATGAGGCTTCGCATGTTTAAAACATTTAATTATAATCTTCATAAAGTGTTTTTAAAAACCGGCGTGGATCAACCAATCGAATTCAATTGATCGAATCCTCAGTGGAGTTGGGATAAATAAGTTTCAGGTGCTCTATCATCATAATATATACAACTAAATATTTGACACTATGTATTTATTGGAGCAATGGTAGCGAAAAAAGTGCTACCATAGCCGCTACTATGGTAGCGGGTGACGCACAACCAATCCCGCTACCTTTTGGGCCGCAACCTGGTAAACTAGGGTTACCACTCTGCAACCAGGGATTGTGCCCTGATAGCGCATAGGCCACTACCAAATTCTATTTAAAAAATGAATCATAAATTCTTACAAAATTCATCTTACATTCATCCCAAACTTAGAAAAATTCATCCCAAAACTAGAAAAGAACCCAATTTATCAAAATTCACATAATTCTCATAAATATAAAAAAATCATAAAAACCCATTTAAAATCATATATAGACACTTAAAATTAGAAAATCTGAATAAATCATTCAAAATCAAAAGTTCAAGCATATACATATAACATTAGAATAAAACAGAGAAAATAAATAAAATTCACAAATGAATACATAAAATTTTAGAGAATGAGAAAAATTAATTTAAAGTAATAAAAAATTCATAACATTCATCAAGCATCATCAATATCATCAAATCATACGAGGAGTTGAGGATTGAGGTTTGTTACCTCGGATTCATGATGAAAAGTAAAATGCATATATGGTCCTGTAACTTTAATTATTGTACCACAAGGGTCCCGTTTTAACTTTTTGTACTAATAAAGTCCTGTTTTCAAGTTTTTTCTTCATCCATGGTCCTATTTGACATTTTTTCCCTTTTAAACAATTGTAAAATATAAAAATCACCCTAACGTTTAACGAAACTTTCAATTTTATCCTCAATTTTTATAAACCCTAAAATTCTACCCTGACTTTTACAAATACTTACAATTCTACCCTAAAAGTTTTCTCTCCACTTTATCTCACCACCCTCCTATCCACCACCACCGGAAATCTTGTCGGACCGCCGGAATGCCCTCTAAGCTACGAAACGCAAGTCTAGGCGGTAGATCCATAGCCCAGGGCCGCGAACCGCCGGCACAGTGCCGCGAATCGCGCGCCCAAGGCCGCGGATCGCGGTCCCGTGGTTTTCTAGCGACGGCCCGTGGCTTTCCGCCCATGGTGGGTCGGATGGTAGTTGAGATAGGTGAGTTGAAAAGTTAAAGGTAGATTGGAGGGTTTGTTTGTAGAATTTTAAAATTTGAGGGTGTAAATGGTATAATAAGAAAAATTCAGTTTATATTCGTTATTGTACCATTTCTGTGAAAGGGTAAAATAGTAAAATAATCATAAAAATGACCATAAATGAAGAAAAAACTTGAAAACATGACTTTATTGGTACAAAAAGTTAAAATAGGACCCTGGTGGTATAATAATTAAAGTTACAAGACCATCGGTGCACTTTACCCATGAAAAAAATATGATAAACTCATCTCTAACTAAACTCATCTTGAAACCACATAAACAACTCAAAAATATCCATAAAATAAAAAGACATGTGAAAATGGCGAATTAGCTTTGTCACTATCGGTGGTGGAGAGAGCAGAGCAGCGGCAGCGGTGGAGGAGACAGCAGCGGCTGATTTTTCAAACGGAAAAAAGGAAGTGAGTCCGATTTGCATGAAAATATAGAGGGAAAAGGAGCTCAAAGAAAAATTGAACCGACTAAAACCTTACCTATTCATCGGTGGTGAGATGGGCTTAAGAAGGAGCGAAACATTAGTGAGTAAGAAACGACGGTGGTGGGGTTAGCAGCGGTGGTTTAGGGAGAAAAGGGGAAGGAGAGAAGATTAAATGAGGAGCTTTATCGGGGAAGAAGGCATCTGATGAGGAAAAAGGTGCGGGGTATCGCATCATGCACTACCATGCACTACCCCTATATTATTATTTTAAAACAACTTTCCCTTTATCGGGAAACGAAAAGTTTTGAAATTATAGTATGGTAGCAAACTGTTAGCCCCAATTGTGCTACAAGTATGGTAGCGATGCATGCGCTACCACCCATTCATTCCAACATTCAGTACTCTTGGTAGGGAGGACCATTTGTGCTACCATGGTAGCGCCTAACCCGCTATCAGGATACTACATACCAATCTTGTTGCAACTACGTAGTGTGATATCAAATTGACATAAAAATTATATGTTGCATTACATTTGAGAGGGAGAGAGTATTGCATTGCTTATTATAAATATGCTAAAACAACATGATTGTTAACATATCTTGGTTTAAAATATTTTTCACGTCAGTGTATCAAGATTCAAGGGGGAAATGTTTTACAAACCTTAGAGAATAAGTGTTCTTTCTTTCTACTGTAAACAATAGAGGGGGAAGTGCATCATATAAAAGTATGAAAATTAAAATTTGAACAACACCATGTTGGGAGTCACAAGTGAAGTGATTTGTACCAAATGAATAGTGAAAACCAAGTGTGAGATGCATATATATGATGTTGGTCTCTTGTCCACCTATCAGCTCGAGCTTTTGGGAACAAGTGTGAGACTACCACCATATGTTGTATCTCACATGGTGCGTCTCCCTCACATGGACACTCCCTAACAGTAGTATCATAGGCAATGGTTCAGCTGGGGCTCGTGGTTGAGCATGCCTTGGTGTGTAATCAACGAGTGATGTGACCCGCAAAGTCACTTGTGAAGGGGAGATTGTTGGGAGTCACAAATAAAGTGACTTGTCCCACATGGAAAGTGAAAACCAAGTGTATATGATGGTGGTCTCTTTTCATAACAGCTTGAGCTTTTGGGAATAGAAGTGAGACTACCACCATATGTTATGTTGTATCTCACATGGTGCGTCTCATTATTGTAGACACTCCTAACACCAATTTTTTTTACTGTTAGTACGTACCCATATACTTTACTTTATTTATTTGTTTATTTGGTGAAGCTTATCATGGCTCTAGGGATAAAGATGTGAAGAATGTTGTAGTTGAAGTTGAACGGAAGAGAAAGTAGCGCCCAAGGCTGGCGGCAGAGTTAAAGATAAGTACTAAAGTACTGCTCCCTTCATCCGAATAAAATTGATACATTTTTTTTGTCATCTCAGCAAAATTGATACGTTTTCTGAAAGGGAAACCTTTACACACTAACTTTACCTTAATACCCTTTATTTTTCTTCTAATTCAAAAAAACTATTTATATCTTATATGTCTACTTTACATTTTTACCATCTAATTAATAATATTTCTTAATCTCTGTACCGAGTTAAATGTATTATCTTTCACAAAATGAATGGTGTATATTTTTTTCTTTTTGATACATATGAGACTGGAGATCGAGAATGATGAAGGCTTGAAATCTTTAACCCAAGAACTTACATTATATTCTAAGAATCTCAGCAACTAGACTACATGTTCATGGCTTAAATATAAATATACTGACATGGACGATTAGAATTAATTGGTTGGCTAAAGGAAATACATATCGCGGATAAAAAAGTTGATGACGCTGATCGATGTATAAATAAACCATATAAAGAAAACCATTTAACCAACTCAATGTACTTCTAAGTCTTCTACACGACAAATTACGACTGTCACTTTTTAGCGGTTACCAAGTTAACAGAAAAATAAAGCATTTGATCAGTTAGATAGGTTCTCGTTTGAGGATAAGGATCCCATCAAACAACTGCTTTGTCACTCAGATGCTTGCTCGATCTTCCCCTTTTTGCATAATTACTATAAAATTAGAACCCTAATCTTTCTCAAACGTCAATTCTGTTCTCAGTTAAGTAATTCTTTTTTTTCTGGATTCTTTAATAAAATTATATTAATTGCCTTTCAAAAAAAAATTCATTCATTCTTTCTTTCTTTCTTTTTTTCTCAATATTTTTTTTATCACTACTCTTGACGGGAAGTAAAATTGAACGATTATGTATCTTCTGATCAAATCTTGTCTTCATGCATATGTGTCTACTGTCTAGCTACGTATATAGATATATGTATGTTTTAACTGAATGAATTAAACAAATTACTTTAATTTCCAGCTGTACATAGTAATAGTAGTGAATTAATTAGTGATTTTTTTGGTGGAAATTGCCTTTGTATTTTTTTTTCCAGGGAAATGGCCGAAAAAGGACAACATCCTATTATGTAGTGTATGAGCATTGGAGGCGTTACAAATTAGCTTCCTTTGGCGACACCACAATAGCGAACAGACTAGGCTTATACTATATTTATTATATACATCCTCAACTATCAAAATCGTTTCAGTTTAGCCCCCCAACCCTTGATTGTGTTAGTCCACTCCTTTTGGGAAATGAATATTGTAATGTTATCATCATTAGTATCGATTGGAGACAAAACGAGCTTAGAGAATGACGATCAATGATGATTGATGCAAGCAAGCTCTTGATCTCCGTCAAGAAATTTCTATTGGGCCACCAAGAACCCACCGGCCACCTTGTCATCGTCAAGATTTTATCAAGAAGATCTATTAATCTTATAATCATGAGCATGCTTGCATTCAATCTAATCCATCCATCATTACTAAAGCAATTAACATACAGATCATGGAAGAAAAGGTCGGTGCCAGGATTATCCGATAAAGCTAATCGATCACATTGAACAAAATGACAAATATTAGTCATACTACCTCGGTGCTAAAAGTAATGCAACAATTAACTTTTGATATCAATTTGACTTCAATTTATCTATATTATTTCTTAATGGAAAAATTAATTATCAAATATATATATATATATATTCATAAAGTTACGACATCAAATTTTTAGTTACATGCAAAAATTTCAAATTTATGATTTGAATTGATATATAAATAAAATCATAGATTAAATGCTGAAAAACAAGTGTTGCGTTACTTTTATGACGGAGAAAGTAATTGTTTTAATAGTTCATGTTCATTGTTTTTTACCCAAAATATGCTTAGAGATTATAGTATGTTCACTTCAGAAATTCCTGGAAACAAAATTGTATTTTCTTAAAATTTATGTCAAATTTGTTAAAGGAAAAATTAGAGGGAAAGATTAATTCGATGTTACGAATTGAGCAAACAACTTTCATTTAGTAAAAAAAATAAAATAATGCAAAGAACATATATCCGGTGAATGTTAAAGCAATTGTGACCATCATTTCCCGAGCACAAATTATGAACATAAGACTATAATCCGTCTTCTTTTGACTAATTTGTTGTTTAATTTCCAAACCCCAAATTGCTCGATCGAGTCGCTTTGTTGAATTGCCATCTTCGAATAAAGCCATTCCCATTTGGTCGTTAGCGGAGGATCAGACAAAGATTGGGTTGGTTAGAATTAATTAGCATGTAGTAATAAAAACAGCAACATGACAAAATCCTTAATCGACGGCTATAAGGGCCTCTAATTAGACAAATATTTACGCTAATCCACCCGGCCCCGAGGTTAATACCATACATGCATCATGCATGCCAAAACATTCATTGTCTTCTTCCAACGGTCTGTTCTAGATACACTATTTAACTAGCATTAGCCGCGTGTCTCATACGTACATCATTTCTATGCTTATCTTGAAAATTATTTAAAATCAAAGGAAAGAGAAGTTCAAAAGTTGAGAGAAAAATTTGTAGAAAAAATTTACTAAAATTTGTTTTGTTAAAATAAGCATATATACTATAGCTTTCGATTTGCTTTTCCCAGTGGTTAAGCTTTGACGATAATGTCGAATATTATTGCTATGTTAACCAAGGGCATAGTTGGAATTTGAGAAATGACTCCAAGATGCCGACAGAGGTGGCTCAGCGATATGCTATGCTTCTCCATGGGAATCATAATGCAAAAAGACACGTATGGACTTCAAACAAGGCCACTGTACACGTATCCATATATACGTTGATATATAAAGATGTAGTATTTGATATTTGAAGAGATCAGAGAAATGAAAAAGTATAGAGGAGTATCAGATAATCGTTTGAAGTCCTCATTAGACATTAGACATGGCAATGAGGTGGTTAAATCACGGTAATCATTGAACTATGAATACTAACCATGGTTTTTTTAGTATCCGCGGTATACGGTTTTATGCATCTCGGTTATAAATTTATATTCACAACAGTTAATCACATATATCCACGGTTAACGGTTCATTCGTTGTTATTTAGATGAGAACTTGAATATTATCTAAATATCCTAAATATATCCATAAATCTAATATAAACATCCAAACAACACTTTAATCACTAAAGAAAAAAATATTCATGGTAATATAAATATATATCAACCCAAACATCCAAACTTGCAAGATTGTCATCTTCATTTTTGTTGTGACGCATGACTTCTCAAGTTTTTAGGTAAGTTAGAAAAGAACATAATTTCTTAGGTAAGTTTTTACAAATTAAGATTTAGATGGGAAATTAGGAGGCAATGGGTTGTGTAATGGGTTATGCTGGATCTTAATTAAGAGTTGGATTGGTGGTTATCTGCTTATTTTACTTTATTATCCTCATGTTGACAAATTTTTTTAATTTCATACCGAGATGTGGATGTAGCTTAAATATTGGAGCAGTATTTGATATGTAGAAGAACAATAAACGATGTGAAAGAAAGACGAGAGATGATAAGATGAGAAGGGAAATGAATTGGAATTGGAATTGGAATTTTCAAAGATTACACACGCATATGTGACATAAAGCTAGCTAGTATCATGTAATGTAAGCGTGGTGGGAAGAAACCAATTTTAAAATGTCTGTGCTTTTTGTAAAGCAAAAAAGAAAGAGAGATCAGTGTCCGCCGTTAGAATATGGTATAAAGGCATTTCTGTGCGTGGAAACGAGAAGGCGGATATGTGCCAAGTGTAAGTGGTGGTGGTGTATGCCAAATTAAATTAAATTCTTCTCGTCTTCATCCATCCATTCAACGTTTGTGCAATTTTTATTCTTGTTTGAATAGTTTTTTAATGATTGTCAGTTAACAATTAAACTAAAAAAATTACATTTAATAGCTTTTTCAAAACGTAACAGCTACTTGAAAAATGTGTTATCATGTTAAAAGGTTGAATGAGAATGGGCTAGGTGGGTCTTGGCACTATCATGGGGTATGGTGTAGGATGCTTGACAAGGCATATGTATTCCTTAGGCACAACACAAGTACGCACAAGTTGCAACATTGGAAACACCCCTTCTGATTTCGAATTTGTTCTCCGCCGAGGGTGAAGGTCGAGAAGAACTCCTGTCAATGGAATTGAGAAACCTAGCAACTTGATTTTCATCAAATTCACGCTGCCCATATCAAACACATCATAGACTACCATATATCTTTAATTAACAAGTGCATGTGTTGGACAAAGAGAATCAAACACATTAATATCTGCCTTTACCAAGTTCAAGGCTGTCAGTTTCTAGCATCAAAAACTAAGGTATCATCCTCAAGTCTTCTAATGATTCTAACAGCTAGCTACATCTCTTGAGTTTGCCCCATATCTTCATGCTCCAATCTATAATCTACTCGTATTTTAGAACATTTGGCTCATCGGACAGGGAGGTGCTAACGCTTGTCTGGTGCCTTCAATCAATCAGCCTAGTCAATGATCCACAAAAGTTGGCTCCGCATGCAAAAAACCCACTTAACGGTAAGAAACACACAAAAAGAAGAGGGCAGTGATTGCGGACAACTGGATGAGTTTATCTGTGGAATTGGGGAAGTGGATAAAACAGAATGTCCAACCAAGGTTACCATCATGGTTTTGTTTTGTTTTGTTTTTATTTATTTTTGTGTATATTTCTCCAAGGGGACAAAAAAAAGAGAATTCAGAAAATGAGTGAAATTAGATGAGTGATAATTATGTCAAACCCTAGGATAGATGCAAGTTATAATTGGATTGATAGGAGATTTCAAACTTAAAAATGTTCAATCCATAATTCACAGAAAATGAATATAATTCACTAGTGAATTATATTTCTAATTTACTTTGTGCAAAATTTGAGGCATCCATGAAAAATGGTAAGAATTGATGGTGAATTTAACATATCTTATTCCCTCTAAATCTGTGTTATCAGCGAGTCGAAAAGGAGTAAGAAGGATGCAAGATGGCCGATTGTTGAAGAGGAAAGAGATGACAATGGTGAGAAGAGAAATTAACTGTGAATTATTGATGTTGTGACTCGTCGTTCCAGGCCAGCTGCTTGATAAAGCAGCAAGAGTCCAGCGAACGACAGTTCACAACCTTCAGAATCTTTCACAGTTATTTTAGAAATGTTTAAGAAAAAAAAAAGTTAATAATTATATTGATATAAAGTTGTAAAAGAATACTAAAAGTCCTTTTACAAATCAAGTTTAAGTGTGTGTGTGTGTGTGTGTGAATGGGTGTAAATACAAGTAAAGATAAAATATAAAAGTATAACTTTAATTACAACTTAACCTAGTTAACCTAGTTAACAAGTGATTTGTGCTGCAAGTTTTCCCAGCTTCTTGTCCTTCTGAGCCTCACTTCAGTAATGATCAATTCCAGGTTCCCTCAAAGCACGAAAGAAAGAAGTAAGTGACAAGTATCTTAGTATAAATTATAAAACAAGTAACTTATAAGAGAGAGATCACGAAACTTACAGAGGTGGAGCTTCACCCCACCAGGAGAAACAAATGCTTCCTCTCTAACTCTGCTGAATGCCTATTTTCAAGTTTTAGCTCCATAATTCAGTGGTTCAGTCATCAATCATCAGTCATATGCAACACAGACATGGTACAAATGGTTATACTCGTGGAGAGTGAATCTTTTTGTTTAACCAATGCTCATGTGCATTATAGTTTAGGTGGAAAGCAACCTCACAATTCTTCTTTTCCTCTTCCAATTAAACTATCATCAGTACTTCACATAGAGCCTAATAGCATCTTTAGTTGCCATTTGTGGCAACAAATTGTCAAGGCCGAGAGAAAGACTAAGCGTCTCCCTTTAGTTAGGCCATCGCTTACTTGTAAAACTATCCAAAACAGTTCATAGCCCTTCATCACCACTCAAGGGTAGAGTGAAACATGAGTCATTGAGAAAAGTCATCAATAGGGGGGTTCAAAGTTATGAGGGAGAGGGAAAAATTTCCGGTGACTTTCGGAATTGTCACCGGTGAGAAATGAAACTGATTTGCTCAATCACCTATGACCCCTCAAACCCAAACGATTTTTCATCCTCACCCCACAAGCCTCATCCTTGCCTACGTGCTTCCCCAGCCTCTAGCCTTGCCCCTCCGCCTCCGCTACGCTTCCCTTGCTTTTCCTTTCTCTTCTGCGGCGCCACCAACCGGCGGCCGCTGCTTCCCTTCCTTCTTCTTTAATCATCTTTTGCAACATCGAACCAAGATCTCGGCATCTCATCTGAAGCGTAGCGAGCAGCAAGCAGTGGATCCCTAACGACTTCTCTTCAGCGAAGTTTGACAGCTTGACATCTATCGACTGCAATCGGACAGAGATGGAGAACTATTGAGAACGATCAGATCTGCAAGAAGGATCCATCGAGCCATTCTTCATGGGTTGACAAGAGTTGAC
This sequence comes from Stellera chamaejasme, assembly GCA_024586325.1. Taxonomy (NCBI): domain Eukaryota; kingdom Viridiplantae; phylum Streptophyta; class Magnoliopsida; order Malvales; family Thymelaeaceae; genus Stellera; species Stellera chamaejasme. Next base: position 4,753,148 of record CM044982.1, on the reverse strand, counting down.
GGCGACGGCGAGGCAGGGATTTGATCAGGCTGATGTGTGGGGAAGCGGAAGGGGACGGAGCGGAGGCCAGTCGGATTTGGATCGGTGAGGTTTGGTCACCGATCGAAACAGGCAGGCCGCGAGGAGACTGCGGAGGCCAGTCGGATTTGGGTTGGTGAGGTTTGGTAGCCAAAATTCACGATGAATTTTCGAAAACTCACCTCCGCGTGAATAACCGGAGGTCCAAAAAACTTGGGAATCATGCATGAATTGCGGAGGTGATTATTTGCGTTAATTCACCTCCAATTGATGAACTTTGAAACCCCCTAATGTCTCCTAATCATCCAATTCAGTCATTCACTAAGTTCGCAATCTTCACAAACAAGTCACCCTTGATTTTAATTTTTTCTAAAATCTTCCTCAAGTTTTTCCAAACTTTGCAAATAAATCCTTTACTTACTTTCTTCCCATTATGACACGGTCGGTGAGAACAGGTCATAATAATTGAAATTCACATATCCTCAAAATCAACTCAAACCCTAATTAAATAAAATAAATTATGGATTAATTCACTGGTGATTTCATCCAACCTCTAAGGTTTGTTCTATGCTCGATGGTGTAACGTGCAACCCTTTTATAGAGTATTATTTAATGGTAAGAAATCCACAAGGCTATTATCAAAAACAGATGGTGTAAAAACGATTTTACACCAAAGCACAGAAAATTTATCAATGATAATTTCTCAAAAGCAAAAAAATAATAATTCATCAATATGAAACAACGGGGACTAGATTATTTCCCGGGTACCAAAGCTAATTCCAGTTCACTATGCTATTTAACTCGGTAGAGAAAGAAAATACAAGGGATGCGAGAAGGGTATAACACCCCCCTTTATAGATTCCAAACAATGGTCCTGGGCTACGTTACGAACAGGTTGCAATTAAAAACAATAGATAGATGTTTACAGCGAAAATGTAAAGCAGTAAAACATTACAGGTACAGACACGGTGGAGGCACACGATCAGATGATAACATTCTGGACCTGGAATTTCATCCACCACCAGCTATCCTCCAAGTTCTAAATCAACTTCTTCTTGCGACCTACTAGGATAATCAAAGAAATACAATCATGAATGAGTTTGAGAACATTAACTTCACGAAACAGAAAAAGAGAACACCACATACCCTTTTCCATCTCAATCATCCATAGGACTTTCTGCTCCCCCATATGGACTCTCCCTATGCTCAGGCAACGAGCTCTGTCTGTGGCCCTCACCATTATCAGGGCTACTTCTATCCCTTGCAGAAGGGCTGAGGTCTCGACCAAGACCATTCTCCGGGCTAGCTCTTTCCCTTTCATAAGGACTACGACTGCGGCTACGCCCATTATCAGGGTTGTGTTTCTCTCGCTTCTGAGGAGGGCTACGGCTGGAGCCATGCCCGTTCTCATTGTTGACCCTCTCCCTCCTATAAGGACTCCGGCTAGTATCCCGCCCATATTCTGGGGTTCCTCTGTCCTTCCTGTAGTTAGTTGGGCTGCGATTACGGCCATAATCAGGGCTTGCTCTTTCCCTCTTATACGGGGGGCTACGACTACGACCATGACCATAATCAGGGCTACCCCTCTCCCTTTGATATGGGCTGGGAGATCGCCTTCTATCACGGCCTCTCTCTGGCGACCTATCCCTTCGTCTCTCCGGACTATATCCATTTTTCTGATCATCATCATCTCGGACAGCAAATTCGACAGATATCACCCGGTCCATAAGCTTGCTGCACGTCACAAAGCAATCAACATCAAACATTAAATTGGTTAACGATATTATACCATGATGAAATTTGTGTGGTTTAAGCAAGCTTGACACAATATAAAACAAGTAGGTACTATATTTAGCTTCAGGAATAGAATCCGGAAGCATGCTAGAAATTGTGATTTGCCAGCTTGTCAATCTAGAAACAAATAGGCCAGCAGGGATGATAAACAACATTGCTTTTCCATAGAAAAGATCTTAAAATTTTAAAAAGAAGTGGGCAGCATCCTACCTCATATTTGTTGCTTCCAGGGCTCTTGTAGCATCCTCCAGTGAATCATATTGAACAAAAGCAAAATTCCGTCTGATCCTTACACTGACAATTTTCCCATATGATTCAAAATGCCTCTCCAAATCTCTAGTACGAGTATTATAAGGGTCAAAATTAATGACAAACAAAGTCTTTGAAGGCCTGTTATTGGATGAAGATCTTTTTGGACCCGCAGACCTTCGACTGCCACGTTCCTGCTGCAATCCAATGGAAAACAATCAATACCAGACATTGTAGTGCAAAAGAAAGTAAATTTGCAGCATCAAAATACTAACAAGAATTACCTTAGTCCATTCAACACGAAGCCTACGTCCCTTTCGTCCAAATTCTGTACGGTCAAGAGCTCGTATAGCATCTTCAGCATCTCTTTCATCTTCCATGTAAATAAATGCAAATCCTAGTAAACATACCAAGTCAGTTTACAATACCTGCTACAACTAAGGAAAAAGGAATCCTCCGCGAAAGGAATCTTCAGATGACATTATGTCTTCATCGATCATCAAAATCACCTAAAACACTAGGGCCGGGTAAAAGAACAAAATGAAAGTGATGACCCTATATTTGATAAACTAAGTGTCTAGTAAAGTAGTTAACAGACCTTGCGTGCAGATCTAAGTGATGTCAATGGACAAGAACCCAAAAGTGCATATGGTAGGTAGGACAATGATTATAGGATGCCTTCTCCATTTTTTTCAGCTGCCTCTGTGGCATGGATTGCCATGTTTCAACCTTGAAACATGTCTGGTATGAAGGCTGGGCAAAAGTCGTGGAAATGAAAAGCTACAATGACTGAGGAATATGAAGGATGAAAGTGCCATTGCAGATCCAAGGGACTCTTCTCGAAAGTAAAGGAGGAGGAGCTCATCACACGTAGAAGGTATTCTTGGAGAGTCCCTCCTTTATATCCCAAGATCATCCTGCGTCAAAGAAAATACTGAGAACGGGGGCTTATGCTTTTATAAAATAGCATTTTTCTTTTCCGAACAATTATTGGTGCAGCCCCATCAAACGCCAAGAAGAATGGCAGCCTTTGCCTGCTGATTGGTGGTAGTTCTGCTATTTCGCCATCACAATAGAGCTCCATATGCAATGTGGAACATCGAAAGACAGTGTATGGCATTGTTTGGCTGTGACTTCAACTTGATGTGGAGATGAATAATCGTCCTCTTAAGGATATGGAATCCCAGTGCCATGTATGCGGCCAAGCCAAATTAATTCCAAATTTTCACAGTTCAACCAGAACAAAATTGCGACCAACCAAGCAAAAGAAAAAATTGCCTGAACTCTAAAGCCCCCATGTAAGACAGCCGGGAAAATAATGTCAAAATTAACTGCACTTTTTTATTCGCTTCAGATTTACAAAAACAAAATCTTACTTTTAGAAAGCCTTCACTAAAAAAATTGCAAACAAGACTGAAAAAAACATTAAGTCTGTTGCCTAGCAATCGAAAAAACGTGCAAGGTAAAAAATGCACACACCTGCTAGGTGCAAACATTTGATAGAAAACCAAAAGAGAATGATAAGTAGGCAAGTAAACAGGAAGAAAACATACCAGATTTCATATCCACTTTCTCAACCCGTCCATATCTTCTGAAAAGTCTTTCCACCTCTGATTGACGTGCCTCATAATCAAAATTCCCACAAAATATAGCCCTCATTTTATCTGAAATCAGGACATGAAATTGTTCCAGTATTAAGAACGCAAAACAGAAAATTCAGAAAAACTTGTACAAGAACATCAAAGCACACAAAAATCGCAACATGTTATCAAGTGTTACCGCACCATCAAGCACATCATAAGATCTCTATTATATTGCAGCGAGAACAAAATATCTATACATGATTTGTCTTAAAACATTTCTCCAGATAGTATAATTCTGCAAACACAATACCCGCAAATATACAGAGTGTCGACCACATCAAAATCCAATTCATTACACCACACAAATTTAGCAGTCAAAAACAGCACATCATTAAAATCTAATAATCAAGAGCTCTATGTACTCCCCTCAGGCGAGGGGGGAATCTAGAATTCGTACACAACGTAAACAGCAGCCGCGTAGAGAGTATCCAAGCTAACACGAATTAGCTTTAGGAAAACAGACAACAACAACTCATGCATCAACACAGTAAAAGCGCAATTTGGGGTAACCATTCTAGAAACCTCTTAATCTATAAGACATTACGTTAACATATGAAATGACAGATTCATATTCTGCATGAAAATCACAAATCAGATCTTATTGTAGGCAGACAGTGAAACAATCGAATCATTACGAAGGAAAAAAATTGTAAAGCTGTCAAATAAGGAACTATCAACAACAGATCTGAAATTCAACATAAGTCATCAGATTCAAAAAGCTATTCTCAATTCAGGAAATCATCGGGCAGATCAAGCAAACAGAACTAATCTACTTGAATATGAAAGGTTGTTAGCCGTCTTACTTTCGATAGCAGCTAGCGCTTTGCTCCAAATTCGAAATCGCCCAAGCCTCGAAACCCTAGCACAAGAGCCTTGATATTTTGCAAGCGGCCAAAAGCTCGTGACTCGTGAGTGAATAAATAACACGTTTCATACACAAGTGGGCCTGAATTTTCTAGCTTACACAACCGGCCAATAATTCTTACTTTCCTAACGGACAATTCCATCTATGGTCCTTCTACTTAGTACTACCTCCGGCTCTAAATTCTAATAGACAGTTACGTTTTTTTATTAACATTTAATTATGATTTATTTTTATTAATATTTTGATATACAAAATCAAATATTTTAGACGTAATTTATATATTAATGTATGTAATTTTTAAATATATTTCTTCTGAATTTTTTTAATAAATTCTTTATAGTAATAATTTGAATCTCCCACAACATAGAAAATGGAAATTATCAAACCCCTCCGAGGCTTGTCATAATCTCCACTTTCTCCCTTACATTTTCGGAATTCTAAAAAAAACCCTGAGGTTTGTGAAAATATACAAAACCCCCCCTAGCAATAACCGTTAGCTATTCCGTTAGACTTTTAGGTTTAATTACAAAAATTGGTGCATAACTTTTCCAACCCTGATAATACTACCCCAAACGTTTTACCTCTTTACAATTTCAACCCCCACCCTCTCAAATCTCTCACCAGTCACCACCAACTAGGGGTGAGTTCGAGTCGAGCCCGAGCCTAGCAGGTTCGCGCTCGGGCTCGTGAAATTCGGGCTCGGCTCGAACACGATCGACTCCGATAATTCGAGCTCGAGTTCGGCTCGAGCTCGGCTCGATGGTTCGTGAAGCTCGAGCTCAGCTCGATGGTTCTTGATAGATCAGCATTGAATATAGATCAGTATGACATGTTATTTCGATTGACATCGCCAGAATGAATATCCATCTGTATAGTGATCGACATTGTTGTCTTAATAGATCAGCATTGATAATAGATCAACATGATAAGTTGTTTAGATTGACATCGTCAGATCCACATGACTACCTTGTTAGATTGACATACCTACTTGATTGATCAGCATAAAATGGTGATCAACATGATGAGTTTTTTAGATCGACATCACTACATTGTCAGATCCACATGACTACCTTGTAAAATCGACATAACTGCTTGCTAGGTTAGCATTGAAAATAGATCAAAATCATAAGTTGCTTAGATCATCATCGTCGAATCCACATGACTACATTGTTAGATCGACATAACTACTTGATAGGTCAGTATTGATAATAGATCAGTATGATAAGTAGTTTAGATCATCATCGTCACATCCACATGACTACCTTATTAGATCGACATAACAATTTGATTGATCAACATAAAATGGTGATCAACATGATGAGTTGTTTAGATCGACATCACTATCTTGTTAAATCAACATGACTACCTAGCTAGATCGACATCACTACCTTGTCAGATTCACATGACTACCTTGTTAGATCGACATACCTATTTGATTGATCAACATGATGAGTTGTTTAGATCGACATTACTCTCTTGTTAGATCGACATGACTACCTAGTTAGATCGACATCACTACCTTGTCAGATCCACATGACTACCTTGTTAGATCGACATACCTACTTGATTAATCAGCATAAAATGGTGATCAGCATAAACCGGCTCGAACTCGAGCTCGAGGCTCATGTGGCTCGGCTCGATGGGCTCGTTAAAGCTCGAGCTTGGCTCGATTCGTTTCACACCCCTACCACCAACCTCAGGGTGCCGCTCTGTCGAATTGGAACAAGATCATCTTCCCTCTCCTACCGACGTTGCCGCCTCCAATCTCAGATTGTCGATGGCATTAGAGAATTTGACGATGTTGGAGACACGATGGTTGTTACTGCAGAGGTGAATCTCTTGGAACACGGCGAAGATGTCGACGTCGACGAATGTTCTCTGGATCGACGACGTTGTTGTTTGTCTGGTCGTGAACATCAACTGCCATCAGCCTTCGATTAAGTCTGACCTCGTCGGAGAGGTGACGCCTTGGAGCTTTTCGAGCTCTTTCATTTGACGAGGCCCGAGTACCAGTCGGCGCTGCCAAGGGTTCGGTTTTCGGGGGAGAGGAAGAACACGAGGCTTGCGACACTGCCGCGGAGGTGGGTGTCTCCGAGGAGGATGAGGTTGCGGAGAGTGAAGGTGGGGAAGTCGATGGTGATGTTGTCGGCGGAGGCGGAGGCGACGACGAGGAGGAGGAAGACGAGGAGGTTAGAATTTTGGGAATAAAAATGTACAAGTTTTAAAATATTGGGATAAAATTGTTAGAGTTAGAATTTTAGCATCCAAATTTTGTAATTAAACCTAAAATCTAACAAAAAATTAACGGAAGTTAGCTCCAGAGGGTTTTTGTATATTTTCATAAACCTTGGGGTGGTTTTTCGAGAATTCCAAAAATACGGGGGGAGTGGAGATTATGACAAACCTCATGGGGGGTTTTTGTTAATTTTCCCATAGAAAAAAATGCACCAATTTTTCAGGGATGGGGGGTAGTTCTCTAAGTATTTCATACTCATAAACTCTCTTATTTCTATATTTGTACTTAACAAGTTTTTGGTTGCACGCGCTTCGCATCGAGTTAGATAATGGTATATTTTCATACAAGAAATGTGAAAGTCATGTCAATTTTCAGAATTTTATAAGAATTTAATAACATTGTAACATCGAGTAAAAAACTGTTATAGATAATGGTATATTTTCATACAAGAAATGTGAAAGTCATGATTAATATATGTGAAAAATATATTTAGACTTAAAAAATTCAATAATGTTGTAACATCGAGCAAAAAAATGTTATAGATAATGATATTCTTTCATACAAAAACAAATGTGAATATCCATGATACTTTCATGCAAAAAATGTGAAAGTAATGATTAATATAGGTGAAAAATATTTATTTATCATATTAGCTCTAATTCACTCCAATAAAAAAGCCTAAAAGTTATCATATTAGCTCTAATTCACTCCAATAAAAAAGAAATATGAATATATGAATGTTTGGGAGCTTTATTGTATTTTTCAAATATAATACTTTTACATATTCTAACCGTACATAGTCTATATGGGACCGAAATATGATTATATGAATGTGTAATTCAATGATTTATCAATGATAAGGAATTACGGAGTATTAAATTTTGAGAATGTTGGATTTTGAGAATGTTGGTAAGTATGATTTTAAAAGGTGATAATGTTAGAATCCTTAATCAAAATACTCCTATATAATGTTGGTAGGTACGATGAGTAATAAATTTCAGAGCAACATTGATTAAGCTGAATTTCTATCTAAACAAAAATAATACATATATACATTTTAGGGTGTGTTACTATTCATAATTGAGATTTGCTTGGATATCATGGTTGTATGTCTATTTTTATGCTCGACACTTTTGATCTAATTTTTTTGAACGCCAACAATTTTTAATATTAATGAAAATAAAGTAAAATTACAAACTACACCAAATAAAATTTAGTTAAAACTCCACCATTACATTTAACTGGATCATTAAACATTAATTGGAAATCACCCATAGTCAATAAAAGAAACCCACTCCCCAACACATCTAAGGCAGGCTCCAGTCTTGAAATGGCAAGGCTTGTCCCCATGGTAGTTTCCACATGTGGGACATGGTATAGAAAGTTTGACATCTCCTTCTTCCACCCTATATTTTCTACTAATTATATTACATATATAGTAGATACACATAAGAATATATGTAGAAAGTATGTAGGGATAATTTAGACATTTAAGATTTTTAGTGGATTTGTAAACTGCTTTGTAAATTAGATCTAATCTACTATGCAGACTTACACATACGCGTATCATATCAAGACTCTATATTTTCCGCCTCTTGATGGTTGGCCTGCCATTATCATTCTAGATCTTCTCCTAAATCCTTCATTCCTCATATCCATTTCCTTTTTTCAGATTCCCTTTTGTCAAATTCTTTTCTCGGTAATGGCCTTTGTATTCTTTCAAAAAACTCTTGTTCCATGAGCATGGCTTCCTGAATTGCTACATGATAGCCCTTACGTATACTGTTTCTGACAAATTGTCTTATTTCAGGCCTTAATCCCCTCATAAACTTCTTAGTTTTCATAATCTCATCATTCATGTATTGAGGGGCATATCTTACCAAAGAATTAAACTTTTGTTCATATTCCAATACACTCAAATCTCCTTGTTGCAAGAAGTCCAGTCCTAGTAATTTCTGATCTTTCACAACCTCACTTATGTACTGGTCTTCAAATAGTTTTTTTGAATTCATCCCAAGTCATACTTCTTCCTTCTTCTTCAGGTATCTCACTCTGTTGTTTTTTATAACTTGCATCAGTTTGTTTCCACCACAGATCTGCTGCCCCATGAAGATTATAGGTAGATAGTTGTACTCTCCTTGCTGAATTAAGCCTCATTCTCCCCTCATTGCTACCTTCACTTTCTTCGCTATATAGTTCTCTGTCATCATTTCTTCCCTCATTTCTTCTTTTGAATTTTGTTTGTCTGTAATCTCTTCTCTGAGTTGCACCACTTCTCCCTTCAATCTGATACACCTTCCTTTTTCCTTCTCTAATCATATCCCTTCTCATTTCTTCCAACTGTTTCTGCATTTCCATCATTTGATCTGCCATCATTTTCACTACATCCTCATTTATTACAGATATATGTTCAAGATTCTCCTCTTCCCTTGGTATAATTTTCCTTCCTCTTGGCATTATATTTCCTACAGTTCATTTGAACATCACATAAGTAATAAATAAAATTTCCTAACTGTAATAACACTACCTCCCTCTTAAACTTTCTTATTTAAACAAACAAATTAGCTCCTAGGTGCAGCAGTGGCTCTGATATCAACTGTTATGAACTAGACTCTAATCTTTCTTAATCAATTAACAAATTCAAGATTTAATCTGATTTTAAATTTTTAGACTTGACTAACGTTTTTCTTAGTCATATCAAAGGTATTATCAAAGGTAAATATAATAGTAAAAGTTGCAGCAAACCTTTCATTTTTATAAACAGAATATTTACATCAAAAGTTTACAAACTAGTCCATAACTTCAAAGAAAGACAGAGCCTTTGGAGAACATTCACACTCACACATTTTTATTTGATTACATCAAAACTAGTTACATGAGACTATAAGTTTTCCCTGCCTTAGTCATGAAAACTCCCTGGATCCCCTGCTGCACATCTATTTTAAGATCTAGAAGCCAAACACTTACTGACCTGTTGAATAAGATTATTAACAATAGAAATCCAAAATTCATGAAAAAGAAATCATTAATCACTAGAGAAATGGTTCCTTACCTACAGCTCCCACCTTTTAAACAAAAGTAGGTCAGTAATAGTCTTCTTCTAGAGTGTCGAGATCTGTAAGGGGGGGAATCATGATATATAAAGGCATGATTATAAATGCAGCAACCTAAAAGAAAAATACAGAAAACAGCAATAGCATCGATTGCAACGGATTAGAACAACAAGGCAAGTAGTAATTTCAGTGTTGAACCCAACTGTTTAATCCAGTGAGCTCCGAGGCTTGAGAGGCCTATTTTCAAGCCTCTGGTTCAACTCTATAATTCATGACAATTCACATTAAGCATATTAAACTGAAAAGAGCAGAAAATCAACAATATATATCATTTCATACAATATATAGTAACAACATGCTTTACAAGAACATATGAGATGAGATGAGATGATGAAAGTCATGAGTTTTTTTTTCCCAAATTCGGTATCATCTGATTTTCCACAATCCATCAACCGAATTAGAATAAAGGTTTATTCCCAATGAGAATAAATCGATTCTACCCCTTACCTGATTGAGATTTCTCACCCTTCAAGATTCAGGTTGTTTCCCCTTCTCCTGATTGTTCTTCCTTTATTTACATCAGAAGCCTTCAGCATTCATGGTTCTTGAATCTTTCTTCCCCGCTATCTTCTTTTCGTCTTTCTTCCTTTTTCTTCTTCTTAGCTCTTCTCTTCTTCCCAGACCTTTCTCTCGTTTTAAGGGATGATTCAGTTTCACTTCAATAACCACGTATCAAGTTTTACCTCAATGTTCAACACGTAAGCCTTTTAAGATCCTTAGTAATTTAGGTCAGTCCTTGAGTCTTCCCTTTATTGTCAATTTTTCTCTTTTTTTAAAGTTTTCCCAAACAGTGTTGATCTTTCCAATTTATCTTTCAAGTTTCCTGTTATGACCAATTTAGCCCAAAATCTCTTTATTAATCTCTAAGTAATTATTGGTCATAACAGGTGAGGGACACCACAACTGGTGAGAAGCCTCGGAGGAGAGATAGGTACATGGGTCATGAACAGGTAAAATGGTTTAGGGCCGATGATGACAGGCTAAACTTCAACGGGTTATGAAGTAGACGACAACATCCTTTTTCGTCTCAAACTTCCCAGAATGGTGTGTTGAAAGAGATCTCTGGAATATTTTCCAAGATTACGGTGGTGTGGTCGATGTATTTTTGCCAAAGAAGCGGACCAAAGACGGCAGACGGTTCGCAGGTGGCAGTGGAGAAGGGAGTTGAGAGGAAGAGATCTAGGAGAGCTGGAACAACTGGCCAAAATTCTTAGCAGCGTTTCTCTGCAGGTTGATAAATCAGATTGTTGGAAGTGGTCTCATAATCCTACAAGTGAATTCTCGGTGCAAATTCTGTCAAAACTAATTGATGCCCAAATTCTTAAAAGGAATCAGATTCATCAACGAACATCTTGGAATGCATAGGTGCATAAAAAGATCAACATCTTCATTTGGAGGCTACTGCTGGACCGACTCGTAACCAATCTCCAGCTTGCAATTCGTGGAGTTCATCTAGATTTCGTTGCCTGCCCAAGCTGCCCCTGCGCTATGGAAGATCTGGAACATATTTTTGCATCATGTCCTATTGCAACGTCATGCCGGAACTTGGTTATTTTTTGGTGCATATTCAACTCAGTCGCTCCCTCGTCGATGCTCCTTAATCTGCAATTTAATTCCAACTCGAATTTGTCCAGAAATAGAGGAAAAGGTTGGAACGCTATTCAACGAATAACAGCTTGGAAGATTTGGCGCATCTGAAATAATGAGGTTCATAACGATAAATCCGACCCGAAGGAAGAATGACTATCAACAATTCATGTTCTTTCTTTTCTTTGGATTTCGAATAGGTGGAACAAATTTAAAATATCTTGGGAAGAATGGCTTATAAACCCAATTGTTGCTCTTGGTAATTGCTGAGAGTAATCTCTCTGCTTTGTAACTTTTGTGACTCTCTTCAAACCTACTCATCCTCTGAGTTTTGTCTCTTTATTCTTTCAATACAAAGTATTGTTGCTTTAAAAAAAACATGATTTAAGTGTATCATTTTTTTTTCTTCAAAAAAATATCTTTGCTTCGATTCATGTAAGTCACGAGTTCGTGCAAAATTGAGTAGAGTTAAAGAACTTTTCATCAATGATCGGAAGAGTGTTTAAGATTTTTTTTTAACAGTATCATTTAGTCTTCAAATATTTCTATTACTACGAATTTTCTATTTTTAAAAATTTTAATTTTATTTCACATCTGTAATTTGTTTCCATATACTACAAAGTAGTCTCTCAAAAAACTGTAGTTTGAACCAATGATGGAACAGGGATGAATAGTCTCTCTTGGCCCAATTTTTGTCTGATCAAATGGTTTGAACTGCCAATTAAAATGTTAGCCATTCGATCATCTACTTAGCCTATGACTAGTTACTCAAATCTTTCAAGTCATCAATTTATTTTAAAAGTACAAAAGCACACTGTGTCATGAACGGTAATTAATATCCGGAAAAAATCTTATTGTTTCCAACTGTTTTTAGAAGTCAATCCTCCACATTCTCCAGGTCATATTTGCATCCAAGATTGATCTTTTGTCTTCAGTAACCAAAAGTTGCATTAAGGGTCTATAAGAATTTAATTGATTAAACCTATATTCTTTAATCTCATTTATTTGTTATATCATTGTTGCACATCTCATACAAAAATTTAAGATTGTCTCTTAAATCTCTAATCTTTTTTTAATTTGCACATTAAACCCATTATTTTGTGACACATGAATACATTTTCATACCTTACTGTATTGCTTTTTTCTTTCAACTCTTTTAAATTTTTAATTGTTTTTAAATATATTTCATTTTTAAAAATAATTTCATAATAGTCTTTTTCTAAAACAAATTAATGTCACTCTTTTTTTAAACTTTTCTAATTCAAGCCATCATTGTTTACATTTTCTTGATCCTTTAATTTCTTAAAACTTATAATTAAGACTCATAGTTTTTTCTTAGTTTTTTTAATATTCTCTTTTTTTATGTTTACAATTTATTCATCGGTACTTTTAATCAAGTACAGATGCTATTTTTTTTCTATATTCCAATTTAAACTATTAGCATATTTTTAATTTTTTTCTTAATTCCTAAATGGTTACAAATTAGTGAAATAATCAATTTTAACCACAGTGATGGCCGCTAGGCCCAATCATACAAGAACATTGTTGACACCCGATTTTTGGCCAGGTTACTAAAATCTAGTTCGTAATTTTGATTTCGTTTATTTTCGTATTTTTCATTTTTTACGTGATTTTGGTCATTATTTTATGTGATTTTTGTGGCTTTCATCATTTTTGTCATTTTTCATTATTTTACGTAATTTTTTTTATCATTTTTCATTTACATTTTTTTTTATTATTTTCATGTGTCTTTTTTTATTATTTATTTATTTCGTGTGCCTTTTGTTAATTTCGTTAACTTTTGTCATTTTTATTATTTCATGTGATTTTGTCATTTTATTCTGTTTAATGTAGACTTAAAATGTGTTCATCTTATTTTATTTTTTTTACTAATTAAAAAAAACAACAAAAAAAGAAGAAAGAAAACGTTTAAAAAAAAAGAAGAAACTTACCTTGGAAATGCGCAGCTCGAAGCAGCCACCTTCCTCAGCCTTTGTCTACTCCATTGTCAAAACATGTTGGGGATGATTTTCCTTTCACCACTGAACAAAGTTTCTAATCCTTGGGCAATACTCAGAAGTTTGGCTTTAAATTGAGGCATTTTGCTCTGAGGAAGGGGAGGAAGAAGAAGAAACTTGCGGCAAAACTCAACCCACCTCCTTCTCCTCCAATCCTCTCCCTCTTAGTAACCATCCACTTCATTTCATCACCAACCACAATTCCCATCCTCACCGTCAAGCCTCCAGCAAACCGAAGGTGCCCTAGCTCCGCCCCGAGGCCGCGGAAAAGGAGGAATGAGACGCCGACCGCCGGATCTTTCCACGCCATAACCTCCGATTCAAACCCTTTCTTCACCAAAACTCGCACCTCATAGCTCCGCAACGAAGAGACGAAGCCTACCCATTCTTTCACGCCACGGAGATGGCTTGAGTGAAGAGAAAACGACCATAAACGGTTCCGACGCCGGCAGCCGGAAACAGCCGGACCAGCCCCCTGTTTGTCCCTTCCGTCGCCTCCGACCACCACCAGTCTCTCCGGTCTCCGCCCGGACGATCCGCACCTCCGACGACGCAGTCCGGTGGCATCTCTGCCGTCTGTTTCTTCTATTTTTGTTGGCTAAAACTCTATCTCTGTCCTTTCTTTGTTTTCTCCATATTACTTAGGTAATCACTTTTTTAGAAGTTACAATCCAGTCATCAACAAGTTTCAAAACTAACAGTTTGGGCACTAGGCCTAAACTTTTTTTTGTGTTTTAGTTAATATTTTTGTTATCATGTCAATTTAAATTATATTATTTTTATTTTCAAGATATTTTGAATTTTTATTAATTATTTGAATTACTAAAAATCCTTTTCTTCTATTTTTAGTTTTATTATTTGTCTTTTTTTTCTTTATTTCTTAAAATCAAGCAAAAATCTAAAAAGAACCTGTGGTACCAATTTTGGGCGTACGAAAATTAATCATTTTTGTACGTAACTGACGAACGATTCTAGATCTCTCGTAAACCATTTTCAGGTTCCCAATCGACCTAGGAAAAAGATTGGTGGCGACTCCTGATCGAAAATCACGTCGCAACAAACATTGAGCCCAAAAGGCCCACCAAAGCCTAGCAAAATGTTCAGTAAGACAGTAACACAAAAGAGGGTGCCCATTAAAACCCAAAGGCACCACTACCCCATCTAAAGGCCTGCATTCGGGACTATACTGCCACATGTCCTCTGAAACACGCCGCCTATTCGTCTTGAAATATTATGATAATACCACTCTATTAAAATATACTATAAAAGCGCACATCATTCACTAATTTCAAGGTAACTATTCACTCTCTTAACTCTCGTGTTGACATATTCCTTTCCTAAAATCACCAATACTGACTTGAGCGTCGAAGTATCAAACAGAGGGCAACCTCTTGTTTGGTCTTTAGCTCACCCATTTGATCGCATATTCCCTAGGAAAGAACTCATGATTTCTAGCAATGTTAGGATCAGATTAAGGCATCACCAAAGAGCAGTGGCAACAACAACCACAGAGCCGTCACCAATCACATTACTAATACACATTTTTTCTTCTTCAATTCAATCACCAATATTTTTACTTCTCTTATTTCAAGAGTGACTAGAGTTAGCATGCTCAATTTTTTAATTATAACTTTTTACTTAGTCTGATTTTAGAATTAGAATATCTAGGTTAATTATAATTGAAATTTGAACTTGTTGGCTTATTTTTATGGACTTTAAAACTAACTTAGATATTGTTCACATTTTATTTAAAAAAATGTATTATATCATTTTTACTCCATGAATGTTAGTTATTCTCTAAAACAAATTAGTAAAATACGTTCAATAAATATTCGACATTTTTATTTATAGTTGTTTTTGTCATGCTCATGTTATTATGTCATTTATTTATTTATTTTTCAATTTGATGTTTTCATCTCTCCAATTGGGTGAAATATTTCATGTGATCTTTTTGTTTTAAATTTACGTTACACATTTTCTCTTATTTCTAATTCATTTTTTAAATCTCATCTTAAATAATTCATGTTTCTTATTTTCTTTCATCATTTCATAACCTTATTTTTCATGTATACTTTTTTTTTACTAATATATGTTGGATGTAAAACCCGTAACGAAGTGCAAGGTAAAAAATTCTAGTTTTAAACTACCCAATGTAATTACCAATTCGAATTTGGAGGTTACAATATCAATTTATACACAAATCCTGAAAAATGATAATCCATATAGGATGGAGGAAGTATGAAAAAACAAAATTGAGTAATCTGAGATTTATATACCTTTATAAGGATCATTGGTTCAAGAAGCAGGAAAACCAAACATTAGCAGCAGACACAGAAATCAGGCAAACTTTTATAAAAATCTACTACTCCTATATCATACACTTTGCGCTAGCAATTAGTCTCAACATAATAGATGAAGCAAGCTGGCATAAGTCTGATTAAAGTCTGGAACTGTGTAATCGAAATTTTTGGAACCTATGAATTCTAATTCTGTGTAGATTACAATAAAATAGTTTTCATATGTATCTAAATCCACTCGACCCCGATCTGGCCATGAGGCAGCTTGAGGTCAATCGAATCCGAGCAAGGATTCAAGGAAATCATCTTCCCAGCTACCCTGAAATAGAACCATACCAACAGAAAACAGATTAACGTTTGTTTCTAGCAGATACAAATATACAATTGCAAAACTAATATCAGGGGACATGCCTGTTCATTAGAAGTTGGCTGGTTTTCACTAGAAGTAGCATCATTGCTCACCCCAGTCTTGGAAGTTGGTTCTTTGTTCCCAACTTCTCCTTCCTTTTCAATCTAAACCAAGGAACAACATACAACGTTAACCGAACACAAGATGTGATCCAAATCTCCTTCTCAAGTTTAGTTGAGGGTAGGAGCATGCATGGAGTCCAGAGGACTAAATTTGACGGAGTGAAAACTTGAACTAAAATTGACATGCAATAATGCTAGAGAGGGGCTAACCATTTGGGTCTGTCCACCTTCTACAATATTGCAGATGGTAGAGAAGTCATAATTGAGAAGTTGATTCAGCAGCTGATCAAGATCTCCACCCTACTCAAAACACAACAAGTCAAGGATTTAGTAAACAAACTCAAAAAAGAAAAGAAAAGAAAAGAAAAGAAAAGAAAAAGAAAGGCTCCATTGATCTACCTGGAGTTGGTTGTTAGTTCCAACCATTTGTTGCTGTGAGTTAGTGATGTTGTCAAGGCTGAAGGCACCATTATTCATCAAATCAATCTCATAGTCTCCAATGCCAGTCCCAGAATTTTGATTCCCGGATGCTGGAAGATTGCCGGTTCCGTTCACAAACCCAAAACCACCAGCACTTATACCACCAACCCTGTTATCAAGTTGGCCCATCCCTAGAAGGTCCCCGTTGCTACTAATCCTGATTCCAGCATAGCCATTGCTCAGTTGATTCATGGATGCAGAAAAATAGTTGCTCGCTCCATGATTAGTGGTTCCACCATAACCATACTTGGGAAAGCTTGTCCCAACAGTTGTACCATTACTGACTAGGGAAATGTTTGTAGACAGACTAGGGGCGCAGTTGCTCGTACCTCCTCCAAACCCAGTCCAGCTACTTGCGTTGTGGAAACTTGATTGATTGGGAGGTGAATTGGGTTGTGTAAATCCCAGTTGGGGCATGGAAGTGTTGGTTATAGCAGCTTGGGTTGAGAAGTGCATAGAGCCAAGGCCAGTGACAGAGAGTGTAGAAACTGGCCTTCCAAGTCCTGGTTGAATTGTTGTTCCTTGGCTCAGCACTTGATGCTGCTGCGTGAGCCGACAGTATTCTTGGGCTGATTCTACCAGTGACAAGCCATGCCCTGTAGCAAAGCTTGATTTAAAGGTCTTCTCGCTCAAGCTATCTGTTGGAGATGCAGATTTTTCAGCCACACGTTTTAGGAACATCCGGTACTTCTGTCGAAATTGAACAAGTCAATAGCAACATACATTAGGGAGATTTCTTTTTCTTTTCCAAAAAGGGGAAAAAATGAAAGTCTAATTCAAATGAGAGATAGAAAGTGATGGTATTAACCTGCAAGTGGCTAGCAACATTCTCTCTAGTAAGTCCAGGAACGTTCATATACTCAAGAATCTTCTTTGGCACAGCCTCTGCATTGTTAGATATTTTCAAAGATTAAATTCAGAAAGTCATAAGCCAAGGGGACATACATGAAGATGTGTGATGAAGAGAAGGCATGCTTACTATCAAGGCCAATGTGTCTTATGGCCTGCAGGAAGCGGTTGTGAAGTGAATTAGTCCAGACTACTTTGGCCTTCTTTGGTGCTGGCGGATGTGGATGACCATCATTATCAATATCATAATCCTCATCAGCATCAGCATCAGCATCATCATCATCACTTTCACCACCTGAATTCATCGTCTTCCTCTTGCGGTCCTGATAACCATCAGAAGCAGTATCATGAAGAGAGCAAGTCCTGGCAGTGGAGGAATCTGATGAAGATGACCCTATTGTCCTATCAGGCCACAACGCTTGCTGTGGTGGACTGAGACTCTGACTCTCCATCTGAAGAGACCTCCCTTTCTTGGCTGCAATTGCATGTTGCCAAACGTTCTTGAGATCAACCGGATTGATCGGTTTCACAATGAAGAATGCTGCTCCTAGAGCCAGACTATCCATTATCACGCTCTCTTTGTCATCCGAGGACATCACTTCAACACCAAGCAAATTAAACTGGGTACCCACTCATTCTTCAATCCCATCAATAATTAAATACTACCACCACCACTACTACTACTACTACTAGAGAGAGTTGCTATGAGTTAATTAGGATTAAGTAGTTGTAGTACTTACTGATGACAGGAACCTGAAACTCGGCACAGATGTGCTTCTGAAGTTGAATACCGTCCATTTGAGGCATGTGGAGATCGGTGACCACAAGATCGAACTGTCCCGGGCGTTGGCGGAGCATCGACAACGCGTTCACCGGATCCTTCACAGCAGCCACTGAATGATCGATCATATAATCAAAAACAAAACCAGAACTCAAATTTCGTGCCAGTTATGATCTGGAAAAACAACTCATAAGCATATATATATATAAGTGTATTATACATGATACCATGATAGCTCCATTTCCTTAACATAGCAGAAACGATAGCAAGGGAGACGGAATCATCATCCACCACCAAGATTGTGATATTCATCATCGAAACGTACGAGCTTCTTTGATCATAGCAACTCTGTGATCTCCCGTAAGAAGATCTATGGCCGGCCATGGCGCGCGGTATCGGAAGAATTCACACTAATCCCGGAAATGAGTCTGGTTTTTTGTCCAGTGATCAATCACCACTAGAGGCGACAATGGTTGAGTGAAGGAGCGAGGAATTTAAAGGGAATGGATTAAGAGAAAATGAGTGGGGATAGATAGAGACAGATTTGAAACCAATTTGTTCTGACAGTACCAGAAGAGAAAAATCTCCATTCGGATACTCTCCATCAATGCATATACCAAAAACAGTATCAATGCCGTTCGTTCTCATGAAGCTAGCCACATGCACCGCCGCTGAGCACACAGATTTTCCTATACCACTCCTCCCTCTTCCTTCATCCTCATATATATTTCCATTTCAGCTCTTGCTTTTTCACCGCCAACTCACTACCTAGTCCCTGTAATTACTACTACTTACTTTACCTATCTATTTTTACCTTTCTTGAACATATAATGTTCTATATCTATTCATTTTTCTTTTACTACTATATAGCAAAAAGGGTACGACGGTTCAAGTAATATACGGAGTAAGTAGTAGTAGTAGTAAACGTTTAATAAATCACATGATCAACTGAATAAGCAATTAATATTAATAATAATTATGATAGTGAATTCACTGTTTTCTCACGAACTCATCCTCCCTGGTTATTTACTTGGCCTAGTAAGCATACGATATGTCTATATTTCCTTTATCAACTTTTATACTACTTTGTAAGAATAATGCATCATCATAGGTATTGATTCAGGAAGTGCCGTTATGGTAATAGGAAGATCTTAAATCACATGAATATGATAACCTAGGATAATTAACGAGAATACATCCATTAAAAAAAACAACAAAACAAAACAAAAGGAGAAAAGCTACGTGACTACGTACTGGAGTCTTGATAAAAATTGATTGTTCTCGATCTCCAAACCTCGGAGATCATTGATGATTAATGCACAGTAGAAGCGTCTTTAAATATGATGGTATAATGCATGATATACAACCTTTGTTTTTCATACTTACTAGCTAGTAGTTAAAACCAGAGACGCTATAAGTAAAACATCCTATATATGCATCATTTGTTATATATAGATATCTAACGGCACTTATATTTACTCCTACCAATTACCATGCATGTATTTTCACGGTTTAATCAGTATGCATGTATGTAATTGTTTATGCCTTTGCTTTAGAATTAAGTCTCACAATTACTGATCTTCACCATCATCGATCCTCTATCCCATTATCCCATATACTACCCCCGTCTCCAAAATATTGATGCGTTTGTTTTTTACATTTAATCTATGATTTTATTTATTTAATATTTTAATATGTAAAATCAAATATTTTAAATGAAGATTATAGATTAATGTGTTTAGTTTCGAAGTTTATTTTTTTCAAAAAAAAAAATTAATGAATTTTTTTTAGTAATAATTTAAATCTTCTACAACATTAAAAAGAAACACATCAATTTTTTGAGGACGGAGAAAATATTTTTTTTTAAAAATCTCTCAATTACTTAGGGAGCAAGTGGCAAGAAAATTGCCAATCCCATTAATTTTTAGCGGTATTATTAACACCGGAGCTAGAAAATTACACCGGTGGCTTAGTGTTCAACATTTGAGTGAATGAAGACATAACAAAAATACTTGTATAACAGTTCCAACAATCATCCAAAAACTAATCACTGGAAATTGAGATAACTCACGGAGTGATCCAATTCCTCCCCATGAGAACTGATTTCCCCTTGATAAAAGCATAAACACCAGGAATCATCTTCACTGTCACAAACTTTTTCTTCCCTGTTCCTTGTTTCCTTTTGGTAGGCAATCTAGTGAACTTAATAACATCTATACTTAAACAAAAGCATCATCTTCGCTAGAATCCTCCTTTTACCTGTTCATACAACGCCCACAACAGCACACCAATTACAGTGTCCCTAACCAAGTCTTTTACAAGGCCTCCAACAAAGCTCTTGCGTCCATCTGCTGATGATTTCTGCCCAGTTAGATCTCTAAACCTCAAGTTTCCTTGATCAGATATTAGTGCGTATATCACACCATTTAAGTGACCTGTTCCAATTACTCCAACCACTGTGCTACAGTTATTCACAGCTTTGCTCCTCTTTAGAGACCAAGCAATATACTGAAAAACAAGGTAGCAAGTAACTCGTAAGACAATACATCGACCACAAATGACCTTCATAGTATGAACATATGGAAAACCAGATGTAGCTTGACTAAGAAGTAATTTGATCATGTACTATACCATCTATGCTTAAGTCTAGGTAAATGGGGGCTCGGTTGATAGAAATACATGGCATTTAAGTGATGTATTCATTCTGGTAAAATTTTAATGATTTTTTCTGCTTGCTCTGGAAATACAACAGAAACATGAGTTCTTGTCTACTTCTGCAAGCAAAACCAAATAACATTCATGATTCATCTTTTTCTTGGGTACATGAGCAGGGAGTTCAAATGGGGAGTCAGATTGAAAACCATAATAAGGAGAGGACTCTCAGCTCCTCCTATACATCTGAAGGTGTGCAATACAAAACCTGTCAATGGACCATGGGTATTTCTACATTTCAACCCTTTTGTGCAGCTTAGACCTACTTACAGTGTCTCTCTCATGTAGAAGAGGTTGCAAGAGTGACGGAAATGAATAGCTTAGTTGCTCATAAAGCTGAAAGCTAGTGTCATCATGATTACGGTCCTGCAACGAAGAATAAAAAACATTTCTCAACGTAGAGCAGACATCAATCCTCAAATTATGACTGTATATTTGGCAAAAAGAAAGCATGTCTATATATTTCCCTCCTTTTCCACCATTTGAAAGAAAAAATTCTTCCCCATATGATATTAAACAAGAAAATGCAAAAATTACTCTGGGCCTCTGGCGGATAAACCAAGAGAATATAAATGGATATGAGAAGAAGGTGGTACCGTAAGGTTCTTCATTGATATATCAGAGGTTGATGATGATGATGAGGTTATCGCTCGTACAACAGAGATCACTAGACTGAGTCTCTCATGCCAATTCAGAGAATTCCAAGCCCTTTCAAGCTGCAGGATATTTGAACCCAAAAAAGGGGTGTAAATTAGCACCGATCTAATGTCATGTATATGATTGAACCACTCAGCATTCTGCGTGAACTCATTCTATCTCAGTAAATGGAGAATGCTGGAGTGAACAAGTTCACCTCATGCACAACTGCATGCTCAACCCCTTCCCTCTGTTTGTTAAAAAATATAGCAGTAAACTTTTGGACCAGTTTAAGCCACATACAGTGATCTCAATAGGCCGATCCCCCAGAACTATCTGAGCCCCTATTTCTTCAGCTGCCTTTCTAGCACTCCGGAACTGTACACTGAGAATGCATCTGATGAGTCAAAATGCACATTCAGAAAAGACAGTTCATGCGCATTCATTTGCTATAATCTTACAACCTCATCTCCAAAGGAGAGGTTGACATCAGAAGACATTTTGGAAGAGAACATAGCCAACAGAAACCGCAGCGCTAGGGCACTTTGACCTCCTGTCCACAACAGATACAATGTGTCACGTAGCAAGTACAAAGGACAGATTCTTTTATGATAGACAATAGAGAAATGCGCACATCTTCGTTCTTACCCAGGTTTATGCTACGACCAACGGCATCAAAAAACCCATTCCCGCTCAAAGAGAACATGCCTGGCTTCAACTGCTGACTCTGCTCAGAATCATTTGATGTGTACATGATCCCAGCTCTGAAAATGAACTCTGCAGTAATTACATTTAACATGTCGAATGAAAATAAAACTATAGACTAACAAATTCTTTTCCATTCATATTTTCCTCCTCAACTAATTCTCAATGTCATGGGTCACTTGATTTTGGCATTGAGCCTCATTCAGACATTTCAGCAAACATGTATAGATCAAGAACTTTAGAAACTAAAAGAAAGAGCCAAGTGAAAACGAAACTTTCCTGCTTCTGCAGAGCTCTACCACCACGTTATCAGGTCTCACCGCCCTCACAACTCGCTGGACTTCAACGGCCGACTCAGGCGAAATATGATTGGTTCCCATCAACCAAATGGCCTCTGGTTCAACAAATTCCGTCCTCCATGACGGCACAGGACCGAATTGTTTCTTCTCGATCAGCACAAGTTTCCCACTTTCAGCCAAATCTGACAATTGAGGGTAAGCTTTATAAATTGTTGCTGTCGATTGTGCTAGAATCTCCGCCCTGAAGTCGAAGTCCGGCGGTGGAGCTTTGACGGAGACCTTCAAGGGTTTGAGGGATTTTGCTGGGCTGATTCTTGGGGTTGTGGAGAATCTAGGGAAGGCTGATTTCAGAAGAGTGTCCATGGATGAGAGTAGAGATGGCGCAGAAACGAGCTGTTCTGCGCCACCAGAACCGCGAGTTAAATATCTGAGAGGTTTCTCCGTTGCGTACCTTGGTCTTTGATAAGGTTAACGAAATTTAACGGCTACACAATTTTCCCGGCGCTCGGTAGAAGCTTTTTCTTTATTTTCCATTTTTTTAATAGCAATGAGATATTTTCTTTATTTTTCTGATTTTATATACTTCCTTCCAAAAGTAATACTCCCTCCGTCCCATTATTTTTAAAACGTTTTGGTAGCGTTGTTTTAAATGGGTGATTTTGAGTTGACTTGGTAGATGGAAGAGAGTGATGAGGGATAATTGAGTAAATTCATGTACAAAAGTTTACTAAAAAGAGAAAGTGTTTCAATAATTTAGGGTAGCCCAATAAGGAAAGTGTTTCAATAATTTTTGAATGAAGGAGTATAATATTTGTTTTTCAGTATTTAATATATGATTTTATTTCTATATCAATTCAAACTGTAAATTTGAAACTTTTACATATAAATAAAAAATTGATATTTTAACTTTATGAATATATTTTTTTTTATATTTTTTTCATTAAAAAATAATATAGATAAATTGAAGTCAAATTGATAAAAATAAAAACAACTATTGCATTACTTATGAGACGGAGTGAGTATCAATTATACTTTGAATTATCTAATACTAAATTGATATAAAATATATTTATATATAAGAGAAATATCAATTTACCACTCATCGGTAATGATTTTAATTTTATATCAAAATATTAGAAAATAATCTATAGATTAAGTAGTGAAAATAATGTTTCAATATAAAATGAATGAAGGTAATAATCCGCGGAGTATTATTTCAATATTTTTTAAGACGACTATTTCAATAATTTGTTGCTTTTACTAATTTATGTTTATAGGATCATGATCACTTCCTAGTAATGTGAGCAACAATTGTCTGAACAGTTGTTTATACACTTAAATTAAAATTGTCACTTGGTCAATTTTTCGAATTCAAAGAGAAGTACTTCGGTAATGTGATCTTTTAGTATATTTATCATGTAACGAAAATTGATCATTTTGATAAAAGTTTAATAAGATAAACAATCAAATAAAGCTATTATTAGAGTTTTCAAGGGAAATTCGAAAACCAAGTTTTTTTTTTGTTGTTGATAAATGAAAACCAAGTTATAAGTTGTGCAAGTAATTGGGTTAAGTTACGCTTTATGAAATGATAGAGCTGCTCGGGATGAGAGTTTAACATCTAGATAAACCGCTGTCAACTAGCTTTTGGAAGTATATTAGGGGCTTCAAACTTCATTTTATGGAGGTATGATGATGAGTGATTTACTTCCAAAATTCATATTCACTGAAACATTGAGTGAGTCAATTTTGTGATCCTGGATATTCATGGGAACTATATGGAACTCCATTGACAAAAAAATCATTTACAATATAGTCCTTAAAGTTTCAAAAAAAATTACAAAATGGTACTCAAATTTTTTAAAATTTACAAATTAATCCTCCAATTTTTTAAAAATTTACAATTTGGCTCAAAATTATTTACATTTTTAATCCCTAAACTTTGTTAAAAAATCAAAAGAGGACCAAAACTTTTAAAATTTACATTTTAGTCACTGTGGGTGGAGCAAGTTGGATCAATGCAGATCAATCCACCAATAAAGCAGAGCGATCCAGCACAAGACGGATCAATTCATAAAGCGGGTCGACTCGCTCCAATGCCCATCCTTAGTCACAACAGGAGATTGATACAGTGTTATGATCACATTGATAATGAAGTCACCAAACTTCATCTTCAATGCAAACTCATAAAAACAAGAAGATTAAAGCTACAAAGACCGATGATGGAGATGATAGCATGAAGAAAAGTGATGGACTCTAAGTAATGGACTGTTGAGAAGGCCATGCAACAACTTACTATTCTTGAAGAAGATGTGTACGCCGCTATTGGAAGAAGGTATAGAAGTCTTCAGCCGAATTGGTAATCAGATGCGTATTTCAATTTGATTACAAATCCAAATAAACTACAACCAGTCATATGGATGTCCTCTAGGAAAACACAAGGAGCTCATGAACCACGTGTGTTTTTGGTGGTTTCAATACATAAATTTCGTAGAAAGCATTTCCTTCCATATGATGTACAGTAATAAGCTTATATTTCATCATGTAAAACACTGGTTTTGCTTAATCCAAACAGAGGCTAAAAGTGTCCATCCCAAAAGTACTTAATTTATTATTTCTCCGGCTAAGTACACTCATGATAGAGAATTTGAATATCAAAGCAACCAATAAAGCATAGAAATTTGACACACAAGAAGCGTAACAGAAAATGAAGAAAAATAGCCTATATATGAATACCAATCTCGTTACAGTAACAAACAAGCGTTGTACAGAACACAAACTTTACACGGAAATCTGGTGGCCTTTTGAGTGTGGCCAGCTGCCACGGTACCACCATGAAAAAAAATGGCAGAGCTCTAAAAAAATGGGGAACCCCATTACAGAACACATGCTTGAATTTTAGCAGAAAAACTGTGACTACTACTAGAGAAAATATGAAAGAGCACTGCCACTGTAAACACTACAAAAGGAAGCCCAAGTGGAAAAAAAGAACCTTTCATGTTCTGCATCTGATCCTCACCTCAGCCATCAGAGTATCAGTCTGACTTCTTGAGAAAAGTTGATGTCCTGAACTCTGCATCATCTCTGACAAAGCTCCAGCAGAGATAAGTAAGAGGAATGCTAGCAGCATGCCAAAGAGCCTGTGCGTCAACAAATCCACCAAAAGGCGGAAAGTCGGTTAACACTAACAGCCCTGCAAGGCTTCCACCGGTGACAAACAGCCAAAGCTTCCATCGCGAAGGGTGGCTGCTGGCACCAGCCCAGATTGCCCATATAAGAAGTTGAGCAATGCCCATCACCATGCAGATTTTTGTATTCAGACCTGTGAAATGAAATAGTTTCTTTATATATGAAAATTCTTAAGCAAAGGCAGCTCCTGATTTTTTTCACACATACAATCATGGCTGGAACTCTCAGGAATAATATTACCAACTAAGAATACACAGATATGTAGAGTTGAAGACTGAAGGATGAACAATTACCATAGTCGAATTTGAAGAAGTTAAGATACAAGATATGTGTTGTAACGAAAGCAACCAGTGGTGCAGTGACCATGACCCTAGCAGCTTCATCTCTCACACTGCAAGTTCGCAGTATTGCCAGAATAAGGCCATATCCAATTAATGCTGCAGCAGATGAATAATATAGCCTCTCTGTCAACTCTTCATCCCTGCAGCAGATGAACCTTGATGTTAAACAATATATTCCCTCCATCCCATGTGTGTTGTCACTTTTAGTTTTTTTGTGTAGATTTAGATTCTCTTTAGTCATTAACTCATTTTACATAAACTTCCAGCATTACCCCATCTCAAACTCATTCTCACCCCCTCCCCAACCCACTCCCTAGACTTATTTTGCAAGGGTAAACGTGGACTAAAATAAAACAAAAGTGGAAAAATGCCATTTCATTTGGTACAAATTTTTTTTGATATTATGACAACATACTTGGGACGGAGGGAGTAATAAAGAGGCATTTAGGCTCTGTTCAGCACAGATTGAGAAAAAAATTTCCAGGTGATATTTAAAATTTAAATGGTCTTGGGAGAGAAGCCAAGATGAAAATTGACAAGAATGGGTCTCAAAGATGCTCAATTTACATAAATACCACCTAAACACATCAATCAATTTGCATGTGAAATTTAGGATAATATTGTCAATTGGGTAATCTACCCATCTTTCTAATTCCGCCAATTTTTTTGGGATCAGCAGAATCTAGAAAAAATTTTCCAGAAATTGCACAAATGAACTGAGCCTTATGGTTTTGATCATTAAGGTTCCAGCCTGACCTGCTGCTATCTACTTTCCAGGCACTGGTTACCATATGGACCTAAAGACAACTTACGGCATCATTACACAGATTGACATATAGACACATTTTTATGCTCATACAAATTAATAGCAAGGCATTGGAAATTTTCATGGCAACAAATATCAAAGTGAAAATTAAAGAGGGTGCACATGAGAGGAAACACTAAATTGAGGTTATAAAGCAAGAATTATTTGCATGGAGACAAGAGAGAAAAATGATAACCATCTTGTAAAGTTATTATTATTATTATTATTAAGAACTATCTTCTAAAGTTAAACCTCAAGCTTATTACAATAAAAGGTTTCAAGGTTAAAAGAGTACGTGGAACACTTACCGACTATGGAAAATAGCACCCCAGAACCAGCAGTTTAATGCCATCATTGCAAAGACATGCCATAAACCAGTATATTCATAGAATGTCTTCTTATTTGCCCTTGGTGGCAACTTATAGTAGACTAGGATAAAAAAAGACAGCCAGCCATTAAATTGTACGGCAAGATTTAGTGCAGAGAGGGCGACTGAAACAGGTTCCTGAGAACATGAATTAAGAGAAAACGCTGCTTAAATTATTTCCAAAAGATTAAAGAGGAACTCAACTCTGCAACCAAGGCCCTTCCCCTTTAAGGGTAGGAATTTGCCTTTGAAGTAGAGGAAAAGAAAGGTGAGAATTGAAACCTGGATTCCATAGACACGGCGAAGAGGCCATCTCCCGTGGTACTTGACAGGATTTGCACCGAGTTTGTGTCTCTCTTCCTCCCTAGCAAGCATGCAATGGTATCTACAATCATTTTGGCAGTCCCATTGTTTCCACTTGAGATAGAGAGGCTCTTCTAAGTACCAAAAGCCACCAACCGGTTTCCCATCAGATGAGAATTTGCAATTCTGGAAGCAAGTGCTAACAACACAGCCCGTCTTCTTACACTGCTCCAAGCAATCCCTGGTAAATAACAGTGGTTCAACATTGTGGTTGGAGAGAATCCTCGTTGAAGAGGAATCACAGGTGAAGCCCATCGAAATCCACTTACTTCTAGCTATGGATGGAGTAGTAACATATGAAGTATTATTGATATAGTACACCGCCCTATTTTCCAGCTTAAATAGCAGGCAGCTACTATTAAACGTACGTACGTTCATCTTACCTCAGGCAAACAAATGTTATCATCAATGAGCAGAGCAGACGAGAATGAAGATGCTAAATTTATTTATTCGGAGTAAACAATAAAATAAATATTCGGAGTCGTCTATCTATTCAACTCACTCGTTGAGCTTATCAAACAGTCAAATCTGTAATAGAAATCAGAAGACCGTAGCAAGTAAGCAGCAATTAACCCAGACAGACAGAACCTACTTGTAAAGCGGATCAGCATCGCCCTCACTGGCGTGGAGAGCAGGAAGCAGAGGCAAGAGGGCGAAGAGCAAGATCCAGCGGCGGCGAGCCATCGGAGTCGTGAAAAAAGCAAGTTGAGAGAAATCAATCAGAGAGAGAAGGGATTGGAGAGTTGTGTGGGGTCGGTGAAGTGAAGCGGTTCCATGAGAACCAATGGGAAGGAGCAGAAGAAGATGTGATAAGAGAGATGGGAGTGATTGAGTTGAGGATGGCGAGTTGCTTGGGACCCGGCCCGGGAGGAAGAGGTAATCTCTGTCTGTCTGTGTGGTGGGAGAGCGAGAGAGCAAATGAGGTGATCAATCAATCAATCAGCGAGAGAGCCACGAGGTGACGCGTGGGCTTCAGTCACCCTGACTAGACTTTACTCCAGCTGCGCCCAATAATGACCCCGCCCCGCCCTCGCCCATTAAACAAAATCATCGCTACCAATTCGGATCTCCTCCAATCATGGGTTTTCTTATGGTCGTGTCCACCGTGCTTATCATAACTTTTTAGTACTATTTCAAGCTCTCTTTTCCTATTACCCTTCAACACAAAACCTTCCCTAACAGAAATACTTGTAGTAATTTGAGAGAAAATCGAAAAGTGATCAAGTGAATGATTTCTTTGTTTGCTATCTCATTGGTGAGAGATTTTCGCGGGGTGAGAAATTGATGAATTGCAGTGGATTAAGCTAAAAATATATATATTAGTCTCTCCCTTCTCCTCCTCACTGCTGCCCTTTAGTCTCAAACCTCACAAAAATAATTAAAACCATCACCCAACAAAAATCACCTGCCTCCGTTGGTTGTGAAATTCTGCATTTCTCACATAAGTTTGATTCACTGAATTTTTGGGAGATTAAAAATTCCAAAGTTCACCTTTTGTAGATGAAAACTTATGAGAAATTGAAAAATCACCGTGAATTCTCATGATGTGATAATAATAATATTTATAAACTATTTAGAAACTAAAAGTTTATTTATTATTTGCATATAAATTATTAATCTTTAGTTATTAAAATATTGAAGAACAAAAATCATAGATTAAATGTTGAATTCCATTTTTTCACGGTGAAAAACTGATTTTCACACCTCAAGTGATTTCTGGAGAAGTGAAAAACTTTCAAAATCACCATGAATTTTGGAAGTGAATCACTCTTCATTCTCACCTCCACAAAATAGGGGGTTTCAAAGTTGACAAATGTGAGGTGAGTTTTACACAAAATTCACCTCTCGCGTTCACCGTGAGTATTGGAGTTTTTCGGACCTCCGAAAATTCACGCCGAAGTGAATTTCTTGAAACTCACCATGACTTTTCGGGCAAACCGTGACTTTTCGATAGCAACGAGGGCTGGCGACAGAGTGAACCTGGACCGGGCTAGGCTTCGCCGGAGAGGTGGAGAAAGAAGTCCGCCGCCGCTGCTGATGGCGGGGCTTTTGATGGTGGGGCTTTTGGGAAACAGGGGTGGAGAAAGAAGTCTGTTGCCGCTCTCCCATGCCCGTTTAAATGGGGCTGCTGATCTTGTCCATGATCTGGTCTCATGATCTTGGCTTGGAGGGGGAGAGAGCAGCTTGGGTCACGATTTTTAGGCGGATTTGACGGTGGAAACGGCAGAGATCTCCCAGGCAGCGAGCAGCGAAGCCGATGGCGGTGGTCGGAGGAAATTCCTCCACTTTGAGGGCGGCGATGAGTTTTGAGGTTTGAGGGGGACCATGAGTTTTGAGGTTTGAGGGGAAGTTTGAAGCACATGCGTGTCGGTGAGTTCTGTTTTTTTCTCACAGTGAAAATTCTGGGAACTCACCGAATGAGTTTTGGTTCCCTCTTGAGAATTGAACCCCTAATCTTCACTTGCATGTCAATATAAATTTTCCTCCTACCCGGTTAGGAGGAAACTCCTCCTTCTCACACACGTGTCGTGATGATAATGGTTGGAGCCACCACTATTAATTACGGGGGAGGCAGATCCGTAATTAAATGTGACGGCACGGACCAATAATGGCATGATATACATGCGAGAGTGATGAATTTCCTCCTAATCCGGTAGGAAGAAATTTTTTTCATATCCTAAATGTACGTGTAAGAGTAGAAAAAATATCTAAAGAATTATCTCGAGTTATTTTTCGGTGCCTTATTGTTTGAAAATCGCAGCCACTTATTTAATTATGTGATAGTTGTTGTGGGATGCCAACGTTTATGGCCATCATCTTCATTGTTACTAGCCACCTCTAGCGGCATCTTTAAGTTATTGGTTAAAAATGTTCACGAGCCTACATGTTGGAGGTCCTTCACAGGTGGAAGAAGTGCGCATAGATGAGCTTATTCAAATTTCATCATGTTTTACCAAGTCCTAAACACATGGACACCCATGTCCCTAAACTAACATCGTCGTGTCTAGGGATGTGCATGGTTCGGCCAAAACCATAAAAACATAATCGCCTTCGATTTTTTCGGTTCGGTCAATTCGGTTTTTGACAGTGACTAGGGGTGTTCAAAAAACCCGCAAAACCGAGAAACCGAATCGAACCGCATGATCCGAAACCGAAAAAACCCGTGAACCGAAGAAACCGATAACCCGCGGGTTCTAATTTTAGAAATCCGCGGATAACCGAACCGATCCGATCCGCATATGCCTATTTACAAATAAATTATCTAAAATTACTTACTTCATCTCAATTTTCTTTTAAATTTCTTTTATATTATGTGTTAAAACCCATTTCATACACCCATGTCCCTAAACTAACATCGTCGTGTCTAGGGATGTGCATGGTTCGGCCAAAACCATAAAAACATAATCGCCTTCGATTTTTTCGGTTCGGTCAATTCGGTTTTTCGATTCGGTTTCGGTCAAAACCGAATATCGGTTAATTCGGTTCGGTTTCGATTTTGGGGTTTGGTTTTTTCGGCCATCGAAAAAACAGAACTAATTTATTTTATTTTTTTACATTTAATTTATGTTGGTATTGTTTTCATATTTTGGACATTTTTTTAATCATCTTGTTGCAACTGTTTAATTGTTTTGTTTCATTCAACAAGTTTAAGGAGGTGATAGAAAAAATAGAGAAATTTTGGTCAAATTTTGAATTTACCAAAATTTTTGGTTTATTCGGTTAAAAACAGAGTCGAACCGAAACCGTTTTGTTTCGGTTATTTCGGTTTTATGGGTGAGTTCGGTTTATTACGGTCCAAAACTGAAAATCGAATTATCCGGTCAATTCGATTTGGTTTTAACCGAACCGACCAAATACCCAGCCCTAGTCGTATCTATGTAATAGCCAGCTATACATTACCATCGTTGTCTGGGGTTTAGCTATGAAGACCTAACGTTTGCTATCTTTGGGCACGAGAGTTATAAAATAGGGGTATAAAACTGAGTTGGTAAAACGTGACAAAAAGACCATGTAAGTTCTTTCCCAATTCCCTTTTAAGGTGTGTTCTTTGAAAAGATTTTGTAGAAATATCAAGGTTTCTAAAAATTGATGTGACATAAATGATGAGAAATGGTGTAAGAAAATAAATTATTTGAAGAACTAAGATTACACTAAAATCAATTAAGCTCTTTTAACATAAGGTAGGAATGTTGAGTTCAAGTCATTCTCCACCTTTCATACTCAACCTCTCTAGATTAAAAAGAAAAAAGTTGATTTGAAAAATAATCATTTCGTCTAATAAAAGTTGTCGCGTTTTCGATTTTTGATTGTCTTACAAGTTGTCAATTTTTCATTTAAGAAAACTTTCTAATACCATTTTTATTATTTGATTGTCTTACAAAAGTTGTCAAAAGACTGCTTTCCATCCACTTTTCTTAATATATATGTCGAAACAATTTTTACAACCTTTGTCGGACTGAGGTATTAAAAAATACTTCCACAGTCCCAAAATATTTTGAGCATTCGACCAAGCAAAAGATTAAGAAGTGTTGAGGATTTAACAATAATTAAGTAAAACCATAATATAAGACAAAATCAATTTTTTTGGGTGAAAAATGAAAGTTGAGGGTTAAAAGGTAATAGAGTAAATTCCTTATATAGTTATGTAAAAACAATATTTGTCATATTTTAGTCCTATTTAAAAATATCGCCCTATTTTTTTGTCCTATCTCATGGTTTCTCATTCTATTAAGTCATTTTCGTCTCATATGACCGTTAAAGGTAACGGATCTCATTGAATGACTCTTTTACCCCTATGAAATTGTCACTATGATCCTTAACTTCCATTTCCCTAATTTTTTAACCTCAAAGTTTAATTCTTACATACAAACCCCCACAAACTCGATCTCCAGACCTAGCAACGGCATAAACAAGTGATGAAAGCATTTTTGTATATTTTTTACCCCATAATTTGTTCTTAATTATGATTTTAAATGTTGGTCTCCATACATGTTTTGTGCAAGAATCATGTAGGTACTTCAAATGGCAAGTTTGGAGCTAAATATATTAAAATGCAGCAAGTTAAGAAGCTATGGGGCTGAAATGACACAAGGGAAAAGGCTAAAGGGCTTGATGTGGAAGAATACATGGAAATGGGGTTATTTTTTCAAAACTTAAAAGCTTCAAGGGTGATTTAAAGGTTCAGCCCAAAAGTGGGCTGAACCCTTCTTCTTCAACTCGCAGATCGCGAGCAGCAAGCAGTAGGGAGGACCAGATTCGCCATCAACTGAGGCTGACTCCAGCCCAGCCTCGTCAGCCCTCCTCCAACCACCACCGTCGCTGCTCGCCGGCCTCTAACCACCGTCGGACCTCCCTGTAGCCCGCTACAGCTCCACCATCGCGACAGCAGCTAGATTTTGCGAGAAATCTTGCTGCTGCCCTTTCCCCAACCAGCAGCCATCACGGCAGACCCAGCCGCTACCGGAGCTCCACCAGCTCATCCCTGACCACTGGAGACAGCCCCACGCTCCGATGCATCTTCTGTGGCCATTTTCTGGCTAATTTTGCTCGTCAACACCTTCGATTTTTTATTGTCTTACAAAAGTTGTCAATTTTTCATTTAAGAAAACTTTCTACTACTATTTTTATTATTTGATTGTCTTACAAAAGTTGTCAAAAGACTGCTTTCCATCCACTTTTCTTAATATATATGTGTCGAACCAATTTTTACAACCTTTGTCGGACTGAGGTATTAAAAAATACTTCCACCGTCCCAAAATATTTTGAGCATTCGACAAGCAAAAGATTAAAAAGTGTTGAGGATTTAACAATAATTAAGTAAAACCATAATATAAGATAAAATCAATTTTTTGGGTGAAAAATGAAAGTTGAGGGTTAAAAGGTAATAGAGTAAATTTCTTATATAGTTATTTAAAAACAATATTTGTCATATTTTAGTCCTATTTAAAAATATCGCCCTATTTTTTGGTCCTATCTCACGGTTTCTCATTCTATTTAAGTCATTTTCGTCCAATATGACCGTTAAAAGTAACGGATCTCATTGAATGACTCTTTTACCCCTATGAAATTGTCACTCTGATCCTTAACTTCCATTTCCCTAAATTTTTTACCTCAAAGTTTAATTCTTACATACAAACCCCCACAACCTCGATCTCCAGACCTAGCAACGGCATATACAAGTGATGAAAGCATTTTTGTATATTTTTTACCCCATAATTTGTTCTTAATTATGATTTTAAATGTTGGTCTCCGTACATGTTTTGTGCAAAAATCATGTAGGTACTTCAAATGGCAAGTTTGGAGCTAAATATATTAAAATGCAACAAGTTGAGAAGCTCTGGGGCTGAAATGACACAAGGGAAAAGGCTAAAGGGCTTGATGTGGAAGAATACATGGAAATGGGGTTATTTTTTCAAAACTTAAAAGCTTCAAGGGTGATTTAAAGGTTCAGCCCAAAAGTGGGCTAAACCCTTTTTCTTCAACTCGCAGATCGCGATCAGCAAGCAGTATGGAGGACCAGATTCGCCATCAACTGAGGCTGACTCCAGCCCAGCCTCGTCAGCCCTCCCCCAGCCACCACCGCCGCTGCTCGCCGGCCTCTAACCACCGTCGGACCTCCCTGTAGCCCGCTACAGCTCCACCATCGCAGCAACAGCTAGATTTTGCGAGAAATCTTGCTGCTGCCCTTTCCCCAACCAGTAGCCATCACGGCAGACCCAACTGCTGCCGGAGCTCCACCAACTCATCCCTGACCACTGGAGACAGCCCCACGCTCCGATGCATCTTCTCCGGCCATTTTCCGGCTAATTTTGCTCGTCAACACCTTCAGTTGTTTTTAAACTTTAATTTCTGAATTTGCTTGTTTAATTTAGCTTCTATCTACTTTAATTTCCATGATTATTGTTGGGTTGTGAACAATTGCTTGAATTCTTAGTTGGGTTAGTGTAGAACAACCCGTACCGCCTCGGGTTCAGGTCTTTTGGGGATTTAATGGTTCAGACTTGCCACGTTGAGAAATTTATGATGTTTGGTTGTTCAACTAAAAGTTTAATTCTGACATTTGCATTATTTATTGGTATCACATACTTGTGTTTATTTGGTGTTCGACGAGTAATCGAGAGAGATTCGTCGAACGTAGGTCATGGGTTGAGCACGAGTTTCCCGCTCCAATCGAGAGATTTAGAGGGGTTACTCAGGAGAAAAAGGTTAGAGCATAATGGTCTTCACCTCGGTGCAAGATAAGAGATTGTTCTTGATCAAGGTAGAAGAACAAGTTCCGTGAGTTGAGAAAGCCGGAACCGTTGTTTGAATCCTCTCCCCATTTATCTAAAATTTCTCATCGTTGTTATTGATGTCTACTGTTGTTAAGAGCTTGTTTCATGTTTACTTAAACTGTATGTCCGAGTTAGAGATGACTTGTGCACATGCTCACATGGTGCTCGAGAACAAGCGCGAAAACGATCTTCCCGAGTTTTGGTCAAAAGCAAGTTCGAATGGTTTGTCAAACCACTTAGGAATTTATGGTTTGCACTTAAGGGCCTCTCGTTGGTGCGGGGCGAGAGATAGATTTCGGCCAACGTGTAGGTAACCGACTCGAGATATGTCGGTAATTTTGAATCCATTTCCTCTAGCAATAATATAAATCATGCTTGTTTGATTTTCATGAAGCATTTGACCCGATACATGAGGTGGTTATCTTTTTATTTTTATGCATTAGTTAGTCTAAGTAGTTAGTTTAGGGTAATCTAGCTCTTTAGCGTTCACACATCTAGTCCCTGTGGATTCGACCCTTACTCATCGAGTGCTACACTCGACCCATACACTTGCGGGTGTGTAAGGTTTTGTTTGTCTGACACAGGTCACCGCAACAAGCCCAACTTATGTTCTTCCTCCAAAATCTCAAATCTCTCTGGTTTCCATGGCTATTCTTGCTAAAGCCACGACGAAAATGCTGTACCGGTGACGCTCCACCAAATCGAAACCTTTGATTCTCACGGTAACAGAGTTGCTCTCGAATTTCATCCTCGCACAGTTTCCACCACCAAGTCTGAGATAACGGAAGTTGAAGCTAGAGATAGCGGAAGAGACCTCACGTTCCTCGTCGGTGATTCTTCTAAATTTCTCTTGACACCGGATTTGATTTCGGTGGAGCTCTCTCGGCTCTTGGTTCTGTTTTTGCAGATCAGGGTAGCTCTCCTGGCATCAATTATGGGCAATTCAGAAACCATCTTTCGTCGCCGAAAAAAGTTTTTGACATCAACTATCGTTGTCGCCGGAAACCTCCTGGCCAGTGAGAAAAGATCCTGATTAGCAGATTTTGATGGAGATCGATGACGTTGAGCACGCGCACATGACGAGCTGCGACAGAATTGGGCCATCGAGGTACTGCGGATCGGCAAGGATTTCACCGGAGATGACGTTTGACGACAAATCAAGAGACTGGAGATTGGTGTAGTTGGAAAGATGAGGCGAGATCGAGCATTAAAGAGATAGATTCGTGAGTGAGAGCTTGTAGTCGGCCATTGTTGCAGGTTATCGATCGGAGAAGATGAGTGGAAGATGAATGGAACAAGTTGGGGTTATTTTGTATGAAGTTAAACATTGGGACAAAAAGTTAGAGGAATAAATGTAAATTAAGGACTAAAGTGAAAATTTTCAAAGGGTAGAAAAGTAAGTTCACATAGATCTGTTAAAGTTAATGGTCAAAGTGGACGGAAAAGTCTGAAATGGAACACCAAACCATAGAACGTGACCAAAATAGGGCGATATTTTTAAGGCCCGCGTTAAAATGCGCACTGCGCATGCGTGCGCATAACCGATTAGCTTATTTACAAGGTTGTCATTCGCTAAATTTGATCAGCATGATGGTCGTGTTTGATCAGCATGATTAATCGATCAACATCATTTCCTCGGGTGAACAATATCGACAGATCAACATGAAAAAAACTACTGATCAACATGGTAAAATGAAAGATCAACATGACAATTATAACAGAGATAAATATGCTAAAAAGAAAGATCAACATGACCTAAAAGATAGATCAATATGGTAAGAAAAGAGATCAAAATAATAAGAAGAAAGATCAGCATGACAATAAGAGAGATCAATGTGCTAAAAAGAAATATCAACATAGTAAACAGCGAGATCAACATGCTGCTAA
The DNA here is from genome assembly GCA_024586325.1 of Stellera chamaejasme. NCBI lineage: Eukaryota > Viridiplantae > Streptophyta > Magnoliopsida > Malvales > Thymelaeaceae > Stellera > Stellera chamaejasme. The sequence continues at coordinate 4,716,169 of CM044982.1, read as the reverse complement.
AAAGAAAAGGCAACATAATAAGATAAAAGATCAATATGCTGAAAAGAAAGAACAACATGATAAAAAATATAGATCAACATGGTAATAAGAGAGATTAACATTCTAAACAAAAAGACCAGCATAACAATTTGAGAGATCAACATGCTATATAAAAAGAATTATCAACATGCAATATAAAAAGAATTATCAACATGCAAAAATAGATATCAACATGCTAAAAAGAATCATCAACATAACAAACAACAGAGATCAATATTGGACAAATGGACAAGAGCAGATCAACATTGAACAAAAGCTGATCAACGTAAGAAGACCCATCGATCAACATTGGAAATGTGCAGATCAACATGACTACCTACTCCGATCATCATCAGTTTTTTATCATTTGTAAGTTTTGTGGTTCTGGAGCTTCATTGCAGTCAAATTTTGGTGGTGGTTGTGTTGTTGAGTCGTGTTGGGTTGTAGAAGCGGATCTAAAATCACGTTTGAATACGGAAAAACGTCGTCGAACTTGATGGAAACGTTGTTGATTAGATAAAAACCTTCGTCAGTATACGCGAAACGTCATCGGGAGCGACGAAATCGTCGTTGGAGGTGACGAAATCTTCGTCGGTGGCAACGAACGCTTCATTGGAAACATCGTCGGAAGTTGGAATGGTGATTGTAAGTGAGAGTGATACTTGTTACAATTCTTTTTCATCTCTTATGTTTATATAGTGCACATGCGCACTGTATAGCTACTCTATTTTCAAATAAAACTGAAATAGGACAAACATTATTTTTACAAGACCAGAGAGAATTTACTCAAAGGTAATAACTGTGTTAAAATTAAAAAAAAATGATCAAATTTATTTAGGACAATAAAAGAACATAATTGATTTTTTTTATGGCGAATGGAGTAATGGGTATTGAAATGAAAAGAACAAATGAATATAAATTAAAATTCAGAAGAATCGAATCTCTTAGTTGAGTTCACTACAAAATGTGAGAAAATTTTTCCCCACTTTTGTAGTTCTTTAATACGTATAACAAACTTAAATCCATCCATCATCAATTATTTATAAAATAATATTTTTTCTAAAATTTTATTAATCATATATATCTTATCCATTAATAAAAAATATTTTATAATATTTTTTTTCAAATTTCACTAGTAAGATACAGCTCGTCGCTCGAAAAACACTTCCAAATTTCCATTTTTTTTTCAATTTCAAATGATCACACCTACTAATTTTGTCACGGGCGACGGGTTGGGTACGGTTGAGTGTTGACAGTGGAAGTCACAAATTTCTATGGCCGCTCCTGCTTCCTCTCTGTTGGTGCAGACGATTTCAACGCGCTTCACCATCAGATTCTATCACGCGCGCCATCATCACGGCTTCAAACTCGCTCCTCCCTATCCGGTTTCCTCTCTTCGGAAACCTCGCGTTTTCCCGCCAATTTCACTCCGGGGCATTAGAGAGTTAAGTACTGTATCTAGCGCCTACGTGACTGGGGTCGCTTCTGATCCGATTGCTGGCGAGCCTGACTGGAGAATCGACGATTCGGATTCCGGAGGGAAGAAGGCTGAGCCGCAGAATTTGATAACATGGGGCCTGCTATGGACGCTTTTGATCCAGCACAAGATGAGGCTAGGGTTAGCATTTCTGGCACTGATTGGTGGTACCACTTGCACGCTGTCAATGCCGATATATTCTGGTAAAGAAATGAGTTTCTCGTTTCCCGTTTCATATTGTTTTGGTTGCAGTTTGGGAATTGAGGTTGAGAGTCTCATCAGAGAGTTCCCATCTTCTGGGATGGTTGTTACTTACTTTATGCTCGCAGGGAGATTCTTCGAGGTGCTTATAGGGGCAAGACCCGAGCCGCTGTTTAGCTTACTCCGTAAGGTCGCTCTTCTCTACTCACTTGAGCCGATACTCACTGTTATATTTGTTACGAGTATGAATACAGTATGGGAAAAGGTTATGGCTAGACTTCGAGCTGAAATTTTTACCAGAGTATTGATACAAAAGGTACTCCACTGCTTGTTACTCCATTCTTCAGTAGTACTATTACCACTTTGTATACTTGTAGCTGACTCATCTGTTCAGGACATGTCTAGAAATGCCAACATCAAATGGCTACAAACACAGTTTCTGTTTCATAGCATGTTTTTGGTTGTCATAATATAGTTGCTTACTACATCCTTAATATCAATGCTAGAAACTGAAATGAGAGTTCTGATCTTCCCCCCAAATTTCTTTTATGCAGGCGGAATTTTTTGATAAATACAAGGTTCGTATGTTTTGACCAAATCCTTAGATGCACATTGTTTCATTCTGCAGAAGTGTTTGAGATAAATCATAAATGGCACTTCGCTTCTCATTTGACCTAGATGACATAATGCATTATTGGCTGCAGCCATTCGTTAATCTATCTTTCAACACTCGTTAAGTATTTAGTTCATGCGAAAAGCATAATGACCGGGAGCATCATGACTCTGATTTGTGGTGCTAATGCTATGAAGACCTTATATTATTCTAATCGTTGAAGTTATTGTTTTATGGGATGGTTTGTATAGCCATCTTAGGATGACTTGTATAGCCTTCCAATGGTCTTTTTGAGTAATCAAGTTTATCCCTTGCTGTCAACAAATGGTGCATTAAACATAAGTTTTGAGGCTTACTTACCTAATTAATTAAGTATAGTCTGTATAGCTGTCGGCTTTCTTTTGAGAGGAATTAGCCATATACTCCGCACCTATGAACGTAAGAATGGAGTGACACAATTGTATGAATTCCACTAGTTTTTGGTCGAAAGCTCCATGTTGTTAATTTGAGCATGCATTTGAAATAGTTGTACACGACTTTTGGATGAACTGCGGTACTTTGGTCACAGGTCGGTGAACTCACTGGTTTGTTAACATCTGATTTGGGTGCTCTAAAAGGAATTGTCAGTGAGAACATTTCAAGGGATCGTGGATTCAGGGCACTTTCTGAGGTAAGCCACTCCATACTGTACACAATCTAGATGTTACCAACATGTCACTCATACACCTGTAATACTTAAGGTTCCTCTTTTTGATGTATTAAACCATTTCAAGCATGTAAGGAAAGGAGATATTGCTTTTGTCAATGAAAATTTTTAGTAACAATATCATTTATAAGAGAATCCACGGACATCTGTCTCATTATCTTACAGCACGGACAATTTTTCTGCTGTTGACAAATGAATAAAACAACTTAATTATATTATCCGCAATTTGAAAATGTTGTCTAATAAATTGTTTGTTTCCATCCAGGTTACTGGAACGATGTGCATACTGTTTGTGATTGCCCCCCAACTTGCACCAATACTCGGCATACTGATGCTGACTGTTTCTATTTTGGTTGGTAAGTACATGCCAGTGTTGATCCACATTCTGTTAAGGGGGCCCCGCTCCCTTTTTTCTGTAAAATATCGATAATGGCATACAATTCGTTCATGGAGCCCCTCTAGTATTTTCTAACAGACTCCCTTAGCCTTTTCATTAGAACAAAAAAATAGATTTCACTTACAGAAAAGGAACATAAAATTTCTCCATCTGTTCTCTTTTCAATTAATGTTCTGCAGTTAAAATGCTAGTTTAGTCCTTAAAACCTTTTTTTTAATCTCATCTGGACCTTGAATTTCTTGAGTCACTTTATTTTCAATTTAAAAATATGGAAAAGTTGGACAATCAGCAACATTTAAGAATTGTCAAGCCAAGGTAGCAAGCTTAAATGTAATGGACACAGTTTTTTAAAAGGAAAATACTTTTTCTTGCATATCATGAGTTCTCATAAACGGAATTTTCTTCTTATTTCAATGATCACTAAATCATGTAGAGAGTACTTAACAAAAGGCATACAATTAAATGGGGTATATTTGGCGCAATTTACCCCATTTGTTTTGAACTTTTATATACATACAAGTTGCAGTTCAAAAAAAAAGGGGTAAATTGCGCCAAATATACCTAAACTATATCGTTCGTTGCAAATCTATACCTGAACTAAAGTTTGTTGCAAAAATGGCTTTAAACTATGATATTGTTGCAAATCTATACCTCCGTTAAAAATTCCGTTAATTGATGATGGAAAATGTTGAAAAATGTTGAAATTTACCTATCTAGTTTCTAAAATGTGCTAAACAATACCCTAAGTTTATATTTGACTTTCAGGTCATCATTATCATAGTAAAGTATAATTTTAAATAACACCAAATTATAATTAATAATTCTAAACTTCTTTCAACCTCACCCCACTAACCTCAGCGTGCAACCCTACACCATCATGTGATGCTCGACTAACCCATTCAACCTAATCACTATGAGGCTCGTTGTAGTTCAACCGTATCCAATGAGCCATTCAGCGTCAGCTCCAACACTAACAGCTCCAACACTAACATCCTTTACTGCACTGGGTTGGGATGGAGGTGGGTTAGTCAATAGGTGGGGTGAGTTGAAGAAATTTGATGTATTTATATTTTTTAAACATCAGGGTGATTTTTTTGTTAATTGTTGACAATAACATATTAATTTTAATAATATATATATATATATATATTTACGTAATTTTTTCTGGTAACTGTTATTTTTATTTGTTTGTATAGTTTTAGATTATTTGTAGTTATAAACCAAAACGTAATTATAAAATTGGTAGAATTATTGAAAAATATGATATTATTAGTAAGAATAATGACTTAAAAGTTTTAATCATAAACTTTTAACGGAGTTAATGACTATGTATATATATGATATTATTCGTCAAGTTTCATAAATTAGAGATGTCGATTTGAACATTTTTTCCAGTATTTTCGTTAGATTTTAACGGAGTTAATGACTATGTATAGTTTAGGTATAGATTTGCAATAATATCATAGTTTAAAGCCATTTTTGCAACAAACTTTAGTTCAGTTATAGATTTGCAACGAGGGGTATAATTTAGTTATATCTGGCTCAATTTACTCCAATTAAATGTAACTTTGAGTTTTCACCCGTTTGTCAGGTTTCAGTCTAATGAAGGATAATTCCTTTAAATTATTGTACAAAAAGTTATTTTCGAACAATATTATAGAATTAGCAAAAGGCATTCAGTTACGACCACTAGCCATATAACATGAAACACATATATTAATGGAATGTGTTATTTGGGTAATAGTATAGCTTACTAACGAGTTTGAATAGTTAAAAATTACAAAATGTTTTTAGCGGCAGGTTTTTCTTCTTTCATCACCAAAAAGCCTTACACATTTTTTTGAGTGTGGGTTTTCATTTATTGCCCAGTTCATAATGCTGCTTTTGTGAAGGAACACTTTTGCTTTGTACCATGGATGGAAGGAACAGATGAACTGTAGCACCATTTTGTATTCTTATGCTGTCTGATTTATATGTCCCTTTTGTGCGTTATCAGCTTTTCAACTAATCCATTAGACGAATAGAATGTTGTTCTGAATTCCACTTGGCCTTATTTTTGGTTTTTTAGTACTTTATTTCTATTGTGTATTTTTTATTTTGCCACCAACGGGGTCTTCTCTTGAATTTTTAAATAGCTAGCATCATTTCATGGATGAATACTTCTTCCCTAAGATCTATTTAGTTTTCAGGCTACCTAGGTTTTATGTGTAAATAAATTGCTTTAGTGGAATATTAACCATAATTTTTAGCTATATAGCTGGACCCATTGTCTCCGTTCATGGACTTGTGCATAAAAGTATGATCGTAAGGCACAAGTGATTGATTTAGCTCGTCTTTTGACTCTTAGATTAGAGATGGCCGTATCAATTTGTCATATAGCTTCTCCACACAATTATCTGTTCTTGTTTTATACCTGTCCATCTGTTCACAAGTGTCGTTTAGAGTATTTACAGTGTTGTGGCCTACTTTGCTCCTTCATGATTTTTTACATCCTACTGACCTACTTAATTGAAGCTCTATATAAGAGATCAACTGTTCCAGTATTCAAAGAGCATGGGTTCGTGCAGGCATCCATGGCTGACTGTACCACAGAAACGTTTGCTGCAATCCGTACTGTAAGCTAACCTGCTAGGTTTATTTCTCAGAAAGGAGGGATTTCCAGAAACTGAAAGAATTGTTTTTTTGTTCATGCTCTTTGGAGTACAAAAGTCTATTGGTTTGAATTTGAATTTTGAGCACATAGTAGGTCATGTAAAAAAAGCGTACTTAGCCTGTGGTTAATTGTTGGCTCTTTTCCTAGCCAGCTGGAGTTCAGTCTCCTTTCCACATTTGGTTCTGCTGCCTATGTAACTGAAATACTAGTAAAAAGTTCCAAGGGATGAAACTGAGGTGAATCAATAAAATAAAGCATTTGTTATCATGTAGGTGAGATCCTTTGGAGGTGAAAAGCGCCAAATGTTGATGTTTGGTAGCCAGGTAAGATGATTTTTTTATATATCAATTACAGTGTTTAAGAACTCTTTATGTGCATACCGTGGTCATTGTTATACAAATAATCTTCTTCAGATACTTCATTTATTGAATGAGTTTGGCAGGTTCTTGCATATATGAATAGTGGCGTAAAGCTCGGGGCTTTCAAATCGATAAATGAGGCTTTGACTAGGATAGCTGTCTACGTTTCTTTGATGGCTTTGTACTGTCTTGGAGGAAGCAAAGTGAAGGCAGTAAGCACTTTAAATCTCCTGTTATTCCAGTTGGATTTTTCTGCTCTCTTGATTGAGTGATTTCCTTACAGCATGCACAGCAGTTTCTGCTGTTGCTGTCTGTTATTTTCTCTTTCTTTCATTAATTAGTCATTAATTAATTAGCTGTTCCATTTATCTTTTTTTTTTAAGCTTCTTAAATAAATATGCAGATGAAAAATCATGTTTTGCCTTCTAACCGAGGTTTTCCATGGTCTGTCATCAATTAAGTAACTTTGAAGGCAATGTACTGGTTTCAGGGTGAACTTTCTGTCGGAACAATGGCTTCTTTCATTGGATACACTTTTACATTAACATTTGCCGTGAGTTCAATTCCCTGAATTCTGCATGCTTGTGAATTTCTATCCATTCTTTTTCCTTGTAGTGGGAGGAATGAAAACCAACTGAATTGTCGCACACATTCATTTGTAATTAAAATTTATCAGTGTTATTTAAATCTGTACATGCATCAGGTTCAAGGCCTTGTCAACTCATTTGGAGATCTACGTGGAACTTTTGCTTCTGTTGATAGGATTAATTCTGTTATAGCTGGAGCAGAGGTTGATGAAGCTCTTGCTTTTGGTCTAGAAAGAGAAATCCAACAGAAACAAAATCATGATGATAAACTTAATTTATTTGCTTCTATTGAATCTATTGAAAAAGTTCAATCTGTAAACATGCATTACATGTCAGAACTGAGATCAGCTAGCAGTGTGAGCAGCTTGGCTTGGTCTGGTGATGTTAGCCTTGAAGGTATCCTGCATGCCCCGTCAGTTGACCATTTTACCTGCAGTTTCCTTTTATCTAGTAGACCACGATTACCTGATTCAATTGCAATGCAATAAGTAAACATCTATAGGTAGTCTTTGTTTGTGCGATCTTCCATTGTTTTCTTATTATGTAAATAGTTTAATGCTGTACTGATGGCAAGGGTGTGATATAATAATTAATTCCTTTACAAATGCCATGAACTAGAAGAGAATCATTAAACAACACCTTATTCCCAACTATGTTGGGGTCGGTGGCATGAAGTTTATAGTGTCAATTAATTGTAAAAAATTAGTTAACACTATAACTTCATGCAAAAGCCTAGTGGCAAAGTTTTATGCCGGATGCCCTTCCAGCTGCAACCTTCTTATGAAGGAATAATGAGATGATTAGAAGAGTATAATTAGGAAAAAAAGTTTCTGTTCAAATGCTTGATGAAGGAGAATATCAGTTTAACATATTCGAAAGTAGTGCTTTTTTGTTTCCCTATTTTTGTGTATATTTAGCTTTAGGGTCCATATGCTATGTTGTGTAAGATTCACATAAAATTTAATAAGTATGCTGCCAATTGATTCTCACATGTTATCTTATCTTGCAGATGTGCACTTTTCATATCCTTTGAGACCTGATGTTGAAATTCTAAGTGGTCTCAACTTAACACTCAAATGTGGAACTGTTACTGCTCTGGTGGGTCCAAGTGGTGCAGGAAAAAGCACAATTGTACAGCTCTTAGCTCGTTTCTATGAGGTCCGTTTTCACCTTTTAAGGCACAATGTTGAAACATGAGTAATTTGCTGATCAGAGAAAAGCTTTGTTCATTCTACATTAATTGAGTTGCTTTAATCTCTCTTTGTCAAAGTGCAAATTGCATCTACGTTGACAACAATTACTAAACGATTGATCCAAACTTACTAATTGTTTCTTTTAACAGCCAACAAAAGGCCGCATTACTGTATCTGAAGAGGATTTACGGACCTTTGACAAGAGAGAATGGGCACGAGTTGTCTCCATAGTTAACCAGGTAAATTATGAATTTGATCTTGCATGTTAAAGCATGGACTGCTGGAGTTATGTTCTAGTTTCTTGGCTTAGACATATCTATCCTCCTGGATTACTTGCTTGATGCTATGACTTTGCCTATTCTTGATTCTCCGTATTTGGGAAGGTGGTGATGTAGAAGCCAGACGATTTGTAGTTTAATCATATACTGAATTTGGATAAGTTTAAAACAGTTTATCATTTGATAAGGATGAGGGCAAAAGAAGAGTATACATCAATCAATCAATCAACTGAGACTTAATCCCAACTCATTGGGGTCGGCTACAAAAGAAGAGTATACATAGAAGTTAATTTTAGCTTGATTCTCGTTACACAGAATATTTAGTTAACCCTACGAGACACATAATTTCTAATCTAGTACGAGTATATAGTATTTCTGGTCTTATGCATGTACATACAGACATCTTGATATTACAGATGCCTTTCCTTGAAATGGTGAAAATGACATCTGATAAAAAATGTCTTTTGGCCTCGGCTCTAAATAGTGGGATTGAAGAAAAGGATTATATTATTCAGACTTGGGTAAACCCTTTTCATGTAAAATCCAGCTTTTCTCATTCGTGTACTGTTTTTTTTTTAATGGACATTTACTTCAGTGTTAAATTTGTTTTTTTATATATGAATTTTAATATGTGAAGTCTGCCTCAACTTTTGGATAAACTGATGATACAGTTAGAAAATTAACAGTACAGATGAGATCCAGCCACCTCATATTTAAGATCATTGTAAAGCTTACTTCATTCACTTCATCAAACGTTGCATTGCTGCACCTTTTGATTACTTAAAATTTGTAACTGTACAGGATCCTGTTCTTTTCTCTGTTTCTGTGGGTGAGAATATTGCATATGGGCTTCCTGATGATCATGTATCCAAGGATGATATCATTAAGGCAGCCAAAGCTGCAAATGCTCATGAATTCATAGTCTCTCTTCCCCAGGTTTTTAATATCTGAAATTATTTCTGTGATAACATTTCAGTTTATAAGTTCATTTATAAAAGCTGAAACTTGATCTTGGTTATAAGGGCTATGACACACTAGTTGGTGAACGTGGAGGCCTACTAAGTGGAGGACAGAGGCAGGTAATTTTCTTATGTGCAGTGCTCCATGCTCATGTTCAACTGCATGTCTCTTTGTGGTGTAGCTGTGATGCTGACATGTTCTGATTTTAGAGAATCGCCATTGCCAGAGCTTTGTTGAAAAATGCACCAATTTTAATTCTTGATGAGGTAATTTGGCCTTTTCCTCTTCTCATTCTTCCAAGCTGATCATATAATTTATGTTCAATTCTTGATCAGTAATACCATGGCTCTTAAATTTTCCTCAAACAACAATTTTTTTTTTTCTATTGCAATTTAGCCTTTCATTTCCATGTGCAGGCCACAAGTGCACTTGATGCAGTTAGTGAGCGCCTTGTTCAGGATGCTCTGAACCAGCTGATGAAGGGCAGAACAACATTAGTAATTGCACACAGATTGAGCACTGTTCAGAATGCCCATCAAATTGCTCTTTGCTCTGATGGTCGGATAGCTGAACTTGGAACTCATATGGAGTTAGTCGGAAAGGGGGGACAGTACGCCGCATTAGTGGGCACTCAGAGGCTGGCATTCGAGTGACCGTTTTTGTCATTGCATAAATCAGACACAGGAGAACAGGAAATAATAGCCGCTAGGTGCTGCCTCCTCCTGCTAGCAAGTGCCTCTGATGAAATGTGAGTGGTTCTTTGTTTTGGCTGCTTTTCGAGTCCACTTATATCTCATGATTCCACATCGCAGGTAACTCTGAATGTTCCAAATTCTGGTTTCTTTTACAGGTGATTGGAGGCTATAGAAAGGGGCAGAATGGTGCTAACTTATTTGGTAGATTGGAAATTTATAACGTCATCACGATAATCTTGTAGTATCAAACAGTATTTGGAGGATAGTGATCATAGTAATTTGAAATGGAGTGATGCATCTTCCTGATGGCTTACTGAAAATTTCATTTTATTGCTCTGTAGCTGAAAAATCTTCCTGATGGCTTACTGAAAATTTCATTTTATTGCTCTGTAGCTGAAAAGCGTAAGTTAAAGCTAGTCTCTGGAGATACAGATATTTATATATATAAGAGCTAGGACATGTCCTCATCACCAGAAAGGAAAAAGCAGTTAGGCGATTGAAAATTCCAAAAAAGAGTTTTAACCTTGATGTTGTTTCTTCCCAAGCAAGGAACTAAATGCAGGCTGGGTGAATTTTCCTTCCAGAAACATCCCAGCAAGCACCTTATACATTGCTTCAGTGAGATGAACTCCATCCCAGTTGATATACTGAGCAGGATTCGCACAGACAGTTGCATTAGGCGTCCCACAGGTCGCGAACACAGCGAAGTTGTAAGGTTCACCTGTTCCGCAGCAGGCTTTGAAGCTCTCCTTGAACCCAAAGTTTGCAGGATGCTTCATTACTTCCCTGAAGGCGTTGTAGTAATCGGCATAAACTATGATGGAATCGGGGAACTGCTTCCTTAGATCCTGGATCCGAGTTTGCAGATAGAGGTTGTGTTGGTTACTCTGGATGTTCTCACTCTTAACACAGCCTATATCGTCTCTGTCGTCTGTGGGAGCTAGGGTCATGGCCAGGGGCAAGCACCCTGTCGTGGGCAGGTTTTGGACCACTACATACTTGGCCCCCTTCTTCAGCAGTGCCTACAGGTACAGCAACATGAGTAAATGACAATTACATCTCAAAAATCCATCTCACCGCATGTTTATTTATTCCGGTTCCCCTACCGCCTATCCTATGTGATGTTTCAATATCATTTGGAATCTTGAATTTTTTTTGCTCTCTATTCTAGTTCTAGCAATTTTTTTGGGGTGTTGCTATTTTTCTGTTTCGTGACCCTGTTTTTCGACCTTAACTAAAAAGACAAGAAATTGATTTCACCTTTACAGAAAAAACAAACAAACAAACAAACGCACTCATCCCAATAAATTTTGATATGTATTCATGTTTTGATGTCCAACAATTGGTACGTTTTTTTGTGGAACCTTTTACATATCTATTTTACTTTAGTATCTTTTTTTTTATCTTTTCCACAAAATTTTGTTTTAAAAGTATGTTTATTTTAAAAATCTTCTACACATCTTAATTTCGGTGTTCATTTTTTTTATCTTTCAATTTTCGTACTCTGGTACATTTGGAAGGCGTGAAGTTGGTTTAAGCACATTCTGGCCCACATTCATACATAAAATTACAAATATGCCATGCAATAAATTTACTTAGTTTGCGAATAAAATTCAATTTCTAAATCATATTAATGAATAACTTAATCTATTGAGTTAAGTAAATGACTTAAGCTGAATAATCCTTGGAATTATTTTTTAATAAATAAAAAATTATATATTTGATTAAGTTTGACATAAATCATTGATTAAACCTGTGACTTAAGTCATAAAAAAAAGAAACTGTGAAAAATAGAAAAAAAAATGTAATTTAGGATATCAAACACAACTCTCTAGAGTCTACTTAGATCTTAAACACATCCATCCTACTCCTAGCTCAAAAATGCGAAGTAAAACGTTAATGATAAGTTTTGGCTCCAAATCAGAAAATGATAAGTTGGTATGTTAGATTTTGCGTTCGTAATCACCTGCATGAAGTGAGTGAAGGTGTTGAGAGCAAGTTGGCGGATAGTGTCTTTGGGAATGGTGGATCCAAGAGTATAAGCATAATCATTAACTCCGATCTCCCCCACCCAAAACAGAGCATCCTCCAGATCTTTCCTACAGTAGTACTCATCATCATCTTCTTCATCACCACACCCCTGTTTCTGCAAATACCTCTCGAACCAACCCAGCTGGGTCCTGATCGACTGCGGAGTTATGTCCAGGCTCAGGTTGTTCTTCACGAAGAACTCGTAGTCGATGACTGTCGATCCAGCCACCGCGAAGTTGACGCCGTGCGCGGTGGCGTTGAGGTTGTCTTTGGCGTGGAGGTAAGGAGGCAGGAAAGGCAGAGAGAGTGACTGGGCGACGAAGTCGATCACGAGACGGCCGTCGGAGTAGCGATTGGTGGGGCGGTGGAAGAAGGTGGAGCCGTAGGGGGAGGTGGAGACGTGGCCGAAGCCGGCGGGGCCGGAGATGGAGCGGGTGTTGCCGGTGTCGGTGAAGGAGTCGCCGAAAGCGTAGATCTTTTTGAATGGAGGTTTGTTGGCTGAGGCCGCCATTAATGTATTCGAGGAGGAGGACGAGAAGACGACGACGAAGACGGCCATAGCCATATGGAAAAATGCATTAGAAGCCATGACGCCTTTCTTTTCAAGTAGAAACAGCTAACTCGCAGTCGCAGACAAACTCATATATATAGGATGAAAATTGAAGCAATCGATTAAAAGTTACTACGTGGCTCCTTCCAGTAATTATTAAGTTACATTTCAACAAAATTTTAAATTTCAGGCACATTTTTTTTCCACAAGAAAATGACTTTCATTTAATATCAAACAGTTATGTTGATTTTTTTTTTCCAGAAGAAAATAACTTTCACTTAATATCAAACGGTTAATACCGAGAACAACCTATCAAGCATAAATCAGCTATGCTATGAGAAAACTACTAACCGGCTCTCTGCATAAGCGAACATGAACCTACCAGTACTAGCCAACGTTGAGGTCATAACTAGAAAAAAACAAAATTAATGCAATGCTAAAACAGAAAAAGTTGACTAAACTAACTAAACATGAAAATAAATGATAGTGGAGCCACCTCTCTGGACAGTAACAGGCAACCGGTTATCCAGAATGGAGTCAAAAAGTCAGGCTATGCAAATAATACACACCTTCGTCAGGAAAATGAATCAACGAACTACACTAATCCTGCTAGGGGTTTTTAAAGGAATGTACTCACTAACAACATCTTCAAAAGAAGCACATACATCCAGTAAGTTACAAGCCAAATCGAGAGCTTAGCGATGTCTTAACCTTGCAAATGTACCATTCACAAAGCACATTGGTGTCTCCACAGTGGAACCAAAGACGCACCCACAGCAAAAAAATCCATCGACCGAATCAAACCAGCTGGGATCAATTTGACACTTATGTCCCGGATATCAACGAACGGGGGAGATTTCAGACCCCGTCCACCTGAAGCCAATGATGTCATCCTCGCAGACAGGGCGAGACATCACTCCACCCTGCCAACACATCAATCACACCCTCAATGTTTGTCTCTCATCCGCTATACACACAGTCAATCCTCTTGGATCCACCACAATCTTTACTAACGAAAAGAGTTTCTGGGTCAGCGGCACTTTTGACCAATCCCCCGCCCCAATAGGGGTTCGTCGGTCTAAGGATGGGTCTGATTTAAGCCCTAGACACAGCCCCGAGTGGCCAATTGAGCGAGGCAACCGAACCTAACGGCAGCCAGAGCTCAGACGCCGGAAGGCTTGGTGATAAACGGTTGAGATTGAGGGGGCCACGACCCCACCGTCCAGAGAGGCTGGACGTCGGCGCCTAGAGACACACAAATCTGGAAAACGTGAATGATTCACGAAGGCATGGGATCCGAGATGTTCGCGTCTGGCAAGCCAAGGGTGCGGCACTCGAAGGGAACTCGATCGAAGCGATAGAAGGAGGCGGGCTGACACCGGTGGCTGGAGGCAGTGACCGGCTGCGACAGTGGCATCAAGCAGAATGAAGAACCCTAGAGGTTCACATGAGAGGCATAACAACTAAATTTCATGCACATTTTAAGTTAACATGAACATTGTAGTGTTTAATCTCAATTTTATATTAACTTTTTCCATTAATATAAGTATCCATTCATATGAAGCTTGTTCGTATTATTTCGAAACCAAAATTTAACGAATTTTCAATTTCGATCAATTTTTAACCTAAATTGAACAATTCATCCTACTCTTATATATTCCACACACTTGACTTTGTTCCTTTACGACTATTTAATAAATATATTCCAAACTTCCATCAATATTTTTCCAAATTTTTCATCAAGTTACAATCTTTTACTCTAATATATTTCATATACTAATATTTTTTAAAAATAGTAATTTTTTCCAAACTTTTCTCCAACATAAGTACAAAGTAGTAATTGTTTTCTCCGAACTTAATTTTTATTTAATTATTTAATTATTTTATTATTTTACATGAGTGATTAATTATTGGATCTGTAATGTTTGTAGTTTCTAGAAATACATAAACTTTTCGATTGAGCCTTAGTTTTGTTATGTCATGTTCGATATGTATCTATATATACCGATCGATATCCTTTTTCTTGTACATTTGAGTATACCATACTGAATGGAGTATAAAGAAGTTACCCCGTGCTATATATACGATAACTCACACATTGTTGAAACACGGTGTATAAATGCCTAATAATTATTTATGGTCTTATATAAGAAAGAGAAAATGGTACTTTTGTCACTGAAAATTACGAAATCTTTAAATTTGACACTAAAATGAAAGTCACTAAAGTTTTATTGAATTGGCAAATTTTCCATTGGATATTAAGTTATTTCAATTGACAGTAAAATGCGTTTAGATAACATTCATGTGTGTTCCACTGGGAGATTACGTGAACATTGATTATACATTTTGTAGAGTTAATGTTTAAATTTTACTTAAAATTTATAAAACTAACAATTTAACCCATAAATTATGGCAATTTTTAAGGTGAAATTAACTATTAACCCTACAAAATGTACAGTCATTGTCTACGTAATCGCCTAGTGGCACGTCACATGAGCACCATCTAAGCATACCTCACTTCCAATTGGGACAATATAACGTCCAGTGGCAATTTTACTTCCTCTATAAAACGTTAGTTGCATTTTCACTTCAAAATGAATTTCATTAGTAAATTTAGAGATTTCGTAAACTTTAGTGGTAAAATCGCCTTTTTTCCGAGGCTGAAGTGCTTGATAGGTCCTTAAACTCTATGACTCGAGCAAGTTAGCCTCTGAAGAATGATTAAGGGCAACTCAACCCCTTAGGTTTTAAAAAAGGAATAAGTTGACCCCTTTATCGAATACCTTTTATCTCTCCCGTAAAAATTGAACTTTAATTTGCTATTTTGGACCTTCCATATTAATTGTAGTCTTTTCTTAAAAATAAAAATTCTAATAATATTTTTTTCAATGTTATCATCTATTCTTAAAATTGGATTCAAAAGATTTTCTTTTTCTTCTCTCATCTTAAAGTTGGATCTCATTAGACTTTTTATTTTTGAATTGAGCAATACATTGAAATTTTTCTAAGTATAATAAGTTGAAATGTTTAGTTTTCAAATGTAGTGATTTAAATTTTTGTCACAAATTGTTCTTAGAAATAATTGGTCAAACATAAATTTGAAAGTCAGCCCATTTAATTTTGTAAGGTTTAAGGAATAATATAAATTACTATAATCTAATCAATGAGATTTATTAAAATGTGAAAGTTTTTGGCAATTATTGTCTAGAAAATCTTCAATTTATGTACAAAATTGTTATATTTCATGGGCCATTTGAATCATTATTACATGTTTATGTTAAATGGATTTTTCATGTCATCCTATGTTAGGAACCAATTTAAAATGAATGATTTAAATCTAGAACAATTTGGTAAAACTTTTATCGATTTGGTGAAGATATGTAAAAAAAAAATTGGGGACAGAGGTAGTATTAAGAAAATTCGATGGACGTATTTTTGTAAAGAATTTGGTAAGTTTTTAAAATTGATTTAAAAATTTTGAGAGAAAAAATTGAAGAAAATGTTAATTTGATAAATTGTTCTTCTCTATTTTTTAAAAGAACAAACATTTTTATGGGAGAGAAAAATAACTAAAGGGGTTAACATACCAATCCTGTTAATCATCACCCGGGTGATTTTTCACCTACTTGTTCAAATGACTTATCTATAAGGTAATTTGGAAGCCCAAGCCCAACTAATTAAACAATTATATATCTATCCTCCATTTTTCAAGTGCTCTAGGTGGGTGAAAAATCACTCGGGTGATAAATAACATTGATGTTAACATACACCTTTTTTAATACTTGAGTGTTGCGTTGCCGTTAATCATTCTTAAGGGGGCAACTTGCTCAAGTCATAGAGTTGAGGGGCATCTCAAGCACTTCAGCCTTTTTCCGATAGAAAACTGCTAAACATATACTCCTTCCTCATGAAAAATTATACACTTTTCTTAAATGGAAACTTCTATCCTTCAAAGGTACCAAATTGTCCATACTTTATCTTTACTTTTTCTATCTTGTTGTTTGTGCAACATTAATTCAAGGACAATTATGTCATCTTTACTTTTTATATCTCTTTTTTTGTGCAACATTAATTTAAAAAAAATTACATCAAACCACATAAAATTATGCATTGATCTTAATCTTCCTGTTCATACAAATTACAGCATTATTTGGAGACGAATGGAGTAGTATATGAATAGGGAAATTAACAAACAAATCCCTCAGGTTTGTCATAATCTATACTTTCCTCCTGTATTTTTAGAATTCTCAAAAAATCCCCCTGAGGTTTGTGAAAATATACAAAACCCCCCTGACACTAACTACCGTTAACTATTACATTAGACTATTAGTTTAACTACAAAAATTGGAATATACCTTTTCTTACCCTAACAATTTGACCATAAGTTTTTACCCCTTTTCAACCCCCACCCCCTCCACTCCCAGCACCAGCACCAGCAGCCACCCTACAGCTATTTGATGAACTGGGCGATGCAGCGTAAAAAGGACAATTATCATCATTTCGTCGCCCACAAATCCCCACCGCCACCCACTCAAGCTCGATTTCAGCTCCCTATCGATTCCCTTATGTTGTCGTCGTCACTGAGGTTGATAATCGGGATAAATTAGTCGGCGAAAAATTAAATGGAAACTTAAAATTGGACCATTCGGCGAGGAGAAGAAGAAGATAGAGTTTCTAGGCGGAGTGTTGGAAGCCAAAATTTGGTCCAAAATGATAGGAGACAAGATTCTAAAGATCTTTCCGAGAACGCCGACGTGAGCACCCCTGAAAAGTTGGAGACGATCAACAAGTGGGAATTGATGGATGGATTGGAGGATGTAATCAGTCCTTTTCGTTCGCCAAGACACCAACGGGGCTTCTCATATTCAGAGACAACGTCGATCGACGATGAGCTACCCCCAACACCAGAACAAAAAATTCAACCGCATTCACCACAACCCATGCTGGCGAGTCATGTTTGCCAAAATTCGCGACGGTCATGCGAAGCGAGCTGGAGTCAACGTTAGAGGGAGAAGAAGGTCAGAGGCGAGAGATTTTGAAACGGAGCTACGGTGGTTGTCGATCCTAATTGGAAACGACCGAGAGATGTGGGATGGATTTTCTTTGGGGCAGGGAGCAAATAGGCAAGTTCGGTTTTAGGCTGAGAACCGGAGATTTCAGGGACGAAGCCTCCAATTGTGGCTGATGGCCGCCATGCCCAATCACCTAAAAAGGCATAGCAATAGGCCCAATCTGCAACCCAATATAAGGGCCCCATTAAAAAACCCAAGTACTAAGAACTAAAACCTGATGGAACGATGACATTCCCGGACCTAATAAGAATTTACCCGGACAAGACATTGGATATTCCCGGAGAAACGCACCCGGATATATAAAACACGTGTACAATAACGTTATATTGACATATTACGATTTTGCCACCATTAATACCAGCTATATAAGACATTTATGGCATAAGTCAAAGGGATCGATCTTTTCAGTCACTTCATTGACAAGAACGAGAGCACCACAAACTCAACCCCCATTTCTCGAATTCCGAGAATCGTGCAACGCACTAATCCCAATGGCATCAAGTAATGTCAACACACGTCAGCTATGCAGACATGTGGTGGCTGCCCAAACAGACCCGTCACCGGTGGCAATGGTGGCGGCCTAAAGTTTGGTGGGAGTGTACGAATTCCCGGCCAGTTGTGACAAAACCAGTAACTGGGTGAGATTTTTCCACTATTTTTCCTTTGAATATGTTAAAGTTGACATATTTTCGATTTTGCATGTTAAATTCTGTTGCTGATTTTAGAAACATCTTCTTAGTCTCGGCTTGTTGAGCCAACTTGAGTTTTAGTTAGTGTTTGAGAATAATTTCCTTGACTAATTATTTGGGTTTTCCTTTTACTCGCAATGTAGCTTGTCTAGTAGGGTGGCTACTGGTGCTAAGGGTGAGATGACGAAAGTTGAAATTGTAAAAGGATAAAAACTTTGGGTAGAATTGTTAGGGTTCGAAAAGTTATGGTCCGATTTTTGTAGTTAAACCTAAAAGTCTAACGGAATAGTTAATGGTGGTTAGTGTCGATGGATTTTTGTATATTTTCATAAACCCCAAGGGGATTTTTTTAAGAATACGAAAAAAGCATGAGAAAAAGTGGAGATTATGATAAATTTCAGGGGGTTTTGTTAATTTCCCATATCAATACTCGAATAGCTAGGATTTATAAGTGGAAGGTTGCAGAAACGGAACTGGATCGGGGAGTTAGATAGCAACGCATTAAATCCACCAACTACATTTTCGGTGACATAAATTTATAGGACGTTTTAAATTATCTCGGAAATTTTGAAATATTTTAATGAGTACATACAACGATTAATATTGTTGAAAATCTGCTGATAAAATAAATAAATATACCCTTATCAAATAAATAAATATATAAATTAATTTTTTATGTGGTCTATCCACACACCGGTATAAGGGTAAGAGTCATATATATATATATATATATGAATAAATGTTAATTTCCCTAAGTTTTATTTTTGAATGAGAGGTAATATTAAGGGTCAGTTCATTTGGAATTGAAAACAAATTTTGAAAAATTTGGGAATATAGGAAAAAAAATTAATGGTGTATTGATGATTTAAGATTGTTTTGTGTATTAAAAATTGAAAAAATAGGAAAAAAAATTCCCATTTATTGTAGCCTAACTGAGCCTAAGAAAGAAAAACGAACAAGAGTTCTACAACAACAACAATGACACAGAGCCAAACACAAACCACGCAGAAAACGTCCCCCGAGAGTTATTTGACGGCAGCGAGGTAACTGTAATGATACAAAACAATTATAGTATTTATTTGACACAATCATTTATTTGACGGCAGCGAGCTAACTACCTGACGCCATGAGTCCAAATTAAAGTTCCAAATTCCAATGATTTTATAGATTATTCAATATCGATTTTGCAGTTTCTTATCGTGCTTTTGTATGGACTAATATTTGAATAGAGAAAATGAAAAATTAGAGAGTTATTTGGAAAGGGAAAAATGATACTTCCTCTATCCTGAAAAAGTATACACATTTTTTTTTATGGAATCGTCCCTGAAAAATTGTACATTTTCTTTAAATAGAAATTTCTTTACTCCAAAATTACCAAACTAAGCTCATTTTATCTTTATTTTTTTATCTTATTTTTTGTGCAACTTCAACCCATGGATAATTATTCAAATTGCATAAAATCATATATTTATCTAAATCTCCGAGGCCATTCAAACTGAAAAATCTTTCGGGAACGAAGAGAATATACGATATTGATGTTTTATATTGAGAGGTAGAGAATTGCACTCCAAAATGACCTCATATTTAATTTACCGGTAAATACTAGTATTCTACAGTAACATAGAGTACTTTTCTAGAAATTTTACTATTGATTGTGTTCTTTTGGCAATAATTGGTAAAAACAAAAAAAAATTAATTTTTTAAAAAGATTTCCCTCTAAAAACCATCTCATAATACTTGGGGGGTAATTAATTTTTTTTAAATAGATGTTACTGTTTTCCGAGAAAGGTTCTTTTTTGCCACCATGTATGACAAAAATGACCATTTTGCAATTATTTTAAAAAATAGTTTGCATTTGCAATTTTTAATAATTCATTGGTCCAAAATTACCATGAAAATAGTTTTTTGGACTCATGTTACCATTAATTTGACTAATGGTAGACATGTGTTAGAATATTCTGTAAAAGAATTATGAGGTGGTGTATGTGTGCTTAGTTGTCTTCCATGTGGACCGTTTGTTAGGCTATTAATATTTTAAGGTTTGTTGACGTGTCTTCCATGTGAACTCCTAAATTAAGACGGAAGAAAAAGAACGGAGGCGCAGGCGGAAGAACCTGGCCAAGCTGCTGCTACCTGAGGCGCAGGCGGAAAAACCCGACCGAGCTGCTGTCAACCGGAGGCGCAGGCGAAAGAACCCCAAACATCTTTGAACCATCTGTCTTTGTCTAGCTATAGATCCAAAGGAGGCAGCAACTATGTCACAAAATTCCCAGTTCCGAGATCTAGGACTTCACGGCGGACTTCTCAATTCCGAGAAACTGAGTCCACGGCGGACTTCTCAGAAGTGGCCGGCACCAGCAGGAGTGGCATAACTCGGCGTCGATGTACCAGGTTATTGTAAATCGATTAAAATCGATTCAACCATTTTTGAATTTTGTAAATGAGGAGCTAGGTTTTGATTAAAAGATCTTGTAAATAAATTCAACCAAGTTTGATTTACAGGCGACAAAATCAAAATCGATTCACATCTGCTTCATGTCTGAGGGGATTTATGCGTATATTTCATTATTCTGCTGTTAAATGATGTGATATTGGGAAATTTTGTCGACGGTTGGCGTTTTTGATGGATTAGGGAGATGAGAGAAACACGGGGAAAACGCCACGAAAAATCCTAAAATTTGTAGAGTTTTCCCGACTCAGTCCTAAAACTTAGTAAACTACAACACTAAGTCCTAAACGTTTAAATATCGGTATCCGTCTGTCCTAATTGTTACATTTAAAAACGTGGCCGAAACGGTGGCCGACGTGGATGGCAACGACGTTAAATTGGCCGTGTAGCCTTACAGATCACCATCCTTTTTCAAGAACGCAAGTTTAAACCGGTTGAGGAGTAGAAAGCGACGCATCGCTCTAAACTTTGCTGCGCTCCTGGACCTACAGATCGAAGAAGACAAGAATGTTGGTGGAGAAGTAGAGGCGCGAATCATTTTATTTATCCCTGCTCCGGTCCCTCTCATTCATAAAGGTAAGAAATTCTTTATTTTCTTCTCTGCTGTGGTGGGTTAGGGTTTGTCGGGGTAAAGGGTATCTGAAAAAGACAAAATTAAAGTGTGTGGTAGTTTATTCATGTGATTTGTTTAATGTAGTTAGTTACAATTTAGTATTCTTAATTCAATTTATTATTTCTCACATCCCGACAACCAGGGGTTGCATTTCGCCATGTTTTTTTACTATTGTTTCCTGCTTTCCTCACCATCCGATGGAAAATAGGGGTAACATTATGTTAGTTGTGGCCTGTATTTTTAATGCAGGATGTTTGAAACGTGGATTATGTTTTCTTTTGATGGAAGTCTTAAAAGAGACCCTTATATGGAATACATCGGGGAAACAAAAGAAGTTTGATTTTGATGTTGATTTTCTGTCAAACCATGAATGGGATGAGATGTAGGTAGTTTGACAGAGCAGGAAATTAGCATGTTGTGGGTTGAGGATCCTTTGGAGGTTGGAGATGATAAATTCATCTTAATAGACAGAGGTAATGACAGCTCTATATATGTGCTTATAGATATGATGAAGAGGTATGGGGTATTCATGTATATGTAGAACATCCAGAGAAAATACGATCTTTGAGATGGGAGAAGATTGGGGGCTGAGATGTGAGAATGCTGAGAATGATGAGATAGGTGAGGGGGCTGAGATTACAGAGCAGGTTTTAAATGTCCAGAGTACGGGAAATGGTGAGAGTTGTGATTCAGCTTTGAATGATGAGGCTAGAGGGAGGGTTATGTATGATGCTGAAAAGGAGGAGGATAGTTTAGAATCATCCTCAGATGGTGAAGAGAATAATGAGGTTGATTTGGAGAATGCAATGGTGGGTGAATCTAAAATCATAAGGAAAGTGTTTGGAGACTGGGATGACAAACATGAAGATGACATAGAGCAGTTTGAGTTTGAGTATCTAAGTGATGATGACGATGAGTTGAATGAAATTAGGGACAAAATAAAAGTGTTCAATATGAAATGGTCTGATTTGAAAGTGAAGGTATCAATAGTTGTTGGTGGAGCTGATTTGTGGAGGAAATCTAAAATGATGAGGCAAGCGGGGGGCTGTGAAATAAATGCTCTAGCTGCTTACCCGAAGTATGATCCTAAATGTAAACAGGTTGAGTTTTATGTGACACAAATATTTGAGAGTACTGAGCAATTTAAAGATGCCATTGACAAGTACAATATAGCTGAACAGAGGCCTGTTAGGCTGCACAAGAACTGCACCGAATGGATAAGGGCTAAGTGTGCATCTGGTGGTTGCCCTTAGTTTATTTCATTAGGATTTGACAAAAAAACTAGAGCTTATCATGTGAAGACATATGTTTCAGAGCACACATGTGGCATATCCTTTAAAAATAGAAGAGCTGATTCTGCATGGTTGGCTGATTATTTCTTGGTTGAGATAAGGAACATGCCAAATATCACACTTCATGGGCTGCAAAATATAGTGAAGGAAAAACTTGGTGTTGACATTACTACTTCAACATGTAGAAGGACCAAGATTAGGGTGTTTCAGAAAGTGCTTGGGTCATATAAGGAGGAGTATGGATTACTCTGTGATTATGCTATAGAGCTAAAAAAGAGAAATCCAGGAAGTTCATGTGAAGTAAGGTTGGATCCTCCCCCAAAAGGGTCTATGAATCCAGTCTTTAACGCATTTTATGTTTGTTTTGATGCATTGAAGAAGGGATTTCGTGCTGGTTGTAGAAATTTTTTGGAGTTGATAGATGTTGGCTAAAGGGAGTCTGTAAGGGTGAATTACTAAGTGCTATAGGGAGGGATGGAAACGACCAAATATTTCCATTTGCGTGGGCAGTTGTCAAGATTGAAAACACTGATACTTGGACTTGGTTTCTTCAGAAGTTGATTGATGATCTGGACATTGGTGATGGTTTTGGATGGACAATCATGAGTGACAAACAAAAGGTAACTTTAAATTCTATTTGCTGATTTTGTTTTTTTCAATATTTCTGCTATAAAGTGGTTGACTGATTGCATTGTTTTGCTGATTATACAGGGACTTAAAAATGCCGTGACAAACCTGCTACCCAACATTGAGCATAGGACATGTGCAAGACATTTGTATGCCAACTGGGGAGCAAAATACAAAGGCCCGAAGCTAGAGCAATTGTTTTGGTGTCTTTGCAAGGGCAACAAACAAACCTGACTTCAATAAAGTCATTGAAGAACTCAAGGGTATCACTCCTACTGGTTGTGCAAAATTGCTGGAAACTAGTCCACGACAATGGTGTAAGGCATTCTTTAACCCTTTGATTAAATGTGATATTGTGCATAACAACTTGTGTGAGGGATTTAATGGATGGGTATTAGATGAAAGATGCAAGCCTGTTTACAGTATGCTTGAAGGAATAAGGGTGAAATGTATGGAAAGGTTGCACAAACAGGCTGAGGCTTGTGCAAAGTGGCCCAGGGAGTATGGTGGTAACATCAAGAAGAAACTGGAGAAAAATCAAAGAGAAAGTAGATCTTGCACTTGTGTATGGAATGGTAAGAAAGGGTTTGAGGTTGAAGAGGATGGTGTTAAGTATGTGGTTGACTTGGATAAGAGAGAGTGTTTGTGTCGAGGCTGGGAAGTAACAGGTATACCGTGTAGACATGCATGTTGTGCAATTAGGTTCAGGGATCTAGAGGCCTCTGATTTCTTGGATGAATGCTATGGTAGAGAAATGGTGCTGCAGTCTTATATACACAGAATTCAACCAATGCCTACTAGACACTTCTGGGACCGAGATAAAAATAGTGTTGAGCCTAGTGCACCTGCAGCAAAAATTACTAAGGGCAGACGTGCCAAGAAGAGGAGGCTTGAAGCTCTTGAGAAGGTTAGGGGTAATAGGATGGGTAGGGGAGGGGGCACTGTGACTTGTAGCATATGTCATCAAACTGGCCACAATAAGAAGGGTTGCAAAAAGGTATGATTTCTGGTTTTGTATGTTAATTTGCTATATTTGTTCATTTTAAAATCTTGTACTTTTCATAATTCTTATCATTTATCTTTGTAGAAGCCGTCAACTGATAATGATGCTGCAGTTTCACAAAGTCAGCCAAACACTCAGCCACAAACTCAGCCACAAACTCAGCCTACTACTCAGCCTACTGCTCAGCCGACTGCTCAGCCACAAACAAAGAGGCAACAGACATCTAAGAAGAAAGGGAAAGAAGTTAACTTATCCACAAGCCAAGGACCAATTGTAATTAATGTGAGTTTGGGAGAAACCATTGTTTCTGTACAAACTCACCGCTTCTAATTAACTTTGTTGGTTCTATATGCAGCACAGTTGCCGGGAGAAACCATTGTTGGGATGTACCCAAGTGGAAGGAAGAATCAAATCACAATCTCCCAACTCCAAGAAAGAGAATCAAAGAAAAGAATTGAATTAGGATGGCGGAGGTAGTTTTTTTGTCATCTAGAACAGAATGATTTTGTACATCAACAGGTTTAGGATTTTGAAGTTGGCAACCCATTTTTTGTTAGTATGCATCACCATACTACTTTTGTAAATGGTTACTGCCTTAAGAAGCCTGGTGTTCATGAATTTTATTAGTGGCTTTTAGGATTAGTATGGTGAAGCATTCTAAGCTTAGTCATTGGTGTTGCGTTTGTTTGTTACCCATTGATGTTTACGCTGTTGATGAAGGATTCTAAGCAGCTAATATGTACTTTGGATCCTATATTATGATGATTTTATGGATGTTGGTTGTATGTACTGCCTGTTTTATATGCTGGAGATTAATTTAAACTGAGACATATACATTTCTCAAACAATTTAGGACTTCATTGCCATCAACAATGTACTTTCAGGATTACATTGCATCTTAATATACCATCTCCATTTCTTCTAGGCATTTCAACAAACAGGTTGTCTACAACAAACTTCATCCTCGCACCTTCCGACAAAGCGTACAAAACTAACCCACATTCAGCAGATCCTCTCTCAACCCTAACCCACTCTACCCACAAGCACATACACAACTATACCCAGGATTATAATGACTGAGAACTTACGCCAAAATTTCATGCGCCTCACCTCTCCTTCCAATCCAACCACCCGTTGTTCAAAGCGCTTCATTTCACCACTATCTCCCTCTACAATTTGTCCACTATACCTTTCAGACTCAAGATTTCTCTTCATCTCCTTATACTCCAGTAGCATCTCAACTATATGCGCTGGAATTGGAGCATCACACCACTCATGAAACCCACAGAATCCTTCACTGCCGAATCTAGAGCAACCAAAGAAACGTCTCCCTGCATTTCGTTCCGTCCACGCTGTCTTCAGAGCAGCTCGCAACCCACAGTGACAATGCTTAGCAACAACCGCATGATTCTTGCAAGAAGAGGCAGAGGACGCCATGAGAGAGATCGACTGGTTCAAACGATGAACTTGCGTTCTTTTATCAGATTGAAAAAGGATGGTGATCTGTAAGGCTACACGGCCAATTTAACGTCGTTGCCATCCACGTCGACCACCGTTTCGGCCACGTTTTTAAATGTAACAATTAGGACCGACGGATACCGATATTTAAACGTTTAGGACTTAGTGTTGTAGTTTACTAAGTTTTAGGACTGAGTCGGGAAAACTCTACAAGTTTTAGGACTTTCCGTGGCGTTTTCCCAAGAAACACGATAAGAACAGGTGCATAGATAAGCATGTTGCTCAGCTTGTTGTAATGGCTAAGGATTGTGACCTTCACCAGTGTAGTCCAGTCTATCTCTCGGCCGACCAGGTCTGTGCCGCCTCCATCGGATGGTTGTGCCGTTCAAGGTATTAAATATCATACCGGTGATCGTGCCGTTTTGTCAGCGATACGAGACAGTACCGGTACACCGGGGTATACCGGTTGTATCGAAAAAACTGTACCGGTGTGTGTGTATATATATACCTGTAAAAGTATCTGAGATTCTAAATTTTTTACCTGGAGTACCTGGGTGATCACTTATTTGACTAAGAGAAAAAAAAAAGTAATAAACAAGTATTTACTAGCTACATACAAGAACTAAATATTCTAATTAAAAGAATTAAAAAAATGAATGAGGTAAATTAATTTTTTAAATTACAAACTGGGAGTCTGAAGAAATATAAACATGATAATTCTAACTGATCTCATTAGTCAACATCAGAAACTAATTTAAGTATGGAAAACAAATTTAAATAGCATGGATTTCAAATAGATTAATACAGAGTATATTATTTCTTTCTTTAACGTAATTAACATATTCCAAAACAATCGGTGAGAAGTTTTTATGAATCTTGTGATTTTTTTATTTTAATTTCTTTAATTTAGTAGATATTTTTTATTCATGATTCATTCTCAAACTTTTAAAAAATGTTCATTTAAACCCCTGTACCGCCGTTTTCTTACGATTTCAGACGGCTGCATGGCAAAGCGGTAAGTCTGATCGTCAGACCGCCGATACAATTTTGGTCTAAACGGTGTCGTTTCCCGGCCGATACCGAAACGAAACCGACGTATCGACCGGTACGAAACGAAATTTAATATTATGGTGCCGTTGCCGCCACCGACTAGAACCGATGTTGTGAGAGAAACGATGGACGCTTTGAATTGTAGATTGGGTGATCCGCCGGGTCGGGTGGGGGAACCTAGTTGAAAATCCAAGTAATAAGGCCACGATGAAAATGTATATGCGAGAGTGGAAATTTTACTTGGTAAGTGGCAAAAGGGATCCGAAAAAATAAATTATTGTGACAAATGCAAATCATTTTTTAAATAATTACAAAATAGTTTTTTTTTTTGTCAAAAATTGGTAGTAAAAATGGCCATTCCCTTTTTTGCCAACTATTTGTGTCGTATGCATTCTTCTCTCAGCTGTGTTAACGGTATTAATCAGTACAACTACCACATTCAATGTTATTGTTGAATTTCCCCGCGTTATTTAATTGTCCTTGGTGCATTTGTACGACATTATTAATATATATCGACGCTGACGTTTGAAGAGTATATCTTTTATAGAGGCATCTTATTAGTGATCCTTTAAATTTATTTAGATTTAACGTAATTATACTCATTCACCATTCTATAACTCATGTCAGCACATATTTTGATTACATTTGAATAAATTTTGTCCAATCCTTTTTCTTTTTTAAGTCTGTGACCTAAACTCGTCATAAAATAAGTTTTTGATACATTTTGATTCTATTACTAAGTTTCGCGTCATAAAGTTGTCAAATCCGCCAAAAAAACCACCGTTTAAATGGACGGTGGTGGATGAAATTATAATTTTACCATTAAATAATTGCTGCAATACACCTCAGTATTTTAAAACTTAAACAGTTATACTCGAATAGATTTTAGATTAACACATTTACCCCAAACTCCTAATATACATCATTTTTACCATCTCTCACCGTTCTTTGTGTACGCAACTACGGAGGGCGTCGTTCGCTGGCTCTCAGCGTTAGTGACAATCGTTGGCTTTCCACCATCCACAGCGGCGACAAGCGTATTAGTGGTGCTAAAATCAATTCTGACAAGCTTTTCATTGACTATTCTAAGCGGGCGATACCGACGGTTGGTTCGAGCGGCGTAGTTGTTTCTGGGCAATCTGAAAAATGCCGGAGAGGGTCATAATCTCTGGCCAAAGAACACCGATTTCTGAGAGGGCTTGGCGGCAGAGGGAAGGCCGATTCCGCCAAGGGCATGGATCGGGGCAACGGATGAAGGAGGTTGCAACACAAGAGAGAGAGAGAGAGAGAGAGAGAGAGAGAGCAAACATAAGCAAAAGCGAAAAAACGCAGCAACTTCCTCCACCCTCCTCCTCCCACATTTGTTGCCTTTCGTCACCAACCACGGGCACTCCTAGCACCGTCGGCCTACGCCGACCTCAACCAGCCCATCCAAGCCGCCGGAGACGCTGAAACCGAGGAGAAATCTCCACCGATCTATCGACCCGCCGCACGACCAAACTCGCTCGAACCAATCGCTCCAAGCCATAATCCACCGCACTACCGCCGCCCACCTTGCCTCTTACCACCGCGTCGTCGTTCCAGACCGGACCCTCCGCCGGAATACATCGGGAAGTCGCCGACCCGTCTCCGTGACCCAGCAACCCGCAAGTTGCTCTGTTGCGTGTTGCTCCTGCAATCCTGTTTCTTTTCCTTTTTTTATTTCCACTTGGTATTAGTTTTTTCCCCTTGTGCTTGGTATTAGTTTTTTTTGTTCCGCTCGAACTAGAACATAAGGATCTTCTTCAATAGATGCGGAGGAGAGAGTAAAATTGATGTGAGGAGATGGTAAAAATTATATAGATGAGAAGTTGGAAGTAAATGTGTTAATCTAAAAACTGTCCGAGTAGAATTGTTTAAATTTTAAAATATTGAGATATATTGCAGCAATTATTAAGGGTAGATTTGTAATTTCACTCACCATCATCCATTTAAACAGTGATTTTGAACGAAAATGACAACATTAAAACGTGAAACTTAGTAATAGGACCAAAATGTATCAAAAACTTATTTCATGACAGTTTAGGTCACGGACTTAAAAAAAGAACCGTGGGCGAAATTTACTCTATCCATTTTAACATTCAATGGCAAACATAGGGAAAAGGTCCCTTTTTTCCACTAACGTTTAGGCAAAAGACCCTTTTTACATTTTTTTTCGGGTTCGAGAATACCACTAACGTTAGTGTTTGTGGTCCACATTTGCCATCATCTGTTAAAATTTCCGACGTGTAATTTTATTTTCCTCCGTGTACAAATTTGGTGTGTGTTGATGACGTAGACAAATTTAATGGTTAAATAGAAACTAATTATTTAATGTTTTTCTCCAAAAGCTCCGCTTCTCAAGTCTCCCTCCTTCCGTCCTTTTGGCGAGTTCCTTCATTACCGATCACAGAGCTCCTTCTTCCATGGTACCGATTAAAGCAAAAACAAACAAGTAAGGTTGCTAATCATAGAGCTTCCTCTGTAACTCATCTGCCTAGATCACCATCCTCCTCTTGAGTTGTCGCCTTCGACCCACCAGATCTAGAAAATCAGCGGCAGCTTGGGTTCCTAATCGTGCTTGAGTGACGCCGTCCAACCCGTCGGGCTGCACGATCTCCCTTCCACGATTCCAGCACTTCGATCCCCCCAAATCTCGACAGAATCGAATCTGGGATGACAAACGCAGTGAGATTTCTAGGGTCACTTTACTTTGGGACCTGCTGGGATGACGAGCGGCCGCTGGCGTCGTCATCATCCTCCGATTTCATCGAGTTCAACAGGAAACGGGTTCTCGATTGTTCATATCCCCGGTCGATCTCCATTTGTAGCAAACCTTCGGTGCCCAAAACCAGTTTCTTCTTGTTTTTTTTATTAAAATGGAACCACAATTCCTTATTTGACTGTCCAGGTCATCAATTTTTATTATTATATTGCTTTTTAATTGCGAACAAGTGGACGCCACATTGGCATTAAATGGACATGTCGGAGGCCGGTTACGGAATATTCTAGTATATTCCCTCTGTTAGTCAAACTAATGGCAAGAAATGTCCAAAATACTATTTAGATGACACAAATGAACCTAGAAACATGTAAAAAAATGCAATTACGAACCCGGAAAAAAAATGTAAAAAGGGTCTTTTGCCTAAACGTCAATGACAAAAATGGACCTTTTCACGGCAAACATACTCTCAAATATTAACACGGATAATAATATCACTCGAAATTAGTTGAGATATTGTAGATTCTCCCATTTTCTTATATTTCAACCGTAAAATTTCTCATTTTCTCTGTTACTTTCAAAGCTTCATTCGACCTATATATGCAACACCGAATATCAACGTAGTTTTTCTTTATTGCTCCTCCCATTCAGAAACAATTGCAATGTCTTAAATTGTTTGAAGATTAAGTGTGTACAATTTGTTCAACGATTCTTATTTATGCTATTAGAAAAATGTTGTTGAAATGTGTGAGAAGTTATTGAAGTGTGTACAATTTGTTCAACGATTCTTATTTAACTATATACTATAGATTGAATTTGATGGGACAAGTATGAACAGTATAAATTCCGACATTGTTTTGCAGTCAAATGATAAAACGTCGTTTTGGTAACGTGTATGCGTCGTCCGATCAACTTTTGATATGTCCAGGACCGTTAGATGGAGGTTTCTATGCAGATTAAGTGATAGATCTTCGAACTTTTTTTATTTTGTTCATAAATACCCCGCGCGTTTGATGTGGGCCGTCCGATCAAAGCCCAAATTGTTCAGAATCGTCATATGGAGGGCTCGACGGAGCAAGCCCTTTAACTTTTAAATTGGTTTAAAAAACCCCGTTTGTTTAGTTTGCAGGTATTTACGAAAAAAATTCTATACTTCTTTCCGTTTTACATTTCAGATCCTACACTGTGCGTGTTATATATGAACCTAGCATTCATCTTTCTCAACCAGTGACACGAATGACACTAAAACTTCTATGATTATTCAATTTTTGAAACTTATAATCTATGTTGTTGTCTTCATAAGTTTATCATTTATACATTCATATGTCAAAGTATGAAATTGATTTTAGGAGACTTTTTACTTTCTTTTTATTTACACACGATACATTGGATTTATAGATTTCACACATGAAACCTATTTTGATTATTTTTTTATTAGTATGATTTTTTCTTTTCAAATGCATTTTTCATTTATGTTTTTCATATGATTTTTTTGTTTAATGTCTAAAATGATATGACATCAATATCATACAATAAATCTTACAAAATAGCATGTATTTTCTTCATGAACTGAATAATTTAAAATAATGTAAAAGGTCATTTAGAATATCAGCAATTAATTATTGTTCAAATAATACTGATTCAATTCAAAGTTATTTGATTTCTTCATGAAGTTGTTTTCTATAAAACTTTTCATATTATGTAAGTTAGTTATATTTAAGGTTTAAAACAATTTCAATTTAACCATTTTGGTTTATCCAAATTATAGTGTTACGTTTCTTTTATTGATAAATCTCTTAACATTTTTCGTGAGTTCTTTTTTCTCAGTCATTTTATGACTATCAAATCACTTTACATTTTGAAAAAAAAAATTATGCATTCGACTTTTAGGTATTTAATGATTAGTCACTATCTCATTTAATCAATTATTCTTACTTTTATATCATTGATATTGATATGTTACAATTTGTGTCTTCCGAATTTCAATACTTTTTTGCATTCGTATTTCCGTGTTTTTTAACATTTGAGATCTCAACTTAATTTATTATAAAGAGTGGTTCTATATACATTAGTTAAATTATCTATATATTTTTTTATCCTTATTATACAATATCTCATATGTTTTAAAAGAAATATGATGACATTTCAATATTGATTGAATGATATAGTACATGATTATTATTTTCGGTAATTCTTTATTTTTTTTGTGCTTCATCTATCCTTGAAAGATTGACACTTTTGTTTTTCAATGTTATGATAGACTTAAATTACTACTAACAAGAAATCATTAAAAATTTTATAAAAATATATTTAGAAACTATATATATTCATCTATAATTTTTATTTAAATTATTTGAATTTACATATAAAATTATGAAGAAATAAAATCATAAATTAAAGGCTTAAATGAGGAGAAATGCAAAATAAAGAAGCTTTCCAAGTAGTTGAAATTAAGTGGATAAATATCCAGATAATCGTGCCAACAATGGAAATTGTGTTGAAAAAGCTAGTATTTAATACATGAGTTGCTTTACGGTGCGCATAAGCGCACCGTATGCGCACCTCTCATGTTCCAGTTCTTTTTTTTTTGTACAAAATGATGCATTTTAGAAAAAATCATGATACATTAGTATGAGTGGTATGATGCATTGTAGGAAAATTAATGATACAACATTCGAAAAAAATGATACTTGTACAAAAGTCAGTGATGCACTGTACGAAATTAATGATGCACTGATGCACTAGTGAAAATAAGTGATGCACCCTAGGAAATTAATGATACAACATTGAAAAAAATGATACGTGTATTTGGTGACGTCGTAATGAAAAAAATGATACTCAGAATTGACTCAAAAATCATCAAAACATATGACATATAGTCTTGTTCTCTCCGTCTTCTTTTTTTCTTTCTACTCGACTAATTATTTGTAATTTTTTATTAAAGAAAAAAAAGATATGCATTTTTTAAAGAATGAAAAAAATGAAAAATGACAAACAAGTAAATAAAAGCACAACTAAAGCACATGGGATGCGCTTCTTAAAAGAAGCGCATCCTAACTTCTGCCTTAATACATAGCACAAGAGTTGAAGATGTCTACCTATCATCTAGAGTTACACTTGAAATCTTTATTGATGTGGTGCACGTGATTTCTTAGAGGTATTACAAACAGGTCTTAAAGGCAGGCCCTTATCACTAAGAGGGCAAGATGATTGCTTCTGTACTCGAGTCTTTGGATGATGAAATCTGCAATTAGATCTAAATTTGCAGTCACCAGTTTTCAGAAAATAACTGCACTCAGGTTGGCCAGGCCTTTCAGGGAAATCATCAAGAACAACTGGCGGCCGGGGATGCGCATAGAAATTACTGTTACTAGTTGGCAGGTTGCCCATGACATATGCTGGAGCTGGATTCATACCTTGGTCTGGTGGAAATAAAGCCTTCAAGATCAATGAAAAAGATCTATATGATTAAAATTTGTTTGCATGATAAACCACAACCAAGCAATTCTACTGCAAACTAGTAAAGGAACGAGCGAATGAAATAAACAGCATTCTACAAAAGCAAAGAAGACCGGTTTAAAATTGCCGAGGCAATACATCTTGTACAAAAACCTAGTTTGAGGCCTAACATGTTAAAAAAGATATAGGGGAGTGTGAGCAACTACGTGATGACCTGTGCTTCTTGTCTGGTGACGATTATCAAGGATTCCAGCTCAAACAAGCAGTCTAAAATTGAACCCCAGTACCCCACATTCACAATTAAAATGGCGAGTTAAATTATTATCCAACATGAGACAACAGACTGCTAAAATATCGATATTGTTCAGCAATTACTAAGATACCTGGTATCCATTCCACTCTGTACTTTGAGAAGGAACGCCTTGAGCAGAGGGAAACATCAACGGAACATAAGGAGTTGTGCCATTCAATGCCCTTGGTGATGACCAAGAAGCCAGACTTCCTTTTGATCCAACTGAGGATTGAACTGATGTACCATTGATGTATTCTGTAGGAGGCTCGGATCCTCCTCCAGCAGAAGGATCAGGATGATTAAACCGGCAGTTCACTCCATATTTACAGGAGCCATTACGCATGTAATAGGGACACTCTTTCTCTCCCTGTGAAGAGGATAGATATTAAATATTAGAATTTTTTTTTTTTAAAAAAGGACGGTAAAATACTTGAAACATGCTACTATAAAGAGCACAAGAATACAATGGTGAAATGGAAGTTTACAAAATGACATGAAATTGGAGGTATACCGGTCGTATAGGCAAGCCAATAAAGTTTAGCTCAAAAACAGTTGTCTGAGATGTTTTCTCTTTTGAGTGGTTGTACCTACAAGCGTTGCCAAATTTGCAGCCTCCTGTCCTCAGATAGTACTGCGAAAATGCCAAGGAGAGAGATACAGACATCAAAAGCAATCATAAGAAGATGAACACTACCTTAACAGGAGAGGTACTTATGGCATAAAAACCACCATGATAAAAGCATTACTGTCGAGACATGTTCACCAACCAGTATAGCTCTTGGCGCCCTTACAATCATCTGGTATTATAGATGATAATTGGAAGAGAAAAACACACACTAGAGATTCACAACCATGATAAAAGAGAGAACACTGGATGCAGGAGTGTCCACTGCCATAAAGCATGTAACCTACTACTGGTAATTGCATTCTGGAGAAACTAGAGTTATCTGCTTATCAAGCCCTCAAATAGCTTTTGTCATCCCAGGCGTGCAACCAACATTTTTAAAATGAAGCTAACATCAAATAGAACATGAATAAGCTTATGCTATTTACCTTGCATTCTGTCTGCCCTGGTTTCTCTGTCGGTTCTTCCGCTTCCCTAACCTTTTCTTTGACAGTCTGCCAAACAATAAAATTCGAATGATTTCGTTGGTTGCAAGCACAACACAAAGAACATGAAATGACCAATATCTTGGTTGCGAACACCAAAGATTAAGAAACAGTTTTCCATGGCAGTGGTATGCAGCTGACCAAAACGACAATGCCATTTAATTAGACAGAAGCTCGTAGATTAGGTACGTAGCTTTCCACAGTTCATGAGCTAGCGAGGCTAGTGGAAAAGGCCAGAAAAACTTCCCCAGAACGTCAAACCCTGGCTAGAGAACGAAAAACTTTTCTAGTCCAATAAAAAATTAGATTCAAGATGCAATAAATTGATAGAGATGCATAACTTACTTCAGCTACCGCCATTGAAAAACCAAAATGTTCATGTCAGGATTGACGCTGCCGACTCGGCTCACACCAGACGTTCTCACAAACATCAAGATACGAATTGTTCAATACAACAAGACGTATTAATATCAATTATTACCCGGCTTTTCCTTCGAATAGGATGATTAAACTTGCAAGCTGGCCCGTGTTTGCACATTCCCGTTTTCATATAATAGGCGCAATCCTCAGCATCAGGCCTCACCGGAAAATTAAGCCTCCAATCTTCTTTCTTCGTGTCCGAAGTCTGGGTCTCATTCTCTGAAGCCTGAGCCTCATTCTCCGAAGCCTGGGCCTCATGCTCGTTCCCGTTTTCAATTTCCTCCTTTTTATCTTCATCATCATCGTCGGCGGCCTCTAAACCTAGGTTGTGTTCATTCCTCTCATCCTCCTCCTCCTCCTCAGCGCCTTTCTGTTCCTCCAAATTGAGGCTCTGGAGTTGCTCTTGGAGATCTCTGCCATCCTCCGGAGCACTCCTAGCACCGTCGGCCCACACCGACCTCAACCAGCCCATCCAGGCCGTCGGAGACACTGAAACCGAGGAGAAATCTCCACCGATCTTCCGACCCGCCTCACGACCCAACTCGCTCGAACCAGTCGCTCCAGGCCTTAATCCACCGTACCACTGCCGCCAACCGCGCTTCTGTTCCCGACCGGACCCACCGCCGGAATACATAGGGAAGTCGCCGACCCGTCTCCGTGACCCAGCAACTCGCGAGTTGCTCCTTCAACTTGCGAGTTGTTCCTGCAATCCTGCTCTTTTTCCTTTTTTTATTTAATTTCCACTTAGTACTCCCTCCGTCCCTGAAAAATTGTACACATTTCCTTTTTGGGCTGTCCCAGAAAAATTGATCACTTTCCTTAAAAGGAAACTTCTCACTCTCAAAGTTACTAAACTATCCTCACTTTATCTTTACTTTTTCTACCTCGTTTTTTGTGCACTCTCAACTAAGGGGTAATTAAGTAAACATATACAAACATCTTACATTCACCTTAATCTCCGTGTCCAAACAAATCTACCAATCTTTCGGGGACGGAGGGAGTATTAGTTTTTCCCCTCGTGCTTGTGCTTGGTATAAGTTTTTTTTTTTTTTGTGTTCCGCACGAACTAAAACATAAGGATCTTCTTCGATAGATGCGGAGAAGAGAGTAAAATTGATTTGAGGAGATGATAAAATGATATAGACGAAATGTTGGAAGTAAATGTGTTAATCTAAAAACTGTCCGAGTAGAATTGTTTAAATTTTAAAATATTGAAATATATTGCAACAATTATTAAGGGTAGATTTGTAATTTCACTCACTATCATCCATTTAAACGGCAATTTTGAACGGAAATGATAATTTTAAAACGTGAAACTTAGTAATAGGACCAAAATGTATCAAAAACTTATTTCAGGAGAGTTTAGGTCACGGACTTAAAAAAAAGAATCCTGGGCGAAATTTACTCCATCCATTTTAACATTCAATGACAAACATAGGAAGAATGTCCCTTTTTGCCACTAATGTTTAGGCAAAAGACCATTTTTGCATTTCTTTTCGGTTTCGAGAATAGCACTAACGTTAGTGTGTTGTGGTCCACATTTGTCATCATCCGTTAAAATTTCCGACGTGTAATTTTATTTTCCTCCGTGTACAAATTTGGTGTGTTGTTGATGATGTGGACAAATTTAATGGTTAAATAGAAACTAATTATTTATTGTTTTTCTCTAAAAGCTCTGCTTCTCAAGTCTCCCTCCTTCCGTTGAGTTCCTTCCGTCCTTTCGGCGAGTTCCTTCATTACCGATCACAGAGCTCCTTCTTCCATGATACCGATTAAAGCAAAAACAAACAAGTAGGGTTGCTAATCATAGAGCTCCCTCTATAACTCATATGCCCAGATCACTATCCTCCTCTTGAGCTGTCGCCTTCGACCACCAGATCTAGAAAATCAGCGGCGGCTTGGGTTCCTAATAGTGCTCGAGTGACGCCGTCTAACCCGTCAGGCCGCTACGATCTCCCTTCCACGATTCCAGCACTTCGATTCCCCCAAATCTCAAAAGAATCGAATCTGGGACGACAAACGCAGTGAGATTTCTAGGGTCACTTTACTTTGGGACCTGCCAGGATGACGAGCGGTTGTTGGCGTCGTCATCTCCTCCGATTTCATCGAGTTCAATGGGAAACGGGTCCTCGATTGTTCATATCCCCGGTCGATCTCCTCATATCTCCATTTGCAGCAGACCTTCGGTGCCCATAACCAATTTCTTCTTGTTTTTTTTATTAAAATGGAACCACAATTCTTTATTTGACTGTCCAGGTCATCATTTTTTATTATTATATTGTCTTTTAATTGCGAACAAGTGGACGCCACATTGGCATTAAATGGACATGTCGGAGGCCGGTTGCGGAATATTCTCGTATATTCCCTCCGTTAGTCAAACTAATGGCAAGGTCCAAAATACTATTTAGATGACACAAATGAATCTGAAAACATGTAAAAAAAATGCAATTACGAACCCGAAAAAAAAATGTAAAATGGGTTTTTTGCCTAAACGTCAATGACAAAAATGGACCTTTTCCCGGCAAACATACTCTCAAATATTAACACGGATAGTAATATCACTCGAAATTAGTTGAGATATTGTAGATTCTCCCATCTTATATTTAAATCGTAAAATTTCCCCTTTTCCCTGTTACTTTCAAAGCTTCATTCGACCTATATATGCAACAACGAATATCAACGTAGTTTTTCTTTATTACTCCTTCCATTCAGTAACAATTGCAATGTCTTAAATTGTTTGAAGATTAAGTGTGTACAATTTGTTCAACGATTCTTATTTATGCTATTAGAAAAATGTTGTTGAAATGTGTGAGAAGTTGTTGAAGTGTGTACAATTTGTTCAACAATTCTTATTTAACTATATACTATAGATTGAATTTGATGGGACAAGTATGAACAGTATAAATTCCGACATTTTTTGCAGTCAAATGATAAAACGACGTCGTTTTGGATGTTTTTTCGCTCTTAAACTGAAATGGCATCGTTTTGGTAACGTGTCTGCGTCGTCTGATCAACTTTTGATATGTCCAGGACCGTTAGATGGAGGTTTCTATGCATATTACGTGATAGATCTTCGAACTTTTTTTTATTTTGTTCATAAATACCCCGCGCGTTTGATGTGGGCTGTCCGATCAAAGCCCAAATTGTTCAGAATCGATATGGAGGGCTCGACGGAGCAAACCCTCTAACTTTTAAATTGGTTTAAAAAAAAACCCGTTTGTTTAGTTTGCGGGTATTTACGAAAAAAATCCTATACTTCTTTCCGTTTTACATTTCAGATCCTACACTCCGTGCGTGTTATATATGAACCTAGCATTCATCTTTCTCAACCAGTGACACGAATGACACTAAAACTTCTATGATTATTCAATTTTTGAAACTTATAATCTATGTTGTTGTCTTCATAAGTTTACCATTTATACATTCATATGTCAAAGTATGAAATTGATTTTAGGGGACTTTTTACTTTCTTTTTATTTACACACGAGACATTGGATTTATGGATTTCACACATGAAACCTATTTTGATTATTTTTTTATTAGTATGATTTTTTCTTTTCAAATGCATTTTTCATTTATGTTTTTCATATGAATTTTATGTTTAATGTCTAAAATGATGACATCAATATCATAAAATAAATCTTACAAAATAGCATGTATTTTCTTCATGAACTAAATAATTTAAAATAATGTAAAAGGTCATTTAGAAATATCAGCAATTAATTATTGTTCAAATAATACCGATTCAATTCAAAGTTATTTGATTTTTTCATGAAGTTGTTTTCTATAAAACTTTTCATATTATTTAAGTTAGTTATATTTAAGGTTTAAAACAATTTCAATTTATCCATTTTGGTTTATCCAAACTATAGTGTTTTGTTTCTTTTACTGATAAATCTCATAACATTTTTCGTGAGTTCTTTTTTCTTATCAAATCACTTTACCTTTGAAAAAAAAAATATGCATTCGATTTTTAGGTACTTAATGATTAGTCACTATCTCATTTAATCAATTATTCTTACTTTTATATCATTGATATTGATATGTTACAATTTGTGTCTTCCGAATTTCTATACTTTTTTCCATTCGTATTTCCGTGTTTTTTAACATTTGAGATCTCAACTTAATTTATTATAAAGAGTGGTTCTATATACATTAGTTAAATTATCTATATATTTTTTATCCTTATTATACAATATCTCATATGTTTTAAAAGAAATATGATGACATTTCAATATTGATTGAATGATATACATGATTATTATTTTCGGTAATTCTTTATTTTTCTGGTGCTTCCTCTGTCCTTGAAAGATTGACACTTTTCTTTTTCAATGTTGTGATAGACTTAAATTACTACTAACAAGAAATCATTAAAAATTTTATAAAAATATATTTAGAAACTATATATATTTATCTATAATTTGTATTTAAATTATTTGAATTTACATATAAAATTATGAAGAAATAAAATCATAAATTAAAGGTTTAAAATGAAACACACCATTTTTTCACAGACAGAGCTAATATTGTTCATAATATCTTACATGTTTTTTTATTTTTTGTATTTCTTTGTATTTTTCAATCAATTTCCTCTACCCCTTTTCCATTTTTTTCTACTTCTACTTTTTTATGCTTATCGTTTCATTAATTTGTTATTGTTTTGTGATAGATTAATGTTTTTTTTCCTTTTCTTATTTTTCTATTCGGATTTTTCCCCCTCTTTACATGCACTTTAGTACCTTCGTTTTTTTAATCAAACTAATGTTATCCTTATTTTACATGTTCCTTAAATACAATTAATTAAGTCCATTTCCAGTTATCATCAAACCAATGTTTTTTTTATTATCCTTACTATTTTAAAATTCTTACAATTAAGTTCATTCCCCGTTATGTCCCTTGTTTTTTTTGTTCAGACTTCTAATTGCTCATTATTGTTATTATACTTATAATTATATTCAAATTTTCATATTATTTTGTCAAATTAATATTAATCATTTTTTCATCAAACTATTTTGTCAAAATTTCATACTATTATTTTGCCATATGGATTCGATTCCCACCATCGCCGCTCTCTATTATTTTTTCATCAAAAAAATATTAATCATTTTCCTTTTGAAATTATACTCAAGTTTTTGTAGCGGTGTGTTTTCTCCAATGGTTTGTTTATGATTCAAGTATACTCAATATATTTTTTAAAATCTAATTAATGCGACTCTTTTCCCATTTTTTTATATAGCTCATTTAGATTTCCCCTATTTGTGTCCTTTTCTTTTCCACAGCTTATGATTTTTATTTATGTTTTTTTAAATGAAAGAAACAATTCCATGTTAATATTTTCTCTTTGTCATAAGATTATATGTAAAGTTTGCATGCTCCATAATTTGTATGATAACCTCTTTCTTTTCTCACAATAGAAAAGAAAATATTATGTATTAAATTAATGGAGTTAATATTCAGATTTTGATTTGTTATTAGCTTTTGTTTTCACAAAAGTAGAAAAAATAGCATTAATTTAAGTTTCTATACATATATTATCATATTCATGATTAATGAAGGTTAGATATGCACCGCCGCGGAAGGAATCGTTGTTTATGCTATTAGACAAATGTTGAAATATGTGAGTTGTCGGAGATAGTATTACTCTATAATGGACGAAAAGTGCAAGTAGGTTTGTTAAGAGTTTCGTAGAGGGAAAAAGAACAAGGATAAAGAAGCAAATTAATGTCTAAAGAATTTAGAATAAGAGAACCTTCGTAAAAAGATTAGAAACTTGTTGAAAAGGATAATTGTTAAAACCCTCGTAATAAATTTTGATTAAGTTATAAACGAGCCTCGTCATTGTTACAACACAACATCTGATCTGCTAAATAAATACATAAGCCATGCTATAGGAAGCAGGCAGCCGTCAAAAGATAAAACTAGCACTAGTACTTTAACTTCAAATAGACCTTCCGGCTTTGCATGATAAGAAGGCCACTCAGTGCTTGTGAGTCTACTTAGAAATTTACACTGCAGACTGCTGAACAACTGCAGATCCACCAGAATTGTTTCGAGGCATTCAAGGACTTACCACAGCCGGTGAATCCCCGAATGAAGTCGTTTGACTGAGTCCGGAGACGGCAGGAGGATCAGTCTGTACAGGATGATCAAATTTACAAGCCGGACCAAATTTGCATATGCCATAGCGGCTATAGTGTGAGCAGACGTTCTGATCCTGAAATACAACATGCAGGACTTTGCATATCAGAGATGCTAATATGTGAGCTATAATTGGAACATAATCAGCTGCAAAGCTTGGCCGTGATGGCTTGAAGCAGAAATGAGGAGAACTGCGAAATAAAGAAGCTTTCCTAGTAGTTGAAATTAAGTGGATAAATA
The DNA here is from genome assembly GCA_024586325.1 of Stellera chamaejasme. Lineage (NCBI taxonomy): Eukaryota > Viridiplantae > Streptophyta > Magnoliopsida > Malvales > Thymelaeaceae > Stellera > Stellera chamaejasme. The sequence goes on along the minus strand of CM044982.1, from coordinate 4,674,799 downwards.
TCCAGATAATCGTGCCAACAATGGAAATTGTGTTGAAAAAGCTAGTATTTCACACATAGCACAAGAGTTGAAGATGCCTACCTATCATCTAGAGTTACCCTTGAAATCTTTATTGATGTGGTGCACGTGATTTCTTAGAGGTATTACAAACTTACAGGTCTTAAAGGCAGGCCCTTATCACTAAGAGGGCAAGATGATTGCTTCTGTACTCGAGTCTTTGGATGATGAAATCTGCAATTAGATCTAAATTTGCAGTCACCAGTTTTCAGAAAATAACTGCACTCAGGTTGGCCAGGCCTTTCAGGGAAATCATCAAGAACAACTGGCGGCCGGGGATGCGCATAGAAATTACTGTTACTAGTTGGCAGGTTGCCCATGACATATGCTGGAGCTGGATTCATACCTTGGTCTGGTGGAAATAAAGCCTTCAAGATCAATGAAAAGATCTATATGATTAAAATTTGTTTGCATGATAAACCACAACCAAGCAATTCTACTGCAAACTAGTAAAGGAACGAGCGAATGAAATAAACAGCATTCTACAAAAGCAAAGAAGACCGGTTTAAAATTGCCGAGGCAATACATCTTGTACAAAAACCTAGTTTGAGGCCTAACATGTTAAAAAGATATAGGGAGTGTGAGCAACTACGTGATGACCTGTGCTTCTTGTCTGGTGACGATTATCAAGGATTCCAGCTCAAACAAGCAGTCTAAAATTGAACCCCAGTACCCCACATTCACAATTAAAATGGCGAGTTAAATTATTATCCAACATGAGACAACAGACTGCTAAAATATCGATATTGTTCAGCAATTACTAAGATACCTGGTATCCATTCCACTCTGTACTTTGAGAAGGAACGCCTTGAGCAGAGGGAAACATCAACGGAACATAAGGAGTTGTGCCATTCAATGCCCTTGGTGATGACCAAGAAGCCAGACTTCCTTTTGATCCAACTGAGGATTGAACTGATGTACCATTGATGTATTCTGTAGGAGGCTCGGATCCTCCTCCAGCAGAAGGATCAGGATGATTAAACCGGCAGTTCACTCCATATTTACAGGAGCCATTACGCATGTAATAGGGACACTCTTTCTCTCCCTGTGAAGAGGATGGATATTAAATATTAGAATTTTTTTTAAAAAAAAGGACGGTAAAATACTTGAAACATGCTACTATAAAGAGCACAAGAATACAATGGTGAAATGGAAGTTTACAAAATGACATGAAATTGGAGGTATACCGGTCGTATAGGCAAGCCAATAAAGTTTAGCTCAAAAACAGTTGTCTGAGATGTTTTCTCTTTTGAGTGGTTGTACCTACAAGCGTTGCCAAATTTGCAGCCTCCAGTCCTCAGATAGTACTGCGAAAATGCCAAGGAGAGAGATACAGACATCAAAAGCAATCATAAGAAGATGAACACTACCTTAACAAGAGAGGTACTTATGGCATAAAAACCACCATGATAAAAGCATTACTGTCGAGACATGTTCACCAACCAGTATAGCTCTTGGCGCCCTTACAATCATTTGGTATTATAGATGATAATTGGAAGAGAAAAACACACACTAGAGATTCACAACCATGATAAAAGAGAGAACACTGGATGCAGGAGTGTCCACTGCCATAAAGCATGTAACCTACTACTGGTAATTGCATTCTGGAGAAACTAGAGTTATCTGCTTATCAAGCCCTCAAATAGCTTTTGTCATCCCAGGCGTGCAACCAACATTTTTAAAATGAAGCTAACATCAAATAGAACATGAATAAGCTTATGCTATTTACCTTGCATTCTGTCTGCCCTGGTTTCTCTGTCGGTTCTTCCGCTTCCCTAACCTTTTCTTTGACAGTCTGCCAAACAATAAAATTCGAATGATTTCGTTGGTTGCAAGCACAACACAAAGAACATGAAATGACCAATATCTTGGTTGCGAACACCAAAGATTAAGAAACAGTTTTCCATGGCAGTGGTATGCAGCTGACCAAAACGACAATGCCATTTAATTAGACAGAAGCTCGTAGATTAGGTACGTAGCTTTCCACAGTTCATGAGCTAGCGAGGCTAGTGGAAAAGGCCAGAAAAACTTCCCCAGAACGTCAAACCCTGGCTAGAGAACGAAAAACTTTTCTAGTCCAATAAAAAAGTAGATTCAAGATGCAATAAATTGATAGAGATGCATAACTTACTTCAGCTACCGCCATTGAAAAACCAAAATGTTCATGTCAGGATTGACGCTGCCGACTCGGCTCACACCAGACGTTCTCCCAAACATCAAGATACGAATTGTTCAATACAACAAGACGTGTTAATATCAATTATTACCTGGCTTTTCCTTCGAATAGGATGATTAAACTTGCAAGCTGGCCCGTATTTGCACATTCCCGTTTTCATATAGTAGGCGCAATCCTCAGCATCAGGCCTCACCGGAAAATTAAGCCTCCAATCTTCTTTCTTCGTGTCCGAAGTCTGGGTCTCATTCTCTGAAGCCTGAGCCTCATTCTCCGAAGCCTGGGCCTCATGCTCGTTCCCGTTTTCAATTTCCTCCTTTTCATCATCATCATCATCGTCGTCGTCGTCGTCCGCGGCCTCTAAACCTAGGTTGTGTTCATTCCTCTCACCCCCCTCCTCCTCAGCGCCTTTCTGTTCCTCCAAATTGAGGCTCTGGAGTTGCTCTTGGAGATCTCTGCCATCCTCCAGAGCAGGTTGATCGACTTCGGACGGGGCAGAAATGGGATCGGAAGATTGAAGCCCTAATCGAGGAGGAGACGAAGAGTCGTCGGTGTCGGTGACCGGAATCGGGGTTTGTTCTTCAGATTGTGACATTGCGCATCCACATTTGAAGGCTTGGAAACTGAAAAAGGTTTGATATTTCACTTTTCTTTCTTTCTTTCTCTCTGCAATAATGGGTTCTATTTCTCTCTCTCTGCTTTATCTATTGGGAAATAGGAATAGGAATAGCAGTGGAGTGAAAAGGTTTGAGCTCTGCTCGAGTTTGGAGCGTGAAATAAAAGTTTCACGATGACCGGAAACCCAAATATGAGTAAAATAAATAAATAATGAAAACTTCATTTCTGTTCCCAATCTCTTCGAAATGTTATGATTTGCCACAAAGGTTTTATTTGTTTTATTCAAGATACACATCTCTCTATTTTTTCAACTACTTTTTTTATACAAAGGGGTTGGGATACCAAAGTCTCAAATTCGAGACCTCTACAAGTGTCCTTAGAAGCATGACCACTAAGGCAAGTGCTTAAGACCTATTTTTTCAACTACTAGTCTACTACTTTTTTTTAACATTGAAAACCTATTTTATTAATGATAACTCATAATAAAATAAGTCATAGACGACGAACTAAAGTATCTAGAATAGGTACAAATAAACCTAACCGCTAAAAAGGAAATCTCCACATAAATAGAATTACTGAAGAAAACCAAAACCACTACGGTAAGGCTCACCTATTCCGCCCTCCAAAGGCAAAGTATATCATGACGATGGTCATGACCACTATGGCGGATAAAAATATATGGAATCTGGCTCCTAGTAGCCTTGCAAGCCCAAAATGAGCTAAATAGTACCAGCACACCATAGTGGGCTAAAGAGAGCACTGACCATAGCGATAATTGTATACGCATCAACCTATTTTTGTAGCTACTTGCAAACAAAACAAAAATTAAGGAGAACCTAAACAAAACTAGAGTATACTCAACAATCGAGATAAAAATAACCAAAGCTAAAGTAACTGAACTAGAAAGAAACTGTGGAGCTCCAAACGATGACCTCCCACAAACTGACTAGGGGAGCCCGATACCCCGACAACCTAGGACCCAAAAGTTTATTGCTCTAGGCAGGGTAAGCACTGGCTAACCCTGCCGATTCATAGAATCCTACCAAACCCACTTCACCAGAACCACCGTCATCCGAAAAGAACCACCTTGAAGCCCGAACATGCCACTCATCAAACCTATTGCGAGGAGCATCGACTATGATACCAAGACCACCGACAGTGAGGCCAACAAAACCGGTGGACAGAGGCAGACCGGCAACTTTTGACCGGTCGGCCAACAGCAACGGCAACCTAGTGCCAAGCCGGCCAGAGGGGCAAAAGCAGGACGGATCACGAGGCCCACCATGTGGAAGACTAGCGGCCACCCAACCTCCTGACAGAGGGACGCTAGTGGCCCTGCATGAGAGACCCGAAGCGATTGGCGATCCGCTAGAGAACCAGCTGTCGAGGATGGCGAGAGGGCCAAGATGCCTCGATCCTTAAAGTCACGGCGTCGTTGATCGGAAGAGAGCGGGCGAATGAGCCTGAATCGCAGCACACCGACGAGGACTCCAAAGCGGATCACATCATGCTATCCTTCAAGCAAAACGTCGTAGCGGCGAAAACGCCAAAACACCTGTGATGTAACAACGTCTGGTAGCGGCACGAGTGATCGTCGGGAATGTGCATGCCGTTGACGACTTTAGTAAGACAGTGGCGACGGTGACAGATCTTGCTAGAGCAAACCCTGGGAGAGCAAAACATCCAAGTATATTATCTAAGTCAGTATTTCGAAACTTATCTTCCGCTACTAGTCCACTACTACTAGTGCTAGATATATGTTTTGACATGATAATATCATTGTTTTGCTAGATAATACTTCATCCGTTAATATTGTTCCATTTGATTTTTGTACCTGTGTTTGATACAAATTTTAACTATAAATAATTTGTTAGAAAATTATATATATATATATATATATATACCAAACACGTTGAAATAACATATGTATATAATTTATTTGACTTTATATGTCAATATATCAACAAGAAAAAATTAAATGTTAAAAACTAAATATAACAATTTTGATGGGACAGAGCAAGTAAATAGTTTCAACCACAAATCGGTAGTTGGTACATGTACACTACATATTTAGTTTAGTAGTAATATGTTAATTTGACATGGTAAACTTTGTAATCCACATACATTTAGTTTGTGTTAATACCAGCGATTAACATTAATTAATATAAATGTCAGAGCGAGGGCGAAGTACCTGATATAATGTCCAAGAAGGTTGGTCTCCCGAAAGGAAAGAATCCTGTCATGCTGCGACGATGTGGGGTTCTTCTGAGTGGTTGCGTCCTTCGCCGAGGGACTCCTGAGTCCACTGTCGGGCCGCTCTTGAGACGAGTTGCTTCCTAGGCTGAGTGAGCACCTGGTACAATTCTCCGACGCTCAAGTTAGAATTCGCACGGTAAGCTAGCCGAGGATCGATTGAGTTAAAATTGGGTTGTAAGGTAAGTTTTTAGCTAAAGACCGGTCCTTTTGGTGGGGTTGTTGGCTTTAAGGATTTTGATGATAACAAAGTTTTGAGACTTTTTGTAAAGTTTAGAAAAGTACGTACCTGTTTTGAACATTTAGTCTTTAATTTTATAAACTGCTTATGGGCTTCGTTTTACTTAATGGGCCTCCTATTTGAATTTCGAACTCAGCCCATTTGTGAAGAAAACTGTTTTAAACGTTGATGAGTTTGGTTAGAACTCTTCCTCCTGCGTTTTCTTCTTCAGGTTGCATCCGATTCTGATAGAGAAAAATCTGGCGATTTTACCTGGATTTCACAACGAAGAAAGACGTTGCAGAAGCTCCAGACGCTCCTCCCATAAGTCGTTAAATACTGACTTCAAACTTACGAAGAAAGACACTCTCTCTACACAAGCATTCAAGTTCTCATTTCATAAGCAAAGCAAGTCAAGTCAAGCTCTCCAGCATCAATCTTCAGAAGAATTAGCTTCATCATCTTTACAGCTTTTCTGGGCTACTTCGAGAGAGAGAAAAATTGTTTTGAAAAACCGTTTTGTGTGTTTTCGATAAAACCTCAACAGGTTTAGTTTTTCGTAAAATTCAAAGTGTTTTTAGGTTTGTTTTGGTGAGCCTCAGGAAAACCAAACAGGGATTTGTTTTAGGTTTTTAGTGAGCCTCGGGAAAACTATTTTTGGGTGTTTGTTAGGTTTTTTGGTGAGCCTTGGGAAAACCATAGTTAGGTTTTTAGTTGAGCCTTGGGAAAAACTATTTGTACTTTTTCTTGGTGTAACCTTGTTAAAGTATAGTGGAAGAACTCTCAAGTTGTTGACTTGAGGAGAGGACGTAGGTCTCAGACCGAACCTCTATAAACTCTGGTGTTGTTTTCATTCTTGTTAAGTTTTGCGTTTTCTAAACGGGTTGACATCGAGTTGGTTCTTTCGGTTTGCTATTTCGAAAAGTTTTTGAGGCCAACCAATTCACCCCCCTCTTGGCTGCCTACTTGGGACATCAGGGGTGTTGAATGAAGTTTTTATAGTGCCCAGATGAGGTATGGGTCGGGGGACAGGTGTCCTCCGCACACCATGGGGGACTACAGTAGAGGCTGGATCTGCGGGTCGGCTTCTGGGCTTGACATTGGCTCCCTAATAAAGACTACAGTGCTTTGCAAGTTGGAATGACGGGCCGGCCTAGGGCTTAATATTTAGCTCTCACTAGTTTGTCATCTATTTTTATGATCATTCATGATATGTTGTTGTTGTTGCTGCATAGATTGCCAACGACCTTAGTTGGTACGAAACTTTGGACCGCTTTCATATTTAAGTGACAATGGCGGATAATCAAGTCAGATTGCGATTGCGAACATACATACTGGTCTTAATCTGACAGAGCAAGACAAGAGTCGTTTTCGTGCTTTACTTGTCTTGTCCATACAGAATGCACTTAAAAGTTGTGACTTATGTTGACTCGTAAGCTGGCAGTGCCACTGTAAGAATAAATTGAAACGAAAAAAACCAGAAAAGAGGGACTGGAAATAGTGTCCTCCTAACCAACCATTGTTCACATTAATTGAATGGTGCCAAGCCAAAAATGCCATGGACAAACAAAACCAAACTAAAATCACAACTACATTTTTTTTTGAACAGCTAACAAACTCTTTCAATTAATCAAAGAAACACAAATACAAAAACAACAAGAACCAACCCCGAACACAAAACGAACAGATGAGAGCTAGACACAGAGCCCCATGAGATAGGGGGCATCAAAAAAAAATCACAACTACATGCATGCACATCCATTCCTAGCTAACCCATTTTCTGAATCTACTCTGGTCTAATTCTACAGGTATAGTACCAACCTATTGAGCATTCTCACCTCAAGAGTTTGCATGAATGGTGGACTACTATTTTATCCAACATCTGGTTTAAAATAAGAAGCTTACTAGTTTGTGGCAGTAACCTCAAAACCAGAGGCAGCTTTAGAACAGGGATGTTGGTTGGGTTGACAAATACAGTAATTTGGTACGACTTGAGAAGAATGAACAGAAAAATGATCAATATAGTGAAAGAAAGTTGAGCATCATGCTACCAAAAATGCACAGTACATTGAACAAATCGCTGCCAGATTTGCCTTTGCCTTAGAAATTTAGTCTGAACAACCTTGTGTCATTTCCATCAAACAAAAAAGAGAAAAGAAAGCAGAAGTCCAAGAAACTTGAAATAAGTTACAAAGAAGAAGTGCAAGAAACTTTTCACAACACTGATCTGAACATGTTCAGGCCGCGGAATTGGGATCATCACTGATCTTGATACCTGGAAATTAAACAGCGAGCTAGCTAAGAGATGTTTCCACTTGCTAATAGGAGTACAAATTATTAATGCATTACCAAAATCATTATTACAGGACTGGCAGGTTCACACAGTCCTCACTCCTCATATCTTGGACGACATACCCTTGGGCTGATGCACAACAATGTGATTATAAGCATCAAGCGTCAGAAAATCATCCAGCGTCGGAGCAGTGCACTGTCGAACAAACATCCGGCAAGCCTCTTTGTACATCCCCTTCTTGAATTTATCCGACCCGACCTCCCTCTCGATCCGACCCATCTCTTCCTCCACCACTTTCCCCAACAGCTCCTTGCTCACTCTCACTCCCAGCCCGTCTCCGTCCAGCTCCGCCCCGTATTTCAGCCACTGCCAGTTCTGCACTCGGCTGATCTCAGCCGTGGCAGCGTCCTCCATGAGGTTGTACAGAGGAACCGACCCGGACCCGGTGAGCCAGGCGGCCAGGTACTGGATTCCGACCCGGGTGTTGAGTCTGAGGCCTTCCAGCGTGCGGGATCCTCTTGGCCTCTGCAACAGGTCTTCCTCTGTTATGGCGGCGGCGTCTTCTCGCTTCATGGTCTCAATCTGGTTGGGAGAGGTGCCCATGTTGCTGTTAAAGATCTCCATGCAAGCCGGAATGAGCCCCGGGTGAGCCGCCCATGTTCCGTCGTGCCCTGCTCGAACTTCTCTCAGCTTGTCCTTCCGTACCAGCTCCAGCGCCGCCTCGTTTGCCGCCGGATCGTCGCGGATCGGAATCTGAGCCGCCTGCGAATCACCAATCACACCGTTTATTAATTACATATTTTCAATACGGATATTAACTCGAGCCAGCCAATTAAACAAGGTAGGTATATCTGGTTCTGTTTCTTTGTAAATAATTACCATTCCACCCATGGCGTGGACACAGCGCCTGTGGCAAGTCCTGATGAGAAGATCGGAGTAACATCTCATGAAGTGCTGAGCCATACTGACCAAGACCCTGTCCGGCAAGAGGCGGTCGGCGTGGCCCTGGAATGTCTTCACATAACTGAAAATGTAATCCCATCGACCACAGTTTAGCCCTACAGAGTGGTCCCTCAGCTCGTACAAAATCTCATTCATTTGAAACACCGCCGGCAGCGTCTCTATCAGAACCGTGGCTCTGATGCTTCCCTGCTCAATTCCGGCCATCTTCTCAGCCTTCTCAAACACAGCGTTCCAAATCTTAGCTTCTCTGGAGTGTTCCATCTTAGGGAGGTAGAAGAAGGGTCCGAATCCTTCGCCCTGAGCCTTACGGAAGTTGGCGTAGTTGTGGAAGAAGTAGAGGCCGAAATCGACTAGGCAGCCGATGGCGGGCTCGCCGTCGATGAAGATGTGAGACTCAGGCAAGTGCCAGCCTCGGGGCCGGACGAAGAGCTTGGCCGTTTGGTCATTGAGCTTGTACACTCTGTTCCTGGCCTTGTCATGGAAGGTAATGGTGCCATTCACAGCATCCCTCAAGTTCAATTGCCCTCTCATCAGATTCTCCCAACTTGGTGACAATGCATCTTCACAGTCAGCCTACCAAACCAAATCACTTACTCCCTCAATTTCAAATTTCAAATGAGTTTGGAATTGAGTAATAATGAAAGTTCATATGAAATGAGTTAATGACCAAAAATAATTAGTTAAAAGTGAAAACATAATTTGAACGAAGGGAATACATGATTTTGTCAAATTAATCATAACTAATTATCAGTACTATTGGTGCATGCTTAGATTTATAGGTTGGTTAAAGATAGTGCTATATACTACTGACTGACCATGAAGACTTTTGCACCGGAGTTGAGAGCATTGATGATCATCTTCCTCTCAACAGGGCCAGTAATCTCGACCCTCCGATCAGCCACCGCCTTAGGAACCGGCGAGCAAGTCCAAGCCGCTTCCCTGATGAACTTGGTGGCGGGATCAAATCCCGGCAACGCGCCCTCATTATACCTCCTCTTCGCCTCTCGCCTACACTCCATAGCATACTTGACATGATTTCGAAACTCTCTCTGCAACCCTGCGACGAACTGCAGAGCGTCCTTGGTGAGTATCTGAGCGAACTCAGGGTCGTATCTTCCTCTAATGTCCACTCCCTCCGGTGCGTCGTAGCCGACCGGTTTCTGCGTGGACGGAGTTGGGAGATTGCCACCGTATGTGCCAAGTCCCATCATCCTTTGCTTAAATTACTGACTGAGACGGAGGAGCAGCAAGCAGAGAAGTTTATAAAGAGACAGGAGATGCAATTATGGATAGGTACGTACAGCAAGCGTTATCGTCGTTATGGGCTGGAAATAGAGATGGCTTTATGTGCGTAAGCTTTGAATGAGCAATTCTCTCGGTCGGTGCAATGGGAGGATAACGAGTAAGCCTTAGTTCAGGGTTTGTTTTGAATTACGTGCCAACATTGGAAGGTGCAATTTGTTGAGGGAGGGATAAGTGTGTGGAGGAATGATAAGTGTGTGGAATGCACTAAGTGAACCACGAATTTGAGATCGGCAGAAGTTGTGTAACTTAATTAATATATATTGAGTCAATAATGAGTGACATAATCAAAACAAAAATTATATAATAAATCATTTAAACTTTAGATAAATCTCATAAATTAATACACATAAAATACTCAAAATTTAACACGATATTCTTTGAGATTTCTAAAATCATCAACTAGTGAATTTAAATCAAAAGTCTCCGCAAGACCCCTTTCAATATATAGTTGCATGCTATCTACAAGAAAATCCTTAAAATTTGATCACTTTTAGGTGATTGGTCTTGTTATTCACTTTCGGTTGTAGCTTTCTTTTTAAAGAAAGCAGATAATTTCCTTTGCTTGTCAGGCATAACTGAAAATAATATTTAAGCAATCAATTTAAAATTACTCAAACAAATGATAACATAACAATTAAGTTAGCACTCATACATTGTGTAATTAAAAAAACTTCAAAACATGAATTCAGTTAGAATTATGAACTAACCTTGAAATTTTAGTTTTACCACAATAAAACTATTAACTAGGTTCCTACTTCCTAGAAACTAAGAAATATGAACAATTTTAACAATGGAAATTGGAAAAAGAATGGAAAAACAAAAGAGAGACATTGTCACCTAAGTGGAAAGAAAACACTAAATAAATAAATACATTAACAAATTAAACAAAGAAAACAAAACTTACAGCCGACAAAGTGGATTCGTGTATCGTGGAAGCTTGTGCATTTATGGAAATGAGGACCATGTATGTAGGGTAAAGTTGTATTTGAAATGAGCTTTGGACTTATGAATTGAGCAATAATTTATGAAATTGGTCTCAGTTTTAATTTTTGATTGGGCTTAATTTTTTTGGGGTTTGATGGAGGGGGTTAGTGGACAAATTATTACATTAATCATAAAAAAATATATACTATATACCCTATACCCACCCTATACCCCTAACTAATTGGGGATGACAGCTGCCTCCCTGTCAATGCACACTTCCGTCCTTGGTAGAATGGATGGAAGGAATTGAGTAAACTCGACTCTCACACTTGGCCTGGGCTTCAAGTTATGTTCATTGAATTTGAATATTGTTTCCTTTCGCTCGCTAAAAAGCCCGGGCCAAAGCACCGACTTTATCTTCTTCCGGAAGTAGGGTGGGCCCGGGCTTCACTTTATTAACCTCTTATCGATTCTTTTGAATGAATGAAATGAGGTAAAAAAAAAGTGAGAATGATGCAAAAAATAATTAGAAAAGTAATGTGAAAGGAAAGTCCCTTAGATAACATTCAAAAAATGAAGGGGAAAGCACACTTGAAATCCTAAGGGGGTCCTTGGTTGAGAGATTCTGAAAATCATAGAATGTGAAAATATATAAAGTAACAATAATGAAAAATAGAAATTCATAAATTGAAAATCTTTCGTTTGGTTCGCGGATTCTTGGAATCCAAAGAATGAGGGACTATTTTGTAACTTTTACAAAAGCTATGGACTAAACATGTAATTTTAGAAGGACCATTTTTTAAAATTCATAAAAGTTTGGGGACCATTTTGTAAAATTTAAAAAGGTTTAGGGACTAAATTTGTAACTTTAGGGATTATTTTGTGAATTTTTCAAAAATTAGGGACTAAATATGTAAATATTTAAACATTTTAGGGTTTTATTGTTTTAAACTATAATAATTTCACGGATTCTAAGAATACTTTGCTTATTGATGGTATTTTGAATCCAAGAATTTGTAAATGATAAGAAATCTTAGAATTTTGAGAATGATGAAGAATTATTTTCTAAAATTAACCAAATATAGGAATTCATATATTCTAGTGAGTTTGAAAATTCATATTTCTAAATCATTGAACCAAATGCCCCTTACGAATTTTGTTGATTGACCATGTCTGCTCTAAAACTTTTAATTTTACCTTATCATCCTAAACGTTTGACATCTAAACCTTTCCAAAATGATGTGGAGTTTTAACAATATTTAACACCGTTAATCAAGCCTCTAAAGTCCTAAAAACTTTATCAATGTACCATGTTACAATTTGATGTTTTTGTTACAGATTAATATTTTTCTCCCATCAATGCTCTAGAGACCTTGATTCTAGGGTTTCGACCATCATTTAACAAAGTATATCATTTGTTTTTACATCACTTTATCTACCATTGTTGTTCGATTGCGCAATTATGACCATTGTTTTTAAATCAATAAAAAAAATTTAAGACCTTAATGACATGACATGATTAAGGGACATATGGTTGTGTTTTTGCCCCAAAAAAGTAGCAACAATTTGACATGTAATTAAATTTAAAAGGAGAGAGATAAAGAGTAAAATGAGAGGGAAAAATTAAATTATTGTTGATTTGTTGTTAAATTTTTGTTAATAGGGATGGAAAAATTAAGTTGTTAAAATGTCCTGACATTTTTTGAAAGTTTTAGGACTGGTAAAGTGAAGTTTTAAAACTGTCATGCCAAATTGAGAAAAGGTCTAGGACTACTGGCGCCCTTACCTCCATACCGAGGTGTACCGTAAGTTAGTACAGACAGGGAAGCATATGAATGATATGTTAATTATTAGGTACAATTGGAGATTATAAACAAGATGAGGGACGTTGAAGAGGGTAAACCCAGTAGAAGCTAAAACCAGGGTTTAGGGTTTAAGTTTTTCCTGCAAGTGTTGGAATTACCAGAAAGATGCCGCGTACGACGGCAGTGGAGTGCGCTGGATGCCCGCCGCTTCGAGCTTTAACATTCGATACGCTTGGCCTCATTAAAGGTCTCTGATCTCTGTATAATTGCCCCACTCTTTTGGATCCAATTAGTCGATTCGATTTTTTTTTTTTTTATTTCCTTAATCTGTTGTGCGGTCTTTCATTTTCTGGGTTTCGACGGCAGTTCTTGAGGCTCGTACTAAGGAAGGCGGAGCTCCTAAAGTGGTCGACAGATGGGGCGACCCCGACGCCCCCAAATGCGTGCTTGCTGCTTCGCTTGATGACCATCAAAAGGATCCGGTACGTTTATTCAGTTCTTACTCTATCTGATTTTCCGAGCTGCAAGTAATCTAATTAACTTTTTTAGCGCAAATGTGCAGCTGTGCTTGATAATATTTAGCCCAAGTTTGTCGTTTCGTTTCGTTTCATGGGTGCAAAAGAAGGACTGCGGTTAGAATTCTATTGAAAAAATCCGTTAGTTGTGTTCTCAAGTCATGAGTAGTTGTCTTGCCGCTGATGTGGAATTTTGCCTGATGATGATTTTATCCCAATTTAGAGCTACCTCTTTTTTCGTTGATAGAGACATGGAAGTAAGATTCAGTCATTGGCTAAAGAATCTGATTATTTGTTTGGCTACATTTGAGATTAGATAAATTTAACTTGTTTTTCTACGTCCATTGCTGTGGTGAGAAACCTCGTATGGTATTGTGTTTTTCTCTGTGATAGGCTATGTGTATGGTGTCAGGTTCTACCATCTCTGTAGCTTTCTTCATCTATCTACAGTCCAGGCAGCTAATAGTTCTTCATTCACTTTCACCAGCAGTTTTGCATTTTAATAGTTTTTTTCTTCTAATTATTAATTTTTCATTATTAATGTTTTGCAGCTATTATCTGTTGCAAGAAAAAATGGTGTGGTTAGTAACTTCTTTCCCCTAATTTCTTGTTGCTACTTGAAATATTAAACTTTTAAAACTTACCATACATCATCTTCTTAATTGAATTTTCAGATTGAGTTGCTAAATCCTCTGAATGGTGATCTTCACTTTGCACTTTCAAATACCAGTGGTACTGATGTTCAACCGGACGGTGATCCAATTGCTGGTTTACATTTATTCAGAAGACAGAGACTGGAGACTGAATCAAGGTATTTTTAGCTACTGTAAATTTTCTGGTCTGCTGAGTTCAAATAGTTGTCCAAAATGGTACCCTCGTTCTAGAGGTCAATTATATAATTTGATTGTTTGGTTTCTGAGAGTCCTTTGTGCTCTTTATTCAACTTCCTTGGATATATCCTATTCCCTCGTGAATGATATACTGCCATTTTGGATGCTACTCCCTTGAATAGTGACACTTCTGGGATTGTGAACCTGACCTTTTCAGGTCATGCAAATTGCTTACATGTACGAGAAAGGGACATGCAAGTATGAGGTCCGTTGAATTCACAAATTCTCCTGCTGATTCTGGATCATCGAGGTCCTGGAAAGTATGTGGTTCTGGTGAAATCTTGTGCTTTGATGTAAATGGTTGTGAAAACAATGCCCTGTTTGGAGGGTTAGTGTTTCTTCAATTTCAACCGATTACTTGACTTGAAGGAATGTTTTCATGGGGTGACTGGATGCAGTTATGCTTAAATGCTTGACCTGTTGATTTTAACTTCAGGAAAGGTGTTGAGGTCAATGTATGGGATATCGAGAGCGGAAATAAAGTCTGGAATGCAAAATCAGTAAGTCTTTTGCAATCGCAATCTTAGTTGAAATAAGAAATGTATTATCTCTTTGCAGATTATACGATCTTATACAGTTATGTCTTTCTATCACATACAGCCACCAAAAAACAGCCTTGGCATCTTTACCCCTACTTGGTTTACTTCTGCTGCATTTGTGAGCAAAGATGATCACCGCAAATTTGTGGCTGGTACCAACGATCATCAGGTTATTGTTCCTGCCTCTGCTTTGTGGGTTGATTGCCTAAATTCTTGGGTGCTTTTTACAATTGGCTAGCTTGATCGACTCATCTGTTCCTTATTAATCAGTTTATGGTTGCAAGAGTGTGAGAGAATGATAAGTTCATTCATGGCATCTAAGATATTTTATTTTATTACTTACTAAAGCGTAGTAGTGACATTGTTAAAACCCTTGAAAACATACAAAGCGGTAATGTTTGGATACCTTTTGTTTGAATAGAAAGGGAAAAACATTTATTCACTTTGGCTTAATGTGACTGCTCCCTGGATACATCATCTATTCAATTCTTGCTTGAACATATGTATTCAGATTGTGCTGAAGATGGAGAACATCTTTTCCCCTTTGTATCTATTCCAAGTCTTACTTTCTTGAATAATCCAACTCAAAAATCAATTGGTCATAAGTGAAGAGACCTCATCAGGCATAAAAAATGAACAAACCTCCTGACATAACCATGTGGATCATACCTCTTCAGTGCCCCATTTACGCAATGAAATTTGTAAAAGTAGGTTTGTAAAGTTGGAATTGACAAAGAAAGTGGAGCCGAAACCTGACCAGCCACGCTGGAAAATCAATTAGGAAACTCATGGACATGCCTCACCATTATCATTATAGAAGGACTTAGAATCCTCCTACGTTAAACATCTTTGATTGTACTTGTACCTCCTAAAGTTCCATTGTCATTTTTATTTTTCCAAGATTATATATCAAGGATTGAATCATTCTCTAGAATACTTA
The DNA here is from genome assembly GCA_024586325.1 of Stellera chamaejasme. NCBI lineage: Eukaryota > Viridiplantae > Streptophyta > Magnoliopsida > Malvales > Thymelaeaceae > Stellera > Stellera chamaejasme. The sequence continues at coordinate 4,659,304 of CM044982.1, read as the reverse complement.
TTGCATCGTTTCTTTGTGAAGTCATGTATACTTTTCCTAATATCAAATGAGTAGGATGTTTTTAATTCATGACAGGTTCGTTTCTATGACATTTCCACCCAGCGCAGACCTATTTTCACATTTGATTTTCGAGAATCAGCCATTAAAGCAGTCGCTGATGGTTTAGACGGCAACATGATCTATATAGGGAATGGCTCTGGAGATCTAGCTTCAGTGGATATGCGCACAGGTACTGGAATTTCCATTTCGTTTGATCTATTTATCATCTTGTGTTCTGTCAGAAGTGGACATGTTCCTGAATGATGCATTTTCTAGCTTTTCTATTTCATGAAAATGTGCTCGGATGGTCTGGGGCAGTGTGGCAGTTGTTTAGTGGGTTTGCTTGATTTCTGGGATATTCTTAAACAGGCATGCATCTTTTGGGATTTTGAATATTACCATTCTTCATTGTAGAAATTACTGCTGATGTTTCTGCTATTTCTTTACTTATACATTGTGGCCAACTGTGCTTTCCATTTTATTGATGAGAGTAAAAATGGAAATATGCTGATTGGGTTAGTTGTTTATGAGCACTGGTTTCTTTTAGTTATCTCCGTTTTATTGATGTCTTCTGTAGGAAAGTTGCTGGGATGCTTTGTTGGAAAATGTTCTGGAAGCATCAGATCAATTGTTAAGCACCCTGAACTCCCTGTGCTGGCATCGTGTGGTGAGTTTCAATTACTCCGGTTCATGAGTCTGTCTAGCCTTTGCCTTCCTACGTTTTGTTGTATATTACTAAGGTTTTTAAATTATTTTGAATCATTTTACCATGCATGGGGTTGGTCTGGGAAGTAGTACTAAAGTAGATTGTTCCTTTCCCCCCACCCAAATATGAAAGAAAAGAAAAAAAATCCAATTTTCCTAAATTTAAATCTGCACCAACTTCAGGTCTGGACAGTTATGTGCGCTTTTGGGACACAAACTCCAGGCAACTTCTTTCTGCGGTAAATCCCTCATCTTTTGTGCTCTAAGTTGGTAGTATGTTCTTGCACTGTTCTTCAGTTATTTCTGACTGTATTTCATGGTCTGAAATTGTTGTGTAATTCAGTATGCTTGGGATCTCCTACGAGGTTTGATCAAACATTAGTAGATTTTACAATCTAATCTGCTGTCCATCAATGTTGACACTTGACTAATACATCTCTATGTCAAAGTTTTAAACTTTTGATTTTCTTCTGGCTTGTCATGGCAATTCAGCTATAGAAAGAAACATGTTCTGAAAGTTCCCGTGCAGCTAGTTAAGACAATGACAATAAATTGTGGTTGGATGTAGGTTTTCCTGAAGCAGCATCTTAACAAAGTGGTCTTTGATACGAATTTCATTGAAGCAGGTCAGTAATCCCTTTCCTATTTCAACTTTCTTATGGAAGCAACGCTCATTGTTGACTACCTAATGTTCAAAGCTTCCTGGTCTGCAGAAGCACCCCCACCACCTGAAGAGCCCAGCACAATTGACGCAGAAATAGAAATTGAGATGGCAAAGCGGTCTGCGAAAAGAAAGAAGTCGTCAAAAGACAAAGGCAGCAAAAAGAAGGGTCTGCGAGGAAATGGGGAATCAAGCTGACATTGGGAAAAGAAAGAAAGTAGCTAGTCCAATGTTACCTGTTGCTCATGGATGCATCTTTACTACAGACTTGGGGTGCTGGTCAGCGAAAAATGGTCGAAGGAGGTTAAGGTACGGACTTGGCGCGTGCAGGGTTGCACTTGCACGTTCATCAACCTGTCCGTTTGGAGACGGGACATAGAAGAGTGTATTTGATCATCTGAAACACAATTTTGTTCGAAAAGTGTGTCATGTGAACGATTCCAAGAGTGCAGCATATGAAGATGGTGTGATGGACTAACTTGTAATTTAAACCCTTTGAAAGGGTAGGATCATAATTTTCAGTCAAAATTGAAATTAACGAGTTAGATGCACCGTCTCGAGACTGCACCAATCTCTTTACCGGGCTAAGCAAAAAAGTGTGAAGGACTGCAAAAAGCCAACATCTTGGTACTTGAAACCTTGAATAGGAGCAGTATGACACCCAACATGTCAACATTTACATGTTGGTCCAATCTAAAACAGATTCAGCTCTCTATCCTTTTTTTATTTATGAGCAAAATCCCCTGCGTCACAGCACAAAAATCTCATAATGGGTTTAAGCTTGTGCCAACAGCATAAACGTGTGCTTACACATCCAGCGAAACAAATTACCGCCAATGGCAAAAAGTTCACAGCATTCCGTAGCAAATAAGAACAAAAATCATTGCACATGATTGAAAAAGCGAGCTCCTTTACTGAGACTTGCCTTGGGTGGAGCCTTCCACTTTCTTCTGTGAGGACAAGTACCTAAAATACAACGATTCAAGCAGCTGCAATTAGCAACAATATCCATCCTAGTCATTTGTTTTGTTATTTCTTTAACAGCAATAATCGGTCACTTTTGCTTTCAGTACAAGTCTGAGAATGTAACACCAAATATACATTTTCTAAGAGATTATCCAATATTGGAGAACACATTCAATAAGATGAGGGTGTTATGACTTTATAAAGGTAAACTGCTGAGAATATACATTTTGAACTGACCTCAAACATTATCTATAGATAACTGCTGTCTATATATACGGGAATTGATCCACTTGCAATAAAGAGAGTTAGAACCAGAATTTTCTCCAAAATCTTGACAATTTAATGATTTATTCAACAAACGACATCAAATGAAAAAGACTTTCATGATTTAAACGAAGTATCAAGACTTTCAACTTGCGGTAAGAAGGGCATCCGTATAAAACTTTGTTACTATGCGTTTTGCAGGGAAAAATGTCCAAATAGGCCTAATTTTTTTTAGGTTTTTGAGTTTTAGACCTAAAACTTTTCAACTTCGATCCGTAGGCCTAAACGTTATCTCCGTTGTTGGGTTGAAGGCCTAAATCGCCAGCTGGCCGACGGAATGCTGACGTGTACGAGTGACGGCGTTAATTTTAAACAATTTCTGCCACCTCACAAAAACGACGTCGTTTCGTCTCCAGATTCAAGTGGAAGTCAGACTTTGGGAATTCGAAAACTAGGCCTAAAAGTTTTCTATTTAACAACTTATAGACCTATAACTTTTCATATCAAAAGTTATAGGCCTACCAGTTGATGAATATGAAAAGTTATAGGCCTACAAGTTGTTAAATATAAAACTTTTAGGCCTAGTTTTCGAATTCCCAAAGTTTGACTTCCACTAACTGAGACGAAACGACGCCGCTTTTGTGAGGTGGCAGAATTGTTTAAAATTAACGTCGTACTGGCCCACGCCAAGATTCCGCCGCCAATCGCGATTTAGGCCTTCAACCCAACAACGGATATAACGTTTAGGCCTACAGATCGAAGTTGAAAAATTTTAGGCCTAAAACTCGAAAACCTAAAAAAATTTAGGCCTATTTGGGCATTAATCCCGCGTTTTGCATGAATTTAAATTGTTAACTAAGTTTAGACAACTAATTGATACTATAAACTTCATGCCACAACCTCAACATAGTTGGGATTACAGTGCAGTATGATTATTCCCAAAACTTTTCAACTCATGTCCAGAAAATTTCTTCAATATATACAAGTAACATGCCATTGAAAACGCAATTGCAATTTAAACCATGAAGCAAAGAATATCATTTCTCTTACCAACTGAAAGGGGATTCGACCGAAGTTCAAGAAGCCACAGGTTACAATTCTACTCATGTCCATAAAAACTTCTCTGATATATAAAGTAACAATCCATAATTGCAACTAAAACCATGAAGCCAAGAATAGCGATTCTCCTTAAGTCCAAGAAGCCAAAGATTTCAAGTTCGTAACACAAGAAGAGACTTACCCTTGACTCTTTGCCCAACGGGAGAGATGGTAGAGCTGTACAGTCTCATTTGAAACATGGCATGCCAGGAGTAAGTAGTTACGTGGCTGTACCATCCATGCAAACCTCATAAAAAGTGCAGAATATATACACATTGCTGTACAAACACAGAAGCGAAAACCAGTCACCATATACAACAAACACCAAGTGAATTTTTTTTTCTGGATGATAACCTTAATCTTCTCAACCTGTGGTCATGTTTCCAGAAATCATTTCTGGAGGTTTCTTCAAGTCCACAAGCCCCTGTCAAGTGTACCAGTTACAAAATGAGTAATAAAGACAAGTCTGCATAAATCCTAGGATTTAGTACTGAAGGATCAAGAACGAACATATTAACAGCAATAGACAATTGGGTGATCTAGAAAGAGCATAGAACTGAAACATACCGCAGCCACAAATCCCCAGTTGGCAACGGGTCCCCAGAAATGGGTTGTCTTGGGGCCGACAGGACTGTTGAGAAATGCTCTAAAAGATGATGCCATTGCACGTTAAGGCTGCTTGAGAAACTCTAAAATCGATGCTGTCTACAAGGTTGGATAACCAAAAACAAAAGTAAAAGATGAAGAAAATACACGAGCTAAATATATGAAGAGCATATAAAGCTCAACTCAGACACCAGAGGGAAGAAATCACCTTGCCAGTAACTAGAAGTTCCCATACAAGTTATTTTCTGAGAATAAACTAAACTCAAGTAACACGTCCCATAATCGAACTGGTGAATCTAAGCAAGCGGATTCATAAGTTTTAACTTTTCCAATTGAGCGTACTGTTGTTTCACAAGAAACACGATTCAGGCAACGAAATTGGATTGTTCAAAATCCCAGTTCACAGATCCTACAATGAACTTGTATTTGGACATATTTCTAAAAACAAATTAATTCTATCTGAAAATACAAACATATAATTACACAGAAACCCAAAAACGAAGACGACGGAAAAAAAAAAAAAATTCATCAGTCAGGAAATCTGAGAAAGTTAGGTCTCGGAGTTTCTACAGCGGCAGATCCATGATGGTGTATCGGAGCAAAAGCTAAGGGCTTACCGTAGTGATGCCGCCGGAAATTTTCGTAATCGGCGACCAGGACTGCGCCTGCACTAGAAAGACGAGATGGTGTGTTGGGTGGGACTGTGGGCGAGAGCAAGGGGGTGACAAAAGTTGCTTCAGATCTCTTCATTTTGACTGTATCAATGTACCCCAGGTTGGGACGTATGACACAGATGGCACCTAAACTAAAACCGAATTGCCACTTGAGTAACTAACTATTCTTAAAAGTCGAGCGATACTAGTGAAGTTCTGTCCTGATGCACAGCATTCATATTGCTTCTACGCAGGCAATGAAACAACACTCATAAAAATGTAGCTTCCTTCTAGAAATCCCAGATGCATTCTGAAATTTTGTGTGATGGTGAAGACAGAAAAGGCTCTTCAGTTAGGCTGCAACAGACCAGGAAAGTAATATTGCTTTCCCTGATGCATTCTGAAATTTTTACAGTAACAAGGTTTTCAACTGAAAAGCCTATAGTCCAGACTTTCACAACCTAGAATTACACAAGGGAAGAGAGACCAGCCAGACATCTACTTGTTTTTGGAACATTATTTACAAACAAGTTCCACTAGAAAGGCAATGAGCCGCCTAAAGCTAATCAGCAACAGCAATGTGTTGAACTCTCATCTCAAGTCCTCGACCTTGTTGGCCTGCTCAGAAGAATTGAACATAGAGCTATGTGCACCACTGTGATCTAAATTCACTGAACAAGGAGCAGATGAGCAGAAGCTGTGCACACGTCACCAGTGAATTCACTTGACAAGTAGCTGATGAGCAGAAGATGTGCAGTTTCCTTGAAGCTGCTCAACTCAATGTCGAAACAAGCCCATGGTAGGTTGTTTGCACATGCACTCAGGCACCGGATATGCAACCACATCCCTGTCCCTCTTCTTGTCTCTTGCCTCAGGCTGCCCCTGAGACTTACTATGCATACTCCTTACCACTTTGTCAAGCTCCAAATCAGAAAGGGACGAGTCTTCTAACAAACCAATCAACGCTCTCTTGTTTGGCTTTATGTATTTCCTATGACCAATATAAGCACGGTGACCCTGCCACATTAATGATTAAATACAAGTAAGAAGCAGCAAGTTTCCAATGTCAAGCCCGTTTTATGCCACTTCATATGCATGTCTGTACCTAGCTGCTTCGACAACAATTTTCTTAACAGTTTAAGACATGTACCTGCATAGCCCGACCCATGTTTCCACCATGGGAAGGTATGAAGACATTGCTGTTCAGGGACACAATGTAGTCAATGGCAGCTAGAACAGAAGATCTGTTCACATGCCGGGACAGCTCACCGGGTCGTGCTAGTGCCTCCTTTGTCATCAAATTTGGAAACTCTGCAGTGAGGGGCTGCAAAGCTTTGGTGCCCCCAAAGGGCTTTCCTCCAGCTATGTAGATCCTAGCAGATCTTGGTGCACCTAATGCTTTTAGGAGCCTGCATCCATGCCAGATTTACAAGTACTGTCATTAAAATTGGTATAGTGAAAACAGGAAGTTGTCTTCTCTCAGTTTAGGATTCATGTTCCTAGTTCACCTGGTCATTTCAAATGCATTGAGAGGACATAGACCAGCAAGCCTTCTCTGAGTGTGGTCCAAGTTTGACTTTCCAGTGAGATATTCTGGATGGAACCTTCTAATTTCAGCAATTTCTTTATCATGCTTAATTCCCAGACCAGTTTGGCACCCAGTCCTTACCCAAACATCTGTCTCCAGCCGGAGATGCAAAGCTATATATGGACCTTCAATCCACATTCTTCTTGCTAGCTGATTCCCAAGTTCTTGTACTGGTGATGCAAATCTCAAGGCATGAAAGGCAACCTGCAATGCACATGGAGAAAAGTTGGAATCTTAAGAGGAGAAATGCAGTCAAAGAAAAAGGAAAAGGAGTCTTGAGAGAATTGCAAATATATTCGCAGCATTTTAAAATTAGCATACCTTGCACCGAAGCTTCTGTAGATCAGGTTGAAGATTCTTAGAGAGTTTAGAATCCAGCCCTTTTAGTACAAGAACACCTTCTTCATTTAGCTGAATGTAAAAGAAAATTGAACCAGATTTAAACTTGCTACCTGCAATCAAATATCTGAAACACAGCTCGGGCACAAAAATATGAATAATAGAATGCCATGATTTTGGAACTACACGTACAAAATTTTGAATGGATGTAATGCCATATGCTGTTAGGTCAGAATACAGCAAAGATTGTGAGCAAGTTTAAAGTAACAGAGAGCTGATCAGAAACAAAGCAATCTCTATCACGAGACCTGTTCAGATTTTTGACTTCCCCTTAAACGAAACATCCAGTAATGCATCAGCTGAAACATGAGTCAGATACCGAGGGCAATGCTATATGCTATTAGGATATATTTCTGCTGTTATTCATAAGGAACGAAGGCTCTCTAAAACCAACAACTCAAACAAGGCAGGACAGCAGACAATAATAACCATTGGTGAATAAACATAAGTACTAGTAAGAATTTTCCTCTTCCTTCTTACCTGTTTTAGAAATCTGGCCCGGATCCAAAGTGGAGGGATGTTGTGTGGAATCCGGTTTTCAATTGTCTGCCTTGACATAAGATGTGTAGATGGCAGAGAAGACACAACTCTGACATCGGCTTGTAGAGTCCTCTTGAAGTGTTCGACGTCAAATACATCAGAAAATTCACTGAAATATCACCAAACGAAACAAAGGGCAAGACTGATTCAGAAATAAATACTCCTCAATTTGTTCCTCAACAGATACTATAGTTCTTTCTAACCATAAACTCGAAGAACTTAACAAATAAGGGCCCTTGTAATTGTAACTACTTGGGGGACAAAGTTTTAGAGAAAGTTCCAGAAGCACCTACAGTTATACCAAAAATTAAGATGGGAGGCTTCACCTTTCATCTCCCCAGATCTTATTGACCTGCAAAATCGGCACAACAAGAGCAGCTTCCAGAATCCGAGCAATAACCACAGCATCGATTATCTGGTTACGCTGCTGATTCAGACCTCCAGAGACCACCACCACCAAGAACTTCTTATTCTCCTTGGAAACCGTCGGCGACTTCTTTCGGTACTCAATACTGAAATCCAAACACGGCCGATACGCTTCTCCGTCAGGCTGCCGCCAGAATTCCTTCTCATCCTCCGTCAGATTCCCTGCAGCCACATGGATCGGCAGCGGCACCATTTGACTCCCGGCGAGCCTGGGTCTGTCGTCTCCCGGTGGATTCATGACGGAGGACAAGAGGACCCGAGATGGGTAGGGGTAGGAAGAAGATGGAGAGATGAGAGAACAGGCGAGTGAGTTTTGGGAAGTGGAAATCGCTTCGATGATGAGAATTCCCAGGACGAAGATCGAGAAGATGAGAGAAGTGAGGAGAATGGGGATGGCTGGTACGATGGAGAGGTTTTGGGGTTTTCTTGAAGATCTGATCTTGGGGGAGAAGAGAAGAGAAGTGAAGGGAGGTAGTGAGAGGAAGCTGAGGACGGGCGATGGAGCTAGTGTTGTGAATGGGTTCTTGATGTTCCTTGCTCTCGCCATTGGAGCTCTCTCTCTGGATTTTCGCTCAAGAAACAAGTATATATTCTCTGAAAATGGCGGCTTGCTTTGGTACGTGGAGGAGGGATTTGATGCAGAAGAAACAGTTAGAAGCAGCCGTTTGAGTTTTCCCGGCAAAGTGCTGGTGGAGATAGACTCAAATACCGGAATTGCCCTCCCCAAGACTTGCTTGACACGACGACTTGAAGCTTATAGAGTAGGGAAAAGGACCATTCCTGCCACTGAGGTTTGCTCGATAGACCCTTTTTACCATACTTTTAAAATTTGGACTTTTTTGTCATTTATTTGTGTTTTGGTGTCCAAGTTTATCACAGGTTATGTTTTTTGGACCCCTATTATCACTACTTGTGATGTGGTTGTCAGAATGCTCTGATACCAATTGATGTGATTCCGGGAGGGTATCCTGGAACACGAGGAGCAGATCTAGCCAACAAAGGAGCAACACAGGGTAGGTATGATTGATGAGGTGGAAATGTCAACAGGTTTACAGATCCGAAATTCACAAAGCAAAACGATGCTGAAGCTTGTGAAACGAACGGATATGGCCTCCAACTACTCCTGGATCCTTGCCCAGTCAAAGATTGTGTTATGCCTTTGGCGACTCCTGCTTTTTGGTACCAAAAAAAGGTTCAATACAAAGAAATCCTTCGTTGCCAAAATTGTGGGGGAATGTAGATGGGGCCAACACCTCCTTCTTCCAATGAGAAGGCAATATTGGTCTTAGTAGACTTGTAAAGAAAACTTAACAAGAATTGAGTGGAAAAATGTAGATAGGTTGAAAAGAGAATCACTCTCAATTTCAAGGAAAATGGGTGAAATATATTTGATGTTCGAAATTGTCTCTTGCAAACTAACCTAGACCTCTTTTTATAGGACAAAGAAGCTAGACATCCAAATCAATTTACAAGTCCCTTCATCTCCACACTTAATGATGGAAATTAAAAGGAAATGTAAATGTGAGAATTTAAAACAATTATTTCTAAATTTATTCTAGGCTAGCTAAGGGGTAGAACTAGCCAAAATATATCTAAAAACTGAAATAAAATGATAGAAATTCGAGTTGGAAGATGAGGGATGAGTTTTGGCCAATAAATGTAGAGTAAATGATCCTCATTTAAGTACTCTTGATGGAGGGGCTTCAAGGCTTGTAACTCCTTCCTCCCCAATGGTTCCTGGATGATTTTGGATGACTCTTGAGTCCTCAAGGCTGCTGAAGTTCGTCCTTGAAGAGAAGTGAACGGTTGGAAGCTTTGGGAAAGCATTGAATGCGCCACCGCCTTGTCTCAACAGTTGAGATATTCGTGAACCATGCACTTGGGCCAAATTGTCATTTGGTTGAGCCCAAACCGAAATGTTGAAAATTGTTTGCACCATTTGGGAATTGGGTTGGCCCAAATTGAGGAGTGTTTGCACTTTTCCTTCATCTTTGTGGATATCTTCACTTTGCTCCTCACACTTTGCAAAACTGTGCATCAACAGGTTGAGAGCGTCCTTAGCCTTCTTAGTCCGGCTCCTTGTCATAGGTCCACCAAGGCCAACGAGCGGATCTTGATGTTTGGGCTTGGGTTGGGCCTGTTCCACGTCAACTTGGGGTGACGGAGCGAATATTCTGTTAGTCCTATGCCACGTGTGTCGTTAACGTCCACGTGGAATTAAAATACCGATTCTTTTTTGGGAAAGGAACCAATTTTGCCACCGAGGTTTACTCGATGGGTCGTTTTTACCACACATTCAAAATCTGAACTTCCGAAAACTCAAGCTCCTTCAACGCCATCATCAACCTCGCCGCCGGATGGTTCACGTTCTCCGATTGGACTTGCATCATCGCATCATTTCCGACGGTCTTCACCTCTACTTCCGTCGATCCAGATCTACAACACTGATTGCTCGTCTCTCGGTCCCGATGTTGTTCGACTGTGGTCATCGTGCTCTGGTTTTCCAGCACCGCTGCACTGTCCACTTCCAATTTCGCCTCTTTGTCTCTTTCCGCAACCGCGATTCCAATTTCCCAGCTCGTTAATGTACGAAACGACGTCGAAGAGCAGCGACGCTTTGTCCATCCCTGAAACGTTCGGGACCACCGCATGCAACGGGTAGAACCGGTGGTTGAGCTTCTTCCGTTGCTGCCACCCTCCTCCACGTGGTTCATCGGCGCTTCCTTCGGTAGACCTGCCTTTCGGCTGCATTTCTTTTGCGTCATTCATTAGCCGTACGAAACGACGTCGTTTTATCAAAAGCTTACGTCCACTCAGTTAATGAAACGCCACGTCAGCGTCACATATGCCCAACGTGGCATTGACATTTTAACAGGAGAGTGGCAAACGGGGTCTAAAATCTATAACGTCAGTGGCAAAAAAAGTCCAGATTTTAAAAGTGTGGTAAAAAGGATCTATCGAACAAACCTCAGTAATAAGAACGGTCCTTTTCCCTATAGAGTAATCTGTAACTTGTACTCAATTTACAGTAGTAATCAATAAAAATAATACTCCTACTAATGATCATGAATTCAGTTAATTTTAATTTTAACTCTTCAAAATCATTTACACCAAACAACTCAAGCTCATTCCTCTGCTTATACCTACACCAACGCTTGAAAATGCATTAGCTTAGTGGGAACTTGCAAGCTTAATTTGACCAAACTCCGATCACTCAATATTTTGTTAAGATGTCAATAATTAACTTACAACTGAAGATGATATCAATAATTTATCCTTTTAAATATTTGAGACAAATAATGAATTTTGAAACATAAAAATCAAATGGTACAATTGTTTAAGTAGGGAGAGAGTATCTTATATTCATATTAAACTAAGCTTGCACAACAGTTCAGACCCGGTAAATGATTCAAACTAAGCTTGCCGTTGCTCAATCAAACTCAACTTGACATTAACTACTTATTTCAGATGATTTAAGTTGGAGCCTTAAGCTCACTCATTTATAACCTGTTCACGTTCTTTTAGACCAAACTTAACCAAATCATCATCATACTCCCTCCCTTGCAAATGTATTTTTGCATCAAAAATATTTGTTACAAATAAAATGACCATTTTCTACTTTTACTTTATCTTAGTCCACTTTTACCTTTATAAATGTACTTACTCAAAGAGTTTAAGAAGTGAGTTGGGATGAATGAGAATAAATTTGAAAGTGGGTAATAATGAAAATTTATATAAAATGAATTATGATCAAAGATGATATTAATCCATATCAATAAATGTTAAAAATGATAACCCCATTTGGAAGATGAGAGTACAATATTCAATTACTTCTATTTCCAGTCAAAGCTTGGATTTTATCAGATGGTAGTGTAGTAGGAGTAATACACATTTTCAAGTCATCATGATTAACAAACACCCTTACGTTTCATTTTCAGTGCAAGACTGTCTCATTGTCTCCATACAGCAGTGATCGCCATTATCCTATCATCACACCCTTAGGATTCTATTGCAACCGTAGAACCCACTTAATTACAATTGGAGGGAAGAACCAAAACCCACAAAGGGAAGAACTGTGACTTCCAAAGACATCCTACATTAACCTTCTTAAATCCTTTTAGAAAATGTCTAGGGATGAGAAAGGAATGATATTTTTTCGATATGAAAATTTCAGTAGAAATAGAAAATAGGTGTAACGAAATAAGATAGCCAATCATAAAACCACAAGCAGCAACCGAGTACCGAAGCAACATACTCCGATTCGCCCATGGACTCACTGCACCTCATCTGGTCTATCACAGCAATTGAAGTAAATACACATCATCAAAAGACCAGTACCATATTATGACAACACAACCCTACCAAACAGAAAGAATGCTTCAGAATGAGCAATGGTATTATCAGAATATCCAAATTATGACAACGGTATCCTATTTCTCAAGTGTCAGATGTTGAGCTAAACTGCCGATGAAAACAACCCGTTAATCAGGGCATCTTGCCATAAGTGAAATACATTAGCAAATCACAGAAAAATGGAGCTGTCCAACAATAATCCTCATGTCAGAAATAAAGAGTATTCATGAAGACCAGGGCAACCTCAAGTTTCAGCAAATTCTCCAGTGAATCACGAAAGTGCTTTCCGCACTTCAGTAGAAACCTGTGGAGGCGGTTTCTCTGCATGGATTTCGGCAACTACTCCCTTCTTGGAGTAGTAATCAATTACCTGAATTTAAAGGTGAAAACAGTAGCATACATCAAACAGCTAGTAGAATACAATAACAATACCAAACATTTACCAAGATGAATACGATTAATTAAAAGTAAATAGTAAAAAAAGATGGACATGAAGGTGAAATAGATGTTAAAGCAATAACCAATTATGTTTATCAACTACATTGGTGCAAGTGGTAGGAGGCCCATCATGCCAATTAACTGTAAATCGCATAGACAATACAATTTCATGTAAAAACAGAACAGCGAGAAAAAACCCATAACAAAATTAAAGGATCAAGAGCACAAATTCTTAGATGTTCAACACCACGTCACCATACCAATGCTGTCAACAGTATTTAACGAACTGCATTCTATTTGACCCATCAAGCAAAGGAATGAACATAAAAAAAACAAGGGGGAAAAAAGAAAGGATAAGCAGCTCTACCTTTAGAGGTAGAAAAGTGGAAAGATCGTATAGATGTATAGGCTATAGCTATATTCTTTGGAACTTAGAAGACCATTTAGTCTCATCAAACTAACTATACAGCATAAAAGATTGAAGAGGGGCCTTTGATGATGCAATCAATCTATTTGACCATAGATAAACATAGCATGCAATGGAATATAATCTTCTCATCACAGCTAACCTAAGCAAGTAAATGCATCCTGTTCGTCGTTCATTAATCATCCTTCACCCAACTTCAATGTTAAAACTTAAAGAAATGATCACATGCAAATAAAGAAATGTTTGAAGAAGGCATTTGGTTGCTACATAAGATGCACCCTTTTATGCAGACTTTACCTAAGTTTAAGATTTTTTCATCCAAAAAGGGCTCTATTTTTCTGTGAGATAATTTTTCTTGAAATTGTAAGCTTATGTGGAGTCATGTGGCCAAGGTACAGTAATGGTCATCTTACCCTCGGAATGTGCAAGGGCATGGAGAGCGTGAAATCAAAGAACATCAAGGAAACAGTACACTTACAGGTTCAGTCTGCTTGTGGAAGGCCTCCAGCCTTGACTTCAGCACAGCTGCCGTATCATCTCGGCGCTGAATTAAGGGTTCTCCAGTTACCTACGAGAATAAAAAAGGATAATTCATATTGTTGATCCTGATTCATGCACAACAACTGACCACATTCTACAAAATATAAAATTAAGGCTATAGATGTTTCATAATAAACTTTCAACATCAATCATGACCTTCATGATGTATTATAATCCATCCATCCCACAAAAATTGATACGTATTTCTTTTTTGGACGTCCCACAAAAGTTGATACGTTTCCTTTTAAGGAAATGTTTTTCTACCTATTTCAATTTATTACCCTCACTTTTCTTTCCACCTCTCAAAAACTTATTCTTTTCTTATATGCCTATTTTACCTTTTTACCCTCAAATATTTTACACACCTTAATCTCAGTGCCTAATCAAACGTATCAATTAATATGGGACAAAGGGAGTACTTATATCAGTCGGTATCATCAGAAAACAAATGATCTATGGCAAACAAATCTCCTCAACTGGCAGCGTACAGTTCTTAAGCAATTAAGGCTTTATCAGACAAAGAAGAAGAAGAGAGCTCTAAACATGGTGTATGAACTACATACAAGTACAGAATACTTATGAGACTTGTCTGCTTCACACAAACTAATTAAAACATGGTTTACAAACTACTCCCTTCATCCCTGAAAAATTGCATTGCTTTTCTTTTCAGCATTTAATCTAAAAAAAATTTCCTTCCACTTTTTGGCATATAAAGTTGGATAATTTGAATGTATGACATAATTTGAAACTTAAGTTTTTAAACATACAGTATTTTTTTAAAAAAAAAAACAAACCACAAGTTTTTCTTAGTAATAATTTGAGTCGGAGATAAGTTTAAGAGTAAGACCCTTGAATTATTTTAGGGATGGAAGGAATACTTTTTTCTAACCATTTATATATATAGCTCATTCCTTAAGAAGAATTGCATCAATATTAAACATAGTACATTGCCTTACATCATCTTTTCCAGGAACCTTTGGAGGAGCAAATTTGTTATGATAGCTCCTACCACTGGCAGGGTGAATCCAGCGACCAGTAATCCTTTCCTCCAAAATTGCATCATCAATGGCAAAGTTAAGCACTTTATCAATTTTTGTTCCCCGCTTTTGAAGCATCTCATCAAGCTGCAAAAGGTTGAAAAAGAAACAGAAGCACATTAAAAGCCCAGCTTAAAACCGTTCAAGACTTGGTTGCTGGAGAACACAATGGAGGCGATAACAAGATTCCACATGAAACAGCACCTTCTGTGCTTGGACCACAGTCCTGGGAAATCCATCAAGAATAAAACCCTTTTGACAGGAAGGCTTCTTTAGTGCTTCATCAATGATTCCCACAACCAGATCATCAGAAACAAGCTCTCCCTGAAAGAGAAAACACTTCATTAGCAACTTGGCAAGAAGTGGTTATGACCACACGAAGTTATATAAGTAAATTATACCTTATCCATGGCTTCCTTAGCTTTGACTCCAAGAGGAGTTTTAGCTGCAACAGCACCTCTCAGCATATCACCTGTAGCTAAGTGACACAAGCAATACTCATCCTTAATGAGAGGTGACTGAGTACCTTTCCCAGACCCCGGTGGACCTGCAAACCATAGAAGTCCACAATCAAACAATTGAACTCTTCTCGAACACACATTAGAAAACCCTAAGGCACCCAACATCACAACATACTGAAATCAAAGTGGTCTAAGACTTCATCTGGACAATTTAGCGTTAGAGCTTGGGGAAATTTTCAAACAGTCTTGGTAGTTTCTCGAACCTAAAACGCTAAAAACTGCCATTGGACAGCCAAATCAACCGGAACACAGTTTCAAACGAACCCTAAGCAGATCTGAAACTGGCAAACATAATGCACCGTGGTGTCTTGATCAATTGCCTCTATGTTCACCAACGCACCAAAACCTCAAACTTTTTAGCACAAACTCCGTATTCTGTTTACTGTATCTGTCTACGGTCAAATAACGGCGCAAGATTTGGTCTTAATTATTCCAGCTTTTCCTTTTTCCATACAGTTTTCCAGTTAGGAACTCAGAAATCGGATACAATAACGCTCGGATCTGAAACTCAAGTATACGTATAAGCATAAATCGGAAACATTTCGAGAGAATAAGTTCTTAAAACTAGAGAAGAGAATTATTGGAAGAGAATTATGAGGGAAGTGGAATACCTATGAGGACGAGGCGTTTGTCAGGTTTCTGGGAGCATTTCATGCGGCGGAGGAGCTCAGTCATGAGACTCTCGGATGGCACATCTTCCAGGTTGACAGAACTGGTCGCCATTTTACAAGAGACCAAAGCAGAAGAAGCAGCTCAGTTTTTCAAACTCAGAGCAGGCAGACGGTAGGTGAAACAACAACGATGCGTATTCGGGTCTTTGGTTTTGTTTCGACTTCGAACTTTCGAAGCCACCAAACACTTCGATGCAGACTAAAAGTCTCTCACTACGTCACCTGCAAAGACTATAATACCCTTGCCCCATCTCTCAACTTCTCTTTACTCCGCTATCGCATATCCCTAGGTAAAATACCAGTTATCTCTTCGATGCAAATTAGCGCCTATTGATATTTTGGATAGTTATAAGCTGCGCGTATATGCGCAGTCTATACACATGATATCATTACATTTATATCACATGTCATGCCACCATCCGTCTTAAGATTTTTTTATCTCAATTTCTTCAACGTCATTTCTAATCTATTTCTAACAACCAAATCAGCGCAGTTTAATAACACAATCATCATCAAAACATGACACCATCCCTTCCGGCGAAGCTTTCTGTCATGATTAGAGATGGGCATATCCATTGGATCGCTCCACACACTCCACCGCATCGCTCCACCATGGAACGGGCATATGATCCACCCACATGAGCACATGAATGGCCATGATATCCGTCGAGCCCATGAGCCTCCCCATAAAAAAATATTTACAACATCACCCTCAAAATTTTCAAAAATTACAAATTGGTCCTCAAATTTTTAAAAATTTACATTTTGGCCCAAAAGTATTTACATTTTTAGTCCCTGAACTTTTTCGAAAAAATAAAAAATGACCAAAACTTTAAAAAGTTACACTTTAGTCACTTTTGGTGGAGCGGGTCGGATCAATACAGATCGATCCATCAGTAAAGTGGAGCGAGTCATGGAGCGATCCACCACCATGCGGATCAAGGCGGATCAATCCATGCAGCGGGTCGACCCGCTCCAATGCCCATCCCTAGTCATGATTCTTTGCGATTTCAAGTCTATTTCTAGAAACCAGCGCAACTCGGCAACAAAACCACCACCAAAATTCGGTTGAGACAAAACCACCAAAATCACTAACGATGTAAAATTGATATTTTTCTAACTAAAAAAATCTGAATAAAACAGTAATAATCGTAAAAGGTGGTCATGTTGATCTGATTCTTTCCAATATTGATCAATAGTCTTCTCATGGTGATCTGCTTCTTTCCAATGTCGATCACCACTAGTCTAGTCATGTTGATTTGCACAGTTCCAATATTGATCACTAGTCTTGTCATGTTGATCTCCTTCTATCTAATGTTGATCCGCTTATGTTGATCAGTAGTCGGGTCATGTTGATCTCCTCATCTTCAACGTTGATCACTAGTCTTGTTATATTGATATGCTTCTGTCCAATGTTGATCAATAGTCTTGTCATGTTAATCTGCTTCTGTCTAATGTTGATCAGTAGTCTTATCATATTGATCTGCTTATGTCTAATGTTGATCACTACTTTAATCACGTTGATCTGCACTTTACCAATGTTGATCACTAGACTTATCATATTGATCTCCTTTTGTCCAATGTTGATTTGCTTATGTCCAATGTTGATTTGCTTATGTCCAATGTTGATTATTAGTGTTGTCATCTTAATATGCTTTTTTAATGTTGATCAACAGATTTGTCATGTTGATTTGCTTATGTCCAATGTTGATTAGTAGTTGTTATATTGATTTTCCGATGTTGTTCCCATAAAGAGATATTGTTGATCGATTAATCATGTTGATCAGACAAAACTATTATGTTGATCATATTTAGTAAATAATAGACTTGTAAATAACAGAAACGCTTGTGACTTGCGTACAACAGTTTATCATTGGCCTTGTTATTTACTCATCCGTACCAAAGTGTATTTGATTGAAAATGTCATGGACAGTCACTTTTCATACTTTCCCATTAAACACTTCTCATGTATACATTTTGGTAAAACCAAAATCAAATAGGCCAACAAAAGTGATTACATGCCAAATTTTATGGTAAAGTGTCCAAAGTGACTGTTCATAATAACACTAAGATTAAGGAGTAACTAAAAAAAAGTTGAGGATGAAATGGTAAGAGTGTTAAATAATGAGAAAGTATTAAAAAAGTTCTGTTTTTTTAAAATAAAAAAAAAGTTGCGTGTAAAAAGGTAAAAACTTTAGGTGAAATTTTCCTAAAGATAAACTTTTACAATTTGTTTGGGAATGAATATGGAACAAAACAACTACTCCTATTAGAAACTAAGGGAGTGTTAGGCAAATTGATCGCCAATCTTTTGTTTGAACAACGAAACTATGCAATTGATGCTTTTGACTGGGAAAACATATAGGCCATTTGTAATGTTTACATGAGAGATATGTAGGTTGTTACTATGGAGTAATGCGCCAAAGAGTTCTAGTTTCTGTTCAGAATGAAACAAACGTTACTGCACATCTCTAACTTATTAATACTATTTGCTTTTCTAACTTGTTCGGAAGAAAGGTAGTAGTACAAACTTCCATTAAATTGTGTAAGAAGGAGACAATGAGAGGTTGGAGAAGTTCTTGCTTTTCTAACTACGTTGGAAGATTATAACATGATGAAGGTGGATTTATAAGAAATTAAAGCTTGGGATACAGATTGACCAAATTTGACCAAGTTCAAGCGTTAAGTGTGGATTTATCAAGAGTCTAGAACCGGCAGACAAGACGGAAGTTTTAGCAACTTGGTAGCTGGGAAGATGATTGCCCCAAGGAAGCTTACAACAAGCATCTGTCGTTTCCTCCGGAGCTGAGATGTGTTCATGCACTTGAGGATAAGTTTGTGATTGCCTTCATCGATGATATAGAACAGCCAAATGATGTTATTTTCAAGCTAGAGGCTCGGGGGATGAATTGAAAGCAGCAGAATTTCATAGTGATCTTGGGGAAAGCTTCACCGGGCCTATAATTTTGAAAGATTTCAATAATAACAAAGTACAGGTGCTGGTACAGATAGAACTTTCAGCACAGGGAATCGATGTTGCCGAATGCAATCAGGAATTCACCAACTGATGCAATTCATCATGGACACTGCACTGGAGAGGACGCGGGTGTTTGCTTCGCTGTGAAGAAGAATCTGCAGTGTTCCTATGCTACCTCGCAAATTTGCAGAGGGTAAAACAACTTGCTCTTAAAGATGACAAGTGATTAGAAGCTTTCAAGGTTATAAATGTAAGGATCTTACCCGTTTAATGGGTGGACAGGAACAGGATCCCACCTCCTGCTCACGCAAAAAACATTAAATAAAAAAAAAAACAAATACAAATGAAAGGTGCAAAATTACTCATCATCCGAAGTAGTATAGTGCTTTGAAATTTGCACCTTTCAAAACATAAGTGGGAAACTAGCTCTTTGAATACTCTCATCTTTGAATGAATGGAAGTAAAGTTCCCTAACAAAATAATCTGAAATGAATGGAACTTAAATTTATATGAGATGTGTTCATTAGTAAAGGTGTTGAGCCCGTATAATTGAATAACATTTATAAACGAAGCAAAGCAACACATCTAAAAGCTAATAATGCAATTCTCCATCTTAGAAGCTGATGTGATTTTGCCTATCCGGAGGTGCAACACACTGCCACAACGACTGATATGCTGGAATGTTGGCTGCGTCAACCCCCAATGCAGCTAGATTTCTTCCGTACTCCTGATGAAAGGTTTAAACGTAAGTTACACCTTTTCTTTATGATACAGCAGCATAGAGCATGTCAACAGACTGCGAAGCATGGGACTGAGTTTCTACCTGAATATCAAGAAATAACTGCATGCAAATCTTGTCAGTCTCAGAAACATTATGGTCCGACAGATCCGAGACTGCACCAGCTCGCCGTTGTGCTGCACCCTGCCTGATTCTCTGAAGTGAAGATTCTTTTCTCCTTTCCTAAAGACCACAGTTAAAAAGTTCTATATATTAGGAGTATATGCTTTATTCATAGAAGATTCTTTAGAATTAACAAGTCTGCACATGCTAACCACACTGATCAGGTCTGAAGCCAAGTTATTGTAATGGCCAGTAATGGCAGTTGCAGCCCCATTAAGCACTTCTTTACGGATATCATCCGTCAAATATGATGCAGCACGTTCTCCATCCAGAAACACCTGTATAAGAGCAAAACTAGACTTAATACTGTACCAACCTTACAACAATTGAAGAGATACCAATTAAACAAGCAAGAGAATAAATATTGTACAGCTGTTCCTGTAACCCAGTGTGCTAAGTTTGACCAACAATCAGCATTTGTCATTAAATCAGGTAAAGGTAGAAATTATTTCTCCTAGTACACCAAGTTCAGCATCCTGCTTGAGAGCAAGCAAGTTTCATTTTAAATACTACTAGTATTAAAGAATGTATTCCTTTAGGGCCATCAAAGATATCATCCGATCCATTCTCCATAAACCAAACTCAGAGTCAGATTAATCTCAATCCATGTCCTGATGCTCGAATAACAAGCTAACATTTCCATGTTTGCTGAAACAAATGCTTATTTGTGACCCAGGCCTTTATTCAGAGATCATAAATTGTGGGAAAACAGCAAAACACCCAGTTCTATTTTCCAGCTTCCTATAATACAGGAGGACAATAGGAGGAATTATATTACAAATACAAGTTTTATTTGTTCAAGTTTCTTAGAGAAATAATAAAAACATCCTAAATTTTCTCTAATATCTCCATATTGAGAAATATGGCTGCCCACATCCATCAAGCATACAACCATGTAATTTATGGAGGAAAATTTAGAAAAAAGAAAAAAAATATCTACAACTACACAGTATCTAAAATTCACGCAATGCACCAACATCCAATATCATTTTCAGAAGAATAAACAAAATATCACCACAGACCACGATAACAGTAAAAGATGGAATCCAATAAATTCCATCTAAAACTTTCTTTAAAAAAGAAAGAAAAAAGAACAATTTGGATAGAGAACCAATGTTAACTGCATGAAGCTTAAGAAAAGTGCGTGACTTAGAGAACAAATAAAGTAATGTACCTTCAGCGGACGCAATACCCCAACCACATAAGGGGAATGTCTTACAGGAAGAGGTTTGTTAGTCATCCTGTAGGTTGCTGTTATACCCTTAAGTTGTTTCAAGTCCTGAACATATAAAGTTGAAACCGTAATCAGCTACATGTCTGTTCACTGTCACTGACAATCAACAACATCAAATTCAAGGAAAAATATTACAAGGTACAAAGTAGACTATATGCCCCTTACCTCAACAGACTTCTCAACTAGTGTATTTACTATCTCTCTGATTACCACAGGCACTAAATCTCTTAATGAATTTGCACCTTGCAGAATGCTCTGCCTTACCAGATCGAGGACCTCTGATGAGCAAGACGATAGAAGCTCAACTATATTTTCAAAATAACTTTCAGATATCTCCTTGACCAGACAGTCTATGTCATGAATAATCTGCAATTTGAACAGCACATCAATAAGCTCTTAAGGTATCAAGCTTCAGGCGTAAGATGAGAAGTCTATGATACAAATACAACTTCAATTAATGTTCTCACATTCTTATACATAATTGTGATCATACAACAGGGATGGCGGAGAAAAAAAATATTAACTTATATTTTCACAATAAGAGAAAAGAAGTTTGGGTCTATGCACTTTAGATAATGGAAATGTTGAATGAGATTTGTTTTGTTTGCTAGAGTATTTTATCTGGCCAGTACTGATTTCTCTTCTCGGTTTGTGCATAGAGGAGTTTTTCATAAATTACTATTTTATGTCGAGAATAGAAGGGAAAAAAGAAACAGTGTACATGAAAGGCAGTTAGGAGATACATGATGTACTGCTGGGACACATCCCACACTTAACTGACTACACATGGATATACCAGATGCAGTCCAACCAGAAAAGAAAATGCAGCCCACTGACAACAAAGGTGTATCTGCTTCTGTGCTAAAAATTATAAATTCTGCCAGATTAAATAAAAGATCAGTTATGTGTCTTCCAAAACTCTTCACAAATAGCATGTTAAACATAGTAATGAATGAGACCAATAATTAGAAACTCATTATTTACTATCCCTTCCACTTGCTTCTACCTCTTTGGAAGTTCCAGCAAAGATGGTCTCTTATTTAATCCAGCTATTGACAATGCAATGCCTTTTCTAGTTGCCGAACAAAGGAGTCACAAACTACAAGTAAACTATCACGAAATGAGGAAAGTCATAAAGGTCCCTCTTAGGATTTTGTATTAAGTAAAAAAAGTATTTATTCTTGATGCTAGCAATATCCAGCATGAAGGAACCATTTGTGTATTTGCAAACGCAAACAATGTACATGAAGCCAGGAACGTACATAAAGAAAATCATCTGCAGCGGCTGAAACAGCCCACTCACATCCAGGGATGGTGCCAGCATTACCCTCTCTCCGGGCAGTCAATCCAACTGTCAACCAGTTCAGGTATCTGTTATTCAAAACAATGAACCATGTCATTCTGAAAAACATACATTCCAAAATTACTGTCCACTGGCAAACCGCAAACATACCTCGAAACTAGCTGCAAAGACAAACGAAGAAACTTATCAGAGCTGGACAAAACAAGAACATCTTTGCTCCAACAAGAGGTCAAGCTTTCCAAAAGTGTAACACTTTGCTTAAGAATCAAGTTTTGGATATTTTCTTTCTCGGAATCTAGAATCTGTACAGGTACAAGAGTAGGCAATAAAAGTGCTGAATCCAAGGCTCCTGCTATTTCCTGAAACCTATGAGGTAAAAAGAACATAAGTACCACAAACAACAAAACTGACTGTAGCAGCATCAATGCAAAATCAAAGAACCGTTCAGTACCTTAAAGAGAAGTACACACCGACATTCCACAGCTTCATGAATTCGTTGTAGACAGTTTCTGCTCGGAATTTGGTGACAGCAGATCTGGATGGACAATAACCTAGTATGAAAGTGCAATGGGATTAAATGTCTGAAAAGCTGCTAAGAAGCTTTCCTTCTGAGCATGAAAGCGAATGCAGATTATTACCCTCAAGATGAGCAAGGAAATCCAAACTTGCTTTGTAATTCCTCAGGAATACTGTGGGTCTTCCTGGAGAGAATGCCCCTGGTTTCCCCTTTTGGATTGCCAACATAACCTCTTTCAGAATTGAATTGGCCAGGAAATCAAAGACATGCAAGCCAGAGTTTTCTAGATCATAAAAAAAAAGACGATAGAGAATGAGCATCAGATAAAATATACAATGAAATTCTTATAAGGAAGCAGTAGTTCCCAGAGGAAATCCTCTGAAAGAAAATATAGTTTCACTGAAGAACAAGCCTGTAAACAAATATGACAACAGGGCTAACAGGCATAGCAAGCTGTTTAGCCTAAAAGCTCAAGATGTTAACTGTTGACACATACAGCAAACGTTGATGCAAACTTAGTTGGAAAAGCATCATACAGACACATTCTTTGCAACAATAATTTAGGATTTGTGCTATTGGTCCTACTATGAATATCGACAAGAAGCAAAAGGAAAAAAGTGTTCATGTTTAACTGTTTATACAATCAAAGATCTAGAATACAGAGACCACAATCTAAGTACTTACATTTTGAGTCTGTGATTAACTGGAAGAAGTCATGAACACCATTCAAAACAAGCGAAAAGACAAGTCATTGATTCATTAGCAATAAAGGAGTGAAAACTATTACCCACAGAAGAAATTTCCAGCAAGAATTTGCAGTCTTCCTCTACACATTTCTTGATCTCTTGGTAATCATTCTCAAGGTCATCCCCATACACCTCACCAGCCAATTTTGATGGTTCATGTGTAAAAACTTTCAGTATCCGTGGAGCCACTATAGTAGTACGGAAAATCTCTTCAGCGCTTGTAGTGTTATCAACAGCAGCATATGCACGCAAGCAATTGTAAATTGCAGTTGCATCTCTGTGTTCCAGTCCATCTACAAAACAGCACCCCAAGCTTGCATCCAAGAGTAGGCTGGCACCATGAATTCGCTTCTCCATGTTCTGGATGAAAGGAAGGTCCTGTACTGGCAAAATGGACAAAAGAAAAGATGAAGAAATTCGTACAAATATTAAAACCGTTAAAAGAATCAGGATTCCACACTGCATTCTAGGCCTTTCATGATTTGGACTGTAAAATCAACTTGTGAATGAAAGTTGTTACAAAGGCCTCTCAGAGAATTAGATGAACGTATAAGCTTTATACAAGATGAGCTACATAATCACTTAAAATTGAAATTAGAAGTACCCAAACAAAACATAGGGTGTGTTCTTTTAGGGTAGATGACATTTGGTATTCGGAGAGAGAAGTTGAAAAGGTAGAGAGGTGAAAGGAGATAGAAAAATGAATACCTGATATTAAAGTTGTAAAAAAAAACACACCCATAGTTTAAAATCAAGAGTGCTCAAGAAGAAAGGAATAAAAAAATCTAGAGCTATTTCATTTCAGTCAAGGTATATTAATTAATTTGGATCAGTTACTTCAACATTTCCACTGTTTTATGGGTTGGAGCGTGATTTCAATATACTACAACTTTAAACTCCCATCAGTCATGTCATGAATCATGATATGCACGAGCATTATTCTAAGTGTCCTCAATTTGATGATCATATCTGCACTCCTAATAGCCATAACAAAAACTCTATGCAGTGTCCTTGTTCCCTCAAGAGATATTTTTTCCTTAAAAAAGGAAAGAACCGTCAATAAGTTATATCTGTAGTTATATTTATCTGTAAGTTTAAGGCAAAAAGTTCGAATATGCCATTGATGTTTACTGGATAGCTCGATTTTGCCACCCAACTAATTTCGAGCCTCTTTTTGCCACTAACGTTTATAAGTGGGTTCGGTTTTGCCATTGAAGTTTTGATTGGGATTGAAGTAACCACTGATGACACAGACGGACAGAATATTCGATAATATTCCTTAAACGGCGTGATGATGTGGCTTTTTCGGATGACGAGGATACCATCTGGCTGACAGGTGGCATCCATGTCATAGTATCTAATAATCAATTTAACCCCCAAATTTTTTAAAACAAACAAATTGACCCTACTTTTTTCTAAGTTTAGAATTTAACCATCTTTTAACTTCATTATCCCACGAATTGACCCTTCCCTTCCCATGGATGCCAGCCCCGCTGCCGCTTCCACCTCTCCTTTCAGCCTCTCAGGCACCGAAACCAGTCCCACACACACCGTCGGACGCCCACCATACTGTAATATACATTCCCACAGACCCAACAACAATCAAGCTCAAAGATCTCCGAGAACTTTACAATCTAGACACAAATAGCTAGAAAATCTATGCAAATTTAGAATATAAATCCATATAATCTGGTTGGTGTGTCGATTTCTTTGCAGGTGAGCACCGGGCTGTTGTCTGGAAGCTTTTGATGGCTTCAAAAAGAATCAACAGGGAGTTTAAGGATCTGCAGAAAGGACCCTCCTGCCTCATGCAGTGCTGGTTCGTTTTCGTTTTGTTTTCAATTTCTTCTCTGTGTGTTTTCTTCATTTCTTATTACTTGATAATCTGTTTCATATATGAATACAAACTCATGGGGTTATAAGTACTTTAAAAACCAGCAACTCTTTTCTCTGACCATTGCCATTTTGTTTAAGTCCATGAATAAATTTATTTATGGCTTTCACGTCTAGAGATTATATGGAATTGTTTTTTGAGATAAGAGATTATATGGATTTATATTCTAAACCTGCGTATATTTTTTAGCTATTTGTGTCTGCTTAAAATTTATAACACTTAATGGTCCTAGGATGCAGCCAATGGTTTGCTTGTGATATCAACAACGAAAGCTCCTGGTGAATTGGGCAGTGGAGATTTGATCACAGCGGTCGGGGGAGAAGGAACCAATACAGGAGGTGATAGGGATGTGTATGTTCAAAAGTTTGGGGTGGGTTTGTAAGTATTTACATTAATTGAGGTTAAATTTATAGTTTTGCTATAATACATTGGCTGCTACAGTGTCAATTTTAACAAGGGTGGCAAACGCCTTCCCAAATACAAACATTAGTGGCAAAAAGATGCTCGAAATTAGTTGGATGGCAAAATCGAACTACCCCCCAAACATCGGTGGCAAATTCGAACCTTTTGCCTAAGTTTAAACACACCTATTTTTCTTTCCACCATTTTTATTCTTTAAAAAAAGTTTCTTCAGCACTATGTCGATAACCTAGATACACTGACTAATTGACTCAATCTTATCACCTAGGCACCGACTATAATTTTCTGCTCATGACTTACGAAACCACTACCTTGAAACTTACACTGTCATGACATATGAAAGAGCACTTCAATGACCAAACCAGACATCAGACCTTCTCTTTATTATAGATAATCCTAAAAGAATGGCAAAAGAGAAAAGGTTTAACCCCATCCCTTGTTGTGTCTTACTTCAAAAATAAATCTCTAGTCTTCTAACCATCAGGTGAAGAGTCAGAACAAGTGAAATGAAATAATTATATGGTTCAAATTTCAAATGTCTCTCCATAAAAATACCAAGTCATTATATCTGTAAAGAAGAAAAAGAAAGAAGCAAACCTGTGCATGAGCTATATAAAATTTCAGCCTATTCATCTCACTTGCTATTCTTTCCAGGAGCATGCTTTGAGTTTCTCTGAGATTTGTTCCATTCTCAAGTTGTGAATAAACGCCATTACTCAAAGCATTACTCTCCACTGATTTTGCCTGATCAAGTGACCAATCAGACGGCACACTTGGAAGCTCCTTAATCAGCTTCTCAACCTGAACCCATCCATTAAAAATGCATAAAATTACAATTAATGTCAACCAAAACTAGAAAAGTTTCTGCAAGCGAAGCTGAAAATAAACCTGGTTATCAAAAAAGCCGATAAAAAGTACTAGTATATTTTCCACAGATGCGCAGCATGCACTTGCTTGTACACGAGTCTTAGCTACTTATAATTCATTGGAGTGAAAACTTAGAAACTACCTGATAGACATTGCGAAGGCAATAAATCCTCTACGTGTACATAAAAATATATGAAGAACGAGCAAAACCAAGCCACTCAATAATTCTCTATTTAGTCCACATTCTCTTAAGTAATTGTGCTCTACCATCTACAGATCGCTAAAGCTTTCAACTTCACGTCAAAGATGATAAAAGCAGGAAACAGACCCTCCCACATTACCTTAGAAACGACATGAAACGTATCCAAAAGCAACTCTAAAACCTCCCTAGCAGAGGCAGCCTCTGATCGTTGACGAAGCCCGTCCCTAAGTGAGACGAGCGAGGCCTTAACGGTTCCGCTGAACCCCTGGATCTTGTCGCGGAGCTCCAAGAGCGGAGCACGCATCCGAAGAGCAGCGGCGTCGACATCAACCAGCTTAGTGGAGAGGTTGACAAAGTCGGCGTAGTCATGGTTGATGAGATCGACTAGCTCGTGATTGAGGGATGTGAGATGTGCTTGGAGCTCGGATCGGAGCGTGTCGAAGGGAACGAAAGTGCGGAGATCGGAAATGTAGGACTCGGGGTCGAAATCGGGAGAGACGAAGACCGACGGCTTGAACCACAGCGGATGGGAGTCGAGAGGATCCGAGAAGAAGTCCGCCGCAGATCTGGGTGCGGGACTGGTTGCTAGATCAGGCATTTTCCGGGGACTTAATTGAGACGGCCGCCTCTTTAGTTTGCACAGTAATCTCGATGTCCTCACCTTACGGAACACCGCCGAAAATCTTGGTTTCTTTTCTTAACTGCGTTCTCCGTTACAGCTTCCATTGATGGGGCCAGCCACCAGGCATGGTAGATGTGATAAGAGAACGTTATCCCCCGCGGATGACTGATAGTTTCTGACGATCTTTTTAACCACAGTTATGTTTTTTTTTCTCGAACCGTTGGCCTAATAATCAAGAATAACATATCACGGATAATCGTTAATTCATATGTTACTAAGCTCATAACTCACCCAAACCAATAATTCATCCAAACCCACAACTCACATCCTAGGTCTAACAACCCAATCCATATGTTGGATTTATGGATTAGGATATTTGGATAACATATAAAGTAAGTATGTGTAAAGTCAAATTAGGTGTAAATATTGTATTTGTGGATATAACCGCGAACCGTAGATATAAACCGCGGATTAACTGAATTGTTGCCATGCCTATCCAGTGCTAAATTGCACAAGTTGTAACTAAGTTATACCCAGAGGCGGATCCACTATAGGGCACACGGGGGCATGTGTCCCTAGTAAAATTTTACAAAATATAATCGTAGTGATAATATTTTTTGATATAAATAAAATATAATGACCATTTTGAAAATAAGCATATAGTTGAAGGTTCAACTGCCACTTATAGTCCAAAGGAAACAATACCTTGTTAGATCGACATCAATACCTTGTTAGATCGGCATCAATACCTTGTTAGATTAGCATCAATACCTTGTTAGATCGACATCAATACATTGTTAGATCAGCATCAATACCTTGTTAGAATAACATTAATACCTTGTTAGATCGACATCAATACCTTGTTAGATCTGCATCAATACTTTGTTAGATCGACATCAATACCTTGTTAGATCGACATCAATACCTTGTTAGATATGCATCAATAACTTGTTAGATCAACATCAAT
This sequence comes from Stellera chamaejasme, assembly GCA_024586325.1. Lineage (NCBI taxonomy): Eukaryota > Viridiplantae > Streptophyta > Magnoliopsida > Malvales > Thymelaeaceae > Stellera > Stellera chamaejasme. The sequence continues at coordinate 4,630,722 of CM044982.1, read as the reverse complement.
ACCTTGTTAGATCGACATCAATACATTGTTAGATCGACATCAATAACTTGTTAGATCAACATCAATACCTTGTTAGATCAGCATGGATGATTATATTTTAGAATTGTGTATTTTATGTGTTGGATGATTACATTTTGGATGTTACAATTGTTGTTGGTCATTAGTGCACAATTGACATTATTTACTACCGTTTTTTTGCTTTAGAGTTTAGACAATGAATGATAGTAGTTTAATTTGTTATGATGATAGTAACTCTATAATGCATTAGATGATTATGTTTTGTTATGATGAAAGTTTATTTCGAGTTCCTTAGGATTCGGATTCGGATTAATCGGGTTCAGAATTCGGGTCAGGTCGTGTTCGGATTTGGGTTAATCGGGTTTGAGATTCGGGTCAGGTCAGGTTCGGATCACGGGTTAATCGGGTTCAAGTCATTCGGGGTTCGGGTCATTTTGGGTTGAGCTGTTTCGGGTCAGGTTCGGGTTCGGGTTCGGGTCATTCGGGTACGAGTTCATTCGGGCCGAGCTATTTTCGGGTCAGGTCAGGTTTAGGGTCGTTGACTTTTTTGGTCAGGTCAGGTCGGGTTCGGACGGGTTAATCAGGTCGGGTCAGCTTTTGACACCCTTATCCATAACTCAATTCAAATACAACCATACATTTAGGGTATGTCAAACAGTTTTTCCAAAAGTTTCTCTAAAATAGGGAAGAAAAAGTCATATTCTCCACACACAAAAATTGTTCCAACTCCAACAGTTTCTCTATTTTAAATAATCATGCATTTATATGTGTATTAATTTGTGATATTTGTGTAAAATTTAGAGTGTTATTTTTTTGTATTACTTGTTTTGGTTCCGTCACTCGTGATTGACTTATTATATACTCCCTCGTCCCTTTATTAGTGCAACATTCTGACTTTCGATATCCATTTGAAATCAATTTATCTACATTAATTTGAGGTAGAAATTTTTTCAAGAAAATACATTTAGAAATTATACACATTAATTATTATTATTTGATAAATTTGTAAAGTTATATCTAAAAATGATAGAGAAATAAAATATACTATATTAAAAGTTGGAAAACAAAAAATTACAATAAAAATGGAAAGAGCTAATATTAAGCTACACCTCAAATTTCTGGTTCCGTCATGTTCCTGCTATGTTTTCAAACTCTAATAAATTTATGTACCGGATTTAGTTGTATGTACATGCATACGTAGACGTACATATATTCTTGATAAAAGAAAGACGTACACATATACCAGTATAAAGCAATAAACAACACCTAAAAAGTTAGAGCCAAAAAAAAATGTAAAGAAACCATGTTAACTAAGTTGATATACCACCAGCTGACTCCAGGCATTTGATTTAATTTATTTCATCTTTCAAATTAGCATTTAATTTTTGTTTCCAGCACATTCACGCATGTAGCGCGACTTCTTCGAAGCAACTCATTAAAATCACGTGAATTTTATTTTTTCATCTTTTTAAAAATCACTATAGGTCCGAAAATGAGAAAGTAAAAAAATCATGGTGAATTTCTGGGGTGAAAAAAAAAAGAAATCACCTACATTCCACTAAGTTTGACACCCCCTATTATCTCTATCTACCTCAATTTGGATGTTTCATCGTTGGTCTGTTGGAAGCCGTTAGGAAAATTGATGCGGCAATCGAGTGGCTAATTGTCGTGATGGCTTTGCCTAAATAGCGGTGATGAGTGACAGTTAGATCTAGAAGTGGAAACTGTACCGATAATTTCTTGCATTTCGTCAATATCTTATATAAATATGGTAACACCGATACGGTCAGGATACCTCGGAATAGAAAGGAAAACAAAAACTCATGTAGTCATGTGTCAATGTAGAAACACATAAATGATGTGCCTATATATAATCAACATTAAGAAGTGCCTATATATATAGTCACGTTAACATGGCCCGAGAAGAATAGATACTGCAAAATGAAATGTTGCTCATTCAACCGAACAGACCTATAGAAGCATTACCACAGAGATACTACGTTATCCAGAAGGGGTACAATGATAATAATCTGAAGTAAGCATACTTAAATTCAGTCTCAGAGACAATCAGACAGGAGACGTTACGGCTCATACAACAGCTGGCAAGACACTGAATGTTTTTTCGTTCGGGAGACTACACCAGATTAATCTCATCATAGCTCTCGAAAGGATGTGCGATCATCACAAGTTTTTTAACGAGTTCAAACGCACTAGTTCTACGTTCGACTAGGTTTGTAATCGTCCTGACCTCTTAATCAAATGCAAAACAAAAGGGTCCATGCAGTTGCTCAACGAAGAAAAATGCACCATTGTCGACGCTTTTCCCCAGAAACACGACACCGTAAGAGGAAAAGGTTATTCCACTATAAGCGAAGTTCAAGGGAATCAAAACATTGATTGCTTCATCTGCCAAAGAAAGGGCACTTTGCCAAGGACCTCTCTCGCAAGAGCTCGAAGAAACGATCAAGGATCATCAACACTATCACTAAGGCCACTGGCGCAGCAGACCTAGGGAATGATGATATTAAATCATTATTCTCGAATACAGATGATGAAGCTCAAGCGGCCTTTGTCTTCGATGCAAATTCATATGACTCCGACGGGTCTATTTATACACTCCGCCTAGATGGGCTGGCTCCTGTCACTTTGCTAGCGGAAATTGCTACATTCTCAGCCACATTGATGCTACAGGTCAAGATGTCCATTCTGATTGACGAATATGCAAAACTGATGCCGGTAATAGCATTATTTGATATAGGTGCGATCATATACGTACGTACCATTGCCAACCTGCACGTTTTTCCAGACTACATGTGGTTACCATACAAAGTGCGGTTATTGACATTTCGTTGTATTGTGTCTGAATGATAATTAGGGGAAAAAAGTGCAACTCAACAAGCTAAAACATTTTGCACTTAATGAATCGAAAAGAAGGGTTGATGATAGGTTGGAATTAGGATGGGATTGTGGTGCAGTGGAAAGAAAAACCTCATTCATAGAACAGTAAATGTCTGATTTTACCCCTCACGTTTGGCCGATGGCCAATTTTGTCATTGTTTTGAAGAGAGGGCCCTTCTTTACCACTACCGTTATAGCTTAGGGTTCCTTTTTGTCACTATCGTTAATTAATTACACATTAAACCTTAAAATTTCTTAAAAATGACAATTTTGTCCACATTCTGCAGTTTCATCCATTTTCACTCTAACCCCACCCCTGTTTTCCATTTTATTTTCCAATTCCCCTCCTGCAACAACCTAGGCTCGCTGGCGTCTACCAAAAAGGGCAGAGACTGAACAGCTTCTTGTCGAAGCTTGACCTTGGCCCATCGATGACCTCCGGGGTTTTTTTGTTGAAAATTTCCCAATATAAAATGATACTTCCTTCATCAACTCCGCTGGTGCCATCTAGGTCCACACCACCAACGTCAACAATCTCAACAGCCCGTCGGAAGTCGTTAATTTTCAGACGGTCAAGGCGTTGTCGATGGAGCCTCTGACAATTCCAAAAACACGAGGAGAGATGTAGGGTTAATTTTGGGATAGTTTTTTTTACTTAAATTGTAACTTTTATAAATTTATGATTACTTTTTTTATTTTTAAAAGTTTATGGTCAAATTGAGAATATTCTGAGAATATTCCCTCAACCAACTGTTACGGTAAAAAAGGCCCAAAAAGTTCAACTAGGTGGCAAAAATGGTCCAAAGAAAGAGTGTTAATGGCATAGAAGGACTATTTCTTCAAAATAATGGCAAAAAAGGTCCATTAAGCAAATGTGAGATGTAAAATCGGAATAGTAGTAGTACTTTTGTTTGCGTGTGTTTATTTTGAATGAATTTTTTTATTTTGGAAAATTAAGGGATGTGTTTTTTATTGATTGATGAAATGTACTCCCTCAGTCCACAATTAATTTTACACATTTTCTTTTGCGGTTGTTCCTAAAATATTCAACATCTTTTTTAAATGGAAACTTCTCTCCACTAAAATTATCAAATTATATCTAATTTATCTTAACTTTTTCTATTTTGTGTTTTTTGTGCAACATTTGCTCAAGGGTATTATGTCAAACTACATAAAATCCTACATTCACATTAATCACCACGCTCAAACAAAATGTATAATTAATTGGAGACGGATAGAATATATGAGTAAAGAAATTTGAAAAAATATTATTTTATAAAAATTAATGAAAAATTCATGTATTTAAAGTTATTTTATGTATTGTAAATTGAGAAGGGACCAATATTTGTAGCTGAACACTACCATTTATAATTTGAAGATAACGGAGCGCCGGCGGTTTCTGTATTAATCTGCCACCGCGTAATAAAGTAATGACGGATAAGAATGAGGATAAACATCCGATCCGATTGGGGCCCGTGTCCAGGTCAAATCATGAGGACGCCACTGACTTCACGTGGCACTCTAATCTGGATGATTTAGCCATCAACGGCAGGATCAGCGAGTTCACGACGAGAGACCATAAACTCGGCTGCACCATCATCACGACAATTCGCACTCAATGATGGAGTACTTAAAAAAGTCGGTTGTGTCCAAACAGCAGTTTCTTTTCGTTTCTTCTAGTCTAGTCAGCAGCAGCACGTCGAAATCATCAGAAAGATCGAAGAAGAAGAAGAAGAAGAAGAATGGGGAGCGTAGTTCATCTGCAGAGAGAGAACAGCTTGCAGGAGAGTCCAAGAAGTCCAGGGGCGAAGGTGGGGATGCAGGTGGAGGATCTGTGGGATGTTCTAGAGCCACAGCTCACTCCCACCGAGAAGCTCAACGCCTGCTTCGAGAGCATCCCCGTTTCTTCATTCCCTCCTGCTCCTTCTCAAGGTAATGGGATTCCTCGTCTCTTTCTTTGATTCCTGTTTCAAGATCGTTTCTTTCTACCACTGATTAGGAGGTTCTTTGGTCAACGACCATTGATGGTCCAAAATTCTTACTGATCCTCCTGTGTATTTCTGTTTCAACGCATGAAAGTTGATCAATTCCTGATATAGTGATATGGGAATTAAGATTCTCGCGTAGCGCAGGGAATTGCAAACTTTCTGATTTTACTTCTATTTTGTCTCTTTCTGATTGGTCGGGAAGAGAGCTTGCACTTTGAAACATAAGTACTTATTAAAAGTGTACTATAGAGGATGAAGCAAAGGTGTTCGTTATATTTTCTACTTGCTTTTGAGCTTGTGCATAAATTCCTCCTGGAAAAAAGCTAATTTTTTGGTGAATAACTAAATTTATCCAGTGATTGAGATCAAGTCAGATGCCAGCCTAGCGGAGGCTGTTCAGGTTCTAGCACAAAACAAGATTTTTAGCGCCCCTGTTGTTGATGTAGAAGCATCAGATGACGCCGGTTGGATGGACAGATACATAGGCATTGTGGAGTTTGCAGGAATTGCTGTATGGATTCTCCAGCAGGTGAGGTTGACTTTCATGTCAGCTTATTCGTTAAGACTAGGAGCTGATATCATGAGACATACCTTGTTCCAGTCCTTTTAAGCTGGGAATGCTATAAAATGTACTGATTTTCTTGACAGTCGGAACCTCCATCGCCTAAGGGTCAAACGTCTTCTGCCAATGGTACTAACTTTGCAGTCACAGTTAATGGGATGACTAACGCTGCTGGAGCGGAAAATCTAGACCCTCAACCTGCTTCAATGACTGCTGGAGACTTTTTTGAGACACTGACTTCTTCTGATTTTTATAAGAACACAAAGGTTTTCCTTATGCTTTACTGAAACTATATATATATATATATATAACTCCATCAGCTCCTCAAGTATTTTAATTTCTTTTCTAAAATGGCATACACACATCAAACTTCCAAACATACAGGTCCGTGACATAGCAGGGTCCTTCCGTTGGGCTCCATTCCTCGCTTTGCAAAAGTCAAATTCCTTCCTGACCATGCTTCTTCTACTCTCAAAGTACAAAATGAAGAGCATTCCTGTTGTTGATTTGGGGGAAGGGACCATTGATAACATCATCACGCAGTCTTCTGTAATCAACATGCTGGCAGAATGTGCTGGGCTTCACTGGTTTGAAAGCTGGGGAACTAAGAAACTCTCTGAAGTTGGTCTTCCTGTGATGTCATCTGATCAAGTTATATCGGTGAGCTTCCTTTGTGATTGCTGATTTTACCAATCCTGTTCATATATGAATGTGCACCCTAAAAGATGTACTTCTATTAGTATCATGAAAATCAAGAAACAGTTTATTTGGACTTAGATTGCCTTTTGTTCGTCACAATCTTTGCACCAAATTTAACATGAGTTGCTTGCAGCTAGCTTGTCAGTGATGTCAGTGTTTGCAACAAAAGGATAACTTTGTGATTACGTGTAGCTTAAGGTGCTTTAGCACTTGGCTTACCTCCTGCCAAATAGCCTCTCCAAGTCCAGAAGTAACTAAACAATAAACTGTTAGTGGCAGTGGTGTAAGTCAGCTCATTTATTTGTTTCATCAAAGAGTCCAGTACTGGTCAGACAGGGGAGATAATTGACACAGAATGAATTGATTTTATTCTACTTTCTGAACATCTTTGCTTTATCAATCTGTTTTGTAGTTGAATTTCTTAATCATAGTGCACCAAGAATATTTGGTTGTGTTGGCACCTAAATAATCTTGGGTGAATTTTGTTGGAGTTACAAGATATTGAAGCTTGTTTAGAACAAGTAAACGTGTTGAGGTCATGGTACTCTGATTTTATTTATCTGTGTTGTGATTCATTGAAAGATGCTACATTTATGTTCACTGCTCTGCTACTAGACATCTTATTTCAAGGACATATTAACTGATGTTGGGGATGCATGATTTGATGATCTAGTCGTGTTTGCCTTCCTCATTTTAGATTCATGAGGATGAACCAGTTCTTCAGGCTTTTAAGCTTTTGAGGAAAAAGAGAATCGGTGGATTACCTGTGGTTGAACGTGGTACTCATAAAGCCGTGGGTAACATAAGCCTGAGAGATCTTCAGTTCCTTCTAACTGCTCCGGAGATCTATCACGACTACAGGTCTTTCTTTTTGGCTTCAGCCTTCTTCACAAGTAGATTATAATCTTTGAATGACACCTCTATATGCTTCATACTTCAACAAATACGGTGCATGTCCTAAATTAATTGTTATAATCCCCAGGTCAATCACAACCAAGAACTTCCTAGCGGCAGTTAGGAAGTACTTGGAAAAAAATGAGCAGACATCACCAATGCTGAGTGGCATGATTACTTGCAAGAAAGACCACACGATGAAAGAGTTGATTTTGATGCTAGACTCGAAGAAGATCCATAGAATATATGTTGTTGATGATGAAGGGAACCTGGAAGGTGTAATAACCCTCAGAGACATCATATCGAAATTGGTCCACGAGCCTCGTGGTTATTTTGGTGATTTTTTTGATGGAGTCATGCCTCTTCCAGAAAACACCAGAGTATAAGCGCTTCCAAACTTTCGTCTAATGTCCCAGTACTGACCCTTACCTTACTCCAAGTTCCAACTAATCTTGTAACAACTGATTGCTCTCTCTCGGCCTGACAAGTGTGCTCTGTACAGTTGGGTTTGTTCGATCTGGTAAGCTCCACTTTGAGCTCTCTGTAACATGTAATAAAAAGAGTTGAACAATGTTTCAATTAGTTTCCTGTTAAGAATGGCTGGTAGTATGGAGTGTAGTCATACTCCAAATAGCGGAGCTTGCCCGGGACGGTGCATGCAGCTATGGACTGGTGAGATTTTTGCTGAGAATCTTGCGTTGTGACTCATGTAATTGCAGATTTAGATTCTTACTGAAACTTGTGTGCAGTTTGCCGTGGATGGTACGAGAATAGAATCCGTGGTGTTAGCTGGAGAGAGGGTGTTGGGTTCAGAAGATAACAGGAGAACGGGAACATCTCTGTTAAAATTACTCTCTTAACTGCTGGCATCAATCAAAACTAAAAGCATCTGTGGATACTTTCACAGGGATGGAGACCAATAATATGCGACTTGGAATAGAGATTTGAAAGATTTTGGAGTGAATGTGCAGTGAGGGATAGATTTGCAGCAATTATTATACAAATTTGGGATGCCTTGCCGTTATTAACACTGAGTTTGAGATCATCATAGATTTGCAGTGAGATATTGTTCGTTGAGTTTTCTGTAACAACACTACTAAGTTGGCTCGCTTGGATATTAATTACTACTGCTATATATATAATGCATTAATTTCAATAGATAAATTTCAATAGATAGAGGTGAAATGAAATATCATTCATGTGTTTATTTTAAATAAGTTGTTATGCTAATCATCCTATCATTTATGACTTAAAATAAACTAATGACATACTCTCTGTGTCATTAATTGAACCATTTGTTTTCACCGATTTAGAGTATTTAATCTATGATTTTTTCATGAATCTTTAAACATTTTAAGTTAAATAATTTATATACATATCATAGTTTGCAAGATTCTTTTTCTAAATACTCTCTCCGTCCCCAATTAGTTCTACACTTTGTGTGGGCGCGGAGATTATGGTGAATGTAAAATTTTATGCTGTTTGACATAATAATCCTTGAGTGGAGGTTGCACAAAACGAGATAGAAAATGTTAAAAAATAAAGTATGAATAGTTTGGTAATTTTAGATGAGATAAGTTTCCATTTAAAAAAAATGTAGAATTTTTTTAAGGACAACTAAAAAAAGAAATGTGTAGAATTAATCGGATATTTTTTGTGATTTTTTTCAATACTTGTATTTGTTAAGATTCAAATCAAACCGTGAAACATGAAAATCAAATGGTTCGATTATAGGCAGACAGAGGGAGTACATTTTATACTATTCCTATCATTTATGATTTATGAATATGGTTATTTGTGTTTTTTTCTAAACTAATTTGTGTTTCACGAACAATTAAAACTCAAAACTGAGCCTTTACCTAGTGGTTAACATCTTAAGGATACAAGTAAAAGATGTTGAGTTCAAACCTCCACCATCTCATGTCCTTCACTCCTACTTACCATAAAGAAAACTCAAGAGATAAAAGTTAACATTTAGTATGTAATAAGAGAAATTTAATCCATAAATTTAGATATTATTGTGATAAAAATCATTTGTGTTTCTTTAATTTATATTTTCATAAAGTTCTCTCATTATTTAGAATAGTCAATAAAAATCTTGAGCATTTAGCATAGTGGCTAAGCTCATCATACATGAGCTTGAGGTCTTATATTTAAGGCTCCACCATCCTCAATCTCATACCCCCTATATATAAAAAAGAGTAAAAAATATTTATTTTCCTTTTAGAAATTTTAATTTGCATTGAATATAATTCAACATCAAATTATAAGTTAATCCTATCATTGATGGCTTATGACTATGTTTATGTGTGCTTATTCTAAGAGAAAATGTGAGTTTGTGAACTATTGAAGTTCAAAGGTTTAAATGACTACAAAAGTGAAGTTGAATATTAAGATCAATCTAGAGTTTGATATAAAATTGAAATATTCAAAGTCATTTGCGTCTCTTTTTCTCCTATAATTCAACATTAATACAATTGTAATTAAATTTTTATCTTTCTAGAATTTTCATCTTGCACCAAATTTAATTCATATATTTTTTTATGCCAATCCTACCATTTATAATTAACGAGTATCTGTATGCATGTTTATCCGAGAAAAAGTATAAGTTTGTGAACTACCAAAACTTGAGGGTTTAAAACACTTTAAAAGTGAAGTTCAATGATTTTATGCAAATTATAGAAAGAATTATAGATGTAAAACCAACTACATCTCCCTTTTAGAATTCTATTATTCGCTTCATCCGCAAAAAAATTGTCACATTTGACTTTCATGTTTCAAGGTAGTGTGTTTGACTCAAATATTTACAAAGATTGATAGTGAAAAACTATATTTAGACAATTTAAACTTTCAAACTATGATATGCATATGCATTATTTATATTTAAGTGTCTAAACATTCATGAAAAAAACATATATAGATTAAATACTTCAAAACAACAAAAATAAATGTGACAACTTTTTCTACTAATAGAGGGAGTATTATTTAAACTCTTGTTTTCTAGTAATTTACAGTTTGTTGTCCTATTGAAATTTAGGGGTATAGATGATCAAAAAAGAAACTTAAGGACTAAGAAGGAGTTGTGCCTATAAGTTGTTTGAATTGGGATGAGCTCCATTTTGTTTTGACCAATGAATCTTATCGTTCTATTTTCTAAAAAACAAAATTCGAGGACTGTGAGACAATTGGTCTATAATATTGGCTATTTTGGAGGAGTGACATACGCAAGTTTAGTGTGAGTGTCTATTTACCACATATGTGAAAAAATACACATTATGAAAATATTAAATTTACCATATTAATAAATCTCTATGAAGGGTGTTTTAATCTTTTAATTTATTAGGTTAGTTAATTAAGTTAGTTAATACCCTTCTTTCTTTTTTTTCATCCCCACCCCAGAATACCTCGAATCTAAAAGAAAAAAAAAGTCGTACGACATGTATCAAAAGCTCATTCTTGCTTTTTGACATATAGTGATAGAGATATTATATAGGTCTTCGATGTGTTTTCTTTTCTTTCTTTTTTATATGACCATTAGGGACTTGGATGACAAAAAAAAAAGTTGAGGACTATGAAAGAATCAATCATTACGTCAATGTTATTTATCACCTGGGTGAATTTTTACCCACCTAGAGCACTTGGAAAATAAGAGGTGAATATGTAATTATTCAGTTAATTGGGCCTGAGCTTTCAGATTATCTTGTAATTGAACCATTTGGACTAATGAGTGAAATATTATCTAGGTGATGATTAACAGAGTTGTATCATTAGGGCTAATTTTTAGGAGTAACGTACAAAAGTTGTGTCTGTGTTTTTCCCCCATTTTTTCGGCTTTTAGGATTCTATTATGATTAAAAATCTAAATAATGTAAATTACAATTTTAGGTCTCATAATTTCAAAGACTAATACTTCAAATCTTAAGGATGAAAAAGTGGTTCAACATTTATTAAAAGATCATTTGTGCTTTTTAATATATATATATATATATATATATATATATAAAGATTTTTTAGCTGTTAGGATTCTTTTATGATTAAAATTCTAAATAATGTAAATTACAATTTTAGGTCTCATTAATCTTAAGGGTAAAAAGGGGGGAAATGCCTATATAGTCCTACAACTTTTAAGATTTTCGAGATGTAGTCATAAAACTTTCGTACTTCGAACCGTCATCCTTAACGTCTAAGTCGTTACCGGGTTGTAGTCCTAAAACGCAAGGTGGCGGACGGAATAGTGACGTGAAGGACTGACGGTAAAAAAAAAACGGTTACAGATCATCAAAACAACGTCATTTTGATGCTTATATCAGAAACTTGTGAAGTGACTGTCATGAGAGATTTGAAATGTTGGTAACCTAAGTAAAAACAGGAACAAAGACAAGGGGCTAAGTTGGAGTTTACCCAAAGAAAATTAAAAGGAGTCTGCTTCTTCTTCAACGTGACGAACAGACTTGCAAGCGGCGGCTCCTCCGGCGTGCACGATGGCTGGCGGCGGAACAAGCTTTTTCAGAGGCGGAGTTGATGGCCGGTGATTCTCCGGTGTATGGGATGGCTATCGGAGGCGTCGGAAGGGACGAACAGGGGCTGGTCGGGCGGTGGTGGGCTGCCGGCGTCGGTACCGTTTATGGTTGTTTTCTCTTCACTCAAGCCATCTCCGGCAGCAAGGTAAGGTTTGTTGGATTCCTCTTGATGTGACGGAACTAATGGTGGTGGAATTTGGCAGTGAAAGTCGTGGAGGGAGGAGGAGAAGGTGGAGGCCGATGGTGGAGTTCCTTTTTTTAGTTGAAGCCTCTGCCTCTACGTCTCTGGTAGTGCGGGATGGCTCGTCGGACACGGCGTGTCGCGGTGGTGCTAGGTAGACCGGGTATCGGCGGCGAGAAGCAGCAGATGGAAGGGTCCCCGAGAGGAAGGATGGAGGATGTGAAGGATTGAAGCCTCTGCCTACATCTCTGGTAGTATGCCTCTCTTTTTTATTGCATCAAAATGACGTCGTATTTGTTTCTGATATGAACATCAAAACGACGTTGTTTTGATGATCTGTAAGCGTTTTTTTAAAAGTTAACACCGTCAGTCCTCCACGTTACTATTCCGTCCGCCACCTTGCGTTTTAGGACTACAACCCTGTAACGGGCCAGACGTTTAGACGACAGTTAATCTGAAGTTTTCTATGATGAACTCTTTCTTCTCAGGTGATGTAGAACAAGGGGTGTCCCCTCAAACAAATCGACCAGATAGCCTTCCAAATCATCCGCTGTGTACTTGATGTACTTCCCAGCATTTTTTCCAGACTCGAGTTGATTCCCAAACCTTCCCATGAAGGAGCGATAAGCTGGAATCACTTTCTCTGATATCGATAATCGAAGCTCCTCACGAAGTTGAGGATCTGGCACTTTCCAAGCAGTCTGAATCCTATAAGCTTCTTCGAAACAGAGATTAAAGTTTTTAAATCTTTCCTTCAAAGTCACTTTGGATGCATTGCTAGAGCTCCCACCAATCCCTTCATCTTTCAGACATGATAACGCTTTGCTCCAAGTAGCTCTAAGATAACTTGTAGCATACTGGCGTATCTGCCCACGACGCCTACGGATCCAATTATCTCCTATAAGTTTTCCTACTTCTGAGCCTTTCACTTTCTGTACTATATACAGAATATTATTCATCAAAAATACATACTGCAATCCACCATCTTCATAAAACTTTGATTTCTCCTCCAGATTTGACTCCAAAATGGATATCAATAAGGACAGCCGTCTACCAATGGGAGACATACCCTCTAACTCTTCAACATGAACCCCATCTGCCTCATTGTCAAACAGAGAATTTAATGTCCCACTGTAATCTACAAGCAGCTTAACATAATTCATCACGTAGCGCGTGAGAGGATGAATTTCACCATTTTGCATGGGTTTCCTTGAATTCTCATTTTTCACAGCATTCTCAAACTCAAAAAAGGTACCCTTTACTGCACCTCCTAACCCCTCCAAGACTCCCTTAACCTCCATACAGAGAAATTCATCTATGAGTAGCCCCCGCATTCTAGGCAGTGCATCTGCCAGGACATCATACATGTCCAAGATTCTAGACAGCTTCTCAGTCGACCTCTTCCCAATGGCCACTGCCTCGCCAAAATACAACAGGTGCATCACACATGCTTTGGAAATATCATTAAAACAAACCTCCTTAATCAACTCGGAGCCATAAAAAATCTGATCACAGAGCCTCCTCTCAGCACCTAAAAGTACCCTAAAAGTGATCTTCACAGCCTGAACCCACTTCTTCATCTTCTCATCCAATTCCCTCCACTCAATCTTGTGCACCTCCTCGATACTTAACTTTTCAACCCCAAGAATTACCAGGCATTCATCCAAAGCTTCCTTTCTAACACTGGTATAAACCTGAACACACTCCTTCTCATACCCAGAGCTTATCATTCTATCAGAGATCTCCTTCAACTCAACCACAGCATCTGGACTAATCAAATCCACGGATACATCATCTCCCAAACTCGCCCCACGCTCATGGAAACACCCACCTTCACTATCAGCCTCCCCGAAACTCTCAAAATCCTCCCCAATCTCCCCCTCGTTCACTGCAAAAGATAAGGAAACCCTACGAATCGAGCCGTACAAACTCTCCGCATCAAGCGGTACTGTGCTCCTAGTTAAAATAAGCCGAAACTCATCCTCTAACCTCGTCATAGCCATCTGTATCGCAGTCTCAGCCCGGTCAACCATCTCATCATTGGAAGAGATCGACAAGTCAGCTGTCAGCTGCAAGATTTCGTCCACAGCAGACAAATACTCAGCTGCCTCATCCGGCGAGTCCTCCCAAGGAATCGGGTGGCGGGATGAATCTGACCTAAAGTTGTCCTTCTGTATAATTACCTTTTCTGCCGCCTCGAATCGCCCGAGTACTGTATTAGACTCCTCGTTGATCAAGTGCGTGATGTTGGAAAGTCTGTTGTCGAAGCTGGAGAAGATCAAGAGCATGTCCTCACGCACTTCCTTCGGCGCCGAATTCAGGCTCTTCACGATCTGCTGCGCCGTTGCCAGCACGCGATCCTCAGCGGCACCGAGACTGGTAGTGGTGGTCGTAGTGGCCATAGAACCGAAAAATGTGTCTTTTTTTGAGGCGACAGAAGGAGGGATGAGAAAGGAAGGAACTTTACCGGGTGGATCGAGAAGCGACGAAAAAGGCAATGAGAATTGTTTATCGATAATGGTGGCGGACAAGATTATGAGGAAAAGAGTCGAGACAAGGCAAAGCTCAAGCAAGTGTGCGTGGTTGGTTTTTTCCTCTGCTTTTAGACAACAATAGAGAGACAGAGGTTTTTGCAGTGCCATTCCCAATACCCCACCTGCTTGCTTGCAGTGCCATTTACCCATTCTCATGAATTACTTTTTTTTTTTTTGATAGGTTCTCATGAATTACTATCAAAGGTTGATCACGACATTTGCCAATTTTTTTTGAAGAATAAATCACCGTCCCAAATCCCTTTTGCATCTCTTGAAATTAATGTGGGCTGAGATATTGAAGAGAACTTTTATGATATTACTGTTGGAAGCTCAGGAATAATCATCTAACAAATGGGTAAGAGAGTGAAGTATTGAGCTGTAAAAGCACTGGGATAATTAAAAGGGAAAGACGGAGGGTCGCGACGGTCACTTAAAACCCGTCTCCTGCAAATTTCTACATGTAATTTTAGAAAGACGATATATCACTACTGTTATACCCTATAACATTCTTGAAGAATAACAATAGAAGAACACCAAAATAACGAGGTTCGGCCAATTATGCCTACATCCTCGGACACTACCAAAATAATATTTCACTATCGAAGAAATATTACAAAGAGAGAGAGAAGTAAGCTAATTGCTTTTGTTTGGGATGAGATGAAGGGAGGAGAGGCCTTCCTATTTATAGGAAATCCTCTCTACTTCATTTCTACAAGCAATGTGGGATAAGGATGTAGCCACAAACAACAAATCTCCACCTTGGCTAAATCCATATCCACAATCAGAACTCTCTCATAACCGAAGTTATCTTCTGGTGTCTTCAAATGCGCTATGAAGCGCCACTTGATTCTAAGAACATTGAACAAGTCCAAACAATGTTGGAACTTAACCCCTGTAACAACTTTTGTCATCATGTCGGCGGGATTTTACTGTGTGGAATCTTCAAGTAGTATCTCACCTTCTTCCGAATCTCCCTTACAAAATGATATCGAACATCAATATGCTTCGTCCTTGCATGATAGACTTGGTTCTTTGCTAAGCAAATAGCACTCGATCGTCACAATGCACTTTGATATGCTTCACCAACTCCCAAGTCATTCAACAACCCACGAAGCCAAATAGCCTCCTTAATGCCTTCTTAATCGCCATATACTCTGCCTCTGTTGTAGACAAAGCAAGCGATCATTGCAAGGTAGACTTCCAACTAACCGGTGCTTTTGCAAGCGTAAACACATAACCGGTAGTTGACGGCGTTTGTCCATATCACCAAAGCGTAGTCGAATCACAATATCCAACTATGCGACCAAGCTGTCTTATCCCGCTCAAACATCAAACCGATATCTACGGTTTGTTGGATATACCGTAGAATCCATTTCACGGACTTGCCAATGTTCTTTACGAGGATCATGCATATATCTGCTCACAACTCCAATGCTTGTGAAATGTTAGGCCTCGTACACACCATGGCATACATCAGGCTACCAACTGCATTTACATATGGAACTTTTGACATATATTCTCGTTCTTCATCATTCTTCGGAGATAATGATGCACTAAGCTTGAAATGAGGAGCAGGAGGCGTCTTAACATGTTTGGTTTTTCATCCATCCCAAAACGCTTTAACACCTTTCTCGGATATTGTTCTTTGAGTCAAACAAAGTCTCCCAATTTTCTATCTCTGCTTATCTCCATGCCGAGAATCTTCTTAGCTTCACCCAAATCCTTCATTTCAAACTCTTGATTCAAATTTGAGCCTTTAACTTTTCTATCTCTCCTTTATTCTTTGATGCTATCAACATATCATCGACATAAAGGAGAAGATAGATAAAGATCCATCCCGTAGCTTACGCAAATACACACAATGATCATATTTGCTTCGTGTGTATACGCCTCAACATAAACTTATCAAACCGTTTGTACCACGCCTCGAGATTGCTTCAATCCGTACAACGATTTGCCCAATTTGCACACCATATTTTCTTTCCCGAAACCTTGAATCCTTACATTTGAGTCATATAGATTTCCTCTTCCAAGTCACCATGTAAAAATGCGGTTTTACATCCATTTGAACTAGTTCCGAGATCGATTGAGCTACCAAGGCCAACAATATTCTAATGGAGGAATGTTTTACTCTGGAGAAAATACCTCATTATAGTCAATTCCCTCCTTCTGAGCATAGCCTTTAGCTACCAGCCTTGCCTTGTAGCGTACATCATTCTTGTCAGGAAATCCTTCTTTCTTTGCAAACACCCATTTGCACCCAACTGCCTTCTTTCCCTTTGGCAAACTTGCTAGCTTCCATGTTTGGTTTCTAACAAGGGACTGCATTTCTTCTTCCATAGCCTCGTTCCACTTTTCGCTTGAGCTTTGTTCAGCTTCTCTATAAGTGGTAGGAACTTCATCATTTATTGAAGATGCATAAGCCACCATATCTTCAAAACGATCCGGTCTCCTTGTGTTTCTTTTGGGCTTACCGATCGCAATTGGTACATGTTCTTTGGTGAGGTTCTTGTCTGGAACCTCGATTCTTCTAATGACTCCTCTTCTACTATAGGAGTATCTCCATCTGTCTCCCCGTCTACCGCAGGAGTATGCGGGTCCACCGTTCTTCTTTCAAACTCCACCTGTTTGGGAGTATTCTCCTGGTGTGGAGTGTCATCACTCTGCTCTGCTACATTTTTCAACAGGATAGACTCATCAAAAGTAACATCCCGACTGAAAATTATCTTCTTTGTCTCTGGGCACCATAGGCGATATCCTTTAATACCGGAGGACATCCCCATGAATATAGCTTTCTTTGCCCTCGGATCCAACTTTGATTCCTTAACATGGTAGTATGCAGTGGAACCAAACACACGTAAGGAATTATAATCTGTGACTTTTCCATACCACATCTCCAATGGTGTCTTGCCATTGATAGCGATTGATGGCAATCGATTAATGAGATGGCCAGCGTATGTTACTGACCTCGGCCCAAAATTGTTTGCCTAACTTGACATTAGACAACATACACCGAACTTTCTCCGGTAGAGTCCGGTTCATTCGTTCTGCCACTCCATTCTGTTGTGGTGTACCTCTGCGTGAAGTGTCGTACAATCCCTTCATCTTGACAAACTTTCATGAAAGGATCACTGGTGTATTCTCCGCCATTATACATTCGGAGACACTTTATCTTTCTACCAGTCCGAGTCTCCAACATCTTTTTCCAAGTGAGAAAGACACCGAGCACTTCATCCTTCGACTTCAAAGTGTACACCCATACTCTCCGGGAAAAATCATCAACAAAGGTAACATAATAGTGTTTACCTCCCAATGAAGCTGTTTTGGAAGGTCCCACACATCGAGTGAACATAATCCAAAATACCTTTGGTATCATGGATTGCGTGCAAACTTCACTCTTGTTTGCTTCCCTTTGATGCAATGTTCGCACAATTCCAATTTGCGGGTTTGAACTCCATTCGGCAATCCTTGTTTTGAAAGGATTTTCAAGGATTTTTCTCTGCATGCCCCAAGCGCATATGCCATAACACTCGGTTGCTTCTAGCTCCCGATCATCACTAGAAAGCTGCTGCTTGTTGCTCAGTAATTATCTTGCCTTCATAGTAATACAAATTATTGCTCATTCGGACTGCCTTCATTACTACAAGAGCTCCGAGACAATCTTCCTTATACCATTTCTAGAGATTATGTCAAAGCCCTTTTTCTCTAGAACTCCTTGAAATAAGATTTCTCGACAAGCTCGGTACATACCGAGCGTCGTTCGGATTCTGATTGAACCATCGGCATTTCTCAAATGTATTGAGCCAATGCCAACTATTTCACACTGTTGTTATTTCTTTGTATAAGAAACTCCTTCATATTCTTTGAAGTCGAAAAACCAGTCTGTTGAAACTCATGTGATAGCTGCAACCGGAATCAAAAATCCATTTCTTTGGAATGGTCCGATGTGACGCCTTGATCTAATGAAAAGTCCGAGTCAATATCTGCACACTCGGCTACATTTGTATTTGCAACAGACTTTCCCTTTATCGGGTTTCCTTTTATTTTTCAGCTTTGGACAATCTTTCTTCCAGTGCCCTTTTTCATGGCAAAAGGCACATTCGTCTTTAATTTGATGCAATGCGACCTCCCCTTCTTTCCTTTATTCCGGCTTTGCGACGACCTCTCACTACTAGTGCTTCTGCTCCGTTATAGCTTTCCTTCTTATCTTTTCTTCTCAATTCATAGCTATACGCCGCACAAACTTCACCGAGAGATACCTCTGCTTTTCCATGGAGTAGAGTTGTTTGAGGAACTCAAACTCCTCAGGAAGTGATCCCAACAACATCAAAGCCAGATCTTCATCTTTAAAAGTCACATCCAAATTCATCAAGTCAGCAACAAGCTGATTGAAATTTGTGATATGATCATTCATCGTGGTACCGGAGAATAAGTGAATCAATGACCTCTTTTTCATATGAAGCTTATTCTGACTACTTTTCTTCAAAAACTTCTCTTCCAATGCCTTCCACAATTTGCTAGCAGAGGTTTCTTTACAGAATGCATAGTTCTGCTCTCTGGACACATGCCATACGGTTAACTCTCCTCCACTCATTCTCATCAACATCTTGGTTTCTCTTCTTCAATGGCAATGTCTAGACCTTGCTGAAATAGAGCGTCTAGAACCTCCCCTTGCCACATGCCGAAATGGCCTGTCTGTCAAAAATTTCCACCGCGAATCTTACATTTGCCACTTGCTTTGTTCTTCCCAAAATAGATGAGGAAGAAGGCTGTCGACTTCGTTGGTGTGGATGTATTTTTGTCGTCTGCCATTCTTGCTTGACTTCTAATTAATAGCCCTCAAATTCGGAATGCCAAACACCTCGATACCTTTACGATGTGGAAGTTCGGACTATGCCGCAACCACGAGCATACTAAGTAGCCTTCTAATGCGGAAAACCAAGACCTAAGATACCTTTACGATGTGGAAGATCAGCTGGCCCATGACCACAGAGCATACTAAGTAGCACGGCTCGATACCAATTGTTGCGGAAGCTCGAATAATCCCTCTAACAAATGGGTAAGAGAGTGAAGTATTGAATGTAAAACCACACTAAGGATAATTCCCGGGAAAGACGGAGGGTCACAGACGGTCCCACTTAAAACCCGCCTCCTAGACAGAATTTCCTCTATGTAATTTTAGAGCACAATATATCACTACTATACCCTATAACTACTTGAAGAATAACAATAGAAGAGAACACCAAAAATAACGAGGTTCGGCCAATTATGCCTACGTCCTCGGACACTACCAAAATAATATTTCACTATCGAAGAAATATTACAAAGAGAGAGAGAAGTAAGCTAATTGCTTTTGTTTGGGATAAGATGAAGGGAGGAGAGGTCTTCCTATTTATAGCTGAAATCCTCTCTACTTCATTTCTACAAGCAATGTGGGATAAGGATGTAGCCACAAACAACAATTACCATACCTGTTGTAGGCATGTGCAAGGAAAGAAATGGTTTTTATTTTTCTATATAGCGGGGGTGTTATAATAAAAGTATGGGAGAAAGGTTAATTTTGTCATTAACCTTATAAAAATCTCTCATTTTTCCACTAACATGTTTTCCGGGATAAAAAGTTTCACCAACGTTTTGTTAAAAAAGTAAATTTACCACTCAAAATTAAGTTGTCCCGATTGGCAGTGAGATATGCTTAGATGCCGCTGATGTAGCTTGCAACTGGGCAAATACGTGGACATTATCGGTGCATTCTTAGATTAATGTTACTGTTTATAAATCTAACAATTTAACCCTAAAACTGTATAATCTTAAATTCATTCTCTCCTAAATTTGGCCAATTTTTTTCTCGTTTGTTGTCTTCTTTCTCCTCATATTCTCTCTGTTTTCCATCACCAGTCTGCTGCGATGATGGTGTTCTAGCGCTGAGTGAGGGAGGATGATGTCGAGCTGGTGGAGTTCTAATAGACGTTGGAGGATTGATTCTAGCGACTAGAGGTTGGGATAGAGAGACAGTGGGCAGAAGGTTGGAAAGGCGAAGGTGTAGGACGAAGATTAAAGACGAAAGGTTGGGATTGAGAGCAACAAGGACACCGAATTACAATTTTCACTTTCTCAATACTTTAGAGGCTAATCTCTTCGAATCACATAAATTAGGTGTTATTGGATAATTTTTCCTTTCAAATTAAAGGTTGTTTTCCTAAAGCATAAAAGAATTAAAGTGAAATGGGTAATGTTGGATGATAAAAACACTTCTAGAGAAATTGTTGTTGAGACGGAGAAAGTATTTTTTTGTGGAAAATTTTCCAATCTAAAAGTTTTCATCCGCATCCACTTGAAATTTGACGCCCTCTTCTCCTTTTCAGTCATTTAATCTTTCAAAAATGACGTTCAAAATAAAATCTCTCAAAAGAAATAATCGAACTTCTCTAGTTTTTATTTCCTTCCTTTTAAATTTTTAATTGTTCAAAATACTCCAGGAAGGAAAAATGGAGAAAGGAGTGGAGTGGAAATGTAGAATTCAAAACCTTTTGAAAATGTTGTAAGCAAAGAACGTAGGTGCGATTGTGCGTATGCTAGCACAACGACGACGTTCTTTTGTTTTTTTTAAACCTATTTTCCCATTGAACTTCTAGGTTTTGTTTTGGGTAAAGTGTATTCATGGTACTATAACTTTAATTATAACTTTAATTCGAGACCATAACTTTAATTCGTGTACCATTGTAGTTATATTTTAAGATTTTGTACAACTAAAGTCATGTTTTTATTTTTTTTTCATTCGTGTCATTTTTTACATTTTGAACAATTTGTAAAATATAAAAATCATCCATAATGTTTAGAGAAACTTTCAATTTTACCCTCAAATTTTATAAACCCTAAAATTCTACCCTAACTTTTATAAACCCTTACAATTCTACCCTAAACATTTTCTCTCTACTTTATTTCACCACCCTCCTATCCACCACCACCGAAACGTCGCCGGACCGCCGGTGACCTTTGCCGGAATGCCTAGACCACTCTCCAAGCTGCGAAACACGAGCCTAGGGCTGCAGATCGGCAACCCAGGGCCACGAATCGTGAGCCTAAGTTCGCGAATTGCTGGCCAAAGGCCGCGAATCGCCTGCCCAATGCCGCCAATCTCGAGCCATGGCATTCTGGCATCGGTCCGTGTCTTTCTAGCGGTGGTGGGTTGGATGGTGGTTGATATAGGTGGAGGTGAAAATTTTAAGGTAGATGGAGATGTCAGATATGGTGTGTTTGTAGATTTTTAAAATTTGAGAGTGTAAATGATGTAATAAGAAAAATTCAGTTTATAATCGTTATTGTACCATTCATGTGAAATGGTAAAATGGTCAAATAATCGCAAAAAGGACTATGAATGAAGAAAAAACTTAAAACAAGACTACGATAGTATACGAAGTAAAGTTATAGGACCACAAGTGCACTTTACCATTTTGTTTTTCAATGAGTTCTTTTTCTTTTTTGTAATTTTTTTAAATATTAGGATTACAACTAGAGCTATAACTTTCGAGTGTGGATAGTTTGTATCAGGCACACCATGTGTGCCTCTATATATAATAAGAAAGAAAGGGAGAACACGGAAGAACGCTCCAGCTTGTCGTATTTGTCTGCGACGATTCCGGAAACGCGCAGACTAGAACGATTCACTCTTCCTTCCGCGTGCAACAATCAAATTAGAGAGGAAACAAGCAGATCGACCTTCATTCTTCGCAAATTCAACAAAACCAGCAATAAAATCGACTTTCGGCATTCCTCCGACGACAAAAACCACCGGCCCTACATTTTTTCAACCGCCCAAAGTGATGCTCTCCGACAATAATATGATGTGTTCTCGAAGCACTATGATGCACTTATGTAAAATTATGATGTTCTCGTTCTGATGACTTTGATGCAAACATTTCTTTCTACAAAACAAAGTATGGCGTCTTGGTTCAAAGCATGGTTTATAAAACGAACCGGACACAGAATCGTTCAAATTACCGGTTCACGGTCTGACCGGTTTGATCGATTGAGCCATCGGTTCAACCGGTATTAGTTAAATACGCGGGATATCTAACATTTATCATTCATCTTAAAGTAAATAAATAATTTATAATAAACTCAAGAACATATATCCATCAAAACTCAAAATAATTAGCACATAATTGCTTTAAAATTGCAATGAGCATTAAAAATTTAAAATAAAATTTTTAAGTTTTTTTAAGTTTTTTTCTCTTGAAAACCGGCGATTTCCAGTTCCGCCGGTTCGGCGGTTTTGTCCGGTTCCGCCGGTTTTTAAACAGAGGTCCCAAAACCGAAAATCGGACCGGACAGGTCACCGGTTCACGGTCCGCCCGACCGGTCCGACCCAGTTTCCTCAACCATGGTTCGAAGTGATGTGCTTGGTGTCACGAATGATGCGCTTCCATAAAATTATGATGCTCTTTAATATTGGACAAAGTATGTTGTATTCGTTAAATATGGTGGGTGCTCTTGGTGCCATGGATGATGCTCTTTGTTTCAAGCATGATGCTCTACCTCACAGAAATGATGCACTCGTTTTGATGACTTAACGGTGCACACATTTTCTTCAATCTTCTAAAACGATGCTTTTGATGACCACAACGATGTACTTCTGTTGCACTATGATACTCTCAATTACAAACATGGTGCACCCGTTCTAATGGCTTAATTAATCACTCGTTTTCCTCAACTCAACAAAATGATGGAGTTCTAAAACTGATGATGTTTGTGCTTAAAACGGTGCTCATTTTGTAAGTATAATGAGATTAGCACTTAAAATGACGCTCTTCGCTATTGGATAAAGTATGATCTCTTCAAATGATACTCTTGGTGACACGAACGATGCTCTTTGTTTCAAGTATGATGCGCTACCTTACAAAAATGATACACCCGTTCTAATGACATAATGATGCACTCATTTTCTTCAATCTCCCAAAATGATGTATTTAGTGACCACAGTGATGCACTTCTGTTGCAATATGATATTCTCCCTCACAAGAATGATGAACTCGTTCTGATGACTTAATGATCTCATTACTTTTCTTCAACTTTTCAAAATAATGAGCTTGGTGACCAGAGTGATGCTCTCATTTTCCACTATGATATTCTCCCTTACAAACATGATGCAGTTTTACTCACTAATGATACATTTCAACTCACATATTGCACTTCTTGTCCTAAACGATGAACTCAAACAATGCACTCCATCCTCCAGAATGATACCTTCCATGCATCAAAATGATGCCCTCTATGCATTAAATGATGCTTCTACACGAAATGATGTTTTTGTGGTGAATGTGATGCTTGTTTTGCTGAAAATTTATCTTTTTCCATCTATTTGAGTTGATGTTCTTCCAAATCATAATTAATTGACATTATTAACTTCATTTTGATAGTTTTGAGCATTATTTATATGCAGTTCGTGGTTACATCATTTTATAAAAAGAGCATCATAATAAATCGAGAGCACATCATTATGGTATGTAGGGGCATCGTAATTCTGTCATCTGCAGCAAGTTGTAGTTTCAGAGCGTTGGACGAATTGTGTATTTCAGCTCAGAAAATGGCTAGGAATGGATCGTTGGTGACTGAGGGAGCGATTGGCTGCTTCGGCGTGGTCGATTGCGGCTTTTGTAGCCGGATTTCGTTGGGTCGTTCAAACGGATCTCTTAAAATTGTCGTGAGCTCGGTGATTGTTGATGGAGGAGGCTACCACTGAGTTGCTAACAGTTCGCCAGTCTTTAAGGGAGAAGCTATGGTGGTCAGAGGCTGAGGTGAGAGATGGAGGGCGGTGGTTTAGTTCTTTGTGAAGGTCCGGTGTCGACGGTAAGCTTGACGACGGTAGAAACACGGAGAAGGAGAATGAGTGACATTTTTTTAAAATAAACAGGAGTGATACATGTTCTCGGGTAGCACACTTTAGCCTGTGTCATAACTTTCAGTTATGTGGATAACATAGAGGGAACAAAAGGTAAATCATGCTGATCAGTTGATACTGATATTTTTTCTGAGTATTTAATTGGCATCTTTTTGCTGAGTTTAAAAACTAATCATTTACACTTTAACGCTAGTTATGACTCTATTCAGGAAAAAAATGAAAAATTTAAAACCAAAGTTGACAAATAGAAAATCGTTGAAAAAAGACAGAAAAACGAAAATATGACAATTTCTATGACTATAAGTGTAATTGGCTTGAAAATATTTGTTTGTTTTCAATTTGGCTCTTACTATATGGCTAGTAAGTCCAGTAAATGATCTGCAGCATGGTGAAGAATTATCTATTCGGTTTTGCAATATCTATCACTCATACAATAATTATGTCAATTCTAAAAGCTCATTAGTAGATTTCAACACAATATTGATGGCCGGGAAAAGATTCATTTTTGTTATTAACGTTTGAAAAAAAGTCGGCGAAAATGAAAGAGTATGGTGGTTGGAATGACATGGAAAGCTTTGTTTGATGCCACATCTTAAAAAAAACACAAATATTCTGCGAATATTCCTCCGTCAGTTAAAATAATGGTAAAAAAAACAACTGCAATGGCATTCTTGGATTGGAAAACTAAAAAAATTGTAAAAAGAGACTTTTTGTAAAACGTTAATGGCAAAAATGGACTTTTTTTCATTGATGGCTAGTAAGGTTACTTTGTCACGGAATTAGAGATATTGCTGAATATGAGAACATGCTTGATGCAAGGGTTGGCATCTAATTAGCCGATTTGACAACAAAAGAAATAATTTTGGGTTGGTTTCTCATGCTTTTGTCAAATGTGGACAGTAGTACTCCTTTATTTACCGGCCTAACTTGCTGGTTGATCTGATCTACGACTAGGGTCGGCCTGTACTGCTCAGAATTCTAATGTTTATAAACACAAACTCTGTCTCTACATTTTTGCAGCTACTTCTCCTTTTGGCTTTCCCTGAAACCTCAGTACTTGGCAGTTGATGGAGCACATGTTTAAAGGGAACCCAGAAAAGAGCAAGCATGGAAAATGATGGGAGTAGTTTTACCATTAAATTTGGACAAACGTGCAGTGAAGAGACAGATGAGTTAGCAGACAAGCTGGTCTACTGAGTAACTTAATCGACTCCCTTACTTATACCATCCTAAATTAAGAAGCAGATGAATGAAAGAAGACAAGATGCAGAGGTGAATCAATTTGCCATAGTGACTGGTGAACAACTATCAGTGGCACAGGCCAGCACATCTCTGTAGTCCCTTGAGATTGTGAAGGTATCATAGACCTTGCCGTCGCTGCTCCTCTTGTACTCATACAGGAGATAGGAATTGTTAAAGGATGTCATTTTAACAAAGCCAAAATCGAAGTCCCTGTAAACACTCCATCTGGGAATCAGTTGACTGAAAGGTGTTAAGTGGCTTCCACCACCCCCAACAACAACGTGAATGGGCGCGACATATGTTCCTGAGAAATGGCTCTTCTCCCCCGTCATGCATTTGGTCTATAAGTGCACACAAAACGAAATGAGTAGATGTAGGCATGTAAAAGAGGTGATGAGGCTTAGTGTACCTGGTAAACTGGGCATGTCCTTTCGTAGTTGTGAACATGTCCATAGAAGGCCA
This sequence comes from Stellera chamaejasme, assembly GCA_024586325.1. Lineage (NCBI taxonomy): Eukaryota > Viridiplantae > Streptophyta > Magnoliopsida > Malvales > Thymelaeaceae > Stellera > Stellera chamaejasme. Next base: position 4,604,823 of record CM044982.1, on the reverse strand, counting down.
GATCCACCTTGTACTTCTGCCAAAGTGCCTCCAGGTGTGCTCTTCCCATCGGCTCCTCATAGCTACCTTCCTGTCCGTAGTAGCTGCCTGAGGAATATGCAAGGGGACGATGAGCTGCAAATATCAGCCAAGGCTGCTTCTTCCTGTCTACTGATGATAGACATTGTTCAATGAACTTATACTGTTCAGTTCCAATCCTCCAGTCATGCTCACTGTCGGCTATGCAGAACCGGAACATACCATAATCTGTTTGATACCTGTGCTTTTAACATGTTAGACATGGCAACAGTTTCTCAATGAGGCAGAAAGAAGATCAGGTCATGAGGCATGTCAAAATCACAATTAATAGCTTCACCAAATTACCAAAACTTTGCAGTGTTCTCTGCAGGAAAATAGAACATGCTTTCATTTGGTACACCGCATTCACCACCTGAGTCCATGCCATCGTAGAAAGATCCTGTATTGGGCCAATCGCGTTCATGGTTACCACTGCAAACATGAAATACAAATGGGTCTCAGGCAGCTGCTTTGAATGAATCTGCAAAGTTGTTAAAGATATGGGCACTGAACAGAGCCATCCATAGAACATGAAAACTTATCAACCTTGCAATCATGTATGCCTTTGTGGCCGCAATTGGCTCCACCTGTGCTGTGAATTGATCCCACTGTGACAGATAACCATTTGCGTAAGTTATGTCTCCTATGTGGAACACTATGTCTATGTTGTCCAGGTCCTTAATGAGTTGGTCAGTAGTATTAAGAGCAGCCGGCTGGTAGTCACTGTACTCATTTGAACCATCGCGTTCTCCCTGAAAAATATTTCAGAATCAGAAAGATCACAGCAAATCTGAGTCCCCGTGGATGGACAATGTAACCCTGACCAAAAATCACGGACAAAACCATACTTGGAAAAGTTCAAAAAGGAAAAAAGCTTGTAAGGTGTCTTCCATTCTCTTTTCAAGAATTAAACACTAACAGCATATGCAAAAGTGTGAAATAAAGTACAGTAAACTAACTTACTTTACCCATGTCACCGAATATAATGACCCTCTGAAGTGAGTTTTGTCCGGGATACGGGGAAGATTTGAATGTAAAATTCTTAGAACTCCAGATAAATGTATTATTAGGAAATTGATGACCCACTCTGTAAGTGTACCTGAAACATATCAAGTCCACATGATAATTTACTCGTATTTGAAATTTTCAAATGTATGCAAACATAATATGGATAAAATGTCACATGAGGCTTACAAAGAGTTTGGCCACAGATTTTTGAGGTGACTTGTATGTATGAAACCTGGATCACGCCATCCAATAGTACGTGCTGGAGCACCTGAAAGGCAAGAAAGTTACCATGCTCATGTGGCCCCAGGTGTACGCAATCCGCATCCTTCATTAAATGAAGGATACGTGCAGATTGATGAGTTCTAGCTCTAGCTGTTTTCATTCTTAATTTTTTCCAACCAGAATTGAGGACTGAAAATCCTAATGATGCTCAAAAGAAGACAAAAGAAATTTGACTAGCTGCATCGGAAAAGAACCAATGTTCAATCTAGCAAGAACAAACTGCTGACAAATTTGCTTGCATGACAAAGAGAACAAGTCACAATAAAACACTTAAATAAGTTAGCAGCCGATAGCAGAATGCAAAACTATACCGCAAAGCATGTTCTGCGTATATGTTATAGTTCCAGCTGGTTCAAGAAAATTCATATGGCCATCCTTAGAATATTCCACTAGTGGATAGGCTTCAGATATGTCGTAGCCACTGGTCCAGGTTACTGTCATCTGTGCAAAAAGAGAAAACTCATGTGAGTATACAAGTTCTCCAGAATTTGGATTCTCTTCTATGAAGAAAACTCACCTCATCCCAAGATTTTCCTTGAGCAAGCCGTGGATACAGCGGCGCTTTTGGGTTGGCAAATGATACAAAGTTAGAAACAGCCACCAATTTGGGCTGCAAAAGTGAGGTCAGTAGTTGACATTTTGATTTAGAAAGTAAACAATATAAATAGAACAAGGGAAAAAACGATCATGACTTTTTTGCTGAAGTTTATAATACAAGAATTAACTGAAACATGAGCAAAGTGTGATTCTTGTTTTCTTTCGGTTTTTTGGCATGAGGGCAAAGCACACACAGTCACTCATACATTTACATTTTCACAATGACAGAAACTCACATCATTTAACCCGCCTGAGAATAAAGCAAATGAGAAATCTGCTCTTTGATTTATAATCTGGAAGCTCAGAGAAGCATGGCCTGTGTTAACGTAATCTTTGAACTCGTTTGCAAACTTGTACTGAGAGAGACAAACAAAAAACAACATTGTTAATTGAGCTTTTGACACAGGAAATTATTGACGTTCATATCGTTGGTATTAGTAATGATGCCACACAAACCTTTATTGGCGCTGTGCAGATGAAAGGTTTCTGATCTTTCGGTTCATTTCCATTTTGACAGGATGATGAGCTGGTGAAAAACAATAAGCTTCTTTCAGTTTCCCAAGGAAAAGATAACTTGAGCGTCAAGAATATAATTTCAATTCACAAATGTAGTTACTGTAACGTTTTGGCGCTTAGCAAAACTGAAGAATAAAAAACATCTGCAAAAGGGGAAAAAAAGGAACCGAAAAGAGAAGACATTTACTCGAGTTTTGCTGGAGAAAACACGCCAACCCAATCATCCCCTGATGGTTTGGCACTGGTGATATCGACTGTAACCCATTCTGTGTCCGCCCCCTGTTATCACCATTCTCAGAGGACAAACATCAAACTCATGGCGTGCACAACCAGGAAACTAACAAAACAACAACAGAACAACAAGGGAAACTGACATTCAAACCAAGAAGGGCAGGATTAACATTTATTGTTGCGTTGTCGTGCACGGCAAGAATGGTCTTTTGAATTTGTATCTTCGCGAGCGGCTGGTCCCCTGTTCCGTGAACTGAGCTCAGGGTCGCGAGAAACCCCAGAAACACTGCGAAAAACATCTCTCTCTCTCTCTCTCTCTCTTTATGGTTGCTGGCCTTCATCAGTTGAAGGGGTTTTATACAAGAAAAGAAAGGTGGGTGCGACCTAGATTCTGGAGTTTGATTCCTTTTGAAACTCTATCTTAAATTGGTTAAAGAGAGATAGGAGCTGATGGCACCAGGATACCTGGCTAGCTATGTTAAATGAAGGAGAGAGAGTCCCCCATTCTCGGGGAATGTTCGCATTCTGATCGCGATCTTCGACTTCGCTTGCCTGCTAAGATTTACGAGGAAACTTACACTTACCCTCGTCTCGTCTAAGTGGAATTTGCCCCTTTAATCTACGTTTTTATCTAACACCATCAGTAGACCGTTCAAAATTGATAGGAGTAATAAAAGACTGTCTTTCCCGTTTATCCTGACAATAACTATGACATTCACAAAGTGGGTAAAACTTTTTAAAATATCAATCTCGAGGCGAGGCGGACGACGTGGCCGTTTAGTTGTGTAAAATTTTTAGTAAATTTTCAACTTTGGAATGAATCGGTTGCAATTCCTTTGTTAATATTAGATCATATAACTAATCTTTGAAAACCTTGTTTTCCAAATTTTGGAAAACTAAGTATATTAAATTAAAGGAACATTGTTTGAAAGGTTTCCATAGTAATCTTAGAGTTTTTCAAAGTTTGGAAAATTGGGGCAAAGTTTTCCATCACTGAAAGCCTACTTGTATGATCAAATATTTACTAGGAAACTTGGAGATGAAAACTATTTGAAAAATTTCAACAACTAAACGTACTAGTCCTATTACTTTTGGTAAACCAGAGTTCTTACATCGAACTTTTACTTTCTCAAAGTTAAGGGGATCGCCTGCCTGCCTGCCTGTGTAGTAGAAGGACTAGGAGATCTTTGGGGAAAATGCGTAATTAGTCCTACAACTTTTTAGATTTTCGAGATGTAGTCACAAAACTATCGTCTTGAACCGTCGTCAACTAAACGTCCCGAGGCTAAGCCGTTATCGGGTTTTAGTCCTAAAACGCAAGGTGGCGGACGGAATAGTGGCGTGGAGGATTGACGGTATTAAATTTTTAAAAACGCGGACACCTCATCAAAGCGACGACGTGTTGATGCGATGATCGAATAACATTAAACTCAAAGATATAATAGTCATATAACTTTCTGTAATGGCCATATACTCGTCCTATAACTTTCATATTTAACAAGCAAAGTAGTCTTCACTGATACTGCCGATATAAGAACGAAAACGACATTGTCTTCGTTTACGATATCGCATCAACACGACGTCGTTTTGATGAGGTGTCCGCGTTTTTAAAAATTAACACCGCCACCCTCCACGTCACTATTCCGTCCGCCACCTTGCGTTTTAGGACTAAAACCCGGTAACGGCTTAGACGTTTAGGACGACGGTTCGAAGTACAATAGTTTTAGGACTATATCTCGAAAACCTAAAAAGTTATAGGACTAATTACGCATTTTTCCCGGAGATGCTGCTATTTATTCCGCTTCTAAAAAAGAAAACAGAAACTCCCGGTTAACAGGACTAGGAGACGTAACAACGAAATGAAATCTTTTAGTCGAGTTCAATTCCATCTATAATCAATGTTTAGAAAAGGTGGTTGAAGTTGAACTCAAAAGGCCAAAGTGGTGGGTTCACAACTATCATGCACGCAGGCTAGCACATCTCTGTAGTCTCTTGAGATGGTGAATGAATCATACACCTTGCCATCACTGCTTCTTTTGTACTCAACCAGAAGCGATGAGCGGTTGAATGCTGTCATCTTCACATAACCAAAGTCCCTATCTCTGAAAAGACTCCAAGGAGGAACCACAGGCCCAAAATCTGACAAATGACTCCCTCCACCTCCCGTAACCACGTTAATCGTCCCGTTGAAAGTCCCAGAGTAGTGACTCTTCTCTTTGCTAACGCACTGGAACTGGTAAATTGGACAGGTTCTCTCGTAGTTGTGGACATGCCCGAAAAATGCGATGTCTACTTTGTACTTCTGCCAAAGGCTCTGCAAGTTGTCCCTTCCCATGGGCTCCCCATACGACCCGTCATTCCAATAAGCCGAAGTGTAACCCAGGACACGATGAGCTGTGAAGATTAGCCATGGTTGCTTCTGTCTATCTGCTGATGCAAGGCACTTCTCGATGAATGCGTACTGTTCGGAACCTGGTCTCCAATCATGTTCACTGTCAGCTACACAGAAATGGAACAATCCGTAATCTGTTGAATACCTATCAAGGTCAAGATATATTTTTGTGTCAGTAAGGAATCGTTACTTGCAATTCAAGAAACAACAAGGTTTCAGTTTCAAGTACCAGAACTTGGCTCTGTTCTCAGCAGGAACGTAGTACATGGTTTCTGCAAGCACGCCACATTCACCACCTGAATCATTGCCTCCATAGAAGGAACCAGAGCCAGGAACATCACGTTCATGATTCCCACTGTAAGAGAGTGGCTCATTGTGAGCACTGTATATATATATATATATATATATATATATACGTTTTCTTCATCAACATGTCAGATATATACCAAAAGTTTCAACCTTGCAATCATATAGGGAACTGCTGATGAAATAGGCGCCATCTGAGAAGCAAACTGATCCCATTGTGAGATGTACCCATTTGCATAAGCAAGATCTCCAATGTGAAAAACTATGTCCGTATTTGGTAAATCTTTGACGAGTTGATCGGTAGTGTTCAGTGATCCTGGCTGGTAATTGCTGTACTCATTTGATCCATCTCGCTCTGCCTGCCACCATGTAGACAAGTAACATGTTTCTTGTTGGGAGTTACAATGATCTCTGAATTAGACCATTAGTTTTGAACTTCACTGAAACCATCTTATTACCTTCCCAATATCTCCAACTACCACAATTTTCTGTAATGATTCTTGCCCCGGAAATGGTGATGACTTGAATGCATAGGTCTTGCTCCAGATGTAAGATCCATTCAGAAGCTTGTGACCAATTTTGTAGGTGTACCTAAATGCATGGTGATAAAATGTAATAAATGCAAGATTTCTGCTTCCAGCACATTCATGTATGTAAGATGGGATTCAATATTGTTGAAGATAAAGTACATTGAGTTCGGCCACAGATCTTTCAAGAAACTTGTGTGGATGAAACCAGGATCGCGCCAACCAACTGTCCGAGCAGGTGCAGCTGCATATTGTCATACAATCCATAAATATCAAGGTTTCATATTTAATACACAGAATCTCAGTTGCCTGAGACTCAATTTAATTGACAGAAAATGTTTTTTCCTTCACAACACAGGTTTGAACCATACCACACATGCTGTTTCGATGAAACGTTAAGGTTCCAGCAGGTGCTAGAGTCTGAGATTCTCCCTTAAGTCCCCATTGAACCAGTGGTACAGCTTCAGCAATGTCATAGCCACTACTCCAGGTGACAGTCATCTGGAATTTTTTTCTCAACAGGATGAGGTTGGTTATCATGCGATTCACTTAGCAGACGAAGGAGATACAATAAAGAACAAACCTCATTCCAGGACTTCCCTTGAGCAAGCCGAGGATAGAGAGGTGCCTTTGGGTTAGCAAAGCTTATTGAGTTTGAAACGGCTAACAATTTTGGCTATACCAAGGAAAATTTAATAGAAGCTGGTTATTAGACATCCTGTAGTGAAGTGATAAGAATTTAACAATGTGGCATAAAGAATGTAACAAAGATACATTTGACAAACCGCCTGAAAATAGCGCAAATGAGAAATCTGCCCGTTGATTGATCAACTGGAACTTTACAGATGCTGTTCCTGTTCTGCCATAATCGGGGTTGGAGTCGTTTGCATATCTATACTGCAAGATGAATAAAAAAATTGCACAAGGTTCACTATTCTGCGTCTAAAGGATTTCATGGTTCACCTTACATATAGGTAGAGAGGCATCGCTGTAGTACCTTTATTGGTGCTGAACATATGTATGGTGTCTGTACTCTCCTATCAGACACATCAGAACATGAAGAAGAGCTGCACAGGACACAGGCAAGTAGTTAAATCTCGGACTCGGACAGGAATATATGGAACCAGAGACATGTTTGGCTTGATGTTGTGAATTGGAGGATGGCCAAAAGATTACTTGAAGTTGGCAGGCGAAAAGACTGCGACCCAATCATCTTGTGAAGGCGCTGGACTTTTCAGTTCCACAGTTACCCAGCCAGAATCTTCACCCTATACAGATTCAGAAAACCAATAAACTTGATGGAGCTCGAAAGAGGTGAAGAAAAGTGAAGAGCAGTACCTTAGTTCCAAGAAGAAGCGGTGAGGCTTTGATGGAAGCATTCACGTGAAGAGCAAAGACTGCATTGAGGATGTCAATCTGGGACAATGGCTGCACACCATCGCCCTTTTTAGCATAGACTGCAGATGCTTCGGAGCTTAATATGACAAAACATAGCGACGCTACAAGTAACAAGAGTCTTCTCATCTCTCAAAATCAAAGCACCCTTCCTTCTGAGTGTCTGAGTCCACCACTCCCATCTGTCGTTCCTTTATAGTAGTAATAGTAAGTCTATGAACGAAACGCAACAAGACCGGTACAGTGTGGTCAGCCTGTATATAAGAATCGACGCCAAATGGACAGTGTGAAGACTAAATTGTCCAACATCCGTCGAAAAATCCAACACAGGTAGCGGTTACTTTTATGCATGAATAGAGTGAAAATCCGATCATTATGAGTTGGAGAAAATCACCTATTTGGGGTGGTTAATTAATTAATTAACCTTAGGTGCAATCGTCTCCACAGAGCGAGCCTACCAATGGTAATTAATTGGCTAAAGAAAAAGAATCAGATTAATCAAAATGATAAAACATTTCTATCCTGTCCCTACCTACCAATACATGCCAACCAAAGGAGAGTTGTTGGTCTCTGACTCTGTATTCCAGTAGTTTTCGTTGGCTTGAAATCACGATTTACAAAAACGTGATATTTTCCAAATAGATTCCCAAGAAAAGAAAAAATAGAAAAAGATTGACCGTTGAGATCAAATGAACCACCACGCAAGATTCATATGCTACTATAATGCACATGCATCAACACAAGTATGGATTTACTTGGAATCAATAGAATTGGCTTCAACTTCGTGAAAGGTGAAGTTCATTGGCTGCGTGGTTGGCAGCGGCACATTGATCAGAACGCAAAACTAAGCGAAAACAAAAAGACACATGATTTCCAAGTAACATCTAACTGACTTGGTCACTTCCATATATGGCAACTTGCGAAAACCCATCTTCAGTAGCACAAGCTCGGAACATCCCTGGAGTGTTGTAAGGCATAGTTAGCTCTCCAGTGGCGGACACAGCAACCACCCCAAGGGTGCCTCTGGGGACACACTCTTCCACAACGTAAGCCGCCGCCTCATTGAGGGAGAGTCCTTTGAACTCCATGAGTGCAGCCACATCCCTAGCAGCAGTTGCACGCATAATGGCCTCTCCTTTCCCTGTTGCAGACACAGCACAGAGATGATTGGCATACGTCCCCGCCCCTATTATCGCCGAGTCTCCAATCCGCCCCACCATTTTGTTCACCAGCCCACCAGTAGATGTTGCAGCAGCCAAATTGCCATCACTGTCAACAGCCACACATCCCACAGTTCCAGTTCGGCCATCACTCACACCACTGGCCATATAATCAATCTATGGAATTAAACAAGGAACAGAGTGTCTGAGAGATTCCTTCGTTAATCCATCCATCCATCTTCCATCCATATATGAACATGAAATCAAAGTACCTCAACTTTATTAGCCTCTTTTGCCTGCTGTAGTCTTTTGATATTTTCCATCGTGATGAAATAGCTCTGATCAGCCATCTCTACGCCCTAATTAAACACTCAGAACATCTCAATTAGCAATTACAAGTAATTAAGTTTCCATCAGATCTGCTTTGTGTGAGATTGATTACCTACTTGCTGTCTCGCAAATGCCTCGGCACCGTCGAAAGCGAGGTAGATATGAGGAGTCTTCTCCAAGACCAGGCGTGCAAGTGAGACTGGATTAACAACAGTTTGAACACCAGAAACACATCCGCATTTCATTGTTTTGCCATCCATGATCGAAGCTTCCATTTCGATTGTGCCAGCTGCGGATAACACAGATCCCTTCCCTGCATTGAAACACGGCTGGTTTTCCAATTCCCTAACCTAGAATAGAAGCATAAACACAGAGATTAGAGTAAAAGAGGTTGGAACTTGATGTCACATTTCAATCATACCCCCGTTAATATACCACAAGCTCAACAACATCTAGAGGATTAGCGTGGGCTTTGAGGGCGGCGACGCCGACATCGAGGCAGTGGTGGAGGGCAGCTTCGCGGGGGAGGCGTTCCTCAGGAGGCAGAGATAGTGGCACTCCAGCGCCTCCGTGCAGAGCTACTGCCCACCCCATAGTAGAGATGAAGCTTTGTGGTTTGACAAAATGGGGATTTTTTAGAAGACTAATTGTCTAATTAAAGTTAAAGTGTCCATAGAAATCTTGTTAAGAAGTTTTCATTTGAATTCGTAGAAGAAATATTGGGCAGTCCACTCAACTGGTTTTCACACGGCCCACCCAATGTTTTTTGATGGCAGCCCAGCCCACTTGAGATACATACATGCTCGGCCAACCAGAATACTTGAGAATTTTTCATCAAAAAAGAATACTTGAGAGTTGGCCTATCAGATTCAAAAACAAAAAAAGAATTCCTGACAATTGAGAAGAAAAAAACGCGACGTTAACAACAGAGCAGAAGCAGAGAGCAGAAGAAACTGAAAGTTGGAATAATGGGTGGTAACTCAATCTGTTGGTGGTGCCAAGCCCCGGCTTACGTGGTGGCCTCCGTCGTTCTAGCCTTCCTCGCCATCTCCACCGCCATTACATCCCTCTCATCGCTGTCTTCCACCTCCGTCAGCGTACTCCTCCCTCTCCGCGCCGCCGTCCCATCTTTGAGGGAAGCCGGCTTCCAAGCCTTCGCCACCCTCATCCAAAATTCCCCTCACCTCTTCCTCCACTCAGCCCCCAATGCCACCATCTTCGCCCTCCACGATCCCGACATCTCCAACGCCTCTGCCCACCACTGGTTCTTAATGCAACTCCTCCAATACCACTCATTGCCAGTAACACTCTCCATGGAATCGCTTCTCAATCAGCCTCCGGGAACTTGCTTAACCACACTCCTGCCTCGCAAGAACCTCACCTTCACGACCGTCGATCGTCCCCGGAGATTGGTGGAAATCAATCATGTCCCCGTTTCGCATCCGGACGTCTTTATCCAAGGGCCGTTGTCAATTCACGGCGTTCTTGGTCCCTTTACTGGACAAGACTCCGATCGGCTTGTGATTCCGTCGCCGGAATGTTCACCGGAGCCGTCCAAAGCGGTGGAGTGGAGGCGGATGCTCCGGGTGTTGAGCGCGAAAGGGTTCGTTTCTTTCGCGGTTGGGCTACGGTCTGTTCTTGATGGGATTCTTGAAGATTATCCCTTTGGGAAGTTGAGGTCTGTTACGGTTTTCGCGCCGCCGGAGTTCTCTTTCGTGGAGGCGCCGTCGTCTTTGCTGCGTACGATGGTGAGAATGCATCTGCTGGGTCGCAGGTATAGTTTTGGGGAATTGGTCTCTTTTGTCGCCGGTGACGCAAACGGAATTGGCAAGGCAGAGACTTTGGTAGCGGGCCAAAGGGTGGACCTTCGCGGCGGCGCCAAAAGACTGACCGTTAACGGCGTGGAGATCGTGGCAGCAGATATGTTCGTGTCGTCTACTTTTGTGATTCACGGCATTTCTCGGCCGTTTCCATTGCCCCACCTTTCTACCAACTGAACCAAATTAAGATGACATACGTCTCATTGCCAGAGCAGCAGAGACCAGCAACCTAGCTAATTTCTACGCCGCTGCTTCTTCGTCTTCTGATATTTTGTTCTTTCATTTTTCTTTGTCTTTTTTAACGATTGTTTGTAATGATGTTCGACTTGTTTGTGTTCAGAGGAATTGTGAAACTGAAAGAAGAAATCTTGCTATCCCAGCGACCTTAAGAAAACCTTTTAAGCCGTTATTAAAAAAAAAAAAACCTTTGAAAGGGTAAAAGCGTAACTAAAATGGTGGAGGAATGATTGGGTCAATTTTAGGTGGGTTTGGTTTGTCAATTTAGTTTTGGGTTTAGGATTGCTACCTCGCATCGCGGCCCACCCAGCTGGTGTGGACGGACGAAATAAAACATGTTCACCCATGCGGGCCGCACGTGACGTGTTTGGTAGATGGGCGAAGCAAATAAAATGACTAATATGGACTGTGCTGGAATCTAGGGACTGACTCGTCCGAGATAGCCAAGTTAAGACGCTCTTGAGTATTTAGCCCAATAGCTCAATCAGGCGAAGGAGAAAGGTGGGCCGAATCATCAAGTCTAAGGTCAGTTCGTCCTTCTCTTATGACGTCTACTACACTACACTACAACACAAAATCGATACGTTTTTATGGTAGCTTTTAAAAAAAATAATAATTACTACTCACAACTAAATTTATCTGGAATAATAAAATAAATGAAATCCTACTGAATTATTAAAATAAAGTTTCCATAGAATATTACACCCACAAGCTCGTAAAAATGAAATTTACCACCTGAAATCCTAATTTAAGAGGGAAAAAACATGAAGTAAATACCTATTTTAAGAACATTGAGACTTCTGTAAATAATCCATTTTACCAAAAAAAAAATTAAATGAGTAATTTGGTGATTTTACATCAAGGGCGTGTTCAAGTGTATTTTTCAGAATGGATGAAATGTTTTGAGAGGAAAAGTTGGTTTTGAAAATTTTCGGGATACTAATTTTATGAAATTTTAACAACCGAACACAAAGATAGAAAGAAAAGAAAAATCATTTAGTTCACAGTTTCAAGATGGAATAAGAATCGAAGATAAACTAGTAAATTGTTATAGAATAATTTCCTTCAGAAAGTGAAAGTTATTTCGAGGTGAGAAGGAATATAACAAAAATTATCGAATTTTCAGAACTTCATTAATATTTTTTTCAAAATGTTTTATTCATTAAATTAAATATATTAAGATGCATATTTACAATGAATTACTAACACGTAGCATATATGAATAAAAGATAAAACATCAGACTCTAAAGGCATGTCTGACCTATAGGCTCAGTTCAGTTACAAAAAATGGAAAAAAAAATTCCCTTATTTTAAATTTTTAATACATAAAACAATTTTAAATCATCAATTTTATATAAAATAATATTTTTTTTCAAATTTCTCTACTCACATATATCTCATTCATCAATCAAAAACACATCCCCAAATTTACCAAAATTATTTTTCCATTACAAAATAACACAACTATAATTAAATTATTTTCTCTGGTCTATCAAAAACAATTCTCTGAAAACCGTTTTTAAAAAGTAAAACCAACGCATATTAAATCTCCAAAATATTTCATATGTACAATACGAAAGGACAAGTTTTAGGGAAAAAAACGAATAGCGGAAGGAAAAAAAACCACTACCATCTCGCTTTTTGATCTAATCGACTGCCGCATTTTCCGCTTGCTCAACCGCCCATAATCCCGACGCCTGCAACGTCCTCCAGCCACCGCTCCACCGCCATACACTCCGCCTTATGTCTCAACCTCCAATCAAGCGCTTGGCACCCTCGCGAACAGTAATTCACCTTCCCGCAAACGGAACATCTCCTGAACTCGTGAGACCTGGTCTCCGGCCTCCCGCAACCACCGTGGGAGCACAACCGGAGCTCCGGGCTCAACACACCCATACCCGACTCGAACCACTCCTTCAAAAACCGGTTCACCGGATGCGTCTCCTGTCCCTGTACCTTAAGGCCGAATTCAGTCAATAGCTTGCAACCCGTATCCTGACCCGAATCCGGGATAGAGCAGGCCTCCTTGGTAGCCTCGAGGCCCTCACTTCGAGGAGGCCGTTCCACGAGAGCTCGTATAGAAAAAGCTAGCTCACGTGCGTTGGCCTGAAGCAACAGGCGGCGGCCTTCGGCGATGTTCTGGCGGACGCCGTACCCGTCTTGTAGGCAATGGCCAAGCTCACGAAGGGCGTCGATATGGCCGAGAAAGGCGGCTCTGGCGCAGAGAGCGACGCCAGCTTTGAGATCTTTGTCGTTCTTGGAAGCTCCGCTGCCGTTGAACTGTATCACAGCCAGCGCGTAGAGAGCCGGCGCGTGAGATTTAATCGCCGCCTTCGCCATCAACGACGCGCCGCCCACTCTGTTCCGTAAACAGTAAAACCGAATCTGCAGCAGATATCATTCAAAATCGATTACATTAAAGAAACAGAAACAGACGAAATGGACCAGAGACAGTTAATCAGAGCGTGATGACAGACCATTCCCAGAACGTAACAGGCCTCAACGTTGCCGGCGTTAACGCAGAGCCGCAGAAATCGATGTGCGGATTCCGACCACCGTTGGGGATTTCCAACGAGTGTTCTCGGGGAGGCTTTGGCTAAGACGAGAGGGTTGAGGGCTAAGGACTTGAAGCGCTTGCAAGTGAGGAAGACGTTGATTAGGTGGGAAGGGGAAGTTGCGGAGGAGCTGAGCTTGCAGAAGACGGAGACGACGAGATCGTCCGGAAGATGGTCGAAGAGATCGACGAATCGGCGGTGGGTCTTTTGGCGTTTCTTGTGATGCATTCTCGCCGGAGGAAGGAGAAGCGGCTGCATAAAATTCACCGTGTGGGTGGGTGTTCTCATTTCTCGCCCGCTCTGCTCCTTCTTGCGTGCTATTTATAATCCTTACTATTATACATACAACAGTATTCCCACTTGTTTGTTTTTTTGTTCCCCGTAACGTTTAGTCGTTTAGTTCCCCGAGGACCAAAGGTGTAATGACTGACTAGTCCTTAGAGTTTCACTTCAACGTGCAATTCAGTCACTGTTATTTTCACATATTCTGATTATAACCATTACGTTTTTACCATAAATTCTGGATCACTTTCTTGCATTCTTCACACTATCCTAACGTCTTGATTTAAGAAACTTGTTTGTACTATTTCTAGAAGTTACTGAAATAAATTCATCACACAATGTTCATGAAGTATTGGAATCTGAAACCTAGAGACCTCTTTATATTGAACTCGTAAAAATAAAAATAAAAATGCGAGTTTTAAAAAATACTATATGTGTGCATATTTAATTCACACAGAGAGACACCCTCAAAATACGTACAAATTTGGGCGGGCAAAAAATGTGTACCGTAGCAGTAAAAGAGGGGTAGAGTTGATGTGGAAGATGAAGATAATCCGCTTTTTACTGGTGACCGGTCAAAGTGGCCCATGAGCCGAGGCTACGAAACTCACTAGTGTACGTAATGCAAAATAAGGGCTTGGTGTGGGCCGTTGGTTGTAGGGTATCCAATTCCTTTCTCTCTTCTTTCTTTTCATCCGCTTATTATTTATTAATCCTTCCTCCCTATTTAATTATTATATTTAACTTTTTTATTTTTATTTAATTTAATATTTTACTTCATCATTTTTACAGTATTTAATCTATAATTTTTTTCATGAATGTTTAGATATTTAAAGTTAATAATGTATATGCATATAATAATTTAAAATATAAACTTTCTAAATACATTTTTTCTAAATTATTTAAAACTTGTTATCTTTGTTAAAATTTGAGTTAAATATTGAATCTTGAAATAGCAAAGTCAAAATGTAAAATTATTTGGTGACGGAGGGAGTATTAGAAAGAATTTTCTCAAAACAATTTGGAAAAAAAAATTCTAAGAAACTAGATACATTAATTTATCTTATGTATATAATTTACTTAACTTTATATACTAAAATGTTTGAAGAAAAAATACATAGATAAAATTCTGAAAAAAAAAATTAACTATTAAAAATGAATAGAGGAATTAATAATTTTACATATTTCTCTAAGTAATGATTCACTTCTGTCTCTTTATTTTCCGCTTGCAGTAATTACACTACTTCCATCGTACTAAGCAAGCACGATTGATGAAAATTTTATAGAGTTTTTCAATTTCAGTCATCCAAATTTATAAGTATAATATAAAGTTTCGAAGATGAAGATTATATAGAACTGATGGTAAAATAAAATAGATTTAATTTATTGATAATAATTGGGTTGAAAGATAATTAAAGTAAAGATTATATATATATATATATAGAAAATGTAGATTCCTCTGTCCCACAAAAATTTTGATGTTTGATTTTGCTGTTTCAAATTGTAGTGTTTGACTCGAAATTTTACTAGAATAAACGGTGAAAACAATTCTTATTATATATATATATATAGAAAATATAGATTATAAATTATGAGAAATATATGAATTATTTAACTTTACATATCTAAAAATTTATAAAAATGAGAGTATTTTACCGGTTATAATGGACATCACATGCATGATCTAAAATGTAAGATGGACCAATGGTACTGAAACAAACGTAAGTGGGTAGATGGTCAGAAATTGACAAGCTAGGGTCATCCTTCTATTTAATCCATACCGGTTGATATATAATCTAGTACCCAATTATTTAGTATTTTGCTAATTAAGAAGCCTTTTTTTTGTCTAGTAATTGTTTTCAGCTCTCCACTAACCTCATTTCCTGCACCAGCAATTAGCAAATTAGAGACATTTTGTGGCTCATTCGGAAAATGGCCTAATCCACTTAGACAAATTAAGTCCATTGTCCAATTACTTGGAAAATTAGTGGGGTTCTGGACCCTTCTACGGCCAACCAAAATTTTCGGTACCTGACGCTGGGATCTTGAATAACGACGATAGGATGTGATCCGAGAAGAAACATACTGCTTTAAATCCTAATACGTCCCTAAACTATTGTAATTCTGGCGTTTTACTCCCAAAACTATTGATCCACGTCATATCTAGACACGTGATGTAGACTTCTGTGACCTGACCAACGTATTTTCCTTCTCCGCTGATATGGCGTATCTTCATTGCTACTATCGTCGCCGGCGAAGGTGATATTGCCGCCGTCGACGCTCCGATCATATCTCTACTAGTATTATGAAACGCCCCGAACTCAATATTCCTCGATCGTTACTCATGAGCTAATCATATTTCGTATTCAATTCAGATCAGCGCGGTGCTGGTGCTCCCTCCCCTACACAACAGCTTGACGCGAGGAGGACGGTGGTGATCACAGTGATGGTTGTGAATGGCATGACATGATGGAGTGCAATTTGAGTTAGAAATTTTTTACAACTGTGATGGCTGGCTGTGTGTGCATGCAGGGACCACATATCCCAGTGTAGGTATATACCTGGGTTGTATGGATGGTCCATACTTTTTCACATCTAAAAGGTCTAGGTGCTTATGCTCAAACAATATCAAGGGCAGAGGGGTGGTAAAGCATTTTATCCTAGTTTCAAAGCCGCCTCCATGTTTTCATTAAAAGTTCACTTAAGCCATCAAAGCTTGAAAATATCACATTAACCCACCAAAGCTGATAACGCTTTTGAGTGCTGTGTCAACATTTACACTTAGAAGTTAATGTTACTGCTATTTAAATGGTTGTTCCCAAATGGGCTCTTACAAACAAAAAATTATAGTACTTGAAATGCCTGTGTGAAAATGAGAGTGAGCCAGTTTGCAAAAACATTGAGAAATATTGAAAAGAGATAGAAAAACTTCTCAATCATTCAAATCAATCATTTCCTCTCATGATCTTCAAAAAAAAACTACAAAAGATCACACACCCTTGGTTAAGTCATAAGTTACCAATAACTTCTTTACTTTTCGAATTTTTAATATAAATTCCTGAATATTTACGGGTCGATTGAAAAGTGAATTTGGATATATGCGTGGGGGAATTTTGTTTTGTTGGGTATGTATTGTGAGGTGAGAGGGGCCTTTATTATTGTTGTTTCTCCTTTTTGTTTCTCCTTTTTGTTTTCCTCTTCTTTTAATGAAAGTCATTTTGCTGGTCAAAAATATATGCGTGGGGGAATTTTGTTTTGTTGGGTATGTATTGTGAGGTGAGAGGTCATGAGACGGGCTTCGTTGAGATAGCTAGAACGTGTAGGGGTTTGAACATACTTAGGTAGACAACGACGATCGAGCTGGGTGCATGCATGGCCCCCGCCCATCCGCATGCGTCTCCTTCTCAACCAAAGGAAAGGACCATGGCAGTCATCTCCTTATTGTAATCACAGTCGTCCCTTTCTTTTCTCAAAATTAACAATTTATTCTAGGAAATTAATTACATACACATCTTATTCGATAAGTGGATTAATTAAGATTAAGGAGTGAGTGTATATGACATGTGTTAATGTCAATATCAACATAATAGAAATTAACAAAGTTAAGGATTAGATAAGTTATCGTTCACCATTGCGGTCTGTGACACTTATCCATCACCCATCTAGCCAAGTCCACCTCACTTCTGTGTCCACAACATGGGTCATGGGTGATGGAACCTCTACCATCTACTACTTGGCGTCATAATAACATAGTTGTTAGAGTTTTTGGACGTGTGTTCTAAATCTTAATAGACGGTCTAGAGATCTGCCCTTGATCCCAACCCTATAAATACCACATTCCACAAAAATATTGGGAAAATCACATTAAATACCATAGCACTGAACTCGATAAATTAATCCTAATTAGAGTTTGTAGGTGACCCTAACCTCTCAACGAATACAAATTATTTAAGCCTATTTGACTTGTAATTACCTCAATTTTTGTTGTTTTCTAAAAAAAGGTTGAACCCTAGCTAGCTATCTCTTTAATTTAGAACAAGTTCTCTCATGCTTATAGCACTATATATCCTAGAGTCCTGTGTAACAAATCTAGGGTCTATATATAGTCCTTTGGAGTTTTTGTAGCGTGTTGACCAAATAATTTCCTAAAAAATATTGCCTAACTTTTAAATTCATATGCATAAAATATCCTTAATTATCAATTCTTCATCAAATTCTCATTAAATCATCATAGCAGGCATTGCATCCAATTATTTCCAAAGTTAAAAAACAAAACAAAAACAAAACAAAATTTTCTTCCTAAACACATCCGTATATGTATTTTTTTCTCCCGGTTTACTGATATATTATCGTTTTTCAGCTTTGTGAGGTTTCTTTTTAACAAGATTTTTTTGGGGGGTTCAATTTTACTTGGATAGCTCTATGTGAGGTAATTTATGTCTATATGTTTCTTTTAAAGAAGCAGCCCGACCCCAAAGGGCTAAAATATTGTTATATAATTTCCGATTACAAACCGTAAAATTTAGAGAATTTCAATTTTAGCCATTTGCACTTTCACCTAGCTAGTAAAGATAGGAAAAGACAAAAAAAAAAAAAAAAGTTTGACACACCCTTTAATTTCCGAGTAAGTCCATCTGTCATCATCTCTTAACTGTAATTTTCATCCTATGGATCATATTTTAAGTTTTGTTGTATTAATGTCACTTAAATTGTGGTTATTCTTCCATTAATTTTTTTCATTAAGTCAAATAAAACTTTCTGAAAAATGTCATCATAGTCACCGGAATGTTCATAGCACTCATTTTGCACTCTAAAGCTTTAATTTTAGGGCCACCCTTTCTTTCTTTTTTTCTTTTTTTTGTGAAAATGATTATCTTTGTTTTTCTTCTTTGCTGTACGTCTTTCATTTCCTCAATTACGAAAGAAAATCTATCGAGATTTGAATGAGGGGGTAAAAAAGAGGAACGCCTAGATGCTTTATCATGATCATGCATCTGACTCACCTGTGACCTCCCATTAGAGAGAGTTCTGTGAGAAACAATATGTCATCATGCTTTTATCAAAGCACCTTTGAGAGATTGATATTTGTTGGTGTGGAAACTTATTTTGTGTTATTTACAAAGAAAAAAACCTAAGAATAATTTAACTTTTTTATTTATGTTTTCACAATAATTAATCTATGATTTATTTTTATGAATTCATAAACATATAAAGTTAATGATCCATATGTTTCTCATAGTCATAGCTGTAATCTAAACTTTCAAAATACAATTTTTTGAATGTTTTTTTCACTATTTATCTTAGTAAAATTTTGAGTCAAACACTCCAATTTAAAACATCAAAGTCAAACATAACAATCTTTATGGGACGGAGGAATTAGTATTCAATTTTTATGTATATTATTTTCCTCTACATTTTCTTCTTTTGTCTAGATATAATTCAATTTTCATCGCAAAAGAAACACGCTTCGGACGGGCTCGAACCCGCAGCTTCTGCCTGGGTATTCGGTAAAAAATAAGAGGGCAGCTTACTCTCATGCATGAAAACAGGTGAAGAATGAATGTAAAAGTTTAAATTAACTGAAATAAAAATTACAATAGTGAATTTATTGAAAATGCGTGTATAGTTAATTTGAAATAAAGTTGAAATAGTAAAGGTACTTCAATGGGTCAATGTTATTTATCATCGGGTGAATTTTCACCCACTTATAACACTTGGTGAATGAGAGATAGATATGTAATTGTCCGGTTAATTGGGTTTGAGCTTTTAGATTACATTGTAGCTGAGTCATTTGAACTAGTGGGTGAAATTTCACCTAGGTGATAATTAACAGGGTTGACTTCAATACATTCTTGAGAGTAAATTTAATCAATTAATGAAATATTTCAATAAAAAAGTTTGAGGGAATATATTTATTTTTCATACAAAGGAGTACTAGATAAATTTTAAAAAACGACATTAAGAGAGAGATGAAGTCATATAGAAAGGCTTTCAAGAACACTTTCAGCAATCAACATAAAAAAAGGAATACTTTCACCAATCAATACTTCTATCAAAATGAGTTGTCACTTTTTGCTTTTTTTATAGATTAGGATTTTCTTTGGTAATTAACTCATTTTACATAAATTTTCATCATTACCTCATTTCAAACTCATTCTCACCCCTCCTAACCGATTTCATAAACTCTTTGAGTGAGTGCATTTGCAAGAGTAAGAATGAATTAAAATAAAACAAAAGGTGGTAAAAGCCGTTTCGTTTGGGACATATTTTTTGATGTTATGATAACTAGTTAAGGTCATTAATTGATATACTTCTATATATTAGCACCTAATTAATTTTAGGGGTGGATGTTGAGAATTGATGGAAGAGGTTTGAGATGCAAGGTAAAAGGTTATAGAGATAGAATTGTGTGGGCCAAATTAAAAGCAAAATAAAAGTGACATAGTATTAAAGAAATGGCCACTAGCTAGATAGTAAAATCAATGGGAAGTGGATAGATAAGGAGCGTGGATGGATATGGAGTAGTTGGTGGAACACAAATCCTTTAACACATAGACACACAGCACCAAAGTTAAATGAGTCTTCGGGTTTGGTAGACGGCGAGTTGTGTGTTGCTTCCAAGCTCCAATTAAAGTCCAAACGACCATGTCCCATGCATGCCATTGCATTTGCATGCCTCTAATCCCCACCCACCATTTTAACTTCTCAAATAATTAACTAATTCAACCCAAGTTTCGTCATTTCTAGTATTTTTCTTCACATTAATTTTATTGGGTACTCTCCCTCCCATTTAAAATATCTAGTAGAAATTTACCTTCAAAAAACATCAATACGCTATTTAAGCAATGACTCTTACAATAGTTTATGGACTAAACATGTAATTTTATAGGGACCATTTTCTGAACTTTTCAAAAGTTTAATGACTAAATGTGTAAATTGTAGGGATCATTTTGTAATTTTTCAAAAATTGGGGACTAAATATGTTAATATATAAAAGTTTAATGGGTTTTTTTGTAATTTTTAAATATTATAACTGCGGATTCGAAGAATACTTTGCTTACAGATGATATTTTGAATCGAAAAATTAGTGAAGGATGAGGAATCCTATGATTTTGAAAAATTCTTGAGATTTTAAAAATCCATATTCTCGAAGTCCTTGAACCAAACACCCTATAATCAATGACGGAACTGTTATTTGACAGGGGGAGGCTGCTGCCACCCCCATTAATTGGAGGGGTATAGTGTATATAGTATATAATATTAGGATTGATGCAATAATTTATCCATTAGCCCCCTATACTCAACCCAATAAAATTAAAGCCCAATCAAAATTAAAATTCAACCCAACCCAATCCAATTTCATACATTATTAACTCATCCATAACTAAATCCAAATACAACTATGTATTTAAATGTTCTATTTTTTCCACACTCCCCACCATTACTTCTTCACTTTGTGAAAATTTGAAAGTGTCATCCTACAAAATTATTCAATTATGTCCCTCCAATCCAAGTGTTTTGGACTTTTTCTAAAGTGCACAAAAGCATACTCCACCTGTTTTCAAATAATTATGCATTTTGACTTTTCTATTTCAAAGTTCAATATTTGACTAAAATTTTAATAAAGATAAAAAATTAAAAATTTATAAAAAAATACATTTAGAAATTTTATACTTCAAATTATGATATGTATATAAATTATTAACTTTAAATATCTAAACATACATTTAGAAATTGATTGTTTTTTATGGGGGAACAATCAATTTAAAATTAATAATTTAATTATTCTTTACTCTCCCAATAGAATTTAAAAATACTCCATCCATCCCCAAATAATTCTACACTTTATTTTTGTTGTTTTACGGTATTTAATCTATGATTTTTTTCATGATTGTTTAGATATTTAAAGATAATTATTTAAATTTGAATACTCCATTCGCGTAAACTTTTAGAAATATCAAAGAATGTTATGTTGAATTTTGAGTATTTTATACATGTATTACTTTGTGATATTTGTGTAAAATTTAGAGTATTTTTTTGTAATACTTGTTTTGGTTCCGTCACTCGTGATTGACTTATTATATACTCCTCCGTCCCTTTATTAGTGCAACATTTTGACATTCGATATCCATTTAAATTTAATTAATCTACATTAAATTATTTAGAAACTAGACAAATTAAATTATTATTATTTGATAAAATTTGTAAATTTATATCTAAAAATATTAGAGAAATAAAATATACTATATTGAAAGATGGAAAACCAAAAGTTACAATAAAAAGAGCGAAGCTAATATTAAGCTACACACCTACCTAGCCCCCCCAATCTCAAATTTCTGGTTCCGTCACTGCCTATAATGTATTCTATTATTTATTTTCAATGCATTCCATGGTTTTAAAAATCGAACCGGAAGCAGAACCATCCATGCACCGGTTCATGGTTCAACCGATTCAACCGTTTGAACCACTGGTCCAATTGGTTGCTTTCTTAAAGTTAACCATATCATTTACCATATAAAATTTTCATAAAATAATAATATGCACATTTTTTATACTAAAATATTATTTTAAAATATAAATTAGTCATTTTATAAGAATAAAAACAATATTTTATATTTTAATTAATTATGTAATTGAAAATAATAAATTAAAATAACTAAAATTATTGTTTGTGTTTATATCATAGTTTAAAATTTTTTAATAGATAATATGAGAAAATATTAAAACTATTAAAGTGTTAAATATGAATTTATAAATAAATGTGGAATAAATTAAAATTAGTAATAAAAATTTGGAAGTTTATGACAAATTTCTTCAAAAAAATCAATAAAAATGGAATTACCAGTTTTTTCGGTTCTTCCGGCCGGTTCAAACGATTTTTACTGATTCTTGATTAATGTACCTTAAAACCGAAAACCAGGCCACCACTAATCAAACCGGTTCCGTTCCGGTTTTATATCCTGGGCCCGTGCCGTGACCCCCTTCAACTCGTCTAAGCCCAAAGGTCTGGAAAATACATTTTGTTGTACTCGCGAAATCAAATACACAAGTATAATTACTTATAGCTAGCTAGCTAACAAAGTGGTGTGCCCACTTGATAAAAATTAGTAATTAGTTTTTAAATGTTCTCTCATTTTTTTCTATCTACTTATTTCTTTGGGTAAATTATAAATACCTCTCGAAGTTTACTGAAATATTTAATTTATCCCATCTATTTTAAGAAATCTTCAGTTACCCTCCATGGTATAGTGAACATTCCTCCCTTAACCGTTTGTGATTTTAGTTGACCGTTAAATATTTTAGGTGTAATTGCACTAACTATACTCCAAAACAGTCAAAGAGCGGTTTGAGTACACCTGCATCGCGATGACATGATCTCTTCTGCATCGTTGTGACCTGAGCTCATCTGTGTTTCTGTGACAGTCGGACGGCAATGATGGCTAACAGGGCTGCCCGATATTTAGAGAGGAAAAAGGAAGAAAAATTAAATGTTAAAGCTGAAGTATTAGAATTTTTGGTGATAAAAAGTAGTTAAACATAAAACTTTTAATGGGCAACTAACATGTCAAACTATAAAATGGGTAATTGAAGGTTTCAAATGAGAGTAATTGAATATTTTTGAAAATAGAGGGGGCAAACTAAAAATTTCAATAAATCTCAAGGGTATTTGTAATTTGCCCTATTTCTTTCAAGATCTAACTAATCGTATCCATTAAGAAAACGAAAAGGGCATCAAAAGAAAGAATACACCCTAGCTAGCTAAATTAGAATTTAAATATCTTTGTGAAACAGCAACATAGAAAAGTTTCCAAAACACTACATATACATAATTACTTCATTAATTAACCCTGAATTAATCAATTAGGAGGAGCTAGCGGAAATTACTAATTAAATTAGTATGAGCGTGGTGGATGGTGGTCTGGTTTTTTTAAGTTGCACCTGCGCAGGTTAGTCAATATTACTAGGGATTGTATTGTCATGCATACGTGTGTAAGTAACTTGGGAGCGTGAAATTGGATCTTCATCGGCTGCGCTGCTGAGATTAGAAAAATACGAGAATTCAAAAGCGTATTACTTATTATACTTCTTAAACACTGGACCGACTGGGTCGATAGATGTCGGTCCGTGTAACGGTCCCTATTCTAATCTCAATTCATAAAAACATAAAGAAAAATCATATCAACCGTTCGAATCAGTTGATTATTAAACCCATGATTTTATTAATTTGAGGATCAATTTAATCTTTTTTAAAAAAATTAAAGGACAAATTCGATATTTAATCAAGATAATTGAAAAAGAATGAGAACATATTCGATATTTTAACCAAATGAGCAATTCAATGTTAACAAAATTGCCATTAAACTTTCTTTTATCATCAAATTTTCCTCCACCAAACTTTCCCTTAATATACTTAGCTCTTACATTTTTTATACTATTTATTACTTGCATTCCTTTAATTTTCTATATAAATAATAAGGTATATCTTATGTGTAAAATCAGTTAAACATTAAACAGTTATAGTGAATGGTTGGATCGGATGTGCTTTTTTTTTTAACCGTGTGCTTCTACTACTATAAGAAGAAGAGTTATTATTAGTTGTAATTATTAAAAAGGAAAAGAGATCAAGGTGGCGATGCAAGGAAGGAGGAGAGTACAGGCAGCCCCACGCGAGGGCACTTTGCCTTGTTGACCTCGCAACTCATGAGCGCCCAACAACGACGACGTACCACTTCAATTAATAAATTCGCCTTAATTAACCACACCACATACCCTCTCACATAAAGGTTCGATTTTGCCGCTAATACTTGGAGGTAGCTTGATTTTGCCCCTCAACTAATTTTGGGTTTGATTTTGCCACTAAAGTATAGAAAAAGGAGATTATTTGCCACCAAATTCTATTTTAGGGATGATTTTACCGCTCGATCGGTTAACGGATGGAATATTCCGACATATTCAGTAATAAATCGAATACGTGGCATTTTTCTGCACTGTCCATATGGCGTCATGTCACTATATTCTAATATTTAACTAAACCCCTAAACTTTTCAAATTTGAAAAATTAATTCCCCAATTTTCTCAAAATTGACAAATTAGCTATCTCCTTATTATCGCCCATGCCAAGCTTTCGATGCCGGAGCCTGTCGCTCTAGTGGCCGCCAGCCCCGATGGCACACACCTGTTCACCGGCGGAATCTCCATCAAAATCTACTCTTTCACTATCCATCTCGTCTCGTGCCTTCCGATGCCGAAGCTCGTCATATAAACCGCATAACGGACCCGTCTCGTGCATTACGATCACCTCTGACAGTTCCCTTGCGATCTCCGGAAGCGATGACGGAGTAATTTCTTTGATTCCAATATACCCATTACTCGAATCAATGTCCATTTATGGAGATGAAGAAGATCATCCGACGATTGACACGTATGAGGGAGTAGTTCGTGATAAAATTTATAGTTTATGGTGAGTTTATAGAACTTTAAAATGATTAAGGTTAATTTTATAGTTTTGCAAGAATAAGTTGGCCAACATCTCAACAATTCTTTTGACATGTAAGCATCCAGTTTCAACTTTAATGGAGAGTGGCAAACGTCATCCCATTCGCAAACGTTAATGGTAAAATCAAGCCCAAAATTAGTTGAGTAGCAAAATCGAACTATCCCACAAACATTAGTGGAAAAATCGAACCTTTTGCCTTTGATTATATGTCACATTATTGCCCTTATTTAACAAACTAGTTCGATCGAGGACATGCAAAGAGATGGGTGTTAGATTTTTTATTTTATTTTTTGAATGTTTTAAGACAAGATTGTAGAAATATATACTAGTATATAGATAAATTTTAGTAAATTTTTCCTCACGAATATTAATGTGTCATATCGGTAGTTCTTTTACTAAAAAGACAAGGCTTATGGGCCGTTGATGAACAAAAAACAAAAGGTCTCGATTCGCAAATGTCGCTCTCTAGGGTTTCCATTGCCTCTTCTAGTGCCATTGCCGATTCGCCTCTTCAGTCAGGCCGTCAGTGTCGGTTCTTTATTCGCGCTGCCAACCGTCATCATCTGTGCTGTCGCCGTTGGTTTTCCTCTCATATCAATGGTGGGTCGTTGAACGAGGCGCCCCAGGCTCGCAAAAGTTCGACGTCGTCAAGGATAGTTCGTCCTCTTTGGCGATCTGCTGGATATTTTCACACTATTCTGGACTCCGGGTGCTCTCCCAGGCGCCGATCTGACTTCTGTTTCCAACTACTTCCGTACAAATCTGCTTCTGCTCACTTCTGCCCGGATGTTTTGCGGGCCGCCGCTAAGTCAACGATGTTTCTGTGTCTGATTTCTGGATTTGGTCTGATGGTTGGGCCTGTTTGTCCAGACACTACTATGGTTTTCTTTAAGCCGGGTGACCCTTACCGCCTGGTTGCACATTGGTGTTTTCGGTTGTTGGGTTCGCGGTTTTGTTTTGCGAATGTGTTCGGAGGATTAGAAACTGTTGTTTGTATCGCTGAGATTTATATGGATGGTTTCATGGTTTGGTGTGGGAGTGGGAGTTTTGTCAGGTGTGGGATGTAGTCGGAAGAGGACCCGATCGGGATTTGGCACGACAGGGATGAGCAGCGGTGGCTCTCCCTGCCTGGAACTGTGAGACTTACAGCCTCAGGTAGTGAGGGTTCGTTGTCTTCCCTCTCTACGTATTTTGTTAAATTGACTCATGTATGTCAATGGAGTGAGTGCTTAATAGCTTATTTTGAGGCCGGTTCTACGACTAAATGCGTTCTTCCAAGTGTTTATGCAGGGTCCAGATCTTTTGTAGCTTGATATATGCGGCAAGTTTAGTGGAGGTGGACGGTGGCCGAGTATTACGAGAGAGATGCTGCGCACGGACACCTGTTCAAAGCCAAGATGTGCTATGAAGAATTCATCCTAGTCTGATATGGACTCGATTTGCTTATCATCTATTTACTCCATTTCAATCTGATGTACCTTCTACCTTTGCTTATGCTGTTATTTCGTGAACAATTTCTTTGTTTTTCACGTAATACAACTGTAAGTTGTATGGTTTGTAGGATTTGTTGGTTTCTGTTTTCTTTGCTTCCTAGGCAACCCCTTATTTTTGTTCGACAACAACTTTATGGTGCTGCTACTTGTGTCTACTATGACTTAGAGCGATTAGATAGATCCGCTTGAGAATCAGTTCCCTTCTATGTTTTTTCTTGGCAGTAGCCGCTTGATTTGAATGAAAGGTATGCCCTTAAAAAAAGACGAGACTTATAATATACTTTTAGAATATGATACGAGTTAAGAAAAGGTGAGTTCATTGATGCCTAGGGTTTGCTCTAGGACATGTCATCACCGCTGCCTTCCAAGCGCCGCTGTCATCAACCTTCGCTTCCCCAGCACTACGGCAGGCTAGACGATGGTTCCTCGCATGCATTCTAGCGTCATTGCCGATTTCGGAAAATCGCCGTTCCCTATTTGACCTATGAGTCGGGCGTGTCAATTCAGAGCCGCTCGCTTTTCTGGCGCTCGATTGCGTCCTCCCTCCACGCTCGATGTGTCGGTTTTCACCTCGGGCCTCCCGCCATCTTCACCGATCAATGTCGTGGCATCCGGATGGCCAACAAAGGTGTTCATCGGAGACTGGCAAGACGCCCTTGTTTCTGGCCCGCTTTCCTTCTTACCAGGCCTCCAGTTCGGTGGCTATGGAGATGCTTCACTGGTCATAATCCCTCTAGATTGCATGGTTGTATGGTCAGCTCACAGGGTTGTGACGATGCATTAGCGCATTAGCTTCTCTGTCGCCTGGTCCGTGGTGGTTTGGATTGCTCCAAGGTGAGGAAGGCATGCATCAACCCATTGCTCGAGAAGGAAGGCATGCGTTTGTTTTTGGCTTCCCAGTTGGCTATGGTTGTACAGGATCTTTGCTCATTGGGGTTGATATATAAAATGAAATAATTTAGATGTGAAATATAGATTAATATATGTGTAACTTATATATATATATATATATATATATATATATATATATATATATTCCCAAATTGTTTTAATGAATTCTTTTAGTGATAATTTGAAGAAAGTAATTAATTATTTTGGAACAATCCAAAAAAGAAATGTGTTCAATTTTTCGGAGACGGAGAAAGTAATAAACTACCACTGTTGTATTTTAAAAGCCAATGACCTAATTGCTTTTCATGAAATAAGATGAGGACCAAGTGTAACTTTAGCTATAACTATTTCTATACTGAAAATGGACATGTAACAACTTCATGTGGTAAATTATTTATACACTAAAAATTCTCATTCTTTATTTGTCACAGACCGTGTACAGTGCCAAGATATTGTCCGCTTTGGGGTTACGGCCCAGCCATTTCCCCCTCACGGTTTTGTTTCTAACGGAATGGATGGTCTTGGGGTTACGGCCCAGCCTTTTCAGATGTTATATCCCACATGGAAGGTTTAAAGGGAGATTATGGTGTATATAATGTACACCACCCTCCTTCCCTTCAAGAGGCCTTTTAACGGATGTTGGATTGAGGGGGAAAAGGCTGGGTCGTAACCCCAAGACCATCCATTCCCGTTAGAAACAAAACCGTGAGGGGGAAATGGCTGGGCCGTAACCCCAAAGCGGACAATATCTTGGCACTGTACACAGTCTGTGACATTATTTGCAATATTTTAGCTCAAATACAAATGAGAAAGTTAAACCTTTCTAAGAGTTTTTTTTTACATTTAGAGAAAATTAGAGTTAAATTTGGATTTTTAGAGAAACAAGAATGATCGAAATGGAACTTTTAGAAAATTATTGGGTTAAGTTGCAATATTTTATGTCAAATACAAATGGGAAAATTAGACATTCTAACGTGAAAAATTGTGAGTTTTTATAGCATTTAGAAAAAAAATAGAGTTAAAATTGGAATTCCTGAGAAAGAATTTTCGAATTGGAACTTTTAAAAAAATATTGAGTAGTAAACTACTGATATTGTGTTTTACAAACTAATGACCTAATTGCTTTTTTAAAAAGATGTGAAAATTAAGTGTAATTTGACCTATAATTATCAACTAAAAGAGACGTGGAAAAGATAATAAAATGCCACATGGACTCACCTCATGAAAATCAATGAGAAAAAATCCTATTATTTATAGTTGTAAATATATTACTGTAAAATTTTGAACTTTTCTTTTGAAAATCTAATTAATGTTGCGGATTTAGAATCAGGTATAAAATAAATATGGAAAAGAAATTCGCTAGCTGGCCTAAACTTAGAGTTACAGCAATGTTTTGTCGTATTTGCGGGCGGAGCCGATTGATGATTAGGATTAGCCCCCGCAACAACAGGGTTTGTTTCTTACCCATCAAAACATACATGCATCATATGTCCAAATGTGCAACCTTAAAATGTCGCACATTTTTTTTATTGCAACATTTAATTTTTTAATATTTAATCTAAATTTTATTTTTTTAGTATTTTTAAATATATATTTATAATTTTAGGGAAAATTGATAATTTAATATGTCTAATTTCTAAACATATTTTTTGAAATATTTTTTATTTTAAATTAATATAGATAAAATGAAATTAAATGAATATTTCAAATCAAACTCTTACAAAAACAAAGGGATGGAGTAAGTACTAGTTACCACTACTCCCCTTATATTATTATTATTATTATTCTGGTTGTTGTTGTTATATAAAAATAAGGAAAAGGTCCTTTTTGCTCATCAACGTTTGGCAAAAGTCCTTTTTGCCATTATTTTAAAACTCTTTTTGCCATCAACGTTATCTCTTTGGACCATTTTTGCCACCCACGTTCACTTTTTGGACCTTATTTACCATTAGGCCGTTAACGGAGGGAATATTCTTAGAATATTCCGTAATGACTATTTTTTTATAATCAATTTGACCCCAAACTTTCAAAATTGGAAAAACTAAACCTAAAATTTGTAAAAGTTACAATCCTATCCCCTCTTCCGGCGATGCCCTTCTCTCCTCCACCTTCCTCCCGCCTTCGCCGATCTATATGAGCTCGCTTTCGCCGATTCTAATCAGCCCGGAGATTATATCCACAACATTTGCCTCAATTTCGTCGCCGATCACTTCAAATCAGAGAAAACCCAGATCAAGACGCTGAAAATCCCGACAGCCACAGTGTTGTACCAGGGCGGAGTGAGATTCCGACGATCGACCCAGAGATCAAACATCTTCGACATCCAATTCCAAGACGGGATGGATGAAAATGAAAAGTGATTTAGAATGTGGGTGAATTTGTAATTTTTTAAAAAATTTAGGGCCTAGTATGGAGTTTTTTTAACGGAGAGTGGCAAACGGGGACCTACAACAATAACGTTGATGGCAAAAAAAGACCGGTTTTTAAAATAATGGCAAAAAAGGACTTTTGGCCAAACGTTGATTGCAAAGGACCTTTTCCCTAAAAATAATAATCAGTGAGTCGAAGGGAAGGCAAAGCAGCATGTTGTGACTATTCAGTCGTCTGATATGATTGCTTCTGTTTGCGCCTGCCACATGCATGCTAATGCTATGCTTGCCGATCCATCATCGTCCATTTTAATTTGTTGATTTATACTACTAGCTAGTACTATCAGGTTTCCGTACGTCACTCAGATCAATTTCTCTACTCTCTAGCTTAGTTAATTAGACGCGATCTTTACTTAACTAAGACCTTAATTATTAATTATCAGTCCTTACTAATTTTATTTATAGTTAGTTGTGTTTTCCC
Organism: Stellera chamaejasme; assembly: GCA_024586325.1. Lineage (NCBI taxonomy): Eukaryota > Viridiplantae > Streptophyta > Magnoliopsida > Malvales > Thymelaeaceae > Stellera > Stellera chamaejasme. Next base: position 4,574,397 of record CM044982.1, on the reverse strand, counting down.
AGCGCTAACCACCGATTTGGACTTTATTTGCTTGTCTGATTATTGGTAATTGCAGGCAGCGATTAGAAGTGCCACACGCAGCTAATTAAGGATAATATTTTCCCACGGCCTATATACATGTTGTGGTATATTATCAATGGTGGATGTCATTACTAATAATAATGGGGTTATCGTTTCTGTAATTAATAGTATAGTAACACTGCAATAAACAATAAACAGTAATGATACCAACCATAACATCATGCCATATATACACACAGATTATTGGATGGAAATTTTGTCGACAAATTAAAATCAGGCACATATATATATATATACGCCGATCGATGACTTGTTTTATCGGCAAACAACATGAATATATTCGTCATATGCGTGCTCTGTCTCTCTTTAAGTATACTAATTATATAATGACTAAACAGATATGCATCATTAGTGTTAAATAGTGATATGTACCCGATTGATTCCTACTACTACGTACTGCTACTACTTTTTTTCTTTTGTGAGATCTATCATCTATACCCGCGTTCTCCCTTTTTTTCCACACTAGAATATATCATAAGTATTATACAAGTATATATATGTATACATAATTCTTAAAAACAAGGAAATACTACTTCGTGTATATGGTTGCATTGCATAGATGTTACTGTTCACTGTTTCGGTTTCGGTTTCTTTAATCTTCGGTTCTCTCTCCGTGTCTGTGAGCAAATCTTAATTCAGTTTCAAGGCTGAGCTTTCTTGGACCCATCAATTACGTTTTATGGGTTAAGATCTTATTTGATCATTAACTTATTTTAGACAAACTTTCATCATTATACTATTTCAAACTGATTCTCATCCTTTTCACAATTCACTTTCTAGATTTTTTGAGTGAGTACAGTATAAGGATAAAAGTTCACTAAAATAAATACAAAAATTACGCCATATCGATACCTACATGCATTGGACTAAAATGTTCTTACAAAGGGTTGGACTAAAACGTTCTTACTAATGTGTTCTTCAACCATATTTTTATTAAAATTTCATTAACAAACCATTAAATTAACCATTTTTCTATGATTTTTGCTTTTACAAATATCACATTAAATTCAAATACTTCACCAATTTCTTTAAAATTTTCATAAAAAAGAGTCTAAGACTGGATTTGGGCTGTGAATTTTCTTTTGGGCCGAAAACTTTGAAGCAATGCAAAGCTTGCTTGCAGCAAACGTATCACAGAGTCAGCTGCATGCACCAACCCTTATCCTTGGCCGAGCAGTGAAAACTCGCAACGTAGATAGATCTCCATCATGAGGTCTATTGTTCAAGGGATGTTTGACTGACCCAGTTGATAATTAATGTAACTAAAAAAATAAAAATAGACGTTCGATGGGAGGGATAAGCTATTCTAAATTCCTTGCTACTCAATTATTCACGCAAATTCTATAAATAATTCATTATTAAAGACACTAATGAAATGTAGTGCCCAGGGATGTTGAGTGTGGCTGCTCCGCGCTTTTCACTCCAACTTGCCACGTTTTTTTTAAAAAAGTTCCCCCATCCATTTTTTTAATAATTTTTTTAAATCATGTTTAACTCAAACTTTTGTTAGAAAAATATCATCGATTAAATTTTGAAAAAATGAATGTATTTACTTTTTTATCACAAAGTGAGTTCCATATACGTTCATTCCTCTACTTTCCAACAAGTGTCTTTATTTTGTTTTGTTGTTATATATACAAAAATGTTGAAGGTAAAAAATTGAAATATCAAATTATGAAAAATAAATGTATTTTCTTTTTTGAGAGTGAGTATGAATTTGTTTTTTGTTTTTGAAAAATCATGTTTCTTTTCCGTTTCTCTTTTGTTTATTATATTTTAATTTTGCTCTAGCTCCGATCACTTCTTCAATTTTTAAATTCCATTTTCACATCAGCATCTTCGAGTCTTTGCACCTGCACACCAATGTCTATCCCGATTGACCAAGTTTGAGTATCCTCGGACCACCCTTAATCCAAACTCAGCCTCGGTACACCCAGACACACATTTTATAATATAATCCGAAATGCAGAATCGAGAGCAATACTGAAACACTTACCAAACTTTACTGACTTTGCGGAAGAATCCCGGGAACATCCCGACGCTCGGCCCGAAACGCGGTAGTGTTACTTCCGAAGTCCCGCACTACTCTACAACTGCTGATTCAAGCTGAACAACCACATAAAAATCAGAAATCACCAATCCAGACCCCCGAGAACTAATCTCGCACATTCCCGCAAAATTCCATAGAAAGCTCGGATTCTCAAACCAAGCTAGAACATAGTTATTTATACTTACACATGCACAACTAAGCATCCAAATCATACTTTCCAAAATTTATGCAAGCAAGCAAGTAGGTCGGTTACGTTCACAATTTCAGAAAACGATGTTCCAAACACCGTTTGTTACCTACTTCAATTCCTGATATCATTCCATTATCAATACATCCCCGAAACACACCACAACCATAAACACACCCTTTCCTCATTTTCGGCCTTAACCTAATTCTTACACCAACATCCTTTTCAATCCAATTAGGGTTCACTGGTTTGCTCGATAATGTGTATACCCCTCGCATGGACGACCCTCCTCCACAGTTCGACATCCCGCCGACTGGTCCTCTTGCTCAGCTCATGTCGACGCCGGAGGTGATGGAGGCTTACATCAGAAGCTTCTTGCAAGTCCAGAATCCGCAGCAGCAACAGCGTGGTCCTGGTGGCGCTCGTGATGATACTCCTCCCGCTCCTCCACCTCCATAGGTTTTATAGATACTTATTTAGGTATTTTTGATGTAAATACAATATTTCATAAATACTGAATTTCTTAATTCCTAATTAAAAAGTCCTTCAACTGTCTTTTCATTTCTAATTATAAATACTGAATTTATTAATCCGTTTAGTGAATATAAAATTTCAAAATAATAATAATAATAATAATATAAAACAATCTCACTACAAAATTCTAAAATAAGAATAATAATAATAATAAAACAATCTCAAAACAAAATTCCAAAATAAGAATAACGGCTGTACCTCTTGGAGGCGCTACAACAGCGCTCCAAGTGCAAGCGCATGTCAGCAGCTTACGTGGATTCTTATAGCGCTGGAAGACGGAACAACAGCGCTACGGTGTAGCGCCTTGAAGCGCAAGTCCTCAAAAAAGCGGCTCAATACGTAGCGCATGTAGGAGCGCAATTTAGCGCTACTATAGTAGCGCAAATAGCTCAAAAACGGCGCTACAATACCCAGTTTAAATACGTAGTGCCATTCTCATGCTTAATTCAACAATTAAATATTTTAAGCATGTTTACTGACATACTTCACCATAATTTCCCAAAATCATATAAATCTTCACATGAACAATTCGGCCATTTTGGCACTTTTCATCCAACATGCTCACTTTCAAATTGAACTCTAATAGCAACTCCTAATCATGCTAGGGACAACATATCCAAAACATGAACCAAGATGACATCAATTCAACATACTTAAGATTTAGCCAATAATTCAGCCAAATTATGGTTTCTTAACCCAAGGTGTTCTTCCATAATCCAAACCTTGATTCCTACACCAAATCATACCAAGAACAACATACCCAAAGCTTGAAGCAAGAAGATGAACAAATCATCTAGCTAAGGCTTGTCATGATTTCGGATTCAACATGTATATCGACCACAAATCATGCTCCAACACACCAAACTCATGAAAAGAACAAGCTTACCTCAAACTTAGCACCAAGATCAATCATTTCTTACCCTTGCAAGATGAAGAACACACGAGAGGTAAGGGAGAAGAGAGGTCGGCGGTTGAGAGAAGAAAATGAAGCCAAAATGCTTCTCTTCCTAATTACTCACCTTATATACTCCTTGCTTTATGACACACACACCTTATGTCACTTGCCAAGCACACACACACACACCTTACTCACTTGTCAAGCACACACACACACACACCTTACTCACTTGCCAAGCACACACACACCTTACTCACCATAGTGACTCACTTAACCCGAGCAAATCCCGACGTGTGTGCTTGCTATCCCGACCAAATAATCCCGTCATGTGTGCTTGCTTGATTACCTACACAATATTCATCCTGAGTCGTAAAACACCATATACCCTTGGCGCCATCAAATTTTCCATCCCGAGCCCCCCGAGTGTCGCCCGAGAATGAACGTCCCGACCCCAAAAAATATTTTCCGCAGAAGGTGCGGGGGACTCGTGCGACCTCGAATATGTAAGCATTCTCGAAAATGTTGCCTAGAAAATATCCGGGAGCCATCTGACTAACAGAAAACATGCCCCGCATGCTTGGAACGGAGCCCCGAGATACACAGAAGTCACCACCCGCTCGGGGTGACTGTAACAAATTTGTTTGTAAATAGGCAAATGCGGATCGGTTTGAGTATCCTTTAGTTTCTAAATTTAGAACCTGCTGTGACATGTGTCAGGCAATAAAAAAACCTTACACACTCGCAAGTGTACGGGTCGAGTGTAGCACTCGATGAGTAAGGGTCGAATCCACAATGACTAGATGTGCGAAATGTTAAATAGATAGACTACGCTACTTTACCTACATAAATAATTCTAATGCATAAAAATAAAGAGATAACCACCTTAGGATCGGGTCAAATGTTTCATGAAAGTCAAACAAACATGATTTATATTTGTTGCTATATGAAATGGATTCAAAATTACCGATATCTCTCGAGTCGGTTACCTACACGATGGCTGAGATAGATCGATTGTCCCGCACCAACGAGAGGGTTTTCAGTGCAAACCAAAAATTCCTAAGTGGTTTAACAAACCATTCGAACTTACTTTTTGGCAAAAACCCGGGAAAATTGATCTCGCATTTGTTCTCAAGCACCATGTGAGCATGTCCACGTTCAATCTCTGACCTGAACACACACCATCATTAAGCATGAAACAAGCACATAGAAATAGATATGCGTCAACAACAACGATGAGAAATGATAGATAAAAGAGGAGGGGATTAAAATGACGGTTTCGACTTTCTTAGTCACGGAATGTGTTCTTCTACCTCGACTAAGAACAATGTTTTGTCTTGCACTGAGGTGGAGATCATTACAACCTAACCTTATTCTCCTAGGTAACCCCTCCAAATCTCTCGATTGGAGTGAGAAACTCGTGCTCAACCCGTGATCTTTGTTCGACGAATATCTCTCGAGTACTCGTGGAACACCGAATAAACATAAACATGTGAAAAAGGTAAATTCATGCAAATGTCAATATTTATCTACCAATTAGGCAACCTAAAATCAACAATTTCTCATACCTAGCAAGTGTGAAGCAATCAATCCACAAAACCCGTACCCAAGGTGGTCCGGGTTGTTATACACTAACCCAACCAAGAATTCACACAATTAATTCACAACCCACACTAATTAACGATGTAAAATAAAGAAACAAGTAAAATAAAACAACAACAATCTGAAATTAAAGTTTTAAAATCAACAAGATAGGAGGAAAGCCAAACTAGTTGGAGAATGGCGGGAGAAGGACCGTTGGAGCTTAGGGCTGTTCTCCGGCAGTATGTAGCTCGCCGGTGGAGCTCCGACAGCGTGGGAAACGTAGTGGGTCGCTGTTGGAGGCGAATTGGGCAGCAGCTAAAGGTTTCTCGTGAAACCCAGCTGCTGTCGTTGGCGGAGAATGGGCTGGAGCGGACGGCAGGTGGTGGTTCAACGGTGGTGGCTCGCTGGAAAGAGGTAGGCTTGACGGTGGAGGGAGTGGCTGGCCTCTGCTGCGATCTGGTCTGCTGCTCGACGAAGAAGAAGAAGAAGAAGAAGAAAAAGCGTCCAGATCTTATTTTCTTCAAGATTTGGACTGTACACTTGTTTCCTTTGGCTTTTTAATTTTCGCCAAAATGACCCCATCTCCCTCTTTATCTTGCATCCAGCTATTTTACCTTTGCCCTCGTGTCACTTAAGTCCAAACTCTTTTAAACTTGATGCATTTTGGTCATTTGAGCTCCAAAATTACTAATTAAAATACCTACATGATTTAATTACAAAAAATGTATAAACACCAACATTTATAATCATAATTAAACACAAATGATGGGGTAAAAATATATAACATATGCTTTCACTATATATATATATATACACACTAGAAATCAGTAGATATAATTAAAAACAGAAGAAGTATATATAATTAGATTGAATAATTTAGTAATTTTGAGAGTAGTTTTTATTTTTCGAGAAAAAAATGAACAATTTTCTAGAACAACAAAGAAAAGTGTGTAATTTTTTCTAGGAGTGGTTTATTTTTAGCACATGAATTTGTTTGAAGAATATCTCTGCTTAAATTAGCTGACCATTTTTTGTAAGCCGTGGGCTTTTTGGAGGTAAGAGCTCTCCTAATCCAAATCAATCATGTTAGGTAACCCAAATTTGTATATTTAGCAGCCCAAATTGTCCTGATGGACTTTCAAGACATGATGAGCCCTGGACGTTTATGGTGCGACTTTGTATTCTGGTCTGCTCATGAAGAGATTGATGTATAAAAGTTGAGTTTAACTGCATGACTTCTAAAATAAATAGTATTCGCAAGTACCAATTATATGGTGCACATATGTGTAGGTACACATAGCAATATATAGAGAAAGTATGTAGGGATAATTTAGACATTTAGTATTTTTTAGTGGATTTGGGCTGAAACTGCTTTGTAAATTAGACATCTAATCTACTATGTGTACCTACACATATGTGTATCATATCAAGACTCATTCGCAAGTGTTTGATCAATGGTGATTTTTATTTTTTATTCAAAATCTACAGGGTTAGAGAATGTTATTACCAGAAAAATAAGGGCATTTTACTCCTTCCATTCCTTAAACAATGTAGGGTTTTCAATTTTATGTTTTCACAAATTAGTTGTAACCTAGCTTGAAAATTTTCTCTTACTAATGTTATTATGTATCACATGCTCTCATCTTTCCATTAACTCAAAATTGAAGTCCTCCAAACTTTGTCTAAGTTGGTAAAATTGTCAAAACAAACAATTTCAACTACTTCACATATTAAAGAAGAGATGGAAGACGTTTCTAATAGTTAGGAACCTATTATCTATAACTCTATGTAATCTCCATGTAATCTGTTGTTGTTCCTTATCTAGTCCTAGAAGTTAGCAGAGACTTGTATAAGAATACAATGCATACGTGAAATAAAATAATGAAAACAATTTCCCAAAACATCTCTGTTCTTATATGGTATCAGAGCGGCTACGTTCTTGAGGACCTAAACACAAATCTCCAACCACACACAATTCCGTCAAAACGATGGCAGGAGATTCGAAATCAACAACAGAAGCACCAGCATGGGAGAATCCTAACCATCCCTTATTCATCCACCATTCAGATCAGCCTGGAGCAATTCTTGTTCCACAATCTCTGGCCGAAGACAATTTCAGTTCATGGAAAGACAACATGAGCGCAAAGACTTCAAATCAAGAACAAAATAGGGTTCATCAATGGAACCTTAACCAAACCTACAAAGAATCCGGAAGAACTGAATCAATGGAATCGATGCAACATCTTAGTCAAAACATGGTTAATCGTCGATGTCTAAAGAAATTGGGAAAAGCTTCATCCATTGCAAGGACGCAAGAACTCTTTGGCTTGAGCTTCATGAAAGGTTTGGACAAACCAACACTGTTCAACTATTTCACATTGAAAATTCCATACATGATTGCATGCAGGGGTCTTCATCCGTTACATCCTTTTTCACTCAACTCAAAAGTCTTTGGGATGAGAAGGATGCTTTATGCAACATTCATGCCCGTGTTTGTGATCTTTGGACCTGAATTTAAAGCATATGTGGAAACTCGAAGATAATGAAGTTTCTAATGGGGTTATCTCAAGAATTCTCTCTGTGAGAAGCTACATAATACCATCTTTCTTAACCAAGTTTGCTTCATACAGGACCTACGATCGGGGAAGATGATTGGGACGGGAACTGAAAGTGAGGGTCTCTACTGTCTCAGCCAGCCAAAGACAGAGACTTGCAATGTGGTCAGAACCCAGGCAACGCATACTGTGTGGCATCAACGGTTGGGGCACCCATCCAACAAAGTCTTACGGTTATTTCCTTTCTTTGACACAAAAGTTCATGTTCTGAGCGATTGTTCAGTTTGTCCTATTGCTAAACAGACAAGGCAACCTTTTCCATTAAAAACCTCCAATTCTGAATCCTGTTTTGATTTGATTCATGTTGATATTTGGGGGGGTTATCATGAACCATCTATTTCTGGTGCACAATATTTCTTAACAATCGTCGATGATTATTCACGGTGCACTTGGGTGTATCTCATGAAGCACAAATCTGAGACCCGAGATTTACTTATACATTTTGTCCACTTAGTCGAAAACCAATTTGGAGCAAGAGTAAAAGTGATCAGGAGCGACAATGGGGTGGAATTCCAGTGTACCAAATTTTATTCCTCTAAAGGTATTGTCCACCAGACTAGTTGTGTCAACACTCCACAGCAAAATGGAGTAGTTGAACGGAAACATCGACACCTATTAAATGTTGCCCGTGCCTTACTATTTCAAGCCAACTTGCCAAAACATTTCTGGGGGGATGCCATTTTAACAGCAACCTACCTTATAAACAGAACACCAACGCCGCTCCTGGATGGAAAAACCCCATTTGAAAGGGTTTTTCAAAGGGCCCCAACTTATTCTCACCTTCGTGTCTTCGGGTGTCGTTGTTTTGCGTCCACTCACCCTCTCCGACCTTCAAAATTTGACCCTCGTTCCATTGAGTGCATTTTTCTTGGGTATCCTTACGGACAAAAAGGTTACCGAGTGTATTGCTTGGAAAGCAAGAAAATCATAGTGTCTCGGGATGTAATATTCTTTGAGCAAGAATTCCCTTTCAAAACTCCAACAGCTGCGTCACCCGGCAACACATCACCTAAACATGTACTACCCTCCTTAACAATATCAACAACCCCTGATGACCTGCCTCCTACAGTCCTCTCCGGTCCAAGCCAAATATCCGTACCACATTCAGATCACTCACCGTCAGTTCCATCGTCACACCAGCCATTATCACCACCACCTCAGCCTAAAGTAGCATCACGCCGGTCCACCCGCGTCACCAAGGTTCCTACCACATTGCAAGACTTTCACATTGAGGCAACACTTCCTTCACGACCCGGCCCATCATCTTCTTCAGTCGAAGGAACTATATCAGGTACCCCTCACACTTTATCTCATGTCTTATCATATGATCAGCTTTCTCCTCGGCATAAGGCATTTACCTCTAAAATTACTATTGAGAGAGAACCCAGTTCATTTTCACATGCTATTCATGCACCACAGTGGCGAGAAGCCATGAATGCTGAAATAAAAGCACTTCAGACAAACAAGACATGGAGTTTAGTACCTCTTCCAGCCCATAAGAAGCCCATTGGCTGTAAATGGGTCTACAAGATCAAATACAACGCAGATGGTACCGTTGAACGGTACAAAGCACGCCTTGTTGCAAAAGGCTATAATCAAATTGAAGGCATTGACTATCGCGAAACATTTGCTCCGGTGGCCAAGCTCACCACAGTCCGTGTTCTTTTGAGTCTTGCTGCACTTCAAGGTTGGCATCTTCACCAATTGGACGTCAACAATGCATTTCTCCATGGCGATCTTTCTGAAGAAGTTTATATGCAAGTCCCACCCGGTTTTGAACAAAAAGGGGAGACTCGAGTATGTAAACTTCACAAGTCCTTGTACGGACTAAAGCAAGCATCAAGACAATGGTTCTTAAAGCTTTCTACTGCACTCAAGGCTGCTGGTTTTTCACAATCGTGGTCTGATTACTCCTTATTCGTCCGAAACAAACCAGGTAGCTTCACTGCAATATTGGTATATGTTGACGATATTATACTGGCTGGTAACAACTTACAGGATATTGAAGAAACCAAGTTGCTCCTTTCCAAACAGTTTAAGTTGAAAGATATGGGCAAGCTACATTTTTTTCTTGGAATTGAAGTTGCGAGATCCAAGCAAGGTATTTCTTTATGCCAGAGAAAATATGCTCTTGAAATTTTGGAGGATGCAGGTTTTCTTGGTGCTAAGCCATCTCGATTGCCAGTTGAACCGAATCTGGCATTAATGAAGGATGAAGGAACATTATTGACAGATGCTTCTGAGTATCGCAGACTAGTTGGAAGGCTCATTTATTTGACAATCACGAGACCTGACTTAGCCTACGCAGTACACATTTTGAGCCAGTACATGAATAAACCAAGACAACCACACTTGGATGCGGCATACAAAGTCTTACGCTACATTAAACAAACACCAGGACAAGGAATTTTATTGCCTGCTACTGGATCTTTGGAACTCAAAGCCTTTTGTGATGCAGATTGGGGGCGTTGCAAGGACACTAGGCGATCAACAACAGGTTATTGCACATTTCTTGGAAATGCTCCCATATCCTGGAAAACGAAGAAGCAAGGGACGGTCTCGCGTTCGAGCGCCGAGGCTGAGTATAGGTCCATGGCTACAACTTGCTGTGAAATCATGTGGTTACGGAGCCTTTTAAATGACCTCAATGTCAATGTTAATCATGCAGTGAAGTTGTATTGCGATAATCAAGCTGCGAATCATATTGCCTCCAATCCTGTATTTCATGAGCGAACGAAGCATATAGAGATCGACTGTCACGTCATACGTGAGAAGATTCAGCAGGGTATTATCAAGGCAGTACATGTTCGCACACAAGAGCAGCTGGCAGACTTGTTCACTAAACCTTTAAGCTTGCAGCAATACAAAACACTATTGGACAAGCTGGGTGTAATAAACATACACTCCAACTTGAGGGGGAGTATTAAGGAAGATGTATAAGAATACAATGCATACGTGAAATAAAATAATGAAAACAATTTCCCAAAACATCTCTGTTCTTATATCACATGCCAAATTTTATAGTTAATTAATTGTTAAATTTGTTGAATGTGGACATTTTTTTAAAAGAATATTACTAGCATTTTCTTTTCATAGAGGAGATATTCATAAGCCCCTCATTTCAGGAGCAGCTTCATAGAAAGTCTCCCACTGATATTTTCGATGGAGAGCTACAACTTGCTATCGGTTTTGGAGAAAACACGTTCTAGTAACTTGTTTTGTAGGAGTATTAGTGAATAACCATGTTATATTGTTCTAAATTAATTTGAAACAATCTTCGGATGTGGCCACAACAAATCCTCATTAACATGTAATGTGTGTGTCTTAACGATAACTTCTGTTGCGTTTTAAAGAAAAAAAAAAGTTATTTACGGGTAGCTTTTAGGGGTTAGTTATAGCTGGGCCTGTGCAATCGTTCGGTTCGGTTATAACCGAACCGAATTGACCGATTAAAACGGTTTTCGGTTTCGGATGGTAAAAAACAGAATAAACCGATCAACCATCCAAAACCGAAAAAAAAACGAAGCCAATCGGTTTCGGTTCGGTTTTTAACCAAATAAACTGAATTCCTACACATTTGTTTTTTTCGGTTTTTCCCTATTTTTTATACCAAAAAACCTATGAAAAGAATAGTTGCATTAAAAAAAATACTACATAGTCTCTAATTACCTACAATCCAATCCAATATAATGTTTGCAACCGAAATATTCATTAGAATACAACCCACTTTTAGTACCCACAAAAAACTTAATTGGTTTTTTCGATATCTGATTTAACCGAAGCCCAAAACCAAAACCGAAACGAACTTTATACTATTCGGTTTTAACCGAAACCGAATCATTTAACCGAATAAACTGAACCGAAAAACCGAAATCGGTTCGGTTGTCGGTTTAAACCACCCCGTTGCACACCCCTAGTTATAGCTATTTGATCTGAATCATTAAAAAAATTAGCTAGAACGTGTAAACATAGTCAGCTTACCATTCAAATAAATCCTACTCATTCCATCCATTTTGATTGTACATAAATATTAAAAAGAGTAGTAAAATTTGTCCATTTTGACAATTTTACCCAACAAAAAATGACAAATTGGAAATTATTGAGGAATATAGGAAACCATAAAGTTTTTTTTTTTAAAGTTTGCTAGCAAACAACCCTAGCGCACGTTTCCAGAGCTGTCGCGCTTGAGCAGCGTTCTCTCCTCTGCTTCCACCTCCTCGAGTAGTGTTAAGCCTTCCTATTTTTCCTTCTTCCATCAAATCTCTCTCAATTCGGCCTCCATATCGTTTTCTCTCCTTCAGGTTTCATACAAATTGTCGGTTTCTCCCCTCTCCCCCGTCGCGTTTTTGGTTCAACTTCCTCTACAAGTTCTTGACTTCCTCTCCAAGTTTTGGCTATGGATGCTCTTGGTGCCAACCTTGCAAGACTCCAGCTCTCAATTGAGGAAGAAGAATCCCTCCAGCCTTCAGAGAGGCTCTTGCACAGATCACCAAGCCAACGTTGATGGAGATGGTTTTATCACCCATGTTGTTCAAGGCAGAGGAGCTAGCCACATGCTTTCGCCGGGCATTGCAGTGGACCTTTTCTTTCTCGATGAAACCAGCCCTATCGCAAGCCTTAGACAATATTTTTCATGTTGGAATTTGACTCAAAGGATCATGCACAGGTACTCCTTCCATGAGGCCCTTGGTCTTTTTTTATCAGGTTGATAGTCACGGTTCTCTGGAATGTGGGTGATAGTCCGTCATCTGTAAGTTTTAATTATCAACCATTATGCGTTCATATTGTGAATTCCCCGTTTCGTTGGTATACTCTGACTATAGGACTATTTTTTGGTCAAACAATTGGTGTAGTCGTGGCAGTAGATCATGGTGGTCCTTCTCTTCATGTGCGAGTGAATATTGATGTCACCAACAGTGGCGGAACTAGGATTTTAAGGTCGGGGGCGAGTTGGTAGCTACAAGCCAAGCTCGAACCAAATCGAACCTCTCAGGATCGGTTTGACTAGGCTCGTTCCTCGGGCTCGTGTAGGCTCGTGAGTCTATCCGAACCAAACCCTCAAGGCTCGAGCTTGGCTCGTTTAGTACACAAATGTATAAAATGGCTCGAGCTCGATGCTCGTGAAGCTTGGCTCGAACAAGCTCGTCAGAGGTTGACCTGAGCAAAGCTCAAACAGGATATGTTCGTTTTACAGTCCTAGAGTAGCTTAATACATGTTGAGTCAATCTTGAGTAACAAAATCCAAACAATTAGTACAATACTTTTGTGTAATTTAGAAAAAGTGCAAAACAAGACTTGAATTAGAAACAATTGAATTTGTAATTTAATTGCTACTAAAATTACAACAAACTATTACAACAAACAATTATAATTTATAATTTAATTGCTACAAACAATTATAATTTATAATTTAATTACTACAAATAAGAATTTAATTGGAATTTTGAATTATAATTATATTTTTATTTTTATTACAATTAAACAATTACAAGCAAAAGATAATAGTCTAGCAAAAAAATTAAAATAAAAATGAAGAAAACTAGAAACGTGAAGGGAGAAAGTATACATAATACATTATGTCCATATTTACAAGCTCCAATGCAAAGAGGAGACCATGTATATATGGAGTGGGGGACTTATGGGTTAGATAATAATATACTCCCTCCGTCTCACCAAATATAGAGCATTTGACTTTTCACGAAGATTAAGAAAAGTGGTTGACTAGAGGGTAATAAGGTAAAATATGTATATAAGAAAAAAAAATAACTTTTTGGAGTAGGAAGGGAAATGGATGTTAGTAAGGTAAAGTTGATGTGAAAAAGTTTCATTTTTAGGAAACAATGGAGTTTTGCTGGAACGGTCCAAAAATAAATATGATAGATATTTACGGGGACGGAGGGAGTATGAAATTGAGTTAGGTTTTAATTTTTTTTGTGCTTAAATTTTATTGTTTTGGATATAGGGGGATAATGAGCAAATTATAACATTAATCCTAAGAATATATACTATATACCTTATACACCCCCAGTAAATGGGGGAGGCAGCAGCCCCCCTGCCCTTCATAGTTCCGTCACTGCTCACTAAACCTTTACATCGCTTGATCAAAGTCCGGTTCAAAGGGGCTTGCTGAATTCTGTTACATATGTTGTTGGGTCGATCATGTTGAACGAGAATGCTTCTCGTCCGCTATAGCAACGGGAGGTGCCCTACAGTTTGATGATTGGATGAGATTCAAAGGTCCATGTTATGAGGACGCAGTAATTATTTTCCCTTGCAGGCTTCTGTAGGTGTTGGGGAAGAAGGCACTGGGCTGATGGGACCTAAGGCCACAACGCAGAGGTCGAAAAAATTGATCATTTTGGCTTTACCAACAACAATTGATGACCTGGACATGCCACTTGCCTCTTTGGTGACTCGTACTTCCAGCTCGCAAGTCATTGATAATATGCGAAAGATTGGTCTAAGAATCTCCTCAACTGGTGGGACAAAGAAGAAACTAAAAATTTCGAGTTCGGCAGCAGTAGTGGTGGGACAAGCGCTCCTGGGGTTAGGGGAATTCCAGCTTGCGGACGATCTTGTTGGAATGCCTGCAAATTTTAATCATTGATAGGGCCACTAAGACTTTATGGTTTGTTTTGTGTTGGACCCTATTATGCTTTTTAGTTAATTTAGCGTTAGGATTGGATTCTGGTGGTTGCCTAGAGCTTGCTAGTCAAATGCAGGTATCTCTCTACATTCCTCCATCTATGCATTGTCGTGATGTGCCTATACCATTCGTGGGTTATTGGATAGCTTTTTTAGCTCTTTGCTCAAGTTCTTTTGCGCTCTTCTAGAGCGCTGCCACTTAGTGTATTCGGCTTGTTTTACTGGTGCCTCAGCTAAGAATTTGTTTCTTCAAAATTTTGATTTACAATATCAAATAACTTAAATGTTTAAGGTAAATCAATGTGTCTAATTTTTAAAAATATTATTTTATATTGTTTTTTTAACAAATATTTTCAAGTAAAAAAATTGAGGAAACACAACACCGGAAATCAAACATAACTATTAAATGGAAGTATGAGAAAACAAGAAAATGAAATAGTGATGAACCTGTTATGTTGTGTGACGCAATGCTGAGTTGAATGCTGAGATGTCACTATCTATTCCTTGCTTTAAAATAAACAGGCTGATGTAATTCCTCCATGGAGTATAAATAAAATACTCCTATTTGTTCAGGTTTGTCCCCATTATGGGGGCATCACAAGGCAGCTTGCCTCTATGCGATTCGTCGTTATTAGGTAACATCTAACCATCAGCCAATGATCGCATGATACTTTGCTTTCGAACTGCAGGTTCCACGAAGGTACGGTTACAAGAAACAGTCTCTGCCTCTTTGTGTTTTTCTAACAATGCTGCTGCTGCTGCGATCGTCACTTTGGGTGAAGGCAGATTTTCCCTCACGCTTGATTGACACTTTCAGTATTCCAACACCTCAACAAACACACGCTATCATCACAGCACACATAACTCAATCCTTTCTCTTCCGTTTCTTCTCAAAATTTCAATTTCTGTTAGTGTCTGTTAGCAGGGAAGGTGAAGATCAAACTGTTTCACAGGCAAGCAAGATCAAAGGTAGGGTGATATTTTTTTGATTTTGAGATGCTATTTGGATGGTTTTATTTGAAAGATTGAATCTTTTTATTCAAGTCGCAATTGAATTGTGATAGGCAGAGATGGGAAGTGAGCAAGAAGAATCCATTTTCACATCTACACCCAAGTCACCGGTAGGAAACAGCAGACCAAGCAGTATGATTGTCAAGGTAAATGCATCGACTCTTTTAGTTCGATCTGCAAATATGCTCAAGTCTTGGTGATTAACCTTTACATGGGTCAACAGAAGGAGCATAAGGTGATTCCAGCAGATATTCTAGCTGAGGCCATATCAACACTTCGAGGTCTTGACCTCAGATGGTCAGGTCCAATCACACCATCTGAGATGAAATATGTTGAACAGTATGTCTTGGCAAAGTATCCACAGTATGCAGGACTAATAGGGGAAAAGATTGATCTTTTCAGTCTCTGCATCAATGAAGAGGTTTCCGAGTCTCCACCAGATGAGAGGCGAAAATCACCTAGGAGTAGTTCAAGGGAGTCTTCTGCTGCAACTTCCTTGGGAAGGAATTTCCCTGACTTGGAAAGGACTCAATTGGAACCATCAAGACTCCTTGATATCTTGGCAGAAAAGTCATCCTTCCCTGGAAGTTTCATCTCCATTCCTGAAATCCAAGCCCAGAACAAAGTGTTGAAGCACTGTGGATTGCTTGAGAAGGACTACCTTGTCCTGTTCACACTCAACTACAAGGAAGCGATGATGTTAGTGGGAGAGTGCTACCCCTTTTTCCGAGGGAATTTCTACATGAGCATCATCCAGGAAGAGATGGATTATGTACGAGAATTCGCAAGTTATAAGGACGCGAAAGTGATCTTGGCACCCGAATCATGGCTGGATTTGAGGATCAAGGGTTCGCAGCTGAGCCAGTACTTCAGAAGGAAGTGTAAGCAAAAACCAAAGGGCCTGGTCTCTTATCCAGCATATGTAAACGGCACACATTACTCACTGCACTGGATTTCGGAAGCTCACAGGAATTCGTGGCATGTACTTCTCGATGCTACTGGTTTACATGTGGGGAAGGACAGATTGAATCTAGGATTGCACAGACCAGATTTTGTGCTGTTCAGCCTGGAGAACAGTCACGCTCAACATTCAACCATAACTTGCCTTCTCGTAAGGAAGCACTCCTTTGACACAACGGGTTCCTCTCAGGCCCTTCAATAAGAGGTCGCAATGGTAGTGTGAATACCTCATTCTCCACTCAATTAAATTGATTAATTACTTGCTTTTGGTAGGCCATTTTAAGCTAAAGTTAGCTTCACGTCATCTTATTAATTAGCTTCCTGGTGACTGAACTGTGCAAGCAACCAGCTTTTGGCTCATCGGAATTGAAACGAATAAACCGACTGACAAGCATTCATGATCTACAATGTTTGAGTTTGGCTAGCACGTCTTTCGATTCAGGAGCAAGTAATAGCTATCAATAACCAATGACGGAAACTATAGATCATAGGTTGCAACTAGCTAGTATTTCTCCCAGACTCTTTCCATTCCGTTAGAATATCTGGAAATCTGGAGTCCATGAACGAGGAAGCGAGTAGAGGTTCTAAACCCGTAATCTTTCCATTCCGTTGGAGCAAAATAGTTGTCAACACTTTGCAAGAAAACCAGGAGGAGGATAATAAATGGTGGATAGAGCGAATTTAATCATCAAGACTTACTGATGTCCATAGGCAAAGAGATAACAAATGTCTAATGAACACAAAAGTTGCATGACGAATAATTCAGTAATATGATTCCGGGAAAACATGCAAGAAAAGACTACAAGAGCTGTGCGCCACACCATAATTGCAGCCTCCAAGAACACAAGTTTAGAGAGGTCATTTTCACCAATGATCTTCTTTACCTGTTCAAATTCAATAAAAAAAAACAAATGTCTCAGAATTCGGCTGTTATCATGAAAATAAGATTAAGCATTAAAATGGTGGCACTGAATTTAAGAAACAGTTAGCTGCAGTTAATGACTACATACTGGTCTATCACACACAAGAAGACCCTTCCTAATTGTGTATTCTATTAACCAGATGGCATGGAAGTATCAATTAGGAGCCACTAACAAAAGGCATAAAATGAGGAACTGGTCTTGTTAGTTATAGGAACTTGTCTTTAGATAAAAACATACAATCCATCCCTTCATTCATTTCTTCATCCATCTAACTCTTCTTGCTTATCAAGGATAAGCAACTGTGCAATGCAACTGTGCAAAGCAAACACTAAAGCAGCCCTCTAGCTCATTAATGACGCATTTGCATGCAATCCATCTAACTATCCTGCTTGCGGTATAAAACCTGCAAATAATGTTCAGTTTGAAACTCTAGGCATTTCAAGGATTTGGCATTGCAACACTATAAGGGGGAGGAAAAGAAAGGGCATTTTTGAAATCAAAAAAGGAAGAGAAAACATGTTACAGTCCACTTGTGCAAGTAAACATTAGAATAGCCCTCTGGGGCTTACAAAAAAATCAAGAGAGTCAGGCTCAAAACGACCCCCAACCAAAATGACATTTGAGCTAGAGACAAGCCCCAGAACGGTAAACTCTACTCAGAAAACAAAAGACGTAGCAATAATATCTGCAACTACCAACCTAGAACAGCAGTAGCTAAAACATCAGTGCCAGATTCAAACAGAGCTTGAAAGAGAAAGGTCACCAACAAGCAAAACTAGAGGAGTGCGTTAAATCATATTGACTCTGCGGAATTGATTAGTCACGGACACAAACGCAATGCTAACTGATCTATGACTATGAGTACATTTCCAATAACACGCGCACGAAAATGTTAACCAGAACCGATAACGATGGAATTCGAGATTTACCTAAGCAGAGCCGACGATAATGTTGTTGATCGGGATGAATATCAATTTAACGAAGAAGCCAACGAAGCCCATAACGACAAAGCCAATCGCCGTTTGGAGAGCCACCTTGCTGAACTCTGCACATCAAAACCCACAATCGTTAAGAAAACGAAAAACCGCAAAGTCGGAAAACCTAAGCAAACAATCGATTTGACCGGAGAAGGAGAAAGAGGAGCGGGGCGATCAAATACCTTTGCGATCGGGCTTGTGGCAGCGCTTGACGAGGCGGGCACTGTCCTTGGCAAAGCCTCTGAGGGGATCGATGACCGAGTCAAGAGAGTCCATTATTGCTGAAAATTACCGATTCCTGATTTTTGAAAGATATAGATGAGAGAGCAGAGAGATCAGGTGGGTTTGTTTATACATACGACTCTGACCGAGTTTGATTTGATATGAGGACGCGTCAAGACTCACAAGACAAGTTTCAGCTAACGTGCACTCTGGTCCAACAATAACCAATCTGATCCTTGAACTTGTAGAAATCTGTCTGTTTGTACAACAAATTTTATGCGGTGTACAGTACTAACATGTACAAACAAACTACAAAACTACAAATTGCAGGGTTTTTGTTATGAATATTACCTATCTCGGAGTAAAATGAAAATAGAAAACGGGACGACGGTAAAAAAAGATCAATGACCAACTGTTTCATTAAACGAATATGATTTTCCTATGTTGAGTACAAAAAATGATTGTTGTAGAAACTATACTAGAATCATGCACATATTGCCTACTTGTACTACATACAGACAACAGAACGTGTGTGTATGCCTGAAATGTGTTGCGATCTAGAGTCACCACCTGCAGTGAAGTAAGTGCATGAAGGAATAGAAGGATGGTTCTGGTTCAGTTGCTAGTTCTCTTCAAGTAAGCGAGGAGGCCTATTCCTGCCGCAAGCGTAGCCCCAGCTGCAACCGCACTGTATGCAGCAGCCCACGCACTTGCACTTGCACTTGACTGACCATACACCAACCTCTCTGAACCGCAACACATATCCGAATAATCTAAATGCAATCTTAAACCCTGCAACACATCACAACACAACACAACACCCAGCATCAAACATACGCATGATCTCCACTTCCGTTGCAACCTAACTTGAGCTACATGCCAAACAAGTAACTGTTCTGTTGTACCTTTAAGCCGGCTGATTTAGCATGATCTACAGCTGCCACCAGATCACCGTCTGATGCCAACACCACCTTATCCCGGTCTTCATCCTCATACTAGCATGCCATAATGTAGAAGAAAGGAGATTAGACATGCCATGGATCCAGATATATGTGTATTCATACATGCATGTAGATTGATGGTGCTATAGACTTAATTAATTCAGTATTAGATATACCAGAAGTTGAGGCAGGTTGTTCCGGTCAATGTCATCTCCCAACCTCTGAAGGATTGGAGTTGTTAGCTGAGACAAACTCCTTGTTTCTATTCTCACATGGAATGTAGGCAAAAAAGTTTCGTAAGACACAAGAACAGTAGAATCAATCCATACGTAAATATTTAATAACTTGTTTTCTTTTTTCACATCGAAAACTAAAGTCATCAAGGACCACCAGCATACCGCAAGTAAATCTATGCATACGCCCCCTTCTATCCTCAATTTTGAAAGAAAATATATTTGCTGAATTACATGAAGGGTAGGTTGTGAGAGATTTCGAGGTGTCCAGTCCTTCTGTCAATTTCAAGGAGGTAATACTGAAACATAAATAATCGTATGTTAAGACATGGCATATATCACAAGGCATCAAATACCAGGAAATACAAAACCTTCGTGTATCATCATCTTCCTCGATAGGGCTTAATGCCAATGCAGAGTCCCAAAACTTCTGCATCATTGTATTGCCAGATTCATTACTAGCTACTCCAGTTGTGTTTCCAACCTAGCAATTAAACAGCACGATAAGAGCAACTCAGTCATTTTAAGGCTTCAAGATGGTGATACTTGAATCCTATTGTTAAAGGAAATAAGAGCCCATATTAATAAACAAAAATTATAATTACTACTTGCTTAAACCTTTGGCAGATGAGAGAAGCATAAACATTACAAGTTCCGCTTACAGTTGTAACAGCAGCATGTGTGATTTGGATTACATCCACAACAGCCACTATATCTCCACCTGCACGCAACAGAACGGATAATCAACTTAGGTGATTTAAAAATTTTCATTATTAACTCAGGTGATTCCTAACCTCTATTGGTTACAGGAAGGTGCAAAATTTTCCCATCATGCATTGTATGCAGTGCATCAACGATAGGCGTGTCAACTGTGACACATTCTGGGTTTGCAATCATAACCTACAAGAGAAAGCAAGAGCAAGTTGCTCAAAGATCAAACGTTCATCAAAATGTAATAATGAATGAAGCAGCATTAGTTTGCTGATTAGGAAATATCAAGAACAAGCTCATATACGGTAGCTGTATTTGAACATCCTTAGGTTTAATGATAAGGATAACAACAAAATGTGGCACGAAAAATGAAGAAACACCAACTTAAAAGAAAATAATACCTTTTCCACTGGAGTTGACTCCGGAGGAAGGTTTGGGGCTATAACCCGCATCAAAATATCCCTCGAACTGAAAGAAATTAAAGGCATAAATCACATATATTTAATGTCTGAATTTATTTTTATTTTTTAAAAAATTACATCCATCTCCCACTCTCCCCTCCCCTCCCCACCTGCACCTGCCCTATATGCACACATTACTGGCTAGAAACGAAAACCATTTAATCAAAACAAGCTCACGTTAGAATTCCTCGAAGCTTGCTGTCAGCAGTCACCACAGAATAGCTAGCTTGCATTTCAAGCATCTTTTTTGTAGCCGCTAAGACAGTGTCATTTGGTGAAACTGTTACTATTCTGTACAGAGTCAATATGTAAGCAACAGAACTTGTAAACCGTCTTAAAGAGTGCTCCTTAAATAAGTCCTACAGGTAAACAGATAGACTACAAGAGAATATTACCTACTTTGAATTGTCCGGAAGGATAGTGGATAGCGAAGGCCTCAACATTCGATCCCTAAGAGTGTCAGCGAATGCACTTTGTCCTGAGTAATAAATTACAAATTAGTATAAGTTTGTGTAGGGAATTGAATAACTGCAATACAAAAGATAGAGAAAAAAAGAAAAGACAGATTGTATGTAGGTTAATATTCATTCACCAACCAGAAAAATATGTTCCCCAATTCTTTTCAACTCCTTCAACTGCTGCAGCAATAGCTTTTCCTTTTTCAGTTGTTCTTTCCAATTTAGCAATCGCATCGTATAAGCATTTTGCTATATCAAGTAAAGCAACCACATCTCCATTCTCCACCACAGGAAGATGTCTAAAATTTCCTGCTTTATGCAAAATGTATAAGACAAATTAATACTGAAACGAATTCCAAAAAGTGGTTTAAAGATTAGTACTAGCCTTGCACCATCTTCTGAAGGGCTTCCACGGCCAGAGTGTCAGACAGAACAAATACAGGGTTCCTTGTCATGACTCTGGATGCAGGTGTTTCTTCCAGATTAAGCTCGTTGGCAACAACTCTTGTTGCTATATCCTTCACATGAGAAAAGAGGTTTATGAAGCAACACATGGTTACCCTACCTTGCTAGACATCATCATACTTTACCTTAACCTCAACTATACGGTCATGGTCAGTGGCATGAAGTTTATAGTGACAATTAATTGTCTAGAATAAATGAACACTATAAATTCATGCAAAAAAGCATAGTGGCAAAGTTATATGTTGGATGCTCTTCCTGTAGCAATCTTCTTACAAATGAATAATGTGAATTTCAAAACAACAATCATCTTCGATTTTTCCAATTGTGTGGAAAATATCATAGGACATAATGAGTTGAGATAGATGTTTTATTCATGTCACACTACAAGATTATTGTAAAATCATCAAGTACATCATAGTTACCTTTACCCTGGCAAACATGGGCAACATAAAGCTTCTCTTTTAGTTTAACTTAATTTTTAATCGAGAAACCACATCATAGAGAGGAGTTGCCAGTGCAGGTGTATGATTGAAACTAATTCTGCTTAAGGGTAAGATATGTTTTCTAAAATCTTCCCACCAACAAGTCAGTTTGGTTTCTGGTGTAAGAGAAATAGGTTTACCTGATCTGTAAGAATCCCACAAAGTAATGCATTAGAGTCAGTAAGCAACAAAGCATCAATGCGGCGAGCTGCCATCCTACGACAGGCTTCATAAATATTTGTACTTTCAGGGACCGTAAGAGCTTTAGATAGCCGCAATCTTCTAACAGTACGCTCTCCAGTTAATCCCCTATTGACACAAAATTTAAGTATCAGAATTTCAAAGGATTATCCACACCTCAGTGACTTGGCTGTTTAAGAAGTTCTCTCCACAAATTGTTTTGGAGTTGGCATATTAATATATTTTTTCTTCCAAAAATCACAAGGAGACTTTTAAACCAGAGAACTTGCCCATTGCAGTAAGATGTCGAAGATTTGGTTACCATCAGAAACAGACCTTTTCTCTCTATATGCATGGTTCTTTTACTCAAAAGTTTTTCCATTTGAAGGGGGACAAAAGGTCAAAATAGCCCTTGTTCTAAGCGAATGGAGATCGGCTACATGAATCACGTTGAACCAGGCATCCCACAAATAGTTTCGCATTTATCTGCTAATGTGATAGTAATTCATTTGACAAAATTAGGGCCTTACTCTGACCTGGAATTGATCAATGATCTCTTGGCGGAGTCCGGCGTTCCATTATCTATAGCTCCTCGTCTCCTCGAATGCGTTGCGTTTGATAACGATAGACCTTTCCTCGAAGATCCACCATGGCTTGACATCGCTATCTATCTGAACAACAACCGACCATAAATTGCAGCGAATTCAAAACCTCAATCAAACATAATTCCACTTAAAATGCATCGATAATGATAAACGTAGCAGGAGTATTTTGTTTCGTTCATAAAAACTGATTTCCAGCTGGTACATACAAGAAAACGAGATTTATAGAAAAAATCAATTACATACTAGTGGAATCGAAAACCTGTTTTTGGTCGATCTCAACAGGAAATGACGGGCCTGACGAAAGAGCAGGACTCCACCAGAATCATGAACAGGTAGCGGTCGGGAATCTGGAAATGTTGGCGGGAAGTTGAAGATAGATATTGAGCGGGTGGAAGGATGATGGAGAGAGAAAGAGAGACGAGAGGTGGAATTGTTAACAAAGCACTGGGAAATCGGAGGGAGGGAGAAGCAGATGCTGCCATGTCCACAACTGAAATTGTGAGGTTTCCGTTCTTTTTCCTGCTTTCCCAATCATCCAACGCGGGAGGTGGTAGTACCAAACAGTTTTGAAAGCATTTTATACTGTGGGATAGTATAAAACGACGAATGCAACGTAAGTGGTAAAATTTCATTGGAACAAAGTCGAGTGCCTTACATGATCAGTTCATAAAAGTACAGGCCTCACAATGACATTACAGTAAAGTAGATCCCACGAGCGAGCACCCACAGTCCCACACATCACAACCTTCTCACTCACACATCACAAAAAAACTTTGTCTCCTTGTTGAATCCTCCAACGCTCTTCTTCTAACTTCCACACCTTCCTTTCCTACAGCTCTCTGGCTTACCATAAATCTCCTTTTTCCTCAGTGTAAAATCTTCGACCAACAGGTGAGTGTCGGAAATGGCGGATTGGGGTCCGGTTCTGGTGGCGACGGTGCTGTTCGTGCTGCTGACTCCTGGGCTTCTCTTCCAGATCCCTGGGAGAGGACGAGTCGTCGAGTTCGGGAATATGCAGACAAGTGGGGCTGCGGTTCTTGTTCATGCTATCATATACTTCGGACTCATTACCATCTTCGCCATCGCCATCGGCGTCCACATCTACGCTTCCTCTTGATCGTTTCTCAGATTGGCGACCTTTTGAATGAATCGGTTATCCGGGTGGTGGTTAGGTTTGCCATATTGTCTTGTAATTCTGCCTGCAGGTATTGCTTTTGTATTGTAGTGATTGCAAGATCCTAAGGGATAGTGAAAAGGTTCTCGAATCCTCCTGATGTTATGTTCTTGATAATTCTGGCAATTGGAGTTTTGGCTTTTTGAATCTGATTTTTCGTTTAGGTTTCCTCAATTGCAAAGTGACTGGCGAGCGAGTGGTAAAGGACTCCAAGTTCAGTTTAGATCTATACGTCTAAGAGGGCTGCATTGTTGAATTGTTCCATTGGTCTAAAACTTGAACCATGATCATCTCTTCTCTCATGTGAGTGAGTTCAATTCCCTAGAACCAGGGTACTTTGAAAACTTAGGTGTATACGTTTAAACTGGCTGAATTGTTCCATAGGTCCTAAAACCTTTTTTTTTTTTAATTAACAACAGTAATATGCTTTTATTTATATAAAAGATAACCGATGCAGGCACCCTCAAAGTAAAGGATTTTTCAAATTAACACATCCAGTCAGATACAAAGATCCTGCAAATACATTTACAATTTCTCTCTTGAGACGGTAACAATGGGACAACGATCCAATATCATCATCCACATGACCAAAGCTTCAATAAGAAGGCTGAATGAACCAATTTTAATATACAAAGTAATAATTTGTATGCAAATGATAAATGAATATCTTTAGTTTCTAAATACATTTTTTAAGAATTTTTTTAATGAAATCTTGTTAGTGAAATTTTGAGTCAAATATAAATGTGAAAGTTAACCTATGCATCTTTTCAAGGATGAAGAGTGGTTATTAAGTGATGGAAAATATTAGTTTTCGAACTTTGGAAAATACTAGTATTAAAATAGAGAATTTTTCATTTTACCAAATGAGTTTTTCAAAATTTGAAAAATAAGGTTTTTCATTATCTATGGAATAAATTCCGCAGATGGTCCACTTTAAGTTTCAGTGATTTATTTTCATCTCATTTTAACTATTTGCGTCAATCGAATACCAGTTTTTGAATTATTGATCCAATTAGGTCCTTTCCGTCCATCCCTTCCGTTTTGTTGGGCGGAATGTTGCGAAATGCCCATTATACCCTTCAATTAATTGCTACAATACTCCTCAAAATTTCTAATTTATACGATCCTATCCCGAAATTTTTTCCAGTTCATCTTTGCCGTCTTCTCCACTTAACAAAACATCATCTTCTCCACTTCACTTCATGGTGCAATTCCTTTTCAATTTCTTTATAATTACTGATATTACTTTACTTCGTTAGCTAGCTTTTCCTTTCAAAAGCCACTACCCGCCCAAAATCCAATAACTCGTCGACGTCCGGTTGGATCATATGCTTCCTCTCACAACACCGCTTCTCTTCATCACCATCATCATCCTCTCTGTGGCCCCTCCTCCCTGCACAGTGGCCACAATGGAACCCCGCCCAACACGACGCTTCGTCTTCTTCCTGGGAAAACCTCGGTGGCTCTACCGCATACCCGTCATGCTTACGTATGCTTTCACGCCTGACCACCTCATCTCCTACCTGAGCGTATCCGATATCTGAAAGACGATCGTGCGGGCCTTCTCGCGGTGGCCGGCGTCCGTGATCCAGGTGAGTTTCGTGGAGGCCGGCGACTACGGCTTTATGGACATCAAGATCAGCTTCTACGACGTTCGGAGGTGGCGTTGCTCGTCATCTTCAGCACACACACCTTCCTCAGCATCCGCCATTCGGTCCGTACGGGTTCCAGACAATGTCGGATCCACCGTACGTGGCGGCACCGTCCAGTGGCGGGGACATCGTGGTTGGTGAAGGTGATGTCCTTCTCTTTGAGGACCTCGCGGGCGGCAGATTGGTAGGCCATGAGGGCCCGGCGTCGAGGCGGGCTTGTTGGATTTAACAAGGTAATTAATCCATACGTAGATGAAAACGACGAGGATAGCGAGAGAGGAGGAGGTGCCATGTGTCGGTGAAGTGGGTCAGGTGGTGGAGGAGAGAGGCAAAGATGGGCAGCAATAGACATAGTGGCAGCATAGTGGGAGTTTTGGCCGACGTTGGGACCTAGGAGATTGATTCCGATTGTTGGGCGGTAGCAGTCTAGCTCTAGCATAGCCACCCACATTATTTGATCGATTTACAGACAAAGACTTTTGAGATGCAAACAAATAATGTTATTATCATCGCGGACATCAAGTTGATGTTTTGTGAAATGGAGAAGATCGTAAAGGTGAACTGAAAAAAAAATCAGGATACGATCGTTTGAATTATAAATTTTGAGGAAATTAATTGAATGGTATAATGGACATTTTGCAACATTCTGTCCAACAAAACGGACTGGATGGACGAGAAGGACCTAATTGGATCAATAATTCAAAAACTAGGATTCGATTGACGCAAATAGTTAAAATGAGATGAAAATAGATCACTGAAACATAAAGTGAGACCGTCCACAAAAATTACTCATTATCTATGACTAGTTATTCATCCAACTACAAAGGAAATTGAAAATGAAAAATTTGAAAAATTTTCCAATTAAACGAACCCTATAAGTTTCCATAAAATTTCAAGATTTTTTTTGATTTCTTACATTTTAAAAAATTAAGTAAACTAGAAAGTTTACTTAATTTTTCCATTTTTAGTTTGGGTTAGACATGAACTTAAAGGGCCTTCTCTTTATTGGGTCCAATCCAACAATCTAGGTTCTAGGCCTAGCCCCTAGGTAGTTTTCGTGTCTTCTCTTTTAAAAATGGGAGGGATGCATTTGGGTGGATTTACTTTTTTGGGAGTCCTTTTTAAAGGTGTTTTCTACACAAATATTTTCATCAAAATTCTATTAACAAACTATTAAATTAACTCATTTCTTCCAATTTTTCCTCTCACAAATATTATATCAATTTCAAATACTTTATTAAATTCTTCTGATTTTTCATTAAAAAAACACACCCTTGATCCGCGAAAAAAAAACTTGTAGGCCTATATGCGGATACAATTTTACACAATCAAACTCTAATAATGAAAACTACACTTAAATAATATTTCGATCTCAAACATTAAATCATCCGACCTTTATCATATTAATATAGCATTGATTAATTTTTTTATTGACCATGCGTGATTTCTCAGTTAAATTTAGTCTTGATGTTTTGAGAACCCCACAATTTGGAGAGAGGTATGATGGATTTGGAAAAAGAAACACTAGACCCTACCATATACTCCATCGATATGCCAAAAGTTGTAGCGTTTGATTTTATTATTTCAAAGTTCAATATTTGACTCAATTTTTAATAAAGATAAATATTAGGAAAAAAATCAGAAAAATATATTTAAAAAATTTATATTTTAAATTATAATACTCTTGTGAAAAAATTGATTTTCAATATCAACACAATCATAAAAAATTTATAGATTAAATACTATAAAACTATTAAAAAAACTAATGTTAGGAGTATACCAATGAAATTAAAGAGATGAGGCTGCTAAGAAGATGGATGATGTGGCTTTGATGGCGCTAGCTAGCTACCATAGTGCTACTACTCTTGGCTGCTCACTGCTGGCGCTGGTGGATATGTATTGCATGAACAACAAGGTTTTAATTGGAGTACTGGTCCCCTCAGGGGCGGATGTAGGATGTACATTGAACAAAGGGGTTTATGACCTCTTTTTTCCATATATATATATATATATAAGGGATATATAATTTATTAGTTGGGTTTTTTAAAAAATTATAAAGATCTTTTATAAATTATATTGGCTATTAAAAAATATAAAGTGAATCAGTTTTTAATTATTGAGTTAAAGTTTATTATGATAATTAATAATTATAACTTCACCATTATATTACCATTATATTGTAGTCTTTTATAATTACCACATGTTTACTTTTGCACTAATATGCAGAAGTTTTGAAAGCATTTTTGATGACTTATATGGTGTGATATGGAATGTAAGGTTCTAAGTGTTAAAAAAATGAAAGTTTATGACAAAAGAATAGATAAATCCCAATGTTATCCTAAGAAACGCTAAAGGAATTGCACAATTTGGTGCAACTTGCTACAAAGTTGTTTGGTTTTCCAAAGAATTAGGACTCGATGAGAATAATTGTAATGTATTTTTTATCATTTCAAAATTTTATTTTATAATTTTAAATTTTAATATTTTACTTATACATATGAATTCTTTTTTCTAAAATTATTGGCTCCGCCACTGTCCCCATACTTGAAGTTCCAGATTGGGAGGAGGAATTAAGATTAATTTCAAACAAGACCGTTATTTCGATCAATCGGGTTTATAATTTTTTCATGCATTAACCAGCTCCCTTTTTGAATCGCGATTATGGGGTAAATTAAGAAAACAATGTTTATGGAATGGAGACTTTATTGGTTAATTACGCTAGCTTCATGATATATATATTATGTACAATCGTCACAATGAGACTATTATAAGCAGCCATGTTTTGACCTTTAATTCAATTATAACCAAGTACTGGAAGTAATTGATTAAAAAACTGATCAGAAAGGCGGCACGTGAGTACTCATCAACATGATCTGTTCAAAGGTGTCGGAGCATTTCTGGATTTGATGCGTGTGAGTTCCTTCATAGGTGGTGACAACGAGTTCTTCATCCGCGGAACTTCGCTGGATCTGCTTCTTAACATTGCACCCTTTCTGGGTGCATTTGTAATAGTTTCTGCAACAGTTAATTAAGAAATGATCAGTAAGTAGTGCTTGAACTAGCACCAATATGCCTGCTGACAGAAACAACACAACCAGAATTCAATTAAAGAACTTGGAGTTCATATATATATATATATATATACACGTACCTGGGAAACTTGGAGTTCTTGACAAACTTTTGGCCGTATTTACGCCAGCGGTAACCATCATCAAGTATATCAACCCGGCTCTTCGTCTGGAACGCTATCCTGCGCAACTTGTTTCTCTCTTTTTCCTCTGATGCTGATCCTGGGCTGCACATCTGATCATGATCAGATGATTCAGAACAGCAAAGTGTAGTCGGATTTTGGTTCTCCATCATCCAAGGAAGTGGTGGTGGTGGTGGTCGAATTTAAGATGTGTTAGAGAAATGTGCAGTGTTGGTCATTTTGGTGAGGAAAAGTGATTAAAATCAGCGTGCGGGACTGGAGAAAGGTAATACTACAAGAAACGTGTAGAAACATGGTGGGTCGGCGGCGCGGTCAATTAAGACGGAACATTTGTTTAGACTTTACAGCCTTAGAGGCTTATAAAAATTAGTTTGATCCCTATCAAAAAAATAAAATAATTTAGATTGATTAAATTGTAACTAAATTATATCCCTTATTGTAAATGCAAGTCTAAATAAATTTTTTAATGAGCTGAGCAAATAGAATTTAAAAAACTATTCCTGCATAAAATAAGGCATATGTCTTCCACGTACGGATGTTAATCGAGCGGGTCAGGTCATTTGGGTTTAGGTCAAGATCAGTGATGACCGTCGGGTCCAATCAGTCATATACTAAAGACCAGAAAGGCCTAACAAAAGGTTAAGTCAGTAACCTAGAGTGAAGGGTCCATTAAAACTCGAATAACCAATGACTAATCCCGGGCCATAATAGTAATATTTCCGGAACATAAACGAAATTCTCGGACAAGGACTTACCCGGACCATAACAATGACTTCCGGATAATAACACTCTAACCATGTATATTCGAGACCAGGAACACGTGTCCTCTGACACGCCGTCATTCTATATTTAAATATTACAGTATTTCACTCTATGACTATGTACTATAAAGGCATTAATGATACACACCTTTTGGGGGTAACGATTCATTCTCATTCCTCTTAGCGCTGTTACACTTGTCCCTAAAATTCGACTATACTGACAAGGCATCAGAATACCAAACGGAGGGCCCCCCTTCTGCTTCCCATTTTTGGCATTCCGACTCATCGTACTAGCACCAATCCCAATGGCGTCCACCAACGTCATAACACGACACAGGAAGCACAGGAGGACTGTGGCGGCTACCACCACAAATCCGCCACCAATCGGGTTGCTTTGATTTTGGGTTTTGTTGGGTTTGGATTCGAGTCATTTGAGTTAAATGAAGTTCGGGTTGACATCGGTTGTGCTGATCTCAGGTCAAGTTAATATGAATTAATTTCAGGTTTGGGTTTGAGCTTTTCAGCGGAATGACGACTTGAGATACTATCGTTTTCGGGAAATCTAGTTTACAAGTAATTAGGCGTAGAGATTAATGAATATTGTCGACTTGGGGATAATGGAGTAAAGTTGGTGTATAAGATAAAATTATTTTTTTTACCGAGAATGAAATAAAAAGTAATAAAGTAAAGTTGATATAAAAAGTGAAAACAGAAAAGTTTTTTTTAAAGGAAACATATAAAATTTGTTGTGAAAAATATTGGAAAAGAGAAATTATTTACTTGTTTAATCTTCGGGTAAAATACATTTTTAGTCTCTTAACTTTGATGCGTGTTGTATTTTAGTCTAACTTTCAAAATTTGTCCTATTCTAATACTGAAGTTATGGTTTTTTATCTTGTTTTAGTCATTCCGTTAATATGTTAAATACGTTGTTACATTAATGAAATACTAATATAGCCATAACTTAATTTATAACTAAATCTCTAAATTTATAACAATCTATCAATTTAATCTCAAACTATCTCTTTTCTCTCCATAAATCTAAGTTTTAAAAAATATATCTAAACACCCAACCAACATGCCTCTTAGACTAATATCAACTTATTTGAACTATAGAAACTCCAGAAAAGAACAATAGAAATCACTAATTAAAAAGAAAGGGAAAAACATTCATACAAAGAGAGATCAATAAGGAATTTGGCTCATGAACCACTCCATGACATGAATCAGAGCCTTCACGAGCTCCAACGCGAGTTCCACGATGACCGTAAAGCACGAACAACAAAGGCATATGATCATTAACAGCAACCTGCAAAATTAAAATTCAAGCCCTCGTATCGCTTTTTGTTGTTTAATCATAAAATGATCATCAAAAAAATTGGGAACTGATCAGATGATCCAGACACCGATGGTGATGATGGAAACAATGAGAGAGAGGAAGGCGAAAGGGAGACCCAAGAGGAAGCCTAAGGGCCTATAGTTTCCGTCGCAAAACATTCTGATTCTTGTTCTGGTTTTGTCTTCAGCTCCAACTCCAAGTCAAAGGTCCACTCAAATAATTTTAGGTCACCACTGTTTGGGAGATATGACAGTCCCTAAAATCTTGGAGTCAGCAATCCCAGCAGGGGGAAAATCCTGGCATCACCCTATAAGTGGGGTGATGCCAACCCAAATTGAGGTATTGGCTACACACCCACATCTCCTCTTTCCTTCTACACCTAAAGGTTTTCTGTGTCTTGGGTCTTTCAGGTTCTGGGAGCAGCTCTATTCTAGCTTCCGTCACCACTTGATCGTCCGGAGGCTATCACCTATGGGTGATTTCAGTTACCGTTGGCCTTGGTTCATTACGGGTTCGGGTTATTTCGAGTTCCCTCAAGTTCGGATTGTAAAAACATCCCTACTTCGACGGACGCAACTCATTTGAGTCATTTTTGGAGGCAAACATTGATGTTAATTTGTCTACCCTTTTGTCCTGTGCTCCCGTGTATATATTTGCTTACACCATCTGTACTTTTTTATTATTATTTTTTCTTCAATATTGAATCTATGTTGTATTTTTATAATAATTTGAAAAATTCTTTTACAAAGGCATAAAATATAGATAAATTGAAGGTAATCAATACAAAAAGTTAAATATTGTAATCAATCAATCAACCGAACCTTTATCACAACTCGTTGGGGTCAACGACATGAATCATGCGTCTCCATTCCACTCTGTTTGTTACGAGGTCTTTCGACAGTTTTAGTAGCCCAAGATCCCTCTCTCATTTAGACTTACCCATGTAAGTTTAAGTCTTCTCTTACCTCGTTTAAACACTCCTAAATCTAACCTATCAGTTTTACGCATTGGCGCATCTAGTGTTCTTCGTACATGCCCAAACCATCTAAGCCGACATTCTCTAATTTTATCTTCAATGAGTGCGACTCCCACTACGCCTTGAATGTTCTTATTTCATATTCTATATCTCGCAAGGTATGTTCACTCATCCATAGAAGCATTCGCATCTCCGAGACATTTATTTTGCTTATATATGTGTTTTCGTTGCCCTACACTCAGTGTCATATAACATCGCTGGTTTGATGGCTGTCCTATAAAACTTTCTTTTAACTTTAGCGGGATGTTTTTATTAAGTAACACCCCAGTAGCACCTCTCCATTTGCCCACCCTGCCTTTATCCGATTATTGATATATTCCTCAATATTTTCCTCCTTTTGGATAGTAGAATAATAGAACCTAAGTATTTAAAAGAGTTACATTTGGGGAGCTCGTAGTCCTCTAGTTCACCCTTACCAGCTTCTCCATTTATGTGTCTACTAAACTTACACGTCATCTACTCTGTTTTAGCTCTACCTATTCTAAATCCTCTAGTAACTAAAGCATTTTTCCATTTTTCTAATTTCCGATTTACCCCTTCTTTGGTTTCATCCACCAAGACTATGTCATCTGCGAAAAGCATGCACAAAGGAACATCATCTTGGATAGACTTTGTAAGCTCACCTATCACCAAAGTTAAATATTGTAATACTTTTAGAAAAAATGAAGTATACGAGTAGAACGCAAAATAAGGCATTTTTTAAATTTAATCATTTCACCACATCGAGAAAACGGGCTTTACTGCGGCCGCGACGCAGTAGAGCTGCAGTAAGCACTGCGGGAAGGGTCGTAGTAGACGCCGTAGTAAAATTGACCGCACTTTTGTTCTTTACTGCGCAATATATGAATTTTTTATTTAAAAAAAAGGATAAATCCGGATGAACCCAAAAATCGGCTGAATGCACGACGGCGTCGGTGGAGCAACGGTGATGGAGCAGTGGTGGCTTAGAAGAAGAAGAAGAAGAAGAAGAAGAAGAAGAAGAAGAAGAAGATGATGATGATGATGATGATGATGATGATGATGATGATGATGAAGGAGAGGATAAAGAAGATGAATAAGAAAATGAGGAGATGCAAGAGAAAGAAGAAAAATAAGAAGAAGATGAATGAGAAGACGAAGAGAAAGAAGATGAATGAGAAGATGAAGATGGAAGAATGAAGAAGATAAGAAAAAATGGGGAGGAAGCGGATGAAAAGGAGGAATGGAAACCCTAAAAAAAATGTTTACTGCGGCCATATCCGCAGTAAAGTTTACTGCGCCATAAACTGCCACTTTTACTGCACCATTCCATTTGCTGCGGCAAAAACCGCTGTAAAGCTGCGGAAAAAATTGGACTCCCCACGTAGTGTTTAAGGGAACTAATTCTTCTCTTTTCCTTGAATTGGTCTAAAGTGTTTATAGCTTAAATCATACTCATCCCGTCCTCAATTAACGTATACATTCGACTTTCATGTTTCAAGTCCAATGTTCGATTCAATATTTACGAAGATAAATAGTAAAAAAAAATTCATAAAAAATATATTTAGAAAATTTATATTTCAAATTATGATATGGATAAGAATTATTGAGCTTAAATTGCTCAAACACTCATGAAAAAAAATGATATATTAAATATTGTGAAATACTAGTAAAAACAATTAATGTATGTATTTTTTTAGAATAAATGGAGTATAAAAGACTTTTACCGGTTTTGAGTTGCTCGGCCACTTGCCAAACCCCCTCCCTCCTCTTCAGTCTGGCGTATTAGCTATTAGCAAACTAGAATTATATATAGCTATTCACTCTTTCTACTTGTGTAACAACGTTATGGTTCATTGGAGTTTTTGTTTTGGCGCACAACCTTAACAATATTGTAGAGGGTGTTGTAGAGCGGATCGATTGAAGGTAGCCACCGGGTGTGAGTATTATCTCATCTGATGGGCTGGCTTGTAGCAAACTCGGGCTCTCCAGTCCCGGCGCCAACATATAAAGGGTGCATGCATGATGACCATCCTAGTTTCGGGCCCTGAATTGACCCATGACCTGCATTCGCGCCCGGAGGTGGTAATCAACGGAGAAAATTAACCGCAAGGAATAAAGGAAGTAATTTATTCAAAGTTGAACTGGGATTTCATTTGGATTTGTCCTCTTCTTTATGAAATTTTATTTATATATATATATATATAAAACAGAAGTAAATAGTACTAGCTAGTAACGGATGCATGAAGATGTATAGAGTGGTAGTAGTGGGATCAGATATTGTTAAGGTAGCAGGAGTATTAAATACTAGTATTGTCATCCAGAAGAGAAGAGATTCCATAATAAGCAAGCAAGGCTAAGCTAGGCTAGTGGAAATGGACCACACTTCCACTCAGCAGTCCAGTAGTAGTCACCCTTTGGTTGGGTTGGGTTGGGTTGGTTTGGCTCCAGTCGGCCAGTCCTCTTCTGCTGTGGCTTAATTTCCTGCATGCATGCATGTGCGCCACCTGGATAACCATTTCCCTCTATATAAATAAATACTACTATAATCAACGGCTAGCTCTCTTTCTCTTTCTCTTTCTCATCATATATAATGACATAATCTCAATGCTGCTTACCAGACTCGTGCAGTTTTAGTCTATACTAGTACATATGATCAGTAAGTACTTCATCATTAACGTTTGTTTCCATATATATATATAGAATCATCATCATTTGGATATTTGACCACAATAAATAAAAAAATAAATACTAGTACTCCTCTTACACGTGACGTGAATGAAGAAGAAGCTAGCTAGCTAGGTTGGTTGGTTTGCTACGGAAATAATATAATGAGAGCGAGGGGCCGGGCCGGTGCATACAGACATTGATGAGTCAGCGTCGGGTGCTCGTGCCCCTCATAGAAGGCCACATCCTCATCTGATCATGATAAAAAGCAGGAGGTAGCTAAGCATACCATATCTGCTTCATGTGTATACATTGTTGGTGAGAATTATATATATATTCAATTAGCAGTACTGTTTATAGTTGAAATAAATCTCTATCTAATTGAAACTCAATCCAGATCACAATTGAAACTCATCAGCACGCACGCAGATCATCATAAGCTGTTACAAAACACACTACTAGCTAGCTAGTACTCGCTTTTCATCATCTCCACTATCTCAATCCAGCTCATCAATGGGAGAGGTACGTCTGTCTGTCTTTAATTTGCACCATATGTATTTTGCATCATAATTGATCACCATATGGCTAGCGACCTCCACTTTTTCAATTCTTATCATAACTTCTCATTAATTATTCTCATCACTTCACTTCATTCTTATTCTTTGAGCTCTATATATGTCGCTGCAGGAGGAAGATCAGCAGAAGGAGGAACCAAAAGCAGCAGATCAGACGAAGACGACAGAGAAGGAGGATCAGGATGATCATAAACCAGCGGCTAAGGATGAAGAAGAGAAGAAGAAGAAGAAGAAAGGCGCTGATGAATCTAAGAAGCCCGATGAATCTCCTCCTCCGCCGCCGCCGGAGATCCTTCTGAAAGTTTACATGCATTGCGAGGGCTGCGCTCGCAAGGTCCGTCGATGCCTCCAAGGATGTGCAGGTCTGCGGCCCACCTAAATTAACCATCAATTGGCTCCTAATTAATTCATCTTTCTGATAATTAATTCTTTCCATTCACCGCCGGCTAATTATATCTCATTCCTTTGATTTAGGCGTGGAAGATGTGATGACTGATTGCAAGAGTGGTAAGGTGGTGGTGAAGGGGGAGAAAGCTGATCCTCTCAAGCTTCTGGACACACTTGAGAAGAAAACCCACCGGAAAGTCGACCTTCTCTCCCCAATCCCCAAACCTCCGTCGCCAGAGGAAGACAAGAAGACTGCAGAACCTGATCAACAGCCGGCTGCCAACCCCGTCGACGACAACAAGCAGGAAGTACAACAGGTTTTTTTTTTCCTTCAATATACTACTATATGATTAATTTCTCTGCTCTTGATCCATTTCATTCTATCGTCATGAATCAGAAATGTCATATTGATCATATATAGTTAATGGATCTTCTTCAATATACTTATTATTAATTATTTGATTTTACAGCCACAGCCTCAGGTCATCATTGTCGTGCTGAAAGTGTACATGCACTGTGAAGCATGTGCCATGAAAATGAAGAAAAGGATCCTTAAGATGAAAGGTGCATGTCTTTGTTCATTTCTTTTTGTCCATATATCCTAACGCCCCTTGCTTTCTGTCTTTTACGTTACACTTTTTCTTTTACCCTTATCATGTAGTAATTTGGAATATTATACTACTACTGTGTGTGCTTTTAAACTATTTTCAATCAAATTCTTGGTAATCGATCCTTTACGCCATCAGTACATTTGGTTATTCTTATAATTTCCTTTATGGGGAAGTTTGTTAATGAGTACACATTTTGAACGTTCTGAAACTTCGGGTACTAATTTGGAAAACTTGCTACTATTTTTCATTATCAACCTGAAACACCAAAACACAGGAGTAGAGTCAGCAGAGCCAGATCTAAAGAGCTCCCAGGTGTCGGTGAAGGGCGTTTTTGAAGCAGAGAAACTCGTGGAGTATATACTCAAGAGAACAGGCAAGCACGCCGCAATAGTGAAGCAAGAACCAGAGAAAAAGGAAGAAGAACAAAACAAAGAAGAGAAGAAGACGGAAGAACCCGGCGGCGACGACAAGGACAAGAAAGAAGGCGGTGGCGGAGAAGAAGCCGGCAAATTAGCTAAGGAACAAGGAGCTGGAGGGGACGCCAAAGCTCCGGCGCCGGAGGCAGAGGGTGGGGGTACCGGAACAGAGGAGATCAGCAAAGTGGTTAATGAAGTGACGAAGAGAAATGAGTACTATTATCACCCGCAGAGGTTTAATGCAATGGAAATGCATAGTTATCCTCCTCAGATCTTCAGTGATGAGAACCCTAATGCTTGTTGTGTTATGTAAATCTGAGGGACTGACAAGGGTGTAATGGAGAATCTTGGAACAGGAATTCTGTCCTGCATGTCCCCCCCCACCTCCTTTTCATCATGTGCCATATGTACGCATCATCACATGGATGGAGTTCATTCATAGAGTTTGGAGTAACAGACAAGGACGTACTATGTTAATTAATTAAGATGCATGAATCTTACATAGCAACCAAAGCAATACTCCTGCTAATTTCCTGAGATGCGAGAAAAAATAAAAAAGGATGTATTGGAAATTAATGCTAATCGGACAGCTTTTCGGTCCCTGAAAGCCTAAACTAAAACAGAGGGAACCATTTATGTAATTAGGTTGTTCTTTTAAGGTTTAAAATCACTTTTGAGATAAATTAATTCTAATGAGAAGAGTAAAAATCAGATTTTGAAAGAGAACATACTTACATAACCGTTGGTGGTTTTAGTTGACTATCAAGAATTTTAGGGTTAACTACTCTTCTTATCACTAATATTTCCATGTCAACCCCAACATTTAATTTCTCTTCTTTCTCCCTACTCAACCGGCCACCCATGTCAGCCGTTGCTATTGTCTGACCACTGCAGCAACATGGATAAGCTCAGGCCACGGCGATGCATACGATACCATGCTGTCGTAATGCAGGTACGGCCAGACTACCCATTGACTATTTCAGAATATAGTTAGTGCAATTACACCTAAAATTTTTAAGAATCAATTAAACCCACAAACGGTCAATGGGGGTAATTGAATATTTCGTTAAACCTCAGGGGGTAACTGAAGATTTTTTAAAATAGAGGGGGTAAACTGAACATTTCATTGAACCTCATGGGGTATTTGTAATTTACCCAAAAAGAAATGCACTAATTTTTTAGGAATTGAAGAAGTGGTTAAAATCGACATATAGAAGCAATTGTTTAATGAAAAAAAAGAGAGAAATTGTAGTTAACATTGACCTTAGTTTTTTTTAAGTTTCCCCAAAATTAATTAGGGCTCTAACGTAATTTCACATTAACTGAAAAATCGAAAAACTCATGAATCTTGACCAATCATATATTCCATCCGTCCCAAAACTAATGCAATGTTTTTTTTTCAACATTTAATATATGATTTTATTTCTATATCGATTTAAATTATAAATTCGAAACTTTTATATACAACTAAAAAATTTATGTCTTAATTTTATAAATATATTTTTTGATATATTTTTCCATTAAGAAATATTATTGGTAAATTGAAGTCAAATCTACTATTATTACTTATTACAGGAACCTCCTGCCAAAAGTGTAAAAAAATATATTCAAATACTGTAAATATAGAACTCCACCTCAACGCCACTTAGGACCAAGTCAGTTTTTTTTATAACACTTATGGTAAATTTTACCACCTCAACTTACCATTTTCTACCTCTCGTCACCATAATTATCATACCATATAAATATATTCCGTCACTTTCCCAATTCTCTTTCATTTCTCCTCCCTCTCAGTTCCGTTTCTTTCATCTCTTGCTTTCGGAATGAATGCAATTAAAATCAATATTTTTCCCAATTCTCTCTTTCCTTTCTCCTCCTTCTCAGTTCCGTTTCTTTCATCTCTCGCTTCCGCCTCTCCGCCATTTCCATATTTGTTCTTCTCGCATTTTTCTTCACTCTTCGTAGCTTCTTATGTTTCAAACGACCATAGCACGACAAATCACGACGGTAAATATAACCATATCTGCTTTTCGGCATCAACTGAAGCGTCATGATGTCTTTTTCTTAACAGTAGTGCGCCGGCGGATGTGGTTGTTTCGGTGGGGGTTCATGCGAAGAATTGCCACTCCTCTGATGCCAATGCATCGCCCAACAGTGTCTCAAGCCATCCTCGCTTTTATGTGCCTCTACTTGGGATGAGCAGGTCTCAACAACGGGAAGTGGCGAATCGACAGACGATAGGGACTCGATGGCAGGACAAACGGACTCAGTGGAATCCTACAAATCGATACCGGAGATCGTCGATCATTCTAGATGATCGAGCTCGGTGGGATGCTAGCTCGGTGAGTGATACATCTTTTTCTTGGTTTTGTATGTTTTTAGATGATATTGGCTCTAACATTGACAATGCTAAGCCTGCAACGGATCAAGCAAAATCTCATCTTGTGAAGGCATATTAAAAAACCCAGATATCAAATTCAGCCCTGGTGAGTTATTTGGTTCTCCGAAGGGTTAGGTTGCTTTGATCTGAATTTCAT
The DNA here is from genome assembly GCA_024586325.1 of Stellera chamaejasme. NCBI lineage: Eukaryota > Viridiplantae > Streptophyta > Magnoliopsida > Malvales > Thymelaeaceae > Stellera > Stellera chamaejasme. Next base: position 4,534,853 of record CM044982.1, on the reverse strand, counting down.
AACCACAGTTCAATTTCTTCAAGGGTCTGCTTGTACTTCAAATGCTGGAATAGATGGGATATGATTGTTGCTTTTTGGTTGACGACTTATTTGGTTGACATAATTCAATAACCTTTATCACATTATTTATGCAGGGTTACTTGCTGTTAGTGATATTTGGCATCGTGCTTCTCATTGTGATTGTTGTGCTCACAGCCTAATCAGATGTTATCGAAAATTGACTAAGAGAGGACGATATTTTTCATCTCTGGTTCAAGTTAAGTATATAATTTGTCATACTCAATTCATGTGTTGTTCTTCCGTTTAAAAAAAAGGTAAGAAAAATCAGAAAGGTTGGTGTATGCTTTTTTGTGTTGGGTTTTCTCGAGCGTGTGTCAGCAAGTTGTATTACTTTATCCTTATTTCACATTTACTGTTGGTTTTAGTAATACTACTAATTTTTTTTTTCGTTTTTACTTCAAAGTTTGGTTATTGTGCCTTCTTCTCTTTAAAAGTTAGCATTTGGTTTGCATTCTACCACCGACTTTCCTCTCGAAAGTCATTTCTTGTGTGCTCTTTCATGGTCATTTCTTACCAGATACATAGTATACCTCTCTTTCTTTACTTCAATTGAGACTGGTTATTTTTCAAACGTTCAGACTTTTGCTGTAATCCCCATAATTTGCAAAAATGCATGTACTTGATTGACATGAGAGCAGTGTCAATGTAATTGTTCATTTGTGTGCAGTGTTAGTGACTAAATTTGCTGTTGTATTTCCAGGTGAGGTGATTTTGGCATTTTCCAGTGGTTTCTTTTTCCTTCTCTATATTTCCTTAAACTTGCACATGGTTCTGCAATTGACATATTTTTTTGGAACTTTATCTTTCATTGCAGAGCACAAGTTTGAAATCGTGAATAAGCTGATGTAGAGGCAACTAATTGTGGCTCTAGGTATGTGGTTCTCTCTCCCTCGATTTTGGTTTGCTAGAACATTTTTCAAGGAAAACGACATTTTGATATCCATTGGCCTTTGAGCAGGGCAAGCGTTTATCAGTTAATACGTTGCCGAATAACAAATTCTTCCCAATCCATGGAAAATTATGCATCTAACCACATAAGTACATGTTGCCGCACTGGTCAAAAGTTCATTTACATTGGCTCAACCGATGGTAGTACAACCTGGTACTTCCCTAGTTATTTGTTTGTTCATAAAGATCAAGTGCTCACATTATCTTAACCCAAGGATTTGAAGTTGGTTTGGCTTCATGAATCCAGATAACCCACAAGATCAACAAGTTATCATTTGGTAAATCTTCTTGACGGGTAAAAAATTTCTTCAACCTTCTGTGTACCAACAGGTTGAGCAGTCTCGGATCTTTCAAAACTATTCGTCATTCATGGGCATGTTCAACATTCACAGTGCCAAAACATTGTGAAGGCGAAGTTTGTTTTTCCTATTGAGATTTTAAATGTGTTTTTCCTATGCAGTTGGATCGCTACATCAATGGTGATGAAGTATGTAGATAACACTGTGAAGGTGAAGTGTGATACAGATTTACATATGATCTAACATTTGTTGATGATTTCTTACCATGGCAAAAGTCGATTAGTTAGTGGGTGCAGATATCAAGGGCAGTATGTGCAGGCATGCATTCAACTGTTGGTGTTAATGTGCGCCTTGGTCTCGGTTGAATAATGTCAAAGAGCATTCAGTGAACTATTTAAAAACAGGGTTTCTATTGAAGTATTATAAGGATTCTAATTAGTCAATGGTACGGTGGGTTGTTAGAAAAGTTTTAAATGGCATATGAAAGATATCAAGCAGCTTTTATGCCTATTTAGTGGTTCATGTTAGATTGAAGTTCTTAAATTATACGCAAATAGCTGACCGATAGAATGAAAGATGAGGGAAACAGGAGTCAGGGATAGAAGGAAGATAGTCTGGTTGCATTGATAAGCAAAGAGTTATGCTTCTCATCTCATATTTCAGTTTGAAAGTTTGGGTTCAAGACCATTCTTACTGTTTAAAGAGAAATATTTAATTTAGTAAATTGTTGCCCACCGTCCCCAACATAGTTGGGATCAGGGTGTTGTTTTGATTATGATTTATTCAGTAGGTTGCTGTTAAACATAGGAGTAAATTCCGCGTACAGTCCCATTTTAAGTTTCGGTGATCTATTTTAATCCCGTTTTAAATATTTGAGTCAATCGAATCCCATTTTTTGAATTCGTGACCTAATGAGGTCCTTTCCGTCCACCCCTTCCGTTTTCTTGGACGGAAAGCTGTGAAATGTCGAATTTGCCCTTAGTGTGTCTGAGTTGTCAGCTGAGGTGGATATAAAATCCGAAAAATCCGAAAAAATAGGAATAAAATCCGAAAAATAGGAATAAAATCCGAAAAAAATCCGAAAAATCCAAAATAAAATCATATAATTATCATATAATTATATATCCGAAAAATCCGATAATAATTAAATAATTCAAAAAATCCAAAATAAATTCATATAATTATATAATTATATGATTCCTATTTATATGATTTAATTCCTATTTTTTCGGATTTGTTTTGGATTTTTTGGATTTTATTCCTTTTTTTCGGATTTTATTCCTATTTTTTCGGATTTTATATCCACCTCAGCTGACAACTCAGACACACTAAGGGCAAATTCGACATTTCACAGCTTTCCGTCCAAGAAAACGGAAGGGGTGGACGGAAAGGACCTCATTAGGTCACGAATTCAAAAAATGAGATTCGATTGACTCAAATACTTAAAACGGGACTAAAATAGGTTACCGAAACTTAAAATGGGACTGTACGCGGAATTTACTCTTATTTTGATAAAAAAAAAATGACCAGTAGTAAACATTTTAGGCCCAGTGCAACTATTGGAGTACTACATGTCTACGTATTATTCTTGTGTCATAATTGGTAATTTTTCATAAGCCTTGAGGAGGAGATACAAAGGCCACAAATCTCCCACTTTGGGACCTCTCTTGGATTTTCAACTCAATCAACTAAGCCTTCAAGATTAAAGTCTATTATAAGATATAAAAATACCAGCAAAACCAATTAAAAAAGAACTTAGATTCCACTTATGTTTACATGTGACCATCACATCATAAGCATTATAATCTTTATAGCATTCAACGTGCACTTCATGTGAGATCTTAATAACATATGATGTAGCCAAATTTTGGTTCACTGGTAAAATTTCATGAACTATCAAATTTATATTGCGAAAAACACTGTTTGGTTATGATAGTTTGATTTCACGCGTAATGGGTTGACACCGGTAAACATGCAATCAGATGACAGGTAGTACTCATTTTTATTTTTTTTTATTTCAAGCGTTACCGCTTGTAGTCTCGTTATTTTGTTCTTATTGTATTTCATTAAAACATTTGAAGTTTATTTTATGACAAGACCGCGATTTCAAACCATCCAATTGTTGATCTCAGAGATTAAGTGGGAAGTCGTTAACCATATATTTTCTCTTTTTGTATACGTTTCTTTATTATTCCATATACCTTTTTTCTTCATTATATTTTGTTGGACAATAAACAACTTATCGTTCATATCGAATATAATGTTATTTTGTTATATTAACATGTTTAGTAATTATCAATTCATTGAACACTGTATTTTTAGTTTATAATAACACAGTTAATTTTTATTGAAAAAATTAAATCCGTGATGAAGTCGGATATTATTATTGTTTTTGAGTTTTTAAGTTATGCGAAACCCGTGCCGTAGACGGATATGTACACTAGTTGACATTAAAAGCGAAGTGTTGCCGTACTTTTGAGACAGTTGGAGTAATTAATTATGGGCTAGTTATCCTCATCCCACTTACCTTATCTAGGTAGAGTTACAGGTAGTGGACTGTAATAGCAGTTTGACATATATAGATCAGAGACTCCTGCATCCTGCTTTAAGGCACGAGAAACTTTAATATAAAAAAAAGTGTTTAATACCTCTCTTAATCATCATTAAAATATTAATATGTTTTTCCCTATATTTACTGCTTTAAGGCGTGAGAATAAATAACCTTTATAAGTAGTGTTTGTTACTGCCACCGTATATAATAGGACTATAAACGAAGCTGTACTTGAATAATACTCCCTCTTTCATTAAATAATCGAACACAGTTTCTTTTCTATCTATTATTATATACTAATACGAGCCTTGCCACATCAGCAAAAAAAACCAAACGAAGCAATTTCGTAACGACACATCAGTTCCACGTGTGCGCCATATCAGCTACCAATTTTTTTTTCCCAATCCATGCTGTCTAAAATGATACTAAACCGACAACAACAGAACCTTTCCAATAGAAACCCGTTTCTACAAAGATTCCATGTTTAAGAACAGAAACTTTCCATTCAATGTTAACATATGCGACATATAAGCTACCAATATTTTTTTTTTCCATTAAATGTTTTAAGATACCAAACCGGCAAGTTCAAAAATAGACACTTTCCAATAGAAACCCGTTTTTACAGCATTCCATGTTGACGATCTTGGAACCGGCTACAAATACAATTGCAAGGATCCAGTTGCCCTAAATCGAGAAAATGGCCTCCAGCAGCACAAAAGGTAAAGAAATCTATTATTTATTATTATATACTAATACGGGAGCTTTGCCACATTTGCTATAAAAAGAGTGAACGAAGCGATTTCGTGAGGACACCTAGGATCCACGTAGGTGCCACCTAGGATAAGAGTTTTTTTGTGCCATGTATGCATCAATCAGTCCACCATTTTTAAGGAATCTGTCTACCACTTTTTAAGGAATCAACCTACCATTTTTAAGGAATTAGTTTCCAATTTCAGCTTTCAAATTAATTAGATTGATTCTCTCAATATTGAATTCATTAATTAGATTGATTCTCTAAAAAGTATTCAATTTATTAATTGGTAGTATTAATCTGTAATCTATAATCTATAATCTATTATCTATTATTATATACTAATACGAGAGCTTTGCCACAATAGCCAAAAAAAGTGAACGAATCGATTTCGTGATGACAGCTAGGATCCACGTAGGTGCCAACTAGGCTAAGAGTTTTTTTATGCGCTATGTATGCATCAATCAACCCACCAATTTTTAAGGAATTAACCTACCGCTTTTTAAGGAATCAACCTACCATTTTGTAAGGAATTAGTTTCTAATTTCACCCCTCAAACGGGATGAACGAAAAAAATATATGAGACAAACGAAATAAAAATATGTAGACAAAAATGTTTGATAAAAAACAGTTTTAAAAAAGAAAAGAAAAATTGATGAGAATCTTAATTAACACAATGAGATTGCGTAATGAGAAGTGTTGATTTTTGGTGAGGAATCCAAATTCAAACCAAATTTTCCTACACAAACCGCAACATCCCACTATTAATTACACAAGAGTCTCACATTTTTTTATTTTCCTTTTTCAAATTTCTTAATTGTGTCAAAATTAACTCAATTGGTTTTATCTTCAATTATATTAACGGAATATTTCATTTTAACCTCAATTCCGTTTTAAGTTTTCAGTCTATTTTAGTCATTTTTTCAAAAAAATTGTCCCGATCGAGTTCTTTCGGTCTATGTTGGCATTTAATCGGTGGATGTATGGAAATTTCCATTTTTCCTTAATTAATTGCTACAATACGTCACAGTTTTTTTAAACTTAAGCTATTCTTACCCAACATTTATTAAACTAGACATCAACACTTCTCAAATTTTTACAAACTTTCCTTTGTCATCACATAAAAATATGTGTTTTTTTGCTACATATTACACACAATGTTTTTATATATTAACATGTTTGGTAGGGTTAACATGATTAATTGATAAATTATTGCACCTGCGAAGAGCCGGGTATTTAAACTATTTGACATGATATAAAAAATCCATAAATTATTCTCATGTTGGTTATTGGTCTTATTACTATTTAGTGTTACATCCTTAGTCCGCGAGACGGGTAAGCAACCACTATAACGGTCTAACTTAACCGCGAGTGGGTAAGCAGCCACTTTAACGACCTAACTTAACCGCGAGATAGGTAAGTAACCATTTTTCATGGATAAACAACCATTATAACGACCTCAAATTAATTCGAAATTAATTCACGATTAAGGATGCAACACTAAATAGTTGCAGAACCAATAAACAAGATGAATAATGGTTTAGAGACATTCTATGTTCTTATCCCCACCCAACCGAATCTTGGTGATCAAGTATAATGTACTTAAGCACACTAAGAACATAGTTTGGATGCATGCAAATCTTTACTATTACATGTACTTTCATTAGTTAATGTACTTTACATTTATATTTTTTTGATTATAAATGAAGTAATACCAAATATATCATTTTTAGTTTATATTCTGAATACATAGTATCCATGTCAATATTTCAATAATAAATTAAAATAAAAACTTTCATAATTAATTACACCGAATATATTATTATTTGATACATTAAAGATTTTGATAATTATTAATTCATTGAACCCGTGTTAGTCGGGTATTATTATTTTCCTCTAAAAAATTTCTAAACCATCATCATTTTATTATTATTTTTATCTCATTTTCTGTGCAACTTCCACTCAAGCATATTTATGTCAAACAACACAAAATATTACATTCACATTAATTCTCGTGCTCATTCAAACATATCAATTAACATATCAATTTTTTGAGGGGGAATTGAGTAATTTAGTTTTAGATATGAAAGTGTTTTTCCGTTAAACGATACTACTAGCTTAGCTTGTAGGGAAGTTGCATGGGCCCAAGTTCCTACGCTTCATCAGAAACCTATCAATCACTTGCACTACTATTATACTAATACTAGTACTCGTATAAGAATACAAAATTGGTTAATAAAAAAAAGAATACAAAATTGGTTTATCGAGTTTGGCAATAAATCTTAAGCTAGTAGTGTACCGTACGGATGCCCTAGCTACTTCTTGTTAGAAGAATCACAGTACATGAACACCACGAGAAAGAGTCGTGTTTTGACTTTTACTATAATTAATTAAGTTTGGCCAGGCAGGCTTGGTATAATTAATTAAGTTTGGAAAATCCCTGTAGTAAATATATACTCTTATGAATTAAGTTGAGAAAAATGCAAAATGATGAAACATAATCCATTTGTAGCAGGCACTGTCATGGCTCGTGATCAAGGAGAACAGGGTCATGGGCCATGTGGTTTTTGTAGAAAAATGGAGTCCAGTTGGGCTCGGGCTCAGGGACACCCACCAACCCGTCTTCTGGGCCCGGGCCTGGAAAATAGCGACCCAATTAATCGCACCACCAACATACTATACAACCGTGGCCCAACGTCAGAAGCTTTCGTGTGGTGACAACGATAATGAGATTATGGAGATCTTAACTTCAGATTAGATCTACTAAGTACTCCAGATTTGAAAAAGCATGTCCCCTAATCGTCAAAAAAAGAAAGAAGGAGAAACATGTCCGGGTCTGATCACGTGAGCATACAGTAGGAGAGTAGTGTACTTTAGCATGACACCGACTTCTTCTTCTTCTCCACCGACCGAATCGTGTGCTTTGGATTATGAGAAGAGAAGAGAATCTAACGCAATTTTGGACGCCAAAATAATTGCTAAACTGAAAACCACACGATCATAACTTTATTTTCGGTTGCACCTTAATCAAAAAATAAAATATTAAAACATACATATGGGGTTTGCTCCTTAATTAATTTCATGGGTCCAGACAATGAAATATCGATCCACCCTTAATTAATCCAGTTTAGGGTCAACTAATTAGATTAAGAGTAGCCATAGGCTATGCATATACGCACCTATACGCATTCTAATCTGATGCGAATTCTAAAGTGCTTTTGGCAAATCTCCGGCCTGAAAATAAACCTCTCCAAGACAAAGCTTTATGGTATTGGTGTCACAAAATCATCAGTTGAAGAAATGACATCTTCAGTTGGTTGCTCTCAAGGTTTATTTCCGTTTACTTATCTGGGTCTTCCGGTTGGTGCCAAAATGCACACAGTTGAAGCTTGAGATGATGTAACAAAGAAAGTAAAATCTAGACTCACTACTTGACGCTCAAAAATTCTTTCTGTTGGAGGCCGACTTACTATCTTAAAGTCAATCTTGGGAAGCTTGCCCTTATTCTACATCTCATTGTTCCGAGCCTCTGCTAGGTTAACCAAAACACTTGAGAGTTTACGCTGCAATTTTTTCTAAGGTGGTTCCGAGGAAAAAAAAAAGTTGTTCACTGGGTGGCTTGGGAAACAATTCTTGATTTTTTCGAGGTTGGCGGGTTGAATATAGGCAGTTTGAGAGCAAAAAATTGGGGTCTTCTAGGAAAGTGGTGGTGGAGGTTTAGAGTAGAAAGAGAGGCTTTATGGGTGAAAGTGGTGCAAAATATTCATGGGAAAGAGGGAGGGATGGAGATGCGGTATGATGGTAAAACTGGAGGGGTTTGGGGTGACATTCTAAAAGCAGGGAGGGACATGGATGATGCATGGTTACTATTTTCTAGCTCTTTTTGTAGAAAAGTGGGAGATAGTCGTTCTTTCAAGTTTTGGAAAGACAATTGGGCTTACAATAAATGTTTGGTTGATTGTTACCCTAGGTTGTTCGCTCTAGATGCAATGGGAGATGTCACTATAGCAGAGAAATGGACTTGGGTAAATGGTGTTTGGTGTTGGGAGTGGAATTGGAAGAGGGAGTTGCGAGGAAGAGCGTTAACGGAGTTTTGCAATCTATCTTCTAACTTGCAGGAAATCTCTCCGCATCAAAACAAAGAGGACACTTGGGATTGCTCAAAAAGCAACCTCATCCTTTGAAGACCTCTTGGAACAAATGGGTTCCAAGAAAGATCAACATCTTTTACTGGAAAGCCGGGCAAGAGAGACTGCCTTCATGCCTTCAACTCGCCATTCGCAACATCCCATTAGAGAACGTGGGCTACTCAAACTGCCCTTGCGCGTTGGAAGATTTAGATAATTGTTTGGTTGTTTGTCCTGTTGCAATTGCTCGATGGAAATCTGTTTATACTTGATGTGATTTTGGTGACTTACAGACATTTATTCGGTCTGAGATGTCCTGCAATCCGCAAACTCTCACCCTCCCCACTCAAAGCTTTTGAAGCCGCAACAGCAAGGGTGGGATGTTATCATCCGCAAACTCATCGTAGCAACAATCGTGGTTATCAGAGGTCCAATTCCTCTCCTTCTTATAGATCTCCAACCGATAGAGAAATTTCAACATTTCTTGGTCTGATTGGCTTGTAAACCCCTTAGGGGGTATTGGTAACTGTCTGTAACTCGGTTCATTTTTTCTTCAAACTAATCAGGTTCCTCTCCTTCTCGGAGTAGACCATGTTTAGTTTCCTTATTACAAATTCATATATTTTGCCTTTCAAAGAAAAAATACGCATAAGCATTAATAGTAATTATATTACTGTCACCGTGCTTCCCACCAGTGATAACCATCGTGAATTTCGGTTGAAGCTTCTAGCATGAATCCAGTTCTAAAACCACTTCGAAGCGCAACTCAACGAAACAACCACCATCAAAATATGTCATTATCCCTTCCGGTGAAGTTTTCCATCATTCTTTCATCGTGATTCTTCCGTCGCGATTTCAGATCTGTTTCTAGAAACTAACATAACTCAACGACAAAACCACCACTAAATTTTATAGCGACGAAACTCCAAAACCACCAAAATCGCAAAAGATGCAAAATTGATATTATTCTAATTTAGGAAATCAAGATAAAACGATTATGATCGGAGTAGATAGTCATGTTGATTTGATTCTTTCCATGTTGATCAGTAATCTTCTCATGTTGATATGCTTCTATCCAATGTTGATCACTTATCCAGTCATGTTGTTCTGCTTCTGTCCAATGTTGATCAATAGAGTTTTTATGCTGATCTGTTTATGTCCAATGTTGATCAGACATGACATAAATAAACGAATCCCGGACCTTGGATTAATTATAGGATAATTAAGTTACTTAAGCCCGAGGGTTAGCATAATGGGTTGCATGTGACACCACATCACGAGATATCCCTTTTCTATAAATAAAAATTGCTTAAGAAGATCACAATCTTAATCAATAAAACTCCATTATTATAAGAATATATATGGATTGCATGCGTATATATTCTTTCCATTCCTAATTTCCTACGTACTATCTCATCCATACTGATTTTATAAAAAAGAAAAATTACAACCAGTAAAATCATTAAATTAACATAGTTGGAAGAGGAGATGCCCAAGGCGTGGATGGATCTGGTCGGCGTTTAAAATAAATCTAATGAAAAACTATTACTCCAGTATATATAGGGTAGGAGTTATATCTGAAGGACCTGAACGCAGAGAATCCAATACGTCTATAAAAGTTGTATTTATTTTTTTATTTATGTGTATAAATATATGGAGTATATGGCCCAGCGTTCTTGCACCATCAATAGTGTAATTATTATCAGTACTTACTTATCTGATCTTCTTCTCCCTCCACTTTATCTTCTTTCAGACTTCTTGCTTTGCCTTTTTTTTCTCATCACTTCACTTTACTCTCCTCAGCCTCCATCAACTTAACTTATCATCATAAATAGATCTGAACAAATAAGTTGCAGCTGCTAGCTAGATTTAATCTGATCAGAATAATCATGAGCCGTTTCTGGAGTTTCCTCGCAAACGTCCACGCCTTGGCTGGGTCAGTTTCTTTCATCTTCACTACTACTACATATTCTAGCTAATTCATTTTATCTTGAGCTAGCTAGCTCGATCTATATGCATTAATCCATCTCTAATCGCACTGATGATGAATGCATGCATGCATGCAGGCCGGCGGTGATGTTACTTTACCCTTTGTAAGTCGTATAAATAAATTAATATACTCTTTTTTGTTTTTGAAAGATAAATATAAATATATGTATATTATATATACACTCTCTTACCTAGCTAGCTAATTTGTACTCACTCTTTTTGTTTTGTTTTTTCCAAAAGCAATTTATTTATGAAATGTTGGTGGTTAAATTGAGATCATTTAATTTGGTTGGAATGAATCAGATACGCATCAGTGATGGCGATGGAAAGCGCGAGCAAAGCAGACGACGAGCAGTGGCTAGCTTACTGGATCTTCTATTCTTTTCTCACCCTAGCTGAGATGCTCCTCCAACCCATCCTCGACTGGTTGGCCCTCAATCTTTGCTCCTATTTACAATCTCACCCCAACAACTAATTACTCCATCCAACTCAACTCCACTTGTAATTAAGTTGGTCATTAATGATTATTGATCCGACTGGCTGGCTGGGTTTGGTTGTGCAGGATACCCATCTGGTACACTGCAAAGCTGGTGTTTGTGGGATGGCTAGTGCTGCCCCAGTTCAGAGGGGCAGCCTTCATCTACAATAAATTTGTGAGACGACAAGTCAAGAAGTACGGATTGGTCCCTGCAGCTTCAGCTCGGATTAGTGGTGATGATCATCATCAGACTCATCACACCAATGCCAATAAGCCCAAGAGCAAGCTTGTCGAATTCTTCGTCCCTAACAACAAGTCCCACTGATGTATGTATCATCACACTACGCTACACTATAAGTCCCACTGATGTATGTATCATCCCGCCTAGTGGTTATGTTGTTAGAACATGAAATGGAGTTCAAGCCTCCACAATCCTCGTCCCTACCTTCAAATGTATCAAAAAAATGAAAAGAAAGTAGTAGTAGTAGTAGCAGCAGCGGCAGCAATTAAGCGAACTACATTAATTAGCTATCTACCTAGCTCCTTAATTAATTTGTAGCAATGACTTTCGAAACCGCTTTTAAAGTTTATTAATAGCATCTCATGCATGTAAGTTTCAAATGATAGTAAGGATACATTATTATTAATTGTTTGAAACTCATCAGATTATTGGGTATGGGTACTCTGCTTAGAAATCTGGAAGCGGGAGAGAGAATGAAGCGCCATACCATACAACCAGACTCATCATTTTCGATCCATCTATCCATTAATGGGCCGGTGATAGATTCAAGCCCGTGAGGGATCTGGGTCAGTTTCAATTTCGACATATCGACGGTTGAGATTACTCCAACTAACGCGTTTCAGACGATCTCATTATTGGATTAATTTACACCTGTTCGGTGGGGCATATGACCTCTGTATGTATCTTTGGCCCAGATTTGGCTAACGTCCTGTCACTGTTGTGCTTCTGCCAGGGCGAAGACGTTCTTTCTTTTATTTACAAATTTATCATTGCTATAAAGTCATATGGATTATGAAAGTGGTGGTAGAGCTAGATGCACGAATGTGTATTTTCTAAATCGACATCGGAATGTCTGAATGTGCGGAGATGAAGGCGGGATCTATGTGAATGTCCAGCGGATCACGGCGATGGGTTCCAATTTGAGCTCACAAGCTGTAATATATATATATATATATATATATATATATATATATATATATATATATATATATATATATATATATATATATATATATATATATATATAGGCTAAAGGGTCAAACTACCATTTAAGTTTGGTTGTTGGAAACATTTTGCCACCGAACTTTTTTTAGGGCCATTTCGCCACCCACGTTTTACGGTTGGGGTTAAGTTGCCATTACAGATGCAGACGTGGAAGATATTGCTGACGTGGCGACGGAATTAACGATGGCATTGTTAAGTGTAAGATAATTTTGTAGTGGGATGTTTTTGTGCAAGATAAATTTACGGTGGGTTTTTTTTAATTTGGGTTGGGTAAGGAATTGGGGATTTGGTATTTTAGGGGTTTAGGGTTCGTCGCCAGAGAGAGGAGCTCAATCTTTCAATCTTTCGAATTTCGTTGAGGTTAGAGATTGCTAAAATTCATTAGGGCTTTTGTGAAGGATATGTGCGCGTTGAGGATTCCGAGTCGATCCCAATTCCAGGGGTCTCCAGAACCCGACGATGACAATTGCAAGTACGTAACTAACTGTACCTGTGGTGAGAAACTTCAAATGAAGACCTCCTGGACTTACAAGAATCCTGGAAGGAGGTTCGTGATATGCCCTAGGGATGATGTGAGTGATAATTTCCCTTTTACATCCATGAAAGTTCATTTTTTCGATGTTACATTTCAGTATTGGTTCTTTGCTTTTTCGGTTCAGAGTATTAGAGAATGCAGTCTTTCAAGTGGGTTGATCCCTCGTTTCCAAGCCAAGCGAAGAAGGTTATCAAGGACTTATTGGATGCTAGAAGTGAGTGTACTCGACTAATTCACGGATCAATCTTTGAGAGGGTGGAATTGAAGGTGCCATGGATAAGCAAAAGTTGAGTTTGAAGGGAAGGTTGCAATGCTCGAAGGGGAACCGATGGTGGCCGGATCCCAAAATATTCGGGGCAAGTGGAAGGGCGTATCAATTGTCCTAGTTGTTGTCCTTGTTGCAACTTGGGTGAAGCTCCTAGTTTAGGTTGATCTAGTATGTTGTTGTTCTTTGTAAGTCGGTTTAGGGGTGATTAGGGTGTTGTGTAGGGTAGCTTCTGATGGCTTCTGATGGCACAGAATGCTCTATGTTGCCTAATTTTAGGCAAACATTTTGGAGGGATGAATGAATGTAATGGCTCATGGTTGCCTTAATGTAATGACTCAACTTCTGATGAATGTAATGATGAATGGTTGTTTGTGACCAATCTTTCAAGCTAGAAATCTATGAAAATAGAATGTTGGTTTGGTTCCTCTCACTCTGTACAGAAAAACAGAAACATGGAAGGAGGTTGAGAGAGACATGGGTGTATTGCCCAAAAGCAGAAGCTGTACAAAAGCATATAACATTTCATTCATATCATTCATTTGTAGCATCAAATGCTCAAATGCTTTACAGGTATATCCTACACAAAATCTAGACTGCTCATATCAACTCTACACCGCACATGCATCTTCTCTCTATACCAAAATGAACATCAAAGTGGCTGCCCAAAATTAATCCTACTTAGCGGCTTAGCAATTTGTACAAAATGGTGCACAAAATTAATCAAAGTTAATCCTACTTAGCAGCACAAAATTAATCAAAGTGGTTGTTCATTGAACTTCTTGAGTCTGATGTTTCCCCACTTCATATTCTGAGCTTTCTTATTCTTGAAGCAAGCCCTTGGTCAAATGCATTGGCCCCTTCGCCAACCTTCTCAGCCTTTCTTTTACTGCCTCTCTGTTTTGGTGGTGAAGCAGTAGGATTAGTTGAGTCTTGTGTGCCTTGTGATGCATTAACACCCTGAAAGATCAACAATTTGTATTTATGAGCATATAAGAGCAGTTGCAAGGAATGTAAACACATATCATATTCACATACCTTATGCGGACACTTCCTTCATTATGACCAGGTTGTTTACAAATTGAACATGTGTTGACAACTCCTTTTTGCTCACTCTTTCGTTTGCTTTTTCTTGAGCTGATTTCTCATCTTGCCTTTGATTCGCTTATATTTTGGTCTCCCGGGCGGTCTCATGTGGAGGTGGAGTGATTGTAACACCAAGGCCGAGTGTGCCACATATTTGGCCCTGCAATAGGCTGCAGTGAGTACTTGTATGCAGCTGCATACTTGTCTATCGCATAGCACTCATCTAAGTACTGCTCCAAACTCTCCCTTCTTTCAATTATGCAGCAGGCCGCATGAACACATGGAATTCCACTAATATCCCACCACCCACATGTGCATGACCTTTCATGAACCTTCACTGCATGTTGCTTACCATCTTTCTCCACTTCATATCCATGATCACCATTGAAAAAAACTCTCCATTTGTAATATTTCTCAGTAGCCTTACTCAGCTTCTTTAAAATTTTGTCCCCAAATCTGTTCTTCCAGCTACTCATAAATTATCTCTTCTCTCCAAACCTACCCATCATGTGTTTCCTAATACCCTCCAACATGGAAAAGATTGGTCCTGGTCCTAGCTGCCATAATCTTATCCACACCATTGAAGGCCTCACACATGTTATTCTGGTTGGCATCACACTTGACAGATTTGGTGAAGAATGCTTTACACCAGTGTCTTGGATCAATCATGAGTAGTGCTTCCTTCGCTCCAGGGTATAGATCAACCACACTCAACTTATCTTTGAACCGTTTTTCATTTGTACTATCTGCACATGCCCAGAAAAGACCTTTAAACTCATCCCCTCTGTATTTCTTCTGCCAATTGGAACAAATGTGCCTTGCACATAAACGATGCTCCACCTTTGGAAGCAAATTTTGTACAGCTGGCACTAAACCCTACAATAAGTAATTAAGTAATTCAGTAATTAAATCATACTTAAAAAGGTGCAAAGAACAACTAAATAAGAAATCATACCTTCGTTGATCACCGCAAATCACCCAACCATCACCATCACTCATCCCGTGTCATGTTTAATCAGATTAATAAACCATAACCATGAAGATTTGTTCTCTACTTCCACAATTGCCCAAGCAATTGGGAACATCTGTCATTCGCATCCCTACCAATAGTCACATTTCACCCTTCACAACACTCTTCAAAAACATCCATCTATCCCAACAACTCTCCTACAGCCTTCTAAAAGCCTCTTTTACATGCATCAAAACATATATAAATTCTTCCAAAAGTTGCAGATAACCCATCAGCTGCTGGCCTAGTCTTTAACACAACATTACTACCGGGTTTGTTCTCATTAACTCGGCAAAGATAGTCCCTAAGCAAAGAGTATTCATAATCTGGGCTAGCCAAGGTTTTCCTAAACACCTTCTTCACATACTTTGCCATGTGCAATGTTATGTGCATTGAGTCCCCTTCTTCACTAACTCCTTCAAAGCTTTACGACCCATAGTTGGTTCATCCCTTAATTCTGTAAAACCTTCTAGCAAGCCACTTTGCCGTAGCTAGCCTTAACTCAAACCTCAAGTTGCACATGTGTGTGTTCTTAACCACTTTAACTGAAGCATCTCGGTTCTTTCTTGTAAGATGCCCAAACATAAAATGGACAGCCTTCCACACACCTCACTTCAGCCCTTGAACGGTCGACCTTAGATAAATGAATATCCCTATGATTTGCAATAGCATATGCGGTGGCTAACTCAGTAAACTCCTCTCGCCTATCAAACCTCATACCAACAACAAACTGTTTTGATGTACCGAGACATACTTGGGATATTGAGCTCTTCTAAATGACAGATTTGCCTCATCATCTTCATCACCTATATCACCCTCACTCTCAACCTCAACCTCGAATCAGAATTTATGTACTGCTTCATAGCCATCATCATCATTACCAATGTTTTCATCTTCACCTTCATCTTCACTTACAAGAGATTCTGACTCAGACTCTGGAAATTCTTCATTATCAGTCACACGGAATTCAGCATCATCACAATCCTGCTCCTCCACATTCTCATCCTCCACATTCTCACCCTCCACATTCTCATCCTCCACATTCTCACCCTCCATATTCTCACCCTCCACATTCTCTTCCTCCACATTCTCATCCTCCACACTCTCATCCTCCACATCTTCTCCCTCACCATAAATCTCCTCCAAATCTAACCAACGAACCTCAATATCTGGCAAATCAGGATCATACAAGGACTGCCCTTCACCATCTTCACAATACAGAACCACTTCCCTCTTCTCCATCAACACCAACACTGCCGCCCAAGCACTATCTACATCCCAAATCAACCTAACACTATCTGGGCTGACTAACTCTTTGGACACTAGCACATGAACAATATAAACATCTTTCATGCCTCTTTTACGCATGAAGTTTACAAAAGTAAGCCAGTCACTAAAATAATCACTTGTCTCAACCACAACTAACTCACCACCTTCATACCTATAAGGTGAATTCTTAAAACTTCCACCGTGGTGAATGTAGTACTTGAATTTCTTGCCACGTGGATCATCACTTGCCCTACATCACAAGGACTACAAATTCAGATTCGGATTTTCAAACTGTCGGAACCCTAAGATAGGCTAAAGTCTCACCTGTCCCAAAAAGCGTATCCAAGTTATCAAAAACTGACCCAAGCAGAGAAAATCGACCACTAAACTGATACATTTAAGCCCTTCATCAAAGGAGAGCCCCAAAAATCTAAAAAACTTTACCCAAACAATGCTGACGAAAACTCATACCTCTTCCTTCCGCTGCGTCGCACTACGTCGTCCAGACCCATCCCGAACAACCAGACGGCAACGACGATCAAACAGAATCGCCACTTTCAGCTCCTTTACGACCAACCAAGAGACTTCCTCTAGTCTCGCTCTACTTTCTAAAGCGTCTATTTGAAGTGAGAAGTCGAATTTTAGCTAACTCACAACTGACTTGGACAATTAATAGCCACTTGGCATTCCACGTGGAAAAATTCTCCAGCCAAGCATTACCAGTCACGGTGAATGGCAACTTAACCCCAACCAGAAAACGTGGGTGGCAAAACGGCCCCGAAAAAAAGTTCAGTGGCAAAATGTTTCCAACAGCCAAACTTAAATGGTAGTTTGACCCCTTTAGCCTATATATATATATATATATATATATATATATATATATATATATATATATATACAAAACACACACACTAGTAAACATGTACGTGTGTGTGTTGCATTGCACGTGAGTATAATTGAGGTTGTAAGAGACTTAAAGTATAAAATTATTAGTAGTACTTAGGAATGTTTAATTAAGAAGTAAAAAAAATGTAGAGAAATATTTAAAATGGAATAAGTATATAATAAATCTAAATTATGCTTATTTCTTTTGTTTTTTCTTAAGCATATTGATGATTTGTGCATAATCATCAACATCATACGTGTCATCTTTGTTCTTTTCTTATAAATATGAGGATGCTATAAGTGAAGTTATAAAAATGGAAGAAAAAAAATAATCTTCATGCCCACTCAATTTGTTCCATTATTTAGACATGGATGAAGTACTAAACAACATAATTAAAAAACATACGATTAAAATATATAATAATAGAAAATTAATATGCTTGTTTGTATATAATTTGTAATAGTGTAACTTAGCAAATTTTTCATTAATTGAAAAGTTGTATCACACTTAAGTCAAAGTTTGGATGGTGGCAAATTAATGATAGCTTGAAATTAGTTTGATTAAAAATTGTTACTTCATCTTAGAAAGATTGATGAGTTTTCAGTTTTTATATTTTTTTCTTCATAGAATAATTCATAGGCTTGTAATAAATTAGTAGTTTAATTTATAGATACATTCTCTCAATCTCTCTCTCTCACCTTTTTTGAAACTTCTTCACAAATTCTTCTTATTCATAATTCGAGTTAAACAAAAAATTTAAAATAAAACCATTCAAAATTTTTAAAGACAAAGGTAGTGATGCTATTATAGATACATTTTGTAAATGCCAAATTATGGATTACTACCCTGAATTTTGATGACTCGTTCAAAGAAGAGCCTGAATTGTAACTCGTCCAAACTCGTACCTTAAACTATTAGAATGGTGCACTTAAGGGTATTGACCAAACTTCTGTTTGTTGACTAACGTTAAAAATGAAAAAAAAATTACATATTTAGTCATCTAACTTTAAACTCTTTCTAAATTCACCCCAAAATAATAAAAATGGTAATAATTATATATTTCTCGAAAGTATTGCAACCATTTTTCTTAATTGTTGACCAATAACTTTATTCGTCAAATATTCTAAAAAAATAATTTCAAATTATTGCATACAAATGATAATTCAATGTTTATACTTTACAAATTTATTTTACTTCGATTTATTTTATATTTTGATTTTTTTATAATAGTTTTTAATATCTCCCCGCCTATAAATATGATGTTATCATTTTTTACAAAAAATATATTTTTCAAAAAATAAGCTTTCAAAACTTTATGTTTGTTAGAAAAAAGATCTAAAACTAAATACAATTAAAACCAAATACATTTAAAACTAAATATAAGTCTCTAAATGTTTTATTTCTTTCTTTACTATCACTCTCCTCATCTTCGTCCTCATCTCTTCACTATTGGTCTCTTCATCATCTCTATCGCCTATCCCACTCCCGGCCCGTTTCCCTCACCATTTCTCATAAATTCCCAAACATTCCATTACAAGGGCAAGACAAGCTTAATTATCCCAAAAAAATCCAAAAATTTCTACGGAATCAAAGACGTTCATGGACTCCTTTCGACAACGGATCAAGCCAAGATGAACCCAATGACCATGACGACGCTGACCCGGATTTCAACGTAGAACGGGTTCCGCCCGGTGAGCCTTCCAGTTATCTAATGAGATCCAAGGCGAATTCGCTTCGATTTTCATTTTTGGGTATTGGGTGTTGGAATCTGCGAAGAGTTGGGGAAGATGAGTACGCGGAAGTTGAATCCATACTGGTTATAGTCGACCTGATTGTCTAGAAGCAACACGATCGGAGATGTGGATTCCGATCGAGACGTCGCAGTGGCCTTCGTCGGCGATGACCCTATCGAGTTAGTAACGGTGGCGGTTGTTTGATGACCCTATCGCTGATGACCCTATCCGCCTCCTATCATGAAATTGGTGGAGTTCATAATTCGGATCAAGGGAGGAGGGCTAACGTGCGGAAAGGGAGGGAAATAAGTTAATTTGGGTCATTATGAACAATTATCCTATACTCTATAGCTATATATTAAGTTTACCATATTATTTTGTGTGATTATTTGCAAGTTCTCTAGCTATTCAATTGCATGTTATAAGCTTGAAGACACTGGCGAAGGTAAATGGGATGTCACCCCAATTTTTTTTGTTTATACAAGTGGGGGTTATATGGTGTATAGTTATATAATTTAGGTGATTAAATTTCATTTTTTGTATAATTATAACCAAAATATATTATCCAATCTACTACATAATAAAATTGGGAAACTAAATAAGTTCAACCCAAACATAAAAACTTACCCACCACCCAGTGTAACTATGTAAGTCTACAAACACAAAGGCAAACCCAATTACCCAAACTTAAAATTTAAGAAATTTAAAATCCCTGTAAGTATGAACTTTTTTTTCCTTTGGTTCTGTGCTGGGAATTGCTCTTGATATATGTTTTTTTAACCTATAGTACTTTTATTCGGATGAATCTGAAAGCCCATAAGAAACCATAGTAGCAATTCATTATGTTATTTCATGACATTTCCCCCCTTTAAACAGGTTAACTGCATTTAGTGTTTTTTGCTCAAGATTCAATTATACTTAATCTTTTGCAATAAAATAATACTTATCATGTCTACACCATAACCTTATTGCTTTCCGTGAAATTATTTTCTCATTGAATCCGATACATTTTTGTCTTCAATTAAGTAATTAATTACAATAATCATCATGTGTATCATGTCTCCAAACTATATTATATGAATGATGAAGATATTTGAACCGTTCCCGCCACTTCAAGTGGTAAATCATGGCTTCACCACTGTTTAGGGACTAAGAAAGAGTTGAGCAAACGTATGTTGGCAGAGAGGTATATGAAAAGCTTTAGTCTGTTTTTTTTCTTTATTCCACTAACATTTAGAATCTATTGTGTTCAATACTCCAAATAATACAAAATCACAATTTTAGGTCTCAGTAATCAGAATACATATTATAGCTTATAATCTAAAGGGCAAAATATGATCATGTTTTTCAATGACAAATGAAATATATAGATATAATTGAAGATATATTATTTATGTGTTAGATGTGTTTTCTCTTTTTAATGAACATTAGAAATTCGGATGACCAAAAAAATAAAATCTAAGAGCTATGAAAGAATTGGCTCATAATGTTGGCTATGTTAGAGGAGGTGGAGTGACAAACGCTTGGTTTGTTTTGTTTTTTTTCTTCTCCATATTTTTTAGATTTTATGAAATTAAAGATTTAAACTCTAAATGACGATCTAGCGGTGCTCGAGTAATCGTACCATGCCGTATGGTTTCTATCATTAAGCTTTCTTAGTTGATATTGGTTTCCTAATTTGTTTATGGCACTGCGTCGCCTTTTTGGTCTTTTTGTGATATGTTCTTGGTCTATCCCTCTTTCAGGTTGGCTAACTGTGGCCCCGTTTCTGAAATATAAAGAGTTCGGATGTCTAAAAAAGAAAGTCTAAATAACGAATAAATTAAAATTTTAGATATCATTTTTCTAATAATTTTTCTAGATCTGATTAATTAGAAGACTAATGCCCAAATTTAAAAGGTAAAAAAGTCGTTTGAAAAGTTTTAGAATCCTATTATAATAAATTTAAATAATACAGTATATAATCACAATATTAGATTTCGTTAATCACATGACTATATTAGCTCAAAAAAAATTCTTCTCATGTTTTTTTAATAATATATGAAATAAATTAGTTGTAGATATGCTTTCTCCGTTCCTGAATAATTGAATGGATTGTTTTATTGTTTTCAGTATATTTAATCTATGACTTATTTTCTTGAATTATTTGATATTTAAAGTTGAATAATTCACACTTTTGTGGCTTGTTCTCGGTCTATCCCTCTTCCAGGTTGGCTAACTTTGGCTCCGTTTATGAAATATAAAGAGTTTAGATGTTTGTCTCAAAAAGAAACTCTAAATAACAAAGAAATTAAAATTTTAGATCTCATTTTTTGTTATTTTTTAGATCTCATTAGTTAGAAGACTAATACCCGAATTTATAAGGTAAAAAAGTCGTTTGAAAAGTTGTAGTCCTATTATAATAAAAACTGTAAATAATACAGTATATAATCACAATATTAGATTTCATTAATCACATGACTATATTAGCTCAAAAAAATTCTTCATAGTTTTTTAATAATAGATGAAATATACTCCATAAATTAGTTGTAGATATACTCCATCCGTCCCTGAATAATTGAATGATTTATTTTACTGTTTTCAGTGTATTTAATCTATAATTTGTTTTCATGAATGTATTGACATTTAAAATTGAATAATTCACATATATACCATAATTTGAAGTATAAATTTTCTAAATATATATATTTGTAAAGAATTTACTATTTTTCTTGGAAAAATTTTGAGCCAAAATGTAAAATCAAAATCAAAATCTTTCAATTATTTGTATGTTGGCTTCGTTGGGAGGCTCGCGTAGTTTGTTACGTCAGCTCCAAAAATCATGGCAATATTTTACCACGGATTTTGACTAGCTCAATGATAATAACCGACGAGGATTTGTT
Source organism: Stellera chamaejasme (assembly GCA_024586325.1). Lineage (NCBI taxonomy): Eukaryota > Viridiplantae > Streptophyta > Magnoliopsida > Malvales > Thymelaeaceae > Stellera > Stellera chamaejasme. Next base: position 4,512,739 of record CM044982.1, on the reverse strand, counting down.
CAGTCATCTAGCCATCATGATTCATGATCTAAGGAATATGTAGCAACGTGGAAGAAAAAGAGGATGTGGCTGCTTGTTTGGGTTTATGGAGGAGGACATTGGACGGAGGAAGGAGGACATTGGCCAACTTTAGGGTAGGGTTATTAATGGACAAGGTCTTTAAAGTTCGAGCTCAAATTGGGACTTATTGAGTTCAAATCGAGCCTAAATGAAGTTTGATAAGTTAATGAGTCGAGCTCGAGCCCAACGATACTCGACCTTATCGAGTATCGATACTTAACGATACTTATCAAACCTCTTGAAATTTTTTACTATATTATAATTTATGTTAGGTATAGTAGTGTTTTATTAATAGTAATAATCATGATTAGTAAAAATTATCAATTTGAGTGTTTAAATATTTATATATTTTTTTATTATAACATAGTTTACAAAGTTTTAAAACAAGACTATCGAGCTATTCGAGCCGAGCTCGAGCTTACTTCGAGTTGAACTCGAGTCTAACATATTGGGCTCGAATAGTACCGATAACTAAGGGACCGAGCTCAAGTTTAAAAGGCCGGACTGACCATTTACACCCTGACTTTAGGGCATATAGGAAAAATAACAAAACTTCAAGGATCATAACAAATATTACCATGAAGTCAATTAAGGGTGTCTTCTTCAACAATCTTTTCATCTGATATTCATCCATAAAACATCAAATGGATGAAGGGTGGATGGTGCACGGTTCAATAAGTGACTCGCCTCAAATCACACTGTATGAGTTACTATACTTCTAAAAAAAAATCTAATACATTGATTTTTAAGTTAATTTGGCTCCAATATATATATATATATGATTTTTTTCTTCATTTTTTTAAAAGTGAAAAACTATATATATATATATATAGTTTTTTACTTTTTTAAAAAATGAAAAATAAATATCAAATTATCATTTATATGTAATTTTTAAAAGTTTTTTAGCTCATCGATAAAGTTAATAATAAATTAAATTCAAAAAAAGTAAGTATCATCTTTTAAACAAAACTTTTTAAGAAGGCAAGTAGGCAACCTGAAAATGAATTAAAAATAAATAAATAAATAAACACAAACCCAGTGGAGTGAACACTCTACTTATTACTCCTCCATGCGGTCGGCAAGTATCAGCATCTACACGACGGCCATACCAATAAGCATTCAGTGATCCGAAACCTTCGACCTAAAACCCCAATTTATTCATTCCTGAAGAACAAGTTAATGGATCCATTCTTGGAGATTCAAAATATTCAAGCTATCAAGAGATGCAGAAGAAGCAGCAAGAACTCACGACTCCACCTCTTTTACTTCTACTCCTTAACCATCATCACCTTAGCCATTCTCTTCTCAGCCCCACTTTGGTTATGGTCTTCAACCAGAACCGCCAGAGCTTTTCTCCTCATCTCCCTCCCTAAATTCGCTTCCTTTTCACTTACCCCCACGTTTCTGTTCATCATTGGCAACCTTATAGTTTTCATTCTCGTCGGAGAATCTAAGATCTTCCGCTCCGGCGCTTCCGTACCCAAAGAAAAGTTGCAATCTTTCTCTGTTTCCGTGTCGGGAGGGAATCGAAAGGGGGCAACTTCCCATGAAAATGTGGACAATTGTATCCATCACGCTAATGGGACCATTTTAGTTGCTGAAGAGAGGAGAGAAATATGATGAGGAGAAAATGAAAGATTTGACATATGAACACGACTTCAACAAAAGAGCGGATGATTTCATCGCCAGGGTGAATACGCAGAGGAAGCTTGAAGCGAGACGGTTGCTTTTGTAATTTGTAGCTATTATCTCAATCTTTAAGAAGGAAGGGTTTGAGATCAGATTACCAATGATTTTGAGTTTTCTCTGAAAATCATTGCAAGGGCCATGTTTTTCCCTACCCGGAAAGCAATTTTTCTGTATACTACGGGATACACATCTATTCGGCTGGACTATTAAAAAAACGTCGGTGGAAACGGTGACAGTTTTCTGATCATTCTCATCGGACCGTCCAAAAGTTGTTCAATTCTTAATTCGTGGGCATGGGATGGGATGTCTGTAATTGAGCTCTGGGCTGAGTGCTTCCCATAAACGTTATCCGAAGTTGTTTGCTAGATTGGGATTACCAGAGACAGACACTGACCAGTAACACTACCGGTGTTTCAAAATCTTGCCAGGAGAACTTGGCAGGGGATCCTAATCCTGTAGACAAAGGCAGGGGATTTTTCTTCTTTTTAGTTTTATGTTCTGTTGATTATCTCTCATGGACCCAAGACAACATTTTGACTACTTTCCTTATTCTGTTCATTTCATTCAATGTCATGGATACTTCTGGAATTAACCTCCCAATCCCTAATAGTTCTGTACACTTGTACTCAACTTTTAATAAACTTTGCATCTCAAGTTACAATTATAGACTTTGCTGTCTCTATCAGTTAGCTAGGAGATGTGAAGTAATGATAGGTGGCGGCACTAAATGTTGATTAAAAGGATGCTAATTTCAGCAGGGTAATTGAGGAAAGGGGGCTTGTTTTCCGATCTTCTTGGAAAATATGGACATTAACAAGCTGCTTAATGTTGTCTTACCTCCTCTCACACTTCTCGTCGTCATCTTTCTGTGGCCAGTATTTCTTCTCTGGAAGATTTTTAGCTTTCTTAAAACCTCACTTCAGAAGGAGAATTTGGCTGGAAAAGTTGCGCTAATAACTGGAGCATCTTCTGGCATTGGTGAAGTAAGTATCACAATTTCAATTAATTCAGCAAGAAGCAGTTGACCTTTTTTTTCATGGAACCAGTCAATATGTAAAATTACTGTTTTGTTTAGCACCTGGCTTATGAGTATGCAAGGGGAGGAGCTTGTTTAGCTCTTGTGGCCAGAAGGGGAGACCGTCTTTGCGGTGTAGCTGATAAGGCCCTGCAGCTTGGATCTCCCGGTGTCCTTTCTGTTGTAGCAGATGTATCCAAGATGGAGGACTGCAAGAGATTTGTTGATCAAACTGTGAAACACTTTGGCAAGCGTAAGTTCAAGTTTTTTCCATCTAAACAGATGTTGTGAGCTTGACAAAATGACTGAAGTCGGGTTTATCATTTGGTTCACTGTGCAATATAACAGTAGATCATCTGGTGAGCAATGCTGGGGTCACGGAAGTGAAGCTGTTTGAAGAAAATGGAAATATGGATAGTCTTGCTACGATAATGGTTGGCGGTCTCCCCTTTTTTTCTGAAAACAAAGAATGAAGCTTCTTCTTATGCTTCAATATTCTTCAACAGGCACGGTAATTTGGTAATTGAGCATGACATTTTTGTAGGGCATAAACTTCTTTGGTTCAGTCTATGCCACCCATTTCGCAATCCCATTTCTCAGGAAGAGCAAGGGGAAGATTGTTGTCATGTCCTCCTCAGTTGGATGGCTTTCTCTTCCCAGACAAAGCATCTACGATGTGAGAATCTGTATCCATTACCCTTCTGTTTCTAGTTATACACTTAAGAGTTCATGCTTGTGAAGCAAGATAACCGGTTTCAGGCGAGTAAAGCGGCTCTGATAAGCTTCTACGAAGCATTGAGGATGGAGTTAGGCACTGAAATCGGTATAACCATTGTGACTCCTGGAATGGTGAAGTCAGAGATGACCGAAGGCGAATTCCGATCCCAGGTAATCAATCAATCACTTGCAACATTAACTGTTTCTGTAGTAGTTGCAGTTGTTTACTGGTTTGAGTTTCAATCAACTGTCAGACCAAACTAGACTTTGTGCAATCTGAACAAACGGAAACTTGCGCAAAGGCGATCGTGGAGAGCGTTCGCCGTGGCGTTAAATACCTGACAGAGCCTTCCTGGGTTCGGTTACTCTTCCATTTGAAGCTCTTTTTCCCAGAACCATATGAATCCATCTGCAGGTGGATATTTGTTGGGAATGGCGGGCAAGCAGACAAAAGTTCTTAAAGATCAGGCTTGTTAAGCTTGCCTGAATGAATATTGTTGCTATCAAGTGGCAGTAGATCAACAGCTGTAATGGTAATGAAGCAGCAGAGGCATGTAGGAATGGGATGTTGATGGACAACAACCAGAATGATCATGTAGCTAGCACTACGTGTACCCCAAACTCTTCTTCCAACTGTATCATCACTTTTAACACACCATCCCGTCATTTCTATTCTCTCCTTTTCGCTTTACATGTATTAAATTTGAAAGCGATTCTCTGTCACAGTACATCTTGTCTTTCACCAATAATGCAAAAATATTGCTCCCAATGGAAATTAAATTCAGATTACTTTTGGTTCATGTATTCTAATAATTAGTGTAATATGAAAATTTAGAAAGTACGAATGATGAAAAAGTAAAGATCCTTGAACATTCAAAATACTTAGAATCTTTTGTTTGGTTCATTTTCTTGCTAATAATCTCATGTTTGTTATAATTTGAAAGTTTTTTTTACTAAATATGTAATTTTTGTGGACTATTTTGTAAAGTTTTGTGAGTAATGAAAAGTTTGATGGCTTTGTTGTAATTTTCAATGACAACATTTCTATAGATTCTAATAAGGGTAAATTACAAAAAAAAACCCTAAGATTTGGTCAAATCTTCAGTTTACTCCATTTATTTTCAAAAATCAACAGTTACCCCACTGAGGTTTGGTCAAATCTTCAGTTACCCCCTTGACCGTATATGGTGTTAGTTGACTCTTAAGAATTTTAGTACTAATTACACTAATTATACTCTGAAACATTTAAGGGGCAGCCCGTGCTCACCTGTGTCATATAGCAACATGAGCTCGCCTGCGTTTCTTCCGCCTGAGCTCGTTGCGTCATGACAGTGACCGGACAACAACGACGGCTAGGTAAGGTGCCCGGTTTGAGAGGGAGAAAGGAGAGAAACAAAATATTTTGGTTGAAGTATTAGGGTAAGAAATATTGGTGACAATAAGAGCAGTTAATCCTAAAATTCTTAACGGTCAACTAATAACACAAACGGTCAAATGGGGTAACTGAAGATTTCACTAAACTTCGGGGGGTAACTGTTGATTATTGAAAATAGATGGGGCAAACTGAAGATTTGACAAAACCTCAGGGGGGATTTTGTAATTTACCCTTCTAGTAATACCATTTCTTTTCTTTCTTTCTTGGGTAAATTACAAATAGTACCCTAAGGTTTAGTGAAATATTTAGTTTGTCCCCTCTATTTTAAAAAATCTTCAGTTACCTCTTTGAAGTTTAGCGAAACATTCAGTTACCTCCTTGATCATTTGTGATGTTAGTTGACCATCAAAAATTTTAGGATTAACTACTCTTATTATCGTTAGTATTTTCAAATCTAATACTTCAAACCCAATATTTAATTTATCTTCTTTCTCCTTTCCCAATCGGCCATCCCTACCAGCCGTCATTGTTGCCTGACCGCCGCAGCAACACGGATGAGCTTAGGTTGCAACGACGCAGACGAGACCATGCCGCCATGATGCACGTGTGCCCAGATCACGCCTTAATTATTTTGGAGTATAGTTAATGTAATTACATCTAAAATATTTAGCACTTAACTAAAACCACAAACGGTCAATGAGGGGTAACTGAAGATTTCACTGTACCTCATGAAGGTAACTGAAGATTTTTAAAATAGAGGAGGTAAATTAAAGATTTCACTAAATCTCAGGGGGTATTTGTAATTTACCCAACTTTCTTTCTTTTTTTAAAAAATAAAATAAAAGTTTCATTTCAAATCATGGGAGAGTTGGTGATTCTTAGTCTGAATAGTTGACAGATTGTCAAAATAAGTAAAATTAGTTCCCCTCAACCAAACAAAGAATCTAGTGGATTATGAAAATCTACATGATCCTCCGTATTCTCAAAATCTTTTATACAAATATCCTCCTCATAGGGATGTATGGGAAAGAAATGTAGAAAAAAAAGGGAAAAAATGGATAAAAAAGTTTAATTTTAGGGAAATTAACATTTACCCTTTTGAGATTTGGCATAATTTCCAGTTTTTCCCCTACATTTTTAAAATTATCACTTTTTCCCCCGAGGTTTAGAGAAATATACAAAACCCCCTGAATGTAACTACCGTTAGATATTTCGTTAGATTTTTAGATTTAACTACACAAATTGAACCAAAACTTTTTAAACTAACAAAACCCTTAGTTTTTAGCCCTTCACACTTTCTCTCAAAAGTTTACTCTATTGCTATGGGAAACAAAGATGGAACAGTTGCCAAAGAGAATTGAAGACAAAATAAAAAAACAGAAGTGGTCATAATAATAGATGAAATTATATTCCTTTTTCAAAAGAAAAAAAAAATGAGAAAGAATATTATCAACCCAGCTACAGACTAACGTAGTCAATAGAATTAGCCTAATTACCATTGATTCAACCTTCAAAACTTCAAATACATAAAGAAATTATATCCATAACTACATGTATAAACTCATAAATATAGACAAATAAAGAGCATAAGCGAGGTTGATTAACCTTGCAACACATGATCTTCATGTCCAACATGAGAATCTCCGCAAACATCAGCTCTCCTGAATCTCATCAGTCCAAAATTCCACCGGACAAATGGAGATGACAAGCAACAACAACACATCCAGAACCACTTTTTTCTTCCGTAGTCCCATGGCCATCTTGTACCTAGATGAGATGGCCAAATGGACCAGAGATGGCCTAGGTTTCGTGATTTGAAGCCATTGGCTTTAGTTTCCGGCGAATTGGAGGTTTGAGCGGCCAACCGAGACCATTTCCGATGTTTTCCGGTGGTTTCCGCCGTGTTTGGCGATGGGCCAGGCCGACGCGGCGGGCGGCAGGATGGCTGTGGGTTTGTTAGGTTGTTTGAAACTTTAGAGTAATTGTTTTAAATTTCTAACTGTTGGGTGTGTGTATAAATGGTTAGTTTTAAAACTTTAGGTATAAACAGATTTTTTTAAAAAAGCTGAGTTGCTAAAATTATCATTTGTCCCCCAAGTTCATTAAATTTAACAGAGTCCGGATGGAAAAGGTTGTGTTGGCTTTCAGCCCCAACACTTTCAACTCACTAGCGGTGTTGAAGGGCATGGTGTGTTGGCAGGTTGAAAGCAGAGCGCGATTGGAGGGAGAGAAGGCATCACTAGCGGTGTTGAAGTGGAGAAGGTGAGTTGAAAGTGTCAAGGAGTAAAATTTTATGGATAAATTGTTAGGGTTTAAAAAGTTTTGGTTCAATTTTTATAATTAAACCTAAAAATCTTACGGAATATCTAACGATGGTTAGGCTTAGTGAGGGGGAAAAAAGAGAATTCTGAAAATGCACATGTCAAACACCATAAGGAAGGTAAATGTTGATTTCCCTTCATTTTAATAGCCAAGACAGGACAAACAAACGCAGAAAATGAAGGGTGAAATATTACAGTTTAGTACTTCTACTACTAACCCAAGGGCAATTGCAAAGGTTTCCTTCCTCTGCCTTATCTGTCGACGACGCAAAGCTCATGAATGATGGAGGAGGTTCTTCTGCTGCCGAATGCTAGAGGTCTTGGCTTCCCCGCCTACTCGAAACCACCAGAAAACTGTTCTGCTAAGCTCCACTCAGTGAACAAATGCACCCAATTAAACCACTTCAAGAAAATCCATGCGCAAATTCTGAAAGCATCTTTAACCCGACTCGACCCACAGCTCACCAAGCTCGTAGAATCATTAGTGGAGTCTGCTCACGTTGAGTACGCCCGCCAGGTGTTCGACCAATTGACTCAACCATCCACATTCGCTTTCAATAACATGGTCAAAGGCTATGCGGTCAGTGGTTTAGGCGATGAAGCTTTGGCTCTTTATGCCCGCATGAGGTTCCAGGGCGTCGACCCAGATGGGTTTACCTATCCTTTTCTTCTCAAAGCTTGTTCTAGTGCTCATCAAGTGAAGGCCGTGCATTCGCTTGTTCTGAAGGGTCAACAATTTGGAATACATTCTTTAACGTCCTTGATCTCTTCTTACTGTGCTTTTGGTGATGTCGAATACGCCCATTTGTTGTTTGACAGGGTGAATGAGAAAAATGTTGTAACTTGGACTGCAATTATAGCAGGGTATGTGAAACAAAAGAGGTTCAAAGATGGGATTATGTTGTTCAAACAAATGCTGAATTCTGGGGTTGAGGTCAATGAACTGACGCTGGTTTCTGTGCTCTCAGCTTGTGCCAATCTGGGAGCACTGGAATTGGGGAAACAAGTCTATCAACTAATCCGTCGCATGAAACTGTTCTTGAATGGAAAGCTCGGCGCTGCTCTTATTGACATGTTTGCCAAATGTGGTTGCCTTGAGGAAGCTACTCAAGTTTTTCAAATTGCACCTCAAACAAGTGTTTGCGTGTGGAATGCAATGATCGGTGGACTTGCAGTTCATGGACGTGGGACTGAAGCACTTGAGAGGTTTAGGCAAATGCAAATGCATGGGACAAAACCAGATGCTATCACTTTCATTGCAGTTCTGGCTGCCTGCAGCCATTCAGGATTGGTGGTGGAAGGAAAGAAGATATTCTACATGATGGAAAATGTTTACAAAGTGAAGCCAAATGTCAAGCACTTTGGGTGCTTGGTGGACATTTTATGCAGGGCAGGGCTTCTTAATGAGGCTTATTCAGTCATAACCATGATGCCAGTGGAACCAAATCCTGTGCTCTGGGGAGCTTTGCTCAACGCATGTGCAGTTTATAGAAATGTCGAGTTAGCTGAGATTGCGATGAAACAACTGATTCATTTAGAACCGTTAAATGATGGGAATTATGTCTTGATGTCGAATATTTATGCTCTGAAAGGGAAATGGGACGATGCGGCTAAGATGAGACGAACAATAAAGCAGGGAGGGTTTGCAAGACATCCGGGACATAGCTTCATTGAGGTGGATGATGTTGTACACGAGTTCATGGTTGGAGATTGCAGGCACCCCAGTTCTGAGAAGATTTATCATATGTTGGACAGACTCGCTTTCCCGGTTGATCACGATCCTGGGACTATATTCTGATATAGTGATATGTACTGATTCTTAAATGTTGGCCAATTAGGTGCAGATGTCAGCAGTTTGGCGGTAACTCATGAGCCCTCCTCATTGATACACATGGGCATAAAAAATCATTGATCGATGATGCCCACATAAATACGGAATTGATACCTGAGTTGGGTTGACTGCTGTCATTATGGACAAACTGCCACCCAGCTTCCTAGATATGTATTGTTGAGTGTATCTTGTCAGATTCTCAATTCAACCCTTTTGCTCATATTGGGTTGGTAGGAATAGTACTGCACGTTTCACCATACCTCAGGGACTGGTTTGGTCATCTTTGACAGAGACGGGATCCTCTGAATTTTTTTTATTCCCCTTAAAAAAGCCTTAGTTCCAGTTAATGTGCATAAAAGGTTGCCTCCCTCAAGAGTCAAGCCCATTGGTCTTTAAGTTTGGCTCGTGTGCTTAACGTCCAATAATAATACCTTGACCAGAAAGAAACTCTCTCATTCTCCAATGAGCAGCCTAAGCTTGGTTGAGGCAAAGCTGCCCCCGGGGTTTAGGTTCCACCCTAGAGATGATGAGCTGGTTTGTGATTACTTGTCGAAGAAGGCAAACCACCGGGTTGAGCCCCTGTTTCTGATCGAGGTTGATGTCAACAGATGTGAGCCTTGGGATATTCCAGGTACATAATCCCCATCCTAGTTAATCAAACCTTCCCTTGTTTCATGCTGTTGTCTGATCTTGCAGTCTGCAAAGCTACTATTCTTCGGCTTCCTTTGCTTGTATTTCCCATTTACTTTCTCTTTCTGCTTCAAGCTTCACATACTTGTCGCCGGTACAACTTCAAATCCTGGTTATGCATTGAGCGTACAGAATTAAGCGGTACTCTATTGGATAAATCCACTTTGTTTTTGTCTGTCTTTCACCTGCTATTCACAGGGGAAATGGCCTTGTTATTTTTATTTTTTATTTTAAGTCCTTTAACTTCTCGTTTTCTGGACTTCTTGTTGTCACAAAAGCATTCAAAACTGACCTGGCTCTTGGGCGTTGAATGCTATGTGGTGATTTCACATTCCTCAGCTCTCTGGCGGAGCTGACAGTTTTGGATTTGTAGTATAGTTCCACTGCAACCGAAAGTTTCTGAAAATGATGTTGAAACAATCGGATCCATTGGCTTTCTCTTTCTATCCTTCCACTAACGTGGCAGTGACAACTGTAGAGACCCCTAGCTCTTCATATAGATTTACCAATTTGGATCAACTTAAAGTTGAACTCTGACTTGTCCCATTAATGAAGAATATGACCTCTAGACATGAAATGCTAGAAGTTCTTCTTGGCTGGGCTGTCGTTGTCCAAACAGAATATTGGCAACCTCAAAATATGTAGTTAAAAGTAGCAAGTACTAATAACACATCTCATGTCACCACTTTCATAAATGGGCATAGATGTATCCGCTGTTAGTGTTTTGAATGACAGACCGTCAAGTCTCTCTTCCATAAAAAACAAAAACAAAACAAAATTGAGATATTGGGGGGGGGGGGCATGTTTAAAGAGAACTGAGCCCACTAACCCTGAAATTTATGTGATAGACCTGGTTAAGATAGAATTGTGCAATCATCATCATCTTTGCTGATAGACCTAGTTGTGAAAAGCACAAGTTGTGATTTGTCGAGGAAAATAAAGCAGTTGTTACGAGTAAATTATTTACAGTCAACCATCCATGACCATGGAACTCTATGGATACTTAGTTTTAACTAAAAACAACTACGACAAACGTGTAAGCAAAGCAAGCTCTCATCATTTGTATAAATTTTACTAGTTTTTTTAATGGTGCTCCGTAACATTCGCCCAAACGACGAGGGCGAAAATTGACCCCGTAACGATCTGTTGCTACAGTCCGGCAGCCATTGATGTCAATTCCAGCTAGTAGAGAATTTGAACGCGTCATGTAAACTGGGAAAAGGATAGAGGTGGGCATGTGACGTAACTGCAAGTCTAATTTCTACTAGAATATTTGAGCTAGCGAAAAGGTTCGTCCGTTTAGTTTTATAGAAGTTTTTAAATTTTCATTTCTAAAATTTATTTGTAAATATTTGATCATATACCCAAATTTTAAGAAATGGAAAACATTGTTTTTCAATGATTAGAAAATTCTAGTATTAAAATGAAAACCTTCCAAATAAGATTCCCTAATTTAATACTAGAGTTTTCCAAAGTTTGGAAAATCTTATTTTTCATACCTTCAAATCTAGGTATATGATCAAACATTTACCAATAAATTTTGGAAATAAAAATTTGGAAACTTCTCTGCAACTAAATGGACCCGAACGTACTGGTATTTTCCAAAACAACTTGCTTGGCAAGTAGCATTTCTGTGTTTTTGTAACCTTTGGGTCAAAATAGAACCTGGCTGACCTTTTTTCTGATTGAGCAGAAACGGCATGTGTTGGAGGTAAGGAGTGGTATTTTTACTGCCAGCGAGATCGGAAATACGCAACAGGGGTGAGAAAGAACAGAGCAACAAGGACAGGGTACTGGAAGGCAACAGGCAAAGACAGGGCTATCCTACGCAAGGGCACCCTGGTGGGGATGAGAAAGACACTGGTGTTCTACCAGGGGCGGGCTCCTAGAGGAACCAAGACCAATTGGGTCATGCATGAATTCCGACTCGAAGGACCATTTGCACCTCCAGCCATCTCTGCGCTCAAGGTGCTGCCACCATTCAACCGTATTTATACAGTAACTTCATGTATCAATTTCAACTACTCGTTTAATCTTCTCTGCAATCCAACTGTTGCAGGAGGAAGACTGGGTTTTGTGCCGGGTCTTCAACAAAAGCAGAGAAGTTGTTCCCAATAGCTGGAGCAGTTATCTAGGAGGTTCTCCACTGATCGATTCCTATATCAGTTTCGACCAAACTGAAGCCAACTTAAATCAAGATCAAGTTTCCTGCCTCTCAGCACCTGCCGATATGGAATCCAACCTATTGCTGCAGCAAGCGCATATTCCCAACGCATTTTCCCTACTACGCTTTCCATCCTGACAGAGAACTTCAAGTCAACAGATGCAGCCGACTACCATGGACAAAGCTCCAGAAACTCGGCGCACTACCACAACAATATGAAATTCAGAGCAGTATATACATTTGACATTAACTAGTGTCATCTTCATATGCTCTCCCCCTCACCATGTAGATTACGCAGGTTTGATTTATTCGAGGAAAAGGAACTGATATAACTAGACACGCGAAAGAATTACTCCACAGGACTAATTCTCCAATGTCAGACAGGATGCATATCTCAAGTTCAATTGTCACAAAATTGATCTTAACGAACAAAAACAAGTATTTTGAGCTTAAACTAGAACTAAAACTGCAAAGGGCAGTGAAAACAACAGGGAACAAAAACAAGCAAGCACTGATAAATAGCTTAGAGCACGCAGGCATTTGTGCTCTTAGGTCATCCTTTGGGCAGCTTCCTTCGCAAGGACTCTCTCCTTGGCCTTTGTCTTGGCCTGTGACTTGGAGCCCATTATACCACCTCCCCACTTCTTCCTATACTCATCGTACTTGTCATTGAAGTTGGCCTACAGAAAACAAGAAAGTTATTACATGATGACGAGAAACACTAATGTGGATGATAATTGATATTACCTTGATGCCCTCAAGGATTCTGCTGAACTCGAGCTTGTCTTCATTCCTAACTGTGGTCAAACAGAGGCATGATGCAGTCTTCTTGTGGACGATCTGGTAAAAATAACATATTGTCTAAGTTCCAGTTTACAACTTCATAACCTCAACTGTCCAATAGATGAATACTTACTGCCCCAAGACGAGCTTTCCCCTTCACAATGCAGTAAGGAACCTCCATCTTTCTGCACAAGGCCGGAAGCCAAACAACCAGTTCAATGGGATCAACATCATGGGCAATAATAACCAACTGGGCCTTGTTCTGCAAAACAATGAATTAGAATAAGAAACAACAATAACAGGTACAGTACCCAGATTGAGGGGAAAAAACATAAAGAAAAGATGACTTATTCAACCTGTTCAATAAGGTAAGTAACATGATTGAGCCCATATTTCACGACAATAGGCTTCTTAAGATCGGTTGTCTTCCCCTGAGACTCTTCTTCTGCCCTTTTCAATAGACGCTCACGCTTTGCTTCTTTATCTTCTGGCCTGTATTTCAGTAGCATCTTGAAAAGATTTGATGCTGAGAACGCCATCAAATAGTCAGGGCATGTTTCAACTAACAGCTAATAGAACCATGTAAAATAATCACAAAGAAAAAACAAGCAGAAAGTAGGCATACCAAGGTTCTTATCAAGAGTCTTGGTGAACTGGTTCAAAGCAGGTGGAACCTTCAATCGCTGCTTGAGGATCCTTCTTTTCCTTTGAATCCGAACAACCTTGGGCCACTTGACAAAACGAGTCAAATCCTTCTTGGGAGGCAAAGCACCTCCAATACCAAACTGCTTTGGCCTCTTCTCAAACAAAGGATTCACGACCTTCTCCTGCATAGTCAGATGAAAGCTATAAATACCAATGCATCACCCTACGCAGCATCACAGGAAATATCAGGTAACCAGTTTGTAGTTTGAAAATTTCTCACTTTCTTTTTGGCTGCAACGGCCTTTCCTGTTGCTTTCTTGGGGGCCTGCATTGTTGAACATAAATAAGTACAAGCGCATTAGAAAGTTTGCTGCCACTAAGAATCAGAAAAGCGATTATCTCAAAGAGCAGTAGAGGACCATCAAACTTCAAAGCATGCCCTGAATGCATTCAATGGAAAAAAAATATAACTACATATCACCAATTTTTTTGTTGAAATGCTGGCTTTGCGAAGTTAGAACCAAAATATTGATGCAACACCAACAAATTCAAACACCAGTTACAAAAGATTTTAGCCTTTTAAATATGAATAAAGCCAACACAAATCAACCAACATATAAGGATTTCAAACAATAAAATAAACTGAACACACAAGAATGTTTGTATCAACACCAACTTTGTCTAAAATCCTAGCAAAGCACAGTAAACCAAAACTCCAGAAGTAACATCTGATTCCGTAACAGAACATTATCCGTGATAAAACCATTTCACATACTGCAAATCTATAGCATCTTCTGTTCAATCCCTGGTAAAACAAAGCATCAACTATCGCACCTAAAACGTTGACAGAAAGATCTAAATCCAAACATATGAGTGCCCAAACGCAAGACATTGAGGATGACAAGTGAATCAATGGCAATAAGATCAATGGATCGAACAACTGAAACGACATGAGAGAGTTCGCTTCATCTACAAAGAGAGTCTATGAGAAACAGAAGTCGTTTTCGGCATTTACCATTTCGCGGCTGCGGCTTCTCCTCCAAAGAATGCAGCTGTGAGATTGAACGGCGAGGGAAACCCTACCAGTGCACTAGCCAAAGTGCTAGGGTTTTGTTAATAAATAGATGAGCTTCGGCATCTGAGTTATTAAAATAACATTCACGTGCCCCACAACTTCTATGAAGAGTACAAATATGCGCACTATCTTCAAATGACTTTATTTACACCCTCAACTACAGTGGGCATTTTCATTTATGACTTACCCCAAAATATTCTGACAAACAACATGCCTCTTGCTATTGGGATATTTGGAGATCTTTTCACCCTTGATTCGTTTAGAAAAAACTCAAATAAGTTTATGAAGGAGTTCTCCAACACTTTTGGCAGTGACCCTTGAAGGTAATATTAGGCAGTTTTACATTTTTGTGGTGTTAATTGTATTCGATACCAACATCATTTGAAATTTCGAAATATAGGGATGTTCAAAAAATCCGGAAATCCGAATCGGATCGAGTGATCCGAAGCCGAAAAATCCGAGATCCGTTAAACCGAAAAACTGAAAAACCGTACCTTTGCGGTTCGGTTTTAGCTTTTGATTCATCGAAATTGAGGGTAATCGACTAGAACCGTACGTAACGCCTTTCACTTATGTGAGTCTATGTACCCAGTGGCAGAGCCACATTGTAAGTGGGGTGAGTCATGGCTCCCTTCAAAAATTTAGTAATTAACTAGTAGTATTAATATATTGATTGTGATAATAATTATTTTTTTAAGTTTATATAACTTATGTAAAGTTCATTGAATAAATAAATTGATAATTAATTTTTAATTTGGGCTTAATTGATTGATCAAATAAAAAAAGATGTATTAATTTAACCCAACAATTAACCTAAACACTAACCTACACCTATTCTAATTATAATTCACTTATCTGCCACTTACCCACTACTCCTTAAGCTCTACCTCTCGACTCTGTTGTTGTTTAGAGCTTAACTAGCAGTTTGCACTTTGCAATTATACCACCAATTGCATTGATTCAATAAGGTGAGTTATGTGTGTAGTTTTTTTTTCTTTTTCCATAGCCTCAATTCCTTAATCTTGTCATTAATTTGTCTTTTTTCCATTTTTTTCCATTTTTAAATTTGTTTTTGAATTAAAAATTTTATATTAGTAGCCTATTAGGTGAAATTATTTATTACTAATTTCCTGGTGATAGTTTAGTTCTTTATATTGAAAGGGTGTTTGCTGAAACTTTTAGTACATATTCTATTCTGGAATATTTTGTTGATGTTAAAAAGCAGAGTGTCTGGTTCGAAATTCATAAATAAACAAATGCATGTATGGTAGATTTTTATATCATATTAATTGGTAGTCATATAACAATTTTTGACAAACTTTCTTGTTACCATTTAATATGATTTTTCGTAAGTTATTGTCCTCCCCAACCTAAATTCCTGGCTCTGCAACTGCATTTACCTACCCACACACAATCCTAATCCACCCATGAACCCTAAATTCCTAAATGCAATAGTGTTGTCAAGTAACAACACACATTATAATTGAAAGGACTCTAATCCAAACATGATACTCCTATTTTTTTGTTGTGCTAGGATGTCCAAAACTATTTTTTCATTTAATATATTGATTGAATAACATTAGATCTAGTGTTGATTCATACCCGTTGTTGCTATTCAAACTTGGTGTTGATATTGGACCTTTTGTTCCTCGTTCTTTCCTTTATGTTGTGATTAAAATTTGATTGTGAATTGTGTTCGAACTATAGTGTGGATAACTGTAAACCGATCTGTGAGAAACCGTCATTGTGCGGTTCGGTTCGATTCAGTTCGGTTTATACACATATACGGTTCGGTTCGGTTCCAAATTGGAGAAACTGTCTCATATGGATGAATTTTATTTTTGCAAAAACCAACCCGTCTCGTGAACACCCCTATTGAAATATGTAGCATAATAATAAATTGTGTCAGTTCTATACACAATAATTATTTAAAATTCTCTTTTTTTGTATGCGCTGGGCTCCTTTTTTACGTTAATTCCTTCAAGACGAGAAGAACATAGCAATGCTCACTTTAGTTAGAATGATAAACAAATAAAAGAATAAAAATGTATGAATGAGTTGTGGAGAAGATACCATGCAACGTTATCCTAACAAATGAGACCACCATAGGAATTAGGAAGACTGGTAAATTTGATTGAAACAATTGTTCACTATTTGATTATATGGATATATATAAATAATTAGAATTTTAAATTAAAAATAAGTGGCCAGAGCAATGGAAGATCGAGCTTGTTGAAAAGGCACACGATGCCCTTATTTTATCAACAACGAAGGGGTAGGGAGATATGTTTGAAAACATGGAGGAAGAATTGCAATTTTTAATGAACTTGAAGAGCGTGAACATGGGTTTTCTATTAGTTTTGTGTTTTAGTTTGGGGCCTTTGGGCTCTTCAATTGTGTTTTGGACTCGGAGCTTCGCCCTGAGTCGAACCAAAGGTTTTCCCGGCCCACTGTCATCATCTATGTACCCTTCGATCCATGATTCGATCTCCTTTCTTTTAGCACAAAGGAACTAATATTACATCATCCTCCAACGAAATCAACAACGTTTACTTTTAAAATTGTATTTGACTTAAACTTTTATTAAAAATAATTTGTAGAAAAATTGAATTTTTATATGCATATAAATTTTTAGAGTTTATAAGTTAAAATGTTGAATGAAAAAATCGTAAATTAAATAATGAAAAATAAACTTAACTTGGGATCGATGGAATATTTTTTATTATAAATTAGTAAACATCTGAAGAAACTATGGCACACTAATTAATTACCTTCCATACATTATATATATATAACAATTAAACCTTTGCTACAGTAATGAACGGTTATTGGAAGTTTAGATTGGTTGTGGTTGGGTGCACCAAATTAGGTGGTGCACCCAATTTGGTTTTATTTATTTTTCTCAATTAAATTAATTTAACCATCCTACAATTTACAAATTTCACATGAATAGGGTTTAATGGTTATTAGTTTTTTACAAGGTGAGGTAGGGTGTAAGTTGGAGTGTGCGTGCACAT
The DNA here is from genome assembly GCA_024586325.1 of Stellera chamaejasme. Lineage (NCBI taxonomy): Eukaryota > Viridiplantae > Streptophyta > Magnoliopsida > Malvales > Thymelaeaceae > Stellera > Stellera chamaejasme. Next base: position 4,495,357 of record CM044982.1, on the reverse strand, counting down.
TTGTATTTTTTTTAATTTTTTTCTCAATTAAATTAAATTAACCATCATATCCTACAATTAATTAAATCACAATTCCTACCTCTTACTTTTATATATTATTTTTTCACATTAAATTAAATTAATGAAACATCCTACAATTGTTTAGATGAATAGGGATTAATAGTTATTTTAGTGTTTTGCAAGATGTGGTAGTGTGTAGGTTTGAATTTGTTTCAATCTTCTTACTTAAACATTTGAACATTTTATATTTTCTTAATTGGGTAAAGTGCACCAGTTGTCCTGTAACTTTGATTCATGTACCACTACAGTCCTATTTTAACTTTTTGTACTAATAAAGTCATGTTTTTCAACTTTTTTACTTTGTAGTCATTTTCCATCCATTATCCGTTAACTTTAACGGATTTAGGGTATAAACTCTAATTTTAGCAACTCAAGTTTTTTTTAAAAAAATCTATTTACACCAAAGTTTTAAACTTAATCATTTATATATACCCTCAACAATTACAAACTTTAGAAAGCTACCTTGAAGTTTCAAATAGCCCAACATGACCCCTGGCCCACCTGCCGCCGTTGGAAGTCGCCGCCACCGCCGCCAATCCGCCGGAAACTACTGATAAATGCCGGAAATGACCTCAAACCGCCGCCCCAACCTCCGATTGGCTGAAAACCGTACCCTAGGGCTTCGAATCGCGAAACCTAGGCCGCGATTCGCAAGCCCAGGGCGGCAGTTCGCAAGCCCTAGGCTGCGGTTGAGAGCCCAAGGTGGCGAATCGCGGCCTAGGTTTCGCGATTCGAAGCCCTAGGCTACGGTTTTCGGGCAATCGGAGGTTGGGACAGCGGTTTGAGGCCATTTTCGACATTTATCAGTAGTTTTCGGCGGATTTGGCTGCGGAGACTTTCGGCGGCGGCAGGTGGGCTAAGGGTCATGTTGAGCTATTTGAAACTTCAATGTAGCTTTTTAAAGTGTGTAATTGTTGAGGGTGTGTATAAATGATTAAGTTTAAAACTTGGGTGTAAATATATTTTTTAAAAAAACTTGAGTTGCTAAAATTAGAGTTTATCCCCTAAATCCGTTAAAGTTAACAGATAATGGATGGAAAAGGACTACAAAGTTTAAAAAGTTTAAAAACGGGATTTTATTAGTATAAAAAGTTAAAACAGGACTGTAGTGGTACATGAATTAAAGTAACAGGACTACGGGTGCCCAAGTCCACCACGAAAACTCGACCGCCACCGCACCGGCTGCCGCAAATGGACGCCATCAACCATTTTAATGGCATGTAAGAACCTCAAAACGTTTTTCGGTGGTATAAAGGAACCACTCAAACACACAATGATGGTAAAATTGAGCATTTTTTGGAGTAGTGGTAAAAATGTGCCAATAGGTAAACGTTAGTGGCAAATTTGGAACTTTTCCCCTTTAAAAACATTGAGAATACTATAAACAATATTAAAGATGCAATGGACGAAACACAAAAAAATTATAAATGAAGTATTTAAATACGAAAACTAAAAAAAATAATCTAAGCACACAACAATGATCACATAATTCAAACCATTGAAAATTCTATAAACAATATGACTAAAACGCTAAATTATTATAAACAAAGAATTTAAATATTAATTTTTTTCGAAAAATCTAAGCACCACAACATAAAGTTGTTTTAAGGATAAAGTCTATGAATAGTCCATTAGCTTTGATGTGTGTCATATTTTCGTCCCGTTTTAGGAATTCGTCTCGTATTCGTCCATTTGCTTTAATAAAATATGCATTGTTAGTTCTTCCGTTAAAAGTTCTATTAGAATCGTCATTTTCTTTGTACATTTACGTAATTAACACTTAAAAAATGTTCACTTAACCCAAATCTTTCAAAACCTTTCCAAATCAGATAAGAGACACGCATCAAACTTAAGGGACATGCATCGAAGTTAAGGGACACGAATTCCTAAAACATAAGAGAATTGAAGATAATTGTAAAATATACGATGATTAAGGGCCTATGTGAAATGAGAATATATGAAGGACTAAAGTTATAATTCCACAAGAGAACAAACTCTCTCTATATGTATATGTATATGTATATGTATATGTATATGTATATGTATATGTATATGTATATGTATATGTATATGTATATGTATATGTATATGTATATGTATATGTATATGTATATGTATATGTATATGTATATGTATATGTATATGTATATGTATATGTATATGTATATGTATATGTATATGTATATGTATATGTATATGTATATGTATATGTATATGTATATGTATATGTATATGTATATGTATATGTATATGTATATGTATATGTTATTTGACTTTGCACGGAGATTAAGAAAAGTGGTTGACTAGAGGGTAATAAGGTAAAATTGGTATATAAGACAAAAATAACTTTTCGGGGTGAGAAGGAAAATTGAGGGTAGCAAGGTAAAGTTGATATAGAAAAGTTTCTTTTTAAAGAAATGTTTGAGTTTTGCTGGGACGACCAAAAAATGAATATATTGGATATTTGCTAGGATGGAGGGAGTAATATATATTATTATATTAAAATCAACCACATTTATTTTATGGCCAGAAACAAATTCTTTCTCTATTTACTCTCAAATTTGGAGAGTCAAATAGCAAAAACTATTATGGCTAACATGACAGCTAGTATTGATGGATCAAATATTTGTGCATTTTTTCTATTTTCACTAGTTATATTTGACTTGAGAGTATGGTAGCTAACATTGTTGTAGTTGCTCTAAGGCCTCTCTGTGCCATAAAACAGTGGCCTCAAGTTATTCCTTCCAACGATATTGTCCGCCGCCTCCTCTTTGATGTTGTATTGGACTCCTTCGATCAACGTCTAGCAATTCTCATTCACTCCAAGGAAGATGCAGCAGTATTCGGGCTTTTGGTCTGGATTTCTCGGCGAAGGTTCTCTCGACGTTGATGCTTCGAGTTCGGTCGACATTGGCCTCTATGGAAGGCGCATTGATGTCATTGGTTCCTCAGCCATGCCACTCGTGGAATCTGTTGGACGTAGTTTAGTGAGGTCGGGGGACTTCCTACACCAGCCAATGCCACTATAAGAAATTGTATTTTCAGTGACAAACCATTAGTGATGAAAATGAGATTTGCCACAATATATAAAGGCAAATGTGACAATCCAGTTGTTTGGTCACAATCAATCTACGAGCCATTTTTGAGTGACGATTCAAGTTGTCGTCACTTGTAATTCAACACTAAATTCTATATATTTGTGACAAGTTAGTATTTTCGTGACAATTGATATGTTTGAGCAGTGAAGAGTTAATAAACTAACACAAAAAATGTTTTTAGTGACCTTTAATGCATCGACACTAAACATTCGATAGTGACAACATAAATTGCCTAAGGACCTAATGGGTAGTTTTACCTAAAGTAATTGACACAAATTTACATCTTACGCTGGACACCTTTTAGACACAAAAATAAAAAGGAAAATTGGGGATTTATGGAAGAAGACATACACGAGCTCGAGGGGTTTCAACGAGCTAAAGGCGAGGCGAATTGGGAAAACGGCAAGGAGGAGTAGGCTCGTTTTGATGGGGGGATTTCATAATCAGTTTTGGCGGAGTAGGGAGCCACGATGGGTCTGGGGTTTCGATTTCAATTGGGTGTTTGGGGATTCAAGCTTGGGCCGGTGACACGGTACGAGAGGTTCGATTTCAGAATCGAAGCAAGGTTGCGAGAGGGAGAATTTGAAGGTTGCGAGAGGGAGAATTTGAAGGTTGCTGCGACGGAGGAGAAACCAGTGGAAACTGTAGTTGCTATGACAAAGCAGCTGGAGGGAGAGACGCAAGGCTGAGGGCTGACTATGTTATCGGCAGTGTTGACTCGCCATGAACGGTGGTAAGTGTTGGGTTTATTCCTATATAACTTAGATTTTGATAATAACAACACTTTGGGATTTTTTTGTATAGTTTAGAAAAGTTTGTTGACCTTGTGTAATTCTACCTTTTAATTTACTACTGTTAAAATTGGTTTTGTCTTTTACGTGATTTTAAAAAGCCCACTTCTAGGATATTCTTGTAGCTATCCAATTAAGGGGAGGAATATATGAGTTTTAATAGGTTTTAAACTCTAGTTTGTTAATAAGTTGTTTCTAACGTCTCTTCCCAAGTCCAGCAGATCTTGGTGGAGCATTTCAAGCAACATATCATAAGTCAAGGAATAGAAAGTGACGTTGAAGAAGAAGCTCTCCTCCTCTATAAATCAAGATCAATCATTCATGAAGAACACTACTCTCATACTTCTAAAAAATACAAGCTCTTTCATCTCACAAGCAATCAAGTCAATCTAAAGTTCTCCAGTGCTGTATTTTTGAAGATCAAGCTTATGTTTCATCTTAGGTTCTTCAAATTATTTTTGAGTGAGTGAAAAAGTGCTTTAAACTGTTTTTTGAGTTTTCTGAAAAAACCTCAACAAGTTGAACTTTTCAGAGAAAACTGTTTTGTAAGGTTTTTTGGTGAGCCTCGGGAAAACCAATTATGAGATTTTTGTTAGGTTGTTAGTGAGCCTTGAGAAAACTAATTTTGTGAGTGTTAGGTTATTTGGTGAGCCTTTGGGAAAATCAATGTTAGGTTTTTAGTGAGCCTTGGGAAAACTAAAATAGTGTTTTTGTGAGCCTTAGGAAAACCATTTGTTAGGTTTTTAGTCAACCTTGGGAAAACTAAAATAGGTTTCTAGTGAGCCTCGATGAAAACTAGTGGAGATGTTTTTTTGTGTTAAAGCTTTCTTGTGGTTGGTGTAACTATTTTGAAGAATAGTGAAAGGAACTCTCAAGTGATGAACTTGAGGAGAGGGCGTAGGTCTTATTGACCAAACCTCTATAATTTTTGGTGTCTCTCTCATTTACTTATTGTGCAATTTGTTTCAACGTTTAAAAGTTTTAATTCTGCCTGAAACATTTTTCTCAATGAGTTTATCTTTTTCCGGTGTCAACGTTTTTGTTAAGAAGAAAAGTTTTCGAGGCCAACCAATTCAACCCCCCTCTTGGCTGCCTACTTGGGACAACAGTAAGGTTTTCTTTGTCCATGATTATTCACTTTCTGGATTTAACGAGTTGTGTTGTGATGAATTATCATTTTTTTCCTCATTTGTAATCTCGGAGTTGGTTTATCTTTTGATTAGGGTGCTATCAGACTTTGGTTGGTTCTTGTGTTTTCTTCTTTATTTGCTATGCCATGTTTTCTTTCCAACTATCTCTCAAGTTCTAGCACTATCCCATTTATGCTCTGTTATGTGCATGTTGAGTTTATGATACTTGTATCTACCTTTGAACAAAACATGCCTTTGAAAATTATCAGAACTCATCAGCATTTCTTGATAGGTCTTCATGCAAGTAGATAATACGTATCGTTATGACAGTTTTAAAATTAATCTTATTATTTCCTAGCAAGAGGGTTGCAAGTATATAATATGTGCTATGCCACTTGAAACTTAGCATCTATGATTTACACATGAAGTTGTAGTTTTAACCAAACTTTGACACTATAACCTTGATTCCGATGGCCCCAAGCTAGGTTGTATTAAGGTGCGGTACAATGATGGTGGTGATGATATGTTTTCTGTTCTTTGAATTCAGGTTTAGTAGTTGTTTAAGGTATCAATGTTGTGACATGTTTTTTTGATGCTTTAGTTTAGCTGCTGTTTTTCAATATGATAGGCGTGCGTACCTGGTGGTTCTTACAGCGAAGAGCTCTGGTTTCTGTAGCCGCTGGCTTTGTTGATTTCTTACTAGGTGAGATTCATGCGACTTTTATGTACTTGACTTAATATAACTGGTTGGTAGCCTTTTGAGGTCAATTTTAGGGCATTTCCTGTAATTTCATTTGTTGTAAAGTTAATTATGCTACTTAAGCTTAATATGTGCAGATGGTATTACAACAAAAACCTTCTCGACACTGATTTTGTGCCACTTCTCTAGTAAACAAGAGAGGCAGAAGATAAATGAAAAATCTTGCAAAGAAACATGCTCAGAATTTGGGACAATCGGTTGACAGGTTGCTTGCAAAAGCGTTGGAGCAAGAAGAAATATAGCTTTGTTATTTTTAAGATATTTTGGTTTACTTATTAAACTTTAACGTTGTGAAAGTACTTTGTTATTTATTTGATATTTAAATATAGCTTTTTTGTTTGGTGTATTTGTTTATATGCTGGTTTTATATTTAGGATTTTTCAATTTATTTATTATTATATTATTATATTATATAGTAACCATGATTACATTTATTTAAAAGTGGTTCACATTCCTTAAAAACATTTTCACTTTGTGTCTCTAAATAATTATGCACATTTCATTTTGGGTTGTCCCCGAAAATTTGTTCACTTTAATTAAAATGAATCAGTTTACTCTCAAAAGTTATTAAAGTATCATCACTGTACCTTTTTATTTTCATTATTCTTTTTTTCACAACTTTTTCACCCAATGATATTTACGTCAAAAGTTCAAAACGCGCAATGCCGTACATCCATCTTAATTCAAGTGCTCAGTCAAATCGATCATTTACTTTGAACTGAGGAGTATAGATTTATTAAAATGTAATTGATCTCCTATATTTCACAACGTATTTTAATTAAGACAAAAATGGATCCTCCTTTAAAAAATTTATGGACCCACCACTATACATAATTTTTTACTTTAAAAATATGTATGTCGTAACATAGTAATAAAATTTTCAACAATAATAAGATGCTATAATGTTTGAAACGAAAATATAAAAAGTACAAATATTTATACCTATTTTTGTGTGTGTATATATATGTATAGCTTAATTTTTTTGGGGCCCAAAGCACAAGCCTTGCCTGCTTATAGGCAGGGCTGGCCCTAGGTACAGACAGTTCGGTTCAAGTATCCACAAATTCTTCAAATTGAAACGTGTAGCTGATCCAAGGGCCGACCTACAATACAAGTCATGGGCGATAGCAAAACCTAGAGAGGCGTAAGGAGTAGCCTCTAGGGCGAAGCCGATTTTCCACCGGCTTGCTCTCGGCTACGTATCCCTTGGACCCTTCGCCCGCTTAGAAGCGGATTATGATTCATGAGTTTGTACTATTCTCAGTTAGTGCTATTGATCTTCTCGTTTTTTTGGGATTTTATATCACACGATTTGACTTAATTTTGCAGGTTTGCGAGTTTTTTTATAGCGTCTCTAACATTCACAGCTCTTGCCTGTGTTAGTTCATAGATGGAAATCCAGGGTTGTAAAACGAGCCGAGTTGCTCACGAGCCGTCTCAAGATCGAATAATAGTAAACGAGCCGAGATTAAATTCGAGCTCGTTTATTGTACGGGTCAAGCTCAAACTTACAAGGTTCGGCTCGTATGACTTGTGAGCCTTAAGGAGCCATTGTATAATTACCAACTTACCCATTAGACATTACCCATATAGCAAAAATAGATTTTCAGATAAGGTTTTGAGCCTATTGAACCGAGCCAATTTGAGCTACTCGTCTTTCACAAGATTTCGAGCCTGCCGAGCCTTCAAGCCGACCCCAAGCTTGTAACGAACTGAGCTCGTGCCGCATTTCACGAGCTCAATGAGCCCAAGTCCGAGCCGACTTAAACACACTCTAGCTCTAGACTCATGAGCTCAACTCGGCCCCTTTACACTGGTAGATGGACCTGGCCCGCAAGCTGCAATGTTCGTCCGTTGATAAAATGTTTGATTTTATTTTTTACAGCGTGCGACCAGACAGTGAAAATAAAATAACAGCTCTGGACAGGTGTCGAGAGTTTGGCACTTTAGCAATTCGCAGCAAGAAGCACCGAAGCCAAAAATTTCAGCTTTGCCGCGAGTCATTCCCGATACCCAAAATCAAATCTTTTTCATTTTCCCCGCTTCTCTCCATAGATCACCAGCTACTGAAAAACCCTCTCCCTCCACTGATTGGTTCACTGGCGCGTTCCTTTGGATCTGTATCTCCCGAAATTCCCAATTCCTAGAATTACCTCTAGTAAGCGTACCCTCTTCGCTTGATCTCTTGCGGTTATGGCGACGGAAACCCTAGAAGAGAGTAAGTCGGAGGAGGTTAAAGAAGAACAGGTGAAGGAGACGGAAGAGAAGGAGAAAGAAAGCGCTGAGCTTGCTGAGAAGAAGGACGAGAAAGAGTCGGAAGCTGAGGTCTTCGCGAAGGAGGAAGGAGATAAACCAGAGGAGACGTCCAAGGAAGATGGTGAGTCAGAACTGGCGAAGGAACGTGATGAGTCTCTAGAAGCAAAGAAGAGTGCAGAAAATGGGAGTCCTGAGAAGGAAGAGAGCGAATCTGAGAAATCTGTTGAAGAAGACGAGGATAAATCTGGTGAAGAAACGACGACTGAGAAGGAGCCTATTACGAGCACCGAGAGGCCCGTCAGGGAAAGGAAAATTGTCGAAAGATACTCCGCTCCTTCAATCGCCAGGTCTTCCTCACGCAAACCTGTGTCGATTCAGAAGGTATCTTAAATAAAATTTCATATTTTTCTCCTAGTTGAGTTGTTTCTTAGGGGTCGGTAGCTGAGTTTTGTTTCGGTTTGGCATTTTAATTTTCAGGGTCGTGGAACCTTGCTTAAAGACATTCCAAACGGTAGGTACTAAGTCACTCTGTTCAGCATCGCCATTCTCTGGGTTTTTTGGGGGCTTAACTTTTGTTGCATTCTGCTTGAAAAACTTATCAGAAAAGCGTGGTTTGTGGCTCTTAGGTTCAAGATGATAATCTTTTTCCTCAAATCAACATAATAAAAGGTTTTTAGATCTGCCATCTCCTAAACTAATATATTGAAGCATACAACTCGAAATCTGAATGGGATCAAGGTGTAGTATGATGATGATAACTCTAAATCTGAATGGCTATAAAGGTGAGGCTAGCAACAATAAGCGAAGTTTACTTGGTAATTGGGGCTTACTTTTGAACCAAGTTACTCTCAGGAATTGATGGTCAAAGCAATTCAAAGCAATCCCTTGAAATTTCAAATGGAAAATGAAAATTTTGATGGTCAAAGGCATTGTTATAATCCCCATGGTCGTGTACATAACTGAATCAAGGTGCTTGTGTAGGAGTGCAGTTGTAAAATAACCCTGACTTTGATAACAAAACAGGGTCATGTGTATCTTATATATCATTGTTTAATGTTCGTAAATCATCTTGAGTTTGTTTTGGATATTGATAGAAAGAATTATCCATGGATAACACAAATATTGTTCCCTTTCACCTTTGCAAAATGGTAGTTATTTTTTACTGCTTTGCTGTTGTGAATTGATTCAGTTGCGTTCAAGTTGTCAAAGAGGAAGGCTGATGAGAATCTTCAAATACTTCATATGATACTGTTTGGGAAGAAAGGAAAGGTAGTGGGGGTTACTAGTCCTTTCAGCTTTTATTCTGTCACATATACTGAAATTCTATTCTTGTCCCTTTTTCTTTTGCAGCCTCAAAGTGTCAAGAGAAATATAGGCAAATTTTCAGGTTTTGTGTGGGTGGAGAATGAGGTACTTCATGTTATTCAATTTTTTTTTAATATATGATTGTGTTTGATTTTCTTATTATGGGTTGTTTTGCAAATTGATTATTGGAACTAGTTCTGTTTGCTTGTGTAAAATGATGCTATAAGAGCTACTGTGGACGTTTGTATTTATGTGGTTCTTCTACATAATCAGGAGAAACAAAAGGCAAAGGTGAGAGAAAAAATTGAAAAATGCGTGAAAGAAAAATTGGTGGATTTCTGTGACTTGCTCAACATTCCAGTTAATAAAGCAACTGCAAGAAAGGTGAGTTAGAATTACATCTTATATCCCAGCTCTCTTAGCATAGCTTTGTCTCTTACATCTGAAATGGAGTTGCCTTTGTTTCTAGGAGGAACTGTCTGCCAAAGTACTCGAGTTCTTGGAATCCCCTCATGCTACAACTGATACTCTGCTTGCTGATAAGGAGCCGGTATTTGATTTTATTAATCTTTCATTCTTTTAGCCTTTTGTATTTTACATAAGTTAAGGTATGTTTAATGTAAATTTTGAGTGTCATTAATTTTCTGCGCATCTTTACTTTCTGAAGGAAAAGGGTAAAAGGCGTAAAGCCACACCTAGTAGAAGTGCTGGCCAAGGGGAATCATCAATGACACCCGCCAAGGTTTGGTTTTGGTAGCTATCATGCATTTTGGGCAGAAAAGAAGTAGCATCACACATGAGTAATTTATTTGCATGTTCTCATCACTTATTGTGGGTTATCGTGGTTTTCCATGCTATATCTGGTGCTCGTTAGTTGGAGTCTCTGAGGGGTCCCAATGGTTTGAATGTCAGTAGTTTGAAAAATAGACATACCGCCTGTATTGCTTTTGTTATCAGAGACATCAAATGCACATGGCCAGTGCGTGTTACCTGCTTATTCTGGTCAATGAACATTGTTTGGGTATTTGCTAATGTTGAAGGTGTGGTATGACAAGTTAATGATTTTCTTTTGAGTACATGTGCATATTTTCTGATCTGTCTCTGAGTTTATGTGCATCTTTTCTGCTCTGTTTATTCAATATTTGTGTGTATTTTGGCTCAGTTCAGTTGTCATGAAGCTCTTTTAAAGAAAGTATAGAAAAAGCTGTGGCTGCAGTTTTGGATATTTATCTTGTCATTGTAGTATTAAGTGGGTTAAGGAAGGTTATGTGACAGAAAACCTTGCCATTGTTTTCTTTTGCATGTTCAGGCCCTGAAGTGTCCGAGTTGACATAGTTCTGGCTACTAATCTGTATTTTGGCCTTTCATTTTACCAATGTTGTAATGTGTATTCAGAGTTTAGGTGTGGTAATTGGAGGACACACACACACACACAAACATAGCAATTGATCTGTGGTTGATTTTCAGATTTCCTAATACAAGTGAAACTGAATTCTGAAAGTGTTTTCCTTATTTTCCTCCACCTTTTCACCGAAGAGTTGCCAAATTCTTCGGTACATATTGCTAGGGTTTTGTTTGATGGTAGAAAGGGAATTGGAGTGTACCTGTACCTTATATCTAGATGAGAAGCCTGTAGCATTAGGTTTTCGATTTTGTTTTATTTCGGTGTTCTCTTACTCTTAATTTCAAGACAACAGAATTTCAGATCTGAAAATCAGAAGGTATTGAAGTGCACCTGTACCTTTTACTAAAATATAACAAGCCTAGAGCATTAGGCTTTTAGTTATGTTTTACATGGGTGTCATGATACTTCGATAATTTTAAGCTATAGCAGAAAATTTCGGTTCTAAATATCTATATTTTGGTTTCAGGTCGAAGGAGAAATGTTAAGTGGCGTTTTCTTTAAAAGTAATGGTTATTATTTTTCTGATGTTTGTTTTGACTGAACTGATGTGCCTAAATTTGGGATTCTGTTTCAAAAATTAATGGAATAGATTCAAGTCCCATCTAACATTGAATAGTTTAGATACATTGAATTTAAAACCTTTTTAAGAGTTAGCAACAGAAAGTACAAATGGATAATTGTAAAAGTCTTACTGCCTAACATTTGGTCACTTCACATGAAAAGAATTTCTACTGTTTTAAATGTTCCATTCACAAACCAATAATATCGTGAAATCATTGCAATAGGTGCTGGAGAAAGTCATTGAGTGGTACTATCTATACCACGGAGTTCTGTTATTTCATAGCCATATTATACGTTTATGTTAAACACAAGTGTGACACATGGTATTGAAATGTAATGTTATAAAATTATGAGTAGATATAGAGAAGTGATCCCGAGTTGTTAATGAATTAAGTTACTCCTCTATTAAGAACTGAATGAGATGGTTTACACAGAAAGGACCATAACTTGAATAATCTTGTTTTTAGGTTTGCTAATTTGGTGTAACCAATTAGGGGTGGCAATCGGACAGATAATCCGCGGTAGGCTAATATCCGCAAACCGCAAACCAATAGTGTTTTTGTAGGTTAAAAATAGTTGCCTAAATACATTTAGATCCCTTACACTTTTGTAACATAGATACTTTGCTCTTGCGACTTCGCTCAAATCAACCTGAGCCCTGGACTATGAGAAATGGGACTCTGCCCCTATAACTGTAGATTAAGTTCTGAGTTGAGAGATGTCTCTGAGCCAACACAGTTCAGGGAGTAAAATAGATTTAGCTCTATTAGAGCTAGATCTGCATTTGTGTACTTGGTTAGGTAGTTTAGCTTAGAGACGCATTAGAGAGAATATCATATCGAGAGAAGTTCTCTAGTGCCCCTTATATAGTGGAGATCCAAGTAGATGTAGGTATAGTGCCTAAAAACCACCCAGTTTGTATTTGGTTTTGGAATGACATGATTATTTATTAAACGAATCATTGTTCAGATTATTTTGGTTGTCTTTAGTTTTGTGTTAATAAAGAACAAACATAATAATAAAACCCTAGAATGGTAATGTTCCTAAATAACCCTAATCAAGTGTCATAAAGAACTTAGATTGATATAACACATGCGAGACTAGGATAAGGGAAGATTCACATGGAGTATGTGAAGTCTGACTTATGGTTACATAGTGAGATTTAATGGTTCAACCCACTAGTTAAAACTTCAATAATCGTGACATGATTATTACAAGTTTTACACATTAACCATAGTGTGTGTAGTCCTTTACCTGAGACTATAAAGCTCTTCTCGTGATTAGTGGTATACTTTGATTTTAAGCACTCACCTTTCTTGACCAAAGGACAACGCTAGTTTTGGGCATACCAAAAAGCATGAAGTAAGACAGTCATAGGTCAAGATGAGATTCATCACGCCCTTGCCACATGAGCTTATTCTCATGACCAAGACTGAACTTGGTTCAATCAGAGAATACAACAAAGGGACATAACGTGTACAAAGTGTGGTTTAACCCAATTGTTATGGTTTCGCCATAATATTGACTTCTACGTTACTTGGTTAGCAGTGATGTGTAGTTAGATAGCGCTTACTACCTATAATTATAAATGAGAACTCATAATTACTATCAACGTAATGGAAACGTACAAGGTTGCAGGTTAAAAGAGCGAGTTGGGGGTTATTTACCTAGAAACAGAAGTTTAGGGACTTAAGTGTCAACTTGGTGGAAGTTGAGCACTTAACTCCTTGGAGCTGAGTAGGGGTGAGTTCGAGCCGAGCCGAGCCCGAGCCTAGCAGGTTCGAGCTCGAGCTCGTGAAATTCGGGCTCGGCTTGAGCTCGAACGAGCCCGAAAATTCGAGCTCGAGCTCGGCTCGAGACAGGCTCGAGCTTGGCTCGAAGGTTCGTGAAGCTCGAGCTCGTTAGGCTCGCGAGCTCGGCTAGGCTCGATTCGGCCCCAAACGAGCTCGCGAGCTCGTTAGGCTCGTGAGCTCGTTAAGGCTCGCGAACCTTACGAGCCGAACGTTTCGGGCTCGAGCTCGGCTCGTATATTATTCGAGCCTCGAAACCGGCTCGAGCTCAAGCTCGAGGCTCGTGAGGCTCGGCTCGTCGGGCTCGTTAAAGCTCGTGCTCGAGCCGAGCTCGGCTCGGCTCGATTCGTTACTCACCCCTAGAGCTGAGGCACTGAAAGCACAATTACTCCAGTATAAGGAGTTAATGCAGCGCATCTCCCACTCACACATGTACTTAGTAGTTCTCTCATGTCGAGAGAACTGCCTTTCTATTTCTTCTTGCTTATGGCTGAAGAAAACCAACTTCTGCTTTTGTGTCTTTAGGATTATTCCTGATAGTGATGGACCAAGCAATATCAAATGATGCAAGCTCAAAATTTTAACTAAGATCTTGAAAATAAGTAATTTACTAGAGTTGTTGAATTGAATGGTCCTGATGATAAAATAAAATTTTTGAGCTAATTTCTTAATACTAGCGTGACTGATATAAACTCTATCAGAAATTGCATACATCAATCCTTAATTTTACCATTGTTGAACTTGCATGAGAAAAACAAGCCCAGTAATCTTCTCTGAAATTAAGGAAGTGAAGTAGCATTGTGATGCCATGTTTGTTATGAATGAGTTGGCATAGAATTGTTTTCTTCCTGAACTTTTTCACAGGAGATCCCTTCTGATTTGACTACCCTTTTCTGGTGTGGGTTTAGGTGGTTCATGTTTATGTATTCTGGGGACTTGATTTTCTCATTGTTATCTTATCATCAATTCTTTCAGCTTCATTTTGTGGTTGCTGGAGTTAATTGTTTTTAGTTCTGTATTTGTTAACAGAAGAAAAGGCGGACATCGGGGGGTGGAGAAAAGGTTAAGTTTAAAGATGAAGCACAAGCAAGTGATGATGAAAAAGGTGGATCTGAAGATGCTAAAGACGATTCACCTGAAGGCAGTGAGGATGCTGTAGCTCAAAAGGAAGATGATAATCGTGGAGATTGTGACTCGGAGGATGAACTTGAGATGAAGGAGGAAGCGAGCAAGAAATCTTCATCAAAAAAGATCACAAAAGAGGAATCAGGAATTGAGGGTGAAGAGAAACCTACGTCTCAAAAGAAGGCTGCCCCCTCAAAACCGCGCAAGTCTTCTAGTCCAAGCTCTAAAAGGGGTAGTGGTGAGACTGCTGCCAAGTCAAGAGGATCTTCATTGAAAAAACAGAAGGTAGACAAAGAAAGCTTGAAGAAGGATGGGAGTGCATCAGCTCAGGAGAAGCCAGCTGGAAAAAAGACTCAGAAGTCAGCATCCAAGGTTTCAAGCAAGGATCAAGGTTCTTTCCTTTATCTCAACGTCTGTTAATGTTAACTAGCTAGTCCGTTGGGATCTCCAGCTTGATTACTCGTGTCAGTTTACTTTTTATTGCCTTGTTCTGGAAGACCTTTTAGATTCTCAAGAATAAGGTCTTTGTTGTTGTTGTTGTTGTTTATTATTATTATTATTATTATTATTATTATTATTATTTATTAAAAAAATACTTTAAGAAAGGGTTTACATGATAATTGCTATGGCTTGCTATGAATTTGTAACTCAAATGCATATTTGTAGGCAAAGGTAAATCCAGCAAGAAGGCTAAAGAGCCCAGTAGAGAAGAGATGCATGCTGTTGTCGTGGAGATCCTCAAGAAAGTGGACTTTAACACTGTAAGTGGTATTTTATTTGAACATGATTCTGGAAATTACATTGTTTCGTAGAAATAATAATTTCGATCATATATGGTGATGCAGGCTACTCTGTCCGATATTCTCCGGCAATTAGGTATGTCTTAATATTTTCTTGAAGAAGGGATACTTTGTTATTCGTTTGTGGGGTTGGTGCTTTTGTTTTGGTTTTTGATGATCTTACGCTGCTAATTGCAATGTTTTGGTTTTGGTAGGCACCCACTTTAACATAGATCTAATGCACAGAAAAGCAGAGGTAAAGGACATCATAACAGATGTGATAAATAACATGTCTGATGATGACGATGATGAAGAAGAGGAAGAGGGTGGTGATGACATGGAGAAAGATGAAGATGGAGATGATGAGTGAGTAATTTCAGCTAGTCAGGAAGCAATAGATGTGATTGTTGTATAAGCATTGGAGGTACGGTATGCGAGCTGGAGGCAGAGGGGAAGGTGTTCTGCAGTAATTAACATTAACTGGTAATTGAATGTAGTTGTAGGTGTCCAGCAGGGTTCTTTCTCTGTACAAGTACTTCACCTTAATTTCGCCCCTTTTGCGTTTTGTTTTTGCTATTTCGGATCCATATAGATTGCCTTTGGTTGTATTAGAATTTGTAGATGTCTTACGGTTGGTGGATCATTGCAACTTGTAAATCCTAACCGGGGTAGGAACTTGCTTATGAGATTTAGTGTTCAGTTTATGTAAGTTGCTATGTTGCGCCTTGCTGTTTGATGGCATGTTCTGTGAATTTTTGCTGGTGCTACAAATCAATTGCGCCTTGACTCTTTTGCAGGTATTATTGTATTGTATTGTTCCTGATATTGGAAGTCCAAATGTGCTCTTTCTGGCCACATCGCTAAGCAGAATGACTCTTAAGTCGTTAATTTCTTCTAATCAAAGGCAATGTTATCATAATGTGATTTATGCTGGTTGGTTTAAGTGATGCTATCCATCCACCTCACCTCACGTTTATAATTACTCCATCTAGATTAAGATTAAAACTACAGATGTCCCAACTTAATTTTTAATGGCAGTTTAAAGGATGCTTTCAACACCATTTTCTTGGTACAATCACTAGAGTGGTAGCCATCTTACCCTCTTAGCATTTTATCTTAAATGCTGATCTGAAGAAGGCGAATTGATATATCACAATTATTCATTTAACGGTTTCTTAACAGAGAACAAAAATGACATTACAAAACAACAAGCCTGGAAGAGGGTGATTCTATCATGTAGTATATATATAACTTCTGTTTTGTTGTTGTGTTGCAGGGAAGAAGTGAAGACACAATTGTTTTATGGTCTGAAGATGACTTATTGGATACGTTTGTTAAGAGTTGAAGCCTGATGAAGATCTGAGCAACTTATAGGATGCACTGCTACGGCCATGCCGTAGTCCCGACGGACTACCTACACGCAATGGACTGCACCAACCTGACATCATCTCCTTACCATCATCATCATCATCATCATCACTGTCCATCTCCGCCAACACTTGACAGAACACACCAACCTCGCAGGGAAGCCGAATCGGTCCTTCTCCTCCGAACCCGTACACCGTCTCAGCCTCCTCAAGCAACAGCTTGAACAAGGGATGTTTTGCCAGCTCGATCTTTACCGGGAACCGCTGTCTCTCCGGTCCTACGTACACCCAGAAGCACCCTTCTGGAGCCATAATAACCTCCTCCTCCTCCTCCTTCTCTTGTTGTGGTGCGTCGCTCATCACTTGTTGTGCACATCTCTTCCCCAACGCCTTCCTGCATTTCTCACGTATGCTCACCATTAGCATGTTCATCTTCATGCCCCGCCATTTCTTCTTCTTCTTTCGTCCCTCCATCTCCATAAAGAGCTTCCAAGATTCTCAAAATGTCTTCCAGCATTAATACTTAGCCGACCACGATGTTTGCTTTTATATAGCACATGTACGAAAAATTGATTGTTCCCTCAGTAATTAGATAAGCACTCGGTTTTAGGCTAACAAGTCAATAACATTTGGTAGAGGGAGAGAGAGAGAGATGGAGAGAACTGTGGTTCACTCTGCTTTTTGTAGGTGGGATCACTGATGAATGTTAGGTCTGATGAGCAAATTGCCATTACGGACGACGTACGTACCTTAGTAGGATCGTAAAAACATTGCGTAATGCTACAGAATCTATATGGTGTCGGGTTTATATTAGAAAATGAAAGCCAGCCTACATCACCAACATCATAGTAGTGTATAAATATATTATATATCCTTTTCTTTCCTTTTCTAAGCTTCCTTATTACAGAACAAAAAAGTCCAAGCATCACAACATATCTCACGGTGACCTGTAAAGAGCAGATTAGGTTTATCTGATTATGCATGAGCACGTCCCTCATTCAATCTTTGTTGGTTTCACTTGGATTCTAGCTATTGAGCAGGGAGAATGAAGGCAATCATCCTTCAACTTTGATGAGATTTGTCTTTACATGACACAATCTATACAACTTTACAAATCATTCAAACTATCACATACCAATTGGCATAAGAAAAGAAAGAAGAAGTGAACAAACATCTCCGCCAGCCACACACAACTTGTACACATTGGACTTCTGCAACAAACACAATGTAATAGTATTCCTATTTGAAAGCAACCCCCAAGCCCTACAGTACACGCTTGCCTTGTCTTCATAGAATGATACATGAACAGACAACTTTTTTGGGCGCGTCGTCAATCTTCTTCTCTGTAGAGGGAAATAGACAGCTCGCATAAGCAAATACTCGGATATTGTTGCAACAAGGTTTCTGATGTCATCTCATCTGCCACCTAAACAAAACACACAAAGAGAGAAAGCTGGCAGGCAGATGGTACCGCTTAATAGGGTATAATCTGTGGGGTTTTGACAGCCACATGGAAATGTTATAAAGGTTCTACGGTCTCATACACTTGGGACTTTATTTTCAAACAAAGAGCTCAGTGGCATGGCTTTGTTAAAGAAGGGTCATGAGGAAACAAATCCATAATGCCAAAGAAGCAGCCCCGTGACTAGAACACAAATTTTAAAGCTTTTACATGTCATGGTCTGATTGTGAAAAACAACACGTTATTTTAGTCAGTGTCCAGGCATGTACAAGAGTGGTACCACTATGTCTATCTAGAAGCTGAACCACTGTCTTACGTTGTTTACATAAGATTTCAGTCGGCCGGACCATGGAGTAAGCAAAATATTTTCTTTTTTTTTTCTCTCCCTTTTTTTAATAATAATAATAATAATTATTATTATTATAATAATAATTATTATTATAAAGTTTTGTTGCATACTCCTATTATTCATGCTTCCTGAGGGAGGGGCTCACACTCACAAGAGCATTCAACTAGTATCCAGTTAACATATGAATTATGTAAAGACTTAAAGCTTCCAACTACACCAGTTCAGATAATAGAAACACAAATACATGAAACCAAGCATAAGGAGATTGCAGAAAGGATGATAGAAAAACAGAGCGAATGAGTAGAAAATGCATGGCACAATGGTAACTGCAGGGATGCAGCGACTGGCAATCCATTCTGCTTACAGGGCGAGACCCCTGTCCTTATCAGCAGCTAGGCCTATTTACTGAACCTTAATCCCCACAAAGTTCAAGCCATTAACATGAAATTTATATCACCAATATATTTTATAAAATTACTATAAGTTCATGCAAATAGCATAACAAAGTTCTATTCATGGATGCTCTTTATGACAACCCTCTTACGCAATAAACAATTGGGGAGATTAATATCTTTTGACTACCTATATGGTTATCATTCTAGTCTCTATGCATCAAGGCTCAAAGTCTTGACATTATCATGACACTAGTAAATTCAATACTGACGATCTGGTTCTCTTATAGCTCACTGATGAACTTGCCTCCGATAGAGCAAAATGGAGATTTATGAAGACGACCCAACTAACTGAAATAAGGCTTAAATGATAATTTGGCTCAGTAACTTGGATTTATGCATATTCAAACACCAAACTTATTAGAAATATTCAAACACACTGAAGAGTATACATGACTTATGAATAATAACAACTTGAACTTCACATGGAAGCGGGAAAGAGCCAAAAAGATAGTAGATTGGTCAAATATCAAGTAGTAGTGCAACTTTTTCCTAATACATAATTGTTTTCAGAGAATAGTTGTTAACCCTAAATCACAAATTCAAGTACGAAAATCATGAATAACATGAAGCCCTCTCTAAAATAGAACTTTATAACTATAGCATGGGCTCTGTTTTCATCGATTCCTAGCCTGCTATAAGAAGGTTTAAAAGCCAGCTGTTAGAATGATGATTATCACGAGTCTATGACACCAAAGATCAATTCCAATCACTCATTTCTCAGTAGAAACGTGTCGTCAGAATGGTTCTAATTATCACTTCTATCGGTCGTTACCTTTTATGACAGGAGTTTTATGGTCTTTATTGAGCACATGAACCACCCTTTACTGGCATTTAGTTGAACCCCCAAACACCCCTCCCCTCATCCCCACCAACCAGAATTCAAGCCAAAAGAAAAGAGCAACAACAGTGGCGATTTTAAAGAAACCTTTTAAGGTTCATTCAACACTTTCCAATGAAACTTTAAAGAAACAGAAGTGAAAAGCCTACCATCAAGACAGTTGGAACTGAAGGTACCTGCTTTAGTTTTTGCAGGAGCTGGTTGTACAACAACATGCATGATCATAATCCCTCCAGGAACCTCACCATATGGTACTTTACACTGACCAACAGTCTTGTTATTCTCCAAAATTTTACCAGAGCATATGAGCTTGACCTCAGTTACAAACTTCGGAGTTATAGTCTTACCTGAAAACAAACATAAACAGCATTTAAGAAAAGCCAAACAATTTACAGATTGAGCGCTAGTCCTTGAATATTGGCCAGAATAGTTATAAGAGCAGATCTTTTATGTCTCCTCTATCGAGATAAAATCTGACTCTCCTAAAAGTGACTTGATCAGTTGAACAAAATAGTCTTTCATGAGACATGGTAAATGTGCATCATTTAAGCAAATACTCTTTACAGAGAAAAACACAAGAAGGTGCAAATTTTCAGTACCGTGGTACACTTTCATAACTGAAGTATTCATGGAAAAGAAAATTTGACCGAGGTTGTTCTTTTATAAACAGATTATGGTTGCAAATTGCAACGGGCCATTAGTGCAAAGTAAAATTAGGATATTTAGCTGTAGAAGACACTTTTTTTTTTCTCCAATTCAGTTGGTAAGTGCCTAGCCCTCCAGAGAGTTAGGAGAATTATCAAATATGTTTATCATTTATTTAAGAAAATCATCAAAGATGTTTCACATTCACTCAAAGACTTCTCTAAAGTTTTTTCACACCTTAAAACATGTTATACAACAACAGTTCCATTAATAGGTGGTCGGATGATTCATCTTGAAGCTCTTCAACGGCTCACAATGCAAATATATCAAAGCGGCTTCCAGGTTTATGACGCAAATACAAATAAAAGACTCTTCAAGAAATAGACACAGATTCTCATTTCAATCGAGAATTTTCCTTAAAACTTTCGTCGTTCAAGTCACTCCACACATCCCAAATCGGAAGCACTGAACTTCCCTACTTAGTGCAAACTTAGAAATCAATTCCCTCAGCCGAAACCATCTCAAACAAGAAAGGAACCAGAAATAGGGGTACTCTATAAATAGCAGAACAAACCAACAAAAAAAACATAAGCATACAAACCTTTGGGCCAGTCTGAAACTATCCTCTGCTTCAACATATCAACAGTCGACGCCGGTGCGTATCGGAAAGGACCGATATCGGTACCGTCGTAAAGCCTGAATTTTATGTCAACCAATTCCTCCTCCGGCATTTCTTTCGACTTATCCTTCTCAGAACTGGCAGTTTCTAAGCTCAATTAACTCTTCTAAGACTCGATCAACGACCAACCCAAAAGAACAGAAGTTTAACCCTGGACAATTGTTCAAAAGAACAAAGGGGATAGAAAGTTACAAAAAGACGATATTTTGGGGATTAATTATGAGAAGGAAAAAGTGAGGAAATTTGGAGATAAAAACCTGAACTTCTGGTAGCAGTTGATGAATCAATCAAGCTTCTTGTTATGGCTGGTTCTGAAAGATTGGTGTTTGTTGGTGAGCTGAAAGGCAGACCAAATAAGACTTGTCCTCCCCTCGCCGCTTCTAAACGACGTAGTTTAGCCGCCTCGTTTTGGAGGTAGTAGAAAGGTCGTTTTCTTCTTTCAGAGATCGGCAACTCTCATCTTCTCCTGAAACGGCGTCGTTTGTCAAGGTCCCCTCCGTCCTCCCTTGTCTTCGGTCGAAGTCACTCCTCCGCTGCGGGATATTTTCAGACAATCCAAACGTAAATATGAAGAGGAAACTTAAACTCGAAGAAGAGGAGGAGGAGAATCAGAGAGGGAAAAATATGGATATTGTTTGGCAAACGCCGGCAAATCCTCCGGTGAAGCAAGATTACATTTTTCGCAACGGTAACCGACATTTCAATTCAGAAACGCGAAGGTAAGATGAAACTAGGAGGTTTTAAATGCTTTGACTTGTATTCTCTTTTTTGCAGGGAAACGCCATGTTCGGCCTTACTACTTTGAGTTCGTCTCGCATGTCAGTTTCTCGCTTCCTATGTTCTGACCTTTCTGTTTGTTTATGGATTTTTGAATGGCAATGAGTTCCGGGTTTTTTCCTTCTTTATTGTTTTTATGGAACTCAGTTGCATGCAGGTTAATAAACGATGGGAGGGGAAGACAATAGTAGATTTATTTGCCCAGGAGTTCAGAGGCCGGCCTTATGAGTACTATGTAACAATTTGTTTGCGAATTTTTCCAGTATTACATTATACATTTTGTTCACATTCTATATGAGTTCTTTTTTCTGTTCATAAATACTTATTTGGATGATTTCTGTAGGTTAGTGCAGTCAAATGTGGACGGATACAAGTTGATGGACAAAATGTCCCAGTTTCATACATAGTCAAACGTTGCCAGAAGATAAGCCACTTCTTACACAGGTTAACGATTGTTACCGTTGGTCTAATAGAAAGTTGAAACATGTGTAGGCCTGAATTCTTTTTGACAGGGGAGGCTGTGCTTAATAGTTTGGGAGAGTTGAATGGTCTTTATAGTTTGGAGAGTTGAATGGGGCACTTTTAAGTTACTGAGCTTTCTGTTTAGCATGTTGAGTTAATGGATGGACATTTTATAAGTGGACAGTAGCATTGGTGTTTGTTTTGTTTCATTTTCTCTCTGGCCATGCTCTACAGTTCAATACTGAAACGTGGTTTTGTGGCATTGTTCTAGGCATGAACCTCCGGTGATGGCTCAAGATGTTCTGATTCTTCAAAATGAACCAGATGTATTGACTGTCTGCAAACCAGCATCTGTTCCAGTAAGTCTCCAGTTTCTGGAATTTCGCTTTAATTTATGTGTTGTATTTTTGTTATGCCATTATAGATATTATTCCGCTCTAGAGTGTTTTTTTAATTATGGTGCATTTACTGTATATATTTGTGTGTTTGCTATTGTGCTCACACTTCAATTCTTGTTTCATTGTTATATGTGCTAAAGTAGCTAGGGAGGGCATTGTGGTGCTCTATGAAATGAGTGTAAGTTGGTTAGTGAATTAGTGCGTATCTCTATGTCCTTATTTGTTCACATTAGTTAGTGAATTATTTTTTTTATCACTGCAAGTTGTAGGGTTAACTTGTTCAAGATCGTTGATGACAAAATTGAAGACATTTTTAGCTGGAAAAGTACAGTTTGTTCCGAATGTTTCTCTCCTAATATTTGTATCCTATAAGTAGCTTGGAAATATTATAAAACAAGCAAAATTTATTTTTGAACCGGAAACAAGGAGCTCTGATTATTGTGTTAATTTCGTCCATTTTTGGTTCAGACCAAATTATGTTTGCGATTGTCTTTGTGACTGTAGGTGTTCAAAATATAAAATAACTGAATCACAAAGGGAGTTAAAACTTCCTTGGTTTCTGGGGAATAGGTCTCTTACTTCTTCGTCCTAATACTATTGAATAGGTTGACTGAGTACGAAGATTAAGGTAAGTAGAAGAGATGCATATTTTTTCAAATAAGCTTATCAGGAATTATAATTTGAAAACTATAATGAAAATTGCGGGGTCATTAAAATATTGCTTAGGATTGATGGAAAGAGAGAATAAACTTTATTGGGAGTTGTGTTGAATTGATGGGAAGAGAATTGGAGTAAGGCTAATATGGTAAATTAGGTAGAGCAAACTTTGCTTTAAAGGAAAACTATCAATTATTTTGGGACTTCTCGGAAAGGAATATTTATCAGTTTCTATGGGATGGGGCAGTAACTTGTGCTGTAGTACAGCAAGACGAAATAAATTTGTTGCTATAAACAAAATAAGTAAGTGAAAACGGTGTGAATGCACTGCTAAGAATGGAAAGATCTTTGCTTCTTTTTTGAATAAAAACAAAACCTAAATGGTCAGTTCTGCTTCATTGGAATCTAATGTAATAATCTCGACAAGAAAATGCACGAAGATATAATCTGATTGTTGCTACCTTTCTTTGATTTCATCATACAAAGTCATACTTTTCGGTTCTAACCTCTATGCACAGTTAATTCTCTTCATTCTCGATGTTTATTAGGTTCATCCTTGTGGTCAATATCGCAAAAACACAGTGCTTGGCATTCTTCATGCTGAACACGGTCTGGAACTATTACGTATCCGAATGTACTGCATTTGAAGCAAATATTGTCATTAAACTATCATGTATTCAGGTTTTCTATGTACAGAAAGACCAGAGTTTAGTCTTTTATTCCCTTCACCACAGAGTACAGGTGTTTCACTTTTTTGTGGATAAATTTATGCAATCAGGTTTCAGTTTCACCTTAACATGGTTCCATTAGCTGTTCATCGGCTGGACCGGCTTGTTTCTGGGTTGCTTATCTTGGCAAGGAATCCTGCTAAAGCTGATTTTT
Source organism: Stellera chamaejasme (assembly GCA_024586325.1). NCBI lineage: Eukaryota > Viridiplantae > Streptophyta > Magnoliopsida > Malvales > Thymelaeaceae > Stellera > Stellera chamaejasme. The sequence continues at coordinate 4,471,326 of CM044982.1, read as the reverse complement.
TTAGACAACAGGTACCCTTGAAGCTTTTAGTCTTTAATTCTCATTTTGCCTGCAAAAGATGAGTGGCAGATGAAAAGTTGAATACCGTGATTTCCTTGTTTACTGAGAATGTTTGAGCTGTTATTGACTGTGTTTGGCACACTTGAGACTGTTGATTTGTGGATATTTTTATATCATCATTTATCATGTCCATACTCCATACCGTCTCCATAGTTACAATTCTCATGTGCTATCGTGCGCATATGTTATTTCTTGTTCCATAGACATCTTGGAAAAAAACAGTTCTTTTTTCCCCCTCTTTCCTGATAGTATAGACTTCATTTAGTAGCCCATTTTGGGACTGCATTTTCACCAGCATTTCAGGTATTTTATGTTTTTTACTTTGGGGAAAAAGATTAAAAGTGGGAGGACTTTCTAGAAGCAGCTTTTCCATGTACGCTGAAAACTCAAATTGACCTATACCACAACAACTTCCGTTTTCCCAGATTCATGAACTCTAGAACCTTAAATATATATCTCACCATACTACCTGCTTCTAATTTGTTTAACATAATAGCACAGGTAATCTTGATACATTAGTTGTTCTCTGAGTTAGATCTCCCTATAATTGATGTTTCATGACATATGAGCTTGTTGGAGTGGATCTGTCTGCAAGAAGTTGACTTAATCATATAATTTGCAGATTGAGGCTGGGTTGGTGCAGAAGCAATATATAGCTAAGGTTGTTGGTGTTTTTCCTGAGTATGAGGTATGGACCTCGTGTTAGTTTGATGATTTATTTAGATAATTTAGTTTATAGTTTAATATACAATTCTTTTTAACCTATTTCAACCGCGGGTTTAATGAAGTTGTGAGCATACAAAACGGGTTTTATGAAATTAAGTTTACGAAATTCTGCTGGAGTATGGCGAAGAAAATTAGACTTGCAGTTCTTCAATTATTGATCATATAACTTACCAATGTGGTTATTGGTAGCTTTGTATTGCCATTTTTTGCTATCGCATACAGGAAGTGAAAGTTATCCTGGTTTAGGAGGTTTCTGTGAGGATCTCACGGATGCTTGAAGTACACTACTCTTAAGGCCTCCTGCCATGCATGTTTATGTCCTATTAAAGCATCCAATCCAATACTAATTCAATAAAGCCCTAATTGATTCCTTGACTTAAACCATGTGCATATTACACTTTACGCAACGATTTTTTTTCTTCTAGGTTTACCGTAGTTTTTATTGATCAAAGAGTCTTTGCCTTCTCTTACAGGCAATCAATCTTATTCATGTTTCTGTATCACCACCAGAATGAAAATTAAAGTTATCCTCCTTAGTAAACAAACTGGTGTTCTTTCTTACTTAAGTATACCATTTGAAAAAAAACATGTCTCTTGGTGCCCTTAATCATAAGTTTATGGCTTTATGCTATGTGGATTAGTGATTGCACCATGGGTTTTTCACATCTATATATTTTTTCTTATTTTTATTTTCCTTTTTTTCCCTAGCAAGTTGTTGATGCCAATATAGACCACAATGCTAGAGAAGGAAGGAGCACTGCAGAGGTTTGTTATTTCATTTCTATACTATCGTGGTTTCTTGATTGAAGATCTTATGTTTTCTGGTCATCATTAATCAAGAATTTAGGTGAGCTGTAAAAACAATAAGTACTGCTTATAGTTGAAACTGCTCCTGCTTAATAATATTGGAGTTTCTTCATGTACTCCTAACATTTTAATCAAGTAGAATTTGCTAAGCTCGAGGGAGTTTCCTTTTTCTGCAGCCTGTGAAGTCTGATGGTGATGCTAATCCGAGGGGGAAGACTGCGTGTACAAAGTTCACAAGGATTACCACTAATGGAGCTCACAGCATTGTTTTGTGCAAACCAATTACTGGACGAACTCATCAAGTAGGGAAATGGAAAATTTGGTGTTGACTAATCTGTCTCACTCACATCCTAGGAGATGATAATGTAGATCTTGTGAAAATATATTGCTCAATTTTGGTCCTCTGTTTTATGTTATCTAACGAACATCTTTATCACAGTTAAGTTTTAGAATCACTTTTTTCAGCCTTTATATTACACCATCCTAGGATGTCTTTCTTTACTTGAATGAAGAAATTATGCTTTATAATGTTGCGAAACTGCAGTAATTGAAAATGATTTGTTCTGTTAACATTAAGATATGTGTGTGTTGTTCTTAAGACATCATCTTTTTTTTTTAATTTTAAGTTGTCCGTTTCTTCAACAAAGGGTACGCATCTACTGTTATTGGGTCTGAGCATCTGATTTCTTATTTATAGGTTCTTAGTTTTAAATTTCACTTACTTGGCTATCTGATATTAATATTTTTTTACTATGTCTTTGGTAGATACGGGTGCATCTGCAATATATTGGCTATCCAATAGCTAATGATATGCTTTACCTTTGCGAAGATGTTGCTGATCGTTCTGTTGGTGGTACAACTGCTGATAGAGCTGCCGCTATTTCTTGTGGCTCTTTGACAAACAGTTTGATTGAAAACCAAAACGATGAATATGTTTATAACACTGAAGATTTCAGGATTGATCACATGTGTTCCCACTGTCCAAATTTAGCTCCAAAAGGGTAAGATTTATCTTTTTATTCATGATAACCGTGTTTGCCGGTCAATAGTCAGCTCTTGGCAGAATTTATCTAATGTGTCGTCTTTTTTAGTCTGGTCATCTGTACGGAAGTTTATATTGTGAAAATGGTAATAATTGTATGCAAACAAAGTGTTTTTCCATTTTATTGAATGTTTTTCGTTAAACAGGCAAGTCTAACAAGTGTTAATGAAACTGGGTTAGTTTTTGGGACTAAATTACCTCTACCTACTTGCTCAACAAGGAGAACAACAGCCACCTACATTATTAAGAAGTTGTTGGTAGGTCTTTCATGCTGGACAATTTATGGACATGACTTGTAGAGATAGTTGTTATTTGGAGAACAAAGAAGTTGTGATGGTATATACTGATCCTCTGTATCAGTAGGTGAGATATTTAGTCATGAAGGTACCTGATCACACTTGGAAATTAGCAGCATTATTAACACATCTAAAAGACAGGCCCTCATTTTGTTTTCAGCTTTTCACTGTAACAGTCTTTTAGTATTAATGTAAATCAAGTTCTTGCAACAGGTCTTTTGTAGCAGTTTGATGATTTGCTTAAGTGTCATGACAGTTCTTTTTGGTGCAGATATGAAGGGCATGAAGAGGGATTGTGGCTTTATTGTGTTTGTTACTCTGGACCTGGTTGGGTTTATGAATGTCCATATCCAGATTGGGCTTCACTAGGTTAGTTCTCTATCATTCTTTCACTTCTATAGTTACCCAGAATTAGGACCTGTTGTCATTTCTATACTTCTGGGTATTGTAGGTTGTTTGATCTAAGGTTTGGTGTGCTTCAAGAATTTTTACAACCCAATGAAGTAAAATTATTGGGAAGAGTCGCTATGTCTTAAAATGTCATATTCCAACATTTGGTCCACTGCCAATCGCATCATGATACTAAGCAGATTTCTTGTCAACAATGTTTCTAATTGTTCCTGAAAACGTTATGTCTTTTTCATTTTCTTCAACTTTTAATGGGAATATGATTCTCTGGAAAGTGTGATAATTTCTTTTCAGAAGTGAATGCACTAAAAGATTGTGTATCCTTGATTGAACCATGCATTAGATTGTATGAAATATTGCCATTCAAAATTGTTGGGAAGTCAAACAATTAATGCTAGAAGAAATTGAGTTCTTGTCACATGGAAGTGATTTGTTGAAGGAAGAACTTATCAATACTCCCTCAGGTTATGGTGTTGTTTTAGTCTAAATAGATACCTGTTATTGGTTGGCCATCTGGTTTTGGTTTGATTGCCATTCTCTCAACAGTAATGACATAGTACTATTATAATTAATGATTCGGTTTCATTTAAGAGCGAGGCTACAGCAAAACTAATGGCATCATTTTTCTTGTTCAATTAAACCATTAATTTCAGAGGGACTATGAAACCACCGCCTTTAAAGAAGACATGAGTGCATATGGACCAAGAAGCTAGAAATGGAATGCAAAACATAAGGTGAATATGATTGATTGTTTGTGTATTTTTCTCCAACATAGATGTTTTTATGTCGGTATGCTCGCCTAGGACATTCTGCAACTGCGGGTTTGCGAAAGCTTACTATATTATGTTTGAACATATGTTGACTCCTATTTGTGATACCAGGTCTCAGCAGCTGCATATATCCATACTCGACTGTGAAAGACGGAGCTTGATGAGTAGATAGATTATAAGACAATTCAATGGGAAACTTAGTGGACCGTGATTTGGCACCTATGAAGCGCCTTTGTTGCAACAGAGGATGTATGTATCAGGCAATAATTTCAGTTTGAATTACGTGATCTTTGTAGTTACAGGCCACTTGCTCCATCAAACAGAGTGCAATTGTGATTGTTGGGCAGGTTTCAGCTGCGCATGCGAAGTCTTCTTAATTGTCATTGTTAACTAAAAAAAAAAAAGCAAAAGTTGTGAATTTTTCCTTTCCTTTTTAGTCATTTTAACAATACTTGGAAATGCTTAGGCATTACTAACATTTTTAAAGAATGTGGTCTGAGTAGCAGGTGGTATGCTATTTTATTACTTACATTTAAATGTTAGTTAGATTCGATGGTTGTTGCCTCACAGCATAATAGCACTACTACTAAGTAACAACCAACCATATATGACAACTTATGTGGAGGATATTCGTTTGCCATTCCTAGAAGTGAAGTGTCACTACAAGAGTAAGGATATTCGTTTGCATGCATTACTTACACAAACAAGTAGCAGGCAAACCAAAAGGTGGGTGGTTTCTGCTTTGATTTTCCCAAGAGCTGGATAGCCCGGTTGTTCCTTTCCTCTTGCATGCGCATGCATATTTGTGTCTAAGAAAGATTGAAGGAATAATAGTAATTCAGAAGGAATCATATGTCAACTTGATATCATCCCTCAAAATAGTTACTATTTACAACTTGCTGGTAATTACTTACTTGCATAGCCGGCGCCAACTTTGGATCTTTTGAGCCCATTCCTCGCTCTATGCCCAAATTTGGTATATGCCCTCTTCTCTCTCACTCACTTTTACCCACTTTCATATGGTTTCACGTTTTAGCCAAGTATTAGTGCACAGCTCTCCTATTCATCCAGCTGCTATAGCTTTAGTTGCCCTCCAAAGCAAAAAATATGGACCGAAAGTACCATATCCATATCCCACTACAATGGTACGTAGTATGAATTTTGAGATGCTTTACAAAACCATGCATCAACTTGAGCTACCTACCTACCTACCTACCTCGCGCCAAATTCTAATGCGTACCACCACCATTGTGGAGTGGATCTAGTATATATTATGAAAACTCGACAAAGGACATCTAGAATTGATAAATCGATTTACACCTAAAGTGTCAATCTGAAAGTCAGTCGGATCGTTAATCATAGAAAGTGGCTTAATCTATTGAATTTCTTCACCCTTTCAATTTTTGTTAATTAGTTAGTTCATTAATTAATTCAACCAATTCCAAAACTTATCAATTATTCTATTTTATTATAATAATTCATACACAAATTATTAGAATCACAAGTCCCTGTAGATTTGACCCGCCGGTTTACAACTTGTCTGACTACCGTACACTACTTGCGGTGTTGCGACCAGTTAATCCATAACATGCAATTTTCCAATATATATATAACAAATCCAACATTTATATAACGACAATTTTTCTTTTCTTTATCCTATATTTGTAGGAGTATATTGGAGGCCGGTGTTTGTAACAATTGATCATTGGGAATTCTTTTAATCTTTTCCTTTTTAACCTTTTTTTGTTGAAGGAATTTGCTTCATATTCGCTGACCTAGAGGCATTACAAAATTCATTTCATGGTCATGCATGGAACACAGCCAAGTTAGGAGAATATTCATGTATATGTGAAATCTTCAGAGTCAGGATTTAGTGACCACTAATTAATAATCACCTTAAAGTTGTGAAACTTTGACTTAAATGTAGAATGGAAAACCTAGTTTCAGTACAGAATGCACGATTTATCTCTCGCTACATCACAAATATAATAGAGCACGTAAGATGTATAACAAAATCATCTTTCTCTCGAATATGATTTCATTTTTTTAATCCAGGAACATGTGTGGTATAATGTAATTAGGCCGAGATGATATCTTTATTCCCGTGCGACTCTTTTGATCTCTCTATCCAAGTGAGTAATCCCTTCGCCTCAAAAAAAATTGAAATGAGAGTGACGGTTATTTTATTGCCTTGGATTATATATTCTCTGGTCACATATATATCTAGAAAATGTATTTTAGGATAGGAAAAGGAGTTTGTACGTACTAGCTAGTTATATCTGTGTCTTGATATATAAGCTCGAATGGAAACGATAACATGGAGTATATACGACCATGCACCACTGTACTTTGTACTAATTAGTTTGTAACATCTGTTTTTTTTTGTTCGATTAGAAACTTCATACATATTTTTCGGAGTTAAACAAAGAATATTATTTATTTATATGGTGGTGTATCAGTTCGCATGCCGTTTAATTTTAATATGCCAAAACTGGAAGTAATTGAAGAGATAAAGTGCAATTTTTATCATATATATACTACAGTTATGTTAATTAAAGTTTATAAAATGTATATAATAATTAACCCAATCGATAACTGCAGAAAACGTACAGAGGATATATGCATTGAGGGACTATAAGGTCCTTGAATCTTAAAACAAAGCTAGGGCGCCACAACCCGAAAACTCGGTGGAGAGAGAGGAGATGGGAATAATTTATAATTACTTGGATGCATATGGGAACATTAATTAGCTAGATAGGACTAATTAATTAATGTCACATACGGTGATACGTACGCCTAGTCCATGCATGCATGCAACCACATATTAATAGTGCAGTAATTAATAGTGACCGGTTAACGGCGCCGTAACTAGGCATGATCAACAGCAAGAGTTAGCCTCTGATCCTGCTTGTCTTTGGTTATGTGAGCTGGAGCTTTTTGGCCATTATGGCATCGAGGTCGACGATGGTTTGGTCGGCGGCGCCGGCGGGCATCTGGTGAAGCTCATCACGTGCCGGCTTTGGCTCCACCTGATCCATCACCACTATCTTCTTAGGATGGTTCTTGTAAATGGCGTAGAGCACCATCTGTAAGATCCCCAACACAAACCCCACCACGTTGGGGATCGCAATATTCATGTCTTTCATTAGAAGGCCGTAGAAGAACCACATGATCGCACCCAAGGTGAGGAAGAAGGAGAGTGTAAAAGGCATGTACTCCACGCTCTTGGTCCTAATCACTTTTCTCTGTGTGCAATGCATGCATGCATCAAACATGTATATTACTAAAACCATCAAATATTTATAATATTAATATATGTCTGCAACGACTTGATTGTTATAGCTAGTATATATATACATACCAGAATGCAAAGCGGGGCAGCGAAGACGATGAGGGCAAAGGCGAGGCAGATGTAACCAAGCACTTGAAGACGGAGGGGTTGATGGAGAAAGATGGTGGAGAGGATGACAACAGCGAAGCCCAAAACGTCCAACAAAATGACAAGTTTCCCAGTTTGTAACTTGAGGTTGGTAGGGGCGTAGTAGAAGTAGAAGATGATGTAACAGGTCTGGAGAATGCAGCAGAAGGAGTTGATGGTGATGAGAAGGAAGGCGTGGTTTTTGAGGAGAGCGTAGTAAATCCAGAGCATGGCACTGAAGAGCGAAGCCACGTACGGGATCGATTGGTAGCCCTCCGATGACTTCCTCTTGTATATCTGATAGAAAGTAGGCACCGGTGCCAGCGACACCATGAATGACACTATGTTACCTGCACGTTAATTATAGTTAATTACATGCTTGCATATATATGTATATGCATCAGTACATAATTAATTAAATGTCATTATGTAAACGTATATATACGTACAAACCTAGAATGCCAAAAACAAAGGGCCAAGGGATGTGATTAATGGCCATTAATTTTCCTTTGCAATCAGTCTCTTCTTTCTCCTGATCTCTCTCTCTCAAAGAGAGATTGCTGATGATCAAGTGCTCTTGTCTACCTTACAATCACTCAATATTATCCTGTGCGGCTTGTATGGTAACACAAGTGGCCTATTTATAGGACTAATTATAAAGGAACAAGTATCTTATATATGAATTAAAATTCATTCTTATTAAGTTAATTGATAGGAAAGTGAATTAAGTTGTCATTCGCTAGCTTTAATTGTTGATAATTATATATATATACTCCCTCCACCCCAAGTAATGCAATGCAGCACTTATTTTCCAACATTTGATCTATGATTTCATTTATATAACATTTTAAATTATAAATTTAAAATTTTTACGTACAACTAAAAAATTGATATCTTAAATTTATATATACATTTTTTATATTTTTTTGCTAAAAAATAATATAAATAAATTGAAATCAAACTGACATTAAAAGTGGATTGTTGTGTTTCTTTTGGGACTTGGGAAGTATAAGAATCTAGGAAAGTAAGAATGTTGTATAACAGTAGAAGAGAAGCATTAATAAGTTATGGCCCGGCGGTGGTCGGGGATGGTCCGGTAGGTGTGGTGGTTTTAAGTGAAGTTTGAAAACTTTTGGGTTCAATTTGTTAAGTTTATAATTGTGTTTGAGCGATTAAATTGTTAAATTTAAAATTTAGGGTGCAAATAGATTTTTCAAATAAATTTTAGTGGTTAAAATTATCATTTTTTCGTGAAGATCCGTTAAAGTTAACTGATATTTAACGGAATAGGATCATGAATGCCGAAAAAAACTAAAAAATGGGACTTTATTTATACAAAAACTTAAAACAGGATTACGATATGACTTGAATTAAAGTTATAGGACCATGAGTACACTTTATCTTTTTTTTAACAACAAAAGAGATTTTATTAAAAACTGGCCGGATAGCATCTTACCGAGTGGCTATATTCCTCAGACATGAGTTTGAGTTCTTGTGCCATCCCCTATCTCCTACCCCTATATAATAAAAAAAGGAGATAAAATATTCTTAGAATCTTATGTTTGGTTGGCATATATATCAACATATGAACATATTATAGTATTTGGTTGAAGTTAATTAAGATTTTATAATTATCTAATTGGACCATTTATACAATTATGCACGCTTAGAGACAAAACACTTGTTAATTTACAAGTACTTTCGTCCAAAAAAAATGTTACGTTTTGTTTTTAGCATTTAATGTATGTTTTTTTCTTCAACCTTTTGTTATATAAGCTCAAACAATTTATATGCAAATGATAAATCAATGTAGTTTTACAATACATATATATATATATATATATATATATATATATATATATATATATATCTCAAATTCTTCATATCAAATATTTGAGTCAAAACATAACATTTTTTTCTGGGACACGGAGGGAGTATATATATATATATCAAATTTTTCATATCAAATATTTGAGTCAAAACATAACATTTTTTGTTGGACGGAGAGATTATATGTGAAGAATTAGATGTTGGTGGCATGCAATTAATGAGGAAATGTGGGCAAGTTGCATGAAATGTGGAAGATAGATAGATAGATAGATAGCTGTAATGGATGAATTTCCAGTTGTCTCCCGGTGCAATGCAAGGTAAATTAATTGAAGAGGACAAGGGCAAACATCTTTACAACCTTTAAATCGATCTGCCCTTGTATGTAGCCAAATTTAGGGAGTTAAGTTTTTTTTTGTTTTTTTCATATCTTGTTACTTGCTGCTGCACAGCTCAGCTGACTCCTCCTACTTTCCAAGGTACCTTGTAGGCCCCACATCCTAATCTATTTCTCTCCTTTCTGATGTGTCATCCACCAACTGGTTAAGCCTTACAAGTAAACTCACCATGCTCATGTTCTCCGGGACTTAACTACCTACCAAAACCTTAATTTAACTCTAAATAGTCTTAAAATTTTACTAATTAATCACAGACTTCGATCTCTTACGTACATGCATCTTTTCTAATTTCTTTAATTACATCATAAACAATCCATCAAGCTGTCACGGAGAATAATAATTAAGAAGTTAATTGTAGGCGAGCCCCTGCGGGTAGGGAGGTCGCCGGTGACAGTTCTGGGGATCGAGAGTGAGCGGAGCTGGTAATTGTTAGTTGCAGAAGTGTTAGGGCGCAAACATTTCAAACAAAACTTTGTAAAGATCAATTGCAATAATCAAATGATTAGTTTTCTAATAGCCAAATTGAAGGAGTTAATGGAGAAAAGTAAGTTTGCAAAGTAATGCCCCGTCTTCTTAATTTATCGCGAAGTCATGCCAGAAAATCGGACCCGTCCACTTATTCTGGCTCTAGGTGCCTTCCTGGCCTAGCTTGTTAGTTTGGCTTGGAGCTTAACCTTGCTATTTTTGTGGTTTTACAATATTTAGTCTATAACTTTATTTTTTTAAAATGTTTAGACATTTAAAGTTAAATAATTCATATACATATCACAATATCACAAGTTGCAACTTACTATTTCTAAATATATTTTGTGAGGAGTTTTTAATTTTCACTATTTATTTTCGTAAATATTTATTTTCGTAAATATTTGATAACATTGATGGATGGAATACACACTTATTGGATTTTTCTGCAGTCTTTGGTGCCGTGCTATGTTAGGTCGAGGCTGTGAACCTTTAGTTCCTTGCCATGTACTCATTCCATCTATCAAAGATTGGTGCGTTTTTTTTCTTTTCGATGTTCAATCAAATTTTTATTTTAAAGAATTCATTAAAAAAATTCATAAAAAATATGTTTAGAAATTAGAACATTAATATATAATTTTTATTTAAATTAATTGTCTTTATAAAATATAATATTATTGAAGAAATAAAATCATATATTAAATATTGAAAATAAATGCGTCAGTTTTTAGGGATGGATCATGTAGTAGCTTTTCTTCATTACTTTCTGCAATATTGATATGAAATTTGTGAGATAAAAATGATTGATTTGTCATATTCTAATTGGTTTTTTTTCTTTTTGCAGAAGAACACGGCCTTTAACCTAGGGATGTCAATCAGTCGGATCATTCGGGTTCGGTTTGCGATCGAGTAGCCGATTTCAAGTTCAGGTTGTTATATCTCGGGTCAAGATCAGGTCTAAGTCATTGATGTTTGAGATTGTGCCTTTTTGGGTTAACCTACTTTCGTTTTGGGTTACTTACATTAACCTAGTGAATGTAATTGTGTGTTGGAATTTCAAACGCGTCCGCCTCATTGCTTTCGTTTTCAGATTGCACCAAAACGAGGAACCCACTCTGCTTTTGTTCCGTAGCGCTCCAAATCTCTTTTCCATATTCAAGGCATGAACTATCTATACTCTTCCATTAATTCCCCACAATTTTGATACAGAAGAAGGCAGCAATTTAATCACGTATAATTAGTTGTTGTACGTTTCTTTAAACTTTAACGGCTAGATAAATGATACAGTACTTACGTAAGATTAATTAAGGCCTTTGTCATACGAAAAATTATCGCGGGTTATCATGATATACTACAAGATATTCGTGAGCTTGAAGTTGGGATTTTGTTACGTTGGTTAATTGTCAAAAGAGACACAAACGTGGTGTATATATATATATATTAAAATTGATTGAAAGATGAGTATCAGGAAAAAGAAAAAAGAAATCGATTGAAATTAGATACCACGATAATTATTCTCAAATGGGCACATGGTCTAATTCATCTAAGCATAACATGTCTAATCTCTGGGATACACATCGAAGACTTTTTTCCTCAAGTTCCAATATTAATTATTTTCAAATTTTACAGTACTCTTCCCTATTTTTTTATTCTCTATTTGTTTGTTTTCCACTTTTTATAACCTGGTCGATATATCTAAAAGTCACGGTTAATCTATTGATCATCTAAAGAACACAATCTTATTAGTTGTTGATACACCGTCATCTGTTTGACTGTTTCTCTAATTACATGTCGGGTGTGTTCTTTTTTTTGGGGGGGGGGGGGAGTATGGGAAGGTTGAAGTTCTGAAAAAATTATGTGCGAAAAAAATATATGAAAGGAGAACATTAATTTTACACATTATCGTTTGAACGCATGAAGTTCGATTATGCCAATACAATCTTTCTGCCGCAATTAATTACGGGTCAATTCATTAACATCAAAACACAAAAGAAGAGTTTCTTTCTCCAATTCTTATTCTTCTTTCTATGTAACTTTTGCCAGGAGCAAGAAATCATGGAAATATAAAAAAATATCACAGCTTCTTCTCCAAAACTTCTCTCTCAACAGCTGCCGTTGTCATTGTTCGAACTACCGCCGTCTTGGGTCAGTCTTCTACCGGTGTTGGAGTGTGCCCTCCAGCAGCTCGGCCTCCCCGTTTAATTCTCATATGATATTCTTTGGCCTTGTTGATGCATCTGGTTCTGGTACGTTTTTTTGGTCCCACAACTTGATCACCGCTGGAATTCGCTTGTGGTATGGAAGATTAGGCATACGCCGCCTAATCTTTTTGAAAACGGTAGGACTGAGCGGAGACTCGTCTTGTTAGGGAAATTGATTCATAGGTCCTCGAACTGGTTGGGGTTTGGATCTCCCCTGCCAATTTGTTTATTTTATGAATTGATCCCTCGGTGTTGTCAAGGATCCGGACCGTCCAAGACAACTCGAAACCATTCGACGAGATGTAAATTGGCTATGGAGTTTTTCGCTCTTGTCTGGTGCAGGTCAGGTACCCAATCCAGCGTAGCAGTTGCTCTCAGGTATCGAGGACTTCTGTTAATCGTCAGATGGAGCAAGTCGTTGTTAGAGGGGGTTTTCAGGCTTCTTTATCACATTATCTTCTCAACATCTCATGCCGGTTGTTATAGTCGTATAGATGACTCTATCCGTTTTACTAGTTGTTTTTCGTCCTTAGCTACTTTAACTTATTTTGTCATGTTGGTTTTCTTCAGTTTCGTTCCGCCCCCTGCATGAGGTTTCCAGATTAAACAAAACACACTCAAGAAAAACAACTAAAAAAACCATCATATATGTATTACACGACACGTTCGTTGAACGTGGATAGAAAATATATAGGAAAATAAATGATTTATTAAATTACGAAATTAATTGTGTTAATATAAAATAGGAGTATTAAATATTAGGATGTCAAAAGATATTCTCAAATTAAGAAATCAAATTGATATATTTATATAAACAGTCGATTTTAGAAGAATACACTTATATTTGAAATTATTGAAGTGTATTTTTAGAAGAAATAATTGATATATATCTCATCTCATCTCATCTCATCCTTAGAAGAATACATATATGATGGTTTTTTTAGTTGTTTTTAGAGAGAGTTGATGAGAGAGTTTGAGAATACACTATATACAATTATGAGTTGATGAGATGAGAGTGAGAGTTTGAGAATTAGAGTGAAGTAGATATCAGAATCCATGTTTCAATTCAAATAAGGGTGCGTTTAGATGGGGAAATGTTTCCGTTTTCCCGTGTAATTTTAGAAAAATAGAAAAATGGAGTGGAAAATGCGTTTAGTTGTATTTTTTTCATTTCATTTTTTCTGGAAACATTTTTTTTTCTAATATGTTAAAAATATCACAAACCTAGAAACGTGTATTTTGAGTTTCTAATCAGAAACTCTGTCGACCTCGCCTCCTCTCTCGAGTCCTCGACACTCGACAGTACGGTCTCGATCTTGATCTCTAGTCCTCCATCTCTAGAGCTTCCACCTCCGTCGCTTTCGTTTCCTTCGGAGCTTCCATTTCTCATCTTTGAGGATCTCTAATTAGCTTGCATCCCAGAAGTTGTCATATTTGTTCCTTGTTTGCAAACCCTAGTTCAATCTGAGCTTCAGAGAGCCCTTAAGGGTTTGGTTCCGCGGGATCTTATCGACAGATTGGTTCATCTCAGAATTAGATTATGTTGGTGGCGGATGATACTTGTCTGGTTTTCTTTGATTTTCTGCTCCAATTTCTTGTTAATTTTCTGTTGAGGAAATGAAGGGATTTTGGTGTTAGTTTGTTTGAATTTTGCTAAACTAAGATATATGCATTTTTAGATGGATCAACAAACGCAAAACTCATGAAGGCACCGGAGGAGTACTTGTCTCTTTTGAATTGGTCTCGCTAAAAGGGTTTGAAACAGCTTGTTTTCTCCTCCTTAATTATGGTATAATCGGTATGAATTTATTTGTACCCATTGATGGGTGGGTGGGTTGTGTTTTACGTAGAACGTGGCACGGAAGACTTGGTAGAGTTCAAATGGAAAAAATCTTGAAGATGGAAGACAAGTATGAGTCTGGAAATATTCTTGTTTCGTTTTATATTTGCTCCATGCTTGTGGATTACCAATTCAAAGATCTTCACCCTCATGGAATCAAATGTGCACGAGCCTACGGTTGCTAGTTTTGGTTTGAGATACTGTCAGTCATCCACTTGATGGCTATGCTAACTTTGTCTGAGACCAATGCCTTATGATTCCTAAAGTTGGTCAGAAGATTTGCAGGATGGTGTGCTGGAAGCAACTTTTGTTCAAGCATTAAGACTGGTGTCCTCCATTTAATATATATTCTTTAGAAACTATTTCCGCAAGTGGTTACTCTATAGACTTGAAACATGTGTGATATGCTTGAATTAGTGACTGTATTCTAATTTATGGTTTTTTTTATCAATCATACAATTGAAGCTTTGGAATGCCCTACTGATGTTAGTAATATCATATAACTTGGAGATCAAGCAATTGTTCCCTTAATCTGCAGCCGCTTTAATTGCACTAATAAATTGGGCTTACAATACGAATAATATCAACTTCTCTCGAACACCGCTTATCTTATTTCGTGGTTTCATGTGCTCGTCTGCTTCGACCGTGCATTCCAAAGCTTGTCAAGATGCAACACAGGTCATGGAAATGGAAAGAATCATATGTGGTTTATCAACTGGAAGTTCCTTGAAGCTAAGGTTACAACTTGAAACTACACCAATATCCTTTCCATACCCATAGACTTTGTATTGGAGATTAACATGTCAGACATATTGTGAATCAGGCACTTACTACTACGACGGTCCGGTCTTAGATAAAGGGAGTGAATCAATCGTTACTGATCTACTGAGTTTCAACCATCATTAAGACTGATGGCTACCAATTACCACAAATGGATGCGGCTTGGGACCGGGAGAAGTGGGAAATGCAGAGCTGGACATATTTATTATGTATTTACATTTTATTTCTATTATTTTATGTTTGTTGCCCTATTTATAATATTTTTTTCCATTTCCAAAGATATCTATAATTGGTTAACAGAGGCTACTCATACACCAACCATTTTGCTTAGTTTTAGGTACTTTGGTTATTTTTTTGTATGCTATTCATATGTACATGTTACACTTGTACAATTATTTAATAATACATTGTGAAGTTTGACATTATACCGCTTTGATGTTGAATTCTTTGTATTAATACATTTACATGTATTTTTCAAAATTGAGAATTTTCTCAACTAAACACGTTTTTCAAAACTAATTTTTAGAAAATTGTTTTCCATATAAAACAACTAAACCCGTTTTCTAAAAACTGAATTGGAAAATTATACACAGAAAATGAAAAATGAAACAAAAATGAAAAATGAAAAATGTTTTCCCCATCTAAACGGGACCTAAGGATTTGTACCGGTCCCGTACCCACTCCATCTGGTACAAACACCTTTTTTTCAGAAGCCAGCAATTGAGTTCCCTAGGAACGTTTTCATAATTGGTTTTGTTGTACCGGCTGGAGTGTATACAAGGACGCTATAAAAACTAAATTCCAGTAGTACCGATCTTTGTTGCTTCGATATAAAACTTGAATCAACTACGTAGTGTTTGAGCATCAATTTTACTCAATTAATAATAAAAAAAAAAGCATCTTCTTTTCAAGGCACATATATCAAGCAATAGTGATAAATATGGGATTATCACTTACAATCAGTTAAGGATCAATAAAACTCGAATAATCATCATAATAACATCAAAATTTCAAGACAGATGAGACACCAAATTAAAATTTTGTACAATTGCTATTGTCAGCCAATTCAAAACAGACAGAGTACTACAAGTCTGTTGGATGCTATCGATAATGAAGCCCACCGACGGCAAGAGCCGACTTAGGGATATCCATTGCCGGTGTCAGTTCGGTGGGCCCTACAACTGTTGCTCCTCAGGCCCGCCCCGGCCCATTTCGGCGTTGTTTAGTTTGGGCGTGCCGTAGGATGAAAAGCCCAGCCAGCCCATGAAGGGGTGCCCAATCCACGTCCCAGCTTTGAAATGCCATGTTACAACACTCGCTAAACGTACTTTGATCTTATAATTACAGTAATATTTTATTTTTATTTTATTAGTCTAGTTTAAAGTACTTTTTACTACTTCTCATGTCTGTTCAAATATTTCAATATTCGTGAGAAAATTATGGTTTAACAAAAAAAAAAAAAACTTGGCGCGGCAAGAATTGAAATCATTGCATAATTACTACTAAAACAACTGTTAAGGCCGTAATTAGCCATACAAGTAAGTAATTAAAGTGATCTAATTAAAGGTACAAAGATAATAATTCCTAGCTAATTATTTGAAGTCCTAGCTAGTAGTGGAGATGCCGGACGTCGTCGACAATGCATGCTGCTGGGTAGTATTGTTAACTAGGTAGCTATTAATCATCGACTGTCAAATTACTAACTGATCTAAACTTCGAACTTGGTGTGATCCTGATCCTTCTGAACAAACGACGTCGCATTGCCGGCAGTGATAATGACGTTATTGTTGCAGTTGTCTTGGTTGGTCTGATCAACATGATCATCATCTTCTACAATGGCAGCAGCTGTCGTCTTAAGCTTGGCAATGTCGATGCTCACGTTTTCTGCACCTGCCTTCACCACCTCAACAACGTCGACGTTATTGTTATTACTTGTAGTACTACTTTTGGGGGGATTAATCCTGTAGAACCCGTAAAGTGCCATTTGGAGAATCCCGAACACCAAACCCAACACATTTGGAAGCTGCATGCATGCACCACATCACAATAATTAATTTTACTAGTATATTACTGATGAAGTGATGATTAGTTAACTATTTAATTAATTACAGATCCTTTTTTAATTAATTTATTGTTAATTTGTAGCTAGCTGTGATCGATCGATGAGTACTTACCATAACACACAGGTCCTTGAGGAAAATGCCGTACAAAAGCCAGATGATGGCACTAACAAATAGGAACAGTGACAGGTGGAAGGGCATGAACTCCACACTTTTTGTTCTTATCACCCTCCTCTGTAAAATAATATTTACAATTGAGCCCAGCTGATTAGTGTGATGATAGATAGAGCTACATTCTGATAATCACTAATTGAGATTGGTGCTTGACTACTGAGAGCTTACATAATTAATTTACGTAGCTAGCTAGCTAGGTACTCACCATAATGCTTAATGGAGCAGCGAACACACTGACTGCAAATGCCACACAAATCCATCCAAGGACTTCGGCACGTCTGGGTGCCTTCGTCAACACTTGGACTGTCACTAAAACCAAGCAAGAACCTCCAAGGTTCAGTAGCATTAGTGTCCTCACAGCTGACATCTGAAATTAGTATTAATTTTCATATCAAAATCATGCTTTTAATTAGAATTAATGAATTATATATTATTAATCATGAGTGAGCTATTAAAATTAATAGTAATACTTATATTTTTCTGTGTATATATGTACCCGTGCTTTCTTGTGCGCGTAGACAATGAAGAGAATAAGATAAACGGTCTCGATGACAAAACCAAAAGCGTTGATGGTGATAAGAAGAAAAGCGCCTGGCTTGAGCATGGCATAGTAAATCCACAATGTGGCACTAAAGAGTGTCACAAGATATGGAAGTGATTCATAAGCCTCTGTCGATTTCTTCTTGTAGATCCTCACAAATGTTGGCCTGAAATAATTAAGTGCATGCACCAAAACTATTTTATAAACTGCATGCATGCTTAAATATTTCCTATATAATTATTCAAACACACCTATATATGCAGACATGCATTTAATTAATTTGTTAATGATGATCAATATATGCACGTAAATATATGATCACTTACACCGGTGATAAGAAGACGATGAAGGAAACGATGTTTCCTAGAATACCAAAGGCAAGAACCCATGGATCATTAGCTGAAATCAAGGCCATCTTCTTCAATTCAATATATTAATCTACTAGTTTCCCCTAGCTAGTTAATGGAAATTGTTGAGAAGGGAATTAAAGATGAGAAGAAGGTGGCTAGTTGATTGAGTTGCTAGATCAGAGGCCGAAATAATTCCTATCTTGGACACTGAAGAGCACAAGAAGGCGCAGCACACACATATATATAGGGGCCGGTCCCGCGAAAGAGGTGGCGCCTAACTTCCACATGCACTTGGCCCTCAAACATGTCTTAGAACAAAAATATGGTAATTAAATTAATTAATCACCCCACTTAATTATACTCTTCATATTATATACTCTATATATATGGTTCAGGTTTACTACTGCTGGTGAACAATGGGTGAATAGTGGCACAACCAATAGAGTTGTGCCACGTCATCCTTTTTTTTAAAAATTTTAAATTTTTTATTTTTTTAAAAAATAATTTTTTAAAATAATATTTATTATTTGTTTCATTAATTTTTTTATTTTTTTATTTTTTTAAAATAATATTTATTATTTATTTCATTAAATTTTTTATTGTTTCCCATTTTTTTAATTATATTTATTATTTATTTCATTATTAATTTCCAATTATTTATTTCATTATTAATTTTCAATTTTCGATGAATAGTGGCACAACCAATAGGATTATGCCACGTCATCCATATATATTTTTTTAATTTTTTCTAAATTAAATTTTTTTAATAATATCTATTATTTATTTCATTAATTTTTTTATTGTTTCCCATTTATTATTAATTATTTCATTATTACTTTTTTATTTTTTCCCATTTTTTATATAATAATTATTATTTATTTTTTAAATTATATTTATTATGTTTCAAATAGGGAAAAAATTAGTAATTTTAAAAATTGGTATGAAATTAGTAATTTTGAAAATTAGTATGGAATCATTTGTGTTATGTAGACATTGTGAAACGTCGATCCAATGCTATAAAAATTAAAAGCAATACAAATTAATTCAATAAAGTTCGTATACATAAATTAAAATTATAAAATTAAATATAAATCTAAACACTAATCTAACAGTATGGACACCACCAACCTACCAAGATATAGACGCTGATCTAACAATGTAGACATTGTAAAACGTCGATTCAAGGCTACAAAAATTAAAAGCAATAAAAATTAGTTAAATAAAGTTTGTATACATAAATTAAAATTATAAAATTAAATATAAATCTAAACACTGATCTAACAGTATGGACGCTGACCTACCAAGATATGGACGCCGATCTAACAAGGTGCGGACGTCGATCTAACAAGGTACGGACGCCGATCTAACAAGGTATTAACGCTGATCTACTAAGGTATGAACGAAGATGTAACAAGGTATAAACACTGATGTAACAAGGTATTCATGCTAATCTAACAAAGTATGGACATTGATCTAAAAATTATTCATGTTGATCTAACAAAGTATTCATGCTAATCTAAGAAGATATTCATGCGATCTACACAATTCTATAAAATTAACTTAATTCATAAAATTCATATAATATTCATGTTTCCTTAAAATACGTAAAATATATACCAAAATTCCATAAAATACCAACAAATTCGTAAATAATACCTAAAATACCTAAATAAATTCCGAAAATACTAAAATAATTCCTAAAATATAAAAGAATTCGTTATACGCATAAATATTTCCTAAAATACTAAAATAATTCACAAAATACTAAAATTCATGAAATATTCTTATTTTCCTAAAATATGTAAGGTATCTACTAAAATTCCATAAAATATCAATTAATTCGTAAATAATACCTAAAATACCTAAACAAATTCTTAAAATACTACAATAATTCCTAAAATACTAAAATAATTCCTAAAAAACTAAAATTCATAAAATACCCAAAAAGAAATACATGTAGATGGCGGTGGAGGCAGACAACGGAAACTCTATACATAAATATAAATTTTTGTATGAATGGTATCCACCTAATAAGATTATGTCACCTCATCATAATTTAGTGATTTTATTTATTTGTGTTTCAAATTGTTTAAAAAACTAAATCTCTATTTTACTTTTATTTCTTATTATTTTACGTTTGCTCCCTAATATTTTAAACTTTATATGATAAAATGTAAAAAAATTTAGCCCTAATCTTTTCACCCATAATAATTATATACTTTATCATTTAGTTCATAAAAATATACATTTATTTTACTTAATATTACATCCTAATTAAATTCTTATAAAATATTGCAATTTACATCGCTACGAAGTGCGACAATTAAACCTTGCTCTATACATTTACGAAAATTGTACTACTGGTGAACAATAGCTGAACAGTGGCACAACCAATAGGATTGTGCCACATCATTCATTTAATTTTTTTAGTTTTTTTTAATTTTTTAAATTATATTTATTATACTTCGTTTTTCCTTTTAAATTTTTTTAATTTTTTTAATTTTATTTATTATTTATTTTTAAAATTATATTTATTTTGTTACTAATAAATTGGTATGAAATTGGTAATTTTAAAAATTAGTATGAAATTAATTGTGTTGTGTCACGTTATCTATTTTTCCCTGCATTTTTTTCTTTTAAAGTATGTTCATTTACTATTTATAAAGGAAAAGTTTGTAAATTTAAAAATGAAATAAAATTTATAAGAGAAAAAAGTTTTTAAAAAATATTTTTTTAACTTTTATTTCTAATCATTATGTGTATTGGTCCTCAAAATTTTGGAAATCTTAGTTTTTAACTAAGCCAGAGATTTTTTTACCTACAATCATTATTACTTATTTTCTCTTTTATTTCACAATGTAGACCACAAAATACTAAAATTCATAAAATGCTCTACTTTCACAAATATACATTTACTTCACTTAATATTACATTCTTATTAAATTCTTATAAAATATTACAATTTACACCGCTACGAAATGCGGGGCAATTAAAGCCTTGTAAGTATATATTTTCAGTACTACACACACGTCATCACTTTCGACTCAATTCCCTAGCTTCATCTCTCTTTTTCGGTAGTACTCCAATATATTATTCTTAAGTTTTTATTGGCCAAGTAACCTAGCTAATTAAGTAGAAGTAACTTTCGACTTCACAGGTGCGGATTCAGTCCTCGATGTCCTGCAATCCGTAAACTCCAACCCTCCTCATACAAATAAGCTTTTGATCTCGCAAAGGCAAGCGTGGGATGCTATCATCTGAGTCACTGCCTGGAGCATTTGGAAGACATGAATGCTGGAATCTTCAAAGATAAACCAACACAACACCTCTCTGGATTATCGGAGGTCCAATTTCTCTCTTTTTTATGGATCTCCAACCGTTGGAAAATTTTTAACATCCCTTGATCCGATTGGCTTGTAAACCCCTTATGGGGTATTGGTAACAGTATGTAACTATATTTATTGTTGCATTAAACTAATTAGGTTTTCTCCTCCTCGGAACCAGATTAGTTTCCTCATAATTCAAATATATAATCTGTCTTCATAAAAAAAAGAAGTAATATGTTTTAATTACCAACGATTATTAGGATTAAATGATTCATTCTTTTTTAAGCAAGTATCCGGTACAAGTCATATATATAGAGAAAAAACTATTAGTAAAGAAACCCTCGAAGAGATCCAATAGTGCTCAATATCCAACTGCTCGATCTCAGTAAAATTGGGAAAAAAATTATATTCAAACAAAAAAAGAGTAACCTGTTTCATTTAATTACAATTGGCCCTTTTACCATTGTGATCATTAATTTGCGCGTAAAAACAAAACTTTCTCATTTCTCAAGATGTGTTTCGTCTACAGCTATACAACTTTACTACTACTATTTTTGTCCTAAAGGAACTTTTCTGATTCAAATTTAATCGTTTATTTGAGAACAGATACTTTGAGTATTTGTTTTAGAAAAAAGAGTAGTATATTGTTGAGACATATTTGAATGGTACGTATTAGGTATATTTGTAAGACAAAATCTGAAGGATTTTAGTACTTTTGTTCACCAGGGCATGCAGCAGTATATTGTCAGATGAGTGAGGATTAAATTGGACGGTGGGGATTGAAAGACGAGGGGGCAATGAGAAGAGTGTTGGCACTTGGCTGGCTAATATTGGTATTGCGATCCATCTCTTCAGCTGCTTTATTGACCGTCACGCGTGAAAAAGAGATTCGGACCAACTGTCAGGGTATCACTCATTTACATACATACAAACATACATAACGTACAGTCACAGCCTCTTCTTGTTTCATTCCATTCTTTTTCTTTTTCTTTCTCTTTCACCCAATATAGCTAGTACCATACGAGTCCGATGTGTGTATGTACCAATTTCATTCATAACCTAAGCTACCCTAATAATGTGCTACGATGGTTCAATTAGGCAATCATTCTATACACTTGTACACAGGGGCGGACCTACAGCCCCCCACTGATGTTTGTGAAAGTATTGGGTATATGTGTATAATTTTCATAAAACTGAACCATATACATGTAATTTGTCCCCTCAAATTTGAAACTGAAATCTTACTGCATCTTCATCCTTAAACTATAACTTAAAGTACCATAAATCCCCTACCTTACAAACTATACACTTTAACCCATTTGACCCACAATACAATTTTTTAAATCTGGGACTAGCTGGTTGTACCAACACGTGGGGGATGGGGCACCCAACTTGTTTTTCACTCCTGCATGCTTCTCGCTTTATGTTGCTTTCTTTACTGCCACTAATTATTTAATTATTTAGTTGATTTATTTTTTATTTTCAATATTTTTGTAAAATATTCACCATATGTTAAAAACTAATTTATGATGTCTTATGAGTTCCATGTAAATATGTAATACACAATATATATATATATATATATATATATATAAAATTGATAGAATTATTTCTTATTTGTTTTTAAATAAGATTTCATGTAAATTTAAATAAGATTTCATGTAAATTTTGTAACAAGAATACATGTAATTTTGCCCCCACAACAAAACTTTTCTGGATCCGCCCTTGTACACTAATTTCTTACCCTTCCCGTCCTAAAATCTTTTAAGCATTTGACTGGACATGAAAATTGAAAAGTGTTGAAAACTTGAGGACAATAAAGAAAAACTGTCATATAAGACAAAATTAACTTTTTTTAGGTGGAGAATGAAAGTTGAGGGTTAAAAATTAATAATAGGGGGGTTCAAAGTTGCCAGATTTGGGGTGAGTTTTTTGAAAACTCACCCCCTACTTCTCACCGTGATTTTCTCAATTTTTCATTTTCGGACCTACCGTGAATTTCGAAAACGGGAGTTTCGGAAAATCACGGTGAACGTGTCCTCCTCGTGAAATCAACCGGATCTTCTCCTCCTCCCTCTGTCTCGGACTTTCGCCGGCTCCAGCCACCACCATTAGCTCCAGCATGATGAGACGGCGCCATACCACCTTCCCATGTCGCCGGAGGTTCGAAAACGAAGAGAATGAAGCCGGAAACCGTTCGCCGACTTAACGGGTTTCCTCTCCGACTGAAGCTCCTTTCCATGAACCACCACCGCCGGCGGCTTCGTCGTCCACCTCCGCGTCGATTGAACCCAAGTCCGCCGTGAAATGTCTTCGGACTCCGGCGGCCACCGCACCGGCAGCCGTATTGCTCAGTTTCCGGCGAACTGGGCAATAGGCAGCACTTTCCACTTTCTCACCATGAATTTTCAATTTATTCACCTAATTTGTTTTGTTCCATCCCCCAACTTTGAACCCCCCTAATGATGTTAAAAAGTTTCATTTTCAAGCTAGAGCACTAAATTAATAAGGCTCGGTGTTAGGGCCAAACTCGAGAGCTCAAACTCCCCGATAAAGACCCGATCCATTTTCACTCATACTTCAAACAATTCACCAACGCGTAGAACTTATTTTTCAATTAGCATTTAATGTCAAGAAAGCAAGTGTTAAATTTTTTATACGTACGTAGTAAATACAAGTTTGTAATTATTTCCTTTTCCTTTGAAAAAATATACTCTCTTCATCCTTAAAAAATCGATCCATTTGATTTCATATTTCAGAATTCAATATTTGATTTAAATATTTATAAAGATAAATAGTAAAAAAAAGTTCAATTTTTTTTAAAAAATAGGTATATTGCAAATTATTATGCACATATAAATTATTTGATTTTAAATATCTAAACATTTTTAAAAATAAATTATAGATTAAATATTATAAATAATAAAATAAATTGATCAATTATTTGATGACGATGGGAGTACCAACCGGAGTACCATGATTCTATCCAACCGTGGAGAAAACCCCGTTTTCGCGACATATGATTTGGGAAAAACAAATATTGGATAGTTTTTATTTAGTGATCAATAATCTGAATCTAAATTAGTACTTATGGCTAACCATTGGACGCCACGTAAAGAGTAGAGTTCCTCCTAGCTAGCTACTTGATCTTGACGTGAATCATGAACCTCTATCGATCCTAGACTTTGATTTAACGTGCCATGCGCCTGAAAACGACCAGATTAACTTTGAGGTGCTTCAATCACCTCAGTTCCGTTTAATCACCTAGCTATAATCTGTGTTAGATCCGACAAGCAGATGTGCTCTAATTTCCTAATCGCGTTGTGTAAATATGGACGCTTTGTTTACTGGATCATGTAAATATTGGACGTCAGTTTAGCTGGACAGGGAAACTAATTAGGTTAGAGGCTAGGAATATGGATTAGTATGAAATTATCAGCTAGCCCCATTATGATTTGTCCCTGCCTTTGCCGGGCACCCTATAGCCCTCTACCTGATCGGAGAGGCGCTACTTACCCATCCATTATACTTCTCATTTTTTAATAAGGAGAATTATAAGAATTATTATTTATTAGAAGGTGATGTATTAAAGCATGCATATAAGATAAATTAAGTAACTTTTTTAAATGGAAGTCATGAAATGGAAGATATAAAGTAAAATTGGTGTGAAAAATATTTCTTTTAGGAAACGAATACATTTTATTGTGATAACCTAAAAGAAATATTTATCAATTTTACTAATCATATATAGATGGAGTAATATTACTACATGAGTTCAGCTTCTTAATGGAGATAGCAAGAAGGTGAATGAGTGACACATTGATCACCCTTAAATCAAAATTTCTAACTGGGGATGTGATGTGATCACGGAGGGTAAGTGATCACGCGCTCGATCTAGCTCGTTGAGGCGGTTTCCAGCAAGAATGGAAACGAAGAACGAGGAAGAACACGAAGGAACAGTGTCGGCCAAGGGAACCTCCTCACTACGAGGTGAGGCAATGCCCTTGAAAATGCCTAGGATTGAAGATGGGATCTAGCACCTCTTGACTACAAGGTCAAGCAATACTAGATATTATGCTTGGATCCTCTTGCCTGGATCACTAGGGAAATGGAAATGCAAGAGTGGAGAACACAAAAGCCGATGACTCCCCCGGAGTGTTACAGCCGAAAAGCTTAAATTCAATAATATGGTCTAGGATACAATGGTGACTGCCAATAAGCTTATATAGTGGACTGAAATGGAAGAAGTAAAAGGAGTAATTCGAATGTGCATGCGTGCGAAAGTACCAAGTACTTTTGCACGCTTACAGAGTGAAAAGCTTCTAAAAAGGTAAAAAGGTAAGGCTAGCCTAAAAGTGGTTGTTTGTCTATCCGAGTATCGGCGGAGAAAAGACACCATGTGTCGGGCTTGGTCGGTCAACCGGTGAAGCTCGAGATTACGCGAAAGGCCTTCGCTAGGAGCCTTCGCTAGAATGCCTCCGCCGGTGCCTTCGCGGAGTTGCCCTTGGCCGAGGCCTTCTCCTTCGCCAAGTGTTCGCGCGCTTAAGACCGGGCTGCTCCTTCTTCAAGAACGCTTATGCTTAAGACTCAAGGGGCTTCGCACACTCTGCGTCCGGTAGCGATACCGAGTTGGTGAAGTTGTAAGGCCTTCTCCCGAGACTCTTCTCGATCGTCCTGCGCCATGAGCCTCATGAAAGCATTAAGGTTCGATTGGACTTGTTTCAGCCGGGACCTGGTCATGGGTCCGCCAAGGCCTTGGAACGGACCAGGGTCGCGCGTGCTTGAGGTTGTGGGTCTTCGGAACCTCGAGGGTCCTTTGGGGCGATGTCCTCATCATACTCTCCTTCTTCAAAAGAATCCGTCCATGATTCTTAAAATCTGCTTGTCCTTCAAAGGAGCTAAATCACAAACGTTAAAAGTTGCATGTACATTATAAGAGCCATCGCAAGGTAAGTCAAGTACATAAGCATTTTCTCCTATTTTTTTTGTGATTTGAAAGGGGCCATCGCCTCTTGGCGCCAGTTGCTTTTCCTAGCCTGGGAAATCGATCTTTTCTTAAATGTAACCATACCCAATCCCGACTTGAAAACTTCTAAATTTTCTGCCCTTATTAACTCTCGCTTGCGTAAGACTCATTAATTTTCTCAAGTTGTTTGTGAATCTTAGCATGCAAGTCCTTCATGCGTCGGGACTATTCTTTCCCATCTACGTCAAACTGATCAGTGTAGTCTAATGCGATTAAGTCCAAAGGGGTTAAAGGATTGAAGCCATATACAATCTCAAAAGGACTATGGGATGTAGAGGAATGGTAGGCTCGGTTATACGCAAACTCTACATGAGGCAAGCATTTTTCCCATTCTTTCAGATTTTTCCTAAGGAGGCGCGCAGGATAGTGGTGAGGTCCTATTAGTCACTTCGGTTTGGCCGTCTGTTTGAGGGTGACTGGATGTGGAGTACATCGACCGGTGCCTAGCCTAGACCAAAGGGTTCGCGAAATGGCTTAGGAATCTCGAATCTCTATCGCTAACAATGGATCGCGGGAGGCCATGATACTTAACGATGTTATTAAAGAACAATTCTGCCACATGAGAGGCATCTTCAGTTTATGACATGGGATGAAATGGGCCATTTTGGAGAACCTATCAACTACCACAAATATATCATCATGACCATGCGATGACCTAGGTAAACCACTTAGAAAGACCATTATTATTTCAACCAAAGGAATGGGTGTGGGAAGAGGAGTGTACTTCCCTTTCGGTTGGAGAGTCAACTTGGCCTGGTGGCATGTGACACATCTGGCGCAAGCTTTGGTGACATCCTTCTTCATGCCGGGCCAGAAGAAGTTCTCCTTAACGGCCTCACGCGTCTTTTGGAGACCGAAGTGTCCCATGAGAACTCCTCCATGTGCTTCCTTGATGATCACTTCGCGCATTGACCCTCCGGGACGCACAACCTTTTCAACTTAAACAGAAAACCATCAAAAACATAGTAGCCTCTTTGGCTTCCTTTAACACAGCTTGGCAAATATTTCACCAAAATCCACGTCATGTTCATACATTCCTTTTAAACCCTCAAAACCAACAATCCTCGTATCGAGAGTCATGAGTAATGCATACCTCCTTGATAGAGCATCAAACGACATTGTCTTTGCCCTTTTATACTTAATAACATAGGAGAAAGACTCAATGAACTCTACCCACCTAACATGCCTTTTGCTCAAATTTCCTTGTCCTTGAAGGTACTTCAAAGACAAGTGATCCGTATGGATTACGAATTCTCTAGGCGTAAGATAGTGACTCCACGTTTGTAAGGATCTCACAAGAGCGTATAGCTCTTTGTCATACGTGGAGTAATTCAGGGTGGCTCCACTCAACTTTTCACTAAAAAGGCGATGGGATGGCCTTCTTGGTGCAAGACAAGACCGATGCCTATACCACCGGCATCGCACTCTACCTCGAACACTTTGTCAAAGTTTGGCAAAGTGAGTAGAGGAGCATTTGTCGACGAGATTTCAATTCGTTAAAAGATTTCTCTTGCGATCGACCCCATTCAAAGACGACATTCTTCTTAGCCGATTCATGCAAAGGGGCAGCAATGAAAGAGAAGTCTTTAACAAATCTCCTGTAAAAACTAGCAAGTCCTAGGAAGGACCTGACCTCAGTTAAGGAGTTAGTAGTAGGCCAGTCCCGAATGGCACTGATCTTACTCTCGTCTACCTTGACTCCCTTCGCACCCACGACATATCCAAGAAAGTTAACTTCCGGGATGCGAATACACACTTTTCAAATTTGGCGTACAGCTTTTTCTAACCTAAGCGTATCAAGGACTTGCCTCAGATGCTCAACATGCTCCTCATGGTTCTTAGAATAAACTAGTATGTCATCAAAGTATACTACCACAAATCTCCCTATGTAATGCCTCAAAACATGATTCATCAGACGCATGAAAGTACTTGGTGCGTTAGATAACCCGAAGGGCATAACATTCCACTCATACAAACCAATCTTGGTTTTGAAAGCAGTTTTCCATTCATCACCTTCCTTCATCCGAATTTGGTGATATCCACTTCTAAGGTCAATTTTTGAAAACACACAAGCACCACTCAATTCGTCTAACATGTCATCAAGTCTAGGTATAGGGTGGCGATACTTTACTGTGATAGAGTTGATGGGGCGACAGTCCATGCACATGCGCCAAGTGCCATCGCTCTTTGGTACGAGTATGACTGGGACCGCGCATGGCGACAGGCTTTCGCGGATGAACCCTTTGTCTAACAACTCTTGAACTTGCGATGGATCTCTTTGGATTCTTGGGGATTGGTCCGGTGGCGGCCTTGTTGGGTAAAGGTGCCCCCGGGAGCAAGTCGATTTGATGCTCGATGCCGCGATATGGAGGAAGGGTTCGCGGCTCATCAAATACTTCGCCGAATTCTTTCAGGACCTTCTGCACATAGAAAGGAAGAGAAGACACATTGTCAAGTGTTAGCATGCAGTGAGTGGGGATCAGGAGAAAACAGATCCTGTTTCCAAGGAACGCTCTTTTAAAATCCCTCTCTTTGGCTATGGGAGGAAGACACTCTTGTTTTCTCGTGGGCTCTCTCGGGGTGTTTCCCATTAATGCACACCCTTTCCGTTCACTCAAGGTTCCTTGAACCTTCTCACCATTTTCTCTCCGCTCTCTGCCTCCCCTTTCTTTTTCCTTCGACTTACTAGCCGGATGGATTTGATCTGATGGGCTTGAGTTGGGGTGAGGGAAGCAGTGTAGGGTTTACTAAGGTGAGTGAGGGCATATTTGTTGGCTTTGCCATAATGTATGGCCTCCTTGTCATATTGCCAGGGTCTGCCCAAGAGGATGTGGGTCGCCAGCATTCGCACTACATCACAAGTGATGGAATCCTCATACTTGCCGATCTTGATTGGGACTTCGACTTGTTTGACAACCTTTACAAAGGTTCGTCGTCGACCCACCGCAGCTGATACGGTTTAGGATGTATGATGGTGGGAGGCCTAATTCAGCGACCATGTCTCGCCGCGCGTTGACACAACTCCCGCTGTCAATAATGAGATCGCACAGCAGTCCCATTCACCATGGCTCTTGATTGGAAAAGATTTTCCCGCTGAATACTTTCGGTGACACTTGGGGAACTTTGCAGACCCTCTTGGTAACTAATATGAGACCATCCATAGGAGCTCTCCCTCTTCGCTTCACTCTCATGTTGCTCTTGCTCGGGATAGCCCTCTCCTTCCTCTTCACTAGACAATTCCCGTTGGGCCGCATTACCATGGCTCTTCGGTTGGGGCAATCCTCGCATAGTGTCCCTTGCCCAGCACTTAAAGCATTCGATGCTCCTTGATCGCCGAGGGCCTTCATTAGTGATGGCGTTGGGTTTCGGCTGAGGTTGCGAGGAGGGTCTTGTGTTGGGGTAATTTTGGCGAGGGGGTGGCATCGCCGCAGAAGATGCGTATGGTTTTGGCGGGAGCGGTTTGGGGAAGGGGGGGGTCTTGCTGCTTGGGGCCCTGCCGGGGGTAGGAGCAGGATAGTAAGAGTTTCCCTTCTGTAGTTGTTTCTCCACCCGAATGGCCTTATGCACCAGATCTTGGTAATCCCGGTAGTCGCATAGTTCAACTGTCTTGGCGACGTCCTCCCGTAGGCCATATAAGAATCTTGCCATCTTAGCCTCTTCGTCCTCCTTGACGTTGGCCCTCATCAAGGCCCTCTCAAGGTCCTTCTCGGTATTCTTCGACACCGCGATGACCACTGGATAAGGCGCTGCAACCTCTCGAGCACAATCTCGGTCATAGTAGCTGGGCAATCGGTTCTTCATGGTCCTTTTAAGATCTTCCCACGTAGTGATAGGACGACATCGGATCCTCGGCTCTTTCGTGATGCTCTTGCTCCCACCAGGTGAGAGCATATTCATGAAACTCAATAACCACAAGTTTCGGGCTATAGCGTCGGTGTATCCCATCATATCAATGATCCGCTCAGTCCTAGCCATCCATGTGAAGTACTCTTCCGGATCACCGGACCCGTAGAAGGGTGGTATTTGAAGCTTGATGTTGGCGAAGGCCTGTTGGTCCCGGGCTCGCGCCTACCTCCCAGTGTCTCTGTTGAACCCTCGGTGAACTCGGCCTCGCTCCGCTTCTTCCTCTTCTTCGAGGTCTCTATGGAGATAGGCTCGCTTGAGCTCTATCGGGAAAGACTCTTCTTTTAATAGGCTTTGGTGGTGGCTCGCGTAATATTCCTGGTCATCACTGTCCGTGATGTCAACACCACGATCTATTCTTGTGGAAGTGGTCGGACGATCGTGTGGGGTAGCCTGTGGCTTCGTCGATACAGGTCGAAAGTGGTATGGGTGACTCCATCTTGAGCCCGCGATGCATGGGCGTCATCGTGGGCTTGCGAGCTTTCCGGTTGCTTCCTTGAGCTACCTCTACTTTCGTTAGTCGCTCATTTGTCATGGCGACTTGAGCTCCCGATTCGTCCAACCTCGTAAGATCTTCGTGAGCGTCTTTGTGCACGGCCAGCTGGGATGGATGAGGGGGGGACGAGTCTGTGGAAACCATCTGTGACACAGTTCTGTTAAAGATATGTAATCAGAAAAGAAGCTCACCACTCCCTGAGTGTTTACTCTCACTCTCGTGTTTCTCTCAATAACTTTGTCAATTCGGCTGTTCACCGCCGCTTTTACAAGTTCTCTAAACTTGATACCGCTTTCAACCTTAGATCAAAGATGAACACGCAAGGAAACACAAACAAAACTCTAGTAAAACCGCAACTTGCAACTCAAGAAAATGACTAGTTACTTGAAACCGATTTTGTGGGATATCGGGCTCGGAAGATACTTGGTTGGAAGTTTAGAAAAGGCTTTTGCAAATACAAACACTTCTTGTTTAAGTTTGGAAACTATTTGTCCGATCAATCTTACTGTTCACTTGTGTTTTGGGAAGAACACGTAAGAACATTCAAGAACTTTTCCAGAACGCAGAAACTTGCTCAATACATTTCTTTCTTTAAACGTTTTTCTTTACACACTTTTCGCTAAGGACAACTCTTTTGTCTTAGCTCGAAAATACTTGGCTTAAACAAGCACACTTTTAAACAACTTTTTCGGTCTCAATGAGATCATCAACCGACATTCCTTCAAGTGTAAGAAAAGGTAACAAAAGATTTTGCTTGAAGAAAACTCAACAACTGATACGGTACCTCCAATGAGCGCTTTGGCTCTGATACCACTTGATGTGATCACGGAGGGTAAGTGATCACGAGCTCGATCTAGCTCGTTGGAGGCGGTTTCCAGCAAGAATGGAAACGAAGAACAGAGGAAGAACACGAAGGAAACAGTGTCGGCCAAGGGAACCTCCTCACTACGAGGTGAGGCAATGCCCTTGAAAATGCCTAGGATTGAAGATGGGATCTAGCACCTCTTGACTACAAGGTCAAGCAATACTAGATATTATGCTTGGATCCTCTTGCCTGGA
This sequence comes from Stellera chamaejasme, assembly GCA_024586325.1. Classification (NCBI taxonomy): domain Eukaryota; kingdom Viridiplantae; phylum Streptophyta; class Magnoliopsida; order Malvales; family Thymelaeaceae; genus Stellera; species Stellera chamaejasme. Next base: position 4,439,356 of record CM044982.1, on the reverse strand, counting down.
TCACTAGGGAAATGGAAATGCAAGAGTGGAGAACACAAAAGCCGATGACTCCCGGGAGTGTTTCACCAATTGCTTAAATTCAATAATATGTTCTAGGTTACAATGGTGACTGCCACTTAGCTTATATAGTGGAGTGAAATGGAAGAAGTAAAAGGAGTATTTCGAATGTGCATGCGTGCGAAAGTACCAAGTACTTTTGCACGCTTACAGAGTGAAAAGCTTCTAAAAGGTAAAAAGGTAAGGCTAGCCTAAAAGTGGTTGTTTGTCTATCCGAGTATCGGCGGAGAAAAGACACCATGTGTCGAGCTTGGTCGGTCAACCGGTGAAGCTCGAGATTACGCGAAAGGCCTTCGCTAGGAGCCTTCGCTAGAATGCCTCCGCCGGGTGCCTTCGCGGAGTTGCCCTTGGCCGAGGCCTTCTCCTTCGCCAAGTGTTCGCGCGCTTAAGACCGGGCTGCTCCTTCTTCAAGAACGCTTATGCTTAAGACTCCAAGGGCTTCGCACACTCTGCGTCAGTAGCGATACCGAGTTGGTGAAGTTGTAAGGCCTTCTCCCGAGACTCTTCTCGATCGTCTGCGCCATGAGCCTCATGAAAGCATTAAGGTTCGCTTGGACTTGTTTCAGCCGGGACCTGGTCATGGGTCCGCCAAGGCCTTGGAACGGACCGAGGGTCGCGCGTGCTTGAGGTTGTGGGTCTTCTCGGAACCCGAGGGTCCTTTGGGGCGATGTCCTCATCGGGATGTGTCTGATTCATCCACTTACAAAGCTTCCTCCACTCGATGGAGATAACTCTTACTACACCACCCGTCCCTTATCTCTTGTTTATTTTTAATTTTAATCCCTAATTTGATTATTTGTTTTGAGATGAATAAACTAAAGGAAAAACAAATAAAGAAAACATTCATTTAACTTGGGATCGGCGGTCGGTTAACTCTGATTAACTCGGCAATTGGGAGCTTACCCTTGTATCACCTGTCTGTTTTTCGTGCACCAGCCGGAGTGGTTAAGAAAATTGAAACTCTGAGAAACAAATTTTTTTGGGGGGTTTCTGGGGAGGGAAAAAAATTAATTTGGGCTAGGGTTGATAGGTTGTTCGGTGATAGTGAAGCAGAGGGGTTGTGCGTGGGTAGTATTCGGGCAAAAAATTTGGCGCTGTTAGAGAAGTGGAGGTGGAGGTGGTTGAGAGAAGCGGACAACTGGTGGGTGAAGGTGGTGGCTAGTCTTTATGAGGGGGAGCCAGGGTCGTTACAGATGGGAGTCGAAGTAGGAGGCTGGAGTGTTTGGAAGGACATTAGGAAGGTAACAGAGGAGGTAGAGAATTTTGGTAATGGGTTTAAGAACCTTTTCAAGAGAGTAGTGGGAATGAGAAATATCACTAAGTTCTGGGAGGATGAGTGGGTGGGGGGTAGCCCCTTGAAGTGTAGATTTAGAAGGCTGTATGAGTTGGAGGTAAATCGGGAGTGTAGGGTGGTAGAGAAGATTAGGTGGGAGGATGGGAGGTGGAGTTGGGTTTGGAGTTGGAGGAGGCAATTGAGGGGAAGGACAGAAGGCGAATTCCATAATCTTCTTCATGTGTTACAGGTTTTCGCACCGAAGCAGGATATCAAGGATTCCTGGAGGTGGGAGCCGGCAACCGACGGTGTATATACGGTCCGTCAACTCTCCCTGATGATTGGCGCAAATTTAGCAGCAATCCAAGATTATCCGACGCAATGGTGCAACAAAGTCCCAAAGAAGGTGAATGTGTTTGTCTGGCGGGCCGTTCGAAGTTTCATTCCTGTTCGAGACCAATTGTGGAGGCGAGGAGTGCAGGTGGATTCGGTCTATTGCCCGCTTTGTTCTGAGTGTGTGGAGACCGTTGTTCATGTTCTAGTGAGATGCCCTTTCGCGCAGGATATTTGGAAAGCAGTAGCGGGTTGGTGCAATACGCAGGTGGACGGTCTTTGGGAGGTCGCTGACGTTCTGGGGGGAGAGTTCATGGCACAAGTTCCCTCAAAAGCTTCCCAGGTGTGGCAAGGTGTCGTCTATATTTCCGCGTGGTCCCTGTGGAAGGCCTGAAATGGCGTAGTTATGCAGGACCTTCCCTGGAGCGCTTTGAGAGTTTTCACGGATATTCAGGTTATGTCTTATCTTTGGATCTGCAGCAGAACTCCGAAGCTTCGTCTGTCATGGACGGATTGGCTGCTGGCCCCGCTTTTAAGGGCAGCTGATGTTTTGACATAGTCTGTTGTGGTGCTGTTTTGGTCTTGTTCTGTTTAGGGCTGTTAAACGAATCGAGCCCGTTCGAGCTCGGCTCGAGCTCGAGCTCAAACGAGCCTGTCGAGCCGAGCTTTTTCGAGCCTCGAGCTCGAGCTCGAGCCGTTTTCGAGGCTCGAATAATATACGAGCCGAGCTCGAGCCCGACGAGTTCGGCTCGTAAGGTTCGCGAGCCTTAACGAGCTCGCGAGCCTAACGAGCTCGCGAGCTCGTTTGGGGCCGAATCGAGCCTAACGAGCTCGAGCTCGCGAGCTCGTTTGGGGCCGAATCGAGCCTAACGAGCTCGCGAGCCTAACGAGCTCGAGCTCGCAAGCTCGTTTGGGGCCGAATCGAGCCTAGCCGAGCTCGCGAGCCTAACGAGCTCGAGCTTCACGAACCTTCGAGCCGAGCTCGAGCCTGTCTCGAGCCGAGCTCGAGCTCGAATTTTCGGGCTCGTTCGAACTCGAGCCGAGCTCGAGCCGAGCCCGAATTTCACGAGCTCGAGCTCGAACCTGCCAGGCTCGGGCTCGGCTCGGCTCGTTTACACCCCTAGTTCTGTTCTTCTGCTGGTGTTTTTGTGGTTAGATGCTGTTTTGAGCTTGCAGGGACGGTTGGTTGGTGATTTTTCAGGGGAAGTGCTGGCAAATTTCTTTTGGGGGGTGTTGTGCTGTTGTTGGTGGGCTGTTTCTTGTTGATGCTCCTATCTCAGGGGCTTGTATTTGTGTATGCTGTCTTGTTTTTCTTCCTTTTTCTTAATGAATTGCCTTTTATTGCCGTTCAAAAAAAATTTTAACTTGGGATGATTAAAGTTATATGAGAGGGAAGATATGATTAATCCAATAATAAGGTAAAATAAATTTTAATCATACTTCAATGGTCACACTTCCATCGAAAATCTACTAGGTATTTAATCTTTTGGACACAAAAGAATATTGACTGGACAAGATCTGTTTGGGAGCAACTGTTTTAATTAGTTGTAACATTTCAAATAATTTTTTAATGAATGAAATTAAACAACAGCATTCTATCAAAACAAATAAATCAATAAACAACTGCATACACCTAAACGTTAAAAGTTAAACGTAGATAATTTTCTTCTCAAGGAAAATAAGTCTATCTTCAATAATATCATGTATCCCAAAATGTTTTGAGCAATTGACCGGACACAAAGATTAAAGAATGTTGAAGACTTAATGGTACACTACGTACCTGTTGGGACCTCAGTAGTGGGCATGGTAGCTAGGCACCAACTACCAAAGTCCCAAAAACGTCTATGACACGCTGGAACGGGTTGCCCGCTACCGAAGGCGCCACTTTTACATTTTGGTAGTGGGTATTGAAGCGGGTTGGCTCGCTACCAAAATGGTAGCGGCCTGGGCGCTACCTTTCCAGCTACCAAACTGACAAGGAATTGCACTTTAAGGAACTTGGGAATAGAGAACTAGCGGATATGGAATTGCGACATGTGCAAACGTATATTCTCATGAACTGTCCCGAAGTTGAACCATATATAAGGTACAGAGTAACTGTCCTGATCGCGTAAGTTTTATACTACCTCCGTCCCTGAAAGATTATACACTTTGAATTTGCTGTTTCAAGATTCAATGTTTGACTCAAATTTTAACAAAGATATAAAGTTTTAAAAAATTCAGAAAAAATATATTTAGAAAGTTTATACTTCAAATTATGACATGCATATAAATTATTAACTTTAAAGTCTAAAAATTCATGAAAAAAATCATAGATTAAATATCAGTAAACAAAGAAAAACAAAGTGTACAATTATTCAGGGACGGAGGGAGTATCATTTAGTTGCATATTAAATGTGTTTCATTTGTGCAGTCAATTCAACGAGGTTGCATGCTCTCCTTACCCGACATTGACCGCTGATGGCTTAGATATTATAGATATTCACATTTTGTTGCGTGGTTTAAGAACTTGGCAGAGAGAACTCGGTTCTCGTTTCCCCGTTATTGTATGACTTAGCATGTAGGCCACAAATGATGGTCAAATCATGGGGTGACACATTTGTAAACGGGTTCAGGTTTCATGCAAAGGAAAATGGACGAAAAAAGACAACTGCTAATTGGGGCATCTGTGTCTTTGGATATACAAATTAGGAGGATTGCGTAGATTTTTATGTCTGGTTAACAAAATCCTGGTTTTTCGCTCTAACGAATCGAAGCTGACGGTGTTTAAGGGAACATGGTTTAATCCATATAACGGTGTAAGTACGGATAAGCACTATGTAACCATCGATGTCGAACACATGTCTCGATTAAGGGTATACGGCCATTTCATACTTGCAAGTCAGGCACAACAGGTTGTTTATATCGAATACCCCTCTAAACACTGGGATCTGAAAAAGCGATGAAATGTTTTCAAGATGAAGCCCTGAAATTTCAAAGGTGAAGGTCATCAACGGTCTGTGTCAAGTTCATCTGGGGATAACACCGAGCCGCGGAAAGATATCGATCCTTTATAAGAGCCAAGAATTAAAGAAACCATAGTCGTAATAGATAAGGACGTGAATATTTCACTAATTGATAGTCACGCCGAGCCGGAATGGCTCGGATCTCACAATGATGCACGAGATGAGGATAATTAGAAGTTTGTGATAATTTTGTACTCAATTTGAAAAAATATAATGTTGGAAATGTATGTATATTTATGTATGTTTACATATATGATTGTATATATGTTTATGTATGCATCTTATAAATATTTATGATTATATATGTATTTATTTTATATATTATAAATATTTATTTATATGTTTATGTATTTAACTTGTATATATTTTATGTATTCAATTTATATTTTATATTTCCTCCGTCCCACAAAATTAGCTATGTTTGACTTTTGTACTTGTGTGTGACTCAATTTTTCACTAAGAAAAATTTATTGAAAAATACATTTAGAAACTAGACACGTTGAATTTTCTTTTACATATAAACTTATACAATCTTTAAGTTTTTGTTGAAGCTCCAAACCGTCGCTAGCCAGCTAAGTTTTTCTGTCACCGGACATCTCCATCGTCATCTATAGGTATGTTTTACATATACATGCAAATAATTTCAACTTTGGCCATTTTTTGGTGTTTTAGTATTTTTGTGGTGTTTAAGTATTTTAGGTATTTTTTAGGAATCTTTGTTTATGTATTTTAAGAATTTCTGTTTAGGTATTTTGTTTAAAATAATATTTTAAACGTAATAAACATGTATTTTTGTTTAGGTATATTTGTATTAGGAATTATACGTGTATGTATTTTCTATTTTAGTAATTATTTTAGGAAAATTTTGTGTATGTATTTTATGTTTTAGGAATTATTTTAGGAATTTTAAAACTTTTTGGGTCAAACTCTAATTTTTTAAAAGGTTTGGGTAAAATTTCAATATTTGAACATCTTTAAAGGTTTTCAAAAGTTGAGGGTAAATTTGACATTTTTTAGAGTTTTTGGTCAGCTTGAAGTTTTTTTAAAGCTTTGGGTGAAATTGAAGTTTTTTTAGAGTATTGGGTAAGATTGTAATATTTGAAAAGTGTCGGGTTAAATTGAAAATTATGTAAAAGTCATAGACTTAGTTAAATTTTCATCAACTACTATGTTCTTGTAAGGATATGACGTCTCATTCGCAAGATAACGCACACGAGTCAGGACGTGATTTCACGGGCGTGGGGCGTTTTGGGGGTCGGACAAGTACCGGTCGTATAGGGGGTCGTTCTTGTAATGAAATGTTTGAGTCATTCAATTTCGGGTTCAACAGACAGCCGTCAGGCCAGTCGAAGTTGCGGTCGCCGCCACGTGAGGACCAGGGCGACGATTATGTTTTTCCTCCTTTGTAGGACACTTTTGTAAAAAGAATCTGACTTTGGATGTTTTTTTTATTGTAATTCATACATTTGGTTTATTTATAATCAATTTCATTTATGTTTTTAATTGTAATTATAAATAATAATAAATAATAATAATATTCAACCATTTATTAAATGTTGAAAAGGAGGAAATTATTTTTTTTAAAAAAACCATTGGTAGCGGGCTTGGTTGGGGGCAGAACACTACAAGCTTTGTCAGCTGACGACGCCCACGTGGGCTGGGGTAGCCCGCATTCTGCTACCATGCCCCCTACTAATGATAGCGAGCTGGTAGCGCCAAATATCAAAGAAGCGGGTCGAAAAGTAGCGAGCTGGGTCTTGGCAAATCTCGCTACCTTGATAGCGGGTTGGGTAGCAAATTCCCCCCTACCCGATGCCTATTAAATACGTAGTGGTAATACAGTAAAGCTATAATAGGAGTGTAAGATAAAGTAATTTTCAGGCGTAGAATGAAAATGAAGGGTTAAAATATAGTCCTTTCGTCTCCAAATAATTCTACATTTTAACTTTACTGTTTTAAGCATCAATATTTGACTCAAATTTTAACAGAGATAAAAAGTTTTAAAAAATTCACAAAAAAATATATTTATAAGCAAATAAATATTTTTTTGAATGGCAAGAAAAATATATTAAACGATGATGACTTTGCTCCCTTGAGGAAAGGAAGAAAAGACAAAAAACAAAGATCAAAAGAAAAATAAATGTCGAGTGCTAATGAAGCTTACAACAAGCTGAAAAACACTAATAACGAGATAACGAGACCACCTTCCAAAAACCGAAGAAAAGAGAACTGAAAGAAGGCCTGTTAAGTGCAGTTACCGATTGCTCCAAGAGGGTTGAGCAGCCAATTGCACCAAGTTAGCTTGTTGCCTTTCCACCTACTTGTAGTCCAAAGGAAGGAAAGATATTGCACAGAATCAAAGATGTGAATAGATGAGTTAGCTTGACCTCCATGGACAATATTGTTCCTCTCCTTCCAAATGGCCCAAACCGTAATGAATCGAATTGTCAACCACCCAAAGTTCTGATTTCGAGACCACCTGTTTCCTCTAATATCCGCAAGCAGATTGGAAACGTCAAGACCACGAAATTGACCTGTTTGGCACCAAGAAAAAATCATCTGCCAGATTTCAACAGCAAACGGGCACCAAATCAGCACATGATCTAAGGACTCCAAGGATGAGGAGTCACATCTATCGCATCCTACTGGGGTGAGGTGAACATTCCTCAAAAGAAGTTGCTCCTTTGTTGGTAACCTGTCTTGAATAGCTTTCCAGCAGCATATTTGAACTTTTTTGGGGACCCAGGAACACCAAGAAATACACCGAGTATCGCTGGTTGCTGAAGAAGCAATATCAACGAGAATAGCGTTCATCTTTGAAACAGAGAAAACCCCATTTGGATCAAGAGACCATTGCCAAGAATCTTCTGAACCTGCACTTAAGATGGTGTTAGATAAAAGATTTTGCATCTCTCTGAATTCGCCTTCCTCCCTCCCTCTTGGATCTCTCCTCCAATTCCAAACCCACCCCCGAGAATCAACATCCCGAGTACCTCTATCTGCAACTTTGCAAACTGGATCCAAATCTAGTCTCACTAATCTAGGGAATAAACTTTTTAAAGGTGAGTTACCTACCCAAGTATCCGTCCAAAAGAAGGTGTTTTCCCCATTACCCACTTTTTTATGGAAAGATTTTGCAAAGTCAATGCCTATATCTTTCAACTCTCTCCCGACACTAACGATTTCCCCCCAAACTCCACCAACCTCTTTCTTTTCATCCCCTACATTGAAAAGACCACCCTCTTCACCATACACTGCTTTAATGATCCTAACCCACAAGGCATTTTTATCTTCCCTAAACCTCCACCACCATTTGCATAAGAGCGACCAGTTTTTAAACTTCAAGCTACCTATGCCCAAACCACCATCCTCCTTTCTACTTACAATTTTATCCCAAGCCACCCAATGAATCCCTCTATTTTCCAAATTCCCTCCCCAAAAGAATCTTGCTCTCAATTTTTCAAGGGTTTTCAGAACACTCATTGGGGCACGAAACAAAGAGAAGAAGAACAGAGGTAGAGCTGATAAAACTGATTTTAGAAGGATAAAACGACCTCCAGCCGATATGTTTTTCGCCTTCCAGGATGAGAGTTTATTTCTGACTTTCTCTTCCACTTTTTCCCATGATTTAACCAGCTTCATGTGTGAGCTGGTAATTAGAGGTGAAAGAATGGAAGCTGACTTGATGCACAACCAAAATGACCAGCCATGTCTTGAATATCTTGCGGCCGAACCCCTACACCATATAACATGCTTTTCTCCAAATTAATTTCCAACCCCGAAACTTTTCCGAAACATTTCAAAATTCGTAGCAAATTTCTTATATTTGATCCTTGCCACGGACCGAAGAAAATAATATCATCTGCATATTGAAGATGTGAAATTCCAACAGATGGATTGCCAATTTCCAAAGCTGAATATAGCCCTCTCTCCTTAGCTTCTTCTATCATAATGTTTAAACCTTCAGCTGCTAGAAGGAAGAGAAAAGGGGAAAGAGGGTCTCCTTGGCGTAAACCTCTTTCCATTGGAAATTCCTTGGTTGGAGAACCGTTAACAAGCACTGAAACCGTCGCTGACTGTAAGCACGCCTTTATCCAACGCATCCATCTTTCCCCCATATTCATCTGCGACATGACGGAAGATAAATAATTCCAACTAATCGTGTCAAAGGCCTTTCGGAAATCGACTTTAAAGAGCATGGCTTTCTTCTTGAACTTTTTGACAAAACGAATCACCTCATTGGTTATGAGAACACCATCTAAAATTTGACGCCCCTTTATGAATCCTGATTGAGTCTCGCTGATCAAAAGTGGTATTACAGCCTTTAAACGATCTGCCAACAGTTTTGAAATCACCTTATATTGACAGCCAATCAGGCTTATTGGCCTAAAATCCTTCAGGTTTGTTGGATTTTGAGTCTTTGGTATAAGGGTGAAGAAAGAGGGGTTACAACCCTTACCCAAATCTCCTGTAGCTTCAAAATTCTTGACAGCATGGATGAAATCTGCACCAACAGTCTCCCATTGATCTCTAATTATTGAGAAAGACATACCATCTGGACCTAGGGATTTATCACCACCGCAATCCCAAACCGCTTTTTTTATTTCAGAATCTGAGAAAGGAGCAGTTAAATTTTGTTGAGCCGACTCAGGAAGTTTCTTGAATTTCGTGCTCGATAATACCGGTCTAGATTTGTTTGGTTCCTTGAACAAATTCTCAAAAAAAGAAGCCACCTCTTCTTTGATTGAATTCGAATCTTCTGTCCAAACTCCATTTATAGTCAAACCTTTGATTGAATTAGACCTGGCCCTTTTCTTGATAGCTGCGTGAAAAACTCTAGTGTTTTCATCACCCTCTGCAGCCCACTTAAGCTTTGATTTTTGCATTAGCATGCTAGAATGAGTTTTTTGCATTTGAATCAGCTCATTGTAGCAACCAATTCTTTTGATGATTTCTTCTTCATTCAGGTCTTTTAATTCTGCTTGGAAATCCCAGTAATCCTTCAACTGTTGTAAGTTGCTGATTTTTTCCTCAATTGAACCGATTTTGTTGTTTCTCCAATCTTTGAGGGAGGACTTGATAAGCTGAAGTTTCTGTTTTAGCACAAAATCAGGACGACCATAGATGTCGAGCTTGGACCAAGACTTGGAGAAGATTTCTTTAAACTCAGGATAAAGGAGCCAAGCATTGTAGCAGCGGAAAGGTTTGGGGCCAAAGTTGACAGATTTATCAAGGATCATTAGGGCAGATGATCGGAAATAAATCTATTGCATGATTTGACGAAGAGATTTGGCCATCCTTCAAGGAATAGAGAGTTGCACAAAATTCTGTCCAATTTGCTCAGCTTGTTTCCTTCTTTGTTTATCCACGTGAATTTTCTGTCCACACAGTTTACTTCTTGCAAATTTGCTGTAGTGATAAATTGGTTGAAATCACGAGCTTCTCTTTGGTTGAAGGTTGAACCTTTTCTTTCTTCCTCTGACCTTACAGCATTAAAATCACCCAAGCAACAAATAGCACCATCAAAAGAATCTATAAGAAGAACCAGATTTTCCCAAAGATGCTTCTTGTCTTGTTCTGATTGAGGGGCATAGACGTTGATCATGAGAATTTCTTGGCCATTTGGAATGAAAGTGCCCTGAATTGCTAGAAAACCATCTCCAACATAAGAGTTTTTCAGGGCAAAGCTAGCTGCAGACCATAACCAACAAATACCTCCTGATCTACCAACAACATCTTTTGCAATGAAGTGAAAGTCATCTGAATCCCAAAGATATCTAGCCTGAATTGTAGTAAGGCCTATGGTTTTTGTTTCTTGAATAGCCAACAAATCAAGCTTTTCCTTACCAACAAGATCGCGGGTCCATTTTTGTTTCCACTTTTGACCCAGGCCACGAGCATTCATAGAAACTATCTTCATTTAAAGGGAAGCAGATACATCGAATCCTAGGATGATGAAGAAGAAGGGAATTAGTTTACCTCATCACGACGGGCTCCTGGTCCTGTCAAGTTTTTGTCAGCATGGGTGAATTGAATTCCCAATGTTTCACCCAGAAGAGTAGTTCTCGATTCCTCCATTGAATCATTTTCCGAGATGCTGGGACTTGAGGTAGCGATGATTCCTTCTCTGAATTTCTGATTGAGGAGTTTTAGGGTCTGGTTTGCAGGTTTTCTGGCTAGGATTCTGGGCGAGGACAGTTCTTCTAAGGAATCGTCGTTCGTTCTTGACGACGACGGGGTTGGCATTATTGGTCGAGGTTGATGATGTTGTAAAACGTGGTTGCGAAGAAGGAAGGTCTTCGTGTTGCGACGTCGGTAGAAACTGGTTCTATGCCACTGTTGATCTGAAAGAGTAATCTCAGAATCGAAAGGAGCTTGCAACTGGGAGGGAGATGAAGTCTGGGTTGGGCCTGTGGAGATGGTGCAGTCCACAAAAGAAGGCCCAAAGGAGGTAATAGAACCAGATTGTGTCGAAGGTTTAATGGTTGGGCTTTGTGAGGAGATTTGGGTAGTGTAGGCCGGAGGTATAGGGATAGGAAGGGTCAACTCTGGTTGTTTTTTTTGCTCTGTTGCAACAGCCTTTGAAAAGCTGTTGCTGTTGAGGTGACCTTTCGAAAAGAGGTCAACCCTTCCTCGATCAGGCGGTCGCCCGCCCCTCCAGCTGCAAGAGGCAGGCGTTCAGGCGAGGGACCAGGCGAACCCCTTCCTAGATCAGGCGGTCGCCTGGCCCCTGCCTTCAAGAAACACCCGCCAGGCGAAGGGTCAGGCGACCCGAACCTTGGATCAGGCGGTCGCTGACCCTGATTTCCTGAAACGTTCCATTTCGATAATTAGACTTCCAAGTCCGTTTTGTTTCATTTCTATTCGCCAACTCTCCCGAATTTTCGCCGGTTCTGACCTGAAATCTCTGAGGAAACCCATCCAAGCCATCTTCCCATGCCTCTCATTGATTGGACATGTTGATTTGAGGATTGACCAAGCTTGTAAGCCTATTTTTTTTGTATTCACACACATTATTCTCAGCTTTTGTTCTAGTTAGGGTTTTGAGAAGGCTCTTAACTCTTGTTCTCATTTTTACTCACGAATTGGCATTGGTTTATGGAAGATTGAAGAATCCTCCACCATTTCTAAGCTTCTTTCTATCTCTATTACTCTCATCTTGCACTTATGTTCATATCATTTGAGCAAAACGTGAATAGTATGAATAGAGAGTAGTTCTCAATCTCTTTGGTTGTTTAGGTAGTTATATGATTGTTAGATGATGTAAATGTGTTGGGTTGATGTTTATGCATGATGAGTGATCATTTCTTGAGTTTAAAGAAGGTGAAATTGGAAGTGGAAGCTTACATTTCCATATCACCCACTAAGTGTTTGATGAAATGCTTGAGAGAATATTTCATTAAACTTATCATGGGAAATGATTAGGTATTCTAGGATTGCTTGAGTAAGGTAATTTGGAATATTAGGAGGTTATAGTTGGACTTGCTTAAAGCTTCCATAAATGGAGCAAGTGAAGAGATTTCATTTGGTCATTTATGGCTAGGATAACTCCAACTTAGTAAGCTAGAGTTTGAGTTTTATCCAATCTCCTCCATCATTACATTAATCTCAAGCTAGCATGTCATTAAATGTCATCAATCCTAAATAACCAAATGGGCCTTTATTTATTGAAATTCAACAAAACTCAATTCCATTGCATATTAGACTAGCTTGATTACAATTCTCACTTTTGTCATTTGTTACCATATAGAGTATGTTTACTTACCATTGTTCTTGAATCAAGTAACATATCACACAACCTTATCCAACCCTCTTAAATAAAAAATAACAAAAATATTGTATCCAACTAAATTCCGTAGACTACATTACAATCTCTAGGGTTCGACCCCACTATCTCTATTATAATTTCACACCTTGCACTTGAGGTTGAATGAGTTTTATTACTTGATAATGTGCAAAATTTATAGACATGTAAAACACCCGTCAAGTTTTTGGCACTGTTGTCGGGGATTGTTTGTGTAGTTATTGGTAATTTAGTTATTTGCATCTTGTTGATTAAGTGGATATTGATTGTTGTTCTTGCTCTTCCCTTGTAGGTGACTTTTCCGGTTTATGACCCGAAGCTCACAAGTCCATCTTCTTGGGTTGGATCCGGAGATAGAGAAAACCTTACGAAATTTGAGAAACAAGAGCAAGCAAACACAACAAATTCCAAGAGTCTCTAGCTCTTCAAGCCAATCAATCAACATGGAAAGGGACAACATTCCCATCGATGAAAATGTAGAAGTTCATGATAATGGAGTCCCATTGAACAACCAACAAAACAATCAAGGAAATGGGAGGAATCAAAATGAACAAGAACCACCCATCGGTGATTTATTGAGAGCCGCTTAGTGGATGATGGCCACCATTTGATTCGACCCCAAAGAGTGTCGGTCCGAAAATTCAAAATCCCAACTCACATGTTCAACCTCATCGGGCAAAGACCTTTTTGCGGTAAATCTCATGAAAATCCAATTGATCATATTGAAATCTTCATTGAGATTTGTGACACTTGTGATCTGGAGGAAGGAACCAAAGATGATGTGAGAATGAGGCTTTTCCCGCTCTCATTATTAGGAGAAGCCAAGTTATGGTACAAGGGCCTTAATCCACAAAGGAGCCACACTTGGCAAGATCTACATAGTGCTTTCATGGACAAATTTTTCCCGTCGGAGAGAGCACTAGAAATCCAAAATGAAATCTTCATGTTTCACCAAAGGCAAAATGAGTGCTTAGATGAAGCTTAAAGTCGATTCCGGAATTTTCTCAAGAAGCTATCGGGCCAAGGTTTCACACCGGGACATCAAGTGAACATCTTCTATGAAGGGTTGAATTCAACGGAGAAGGGCTTGCTAAATGCTACTGCTAGTGGTCGGTTCCGAGACAAGGGGACAACCGAGTGTCTCAACATTCTCAACAAATTAGCCAAGGAGGCGGAACCGATGACCATAAGAGGAGTAGGCTCAAGTGCTAGAATTCAAGGAAAAGGATTATATGAAGTTGATGTTGAAGTGAGCAATAGTGCAAAAATTGATGAACTCGCCAATCAATTCTCGAAGTTAGCAAATACGGTTGAATCCGCTATCACCAAACCAAAACAAGCCATGAGGATTGAAAAAGATGAAGATTATGCAGTGCTTGAGGATGCAAATTTTGCTAACTACTGGAGCAATAATTATCCATCAAGGCAAGGAGGTAGGTACAATAATTACCAAAGGCCTAGGCATGAAGGTCTTAACTTTCGGAATCCTAATGGAGCCTTGCAACCAAATCCGGTTCCATATCGACAAAGAGGTGAATCCTCCCAATCTCAAGAGAAGAAGAGCAACTTGGAAGAGACACTTGTTACTTTCATGAAACATCAAACCAAGTTCAACAAGACACAAGAAGGTCAAGTAGCAAATCTTGGAGCTCAAATGAGAAATATAGAGCTCCAAGTGGGGCAATTGGCAACCAATGTGAAGAATCTTCGAAAAGAGAAGAACATACCGAGTGACACAATTGACCCAAGAGCACATTGTAAGGCCGTCACCTTGAGAACTGGGAAGGAAGTGGTTCTTCAAACTAAAGAACCACCAAAAGAGGATGAGTACTACCCTCCACATGCAAAGAAGAGAAAGGGAGCGGAATCAACTCAAGAAGAAATTGAAGAAGAACTGGTTGAGGTAGTTGAAGAGGAAAGGGAAGCACAAATTCCTATTATTGAAGAAAACTTGCAAGTGCCCAAGCCAACTCTCCCATATCCTCAAAGGTTACAAAAGAAGAAGTTGGATGCACAATTCTCTAAATTGTTCGAAGTCTTCAAGAAATTGGAGATTAATATTCCATTCTTGGATGCCATCACAAGGCTGCCACTTTATGCTAAATTCTTGAAGAAACTTCTTTCCAAAAAGAAGAAATTGCAAGCAAATGAGGTGGTACACATGAGAGAAGAAGCAAGTGCAAATATCCAAAAGAAACTCCCTCAAAAAGCAAATGACCTGGGGAGTTTCACTATTCCTCTCGATATTGGCTCTCTTCATTTCAATAAAGATTTATGTGATTTGGGTGCTAGTATTAACTTGATGCCTTTGTCTATTTGTAGGAAGCTCGGTCTTGGAAGCATCAAGCCTTCTAATGTATGCTTGCAATTGGCGGATCATTCTCTCACTTATCCACGGGGCATTCTTGAAGATGTATTGGTCAAGGTTGACAAATTATACTTTTCGGCAGACTTTATAGTCCTTGATATGGAAGAAGACAAGGATGTGCCTATTATTCTTGGGCGACCATTCTTAGCAACCGCCAAGGCACTTATTGATGTGGAAGGAGGCCGACTCACTCTAAGGGTGTATAAAGAGGAAATATCTTTCAATCTCCACAAGACTATGAAGGTAAAATCGAATTTTGGGACATGCCTTAGTATTGATGTGGTTGAGCTATGTGTTGATGAGTATGTTGAAAACTTGAATGTGGATGACCCGTTCTTGAGAGCAATCTTGAATATTGAAGTTGAGCTCATGGATTTTTGTGATTCTGTTAATGCACTTCAAAGTCTTGAGAATCATGAAAGGTTGAAGAAAGACAATTGAGGTTTTGAACCCTTGACCGAAGTGGGAGATGTTCCAACAAGCTCACTGAAGCATGAATTGAAGCCACTCTTGGTGGAATTGAAATACATGTTTTTGGATGAAGAAGAACGTTATCCGGTAAGTATCTCTGCCTAACTTTCTTGTGTCGAAGAAGAGAGATTGATGAGAGTGCTTCGAGAGCACAAGGAGGCCATTGCTTGGTCTATTTCCGATCTCAAGGGAGTTAGCCCGGATGTTTGCATGTACAAAATTATTCTTGAGGAATATGCAATTTCCAAGAGGGAATTTCAACGAATGCTAAATCTAAATATAAAGAAAGTTCTCAAAGAAGAAATTATCAAGCTATTGAGAGCCGAAATTATTTACCCGATATCGGATAGCAAGTAGGTGAGTGCAACTCACGCGGTTCCCAAAAAAGCGTGATCGTGGTGACTTCTAATGATGAACAAGCTCTAGTGCCCATCAAACCACCAACAAAGTGGCAAGTTGTGCATGATTATCACCCGGTGAACAATGCAACGAAGAAGGACCATTTCCCTCTACCTTTTATTGATCAAATGTCGGATCGGTTGGCCGGACAAAAATTCTATTGCTTCTTAGATGGCTACTCCGGATAATATCAAATTTCTATCACCTCGGAAGATCAAGCGAAGACCACTTTTATTTTACCGTGGGGGATTTATGCTTTTCGGAGGATGCCTTTCAAATTATGCAATGCACCGACAACCTTTCAATGGTGTATGATGTCTATCATCGAAGACATTGTCGAGCAAGGTATGGAAATATTCATGGATGATTTCTCAGTGTATGGTTCTAGCTTTGATGAATGTCTTAAAAATTTGACCCGAGTGTTAAAAAGATGCAAGGAGGCCAATCTCTATTTTAATTGGGAAAATGTCATTTTATGGTCACATTCAAAATTGTATTGGGACACAGAATTTCTGAGCAAGGAATTGAGGTGGATAAGGCAAAAATCTCGGTGATTGAGAAAGTACTACCTCCAAAAAACTTAAAGGGTGTAAGAAGCTTTCTAGGTCATGACGGATTTTACCGAAGATTTATAAAGGATTTCCCGAAAATTGTCAAGCATTTAAGTGCACTACTTGAGAAAGATGCTCCATTTGACATCAATGAAGCATGTTTAGAGGCTTTCGACATGATCAAGGCAAGGTTGGTATCGGCTCCTATTGTTGTAACTCCGGATTGGTATTCCCCATTTGAGATAATGTGTGATGCTAGCGATTATGCCGTGGGTGCGGTGTTGGGTCAAAAGCGAGAGAAGCTTTTCCGAGCTATATATTATGCAAGTCGGACCCTTGACACCACCCAACAAAACTACACAACAACGGAAAATGAGATGTTGGCGATTATCTTTGCATTGGATAAGTTTCGGTCCTATCTGTTAGCTTCCAAGGTGGTGGTTCACACCGATCGAGCCTCTATCTGGTATCTCTTTGCAAATAAATATTCAAAACCACGGTTGATTCATTGGATTTTATTGATGCAAGAATTCGATCTCGAGATTAAGGACCGGAAAGGTAGTGAGAATGTTGTAGCCGATCATCTTTCACGCCTAGTGATGCCTGAAGAGATGGATAAGGGGATATCGACTAAGGAAACCTTCTCGAATGAGCATCTATTGAAGAAAGAGGTAAAAACACCTTGGTTTGCTGATTTTGTCAATTATTTAGCTTGCGGTGTAACACCTTCGGACCTCTCCTTCGCCCAAAAGAAAAAGTTATTGTCGGATCCCAAACACTACTTGTGGGATACCCTTTTCTTTTTAAGAGGTGTTCAGATCAAGTCATCTGATGTTGTATGGCAAAAGAGGAAGCCATGGAAGTTATTCAACATTATCATGATTCTCCTTATGGAGGACATTTCGGAGTAATAAGAACATCATCTAAGGTACTTCAATCCGGACTTTATTGGCCAACTTTGTTTAAGGATTGTTGTACTTTTGTGAAGACTTGTGTTCGGTGCCAAATGATGGGTAATTTGGGGAGAAAAGATGAAATGCCCCAAAACGCTATTCTTGAGGTGGAGATTGATTTCTTATGTATCGGGGATAAACTTCATGGGATCTTTCCCTCCTTCAAATGGACATGAATATATTCTTGCTGCGGTTGAGTATGTCTTTAAGTGGGTCAAAGCAATCATCACCACCAAGAATGATGCACAAACGGTAATCAAGTTCTCAAAGAAGAATGTGTTTACCATATTTGGTGTTCCAAGAGCTATTATTAGTGATGAGGGTTCTCATTTCATCAACAAGTCCATGGAACAACTCTTAGTCAAGTATGGAGTTACGCACAAAATGTCTACCCCGTATCACCCTCAAACAAATGGGTTGGCGGAAGTCTCAAATCGGGAGATTAAATCCATCCTTGAGAAGACGGTGAGTTTTGATAGGAAGGATTGGTCATCGAAGCTTGATGATGCCTTGTGGGCATATAGGACCGCCTTCAAGACTCCGATCGGTATGTCCCCATATAGATTGGTGTTCGGGAAACCAAGTCATCTTCCTGTGGAGATCCAACATAAGGCATATTGTGCAACCAGAAAATTGAATTTCGATATGAAGGAAGCCGGAACCAAGAGAAAGCTTCAATTGAATGAGTTGGATGAGTTGCGACTCGAGAGCTATGAAAATGCTCGAATTTACAAGGAGAAGACAAAGAAGTGGCATGATGGACTTATCTCGAGGAAAGAGTTCAAGCCGGGTCAACAAGTTCTATTATTCAACTCTCGCCTCAAGCTTTTTGGTGGAAAGCTCAAATCGAAGTGGAACGGACCATTAACGGTGGTGGAAGATAAGTCTCATGGAGCAGTGGTACTCGACGGAAGTGCTGGGTCACAGTTTCAAGTCAATGGGCAAAGGGTGAAGCCATTTTATGGAGATGAGTACCGACAAGTTGGCCAAGTGCAATTGGTCAACGCCAACTACCCCGCGTGATCTGAAAAAGGCGCCTTGCTTGGGGCGGAAAACTCAGCGGTTTTCGGGACAAGTCCCGTTTGTTTCACGGATTTAATTTTCTTGATTTCGGGATGTTTAGATTTTGTACCTTGCGGATTGTTTTCTTGACAAGGAATATGTATCCTTGATGTAGGTGTTTAGGAGGTAGGAAAGCGGCTCTCCGTGAAGGAACAGGCGCCCGGGCGACCCATCAGGCGGACCAACGGTTCAGATTGATTCATTAAAGAGATCAATGGTCATGATCAATTTTCGACATCTGGTGATCACCAGGTGATCACCTGGTACTGGAGTTGATGATCACCGGGTGATCACCAACTCCAGTACTCTGCAACTTGATGCTCCCTGTATTTTAGGTGATCACCGGGTGATCACCTCGCTTCAGCTTGAGACTCCCTGTATTTTAGGTGATCGCCAGGTGATCACCAGGCGATGGACTGAGAGCTCCTGCCTTTTAGGTGATCACGAACACGAAATTTCCCTTGGATTGCTCCTCTTGTTTCTTCTTTTGTTACCTCTTGCCCCAGGCTACCCAAGTTCTAAAGCAAGCGGTCGCCCGGGCCCTGAGATTCGAGTGGGCAGCCAAGCAGGCGAGCCTAGGCCCAGTCCAGGCGATCGCCCAGCTCCAGTGAATTTTTTCGTAAAATCCTGGAGCCAGGCGACCCATCAGGCGGCCCCAAGCCCAATCCAGGCGGTCGCCCGAGTCATTTTCACAAGTGGAGCAGGCGGTCAGGCGATGAACCAGGCGGACTGCTCCACAACTCAGGCGGTCGCCGAACCAGGCGACGCGCCGTAGCCGAATCCAAGAGCAGCGGTCGCCCGCGTGTTGGGCCAGCCCAATTTCTCCTTCCTTCCAGGTTAGTTCACAAACACACACACTTTGTTCTTCGAAATTCTTCACTCCTCTGCCGAAAAACGCAAGCAGCAGCTCCAACCGTCGCTCCTCCTCCTTGCGCATCGATTTCCGGCGCAAATCCGGCCGCCACGACCTCTCCTCTCATCTCTCCCTCTCTCCACGCATCAGTGTACGTTTTTCTTTCCCCTTATTCAGTTTTGCACCACATTTTCGTGAAGAACAGGTTTGCCCTAGGTCCGAATTTTTCTTGAAATCCTTTCAATATTGGTGTTTAAATGCTTGATTCTTGCTGGGTTTATGTTGCTCCACCTAGAGGAGCCGGATTTTCGGCCTATATAGCAAAGAAATTGGGGTTTTTAAGATTTTGGAAATTGTTGTTCATGGAGGCGAAATTTCGAGTTTAACGTGTTCTTGATGCTTAAATCTTGCTTGTTGATGGTTATATAACTTCGGAGAAGTGATTTTCGACCTCATTGTGCAATGTAGTTGAAGATTCATGATTTTTGAATGTTCACATGTTTAAATCCGAAATTAATTGGGGGTTTAAGGTTGGAATCAGTTTTTACTCAATCCATTGTGGCGGAATGATTCCTTCATGTATGTTAGGAGTGGGTTTAAATTTTCAAGTTAATTGGTGGAGTGGATTGCTCAATTTTGGTCGTCGATCGTGTTTAGTCCTATGTTCTTCTTGCATGGTTGCTCTGTATCTCGGGTTGTTGTTGATGGATAGGGAATGTTTGGGTTCTAAATGATCATACACACCTTGGACACTTGGAATTGCAAGTTTAGAATTGTAAATTGTTGCATGACATAAACCTTTGTATCCTTACTGTTAATTTGCTTGATCTTACCACGTAGGAACTTGTTCATGCAGTCAAACACCTTGCTTGCTAATGCACTTGTGGTCATAATTTTGTCGGATTATTCACGCGTGATTGTTTTCATTGTAGGATGGCTCGCACAAACAAGCGCCCAGCTCAGGAGTCCGGATCGCCACCGGATCCACCAAGGCGACCCGGGAAACAACCAGCCACATCTTTCCAGAGGCCAATGAAGAAAAGTCTTTGGGGCGGAAGCAAATACCCAGCTCTACCCTTCTATATTCACGAACTTCGATGCCAGACAAGGTCCGGTTTGAGCATCCGGACGTAAAAATCCAGATGAAAAATCCGACAACGAGCATCACCGAGCAAAGGGGATTCGATTTCACAGATACCACCACTGCAGCACTCCTTCCCATCGTCACTGAACGAGGATGGTCCAAACTCGCCATCCATGCACCGAGCTACGCTCCAGACTTGGTTTGCGAGTTCTATGCAAACCTTCGCTGGAGGATGCTACAAGCAAAGCACGAGACAGGGGACCAAGCCGCAGTCACAGCGGTTAAGGTACGAGGAGTGGACGTAGAATTCACCGCGTGCGAATTCAAGAATTCCTCAATTTACCACTGCGCTGAATTCATTCCGAACTTCCCTAGCTACCGAAAGCGAGAAATTTGCGGAACTTGGCATCACTGTTGATAACCCTTGGGGGAGAAAGAACGGTGTCCTGGTTCTCCTTGCCAACACATTGCCCCCACAGAACCTTGCTTGGAATTGGTTCATACATCGGAACATCCAGCCCTCCAAGCAAGAGTCCAAGATTCAACCTGATCGGCTGGTCACTCTGCGCCGTATTGTCAACGGTCTGTACGTTGACGTGCCCCAGCTGATATTCTCCTCCATCTGCACTGTTGCGGAGGTCACAAACCGCAACCGCATCTTCCCACAGTTCCTCACTCAACTCTTACAGGGGTCGGGCGTAGAGGTAAGCGGGGCAGAATGTGTTCTTGTGCAGGACAAGCCCATCACCATCTTGGGCCGTGCCAAACCAATCCCACGCCAAGTGGCGGGGGAGACCCAGCAGCCGCAGCAGGAGTCCGAGCTCGAGCCGGAGGACATCGCCTCCATGACCATTGCGCGAGCAGAGGAGTTCCTCCTTCGCCCAAACACGCGGGAAAACCCGGTCCGGCGCTAACTTGTTGGGCGTGATCACCACCGGGTGCGCAAGATCACCTGCCGCCTCAACACGAGATCTTGAGGAGCGTGCCATAGAGCGAGAGGAGCGTCGCCTCCTTCATGCCCGACTGGATGTGGAGGTTGCTGAGCGTCAGAGGACCAACGACCTTCTCGCCCGCATCGAGGCTCAACTGGCTGGGGCATCCCCCTCCACCTTCCATGCCACTGGTCCCGAGACTGGTGGCAACGACATGGACCTCTGAAGGGGGGGCCTAACTTGGCCCCCAGGTATGACTCACTTCTACTCCTACCTTGTTCACTCCCCCATTGAGGACAATGCGGATTTTAAGTTGGGGGGTGTTGTACTTTGATCATTATTTTGATGTATTTTGATGTATGGATTTGATGTATGGATGTATGGCGGGATTGATTACCTTGTGTGGTTTCCGTTGTTACACGTTTTGGGTGTCTTTTGAACCTTTTGTTTAGAGTAGGAGCATGATGTCTAGGGTATTGTCGATGTAGATGCATATGCGTAGCTATGAAACGATCTACTAATTCAAGTGTTTTTGGATTTGAAATGCGATGTTGATAACTCGGTTTGAATCCTTTGGAGTATGAAGGATTGCTTTTGATGTTATAGTCGGATTGTTTAACCATGTGAGTTTTTGAGCCTTGATTCTTCATTCATGTGGTTTGTGTGAGAAGTTGTTCTTCATGAGAGAATCTCGGATTGTACTTAAACTAGAACTTGCGTGACTTGACCGCTACAAACACACAAGGTTGTATGCAATTTATGATGATGATGATGGCCCCAAGGTATAGCTACTTTCCCAAATAGCCAACCCGTTACAATTTCTCCAATAGTTCACCCCGTCGAGCCTAATTGACTTA
Organism: Stellera chamaejasme; assembly: GCA_024586325.1. Lineage (NCBI taxonomy): Eukaryota > Viridiplantae > Streptophyta > Magnoliopsida > Malvales > Thymelaeaceae > Stellera > Stellera chamaejasme. The sequence goes on along the minus strand of CM044982.1, from coordinate 4,417,354 downwards.
TTCTTTGTGAACCCACTTTATGAGCCAACCACTTTAATACTCCCCTCTTGTCCATGAAACTTAGCAAGCATGACTTAAGTTGGGTGTAGATGCAAATTGTGGGTTGGAATGAGAAACAAGTTTGGGGGATTATGTATATTCTTGTTGGAAGAGAATGAAAAAAATTTCTCTTTGGCAAACATGGAAAATGAGTGTGTTGTATTCGTGAGCTAACCATGGAAATAGTGATGCTATTCTCTTGAACTTTTGCACCATCTCAAAATAAATGAAAAGAAAAGTTGAAAAAGATACTCCCTAAAACCATTGCGGAGTGTTGAGATGTGGCACCTATGGTTGTTTTGTAATTCCATGGTTAGTAAATCCTTGTTGAGAGCGAAGTCGGATTTTCAAATTGTGGTTGCTTTTGAACTCGCGCTTAATAGATATAGTTCAAGCGGCGTGGGATGGGTTGTGTTCTCCGTAACTTTAATACCCTTAAGTCTTTCATGCTTGCTATGTTTTATCTATCTCCACTAAAAATGGCCGCCAACCGACTTCCACACCTAACCAAGCCAAGCCACATTACAACCTTGCAAGACCATTGTCGCTTAAGTTGTATACAACTCCCTTAGGGGAATTTAGTGAGGGCGTTATGGGTCGTTTCTCAAGCTTATGGTGCAAGTAGTAATCTCGAGATCACTTCACACAATGGCACGTCCTTTCTCTAAATTGGAGAGTAAACACTAAGGAGTGGCCTTCCGGTTGTAACATTTTAAGCAAAGTTTCGTAAACCCCGGATTTGCACCTCGAGTTGTTGACTTGAATTTTTGGCTTGTGGCATACTTGATGTGGAGTTGTAATTGTATATACATTGGTTTCCTTGCATCTAGCTATTGAAATGTTATTAGGTAGGGTGTTCGCTAGGGACTAGCAAACATTTAAGTTTGGGGGTGTGATAAGTGTGCATTATTCATATGTTTTACCTCCATATATGTATCATTAATTGAGTTTTGCTAGTACTTAGTGTTGGCGCAAGTGTATTTTGCAGGTTTTCGTTGTTGGTTGTCAAAATCGGTGGATTCGGACGTAAAAGCGCCTTAGAAAGAAAGGGGGAGAACCAAGTTGAAGAATCTGGAAAGGTTCAAGAAAGGAGTGAAGAAAAGAGGCCCGGGCGAGGCCCAGGCGACCCAAACCCCTGGGTCAGGCGATCGCCCGGACCTAAAGAAATCCTTCGGAGGTCCTGGAGTCAGGCGATGCACCAGGCGAAACCCTTCCTCGATCAGGCGGTCGCCCGCCCCTCCAGCTGCAAGAGGCAGGCGTTCAGGCGAGGGACCAGGCGAACCCCTTCCTAGATCAGGCGGTCGCCTGGCCCCTGCCTTCAAGAAACACACGCCAGGCGAAGGGTCAGGCGACCCGAACCTTGGATCAGGCGGTCGCCTGACCCTGATTTCCTGAAACGTTCCATTTCGATAATTAGACTTCCAAGTCCGTTTTGTTTCATTTCTATTCGCCAACTCTCCCGAATTTTCGCCGGTTCTGACCTGAAATCTCTGAGGAAACCCATCCAAGCCATCTTCCCATGCCTCTCATTGATTGGACATGTTGATTTGAGGATTGACCAAGCTTGTAAGCCTATTTTTTTGTATTCACACACATTATTCTCACTTTTGTTCTAGTTAGGGTTTTGAGAAGGCTCTTAACTCTTGTTCTCATTTTTACTCACGAATTGGCATTGGTTTATGGAAGATTGAAGAATCCTCCACCATTTCTAAGCTTCTTTCTATCTCTATTACTCTCATCTTGCACTTATGTTCATATCATTTGAGCAAAACGTGAATAGTATGAATAGAGAGTAGTTCTCAATCTCTTTGGTTGTTTAGGTAGTTATATGATTGTTAGATGATGTAAATGTGTTGGGTTGATGTTTATGCATGATGAGTGATCATTTCTTGAGTTTAAAGAAGGTGAAATTGGAAGTGGAAGCTTACATTTCCATATCACCCACTAAGTGTTTGATGAAATGCTTGAGAGAGCATTTCATTAAACTTATCATGGGAAATGATTAGGTATTCTAGGATTGCTTGAGTAAGGTAATTTGGAATATTAGGAGGTTATAGTTGGACTAGCTTAAGGCTTCCATAAATGGTGCAAATGAAGAGATTTCATTTGGTCATTTATGGTAAGGAAGACTCTAGCTTAGTAAGTTAGAGTTTGAACTCTATCCAATCTCCTCTATTATTGCATTAATCTCAACCTAGCATGTCATCTAACATCATTAATCCTAAACAACCAAAGGGGCTTTTAGTTATTGAATTCCATCAAGAAAACCGATATCTATAGCATATTAGTGTAACTTGATCATAGTTCTCATTCTAGTCAATTACTTCCATTTAGATTTATTTCAATTATCATTGTTCTTATCGAAGTTACTTGTCATATAACACTACCCATTCACTTATATTAAAAATTCCAAAAATATTGCATTTAGCTAAATTCCATCGACTTACACAACAATCTCTTGGGTTCGACCCCACTCTCCCAATTACAATTGCCAACCTTGCGCTTGAGGTAGAATGGGTTTTATTACTTGAAATGTGCGTAATTTATAGACATGTAAAACACCCGTCATAGTGTTGATCATATCCATCCTTGTTGTAAGTATGCAAATTTTTCCTGAATTTAAATGCATATTTTTCGTGGTAACTCCATCTGCAAACAAGATTTCTCCCCATTTCAACGCAATTCTTTGAAAAGTGTCTTCTGTCCAAATTTCCAAGGGCACTCCTATGATGTTGATCCAGGCAAGTCTTCCAGGTTGCGAGGAAGCTTTATTCCAGGGAGTTATGTGTGAGAACCAAGTCGAAAGCCAGTCTGCTTTGTTTTGAAGAAGTTGGGTCGCTTTATCAGCTGAGCCGCATTCAATAAGGATGCTGAGACCACCGATGTACTTAATGATCAGGTGGCCAAGACCTTCTTCCTCGAAGATGTTGATGACATTGAGAAGTGAGTGCACTTTTTTCATCTTTCCAACTAAGCAGGTGTTTAGCCAATTGGCTTCTTTCTCGTGTGAATGAAAGATCAAATCTGTTTCATGTGTCCAAGTAGTAGCGACCTTTGTAGTGATGTTTTTCTGATCAGTTTATTCTTTTCTTACCCACTTCTTTGTAACATCCACAAAGCTTCTATCATCAATGAGTTTATTGTTGTGTATTGGTATTGGTTGTTGCAGCTTATACCGAGGTGAAGTAGATTTGTTGTCCTGAGATTTTGCTAAGTTGATCTTTAACTTGTAGGAGTCAATCCAGATTCCATCAAGTTCTTTCTCCTTCTGAAAATGATCCTTTACCCCTTTGAAGCGTACGAAGCTGAACTTCTTTCCCCCTTTGGAATGTTTTCTCGGGAGATGAACGTCTACCACCCAACCGTATTCTTGGAAGAGATTCCATAAATCCTTTTCGGTGCACCATTCCGGCAAGTTGTTGACGAAGAATGAAGTTGCTGAATTTCGAAGAACCCTTTCCAAATTCTGCTTATCTGTTTCTGCCCTGTTCTTCTTCCATTGTTGTTGGCCCCTAACACTCCTCTGTGGCTGCTCTCTGGGTTGGAAGTTCCTCACAACTCGCTCCCCCCTCACAGTTTTCTCTCTCGCTCGTCCCCTCATTCTAAAAAATCTATCGTCCCCTCACAGTTTTCTCTCTCATAAGCAAATAAATATTAACTTTAAATGTCTAATCATCCATAAAAATAATTATAGATTAAATACTGTAAACCAAATAAAATAAATTGTAGAATTATCTGGAGAAGGTAGTAATAAAAGTGTTACATTAAAGTTTGTTTCAAGGAAATGATCAATTATTTTTGAGATAACCAAAAAAAATAATTAAATCTTTTTGGGACATAATGAATACTCATGTTTTGTCTTTCAAAAACTCCTTTCTTTGGATCAAAACAAGCGGACATATAACAAGTTAAAAATGACAAGACTAAAACGAATTCTTAAAACATACTATGTGGCAAACATTTTCTACTATATTGACGATGTTACATGTTTTTTTAAATTAATATATTAATTTGTAAAACCTTCTTTGCTCTCCATGCTCGCTTAGGGTTTTGGTAGAACACGGCGGTTGCAGTTTCTTCCTTCTTCCACACGAAATCCTCTCTCCCTCTCGGTTTTGCTTTTGGCTCCCTCATCGTTTTAGCTCCTTCTTCTTTCTTTTCCCCGGCTACGTTTTTCTTTCTCCATGGTCTCTTTTTTTTTCTGTTTCCAGTTCGTTGCGATATCGTTGGTGGTGATGTCGATTTCGACAATTGAAGGGCATATGGCTTCGGTCACAATCGATGAGGACGAACTGGTGGTTGTGGCCGACGTTCGCGACCTCCTTGGTGTACCGAAGGAAGCTGTGTAGGAAGAGATGCAGGAACAGGCAGGGAGCGAACTTGCTCCTTGCCCAGTTCCATGAGGGAATTGGTATGATATGAGATTTATGCATGTGCGGTTCGATATTTTCATGTGCTCTTTGGAACCTGAAAACCTTTATTATTTATTGGTTATATGTTTCTATCACTATGATTTTCATATTATCTAAAACTTTTCTAAATTCATTATGGTTATTGTTTCTAGGAATTTTAATCTCACTAGCCTTAAGCTATTGGAAAGGTAGCCTAGTTTATGCTCAATTCAGGAAGAGAGTCGTAGTGGTTATCGGAATTTTATTCCTGATTAGTTTGTTTTTTCAGCTAGAGATAATTGTTAACAATTGAATGAATAATCGATAATTGTTAACAATTGAATGAATAATCATTCTTGTTCAATATATATATATATATATATATATTAATTTGTATAAAAATAGAGTAGTTAATATCGTTTATCATTTATAAAGGAAATATGAAACAAATACAAAAAAGAGTAAGACAAATGATATGAACCCGGAGCAGGGTAAGGTGGAGTGGTAAAGTTTGATGCTCATGCGTTTGTTTGTTTGTGTTTTTACTTTTTGGTTGTTGCGAGGGCAGCATATATAGCTAGCTAGGGTAGGGTGCCCAAGGCTAGCTAGGTAGCAAAGAGTGAAGCTGTTTTGGTGCGGTTTGATGGTCGCCAAGTGTCGTTACTTCCGCGGTCGCCGTCCCCTTTCCTTCTTTCTTTCTTTTCTTAAAAACATTTCAATCGCTGCTTTTGGCAACACCTTTCTTCTTCTTCTGGACGGACGGCAAGAGAGATTCTCCCTCTCCTCCTCCCCCCCACTCTACCTCCTAAATTTAATTTACAATTGGGTCGGATAACTTACATACAAACACGCTACTATTTGTAAATCTACTTTTAAATCAGTTAATTACAGGTTAGTCCTCAAAATATATTTGAATGATCATCACGTTAGTCATTCTACAAAGAAGGGTGGAATGGTATGTGGAGATTCACTACGCATCGCAGATTTATTGTAGATTTTATTTGCTAGTTTACGGATGTGAATTATTTTATGATCTGCTAGGGTTCAAAAGGTGGAGGCACTATATGGGAAAACCCATTTTTACTGTTGTTTGACTTGTAGTAAATCCAATAGGCGTAGTAAATGGTGAGTTAATGGCGCAATAAAGGGTTACTGCGGCTCTGGCCGCATTAAACCTACTTTTTAGGTTTCTTCTAAAAAACTTCATCTTCTTTTTCTCCATCTTCTTCTTTCTAATTTTTTCCTTCTCTCTTCTTCTTTCGTCTTCTTATTCTTCTTCTTCTAGGCCACCACCACCCCGACGCCGGCCTCCCACCATTGGCACCGTCGTCATCGTCACTTGCTCCTCCTTGGTTACTGGTTTTTGGGCATTTATGGGGAAAGATTGATGAATTAATCTGGATAAAATTCATCCGGATTCATCTATTTTTTTTAATTATTTAAAATGGTTATTGCGGCCATGACACTACGTAGTTGGTTGGACTTCGGTAGCGGGCCTGGTAGGTGGCGGCCCGCTACCACCCTCGCCAAGGCAGCCCGAGCGGGCAGCCCGCTACCGTGGGCGCTACCGTAATAAAGTTGGTGGCGCCCCTGGTAGCGGGTAGCCCGCTACCAATTTGGTAGCGCAAAGCCCGCTACCAACGAATTAATTGCGCGGGCCGTTCGAATTTTAAAATTGTCTTGGACCGCAAAGCGGTTGGTAGCGAGGCTGGGTAGGGGAGCCCGCTGCCGGCTCACTTACATCCTTCAGCAGCCCCTTTCCTCCTTTCATCTTCATCTTCAACCTCCTGCCCCTCTCCCTCGCATCTCCGGCGGCCCACTCCAACACCACCGTCTCCGGCCGCCTCTCCACTCTTTTTACCGTGGATCTGCTCCATTTCACTAAGGTAAGGTCGAATCTCTTCTTTTTTCGCCTTAAATTCGGTTATAGATTGAAGTTTCTAACCGTTTTTGGTTTTTGGTGCAAAAGCCCCGACCTCCTCCAATTTTCGTCTCCTCCTCCCGCATTCTCCAACACCACAATCACAAGTATGTTTTATAGATTAATGCAAATATTTTTTGTTAATTTTTGTATTTTTCGTGTTATTTATTTATTTATGTGTAATTTGTATATTTATGGTATTTTGTATACAGACAAGTCTTTTTCAATTTTGTGATATTTTAGGTATTTTAGGAATTATTTTAGGTAATTTAGGAATTATTTATGAATTTGTTAGTATTTTGTGGAATTTTAGTATATACTTTACATATTTTAGGAAAATAAGAATATGTTGTTTATTTTAGTATATTAGGAATAATTTTAGTATTTTCGGAATTAGTTTAGGTATTTTAGGAATTATTTATGAATTTGTTAGTATTTTGTGGAATTTTAGTATATACTTTACATATTTTAGGAAAATAAGAATATGTTGTTTATTTTAGTATATTAGGAATAATTTTAGTATTTTCGGAATTAGTTTAGGTATTTTAGGAATTATTTATGAATTTGTTAGTATTTTATGGAATTTTAGTATATACTTTACATATTTTAGGAAAATAAGAATATGTTGTTTATTTTAGTATATTAGGAATAATTTTAGTATTTTCGGAATTAGTTTAGGTATTTTAGGAATTATTTATGAATTTGTTAGTATTTTGTGAAATTTTAGTATATACTTTACATATTTTAGGAAAATAAGAATATGTTGTTTATTTTAGTATATTAGGAATAATTTTAGTATTTTCGGAATTAGTTTAGGTATTTTAGGAATTATTTATGAATTTGTTAGTATTTTGTGGAATTTTAGTATATACTTTACATATTTTAGGAAAATAAGAATATGTTGTTTATTTTAGTATATTAGGAATAATTTTAGTATTTTCGAATTAGTTTAGGTATTTTAGGAATTATTTATGAATCTGTTAGTATTTTGTGGAATTTTAGTATATACTTTACATATTTTAGGAAAATAAGAATATGTTGTTTATTTTAGTATATTAGAATAATTTTAGTATTTTCGAATTATTTTAGGTATTTTAGGTATTATTTATGAATTTGTTAGTATTTTAGGTATATACTTTACATATTTTAGGAAAATAAGAATACTTTATGAATTTTAGTATTTTAGGAATTATTTTAGTATTTTAGGAATTACTATAGTATTTTAGGTATTACTTATGAATATTGTGGTATTTTGGGTGAATTTGTAAGATTTCTTAAAGTTTTGGGTTAATTTGAACATTTTGAATTTTTTGGTGGTACTAATTATTAAGTCTTCTAAGGATATGACGTCTCCGACGCGTGATAGTGGCCATAGGTCAGGTCGTGATTCCACGGTCGGGGGCGTTCGAAGTCGCACCGGCTCGGTCGTCTGGTAGTCGTCGCACTCGCGGTCCAAAGACTTCGCTTCATCCTCGCGCCGACGGGTCACACAGACCGTGGAGGAGCGGCATGACACCCGATTGATGACGCGCTCGCGAGTTGCTCCCACCTCCGAGGTTCGACGATCCGAGCACCGTTCCCGCCGCCCCGAATCAGGATGCCGATTACGATTTCCCCCCCGTAGGACACTTTTGTAAAAACTATTTCGTTTTGGATGTTTTTTTATTGTAATTGGTACATTTGGTTACTTTATAATTAAATTTATTTCTGTTTTTAATTGTAATCTATAAAACGTAATAAATAATATTATTATTGAATGATTTATTAAATGATGAAAATGAAAATGAAAATGAAGATATTAAGGTGATTATTTCTTTTTTAATTGTAACCTAAATGAAAACGTATTAAATAATATTATTATTGAATGATTTATTAAATGATGAAAATAAAGAAATTATTTTTAAAAAATAAAATGATGGTAGCGGGATTGGTAGGGGTATGGCGCTACCAATGTCACAGTGGCAGCGCCACCGTGTCCCTAGGGTAGCGCCCTTCCCGCTACCATGCCCCCTACTAACGGTAGCGGGCTGGGTAGCGGCCGATGTCGAAGGAGCGGACCAAATGGAAGCGGCCCCGGTAGCGGGCTGGCCCGCCACCATGGTAGCGGAATTGGTGGCGGATTGCCCCCTACCAGGCACCCATTTTATACGTAGTGGCTAAATAAATTGAGATGTTTCTAATTCGTAAAATTTGAATATTTGAAAAGAATTGATCAACAATTTAACTGTGATTTTTGTAATAGACTGTTAAATTGCCAAATCATTTTGAAAATTTCATTTTATTTTGTTTAAAAAAAAGAATTTATCGATAGTTTAACCATTGGTCATCTGTGTAGCCTTTTTTTTGTAATATCAATTTTTTTTAATAAAAAAAAGAAAGAAACGAATCAAATTGTCAGTCGAGCATAATCGGAAAATTGATTGAATGTTTGGCTATATAGGACATTTTTGTTGCAATTAATTAATTAATTAATTATGTGCAGATATATATAGCTGGGTAGTGTGAAGTGGATGCGCATGCTGATGCAGTACCGTGATAAGCAGTGTTTTAAAAACCGGACTATAAACAGAACCGTTTTAGGTACTAGTTTATGGTTCAATCAGTCCAACCGTTTAAGCTACCGATTCAATCGGTTATTTTCTTAAAGCTATTTATCATCATTTATTATATGAAAGTATTATGAAATAATCTAAATATAAAATAATAATGATATTTTCTATACTAAAATGACAATTTTAAATATAAATTGGTTATTTTATAAGATGAAAAACAATATTCTATATTTTAATTAACTGTGTAAGTGAAAATAATAATTTAAAATAACTGAAAAATTATTATTATTTATTTATATCACGTTTTACAAACTTTTTAAAAGGTACGATGAGAAAATATAAAAAATATTTATGATGTTAAGTATGAATTTATAAACAAATATTGAATAAATTAAAATTAGTCATAAAAATTTGGGAGTTTAGGACAAATTTCTTCAAAAAATGAAAAATAAAAAATTGGAAAACGGTTTTCAGGTTCATTCAGTTTTGACCAAGGTAGTTCAAAACCGGACCGGTTGTCTAACCGGTTCACGGTCCGACCGCCCGGTCCGGTCCGCTTTTCACAACACTAGTGATGAGTCGTTAGTCTACGTCGATTACGAATCTATTATTATAATATAAAACATAAGAGGTTTGAGAGTAGGGTAAAAAAAATTGAATACTGCAATACTATGAAGACAACTACGATAAATTTACCACCTCAACTTACCAAATAATGATTCCGCCGATTCCCTAAGATCACTCGGATTTGACGTCAATCAATCACAATTACAACATTCATTCAATTAATAACCTTTTTATATTGCAGTCAATTTTTGTATTGTCATTTTCATTTCCTTCCGTGTATTTCCTTACATGTTCTCTTTCCTTTCCACTTTCTTTTCTCTCTAAATTCTACTTCTTCTTTCTTCTCTTTTCAGTGTCTATATTATTCCTCGATTTTATGTTTCATTTTGTTTCTACTTTTTCCCCTATCGTTTACAACTTTTATCCTCTTTGCTAAATTTGCAGGTTTTACAGGTTGTTATCATTCCTCCATGTCACCATCATCACATTGCTACCCACTCATCCTTCGTCGATTTGTGAGTTCTGCAAATGGTTTGAAGTTTATTTCTTTTCTTCTTTTTTTCATGTATTAAAAGTTAGATCTGACTCATTATTTTCCATTTTTGTCGCCCTTCACAGGCCTCTGTCTCTTATCTTTCCCAAAGGAAGTGATTGGGAACTACAATTTGCAATTGGTTGTCAGTCAGTAAGCCATGCATGCTTGCATCTCCAAATTAAGGAACAAATCACTTCGACCAAACGATCGACCGCCTCAGTCCCAGCTTGCCCGTGGCGTATTCTCCTACTACGGTGACACTCTCGAAACAAGCAACGCCACTCCAGTCATCAAAGAAATTATCTTTATAGGTTTGATCATAAGTTTTGCTTTCCTTGCATTTTTGTACGTACTCGTATTGAAGCAATCGTGAAGAAAGAAAAATCTCACCGATCTCTCTTTCTATTTTATTTATGGTTTTCCACACTTTCATTATGTTTATTTTTCTACATTTTTTCATTATTAACTCTCCTTTTGCCTGATCAACAATAGCTCTGGTGGCCTAGCATGAACTATAATTGATTTAGCCCACTTATCATGTCAATGACTTGTTGAACCCAGCTAGACAAAATCCGAGAATAAGAGAAGACGCTCAAGTGCTTCTTTATTGCTTTCTTCTTGAATTCTCTGAATTTGTATATTGTATTCACTATAGACTATGACATCTCCTATGCTACTGTAAAACTAGAATGTTTCATGTTTTGTATTCACGAGTAAGGATGACTCTCCTACATCAAGTTCGAGCTCAGACACAATGAGGTGGATGTATTATTTAATAAATGTCAAAAACAATTTCATACGATATTTATTTCCAATTGCTTTTATCTTATGTGTAATATCATACAACGTTATGCATAATGATTTTGTACATGGTTGCAATTTTTTTTCCAAGTATATTGTTGTACGTTGAAGACAACAAGTGGGAAGTTGCATTCACAAGTCTACTTTGCTGCTACTTTCTAATAAAAAAGACTAAGGTCTAGTTTATCATATTTATTGAGTTCTAAATGTTGTGGTGAATCTATTTATTGGGTACATAAGTAAAGATTAATATTTTGGCTTTTGTTGCATGGTTTGTGGGAGGGCTTAAAAATGAGATAAATAAAACAAATGAAAGAAAATTGTGATGTACTGACTTTAGTGTAGGACAGTATTTTGGTAAGAAATTGAATTGTTATCATTGCAAAACCATCTTTTCCCACATAGATATGATTATATTGATATTCACTCTCCTCATGCATTGCTGCAAATTTGAAAATAAGCTGAAAATCTAAATGCTTAAGTAGTTTGAAATTTATACAAATTAAATGGAAGAGATAGACAAAATCATCAATTCCTCTTAAAAAATGATTAGCTTTTATAATTTAATCGATTTCAATTTATTTATATTTTTTTAGCTGAAATGTTTATAAAGGGTTTGCTCATGAACTATACAAATCGAAATAACATGTATGTACATAAAGTTTAAAATTATAATTTATGCCGTAATGAAAATTGATATATTAGTCCATTAATCATTGTATTTGTATTAAAGCAGCTAACCAGATGCACCATTGTATTATTTAATAAAGTGGAAGCGGATTTTTTTTGGTAGATTTACTATACTTGATACATTTGTTTAGGTTCTGCTAAGAAATACACAGACAATGTCTAACATCAGATATAGGTTTATCTAATGTCACAATGTTGTTATTCACAGTTTGCGTTATTTATAAATTAACACATTGCAATGTTACATAGAAAATAAGACCTCTTATTTTGTTGAAACAGTTGTTGTGTTATCGATTATTTAATTTCATTGTATGCAGTTTCGTAATTGACAATCATCAAATCTTGGATCTTCAAAAATAAATGGATGACAGGACATGTTTATGTTTTTTTTTTGTACTTTTAGTTATTGGTGTAGTAATTAGTTTATTCCAACATTTACATGTTTTTATTGGATTTGTTAATCTTGTATAAAATATTTATTAGTTTTTAAATTATATTAAAAACAACAAAATCCGTGCCGTAGAAGGGGATGTACACTAGTTACTCTAATAGGTAAAATTGGCAACTACCAATTTGCATGGTGCATGCACGGTGGTCTTAACTTAAACATCCTAATTAATTAGCAACTCTTCTGTTCTGCTCCACTTCCAGTACCTTCGGAGATCCCTAGCTCTTCTCTTTTCTTTCACCTAATCATTGCTAGTAATTACTCCCATTTCACCTTTTCATAGCTAGATTCTGCTTCAATTTCGCCCTTAAAACAGAATTTTATAAAAATAAACAAGCTCTTGAATCATAAAACTACGATATGTAGACTGCGGGTTTCATCGAGTCTTGATATGATACACATATGTGTAGGTACACATAGTAGATTAGATGTCTAATTTACAAAACAGTTTCAGCCCAAATTCACTAAAAAATACTAAATGTTTAAATTATCCCTACATACTTTCTCTATATATTGCTATGTGTACCTACACATTTGTGCACCATATAATTGGTAGGTTTCATCAAGGTAAAATGTTTAGTTAATTGCATATATATATATATATGCAATTAACTAAACATTTTACCTTGATGAAACCTACCAATTATATACCAAACATTTTTGCTACAAATATTAATCAAGTAACAAAATTAGTCCATTAATCCTTTGGTAGTGGTGATTTTTTTTTTGTCTTCTTCATTCATAGATGTAGAGAGTAAACTTGTCAAGTGATGAACCATGTAAAATTGAGCCCATTTGATTGTTCATGTTTTGTTCTTTCAATTCTACATATGATCATAGATTACTGAGAGGAAGTGTTTTTTAATTAATTTTCTTATCTTCCAACATCCTTCACATAATTTTCATTAACAAATTTATCACAATAAAGTAAGCACATTGCATTTTAGTATAGAGCTAGTCAAAAGGAGTAACAATTATTAAAAACATTGGTTTTAATTCGGTACCGTTGAATCGAATATTACATATTTATGATCAATCTCTCATGCACAAGTCTTAATTACCAGCCAATCTAACGTTTTCAAACATTCTTCTTGATACTTGACAGTCACAATCACTAAAGTACATATATTGAAACAGGGGAAGGAGATCGAATTGCTTTAATTAATTACCTACTAAACTATAATATCAACACCTGGAAGCATATATATGTTCGAATATTCTTAATTACTGTAATCGATCTCTATTGTTATAAGTTAGTCGATCGTCACGATTCCTCTCAAAAAAGTTTAATCGTCATTCATTCTCACATACGTACGGCTGCTGTTTTAATTTTTAGAGTAATTTTTAGATTCCAGCAGCTGCTTTATAAATAAACAAATAGCTACACTTAGCAATCAAGGTATATACATTATTAATTGTGTTGCTCTGGTACTGCCGTCATTCTCACATACGTACTCATGTTTGATTCCTTTAAATTATATTTGGTGGTCCGAAATAAATGGAGTACTAGCTAGCTAGTAATTAAGTAGTAGTACTAAAAAATTAGTAAATTATTAGCTAGCTAGCTTCCGCTATCCCCAATATTGAACTAGAGAGTTTGCGCCCCTTACCACTTAACCCCAACAACAACAATGTTAGTCCGTCGTTCAATTAAGTACTCCCAGCCCCAAAAGAAGAAGAAACAGCTTAGGTTTAGGTAGATTAGACCTCATGACTGACCTCCCGTATTGCTTGCAGCTACCTCCACTAATCGCTGTTAACTGTCCTCCATCACATTGTTTAATTTAGAATAACTAAGCTCTTTTTAATTAAATATACTCCTTAGTAAGTAGGAGGAGTATATTAATGGGCAACAGAAGCCGTTCTTTAAAGAGGAAAACTGACCCACCCTGGTCATGCATTGCATTGCATTGCATTGCTTGCATGCATCTTTTGACTTACAACTCTATTTAAAAGACTTACAACTCTATTTATTAAAGACAGGCAGATATATATATTACTCCCTTCAAACTCTTCATTCTTTAATTATTAATGCTGTATATATTCTTCTCCTTCTCCTACCACCAGTAGAATCCAGAGAAGAATGAATACCAGGCAGGCCACCTAGGCGCTCATTTGGTGGTATTTGTTAAAAACTTAAAAACTCAATCTCAACGCACCTTTCTAAAGTCCTGTCATTGGTGTTATTTGTTGATCAGGCGATCAATCGATTTCTATAAATAAAAAAAAAACAGAAGCAAAGCAATCATGCTATGAAATCTTCCCTTCTTACTTTTTGAGGAACGATCGAAGCTTTCTAAAAGCACATTTGAAATTTACAAACACTCCATCATCATCAACAGTTGAGCGAATGATTGGACTGTTGTATTACAAACAACTACCACCCTCCGTAGTGGAAGCTAGCTAGCTAGCTAGTTAGAACAACACTAATAGCGAGCGAAGGAGAGATATACTATAATTAAGTGTGATTAATCTCAGTTTAGGAATCTATCATCATACCGTATATATTTGAAATGCGTATTAAGTTAGATATTTTAATGGTTCAAATTTAGCTTACAAAAAAGTACGATCCAACTTTAAATTGATCAGGTTCGAACTGTTCACTCACATCAACGGAAAATTTTTATACGAGTCAACTCAAGCAAACTAAATTTGAAATATGTATCAAACTTGAAATTTTGTTCAAACAAGTCATTTACTTATTAAGCTGCTCTGCTACTTCACAAAAAAACACCCATCTACTTTGCTCAGGGCGACTCTTCATCAATTGCAAAATGTAATTCTGGTTCTCTAAAAAAATTGTGGTGAAACATCTATAGTTGACTAGTTCTATTCCTCAAACTGATGACCGCCATGAGCGGGTGCTGGACTCAATTCAATACTTTTCCTTCACCTGGTTATCTAATCGCCGGAGTAATAGCAAGTTGATTTGGGGGGATTGGCAAACTTGAAAGCTACAAACCCAGTATACACCAACTCGAAAGCTATACAAGATTACAACTCAGATGCCCTCGGTTTGTGCACCTTTTCCGCCTGTGCATTTGAAGACTTCGAAGGAGATGAAAATGCTGCTGCATGGTAGGAAGATGAAGCAAGCTGAGCAAGGGCTGGAACAGCACCACCTGCAGAGTTTCATCAGATATTGTCACACTGAATAGCAACCATAGCTTATTGTAAGGCAAGATTTTGACAATGTGAGTCAAGAAATCTAATTCCCAATTGGTCACAAAACATATTGACAACCACCAACATAGGACATTTGACCTCATGTGCTTTCAAATGGATGCATAACAGCATAAATGAAAAAGAAAAAAGAAAAAACGAAGAAGAAGTCGCCAATCCACTATTTAACGTTCATATTGCATTTATTATTTTTATACCAAAACACATGCTTTAAACACATTAGTTAGGAGAGTAGTTACTAAGAGTTCAGATAAAATGTTATCTTTACCTTCACGAACCTCAGCAAGCAGATCAAGAATTTCCACTATTATAGTAGTTGTAGTATGCTATTACAATAAAAATTAAGAAATAATACAAGTTTTGTCTAGTCATGAACAAACCTGAGTTCCATGGAACCAGAGGTTTTTCAATTCTACGGGGATTTTGAGATCAGTTCCCTTCAACAAGTCCTAAATCAATCCCACAAGAGGATATCCCCCACTAAATCTAGGACTTGTTACGAGTCCGTGGCTTTAGAGCCCTCTCATGAAATTTCGACCAACATCCTAGCCAAGTGGAAACAGAACCAAGATGAGTGAGAGTGGACAGAATAAGAAGCCTGCCCCAAAACACTTCTACTAATCACAAGAACTGCTCAGAAAAGGGGCTTATTAAGAGTATTGCAAGATATTGAGACTATAAATAGAGGATTGTGAACATTACATGCTACTGACAAGGAGGTATGAAGTGCAAGTGAGGCTGCTTATACATGCCATCCAGAATTTTCTAGAACAGAGGCAGTAGGATGAACAGAGAAGAAGATTTGCAAGTAAGGAGGAAGACTATTGCTACGAATCTTTGAATTGGGTGGAGTGACGTGAGAAAGGCAAAAATATCTACAAAGAAAACTGACCAACAGAGATACATGATGGATTGAAGTCTTCCTGTCCCAAATTTGAGGTGAATTCCTTCCAAAGTCAGAAAGTTTTCCATACATTGGCTTTGTTCAATAGCAACAAGAATTTCACAAAAAATATGATCTGTTTCCCTCCAATATTTTCATTTCTAATTTTTAAAAGCTCACACTATTTCCCAAACTTCTTACACAAAGAACACATCCATATTCGAGGCTAAAGAGTCCAATAGTGTCTTATAGTAGAATATCTTTGATCCTTCAAACACGTGATTCATTGTCTCTTACAGCATCTTTTGGAGGAAGAAAAGGAGAAAATAACAGGGGACTGCACCAGAAGCCCAAGTTGAAGCTGCATACAAACTTCTGTGAGAAGTATTTGAAGTCAGTTCGTACACAAGTTTTTACGTTCAAGCTGAGTTTTATTTCATTGTTAGTCACATGCAAGTCAACAGGAGATAAGGAACTCAATCACTTTAATAAGATGTTACGTGAGTAGTTACTAGAAGCTATGATGGGAGTTTAGCTTTATCCTCTATGTTCCTATGAAAGTGCAGGAAGTTAATGTAAACGGAGTATTACATCACTATGATAAGGATAAAAACAAGTTTCGCCTATTTCAGATGGAAAGAAACACATCAATGTTATTTATCACCCGGGTGATTTTTCACCCACCTAGAGCACTTGAAAAATGGAGGATAGATATGTAATTGTCTAATTAATTGGGCTTGGGTTTCCAAATTACCTTATAGATGAGTCATTTGAACAAGTGGGTGAAAAATCACCCGGGTGATGATTAACAGGGTTGGAAAGAAACATGTATCCAACAGATCAAAAGTCCACTTTCCCTAATAAACCTTTCAATTTGTTTTGACTAATAACCGTTAAATCAACCCACATCCATAGATTATCAACCATAGATTATCAAATAAACTAATCTAGGAACAGCTAAATAATCAGTATCATTTTTCACAAAATGGAGGACCAATATTGAACAGGCTGAAACCAACAGCCATCTGAGCGAACAAAACATAACCAGCACAGGAAGTGGGACAGTATGGTGACAAGTTTAGAGACAGTTGGAGCTAATATTTGGAAATCGCCTTCAGCAATAGATGACATAAAGAAAAAGGATCAGCGTGGTTCCACATTAGAGCACACCACAGAAAAGAGTTTTTACGTCTCAAGAAATAAAGTACAGCTATTATGTAAAAAAACTCAAACCTGCTAAGCCTGCACAAGCTGAGGAGAAGACAATAACAGGTGGAGCCTGCATGAGAGAAAAATACAATAAGTTACAGATAAAAAAGACCACCAATCCATCTGAATGGGACAAACTGAATACCACAACTTGATACATGGACAGACCACATCAATTAAATTGACCACAAATCAACATAACACAGAAAAGCAGCAAAAGTATTAGATTTATTAGACCTATAGTAAACACTTTCTGCTATATATCAAGAAATTAGTGGAAATGGAAACTAAAAAGTATAAGGAAAAGTTCAATGAAGCAGTCTGTTCAAACAAGAAAGAGAACTAGAGAAGAACATGTAGTCAAACATTAAAAACATAAAACTTCATCTAGTTAAAATAAAAAGCAAATATATTCATCCAAACATTCTATTGAGTAAAAAATGTAAGGTAGATGGTTAATTTACAATGCCATTTCAGTTTCAAGATTAAGATTTTTAATTGACCAACAGGAAAAGTTATACGGGCTTGTCTAATGGGTAAGGGGAAGAGCTTCAAGAACAAAACTTCACTCGTCAATGATATGAACTCAAAGAAAAGTCTAAAGGGGCAAATACATATGAATAAAATGATCACTTAAGGAGGAAGGGAGGGGAAAAGTGAAACCCTTCACACAGAGGAGTCATTATAGAAAGCACTTACACCAATAAGGAAATGCACCCAATTGGGCCCTTTGACCCACCTCCTAACGAACGGCATCACTACAAATGAAAGACACGCCAGATTAGAAAGATTGACCATGATTTTTCATTTTTTTGATTGATTTCATCCCCTAGGCATGGGGAATAAAACTTATTGTGTGCCATCATAATGAATCAAATCCATGACATAATTGCTAAAATTTTGTAGCACATCATCATCATCACCATACTCCACCTTATTCCCAACTATGTGGGATTTGTGGCATGAAGTTTATAGTGCCAATTAATCATCTCACTTAGTTCATAAGAAGTACTATAAATTCATGGCAAAGCTTAGTGGAAAAATTTTACAACAGATAACCTTCATGTTGCTACCCCCAATCAATCAATCAATGAACCGAGCCTTAATCCCAACTCGTTGGGGTCGGCTACATGAATCATGCGTCTCCATTCCACTCTGTTTGTTACGAGGTTCTTCGGCAGTTCTAGTAGCCTAAGATCTCTCTAAACTAAACTTACCTATGTAAGTTTAGGTCTTCCCTTACCTCGTTTAAACTCTCCTAAATCTAACCTATCGGTTTTACGCACTGGCGCATCTAATGGTCTTCTTCGTAGATGCTCAAACCATCTAAGTCGACCTTCTCTAATTTTATCTTCAATGGGTGCGACTTCCACTAAGCCTCGAATGTTCTCATGTTGCTACCTCCATGAGAAGAATAATCCAAATCTGTAGCACACTGATGACAAATTGAATATAGAAACAGTTGCTACTCTAATATATGAAAAGCTCTACTTCCCTTTGATCACAACAAATAAATACTACCAACAGGGCAATTCAAGAATGTTTCTACCACAGCAAGGGCACCAGTACTTTACAAAGAAGCAGCAGAAAAAATGAAATAAATGTCCAGAAAAGGAGCCTTGTAGTAATTGGCCGTTCTCAGGAGACGATTTAGGAGGCCTTCAGCTTCGCGAAGAAATAAATATTGAAACAAAAATACCTTCCGCATCAGTTAGTACTGCACTGCAACAACCCATAAGAAAAGTAAAAAAGGAAAAATTCCACAGGATGGTAGCTAATGGTAGTTTTGAGACACAAAACTGACAGTACTCTATAGACAATGCAGTGAAATTGAACTACAGCGAGGTTCAACAGCTATAAACTACTAACGCAGCCAAGCAACAAGAAACAGGAATAGTGAAAATGACTTTACATGCAGAAAGGAATGAAATTGAACTGAAAACTAAAAGAGAATAGAAAAGAAACAAACAAAATACCGAGATTGAATCCATAGAATGCGCTTGTAGTACCACCAACAGCAGTGCCAATCTAGCAAGCACAAAAAACAAAGGAACCTATCAGCACCTACCTTTGAGATTGCTTCATGGGAAGAACAAAATTCACTTCTTTTTCTAATAATCAACACTAAAAATAAAAACAAAAAATATATATAAAAAAACTTCAAATTCGAATGGACGCAGATAAGAAAAGGACGGTAAGTAACATTTACCATGGAAAAGCTGTCCCTAACAAGCGGAGCAACCGTCCACTCACTCGTTTCCTGCAAACAAGATAGAAACCAGAAAACAACAGTTGAGATCAGGAAACCCAACAAGAAGAAGAAAGAAGAATAGAAGACAGTTGAAGGTGAAGGGGTTACCACGTCCTTCAGAAGAGGGCCAGCACAATGATGGCATCGATGGTCTACTTTCGGATTGGAATCTGCCATGGGAGATTCCTTCCCGTACCTATTCCTTTGCACTATTTCGCTTCGGCAAAACTATTCATGAGTTGGGGAAAGTTTCAGAAGACGATGGGAGAAGAAGATCGGAGTCCGGACCGGACTGGAGTAAGCAAAAACCTTGCCTGTGC
This sequence comes from Stellera chamaejasme, assembly GCA_024586325.1. Lineage (NCBI taxonomy): Eukaryota > Viridiplantae > Streptophyta > Magnoliopsida > Malvales > Thymelaeaceae > Stellera > Stellera chamaejasme. The sequence goes on along the minus strand of CM044982.1, from coordinate 4,397,564 downwards.
TGTGCCAGGGCCTAGGGGCGATTCTCACATTTTTAAGCCAAGAGCCACTGAGTTATGGGCCACAGTGCGGATCAGGCATGTAAGTGTTCCCAAAGTTAAATAGGCCACTGAAGTAAGTCTGAACTTTCAATTCGTTAGCAATGCCAATAGGCCATGTAGTCTGAACCCCTTTTTTACACTTTAAATTCCATAACCCCAAATTGGTTGAGGCTGACTAATTAGGTCAGTCCTTTAAATTATTATCGATCCGTATTTCCCAAGCTCAAGCTCATTCGAATTGCTTGAATTCAATTTATTGTCCTAACTTATGGAATTTTGTTTCTTCATTTTGGCTCGTTTGACCCACGGGATGAGGTGCATTAATTTAAGCTCGAGCTCATCATTTCCTAATTATCTTTTTAAATTAATTTAAATTTTGACCCCAGTTCAAGCTCGAACTTGACTTGAGAAGACTCGGCTTTGAAAGCTACCAAATAAAAGTTAATTTGGCCCATTCAATTTCAATGCTAGTCCAGCCATCATATGATTATCCCTCATCCAATAACTACAGTTACCATGCATGCTGCTCGCTTAGTTAGACATTGTGCACCTTAATTAGACAAAAAGGCGTAACGATATCATTATTTGATGATATGATATCCGTAATTTACAAACATATAGATCATCTCTCTCTCTCTCTATATATATATATATCCATTATCTCAAAGATGCATGCATTTTTAATTAATTTCCATTAATTAATTTTATGTAGCTAGGACGGGCTGTCTAGCTAGCTAGTGCTTTATTAATACGTACTCCATATGGCTGCTCGCTCGCTATATATGCACCTGATTTGATTAAACTATATATGGATCGATCGCCATGCGGCATGCATGCAGTACCCCAGAAACTAATTAATCATGATCAAATTAAATACCAAATTAACATGAGGAACACCACACCACCGGCTGCAGGTCATTAGATTGTTCAGACGGCGCGGCGCTAGCTCTCGTTTGGTTTCAGTACTGGGGCGTCATCATCAATACCGATGATCATATGATGATGCGCCGGCTTGTTAATATTGATCTGACGTTGCTTCTCCGCCGAATGGTTGTTTTCTCCGTTTCCAACAATAATTATATGATCGATCGAGGACGACTTCGATTCTGTAGCTGCTAATTGATCAGTACTTTCATGATGATGATCTGGAACAACACTGATCTTCTTTTCAATATGATGATCCGCTGCTTTCTTTGGTTTCTTGTACATCACGTAAAGTCCCATCTGGATTACGCCGAACACAAGTCCCACTACGTTCGGTATCTAATATTCCATCCATATATCACAAATTAACAAGTGCATGCATGCAGTAATTATAATTAATTAACAAGTGCTGTAGTTAATTAGTATGATCACTTACTGCTACGTATAAGTCTTTGAGAAGTAGGCCGTAGATGAACCAGGAAACGGCGTTCAAGGAGAGGAAGAATGAGAGAGTCAAGGGCAAGTACTCCACACTTTTGGTTCTGATCACCAGTCTCTAGACACACACACACACACACACATACGTACCACGTTAATGAACAGATAATAATTAATCAATTAAGCTAGGCTATATATATATATATATATATATATATATATATATGGAGTAATTAATTAGTAATTAAATAAATAACGTGCGTGCGTGCGTACGTACAATAACGCTGAGAGGAGCTGCAAAAACAGAGGCAGACAAGGTAACACAAGACCAGCCAACAATTTTGACCCTTCTGGATCCCTTAGCAAGGAAATGTGTTAGGAGCAGCAGGGTCAACACTCCACCAACGTTGAGGAGAAGCACAAGCTTGAGAGTCAAGAGCCTGGGCTTTTTGGGTGCATAAAGGAGGAAGAAGAGAATGTAAACGGATTCAATGAGGCAGCCGATGGAGTTAATGGTGAGGACCAGGAAAGCATCGGGCTTCAAGGTTGCGTAGTAAACCCACAGAGAAGAGCTCAGCAGCGCTACCACGTACGGTATCGATTCAAACCCTTCCGTTGATTTCTTCCGATACACCCGAACAAATGTAGGCCTGCACCCAATTCATGATTAGTTAATTAGTATAATTCTTTTAATTACCAGAGTTAATTAAGAGTAGTACATAATTAAGTAGGAGTACTAATTTGTCACAATAATATAGATATATACTTACAGAGGAGCTAGATACACCATAAACGAGATAACATTCCCTGCAAAATCGATCATCAACCAAATTAACATCAATATAATTAATGACGATGCGGAAAAGTTTAAATTTTGTTTGCTCAAAATAATAATAATAAATACTATTGGCATGCATGCATAAATATAAATAAATAAATAAATAAATAAATACTCCTTAATTACCTAGAATTCCAGAGGTTATAACCCAAGGATGGAGAGACATATTCTGAATAGATGCAATTTGACTGATGATCACCTTCTGTGACCTAGCTAGCTAGCCAGGCCTATATATCAAATACTTATACCAAATTAATGATCAAACTAAGATGTGAATATATATATATATATATATATATATATATATATATATATATATATATATATATATATATATATATATATATATACATTCATACATATTCATAGGCATAGGTAACTTTACCTAAGGACCTACACATATATATTCGGGATCATAAATGGGAAACACTGCCCCATGCAATCCAAAGAGTTGGTGATGCTCATTTTCACATTCTCACCCGATCGCTAGGTTTAAATTTCTAGCCCAATTGTACGGCCAGGTTTCACCAATTGGATGGATCACACATTAATTAAAGCCCAATCAGTACTAGCTTGCTAGCTAGCTAGCCTCATTACTCATTTGGCAATATTTTCTGAATGAATCGAGTGAAAACAAATCAATAATGCTCAACAACCTTCAATTGAATTCTCATGATTTAGGTGGTGATGGTATAAATTTAGTCATGTGAAGTTGTGAAGCATAAGCTTCTGTGGGCCAACCATTAGCTAGGGCTTGCGGTTGCCTGCTAATGTTGATGTTCCAACAGCATTATCACTTCAATTACTTTCTAAAGCAACCTATTTTCAGATGTAAACACCTAAAGATCGATGCCATTGCCCTAATTACTCAATGATCATGAGCTAGCACTGATCAGTGACTCATTCCTTATTGCGTCGTTCTATTTTCAGCACATCCAATGACCACACTTGAACTACTTTGATATATATGACGACTTAGTCGGTAAATATTATATATGCACCATTTGATTGAGTCGTCGTACATCGTAGTAGTAACAACCACAAACCTCCTCAGTAAATTAAGCTGATAATATATATATGGTTGATGTAATCAAATGTTTCATCTTTTGTGGGGTGATGCATGTGAGTAATTAATTTTAGGGTGTGTTATTGAAGTTTTAATTTGAAAATTGATGTGAAATACATGCATGTCATGAGAGGAAAGATCGATGAAATGGAAACATTGCACAACAAGGAAAGCCGCGGTAAATGAGGTAACTCGACGTGGGTTAGTTTGATATATGTTTTCATATATATTATTTATATATGACCCCATTCATTGCTATCCATCAACCTGATTGCAGAAGTATAAATTCAAATTACTATGAATGTCAACAGAAACATACATCAATCTGGGGTACGTGTATGCATATAAACGGAATGGCTTTAAAATTTGGACGTGGGATAACAGAAGGTCGTTGGAATTGGCTTTAATGGGCTACCTAGCTAGCTCCTTACTGTGATTTGATGAATGAATAATTTATGATCCATTACCAACCCATGCATGCATGACTAGACATGGCACCAGGTGGTTAAATCACGTTAACCCTTAAATCACGATCATTAATTACAGTATACAGTTTTACGCGTCTCGGTTATAAATTCATATCCACAACTGTTAATCACGGATATCTACGGTTCACGGTTCATTCACGGTTATTTAGATGAGAACTTGAATATTATATTATTCAAATATCCTAAATAAATCCATAAATTCAACATAAACATCAAAACAACATTTTAACATCCAACAACACTTTAATCACTAAAGAAAAAAACATTCATGATAGTCTAAACGAGGTACTGTGTTACCCGTGCTTCGCCACGGGTGCTTAACTATCCTTCATCAACCCTAAGCAGTGGCGGAACTATAGTGTAAAATCAAGGTGAGCGTAAAAGAGGGAAAAACACTCAATAGTAGATAAAACTTTGTACAAGTGAAAATAAAATTTTAACATATTATTCATAATGAATTCGATAAAAATAATAAATAAGAACTGTAAATCAAAATACAAAATTGAAAGAAATTTAAGCTTTGTTGGTGATAGAGAAGGGCTGATGAGGCTAGGTCTGCTTAAATATGGGGTTGGATGCATTTAAGGGTTGTGTTGGGTTAAGGGTAATTTATTTTCTTTTTTGGGGTTCGGTTATAAATGGGTATAGATTTTTGGGCCAAATTGTTCGTAGGGATGATCCACCTCTTACCCTAAATCAATTAGATTATAATACAAAAAAATAAAGAATGAGAAAACTATAAGTACAAAACCTCGTATAAAATATGAAAAAGAATAAATAAAAAATGTACACTAAAAGCGAGTTAGTCCCTCAATAAGTAAAAAAGAACAAAAAAATGTTATTTCATCGCATCACATCTAAAGAAATAACATAATTATTGTAAAAATGAAATTAAAGGTAAAAAGTGAGTTATCTCTTTATAACAAAAAGTATTAAGAAAATAGAATGAAAGGATAAAATTAAAATATCTAAATATAAGATTGGAAACATTTTGGGACCAATATGTAAAAGGAATGAAAGTAAAAAATGGAATAAAATGAAGTTATCCTTTTAACAAACAAAAATTAAAAAAAGAAAAAGAAAAAAAAGAGCAAGATAATATAAAATTGAAAATATTTGGAATCAATATGTAAAATGAATGAAAGATAAAATGTAACAATGTCAAAATATAATATTGAAAATATTTGAAAGGAATGAAAATATGAGGTAAGAGAAAAATTTATCCTCTAACTACACAGGAATATGAAAGTAAAATGTAAAATGTAAAATGTAAAATTTAAAAGAAAAAAAAGCAAGAAAAGGTAAAATGTTAAAATCTCAAAATGTAAGATTGAAAATATTTTGGATCAATATGTGAAAGGAATGAAATATAAAATGTTAAAATATAAGATTGAAAATATTTGGGTTTAATATACAAAATTATTGAAAATATGAGGTAATATATGTAATTTATCTCCTAGCTACACATCACCACAACTAAACTATACCCCACACCCAACCACATCCAATCCCAACTTCTAATAACTGTTCATTACTGTTTATATATGGTTTGTAAATGTAATATATATAATATATACCAACAATATATATCAACCCAAACATCCAAACGTGCAAAATTGTCATCTTCATTTTGTTGTGACGCATGACTTCTCCTACAAAATAGAAAGTGATATAGTTAGAAAAGAACATAATTTATTAGATAAGTTTTTACAAATTAGGATTTATATGAGAAATTATGAGGTAGTGAGTTATGTAATTGGTTGTGCTGGATCTTAATTAGGAGGTGGATTGGTGATTATCCGTCAAACCGCAGATATTGGTTATCCGCAATGCGGATATCCCTAAACCACAACCACAACCGTTAAGTTGATCCGGTTATGAAAAAAAAACCCACAACTGCTAACTGTGTGGTTTTAACCGAGATTTAAATCACAAAAAATGGTTGATTATCCGCGATTAACGGATCTTATCCACCCCACTGTCATGCCTATGCATGACCTCCATTTGCCCATAATCTGCAGGTTAGTTAAATGGTTGGTGCGTATCTTGCAGAGAGTTGGTGAGATGTGGGTCGTTCATAGTTCTTGATCAGGTATATTCGCCAAGGTGCAAACAAATTACTAGAAATCATCTTCTATGTACCGCACCATCTCAATCTCTGTTACTGTGTGTGTATTGTGAATGTAATTAATTTTTAATTTTGTAACTTTGGGTATACGTGGGACGAAGGATTCTGCTGATGACAGATCATAGTTCTAATAAATACATTAAAGGTAAAATTAAAAGCAATTATAGGTTCTATGGTGTAGTGGTTAGCACTCTGGACTTTGAATCCAGCGACCTGGGTTCGACTCCCGGTAGGACCTATTTTTATTTTGTTATTTTCTGTAATTTTACATACATCACTAATAAATTTGTTATTTTTGTAATTTACTATTTATATATAAACAGAACATACTCAATGTGATCTTGTCACGTGGAAAATCTTTTTTATTTTTTTAAATAGAAAAACGGGATTATACGAAACTGACTTCAAATCTTCAACAAAATCAAAGCGTATCTTATCAAATATTCTCTGAGATTGTAAATTAAATATGTCAGATTCTCTCAACTAATACTCCACGACTTAACCTTTTGTTTCGCTTATGAAAATACAAACTGTTTCGTCCTACCTGTCTCTCTGTCCATTCGCTCTCTCTCATTCTCTCTTTTGTCTGCTCGCTTCTCCCCCACTTGATTTTTTTTTCTCTCTGTTCCCATTATCGTTCTCGTCACTTCCCTCCACCACATCGCCTTCGTGCTTGCTATCGGCAACAAGACTGCAAGAGACGCCGGAGCAAGGTCGATTTTCCATTTTCCTGTCACCTCACCTATTCATCTAAATCGTTTTGGTCAAATTTTCTGGATCTTTGTTCATCTTTTTAAGGTTATGGTACTTCCCGACGAGCAGGCCTACTATGTATACACGATCGACACTTCGACGGTGTATGGATTGACTGCCGCTTCTTGCTTCTCGGCCACTCGTACACAGCGTTCCTAGGTTTGTAACTTAATCTTAAAAATGGTCGAGCGGTATCTAAATTGAGGTTCATCATTAAGCTGTTTTGGCGCTAAGAAATGAACTCATACTATTTTTGAGGAACTAGTTGCATGAACTTAGGTTAAATCCTTTATTTGCATACCCGTCAAATATTCTCAGAACGAGTAAAGAACATTGTTATGTCATATTAAAGGAGAAAATGATAAATGAAGAAACGAAGGTGCACGAGGTCCCTATTTTGTGATGACCATTTTGGTTTGCTTCTACCAATCTATAGCAAGCGTCATCCACTGTTTTCCAAGGAACAATCGAGAAGGTACATGTTCGTATTGGTGGTGCTTATTTACTTTTATGCAGATTATTCGGGCAATGAGGTGAGAGGAATTAGGATTGGTGAATGATGCAGTAAACTATATACCGAAAAAGAGTATGATCATGTAAGTAGTAGTAGTGATGGTATCATGTTGGTAAATTTAAGAACTTAAGATTGATGAATGTTCTTGATGGTATACTTGTGTGGATGTGGTTGTTTTATAGATTTATGGAGCTAGACCCATGAGAAGATGGCTGGAGAACAATGCTCTCGCAAAGATGTTTAAAAGAAGAAATTGATGGTAACTCCTTGGTTCTTATGGACTTGAGGCTCTTTGTATCAAGTGGAGTTAATGGCAAGAAATGGACACTGCGAGAAGTGTTAAAAAATCATGTTGTCGGAGCTAATTATAGTATGAAGAGAGTTTTATATAAGGTTCACAATTCACATCTCTGTGTTTTTTATTTTATTTTTGTATTGTTTCAATATCTTACTGGAAAATTTTTATGTTTTACAAAATATATGTTAAAAAAATATTGGAAATTTTGTAAGCTTTTCATTATTGCCCCGTCCCACAAAGATTGTTCTATTTGATTTTTGTACTTGTGTTTAACTTAATTTTTAATTACGAAGATTTTGTTAATTTTTTTTAAAATATACTATTTATATACTAGACACATTGAAATAACTTATGTATATACATTATTTAAGTTTATAAGTCAACATGTCGAAGAAAATAAATTGTAGATTAAATATTGAAAACCAAATGGAATAATCTTTACGAGACGGATGGAGTATTTGATAGAGTAAATTCTGCCGGAGGTCCTATTTTTTGCCCACTTGATCTATTTTTATCCCGTTTTAAGCTTCTGACGTATTTTGGTCCTACAATTTGAGTTATTGCTCTAATCAAGTCCTTTTCGTTCAACTCCACTATTTAAATGGACGGAACAATACAAAATGTTTGTTATACCTTTTAACTAAATGCTACAATACTCCTTAAAATTTATAAGTTAAATGATTTTATCCCAAACATTGTTTAGCATCACATCTGCCATGAAAAATCAATATTACCTTCATCAATTTTTTATTGTTAGGTTTCTTACCGGCATCTAATATATTAATTTTTACTTCAACATTTTAATATTACATATTGTAAAGTACATCAAATACATCAACATTTTTGTTATGAACTATAATATCGGTATGTAAAGAAGATAGTTAAAATTCATTATAATTTATTTTAAAAAATAAAATTGATTGTACTGAATTATTTATACCCGTACCGTAGGAGGGGGTAGTAGCTAGTTTTACATACATCACTAATAAATTTGTTATTTTCCGTCAGTTCACATAACGACCACTTACCTTCTGACCAAACAATTCATCGCAGTTTTCTCGACATTTTTTACAAGTTACTCCTTCGTTCAAGAAAAAGTCCACATTACTTTTTTAACATACATTAACATTTAGTCTATGATTTTTTTCTCATAACATTTTAACTTATAAATTAAATATTTTTATATACAAATAACAAATTAATGTGTCTAGTTTTTAAATATATTTTTCAAAATAAAAATTTGATTTATTATTTTTAATAAAAATTTAAGTCATATGCAAATACAAAAATCAAATGTAACTAATTTTATAGGACGGATAGATGAAAAATATTTAGATGCCTGCACTTTGTTATGATGATTTATTAAAAATAAGCGTTCATTATGTTAAAGTGGTCAAATGAAGAATCATGTTCTATCTTATCATGCACCATAACAAGCTACTGGCCGAGCTTAAGCAACGCAATTATACCCTAGCTTATGCGCCACCACCATCTTTCTCTTCAATGATGTTTTACGTTTGCCTTTTTTCGGCGAGTCCGACATCCCTTTCGTGTTACTTCCTCGTCTTGTCAAGTCAAATGGTTGGTTGGGTTTACCTTGCACTATCGACGATGGGTCTTGGAGCGAGGATGGTTCACGCTGGCCTAGTCGATTCGGTGTGTGGTTAGTTGGTGGGTTCTTTGGAGGCGGGGCAAAAGGAGTTGTTGTTTACGCTTGGGGGTGTGGTGGTACCCCAAAAACAGTATGAGAACGGCATGAAGGAGCAGCGCGCTCCTGCTGGAGCGGTGAGGTGTTTGATTCAAAGTGGTTGGGTTTTAAGTCAATCCCAATCACTCTTACTTCTCAACGGAATTGGGTTCGTCAGTGGATAGTGTTGATACTTAGCTGGTTTTGGATGAGATCAAAATAGGTGTGGTTTGATGTTTGCATGTCCTTTCCAGATTTCCTTGCAGGGAATAGACTTTTTTTTGCCCACCTCGCGTGGTTTTGGTGGAGGAGAACAATAGCCTCAATCTCTCTTACGGATGCTACGGATGGATTCATGCTTCAAGCCAATTGGCATTTCGAAAGGAGTTGCGAACAAAGCTTTACTTGATGATGTTTATCCTCTATTGGTTTTGTACTTCTGTCATTCTAATGTTCCTACTATCTTTTATGATGTTTTCTCTAAAATCTTTAGGGTCTGTTTAATTGATGAAAACACTTTTCATTTTCATTTCTTGTATCGATTTTCATTTTTAATGTGTAATTTTTAAAAACAGGTTTTGAAAAAGCGTTTCATTGCGATATGTTGAAAACGTTTTTGAAAATGAAAATGAGAAAACACGTTTAGTATTAAAAAAATTAACTCAAAAAAATATATGTAAATACATTATCACAATCTACCATCAAAAGTACACTTTTTAAATATAATCTAACATATTACTCCATAATTCAAAAAATGACCTACAGTACGAAACTTGAACAAAATTATCAATTATGACATGTGGCTAATTCATCTCTAAATCTTATCATTTGAGCTGCTTGAGTAGAATCAACATCGACCAATTGTTCAATACCCAAACCAACTTCACCCTCAATTATCATATCTTCTCATCCGCTCTATCATGCATGCAGACAAAGTTGTGCAATACACAACAAACAATGGGGATCAGCCGCTGCTGCACACGAAACGGATAGCCACGCACACACACACACACACACACACACACACACACACACACACACACACACACACACACACACACACACACACACATATATATATATATATATATATATATATATATATATATATATATATATGCTTCAAGATTGGAAATCTAATCTTCAATACACCACTCTTTTTATCACATTACTACAAGAAGAGTGTGCATAGTTGAATAGCTCTTATTTCCCTCTAACTCCACTCCTACCTCGAAATTTTTTCAGATGATAGATATGTCCCCTGTAGGGAGATAAAAATCTGGGAACATTGTAGACTGTTCAGTTTGGATTATGGTTATACAACACACAAATCAAATTCAGTAACTAGAAATAGAGTTAATACTATCAAGCCATAGAGAAGCCTGACATTGGAGGAACAAAGGATTGCTCGTACCACTATTAATCTAAGTGCTATCAGAAATTCAAGCTCAAACAGTAACAACAATTAACGGTTACTAACCAACCAATCAATTTAGAGAAAATAGAACACACCCATCCCCAAATTTTAAATCAAGCCCAAATTTTGAAAAACCTAGATCAAAAGAGTCAACAATCGACAGATCAGAGAGAGCGAGAGAGTAAATGGGGGAGAAAGAGAGAGCGAGGGAGAGGGAGAGAGAGAGGTTAGAGGTTGGAGGAGGAGGAGGAGGAGGAGAAGTCGGCGAGTCGAAACTTACCGAGGAGATCTAGGAAGAACGAGAGAGGGACAGGGAGAGGGAAAGGGTGAGTAAGAGAGAGGGACGGACGGGAAAGTTTACCGGCGACCGGCGACGTCAAACGGAGCTGGAGGAGGAAGAGGAGGAGGAGACTCGGAGTGACGATGAATCGCGAGTTGGAAGGTCATCTTCGCGATGCTTCGTCGAATGCTTTTGAGATTTTCGTGAGTTGCGTGTTTTCGGCGAGATGGTGCCGGCGGCGGAGAGACGAGGTGCGAGAGATCAGGTGAGACGAGGTGAGACGAGACGAGGTGAGACGAGGTGAGACGGTGCTCGAACTCGGATCTGTCGCAAGCTCGATGTTCTTCTCGCGAAAGAGGGCTGCGTGAGTTTCATCGACCGTGAAAGTGAGTTTCTTTAACTCACTTTTGCGAAACTCACCTCAGGTCCGAGAATGGGGAGTGAATTTCCACGAAAGTCACTGTGAAAAATTTTAGGTGAGAATGTAGTAACTCACTTTCAAAATGTTAAAACATTAAAAGGGTGTTTTTAAAATCCTTTACAAATTTGGTCTTTATTTCATATTAAAATGAAAATAAAAATTAAAACTAAACAAATTTTCATCTCATTTCTAATTTTTAAAGAGTTTTGTGAAAAAATTTGAGAAAATTTGGTTGTTTCTTTTATCATTTTTACCTTAAACTCCTAGTTACTCATAGTTTTAAGCTATCTGATTCCTACGCTTATTTTTGCTCATCTTAGATTAAGAGCTCTTTTATCATCTAGGACTTTGTTCATGTTTAGATTGTTTGCAATATTAATCGTTGAAATTGAATGAAATCATTTCCCCTAAAAAAATGGTCAAATGAAGACAAGGAAAATGATAACACAACATTCTACCACTGTTTGAAGTCCTAGATATAAAAATTAAAGGCAATAAAGTGAAAATGTTCTTCCTCCAAAATAATCGCTGAACATTCTTTTTAGTATTACATTTCCTTTTTTAAACAAAATTATATACTTTAATTTTATTACCCTAACTTTCCCTTACCATTAAAAATACTCTCATACTTTTCATATCCAAGTTACTTTTTATCCTCTCTTTATACTTCCTTAATTATTTCCGAAATCATCTAAATTTTTATAAACAATTCAAGAAGAAAATCGTTTCATTTATGTGGGATGCCCAAGTATGTCTTCGAATCTACGGAAATAATGAATCCTACATAACAAACTGCGGTTTACCACAAGTTTACAGTCAGGGTCCTTTTCATCATTTTCTTCTGTTCAACTTGAAACACAATATGATGGCATAACAGCTTCTGCATCAACATTTGGGTAGTTTCATCATCCAGTGCTAACAAATCCTTTCAAACTGGTAACGGCAATACCATCCACTTTGAAATGAAACAGATCTGATAAATAAAAAATCTAGAGACAGTGAAAGATTCACATCGACTGAAAGCGTTTCATGATGATCTGGCTCATGTCCATATAGCGTTGCGCACAATTGGAGAGGCAAGACACTTCACTTGAGCTGAATTTACTCCCAGGTGTCCCAGTGATGCACTTGTCCCAGCAAGCACTTGTTAGTTTCGCAATTATTTCATTCGCCATGGCCTTCTCTTTCTCTTGCTGTTCTCAAGACATTAACAAAATAACTCAGACTACTATCTTGAAATTTCAAAGATAAAACAACAATAGCTGAAACGTTGACAACCAAAGCATTCCTAAGATGAGCATGGCTGAATATATATATATATATATATATATATATATATATATATATATATATATATATATATATATATATATATATATCACAGCTCTTCTAGTTATTTCTCAGCCAAAACAGGACACCAAATCAAAGAAGCTAAGCACTGTCAGCTTCAATCATTTGAATGAAAAACAAAATGACACAATAGAAGTTGAACCCAGCAATTCATAACAAGGTTGTATTCACAGTTCGTAATGGATGCCATTATATCAATACCGTAACATAACAGTTTACATCCCCTCCCCCTAACTTCTTCCCCAGAAAAAACAGCCTGAACCAGCCGAACCACTTGGATATTCCACATACCAGCTACTGTAAAAGAAAAACCACTCTGGTATATCATCAAAGACCAAAGTGTCTAAGTCTACCCATGTTCCACTGCGTGCCAGAAAAAACCTCACAGTGCAAATCAAACTCAGCAATTATCATCAAGAAACATAAAGAGAAAACTGCCAAAAAAAAGAGCAAGCTGCAAGCTGCAAGCCTCTAACCATAATCCATCAACAACACACTGAATCACATCCTCTTTGTATGTATGCAATAAACTTCTACACACTAAATCACATCCTCTTTGTGTGCATGGAACATACTGCTTCAATTAAACACTCACTGAGCAACTGGAACATGCTTATTTTGCGAGTATAAAGAAACTCTCTTCAGCAACAAACTAGCCTAAAGTATGTCAGGCAAGTAAAAAGCCTGAAACTAAGGAACCTTTCATCTCCAGGACAAAGCAGAATCAGTAGACGCAACTGCATTCTCGGCAGTTTCCTTCAGAAACAAATCAGGTCACGTCAAAAAACTACCCTCTGCAGTGCAGATTACGATATTCAATGATGAAACGAAGATACGAGTAGCTTGGCAGACAGGAGAATAGCAGAAGCCCGGAACCCATTATTGCGAACATAGAATTAAACATGGAAGCGTCATTAAGCGTACAACTTGGAAGGGATATCAACGTGTGAATCAAATCAATAGAAAAACAGAAGAAACGGGTAACAAAAAGCAATAAACGCAAATATACGGTTGCTGGAGAAAACATCAAATTCTCGTCTCTTACGTTGAGAAATTGCTGCATCTCGGCAGAGTTGAGGGAAGAATGGTCCATTTTTTCAGATCAACGGGAAACACCAATCCTGCTGTGTAGTAGCTTAAACCCTTTTCCCCAAAACCCTAGACTACGAGGCACAAACTGCTGAGTGTCTGAATCAAGTACTCCGAGTTGTGGGATATATTGGGCCACTGAGAGAATATCAACGGGCTTCACACCAGACTCAGGCCCATGTTATAGGCTTCCTGTTATTTATATGAATAACGACAGTTACCCTTTTTTAAAAAATTACCTTATTTATATGATACGACCCTTTTAAAAAAATTAAAATCTTGATTTTCATATTTGAAAAGCTCATATATTACCTTACTTTGTCATATCTTGCTAAAGTTTACTCTAAACGAACACAACCTAAAATATAAAGAGATAAACTAATAGAGTAAACTGTTAAAAGAACCGAAAGAAGATGCATAGTATGGTCAAACTTATAAAAGAGTGGATTAGTAGTTTAATCCTTAGTGCCGTAGTTTATATAGGTATTTTCGCGTAAATGATAATTTGACGCTACTTTCTTGATCTCACAATTCACATGTACCAACAATCTCATGTGTTTTTTACAATGAAAAATTTGAAAATTTTGATGAAATATTTACAAATTATTGTGATATTTGTAATAACAAAATCTGAAGAAAGTTTATTTGATAGGTTGTTGATGAAAATATGGCGAATTATAATGCAAAGAACACATCCTAAATATCTAACCTTTCATGTTCAAAAAAACATCTAACCTTCTCAACCTGAAAAATAAAACTTTAAAATTTAAAATTGACATGTTTCCAAATATTGCAGTCAAATTTTATTTCTGAAATTAGAATGGAATTAATTACGTGAGAAAAATGAGGAACAGACAATAAGGGGTTTCAAACTTAGGAGGGGGAGGGATTTTTATGAGGTGAGAAATTGAAGAATTCACCGTGGATTCTCGTGAGGTGAAAAAAAAAATATTAGGGGGTTTCAAACTTAGCAGGATAGATGAGAAATTGAAGAATTACAGGGAATTCTCGTGAGGTGACAAAATAATATTATAGTGAGATTTTATTAAAAAAATTCTAAAAAAACATATTTAGAAACTAGATATTCATTTATTATTTACATATAAATTATTAATCTTTAGTTATTAAAATATTGAAGAACAAAAATCATAGATTAAATGCTGAATTCCATTTTTTCACGTTGAACACCTCAAGTGATTTTTTAAGGAGGGAAAAATTTCTAAAATTACTATAAATTTTGAAAGTGAATCACTTCTCGTTCTCACCTCCACAAAATGAAGTTGAAGTCACCAATAATGAACTCGTGTAAACTAATAATGAACTCGTGTAAACTAAACAATGTTTACCGGTTCTTGGCATGCAACAGTCACGACTCAAAAACAAGACGTACGTAGCCAATTTCCCGCAAACACAGACAGACGGCCTGCCAGGTGCTTAATTAATTTCGATTCATTTTTCGAAATCTTGATAATTGAGATCTCGGATCGCCATCGCCTCTGAATTCGCACATTTCATTCTTTTTCGCTCGCTTAACAGATCATCAGAGTCCGATTCCTTCCGGGAGCTTTGAACCACGGTGATTAATCTTAGCTTCCATTAATTAAGTTAGGTTGCTTCCGGTTCATTCTGTAGATTTAGCAAGTGATTACGGACGGAAGATGTTCGGGATCATCAGGCAAGGTGCAGCCGTCGTCGGAGTTTCTTCTGCATCGGTGAGAATTATAACCGATCAACTGATTCCGCCTGATTCATCGAGATCATCATCCGCCTAACCATCTGATTTACTATATATGAAATAAATCAACGGTTGTTTATTTTTCTCGATCAGCGGGCTTAACCAGCTAGTTTATAATTGATGAATTGTGTCTTCTTTCTGTAATTAGCAGTATCTACAGTGGATTCGACCTGCACCATGCTCAATCAGAAGCTTCTCGGGCGCACCCAAAAAGGTATGGATATGGCGATATTTTGCTGATCATGACGAGCAACCAGACTCTCTCACCAGTCTCTTGTTTTACTTCTATTCTCTTCGTCCCACCTTAAATATTGCAGTAACATGACCATTGTTGGCTGCTATGGTCTTTGAAAACAGACTACTTCCTGTGATAAGTTGCTCGCCATTTAACAAGTGATTGTGAGTGGCAGTATTTGATTTCATTTGTGTTGCCGGGCGCGGAACCAAGACCAAAGGCACATAATTTGTGGGGTTTAGTGTCGGGTCCTGATTGGGAACATGAGCTCTGACTGTGTATTAGATAGTATTTAAACAATGATAGTATAATTTAGTAGGAGTATATATACTGGCACATGCTCTGACTTATTGTATTGCTCGTCATTGCATTGCTTTGTCACATTAACTACATCTCTCAATTTGATTCGAGCATGCCTTTTCTTTTTACTAACTGCAAAGGACAAGAAAGAAATTGGTGCTGGTGGAAGATTCAAATCTCACAAGCTTTCCTCGCCTTTGTATCATTCCCTTTGTATTATTCTCTTTTTGAACGTGGTACTTGCGTCCCATAACTAGTGGTTTTGACTCTGAACTGTGAATATTCTTTTATTGGTGTAATTATAGATTGACAATAATACTTTTATTGGTATTCTCATAGTTTCCTTGGGGCTACGTCCTGCATAGTTAACACTTGATACGCTTGCGAAGTGTATGTTTGGACACCTCTTGTTGGTTGTGATAAATTATTCAGTTGAAAAAAAATGGCCATGCACTGTTTTCTTTCTGGGGAAACCATGTTTTCTTGCACATCTATCTACTTCTTCCCATCTGTTCACGTGGTCAAACAATCTAGCAGATGAATGTTCGAGATGCCCTAAATTCGGCACTCTCTGAAGAAATGTCAGCAGATGAAAAAGTATTCCTGATGGGTGAAGAGGTACTATGAAAACAATTCTCTTCTATCCCACTTTCAAACCATCCATTTGGCCCTGTTTTTCTTGCTTCATTGAGCAGGTTTGTTTATATTTCAGGTTGGTGAATATCAGGGTGCATACAAGGTTATGAAATGCTTGGCTTAACAGAAAAGGACTCATGTTTCTTTTCTCTTGTCTGTCTAGTTCATTTTTCTTCTCGTTGTGTACTAACAGCCACTTTTTTGTGAAGTAGATTACCAAAGGCCTATTGGACAAGTTCGGTCCTCATAGAGTTCGTGATACGCCTATCACGGAGGTAGCTCCAGTGCATAAGAGTTCAATGAACTTCATTCTCTCTTCTACTAACATTTAAATCATCTCTTATGTGTTGACTATTTGTGACAGGCTGGATTTACTGGGATAGCAGTGGGTGCTGCTTATCATGGGCTAAAACCTGTTGTAGAGTTTATGACTGTCAACTTTGCCTTGCAGGTCAGGTATTTCATTTGATAATTTATTCCCTGTTTTCTTATTTTCTCTAAATTTTGAGTTCTCAAAGGTGGACTTTGTTTTGGGTAAGAGAACCAAAGGTTAAAGTTCCATCTGACGCATTCTAGCATATCTATTGTAATTGCGATTTGCGAATATTCCAGTGTCCTCATTACAGAAATTTTGTTGCTCACTTTCTAGGACATTGTGATACTACTAACTTATTTTCCATATCTTGAAGCAGGCGATTGATCACATCATCAATTCTGCCGCGAAAGCCCATTATATGTCTGCAGGTAAAATTTCGGTTCCTATTGTGTTTAGAGGACCAAATGGTGCTGCTGCTGGAGTAGGTGCTCAGCATTCCCAGGTACATTTCATAGTATTGCACCTTCAATACTCATAACATTGATTAAGCAAAAGGTTGGCATGAACATTTCACATGTTATTGCATTAAAGTGTATTTCAGTATTAAAATGGATTTATTTTCTTCTTCTTTGGTTCTGTGTGAAGTGCTATGCTTCATGGTACGCCTCATGTGCTGGACTTAAGGTGATTACTCCATATTCATCAGAAGACGCCCGCGGACTGTTAAAAGCTGCAATCAGGGATCCAGACCCTGTGGTGTTCCTTGAAAATGAGCTGCTGTATGTTGTTTGATGAATTATTTACTATGCCCGAGAGCTTATGATTTATGTTTTGTATTGATTATTTCATGCAGATATGGCGAGTCTTTTCCTGTTTCAGAGGAAGTTCTTGATTCCAATTTCTGTCTTCCCATTGGGAAAGCTAAGGTACAGTTGCTTCCACTTTTGGTAAGGTGCTTAACTTGGTTGTGGTAGCATTTATATCCATTCCTTGTTGTTGCAGATAGAGCGTGAAGGTAAAGATGTAACAATTGCTGCATACTCAAAGATGGTTGGCTTTTCTCTTCAGGTTTGTTAGTTGTTACTCGCACTGAAGCTGTTGCAGTTGCCAAGCTCAAACAGAGTACATCGCTCTGTTTTTCTTTCTCAAAATACGGGAAAAATGCGTAATTAGTCCTATAACTTTTTAGGTTTTCGAGATATAGTCCTAAAACTATTGTACTTCGAACCGTCGTCCTAAACGTCTAAGCCGTTACCGGGTTTTAGTCCTAAAACGCAAGGTGGCGGACGGAATAGTGACGTGGAGGACTGACGGTGTTAAATTTTTTAAAAACGCGGACACCTCATCAAAACGACGTCGTGTTGATGCTGATATCAGAAACGAAGACGACGTCGTTTTCGTTCTTATATCAGAAGTATCAGGACTACTGCTTGTTAAATATGAAAGGTTATAGGACTAGTATATGGCCATTACAGAAAGTTATAGGACTATTATATCTTTGAAGATATAATGCTATTGTTGATATCAGCATCAACACGACGTCGTTTTGATGAGGTGTCCGCGTTTTAAAAAAATTTAACACCGTCAGTCCTCCACGTCACTATTCCGTCCGCCACCTTGCGTTTTAGGACTAAAACCCGGTAACGGCTTAGACGTTTAGGACGACGGTTCGAAGTACGATAGTTTTAGGACTACATCTCGAAAACCTAAAAAGTTGTAGGACTAATTACGCATTTTTCCCCTCAAAATACTGTTGACATACTCCAGTGGAGAGATTTCACAGTGCTGTATACCTTCTCATTATAATATCTCTCTCTAACTTGGATGGTGTGTAGGCTGCTGAAATTCTGGCCAAGGAAGAAATCAGTGCGGAGGTAACTGCACTTGTATCTGTATGTCAGTATATTGAAACGTATTCTAATGTACTAATTTTTCCTGATGCAGGTTATAAATCTGCGTTCTATACGGCCCCTTGATAGAGCTACAATCAACAGTTCGGTTCGGAAAACTAGTAGGCTGGTGACAGTTGAAGAAGGGTTTCCACAACATGGTGTTGGTGCTGAGATTTGGTAAATTTTCTGCTTAATTTACCTACTCCCTATCTGTCTTCTTCACCCTTGGTCAGCAGGTCAATATCATCTGTGTTTTCTATCTGTTGCTCTCTGCAGTACATCTGTTATTGAAGATAGCTTTGAATTTCTAGATGCTCCAGTTGAAAGAATTGCTGGTGCTGATGTTCCCATGCCATATGCTGCCAACCTTGAGAGGTTGGCTCTTCCACAGGTTTGTTCTATCCTTATTAACTTTGGATTTTGTGACCACCCTTTTAACACTTGGCAAGGTGTAGTCAAGATGTAGCAAGGGTGCATCTCCCTTGTTTTGTAAAACCCCCAATCATCTAGAAGGCGCAATAATAGTGGAGATAAAGAAGAAACTGAACAAACATTCATCCACTGGTATTATTGTGCAGGTAGAAGATATAGTTCGTGCTGCAAAGAGAGCTTGTTACAGATCCGTTTGAGAGGGGACAACCGCAAATTTAATGTTATTTCAGATTTTGAGCTACTAGTCCTTTAATTATAAATCTGACCATCAAGCTCGGTCAAACGAGTTGCTGAGATTTTGTTCTGATAGGCAACCAGATTTTGCAGAATAAGATTTCGTTTTTTCTTTTCTTCAGCTTTTCCCCCCTCAACAGATTGTAGGCTCTGAGAATATTGTACCCAGAACGCAAAAGAGGGCAAGTTACTTCTTTCTAATTTCTCTGCTGTCCTTGGGCTCACGAACCGGTTCAAAATCAAACATCCATACCAACAATGTTAAGAGAAGTGCATATTTACATTAGACTCGGTGGTAGTACACTACACAAGCTCAAAACTGTACAAGTTGAACCCCTTTTTTCTGAATTATTAACCGATTCAATATGTTTAACGTTTCATAATACCTAATGCAAAAAAAAAAAAAGATGTAACTAGAAGTGGATGGAATCTATCAGGAACAAAGATGCTTCTGAAACCTGGCTGGCTTTTCAGAAAACATAGACACATCGACGAACAAGGTCAGTGTGGGTTCATCTCCGGTTATCAAAGACCTCAGACTTACCCCTGAATATCATGTCCATTGATAATCCTATTGCAGATGGTTTTAAACTGCGAACAAAGCTCCGTGATGTGGCCCTGCTGCTGCGATTCTGTTTATCTGTCTCCCTTATTCTAGACGTGCCACCAGCTAATATCGCACCATTGGTAGCCTGGGATAACTTGGGATTGAAAAAGGTAGAGCCAAAGGAAGAATCAGTAGGGCCGAATGATGCATGAGCTTTCGATGCGTCAACTGGATGCCCAACCGCTCCATCTTGATGGGGAGGAGGGAATTTCTCACTCTTGCTCTTGCCATTTTTATGTGTCACAACTCTCCATTTCTGAAAACGGCAATATAAGATCAAGTTATTGTATGAATCAACCCATGAACAAGATAATAAAGCTTCCTCCGTAAACAATGCAAGCATAGAAAGATACTCTCTTCTATGTCAAAGGTTTATTTGCCTAGGTTATACCTATGGATAAGGAAACTGAGGAGTGTTAGAGAAAAGACTTGTAAAATAGATAAGAGTCTGGAATATTACAGCACATCTAGCAGATGTAGAGATGCAGAGATCATGATTCATGACCATGGCTGATAAGGGAAAACAGAAGGTTATGGCTTTGCTTTTAAGTAGCAAGAACTAGGACAGTAGATTCATGGCCAAACTACGTTCAAGCATGGCTACCCTTTAGCCAAGATCTGGACAGAAAAGGAAAACAAACATGCAAGAAAGGAAATGAAAGCATCATATAGTATTCAATTCTCAGACATACATCTAAGTTTGATTGAATCTCTGCATTTGCTTCTGGGGCTGGGATAGCCCGACCAGTACGTTCACGAGCTCTGACTTTTCGGCCACCATCAACTGCATTGACTTTGGCACTGATTTTTTGCCTGTTATCAAACCAACTTAAGTTAAGCTCCTGGTCCTGACCACCAATATAGGAATTTTAAGAACAAATGAGCAAGAACTAGCAAATCAACCTCCTAGCTTCATCTCTTAATTTTACATCCAATTCTTTGCTGGGAGGATATTTTGGTAAGCTTGATGCGTCACATGCATATGGCTCAGTGCTAAAAAACTGCAGAGAACAAGTCAAATAAAAAAAAAAATACCGTCTTAAGGTTTGGAACATAGAAATCTAGTCCTATATGAAATGTAGAATGCTACTTCAGCCCCTCATTTCTGCATGTCTTAGTCTGCTGTTACATTACCGGATCATTGAGGGCAGCCATAGCAGTGCCACGTTCATCAGGATCGATAGAGAGAAGACGGTCAACAAGCGTCAGTGAAGAAGGTGGAAAGTTGTGGAAGGTTTCTGTTATACAACGTTTATATGGCTGTTGGGGCTTAAAGAGCATTGCATTTGGCAACTTGGATTTCTTCCAGTATTCCTCAGGAGGTGAGCCACATAACTTAAATATTTTGTGTAGTTGTTCAACCTAAGAAAACAGATTACAGTCAAGAAACCAATCGACATTGAAACTGGTTTTCCTCAAAAGGAACATAACGACATGCATGTCTGACTTTTGAACTAAGATATCAGCAGGGTACAGTCTTTACATCAACTACAATTGCTAAAAAAACCCAAAAGCATTGACTGGTTATCAGCACTAATATTCAGGCACCTCGATCTTAGATGAAAATAAATGCCAAATATGGTCCAAAACCTTTGCAATCAAGACTAGGACTAGGACTAGGACTAGGACTAGAAGTATAGCCGAGTTTGGCTAAGATTTTTTGTCTTTCACGAAAGCTTCAAGCATCAGCTACATTATGAGTATCCGATAAAGTAGAGAACAAAAAAAAAGTAGACAGAGGTTAAAAACAATACCTCAGTCCTCCCAGGCAAAATTGGTTTACCAGAAAGTAACTCAGCCAAAATGCAGCCAGCACTCCACAGGTCAACCCCGACACTATAATAAGTCGCTCCAAGAAGCAGCTCAGGTGGGCGATACCAGAGGGTAACCACTCTACTAGTAAGAGGCTGCCGGCATTCAGGATCATAAAAGGTGGCCAGTCCAAAATCAGCAATTTTAAGGACACCGTCGTTGTCAATAAGAAGGTTTGAACCCTTAATGTCACGGTGTAAAACCCCTCTATCGTGACAATGCTCTATCCCAGAAAGTAACTGCTTCATGAAACATTTGACCTGCCAGAAGTAAAGTTCCAAGTGAAATACAGAATTTAATCTCAAGAAGCTCCAAGATGAATTTGCCCTCACGAGAGAGAATAAATACAAACATATTGAAATCTCATGCGTCAACACAAGATTGGATTTTCTTAAACAAAGTACGGGACCCAAAAACCACAAAATGAAGCATTAACAGACAATTTCACAAAGAAGCAAACAGAACAGGACAAACACAACCATGTATGTTTCGAATGTTAATTTACATCAATTTGCACAAAAATAAGGACACGTTTTAGATAATCCAAATAAACAGCCTTACGAGCCGACATCAAAACCTCAATCACTAACATCATCCCCAGTACAGTACTAACCTGCGGCTCTGTGAACTTGATCCCTTGATGCGCAGCCAATCCAGCAAGATCATGCTCCATGTACTGAAATACCAAGTAAAGACTACAAGACATCCTTGAAGTGACCAAACCTTCCAGCTTAATCACATTGGGATGATCAAGCTTCCTCAGCACTAGAATCTCTCTGGCCATGAACTTCACGCTCTCTGGCTCCAAATTATCAAATCTAACCTTCTTTAATGCTACTATTTTCCCAGTCATAAGATCTCTAGCTTTGTACACATTACTATAAGTCCCTTGCCCAATCTAGCATGACAACAAATAAAGAAAGTCAGGCGAAACTTGGTTAACTAAATACTACTATCAGATTTCTTTTTATCAGCCAAAAATGGGATACGATGTAACCAAATTGCTACTTGTATTAACTTTCTTTGTCCTTTTTAGCTGAAGAATTTAATGTTCCAACTACCTTATCGAGCTTCTCGAATGTACTGGCACGGCGGGGAGTCCAGCCGGCGATGGCGTCGCCGGCGACGGCCAACAACCAAGAGGGCCAACCGTGCTGATTAACGTCCAACGAGAACCGACGAATCCCCAACGGCGGCACATTCGTCGGAACTTCTCCGACCTTTTCCAGTTTCGTCTCTGCCTCCTCTGCACCTTTTTCGCCATCGCGGACACCGTCACCAGCACCGACGCCGTTGACTGAATGTCTGGCTGAACTCCGGCCGCCGCGAGCTGGAGCTCCTCCAGGTACACTACGGCGGTCTAAGGAAGATAATGGCTTGCCAAGGACGCAACCCATTCGTCAAAACAAACGCATGGGCGGCGCTCCGGTGGCCGGAAGCGGTGGCTGTGCCTAAAAACCCTTCCTTTCGTGAACCATTCGTGACTCTGAAAAACCCCAGTAGAAACGGCGACGTTGGTGAGGACCAAATTGGGAAAAGGGCAAAGGGAAAGGTTGGAATTTTCAGGTGAGAAATTAGATTGCGGAGGAAGGGAGGAGTGAGAGGGAGAGAGAAGGTAAGGAAGCACAACTGACACTGAGAAAACACTAGTGTCAACGGTGTCGTGTTCTTCTTTCTTTTACATAAATTCTTGTTTATTCGCTCCGGCATTGATTTTAATACAAGTCCTATTCACGAAATCATCAACTAATTTTCTTCGTTGATCTTGATAGGTTTTTTATCTTTATGAACACAGAAAGTGTAGAAATCCAAAGATTACAGGAAAAAAGTGGAACTAAAAAGCTGAGATACTGAGAAAGTTAAAAATACTGAGAAAGTTACTTTTAGACGCAATGATTCAAAGGACCCATATTTCGGGTGGCTACGGAGGTTTGTTGATACTTCGTGAGAAATTTGATGACTATACGTGTATTTTCCTATCCAGACCAATTTTATCATTCTTAATTTTGAAATCGAATTTGTTGCAAATAAAAAATTGACCCTTTTATTATTTAATTTTAGGGTAATGCAAATAAAAAAAACGTTATACTATATTAAGTACTCCAATTGAAATTTGTTATTTAAAGTCAATGAGTTGCATGCAACTAAATGAAGTGGAAATTGAAAAATTGGGTAAATTCTCTCCTAAATCTTAAATGAATTTTAGATTTCAAGTATTTGGATGTGAAACACATAAGTTATAACTGAAAGTTTATAAATTGGAATTCTAAAACATTTGAATTATTTAATTTTTTATTTCTAAATATTCATAAAAAATCATAAAATTAAATACTATGAAACTGTCAAAATAAATGGGATAATCATTTTATGAAGAGGTGATGCTAAGTGGGAAATCAATTTTATTTTTTATTAAAAAATAGGTCATTATAATTTTTTTACTTTTTTTTCACTGCGCGGCTAGGGCTTTTGGAGGAGGGCACCGCCGCGTTTCACTTCCAGGCTGTATGCCATGGGATAATCTTGGCTATGTCATTTGGAGTTTACCATGATGTGTATATCAGTCTTAATTATCAAGGTTTGGGAGCAACAACAAAGGTTACAGCTCTGAAAATGGTTGTCACCAATTTGAAGCATGGACTTCTCTTTCTCATGGAGACTCGACGAAGAGAGGAAGAGATAGCATATATGTCAGACGTTGTTTGGGCTTTTCCGGGATGGTTGCGGTTTCGGCTCAAGAGGGAAGGCGTGGTGGGATTGTTGTGCTTTGGCACTCATCATGGGAGGTTGAGTTGCTATCGAAATGAGAGAATTATATGGAAGTTAGGATTAAAGCTTTGGGCACAGAATGGAGATTTACGGGTTTTTACGGCCAACCAAAAACCGCTCGTCTACGTGAATCCTGGCAGCTACTACGCCATCTTGCTACTGTCAGCAATTTACCATGGCTTGTGGCTGGAGACTTTAATGAAATTCTTTGGCATCACGAGAAATTGGTTGGTTTTCCACGAAGAGCTTCACAGATGTTGGCTTTCACGAAGGCGTTATCTGAAGCCGGACTTGAAGATTTGGGATACTCGGGTCCCAAATTTACGTGGTCAAAAAGGGTGATAGGAGGACATTTTGTACAAGAGAGACTTGACCGTGTGGTGGCAAATAGGACTCGACAATATTTGTTTCTGACTTGTTGGGTATGTAATTTTTACTTTTCCATGTCTGATCATTTTGGAGTGAAAATTTGAGTTTTCGGTAAAGAGCAACAAATTGCTCGTATTTGGAGACTTGAGAAGATGTGGACGTTAGAGGGTAAATGTGAACAGTTGATTAAAGCTGCATGGTCTTGTGATTTTAGAACTTTTCTTGAATCTCAAAAGAGATGTCGACAGCATTTGGCAGCATAGAACCGAGCGGAATTTCACCAAAATCCTGCTCGTATAAAAAAGATTTGAAGAGAGGATTGAAGCTTTGGTTGGTTCAATGGATGAGGAGAAGCTAGCTGAACGTAAGAAATTGGAGGAGGAACTGCATATTCTACATTTTCGTGAAAAGGAGTATTGGAGTCAGCGATCAAGAGTGCTATGGCTTCGATCGGGTGATCGAAACACTGCTTTTTTCCACCAATCAGCTAATGGAAGAAGGCAATGGAACCAGATGAGAAAACTCACCACTCCTCAGTAGGTGGTGGTGATGGAGCCACAAGAGTTGAAGGAAGAGGTGGTCCGGTTTTATTCTCACTTGTTTTCGACCGAGGGTCCTTCGCAGGTGGATTTGGTGCTTCAAGGAATTCAGCGCAAGGTCTCACCAGATGTGTGCCAGCAATTGCTAGCGTCGTATTATGCTGGAGAGGTAAAGGTAGCTTTGTTCCAAATACATCCGACAAAGTCACGAGGCCCTGATGGTTTTCCACCTCTCTTCTATCATAAGTATTGGAGTACCTTGGGACCATCAGTTACAAGGTATGTGCTTAATATCCCGCATTCTAGAGTTGTGTCTGCAGACATAAATCACATTTATTTAGCTTTAATTCCCAAGTGTAAAAATCTAGTTACACTCGCGGAATTTAAGCTGATAAGTTTGTGTAATGTCATTTATAAAATTATCTCAAAAATCACTGTAAATCGCTTAAAGCCTATTATGGGAGAAGTAATTTCGGAGCAGCAAAGCGCTTTTGTTCCGGGACGTCTTATAACGGACAACGCGCTATTTGCGTTAGAAACTTGTCATTATATTAATTCTTTGCGAGGTAGAAAGGAAGGAGCTTTAGCAATCAAGCTTGACATGACTAAAGCATATGATAGAGTGGAGTGAAATTTTCTTCGGGCAGTTCTATCTCAGCTGGGGGGTCCGCCACCGTGGATATATATGGTGATGTCTTGTGTGAAAACGGAGAGTTTTGTAGCTTTGTTCAATGGTTCTCCGACAACCCCTTTTCGGCCAACCCGCGGCCTTTGACAGGGGGACCCCGTCTCGCCATTCCTCTTTCTCTTTTGTACTGAAGGTTTATCAAATTTACTTCGCCAAGCTGAAATTCGGGGGGATTTGCAAGGAGTGCACATCTCATGGTATAGTCCTCAGATTTCTCATATGTTATTTCCTGATGATACAATTCTATTCTTGCAAGATGCACCAAATGCGGTGCAATCTCTCATGCAGGTTCTTCATACTTACGAGGTTGTTTCTGGACAGCAAATTAATTTACGTAAAACAACAATTTTCTTCAGTCCGGGTATTCCTCAACTGAGGAGAAATTATCTTTCCCATATTTTGGGCACCTCAAAATGTATTACGGCGGATAAATATTTGGGCTTTCCATGATTGCTTGGTCATAGGAAAGTATTCCAATATGATTTCTTGATCGAGCGAATAAAGGAGAAATTGACAAATTGGAAAGCTGCAAAACTTTCTCAAGCAGAGAGGGGTTTAATGATCAAGGCAGTTATTCAAGCTATGCCTACTCACTTGATGAGCTACTTACTCCTCCCGACTGATTTGGTGAATGCTCTCCGGTCTTTATCAACCAAGTTTCTGGTCACCCAATGTGAATGAGAATAAGCTATGCTAGTGCGCCTGGGACCGGCTTTGCAGGTGCAAAGGTGCTGGTGGGTATGGCTTTAGAGACATTAAAGCTTTTAACAAAGCTATGCTGGCAAAGCAAGGTTGGTGTTTTATGTGTTCACCCACCTCGCTTGTAGCACGTGTGTTTAAGGGAACATATTTTTCTCAATGCTCCATCACCTTCAAGAGCTGGATCAATAATTTGGAAAGGTCTCCTTACTGGCTGCGAATTACTTCAAAAAGGCGGAAATTGGAGAGTTGGATCAAGGAGAAGCATTTCGGTTTGGCATGATGTTTGGCTGCCAAGGGACATGCTTATAGAACCATCGGTTATGTTCCCTGATCTCCGAGTTTCGAATCTGATTGATCTGCACACGAGGACGTGGAAGGAGGGTGACATTGATGTTATTTTGCACCCGTCAGATGTTGTGATGATCAAACAATTACCACTTAGTCCTCGTGCTTTGCAGGATGTTTTCACATCGGGAATGGAAGAATCGGGTCAATTCCCAGTTCGATCGGCTTATTATCTTGCATACGCAAATAAATTCAAGGTGCATCCTATTGAACATGACTTTTTCTGTAGATGATTTTGGAAATTGAAGCTCCCGCCGAGAGTTCATACTTTCCTTTGGCGAGCTTGTGCGGATATTCTAGCTACCAAGGATGAACTAGCGCGTAGAGGTATTGATAAGTTTGACATGTGAAACTTGTTCACAGTCGAATGAGTCGGTGGTGCATTTATTGTGGGAATGCCCGCTTGCTCAGAGGGGTGTGGTCATCTCTTGGTTTATCTATACCATTGGACTCGCAGAATTGGCAGAATTGGTTCTATGAGAAGGTGACTTCTAATCCCTTCTCTCTGCTATAACTATCAATAACTGCTTGGATGCTTTGGACGAATAGGAACATGGTTCGTCATGAACACAAACATGGTTCGTCATGAACACAAGTGTTCCAAGCCTAGTGCGATAGTAGCAAGGAGTATGACTTGGATTGCAACTTGGACAATGGCTCAGAACAAGATTGTGCAGCCAACACCGTCGCGTCCTCTGTGGCCTGCTAGTTGGTTGCAACCTCCTCGAGGTCGTATCAAGATTAATATTGGATGCTTCTTTTGATATGTAAAGGAGCCGAGCAGCTATTGGTGTTGTTGCTAGAGATGCAAACGGGCAGCTCCAGGTACGATTGCTTTCTCCCATCACTTACCTCCCCCTCTTTCGCACTTCTCTCGTAGTATAGCTTGATCTTGAAATGTTTTGTCTTTCCATGAAACACAGGTCATTAGCAATTGCCATTATCTACACAATCAGATCGTTAAACAGATCAAGCAAAGTTTTCAACCAAAGTGCTTGGTTCACGAAATGGTAACGCCTTCTTGCTTCTTAGAACTCCATGAGACAATTCCAGTTCCAAGTGAGAAACAACTACGAAGTGCTACTATCCCTTTAAGGCGCTACCATTCGACGCTTGCATGATATCGGTTGTGTTGGTCACTTCAACTTCAGACTCAGATTCAAACTACCATCATCCTTGCAAAGCTTCTCTTTCACATTCATTGGTGTGGAATTTGGCTTACAGTCCATCATCTGAAATTTCTTCAGTATCTCCAAAGCATACTTATGTTGATTGACAAATATCTCATGTTTTCCTTGGGTCACTTCCATTCCAAGAAAATATGACATTAACGTCTGGTAGCGCCCCAACCCCCTACCAGGGCGTTACTATCCCAAATTCCAATTATGCGCACTTTCCTCCACATCCCACCTCCGTGTGGTTCTTCCTCGAACCCCGAGTGCCATCAACAATCTTCCAACCTTGCCACTGGGCAAAGGTTTGGGGGTGAGAAATTTGGTCTTGAACACCCATTTGACACCAATTACTTTTCTTTTCTGGACACCAGTTCCCATGTTTCATTTTTCACTATCATCTTGAGCAACACGTATCTCCCCACTGCACCAATTGTCTATATTGTTCTATAATGGGATTCTATATTATTATTATCATCATGGATTGTTCTATATTATCTTTATTACTATAATGGGATTCTATATTATTATTATCATTATTTTAGATAAACTAGTAAATAATAATGAGAGTAAGTTTTATTTAAAATTATATTTTCTTTATCTTTCCATGGTTAGAAACTAATGAATTTTTCTATCAAATCCAAAAGAAAACATGAACATACTTAATCAAAAAAATGATCATTAATTTTAATGGGAATTTCTAAAAAAAATATGAACATACTTAATATTTATTTTTGTTAATATCGTAATTAATTTGTTAATATTTTTTAATATCATTTTTTGTTAATATTTGTAAATTATCTTAATTTGTTAATATTTGTAAATTATTGAAATTTTTAAATATTTGAAAAAAGAGAAACTCTTGTTCTCCATTTATTTTAGTATTCTGAAATTTATTTTAATATTTTGCCCAACATTGACTTATCTCGTGTACATAAAGCACATCGTAAATTAATTTTGTTCCCGATCGTGTCTTTGCTATGGCCACAGCCTCTTTCTTTAGCTTGCAGTACTCTCCATTCCCTATCTTTACTCTTGATTTTATAGAGACATCAAGCTCCTTGTCTCTAATGGTCATATGGTTTGTACAACCACTATCAATTAGCCAATTTTCGTGGGACTAGTTGATGTGGCTGTAAACATCCGCTCCTCCTCCATTTGAACTTCGCTTGTTTGGCCCGGCCTCGCACTTTGATTGCTTTTGCAGATTCTTTCGATATGTCCTAGTTGCCCACACTTGAGACACTTCCTGTCAGTCTCCACCAACATGATTCAGAGCATGATTGGTCTTTTTGCGTTGAATACATGGTGTACTTTTCGTGTTGTAACACCCGACCTTTGGCCATTATTCCCGTTATTATTCTTATATGTCCACTTCTTCTTCTTATCTCCTTTTGATCGCCCACTCGAGTCTTGACTATTAAGGCCCCATCTCACAAAACCTCCCTCATCGCCTTCTTTGCTCTTGAGCATGCAAGGCACTTAGGAGTTCGACAGTTTGCGTCTTTTGTATTTTCCAGAGATGAGAGTGTGGCCTCAAACTTCTCTGGGAGTGTAACTAGAATTTTCTGTACAATTCTAGAGTCATCAAGCTTAGATCCCAAAGAATCATGGTTCCTATTACATGGGAAATGAGGTGCTTTACTTGGAAGCACTTGCTCTGTTGTGGGGAATTATGGAGGCGCATAGACAAGGCATCAGGGAGGTCCTGTTTGAGTCTGATTCGCAGCTCTTTGTGATGGAAATATTAAGTCAGAGGTAGCCATCCAGATACTTTTTTGGTGCAACTATCGATGACATTAGACATTGTTTATCTTTGTTTCATTATCAGACTGTATCTTACATTTCGCGCACTATTAATGGTGTTGCTCATTGTATTGCTCGTCATGGTTTAAAGCACTGCTAGACGAGTTTGAGGATTAATTCCTCCCATTTGGTTGTTATTGGCTTTAACCGCTTGAAATCGAATGAAATCATTCCTCTCGGAAAAAAAAATGAAGTTGTTAATGCCAAAGGATTAATATTTAATAGAAATAAGATTGAGATTAAAGTGTCATACCTGAGAGGCTATCCGAAAAGGCGGGCCTTCTGAAGGGGAAGAATCCAGACATATTGGGATGGAAAGGGGCTCGGCTTGGCTGCTTCGTCCTTACTGCTCCTCTCCTACGATCTGTTGCTTCCAAGTCCGGATGAGCACCTGGTACAACTCTCCGACGCTCAAGTCAGTTCTCACTTCACAAAGTAGCCGAGGCACAGAAAGTTGAGAGTAAGGTAGGGGAGTTCTGTCTAAGTTTTCGTGCCTAAGACGAGGCGAGCATGGGAGTATTTATAGGGCTTGGGGAGGTATGGGGCGTGATGGGCAGTGGTATGGTAGAGGGACAGTGTCACCCACACACCATGAAAGTCTGTATCCCCAGAGTGGCGGCTCGGTCAAAGCCAGCGGTGTTCCCAGTCCTGGGCCGCAGCCCGGCCGGGTTTGGGCGGCCAAACCTCGGCCTCACCAGAAGTGGAAAGAGGATAGAAGGGAGACATGTCACGCAGTGTAAGCCGACCTCCCTCCCTTAATAGCCAGGGTCCCTCCCTCCAGCTCCCAAGTCTTTGTTTGAGCTACTTCTTGAATAAAGGGTCCCTTCCTCCTTTTACAATCACTTTTGTTTCTCGGTCTCTCGTCCATATAGTTTGGAGGGGGGCATTCTTGTTTTCACAGCAGCCTGGTAATTTTTGGATGACACTTTTTTTAATTCTTACTATTTATATATATATATATATATATATATATATATATATATATATATATATATATATATATATATATATATCTGCTGCTGGCTGCGTTGCGCCTTCCTTCAATTCCCTCACCTTCTACTTTTACTCCCCTTTGTCTCCCCATGACCCCCACATTAATGTCTTTTCATATTCGCCCATTACACCCATCATCATACTACGCCTTAATTTCAACTACTACATACATCAGGACTAATTCCATAGTGTCTATTTATTTTCTAAAACTACTAAACTATGAATTCGAAATCGTCATTATCATAGTTTTTATTATGAGACAAGGTTGGGGTGAGAAGATAGATGAAAGTAGATTTGATGTGATTTTGACTATTATGTACAAATTCTCTCAAGGTTGCTGATTGATCATGGTTGGTGGGAGGAGCTGCATGCATGCAGCTCACAAATTCATAGGAAGGAAGGCTTTGGAATGGAAGCAAGAAGAAAATGGAAGGTATTGGAGTCAGAAGGTTGAATTAGTTATTAGTATTATCAAGTTGTGGTGGACATTAGTGTAGTGAGTAGATTAGATTAGGTGTGAAGTGGACCTGGGGTCTTAATTTCTTCGGGCCACCTCTTCGACACATCGCGTCTTTGGTTGGTGAACGGAAAGAAATGCATGCACGGCAGCGGCAAACCCTTAGATTCTTTCGTTGCAAATCGCAAGACTCACTCTCTCTCATATTGATATTATTGTTGCCAAATTCAACCAATGAATTTTGAAGAATTATTTCTTCTGTTTGTTTCTAGTCAGTGTTTTGCAGTTTGTAGAGCATGTAGTTGGAGCTGCAGGAGATGAACGAGGTTCTTGGATTGTGTTGATTTTTTGTGTGTGTTTTTATTTTGGGTTGTATCTGAATTCTGTTGCTAGAGACCTTCAAGCAATTGGATTGGTTAAACTCAGAGCAGGTCAATTAGAGGCACAACTTTACTAGACTTGGTAAAAGCAAATGTCTATATACTCTTCTTATCATCATCAAATACTCTGCTGTCACATAAATCCCCAATCAACAAGTTGGTGACAAACAAAAACCAAGAACTCCAAGACCCACCCACGGCCCAAGAATAATTAGCCAGCCAGCGGCCTCCACTTTAACTTTTTTTTTTCAGCTGGAGCAAAGCTTTTCCAGAGCCAGGTTTTCATCACCACCCACAGCATCTAAAGTACTCCTTACCAAACCCTCAGCAAAACCCATTTCCACAAGCCGTTGAACCTATGTCAATGCAACAACCCCAGACATTCACTCCGTGTAAGGAAAGAGTATCGAGTTTGATATGTAAACTTCGTAGAATGAATGACTCGCTTCTGGAATATGTAAGGGAAGCAACAAACCAGAACAAACAACAAAAATATCCCGTAACCAACCTTTTCTTCTGTAGAAGAAGTCTTTGCAAAAGTTTCTGTCCAGTAGCGGGCAGTGGCAACAAATGTTTGATGGTCTTTAAGGTACTGCAAGAAATTTGAAAACAAGCACGAAAAGAAAAAAAACAGATTACGTAAAGTCAAAAAATAAGTAAGAACGCCGCTGCATAGGAACATAATTTGAGAGCTTTTAAGCTTTTAATGCCCAGAAACAAGCCTGCCGGATACATGAAAGTTGAAGTCAGTCAAAACCTAACCTGTTGTGCCACAACTGCATCCTGAGGATCATCAGGCTCAGGGGCAGATAGTAAGGCCTGGATAGACAGAAGAGCGGTCTTAAGAGTGAGGGCAGGACTCCATTGGTCCTTCAAGATATCCAGGCAAATAGCCCCACTTTGGCTGCTGATATTTGGATGCCTGCAGTTAAAACAAACACGAAAAAAGAGCAACTAATAAATTAACTCAACCCAGAAACCACTTCGACAATAGACAGTGTAACTATCATTCTGGGGCTGGAAGAAGCACCTGTTGCTTCATTAGCACTAAGTATCTCCACATATTAGGCCTCCCTATCGTAAACCTCAACCGATCAATTAAATGTAGTAAGTAATTATAAGCCTATTATTTGTGAAATCATTTTAAAATAACAAGAACTTCACTATGATTGTAAGGCAGAAATATTGTTCCATAAGGTGTCTATGCAATGGTTATTTCAAAGTATCAACCATCATCTAACATGCATTGAGACATAGAATAAGAGATGAAGACATTTGAGGGTTGTTAGATCGATTGGTTGATTGATTACATACAATAGATTCAACAAAGAATTTATTTGCACTAGTAGATGTTAGATTCTAGCACTACATAATACTCCAATCAGTGCATTATTTTTATTTATTTATTTAAATAGAGATTTTCTCTCCTGGAATGTTTTTATGGGATAACTAATAGTAGTATATAGTACAAACTTGAGAGAGTTCTCATACCAAAAGTTTTAAACTCAACCTTAAACATAACAGGAAAACTGGTATGATAGAACTTAATTAATGCACTGAAATTTTATAAGCGGACAAAACATACTCTATTACACCAACAGATAAACTATTCATCACCTTAACGTAAATCTTATATGCGAAGATAAAAATTCATTCATGCATATTCCTGAACTTTTTAAATTCTTCCGGAACTGTTGTCTTCACTTTACGAAAGATTTTTTTAGAAAAAAAGAGGCTTTAATTCGTTAATTATATGGGTAGTTTAATGTATGAAACTAAAGAACAACATGAGATAAGTCTGTGCTTCACGCTACATGATTCAAAACAGCAGCTATACAGCTCATAGACACTCTTCAAATTATGTTTTGTTTGAGCAAAATTCTATTTTAAAACACATAGCTTAGTAAAGTGACTAGAAATCATTATGAATATAATTTAAATCAAAACATATCACCGTAGGTGAACAATCTAACAAGAGAAATTATATCTATTTAAACATGTATGAACGGTTCACGAAAGATAGTAAAAAGAAAAAGTGGAGAAAAAACGTTACTGACCTTAGTACCAATATTTTATATCAACATGATGTAATAAAATAACAAGTTACAAAGCTTGCCTTGTGCATTGCACAAACTTGCTTTAATCTGGTGGACAAGAATAACATAAAACATAGATTATTAAGGGGTTTCAAACTTAAAAAATGTGTGGAATGTAATTCACCTGATTTGTGTGGAATTCACAAGTGATTTAGTTTTTTAATCCACTTGCAAGAATTGGGATGCATGTTTGAAACCACCGTGAAAAATGATAGGAGCGGATGGTGAATTACAACTAAAACACTCTTCAAAAAAAGAAATCATCCCATCCATGTATCCACTTATGAAAGGAAAAAAAGTGCACAAAATTAAAGAAGTAAACCATGAGTCTTGGGTGAAAAACTGACTCACTTCTCCTAATTCACCGTGATTTACACTAACTCACTTCTCGTAAATTCACCTTAGGTCCTAATTAGTTTAGGTGAAAAACTGACTAATTCACTAGTGAATAAGATGAGGTGAAAAACTGATTAATTCACTTAAAAAATGTTAAGTTTGAAACCCCCGTTGAAGAAGAAACCATGAAGTCGTTCATCTTTGATGTGTTTCAACCAGAAAAAATGTAACACGCTTAATGATATATATTCTGTTCCTGACAAGAGGGTAAAGTGCTAGAACTGACCACATGTAACAAAAAATGGTTGCAGAACATAATCACATCAAATTCTTAGGTACCTATTTAATACTCCCTCCGTCCCACAAAGGTTGTAGGGTTTGACTTTCATGTTTTGTGTTTGAGTGTTTGACTCAAAATATAAGTAAGATATATGATGCAAAAAATTCAAAAAAGATATATTTAGAAAATTCATACTACAAATTATGATAATCATGTAAATTATTCAAATTTTTGTATCATAACATTGATGAATAAAAATCAAAGATTAAATACCTCAGAAACATGAAAACAAAGTTGACAATCTTTGTGGAACAGAGGGAGTAATAAAAAGAAAAAGAATCAACTGGTGGAACACCTTTATTTAATTTTTTATTTCCTTTTTTCAACAAAAATACAATGTCTTGGTCATATTTCATGATGTGCCTGTTGGTTTTATAATATCTACTGTGCAAAGAGACAAGACTGCAGCAACCATTGCAACTCATGACCATCTCATGGTATCTTACATGTAAGTGAAAAAATCTATGATGATGACTGTTTTGGAATTTCACTTCCTTCATAACGAAGGTTGCAACAAGAAGGGCATATGGTGTAAAACTTTGTCACTATGTTTTCAGGATGAATTTATAGTGTTAGTTAAGTTTAAAAAATTAATTGACACTGCAAATTTCATGTTACCAACCCCAACATAATTGGAATTAATGTGTTGTATAACAATGATGAACACATATATGAAGTCACATACCTATCTTTGAAAATCTTACATGCCATTATGATTTGTGTGAGGTCAAGAGTCGTCAGACAAACTCTTAATCACAAACACTTGACACTCTTGGAGCATCTGCGTTTCTAACTTAGTGACCAAGGAATGAGGGCCAGGCCAATACCACAGCATACACTTGGAAAAGCATACACTTTGCACTACAGCATGATCACTTGGATGCATTTAGCATGTAATGCAGTTCATTGTATTTAATTTTTAAAATGAGGAATTCAACTACTCGTATATGCTAAATACACTCAAGTTATAATGTGCTGATTACTATTACAACCCAACTTCCCAAGTAACTTTGGATGTATCAAATGACAGTGATCATGCCATCATCAAGTAAACAATAAGTACTCAAAAAACATACACAAAAACAGAAGAACTAACAAGAACTCTGCCTACCAGACTTTGGTGACAAACTTCATTTTTGGAGGCTCAAATGGATACCCATCTGCAAGAATACAAACAGCGTCAAAGTCACAACTAACCTCTTCCATGATCTATTGTCACAACAGCAATAGTGAGACTAGCAAAAACTCACGGCATGATCAAGCTGTTTTACTGCTCCCAGGCCCAAAAAGTTTTTTTAAAAAAAAAAAGAAAGAAAGAAAGAAAAGGAAAGACATGAGCTACTCTGAAGTCAGCACAACCCAAAATGACATGACTGTCAATGAGATATTAATTCCCTCTCATTATGCCAACAAACTCACAAGAACGCTT
Source organism: Stellera chamaejasme (assembly GCA_024586325.1). Lineage (NCBI taxonomy): Eukaryota > Viridiplantae > Streptophyta > Magnoliopsida > Malvales > Thymelaeaceae > Stellera > Stellera chamaejasme. Next base: position 4,361,217 of record CM044982.1, on the reverse strand, counting down.
GAAACAGACAACAAAACGGAGGGACAGAAAAATCTGGGGAAGTGAAGGAAAAAGGGAGGGAATAGTACCAGGTAAATTGATATCGATTTGGAAAGTGCCACCTTCATAAGGAGTGGCGACAGGGCCGGGGATTGTGCCAGTGAGATAGGCGAGGGATTCGGATTTGGGTGAAACTCTGATGCCGGAGGCTTCCATGTCCCGGCTACATTCCAGTAGCTCCTTCTGTACGCGAGCGAAGTCTATCATCTTTTTCTTCCTCAATTTGATGAATCAATCGACCCGTCCACTTCGAAACCCTAGAAGGCGAATCAATGAGAAAGAGCACTGAAAGCCAGGTGCAAGTGGAAAAAAAGCAGAGCGTCGAGTCGAGAGGCAAAGAATAATTCTTGTTTTACGCTTCCCCCCCACCCATTTTTTTTTTCCTCTCCTCTCCTCTCCTTCTCCTTCTCCTCCCTCGGCTCGGCTCCACCCAGTTGTTTGCTTTGCTTTGGGAGGCGGAGAAATTGAAACCAGATCGTTCGTAATCTTACCTACACGATACATATCGCGCATTCAAACTAAACCTTAACCTTTATACCACATCAACATTACTCCTCCCTTTTATTTTGTCCCTCATCCATCCAAAGTTGGATCATTTATTTTTCTAGTATTTAACTTATAATTTTATTCCTTCAATTTTTATGTATAAAATTGTGTGATTTATATGCATATTATAATTTAAATTTTTAAATTTTTAAAAACATTTAAAAAACACTTTTTCAAATAAAAATTTGAAAATCAGATATTTACTCCCTAACATCTAGCAAAATTTAGACGTTTGACTGGGTATGGAGATTAAGTCATATTTTTGATTAAAGTACCATAAGATAAAGTAGACCTATAAAACAAAAGTAATTTTTTGAGTGATATAGTAAAATGAGGATAATAAAATAAAATTAATGTAAAAAAATTTCTTTTTTAGAAAACCTGTTTGCTTTGCTAGGACCGTTCAAAAATGAAAACGTACTAGGAGCTTTCCTTCGTTCGCAAATAATTAGTCCATTTAGCTTTTAACATTTAATATTAAATATTTTTTCAAACATATATATATATATCAATATTTTAGACATATTTAATTTAATAGTAATTTAAGACAAACACAAATTCAAAAGTTAAATGATTTAATTAATGACAAGCAAAATAGTATTACATGGGAAGAACCAATTTAGTGTTCCCCGAGGGTTCAAATGGTCTTGGTGGCGACGGATCTTCAAAATTTTAAACTCGGCGGTTCATTCAGATTGCAGTTCTGGAGATGGAAGACATGCTCGGGCTACATTGCAATGCTGGCGTCCGAAGGTTGTAGTGTCATCGGCTGAAACAATTAGCTTGGGAAGTATGGCTTCCACGTCGATGGAGTTGCAAAGTAAAGTGGACCAACATGGAGAGCTTCAAAGGCTGGGAGAGCAGGTTACTGTAACGGGCATGGCTCGTGAGCATGTTCCAGCGGAGTTCAGGAGTGGCGAGCAGGGAGGAGTGGTGTCGAGGCGTGGTGACGAAGAGGTGATGCTGGCGGCGCGTTCGGGTGACTCGCCGTTGGCGCATCTTACTGGTGATTTCGGCGGTGGTCAGTCGTCGATTGGTGATGTTTGGTGATCAGTCTACAACGTCAGTTGGGGTAATTAATGATGGTTGCAGTTCCCGGGCGGTTTATGCACTCAAGGAGCCAGGGAGGAGTAATTCACACATGTTAGCAGTGTGGGGGGGCCAACAACATTTCTCAAAAGTTTGGTCAATGGGGTGTAAAAAATAAAGATTTTCAATTTTTATGAGGGGAGTATATTATGGATGGTGTTATGTTGATTTGGAGAGGTAGTAGATGAGAGGTTACAACTTCAATTTCTTTGGGTTTTTATTTTTATTTTAATTAATAAAATTTAAATCTCCGTTTAAAAAAAGTATTACACGAGTTGGTGTTTAGGGATTTTCATTAGCACTTCATCTCGTATATGTTGTTATTTAATGGTGTCCACATAATGGTACCCACTTCTGTTTGGCAATGGGATCTATTGGCATCCTTTGTACACTAGGAGATTATTCCCATAATATTTTTTGGGGGATTATGGTGTAATACTTTGGATTCTTTAATAAAATTTCTTTGTTCGCCTTTCAAAAAAAATGCTTTCATCTTTTAAATTTGTCAAAGCGGAGAATATGAGAATAGGGATGCACAACTAACTAGAGAACAAGCTACGTTCAAGCTGGAACCAACAAGACTAGTGCTAGCCTACTGGGTTTGGTTCTTAGGCAGAGTGTTGTACATTTAAGATTAAGTATACGAGGTGTTGTGTCGTGGCTGCAGGCATCAAGGCTGTGTTCAACGGAGCCCGTCGAAAAAAATTTCCAGGCCGGTGCTTTTCAAATTTCAAATCCTAAATTTGATTTGTCATGGTAGAATTGGGTCAGAAAATAGCTCAATTTACGTATCTGTCAATTAACTTATTTCTCACATGTGAGGGTTAAAATGGAGAAAACACTAGTTTTCCTCCGTCCAATTCCTCGTGAAAGTAAAAACACGAGAAATTAATTTCTTGAAATAGGATTGTTGAACAGACCCCAAGTGCTAATGCTTTTGTTAGAAACACCACAGCATGTTAATGACGTGCGGCTATGGCGAGTAAAAACTTTTGCTGACGTCCTGCGCATTGTTGTTGGGCTACTGTACTCTCTTCCTCCCGAATAATCTATTTAGGTCGTCTAAAACGTTTGAAACGTTTCATTTTATAGTAATTTTTTGCACTTTCATTTACTCTTTTACCCTCCAACATCCAATAATTTTACATCCCTTACCGCTTCCTCCACCAATTTCTCGGATCCAAACCAAAGGCACAACACAACACAAGCTGATGAAGACAAACTCTATTTTTTGGGTTATGAAGTAGCTTAACCAATATACTGGGTTGAGGACGAAGAAGGCTTGAGGAGGAAAGATTAACCAATTTTTCCCACCATTTTTTTAGCTAAGCTTGTCTAAATCTTGAGTTCAATATAACGATTTTATGTGCTTGTTTTTTTTTTGCTGATCCGATTAGTCTTCTACACAAGATTTTTGCAGACCCTGTTCAATAGTTGTAAGATCTGAACAAAATCAACACTGAAGCGATGAACGAGAGGGAAGCCAAGGATGAGAGAACACCGAGGCCAGCGTCTTCGATAAGTTTTTCGGCGGCGGGTATGGTGGTGTAGGACCGACAGAAGTTTGGCGAGGTAGCAGAGAAAACCTACCCAAATGGATATCTCGTTTTTGTTGGTTTCTTTATCTATTTTTTATTTCACCAGTGTATTTTTTTTCCTTGGTTAAATCACAAGATGGTTTGATTTTTTCAGAGAAGGAGAAGAAACATTATGTTGCCTGCAGATTTGAAGAGAGATGAAATGATAACGTTGGGGTTGGGATGGGGGTGAAGAGGGTAAAAATGGAAAGCTGAGAAGTTCCTAAATAACCGTGCCCGAATGATTCGTTTTCAACGAAACCTGTCACGGACTGATTTTCTCGCTATGCCCGCGCGACACTTAGTCACGCACCCTCGTGGCTAAGTCAGCCTAACTCGCCCTAACGCGCAAGTTTCGCTTGAGAATCTTAAGAAGAGCCACGAAAGTTAGAAGGAGAGAATGAAAGCTTATACAACTCTTTTGTATTGCTCAGTGTTACACAACTCTGGATTTGGCTTGCTTGGAGTTGGTTACAAATGAATGCCTAAGGTCTCTATTTATAGGCAAGTCACCTCCTCAATGGACGGTGAAGATCTACTTGATCCAAGCCAAGCATTACTCTTCTAGAACCTTCTAGGCTAGCCTGGATCTCTCTACAACTATCTACACATGTCTAGCATCTACTAGACTTCTCCATATAATTCTAGCTCAGCCTAGAACTCTCTAGACCAAGCTAGAGACACCTAGAGTGCTCTGGAGGGTTCCACGAGCTTCTAGAACCTTCCAACACCTCCTAGCACTCTCTAACACCTTCCGGAACCTTCTAGCACTCTCTAGTCCACCCTAGGCTCTTCTGGTCCCTTCTAGACTCATCCGACATCTTCCGGTCCAGTCTAGACAAGCCTAGAACACCCTGGAGCATTCTAGAATATTCCAGAGCTAGAATGTCCTCCATGGTTCTAGAGTCTTCCCAAGGTGTCTCCATCACCTTGGCTCCTCTTAAATCCGCCTTGCACACTCTTAAGTGTGTTGTCCCGCATCCCGGATCCTTAGCCCTGTGCCGTCCGCGTGCCTTAAATGCTGCACCACGCGCCCTAACACATGTCTCGCGCACTCCGTCACAAACGGGTCGTGACAAACCAGACGGAGTGAGTACTGCTACTAAAAAGATGAGAGTACCATTTAATTTTCAATATTTAATAATTTGTAAGATTTTCTCGAACAATATTTTAAAATATAAATTTATTATTTTTCTATTCAAATGATAATTCAAACTCTTTAATTATAAATACATATTTTTTATTTTTGTTTTCAAATATACTTTTTAATAATATTTTAAATTATATACAATTATAAAAGTTATTCTTGTACGGACATATGGAGTAGTGTGTTACAAACAAAAGAACGATCATTGTGAGATCATTGTGAGTTTCCGCGAAAAGGAAAAATTTATGAAGGAAAAATTTATGGTTCGTTTAGTTAGAAAAATTCTTAATTTTACTCTGTAATTTTTTTTTTCGGTTTCCCATCTAGTATCTAAGCCTGATAGGTTTGACTAATCTGGACAGGGTACTGCAGAGGCATTGACAGCCCTCCCAACGCTGCCTTTTTCCATATATATGTGAGGGTCGCGATTTGAACCCTCGGCATACTTAAGAGAAATAGAGTCATCATCCACTCCACCCAACAGGCGTTGGTATAAATATTTGGATGTATGACTATTATGGAAAACCGTATTTCTTAAATTTTTGAGAACTAAAGTACTCCCTCCGTCCCCAAAAGATTGAAGGATTTGGTTGAGCGCGGAGATTAAGGTGAATGTGAGATTTTTAATAAGTTTACTTAATTGCCCCTTGATTGAAAGTGCACAAAAAATGAGATAGAAAAAGTAAAGATAAAGTGGGGATAGTTTAGTAACTTTAAAAGTGAGAAGTTTCCTTTTAAGGAAAGTGATCAATTTTTCTAGGACAGCCCAAAAAGGAAATGTGTTCAATTTTTCAGGGACGGAGGGGGTATTAATTTGGAAAACTTTATTTTAAAGTTCTCCATCTTAATACTAAAGTTCTCCAAAATTTGAAAATGAGTTTTCCATCACTAAATAACCAGTTATACATCCAAATCTTTTTCAAATAAAATTTTGAATAAAATTTTTACGAACTAACGGACCGTCAATCTCCATAATTTCCCTAAGAGCAAAGTTTTTAGATATCCCCAAACAGAGAAAATAGTTACAAAGACTCGATAATTTTTAGAACAAGGAATATGTCAATTGAGTTTTGAGAACTGGTCCAAATTATATACCTTTATAACTTATAACATGTTGTAACTATTCATAAATAGTGTCAAACAGTACTATTTAGAGTAAATTCCATTGACAGTCCCGTAAAAATTATTATTATCATGTTTTGGTTCTATTTTAAAAACTTGTCATGTTTAGGTTTTATTCTATGGTACTGTGTCCTATTATGATCATTTCCGTCCACTAGGACCTTTAATTTTGACGAATCTTCACGATTTTACCTTTTTGGACCGATGACGTGGCATAATAGTGTTAGGAGAAAATTTAACTGGACCCTCATACTTTTGTTTTCCTAAATTTTTCGCCCAATTTTCTTCTAAATCTAGTGTTTTAATCCCAAAACTTTTATTTCAAAACTTTTCACCAATCTTATTTTGCAAATGGTGTTCTTGTTCTTCTAGATCCATATCATTTTACTTGATGATCTCTAAGTTGGAACCCTCAAGAACCATCGTGGCCATGTTCAGAACCTACTTTTGGAAGGTCGACGGATCTGGAACGCAGTGAAAGAAGTGTCTTTATCAGGGCGACAATCTGGACCTTGCACTCTCCGGTAGGAAATTGTTGATGAGGAAGCGAACGCTGCCGATAATCTTGTGTTGGAGATGGTTGACGCGGTAAATCTAAAGCTGATTGATTCGGTGTGAGAGGAGGGTGCATATTTTGAATTTTGAGCCGAGGAAAGTAGAATTGGAAATGTTTACTAAGGACGTAAATTCGACCTATCATGGCAAAGAATTCCCAGCTTCTTAAACACTGAAGAGATTGATGTGGATTCTTCAACGGGGCCTGAGACCGATCACGGTCAGAAAGAAAAAAGGAATATGGGCATGGCTAATGGCTGACCAGGTTCAATTATGTTTGATGGTGAACATACTTAAATTTTATTTTCTTGGCACTTATACATATCGATTCTCTTTCCTTATTTTGTTTTTCATCAATAGAATACGAGCTCATGAATTAATTACTTTGTGTAACATACTCCATGAGGCATAAATGAGTCTCAAGCCAGTTGAGCACATCTGTTAAAGCTTCAAGCTTTGATTTTTTGTTTGATCTGGACGGCAAGAAGAGACCACTATTTCAATCCTCACTTCATCACCTTTGGATTTAATTTCTGAATCTCTCTTCAAATCTTTTTGCAGAGTTATAGTTTGAAGGGGAGAGATGGTATGACAGTGGATTTAGGAGAAAATTGGGAGCAAATTTTAGGGGAACAAAAGTATGAGGGCTAAGTTAAAATTTCCCTCTTTTACTGTTAAAAGTGTAAAACGGTCATTTCGTATAGATCCGTCAAAGATAACGGTTTAAGTGGACGAAAATGACCATAATAGGACTTAAACATGACAAGTTTTTAAAATATGATCAAAACAGGATAATAATAATTATTTTTACGGGATTGTCAATGGAATTTACTCGTACTATTTATGAATAGTGTCTACTTTTTTTCTTAGGTGTTTTTTTCGGTGTGGATGTGTGTAGTTAGGCTAGAAAGGGTGTGATATTATGATATTTCATCAGCTCTAAAAAAGTTAACACATTTGATTTTCATTTTTCAAATTATATACCTTACGATTTATAATATGTTGTATCAATTCATGAATAGTGCCAAAGAGTACTATTTATGAATAGTGCCTAAGTTTTTTTCTTAGATGTTTTTTCGGTGTGGATGCGTTTAGTTAGACTAAAAATGGTGTGATATTATGATATTTCATCCGCTCTAAAAAAGTTAACTAATTTGACTTTCATTTTTTAAAGTTCAACATTTCATGTTTGAAGGTTCAATGTTTAACTCTAATACTTACAAAGATAAATAATGAAAAAACATTACAAAAAAATATATCTATGAAGTTTAGATTTTAAATTATGATACATATATGTATTATTTAACTTTATATATCTTTATCAATGATATAATTATACCTAATTCTTAATAATATCACAATTTGTATTTGCCGCAAAGCGAGGGTACCAATATCTGGTTACGTCTCTTTTAGATGTTTGCATATCACATAACTCAAAAGTTGTACTTGTTTATAGCGTTCTTCTATATTCCTTGATAAACTTACACATCATGAATAAATATGGGTTGGTAAGCAATAGGGAATCAGACGCAGATTAGTAATCTAATTACACGCAAGTATGTCATGTAAATCTAGTTTTTGAGTTTTTATGTGTGTTTGGTAACAATTTTTTCAAGTAGCGGTTGCGTTTTGAAAAAGCTATTAATGGTAGTTTTTTGAGTTTAGCTGTTAGCTGTTTGATCTCAATCATTAACAAATTATTCAAACCGGTACAGTTAATTTTTATTGAAAAATTCGATCAATTATATTAATGATCAGCAAAAAGTAGGGGTGTGCACGGGGCGGGGCGGGGCGGATAGTGAGAAAAATAGTATCCGCCCCACCTAGTGCGGGTACCCTAAATGCGGGTACCCGATTTTCACGGTTTTTTGCGGTTCGGATCGCGGGTATCCGCGGGTATTTCTAAGTATAATTATTCTATAAATTTTTTCAATTTACTTTGAGATATTCTAAAATTTTGCATCATAAATGTACATATCTAGAGCATCAAAATGAAGAAAAGTAGTTTGCATAAATAGAACAATAATATAATATTGCAAATCATGTATTATTGTTGTATGAAATGGGTTTTCACACATAATATAAAATAAATTTAAAGGAAAATTGAGATGAAGTAAGCAATTTTAGATAATTTATTTGTAAATAGGCATATGCGGATCGGTTCGGGTATCCGCGGGTTTCTAAAATTTGAATCTGCGGATTATCGGTTTCTTCGGTTCATGGGTTTTTTCGGTTTGGATCATGCGGTCCGGTTCGGTTTCTCGGTTTTGTGGGTTTTTGAACACCCCTAGCAAAAAGTACAAACGATAAAAGCCATAAATCGGCCAGACAGAAATGTGAAAGAAATGACTTGAAAAATCTAAACAATCGGACGACCCACTAAGACTAAGACAAAAAGCTGAAGAGCAAAAGGTAGTAGTAGAAGCATAATGCCTAGGCATAGTGAATAGCCTCTGAGAATACCCACCCAAGGGTTGAAGAAGCACATAAAACAGCGCGGTAAAGTAATATAGATCTGCAGTCTTACCCAAGGCGCACCCAAATAGCTCCCATGGAGCTAAACGTTGTCTCACTGCGCAATGTGCAAACGAAGGGATCAAAGAGCCACAAGCAGACAACCACCAGCAGCAGCCAAAAGCACGTCAATGACCACTAAACCAGACATAAATTGAAAAACAACCAAACTAACAACAAACTAACACCAGACCACAAAAATATAAGGAAAACAAAGAAAAAGGTCCAAAACAATGCAAGGAAAGCCAGATCGGCCCTACACCATGCAAACCTTGAGACCACTTAATCATGACTGTGGGTGGAGGGAGGAAAACCCCACCCCACCAGACAACCATTCTCCATAACCACCGCAAATGCAAACAACCGAGCCTTCCAAAGTAAATCAACTCTCACTGGAGGAGAACCCATCCCTCTACGAGAGCAAAAGAGCCCATCGTGCTGGTCCGGGAGAACCAGGCCGCCACCAACAGAGACAGCAGCCCCGACGCGAACAACAAGCGTGCTACTGGCTTCAACGTTCTGAGACGAGCCGAAGAGCATAGGAGATGTCACCAATGACCTTCACCCGTGAAACATCATGGTTGGTGGCCCCGAATCGGCAGAGATCTGAGGCCCAGAGTGGTCTGTCGGAGCCAGATGGAGCACCACGATTCGGATTGGAGGGAGATCGGTCGACGAGGCGGAGGCAAGGGAGAACGGCCACCAGCCTGAACGGAAGAAGAAATGGTCATCACAGATCCACGGGCCAAGAACGAATCTGGTAGAGGGTGAAGTCGAAAGCTAGAGGAACGATGGCAAAGGCCGGCATCGGCGCCTGCGGCGTAAGGTCGGGCCTGGTGGTGACAAACCCTAGAATATCTCATAGCGAGAGAACTTTTAAAGCGGTATAGCAAATTAAAACAACTATTTCTCAGATGGACCTTTTCATGAAGTAAGATGTGCAAAAGTTTCCATGAAATTGAATGACATACAATTTTGTTTTAAGATTCTCCCCCCTGTCAGTAAAAATATGTTTCAGTTTTTTTTTGACATTTAATTTATAATTTTGATTTTTTAATATTTTGATGTACATAAAGTCTAATAATTTATATACAAATAATAAATGAACATCTCTTGCTTTCAAATTTATTTTAGAACATTTTTAACGAAATATCATTGATATGAAAATGTAAATCAAATACGAATACAAAAGTCAACATATACATTTTTTTTTAGAGATGAAGGGTACATTGCATTTATTTTATGATATGACTCGTAACAGAAATTTGGTCGTGATAAAAGGAAACAAGGCATACTATCATTTTTCATGTTACTTGCTAGCTTGTCATACTCTTATAATGTATGTCGTTGTGACAACTCATGACAACTAAAATTAGTTCCTTGCAATTAATTGGAGGGCTATGTTCGTTTCTCTCTCTTCAATATCGTTATATTGAAAACTTGATATTGACCAAACATTGGTCAAATTACCAATTAATCATTTGCTTCAACAAAATAACACAAATCACCCCAACCACCGTCTGAGATTTCCAATTTCATCACCCTAGGGCCCATATTTACCTCTCTTGCTCGTCCATGGCTCCAACTCAGGCCACACGATCGGCCATCGTTAGCCGGACCGCCGGTCATCTCTAACGCAGATTAAGATTGTTAATTTCTGATCAGTCGAGAGACAAATTGGAGAGGGTGTTGAAGAAACAAGGAGATGGAGCGATCGTGAAAGCATCGAAAGAACAGATCGAGTCGTTGAGCGAGCACGGCGAAAGCGGCAGCAGGGTGTGGCCCTTCGGCGGTGGCGATGAATCCATGTTCAAATTCAATCTCTTCAGCCGTTGGCCCACTCAGTACAACAGCTACGACCAGCTCTGGGTATCCGATGTCGCCGTTTTTCGGCAGCACAGAGACTTGGACGTCGGCGTCTCATACGCCAACATCAACAGAGGATCGATGAGCAAGACAGTGATAGGAGTATTGGGTAGATCTGAAATTGTGAGAAATTTTAGGACTAATTTGTTCATTTTATGAAAGTATGAGACTTACTAAAAATTTAACATCTTGTTGGTCAATATTAGATATTGGAAATTGTGATATCGGAGTGCTACCGAACACAGCCGAGATCGCTAGTACAGTATTTTGATTTATTTATACACAATATTTATTGCTGGCCAATTTTGAAAATTACTTGACTTTGACTATTAGTATCTTCTAGAGCTTTTTGGTAAAGGATCAGTCAGGGGAGTAGGAAATTTATTTTGAAAATTTCTGGAAATTGTGTTTTGATTGATGGATAAGATGTATGTGAGTAAAAGAATTTGAGAAAAAAATATTATTTTAAAAAAAAATGATGGATTTAAGGTTGTTAAATGTATTGGGATTGAAAAAATTGAAATTTTTTTTAAAGAAATTTAGGAGATGAACTGACCCAAAGTACTTTTCGTGTCCTATCACAATTCAAAGGTTTCTATTCAAGTCATAAACTTTATTATTAATCATAATAGTCTTAAATTTTGATAAAAATGTTAACAATTAATCATAAATATTTATAATGTGGCTGTTCACTATTAAATAAAATAAATTGCTTTTATCCTAGCAAAAAAGAGAGTTAGTATTTTATAAAATTGGAATATCTGGTCACAACATTTTGAGCAGATAAATATAGTTAAAATGTTTCATTATTTAGTTCAAATTGTTTAAAAAAGTTATTACATACTATCAACTTTTGAATAAAATACGACTTATCTATACTTGAAATTAAATAATCTATATTATTAGATAATCCCTCCGTCCATTTTTAGATGCACATGTTGACTTTCACACTTGTGTAATTTAGCTCAAGTTTTCATTATGAAGATTTTGTTAAAAAAAATTCTAAATATATATTTAGGAATTAGAGAGGTTCTTATCATTTTCACATAAACTATTAAACTTTGTATACTAAAATATTGAAGGGAGAAAATCATAAATTAAATGTTAAAAAAGTGTAGCATTTAGAGAGAGTATTATCTAGCTAGTGTAGCACACTACGTATTTAAGAGGGCATTTATAGCGCCATTTGCGCTTCATAAGCGCTTTTATCATAGCGCCAATAGGCGCTTCTATCGCCGCTTCTACGTGGGGCGCTTTTAATTGATCTGTGCACTTCACGGCGCTACAGAGTAGCGCCTAAGTAGCGCTTCATGGCGCTTCAGAATAGTCAGCATTTGTACCGCATATGAAGCGCATTAAAGCGGTACAAAGGTCCTATTTTATTATATCTAATAAATTTCAAAATTTTGTATATAGTAAATGAAATAATACTAATAAATAATGTAAAAAAAATAAAAAACATAATAATATTTGCAAAATTCATTTCAATATATATATATATATATTTATATTTCTAAATTGTTTTATTTACAACAAAAAAGCTGAATTATGCGCTTCTTGGGAGAGGGCCGCCGAGGGAGGGAGGGAGAGGGCCGCCGAGAGAGAGAGGGAGAGGGCGACGTCGAGGGAGGGAGGGAGAGGGACGCCGAGGGATGGAGGGAGGGAGAGGGCGACGTCGAGGGAGGGAGGGAGAGGGACGCCGAGGGATGGAGGGAGGGAGAGGACGACGCAGAGGGGCAGCGAACGCGACGCCGATGGCAGCGAGGGCGACGCCGAGGGGCGGCGAGCGGCGGAGGGAGGGAGATGGGAAGGAGGGAGGCAGGGATGGAATGGGAAGGAGGGAGGCAGGGGGGAGGGATGGAGGGCCAATTTAAAGGCCCATGAACCGCTTGTTTACGCTACATTGGCGCTACTACCTCACAGATATCGAAGACGCCAGTTGTAACTTGGTTGAAGCGCTTGCGCTTCTTACCCGCTCCCTGAAGCGCAACTTCGCGCTGGATGGCTTCTGGACTGCTTGAAGCGCATAGTGGCGCTTCCAGATGCGCTTCATAGCCGCTCAATGAAGCGCCATGTAGCGCAACATGGCTGGTGGCTTAGTGGTAGCGCCATTATGCGCTTCTTATGGCGCTACTAAAGTCCCTGCAAGTACGTAGTGACACCTCAAACACATGTTTCTTTTTATAGCTTTTATTTATTATTACAAACATTTTATATTAAAATTATGGGATCAATGATATATAATTTGAAAATTTGAAATTACAATTATATATATAAAATCTTGGGACCATCACAACAAATAAAAAAACCACGTAAGGCCACCCTTTTATTATATTGGTGATAACAACCAAGATACCAAAACACAGTAAGATACATATTGTCCCAATTAATATTCTTTAATCCAATTGCTAGTTACCAATTGAATTTCATTAAACAAGTGGGTTGAATGAACTGAATCCCATATGTGAAGAGACTTGCAGCAGAAGAGAAGAATATGATGATGAGCAGATTCCAAAAAGTCACCACACCACACTAGGGGTGTGAAACGATTCGAGTCGAGCAGAATTCGGCTCGGGTTTTAACGAGCCCAACAAGCCTAACCTCATGAGCCTCGAGCTCGAGCTCGAGCCGGTTTTGAGGCTCGAATAATAAACGAGCCGAGCTCGAGCTCGAAACGTTCGGTTCTTAAGGGTTTGCGAGCCTTAACGAGCTTGTCTAAAATTACGATACTACCCTAACCGAGCCTAACCGAGCTCATGATCCTAACGAGCTCGCGAGCTCGTTTACTCAGTGTTGGGGCCGAATCGAGCCTAACCGAGTTCGCGAGTCTAACGAGCTCGAATGTCACGAACCATCGAACCGAGCTCGAGCCGAGCCCGAGCTCGAACCTGCTAGGCTCGGGCTCGGCTCAAACTCACCCCTACACAACACAACGGACGTGAGTGTCTGCATTCTGGATTCATCTCCTTATCAGCTGATCCCTTACTAGCTGTACCCGATTGCTCACGAACATCCCTCCACGGAATAATTATGAATTTCTTCGGTAGCACACTCATCTAAAAGATTTGAGGAGAGTTTGATGGATAGGATACTTGGTCATCGTGTCATGTCGTGTCTAGTAGGAGTAGTAATTAATGCAAGTGGTACGTATATCGACGAGTTCTATAGCCTGCCACATACCGGATCTTTTAATTTGTATGAGATGAAAGGAGTATAAATGGTTATCTTTTAATTTGATTTTGATCTCAATTTAATTGAGTAAACTACGTCCGTAGTCCTGTAAGTTTGGAGTTTGTTCTATTTGGGTCCCGTTTTAAGAATTTGTATCACTTTAGTCCTGTAAGTTTCAATCGTGTGCACCGTTAGTCCTCCCGTTAAATTTTCCGTTAAAACTGACGTTAAAGTGGTAAAATTACCGAAATATCTAGGTATAATACTAAATTTAACATCAATCTTCTAAAAAAACTACAAATGAACCCCCAACTAATTTCAAATTTGCAAACCTAACCCAACCCTTCTTCCTCCCACTTCCAGCTGCGATATCCAGCCCAACCCAGTCGCCGGCGCACCTCCCTGCCTAGGTTTACCACTTTTGGGGAGGATTTCGTCTGTGGGTTGTCGGAATCTGGCCGAGTTTCGTGCTTTGGAGGTAACATGTCTGTGACTCGAAATGCTCCCAACGGGAATTTCAGTTCGATCGCCGCCGGAATTGGTCATGCCTGCGTGACAAATTTGACGGGCGATCTTATCTGTTGGGGGGACACGGCGGTGGGTGCCCCGCAGGGAAGTTTCGGCCGTCGCTCCGGGAGGGAACCAGAGCTGCGGTTTGCAGTGAACGGAGCAATCGAGTCTTTGAGGCGGGGAATTTCCGGTTCTGGAAGAACTCGACGGCTATGGTTTTGTTTCCATTGAAGGGAAAAGAAACGTTTTTACGTGGTGTTCGGCATTGAATTATTCTCTCGTCATTGGGAAATCCAAATTTCGTTTCCAATTTTGTGCTTCTTCCAGAGGCACTTCCAGGGCCATGTACGAGGCAATGCCGGTGCGGCCCATTATCCGGGTCGGGCATTTATTGCAACGACGGAGAGTTTATCTGCCAACCTTGTCCGCCACAACTGCCACCCCCGTCGGTTGTTCCACCAACACCGAGGGTTGCTCCACCAACACCGACGGTTGCTCCACCTACCCCGAACAGTAGTAGCTGGAACGGCAAAATGACGGCGTTTCTAGTGGGAGGAAGAAGGGTTGGGTTAGGTTTGCAAATTTGAAATTAGTTGGGGGTTCATTTGTAGTTTTTTTAGAAGATTGATGTTAAATTTAGTATTATACCTAGATATTTCGGTAATTTTACCACTTTAACGTCAGTTTTAACGGAAAATTTAACGGGAGGACTAACGGTGCACACGATTGAAACTTACAGGACTAAAGTGATACAAATTCTTAAAACGGGACCCAAATAGGACAAACCCCAAACTTACAGGACTACGGACGTAGTTTACTCCAATTTAATTACCTACATTATTCTTTCACCTTGGCTTTTTTCAGCTAGCTTTATTTCACCTATATCCAGTTAGATAAAAATATTACAATACTTCATTCACCTCAAATGGGTTATCAAAACATAAAAATAAAAAAAAATTGTGATTTTGATAACAAGCTCTCTTTAAATTGATCTATTGATTGGTAGTAGCTAGTGTGTCGTGTTTGAAATTGTGGTTTTTCACATAAATTCCAAGATTGCATTTGAAAATATGAAAATACTCCATACGTACACGATACTAGCAATCTTGTATATGACACAACATGACACGGATTTGTTTTTTTTCCTAAAATAAAAAATCTGTTTTTGTTTCTTGTTGCTATAAATACCACTCTCAGCTTCAGTTTTTACGCCCTCTGAACTTAAAACTCTCCGGTAGTGTCGTCTTCCTCTGCTTTCTCCAGATTTTGCAAAATGCCAAGTAATGTTCCAAAGTTACCACAAAACCGAGCTCCCCTCAACAGACTGCGATTGCAAACTGGTTTGAGAGTTCTGTTAATTCCGACCACAGTTGTCGCCGCTTGCTTGATGTTTTCCAACGTTCAAAAGACTTTTGTTTACGGCATACCCTTCCAGGCTCGATACAGCTACTCCTCTGCTTTCATGTAAGTAATCACAGAAAGAAAGAATTAGTACTAATTAATTAAGTTGGGAAATTAATCAAGGGCTTTATTTATTGATTATTAATTCTACAGCTACTTTGGTTGGGCAAATGTTCTAGCCTGCACTATGGCAGTGCTTTCTCTGGCCTCTTACCTCATCTGCAGTCGTTCAGGCTTCTCCCCGTCCCACTACTTCTTCCTATTCCTCCATGATTTGGTTGGTACTTCAATTTCTTCTCATCTTTTCTCTCTTCCTTTTTCAATCATAACATCAATATTGGAGTAGTGTTGTGTAAATTCCCCTTTTTATGTTTAATGCTGCTTCAACTTTAAAAAATTGCATATTCTTTTTAAATTCTGTTCTATTAGCAGTGTGCTATATATCAAACATTGCCTTTCTTTTATCTATGGGATTATCATTTCCTGAATTTGGCAAACATGCATGTCAACCCTTGTAACTTCTAACATGAGGGACTTATTTTCTTCATCATTGAGATGCTCGAAAGCTCGTAAGATGAACTTATACCACTTGAATAGTTCATTACTGTCTGCTACTTATCACTATGCCAGGTCATCTAAGAAAAGCATTTTTGATTTCTGCCTACCCATGAGATACTTGATAGTTTGTCTGTGCTCATCCAGTATGGACTTGAACCATCTTGATTGTGTTGGACTAAGAACAGCTCTTGAAAACATTTTTCAACCAACACTTTAGGGGTCCACAGAATTGATATATACCACATGGTCTGTTACAAATGTAAGTACTATGAACAAGGCTAAAAGATGCAAGAGGGTCATAGAGCCGTGCATTGCTTTAGCCTCCGCCCTTTTGATTGTGACAAAGAGCTATGAAATCCTTTTGTCCTGCCTGGTTGGTACACTAGTCGGGTCAACTGATTACTTATGCTGCATTAATTTTTCAGATTCAACATTAATTCCATCAGCTGTCACTACTCATAATTATAATTGCACCTACTAGTAATTTGAATGGATGTCATTGTTGTCCAAATTGTAGATTTTAATAGTAATTTTTAGTGGAACAAGGAATAATCTTTGTCTAATATGCCTAAATATTTGAAAAATTAATATGCCTAAATTATACGGAGTATTTTGCAACTTAAAAACACCCAAAACATTTCCCGATTTCATTAACATTAATAACATGTTTCATATGAAGATTGGTGACTTAGAAATAGCTATATGCGAACAAATAATTTTTACTGCATGAGATCAGGATTATCAGAGTACTGAAAGAATTATGACGCAAATAACTTGTGAAACTTCTACTTAGCCTCCCTTTGCTGCGAAATCTTTGCCCACCTGACTGATTCCTTAATCGTACTCTGGTCAGACTTTTGTGTGTTTGGAGCTGTCAGCCACGGCGGCGGCGACGGCGGTCGGATTTGTAGGGAAATTCGGAATCGAGAAAGCAGGTTGGTTCCCGATTTGCGGCGATGTGGGGAAATTCTGCAACAAAGTGATAGGCTCGGTGGCTCTTGGTTACGTGTCGGTTCTGATGTGGCTTGTCCTCGCCATCGTTTCCGCCCGTCAAGTACAGGCAAATTCAAACAATGGGAACAGACCAGTTTCAGTAGGCCTGGCTAGCTGAGGCATGCATGCATGCATAAAATAGATAAACTTGTATTCGTCCTCCCTTTGATGTTCGGGTGTCTATTTATCATATATGTGAAAAAATACAGACACCATGAAAATGTCAGATTTATCATCTTAATTAATCTCTATGAATTAGTCTTTTAATTTATTAGATTAGTTAGTTAAGTTAGTTAATTAGTAATACATTTAGGTAAGTATTTTTCCACATATGTGGTAAATAAACGGACTCCTTTGATGTGGAATGAGTAGAGATGGGCATATCCATTGGATCGCTCCACGCTCCACCGCATCGCTCCACCATGGAGCGGGTTAGTTTTGTGATCCACCTATGGTGGAGCGGGTCGTGGATATCCGTTGGAGTTCCATGGAGCTCCCCCCATAAAAAAATATTTACAACATCAGTCCTCAAATTTTTCAAAAAATTACAAATTGGTCCTCAAATTTTTAAAAAATTTACATTTTGGCCCAAAAGTGTTTACATTTTTAGTCCCTGAACTTTTTCAAAAAAAATAAAAAATGACCAAAACTTTAAAAAGTTACACTTTAGTCACTGTTGGTGGAGCGGGTCGGATCAATACGGATCGATCCACCAGTAAAGTGGAGCGGGTCATGGAGCGATCCACCACCATGCGGATCAAGACGGATCAATCCATGGAGCGGGTCGACCCGCTCCAATGCCCATCCTTAGGAATGAGCGAGATCATTTGTATGGGATGTGATTTACACCAAAGCCATTAATTGGCTTAGTGCTTAATCATGTCTATAAAGATTTATTTGCAATTATATCATACTAAAACTTAATAAATATACGCTTCAAAACAGTGTGGGGTGTGTTCACTTTTTTTTTTGAACGGCAAGGATGATTAGAAAAGAGAGAGGAAGAGAACATATAGAAACAAGTCTAGGCTTTTTAGGAAAAAGCCAAAAGGAAAAACATACAACAAAGAAGAAAAACCAAAGAATAAAGACCGAGCAAAAAATATTTAACTAATGCAAAGTGAGTTGAGCAGCAAATTATTCTAGGTTGAAGAGAAGAACCGCCCCTGTGTTGGATCCAAATAAAAGACTCCAATTGAAATTATGAGATAATTACCGATGATCTCCATGGAATGTTTTGCATCACCAGCTTATTTCTACCCTTCTAACACTACGTAGAGAAATCCGCTTACTGCAGACTCTGCCGCAGTAAATGTCATTTACCGCGACATTTACTGCGGCGGAGGCCACAGTAAATCCGCAACTTCTCTACGTAGTGCAAATTGCCCATGCTGAGATTGCACCAATAGCTTGCCACACCTCTTTTGCATTAGATGGACAGCCCCTCAAGAAACTTGGACTAGAAAGATCTTCCACAGATGATGGAAAAGGTGGCATATTACACAAAGTTAGATCAAATATGGGGCATGTGTTCACTTTTGGAATTGAGAAAAAATGGAAAATTTAAGAATATGTGTTTTTGGTTGACATATGAGATTTATGTGAATAGATTAGAAATATGAGGAAAAAGTGATTTGATAGAAAATTGACGGTGAATTAATAGATTTAAGGTTGTTTTGTGTATTGAGAATTAAAAAAGTGATTTTATTTCTCCAAAAAGCGTTAGGTAAACACTAGCATACGGTCACTCTTCCAATAGATTAAACCATTATGTGACTGTAACTTCTAAGAGTAAAATCCGCGCTAGATCCCTCTTTTTATGTTTATGACCTATTATGGACCCAGTTTAAGTTTTTGCTTTAAAATCGTCATATTTTTAAGTCATATGTCCCATTCCGGTCGTTTCTGTCAAATTTGGTTGTTAAAATAGATGGTGGACTTGAAATGACTGCTTTACCCTTACTCATAGTTAGTAGGCAGACGACTATTCACTTCAACCCTTAAATTTTATTGAAATAGAAAAATTAACCAACAAATGTTTCAAAATTTACAAATCAATCCCACCCACCAATGCATCCCTCAACCCAACCCAGCCCGATGCCGCTGTCGCTAGCCCTGCTTGCACAACTGCTCCTTTCCCTAGCCACCAAGCCTAGCCACTTGTCTGGCCAAAACCAAACGCGAAGGCAGAACCAGATCGAGAAGTCGATCCAAATTCTTCGATTTGTTGATTTTCATTTCTGTTTAATCGGGCATATCCGTGAAAATATCTAGAGTTCCCAAATTCTTCGATGGAGGAGGATCAAGGCCACGACGAGAGCGTGGCTTTACAAGTCCCGCCGATTCTATAGGTTCCATCTCCACCGTCACACAATCTTGGAGTGTTTTCGATGGCGGCGTTTGCGGCAGTGCCTAAGAATATGAGCACACCGGTAAGAAAATACAGCACGACAGAGAGTTTAACTTTAGGAGTAAGCAAGCTGGCCGGAAAATCGATGAGTCTCAAGGTGGTTCGGTTGGTACTCGTGATTCCGGTTTCGCCGTCACGAAGATGGCCGACCTGAATCTAAAGGAGGATAGCCCAGCCGACGTTGAGCCTCTGTCACTGAAACTATCGTTGTCGTCGTCGAAAGAGAAGTCTGTGGCGAGTGACTTCAGTAAGATAAGATCTGGTCTGGCCACCTCCGTCTCATCTCCTGCAAGGACCACTGCGAGATTTGCCTAGCGAGACAGAGAAGGTATTAGCTGAAGCATATGAGAATGGGGAGGTGTTAGCTTAAGCATATGAGAATGTGGTGAAGCAGTGGAGGTCAGAGGAAGAGTGAGAAGATGGTAAAAGTGGAGATTTGTGGAGTTTGAGGATTAATCTGTAAGGTTTGGAAATATTGGGGTATAGTTTATTAAATTTTAAAACATTGAGTGTATTGAAGCAATTAACTAAGGGTAAAAAGATCAATTCACCCTCGACCTTCCATTTTAATGGCTAAACTTGACGGAAAAGACCGGAATGAGACACATAACTTAAAAATAGGACCAGAATAGGTCACAAACGTAAAAAGAGGAACCCGACGCGGATTTTACTCTAATTTCTAATGGCACACTAGTTATTCTATGTATGTGGAATGAAAGAATTAATAGCTATACTTGTTCTAACACAATAGTCGTTTTTAAAAAGCACAAATCGTGATTTTTTTGAAACTCATAGACTTATTTTATTAGAAAATCATCTAAATAAAACAAACTGGAAAAGCAAAGTGTCAACAACTAACAATGGTGCAAAAGTTTGTGAGTAGAAAGCTCAACTTCTTTCCTAAAAGAATGCTATAATAAAAAATACGAATATGTCTCCAACTTCCCCAAACCAGCCTAAGAAGGCCAATTAAGCACCATCATCGCCATGACGGATTGACGGATAAGGTATGCGAGCTCCTAACACTCGTGATATGCTCCAATTAAGAAACAAAGTGCTAGCGCATCACTACAGTGTGCTGATGAGGATAGCAGGAGAGAAATCTGGATATGACAAGCATGTGCGGAGCAACATAACGAGAAACATCCTAAAACCGACAAAACAATCAAAAGAAATCATGTCCGATGTATAGTAAATAAAAGTAGCAAAATTTGGGTGGCTCTATTACCCATAGTAAATAAAGGACGACCAATCAATTGTCACCCGCGGGCTGGGAGTCCCCTAACCCTAGGAGAACTTGCTCAATCGCAGCATCTACAACACCTGAGACCTTCAACTTCTTCTAACCCTGACCAGCAGCGCCAACACCTATATGCACCATCCTGCATGCATTATCAATAGCCCGCGAACTAGATGTACATGCCAACATAGAAGATATTGGGGTATCAAGGTCAACACAACAGCTAGTAAAGCCCATACTACCTGCTAATATGCCACCAAACTACCTGCCATCACCAATACTGATAACCCAGCCTGACTGGTCGGGACACCACAAGTGTACGGCTGTCAACAAGTAATAAAACCGGTATCGGGTCGAATCCACAGAGACTTGTGTTTCTAGAAAATTGTGTGTGAATTACTAAACACTACGTAGAGAAGCTGCAAATTTACTGCGGCGGAGGCCGCAGTAAACCCATTTACTGCGGTATTTACTGCGACGAGGGCCGCAGTAAGTGGATTTCTCTACGTAGTGAAAATAAAAGAAAAGAAATTGATTGATGAATGTGAGAATTAATTAACTAAGCAGAATTGCAAGTGATTAAGAAATTAAATACTAAAGCTACCTCCTAGGATTATTGATCCACTTAAATTTCAGTTTTGACAAGTTAGATATCCACAATTATTATTCTCAACATGTAAGTTGATATATCAATTCTAGATGTCCTCTATCGAGCGTTCCACCGAGGTAATTAAAGCACAGCCATCGCCTCATTCTAATTGTTCAAGTGATCTATCTCCTTCCTAGACCCGTAGCAAACCATCGCTCTATGACGAAATCTACCATAATTACCCTGCAGTCTAGTAATACTTTTCTCTATCGAGCAAAAGCATACCACAAATATTCTCTAGCCAAAAGAATAATGCATGAACTATTGAGCAAAAGCATACCACATTGTGTGTTGGGCCAGCTTTTTGGTTGGTGTACTATGTTGTAGTACCAATTGGGCCTGGCCCAACAAGCGTTTGTTGCCCACAAGATTATACGGGGCGTCCTTATGGGCTGTATACGAGGGACTCGTCGTATTTACGAGGAGCACTCCTCGTGTTGGTGGGCCTGGCTCATATGGCGTTTGCGTTTGGCAATACGGCCATACAAACTGGGCCCATATATATCAAAAAACTTCGTTCTCCATTTTAATTTATGATTTGATTTTTCTAACATTTTGAAATATATTTTAAAATTTTATATATAAAAATGGTAATTTGACACACACACACACTCCTGCAGTCCTTACAAATGTGATACTCCCTAGGTTCCACTTTCTTTGCAACATACAATAATCACAAATTAATTTATGATTTTATCTCCAAATTAAAGAAAGATCGATATAGATGTAGTTGAAAACATGTAGATTTTAAATATATATATTTTTATATTTTTAACACATATATATTTTTTTAAAAATAGGTTAAACTATGACCTAAAAGTCAAACGTATCAAGGAATTGAAAGGGAGGGAGCACATTTGACTAGGCAGGAAAATTAAGGATTGTTGTTGACTAGAGGGTATAATTACGTAAAATAAACATATAAGATAAAAGTAATTTTTTGGAGTGGGAAGAAAAAAGATGGTAACAAAGTAAAGTTAAGTAAAAAAATTTCTTTTTCTAGAAAATATATCAATTTTATTGAGATAGCACAAAAAAGAAACTGTATAAATTTTTTGGGATGCTGGGAGTGTGTGTGTGTGTGTGTAATGAGTAAATTTTAGATGATCATATTTTTTGTACCTATTTGTGTCATTTTTTAACTTTTTTTATACCTATTTTCATCTCATAATTTAAATTGTTGATCCAATTTATTCATTTCCGTCAATTTTCAAGGTTTAAGTTGACGGATTGGTGCAAAATGACGATTTTACCCTCAATTGGAGCAAAATGACGATTTTACTTGAACAATTATGACCCCAACATTTTAGAGACTTACAAATTAACACCACGCATCACCATCACGTTCCTTTCCGTCATCTTTCTTTCCACTATCTTCGGGAATTAGAAGTAGAAATGGAACTGTTTCTTAAGAAAAAGTACACTTTTTCTCGAACGACTAAGATAATCTTATTGAAAAAACAGAGAGATAAAAAGGAAAAGTACACTAATTAATACGGGGCATTGGTGTAATTTCCATCGGCAGCAGTGATCTCATAGTAAATATTGTTCCCACGAGAAGGAGACGGCGGTGAAGGGACGAAGTTTATTGCAGCCCTTCAAGCACCTCCGGTGGTTATAAAATCACTCCGGCAGCAAACAGCTAGCGCAACCGGTGCCTCACGGAGGACATAGGCGATGGTCTCGCCATTGGTGCGGTGGCCAAGGAGCGTCTCTGAATAATCTTGATCACAATGACCACCAACTTATTGTTTTCATGGATTTTAGTAGAAGGGGCATCAATCAACCCTGTTAATCATCACCCGGGTGATTTTTCACCCACTTGTTCAAATGACTCATCTATAAGGTAATTTGAAAGCCCAAGCCCAACTAATTAGACAATTACATATCTATCCTCTATTTTTCAAGTGCTCTAGATGGGTGAAAAATCACCCGGGTGATAAATAACATTGATGGGCATCAATACTCTTAGGTAGGTAGCTAGCTACACCATGCCCCCTACCACATCTTGTTACCAGAACCTTAATGACCATCGCTCGTACTAGTACTATTAAATGGTCGTCATTCTAGTACGTGAAGGAATGTCTTACATGCATGTAACGTAGGTGGTCGATGCATGCTACTTGGAGAAATTGTTACTATCTTTATGATCTGAATCATTATGATGGAGCACAATAATGAGCTCTTTTAATCAATTCTAGCTACTGAATTTTGTAGTGAGTTATCAGTGAATTAGTAGTGAATTAGTTTGAGGTGGACCATTGCCTTTATTTAGATTATTTGCCCAACTCATGTTAATTAACGTGGCATTAAAGTAATAAGACAATTGTATTGGACCTTACATTTCCAGGAAAGTGTATAACTGTGAAATAAAGGTGTCGTCGATACTGAGGAATAAAGGGGAACATTTTTAGTTAATTTAGGGTGTGTTGTTTTTTTAATTAGGTAGAAATAATTATGTGACAATTAATTACTTATAACTCTATTAAATTAACATTATTAATTTCGTAAATGCCAAAACTATATGGTGACACTTACATTTTCACCCTCAACTGTAGGAATGTAAGAATCAACCGAAATTTGAAGTCGAGCACGAATTATCGAGTTATATATGTTCGATTTTGAAGTAAGAATATATATGCATGCTTATTCAAACTTGAACATGAAAATCACCATTATTCAAAATTGTAAAACCAAAAATTTTCTCCCATAGTCCAACCAAGCCCAACTACGAAATAGCTAGCCTTGATTAATTTTCCCTAACCTAACCTCGCTCCCTCAATAATTAAGTAGCTAGGTAGATTAACCAACCATGCCAAGCCCGTCTAATTGTTGCCAAATACGGATCACATTCACGTACTCATCAACTAACGTGCCTATATATGTTGGAACCAAAATCAGGGCGTGTGAAACCACTCATGACAGTAGATCATCTTAAATTGTTACCAACATTACTCGGTAGTACTAGACGAGATTTGGGGATTTCAACCAACCATCTTCTTGTGGCAGGTCAACAATTATTCATTTGTCGACAGAGGAGGACCATAGGTTGAGAATATTATAACCCAAAAGGTTTGTATGGAAACGATCATTTGATCCTTTTGCATTGAACCTTGCCTTCCCACTTTCTCCACATTCGTTTATCGACAAGCTCGCTTGACCATCCCGAGATCTCGAAGTCCAACGTCATCTTGAGCTTCAACAACCTTCAATCTGTTCTAGACTCGCAAAGAGATATGAGTGGTACTTAGGTAAGATAGATGGTGGTAAGGGTGAGAATGAGCCAAGCTGAGCTAGAACTCAGTAGGCTCGAGCTCGAACTCGTGAAGATTAGTCTCGGCTGGAGCTCAACTTGAAATCCATCCAAGCCCCAAATCAGGCTCGAGCTCGGCTCGAAAGCTCGCGAGACTTGATTAGAGAACTGAGTAGGCTCATTTCAGTAAGGCTTGACCATGCTCAAACCCTAATTGGGCTCGAACAGAGCTCATGAGGCTCGAAAATTCTCTACAACCGATGAATTAAGGGTATGATGAGTATTTCACATGTGGCTCGATGAGGCCTGTGAACTTTTTGAGTCGAGCCTCTCAAGCTCGGGCTTGGCTCGTTTAATATATGAGCTTTAGCCTTGTGAAGCTCGTAAGAACTCGAGCTCGAGCCGGATCGTTTCATTTCTCACCACTAGAGGGTGGGTACAAGGTAGTGGGTGAGGAAAAATCACTTGGAAAGACAAAAATGTATTAGATAGTTAGGTAAAATCACAGATAAAAAGATTAATAAAAAGAAAACATTATATAATCATGGGATATCCAAATGAGAAAATTGTTCTAGAGAACTCTTAACTTTTAGGGTAATTACTCTAATTGTGTATAATATTTTTCAACCTTAAGTTCTTAACCCCTTACCCTTTTGACTTTCAGCCCACCTCCTTTCATGGGACCATCGGACAACCATGTGTTGGCCAAGACAGCCGCACGCGAGAACCTAGCCACATCCCACGTACGTCAAAGACTGTTGCGTGTGCACAAGGTTACTACGCTTGCCTAAATTTCATCAATGGACTCGCTAGCTATGGGTAAGGGAGGGTGTGGGGTAAGGTGAGGGATAAAGGTGAAAGTGGACTAAGGATGGCAAGGTCAAAGTATTTATGGTAGAATTGTTAAGGTTAAAAGTTGTAAGATACAATTAATGTAATTAAACCAAATAAATGTGTACTACAATTGAAGTTGTCAAAAATTATAAATGGTACGTAATATACTTTTATCACTCTCTCTCTCTCTGCGAACCAGGGTTTCAACAAATCATCGCCGCCGAAGTGCTCCGTCCTCTCTGGCGCTCGCGCCATGACTTTCTTCACTTCGGGCTAACGTCCGCTCCTTCCCTGCACGTCGGGGCCTTGGCAGTA
This sequence comes from Stellera chamaejasme, assembly GCA_024586325.1. Taxonomy (NCBI): domain Eukaryota; kingdom Viridiplantae; phylum Streptophyta; class Magnoliopsida; order Malvales; family Thymelaeaceae; genus Stellera; species Stellera chamaejasme. The sequence goes on along the minus strand of CM044982.1, from coordinate 4,335,428 downwards.
AGGGTGGGTGACTTGCCCTGGGCGCCTCTCTGTTGTGCCTGCAGATGGAGGAGGCACGGTTCTCAATGGCACTCCTTATCTGTGGCGTGGATGTTGGCGTTCGTTCCATAATTTGTGCAGGTACTGCGGCATGCGGATGTGTGCGGGAAACGAGAAGGCGAGGTTGGATTCCTAGCCTCGCTTCCAACCATGAATGTTTGGCAACGGAGTGGGATAGGTAAAGAGCTGGCCTGACTGCTCCGGATTTGCTTACGGCTCTCTATTTCATTAGTTGCCATTTATTTTTTTACTTCAGAACCCTCTATTGTTTCTACCTAACGGTTAGACTTTATTTCTATTTGTTTTATTTTGCTAGTTATCACGTAAGTGTGTTACTGATGTTATTATCTTTACTACATTTTGTGCTTTCCTTAGTCCACTATTACTACGTAGAGAAGTCAGATTTTACTGCGGCGGAGGCCGCAGTAAATGGCGTTTACTGCGGCCTCTGTCGCAGTAAATTTTGCAGTAAACGTCATTTACTGTGGTGGAGGCCGCAATAAGCGGATTTCTCCACGTAGTGTATGATGCGCTGATACCATTTAGTCGTTAGGCATGTAAGGGTATCGGGAGCCAAATTGTAGGATGTTCTATCCGCCATAATGGTCATGACCGTCGTCATGATTTATTTAGCCTTTGGAGGCTAGTTCAGACTAGCCTAATCATAGTGATAATGGTTTTCCTTTGTGATTCTCTTTATGTGGAGGTAGACCCCTTGTTAGGCAGATTATTAGATGTCATTATTAGTTATCATCATTCGTTGGTTTCGACTTGTTTTTATAAAATAAGTATACATATTCAAAAAAAATTGACGTCATGAAAAAAATTGTGAAAGGTGCAAAGCAGAAAAAACCACTTAACTTTCAAACTCGTCATGAATCTACCATTAACTGTTTTATCTGGTCGAATAAACCACTAAACCTTTGAAACCGTACAAATCTAGTCACTTAGTCTTATTTTTGTTGACATGGAAAACTAAATAACGACGTGAATTGAGCGGTTAGTTAAACCTATAATGTCGATTTAAAGAAAAAACACTTTGAGATAATATCTTGTCGTTTTCCCTAACCCTAACCACGCTCTAATTTTCCATATAGTATTCTTCTAACGTGTGTTTTTAAGCGAACACTTAGAGGAATTATAGGTCTAACTTTCTGCTTAATCTACGTCGTTTTTCATTTGCAGTACATCACCAAAAAATTAAAATGAATGACTAAATTGGTACGATTTCAAATGTTTAATGGTCTATTTGACCGGATAAAAAGTTTTGCGACTGATTTGTGATAAATTGAGAAATTAAGTGGTTTGTTCGATAGAATAAAAAGGTTAGTGGTCGATTTGTGTGTTTTTGGTTTTTTTAATGTTTTTTGCTCTGAAAAATAGAGTGACTTTGACTTCTGACAGAGAGCATGGAGTCCGTTTATTTACCACATATGTGAAAAAACACTTACCTAAATATACTACTAATTAACTAACTTAATTAACTAACCTAATAAACTAAAAGACTAAAACACCATTCATAGAGATTTATTAAGAGAGTAAATTTGACATTTTTGTGTGTTTTTCCAAGAAAAAAAAAGTAAACAAACACCCATCGAGCGGATCCTTGAATGAAGAAGCAGCTATGAAAATCTAACTTTGACAGTACTTTGATCGGTCAATTCTGAATCGAATCTTCCCTTCTGTGATCCCTAAATTTCGTTCTTCGTCTGCGGTTACTGGCCAATTGATCGGATCCGTCGTCTTCTTCTTTCTCTTCTCAACAGTTTTGTCTGACGGTGAGTTGAAGAAAGGGGAGAAGAAATGATTACAATCCCTTATTTGACTGCTTTATCCACTTACTTCAGCTACGGTTTGCTCTTCGCCTTCGGGCAATTGCGCGATTTCTTCCGTAAAGTCTTCGATTGGTGGCACGCCGCCAATCTCCAGGTCTTTTTTTTTAACTTTCCCCCTTCTTTTGGATCAGATTACTCCCATCGCTGTACAATCTTCGGACCTGTGGTTCTGATAAGCTCTAGAACATTCGATTTTGATTCTTCAGGGTTATGCGCCTATCTGTCTGGGTCTTGAGGATTTCTACATTCGCCGGTTGTATCTTCGGATTCAGGTTTGGCTGCTGAAATTTGCTTGGATTTTTTCTTTTAAATCCCATATTTGGTGAATATTAGACCACAACTCTGATGTAAGTTATCTTGTCGCATCTCGCTTTATGGCTAGCTCTAGCAAGAAGTTTCTTGTTCTCTCATATTTTTTATAGCTGATCTTGTGTAGGATTGCTTTGGGCGGCCAATAGCCAGTGCTCCCGATGCCTGGTTTGATGTAGTTGAGCGCTACTCCAATGACTACAACAAAACACTGAAGTGGGTGTCCAAAAAATGGTTTCTTGCTGTAGGCTTGTTTTGCTTACCAGTGTTGCTGGTCTTTGGTTTTACTGATGTCTTATTGTGGTGACATTCTATTGCAGACGAACTGAAAAGAAATCAAGATGTCTCAACTTAGGATCATACAATTATCTTGGCTTTGCAGCCGCTGATGAATATTGCACTCCACGTGTGATTGATACGCTGAAGAGCTTTTCACCTAGTACATGTAGTGCTCGGGTTGATGGAGGTTCACTTCTCTACCCGCTTTTGTTTATAATGTAATTTTCCGTAACTTCATGGGAACCACAACACTAAAAGGCTATTTCTTGTGCTGTTCCTGTCTCTCAGGAACTACAACACTTCATCAGGAGTTGGAAGTATGTGTTGCAAACTTTGTGGGAAAGCCAGCTGCTATAGTCTTTGGTATGGGCTATGTGACAAATTCTGCCATTCTTCCAGTCCTAATTGGAAAGGTATGAATATACGTTTGGGATGGTTTTTGCGGATGTAAATTCAACTTATGTTTCCATATTTGGTTTCTGTAGTTCAACTGATATCAAAGCTTCTTTCCACTGGCACTTGCAGGGGGGTTTAATCATTAGTGATTCATTGAACCACAATTCAATTGTCAATGGTGCTCGAGGGTCTGGAGCTACCATTCGAGTGTTTCAACATAATAGTAAATTTATTTTCTTCAATTAATTATTTTCTTGATACTTAATTCCTCCTACTAAGTTAATGATGTTCTGCTGTCATTCTCTTAGCCCCTTCCCACTTGGAGAGAGTTCTAAGAGAACAAATTGCTGAGGGACAACCCCGGACCCGTAGACCATGGAAAAAGATAATAGTAATAGTGGAGGGCATCTACAGTATGGAGGGTGAGCTTTGTAAACTCCCTGAGATTGTTCCTATCTGCAAGAAATACAAGGTAATAATGTGAATAGTTGATGTACTACATGAGAGATATGGTTAATTTGGACCTAATGCTGTCTGTTTGATACAAGAATAGTTAAATTGGTGGCAAGCATGTAGACATCTCTTCCTGCATTTTCTGCTAGTATTTTTTAGCTTTTTGTTTGAACCAGGAACTCCCTGTTCCCGGTGCAGTTTAGACGACTTTGACGAATTGAAAAATATTCTGCATTCTTTTGCAGGCTTATGTTTATTTGGATGAGGCTCATAGTATTGGGGCGGTTGGAAAAACAGGAAGGGGTGTCTGTGAGCTCCTGGGAGTTGACACTGCTGATGTGGACATAATGATGGGAACTTTTACAAAATCTTTTGGTTCATGTGGTGGTTATATTGCCGGGTCCAAGGTCTGTTAGATTTTTGCATAACATTGTTTATCCTCTTTGATTTTGTTGGTCTGGCTTTCTGCCCTGGTTTCATAGATCGCATCTTACTGTGCCATTTTAAATTTTATCATCAGGAGCTTATACAATATCTTAAGTACACTTGTCCTGCTCATATCTATGCCACTTCAATATCTCCTCCAGCAGCTCAGCAGATCATATCTTCCATTCAGGTTATCCTAGGAAAGGATGGTTCTAATCGAGGTATAAACAGCTGGCCTTTTCTTCTAGCTGTGATCAATTTTACTTGTTACTTGTTAAAGGCCTTCATTTAACATGTCTCACATTTCAGGGGCTCAAAAACTAGCAAGAATACGTGAGAACAGCAACTTCTTCAGGTCAGAGCTTCAAAAGATGGGCTTTGAGGTCCTTGGAGATAATGATTCTCCTGTAATGCCTATTATGCTTTACAATCCAGCAAAAATCCCTGCGTTTTCCCGGGAGTGTCTCAGACAGAATGTTAGTCATATCTTTCTGTTTTTTTTTTTTTTGTAAATATTCTTTTACTCGCATCATTCTGCTCAGGGCTGGTCTCGACTTTTGTTATGGTGGTTCTGATCTATATCTCTAATGATGTTACAGGTTGCTGTTGTTACTGTTGCATTCCCTGCTACCCCTTTACTTTTAGCCAGGGCACGTATCTGCATATCAGCATCTCATACAAAGGATGACCTCGTAAAAGCCCTAGAGGTAAACAGGCACCAGAAATTCAGTGTCTCCTCTGCTGGCCTCCTCTTTCCAAAATTCCTTTGCCTTTTTGTGTATTGCAAATTAAGTACATAACATGAAAAACTTGCCTGTGGATTCGCTTGTTTGATCATATTATGCAATGGTTGGCAACGTAATCATTCATGTCTTGGACTCCTTTTAATAATAGGTGATGAGTGAAGTTGGTGACCTAGTTGGCATAAAGTACTTCCCTGCAGAGCCCCAGAAGCAGCTGCAAGAGAAAGATGCAATGAAGCTGGAGTAAGATCTTGAAATGGTTTAAGGAGTTTTGTATAGTTCTGGTGAGCTTCAGATTTATCATGCTGTTGATTAAGTTATTTTCTAGGCTTTGCTTCATGCTTTCTTGAATCCATAGAAGGTTTTAGACTTTGCCATGCAAGTGTGAGGTTCATGCCTGTATCTCATGTGTACATTGAGTTTCTATTATCCCGAAGGGTTTTTGTATTTTGATCTGATTCATGTAATTTAACCTGGCTACTTGTAAACCCCGGAATAGACTGCAAAATATAGTGCAAAGTTTTGAAGCCTTTGGTACTTCTTGTATGGGAAAATGACAGATGTGACAGTAACATGAGTTGTTTTGCTACCACACCAAAATGACCAAGAAACACTTCAAAGAGGTTAGTGAAATTTTCTTCTTCTGTCTCTAGTTCCTTCTTTTGGGAGAAATTTACTCAACTGATGATTGGTTTGGATCGGAGGTCGACATTTTTTGTGCCTTCACGGAGGAGGTGCCCGCCCTGTTCATGGTGCTCTAGGCACTGTCTGGACCAAAATTTAGGTAATTATAAAAAGAGGGGTTTGCCGTAATGTTCAGTTTGCCTCCTCGATTTTGAGAAATCGTCTAAAACCTTCCAGGGATTTTACCTAATATACACTTGGTTGAGGTTTCACTTATTATACACATGGTAGTTGAATTCCACTTCTTTTTCACGTGGTTGTACACATTATTCCAGTAATACTTTACCTAATCACACAATTACACATATTCTGTGAAGGCATGGTCACTTTTTTGCGTACAACTATAGCGAGAAACATGTAGGAGTATAAAAGGAAACTTATCTTCATGAATGGTACAACACATGCAGTTACCATTACGACATTTTCCTATACTAGCATCCTCGTCTTTGCAGCTCTCATCGCAATATAAATTTTCTTTAATCTTTGTATCATCACAATTTCTCTCATAGCCTTCGAGTGGAAACCACGATTTGTCTTCATCATCGCAAAAGTTGGCCATTCTTACTTCTGCATTTTTATTTTTGGGAAAAAGGGTGATCTTTACAATTTGCTTCGAAAGCTTTATATAGAATGTAAAAAGAACTCCATATATTAGAAAGTTAAAAATATCTAAGCCACGTGTTATGTAAAAATAGGGGGTTTCAAACTTATAAATTAGGGGATGTGTTTTTCACCTAATAACTAAGGGTTTGAGAGGTGAGTGAGAAAAATGAGTAATGAGGGCCCAAATTTGAGGAGCCCGTGAAATTGAAGGGAGCTGGAGTGTGAATTCGGCGCATGACTTGTTTAGATATTATTTGATTGATCAGCATAAAATGATGATCAGTATGATGAGTTGTTTAGATCGACATCACTGCCTAGTTAGATCAATATCAATACCTAGTTAGATCGACATCACTATCTAGTTAGATCAGCATAAAATGGAAGTGTGTCAATTATATTGTGCACTTATTTGTACGCACATCTGTGTGTCGCGCACAACTTTGTTAGATCGACATCACTACCTAGTTAGATCGACATCACTACCTTGTTAGATCGACATACATACTTGATTGATCAGCATAAAATGTTGATCAGCATGATGAGTTGTTTAGATCAATATCACTATCTAGTTAGATCGACATCACTACCTTATTAGATCGATATACATACTTGATTGATCAGCATAAAATGGTGATCAACATGATGAGCTGTTTAGATCGACATCACTATCTTGTTAGATCGACATGACTACCTTGTTAGATCGAGATCACTACCTAATTAGATCAGCATAAAATGGAAGTGTGTCAATTATATTGTGCACTTATTTGTGCGCATATCTGTGTGCCGTAATAACTTTTTACGAAACTATGTGCGGACTGTCGTGCGCAGCGCACAACTTCAGGTGAATAACGAGGGGCTACTCACGTGAACAACTAAATTCACTTTGGCCCTATTCGCTTGAGGTCCGCGTAGAAAACGGTGAATCACACGGTCTTACTCACGTGAAGGAGAGCGAAAAAGTCAGTTATTCACCCGAAAAAACTTAAATTTGAAACCCCCTAATATCTAAAGAATATCCAACATTGAGCCACTGTTTCATCATTGATTGCTCTAGTCGCGGATATCCAATGAATTGTGCAAATTTATGAACTTTTGATCTTCTTTTAATGTTTTTAGCAAAGTTAAGGGAATATTATAATGTAATCAAGTCATCAAATTCCATCTAGTCTAGAGAGAAAGGTAGATGAGATGACAGTAGTGCTTCAATGGTTGGCACCTCCAACCGTCATAGCAAATTAAGGACCAACTAATATTTGCGCAAGGAGGAGGAGGAGGAGGAGCGGAGAGATCTACGAAGTTAGCAAGGGGCCGGCCGGGCAGGGTAGCTTCATTCAACTTGCAGGCAGAGCAGCTTGGTGGTCAAGAAGAACAATTTGGCGACAGCTATAGCTAGCTAATTCATGTTGTATTATATATACTGTAAGAACTCACCATGAACCCAGAATAGAAGGAAAACACAGGTGATCAAGAAGAACAAACAATTTGGTGACGAGAGAGAGAGAGAGAGAGAGATCATATAGTATATTTTGCCATTTATATAGATCATGTAAATTTAGGATGAGGAGGCAGTTAACATTCTCACGACACTTATTTTATATAGATCATACAAATTACCGTGTTTCGTCGTCGTTTTTGATCTATTTAACATCGTTCTATGATCAGTTGCTACCAAGCTACATATGTATATAGGTGATTCAGCCAACAAAGCGAAGCGTATTCTTGTTTCCAAAAGCGGGATACGAATTGCTGATATTCTTGTTTACATCCATCGGTTGTCCTGGATTTACATATAGTAGCGCATCCAGCTTCCATTGGTAAATTTTCAGATGAAAGTATATATATATATATGTTACTGTATTTTAATTACAATTCTTTTATCCTTTTTCATCCATCCAATTCTTCATGAATATATACTATGCAAGAATTTTACATTTTATAGGTGTAAAATTTACAAATAATTACTCTAATGGAAAGAGAAAAATGAGAGGAATAAAAGGAGATTCATATATCATATGTTTTGTTTTTTTTAAATGTGATTAGGCTTTGAATTTTTTTTTACTGTTCATCTGATGCATCATGAATTTTCTACAACGGATCAAAATTTCCTACAGTGGATCATCAAATTGGTGTATGAATAATTAAATTGTTATAGCGGATCAAAAAAAAGTTTCATACAGTGAATCATCAAATAAGAACACTACATCATCTAATAAGTGCTCTGGATCAGTGTATCCAAACTTTTCTACGGTGGATCATCAATTATAGTGAATTATTAAATAAGAATAGCGGATCATCGAATAAGTGTATTGAATCATCAATTTACTACGAGAGATCAACAAATGTAAAACTTCTTAAACCGTTTTGTAATGTAATTGATATGTTAAGTACCTAAACCCACTCTTTTCGATGAAAGTAAATGGCTTCACTAATTGTAAAGTTGGTCGGCTTATTGGGCCCTCAACCGCGGGGCGTCTCTCTCTATGTTAAACAGCGATCCCAGGATGTGGGCTAGACCAAGGCATGCAATTGCAGTGTCCTCTACGCATTATTCAAAGTTGCACAGGCAATCCAGTACTCTATTTAAAAAATATTTTAAATAAGATTTTATCGTTTTCTTCAAATAAAATATTTTAACACTATTATCATTTTTAATCTTCAATTTTTCTTATTTTGTTAAAAAAAATTGTTTTATTTTATATATATGATAGTTTTACTTTATATACCTTTAAATCTTAAACAGTCAAATGCTCAAAACATTTTGAAACATAGGAATTAAAAGGTTCTAGAGTGAAATATAAAAAGAAGGCGAAAAGCAAATTACAGATAACCATTGCATTGTGCTCTTTTACGGCACGAGTTACGGAGTTTTTTTTTTGATTAAGCGAGTTACGGAGTTAGTCATAAATAAATTATAGAATCTGTGTAGCTAGTTTGGAAAATTCGTAATGTGTGTTATGTTTTTCAAATTTACTTTGATAAATATGTTTAGAAGAATATACTTATTTGATCTAGGGATGAATTTTTTTTTAAAAAAAACTTATTTTTAAACTTTAGAAAACTGATCAGATGTTAAAATGGAAACATCTACAACAAAGTTTGGTATTTTAATACTACATGATTTTTTTCTTCTAAAACTTATAATAAAGAAATGGTTTTCCCATTAATATTTAGGAACACTTTAATATATATATATATATATATATATATATATATATATATATATATATATATATATATATATATATATATATATATATATATATATAAGAAACACACTATATACTGAGTCAATTATAATTAAGCAACGTTGGGGGAGAGTAAATTGCATGTACGTACGTACGTATAGCAAGTTTAATTAATTAGGTATTGTATGTTGAATCGAAGACATACCTAGCTAGCTATATGTATGTATATGGAATCGATAACCACTACATGCATGATCATGATCATGATCAATGAGATGAGATGAGTACTAGTACTGCTTGGAAAACGTTTCTATTCTTGCAGATTCATGGCGCTGATGTTGGGACAAGTCTGGCGTGTACACAGTTTCGTTTGTCACCAAACTCATTCAGTCGGTTCTTCTCAAATCTCCATCGGTTGATGGGTGACTCCTTGGAACTCCTGGATTCCGATCAAGATCAACATCTTCTCATGGCGAGCTTCTCTGGACTGTCTTCCTTCATAAGTTCAGCTCTCAAGACGTGGAGTGCATCTCGACAACTTAGGCTGCACTTCATGTGACTGCAGTTTCGAGCAAACTGCTCATGTCATTTCTTCTTGCACAACAGCTTTTGCTCTTTGGCCCAAGATCTTTCAATGGTGCCAAATGAGGTCTTTCTTCTCCGTCAGCTGGGAAGACCTTTTAGCAGAAGATTGTAATTTTCGTCATCTTTCTCCTCCTCAACGTAAAGGTTGGTGGGCTATTCGATGCATCACGACTTGGACTTTATGGACAAGGCGAAATAACTCGATTTTCAACCCCTCTTCGAACCAGATGGTCACTTCAGCTTCGGACATTCAATTCATTTCTTTTCTCTGGATCTCCAAGAGGTGCTCTAAGTCAATTTTTTCTTGGTCAGAATGGGTCCTAAACCCTCTTGAGGTGTTAAGAAAGTGTTAGTTTTTATTCTGCTTTTCTCTTTCTCTTATGTTGTAAGAATGTTTGTTGCTCATCTCTCCTCCTTGGAGGCAGATCTCTTCTTTCTTATTAATTTTGCTTTGAGGTTGTCTTTTAAAAAAAATACTGCATGTTCTAGAGGGGATGGAACATAAACCTGTTCCTATCAATTCGGTCCCACGTTTCCCTGTTTCTATGCTTATTAGTATTATTGCCAAACATCACTGAACTGATATGAACCCAAACCACAACAACTACTTGTCTTAATTTATTTCACTTATCAATTTTATCACTTTATTTATTTACTTACTTATAAAAAGAAAGACGTTTAAGCTAGCTAGCTAGCTACCCATATAGCTAGGAGTATACAGTCGCTTGCTCAGGAGGCCATGATCGGACGGTTAATATTAATCGACAATAATTAACCCAAATACATTCCTGCATGCATGCTTGCTGCCGTCAACCTCTCATGATCATTTCTTTTCTTCTTTTTTTACATAGAGTCAGTTCAGCAAAAAAATTCTCAGAATATTTTTTCCAATTTTGAATACATTTAATAACCTTAAATCCATCATTTCGATATAAAATAATATTTTCTTCTAATTTCTCTATTCACATATATCTTCTTCATCAATCAAAACAAAATCCCAAATTTTCTAAAATATTTTTCCTCTTCCACTCCACTTAACTAAGCCTTATTAATTAATTTTCCCTCTCACTTCATTTTCACACTTATTAATACTCCCTCTGTCCGCAAAAGACTCCACCATTTGTTTTGACAGTTTCACAGTATTTAATCTATGATTTTTTTTACGAATGTTTAGACACCGAAAATTAAATATTTCATATGTGTATCATAATTTGAAATCTAAATCTTCTGAATATATTTTTTCTGAATTTTTTAAAACTATTTATCTTTGTTAAAATTTGAGTCAAACATTGAACCTTGAAACAGCAAATTCAAATGGTGGAATCTTTTGCGGACGTAGGGAGTAATAATATATCGTACGACGTGCCTACGTCCCTCTGTTTTAGCTAGCTAGCTAGGGAGGGCTACTATATATGCGTACAATTTGACAAGTTGTGGTGCAAACAAATGTGTCCTACATCAACCAGACACTACCTCAGCGTGCCAATTAATATTGAACAACAGTGACTACTCCATCCATCGCACCGCACCACCACCACTCCTCTTTTTTAAAATAATAATTTTTTCTAGTTTTATCTTAATTAATATAAGCATTATTTGGATTTTTTTTTAGAGAACTAGCTATCTCATCAGTGTTTTCTCTAAATATAATCCAAAATTTTACTTAAATAAGCATGAGTCACTTGTCATTCAATTCATTTCGAACAACTCTTGGTATCTTACCACTAATCTTTTTTTTGAAGATGTATCATAGTAGTAAATTAAGAAATGACCGTAGCCAGAATTCTGGAAACAAGTTTGGCAGCCCCTATCCAAGAGGGCAAAAACAAGACCATAGAATGAAGCCTGAAAACCCCAATAAGAGTCCAAGTAGCTAGAAAACTGAAACTAAAAATAGTAGACAGAAAATATCCACCAAAGTTGTATTGGTCCAGAGACAGCTTTCCGAACCGGCAAGACCATCATTAAACCTCTGAGGGTTTTCCAAAATCTAGCAGGCTGACCGCATTATTTTCAGGTTATTATGTGGCTCGCAGTATATGCCAACACAATGCACCTACCAGAAATGTTGACCCACACAAGAAGAACTAACAAAAGACCACGAAAACATAACCTCCTTTCCGGCCAAGTGTCGAAGCTTTTATTCTGCTATAACTGGTTATCAAGGGAAGCTTCACCGCCTAATAACCAGCGGAGCCACCGGCCCGAGAAAGCGACGATTCATGCTGGTGTATGACCACTGCGTGGAGAAGACCGCCTTACTGCGGCCTCCGCCGCAGTAAATGGCGTTTACTGCGAAATTTACTGCGGCAGAGTGGACGGCGGTCATTTCTTAATTTACTGCGAAATTTACTTCTCTACGTAGTGGACGGCGGTTGCTGGGTTCTACGGAAACTTTAGTCGAGTCGAGAGTTTTCATCTCACGTAAATGCCGTTAATTAAACAATGACTTTAACATAAACTACTTGCCACTAATCTTGATTTGCTTCTCTACGTATTAATTTGCCCATGCTCATCCTTATAAATGTAACTCATCCAGCTCCAAATTAATTATACAGAACTACATGTCCTCAGCCTCTTAATTGTGTGGTTGTTAACACTTATAAGGAGAAAAAAAATACAGATCTGACTACATGCGTACGTACGAAATACCACCTCTTCTAGGAGTATTAATTTGTTTCGATTTTCTATTTTATTTATCCTGCATGCATTTAGGGTACGGAAAAAAGCTACCGGCCAGTTTGGACACCCCGGCCCAAGTTCTTCTGCCAACTTCTACATCACGTAATATATTTGTCTTTGGGTACTCGACTGATTGGAGTATATATTCAGCCGACCGAAGCTAGGTGCTGACACCTCATGTTTTTTGCACCATTTTCACTGAATTAATTTGATCCAAATTAATTAATTGGCGAATTACTACTATATATATAGGAGTACTACTTTACATGCATATTATCGGGGAATGTTTTTCTTGTTAGAGATTTAAATGAAGGAGCTAGGTAGCTGATCATGCATGGTTATGGAGCTTAAAACGAGTATTACATTAATTGCTTGCTGATAAATTGAATGCGACAGGGATGATCATGTTTAAATGAAAACGAGAGAGGCTTATAATTAATTATGATTGCAATGCATTTATAAAAAAGTTTTGGTGGTTCTATTGGTTTGTTTTCAGAAAATATATACACATGTGGGTCAGATTGAAAAAATTCACAGAAGCAAGCAAGATATGTGTATATGTAATTACTAGGAATTAGTAGCAATTTATTTGATTCATCAATACCATGCACATGGAGTGTCTCAAACATTTGGAACCGTTAACGACCGAAATACCTTCACGCACATTGAGATTTATGACTCTTCATCAAAGCAATCATTCGATCAAAATCACAAATATTTTGAGAAAATTTAAATCAAACATGGTAGCATGCAAAAAGAAAAGAAAAAGAACGAAGTGGCAAATGCCAACGAAACATTTACAAATGAAACCAATACATATTAACGTCTCAAACACCACTACCATTAAGTCCTAAAAGATTTCTACCGAATCTACATAAGGAAGAGTGAAAATCACCCACTTACCAAATCAAAAACTCTCCGACCAACATAATTAAAGAAAGAAAACGTATCAATTAATTTTAAAACACACAGCACATCAAACGGGAAAATAGATAAATTAGTCCGAAATCAAATGAGAAACTACTAACTAATATTCCACACTTAACACTAATCGTTAGTGGGCAAGATATGTATGCGCAGAAATAAGATTTTTCCTATTATCGGGGAATGTTTTTCTTGTTAGAGATTTAAATGAAGGAGCTAGGTAGCTGATCATGCATGGTTATGGAGCTTAAAACGAGTATTACATTAATTGCTTGCTGATAAATTGAATGCGACAGGGATGATCATGTTTAAATGAAAACGAGAGAGGCTTATAATTAATTATGATTGCAATGCATTTATAAAAAAACAGAAATATATACACATGTGGGTCAGATTGAAAAAACACAGAAGCAAGCAAGCTAGGAATTAGTAGCAATGCATCAACCACATGGAGTGTCTCGGAACCGTTTCCTAATTAATTTTGACTTCATACATAAAACAATATTTTAAATTTCAATATCCAGTTAGCTAGGCCAATCCATGATCACCAAAACCCTATTGTGACATTAGACCGATCAAACCAAGCAATATGTTGAATTAACTAGGGCAAGTAAAAGTGGCAGCAGTAACTCAGGAGACGGGAGAATATTAATAATAAAAAAACTTCTCCGCTCCCACTTTTAAAACGGATACATTCCATAGTTAATTACAGTATTTATTTATTTTTCAAAATAATTAATTCAGTAGAATCCAATTCATTAAAATGGCCGTGAACATGCATGCACTTCATGTCAAATGGTTGGTGTGTTTGTTTTGAAGAGGAAAAACAAATCCCCATTTCGAAAACTTGCACCTATTCACTTTCAAGAAAGTGTATGCGCATTGTGTGATTGTCAATCATCAAGAATGGTAGAGTATTGCCCACTCCGTCAACGATAAGATCCATCTAAAGAATACCAAAAGACCTTCACAACTGAGGCCAGTTGATACGCTGGATTGGGTACGGGACCTGCTCCAGACAAGACCAATCACCACTGAGACCAATTCATGTCCAGTCGAACGGGTTCGAGTTATCCCGGAAGGTCCAGATCTTTGACAACACCAATGGGTCAATTTGTGCAACATCAGAACTAACCGGGGAGACCCACCACCACCCAGAAAGTTCTCCCAACAAGAGATCGTGGCACTATACATAACAAGACTACGCTCAATCATGTCGTAAACAGGAGATCCTATACCAACACAATCGTGACACCTACACCACCATGGCACCAACCTACTGTCAGACCAACCCAAGATACCAACCACAACAATCTCACCGAGAGCATTGGAGAGCTGCCACAAGATCAAGAAAAAGGAGCTAGCGACCGACAACACTAGACCTGTAAAGACAGCAGCCCCAGGCACCCACCCAACACTGATGCAACACCGAACCTCGACGATAACAAACGGGGAACGGAAGCCCGACCTCTAGAGACAGCAATGGCGACGAGTGCAAGAGGAAAACGCCCGGGGAGGTGATTTCTGCCACCACACTCAGCATCTAGACTCGATGGCTCTCTAACACGGGCTAGGATGAAACTGGGAATGCCATTTCAGAGAGGAAAGCATGAAATCGGCGTTGGCCAAGCCCTGAAGTTCATGCGCCACAAGGCCTCGGAAAATCTCAATCCAGAACCCAACAACGTCCTCTGCGGAGGAAAACGAACCAGACGATACACACCCTGTAGACTAGTCGACGCACCGCCGGAAGAGGAGTGGACACGCGTGGTGGGTGTCGAATCCACCAAAATTAAATTCCTACTCCTGCAACGAATAACTGTAGACAACGGTGAGTAGGGTCGAACCCACAGAGATTAGTCAAATTATTAAATCTGAATTTTGAACAATAAAAGTAAAAGTGGGGTGTTGGAATCAAGTACTAAACTAAATTAACTGCAAAAATTAAATCTATGCTAAAAATTGTCGGTTCAGGGTTGATATTTCACTCCAAACATCCGGTTGATCATCGAAATAAATATTTCTTCAATTCAAGTAAATAAATTGGATTCTTCTTACGCCAATAAAAAGAAACCAAGAATTCATATGTAAACTAACCAGAACAAGCGTCTAATTAATTCCGTAATCCCGATCGAGATAACATACCTTGAAAAGCAATTTCCATTTAACCTCAGAATTAGTATGAAGAATGATGATCGAATTATTTTATTCCAGATAACCATCTAGAGAAGCTAGTATGATTTAATCTGCCCTATTTCTTCCTATGAATTAACAAGAAATTTACGAAATTTCAATTAATCCACTTGCTTCTAATAAATTCTTTCACACAAGCGGCTAAAAGAATTAAAGCAAATTTACAACTAACTAATTCAACGAGAGTGAACCAATCAATTGCAATATTAAGAACGATATAACAAAAATAGCTTTGTAAACCCTAGGCGCCGCAAAGAGGAAACTCATTTAAGCTCCAGGGTTTTGAGATCACTAAGTACTAATTAAGGGGCCACCGGATATATATTTAGTATGAATGACTTTGTAATTTCCCGCACTCTCTTTTGTCTTTATCAAAGAACTCAAGAAAAAGAAAAGGAAGGAAGGAATAAATAAATCTCCTTTTAATGTTTTATATGGTGATTATTTCTTGATTAAGCTACTTAGTTAGTGAATATTCCCGTAATCGCTAATCATGACATCATGCTATTTGGAGAGTCTAGAGACATGTCTAATTGCTTTATTAATTAATGTGACCAAATTTATCAAATCAGACAATCATTAGAGTGTCTTGATAAAAATCTGGCCAACTAATTAATTAAATACTCATAGTTGGGGACGAATATTTGAATAAATTTTCTATACTTCGATGGTCTCACTTGAAGCAGACGAACTGGTGGTCGTGGCCGACGTCCGTGGTCTCCTTGCTACACCGAAGGCCGCATTTGTGTTGGCAGCTCGGATACTCTCTCAGCGAGTGGTGAGTGGATAACTTGTTATCCGCTTTCAAGGTTGCGTGGAAAGACCAGTTCAAGTTTCAAGTCAAGCAAGGCAAGGATGTTCCTCGGGACAACCTATTTTAATTTGAATTCAAAAAGCAAGCGCACTTGGATGGCGTTCTCCGGCTTGGACCATAGGCTTTTGATAATAAGTTGATAATCTTCTCTCCAATGAAACCAGGTGATCAGTTGTCAACTATGGTGTTCAAGACTGTAGATTTTTGGGTGCATGTTTTAGAACTTCCGTTTGGTTGGGCCACGAAGCCGATAGATGAAGCCCTGGGCAAAGCTTTGTTACCGGTTAAAGGGGGTTTTCTATGATAGTTTATCAATGAAGATTAGGGTGGAGATGGACATCACACGTCCGCACTAATACGGATTCCTCTAATCTTTTTTTGGCTGTGAAGTATGAAAAATTACCTGATTTTTTTTACAAGTGTGGTATGGTAACACATGTGGAAAAAGAATGCATGGTGATCGCAGAGAACAAGTTTGAGTCGTGGCTTCGAGCGACGTGCGAGAAGGTGATGGGTGGGGGTGTCAGTGGAGGCAAGGCCTCCTTGGTCCCAGGCACCACTGACCCTAGTGGCTAGAAGGTCGGCTCATGTGGTGAATGAGCGAGCAATAGTTCCCACTCCACCACCTTTGGTTGAAATTCTAGTGGAGGAAGGTGCTCTGGTGACTTTGGAGCTTTTTACTAATTCCACATCGATTCAGGCCCCCGCTTGTTTTCTCTGTTAGAAAGGGTAATGAATTGATTAATCTTGTTGCATCACACTCAAAAAATGGCCTGCATAGGGGCCGACCTTGTGGAGGCGGCCCATGTGTGACAGGGGGTCGTGGTGCAGGAGTGGCGGATGTTTCTTGAGTAGGTGTGGTACCAAGTAAGATGAATTCATAAGGGGGTCTGCAAACTAGCGCAGGTTGGGACTCTCATGGAAGGCTCACAAGAAGGAATGCAAGAAGAGGCATATAGGAGCAACAACTCTTCCTGCTTGGAGCAGTGACGAAATTAGCTCCGTGTGGTTGGGATGTAAAGTCCGGCCCCATCGCTCGTACTTTGACCTAGACTTTGGATTGTCAGTGGACATGATTGGTAATTAGCTGGTTCGGAATAATCTCTATTCAGGTGTGGTTAGATGTTTGCTTCTCCTTTCGGGGTTTCCTTGCAAGGAACAGACTCTCTTTAGCCCACGTGGTGTGGCTTTGGTGGAGGGGGCGATAGACTCGATATCTCTTGAGTATGTTGCAGATGTATTCTTTTTTCAAGTCTCTTGGCATTTTGAAAGGACTTGTGAACAACAACTCTACCTAACGTCATTTATCTCATATTGGCCCCTTCTCTTGTTTGGGCACGCATAGAACCTTTTATTAAATTTTGACGAAAATTCGAGTATACAACTCAGTCATCCTGTTGGTCTTGTTATCCTTCATTTTTGATCATCTAGCTTGCTTATTTTATCTTAAGTTGATTTTTTCCATTTGGTTATTATTGCTCAACTTATGCTTAGAGCAAACTTAGAATTTTCTTCTAGGGGCTTGTCACTTCTTATGTTGTTATCGGCCGTTGCTGCTGCTTCATTTTAAATGAAATCATTCTTCTCTAAAAACAAAAAATTCTCTAAAAACAAAAAATTAAATAAATAAAAGGTAAAGATCCACATTTTTATTACAAAAAGGGTGATGTTGTGTTAATTTGAGATGAGAATTTGTTTTTAGAAATTTGAGGATGTGTGTTTTGATTGATGATAACATGTATGCCAGTTGAAAAATTTGAAGAAAATGTGATTTGATGGAGAGATGAAGAATGAATGGATTTAAGGTTATTTAAAATATTGAAAATAAGAAATTGGTAATTGTTTTTTTTTAAAAAAAAAACACCTTTAGGGTGTGTTCATTTGTAAAGGGAAAATAATTTTTGAAAATTTGATGCTGTGTTTTTTATTGATAGATGATATATATGAGTATAGAAATTTGAGGGAAATATTATTTTTAAAGAATTGATAGATTTAATGTTGTTTTATGTATTGTGAATTGAAAAAATGGGACTCTTTACAACTGAATTGAGCCTATAGAGAGGCAATAGATGCGTAGTCGTGAAACCATTAAAGTTTAATTTTATGCATCAATTTCGCCTCCTCCAATGTTGGCCGACCTAGCTCTTTGAATTGAAGCACCATCAGAAAATGGAAAATTCCAATACAAGAGAGACTACTACTACTACTACAACATGTTTGGTTTTAATTTAGAAACGAAAAGAGTTTACAACAGAACGGGGCCTATGGGAGGGAAGTGGTGTCTGGGGAGTCAAACTGGACAGGGACAACAAAGGATCTATGCAAAGATTTGGTCTTGTTTGGTTCGTAGCATCTTGGCCTTGTTTCTCCGTTGATTTTTTGCTGCCGCTGCCGCCACGCCCTTTATTTATTACTACTATTCAGCTTCACTCACATCAAACTCAAGTTGCATGCGCAATTTGGTGTAATTAATTAGAGAACCAAAAAGCTTTTTTAGAGGCTGGAAATGCCCCACCCCTTCTCACATCAACCAAAACCACACCCATATCCATTAATCCTTCCAAGTTTTCTGTGAATCTAAAACACAGAGAATTCCTTGTCAACATGCATATATATGTAGGTAACCAGGCAAGGTGCATACATGCATGCATGCATACACCTAGCTATTTAATACATTAAGAGAGGCAGGCAGGACATGAGAGGCTTACACCAAATATTTGTAGGGCAGATCTTTAGCATAAATATTAATGGAAAGAACACAGGTTGTCACTGGAACCAGCTGAATTAAGGAGCTTTTGTCTGTGGTTGTCCACATCCCACAATTGACTACCATTATTCTGAAAATGATACATGCATTTGTCAATAATTTCACAATTCTAACACCACCATATTTCTCTACCGTGTCTTGTTTGCTCCAGTTTATTGTTCACACTTATTTTCCAAAAAGCCTTACTTGACGCTTCTTCTTTTTATTTAGAAGAAAAACAAACAAACAAACAAATTTCAGGAACTAAAAAGATAAACTAGAAGAAGAAAGACATTAGTAAATTGCCTGGGGAAAGACATTGAGGAGGGTTTGGCCTGGATGAAGCAAAACTGAAGCATCCAGAAGATGTGGACTGATTTGGGCTAAGGCTACTGAAGCAGCTGCATCATCAGTAAAAGCTGTGGACTGCTGCTGGTTTGGGTTGCTTTCTTGCAGAGATGGCAGAGGAAATGCTAATCCATTCAAACCACCCTATCAGTGTTTTCCCAACATCAGCTTTTCCTAAATAAAATAAACCTCTCTGTTTCCTTTTCCATTTTGCACTTGTTAATTAGTAAGTTACCTCAGGTCTGATAGTGAAAGCATCCAGCCCAAAGTCATAGAACATGTGGCTCAAAGCAGCCAGCTTCAGTGATAGAAACTAAAATATAGTAAACAAAAAAATTATTGTCAGTTTCTTTTGAGCATGACCAAGTGAATATTTATGTTAGTGGGAGAAAATAAAGTAGAGGTGGTTTGATTGGTGGAAACAGCCAGCCCCAAACTGTGTAATGAATATGTACCTCTACTTGATTCTGAAGAGATTGTACATAATTGATTATCTCATCCAACATGAGGGCCTTTCCTGTGACCTATTTTTAAGTAACACACAACAAAGTTGACAAATTTGTACAGGCTATTTATAATGACACTAATCAAATAATAATATTAATTAAGAAAGAAACAGCTAAAACAAAAATTAAGGAAGATATTAGAGTAAGTGGTCCAACTGACCTTGTCACAGCCAGGAACAAGTTTCTGCAATATCTTCATCCTCTCACTGATTTTCTCTCTTCTAACCTGAATCCCACACTCAAAACAAGTTTATAAACGTACTACTAAATTGGTGGGAACTAGTACGGAGGTGGCTGATTTTATGCAGAGGGACAAAAAGGTAAATTCACCCTTTCAGCAAGGCTATGGCTATCTGTGGCTTGGCCTCTTCTTGCTCTAACATGGATGTATCCTTTTGTAGGCTCATCAGGCACTTTCTTCTCCTCTTTCTGCTCAGGTTTACCTTCTTTCTCTTCATATTTCCTCATACCATTGCCATTGCACTTCTTCTGCTTCTTGCACATTGTCCCTTCTCTTGTTCCCTTTAATCAAGTAAATAAAACACCATTAACTACACCAACACTAATATAGATACATTTAAATGAAAGAAAAACAGACAAGGATTTGTTCACCACCTTAGGCTGAGCAGAATATTCTTTTGAGCTGTTGTTGGTCTTCTTCCTCTTCTTGACAATGGAGCTGAGCTGCTGGCTCACTTGTTCTCGACTACTGTCGAGCTTATTGTAATCCGCCATGGACACAGTTGAGGAGTCGGTGCTCTGTTTTGTGGTCAAAGAATTCCCATCCTCACTGTGGTCATCATGACAGGTGCTACTTTCTTGGAACTTAGAGGTGGTGATGAGGTTTGGATTGTTGTGGTCAGGATGCAGATAATTAGTGTTGGTGTTTGGGAGGAAAATGGAGTCAATGGTGGGGAGTTGGTAGGAAAAGGCTGCCATGGGAGGGGGAGCTTTGGAATTGAAATCTGGAGGTGCAAGTAATGTTGAAGAAATGCGGCAGTCAAGAAAAAAGGTCCTGTTTGAGTGACAAACAAAAGCGCAGAGAAGGGGTTTTATAAAGTTCAGAGAGAAAGAGAGGGATTGGATGAAAACAAAAGTTTCACAAAAATGTTTCTCCCTTCCTCTTAAATTATCCAATTAATTTGAGATAACAAAAAAATATGATAAAATGTAGAGAGAGTACTAAATTTATTTAATTTTTCCAAGTCTGTGTCTAGTGTCAAATAGACGTGAGTGACGGGATGGAGTCTAGAGATGGGTTTGGAGATGGAGAAGAGACCCGACTGGTAGGACTTTAAATGAATTTTCTGAGTTCTCTGCTCTATTGGAAAACGTTTCTATCATTGCAGATTCTTCGGATTCATGGCGCTGGTGCTGTGACAAGTCTGGCGTGTACACAGTTTTTTCTGTCACCAAACTCATTCAGCCGGTTCTTCTCAAATCTCCATCGGTTGATGCAGTGACTCCTTGGAACTCATGGATTCCGATCAAGATTGACATCTTCTCTTGGCGAGCTTCTCTGGACTGTCTTCCTTTAAAAGTTTAGCTCTCAAAACATGGGGTGCATCTCGACAACTTAGGCTGAACTTCCTGCGGTTGCAGTTTCGAGCAAACTGCTCATATCATTTCTTCTTGCACAACAGCTTTTGCTCTTTGACCCAAGATCTTTCAATGGTGTCAAATGGGGTCTTTCTTCTCCGTCAGCTGGGAGGACCTTTTAGCATAAGATTGTAATTTTCGTCATCTTTCTCCTCCTCAACCTAAAGGTTGGTGGGCTATTCGATGCATCACAGCTTGGACTTTATGAACAAGGCGGAATAACTCGATTTTCAACCCCTCTTCGAAGCAGATGGTCACTACAGTTTCGGACATTCAATTTCTTTCTTTTCTCTGGATCTCCAATAGGTGCTCTAAGTCAATTTTTTCTTTGTCAGAATTGGTCCTAAACCCTCTCGAGGTGTTAAGAAAGAGTTAGTTTTAATTATGCTTTTCTTTTTCTCCTCTGTTGTAAGAATCACTACGTAGAGAAGCTAAGGATTTATCATGCGGCGGAGGCCGCAGAAACCGATTCTTGCGCTTCTCTGCCGCATAAATATCACAAGAATGAAATTTATCATGCGGCATTTATGCGGCGGAGGCCGCAGATAGCCGATTCTACGTAGTGAATGTTTATTGCTCTTGTCTCCTCCTTGAAGACTGATCTCTCCTCCCTTATTAATTTTGCTTTGAGATTGTCTTTCAAAAAAAACTTACTGATAGATACCACTTTCGATTCGGACATTAATATGTGAAAGTCTTTTATGGAGAGCCTTTTCTTTACTTGCATGCATGTTTAAAAGAACTACATGTATTAAAGCGAAAATTAAAGTGGAGTAGTAATTATTCGTATAGATGTAACTTAATTAGTTGTGCGTGGTAAATGAAATTTGGGTACTCATACCCATGCATATGTTTCTGTTCATCTGACCTGTCTCGTCCCTCTCTCCCTGTTGGGGAACATTACAGCGCCTACGTAAAACTACTTCCTCTCCCTCCCACCGAATATAACAGAGCATCTAATTTGCACGGATATTATAAAAAATAGTTAATTAAGGGATAATAAAATAATATATATATAAGATAAAAATAATTTTTGAAGTAGAAATAGAAGTAAATGGTAGTAAAATAAAGTTGATGAATAAAAATTTTGTTAAAAAAGTGTTAAAATTTTATTGAAACGGCTCAAAAAAATATATGTTTGATAACAAATATGGTAGCAGCAGCAGCATAGCAATAGCACGGTGGTCCCTAGCTAGAAATAGAAACCTAGATACTATTACTATATATATAGAGTATATTTCTCAATCCATTCTTCCAAAGTTTTACATTTGGATGGATTATGTTATGTACAATAACACTCTAAACTTAATTTCAGAACGAAAAGAAAAACAAAATATAGGTTTATTTTTGTCGGTAAAAAATAAAACATTCCTACGGCCTCCACACACCATCATTTGGGTGCATGGCTTATTAATTACGTGCAATGACGTTCATGCTCTAATTAAGTTGATTAAAATTTTAAAGACACGGAGTGAAAGTACTCTTGAGTTCAACTGAAGGATGAAATACGCACCTCTTACGTACGTAGGTTCACAATTACAGTATTAGTATTACAGCACTCTACGATTTCATGATAATGCTATATATATATATATGTTTTACACACTTATTAGATTTACATTTTTCATACTTGCGTCTCACTTTACATCTTTCTTACCTTCGCCATTTTTAAGTGCCTAACATAATACTTGAGCGTCGGACAAATAGTGCAGTGCTCATGCCATTCAGGCAGATATCGAGGAGAGGCACAGAGGCGATGAATATTGCGCCATTTCCACCTTTCACATGTCCAGGATTCTTCTTGGGAGGCCCGCCTTTCGGATAGCCTTTGGGTATGATTCTAATCTCAATCTTATTTCTAATTAATGTTAATCCTTTGGCATTAACATATATATAACAAAATTTTGCTCCAAACCCCGAAACTGAGAAAAGTCATACTTCCTACATACGTGACATACTACTATTGGTTGAAATCACAACTATTAATTACGGATTGTCATCCCCCGTAATAAATAGTGGCAGTCCCGTAATTAATAGTGATGACACGAGCCAATACTGATATGTCACGTATGTAGGAATGAAGATATATATATATATATATGTATGTATATGTGTGTGTGTGTATATATATATTGTTAATGCCAAAGGATTAACATTAATTAGAAATAAGATTGGGATTAGAGAATCATACCCGAAGGCTATCCGAAAAGGCGGGCCTCCCGAAGGGGAAGAATCCGGACATGGTGAGGTGGAAAATGGCGCGGCCGGTTACCTCGCCCTTGTTGCTCCTCTCCTCGATATGCCGCTTCCAACCTGGGATGAGCACCTGCACGACTCTCCGACGCTCAAGCCGGCTTCACTTCACAAAGTAGCCGAGGCACGTAAAGCAGAGAGTAAAGTGGGATTCTATCTAAGTTTTCGTGTAAGACGAGGCGAACTCAAGGTATTTATAGGGGTTGGCGGCATGGGCAACCAGTATGGGCACCAGATGGGCCGGGACAGTGTCACCCGCTCATTGTGAAGGGGTACTGTAACTCCAAGCCAAGGATAGTGGCTCGGCCTGAGCCTGGCCGAGTGGCCCGGCCTAAAGCCCCGGGCCGTGCCCTCAGTTCCGTGGGCCGCAACGCTGGAGCGGCCCGTGGCATGGGCCGGGCCGGCCCAAGCCCCCGGCCTCACCATTAGCCCCCGAGGCGCCTTGTCTGTGGGGATAGGACGAGGCGCCTTGACACGCTTAAGGAGGTAGCCGTTACACCACGTGTCGCTCCCGCGTTGGTACCGTTGCGGCGATTCGCGTTTTTCGAACGCCTATAAATAACGAGTTTGCGCCTTCAAATTCACTTTCCACATTCTTTGCTTTCTCGCGCTTCGGCTTCTTTCAGCTTTCCTCTGATTCTTCGTTTTCAACCGGCTCGACCATCTCGCCTGCCTCCAACTTCCCGTATTTTCCGTATGATTTCTTTTTCTAATTCGATTCGTTCTTCCGTTGGTTCCTCCTCGGGGAGATGGCCGGACGATTCCACCGATGGGGATCTGCCTCGGCTCGCTTCCTTGGCTCTCCCTGTGTTCATAGCATGTCGAAGCGCCCGGGAAAAGAGGTTTGTAGAGAGAGTGGCCCGTCGTCAAAGAGGCCGAGGGTTGAAAAGCCCTACCCGAGTCCCCCGACGACATTGAGTCCAAGATGACTGGGAAAGTGGCGCGCCGACTGGCGCTAAAGTTCAGTTTTCCCGAGGACATGGACTGGAGAGTCCCCCCCCTCGACAGGCGAACAAGCCTAATGAGGACGAGTTTAGTGTTTACTCGGTTTACTTGAGATGGGCATGCGCCGCCACTGGGAATTCGAGACTTCAAGAGCTTGGCTTTACGACTTAGCGCCGAGCCAGTGGTGCCCAACTCCTGGAGGCACATCATTGGCTTCAAGCTCTTCGCCTGTCAATGGGTTTCCAACCCACGCCCCAACTATTCCGCCACGCCTACAAGATCTCGGTCGGTGGGAGTGGCGGGGGCATTGGTACCACTTGGCCCATCGCCGCAATCGCTAACCTGTGCCCTACGCCGAACCACGGATGGAAGAAGAAGTTCCTCTTCGTCCAGACGCCCGCCGGGCCGGGTTTAGGACTTCTTGGAGGACGGTCGAGTCCGGGCAGGACGTGAACTCGATCGGTGAAAGTTCCCTCTTTGGACAAGAGGCTCAGGCTCTGGTCGAGCTGCAGAGGGAGGGGCTCGCCCGACCTTTTCCGGGCCGAGGCCGTTCTTGAAGCCGGCCGGGCTGAACTCCTGCAGGGGGAGGTGCCTGATTTGGATGAAGCGCATCGGCTTGCTTCGGGCCGAGGTAGTCCTCACCGGTGGGTGCATCGTCCGAGCGCCCATAATTTTATTAAAATGCCCGACGAGAGCGGCTCGGACGATACGCCTCATCCATTTCATTAACTTAGCAAATATTGTACCTTGCTTGGTTGAGTACCTTAACGTTTTTTTTAACAGCCTCCTTGTTTTTTACTCAGGTTCAAACATGGACGCCTTCGAGAAGGCCGAGGCAGAAGCCTTCATGGCGTCGCCCGTCGCTCCTGCACTCCAAGAGGGGGCGAGGTGGGAAAGCCACCGCCTCCCGAGGCCCGGCCTCTTCCCGCCCCAGCACCGGGGGAAAAAGCCCCAGCAGGATGAGGGAGGTCTATGGCCCAGGGCCCGCCTCGGATGCCCACGGCCCCGGCTCAGAAGCGGTTCGACGGGAGCGAGGGTCGCCCGCCAAGAGGCCTCGCTCGCCGGGAAGAGAGCTGGATCTCGGAGGCCACCCACCTCCAGCCTCCTAAGGGTAAGGGCCCCGCCGAGGAGCCTATTGATGTGCCGAGCGAGCCGGAGTCTCTCACGCCGCCCCTGTGGCTCGCCGGGTCGACCTCAAGTCGCGCGGCCTAGCGTTCACGGTGGCCGAGAGATCGCTGAGCAGCCCCCGACAACCAAGGCTCGACCCTTTCGAATCCCGAGTCGCCACGACTCCATTGGGAGTCTATGGTCTCGACGAGGACGCCGAGGCGTTGCGTGCCTGCAAGCCCCGACGGTCCGAGTTGAGTCATGCTCTCCGGAGGAGCTTCTACCGGGTAAGCTTTCTTAGTCCCCTCGCCCGTTAATTGCCCACCCTTTGTTAAGGGCCTCTTTGCTAACCATCTTTGTAAAAACGCATAGGCATCAATTTGCGCCGAGGAGATGGGGCGGGATGAGGAGACGCCGCACGAAGCTCGGGCCGAAGTTGAGAGGGCTCGGAGGAGGTTGAGCTCCTCCGCAAGGAAAGGGATGAGGCCTCGCGCCGGCCGAGGGGAGTGAGTCCAGTGGCTCTTGGGCTGTCCAAGACCCTTGCCCAGTGAGAGGGATCTCAAGAAAGCGGCCGAGGAGGCGTTGGCCGAGCTGAAGAGAAGCATCCCGGCCAAATTGATGAGGCCAATGCCGCCTTCCCGGAGAGCAACCAAGATAAACAAATGAGGGCCAAGGACACAGGGGCGAAGTACACGGCTCGCCCGCCGACGTGGTCGAGGTGTTCGGGAGGTTTACCCGGCTCGACCTTACTCCCATCCAGCCTCTCCCGAACAAGGAGAAAGCGGTGGAGAGCCGAGCCGCCACCGCGTCCCCAAAGACTCGCCTCTACAATGCCATCTACGATTACAACTCCGAAGAAGAGGAGGAAGGGGACGAGGCCCCAAGGGAGCATCCGGGCGCAGGCTCTTCTCATGCGTAGTTCAATTTTTCTAAGTTCGATTTATGTCCGAGCCACTTGGGCTCGTGGTTCTGATCAAAGCTTAGTGGTCCTGTAATAATACTTTCAATTTTTCTAAGTTCAATTTATGTCCGAGCCACTTGGGCTCGTGATTAAGTTCAGTGGTCTAATAATTTTTCCTCGTAACATTTCTCGTCAATTTACTATTGCCTTCCCCTTTTTATACTTCATTCTATTAGCCGAGCCACATCGTCCGGCTTTATTGCTCGCGTGTAATGTTTTGAGCGTTTGAGTTAACTCTTCTCATAGTGCCGAGCTACGGTGGCCCGGCACATAATACTCATTTCTTCGAATAACGGTTCGTACACTTTCCCCGTCAAACTAAGCATAATATTTTTGAAGGCACTCCGCATTCCAGCGCGCGTTGATCATTGTCCCGTCAGTTTCCCGACCTATATGCCCCTTTTCCCAATTCATCGACAATCAAATAGGGGCCTTCCCATTTTGGGGTACATTTACCCTCGCATGATCTTGTTGAGTTGTGGCCGTGCTCAAGCACAAGGTCCCCTGCCCGGAACCTCCTCGGCCTAATTTTAGCGTCGTAGTACCTCTTTATTCTCTCGTTGATAGGCCCGGCTATGCCGCTCGGCCTTGTCACGGGCTTCGTCCCAATAAGGTCAGGCTAGTGCAAACCTCTTCATTGTTTTCCCCTTCAGAGAACTGGCTGACCCGGAGGTAGGGGACTGCCAACTCTACGGGCGTCACGGCATCCATTCCATACGTAAGGGCGAAAGGTGTGTTACCCGCTGATTCGCGGGCGTCGTTCTCATGGCCCACAAAACCTCGTGCAAGAGGTCGGCCCACGCTCCTTTCGCCTCTTCCAATTTCTTGTTGATGGCGTTCTTGATGGCTTTGTTGGCTGCCTCCACCAGTCCATTGCTCGAGGATGCGCCACGGCCGCATTGCGTTGCTTGATTCCCAAGCCTGCCAAAAAGGTTTCTATTCGGCGACCCGTAAATTGCTTTCCTTGGTCAGTCACTATCTCCGGGCACCCCAAAACGACAAATTATGTCATCGAAGATCATATCGGTCACGCTGCTCTTGCTCGATACTTGATAGGGCCTCGGCTTCGACCCATTTTGTAAAATACTCGACGGCCACCAAGACAAATTGTCTACGCCGAGGGGCCATGGGGAAGGGACCCAAATGTCCAAGCCCCATTTTGCGAAGGGCCGTGGAGCCACAATGGGGTCAAAGGCTCGGGGGGTCTTCGCGGAGTGTTGGCAAAGCGCTGGCACTTGTCACATTTCTTAGTGTATGTCTCTATGTCCGCCTTCATACTTGGCCAGAAATAGCCGGCCCTCTTCAGCCTTCGCAGAACTGTTCGGGGGCCTTGGTGGTTACCACATATCCCCTCATGCACTTCGCAATGGCGACTTGCGCCTCATCGACCCCCAGTGCATCTTAAGTACGGCTCAAAGCCGAAGGACTTTCGATAGAGATCGCCCAAGGGGAGAGGTAGAAGCGGGCCGCCCGACCACTAACTTATGCGCTTCCCCGGCATCTTCCAACAACTCCCCTGTCTCTAAGTAGTGCGCAATTGGGGCGCGCCGCCTCCTTCGGCAAAAAGGATGCCGACCTGCTCCCCCTCAATGGACGGGGCTCCGAGGTTTTCAACATATACCTCGGAGATTTCCTCGGTTCCGGCGGCTAGGCGCGCTAGGGCGTCGGCCTCGGCGTTTTCGCAACGAGGGACTTTAGTGATCGAGGCACTTCGGAAGTGCTGTTGAGCCTGTGCAACCAACCTTTGATATTTTTCCATCTTTGGCTCTTTGGTCGCGTATAGTTCGGCAGATTGGCCCACTACGAGTTCTGAATCTGTATAGATTTCTAAAGTAGGTGCCCCAGCTATTTTGGCCAATCGCAGGGCCATCAAGACGGCCTCATATTCCGCCTGGTTATTGGTAGCTGGGAACATCAATCTGGCCGAGTGGACGGTTCGATACTTTCCAGGGCCTCGGAGTACTACTCCGACACCTGCCCCGGCCTTATTGGAGGAACCATCCACGAAGGCGACCCACCTTTGCGCCTCCGTCGGCGCTTCGTCTCTTTCTTTGCCCCGCCCCGTAGCCGCGCACACAAAGTCGGCCAGAGTTCGCGACTTAATGGCTTTTGGGGGCGTGAAGTCAATGTGGAATTCTGTGAGCTCCATACTCCATTTACTCATTCGCCCAGAGAGATCGGGCTTGGTGAGGCACGCCGGAGTGGCGTGCTGGACATTACCTTAATGGGATGAGCTTGGAAGTACGGCCGCAGCCTTCGGCGCTCACGATCACGGCGAGAGCCTCCTTCTCCACATTGGAGTAGTGGGGCTCTCCTGCAGACCCCGCCGACAAAATAAACGGAGTTGCTCTCGCCGACTTCTCGACTAGCACTGCGGCTAAACTCTCGCCGAGTATGAAGTGTAGAGCAAGCAGGTCTCCCGATCGGGGCGGGTGTAGCGTGGGTAGTTGGGCTAAGTGCTCCTTAATTTTGGCAAACGCCTCATCGCATTCAGCTGTCCACTCATACTGCTTTCTTTCGAGTAACCGAAATAGGGGAGGCACCTCTTCGACGAATCGAGAGGAACCGGCCGAGGGACGCCATGCACCCCAACAATCTGTTGAAGTTCTTTAACCCGAGTGGGAACTTCCATGGCCCGGATAGCTTCCACCTTATCGGGGTTAGCTTCAATTCCTCTCGGTTATCGGGAAGCCGAGGAACTTGCCCGATTCGACCCCAAACACACACTTTTTAGGGTTGAGGCGCATTTTGTACTCTCGAAGGACGATGAAGGTCTCACGGAGGTCATCGACATGATCTCGCTTCGTTTTGCTCTTAACTAGCATATCATCCACATACACTTCAACATTTCTACCGATCTGCTTCTCGAACATTCGGTTGACGAGGCGTCGTATGTCGCCCCGGCGTTTTTTAGGCCGAAGGGCATCATTTTGTACCCAAAAATGCCTAAGTCGGTTATGAAGGCGGTTTTCTCTACGTCGCTCGGCTCCATAAAGATTTGATTGTAACCGCTATACGCATCCATGAAAGATAATAATTCATGCCCAGAAGTGGCGTCCACCAATGTATCAATACGAGGGAGAGGGAAAGGGTCCTTCGGACATACTTTGTTCAGTCCGTGAAGTCTATACACATTCTCCACGTTCCATCAGTTTTCTTTACAAGAACTACATTGGCGAGCCACAAAGGGTAATAAACTTCAACGATGAAGCCCGCCGCCAGAGCCTCTCCACTTCGTCTGGATGGCCGCCCTTCTCTCCATATCGACGCCTCGTCTCCTTTGGATGACCGGTTTGGCGTCGGCCGGAATGCTCAACTTGTGAGTAATGACCTTGGGGTCTACCCTGCATATCAGCCGTGCTCCATGCAAAAATATCTTTGAACTCCTCAACAAGCCCTTCAATTTCTCCTCTTCCTCGATTGGCAACTTGGTGCCAATCTCGTGACTCGCTCCGCAAGTCCGTGATCATCACTTCCTTCGCCTCGGCCGCCGAGCCCCTCGGCCTTTTCTCCTCATCCCTGAGATCGAAGTTGTCCGTGGACAGGTCAATCAAATCCAACGGAGTTAGATAGCCATAAAATCGTTCTAGACTTTTTACCAGGGGGGCCGGGAAAGCCGAGTCACTCGGAGGGCGAGTGTGAATGATGATTGGTCCTCGTGAAGTTGGAAGACGTACTTCCATGGTCTTCGGCCTCAAATGCAGGTCGAACAGAGATTGAGTGTGTATCCCGAGGATAACATTGTAGGGGCTCGGTGACTTGACCACCTTAAAGCATACTTCCGCCACTACCGAGGGGACACCCTCTTTATCTAAGTCTCGATCGATGCACACCGGCAGAGTGACAAAGTGCCTGTGACAGTATGGGGTTGTTGTTCGGCCCGTAGACCGGCATGGTACACTTGCCGAGAGTGCCTGGATCTCTCGGCTCATCATGCGAAATGCATGGCAAAACAATATATCGGGCTGAGCCCCGTGTCAACCGTAATCCTTTTTACCTGTACCCGCTATTTCAGCCTCAATGGTGAGGGGGTTCTTATGTGGGAGGAGCGCCCGGCCTCGTGGCCGTTATCAAAGACTATTGGGGCGCATTCCGGCCATGAGGAGGTTGTTCAAGTGCTCCGGCCGGGCCTTCTCATCCGGATGATCAAGTATCATATGGATTATGGGCCGTTTGTCCTCCCTCCTTTGGACGTCCTTCTGGCGTGAGCCCTCCGGCTCCTCTTTCTTTGGGGCAATCTGCAGGGGCGCAGCTTTGACAAACTGTGGGAGTTTGCCTTGTTGGATCATCTCTTCAATGAGCCTACAGAGCTCATGGCAGTTCTCCGTCACGTGCCCATGGTCACGGTGGTACTTGCAGTACAATTTTTGTTCCTTTGTTCTGGGGTGACCTCATGGCGCGGGGCCTTTCAAATCCTTGTTGCCGCCGAGGACGGCGAGGATTTGCTCTCGGGAGCGTTAAGGGGAGTGAACATGTCGGGCGCCGGGAAGCGCGGGTTGAAAGCGCCCCACCCTCTCGACCCCTCGGCCAGTCCCGAGTGACCCTCGGCCGGAATCCGTCGGCCGACGCTTCGATCGATCGTCGGCTTGGGCTCGATTGTCGGCCTTTCCGGCCTGTAAGGTATCTTCCAAATTGATGAAGGGCTCGCCCGCTCGTAGAACTCCAAGAGAGTCCCGGGTGCTCGTGGCCGCGACGCCCCTCCCAAAGGGTGTCACGGGATTGACGCCTGCCGAGGCCGCGTAAGTGGCTACCTCATCCGACACATTGGTCATCTCGACGAGGCGGTCATTGAAACGGTTGATGTAGCCCCTGAGGGGCTCTTGTTTGTCCTGCGCCACATCCCTTAAGCCGAGGGGATTCCTCCTCATCCTCTTCTTCCCAAGGTATTGGCTAATGAACATCCTTTTCAGCACTTCCTGTGTTGTTGCGGTCCCCCGGGTGATCATAGAGTACCATGACCGAGCCACCCCCTTCAAACTTTGGGGAAAGCTCGGGCCATGCCCACATCGTCATAGCCCACCCATCTCATCTTGTCTTCGAAGATCTGGGCGTGGTCTTCCGGATCAGTCGCCCCATCATAAAGAGCGAAGTCCGGTAGATTCATAGGTTGGACAGTGGGCATCGTGAGCCTCACAGATTGTTGCACGCCGCGGCCTGTTGGGCTTGTAGTAATGCCACCTGGGCATGAAGCTGACGGCATTGTTCCTGATTCGCTTGGAGGTACAACTCCAGAGGGGAGCAGGTCTGGGGCGGTGCGCCCGAGGCGGCCGAAATGGCCGGGTCGACCCCGTGTGGGGCATCCGGAAAGGGCTGGGGCCAAAACCTTGGAGCCTCGCGAGGAGGTCATTCGGCAGCATTCCGCCGCTTTGGCCAAATGGCTGGGGTCCCGAAAGGCGTTGGGGTCGAATGTCGCCGCCGAATCGACGTTGGAGTAGATCTTGGGGTAGTAAAGACCGGGGTGGTATGCGCGTGGCGTGAACAAGAACCACGAGGGCGTGGCACTTGGTGCGTTGATATTCTCGCAAGAGGGGCATTCAATTAGAATGCGTTTGCATAGTCCGGGGCCGTGGCCCGCATAACTAGCGTTTGTACTGCCCGTAGGCACTTACGCTTGCATTTGCCCGGAGGCGCTTTGGGCGAAGTCGGTGAGCAGTGTTCCGGGAGCGACCCCATCACCTCGCCGCTGCCGCTATTGCGCGACCTTCGCCGGGGTAGTCGCCTCGGATCCGGATGGAGTGGGGCTCCTAGTAATGGGGCCTGAATCGCCGTAAGGATTGCCTCCGCGCCCGTAGGCAAGCCGCATCAGATGGCAGAGTAACCCTTGGATCTGAAACCGAGCCCCACGGTGGCGCCAAATGTTAATGCCAAAGGATTAACATTAATTAGAAATAAGATTGGGATTAGAGAATCATACCTGCAAGGCTATCCGAAAAGGCGGGCCTCCCGAAGGGGAAGAATCCGGACATGGTGAGATGGAAAATGGCGCGGCTGGTTACCTCGTCCTTGTTGCTCCTCTCCTCGATATGCTTCCAACTCCGGATGAGCACTGTACGACTCTCCGACGCTCAAGTCGGTTCTCACTTCACAAAGTAGCCGAGGCACAGTAGTAGAGAGTAAAGTAAGGGGATTCTATCTAAGTTTTCGTGTGTAAGACGAGGCGAACTTGAAGGTATTTATAGGGGTTGGGCGGTATGGGCAGCGGTATGGGCCGGGGACAGTGTCACCCGCACATAGTGAAGGGGTACTGTAACTCCAAGCCAAGGATAGTGGCTCGGCCTGAAGCCCTGGCTGAGTGGCCCGGCCTAAGGCCCTGGCTGTGTCCTCAAACTCCGTGGGCCGCAACACCTGGAGCCGGGCCCAAACCCTCGGCCCTCACTATATATATATATATATGTATATATATAGATGTATATATATATATATATATATTCAATTGTCACCAAGGATAAATACCATACATGTGTTTTAACACATACCGGTGAAAAGTCCTTAATACCCCTCATCTTGTCTTCCTCAAACTTCCAAGCTTTCATCACTTTTGCCCAAAAACTTTAGATTTTGTTCTTCAACTCGAAGAAGTTAGTTTTTGCCCAATCTCTTCAACTTTTTCTGGCTTTTGGAGTTTCAAAATTATTTTCAAAGATTTTATTGACTATCACCTAAGTCGCATTGTTAGAACATAAAAACAGGATCTGCGGTGTTAGAACATAAAAACAGAAATATCAAATCTCCTAAATGAAAGTATTTTAAGGAAATAGGTATTTCTAAGCTGGGGATTCTAAAAGTCTGGACTTCAGAAGAATGGGGAGCTCCTCATTCTAGAAAAAAGTTCTTGTTTGGAGGACATAGTAACCATGCTTATACTTATTGAGATTATATCCAAGCATGGGAAGAAGTATTTAATATCCAGAATTTAGAACCATGGTAGAGAAAACCGGACTGGACCGGCCGGTAGGACCGCGAACCGGTGGCCTGTCCGGTCCGGTTTTCGGTTTTGATGCCTATGCTTAGAAACCGGTGAAAACCGGTGGAAACCGGCGGAACCGGACAAAACCGGCGAACCGGTTGAAATCATTGAACCGAAACCGCCGGTTTTCAAGAAAAAAAGTTTAAAAAAATTAAACATTTTTATTTTACATTTTAAATGCTCATTGTAATTTTAAAGCATATATGTGCTAACTATTTTGAGTTTTGATGGATATATGTTCTTGAGTTTATTATAAATTACTTATTTACTTTAAGATGAATGATAAATGTTAGATATCCCGCGTATTTAACTAATACCGGTTGAACCGGTGGCTCAATCAGTCAAACCGGTCAGACTGTGAACTAGGGGTGTAAACGAGCCGAGCCGAGCCCGAGCCTAGCGAGTTCGAGCTCGAGCTCGTGAAATTCGGGCTCGGCTCGAGTTCGAACGAGCCAAAATTCGAGCTTGAGCTCGGCTTGAAAGCTCGTGAAGCTCGATTCGAATCGGCCCCAAACGCTCGCGAGCTCGTTAGGATCGATAAGGCTCGATAAGGGCTCGATAAGTCTCGATATATAAACAGGTGTATATATGTAATTTCACAACAGGTTCGATAAGGCTCATCGAGCCTATCGAGCCGAACCATTCATGTTCGAGTTCGGCTCGTTAATTATACGAGCCAAATAATCGGCTCGAGCTCGAGCTCGAGGCTCGTGAAGCTCGGCTCGGCCCGATTCGTTCAACACCCCTACCGTGAACCGGTAGCTTGAACGGTTCTGTGTCCGGTTCGGTTTTATAAACCATGCTTAGAACTAAGACATTTCTGGCTGATAATCTTCAAAACAGACTAGATAAGATTTCCAAACTGGTTTCACCACTGGTTTGAGAAAAGAGGTTTGATATCAGAACATCTTCCAGATGCTGTCAGAGAATCTTATGAAAAATTTGTTGAGTTCAACAAACAGAAATCTAGAAAGATGGTAATTCCTTTTTCTGAGTTTTATTTCTTGGTCATTTATCGAATCTCATGGATTGTTAGATGACACTATGAAATAAATCAAGAAAAATATGTTCCCATCTTAGAAAAGGTATGGGTTTTTCACTGGTGGGATAAATGCGTTATTAATGCATATCTCATAGAAAACATCACTCTTAAGAGAATTGGTCTGCCTGAACTCTTGGAAGAAGAAAACATTGATGCAGCTCTTGGGAAGCTTTACTCCGGATCATAGTTAGTAGACATCCCATTAGAAGAGATGAAGGATAAGCTAATGAAATTAGCTTTCAAATATGTCAAAGAGCAGCTGGCAAAAGGCGGGCCTAGCAAAGGGTCATCATCCGATGGACCAACTTAATGGCAGACAAAATCATGTGAAGGAGAAGAAAAAATGCATTAGTGGGACAATTATCTTTTGTCCACTTCTGTAAAGAAGACGCACTCAGCAATAATGCATAATGACTGTAGCATTAGTGCATTACAGCTAGGGGTGTTCACGGCGCGGGGCAGATAGTGAGAAAAATAGTATCCGCCCCACCGAGTGCGGGTACCCTAAATGCGGCTACCCGATTTTCACGGTTTTTTCGGTTCGGATCTCGAGTATCCGCGGGTATTCCTAAGTATAATTATTCTATAAAAATTTTCAATTTACTTGGAGATATTCTAAAATTTTGCATCATAAATGTACATATCTAGAGCATCAAAATGAAGAAAAGTAGTTTGCATAAATAGAACAATAATATAATATTACAAATCATGTATTATTGTTGTAAATTAAGCAGAAAAGGACATGGCTGCCATTTGTAAATTAAGCAGAAAAGAACAATAATATGCATGAACTTTCCTAATTTGAAAAGAGCAGCGTTAACCAAATATATATTCATGGCTGCCATTTGTAAATTAAGCAGAAAAGGACATGACACAGGCAGTACAGGAGGGGTAAATGAGAATGCGAGATGTTAGATGTATTATTATTATTATTATTATTATTATTATTATTATTATTATTATTATTATTATTATTATTATTATTATTATTATTATTATTATTATTATTATTATTATTATTATTATTATTATAGGCGGGGCATTGCTTTCGTGCAAAAAGCCCAGTCTGCACGGGAAAAATTATTTACGAGTAACTAGTTTTTAATATTTAGTTGTAGTGATTGGTTTTAACTATTAAAAAATATCATACTTTAAAAAGTTAATACAAATTATTTACGAGTAACTAGTTTTAAATATTTAGTTGTAGTGATTGGTTTTAACTATTAAAAAATATCATACTTTAAAAAGTTAATATTGATATGCCATGTAGGAATGAAGACTTTATATCACTGTCGCATTAATCCCTAACTAGTGATGTCTGGATATATATATATATATATATATATATATATATATATATATATATATATATATATATATATATATATATATATATATATATATATATATATATATATATATATATATGTATATATATTCAAGTGTAGTTGATCATATGCATGAACTTTCCTAATTTGAAAAGAGCAGCGTTAACCAAATATATATTCATGACTGCCATTTGTAAATTAAGCAGAAAAGGACATGTCACAGGCAGTACAGGAGGGGTAAATGTTACATGTATTATTATTATTATTATTATTATTATTATTATTATTATTATTATTATTATTATTATTATTATTATAGGCCGGGCATTGCTTTCATGCAAAAAAGCCCAGTCTGCGCGGGAAAAACCCAGGCCCGAGTGGTAGAAGACGAAGTTTTAGTACCAGACTGGGCCCAATATGCTCACAATCCCGTTGCAACATCAATCAATCACTATTAATTCACTGTTACCTCATCTTTATCCCTAAATTTTTCAAATGTTTAACTTTTAATTCCTATTTGATTTTAATTTATATTATTATTAAATGGAAAACTTTTTTAAAAAATGGTGATAAAGCAGAAATATTAAATTATCATGTGTGTGCAAAAAAAATTGAATTTATATTTGATATTGTTAGAGAAATAAAATTATAGATTAAATGTTAAAAATCGAAAAAATTTAAGAATGGATGCGGTACTACTTTTATTTACTGATAGAATTGCATAATTTTTGTAGTGATGGTCATAATCCCATGGTCAATATTTCGGATATTGTGATTAAAATCATGCTGGCCGGCTTGTTTAACTTGTGTGTGGCTGACAAATACTACCACATTAAAATAGAAGAGAAGTTGATTCGTACTACTCTATCGAATGCACGGCAGCTTGGATGAATATAGCTTTGGATGTGCTTTATCATAACAGCTCTTTAAAGTATGATATTTTACATTTTGAAAAAATTATTTAGGAATAACTAGTTTTTGATATTTAATTGTAGTGATTGGTTTTAACGAGATATGAGTGCGTATAGCCAGGCATACGTCTGCCCAACCGTATTCTATCCACTGTCTGTTAAATATATTAAAAGTTAAAAATTATTTTAAACATAAAATTGAAAAGTCGAAATGGAAAGTATGATATCGTATTTAATACAAATTGTACCAAATCAAGAATTTCTCTAAAAGAAGCTCGTTGAATCTAGAATCAATTACATCATGTTTGAAACTCCTTCCTGCATACGCAAAATGCAAAAAGGAGAACCTGCATTTTTCGACACCTAAAACCCTAAACCAAAGTCTGATTTTGGTTACTCCCTCTTCCCACTTTTTCGACTTGCTAACGAAACGGAACTGGCGGCGAATCCCAACCAAAATTCCGACAACCCACGCGTTTCCTATGGCGGCAACTATGGCGGCAACCGGCGGCAAAACAGGTTCAGAATCAAGCACCATGCATCAAATTCCTTCACTCTTCCTGTTTCTTTTTTTTTTTAACATGACCACTGCTTTGCATAATTCAAATATGTGTATATGTAATTACGCTTTAGGACATTCATTTATTTGATTCAAACAATTCGGATATGTGTATATGTAATTTCAATTTTAGACATTTATTTATTTGATTCAAACAATTCGATACGCGTATATGTAATTTCAATTTCGACATTTGATTATTTGATTCAAACAATTCACATATGTATATATGTAATTTCGATTTCAAACATTTGTTTATTTGTTTCAAACTATTCGATAAGTGTATATGTAATTTCAATTTTAGATATTTGTTTATTTGTTTCAAATAAATCGATATGTGTATATGTAAATTCAGTTTAGACATTTGTATACATAATTTCAAACAATGACAATAATATTTTGAATAATAAAATTTCACATTATGTGAAAGTTGGTTTTATATACATTGTTCCGTATCATTTTGTCTCAAATGTACAAAATATGTCGTTACCATCATTTTTTAGTTTCAGACTTATCATATGAGTTTCGGACAATGTCACTTTAGACATTGCATGTTTGTTGACTTCACATCTTTGAGATGTCTCGAACTTACCTATGTTAATACGTATTAATTTGTAATTTATAATATTACAATTTTATTTAATTTAAATATTTCAGACGTATCATATGAGTTTCAGACATTTACTACTTTTAATATCTAAACTCATTTTTCCCATCAATTTTAAAATAAGTTTCCAATGTATGATATGAGTTTTTCAATTATTTCATGTGTTTTTCACATGATAAAATGAATAATATAGATTTCTAAAATCAATTATTTCGAACATATATATATACATGCAATTAGAAACTGAAAAAATATAATAGAATAAGAAAATACTATGAAATATATACAAAATTAATTAAGTGATTAAGAATGAAAATTGTATTAAAAATGAAAATGGAAAAAGGAAGCCAAGAAAAAAGGGTGAGGTACGTATGAGTCAAATGAAAAAATAATAAGAATATATATATATATATATATATATATATATGTGTGTGAGAAAGAAAATAGTAAAAACGAAAGAAACCAACATGAAAAAGGAAAATCTCAATGAAGAATTGATTGTGCATTAATACTAATTCAAAGATACCATTAATTTCTTCAATTAATCTCTCCATAGTTCCCAATTCCAATTCCAATTCCACACCCCTCTATCATCAATCAAACCGTAGACAACAATTAAAAAAAATTATAAATGCATAATATTAAAAATGTATTAAATCAATTAAATTGCTAACGGAATATGCTATTTGTAATACTTAGTGCTAGTGGGCATATTATGCCAGGGCATAAACAAGAATTTGCCGGTTTTAATTATTAAAAAATTATCCAAAATACTAATACTAGTTGAAATAATAGTTATTCATCTAAATGAGAGTAGTTTAATTAATGTAGGATGGATGATTGGGTTGGGTGTGATGTGTTAAGAGGCGGAGTGGAGTAGATATAGTAGTCATGTGTCGTTTAGTTGGGTAAAACGCGTAAAAAGATACCTCTAATTTGGTTGCATTCAGTCATGCTATAAACATCCCTTTCCATTCCACCCCATCTCACTCTCACTACCAACAAACAAACAACACAAACAAGCAAACCGTACCCCCTTTCCGTCCGACTCACAACCGTTTCTAGGCGCTGCAATGTGGAACAATATTTTTACAATTAATTTTCATATTTTTCGTTAATTTATAATTAATTGTATAGTGTTGTTGATATCCAATTTTGTCCCAAATATTAGGAGCTTAAAGGGATTTCAGGGGTCTAAACGAATAATTGTAAAGATGTGGGTCATTATGGATGAAACTAGAAAACTAGGGACTAAATTGAACATTTTAAAAAGCCGTGGATCAATTTTTCCTAAATTTGTTGTTATGCAGATTGATCTTGGACTGCAGCTCCCACGTAACAGCACCTTGATATGGCGGTTTCAATAAGTTATGGATCAACTCCATCAAGCCACGATCTCAGCATGGCCATGTCCTCCTCAACTCCATATATATGTAACTTCCATCTGCAAAGGAAACATGAGGGCGATTTCAACAATCAACAGAGCAAATCTCTCAAAGAGTAAACTCAAGAAAAATCGAGTCGGAGGAAGCGATCTAGCGTTTTCCGGTGGTGCACCCTCTTGCTACCGGTTACTCCGGTTTGTCTCGCCTCACCATTAGCAGTTCCATCATCGTTTGGTTCTCCGGCGAAATTTCGGTGGCCGTTGTGTTTCATCCGGTCAGTTCGCTGCCCTTTGCTAGAGCCTTGCTACTCCGCTCCCAAGCTCAGTTTTTCGTACAATTAGACAGCTCTCCGGCTAGTCCTCCGCCGTTTCTCGCTGAAGCTCGCCGTTCAGCCTTTGCTCAGCCCAAACCGAAAATCACAGGAGACGTGCCAGATCCGTGAGTTGCAACTTTGGGGAAGAAACTCTTTTATTTGAATTGGTACAATTACAGTCGGTCCCTATCCTCTATTCTTTATTTTATTAAAATCCCTGACATTTAGCATGTTGCACTTACACTCTTGTAAAGGAGTTAATGTATTTGATGCAGTGGTTAAACTTCAACTTCAGATGAATCTTATTTTAGTCTCTTTTTGATGAATTAGTAGTACCCGATTCACATGTGGACATTTTTGATGCCATGACTCATATTTAATTTTGATCATCTTTACTATTAACATGCCTGCTGTACTCATAAAAAAAACATGTATTGCTCATTTCCTAGGACATGTAGCCTCATTATTATTATTTCCTTTTTCTTCTTGTTTTTTTTGTTTAATGTTTTTATCCATCTTTATTGTTTTTGTTCATAGATAGCGGCTCACCTCTCCATTTCTTCATTTTTTCTTTGATTAATTGCTCACATTGCTCTACAAATTGAATCAAAGTGAAAAAAAATAAAATAAAAATAAAAGCAACCTGTGTACCAATTTTCGGATATATGAAAATTGATAATTTTTATATGTAATTGACTAATGGACTTAGTGTTTCTCATAAACCAATTTAGGTTTCCAATCGACCTTACAAAATAGATTGGTGGCAACTTCGTAGAAAATATCATCGTTACAAATGTCTAAAGTGATATGTAATATTGTCTATTACAATAAATTATACTGTTTAATTAGTTATTTTACATATTCCTATATTGTCTAATATAATGTCCGAATAAATATTGGAAACTGTCAAGCTAACTAAATATGAGTATATATTACAATAGACTATAATGTCTACTGTAAAGTGTTATAATGTCTAAATAAATACTGAAATTATCTAATATGAGAATATGTGATAATGGTCTATATTGTCTAATGGAAACTGTTATAATGTCTAAATACATATTGGAAACTATCTAAATGAATTTAAAAAAAATGCAGAAGTGTTACTACTAGTCTTACCTCAAATCATCTTCCTCCACCCAGAAATTGCCGGAGATCGCTGGAAGTGTTGATTCTCCACATGATCTGGACAATGGATGCCGATCGGAGCCTGAAGCGTCGATTCTCCGTCGGATCTTGACATTGGACGTTGACCAGAGCCGGATCTGGACATCGGACTTTGATCGGAGCCGGAAGCGTCGATCAAAGCCGGATCTGGACATCAAATGTCGATCGGAGCCGGAATCGATTCACCACCGTATCTGGACGTATCTGGACGTTGGGCGTCGACCGGAGCCTCCGGTTTTCACTATTCTCTGGCGATGGTGAAGGAAAATGTTGCCTACGTTCTGCTCCGGCTTTCGTGATTCTCCACCGACGCGCGGAAGAGAACACCACCTGAGCTCCGACGCAAGGTCTGTTGATGAAAAGCGTCGATCGTCCTCTGGTTTCATGTCCGTCGTGACAGCTTCTCTATTGCATCAGTCGTCCCTTCTCCGATCTGATTCTGTTTCTCTACAGATCTAAAATTAGCTAGCTCTCAAACTCCATGCCACATCTCTCCGATTCATGGCACCATCGCGACACTAGTGGTCGTCGGTCGTCCCTTCTCCGTCGCATCAAGTCGTTCTCCGGCCG
Organism: Stellera chamaejasme; assembly: GCA_024586325.1. Taxonomy (NCBI): domain Eukaryota; kingdom Viridiplantae; phylum Streptophyta; class Magnoliopsida; order Malvales; family Thymelaeaceae; genus Stellera; species Stellera chamaejasme. The sequence continues at coordinate 4,293,964 of CM044982.1, read as the reverse complement.
AGCTCTGTGTTGGAGATCCATTTGAGGTCCATGTGTTCTGTCAATAGTTGATTCGTTGTTACTGATGAAAGAAGTTGTGTGATTGTACTTGTTTTAGAGTGTGAGATGAATTGGAATAAATTAATAAAGAGGGTAATATGGTCATCCCATCGGTAGGTGGAACAACACCTGGGTGGTAAATAGATCCGGGCCATGTTGGTGGTGGTTAATGGGAAAAATAAATACTTGGAAATTCTTTACATGATATGAGTTTTCTTATCCGTTAGTAGTATATTCCCTTTGTCTCCGGAAGATTGAAGAGTTTGATTGAGCATAGAAAATAAGGTGAGTGTAAGACTTTTGTGTATGTTTACTTAAATACCCATTGGTTGAAAGTGCACATAAAATTAGATAGAAAAAAAGTAAAGATAAACTGGGAATAATTTAGTAATTTTAATAGAGAAAAGCTTTATTTTAAGGAAATTGAACAATTTTTCAGATACAAACTTAAAAGGAAATGTGTTGAAGTTTTTAAGATGGATTTAGTAAATTTTATTATAATCAAATTATGGGATGACATGTGGTTATGGATGATGAATTTCTTACAAGCATTGTATGATGAATTAATTGTTATTTTAAAAAGTTATTAAGTGAAATATATAATTATTGATATAATTCATAGTTTGTAAATATACTTTTTACTTTATTTAACAGATAGTATAGCTATATTGAGATGATCAATTTATACTCCCTATTTTTTATGATATGAAGGGTGTTGAATTGAATGTTGGTGCGATGGTGGTGAGTGAATTGATTTGTTAGCAGTACACTGAAAGCCACAAAAGAGAGAGGAGGCTACATGATACTACCTCTGTCCCAAAATTATTGAAACACTTTTCTTATTGGATTGTCCTTAAATTATTGAAATATTTTCCCTTTTTAATAAATTTTTGTACATAAATTTACTCAATTATCCCTCATCACTCTCTTCCATCTAACCAAGTCAACTCAAAATTAATTCCACCTAAAACAATTTATCCAGTTAAAACATTTTAAAAATAATGGGACCGGAGTACTATCTTAATTGTTGAAGGAAGGTGTACCTATCTCCCTTGCTTGCTGGCTGACTCCACTGCGTTTCTTCTTCGTGCTGTGAAACTGTCTTCAACCTGCGCATGAAAACGATACGACGTGCGTACTCTCAACCAACCGGCCCCATCAATATACTAGTAGTACTACTTTATTTTTCTTATGTTTTTTATTGGGGGCCCGGGTACCTATAAAAAGATGTAAAGAATGATTTACGTATTTCTGTTTAATTGACACAAATTTTCATTAGAAATATTTCATTAAATTTTTTTTAAAAAATATATTTGTAGGAGTTAGAGATGTTCGTTTATCATTTATATTTAAATTTTATATATTAAATTATAATATTGAAGAACAGAAATCATATTGAAATTTTTTTATTTCTTTTAGGGATTCAGGAATTATTTTTTATTCGGCATTTTTTATTTACAATGTTAAAAAAATTTATATTCTTTAGAATGTAAAAGCGGAACGATAAATAATAATGTTGGGAGTGAGAGCATTTATTTCCGTTCTGTTGTCTTTTCTTGAATCATGTATAAAGGAATATATCTCCAGGAAGCTATCAGACATTTAAATTCATGTTTCTGCATAACTTTAATTTCATAAAATATTTGCCCTTTCGGAAAAAAAAAATCATAAAATATTTGTATCTCTATAACTGGGCAACCGATTTACTGTTACTACTCCATATATCAATACTTAAGGAGGTTTTGTTATTTTATTGAAAAGAAGATCTAAGCAGAGAGGGAGATGGACAGAGAGGGAGAGATTCTAAAAGGTGGATGCAACTCTAAAATTTGAAAAAAGTATTTGCGATATTAACGTTCTTTTTGGGTAATTATCATAAATTCCTTAAAGTTTGTCATATTCTCCACTTAACCCCTCAAATTACCCTTCTTTTTTGATAATATGGAAAACCTCGTGGGGTTTTTTATAATTACCCTTCCTTTTTTAATCATATTAGTACATTATTTTGAATGTTAAAAAACTTTCTGAATAAATTCCGTACACAGTCCCTTGTCCTATTTTGGTCATATTTTAAAAATTTGTCATGTTAAAGTCCTATCCAAGAGTAGTCGTAGTCTGTCCTATTTTGATTTTTTCCGTCCAGTTGGGCAGTTAGTTGTAACGGATTCATGGTGATTTACCTTTTTACCCTTATGAAAATTTTACTCCAGGCCATGACTTTATATTTCCCAAAAGTTTTAACCCAAAAGTTTAACTCATAATGCAAAATGCCCCTAACTTTTATCCTCTACCACCCTCCATTCATCTCTCATGCCACTGTCTCGTTCCATCATAGCGTCGGAAAAAGACCCATCAACGGCAACCAAATTTCTCAAAATTGTGTACCCAACAATTCGAATGGGAGTATAAAACATATGCCAGATGTCGATGCGAGAATCATGAGAGAAGTTGGAAAGTCAGCGTCGATGCGAGATCAAGCGGCCTAAGATTCATACTGAAAGTCGATACAATGTCGCATGGTCTCAATTTCGACCGGATCTCGCTCCTGCTCCGCCCTTCTCCGCCTCTGCAAGTTTGTGTTAAATCTAACCGCCAGAGCCTTCCAGAAGTTCGTAGTAGTCACGAATTTTCGCTTCCGTAGTTGCGAATTTCCTGGCCTCGGGAGGGGAATTGAATTCGCCGCTCGAATAAGGATGTCCTCCATCACCGCCGTTGTAACCCGATTGAACCGTTCTTGATCCGTCACGTTCGGTTTGTCCCATATGATCACTCTAGGCACACTTTCATATGTGCTGAAGAAGGAGAAGTTGGAGTAGTGTAGGAAACACTCGTCGTACCAGATGACGGCTCCTTTTGCGGCTGGGCAACGCCGGATTACGTCAGCGGTCGCGAAGGATACACAGTTCCGGTAGGTCTCAGTCATCACGTTACCGCGGTAGAGGAAAACTCTGTTAGCTCTAGTAGGGCCCCAGTGAGGTGGCATTGTGCACTACTAGAAAATGGTGCAAAACCAACGGTTAGTACCAACAGGCCAACACGTTGGAAAACGTCGAAACCAACTGACTTACCCGTTGGAAACGACTCATTGGTATCTGCATCGTTGGTATAATTTTAACCAACTGGCCAACTCGTTGATTAATTTTCTCTACCAACTGGCTTACTCGTTGGTGTCGAAATCCGGTCACCGGAATTGACAATCCAACGCGGCGAGCACGTTGGTATGGCTCTACCAACGAGTCAACGCGTTGGTACTACTACCAACTGGTTTACGTGTTGGTATGGTTACCAACTGGTAAGCTAGTTGGTGTAGGTACGAACGAGTTAACCAGTTGGTAAGCTTACCAACCGGCCAGTTAGTTGGTATTGTGAATACCAACTGGCCAGCCAGTTGGTATTGTGGATACCAACGCGCCAGCCAGTTGGTATTGTGAGTACCAACTGGCCAGCAAGTTGGTATTGTGATTAAATAACAGTTCCAACGTATACCAACGTGTTGACCGTTGGTAGCTCATTTTTTTAAAAAAAAATATTTTTATTCATATACAATACTCAAACCTGTGTTTATTAAATTAAAATTCATTCAACACCAGAAATACTACTGAAATATAATTAAAAACGTAGAACGTAGCATCCAATATCTACATAACATATCCTACACAAAAGTTTATAGAATACTGTTCAAACCGAATTAAAGAATTCTAAAATGACTTAACAAGTTTTTTGAAAATCGAATACCTAACCGAAGCTTAACTGTCCACCCATCCGATTCGAATCGATGTTGATGGTGTTTCAAGAGGCTCGAATCCGTAATGCGCTGCCATATCGTGATCGAACTCATCGAATAGGTATCCTCGAGAACTTGTACCCGGACCACTTAACTTTGATCTCCTCATTAATGCTTTCATCATCTTGTTCGCATTTTTCCGATTTGGCTGATTTCCTCTTTTGTCTTCTTTAATTTCTCTTTGTTTTTGCCTTTTGCCGTTCCATCTTCTCCGTTATTTTTTCATATCCTCCTCATTTGGATCACTTGCGGAGACTCTCGAGCAGAGCATAGCTGAAAGATTGACGTCCGGGAATCATCACAGCCATAGATCCTAATCCTGACAATCTTCCTCGATTTTTCTTTCCAACCGTCTGAAGAAATGCATTGTCCTCATTGAACGGGGCATCGATCTCGGAGGTGGTTGAATGCGTTTCACGTTGACTTTCAACATTTTCCTGAAATTTCATAAGCACACGAATAACAATTAGTAGTTTCAATTGATAATAATATTCTTGAAATTTAAGAATGCAAAATTTCTTACCACAACGGATCTAATTTTCTGCGAAGGAATCGATCCATCCTGTGCCGAGTTGACAGTCTTGTAAAGCGTATAAAGTCCAGGCATACGGTGTTCCGGATCTTTTTCATACTGTTATACGATAAATATAGATGAGCGAAGTGTGCAGTATGTAAGAATATTCTAAGAAAATTAATTTAAATTTATCATACCAGAGTTAATGCTATGTCAGAAACTGAATGACGGCCCTTCCTATAAATTGGAGCATCCGAAGCAGTTTGCTTTCGTATATTTTGCATTTTTCGTCGTTGAGCTTCAAATTCCTCAGTTGCCCAGAACTCAAATAATTTTCGATAAGATTCATCACCAAGCCAACTTGCATAGCTCCGGCGCTTCTCTTCAGTAGGTTGTCTCCTTAATGTATTGTACATGCTATTCAAATGACTTACGCCGAGCTTATTGAAAATCCTATACACCTCTGACTCCTGAATTGGATCCCATTCGCAATGTTTCTAACAAGATTGGTAATTGTAAACATTAAATATACATAAGAAATTTCCAGCAGTAACAATTAAATCTTGTAACAAAGAGTTTAGCTATATATGTGTAAAGTCCTTTTAATTTATACCTTGAATTCGATGAACCATCGGAGAACCGCGCCTTGGGATCGAGCGATAGGCCAAGTTGGATATGCATCTCCTGTCCATTGTTATAATTTGCTTTAATCACAAAGGTAACCCAATCCTTTGCCTTACTTGGATTAAACCTATATTTTTATATAAAGAAACATATTATGCACGTAATGCTTAATTGACATTATTACTTTATCAATTATGATATCAAATTTAAGTTAATTACCCATCACCAAATGGTTTGATAAATATGCGCTGGTGATCATGGTCGGTGCCATGTAGTTGGGTCTGGGTACGCCGAGATCTGCTCGGTTGCTGGCGCTGATGAATAGAGCGCGCCACAGAATCATCGCTCGGCCCGACAATATCATCTTCCGCTGTATTCTGAACGCGTGCCCCATCGTCAACATCAGTGTCGCGATGCCCGGATCCATCAGTCCCTTGGCTCGACCTATCCGACCTGTACATTCCAAATGCTTTCCCTAATGCTGCTAAAGTAGAAGATTTTTTCTTCTTACCTCTCCGCAAGTAATCTTTCGTCCGCTGAATATTTTCATTATCATCCATTCTGTTTTACCTACATCATGAAATTTAAATCCATGTACAACATGTATGTATATATAACATATGATAAGTAAGAAATATTTAAAAGTCACAAGTAATGCATTTCATCGAAAATGTATTAAAGTCATAGAATATACAAATAAATTAACTAGTCATCTTCTGAACCGTCATTTTCATCGATAGCTCATTCAAGGTTTCATGCTCGGTAGATGATTTCAGAGCATCGGTATTAAATGACCCCTCTGAACTTGAGTTGTCCCACTGTTCTTCTTCATCCATTTCCATATCAACGTCATGAATAATATCTCCATTTCTTTGATCCCCTAAACTTGTAATTGGATCATCTTGGATGATATTTTCGTTGATTTCATTATTCTCATCTTGCCACGCCTCCTCTTCAACAACATAAGTGACATGCTCGTTCATACGCCTCGGTATGACTTTTATCACAACCATCCAATCTTTCTTATCCTTTGATTTTGTTGGGTACTTGCTGTAATATACCTGTTCAGCTTGACCAGCTAGAATAAAAGGATCATAGTTGACATATCGTCGACTTTGTTTGAGCTCAACAATTCCATATTGTTTGTCAATTCTTGTCCCACGTCCAATTGTTGGATCAAACCAGTTGCATTTGAATAAGACAACTCGTTTGATCGGCAAACCTTGGAATTCCAATTGAATGATATCCTCAACCTCTCCATAGAAATCACAATCAATTGTGCTATCCTCCGTGCATCGAATACATACCCCACTATTGTACGTTGATTTCCCACTACCCCATGTAGTCGCCCGTAACTTGCAACCATTTACAAAATACACTGCCAAGTGACAACCCTACGTGAAGGTCCAAATGAAACATCCCACAACATGCCACTTGATTCAGATCACAATTATTTTGTATCTGCAAGAACACAATGACAAGTTGCAACTAGTGAGAATAAACACGTTTTCAAAAAAGAAATCAACATACGAGTTCGATAGACGCCGACGTAATCCGCAACCAACTTTGAAAACTGCTTTTCTATACTCGCTTCAACTTGTGCCGCAAAGAATTGATCCAAGTGTTTGTCGTAGCGCATGAATGTACATCCTATTGTTGGATGATATTGAGGGACACAATTATAAGTCAATCGATATGTATTGCAACCATAACGTGTCTTCGGATTAAGGTACTTACTCAAGATATGGTTGGATTTCATCACAGTTGTGAATGAAATACATCCTTGCAGCCTTCATTTCAATATCAGAGAGAAAACGAACTTTCGCTTGCCCGTATGGTCGGCCAGTAACCGTGAATATGGACCATAATGATGGGTCATGTGGCAATGGGCCGCCATCATCATTACGTGGTACTTTAGTCAACATTCTTGGAATGTGAGATTCAAAGTAATAGGAACAGAATGTTGAGGTTTCATGGATGAGGTAAGCATTACAAATTGACCCTTCAACTCGAGCTTTATTTGTGGCTTTCTTCTTCAAGAATCCCATGAACCTAAGCAATGGAATGCATAAAGATTCAAAGAAACCCATATATGAAGTCCATGCATAAAATTAAATGATGGAAATGACTTTACCACTCAAATTTGAACATCCATCGATAAGAGCCGGTCCGCCAACTTTGGCTTCATATGGCAAATGTATTGTCAAGTGCTCCATGGAATCAAAGAACCCCGGGAAAAATTTTTCCAACTTACAAAGGATGATTGTTATATCTGTTTCCATGCGTTCTAGTCTCTCTAAATGTAACTCCTTCATACACAAATTCTAAAGAATCGACTAACTCACAATGCTTTCCATATATTTAATGGAAGAGCTTGAAACGCAATCGGCAGTAACTTTTGAAGAAAAACATGACAGTCATGACTTTTCATACCAAATATTTTAACCCCTGCACCGTCAATACACCTAGCAAGATTTGATGCATACCCATCGGGTAGCTTCAATGATTTTATCCAATTTATAACATCTTTGCTCTGTTCATTATTAAGTGTATATGCAGCCTTCGGTTTGAAGCAACCACCACCTTCAAGTGGTATCATGTTCAAAACACGCCGATTGCAATAAATTTCCAGATCTCTCCTAGCCTTGACATTATCTTTCGTCTTCTTTGAGTCATCCATGACGGTATTGAAAACATTTTCAAAAATGTTCTTCTCGATATGCATTATGTCAAGATTGTGTCTAATGAGATTGGTCTTCCAGTACGGCAAATCCCAGAAAATTGATCTTTTCGTCCAATTATGATCGGTACCATACCTGTGTAAATTACCCTTCCAATTGTGATCGATAACCGATGGAAGTTCTCAAACTCGATCCCAAATCTCTTCTCCACCAAACGAATCGGGAGGACTGTTCTCAACTCTCCTCTTAAGAATTCGGTCCGATTTCTTCTGTATGGATGATCATGGTCAAGAAATTGTCGATGACAATCGAAGAATGATTGTTTTCGACCATACTGAAGTTGAAAAGCTTTAGTTTTTTCCATACAAATAGGACAAGATAATATGCCATGGGTCATCCAACCCGATAGCATACCGTAGCGGAAAATCATTAATCGTCCACATTAAAGCGGCTCGAGTGTGAAGTTTTGCCTAAATGATACATCCCATGTCTCACGCCCATCCTCCCATAGAACTTTCAACTCTTCAATTAATGGCTGCAAGTATACATCAATGTTCTTCCTTGGACTACGCGGCCCGGGATTAGGAGAGTCAAAAACATGTATGGCATTTTCATACACATCCACGGTGGGAGATTATATGAGCGTCACAATCACCGGCCAACAAGAATACTGTTTCCCAGTGACACCAAATGGAGTGAAACCATCGTAACATAAACCGAGTCTTATATTCCGAGGATCGATGCAAACCATGGATAAGTTCTATCAAAATGCTTCCAAGCTTCAAAGATCAGATGGGTGTCTTATAACACCTGGCTCAACGGTATGGTCGGCATGCCATCGCATATGCGATGCGATTCTGATTGATGCATAAAGTCGCCGCAGACGTGGAGTCAACGGTAAATAGTGTAAAGTTTTGTTCGAATATCTCTAGCGGTGTTACATCTCCGTGGCTTGAAACGTGGAGCTTCACAAAACTTACATGTTCTCCACTCGCTATCTCCATTCCAGAATAACATGCAATCATTCACACAACAGTCGATCTTTCTATATGATAATCCCAACCGTGAGACCATTTTTTTGTGTCATACCAACTATTTGGCATTTTACTATCTTCCGGTTGCGTCTCTTTCATGAGTTGTGCAATTCCATCATAACCTTGTATCGGGATGTTGTGTTCAGACTTAATATTTAGCAAACGAACGACAGCGGATAGTTGAGAATGCTGACAGCCATCCCACAATGGCTCAGAGGCCGCATTAAGCAATGCATAGAACGATTGTGCACTAGCATTAGGCTCGTAAACAGACATCCGCATGTTCTCAACCTCAATTCTGTCAAATCCATCAACAACCATCCTTTCAACTCGTTCCATATTCGATTGTTCTTGCCATCGAGGTTGTGCACCTCCATGATTTAATGGCCCGGGATGCACATCAGGATATGGTTCTCCATGTGAAGACCAATGATAGTATCTAGGCATAAATCCCCACTTACACAGATGCACTTTAACCACATCAATTTCTCGGTATCTCATATTCTCACATCTAGAACAAGGACATTTGATTTTACAAATGAAGGATGGCTGAGTGCAAAATTAATGAACATATCCAAACCGACTGCCCAATCTTCATGTAAACCACCTTTTGGATGAAACCGATGACCGCACATCCAATTACGATTGCTTTCCATTTCAGTAGCTAAACATGTATATATATATAGATGCAATTTGTGTAAGTTACATGTATGTATATTAATTAACTGAAAAGGTTTTACTAACATGCTAATTAATTGATAAAATTACTTAGTCAACAAAATACGCTCACAAAACTTACCAAATAAAACAATAAAGGCAACCTAATAATTTATTGCAAAAGAACACGTATGTAAAATACAATAAAGGCAACATAATAATTCTTGTATGTGTAAACATGAATCATATCATCAGTATTAATTAAAAAAAATACGATACAATTACCTTAAAGTGTTGGTAATAAATCTCTTTAATTCAACAAGTGAAAGAAGCCTACATAAATAAAAAAATATTCATTAAAAAAACATTAACTTAAAGACACTTAGCTAAGAACATTTAATTAACTAAAAAAAATACACTAAACTCCAGAACAATTTAAAGAACATTACTTGGTATAATTAAGGACAGTTAGTTAATCAAAAGAACCCATTTTATTCAAAAGAATATTACTTAGTTAAGGACATTTAATTAACTAAAAAATTACACTAAACTCCGGAACAAAATAAAAATATTACTTAGTTAATGACAATTAGTTAATGCTAGCATCACCATAGCAATTAAGGAACATTGCAACACCACACAATCTCAACACTAACCTCAAGTCATCAATGCTAGCATGATTTGAAATTATTTTCATCATTCCCAACAAAGCCCGGATTTGCAAATTGCATTGGTGGCTGAGGCTGTTGATGTTGAGCTGCCACTCTAGGTGATGCGGATGGATCTTCTCCAAAATACTCTAATTCATTCTGAAAGAAAATTTAAAATGATACTAAATTTCCTTGACACAGAAGGCTAACATCAAAAAAATTAACACGCAAAAAAAATATAATTAAAAAGCAAAGTCCTAAAAGAACTTCAGGCAGTCGAAACACTTCTAACCCGCATTCACCGTGAATATCAGATCAAGTAAAGGTGGATCATGGAATATTTTTAAGATTACTTTTTTTCCCCATTTGGAAAACATTCTGCATTTCTGCTCAAGTCATAACCAAATGCTGAATTTGCAGGATTACCATGCACATCAATTTGTATCAAATCGATGCTCAAGCATTACTCATTGGCACTGACATAAGACACAAGAATGTTAAACTTGAAACCATACAAGCAATTGCTATTACCCTTATTTCACTACTTTATACACCGGGTCACCAACCAGAATGCACCAGTAGGTTTATTTTCATGCTCCTATATATATATATATATATATATATATATATATATATATATATATATATATATATATATATACTCAAATTGAAGACTCGAACTTAAGAAGCCCAAAAGGTGCTTCTCAAAGAAATTTTGTAGAAGCGTTATTTTTTTTAAATGTAACTGTCATTTTCTAAGAGGGAATTTAAAGAAAAATTAGAGTCAGGGTCACACCAAATTACAGTTGAAGGATTAACATGCACAATTCACTATTGTTCAAGAGAGTAAGAGACAATAAGACAAATTAGAATTATTAATTTCCCTTTAAATAAAGTGACAAATCAGATAAAGCCAAAACTAGTACTGCATCATTTCTCAAAGTGTTAACCTCCAAAACTTCTTTAGGGTGTGTTCTTTGCTTAATATTATTAACTTAATATCATCAAACCATCAAATCAACATTTTTCTCCAATTTCTCTAAAAAATATTAAATTAATTTTCAAACACTTTACCAATTTCATCAAAAAAAATTATGTAATTCACACAATCTTAATTTGAAATGGTAACTCGCAAACGGGACAAATGCATGTGACAGTTAAGTTTATGAATTATCAATATCTAATCAATCAATTTGCTCCAGAAGTTTCTCTCTACTTCGCAAGTCACGGCTTTATTTGTTATTGGTATCAGATCTTTAATTAGATTCTTAGGTTCCTTTCCAACTAATTCTAAAGTGGTATCTGAATCAGTTAATCTTACGGCTACCAAATACTCCTATTTTTTTAACGGCAATATATATATATATATATATATATATATATATATATATATATATATACACAAACAGAAAATGTTACACCTTAAACAGCACATACTGTTTTTCATGCCTGAAGGGAGAGGAAGTGAAGGGCAAGAGTCTGATCTCAAATCCTGTTCACAATTTGCTAAAATGGATAACACATGCTAGTAGCTTTACTCGAGTTGTTTATAATCAACAACGTGAAGAAAAGAAGACTCCACTAGAACTACCACCGTAAATAAGTGAACTGAGTGCAGAACTCTTGCTGGGGTGATTAATCCAAAATGCTATCACTCTCCAAGATGCCATTGCATTGAAACAACTTACTGGCAGTGACAAATCTTAAGGTGAAAGCAGGCACTAGAAGCTGTCCCAAAGTCTTATCAACTTTGAATAAATGCACTAGGTAAATCTTTTGCATCCGCTATATGCATTTCACTTGGAAGAACTAGCAGTTGTGACCATAAAACCCTACAACGGAGGCTTAAACATGAGACACTTATTGCTTATAGTCTCAGTTTAACATCAAATTGTTGATTGAAAGTCTCCAACGTTTAAGAGGTATAAGCAGCCACAATGTCGTTTGCAAAGCGAGTTAAACACCCAATTAAGTTAACAGCATAAACTGAGTCCCTCTTGCTACCAACTTGAGTGCAAAATACCCTCAGGTTGCATGGTTGCAATTGAGTTCTCTTGAGCTAAATCCTACAACTAGCCTCTCCTGATTAACCATTAAAAGAATAGTTGGTACAGCAACCAACAATTGTCAAAAGCATTGGACTTAACAATCTTTTCAATGAATACAGAGAGCAAATCAAATGATGTCAGTTATCAGCATTCATAAGCAATGGCTAATAAATTAGAAAATGTTTTTTTTTAAAAAATAAATTTTGGCTGAAAAGATTAATCGCCATCTCATGATATAATGTACAGCTTCAACCATGGATGTCTCTGTCTCTCTCGATCAAATCAGTACCAAATCAGTACAAAATGTACAAAAGCAAATGGTGTCCCAATCTTCCATTGAAAGCAAAGATAAAAGAAATTGACAAACTCAACACTAACCCAACTGAATTTGAGCACGAGAGCAAGAAACGAGATGAGATTTGCTCTCTCTCTCTCTCTCGGTTTCGTGCTAGGACGGTTCGCGGTTGACGGCGGCGGAATCAAGTCGGTGATGGGGTGGTGTCGCCGGAGCTTCGCAAGGACAGTTGGAGGGAGATGGGGCTGACACTAACCCAACTGAATTTGCTCACGAGAGCAAGAAACGAGATGAGATTTGCTCTCTCTTTCTCTCTCGGTTTCGTGCTAGGACTGTTCGCGGTTGACGGCGGCGGAATCAAGTCGGTGATGGGGTGGTGTCGCCGGAGCTTCGCAAGGACAGTTGGAGGGAGATGGGGCTGAGTGTGGCGGGGGAGTGTGGAGGCTGCAAAACACGTATCGTGAAGGAAGAGAGTTTGGGAAGAAAGGGTTAGGGATTTTCGTGGAGTGAAGTGGGTGAACACCACGGATATCACACTTCACTTAATGGGCCTCACAGGTGGGCTTCGGGCTTCGTGTTCCAACGCGAACCGTTGGTATGTTAAGCGTTCCAACGTGCAACTCGTTGGTAAGCTCAGTTTCCAACGGTTCGCGTTGGAACCATGAATAATATTTTCAAAATATACGTCCCCTCCGCAGGGACTCGAACACAAGCCTCCCCCGCGGAAAGAACGCATCACAACCATCAGACCGCTAGGCCCATTGCAGTTATACATGCAAGCAAAATTGTATTTGTAACGTGTTTGACGTTATGGGAGGCTTCCAACGTGCAACACGTTGGAATCTACATATTTCCAACTGCTCGCTCGTTGGAACATTGTTATTTCCAACGCGCAACCCGTGTAAATAAACTCTTATAAATTCCCCACTGATGCACTAGGAAGAATCAATTCATTTGTACTGTACTTGTACATTCTTCATTTTTTATTATAATTAATTTCCAAGATTAAATTATAATTCTATATTATAATTAATTAATTTCAATTACTTACACTAAAAATCACATTTTGTAAGATGAATATATCATTCTTTTCAATTGCTAATTTTTTATTCTAATCATTCTCTCTTAATCACACTTTAAACTCCTAAATTATTATAATTGTTTGCTTCTAAAATATATTTTTCTAATTACTAGGCCTACAAAATCTATCTTTTATAATTTTCATCATTAACTTTCCAATTTTAAAGTGTTTTTCATCATTAACTCACCCCACATTATAGAATTTATTTATTTTACTAAACCACACACTACATTAAATTTTCATAACTTTCATGTTCAAAAAAAATAATGTTTCAAAACAAGCATGTAATTAGTGTCTATTTTTATAATACATGCTTTCATCATTAACCATCATATTCTAAGGTGAATTGCACAAAATTTTTGATTTTCCAACTGACAACACGTTGGAACATGTCGATTCAACGGCTTACAGGTTGGAACTAGAGAGCTTTAAAAAAAATCTCCATAAAGTTTCAGTTCTTTGATATTGATTCATTCAATAACTCAACTATTTTAAATGTTTCATTATAAAATACATTTTCCTAATTACTATAACTATTTTATTATAGAATTTATTTATTTTTACTAAAACTCACCCCACATTAAAATTTCATAATTTCCATGTTCAAAAAAAATTATGTTTCCTTATAAAATAAATTTTCCTAATTACTATAACTAATTTATTATAGAACGTATTTATTTTTACTAAAACTCACCCTACATTAAAATTTCATAATTTCCATGTTCAAAAAAAATTATGTTTCCTTATAAAATAAATTTTCTTAATTACTAAAACTAATTTACTATAGAACTTATTTATTTTTACTAAAACTCACCCCACATTAAAATTTTATAATTTCCATGTTCAAAAAAACTTATGTTTCAAAACATGCATGTAATTAGTGTTTATTTTTAGAATACTTTTTTTCATTATTAACTTTCCAATTCTAAGGTAAATTCTTTGTGAAATTGGATTTTCCAACGGACAACCTGTTGGAAAATGGAAATTTCCAACTGTTGACACGTTGGAAATCGACCATTTCCAACGGTCAACACGTTGGAAATGGTAACGATTTTTTTTAAAAAACTACCTTCGTCAAGATTCGAACTCCTGTCTCGGGGGAATAGAGGAGGCTCTTTTGCCACCGGACCGCTAGGCCCATCGCTGTTGTTTAAGGAAGAAAAATATTATTTGTAAAGTGTTTCGAATTTTCAAGGAGTCTTAATCATTATCTCTTAATCACACTTGAAACTCCTCAATTATATCCTAATGTTTCCTTACGTTGTAAATTTTTCTAATTACTATAACTATTTTATTATAGAACTTATTTATTTTACTAAAACTCACCCCACATTAAAATTTCATAATTTCCATGTTCAAAAAAATTATGTTTCCTTATAAAATAAATTTTCCTAATTACTATAACTAATTTATTATAGAACTTATTTATTTTTACTAAAACTCACCCCATATTAAAATTTCATAATTTCCATGTTCAAAAAAAATTATGTTTCAAAACATGCATGTAATTAGTGTTTATTTTTAGAATACTTGTTTTCATTATTAACTTTCCAATTCTAAGGTAAATTGCTGTGAAATTCGGATTTTCCAACGGACAACCTGTTGGAAAATGCAAATTTCCAACTGTTGACACGTTGGAAATCGACCATTTCCAACGGTCAACACGTTGGAACTGGTAACGATTTAAAAAAAAAAACTACCTTCGTCAAGATTCGAACTCCTGTCTCGGGAATAGAGAGGCTCTTTTGCCACCGGACCGCTAGGCCCATCGCTGTTGTTTAAAGAAGAAAAATATTATTTGTAAAGTGTTTCGAATTTTCAAGGAGTCTTAATCATTATCTCTTAATTACACTTGAAACTCCTCAATTATATCCTAATGTTTCCTTACGTTGTAAATTTTTCTAATTACTATAACTATTTTATTATAGAACTTATTTATTTTTACTAAAACTCACCCCACATTAAAATTTCATAATTTCCATGTTCAAAAAATTATGTTTCCTTATAAAATAAATTTTCCTAATTACTATAACTAATTTATTATAGAACTTATTTATTTTTACTAAAACTCACCCCACATTAAAATTTCATAATTTCCATGTTCAAAAAAAATTATGTTTCCTTATAAAATAAATTTTCGTAATTACTAAAACTAATTTATTATAGAACTTATTTATTTTTACTAAAACTCACCCCACATTAAAATTTTATAATTTCCATGTTCAAAAAAAATTATGTTTCAAAACATGCATGTAATTAGTGTTTATTTTTAGAATACTTGTTTTCATTATTAACTTTCCAATTCTAAGGTAAATTCTTTGTGAAATTGGATTTTCCAACGGACAACTGTTGGAAAATGGAAGTTTCCAACTGTTGACACGTTGAAATCGACCATTTCAACGGTCAACACGTTGGAACTGGAAACGATTTTAAAAAAACTACCTTCGTCAAGATTCGAACTCTGTCTCGGGAATAGAGAGGCTCTTTTGCCACCGGACCGCTAGGCCCATCGCTGTTGTTTAAGGAAGAAAAATATTATTTGTAAAGTGTTTCGAATTTTCAAGGAGTCTTAATCATTATCTCTTAATTACACTTGAAACTCCTCAATTATATCCTAATGTTTCCTTACGTTGTAAATTTTTCTAATTACTATAACTATTTTATTATAGAACTTATTTATTTTTACTAAAACTCACCCCACATTAAAATTTCATAATTTCCATGTTCAAAAAATTATGTTTCCTTATAAAATAAATTTTCCTAATTACTATAACTAATTTATTATAGAACTTATTTATTTTTACTAAAACTCACCCCACATTAAAATTTCATAATTTTCCATGTTCAAAAAAAATTATGTTTCCTTATAAAATAAATTTTCGTAATTACTAAAACTAATTTATTATAGAACTTATTTATTTTTACTAAAACTCACCCCACATTAAAATTTTATAATTTCCATGTTCAAAAAGAATTATGTTTCAAAACATGCATGTAATTAGTGTTTATTTTTAGAATACTTGTTTTCATTATTAACTTTCCAATTCTAAGGTAAATTGCTGTGAAATTCGGATTTTCCAACGGACAACCTGTTGGAAAATGCAAATTTCCAACTGTTGACACGTTGGAAATCGACCATTTCCAACGGTCAACACGTTGGAACTGGTAACGATTTTAAAAAAAAAACTACCTTCGTCAAGATTCGAACTCCTGTCTCGGGGGAATAGAGGAGGCTCTTTTGCCACCGGACCGCTAGGCCCATCGCTGTTGTTTAAGGAAGAAAAATATTATTTGTAAAGTGTTTCGAATTTTCAAGGAGTCTTAATCATTATCTCTTAATTACACTTGAAACTCCTCAATTATATCCTAATGTTTCCTTACGTTGTAAATTTTTCTAATTACTATAACTATTTTATTATAGAACTTATTTATTTTTACTAAAACTCACCCCACATTAAAATTTCATAATTTCAATGTTCAAAAAAATTATGTTTCCTTATAAAATAAATTTTCCTAATTACTATAAATAATTTATTATAGAACTTATTTATTTTTACTAAAACTCACCCCACATTAAAATTTCATAATTTCCATGTTCAAAAAAAATTATGTTTCCTTATAAAATAAATTTTCGTAATTACTAAAACTAATTTATTATAGAACTTATTTATTTTTACTAAAACTCACCCCACATTAAAATTTTATAATTTCCATGTTCAAAAGAATTATGTTTCAAAACATGCATGTAATTAGTGTTTATTTTTAGAATACTTGTTTTCATTATTAACTTTCCAATTCTAAGGTAAATTGTGAAATTGGATTTTCCAACGGACAACTGTTGGAAAATGCAAATTTCCAATGTTGACACGTTGAAATGACCATTTCCAACGGTCAACACGTTGGAAATGGTAACGATTTAAAATAAAACTATTTTATTATAGAATTTATTTATTTTTACTAAACCTCATTAAATCTTAATCACACTTGAAACTCCTCAACTGTATTATAAATGTTTCCTTATAAAATAAATTTTCCTAATTACTATAACTAATTTATTATAGAACTTATTTATTTTTACTAAACCTCACCCTACATTAAAATTTCATAAATTTCATGTTAAAAAAAATTAATGTTCCAAAACATGCATGTAATTAGTGTTTATTTTTAGAATACTTGTTTTCATTATTAACTTTACAATTCTAAGGTAAATTTTTGTGAAATTGGATTTTCCAACGGACAACCCGTTGGAAAATGCAAATTTCCAACTGTTGACACGTTGAAATCGACCATTTCCAACGGTCAACACGTTGAACGGGTAACAATTTAAAAACTGTTTTATTATTGAATTTATTTATTTTTACTAAACCTCATTAAATCTTAATCACACTTGAAACTCCTCAACTATATTATAAATGTTTCCTTATAAAATAAATTTTTCTAATTACTATGACTATTTTATTATAGAATTTATTTATTTTTACTAAAACTCACCCCACATTAAAATTTCATAATTTCCATGTTCAAAAAATTATGTTTCCTTATAAAATAAATTTTCCTAATTACTATAACTAATTTATTATAGAACTTATTTATTTTTACTAAAACTCACCCCACATTAAAATTTCATAATTTCCATGTTCAAAAAAAATTATGTTTCCTTATAAAATAAATTTTCGTAATTACTAAAACTAATTTATTATAGAACTTATTTATTTTTACTAAAACTCACCCCACATTAAAATTTTATAATTTCCATGTTCAAAAAAAATTATGTTTCAAAACATGCATGTAATTAGTGTTTATTTTTAGAATACTTGTTTTCATTATTAACTTTCCAATTCTAAGGTAAATTGCTGTGAAATTCGGATTTTCCAACGGACAACCTGTTGGAAAATGGAAATTTCCAACTGTTGACACGTTGGAAATAGACCATTTCAACGGTCAACACGTTGGAACCGGTAACGATTTAAAAAAACTACCTTCGTCAAGATTCGAACTCTGTCTCGGGGAATAGAGGAGGCTCTTTTGCCACCGGACCGCTAGGCCCATCGCTGTTGTTTAAAGAAGAAAAATATTATTTGTAAAGTGTTTGAATTTTCAAGGAGTCTTAATCATTATCTCTTAATTACACTTGAAACTCCTCAATTATATCCTAATGTTTCCTTACGTTGTAAATTTTTCTAATTACTATAACTATTTTATTATAGAACTTATTTATTTTTACTAAAACTCACCCCACATTAAAATTTCATAATTTCCATGTTCAAAAAAAATTATGTTTCCTTATAAAATAAATTTTCGTAATTACTAAAACTAATTTATTATAGAACTTATTTATTTTTACTAAAACTCACCCCACATTAAAATTTCATAATTTCCATGTTCAAAAAAAATTATGTTTCCTTATAAAATAAATTTTCGTAATTACTAAAACTAATTTATTATAGAACTTATTTATTTTTACTAAAACTCACCCCACATTAAAATTTTATAATTTCCATGTTCAAAAAAAATTATGTTTCAAAACATGCATGTAATTAGTGTTTATTTTTAGAATACTTGTTTTCATTATTAACTTTCCAATTCTAAGGTAAATTGCTGTGAAATTCGGATTTTCCAACGGACAACCTGTTGGAAAATGGAAGTTTCCAACTGTTGACACGTTGGAAATCGACCATTTCCAACGGTCAACACGTTGGAACTGGTAACGATTTAAAAAAAAAAACTACCTTCGTCAAGATTCGAACTCCTGTCTCGGGGGAATAGAGGAGGCTCTTTTGCCACCGGACCGCTAGGCCCATCGCTGTTGTTTAAAGAAGAAAAATATTATTTGTAAAGTGTTTCGAATTTTCAAGGAGTCTTAATCATTATCTCTTAATTACACTTGAAACTCCTCAATTATATCCTAATGTTTCCTTACGTTGTAAATTTTTCTAATTACTATAACTATTTTATTATAGAACTTATTTATTTTTACTAAAACTCACCCCACATTAAAATTTCATAATTTCCATGTTTCAAAAATTATGTTTCCTTATAAAATAAATTTTCCTAATTACTATAACTAATTTATTATAGAACTTATTTATTTTTACTAAAACTCACCCCACATTAAAATTTCATAATTTCCATGTTCAAAAAAAATTATGTTTCCTTATAAAATAAATTTTCGTAATTACTAAAACTAATTTATTATAGAACTTATTTATTTTTACTAAAACTCACCCCACATTAAAATTTTATAATTTCCATGTTCAAAAAAAATTATGTTTCAAAACATGCATGTAATTAGTGTTTATTTTTAGAATACTTGTTTTCATTATTAACTTTCCACTTCTAAGGTAAATTGTGAAATTCGGATTTTCCAACGGACAACCTGTTGGAAAATGGAAGTTTCCAACTGTTGACACGTTGGAAATCGACCATTTCCAACGGTCAACACGTTGGAACTGGAAACGATTTTAAAAAAAAAAACTACCTTCGTCAAGATTCGAACTCCTGTCTCGGGGGAATAGAGGAGGCTCTTTTGCCACCGGACCGCTAGGCCCATCGCTGTTGTTTAAGGAAGAAAAATATTATTTGTAAAGTGTTTCGAATTTTCAAGGAGTCTTAATCATTATCTCTTAATTACACTTGAAACTCCTCAATTATATCCTAATGTTTCCTTACGTTGTAAATTTTTCTAATTACTATAACTATTTTATTATAGAACTTATTTATTTTTACTAAAACTCACCCCACATTAAAATTTCATAATTTCAATGTTCAAAAAAATTATGTTTCCTTATAAAATAAATTTTCCTAATTACTATAAATAATTTATTATAGAACTTATTTATTTTTACTAAAACTCACCCCACATTAAAATTTCATAATTTCCATGTTCAAAAAAAATTATGTTTCCTTATAAAATAAATTTTCGTAATTACTAAAACTAATTTATTATAGAACTTATTTATTTTTACTAAAACTCACCCCACATTAAAATTTTATAATTTCCATGTTCAAAAAAAATTATGTTTCAAAACATGCATGTAATTAGTGTTTATTTTTAGAATACTTGTTTTCATTATTAACTTTCCAATTCTAAGGTAAATTGCTGTGAAATTCGGATTTTCCAACGGACAACCTGTTGGAAAATGCAAATTTCCAACTGTTGACACGTTGGAAATCGACCATTTCCAACGGTCAACACGTTGGAAATGGTAACGATTTAAAACAAAACTATTTTATTATAGAATTTATTTATTTTTACTAAACCTCATTAAATCTTAATCACACTTGAAACTCCTCAATTGTATTATAAATGTTTCCTTATAAAATAAATTTTCCTAATTACTATAACTAATTTATTATAGAACTTATTTATTTTTACTAAACCTCACCCTACATTAAAATTTCATAAATTTCATGTTAAAAAAAATTAATGTTCCAAAACATGCATGTAATTAGTGTTTATTTTTAGAATACTTGTTTTCATTATTAACTTTACAATTCTAAGGTAAATTTCTGTGAAATTCGGATTTTCCAACGGACAACCCGTTGGAAAATGCAAATTTCCAACTGTTGACACGTTGGAAATCGACCATTTCCAACGGTCAACACGTTGGAACGGGTAACAATTTAAAAAAAACTGTTTTATTATTGAATTTATTTATTTTTACTAAACCTCATTAAATCTTAATCACACTTGAAACTCCTCAACTATATTATAAATGTTTCCTTATAAAATAAATTTTTCTAATTACTATGACTATTTTATTATAGAATTTATTTATTTTTACTAAAACTCACCCCACATTAAAATTTCATAATTTCCATGTTCAAAAAATTATGTTTCCTTATAAAATAAATTTTCCTAATTACTATAACTAATTTATTATAGAACTTATTTATTTTTACTAAAACTCACCCCACATTAAAATTTCATAATTTCCATGTTCAAAAAAAATTATGTTTCCTTATAAAATAAATTTTCGTAATTACTAAAACTAATTTATTATAGAACTTATTTATTTTTACTAAAACTCACCCCACATTAAAATTTTATAATTTCCATGTTCAAAAAAAATTATGTTTCAAAACATGCATGTAATTAGTGTTTATTTTTAGAATACTTGTTTTCATTATTAACTTTCCAATTCTAAGGTAAATTCTTTGTGAAATTCGGATTTTCCAACGGACAACCTGTTGGAAAATGGAAATTTCCAACTGTTGACACGTTGAAATAGACCATTTCAACGGTCAACACGTTGGAACCGTAACGATTTAAAAAAAAACTACCTTCGTCAAGATTCGAACTCTGTCTCGGGGAATAGAGGAGGCTCTTTTGCCACCGGACCGCTAGGCCCATCGCCGTTGTTTAAAGAAGAAAAATATTATTTGTAAAGTGTTTCGAATTTTCAAGGAGTCTTAATCATTATCTCTTAATTACACTTGAAACTCCTCAATTATATCCTAATGTTTCCTTACGTTGTAAATTTTTCTAATTACTATAACTATTTTATTATAGAACTTATTTATTTTTACTAAAACTCACCCCACATTAAAATTTCATAATTTCCATGTTCAAAAAAAATTATGTTTCCTTATAAAATAAATTTTCGTAATTACTATAACTAATTTATTATAGAACTTATTTATTTTTACTAAAACTCACCCCACATTAAAATTTCATAATTTCCATGTTCAAAAAAAATTATGTTTCCTTATAAAATAAATTTTCGTAATTACTAAAACTAATTTATTATAGAACTTATTTATTTTTACTAAAACTCACCCCACATTAAAATTTTATAATTTCCATGTTCAAAAAAAATTATGTTTCAAAACATGCATGTAATTAGTGTTTATTTTTAGAATAATTGTTTTCATTATTAACTTTCCAATTCTAAGGTAAATTCTTTGTGAAATTCGGATTTTCCAACGGACAACCTTTGTTGGAAAATGGAAGTTTCCAACTGTTGACACGTTGAAATCGACCATTTCAACGGTCGACACGTTGGAACTGGTAACGATTTTAAAAAAACTACCTTCGTCAAGATTCGAACTCTGTCTCGGGGAATAGAGGAGGCTCTTTTGCCACCGGACCGCTAGGCCCATCGCTGTTGTTTAAGGAAGAAAAATATTATTTGTAAAGTGTTTGAATTTTCAAGGAGTCTTAATCATTATCTCTTAATTACACTTGAAACTCCTCAATTATATCCTAATGTTTCCTTACGTTGTAAATTTTTCTAATTACTATAACTATTTTATTATAGAACTTATTTATTTTTACTAAAACTCACCCCACATTAAAATTTCATAATTTCCATGTTCAAAAAATTATGTTTCCTTATAAAATAAATTTTCCTAATTACTATAACTAATTTATTATAGAACTTATTTATTTTTACTAAAACTCACCCCACATTAAAATTTCATAATTTCCATGTTCAAAAAAAATTATGTTTCCTTATAAAATAAATTTTCGTAATTACTAAAACTAATTTATTATAGAACTTATTTATTTTTACTAAAACTCACCCCACATTAAAATTTTATAATTTCCATGTTCAAAAAAAATTATGTTTCAAAACATGCATGTAATTAGTGTTTATTTTTAGAATACTTGTTTTCATTATTAACTTTCCAATTCTAAGGTAAATTGCTGTGAAATTCGGATTTTCCAACGGACAACCTGTTGGAAAATGCAAATTTCCAACTGTTGACACGTTGGAAATCGACCATTTTCATTTTCAACGGTCAACACGTTGGAACTGGTAACGATTTAAAAAAAACTATTTTATTATAGAATTTATTTATTTTTACTAAACCTCATTAAATCTTAATCACACTTGAAACTCCTCAATTGTATTATAAATGTTTCCTTATAAAATAAATTTTCCTAATTACTATAACTAATTTATTATAGAACTTATTTATTTTTACTAAACCTCACCCTACATTAAAATTTCATAAATTTCATGTTAAAAAAAATTAATGTTCCAAAACATGCATGTAATTAGTGTTTATTTTTAGAATACTTGTTTTCATTATTAACTTTACAATTCTAAGGTAAATTTTTGTGAAATTCGGATTTTCCAACGGACAACCCGTTGGAAAATGCAAATTTCCAACTGTTGACACGTTGGAAATCGACCATTTCCAACGGTCAACACGTTGGAACGGGTAACAATTTAAAAAAAACTGTTTTATTATTGAATTTATTTATTTTTACTAAACCTCATTAAATCTTAATCACACTTGAAACTCCTCAACTATATTATAAATGTTTCCTTATAAAATAAATTTTTCTAATTACTATGACTATTTTATTATAGAATTTATTTATTTTTACTAAAACTCACCCCACATTAAAATTTCATAATTTCCATGTTCAAAAAAATTATGTATCCTTATAAAATAAATTTTCCTAATTACTATAACTAATTTATTATAGAACTTATTTATTTTTACTAAAACTCACCCCACATTAAAATTTCATAATTTCCATGTTCAAAAAAAATTATGTTTCCTTATAAAATAAATTTTCGTAATTACTAAAACTAATTTATTATAGAACTTATTTATTTTTACTAAAACTCACCCCACATTAAAATTTTATAATTTCCATGTTCAAAAAAAATTATGTTTCAAAACATGCATGTAATTAGTGTTTATTTTTAGAATACTTGTTTTCATTATTAACTTTCCAATTCTAAGGTAAATTCTTTGTGAAATTGGATTTTCCAACGGACAGCCCGTTGGAAAATGGAAATTTCCAACTGTTGACACGTTGGAAATCGACCATTTCCAACGGTCAACACGTTGGAACTGGAAACGATTTAAAAAAACTACCTTCGTCAAGATTCGAACTCTGTCTCGGGAATAGAGGAGGCTCTTTTGCCACCGGACCGCTAGGCCCATCGCCGTTGTTTAAGGAACTGGTAGCCAGCGGCGTTTTTGGTGGAGCCATTCAAGTGGATTGTGTTTGAGGTGCGGTTGTGTAATGTCCCCCTCTCTTTTTCCCTTTGTTCCATTCAAGGCCGTAGTAGTCGGTGATAGGAGGAGGAGGGGAATCGGTGATGGTTGAGGGCAGATAACGACGGCGGCGACAGTGACGTCGGAACAAGTGGAGCATAGGGTGGGTGATGCGACCAGAAATCCAAAGCCTGCCTGTACATGGAGGTGGAGGTGGGGGATGGGGATGGGGATGGAGAAGGAGATGGGGGCCGGTGGTTTTAAGGACTTAAATGAAAATTTTACAGGGGTAAAAGAGTAAATTCATAAAAATCCGTTAAAACTAATAGTTTAGGTGGACGGAAATGATCAAAATAGAACATAGTACTATTGCACAGAACTTAAACATGACAAATTTTTAAAACATGAGCAAAACAAGACCATAATTATTCAAAACTTTCTAATCCAGAGCCTCAATAGCTCTGATGGTTGTAGATTGTAGCAATTACCGAACCTTAGATAATAAGTACAGATTAAATATAGGGACTTAATTGTAGTTTTCTCCTTCCGTAGCTTGAATACCTTTCTGATCCATTTATATAACTTTTTTATTTTTTTGTATTTCGATTCGAGTACTAAAACCTGTTATTACTAATGAGTTGTAATACTGAAATATAAAATGAAAAAAAAACCAGTACGAAAAAAGTAATGCCAAAATATCCTTGTGGCTTGGGAACCAACATAGCAATTAGTGAAGAGCGAAAATTGAGGAGCTGAATGTTTAACCATGGCCCAACAAGTTTAGGGACCAATGTGGCGGAAGTGAGGTTTTAATGTGGCTTAGAAAAAAGGGGCAAAAGATTACCAAATGCTTCAAAAGTGATCGAAGTGATAGACCGACCGAGTGCATAATAACTCGCCATTGGCACATGCAAGCCCGGCCCATAAAAGAGCCCACGTAGATGGGCCATAATAACTCGGCTAAGATGACGAGCCCAACATGTGTGGCACCTTGCCGCTCATGTATGGTGCTGCAATGCAAGCAACTACTGAAAGCGCATCCTTGTTCCTCATTAATTTTTCCAAAACCGAAAATAAACAAACATAAAAAAGAAATTTTATACTCCACTAACTATTCGAACAATTAATTGCCAGTGAAATATAGGTCTGTTTAAAAATAAGTATTGTTGTTGCCTGGCTACTTGAAACCGGACTCATATCTCTTATTACCTAGATACAGATCTCAACAGCAAACTCTAAGCTACAAAGAACGGTAATCATATGTATAAAATCATGTGACCTGAGTGGTGAAAGAATGGAGAAGCTAAACACCTCATGGTTGCCCTACAATTGTTCTTCTAATTAATTGTAAATTCATTCTATAGTAATGTGGTTGAATTGCAGCTGTGCCCAAGTAACAACAAACTGCATGCTATTCTTTAAGCTGACGCCTTAGATAGTGGAGCACGAGGAGCGCCTCCAGTGGTTGGCCTGCATGAGAAAATATAGATGTAATTAGGTTTACAATTCCACTAATTAAAACCCAATGAGGTGAAGAAAGAAGGAACTCACAGGCCAACAAAGACTTTAAAAGCATCATAGATGCCCCATTGTGATCCTGTAAGCGTTCCGATCATTACAATACGCAGAGGAAGGCCACGGGTAAACAGACCCCACAATCCTAGCTTCTTCACAGCCTGTGGGACAGAACAGTAATTAACATCGATTGAGTGATGAATGACTTCTTCAAACAAATACTCCTACTATTCAATGACAGTAGTACTTACTTCACCCACAGTTGCTCCTTGAGCATTGTTGAGGAAGGAAACCAAGTTATCAGCAGGATGAGATACAATGGCACACAAAACACCTGCTACATATCCACCAGCAAAACTCACACCCAGCTGCAAACTTTTGCTGCACTCCTCTTTTGGGGTGGGGATCCCATGCTTGTAGATTTGCTCCACAATGTTTTCAAAAGATGCAAACTTCATCATTGTATCTGAAAAAACATATAAATATCAAGTAGTCCATTCATCAGTTAATTAAGCTTCTCTGGTAATTAAGTACTTTACAGGAATGAAGTAGTAATTAATTAATGGTATCATATGTTTGGTTACATGGAATTTGACGCCCCCAGAGAGGCCCGAGCCCTTTGTATAACCTGCACATGTTCAAACAACACAGAGCTCAGTCAAATTGTCCCCAGCAGCCAGCTAGAGAGATACTGACAATGGAGGCCACAAATTTAATAAATACTATTACAGTGAAGTAGTGAACTATAATTAAGCAACATACCCAGCAACACCCTCGGCTCTTATAATCTTTGGAAGACCATCTGACAAGCCCCTGCCAAAACCAGGTTGGGTCTGAACGCGAACCTTAACGGCCTCCATGGGACACAGGGCAATATCAGCAATCACCTCAGCAGATGCTGAACCAGCTAGATAAATCAAGGTCTTGTACTTGGTTGCATACTCGGGCCCAACAATGTCTGAATAATATTTCTTAAAGAACTCGTAGAACCCCATTTTGCAAGCTCCCTGCGCACTGTAACCAAGCAAAGTTGGCACCCAGCCCCTGAATAAACCCTTCAATCCTTGCTCCTTCACCAGGACTCCAAACCCAGATGAAACGTTCTTGTACTTAGCTGGATCGATCTGCATTCACGCCATGTTAATGAGGGTACTCCCTCCATCCAGAAGAAAATGCAACATTCATCTTTTCACTATTTAATTGGTTAAACTCCGTATGTGGTCTTTTAAGTTATATCGTTGTCCTATCTGGGTCCATTTTTAAGATTTTGTATCTCTTTCGTTCTTTAAAATACATTTTTGTCACTTTTTATGTTAAAGTCATTCTTTGATCAAGAGTATTTATGTAAACGTTAATTTTTAATATCCAAATTAACACCTAATTTATTTACAAATCTACAAAAAAACCCCAACTTTGTAAATTTCTACAAACTCACTCATCTTTAATCTTAACGCTAGCCACTTTAGCACGGTCACTGTCGAACCTTGCCGCCGTGTTGCACCGTCCAGCTGCTGCCGGCCTCAGCCCATAGCGCCCCCGCACTCCCTCGTCTCATTCGCATCGGAATACAGAATACAGACGAAGCCAGCGCCAATCCGGCTCGACGACGGGCCAGATCTGGCGCTGCCTTTGTCAAACTTCCGTCGTGGATGAGGCCCGACAAGGCTGGGGCGTTGCGGGCCAAGGTCGGTGACACGAGATGGGACGACCCGAATGGTTGGTGGCGCTGGACAACTTCGATCTAGGCAGGGAAAGGCGTCTAACGCTCAGACAACGAGTTCGGCATTCTATTTGGATGATGAGGTCATGGACGACGTTCGATCTGGATGATGAGGTCATGGACGAAGGCTCGGTACGAGGGGACGGCGGCGCGGTTCGCGGGCATCGTTAGCGACAAGTGGCAAGTGGCAGTGGCGGTGTTGTTGGAGGTGAGAGGGAAGACGGAGGTAGTAGGTTGGGCTAAGGGGTGGGTAGATTTGTAAACTTCTAACAAAGTTAGGGCTATTTTGTAATTCTTAGAAGAGGCTGATTATAATGTATATTAAAAGTAGAAAGGGTAAAGTGCACTCATGGTCCTGTAACTTAAATTATTGTACCACTACAGTCATGTTTTAACTTTTTATACTAATAAAGTCCTGTTTTTAAGTTTTTTCTTCATCCATGGTCCTTTCCGTCCATTGACCGTTAACTTTAACGGATTTGTAGGAAAAATAATAAAATCAGCAACTCAGTTGTTTTAAAGTAAAATTATTTACACCCATGTTTTAAACTTGACCATTTAGACACCCTTACAAGTTTTAAATTTAACACTTTAACCAAATGTTTGAATTAAGCCCAACAACACCATCGTCGGGCCGCCATCGCCACCACCAGTCAGCCACGGCCGCCGCCACCAGATAGGCACCCCCGACCACCGCCGGAAAATGTTGAAAACTCAAAAAAATAGTCGACAACGTAGATCGGGGCCTAGGACCGCCGGATCCTGACCCAGGGCTGCCGGATCGCGGTCCAAGGTCGGCGAATCGCTGACCCAGGGTCGCGATCCGGCGGGCTTAAGCCGCGATTCAGCGGCCCTAGGTAGCGATTCGGCGGCTCTGTGCCGAGATCCAGTGTTCCTAGGCCCTAATCTACGTTCTCGGCTTTTGTTTTTGAGTTTCTGGCATTTTCCGACGGTGGCCAGCGGTGGCTAGCGACAGATGTCCGGTGGCGGTGGTGGCGGCCTGACGGTAGTTGGGTGTTATTGGGCTTAATTAAAACATTTGGGTTAAATTGTTAAGTTTAAAACTTTTAAGGTGTGCCTAAATGGTTAAATTTAAAACTTGGGATGTAAATAAATTTGTTTAAACGATTGAGTCGCTGATTTTATGAGTAAAATCGCGTAGAGTCCCTCTTTTTAAGTTTGCGACCTATTATGGTCCCATTTTAAGTTTTTCTTGATGTGATCCTATTTTTAAGTTACGCGACCATTGTAGTCTTTTCCGTCTATTTTAGTCGTTTAATTGGACGGAAGAGAGTAAATGACGATTTTGCCCTTAAATAAATGTTAAAATACACCCCAAAATTTTAAATTTAATCAATTCTACCCCAACATTTTCAAAATTTACACATTTTCAAACTTGAAACAGTGACTTGAATGAAACTATGGATAAATAAAGGGGTTTAAGTGACACAAAGCTGAGAGTAAAGGGAAAAGGACCAAAGTTGTAATTTTCCCGAAAGACAGAAGTCAGCTTCTTCTTCTTCGTTTTCCTCACAGGTCGCCGGAATCTGGGTTCGGCGGCGGCGTCGGCGGCCGCCCGTGTCCGGTGACTTTCTGCGGCGGACTTAGGTCTAGATGGTGGAGCGTCGGACGGTGATTCCAATGGTGGTGGTGGGAACGGCCGAATGTTGACGGAAAGACGGATCGAAGCGGTTAAACGTCAAAATGCGCGGCGGTTTTTCGCCGGATTTGCCCGTTTCCAGCGTCAGTCGGGTGAAACAAAAGGTAGATTCGGGATCCTGGAGATGAGACGGACCTAATGGGAGTGGTTGTTGGCGCCGACGGTGGCCGGAACTCAAAGTTGAAGTTTGAAAAATAGTTAGCCGTTTCGTTTGATTTTGATTTCTCCTCCCCCTTTGCCGGGAAATACAACTCCTTCGCCGGAGATGCCCTAACCGAGGAGAACCGGTCAAACAACTCCTTCGCCGGGAAATACAACTCCTTCGCCGGCCGCCGTCTCCTCCGCCGTCTGCTGCAAGCACGCGTTGAAGAAGAAGAAGCTTTCCTTTCAATTTCTTTTGGGTAAACTACAATTTCAGCCCTTTTCTTTATTCCTTATACTACTTAGGTAACTTAGTTTCATAGGTTTCAGTTAAACCACTTAGTGTAAGTTTTGGAAACTTTGTGGTAGAATTGATTAAATTTAAAAACACTGAGTGTATTGAAGTAATTAACTAAGGGTAAAAATGTCATTTCACCCTCAACCGTCCATTATAACGGCAAAATTTGACGGAAAGGACTCCAATGGGTCGCGCAACTTAAAAATAGGATCACATTGAAGCAAAAACTTAAAATGGGACCATAATAGGTCGCAAACTTAAAAAGAGGGACCCTACGCGGATTTTACTCTTGATTTTATCATTTTTCCCACAAATCCGTTAAAGTTAACGGTCGATGGACGGAAAAGGACTATGGATGAAGAAAAAACTTAAAAACGGGACTTTATTGGTACAAAAAGTTAAAACATGACCGTAGTGGTACAATAATTTAAATTACAGGACCATGCGTGCACTTTACCTAAAATAGAAATTTACATAATATCCTGACCTAAATAGTGTTTTTAACGGAAAATGTAATGAGAGGATTTGAATAGGACAATATTGTAACTTAAAGGATGAAAGTGATACAAAATTTTAAAACAATATCTAAATATGACAACGGTGTAACTAAATGGACCATGGAGTTTACTCGTATTTAATTTATATTTTTATTTTATTTTAAGCTATAAATTTAAGCATCTGTGCATACTATTCCCTTAAAACTTGCACACTACTCCCTCAAAATTGAAGTATTTTTATGTTATTTTAAACTATAAATTTAAGTATTTATGCATACTACTCCCTTCAAATTTAAGCACAAAATTGGGGAAAAGGTGTGGGCTTTCAAAATTGAAGGTAGAATTTGTGAGAGACACAAAAAAAAACGGACATATAGAGGGAAAAAAAAAGGAGAGCTTTTTACTTGTTATTGGAGATTTTTTTAAGAAAAAAACATTTTCTTTTCAACTTTTTTACCTTACAAATGGTTAGTCATTTTTCAACAGCTATACCTTTTCATCCAAATTCTCAGCAAAAGACACACATGACATGAGATGAAGAAACTATATATACTCCACTAATTAAGCTACACCGCGACAATGGAGAGAGGAAATTAAGTACCTGCATATTGCACTTGACGAGATCCAGAGGCGTGACGGCCGTATGAGTGATGCCACACATCAGTGTCCCGCCGACGGTACACGCGGCGTAGTACGCCGGAGAATACATCTCGATCTTCTTCTCCTTGGGAGCTGGAATTACGAACTGCCGCCTTGCCGCCGAATCGTCCTGCGAGTGCCAAATGGGCGGAGCCAGTACATGACCATTCGCGCTTCCAACGGAATCAAAATCGAAGATCGTCTTTGCCGGAGAAGCAGGGGAGCTGTAGAGGAAGCTTGGGATGAGAGATTGGCGTGCGCTGTCGGAAATTGCCATCGGATCGGGTCAAATGGCCGATTTCTTTGATCTTCAGGCGCACGAAAAGAGAATTGAAGTCTGCGTTTTCAAGAGCAGTACTCGCGCGGTGGGTTTTATACTTTTATCTGGATCTTAATTTACCTGTAACAATATTCGGGGCTGGAACATACTACTACTATATATGACTGTTTTGTGAAGAAGATTCCACGATTCCAGGTGAGCCGTGAGCGTATACGTCATTGATAGCCGACGGAGGTCAGCAAAGGCGTAACTGCGACTTTGAACTTTAATCGTCAAACACCAATGGATTTCGCCGGTGAAAGAATTTTTTGGGTATTCGAAAAAGCTTTCTACAAAATGGAAACTGAGAATGTGTCTCTTTTATGAGAATTTTGTAAATTATTTGAAATTGATGCCAAATTCGTAAGAGGGGGATTTAGAGAGGTGATTGGTTTGAGCACCAAAGAAAAATGCAAGCGACCGTTTCTATTTCTAGTACAATCACTTGCATACTCTTTAATTAAAAACTTTTAATTTGTTCATTTTTTAGACTCAAAATCAAGTAAATTGAATACTTTAATAATGGTCATATTGAGTCTATAAAAGTTGTCCTATGACTATATTTTAATGGGAGAGCATGCAAGTAAATGTCCAAAAAAGTGTTACTAGCATTTCCCAAAAATAGAAATTTGTCTCCAGTGCATTCTTCACTCATTTTTTACATCAAAATTTTATCAATAAACCATAAAATCAATTATCTCACTCCAATTTCTTCTTTCATAACCATTACATTAATTTCAAATATTTAATTTCCTCGAAATTTTCATTAAAAGAACACACTTTTTGGTGGTATCCCCAAATATTTCAATTTAGCTTTTTTTTTTTAAAACTATCCTTTACCATTTCAAAGCGAGTAAAATGATTAGAGCTTTGATTTCATCAACTTTATACTTTTCCAATTGGTTGATGATAAAATACGCATGGTATAGCCCTGCACATAAGCATTTGTTTTATTTCCAAAATTGTCACTGCCTTTATATTTGATAGTTATGGCAGGATATCGGTGGTGGTTGGCGAGAGCAGAGCAACCAACATCAGAGCCTTGGAAGTGTTCCATTATCGCGCGTCGCGTAGGCAACTCAAATCTATGTCTTCACTCTTCATCGCATGGAAGGCGCTGACCGGACACTAAATCCGGATATCGAAGTCTATCTCCGAGGATATATATATATATATATATAGATCTTGCTTAGGATAATTTCAAATGCAACTGAAATTATATCTATATACATGGTCACTAATTATCCTGAGGCTTCGTGGGAAAGAAGACGATGAGGCACAAAAAAGAGCATGAATAGTGGAAACAATATATATATTTGATAGTTTACTGTAGACAAACATGCGCACAAAGCTTCTTATAGAAGAAGAAAGATTTTTGGGTTAATGACACAAATTACCAATGAATTTAAATTATACTCCCTCCCTCCCAAATTGTTTGTCACTTTAAACTTGTATGCCGATCATTTATTGTATGTTGATTATCTAGCCTTTAGTTGTTGATTATACTGTGTTGTATGCTGATTATGTATTGTTACATGTTGATCATGTTGTATTTGTATGTTGATTTTTTATCATTTAGTTGTTGATTATTCTGCGTTGTATGTTGATCATTTTCTTTTATATGTTGATCATTCAGTATTTAATTGTTGATCATGTAGTGTTGTTTGTTGATCTTGTTGTATGTATGTTGATTATTTAGCCTTTATTTGTTGATTATCTCTATTTTTTATCATGTTGATCTCTATTCTTATCATATTAATCTATCTTCTTGTCATGTTGATATCTCTTTTTAACATGTTGATCTTTTTTTTTATCATGTTGATTTACCTTATTTGTCATGCTGATCTGCTTCCATCCAAAATTGATCCGTTTTCTTTTCATGTTGTTGCTAAGTCTTATCATGTCGCTTTTTCGTGCTATAGAATGTTGATTAGGGTTCGCAACATGATGACATGTAGTTCTGTATTGTCATTTTATGATGTTGATCTATCTTCTTGTCACGTTGATCTCTCTTTTTATCATATTGATCTCTCTTCTTGTCATGTTGATCTCTCTTCTTATCATGTTGATCTCTCTTCTTATCATGTTGAGATCTTTTTGTCATGTTGATCTTTCTTTTTATCATGTTGATCTCTTTTCTTATCATGTTAATCTATCTTCTTTGATCATGTTAATTCTTTTGAACATCACCAAAATAAATGTTGATCCGCATGGTTGATCGACATCCCCGTACATGTGATCTGCAACGTTGTCGTGCTTGATCAATATTGTAAATGTTGATAAGAAACATGACTTATCTTAAACAATATCACCAGAATAAATGCTTATTGACATGGTTGATCAACATCTTCTTACATATGATCGACAATGTTGTCATGCTTGATCCGAATTTCAAATGTTGATCAGCAACACGACTTCTCTTGAACAACATTGTTAGAATAAATGTTGATCTGCATGCATGGTTGATCAACATCCCTGTATAATTGATTTTTTGTTGATAAAAAGTCATTTCAAGTGATGATCATTATGTGATATTTTATGATAAAAAGTCGTTTTAAATGATGGTCAATTTCTTTGTGATGACATAAACTTATATTGTGATAATCGGATAACTACTTGATTTTTCATGATAAAGCTACTTATTTTGTTGGTTGCAAGTATTCCCTCACACGACAATTAGATCATTTAGATGGTCAAACTCATAAAAAAAAGGGTAAATGTCGTTTACCCAAAGAAAAGCCACGCGTTCTTCAACATGTCTACGCTTCCGTACGCCAGGTCATTTGACACGTAAGTTTTCTCATTAAGTCTCTCGCGCGAAGTTGGCATCCACTTAAAACGTCGTCGTGCACTTTGACCCACTGTTTTTCCAAGTTTTCAACTCCGCTTCCATCTCCGGCATCCTTGCCCGAGCAAATTCCCTCGATTTGCCCGGAAAGGTAGCTCCTAGGCAATCCGTCAGAGCACGGAGGTAATCACGGACTGATAATCCTCCAATGGATCGGCGGAGGACGGGAAGTCCGGTGTACGGGCGGCAGTGGAGCGGCGGATCCAGCAGCTCCGGCTCGTCTTCGCCGGCTCACCCACACTCCCGGTTGAACTCGGCTACCGGTGGCGGAATCTCAACCATCAAGCGCACGCAGAACGTAGCTGCTAAAGCAGCGGCTCAGCGGCTCGCTCAAGTTATGGCTTCGCAGACGCCTGACGACGACGACGACGACGAGGATGATGATCTAGAATTTCGATTTGGCGGCGCCCCCGTGTCTACTAGCTTCTCCAGTAACGGTAGCAGCAACGGTGCTTTTTCAGCTATTTCAATCCCCAGGACTAACAGATCTCCTTCGCCTGCAGTAAGCAGCTCATATTGAAGTCGACTAGTTGGTTTCATCAGTATTATTGCAGGAGAGGACTTGGACTGATCTGATAGTAATTTTTATTTTTTTGCATTTGATTAGTTAGGCCGGAATTTTGTAGAACATGCGACTTCGGCGCGGTCCACCTCCGCTGGTAGACCAGCTACGTCCATGCGTTCGACAACTCCAACCTTGATGCCATCGAGTAGGACTTCTGTCAGGGTGCCGGTTGCATTACCTCCTATTGATCCTCCCAGTAGGAGAGATAAAAGGTTAGCATTGATGAGTAGGTGCTCATCTCGATTGCTTGTGTGTCGAAGGAGGGTGGCCGTCTATTTCATTGATAGGGAAGAGGCAGTCTTCCAACTATGTAGCAATCTCAAGTGCTGTTTCTAAACAGACTTGATTTGAGCTAATTGGCTCTTGTTGGCTGTAAGAATATAGGAAGTGAGAAATAGCATTAGCGAATGGTTTCTGCTTCTTTGCATTGGTACTAAACATTTTCATCGCATCTTTACACTACATCAGCGTTGCTAATGTTAGTGACATATAAGTCATATCGTCAACTAGCGGTACAAAATTAGAGTACCTCATAAATCTATATCCATGCACAAGAACAAAGTGGGTAGATTGTACACTAGACACCCATCCTAAAGCAGCCTAGATGTTAAAGAGCTACCAATTTTTGAACCTGAAAATTATTCCGATGTACCATAACCGTTGGCTTTTTGCTTAGGGGTTTCTTTATTCATATGATGTGTGGTACTACCAAATTTGCAAATTTCAAAGAAAGCCCCCTTTAATTTTCAAATTCGTAATTCCTTTGATCTATGCTATGTCCTTGTCATAATAATTTAGCTAAACTCAAAGCTGTATTTGGAATTTGAGAACTGGAATACTATCCTCTCATATTTCAGAGCGTTGCCTCTGCTTACTGTGTGCTTTAAGTGACTTGTTATAGGTGTCAGTTCTTCTGTTTTCTTCTTAAAGTCCGTTGACTTATGGGCATGAAGGCTCTATCGGCCATATTTATTACAATATAAGCAGCAACTGATCTGATGCATGGTTGTGCTAGGTTCACAGCAGATGTGGGGCAATTCATAGGAAAGGATTCAGGAAATCAGCGTGAAGCTTCAGCGCTTCGAGATGAAGTATGGCACTGTAATTGTTTTTTCTTTCGTCGATTATCTGGTTGCACAATACAGCAGTTGCTTCATTTACCTTGAGTTTTGGTCTTTGAAATTTGTAGTTTCACCATTTTGAAAATATACTCTAGAAAGCAAGCATATAACACGTTATCTGTTGTTGTTCCTTTCACAGTGTGATAATTTCTTCATCCTGTGAACTATTTTTATCCCATTGTTGATGCATTGCTTAAGGCTTTAAAATTTACTTATCAATCCATGCATTTTTGCTAATTTATTAATCCATCGTTTTTAAAAGCTTTGGTTTATTTTGAAGCATCTGTATCTGTTTATTATGGCACATGTATCTTAGATTCAGTTGCCTTCTCAGTATCAGTAGAAAATGCTGACATACCGCTTCATTTTCACACTGCAGCTTGATATGCTCCAAGAGGAAAATCAGTCCATACTTGAAAAGGTTTGGCATTTCAATTAAAAGATACAGATAATTTTCATCATCTCAATCTTTTAGATATAACATTTATGAATATGCACCATGTACAGCTTCGTCAGGCAGAAGAACGCCGTGAGGAAGCAGAAGCACGGGCTAGGGAGCTAGAGAAACAGGTTCATGAGTATTTATTTTCTCGTTCTAGGTTAAAATGCTTCTTAAGGTTGTGTAGAAAATGCACATTTTTTCTTTAATTGACTGAGCTTGTTTCCACCTGATCTGTAAAGGCCATATCTTAGATGAGAAAATCATGCAAAACAGAATGTACAAAGATAACCAAAATCCATTTCGTGTGAAAGAAGCATTGCTTCTATAATAATGACCTTCTCTGTCAATATAACTTTGTGTTCTATAGACATGCTACATCACCCCCTCTATGAGAGTCTACTAGTTCTATGGAATGTCCGATGAAAGACTCTACCTTAAGAGTCGCTACCCTCAACCTCCTACCCTGGAGTAGCTTGTTCAACCCTACCCATTCATCTAAGTGGGGAACCCTTGCCTAGTTTTCATCACACCCAGGCACCAATGGGTCGTGTCGCTTGTAGGGATGCCCTAGCTAGCCCTTGCCCACTTTTCACTTCACTCGAGACCGATGTAGTGTGTCATGTGTAGGGTCGCCTGACTGGAATTATGCAGGATTCATGTTTTTAGAAAGCACAAAGATGTAAACTGGCTGTCACCTACGACTCCCCTCTCCTTTATTTGGGCTTGGGACTGGCCACTCGAGTAAAGAATTTTGCACTTGCAGTCTTGCATGGAAAAATATCATGAGATAGTGGTGTGTATCGTCTGTGGTATTATTCAATTTTATCTGTTTAGTCCTATTAGAACTAAGCGTTCGAGTTTTCTATCAGGTTCAGTTGTCTAGTAATTCATCCGTAGTTTCTTACATTTGGTCATGCAAAGTTTCTTAAACTGTTCATAGGTTGCTACACTTGGTGAAGGTGTATCACTGGAAGCTAAATTACTAAGTAGGTATGTTTTAGTTGTGTTCCTTCTCTCTCTCTCCCTCTCTCTGTAAGATATATATTTACTCTGTTAACTTCTCGTCGCTTTTTGGCAGAAAGGAAGCTGCATTGCGTCAAAGAGAGGTGAGTATTTGTCTTCGTAATCTATATTCTGAGAATTCTGGATTTAGGATTTAGGTTCTAGTGGTGTAAGTTGCTGTCCTGAATTGGTTTTCTTCCTCTTGAAGCCAAGAAATGGATACTGAGGCAATATTACTTCATTTTTACCATACTTAAATAATACCATTTGATGTATGTCATGGCTCTCCCAATCTTTCCCTATTTCCTTTCTGGTCTATGTTTTGTTCTTTTATGTGTATTGATGAAATGTTATAAATGCTTGGTCATAGGCTGCTTTAAAAGCTGCACAACAAACAAAGGAAGGGCGGGATGAGGAAATTGCAGCCCTTAATTTGGAAATTGAGGTATTGCCATGCGATGTCGCTGTTTTAAGACTAGTATGCACTCTGTTGGATCATTGAATCTCATGTAACGCTTTTCTGACCCTAGAACATGAAAGAAGAAGCTGCAACAGCTGTGGAACAGCTCCATGAAGCTGAGTCTGAAGCAAAATCGCTACGCACAATGACACAGAGGATGATTTTGACCAAGGAAGAAATGGTTAGTAGGTTTGGATTCTAAATTGCATTTATTGCCCTTTTTAATGTTCTAATTCCACTGCATATCACTCTTTTAGGAAGAAGTGGTCCTGAAGAGATGTTGGCTTGCTCGCTATTGGGGATTGGCTGTGGAACACGGTAATTAATTTGCTTCAGACTGAAATTACTGGTTGTCGGGAAGTGGAAGTAGGAACCAGTTTCTAAAAATATCATGATGATCTGAGGCTCATGTAAACATGAGGCCGGAAGTATTATCTTCAGTTTTTAAAGGCTCTTAATCATCAAAGTATTGATAGTATATTGGTATTAAGTAAAAGTATTCATTTATGATGCACTTAGAAGATGGGTAATTCTTTTTCTTCCCTTTGGCGAAGTTCCCTATTTGACTTCTGGCATCTACTCTAAATGTGCTCATTCCTCTGTCCTTTATCCTTGAATTCCTTTGTGTTATGCAGGCATTTGCACAGATATTGCAGTAACTAAGCACGAATACTGGTCAGCTCTAGCCCCACTACCATTTGAACTTGTTATTTCAGCTGGACAGAAGGCTAAGGAGAATGACTGGGAAAAAGGTTAGTCCATTTTTTGATTCTTTGTCCTCTTAACAACGATATCTTCTATATATTCGTAGGCATGTTTTCTTTAGATTATCTTCCACTTTCAACAGATGGTGATTCAGACAGGAGTAGGAATGCAAGAGACTTGGGTGATTTAACGGGAGAAGGAAACATTGAAAGCATGCTTGCTGTTGAAATGGGTCTGAGGGAATTGGCTTCTTTGAAGGTTAATGATTTTCCGCCAAACATCAAGCTGTGCTTGACCATCTGTTTTTATTATCTGCATACTACATGTTCCCTGAAGGTTACATTAGGCCATTAACTAACTGTTTCCAGTAACTGGAATTATCAAGATGAACCATAACACACACATATCCTGCATATAAGTTTCTTTATCAAATATAAAGGAAACAATTCTCCTATATGTGTGCAGATTGTAATTTATATCTAGAAAACAAATATCCTTTATCAAATATCAAGTACTAATGACATGACCCATTTGCATGCTAACTAGACAATACAACTAATAACTTACCTGTTTTCTCAGATTGAAGATGCCGTTGTTCTTGCTCTTGGCCAGCATCGACGACAAGGTTTAGTTCCTAGAGCCATTTCAGGTCTGTTCCTCATTCACAACCGGTTAACTATTATGAGGATAGTTTTATAAAGTTGGGTGATTAGTTTCGCTTGAATACTTGGATCTACATGTAACCTGATTTAGTTGAAAAGATTTTGAGCAGAGCTCTGGTGTCACCATCACTTGGGGCATATCTTGGTTAAAAGGTGAAGTGAAACAAATTTCACTTCTGTATATTGAACCAACTCAGATATTTTAAGTGCAGTTGGGAAATTCTGGTTTTGCTTGGCCAAGTAGGTGTTGGAAAAATGGAATGAGGTTGGATGGAAAGGAGAAAAAGTTAATTCTTCATTTATGTGTTTTTCGTAGTGGATGATTTTGAGCATATAAAAAATGTGTGAGGAGATGTTGCATTCTTTGGCAAAGCAGTCACCCAAATTGGATGGTGAGGAGATTCTGTTTTCTTTGTCTAGACTAGTGTGGTTATTACCCTTGTGTGAGTAATAAGCCAATAACTAATTATGGGTATGAATTACAAAAAGTCAATAAGGTGGGCAAATATGTTAGAAACGTTAAAGTAGAGAGGTTAACAAAAACTTTGATAAGAAAACTAATTCGACTTTGAGAGCATTGATGAGCCAAACCATACAGATTATCTTATCCCCCCCCCCCCCCATCTCTCTGTCTCTCTCTCTCTCAGAAGAGGAGGGTGGTTTTGAGGGAGTGTGTTTTACCTCTGTTCAGTACCAGTCATAAACCACATGATGTATTTTTCTAGTAATCAGAATTCATTGATCCCAAGTGGAATGAAACTTTTATTTTTTAAAACAAATTGTGCCATGATAAGTAGCGCTTTCTGCTTCTAATACATGCTCCCATTTTACCTTTCTCAAGTTATAACATTATAGTGCTCTTATTGTATGGGTTTCAATTGGAGCCTTGTTGGAATATTTCATAAAACGTGCTTATTTAGCATCACAACCTTTAATATTACAAAAAGGGAAAAGTGAGACCAATGTGGGACAGACAAGGACTATTTGTGAGCTTATGTAATTTTGTAGACATATATAGAAAGAAATATTGGTATTGCCGTCAAAGTGCATAGTTTAAAAATGATCCGTGCTTCGTTTTCCATCTTCAACCAACTTGTATAAATCTATTTATCATTCCACTTTCGACCATCACTACAGTCCCAGTGTGCTTCTCCATAATCATTTC
This sequence comes from Stellera chamaejasme, assembly GCA_024586325.1. Classification (NCBI taxonomy): domain Eukaryota; kingdom Viridiplantae; phylum Streptophyta; class Magnoliopsida; order Malvales; family Thymelaeaceae; genus Stellera; species Stellera chamaejasme. The sequence goes on along the minus strand of CM044982.1, from coordinate 4,253,836 downwards.
TTGTTTGGATAAATTATTCTTCTTTTGAATTTCAGATTCCAAATTGCTGCGGGACCTAAAGTTCACGGAAGTTTATGGTAAGTAGTGTTGCCTTGAGACATAATTTCGGATATCTATTTTGTTCCTCATCAACATTCAGGCATGCTTCTTTCCCACTGCAGAATTAAGTGAAGGTGAGGGAGAAGATGTGCTGTTTAAAGAGGTCGGTCAATACCTTCTCTCAAACTAATAATGTGATCGGTTGCTTTTGACCTCTATGGCTCTATCAGAAAGAAACTTCTCTCTCTATTCTTTTTCTACTCTTTAGTGCGTAGTTGCCTTGACCTCGAATCACTTATTTATCTTCATAGTAATTCTGATCATGTTTAGTTTAAATGCTCATATGCATTAAGTTAAATCCATGCAGCTCACTGTTCCAGTTTTTTGAGTTATCCACTAGTTAGTTGCTTGATTAATTTTGGATTAAATGGATCATTTAATAAGATTCCCTACAAAAGTTTATATGTGTGTGTGTGTGTGTATTCTGATTCAAGCTTGTGATCATGCTGTATTAGTGGTTGACTAAATTGGGAAACTGCCAGAAGGCTATGCATCCATTAGTTGAAGAATATGTACACAGCACAGACTACCACTTGGCCAGGATTCCTCACTGCGAATAGAAAACCACATAACACTCCCTTCCCTTTTTAGTCATGGAAACACAGATATTGATCTAACACAAACAAAGCTGTAAATATATAGGATTTGCTGCTACTTCTCTTTTCCTTAAATGCATTTGCGGGTATGTTGAGATTCAAGATTTTAGAAGTCCTGCCAACATCTATGCTAGTACAGTGAACACTTGAGTTCCCACTTGATGATCTCGGTCATGCATGCAGCGAAAACCTCATTGCTTTATTATGGGATTATAAATATGAGCCTGAAGTTTCACTTGAGTCTGATCTTATTTAGCTTCGTGCATTATGGCCGTGCTAAGAAATACTCCCATCGTCCTGAAAAAGATGACATGTTTCATGGTCAACATTTAATCTATGACTTTTTTTCCTTTTACATTTTAATGTAGAAAGTCAAATAACTTATATGCAAATGATAATTGGACCTTTGGTTGCATAGTTCTCCTTGGTTGATTTTTTATATGTTAAGAGTGGTTGTGAGATGGAAATCTCATAATTTACTTTTTACCTGGAATTGTTCAATTGCACCAGGCATGGTTGACATATTTCTGGAGAAGAGCCTATGTGCATCGCGTTGAGGAGGATATTGCAGAAGAACGGCTTCAGTTTTGGATCAGCAGAAGTGGGCAGTCACCTACTTCGCATGATGCTGTGAATGGTAAGAGTGCTTTATTCTCATAAATATGATACATGAACGCTGAGATTGTATGGCATTAATGATTTTGTTGATACTCACTACACTACCGTTGCTCGTCATCATCTGAAACCTTGCATATGGTCCGCAGTGGACCTCAAGGATGACTTAGCTAAAATTTGGAATTGAGAATAGAAGTGTGTTATAATGAAGTGTGTGTGTGATGCCACAGTTGATCGGGGTTTACTTGAATTGAGGAAGCTGGGGATAGAGCAACAACTGTGGGAAGCATCACGGAAAGAGATTGAAAACCAGCCGCCTGCCTCAGCCCTCAATAATCAAAAGGCTACTACAGATTCAGATGCATCTATGTGATGAGTTAGTTTTTCATCCCTTGATCAATTTTTCCTTGTTACAACTTTAGATCTGTAAATTTTATTTTTATTTTTCTTATTATTATTCTTCTATTTGTGCCTTTGCGGGTCCCTGTTTTCTTTATACTATATATGTAAAAAATTTTAGCTCACGTGTGGGTGGTCAATTCCCTTGGTTGGGCAACACAACTGGGTATTGTATTTGGTTACTGCATGTTATAGTGAAAAAAAGATCATTAGCATTTACTGTAATTGATCTGGCAATACATACATGTCTTTCGTTGGGACGTGGAAATTAAATGGGGTAAGTCAAGTCACGTTACGAACTTGGTCATATCATGAAGTTATTTTCATTGCATGATCTGGTTGGTTGTAAATTGTAAGTAAGACAGAATACAAAACGAAAGATGAGCAGCAATATTTAACGCATTGAAAAGGAGAGGTGGAACTGGATTGGTAAGCAAAACAGATGGGATGGGTTGGAAGAGATCCATCATTCACCACGTCAGAAAGTGTGAGGCAAGCAGTGCAGGGTGCCAGATGCTTGGAGACAAAATGGAATCATAAGACCACTACCACATCCACATGCACGGACTCACCATTCACGAAGCATTATTCGGGGGTTTCAAACCTTGAATTTCGGAGGAGAATTTTGACTAATTCACCTCCGAAAATTCGGTGAATCACTCCCCAAAATTCGGACATCTCGTATTCACGGGAGATGTGAACGTGGAAGGTGAGAAATTGAGAAAATGAATCACGGCCGCAGTCCCCGACGATGGCGATGGCAAGTTGGGCGCCCGGGCTCCCCACCCCCACCTCCTTGCTTCCTTACGCAGGTGAGACATGAATCACGACGCCCCGACGATGACAGCCGGCCGGATGTTCCCACCCCCACCTTGATGATCGCGGCTGGATGCTCCCACCCTGACGATTGCGGCTGGATGATCCCGCCGCCGCATCCTCGTGCCTCTGTTTCCATCAGACTGGTTTGAAGGTTTGAACGCCCGAAACTAAAAGTGATGAATTTGGTCCGTGATTTTGCTCAAAAATTCGGTGAATACCCCTCTTCCACCCCAAATGGTTTGAAACCCCCTATTATTTTCTATCAAGTCCCAAAGGGATTCCTACCGAGAGTGAGCGAGTAAACATTTCAATACTCTCTTCTACGTGCACGTTTTGTCATTATACGCTTTTTTTTCCTAACATACTTTATTTTATCACCTCTACCGCTTTTCATTTCAATGCCCTCTTCTACTTTCAACTTTCATTTACTTTTCTTCTCGGCTTTGATACTCCCTCCGTTGTGCAAAGATTTGTCCTCCGCGAACCCCCTGGGTCCTCCTCGGCGACCCCCTTGGGTCATACTCCGCGACACCCCATGGCTCCTCATGGCTCCTCCGCGAACCCCCTAGGTCCTCCTGGAATCCCCTTGGGTCCTCGGCGACCCCCCTGGGTCCTCCTCGGCGACCCCCTTGGGTCGTACTCCGCGACACCCCATGGGTCCTTTGTGATCCCCCGGGCTCTTGTTCCGCGAACCCCCTGGGTCCTCCAGCAACAGATCGAGAGGCCTTCTCCAGACGAGACCAAGAGGCCTACCCTCTCCCGCGACCTCCCGGGGTTCTCAAGATACGACCAAGAGGCCTACCCTCTCCCGCGACCCCCTGGGTCCTCCAGATACAACACAAGAGGGTCCCCTATTCCGCAACAACACGAGGCCAGCCCTCTCCCGAGACCCCCTAGGTCCCTGAACAACACGAGAGGCCTCCCTTCTCCAGTGACCCCCACAGCCCGCAGGTCCTCTCCAGCGACCTCTTACACCAAATCGCCTTTACAGGCCCTCAAACTTCGACAAGGAGGTCCCTGACACTTATTACCAACTATGTGACTACAATGACAATTATCAACTGCATCTTAGTTATGCGTTGTACATACCATGTCGTCCTCATGATTATGACACATGAATTACACACACTTGTGCTCACCATGACATGCTATAACATGTCGCACGTATCGCATGATTTGTTCTAACAAAACTATACATTCTTCCTCCTTGGCACATGACCATTATATCACATGAATGCACTGCAAGTCACATGACTTACACTACATCACCTCATACCTATTTTGTATGACACTCGATACCTGCGGGAAAACTGAGCATACATGCATCACATGAGGTAGAGCCCAACAACGCTCGAATCTCACTTTATCAAGGTCGAGCCCGACAACACTCGCACCTTTCATTTGTTCGACATACAGCACGAAAACGACCCTACCTCTCAGGCTCAGTGACCCTCACAAGGGTCCGCTATCTTCTGCGGTCCACCATCTACTGCGATCCCCCAAGAACTGCATCGTCATCCACAACCCCCACTACGGGTCCTTCATCTAAAGCGACCCCCCACGGATCCGCTACATTCTGCAGTCCGCCATCTACAATGATCCCCCAGGATCCGCGACGTCATCCCGACCCCTGCTATGGGTCCGTCAGCTCAGGCAACCCTCTCACGGGTCCGCTATCTTTTGCAGCCCTTGCATGAGGGTCCGCCATCTACCGTGATCCCCAAGGATCCACGTCCACATTAGCAACCCCCGCTACGGGTCCACCATCTAAAGCGACCCGCTCAATGGTCCGAACACTATTATCATCGCGTTGAGGTCAGTCATGACAAGTTTTCGCACCTCTTTTGCAAGGACGGGCATGCACTACACCGAGAGGGCCTCCTCCTCCCACGTCAGCATTAAACCTCCTGCACCCAACCGGTCAGGCAGGTCCTACACCCTCACCTAGCCAAGGTTAAGTCACGGCCAATTGAGGTCTCCAAACCTGACCTATTAAGGTCCGGGAATGAATCTATTAAGGTTTACACATGCAAAGACGAGCCTCCCGCGCCATAACAGCCTTCATAAGGCAGGGACGGCGGTCGCACACTGGCATCTCCCCACCCACCCCGCTCCAAAAACCCAATTTCCAAGGCAAGGTCGGCGAATGCACTCACACATTTCTACAAATGACCTCACGTGGTCTGAATTCTTGTAATACAAGACCATTCAAGGTCTCAATTTCTACAAATGACCCCTTGTGTTCTGGATTTCTTCTACTATGCCGACAACTCAAAGTCTCAACTTCTACAAACGACCATATGAGGTCCTAAATTCTACAAACCAACCCTCGAGGTCTTGATTACTTCAAATTGACCTTTGAGATCTTAAAATTTTCAAATAGACCCTAAAGGTCATAAAATTTTCAAATAGTCCCTGGAGGTCTTAAATTTATCTAATAAGACCAACGCAGTCTGGAATACTTCAAATCAAACATCGAGGTCTAAAAATCTTCAAAAAGACCCTCGAGGCCTGGAAATTCTTCAAATTGACCCCCGAGGTTGGGAATTTTTCAAATTTACCCGCTAGGTATGAATTCTTGAAATTAACATTGATTTCTGCACATTGACCCTCGAGGTCGGGTATCATCTACGTCAGCCCCTCGAGGCCAGATTTTCAACAACATCAAACCTTCGAGGTATAGATATGAGGCCCAAGATCTATATTCCATACCTCCTCCAGCAAAGAGGAATATATTCCCTCCAATGAATTGGTCAATTTGACCCACTTGTCATCTCCCTTTCATCGTGGGAGGCGAATTCCTGTAAATAAACACTTGTCTTCCATCTACGATTGACGCCCAATTTTAGCTAAAATCGACAACTGAAACCACAAACTCTCGACATTGATCAAACATCCAACCTGTTTGGTTATTATATTCAAATTAAATTTCAGGGTTTGGGTTTCTTCCAATCGACCCTCGAGGTCTGGATCTCTTCAAATTAACCCTTAAGGTCGGGAATATTTGGAATTGACTCCAGGTCGGAATTACTTCTACTACTACCCCTCGACGTCGAGATATTCTCCTTGTCAGGATTTTTTCTACTTCGGCCCATCGAGGTCTGGATTTCTTTGAAACAACCCTTGAGATCTGAAATTCTTCAAATAGATCCACGATGTCTGGAATACTTCAAATCAATCATCGAGGTCGATACTTCTTCAAATAGATCCTCAAGTCTGGGTTCCTTACACTACAACGACCCCTCGAGGATGGCTAAACCATCAACATTGACCCCTCGAAGTTGAGACTTCTCTCACATTGACCCCTCGAGGTCAAGTCTAGTTCCACATCAACCCCTCGAAGTCGAGATTTCCTCTACTATATCAACCCCTAGGATCTGGATCCCTTCAACTACATGGACCACTCAGAATTTTGGAATTCTTCTACATCGATCCTCAACACTTACACTTCGAGTTTTTGAGGTCAAGATTTTCTTTGCCACATCAAACCCTTATGGTTTAACTACTTCTTGGGACAACGATTGATCCCTCGAGGTCTCAAAAATTTACAAATTGGCCCATGGAGGTCAAAAAATTCTACAAACTGACCCTTCGTGATCCAAAAATTCTACAATTTACCCCCTCGTAGTCAGGGTTTCATCTACATTGACCCCTAGAGGTCAGACATCCTCCACTAACGACCCCTCGCGATCTGGAATTATTGTACACCGACCCCACAAGGTCTGGATTACTTCTACATCGACCCATCGAGGTCTGATATCCCTCGAGGTTAACACATTGGCAAATACACTCTCGAAGTTATGATTTTCGCATATACACCTACGAGGTCTGAAATTCTACATGCAGATCCTTAAGGTCTAAAAGATTTCACATGGGCCCACAAGGTCGGTAAGTCCTTCAAATTGACCCCTTGTGGTCCGAAAATTCTACAAATTAGCCCCGCACGGTTTACAAACTCTATCCTTCGATACTCAACTCCATAAAGCTCACTACAGCTCAAATCCTCGATGTACTAACAGAGGAATCGGGATACATCTTTCGCATATTGATGTCTTCTGTCAAAGGTGCAACGACAAAGACTCAAGCAAAATACGAGGACCTAAAAACCTCAAACCTAGACAAAGCACAATATGTAAATAAACTAAATAGAGCACATGGACCCATCAACCCATGCTCCACTCTCCGGAGGGGGACATTTTGGTACATATGGGTCTAACCCAACAGGTTGACCCGCTAAGCCTAGACACGGGCAAGGCCTGACCTGACCCTATCAAGTCAACCAGTAGCCTAATTATGGCATTAAGCCAAAGGAAAGGGAGTAACTCCACTATAACTCCACCATTACTACATCACTAATCCACATCCTTCCCAATTATGGAAACATTTATGGTGATTTTCCAGCATTCAAGGCCCCCCATAACGGGCCATGGCACCACCTTATATATTGGGTGGTGTCTGTCTCGAATAAGGTACTTATTATACACCCACCTCATCTGTTTTTCTCTACGCCTAAAGAGTATTCATGTCTCCCCTTTGCAGGTATTGCTCTACTGGATCAGACCTCCACCATCGTCGGGTTCCCCGGATCTTGGTAATAAATGGTTATCACAAACTTGTGATTGACTGAATTTATTACTCCATAAAAAATGATTTATTAAAAAATCCTTAAAAATATATTTAGAAATTAGATTTATCCATACAACTTATACATATAAATTAGTTGACTTTACATGTCAGCATATGGAAGAAGAATAAGAAAATCGAATATCAAGGTCTCGTTTGGGAAAAGTTGTTAAGTAACTCATGTTAGTGACGCATGATCCTCTAAATTTTAACAAATTCGGTTATGTTCCTGTAATTGTTACGGTCATCCCGAGCGGGTTGTGACCCGGGTGACCCGGGGCTCCGGTTTTGTTCTGCGGGTCACGGTTTTGGGCGGTCAGTCAGCTCTCGAGGCTTATCTGAGCATTATTTCTGGGAATCCTTCGGGTTTTGAGGTCGTGTGGGTCCCCTGGACATTTTCGCCGGAAATATTTTTTGGGGTCGAGGGGTTGTCTCGGGACGTACAGCGGGCTCGGTAGCGCTCCCGGGACCTCAGAATGGGAAACCGTTTGTATATTTGGAATCGTGGGAACGTCCTGCATCTTTTTACGGAGTATAATATTTGGGTGGGGACGTTCGGTCCCGGGCGACTCTCGGGGCTCGGGACGGGAATCCCGGGGCTCGGGATGAAAATTTGCCGACGGCTTGGGTGTAAAGTATGTTATAACACGAGACGGATTTTATGTTGATATTTGTGGAATTTTGGCATGGCGGGATATGGATCCGGGTTAGTACGTCGGGATTTGCTCGGGCGCAGCGGGCCCGGTAGGATACTTTGGATGAGTAATTGAATATCTGAAAGATGTTTTGTGTATGATATGAGGTTCCGAGGGTTGTGGTCAGTTTTCGTTGCAATTGGAGGTCGGAAATTACGGTTGAGCTAAAATTGTAATTTTTGGGAAAGTTAAAGGATTAAGTTGCAATTAACCCAAAAGTGGGTAATAATAGGAAAAGAGAAAGAAAGGAAGTCGGCTGAAGGGATGAGATAAGGGACACTTGTCCCATGTTGGTAAAAGATGGAAAAAGAAAAGGAAAAGAAAAGAAAAAGGAGAAAATATAAAAGGAAAGAAAATACCATTTTCTTTCATTTTCTTCTTCTTCTTCCTCCTCATGTTGCCGCCATGCTTGGCCTCTTTCAAGCTCCATGGGTTCTTCAATTTTTGGCTGAAATCAACAAAGATTTGGATTCCATAAGTGGTAAGCTTCCTACTTTCATCTCTTTTCAAGATTGCAAGCTTAATTTCCTTGGAAAAAGAGGAAGAAAATGGAATTAGATGTTGTTCTTTGCTATGGGTTTTAATGATTCTCTTGCTTCCAAATTCAAGTATGTTGTTCTTGGTGTGGAGAGGAGTAAGAATCCATGTTTAGATTTTGGAAAAACATCATGGAGGATAGAAACATATTTTGGCGAAAATTAGGGTTGTTTCTAAAGTTGATCATTTGTTGTGTTCTTGGATCATGCTTTGGATATGTTGTTCCTTGCATGATTCGGTCACCCAGGCGGGTTGTGACCGGGTGACCGGGGCTCGGTGTTGGCTGCGGGTCAAGTTTCTGGACGGTTATTTGGTTCCCGAGACTTATCTGAGTATCATTTCTGGAAATCCTTCGGGATTTGAGGTTGTGTGGGTCCCCCGGACGTTTTTGCCGAAAATATTTTTCGGGGCCGGGGGGTTGTCTCGGGACGTACAGCGGGCTCGGTAGCGCTCCCAGGACCTCAGATTGAGAAACCGTTTGCGGATTTGGAATCGTGGGAGCGACCCGGAGGTTTTTACGGAGCATATTTTTCGGGACATGACGTGCGGTCCCGGGCGACTCCCGGGGCTCAGGCGGAATCCCGGGGCTCGGGATGGAATTTTTCCGACGGCTTCAGTGGAAGGTATGTGTTATTTTAAGATGGATTTTATGGTTATTTTTGTGGAATTTTGTCGTGACGGGATTGTGACTCGAGTTATTGTGCGGCGCGCGGATTTGTTCGGGTTCAGCGAGCTCGGTAGGACGCCACGGAAGGGTAAATAAATATTTGAAAAATGTTTTATGAATGTTATGATATTCTGAGGATTCTGGCCAGTTTTGGGTTCATTTGGAGTTCGTTACCTATATTTGGGGTTTTAATTGCAAAGATTTGGACAATTGGGGGTTAAGTTGCGATTAACCCAAAAGTATTAATGTTTTGGGCCAGACTTGGGCTTGAGGCGGCAGCAGCCATTTTGGGTGGACACTTGTCCAATTTTCATTTAAGATGGAAAAGAAAAGAATTATAAAAGCCTTAAATCATCTAAAAATTCAATTAATTTCATTTCTTTTCTTTCTTCTTCTTTCTTCTCTTCTCCTTCCCGAAACACTTCAGCCATGGCTACTGTTCATCAAGCTTCTCCTTCTTCAATTCTTGGCTGAAATCAACAAGAAATTGGATTCTTTAAGTGGTAAGCTTCCTCTCTTTCTCTCTTTTCAAGTTGGATGCAAGTTTTGGGTAGGAAAAGAGGAAGAAAATGGATTAAGGGTTTGTTCTTAGCTACCATCTAGGATGATCCTCATGCTTCCAAATTTAAGTATGATGATCTTGGGAAGGAGGAGTAAGAATCTATGGTTAGATTTTGGAAAAACATCATGGATGATGGAAACATAATTAGGCGAATTTTTGATGGATTTTCTAAAATGGTGTAGAGTTGTGTTCTTGAATCATGCTTTGGATATGTTGTTCCTAGCATGATTCTAAAGCATTCTATGGTTTCAATTTGATGGAAAGTATGTTGTGTGGAAAAGCCCCAAATTGAGTGAATAGTACAATTAGGGTTTATGTTGAATTATGGTGATTTGGGTGAAATTGGTTAGTAATCAAGGTTAAGAAGTGTAATTGGTGTTTAGTATGATTAATTGGAAGCTTGAATGGTTTGATTTGGAAATGGGGTGAAAAATTAGTTAAGGGCCGAAATGCTCAAGTGGTTCTTTTTCCATGTTAGTGTTGCATTTTGGTTAAATTGGATGGTAAATTGGTATTGTGGATGAAAGTAGATGCGTTATGGCGTTTGAAATATCATTTTCGGGTTAGAAATGAGAAAGTTAGGTTTATGCGGGTTTTCCGGGAAAAGTGTCCGGAATACGGGTTTGAAGGTGGAATGTGTTTGTGGGTGTTGGAATAACAAGGTTCTAGCTCGGTTCGTAAACCGAGCTTTGTGGACTTTGCGGGAAGGTGCGGGTTTGTGCGGAAATTGCTTTACGGGGTTTGTTTGGGTGTGTTGACCTAATTATGGTTGTACAGAGTGATTCTCGCGTTGGTGGAATAGCGTGGAACCGTAGGAGCCAAGTTTTGCGTTTGGTCGGGAACCGGATTTCCGAGTTTTGGGGCTGGAGCGGCGTTTCGAGGTAAGGGCTAAATTTGGTAAAAATGTATGTTTGTTCCGTTCCAAGGCCCGGAAGACCTTAGAGGTCCAGGTTCTTATTCTGTTCTGTATGTGTATATCAGGTCTGATACTTATGTTTTTATTTGTGCAGTGTTATTATTATTTGTTCTGATTCTGTGATGATACCCGTATGGTTGGAGAGACCGCGGGTGCTCCTTGGTTATGTTCTGTGTATCCGCACTGAGTGCAGTGCATTGCTCGTGTGTCCGCACTTTGGAGGGTGCCGACACTTTATGTATACACGCACCGGAGTGCAGTATACCTCTGTGACCTACGACAGTTTGGGATCGCGACCCCGCAGTGCACCGTGCTTTCTGCTACATTACGTATATTTCGACCTCTTAGAGAGGCTGTCTTTTTGGGTCGTTCTGGCGGTTGGGCCGCATACGATGGATTCTGACTCACCTCTGACTTTGCATTCATGTATTTACATGTACATATATATATATATATATATATATATATATATATATATATATATGCGATTGTGCTTGTATCTGCTCTGTTTTGCAGGTTCAGTTCGCGCCATATGGGCAAACTACACTTTTACCTTAGCCCTTACTGGGTCCTTTCGAGGACTCACCCTTTCATTTGTTTACACCTTTCAAAGTTGTTACGAAAAACAAGCGACGGAATAGAGATCCGCGGTGCTTTCAATTTCTTGGGTTTCAGCAGCAGAGTACCACGGGCGGAAAATCTCCCGAGTGAGAAAGTTTCCGATTCCGCATAATAGGAATATAGGATCTGGTTTAATGGCTCAGTAGCTGTACCTCCATGCATGTAGTTTAGTTGATGTTTTTGTTTAATACGTATTATCTGAGACATGCTCTGCCTTTGTTTGTCTTCTGAGTCGAGGGCGGAGCCCCGACTTGCTTATATTGGAGTTGTTGTCATATTATGGATTTGGTGGTTACGGGTTGTGGTGATGTTTGATGTTTGACACCATGAACGCATGTTTGGTAGAAGTTGGAGTTACTAGTATGCTTGCCTTGAATGAGTATCTAGGTTGCTAGTTGCCACTTGGGCGTGTGTTACTTGAGCTCGATGCTCACTGCCGCGCTTTCCGCCGTAGGTTCCGGTTCTCGACGCCGCAGCCGGCTCCGCCTCCGCAACCGGGCGGGGTGGCTGTGACATGCATGATTCTAAGGCATTCTATGGTTTCAATTTGGTGGAAAATTGGTTGAGTAGGAAAGCCCCAATTTGAGTGAATAGTGGATTAGGGTTCATGGTTGATTTTGGTTGTTAAAGGTGAAATTGGTTAGCTTTCTTGCTTAAGTTATGTAATTGGTGGTTAAAGAGTGCAAATGGAACCTTGTTTGGATTGAAATGGAAGTTGGGTAAAATTTGGTAAAGGAGCCGAATTGTTGGATGAATCTTTTTCCATGTTAGGGTTGTGTTTTGGTTGTGTTGGTTGGTAATTTGGTATCGTGGGTGAAAGTAGGTTCGTATTGGTGTTTGAAACGTTGTTTTCGGGCGTTGGTAGCAAAATTCACCTTTATGCTTAATAGCGGGTGAAAGTGTCTGGAATGCGGATTTAAAGGTTGAGAAACGTTTGTGGGTGTATGAATAAGGATGTTCTAGCTTGGTTCGTAAAACCGAGCTTTCTGTGAATTTTTGCGGAAAAGTGCGGGATTGTGCGGGTTTGGTTTCTGGGGTTGTATTCTGACGTGTTTTGATTGGTTTATGGTTGTTCAGCTTAATTCTGCGTTGGTGGAGCAGTGTGGGACCATAAGAGTTCAGTTTGCACTTTTCGAGCGAGGAGTCGGGATTTCCCTGGAGTTGTGCTGCAGGGCAGTGTTTCGAGGTAAGGGTTCAACTTTTCTCGTTATGCATTCTGGAATGGGACATTATGTATACCGGGTTTAGTTGAGGCGGGTTCCGGGTTGAGGACGGTGGTTCGGTGATCCCGGGACCAGTCACATGGTAGGATACTGTTTGTATTTGTTCTGTTTCAAGGCCCGGGTGGTCTTGGAGGCCACGGGTTTATATGTTGTTCTGTATATCCGCGCTAGGCGCCGATATTTCTGCCTATACGTTTCGGTATATTATATTCTGTTTTGCATATGCATGGTGATACGTTCTGTTCTGAGACGAGACACGGATGGTCTTAGAGGCCACGGGTGCTCCTTGGTTACTGCTACGTGTGCGCACCGAGGTGCTGACATTCTGTTCGTATACACGCACCGGAGTGCGGTATACTACGTGACCCTACGACAGTTTGGGGATCGCGACCCCGGCCGGTACCGTGCTTCTGTATATTTCTGACCTCTTGGAGAGGGCTGTCGTTCTGTGATTATTATAAGGGTCAGCGGTTGGACCGCATGTGATGGGTTCCGGCTCACCTCTGACTTTGCATACATGCATACGTATATATATATATATATATATATATATATATATATATATATATATATATATATGTGTTTGTGTTTGTTACATTTTGCGAGTTCGGTTCAAGACACTTGTACAAACTGTATCTTACCTCAGACCTTACTGGGTCCTCCCGAGGACTCACCACTTATATGTTTACCACCTTTCAGGTTCACTGACAAGCAACCGGCGGACTAGAGATCCGCGGTGCTTTCTGTGTTTTGGATTTCAGCAGCAGCAGCAGTACCACGTGCGGGAAGTTTCCGGATTCCGCACTTAGGTATTTCTAGGGTTATGTTTAACGGCTATGTAGGTGTAGTTGCATGCATGTAAATCGGATCATGATTTGTATATGACGCATATTCTGGAATATATGATGATTCTGTATCTGTCTTCTGAGTCGTGGGCGGAGCCCCGACTTGCCCATATTGGTTAGATGTATGAAATGTTTTCGGTGATTTGGTTATCTTGAGTAATGAAAGGTATTCCATGAACTGCATGTTTGTTTGTTATGTTGGTTGTATACTTGCCATGTATGTGTTCTGTAGGTTGCAGGTCGTAGTACGACCATTCTGTTATTGCGGGCCGGGTCATGGGACCACTACACGTGGCGGGTTTCGGTAGCACCGATTCCGCGCTTTCTACCGTAGCTTCCGCTTCCGAACGTCGTGGCCGGCTCCGCCTCCGTAACCGGGCGGGGTGGTCGTGACAGTAATGCTCCTACTCCTCCCATCCCAGTAAAACTGTTACGTTTGTTTTTCAGCATTTAATGTATAATTTATTTCCTTCAACATTTTAGCATAAAAAATTAAATATTTTGTTTACATATGCTAATTCGATGTATCTAGTTTTAAAAAAAACTAAGAAATTTTTAACGAATTATTCCTAATAAAAAATTGAATCAAACACAAATTCAAAGACGGATTATGATTTTATATGGGTAAAGTGCACGGTTAGTCCCTTATCTTTCACTCCCGTCCCGAGAATCGCGAGCCCAAGCCTGTGAATCGGCGACCCAGGGTCATGAATCGGCGACGCAGAAGGGTGGAGGCAGTGGTGGTCAGTCGAGGCCGGATATGGTGATCGGAGTTAGATTGGGTGGGTAGATAGTTAGATCTTGAAGTTTAGGGTGTAAAGTGAAAAATAGAAAAAATTTAGTAACAAGAATTATGATTTTCCCTAAAAATTCCGTTAGAGTTAACAGTCACTTAATGGAATAGGACATGATTGAGACAAAAAACCAAAGATAAGGGACCCCAATAGGGCAAATTCTTAAAGTAGGACCTGATTTTGACAATAGTGAAAGATAATGGACTAACCATGCACTTTACCTTATATGTAACTGATACGATCACGGGTACGCTTGACGCGAATCCGCGAGATCGTACGGAAGCGCAGATCTAGCTCGGTGGAGTCGATTGAACAAAGAAGGATAGAGACGGCCACAGACACCTCCCAACTACGAGGTTGGGCAATATCTGCGATAAGCCTGGGGAGTATGGAAGATCTAGCACCTCTCAACTACGAGATTGAGCAATACTAGATATTAAACTTGATGATATTCAATCTATCAAGGGGAATGGCGGAAAATAGTAAGGGGGTGAGAACCGGAGCTTAAGGAATTGTCCTTCTTAAGCTTTACATATATTCTAAGTTATTCTAGGAGTCTGTTGTTCCTTTTATAGGGAAGGAGGGAACAGACCCTTACACATTTGCATGCATGCCAAAAGCATAAAGTGCTTTAACATGCATGTCATCCTAAAAGGTAAAAAGGTAAAAGCTAAAGTAAACAATATAATACTCCCAAGTGTCGGCTTGAAAGGAGGGAGTGTTCCAGATGGGATGGGAGTGGTTGGAGATGGTCGGCTGCTTTATTGAGCATAGGTGGCTTCGCTTCAGGGCTTCGCTGAATCGGAAGGCCTCTCACTGAAGGCTTCGCCTTCGCTCGGAAGCATTGAGGAGATGGCTTCGCCAAAAGGCCTCACCTTCTCCTGGGGGCTTCGCAAAGAAGACTACCTTCACTTTGAAGTCTTTACCTTGGAGTTTCTTGCTTGAGGGCTTCGCCGTGAGATTCCTCAGGAATGGCTTCGCCTGAGGGGCTTCGCCATTGTCCGGATGTCTTCGCTTGGAGAAGCCTTGCCTTGGCCTTGAGGCCTCTTGAGGAGTCCTCGCATAGAGGCGTTGCCTTCTCCTGGTCAGGTGATCGCCTGAACCATGGATCAGGCTGCCTGAGCCTATGAACCGCCTCGCCACGGAGTTGCTCCGAGCTTCATTCGCCTGCCTCTTCGTCTGGGACACTTTGTTGTTGCTTGCGGACCTCATGATCACATCAGTAACAGTGATGAAAAAATATTCATTTAATATTAAAAAATAAGTATACAAGTTTTCTTCCAATTTTTCATCCAATAAACATTAAATCAATTTTAAAAAGGTAATGGAACCCGTGACCCTATAACTTTAATTTGTGCATATCGTAATCCTGTTTTAAGTTTTTGTACCATTAAAATCTCATTTTTTAAGTTTTTTTTGCATTTGTGGTCCATTTCCGTTAAACAATAATTAAGTTTAATGGATCTTTGTGAAAAATTATAATTTTAGCCACTGAAAATTTATTTGAAAAATCTGTTTGCACCATAAGTTTAAAACTTAACAATTTAATCACCCCAAATAATTATAAGCTTAACAATAGAACCCAAAAGTTTTCGAATTTCACCTAAAACCACCACTCCCACTAGACCACCCCGACCACCGCCGGAAATTCCGGAACGGAGATAAAACTTCACAGGGGCATAGATCGGGCCCTATGCCGGCGAATCGTGGCCCTGGGCCACCGATTTGGGGCCTAGGCGAGCGATTCGCCGGACTCGGGCCTCGATTCGGCGGCCCTAGTCCCCGATCTATGCCCAGGTGAAGTTTCTTCTCCGTTCCGGATGTTTCGGAGGTAGTCGGGGGTGGTCTGATGGGTGTGGTGGTTTTAGGTGAAGTTTGAAAAAATTTGGGTTCAATTGTTAAGTTTATAATTGTTTTGGATGAATAAATTGTTAAGTTTAAAACTTAGGGTGCAAATAGATTTTTCAAATAAATTTCAGTTGCTAAACTTATCATTAAGGTCCGTTAAACTTAACTGGTGTTTAATGCAAAAACAACTTAAAAATGAGACTGTAATGGTACAAAAACTTAAAACAGGACTACGATAGTATATGAATTAAAGTTATAGGACCATGGGTGCACTTTACTCATTTAAAAAACTCCACCAAATTCTTAAAAAATGTGTTCTACACACATTTTTCATAAAATTTCATCAATAAACCATTAAATCAACCCTTTCACACCAATTTTTCCTCTCACAAACATCGAATCAATTCAAATACTTCACCAAATCTTTTAAAATTATCATAAAAAGCACCTAAAAGAAAACATCCTAATAATGCTATAGATTTTAACAATACGTGTCTTGAATGTACGGTCTCGTTTTCATCTATCCCCCATTGTAATGGTTTCATTACAAAGTTAACAAATTAATTAATGTTTTTAATAAATTACACGTTAAGGACAATAAGTGGACAAGGAAAAAGGGTACGACATACACCCTAGAGTAGGGTGTTCAAAAAATCCGCAAAACCGAGAAACCGAACCGAACCGCATGATCTGAACCGAAAACCCTGTGAATCGAAGAAACAGATAACCCGCGGATTCTAATTTTACAAACCTGCGGATACCCGAACCGATCCACATATGTCTATTTACAAAAAAATTATCTAAAATTGTTTACGTCATCTCAATTTTCCTTTAAATTTCTTTTATATTATTTGTGAAAACTCATTACATACAATAATGATACATGATTTGCAATGTTATATTGTTGCTCTATTTATGCAAACTACTTTTTCTTCTTTTTGTTGCTCTAGATATATACATTTATGATACAAAATTTTAAAATATCTCTAAGTATATTGAAAGATTTTATAGGATAAGTATCTAAGGAACATATGCGGATACCCGCGATCCGAACCGCAAAAAACCGTGAAACTCGGGTACCCGCACTGGACTGGGGGGATACTATTTTTCCAACTATACGCCCCACCCCGCCCCTTGAACACCCCTACCCTAGAGTTGATCATTGTGCAATGTATGATTGTTAATGGGAGTAAATTCCGTATATAGTCCCGTAAAAATAATTATTTTCCGGTTTTGATCATATTTTAAAATCTTGTCCTGTTTTGGTCCTATCTAAGGGTTCGTTGTCCTATTTTGGCCCTTCAGTCCACTGATGTCGTTACTTTTAACGGATCTCTATGAAAGTACCATTTTGCGCTCTTCGTAGTTCCTACTTCGGTCCTTGGTTGTGTTAGGTGGGCAATCTGACAGCAGAGAGGGATGAAGAGTGTCTAACGGATTGATCTGAGCGGCGGCGGCCTTATAGAGCAGATGCGGGCTGTCGTGGCTTGCAGTGAGACTAGGCTGCGGCGAGTAGCTAGGCCCGTGGTGCTAGCGCCTAGGCAGTGTGGTGGCGGAGAGAGGGGAAGCAGCAATGGAGCGGCTGGTTGCTGGGCTATCTCCACCGGCGACGAAGAATGCTACAGCCTAGAGCGAACGGAAAGGCAACTGACAATGACAGTCATATGCAACAACTCTTTGGGTATTGATAATGATTGCTTCGCCTCCTTCGGCCACCGCGGAAGGAGGAGAGCCGCCGAAAAAGATGTTTCGCCTCCGCCGGCCACTGCGCAAGGAGAGCTCCTGTCTGCAAAAGTTCCAGCTTTTCTCGCGAAGGCTGTGTTCTGTTAATCATGAGGGCAAAATGGTACTTTCATAGAGATCCGTAAAAAATAACATCAATGAACGAAAATGACCAAAATAGGACAACGAACCCTTAGATAGGACCAAAACTGGACAAGTTTTTAAAATATGACCAAAATAATAATTATTTTTATGAGACTGTGTACGGAATTAATGGGTTGTCAAAATGAAAAAAAATTATTCTCATACCCTAACCAAACAAAGGATTTGGTGGATTATGAAAATCAACTTAATTAATATTCTCGAAATCCTCAACCAAACACCCACTAGTGTTATCCGAATATCCGTTAACGTGTAGGGATCACAACATCAACCCAAGAAATGGCTTGTGCAATTCCTGTCCTCACCGCCATCAATTAACACAAGTCTATATAATTAGATTTGCGGTGTGAACAATTAATTAAAGACGTTGTGCTCTAATATTGGAGCACTAACCAACTATTGCTTCTAATTGGAAATGATGAAAGAGGATTCTTGCATATCAAAACACATAACACTCCTAACCCAACAACAGATTACAGAAGTAATAATGAAGATAGAAAGGCATTATAATTCTGGGTCCATGTATATTTTCTCCATCTTTGCAAGCTGGACAGCAATATCAGTCTCCTGCATCAGGATTTGTAGCAAACTACTATTTGTCACCTTGTAGTTTGTAACCTTTACTTGTTCACATCCACATAAATCATTTCTTTGCTTTATTCCCCATTTTCCTTCTAGGATGGATGGTCCTGATTCTCAATACTGTCTTATCTACAAAGTGGATAAATTGTTTTCCTGTTTACATAAGAAGCTGATTTCCCAGCTCATGCATGTGTAGAGAGAGAGAGAGAGAGGTGAGGGAAGGGTCCCAGACATAGGAAGGCATCATGGGATGTGGTGAAGGCGTATGAATATGATGGGGAACATGTGGTGCTTTGGTGGACCAAAAGGTTTTCAAAAGGCAAAATTTTAACAGCTAAAGATGGGGACTTGATTATTATAAGAAACCCAATCAGAACATTTCCAACCCATGTAAGTACAAGTTCTATGCTCTCACTTTTTCCTTACCCTTTTCCCATCAAAAAGAAAAAACACTTTTTACATTGTTTTTTCTTAGGAAAACTTAAGAGGGTAGTTTTCAAGGACACAAGCTCAATTGCTCCAAGTACCCATATGGATTTGGCATCTGGGTTTTGTACTCTGGGTTCAGAGGAAATAAAATCTTGCATCTTTAAGGAGATCTACACACAGCAAGTGTAATCAAAAGCTTCTCTGTCAATTTCCAGAAACAAACAGGAAAAAGAAGAAGAGAAAGCAATAGGAATTCATCTTAATCACTGATGGTTTCTGAAAACGTGAGGGACAATATACTGATGGTTCCTGCAAAATCCCCTCATCATCAAACTCCTGGCTGCACATTGTCATGTTCTTTCAGGAATATTAGTCAGGCAACCATCTCCATATCTGCTACTAGAAGTGCACTTTTGTTTAATTTGGGGAAACAGACAAATTCACAGCTTGTATTGTACTGGATTACAGGAGTACAATTTTACCACGCTATCTTATCGTTTGAAGGTAATTTTCCAGTGTGTTCTCTCGATGAACTTTTGATTTCAGCCTGAACTGATCTCAGGCGGCAGGTAGGCTTAGTACTTTTGACGCCACGTTGGTGGAGGGAAAAAGCCCAAGTAGTATATTTGCAAGATTAGGGTAGATAGAGAGAGTAAGGAGAATAGTTAAGGATTAGAATTAGCATTTCGCCAAATGTGGCACTCGCGTCGCGTTGCCATTGCCATGCCGATGATGTGTTGGCGTCAACGAATATTTTCTCATTGTGCCGTACATTCCCGAGCTAGCTAACACTTAAACAAGATTTCTAGTAATATACTTTCAGCGTGCACCGTGACACGTGCTTCAAAATTGTGTCTATTGAAAAAAAAAAAAACATGTCGCTGACTGTTACCATTTTTACAAATAAGACATTGTTAAAATGACATTATGAGATAGAAAACATAAACCACTACTTTTTTTCATCCTAATGTAACCGATACATTTGATTGCGCAGAAAGGACGTAGAGAATTTGAGGAGTTTACCAACTTTGTTTCTCTTTTACAAATTGTAACTTTTTTTTTACTACTAAGGACTTTGGAAACACACAATTTTCAACATTTAATTTATAATTTTATCTTTCAAACAATTTTAATCATAAATTCAAACTGTTTTACATAAATGGTGATTTGATGTGTCTAGTTTATATATTTTTTTCAATCAAGCAATTATTTAGATAAGTTGAAGTCAAATGAACATCAAAGTTCAAACTAAAAATATTATGAACATGAGGTGTATTTTTATGATTTTTAAAATAAAAATGTATTGTTGCTTTTCAAAAAAAAAAAGGTTAATTTTAATTACAAACTTGGGTACACTAATATATGTTTTAAATTTCAATTTAAATCTTTCATTTATAAAAAATTTGCACTCCTTGGTCATTGTTTTTAATTTTATTTGTACAGTTCTTGATGTTCTGAAATATATGGATGTGTTATTTTCCAAAAACTTCGAAAAATATCGAAAAAGATTTTAAATGGAAATGAAATTTATGGGAGGAAAAAGTGGAGGAATATAATTGATTTCAAATTTCAAAATTTAATTATTTTTTTATAAAGATAAATAGTGCAAAACAAAATCCTAAAAATTATATTTAAAAAATGTATATATTGCAAATTATGATACACATGAAAATAGTTTAACGTTAGATGTCTAAACACGCATGAAAAAATTATAAATTAAATACTATAAAATAACTAAAATAAATTGTGTAATCTTACGGAGATAGTTTTTTGTCGTAACAATAACATTTCATTTTCCTTCCAAAGAAACTTTTTTTTTAAACCAATTTTGCTAACTTACTATCAATTCCCTTTAATCGTAAAACTGAAGCCATCAAGATTTCTACTTAGGTAAATTTGTCAAAAACAGATATATTCATCTGTTCTCTTGAAATTTCATGTCCGGACAAATTGACAATTATTTTATGATAGAGATTAATGTATTCGTTTCAAAAGTATTGCAAAACATTTCTTTTCGGGATGTCTCAAAAGTAATGCAATATTTCCATTTTTGGCAAATTTTTACATACTTTTAATTTACCAAATCATCATAATTACCTCTAAAGTTTAGGAAATAAAACACAAAAAACGGTCAATATGGATCTCTTTCTTATCCAAATAAATTTTTTTATGTAATAATAATATAATTTCATTAATCTATTCTTAAAATATTTATCTTTATAGTTTAATTATGTTTTACTGTTCTTTTTGGATTTATGTGTTTGATTACATATTTTAATATAAAAAAAGTAAAATGAGAAAATCAATATCAAAGTTTTTTTCACCTTAATCTTCATGTCAAGTTAAAGTGCTACAAATGGGATGGAGGGAGTATTTAACAAAGTTCCTATAACTGTAATACTTTCATAAGATATAATTAAAAAGTTAAAACCTACTGTATCATTTTAAAAAAAATGTATGAATGATTTGTTTTTGCTGTTACAAAATAGCAGTAGAGTAGAAGCTAGTCCCACAAAGCTACTTTTTCATAGAACATGCTTTCTCAATTCTCATGTCTCTTGTCTAAAAGTGAGATGATGTATTTGTGCCTGCCCCGTCTAAATGACAGACACCAGTAAAAAATGCTTGCAAATACGTACCCCTAATAAAACAAAAGCAACAATTACATTACTGTGGCTCATGAGGACAAATTTCAGAGACCTTAAAAAAGAAAAACAGAGGAGGAGGCCCCACATTCCATTCTCTCTTCTCATTTTCAAAAAACATTTCTTCTCCTCTTCTCTGCCCACTCAGCAGAAAGAAAGAAGCAGGCCTCTCTCTCACATCTCTCTCTCTTTCAACGCCCATCTCATGCCTGCAGCCAAAAAGCTAAAACTGCAATCATATTACAAACAAGTAGAGCAGTTACTCATCTCCAGCTATTTATTTACACCCCAACTTCCCTGTCCTCCACTTACTCAGCAATCCTAGTAGAGCTTTCTCACTCATTCTCTTCTGCTCCACTATTATGACCATGAACTCTCTGACATGGAAAGCCATGGCAATGCCTGCTGCTTTTTTGCTCTTCATTTCCTTTTCCATGGAGGCTGTTGGATCCTCTCCATTGCACCCTGACGAGATTGTGCAACTTCCTGGACAACCTCATGTTAACTTCCAGCAATTCTCAGGCTATGTCACTGTGGACGATCATAAACATAAATCTCTGTTTTACTACTTTGTGGAAGCAGAAGTGGATCCAGATTCAAAGCCCTTAGTTCTTTGGTTGAATGGAGGTCAGCCCACAAAAATTGAGTGGAAATATTAAAAAAAAAACAACTAAATTCTTCTAGAATTCTGGGTTTTCTCATTTCTGAAGAAATGGGTTCTGGTTTTAATAATGTGTTTAATGCAGGGCCCGGTTGTTCTTCTCTAGGTGTGGGAGCATTCTCTGAGAATGGCCCTTTTAGACCTGCTGGAGAGGGTCTTGTTAGAAATGAGTTAAGTTGGAGCAGAGGTAAATGAAGATCTATCTTCCATTTCTTGAGACTGGCCTTTCTAGACCTGATACATGTTTCAGTGACACACTGAACATTTGATATTTACAGAAGCCAACATGCTCTATTTGGAGTCACCAATTGGAGTGGGATTCTCATATTCCTCTAACACCACCTCTTATGTTGCAGTGAATGATGAGACCACAGGTATGCCTAAATCAGGAACACCAAAGAAAGAAACTTTCTTTTTTTCTGGCTATAATTCATTTTATTTAAAGGATCCGGCATTATTTCTAAATCTTTCTTGGTTTTCCAATGACAAGCCAGAGACAATCTAGAATTCATGATTAGATGGTTCGTGAAGTTTCCTCACTACAGGCACAGAGATTTGTTTCTGACAGGAGAGAGCTATGCAGGTTTAAGTTTTCTCAGTCACCTGTCTGCTGGTTGTAAAAGTAAATTTTCCTCCATGATAGTAATAATTTCACTGACATCGCAATCTCATCTCAACTTTCAGGCCATTACATTCCTCAACTAGCAAAGCTAATGGTTGAAGTCAACAAAAAGGAAAAACTTTTCAACTTAAAAGGCATTGCTGTGAGTATAATCACTGCCTAGCTAGCCACTTCTTCCTTCAATGATACTTGGTTCTGATTCAAGCTGATATACTGGAACAAATCTACATTGCTTGCAGCTGGGAAATCCAGTGCTTGAATTCGCAACAGATTTCAATTCAAGGGCGGAATATTTCTGGTCACATGGATTAATTTCAGACACAACGTACAGATTGTTTACAAAAATGTGCAATTACTCAAGATATGTTGGGGAGTACTATAGGGACTCTGTTTCCCCCATTTGCTCCAAAGTGATGAGCCAAGTGAGCAGAGAAACAAGTAGGTTTGTGGACAAATATGATGTTACGTTGGATGTTTGTATCTCTTCAGTTCTCTCACAATCAAAGATTTTGAGCCCTCAGCCCGAGGTAAACATACAGATTCAATTCACTGTGTTTTTTCCCTTTTGTTCTGATTTTTGCAAAAAAAAAAAAGTTAGTTTGACAAATATGAATATACTATTTTTTTTCCTTTGGAACTTGTGTTTCAGCAAGTGTCTGAAAGGATAGATGTATGCGTGGAAGAGAAGATTGTGAATTATCTAAACAGGAAAGATGTCCAAAAGGCTCTCCACGCCAGGCTTGTTGGGCTCCACAGATGGACTGTCTGTAGCAAGTAGTAAATCTTATTCTTCACCAAGCTCACTACTTTCTTCTCCCTTCTCATAGCGCATGCTTTTCTCTTTGACTCTACTCATCAAGACAATAACTTGCCTTGAAAGGCAAACATATAGGCTCCAATAGTCCTAAAACATGTGATGCTTGATTAGTCTATCTTGTAGGTGTTGAATAACAAACCAGTTCTTTATGATTTCAGTTATTTTATTGCAGCATATTGGACTATGAGCTGGTAAACCTAGAGATCCCTACCATATCCGTAGTAGGTTCACTAATCAAGGCTGGAATTCCGGTCTTAGTATACAGGTAAGTAACTAAAAACAAAATCTCATAGTGGCGTTTGTAATAAGAATGAAGTAACTCTTATGAGGAATTTCAAATAATCACCCCACAGTTTGTGTAGCGGAGATCAAGATTCTGTGATTCCGTTGACCGGGAGCCGAACCCTGGTTCATAGACTTGCAAGACAGCTGAACTTGAACACTACAGTACATAGTTTGGTTCCAAGGAAAGCAGGTAGCTTTCTTGACCTAAAAGATCCAACCTTTTTTATGCCATACAGTCATAAGTTGAGAGCTGAACCATCTGATGGCTTAAATGATCTTTCCTGTCCTGTATGGGTGGCAGGTTGGAGGTTGGACACAAGTTTGGGGTGGAATGTTATCATTTGCCACAATCAGAGGTGCCTCTCATGAAGCTCCTTTCTCACAGCCTGAGAGGTCCCTCGTGTTATTTGAGTCATTCTTAGGAGGGAAGCCTCTCCCTGGAGTTTTCTCAGATCCAAATTAAGGTGGTTCACTTCATTCAATTTTGCTGCCAACTACAAGGCTAATCTTTGGTTCCCTTACTGGGGACCAAAACTTCAAAAGGAAAGCAGAAAAAAACAAAGCCTGTTTTACTTGTGTTGGTGAGTGCAATGTACATAGATGTCCTCAGAGGACTTCCATTTATCTTTGTTTTGCTTTGTTCTGTTTTTGTTCCTTTCTTGTTTTTCCTTTTTGCCCCTAATCTGTAGATCATTAGATTGGAAAGAAGATACGCCTTTTAAAAAAAAAAAGTTATGAAGGGATCACGGCCATGTTTAAGTTTGGGACAAGTATGTAAAGTGTTCAGGTAAGAGTTAAGACCGGAAATGTCTGAAGCAGATCAAGGGAATAAATCACGAATAGACCGCTAAAACTTGAAGCTGACTCAATTTGGGCATTCATCTTATTTTCTGTCTTGCCGTTTTCAGCTTTCGTGTATGGCTGGCTGAATATTATAAACCTATGGCGAGTCGACAAACATGTCAGTAGCTAAAATATTGTACAATCGATCTGAACTAGGCGGTTCAGCTGTGGCTAACATTGAGTCAGGGACAAATTTGTTACGAAACGCATGGTGTAACAAGTGGAAGACAAAGGAGTAATCATTGGGAAATGAGCAAGGTTTCAGAATGATGATGCCAGGTTTTAAAATGAGCATATGGACACCACAACACACTAATTACAAGGATGATGATGGTCGCTTTCAGTAATTATGGCCAGAAACGAAATGGAGTTGTGATACCTCCAGACAATCAAATTGTGACGGGAGCTGGAACGTAGTTGCTACCGGAGCCTGAAAGAAGCAAGATACAGAAAACCTTTAGGTGCAGAGAAAAAAGGAGGAGATGTGGGTGTATAGCAGGTACCTTATTTTGGGTTGGTATCACCTCACTTATTGGATGATGTCAGGACTACCCTCATGCTGGGGAGAGTGTTGTCAGAGCTTTCCCCATACTGGGATTGCTGATCCCCAGATTTTAGGGACTGTCATATCCCCAAATAGTGGTGAACTGACATTACTTGACTGGCCATTTGACTTAGAATTGGAGTATGAATTGGACTTTGTCCATGTCTATCAGTCAAGACCATATCTATGACAAGTTGATACTTTCCCGCTAATATGACCATACAGCACTCAAATCTCATTTGGTTCGCTTAACGTTATACGGCGACTTCACCGTATAAACGAGTGGTCGTCTCGTAACGATAACGTTAACGATAACGCCTCGACTCATATATATATATATATATATATATATATATATATATATATATATATATATATATATATATATATATATTGCAATTTGTCTTTAGGGGCCAACAACAAAACATGGATTGTTTTTGTACGAAGGCGTGCCTAATATTTTACTGCTCTCCACATGATTACCCATCATGACACTGAAAGAAATTCAACAAGTTGGCTTGGGCATCCACTCTGTCAAATTATATTTCCACCCACCCACCAATAGCCATTCAGTCTGTTGGTTGCTCTTATCAATGAAATTGATGCTACATTAATTGAGAAATTACCAGATTGATGGCAGATTGTCATGCGTCTCTTGGTCAAGAGTATAATTCGAATCACCAAGAGAGTATAATTCGAATCACCAAGACTGCAAACATTCTTCAGAAGTTAATACCAGAGCTTAACAAGATTTGTGTTTCAAATTTGGGAAACTTCACAACCCACTGAGCAATGTGATGCTTTGATGAAGAATCTGTGCACTCCAAAGTAACCGAATAGAACCCTGATCATGTTGGCAGAACAGTATAGGCAAAGCTTCAAGCTTCTCTTCTAGCATTCACTGAACGGAAAAAGAGAAGAGAAACAGAAATGAAACAGAAATCTACCCTTGCATTTTCTGAGTCCACAAGTATATTTGCAACTGTTGATACAAAAAAATAAAAATAAATAAAAGGGTTCAAATTATTATAACCAACTCAAGCCTAATTAATACTACGACCAGGGTACATGGGTGTACTGGCGCAAGAAGGGCAGCCTCAAAACCAGGCATCATCTACCCAGAAAGCTTATATCTCCAATCAAATGGACTGCCGCTGTAGTGTATTCCCCCAGTTCCAATCCAAGTGCTACAAACAACATTCCTCAATAGACAACCGACTAAACGAGGGCCAGAGGATCAGCGTCTGGGGCACCACTGGTACCGTTCAGTACCGTCACGTTTCCATCAGAATCCACATCAACGATCACAGAATCCCCCTCTTTGATTTCCCCTGCAAGCATTTTCTCAGCCATGCTATCCTCCAGAAGTCTCATGATTGCTCTTCTCAGAGGCCTAGCACCATAGCTTGGGTTAAAACCTTCATCTACCACTCTTTCTGTGAATCTCTCTGTCACTTGGAGCTCTATTTCTTTGGTTTTAAGCCTATTAAACACCTCCTTAAGCATGATGTCGGCAATCTCCTTCACCTCTAGCTTGGTGAGCTGCCTGAACACGATCATTTCATCCAATCTATTTAAGAACTCAGGTCTGAAATATTGCTTCAGCTCCTCTGTAACCAGGCTCTTGATTCTATTGTAACTGCTATCCTTCTCCTCAAAATCAAGGTCAAATCCAATTCTCCGTCCACCTTTCTCGATAACACTGCTTCCCACATTCGATGTCATTATCAAAAGGGTATTCTTGAAGTCAACAGTTCTACCTTTGCTGTCAGTTAGTCTACCATCCTCCAGTATCTGAAGCATCATGTTGAAGACGTCAGGATGGGCCTTCTCAATCTCATCAAAGAGAACCACGGTATACGGGCGGCGCCTGACAGCCTCAGTAAGCTGGCCACCCTCCGTGTAACCAACATATCCAGGGGGTGAGCCAATGAGCTTGGACACAGTGTGCCTTTCCATGAATTCACTCATATCGAGTCGGATCATAGCTTCTTCAGAACCAAAATAGTAAGCTGCCAGTGCCTTTGCAAGTTCCGACTTCCCTACACCGGTAGGACCAGAAAAGATGAAGCTAGCAATTGGCCTGTTGGGGTTCTTTAGACCAACACGAGCACGACGTATAGCCCTACTGATAGCCTTAACAGCTTCATCCTGACCAATGACACGCTGATGAAGTGTCTCCTCCATCTTGAGGAGACGATCTGACTCATCAGATGACACTTTATCCACAGGAATGCCAGTCCACGAGGACACAATATGTTGAATATCTACTTCTGTCACAAGAGGACCTCCATCTCCTGCTTCCGCCTCAGCCTTGTTCATCTCCTTGTCCTTATTTTGAATTGCAGTGATCTGAGCCTTAAGTTCAAGTTCTCGATCACGTAATTCACCAGCCTGTTCATAAGAAAATGAGTTTTCCCAACCTTGTCAAAGCTAAATGGAAGAAATGATACTACAAAGACAGCCAATGAATATAGTCTGATTTGCATAAAATAAATAAAAATTGTATCTTCTCAGTAAGGTGGATCTCACAGTCTCAGACTTTAACATTAAATTTGTTCATGCAAATGATTAAAAGCAACTACCTTTTCAAAGTCCTGATCACGAACAGCTTCTTGCTTTGATTTGTTTAACTGTCTCAACTCTTTTTCCAGCTCCCTAGCTTCCTCAGGAAGCTGCAATAAATTTAAATGGTCAAGATGTGTGCTACACAGCAGACCAAACAGCAAAAGTGAAATGCAATTTTTCGTGTAAAAATTCAAACCTGAGCATGACGAAGTCTAACTCTAGAACCAGCTTCATCGATCAAGTCAATGGCCTTGTCTGGCAGGAATCGGTCACTGCATCGTAAAGAGCATTGTCAATCAAGAAGCAGTAGTCAGTGTTTTTCATAAATCCAAATCCTAATATCAGAACAAAATTTGTCAAAGCAAATAGCTGAATAACAAGCACAGATGAAGACAAACAAGCATGATTAACAAAAAAAGAACCCTCAGAATAAGCAGAAGAAACCCCAGGAAGAAAACATTAGTGAATCAAGGAGAAAAAGAGACAAATGTCCTTTTTCAAAAGAGGAACTAACATCAGCTGAAACCATCAAACATTAGTCATGCTTTAAGTTCCTCAAGCATTAATTCATGGTCCATATTAAAATGCAACAAAAGTAATTTAGGGGGGAAAAATACACAAAAACATGCACTA
The DNA here is from genome assembly GCA_024586325.1 of Stellera chamaejasme. Classification (NCBI taxonomy): domain Eukaryota; kingdom Viridiplantae; phylum Streptophyta; class Magnoliopsida; order Malvales; family Thymelaeaceae; genus Stellera; species Stellera chamaejasme. Next base: position 4,225,464 of record CM044982.1, on the reverse strand, counting down.
CTACTTCTTAAGCCAGAATGACAGACATTTTTGCCATCCGAAAAAAAAACAAAACAGAAAAACAATATAGTAGTAACCAAGCAGAAGTAATGAGAAAAGGACAAGCCCACCCACCCCCTTCAGAGTGCATGTTTTGTTCAATTACAGTTGAAATTAAAATTGCCCTCCAAATGCCTTGGTAACCAAAAAGTAAATGATTGAAATACCTGATGTACTGATATGACAACTGTGCAGCAGAAATCAAAGCATCATCTGTGTACCGGAGTTTGTGGTGGATCTCATAACGTTCACGCAGCCCTTTCAAAATTTGTATAGTCTCATCCACAGTGGGCTCTGGGACTTTAACTGGTTGGAAACGACGTTCTAAAGCTGGATCTTTCTCAATGTGCTTTCTGTATTCGTCAAGTGTTGTAGCTCCAATACACTGTACAAGCACAAAATATAAGGCACAAATGTATACGATAAACAATAAGAATGTGGTTTAAATACTTAGTGCTTTCAGGGTTTGTGTGAGTCACATTCAATAGTAAAAATTTCTTTTGAAGTAGGAATACATGTTTATTATTTTGGAAAAATGAAACAATGAATGGTATGGTTGGGAGAGGGGGGGGAGTAAAGGCACACGCAACAACATGCTACCATCACTGACGTCATCACATTTTATGCCAGTGGCAAAATCTCAAGAATAATGCAATGAAAAAAGGCCATGGCAAGCTGTTATTGATTTTACTGTGCTTTTTTTACAGCATCAAAATACCTTCCCTATAACAATAACCATCAACTGATAACAAAAAGTAGCTTTGTCAGACCAAAAATTATTTGAAACCTCAAAAATGATAAGAACCCGGAGAAAAGAAATAATATGAAATGAATTTCATAAATCAAATACATTATTTAAGAAAATTTTTTGTAACTGTACAGCATTAAAGAGGGAAAAAACAGAAGGTTCAACATATCACTCTACAAACAGCAGCTTAAGCAAGTCTGAATAAACATGCAAACAAGAACCTATCAAACTTGTTCAGCACTTGGAAGATAGTAATTGTTGATCACATATGGGGCAAAAAAATTACCTGCAGTTCACCTCTAGCAAGAGCTGGCTTGAGGATGTTAGCAGCATCAATTGCTCCTTCAGCTGCTCCAGCTCCAATTAAAGTATGCACCTCATCGATAAACAGAATGATTTCATCACTCTGCTTAATTTCCTCCATCAGCTTCTTCAACCTTTCCTCAAACTCTCCACGGTATTTTGTTCCAGCAACAAGAAGGCCCATATCAAGTGTTATGACCTTTTAAAGATAAACATAAAATTCACCAAAAATAAAGAGGCAACCAAAATAGGGAAGTGAGCAGTAAAAAATATAAAAACCAACAAGCAGAAATAAGATTAGCATTTCTCAGGCATATGTATCCAGTAGAACGAATGCCATTATGGCCTGCAACAACAATTGCCAACTTATGGTCCCTCTTTCCTCTCACTCTGCCTCTTTCTGTTTTTCTTATAACTTTTATTAAGCAGGCCTCCATTAAAGTCCATCCTCAATGTGATAAGGTCTGAATCAAACTCTCAAGGTTGACAAACAATCAAACTGACATTCTAAAATCAAGAGGATGGGTGAAGACCAAGTAATACATTGATCAAACTCATTACCCATAATTAAATAGGTAAGAGCTGTATTGAGACATTCATTTTAGTCAAATGTACACACTATCTGAGATGCACAACTTCAGTAGAAGACAAATTATAGATTATACAAAACCAACATTACCTGTAATAGGTAAACTGAATAACTCCAATGTCAAGAGAGAAACATGAGCTAACAAATAGGCCAGAGCTGTATATAGGCAATCATTTTATTTAAACGTCCTCACTATCTGAGATGCCCAATTTCAGTAGAAGACAAATTATACAAACCATGAAACCAGTATTATTGCCTGTTATAGGTAAGCTGAATAACTCCAATGTCAAGGAAAAAAGAGCTTACCTTCTTCCCCTCAATAGTGTCTGGAACATCACCAGTAGAAATACGCTGAGCAAGACCTTCTGCAATAGCTGTTTTCCCAACACCAGGTTCTCCAATGAGGCAAGGATTATTTTTTGTGCGCCTGCCCAATATTTGGACAACACGCTCTATCTGCGTTTGCCTTCCAACAACAGGATCAAGTTTACCCTACAAAACACAGGAGAATATTCAACAACAATTGCAAAGAGACTCACTTCAGAAAGCGAAGGACTTGAAAAGTTCCACCACCTCCTCTGCCAATTTAGTTAAATTGGTCCCATACTCCTCAAGTGTTGGCATTTTATTGGTTCCAGTTTGGTTGCCAGAAATAACACCAGCCATGTTATCACCCTCACCAACCATACGGATAACCTACTCAATCCCCAAAAAAATAATTTAATGAATATATCTCAAGATGGAAAGTAACACTGCTTTAAATCAAGCTAGAAAAATACATGGATAAACTCCAACCTGTGTACGAATATGACTAGGATCAGCTCCTAGATTCTCAAGAACCTTTCCAGCTACACCTTCACCTTCACGGAGCAGCCCGAGAAGAAGATGCTCTGATCCAATATAATTGTGTCCTAAAATTATAACAGACCAAAACGTTTCAGTGAAAACAGTTCAGCTCATTTAAAAATTAAAACAAAAAATATCAATAAACTTTAGTTTTTGGCAGAAAAATACATAAGCAGATAGGTTAAAAAAACCTGAAAGATATGGTGCATGAAGTTGCAATCAAAAGAACTTTTGAACAAAACCAAGCAATATTACCAAGTTGGCGTGCTTCCTCCAGTGAAAATTCCAAGACACGTTTTGCCCGAGGGGTGAATGGAATCTCAACAGCGACAAAACCACTACCTCTTCCGATGATCTTCTCCACCTCTACTCGTGCATCTTTGAGATTTATTCCCATAGATTTAAGCACCTTTGCAGCAATCCCAGTACCTTCACCAATAAGACCTAATAAAATTTGCTCTGTGCCAACAAAATTGTGGCCGAGCCTTCTGGCTTCCTCCTGAGCAAGCATGATTACTTTAATTGCTTTCTCAGTGAAGCGCTCAAACATGGCTCTGATCACAAAACGGCTTGCCCTTCTTGGCTGGATCATGAGAGCAACACGAACCCTAGAATGAAAATCTTGTCTTGGCCTGAACATGCTATCCAAGGGATTGGCAGTCCTTAGCCCATTATAGCTAGTGAGTCTTAGACCACAAGCAGGAAAGCTGCTGGACATCCTGACTGACCTTATTAATTTCCCAGATTCCCTAGAAGGCCCATAGGTTCGACAGAAAACCAGAGACGGGACAAATGTAGACTGAGCTAAAACCTTATCCATCACCTCTTATGAAGCTGCAGGGTGAAAGCTGATATCAGAATAGAATCATAACTCACAGTTGCAAATAAGCAAATGGACAACACCCAAGAAAAACAAATGACATGCCCGTCACTAAAACCGAATTACAATAACTCCAAATGACAATCGAATTAAGAACTTAGGCTCATAGCTAATCCATTTCATTCAACAACAACAGAATCCGAACTAAACATCGACGGTACACCCAATCCAATGCACTAGCATGAAACCACCAACATCTAAAATCAAAGATACAACGAATAACAGACATTACAAACTAATAATCCAGCATACATGGCACAAAACGAGCTAGCAACAATATTAGAAGGAAACCGAAAAGAATCCATGAGCAAAGGTATCGGCACAAAATAAAACCAATCACCAAACACCCATCGCCAGTACAGTAGCGATGAGATGACCAAACAAAAACCCTAGAGCTGAGGCATTCAAAAGCATAGAATCTCAACGCCCCAAAATTAGCTGCAGACTCACCAAAATCGATTCACCGAAACCCCACAACTTCGATTGAAAATCAAATTTAAGTGAGGGAAATGAAGAAAAGGAGGTCTTTCTTTAGACCGGGCAGAAGTAAAAGGGGAAGCAAAATCCAAAAGCAACTGGAGAGGAGACGGCTTTAATCCTGTATTGTTCGGCCGAGAGAGGGCTAGCCAACACGGATGTGGTTTATTATCTTCTCTGCTCGAGCCACTTACCTCGTTAATTGTCTGCGGCACCGTCTACTGTTCACTAGTACTCTCTGCCTTTACACGACGCCGTTTAAAGCATAATGCACACACGTGGCAGTTTTGTTTCCATTGTTCTCCTTAATATTTGACGTGTATTTCTGGTAATGCCCTTTGTTGGTGAGCGCTGATTGGTTCGTCACACGATACAGCGTGGTCTCTAGATGGTCGATGAACTAGTCGGTCGAATGCGTCGCTGTAGCACAGCCGTGCACGAGAATGTACTAATGACGAAATATGACTTGAGGTCCTCTATATGGTAAACATGTAACAAAGAGGGCCTTACATTTTTTTGGCAGTTTTGATGATTGAGATGTTTCGGCGTTAAAATAATATCTAGTGGTTGAGTCGACTATTTTTCTCTTCTGGAACTCTGTTTCAGTTGTCAACTCAATAGATGATACCGCCTCTTTCTTTCTCTCTTTTTTTCCAAAATTTTTTATGTACATCATTAAAAGTGTAATTAAGAAAATTTTCGAACATTAATTATAGAAAATCAACTATTTCAAATAGGTATTTACAAAAACAAAACCTTTGACAGTTATGGAGATCGCAATTTCCCTCCCTCAAATTTAGGTAAATCGATAATTTATTTTCTTCGACCATTAACTCCGTCAATCTAATTGTTAGATTATTTGATTATTTTCTCTAATTGAACTTCATAAATTTTGTTTGAAGTTTTTGTACCCTACACTTTAACCCCTTACCCTCACCAGGGTCCGACTTACCTCCACTTGGGGTTGGCCTCCGGTTCTTCCAATGCAGCATAGAGGCTGCCAAGTTACCTTGTTCTTTTTCTTTTTTTCTTTTTACGGGAATGACTTCATTCAAAAATCATGTGGTAATAGCCGATAACAGCCAAGAAGGGGCAGCTTGTCCCCAATCACAATAGTCTAGGTGCACTAAGCCATGGCGAGCTAAATAATGGACAGCATTATTAAGTTGCCGCCGAATGAAAGTAACTGAAAATAAACTAACAATACTAAGATGGAACTTGATATCATCTATAAGGACACCAAAGTAATATAGAAGGGTTCGAGAAATATGCAGCTCCGTGACAAGCAACTGTGAATCCGTCTCAAAAAGTACCTGATGCCATCCACTCCTACAAGCCTCCTGAATTCCCCAGAGAAGGGCCTGCGACTCCATATACAACACATCTGAACCACAATAGTCGAATCCATGCAAGAGAGTAAAAACAATAGAGCCCTCTTGATTGTGAGGTATGATAGTTGTGGCAGCTCTTTTCCTTTGCTTACAACGAGCAGCATCAACAGTAACCTTGATCCAATTTTCTGGTGGAGGTGCCCATTCTAATTGCACTTGCTGCGTTGGGGAAGGAGTTTTCCAGACTGCAATCCCCTCATGCGCCTTCATCCAACCTTCAACCTAATTGATTTTTATTACCAAAGTGTTTGGTAATCCACATCTCTGATTATGCACCACGCAGTTCTTGTTAGTCCAGAGGAACCAAGCAGCAACTGAAATGAGCAAAGCCGTTTTTGGATTTGACATAATTTTTTACCCGAAACCAAATACACCAATCCTCGTCATTTGGAGGACATTCTAATCCAAGGCCCCTCCAAATTTTCTGAGCCAACGGACAATCCCAGATAAAGTGACAGATTGATTCATCCCTTTCCAAACAAACCGGGCATCTTACATCAACCTCCAAGCCTCTGTGAAGCTTCTCCTCATTTGTCAGTAGCGCATCAGAGCACGCCCTCCGAAGGAAGGTATGAACTCTTGGCGGCAATTTCAACTTCCAAAAATCGGATTCTATAAGCGGAGTAGTCTAAAATTTTATAGCATACGAGAGGTAATATGCGGATCATACCGTGAATTGGCTCGATTCCTCCATTCCCCATGTGAAGCGATCGGCTTGAGCTCGCGAGCTAAGGGGGAGCGATTTAATTAAATCCGCATCCGTTGGGTGCAAAATTACATCCACCGCCCCCAATTTCCAACAATGTCGGATCTGATCTATGAAGTCTGCTATACACAAATGTAACAGGTCCGACCGCGGTTGCGTTATCATGTCATTAGGAAGCCTTTTGTCGTTCCAAACCGAGACATTTGCACCACTCCCTGCCTTAAAAGATCCCTACTAACTTTCAATCCCTTCCAGATAATGGAGCCATAATTCGGCGGGTGCTCAGCTCGAAGAAAAGAATCTTGCCAGTAATATTTGCCTCGAAAGACCCTAGAGACCAAAGATTGTGGCGATTGGATTAGTTGTCATCCCTGCTTTGCAAGCATAGTTGTGTTGAAGGCTTTAATATCTCTAAACCCATATCCACCAGATTGCTTACTCTTACATAGTCTATTCCAAGAACACCAACACATCTTTCTTTCTTCAATATCCGGGGACCAGAAGAATTTTGTGGACAAAGAACGCAACTCGTACACAATATCCGTTGGCAATAGAAGACAACTCATTAAGTGTGTAGGAATAGCTTGAATGACATCTTTTATCATAAGACCTCTCCCAACTTGAGAGAGCGTGGCGGCTTTCCAACTAGAAAGCTTCTCCGTGACTCGTTGAATAAAAAATTCATATTGAACAAGCTTTCAATGACCAAGAAGCTAGGGGAATCCTAAATACCTGTTTGCCACAAGAGAATTAGACGTACCCAGGACATGCAAGAGCACCTACCGCTGCACCGGAGAAACCGATGGGCTGAAGAAAACCACTGATTTTCAAAGATTTACCTCCTGTCTCGATGCCTTTTCATAATCATGAAGAGCCTGAAGCAAAGATCTGAGAACATTTGGGACATCATGAAGAAACAAAATCGTATCATCAACAAATTAAAGGTGAGCCTTTTCATAATCTGAGATACTCTCCTCGAAGTTCCACCCTTCTCAAAAGGCTAGACAGACCTTCTGTACAAAAAAGGAATAGAAATGGTGATAGCGGGTCTCCATATCTCAAGACACGAGAAGGTCTAAAAGATGCAGTGGGAAAACAGTTAATCAAAGCAGAAAAGCTAGTTGTTTCCACACATGACATAACTAAATTAATCCAAGTCAGAGGAAAGCCAAGACGGGCCATCATAGCACGCAAGAAACTCCATTCAACACAATCGTAGGCCTTCGTCATGTCCAATTTTATTGCCAGTGCCCCTTTTTTACGTCCCCTTATAGTGCCGATGTGGTGACATGTCTCAAGAGCAATCAGAGCATTATCTGTTAATAACCGACCCTGGACAAAAGCACTTTGTTATGTTGATATGATCTCACCCATAAGTGGCTTCAACCGATTAACCAGGACCTTTGAGACAATCTTATAAATAACATTGGAAAGGCTGATTGGTCGGAATTCACCCAACGAAGCCGGTTCCTTGAGAGCTAAGAATGTATGATTAATATCTGCAGGGATAACACCAGACACCAAAATATTTATGACAAAATCAGTAGCGGCAAGACCAAGAACACTCCAATACCTTTGATAGAAAAGAGGGGGATACCCATCCGGGCCTGGTGATTTCGACGGGTGCATTTGGAAAAGCGCCACCCATACCTCCTCGCGAGAGTAAGGTACAAGAAGACATTGTACCATTACAGGAGTCACCCTCTGGTCGATACCTGCAAGAACATCAGCAACACCAGCCTGACCTCCCGATGCAAAAAGCGAACTATAGAATCTGATAGCTTCCGACTTGAGGTCGTTGAGTTCCGTTACTATGCCGTTGGGCGTACGTGGTTTCCTGCCAGTTGCCGATTTGTGGGAAAAAGTTGTGTTACGGTCACCCTCCTGTAACCATAGTTCTTGCGATCTCTGGCCCCAGTACTCCTCTTCATGTAAGTGCAAAACATGAAGCTCCTTCTCCAACTTCCTTCTTTCCTCCAAATCTGCTTCTGAGGAAGAACCCACTAATGCTTCAATGCTCGCTTCAAGGGACTTTATCTGATTTGGAATTTTATGAAATTCCTTCCTATGCCACATAATCAACTGTTTACGACACCTTTGTTGGCTCTGCTTGAAGTGTGCAGAGTTATCTGACCAAGCATTCTTGATAATCTCTCCATATTTCAAGTCAGAAGTCCACATATTTTCAAATATCCATACCCGGTTAATCACTGGGGTTCTGCCCAAGAGATGTATCTCAACACCAAAGTGGTCATAACTATCATAATAGAAATTCCGAATCCAACATGGCCTGAAAAATCTGTTGCCACTGCAAATTGCCTAATGCACGATCAAGTCTCTCTTGGACAAAACTCCCGTCTACAACGGTTTTTGACCATGTGTATTTGGGACCGGAGAAACCAAGATCCTCCATTCCCGTTGTACCTATTGCATCATGGAATGCTAACATCTGAGCTTGACGTCGGGGGACATCACCTACCTTTTCATGTGGCCAGAGAATTTTGTTGAAATCTCCAACAACCACCCATGGCAGATTGGAAACCACAGCCAATTCGGCCAGGAGCTGCCATGAGTGACTTCGTCGTGCTTTATCCTGATCACCATAGAAACCGGTGAACCGCCACTCTGCTCCCAAAGCTTTAACCCTGACATCCAAATAGGTGTCTCCTTGCGAAAGAAGTGAAACCTCTCATGACGAGTTCCATAGCAAAGCAACTCCTCCTCGGCCTTGTGCGTCAACTGCCAACAAACCCGAAAAACCCAGCCTTCGACGAACTGCTTCCATCTCGACCGCCAACCGCCTTATCTCCATCAAAAATAGAAGGGTTGGTTTCTGATTAAGCACCATATGCCTCAAAGCTGAAACCTTCCTCCTTGCAACAAGACCTTGGCAATTAAGTGAGACACGCGACATACCTATGTGCAGGCCTAATCGGAGAGTGAAACCGTGATCAAAGAACGCCTCCGTGAAGGAACCTCCAAAAAACTCAACTCCAAAGCCTTAGCCGCCGCAGGGGAATTGGAGAAAATACAAATTACTCAATTTTAATACTAGATTTTTCAAAATTTTGGAAAACAAAGTTTTTTATCTTAAAAATTAATTACGTGATCAAATATTTAAAAACAGAATTAGAAATGAAAATTAGTTACCTTGTTCTTTTTAAATAGGTAATTTACAACAATAAAAATTAATGATTTCAAATAGGTAATTTATAGAAAAAAAACTTTGACAGTTATGGAGATCACAATTTCCCTATTTTAAAAAATCTACAAAACACTCTCTCAAATTTAGGTAAATTTATAATTTATTTTCTTCAACCATTAACTCTCAATCTAATTGTCAATTCATTTGATTATTTTCTCTAATTGAACTTCATAAATTTTGTTTGAAGCTTTTGTACCCAACACTTTAACCCCTTACCCTAGCCACTCAATCCATTTACTCTTTCACACCACCTCCTTTAGTACTACCACCACCAGTGGCGGAGCCATGTAGGGACATGGGTGGTAAATGCCAACCCAATATTTTTGAAAAGGTAGGAATATATAGTGTATATTTAGGTTTATTAGTTTGGGATTAATTATATATTCCCTTATGTTAATCCAAATTTAGAGTTCTAGTCCATTACATATTTGAAACTAGGTTATTGATAAAAAAAACTCAACCAAATCCAATATTCAAATATTAATTCTTAACATAATAATATATTAACTCATTCTATATGGTCTACATATCTATGACGGGTGCAAGATTTATTTCTATAAAATGTGTAAATGAAAAAAAGTTACATACACTACGTAGAAGAAACAGCTTTTGACGCGGCCTCTACCGCGCAAATGGCCGCGATAAAAAGCAGCTCGTGGTAAACGGCCGCTGGCAGCTGCCATTTTACCACGGCCATTTGCGCGGTAGAGGCCGTGGTAAGACCTCGTTTCCCACGAGGCCTCAGCTACCCCTCTTATCACGGCCGTTTACTGTGAATTTGGTCGCGGTAAATATCTCCTATATATACCTCCCCGAGCAACCCATCCATTTTCACACCCTTAACAATTTTTTCTCTCTCTCCACCTTTCTCTTCTTCTTACTAATCTTACGAGAGATTTCGGGGAACTTAGACATCATCTTTTGCTAGATTTATTTGAGGTAATAAATGTTCTATTTTTAATTAATTTATGTTTATTTATTGAGCAATATGAGTTGTTTAATTTTTTAAATTTACGTATTTGATTTTCTTATGTGGTTAAATTAAATTAGTTAAACTATAGTACATGTCTATGAAAATTGTAGTAATATATATTACTTTACAATTTATTTCAAAGTATTGGAATAACGTTGTAAAATTATATATTCTACAAAATTTTCAAAGTTAATATTGAATTTCACCTTAAAAGTTGTCACAGTTTAAGAGTTGAATTGTCAATTTTACAAAATTTAAGTAAAATTAAAATATGAACCTACAAAAATGTACAGTCAATGTCGACGTAATCGCCGAGTGGCACACCACATGAGTACCAACTAGGCCAAATCCCTATATAAATACTAATACAGGATCTCCACCCAGCAGTGAAAAAAAAAGTTGAGGAGCGCTCTCATGCGAACACCTCAGCGACACCTCAGATCCATATCAGCGCCACATGTGTGAACATGTTTTTTTTTGCACACATAGGCACATTAATTCATCCTACCATTTTTTATGCTACAACTTACCATTTTCATCTCATTCCATTTAATTCAATACAAGTTACTAATTAGGTATACAATATGGAAAGAACATAATACCCGTTTTCACAAATTAATGTTGTCATAATGCCACCATTCTCTCTCCTTTTTGCAGCCCTTCTCATTTCTTTATATTAATACTTGCATATTAATTCACACATTATATATGTTATTTCAAACTAGATCAATTTTAATATAAAAAACATAATAAAACTTATCGAAATTTTTTATTTGGTGTAATTAATAAAATGAAAAGAAAAGACTAAAAATAAATGGCAAAACGTGCATGATATGATATTTTTAAAAAATAATTATGAATCATAAAAGAAAAGAAAAAAAATGGGGGGTAGAATATTCTTCACAAATTTCACATTGTACTCGTATTCTTAGAAAAGTTACAACTTTGTAGAATATTTTGAATCATATTAGTAATAAACAATATTATTTTAATTATTATAAATTTGACAATTAGACCTAAAGTTTTTTAAAATAACGAAATCATCCCTAATCTTTTGAAAACATAACAAATTAAAATCATCCATGAACTTATAAACTTTTATCATTAACATATTAAAACAAAGCGGCTAAATTGATTAACTTATAGGGACAAAGAGTAAACTTTATAATTCGACCTATAAAATTTTACAAATTGACCCCCTTACTTACAAACTATATCAATATTATTGGAAAAATTACAAATTTGTAGTATATTTTGAATAATATTAGTAATAAACAATATCATTTTAATTATACTCCATCCGTCTTATAAAGAATGCAGATTGTTTTTGCTATTTGCACAGTATTTAATTTGTAATTTATTTTTATGTACTTATAGGCATGTAAAGTTAAATGATTCATATGTTTCTCGAAAAAAATTATTTGGTGTAATTAATAAAACGAAAAGAAAAAAACTAAAAATAAATGACGAAACGTGTATGATATGATATTTTTAAAAATATCTATGAAACATAAAAGAAAAGAAAAAAACGGGGGTCCATCTTTATGGCGCATCTGTGGGAATTCGGGCAAAAGACCATTGGATACCACACTTGTGCATCCTCATTCAAGGAAATGTCTCAAAGGAATAATGTAAGATTTTTCATAAACCCTCTAGGGCCATCATATGTCTTTCAAGACCATCACATACCCTCCGAGGCCATCAAAATGTTCTCCGGGGCCAGCAATATGCCCTTCAGTGTCATCAATACGTCATCCGAAACCATCAAAATGCCCTTTGGGGCTTGGTAAATGCCCTTCAGGGCTGAGAAACATTCTTGGGGAATAACTCCCAGGCCGAGTAACATGGCTGAGGAACATGACCAAGTAACAGTGTAAACTTTACAATTACACCTATAAAATTTTTCAAATTGAGCCCCTCACTTACAAATTTACATTTTCACATAAAGGCCTTAACAACTCATCAACTTAGAAACTCACATATCCCACGTTGCCTAGAAAGCTCTAAGAGCACTCATCCTCGGCACTGTAAATACCCCTCAAAAACTCTCATTTCTCACCATTCTTGGACTTAACATATATTAACGTATTTAGCCCTTAAACTTATGAAAAACTTACAAAAGATAAACAACTATTCCCTAAACTTTTGAAAACTTAACGAAATGGTCCATAAACTTACAACGTTTATCATTAACATATTAAAACAAAAGTGGCTAAAGCTTACATGGAGAGAGTGTAAACTTTATAATTAGACCCATAGAATTTTACAAATTTACCTTTTCCTCATTCCAATGTACATAAACGAATATTCAATAAAAATAATTTGTTACTTTTATTACAATAAGGGCTCAACCTATGTCACATTGATGTTCATTTTGTTTACATTATGTCATGCGTTTATTCGTACTTTGTTTTCATTCTCTTATCTATACATTTTAATATGTTTTGTATCTACATTACTTTACTTGTGTAACAGTTTTAGTCACTTCCAAACTGTTAAATGATCAATGAAGTTACACAACAATTATAAATTTATGTTTATGTTATTACGTTAATGTTCAATGACAAATTTACCCCTTCAATAAAACGTTGGTGGCATTTTGACTTCAAATTGAAGTTCAGTGGCAAATTTAGAGATTTCGTAAACTTTGGTGGCAAAATTACTCATTTTCCCTGAAAATAAATCATTTTTTTTGGGAAAAGGATCTCCACTCTGGAGATCCCGAAGACGACGGAAAGCTCTCGATCAAAACATAAAAGATAATCTACCTAGACCTGAATTTGCTATAATCCTAACATAACAACAAGGAAGATACCAATTAGAAACCCCGAGGGCCCAGTGGGGAAAAGGAGGGAGAGAGAAAGACCGAGAGCTAAACGTCGGAAGTACAAAACCATCAAATCATAAGAAAGCACCAATGTTTGGAGGATTACACCCGATCCAAATCGCCAAATTGTTTTCCTGGAGACCCTGACGAGCTAGCATATGAGCAGCTTGGTTGTTCTCCCTATAACCATGATGAACCTGCCAAGCCTCAAAGCGAGCGAGGGCCAACCGAATACCAGCAATATTAGCCCAAGCGTCAGACCTGAACGAATTGCCCGATAAAATAGCTGCTACAACTTGCGTTGCATCTAATTCCACAATCACTCTCGCCAAGCCATGCATCTAATTCCACAATCACTCTCGCCAAGCCGTGTCTGCCGATAAGTCTTAAGCCTTCATAAACTGCTAAGCTTTTAGCATGGAAAACATCAGCATCTCTATCCACTTACATAGCCATGGCTGCCACCACCTGCCCTTTACTATCACAGAGAATGACGTGTATTCCGGTTTTACCTTCCGCATGGACTGTAGCGTCAGTATTTAGTTTTGTCCAGCCCTTCGGTGGTGGTTCCCAACCCGCTGCAGCAACTCATAAATCATTGTTGTTGAACATGTAGCACATAAGCCTTTCCATGGCCAAAACTCTCCTACTAAAGGTTAGGTGATCTCTAATTCATGAGAAAAGAAACCATTGTTCACGAGTATTGAGGCCCAAAATCATACCAGATAACTCATTTTGTATAGCCCAATACACTCAAGCGAAAGGTGGCTCGGTCTGGAAAGGTCCTCGTCTCAGAAAGCCCGCAAAAGTTTGTAGATTATACATGAAGATTAGTCTTCTGTGTCCCAACAAAATTCTTTCATTTGACTTTTATATTAATATTTTAATTAAATTATTGCTATTAAAATTTTGTAAATTTTTTTGACAAAATATTTTTATAAACTAGAAACATACATTTATAATTTTCACAAATGTTATGTGATATTTTATATCAAAAAACATATATCAAAAAACGAAATAAGACAATTATTTAGGGATGTAGGAGTAACCTTGTTTTTACTGCAAACATACAGAAAAAAAGGACCAGCCTAGTTAGATAGTTTAAGCCAAATCGTTCATTATCTTTTCTCACATTTGAAAAAACCACTTGTCATTTGTAACATTTATCTTTGATTAACGTTGCCTTAAGCTCTTTAAACTCAGCAAATCATTAAATCGAAAATCAAATAAAACAATTTTTACTGGACGGAAGGAATAACTCATTCTTTTACTTCGTATATATATATATATATATAATATATATATATACCCACTATCCCATCCCATATTTTTGTCTTCTATTTTTTACTCATGAACATGCCCCTAATCTAAGGGCTGGCTGCTTAATGGAATTGTTGGTTCTCCCTTCATTTCATTTGGAGTGATGGGAAAAGGAAGAATGGGAAAATATTGATTGGCGGTGAAAACCAAGTCCAAAATCAAAGGCATCACGAGACTCTTGTCCATTGCTGGCTGCAGACACCAAGGAAGAAGGACAGGGACCCAACACCCTCCTCCATCTCATTAAAACCTTTTTGGATAATTTAATTTCTCAATTAAAGCCTTGTCTTCCTTTCATTTTGCCCCTCCAATTTTGAAATTTCAAACCCTTCAATGTCCCAAAACCAGCGCCTTCTCTCCTCTCTAGTGGTAACCTAGCTACAACTATGAATTTGTGGGCAAAACTTGATTAGCTAGCTATAACACAACAAACAACAACCTAATTTTAATCTCAACTTTATTTCCTTTATTTTTTTAAAACCTTTTTATCCAAGAATTTTCCCAGAGAACAAACACACATATTATTGTCTGATGGTTACTTGATGCGAAAAGGTTGACTTCGATAGAGTGGTGTGTGCGGATGGAAATTAAAACGAAATGAAATTAAGGTGAGTAGGTTTAATAATGTGATGCAGTGAAAAGAGAGAGGCGAGATTGGTGTAGCCGCAGGACGCTGGTAACCTCTCTTGCCCTCCCCCGATTTGGCAATTGCGTTACCTTACTGGACTTCTCCGTCCGGTCTACGCACCTACTGATAAATAAATTGCACATTTGATCCCTTTACTTTTTATATTTTTTCCGTCCCAAATACAACATCAAAATAATTTTGTTCCAAATGAAATGACATTTTTTCACTTTTGTTTTATTTAGTCCATTTTACCTTTGTAATGCACTCACTCAAAGAGTTTAGTGAGTGGGTTGGGAGGGGTTTAGAATGAGTTTGGGAGGAGATGATGATGAAAATTTATATAAAACGAGTTAATAACAAAAAATAATTTTAATTTACACAGAAAAAACTAAAAATGATAATCCATTTAGGACGGAGAGAAAGCTATTATTATGTGAACTCTTAACTACAAAACATGTAACCTAATCCATATCCTTGAAGCACGAACTACGAACCCCTCGCTAGCTAGCCTCGTTGGACGATTGAACATGTACTGGGTGGGGGGTTATTACAGCGTCGTGTTGCTTTTTTGTTCGTTCCTTTTTTGTTGATAGGGATGGTTTGTTCGTTCTAATATTGGACATTGAAATGGGGATTTGATACACCTTAATTGTTTTTTTTTAAACCCATGACTCAATTACACAATAAACCTAACGAATTTCTCACGCCGTCATTGATGTTTGGGTTTTTAAGTTTTCACTATTAGGGGTTTCAAACTTAAAAATTGGGGGATGAGTTTTTCACCTAATAACTAAGGGTTTGAGAGGTGAGTGAGAAAAGTGAGTAATGAGGGCTCAAGTTTGAGAAACCCGTGAAATTGAAGGGGGCTGAGGTGTAAATTCGGCGCATGACTTGTTTAGATATTTGATTGATCAGTATAAAATGGTGATCAACATGATGAGTTGTTTAGATCGACATCACTACCTAGTCATCACTACCTTGTTAGATCGACATACATTATTGGTTGATCAGCATAAAATGATGATCAACATGATGAGTTGTTTAGATCGACATCACTACCTAGTTAGATCGACATCACTACCTAGTTAGATCGACATCACTACCTAGTTAGATCAACATAAAATGGAAGTGTGTCAATTATATTGTGCACTTATTTGTGCGCACATCTGTGTGTCACGCACAACTTTGTTAGATCAACATGATGAGTTGTTTAGATCGACATCGCTACCTAGTTAGATCGATATCACTATCTTGTTAGATCGACATACATAATTGATTGATCAGCATAAAATGGTGATCAACATGATGAGTTGTTTAGATCGACATCACTATCTTGTTAGATCGACATGACTACCTTGTTAGATCGACATGACTACCTTATTAGATCGACATACATACTTGATTGATCAGCATAAAATGGTGATCAACATGATGAGTTGATTAGATCGATATTATTAACTAGTTAGATCGACATCACTACTTTGTTAGATCAACATACATACTTGATTGATCAGCATTTTATCATTACCTAGTTAGATCGACATCACTACCTTGTCATATCGACATACATACTTGATTGATCAGCATAAAATGGTGATCAACATGATGAGTTGTTTAGATCGACATCACTATCTTGTTAGATCGACATGACTACCTTGTTAGATCGACATACATACTTGATTGATCAACATGATGAGTTGTTAGATCGACATCACTATCTTGTTAGATCGATATAATTACCTTGTTAGATCGACATGACTACCTAGTTAGATCAGCATAAATTGGAAGTGTGTCAATTATATTGTGCACTTATTTGTGCGCACATTTGTGTGTCGCGCACAACTTTGTGCGAAATTATGTGCGGACTATCGTGCGCAGTGCACACGTGAACAACTAAATTCACTTTGGTCCTATTCGCTTGAGGTCCGAGTAGAAAACGATGAATCACGCGGTCCTACTCACGTGAAGAAGGATGAGCGAAAAAGTCAGTTGTTCACCCGAAAAAACTTAAGTTTGAAACCCCCTAATGATTGGGTCGGCCCAAGCACAAGCGGCTCACAAGGTGTGTAACAATAGGAGTGATTGGCATCGATAATTTTACATCGAATAAAGTCTTTAAGTGCACATATAATTCTGTAACTTTAATTATTGTTTATTCGGTGTTCTGTTTTAATTTTTTGTCCCAATAAAGTCATGTTTTCAACTTTTTTTAAATTCGTTATCCTTTTCCATCCAATATCCGTTAAATTTAACTGAGTTTGGGGAAAAATAATAATTTTATCAATTCAAATTTTTTGGAAAAATCTATTACACCATAAGTTTTAAACTTCAACATTTAGGCACAGACCTAACAATTAAACTTAACATTTTTACCCAAAAGTTTCTAAACTTCACCTTCACTCACAACACCCGTCGGACCACTGCCGACCACCGCCGGAAAATTCGAAATGGAGAAAATAATACACCGGGATCGTAGATTAGGGCTCGGGCTCACCATATCTCTGCCTAGGACCGTCGGATCTTGGCCCGAGGCATGCGAATCGCGGCCCCAGGCCGACGTTTCGCGAGCCCAGGCCCCGATCTACTGCCCTGTACTGTGAATAGCGTGTTCTGGGGAGTCGGCGACGACAATGGCAGTGGTCCGACGGCGGCGCCGGTGACCGGACGGTGGCATGATGGTGGAAGGAATGTGAGAAAACTTTTGGGTAAAAGTGTTAAGTTTATAATTGTTGGGGGTGTACCTAAATGGTTAGTTTTAAGTAAAACTTAAGATATAAATATATATTTTTTAAAAAAAGTTGAGTTGTTAAATTATCATTTTCCCCCCAAATCCGTTAAACTCAACGGAGGTCGGTTGGAAAATGACCGATAATTTAAAAAAAGTTGAAAAACGGAACTTTATTGGGACGAAAAGTTAAAACAGGACTTTGGTGGGACAAGAATTAAAGTTACAGGATTACCGGTGCACTTTACCCATTTATATCCATACGATTTATTTCTTTCAATACTATAACATGAACTATATGGATATGATAATTTCATATTTCTAGTTATCAAATATATATTTTTAGATTTTTAATAAATTATTACTATTATAAATTTAAATCAAACATGAACACACAAATTCAATATATCGGTTTTATTGGAATGATGGGAGTAGTTTTCGATCAAGTATGGTGTCCGTGTTATTTTTGAAAACAATTCCTATATTAAAACTCTGAAAATTTTAAATATTTTACTAATTGTTTTACTCCATCTTTTTAAATAAAAAACAGAAACACATTCAATATCTCATAAATAATGTACCTTACAAAGATGTACCTTATAACTAATTGATTTTTTTCATGAATGTTTGAACATTTAAAGTTAAATATTCATACGCATATTATAATTTGAAATTTAAATTTTTAAATATTTTTTTTGTGATTTTTTTCATTATTTATTTTTGTAAAAATTTGAGTTAACATTAAACTTGAAATATGAAGTCAAATGTATCAGTTTTTGAAATAACTAGTACTTTGTAAAAGTATTTAAAAAATGAGGGTCAAATTGTGATAATTAGACGTTTAGGACCAAACTGTAAATTAATGTTAATTTGTTTTTAACCTTACCCGATGATACGGAAGAAAAATGGAGTAACTTAACAGCAACCATATGGCAGGGTAGCCAAGGCCTTCTTGAGGATAGAGAGGTGATGAGATCTTTTTGATGAGTATAAGAAAAGTGATTTGATCTTTTTAGAAAATGTATCAATTTTATTAGAAAATGTATCAATTTTATTATTGACTAAAAAAATATTGTATTAATTTTGTTAGGATGAATAGAGTATCAATTTGGGAGGAGGCAAGGCAAGTATTACACTTCTCAAAAATTGGAGAACTACCTAAGAAATTGCACATTTACTCCTTAAAGTTCTTAAAAACTTAAAATTGAAACCAAAAGTTAGAAAAGCATCACTTTAATCATCACATTTCATCTAATCCTATCGCAAGATACAAAATTTCCATGCTATCATTTATATCCAATAATGAGCACATTCGTCTAGCAACGTTTCACATACAACTTCTGTCCATTCTTCATCATCTTATTTTATCCTAGTTTAATCATTCCATCCACTTTTATTTTCTCTATAAAAACAGACCTCTTAGGTTATAAAAACAAGAGTGGACCTGAAACGTGTAGGGCAAAGTGTGTAACGTACGAAAGTAAGAGGGGGTGAAAGAAACAGTTACTAAGCAGCGGAACAGAAAATGGCTTTTACCATGGAAAGGAGGAGAGGGGAGTCTACAGCCTTTGCTGTGCTGTGCCTATCCGAAACGCCAAATACAGCCAACCAAGTTGCAGTGTCTGTTTAATGTAACGTTCGCTCGCATCCTCACCTTCACCCTCCCCTCCCCTCCATCCTTCACCCTCCTCCCTTCCCCTGCTTCTCTCTCTCTCACAAATCAAAGACACAATCTTTTCTTCGTTTCGCTTCTCCTCTGCAACTTCTTCATGCTCTCCAGGATGAACGGCGTCGTCTGGATGGACGACAAGGACGACGAGGACGCCTCCTCTCGCCCCAAGCCCACCGCCCTCGACGCCAGAGACGACATAGGACCTCTCTCCACCTTCAAGTCCCTCCTCGACGTCGATGATGACTGGTGCATGCACAACACCGCTTTCCACACCCACCCCGATATCAGAGACATCGCATTTCCACCCAACCTCGCAGACACCGACCACCTGCTCCTCCACCATGTCGATTCTTCTTCCTCTTGTTCACCTTCTTCCTCTGTTTTCAACAACCTTGACCCGTCTCAGGTGCACTACTTTCTGCCCCCAAGTAATAAACCCAACTTCTCTTCCTTCCTCAACGTCGTCCCCAACAACGGATTCGATTTCGGGGAAGTTGGGTTCCTCGACAACCAGCCGACGAATGCTGCCACCTCTTCGTTGAATAGAGGACCTGTTCAGGCCTTGGGTAATTTTGCCGACTTAGGGGCTTCCAATCAGATTACTACTTCTAATTTTTGCTCAGATGCCCATTTTTCGTCTGCTCGCCTGCTTCAGCCGCCCGAAAACGGTTCCGGGTTTGGGGGTTTTAGGGGCTTTGATGAAAATCCTGGAAGCACTATGCTTCTGAACAGGTCTAAACTTCTGAGACCTCTTGAGAGTTTTCCTTCAGTTGGAGAGCAGCCGACTCTGTTCCAGAAAAGAGCAGCCTTGAGGAAGAATTTGGCCGATAGTGGTGGCAATCTCGGACCTTTGGGCGCTGGAATCGCGAATCAGGCTCTGAGCGGGGGAGAGGGAGATAAGGGGAAGAGTGAAATGGGAGCTGATAGCGAGAGGAAGAGGAAAGCCAGTTCTCGAGATGATTTTGAAGACGTGAGCATTGATGGGTCCGCTTTGAACTATGATTCGGATGATTACACAGAGAACACCAAGTTGGACGATGCGGTTAAGAATGATGGAAACAGCTCCAATGCCAACAGTACTGTTACTTGCGGAGATCAGAAGGGGAGGAAGAAGGGGCTGCCGGCGAAGAATTTAATGGCGGAGAGGCGCCGCCGGAAGAAGCTCAATGATAGGCTCTACATGCTTCGTTCCGTTGTTCCAAAAATCAGCAAGGTGAGAATTTCTTTGATAAGTTTTTCTCGTGAATTTTGATTTAGTATGAATTTCTCGTGAATTTTGATTTAGCATGAATTATGGTGACATCAAACTTCACAAGAACATCCTTTGGATTTTTTCTCTCTTCCTCCTGCTTTTTTGTTTTCACTTTCATTTTTCCTTCTGGTATTGTGAGTTCTTTGAAATGCTGCAGGAAAGTTGCATTAACTTTTATCACATGCAGTTTGTTGAAAAGTGTTCTGATTCTGAATCGAACCGTATGTATTTGGACCACTTGCATGGAAGTAGGTTGTGATAAGGAATGAATCTCAGTGGTCCGCCATTTTGTGATGTAGATACGACTTCCATTAGGAAGAAAAGTTCACTGCACCAAAGATTGATGTTAGATTTGTTTCAGCTGGGTCCTTGTGCATTGCCTTCTGATGCTTGTCTCATCTCTACTTTCAGAAGACTGACCATCCTTCCTCTCCTTTTTTTTCTTCTGTTTCTTTTCCCATAACAAAAAGGATAAACCTTATAGCTCAGGATGATGTAAACTCATGAGGTTTTATCACAGTTGCGTCCAGCCCAATTGAGATAGATAAACTGTTAGAACAAAAACCTGCAATTTTAGTAAGAACCTATGAAGCTGCCTACATGTTTCAAGAGAAAGTTGGTCCCTTTTGTCAAAATCTTAAACCAATCCCTATGGGGACTTTTAAGAAAATTTAATATGGTCAGAGCCCAGCAAGCATGTACAAACACCTAGTTATTCTGCTCCTCTTTCTCTGCACTTCAGTGCCATGTGATATCATTTGCTTTATTGTGTGACAGATGGACAGGGCTTCAATCTTGGGTGATGCCATTGAATACCTCAAAGAACTTCTGCAAAGGATCAATGATCTCCATAATGAACTAGAGTCAGTCCCTGCAGGCAGTTCGCTAGCTCCAACTCCAAGTTTCCACCCATTGACGCCAACTCCACTGACCTTACCTAATCGAATTAAGGATGAACTCTGTCCCAGTTCATTACTAAGTCCAAGTGGCCAGCCTGCAAGGGTAAAATAAACTCTCTTTCTGCACTTCATACTTTTTAGTCAAGTTGATAAGCTGAATGCCACCTCTTTACTAAGAGATTACCAAGATGAACATGTTTTGAAGAAAACGGTGAACAGTTCAACAACTAATTGATTTGCCCTCTCTGTCGTTCTATCTGCCCATCTAACTTTGATGATGTTAGGCTCCACTCTATCTCATTTCAAACTTAGCATTACTGCCAAAGTGGGAACTGCAATACAAACATGAAACAACAGGATCAGCAGCTAGGTTGCTCTTAACATTCTGGTTTTCTCGTGTTGTGTTGTAGGTGGAAGTTAGAATGAGAGAAGGAAGAGCAGTAAACATCCACATGTTTTGTGCTCGAAGGCCAGGTCTTCTGCTGTCAACAATGAGGGCCTTAGATAACCTTGGGCTCGACATCCAGCAAGCAGTCATCAGCTGTTTCAATGGCTTTGCCATGGACATCTTCCGTGCTGAGGTACCCCCTAGCCTGAGAGCTTAGACCTACTTGTCCTGAGCTATCTCCATTATTTCTTTTTTTCACTGGAAGTAGTAGTTATTCATTGTGGTTTCAAGTTTTGGCTGACACAGTGTGGTGTGTGTGGTTTCATTCAGCAATGCAAGCAAGGACAGGATGTTCATCCGGAGCAAATCAAAGCCACACTTCTGGATTCAGCTGGCTTCCATGGCATGATGTAGAAGTAGTTGCAGTTAGTTGTGAAACTCAAGTTTGTAGCACCGGCTGTTTTAATCTAAAGACAGTTTGTAAACCAGTATTCCTTCTCCATTTTCAAAGCTTATAAATTTAAATGGACGCTTCCTCCCTTTATTTAACTTGTGACCCATCCGTCTATTACATTACATTGTCATCTCGAGAAACTGTAAAAGCAGGGAGCTTTTGTAACACCTGTTGAAGAAAGCCCATCTCCTCTCGTTTCTTGAGCGGCTTTTCGATGCCTTTCAATGCCGATTTGGGTCTCCGGGATTGGGAAAAGTCCGGTGGCTTCTGGAAGCAAGAGACAAGAAAAGGAGAGCCATCAAGTGCTAGAAGAAGAAGAAGAGGAAGAAAGTCAGCTCTGCTCATCTGTTGGACACATACGCCTGAATAGGAGTTACGATTCTCAAAGTGTAAAAGTGCACAGTTAGTCCTTAAATTTGGTTATTGTCCTATTCTGGTTTCGTTTTAAGAATTTGTCATGTTAAAGTCCCTTATCTTCATATTTTTGCCCTATTAAGGTCATTTACCGTTAATTCAGTGTTAAAGTTGACGGATTTACTGGAAAAATGATTTTTTAGACACATGTATTTTTTCTTTTATACTATTTGCACTCTAAACTTAGATATATGAGTTTCTAATAACCACCACCACTTCCGGCGTTGTCAACAACCACCGGCCACCACCAGGGCCCATCGGCGCCGACAAGCCCCACTCCAGCCTTCCTCGCCTCAGCCCGGCCTCCCTAGCTCGACCCAGCCATCAAGCTGTCGGTGAGGAGCTCCGGGAATGCTCCTTCCTCAACGCTCATGTACTCCACCTTGCTCCTCTCCAGAAGCTGCTTCTCGTCACCAACCCTCGCACCTCCTAGCACCGCCATGCCACGTCGAGCTCAAACCACCTATCACCGTCGCCGGAGACGCTGAAACAGAGGAGGAAACCACCACGACCCACCGACCAAACTCCGCAGCAACCCGCTTTGATTTCGTTACTTACGCTACCATTCGGCAGCTCCGGCACCACCGAAGCCTCCCCCGACGTCGCCCTTCCGTTCCTGACGTGCTTCGACACCCGAAAACACCTTTACAGCCGTGACCCGCCTCCGGATCCCACCGACCCGTCTCTCGACCCACCCCAATCCGACGATTTAAGCCTCCGCGCGTGCTCTGCAGACCACCACCAGGCTCGCTGGCCTTCACCCAGCTGATCCGCTCCACCGTCGTCGTCGCCCAGCCACGTCCCTGCCGGAGACAAGCTAGTGCTCCGTAAGATTCAGTGGTTAAAATGTTACTTTTTAAAATGTTATAGTGCAAATACAATAATCGGAAACCTTTAGTTACTAAAAAAATCATTTTTTCAATAAATCTGTTAATTTTAACACTTAATTAACGGTAAATGACCTTAATATGACAAAAATATGAAGATAAGCGATTTTAACATGACAAATTCTTAAAACGGAAACAGAATAGGACAATAAGAAAAGTTAAGGGACTAATCGTGCACTTTACCCACAAAAGCGACTAGTCAGAGTATAAAGGCAGTTTCCTTTTTAACACTTTCCAAAATATTTTTATCAAAAATTTCCAATTTTAAAAAATGTTAGCAAATCTCGAAGAGTTACTTAAACACTCCCAAAATTACATAGATTGACTATCAGCAAAGTAGGTTTCTAATGAAAGAGTTTGTAAGCAACTATCCAAGAGTGTCTCATTTTCAAAATCATTATTTTCTTCCTAACATTTTTCTCATAAACATCCCACCCAAATTTCAAAAATTCAAACTTTTTTGACAAAAACAGCTTTTCACAAACTATAATACTGTGTTTCCATTGGACTTTTGAAGCTTTCAAGAGCTAAGGTTCATTAAATTCAAATTATTCCAAGTTCATTCAATGAATTAATTACATTTAATAATGTAATTGGAATATTATTCGCAATCTACTATTATATATTATTACAGGAGCCTTATCAAGAAAGTCAAAAAAAAGTGAATAGAGAGATTCCGTGAGGACACATAGGATCCACGTAGGCATCAACTACACAACTAGTTTTTTTTTACGCCATGTAAGCATCAATCAGCCTACCACTTTTTAAGCAATCAGCCTACCATTTTTTAAGGAATTGGTTTCCAATTTCAGTCCTCTAATTAATTGGATTGATGTTAAAGTGGGAAATCTCACATGATCCATAAAAGAGGTTAATCATTGCCAATTGGATTTGGGTTGGATGCTTTAATATGATATCTGAGCAGGTTGATCAATGCCCTAACCATTGCATAAAAAACCCAATAATGGGGGGTTTCAAACATTGGGGATGAGGGGAAAAATTTTCACCAAATTTGACATCATTCACCCACTAAAAATTCATCCCAAATTTTGGATCCTCAAACAGCAACTCAAAACTCACCTCCACGCTGGCAGGGGGGCCCACCTCCAAGCAACAGGTGAGTGAGGTAGAGGGGTTGCGCAAGGCATGCAAGAGGTATGCAGGGTGGGGTCCACCGAACAGGTGAGCAAATTGAAGTGATTCACTTCTTTTTCATTTTCACTTCTAAGATATTCACAATAGGTCTGAAAATATGAAGTTGAGAAGTGATTCACCAAAAAATAAAAGGTGAATTTGGAAAAATTTATCTCACAATTTGCAACTTTGAAGCCCCCTAATGCCCACGTGATAGAGCTAGAGAAACTAGTTTACATGTGAGGGGGCGTGTTAAAGTGGGAAATCTCACATGGTCTATAAAAGATGTTAACTATTGCTATATAATATAATGAGGCCTCTCCACTCATTGCCAAATGGTTTTAGGTTGGATGTTTTAACAATAGATTCTCTCCATATGGAATTCATTAATTAGATTGATTCTCTAAAAAATGTTCAAATCATTAATTGGTAGTATTAATTTTCTCTCCATTTTTTTATCCATTTCCTTACCCTCTCATTAATTGAGTGTCTCGCTCTATTCTCTCATTCATTCTCACGAAGTTTCCATCTTTCTCATGACGTTCACATCTTTTTCAATGGTCTTCTTCAATCACACAAACTCATTCCTCAATCACAAAAAATAATAAGTTCATTTTTCTGAATTTTATTTTTTATTTTATTTTTTAATCATTTTAAAATAAAAATTTAAGAATTTTGTATACAAATAAAAATTGGATGTGTCTTTCTTAAAAATATACTTTATTTATATTTTTTTATACTATAATTATTTTGGGGATGAAAATAGTAATTTTAATTAATTTAATGTTAATTTGTTGCACAAATTTTCCGCACGCTCATTGTTCACAAGTTATATTTAACGCTGAACTCCTTTAACTTGTATTTTTATATCTTTTCTTGTGCATGGTCTGTAGTTTTTCCTTGAACACTCCCTAACTTGAACCCTGGGAAAAAGATCTGATTGTACACAAGGGGAGGCTGGATGTGGCTTCTGCTAATAGCAAGTTACTTACAGGAAATGCATTAGATTGCTAGAACATAAAGTTATTCACATAAGCTTTGTTTGTCAGGATAGTTTTAACTCTTTTCGCATATTGTCCACTTCTGTTTATACATGGTTTCTATCATTAAGACTTATATTCATTTTGTCATTTTTAATTCATGACATACAAATTTCTTTTTATATTAGTTTTCTTATTAGTAGGTCAGAAACCAAAAAATAGAGTTGATATTTTTAATGTTATGCATATAAAACTTCTCTTAATGTGTAAGATAAAAAAAAAGAAAGTTAGATTCATGGGTGACATGTATAAACGCGGAAAGTTTATGTGTAAGGTAAAAGGAAAATGATACTACCTTAATCAATATAAATAGTGTCATCCAAACAAAAGCAAATCGGATATAAAACCGGTGAAAATGAAAAGACACAAAAGTGTTTTTTGACAATGTCAAATAGAAGCATCGACACGTACATAAGAAAAACAAATAATGGAGATATCTCATAAACAAAAAACAAATATGTATTAAAAAAAGGAGAGAAGAAGTTAATAAAAAATGGTAAGAGGAAGAAAAAAACAATTGTTCATTTATTTTTCATTAAACAATGTGTAAATTAATAGCATGCACATTATAAATAATGTGTCAATAAATTTACGCTATATTTAAAAAAATATTTTCCACATTTATATTTAGCTATTATTTTGTTTGCAAGAATGACTGTTATTTTGTTTACATTATATTTTGTTTGTCATCTAACACCCTTTCTTTTTGCTATATATAAAACATAAATACAATATTTTTTCTTCGTAATTTACCGGCACTTTAGTGCCTTCAAGAGACGTGAATTTTTGTTGTTGATAGATATGTGAATGTTTTTGGATATTTTTCCCGAAATTTTTTATGCCTTTAGTCTCTATTATTTTAACGTGCTATTAATTATCGTATTTTTCATTTTCATGTTTGCAATATGAGGTCAAATATTGTATTTTGATTTATCTATTTGGGGTGATCATGGGCGGGCTGAGGTAGATAGAAGAGAAAATGGTATTTATATGCAGCGGGATTGGTACCCAGTTTTATTATCTGTAACCGACCTGCACTACGCAGGCACCCACGTCGCGAGTACCTGCACATCGATTAATTTTTGCAGATCGGGTGATAGGTATCCGCACGATAATAAATATTAATATCATAAAGAAATGTGCTTTTAAAATACAAAACTTAATTATATCAATTCTTATCATTATAAATAAGTAGTCATGCTCCTGAGGACTCTTGTAGAGGTCTCGAGTTCGAGCCTCCTGTATCCCCAATCCCCTACCCCATTGTATAAAAAAATAATCAAGTACATAACGAAAGCAGCACATCTAAACATAATACGGATGAGCCACTCAAGAAAGACGTAGATAAAGTTACACCAACTAACGATCATGTCGATATCAAGTAGTTCTCAAATATTAGATCTTTATGTAAACGTGTTCTTCGCTTAATGTCATATATGGCAAGAGAACGGTTCAGATCACCCGATTTTATATCTTACAGACGGAGTTTAATAAATTTAAGCACAGTTTGTTGATTGTTTGAAGAATGTGGTGTTTTTTATACAAAGGGGTTGAGCCGTAGAGGGTTGAGGATACCGGAGGCTCGAACTCAAGATCTCTACTAGTGTCATCAGGAGCATGACCACTAGGCCAAATGCTCAGGACATGTAGGTGGATTTTACTATTGCACATTCGTCAATTTATATACGACATAATTATTATTTTTTATAATAAAAGAAGTAAAAGTAAATTTATCGTCTTGAGTTTATATTCCTAATATATTGTATGCATGTTAATATTTCATTTGTAAGTTTAACACATAACTATGAAAAATGCACTAATTTACTATAAATTTACTCCAATTAATACATTATTAATAATGATACCTTATAAATTTGGTTAAATATTAATTTTTGGAACCTGTACCGTAGACGGGTATTAGAACTACCTCTTTATATACTCCTACTAAACAACTTTAATATAAGCCCATTTTGATAAGAAAAGAAAGTTTCAAATGATGTCATGCAAATCCATTTGGTTTGTATCAATTTGCTGAAGCCGCCATATTAACCCACTTCAGCAGGTTAATCCACTAGAGTTTAGCAACATTAACACCTTAATCTCTCTTTATACTACAAAGCCCAAAGCAAAGTGAAGAACAACACTCAAGCATACGGCGCCGTTTAGTCATCTCTGATTCTCTTTCGTCGGAGAGACTGTCTATCGACAGCAGTCGCTCGCTGGTAGAAGTAATGGAATAACCTTTTGCAGAGGAATGGAAGAGTGGGTTCGATGTTGAATCAGAAGCTGTGTCTTCTGAGATGCAGGAATCGCGTCATCTTCAGAGAATCGAGGATTTTCTGGCTAAGGTCGGCAAAATTTTCAAACTCAGCAGCCATCTCCGACAAAGCCGAAGATGTAGTGAAAGCAATCAACACTATTCTCGAGCAGCCGAACTGGGCTCGCCTCTTGGAAACCTCCCAAGTCTCGAAGAGGGTAGATCAGGATGTTGTTTACTCGGTTCTTCGCCAAAATAAGGTTCGCGACCCGAGACGCTTGCTTAATTTCTTCCATTGGGCTAATAGGCAGATGGGAATCCCTCAGAGTTCACAGTCATTATCTGTTTTGGCACTATATTTGTGTAGCTCCGGGCTCTTTCGCGAGGCCTATGGTCTGTTGGCTCAAATGCTTGAAACCCGGAAAACGGGTTCGGAAATTTTGGGTTCCGTTGTCAGGTGTTACAGTGAGTGCCATGGGAGGGGCGGCGAGGTCTTTGAGATGTTAATAGATCTTTACAAAAAGAAGGGCTTCTGGGATGATATTGCTGCCGTGTTTCTCGGTGCTAAAGATGCTGGATTCGTGCCTAAGTTGTTTTGGTGTAATTCCTTATTAAGGGATTTGTTGAAGTGCGATAAGTTGGAGCTTTTCTGGAAGGTGTATGGTGGGATGACGGCAGACTATGGGATCAGTCCGGATGTTTATACATATACCAACGTGATAAATGCTCATTGCATGGCAGGGAACATCGAAATGGCTAAAAGGGCGCTCCTTGAAATGGAGCAGAAGAAGTGTAGCCCGAGTTTGGTAACATACAATGTTATCATCAAAGGGTTGTGCAAAACCGGTGCTCTTGATGAAGCTTTGGAGTTGAAGAAGACCGTCATTAGTAGAGGTTTAGTGCCGGATGGCTACACTTATAGCATACTTGTTGATGGGTTTTGTAAACACAAAAGAGCAGGAGAAGCAAAAATCATTATGAGAGAGATGCATGATGCGGGTTTGAACCCTGATCATGTTGCATACACTGCTTTGATTGATGGCCTGATGAAACAAGGTGATGTGAATGGTGCTTTTCAAGTGAAGGATGAAATGGTTGCTCATGGAATCAGGTTGAATCTCTTCACTTATAATGCACTTATCAGTGGTGTTTGTAGAGCCCGTGACATGGAAAAAGCAAAGGCTCTGTTTAATGAGATGATTTTGGCAGGAACAAGGCCCGATACACAAACTTTCAATATGATGATTGATGGGTATGGCCAAGAAAAAAATATAGAGATGTTTCACCTTCTAGTTTCTGATATGAAAGAGAAGAACTTGTCACCCTCAATGCACACATACCACAGTATAATAAGTGGCCTTTGCCTTTGCGGAGATTTCCAATCTGCTGACGGAATTCTGAACTTAATGATAGCTAGTGGTTTGAAGCCGAATCCTGTCACTTATACATATTTGATAAAGGGTCATCTACTGGGAGGTAAGCACAAGGAGGCAATTGATATTTTAGAAGGAATGATTGAGGAAGGAGTACAGCCTGATGTCTTTTGTTATAACACTCTCATAATTGGCCTTTGCAAGGCCAAAAAATTGGAAGAAGCAAGGAGCTGCTTGACTAAGATGGGAGAGAGTGGTGTAAAGCCCAATGCATACACATACGGGGAGCTCATTGATGGATATGCAAAGGCAGGGGAGATGGAGGCTGCAGTAGGGTATTTTAAAGAGTTGCAGAGTAGAGGTATACCTACCAGCAATTTTATTTATGCATCCCTGATTGATGGTCATTGCAAGAAGGGGAGTACAACAGAGGCTCTTTCAACCTTCAGAGGCATGTTTAATTCTGGCTTGCTTCCAGATTTGAAGACCTACACCCTGCTAATCCATGGTCTCTGTGCAAATCGAAAGGCTAATGAAGCAATGGAAATTTTTTCTGAACTTCAAGCTCAAGATCTCATGCCTGATGTTTTTACCTACAACTCTCTCATTTCAGGCTTCCTAAAATTAGGAAATATGGAGAAAGCTTTTAGCCTCCATGACGAAATGATTCAGAAGGGCATCTTTCCTAATACGGTTACTTATAACTTATTAGTTGACGGTCTATGCAAGTCAGGTGACCTTGTGAGGGCTAAGGAAACGTTTAATCATATTTCAGAGAAGGGCTTGACACCTAACAAGATTAGCTATGCTACTATTATAGATGGATATTGCAAATCTGGAAATCTTGATGAGGCATTCAGATTGTTTGATGAAATGTGTACCAAGGGTATCCCACCAGATAGCTTCCATTACTGCACACTTATCGATGGATGCTGTAAAATAGGGAATTTGGAAAAGGCTCTGTCTTTATTTGATGAATTAGTGCAGAAAGGCATTGCTTCCACTTCTTCACTTAATGCATTGATCGGTGGGCTATGCAGGTTTGGAAGACCAAATATAGCCGATCAGGTTCTTGAAGATATAGTGGATAAGCATATCAAACCAAATCATGTAACATATAGTATCTTAATTGATTTTTATTCCAAAGCTGGAAATCTAGAAGAAGCAGAGAATCTTCTCCTTGAGATGAAAAACAGAGATCTAGTTCCTAATGTTGTAACTTACACCTCAATTTTGCATGGTTATAATAAACTTGGGCTCACATCTAGGATGGTTGATATTTTGGGGGAGATGGTGAGCCAAGGGATTGAACCTGATGAAGCAATTTACTCCCTTGTGGCTGATGTCTATCTGCAAGGAGGCACCTTGACTGGACCGCTGTTTAAGTTGCTGGACAAGGCAATAGGTAAGAAACCAGTCCCATATGATAATCTGTATCCACTGCTGATAGATGTGCTATGCAAAAGGGAAGAGTTCTCTGAAGTATTGACATTGCTGGATGAACTGGGGCAGCAAGGTCAAATGCTCGGCCCAACCACATTAGGCATGCTAATTTCTGGTTTTAATGAAACAGGAGCTCCAGAAAAAGCCGGTAGGGTTTTGGAGAAGATGGGTCAATTCGGATGGACTCAGCATGCCACAGAAACTAGTGACAAAATTTCTGATTGTCATGATAGTGCAGAATCTAGGAGTGGTGGCACTGTATTGAGCTAGCTACCTCGATAGTTGGACATCAGGAATCAGCACCGGAAGAAAGGAACCGTGCTCTTCATTTTCTTGCCAGTGGCAACACCTTGAACTACTGATGATTTGATCCATCAACTTGGAAGTGGATGACGGTTTCAAGAATGCAGCTTTATTGCCAGGAGTATCATCTCCAAAGCTATATTTAACTTGGAAGATGGAAGTGGCATGGGAGGAGGATAAAGAAATGCATCAAGTTTTTTGCGCTCTTCCCAAAATTCTGGAGCTTTGGTGGTCTTCTGGCATCTGTGGATTTTTTTGCATCTGATACAAAACACGGGGCTATAGGTACCTCTCTCCAAGTGTGCCATCTGTGTGCTCATTCTTTTCTCAATTGTCATTTTGTTAGGGCTACAGACATTTTGTGATTGATTATAAGAGCCAAAGTGGCATTTACTTTTAACAATATCTTACTTAGTGATTGCTAATGTCTGTTTTCTTGGTTCTGGTTCAGAGAGTAAATTCTGGCTCTGTGGATTTGACTTCAAACTTCCATGTTCAGTACTGGTGACGTCTGTTTGCCTTGGCTTGAGAAATTGTTACCCTCCCACATTATTTTTTACTCTTTCCAATTATTTTATTTATGCAAGAATATGTAACCTTGCCCAAATTTGTTTCTTTAGCTTCATGTTAAGTCAGTGGGATGTTCTTTGCTGTAACGTAAGATACGCTGTAAATTGTACTGTGAAACAACATGCACTGCTGTTTAACACTCTTTTGTTTCATGAAACATTTAACCGAGTACATGATACGGAACTACGGAAATTAAGCGCGTTGAAATCTCGATTATTTCAACGTAATAAAGTAAAGTTGACAATAGTAATATAAAACAAAAAATTGGGAGAAAATATTAGTACACCGCTTTCATAATCCCTTTTAAGGACGATGAAGAAAGTAAAAATAAAAACTTTATTCAAGATGAAGTTGTCGACCTATAGGTTCAAGAAACAGCAAATGTAATAACTTCTAAAAAAATCAACACAGATGTCATAATCTAAAACGTTCTGTTCATAATTTTTCAAGGAAGCCAAAAAATATCCTCATCGTAGTAATATGAAATAAAACGCATGTCATTGTAAGAATTGCCTACGTCTGAAAGAGCCAAAATCCCGCATCAGCACAAATCAAAATCTCATATCATGGAAATACAACTGCTCTCTCTACTATTAGAATTCCCTGTAAAATACTAGTAAATTATTTGTCTTTGCTTCTGGAACTCATCCGAAGAATCTACTAATGAAGCCCTTTTTCTTCATTCTGTTCTCAAGAGATGGGAAATCAATAACATTGTAGGCAAGGTCTAGCACGATGGGATTGCGCGGCATTGGCTGCAAAGATGGAGGGAAGGCTGCTATATGAGGGGTAAATTTAACGTTAGAGTCACCAACCGCAGATTCATATTCATCGAGTTTCTCAAGCAGGAATTGTTCCACCTGAAACAATTTCCAGAACTTGTCACATAATGGAATCAATCTAACTGGTAGCACTTCATTCTGCCTTTAGTACAAGCAGATCCTCAACCAAGTGTTTCGGACTGCTAGTGTAATAGTAACAGCTTATGCATGCACGTGTAGGCGTAAGAATAACACAAGAGCCTTTGAAAGGGAAATGTAGGTGATACCTTCTTCTCAGTGCCACTGATCGACATGCTAGATACTTTTTTAGAAAGATTCTCCGGAGCTTTCTCCATCTCTATAATTCCAGTCGCATGCTCTATACAACTATTAGATCTGCATTCATTGAATAATGCCCTCAATTCTTCGATTATCTGTAGAGAACAAAATTTATAAATAAGTCTGGCATCAGTAGTCACATAAGTACCAAGTAATTTAGAGGTGATTCTCCACAAGTTCCCGACAGCATATTTACAAAATGTATCATATGCTAAAAAATGAAGAGCCAAGAAAATGCATCTCCCACATAGATTGAAACAATTTTCACTAGCCACACAACAGTCAACAATTACAAATTCTTATACCCGCTAACAAATGACAGTCGAAGAGCGGAATACTAGAAATCAGTATACCCCGCACCCCCCCACTCTCTCTCTCTCTAGAAGAAGATATATAAATGTGAAACAATACCTGATCATTTCTGGTCTGACCTTGAAACTTCACCAATGCATCTTCAGCAAGAGAGCGTGCACGGCTGAATAAAGCATATGCTTCAGCCCTCTTTCCAGCTAAGCTATAAGACCTTGCCAGATAGAAACACCTGCAAAAAGTCACATACATATATGAATTAGAGTGGACAGAGTGGAAACTGGCACATGTGATCAAACGTTGTAATTATCTTCATAAAGATATATGAACAGTGTGGAAAGCCCAAACAGATAAACTAGCAGCAACTGCCAATATCCTCACAAACATAGCAGTAAAACAGCAACCACAGTAAAAGAGGCTTGTTAGAAAGAGCAGACAGCATGAAGCTCATAGAAACAGCACCTTTCTGCTCGGAAAGCAAGACTCATAAGGTCACATTGTTCAAGAAATGCAGTCTCTTCTGGGTTTCTATCTCGTCCGGAACCAACTAAATCAGATAAATCAGATATATTCTGCAGACATGCAAAATACATCACCAGTTAGACTGGAAGATTGCATAGGGTTGTCCCAAGCAATATAACATAAAAAAATCTTGAATGGCCAACCTGCAATAAAAGATCATACAGGCGAACAAGCTCCTCAGGCTTGGTAACTTTTTCACTTTTGTCATCGCGGCGCCTGGTGAGTTTACTCTTTGCTATGCTGACTAGTAGCTTGTTTCGCTCAATTGTCTGTTCTCCTAAGGCAGCACTTACTGCTTTATCAAGACCATTCAGCTCATCCTTCACGTTTTCAGAATTACCTGCATTTGCCTACAAAGTGTAAAACATCACAAACTGACTGAAGTTAAATGAAAAAGGACAGATCTACGCCCAAAAGAAGGGAAAATAGGCAGTCCATTCAGATTGAATAAACTACTAAAAGATACAAGCTACTGTTACATCATTAATAGGTGCACATGTATACCAGGTCACTGCGTATACAGCTCCTCGCTTCATGATATGCAGTAAAAACTTTGTCAAAAATTGTCAACTTCTTCTCAGCTGGAATTGAACCAACAGCTGGGCCATCTATATCCTTCGCAAGTTCCTGAGCTGCGAAGTTTTTACACATAAATCTGAATCATAACTGGATCACTACGCAAATCCAATAAGTGTACCAAATAAAAAGGAAAGAACTGAAGCTAATTTAAAAATAACTTCTGATTACAGAATCTCCAACATGGTACTATGTTTTATAATAGAAAAAATTACTCCTCTCATCCCTAAAAAAATGTTAGTTTGACTTTTTTACTTGTGTTTGACTCAAATTATTACCCCATGCTAGAAAGTTATTAAAAAATATACTCCTATGTAGAAACGACAAACAAACAATTATCATTTGTAAAAAATTATTTGACCATCTATGTCGAAATGTTGAAGAAAATAAATCATAGATTAAATGTTGAAAACTAAATGTAACAAATATTTTGGGATGCATGGAGTCCTATCTATAGTTAAATGCCAAGCCATCAATTAAAAGATATAAGATCCACACATCAACTACCTCCACATATGAATTTTCCATAAGATCTTACCTCTGAATAAAAGAAAGTGTCTTGGTCTGAGTGGGAATAGCATTTTCAAAGAAATAAACTACATCCCCAGTGGACTCTTAGAGATTCCTCCAACTGCAGTTTATGCATGTGGATTCTCCAATACGTCTCAACTATAGAATATATGATTTATGAGCAGCACAATACAAGCTGCTCACCTTGTTAAATTAACATCTAGCCAACCAAGGTTTAAATTTCTAATCTGTTTTGCTCTTGACACACCAATAATTAAGACATAACACAGACAACTGATTTTTTTTGCAGCAACACTGAGAAAATGGACAAATACAGACTGGATGATTAATTTCGGTTTTCAGAGCATGGAATTTTTTCCCCTTCTGTTTCAAGAGGTTTATGCTAGACTCTGAGTTGTAGACTGTGACACGCAAAAATGATCATAGTTATGCAGCACTGTGGAAACTTCACAACATCAGTCCGTAGCATAGACACAGCAGAACTTGAGTTAGGCAACCTACCCTTCGAAATGAAAACTCGAGTTTTCGCATTTAATACGGGAAACCGATGACCAAGCCAGTGAAACTCTATCAGGGATGCAGCTTGCTGACTCCTTGCCTCTGCCATAACAGCCTAAAAGCAGAGATCATTCACCACCTCAATTGGATTAAAAATGATCCCAAAGTTTAGCCATTGAACGGGCAATGATAACACTACTAATATTTTACTTTCCATAACTTTAGCAGGGGGGCTAGAGACTAGGCACAATCACGTTAAAGAGTAAAATTGGTTGGAAACTTAGAAAATTTTATTACTACCATTTATGGATCCAACGATTAGAATCTCTAGAGAAAATATGTTAGACCAATGAAGCAGAATTACCTCCAGTTTTGCTCTGAGAAGGTCTGATGCTGGACCTTCCATATCACTGATATGCCAAAGTTCAGAGGTTTGCAGATTTGAGTTGCCAAGTTTGCGCATGCAGTACTGGATACTGGGTTCAAGCTCTTCAACACGTTCACGGCATAAGACCTGATTCTCCACATCTCCAGATTTTGCAAGTTCCCCATAAATAGCACTGTAAGAATTTAATAACTTAAACCCCATGTGATCTGGTAATGCTAAGAGTCTTCTTTGCATTGAAGCATGTATATACAAAAAGGTGAAACCATATTCTGTTACTCAACAAAGTTCAAACCTGGCCCTCCTGAAATGCCCCAATGCAGTGTCCCAATTGCGGTCTTGCTCAAACAACAATGCACCTTTCATATAACATGCATAGGCCTGTTCATAGACAAAGGACACAGAGTGGACCTGATTAATTAAATAGAGCTCAACTGACATAATTTTAAGAAATCAGTACAGAATAATGTAAAAACGATTTGGATTCTAGAAAAAGGTTGCGTAAAATATCCAGGAACAAGATGAGCGGCCATTTTAGTGAAAATATCCAAGCCACGAGTTGATAAATACTCCATTTAGTCCTCTTTTATCTTTCCGTTTCTTACTCTACCATTAGTTCAATGATAATAAAAATGGATGACCTGTTGGTGGGAACATATCCCATTTCGCATTTTCAACCTTTTTCTCTATTACTTTGAAAACCATTTGGGTTCTAATAATCATGATAGATGTTCATTTTTCACTTCAAATAAACAAACACAAACACAGTTGTGTGGAAGAAGAATGCATGTAAGAAAGGCATAGTACGGAGCTTGTTTGAATAAACTTAAAAACATAAACATCAACTGAAAAGATAGCAACAAAGTGGCAGGGATATGGTAACACTGTTCCACTACCATTGTTGCTATGCAAGAAACAATTGACAAGTGAAGCAGACAAGTAAAGAAAGCTATAATTTGTTCAGTTATCTTCTATAGCCATGGTTGAACAACAAAGAAAGTGATAGTATTCCTTGACTCTGGATGAAGTTCCAAAATCTTTTTTTTTTTTAAAAAAAAGGAGAGGAGGGAATTCATGAAAAGTTAGCCATGTAGTTTTCTCTATTGCAAAGGAAATGATTGCTAAACCATAGCCATGCCAAGAACAATAAGAAACAATTTTGCATGCACACCTCTGCTTCTACAGATGTTCTTGAATCTCCTTTCACAGCACACAACTCAGAAAATTGATTTGCCCATTTCACTGCTTTTCTTAGTCTGCCAATAAGATAGATTCGCTGTCTTGCATTTGGATGATCCGGAAGAAGCTGTCTTTTCTCCATATAATGGCTCCAAGCTCTCTCAGCCATGTAGAGAACCATATGGAGGAATCTGTTTATAATACAAGTTAATGGAGTATAATGTTACTGCTGGTTGACTCCTTATTGCTCACAGCCTATGGCAGAGATGGAACTCATTTCACATACTGGGCAAATCTATAAATGTCAATGTAGAATCATTCCAAAGCAACCAGTGATTTTGTCTCCTATAGAATTCACTAGACAGAAAAATAAAGAGATCTGAAATAGGAAGAGACCAAGAAATGGTATTTCTGTTCAGCTCTGCCTCACATGTTTTTCAATAATTACAACCCAGGAAGAGGCTAATGATTCCGTCAATTGTTTATGGGCGAAAAATCAATAAAAATGGAAGTAGATCCTAATAAACCACAAAAGAAAAAAAAAACACACCAGACAAGAAACAATATGTAAAACATAAGATTGGCATAAAACTTCACCAAGAAAGGTCCACAGAATCTGTCCTTTTAACCTATAACCTTTATCTTGACTTCTCAATTTTAATAGGAAAGACTGTATAGACAAATTGCAAAACAAATTATTTTGCAAGTGGTAATTACTTTATCAACGAAAAATACAGAAAAGGGTAGAATTACATAAACCCATGCATGTCCTTAGTCTTGCTATCAGATTTCTTAAAATCTTAAGGTAAACACTGAGAGCTTGCTTGTTGAGATCCTCAAGGAATTTAATGCAATGCAAGTAAACATAGATGGGATAGAATAAGAATACCTAACTTCCGTGACAGTGGCTTCGGTTATAGCCTTCCGCATGTATTTGCCACGGCCATGCTTGAACTTCAGCGATTTGTACAACCTCCTCAACCTAGCAGTACAATACCTCCTACAGTCCCAAATTTAGAAAAAATCATCTCATGAGGATTCCAAAATTTTCTACTGAAAGAAAGCATTATCGATGAGCCAATTCCACCTCGAAACCCTGACATGCATAAATGAGAAAAAATGTTCCACTAGGAAGAAAGAAGCTTATCTACCGATAGCGAGTGTAATTGCTTTGCCGCAATCCATGCTGCATCTGGGCAGACTTGAGAAGCTGCAAAACTGCGAGAGAAAAAAAAGCAGAATAGTGTCGGACAAGTCGATTCTGCAAATCAGCTGACGATCCCAAATGAATCAGAAATTGAGGGTAGACTTTGGTTCCAACTAATTACCATTAATCGAGAACTTGGGATTGATCTGATCGGAACTGTTTGAGTTGGAACCGTCTACCTCCATTGAGGACATTCTGTTGCGGGTTGTCCGAAGACCTTGAATTCAAAGTGAAGGCACGATAAAAAAAAAGCATGTAAGCGAGCAGTAACGGAACTTAGAAGCAGAGAGAGATCTCTGTAGGTATACAATGCAGCACCATGGAAGAGCATTCAGCAGGTCAGATTACCTAATAGAAGAACGCAGGCAGAGTAGTTTCGTTTCAATCACTTAACTTCGGCGGCCCAACATCAAGAAAACAGTCTCTTTTTTCTTTTTTTTTTTTAGGAACGAACATACAATTTCTCCCTCTAACTCACACTTCATCTCTCTTCAAAAAGAAAAAAAATCAATTATATTCTTTTTTAATTGTTAAAAAAGCTTTGTTCGACTCCTCAGACCAAAATCATTTAACACCACTGTTACTTTTTACCTTCAATTTTTATTTTCTACAAAAAAGTTATTTTATTTTATGTGATAATTTTACTTTATTACTCTTAAAATTTCAACATTACTTTACAATATACTCAATTCAGGTAAAATATATTGTTAGTCCCTTATCTTTAATTTGTGTCATATTTTAGTCCCGTTTTAATAATTTGTCCTAGTTTAATCCCTTAGCTTTCAATTTTATCTTATACAAGTCTTTTCGTTACAATTTCTGTTGTAGTCATTATTTAATTAAGGGTATTTATGTAAATTTCTATATTTAACATTCCACTTAACCTTATTTTTTTTATGAAAATCTACAAGTTAACCCAACTATTTTCAACAATTACAAAATCATCCACCACATTTGCTTGAGTTCCATCTTGAAGATTCGGTCACCATGCTCCCGCTGACCAACTCTTCTCCGATAGCAAGCTTCTGCCTCTACATTTCTCAACCACCAACCGGACCAACTCCGACGACACCTTGCCCCAACTGAGGTCACCCGAGACTGTCAAATCTTGTCGTTGAATGGAGATGCGGATGCAGATTTCAAGCACAGATCCTTACTGAAGATTCTGAAGATGAGCCAACGACAGTTGGTGATGAGCCATTGTTTTGTCGGTTACTGAAGATTCTTTGGTAGATCGGTGATAGGAAGGTGACAGTGGACTGATTGCTCCAGTTTAATGGAGAAGTTTGGGAGCCTTTTATGCTCACTGGAAGCGACGGAGTAGGTGCAGGCAGTTTTGTCGACGGCAGAGGAAACGAGCAATTGGCCGTCAGTGGAGAACTTGACAGCGGAGCTTGTGCGATTGGATCATCTTCAAACATCCTTCCACCAAATTGAGGTACTGCAACAGTCCCTAAATTAAAATTCAAACTGCCCAATTAGGAATTAAATTAAACCCACGTGTATGGTCCCTAATTAGAAAGTTTCCGTCTCTGATCCAACCACAAATTCATAAAGAAACGCTAAAGATGAAGCAAGAAGCAAGTAATAGAACGCGACGTGGACATTTTAAACGCCATTGTTTAAGTAGATGTGAGTGGATTGGGACATGATGATGATGATGATGATAAATTTTTTAACAGAACGCGACATGATGATGATGATGATGGTGATAATAATGAGTTAAAGAGAAGAAAAAATATTCGAGAATCGTGTGCAATTCATTAAAAGTTTAATGACTATATTTTTATTAAATGTGTAATTAAGCTATTATAGTAGGGGTGTTTGTGTAAAATTAACAAAGAAAACAGAATAATTAACGGACAAACTAATGGAATGACCAAACCATGACAAAAAAACCATAACTTTAGTATCAGAATAGAATATGACGAATTCTTAAAATGAGACTAAAATATGACACGTGTTAAAGGAAATAGACTACAAATGTATTGAGAATTTTTTCCCCACTTTTTCAATTCTCAATACACAAAATAACATTAAATCCATCAATTCACCATCAATTTTCTATAAAATAATATTTCCTCAAATTTTCCTACTCACATCCCCTAATTTCTCAAAAAAAATCATTCCAAATGAACACATCTTATTATAAATTGTTAAGAAAACTAAATATCCTTCATAAACCTTCCTACCATTCGTTATTAAAAATTTTGCCTCTACTTGTGATGTATTTCATTCATCATCCCAAAAAATTGTATGTTTTGATTCTTTAACTTGTGTTTCATTGTTTTGCTCAAACAATTTTTAAGATAAACATGGAAAAAAGTTGATTTTTTTAGATAAAATTTAAACTTTAAAATATGATATACATATAAATTAGTTAACTTTATATTAATGAAAAAATAAAAAAATAAAATACGAAAAACCAAAAAAATAAACCTTCATCATCCTTCTTCCAGCATTGGTACCAAATCAATCGAGGACAGAAGATAACGGTTATCGAATAGCAACAATTTAAAGCGGTGACTTGAAACATCGAAGTTAGAGAGAGTTCTCCATATAACATAGGGAAATTATCAAAGACCCCTGAAATTTATCATATTCTTCACTTTCTCTCATGCATTTTCAGAATCTTCTATTTTCACTCCTAAGGTTTGGAGTAATTTACAAAAAGAACCCCTTAAGCTAACCACCACCGTTAGAACTTTCGTTAGAGTTTTAGGTATGATTACAAAAATTGGACATAAGTTTTTAACCCTAAGGGCTCGTTTGGTTGCAGGGATAAAAAATAGTGAATTTGGATGATTAAAATGAGATTAGATAGGATTATGTAGGATAAGATTGAGTGAGATTATGATAAATTCTATCCATTGTTTGGCAAACAAAAAAAAATACTACACTCCCCTAATTTCTCAACCCCCACCATGACTTATTCCTCCACGGTGGACCTCCATCTTCCAACACTACCATAGTCGAGCCATATCCTCCGATCAAGCATTGCATCGCGTTGCCGGAAGTCTCCGCTCAACTCCCCAGCAACCGTCTCCGACCAATCGAGTCCATGCAGACCGGATCTACGCCCACCGGAACCTTGCCCCCAAGCCCACTCGAACCGCCGCCCAGTGGATCTCATCACCATCTTCCGGAGATCCTCGAATGTCACCGTTGTCATCATCTTCGATTGTCGCCATTCATCGCATCGCATCACGTCAACGTCCCCTTCACCCAGCCTCGAAACACGACCCACCCTCGAACTAGGTTCCTAGCTAGCCGCATCTCAAGCCTGATCTAAGCTCCATTGACGAGATCCCTCTAATGTTGCCATCAAATGTTTGAGAACGACATGAATATGGTGTGACGAAAGTGGTATGTTGGTGTGATGACGGTGGTCTGGTTGTGTGATGACTGGATGGCGGATAGATGACAGTGGCAGAGGTTGTTTATTCTTTTCTTCTCTCATCCCTGCTAATGACTTGGTGGGTGAAGGATAATTTAGTCCCATATTTGTGGGATAAAATTGCAAAAAAAGAGAATTTCTATCTCATATCTGAACGCATCAAACAAGGGATAATAACGGATGGGAATGGGATAAAAATTATCTTTTCCATCATTATCCCTGCAACCAAACGCACCCTAACAATTCTATAATAAATTTCTTATTCCTTTACACTTTCAACCTTCTCCAGATCATCCCACCTTTCCAATTTGTGATTGTTGTTCTCGCCTCTCCTTCCATTATCTCCCTCCACTTTCGTGCTTCCACTGTCGCCTCTCTCTCCCTAACCGCGATCCACCGCACCGCCCATCCGGAATCTCTGCTACTGAAGCTCCCTCACTATCCACTGGTGAAGCTCGTTCATTGTTTTGCATCGGACCCGATTGAGGTCGACGTTGTTGTTCTCGTCCCGAACCAACAGCAAATCTCAGGTTGCTAGCCAGCACCCATCGTTTCCCAAACGTTTTCCGATCACCACTTGCTCAACCCTACCGAGTACAACAAGCTATTTAGAGTGACGGGACTCGAAAAGCCTAGATCTGGAGGACACGGGTGTGGAGAAAGCCTGATGCGGTGGATGACAGGCAGAAGGCGGCGGTCAAATGGCAACGGGTGGTGGTGGTGGACAGGCTTTGGATGTGGGGTGAGCCTACTTAGTATGGGGAAAAAATTACAGTGAAATAAAATTAAAATTTTAAAAAATAGAAAATTCTCAGTAATAAGAACATTTGAAGGCTAAATGATAAAGTTTAAAAAAATCTTAAATCATGGATCACATGAATTGAAGCAAAGATATTTTTTTTGAAGAAAAAAATGATACACCATGTTATGAGTACAATTTAGATTAATCATATTTAAAGGTCTGAAAGCATAATGATTTATAGATCACTTATTAATGAAAACTAAGTTAAAATAAAATGCAATTTCTCATCCATAAAAACATCTTTATTCGAGTTTCACGCACGCTTTAAGTTCTTAATTCATCACCTTATCTAAAAGCTTGTGTATGTTGAAGAATAAAAATATATGAACAATAAATAATATAGGAAAACATATAAAATTAGGATCCTTTAAGTTATTGTAAGCACAAATTTTGATCAAATATGATTCTCTTGGCAAAAGACATAAATGCATGGACCAAAAAGCACTAAAAAACAAAGGATAAACAAAAGTTTATGAAATTGAGAAATATTTGAGATGATAAGTCAGTAGGTAAAATGAAATATCAGAACCTAAAATTGAAAAATGAAATAGAACAAGAGAAAAATAGGGCTGAAAATGAGCCGAGTCGTTATCGAACTTATTTGAACTCGAACTCGAACTCGAACTCGAACCCGGCTCGTGTGTTATTAAGCAATGTATTATCGAGCTTCGAGTTCGATCAGAGTTACGGGCTCGATAATATTATCGAGCCGAGTTCAAGCTGAGTTGAGTTCGATTCGATTGCTTATCGAGTTATCGAGCAATTCATCCTAAAAATAACTTAGGATAGTCCATATGTAAGTAATTAAAGTAGTATAACGTAATTATTTACAATTTTAAAGTATAAGAAGTTATTTGAAAGTAGTACGAACTAGTTGAATAAAATTATAAGGGTAAAGTGCACCGATAGTTCTGTAACTTTAATTTTTGTCCCACAGGGGTCCTCTTTTAACTTTTCATCCCAATAAAGTCATGTTTTTTTTAACTTTTTCTTAATTCGTGGTTCTTTTCCATTCGGGCTCCGTTAAATTTAATAGACTTGGGGGGCAAATGATAATTTTAGCAACTCAACTTTTTTTAAAAATTCCGGTTACACCTAAAGTTTTAAAACTAACCATTTATACACACCCCAACAATTAGAAACTTAAAAAAATTACCCTAAAGTTTCAAACAACCCAACAAACCCAAAGCCCATCCTGCCGACGTCGCCACACACAACCACCGGAAACCTCCGGGAATGGTCTCGGTCGGCCGCCCAAACCTTCAATTCACCGAAAATTGCAGCCAAAGGCTTCAAATCGCGAATCCTAGGCCGCGATTCGTGAGCCCAGGGCTGCGATTCGCCGACTTAGGCTCGCAACCGCGGCATAGGGCTCGCGAATCACAGCCCTGGGCTAGCGAATCACGGCCCAGGGCTTGCGATTTGAAGCCCTTTGGTTGCGGTTTTCGGCCTACGTTCACGAAATGGAGCCGTGAGGCGGCCGATTGTACGATTTTCGAGGTTTTCCGACTTGGCGACGGCGGTTCAATGGTGGCAGAGTGGGCATGGGGTGTTGGTAGGTTGATTGAAACTTAAGGGTAATTGTTTTAAGTTTATAATTGTCGAGGTGT
Source organism: Stellera chamaejasme (assembly GCA_024586325.1). NCBI lineage: Eukaryota > Viridiplantae > Streptophyta > Magnoliopsida > Malvales > Thymelaeaceae > Stellera > Stellera chamaejasme. The sequence continues at coordinate 4,181,605 of CM044982.1, read as the reverse complement.
GTGTAAATGGTTAGATCTAAACTTTTGAGTGTAAATAGATTTTTTTTTAAAAAAATTGAGATACTAAAATTATCATTTGCCCCCCAAGTCCATTAAATTTAACGGAGTCCGGATGGAAAATGATCACGAATTGAGAAAAAGTTAAAAACAGGACTTTATTGGGACAAAAAGTTAAAACAGGATCTCGGTGGGACAAGAATTAAAGTTACATTACTATGGGTGCACTTTACCCAAAATTATAAAGTATCAAGACTAAAATTACAAAGTAGTATTAGATTTCGAACAGCTATCGAGCCGAACTCGAGCGTAGTTTAAATGATTCTTGATACGTTTTCGAGCAACTCACAAGCTATCGAGCCAAACTCGAGCAATCAATCGAGTTGAGTTCGAACCCATATCATGAAGGCTCGTCGAGCCGAACTCGAGCTCGATAAAAAACTTTCGAGCCGAGCACAGTTCGAGCTCAGCTCATCTCATTTACAACCCTAGCCGGTCCTGACCTAGACCCCATCAAAAATACTAAAATGGAATAGCTTCTAACCGCATGAAGCATAAAATAAATGAAAGTAGCTTCAAACTACATGCCGAAGAAAAGAGAACCACCAACAAGAACAATATTTCACGCTTAACAAGATAAAGAAAAGTTGAAAATCAACCAATTACTTCATCTATGAGGTAGAACAAGAAAGGTATTATTTGACCAATTACTTCATCTATGTACTCGGCTCGGTTCATTTAAAGTCATAATTGAAACTCTAGGGTTTGATATGATGAAATAATTTCAAAATATGAAACATTCGAGTCATAATTGAAAGAAGAAAATGAAATATATATATATATATATATATATAAAGAAATTGAAAATTGTATAAATGTTAGACAAAAAAGATCAAATGAAAAATGTGAAGGTAAGTTGAAAAAAAAGGAGAATGCAAAGAAGAAATAATAACAGAGAGATATATATAACAAACAAAAACTAAGGAGCAAACATGAGAATGATAAAAGAAAAAGTACTTAAAGGGCATTTGTTGCAAAAAAAAACTATTCATTGGAAACTTACCCACCATTAGATCAAAAGTGGGGCACAAAAATGAACATACAACCATCACACCTAATCAAATCCCAACTATGAATGGTAACACACCCTACAAATGTATATATGTATAATAAGTTAGAGTCAACATTGTTGGGTTAAAAAACTTAGGTTATAGATTTTGTTATTAAACTAAAAAAAATTAACAGCAAGTAAACAGATGTTAAAGTTTAGGGGGGAAATCGTAGGTTTTCACAAACATTAGGGGAGTTTTTCGAAAATTCCAAAAATGTGGGGGAAAGTGAAGATTATGACAAAACTTAGGGTGTTAGATAAATTCCCTATGACGTATCCATATGTAACCTGTTGGACCACTAGAATTGTTCACACCCATATTACGAAGAAGGGACATGCGTTTCTACAGTTATCTGAAAGCGCACAAGAATTGCTGTATAAAGAAACTCGCTTTTGGATTGGCTCTCTGAATTGGTATTATCCGACTTTAATGAGACTGGAACTTCCTCTGAGCTGGCTGCTCCATTTATTACAGTAACTAACCTCAGATCATTTCTGATTTATAACCAGCATCTGATGAAATTGGATTGGATCATACAAGAATGAGGTGTGCAGGATAGATTTATGAGATAGGCCGCTTCATCCCTTATGCTTAACAAACCAGCATTGTAGCTCTCACAGGTCCTGAAACTTGAGCAACCTGCAGGCAGCTTACCTGCACATGAAATACACTTGAGATGAACAACTTTCTTTCATTCTTGTGTCAGATAACTTTTTTAGTTTTAATTTCAGAAAATAGACGATGCGAGAATCCTTTCAAGTAATCAGGCACGGTATCATGGTGAATCGTACTATCAAAACTGTGATGCGACACCTCTATGATATTAAAAAATAACGTCAATTTAGAGTTTAGTACTAAGAGTCTAGAATGTCCAATATGGTACCTACTTGGGAATACTTTTCTTGTGAGCAAAGTTGATGAGGAAGGTCCGGATTTCCATTGGACCTAGTTCAACCACTAGAGTTTTTTGATCAACTGCCTTTCCCCTGACAACCTTCCCATCTCCTCCAGTGGATCCCTTAACTTGCCAGACTAGCCGCTTCCTCTCCATTTCTGTTCTTTCTTGGTTGGCAGATAAGCTCATCTCTGCTATTTTGCTAATCTGGGTATGACACCACAGAATTCTTTCATTGAATAAGATTCTAATAGACCGACAACAACCAAAGTTCGAAACTGAGGTATTAAGCACTTTTTACTTCTAACCTTTCTATGTGCAAACAATTTGTGCAGATGCACACTTGCCATGTCTGAGAGATCTGCATCCTCCCCAACCTTGCATTTGGAGCATAAAAAGTTTTCATATATTAGAAGATTTAGATGAACATGACAGATGTGTGTTGACCCAAATAAATCTTTACCAATCCCACCTCATAGCTTTACAGCCAACAGTGTAGTTTAGTTACCACATGCAAAGGCAACAGTCACAACCATGAGTAGTTGTTTGCCAGAAATGATGGGAAGAATGCGTAGAGGCATGAGATTATGTTTGGATAAAGAATGTTACAAAATACTCGCTCCATCACACAATAATTGATGTTTGAATAAACACGGAGAATAAGCTGTGTAAAAGAAAGTAATATAGGCCGGGCAAAGTTTCTTTAAAAGGAAAATGTATCAATTCTTGTGGGGCATGGGAAGTATGTAATTAGAACCAATGGAGTCTGAAATTTCAGTAATTAAAATTTAATTGTTTGGTTAATGGATTTGAACATAGATTCCAAATCCCCAGATTCACAACAAGACAAAGGGGTGGAAAACATGGTACTCTATGGTGGAGGCCAAGAAGAGTGGCTCGACAGTGGATGATGCAGGATGAAAGGTTGAGGACAGTTGTAATTCAGTAGTGCACAAGGTAGTGTCAGAGGATTTAACTTCATATTAACAGTCAGCATAGTTTCGGCCATAGCAGCAGGTGTTAAGCCTCAGCATTGCAGTTGTAGTGAACTGGCTTAGATCAATGGAATGCTTATTTGTTTGTTTTTTTTCTTAGAAGAAACAATGCCTAGAGAAAAAACTGTGTTTTTTAATTCTCATGCCACCTTAGGTTTCTGAATTGGAAATTCAGAAATCACCACATCCAAACACAAAATAGAAGTCTTTCTTTTTTTCTGAGTGATAGATCAATAATGCATGTGTCATCAGATGGTAAATGACTGTATACTAAGGTTGTTGCACTAAAAGTAAAGTCCAATAGTCCAACCTCATATAAGTGAGCCAGTCGAAGTAGAACAGTTTGATCATGTAGCTCCTACGGATGATTAAAAGAATTTTCTTAGTGTCATAGTATTTAGAATCTACCTGATGTTCACTGAAAAAAATATATCTGAATGTTGATCAAAGGTGTGGTTCCATGTACGTAACCTCCGTAACAAAACACTCCTTGCAAGACACTGTAAGCCTTTGTGTTTTCATTTTGAACAGATCAAGAATGAAGAACTCGATAAACTAAAAAGAACTGACCTGTAGGGTTATTATTACTACATTTTCTGGTATAACGTATGATGAATCCAACATTGAGGAAGATGGTACATGAGAATTGAACCATCCATATCCATCCTGTAATATGCATCAGTTCTACCAATCATGTATCACCCTGTATCTCTTATACTGCATCAACAAAATTGAAGCTGAAATATTATTGTTTACCTGTTCTGTGAAGGCCAAGAGAAGAGGGGAGTATATTTCTTGACCAAAAGTACGACGCCACTTAGCACCCTTTCCTAGAGGGTCTATTCTGAAGTAATACCTTCCAACAATCTGCCAGAATTGCATTTGTCAACCCATAGCTAGAAAATGTATGATCAAGCTGTAAATTTTTAAAATTATGTATTGCATGCATCTCTCTCTCCACACACACTCACGCTTGTGTGTATATGAGTGTCAGCCTCTTTGTCTGGGGTTAACAATGGTGTCAATCTTACCACTGTGGATGGTGGTCTTTTTGGTCTGACAGGTAAACTTTATTTGTTGGGTGTTTGGTTTGATGGTTTTTTTTATAGGTGTTTTTCGTAGGTCTTTGGGGTGAACATTTATCTGTTTTAGGTCAATCGGGAATTCAACCTGGGTCGGGTTAGGATTACTTCTTATAGGATGACGTTTGGTGTATCTTTCCTTATTCTTTACTGTTGCTGTTTAATATCTACACACACACACACACACACACACACACACTGATACACTTACAGTTAATCCCGTACATTTATCATGAATGCAAACACTCTCATCTAAAGCTTCATTAACGCCTTTGCCGTCATCATTAAGCAACCTCCTGCACGTAAGAAGGCAAAAAGCAGCAGGAACAGTATCACACAGTTCTATTAGTCTGTTTAATAAGTCTATGGAGTACATAAATATGATGAACAAAAAGTGATGCTCTTCATCCCATATCAATCAATGCATTTGACCTAATGCAGAGAGTGCAGAAAAAAAAAAACGCCGAGAGTGCAAAAGACTTGAGGGTAATAAAGCAAAATAGACTAAGATAAGAATAACTTTTTGAATGAGGAGAAACAAGGGAAATAAGTAGTAAAAGGTCTTTAAGAAAATTTGTATCAATTTTTCTAGGACATACAAATATAAATACGCATTAACCTTTGTGACATGAAGGTAGAGAAAAGGGTACAGAACCTATGGAGCATGAGTTCCAGTTGGCCATCCCGAATGCTTGACCCACCAACAGATCTATCCACTAAAATCGAAAACTCCTTACTTTCATCCTTCATGTACATCCCTAAATTAATCTGAAAGCACGATAGAAATGAAGATTTAAGACGATGAAGATTTAATTTTGTGTTATAGCATTGCAATTTCACAACCCCCACCCCCAGCTTTCATGCGAACAGGAAGATTTGAGATGATGAAGCAATTTTGGCACCATCAGATGGTAAGTGTAAAAAGTGAAAACATTCATACTAACTGAAAAATCAACATACCGGGTAATAATTCCCTGCAACTGGTTCATTTACTTGCAAATCCCAACCTTTCCTGTGGTCCCGAATCTGCAGATAATTTTTTTAGAGCAACTGCAGAAAATTTCCAAACAAATATTATCCTTCCAGTGTGCTAATTAGTTGAACCAAGGAAGCAACAAACCCTTTCAAGGAAATCTCGCCCATTAGAATCTGTGTAAAACGTTTTGTTGTTTTTCATGTCTGTTGTAATCTGAGTAACAGCTTCTTTCCCAACATAATCATCAGTTGGTACAGGGCCAACCTAAAATAAAAAAATTTCTCTTATTCCGAATGCAAGAAGCTTTGGTTCATCTCTTGTTCACCAATGCTACTAAGAAATCAGCTAACGGCTACATATATGAAAGAGGCAACTCACAATGAACTCAACCTCAGCATGCTCCTTTCCTTTGTAGACTCTTGTGATCTGTTCTTACATTCATTTAATGGATGTTAAATGCTAACTTATAAGAACTCAAACATACCTAATTTGCATTTCTAAAATAGATTTCATGGGTCTATACTGATTGATTGATTGATATACATGAAGACATCCCTTGCCTAAGGAAGCCTTATTTTTGTATTTATGCCCTTCAATCGGAACCAAGAAACATAGAAATTCCGACACATGTGAAAAATGTAGACCCTCGTCCAAGTGCAGATTACTTTGTGTTTACATGTACATGGTTGTGAGATGGTTGCATTCAAACCCTATAATTATAAGTTTAGCCATTCAAAATCTTTTATAAACATGAGAGGAATAAACAGCGAGCACTCAGTTAATATAGTTCTGTAACATCTCTCAAAACATGGGTGCTTTGGCGACTTAGAAGTCAACTTAGCTGCATTAAGCATCCTCATTTAGACTCTTCAATTTTTCTTAGAAGTATTTTTTGGAATCATGTCTCACTTGTTCATGATATTTCATTGACCTCAAAAATAATGTAAGATACAAATGTACATCAACAGAGAACATACCTGATATATCCATGAATTGATTTTTTCGTGCACTTCAGTCACCAATGGTCCTTGTAAAATAGTAGGCTGAAATGTCGGGAATCCTCTAGTCTTGTAACTTTATGCTGTAAGCGTAATCTGACTATAGGTCAAATGTTTAAGCATCATATATACCTTGTCTTCAGGCTTGATTGTGTTTGCACGGCTGGCATTGGGACGGAATACATATGCTCCAGAGGCCTTCAAATTTGGAAAATCAAAAGAAAATGTTCAGAATTGATGATTGAAGAATGACCATTATAAGTAAAAGTTCAATGTGACCAAGTACCTGATCATATCCACCATATGCGGAGTAATAGGCATACGATTGGGTTAGAGATTCTTTTACCTTCAGTTACAGTAGAAATGTTAGCTCTAGCATAATTGCCTGGAAAGTATAAGTATACAAGGCGTTCTAGGAACTCTAAATGATCTCGCATCCCTCTCTTAAACAGCAAGAAAAACTTCCACAGTACACATGGGAGTAAATGAATCCAAAAAGTTTATTTTATTTATTAATACAAAAAGCATTACCATTGTTTTACTGTTGACATAGCTAATGAGTTTCCCTTCATTGGTAGAGTAAACAAGTTTCAAATCTCCATGCCCAACATCAACTGTATTTTTCCCACTTTTATGAGTTTTTTCTAAAGGCAGTACATTGCTCATTGCAGACGAAGCTGTCATTACCAAAGAAAATGACATTTTAATCCATAAGACACACCAAAATGTAATGTATAATAATCAAGGAAGGCATTAGTAGACTGCTGAATGTCAATCACATATCTAACCTGGCCTTTCAGTTCCTGAAATCGTATAAGTATTGAAACCAAGAGGTGGTACTGATACGAGAAATGCAAGCCAATATTTTGGTGTCGTCTTTGGAGATTTTCCCAAATATGCCTCAACATAATGTTTTCTTAAGGCCAAAGAGGCATTCTGAAGCGGTAGAAGCTGTGATTCAATTTGCTTTCCACTAGAATCCTTAACCATAACCTTGTCACTCATCACCTGAACAAAGGTGATCAAGTAAAGGAAAACCGAAAAAAAAAAGAAAAAAGAAAAATGCTTCACACTGTTGGAAAGGATATATAGATTGATGGTTGTCTGCCAACCAAATCTCAAGAGAGGAGAGAGTAGGGATGAAATGGAGGAGCAAAAGAAAGACGAGGAAAATCAATTCTGTTAAGAGGGAAAAAATGCTCTACCATGTGTTCATTTATATAGATATTTTAAATATACTTATATAATGCTTGAAAGGATACATGGTAACACATTGTTAAAATTGGTTTTAATGGTAGTGATAAGGTAAAAGTGACATATAATATAACATGGCACAACAAGTGAGAGGACTACTTACAGGAATTCGTATGATATCTACTCTTTTCCAACCCAAAGGATTGTAAACGAGAACCACCTATAAGACACAAGTTCATTAAAATGCAGACTTATATCATTAAAAAAAATCACAGTAAAATCATATTTATCCTTTTACCATGCTGTTGCTCGCTGAAACATTAACTTCTGATGGAGGACAGTAAGTTATGTTTAGAAGGGGGCACTGCAAGAGCCCAAAGATAGGATCAGAATGAGAGAAAGCTTTAAGTAAAACTCAGCAAGTGGAAATAACCCTAATTGCATAAGGAGTATAATATACAGCTACATATGCTTATTCGCTATCTGCCTGTCATTAGATAGTACATGAATTCGTTTTCAGTTCATACTTCTTTATGTTCCTAATGAGCACACAATGGAGTTGCAGAACTAAACTAGTTACTCATCATTTCCCAATTGAGAAAAGACACTACTGAAGCATCAGCGAAATAGCATGATGCATTTCAAAAACTAAGAGCACAAAAGCACCGATAGACCCAAAATCAGTAAAATAATCTCCTTAGGACTTGCAAGGTTATTCAACTAGATAGGTCTCACGTAAAGATCTTTTCTGTAAGCGTCACTTCAACTGAAAATTATCCCTATTATTATTATTATTTTTTAAAAAACAAAGGTCATTGAAGAGACCGATTTTGGAGTGGGGACTTAAAATTTGAAACTTCACGGAACAACCGTGGTACAACATACCATCAACAAAAGAAATCTCAAATGGTTTTATTGTTGGAGATCAAGCCTCAAAACAAATTGGCCTTTTATTTATTTTGGCTCAATTATATTTCACACACTAATTTACACAATTAAATTATAAATTCCTACAGGGTAAAGTGCACCCATGGTCTTCTAGAATGTAACTTTAATTATTGTACCACTACGGTCTTGTTTTAACTTTTTGTACTATTAAAACCTTCTAACTATTTTTAATAAAGTCACCCATGTTTTCAAGTTTTTCTTCATCCATTTTTCTTCATCCATGTCCTATTTGACATTTTTGCCCTTAACTTTTAAAATATTGCCCTTTTAAACAGTTGTAAAATATAAAAATCACCCTAACGTTTAACGAAACTTTCAATTTTACCCTCAATTTTTATAAACCCTAAAATTCTACCATAACTTTTACAAATACATACAATTCTACCCTAAAAATTTTCTCTCCACTTTATCTCACCACCCTCCTACCCACCACCACCGGAAATCTCGCCGGACGCCAGAATCGCCGGCCAAGAGTGACGGTCGCGAGCCCAGGGCGGCGAAACGCACGCCCAAGGCCGCGGATCGCGAGCCCAGGGCGGCGAATCGCACACCCAAGGCCACGGATCGCGAGCCCAGGGCGGCGAAACGCGCGCCCAAGGCCGCGGATCGCGAGCCCAGGGCCGCGGATCGCGAGCCCAGGCCGCGGATCGCGCGCCAAGGGCGGCAATCGGAGGCCAAAGGTTTTCCGGCGGCCCGTCGCTTTCCGGCGATGGTAGGTCGGATGGTGGTTGAAATAGGTGAGTTCAAAAGTTTAAGGTAGATTAGAGGGTTTGTTTGTAGAATTTTAAAATTTGAGGGTGTAAATGATATAATAAGAAAAATTCAGTTTATGTTCGTTATTGTACCATTTCTGTGAAAGGGTAAAATAGTAAAATAATTGTAAAAAGGACCATGGATGAATAAAAAACTTGAAAACAGGACTTTAATAGTACAAAAAGTTAAAACAGGACCGTAGTGGTACAATAATTAAAGTTACAAAACCATGGGTGCACTTTACCCGTTTCATAACTGTAGCTTTATTAACCATATAATAGTACATGCAGACTCGCACTACCTCTTTGTAACCAATTGATAGCCTTTTTGCATAATCATCAGCAACATGCTTCTTTGAAGTACCACTAACTGCATCATGATGTTGAGCAATTGCTAAAGCATCAGCCAATGCATCGGTGGTAGGCCCTGCTTGACTTCTTCCTTTCAAGAACTCCAACTGTCTTGCAGCCTGATCAAACATTGGCACTAACAGATTATCAAAGAGTTGGATGAGGAAAACATGTTGTTGTTGAATGATTGCATAAGGTGTGAAGTATACCAAGTAGTAGGCACTCATCATCCTAATGTAGCCCTTTAAGGCTGGCCTACTTGAAAAATATCCTGTCCAATAAGAATTTGGACTGTCTGCATATCTGAAAAGTAATTGCATTACCTCAAGATGCATGTCATAAGGACAGCGTACATATTCAAGTTGAAACAAAAGAAGTTTCTAGCTAAGCAAACTTTTGCTGTTAATTCCAAAATATTTTCTTACGGGAAGTAATCATCTGTCTTCAGGGGCCATGCTTCTTTTGAAGCATATTTGGCATCAGTGTATATTGATGGGGTGGAGTATAGAGCATTGACACGACCATCCTATAAGCATTACAAATCAATTGTTCATCACGAAGTTAAGTACATTTCCTATCAACATGACCACTCAATGATGGTGAGGACCAAATACATCTAGAACAGACTAAAGCAAAAACATAACAGGTTCCTTGTTTGATGTTAAATGTGCAGAACTAATCTAGCTGAATGCTTACTCGATTGACATAATGTATAAACTTGTCCATCTGCCGGAACCATGTCTGTGCATATTGGTACTTGAAATCTGTTCCCATTGTCCACATTATGTGATTTGTACGAGTTATTGCAGCCTGAGAGAAAGGAAAGAAACTGTTTATGTTGTGATCATATGAATTAAGATTTGTGGTATATTATTCCATGTGTTCTTTTGAGATAATTTCTCGAAACAGTTCTGGATATTTAGAAAATTGAGGGAAAATAGAGAGAAAAAGTGAAAGGTAAAATTTAAATTTCAAAGTTTCTGAGATTTGTTCTCGATAAAGAAGACAACCTTAATATAGAGTTCAAACTCTCTACTGTTTTAGTTTACTGAGTATCCACTACCAATGTTAAATAACAAGACCATTAGATGCTGTTTGCTTGTAAGAAATACAAAATTTGGACTCAAAGCAATCCAATGAATAAAGGAGCTGTAGGAGCAGTCCCCTAAATTCCAACATTAGCTTCATCGTTCTAGAGTGTCAAAACTAAGAGTGTATTTTACCTGGTCTTTTGCAGCAGAGACAAACTGATCCACTCGTGCATGTACATTGTAGTCAGACAAATTTAAGTTATCCTTCAAGGCAAAATAAAATTAGATGTTGAACAAGTTCCAGTAGTTTCCACTTAGAGCCATTTGGCATTCTAACCAAGAGCTTACTTGTATAATTGGATGATCCGTATTCTCATTAACTTCAAAGGATAAGTCAGCTGGAGGGTCATAATTTTCAGGAAATGCACCAGCGAATATCTAGAACATAACAAGGAAATAGTTGAGGAAGATTATCCACTGTATAACCAAACTGACATGATAGACAACAAAACTTAACTTTTTTAAACTCAAGAAGAGTTCAGAACCTGTGCAGTTGAACCTAGACTCTTTGACCCCTGCCAAATAACTTCAAGAGTCTTCTCATCCTTCCTTCTAGCCCTATCTTGGTAATCAATTCGACCGAAGAACAGTGCATCGAATCCAACCTACTCCAAAAGTGAGTTAGCTTCAGTAAAATTTAGTCAAACAATCTACTAGTAGTTTTCTTCTGCTAATGGTAATTTGGCACCAATCATACCTCTGCCCCCAGTAGGTAGGCCTGCACTACAGAATGCCCAAAAGGATCAATCTGCCAACCAATCCTTGGGGTCACATTGAACTCTTGTTTGATAAATCGATGTCCTAGAGTTGTCTGATCAATCATATCTATGTAATGCGGTGTTGCCTCATCATGCATACAAATGCCCCCATTTCTGCACACCAATTGCCACAGCTTTAATGTCGTACTTTAACACAGTAAAATATAAGCAACACTAGAAAGAATGTTAAATTTCGCTGAGCTATTAATACATAACACGACTGAGGTGGCAAACATATATGAGGACTTTAAATAGACTTGACTCCGGACAGGAAGATATACTACATTAACTCTAGCTGGCCAGAGCTAACAAGCTTTTTCACCATCTCATGAATTGCTGGACTTTGATCCTTCCACCACATCTGGAAAAACGCCTGTATTTTCATCAAATCATTATAAGTGGTGGATGAAGAAATCGCTGGCAGTTGTATTCATATAAATCTAAAAAATTTGCATGCTTAGCCACAATTATGCTAAACAATAGAATTAATAAAGTTGCATAAAAGAAATAACAAATATGGAGAGAAAAACCGCAGAAGGTGAGAGATTAGAGATAAGAGAAAGAGCATTATAGAATGCAGAGAAAATATATGAAAATAAAGAAAATATTCAGAGAGAAGAGCGGTAATTCATCATTCAGTATTGAATCTCGATACTACCTGAGCGTACCTACAATCCTCTAATACTTGCTGCCTAAGCAACAGAGTAATTCATTCCCATCCATCACTTCATATTTGTTGCCCGCATCAGCTCTGATGTCCACACAGCTGCTTACTTGGCCCTCAACTAATTGTTGCTTTCACCAGCTCGTGGTAAAAATTCCGCATTATTCTGTTGCTTGATGGGCTTTTGCACATAAGCATAAACATTGCCCACTACCCGGACTTTCTTCTCCTCCAAAATTCTGTTTTGAAGTTGGCAGAAACTCTCATGTCACATCTCCAAACTTCTTTTCCTCACTCCATTGAAATTCAAAAGAAGAGCGTCTTGCTCCATGACCTTGTTCCCTTTTGAACTTTTGGTGACCCCTTTTTCTTTCCCTCTCAATGTCAGTAAGATAGCCATAGGGCTCATAGAAGAGACAGGGTTCCCAGCCATCATCTGGCCTACTCTGTTATTTGCTTCTTAAACGGAACAGGAACCTTGTTACTTCCATCTCGGAAAATTGAAAGACTTTCCTTTCTTAGTAGTCCATAAAAATGACACATTCCCTTTAGGAACTTTTTAACACCGATTTTATCTTATTACCTTCAAAAAGTTACCGTTCTCTTATGTCTCCAGCAAACTTCTATGCATAATATTGAGAAGCATCCAACGGACCAATAGTGAACCTTCACGTTCAAGTGTGCTGCATACATTATGCTGATATAATAACCAAAATTTCTTCCTTAATTGCTATCCTAATCAATTTCCGTTGTAATTTTTCTTGCAGGTTCCTCTTGATGATCAACAGCTGTGAAGTTTTCCTTTGTGGTCGAAATGGAAAACTTTTCTCTGGCTGCTCTTGAACTTCTTCGTGTTCTGCAGAGCTTTGCTAAAATGTCTGAATCCTTCTATGCGCATCATTTTTTCCCGCTCCAAATTCTCAGCTAGCGTTTCTATTACGCGCAAAATAGTTTGGATTTATCAGGTTTATGCAGGAGATAAACGTTTTGCTGCACCAGACTTGAAGCTTCGTTGAGTCATTCTATCAGACACCTTGAAGGCACATGAAACAATTACCTTGATCTAGTTTGTTTTTGCCAAAGAAAAAGAAAAAGAAACTGCATTTAGTCCCATAACTCCGTCGCCCCGACTCAAAAGGGATTGGGCATGCATGGTAAAGAGGTAACCGCAGTTTTGAAGGTACTCAGGAGCAGAGAAGCACTAAACAAAATTAAGAGGGAGGGACAACCCACTGAGCATGAGATGAGAATTTTGTTACGACTATGGATCAGGTGCAAACAACAATGGGAGCAGTAGCTGGCAGAAAAATGACGATCGTAGGAAGAAGATGATTTGGAGTGAAGACTGAAGAGGAGTTAGAGAGAAAAAGTTTAAGATACTTGAAAATGAACAAAATTGTAATCTTAACAAATTGGCGAACTTTCTTGTTAAATAGAGAAAGTTTTGGATTAACTTTATCATTTTCTCACGTTTTCGTTTATTTAAGGCAAAATCATCCCCAAGTATTACATTGATGCCAAAATCTCACCGAAAAACTAATGCATGGCAAAATTGCCTTTTAACCCAGGATGTAAATTTATCCTTTAACCTATATATAATTCGGTGACTCTTCAACGTTCTTGTTACGTGCACTGCATTTATAGGGTCACAGGAAAGATGCAAATTTCATATGGTGATGATTCTATGAATCGATGTGTAATTTTTTTTTACCAATAATACTCCTATCATTTTATTATGAAAATTAATAATATTAGTAGTTATGGGTCACAATGTCTAAAGATTCAGGGGTACTCATTAAATCTCCCTAAAAATCTCTCTTCGTTGTTGCATCATCTCACTTAATTGTCACAAATTTTTAATTTAATTGTCTTCCATTCAGTTTTCACTACATCACTTGCCACATATGAGGAGAAGAGGTAGGAAGATTTTTAGTGATTCGTGGCATGTTCCCTCTACTAATGGTCTTCTACCTTTTCAGGATTATATTAAATTAACATTGAAATTGAAGAAACGAAAATTAAGAAATACTAGAGTAACATGGGAGGAGATATATAGAGGACTTACTTGCTCAACGTAAATGAATTTTCTATTCTTGTCGATCTGTAATGTTGTCACAATGGAATCCAATACATCTTGCACACACGCAGTCTATACAATTACGAAAGTGAAAACAAATTAACCTTTTTTATAACTATTATACAAATATATGTGTAAATATTTGTATTAGGCTGTTGTGATCACCTGGATAGTATTTTTGGAGCCAAGATAATACTGGTCAAGGGTCTTTAACCAACCAACATCGTCGTGGGAGTGAGGAACCAGATGGACATTGAGCTTCCCAGAAACGATCTTGGACGTCGTATTGTAGGCTTTGTACTTGGACTCGGCAAAGTGAAAGATCATGAGCACCACAACGCACAACAATTTGTAATGATCCATGAGAGCTACTGTGCTATGCTACTGTGTGATCAATTGTTTTGAGTCTGAGATTATTGATATCATCAACCTGAGAGATGATGAGGCAGATAGAATGAGATTTTGTATACGCAATCCCAGATTTGGAAGTTTAGTAGTACTTAATTTGTCAGATTTAGTGTTGGGTTTTTGGCTCGGTCTCACGTCTCCTCCTTTTAACATGCATCACCTATTATTTTGTTCATATTTTATGGACTTAATTTTCTATTTTTGTTTCACTACTCTTTGAAATAGTACTCTTTTACAATTCTAAATTTTGATTATTATTATTATTATTATTATTATTTCCAAACCTACATTTTTTGTCCATTTTTTTCCCTTTTTTTTGCACAAGGACTAATTAAGCACTTATGTAACCCAAGTTTTCTTGCTCCCTGCACCAATCTACTTTGAGGGTGTATTTTCTTGGGGTTCAATTGTACTAAAAAAGCAAGTACAGACAAACAGAAAGTTGGAGCAAAATCTGAAAGCACAGAATTTCCCAGTCGGATTCAGTTTCAGAATCTTCAACCTATGGTACACTACATTATCAAAAGCACAGAACACATTATTGAACACACAAATGGCCTTTGCCTTCTGAACTGAACAGGCAAGACACGACCTCCCTTTCTCTGAATCATTTGCTGAGCTGGGTGATCCATTTATTTCGCTCAAGATCAGCTTCAAGATTACTAATAGTACAACAGAAGAATTAGGCTACATACACATGAAGGAGGATTGCATGCATGATAGATTTTTCGGATTGGCAGCTTCTTGACAGAGGCCATGTTTCTCACTCTTGGCAAATCAGCAATTAGCCCACTGGGGCCTTGAAACTTCTTTGGCAAGCAGCTTACCTGCACATGAATCTAGTTTTGAACTTTGAAATCAAGGCAATACGATTTGATTGGGAGGACATTCTAAGAGCTTGCCTCGGTAAGCAAGGCAAAACCAACAATATATGGTAGTAGATAGGAGTACTATTTAGTACTACTATTGTGTTTGAATCCTGAAGATGCTAGGAAAAGTGCACATTTATGGTCAGTAGTAGCTATCCAAAACTAGATACCTGCGACATACTAGAATCATCTTAGGAAGCATAGTTGCCGACCTCAATCAATAATAAATACTCAGGGGGAGACCATTGAAGTGTGTGCAAGAAATGAGTGATAGATCAAGTGACAAAGTCTAAGAGTGAGAAAGCGAGAGTGTGAGCAAGTGTAGCAAGGAACAAGAATGAAGCAAAGTGTGTCGTGAGGTGTAAGTGTTGTGGCAATGCTCAGTGTCTAAGAGTGTATTGCATGTGTATGTGTGTGTACTAGGAGTATATTTACCCAAATAGGAGTATAAAAGAAGGCCGATTTTAAAGGATTGTACTCCAACATTAGCTTCAACATAGGTCATGGAAAAGAAAGCAATGTCATTCTCAGATTGACATAAGAAAACCGCTTCAGAGCCCAAAGCGTTTGATACAGTACCTTTTCAGGATTTTCTTTCTGTAACCAAAGTTGATGAGGAAGGTCCGAATTTCCATCGGAGCTAGTTCAACCACTGAAGCTTTCGGATCAACTGGTCTTCCTCTCACCACCTTCTTAACTTCTTCGGTGGATCCCTCAACTTTCCAAACTAGCCTTTTCCTCTCCATTTCGGCCCTTTCTTGGTTAGCAGATAGGCTCATCTCTGTTAGTTTTATAATCTGGGCATGAAACCAAAGAATTCATAAACATGGAAACAACTAAGGCCTACAATAAACAATCTAAGGTTTTCAAGCACTCCTTTGCTTTTACCTTTTTGTTTGCGAACAACTTGTTTAGGTACACAGTTGCAATGACTGAGAGATCTGAGTCCTCCCCAACCTTGCATTAATTTAGAGAACATAAGGTTAATTTTTGCATAGAAGATGGAGATGAAGTTGATTAATAACCTTTTGGTTTCTAGAAATTGGAGTTACTAATCCAGTTACAATGGAAATTTCACAGACCAAGAGTGGTAGCTGTCCTGAATTACGATGCATATACCATAAATCAATATTTAAATGACTGCATAATGCACTAAATGATATACTATGTCCTAACCTCATATAAGTGTGCCAATCGCAGCAGAACAGTTCCATCATCTAGCTCCTGCAAATGATCAGAAAAACATTCAGTCTAAATGAAAACCACCTTGAGAGTTGATAAAAGGGGCACAATTGTACTGCACAGTCATAGTCCCACAGGTAATTCCTGTGATGAGATATACTGGAAGACCCTGTAAACCTTGTTTCCCCTTTTTAACCGATACTCAGGTGGTAGGATAGCAGTGACAAACTCAGAAACTAACCTGGAGGGTTACTATTGCAACATTGTCCGGTAAAGCATAAGATGGATCCATCAGTGAGAAAGATGTAGCATGAGAATTGGACCATCCACCTCCATCCTGTTATAGGTTTTGTATTCCACCAATCATGCAACAGCTGACTATCTTACTGAATCAACATAAATGATGCTCAAAATGTCTTGTTTACCTGCTCTGTGAAGGCCAAGAGAAGAGGGGAGTATATCTCTTGACCAAAAGTCCGGCGCCACCTAGCACCCTTTCCTAGAGGGTCTATTCTAAAGTAATACTTCCCAACAATCTGAGAAAACTACATCTGTTAACCAGAACAGTCTTGAAAAGAGCGATGATACAGGTCACTAGAGAAAATTATACACTTACAGTTAACCCTGCACAGTCATTATGAACACAAACAGTCTCATTTAAAGCTTCAGCAACGCCTCGGCCATCATCATAAAGCAACCTCCTGGACCAAAAAAGGCACAAGGAATTCATGTTATGCTAGATAAGTTTATAGCCCTTACCTAATAGTGAAACAAATGTGCTGACAAGTTTACAGCATTAAGAATGAGGTCGGAAGTGATTGAAAAAATGTACAGAACCTATGAAGCATGAGTTCCAATTCGCCATCCTTAATGCTAGATCCACCAACAGATCTGTCCACTAAAATTGACAACTCCTTACTGTCATCCTTGATGTACATCCCAAGATTAATCTGAAAGCAAATAAAGTGAAAGAGAAGGTCAAAGATCATTTAGATTTCACACTAACAGGCAAACGATGCAATAATAACCAAGTTGCAATTGCAAAACTCTTTTATGGTTTCTAACAAACTGGAATGTGCTAGAGCGATCTTTACGAGAAAGAAAACAAAATTCGGAAATAATCTATTAATCGAAGAATAAAATGAAGGTATTTTTCAGCTTTGATTTGCACTCCTTTGTTCTTAAACTTGTTGATGATAGAACTTTTCCAAAACTACAAAGATGATGGCATAGAAAGCAGTTCGGGGACCGCGATACTACAAACATGAACAATATATATCCATAAGTTCCAACACAAAATTGACATACTGGATAATAGTTTCCTGCAATTGGTTCATTCACTTCCAAATTCCAATCTTTCCTGTGGTCCCGAATCTGCAAAAGAATAGTTTATATTAAGACAAAATGTCGTTCAAACATTTTCTGCCCAGTATGTAATTCGTTAATTTAACGCAGCCACAAACCCTTTCAAGGAAATCTCGACCACTAGAATCTGTGTAAAACTTTTTGTTGGTTTTCATGTCTGTTGTAATCCGAGTAACAACTTCTTTACCAATACCATCGTCAATTGGTACAGGGCCAACCTACAATCAATAAATTTCTCTTGTTTGAAAAAGCTTCTTGTTTGTCAATTACTCGCTCATATTGCTAAAGAAAAAATTAACTTCTACATACGTAAATAGGGTAACTTACAATGAACTCAACCTCGGCATGCTCTTTTCCCTTGTAGACTCTGGTGATCTGTTAATAAAATTAATGGATGTTAAAAGTTCTCTCACAAAATCTTGGGGACAGCTAAATTCTATAGACTATCAGGTACCTTGGAGGATCTGTTAATTAGTAATTAATTAAATCTATAGACTATATATAAATCATCATTAACTTACAAAAAAACTGTAACGAACTTAAATCCAATCAAACTTCTGACTGTCATGGAACATACAGTAATAAGATGTGCGCACCATATGTGAAAATGCATGCAGGCTTTCTGTATGGCAGATGAGCTTGTGTGTCACAACTTACATGCAGGGGCGAAGCTACTTGGGGACGGGAGGGAGCGACCGCCTGCCCGTAATTTTTGTAAAACTATGGGTATATGGTATACAATTAGCATAATTAGGGGTGTTATTTTTAATTTAACATAATTATCTACTCTCTATTTTATATACAACTTAAATATAAGTTTAAATTTGATACAAATGTAAAATATAATATGAAAATAATAAAACTCACTCAATCACTAAAAAGCCCACGATTCACAACCCACTCATGATCTCTACCTACATGGCTTTATACCGAAACCCGGTCTAACAAGGGCTCCTCTCCGTCCATCCTTGTAGCATTTTCATTTTGGAAAAAAATTTCTTCTTACCCGAGGTGGAGGAAAGTTCTCATTCCTGCATATGTGGCATACTACTATTGGTTGAAGCCATCACTATTAATTACGGATTGTCACCTCCGTAATAAATAGTGGCAGCCCCGTAATTAATAGTAATGACACAAGCCAATACTGATATGCCACGTATGTCGGCAGTTGGACTTTCCTCCTCCCTAGGTTGTAGCAAAATTTCGTTCTTTTATTTTTGGGTAATTTTTTTCTCATTTGTATTTACTTTTTATTTTACACAGCTAACTAAAACTTGTAAATTTAATTGTTTTACTAGCGCTTTTGTTAATGGAACTCAGTAGCTTAATTTTATTTCATAACTTACTAATCCCTAACCCTAAGTAAAATTGAATTTAATTCACATATATATATATATATATTAAATTTTCGGTTTAGCATGAACAATGATTTACTAGCTAATACTTTATTTTGTAAATTGAGAGAGATATTGCTATGAATTTACTAGTAGTTTAAAAGAGTTGGGCGATAATTTCTGAAATTACAAATGAACGTCGTGTTAAATTTTGACGACTTTTGCTTTGTATTTTGAGTACTTTTGATACATATGGCTTGTCAAAAAGTACTTTTTGATATGTGTCTCCGCCATCCCGTAACTTATTTATTGGCTTCGCCCGTGCTTGCATGTGCATAGAAGTACCGTACTACTGATTTGAACCTAACTTAATAATTTTGATAATTTAATACCATGTATCAACTTAAAGTGAATAAATCTAAATGGTTTCTGTCAATATAAGTTTGTAACATCCAGAACTTGGGTGGTTCAACTTTAATTACATCATGCATCCTAATTTCACGTTTATCACCGCCTATTCCTAAAACTATTATTAGTAATTATGCCCTGTAACTAAATAAATTAGGCTCTTATCAAAAACAAAAAATAAAAATAAGACTAATTCTTGTCGACGGATGACTGACCTGATATATCCATGAATTGACTCTCTGGTGCACTTCATCTACCAAAGGTCCTTGTACAAAAGCAGCCTGAAATGTTGGCCAATCCTCTAGCCCAAAAAATTAGTGTTGTTAAACATAATTTGATTATTTGTCCAACAGTTTTGGTAAACCTTATACCTTGCTTTCAGGCTTAATTGCATATGTGCCATTGGGACGGAATATGTAAGCTCCAGAGGCCTTCAAGATTTGAATTGGGAAAAAGGATCATAACTTAAAATTTAAACAAGAAATAATATCATTTATCTCTTACAATTAATTACCTGACCGTCCACTGTTCCAGTGTTGCCTGAATAATATGCATGTGATTGGGCCAAAGATGCTTCTACCTTCAGGTACAGTAGGAATATCAGCTCTATTAAGTACTCCATACTAAATAAATGATAAGTTTCTGAGCTCCAGAGGGCAAAATGAATCTAGAAGAGAAGTTGACCTGCTAACCAAATAACTTACCATAGTTTTTCTGTTAACATGGCTAATGAGTTTCCCTTCACTTCTTGAGTAAATGAGCTTCATATCTCCTGGCCCAATCTCAATTGTATCTTTCTCACTTATATTAGTTTTATCTGAGAGCAGTAAGTTGCTCTTTGTGGTAGAAACTGTCATTACCATAGAAAACAACATTATGATTAATATGCCCATAAAATAAAATATGTTATACTTAAAGGTATTTATTTTTAATGGTAAGTCAATCTCATATCTAACCTGGCTTTTCAGCATATGAGATTGTATAGGTATTGAAACCAAGAGCTGGCAACGATACAGGGAATGCAAGCCAATACTTTGGAGCCACTTCAGGAAATTTACCAAGATATGCCATGGCATGATATTTTCTTATGGCCAAAGAGGCTTCTTGGATAGGGAGAATCTGTGATTGAATCTCTTTTCCACTGGAATCCTTAACAATGACCTTGTCATCAAGAACCTGAACCAAGTTTCTCAAGTGAGAACATACAAGGAAAATGGAAAGAAAAAACCCCTACATTTGGCAAGGATTCGAAAATTGACTGCCATCTGTTAAGAAATGAATATTATGACCTTGTGTGTGTTTGAAGTCCTATATATCCGAGAATGGTAAGTGGAGTTATCTTACTCCCTTTGTCCAACAAATATTGATACATATTCATTTTCGGGATGTCTAGCAAAAAATTATACATTTCTTTTTCAGGAAGCTTTAACCTACTTATTTTTTACTTATTAGTTTCAATTTCCCTTCCCACTAAAAATAGTTACTTTTGTATGACTATTTTACTTTATTACCCATAAGTCTTCTGCACACCTTAATCTTCACGTCAGATCAAACGTATCATAAATTAACATGGGACGGATGGAGTAGAATTTATATGGAAAGAGCACATTTGGTGGAAGATGAGTTAGAAAATGAAGAGCAGCTGACTCACAGGAATTCGTATGATATCCTCTCTTTTCCAACCCAAGGAATTGTAGACAAGAACCACCTAAATAAAGAAATCCATCAATTTGGATACAAGGAATTTAATCACGTGAAACTAAACAGTGAAATGCTATCTGAATCTTTTTACCAGGCTTTTGCTGCCTGACAGATCAACTTCTGATGAAGGGCAATAAGTTATATTTAGAAGGGGACACTGAAAGAGTCAAAATACAGGGTTAGAAGGAAGAAAGGTAAGGTAGAAAACAGACTATTGCAATCAACCTTTTTGCCTAGGGAACGAGAACAAGTAACAAAGAGTGCAGGAACCCCTTGAGCATCATCATATGCATTACAGTGATTCTTTCTCTTTGTCATTCTTATTATGCAACTACCTAAACTCAGCACTATTTCACCTCTTGAAATTTGTTGTTTGGATTTTCACAGCCATTATTTTTTGGTGAAGACTCCACCAAGCAGGCAAGTGATGATGCAACTACCTTGGAAGCCTGCAAGAAATTGTTACATGTGAACCAGATATAATTTAATCGTATTTGTCTATATAGCAGTGAACTAGTTTTTACCTCAACATAACCAATTGATAGCCTTTTTGCATAATCATCAGCAACATGCTGCTTTGAAGTACCACTGACTGCATCATGGTGTTGAGCAATTGCTAGAGCATCAGCCAATGAGTCTGTTGTAGGCCCTGCTTTACTTCTTCCTTTAAAAAACTCCAACTGCCTTGCTGCCTGTTCAAACATTTAATTACAAGTCATCAAAGAGTTAGATGGTTCAGAAACCATATTATCTGAATTATTTTTGTGAAATACGTATACAAAATGTACCAAGTAGTAGGCACTCATTGTTCTAACATAGCCCTTCAAGGCTGGCCTACTTGTAAAATAGCCAGTCCAATAGGCATGTTCTTGGTCTGCATATCTACAATATAATTGCAGTTTAACTCAACAAAAATAAAGAAAAGATAAAGTAGGTACAATTCGTGATCAAATTGAACCCAAAGGAATTTATAGTTTAACAAACGTTTGCTGTATAATCCAAATATTTTCTTACGGGAAGTAATCATCAGTCTTCAGTGGCCATGCTTCTTTTGAAACGTATTTGGCATCCGTGTATAGTGATGGATTTGAGTATAGGGCATTGACACGACCATCCTACAATTAATCACCAATCAAAATTTCTAAGAAATAGTAGTTAACTATTACAGTGTTTATTATCAAACTGACCATTCAAGGCTGGATCCATTCAAAACATGTGAACCAAAAACATGTCTGCCCCTTAATCAAACTTGAATAGTAAAATAGTAGAATGGATGCTTGTTGCTTACTTTATTGACATAATGTATAAACTTGTCCATCTGTCGGAACCATGTGTGAGCATATTGATATTGGAAATCTGTTCCCATTGTCCACATTATGTGATTTGTGCGAGTTATGTTAGCCTGAAAGAAAGGATAAAGAACATCCTTCTGTTGATTATATTAAGAAGATTTGTGGCATCACTCTTAAGGAAAAAGAAAAAGAGGTTAGGATACAAATTGTTTGCAAAGGAGCTGCTGAGAAAGTCAGTGGACAAGCCTATACTATCTTTTAGTCCAGGGGTGTGAAAACAAGAGCCCATTGTACCTGTGCTAAAGCAGCTGAGATGAAAAGTTCCACACGCTGGGGGACGTTGTAGTCAAACAAATTCAAGTCATCCTTCAAGATAGAAACAGTAAGTTAGATGCAGCAGAAGTTTAGTATTATAAATAAGTCCCAATTTGCAGTCAAGCCAAGAGTTTACCTGTATAAGTGGATCATCAGAATTACTATTAACTTCAAAGTAAAGTTCGGCAGGAGGTTCGTAGTTCTTTGGAAATGCATCAGCAAATATCTAAACCATGAGCAATTGGAAAAGATTAACCATCAAATTAACCAATCTAAAGTTATAGCCAAGGAGCTGCTTTGCTTGGAAAAATTAAAACCACCAATAGACCTGCGCAGTTGAACCCAAACTTTTAGAACCCTGCCAAACAACTTCAAGGGCTTTATCAACCTTCCGTTTATCTCTATCTTGATAATCAATTCGAGCAAAGAACAATGAATCAAATCCAACCTATACCAAAACCAAGTTTGCTTTAGTAGGTATTTTCTCAAATAATGTATCATCACCACACTGGTTAACTTATCAAGTTTTAGACAAATTTTACCTCCGCGCCAAGTAAGTACGCTTGTACTGCAGAATGCCCGAAAGGATCTATCTGCCAACCAATTCTTGGGGTTACATTGAACTCCTGTTTGATAAACCGATGTCCTAGAGTTGTCTGATCAATCATATCTATGTAATGTGTGGCTGCCTCATCATGCATACACATGCCTCCATTTCTGCATAGAAACACCAATTGCCCCCAACTTTAATGGCAAGCGCACAGATTACATGAAAACTTATCCCAGTTATTTATACATGGAACAATAAACAGCAGCATAAACCAACCACATCAAAAAAAAAAAAGAGAGTTGAAAATAGACTTGCTTCTGAACAGGAAGAGTAAATTACATCAACTCTAGCTGGCCAGAGCTAACAAGCTTTCGCACCGTCTCTTGAACAGCTGGACTTTGATCCCTCCACCACCTCTGGAAAAATGCCTGCATATTCATGGAATATACAGTGTCATTAAAATCTTTAGAATAGCAAATCTTTCCAATTTTTATTTTAGAAAAGTTCAAGTGCATGTTTTGTTTAAAGAGTTAGAACCACACCATGGAACAAGTTATACAAACAAATGTCTATAAAATAAAATTTGATGGGAATAAAATTTAGAAAGAACTCCAAACTAGACAGAACTTAAATTTGCTACCTGCTCAACGTAAATGAACTTTCTGTTCTTGTCAGCGAGTAATGCCGGCACAATAGAATCCAATACATTTTGAACACAAGCTCCCTGTACATGTCAAAAATCAAGAATGATGAAATAAAGACAGAAAACTTGAGTGCTAAAAAAAAGACAGAAAACTTGAGACAGGAGAGAAGGAAGAAAATAGACCTGAATAGAATTATTGGAGCCAACATAGTACTGATCAACGGTTTTCAACCATCCAACATCGTCGTGGGTGTGAGGAACCAAATGCACGTTGAGCTTCCCAGGGACGACCTTCGAGGTCGTATCATACACCATATACTTGGAGTCAACACACAGAACGCAGAGCAGAAGAAGCCAAAACGACGCCCGAATCGCCATGATTGGAGCTCGGAATGAAAGACTCGCGGACAGTAGAAAGAATAATTAGCAGGGATGCTTAAGTAGAACAAGCATTTGGAGTCTAGTGCTTGTCTGGTGGTTGGTGGAAGAATTAAATTTGAATAAAAGGAACAAGACATCGTCGTTTTCCAGCACTTGAGTTGGGGAGGTTAAAAAGGAAATGAGGATCTGAATGGGATGTTTTAGGAGTTTCCTGGGCGAGCGCGGCGAATACCAACAGAGAAACGACGGAGTGAGCTTGGAGTTATTTGGCGGGTGAGCTTCCTTGAGTGAGCTTATCCACTGAACCCGGAAGGTGAGAGTGAGTGAGTGGAGTGAGACTCGCTCGTTATTAGAGAAAAAAAATAGGTTTCAAACATAAGAAATGAACAAAAAAACTTTTCACCTAATAGAAGAGTAAATTGTAAGTGAGTGAGAAAAGTGAAAAAATGAGGATTAAGTTTGAGGGCCCCATGAACAAAGAGGGGCGCACATGTGAATTCACCACGAAGGGCGTTTCGCGCCTCAAATTTCCTTCATTTTTGTTGCGCTCCTGTCTTTATGAAAACTAAAATTCATCTTTCCCTTTCATCTCTCTTTGTTTCTCTGTTATATCTAAGTTATTCTTGGGTGAGTTTTGGCCCTCTTCCGCGTGGTCATCTTCTCTGGACTATGTCATCTTGCTTTCGCACAACATGCTGGCTGAGCGTTGTGCGTAAGTCTGTCACACTGAAGCAGAGTTCAAATTTACACATCATGGAGCGGAATTCGACCGTATTCAGCTGGGAAGAGATGAATTACATGAGATATGACGCTACATACCTCGAACAAATAGCACGATGACGACGACAATATGACCTTCAGCTGCTGCGACAACGCGTGGAGCTGAAGTGGTGGAGACTGGTGAACAAGGGCCTTCCCACGTGAAAAACAACGTTCACTTTTGCGCAATTCACCTTAGGTCCGCGTTGCGCGAGGTGAACTCACGCCAGTTTTTCACATGAACAAGAAGTGATGAAAAACGGCGTGAGTCACGCGTTAACACGCATGTTTGAAACCCCTAATATTGATTTAACATAATTTTTGAATTTTTAGAAAAGTATAAAGCAATACTCAAAATTTAAAAACTTTGCAAAACTGTTCTCAAACCGATCTTAAAGGTTACAAATTTAACCCCGAACTTTGTTACAAATTAAAGTAGACCAAAATTCTTTAGTCCGTGTATTGGAACAAGTCCAGTAAATTAGATATCCAGCAATTGCCAATTGATAGAACAACCTTCAAAGGATGGATCAATGTTGGAACAATCTATGGAGTGAGTCAACTTGCTCCAATGCTCAAACTAATCACAAAATTTACAACATATTTATTGTTTAGTCGGTGCGTGTAATGGAATGAGTCCAATGCAGTAGATATCCAATAATAGAGCATAACGATCTTCAAAAATGTGGATCAATATTAGAACAATCTATGGAGCGGATCGACTGCTCGGATGTTTATTGATACTGGCTTAGATAACGAAATTTATGTAAGATTGGTCAAGTAACAAAATTTGAATCTAAAGATTTGAAATACCTAAACTAAATAACCCGAGACTAAAATCATATTGACTTGTACTAATCCTAATCCAAATCTAAATGAGCTCGATCCACCCCAAACCTAACTCAAGCATATCAAACCGAAAACCCAAACTCAATAAAACCCGACCCGTAATCTGACATGAACTAAATAAGCCTAACTCGATTAGCTCTCGAACCCAAATAACTCGACCTGATCCACCTGATTAACAACCCTAATCAGACCTAAAAATATATCTAACTGTATGTCATTTTTCAATGACAAAAAACAAACATCGAGAACTCAATTGAAAACTTCTTACAAACATAGAACCCAATTGAAAAGTGAACACGCTCTACCCTCAATTTGTAGAAGTCTTTTATCTTATCCGGACGACAGAATTTTCAGGATTTCTGGAGGACACGTAATCATCGCTCTCGGCCCTTCCTCCGAACCGTCGGAGACAAACGAATCCGCAAAACCAGTCGAATAAGCAAAAGCAAAACAGAAAATGGTGTGTTCAGCCTCTTTATCTTCCCACATTCCGCTTCCCACCAACCAAATTTTCTCTTCGCCCCCTCACAGTCACAGTGTTAGCTCTAGAGCCAAAACGACACCGTTCAAGTCCACCGTCGTCGCCGCCATCCCCCCTCTCTTCACCGCCGCCTCAGCTGCCGACCTACCAGTAGTAGACAGCACGGCGATAGCCGTAATTGGCGGCGGCTCCGTCGCGGCCCTCGCCGCCGTCCTGTCACTCGCCGACCCAGAGCGCCGCCGGCGTCTCCAGGCCGTAGAAGTCGGCGGCGGCGACAAGGAAGTCGTGAGAGAGTACTTTAACAACTCAGGGTTCCAGAGGTGGAAGAAGATTTACGGCGAGACGGACGATGTTAACAGAGTGCAGCTGGATATTAGACTCGGACACTCGAAGACCGTGGAAAATGTGATGATGATGTTGACAGAAGACGGATCGCTGAAGGGAGTCACCGTCTGCGACGCGGGTTGTGGCACCGGTTGCCTTGCAATTCCGCTGGCGAAGGAAGGCGCCGTTGTTTCCGCTAGCGACATCTCCGCCGCCATGGTCGCCGAGGCCGAGAAGCAGGTCAGTTATATGCGTCCCTGGCACAATCTGATGCTCCCAAGTTTGAATTGACTGGATTATGCATTATTCTAGTTCCATGGAATTTAAGCCATATGATGGATGATCCACCAACTTAAACTGGGTTATGCCATTGACTAGGAAAGAACTGTTCATATAGCAATTGTAATTCAGAAAACTATAGAAGAGAGATGAGCTAAGCAAGGTTCTGATTGTGAAGCTGACTCTGGTGCTAATTTGATCAGGCAAAAGAGCAGCTATCCATGGGGGATGGTGGCGCAGAGATTGTGATGCCCAGATTTGAAGTGAAGGATTTAGAAAGCTTGGATGGGAAGTATGAGACTGTGGTGTGTCTAGATGTCCTGATACATTACCCGCAGAACAAGGCAGATGGGATGATTGCTCATCTTGCTTCCTTGGCCGAGAAGCGATTGCTTCTGAGCTTTGCACCGAAGACCTTGTATTATGATCTACTGAAGAGGGTGGGAGAGCTCTTCCCGGGGCCGTCCAAGGCGACAAGGGCATATCTTCACGCGGAGGCGGATGTGGAGAGGGCATTGAACAAGGTTGGGTGGAAAATTAAGAAGAGAGGCCTTATCACAACGCAGTTCTACTTTGCAAGACTTGTGGAGGCTGTTCCTGTGTAGATGTTGGCAAGGTTAGATGACCATTTTGTTTTTTGGCTTCGTTTTAGTCTTCTACCGGCTCAAGTAATCATTTTGCTTAATCTCAAATACTCGGAAACTAGTAGGTGGAGTAGTAAATATGAAATCTGTGGATGTATTGTAGACCACTGTTGGTCACCTTGTATGTCATCATATTGTATTCACTCACTTGTTATTTTGTTGGTGACTTTGAAAGTGAGTGCAGATATCACATGTCCCGTTTCTTTCTGTGTATCCCCTCCATATTAATAATTAATTACAATAGGGAACACACCACAAAAAGAGAATAGGAGATCCTACTTATTCTGTAAGTAGCTTGTTTATTCTTGATCCTTCAAATGTGAGATCGGACACATAGCCCATAATTTAGCTTCAAAAGGCAACAGCCCAACTGGATTTGAAAGCCCGTAAAGAAGGAAGGAAGGAGTCCAAATCCATTGGTTTTCAAACAGAAAAGCTCAAATTGGAGACGTCAACAGCATTTCAGCCGCTTCAATTTTCACGTTCTTCGACCCAAAAGCGAAAACCGCGTCCATTTTCCCGCTCGTTTATCCCTTCAAGAAACCCCGAAATCCTGGCACAAAACCTAGTTTCTGCAATGGAGATTGACGGATACCAAAGCGACTCAGACAAAGCAGAGGAGGAAGAAGAAGAAGAATCGATCCCCGATCCGTTGAGAGACCGTTTTCGGCTCTCCGTTATCTCCATCGCCGAAGACGCAGGTCAATTCCGAGTTTAGTCTCTAAAACTCCTTCAGTTTCACTGCTAATCGGGCTCATGCTTTCGTTTATTTTGCGCAGCGAAGAAAAATTCAATGGAAGTCAGCCCCACTGTGGTCGCCTGCATCTCCGATTTGGCCTTCAAATACACCGGTAAATTAAACTTCGATTTTCAAGCACTTCAACTGTGAAAATTTCAGTATCCCCATTCATTTATTAATGTTCCTTGGAATTTATCGTTAGATTCCTAATTAGGCTTCCCGGTGAGACATCTACCTTACCTGAATTGTCCTTTCATCAATTAGGCTCTTTCATCGTTGGATGCCAATCATGACGTGCTCTTATTATGATGGAATATATTTATTGCTCTTAAAAGCTCCTTAAGAATGCAATTGCTTATCCCACTTACAGAAAGTACTGGGTTCTGTGTTTCATTCTTCTGAAATGCAGAGAGTTTAGCTAAGGACCTCGAGTTATTTGCCCAACATGCTGGACGCAAAGCTGTGAACATGGAGGATGTCATTCTCTCGGGTAAGCCGTACTGTCCCCGAGGACGCGTTCCTTTGGTTTCACTGATCAAATAAAATTAGCGGCTTCAGCCTTTCAATTGAAGTAGCTATTGTATATAACTCATACAGGTTACCTTAGCTGAGTTCTTTTTAGATGATAAAACTCCAGTTGCTTTTCAGCTCACAGAAATGAGCATCTGGCAAGTACATTGCGGTCCTTCTCCAATGCGCTAAAAGCAAAAGAGCCTGCGTCTGAAAGGAAGCGGAAGAAAGGCCCAAAGAAGGATGATAAACTGAGTACCAGTGCAGTGCATATCTTGGAGTGAGACCATTCTGACAGGTACCTACCAGCTCACCAGTTCATCTTTTTTAAGTGTTACTGCTGAGTTTTTTTTTGGGGGGGGTCAGTTCACGTTTAGTTCCTTAATTCAATGTCTGCATACTTTATAATTACCATCTATAGTGAAAAAGCTTAATTCAGTTAGAAACAAATGTAAATGTAAATGTAGGTACTTGTATAGTTTAATGTTAGTCCATCTATTCATCCACAAGTGTTTAACTCAAATGATTACTGTGAAGTATGTTAAATTGTTGGCAAGAAAATCGTTAATTTAATGTTGAAAAGTAATTTTTTTAATGGTGGGACGACTAGGCAGTAGATGATATTTTGCATTCATGTCCGATGGCAGCACTGATTAAAACTGCTGAGTTAAGTAACAGATTAAAATTCATACCATATCTTCATTTCAGCTCGACCTTGAAACAATTTCTGGTGAATGGAGAACAATTTAAATCGATTTTTCCTGTGGATTTAAGAAACTGACAATGGCGGAATCTGAGCTCTGACTTTACTATCGTTACATGGTTGCTATTTAGCTCAAAACACAGTGAGGTTAGAGCTTCACGGACTGAGGTTGTGTTCATTAAATGTTTTGTTTAGGGTTTTAAGGTGGGAGAGAGTGGTCAAACATAAATTGAGATGCGATACAAAGTTACATAGAAGTATAGAACCTGTTTGTATGCTTCGGAGATCTATGAAGTTCATCCATTTTCTATGGAGATTAATGGAAAGACTTGGATGAGTAACATGAGGATCTTCACATGGAGACGCACCGAAGAGCAACGACAAGTTATGTGCTAATTTAGGTAAATCCTCCATAGAACTGTGATTTAGCGAAACAGTCAACTTAACCCCTTGTTTGAGTTCTAACCTACATGTGCTATGATAAGGGAAAATCCGCAGGTTTGCCTAAAGCACAGTTATATCCTTGCATTTTCTTGCAGAGAGGAGGCAAATTATTATTTTTTGATAAGCATGATGGTGTAGGTTAGATTTGAACTAAGACCTTCACCTCGTGTTAGAGCTTAATCAACTAGGTTAGTGTTGGTGATGTTCACAAGTGACTTGTCCTACATGGTTGGTGAAAAAACCAAAAGTGAGCTCTCTCTCTCTCTCTCTCTCTCTCTCTCTATATATATATATATATATATATATATATATATATATATATATATATATATATGATGGTGGTGGTCTCTTGTCCCATGACTTAAGCTTTAGGGAATGATCTCACTTGAGGATGACACTCTCCAACAGTTAGATGCAAACTAATTTTAAATCTTAAAGTTTTGGAGGGAGATCTATATGATTATGAATCTAAATTGTCCAATAAGGGAGTTAAACTCTAAATTAGTAATGTTCAAAGTTTTGAGTAATTAGGAGCATTAGTTTCTTTATCCTAAAGTCATTATTATCATTGTAATGGAGTAGTTTATTGTGCATGTGATCGTTTTCATGGTCCTCCGCTAGACTTACTATATATTGTCTTGTTAGGAGATAGATATATACCGTGTACGAGCTCCAAAAATGAGACTTATCAGTATCAATTATTATCCAAGAAACTGATGCGTATACGTCCTTCGCTCTTATAGTCTTATGGGTAGGTACAAGTACAACCTCAGCCGCTAATCTAACCGCTGTATGGGGCATTCATCTTCACTTATGCGTTATCAAGTCAACTTAAATTCATTAACAATTCTTCTTTTAACTATGGTTTGATATTCATTTAATCCTGCCGTTTATTTGTTACAGCACAGTCTCACTCATGGTTATCTTTTCAAAATTTGCTGACAGAACATGAAAAATAACACATTGTGTGTCCGCCTTGTTAGTTTCAATATTAAGTTTCGAATCGGTAAAGTATGAATGTTTCTATAATGATGTTAATTTCATATGAAGTTAGTATTTTCAGTCCTTACATAATACTTCATCCCTGCCCCATTTTTTTCTAGCATTTAATTTATAATTTTTTCCTTCAAACTTTTGACATTGTAAATGGAAAATTTTAAATGTAAATGATAAATTTGCGGTTTGTAAAAATGTTTATTTTAATTTTTTAAACAATTCTTCACATCTATAATTTTGTTCTAATACAATATAAAAAGTCAAACTGAACATTTATTTGGTTATAAATGTGTGCTAAGTTATGCCATGTTTAGATTAATTACAATATTGCCATCTTTGTCTTAAGCTTTGTCCAACTCATTCTTTCGTCTATAACGACTCCCTACTTGCCGGTGACTTAAAAATATCATCACCACTAGAATTAGGTTAATCGATCAAAGATTTACACAAGTTCAAGATGACTTGAAAATATCATCACCACTAGAATTAGATTAATTGATCAAAGATTTACACAAGTAAGAGTTCTTACGGTATTTCCCCACTGATCCTTGGGGAGCGCCATCTGATTGTCGATCAGTGACGGAACTACCAAGGGACAGGGGGGTGCTACTGCCCCCCCAAAGTTGATGGGGTATAGGGTATATGGTATAAATTATAAGGAATAATGTAATAATTTACCCGCTCGTCCCCACTCAATCCAAAATAAATTTTTACCCACTTATTATTAAACCCCAACCTAAATGATCCCTTTTTTCTCACATATCCAAATTGCATCCATAAAAGAAGCCAACTCAATTTGATTAGGTAAAAAAAATTTGGTCCTTGTTTTCTATTTATAGTTTTATCTAAATCATTTAAATTTGATATGTTGTGGTTTGGGATCATGTTTAATTAATCTTTAATTTTTTGTTTTAATCATCTTTTAGTACATTTAAATTTTGGATTTATGTGTGGTAGTTTTTGTGAGATTGTTTATATATAATTAATTTTTATTACTAATTCATTTTTATTTTTGTACTTGTCGTGAGTTTGAGTTTATTATTACAAACAATTCTCTCTTTTTTGATTAATTTCTCACTGTTTTTTGTTTCTTTATTTAGAAATATTACTTTCTATAAAAAATCAAGTAAAAGAAATAAAAATGAACCTATGATCCAATTTGATTGTATGAATTTGTATTATTATTTTTCTACGTAAAAGATTAGCGGACTCAAAATTTTGCGTAGATCGATTTTTATGTTCTCAATCGAGTTAGGAGTTAATGATTAGTGACGGCTTCATTGGAAAACAACTTCGCTAACTAAATTACTTCAACTATAATATATATGGAGGTTGGTCTGTGGTCATTATAAAATGGGTTAAGGTCGACATTTTATGGTTGCAAATTCCAACCCCTAATTTAATCTACCCACCAGTCCCCTCAACTTTGAATTCCTGGTTACGTCACTGTTGTCGATGTCGTGTTAATTTGCCAACCAAGGCCTCAATCGACTGCGTTGAAGCTGCAACTTGTTGCACATGTTAGTATTATGTGCGTTTACATACCTTAATTATGTGTCATCGGTTCATTATGATGCACATGTTTATAAAAATGATGTAACCACGTTTTGTATACAAATAATGCTCAATGTTATCAGAATGAAGTTAAAAATGCCAATTAATGATGAATTAGAAGAATATCAGCTAATGTAGATGAAAGAAGATAATTTTTCAGCTAAAGAAGTATCACATTGCACCACAAATGCATCATTTGATGCATGAAGTACATCATTGGATGCACGTAGTGCATCATTTTAGAGGATGTAGTGCATCGTTTCAGTTCATCATTCGGGAGAGAAAGTGCATCATGTGTGAGCATGAATGAATCACTAGTGGGAAAAGTGTATCATGTTTATAAGTGAGAGCCTCATAAGGGAAATGGAAATCATCACGCTGAGGAAATGGCTGGGAATGAAGCGATGATGGCTGGGATGAATTCTATCACGCTCAATGTTCCCAGCCGTTATCGCACCATTCCCAACCATTTCCTCAACTGAACGTCACAATTCATCTGACGACCTATATCTGCAACCTGTTGCACATGATAGAATTATGATACGCCTACATATCTCTATGATGTGTCATCAACTCATTATGATGCACTTTTTTTATAAAAATGATGTAACCACGAATTACATTAAAATAATGTTCAAAGCTATTAGAATGAAGTTAATAATGTCAATTTATACCAATTAATGATGAATTGGAAGAATATCAGCTGAAGCAGATAGAAGATAAATTTTCAGCGAAAGAAGTATCACATTGCACTACAAAAGCATCATTTACCATAGAAACATCATTTGTTGCATTGAGTGCATCATTTAATCCATCGAGGACATCATTTTGGAGGATGGATTGCATCATCCGAGTTTATCATTCGAGAGGTTAAGTGCATCTGGATTGCATCACTAGTGGGAAAAAGTGCATCATGCTAGTAAGGGAAAGTATGATAGTGGAAAGGGGGAACATCACTCTTATATCCGATCACATCATTTTGAAAGGTTAATGAAAACGAGTGCAACGTTAAGTGATCAAAACGAGTGTATCATATTTATATGGGAGCATATCATAGTGCAACAGGAGTGCATCGTAGTGGTGACCGAAAGCATCATTTTGGGAGGTTGAAGAAAATGAGTGCTTCATTAAATCATTAGAAAGAGTGCATCATATTTGTAAGGTAACCCATCATACTTGAAACATGGAACATCATTCTGGTCACCAAGCGCATTGTGGTAATCAAACGCATCACTGTGGGTTATAGAACAAAATGCATCGGTGAGTCATCAAAACGAGTACATCATATTGTTACGGGAGCGCGTCATAATTCATCGAGGACACATCATTATGATGTATAATCGCATCATTTGTGCAATCAAACAAACACACCGGAGCCACTGGTTGTTTTCACCGGAAAGACAGGGCATGTGATTTTTTGTTGCTGATTTTATTGATTTTGCGAGAAAGGAAGAGGAATCGGTTGAATTTCGTTCTAATTTTGTTGCTCCACGAAGAAAGAATGACGAATTCATGGAGATTGGCGAGCTCCGAATTCATCGGCGAGGAACACGACGACTGATTCGTCACCATGTTCTTCTTTTGCACAGAGATGCGAATCCATGGTGATTGACGAGCTCCGAATTCATCAGCGAGGAGCAGGGGTGATTAATTCGCCACCGCGTTCTTTTTTTGTCCAAAGATACATAACGTGAGCCTGCTCACTGTATAGCTGACCCTTTTTTGGACGGGGGATTACGTTACTTGTCATATGAACAATTATAAATAGGGAAATATTACTCTGCTTACTCGGTAACATTCTCAGAGCTGCATTACCAGAAAAGCTTGTCAATAAATTATCGTAGAAAACGACATCAACCACACTAATTTATTTAGCAAACCAACTTCCCTTAACCAAAAACTTTGTTTTTCCCCCTCCTCTTTATGGATAGCGAAAACTTCCAACATTTATTTGAATTCATGTTGATACGTTCAAGTTTTAACGATTATATTGGCTCAAGTCATTGCAATTTTCCTTCGTTAGTTGCACCCGATGACTATTTCCAGTAATTCAGAGAAATGCTACTCTCACATCTCACTTCCATTATAAAGGAGTGCGTATGGGCCAAGAGGTACCAGTAGCCCCCCAAACTTGAACAACTCGGCCGAGTTAGCCCCCCAATTCGCACTGCTGTGATTCAGCCTTAGAGGAAACATTTTTATAGTTGCAAATCACTCCAAATATTATCATGCATTTATGGAATTGTCAAAAATCTATAAGTTGCGACAAAGCCTTTATTTCAGAGAGCAAGTACTAATAATCTAATCATATATTAGTAACTAAAAAGATTATCATTTGATGTATTAGAAAATAATTACTTAACTTCAGTTTTTAAATTCAATTGTTTATTTTTTTCATATTCACTCTAAATATTTTGCTTGAGTCAAATACATTTATTTATAACAGTTAATAACAGATTTGATAAGATGGTAAATTGTTGAGAACAAGACTTCTATACTATTTTAACGATAAATAGATTTGATAAGTAATATACTTACTTGTTTTTCGTATTCTTACATTTATTCATAACAGCTAATAATAGATTTTAAGTTTATGCTACTTATGACTTAAGTTTTAAAGTTTAATTCATTTTCGAGTAAATTCCATACACAGTCCTGTAAAAATAATTAGTCATGTTTTGGTCATATTTTAAAAACTTGTCATGTTTTGGTCTTAAATAAGGGTTCGCTGTCCTATTTTGGTCATTTCCGTCCACCGATATCGTTATTTTTGACGGATTTCTATGAAAGTGTCGTTTTGCCCTCCTAATTAAAAGAACACAGACTTCTTCTTCGTGAGAAAAGCTGGAAATTTTGCAGACGGCGGCTCACCTCCTTGCGCAGTGGCCAGTGGAGAGCCATTTTCGATCACAGCAAAATCCCAAGTCTGCAGAACGGACCCATCGGCGTGAACCATTGTGTACCATCTGCAGAAGCCATTTTCGATCACAGTAAGATCGATTCATTGCTCGAATCAAATCCATACGATGTGTTAGGATTATACTGAACAAATTAACCCATGAAACTAAGAAAAGATCTGAAAGCGGACTCGTACATAACCAATAAAGCTTATAGTAAGATCACGAATAGCGGGCATAGACTGAGAAGCGAGAGCATGGAAAAATACGTGACGAGCGGCGAATGGACCATCTTCGCTTCAGCCATATCCAATTTATGGGTCGCTCTTCGCGTTCCTCGGTCGATTGAAAATATATTCAGATCAAGTGTAGTGTATGCGAAAGCTCACTTGGAATGTCGATGAGTCTATTCTGCAGATTGCTCAAGGAGGAGAGCCGCCGTCTGCAAAAGTTCCAGCTTTTCTCGCGAAGAAGAAGACTGTGTTCTTTTAATCATGAGGGCAAAATGGTACTTTCATAGAGATCATTTAAAAGTAACGATATCAGTGGACAGGAAGGACCAAAATAGGACATCGAACCCTTAGATAGGACCGAAACAGGACAAGTTTTAAAAATAAGACCAAAACAGGACAATAATTATTTTTATGAGACTATATACAGAATTTACTCATTCATTTTCTAATAACTGTTTTTTTCAAAGAATTTTAACTTGTGAAATATTCTTTTAATAGCCGTTTAGCTGTTTAATTTGTCTCATCCATTTTTTCATATACAATTTCGGTAGAAAAACGACTTTGTTGTAAGCACCATGTCTCTCATAGTATATTTTGTCCCTAAAAAAATTACAAACTCCCAAACATTAGTGGCAAAATGACTTTTTTTTGCAATAACTATGTCACAAAAAGATTTGATCATATTCCTTTTGGGTTGTCCAAAAAAGATTTGATCATTTTTGTTTAAGGAAACCTTTTCATATCACTTTTACCTTTTAACCCTCAACTTTCATTCTCCATCCAAAAATTTACTTTTGTCTTACATGACAGTTTTACTTTATTATCATCAAGTCTTTAATACTCCCTAATCTCCATACAAATGTCAAATGCTCAAAACAATATGGGACGGTTGGAGTATTAATTAACAATGTTAAAGTGAAAGAAAGTAAGTGTATATTTAGAACATTTAAGGGGATAGTTGTAATATAAGCTATAGTTCAGGGGGTAAGTGCAGTTTAGCCACTGGAAATGGGGTAGGCGTACTGTTACAGTAGAAAAAGGTGAATCAGGTTTCAACTTTCAAGGGATGGGCCCGGCTGATTTACTGCCCCGCTTCATCACGCAGTACACGCGACAGCAAAACCTTCTCTTTTTTCGCCTTCTTTTTCTCCACTTTTTTCACCCCTTTTTGTCTTCTTCCAACATCTCAACTCACTTGCAACAACCACCTCTCTCTCTCTCCGGCTACCGAATTCTCGCCGGCGGGCCGTGAACAGAACGCAAACTTCACATTTTCTAATAGACATTTTTTTTGTTCTTTTGTTGAATTTGTTGTGCAGAAGAAAAAGAAGTGGAGCAAACAACAATAAACAGAAAGAAGAAAAAGGAGAAAGAGATTCTGTGTGTTGTGGTGAGCGATAGCTTGCAATGCAGGGAAAAAGATTCTGAGATCCCTTCCTCTGTCCTCCTCCTCCTTTATGCTTTGACTGCATCATTTGGCCTCCCGCTCTCTCTATAAAAGTTGGCATTTCGGAACAGAAACCGACTTTGGCCAAGCATATGCCTTTTTGTTCAAAGGTATGCTCTCTTCTACTTCATAGGGTCAAAGTTTTTTCTTTATCTTGCAGAATTTAGTGTTCAAGTTTGAAATTTTCGTGTTCTGTAGCTTGATTTCAGGCAACCTTTCACTCGCAGCAGTTCCATTTTTAATTTAAAGTTTAAACCTCAAAAAATTAGCTTACTTTACTTATCTAACTGATTAGGGGTTGGAAATTTCCTTTCTTTTCAACCTGAAACTCCATAGTTGTCAGTTGATTGAACAAAATTGTTGCTTTTACCAGTTCGAAGTGAACGTTATTTTTAAGACACTATTTTTGTTTTATCCATCATGCCTTTAAAAAAAATAAAAATAAAGAATTCGTTTATCTTATTTAACTTTTTGTTTCACAAGTAATTCGGATTTTCTGAGAAATGAATTTCTTCTTCAGACGGCAGTCTTTTGCTTGTTCGCTAAATACCTGTCTTTTGCTGTTCTGTTAACTTTGAAGAGACGAGCAGGACTTCCGAAGACACGTATGGTTTTAGATATGGTAATAATCATGATTTTACGAACTAGCTGGTGCTTTGGATTAGTAAAATAGAGAATCCTTGAGTCTCTCCACCAGCATCAACAACATTTTAATGATGATTAGCTCTATTTAATATAACAAGTTATTATGCCATGTTTTTTCAATAAGAAAGGTTGTATTAAGGGGCTTCATATTTCAATGATTTTAGCATTTTGGCATACTCATCATCATCAGCACTCATAGTGGTAATTAATTGTCAAAAATTAGTTGGCACTGTAAATTCATACAGAAGCATAGTGGTAAAGTTTTACGCCGGACGCCCTTCCTATCATAGCTTTTTCCGCTTTCATGGAAAATATCATGAGACTGCCCATTACAAGGTTGATTTTGCAGAATCAACATGTACATCATGGAACATGACGTACATTTTGACATACTACATGCAGATATTAATCAATGATTCTAGCTTCTAAACATATTCGTAAAAAAATCAACAAATTCTTCCTATTAATAATTTGAGTCAAACATAAGTTCGAAAGTTAATTTTACCAACTAATTTGAGACGGAGGGAGTAGTATTGTTTGGGGCTAATCCCCTCAAACAAGAAGCGCATAACTAGAAGAATTTAATAATAGTACTTGGTAGTCATTTTTTCCTAATATGTGATACTAGTATGTTTTATGGGGCTGACCTCTGCAGATAGTCTGTTGCTCAGTAGTTGATCATATCTGCTCAAGGTTCAAGCATGGTTATTCTTTCCCTTGATTATGTGAATTGCGTTTTCTGATTCTTTCAGAAGTTGATTGTTTCACCACAACTTGGAAGATATTTACTGGCTCCATGGATGTGTATCTCTCTTTTGTTGCAGGAGTGCAAGAAGAAAAGCTTATAGACGGTGATATGGATTGCAAGCATTTAACAGAATTCTCAAGGAATTCTATTGGTCAGAATAAACAATCAGGTCAAGAATAAGCTGCTAGACACAAATAATTTGATCGGTAACAGAAAAAGTGTCAGCGACTCAGCATGACCCAGAGTGAAAGTAGTCTGTTTTCCAGCTCCTTGTCTGAAATGTTTGTCCAAAAATGTAAGCTCTCTTATTTAACATGACAGACTGGAACGTCTTCTTGTTTTCAGTTAAAGTCGTTTTGTTCATGTCCAACAACTTACACCTGTGATGGGTTTACTTTAATGTTGGTAAGCTTATTCAGTTTGGTGCACTCTACTAATTCTTTTCCTCATAACAGTGAGATTAGAAGGTAATCAACAGAATACATGTCATGCTCCTGCTCATTATGACGAAGTGTCATTTGCACATCTTGAGGATCTTGGGAGGCAGACGATAGGGAATCTACTTCCTGATGAAGATGATCTCTTTTCTGGAGGAACTGAGGGGCTCGGTATTAAGTCTGACAAGGGAGATGAAATGGAAGATTATGATTTGTTTAGCTCCATTGGAGGCATGGAGTTAGAGGGGAATCATCAATCATATGCTGGCCTAAGAAATGCAGATCCGCTTGATGTGGTATTGGATGGTGAAGGGGGTTTCGGTGCTTCAACTGTTGATCTTTGTGTTGGACATCCGTCTAGGACGCTTTTTGTTAGAAACATTGATAGCCATGTTAAAGATTCGGAACTGAAGGGTCTCTTTGAGGTTCGTAGTTCTCCGTTCATTTGTTATATTTTCAGGCGAGACTATGGTGACTGAGCAAGCTAGTTAACATGCTTTTCCCCTCATGTTAGAAATATGGAGATATCAGAAGTCTGTACACTGCCTGCAAGCATCGTGGATTTGTTTTGATCTCTTA
This sequence comes from Stellera chamaejasme, assembly GCA_024586325.1. NCBI lineage: Eukaryota > Viridiplantae > Streptophyta > Magnoliopsida > Malvales > Thymelaeaceae > Stellera > Stellera chamaejasme. The sequence goes on along the minus strand of CM044982.1, from coordinate 4,141,999 downwards.
TTATGACATAAGAGCTGCTGAAAATGCTATGAGAACTCTAAAAAATGATCCACTGAGGCGTAGGAAGCTTGACATACATTATTCCACTCCAAAGGTTTGGCTTCAGCTGAACTATTGATTATGTTTATTCATTGTTGCTTCTCATCCAGTACCTTTATTCTGGTTAGTTCTTTGTTGTGTATTAACATGACATTTATTCCTACCTCAGGGCATTCTATCTGAGAAAGATATCAACCATGGGACTCTTGTAGTTACAGACCTTGATCATTCTGTTTCATCTGATGAACTTCAAGAAATGCTTGGTGGTTTTGGTGATATTAAAGAAGTAAGAACCCTCTGAATAAGTAAAGCGTCATGGCTTACTTCCTGAAGGACCTGATCAAGTATCGGAAAATATTTGCTTATCTTACAGATCTTCAAGATTCAAAAAACTGATTACAAATATGTCGAGTATTATGACATTAGAGCTGCGGAAGCAGCACTATGTGCTCTGAATCGAGGAAACATTGCAGGCAAGCATATGAAGATTGATCTGGTCCATCCAAGGGTCATAAGGCGGTAATTCATGCGCTTCTTGATGATTTTACAACCCTTTTCTTGTCCTTTTTTATCTACATTCTTCATGATTTCTACTACAAGGGTCTTCATGTTAGCTTTCTTGAACTACACTGCTAAAGCATAAATGATTTATTCATACCATATACGTAAAGGGTTTATACATGTGATGTTTCCTTTTTTCTATGTTTGCTTTTATGGTGTCATAGCCTTCCCATCAGTGGTTTTACTAGTTGTGGTCATCATGCAGATATTTTTGCATTTGCTTGTTACTCATTTTCATTTCAATTCTTAGGATAGCAAAAAATTAATGAACCATCTACTTTTGCAGTTTAGCGTCTTCATTTGGGCAGGAGGATAAAACTACAATCTTCAGAAGCCCAATGAATGGTATTAGTCCAGGACAGAAGGGTATTGCACATCTGTTATTTATGTCTGTTCCATTTTCTGTAATTATTTTACCTGTTACCAACTCGTGCTTTGTTGACTAACACGCATAGTTCTCCGCAGTTTATCCTGGATCGATTGCATCTGCCTGTCTGGACAATGGTTTTGCCAGGGATTTTAGCACTGTTGTAGGATCTCCTATGAGTTCGTTTACTGAACCTCTTCGAAGTTTCAGTGCCCCAACAGGCTTAAGACTTCATGCAAGCGCCACACCCATTCACCTGCAAAGTAGCTTTAAGGAGCAAAACCGATATTTAGATCGTATAAAACTTGGTAACCAACCTTTATTGAATCTGCATCCTCAATCCCTTCTGGCGTATCCTGATACATTAACCAATACATTTCAATGCAATTCATCAAGCTCTATTACGGATATACATCGCAGTATCAACAGTAAAATGACTGAGGGCAGTTCTCACATTTGGGGAGTGAAATCAAATGCAAACCTCATGGAAGGTACTGGTTCAAGTAAGTTTTAATGGATAATTAGCTTTCTTTTTGAGAACATCCATCCCTCAAGCAATCTATTAGTTTTAATGTGTAAATGCGTGCAAGAGGAATCTGCACCTAATAAGAATTTAGTACTAATAGTTATCATTATATGAGTTCTGTTAGTATAGTTTTTTAAAAGTTGAAAGTACAGCTTCAAATTCTTGGTATTGGTTACTTATTGAACATATCGGTCTTCTGCTGCAAACATTAAGAAGCTTTCAGACTATGGTCATGCAAATTCTGTACACTTCGGTCGTGCTAATTTTTTCAATCAAAATGTATCATCTATTGCACGATTAACCTTGAATAGAGCATCCGTTAAGTTATTAAAACTTCAAAATTCACTTCTAAACCCATTTTCCAGTGTGCGGTTTCTAGGTTCACTGCAGACTGTTACTTCTCCATCTTTTTGTCTAGAAGCTCAATTATATCAGTGAGTTGCTAGATATAGCTGAATTTTGTGTTGCTTGTATTTTGATCAATGTCAATCATCTTCCATTTATCATCATGTGTAAAAGACATCATGTTCACCCTGCTGGTGTTTTTTAAGTTGTACACACCCTTTCTCCACATTTCTAGCAACACCAACTATTTTGTGCCATCCCAAATTCTTCTTATCATCTGTATATATTTGGTATGTAGCTGTTACCAATTTACCAGACTACCCTCATTTCAACCCTTAAAAGAGTATCATTTAATTTCTTACATGTATGCTGATTTCTTTCCAGTGTTCGGACCGTCTGGAAATGGAGGACGGCCGAGTCAACCAACTAATTACATGTGGAGTAACTCCAGTCCACGCAAGCACCATCCTTCAAATGCCATGCATTGGCAGAGTTCATACCCATTTGTTAACAGAGATCTCGCCGAGCACCTGATAGATGTGAATGCATTCCAAAGTGCATCTGCCTTGCTGAATGCAAGATCGGGGATTCACCATATTGGCTCCGCACCACCAGTCAGTTCCCATTTCTGGGATGGCCAAAAAACTTATACCGGAGGTTCTCCTGATGTTTCCAGATTTGACTTGGGCTCTCTTGGCAGTATGGCATTTCCAGGCAGTTCACCCTCACATTCTGCTGCGGAAATTGCTTCACAGAATTTTGTTTCCCATATTGGAGATATGGCGAAAAATGGTGTACATGTACCTCAGCAGATCTGCCACCTATTCTCTGGGAGGAATCCTATGATTTCAATGCCAGCATCTCTTGATTCTCCAAATGGTCACCTTAGAAACTTTCTTCATCGGAGAAATGAAGTGAATTCCAATGTTGCTGATAACCAGTATGAACTTAATATTGACCGGATAATGAGGGGGGAAGACTCCAGAACAACACTAATGATAAAGAACATACCAAATAAGTATGTGAAAGAACTAAACTCCTCATTATAGTTTTCATCTTTTCTTCTGAATGGTCATTCAAGAGCAATGATAACAAACTAGTTCATTTTTTGCATGTCTTAGAAATCTTTAGTACCACTGACTAAGAGACACATTGCTGGGATTATCGGTTGAACATAAACGCTTTTCCAATTGTAAATGTAATCCAACATCACGGCTCTTTACATTGTCTAAGTAGTTAACTAATGCAGTAATGACATCAAAACCAAGTATTCTGTTCTTGATTTATTTGTGTGTTAATAGATGTCATAGTAATCATTTGCAGGTATAACTCAAAGATGCTTCTAGCAGCCATAGATGAGCACTGTCGAGGAACTTACGATTTTGTATATCTGCCTATCGATTTTAAGGTAAGCAGAATAAATTGGTTGAGTATAAATTTGCGCAATGGATTCTCAAACACGTACATCTTGTTTACGTATGTGTTGCTAAGCTTTGCAAATGTAATCAACAGAACAAATGCAATGTGGGGTATGCTTTCATCAACATTATCAATTCGCAACAGATTATTCCCTTCTATGAGGTTTGATACATGACCTAAACCTGTTAGTCCTATGATAAATGCGTGCTTGTACTGCTCAAGTTTGCATTTTCTGTCTACATGAAGAAATCATATGTCCATGCTTGTACTGCTCAAGTTTACACTTTCTGTCTACATAAAGGAATCATATGTCCGTATCCATCTTTGCAGGCATTCAATGGCAAAAAATGGGAAAAGTTCAACAGCGAAAAGGTGGCATATCTTGCATATGCTAGGATTCAGGGAAAAGCTGCACTTATTGCACATTTCCAGAACTCAAGTTTGATGAATGAAGATAAACGTTGTCGCCCTATTCTCTTTCATACTGATGGCCCTAATGCTGGTGATCAGGTAACTTTAGATATGTTAAGGGTGTATATATACGGATATGTAGCACATTGTATAGCGATAGCCTTATACAGTAACATTTCTCTTTTAAAGTGTATGCATCGACTTGGCTTGATGATACAATCATTTATGACTGCTATCAATAGGAGCCATTTCCAATGGGCACCAACATTCGTGCTCAACCAGGGAGATCCCGGGCAAGCCTCAATGAGGTGAACTTTCAAGATGGATTTTCAACTTCAGCAAATGGTTTAGAATCCTCTGGTTGGACCAGGTCCTCATTGGGTATTTCCAATTACACTAACTAAAGTTGTCTGCTGATGAACTCTTTTGCTGCAGAGGAACAGTTTGGGGGATTAGAAATGGCAAAAGCCAAACAGAAAAGTGGGCTGATTGTACTGAATTTTTTTTTTTTTTTTTTTGTGTTTTAGCAATGGTTGCTATAAACTTATCAGTGTCATTTTGCAATTTGCATATAAATAATGGCACAAGCTCCTGACCAAGATACTGACGTTGTAAAGATGTTCCTGAGCACCTACATACATGACAAGAGCTCTGTAACCATTTCCCATTTTTGTAGTATCTGTTTTTGTATGCATTATGTATAATTTTCCCAAGGTTTTCCCAGGCTGTTGGGTCCTGATACATCTCTCGGGGTGTTCCCAAGGTTTATTGTTTACCACTAATGACATCAGTGATGAATGCAGCCATAAATCTAATGGAATGGAGTTATTTGGCAGAAAGATAAAATTTTAGCGGGCGACTTCAAATTTCAGTCTTTTTCTTTCACAAATGATTTTGCTTTCTTTGAATTCGAAGTTCGTTTCGCTTCTGGGTTCTCCTCTACTCACGCGAGAAATGCAGCGGCGGCTTCTACGATCAGAAATCTGTCCCCTGAGGAGGCTCCGTCAACGGTTCGATCAAAGCTACCGGTTCTCGTCATCGGATTTCGATGACATAGCTCCTTTCTCTGACGCGAATGATCCTCTCTACGTCGACGTGCCCAAGCCCGCCAAAGACAAGTCGGAGAGGAAGCCATATCCGACGCCGATGAAAGAGCTGATAAGAAGAGCGAAGAAAGAGAAGGATTTGAGGAAGTTGCAGCCTTGTAGATTGCTCCAAGATCCGCCTTCGAACGGCTTACTGGTCCCTGAACTCGTTGGTGTTGCTCACAGAGTCTACCATGCCCGCGAGTCGCTTCTCTCCGGTGTTTCCAAACTCACCAGACTCATTCCTGTTCAACGCTGCAGGTGACCCAGCAACTACTCTCCCTGTTTCTGTTTCAGGATTTTCGAAATCAATGTAAATTGCAGACTTGTCTTTAGTTCCATTCATCCATTTTGAACATGAATGTCTGACTTCTTTTCAATCGCTTTCCTTTTTCTCCCCCAGTTTCTGCACCGAAGTTCATATCGGTCATGAGGGTCATGAAATTCGAACGTGCACAGGTCCAAAGAGCGGGTTTCGGAGTGCTACTCATGTTTGGAGAAAAGGGGGAGTGCGAGATGTCATCTTCTTCCCGAAGTGTTACCATCTTGATGATCGTGTTGGGAAGCCAAGAGTTACCCTTGATGAGATGCACATTGTCAGACGCATTCCTGCAATTGTGGAGCTCTCTATCCAAGCTGGTCTAGACCTTGAGAAATACCCTACAATGAGAAGAACTAAGCCCGTGTATTCTATTGAGGGGAGGATTGTGGATTTCGAGTCAATGGAGCCACAGAGTTGTATAGAATCTATAGTTACTGCACTTCATGATTCATCTACGGAGAAAGTTGACAGTGGCTCCACATTGGTGGAGCACATGGAAAATTCGGTCCAGTTGTTGAAATATGATGGCTTGGATCAGACGGAAGATAGGGAAAAGATGAGGGAGATTGGCATGAGGACGATGGATTCATGGTTCGAATTGGTGTCAGGAGCAAAGAAGATAATGGAAAAATACAGTGTGTGGACATGTGGATATTGTCCTGAGGTTCAGGTCGGTCCAAAGGGACATAAAGTCCGGATGTGCAAAGCTTCAAAACACCAGTCGCGGAATGGTTTGCATGCATGGCAGGAAGCAACAATTGATGATCTTGTTGGGCCAAATTATGTTTGGCATGTTCGAGACCCGAATGGCCTTCCTCTGCAGAATGAATTGAGGAGATATTACGGCAAGGCTCCAGCTGTGGTGGAGCTGTGTGTCCAGGCTGGTGCATCTGTTCCAGATCAATACAGGAGCATGATGAGATTAGATGTTGTTTCTCCTGAACGTGATGAAGTTGATCTTGTGACTTAATAATGTTGTTCTTCTGACTTCCCTGTTGGTAACCAGAGAATATTCAGCTCCTGATACAAAGTTTTTCTTCCGACTATTGATCCAGTTCAGTATTCAGGAGTCTTGCACTGCTCCCTAGTGCTTATCCTTGGTATTCAGGGTACCCTCAGTTTCTATGTCTCTAATATCATTCTTCTTGAGGAATATTGTGAATCATATACTCACAGGAAATCAGAGAAACAACCCGTGTTTATAAGTGAAACAAACCATTCCTGCTTGCTTATGTCAAGGCAGATTTTTGTTGCAACAGGGAAAGCAGGTAGCAAATTCAAGGTCCATCGACCCATTCTTCCAGGGAAAAAGCATGGCTTGCTGTTGCAACTGGCAAAAGAATCAGAATAGAGAAGGGGGCATTGAAGCTAATTGGTGCTCCCAGATTTGCTTGATTTCTGTAACGATAAGATGGGAGATGTTTTGGGGACTGTTTGAAGCATGTTTTGAGGACATGTTGTGGATGCATACAAAATCCATGCTCCAATTTAACTAACACCTTCAAAACTGGGGTCATGGTTTGAATTTGTGTACACACTTCAGAACTCTATTCGCCTGTGTTCATGCTTTCCAGAAGCATTGTATGTAAACCATAGCAACAAATTTGTTACTATCGGAGAGCTGCATTTGTTACTACTATGTGGAAATTGTGTCAACAGAGACGAGACCAAATTTTATTCATGATCAGACGGTTGAGTTTGATCAATTCAATAGACGGCATGTGAGAATTGCAATTCTCAAAACATAACAAAAAGAGATGGTGGTGGTGGTGGTGTCAAGAAAGACAACCAAATTCTATCTGAAAATCCCAACAATCTTAGAGAAAAAACCACTCAGCCATTATCAATCATCACCATCATCCTCCTGAGGAAATCGCAGATGCTTCCCTTTGGGCGTTGGCAACCCCTTGAGCCTCAATACTCCCTCCTCCGCAGACATTTCTTCTTCCTCCGCTCCTTCCATTTCCCCGTCGCTGTTGTACACGAACCTCTTGTGCTTCCCTTCGAACTTGGCCACCACCGTCATCTTCCTCAGCCCTTCGCACAGCTCGTCCACATCTCCCTCTTCCTCACTGTACCCGTAGCTGTTACATTCATCTTCTCCCCCTTCCTCTGTTCCTGGGTTCCCCTGAATCGACCAAACAGAGCAGCTATCCTCTTCTGATTTCACAAATGAACTCATGTCTTCTTCTGTCGAGATCGAACCCGAGCTCTCCTCCGTCAGCGTGGAGGAACGTTCCGATTTGTCCGAGAAATCCAGAAACAGGGACCGGCCAATGATGCTCGCTTGGTTCATTATCTGAAATCCCCATTCAGAACAATTCAGTATACTATGAAAGAAAGAAAGAAAGACATCAAAGAAATATTCTTTACTGGGCTATGAAACACGTCAAATCAAAGCAACCATCTTTTAACAGGAAAATTTCCAGAAACCAAACCTGAGCGGTATTCATCTGCTCCTCCACAATTGGAGATGCCACAACAAGAGCATCGACAGAGAGGTCGCCGACTTGGGGCGTGTTCGCAGGAGTAGGATTTAGTAGACTGGCCGGAGAACGGACGAGGTTTTGAAGGTCCAAGAAAGGTCCTCTCTCCAATGGAAGCTTAGAGAGCTGAGCCTCTTCTTCAACCTTCTGCAACAGTGTCTTCACTTGCCCCCTGAGCAATGCCTCTCCGGATCCGGGAGTCATCATGTTCTTGGCTCGGATACTGCGCTGCTTAGCCAACGCCGACGACGGCGTTCCCGACGCCAGCCCCACGATTGGTGAATCATTTGTTATGTCGATCAGCACCGACCTTTCTTGTTGCTGGGTCTTCATATTTGTTGTTCTTGATTTGGCAGCACTGGTATCAGATTCTTGGGCTCTCTCTGCCAGGAGAAAGAACCACATAAGAAACGTCTTTATGTATGAGAAAGCGGGAGAAACAAAAAATCGAAAATAAGATTACTCACTGGAAAAAGGAATGGTGTTCTTGGCCTGAGATCTGGTTACCCTTCTCGACGGAGTCTCCATTGAAGTGGGTCGTTGGAAAGCTGTAATCTTGCGAAAGAAAACTCACTAAACGAAGACGGGGAGCGGCGAGAGAGCTGAGATTGTGCGTTGAACGTTTGAATTTGCAGGTATTGGTTGAAGGGGAAAGGGATTTATATGAAATATTTTTGACGAATGTTACCGTTGGGCCGCCCACTTTCTTCTCATGGCCGAAAAATAGCCGTTGCCCTTTTATTATAGAAATATTTTTCCTCGTTTTCGTTTCTTTTTGTTTTTTTGCATCATTTATTGTATACTTTTGTTATTGTTTGAGATTTCTTTCTGTTTTTGTACGAGCAGCGTTTGTGCAGGTAACATAAGATTGGTTAGGGGAGATGGTATTCCAAACATTTACTTTATCTGTCCAAAAATAGAACAATATTGATTTTTCAGCACCTAGTGTACAATTGTAATTTTATATCATTTCATCTATGAATTTTAAAAAATTGTAAACAATTGATATAATTAAGTTAACCTGACAAACATTTTGTAGGAAGTTAATTTGGGAGGAAAATTTTAGTTTTCGAAAATTGGAGTGAAATTTTGCAAGAGAAATAAATTGGAGGGAATTTTGGTTTTTGGTAATAGAAAATTAAGAAAAAGAGCTAATGAATTAACACAGGTTTAATAAATAAATATTTTAAAAGAGATATATAGAATGATTAACAGAAGAATGCGAGTCTGAACTGTAACTGAGCTTATCTCGTTTGCATCGATGGTCACAAAAGTTATAGCAAAACGGTTGTGCAATCTTGCTGGCGGCGATGTGCATGGAGAGAATGAGTTTGAATCTTAGTAGTAGTAGTAGTAGGCTTTTGCAAATTCGGGTCGAAGAAGGCAGTTATTTTGCGAGGGGTAGAAGTACTTCAAGTTCTGGATTCTTCTGAATCAAATGGGAAATTTGAGGGGGGGGGGGGGGTAAAACTTAACGACTATATATATATATATATAGATCATGAACCTTTGACATAATTTTGGTGAGAAAAATTATAAGGTCTTTTTTATGCCATTTTTCGATGAGAAAAACAATATTCTAACAAAAACAAAACAAGTTATAGAACAAATTTATGTTAATCTCCATAATCATTCAAAGCATAGTTACAGGACTTTATTGATGTATGTGCTCCCACATATACACTAGGTACCATAGTTACAGGACTTTATTGATGTATGCATTGACAATAATGTATTAGTTCAACAAAGCCCCGAATGCAGGGTAGAGCTCGGCGGGCTAGAAGAACACGTGAAGAATGGAGATAAACCCATACATCAAGTGATTTATTATTATTATTATATTTTTTTATACTTAAAAAGTTCCTTATTGATCTCCACCAGTAGCTAGTTTGTGAGAAATGCTAGCAAGAATCTTTTGGATACTCTTCCATTAAAAACCTGTCATATATCCACCTCTATAAATCTACTTGATTTTCGATCCCAAAAATCGAATACATTGCAAGTTTTTAATGGAAGAATGATCAAGTGACTATATCCAAAGTGATTGTTGCTAGTTTCACAAGTCTATTGATGATTTACCATAAATCCTCCATAGAGCAAATGCAATTGTCCTCCACACATGTCCCCTTCTTAGCACCTTGTTTTGAGCAGCCCATCGCACAAGCCGTTTTTTCCGTAAGGCTAATATCCCTACAGGGTGTTAGATAAGCTCTGCTAGTAAACCATCCGGTAAGTGGATCGCTCATGGTACAACAATGGCATTCATTATTCAGGCATCGCCCAACAGTCGATTCTTGTTTCTTACAAATATCACCACAATTCTTCAGATGCATCATGGGATTTTCGCATGGTGAGAAACTATTCTCAGGTGTAAACCAAGATGGATCTTCGTCCCTTTCACAATTATTAACACCGTCTGTTGGTCCCGCGCTCAAAGAGCTGGAATCTGTAAACAAATGAAAGTAAATTTTTCATGAAATAAAAGACAATAAATAACTTTACTGGAGTATGAATCAAATTATTTCTGCAGGATGCACGGAGGGAGTAGAAGTTAATTAAAAGAGTTGGTAGACATATCATCATCGATCCTCACCACTGCCCAAATCATCAACATCATCCTCCTCTTGATCACTCAAAGTTAAAAGTGATCGTGCAGTAGTCTTAGCCGGAGAATTAGGTTTAAGGGTAATGGACTTGCAAACGCCTTTGCTACAATCATTTTTGAATATTGATTCAGCTCCATTAATCTCTTCTTTCTGGTACCCATGATCACCATTATGATCAACTATAATATAATTATGGCCAAGGTGATCAGCAGCAGCGTTGCCACCCCAATTAGCTTTCTCATCCTCATCACCATAATCATACATCTTTATTCCTGCACAGTACCAATATTAATTACTCCAGTACTGATACGTAAATTATGAAATCAATACATACTTACCATACGGAGCAAATACAAGGAAGAGAAGGCAACAAATCTTCCAGATCATATCCAGCTTGTTCACACGTTCCATGGGGTTCAGTAATAATTGCGTTTTTCTGATCAAGCTGTGAGAAATAAATGAAGAACTTGTTAACACAGGTTGTGAGAATTGTAGCGGATTACACAAAGCCTTTCAACACTTAACTCTAGGTAACCTTAACACCCTTTATTGTACCTGCCAAAACATTAAAACACTTAACTCTAGGTAACCTTATACACCCTTTATTGTACCTGCCAAAACATTAAAACCACTTAAACTCTAGGTAACCTTATACACCCTTTATTTGTCTAGGCTCGGTAATAAGACCTAATGCAAAATAATAATAAGGTAACAAGATACTACTAAATATAGAAAAGTTTATTAAAAATAAAAATAACAATTTTTTTTTCATGATTATTTTCTAAAAGTGAAAATGTATACGTACCTGGCTCTATTTATCAACTAGTTGGTAGTGATTTTTCGTATTAATTCCGTTAATATAACCCCTTGTATTTACGTTCAAACTCACTAAACTAATTAGTGGAAATTAAACTCTCTATATTATTATATCTCACGACTGAAGAACCGCGCGCCTAGCTAACTCCGCCTTAAATATGAAATTAAGCACCACGGATGGCCGGAAAACATGCCGGAGAAAACCAAATCAGTGGCGATGCTTTCACAAGAAAGCCAAAAGAGCGGTAGCTAGCTAGCCCCATGCTTCCCGTGAGTGAGAGTGAATAAAAGAATGGAGAGAACCTCTGCGCTAGCCAGCGATCATCGACGCCGGCCGCCAAGACATCAAAGAAGAAGAAAGAAATTGAGGCTTTTAATTTAAGTCTGGTCCGGATTTGTGAAGGAGGCCGGAGAGACTAGACAACCATTAACTCATCGCCTCTGCCTCTGGATGTGTTTGTTGGGGTTACAGCTTTTGTCCTTAGGCAGCAAATTAAGGTTTTCTTAGTGCTGAGCGGTTATACCAAAGCAGAGAAATTGGAAATTTCTTATTTCCGCCATAGAAAATGAATGCCCACTAACAGTTAGAGTTAAAATTGAGTTGCTTTACCATGTGCACAGGCGCATCCGGATGCGCTTAAGACAACCGAAAAATTACAAAATTGCCACCGTGAAAGAGTAGTGATCATGTTGTAAAAAATAGTGATTCTTTCTTGAAAGAGTAGTTATCACACTATAAAAAATAGTGATCCTTCAGTTAAAGAATAATGATCAAGCTGTAAAATAATGATACTTGTTCAAAAGTGAGTGATGCACTGTAGAAAATTAATGATGCACTCATGTACTAGTGAAAAATAGTGATGCACCATAGGAAATTAATGATATTAGCAACAGTTATCATTAAGTGATGTAACACCAAAATCAAGTGATGCATTTCACAACGTAGAGAAGACAGGCCTCACTGCGGCCCATTGCGCAGTTGGCCCGTGGTACCAACTGCGGCGACGGCCGCAGTGAACGCCGCAGTTAAAATGTCCGCAGTTTCGAACTCACTGCGGCGTCGGCCGCGGTACGTACTGCGGTCTCACTGCGGCCATGGCCGCAGTAACCTGTTTGAATAATTAAAAAAAAAGTGGACGAATCCGGATGAATGTTCATCGAAGAGGAAGACGAAACAGAAGAAGAAGAAGAAGAAGAAGAAGAAGAAGAAGAAGAAGAAGAAGAAGAAGAAGAATTCGAAGATGAAGAAGAAGAAGAAGAATTCGAAGAAGAAGAAGAACTAGAAGAAAAGGAAGAAGAAACAGAAGAAGAAGAAGAAGAAGAAGAAGAAGAAGAAGAAGAAGAAGAAGAAGAAGAAGAAGAAGAAGAAGAAGAAGAAGAATTCGAAGATGAAGAAGAAGAAAAGGAAGAAGAAACATAAGAAGAATTCGAAGAAGAAGAAGAACTAGAAGAAAAGGAAGAAGAAACAGAAGAAGAAGAAGAAGAAGAAGAAGAAGAAGAAGGATGAAGAAGAATTTAAGAAGATGATGATGAAGGGGAAGATGAAGATGGAAGAATGAAGAAGAAGAAGAAGAATGAAGATGGAAGAATGAAGATGAAGATGGAAGAATGAAGAAAAATGTGAAGGAGGCGGATGAAAAAGAGAACCGAAACCCTTAAAAAAAAGTACTGCGGCCTTACTGCGGCCTTGGCCGCAGTAAACCTTACTGCGCCAGCAACCACGCCAATTACTGCGTAAATGGGCTTACTGCGGCCCAAACCGCAGTAAGGGCCGCAGTAAACTTTGTCCTCCCCACGTAGTGTTTTAGAAAAAATCATGATACATTAGTATGAGTGTTGTGATGCATTGTAGGGAAATTAATGATACAACATTACAAAAAATGATACTTGTACAAAAGTGATCCACTGTAGAAAATTAATGATACACTGATGCACTAACTGAAAAATAGTGATACACCATAGGATATTAATGATACAACATTGAAAAAAATGATACGTGTACTTGATGATGCTCGTAGTAAAAAAAATGATACTCAGTAACGAACTTCAAAAAAATCATCAAAACATATAACATATGGGTCTTGTTCTCTTCGTTTTTTTTCTTTCCACTCGACTAATTATTTGTAATTTTTTATTATAGACAAAAAAGATATACATTTTTTAAAGAATGAAAAAATGGTAAATAAGTAAATAAAAGCACAACTAAAGCACATGAGATGCGCCCTTTGAAAGGTGCGCATCCTAACTTCCGCCTTAAAATTAGTGGAATACTCTGTTAGTAAATTAAGGGAAATTTTCAATTACCCACCAGAGGTTTGTCATAATCATCATTTTGCTCCCCGCATTTTTGGAATTCTCTATTTTCCCCCCTAAGGTTTGACAAAATATACAAAACCCCCCCGGCGTCCAACTTCCGTTAATAAATCGGTTAGTTTTTAAATTTAATTGTAAAACTAAACCCCTAAAGTTCTGGACCCTAACAATTATACCCTAACCTTTTTATCTCTTACATTTTTATCCTCTCCCTCTCTTCCCCTCTCCTCTCTCTCGCAGCCTTCCCATCCACGAGCTCTCTTACTGTGTTCTCGCAAGCTAGCAATGATCGGTTGGCTTCGAGTCCTCACCATGCCAATCAAGTCCCTGCGGTAAGGCAAATAGGTTTTCAAGTCCCCTCTGTCGCCGCCTCCGATTCCACCCACTGCGTCCTCACCAGAGACCCCTCTCTTAACCCTGCCAACAAAACTTTACTCCGCCTCTTCCGCCCTCCTTCCTCCGCCAAGCTCGCAGTCATTCTCTATTTCCACGGCGGCGGCTTCGTCTCCTTCAGCGCCACCTCCCGTTCATTCCACGATAGCAGCGTCGCCATGGCCTCACACATCCCCGCACTCGTCCTCTCGCTAGAGTACCGTCTCGCCCCCAAGCACCGCCTCCCCGCCGCCGATGCCATTATGTGGACCCGTCAACAGGCCTTGGATCCGACCGATGATTGGCTCCGGGATCGGGCCGATTTCTCCAGATTTTTCCTGATGGGCAGCAGCGCGGGAGGAACCGTGGTGTACCACGCCGCATTGAGAACAACAAATTCAAATCTCTCACCGTTGAAGATCCAAGGGCTGATCATGAGCCAGCCCTTCTTCGGCGGGGTCTGTATTGGTCTTGGGTCGGCTGGATAAAGGTGAGGGGGAGAGGGGAGATGGTAAAAATGTAAGGGGTGAAAAGATTAGGGTATAATATTTAGGGATAAAAAACTAGGGGTTTAATTTTGCAATTAGACTTAAAAACTAATGGATTTATAAACGGAAGTTGGACTCCGGGGGGGTATTCGTATATTTCGCCAAACCTCAGGGGGGGAAATAGAGAATTCCAAAAATACGAGGAGCAAAGTGATGATTATGCCAAACTCAGGGTAAATGAAAATTTCCCGTAAATTAAATAATAAAAACCATTTTATTTTATTTTATTTTATTTTCTAAAAACACACACACAGTTTCGGAAAAATAACGCAAAACGGCAAGTTGTTATGTACTAATTGAATTGTCATTAAATGCTCTAGGAATTAGTATTCCAATTGAAGCTTCCAAAATGCTCAGATAATTACCATTCTTCCATTTTTCCACTTTCCTTCTTTCATTCTTTTTTCGATATTCCATTTTCTTTTTTTTATTAATACATTTTTATTTTTGATCAATCATCTCATTTTCTGTATCTGTATGTATTTCTTATTCCCCCATTCTTTTATATTTTTTCGTCCATTCCGTTTTTCCATTTCTCCATTTTTTGTTTATTTAATATTTGGTATTGGTAAATTATTTGTCTATCTTATTTATTTTTTCTATTTCCTATCTTTTTTATTCTTCTTAAAAAAATTATTTTTCTTATAATATGTTTGAAAACATAAGCTATACATATGAACCATTTTAAAACTGTATTTATGGAATTTAAACATGTACGAAATTATATATAGTCCATGGGTAAAGTACATTTTTAGTCCTTTAACTTATGTGCGTGTCTTATTTTAGTCCATTTTTAAGAATTCATCCTATTTTAATACTATAGTTGTGGTTTTGCGTCCTGTTTTAATCATTTTGTTAATTTTTCTGTTAATTACACCATTACATTAATGAAATGACTAAAATACCCATAACTTAATTTACAACTAAATCCCTAAATTTTTAACAATCTATCGATTTAATCCCAAATTATCTCTTTTCGCTCCATAGATCCACCATGTCTAGATTCCTCCAAAGCATTAACCTTCATCGTCTTCCCAATCTCCTCCCTGAGCTTCAAGAGAAGATCCGAACCCATGCCGACCTGATTGATCAGCCGAGTAGGAAAAACGGCATCAACTTGACAATTTGCCGGTCGGAGAGAGTGCTTGGTCATGATCAAAGGCGACGGGGTCGTCGACCTACAACTGAAACATGGTTGAAGACGAAATCGAAACCTGCAGATAGGCACTCACTACGTGGGGAGGACAAAGTTTACTGCGGCCCTTACTGCGGTTTGGGCCGCAGTAAGCCCATTTACGCAAAGAACGACGTGGTTCTTTGGCGCAAGAGGTTTATCGCGGCCTTAGCCGCAGTAAGGCCGCAGAAAATTTTTTTTTAGGGTTTCGGTTCTCTTTTCATCCGCCTCCTTCACATTTTTCTTCATTCTTCCATCTTCATCTTCATTCTTCCATCTTCATTCTTCTTCTTCATTCTTCCATCTTCATCTTCCCCTTCATCATCATCTTCATTCTTCTTCATCCTTCTTCTTCTTCTTCTTCTTCGAATTCTTCTGTTTCTTCTTCCTTTTCTTCTAGTTCTTCTTCTTCTTCTTCTTCTTCTTCGAATTCTTCTTCTGTTTCTTCTTCTTCTTCATCTTCGAATTCTTCCTCTTCTTCTTCCTCTTCTTCTTCTTCTTCTTCTTCTTCTTCTTCTTCTAGTTCTTCTTCGAATTCTTCGAATTCTTCTTCCTTTTCTTCTTCTTCTTCTTCTTCTTCTTCTTCTTCTTCGAATTCTTCTTCTTCTTCTTCTTCTTCTTCTTCTTCTTCTTCTTCTTCTGTTTCGTCTTCCTCTTCTTCATTTTCTGGGTTTCGGACGAATCCGGATGAACATTCATCCGGATTCGTCCATTTTTTTTAATTATTCAAACAGGTTACAGCGGCCATGGCCGCAGTGAGGCCGCAGATGCATCGCGCCGACGCCGCAGTTGAGTTCAAATCGCGGGCATTTTAATCGCGGCGTTCATCGCGCCATCGCCGCAGCTTGGTACCACGGGCCAACTGCGCAATGGGCCGCAGTGATGCCTGTCTTCTTTTCGTTGTGACTGGATCACCGGCGACGGGTTTTAGACCGATCGAGCTAGTTGTTGATACTTCCAACGTCGATGATGGCGTTGAGGATGAGCTCGAAGTCGCCGTCGTTCTAGACCCAATAGGTAGTACCAGCGGGGAAGCAATGACGTCGCCTTCGGCCTTCGTGGATGCAGCGGATCTTCTGGTGTCGGTCTGCTGCTTTCTCTACTTTCACGGCGGGACTGAGCAGATCCATTGGTGGAGCGAGGCAACTCCGGCGCACTTGAACTGATCCTCGTTATACTCGAGTTGCTCGTCGGTGATGCATGTGCTCAATGGAGGTGGGAGTCTAAGGAGTCTGCTCACGACAGGGTTTTCAAGTCCGACGGGCTTGCTCAGATCTGGGCTAGGAGAGAGAGGGAGAGAGAATAATGTGAGAAAAAAATCTTTAAGGACTTGTATGTCAATTGTTTAATGGTTTAATGACCATATCTCTATTAAATACTTCATCCGTCCCAAAAATAATGCAACACTTTCCTTTCTGGGATGTCCCAAATTTTTTGCAACATTTCCTCTTTTACCTAATTTTTACCCAATAATTTCTCATTTTATTCCTCAATGAACTATCTATAAATTATTTTAATATTCTCTCTTCCTAGTGTGGTCCCCTCTCCCACACCCAAATAACCATCTCTTCTCTCACATTCTTAATTTGTTTCAATTTCCAGATCTAGAGTAAAACTTCATCCATGTACGCAGCAACCCTTCCACCTTAACCCTCCCTCCCGCCGCATTCCTTTGGTTTGCCATTGTCCCTTCCACCACAAACCTCCGTCAGGACCGTCCCTATCCCTCCCACCAGAACCCTCAACCCTTGTCCCTCCGGTCGGAACCATCCCGCCGGAAGCCTCCTTCAACGCATTATACTTTAATGCCCACCAGAAGCCTCCACTAGCCTCTCTTTCGGCCAACCACTCCTCCAACGCACACCGACGACTGCTCCACGTCTCACATCGTTGGCCACTACAGATCGAATCTGTGGAAGCAAATTTGGATCCAAAATCAACTATAAAAGTATAGATAATTGGGTCGCTTTATCATCCATATGATTTTCTTATCTCAGTTTTCTAATTGTTAGATTTTTTCTTTGAGTGTATCTCATGATTCGGATAAATTTTTGTTAATTGAGGAGTGTCTCTGTTCTTAACCGAAGCTAGCATATGAAGATGGGATGAAGGGCAAAGTAGGAAGATTTTATCATCCTTAAACTCTGTGCCCATCCCAAATGTTGCAAAACATATGGAACGGAGGGAGTACGCAATTAGACTACAATTATAAGGGTATTTGTATAAAATATAAAAAGAAAACGGAAAAATCAGTTGTTGAATTAACGGTATGATCACAATATGACAGATAACCACAAAGCCATTTGGATGGCTTAAGATGGCTTAAGCCAATTGGTGGTCTCACATTTAGACACATTAATTAAGCCAATTGGTGGTCTCACATTTAGACACATTAATTAAGCCAATTGGTGGTCTCACATTTAGACACCACCAATTGGCTTAAGCCATCTTAAGCCATCCAAATGGCCCCCCACAACTATAGGACATGTTAATACAAGTTGTGAGAAATGTGGTGGACCAGTCGAAGTCTTTAAATACTAAACTAGCTTGAATACCCGCATTCGGAAAGGGTTATAAAATATGAATCATTAGGAGACAACACGAGTAGTAAATTAAAAAATTGTACGGAAACTTTGCAGCATGTGCAATAAAACATCGAGCTCACTGTTAACAGGTTTTTCGTTATATGTGCTTGTTTAATAACAGAGCTTATTCTTTAAAATGAATGTGTAGACAAATCGTTTGGGCCGACTAATGATGCTATTCTATAATTGGATGGTCTTCCTCGATGGATCTAGAAAGAGAACAGATAAATAGTTAGAAAGATGATGCATACATGAAATAATACCATAAACAATAAAACACTAACGTGTTCCATGAATTATATAATACCTGTCAAATTTATCATTCCGTACATGATTTCCCTGAGACTCTACCCCAGCAGAAAATGAAACCAGCGTAGCACTATCATTTACTTAACACCAAAAAAAATAGTGTTATAAGTAGTCACTACATCCCAGTCATACAACTACGACATTTATCCATGTCCATATATTGGGACATACAGCTTTCGGCATAAGCAATTTCTTTGCCTTTCGCACTAATGGATGCCATTACTGCTGAAAACCATAGGCATAAAATTCGACTCTTAACATGTGTACATAATCTTACAAATATTTATTGATTAAAAAAATAGTTGACATACTGATAGAAATCAAATACTCATTAAACAGTCAAAATCCCCCATTTTCAATTAAAATTTAGTGACTGATTTAAGATTAAACATATGACAATGTATATATTTACAATTGTAAAGATTAAACATATGACAATGAATTTTCAAGTTTAAACTATTATGAGTTTGTCATAGCAATTCGATTACATAAATTTAGCTGTGTCTACACTTATTTTCGAGAGTATTTTTTAATTAAAGAAATGAATAGAAACATTCTTTGAAGTATTTTACATGTTGTTTTAAGTCTGTTGTTCTTTCCATGTTTTTTCCTAGCAAAATGATATGTTTCATAGGATTTACGTATGATAATTTGGGGGTTATGCTTTTTTTCCCTGATGAGAACGGAAAAGAAGTTAAAAAAAAGAAAAGAATTATGTGATTTTTTGTATGAAAATTTTGGGAGTATTTATTTCCCCTTTTAAACTTTTGTCTCCTTTTCTTTAAAATCGAGAATAAAACAACCAAAGGTTTTACAGCCACACATATCACATATACATAGCATCTCGGCATCAGATTGCTCATACTTATAAAACAGTTGACCTTTTGCGCTGAGTTTGCAGCCCAATCCAACTTGCTCCCAAATAGCTCCTTTGATGCAATAGCTCTAGGTCATGCAAAAAAACTTGTATTAACACATGTGATGAGGTGAAAAAAAAAACATAATACCAGTGATTGTGTGATGCGAAAATTACTAGAATGAATAGATGAAAGCGTAGTATTCCAACTGATTGTAATCAGTTTAAATATATACACTCTGCTGCTTAGGGTTGATTTGCAAACAGACGGATTATCTCAAGCGCAGCCAAGCTCGAGCGCAGTCCAAGTATAGTAGCTCTCTGACGCTGCCGCTGTGGCTGTGTATCCCTGCGGCCAAGCGATGCATCTCCGTTCCGGTATAGTGGGACCAGTCCAACACTGCTGATTATCTACCTGGGGTTCACTGTGATTTTTCTATCTTAACGGAAAGCCCTTTTTTGTATTGTTATTTGGTCCCTTTTTTCATCCGAATGTTTGTATTGTTATTTGGTTTCGATGATCAAGCACGAGAATGACTTCTCACCAAGTCTCCTACTTGAAAATTTTCCTAATTCATCTTAATTATAGAAAATCGATTTGAATAATGAGATCAATTTGAAGACTCCAAGGACTCAATTGTAGAAAATCATAAATTCTCAACTACTTACGATAGTCCTAGCTAGCTAGATGGCCTCTATATTCCGGTTCGCGATCAACTGAGGCAACGAGGCCTTCAGATGAACTCTACGCTCTGCCAGCTTTGCGCGAGTGGTGGCATCATGATGCGGCACATGTGTGACAAGGTTTCACCGACTTCGTTGATATTCTGGGAGGGGACTTCATATCCAAAGTTCCTTCTAAAATTTCTTAGGTGTGGCAGGCGATCTCCTACATAACGGCGTGGTCATTATGGAAAGCAAGGAGCAAGTGGGTAATGCAATCCACTGCTTGGTGAGCTTCAGGTATTTTTGGCGAAATTCAGGTTCTCTCCTTTACTTGGATCAGCAGCCGGTCCAAGAAGTTTAACATCTCTTGGACCGACTGGCTCATGGCGCCGCTGCTACGAGCGTCGGAAGGAATTGGCTAATCTGTTCTGTGGTGTTCCCCTGAAGCTTCTTGGGATATGTATAGGTGTCACTTTTTCCATGTACTCTGGTCCGATCTAGTTGCTTTGTTTTCCTTTTAGATGTGAGTTCTGTGTTGGACCGACTGCTACCCAGGGCGTGTTGAAGGGTGATCATCTTGGATGACCGCATCTTTTGGCCAGCTTGTCAGGGCTGGTAACGGGCTGGTTATGCCCTGGGGCATTACTAGCTTGATAATGAGCCAGAATATCCCCAGCCCATTACCAGCTATGAGAAGGGGGCTCGCACAGTTTCGAGAAGCCCGTCACCAATCTTTGACCGAGTTTTTGACCCTTGGTAACGGGCTTTGCGTTACTGGGCCCGTTATGAGGGTTACTCCAACTACGTAGTGAGCATATGTTTCCAAATTACTTACCTGAAGTACGCTCATTGTTGCATCCTATCAATAAGTTGGCTCCTTCGATATATACTCCTACTATATTATTGATTCTAATTATCAATAATATAAACATAACAAAATATATAGAAGTGAAAATGTGAACAAACGCAAATGAAATATAGATGGAGAAAGCTGGGGGAAAAGGAAAGGAAAGGGGATGACATGATCACTTGGCCAAATTAATCAAAAGTCAAATTAACCAAATAAATTAATTAAGTCGGCCGTTCAAACCAAAACAAAACTAGCTATATCTAGCACACGAACGAACGAACGGGAAGAACAACTAGTACGACACGTACAATATTTGTACTGATTAAGATCTGAGTGCTCATATATATACTAATAGCCACCAAAGTTGTCACTGGTATTATTCTTTAAGGGTTCTGCAGAAGAAGAGGAAGAAGATGAATGGGCGGCGAAGTTCAAGTAGAAGCTGCCACTACTGCTGCTGCCCATCATCATCATCTGATCATCAGGAGGAGTACTAAACATAGAGCTGGCGGCAGATGAGGACGTTGTTGTCATCATGTTTCCATGTCCCAGGAACTGCTGCTGCTGCTGCTGGTGGTAATGATGATGAAGAAACGGGCGCGCGGCCGGGTTTGGTAGATTGTTATTATTATAACCACCGATGAATCCCTGGACTCGCTCCGGGAAGTTGAGCTTGGCTTTGCTGCCTTTGAACCTGAGTGCCGCCTCGTCGTAGGCCAGGGCTGCTGCCTCCGCCGTGTCGAAGGTGCCAAGCCACACACGAGCCGCCTTGTTAGGGTCGCGTATCTCCGCCGCCCACTTTCCCCATGGCCTTTGTCTTACTCCTCTATAATGCCTCTTCCGCTCATCCTTCCCAAGCCCACGTGCACTACCTGTACATACATATATACATCAATATACTATTCATCAAATTATATACTAGCTATAAAGAGTAGTGCTGCAGCTAGCTAGGTATAGATGTTGATGATATATGTACGTACGTACCATGATCTTGTACATGTTGATCATCATGTAGTTGTGGCGGCCACATGGCTGATGATTGATGAGTCGAAGAAGCGAGTACTGGATGATGAGGGAAGTTATGGGGGGGATGCAATATTATTTCATGTACTGGTGCATTACTAGATCGGCCGGACGTGTTATTGTTTGCAATAACTTGAGAAAGGGCAGCAACCATGGCGGAGTTGTCTTGTTGGGACCGATCTGAATACACCGGAAACGACAGATCTTCTTCCTCATGATCATCCATCCCCGATTTGAACGGCCGGCCTCTTCCCTAGTCGCCGCCGATCACTTATTGTAGCTGGCTGGCTAGCAACCTGCTAATTTATAGGGTTTTAGCTGTCTAGGTAGCTAGGGTTAATTTCGTCAACGCTAGCTGCCTGGCTAGCTAAATTGGTAGAAAAACTTGCTCTTTAGCCCTCATGGTCAAGCACCTTTACATACTATATACTTTTGAAATAGTGGTATATGTAACCAACATGATCATATATATCTTACTACATATATATGTTAGTTTCCAGCTGCCTGCCTTTCAAAACAAGCTAGCTAGCTTCCTCTTCATTCCCCGTATGTGAAAACTAATACACCTTTAAATTCCACTGAATTTCGTTCATCATTCTTAGTCTCTTTTAATATTATATATACTCACTCCTATCTAATTAAGTTTTCACTTTTCGTTTACAATTTCATAATTTATTTGAGTTAAACATACAATTCCTAATTATATATGTATAGTTTTGTTAAATAGATATACTTTAGAATAATCTTAGAATAAGCGCTAAACCTAAAATTCAAAAGTATGAGAAAACACCGCTAACAGGGTTACCCCTCAAAGATACTGAACAAATGTTTGGTCCAGGTAAAACTAGAAAAATTGTTATTCAAAAAATAAGAAACTCCAAAGTATCATGATATAAACTGGAAGTATATATAGACAAATCTCATTAAACAAAATTTCTATTATATATTACTTCTAAAATTAAGATTGTAATTTCTTAACTTATTCTTGACAACGTGGGAAATTAATATATATGGAGGCTCGGTCATTCTTCCACGTATATAGATTAACTAAACTTAGTATGCGGACCACAAGATGTGATATAGTAATAATTTAAAATAAGCTAAGCCAAAGACACAGTGAAGAAAACATTCTCTCTGACTAATCCGATGAATTAATATTGGTAAACTAAACATACGCTTTACACCTGATCTATATAATTAATTATGCAAATTATATATATATACACTCCCTCCATCCCTCCGTCCCATATTAATAATCACATTTAAATGGGCAAGCCGTTTAAGGAGATTTGTTGACTTATGTCAGTTTACAAAAAAGTCCCCAATGCTTCTCACTCGGAACGGTTCTTGATAACCAATGCCCATGCTCTGTTTCACGAGGTAGACGACGATTCCGCTGGACATCAAAGAAACGGATTAGTTGGACCAAAAAACAGAGCAACAACTGAGATAGAAGACTCTTGTCGATTTTGCTGAAGACTCTTGTCGTTTTTGCCGGCGGTATGGCGTTGATGACCGTCCCTCGATCTGCCTCTGAATCTATTTAATTTGGTGGGTGTTTGAGAGTTGTTTCCGGCATAGATATGTTTTTTGTAATTTTCGGCATGGAGTTATTGTTTTTGTAATTAAAAGTAAGTTGTAAATGAGAAAGAAATGAAGGGTATTAGAGTAAAATTACAATGGAAACCTTTCCTTCTAAGGAAACGTGGTTAATTTTCTGGGACAATAACGAGTGTTTTACATGTGTATAAATTAAGCACAATATCAAGTAATAAAACTCATTCAACCTCAAGTGCAGGGTGTGCAATTGTAGTAGGGTGAGTGGGGTCGAACCCAAGAGATTGTAGTGCAATTTATAAAGTTTAGTTAAATGCAATATTTTTGGTGTTTTTGGATTTAGATGACAAGTGATAAGATGGATGATAAATCTAAATTAACTAAATCTACTTCTATCACTAATGCAAATAAAACTAGGATACAATGCAACAAACAATTATTAAAGATAAAAGTTCCTAAGGGTTAGTTAGAGTTGAGGTTACTAGATGAAGTGTTTGGTTGTAATTTATAACAAGTTAGAGGAGTTGGATAATTAACAAGTTTTAAGCTCCTAAGTTAGAACCACCCTCTCCATAGAAGACCAAATAGAATCTCTTCACTTGCATCAACTATGAAGGCATTAAGTTTAGCCAATTGATGTCTCCTACCACCCTAGATTATCTTCTCAAATAATCCTAGAGTATCTAACCAATTTTCTTTGGTCAATTCAACAAAATGCTCTCTCAAACATTTCATCAAACACTTGGTGGGCATAGTAGAGTAGTTGGCCTTCTACTCTACCTCTACCTTCCTTAAGCCCAAGAAAATGCTACTAATCATGCATAATCAACAACTAAACAACTATAATTCATCTAGCAACACAACAACATGCTAACCAACCCTAGGGATGGTGATCTAATCAAAACTCAAGTTATTCACAACAATGAACAAAAATGAAAGTAAGAGAAGAAGAGAAAGGAATAAGCTAGAGAGTAGAAATCAAATCTTCAATCCTTCATAAAAGTTCCCAAATTCATAGAAAATAAAGATGGAGGAGAAAAGATAGCTCAAGAACCCTAGATGGGTTCAAGAGGAAGTCTAAAAGTGAAGAATGAGTGAAGAGATGTGAAAAAACGTCATTTAAAGCCCTATTTTCGGGAGAAAAGAAGAGTGGGTCTTGTCTGAAAAGTGCATCAGGCAACTGCCTGAACCAAGGAAAGGGGCCGCCTGGAGCTCCGCCTAGCCAGGCGACCGCCTGGCTTATGGATCGGGCCACCTGGCTGGCCGCCTGGGCCGCGGGACATCCTCGAAATGATGTCAGGCGACCTCCTGACTTTTGGCCGGGGGTCGCCTGACTTCCGCTCGGCTCCAGGATTTTCCGTGGAATCTCTCCAGGTCCGGGCGATTGCCTAGACTGAGGTGTTGGACCGCCTGGAGCTTCGCCCGTACCATTTTCTTCACCATTCCTTGAACTTTTTCAGATTTTGCAATTTGGTCCTCAGCTTTCTCTTAATAGCCCTTTTTACACAGAATTCATCCCTTTTGACATCTGACACCGAATACCTGCAAAAATGCTTGCGCCCACACTAAGTACTAGCATAATTGTCGATAAAGCTCGAGAAATGAGGGCAAATATATACCGATAATGCACAATTATCAGACAACCCAAAATGGAAAACGTGGTTATTTTTCTGTGACGGATGGAGTGTGTGTGTGTGTGTTGGAATATTATTGGGAAATTAACAAAAAATCCTTGAGGTTTGTCATAATCTCCACTTTCTCCCCCGTATTTTCGGAATTCTCGAAAAATCCCCCAGAGGTTTGTGAAATTATACAAAAACCCTCATGCAGCTAACTTCCGTAAAAAAAATTTGTTAGATTTTAGATTTAATTAAAAAAATTTCGGATGCTAAAATTCGAACTCTAACAATTTTACTCCAATATTTTAAAATTTTCACATTTTTATCCTCAAATATCTCCTACCATCAACCCCCTGCCACGCTCCTCCTCCTTTGTTGTTCTTCATCATCTCACTTTACTCTCTCTCTCCCACTCTCCTTCCTCCCCCTTTCCTCGCGTGGACAACGGACGACGACGAAATCAACATTTTCGACGGCAGATTGGATGGCTGGAGGTGCGCTGGTGGATGGTACGGAGGTCTGCGGCGTCGGAGGGGATAAAAGGCGGCGAGTTGGTCGCAAAGCGGGTCGACAGTTGGCAGCGATTTCTCCTCCATTTCTGCATCTTCGGTGGCTATGTGTGATGGCAAGGACGTCGGGAGAAAGGCTCCAGCAGCTGGTGGCGGCGCAGGTGACCTTCAATAGTTTATTTTCGGCGGATTCGAGCAAATGAGTGGTGAAAATGGATCGGCGAGCTATTGTTGATTTCTCCTCCGTCAAAGGTTGTCCGGCGACGTGGGATGGCCGACTGGTGTCGGCGTGGAGCGGCGGTGCTAGGGAGACAACGGGTGGATGGTGAAAAGTGATTGGTGATGGTGAAGGAAGATGGAGGCTGGCAGCGATAATATTTGAGGATAAAAATGTGAAAGGCTTAAAATATTATGGTAAAATTGTTAGAGTTAGAATTTTAGCATCCAAATTTTGTAATTAAACCTAAAATCTAACATAAATTTTTACCGGAAATTAGCTCTAGTGGAGTTTTGTATAATTTCACAAACCTCAATGGGTTTTTCGATAATGGATTCCTTGTCGATTCTTCCCCTCGTTCCTTTTCTCTTGGGCACGTCTGATTATATCATTACGTAAAAAATCACATAAAAGGATGAAAAATTCTTTCTCTTCTTCTTTTTTTATACTTTTTTTTAATTCTATTTTGATATCCTCAAATAGATCTATTATTTCTTGTATTTCTTGATTTGAATTATTTTTAGAAATGACCTGTGATTTCATTTTGTTTGCTTCATTCTTTGATTGCTCTGCTCCCCAAAAGAGAGACTTCAATGGGTTTTTCGATAATTCGGGGGGAGATTATGACAAACCTTTTTGTTAATTTCTCAATATTATATTTATACTTAATTGTTGAGTTTTACTAGCTTACGTACAGATGATGTGCATAATTAATTTACAGCACTCCGAATTTGTATATACTCTTAATCATAGAAGATATTCCGGTTCATTTCCATTTTATAACGTCAAAAGTTTTGTGATATATCTTGCTTCATCTCTTTTTCTTACTGTCTTACTATTAGCAAATTTTGCCACGTATGTCTTATCTGTTCATATTGTGAACGCGCATTATAATTTCTTCCTTGCTTTAGAATGTCCATACGCTAGCTTTTCCCGTCAATATTACCAGCTGCTAGCTAAAACTAATGTACTAGTTTGGCCAATTTTAAATGATCTTATAATTAATTATAAAATTAATTAAGTTTGGATGTGTGAATTCGACTTAACGAATATTTGAAACGAAAGCATTTTTAGCACAAAATCGAACCTCCTGGAGCTAGATCGGAGCAGAACAAAAAAGTTAGTAACAATTACAGTATATAATTAAAGGGTGTTGGATGAACTAAGTGACAAGAAAAGGGTCATGATTGTAAAGTGTTGAGAAAAGAATATTTGAGACAGAAGTGAGGGATCGAGAAGTGAACATAACGCTAACGGATCACGAAACGGCGTCGTGTCCACGGAAAAAAATTAAGAACGTGCGAACGAACTCGTTTTATTGGATCTTATGAAATAAAGTTTAAAAGGTATGCTCGAGTATAATTTGAATCGAGTCCATGTAAAGAAACCATAAATTATGTGGGTCTTGCTCGATTTTCCCCCAAATTTCTAAAGGCGCTAAACAGATCCGCACGTGCTGCCGTGCCGCCAGTAAAGCTACTTAACTTAACTGCATGTGTGGTAGTATGAACGCCAAATGTAAAAAGTGCAAAAGTATGATCCAAATGGGATAAATATGCCCGACATTGATATATGAAAAGTTAAGTTTAATAAATCAAGATATCAAAGTATGATCTAAGACGTTTAAAGATTAGTTTGTGTTCAAACTGAACCACATTCACACGTGCACTCTGCATTAGTTTAAAGACATCATTGAAAAAAAAAGTTTGTGCCAATTGCTGGTCGTCTGACTGTCTGTAATTATGTTCTCCTTTTCTGTTGTTTACTTCTGATAATCTCGTTCCTAAGCGGACCGAGTTCTCAGATGCTGGAGGTGATAATCTGGTGAGGTTGAATGCTGGAGATGGAGGTCTGCTGTTGAGAGAACGATCTGCAGAGAGGAAAACGAAACACTCAGGAGCAGAAAGATGAGTCGGGTGTGGAGATAGGGTGTACCTTTCCCAAGTCTCCTTTTTATAGGAGGAGGTGGAGGGCGATTGCCTCCTGGGCGTCACTGATCGTGGGCGTAATCGTGGGGCATGAGAATGGAAGGTGGAGGATGCTCCCTGCAATCATGGGAGTGGTTATGGAAGGTGGAGGGTGCTCCCTACGATCATGGGAGCGGTTAGGAAATGTGGCCGATTCGGCGGGATCGCACGCAGAGTCTTCGGGGTTGCATTTAATTTACCAAGTGTGAGGGCCTCGTGCTGCAAGGGGCCTCGCAGATGACACCCCCTCGCGGTTGTCCGTGCCTTGGTCGAATCTCTGCGTCAAGTGCATTGGGTCCACGTTTTTGGGCCTGGATCAGAGGGCCCGTTTCGCAGGTTGGGCCCAGATATACCAACTTCCATATGTGCACATTACATCTCACACTTTGACAAAGATATGTTTTTCTATGTTATTTTGCAGATGTCTCCCAGGGTGACCGGAGGTGAACCCACTTTGCTGGCCTTAGAGAAGAACGCCATCGATTGGGACAAGGTTGCTGAGGAACTTATTCAGAAGTATTCGTGGCCAGGGAACCGTGTGGATGCCCGGAAGACACTGAAGGGGCCGTTGAGTTCCAAAAACATCGCGGCGACGCCCGAGAATGTGGAGAAGCACAAGATGGTGTTGTTCCTTGCACAAGTCGTGGTAAGGCTCAGAATGCCGTTGCCGCAAATAATAGAGGATCTCTACATTTGGTGGCAGGTATCTCCTTCGTAGTTAGGCCCAATGTTTTTAGGCATATAATGGCCTTTGTCGTGGCGTGCAAGATGGCGGAGGTTCCCGCCGAAGTCGTTTCATGATTGGCACAAGAAGTTCTTCTTCGTGTTGGTGGATGCGAGCTGTAAGTTTCCGACGGCGAGGACAACAATGCACGCGCACGAGATAGAGGCGACACCTATCTTGACTGCCAACGGTAGGAGGCACAAAGCGTATCAGGGCCTCCTCAAGTGGTTAGGTGAGGTGTACAGTCGCTTGTCCTGCGACGAGCTGTTCCCTTTCAAGCCGGAGCACCTAGATGAGTCGGTGCTCCGATGGGCGAATCTCAATGTTAACCACCTGGTGGACAAGGTTCCGCCGCCATTTGATGGGTGGACCTGCAACTATCGTGGGGAGATTGTGGATGCCATTGAGAAGGCGATGGCAGAGCCGCGTGGTACATAATTTGTGTATGGCATGCATTTTTCTTTCAGTGTTTGTAGGGTGTAATCGGCGTTTTGTTGTGCAGATAAGGAGCCTCGCACTTTTGCTGACAAAAAGCGGGCGAATACCCTTACCGCCATCCATGCTCATCAAATGTTGAGCAAGGGTAAGGGCCCCGAAGAGGCTTTGAAGAAGGTGCTGGGGGAGATCGTTCGCCGTCGCACTAAGGTGGTCGACGCAGGGGGTGACTGCGAGGGCGAGAATGCTCTGGTGAAGAAGAGGAAAGCTACTCCGGCGGAGGGCGCATCGCAGACTGCGAAGGTGGCTCTGGATGTCTCGGTGGAGAAGGCTGTGACGGCAGCGTCGCCGGAGAAAGGTGCGAAGCCCACTGCATCTCCAGCCCTAATTTCGGCTCAAGGAATTGCAGAGGCCGGTGGATCCAAGGTTGCTGGTGTAGTGGCGAGGGCGGTTACCACGAGTGCTGGTCCCGCGAGGTCGCCAATGCCTAACACAATGGTGCTTGCTGGTGGGGAGGAGATGAAAACTCCCACAACCATTACGGCGGGGGCCGTGTGCGAGGGGCCCAGTGCTTCAAAGTGTGCGGGTCCCGGGGTGAGCCATCCCCCGAAAATTTGCTGGCCACGCGAAGGGCCCAAGCGAAACTAAAGATGGTTGTTTCTCCTGCCCGCTCAATTAGTGGAACTTCTCCCGTGGACGAGTGAGGCACCATTAGGGTGGCAGTTGAGGCGCCGGTTCTGGCGTTGCCGGAGGAAGAACCTATGGTTGCTAAGCCCGCGGGGGTGGTGCCATTGTTGTGTTGCCAGACGAGGTTTGTGTCGAGCTTTCCCCTACCATTGAAGAACCCTCCTCTTCAAAGGAGGCTCCCCCCACCAAGTGGGAGATGTTGTCCCCTTCTCCCTTAACCCCCGCAGTGGAGTGGGAGCCAATCAGGTAACAGGGGACCCCCGCCGTGTTTCCAGTGGTGTCGTCTGAAACGCATGTTGCTCAACCACTTGCTTTGGAAGGGTTTGGTGGTAAGGACTTGTTTTCTTCGGCTTGTCGTTATGTATTGTTGGTATTAGGTTTGAGCTGACTTGTTTGGTGCTGCAGCGTCCTCCTCCAGGGTACGGGAGGAGTTCGAAGCATGGGGGACGGCTAGGCGCCAGGAAGTGGACATTGCGGAGAAGGCCGCGGAGCTAGAGAAGACGGGCATTGGCCTGCCTTCATGGAGCAGAAGAGGCTTCGGGCTCAGGGCTCCAAGCTTCGACCCCGCGAGGGTGAAGGCCCTCCGCGAGAGCTTGCTTGCCCACACTTTCGCCAAGGTGGGGGGAGGATCTCGCGGAGTCACGAGAGCCCATATTCCTGCTCACCAATGGCCATTCTCTAGTGGAGGGGGATGACACCACATTGATGTCCTGTTTGAAGGGGTTGTGGACCCTTGTTGACAGACTTGATGAAGAAAAACCTAGTCCCCCATCCGATCCATGATGGACAGTACCCTCCTTCATCTTCGCATAAGTGCAATGATTAGAGGAAAATTAATTTACTTGTATTCGTCTCTATAATTTAAATCCTTAATTTTAACAAAGAAATGTGAAAACGACAATAAACAACTCATGTTAACTTGAGACAGATTACTACGGGTATGTTACTAATGTATCTAAACATTGTCAATCTTAGTGTAACTAATTTCAAAGAAGATGGTACGGTCAATTCATCATATTATAAAATATTTCCTTAAATTACCAGCTTACTAGAATTACTAAATTTGACTTTGTATGCTACTTTGACTATTCTTTTAGCATAATGTTACTTTGACTACTTTTGCTCAATCTTTAAAAAAATTAAAACGAAAATACCCAGATATACTACTACAATCTCAGAAGAGCATGCATGGTTAAAAACAGAAGATTAGTAATTAAATTTTAGGTTTCCTAAGTGGAGGTAAGGGTTAAACTCTTGATCCCCTTCATGTCTTTAATTTGGAAATCAAACCTAGAGGGATTGAGTGATTAAATTACTTAGGTTTGAAAGTTGGCGATTTATTGAAATATTTAACACGGTGGGACCTTATTGCAATGTGGTTAATTAATTCTTTCGATAATATATAATTTTTTTCACCTCTTCATTTTTCCAACGAAGTCAGATTTATATTCACGTAAAACATGAAAATGAGTGAGGAGTAGAGGTGCAAACGAGTTGAGCCCGAGCCCAGCATGCTCGAGAGCTCCTTAAGATTAGGCTCAACTCGAAATCTAACTGAGCCCATATACAGGCTTGAGTTCAGCTCGTGAAAAGCTCGAGCTCGGCTCGAAAGCTCGTGAGGCTCGATAAGAGAGTTTAGTGGACTCGTTTCAGTTTGGCTCGACGAGACTCGAATCATAACTACGCTCAAACAAGCTCGTGAAACTCGAACATTCCCAACACTTAATGAAACAGAAGGGTAATATGGGCATTTCGCGTATGGCTCGACAAGGTTGACAAGCTTTTCGAGTCAAGTCTCTCAAGCTCAGGCTCGGCTCTTTTAATGTACGAGCTTAAATATGGATGACTACTATTATTTCACAGTTTTTAAACAGTGAGTAGAGTAAACAAACAAACAGAACTCAGCGGTTCATTGATTTATTCCTCAATTAGTCAACTCAACCACAAATGAAAATGAAATTGGTGTAATCTTTTTGAACAAGAGAGAAAATGTAAATTGTGAGAAGGCAAGTGAGTAGTGGAATGTGGATGGTTTTGGAGTTAATTGAGATGATGGATGATCCAATATTGCATGAGAAGGAGCATAGGTAAGTGGGTGGGTGGGTCATCAAGCCCAAAACCCTTTCAATCTTTGCGGCCGCCTTTCAATTTCAATTTCAATTTCAAAGTTTCGGCGCCTCTCGACTCCTCTTCGTTCTTCTTCTTCGCTTAAAACCAAACACGTTTTGTTTTCCACTTTCATGCATGCCTAAAACAACAACAGCAGCAAATAGTACTAATGACAAATTGGTCGGTTGGCTTGAAACTCGCAACATGTTATTCCATTTCCATCTATGTGATCATAGTGAGTGGAGTATCAATTTTTCTTTCACTAAATAATGTAAACGTAAATCAATAACTCTTGTACGTGTAAGATAGAGGCAATAATTAAATGCATATCATCCGCTTCAATCAAACCAAAGAAAAAGTGATGTAATCCGTAACCCGGCATAAGTTGACATCGGCCACTGGTTTAGGAGACAATCGCGTTACCTTTTACTTTGCCGACCCCTTTGTGTTGTGTATAACAACAACACACACTAATTGATTAGCAGCAGTAGCACTACTATAAATAATTGATGCATCCTTATGTCTTGGAAGCAAATCGGATGACACACGATGAACGCTAGTTTTCATAAGAGAGAGAGAGAGAGTACTTCATCCCCAAATGGGCTATCACTTTTCCGTTGTAATTTGCAAATGAAATGAGACAAACCATTTGGGACAGACTAATTACTTCTATAAATCATCATGTCTTGTTTGGCCCGAATGTGATCCATGCGAAGTCCAACGAAATTAAAATTTTCAAAATAGTATACACGACATCATCCACTATTTCCTCCCTCCCAAAGCATTTCAATTACTTATATGACATGGAAATTAAAGCGTTTAATAAGATTTTAAAATTTCATTCCTTTTTTTAGATAAAAAAAATATCACCCCCTATGAACGATTCAAATCCGGATTAGACAACTAAAAAAACTTTATAAAAAGTAAGCCGACAGAGCAGGACACTTCGCTGGAGAACAAGGACCTAGTTCAAAATGTGATGCGACCTCTGTTTTAAACCCAACAAAAAGCAATACACCGGACCCTCCGTTTTGAAGGAAGGGAATAGGCAACAAACCGCTGGAGCCTACCAATTCCCTAAACCAATTCCCTAAATTGTACTACTTCCGTCCCAGTAAATATCTAACATATTCCTTTTTCAGTCGTCTCAGCAAAATTCCAACGTTTCCTAAACATAAGAAAACCTTTTTACATCAACTTTACCTTACTACCCTTCATTTCTCTTCTCATTCCAAAAAGTTAATTTTATCTTATATACGTACTTTACCTCATTACCTTCTAGTCAACCACTTTTTTTAATCTCCGTGCAAAATCAAATGCACTATATTTGGTGGGACGGAGGGAGTAGTAGCAATTTTCTTCATTTTCAGGTGTTTGTATCCTGTAATCCTAAGAATTCACTCTTTACTGACTCCAAAAGATTGGGAATCACACAAACAGTTAGCACCTAGAAACTTCACAAACGGATGCAATCATGGATACAATAAACCATTTCACATGATCAACCCATGAGAGGCTTGATCATGGAAACTGTTCGCATGGCATACAGCATCATAACTAAGCTCCGAATATCAAACTCTGATCTACCTGAGCTCTTTCAAAGGTAACTTTGATAGATCCGAAACTGAATGCAGGAAAATATGCACTTACATGGTGTAAAACTCTTAACCTTCCTTCCGGTATATTGGTTCTAAACACTCTTTGGCTCTATGAACTTTGGACTGGAGGTAAAAACTTCCATTTTTAGCGTTTCGTTCAAACAAGGTATCATACTTCTGCAAACAGAGATCACCAATGGAACAGTTTTAGTGTGGTGCAAATAAATTGCATAAAGAAGACAG
Source organism: Stellera chamaejasme (assembly GCA_024586325.1). Lineage (NCBI taxonomy): Eukaryota > Viridiplantae > Streptophyta > Magnoliopsida > Malvales > Thymelaeaceae > Stellera > Stellera chamaejasme. The sequence goes on along the minus strand of CM044982.1, from coordinate 4,108,655 downwards.
GGAATTAGAACTGCTAGAACCATTAAACAAACCTGCACAATCTCCTCCCATGTTGAATGCTCTGTGACCCCTAAAATCTGCCGTGCCTCAGGTTCAGCCATGATTTTACCTGATCTGCTGATATTCTGCATTGCTTCGTGGGCAACACCAGATTTGGAAGCATCTGCACCACATCTCAGCACAAAATTTTAATTCAGTTTCAACTTAAAACTGAGGTTTTTGTTTTATCAGCAAAAGAAAAATAATTATCAAGTGCCAAAACAAAAACAAGACACAGTTTTAAAAAGTACAATGCCGCCCCTGAACAAGAATAATAAAGCTGATTCAAAACCCTAGAACTAACTACAGAAAACTGAAAGGACACAATGCACAATGAATCTAATGGCACACGTAACCCCGTTTTGGAACATCCCCGTCACCAACAAGCAGTCCCGCTTAACGGTCAGTCAAAGGTTAAGAGCTCATAATCATAATGCAGATAATTCTCATGCTTTTAAAAAGAAAACAAATGCAAAAACAAAATCTTATATAAAAGAAAATGTGAATACCCTGTTGCTCACAAGCCAAACCGACTTGGTCAAACAGCAGCAGACCGGAGCTAAACCTCAGTTTTTTTTTAACAGCAATTAAAATTTTTATTAAAATAAAAAGAAGCATTACACTTTACACACGAGAAAATTCTCTTGTATGAATCACCCAATTTAGAACTAAAACTCTAAAAGCCCACGCCTAGTTTCACCCAATTTAGAACTAAAAGTCTAAAAACTATTCCTAAATTCAGCTAAACCTCAGTTTTAATTAGAAGAGGGCACTCAAAAACATTAAGATTTAAGAAACACGTGACAGTTTAGAGAGAATGGTCCAGAAAAAGGAAGAACATACTTGTGAGAGCTTGACGGTATGCTTGGAGTACAGCCCTCCCAACTACTGCAGATCCCATCACAAGTAGGTTAGCCAGAAGTTTTGAAGCCTGTGGAAATTCATAACTCCAATCAAAACTGATATGTGATCTCTTTAATATCAGTAGTGCATCTAAATATAAAGAAAATGTCATCACGATCAACAGTTCATTACCCGGAAAAAAAGGTGTTTCCTCAATCACACAAATGAATGGAACTGCTTAATTTTTATGCACATAAATACTAGAACTCACAAAACGACTGGAGAACGAGAAAGCAAGCCCTATCACATGATGTACAGGACATGGCCTGTACATCAATGGCAATAGTAACGGAAATCCCTTGACGTTAAGCTAATACCTAAATTCCTGATGGAAAACCCCAATATCCCTAGGCTGGAAAACTAAAATACATAAGGAACAACGGAACAATTCCTCTAACGAATTGCTGAGAGCCAACACAGAAAAACTAATCCCTGAATAACCTAATTCATCCGAAAAGGATGATTTTAAAACCATGATACATAAACCCCAGAAAAAGCCAAGAATAAGGAACAGAAAATGCAAACTTTCAAGAAGGGCAAATAAGCGTACCATTATTGGTAATTGAACAACGAATCTCCGATTTATCAAAACTCTTAGAGAGGACCGGAAAAATTAATTCAGTCTAAGCTTCGGCGTGAACGGTTGGTTCTACAGGGTCGTCGACGGGACTTGTCTTCGACGAAAAAGAAGAATCGGGCCAGTCGGCGGCGACGGCGTGCAGCTCAAGTTGTTCTAACTGGACCTGAACGTGTTTTTGTTGTAATGGGCCTAAGATGGGCCGAGTTCGTGTATTCAAGTTAACCGTCAGAAGCTCCCCAAGGTTTAGGCGATGATACATTTCACCCCGTTTATTTCAAAATCTACACTTGCTTTGCTTCTACGAAAAAGACAAATCTTTAAAAAAATTGTACAGTATTTAGGAATAAATCAGGTTTATGGTATTAAAAAAAATCGAGTGCAAATCGGTAAACTAGTTAATAAAGAAATTTTCCTCAAAAATTGGAGCATTGCACCGACAGAAGTCCATCCTCAAACGTGCTGTTGCCATCCAACATGAACGCCATAAGAAGGAACAACGTGAAGTGGAATATTTGAAGCAGTTGATTAGTCAATCACAAGAGCGATTGAGGACACTTGAGATTAATAATTATGCACCATGAATTTTTTTTGAGTGAATCACTCTTCATCCTTCATCATCACCTCCACAAAATGAAGTTTGAAACCCCTATTGTTTATGTATTTCATATTGGTCATGGCTTGTATTGATAGGGATATGGGTCAAAGAAGCCCACATACCCAACCGAGAGACACATGAGCGGGCTTAAGGTAACCCAGTCCAAAATATTTTTTTTTTATTTGAGCCAGAAATGCTGGACTGTCTCTTTTTTAGGACTTTCTTAAATTATTTTTACTTTATTATCCACAGTTTCTCATCCAGATTCAAAAGGTTTCATATAATAGATTTACTTAATTACTCTCAAATCTTTAACACTTTTTCATCTATGTGCCTAGCCTAGTTAAATGTTCAATCCTTTATGGAATATGTTCTATTTCACTCCCCGACGGGGGTTCTGTGCGCAAGCCTGTGCATGAAACTGTGTTTCGCGCACAATATTGTGCGTGGCTATGTGCGGTCAGTTGTGCGCTGTGCACAACTTCGTGATGCACCAGAGTTCAAATTGAGGGAGATTCCATTTCACCAAATCAAGCACAAATCTAGTAAGCCGAGACAAAATCAAGCAACCTCTGTCCTAACCCATCGAGAATTTGTACCGTATAAAGCGCTACAACGATTCGAACGGCAGGAAGACGATGAAATGAGGATGAAATGACGCGGCGACAGGAGTGAGAGTGTCGAGTGTGAGGTGAATAAGGGGGCTTCTCAGGTGAAAAACACCAGTTCACTTTCGTGTTTTTCACCTGAGGTCCGCGTAATAAGAGGTGAATCACGCAAGGTTTTTCACGTGGATAGTTTGAGGTGAATAGCGCCGTATTTCACGTGTTTTGAACCATGTTTGAAACCCCCTATTATCTCCTCAGCATAAGATACATGAAAGACGCTATTCAAGTTCACTCATAAATCAACTACTCTCACAGTATAAGACATAGTTAAGCGTCAAATATTTTCCACTGGGGACACACCCCTTGGCCTTGACGTTTTTCATGGATGCAGGAACCATGCTTCACAACCAGGCTCCGCCACACCGCCACCGACCGGAGTCACCGGACTCCATCAATGGGTAATTTGTCATGTAAAAAAGTATAGTGTTTTGAAAATTTCTCTAAAAAAGGAAAACTTAAGACTCTTTTAGAGCTAGAAGTAAATGAAAGATAAGAGTTTTTTTGCATGATGGAGAGAGTATAAGTTATAAGAGTTACTAGACATACCATCATTCTCATCAGAGGTACCGTAAAAATCATCGTCCTCATTAGGACTCAAAGTTAAAAGTGATCGTACAGTAGTCCTAGCCGGCAGAGTTTTAAGGATAATGGGCGTGCAGTCCAGACGCCTTTGCTACAAATTGCAACCTCTTCAATCTGGTAGCCATCAACTATAATATGGCCAAGATCAGCCGCGTTGGCTCTGCTTGTAACCCAGGCTTTGCTACTCTCACCAGATTCATCCATTCCTGCATGCACACCAAAACAAGATTTGAGGTCACCAGTTTTGCTTGCAAATTTTTCACTGGGAGGTAACTTTTAAGGGTAAAATTGTTAGGGTTAAAAGTTTTAGGGTCCAATTTTGTAATTACACTTAAAAGCTAACGGTTGTTCTAACGGAAGTTAACGTCCAAGGTTTTCACAAACATCATGAGGGTTTTTCGAGAATTCTGAAAATACGGGGGAAAAATGGAGATTACGTTAAACCTCAGGGGGGTATTTGTTAATTTCCCGAAACTTTCTCATGCTTGTACCAAGTTCAGTAATAATTTCATTTTCTTACCAAGCTGTGAGAAATTTAAAGACATGTTAATACAAGTTGTGAGAAATGTGACGGACCAGTCAAAGCCTTTCAACTCTAAATTCGAGGTAATTGAATACGGCTTATTGTACCTGCCAAAATACTGGGGTTTGTTCAATGCATCTACCTGGGGAAAGAGTTTTCATTTTGTTTTGAAATGGGGTGTCTTCTTCAAAAGTTTTATTGAAATTCCAGTGAACCATTAAATCAAAACTTTTTCTTCAATTTTTCTCTCATAAATATTACTCCCAATTTTCAAAATTTCATCAAATTCTAAAAGAAAGTTAACACACCATATAATGAGAAAAGTGTAAGAATAAAAGATGTTGATTTGATAGAAAGCTATTTTATATACATACCATGAAAAAATAATAAGTGGAAAGGTGATAATATTTATTGCAAAAGAAAATACCTTAAGAGATCGTATTTGTCATGGTTTACATAAAACCGAACCGGAGACAGAACCGTTCAAGCTACCGGTTCACGGTCTGACCGGTTTGATCGATTGAGCCACCGGTTCAACCGGTATTAGTTAAATACGCGGGATATCTAATATTTATCATTTATCTTAAGTAAATAAGTAATTTATAATAAACTCAAGAACATATATCCATCAAAACTCAAAATAGTTAGCACATATATGCTTTAAAATTACAATGAGCATTAAAAATGTAAAATAAAAAAAATTAATTTTTTAAAAACTTTTTTCTTGAAAACCGGCGGTTTCCGGTTCAACCGGTTTTCCGGTTTTGTCCAGTTCCGCCGGTTTCTAAGCAGAGGCCTCAAAATCGAAAACCGGACCGGACAAGTCACCGGTTCGCGGTCCAGCCGGTCCGACCGGCCAGTCCTTTCCGGTTTGCTCAACCATGGTATTTGTCGAGGCTTAATTCTACGAGCTCCTTTTATACTGTTTTCGTCCCAAAAGTAACACAACAGTTGATTTTTTATGTCAATTTGACTTCAATTTATCTATATTATTTTTAATAGAAAAAATATTAAAAAAATATATTCATAAAGTTAAGACATCAAATTTTTAGTTGTATATAAAAGTTTCAAATTTCTAATTTGAATTGATAGGAAATAAAATTATAAATTAAATGCTGAAAAAATAGTGTTGACAGCGAGAGTACAATAAGGAAAAGTAGAAAGTGAGTTAATAAAAGAGTTACTCCCTAGCTCCGTCATTTTTTTTTGTTGATAGATCATCTTTTTATTTCAACGTTTAATTTTTAATATCCATTTGAATTATAAAAAAACTGTTAAAAGTTAGAAACATTAAATTATCATTCTTGCCTATATTTTTAAAAGCAACTACTTATTTTAATTATTTATGTGAAAAAAGTAACAAATTTTTAATGATTTTTTTCTGAAAACCAACTAATTATTATATTTGTTTATTATTGCCTAAAAATTTTAATTTTATAATTAAAGATGATATAAATAAACTTATATATTAAATATTAAAAAATAAACGTCAAAAAAAGAAGAGGTAGTCACTTTTGATCTACTGCCGTCGACAAATTTTTTTCATAACCAGTGAAGATAGATGAAGATGTGTAAAAGAGAATTCTTATTTCTGCCGTTATATATATATGAAGTTATACTGCGAAGAATGGAGATAAAGCCAAACACCATGTGAAGTTTCTTGCTTTTAAAATAAATAATAATAAAAAAGTATCTTTCCCCTGGACCATATTTGAACTCCACTGCTAAGTATAATTATATTAAAGATCATTACTACATAGAGCAATGATCAACGTTTCAATTCCAATTTATTAATAGAAGATAACATTTTACCTAACACATGAACTTTTTCTAAATATGTTATCACATTTATACTTGCTAAATGTTGAATATGATGTTGTGGTATGGTACCACAAATGGTCCAATCCCAAGTGTGGTGACTTATTTGAACAAGTGGACAAAGTTGAGTGACTTGTATGCAATTAAGCCACATGAAAGCCAATTTATTGGCGCAACACGTTTCCGACTTCCCAATTCGTTTCCCGACTTCCCACTTATACTTTGTTGGATATTTGAAGTGGTCGGCTCGTTAGGTGGCCATTAAAAGCCACGGTTGGTTTGATTCAATTGGAAGCTACTTGCTTCACTATAAATAGAGCGAGTATGACTTGTTCCGTGTGCAATTCGGGCTACTGAGCACGGAAGGAAAAATAGAGAGAGTAGTGTGTGTGCTTGGTGAGTTGAAGCAGTGTGGTATTGCCTCCTCACACAATAGTAATGGAGGACACACACCGGTATGAGAAGACGGAGAAAAACGTCCTTGTATTTTTGTTCAGATTCATCTCAGATTTGACTTTTCTTTGTGTATTTTGACAGCGGTTACTTTGCTCAGGTGAGAGCATTGTTGTTGTAATTTGAGGTGGTATATCTTAGTTGATTTCCTCATATTATTATGATTAATTCAAGTTTGGGCAAAACTTGAATTTATGTACATTGTACTATTTTTCATAATAGTGGATTATGCTGTTGGTTTGTCTCGTGATTTTTCCCTCTACATCGGAGGGTTTTCTACGTAAATCTTGTGTCTCTGATTTATATTCCGTTGCTCTGGGTACTGCTTATATTTCTTGATATTTACTTGGAGATTTTTCTCGGCTCGTGTTTTTCCATTTCTGATTCTGCAAGTTAAGCATAGATCATTCCGGGTTCGGAGGGTTTATCCCAACATATGTATCCATTGCAAAGTGCGGTAAAACTAAATCCTAATTATAACTTCAATGAAAAGAATAACAGTACTTTAGGCAAAATTTAAGGATTGAAATCATAAAACAAAATTATGTTGCATGATCTCCATGTCATTAGAAATATAAATAACAGACTTTTTGTGTGTAAACACACTACGTATTTAATTTTGCATTTGTAGAGCTAGAATCGCTGCTTATTCGGTACAATTGTACCAGAAAGTGGCGTTATTTTTGGCGTTATGTAGTTCTGCGCTTTCTTCCTGAGCTACACTTCAAAGCTGCTACTATGTAGTGGCATTAATACTACGTAGTTGCTGGAACCTCGATACCAAGGTAAAAAAAGAAGCGTCTAACTCATGGAAACGAGCCTCCATTTCTAAAGCCGTCACCTTTTATTTTTGATAGCGGGATTGGTAATGGGGTACACGCATAATACACCACCCGCTACCAAACCCACTACCATGCATTGAATTTTGAATTAATGGACGGGGAATTTAAACGTGCATCGTAATTGGTGAAAAAAGGTAGAGGGTTTGGTAACGGGCTACCCGCTACCATTTGCAAAAAGTGACGGGCTAGTAACGGGCAACCCGCTACCAGCCTTTTTCTTCATCAGGCAGAAGCCTCCTCTCCTCCCACACTTCAATTTTCATCTTCTCAAACTCTTAATTCCTCTCCTCCATCAAAAATACCTCTCCACCCAAGTCCACCGTCGTCGATCTTATTCTACTCCGACCAAAAGATGCCAGGTGAGTGATTTCGGTCTCCATAGGTTTTTTTTAATTCTCACTCAATTTTTTGATTTTCCATCTACAGATCTCGCCTCTAACCTTCAGAAAACTGTCCCCTCTCCAGATCTCGCCTCCAACCGGTGTCGGGTTTGAACATCAAGATAAAAAATTCTTCCAGATCTAGGTGGAAATGGTGTGGCGTGGCGACGGATGGTGTGGTAGTGGAGATGATGGCGTGGCGGTGTTGAAGTCTCTGATGATAGAGATGGTGATTCCTCCAATGGGTGGAGATGGTGATTCTAAATCTAGGTTTTATGGGGCTCATGTCCATTAATTTAGATTTTTGTTCATGTAAAAAACTTTTGATGTGATACATATGTAATTTATTTTCATTTATTTAATTGTAATAAAATTTTGTTGTTTGCTACAAAAAAAGCAAGATTTAAAGTGTATTAATCAATTCTTACTTTAAATATGTAGATGGGTTGATGAATAATATATGATTCGGATGAATGTTTATGAATGTGATAAATTTTTTGGGTTTGAACAAATATTTGATGAATTTCGTATGAAGTTTTTAAATTCACAAAAGTAAGGGGTAGCCCGCTACCATTCCTCCTACCATTGGTAGCGGGCTGGCAACGCTTAAAATGAATGTAATGACTGAAAAAGTAACGGGATTGGTAGCGGACTCTCCCGTTACCATGGTAACGGATTGCCCACTACCACATTCTCATTAAATACGTAGCGTAAAGCGATAAAGGGCGCTATAAAATGTTAAATGAATTAAAAAAAACTCTAGATATGAATTTCGGATGTGGGTTTCAAAACTTCATCCAACGCCAAAACAAACCCAGAATTAAACCATAACTTCATTCAAAAACATCATAATTAATCAAATTACAAAATCAAACTCACAAATGCTGAGATTTTACATTTATTCAAAATACGATTCAAGCAATCAAGATACAAGTAGCAGAAATCCATACAAAGTAAGCCCAGAAGAAACAAGCACATGTGTATATATCGAACAAATAAGAAATAAAACACATAACTTAATCCTAAATTTAAAGAAAAGTCCAAAATGTCATAGACAAATTAACCCACAACAAACTTAGAAATTGAAATCTAGATCCACAAACTCCATCGTCGGATCTCAGATAGCTTCAACACTGTTGTCTCTACTTCAACAGTCAACACCATCGTTGTCGGTCTTCACCAGATCCACAATCTCACAAAGAAAACTTCTTTGGATCTAGGATCTCCCAAAAAAATCGTCACGAGATCTTGGATTTCACCAGAAATTGTCACCAGATTTTGATCTCACCACCATTAGACTTCAATGGGAACCCAATTTTGTCTTTGTTGGATATAACGAGAGATTTTTTTGAGAAAGATGTAGATGAAGAGGGGGGAGAGAGAGAGAGGTGAAAAAGGAAAGAGTGGAAGTTTATAAATGGGAGAGGCTGACGATAAAAAAAATGAAAAAGGAAGTTGAGTGCGAAGAGAGAGTGAGCCGGATGAAAAAATTTAAAAAGGGAATTGAATTAATTGCAATCTTATACAGAGGCGCTGGAATGCACTACATAGGCGCTATAAGTTAAAAAACGGACCAACCCTGTAGTGCCTTATAGCGCCAAGTGGTTGTTGCACTACGTGGTTGATACCATTTTTAATGCGGCCATTAGTGCATTGGAGGTCCCTTAACTTTAATTATTGTCCTATTAAAGTCTCATATTAACTTTTGATCATCTTTAAGTCCCATTTTAAAAAAATTTACTCAACTTTACTATTAAGTTTAACGGATCTATAGGGAAAATGCTAGTTTGAACTACTGAAATTTTATAAAAACTCTATTTATGCCCTAAAAGTTTCAAACTTAACAATCTAGTCATCCTAACAATTTTAAACTTAACAATTTTACACTAAAATTTTCAAACATTACCAATAAACCCACCACACTTCCGGGCAATCGCCGGAATTCCAAAACCATCCAAAAATGACACCAAGCTGCGAATCGGGGCCATGGGCCGCTGGATCGCGGCCTTAGGCCGCTAGATCAGCGAGCCCAGGCCACCGGATCAGCGAGCCCAGGCCGCCGGATCAGCGAGCCCAGGCCGCCGGATCAGCGAGCCCAGGCCGTCGGATCAGCGAGCCCAGGCCGCCGGATCAGCGAGCCCAGGTCGCGAATCAGTGAGCCTGATAACCGATTCGCGGCCCGGGCTCGCCGATTCGCGTGTTGGGCGCGCCAATTTGGCACCTGGGCTCACCGAATCGCGGTCTGGGCTCACCGATCCGGTGGCCCATGGCCCCGATCTGCGGCTTGGTGTCAGTTTTGGATGGTTTTGCAATTCTGACAGTGGCCCGGTGGTGGTCCGGAGGTGGGCGGAAGTGTGGTGGGTTTATTGGTTATGTTTGAAAATTTTAGCGTAAAATTGTTAAGTTTAAAATTGTCAGGGATGACTAGATTGTTAAGTTTGAAACTTTTAGGGCATAAATAGAGTTTTTATAAAATTTCAATAGTTAGAACTAGCATTTTCCCTATAGATCCGTTAAACTTATTGGCAAAAATGGACGGACGGACCACGAACAAGTAAAAAGTTTTAAAATATGACTTAAATAGGACAGAAAGTTAGAATGAGACCCCAATAGGACAATAATTAAAGTTAAGGGACATCCGATGTACTTTACTCAATTTGTGATGATGATTTCTATGAACTTATTGAATTTTGTTTATATTTTCAATGTTTTGTTCAATTTTTCAAAGGTTTGGGTCTTTTGCCAATGTTTTGAAAGTTTAGGTGTTTGGGCTTTTTTGCAAAAAATTTCAATGTTTTGGTGTTCTTTTATAAATTTTTCCTTATTTTAAAACATGGGTCAAATTTATAAAATTTCGTAGTTTAGGATAAATTTGAAACTTTTTCAAAGTATAGAAGACTTCCATGTGAATTGTTCTTTTTTCGAGATATGGATGATGATGCACCACTCCAGTGCTTCTCGCATATGTTTTCACAACCTACCTCGTCACGCGCCGATCTGTGTAGCCAACATTTCACTCTGCATCCTATGTAGCCTACCATGCCTCGCCGATGACCTACGCCTCAGTTTTGCGGGTTTTGGAGGTTATTATCGACCAGATCCCTCTGCCTCGTCCGCACAAGCTACTATGGCCGATGATTTCGCAGCGTTTACGCAAGGAGGTTGGAGCCAATTAGATATCGGGATCTGATTAAGGATCCTCGAGACTTTTTTCCTGGCCCGCAGTCTTAGTTGATTACGAACATTTTGGATGTAAATATGGATTATATATTTATATATATATAAATATTTCATTTAATATTCCATTTTTTAATTACAAATTTAATAGTTATTAAGAATTATTTCATTGCAATTAATTATAGTCGACAAAATAAGAAATCAAAGTCAATACAAAATGTATTTATTGCGGCCTGTTTTGCATTAAGGCCGCATTAGATTGGCATTAGATTAGCCTGTTTTAACCACGTAGTGGTGGGATCTTTATAACGCTTTCTAGCGCTTGTAGTGACATCGATATAAGACTTTATTAATGTATGTGCCCCCACAACATATATATAATACATTGTAAAATTAATATAGGTACATAGTAACTACACAAGGTACACATACATATAATACATGATGGTGTATGAGTAAGAACTTATTAGTATATTAAAGATACAAATGGAATGGAGAATTTACCACTAATGTTTGACCAAAAGGGAAATTTTTAATTTTGTCACTGAAATACTTTTGGGGAGGTTTCATCGATGTTACATTTGAGGCCATTTTTGCAATGGGTGTAAAATATTAACGGAAAACATAAAAAAGAACCTCAATTTTTGTCCAAAACTTTTTTTATTTCTAAAAAAATTTCCCCAAGAATCAAGCATTCACGTTGCAACCTCTATTGGTGCTAGCTAGCTTCATGAGAAAACCGGACCGGACCGGCCGGTCGGACCGTTGGACCGCCAACCGTGACCTGTCCGGTCCGGTTTTCGGTTATGAGACACTTGCTTCAGAACCGGTGAGAACCGGTAAAAACCGGCGGAACCGGACAAAACCGGCGAACCGGTCGAACCGGAACCGCCGGTTTTCAAGAGAAAAAAACTTAAAAAGAAAATTAAAAAAATTTATTTTATATTTTTAATGCTCTTTGTAATTTTAAAGCATATATGTGTTAACTATTTTGAGTTTTGATGGATATATGTTCTTGAGTTTATTATAAATTACTTATTTACTTTAAGATTAATGATAAATGTTAGATATCCGCGTATTTAATTCATCTAGGTTGAGCCAGAGTTTCAATCAATGGTCAAATTGGCCAAGTAACCGGTAGGCAGGCAGTTTGTGTCAGGTTCGGTTTATAAGCAGTAGTCTTCAGCTTCATGAGACACCCCTCTATTGGTGCGAGCTAGCTTCATGAGTAGGCCCTTCCTGATGCCTATGAAATGGCGGAGAGGCGCGAGTCGGAAAGGAAGGTCGACAATGAAATTGAGAGTGTCTAAAATTGATATTTCAAAATGTTGAAGAAAATTTTTATAAAACAAAAAGAATTTTGAACAAAAACTGACATTTTTCTTCTTCATATTTTTCCATTAATATTTGGTAAAATTGCACCCAAATATAAGAGAAGCTGCCCGGAAAACATTTTGATGGCAAAAATTCCCATTTGGGCAAAGTGGCAAATTAGACTTAATCATAATTCCTCCATAGAGCAAATGCAATTGTTACTCACACATGCATGTCCCCACGGCAGCACCTTGTCTGTAGCATCCCATAGAACAAGCTGTCGTGTCCGTAAGCCTATCTTCCCTACAAGGTCTTAAATAAGCTCTGCTAAAAAACCATCCGTTTGAATTGCTCATTGTACAACACTGGCATTGATCATTGAGGCATCTTCCAATTGTAAGTTCATGTTGTTGGGATTAATTAACAAATAATTAATCCATAAAACCCAAGAATCATTCATGTCAAATCATCAAGATTAAATCATAAAGCAGAGCCGGAAAACATACCCGGATCCATAGCGGAAGAATGGAGCAGGAGAATTGCGGCTCGATGATCTTCCAAACCAGTGTGTGTGAGTTCCTCTCTTGCGCTCTTCTAACGACGGGACTCAGAGGAGGCAGAGACTGAATGAGAAAACCCTAGCACACACGGTTTGGGGACCATAGCCTATTTATATAGTTGTGTAATTTTATTTCAGCCCATCATTAAAATAAAAGTTACACTTTGGCCTCTACACATTAAAATTGTCCACACCTTTATTAAGATGTTTAGGGCCCAAACCCAAACTTAATTAGATCACTTTAAATTGGGCCAAACCTTATGATAGCAAATATAATGCATAAATTATATCACATATTAGCCCATATAAAATTCCAACAATCTCCCACTTGGGCTATATGTGTACTTTATACTATGCATTATAACCTTATGAGTACTCCTGAAAAGCTATCGCCAAAATCATCTTAGCCAATTCCGTCCACTGATTACATCAACAAAGGATCAAAGCGGTTTTCGCTACTTGTAGTGTAGCTAAACCCATCAATGGTCACATGTATCAACATAATTAGATGACATGAATTTAGTGTGGATGCGTAGCATGAAAATTACATGTAATGTGATCTCAACATGTCTATTTTCAACTGGTCCAACCTTAGTGAGAACAATCTCATCAAACTCAGAGTGAATATAATCATAAACTTTATTTCTGTAAAAAAAAAAACTTAACCAAAACAATCCATAAAATAACTTTAAACATGTCTTAAACATTGAGCATCTAAAATTACAAGCTCCCACTAAAACTGAATATCCTGAAGAGATACTACACCCATATGAGCAACATGCCCATGAAAGACCTTGGGTGGCAATCCCTTAGTGAGCGGATCCGCAATCATGGAGTTTGTCCCAATGTGCTCAATAGACAATTGATCACTCTGAATTCTTTCATTGACAACTCGAAACTTGATGTCAATATGCTTTGAATTTGACGATCTCGAGTTGTTATTTGAATATTGGACTGCCGAATTATTGTCACAAAATAACTTAAGTGGTCTTTCAATACTATCCACAATTCGCAGCCCAGTGACAAAATTTCGGAGCCATACGCCGTGGTTGGATGCCTCATGACATGCTATATACTCTGCTGCCATGGTGGAGGAAGCCGTGAGTGTCTGTTTGACACTTTTCCAAGAAACCGCTCCACCAAGTAGATATAGCCTGATGTGGATTTTCGACTGTCTTGGCATCCGGCAAAGTCGGAATCAGAATAACCAACAACCTCTATCTCGATCCGATCTCCGTATGTGAGCATGTAATCCTTTGTTCTTTGCAAGTACCGTAAAACCCGTTTGGCCGCTTTCCAATGATCCACCCAGATTACTCAAATATCTCGCCTAGCATTCCAACAATGTACGCAATATCCGGTCGCGTACAAACTGAGCATACATCAAACTTCCTATAGCCGAGGCATAAGGAATGGTTTGCATTTCTTTAGCCTCATAATCATTCTTGGGGCATTGATTGAGACTAAACTTATCTCCTTTAGCCACAGGGGTGTCTCCTGGTTTACAATCCTGCATCCCAAACCTTTTAAGTACCTTCTCAATATAGCTCTTTTGTGATAGGCCCAGTACCCCGAGAACGATCTCGGTGTATTTGTATACCTAACACAAAAGAAGCATCACCAAGATCTTTCATTTCAAATTTCTTTGATAGAAATTTCTTGGTGTCATGCAAGAAACCTATATCATTCTTTGGCAAGCAAGATGTCATCGACATATAAAACCAGGAAAATATGCTTACTCCCACTAAACTTGTGGTATACACAATCATCAACAAGATTCATCTCAAACCAAATGAGATGACAACTTGATGAAATTTGTGATACCATTGACGGAAGCTTGCTTGAGACCATAGATGGATTTCTTTAATTTGCAAACTATCTGCTTTTGCATCTCCAGATACAAAATTTTCAGGTTGCACCATATAAATTGTTTCGTCAATGTCACCATTGAGAAACGCAGTCTTAACATCCATCTGATGTAACTCAAGATCAAAATGTGCCACTAATGCCATTATAATCCTAAAAGAGTCTTTCGATGAAACCAGAGAGTCGCTTTATAATCGACGCCTTCTTTCTGTGTAAATCCCTTAGCGACAAGACGAGCCTTATACCTCTCTACATTGCCCTTTGAATACCTTTTGGTTTTAAATATCCATTTGCAACCAATGGGTTTTGCATCTCCAGCAATGAGACAATTTCCCAAACGTCATTGTCTTTCATGGACTTCATCTCTTCATTCATGGCATCAATCCACTTTTGAGAATTAGGACTTTCAATAGCTTGAGGAAAGTTGATTGGATCATCTTCCACCAATCCATTGTCATCCTCTTTCTCTTGGAGAAGGATGATATAATCATCTGGAATCGCCTTCTCCTTTCTCTAGTGGACCGTCTTAATGGCATTATTTCTTGAGATTGTTGAGTTTGTTCTTCTTGAACAATTTCTTGATTTTGATTAGGGGGTTCTCTGACATTATCTTGATTTTCCTCTTGAACAATATAAGGGATAGAAGTCTGATCATTGTCAAGAGAAACCATGGGAATGGTAAAACATTCCTCTTCAAAGACAAGGTCCTTAACCCTATCTTCCCCCTCAAACTCAACATCCTCAAAGAAATGGGCATTACCCGTCTCAAAAATTGCCTTAGAAGTGGGATCATAAAACTTGTAACCCTGGACCTCTCGAGTATCCAACAAAGTAGCAACTGACCGTCCTAGAGTCCAGTTTCTTTTCATTTGGCTTATAAGGCCTAGCTTCAGCTGGACAACCCCAAATGTGAATATGCTTTAAACTAGGTTTCTTACCCGTCCAAAGCTCATATGGGGTTTTGACAGTTGCTTTTGATGGAACTCTATTGAGAATGTAAGCTGCAGTCTTTAAAGCTTCTCCCCAGAGTGAATCTGGTAAGGTAGAATGACTAATCATACTCCTCACCATGTCCTTAAGCGTTCTATTTCGCCTCTCAGCGACACCGTTCATGCTAGGAGATCCCGGCATGGTGTACTGTGGGACGATACCGCATTCCTCTAGGAATTTAGCAAAAGGTCCTGGACATTGTTCACCGGAACCATCATATCTACCATAGTATTCTCCACCACGGTAGATCGACTTTAATCCTTTTGTTGAGTTGGTTCTCAACTTCAACCTTAAAATTTTTGAACATATCCAGGATCGGGCCTTTTCATGAATAAGATATAGGTAGCCATATCGCGAGAAATCGTCTATGAACGTAATAAAATACCGTTGACCATTCCGACAAGGTGTTGGAAAGGGTCCACAGATATCCGTATGTATTAGTTCTAAGACGTCTGAAGTTCTGTTGGCACCTAATCTTTTAGTGTTTGTCTGTTTCCCCTTTATGCAATTAATGCAAATATCTGAATCTATAAATTTTAGGGGATCAAGAATTCCATCGGACACAAGTCTCTCAATTCTCTGTTTAGAGATATGACCTAATCTCTTGTGCCATAATGAGGCGGAATTCTCATCGGTTAATTTTCGCTTTACACCTCGGGTACTCGTTTGCAAGGTTTCATTGAATGAAGCAATAGTATCCAAAACATATAGATTATCACCAATTGACAATGAACCAGAACCAACCAATTTTGAATCTTGAAAAGACTAAATTTTCTATTTCCAAATGAACAAGAATATCCAAATTTGTCCAAAATAGAAATAGAAATCAAATTCCGTCTAAATGACGGTACCACAAAAGTCTCTTCCAAATCCAAATAAAATCCGGTCCTTAGCAATAATCTAAATGTCCCAATTGCTTCAACCTGCACCGATTTGCCATCGCCCACGTAGATGTATCTTTCACCATCACTTGGCTTTCGGCAACTCGTGCAACCCCGCATAGACACACCGATGTGAGTTGTTGCACCGAATCTATCCACCAAGTGTGTCTAGGTACCGAAGTTAAATTAACCTCGAACAAACCAAATTAAGAAATGTACCTTTCTTAACACGCCATGCGTGATATCTGTACAATTCTTCTTTATATGCCCATCCACACCACAAAAGAAACAACCATTTTCTTTATTTTCCTCAACCGCTTGTTTCTTTTGTGGTACCCGAATTGCAGCTTCTTTATCCTTCTTTCTCTTATTGTCCTTCTTTTTGCCCTTAGAGGTTGTAGCCAAATGAGCACTTTCGCCTTATCTTGCTTCATTCTATCTTACTCTTACTCACAATTTGATATGATCTGATTAAGAGACTAAGTCTCTTTCTGTCAATTATAGCTCACCTTAAATTGACTGATCTGTGTGGTAAGAGAAATCATAACCAAATGGACTAGCAAGTCCTCGACAACTCTAATTTGAGTGCCTTCAATTTTGAAGCAAGATGAGACATTTCCATAATGTACTCCCTTATGTTCCCATTACCTTTATACCTCATTGAGATAAGTTTTGCTAAGAGTGTACTAGTTTCTGCCTTTTCATTCTTAGCAAATCTTTTCTCAATTTCCTGAAGGAACTCTTTGGCAGTTGTAACCTTTTCGGACATAGTGCCCCTGAATGCTTCCGGAATGGCACGCTTCATGATCATTAGACTCATGCGATTTGAGCGTTCCCACTTTTCCATCTCCCTCTTATCGTCAGAGGTACTCTTATCTGTAAGGCCGGTGGGTTGCTCAACCCTTAACGCAAGGTCCAAATCCATGACTCGAGAACTATCATAACATTCTCTTGCCATGACTTGAAATTTGTGCCATTTAGCATAGGAATAGAATTGATGCTAGCAGAAATATTTGTGGCAGAACTTGCAACTGAACAATAAAATAAAAACTAATCAAGCTCACAGAAAATTCCACATCATACTTAATAACTTTATTAAATTCAAAATTGGCATATATATATATAACCCATCACAAGAGACCTAGCACAAACATTAATATTTAGTCTTTGGACAGAAATATTAACTTGTAAGTGGTCCTCTTGGTGTAGTAATCAAATATTGACAATTCAGATTATGTCAAATAATAAGCCTATCTTTGGACCGACTTACTATTCACATAAAAGAACCTAATAATTGTCACATATTTATTACCACAAGACATGTTCAAATTCCACTCAAACAATGACCTTCCTTTGGGCCGGTGATTATTTGAATGAAACTTAAACACCCGAAACCATCTTAATATTTCAGATAAATTAATCTACACAAGAGAGGTTGCTTTGGCAACATGTTGCTTCAATTAATCAACCCAAAATATTAGACATCCTAAAATATACCAATTACTGAATTTAATTTATCCAAAAAATTTACTTATTTGCTGAAATTTCTAGTCCAAAGAGACTAGTACCTTAAGTTTCAGCAATAACATCAATAATTGCAGCGGAATAACAACATCGAAAAATATGCTTCAATTCTTAAGTTTAACCGATATAACATGCTTCATGAACAGAAAACACCCACTGTACAAAGACTGAATTCAATCTTGCTGCAACTTATATTATTTTCAATCTTACTTTCTTAAACAAACAAATAAACTCCAACATCACAGTTTAATACGCCGAGCACAAAAAAATCATTTATAACCGGATCAAAAATTGCACATGCAAAATTTCCTCACACCCAAAACTTATATGTATACAAATAAACTGGTAAAAAAAAATGTACACAGTAAACGACAAGACATAGCCGCTTTGCCCATGTTGTTTTTAGTGCTGTTAACTTTTGATTGTTTCACAATCAATATTTCATTAATAGTAACTTTAATCAACTCAAACAACAGAGCTCCATGAATTCCAAAGCGACGATGCAGTAAAAGTTTCGGCAGTAAATTTCTATCCGAACCCTAATCCTAACAATTAGCCGACAAATAGAATAAAAGAAACATGAATTCGGCCAACGAATCAAAACTTAATGATTCAACATGAATTCGCTCTGATACCACTTGTTGGGATTAATTAACAAATAATTAATCCATAAAACCCAAGAATCATTCATGTCAAATCATCAAAATTAAATCATAAAGCAGAACCGGAAAACATACCCGGATCCATAGCGGAAGAATGGAGCAGAGAATTGCGGCTCGATGATCTTCCAAACCAAGGTGTGTGAGTTCCTCTCTTGCGCTCTTCTAACGACGGGACTCGAGAGGAGGCAGAGATCGAATGAGAAAACCCTAGCACACACGGTTTGGGGACCATAGCCTATTTATATAGTTGTGTAATTTTATTTCAGCCCATCATTAAAATAAAAGTTACACTTTGGCCTCTACACATTAAAATTGTCCACACCTTTATTAAGATGTTTAGGGCCCAAACCCAAACTTAATTAGATCACTTTAAATTGGGCCAAACCTTATGATAGCAAATATAATGCATAAATTATATCACATATTAGCCCATATAAAATTCCAACACATGTTTCATACAAACTTTACCGCAATCCAATATTTGCTGTTGTGTGGTAACTTGGCACGGTGAGAAGCTATTCTCAGGTATAAACCAAGATGTATCATCGTCATCCTTCTCACAGTTACTAACCCTGTCATCTATTGCTTCCTCGCTATCTGCAGGTGATGGAAGGAAAGTAATTATACTAATAATTAAAGATTATATATATATATAATGTGAGGCTAGCTAGCTAGCTAGGGATCGGAGTAGAAGTACTTAATTAATACTGTAATTAATTAGAGTTATTAGACCAGATACGTACCATTATCATCATCGTCGGCCTCATCAGGACTCAAAGCTAAAAGTGATCGTACAGTAATCCTATCCGGGAGATGATCAGGTTGTGGTTTAATTCCAACAATATTATCATTAATCTTGAATGGTTCCGCCTCTTCATTCTGGTAGCCATCAGCTATAGTATTATGATCAGCAACGTTGCCTTTGCTTGCAACCCAATGAGCTTCGTCACCCAGCTGATCACCATGATCAATATCCATCTTTGTAATTCCTGCAGCATGCATGCAGTACACCAAATTAAACAGGATCATTATTTTAACTAGGTCACAGGTTTTGCCTGTCAACAATGAAATCGATCGATACTAACCATAGGCAACAAATGCATAGATCATCATGAGAAGAAGGCAACATAAAATCTTCCGGATATCAACAACATTGATATAGAGAAACCTGCTGCAGCTGCTCATGATTACCTTTTCTTGTGAGACCTTTTACAATTAGCTGGCCTGTTCTGTATAAATACAAGTTGCGAGAAATGAAGCGGACTACACAAAGCCTTTCAGCACTAAATACTAGATAATCATACACACCCTTTATTGTACCCGTCAAAACAATATTAAAAATCAATGCTGCTTCGTATTTGCCGAGGCTCAGTAATTCTACCAGCTCCTATATTATTACATGGCCGGTAAAAGTAGCAAGAGTGAGGTAAGTAATTGAATACATGGGTAATGTAACAATTCTTTCTTTCTTTTTTTCTCAATTTGATTTCAATTTATCTATATTATTTTTTAATGAAAATATCAAAAGAAAAATATTTTCATAAACTCAAGACATCAAAATTTTAGTTGTATACAAAAATCCCAAATTTCTAATTTAATTGATGTACAAATAAAATCATAGATTAAATACTGAAAAACAAATGTTTGTAAAAATTGAACTATAACTAGATCCAACTATCTTCAACTATGTAAATGCAAGCATATTAGTCAATAGACTTAGTAACTCACTAATCGGAACTGTATAATCAATCATTAGTTCTTTGACGAATAAATGACGTATTTGTAAAAATTGAAACTATTGGACAGGGAAAAATCTTATTTATGCCTGGGCATACATATGCCCACTAACACTTAGTGTTAAGTGTGGAATATTTCGTTAGTAGTTTTCTCATTTCAGACTTCCCATTTCGGACTAATATATCATATGCGTTTTCCCATTTATTAATGGATACGTTTTCTTTCTTTAATTAGGTTGGTCCGGATTCCTGAGTGTTTTGATTTGGTAAGTGGATATTTAATGCTTTGATATCGCCAATTACGCTTTTAACTCTTCCCTTATGTGGCTTGGTAGAAATCTTTTAGATTTCAGACTTAATGGTAGTGGTGTTTGACGTTAACATGTATTGGTTTCATTTGTAAATGTTTCGTTGGTCTTTTTGCCACTTCGTTCTTTTTTCTTTTCTTTTTGCATGCTACCATGTTTGATTTAAATTTAGAAGCATCTCAAAATATTTGTGATTTTGATCTAAATGATCGCTTTGATGGGGAATGATAGTTACACAGACGTTGATGTGTCTGATGGTAGTCATCGTATGTCTGAAACGTTTTTCATATTTCTTATAGGTCAGAAACGTTTGTGGTATTTGTTGTCATTAATGATGGGTAATTCGTCATATGTCTAATTCACATGTAAGAGGTCCGAAACTAGTCTGTTATGGTCCTCCAATGTATCTATATCAGCCATTGAATGTATCAAATTACAAGCATATGTCTGAAATGATTTATGGACACTCATTTTATTCATTTTAAATCAACTAGTTGTTTCATCTTGTCTTGAATAGTCATAAGCAACAATCAGTCTAAAACCAATAGTGCAGGTCTAAAACAGTTGTAGTGTAAGGGAAACATAGATTATTTCAGACATGCTTAAACACGGAGTCTGAAACAACTAAGGTCTGAAACACGGAGTGTAGGTCTAAAACTACTGCAGTGTAAGTCTGAAACATGTTTTCCCCATTTCCAAAAAAGTCTCGTCGCCTTAAACCCCTTCCACCTACAGTTTAAAATAAACCAGAGCCCTCACCGTGATTTCCAACCACATTTGGGTCCAAATTTCTGTACGTAATTCCTTTACCTTTTGACGATGAAACCTTTGCACTGTCTGTTCAATGGGCTTCGCAGAGTTCCGACCGCCGGCGACTCGAAGTAACACCGTCGGAGTGAAGGAATTTGATGCATGGTTCTTGATTCTGAACCTGTTTTGCCGCCGTAGGAAACGCGTGGGCTGTTGGAATTCTGGTTGGGATTCGCCGCCGGTTCCGTTTCGTTAGCAAGTCGAAAAAGTGGGAAGAGGGAGTAACCAAAATCGAACTTCGTTTTAGGGTTTGAGGTGTCGAAAAATCTGGGTTCTCCTTTTTCGCATGTCTGAGAATGAGTTTCAAACATGATGTAATATCAAACGGGATTCTTGTTGGGAAATTGCTGATTTGGTGCAATTTGCATTAAATGCAATAACAGACTTCCCATTTCAGACTTCCCAATTTTATGTTTAGAGTAATTTTTAATTTCGGTTGGTTACTTAACGGCACCTTTGGATGGAATAAGGTTGGGCATATGTATGCCCGGCATACACACTCATACCTCATTGATGATATCCAATCCTTAAGCAAGCCTTTTAATTACCCATTAGTTGGAAAAATTTATAGTGTATCCTAACATTATCTAACTAATTAATTAATTAATTAACAATTCCTAAGACTAAAATACCCTTCCAAGCCAAAACCACCATCAACCCACACCAACACCCTTGCCGCCGCCACCGACGCCGGCGTCGCTTCCGTCACCGCCACCACTACTACCGCCACCGCCGCCGTTGCCTATAGCACCGCCACCACCATCACCACTGCAATTTGTGGAACAAACTTTTAGAAATTAATTTCCACTATGCAATACTATCTATTTACTATTTTCAAGAGTATTCAATTATTTATATAGTGTCTATTACAAAATGATATAATGTCTGAATAAATATTGGAAACTGTTTATTTGTTTGTTTTGCATATTTCAGGTGATAGTGAAACTGTCTATTATATTATAAATAATTAATTGCATTGTAAAAACTTATTTTGTAATTTATAAAAGTGTTTCTAATAAAATATAAAACAATTTCCTTTAATTTATAATTAATTACATAGTGTCTAAAGTAATATGCAATACTGTCTACTACAACAGTTTATAGTGTCTACTAGAAAATGGTATAACGTTAAAACTGTCTAAACCGAAACACAAAATGTCTAAATAAAACTTGCAAACTGTCTGAAAAAAGTACAAAAATGTTTGTACGACGGACTTCACCTCACCTAGCACAAACCTTTAGATCTGAACGTTTCCAGTAGAACACTAGCGATCGGAGCCACACTATGTACTTGGGGGCAGCCTAGTAGCGCCAAATAGGGCAACAACCAAGCCACCAGCCGTCTAGCGCTACATGACGCTTCATTAAACGGCTATGAAGCGCTACATGGCACCTCATACGCGTCTGACGCGGCACTGTCGATTTTAATGTAGAAGCGCGTATGGAGCGCCTCATGCGCTTCTAAATGAAGCGGCTATGAAGCGCTACATGGCGCCTCATAGCGCATACGGCGGGCGGATCGTCGCTTTTAATGTAGAAGCGCGTATGAAGCGCCTCATAGCGCTTCTAAATGACGCTTCCTCGAGAAGTTTCAGACTCTATTACAGACTCTGAATCTCCTTCCCTCTCCTTCCCTCATTCTCCCATTCTCCTCCCCCCTCCTCTGGTTCGCCGGCGCAACCTCCCGCGTCACCCAACCTCGGTTTCCTCCGTCCCGCCGCCCGGCCGTTCGATTTCGTCCTCGACTTCCGGTCGGCGTCCTTAGCCCGCCGCACCATCAACATCATCCGCGTCCGCAGGTACCACCACATCTCCACCATTTTCGTAAGTATTAAAGTTTATGAAAACGAAACATAATCCTCCACCGATGATCACCAGCAGGCTGAGTCTCGGTCTTTTCCTTGGCGGTTCCACCAGGAGACGCCTATAGGTTGTCATACGAGCCTTACGAGCACATTAACATCGTCGAAATCCATCACGCGGTGTGAGATTTCGTCATAGAAGCGTAGTCGACGGAAGCTTAGAGCTGATTAATTCCATTCGTTTTGTTAGAATCCCATCGAAGCGCTCACGTCCGACTTGACAAGTTGACGTCGATTCCGATGTGATCAACACCATCAGCTGGGTTGAAGTCAGGATTAGAGTAAGTGTCGAATTCGACCGCGACGAAAGTGGCCGGAACGGGGCCGTGTGCGACGGTGCTTCTACTGAGGAGGAAGAAGGCGAGGCCGTCAATCACAGTTAGCGACACAAGAATTCTGCTGGTACAAAGCTAAATGGCCGGAACGGGGACTGTGAAATTAAAATAATTTCGTTGTAGCGCTAAATGGCGCTCCATAAGCGGTACAAAGCTGCATCTATGTCAGCTGTCAACGTGGACTTTCTGAAGCTCCATTTAGCGCTACTAATGCGCTACTCTGTAGCGCCATGAAGCGCATGTGTTAATTAAAAACGGCATACGTAGAAGCGGCGCTAGAAGCGCATAATGACGCTTCTATACCAACGCATATGAAGCACAAACGGCGCTGTAAATAAACTTTTAAATACGTAGTGCCACGAGACCAGCAATCGAGGACATGCCGCCCTAGCACAACCACTGTCCAAATCGTTGCTTCTCGTTTTCATCTAGATCGCATCAGATGGAGCAGATCTGGATCGTGACGGCCATATCGCGGCGGTCGGAGACAAAGTTCGTGGTGGATGGAGGTTTTTGTCTAGATGAGATGATCTGACTCCAGATCAGAGTTGAAAGCATCAATTCATCAAGGACTCAAGATCTGGAGCCACGAATCTGCAATCGATTCATATTAGAGGCTTCTGGATATGCTCATTAACGGTCTCCGGATCTTTGTGACAGTGACTTCCAAAGCTTCCCTTCGCAGCAACTGTCTCCAGATCTCGCGACGGCTCCGGAGACATATTCCGGTGAAGGTGGAAGCGCACCGAAAAGAGGAAGGAGAGGACGAAGAGGAGAGAGGAGCTTCCTGAAAGGAGAGAGGATGAAGAGGACGAAGAGGGGAAGGAGTTGATGGAGAAAGTGAGAAGTTTCCTGAAATGTGGTTAATGAGAGTCATTAATAGGAAATGGTATATGTGTCAATCCACTGGTAGGTGGAACACCACCTAGGTGGTAAACAGATCTGCTGATCCTTAAGGGGCTTTAGCGCTCAACCCATCTCCTTTGCACAACCCTTCAAAAGATTTAGGCGCGGGGACCTTGGGTGCGTTAGGTGCTTGTGCCCCCGAGCCCAGGACACCCTAATTCTGGGTTTATGCTGAGCAATAGTGCCGTCGGTTGTCCTCCAGGCCATCCTAGTGGCCGGCGAGGCTATTGGCGGCCATAGCTCCCCTCGCCGTTACCCCTGTTCGCAGGCCCCACTTAGTCAAAAACACTGCTATCTCGCCGACCGAAGAACCGCCTAGCTCCGCCATGAATTTGTCGGAGAAAACCAGAGTGAAGCACTTGGTGGTGGCTGACTGGCAGTGCATGCTTCACAAAAAAAGATTAGAGAGAAGATCAAAAGAATGCCTCTGCGCTACCGACGTCAATCACACCAACATCAAAAATGAAAAGGAAAAAAAATAAAAGAAGAACGAAATTGACGCTTTTGAGTATCGTCTCCGGATATTTGTGACAGAGCGAACAGAACAACCACTAATCCGCCACTGCAAGTGGAGCCATCGTTAAGGATTCTGACATTTCCAATGAAAATGAAGGCTGTTTATTTACCACATATGTGGAAAACACCTACCTAAATATACTATTAATTAACTAATTCAACTAACTAATTTAATAAATTAAAATACTAAAACACCTTTCATAGAGATTTATTAAGAGAGTAAATTTGACATTTTTATGGTGTATGTTTTTCCATGTATGTGATAAATAGACACCCACATGAAAATGAGTTGGTTCACTGTTAGACTTCAGTTTTGTCGTGAGGCTGTAATGGATTTTAGTGATCAGCGGTGATACTGAATCACCATTCAGAACTATTTCTTTAATCAATCCATACAAAAGTTAGATGCATTTCATTTCAATATTTACTAAATCGTCCCCACTTGACTGCAACGTGTCATTTCAATACCTCTATCATATCAACTACTCTTTTCGTTTTTTTTTGTGTGAAAAATTATCAAAAATCCCCATAAAATTTACCATATTCTTCACTTTTCTCCCTGTATTTTTGGAATTTTTGAAAAAACTCCCTGAGGTTTGTAGAATTATACAAAAACTCCCTTAAAGGCTAACCTCCGTTAAATACTCTGTTAGATTTAAGTCTAATTACAAAATTAACCCTAATTTTTGAACCCTAACAATTATACCCTAACCTTTTTACCCTTTACATTTTTACCATCTTCCTCTCCTCTTACCCACAAGCCAGTGATTTGGAAGACTCTAATGTTGGCGCCCAAATCCGACAACCTCCCACTTCATCTTCAAACCTCCCATGTTTCTTGTGATTTGGTCCATGTCTTTCTTCACGCTCATCCGCTTACGTTCTCTACGCCTTAAGTTGTTTCTTCTAGTATTTCCATTTGGTCAAGTCTGAGTTTGTCCACCATGTTAGCGTTAATTACCTCTTCGCTCCTTGGATTTCGTGGCTTCTGTTGCTACAGTCTTCACCGTTCATCAAGCCCTCAGTGAGCTCCTACCTCTGCCTCTGGTGATTCTTCGTCGTCCAGATTGTTGCTCTGGATTTGAAGATTTACGGACAGTGGTTCACGAAAGGGAAGCGGTTTCTGTTGACGGTTGCGAACCTGACAAGCCAGATGTTGGTGATAAGGAGCCTCGTCGAGTCGAACTTCTGAAGCTCCAGCTCGGCTCGTTTAATAAACGAGCCTAAAAAACGGCTCGAACTCGAGCTCAAGGTTCGAAAAAGCTCGGCTCGATAAGCTCGTTTGAGCTCAAGATCGACCCAAACTCGAACAGACTCGGTTCATTTCACAGCCCTACCTTTCATGGATCTAAACAGAATTTGTAATACTATGATGACTCAATTGATCTAACCTATATTTATTAATGCCATTTTCTTGGTTTTACGTTTTTTGTTTCTTGGTCAAAATAAAAAATCGTTTCTTTGAACATCCTTTCTCTATTATTGTTTTTTTTCCGTTTTTTTTGTTTTTATCACTATTTGGACCTTTCAACTATTTTTTCATATCTTTTCTTAAGATGTTTCAAGGTTCATTTTGTTTTGATTAAATTCAAGTCGTTTTTTTAGCTTTGCCGATTCAGTTTATCAAGTGTTTTCAACACTTTCTTTGTCTTTTTATATTTCAATTCTTATAATTTAGCTATTTAATATGTTTTTTTAGTATCCTTTCAAATCAATTATATTTTTAACAAATTAACGTTACTCCTTTTTCAACTTTTCGGATCGAATGCATAATTGCTTTCCCACTTTCTCGGTCCTTTACGTTTTTTAATACTTATAATTATGACCTTAGTTTTTTTTTCATAGATTTTTCGCTCTTCATTTTAAATGCAAACAATTTAGTCATTTGATATTTTGTAATCAAGCATGTGTTATTTTGTTTCCCAGGCCCGATTCAACGCGTTAGTGTACTTTTCACGGTTTGCTTATTTTCTTTAATACTTAAATTAGTGTCATGGTCTTTTTTCTTAATCAAATTAAATTACTGATATTTTTCTTCTTTGTTTGAACCAATTTGCTTTTTACTCCCTACTCTTTATTTTAATAGTAGTTAGAGTTTGCATGGTAATTTCTTTGGAATATAGCTTTTTAGTTTTGATTGGTTGCAAAATTAAAACAAAAAAAATCTAAGTTTGTCATATTTTTTTCTCTGTTCCTTTTTTAAGCATGTATTATCTCATATATACTCAATGAATGTTGGATGTCTCAAACAATTTAGTATGTTTATGTTAGATGAATTTTGAACATTTTGATATATATATATATATATATAGATGTATATATATATATATATGTGTGTGTGTGTGTGTGTGTTTGAGCTTATGATATTCTCTTATTCATTTTTGTCTTTTTCTATTTTCTTCTTTCAAATTGGTGCACATATTTCATTTTTTGTTTTGCTTTTATGTTACCCACTTCCCCCCATTTTTCATTTTCATTTTCAATTTAATATTAAGTATTTTACAATCTTTATTTTTTTCATCATTCCATAAGGTCATTTTTCATGTATGCATTTTTATTTTTTACTAATATACTCCTTCCATCCTAAGAAAATACAATTGTTTTTGTTGTTTCAAGGTATTTAATTTATGATTTTTTATGAGTGTTTAACCATTTAAATTTAATTAAATAATTCTTATCCATATCATAAGTTGAAGTATGAATTTTCTAAATATATTTTTTATGATTTTAAATTTTACTATTTATTTTTGTAGATATTTGAGTCAAATACTGAACCTTAAAATATGAAAGTCAATTATATCTATTTTTTTAAAGAAAAATGAAGTATATTGAATCTAAAACCGACAACTAAGTGCGGGTGTAAAAAACATAGTTAAATTACTAATTATCTGAAGTACGCTCATTGTTGCATTTTATCAAGTTGGCTCCTTCGAACATATATATACTCCTACTATATTGTTTCTAATTATCAATAATATGAAACATAATATATATATATATATATATATATATATATATATATATACATACTAGTAATAAATACGTTCGTGGATAAAAATTAGGAACTTAAAACATACAGTAAATTAAACAAATTAATTGGAAACTCAATTTTTAAAGAAAATTTTCATCATGGCCATAATAAATATTTTTTCGGAAGGCAATTTTTTTTTCAATTTTACTGGGGTCGAGCATTATTGAACATTTTCGAGGGGCAACTCTACCATCGATGTTTTCTCCTTACACTCGAACTCGAAACCTTGTTTAAGGAATGATGAATATTTTGCTACTCGAACCTTGTTTTCTCCTTACACTCAACAAATGTTTGATCCAGGTAAAACTAGAAAAATTGTTATTCAAAAAATAAGAAAGTCCAAAGTATCATGATATAAACTGGAAGTATAGATAGACAAATCTCATTAAACAAAATTTCCACTCTATTATACATTACTTCTAAAATTAAGATTGCAATTTCTTAACTGTTTTTGACAAAGTGGGAAATATATATGGAGGGGTCGGTCATTCTTTTACGCATGAGTTAGGGGTTTCAAACATAAGAAGTGAACAAAAAACTTTTCACCTAATAAGGGAGTCAATTGGAGGTGAGTGAAAAAAGTGAAAAAATGAGGGTTAAGTTTGAGGGCCCCGTGAACAAGGAGGAGCGCACATGTGAATTCACCACGAAGGGCAAGCCTGTGCACTGTGCACAAGTCTGTGACACTACGTCGTTAAAACATTCAAAATTGCGGCCATACCGCAGTTGGGGCGCACTATTTAGCGTGGTAATGGCTGCAATAAAAGCCGCACTATTTTAGCCCGCACTACCAGACCTATTGCGGCCAAGTCCACAATATATAATGCGGCCTATTGCGAAAAAGGCCGCAATATGTAATGTTTTTAATTAAAAAAAATAAAGATGAATTCGGATGAATTCATCCGAATCATCCTCAAACCCAGAATTGTTCATCAAATACAGAAATCCACAAACAAAACAAAACTCGATTTAAAGGAATAACAACACAAACTTATTTTTCTTCCATTTCTTCATTTCTTGGATTAAATAACTAAAAATATTAGTAAATACAATTGAATTCGAACACTAAAATGGAAAAAAACCTAGATCTAATTTTCTTCAACTCTAAAACAATCTCAGATCTGGAAACTTCATCCTTGTTAACGTCGGAGCTTCACCGCCACCTCGTTGTTAACGGCGGGACGACGGAACTTTCGATGCGGCGGTGCGACACTCCAAACGTCCAGCGCTTGGATCTGCGAACAAGAAAGAAGAAAGGAGAGGGTGAGAGAGGTGGGACACTAGAGAAGAAAAGAAGAAAGAAGAAGCTTACCTTAACCTGCAACATACGGGATGCCGGAGAAGGTGGGATCGATGGTCAGGGGTGGACGGTTGGAGAAGGATAGGGTGAGAGAGGGATCAGGTTTGTTGCGCTGAAAGTGAAAGGAGAAAGGAGGCTCTGGGCTTTTAAAAAATCTTATTGCGGCTTATTGCACATATAGCCGCAATAAATGTTTTTAAAAAAATCTTATTGCGGCTTATTGCACAAATAGCCGCAATACATGTTTATTGCATCCATTATTTCGCTGTCTATTGCGGCTTAAATGTAATGCGGCCAGAACCGCAATATTGGCCGCATTAAAATTGGTCTCCACCACGTAGTGTGAAAACACACCACTTTCGCGCTTCTCACCCGAGGTCGCGTTTGGCGAGGTGAACGCACGATTGTTCACGTGAAAAGAAAGATGAAAAGAAGCGCTATTCACTGCTGGCCACGTTTTAAAACCCCTATTAACTAAACTTAGTATGCGGACCACAAAATGTGATATAGTAATAATTTAAAATAAGCTAAGCCAAAGACACAATGAAGAAAACATTCTCCGACTAATCCGATGAATTAATACTGGTAAACTAAACATATATACGCTTTACACCTGATCTATATAATTAATTATGCAAATTATATATATATATATATATGGAATATTATTTTTATACTTAATTGTTGAGTTTTACTAGCTTACATACAGATCATGTAAATAATTAATTTTCATTCTTTTACGCATACAGATTAACTAAACTTAGTATGCGGACCACAAAATGTGATATAGTAATAATTTAAAATAAGCTAAGCCAAAGACACAATGAAGAAAACATTCTCCGACTAATCCGATGAATTAATACTGGTAAACTAAACATATATACGCTTTACACCTGATCTATATAATTAATTATGCAAATTATATATATATATATATTGGAATATTATTTTTATACTTAATTGTTGAGCTAATACCTAAATTCCTGATGGAAAACCCCAATATCCCTAGGCTGGAAAACTAAAATACATAAGGAACAAGGGAACAATTCCTCTAACGAATTGCTGAGAGCCAACACAGAAAAACTAATCCCTGAATAACCTAATTCATCCGAAAAGGATGATTTTAGTCTAGCATCCCTAGCCCAAGCGGCACACCGAGTCTTTGCGGAGGTGGGGTTCGGGTTCGAGTGCCGAGCGAGCAGGGAATCTTGAGCATGGGAGTTTCTGGCGTCGCGATTAGGCGTAATCTAACCACCCTCGCTCTGCCTCGGATGAGTTTAAACCGTGAAACAGAACTCGTGTGTGGGTTTATCAGGAAGGAGTATCTAAATTCTTGTGTCCAAAAAAAAAAAAAAGAAAAGGATGATTTTAAAACCATGATACATAAACCCCAGAAAAAGCCAAGAATAAGGAACAGAAAATGCAAACTTTCAAGAAGGGCAAATAAGCGTACCATTATTGGTAATTGAACAACGAATCTCCGAATTATCAAAACTCTTAGGGAGGACCGGAAAAATTAATTCAGTCTGAGCTTCGGCGTGAACGGTTGGTTCTACAGGGTCGTCGACGGGACTTGTCTTCGACGAAAAAGAAGAATCGGGCCAGTCGGCGGCGACGGCGTGCAGCTCAAGTTGTTCTAACTGGACCTGAACGTGTTTTTGTTGTAATGGGCCTAAGATGGGCCGAGTTCGTGTATTCAAGTTAACCGTCAGAAACTCCCCAAGGTTTGGGTGATGATACATTTCACCCCGTTTATTTCAAAATCTACACTTGCTTTGCTTCTACGAAAAAGACAAATCTTTAAAAAAATTGTACAGTATTTAGGAATAAATCAGGTTTATGGTATTAAAAAAAAATCGAGTGCAAATCGGTAAACTAATTAATAAAGAAATTTTCCTCAAAAAATATATATTTTTCGTTAGCCAACATAAAAAATGATAAAATGAAACTCGATCTAAATGTCATGATTCATGAATAAGTTACTCCTAGAGTAACTTTTATCACCGTAATGATGGGGTGGTAGGTGTAGTTTCCTAAAAATAAAAGGAAGCAAATTGTATAATTCTTCTATTAAACCGAAAAGGAGTAGTAGAGTGTAGTTTATTCCCTAGATTAGTGAGACTAGATTTGGATCCAGTTTGCAAAGTTGCAGATAGAGGTGCTCGGGATGATGATTCTCGGGGATGGGTTTGGAATTGGAGGAGAGATCCAAGAGGGAGGGAGGAAGGCGAATTCAGAGGCATGCAAAAACTTTTATCTAACACCATCTTAAGTGCAGGTTCAAAAGATTCTTGGCAATGGTCTCTTGATCCAAATGGGGTTTTCTCTGTTTCAAAGATGAACACTATTCTCGTTGATATTTCTTGGTGTTCCCGAGTCCCCAAAAAGTTCAAATCTGCTGGGAAAGCTATTCAAGACAGGTTATCAACAAAAGAGCAACTTCTTCTGAGGAATGTTCACCTCACCCCAGCAGGAAGCAATAGATGTGACTCCTCATCCTTGGAGTCTTTAGATCATGTGCTAATTTGGTGCCCCTTTTGCTGTCGAAATTTGGCAGATGATTTTTTCTTGGTGCCAAACATGTCAATTTCGTGGTCTTGACGTCTCCAATCTACTTGTGGATATTAGCGGAAGCAGGTGGTCTCGAAATCAGAACATTGGGTGGTTGACAATTCGATTCATTACAGTTTGGGCCATTTGGAAGGAGAGGAACAATATTGTCCATGGAGGTCAAGCTAATTCATCCATTCACATCTTTGATTCTGTGCAATATCTTTCCTTCCTTTGGATTACAAATAGGTGGAAAGGCAACAAGCTAACTTTGTGCAATTGACTGCTCAACCCTCTTGGAGCAATCAGTAACTGCACTTAACAGGCCTTATTTTCAGTTCTCTTTTCTTCAGTTTTTGGAAGGTGGTCTCGTTATCTCGCTTTGGTACTCTTCAGCCTGTTGTAAGCTTCATTTGCACTCGACATTTATTTTTCTTTTGACATTTGTTTTTTGAATTTTCCTCATTTCCTCAAGGAGCAAAGTCATCATCATTTAATATATTTTTTTTATCATTCAACAAATATATGGCCTCAATCTTTCACCATAAGAACGTTGCTAGGTTTCCATGATCAGGCGAAGTTGATTTCATTCAAGTAAACTCGCTTTTGTTAAATTTTGCTTCCTTAGAATCACCAGTATCTCTGTTTCGCGCTTTGTCGCCGTCGATCGTGTTCTCTGTCAACATGGAGGACGCTCAAGTACTGGACAGAACGTTGCTTGAATGTGGCAACGATATTGACGTTGCCATCAAGATGCTAGAGAAGCTTTGTTTAGGGGCAACTGCCGCCGATGAAACGCCGGAGGATTCAGTAGCCGGAAATCTTCCTGTTGATGGGACGGGGTGGGTTGACTCGTTTCTCATGGAGATGATGAAAGCTACTAACATGGAGGATGCTAAAGTGCGTGCCTCAAAACTGGTTGATGGTTTGGAGAAATCGATCACAGAGCGTGCAGGTGAAGAGGCGCTGCGCAAAATTGGAGCATTGGACCGACAGAATTCCATCCTCAAACGTGCTGTTGCCATCCAACATGAACGCCATAAGAAGGAACAACGTGAAGTGGAATATTTGAAGCAGTTGATTAGTCAATCACAAGAGCGATTGAGGACACTTGTTGTGATTAATAATTATGCGCTGGCAATGCATTTGAGGCAGGCCCAGAAAAGCAACTCAGTCCCACTCTTCCATCCTAATGTCTGTTAGTTAGTGTGCTGGGGCTTATATGTAACTTCTGACCATACAGGCATAAGACTCCAAACTCACAAATTAAGTGAGGCCTTAACCTAGCCATGGCTAACGCAATGCTTGATAAAAGAAAATTGTAGAAATTTGTTAGAAGGCAGACTGAATTAGCAATTTTTCCTATAGAAACAGTGCATGTCTATATATATGTTTGTCAATTGTATATTCTACTTTGATTTTTCATGTGTGCAAGTGAGAATTTGCTCTATGACACTTCCTAGAGCATTTGCTACATGATGTGCCCATAAATTACATGATTTGCTCTATGACACTTCCTGACTAATGATTTAATCTCTTAATTTCCATACTGATTTGTCTATGTTACTTTACAAAATCAATAGGGAATGAGACAACTAGTATGAGCTGTAGAGTATAAATTAAGTTGATCACTTCTTAAAGAAAATGATACCTAAAATATAC
This sequence comes from Stellera chamaejasme, assembly GCA_024586325.1. Classification (NCBI taxonomy): domain Eukaryota; kingdom Viridiplantae; phylum Streptophyta; class Magnoliopsida; order Malvales; family Thymelaeaceae; genus Stellera; species Stellera chamaejasme. Next base: position 4,075,283 of record CM044982.1, on the reverse strand, counting down.
TCTATATCAGGTCTTTGGCAACAAACGATGCAACAACAGACATACCAAACATACGCTTGAGGGACAGACATAGGGATCATTCCCGATTTCTAGCTTTCCGTTTTGAATCTCTTGATGCATTTTGGCTGTAAGTTTTGATGGATTATCTTATACTATTAGCTTGAAAAGCAAAAATGCCTTCATGTGTTTACTGTTTATGACACCACAAATACGTGGTAACTATTCCACAATCACCCCTTCATCCTTACCCGTAGAGTTCCCACTGCTGCAGAATCAAACTCGATGAAATACAAACATTTACTATGTATGTGATGTATTGCCAACAAGTAGCTCTGGTACTGAAATTTACCTGCAGTCAGGGTAGAGCAACGCCAACTTAGCTAGCGTAAAGCAAACTTCTGCAATGCCACGGTGGGTGAAGAGCCCAAGAGACTACGAGCATCCAAAAGTAGTGTTTGGGGACCATAGCCTTGCTTGGGGCTCCTAGTCCTTGACACGGGACCCTGAATATGATTTGTTGCAGAGCTGATTCCACATGATCTGCGGTTCTTGCCATTCTGCTCGAAGAACATAAGGTGCTGGGGTCCATTAGGAGACTCCAGAACATGAGACTTCCTCTTGATTCTCTTTAGCTCCCAGGGTTGACTGTCAAGTCGTGTTTGGTTTTCCTCCATGCCAAAGAACTTCTATAGGATGGAGAAATACCCAATAGTGTCAGTCCAAATCATGTTATATTCATATTACTTACTGTTTCCAAGATTAAGGAATTAAACTAGATTTTATCCCTAGTTCAAAGAGATAATAACAAGAAAACATTCTCACAAACTAGCATTACTCTTCAACTGTACATCTAAAATTAATTTAATTAGCCAAAAAGAAAACTGAAATAAAAAACAAAACTAGGTGGGGCTTTCAGATGACAATTGTCATCTGTGAGATTGTTACAAATGCAATGATGGAGCTGAAGAATGGAAGGTCATATCGACATATGATGGTAGACTAATCATTTATCTAATTGTTTGTTTAAGGTCAAAATGTGGAACTAATCAGATAAGGCAAGCCTTGTAGTTCATCTGATGATTTTAGTGGAATGCGGTTCCAAAGAGTTACCTTGTTGTGCACAGATTGCTTGTTTTGCCCATCTTGGTTATCACAAAGAAAGATCAGATATCCACTCATCCTCCTCATTCTTCTTCCATATGTTTTAACTTACACAAGGCCTCAAACTTTCCTTCTTCTGCTGCTCTCATCCTCTTCTGTGCTTCCTCTAGTTCAAGCTGTCCATTCAACACTTCTCTTTCCATTTCTTCCACAAAGGCTACAAATTGAGCACTCATGCCAGTGCTTATATCAGATTTCTGGCACATGACATACTGCATCATTGGGCTGCACATTTGCGCCGCCAAACTTTCCATTAGGTCCTGCACTCCGTCCTCAACAGAGTTAAGTATAGAAATTGTGGTAGCATAAATGGCTTGAAGAATCTTCAATGTCACGCCAGAGAGATCATGGTTTTGACCATGATATACAGAAATTCGGTAAACAGCTTCTTGAAAGAGTTTGACGAGGAAAGATCGATGATGGCCAAGGTTCTGAAGGATGTTATCTTGGTGAGCATTAACTTGGTTTTCAATATTCTTAAGGAGGCATACAAGTTGTAGCAACTGCCTCTGTTGCTTCTCCAAGAACTTCCTGCGTGCTGTGCTTGATCTAGCAGCATAACGCTTTGCCTAATCACAAGAGGAATTTCAACCAAAATGAAATAGGTAATCCAAGTCCAACACATAATTAACACAGTAAATCCTACTTTCTACTGCTTGTTCAATAGTATGCCATCTTCAAAACTAGCCTAATGTAACACATGCTATCTTTCCCTCCTGGAATATCAAGGAAAGCAACAGCTGATGCTTATCTGGTCGTTTAAAGTGCCATTACAAACTCGTTTCAGATCAAATTTCTACATGAACACTATCTGTTCAGAATTCGACACGCAGGGAGGATTAATACCTCTGATTTATGGATCTGATTGCTCCGCTCTCCTCCTCTATAACTAGAAATCTGCAATTCAAGCGTGTAATATGTCGAGAATTAAATCTTAGAAAGAATACAATTGGAATCTGAACTTTAGAACAGTAAGAATGTGCGACTTACAGGAACGTAACCTGAGTCAAAAATGAAAGTTTCGGATCGTCCTTCTCCAGCCATTTCCTCCGTTTTCAGTCCTACGAGCTTCATCAGTGGAACCGCCAGAGAATCGAAAACCTCTTTCGCCTGAGAAACACAAACGATCCGGTTTTCGACGTTTGACCAATTCAAACTGCAGTACAATGCGAAAAGGGACAGCGAAATGTACTTGGACCAAACCGAATTTGATCTGAGATTGTAGCCGGTGGAAAGCGATCTTCATCTCCTCGTGCCTCGAGATAAGTCTTGCGAGCTTGACCTCCATTTCGGTCTTCGATTCAGAAGCAGCATCCGCCTGCGATCTCGTATCCCTCATCATTTTGGCGCGAGGTCTATGAAACAGAACAGTTTGAAATTTTGAATTGAATACAGCCAGAGCTTAATTGTGTTTCTTTTTAAACGTCGTAAGTTCGTAACCTGGATGATTCTTTGTGAAATTTACTAGTTACGGACAACATGTTTCAACTACTTTCGAATTTGGTCCTATATTTCCACCGTTTTATTCTTCTGTCATACTGGTTCGGTAAACTGTCCCTGTCTATTTTTGTACAAGTTTGAACAAGATTTACACTTGAGGAATAAAAGATCAAACTTAAGCAATTTTAGTGAGCAAAAGGCAATTTAGGCCGTAAAATGAATGAATCAAATTTCAACTTGACAGGCGTAGCGCTTTCCGGTGGCCAAAGACCCTTTGTCGGAGTTTCCTACAAAATCAATCTTCAAATTATCACAATAGACCTTCAGGTCGCCTCTCCTCTCATACGACCCGGACTTGAGCGTCGTCCAAACTTTAATCTCCAACCCGAATTTTACCGACCCGCCGCCTCTATCCTTCGCCATCCGTTCCACAATCCACGTCGGCGCATGCTCCTCTTGCGTCCCATTCGTCGAAACCTTCGCCGGCATCTTTGTCGTCGTCTCCGTCGGCATGTCGAACGGAATCCCGTAACTCCTCCCAAGCTCGTAATCGGTCCACCGGTCGTAGTAGGTCGTTATCCGGATCTGCTCGAAGTAGACGGCCAGTTTCATGTTTGGATTCGCCACCGTCAACTGGGCGTCCCAGTCGGCCGTGAACGGCGTGGTGGGTACGGCCCGGAACTTGGAGACGGACATGGATTCGACCTGGAAGACTGGTTCCTGGGGCTGGAGGTAGATGAGGGCGAACACGGTGGAGAAGATGGAGATTAGCATGAAGACGACTATGATGGTAAAGAAACAGCGTATGCATCCGATGATCGCGCTCTCGCCGGCTGAGGGTTGGCGGTAATACTCTGGGTGGTGCTGCGGCGGGTACGCTCCGCCGTACGCTGGGGGGTAACCCGGGTACGCTCCGTACCCTGCTTGTGGTGGCGGGTAATTCGGCTGGTACGCCATTTGTGGATGAGGAGGGTAGCCATGCTGCGGTGGCGGGTAGACCGGCGGCGGCTTTTTGTGGTGGCCTTTTTCCTCGTCGGAGGAGGAGGATGAGGAATGGCTTCCGCTTTTACCATGCTTCTTGGTCATTGCTGATTCTGATGTCTAATGACTAATTAAATTCATCAGCGGAACTTTTGAGAGGGAAATGGAAGAAAGTAACAAAGAAATGATAATCTCACTACGGAATGGAAATATTCTAAAAATGATTAAGATTTTCGAGCCAAGATAGGCGTTTGTTGGCCGTATTACTATTTTGTTCAGTTTGAGCAAAAATAGATGTGTAGTTGATCAAAAGAGCAGTTGTGTTCTTTCTAAGATGCTACTAGAAATATTTAGATACTAAAAGAGGGGAAAATGTAATTACAGTTAAAGAGGGATATTAAAGGAACGTATAAATTCGGAAGAAACTGTTTAAGGTTTTTTAAAAAAGTAATAAAAAGAACATTTTAAATTGAAAATATTGCCCATTAAAAAAATTAAATACTGAAAAACTAATTTGTTAAATGGATATAGTCTACATTAAATACAACTCCAAATTTTAGATTACTATCCTCAATATCATATTGACTCCACGGAATTGAGTAAATTCTATTGGCAGTCCCGTAAAAATAATTATTGTCATGTTTTAAAAACTTGTCATGTTTTGGTCTTGTCCTATTTTGGTCATTTCCATCTATTTAAACCGTTACCTTTGACGGATCTATACAAAATGACCGTTTTGTCCTTCTAATGTTATAAGGGAAAATTTTTAACTTAGTCATGATACTTTTGTTTTACTAAAATTTTCACCTAATTTTCTTCTAAACCTATTGTCATACCACCTTCCCCCTTCAAACTAGTAGCATCTAAGACTCTGACGACGTCTCCGATCACCAGTGGACCTTGGCCGGTCGTTTGCTTCTCCAAACGTCACCAAATTGGCAGTGACCCGAGCCGCGTGATTCAGCCACTAAGGTCACAATTCGTCACTCCGACCCCGGAACCGGCGTTTGCAAGTACCACCGCGTCGTTCCTAACCAGAAGCGTCGTCGTTCACCACTGATTCCTGCTGAACCTGTCGGACGACTCTTCAACCTGCACGAGACTTCCGAGCTCATCACTCCACCAGTTCATCTTCAGCACTGATTGATCTCGCCAAGACCTTCTACGTCAACCCTGACCACCGGTACAGCACTGTCGACGATCTCCGCCTTCAACCGGGGCCGATTTCACCACGACCTGACAGTAATTAGTCTCACTAGCAGCCCATCCTTCCTTCAGCCCATTGCCGTTCAAGCCTTCTCGCCGTTTCGTTAAACTGCCCCAGTGCCACCAGTGTGGTCTCCGACCACCGGCACTGTTATGACCCAGACTTCCGTCCGCGCCATAACTGAAAAAAATAAAAGAATAAGGATTGAATTGGAAAGAAAGAGAAAGGTTTGGATTAAATTGATAGCATTTGGGCTAAATTGAAAGAATTGGGAAACTTTGGGTAAAATTGACAAGAATAAAATTGGATCATATTAAAAAAAATGACCTGAATGAAAAATTGATTTTAGGTGGGGTAAAATATAACAAGTAAAATTAACCCGGGGACTATTTTAGTAATCAACTAAACCCTAAATACTAAGTAATATCCTAGAACTAGACGCGACAGAATGGGGAAGAAAAGGGAGGAAGACACGAGACAAAATGGAGAAATTTAGGAAGCGGGGGCTGAAAAAAAGGGAGGGAACTTTTAGAAGGAGGGGGGAGGAACAGATACGATTTCAGAACAGAGAGAAGGGAGCTCGTTTCTTTGGGATTGATTTGAGTTCAAAGGCAGCAGATTTGTATTACTGTGAATCAACTTTCAGACTCGCGAAACAACCGGACTTGATACTTGATTTCAATTTCTATAATGGGAGAGGTGATACAGAGGGAAAGAGGTGTCCTTCCTCCCTTCGATTCACTGATGTACCAAGGGACTTAACTTATTTTCTTTATAGTTTTTAACAAATTACCTTCCTTTTTCTCAAAATTTTAGTTTTCTTTCAAAAAGATCTTGGGAGTTGTGAGCTCAAATCCCACCTCTCTGTCTGTAAGATTTGGGTTCACAACAACCCACATCACCCAGCTTCACCCAGCCCCTGTGTCACCCCCACCGCCCGGAATGCTGGAAGCGCGTTTGTCGAGTGGTTGCGGAAGCTTGCTAAGTTGGCGGCGGGTGAAAACGGAGTTCTCTTAAATAGGTTTTGAGTGGACCCGAAACCCAACCCTTAAAACGTTTTCCTTTTTGTTTTATGGTTAAGTCGTGTTGCAGATTTTACGACATCTTTCTAGTCCTAAACCCGCACCCGAGACAAGTTAGTGGTTTCTGTAATATCGCGCGCGCGGAAAAGCAGATAATAAGGTATACAGGCAGAAGAAGTTCCGCCCTCTTCGTAGGGCCGGAAACTTCCTACGAATAAGATACAACCCAAGTGCTGAAACTAACCTATATGCAGAACATATACAGAGCCGAGTCCGAAACAAGAATAATACCTCGCTAGCTAGTATCTGTGTCTTCTTGAACATAAACAGGAGAATATATGTCAAACCCAACTCAATAAGATCACAAAAGTATCTAACGAGAAAACACCCCCAACTTAACAGATAAGTACCTTAAAGCCAAAACGCACAACGATAACTGCGGAAATCTACACCGCAGGTCGTTTGCCCAGATCTCCTGAAAACATAATAAGTGGGGGGGTGAGTTCTCGAAAGAACTCCGTAAGGGGGTAGGTACGGTAGTGGGAAAACCTTTAAAACATTTCCCTGCATAAAAGGGTTAGAATGCAATGAACTAAATAATACAGTCCTAAGTATATCAGGATTATGACATGCATATGTGATGATGCTCATAAGTCCCGTCGGACTGGTGGTACACCAATACAAAGGTTCCCCGAACCCTCGACAAAGACCCTACAGCTTGTCAAGCTCACCGATGATCGGGTCATAACGCTGCGGTACCGGCGAGGGATATCGCCCTAACTGCCGGACCCAAAATGGCACAAAGCCAGCACATAACATCGTGAGTTAACGACCACGCTTGGCATACCGCTTAGATCCCGACGTTCCGTCGGCCGAACTCACGGACTTCTCACGTACAGAACATAAATATGGGTCCGTTGTCGACCCCCGATAAGCAAGTCCGATATGATATAAGTCCAACCCATATTTAAGAAAAACCCCGCACCACTATGTACCATGTGACTAGACCCGGAGTCACCGGGCCCACCTCGACCCAAGTACTAGCCCTTAACTAACCTAATACACATAAAATGCGCATTAAGAAAGTTAAACCCCTTACCTTGGCCAAACGGAAACTCTACCGAGGCCACCTACACACCGACAAAACCCCGGGAAAATCCGGCTCCCGAAAAGTGGTAGTGTGACTTTTGAAGTCCCGCACTATACCACCAACGTTAAATCAAGCTGAACAACCAAACACCAGTCAGAAATTACCAAAACACATCCCCGGAACCCAAACCCGCACAATCCCGCACTTTCCCGTAAAAATCCACAGAAAGCTCGGTTTCTCAAACCGAGCTAGAACATCCTTACCCAAACATCCACAAACACATCCAAGCCATTAAATCCAGATTCCAGACACTTTACCCGTAATCTCGTAAAAAGGTAACTTTTTCTCATATTGTCCGAAAATGACGTTCCAAACATCATTACGAACCTACTTCCATCCACGATTCCAAAACACCAACCAAATTATCCAAAACACAACACAAACATAACTTAAGTTTCATTCAAAGTTTCGACCTTAACCCCAATCTTCACCAAATAATTCCAACTATTTACCCTAACTTTAAAACATGCCAAACATGTTAAATACATGCTTCTTTTCCATGTTCAACCAAGAAAACATCATCAAATACTATCCCAAACTTTCGGCCCCTTGCTGATTTTTCCAAACACTTGTGTTTTCATGATTTTCCAACAACAAAACATGCTTAACATGTATCAAACACCAACATACATGAAGATCAACACCAACCAACAACCAAAATTTCATAAAACTAAACAAGGGGTTCCTCACCTTGCTGAAACTCACTCAACCCTTAGATGGTGCTGCTGTTGGAACAAAGATAATCTCCAACTTGTCCAAGAAAACAAGAAGACAAGTGAGCTCCTTTCTATGGTTATTTCAAACACAAGAAGATCAAACCAAAACCACTCAACCTCACCTTGAAAACAGCTGATTTGGAAGGTAGAAGAAGTGGTAGAACCAAGCTTGTTGAACCTCAAAACCCGAAACTTCAAGTTTGAGTTTTCAGCACCAACATCACAGCAGACCCGTTTTCGTGCAGCTCAGATTTTGAGGTCTTCCCGACGTTTTTGGACCATGGCCCCTTCAGAAAAGTTGTAGCCAAGAGGTTAAGGAAGATTTCTTCTAACTACCACCAAAGCCAATTCGAACCACAGAAGAACAGAATCAGCCACGAACACAAGAGAAGTATTCTGGCCAGCCAATGAAGAGAGTTCAAGAACTTACTAAGAACATGGAGAAGAGAAGCTTACCAAATTCTTAAGCCCAACCCTTTTTGATTTCAGCCATGAGTGAAGAACAAGAAAGCTTGAAAATGGTGGTGATGGTGGCGGATGAGTTAGGGAAGAAGAAGAAGAAATGAACAAATGACTTAATTTCATAAAAGGCTCCTCTTTTATGTTTTGTCAAGTGGTGAGTCATGGGACACTTGTCCCATGACAAATTAATCACACCCATGACTCACCACTTAGCCAAAAATCTGAAATGGCTAAGTGTTGGTGCGCCAACCCCGCGCCAACGCCAACCGCGTAATTCCCGAGATACGCGCGTGAAAACCCAAACCAAAAACCCGTCATGCCAAAAATCCACAAATATTACCATAAAAAGCGTCTCGTGAAATAACACATCTCACACCGAAGCCGTCGGAAAATTTCCATCCCGAGCCCCGGGATTCCCGCCCCGAGCCCCGGGAGTCGCCCGGGACCGAACGTCCCGCCCCAAAAAATATACTCCGTAAAAAGATGCGGAACGTTCCCACGATCCTAAAAATACAAACGGTTTTCTTTTCCGAGGTCCCGGGAGTGCTACCGAGCCCGCTGTACGTCCCGAGACAAGTCCCGGCCCCGGAAAAATATTTTCCGCGGAAATTTCCGGGGAACCCGTATGACCTCAAATCCAGAAGGATTCCCAAAAATAATACCCAAATAAGACTCTGGAGCTGTCTGACCGTCCGAAACCATGACCCGCAGGCCAAAACCGGAGCCCCGGGTCACCCAGGTCACAACCCGCTCGGGGTGACTGTAACAGTTTGCCCACTACGCAAAACACTTAATAACCACATAATTAACATTCAGATACTGATTCCATAAAATAATCACAAGTCATATGTGATCTGAAAATTACAGTATTTGACCTTCCGGCCGAGATTTACAGAAAAGTGCAAAACGTCGGGGGTGGGTGTAACACCCTGCCCTTGGCAGTCCAGCCTCGGACCTCCGGCGATTTTGCGTCAAGCGGCGAGATTGGCCGGGAAAGGGGGAGGCGATCTGCGACGCTAGGGCTGCTGAACAGAGGGAGGCAATGATGTTTCGAATGTGCCCTTGGCTGGGGTTGCAGAGGAAGTGCCCCGCCGGCGACGGCTTATCAAAACGGAGATCTACGAGTAAGCTCTGGACGAGATCTACGGGCAGCGATATTACCCGCCCGCCGTCACGGTTTGAATCTATCGTGCCCCTCATCTGGAGCCGCACTATGGCCGCATCTGCAGAGAGCAACGGCGGCCGGAGAAGAACAGGCATCGTGAATGAAACGGGTGAGCGAGATCAGGAACGACGTCGTGGCGGCAGCAGGAGCGTGATGAATCAAGGCTGGAGAATGATTGGAAGAGACGGTGTGGTTGTACATTTAAAATAGTTATGGTTTATTTGTAGTTTTTTTAAGAGATTGGTGTTAAATTGAATATTAGAACTAGGACATTTTGATAATTTTACCAATTTAACGGTGATTTAAAAAGTGACGACAGGACGAACGGTGCACACGATTGAAAATTACAAGACTAAAGTGAGCCAAATTCTTAAAACGGGACCCAAATAGGACAACCCGCAAACTTACAGGACCACCAGCGAAGTTTACTCCTTAAAATAACAATGCTAAATTAGACAATTGGATGACCTAAAGTGCATCATTCTCATACTTCAGAACGAGTCATAATTCAAATCTTTTCATTGTCGAATCAAAATAATTCAGTGTAGCGATCTAAAATTTGGCCTAGTTTTTGAGTATTTTGAAGTGTGTCAAAAGCACCCTTGCATAAAACACTACGTGGAGGAAACACTATTTACTGCGGTCTCTCCCGTAGTAGAGCCGCAATAACAACTATGGGAGAGGCCAAGGTAAATGTCACGGTAACTAAGCCCGCAATAATAGTCTTACTGTGCAAGAGACCGCGGTAGCTACTGCGGCTTACTGCGCAAAAGGTCGCAATAAACATTTTCTATAATTGTTTTAAAAAAAGAGGATCAATCCAGATAAAATTCATCCACATATCCAGTAATCTTCATCCATCCAAGCATAAACCCAGAAATGTACATCAATTACAACCTATAAATCTTAACTTATAAGGATAAGAACACAAATTAAACCCAGAGTGAGCAAAAGTGAGGAAAAATTAGAGAGAGAGAGAAAGAGAAATCTTCATCAATTCAATTTTCTCATAAATGTTCATCAATTCACCATCTTCATCATAAACCCAGAAACCGTCATCTTCATCATTTTTCCCAGAAAATCGCCACACTTCAGCCCTTGCTCCTTCTCTCGTTTCTCGTCACCCTCCTTGGTGTCTTCATCGTCGACATCTTCATCACTCGTTAGACCTAGGCGTCCCGACCTTCGACCAACACCAAGAAGGAAAAGAAGAGATTAGTTGCAGAGAGATTTGGAGAGGAAGTCGTAGAGGTTGTGGAGACAAAAAAATTGAAGAAGTTTTGGAGAGTTTTGGAGTGGTTTTGGAGATGAAAAATTGAAGAAGTTGTGCGGCGGAATGTGAGGGGAGGAGAGAAACCCTAGATGAAAAGGGCCTTTGTGGCGGCCTTACCACGCAAAAGACCGCGGTAAACGAGAAGAGCCTAGGGTTGTTGCGGCCTGATCACACAAAAGACCACGGTAAATGGGAAAAGCTTGTGGAATCGCATCTTTACCACAACCAGAGATTTATCGCGGGCTTATTTTTCATATGACTTAATTTTATATAATATTACATGATATTATTTAAGATTTCATACACAAATAACAAATTGATACTAGTTCCATCTTTCAGAAAACGTCATTTAAAATCATATAAATAAATTTTAATAAATTATCATCACGAGTTAAAAAATTATTTCATGCAATGTAATGTTGATTAATAAATTTGTTAGTTCTCACTTTATAAGAGATTAATATATTTATATTGTTTTTTATTGGATACATGTAAATTGTTAGATACAAGTCTCTCATATATTCTAATACGGAATTTTTTTTCCTTTCATCTTTTTCCAATTTTCTCCAACTTTCAATCAAATTAACATAGTTTCCTCTCACACACATCACACCAATTTTCAAAAAAAAAATCCCACCTACTCAATTTCACTAGAAGAATATAGCTTGTAAAGATGCCCTACCTTATCTATAGCCTAATTGGTTCAACTTAGTTGTGGTTAATCCACGAATTAAGTGGGATTATATGACTAAATATTTAAAACTCATTCTTAAAATAAGTAAAATTTTTATATTAAACGTGTTTCTCTACGATTTTTAGATAAATTGATAGTATTTTTTCATATATATGAATTAAGTTAGTATTTTTTTAATAGTGATTGATCCATGATTAGCACTAGCAGAACGGGGTACCAAACTAGGGGTGAGTTCGAGCCGAGCCGAGTTCGAGCCGAGCCGAGCCCGAGCCTAGCAGGTTCGAGCTCGAGCTCGTGAAATACGGGCTCGGCTCGAGTTCGAACGAGCCCGAAAATTCGAGCTCGAGCTCGACACGAAGGTTCGTGAAGCTCGATTCGAATCGGCCCCAAACGAGCTCGCGAGCTCGTTAGGCTCGATAAAGCTCGATAAGGCTTGATAAGGCTCGATAAGGGCTCGATAAGGACTCGATAAGGCTCCATATATAAACAAGGGTATATATGTAATTTCACACCAGACTCGATAAGGCTCGCTGTCAATTGCCGAACCATTCATGTTGAGCTCGTTAATTATCTGAGCCAAAGAATCGAGCATGCTCGAGCTCATTGGCTCGTGCTTGGACTGCCGAGCTTTTACGAATTTCGATTCTGCTCAACACCCCTATACCAAACTACCAATCCACTTGTAATCGCTGCAAGCCCACAACATTTGAGCCAGTCGGACTGGCCCAGTTCTGTCCACCAAAAATTGGCCCATTAACAGCCCAACAGAACAGGTCATCTCGCAGACGCGCTCAGGTAGAAAGAGAGCGCCGATGACCCGAAAGCTACAGAGAAAGAGAACGCCGATGATGTTCAGGAGACCAATTCATGATGCAAGAAAGCTCATCGCTCTGGCGAGCACAAATCTATGCCGTTGCTCGCCACGCTACTTGCTCTTCACTAGTGTTTCTAGTCCCCTTGATTTTCGAGGTACTATTTGTGCTTCTTCATCTTTTACTCCCCCGTTCTTTCGTTTCTTAATTATAGGCGAGCTTCTGAGCTTATAAAAATAAACCATTTTTTTTAGCAATTTCTTTGAAATTTCTCATTCTGATGCAGTCAGTGGTTTGGATCAAAAGGTAGTGTTAGAACTTAGAAGTACTTGCAGACTGCCATTAATTTTGTCGTCTCATACTTGTAGACCATCGTGAAGTCTATGGTGTTCTTGAAGCCTCCAAGGATTTGAATGCTGCGGCATCCACTCATTCCACGGTCATTAAACTTGGGTACGAAGCTTATCCCTCGTTTATAGCTTTACTGGTGTCGACTTATGTAAAATGTGATAGACTCAACCTTGCTTGCCGAGTTATTGATGATGTTTTCCATTGGAATTGTGATTTGCTCATTCTGAACATATTGGTACAACAACTTATGAAGCTTGGAAAATGCGATTTCGCGAAGAAGGTGTTCAAGAGAATGACGAATCGGGATGTGGTGACATGGAACTCCATGATCAGTGGTTTTGTTAGAAATGGACGCGAAATGGAGGCACTGAAGTTTTTCCGAGATATGCTTAGCTTGAATATTGAACCTGATAAGTTCACGTTTGCTTCCATTATGAGGGGCTGTGCGCAGCTTGGAGCTCTTAATCATGCTCTATGGATGCACAGTTTGATGAATGAGAAGGGAATTGAATTGAACCCGATACTCAGTGCTGCAATGATAGATATGTACTCGAAATGTGCTAGAATTGAAAAGGCTATAGAAATATTTAAGAGTGACAGTCGGAATGATGTGTCTGTCTGGAATGCAATGCTTAGTGGCTTAGCTATTCATGGCCTTGCCTTAGATGCTATTTCCGTATTTTCCCAGATGGAGCTGGAAAAAGTCCAACCTAATTCGATAACCTTTGTTGCTATTTTGACAGCTTGCAGTCAGTCTGGGTTGGTTGAAGAGGGTAAAAAATATTTTGACTTGATGACCAGTTACTCAGTTAAGCCTCAAATTGAGCATTATGGGGCAATTGTTGACCTATTTGGACGAGCTGGGAAGGTAGAAGAGGCTTATGCTATAATTCAAGCAATGCCTATGGATCCAGATGTTATCATATGGAGGGCACTTCTTAGTGCTTGTCGGATTCACAAAAAATCAGTACTAGGTGAAGTGGCATTTAAAAATATATCTCATCTCAAGGGTGAAGATTATGTGTTGCTATCAAATATCTACAGTTCCCAGAAGGACTGGGGAGGTGCACAAAGTGTACGAGAAACAATGAGGAATAAAGGCCTACGAAAAAAAGTTCAGGGTAAGAGCTGGCTTGAGTGGCATGGTGTTGTTCATTACTTTAAGGCAGGTGATAGATCACATCCAGAAACCGGGTCAATATACAAATTGTTGGAGCGTTTGATACAGCGGGTGAAATTGGATGGATTTCTGCCTCAGACTGAATTGGTTTTAATGGATGTTTCAGAAGAAGAAAAGGAGGTAAATCTATACCATCATAGTGAAAAGTTAGCTCTGGCTTATGGAATTCTAAAATCTAGCCCTGGAAGTGAGGTTATGATCTCAAAAAACCTGAGGATTTGCCATGACTGTCACAGTTGGATGAAATTTGTTTCAAAGCTGTTGAGTAGAACAATTATCATAAGGGATCGAATTCGTTTCCACCGATTTGAAGCTGGTTTATGTTCCTGCTATGACTATTGGTAGTTGCAACTATTTTGCTCTATGATGGACGTTTAGAAGCTTTTCAAAAGATTTGCAGATCTTCCCTCAGCACTTGGACTCACACTGATTATCAAATTTCTGTCAACCACTGGAGCTTTTGGGCAAAGAGTCGAGCATTATAACCATTAAAGGAACTAGACATGTACCAGCTTTGGTTGCAGAATGGAATTTTAATGCAGATAGGAATCCTTGAACAGCAATACAAAATGCTTGAGGACTCTGCATCATGTCCCAGGTGTTTGCTTGTTAGTTTGGCTTGCGGTCCTAACCTGCACAGTCCTTAGGATGATTCAAGGCTTGTCCCAGTTAGCGTACTCTTCCCAATATTCTGTTAGTGCAACTTCTTTGGCAGCATTGAGGATCGCATTGCATTTTATGAAATTTGCTGTGCAACAAACTGAGGCCAGGATGGATGTAGCTTCAGATGGAGCAAACTGCAAAGGTAAAGGTGAACAGCAAGAGAAGGCAACAACTTGCTCCGATTGGTCACAGCATATGGGCTATGTAATGTCCATGTATCCAAAATCCTACCATCTTAATCTCTTGAGGTAGAGTTTTCTTGGGACACATCAATGAATGCAGTGGTAGAGATTTATATTCAGGTTCGGGTACTCACTTGATCACTCGGACCAACCTTTGAACGAAACGGAAGATCGTGAAATCAAGCGACCAAAAGAGAAACAACTAGTTATGGAGGAAGACTTGAGCTTTGCGAAGCTGAATTTTGGTGGATTGAGCACATAATGGCAGTATGCTCAACGATCCTGGATAGGGGGTTCTATTGGGGAAAAATGTCTAACTAGTCCTAAAACTTTTAAGGTTTTCGAAATATAGTCCTAAAACTCTTGTACTTCGAACCGTAGGACTAAATGTTTAAGCCGTTACTGGGTTGTAGTTCTAAAATGCAAGCTGGCGGACGGAATAGTGACATGGATGGCTAACGATGTTAATTTAAAAAAAACGCTGACAGATCATCAAAACGACGTCGTTTTGATGCTTATCACTGACTTCTGCTTATGCGTGGCAGCTGGAACAATGAGAACACCACGCTCAGCTGGCAAATCAGCTCTCCTTGGAATAACATCCCTCACATCAGGATGGCCCTGGTTCTTATAAATCACAAAGTTCTCTGCGCAAACCAAAACCCCACTTGGTCCATCCCCACCTCCAGGCACTGTAACCAACATATTTGCACCGTTATCAACTCGCTCGACCACTTCCCGGAAACATGATTAAGCCCCGAGATCAAGTTCATAAAAAGTAAGATGCTTATGGGCCTCACTCGCAGCTTTGCCTTGCCTTGTTGAGTCTCCTAGGTCTACCTCGAGCTCGAGTAATCGAGCTCGGCTCGATAGCGGCAAAATGGGTTCTCAAACCCATAGTCAACACCGCAAATCGAATTAACTAAAGTATGTGACTTATGTGCCTCCAACGGAGACGAAATCGTCAACCTAGCAGCAGATCCCTATTCAAAACGTAAACTAACTGCTTTCGCAAGCAACGATCATAACCCCCTTTAGTGGTCGATAGCTAGGTCGATAGCTAGAGAACAATCCGGCGGTAGCCAGACTTCCCAAAAGTTTCCTGGTGAATTTTGTCGAAAACATTCTTTTCTTTATTGTAATCAAGGATAACGATTCGGCCCGAATCTGAACCAACGACGATGTAGTCCTTCTGAGCACCAGTGAGCTGGAACTGAGCTAAACCACGTATGGCGCCAAAGATTTCGACGGAGTGAAGAGTTTAAAGCTTACCGTTCTCGTCGGGGTGGAGGAGGGAGAGAATTTTGCCACGGGCGACGACGATTTCTTGGGACTTGCCG
Organism: Stellera chamaejasme; assembly: GCA_024586325.1. Lineage (NCBI taxonomy): Eukaryota > Viridiplantae > Streptophyta > Magnoliopsida > Malvales > Thymelaeaceae > Stellera > Stellera chamaejasme. The sequence continues at coordinate 4,059,484 of CM044982.1, read as the reverse complement.
CCGGAGAAGTTGCCATTACGCCTCTTCTTCTTCTTCTTCTTTCTGATATAAGCATCAAACCGACGTCGTTTTGATGATCTGTCAGCGTTTTTTTAAAATTAACACCATCAGTCATCCACGTCACTATTCCGTCCGCTAGCTTGTATTTTAGGACTACAACCCAGTAACGGCTTAAACGTTTAGTCCTACGGTTCGAAGTACAAGAGTTTTAGGACTACATCTCAAAAACCTTAAAAATTTTAGGACTAGATAGGCATTTTTCTCCTATTGTCATTTACCTGGTGCTCCGGTTGTCTCTCGTCCACTTCATTCAAACGAGAAAGGATTCCATGGAACAGGGACTAAGGAGTACTGGACCTTTCAATATTAGTATTTTATTAATGTAGTTGTTGTAGAAACATGGTAACTTGTTATTATGATTTGGTGGGATTTATAAAGGAAATAGACCCTCTTTTGCCCCCATTTGTTTTTCTAAGCAGGAATTTTCACCAATTGATTAGGACTTTCCAACTAAATAAATGTAGTGGTACTAAGTCAGAAACCAAGTCTGCTTAGAATTAAGGTATGAGAGGTGAAACTTCCTATGGGTCAGTTCACCCAACAAATTTCTTAAAAAAAAAATTCAACTTTTTCAACCTCATATCTCATAGTACATTTAACAACCTTAAATTCGTCATTTTTCTATAAAATAATATATTTTTTTAAATTTCTCTACTCACATATATCTTATCCATTAATTAAAATACATTTATTCAAAATCCCAAAATAAATTTCTCATCTGGCTGAACTGAGCCTATATAACAAAGTTTAAGGATAAGTAGTATAAACTTGGAAAGGCTTTGTGCGTAGAGTAGAGTAGATCTGACTGTGCTTTTCATTTCTCCTACGGCTACGAGTATACATACAGTCAATTCGACAGCCTGAATTTCCCCATTTAAAATCAACAAAATTACAGCGTACAGGGTATCTTCTTGAAGCAACAAGACTTTGTTTGCATTTCTCTCTCTCTCTCGACCGGACGAAGAGAGCAGGAAACAATCGTCGTCCCTTTCAAGACCTAATATTCGCAGAAATCAACAGCTCCCCGACTGTACAGTGACATCGCAACTGTTACACTCTCAATTGCTAATATCCTCTCTTCTTCGATTCCTTTGATCGAAGAAGCTGGAAACTGCAGAAATGAAGATTCGGAGCTGGGCGTTGTTCGCCCTTCTCTTTTCTCTTCTGCTGCTCAGCATTGACGCCTTTAAGCTGGGTCGAAGTCGACCAACCGAGAGAATTGCAGGTCAGATTTTGCTCCTGTTTTACTACCACTTAAAAGCTAAGATAAAGGAAACGACAGATCTTGCTCCCTGCTCTTCATTTTTCATGTTTTCTGCTGCAATTCTTTTTTTAATAGGCTCATATTAAGGGTCTGTTTAGTTTGCCCAACGTGCTTCAGCTATGAATTTAAGCCTCTCTCTCTCTCTCTCTCTCTCTCTCTCTCTCGAGTTGTTATGGATGGCTCGAAAGGTTACGCGGTAATATTCATTAGCATATCGCAACCTGTTCGTCATTATGTTAGACTCATGGTATTTCTCTCTCTCTCTTGTTTATCTCCCAATCATCATTGAGATTGTACTGCTTCTAGGATCTATAAGCTGGTTTCTTTACTACTACTATTTTCTTACCATATGTTGAATTTAAAGGTTTCTGAATCCAATAGTAAGATGCAGTAAATAATCTTGAATGTCAAGACATTTAAAATGTATGCTTGATTAGCTGGAACTGTCATGTGTTCTTCGTCTCCTTAGTCTGTTACATAGATGTCAAGGGCCCGGAATGTAAACAACCATGTGATGTGAAGTTACCATCAACTGATTGTAGATTAGTTCAGGTGGAAGACATGAAAGGAGTAGTTACAGCTTCAAAACAGTGAGTGTTTTATTTTTCCAGGGGGGATTGTGTCTGGCAATTGAGGCCTGTACGGTTTTCAAATAGAAACGTACTTTATGAAGGTTGATTCAAAATGAAGATGGCTTGTTGTTCATGGCATTCCTGCACTGAGACAGTGTATCCTGATGAAAACATTTCTGGATGTTTAAAAATGGAGAAAGCTTCAGATACAAAATTCATGTAATGTTTGTGTCTTCATCGTACTGTGACTTGGCTATCAAATTAGGATAACCTTGAATATAATGTCAGTTAAAGTCATACAACATCTGTCCATAACATTCTAAATGCTCGCCATCAATGTGTGACATTTATCATCAATTGCAGAATCCAGTTGCAATTTCATCATCTTAATCACAATGCTGTTTGAGAGATGCTGTTGTCAAACATACGATTATTACCCATACAGAAACTATGGTGGAATGTAATAGGAGTAACTGTCAAGTGGAATGATACTGTTGGGCGTTATGTCAGAAGTCAGAACTGATTTATTTGGTTGGTTTAATGCAGGTAGTGCTGGTGATGTGTTGGAAGATAATCCAGTCGGAAGGTTGAAAGTTTTTGTTTATGAGCTTCCTAGCAAATATAACAAGAAAATATTACAAAAGGATCCAAGATGTCTCACCCACATGTTCGCTGCTGAGATCTTTATGCATAGGTTTCTTTTGTCTAGCCCTGTTCGGACACTTAATCCTGAGGAAGCTGATTGGTTTTATACACCTGTGTACACTACTTGTGACCTGACACCTAATGGTCTACCTTTGCCATTTAAGTCACCTCGAATGATGAGAAGTGCAATACAGCTTATCTCTTCCAATTGGCCTTACTGGAATCGAACAGAAGGAGCGGATCACTTTTTCGTGGTGCCCCATGATTTTGGAGCATGTTTTCATTACCAAGTAAAATCCATTAACTTTTCCCAGTTCCTCTCGTTTGTTTCTGAATTTCTTTCATAAATTCTGTGGTTTATCAACAAACCCGTTTGTGCCGCTTCTTGCATCGAGTATCTTGAATGTTAATTAGATAGAGCTGCTTTGTTTTTTTGCAGTTTATCTTTCAAACTTCGGCTCATGACCTTTTGCAATTGTTATGTGATGGTATGCAGGAGGAGAAGGCCATTGAAAGAGGGATTCTTCCCATGCTCCAGCGCGCTACCTTGGTTCAGACTTTTGGACAGAGGAATCACGTTTGCTTGAAAGATGGTTCAATCACAATTCCTCCCTATGCTCCACCCCAGAAAATGCAAACACACCTCATTCCTGAGAAAACTCCAAGATCCATATTTGTTTACTTCAGAGGGCTGTTTTATGATGTTGGAAATGACCCAGAAGGCGGTTACTATGCAAGGTGTGTCTAGCTGTTGTAATCAGAGGCAAGCATTGTCTGCTGAACCAAGTGGTGTTAAAACACTTTTTTTTTGTAGTAGTGGTAGTAGTTGTGTTAAACACCTTTTAAATTTACTTCAGATGATGCTTAGAAATGTACTTTTTGACTTGGGTTGGATAACGTTTTTGCAGAGGTGCAAGAGCTGCTGTATGGGAGAACTTCAAGGACAATCCGCTCTTTGACATCTCGACTGAGCACCCTACAACATACTATGAGGACATGCAACGAGCCATCTTCTGCTTGTGTCCTCTTGGCTGGGCGCCATGGAGTCCAAGATTGGTGGAAGCCGTAATATTCGGATGCATCCCAGTTATCATAGCAGATGATATCGTTCTGCCCTTTGCAGATGCAATTCCGTGGGAGGAAATCGGGGTGTTTGTTGATGAGAAAGATGTTCCGAATTTGGACGCCATACTGACATCAATCCCACCAGAAGTAATCTTGAGAAAACAGAGATTGCTTGCGAATCCTTCAATGAAGCAAGCCATGTTGTTCCCCCAGCCTGTGCAACCAGGTGATGCTTTTCATCAAGTTCTGAACGGACTCGCTCGTAAATTGCCGCATGACAGAAGTGTTTACTTGAAGCCCGGTGAGAAGGTCTTGAACTGGACAGCCGGTCCCGTGGGCGACTTGAAACCCTGGTAACACTCCACCTTTGGGATTCCCATTTTTTAGGATCTTACTTTTTAGTCAAGGAACTTACTTACTGGATTGAGGACTTGTTGTAATTGAGCAGCACATCCTATTATACGGGGGGGGGGGGGGGGGGATGTAAATTTGGTTGTGTTTCATGTATTCCCATTGCCTAGTCTTGCGTAGAGCAGTCAGGGATTGAACCAATCTTTTCCCAATACAATACAACTGTTGTAAAGGATGCCTAAATTTCCCTAAATGACCTTGATTTTTGCTTAACTGTTGCTTGCAATCAGGGCCGGTTCCAAGGGTAGGTCCGAGGGGTCGCCGGGTTCCAAGGGTAGGTTCGAGGGGTCGCCGCCTAGGGTCTAACAGCTAAAGGGGTCTAAATTTGAAAATATATTCTATACAGTAAAATAATAATAATTAACTTTACGTTAATAATGATTTGACGAGCGACATATCCAAGGGAAAGAGAGAGAATTAGTATTTTTAATTTTTCCATGATCTCTATGAGCTTTCGACTCATTTTCTCCCAATCTCATTTAATTATTCTGTCTCTCCTGAGTTTGTAGCCTAGTGGCTAAGTTCATGAGACAAGGTGGATGTCTTGTATTCAAGTCTTCATCATCCTCAATCCCCTACCTCTAATGTATCAAAAAAACTTTTTTCAATTTTCCAACTAAACCTATCATTAATTCAAATGAAAAATATCATTTTCCCCCCAAAACTTCAATAATCACTTGTTAATTTTCATTTCACATTTTCTCATGGTGATTCATATGATGTTGATTTAAATAATTTATACTATGAATTAAAAGTGCTATAAATGACTTTGTCAACCTAGCCAATGTCAAGCCATTAAAATTTTTAAGTTTACAAAATCTAAATATTGTTATCCGAATGTTTCCATTGCTTATAAATTTTGTTTAACTGTGCCATTAGTTGAAAGAAACTTTTCAAAGTTAAAGTTGATAAAAACCTACTTGAGGTCATCAATGTCACAAGAAATGTTGAATGGTTTGACAATATTATCAATTGAGAAAGATTTATTATAAAGCATTAATGTTTATGATATTATTAATGATTTTGCATCCCGGAATACTCGTGAAAGCCGCTTTTGTGATTTAGTTTTGATTTTTTATTTGAAGGTGATAAGGGGTGATATTACAAGGAAATTTTTAGATAATTGACAGTATTGATAGAAGTTGAAGGAAAATTGTTTTATTTTGTATGAATTTTTATTTGAAAAGATGCTATTTATTATTTTTTAATAATATTTTTATTTTTTATATGAAATTATATTTTCAAAATTTTATAAATGAGATTCCATTTTTTTATTTTAACTAGGGCCATAGAATGTTAAGAAATTGATTGCAATAGAAACTATTGACTCGAGGTTTACGTGAAAGAGAAAGCGTTTGAATGCTGCTTGCCACGTGGCTGCCCCTGCCTTTTCTTTCTGTCTGTGACAAGGACACGTGGCTTAAGGTGGACATTCCAGAGCACTCTGGAGAGTTGAAGCTTGTAGATTTAGCCGACCAATGTCATTACCACCCGGAGCTGGATCTACAATATAATCTGTCAAGAGAAACGAGTGAGAACCCAGAAACGGAAAATAAGAGAAAGCAAGCTCTTGAGGTTTAAAGAGCAGAGGGTGATGGCAGTGGAAGGAGGTGTGTTAGCAGTTGGAAGATGGTGGAGAGTTGCGGGTTACGAGGGGCGAGGAGGGCGGCGGCTGCAGGGCCTGCGTTTCTTAGCCTCTAAAGCGGCCAACCGTGCCGCTGTTCATGGCCTCAAACATCCCCTCAAGGACACCATCAGCACAAACGTATGTACTCACTCCTAGTAGATTCCAATTGGAGATCGTTGATGTTGATCCTGTCCTGAACTTAAAAAAAGTGTGATTCATTATTTTGTGCTAAATTAATGTGCAGGAAGAGATTGAGAAGGAGATAGAGAAAGCCAAAGAAGAGAAGCTGAAGAAGAGGAGAGAGGTGGAGGAAGCTGTCAATTCCCAATCCCAACCAAAGACTTCTCAGGAATGAACCGAACTCACCCCCTACCAGTTGTAATTAATTAGTTCATCACTTTGTGTCAAAATGACATGACAAGTTTCAATTGTTATTGCACAAACATTAGTGACCCGAACAGCAAGTCTCACATCAAGTTTTGTAATCCACCCTTAATCACAGGACCTCTCTCCCATAAGCCTCCCCATCGGATCTCCGGCGCCCACCATGGACTGGAAATCCGGCCTCATGCTTTCTCCGGCGACTTCCGCCTCCTTAAAACAGTAACTCGGCGCTTGCCAATCAGCATCGTCCAAAACCGCCCCTACCTCAAATGTCATCACATGAGCCGTATAACCTGAAAATTTTATTAATTTCAGCGTTTAATTAACCCCTAATCATCGCTACTGTACCGATAATTAGTTCACGAGTCGACCTGTATAGAAGACCCAATGCACAGGCCTTTTGGTAGCTACGTCTTCATAGTACCAAATGAAGTCGACTTTCTCCCAGACGTTGCAGAGAAACCCATCGACGTGTGCCTGGCCGAGGTAATTGGCGCCGTCGAGCCAGTTGGGTCGGAGGATTCCGACCGGGAAGTGGAGGACACGGCATTCGCGGTCGGAGTCGAGGGTGTAGATGTAAGAAGTGCCGTTGTCCCACTCGAGATCGTAGAGGAGCTTGCCCAGCTGGTTCTGGATGATGTTGAAGTTGCGGCCATTGGGCCAATCGTACCAGAGGTCGACCTTCTGGAGTGTTCCGCTGCTGTTCATGAACAGGACCGCGTGGAACTGGTGCGGCCAGATTGCCGGAGTTGGGTCTCCGGATTCTGAATTCACCGCCGATAAATTGAAAAACAAGCAAATGGCAACGGATAGGAAGGGAGAGGTGGGTTTGATTCTTGGCCTCATCTCTTCTTTGTAACTGGAGATTTTGATTGAATGTAGCGAGTCGCAGACCAAGATAGGGCGACACTTCTTCTTCTTCTTCAAGTTGAATGAATACATTAAAATTTTCATTTTAGCCCAACAACTTCATTTCGTCGTGCATTTCGATCCTTAATCTTATTTATTGTACTACTCCATCGTTGTATTGTATCATATGTGATGTGATGAAGGAAGACACTGATTCATAACTGACCAGAATCATTGTCATTGCCCTACCATACGATGGTCCCCTAAGAGAGAGCTGCATCCAAAACAGAGCTGCATCCAAAACGGTGCTTGCCTTGGGAAATAGAGGGGCACTCCATCGATCTAAATTCACAAACTACGGTAAAATGATACTATACTACTATAATAATGGATACCGCGAAAGGGCACTATGCTATAATACTATATAAGATAAGGTTTCCAAAAATCCACAAAATTGAGAAATCGAAAAATTGAGAAATCGAACCGAACTGCATGATTCGAAATCAAAAAAATCCGTGAACCGAAGAAATCGATAACCCGTGTGTTCTAATTTTAGAAACCCGCGGATACCCGAACCAATCCGCATATGTCTATTTACAAATAAATTATCTAAAATTGCTTACTTCATCTCAATTTTCCTTTAAATTTCTTTTATATTATGTGTGAAAACTCATTTCATACAACAATAATATATGATTTGTAATATTATATTATTATTCTATTTATGCAAACTACTTTTCTTCATTTTGATGCTTTAGATATGTATATTTATGATGCAAAATTTTAGAATATCTCCAAGTAAATTGAAAATTTTTATAGAATAATTATACTTAGGAATACTCGCGGATACCCGCGATCCTAGCTGCAAAAAACCGTGAAAATCGGGTACCCGCATTTAGGATACCCACACTCAGTGGGACGGATACTATTTTTCTCATTATACGTCGGGGCTACGTCCCGTGGACGCCCCTAGTACTATAATGCTATAAAATGAAGGATAAAATCTCCGCACAATCACAGGGTTGTGATCATTTGCCTTGGCCGCCACTTGCATTGAAATAGCTATGACATTGACCGCCACAAGTAATAGAAATGAATCACAAGTTAATTCCTTTTTTATTTTGGAGAAAAATGAGCATAAAAAGTGAGCAGAAAATGTGGGATATTCCTAAGAAATAAAAAATTTATAAAAAAAAAGGAAAAAAGGAAACGTGAAAATTATTTTAAAATTTACCAAAAAACTATTTTTTAATTACCCAAACCAACTAATTTATGATGAATTGATTACATATTTAATACTCAAACTATCCCAAAGTTCTTTTTTATCCCAAAGTTCTTTTTTTACCTAAAATAATTCCTTAAAAGGAAAACTAAAGCAACTAAAAAGGTAATTTGCCATTCGAAAAAACTAGAAAAAGGTAACTTATTTCCCTAAAAAAAGTTATCTCTTTTTAAGTTGCAAAGAATTGAAGTCTTTTTTGTTCATGAAACTCTCAAATTTACCTTAATACACCGTCTAAAAAATCTACCTCTCTAAAAAGGCATGTTCAATTTAATGAAAAAAATGGCGAATTAAATTGATGAAATTTTTTTTCTCCAAAGAAACCAACACCGTGATCTCAAAACTCATTATCTTTTGTCCAATCAAACTTTTTGACACAATTTAAGGGTGTGCTTAGGGGCGGATGCAACGTATAATGAATGAGTGGTGTCAAGTGCCACCATTCAAAAAATACAAACTCTTATTTAGGTATTAGTATTTTTATAGACAGTTTTCAAAAATCTATTATGACACCACTAATTATAGAGTTTTATTATGACATTACCTAAACTCAATATAAAATGACACCATTCAATAAGAATTCTGAATCCGTCCTGGGTGTGCTCACCATGTTTTTGTTTGATAAATAAATTGTGTTTAGAATTATGTATGGATGTGATGCTTATGAAAAAAGTTTTAACGGATAGATAATTATCAGATGTTTTTATGGAGTCCGTATATTTACCACATATGTGAAAAAACACATACCTAAATGTACTACTAATTAACTAACTCAACTAACTAATCTATTAAACTAAAAGACTAAAAACCCCTCTGTAGAGATTTATTAATAGGGTAAATTTGACATTTTCATGGTATGTGTTTTTCCACATATGTGGTAAATAGACACCCACGTTTTTATGTGTGAGCTCACTTAAATTTTTTGAAGGGGAATATACCCCTAATAACGAAATTGGACAAGTTAATCTGTTAATCAAATGGAAATTAGTGTGCGATGGTCGGTGACTGTGCAAAAGCAATGCTTCGGTTTCGCCATTTGATTGCCTTGTGGCTCACTAGGATGGACGGCCCGTACTCATCACGGCCCGTCACCGTAGACGCACCCTTGCCAAATTGGGACAATTTTCAAATGTCCGATGGTGAATTTGTATTCCTTGCAGGATTTTTTAAAAACGGTCAAAATCTAAATAGTCTGACATCACAAACAGACCCGGAATTAAGCAACTTGTTATTCTCCTCTGATCCCATCCTGCTGCTCAGCAGTCAACACCGCGTTAGGGTTTGCAATTTTCCATTTTCGTTCCCTGATTTTCATTTCTTTCGCTGTGGATCACTTCTCTTCCACCCGTAACAGAGGTAATTCTTCCCGGCTCGCTCCGGTTTCGTTTCGGTTTCTTTCTTTTTTGCTCCATGTTTATCTTGCTCTTGTTCTTGTCGCTTGGGAATTTCTCTGAACCTGCTTTAATTTCAGTGGTAAGCTTTGATGGATGCTTGTTACCTTTCTTGATTTAGTTTCCTGTTTCCCCGGTGGAGTTATTCCGCGGGATTTCTGATTTGGGGTTTTTTCCCTGCAGTGGAAGGGGTTCAAGTTGGGGTCTTTGGCACCATTCAAAAGCCGTGTTGGTGTTGGTTTGGTGCATACTGTCTGTCTAACTTGTTCAGCATTGGGTATCTTCCGTAGTTCAGTCAATGTTGGTCAATTGGGTGTTGGATTTTGGGGATTTGATGTCATCCAGTAGATAGATTGCTGCAGTTACTTACTTGTTCGCTGATTCATCAGATTGTTTAATCTGACATCCTTGGCTTCACACTTGGATATTCAACTTTTCTTGGGCTGCATTAGGTTTTAAGCTCAGAATGGATAATAGGAACCGGCCAAATGACCATTTGGGAGTGAACAAAGTGGGAAAGAATATAAAGAAGAGTCCATTGCACCAGCCCAATTTCGCAAATAACCCTCCAAGGCAGCAGCCTCAGCCTCAAGTTTATAACATTAGTAAGAATGATTTTAGGAACATAGTTCAACAGCTTACGGGTTCACCAGCTCATGATCTGTTGCCTAGACCTCCTCAAAATCCACCAAAACCCCAGAGTATGAGGTTGCAGAAGATAAGGCCTCCTCCTTTAGCACCCATTAATCGACCCCACATTCCAGCACAGGTTGCAGTCACAGCACCGGCTCCAGCACCCATGCTAGCTCCAGCCCAACGTCCTATGCCGGGACAAGTTCCTGCCCCAGCTGCTTACAACAGTAATGTGCCTAGACCTGCTCAGTTTGGACATCATCCACCAGCAATGCCACGGCAAATGGCTCCTGGGGATTCGGTTTGGGCAAATACTGCTGAGTCTCCCATCTCTGCTTATATGCGTTACCTGCAAACTTCAATGATGGAACCAAGTCCTGGTGGATACCAAATTCCTCACCAGCCATACCTACCATTTCCTGGTCAACCCCATTCTCATGGACCATCATCAGGTTTGCTTCCCAGTCCATCAATGCCACCTCTGCCCTCCCCGAGAGGAGTTAATGGTCCAATGCCACATATGCGTATTCTTCCTTCTCCGAGAATGTTTGGTCATGCTCAACCAATGCCAAATCTGCCCTCACCACGCATGAATGGGCCTGGCTTATTACCCTCTCCTACTTCGCAGTTCCTTTTGCCATCACCAACTGCCTATATGGGCTTGTTATCTCCACGCTCACCTTATCCGTTGCTTTCACCTGGGGTGCAGTTCCCTCCAATGACACCCAATTTTGCCTTCTCACCAATGCCTCAGTCTGGGATTTTAGGTCCAGGGCCTCAACCTCCACCTTCTCCTGGCCTTGCATTTCCCTTATCACCTTCAGGATTCTTCCCCATATCAAGTCCAAGATGGAGAAATCAATAGTGCAGGGCATACACTTTTGGTCAGAAGTTCTTTGCTTGCATGAGAACTGGGAAAATCACTGATGCATGCTAATATCATTGAATGACTGATGCATTTCTTACTCAGTAGTGTAACTACGGTGGGGTGCATCACCATTTTGAAGCTTCCCAGTAACTCCTTCATTGTCCTTTTTGCTAATATTGTTTTTTCATCTTTGCTGTTGATATCTCTTTTGAATGTTTTGCTGAAGTTAGAGGGTTAACAGATGCATTATTGCAGTAGTTGATGTAGGAATACAGTGAAGATCAGACAGTTTATATGAATTGCTGACAGTTGCTGCAACAAGAGTGTGCAGTGACTTGTAAGAAGCTTGATCATAGACATCAAAGATTTACAAGTAGGCAGTTTAGTGAAGAAAATATTCTTGTTGTACATTGGATGTCTATAGGACTACAGTTGTGAGGTTAATTCTTCTGTCTTCGGAAATAATGTACGCAATCCATGTTAATCGTTCGTGTTCCATGTCATGGTGTAGCTGTTAAAGTTTCAGTGTCACCTCCATTTCTAAATTTTGTTGTTGATGTTGTGCCTAAATGTGTGATCAAGTTGAAGATTGGAAAAGGGGTTTAAAAGATAGCGACTCAAGCAGTAAAGTTTTAATCATGTGTTCTTTTGATATTAAAAAAATAAAAATAAAAATTTGTGATATTCTTCCAAATTTACTACCCTTCACTTTCTCTATTTTGCCTACAATTGCGACCTTGTTCAAAATGACAGGCCTGATGATCCAAAACTTAGCTGGCTGTTCTTTGGGATTATTCATTAAATTCACCAAGCATAAAACACCGCACAAAAAATAAAAAACCCCAGACAGGAAATTATCATAACCCTTCTCCTTCCAAGTTTACAGCAGTTCGTATCATTTTCAATCTCATCAAGATTTAATCTTCGCAGACTAAAGCAGTTCTCCGCTCTTATTGGTAGCATGAGGGCTTCCCAAACAGAAGGAAGCTTGTACCAAGTACTCCTCTGTTACAAACAAACATAACTTTCTGGTAGACAAACATGGTAGGTAGTTCTACTGATTTCCAGCTATTGGAGCATTGCGACCCTTTTTGAAATCATCCCAACCTCTTACCCATGGCTGCCCAGGGGTTGCCCGTGTTTCAGGTGAAGCATGGCTGTCGAGGTTTTTCAATACCTTCTCTTTAACAGCGGAGAAGACCTGTAAAAGTAACAAGCATCATGACCAAGTTAGAAGAATAGATACATACACCAAGCGATTTCGCAGGTACTTCATAAGGTATCTGACCGGGTTAATGCTAACTGTCTCTGGTGGCCGCTCCTGACCAGTTAACCATTTCCAAAGGTCTGGGTTTTCCTGAAATAACAGAAACAGATATCAGGAAAACTAGAAACTTGAACTGAAAAATATACACGACAGACTTATTTATCCATTTTGAGATTTTGCCAACTAATTTTCAGCTCTCACTACATATAACAGAATTTCCAAAGGTTATAATGGATCACTGCACATGTTTAACTGCAAGAGACAGAATTGTCCTGTGTTTTCATTAGAAAATCCTGAAAATTGCCTTCGCATGAGCTAATGCATATGAGTTGACCCACTTCAAAAAATTATCCTTTGGGCAACATATGAGTAAAACTTTCGCCCTATGTGCAACTCAATAAAACAAACCTGACCTGGAAACAGCTAACTTTATACACTGAACAGATGGCAATAATAATAATCTATGGGCATGGCATGGCACAAACAAGCGTAGTATCTGAAAATGTCCTTCCATTAGGAGTAGTAAAGTAACTGTTGGTTGATATCAGATTGCTTGGTGATTTAGTTAATCAAGGTTAAATCGGTGCACTGCTATAATCAGAGCAATCTGAGTAGAACTCCTACAAACAATTGCTTGATTCGATCAAATAGAGTTTTTCTATAAAATTGTCAACAACATGATATCCACGATATCTAGAAACCACCATGCATCTGTAGAAATATGAGCAGTATAACAATTAAAATGTATCTTCTCTCGACGGAATAAATCTCAAGCAATATCGGGAAATTCAATCCATCAGTTAGACCGGGCGGTAAGCATGGCAAGATCAAGTGAGGTTGGAGTACACAAAAGGCAATATAATGGAAGAATACCAAATCAAGGACATGAACAAGAGCTTTAATCCCATCCTGATCCATAGAGTGAATGTTGTCTTCCACCCACTTGCCAAGAACCAAATCCAGTTCTAGAAACCCCCTCTGCTTGCTCCTATACAACAGCCTACAAACCATGGGAAAATCAGAAAAAAAAAAAAACAGAAACTGCATGAAACCCAATTCAACAAGAGCCTGCCACACCTGTTAAACAGCCGCCTCTTGCTTTCCTGATCGGAGAAATCGATATCAACAGATTGAGAAGTGCCAGAACAAAACCGTGAAACGAAACCGCACTGAGGCCTGAGAAGTAGAAACGAGCAGACGGAGATAAGACAAAGGGAATCGAAGTAGAGAGAGATATGGGGGAGAGAGAGAGAGAGAGATATGGGAGAGGTGATGAGTATGCCTGAAAACGGCGGCCGGCTGGGAGGAAGCGATGTCGGAGCTGAGGATTCTGTGAACGTTGATCAGTGCCCTTCTTAGGCTGCCCATCTCCTTGGAATTTTTTGCTCCTGAACTGAATTTTCCAAGAACAAATGCTTGATTGGTCTTGAACTCTGATGCTGCATCAACACGAAGGCCCTTGTTGCTTCTTCCAACGCCCCGTCGTCGTGGCCTTCTCTGATCCGCAAGGGAAAACTGGCTGGCTGCAGCGTCGATGTTGGTTGTATGGAAGGGAAGCTTTTTCCATTCGTAATATTTGCACCATAAGTCCCAGACCTTTTAGTTCTATTGAAACTACATCCCTAACCTCAGTTTAATTGCATATACACCCATGTCTTAATAAACATGGTGGATGCATATTGATCCAAATTTTGATAGTGTGGAATTTGAATCCATGAGAGGACGGGGGAATAGTATATACTAGTTCTGAATAATATATACAAGTTCTAGTTAAATGCTTTGCACGAGTTTTTGAGGGAAAAAATTATATGATTCTGCAATAGTGTTTATACAATCACAACTATAAATAATAGAACCATAACAGAGGAAGTAATGGTAGAACGTTTCATGTATATGTGGAAGTAATGGAGGTAAGAATGATCAAGAATTAAAAGTGTTCTTCTTAGCAATAATTTATGTTAAGTAAATTATATGCATATCGTAATTTAAGTTTTGTTTAATAAAATAAGGTAAGGATCAAGAGTAATTTTACGTAAAGCTATATACTAAAAGGCACATGTGGTAAATAAAGTGTAGAGCCACCTGGATTCAACACAAAAATAAAAAATCATGGGGTGTTAATTCGATAGTGTTACAAACACAAGTAAGAATGCATTAAAATTATTTATCTGTATATAATCAGACAAGGACCATACACAAACACAAGTAAGAATGCACTGTTTAAAAAAAAAAATGCTAAACCAACTCGAATCTGCCATAATAAAAACTTAGATCTTTTTTAGGTTCATCCTACCCTACAGATTACAACACTTATATTGTACCCTGCAGAAGAGCCTGCATCTTTGGGGTGAAACTCCAAAAACGTAGTCCTGAAACCATTAAAGACCAATGCACAGGTTCCACACAGGTTCCAATCAGTTGTGTAGAGAAGAGCTTAAAAGTTTATTTGGCGTCTTTCAGCAAAAAACTCCCCTGTTGTGGACTGATCCGGGAGAAGCGCTAGCCAGACACCGGTGTCAGCAGCATCCTCTGGTGAAATGTTGCCGGCCCAGCCGGTCATTGCTGTCTTCACCCATCCAGGACAATAACAGTTCACAGATATTTTCTCACCTTCTGGCCGTTCAGATAGTTCTTTGGCTATCAATCTTGTGTAAGCATTAACAGCGAGCTTCGACAAAGAGTAATCAGTGAATGTCTTAGGCCACCCACCTGACTCCCAAGTGCCTTCTTGGACTTGAAAAAATGCTGAACCAACTCGAATCTGCCATAACAAAAACTTAGATCTATTTTAGGTTCATCCTACCCTACAGATTACAACACTTATGTTGTACCCTGCAGAAGAGCCAGCATCTCTGAAGTGAAACTCCAAAAACGTAGTCCTGAAACCATTAAAGACCAATGCACAGGTTCCACACAGGTTCCAATCAGTTGTGTAGAGAAGAGCTTAAAAGTTTATTTGGCGTCTTTCAGCAAAAAAATCCCCTGTTGTGGACTGATCCGGGAGAAGCGCTAGCCAGACACCGGTGTCAGCAGCATCCTCTGGTGAAATGTTGCCGGCCCAGCCCGTCATTGCTGTCTTCACCCATCCAGGACAATAACAGTTCACAGATATTTTCTCACCTTCTGGCCGTTCTGATAGTTCTCTGGCTATCAATCTTGTGTAAGCATTAACAGCGAGCTTTGACAAAGAGTAATCAGTGAATGTCTTAGGCCACCCACCTGACTCCCAAGTGCCTTCTTGGACTTGTTGCAAGAAAGTAGAGAGTGTTCTCTCTATCAGTTCCTCAGTAAGTCTATCTAAACTGCCCAGTTCCTCTCTCAAAAGTACATCTGCAATTCTCTGCAACAGAAAACCTAATCTGGCTTAGATACGATTATAGTTTGCATCAACTCTTTCGATACCAAAGTAAAACAACAGCTAAGAAAAGCTATAAATTTTCAATATTAGTAGATGTGGATGGGAGCACCCAACAAATGTCTTCAGAATTCATTCACTCAATTTTGTACTAATACAGCTTTGCAATAGACAATGCTTCCCATATATCAGGCAATAAAAACTGTAACAGATAAATAGATAACAATGGAAAATGTCTTGATGATTAGACAAAGGCATAGAAGCTGCCAGTCAGAAGAGCAGCAGTACATGGGAAAAAGGCAGTGACTAAAATCTAACTGAGTATCATATACTATGATTGTTTGCTCTTAGATTCCAGATCAAGAAAGACCCATAACAATCCTTTATGTGATACTGTAGTTGGCAGTTGGCTACTGCTTCCATGGGGAATAATTTTTCTTTCATAAATGACACTACACCAGGCCGTATAGCCGGAAAGATTAAGATGCTGGGACATTTCCATGGGGAGAATATAGGGAAAATTGAAAAACACAACTCTGGGTACCAGACTAAAAGTTTCAAGCACATGAGATGCAGGAAAGAAACTGCACCATTTTATTAAAAGCAAAGTACCTTCCTATGTAGCAAAAACATAGATTTATGCAAGCCCCCCTTACAGTTGTGGAAGAAAGCTTCAGTAATCAAGAAAAGAGCACAAATAAAGGAATTATACAAATATCAAATGAATGGCTAACTTACATTGCGTCGACCATTTAGTCTCCCTAGACGTGAGCTCACATTAACAATTCGTGCACCTGCTGAAGAATGTCTCATTAATGGTATCATGGCTTTAATAATGTTTTTAGTGCCATAATAGTTGGTGGCAACCACCTGCTGAGCAAACTCTACACTATTGTCAAATCCAAGATTGTAGTTAACACCAGCATTGTTTATCTGCATTTAAGTTTATGTAAATGCCAAGAAAGGTCAGAGGCTGATCAAGTAGCAATAAAGCCAAAAACACAAAAGAAAGAGTGCAGGATGTAAGAATTAAAACTAATTTGTGTGTGGAGAAGGTGGAACTGACTTAGTTCAGACTCTGGATTTCTTACCAAAATATCTATGCCTCCATAGCGTCCTTTTATCCAGTCAACGAACTGCAAAATTGATCCAGAATCCACAATATCAAGTTGACAGACCTCAACATTGAAACCTCCTTCTTGTAAGACTTTAGCTGCCTCAACACCAATGCTTAAGTTCCTAGATGTCAAAACAACCGTCAATCCATGTTCAGCAAGTTGCTTCACAATCTCGAACCCAATTCCTCTGTTAGCACCAGTTACGACTGCGATAGTTTCTCGAGACCACCACCTGCAACAGAACCATGTATGCACTTTTTTAATTTAAACAATGAAGTACAGAGATGGTTGAGCATTAAGCAACTGCCAGGAGGAAGAACCGTCTGTGTGTATTTTCAAAATGCAGGCACAGGGATGATACTCAGAAGGAGCTGAACTTAGAGGATAGAAACAATAGGTAAGATAATGCAAGTCCACAAATGGCACCCACTAAGCTGATGCAGAGACAGAGATCAGCAAAAGCTAACAACAGAAAGACGATACGTTTTAACAAGCAAAAGTAGAAAACTTTAATCGCTGTAAAAGAAAGAGGAGAGTAACATAGTATGTGAAGAGTGGTAGAAATCCCAGTCGCAATTGTCCTAATTCAGGTATTGAAATGTGTTCGCTTTCGCGAATAAAATCAGAAAATCAATTGAACAGCAAACAAGAGAAATAGAGCAAGAGGAGGAAATAATGTTGGAGAGTGAGAATACAGGTGATGATCTGGATATGGGATTGTTCTGAGGACTGAAATTTCTTGGAGTCTTTTATCTCTCCTCTCTTTCGCTCTCTCCTTTTTCCCCGTCATGTCCCGACGGTTGGCTTGGCGACACGGCGGGGGAAGTAGTGGAAGTTATTCCGGTCCGTCGCCGACGAATAATCAGCCGGTTCAAACTCGATTCTTCAAAAGAATCAAAACTGGGCCGTTGGTGTGGACTTAGGCCCATGAAAGGCCCACGATCACGAGATTGGGATAATTACGCACGCCCACCGGCCCACGATCACGAAGTCCATAATAATCCCTCCGTGTTGTCCTATCCCATTCATTATCCGCACCCAGGCCAGGGTAGGGATGTTCTCAGCAGTTTCCATCTTGATATTGCACGTGAAAGTTGAAACACACACACACTTCACTCACTCAGTTGGGTGGGATAATTTGCTCTGCTCTGCTCCGCTCCTGAATTACGCCAGTTTTCCTGTCTCCACTCTCCCGTTATCGCAGGCTCCATCCTTTCCTGCACATTCAAATCAAATCCTACCCTGAAAAGGGAATTTGTTTGGGAAGCAGTGCCGATTTCGTTTCCGTTTCCTGTTCCTTTGGAATTTCAAGTTTTGATTTTCACTCGCCGAGGGCGAAACCAGTAAATTTAACTCTATTTTCCAGTCAAAATCATTTGGATCCTTCCTTTCCGTTTAATTCCTGGGTATATTCCTCTTCCTCAGTCGATGGTGGGTTTTTTGTTTATCATCTCGATACGAGAGATTGCATTCGGCGAGACGACGGGGAAGAGGTGAGTGTGGGTTTGAGGTTGTGTTTGCCGTGATCGTGTTTGGAATGTCCGGGCCAGCGGGTCGGGCGGTGGAGCATGTCGGTCACCAAATGCCCAAGATGGAGGCCAAGTCCAAACCTGACCTGGCCAAGAAATCCGGATCTGTCACCTTGGATCACGTCCTCCTGGCGTCGCGGGAGACCAAGGAGGAGAGGGAGTTGCGAATCAGGAGCTTGTTTAATTTCTTCGATGCCGCGAATGTGGGCTACTTGGATTACGCGCAGATCGAAAGGGGTTTGTCGGCTCTGCAGATTCCGGCAGAGTACAAGTACGCCAAGGAACTGCTGAGGGTCTGCGATGCCAACCGAGATGGCCGGGTCGACTACCAGGACTTCAAGAGGTATATGGACGCTAAGGAGCTGGAGCTCTACCGGATTTTTCAAGCCATTGATGTCGAGCATAATGGCTGCATTTTGCCTGAGGAGCTCTGGGATGCCTTAGTCAAGGCTGGTAAACTATACTTTTCACATTCTGATTTCAAATCTCTGTTAGTAATTCCAACTCATGGTATTGATGAGTCAGGTTGTTGTGCTGGGCAGTTTGACACACAACTCAAAATAGCTTAACTATGGGAACGTATACTTTTTTGTGAGTTATTCTCAGAATCTGGGTATGGTCAAGGCGTGAGCAAACAATTGTTTGTGCACTACAGCTGGTCTTGTGTTTTTTGAATTGCGAAACACTATGGCTTAGGTATGTTTGCTTGGCTGCATTTGCATACAATCACAGTTCATTTTTGTTCGTTTATGGTTGTAAAATAAATCACTCAATGAACTGTGATATCACGCAAATTGCAGCCAAATAAACATTTTATATGGCTTTCCTATGGATGTCTAGTTCGTGCCTCAAAATATGAGGTATACAGTATGGGTCTTTCCTCCATCATATTGATTGTGTCCTTTTGTATTTTTAAACTTCCTTAAAGTACATGCCAATGTTCAGTCTACCTGATTTTTCGAACCATTGATTATTGGGATTCTTCCTTTCCTCCACTTGTTTGACTATTGAAATCAGAAATTTTGGTATTTTGGCTCTGTTCTTTAGGGGGGGGGAAATGGAGGAAAAGTTTAAGGTTTAAATTGGAGAGGCAAGATGAGAGGAAAATTTAAAAAGTTGGGGAAATTTGGGGTAAAGAACACGAATGCATGGCCTGTAATGGAAAGGGGGTGGGACTTTGAATAGGGTTTAGATTAATCTGGTTATATGTTATGTTCATCTTATAAGTCCTGGCAGCTTGTATTTTGCAGGAATTGAGATAGACGATGAAGAACTTGCTCGTTTTGTGGAACATGTGGATAAGGACAATAATGGAATTATAACATTTGAAGAATGGAGAGATTTCCTACTACTCTACCCTCATGAAGCTACTATTGCGAATATTTACCATCACTGGGAAAGGGTTTGCCTTGTAGATATTGGAGAACAAGCTGTTATACCTGAAGGTATCAGTAAGCATGTCAAGAGAAGCAAATATTTTATTGCAGGAGGAATAGCAGGTGCAGCTTCTCGTACTGCAACAGCTCCTCTTGATCGCCTAAAAGTAGTTTTACAAGTTCAGACAGCAAATGCTTCAATCATACCAGCCATCAAGAATATATGGAAGCAAGATGGTGTCTTGGGGTTTTTCCGTGGTAATGGGTTAAATGTTGTGAAGGTGGCTCCTGAAAGTGCCATTAAATTTTATGCATATGAAAAGTTGAAGGATATGATTGGAGAAGAAAATGGTGATATAGGTGCTGCTGGCAGACTATTGTCTGGTGGAATGGCAGGTGCAATAGCACAAACTGCTATCTATCCATTGGATCTTGTGAAAACTCGCTTGCAGACATGTGCTTCAGAAGCTGGGAAGTCTCCCAGGTTAGGGAAACTAACCAAGGACATATGGGTTCATGAGGGACCCCGAGCATTCTATAAAGGTCTGGTACCGTCCCTTCTTGGGATTATCCCTTATGTGGGAATTGACCTTGCCGCCTATGATACTTTTAAAGATATGTCAAAGACGTACATTCTTCATGACACTGGTAGAGCACTAGCACTCTTACTTTCTGCTTTAAGCTTCTGTCTCAGTTTCAATTTATAATCTTATTCTGAGAGTTCATCTTCTCTTGTAGAGCCTGGTCCTCTTGTGCAACTAGGGTGTGGGACAATATCAGGAGCTCTTGGTGCAACATGTGTTTATCCTTTGCAGGTTGTTAGAACGAGGTACCTTATCAGTGTGGCAACTGTTTCTACTTCAGTTCTCTCTCGTTTGTTCCACAACTTATTATACACAATGGTAAGTTGCGCGTTACACTTATCTTTTTCCTGCTTGAGGTCAATCGATTTCCTTTTCTCTTTGCCTTCCAGATTGCAAGCACAGCCATCAAATGTTGATGCGGCTTACAAGGGAATGTCTGATGTATTTTGGAGAACCTTCCAGAATGAAGGTTTAAGAGGGTTCTATAAAGGACTCTTCCCTAATCTTCTCAAGGTTGTTCCAGCTGCAAGCATAACATATATGGTCTATGAATCTATGAAGAAGAGCCTAGAACTTTAAGCAAGAAGCAATGCGCTGATGCATGATAGGAAAAGGTCCAGAAAGTTGATGATGAAAAGAAAAGAAAAGAAAAGAAAAATACAAGTAGTATATCATTGAACACGTAGGGTGACATTATTGTTGAGTTAGTATATCATAGGCGAACTTCTCCCTCTTTGAGAACGGGAGACAGAATTTTGTAGCCAAAAATCCAGCGAGGCTTATTTACTAATGGACTTTTTAGATGTTGAGACGGATATAATACGACATGTCCAGTTGAAGGTTCTAGTTCTGTCTCTGTTGTCCACTGCAGCTTTCCAATTCAATCACCCTCTTTAAACTCGTGCTTTTGTGCATGTTCGTTCCGGCTCTGTTTGAAATGTGTCGAAGTGGAAGCTACTTGCATTGCATAGTCTGTTTCGATCGTTCAAATTAATTGCAATTGCGAAAACATACTATTAGTAACGAACAGGGCCTTGAGTTATTGTGGCAGTATCAATGCCACCAGAACACATGTCAAGTTTTAATGGTTTGTTCAATTAACTCGAACCAACTCGAAGGCTTGCAATGTAACCGAGGAGGAAATCTACCCTATGTGTGAAGCTTCTCCAGAGACTTCGATTCATATCCTTCGTGATTGCAGTGTGGCGATGGAAGTGTGGGATGCGAGCGGCCAGCAGCATTTCCGCCAAGATCGAAGCGACTCTGTCAAGGAGTGGCTCTTCCATACCCGAACTATGCTATCGGAGGAGGGATGGGGTAAGTTCGTCATTTCTGCATATCTGATTTGGAGGAATAGAAACAATGTAACTCATGGGAAGACTAGGTGGACCGTATCGAGTTTTTTGTGGATGCTATCTAAACAGGTTATGGAGATGAGATGTCTTGCGGAGATATGCCCATCTTCGTGCCCTTTTACAAACCGGAAACCACCACCTCCAGGTTGGATGAAGATAAATACTGACGCAACCATTGATGTGAATGGGTGGATTGGTGTTGGAGTGGTGATGAGAGACGAAAGGGGGAATGTAGTTGCGGCTCTGATGGCTAAGATCAGAGGGCTTCCAGACGTTTTTTCATGGTGAAGTCATAGCTATCAGAGAGAGTCTACGCCTGATTCCGAAGTTGCAACCAAAGAAGATTATCCTTGAATCCGATGCGCGAGCGGTCGCCAAGGCCCTTCTTACACCGGGTGTTGGGGAATCAGAAGCAGCTCTCAACATCAAATATTTCATTCCTATGTTTTTTAAGGACTTGGTAGTCTTGGATGTAATGCCCTAACTAGCGCTTCTCACTGCAGGCTTTTTATTTTTTTCTAAGGTTTTGAGATTTTCTTCATGGTTCTTTTGTGCCGTTGTATCTCATATAGTGAACCAGTCCTAAGTTAGTATTAGGCTAGATGCCCGCAGTTCTTCTGAGAAGTTTTTGGGGATACTACACTCGTACCCACCCCCTATCAAAAAAAAAAAAAACTTGTCCATATTACTGTTGCTCTGCTAGCATTGCTCTTACTCCTGCAGGGTGAGAAGCTGGTTGCATAAACAAATTGAGCTGCGACATTAGAAAGATAGGTCACTGATCGTACGTACTTACGTAGCTGAATGCCTATAACGAACGTTGTTTCACTGAAGGTGCAACTCAAACAGTGCAGAAACATCAAACTCCTGCACCAATTCCATGCACACTACATCACCTCTGGCCTCTCTGCTCTCAGTCCTCGCCACATTTTAACTCAAATTCTCTTCTCTCTAACTCCTATCATCCCCACTTCACACCCCTCAAAGTCTCCTTCTTTGTTGGACTACGCCCTCGCTCTTTTCAATTCTATTCCCAACCCATCAACCTTCTGCTACAACTCCATCGTTCGAGTCCACATTCTCCTTTCCGCTCCTCTCTCCGCCCTTCATTTCTTCGCTCACATGCGCCGCATCTCTGTCCCTCCTGATTCACATTCTTTCCCTTTTGCCCTCAAGGCCTGCGCGCAGCTTCGCTTGCTGTCCTTTCTTCAGACGCTTCATTGCCAAGCCCTCAGATTTGGGTTCGCTTCAGATTTGTTCGTTTTAAACTCGCTCCTTCATGGCTACTCGATTTGTGGTCGGGTGGGTGATGCGCGCCAGTTGTTTGACGAAAGTTCTGTTAGAGATGTTGTTTCGTATAATGCGTTGATTGACGGGTATGTGAAGGTGGGTGATGCCGTGCACGGACGGGACTTGTTCGATGAAATGCCAATACGCGATGCTGTTTCTTGGAGCACACTCATTGCAGGATACGCTCAATCAAATTACTGCAAGGAAGCTATTGAGCTTTTTACACGGATGATGGATTTGGACTTGATGCCTGATAATATTGCTTTGGTTTCTGCCCTTTCTGCTTGCGGGCAGTTGGGAAATTTAGAGCTGGGTAAGGTGGTTCATAGTTACATAAAGCGGAATAGAATCAAATTGGATTCTTTCCTGTCAACTGCATTGATTGATATGTATTCAAAGTGTGGATGTATTGAAGCTGCAGTGGAGATTTTCGAGTCAAACCAGGATAGGAGCTTGTTTACATGGAACGCTATTTTAGTTGGGCTGGGAATGCATGGCCATGGGCAGTTAGCGTTAAGTTACTTTCAAAGAATGGTAGAGGCAGGAATTAAACAAGACGGAGTTAGCTTTCTAGGCATTTTGGTAGGTTGCAGCCATAGTGGTTTGACCGAAGAGGCTATGAAGCTCTTTAACGATATGGAAGATATTTACAATGTCCCTAGAGAGCTAAAGCATTATGGCTGTATGGCTGACCTTCTTGGACGTGCTGGTTTAATCGACAAAGCAATGGAGATGATCAAGAAAATGCCAGTGAGCGGTGATATGTTTGTGTGGAGTGGTTTGCTTGGTGGTTGTAGGATACATGAGAATGTGGAGATTGCAGAAATGGCTGCTGAACGTGTAATGGAGTTGAAACCCGATGATGGCGGGGTGCATTCGATAATGGCCAATGTTTATGCTGGGGCAGGGAGATGGGATGATGTGATGAATGCTAGAAAATTGAAGGATTTAAGGAATATGAACAAGAAGGCTGGCTGTAGCTTGATCCAGTTAAATGGAGTCACTCATGAGTTTGTTGCGTTTGATGATCTGCATCCTGAAACAGATAAGATATTGCACGTGGTAGATGGAGTAAGGGAACACCTAAATGAAGCCTGCTTATAGAACTGTTAGTATCAGGTTGCAGGGCTTCAAGTCATAGCAACGAGCTCCGCATACTGTAATATTCAAGACACAATTCTCGGTTCAGGACTTCCTGATGACAGCCCTAAAGAGGCAAGCCTCGAGTGGATGTGTAGGAACTTGCACAAGGTAAGAGGCCTGCCTTTCTTTGACCCAAGGGAACTGTAGCAACTACAGTTTGAGTCTACAAAAATGAATTGTGCTGTATGTGTCTATAAGTGTTATTGCAGCATTTTTCAAGCTCTTACCGTTTTACAATTATGGGAAACTGGTTTGAGTCAGATCGGACCATGCTTAGCTGACTTAAGTAAGTGGATATAGACAATTCGAGCCATTAAATTCATAGTGCATCGTTGGTCTATTACTAGTAATGAATGGGTTAGACTGCTGTGGCTAGAAAGATGTTTAAGAGGGAGGAGGTATCTCTTTGTGAATTCTGTTGACTTATGATATCAATGTAAGAGTGTGGTGAATTATTGGGTGAACCGGAAAAGATTAATAAAATAAAGATGAAAACCAATTATACAGGGGAACGTGGTTTGTTAAATCCCCCGAGTAATTTAGTAGACACATTAGTTAATCCTGAAAAATGAAAGGTTTGGAATAAAGGGTAGCGACAATTTCTGTGGAGCGATGCTGTCTTAATTTATTTCCAGCCAATGGTGATGCTGAGGACTTCAATTTTCAAGTGATATGCTGACTCCAATTTGTCTCACTTCCTTGTTTGTTGTTTCTGCTCATTCTCATGGGACTTCAAAGAGACGTCTTTAATTATGACTCCAATTTTTGCAAATTAGTTTAGTGTTTTTGAAATCAGTTTTTGAAATTAGTTTGTACAAATTAAAGACGTCTGATTTGTACAAATTAGTTTAGTGTTTTTAAAATCTCAGTTTTTGAACAACTTTGCTGATTGAATTATCATAGATTAAGGAGGTGACAGTAATATTTCCCATTACAATCGATCCCCACTCTTTTTGTTTTGTTTGACAGAGTATTTTGTTGGAATATGCGGTGTTTTGAATGGAGGATGCTTCTTCGATCGAGTCGCCGAATGCAAAGCTTTGGGAAAGCTACGCTATCCCGTCGTGTCATCGAGAGGGCAAATTATGACTCAACTAGTTTTTTTCATCTTAGCTACTAGTACAAGTTAAATTAGGAGATATATAGAAAAAAAAAGAAACAATGGACAATATTTATTCATTAAAGAATGACAAGAGTGGAGAAGCTTGCCATGCAAGTTGTTTTCAAGCTAGGTAAAAAGAGAAGCAGCTAGCTAGATAGCTACTTCCTCAAATCCTATTCCTAAAATGCACATGACCCAAATCAGTTGGGGCACTAATTATATATATGATCATGATTTATAGTATATACTAGCTTTCTCTCTAGCTAGCAAGTTGCTTAATTAATTATATACTATATGATGATCTCATATTATATTATCCTTCTATATAAACATTCAAAATGCACCGTAAATGGATAGTGGTGCCCAACAAATAATGTAACTCATCTTTTTTTTTTAATAAAAAATTTGGTTTGTCAAATGGAATAATATGTGCTTTAACTTTATCTTTTATTCTTCTTACGCTTTGATCTCTATAGTTTTTCATTTATATGGTATTACCTTATTTTATTCTTTGAGTGTAGGTTGCTATTATATATATTCATGGGAATTGTTACTATGGATGAATATTGATACATTAATGGGGTTGTGTCATCTCACTATAATTGAAGTAATTTTATTGTTTTTAAACCAAATTTTTTATCAGTTTGTTCAAAAGTCTAACTATCTGATTTTGCTTCAATATTTTGTTAAGTCCATAAAGTTTCACTCATATGATTTTATCATTTTTCATCTTTTAGTGTGATGACCTAAATCTAATGTATAAAAATTGTATATGTGGATCAAGTATAGCTATATATACTTAGCATTTTATCTTCTTCCTTTTTTTTTCCTTTACTTTATCTAGGAGTTTAATCCCCTTATTTGCACCTAACTTTTATATATATTTTTTTGCAAATAAGTCCCTAAAGTTTCACTCATAAAATTTTGTAACTTTTTCATATTTTAGTGTTGTAGATTAAATGTAAGGAAATCATATATGTAGGTCAATTGGCAATATAGAATTACGAAAATTTGTTATGAAATAATTGTATCATCCCAACTGGATTAAATCACATCATTATAATTTAATGCGGTTTTACTATTTTATTTATATTTTCTATGAATTGTTGTAGCCACTATTTTTCTTTGCTTTTATTTCTTACTCTTTTTCGATTTGGCTAATGAAAGTTTAGAGTTAATAAGTTAAAATGTAAAAAGTCTAAGACCTAAATTTGTTTTCCACCTAATTAATTTTTACTTTCTCATTTATTTTATGAAATTGTATAATCATTTATGACCATTTATAACGTTACATAATTACAAAATATCACTTTGGATGAAAAATAATCGTTGATTTTCCAAACACATCCTAATTTGTTGCAAATGTTTTCCTTGAATTCTTAAAAGGACTAACTTTAGTATTTAAATTATATTTTCACCCTTTTACCCATTGATCCATTAAGTTTTAAAACTGATAGTTAAATACGAAAAAATTTAGGCCTAATATTGCTTGTTACGTATCATCATTGTATAAAGTCTCATCCATTTCATGAAATTATACTGTTATCTATGATCAAAATTTGCTCGATGTTACAATTTTATTGAAATTTTATAAATTTTACAATCTACACCCATAACGGAGCACAGACAATGAAACCTTGCTATATATACCCTTGGGAGATTAGATGAAGATTCAAGCAAATTAATTGATTAATACAGCCAAATTAACAAGCCAATCTTGATGCAACTCTCTCTCCCTCAATGGCTAGCTAGCTAGCTAGCTCTTCCTGATTCGGAGAGGAGCTAGCCACTGAGGAGAGAGACAGTTGCATAACTGCTTGGTTTTGTTCGTAACTTGCCTTCGGCTTGGGGAAGATGATCATGAGCCGACACACACACACACAGCTAGCAGGAAGTATCACAGGTTCTGCTTCTTACTCCTATTTACCAGCTTTTTCTCTTAATTACTCTGAAAATAATTTCTGAAAATATTTAATTTTAGTCTCTTCAAATGAAAACTTTCAGTAATTTGTAATTTCATCAACTTTTACATAAAATAATGACACGCCTCAAAATTATTAGAGCGTTGCTACTGTATACTAGCTCTAAATTGTTGTGTAAAGGATTTCTAAAATTGCAAACATAATAATGATTATATATGTATGATTTCCTCAAAATAAGTATCTAGTGGAATTAATTAGTAAGAAACATATTAGAGCATACATACGCCCGGAACCCACACACATGAATAATTAGTGAATGATTGATTTCCGTTGGAAAAAAGAAGAAGAAGAATTAATTAGTGAATTTAGTGAATTTTTAAAGCAGAAAACCTATATAGCTAGCTAGTTGAATAGGATAAACATTGTTTTATAATGGTTTCAAAATATAAGGGTCCGTTTAGTTAGAATTTTATGAAAATTTTCAGAAAATAAGAAATAAAATGAAAATGCGTCTAGTTATTCATATTCATTTTTCAAATAAAAATGAAAACACTTTTGTAAAGGATTTTGAAAACAACTTTTTGATTCTACCTCCGGACCGTCGCTGGACAACTGCCGGACCACCGCCAGACCACCACCGGACTGTCGCCGGTCTCCGCCACAGGTCCGACGGTGGTCCGGCGACGGTCCGGCGGTGGTTGGTGGAAGTGTAGGGTCACCGGTGCACTTTACTCTTTTCAAAATACTGTTTTCAACGTGTTGTATGAAACGCATTTTCAAAAACTATTTTCGAAAATTATACATTCTGATACATTAAATGAAAATGGAAACTCATGTTTTCATCAACTAAACGGACCCTAACTTTTTCATTTGTTATGGAATCATCAAAGACATTAAAGGTGTGTTTAGTTGTAGAAATTTTTTCAACTTTTCCATTTTCCCATTTTCCTTTGTAAATACTTAATTAGATGTGTATAACAAACTATTAATTACAAATGGAAAATCTTGTTTTGAAGGTTTTCATTTTAATATTAAATGTTTGGAAAACCTCATTTTCCATCTCTTAATTGTTAGTTATACGCCAAAATGTTTACAAATAAAAATTAAAAAAAAACGGATTCTAATTAAGGGTGTGTTCTTCACTTCAAAAACACAAAAAATCTATCAATTTCGGATTGGTGTGTTTGTTTACATTTCCCCAAGTTTCCTAAATATTCTAATAATAATAATAATGAACAGTTGCACCCTACCATCACAATTACTAGTCATTTATTGTGTTGAATTGAAATTGAAATGGCCATTGGCATCAAGTTGTGAAGCGGGCTTAGACCTTGTGTAATACATATTCATATTCATTCGGCCCAAGTAAGCCCTTGGTGTACACTCAAGTCCATGTTCAGTCTCTTTTTTTCCTTGTGCAATTAATTTGTCTTCATTTCAGTTTGATCTACCCTCAAGGGTTTCTGGTATCATCATCAATGGAAGACGAGAAAGACGCGTTTTACGTCGTCAGGAAAGGCGACATTGTTGGGATTTACAAGTCTCTCACCGATTTCCAGGCCGAGCTTGCCTCTTCTGTAATCCATGCTTTCTCTTGCTCTTTTAACTCTACTCATTTATTTTCAGAAGTTGCATTCTTATAGTTTTTTAGATTAACACTCCCAGTGAGATATCACTGTTACGTACAGTTTAGCACCCCTCCGGTATCGGTGTACAAAGGGTACAATCTATCTGCAGAGGCTCAGTCTCGCATTGCTGTTTGTGGCCTTAAGAACGCAATCTGCTGCATCAGTGCTTCAAATGTTCAAGATTCCATCTTTGGCAACCTTCTTCCCTGCCTTCCTCAGGTAATTGCTTAGTTACTTTTTATTTTCTTCTGAACCCCATGAAATAAAGGTGGCCATCTGTTGCAGTTCCCAGAGGTTATTTATGAATGCGTGTTGTTGATAAGTTTATGTTGTTTCAGCTGCCAATGCCTGTATCAGTGCCAGAAGATTCTCCGCCAAAGCGATCACAGGAGGTATGATCTCCAGGTTCTATCTTTTCCTCGTTTTATTAAATTTTTTAACATATTCACAAATTGATGATGATACAAGGATGATAGTAGCTTATAACATTGCATTTCAGTAACATGGTAAACGCTATATGGAATGCATCCATGTCATTTCCTAGTGTTGCTGATATCAGTGCTACAGTTTGAATCAGGAGACCATAATTTCGGTATTCTAAAGTGATAGATGGCTACAGGGTTTATGATCTAGGACTGGTCTCTAAGTAAGAGTGGAGAGTGCTGAGTTATTTAATCTTGCTCTTTATTCAAGTTTTTGGGCTTAATGCCTTTTTACCTTTCAAAAATTTGAGTCAATGTTTTCCCTGCTTTTCTCCGTCAACCCCTTACTTCAGACCCCACAAAATGGTGTTGCAGGAGGCACTTGGATCAGCTTCGTTTTTACCAAATCCTAGAAGGAAGCATACAAATTTAGACCATCCTGTTGGCAGTGATCAAGTTCCTGCAAGTACTTCTCGCTGTGTGAGCTTCTATTTTGTTGTAGACTTTTATAGCTATGATGCCTGGTCACACAGTCTTCATGCCATTTAGTGATGAGTTTGAAGCATGTGCAGTTCAAATTAAATTGGTTATGGTTTTTAATGACGCAAGAGTTAGTACACGGGTTTGGACGTTTCAGTGCTTGAACAGTCATTTTAGAGTACTTTCCTGTATTTCCTGAGTGAATGATATAAAGAGGCTGTTAGCTGGTTTCATTGGTGCATGTGAACTCTGACAGCCCTGCTTAAACACTTATGTTGTGTGTACCTGACCTGATGCATTATTATACCGTCATAAAATTTCTGTCTGAATTTTTCTCTGGAATGCACTCTACGGCCACTTCTCCTGTGCTCATGTTTGGGGCGTCCAAGAGAAGCTTTCTTGTATGGTTGAGTTTGATGGCGCCTCAAAAGGAAATCCTGGTCTAGCTGGTGCTGGAGCTGTTATACGAGCTCTGGATGGCAGTCTGGTATGCAGTTTCTGCATAGAATTTAAGCCTTTCAGGTTTTATACTTCTGTATGGATGATCTAGGATTACTCTCTGATGCTGTTTTGTATATTGTAATAGGTAGGCCGTTTAAGAGAAGGGGTGGGCTTAGCAACAAATAATGTAGCTGAGTATCGGGCTGCAATTTTGGGGATGAAATATGCTCTGAAGAATGGTTTTAAACACATTGACATCCGAGGTGACTCTATGCTGGTCTGCATGCAGGTCTATGCCCGGCTTGTTAATATCTATTCAATCTATGTTTTCCTTTTCCTTGTTATGGAAGACAGTTTCAACTGTCAGTGTTGCTGTAGTTTAATGTGACAGTTCATAGGTTAATTTGAGAATTGCATTCGTATTACTCTCTTTTGTGGAGTGTCTGTTATGCTTAGCTGTATGGCTATCTTAATCAAGTTTCTTATGTAACAGATTGAAGGTAAATGGAAAATTAAGAGCCAGAATTTGGTTAACTTGTATAAAGAGGCAAGGGAACTCAGGGAAAAGTTTCTATCATTTGAGATCAAGCAAGTTCCGAGGGTAAGGGTGATCCTTGAGTTTTTTTCCATTTGAGATGCATTCTTAGGTTCTCTTGTTTTTCATAGTCTTAAAACTTTATGCTTGAGTTGATGCAATTGTCAAGCATTTGTTTCTTTCAATTTTGGTTTTTCCTTTTCCTTTTCCTTTTCATGGCTATTTTGTTCTGGTTTGTCTTTGCTGTCATTTGGTTTCCCATTGGTTTTCTTTTTTTCCGATAAACGGTTTTGGCCATTTGCTCTGGGTGGACATTCAGATTACAAGGTCTGCTTAATATAAGTAGTTCTGCTAGCTTGATATATGTTGGTGTATCCTTAAAAGCTGCTTCTTTACTTCTCATGTCAATCGGTTGCAACTGACAAATAATTCTTTGATTAAAGGAATTTAACTCAGAAGCTGATGCTCTTGCAAATGAAGCTATCATGCTCAAGGGTGAGAGCCATTCTCTAGCTTTCTGCATCCTATCCTTCATACTTTCATGTCTCATGTTGTTATCAATATACATTACACTTGTTTCTCAGATGGTCAGGTGCAGGAGGAATATAGCAGGAAGTAGTAATACTTGTGGTTCAAAGGGAAGGATAGCGTTGTAGACATGATGAAAATATCAAATGCTTCGGTATTATGTATTACTATATTCGGTTCGAAGGAGACAGCTATCTCTCTAGTAGTATACTCCATATTTGTTATGTACTTTGGATGACATGTGTGTTCTAGCATTTGTTATGTTGGAGCTCCCTTGTTATCTTTCATTTGTAGTGATGCGCTGGTATAGCATGATCTGAACTGGAAGAGTTGCCTGCTAATATTTGTTGGGCATGTATATCATTTTCCCCACTTGTCTTCACAATTCCTTTCAGAACTTTTTAAATTGATATGAAGTTTATGAGATTAAAAGATCGATAGAAAGACTGATTTGATGTTTCCTAGCCTGAAAAACCCTTTTGTATTGAAGAAGCATATTGAACCAGATCATGCCAGCAGTGTTTCCTAGCCTGTAGCTTAGAACTAACTCGGAATGCCTAGTGATTGTGAACATAACTTACATTGTTATGTTTACAAAATTTAAGGTGAAATTAAAACGTTAACCATAAGAAATGTATAGTTAATGTCCATGTAATTGCTCAGTGGTAAGCTACATCAATGCCATCTAAGCATATCTCATTACCAACTTTGATAACTTAACGTCTAGTGACAAATATACTCCTATAACAAAACGTTGATGACATTTTTATCCGGGGAAAAAAAATTGTGGCAAAATGAGTGATTTTTAAAAAGTTGATGACAAAATTACCATTTTTAAAAGATTGATGACGAAATAACCGTTTGTGTGAAAAAAAATGTTACTCCTTTCGTCCCAGCAAATATCCAATATATATTTTTAGGTCGTCCCAGCAAAACTCCAATATTTTTTAAAAATGAAACTTTTCTAAATCGATTTTACCTTAGTACTCTATAGTCAACCACTTTTCTTAATTTCCGTGCAAATTCAAATACTATATATTTGGTGGGATGAAGGGAGTATATTTCATAGGCCATTTAAATCATTATTTTTTATTTATGTGAAATGAATTTTCATTCCATCCTATGTTAGAAACCAATATGAACTGAATGATTTAAATCCGGAACAAATCGGTAATCAATTTATTGATTAAGTGACGATTTGTAATAAGAAATTAAGGATTTGGGATTAGTCAGCCATTTATCTGAGGATTTAAACTTTGTACAAAGATTAGAGGATAAAATTGCAGAAGTTATTAGTAGAAATTTTATTTTTAAGAAAAGATTACGTGTGTTTTTGTGAAGAATTTGGAAAAAAAAATTAGAAATTGATTTAGAATTTGTGAGAGGAAAAAATTGGAGATGACAATTTTGATTTCATAGATTTTTGTTGTTTAATTTTCGAAATAACACATCTTTTTCTTTATGGAAGTGAGAAGTATTTTGCCTAAGGGATCAACCGCTCACACTTTTTTTTTGATACTTGAGAAGTATTTTTAGAAGTTGAGGTGCTAAATTGCACTCCACAATAATATTTGTAAGAGAGCAGCTCACCCTAGTCATAGAGTTAAAGGACTTCTGAAGGACTTCACCCTAAAGTGCGTTTGGTTGGCGGGATAAGGAGGGATGAGATGATTTTTATCCTGTCCTCCTCCTTTATCCCTCGTTTGGTACGTCCAAAGATGGGATGAGTATTATCCCTTTTAATATTTTTATCCCATAAAAGTGGGATTAAATAATACCTCACCCACCAATGGATAAGAAGGGATGGGATAAAAAAAAGAAGAAAGAAATTTGAGACTATGACAAATTTATTTGATATAATCCCATCCAATCCTATCATAAATAATCTCATCCAATCCTATCCTAGATAATCCCACCCTATCCCATCTTAATCATCCTATCCCACTATTTTTTATCCCTGCAACCAAACGAGCCCTAAGGGTACGTTGGTTGTTGGGATAAAGTGGGATGGGATGAATTTAATCTCAATTTCCTCATTCATTCGTCGTTTGGTGTGCACAAAGGATGAGATAAAGCTAATCCTACCAACCCATCTTATCCAGCAAAAGGGCCATTTTATTATCCTCTGCTTACCAAAGGATTAACAAGGATGAGATGCTCTGCTTCTCAATCTTAGCAAAAGGGCCATTTTTTTTACCAAATAAGAGATAGAATTTGATATAATCTCATTCAATCCTATCATAAATAATATCATCCTATCCCATTTTAATCATCAAATCCCACTATTTTTATACCTGCAACCAAACGAGTCCTAAGATTTAATATAATTCTATACAATCCTATCCTATATAATCTCATCCAATCTCATTTTAATCATTCAATCCCACCATTTTTTATCCTTACAACCAAACGTACCCTAAAGCTATTGGCCAAAACGGATGAAGAAAGTTTAGGGTCCGTTTAGTTGTTGAAATTTTTTCAAGTTTTCATCTTCAAATTTCATTTGTAAATATTTGATCATACAACTAGCTTTCAAGTGATGGAAAACCTTATTTTCCAAACTTTGAAAAACTCTAGTATTATCATGGAAACCTTTCAAACAAGATTCCTTAATTTAATATACTAGTTTTCCAAAATTTGGAAAACAAGGTTTTTCATCATTTAAAAGCTAGTTATATGATCCAATATTAACAAAGGAAATTTGGAGTTGAAAATTTGAAAAATTTTACGAAACTAAACGGTGCCTTTAGCTTCCTAAGGAAGCCAACTTCATTTCGTCAGAGCATTAATGACATTTCTAACGCGGTCATCATTTCTCCTGCTCTCCAATGGATGGCTGTTCAAGCCACAATTACAACCGTCGTTGCGTAACAAATTATTCAATCAAAGTTTGATGTTCCTCATCTCTTGCCACACACTACCCCTGCCACTGTAATCTCTTCAATTCAGTTTGATTTACCTTTTCAGAAGTTGACGGAGCGGTTTCTGTTTATAATCAATGGAGGATGAGAAAGAGGCGTTTTACGTCGTCGCGAAAGGAAACATTGTTGGGGTTTACAAGTCTCTCACCGATTTCCATGCGGAGCCTGCCTCTTCTGTAATCTCTGCTCTCTCCTGCTTAATCAACTAGTAATCATGCTGCTTTCTCTTAGTTTTTGAGATCAACACTCTCTCTGAATACTGCTACAGCTTAACAGACCTCCGGTATCGGTGTACAAAGGGTACAATCTGTCTGCAGAGGCTGACTCTCGCATTGCTGCTTGTGGGCTTAAGAACGCAATCTACTGCATTAGTGCTTCATGTGTTCAACTTCAAGGTCGTATCTTTGGCAACCTTCTTCCTTCCCCTTCTCAGGTAATCGCTTAGTCGTTTTTTATTTTTCTTTTCTGAATCCCATGAAATAAAGGTGACCATATGTTGCAGTTACTAGCTTAGAATGAAATTTTCCTCTTACCCCGTTGGAGGAAAGTCACACATGTCGTAGTGATTGATAGTGGTTGGTATCTCCACTATTAATTACGGGTTTACCACTATTAATTATGGGTTGGCAGATCTGTAATTATTTGTGGTGACACTAACCAATAGTAGCATAACATGTGTACAAGAAGAGTCCTCCTAACTGGGTAGGAGGAAACAAATTTCCATTTAGGAATGTGTGTTGTTTTGAGAGTTTCTGTTATTTCAGCTGCCAATGCCTGTATCAGTGCCAAAAGCTTCTCTACCAAAGCAATTGCAGGAGGTATGATCCCAAGGTTCTATCTTTTCATCATTTTACTAAACCCTTTGAGACATGAACACATTTCCTCATGTTAAACGCTGTATGGAATGCATCCATGTCATTTCCTCGTGTTGCTGATACGCCGTATTCTTTCTCAAGTGGAAATGTGACCGGTCTTGAGTTGTGTAGGAAGACGCGTTTTACGTTGTCCAGAAAGGCAACATTGTTGGGGTTTACAAGTCTCTCACCCCTTTCCAGGCCGAGCATGCCTCTTCTGTAATCTCTGCTATCTCTTGCTCTTTCAACTAGTCATTTAATTTAAGTAGTTGCATTCTCTTAGTTTTTGAGATTAATACTGTTTGTGATCGCTGTAACAGCTTAGGGGCCCTCGGGTATCGGTGTACAAAGGGTACAATCTCTCTGCAGAGGCTGAATCTCGCATTGCTGCTTGTGGGCTTAAAAACGCAGTCTCCTGCATTAGTGCTTCATGTGTTCAAGATTGTATCTTTGGCAACCTTCTTCCTTGCCCTTCTCAGGTAATTGCTTAATTGTTTTTATTCTTCTGAATCCCATGAAGTAACAGTGGCCATCTGCTGCTGTTCCTAATTTGGGTATGTTCAGGAGATAAAATTGAGATTTTTGTGTGTGTGTGTGTTTTTTATTGATGGATGAGATGTATGTGAGGGGAGAATCTGGAGAGAATGTTAAGTATTTTGGGATTATAATTTCTAGTTTTATGGCAAATGAACACATCCTTAGGAATGTGCGTTGTTAACAAGTTTCTGTTGTTTCAGCAGCCAATGCCTGTATCACTGCCAAACGATTCTACACCAAAGCGGTCACAGGAGGTATGATCCCAAGGTTCTATCTTTTCAGCATTTTATTAAACCCTTCAGCATATGATCAGATTGATGATGATACAAGGATGATACTAGCTTATCACATTGAATTGCAGTAACATGGTATTGAATGCATCCATGTCATTTGCTCGTGTTGCTGATACTTATCACATTGAATTGCAGTAACATGGTATTGAATGCATCCATGTCATTTCCTCGTGTTGCTGATACTCAAGTTGAAATGTGACTGGTCTTTAGTTGAAACTCATTAGCAATTATCTAGTGGTTGGTAACAGACTAGCTGTCTGTTAAATGAACACGTCTTTTCATCTTCTAACAACAAATAAGTAGTTAAAAATTCAGATGAGATAAGTGCTACAGTTTGAATCCAGAGACCATAATTTCGTTATTCTACAGTGCTAGATGGTATAGGTATTATGATCTAGGAATGTTCTTTAAGTAAGAGTGGAGAGTGCTGAGTTATTAAATCTTGCTCTTTATTCAAGTTTTCGGGTTGATGTCTCTTTTACCTTTCAAAAATGAGTAACTGTTTCCCTTTTTTTTTCCTCCATCAACTCCTTATTACTTCCGTCCCAGAAAATGGTGTTGCAGGAGGCACCTGTATCTGCTTTGGTTTCACTGAATTCTAGAAGGAAGCATACAAAGTTTGACCATCCTGTTGGCAGTGATCAAGCTCCTGCAATTACTTCTGGCTGTGTGAGCTTCTATTTTGGTGCTTGAACAGCCATTTTAGAGTACTTTCCATTATTTCCTAAGTGATTGAAATGAAGAGGCTGTTAGTTGGTTTTGTTGGCTCATGTGAATCCTGAAAGCCCCCTGCTTAAACACTTTAGTTGTCTGTACCTGAAGCATCATATGTCATAAATTTGCTGTCTGAAATTTTCATCGTGAATTTTGGGTCATTCTTAATCCAGTCCTCATACTTACACTTCAGGATATAAATCTCAAAAAAATGGATACTGCAGGCATGAAGAGACCATGTCCAGAAATCAAGGATTCATCAACCGGAAATAAGAACAAAAAGGTATTGCAACTGGTTTTAAATGAATTAGCAGTATTGTTTCCTTTATTATTTGTAATTGGTTATATGGGTCATTGAGATCATTATTATCTGATATAACGAATTTCATTTCATGTGTTGACGCAGAATATGTTCCAAACAAGATGTAATCCAAAGCTATTCTTCAAGCTACTGCAAAAACTGAAGGATAATCATCAATTCAGGAAGGCTATAATGGATTTGGGGCTGGAAGGACTTCTCCATCTAAGACTAACGAGATTACAGAGAGATTGTGTGCTGATTTAGCAAGTAGAGTCGATGTTGAAGTCCGATGTTTAAAGGTACATGGAAAAGTAATACCATTGACTTATCCTTCCGTAACAAAAATATTGGGACTACCTTGCATTGGTACATCCCATAACCTGACCATCACAATAGATGAAATAACAGTAGCTTCAGCATGTGCAAGGTACAACTTATGCCCTTCTGGAAAAATTTCAATGTAAGCTGTTATCATATCTAG
Source organism: Stellera chamaejasme (assembly GCA_024586325.1). Classification (NCBI taxonomy): domain Eukaryota; kingdom Viridiplantae; phylum Streptophyta; class Magnoliopsida; order Malvales; family Thymelaeaceae; genus Stellera; species Stellera chamaejasme. The sequence continues at coordinate 4,022,257 of CM044982.1, read as the reverse complement.
AAGGTGCATCCGTCGTAAATGATGAATTTAAATGCAAATTCATGCTATTCAGCATTGCAACAATACTTAGACCAACTACTAATATACACATACACTTTGGAGAGTTTATTCCGTTAATCAATGAATTGGAACATCTCCCCAACTTCAATTGGGCGAAGTTCGTTTTTGATGGATTGTTGGATGCCATCGTGCTTTTCAAAGTAAAGGCTCTAAAAGCTCAGGAGGGTGCCTGCTATATCTGCAGGTAACGTACATTCATTTCCTGTCATGCAAAGTTTACAATATATGGTGTAAAAACTTTAATAATAGTTTTCGACACCTTGGGTGTCCCACACCCTAGTATATATCTGTGTACGTGAAGTACATTATTTTCTGTCTTCATAAGCTGTATTGCCACTGCACTATAACTAAGGTCCGATGTTTCACTTATAGATACTCTTATCTGCACTGCATATCACCTCCGGCATTGGGTGTACATGAGTGTTTGTTTCTTCCAACACCACCATGCATTAGTTATTGGGCGGATGAAACAGTGAATGTTGTACTCCATCATGTACGTGAACTAGGAGACATTGAAAGTGAGAAGGTATGAATCATTTCCAATTAATTTTAAATTGTCGAAGTGGTGTGATGTACATATACGCGTAACGTATGACATATCTTCCTGTAGTTTATAATATTGGTGAAAATGTTACTATATTTTTTACTGGGTACATAGGTTAATGTTCAAGTAATTGGACTACCGGGTAATAATGTTGCGGATAAAGAAATAATCACCCAACTAGTTGTACATGGCAACCTCATCGAAAGGCTGAAGAGCAAACAGGAAGAACGGTGTCATGAAATATCAGAACTATTTCAATTACTTGAGGATGCAAAGGGTGAAGTCGAAGTACTGCTCAGAAGTTTCAGGTAACATCATTTGTCGGTGTACGAGGACAAGGACAACATAAGTTATGCAGACTTTCAGAAAATTCATCTAGTTGTTGTATCTTAAGCTCATTTTCACAGTATTCATTATACTATTTATTTCATGATAAACAGTTGTATGACATTGTTGTACGTCAAGACCCCAAGACGCTTAAGTTTAGATCATTTCAGGTAACAACATTTGTGGAGGAAAGTTTCAACATTTGAGATCAAGCAGGTAAGGGTGATGCTTAAGTTTTTTCTTTCTGAGATGCCTTCTTTCTTAATTAGGTTCTCTTGTTCCTGATATTTTTAAAGCTGTATTCCTATTGCTTGTTGCTGTATCCTTAAAGGCTGCTTCTTTATTTCTCATGTCAGTAAGTTCCAACCAAATGACAAGTAATTCTATGATTAAAGGAATTTAACTGTTTAAGCTGATGCTCTGGCAAATGAAGCTATCATGCTCAAGGTTGAGGTCAGGCCATTCTAGCTCTAGAATTCTACGTCCTCCATCACCATTATATTTTCATGTCTCATGTTGTTGTTCCTCAGATGGTCAGGTGCAGTTGGATTCTAACGTCAAGTAGAACAACTTTTGGCTGACAACAACTTTTGGTGAAATATCAAAGGCTTCAACATTATGTACTATTCTGGTATACAGGAGATAGCTACCCTTTTGGTAGGGGTATTTTGGACTACATTGAAGGTACCTTGTTATCTTTCGCTTTTGTTGATGCGAAGGTATATCAATATCATGATCTGAATTCTGTGAACTAGAAGTGTTGCCTGCTACTAGTGTATTTTGCTGGGCACCATTTTGTATTGAACAATTAAAGGAAAGCATATACTAGAACCCAACCCAATCATGTTAGCATATACTGCTTAAATTAACTGCTTTTGTGAATTATGTCTCCACCATCACCTTGGAAACAATTCTATGAACCCCTCACTTTAAATAATGGTTTTATAATAAAGATCCTATATTCATATAAAGACCCATTAATCCTATATTCATATAAAGACCCATCACCTTTTTTATAGAAACAATTCTGTGAACCCCTCCTATATTCATATAAAGTTGATGGTGGAAAACAAATTCTACCGTCAAATATTAATCCAATAAAAATTATATTAACAGTCATTGTTAATAACTCTATAAATACAAGTACAGTTCATTTGTTCTCTCTTACTCTCCTAAACATTAAAGTTACAAGGGTCAGAAGCGAAGGGCAACAATTGCTCATTCATACTTCTGTATCTCATTAGCGTAGCCTAACCGTCTAGGAGGTATAGCAGCTGCTGGAGGATTCGGTATCGAGTCAATCGAGCCGAGGTCATCAATTGGTGGGCGCTTTCTGTGATGGTTAGTTGCTGACTGGTACGCCATTGCTAATGCTAACGCCTGCACGAGTGAGTAAATGACATGAAAAGAGTGGCCAGCAAGCAATTGCATCATTACCAGACAGTGCGGGAAAACCAACTGAGAACTCACAATGTGATCATGGTCGGGCGGAGCATATATCCCAGTGTTAACAGTCCTTCTCCTTCGAGTACCTCCAGCTGGTGGTTTCGGTATATCGGTAAGACCTGTTGGGAGAACGATAACTGGCAGCCCCACAAGATTCCCGACGCAGACTTTCTCCCAGTCAGTTGCATTGCCGATGAACGCATCAACAGTGAAGCACTCTTTAACTTCGTGAATTAGCTTTCCTCGAGCCCTTTGTGCCTGTATATATTTGCACATCTTGCAAGTCAAAAAAGACGATAAACAAACCATCTGCTATGCATGGCTCTAAGAGAATCAAAGATAAAAACAAGGGAGGAGCTTGAGCAAGGCTGAAACAGTAAGTGCCCTAGCAGTATGAAGGTGCCAAAAACTAGTAATGATAGCTACTTTCTACTTTGTCTTTTCCTTTTCTTCTTTTATATGGTCAATTAAGCAAATACTGTTGTTGACAAAGAAGAGTAGCCAAAAACCTGCAAGTAGTCTACAGCTGAAACAACACGTGCTCGCCGTAACTCAACAGGCCACTGATCTTGAGCTTCATACACATCATCTTGTCCTGCCCTTTGCCATTCATCAAAGTGGGTCAACATGTCAACATCCATGGTGAAATTCAGGATACCTTGAGCGGAATCCACTGTGTAATTCAACTTGAAGGGAACCATGTTAACCCCCTTTGCTTCAAGAACATGAACAACCTGGTTTCACAACAGTTACCATTAGAGTACTGTGGCATCGAACACACTTTATGTAAGGTGTCACATTTCAATCCATCTAACAAGACATTATGGTTTCCTAGCAGCATTAACTAATGCATGCAGAAGTCTTTGTATCTGCTACGATAGTGCTTCTATACGCTCCACATCTTGTACATCTAGTCAGCAAAGCTACTTACCTCCATATCTGCGTCCTCAAGATAACCGACAGTAAGCTTTGTAATGTCAATCGAAAATGGGTCACCAAAAGGAATGTCTCGTGATGAAAGATCCTCCGAATCCTTTCCTCGTATGATGTCCAAAATAACAGCACAATCCGCTGCATCTCTGCAGAAGGGACCAAGCTTGTCCTGCGAAACATATTATTTCTTAGACTGTCATGTTTTAACTCTTGAAAGGATCAACAAAATGAGAAGCAAGACTCCTGTTTACCAAGCTTTCTGATATGCTCATTACGCCTGTTCTACCCGCAGTGCCAAAAGTCGGGCGCAATGCTGTCACCCCACATCTAGCCGCAGGATAAGTAATGGAACCCGCTGTTTCTGACCCAATTGCAAAAGGTACCATACCTGCAACATAAATAAGTCAAAACTCTTGGTCATGTCATTTTCCACAATCTGCGTGTTTATTTTACAATGTCAATTTTCTAATAGAAAATAACTTAACAAGTATCCCATTTCATGATATTTTCCATGCAAATGAATTCACTTTTATATGACGAGGATGGTTTGAAATTTCATCTCATTATTTCTTTGTAAAAAGGTTATTTCTTTGTAAAAAGGTTATTTCTTTGTAAAAAGGTTATGACCAAAAGGATATCGGTTTAAAACTTTGCTACTATGCTTTCTGCATGAATTTATAGTGTCGGTTTAAAACAATATGAACTCCATGACACTGACCCCAACATAGTTGGGATTAAGGTGCAATATGATGATGAAAATTCATGCCACTAAACCCAACATAGCTGGAATTAAGGTCCAGTAGGATGATAAGGATGAGATAAAACAGAACTATTTTTACTGAATTAAAAAATAGGAAAAATGAAAAGGCAAAAAGGGCTACTCCAACTCCAGCAACCATATAACAAATACTCCATTATCCTTCTTAATGTAATTAAGAAGACAAAAACCTACAAGAGTAACAGAAGAAAATAAATAAAGCAAAGCATCTAAAGAAAGACAGAATACCAGCCGATGTACAGGCCGCAGGCCCAGCAGATGACCCTGTCGAAAATTCTTCTATATTCCATGGGTTCCTTGTCCTCCCTCGAAACCATATGTCATCATATGCCAATGATCCACTAGCAAGTTTAGCAACCAGAACTGCCCCTGCAGACTTTAACCTGCAATGAGAATATCAGCATATAAATGTAAAACAGAAAAAACGATCTGGCTAAATAAGGAAAATGTGTTAACAACATAAATGGAGTAATACTCATACCGCTTATATACCCATGCTTCAGTATCAAGAACTTGATCTTTAAAGGTTACCGAACCCCAGGTTGTCTTGTAACCGGGTACTGCTATTATATCTTTCAAACCATAAGGTATCCCATGCAGAGGTCCTGGAATAAACAATAGGCTAGTATTACCCAAAAAAACTTAGCATTGGTACCAACCTTATCAGTAGGAAGTCAAATAAAAAATGTGACAAAGCAACTGATGAAAACGGCAAAAAAGATGAATAATTTGGCAGGTAAAAGCTAGATGAAGCTGAAAGTGAAAAACAGAAAATATATTGTTCATCATCTAATGAACAGATTCTTGAAAGTAATCACACGCAAGAAAAGGGATGGAAGGAAATGTTCTACGTCATAAAGTATAAAATACTTGCTTGTCAGTCGTACCTAAATACATTCCTCGGTCAAGCAGTTCATCTGCTTTTTTTGCTTGACTGAATGCCAACTCTTCAGTATATGTAACAACAGCTTCAAGGACAGGATTGTACCTGACAGTGTCCACCGATGAATGGATAAGGAACAAACACTAAGGTGGTAGCACATAGTATATCAAATCACTTCATTTCTTTTATATTACCTCTTTAATCTCTTCAAATAAATTTTCGTAAGCTCCTCAGAAGTTATTTGTTTCGACTTAATGAGTTCCCCCAATTCAAGAACCTAAAGATGGAAGAAAAGTATCTTAGGAATCATCATGAGCTCGTAAAGGTATAGCAGAAAATACACCATTGCCAATGGACTTACACTCATGAAGGCAATATCTTCTTCACTCTCCGGTCTATGAATCCCAGACTTAGAAGGATGGCTAAATCTTTTAACAGTCTTTTTTAAACGTTTACTCTCCCACTCGGGATTAAAAATGAGTGGAGAATGATGATGCAACCCCCCATTAGCAGAAGCAACCAACTTCCTGTTGGCTCTGAGTATAGGAATATTGAACTCTTTTGCACCTTTAGCAATCTCAAGAACCTAAAAGAGCATACTTTCACGCACATGAATAAAGTGCACAGCAACAGTTCAATGTAAGAAGTAAAGAAGAAGCTGATCGAAGTTCACACATGAAGCTAGCCAGCTCATCATCACTATCACCTTTGTATCATTGAAAAAACCAGCATCCAGCAGCTCCAGTCCTGCCCTAAGATTTGAAGCATTTACAACATTTTCTGAACAATGGCCGCTAATCTTACTGTCCTGATCAAACAACATGACAACAAGTAGTATAAACATTCAGCATTTCAATCAAATAAGCGAGACCATGTGATCTCTAATATGTAGTTACTACTCAGCATTACCTGGATGCAATGCTAGATGTATATTGAACTAGAAGTTTCTGACAGAACATTTCCCTGATTCTTTTACAAGTTCTCACCTGTCACATTTAGATTTCAACACAAACAGAGACCCCTTAAACTTGAAAGGTGGTGAGGAAATTCCCCATATCCCAAAACTCAACAGCAAGATGGGATTTATCGTGAAGTATTGATTTTTAAGTATCATGGAGATAATGAAACTACTACTACAATACAACGATACACAGAGAGAGAGAGAGAGAGTACCATGCTCCTGGAGCGAGTGGGTACGAAAAGCTGTGAGGAAGTGAGAAGCAGCGAACTGTTAGTGCGAGTGGTAGAGCTTTGGTGTAACGAGAGAGCAGCGGTGCGAGACCGAAGCGAGAGAAGGAGGAGCAGCAGGAAAGGCAGACAAGACATGATACGTGTCTCCCGGAGGCGAGCAGCATGACAGCCGTCAAAAGCTTTGGTTGCCAGGTTTGTGAAAGGTGCTACCACGTTAGCCTGAACCGCCATGAACACGGTGATGGCTCTTCCTCTTTTCAAATCTCAACTAAATTGATGATTTTAAGCCATCAAGACCGCCAGGATCCCGTCGCGCTGACTTTGATACAGAAGCTGCAAATCGCCAGCTTTGGCCCACATCCAAGATCTCACCTTCCCACTTTATTTATTTTATTGAAACAATTTCTTTGACTTCTAAATGTTTGTAACTCAATATATTCAAAATAAAAAATTTCAATCGATTTGATTCTGCTCAAATTGTTATTATATATATATATATATTAAAAATATATATTTAAAAACTAAAAATTAGAAAATTTGAATTATTATTTACATATAAATTAGCATTTAGTTTTTTTACGTTAAACAATTAAAAAAAATCATAGGTTATATACTGAAAATGAAAATGAAAATGAAATGTTAGAAATTTTTTTAATAAAGAAATTATCTCATTTTGTAAATATTTTTAAATAAATTATCAAATTACCATTTCAACTATCATTTTTATTTTTTTATCACTATTAAATAGATAAAACTAGCTATCATTTACCCACACGTTGTAGCGATTGTAGCGATTTTAAATTTCAAAATTGTAATAAGAATAGATTGTAGGAAAAAATTTGTGAAACAATTATCATTAAATAATACTTTATCAGTCCCTAAAAAGAGGTGAATAATGCAATGTTTATGAGAAGAAATTTGTTGACATGATGATTTTTAGATAAAATTATTTGGTAAATAACACACCCACTCACTTTTAAAAAGAGGGTGAATGGATATTTGTTAGTTTTTTTTCATTTTAATCAAAGATCACAAATAATTTGGACAACTCAAATACAAAAAAATTCAATTTTATGAAGGGAGAGGTAGTTCCGACTAAAAAGACTACTAATTGAAAACTTTACCCATTTTTCTTTAGAAATGATCAGTTTGGCGCCAGGTTGGAAAAAATTTCTAAAAAAATATTCAAATTTCAAGTTGCAAAATGAGTATATTACCCAAATAGTAGCTAATCTAAAGGAGGGATGTGTCATTTGTGTAGGTTAAAGTATGCGTAAAATCGTCAAATAACTAATTTGTCAACTTTTTGTCTCCCACTAATTTTCTTGGAAAATGTAATTTTTGGAAACTAATTTCAAATACTTATAACACAACCTTAAAAATGGGGAAAATAATACAAAAAGAAAACGAAGTCATTAAGGCTGTGTTCACAAAAATCAAGGTTTGGCCAAAACCTGATATCAGCCAATTGGTTAAATAACATTTTAACCCCTCAATTGTAAGAATTGTTTAAAATAGTCCCCCTCCTATTTCACAGTCAACTTGCACTACCATCAACCTCAACTCTCATGTCCTCTCGACACTCAGCCCTCCTCAGTCCTCACCTCTATTTGTTGTTGCGCAATCGGACCACCATCTCAACCTCATGGAAGGACGATACCACTGCTCCGACCCTTGCTCCACCGAGACACCCAATTGACTCGCCCAAGATCTATGCCATTGCACAATCCGTCAAGACCGCTCCAGATCTACGTTCGGTGGGACGAGGATGTAGCGGTCTCGGTGGTCCGATGAGCTGGGCTCGAAGGCATGCATCGAATTGACACTGAAGACGACACTTGCGCCGCATGCCGTCGAGCCGGCCGTCAAGCCAACCATCACCGCCTCGCTTCGTCTGTTGCGGTCATGCTAGAATCTCGAGGTTGGTAGATCTTAAGCGCCAGATCTGAACTTCTTTTCAATATCGACAACGGGCAAGGATGCAGTGGAGTCGGAGGCGGCATAACACGAGTAAGTGAGAGGCGATGCGACTGAGGATACGGTGGGTAGTGATGATGGTGGGGTAGGGGGACTGATTTTTATGATAAAAGAAACTTTTGGGATTTAAGGTTGAGTTACATAAGTTTAGGGATGATGTGTGTGGTTTAACCTTTGATGGCCGAAAACCTGATATTAGTGAAAGCCTGATATTGCAAACACACCCTAACATTTGTTGATCTACAAACAATTAGAAAATTAATTTAGGAAAATAACAAAAAAATCTAGAATTCCTATTCATTTACAGTAAAATTTTCCTAAATATATACAGTAGTACGAAGTCATTTCGTACTAGTAAAATTTAAACATTTTTTTTGTTGTCACAAAAAAATTGGTACGTTCGTTTTCTAAAAAAGAAAATTTTTCACATTAACTTTACTTTATTATTCTTCATTTTCCTTCTCACTAAAAAAACTACTTTTATCTTATATGCATATTTTATAGGTACACCTCGCTTAAACGTGAGCCTCCGTGCGCCATGTTCGGAATATTCACAAAGCTGTCATTCCTTCGAATCCTTGCCCAGATCTCATTCGCCTCCTTCCTTGCTTCGTCTGCAACAAGAATAGCAACCACAAGCCTCCCACCGCCACCGACGATGACGCTTTTCATATCCACCACCGCTACGATTCACAAAATCCACCAGATAAGCTTCTGGGAGGCCATAAGCGACACTACAAATTCTGAGCGTGCCGGAGCAGCCAATCGCTTCCCCAGCCGTCATCTCTCCATCCCCAACCAATTTCTCAGTTGAAAGACACAATTTATATCTCACAACTCGAAATTGCAACCTTCTGCATGTGACATAATTATGATGCGTCTATGTACCTTAGTGATGCGCTTTCGACTCATTATGATGCACTTAAGTACCTTAATGATGTGTGAACTGTATTGCATAATTAGTGGGAAAAAGTGCATCATGTTTATGAGGGAGAGCATCATAGTGGAAAGAAAGAGCATCACTCTTGTCACCAAGCACATCATTTTGAAATGTTAAAGAAAACAAGTGCAACATTGTCATGATAACTAGTGCACCATATTTGTAATGGAGAGCATCACAATGCAGCAAAAGTGCATCATAATGGTTACCAAAAATATCATTTTGGGAGGTTGAAGGAAATGAGTGCTTCATTAAATCATCAAACGAGGTGCATCATGTTTGAAAGGTAGCACATCATAGTTGAAACCTAAAGCATTAATCTGGTTAACAAACGCATCCTTTGGAAAAGGTTGAAGAAAACCAGCACATCATTAAGTCATTAGGACGAGTGCATCCAGGGGCAGACCCAGGGAGAAATTATTGTGGAGGCAAATATGAAGTTACAAAAAATCCTATATGGAATACATATAAATTACCAATTATTTATTAAAAGAAGCATATATTTAAAAATTGCCGATTGAAAATGGCAATTGCAAGATTGCATATAAAAACAAACATATAGAAACATGCGGAGAGATATTTGAAGTGTGCGCAGTGTCTCTGAAGATTGCTTATTAGCAAAGACAAAGAAAAACACAACTCACAATCCCACTACCTATAATTTAACCGAACCCACTTGCATCCATATCACATTATCAAAACAATTAAACAACTATAGAAGATTGTCTTCAACAAGCAGAACAACTCGCAACACAAAGAAGAGAAGAATCTCTCTCAAGTCTCAACGACTCACTTATGCGGTGAGTGGTGAAGGGTCGTGACGGTGTGCGTCGACCAACAACCGTGTTGGATGTCGGAGGCCGGTGGTGCGAGTTCAAATTGTAAATTGGGATTTGGGAGAGGGAGATCAAATGATATCTCAATTTCTCAAACTGAAAGTCTGAAACATAAACTAAACAAAAGATTGAAAATCGGAATAAATTCGTACAAATTTCTTATATTTAAATTCAATTTATTCAAGAGTTTGAAATTGCAAATCCTAAGTTTTTCTTATCTCGAGTTTCTAGGTCGACGAAGGTTGTTTTGTTTCAAATTTCAAAAACTGTTGAATTTTTTTCAATTTAGATTGTGGTGGGGTCAAGTGGGTAAAATGATTAGTTTGTAAGGTTTGGGGTTTAGAGTCCTTTTAGATATAGTTGAGGGATTTATAAGTAATAAGGTATCGGTAGTTAGTTGGTGGGGGTAAATTACATAGATTGGGTTACAACTTATGAAAAATATACACATATACCCCATACTTCCTAAAATTTCAACGGGGCACTTGCCCCCATTGCCCCCACCATAGGTCCGCCCCTGAGTGCATCATGTTTTTACGGGAGAACATCATTATGAATCGTGAATGCACCATTGTCGTAATCAAGCGCATCACTGTGGGTTGTAGAACAAAATGCATCAGAAAGTCATCAAAATGAGTGCATCATATTGTTACGGGAGTGCATCATAATGCATCGGGAATGCATCATTCTGGTGTCGAAACACATCATTTTGTGCAGTCGAACAAATACGCCAGAACCGGTGGTTGTTTTCACCGGAAGAACATAGCAGGTGGTTTTTGTTGCTGATTTTGTTGATTTTGAGAGAAAATAAGAAGAATCGGTTGAATTTCGGTTTGATTTTGTTGCTCTGCGTGGAAGGAATGACGGATCCTTCGAAATTGGCGAGTTCCGGTTTCGTTGCCGAAAAACACGACGAGTCCTTCGACGCCGTGTTCTTCTTCTTCTTCTTCTTCTTCTTTTCTACTTGAGGCACATATAGTGTGTCTGGCGCACTGAATATCAACTATATTTTATATTTTTATCATTTAATCAACAATGTTGTTTAGTGTTTGTAGACGAGTGAAATGTACTCCTTCCATCGCAACAAATATCCAACATATTTGTTTTTGGGTCGTCCCAACAAAACTCCAATGTTTTTTTTTAAAAAGAAACTTTTCTAAATCAATTTTATCTTACTACCCTCTATTTCCTTTCCACTTCAAAAATTTATTTTTGTATGGTATACCCACTTTACCTTATTACCCTCTAGTCAACCACTTTTCTTAATTTCCGTGTAAAGTCAAATGCACTATATTTGGTGGGACAAAGGGAGTATCAATTGTGTGTTTATTTACCACATACGTGAAAAAATACACACTATGAAAATATCAAATTTATTCTTTTAATAAATGTATACGAATGATGTTTTAATTTTTTAATTTATTAGATTAGTTAGTTGCGATGTGATAAATAAACAGACGAACCAATTTGGTGGAAAGAGGGAGTATAATATAATGCAAATGCAAAGCTAATGGACTGAATTATGGAGTTTACACATGTTGATTCTTCTCTTTATTCCTCTCGATGTTGGAGCACGTCAAGTCAGTGATCCGTCTGTGGCGTCCCGAATCCAAAGCTAGCGTTGTTTCTCCGTTGCATCGCCATGCTGTTATGTGAGTATCTTGTTCGCGCCTCACCATAAAAGCTACGCCACTCAGTCCTCCCTCACTCTCTTCCTTCTTGTTTCCTCCAGCTACCAACTGCAACCCTCTTCTCCCTCTGGTAATGCCCTCTGCTTTAAATTCGATAATGAAATCGCTGCTCTTCCTCTTATTTTCCCTTTTTCTTGTTCATGTTCTGCTTTTCAAGTTTTGTTTTTCCCTTTCATTTTCTAATTAGTTATTCACTTGTTCTGAATCATTGATGTGATTGGGCTTCTTTCCAGCATTGGGATTTTGCGACGAAATTCTACCCGGATAGTTTCAGATTTAAAATTGTTTTTTTCCCTCTTCCTTTCTCAAATTCTTATTTTCTCAATTGATCTTGCCCTTGGCAAGTGGGAAGAGAGCAAGATGTTCCTCGTGCATTGTAATTTGCAATGTCGGCCCAATGTTTTATCTCTGGCTTTCATGTACATGCAGGTTTCGTAGGATCTCGAATCAGCTAAGCTTTTTCTTTACCGTTTATTTGCAACGAGATCAATATGTATCTTTTTCATTAATGAAATCTCTGAAGAGCTGCTTAGATGGTTGGTTCTCCTTGATACCTTTCCGTTTTATATTAGTTTCAGAAGAGTGGGAACTTTTCAATATATTTCATAGACAAGTGAAGACCTAAATTTACATGGTAAATCTAGTTGTGAGGGATCTTAAGCTACTAGAATGAGTTGTGATTAAGGTTCGGTTGATTGATTGATATCTGGTTCTAGCCTCTACAGCTCTGTCGTGATAAAGTTGACCCTCTTGAGTAGAGGCAGAGCGAGATTGGCCTGTCTGCATGCACTTGGATATTTTCCTTGCATTGTTGTCACCCCCTGAATATGTTGTAAAAACTTGGAAACATGTTGAAACTGGTGATGGCAAAAAGGGCATAGGGAAACTGTTACAGGCATGAAGTTCCAATACGTTTTCTGCGTGATGGTTTGATTTGATGAACTGTCTCTGTGAACAAGATTGTTTAATCGTTTTTTCTCCTTTTCAATTCGATATCTGGATAGTCATTTGATCTGCATTTGCTTTGATTGATTAGAACATTCTTTTTGAATATTTTTTTACGTGAATATTGTCTAGGAAGTTCTCATGGCTGGATTATGATCGCTACCCTTCACATGGCTTACATTACTTACTTTATGCTGCCAAAGATGCAGTCTACTTCAATTCTTTGCATTTTATTTGTTTCTCTGTGTGTCGTAGGAGTGGTTCCTAGTGCTTTTCTTTTCAGGATTTTGTTCTTAAGAGCTACTGAACTATCATTCATATCCCCTGGTTTCCTATGTCCTCCTAGCTCCTGGGCCTTGAGTTTATTTTCTTTTATTGGAAAGGTAAATAAATCTTGAAGGACTTATCATCTCATATTTGGGTCTTCTCGCTTTTCAGACAATGCTAAAGGCCCCAGATCACCAGGTTGCCGGTCATAAAGCTGGTAATGGGATTCTTGGCCCCCTAGTGGATGGATCTGGACGGTTTTACAAGCCTCTCCAGGATGGCACAAGGGGATCCAAAGAGATGGCCTTCTATGATGCAGTCTCCTCAGATACCAGGATTCCAGATCACATCAGGAAATTTTTTCCTGCTTACTATGGCACCCAGGTTTTAGAAGCATCTGATGGCTCTGGATTGCATCAACACCTCGTCTTGCAGGATCTTGTCTCCAGTTGCAGCAATCCATCTCTCATTGATGTTAAGATTGGCTCCAGAACATGGTACCCTGAAGCTTCAGAGGATTACATTAAGAAGTGCATGAAGAAGGATTTAGAAAGCACCAGTTGTTGGTTAGGCTTCAGACTATCTGGATTGCAGGTTTATCAAAATGAGGATTCAGGATTCTGGAAACCAGCAAAAAAAGAAGTGAAGGGTTTCTCTGTCGAGGATGTTTGGTCGGTTATGAAGAAGTTTGTTTCATCAAATCCCTGTGATGGATCTAATGATGAGCCTGATTGCTCTTTGGCACATGGTGTTTATGGTGGATCTGATGGGGTTCTATCACAACTGTTGGAGCTCAAAGCATGGTTTGAGGAACAAACTCTCTACCATTTCTATTCTTGTTCCGTTCTGATCATTTTTGAAAAGAAGTCCTTGTTGGAAGGGAAGAATGCATGTGCTGAAGTTAAGCTTGTTGATTTTGCTCATGTTGTTGATGGCAATGGTGTTATTGATCATAACTTCTTGGGCGGGCTCTGCTCTTTCATTAAATTTGTTTCTGAGACTCTCAAGGCTTCTGACAAATCTCACCTCAGTAACTCCTGAATGTCACCAGCATCTGCAGGCGGGCAAGTATTGATATGAATTTGGTCGCCTCTATAACAGGTTAGCAAGGTGGTAAAATTTTGAACACTTGCAAGTAGCAGGGTTAGCTTAGGTGTACTATGTACTTTTGCTTTATGGGTTGGTTGGAGACTGTTGCACAAACCAAATTTCGCTCTTTCAGTTCTCCAAATTGCAGGGCTCTGTTAATCAGCAGGGCTTCTTGCACTATGGCACTGGTGCTCGTGAAAATGGACGTTTCACCTAATTTGATGGCTATTTGTCTTGCCTGTAATGACAAGAAAAGGGGAAAAGGGTCAAGATCTTCCTTTTAAGCAATGCTCTTCTTAGAAAATAATCCACGTGCAATCCAGCCTTGAACTCCAAGCCTCTAAAAGATAGTAAGGTACTAACTCATTTGAGTTTTATGCAAATAATCTGAGATCCTATACTTATAGCTTGCTTCATATATCCTAAGTTAGGATTCCGAACCTGATACTTCAAATAACTTGGGAAATCAGATACGCTAGGATGAGTTCCTTTCTGTCTGGCATATTCTTCTTCACCTTCCTCTGCATTTCCTTAGCAAGCAGTGACAACCTCCAAGACGTTTGTCCAGCTTCGACATCAACAAAGGAGGCCATCTTCATCAATGGCTTCCCCTGCAAGAATCCCTCCAGTATCATCGCCTCAGACTTCAAGTCCACCAAGTTAACTCACCCGGGTGAAACTGACAACTTTCAAAATTCTGCTGTGTCGATTATCACTGCCGCAGAGTTCCCCGGCCTAAACACACTAGGCCTCGCTGTAGCTCGCACGGACATTGAAGTCACCGGTTTCGTGATGCCCCACACTCACCCCAGGGCCTCTGAGATTATGTTTGTTCATACCGGATCAGTGGTGGTTGGCTTTGTTGATACAAAGGATAAAGTGTTCCAAAAGCTGCTTCTGCCTGGCGATGTCTTTGTGGTTCCCAAGGGTTTGATCCATTTCTGCGCCAACTTTGGTTATGAGCCTGTAACCTTATTTTCAGTGCATAACAGCCAGAATCCCGGCTTCGTTCGCATAGCTGGTGCGATATTAGACCTCGATAAGCTCATGGCTGAAGGGTTTCAACAATCTGGTAATGCAACTACGGCTGGTAGTTACCAGTTTTAATTCGCATTCTTAACGTACTTGTCAAGATCTTTACTGTAAGGACCAGTTATCATCATTGGGTTTTAATATGGAGTGTGATTTAGTTATGAGACATGATGACTACAAACTTGTGCAATGGTAAATTCCGATGTAAATCCTTATTGTGAAATCTACAATTATCCATCAATCATAAACTTTGTTTATAATTCCGTTTAAATTACCGGATAAATCACTCTATCAGCATCTCAAGTTGGTGTTCAAAATAATTGAGGTTTGAATCGAATAATATTCCAGAAATTCTAGTGGAGTATTAAATTAGCGCGTAATATCGTTAGCGTTCAAAATGTTTCAGGTTTAAATCGGAACAATGTTTAAGAAAGATTGAGGGTGATAATGGTTGATCGTAGGTTTCACTAAAATTAAAGGGTAGAGAGAGTAGAGCAGGAGCGAGCGAGGGCTTGACTGACTATGTCTGCCCCCCCCCCCCCTCCCGCGGAGGGCTTATTTATAATAACGGATGAGTGAACCAAATTACTACTCCTAAGTGTGATGATTATTGTTGAACGTTGCCGAAGAGCATATGAAGAGTTTCCCGCGTTCCTTTTAGCTTCATCTGAATTCGACAAGCAGCTCCAAAGCTTGAAATGGTGCTCCTGTGTTTTCTTCTGGATCTCTCCAGCATCTCCCCTAGGTTGCTTGGAGACCTTAAGCAGGTTTTACATTTCTTAATTACTCCATAATCACTCCAATTTTCAGTGCAAAATTTCTGGTCCTCTGATCACTTCATCGACGCCTCGCAGTCGCTTCTGCAGCTGGCTAATTTCTACGCCATTTCGTGCCACTCACGAAAGCAGTCGGATCATCTCAGAGATCGCATCGCTTTGTGCTATCTCTTAAAACATCGCATTTCTTCTTCGGACGAGGTACGGTCATTTCTTCTGTTAGTTAATGGAGGTTCACTTAAACGCACGAGATGCGTTTGTACAAAGGTCTGTGTGAATCTGTGTTTGAAATTGATATGTCTGTGGCAGCTCAAGATCGCGTATAATCCAAGAGGAGACTTCAGTTTGCGTGATTTCCATCATGCCGTTAACAACTTGCCTTCCGACGCATTCTCGCCGGAGATTAATAATTCCATGTCTCTCTCTTGCTTTGGTATTCCTCTCTTTCTCTCGTGCTCTTCAATCCACGCCTTTCACTTGAAAATAGTTGACCACTACGTCTCATGTTGTTTCAAATGTAGATGCAAAGCTTTCAAGTCTTTTGAGCAATGAAGCTTTATATTCTTGGGGAAGCAGAGATATAATGAGGAAAGTGATTGTACTGAGTTCATATGTGCATAAAAGGTTTGACTCATCCATGAAAAAGATTCTAGCGGTGAGATTTTCGTCACTTTGGTGGATTCTTGCTTCTATATGTTGTAGGTGTTTGAGCATTACTCCTTGCAGGATGCAGCAGATAAGTGCGTTTCAGTTGAGTTCATTTTGCTTGAACAAATATCAAGCCATCTTCATGATACGAGAGCGAAGATCAGTGACTTTATTAGCTGCATATCAGACCTTGATAACTGCTCTTTTCAAAGCATACTTCCAGGTTTTGTATTCAAACACTACGTTAGACTTCATGACCTAATATGATCACTTCAATCATCATTATCTTTTTATTTGAAGTCCAGAAATGTCCGGCATAAATCAAGCTGGTTTCCTTTAGCTGGGACGGGGCACCATTTCTTTTCTCATGAACAGTTTTACGTTTTCCTCTGACCAGCAAAGAGATTTCAGAATATACATGATAGATAATTGTTTTTTTTAATGACCAGGAAACTGACCTCAATTTTTTATTTTCAGTAAACTGAGAGAGGATCAATTCCTTTCTTTTGTTCAAGCTATTTTGTTTCTTGTAAATGAAGTTGGAACTTTTTACTCAACTGATTATTTTTTGTAATTGTTGTTTAAACTCTTCTACAATTGAATTCTCTTCCTTGAAACACTTACATCTATTGATTTTATCTGCACAATCAGGTACAACATGTCGCATAATGAATCAGGTTAGGCATATTTTTGATATCTGAGTATTTGCAGATGTCAAAGTGCTTAATGGCTTGGTGAAAAGATGGCTACAAGATCTGCAAGATGATATGGAAGAGCCACTGCAAGCTCATTTTATCTTTAAGGATAACTTGAAAGGTTCTGTGAAACAAATATCCTGCACATTGTTGCCTGCAATTAATCATGTACCTGATGGGTTCGACCTTTGCCAGGTAGTGTGATGTTCATAATCTTCCTTACTGGCAGGTAGTGGTCATGAGCTTCCTTGTTGTTGACTATCTGTTGTAGACATGCAGGTGCCATGGTGTACCATTGTGTAACATTGTAAAAACAAAGGGCAGATGTTCTACATGTTCCATCACAGGAACTGATCTTGGAACAATTGATGTCATTGAAAACTCAGTGAAGGTTGGAGAAAATACAATCCTCTTTATGCCCTCATTCCATAATTCTTTGCAGCTACAGAAGATGTCTAGAACTGTCAACTTCCACATCATAGAGCGTACAAACTTGGGTTCTCTAAGTGAAGGTACCAGACATGAAACTTGTCATATTGATTCCTACCAATAGCTGCTCACACTTACAGAAGATTCCAGATATGAAAAACACACTTATTAAAACTTAGAACAAAAAGGAAATTACAGATTAGCCACTTGATACCTTAACTAATGCCAATTAAGTTCAAAAGTTTAAAGGATACTGCATGAAAAGAACTGCCTTTTAAAGCCCTTTTGCATCACTACCTCTCTTTTTGGATCGGCATCTTAACAAAAGCATATTACGGTATTTGCTTTTCATTTGTGCAATCTAGTTGTCATATACTTCTAGTTCTAACACTGTGCTGGGAGCCTGGAAAACCATATGGTTGTCTTTGTTTTTTGCCCAAAATAAATATTGGAATTGTTCTCTCTTTATTGTCACTGCTAAATGCATTGAACCCAAAGCTTGTCTACAGTACTCAACTCTGCAATATTTAACGCAGGTGTTGTATTCGGTGATTCTTACATTGCAACTCCATCAGCTACTCATGAGATGGAAGCAACTTCAGACGAAATGGATCAGCCAGAGTTGAATACTCAACGTCTGTAGAATTTGAATGATAATAAAAAGATATTTTATCTGCCACTTCCTATTCCAGGAAGAAGGAAAACATATTACTCATATGGAATCTGTACCTTTGGGCAGTTTTTCATGGACTCTGCCATGCTCTTCATGCACGGGATCAGGGTCTTATATGCTTTTCAGATTGTAATGCACAAACTATGAGCAAAGCTGAACTCCAGTGCTACTACCTTCTTCAACCTTCAGAAACTGGGCCAATGCTTCTAAGGGTGAAACAATGAACTTCTATATTTGTGGGTTGAAGATATTAATTCCATAAAATGCACATGCATGTTCTATCAACTGATCCGCTCCCCAATAAGATGCATGCTTCAATGTTTCAGATATCTTTGTCACTAACTTGTACTTGTAAAACTCACAGCGGCTTGCAGGATCTGAAGAAGTCATGCCCACCAGTTGTGTTAGTAAAGTTGTCGAGTTTTCAGTTCCAAAGGAAATAGAAATCTCTATCCAAACTTCATTATTAAAGGTTATATTTCTCTCCTCGTTAGTTTCTTGCTCCATAAAATCTATGCTGGTTTTGCTTATTCAGTATTAAGATAGTAGTTTTGCACAACTAGTATAAACTTTGCCTTTTCTAGATAGCTCTTACATTGAAGTAGAGAATTTTTCCTTCTTGGCATGGCCTGGGAATAAGTTCAGATAGTCCTAACTTTGCCTCTGTGTTTCAGAAAACCTTAAGTTATTACTAAAAGATGCAATGACTGCATTTCATTGATTTGCCTGTTGCCTGGCCAACACTATGATTTGATTGCAAGTTGTTCATAACAATCTTCTCAATTTTCTTTTCTAAACTGTATCAGCTGGATTCAAGAGACTTCAACCCAATAATGCATGAGAGAGGCTTCCATCGAAAGCTTAACTTGCTTGTAAAGGAGAGCTTACAGTTTGGGTAAGTATGATCTCTGTTCACCTGGAACGTCTGATGCTGCAAACATCATGTCATGAATAAGATATGCCGTGCCTGCTTTGGAAATTCAGGAACTCATTCTAATCAGTGAAAATATATTTGATTGATAACAAATTCGTTCTGAACTATATGTTGGGAGACTACAGAGAAGTTAATGACCAGTTTACAGTTTTAAACTTAAGCATTGCATGCCATTTTTATCCTTTAGGTAGTAATCAGTGCAGCATGTTATTCACTGGTGAATATAACACAAGATATTGTCAAAATGTTTGATGCTTTAAGGTATACATAAATACACACACACATATATATAGTACTTTTTTTTTGAAAGGCAACTAAATAAATTTATTAAAGAATTCCAAAATATTACACCAAGTCCCAAAATAAAATTTGGGATATCCATTCAGTCAGGGGTAGAGCCATGCACAAGGCCAATGCAATATATTCTATATCCATGTAAATTCAGTTTCTAATTGTTCCACTGGTTTTTTCAACTAGTGAACTTGGTTCTTCGTTGGTCATTCTACGGTGGAAACTACTTTTCGCTTAGTGTATAAAAATAACGAAGATAACATGATCATACATCTTCATCTCTGACATTAAATTGCAGGTCTGTAGCTCCTATTTCGAGTGAGCCAACAACATATCCAGAGCACGCCCCCTGGAAGGCGGTGGTTTTGGAAGAAAGTGCTCAAGAGTTGGATGAGAAAGCAGAAGAAACCACTAGTTCCATTGCAGAAGAATGGGAACTGCTGGTTGTCAATGAGGCCCCAAAGAAATATTCTCCTTGCTGCAGTTCCAAAAGTAAGGTGGATGAATCAGTTGTGTCCTCTCCAGACATAAACAAGCAACTGGATGTGAAAACCAGTACTCCCATTGCAGACGAAAGCACCAGTAGTTCCATTGCAGAGGAATGGGAACTTCTGGTTGTGAATGAGGTCCCCAAGAAATATTCTCCTAGCTGTACTTCCAAAAGTAAGGTGGATGAATCAGTTTTGTCCTCTTCTCCGGAGATAAACAAGCAACTGGATGTAAAAACTTCAAGGATTTTGGAGCGGCTGGAGATCCCAAGACAATTGAAATCGAAGATACTCCTCTCTCCCCGTAGCAGCATTTCGGATGCTTGCTTCCCCACGAAGAAACCTCTGATCCCTTTCCATTCCAGTCAAACTGGTGCTGATGGTTGTACTCGTACTACTCCTCCAACTCAATTGATTAAACCCGAGTTCCGGAGGCTCAAAAGGAAACTAAGGTGATATTACTAATACTAGTAGACCTGCTTTGGGCTCCCAAATGTACCTCACATGACCTGCATAAACCAAGCACCGTGAGGCAAAATTAATTAGTAAAATTCATAGGGGAAAAGTCTGGAGTTTCATAAAATTCAAACTTGTGAAGAATGGAATTCACATTCATATCTCAGCCATTGTGGCAATTGACCTAAGTACAAATGCTGAGAATCAGCATGAAAAGGAAAGATAAATCTAATCCTTGATGTAAGGTCTAATCCCTGATTTGAGAGAGATCTAAATCTAACTTTCCTAATTACAAAGATTTACAGAATAATTACGGCAATTATCCTAAAGCACTTATAGAATAATTTACTCCAAGTAACAAGTAAAATAAAACACGTATTTCTAACACCCCCTCAAGCTGGTGAGTGGAGATCCTCCATTCCCATTCCCAGCTTTGCAAGTAAGCTCCTTGAATGTTGGCCCTGAAAGTCCCTTTGTGAGGACATCAGCTATCTGATTCTGAGATAAGATGTAGGGGGTACAAATTAATTTCTTATCCAACTTTTCCTTGATAAAATTTTTATCAACCTCAATGTGTTTTGTCCTATCATGTTGTACTGGGTTGTGAGCAATCTGAATTGCAGATTTATTGTCACAGTATAGCTTCATAGGACTGGTAACCTCAATATTCAAATCTTGTAATAGAATTTTCAGCCACAATAACTCACATACACTCCGGGCTAGTGCTATGAACTCGCTTCAAAGACTAGACCTAGCAACAACCGGTTGCTTTTTGCTCCTCCAAGTGACCAAATTACCTCCCAAGAAGGTTAGGTATCCTGTAGTAGATCTTCTATCCACTATGGACCCTGCATAATCAGCATCGGTATAAGCCTCCAGGCTTAAGTCTTCATTCCTTTTAAAGAGTAATCCCTTACCAGGACACCCCTTAAGGTAGTGCAGGATACGGTTAAGTGCCTGTAGGTGTATCTCCTTGGGATCATGCATAAACTGACTTACCACACTTACAACATAGCTATATCTTGTCTTGTGTGTGCTAGGTAGATTAGCTTCCCCACCAACTTCTGATATCTCTCCTTGTCTACACTAGGACCATCCTCACCCAGACCAAGCTTCATATTTGGTTCCGTTAGAGTAGAAACAGGTTTACACGCTAGTTTTCCTGTTTCTCTCAATAGATCGGTCACATATTTCCTTTGAGAAATGAAGACCCCGTGCTTCGAGTGGACAACTTCAATCCCCAAAAAATATTTCAACTTACCCAGCTCTTTTATCTCGAACTCTTTGGCCAAACATTGTTTCAAGGCTGATTTCTCCTTATCGTCATTTCCTGTGACAATTATATCATCCACGTAAACGAGAAGAATTGTAACCCCCTTGAATTGTCATGTTTAACAAACAAAGTATGGTTTCCCTGACCTTGTTTGTACCCTGATTTAAGCATTACACCAGTAAATCTTCCAAACCATGCCCTTGGGGAATGTTTAAGGCCATACAAGGCCATTTTTAGTCTGGACTGATTCCCTTTAGCTCATTTCTCAAAACCTGGTGGAATAGTCATATAGACCTCTTCTTCTAAGTCTCCATGAAGGAACGCATTTTTACATCATATTCTGGAGGTCCCATTTGGAATTTGCAGCAATAGATAGTAAAACTCTAACTGTATTCATTTTCGCCACTAGAGCAAAGGTCTCCTGGTAATCTATTCCATATGTTTGAGTGTATCCCTTCGCTACAAGTCTTGCCTTATATCTCTCCAATGTCCCATCTGGTTTTAATTTCACTGAATACACCCACCTACATCATACAACTTTCTTCCCCTTAGGTAAATCTGCAATCTCCCAAGTTTTGTTTAACTCTAATGCTTCCATTTCTAGCCTCATAGCCTCTCTCCATTCCCTTTTAGATTTAGCTTCAGCAAAAGTACTTGGAACTGGGAAATTGTGAAGGTTGGTGAGGTAGGTCTTATGATTAGGAGACAATTTGTGGAGGGACACATAGTTGGCCAATGGGTAAAGTGGTTTGGTAGTACATGTCCTCTTTCCTTTTCTAAGGGCAATAGGAAGGTAAAAATCATCATTTAGAGAGGGAGAAGAAGGTACCTCGGTTTCCAGTGCTGTAGAAGAGCTTTGTAGTGGCGGTCCCAGGATTGGGCTCCTTCCTTTTGAATAAACACAGGAAAACCTCCTTCTATCAAGCATATCACTAGTGGTTTTTGTATCGGGGTTTCATCACCATTTTCTTGACTAATTTCATTAACATTTGGACTGGGATTAGGAAGTTCAAAGGGTAAAAAATCCATGTCTTCCTTACACATTTTTTGTTCTGTTTTGAGTTGTGTAGTGAAAAATGAATTTTTCCTCTTGAAAAGTAATGTCCATAGATGTGTAAAATCCTTTTGTGCTTGGGTGAAAACATTTGTACCTTTTTGAGTTGGAGAATATCCCAAAAAACACATCTAACAGCCCTTGGGTCCAATTTTCCTTTGTTATAAACGTGAACAAAAGCTGGGCATCCAAACACCCGAGGTGTTAAATGGTTTGAAATCTGGTTTGTGGAAAAATTCTTTCATCAACTTCAATCAGGACTTGTTGTTCAAGACTTTAGTAGGAAGTCTATTAATACCAAATTGTTTCAAGTGAGGACTTTCTTCTTCTCATAATTTTTAGGTACCTTGTTCATCCACGTAAATAAGAAGGCCCTTGTAGTTTGTAACAGGTTGCTATTTTTCCTTTCACCTTGTTTGTACTGATTTGGAGTATAAACACAAGAAGACTCATGAACTATGCCCTTTTTGATGAAAAAGGCCATATAATGCCGATTAAAGTAATCTGGCATTATCGATTATGAATCTTCTAATTGTTTCTTCAAACCTGAGTTTGAATCATATTTTGAAAATTATGGAGAATGGTGCTCACATCGATTTATTTTTACATCAAAAATATCCAAGTCACCATAGGAATTTGCATCTATAAAGCTTACAAACCACTTAGCACCAAATATGTTGAGTACACTGGAAGGTCCTCAAATATCGAATGAACCAATTCAAAAGGTTTTAAAGACCTTGTATCACTCCTTATATGTGCTGCCCATTTGTGTTTAGCAAGCTCACAAATACACCCACCTACATCATACAACTTTCTTCCCCTTAGGTAAATCTGCAATCTCCCAAGTTTTGTTTAACTCTAATGCTTCCATTTCTAGCCTCATAGCCTCTCTCCATTCCCTTTTAGATTTAGCTTCAGCAAAAGTACTTGGAACTGGGAAATTGTGAAGGTTGGTGAGGTAGGTCTTATGATTAGGAGACAATTTGTGGAGGGACACATAGTTGGCCAATGGGTAAAGTGGTTTGGTAGTACATGTCCTCTTTCCTTTTCTAAGGGCAATAGGAAGGTAAAAATCATCATTTAGAGAGGGAGAAGAAGGTACCTCAGTTTCCAATTCTGTAGAAGAGCTTTGTAGTGGCGGTCTAGGATTGGGCTCCTTCCTTTTTGAATAAACCTGGGAAAACCTCCTTCTATCAAGCATATCACTAGTGGTTTTTGTATCAGGGGTTTCATCACCATTTTCTTGACTAATTTCATTAACATTTGGACTGGGATTAGGAAGTTCAAAGGGTAAAAAATCCATGTCTTCCTTACACATTTTTTGTTCTGTTTTGAGTTGTGTAGTGAAAAATGAATTTTTCCTCTTGAAAAGTAATGTCCATAGATGTGTAAAATCCTTTTGTGCTTGGGTGAAAACATTTGTACCTTTTTGAGTTGGAGAATATCCCAAAAAACACATCTAACAGCCCTTGGGTCCAATTTTCCTTTGTTATAAACGTGAACAAAAGCTGGGCATCCAAACACCCGAGGTGTTAAATGGTTTGAAATCTGGTTTGTGGAAAAATTCTTTCATCAACTGAACAGGGGACTTGTTGTTCAAGACTTTAGTAGGAAGTCTATTAATACTATATCTTTGAAGTGAGGACTGCTTCTCCCGAATAATTTTTAGGTACCTTGTTCTGAAATAACAAGGCCCTTGTAGTTTGTAAAAGGTTGCTATTTTTCCTTTCAGCCACTTCATTCTGTTGTGGAGTATAAACACAAGAAGACTCATGAACTATGCCCTTTTTGATGAAAAAACTGGATAATGTCTGATTAAAGTAATCCGTGGCATTATCAGTTATGAATCTTCTAATTGTTTCTTCAAACTGAGTTTGAATCATATTTTGAAAATTAGGGAGAATGGTGCTCACATCAGATTTATTTTTCATCAAAAATATCCAAGTCACCGTAGTACAGTCATCTATAAAGCTTACAAACCACTTAGCACCAAATATGTTGAGTACATTGGAAGGTCCCCAAATATCAGAATGAACCAATTCAAAAGGTTTTAAAGACCTTGTATCACTCCTTGGATGTGCTGCCCTTTTGTGTTTAGCAAGCTCACAAATGTCACAATGCAGTTTTTCATTTGCAACATCTTTAAATAAACCAGAAACATAAGTTTTAAAGTTGAAAAAGATGGATGTCCTGGCCATTGTGATACAACCAAATTGTTTTATTTGAACTGGACGCAAGAGTCTCACTTTTGACATGCATAGAGTTAGAAAGATCTTCTTCAGGTTCAAGATAGTAGAGCCCTTCCTCTCCCTAGTAACTCCAATCATCTTCCTCGAAACCGGTTCTGAAATACACATTGAAGTAGAGAAAATAGTATGGCGATTCAAGTGTTGAGTGAGTTTGTGAATAGATATCGGGTTTGAGGATAATTTAGGTACGTGTAGGACATTTTTTAATGTGAGGGATGTATTTAATTTTACATCTCCATACCTAGCCACAGTAAAAGGATTTCAATAAGCAACTAGTATTTTCTTGTTGCTGGGGCATGGAGTGTAAGAGGAGAAAAGATTAGAAAGTGCGGTCATGTGGTCGGTTGCCCCAGAATCAAGGATCCATAGTACTTTTGATGAAACATGAAATCCTAAGGGAAGAGAGATACATGCGGTAGCAAGGGATGCAGAAGAGTTGCCCTCTGCCCTAAGAGACCCCAGGTATTTCCTCAATTGCTCCATCTCTTCTTGGCTCACAGTTGACTTCCATGTGTCACTGCTTTGGTTTCTTGTGGTAGATGATACCACAGAATTGGCTCTTGACCCAGAATTTGCTCTTGGCCCGATTTCCCACGCACATTCCACTCCTTCGGGTGGTTTTCCATGCAATTTCCAACGGTAATCACAGGTGTGCCTTGATTTTTGCGGTAAGTGCGAATGAGCATCTTTTACATCTCCCTTTGTCCTTGTGATCCCACATTCTCATTCTGGTAACCCTTGGCCACCATAGCTGAACCTTCGGGTTCTTTAGAGTCCAACATGACTCCTCTTCTACTCACCTCAGCCCTTACAAGAGCTATTGCCTCATTCAAAGATGGTACTTCCTCCTTGCCCAGAATTTGGATCCTCACCTCAGCCCTTACAAGAGTTATTGCCTCATTCAAAGATGGTACTTCCTCCTTGCCCAGAATTTGGATCCTCACCTGGTCAAATTCAGGATTGAGTGTTATGTCGCGAATCAAATTCAAATTATTATTACCAAAAATTGTTAAAAAATGTATATTTAAAAAATATAGATATTCATTTATCGTTTGGATATAAATTATTTGGCTTATATTAAAATATTGTAAAAAAGTTTATAGATTAATGCTATAAAAATAAATTAAATTGGTTTTTTTATTGGTCTAATCTATATACTCTCCAATGATTTTAAGATTGGTAACTTTATTTCTAAAAGGAATAAATAAAATACATTAATAATTTTTACACTGATTAAATTTCATACTCCTGCAAATGTTTTTTTTTTTAAAAATAGGGACCTAAAATTACTCTTAGAACATTTACAATAATACTAGCTATTAGACTCTTGAGTCAAATGTAACTAACGGAAATAATAAAAGTAGAAAAATCTCTGATCTGACAACACATGCTAACCATAATAGTTTTAGCTATTTGGCTCTCCAAATTTGGGAGTAAGGAGAGAGATTTTATTGCTAGCTATGATAAATATGGTTGATTTCAAATCAATAATAAATGTCACTAGCTATAATAGCTAACATTGTTGTAATAATAATGTTTTTTTAGGGGTTTTAATAAAAATGTTAAATTCACTAATCAATATAATTTTTTTGTCATTTTAACTACAATTTAACTTAAGATTAGTTAGTATTGTTGTAAATTTGGAGTTCTAGAAAGAAAAAGAAAAAGGGCAAAGGGGAAAACGAACGATGCCCATATCGTGAGGCTCGTTCTTGTAGTTATATCGTGAGGCTCGTTCTTGTAGTTACCAAGAATCGAAAGGTTATTAGCTAGGGCTTCTTTCTCGTCTTATCAATCTCACTCAGCTCTCATGGTGAAGCCATCAGTGCCCATTGTGAAGCTAAATTCGTTACATGCTTTTGGACCCATGGAGGAAGAACAGCCATCGCAGCAAGCGCTTCCCTTGCCAACGCCGACTCCGGAAGGACAAGAGTCAGCACATCCCTCCTCCGTCAATATAGAAAACCAACCGTCTTCGGCCCCACAACTACTGCAACAAGAGCATTCGAAAGATACCCAATTCTTCAAATCGATTAACGACCTCTGTGCACTTTCCGCAGTAATCCAGGAATTCAATATGAGATTCGATGAGCTTCAGAATCATCTCGATTTCGTCACCGACACTATCGATTCCAGGATCAAAGATTATCGAGAGAGAAAGGAGACTGGTGTTGAAGCCCGATTAAACGCCGCGATATCGGAGAATGGAACTGAAACGTTTCCGGAGACCCAAAGTTCAGAGATTCAACAACTTTGCAAAACAATGTGTAGCAAAAGCCTCCGCAAGTACATTGTCACCAAGTTATCCGAGCTCGGAAAGCTCCGGGAAGAGATTCCGCCGGCGCTGAAGCTGGCGCCGGCTCCAGCGAAGCTTGTTTTGGAATCTATAGGGAGGTTTTACCTTCAAGGGAAGAAAGCCTATGAAACTGATTCTCCAATGATTCCGGCCAGAGAGGCGTCGGTTTTGACTCTGGAGTTTTTCCTGTTGATGATGCGCTCTTGTGGCAAAGGGGATGTTCAGATAGAAAAGTCTTTGAGAGAGGAGGCAGAGGCAGGAGCAATTGCCTGGCGAAAGAGGCTGGTCAATGAAGGTGGTCTTGCCAATGCTTCTGAGATTGATGCAAGAGGCTTGCTGCTTTTTATAGCTTCTTATGGGATTCCAAAAACCTTTGGATTCGAGGACATTGCAAATTTGTTTCGATCCGCTAATTTAAAGGAGATTTCTGATGCTTTGAAGGGGTCTCGCTCGCTTCTTTTGAGAATGCCAGGTACGCTATGCAAATTTATTTATTTATTGATTTATAAAGACCACTTCTGTTGCATTTGATTTTGCTGTTAGTTCTACTGTTTCCCTTTTCCTGCTATGAAGTCAGTAGTGAAGATAATGTAGCACTGTTCTGGCAGAGATTTGGATTGAAAAGAATTTCACCAAAGATAAATAAGTTGTGGAGGTAGGAACTTGCTGAATGGTCAAACCAGCTTGATGGTCCTACAATTACTTGTGATGGATACTAGTATTTTCGAATGAGACTGATAGTTTCCTGCCAATGCAGACATGGTCTATTAGGGCCCTGCTTTAAAACATGTATGTAAGAGCAATCCCCCCCCCCCTAATTTGTATATAAAATCAACTTGATTACCAAAGCTTGCTCAATCAGGTAGTTACATGATACTTTTTGAATTACCATGTTTGTTGCAGTTTCCCATTTATTTTTTGGTTCACGTTGTATAGCATCTGTTGCTTGTTTTTGGGTCTTAATTATTTAATCGACCAGATGTGGTTGTTTAAAGTATTTGATGCTATTTCTGGTTTTCTGTGATCTCTCTCTCTCTCTTAACTAATTGAGGTTAAGGAAACAGTTGTGGACGTAAGCGGTGAACCTTACATTGATATGTTTACCCTTGACAGATATCATAAATGGTATGGTGAAGAGTGGGATGCCTGTTGAAGCTATTGATATTGCTTCTGTCATGGGGCTTGAAGATAATTTCTCACCTCATACCATTTTAACTTCATTCTTGCAAGACTTCAAGCAGGCAATTAACAAGAAAAAGCAAGGACACAATTCTCCATATCTATCGGTATGTTGTCTTTTACTACTCTCCCAGCTTACTTTGAAATGTTTCCTTTTTATGTTGTCCTAATTTTTAAGATGTTTCTCTTTTTAGTAACTTTTACATTTTTGTCATCATATCGCTCTTGTTTGTTTCTCGTCCCATCAATTTTACATAACTATCGATAAAGTTCAGCCTTTTTTCCATCCGTTCTACATAATCTTCGATAATTTTAAAAACTCTAGTTACGGTTTCGTAAAGGGCATAAGTGATAAAATGCATATAGTACATCCCATGTCTCTGAAAAATTGCACACATTTCCTTTTTGGGCCGTCTTAGAAAAATTGTTCACTTTCCTTAAAAGGTAACTTCTCTCTCTCTCAAAGTTACTAAGCTATCCCCACTTTTTTTGATGAAAAACTATCCTCACTTTATCCTTACTTTTCCTACCTTGTTTTTTGTGCACTTCCCCCAAGGAGTATTTAAGTAAACATCTACAAAATTCTTACATTCATCTTAATCTTTGTGCCTAGTCAAACCATTCAATCTTTTGGGGACTGAGGGAGTATAATTCTACACATCTTAATCTTTGTGCCCTTCCAAAATTTTCGAAAGAGTATGGATGGATGGAGTATTACCTAACTCTTATGAATCATGTTTATATTAGTATATATTGAATGATATGTACCTTTTACAGAAAGAAGGGAAAGAAAAGCAGTTATCTGCTCTTAGGTCCATCGTGAAGTATGTTGAAAGTAGCAGCAATGATCTCACAAAGATCCTTGGTGCCTGGCAAGTTAAAGATAAGATAGTCAAGTTAGAGAAGGAAATTGCCAAGGACAGACAGAAAGCAAAATCAGTTATGTCAAAGAGAAGGTTTGATGAAATTGGATCTTCTGCTCAAGTACTGCACAGTCAGGAAATCAAGCGTCCAAACATCGCCGTTCAGGCATCAGCCTCTCTAATATCTTCTCACTTAAATGGGCTACATGAACAGAGACTGACTATGTACGCAGATAGTATCAGATCATATGAAAATGTATTGCAGAACTCTAAAGATATTTCAATTGCTGGTCATATCAACAGTTACAGGACTGCCTCACCTTCACCATATGCTTCAAGTGCGGTTGGCATCCATGCTGCTGCTGCTGCTGCTGGAGGTGGTGTAGCTCATTCAGCGGGCTCATTAGCTGCAAATTCATATTCATTGGCCCATAGGGAGGCTGTAGCGGGTCAAGTAGCACAAATTGTTGCTAGCGGCGATAATGCCTATGGGTGGCATGATATGGAAGCAAGATATGACATGTCAGCTTATGATCAAAGTTCCTTTGCACAGTCTGCTTCTGGTGCGGCTACTGCCGGATATTTGCCTTCAGACAGCTATGGCACCCTTCAAGATTATAACAACGCTGCTGCAGGTAGTAGAACCTCGGCATCCGACTTATACCGCTTTGCTGATACTGTTGCCGAAGCAGAGACCCATATCAGTAGTTCCATCAGACATGGCTCCTTACCATCTGCTGTCCACGCTCACCATTCAGCTTACATTTATCCAAAATGATTTTGGAAACAGATGGGTGGTCTTAGTCATGTCTTATGTAGATAATTGTTTTGCTGCGGCATAATCCTCTCATGTAGCAGGGAGGCTATTTAGTTTTGTGGAATACATTTCAGCTTCAAAGATTCTCTATCGTTAACACAACTATTTCACGGCATTTTGAACTGGATGCGTTTGAGACACAAAAGTTGTTACAGTTGCAGTCAGTTGATTGGTGCTTTAAGAGACCATCAGAGAGGAACAAGAAGAGATAAGAATAGGTAACAATATATAGAGTTTTTTACACCAATAAAAGATAAAAAGAGTTTTTTTAAGTAACAAGAGGCAGGGCATGATGTATTGGAGTATTGAAGACACGCTTATTTCTAATTGTAAGGAAATAAGAAAAGGTGGAAATTTTAGCAGCAGAGAGGGGGAGCACAAAGAGCACCATTGGGTAGCGATGATATTTGAGTAATTTAGAATATTGTAAATTTCGAAGAAACACCCAAATGGGGTGAGATTGGGGACTTCCCAAGTTGTATAATTTACTTTACCACTCTCTCTCTCTCTCTCTCTCTGTCACTCACACTAGGTAATGAAAATTGAGAAGCCTAGGAAAATTCATTTGTCCATCCATTGGAGAGAAAAAGTGGTGTTTGTAAATAACATGAGGGTGAAGGCAGCTGCAATAAGACTTGGGTTGGGGCTTATTCTTGCAAGTCTGGCTGAGGGTTCTCTAGAGATTGGCTTCTACAGAGGCAAATGCGGTCTGGCCGATGTTGAGTTGGTTGTTGCTGGTGTTGTCTCTCAGGCATTCTTCAGAGATCCCACCATTGTTGCTGCTCTTCTGCGCTTGCACTTCCATGATTGCTTCGTCAGGGTCAGTTCTCTCTCCCCTCATGCCTATGCTTGCCCTTGAAGGAATGTCCCTTACCTTCTCTACTCATCCTTACCCCTCTAGTACAGTACTACATGCTTTGTTTCTGGTTCCTTCAGGTTGTTATGGTTTCAAATTCAGAATCTGCAAAGCTAAAACTTTATCTTCTGTTTCTTTCTCCATCGGACTGTCAAAACGCAGATCTCCATTTGTTTCAATGAAAACTATGGAAGATCAATTTTGGGCATTCCAACATTGTGTATTTTATTAGCTTAAACCTTTATAAGCTCGCCTTCATCCTTAAACTTACATGTCATGATGCACATTGTCAGTACACCATAAAACCTTGTTTACTTTGTCCTTGAACTGCCACAGTCTCACAAGGCATACTTTTTGGGGTATCATCTCACTGCGTAGCAACTCAGGAGTAGTTGCTTGTAGGTCAAACTATTGCATTGACCGGTAATTGCAATTTAATTAGTGGATTTGAAACGCTGTGACCTTGGACGGCAATTTAATTAGTTGGGGAGGTTGAAGAAGAGTACCGAGGGTCAGTATCGTGATTTCAGGGAATAGTGATTTGGGTAGCCCATGAAAATTGTATGGATGATGAAGAGGGAAATGAAAATATGAAATATTGGATCCAATGCAAAGAACGTTCAGCCACAGCGTGTTGGAGGTTGTTGGATAACAAGAATAAATATTGCGGCCATCCATACTTCTTACAGAAATTTTTATTTCTTGCATAGATTTTACTTCGCTCCTATTCTTCTATTGAATTTTTAACGAAATACTAAGAATCAGGGCATTTCTCTTTGTCCCTTACAAACTAAAAGTACTTGAACTGAAAAAAAAAAAACAGGGGTGCGATGCATCGGTACTGTTGGATGGCAACAACAGTGAGAAAAGAGCGGACGCGAATAAAAGCCTGAGGGGTTTCGAGATCATAGATGAAGCAAAGAACGCTGTTGACAGATTTTGTCCCGCTCTTGTTTCCTGCGCTGATCTTATTACCCTTGTCACCAGAGATGCTGTCTTCTTGGTAATCCGATAATTTCCCTACATTTTGCATCTATTCTGTTTTGTTGTTCTGTTCTGTAGATTGTTTATGTACTACTAGTAATTAGCTTTGGTTGAGCTGCTGCAGAGTGGCGGAGGAAGATATGAGGTCCCTACAGGAAGACGGGATGGCTTTGTTTCTTCTGCTGAGAATGTTACTCTTCCCAGTCCCTTTCTCACCGTGCCTCAAAATCTCGCCCTTTTCGCCAACAAAGGACTCACTCCTCTTGACATGGTCCTGCTTTTAGGTACTTACACTAGTTAATTTGGCTTCACCGGTTACTTAGAGTACAAGAAATAACCTTGACTTGCCCACCAAGTTTAACATTTCAGGATGTCGATTGTACTGCAGGTGCTCATTCGGTTGGCATAACGCACTGTTCCTTCATCAGAGACCGCCTTTACAATTTCAGGAACACCGGGAACCCTGATCCATCCATGGATCAGTCCCTTGTTCAGTTTCTAAGATCCCGGTGTCCCAGGAATGCAACAGTTGATCCGTCCGTAAACTTGAATCAGATGACATTCAGTCCTACCATTCTTGATAATACATACTACAGGCAGGCAGTGATGAGGAGGGCCATTCTCCCTATTGATCAAGCGCTGGCCTTCCACCCATTGACAAGGCCAATTGTGACAAGCCTAGCCCGTGCTTGGGATTTTCGGTCTAGATTTGGTGCTGCCATGGTTAAAATGGGAACCATCGGGGTCCTCACCGGCCAGCAAGGAGAGATCAGGAGATCTTGTAGAGCTGTAAACATGGAAGAGTAGATAGGGTATGGAATTCATGAATAATTAAACTTATTCATCTTAAAGTTAACGGGAACTAAATCAAAATTAATGAGAACCAGACACTAATAGGTAAGAGTTTAATTTAACCAGTTAGTTCACTCTCCTAGGAAGAACAATGGCTTCAAACAGAATGTTGACCCTAGAAAAGAAAAGTTAAGTTTGTGCCCTTGAGCAACGATGCCTGCAGTGTTTGTGTGATGCATGGAGAGATGAGCAGATCTTGTAGAGCTCTGAACATACAAGGATAGATGGGATCTGGAACTCATGAATAATCAAACATATTCTTGTTTACAAAACAGAAAACTAAATGCAAATTAATTACAATCAGTTTCTTGATAGCAAAGGAAGTTTTGTTTCCTTACCAAGCTAGTTCACGCTCCTAGATATCTCCTTTCACACTAACAGAATTACAGATGCAAACAAGAGCATGTGCACAAGAAAAAGGAACGCCGAGTTTGCACCCATGACACTCAACTAACCTTAGGAAGTACCAAAATTACACTGCTTACGAGAAAATATCTCCTACCAAATTTCAGTCTGCTTCTGAATCATCAGCGTCGCTATCTATATACATTTCAACAGCTTCATCGTCTGTCAGCTCTCCCTCTTCTTCAGCTTTCTTCCTCCTCTCCTCTTCTAATTCTCTCTCAGCAACTGCAGCCTTAGCTTTCTCAAGCCTGTCAGTAACGGAGTCCCATGATACAAGCCTGTCCATGAACATGGATATGTAATCGGGACGACCATTCTGCTCAACAAGACAGTGATTTCAGAATTAGATCAGTTTTATTCGCTGAACAATAAATCTCTTCAAAAGTACCAACTAATGTATAACAAGCCATGTTCTACCAACAATGCTCACCTGAAAATCAAGGTAATATGCATGCTGCAAAGAGAGGACACAGAAATTCACAAATTTAGTTCCTCTATTTTTTTTTAATATAAATACAAGTTCTGCTTTTGAATTCGCAGTTACAACCAATACAGAGAATTGATTACCTCCCAGACATCAATAGTGAGGAGCGGCTGCAGAGGAAAAAAACTTGCGATTTAGAATTTGTAAAAACCATAAAAGTGAAAATTAATATGGGTTCATCAAGAACGGATTATTGAAAAATTAGGGTATACTCACAATATAATCCCAAACAAGGGGATTAACAGCATTTGGACTCTTAACAACAACAAGTTTCTTATCTTCATCTGATGCCCATGGGTTTACTGCATTTCCCACATCGAGTCTATTTACTTTATCTGTAGAAATGACCCATAAGTTCATTCCATGAGTCAATTCTTCCAACAGGAAGAAAAAAAAAACAGTAAGATTCATAACAGCTAGGAGAGGGATCACTAACATGCAAGCCAAGCCCAACCAGAGCCAAACTGTGTAGCTGCAGCAGACTTGAATTTCTCAACAAAACCTTCGAAAGAACCAAAATCTCTTTCTATCAGACTCAAAAGCTCTCCTGATGGCTTTCCCCCACCACCAGGTTTCATTGATTCCCAAAAGAACTCATGGTTCCATGCCTAGAAGAAACAACATAAACACAGTTTTAAGAGCAGTTTAACAAAGTTCTTTTCGCCAACACTTCTTTCACCTTTCCACCCTTCTTCCTATGGGATGTGGGACAGCAGGGTCTGTGAAGTGTACACTTTACTTACTTCAAATTCGTAATATGGAGAATGATTTAAACCTGCGCAGCATTGTTAAAAGCAGGAAGCATATCACCCTTGTTGTACGCAACAATGACAATTTCTGCCAGAGACATCCCATCAAATTCTGTTCCGGCAATTTGCTTGTTCAAGTTATCCACATAAGTCCTGTGGTGCTTTCCCCAATGGTATTCCAGAGTTTCTTTGCTCATGTATGGCTCCAGTGAATTCTGAGATGAGATAAAAATGCAACTGAGATGGACTTCATCTTGGTTTACATCTTTATAAAACACAGTTTCCATCTTACGCGAAATAAATAGAAGAAATAGATGGATCAGCAAAGCTTCTTTGTGTAGAGTATGAAAAATGAAGCAGTAACAACTAACAAGTTGCAAAACTGAATGGAATGGATCGAAGAACCTCAATTCAGGATGTCTAGAGATGAAATGCGCCTTTCAGTTTCATCTCAAAACTAAGAAGTTGAACCATTTTAAGCTACAGGTCCGTCATTTGAGAACCATTTACCAATTATTGGAAATAGTTAATGACTGCAAAAATGGAAAGAGAAAGACAGAGAGAGGACGAGTTTATTTAGAATAATTACTAGCGTATACGGAGGAGGCTTCAGTTCGAGTGTTGCAAAAATCCTACTTGAACCCGCTCTTCTTGAAGATACCCTCTGCACCAAAACTGATATAATTAAGTACCAGTTTAAGAAATAAATACAAATTAAAGAAAAAAAAAAGACTGGTGCATTTCATCGAACAGCTGGTGGACTCTGCTCTTCAGCTTTCTTTCTCAATGACACAAAACGGTTCTGGCACAGGAATCACTCTCTTCAATCTCTTCCCATTAGTTTCAATTCATTATCTTCTTAGAAAACAAAGCGGGGAAAAATCTTACCTCATTCTTTGACCAAAAGAATCGCATATTCCTTTTGCTTCCAACTCCTGTTTGTGCAACATCGTGACCATAGTGAAAATGCTAGATACCATAAAGTTATAAAGATAGGCTTAATATCAACACAAAGGGAGAGACCTTCTGTGGTAAAATGCGCGCCTGTGAGTGAGGCCGCCACCATGGGAGCAGCTGCCGCCATTTCTTTATCCGACTACTTGCCACCGCTGTATTTTTCAATTCCACCCAGGTCTCTCCTTAATCCGCAGGAGCACCAAAATTGCTGCATTCTTTGGGACGGACTGACAAGCGACGTCGTTTTGTCGGCCTGTCCAAAACTACGTACATAGCCTACTAAGTAATAGGAGTAAATGAAGAATGCCGTGATATTTTACATCTAACAAGGCAATTAATACAGTATTTTTGTTTTTCTTTTTGATACTAACATTGGCTGTGTAGTACCTACCAGTGGTCGTCTCGTACCATGAACAATAACAAAAACAAAATGCTAGTGTCTCACAAAAATTAGAGCATTAATGGTGCATCCAGAAAAAAACTAGAAGCAGAGAACTGGTCTCCTAGCTAGATTAACGTTAAAATTGGAGTCCTTGAAGTCCGTGAACACCACTACAAATTTAGAGCCTTTGACCAACCTATGCTCTATATAACCCCTCTCTCCCAGTCTCCCCCTGTCTCAATACAAAACAATAGCAAAACAAAGAATTCATCAATTTTAAAAACAACAAATATAAACTAAAACAAATAAACAAATAAAGTGGAGAAAAAGAAGAAGATAATTAAATGTTACGTGAAGAAGGGAGAATAAGAAACAGGGTCGCTGTCCGGGCAATCGGGCTGTTGTCCCTTCTGGTACTGTCTCCGACAGTAGTTGTGTCGCAGCAAAAAGCTCCAATCCCACCGGTGGCGGAAGAACTGGACACATGGTTCAAGGGGGCCATAGGCGACATGGCAGCGAGAAAAGCGACCATGGACCCGCCGCTCGCGGCGGCTGAAGCGACGCCGACAGTGATCAAAGTATCAAAGACCGGAGGCCAATTCCCCACCGTCCAGAAAGCGGTGGACAGCATTCCAACGGGGAACACGAAGCGCGTCATCATCAAAATCGGTCCCGGCGAATACGTGGAGAAAGTGAAAATTGATAGGACAAAACCTTTCATCACTTTCATGGGCGAGTCTAACAAGGACCTTCCTGTCCTCTCATGGCACGACACTGCTGCCACACATGGCACAGTTGATAGTGCCTCAGTTATCATCGAATCTGATTACTTCATGGCCATCAACGTTGCATTTAAGGTACGTACAATAGCTACATGCATATGTCTTCCATTTTTATTAAGCAAGTAATTAATAATGTTAATTAATTTGCAGAATACTGCACCAAGACCCGATGGACGGACAATTATGGGAGGACAAGCTGTGGCGTGTAGGATTTCAGGAAACAAAGCCGCTTTCTACAATTGCAAGTTCATTGGCTTCCAAGACACGCTTTGTGATGATACTGGCTTCCATCTCTACATGGATTGCCACATTGAGGGAACAGTCGATTTCATTTTCGGAAGTGGCACTTCTCTATTTATGGTAACTCGTTATTTTAATTATCTCCAAGTTATAAATTAATTAGTTGTCACTGGATTTCATTTACTTACACGTACGTACGTCTGTGCATGTGTGTGTCTATATATAAGAGGTGTACAATTTTTGTGCTTGGGGATCAAGGCATGACCGTGATAACAGCACAAGCAAGGAACACGGCAGAAGAAAAGTCGGGCTACTCTTTCGTGCACTGCAAGGTTACGGGGACAGGAACAGGAACGTTCTTGGGCAGAGCTTGGAAGGCGGCTCCAAGGGTGGTGTACTCCTTCACGGACATGGGAAGTGTTGTGAACGATGCTGCTTGGTCTAACGCCGATCACCCGGAGCGTGACGGTACAGTGTTCTATGGAGAGTACAAGTGTTTCGGCCCAGGTGCTGATCCTAGCGGCCGCTACGCCAAAACCAAGGCTCTTACCGAGTTAGAAGCTCAGGAATACCTATCCCTTGAGTTCATCCAAGGCTACACTTGGGTCCTTCCTCCTCCTTCACCAACAGTGGCTGGTGCAGCCTCTGCAGGTGGTGCAGCTGCTGGTCCCGCAGCTGCAGCGGGTGCTGCCGGTGCAGCGGGTGGTGCGGCTGGTGCAGCGGGTGCGGCTGGTGCAGCTGCTGGTCCCGCAGCTGCAGCGGGTGGTGCGGCTGGTGCAGCGGGTGCGGCCGGTGCTGCCGGTGCAACAGGTACGGGTGGTGCTGCAGGTGCGGGAAGTGCTGCCGGTGCGGGAGGTGCTGCTGGTGCAGCAGGTGCGGGTGGTGCTGCCGGTTCAGCGGGTGCGGGAGGTGCTGCCGGTACAGCCGGTGCTGCGGGTGCGGCTGGTGCAGCAGGTGCTGGTGGTGCGGCCGGTGCGGGTGGTAAGGCCAGTGCAGCTTAATTAATCATTATTTTGAATGCCTATCCAATTCAGTCATGAGATCGATCAGCAGTTTAATTTAATAGTAGAATTAGTACCTTTTCATTTTCTTCTTTCTTAATTTTTTATTGGTTCTAAGCAGTATATATTCTTTATTTCTCTTGTAATAAATTTTGGGAAGATCACCCACCAAACCTTCTTTCCTTGGCGGTGATATAGATCTGCAGCTAGGCCAGCTAGCTCCGATGAAATTTTGTTCGACTTTCAGCATAGTATAGCTTAGTTTTGAGGGATACAAGTACATTAATGAATTTTGTTTCAGTTTTTTCTTGAAAAAGAGATTTAAAAATATATTTTTTGGATTGAAGTATCGAAATGTATCCGTTTGGTTTGGTGGGTACGTACCATTCTTTTAGAGACTGATAGATTGGGTATTTAACTTACGTTAAATCTGCGTATCATGCACTAATTAGGCCGGGTGTCAATTTTCTTTTCGATCTGCAAACAAACTTGCTGCCTACTTAAGTTAGTTTTGGTGATATATACTAGTAGAGATAGAGATGGAGTAAGGAATGTCCACATAATCACCCAATGGCATGAGACATGAGCACCAATTATGGATGTCAATCGCGCTGGTCATTCGGTTACTTCGGGTTAAGCTGTTTTCGGGTCATTCGGGTGACTTCGGGTTGAGCTGATTTCAGGTCAGATCGGGTTCGGGCTATTCAGGTTTCGGGTTGCTTCAGACCGAGCTTATTTCGGGTAGGTCAGGTTCGGGGTCAGGTCATTCGGGTTTCGGGTTGTTTCGGTTTTGGGTTCAGGCCGAATCCAGGTCGATTTCAAATTTGAATTGATAGATAAATAAAATCATAGATTAAATACTGAAAAAACAGTGTTGCATTACTTTTGGGACGGAGGATGTATTGGCTCTAGCATTCTATTCGATAGTCTTTTAAGCTCTTTGCTCAGGAACTTTTGAACCATTGTTTGATGGTGGTACGTACTTTTCCTTTTCCAGTTTGTTTTATTTGGAATCTATTATAATATAATAATTTTATGAGTTTTTAGAATAAGTTAAGTTAACATTTTATATATGTCTGAAAAGATAAAAATTTGAGATTAAGTACACCTTAAATCTCAAAAAAGATGAAACATAAGTTGATATATGGAACGTTTTTTTGGTGTGAATCATTCTTCTTCTTGTTCTTTTACGATTTTAGAAAGAAACAAATTTGGTGTGCTTTCACTGCTTTGTATACATACACGCATGTACATTTGTGTATCGATATCTACATCTGTGTATCGATATCTCTAAGCAAATCAAATCAGTGCTTTCGACATGAATTCCATAGCCAAGAAAATTTGTTAGAAATATTAAATCATCAAAGCCGATCACATTACTTATCTAGAATGGTGAAGCAGTATATACTCTCTCTTATTCCCAAAAATAATACAACACACTACATAATTAATGAATGCACTCAATCCGTTACTATTACTATGTAGTTTTCCCAACTTTTATGACGAAGCAATGAGGGCCAAGACTGTCATAAACGTGCAACCATTAAACTCCGTCATAGTTCCGTCACTTAAAATAATAAACTCAAAAGTTTATGAAGGCTTTATAACGGACATACACTAAGTACTTGGAGGCAATCCAGTAACGCCTGGGGCGTTACTATGGGGCCGGAAAGCGCAGTAGCGCCTCAGCAGCACTCGTGGCGCTACCGAGGCGTGTCGAGCTAGTAGCGCCACGGTAACGCCTCTGGCGCATCTGTGGGCCGAGTACTAGTAGCGCCCAGGGCATTACTCAGGGCGCTACTGGTCAGAGTTTGTCAGATAGAGTAGCGCCCTGGTAATGCCATTCTGCGTTACGGTCGTCCTATTTCAAAATATTAAAATAAATTTCAGAATACTAAAATATTTTTTCAAATATTTAAAAATTTCGATAATTTACAAATATTAACAAATTAAGATAATTTACAAATATTAACAAAAAATGATATTAAAAAATATTAACAAATTAATTACGATATTAACAAAAATAAATATTAACTGAATAAATTAATTAGGTGCACATAAAATTAATGATCATTTTTTTGATTAAGTATGTTCATATTTCTTTTAGAAATTCCCATTAAAATTAATGATCATTTTTTTGATTAAGTATGTTCATGTTTTCTTTTTCGGATTTGATAGAAAAATTCATTAGTTTCTAACCATGGAAAGATAAAGAAAATATAATTTTCAATAAAACTTACTCTCATTATTATTTACTAGTTTATCTAAAATAATGATAATAATAATAATATAGAATCCCATTATAGTAATAAAAATAATATAGAACAATCCATAATGACTATGACATCTTTTATAAGTACAATACTTGGGAATCATGCAATATAGACAATTGGTGCAGTGGGGAGATACTTGTTACCCATTCTCTCACCCCTAGAGAGCTGGGGTTCGAACCACACTGATGTGGGATGCGGAGGAAATTGCGCATTATTAGAATTTGGGATAGTAACGCCCTGGTAGGGGGGGTATGGCGCTACCAGGCCTGTCAGGCTCGGTAGCGCCCTGGTAACGCGTTTTGCTGAAGTAACGCGTCGAATGGTAGCGCCCTGGTAACGCCCTTTGGCGTTACCATTCGTAACGCCTTGGTAACGAAAGTGGCGTTACCAGCCCTTCTGCAAATACGTAGTGATAACCGTCATAAAGTATTTTGTACAAATTACGTATTTGTGGAGAATGGTTGTAACAGATATATAACCGTTTGGGCTGTCATAACAATTGTCTCATTAATGAGTGGCAGACGAAATGACTGCTTAAGGGGTCATATACTCCCCTGCATTAAATGTTGCGGGAGTTTATACTCCAACTTCACCAGCCAGCCAACCCATTACTATCCCTTCCTCTTCCCTTTAACCCTCACTTTCTTCCCCTCAACCCTAAACCAGCCAACCGCAGCCGCACCGAGTTCATATGCCGAATCGAGTTCATCCACCTTCTCAACAATAGGTATGTCATTTATCCGGTTGTTTTCTTTGTTTGTTTCATTTTCTTCTTCGTCCGTTTCAACTTATAATTTCTTGGTTTTGTTTTTTTCATCTCTGAGACCGTCGTTCTCCGCCACCATCGTTCGTCGTCGTCATCATTCTTCGCCACCGTTAGGGATGGCAACGGATCGGATTAACCACGGATATATCTAAACCATAACCGCGCCGCTTGCTAACTATCCGGTTAACGGATATCCACTAGTGCGGTTCTACTCGGATACCTATTAATGAATATCCGCGGATATCCGCGGATGACGGTTAATCCGCGGATAATACATAAAGTTCAACAAAGTTTAACAAACATATTAGAAATCAGCATCAAAACCATCTTCGACCCCCCGAAAACCATGTTCGAAAGGTAAGAATTACATTTACCGCGGTTTCTTTATGAAATGGGATTGCCATTAATGGGCCAACTTCGTGGTAACCCAAGAAAGTATAATGGGCTTGAAAATATAGGGCTTTTGGCATAAATGTTGCATGGTAATTACATGGTTAATTATCCGCGTTCGGATAGCTAATATCCGTAACCGTAACCATTTATCTCGGTTATCAAAATCCACCTGCCAATAAACGGATAATAACCGCGGATATAACCGCTTATATGCCTCGGTTATCCGCGGATATCATCCGACCCAATCCCTAGCCACCGTGTTCGCCGCCGCTTGCATTGCAACTTCCACGTAGCTAAACCTAAACCCTCATGCTCATGTTTTGTTTCCCTGGGTTCATGATGTTGTGTTCATCATGAGAAACAACTGCTTCTGTGTTCATGTGATGTTTCATACCATCTTCACGTTTTCCCTTTCTTTTTTAAATTAATTGTGAATTTTTGGTTGATTTATTTTCTGTGTTCATCATGTGAACGTTCTGATGAAGTTTTTTTTATACAATCTGCTGAAGTATTTTTTGTGTTGAACTAATTTTCTATAATTAGTTTAATTTTATGTTTTCAAAGTATTTCTGTTTTAATTTTTGATTTTTGTTATTAATTTGTATTTTCTGTAATTTAAAATATTTTCTGTTTTTTATTTGTAATTTAAAATATTTATTTTCATTTTTTGTTATTTATTTGTATTTGAGAGATAGTTTGAAGTTTTCTGTTTTCTTAAATATTTTATAAATTTAATGTTTTTTGAAATTTTATTGTTTTAAATATTAAAGTACATTTTTTGGTTTATATTTTTT
This sequence comes from Stellera chamaejasme, assembly GCA_024586325.1. Taxonomy (NCBI): domain Eukaryota; kingdom Viridiplantae; phylum Streptophyta; class Magnoliopsida; order Malvales; family Thymelaeaceae; genus Stellera; species Stellera chamaejasme. The sequence continues at coordinate 3,980,279 of CM044982.1, read as the reverse complement.
GTTGTTAATATGTTTACTGAAATTTTAATGTCTTATAGTTTTAATTGTGGTGTTTACTACTTTTAGTGTTTTATAGTTTTAAGTTTGCTATTTTTGAACATATTTTCAGTTTTTATTTTGTTTTCCCAATTTTATGGATCATAAACCACTTTTGAAAAATAGGGACATTCATCCATGGTTTATAAAACCGAACCGCACGCAGAACTGTTCAAGCTACTGGTTCATAGTCCAACCGGTTCGATCGATTAAGCCATCGGTTCAACCGGTCATAGTTGAATATGCAGGATATCTAATTTTTTATCATTTATCATAAAGTAAATAAGTAATTTATAGTAAACTCAAGATTATAGATCCATCAAAGTTTAAAAGAGTTAACATATGCAAACTCTAAAATTTCAAAAACAATTGGCATATACATGTTCTAAAATTCAAAAAGATCATAAAGTTCAATGTAGTGATCCAACTGAAGTACGATGAGCATATTTCTAAGAATCAATGAGGGACTTTAATGTTCATTTCAAGAATAAAATAGGTTAAAGTAATAAGTAAGATTACTGTAAGGGTTAATTTGTATAAAAAGAAAACGTTTGATGGTGCACTTGTAATGAGTTAAAAGGGTTAAGTTGTATTAAAAATAAAAAGTTGAATACTTATTTGCAATTAGTTTTAAAAAACAAAAACAAACCCTACTGACTTGTTTCCTCTTCCTTTCACATTCACATTCACCAATCCGCCGCAACCCTTCTCTCTCTCTCTCTCTCTCTCTCTCTCTCTCTCACTTCCTTGTTTTCTCTTCCTTAATCAGTACAAGCCTACAGAGAGTCATCACTGGCCTACGTTTTCTCTTCGATTTTGGATATTTGGGTCCATTTTTCGGAGATATCGGAACCTTTTGTGATCGCCGATGAGCTAATTTTTCTTGTCTCTTGTTTCCCTGAAATTTGTGTGTTCGTCGTCGTTTTTTCCCCCTGAAAACCGTCGGTTCTCGATTAACCAGTTTTTGCCGGTTCAGTCCGGTTTTAACATAGGTGCCATCGGAACCGAAACGCGGGCCGTACAGATGCCGGTTCGCCGTCAAATCGGCCCGACCCGCCGGTCTGGTCTGGTCTGCCTTCCTAAACCATGCATATTCACAGTGAGTAGGGGTGTGCACGGGGCGGGGCGGGGCGGATAGTGAGAAAAATAGTATCCGCCCCGCCGAGTGCGGGTACCCTAAATGCGGGTACCCGATTTTCACGGTTTTTTGCGGTTCGGATCGCGGGTATCCGCGGATATTTCTACGTATAATTATTCTATAAAATTTTTCAATTTACTTGGAGATATTCTAAAATTTTGCATCATAAATGTACATATCTAGAGCATCAAAATGTAGAAAAATGGTTTGCATAAATAGAACAATAATATAATATTGCAAATCATCTATTATTGTTGTATGAAATGAGTTTTCACACATAATATAAAAGAAATTTAAAGGAAAATTGAGATGAAGTAAGCAATTTTAGATAATTTATTTGTAAATAGGCATATGCGGATCGGTTCGGGTATCCGCGGGTTTCTAAAATTAGAACCCGCGGGTTATCCACTACGTAGTTGGTTGGGGTTCGGTAGCGGGCCTGGTAGGTGGTGGCCTGCTACCACCCTCGCCAAGGCAGCCCGAGCGGGCAGCCCGCTACCGTGGGCGCTACCGTAATAAATTTGGTAGGGGGCGTGGTAGGGGGAAGCCCGCTACCATGAAATTAATGTTCAGGCGGGCGTTTTGAAATTCAAACGCGCCTCGGTAGCGGGCTTGGAAGCGGGCTACCCGCTACCGAGCCATTTAAATCTGCTCGCCCCCTTCCTCTCTTCCATTTCTCCCCGACGCATCCGATACCTTCCTCCAAAATCGCCGCCGCCACCGCCTTTCTCCCCATTGCCGGCGCCTGCTTTCACTTCCTTTTTCGGCGGATCTACATCAGCAAGGTAAGGTTTCTTTTCTCTTCTCTTTTTCGGTATTTTTATGGTTGGAAGGGTGTATTGGAGCATTTTGTTTTTTTTTTTTGCAAAGACCGCCGCCGCCACCATCAATTTTCCACATCGGCCGTCTCCACCACCATCTATAGGTATTTGTTGTTGTATTTTATGAATTTTAGTATTTTAATTAGGAATTTAGGTATATTAGGTATTATTTATGAATTTGTTACTATTTTGTTTAATTTTAGTATATATTTTAAATATTTTAGGGAAATAAGAATATTTTATGAATTTTAGTATTTTAGGAATTATTTTAGTATTTTAGGAATTATTTTAGGTATTTTAGGTATTATTTAAGAATTTGTTAGTATTTTGTGTAATTTTAGTATATACTTTACAAATTTTAGGAAAATAAGAATATTTTGTTTATTTTAGTATTTTAGGAATTATTTTAGTATTTTAGGAATTATTTTAGGTATTTTAGGTATTATTTATGAATTTGTTAGTATTTTGTGTAATTTTAGCATATACTTTACATATTTTAGGAAAATAAGAATATTTTGTTTATTTTAGTATTTTAGGAATTATTTTAGTATTTTAGGAATTATTTTAGGTATTTTAGGTATTATTTATGAATTTGTTAGTATTTTGTGTAATTTTAGTATGTACTTTACATATTTTAGGAAAATAAGAATATTTTGTGAATTTTAGTATTTTAGGAATTATTTTAGTATTTTAGGAATTATTTTAGGTATTTTAGGTATTATTTATGAATTTGTTAGTATTTTGTGTAATTTTAGTATATACTTTACATATTTAAAAATTTTCTAAAGTTATTTTCATTCACATCCTTCCAGCGCGAGCTTGCCGCTGAAGAGGCGCGCCGCAAGGCGGAGGAGGATCGCCTCAGGATGGAGGATGAGTTGCGTACACTGAGGGAGCGCGAGGCTGAGTACGGGGTTCATATGAACCGTACTCTTCAGCAGGAGCGACGTCGGTCCGAGGAGATGCAACACGCTCTTCGTACGGAGATGCGGCGGCAGTCCGAGGAGATGCAATGCCTCCCCGTAGGACACTTTTGTAAAAACTATTTCGTTTCGGATGTTTTTTTATTGTAATTGGTACATTTGGTTACTTTATAATTAAATTTATTTATGTTTTTAATTGTAATCTATAAAACCTAATATTATTATTATTATTGAATGATTTATTAAATGATGAAAATAAAGAAATTATTTTAAAAAAAATAAATGATGGTAGCGGGTTTGGTAGGGGGTATGGCGCTACCAGCTGTGTCAGTTGGCAGCGCCAACGTGGCGCCAGGGTAGCGCCCTGCCCGCTACCATGACCCCTACTAACGGTAGCGGGCTCGGTAGCGTCCGAAGTCGAGGAAGCGGGCAAAATGGAAGCGGTTTCGGTAGCGGGCTATCCCGCCACCATGGTAGCGGGATTGGTGGCGGATTGCCCCCTACCACGCTCCCATTATATACGCAGTGCTCGGTTTCTTCGGTTCACGGGTTTTTTCGGTTTCGGATCATGCGGTTCGGTTCGGTTTCTCGGTTTTGCGGGTTTTTTGAACACCCCTAACAGTGAGTGCATATTCAGATTCGTGAAGATCCAATTGATGTGTGGGATGATGACGATAATGATGTAGGGCGATACATCAATAGTTGGGAGGGGTAGATTAGTATTATAGAGAATATAATTTTAGAAACTTTTAGATTGTAAAATTCGGATATTATTATATTTTTAATGCATTTAAATTGGTAAATTTTAGAAATTTTGATTATATACAAACATAATATATACATAAGTACTTATATATATACATAAATACATATATACATAAATACATAAATATATATACATAAATACTTATATATACGTAAATACTTATATATATACATATACTTAAATTGAAATTTTTATGACTTAAGAAATATAGGAAAAACGATGATGATCTAACAAGGTAGTGATGTGGATCTAACAAGGTGGTAATGTGGATCTGACAAGGTAGTCATGTGGATCTGACAAGGTAGTGATGTCGATCTAACTAGGTAGTCATCTCGATCTAAACAACTCATCATGTTGATCACCATTTAAAATGCTGATCAATCAAGTTGTTATGTCGATCTAATAAGGTAGTCATGTAGATGAGACGATGATGATCTAAACTACTTATCATGCTAATCTATTATCAATGTTGACCTATCAAGTAGTCATGTAGATCTAACAAGGTAATCATGTGGATCTGACAATGTAGTGATATCGATCTAACTAGGTAGTCATGTCGATCTAACAAGATAGTGATGTCGATCTAAACAACTCATCATGTTGATTACCATTTTATGTTGGTCACCATTTTGTCAATTTGGTAGGGGGCATAGTAGCAGGCTTAGCGTTACCATTTTGGTAGGGGTCGGCCGATACTATGCCGGTACCAAAATGAAAAAGTGACGCCATTGGTAACGGGCTGCCCGCTTCGCCGTGTCAGAGAGCTTTTTTGGACCTTGGTAGCGGGCTCCCCGTTACCAGACCCGCTACCAAGGTCCCAGCAACTATGTAGTGCTACTACACCATTAACTGCGTCTTTGAGCTTACTGTGGCCCAAACCGCAGTAAGGGTTGTAGTAAGAACGGTCTTGCCCACATAGTGCTAGCGGTGTTGGCGGTGGCATCGGTGAAGGGTTGAAAGGTTGAGAGAAGAGAGGGAGTAGTCTCATTTTGGATATGATGTTCAGAGGAGAAGAGTCTCAATCTGGTTTAAATTGCTAAGGGAAGCCGCTACCGAAAACGCTACCCATATTTTTTTTTTAAAAAAAAAAACCGTGATAGCAACATAGGCAGCAGGTTTAGGGTGACGTTCCCTTGATAGTGTCAAACTATGAACTGACATATAAGTAATATATCGCATAATTAACATGCACCATATTGTAATTAGCACCATATCGTAATTAACTAATTAATTAGACCAGTATTAATTAATATAGCCGCAAGTTAGAAGAATTTTTATTTGAGATTGTATATATGTATTTAAGTCATCCTTACATTAATTATAATTAATTTAAACCCAAAATCGAAAAGGATGCATGTCCTTGAAAAATCGAGAACAACTGAACACCATAAGAAATTTAGAACCTTTGACCAACCTATGCCCTATAAAATCCTGGTTGATCTGGTTTCAGCTGCAGAATAATTAAAGAACCAAAACCACGAATTAAATAAAGTTGCAGGTTAAAAAATCAAAAAAAATCGATCAATAAGTGGAAAAAGTTGAGAGAGGATTTAATATAACAGAAAAAAATGTCAGGTGAAAGAAGGAATATAAAGACAAGATTAATATTGGTTAGAAATAGGAATGTAAGTGGGGCAATCCTGGTGGTGGTCTCCATTCTGGTGGTGCTGTCTCCCAGAGTTTCATCCCAATTACCACCGGCGGCCGGTGGCCCTCCAATCCCGCCGGTGTCGGAAGAAGTGGACGCATGGCTGAAAGCGGCCATCAACGACGTGGAGGCGAGGAAAGGGAGCCTGGACCCTTGCCTGGTGACGGCGGAAGCGACACCAAAAGTGATCAAAGTAGCCAAAGACGGAAGTGGAGAATTCACAAGCATCCAGAAAGCCGTTGACACCATTCCGTTGAACAACGTCCAGCGTGTCATCATTCACATCGGTCCCGGAGAATATGTTGAGAAAGTGAAGGTTGAAAGGACCAAGAATTTCGTCACTTTCATGGGCGAGTCCAACAAAGAGCTCCCTGTAATCACATGGCACGACACCGCTGCCACACACGGCACATATGACAGTGCCACTGTTATCGTCGAAGCTGAATATTTCATGGCCATCAATGTTTGTTTCAAGGCAAGTCATTAATGCATGCATCCATCAACACACACACACATATACATATACATATACACACACACACACACACATATATATACACATACACATATATAATTTACGCATATGTATATGTTTTTAGAATACTGCACCAAGACCGGACCCAAGGTTAATCATGGGAGGACAAGCTGTGGCGTTCAGGATTTCAGCAAACAAAGGAGCTTTCTACAATTGTAAGTTCATTGGTTTCCAAGACACGCTTTGTGATGACGTGGGCTTCCATCTCTACATGGATTGTCACGTTGAGGGAACAGTCGACTTCGTTTTCGGAGATGGCACCACTCTATTTTTGGTACGTACGTAACATAATTAATAATGCATGATCTCTAGCTAGCTAGCTATGTTAAATATATACTAATGATACTATAAAATTTGGTGCGCGCCTATATGCATGCATGTAGAGGACGACGCTGTTTGTGCTTGGGGACCAAGGCATAACAGTGATAACAGCACATGGAAGGAACAGCACGGATGTTAAGTCAGGCTACTCTTTCGTGCACTGCAAGATAACAGGGACAGGAACAGGGACGTTCTTGGGGAGGGCATGGAAGCAGGCTGCTAGGGTTGTGTACTCCTACTCAGACATGGGGAGCGTGGTGAACGATGAGGCATGGTCTAACCACGAGCACCCGGACCGCGACGCCACTGTGTTCTACGGAGAGTACAAGTGCTTCGGACCAGGCGCGGACCCTAGCGGCAGATACCCACCAACCAAGGCTCTCAAGGACGATGAGGCTAAGCCCTTCCTCTCTCTTGACTACATTGAAGCCAAAACATGGCTTCTTCCTCCACCTTCACTAACTGCTCTACCAGCAGGTCCACCTGCAAAGCTTGCAGCTCCACCAGTAGGTTCACCTGCAAAGCTTGCAGCTCCACCAGTAGGTCCACCTGCAAAGGCAGCTCCACCAGTAGGTCCACCTGCAAAGCCAGTACCACCAGCCTAGAGCTACCTAGCCTTAGTATATTAATTAATTAATTTGTAACCAATTAGCCACCTCACAAATTAAGATAGAGATCACCAAATTTAATTAATTTAGTTACCATCAACTAGCTTTTGAGTTTTTTCTTTTTAGTATATATTACCAATTCCTCTTCTTTCTTTTTTAAAATTTCTTCATGCTTGTAATAAATTATGAGGTGCTCATCGCGGAAATTAAGAATCATTCATTTCTCGCAGTTATTTATGTACTTCAATTAAAAGTTTGACTTTAATTGCTCCATTGCTCTCATACAACATTAAAAAAGAACTAATTTTGATTAACTGTAATTATTGGGTTAAATATTTCACCAACAATCCTTGAACAATTCCTGATGTTGCTTACTCATCCTTGAACTATCAATTTTCGCACCTATAGTCCTTCAACTATTTAAAGTGATGTTCAATATATATATATATATATATATATATATATATAATTATCTTATTTTCTCTTATAGAGGTTTGGTTGTTAATGTTGAGTGGAGGAGTATAGAAGGAAATAGTCATATGCTTTGGAGATTTTTATAGTCTTGCTGTAGCTGTATTTAATGGTTCTTATGTTAGGATTTGAGGTGTATAATGTTCTAGTTTTTAGTTAGAATTTCGTATACTTCAAATTAAAGTAATTAATAAAACAATTTTTTTCAAAAATAAAATTAATGGGACAATAAAAAGTTCAAGCTAGGATGAGTAAGCAACCATCATAGATAAATTTAAGAATTAATGATAAATCATATTTACAAAATAAAACTCCCTCCGTCTCAAGTGCATGTGTTATCACAACATCAAAAAAAAATATTGTCCTAAATGAAATGACATTTTTCCACTTTTGTTAATATTTCGAGGATGAGGTTAATTTGGGTGCAGGTTGATCGTTAAAATTTTAGGATTAATTACACTAATTATAATCTAAGACTTTACCAAGTCTGCATATATTAAGCTTTTCGACTCTTCCACCCTACGATGCCTCACACTTTACGGCTGGCAACTCTGCCGCAAGCAACCCATCTCTAGTGTTGTGTGCATGCCACCACTTACTGATCACCCCAAGCCGGTGCTACGCAAGCAGTGCTCTAGGCTCGCAACAAAGCTCAAGTTGTGTGCCACCACCCTCTCGCTACCTCACCTCATCCTACTGCTACCCACCCTCTTGCACCTCATCGTGTTCTCGATCTCTCCCTTCACTACTAAAAAATGTGCCAAAACCAACCGGCTAAACCAACGGGCAATTTAGCCAGTTGGTATTAACCAAGGGTTCACCCCTTGGCATTCTCTCCGGCGAGACCCAAGTATTATCCGGTCAGCATATACCAACGCGCAAACCCTTGGTTCGGTCGAAACATAAGCTATACCAACGAGCCACGCGTTGGTAAGTCCAATGGTACCAACGGGCGTGCCAGTTGGTACTACCTCAAACTACAAAACAATCATTGTATACATGTTTTAAAACTTTTTATTTCTAAAATATGAATATGTTACATCTACAAAAATATGAATATGATTAAGCTTTAATGTGATTAGATTTTTATTAAAAATATAAGTTTCATGATGAAATAGTTATAATTAAGAACATGCGTTTGAATCTAAAAAGAGGTAAGTTTCATGATGAAATAATTATGAAAATCTAATGTGGGGTAAGTTTTAGTATAAATAAATAAATAAATTCTATAATAAAATAGTTATAGTAATTAGAAAAATTTACAACGTAAGGAAACATTAGGATATAATTGAGGAGCTTCACCTGATCAAGCGCCTCACTTTAGCATTGTCCAAGTCCGGCGAACCTTGGGCAATGATTTTTAGGCTCTTGTGGTGGACCCGAGGTCAGGGATTGTGGGCAATAAATGGAGACAAGATGGGTGGAGGCGTCAGAGGCCCAGGAATGGCAACAACAGATGTAGTTCTGGAATGTTGGAGTTCATGATCCTCTCCAGCTGAAGAGTCGCTAAACCTGTTGAGAGAAGGAGAGGAGTGATTGTGTTTGAACCTAATTTAAGTATGATTAGATTTTATGTTTTAGATATTGTTTAGGTGTTAATTACATCCTATTCCCAAAAGGATTAGGAGTACAAGTTCAATTAGAATTTGGTAGTTTGTTAACCTATATATAGTGTCACGGCTGATTTCTTAGCTACTCCATGTTGCACTTAGACACACCTCCTTGTGCTAAGTCAGCATTGACCCAACCCTAAGATGCCTTAAAGGCTTTGAGAAAGCTTAAGAGAACTTGAGAGTGTTACAGAGCTTTTGAAGGAGAACTTGTATTGATTGCTTAGAAATGCTTGGATGGTTACATATGAGCCCCAAGTAGGGGTATATATAGGTCTCCACCTCCTCAATGGACGATTAGGATCATCTTGATCCAAGGGTGTGGAGATTAAGTCTCTAGAATTCTCTACACCTCTCTACACTTCTCTATACATATCTACACTTGTCTACAATAGTCTAGGCTTCCCTAGAAGTCTCTAGAAAGCCCTAGAGACGTGAGAGCCTCCTTGGAAGAATCTAGCCCCTTTAAATTTGGATTTGGGTCTAAGGTGCTTGATTCTCATGGCCTGGTACACCTTGGGCTTGGTGTAGGATGTCTGAATGGGCCCAAGTTAGCCTTTGGGCCTAATTGGGTCGTTACATCCTCCTCCACCTATTCTGGCGACGCCCTCGTCGCGGCCTCATGGTAAGCTCGGACCTTGTCCCCATGCTGCCATAGAGTGAGTTCATGCTCCCATGTTGCCTCGATGTCTCGATGGCCCCTCCATTGCACCAAGTACTCCTTGTAGTCTACATGTACTCCTTGTCTCTTGTGAGTACGATGAGCCAAAATCTTCTCCACCTCGCGTTCGAGCGTGGTAGCAACTGATGTGGGAGCTCGATGAGATTCGCTCCATGTTGGATCCTCCTAATCCGAATGGTAAGGCTTAAGGAAACTCACATGAAAAACAGGGTGGAGTTCCAAGTGTGGTGGCAAGGTGACCCTGTAAGCAAGCTTTCCTATTCTCTTTTCTATAGGAAAGGGTCCTTTGTATCTGCGTAGCAAGCCTTTGTGCACCTTGCCATAGCTCCTGAAGGTATGTGGGAGAAGCTTCACCATGATCAAGTCACCTTCCACTACGTACTTGATGGAACGCTTAGAGCGGCCTTCCCGTAACGTGCCCGCTACAATCGTAACGGGAATGCTCGTAAGTAATGCCGCTACGTTGTGGCTCGCTAGTAAATGTTTATGGCGCTTCACCGCCGCACCAAATCTATTTTAGAAATTAAAAAAAAAAACAAAATTTATCTTCAATGTTCATCAATTCATTGCAGAGAACCCAAATGATCTGCCCAGGAACCCAAATTTCTCCAGGAAAGAAAAGTATAAAAACTCCAAAGCAATTAACACAACCTCAAAGTATAAAACAAATTTCATTAAGAAATGATAACAAAGATACAACACCAAGAGATTTTTAGACATAAACCTTGAGGAAATCTCAGCAACAACAAAAAAAAGTCTATAAACCCGATCTGAACGGTGGATCTAAACGTTGGATCTGAACGTCGGATCTCGCCAAAAATCGCCGGAACTTTCTAAAACTCGCCGGATCTCGTAAAAAATCACTGGATCTGAACGCTGGAGTAGATCTCGCCGCTGCTGAGCTTCGATCGGAGCCTGATCTTGCCGTACCCTTGCCTTTGTTCAAGATAACTGATTCAAACATTTTTTTTGAAACATTTATGGATGAAGAAATAATGAGAGAGAGAGATATATACTGAGAAAGAGGTAGATGAGGATGAACATGGCGAGAGAGAGAGAGAGAGAGAGAGAGAGAGAGATCAGATGAAGGAAAGAGAGAGTGGTAAAAAGAAAATGAAATGAGAGGAGAGGTGAAGAGAGAAAGAGAGGGACCAAAGCTTTTTTGATGAGTGAGAGTCGAGAGTTAAAAATGAAAAAGAGAGCAATTTAATGTGTACGGAACACTGAAATGAAACAAAAATTAAATTTAAAGCAGGGTTGTTGCGGGAAATGGTCATTTTTGCGTTGTAACGGTGTGTCTTGTAAAAACGCCGCTCCAAAGCAATTGGCAAGTACGTAGTGTTCATTGAACTCCACATGCCTTCGTTTGTGGTCCGCCCACTTCTTCATCTTCTTGGCCGCTTTGGCGAAACATGCCTTGGCTAACTCGGACTTCTCTCTCCAGCCTTTGGCAAAGATGAAGGCACCATGACTCTTTCCTGGGTAAGCTGTCGCCATAGTGTGAGGAGCTAAAGGTTGTTGTCCCATTGTCAACTCGAATGGACTGGCTCCCGTAGACTCGCTCTTTTGGAGGTTGTAGGAGAATTGGGCTAGTGATGGGTTGCCAGTGGGCAGTGGTGAAGGTGGGCTACTGTGCGGCAAGGGAGAGAGAGAGAGAGAGAGAGAGAGAGAGAGAGAGAGAGAGAGAGAGAGAGAGAGAGAGAGAGAGAGAGAGAGAGAGAGAGAGAGAGAGAGAGAGAGAGAGAGAGAGAGAGAGAGAGAGAGAGAGAGAGAGAGAGAGAGAGAGAGAGAGAGAGAGAGAGAGAGAGAGAGAGAGAGAGGCAGACTATGGTACAAGGTTTGAAAACTTTATCGTAGATTAATTTGTTTGGGTTTATAGTCTTAATGTATAATAACAATAATTAATCCTATAAAACTATCCACTAATAGGGTTAACGTCAAATTGAGGGGGTTTTTTGGGTTTGAAAATAATTAATTGAGAAACCTTATCAGAGTTTTTGTAATTTGCCTCTTACTTTATCTACCGGTTAAACATAGTTATCCCCGATCGTTTCTGTTTTCCATCTCTGTTTATACATATATAGTCATTGTTGTTGCCTTTTTCTTCTTTTTTTGATAGACAGTTATTGCAATTAATTATACTGTGACGACAAAAAAACCATCCACGAAAATTAGAGGAGGCGTTAAGCTCGCCAAGTCGCAAGATTCCTTTGAAATCATAATTATCGCTCAAAATTTAGACGGTTTGGCCAATCTGGCATATATATAAAAACCCTTTCTTCTCTTTATCAATGTCGAACACAAATAAAGAAAACAGATGTACAATAAGAAATAATTAGGAGTAGAATCCAAAAAGAAAAAATTATAGAAAAAAGTAATAGGAATAGTAGAAGAAAGGAAATAAAAAAATGGAAATGAAAATGTCACGTGAAAAAATCCATAGAAAAAACAAGGATGGAGCTGCTGCTCTTGCAACGATGTTGTGCATGCTTGTGATGTCCCCGACAACAGTTCTGTCACAGGCCGGTCCACCACGGGCGCCGATCCCAGCTTTGATCACAGAAATCGACACATGGTTAGCCGGCGCTCTGAAGCAGGTGACTTTGGACCCAAAGCAGGCGGCGGCTGAAGCAGCGCCGGTGAAGGTGATAAAGGTGAGCAAGAATGGAGGGGAATTCAACAGCATCCAGAAAGCGGTGGATAGCATTCCGGAAGGGAACACAAAGCGTGTTATAATTTCAATTGGACCTGGTAAATATCAGGAGAAGGTTATTATTAATAGGACCAAGCCCTTCATTACCTTCAAGGGCGAGTCTCATAAAGACCTTCCAATTATTTCATGGCATGACAGCGCCCGCACCCATGGAACCGTCGACAGTGCATCTGTAATCATCGAGTCTGATTATTTTATGGGTATTAATCTTGCTATAGAGGTAATTAATCAGTACACGATCATATTAATTAATCTTACGTAATTAATCATGCATGCATGCATGAAGTTATAATATATAAACAATTAACATGTATGTATATATATACTTAATTTATTTTAGAATACTTCACCTAAACCGGATGGGAAGATAGTAGGAGCACAAGCAGTGGCATGCAGGGTATCTGGAGATAAAGCAGCTTTCTACAATTGCAAGTTCATTGGCTTCCAAGACACCTTGTGTGATGATAGAGGAAACCATTTGTTCATGGATTGTCACATAGAAGGGACTGTTGATTTCATTTTCGGAAGTGGAACCTCTATCTTTTTGGTAAATAATTAAACAATCATTAGGGCATTATTGATTAACAATATATATAGTACTACTGATCACATACAGATATATTTGCATGCAGAGGACAGAGATATTCGTGATTGGCGGCGACGGAATGACGGTGATAACAGCACAAGCGAGAGAAAATGATGCAGAGAAGACGGGGTACTCTTTCGTGCACTGCAAGGTAACAGGAACAGGGACAGGGACATTCTTGGGCAGGGCATGGAAGACAGCACCCAAAGTGATCTATGCTTACTCAGACATGGGAAGTGTTGTGAGTGATGCTGCTTGGTCTAACAACAATCATGCTGACCGCGACAAATCGGTGTTCTACGGAGAGTACAAGTGCTTCGGACCAGGTGCAGATCCCAGCGGCAGGTATCCACCCACAAAGGCCCTTACTCCGGCCGATGTTGCACCCTTCCTCTCCCTCGACTTCATCAATGGTTACACTTGGCTTCTTCCTCCTCCTGCTGTTTAAAATTTAATTAAGCAACCTCAGCATATGCGGTTTTACTAATTATAATTAACAATCAATTAACCTGAACGCACGCATGTACCTAGCTATAGCTGTATATACAAGCTAACGCAGGATCAATTGATGAAGAGGAGCTCTGTTTTAACTGGCTACCTATTTCATCTCTTATTGTATTTTACTTCTTTATTTTCTTTTGTAACATACAGTGTCATGTACTATAATATTTACCAGATGCGTTAAAAATGTTTACAAGACATGTATATATGAAGTTGATTTACATATAACTTGTTCTCACCTTGTAGGATGGTTAGGAGACATGTATCTGGTAAAAATGCTTATCAGAGGCAGATACATAGGTTTTGTTGCGTTACGCATTCTCTATGCCCTCAAGTCATTCTTGTTCTTGACCTTGATTTGAGCTAAAAAAGAGAAAAATGTGGTTTTCTATTGGAAAAGGTTCGATTTTGCCACTGATGATGTTTAAGGGTAGACAGATTTTGCCATCTAACTAATTTCGAGCTAGATTTTGCCACAAAACTATGGAAAACGGAGAACATTTGCCACTAAGGTTTACTTTGGGGATGATTTTACCACTAACTACGTTAATTGATGAAATATCCTGGTATATTCTGTAACAGAGCAAACACATGGATTGTGTGTGCATATGTTGCATCTAGGTGGTGTCCACGTCGTTTTTTATATTATCAATTACATCCCGAATTTTTTAAAATGAACAATTTAACCCTTAACTTTTCAAAGTTTACAAATTATCCTATCTATCAATACCAAGATTAGCCTAGATCCTCCCCCAATCAGCCCTACTCTTCCACCAGATCATCCCCGCTACACCCCTTGGCGGCAGTCCTACTTCTTCAACCAACTTCTTAATTTCCCCAATTCCTCCTTTGCCTCCTCTCCTCTACTCGATTCTCATTCTCAATCCCAATTCGATTCCAACCATTCATAGAGTCTTCCAAATATGGCGACCAACGTCGGTCCTCCTCCTTTTGCCTCCACAACAGCCCCAGCCTTAACTCCATTCGCCTCCGCAGCAGCCCCAGCATCAACGCCATTCGCCTCCGCAACAGCCCCAGCCTCAACGCCATTCGCCTCTGCCGGATCTTCGACCTATTTGATAAAATTGACCACGACCTCATCATCGTCTCGGAGCTCACGCTTACCCTCCACCACTTCGGCCTGATGCTAACCACTCAGAACTGGAATCCACCGTCAACTACTTCAGAGGAATCCACTGCCAGCTGCCATGGTGTCAATTGTAACGAGGGTGGCAAACACCCTCCCAAAAACAAACATTAGTGGCAAAATCTAGCTCAAAATTAGTTGAATGACAAAATCTGTCTAGCCTAGTGTAAGAGGTATGTTCTGAGTGTCTAGCCTAGTGGCTGAGCTCCTCAACATGAGATGAATGTTTTATGTTCAAGTCTCTACCTTCCTCAACCTCCTACCCCCTATCTATAAAAAAAGAATGTGTAAAAGGTTAGTACTTACAAAAGGGAAGCTTTCAAATAATTCATCAATATTCCACAAAAATAAAAAAATAAAATAGTACTCTAATTAGGCAATACGACACACTAAAAAAGAAAATGGTTTTTTTAATAAAAGGGAAAATTTCCCAAATTGCCATTAACGTTTGACTATTGGACCCAAACTATCACTACTTTTAAAAAAAGGTCATATATTACCACCGCCGTAACTGCCGTTATACTTTATGGTCCCAATTCGCCATCACCATTAATTTTTACTAGTGTGGCGAATTTGCCACCAGCGACCACCGCCAAACCATCGGCGACCATCAGCAAAAAATCTGGAACGGATAAAGAAATACACTGAATTGTAGATCGGGGTCTAAGTCGCCGAATCCTGACCTAGAGTCGCCGAATCGCGGCCTAAAGCAGGTGAATCGTGAGCAATCACTGTTTGCTGCTAACGTGATGGTAAAATGGAACCGATAAACCATTTGAGTAACTAAAGAAGTGGTCAAATAGTGCTTTTTTTCAAAGTAGTGATAGTTTAGGTCAAAAAGCCAAACGTTAATGACAAAAAATATGAGGAAAAAGTTAATTTTTGGCACTAATACGTTTTGCAAAAGAACCATTTTTGCTTTTATTTTTTAAAACAGTTTCATTTTACAGTTTTTCTTACGTTTTGGACCCTATTTGTCACTTAACTTGTTTTTTGGACCCATAATACCACTCTTTTAACTAACCGCAAGAATATTCAAGAATATTCTGTTACGGTCAAATTATTTGTGCAATTTATGTACACGTGGCATCCAGGTGGAGGGTGATGTGTAATATCACTCTTTAGATGCTCCCATCCAATTTGCCGATGAGAACCAGATTCAGATCTAGATTCCACGCCGTCATTCACCGACAAGGAACCTGCCAAGCCCGGCGAGCTTCATCGTAGCCATCTAACATCTTGGATGAGCCTACAGAGGCACCCTATAAGCTGTAAGAACTCAACATTTGGAGTAATGCAATATTGTGCTTTGCTGTGAATCGTCCGCCGCCAAACAGATCCTGGCTCCCCGCACCGCTGTCCGCTGACCCAGGAACGTGACAAACCGGCGAGTTTCATCGTAGCCAGCTTGTGGACTTCTTAAAGGCCTAATCTGTCCCAACAAAGCAACCATAACTCCAAAATTCAAAATTCCCAATTCAAAGCTCTCATCCTTGGCTCTCGATTCCCAGGTCTGTTTTGCGAATCGCTGCCTACGATGTTGGGAAGCTCCTCCTCCGTCCGCCGCCACACCGATCTCGGCTCCCCTCACTACCGTTCATCGATCCAAGAACCTGCAGGCCTGGCAAGCTCCATCGTGGCCAACTTGATGCGTTTTTTTATTAAAAAAAAATCAAATGGGTTGAGTTTGCATGAGTATAGACCATCTGTTGACGTTTATGATGTTCTATTGGGTGCCCTTGTTGTAGACGAGAGGGATTTTGAGATGATGAAAGAAGGATTAAGCTTGCTCTGGATCAGTTTAGTAAAATGGAGAAGAAGGTTGCGGTCCTCATGGTGGTCCAGCATGGTGGTGATATTCATCAGTAAAGAATTAGTTTTGATTTAGCCACTAAATTCGCCACATCATCAACCAAAATGGCACACACTTGTACATGGTGGAAAATTAGAGGCCACAGGAAATTATAATAGACAATGGCAGACAGAGAACCTAAAACAATAAATACAAAAAGGATCATTTTGACAAATGTTAATGACAGAAAAGGACTTTTTTCCCCAAAATATGTATGTCAATAGAAACCCCGTTGAAATATATACCCGCGGAATAAGTAGACAAGACACTTTGGGCCGGCCCCCCTCCCTGTGCGTGGTTAAATTACGTAATTGGCCTTTTAACTATTGATCAGTTTCACAAATCGGATTCCAGAAGGACATAAGCAAATCGATCCTTCCTTCCCCATTACCCCAGACCCCTCCGATGATGAGGGCATTTCCACCACGACGACGACAGAGTCAAGGAATCGAGCATTTTGGCCACGGATTGAACTCGAGTCTGTGCTGGACGGCGGTGCTTCACGTTTTTTTTTTTTTTTGCAATTTCAGGTAGCATTTATCTTCGTGTCACAGAATATCTGACAGCAAGTATGGAGGAAGTGAAGTATGGGCTTCGTGTCTACTCCTAAAGTTAGTTTTATCCCCAAAATAACCAGAACAAGAAGCAGAACCTAAACGACACTGATAAAGCGAGTAGGGTTTTGCAATATCAATGGCTTCGATTTCCATCTCTGCCTCTCTGCCGAGAGCTCTTAACACCCACCATGCCCCCAAGAAGCTGCAGCCTCGCGGTGCTAAGCTACCTCATGTCGCTACTTCAGATGTTCCGAGCCTTCAAACAGCAGAACAGCTCGCCGTGGCTGTCCCTCGGAGCGATGAGGAGGATGACAAGGGTGCCCTGCAGCAATCATCAGCTCCCATGTTCATGGACCAGCGCTGGAAGAAAGGGAACTGGGATTTGAATATGTTTGTTAAGAATGGAAGAATTGATTGGGATGAGGTTATTGTTGCAGGTAGCTAGTGAAGATTTGAGATGTGGAACTTTTCTGTATTTCAATATATTCACATTAGTTTTCTCTTATTCTACTGACTAATATTTATAGATACAGATACGTCGGTACTAATCCTAGTAGAATGATAAGTCCTAATACAAGTTGAACTCTAACTATACACTGACTCTTCTACACTCCCCCTCAAGTTGGTGCATAGACATCCCCAATGCCCAACTTGTCCAATGTCTGATGATATGCTCTACTTGCTGCAGCTTTAGTAAGTATATCTGCAAGTTGATCAACTGATCGAATATGGGAAACTTCAATGATCTTGGCATCTAATTTCTCTTTGATGAAGTTCTTGTCCACTTCAACATGTTTTGTTCTATCATGCTGCACTGGATTGTATGCAATATCACAAGCAGCTTTATTATCACAATAAAGAATCATGGGTGAGATATGCTCAATGTTCAATTCTTCCAGCAACTGTTTGAGCCATAACAGTTCACAAACACCCTTTGCTAACGCTCGATATTCAGCTTCAGCACTTGATAATGCCACCACCTTTTGTTTCTTACTTCGCCAAGTCACTAAATTTCCACCTACAAACGTCATGTAGCCAGCCGTTGACCTTCTGTCACTGACTGAACCTGCCCAATCTGCATCTGTATAACACTCAATTGTCATGGACTCCCCCTTTCTGAACATAATACCCTTTCCTGGAGACGACTTTAAATACCGTAGTATACGTATAACAGCATCCATATGATCAGTACTAGGTGTATGCATGTATTGACTTACAACGCTTAATGGATAAGCAAGATCTGGGCGAGTGTGCGAGAGGTACATAAGTCGTCCCACCATCCGTTGATATTGTTCTTTGTTTGTTGGTGTTTGATCTGGGAAGATACCTAACTTCACATTTTCGGCTGCTGGGGTGTCACATGGCTTACATGCTAACATTCCAACCTCACTAAGAAGGTCTAATGTATACTTTCTCTGTGATAGGAAAATACCACTCTTGGATCTCAAGACTTCAATGCCAAGGAAGTATCGTAGAGGCCCAAGGTTCTTCATTTCAAATTCTTGAGATAACTGCTTCTGTAGAGCTTCTCTTTCTTCTGGATCATTTCCTGTCACAATCATATCATCAACATAGATAATGAGTGCAGTCAGTTTCTCTTTATTATGTTTAATAAAGAGAGTGTGATCTGAATTACTCTGGTGATAACCAAATTTCTTCATAGACTTTGTAAACCTTCCAAACCATGCACGTGGGGACTGTTTCAACCCATACAGAGATCTCTGAAGTTTACACACTTGTTTACTCCCTTCTTCCCGTAGCTTACATCCTGGTGGCAGCTCCATGTACACTTCCTCTTTTAGATCACCGTGTAAAAACACATTTTTTACATCATACTGAAGAAGAGGCCAGTCAAGATTGGCAGCTATTGATACTAACACACGCACAGTATTAATCTTGGCAACTGGTGCGAACGTCTCTGAGTAATCGATCCCATAAGTCTGACTGTAGCCTTTTGCAACTAACCGGGCTTTAAGCCTCTCAACGCTACCATCAGATTTGTACTTGATG
Organism: Stellera chamaejasme; assembly: GCA_024586325.1. Lineage (NCBI taxonomy): Eukaryota > Viridiplantae > Streptophyta > Magnoliopsida > Malvales > Thymelaeaceae > Stellera > Stellera chamaejasme. The sequence continues at coordinate 3,961,354 of CM044982.1, read as the reverse complement.
GTGTAAATCCATCTACAACCAACGACCTTCTTCCCTTTTGGCAAGTCCACCACCTTCCATGTGTTATTGTGTTGCAAGGACTTCATTTCTTCATTCATAGCATCTTTCCATCTGGTGTCTCTCATAGCTTCCTGCACACTGTTAGGAATATGTACAACTGACAATTTATTGGCAAATGATTTACATGAATCTGATAATCTATGATATGACACATAATTATTTATGGGATATTTTGGAAGAGATTGCAAGGTTGGTTCATAATTTTTTGGAGGAACTCCTCTTGTGGTCCGTGGTGGAAGAATACGAGGTGAGGGCTCAAGTGGTACCTGATTTTCATTGGAGGCAGATGGATTTTGTAGATCAACAACATCAGTACAAGGTAGTGATTGTTGTGGTACCAGAGAGTCACCTTGATCACTCAACCCAAGCTCTCGCAACTCTGGTGCAGTGATCGGTTCCTGAATGAGTGTTGGCAGTTCACAAGGTGGTGGAGCATGCATCTCTATTGGACTCACTGACTGCAGATCATGCAAGTCATTCGTCCTCTCCCCCTGACTTGCAGTTTGTGAGTCAGTAAAGTACATTTGGTTCTCATGAAATCTAACATCCATTGTGACATATACTTTACGAGTAGGGGGATGGTAACACCGATACCCCTTCTGGTTAATACCATAACCAACAAAAACACACCGTAAAGCCCTAGGTAAAAGTTTGTGAGCAGAATTGTGAATGTGGACAAAAGCAGTACACCCAAAAAATTTTGGCGGTAAATTTGGTATTGGAAACAATGATAAAGCTTTGCTTAATGTTTCAAAAGGAGTTTTAAAAGATAAGCTGCGGGATGGGATACGATTGCTAACATATGTAGCATTTGACAGAGCCTCACCCCAGTAGTGAAGCGGTAAGTTTGCCTCAAACAAGGTAGCTCGAACCATTTCTAAAAGTTGTCTATTCTTGCGTTCGGCGATGCCGTTTTGTTGAGGAGAGTAGGGACAAGTTGTCTGATGTATAAGACCATGTTGTCTAAAAAATTGCTGCAATTCCAAGTTGATGTACTCTCCTCCATTATCAGTACGTAACACTTGAATAGATTTTTGAAATTGTTTTTCAATCATATGGTAAAACTCTTTAAAAATGGTGGCAACATTTTTCTTTTCTTTCATAAGAAAAATCCATGTCATTCGACTATAATCATCAATAAAGGAAACAAACCACCTATATCCATTCAAACTAGGAATTCTTGCAGGGCCCCATACATCAGAATGTAAAATCATAAAAGGTGCAGGACTCCTACTAGTACTTATTGGAAAATTTGTCCTATGACTCTTTGCTAACTCACAAGTTTCGCATTGAAAAGATAAGGGGGAAGTCTTTGAAAATAATTTTGGAAATAAATGTTGTAAATAACTGAATGATGCATGCCCAAGCCGTTTGTGCCATAACCAAATTTCTGATGCAGGAGTAACTGTTGACTGAGACAAAGTATTCAAGCTTGACGGAGAGAGATCAAGGTGATAAAGTTTTCCTTTCCTAGTACCACAGCCAATCGTTCTCCTTGTCTTGATGTCCTTAAACACACAATGATCAGGCCAGAAAATCACAACACAATTTAGAGATGTAGTGATTTGAGAGACAGAAATAAGATTAAAGTTAAGTGAAGGAACAATGAGAACTGAGTCAAGATTAAGATTATCAAGTGTGCATGAACCAATACCATGTATCTTTGCTTCACTACCATTTGCTGTAGTCACAGTTGAATTTTTTGATGGTTTCAAATGTGTCATATTAGCATTATCAGATGACATATGATCAGTTGATCCAGAATCAATTATCCATGTACACATTTCTCCAGTAGCAGGGTTCATAAGAGACTTACCTGATGAGTTGGAGGATGTATGTAACGTGTCCACACCTTGCGAGAAATTTCCAGCAATTATGGTTGAAGCAGAAGGACCATCTTCAACTGTAGGTGTTGTCATAGATGCCTGTCCACTCTTTCGTTTAGGTGCCTTAGAAGGATCCCACCAATCTGGATATCCAATTATGTCATAGCACCTACTCTGGGTGTGGCCATTTGCTCCACAATGGGTACAATATCTGGACTTCTTGCTGTCCACCTCATAGCTACGCACAGTTGGTGTGGATGAAGTTTTGGTGCTGCCAATATTGTTAAATTTTGGTACTGCAATGGTGACTCGTCTGGTCGTCATAGCCACAGAGTCTGGTTTCATACATTCTTCAGTACGGTGTGCTCGACGATTGGCTTCACGCCGGATGTAAGCATAGGTTCGTTCAAGGTCCAGGCTGGGATCCATACGTAGGATTTCTCCTCTTACTTGTTCAAATTCTTCATCAAGACCATTCAGAAATATGTGGGTTCTGATTCGCTCAATAGATGATTTATATGCAACTACATCATCTGGGTCTTTCATAGTCACTTTATCACGATAATCCAATTCTTGAAAAATCTCGATTAATTCACCATAATACAAGGATAAGGGTCGACCTGATTGCTGTAGAGAGAACGCCCGTTGATGAAGAGTGAAGATTCGAGTCTCATCTGAACCATCGTAGAAGGCCTTTGAGAGCGCTGTCCAGATTTCGCGAGCCGTCTTGAGTCGCAGGTATCTTTTCATAATCTCCGGCGCCATGGAGGTAAGTAACCAGCCTTTCACTTTCTGGTTTTCGGCATACCACTTGGCGTAGGAGGGTTCGGTTGATGCCGGCGGTGGGTCGCTTCCAACTATGTAGTTTAGTTTTTCACGTCCGGCTATTTGCATCTCAATTATTTGAGACCAAGTGTCATAATTGGTTTCACTAAGGATAATTCCGGCATTGAATCCGGCAGCTTCAGATTGGACATGGATGACCGGAGAGGTGGGGGTTGAAGATGCGGCGGTCATCGTACCTGATGGATCGGTTTGCTCTGATACCATGAAGATTTGAGATGTGGAACTTTTCTGTATTTCAATATATTCACATTAGTTTTCTCTTATTCTACTGACTAATATTTATAGATACAGATACGTCGGTACTAATCCTAGTAGAATGATAAGTCCTAATACAAGTTGAACTCTAACTATACACTGACTCTTCTACACCTAGCAACTCCAGGAACTAGAGACTTTTACCTGTGTTTGAAAAGTATGCAGTAGCCAGTCTTATTTACAGTTCCATTTTTGTGTTGTAGAGGCTAGAAGGAGAAAGTTTCTTGAGTTGAACCCAGAAACTTCTACAAACCTGGAACCAGTGCTCTTCAGAAGCTCCATAATACCATGGTGGGCTTGGCTCATGAGATCATATCTCCCAGAGGCTGAACTACTCAATGGTCTGTAGTAAACACCAGTCATCATTAGCCCCTTGCTGTATTTAACATCTCATAATCATGGGAGGAATTCGTTAATGCAGGTAGAGCTGCAATGATAGGATTCTTTACCGCTTACAAAGGGTTTTCTGATGAGGCCACTCTCTATGACAAGCAATGGAAATCATCTTGGGAGGACCAGGACAAAGGCTCTACTTCGTAAGATGGTTCATTGGATTGTATTTGTATCACCATTGCCTATCAGTGACAGCCACTTGATCACTGTTTGTTTGTATTCTTGTTGTTTATAATACTCAACAAGTTTATGTGATATATTAGTTGACCGATGGTGATAAAATGTTATTATCACTGTGTCTCATCGCTCATGTTTTCTGACCTGTTTGTGTATACATTGTTAGAGGTTTCCTTCGAACACTTGTCTTCTTTAATTGCTTGCTATCGAAGAAACCTTACATTTGGTATCAGAGCCTCCCTGGGTCCTGAAAGAGAGAGATCTGTGAGAAGTGTTTGTGAGAGATTGGTGAAAAGAAGAGATGGCATCATCTGCAAGTGATATCTTTGTGCAGCCGGCCATTCCAAAGTTTGATGGTCATTATGATCATTGGTGCATGTTGATGGAGACCTTCCTGAGAGCAAGGGAACTATGGTCACTGATTGACGATGGAATTGGGCCGCCTCCAGCAGCAGCTGAGCCCACTACTGCCCAAAGAGTTGCAGGTTTGACTGGAGAACCTACACCAGTTCAGAAGAAAGAGTATGAAGAAAGGATCTTGAAGGATCTCAAGGTCAAGACCATATTGTTTCAAGCAATTGACAGGAACATACTTGAAACTATCCTGGATAAGAGCAACTCCAAGGCAATATGGGAGTCAATGAAACAAAAGTATCAAGGCTCCAGCAAAGTGAAACGAGCCCAGCTTCAGGCATTAAGGAAAGAATTTGAGATGCTGAACATGAGAGAAGGAGAGAAGATAGATGAATACTTCTCCAGAACCCTCAATATTGTCAATAAAATGAAGTTGCATGGAGACACTAAGATGGATCAAGAAGGAGTGGTAGAAAAGATACTGAGATCCCTAACTCCCAGATTCAACTATGTAGTATGCTCAATAGAGGAATCTAATGATATTTCTTCACTGAGCATAGACAGCCTTCAAAGCAGCCTCCTAGTTCATGAACAAAGAATGCTGGGACAGCAAGAGGAAGAGCAGGTATTGAAGGCTGCAAATGATGACAGGTTGAGAGCAAATCCTGGATTCAGAGGCAGAGGTAGAGGGTTCTTCAGAGGAAGAGGAAGGGGAAGGGGAAGACAGCAGTACTTCTCCAGAGAGTATGTTGAATGCTACAACTGTCACAAATTAGGACATTTCCAGTCAGAATGTCCTGATTTGCAGAAAGGGACCAATTATATGGATATTGAAGATAAAGATGAGAAGGAAGAGATACTGTTGATGGCTCAGACTCATGATTCATCCAAAGACAAGGTATGGTTTTTGGACTCTGGATGCAGTAATCATATGTGTGGGATGAGAGAATGGTTTACAGATTTTGATGATGGTTTTAAACAAACCATACGTCTAGGAGATGATTCCAAAATGGAAGCTGTGGGCAAAGGGAACATAAAACTAAAAGTAGATGGAGCCTGTCAAACAATAAGGTCTGTATACTATGTTCCTAATCTCAAAAATAATCTGCTCAGTGTGGGTCAAATCCAAGAAAAGGGAGTAACTATTGTGATCAGAAACAATGCATGCACTCTATATCATCCAACATATGGAAAGATTATGGACTGTAAGATGGCATCAAACAGGATGTTTAAATTAACTGCTTCAGTTTTGCTGCCTTCTGGTAAGATGTGTTTCGAAGCCAGGGAGGACCAGACCAAACTGTGGCATAACAGATACGGCCATCTCAGCATCAAAGGCTTGAAATTGCTGCAAGAAAGAAGCATGGTGAAAGGGCTCCCACACATTTCTGATACTGAGAAGGTATGTGAAGGCTGCATGACTGGAAAGCAACATAGACAGCCCTTTCCAAAGGTAAGCACTTGGAGAGCAGCAAAGAAACTTCAGTTAATCCACAGTGACATATGTGGACCAATCAAGCCAGAATCCCACAACCATAAAAGGTACATTTTGAACTTTATAGATGATTTCTCTAGAAAAACCTGGACTTACCTGTTGGCAGAGAAATCACAAGCTTTTGAGACATTCAAGAAGTTCAAAGCTGTGGTGGAAAAGGAGAGTGGAGAAACAATTTGTTGTTTAAGAACAGATAGGGGTGGTGAATTCACCTCCCAAGAATTCAATCACTATTGCCAAGAGAAGGGGATATCCAGACAGCTAACTGCTGCTTACACACCACAGCAGAATGGAGTTTCTGAGAGGAAAAACCGCACCATCATGAACATGGTGAGATGCTTGCTGGCTCAGAAGAATATGCCCAAGAGATTCTGGCCAGAGGCAGTTAACTGGGCTGTCCATCTCCTAAATAGGAGTCCAACAGTGGCAGTAAAGAACAAGACCCCAGAAGAAGCATGGAGCAGTCAAAGGCCTTCTGTTGAGCATTTTAGGACATTTGGATGTATAGCTTATGTCCATATCCCTGATACAAAAAGATCTAAGCTGGATGAAAAGAGTGTGAAGTGTGTGTTGTTAGGCATCAGTGAAGAGTCTAAGGCCTACAGACTCTACAACCCTATCACTAATAAAATAATAGTGAGTAGGGATGTAGTGTTCAAAGAAGATGAAGCATGGGAATGGAAGATGAGTCCTGAAGACCAACAGAATGAGGTTCTGGAATTTGAAGAGACAAGAAATCCAGTAGTTGAAGAGAATGAAGGTGGGGAAGAAAGTACACCAGAAAATTCTTCAAGTGAAGAGGAAATCCCAGAAGAAGGGAGGACTGAAGGCAGACCAAGAAGGGAAATGAGAGAGCCAGTATGGAGAAGAGACTATTACACTGGTGAAGGCTTATCTGATGAAGGAGAAGGTCAGAACATGATGGTAACTACAACAACTGATGACCCAATCTCCTATGAAGAAGCAGCAAAAAAGGAACAGTGATGTGAAGCTATGAAACAAGAAATAAAGTCCATCAAAGAGAATAATACATGGGAGCTTGTGAATTTGCCTAATGGAATGAAGACAGTAGGGGTCAAATGGATTTACAAGACAAAACTAAATGAAAAAGGAGAGGTGGAGAAGTTTAAAGCTCGTTTGGTAGCAAAAGGCTACTCTCAACAACAAGGTATTGATTTTAATGAAGTGTTTGCTCCAGTTGCCAGGTGGGATACAATCAGATTGGTACTAGCTGTTGCTGCAATCAGAGGCTGGTATGTCTACCAACTAGATGTGAAGAGTGCCTTTCTGCATGGTGAATTGCAAGAAGAGGTGTATATTGATCAACCACAGGGCTTTCAAGTCAAAGGCCAGGAAGAGAAGGTGTACAGACTCAAAAAGGCCTTGTATGGACTCAAACAAGCCCCTAGGGCCTGGTACAGTCGTATTGAAGGCCATTTTGTCAAGAATGGGTACCAAAAGTGTTACTGTGAACACACACTTTTCACAAAAACTGAAGGTAATGATATCTTGATTATTAGCCTTTATGTGGATGACTTAATCTTCACTGGAAGTAGTGAGATTATGTTCAAACAGTTCAAAAGATCCATGATGAATGAATTTGCAATGACTGACTTGGGGAAGATGAGATATTTCTTGGGAGTAGAGGTAATGCAGGATGAAGAAAAGATCAGTATCAATCAAAGGAAGTATGCAAAGGAGGTGCTGGAAAGATTTAAAATGATGGATAGCAATGTTGTGAAGAACCCAATTGTTCCTGGTTTCAAATTATCAAAGGCTGGGAATGGTACCATAGTGGACAACACTTATTTCAAGCAAATTATTGGCAGCTTGATGTATCTGTTGGCCACACGCCCAGACTTGGTGTTTGCTGTCAGTCTGATAAGTAGATACATGGAGAAACCAACAGACCTTCATCTTCAAGCTGTCAAACGTGTACTGAGATACTTGAAAGGGACCATGGAATATGGTATTCACTACATGAGAAGGTCAGATGTTGAACTAGTAGGTTACAGTGACAGTGATTATGCTGGGGATGTGGATGATAGGAAGAGCACCTCAGGATATGTTTTCATGCTTGGGGGTGGAGCTGTTTCATGGTCTTCTAAGAAACAGCCAGTGGTGACACTCTCAACCACAGAAGCAGAGTTCATTGCAGCAGCTCACTGTGCTTGTCAAGTTGTTTGGCTTAGGAGGGTGTTGGAAAAGATAGGCAATGAGCAGCAAGGAAGCACTATTCTCTACTGTGATAACAGCTCTGCTATTAAACTCTCAAGGAACCCGGTACTACATGGGAGAAGCAAACACATAGATGTTAGGTTCCACTTCTTGAGAGATTTGTCCAGGGATGGAGTTGTTGAAATGATCCATTGCAGCACACATGACCAACTTTCTGATGGTCTTACTAAAGCTCTCAAGGTGGAACAGTTTGAAAGCTTGCGTTGGAAGATGGGGGTGATGCCTTGTGATAAATAAACTGATTTAGTACAAATCAGTTTAAGGAAGGATGTTGAAGTCCCCAAGTAGGCTTTTCTTCTTCAGATTACATTGTGCTGAATTTACTAGCACAGACACTTTTGCCTCAGACAATATTTCGTCAACGCTACTTTACGTGTCACTTCGAATGGTATACCTGTGAGACCTCCATAACACGGGATAGGTTGTGTATTCAGATTATGGGTTCTTGCAGATTCTTCAATTCCTTCACACTAACGTGTCCTTTCAAGAGACCTCAGGTCTTCTGCTACTGCAGAAAATGGATGCAAGGCTTCTTGTGGCAGCTGAAACAGGGGATCTCACCTTGCTGCGCCAGCTTCTGCTCGGAAATGCGTTGATCCTTGAGGCCGTCTCGCTCCATTCTGCGCTGAATCCCCTCTATATCGCTTCTGCTGCAGGAAGAGCCGAATTTGTTAGAGAGATGATGATGTTGAAGCCAGGATTTGCAAAAGAATTGAATCGGGATGGGTATAGCCCTTTGCACATCGCAGCCGCAAACGGACGCACGGAGGTTGTGAGAGAGCTGATAAGATCTGACCCAAGTCTTGGCTGCTTTGAGGGAAGAGATCAGAGAACTCCTCTCCACCTTGCAGCAGCCAAAGGGAGAGCAGAGACAATAGCTGAGATCCTTCTAGCTTGTCCAGAGAGCATCGAGAGCACCACGATTCAAGGGGAGACAGCCCTCCATGTGGCTGTAAAATACAACCAGATGCCAGCTGTTGGTGTGTTGGTTGATTGGATTATGAATTTTAACAAGGATTGTGTTCTGAACATCAAGGATGAGCTCGGAAACACGGTCTTGCACCTGGCAGCCTGGAAGAAACAACGGCAGGCAAGTGCTGCAGTTATCACTAAATTTCCTAATTATGGTTTTCTTTCCTTTTCTTGCGTCTGCTTAAGCCATTGTTCCTTTTTGCAGGTGATAGAACTTTTAGTCCGTGACAAAACAAGAGGTTCGGGCTTATTGGATGTGAACGCCATCAATCATAATGGTCTCTCTGCTCTGGATATGTTGCTGATGTTTCCTAGTGAAGCCGGAGATAGGGAAATTGTAGACATGCTTCGGGAGGCTGGAGCCAAGAAAGCAGGAGATCAGATCAGCCCCTCTTCTCCCAACGATGGCGATGGCGGCAATTCGAATCCACTGTCAGAAGCTGAGAATTTAGTCGAATACTTCAAGTTCAAAATGGGGAGAGACTCTCCAAGTGAAGCTCGCACGGTTCTCCTAGTCATAGCCGTTCTTTTCGCAACTGCAACCTTTCAAGTAGGGCTCAATCCACCGAGCGGAATATGGCAAGACAGCCACGTCCCGGAGCACACAAACAATACCTTGATCGGAAAGAAACACCTTGCGGGATGGTCTATTCTGGGAACATCCAGCACAACCTCATATCTGATGTTTGTTGTGTTCAACACAGTCGGCTTTAATATGTCCCTTCACATGATCTCAGTCATGATAAGCAAATTCCCTTTCCAGTTTGAGCTCGGATTATGTATGATGGCCCTGTTCTTTTCATACAATACGGCCTTGATTAACATGTCACCGGAGACCATCAAGGTTCCTGTGATTGTGATCACTTCGGTCTTCAACTTGCTGACAATTGGGTTGTTTAGCATATTCAGGAAGCAACTCAGAGGAATGTTGCGCAGAGGACGTGAGCTATTGTTGCATGGTTGTTGAATTGTTTTTACTTTTCATGTTGGATCCGTACGTATGCTCAGATTAGGGAGAAAAGAGAAAGCTCAGTGCATGGAGATTCTTCCTCTACGTTCAGGGTGCCATGAAGGTTTAACTCCTTTGGGTTTATGATTGGACATGTCCTGTTGCATTTTTGCAGGAAACTCTTCTATAGTCAAGTTCATGTTCGAGTCCCGTTTATAGACAATCTGATAAATTTAATTATATATACTTCATCCATCCGTCTCTGAAAAATTGAACATATTTTTTTTAGGTATTATCATAAAATAATTTAAATATGAAAACATTTTTTATACTAAAATAATAATTTAAAATATAAATTAGTGATTTTATAAGAAGGAAAACAATATTCTATATTTTAATTAATTATGTAATTGAAAATAATAATTTAAAATAATTTAAATTTATTGTTTATGTTTATATTATAGTTTACAATTTTTTTTAAAAGATAATATGAGAAAATATTTTAAAAAAATTAAGGTGTTAAATATGAATTTATAAACAAATGTAAAAAAAATTAGTATAAAAATTTGGGAGATTTGGACAAATTTCTTCAAAAAAATGCAAATAAAAAAGGTAATCACTCGTTTTTTTGCCAATTCAACCGGTTTTTTACCATTACTCCTCAAAACCAAAAATCGGACCACCGTCAAACCGATTCGTGGTCTGGCCGGTTAGACCGTCCGGTCCGGTTTTCAAAATGAGAGAAATTGGAAATATAGGAGGAAGTTATAAGAGAGATGAGAGAAATGTGAACAAATTGTGACAAAAGTGTAAAGTGAGAACAAGAAATGACGCGATAAGTCAAGTAGAAGGCAAAAGCAAAGTCCATTAAAAGTAATTTAATTTTTTTACATTAAATTAAGATAGTTTTATAGAATATTCTACCAATCAATTAACCCCATTAAAATCAATGAACTAATATAACTTAAATTTTTCAAAAATCTCTATTTATTACCACATCATCCTTAATTTCTCGATTTACGTATTTCTCATTTAATCATCATCTATTCATCTTTTATCACATTATTTATCTCATGAGGAAGAAAAATGTGTACATTTTAGTGAGAGAAGACATTTTCCTAAATTTTAAAACATATTAATGCTACTTTGTACTAAGTATTTGGAAAAATTTTGGGAGGGGGCATGGCCCACCCCAACTTGCACATAGTTATGCCACTGCCGATAACTTGATAAATATGAGAGAATCAAAGACAAGTGGATGGACAACTGTTCATCATCTAATCTACAGTGGGTACTGAAATTTACTTTTTTGTCTTGTCGGAAAACACGAATCAGAACTTCTAATCATAACATCCTCCATTTCCGTCTCATCCACGATGGATTTATTGCCGAGAGATTAGGTCACTGGTTAATGAGCTGTTGTTGAATTTGTTGACAGATATACTTGCCACTGTCGGCACTGGTGCTTCCTCGGTCATCCTCCATTCTCAGCCACTGTCCCTGGCCATCGATTGCTAGAATCGCCGCTTAGAAAACCGAACAGATCCAGATCAGAGCTAGCGGAGCTATTCCCGACTCGTTCTACATATTTGTTTAGTAGAAAGGGTGGCATTGGTAGTCTAGTGGTAGCTGATTGAGGCGTTGAACGAGCTCACCGCCCGGCAAGAGGTGGTTAGCATGCGTAGAAAAGGATGAAAGGAGAAGGAAGAAAACGGTAGAGTTGTTTAGAAGATGGGTAAACTTGTAAATTTTTAAAAATATTAGGGTTTAAGACGGATCCAAGTAAGTGCTATCTCATCAAAAATTTCACCACATAAGCGTCACAGGCAAATATAACAGAGGATGGTAAAAAGGGTTCAAAGGTTAAACATCGATGGTTAAAAAAGATTGTATTTTAAAAATAGTGATAAAATTAAACCTTTTGGAAAAATGTGAGTGGTAAAAGGGCATTTTCCCAAAAGGTTTTCCATGTGCATGTCGGTCAACTATTTGTCTCTACTCTCTCATTTGCGTGTTTACGAGTATAAAAGAAAAACTTTTGGGAAAGGTCTATATAGTACTTATCACAATAACCGTCATATACTAGCTAGTCACTCAGGTGATTCATGTTACTTATTTTTTTTGGTAAATGTATTTATTGTCCTGTAACTTTAATTATTGTATCACTATAGTACTGTTTTAATTTTTTGTATTAATAAAGTTCTGTTTTTAAGTTTTTTCTTCGTCCATGGTCCTTTTCCGTCCATTGATCGTTAACTTTAACGGATTTGTGGGAAAAATAATAAAATCAGCAATTCAATTGTTTTAAAAAAAATTATTTATACCTCGAGTTTTAGACTAACTATTTAGGCACCCTCAACAGTTTTATACTTAACACTTTAACTCAAATATTTTAATTAAGCCCAACAACACCCAGCCACCGTCGAGCCGCCGCCCGGTGGCCGGAACCGCGATTCGGCGGCCCTAGTTCACGATTCAGCGGCCCTGGACTGGGATCCGACGGTCCTAGGCCCCAATCTACGTTCTCGGATATATTTTTTTGAGTTTCCAGCGTTGTCTGACGGTGGCTGGGTGTTGGGTTTAATTAAAACGTGTTAAGTTTAAAACTGTTGGAGGTGCCTAAATGGTTAAGTTTAAAATTTGGGGTGTAAATTTATTTTTTTAAAACAATTGAGTTGCTTAATTTATCATTTTTTCCACAAATCTGTTAAAATTAACGGTCAATGGACCGAAAATTACCATAAATGAAGAAAAAACTTAAAAACAGAACTTTATTGGAACAAAAAGTTAAAACATGACCGTAGTGGTATAATAATTAAAATTACAGGACCATTGGTGCACTTTACCCTGTTTTTCTTTATAAAATGTATAGGAAATGGTCAAATTAATGAGAATGAGAGTATTAATTATTGTAGCTAAAAACATTTTGTAATTAATCTTCCAAGTGACAATTGCCATCCTCTCCTTCCATAGCCTTTCGCCTCCACTACCAACGCCTTAATCGCCTCCCTTAACTTCGCTGTAATGCTCATGGCATTCATCACCTTCCTTGAAATCATCTTCATCACTCAATATTTAGATAGCATTTAACCAAGATCGGCCCTATAAAAACCCCAAGCCTTGCTACTCGGTGGAAAGTAAAATAGATGAATTAGTTACAAAAAAAAAACAATAACATAGGACAGAATAAAAATAAAGAATAAAAAACTCAGAAAAAGAGGATAAAGGAAAGTAAAAAAAAATGTCACGTGAAAAATTCCTAAGAAAAAATAAGGATGATGCTCTTCTTGTAATGATGTTGTGCATGCTTGTGATGTCCCCGGGTACAGTTCTGTCACAGGCAGGTCCTGCTGGTGCTGCCGGAGCAGCTGGTGCCAAAGGTGCCGCCGGTGCTGCCGGTGCTGCTGGTGCAGCAGGTGTTGCAGGTGCTGCCGGTGCAGCAGGTGTTGCAGGTGCTGCCGGTGCAGCAGGTGCTGCTGGTGCCGCAGGTGCTGCCAGTGCCCCCGGTGCCGCCGGTGCTGCCGGAGCTGCTGGTGCCGCTGGTCCTGCCGGAGCAGCTGGTGCCAAAGGTGCCGCCGGTGCTGCTGGTGCCCCCGGCGCTGCCGGAGCAGCTGGTGCCAAAGGTGCCGCCGGTGCTGCTGGTGCCCCCGGCCCTGCCGGTGCTGCCAGTGCTGCTGGTGCAGCAGGTGTTGCAGGTGCTGCTGGTGCCACTGGTGCTGCCAGTGCCCCCGGTGCCGCCGGTGCCGCCGGTGCTGCTGGTGCCGCCGGTGCTGCCGGTGCTGGCGGTCGGGCGCCGATCCCATCGTTGATCACAGAAGTCGACACATGGTTCGCCGGCGCTGTGAAGCAGGTGACTTTGGACCCAAAGCTGGCGGCGGCTGAAGCAGCGCCGGTGAAGGTGATAAAGGTGAGCAAGGCTGGAGGGGAATTCACCAGCATCCAGAAAGCTGTGGACAGCATTCCGGTAGATAACACAAAGCGTGTTATAATTTCAATTGGACCTGGTAAATATGAGGAGAAGGTCATTGTTAATAGGACCAAAAACTTCATTACCTTCAAGGGTGAGTCTCATAAAGACCTTCCAATTATATCATGGCATGACAGCGCCCGCACCCATGGAACCGTCGACAGTGCATCTGTAATCATCGAGTCTGATTATTTTATGGGTATTAATCTTGCTATAGAGGTAATTAATTAATCAGTACACGATCATATTAATTAATCTTACGTAATTAATCATGCATGCATGCATGCATGCATGAAGTTATAATATATAAACAATTAACTTGTATGTATATATATACTTAATTTATTTTAGAATACTTCACCTAAACCGGATGGGAAGATAGTGGGAGCACAAGCAGTGGCATGCAGGGTATCTGGAGATAAAGCAGCTTTCTACAATTGCAAGTTCATCGGCTTCCAAGACACCTTGTGTGATGATAGAGGAAACCATTTGTTCATGGATTGTCACATAGAAGGGACTGTTGATTTCATTTTCGGAAGTGGAACCTCTATCTTTTTGGTAATTATTCATTAATTACTTACCATATTGTGCCATCATTATTAATTACTACTATAATGCATGCATTAACAAAAGTACATTACATGTTTTGGCAGAGGACAGAGATATTCGTGATTGGCAGCGACGGAATGACGGTGATAACAGCACAAGCGAGAGAAAATGAAGCAGAGAAGACGGGGTACTCTTTCGTGCACTGCAAGGTAACAGGAACAGGGACAGGGACATTCTTGGGCAGGGCATGGAAGACAGCACCCAAAGTGATCTATGCTTACTCAGACATGGGAAGTGTTGTGAGCGATGCAGCTTGGTCTAATGACAACCATCCCGACCGCGACAAATCGGTGTTCTATGGCGAGTACAAGTGCTTCGGACCAGGAGCAGATCCCAGCGGCAGGTATCCCCCCACAAAGGCCCTTACTCCGGCCGATGTTGCACCTTTCCTCTCCCTCGACTTCATCGCCGGTTACACTTGGCTTCTTCCTCCACCTTCTGATACTGCTGCTCCCGCTGCTTAGAGTCGAATAGTATTATAGTTCATCATGAGGGGTTTCATCGTTAATTAGTTCATCTTTATTTCCACTCGACTTCTGCTCCATAATAGTGAAATTTTACGTTCCCGGACAGATTTCAATCAATTTTGTAGTGAAAATGTATTCCTTTTAAATATGCCGTTGTTGTAGGAATAATGCAGAGTTTTGATGATAGATGGATTAGAATAAAAATTGTCAACATCATACATAGTTTCAATACCTATCATCACAAATGCTATGCAGCCCTTTTCACCTGCATACAGTTTCGTTGTTGCCTGGCTAATCATGCATCGAGTGCTTTACATATTTTATACACCTTCTGACCAATTCTACACTCGATGCCACCAAATTTACAAGCGAATATCCGATTTGTGAATGAACCTCGGAAGCCAGGTCTCTTGATTTCTTCGCCAACAACTCTTTTGAGTAAATCGCTGATATCTCCTAGCGCCCAAACCAACGATATATGAGGGCGTGGATCCTGCAGTAGACAGACCGATCAAGAGGATTGCCTGCAATCTGTGTTGGAAACAAACTAGAGATCGCAACAGATTAAGAAAAGGTTCGTGATGTTGAATATTGCCTTATGGAGCTGCATCAGGAAGAAGATAAGTTGCAGCTGTGCATGGCGTGCGTGACAAGTCAGACAGGTTGCAGATATGTTCTAAGATTAGTTTCATACTTTAATTAGGACTCTACTTGCTTTTAAGAGTTATTCAATTAGGACTATGATAGGTAAGCTATTTACAGCTTTTAGGACTCAAATTAGTAATGTTTTAATAGGTTTTAAACACTTCATTAGAATGTAATATATTAATACATCAATGCAAGTCAGAAGAAGTACGCAGGCTTCAGCCCTAAAACACAATTGTTCGTTCTTTACTATCCCTAGCATATATGTTCATGATCTAATAACCTACAAATTGGTATCAGAGCATATTTGTTCTTAAGGGACCTGAGATCGACAATATAACCGAGCCACACACAAAATTAAACCATACACATGGAACATGAATCCTCGTTCAACATCATGTCTCCACCTATGTTTGATGGGACCAATTACCAGACTTGGTCCATCAGGATGCAAGCTCATCTCGAAGCCAATGACCTATGGGAGGCTGTGGAGGAGGATTATGGGGTAGCTCCACTACCTGATAACCCAACCATGGCACAACTCAAATATCATAAAGAAAGGAAGCAGCGCAAGTCAAAAGCCAAGGCCACACTCTTCACAGCAGTATCTTCCACTGTCTTCAACAGAATCATGACTTTGCAGAGTGGCAAAGCAATCTGGGATTACTTGAAGACTGAATATGATGGAAACGAGAGAGTAAAGGGTATGCAGGCTCTCAATTTTATCAGAGAATTTGAAGTACAACGCATGAAGGATTCAGAAACTGTCAAGGAATACTTTGACAGGTTACTTGGGATTGCCAACAGAATTCGATTGCTGGGATCTAAGCTTGATGACTCTAGAATTGTACAGAAAATTCTAGTTACACTCCCAGAGAAGTTTGAGGCCACACTCTCATCTCTGGAAAATACAAAAGATCTGGCAAACATTGGTTTGTCAGAACTTCTAAGTGCCCTGCAGGCTCAGGAGCAAAGAAGACTGATGAGGTCTGAGGTTTTGACAGATGGGGCCTTAATAGTCAAGACTCAGAGTGGTGGATCAAAAGGAGATAAGAAGAAGAAGTGGACATATAACAGGAATAATAATAGGAATAATAGCCAAAGGTCAGGTGTTACAACACAGAAAAGTACACCATGTATTCACTGCAAAAAGACCAATCATGCTCCTGAATCATGTTGGTGGAAACCTGACAGGAAGTGTCACAAGTGTGGGCAACTAGGACATATCGAAAAGATCTGCAAAAGCAATCAAAGTGCAGGCCAGGCCAAACAAGCAGAAGTTCAAATGGAGGAGGAGCAGATGTTTACAGCCACATCAACTAGCCAAAATCCCACAGAAAATTGGCTAATTGATAGTGGTTGTACAAACCATATGACCTATGATAGAGAGCTCTTCAAGGAGCTTGATGTCTCTATAAAGTCCAGAGTAAAGATAGGGAATGGAGAGTACCTGCAAGCTAAAGGAAGAGGTACTGTGGCCATAGTAGCACAGTCAGGAACAAAATTAATCTCTGATGTGCTTTATGTACCTGAGATAAGTCAGAATTTGCTCAGTGTTGGGCAACTACTAGAGAAGAACTATAAAGTGTTGTTTGAGAATAAAAGATGTATCATAAAGGGGCCTGCAAATGAAGAGATGTTCAGAGTAAAAATGGAGAACAAGAGTTTCTTTTTGGATTTCGAAGCAACAGAACATGCTAGAATTATGAAGACAAAGACAGATGAGACTATATGGCATAACAAAGCAGGTCACTTTCACTTTGGTGGCCTGCAATACCTACTGAAGCACGGTTTGGTGGAAGGATTACTGTAACTAAAGGAGGAACCTTCACCTTGCACAAAGATGCCAATATGGCAAACAGGCCAAGCTACCTTTTCCTCAAAAGGCAGTTTGGAGAGCATCAAGCAAGCTACAGTTGGTTCACTCAGATGTTGGTGGACCTCTCAAGACTCCATCATTCAATGGAAGTAAGTATTATGTCATGTTTATAGATGACTTTTCGAGAATGAGTTGGATTTATTTTATGAAGCGTAAAATCAGAAGTGGCCAAGATATTCTCGGGATTTCAAAGCCCGGGTCAAGCTCGAGTTGCTGTGAAATGATAACAGAAGGACCGATAACGGTGGGGAGTATACATCAAAGAAAGTTCAATCAATACCGTGTCAAGCTTGGAATACAACATCACCTCACCGCCCTTATACTCCTCAACAAAATGGGGTAGTGGAAAGGAAGAACAGTAATGAAGCATGGAGATGGCCAGATGCTTGGTACATGAGAAGGGGCTTCCTAAGGTGTTTTGGGCAGAAGCTGCTAGCACTGCCGTGTTCTTGCTAAACAGGCTTCCAACCAAAGCCTTAAAGTTGAAGACACCATTTGAAGCTTGGCATGGGAGCAAGCCAAAGGTAATGAACCTGAAAACCTTTGGTTGTTTAGCATTTACATATGTTCCGTAAAGAGAGATAAGATGGACAGGAAAGCTGATGCGGGGATATTTGTGGGATATAGCTCGGTGACAAAGGGCTGAGAATCTATGTGCCTGAAAAAAACAAAGTAATAACAAGTAGAAATGTCCAATTCTTTGAGGATGATAGCTGGAATTGGGAGAAAATAAACTAAGAGGGGATAAGATGCCCACAGAACAAGAAGAAGTGACAGAAGATGATGTAGATGACATGCCTATAAGAGGTACAAGGCTGCTGACCGAGATATATGATAAGTGCAATGTGGCTATTTTTGAACCTTCAGGATATGAAGCTGCATCATGTGATCCGAAGTGGATTGAAGCAATGAATGAAGAGCTCAAGATGATAGTGAAAAATGAAACCTGGGAACTGGTGTCAAGGCCAGTAAACAGAAAAGTGATTGGTGTCAAATGGGTGTTCAAGACCAAATTGAACCCAGATGGCACCATAAATAAGCACAAAGCAAGACTAGTAGTGAAAGGATATGCTCAGATATATGGAGTGGACTTCTCCGAAACCTTTGCCCCAGTGGCAAGGTTGGACACAGTAAGATTGTTGATGGCACTCTCAGCACAGAAAGGGTGGAACATCCATCAGATGGATGTTAAATCTGCCTTCTTGAATGACTTTCTCGAGGAAGAGATCTATGTGGAGCAACCAGATGGGTTCGTAGTAAAGGGAGATGAAGACAAGGTCTATCTGTTAAAGAAGGCTCTATATGGTCTAAAGCAGGCCCCAAGGGCCTGGTTCAGTAGGATAGACACTTATCTCTTGGAACTTGGCTTCAGCAGGAGCCTAAGTGAGTATACTCTATATGTTAAGAAGACTGATGATGATGTTCTGATTGTTTCACTGTATGTGGATGACTTGCTAGTAACAGGAAGTAGCAAAGATCTAATTTACTGGTTCAAAACCAGTATGACTCAAATGTTCGAGATGACAGACCTTGGGTTAATGTCATATTTTCTTGGAATGGAAGTGACCCAAGGAAGACATGAGATATTTGTCAATCAGCATAAGTATGCTTTGGAAATACTGAAGAAATTTCAGATGATGAACTGTAAGCCAAATTCCACACCAATGAATGTGAAAGAGAAGCTTTGCAAGGATGATGGTAGTGAGAAGACTGATGAATCTGAGTACAGAAGTCTAGTAGGCTGCCTTATGTATTTGACCAACACAAGGCCTGATATCATGCAAGCGGTAGGTATATTGTCAAGATACTTGCACTGTGCAAGCATTTTGCACATGCAAGCTGCAAAAAGAGTGATAAGATACATAAGAGGTACTCCAGATTATGGTTTGAAATTTGGTTCAGTAAATGGCTATGTCTTGAAGGGATACTCTGACAGTGATTGGGCAGGAAGTTGTGATGATATGAGAAGCACTTCAGGTAGTTGTTTCTCACTTGGAACTGGAATTGTCTCATGGAGTTCTAAGAAGCAAGAAGTTATAGCTCAGTCTACAGCTGAGGCCGAGTATGTGGCAGCAAATTCTGCTGTGAACCAAGCACTTTGGTTCAGAAAACTTTTACTTGATCTGTTTGAAGAACAAAAGAACAGTACAGTTGTGTATGTTGATAATCAAGCAGCAATTTCAATTGCTAATGACCCTGTGTTTCATGGAAAGACAAAACATTTCAAACTCAAGCTATACTATCTGAGAGAAGTGCAGAAAGAGGGGGAGGTAAAGCTGGTGTACTGCAAAACACAGGAACAGTGGGCTGATATGTTCACAAAACCTCTACCTAAGGGGAGATTCGAGTTCTTAAGGAATTTGTTGGGTGTTTGCAGCTCCAAGGACAAGGAGGAGTGTTGAATATTGCCCTATGGAGCTGCATCAGGAAGAAGATAAGTTGCAGCTGTGCATGGCGTGCGTGACAAGTCAGACAGGTTGCAGATATGTTCTAAGATTAGTTTCATACTTTAATTAGGACTCTACTTGCTTTTAAGAGTTATTCAATTAGGACTATGATAGGTAAGCTATTTACAGCTTTTAGGACTCAAGTTAGTAATGTTTTAATAGGTGTTAAACACTTCATTAGGATGTAATATATTAATACATCAATGGAAGTCAGAAGAAATACGCAGGCTTCAGCCCAAAAACACCATTGTTCGTTCTTTACTATCCCTAGCATATATGTTCATGATCTAATAACCTACACGTGATGCATACCTTGTAAAATTCAGGAAGATTGTGCAGCTTGTAAATCTGATTTGCAACGTTTATTTGCTTTGTTATCTGAAATCAGCAATACCATGAATAATGTAACAATTAAAAGCAATCAAGCTATGCACCGAAAACAAATAAAATAATGGAGTATAATATGGAAGCATATAGCAAACTGCAGACTATCCAACCGAAATTAGGTCTATTCTTTGCCCCTCTACGGGATGTCTGAGAGATTGTAAGATAATATCATGATTTCTGTTTTTTATGAAGAATCAGTGCAGAAAATCAGGCACGGTATATGCAAATTTGATACTATACCTCAGCCAATCCTCCAGAGAGAACTTCTATTGACAAAAAGGAGCGGGTATGATCATCATTGACAAAAACCTCCCATCTGTTAAAATCAATCCAGTACCTGCTTATCAAGGAATCGATCATAAGTTTCTTAAACAATGATCTATACAACAAGACTACAATGTCAAACAAAAATCTAGAAGGGAATCAATCCCAGGACAGCAAACTCACACTTTTTGAAACTGGAATTTCTGCCGAAACATTGATACAATAGAATCAATTTGATGCACTCTGACAGGAACAGTCCGACCAAGACTAATATGGAATTCCCTCCCCAAAGCAACTTGTTCAAGCCTCTGCTCATCTTTGCATAATGTGCTCAAAGGAACATCAACATCAGCGACATGAAGATCAGGCACAAGCGAGGATATCTTCATCAGAAACTGGGTCATCTCTTTCTTTGCTATTGAAGCTATACAAACTGAAGCAAGTAGGAGGCAAAGCCGTAGGCGAACAGAAAGTGTGGCAGTGAGAAACACATAAAAAAGATGTTCATTTTCACTAGCTCGAATGCAGGACATATCAAATAAAATTGACAGGTAAAAGGAGACAAACATATAGGCCAATGCAAGAATCAGTGAGAATCACTTGAAAGTGAAAACTGGGTGAGAGAACCAACAGATAAACACCTGGGATGTAGACGTGCAAAGCATAGTTGCCTTCGACGTGAGGGAAGCTCCTTACTCTAGTGGGCTGACCAGCTACAAAGTCACCCATGCCACCTTCTCACAGACAAATTAACAAACAGTTACAAGGCAAGCCAGCACAGCTTTTTAGGGATCGTAAAGTGCAAAGTTGAGGATCAAGGGTTGCGGGAAATATGAATCACCAAGCGAGCTGGGAGGACTTAAGAGTGAAAGAGGAGGCGGAGGCAGAGGGAGAGGCAACTCGTGTTGAGATTCCGACTTGCTGGGCCTTCCCGAAGAGGAGACGTCGTCATCTGTGTCCGAGGAAGATTCACCGTAGGATGCTCTCAGAGCTTCCATTTTCACTCGCCGGAAAAAGAGGCGGCCGCTTTCGTGTCTTTATTTATGGTCGCTCCGAATAATTTCTGGGGTCGTCGCCGAACACGGACGGAGACGCCAGAAATTCTCTGCTGCAGACGCTGATTTCAGATACTACTATATTAGCTGCTCGGGTTCAGGGAATTAGTCGCGCGAAATTGTACTCCATGAGTGTGGACGAGGAGAGCGAGTAACGAAAGAGCAGACAGATCGAGAGAGAGAGATGGACGACAGAGGAACAGATTTGTCAAATTCTTTTTTTTTGAGATAATTCTTTTCTTTTTCATTTCAACGAATAAATACAGCAACTACGATCCGTAACACGAGTAAAGTCCGGGAGTAAAATCCGGGGGAGGTCCCTCTTTTTAAGTTTATGATCTATTTCGGTTCCAAAATAACTTTTTATTTCAAATTGGTCCTAAAAATAAGTTTCACGTACTATTCTCGTCTTTTCCGTCCATTTTGGGCGTTTAGGGTTAGTGAAAAGACAATTTTGCCTTTAGTTTTGTTGAGTCAGCTGCTGATGTGGTTTAGTTTAGATCTGCTACACCCTCCCTCCCTCTAGCATGCATTTCGTCGCGGGTGGAGCAAATATTTAGGGATTAGGGTTTGAAATTTGGGGAGACCGATTGTTGATCGATTGAGCGAGCTCGGTTGTCTGGTCGGTAGCGAGCTTTCTCCAGCGTCTTTCATTTGTATACCCGGCATATTTCATTTGTATGTCCGGCGTCAATTTGTCAATATCGACTGGTTCGACATTGAACTCCTCTGGTCTAGTGAAAGCTCTGTTCTGCAGATGTGGCATTCGTGCTCCGCTCAAGACAGCCTTGACTGAGGACAATGCCGGCAGGAGGTTCTTTGGATGTGCTTGATTTGAGGTAGGTATCATTTATCTTGATCGAAAATTTGATTGTTGTTTTGATTTCAGTTATTGTTTGGATGTTCTTGGTTTTGATTTCAGTTGCTGTTTTCGTTTTTCATGTTCATGAACCTTCCAATGCTCTGTATTTGATAGTATTTGTGCACATAAATTTTTAAATTATAGAGAGACAGAGGTGAGACTTGCGGATTTTTCAAATGACTGAATGGTCCTACAAATTACCATCTCAGGACATTATTGTATGCAACATTACAGGAGGAGTACAAAAGGAAGTTCCATATGTGTATGGGTGAGAGAAGTGATTTGCTTTGTCAATTAACTGATGTTGAAGGTTCTCTTAAGGTGGTTGAGAAGGAACTCATGGAGACCGGAAAGCAAAACAAGCTACTGAAGAACGATTGAGTAGGCAGAGTGAGTTAGTTGCTAAGTGTAAGAAACTCATTGTTTGGGTTGTCATATTTATGACATCCATTCTGTATCACTTATATGTGAAGCTTTAGGTAGTGAGGTTAAGGTTGGACATCTAACATGTAATATGTACTATTCTTTGTCTATAAATATCCAAATTTTGATTCCTAATACCCCATAGATAATCTGAATGCACTTCTAATCAATGCTTTTGAGCTTCAAGTAATGTCTGTTCTCTAAATATGCAAATCTACTAATATGATAACGTGTTTTAGATAAAAGTAATGCCTCAAAATATTGAGTACATGTCCAAATCTAGTTCAATAAAGGCATTACAAAACATTGTCAGATCCAATCCAAATACGGTTAAGGCATGACAAAACCACTTGTCACTAACATTCATCCTACAGTTACAGAGTAAAGTACTGGAATAAACACCGGGTTGTGGAATAGATGCACCCTTCCCCTTCCCCTGCCCTTGCCTCTCCCTACAGCTCCTTTGGTAGGTGGTCTTCTGTTAGCACCCCTACCAGTTCCTGGAGCCTCATTTTGGCTGTTATGAATAAATTCACTTGTGCTTGGGGCCCGAGTGCCCTTTGTAGATCTAGCTCCAACTGGTTGATCCTGGTTAAAATGGATAATTGACAAGATTCATTGAAGCAGATTCAGAATCATTAAAAATCTAAAGTACATTGTAAATTTAATGAATGAAATGTTATTATTAATAACTACAGTACAGTACCTTCTGAGATGTCTTCACCATAAATTCATTTGTGCTATAAATCTGTTGGGGCACATTCATTGGTGCATATTCTCATTGGTGCATTTTCCTGTTATTTGTTGAGTAAATTTATAACATTTGTAAGTTAATGTTACCCCCTAAGCAATTAATAACATCGAGTATCATGAATACATCAAAATTCCATACTTACCAATTTCATCTTCTTTTTCTTTGGGACTGTTTCCTTAATCACAGTAGCAACAAATCAAAATAATTAGTACAAACAATTATAATTTATAATTTAATTGCTAATTTGTTACTAAAACTACTACAAACAAGAATTCAATCGGAATTTGGAATTAAACTTATAATTTTATCATTATAAAAAAATTATAATTTTATTTTTATTACAATTAAACAATTACAGGTAAAAGATAATATCCTAGCAACAAATTTTTTATAAAAAAAAACAAAGAAAACTAGAAACGTGAAGGTACAAAATATACATAGTACATCATGTCCATAATACAAACTCTAATGCAAAGAGGTGACCGTGTAGAAAAGTATATGGAGTGGGAAACTTATGGATTGGATAATAATATATGAAATTGGGTTGAGTTTTAATTTTATTTGGACTTAAATTTTATTGTTTTGGATTGAGGAGACTAATGGGTAAATTATAACATTAATCCTAAAAATATATACTCTACATAGTTCCGTCATTGGCTTCAATGAAGTTTAGGACACCTGAAGATAGAAAGGGAAACGAGAAACGAGGTCCCGAGAAGCGACTTCCACATATCTTTGTAATCCCTTTCCAAATCAATATTGTTTTTTTTATTAAGCCAAATCAATAATGTTTTATGTAACAGGATGGAGACAAAACAAGGTGCCATCTGAATTCTTTCAGTTGCATTTCCCTGCAATCCTTAGGTGAAGGTATAGACATCATCCAACTAACAATTAGCAACCAACACCAAGTAATTAAACTTGGATCTAGGAAGTTAATGCAAATGAGAATGCAACATATCAAAAACTCAAATGATTCAAATTCCTTTTCAAAGAAAAATTCAAAAATTAGAAGTAAAGATAGGGAGAAAGGGACAAATTTATTTATTTATTTATTTTTTTTTAAAAAAGTACCTCAAACTTCATGACTGGCTAGACTTTTTCCCCACAAGAATACGAGATATCTGAAGACCCCTACTAAATGCCTCGTTGAACAGAATTCTAGTCTGCATTGACTGAAAACCAGGCAACCACGATAGTAGTGCCAAAGGAGCCATTACGATGATTCCGAAGATCATATCATACAAACGAGCCAAGGAGACTACAGTGTCCCACACCACAGTGGTTTGGAGAAACGTCCTGAGGACTTGTGCAATGGATATTAAGCCCCAGCCAGTGGGAATGAAAGCTAAAAGGCTGGTCACAAGATCAGGGAACTGAAGTCCAGCAAACTCCAGCAAGATGACTATCACAAGAACAAGGAGAATGATGACTAGAAGTTGAACAAGCCGATAGTAGATATGTTGTGTGGCAGCATACTTGTCTTGAGCATATGATATTATAACATAAATCCCTACAGCAACAATCATGTATATCCAAGAAAGGAAGTATACACCGATACTTGTACTTCCACCAGCAATGCGGAGTTGATACACAATGCCGTACTGAAAGAAGAAGAAGCGAAGATCCAAAATAATCTCCAAGACCTTCCCCCAAAGACCAGTGGTTCTCAAATGATCTTGTTCCTCATACCACCATGTCTCCCAGCTCTGCTCAGCTGACGCAGAAATGCCACCACTGTACCATATCCAGTTCATGAAATCATCAAAATCATACACTGTCTTGAGCCAATCAAAACCAGACGGATTAAAGACAAAAGGGGTCATGATCCATGAAACTACGAGGAACCAGCTTGAAATTGTCATGGCTATGTAGACAAAAGTGGTAGTAGCTAGTGGACTATAGGAAGCATAAGTTAATAGAATGATGCCAAGCTCAATCGCCTTCACAAAGTGGCTTCTAGCATACAATCTATAATTCTCAGAGAAGCTCTTGTGCTCCACTACAAAACCACGTCCAGTAGCTCGATACTTGGCCCCTCCATGAAGAATAGTTCGACCAAAATAATGGCTCCGTGTACCCATGGAGAATGTGAAGAATACTGATGACAGCTGCAATTGCATTGTCAAAAAGTCCCAAACTGCTGGTAAAAATCCATGCTCGAGAGTATTTTCAACAATCATTGGGAGAGCAGTAAAGAGACCAAGTTGAATGATGAACTGCTGATTCAGAATCGTACCAAGGGCCTTATTGTTGCTACTGTTACTAGTGATGGCTGCCTTCTCAACACCACTAAGGGCAAGATAGAGACGACCCCACAAAAATGAATAAACAGTCAGCACCACCATCAAATTATTGAAGAAAAACCCAACAGAGGTGTAGTAAAATGAAAGCATCCGAAAGAAGTCCAGCCTATGACCCAATCGATACACATCTCTGCTCAGCGATTGCTCCCCATTTCCACCTGCAACCTTGGCCTCAAACATTGAAATCTGGTTTAATCCAACATCCCTTCCCTTACCCACCTGTATGTATTCATGATGAGTCACATTACCTCCTCGTAAAGTACAATTGAAGCCTGCAAATATGTCTTCACTGATATTGATCACCTTAGATGCCTTACTGATTCCTCCTCGACTCAGGAACCAAAACCGATCAAAAACATCAGGGTGGCCATAATGCATTCGGATTTTCAAAGGGTTTGCTAGGACACGCTGCCCAAGTGTGACAAAACTTGTTTCCTGAGCAGACATAAACCATGCAAGTGAGGAGACCGATCCAGTAAAAATGTGTTCACGCACTCCTAATATGGTAGGCCTCCTAATACCATGATAGGTCCTGAACTCTTCCAGCACATTGCGCATCTTGAGTGCCTCCTCAAAGTAATTGTCTTGATTCATGTCAATGGTCTGAACTGCATCGCCCCTGGTAAAAACTAGTGAATGATTCTGGTTCTCTGGTTTTCCTTCCCCAAGTTTCAAGGGGCCTGGCAACCTGATACGATAGATCTCTACCTCTCTCTGCAGCTGCTGGTCATATTTGACTAGCACAGAGTAGTACTCAATCTCATCTCTTCCCAAGGAAACCTCATCAACATAGGCAATGCGAAGGGCGTCATTGTTTTTCATTAGAAATAAAATATCCTCTGCACGTTGGTCACCCTTCATTTTCTGCTGGCCATATACCTGACAGGTGAGCACATAAGTGAACTTCATTAGAGCACTCCCATACTCATGCCCCTTAAACAAAAGACTTACACCACTAACTGCTCTGCCAAGTTTTCTTGAGGAAGGCGGCTTCACACCATCCATCATACAGTAATTCTGGCTCAATGAACCTTGAGAAGCGAGTTCTTGTGACCCCATTTTTATGTCCATCTCAGATGCAGAATCAAGGAATGAAAACATCTTAAGAGCCTTGTAGTAATACATCATTCCCCTTACCGTTCGAGATAAGGTTTGGCCTCTATATGACGCCCAAAGACGTAGGTCTTTCACCTTCGTTGTCCAGATATCATCATCATCATCCATTCCCTCTCTATACATCCGCTCAATAAAATTCCTCCATTCATCTTCATAGATCTTCTGAAGATAGAACAGGGTGGAAATACCATCTTCATTTTCAGTTCTAAGCATTTCTTTTCTGTAAATCACATCCTCATCATAGTATGGAGTGAGAACGCTGAAAGCCATCATTTTCTCTACATTTGGAGCATGAGGCATATTCATGAAAAGTGAGTTGCTAAAGAATGCAATTCTCCGTCTTGCCTCTAGATTTAATGGAACATTCTGCATTGAATCTCTAGAAGTCAAAATTGTATGCAGGCGCCTCAGTTGCTTGTAAAAATTAGTGTCACCAGCATCAGGAAACTGGAGAGCATTCTCAAAGAGAAACGCATCTGTTGCTTCACTAATAGGTGCCAGACCTTCCTGCTTCAACATGTCAGTGGAACGCTTCACCCTCGGTAATTCTCGGATACAAAGTTCATAGAGTGCCTGGAGTATATTTACTGCCTCACTGTCACTTTTGTTTGGTCTCATAAGAAGCTCAATAAGAGATGTTAGCTTGGCATGAATTTTTGGTAGCACATTCAACTTGTAAGCATCGGTCAACTTCTCAATCTGTATATATTTATCGATCTCCATGAAAAAATTAGAAACTATAGAGTTTTCTTCTGTACCATGTTTGACAATGTTAAGAAGCAAATACTTGATGCTATCATATGCCTCAGTAACAGCACACCTCCTATATTCAATCTTGCATATTTTCAACCAAAGCCACCTGTCAGGTGCATCAGCCAACTCATTCGCCTGACTAAGAGCTAGAAGAAGCTCATTGCCCAGAAGGACGCATGGCCAGCGAATGACCCTGATGTTCCAACAATTAGGAGGTAGTTCCAAGAGCTCCACCTCTCTATCACTTACCAGATCTTCCTCACGGAAGGTAATAATGATTTCATTCCATATCAAGGCAAATCTTGTTGTTTCCACCTGGCTTGATTCAATTTTTTTGTAAGCTTGACCGAGTCCATAACGTAGCTTTAACCGATGAATAGCATCACGTAGTTTCCTCACCAATGTTGCTTTGGGACTAAGTAGCTGCTCTTCAGGCATAAGGTTAAACTGCATGGCACTAGCAAAGAACTGAAACCTAAGCCTGAATTGGGCAACATTTCTGATCTCACCAAGATGAGAAAATAACCCAATTGTCGCACCTACAATTGAAGAATAGATCGAATACCAAATTTGCAAGTCCATCAAGTAAATCAAAACAACAGGCAGCCATAGAAGCACAGCAGCAATCTCATTGGTGCTACCAAAAAATTCACGCCAATGGTATCTTGCACCCTTTATGTTCAAAAGTGCTTGGGTTGGAGTAACAAGAGGCTTGATCTGAAGAAAATAACTGAAAGTGAACTTAGACAACAATGCCGCAATCCAAAACATGGTGTACTTGATATTATTTATCAGACCTTCCCTGAGTCCTCGGCCTATGAAAATCCTTGTATGAAACCACCATGTCAACCAGTACACTATTGGCCAGTCCAGCTCCTCAAGCCAATTCCGAATCCATGGAAGGACAAAGAACAGCAGTGCCAACAACTCTGGAACAAGAAACACAAGAACAGCCTCAAGAAACATGATGATCCTTCTGTTTGCCTCGAAAGACCACCTTCCATCAGAATTCTTCTGAGCCCAAATTCTCACATAGAAAACTGTAAACACAATAGTCCATGTCATAGCATCCACGAATTTCAACACCATCCTGATACCAAGCCAAATTGTCTCCTTTGAGACCAAGCTGTACTGCATCCCTGCATCAAGGACTGATTGAAGGAGCCTAAGCGCACCCCAGGTGATAAAAACTGTCAACATCTTCACCTGTACATCTCTGTCCTCCAAGGCTTGCCAAGGATAATCCCTCTCTTCCCACGCTACAATTATTGCTGCCTGTAAATATAGGATCAACAAAATCCACAACTTATCAAAGCTCCGAAAAATATTCCAAAATGACCTTTGCTCCACAAATCCTGTTTTCCCCACACGTTTATCTTTGCTAACAGTCGCAAAAAAATTGCTGGAGTAATCAATAGGCCATTTCAAGCTCTTAAAACACCTCTTGCTCCAAAAGTATTCATTCAAGTCATCATAGTTCCTCCATCCAGAATGTGGGGCCTTTCCATTTGTACTGCTCTCAAACTCTGTCTTTATGGTTTGGTATAATGGCATGACTACGGACTTCAGGTAAGCACAATCGCCTGAAACTGATGGCAAATAGGGCCTCCCTGTGAACTCATCAATCTGGTCATCCAAAATCCTATTCAGCTCCAAACAGAAATGGTGATATATATAGCAGATACATTCAGGCATAAAACGTAGATTTGCAGACTCCCCCCAGATTAAGAGATAAAGGCAGACATAGATAAGCTCACGACGGAGATCAACGCGGCGGTTGGAGATAATAAGCTGGGACCTCACTCCGAGGAAGGAGCACCAGGAGGTGTAGTTATCAAGCAGCTTACGCCGAAACCTGCGGAGGACGCCGGCGTCAAGGGCGTCAGGAGTTTGCGGCGGCGGTTGGAGGCGCATTTGGGAGTTGGCGAGGTGGAGGGCCAGGTGCTCCCGCTGGTTCCGAACGTTATCTGTTTGGAAGCCAAAGAAGTAACCGAGCCAGTCGAGGAGGTCAAAGTGTGGAGCCCAGGCAATGAAGGGCGGTTTACGGAGGTCTCCGACAGTTCGCAAGGCGGCAGCGGCCGCACGAACTTCCGGGTAACGGAGGGCTGGGTGATCGGCTAGGAGGTTGTGAACCGGAATGATGTTATAGGCGTCTTGAAGTGGAGAAGACGGCGGCGCGTGATTTTCCACGCGCCCCCTCATGGGAACCGCTCGCTGTCTGAGCTCGCTCATGGCCCCACTCTCACGGCAGTTGTTGGAATAATAAAAATCTCAAAACATTGCCACCTAAGTCGGAGTCAGACGCTTCACATCTGCTGAATTCATGTAGTATATCTCAACGGATACACTTCAGAATCGATATAAAAAATTCTCCGAGAACCGCAGCTTCAAGTGAGCTGCCTCAAACCTGTCCAACCATTCGTCCCCACCCAATAAGCAATTTAAGTAAAAAGAAGAAAACAAGAGACCACTTGTAAAAGCAAATGAAACGAGTGTAGTGTAGGTGCTTAGACAGACCTCGGTGGACAGCGACGGCTTGCAGTGTTAAGTCCGATTCGGGCTGGTGGCAGGCGGACGGTAACGGTCGGCGGCAAACCGGCGGTGGACAATCTCACTGGCTCGACGTTGCCGAAGAGTAGACCCAGCCCAGGGTGAAATCAAATGTCCTTATTTT
Source organism: Stellera chamaejasme (assembly GCA_024586325.1). Lineage (NCBI taxonomy): Eukaryota > Viridiplantae > Streptophyta > Magnoliopsida > Malvales > Thymelaeaceae > Stellera > Stellera chamaejasme. The sequence goes on along the minus strand of CM044982.1, from coordinate 3,931,181 downwards.
GGTCATTCAAACTATTTTCCATTCCCTTGTTGATTCTTCATCGCACTCGCTCCGAGAGCAGATTAATCGTCGAACACCCAAAAGGCACTCAGGAAAGCTTGTCGCATTCTGCGGAGCAGCAGATTCTTGAATCCATTCATGGGCCAGATCGACGCACACGGCCCGGCCCAATACTATCTTGCCTCTTTCAAACGTAAGTAGTTAGGGGTGAGTTCGAGCCGAGCTTGAGCCTGCGAGTTTGGTGAGCTCGAAATTCATGAAATCAGAACTCGGCTCGACTCGATCGAGCCGATAATTGGCTCGATCGGCCGATAATTCGAACTCGATCGAGCCCGATAATTCGAGTTTGAGCTCGGCTCGATGGTTCGTGAAGCTCGAGCCAGTTAGGCTCGCGGGCTCGGTTAGGCTCGATTCAGCCCCAACACTGAGTAAACGAGCTCGAGCTTGACTCGATGGTTCGTGAAGGGTAGTATTGTAATTTTAGACGAACTCGTTAAGACTCGTGAACCCTTACGAGCCGAACGTTTCGAGCTCGAGCTCGGCTTGTTTATTATTCGAGCTTCAAAACCGGCTCGAGCTCGAGCCGAGCTCGGCTTGGCTCGAATCGTTTCACACCCCTAAAGTAGTATATCATAGAAAAGGCATGTCATTTCTAAAATGGAAAAAGTAGCTTTTGAACACCTATGTTTGATCAAAGTCCTTTTTATTATTCTTTCGGGTCCGTCAAAAGTTCGTCCATTTATTTTAATATTTTAATAATATTTAATTTATAATTTTTTTATAAATATTTAAAATTAAAAATTAAATATATCTGTTACGTATCATAATTTGAAATCTAAATTTTTTAAATATATTTTTTTGAAATTTAATCACTACAACAAAATTACATTACAATATTTTTCCATATAACACGAGGGTTATTGGTGATATTAGATCTAAAAGGGCCATCTTCAAGAATAAATGTTTCCCCAGGTCTAGCAGCATCTTGAGCAATATGAGTTAGCTCGTGATGTGAAGAACTACAATAATCAGATATATAATTCATGTCAAAACGAATAGTTGGCACTAAGAATTCCGGAGCTCTATCCAAGTAGGTGAGATTTCCTGGGAAGGTCCTCGCATGCTTGGCCAGATTATCTGCAACGCGTTTGTCTCTCTCGGGCTGAATTAGATCTCTCGAATTCTTAGTTGAATCAACAAAGCTTTGCATTCAACAATAATTCCCTCTAAGTATATAGGAGTGATTGCACTTTCATTGATAATGTAACATAAGCTCTTGTAATCATATTAGACTGTAATTACTATGTTATTCATCAAACTAGCCATTTTCAGACTTTCCAGCAAAGCCTAAGCTTCAATGGCCAAAGCATCACAGGTACCTAATCTCTTCACAAAAGCTATAACAAAGTTACCCGGGGAGTCTCTAATGACACTGCCAGCCCCATTACCATGCATTCTTTAAGAAACATCATCGACATTTAGCTTAAGACATGAAGGTAAAGAAGGATTCCAATGTTGAAACTCATGTCTAGGAATACCATGCAAAACCTTATTTGTGTTTTTTAAAACCCAAATTTCAGTAGCATATTTGATAATTCAAGTGACTACATCAAATGAAGAATCTGCTTTTTTATCAAAGATTAAAGCATTTCTTACCTTTCACACATTCAACATAGCAATAGGAAAAATAAAGCTCCAAAGGATACCATGCTAGGGGGTCGGGGATTTCAAAGTGCAACAAGATTTCAAACAAGATAGCCCTGCAGTAGGTGGGAAATAAAACTTCAACTAAGCCCAAACATCTTTAACGAAAATACAATCCCTAAAGATATGGTCAACCGTTTCATCAGTAGCATGACAGCTGACACATATTGAAGAACTAGACAGACCTATATAGTGCAGATAATAAGGAGTAGGAAGTATATCATGGGCAACTATTCACAAAAAAACACATGGATTTTTGGAGGGTATTGTTAGAGCATATCCAGTCTCAATTATCAGCAGGTAAAACATGCACAAAACTTCTTGTTCTGGCCTTATAAGCACTAGATAAGTTGAACTCTCCCAAAGAACAAAAATCACAGGATATAGTGTCAAATATGGAAGATCTTAAATTAACAAAGATACCATGAATATCTGACAAAATTTCAGCAGCCATAACAAAAGAAATAATATTATTTTCTACTCGATGTATTTTGTAATAGGACTATGAGCACACCAATGATGATGCCATAAAATTATTTTTTTTTAGCATTACCAACAACCTACTTTATATGATCAAAAAGCCAATTGCCATTAAAGACAACTTTCTTCCATATCGGAGAAGTCGTTTTCATTGAAGGGTTGGGAGCATATTTCTCTTTAGGCTCTGTTCATTGTTAATGGGAAAAAATTTGGGAAATTTGGGGATTTGTATTTTGATTGATGAATGAAATGTATGTGAGCAGAAAAAATTGAGAAAAATGTGATTTGATAGAGAATTGATGGATTTAAGGTTATTTTATGTATCAGAATGAAAATGTGGGGAAAAGAAATTGGGAAATTTTTGAAATGAACACACCCTTAAAAACATCCACCCATAAATTGTTTTCGATTAAAACATTCTGGGCAGTCTTAGCTAATACGCATCATTGAGTTCTCTGGCTAGAAAACGACAAATATGTAAGGTTACGTATTTGTTGCAAACTCAGATAATAATAAGGGAAATTATTAAAAACTTCCCTACATTTTCGAAATTCTCGAATAAATCCCTCGAGATTTGAGAAAATATACAAAAACTCCCTAACACTAACCACTAACACTAACCACTGTTAATTATTCCTTTAGATTTTTAGGTTTAACTACAAAAATTGGACATAACTTTTGTAACCCTAACAATTCTACCATAAGCAAGGTTTTTACCCCTCCATCCTCATCCACGTTTCTCGGTTTCTACTGAGCAGGAATTTAGTTGCCAAAACCGCTGCCATCGCTGCCGGTGTCGTTCTCATCCTTGAGCGGCAATCTTTCGTAAATGGCATTCGTAAACGTGGCGGAAATCACCATCACAGGCCCTGAAGCGATAAGTGGACCTACGACATTGCCGTCAACCACTTGCCCTTGGCCGCTAGCCAAGTAAACCGCCAGCTTCCGTCGCGCCTGGCAGAGAAAGAGAGGGCAGAATGGCGCTGGAGAGGGACAAGATCTCGAATCTTCCATAGAGGGTGACCACGCCAGTCGGATCAATAGGCTAGCGAAGATTAACTTTGGCCATGGCGCTGGTGAAATTCTGACAAAGACGCCAAGGTGACGGCGGTGCAGGTAGTCGAAGATGTAGCGGGCAACGTCGCTACCAGTAATCTCCAGCATGTGGCTCTGCATCGTGTTTCCTGGTTTTCTTTTCATGTTTCCTGGTTTTCTTTTTGTTTGTTATAATAATTAATTCTAATCATCTTTTTAGCTTTCATTTCAAAAAGTTTCCTCAAATATTGTATTCTCTTACTTTTAGATTAATTGTTGTTTTCTATTATTACTTTCTTGACCTTGACCTCCATCATTCGTCATTATCGTTGCAAAGATTATCATCTCTCATTATTTTCGTTTACATCATCACCTTAAATATAAAATTTTCATCATTGAATTGATTTTGGAATTTTTTCTATTCTTATAGAGTTTAACTCGGGTTTTTGGAATCTCCAAGAAAAAAGCAATTTGACCCCCACACCGGACAAATTCTAAGGCAATTCGACCGCTACTCCACCGATTTGACAGGTATGTTTGCTATCCCAAAAAATAACCGTCCCGGTCCAACAGGAGTGAACTACGTGGGCTTTGATCCCGATTCAATCGGGTATGTAGGCAGCTTGGAAGCCCGTAATCCAGGCCCAAGTCCAATTAACTAAAATTAATCCATTGTTTGAAAATAAAAAAATTAATTAATCATTTTGCATTATTTAATTTATGGGAATCAGCTTTTATTTTGTTTTAAGAATTATTTTTAGACAAATTGGATGTCTAACACCTTCCCATTTTGTACCCAATCCCCGAACTTAAAATCTATGGTTTTCGTGGAAATTGTCCTTTCTAAAATTCGGAGTCAAAAATTGGGTTTTTCCTTAATTTCCCATTTTCTAGAAAATAAAGGTGACGACTCTCTTGTTTTCCCAAAATTGGCAGGAAAGTCCCTTGATGGCCCTCCCGCTTACATCGGGTTGTACTCAATGGGCTGGGGTAGTTTTAGGTTTGAGCTGGGTACCTAGGCTGGGGAGTAGATATTATTTTGGGCTGCAATTCGGGTTTTGGGTCCATAGTCGGATTATCGAGTTGAACCTGACCCAACCCGCAGAACTCGTACTTTGGGTTCAGGTCGGGTTCGGGCCACCCAAGGCACTTTTCTCCCCAAATCCGACCCTAACCCGACAATTTCGGGCCGTGCTTCGGGTTTCGGTTTTTTCTTACACCCCTAGCCGCTCAGTGATCTCTATCTTTATTTTCTTTTCATTTCTTCTTGGCTAAAAACGTAAAATGACCACTGTATACATTTAAATGTTGCAATTTGGCACCCTTCTCCTCAATCGTGTCCTATATTTGATCAACACAAAACTCACCGCAAAATTGACACCGGCCGTTTCAGATCAGGGAGGCATTCATCTGGCGACGAAGTATATCTGTAGCCCTTGTGCTTTTTTATTATACTAGTATATTATAAGCATCCAAAAAGATTTTCTTTTAACAAAAAGAAAACACGCCACTAAAATCGAACTCCAATAAGTCTGCCTTCTAAATCCATAGAACTGAAGTACGTAGAAGATAATTGAGATGAATATTTACTGAGAAGATAAAAATAAAATAAAAGGATGATAAAAGTGAATAACAGAGAAGTGTGCGGAGAAGATAGTGATTTTGTCAAATATACAAGTTTTGGGCAATATATATATAGTAGTCCCAAATTGAAAATGTAAATGGGTAAAGGGTGTAATTCAGTTACGTGATTTGTCACATTTTAACAGCTTACTCCTCCGTTTATCCCAAAAACAGGCTGCTTGCTCGGTGTGAAATTTGCACCAATGAAGCAATGATACATATTAAATACTACTACAAAAAATAGAAAATTCGACCCCGAATTGGCACCTTTCACGTACTTTCGGTGGTATACGTTTACTGTTTAGACTTTGATAATTTTTTTTAACAATAAAGACTTATTTTATTAATGATAAATCATTACAAAATAAGTTATAGTTGACGAACTAAAATACCCAGAATGGGTACAAATTAATCTGCCTGTAACTGGGAAATACTCCACATAAATGAAATTACTTAAGAAAACCAATAGCACTACGAGTAGGCTCTCACTAGGGGGTTTCAAACTTCATTTTGTAGAGGTGAGAATGATGAGTGATTCACTTCCAAAATTCATGGTGATTTTGGAAGTTTTTCATTCCTCCAAAAATCACTTGAGGTGTGAAAATCAGTTTTTCACCGTGAAAAAATGGAATTCAACATTTAATCTATGATTTATGTTCTTCAATATTTTAATAACTAAAGATTAATAATTTATATGCAAATAATAAATGAACATCTAGTTTCTAAATATTATTATTGTCACCTCACGAGAATTCACGGTGATTCTTCAATTTCTCATCTATCCTCCTAAGTTTGAAACCCCCTAATATATATTTTTTCACCTCACAGGAATCCACGATGAATTCTTCAATTTCTCACCTCATGGAAATCTCTCCCCCTCCTAATTAAGTTTGAACCCCCTATATTTTTTTTAAGATAGTTAAATTTTAATTGGTATGATAGAAGGCCTACACACTTTTTGGTATAGAGGAAGATTCGGCACACAACACAAACTTAGGTGTGTTCGTTTAAATGGAACCAATATTTTATTCCCCTCTCATAACCCTGAAAGCAATTCTAAAAAATACTTATCTAGTTTTTCCCTCACGGTTTTTTTTTTTTTGTACATGCCCTAAATCCAGCAATGCTGAGTACATCTACATTGAGGGAGATGACACGTGCCCGTTAAAGTTGGAATTCAAGGAAGTATTTGATAAGCACTCTTTGGGTTCGTGCTAAACAGAAAAAATCCACCAAACATAACATCTGTTAGAATCCCATGCCATAAACACAAAAGGTTTGATTCATACACCCACTATGCCTCTCCCTTGTTGTCTGATTCGGACAAAAAATTCTTAGCCAGGCTACTCAACCTGCTGGCTCGAATTACACACTGACGTCTGCACCAAATTGAACCAAAAAATCTTCTCTACGGACGCCACTTTCCTCACTATAAATTGACCATAACAAGAGACAGCAGACCTAGACAACATATCTGAAACCCAAAACGATCTGCAGACAAGGAAGGATGCAGCTCAAACTCGCCCCTCTCTTCATGCTTCTCCCCCTGTTCGTTGGAATTTGTTTTATGCACGACGTCGACACGGATTCGGGCATTAACGGGCCTACTGAGGGTGAAAGCGGATTGGCTCATGGGCCCAGCTGGGACTACAGTTGGGGGTGGGGATCCGGCCCTGGGGTTGGATGGGGTTATGGGTCAGGGTCTGGTCATTCAGCCACCGGTCTCGGAAGGGGTTCCGGGTACGGGTTCGGATCTGGAACCGGGTACGGGTCAGGATCTGGGTCCGGCAGTGGCTCATGTGGGAAAGACCATGGGTACGGGTTTGGATCATCCGACGGCGGGGCGGCGGGGAGTGGGAAAGAAAGCAGCGGCTCAAGTGGGTGGTATGAGAATGAGAGCCACGGCGGCCCCTTGGGGTCCAAGAATGAGAAACACCACCACGGTTGAGAGAGTATTACTGGATAATACATACTACTACCATTAAAGTATGATATGATGTCCTACTAGCTAGCTACCCTATGTTATGTATTGACTCTGGAGTATATATATATATATATATATATATATATATAAGTACGTAATACGAGTAATAATAGTAGAACATGTTACTTCTCTTACGACGAATTAGTAGTACTACGTATATTAGGTTTTTTTTATTTATTTTTAGAATACGAGTAGTACTACGTATATTACGTTTGGGGGCAAAAGAAAAGGCAGTGAAGTGGATTGTGAGTGATTCCCTTTGAAAATGGGTTAAGAGAATAATATATTATCACAGCCAGGCAGGGTGGGAGGGAGGCGAAAACAGAGGTGCTAGCTAGGTAGTCAATGCCAAATTGTTTACATATCTCATCTCACATGGTTTTGTTTGCAGTTGGATGGATCCCAATTGCAACCAACCTTCACTCATAAAGGCTAAAACATGCTTTAACTTTCCTAGGTCCGCATCATCCCAATTAATGTTCAAATGATTTACATTAATTACTACTCTTATTTTCAATTATCTTTTCATCATGTTTTACATAGCTATCACTAGAGTTTACTTTATGTTTTAAACCACTTTCCACACTCTTTGAGGTCTTTACCTCATACTTAAAATTTTAAATTATGCCATAGGCACACAAACATTTTACCATAGGCACACAAACGTTTGAAATTATAAAAAGGGGGGGGGGGGGATTGAGTAGCGAGTAATTGGTTCATATTGTCATTGTCGCAAACGCATCGCCGATCGTTCAATTCGTCCGTACAAAAACCAAACAATTTTATGCGATCTACAAACATACATACCTCACTAATTAAGCTCTACAAATTAGTAATTTTTACCGGTGGAGCCTCAGGGCTCTGGACTCCAAATTTGAGCATTTTCAGGAACTGAAATAGCGGCGGCTGAATGAACCAGGGCAATATCTACACACTTCGTCATTCATTATACACAACCCAACTACACTGCGAGAGGAAAAAATAAAAACAGAGAGACAGAGAGAGAAATTATACCAAAATTTTACATGCCAGAAATCCTAAATGAGTCCATCAAAATTTTCTGTAAATCAGTGTCCTAATTATAATAGTAGTAGCTTAGACAGCAAGCTGGTGTTGAGGGGCGGAATCGTCATCTTTCAAACAACAGTGAATAATCTGGTGATGAGGAGAGTCCAGAGCCGGTGGGGAATTATTAGGAGGAGATTGCATCCACATTTGGGTTTGGAGGTAAGAGCAGTATGTGTGAAATGTTGCAGGGCTCACATTCAGCTCAAATCCCAACCCGAATAACATGTCCACCTCAAGAACGTTCATCTCTGCTGTGCTCACTCCCCCAATTTTAGCATAATACGCATTGTTGTAATATCTGATTATGATCAATTACCAACAAAATTACTAATAAACAAAAAAAGTACCGTCAAAAAACTCACAATCAATTAATTAATACTCCTTCCATAATACTCCTAATTAATGTACGTAAGGTGCAAGTTAAAACGACAGGTGTGTTAATTACCATCATGGTGACAGTAGTCATATCAAACCAAAACCGGAAAGTAACCAAAGTGGGCGTGACTGATTAAGATGTAGCAGCATTTAATTTAATTAATAGCGATATAAACTATGAAAGTTAATTAATTTCTGGGAATTTTGCAGGCCCTGCCCTGGTTTTGAGAAGAAGACAGTAGGGACAAGAACAGCCAATCATGGGCTGTGCTCTGCTGGCAACAGTAGTCTAGATATTTTCACATGCTCATCTAATGAATGATCTGTTTCTGATCATCATGTAATTAATTCTTCAAGAAAAATTAACAAGTGTAATCAATTAATCTAATTGAGAAAGGGAAATTGAGTTGAACTTACATGTCATCCATGAACTTGACGGAGACCAAAACGGTGGTAATGAGGAGACGGTGGACATTGAAGGAGGTGATGGAGAGAGAAGGGTGGCGGTGGACAAAGCGATCGAGATAAACGTAAGCGACGACGAAGCATGAAGGGCTACAATTGGCGTACTTGAAGATCCTCTCCAGATAGCTCTGTATGGAAATGGAGGGCGGAGTGAGGCCGTGGAAGACGGAGATCCGCTGTGACAGAGAGTTGAACCGGCGGCTGCGATCGTTCAGCTCCGCCACTTGCTGGAGCAGAGACGAGAGCAGTGTAATGACTTTAGGGGCGCCTGCTGCTTCAATATCCACCTCGTTGTTTAGATTGAGATCCATATCAGTTTTGGTTGAATTTGGGTTCTGAATCGATCTTCTGATCAATTAATTTCTGGAGAATTGAGAGAGGGAGAGAGAGAGAGAGAGAGATGAGAATGTGTTTGTAGAGATTGAGAGATGAGAATGTGTTTGTGTTGGTGTTGTGTTGTGTTGGGCTGAGGGCTTAATTAGCTGTGTCTCGCAAGACACAGCTTCAGTGTTTTAACTTGTCGAGAGGGCTTCTTCGTTCTTATATACAGGTGGGCGTTTTTTGCACCATGGCAGGCAACAGCTGACTTGGATTCCTTTCGGCCTTTTATGGCCTTAATTAATTTCCCACATATATAGTGTGCTAAAATTATTTGCAAAATCACCGAAAACAACTACACATAAATCCCATAAAGTACTACTCCATGTGTCCCATAAATATTAAGATTGCAGCTGTTTTTTTTTTTTTTTGTTGTCACGGTATTTAATCTATACTTTATTTTTATGAATTTATAGAAATGTAAAGTTAAATAATTCATATATTTATCGTATTTTGCAAGCTAATCTTTCAAGATCTTTTTTTTTTAAAATTTTTTTCCACTATTTATCTTCGTAAAATTTCGAGTCAATACTGCAACTTGAAACATCAAAATCAAACACAACAATATTTATGAGAGGGATGAAGTATATTTTAGCTATCTTGTAAACTTTGAATTTTTAGAATCGTGAGATGGGATATAACGTAGAGGAGGAGGCATTCCTTATGCCTTTTTTAATACCAGTTTCAACATCTCAAGCTCTAGGTTTAAATTGTATAACGTTCTTTATCTTTTAAGTATCATTGTTTTATTTCTACTTTCGTTTCCAGCTATTCCTTTAGCTTGGAACTCTCATTTCTATTAGTTTTTTCGACCTCCTATACGGGGTTACTCGATTTTATTTGATTTCATTGCTACTCAAAAAAAAAATCAGGTGATTCAATTTCATGTCCCAAAGTTGAAATGAAAATTGAGGTGTGCTTTTCTTTTAAACAGTTATCAAAATAAAGGCATGTTTAGTCAAGCTAAAATATTTGGCTTGCCCCACAATCGTGAGTTGTGACCTTAATAAAAAGTTTAGAAAAAAAATGAGATGCATTAACTTGGCTTCTAAAAGAAGAAAAGTGCTGAGTGAAAATTTTGTTGTGTGTGTATTTGCCGTCATGCTATGCCATAGCTATAAGTCATAAGTTAATTATAGAAGTGCAATAAAATGATTTTTCAGGTGTTCAACAACCAGCAACCATATATTATAATATCTCTAACAGCTTTCTCAAAAGTTTATCCAAATGGAGAAACAAAAGTCTTATTTTCAAAAAAAAAACTCCTCCAACAACTTTCTCATTTTGAAGAACTATGCATTTATTATAAGAATAAAATATTATACATATTTGAATAATTAATTAATTAATTATTTGGAGAGAGATGAGATGAGAGATGTTTAAACCAATCACAGGTAGTTAAAAAAAGAGAGGAGAGGTTTAAAAAAGGTAGATTTAGGGAGGCTCTCCAAAATTTGGAGAAGACTCTCCATTATTTTCCCTCATTCTCCATTTTGGAGAGTGAGATGGAGAAACTGTTGGACCAAAAAAATACGCATAATTCTCCAAAAATGAGCTAACATATCAAGAAAATGGGGAGGTTGTTGGAGATGCTTTTACGGCCGGAAACACACAACGGGTGACAGTAAATGATATCGATCCTCTTGAAAATATTTGCCCAATTTTAATTTTGATTATATGAAATTTTTGTCCAATTTTCGATTCCAACTATAGTATCCATGACCGATTTAAATCGTTCAATATCAATTGTATTATTATGTCTTTTCAATTTTATTCGTCTTGTGTTCAATCACCTAATTATGTCTCATAACGCAATAACAGTGTCTTTGAAGGTTTATCAGTTTTGGGGACTGAAATGCTGGATAAACAAAAGTAAACGATCAACGGAGTTTCTGATACTAGGTGCATCCGTGCATAGTCGGAAGCTGAGACATCTTTTCAATATCCATGTATCATACATACCCAACTAAAAAGACAGAGACAGAGAATTCTCCTTTTGACCCTTATCTTTCTTTTTAACGTACGAAGATGCAGCCTTTTTCTTTTGGCTTCTAATTAAATCTGGTCTAAACGGTACAACAAAAAATAGGCTATATCTCAATCATAAAAAAAAAAAAGAGAGGCTATATATTGCAGGTGCAGGGAGGTGGACAATTATGTGGGCAAGCCCTTGCTGTTTTTTTTTGTTTTTTTTGTTTTTTTATTGAACCCCATTTAATTTTATTTGTGTAAACTAGTGATCGACCGACGGAGAAAATGTGTGTATATAGAATTTCTTTTATCATGTATTTCAACCCGGCCCCTAATTAGTACTCCCACATTACTAAATATTCGAAAAAGATCAATGACAGAGTTTTAGCACATGTTGTAGTTGGGCTGCCAGTGAGGTTTAAGTATAAGTTTATTTAGATTTTCATAAATTAGGAATAAATTCTTTGACTTATCAAGTAAAACTGTTTTCAAACACAAGTACTCTTCGTTTATCCAACTTCTCGTTTAAATATACCATATTTAGTTTCATCGATTAGCACAATGGATGGCTTCTTTGCTTAAGGTCTGGTCTAATATACACTAAAATTAAAGTCTTTGCCTAATTAACCTAGGTTTTTATTGAAATTGTACCTGAAGTAATAATGAACTAGTTCTAATACCCGCCTACGGCACGAGTTCCAAAAATTAATATTTAACAAAATTTATAAAGTGTCAATATTAACAATGTATTAGTTAGAGTAAATTTATGGTAAATTAGTGCATTTTACAAAGTTATGTGTTATACTTACAATTGAAATATTAACATAATATTCGAAATATAAACATAAATTTACTTTTATTTCAGTTATTATAAAATAAATGATAATTCTATTGTACATAAACTGATGAATGTACATGCAGTAGTAAAACACCACATTCTTCAAACAATCAACTAATTGTGCTTACATTTATGAAACTCCATTTGTAAGACCCAAAATCAGTGATGATACGAACCGTTAAAGGGTAAATTTTTAAAATTAAAGGACAGATGAAGTATCTTATTATCCGATTTGACGCCACTAACTCCATCTTTCTTCTAAAGGGTAAATTTTTCAAAATTATACATTTTTCTAATCACCTTAATCTTCGTGTCATATCCATATGTTGTAAAAATTAAAGGACAGATGAAGTATCTTATATTTATATCGTTATGATCGTCACGGGTTAACTTTTTCAATAGAAAATCAACCGTATTAAGATAAACTAAGCATAATGTGTTTGGTCTAACTCGATTTGTTGTCCAAAAAATCTACATATAAAGTACAATTTTTTTTGAAAGTACATGCAATAAAAAGAAACCACCTACCTCCAACAATGTTCTGAGTGTGCTTAACTATATTACAATTGATCCTTAAGCTTCGCGATAGGGTGGTCCGGAATGACAATCATGTGACAAATCTTAATCCCCGTCCATACCATTCTTTCCTGACTGCTTTCTAATTTTGATCACAATGGAAAACCATTAACACTATAATTTTTGCACCATATCTAAGTTAGAAAAACATTTTCACTGGTATTTTTTATACTCCCTTCGTCCGCAAACGATTCAGCCGTTTGACTTTAATGTTTCAAGATTCAATGTTTGACTCAAATTTTAACTGAGATAAATAGTTTTAAAAAATTCAGAAAAATATTTTTTAAAAATTTAGATGTCAAATTATGAAACACATATGAAATATTAAATATTCGTAAAAGAATTATTGAATCTGTAAATTTGTTAAAACAAATGACTATTTTTTTCAAACAAGGAAAGTATTAGGTTAAGAAATATACTAGAATCCAATAAGTTTTCATCCTTATGTGCCACAGAGCAAAAAGTGGAATAGATATAAACTTCATAAGGTTGACTTTTGAGTAGTTGAAGAAATTCTTCACGCTTTGTAAATGAGACTAACCAATTCACAAAAAAAATATATTCACATATAACCAAATTGATGCAACAGTTAGCTAGTTACATTTTACATTTACGTCAAGATTTATATAAAAAGTGAATATCATTTAAGCCAAATCAATAAAGCTGTGTACATGCCACCTTCTAACACTTTGCAAAATGAACAATAGTTCTTTAGTAGTATTTTCAATAACATATGAATTCTCATCCAGCTGGAACTCTTTATCTTTCTTTTCTCATAAAATTCAAGCCTTAATGAGAAAAAGTCTTCTAAAACTGCAAATAAAAAGGCAACTATGAGAAATGATTATCAACTTCATTATTGCACTGTATTACTGACACAAAACTATGGTTTAATGACGTTGTAGCATACTTTGCTCAAGAGTATAAAATTTCTTAAACACACCTTTGGCATCAAACAGATGCATGTTGATTGTGTTGATGGTGGTTGTCAGCTTTAGGGCCTTCTTTAATACTTCCTCCTTGATCACACTTATCTTCTCCTCTGTTAAAATAATCTCAAAGTCTATATTGGTAGCATCATTGTGAACTTTAAAAATCCTACAATCACCACTCAATGGATCACGAAAAGAGAAAGATAAACTTTAGAAATCTGTGACCATAGCCAAGACAGCTTCTAGACTTGCCTTGATAGCAAAGAAAACAATAACCAATTTTGTTGCTCCTATATATATCCACACCAACCAATCTTAACACTATAGTCTTTCTTTCCCATCCTGATTCCAAAATACTGATCTCCAATCTACACACAGAAAGATAAAACTCATCACACATATATACAAAGGCCCAACCTATAACCTAGCTAAACCACTGCTCATTTGATTCCAATTAATCAATCTCTAACATCTGTCGTGTTTAAATTGCATGCTAGCTAGCTATATTATGGGCATGCCTCCTTGGTGTGACAAATAGGGTGTGAAGAAGGGGCCAACACATGCAATAGTACCAAGTACCTGATGAAAACATATTCCATATAGTAGCTCTCCCAATTTTGAATTAAGAAACCTTTAACCAAACATGTTTCTTAAGGAAAGGGAAAAAACTGTAAAACCTGCATCACATATTTTTTTATCTATTGCAGAAAAAGGGAATAAAAAGGACAATAAAAGCACATAAAACACATGAATAAATGTACGAGGTCGGAGGTATTACACATGCAAGGAGAAATACCATATTCCAATTTTGGAGGAAGTGCCCCTGCGTAAAATATAAAATAAAAATTAATACATGAACACAACCATCAAAGCTAAGGCAACATATAAGGAAATGATATGAAGAAATAGAATAACAGCAAAACATACCGAGAGCCTGAAGTGAATCACCAACTCATTGATGGTGAACCTGCAAAAACCAAGGAAAAAAAAAGCAAATTGAAGCAAATTAACAACATTGAATATCAGAGCACTTACAAACAGATAAAGAAATGAAAATGTAATCTGGAAGAGGTAGAGGGAAAGTCTGCTGTAAAACAAATTGATGCAAATTCTAGAAACGAAAAGAGGGTCAAAATAGCACTGACCTAAATGTAGTTGAAAAAACTACGACGCAAATTTAAAAACTGGAACATAAGATCAATACTAAAATTCTCACGTATGAACTCACCAGATGGAGCACAAATCACTTTGACAACCCTGTTGCTAACAAATACTACCAATTTATGTGTCTATGCCACAAAATTTGTGCCCAAATCATGATGTGCATCAAACTAATAGCAGCTGCAAAATGTGAAAGAAGAAATCATTCAATGAAGTTTAATCGCAATCAATTCTATTTATCTTATTGGCAATCAGTGAAATAAGCAGGAAACGAAATACCAATTTGATGGCTTTAAAGGTATCTTATGATAAGAGAGCTTAATTCAAAACAAACAGGCTAGTTGGTTAACTGGTTTGGAGCATTGCGGTAGAAACCAACCTACACACCATATTGAGTAAACCTTGCTATCAACCAAGCAGCTCTTAATCATGATCCAATTCTTGGTCCTGGAACTGATTGTAATAATGTACATACAACGAAAATGTTAATTCAATATGTATCATATTCACCCATGCCATCTGCGTTAAAATCATGATAATTTATATTCTTAAACTTGTATGCTTAATCAACAATAGCAGTAATAAGATCAGGAAACAAACTTGGACGCACTTGACAGAAATAACCTCCACTGCCTTCTGAATCCTCCTCTTGTAAGCAATAAGAACAGTTGTAATCCCTCTTAAATCAAGATCAGAAAATTGCACGGAGTGATGAAGTGCTTCAACGACCATGTTGTGGAACTTGAATTCTGAGATGACCGGGAGCAAGCCATGAACGTCCTTCTTGGCCGGCTCCTGTCGGAGCTTCGATGCCACTGCCTGTGCATGTAGAGCCGCTTCACCGCGCGAAGAGTGCAAGCCCGAATATCCCGCCGTCCTTCACCAGCCAGCCCCGCACCACGCCATGCCGAGGCACTACCACTGCTGCTCGTGGCCCGAATCCAACGTTCTACATGGAAGAGGAAGAGAGAAGGGAGATGATAGGGATGAGAAAGCGATAGACCGTGAGAAATAGAAAGAGAATAAGAGAAATAGAAAGAAATAAAATAGGTAACGTGTTATCAGAAGGTAAGAATTAATCACAACAATGCTAATAAAAGGCTGGAGGTGAGTTCAATAGGTAATGTATCATCACTACAAAAGGTAAGAATTAAGTACAATAATTAATATCAGTAACAGCCGAGCAAATAAGAAATGAGTTAAATGGACATTTAATGCAAAAAAAACGACTGGTGAGATGGAGCGTATGTGGTGTAACCATGATGCGAGTTTCGCTTTTGTTTTTGGCGATTAATGCAGTTACCCTGTATTAATATATAATAGTAGATATGTCTACCTCCGTCATGAAAGATTATACACTTTGAATTTCTTTGTTTGAAGATTGATGTTTATTTCAAATTTTAACAAAGATAGTGAGTTTTAAAAATTCGGAAAAATATATTTAGAAAGTTTATACTTCAAATTATGACATGCATATAAATTATTAACTTTAAAGTCTAAAAATTCATGAAAAAAATCATAGATTAAATCAGAAACAAGAAAAAGCAAAGTGTCTGATTATTCGAGGACGGGAGTATTATATACGGAATCAAATAATTTTAAGCCTAATTTACAAAGATAAGGGGGGGGGGGGGTCGAAATGCAATTTTTCGATGACCAGAGTTTCACCCACATGGGCGGGCCAGTTGAAGTTAAAGCCGAAAGGTGATCAAGTTACGGGACCATGTGGAATTTATTTTTGTTTGTTTGAATGACAATGAAATTTCTTTTTTAAAAATAATTATAAGAAGCTCAATACACCAAATTCCCCTAAAGTTAATTTCAGGAAATACCCCGTAATCACAAACATCAGTAGCAATTAGTAATATAGTACTTAATTACTTGCACCACACACCTAGTAATTAATATATAGGGTAAAATCTCCAATATTTGACAGTAATTTCGACCATCGATTACCCTAATAAATTAATAACACATAGTAATTATGTAAGAACTGTTGTTCTTAATTAACCATTGACATGATTTATTACCACAGTATACCCTACAGCGGGATGCATGCATGCATTATTGGGATTAATCTATCAGATGGGCATCCAAAATAAAGAAAGGAAGTAATTACAACGTTATGGGGTGTAACATGAAGCAAAAGCAAGGTCACATGAAATTTGGTTTGGATCTGGATTGTGTTGTGTTTGTGCCCAAGATGTTTTGTTAGCAGCTAGCTGGAAATTACTTAATTGCATAAAATATAGTATGCAATTGCATAAACAGCAATCCAGATCTGATCTAGCTAGCTAGCTCTCACAATTGTCTTGTCTGTGCTCTGCTTAATTTCAAGAGTACACTAGCTAGTAATAAGTTGACAGATCAGCTAGTAACTTAATTTCTTTGGTAAATCTTTTTTACATTAGTGGTAATAAGTTTCATCAATGCTGATCTAAAAAAAAGTAAAATACTAGCTATTATTAATGTCGCTCATGAACTTGGTAAATGATTATAAAATTGGTTACAACCACCAATCTAATCGATGATCATGAAATTATTAAATGTTTTCTTTCTTTTTCTTCTAGCTATTAGAATTAAAACAATGAGTTACAAGAAAACATCATGTAATATGCTCCAAAACCTACAAGAAGGGAAATGATAATTGTAATCGCAAACAATTAATTAACATGAACCTATATAGATATCTTGAATATTGTTATAATAAATCGCTGATCGACTAAATAAATCATCAATTCGATTTAATATATACGTACGTAGCTGATGATAAATAAAATCTTTGGTTTAGATTTGCTCGCATGGCATGACGTTCCCTTTCTAATATTGCTGGTGAGAGAGAGACTTGTAAAGATAAAGACATGCATGCATGCTAAAGGCTTCCAGATACCATACACTCCCTCAGGCCAATGTGGATTCTCACTTTTAACTTCTTTTTGCGAAGATTAAGATTGTCTTTACTCATTAACTCATTTTACATAAACTTCTATCATTACCTCTTTTCAAACCCCTCTCAATCCACTCCCTAGACTCTTTGAGTGAGTGTATAGCAAGGATAAAAATGGATTAAAATAAAATACAATTGGAAAAATGTCATTCGATTTGGGAAAAAAATATTTTGATGTTATGACAACCTATACGGAAGGAGTATTATATATCTTCAAGTGCTAGCATGTTGGTGTGTTCTCTTGAGGGGAAAAAAACCCTGATAAGATAAGAGTATAATACGAGAAAAGAAGACAAAGTGAAGAGGAAAAAAAATGAAATTAGGAAATGTAAAATTTCAAATTTGTGAAAAAGGAAAAAAAGTCACTTCAATTCATCATCAAATGACATTCTAAAACCATTTATTACTCTCCATAATCATCACATCTTTGATTCAAAAATACAAACTTTCTAAGTATCACCTTTTTTTTAACCCAACAATCGAACAGAGTGTTTGGAGGGATTGGTCCGCTTATGATGCCTCACCTTCAACCAAACAGCCACCTTTTCCCCCCTTAATTTCGAGAAATCAATATAATAATAACAATAATCATTTTTTTGGTTTTATTTTCCCAATTTAACGCAATGGACACAATCATGTACTTATGGATTAATATTAATGGTGTTCGAACCGATTGGCATATACATTAATATCCTATGAGTGTGTTCATTTAGAATGAGAAAAAAAATTGTGGAAATTTGAAGATGTGTTTTTTATTGATGGGTGAGATGTACGTGAGTAGGGAAATTTGAGAAAAATATTATTTTATAGAGAATTGATATTAAATTGATGGATTTAAGGTTATTGTATTAGGAATTGAAGAATGAGAAAAAAATTCCCAAAATGTTTCCGTTTATTACGATTAGACGGAATAGCAACATTACATCTTTTCCGTACTGAAATAGGGACTCATGACTATCCATCAATATCATAGCAACATTACATCTTTTCCATTCATACTTTCCTTCCTCTATCCCTCTTACTCTTACCATGAATATGAGTTAGATGTCTCTATGTTTATGGATGTGATGCCTATCATTTCATTCATATGATATTTTATCATGATTTGTGATTGCTCTTATTTCCAGGTGATGACCGCTAGGCTCAATCTACTTAAAAAGTAAAAAAGGACTAGCAAAAGGTCCAAGCAGTAGCCCAGAATAAGGGCCTCATTAAAAACCCAAACCATCCATAAACCCGTACAAAACAATGACATTACCGAATATAATTAGCCCGAACATATTGAGGACATTCCCGAACCATCCATACCCGAATCTGCTAAGGACACGTGTCCTCTGACACTATATTGGAATATTACAATATTGCCACTCTAACAATGGATTATATAAGCATTTATGGAGGGAATTAATGAGGCTACTTATGGGCAACGATCATTTAAAAGACTACAAACAGAGAACCCTTTTATCCCCATTCTCGAATTTCGAGTCAAACGTACATCGCACAAATCCCCATGGCGTCCGATAACGTCAAAACATGTCAATATAGAAAGATTGTGGCGGCTGCTCACACGGATCAGCCACCAAATGGCGCCGTCTGTGAAGTTCTTTCGGGATAGTTCGTAAGCCAACCTGGAGTGCGGGAGGAGCGCCTTCGTGAATGCCATAATTCGGATGTTACCCGTCAATGCGTGGACTGCTTCCCTATTGAACCGCTCAACAAATTCCCGAATGCCCTCATTCGGTTTCTGTTTGATGTCAAACATCTAGATGACCCTCTTGGCCGATCTCTTGCACCCGATGAAGTGTGGTGAATTTGGCTACGGATCCCGAACGAAGCAATAGAGTCCGGGAGAAGTGAATTGTACCACGCGATGCCGGTCCTCCTAGTGCAACTTGAAGCATTTGCAGAGGGCCGTTTCATTCGCTCCCTTCGTTCCATCGCCCAATTGCTCGATGGAAATCTGTTTATACTTAGTGTGATTTTGGTGACTTCACGGTCATTATTTCAGTCCCAGATGTTACGCAATCCGCAAACTGTCACCCTCCCCACTCAAAGTTTTCGAAGCCGCAACAACAAAGGTGGGATGCTATCATTCGGGTCACTTCATGGAGCATTTGGAGAAATAGGAATGCTAGAATCTTCAAAGACAATTCATCGCAGCAACAATCGTGGTTATCAGAGGTCCAATTCCTCTCCTTCTTATGGATATCCAACCGGAGAAATTTCAATATTCCTTGGTCCGATTGGGTTCTAAACCCCTTAGGGGATTAGTAGCTCAGTAACTTGGTTCGTTTTTCATCAAACTAATCGGGTTCTCCTCCTCCTCAAAGTAGACCCCGATTAGTTTCCTTAATTCGTTATATTTTGCCTTTAAAAAAACATAAAATGTGGAAGTTTCAGTTATCATTTATCAACAATATGACATTGAGCCCCTTCCACAAGAAACCGACTTCTTGTGAATTGATGCAAGGTTGACACCCATTTAGCTTGATCTGTGCAATAGTAAAACATGATATAAATACTTTGTTGGTTGAACCCAATTAATAGTTAAAAGAAAAATACGTGTTTGTTATAAATATAAATTCCAATTTGAGTCAAATATTCTTTACTTCTTTTGCACTATAGTCAAGTTTAGTAAGTAACAATAATAATTAACTAATTAACCTAATTTTTACATGGTAAAATTAATACTCCATAAGAGAACAAGTACCATTTAAAAATTATTTTAAAACCAAAACTTCAATAAGAAATACTTCCGCATCCTTAAAATTTGATCCATTCAATTTTTAATATTTAACCTATGATTATTTTTAACATTTTGAGACACAAAGTTAGTATTCCCTTTCATTCTACAAACTTCAAATTTATTTGTGTATGAAATATATATATATATATATATATATATATATATATATGTATATGTATATGTACATGTACATGTTTGAGAAACAAATTCATTTTCAATATATTTTTCATACACAAATAAGTTTGAAGTTTGTAGGATGGAGGAGTACTAACTTTGTATCTCAAAATGTTGAAAACATAATGAATCAATTTTAAGAATGAAGCAGTATTTCTTATTGAAGTTCTGGTTTTGAAATAATTTTCATAGGTACGTGTTTTCTTATATTAACTTTACTATGTAAAGACTAGATTAATTAATTAATATATATTATTAATTACTGAACTTGACTATAATGTTTTTAAGGAGTAGAATGAGAACACTTTAGTTCCAAATAAAAATGAATATAAATTTAATTAATTGATGGGTATAACACTAAGAGTTGGAAACGAAAAAAAAAAAAACAAAAAGCAAAACGGGAGGGGTGAATGTCCACTGTCTCCAAATGAACACTACGTACTTGGAGCTGATTTACAGTATGCATGGAGTAACGCCTCAAAGCGTTCTTGTGGAGTAGCGTAGTAGCGGCGCATTGCGAGGCGGCTCGCCACTGCTCGAAACTGTCCGAGCTAGTAAGCGCGCAGTAAATTTGTGTGTTATTTGTGGGGCGAAAGTAGTAGTAGCGCGGCATTACTAAGGCGCCACTGGTGAGCTTGTTAGAGCGAGTAGCGCCCGGTAATGCTGTAGTTGTGCGTTACGGACGTTCAATTTCAAAATACTAAAATAAATTTGAGAATACTAAAATATTTGTTCAAATATTTAAAAATTTCGATAATTTACAAATATTAACAAATTAAGATAATTTACAAATATTAACAAAAATGATATTAAAAAGTATTAACAAATTAATTACGGTATTAACAAAAATAAATATTAATGAATAAATTAATTGGGTGCACATAAATGTTAACACATTTACGTGGCACGAATAAAGAAAAGTGGGATATCTTTTTGATTAAGTATGTTCATATTTCTTTTAGAAATTCCCATTAAAATTAATGATCATTTTTTCCTTTTTCCTTTGACATATTTATTTTGTCATATACATGTTTTTACATGTTTTCTTTTTCGGATTTGATAGAAAAATTCATTAGTTTCTAACCATGGAAAGATAAAGAAAATATAATTTTAAATAAAACTTACTCTCATTATTATTTACTAGTTTATCTAAAATAATGATAATAATAATAATAATATAGAATCCCATTATAGTAATAAAAATAATTCTGAAATTATAATAACAACGAACATCGGAGCATTAGGTGATAATAGGAATCAGTTTTATTTTATTTTATTTTTAAAACGGAATGAGAACTATCCATGCCATCTTTTATAAGTACAATTGAAATTATAGACAATTGGTGCGGTGGGAAGATACGAGTTGCCCATTTACTCACCCTCGAGTTGGGGTTCGAATCACACGGATGTTGTTGGATAATCTAAGAGGCCGGGGATGGTGCCTTTTGGAATTTGTTAAAACATAAAAAAAAAAGATTTGGGATAATGCTTGGAGTTGCTTGGAGTTGATACAAATTATGAGCCACAAATGGAGGTATTTATGCCCTTGCGGCCCTTAGTCATCACACAACCTAACTCCTCTTGAGAATGAACGGTTAGGGATCAATCAACTTGTTTATATTGCTCATCCAACGGTGGAGATACAAATTATGACTCTCTCCTCGATGAACTTTCTATACATCTATACACCTCTCCTACACTTTTCTACACATATCTACAAGTGTCTAACACTTGCTAGACTTCTATTTATAGTTCTAACCTAGCCTAGAACTCTCTAAACCAAGCTAGAGACACCCAAAGTACTCTAGAGCGTTTCACATGCTTTTAAAACCTTCCAGCACCTCCTAGTACTCTCTATCACCTTCTAGAATGTTTTAGGGCCCTCTAGCACCCTCTAGTCTGCCCTAGACCCTTCCGGTCCCCTATAGACTCATCTGGAACCTTTCGGTTCAGTCTAGAAAAACCTAGAACAACCTGGAGCATTCTAGAATATTCCTGCATCCATGGTTCTAGAGTCTTCCCAAGGTGCATTCATCACCCTGGCTTCTCTTGAATCCGCCTTGCATACTCTCAAGTGTGTCGTCCCGCATCTCGGATCCTTAGCCTTGTATCGTCCGCGTGCCTTGGATGCCGCATTGTGATCCCAACACATGCCTCGCGCACTCGGTCACAAGCGGGCCGTGACAAAGGGCACTAAACCAAGACAGGAGGGAGAAGGCTACGGGAGACAAGCCACACCCGCAACATGGTTAAAATGGTAGTTTTAAACCGAACACTGCTAATAATAATACAACCTCTGTCTCAAAAAAATTAGTGTGTTTCGTTTTTAGCATTTAATCGATGATTTTATTTTTTAACACTTAGATATGTAAAATCAAATATTTTAAATTGAGATTATAGATTAATGTGTCTAGTTTCGAAATATATTTTTTTCAAAATATTTTAATGAATTTTTTATGTTAATAATTTAAATCTCACATATCAAAAAAAGAAACGCACCAATTTTTTTGGGACGGAGGAAATAACATTTTTATCTTAAAATGAGACAATTAGGAATTTTAAACCTAACTTTCGAAAAAAGATACTCCTTTCATCCTAAATGAATTGTCACTTTTAGTTTTTTTTTGTAGGTTAAGATTGTCTTTGATCATTAACTCATTTTCTATAAACTTCCACCGTTACACTATTCCAAACTCATTCTAACCACTCCCAACTCACTCTGTAGACCTTTTGAATGAGTGCATTACAAAAGCAAAAGTATATTAAAATAAAATCAAAGTCCCTTAAAAAATAAAATAAAATAAAAGTGAAAAATGATCATTTCAATTGGGATAAAAATATTTTGATGTTGTCACAACGTATGTGAAAGTGATGGAAGAGAGGGAGTATTAAAATTCATGACTTCTAAAGATGCACTTTTTTGTTCCATGAGAAATCGTATCCCCATTTGATAAAGAAGTAGATTTTGGTTCCTATCACAAAAAAAATGAAAAAAAAATGAAAGAGAGAAAAAAAAGAAGTAGATTTTGGTCTGGGCTTCTGTTTCGCATATTTTGCTAACTGGGTTAATGGGCTTGTTGTTGTAATGCTGGCAGCAGTGGCCTAATAATATTACAAGCAAATACTACTATGTAAAAACGAAAAACAAACTTAGATCTGTAATTTGCTCACTTCTTAAAAAACGCCTGAAAGTAGGGGTATAAAAAGAGGTCATCAATACATACATACATACATAGGAGTAAAATAGGTATTAAGAATCACCAGTTATTTACCCTAGAGAGGGCTTTAGCCGTAGCATCGGATTGGATCAGTGCACCCTTTCTCAGCAGACTGCTTGAACCCCATACGACCTCCTTTTGCAAGGTACTGTTGATGATAGTTCTCTGCTCTGTAGAATTTCTTTGCAGGCAAAATCTCAGTAACAATCTTCCTATTCAGCAGTTTCTGTTGTCGCTCCAACGACTCCTTAGCTGCCTTCTCCTGTTCTGGGGTGTAGTAGTAGATTCCAGATCTATATTGTGTTCCCACATCGTTTCCCTGTCATCAAAATTCTCCAGTCATTGCAGTTCAGACCAAACAGAAAAGGTGTTGACACCTAAGGCTGGTTTAAGAATAATGTTAGCGTTTAGTGTCAAACAAGAAGCTATTATGAAAATTCTCCCAAATGAACCTTAATTAGTGCGTGTCAACAAAACCTAAATCGGTATAAACACCTGAACTTATGAGGCAGACTCTTCCCACATTGAGAGGTTAGCCTGGACATTCGGATAATGTTCACAGACACCATAGAATGAAACACAATGTTGACAACAAATTCAACTTCCAAGCACAGTTGCACTTCTAGGCAATGTTTACTTGATTCTGTTGCACTGATTCTAAAAGAAGCAAGAGCCACATCTCAAGCTTAGCTTTTTGAATGAAGTATTTGGTTACACATCAAAGGAATTAATGTTCCCACATACATAGGATCATTGAATTCATGGTATCTGTGTCTTAAAAGAAAAGGTGAAACTGTGAAGCAAACAGCTTTACGTGAGACCTGAAGCCTCAGGCAATCAGAAATTGTAACTTTATCTTCTAGCACTGAGCTAAACCAATTGCAAAACTAAAGCAGCAAAGCAATAAAGAAATGAAGCAGAAGTGAGACACAAAATGAAAGAAAGAACCCACCTGGCGATTAAGCGTGGTGGGATCATGACGAGCCCAGAACACATCGAGCAAGGCGTCGTAGCTGCACTCTTTGGGATCAAACTGAACCCTGACGACCTCATTATGATTCGTGGTCCCAGAGCACACGTCCTCGTAGCTCGGCTCATGGAGGAAGCCTTGGCTGTAACCGACCTCCGTCTTGGTGACGCCGGGGACTCTCTGGTAGGCCAATTCGACGCCCCAGAAGCACCCGGCGCCGAATTGGGCGAACTGCTGGCCGGCAGCGGGGAGGTCTTCGTCTGGGCTTTGGGCGATGGAGGAATTGTCCATGGAAGGGTTGGGTTTAGCGCCGAAGCCGAAATTCTTGAGGATGTTCATGGGAGGGTTGTAGAGAGAGATGGGTCGAATTTGGCGAGGGAAGGTGAAAGAGAGGGTTGTGGAGAGAGGAAGGTTAGTGAAGGTTGAGAGGAGGAAGGGCTTGGAGATGAAGGAGGAGGAAGAAGAAGTAGCTGCCGCTGCTAAAGAGTTGAGCATTTCGTCGTGATTGTTGTGTGTGTGTGTGTGCTGAAGAAGATTGATTCTGGAGTTCGCTGGTTTAATAGCTAGGATATGAATGAATGTATTTGCTTAAGGGTAAATTACAAAAACCCACATAAGGTTTGGTCAAATATTCAGTTTACCCCCTACATTTTAAAAAATCAATAGTTACCCCTCTGAGGTTTAGTGAAATGTTCGGTTATCCCCCTTGAATAACCTTAACCGTTTGTGTTATTAGTTGACCGTTAAGAATTTTCGAGTTAACTGCTCTTATTGTCACCAATATTTCTTACCCTAATATTTCAACCCAAACATTTTGTTTCTCTCATTTCTCCCTCTCAAACCGGGCACCCTACCTAGCTGTCGTTGTTGTCTGCTCACTGTCACGACGCAACGAGCTTAGGCCGCAAAAACGCAGGAGAGCCCATGCTGTTACGATACAGGTGACCACGGGTTGCCCCTTAAATGTTTCAGAGTATAGTTAATGTAATTAGTACTAAAATCCTTAAGAGTCAATTAACATCATATACGGTCAAGGGGGGTAACCGAAGATTTCACTAAACCTCAGGGGGCAACTGTTGATTTTTTAAAATAGAGGGCAAACTGAAGATTTGATCAAACCTCAGGGGGGTTTTTTGTAATTTACCCTTTGCTCTTAATGCTTGCTTATGGCCTATTGGAGGACAAGAACTGGACTCACTGGAGTGGGGTTAAGCTAAAGTGCATCGTGGAGTATTTTACTTCTTTCGGTTGCAGTGGATTGCCATTGGGCTGCTGTTTTTTTGATGAACTCATTGGGCTGCTTTTTGTTATTCTGACCTGACCTGTCTATAAAAATGTGATTGTGGAAAAAATATTTATAAGTGTTGATAAGGTGCTAATAAGGAAGTTGTAATTCTATTCATTCACTAAGGGGAGCAATGTGGATAGTAACATGTCACTCAAAATGTAATTAATTGAGTTAAGAGAGTGTTGTGTCACCCTCCGGTGAATGGAGAGAAGCTAGACTTGTAAAATTCATGATTTGTTATAACATACTACCTCCGTCCCTGAAAGATTATACACTTTGAATTTGCTGTTTCAAGATTCAATGTTTGACTCAAATTTTAACAAAGATAGCAAGTTTTAAAAAATTCAGAAAAAATATATTTAGAAAGTTTATACTTCAAATTATGACATGCATATAAATTATTAACTTTAAAGTCTAAAAATTCATGAAAAAAAAATCATAGATTAAATACTGTAAAACAGTAAAAACAAAGTGTACAATTATTCAGGGATGGAGGGAGTACTATATTATCAACAACAAAACTCACATGTGTTTTCATAAGAGAATGGTAGCGGAATTTTTTCCATGTCCAACAAATAAATATTTCACTCGAAATAAAAAAGTAATCTTTCTCATCCTGAGTAATAGGGGTTTCAAACATAAGAAGTGAATAGAAAATTATTCACCTAATTGGTAAGTGAATTGGAGGTGAGTGAGAAAAGTGAAAAGATGAAGGTTAAGTTTGAAGATCCCGTGAATAAGGTGGAGCGCATGGTGTGAATAATGAGAGTCCCGAGAGGTTAGTGCACATGTGGGCAAGCCTGTGCATGTAACTGTGTTTCGCGCATAATATTGTGCGGGACTATGTGCGGACATTTGTGCGCTGCGCACAACTTCGTGATGCACCAGAGTTCAAATTGAGGGAGATAAAATCAAGCACAAATCAAGTACAAATCTAGCAAGCCGAGACAAAATCAAGCAATCTCTGTCCTAACCCATCGAGAATTGAGGGAGATAAAGCGCTACAATGATTCGAACGGCAGGAAGACGATGAAATGACGATGACCTTTAGCTGCGACAGGAGTGGAGCGCCAAGCGTTGAAGAGGTGAATAAGGGGGGCTTCTCAGGTGAAAAACACCCGTTCACTTTCGTGTTATCACCTGAGGTCCGCGTAATAAAAGGTGAATCACGCAAGGTTTTTCACGTGGATAGTTTGAGGTGAATAGAGCCGTATTTCACGTGTTTTGCACTATGTTTGAAACCCCCTAATATAAATTAAGTGCCCTAGGAATAAGATGGACGGCTAGGATACCCCAATTAACGCTAATTGATGAATGAATCTGAGGCTAATGGGCCCAACCCAAACTCTAGTGTACAGAAAGATTGAGCCCAACCCTGGAACAAAGTTACAGCCTACAATTTTCAGATTCGTTAAATGCATCTTCAATCGTTTTCTAAAAGAATTCTCCTTAGAGAAGCAAAAGTCACATTTTTCAAAAACAATTTGTTCCAACTTCAACGATTTTTTCATTTTAAAGAACTATGTATTTATTATAAAAATAAAATATTATATATATTTGAATAATAATTAATAAATTATTTAGAAAAAGATGAAAAAGGAGATGAAAGATGTTTAAACTAATCACAAATAACTTAATAATAAGAGAGAGAATAGAGATTTTAAAAAAGTAAATTTGGTTTTTTTGCCACATTCTTCATTTTAGAGAGTTTGATGGAGAAGCGGTTAAACACAAAAAAACTCAAAGAGCATATTAAAAAAAGGGAAAATGTTGTAGTCGATGATCTTGATATCATCATCCCCAATTTGTCTCGATCTACCATGGAACCGGCGTTGAGTATTTCATCTTGCGCGATCGCCGACCAGGAACGAGACGACGGTTACTGGTAGCATCGAGTGTGAGACTTCGAATCAAAGGTAAAAAATGTTGGCAACATGTTGTATTTTGTATGAGTCTTCTCCTCGAAGTCCATCCACGAACACCTTTGCCATTTCCGCCATCACCAGCTCTCGGAGGTTACCGAGAGACTTCGTTTCCTCGGGGAGCATCTTCAGTTTCCCGCAGTTGGTGATCCGAAAGGATTTGAGCCTCGGCATTGCGCCTTCTTCCAGAGCTTCCAAGGTGTGGAGCTCCAGGAACTCCAGCTGTTGAAATCCGTCAGCGGACATTCTCATTCTCGCTCCGACATAAGACTGTGACCTTAATCTCAGAATCAGTAGATTCGGGAGCTGCTCTAGGATCACCATCGAATCTTGGCGGAGATGGGTGTGCTCTAATGTCAGCTGGGTGAGGTTAGGTGGCAACTCCGCCACAGCCGGTAACTCTCTTATTCTTCCTCTTAGATGCAGTTTCATGAGATTTTGAAGGGCTCTGAGTTGGACGAGTGATGAGAACTCGGAATCTTCTGCGCGCAGGTACAGGGATTCAAGCTTTCGGAGCGCTGCAATGGAGTTGAATGTTTCATTCGCTCCCGAGCTGAAATCTCCTCTCATTCCCAGTTTCCGCAAACTAACGAGGTTTGTTGTGTTATTTTGCCGCCATTTCTCAACGTGTATCTCTGATAGCGTCTGGAGTTGCCGCAGTGTGTCAATTCTCAGATGGCCTCCATACTTATGCCCGCACATGTATAGGTGCGTTAGTTTTGGCATGTTCCACAATACATTAGGCAAGACACGGAGATGAAGGTTTCCAGCTATGTCTAGAGTCTGCAGGCTGCTCAAAGAACCTATGGCTGATGAAAGAACCTGCAAGTTGGTCTCCTTTAACCCCAAGTACTTTAGATGAATCAGTTCCCCTATTGTGCTTGAGATGGTGGTACAAGTTATTCCCTCCAAATCGAGAGTTCTAAGCAGCTTAAAGGTTTTCCCGATGTAGTCCAGATCACTTCCTTCCATCTTGTAAGGATCATTGATGTAATAATTGACTTGGCTTTGATGATCAACTCTGAAGAAGAGAAGTGAGCGTAGCTGGGGGTTGGAATACCTCTCCTGTGGCCAATGGAATGTGGAGTAGAAGGCATGGCGGCGCGATTTTGGTGCAGAATAGTGACTCTGGCTCCCTTGTGTCTCATAAAAGTTCTCTGCTTTTGCCTTTGAGATTGAGAGATCCCGCAGTAAGTCATGAAGACGGCATTGCTTGACTCTTTGATTCACACTGAGCTTTGCAACTTGAACCATGTTTCTCTCAATCAACTCGTTTAAGTAATCCTCTGCCACATCCTCCATCCTTTCTCCCTGCTGTGGGATCAAACCCTCTGCTATCCACAGCCGAAAAAGCTTATGTGTGGGTATCATATGGTCTTCAGGAAACTGTCCCAGATACAGAAAGCATGATTTCAGATAGTATGGCAAATCGTTATAGCTCAGAGCCAGTATAGCTGAGACTCCATTAGGGTCTCGGGTGAAAAGTGAGTTCATGTTGCCAAGAACTCGTTTCCATTCAACCAGGTTTCTCTTCCTCGAGAGTAACCCTCCAATAACAATGATGGCTAATGGTAGACCGGCACATTTGGTCACAATCTCTTTCCCTACCTCCCCCAGCTGTGGGGAGCAGTGTGCATCGGAGCTCTTGATGAAAGCTTTACTGCAGAACAACTTCCAGCCATTTTCGTTGTTCAGGAACTGTAAATCATAAGGATTGGTCAGGGCATCCGCTCTCTGAGCAATACTCCTAATACGAGTTGTGAGCACCACTCTGCTGCCATTGTTTCTGTTCGGGAAGGCCCTTGTTAGAGAATCCCATGCTTCCACGCTCCAGACATCGTCCAAGATGACCAGATAACGTTTCTTCCTTAGGTTTTCATGAAGCAGCGCTTCCACTTCTCCATCCTGCAGTGTTTCCAATTTCCTCCGAGTTGGGGCCACCTGTCTTATAATTGCCTGAAGTATGTCCCTGGCACTGAACTCCTGTGATACGTAAACCCATGCACGTGAAGGAAAACGAGCCTGAACTTGATCATGGTTATATACCTTCTTGGCTAGAGTGGTCTTCCCAATGCCTCCCATTCCAACAATTGTGATTGCATGCCACTGTTCCTCGCTCTGGACAAGTTGCATCACCAGCTTGGCTATGTCATTATCCAGGCCAACAATGTCCCGGTCTTCACCACAAGGAGATGATCTTCGTAATTTTTTCAGCCTCTCATTTACGGTACTTGACCCTTCTCCTATGTTCTTAATGCCGTACATTTCTCGACTAGCAGAAATGTTTTGCATTCTTGTTTGGATGGTCACAAGTTCATTGGCAATCTTTGATCTGTGTCTCCATTCCTTGAGGACTGAAGCGTACCTTTTGATGAGTTTCTTTTTCTTGCGAGTTTCAGTTCTGTAGATAAATTTGTCGATAAGGTCTTCAGCATCATAAGCAACATTTCTGATCTCTGAGACCCAGTTTCGAACTCTCTGATCTTCATCTTGCTTTGAATCTGCGTCTCTTAGAAAACACCGCATCCGTGACAGTTCATCTTGCAGATTCTCAATTTCCTTGCGAACATTTCTGTGAAAGTCAACTTGATTGAGAAGCTCAGCCAGTCTGTCCAAAGCAAATGAGACAGCAGCCTCTGCCATTTGTGGTGCCTTGATTTGTGGATGATTTCTGGCGAAGGGGAAGCTGCTGAACCTTGCTACTCCATATCATAGCTGATACAGCA
Organism: Stellera chamaejasme; assembly: GCA_024586325.1. NCBI lineage: Eukaryota > Viridiplantae > Streptophyta > Magnoliopsida > Malvales > Thymelaeaceae > Stellera > Stellera chamaejasme. The sequence continues at coordinate 3,900,600 of CM044982.1, read as the reverse complement.
GAGCATAGAGAGGTGTTGTTCAATTGAGTGTGCAGGACCTCACCTTCCAATTTCCTTCTGAATCACGTTGGGAGCTAGTTTAACTCTCTGGGAAGTTACCAGGAAGAGTGGTTGATATTTCAGTTACATGCTGCATATTGTTGGTAAAAAAAAAAATCAACTTCGAAACAATTCAATCTGTTCACACATCTGATGTTCCTCTTGGACCACCTGTCAACTACTACAATACAGCCAAGTTTGAATTTTCTTTGTGAACTTGTCATTCGTGTCAATGGAAGGATTTTCCCGGCAAGTGAGGTAGGGTCCTCCCACCTGTTTAGCTGTTTCTCTGCTCTTTCTTGGATTGCATATCATCCCTCCACTACAAGTACAATAAAAACTAATCAGAACACCGTAAGTGTATGGTTATCAAACAATTAGTAAACCGGTGAGTACCAGGTCAAATTCATAGGGATTGATGAATGTGATGAATTACTAAAATAAAAGAGAAGAAATTGATTGATGAATGTGAGAATTAAGTAACTAAATTTGATTGCAAGTGATTAAAAATTAAATACTAAAACTACCACCTAGAATTATTGATCCACTTAAACTTCAAGTTTGATAATTTAGAATTACCCACAATTATTATTCTCAATATGTAAGTCGATATATCAATTCTATATGTCCTCTATCGAGCGTTCCACCTAGGTAATTAAAGCACAACCATTGCTCCACTTTAATTGTTCAAGTGATCTCCTAGACCCGTGGCAAGCCATCGCTCTATAACGAAATCTAGCATAGTTACCCTATGGTCTAGTAATGCTTTTCTCTATCGACCAAAAACATACCACAAATATTCTCTGTCCAAAAGAATAATGAATGAACTATCAAAGTAATTAAACAAGTATCATGGAATAATAATATATAGAACTAAAGTATCAAACCCTAGATTTAAGTTTCACAATAAATCCTAAAAGATAAAATTATCTAGCTACTAAACATAATTAAAAAAAAAGAGATGAACAAAAATGCATCCAAGGCCGCCCCTCTTGGTCCTGTTGTGCGGCTACAAATCACCCAAGCCACCTTCAAAGCACCCAAGCCATCACGTGGCTTTTACAAAGCCAATAGAAATTGGTTTCTAATAGACTCAAATACTTGTTAGTCACCGTACATTCTTCACTTGATCAATTAAGTCACAAACTCTTGTTTTTGTACACTTTAGCTATCAACTTCTCATTCCAAGTTGTTTCCAACTTTTCATTCTCTTGTCAATTTAGCTCCAAATTCCTCAATTTTACTTCCATATCTCTCAAAGTGGACTCCTGCAAAATTCTTGCGCAAAATAATAAGAACGTAACAATTAATTGAATTTATATGCAAAATTGAGGGTAAAATATATATATTATAATTTATACTTATCAAAAACCTTTTAAATGACGTTTGTTGTGGGGAAAAAAATGTTTTCCGTCTCATTTTCTGCTCCAGAGCTGAACTATTACTCTATAACTAATTTGTGACATCTCAAAGTGGGAAAAAAGGTACTCTTTAGTTCATTTCAAATGAAATAAAAAAGTTATTGTAAAAGAAAAGGTACTAATTAGTTGTAAGTTTGAAATTGTATAATTAGTGTATTTGTATATGCAAATAAAATAGGTGTATTATTACTTATATCGAGACATGAAGAGTTGTAATGCTATCAAAAGGAAGCTAAAAATACAGTATTTACTACAACCCAAAATAATTGGGCACTTTGTTTGAAGCGTAGATTTATCAGGAGTTGGAATTAATATACGCGGTAATAAAAAATAAAAAAGAAGTTGAATATACGCATTTTAAAATTTTCTCCCGGCATAAATAAAGAGTAAACCTGTTGAAATCTTGCCATTACTTTTTTGAAGGAGAATTCTTCAAAAATAATAATAATAAAATTTATTGAAGGAGAATTGACAATTATTAGGAACGGATTACGAATGTAGTCTACTTCAGAAGAAGAAAAGTTAAGTTACAATTTCACTATCCTGGGATGAAGTTGGCTTGTTCGGTTCCAATTTTCAGTAAGATTCATTTTAAAAGGGGATGTTCTGCTGTAATGCAAATTTGTCTATGACCTAGCTTTGAAGACTGTAGTAGCATTGGTTCCTCGCCCTCTAAGTCAATGAAGTGTAGCCTTTTCTTCATGTGGGCAATTGTGGCTATCGTCTTCATGGTTGGACAAACGGTGAGCACAACCAAAGACGAGGCTGGTCTCCTTTCCTTCAAAGAGCATTTGACCCCTAATAGCCGAGACGCCTTGGCTGCAAATTGGTCTCTAGTTATCTCTGTCTGTAATTGGATCGGTGTCACTTGTGACAGCAAATCGGGGAGGGTCATAGCCTTGAATCTTTCTTCCATGGGTTTAAATGGCACTATTTCTCCACACATAGGGAATCTGTCTTCAGTTCGAGCAATTGATCTCAGCTACAACAAGCTGTCTGGTAGGATCCCATCTCAGCTCTGGACCTTAACCATGCTCAGCAAGTTATATCTTACCCATAACAGCTTGGAAGGTACTTAAATACACTCATTGTAGTACAAATGCATTAACTATCTAGTTTATTTATCAGCAACCACCAGGGAAATGGATTTGTCGGGCTCACTAGCTGAGATATTATGATGAAGGTTATTTATCGGAAGCTTGATTTGTGTTAAAAATACTCCCTATGTAGTGACTGATTATGCTTCATCAGACATGAACAAAAGATTGGGATAGTTAATCATTTTATAGTTAAATAAGCAATCTCCTTGCCTTGATGTGTCTAAGCATCTCACAGAATCATCATGCCAGTTTCATTTATATTCATCTCTAGTTCTTTTTCGCTTTCTTTTGTTTTTAATAGACTCGTGATAATCATAGCCTACTATCACTTCCTTTGGGTTTTGATATGATCAAAAGAGATCATAAAACTTGCCTTGATCTAGCTTAAAGGAGTCACACACAAGGATGGATAGATTTCGGCCTCAAACACCTTTCAACTACAAGAATGAATAATATTTGAGATATGCCAAGGGGAAGATGAAAGATCTAACACCTCAATGCTCAAAGACAAAGCAATACTAGATATTAAACTTTTGATGAAGAACACCAAGTGGTGGTGGATGGAGGTAGTATTTAAGGAGAACAAAGCTTGAGGAATTACACCTTCTCAAGCATCAAACGTGTTCTAAGTTACAAATGAAGAACTGGGCTTCTTTTATGGTGAAGGAGGGAAGGATGGGATGATGGGGGGTATGGGCAAGGGAACCATGATCCATAAAACATGGGATGTGAAGAGAAGGGATGGTGATGGAAGTGAGATTGTAGGCTACCTACTCCCTTCTCCCATTTCTTCTATAAAATAAATTTATGGAAAAAAGGAGGGAAATTACATATATATCTAATTCAAAATGTGTTGAAAAGTCAACAATGGTGGCTAGGGGTTTAAATGATGGTGGGAAAATGTTTGGACAAGTTCTTGAACTCCTTGGCTGGGGAAAAGGTGGTGGCGCGTGGGAGGAAGCATAGAGGCACGTGAGAGAAGGTGTGGTGGCGCGTGGGAATTGGTGGAAATCGTATCCATGCCCCTTTCTTCCTTGTCAAAAGGGTGCTCCGAACTTCATTCAACATCCTCTTTGAACTTTAATACTTTGTTGTTGCTTGTGGATCCTATGATCACATCAGGTTTGTGGGCGATGCTTGCTTACTCGCGAAACTTACTTGTGCAGGTCCCATATCAAGCAGTATCGGAAACTGCACATTGCTTGAGGAAATAAATTTAAGTGAAAACAACTTGACAGGTAAAAAAATACTGTAACATACTCCTTTTTTTCCTTTTTCCTATTTCCCTGTGTCATTTCCTCACTAGTTGATCGGAATAAACATGTTTTATGGGATCAGGTGAAATAAGTTGCAAAGCCTCATTGATGTTCTGTCCTTTCTTCAGTGTTTTTATCTGATTTTAAATTGTGTGTGTGGAACTCTTGTAATGAAATGGAGCCCTTGGGTCTTTCTGAGCTTTGTGCAGTGACAGCAATTAGCGCCGTGTTTCCTTTCTGTTTCAGGTGCAATACCAACTGAGATTGGTAATCTTCAAAATTTAGAGGCATTCAAAGTGAATAATAACATCCTCAGCGGCTTAATTCCATCTACATTGTTCAATATCTCAACTATAAAAGTTATCAATCTTCGAGTGAACAGCTTCTCAGGTAGTCTTGCTCCAAATTTAGGCCTCTTCCTCCCAAATCTCCTGGAACTTCTTGTTCAGCAAAATAAACTTCATGGAGAAATCCCTGCATCTATTTCGAATGCTTCCAGGCTTACTTCCTTGGACTTGTCCTATAACTCGTTCACCAGCTCAAATCTCAACATGTTGAGTAACCTGAGAAGCCTTCAGAAACTTGATCTAGCATATAATTACTTCACTGGTGGTCCCTCTGCACCAGAATCAAATTTCATCTCTTCTTTAGGAAACTGCAGGCGGTTGAAAAGATTAGTGTTATCAGGGAATTCACTTAATATCAACCTACCTTCCTCCATTGGTAACCTCTCCACTTCCCTGGAGATAATTTTTGCAGAATATTGCAAGCTCGGGGATCATATACCCGCTGAAGTTGGCAACCTAAGCGGCTTGATAGGCTTAGAGTTGGGGAACAATGTGTTGGTGGGTACTATTCCAGGAACAATAGGGAAACTAGAGAAGCTGCAAGTTTTGCGCCTCCAAAACAATAGACTGCAAGGAAACATGAGCAGTACCATTTGTAATTTGAACAGTTTGGAGGAGTTAACGTTAGGTGGCAACGGGATCTCAGGTTCCATCCCGGAGTGCCTGGGCAATCTTTCATCTTTAAGGACACTTGACCTCAGCTCAAACAGATTCATCTTCACAATACCCTTTTGTTTCGGTTCAGTCATATTCTGGCGCTAAACATGTCTTCAAATTCTCTAGATGGACCTCTCCCATCAGAAATCGGTTATCCCGGTGCCACTTTTGTGATTGACTTCTCAAAGAATCAGTTATCAGGTGTTATTCCAGATTCCTTTTGGCGTCTTCAGAGTCTTATTCATCTCTCCTTAGCAGAAAATAGCTTGCATGGACACATACCGTCAGGTATTTTAAGATTGCCCTGGGAAGTCTTGGATCTATCCAGGAACAACCTCTCTGGAGAAATCCCCAAGAGTATGGAGGAGCTCCGGTACCTTAGGTTTTTTAATGTCTCTGTTAATTCACTTGAGGGGGAAATCCCTAGTGGCGGGCCTTTCCAATATTTTACAGCTGAATCCTACATAGGTAATAAAGCTCTTTGTGGTGCACCACGTCTGCATGTTCCACGATGTAAAGGTGACGGACATAGAACTTCTCCTTGGAAACTTCTATTACCATTACTTTCACTCTTCTGTTTTTCACTTCTCTGTTGTATTCTGATAATGTCCCGGAAAAGGTTATCATTATGTTTCTCCATGCTGCTGGAGTGCTGTAGAGCAGAGGCAGATCCACTTCTGACAACAGATAGACGAATTAGGTATCAAGAAATTGTGCTAGCAACGGACGGATTCAGTGAGAATAAGTTACTTGGAGCTGGCTCTTATGCTACAGTTTACAAGGGGGCACTGAGGGAGGAGAAGAACGTGGCTATAAAAGTTTTTGATGTACAATCTGATAGAGGGTTGAGGAGTTTCGAGGTAGAGTATCAAATAATGCGAATCACTCGGCATAGGAATCTTGTCAAGCTAATCAACAGTTGCTGTACCAGTGATTTCAAAGCCTTGGTGCTAGAATACATGCCTAGTGGGGACCTTGACAAGTGGCTGCACAGACACAACTATTTCCTAACTTTCCTGCAAAGACTTGACATTATGAGAGATGTTGCACTAGCTGTTAACCATCTTCACTCAAATCACATCATTCACTGTGATTTAAAACCTGCAAATATCCCACTCGATGAAGATATGGTTGCTCGTATAAGTGATTTCGGCATTTCAAAAATTCTGGGTGAAGGAAGTGCCTCAGGACAAACCACAACCCTCGGAACATTTGGCTACATGGCACCAGGTAATGTTTAAAGACAACACTACTCTGCCTTGAGGCTATAATGTCATTTATGAAAAATTCCTATTAATTGCATTTGTAGAGTATGGGTCAGATGGTACTGTATCTGAGAAAACTGATGCCTACAGCTTCGGAATCATGCTGATAGAAACATTTACAGCAAAAAAGCCAACTGATGAAATGTTTGATGCAGAAATGAGCTTAAAGAACTGGGTTTTCAGGTCATTACCGGATGCAATAGTACAAGTTTTAGATGTTGCATTGATTCAGACTGATCAGGAAGAGTTTGCTGCTAAGATCAAATGCATTTTGCCAATCATGAAACTTGCTTATTCATGCACCTCAGAGTTGCCTTCTGAGAGATTATGCATGATAGAAATCTTGGAGAAACTGCAGATGATAAAGGCACGATTCCTTAGGCTGGTTGAATTGTAATATCACGACACTCTTGAGCTCGGTATGCTGGTTTTCCCTTTCATTTAAATTGGTGAATGTAAAGATTAGTTTTACATTAGTAATCTGTAGTGTAGAGCAATCTTGATTTCATGTAGAAAGACAAATGTTTTTTTTTCATTCCGCAGATGGAAGTCTCAAGTTTGCAGCATAAACGCCATTACAGCAACCATACATAGACAGACCAATGAGAAAGTCCCAACTCCAGCAGTGGTGACAACAGCTGAACTTGGGATAACACTTGCAGGGTTGTTGCTCTTGGAAGAAGGTGGCGTGTTAGAAACTACGCCTGGCTGCCCCCGCGGTGCACCAACTGGTGCAGACGACCCATCATCTTGCACGGTCACCGGAAGCTTCATCCCTCCTAAACAGTAGAGCCTGTTGCCACTGACGAAGTACCTTGAGCCAGGTTTTGACAAGGTGATTGTTGTGTTCCCATTCGAATATGATCTCAGACAGTTAGTCGTATTGCAGCTGATGAAGTCCTTCCTTGTCACCTCACATACGCTGTTGGATGAAGAGTACTGAAACACTACAAAAACAACCAAAAGTGATCACCTTATTGATCAACCCTACATATAGAACTAATTACTCACTGGAGATTTATAAATGTGGAGTACCAAGAACATCTCCAACTTGGAATCTTTTGTCGGCGTTCCAGGAATCAAGGCCGGTGCTTATGTCCCAGCCAGAGGTGTCCCCAACCATGTATGTTGCGGCATTGCAAGTTAAGGCAAAGCAAGACAAAACAACCAAGGAGACAAGAATGAGCTTGGCCATGATTCAGAGATGTAACTGGAGGGAAGCTGAAGACAATAATCTGATGGTAAATTCTGATGCACTGATATATATATATGGATATGCTCTTACCTTACCTACGTCAAGGGTTGCTTATTATCGGATGACCTAACTATAGAAGTTGGAACAACTTGTCTCGCCGTTTGCATTTACTTGGTAAGCTTTGAAGATAAAAAATGAATGACTGAGTGAGATCCCAGAAATGCCCTTTTTGGTTCAAGAATGTTATTCCCAAATATTGTTCCATTTTGGTAACTAAAGGGCACAAGGCATTGTTTTTGCGTTTTTTGGATTTCTCTTTTGACTGGCTAATTCTTTAACAAACTTCTTGAATATTCTTAACATAATGTCTTGTTTAATTAAAGTTTGTCCTATAAAAATATGTAAGTATAAATGTTTTTTAGGGATTAAGTTTCTTTTGTGGGTTTAACAAGTACACTCGTATTAGAATGCCTTAATTGGTCAGATTGGAAATTTTTGGAGCTGGAGGTGTTTATCTGCCTCACCAGACACCTGCCAGCCAATTGTGCTCAATCAATCCCACCAACTTTTAGCGGCTTGCTTGGTTGATCTTACAAGTCACCCAAATCTTGGAGATAACTTCAACTGGGCTCACCAGGGAATCTATGGCCCATACCCTTGTTGCTAGGTTCTTTTGTTTCAATTATTATTATTATTATTATTATTATTATTATTATTATTATTATTATTATTATTATTTCGCATAATGAGTCCGTTTATTTACCATATATGTAGAAAAACACCTATCTAAATATACTACTAATTAACTAACTCAACTAACTAATTACCTAATAAATTAAAATACTAAAACACCCTTCGTAAAGATTTATTAAGAGGGTAAACCTGACATTTTTATGGTGTGTTTTTACACATATGTGGTAAATAGACACCCACGATTTTGGTGAATGGTGATTCACCGTGATCAATGTTCTAATTTTGTGCTATTTGGTGTGATGTTTTTTTCTTTTTCTGAAATGCAAATTTATCAATTATAAAAAATAAAAAATAAAAAACATACACCGATGGATTTGGTATGATGGTCTAAATACGTTGTTGGTATTACTGTATCTTTAAGTTTTTTTTAATTATAAAATTTTTATGCTAGTACATACTCATTTTTTTAGTTAAAAAGGTTAGTAAGCTCTAAATTAAGAAGAAGGCAAAGTTTATCTTTGGCAAAAAAACAGGAAAACAAATAAAACCCCATAAATGGTAGAATAAAAACTGGTAGAAAGCCGAAGTAATAGTCAATCCATGCACGTCTCTGAAAATAAACAAAAAAAGGAAAGAAAAAAAAAGAGAAAGAAAAAGCAAAGATACGCGAAGCTAACCCTAATCGGATAAGATTCGATCCAGTGAGATTGCGATTACAATAATCCGTGTTGCAGTTAGCTAGCATTCTTATAAAATCATGATGATGATGATGATGAGTAATTATCAATCATGTTGCTAATGAAATAATAGTACTATTATTAAGAATAATATTAATTAGGTTGTGATCATCATCGTCGTCGTCGTCGTCGTGCGTGATAATATAGAGATATCGATAAGATGCACCGATCGGGTAGCTGGAGCAGAGCGTCGGAGTACTACATGTCGGCGAACGCGTCACCGTCGGCGATACGGCTGTCGACGTCGTTCGAGGATCATCATCATCATCATCATCAGGAGAAGGAGGAGCGCCTCCCTCTCTATCATCCGGCGATGGAAAAGGAGAAGGACAATAAATCCCGTGACAAATTCGCTGAGAAGGCCGTCCACGTCATCCCTTTGGTCTTGATCGCCTGCGCTCTCGTTCTCTGGCTCTTCTCTAATCCAGGTGATCATATAATTATCACCATGTGGATTCGTGAGATTGATCACATTAACTTGTAATTAAGATTGCTACTTAGCAGTTAATTATTAAATGGTCGTCTCATCATATATAATCGAGATTAAACTTAGGACGTTGCATGGATGCAGATGTGGAGGTTGTTGGAGTACTTAAGAATATTCCAGGTGGCGCAGCAGCGAGGGTTGAAGGGCTGACTCTGGACGGAGACATTGAACACGACAGCGATGGAACACAAACGTTGCCCAACCCTCTCGACACCCTCAATTTCAGAACAGGATCAACTAACTCACATCGACTTCGAACAACCTTAACTTACTAGTAATCATTAATCCATTAATGATCATGGTTTAATTAATTAATCTCATTCTAGCTTTTTTTATTAATAATTATTTTTTGCTACAATATTCTGGAAATTTAAAATCTACCTTTTCATCAACACACACACACATATATATATGGCCTTGTTTGTTTTACTTTTTCCTTAATTTCTTATGTCTCCATTAAATCCTTCGTTGCTTGCTTCAAACAAGTAATTGCTTGTAATTCATGCATTGTTGTATATATCTTGTCCATGGCAACAACATGATTGTTCGGAAATACCCGAATAAACAAAGGGTACCAATTCGAATCAGAAAAGTGCATATATTGTAGCAGGTGAACACACAACAACAACACACACTCAACACAAAACGCACGCACACAAGCAAGAAAGAAGCACAGGCAACAGCCAGCCCCCGAGGTGGGGAAAGGCTAGCAACCTACACCACACAGCGCAGCATGACTCCTGCGCAACACACCAGAAAGCTGAACAGGAGGACAACGCACAACACTACAACAGCAAGAAAAACTAAAAGACATGGCTCTCAACATCCCTACTGCAGCAGGTTAGCTGCATTCAAGAGAGGGGAAGACAACCAATTAATCCAACAGCAATTCAAGTTTCGAACCCTGCTGTTGATCCAAAGGTAGGAGAACACCTGAATGTCAGCGAAAATCACAGAAGCTCTCCTAGGAATGTCTTGGTTGATCAATTTGTTCCTAGCTTTCCAAAGAGACTAAGCCGTAACATAAACAATATCTTGCCACACCCGAACCACTTTTGAGGAACATTGAGAAATGAAAGCATCTCCAACCACAACTGAAATGCCAAGAAGACTTGTAACATCCGTGTTGCACCACATTGTCACAGTCTTCCATACTTGATAGACGTGAGGACACTGCACTAGCACGTGGTCCGGCATTTCCACTACATCCGCACACAAAGGGCAATGAACAGAAACTAGTGGAACTCTGCGCTTCTGGAGCAGATCACAAAAGGGAATACATTGTCGGGTAGCGCGCCATATGAACACATTCACCTTCTTCGGGACTCCGTTGCACCATTTCATTGGAACGTCAAAACCAACCGCTAGCTTAGCGCCAATCAAATGGGAGAGGCTCCTAATGGTAAAGATTTCGCCCGGTGATGGCTCCCACCTCCAGGAATCATTATCATCCCTTTTTTTGCGCTAAATCCCCGCAAAAGAGACGTTAGTTGAATAAATCCTCCTTCCGTCCTCCCTCTCACCAGTCTCCTCCAATTCATACTCCCATTTCCACCCTTCACCCTCCCACTTAATTTTATCAGCAACCCGACAGTCCTGATTCACCTTCAGGGCGAACAACCTCTTAAATCTACCCTTAGGAGGGGTCTCACCTACCCAGACATCCTTCCAAAAGCTAGTGTTGTCGCCCATCCCCACTACCCTTTTGAAAAGATTGTGGAAACTCGCACCAAAGCTCTCAACTTCCTTATCCGCCTTAATAATATCTCTCCAAACACTCCACTCGCCTGAGTCCCTTCCCAGTTGCAAAGAACCCACACTTCCCCCATAGATATTAGACACCACTTTTGACCACACCCTGCCTCCTTCTCAATAAGCAACCTCCACTTCCATTTGCCTAGAAGAGCTAAATTTTTCGCTTGCGTACTACCCACACACAACCCTCCTACTTCACTATCTCCAAACAACTTCTCGATCCTAGCCCATATCATCTTTCTACGCGTCCCTGAATCCCCCCAAAAGAATTTGTTCCTCACTTTCTCAATTTTCGTTATCACACCGGCTGGGGCGTGAAACACTGAAAAATGATACAAGGGCAAACTTCCAAGCACCGAGTTAGCTAGCGTTAACTGACATCCAATAGAAAGAGAATTAGCCTTCCACCGAGATAGCCTCTTCTCCACCTTTTGAACCACGAGGTCCCAGCTTGCAATACGACTCATATTAGAACCAAAAGGAAGCCCCAGATACACAAAAGGAAGGGCTGTTGCCGTACAGCCCAACAGACGGGCCACTCTACACACCTCCTCCTAACCAATTCCCACACCAAACAACCTGCTCTTTTCGAAATTGATTTTTAGGCCTGAAGTCAGCTCAAAATAGCGAAGAAGGCTCATCAATGACCTAACATTGTCATCCGACCATTCACCTAGAAAAACAGGGTCATCCGCAAATTAAAGGTGCGATAATTTTACCCAATCACCTCCAACTTTGATTGGTTGGAACTGACCTTGTGAGATGGCCTCTTGCATCATGTGGTTTAAAGCCTCTGCTACCAGAATGAAGAGGAACGGAGACAATCGGCCGCCTTGCCTCAAACACAATTTTTACTGAACACCAAACACAATTTTTACATTTTATCAACTTTTGCTAGTATGAGTGTGAGGTCAAAAATTGGATGTCAACAACCATAAAACATCTCTATATATAACATGTGCGTAGCCGTATTTACTCTTCCTCATACATGATACACTACACGTACGTACTAGATTTTCAGCCGCACCTAATCTATATAACAAAACCCATAGAGTTATTAATTATTAGCAGCTTTTGTATTGTATCGCTTCCAAAGGATTTAAAACCTAATCTTCGTAGATAGTTTCTGATTTCTAGACGTCACCTATTAGCAGCAACATGGTTGTAGCTGCATGTCACTTAATGCATATGTACAACCTGGTCTAAGGCTCATCCCCAAGAAGGTGAAGATATATTTTTGGAGCTAGGGCTGCAAATTAATAGACTTCTTACAACAAGGAATCCAAACCAACGGTTATTGTGGTTGAGTGGTGAAGACTCATCCTTTCTTAAGCAAGATATCGAGTTTGAGTCTTGTGTAAGGAGAAAACACTGCTGTGAGAACTAACCCTTGAAGAGGCCCCATAATGTACAATCCAGGTAAAACTGGAAAAATGGCGTTAAAAAAACAAGGAATCCATATAATTTAAAACACTAGATGTCCATTAGGTTGTTCTTGTCCAAAGATTGTGGAGAATTAATGTTTGGATGAGATGCTCAGTGGTGGAGAATATCATAATTGGAACTGCATTTTTATACTCCCCGCCCCAAGTATGTCGTTACAACATCAAAATGAGTTAATGACCGGAGATAATCTTAACTATATATACATAAAAAACTAAAAGTGATAACCTATTTGAGATGGAGAGAGTAATTGTGTGTTGTTCGGCGTGCTGTTTTGCTTGATGTCCGCGACATTGATGAACATGGTTCCTGGGTTGGCTGGCAATCTTGTTAATCACTTCTTCGTCCATTTGAAAGCTAGAAATGCTCTTGTTATTGAAGCTAAGCATCCAGGTATTACGATGAGGGGTGAGTACTATGGTGAATTGATCCTTTGGGGCGCCGTGATATGGTGAATGCACTTAAGTAGTCATTAGGGGGCTTCAATTTTAAGCTTTTTCGAGTGAATAACTGACTTCTTCGCTCCTCCTTCTTCACGTGAATAGGACCTCATTAGTCACCGTTTTCTACGCGGAGCTGAAGCGAATAGGACCAAAGTGAACTTAGTTGTTCACGTGAGTAGGACATCGTTATTCACCAGCGCTCCAAAATCTCTCGTATTTGAAGGCCATCGTAGATTCCATCTGTTTTGCTGCCGTTCAGTAGCAAGGAACGCCAAGGTGATAGTGGGTCTTCTCTTTCCACTTCCTATACTTCATTCTCCATCGTTTTAGTGCTTGATCTCCGTCAATCGTCTCTTCCCAACTTTGGACGGTACAAATTCTTCCTGGGTTAGGACAGAGGTTGTTTACTTTTGTTTTGACTTGCTTAATTTGTGTTGTCCTGAAGTTTATTTTGAACGCTGATGGATAAAAAATATGTGCGTTGCGCACAGCAGTCCGCACATAGTTTCGCACAATGTTGTGCGCGGAACATAGATATGCACACAAATAAGTGCACAATATATTTGACACAAGTAAACGCACAGTGAAGGGCATAGGCTTGCGCACATGTTGATCTTACCTCTCGGGACTCTCATTTGTTCTTTTAGTCATGCATAGCATAGCACAACACAGTAAAGCACACATACCAGCACACAACATGGAAACACATGAAAACTATTTGTGTGCGTAACACAACAAAACGCACATATGATCGCACATGTGATTCCTACCTACACTCCCTTCAAATGAAATTCATACAAAAAAAACATATAGCTAAATTACTTTCACCATACGAGATCAACAACGAAATGACAAAAAAAAACCAAAATACTGGGTTTTGAACAAATTCATTCCAATCCAGTCAGCTTCCCCAAATTCTCAAAATTCTTCTTCAGCTAACTATGTCTCTCTCATATTCCTGAGTTTAGCGAGTAAGATGACATCATCCAGAAAAGATGAGAAAAAAGGAAGAGGGGAAAAAGTCACCCGAAGAAGAATTTAGAAAGAAGGAGATGTACGAAGAACTTAGAAAGAAGGAGATGCACTTTTCAGGTTTACGTACAGTAGGAAACGCCAGAAAAAGGTAAGGGAAAGAGGCGGGAAGAGCTGGGTGCGCCAAATTCACGCCCCAAACCCTCCAATTCACGGGCTCCTCAAACTTGGACCTCCATTACTCACTTTTCTCACTCACCTCTCAAGCCCTTAGTTATTAGGTGAAAAACTCATCCCCCAATTTCTAAGTTTGAAGCCCCCTATTTTTCTGTTCTTTGGAGTGGTTTTATTATGTTCAGTTAGTATGTGAGCTAGGTGTTGCAAAATGTAATCCCAATTCGGGAAAAACTGGTATGAAAAGGGGATCCTTTCCTTCTTCTGAATGTGTTAATGTTGGAGAATATTCCTAGGTCTTGCAATTGTTTCTAGAGGATGTGTTCGTGACACCTATAAGTTAGGTTTTCCTGTAAGATGTGTTCAACGAAAAACAAAAAACAAAATGAAAAATGAAAAACAAAAAATTGGAAAATAAAGTTTACATGTTTGTGGATTTGTGAGAGAAAAGAATTGAAGAATGATGTTATTTTATGGCGATTTGATAGATTTTCGATGTTTTGTTTGTAAAAATGGTGTGAACATTATATGTACTCCCTCCGTCCTACAAAGGTTGTAGGATTTTTTTGGGCACATATATTAAGGAAAGTGGGAGAATAGTAGTGTGTTGACAAAATTACCCTCATGAAAAAGAAAGGAGAAGATTTTGTGGACCCCAATTTTAAGTTTAATGGGAGGAAAGAGAAAAACTTGTGGGTCCATGGTGTGAGATAAGAGGATAAAATGGTAAAAATGGTGATAGAAAGTTTCTGTTTTAGGAAAGTTGACAACCTTTGTGGGACGGTCCAATATAGTAATGTTGACAAACTTTGTGGGACGGAGGGAGTATATTTTTAGGAAGTATATAGTATATGTGCCCCCACTAAATTTTTAGGAATTGACGGTATATATGTATATTTCTCACTAGTTTGATCATTATCTGTGTAATTTATCTCCACCAAATTATAACTAAAATTTTATTAGACACGTATCCCTAAATTATACATAAAAGTATTCTAAATCTTATACCTTACAAACTTATCATTTTAACCATTTGATTCCACCACTATATATATATGGAGTATTTCATGTAATATTTTTATATAGCTTCAAATTTACCATACAAATTATTCAAATATGTCTCTCTACCTATACTGGCTGTACTTTTTCATTCGCAAAATATATACTATATAGGGAAGCAACAGAATTGGGAGTAGTATATATACTTCACTTATTGAAAATATGACTTCCATATTTGAATTGAGCCTTAACTTTCTTCTAAAGACTCGTCACGTACGCCCCGTCATGCAAGGCAAAACAGTTAGTTGTAACAAAAATTGCCGTATAAATATTTATATGGCATTACTACTTTTGACTCACTAATCATATATATATATATATATATATATATATATATATATATATATATATATATATATATATATATATATATATATATGCGCGCGTGCGCGCTAATGTATATTGTTTAATTTACTCTGTAACAATGAATAGTTTAAACAAAACTGCAGAACTCTGTGATACTCTCCTCCATATGTGAAAATAAAGATCAGGTGATTAGGTAACGCTAATGGCACCGCCAGATCCTTCAGACGATAGATTTGTTGGTTGAGGGGGTCCAATTTGGAGGTCGAGAGGATCTGTTTGAGCAGATGGAGATATTGGGGGACTGAAATGAAACATTTGGAGAGAATTGCGTGACCTTGGGGAAGGTATTCCAGACGGATGAGGAACAGGGATGCCCGTTAGGGCCAAGTGTGGAAGATTATTTGGGGGGAGCAGTTGAACATTATAATAATTAGGAGGAGGCCTTGCATATGGACGAGGCTCGTACGACGTCGTAGCGGCAGCAGGCCTTATGTAGCTCCGCCAAACGGGAGTTCCAACCTGCGAAATTTATTGTTTATTAATTAGCTAGGATTAATTAGCTTTGAAGGTGATTAAAAATAAATGTAGGATTAGTTAAGGTGGATTTTCTTACAAAATATTGAAGTGAATGGGGAGTTGCAGGCCGTAATTCTGTGTACGGACGATCATCCAAGCAAAGATGGGGAAATTGGACCGCAATCTGTTGAACTGCTGTTACTTGAGGCTGCAACCATAATTAGTTTCAAAAACATAAATTAGTAATTTTAAACGTTTTCCCCCAAATGAAGCTTTCAATCAGCTAGCTTCAAACTTAATCAAGATTAACAACCAACTATTATATTTTCATTGTGGCAGCTTTTATTACCTGAGTTGTAGCTCCTGTAATATTCTTCTCTGATCTTTGAGATTTGCCATCCTGCACACATGCAAAAATGATCAGAACAACGCAAAATTTTCCATATAGTAATAAGGCAATAAATTTAATTCGTGATTTGAGTGTAAATTAATTATTATAATAATCAATTAATCATCAGTCATGAACAATTAATTGCATGCCTGTGTGATCAATTTTCCAATGGCAAGGTTTTGATGATCATGAGTGTCTCTCATCAAAGAAGAAACGACGGCAGAATCAGGAACATTAATCTGCAAATGAACGTACATTTGATTAATAGAAAGGCGAAAATTAACTAATCCAAAATAATTAAGGGATTAATTATTACAATAGGTACGTATATAGCTAGCTAGGGATGATTAATTAGTGGTAATTAATTAATTAATTACGTACATTGGATTGTGGGGCGGGTTGAATTAGGGAGATATCGAAGAGACTAGATCTGCGTTTCTTTCTAGAGGAATGATCAGAAGGAGGCTGATGGAGTCTGAGAAAATACTTCTGAGCATGACTAGCCACCTGCGTCGCCGTCCTCGTCGTCACGTACTTCTTCGCGATCCCTCTCCAATCTCCTTTCCCCAGCTTCTTCAGCCCCGCCAGAAACACCCGATGCTCGTCCTCCGTCCACGCCTTCCCTGCATGCATGCGGACGATCGTTGTTATTTCAATTACCTGACGTTTTGGATTAATAATATTAAAAAAAAAAAAAACTGTGTTGGTCATTATTATACCTTTTCTTCTTTCGTGGCCGCCGACACTTTTGCTTCTTACCCTGGAATTACAATACCGATCAATCTCACCGTCGGAGAGGTATCCGGCGTCGACATCAACCTCCACGGCGGGGTGGGACACGAGGCTTCCCACGCTAAAGCTCTTCTTCAACGACTGGTCTTCTGATTCTAATTGATCGGAGTTGGATGTAATATTCACACCGAAAAGCTTCACGCTATGATGGTGATGGTGATGGTACCCTAATTTTCCGTTGCCATTGCTATGCCTATGGCTGTGGCTGTGGCTGCAATTATTATGCCCGCAAATGCACTTTCTCGCGTTCTCCTTCACCATTGAGAGAGACAGAGAGAAGGTGCAACAAGTATTTATTTAATTATTATGCATGTATATATAAATGAATGAAGTAGAATGTAAATAGTGGATTACATGATCTATATCTATTTATATCCTTGATCGTGTTAAATTCTGATGGTAACAAATTTTTCTGCTTCTTTCAGGGCTGATATTCAAACCAAATCTTAGCTATAGTTGTACCGGAATTTCCCATTTCAAAGTAATCTACTTTTAAACGTTAATTAATGCCTTTTGATTAGCTGTTTTTATTTAATAATTAATAACTCCCTTATTATTATTGTTGTTGTTGCTGCTACTTCTTGACATATATATCAGTTCTCTCTTTCTCTATATGTATACATCAAACATCAATTACTACTACGTACTACTAATTAATTAATTTAATAATATTATTGTAGAATTAAGATATATGAGAATGGGTTGCTTGCTGAGTAAGGAAGGTAGCTAGGTATCTAGAGTGGTCACGTTGTATATATATTCTGTTTGATCGTCATTAATCTTGGGCTTCAATTTCGGACGCGGCTTTCGATTTTTGTGGCTAATAATCTTCACGGCCAGCTGCCTGCGGTTATCCTGTGGTTTGCTTCCTTATTTTCTCGATCGATAAAAATTAACATCTGTATTTGTATTAATGTATATTCCATTTTCATGATCGTTTCTACTTTCTAATGCGTGCATGCACTCTTTCTTACTACTACTAATTACTACTACTCTACTACTGTAGGGGTCAAAACACTAGTCAAAAGTAGCTAGATTAATTACCTTTATCCGACATGCAGCTAGCCAAACAAATTCCGTGCGCTAGCTAGCCAATCGATTCAAAAGCTTGGGCACAAAAGGCCCCTAAATTATTCATCAAGTGGTTTATTGGTCCTCATCAAACTATTTACTGTTGCATGCATGCATATATACCTAGTCAAATATTTAAAGTTTTATGGGAAGGTGTTAATTAGTTAACACTCATTTTTATGCGGTTTATTCATTTACGTGATTCTAGCATAAATTTAATTTTGTGCGACTATTTTTATATATGTCACATCTTAGTGTTTAATATTTTAGTTTGGTGTGAACTTAACAATTAATTTGTTGTTATGTTTGAGTTTTAATTTCCAAAAAGTTTACGGCTTAATCGAGCATTTTCTGGCGAGGTGTGGGCACAATTCAAAAACAACAATAAGCTGAGGAACTAAAGTGAATTTCGGGTAAAATGGGAGCTAGCTAGAGTACTTCAGTTACCTGCTAAAACACTGATTAAATCAATATCTGTTTTAAAACTCTTTACTTTTATCTAGTTTGTTAGCTACCATAGCTAACAGAAGATATTATATTTACACCCAAGAGTTCATCCGCATATCTAAAATTAATCCACCTTTTTAGCTAATTACTATATTATTGTTATTCCAATTTTCTAGTATAAGTAGGGCTGAGCAACCTTGCAGTATAATCGGACTGACCGTATTTTATTTCACTTTTGGTCAATTCGATTCGGGGAATTCGATACTAAGATTCGATTATCGGTTACCGGTTTTTTTAATACGGTGGTTTTTGCTTCCGTTATTGGTTATGCATGCCTTTATCAATTCAGTTACTCCATGAACTAACCAATCCTATTTGACCCAAATTATAATATTCATGGACCCATTAAAATTAAGCCCACTTTAATACCCCAGCCCACATCCTAACTCAACACCCCCAGGCCCACGCTAAGCTAACCCAGTAACCCTATTGTTTGTGTTTTTTCAAACTTAACTGTCGGTCCATATTGTTTGTTTTTTTCAAATAAAAATCATTTTAAAAAAGAGAAACAGAAACTCAAAACATTGGTCCATTTTGGGAAATAACAAAGTTTTGACCGATAATTTAACCGTTGGTTATCAATAAATTTTCAATAAAAGTAGAAATATATAAAATAATCTAATGGTTTATGTGAAAACCGGTGGTTCAAACCATCGATTCTAATGTCAATTGAAAAACAAAATCGTACACCACATCACATTGACAATTAACGAACACGTACGGAATCAGTTGGCGAGACACATTATTTTTTTTTTCTACAGTGATGAAATTTTATGCAATAAGACTAACAATTTAACCGTCGATCCAACCATCCTTCTTCGTAGCCGGTCACGACACCAGGTTCAATGGCAGTGATCAAATCCAGCCGCCCCATCATTCACTCTCATATAACACACACACACACACACAAGGTATAGATTGAAGGCCAAACTTGCTGTCCCACTCGAGATCTGGTCCGGAGTGGTTTGTTCGACGGAAAAATTGTCTTAGTAGGTCTAAAATTTTTATGTTTTTCGATTTTTAGGCCTAAAAATTTGACTTCGAATAGTAGGCCTAAACGATAGATCTGTTATTGGGTTGTAGGTCTAAAACGCCAGGTGGTCGACAGAATGCTGACGTAGATGAATAACAGCGTTAATTTTAAACACTCTCCTACCACCTCACAAAAACGACGTCATTTTGTTTTTATATTCGAGTGGAAGTCAAACTTTGGGAATTCGAAATCTAAGTAAAAAAACTTTTTTATTTAACAACTTGTAGGCCTATAACTTTTCATATTCATCAACTAGTAGGCCTATAACTTTTCATATTAATTTAACAATTAGTAGTACTATAACTCTCCGGTTGTCCAGCGTTTTTCCGGCGATGATGAGCAGCTGAATCGACCTAGATGGTGCGACAGTGGTGGGGAAAGCCTCTCGCAGTGTTGGGTCGGCCGATCGAGGCGAGACATGGATTGGAGATCCGGCGAAACGCTAGGACGGGTCAGCGCAAATTGGTGGCGAACAATGGCGATCTCGGCTGGAAGTGGATCATCGGAGGGAGGGGAACAGTCCGGCGCTGTTGAAGGGCTTGTTCTCATGAGGACGGTCTGCCGATGATGGAGCAAGGTGCCACCGGTGTTGGGGGGATATTATTTGGCTTCACTTGAAATAAAAAATACTACCTCCGTCCTGAAAAATTGAGTGAATTATTTTCCATGTTCTGTGTTGCAATGTTTGACTCAAATTAAAATTAAGATAAATAATGAGAAAAAATTCAAAAAAATATATTTGAAAAATTTATACTACAAATTATGATACACGTATAAATTATTCAAATTTACATATCTAAAAATGCATGATAAAAAATCATAGATTAAATACACTGAAAACAGGAAAACAATTCACTCAATTTTTCAGGGACGGAGGGAGTACACAGCAGCAAGGTCACGAGTCTGCTAGTCGGCCGTTGCAGCTCCGGCTCGTTGGCGATTGTGGGTGGCGAATTCGGCAGGGGAAGAAGCTTCGGACGCAGGAAAAGGCGTCAATGGTGGCTGGGAGGCTCGAGTGCGGCCGGTTGAGTCGGACTTCGGTGAGTCGCGTTTGCAGAACCGACGAGTTAGAGTGGTGGTTTGTTGTTGTTCTAGTGACGATTCACGGACTGAACAACCGGCCAAGGCGTGACGGTGGTCGTGGAGCAACGGCGTGACCTCGGAGCAACCAACTATGATGGAGTAAGTGGCTGTTATTGGTTTTGGCGCGACAGGGATGCCGAGATTGAGGTCGATGTTGACAAGAAGCAAGTGATGGAGGCCAGGAGTTGGAATTGTAGAGATGGAGGGCCGAGGAGACGTACTACGCGGTTTAGAGAGATGAACATTTGTTTTTGTTTTTTTCTTTTTGTCATTTTCCCTTATTTTCAGTTTTAGTGAAGCTTTTTATCAAGAATATTAGAAAACCATATTGACTTGAATTATCAAACTGAATATGATAATCTGTATCTACAGCTCAACATGATAAAGTTCTTTTTGCGAAAAACTCTACAACCGGTTTTTCAAGCTTGTACATCAAGACAAATAGGTCAAACTCATTCTTTAGCCCCCTTAGTAATTCATTATTTTTCAATTTGACCTTCTCCTTTATTTTCATTCAAGTCCGAAATGTTCTTTGAATGTGCAAACAAGTCCTACACTTTTCCAAGAACGGTTAAAAAGATCGTTAACAGTTACTAATTGTTAAATATCAAAAGATATAGGTCTGCTAGTTGATGAATATGAAAAGTTATATGTCTACAAGTTGTTAAATATAAAAGTTTTAGGCCTAATTTTCGAATTCCCAAAGTTTGACGGCCACTCGAATCTGGAAACGAAACGACGTTGTTTTTGTGAAGTGGCACGTCAACATTTCGTCTGCCACCTGGCGTTTTAGGCCTACAACCCAATAACAGAGCTAACGTTTAGGCCTATAATTCGAAATCGAAAAATTTTATGCCTAAAACTCAGAAAAACATACAAATTTTAGGCCTACTAAAACATTTTTCCCTTTACCGTAACTTCCTTGTTGGTGTGCAAGCCTTTAGAGACTCCGACGAGGCTATATTTTTGGCCGATTCAAGGTGACATGATTCGACAACCTCAACCAACTGATTTGTTGGTTGGATCAACGTCAGTGAAGGAGTATTAATTTGTGAGGTGATGAGAAAACATTGCTGATTTTGTGTTACATCATAATTATGGGGAATGGAAAACTTTTGGGTGAAATTGTTTAATTTCCAAAATTCTGTTGACTGCTGAATAGTTTATTCATTTATGTTACCAACCTAAAACCTGACTTAAGAAATCAGATTTTAGGGCAAAATAAACATGCAAATTAAGAGATAAAATGGTGAAAGGAAAGTTGAGGTTGTCCGTTTCTTGGAGACGTGAGAAGTTAGTTCACTTGGTTTGTCAGTTTGTAACGAAACAATAGGGGTTTCAAACCTATATTTTTTGAGGTGAATTTTTTACAAATTCACCTCATTTTTTTCACTTGATGAATTTTTGAAAATTGGACCTCCAAAATTCACTTCCAAAGTGAAAAAAGGTTTTTCACGTGAAAAATTTTTCACGTACAATTTCGGCCACCGCTAGCACCACCGCCGCCGCCGCCACCGCCACCGCCGCCGTCACCACCGCCACCGCCACCACCACCGCCGCCACCACCGCCACCACTATCGCCGCCGCCACCGCCGCCGCCGCCGCCACCACTCCGCCCGCCGCCGCCACCACCACCGCCACCGCCGCCGCCGCCGCCGCCGCTACCACCGCCGCCACGGTAGGGAGGAGAGGAGTGGGGTGGGATTTCGGGGTGGTGGAGTTCGGGAACCGAGGGGTTGAAAGGGTGAATTGGATTGGGGTGGTTTGAGGGGTGAAATGGGTGTGGTGAAATTTAATGGTGATTTTATTTGATAATGAGGTGAAAAAAATTCTCCCGGGTAAGGTTTGAAACCCCTAATATATGAAAAAATGCACCAGGAGGTGAAGTTGTTTAAGGACACGTGTAGAATAGATGATAACATATCAGGCAGTTAATGTCGCCACACTGTAATTGTAACTAATTGTCTTTACTTCTTACCTTGTGCGGACTGCGCCATGAAAAAGAAAATTTACAGCTTCCTCTTTAATTTCGTTACCGTATACATCGATTCGCCGTTGACGTCCGTTAAGTGGACCGAAACGTTTCTGCTGATCATCGGGTTTGCTTCAGAATCGAAAATCTCCACGTAGCGCCATGTTTGCTTTTCGTCACCGCCTGCCTGCCACTCTGAAAGTACTATACCACACCAAGTATATTAACCACATACGTGTTTTTACATACACCTACTAAATGACACATATACCCTTCACACATTATCATCTTTTTCTTTTTTAGATTCAGAAGATGCGAACGAACTCAAACGTCCGACGACTCAAGCATCGGAGGTTGCGATTCACCACGATTCACCATCGAAGGGAGAGAGTCATTAGTTTCACCTCGTCGTCGTGATTTGCCTCACCGTCGACGAATCTCAAGATCCAAACCGCCGCCGCCATCTGATCACTCCATTGTAACTCTCCACTGCGATTCACCTCGCCGTCTTAGATGTAGTCCTCCGCAGCCCTCAAATCTCTCCACTATAACTCCCCATTGCGATTCACCTAGCCATTTCCGATGGAGTCCGCCGCCCTCCGATCTCTCCACTGTAATTCCCTCTCTCGGTTCGCGTTTATGTTTGTTGAGCTTTGTTGTTTTCACTCGAGTTTGTGGTTTAGGATTGACGGAGCTCGTTCTCAACTTGAGTGTTTATGCATTGTTGATTAGTATAGACGAAAGAGTGTGATTTGTCGAAGATGAAACAGATCTAGAATTAAACGTTTCACAATTAGTGAACTGGATTTATTGTCATAACGCACACTTTCCAACAAAATTGATGATTTATTCAAAGGTTTGAGTACTTTGATAAGATGTACTTAAATTGATGTTGATTCATGTTCTTTGATTATTGAAGATTATAAGTTACATAAAGATATTATAAGTTATTACTTCTTAAATGGCTGTTGGGCCCGGGTGAAATGGCTACCAGTGGTAGCGGTGCTGGAGGGCGGCACAGCCATGGCACTGGAGGGTGGTAGCGATGGCACTGCAAGAGGAAGGTTGGGGTAGTTGGTCAGGAGAGAGGGAGAAAATTGGAATAGTTTCTGCATAAATGGTGATTAATTTGTTAATATTTTAATAATTTGGCATTAAATTGAGTAGTATAAAGCACATTTATGTAAATACCCTTGGATATTATGGAAATATTAACGTAAGGATTTTTAAGACAGTGATGTAAATTAAGGGATCGACCATAAACAAAGAGAAAATGACCGGAATAAAACAACCAATTAAATTTAGGGATAAATTATATATGGAGTTTGCCACTATTTATTATGTTCCTTTCTTTAAACTGGTGGATTATATTTCATCGATCTAAAGGGAGTTTCATGAGAAGGATATATACCAGAGTGTAGGAGCGATGAAGCTTATTTATCATCTGTCGTGCGCTACTCGCATTTTAGATCATGCATGTTACATTTATTCCCCTGTTTCATTGTAAGTGTGTATGGTTGGTTCGTGACTATTAAGAATCTTTTGAAGGTAAAAATGTTGTAGAGTACTAGAATTGATCTAAAGATTCCATAGAAAGAAATATTTTCACATAATCTCTTATTTAGACAAATACATTAAGAATTAATAGAATGAATCAATTTTTGGGTTGAGAGCTAGAAATTGAGGATAATAAGGTAAAAGTAGCATTAAAAGTTGTCCTTAATAGAATGAATCGTTTTTTCTCGAACAATCCAAATAGGATTAGTGACTAGTTTTTATGGGACGGAGAGAGTAATTTTCTCACTGATTTTTGTTTCCTTCGTTTTTGTTATAAAAAAAAAAGAAACAAACTTGAAAATATTTCCAAAACTGTTTTGTGAGACGAAATGAATTGAGCAGTCAAATGTAAGAGGTTGTATATACTGATCAGTACTGGTGTTTGGAGATGGCTCTGGAGGATAGATGATCACTTAATTACGATTGACATAGAGTTCGAGTTAATTAAGTAAGCAGTCAAATCCCTACGTTTGGTTGTAAGGATAAAAAATGGTGGGATTGGATGATTAAAATGGGATTGGATGAGATTATATAGGATAGGATTGGAAGGGATTATATCAAATTTCATCCTTTGTTTGGAAAAATATTCATCTAATCCATTCTCAAGTTTCAAATGCAAAAACAATTCTTATGACCGGTCACTGCATCTCATCACCATCTTCACCAAATCCATTGATGATCGCCGCCGTCCATCGCCACACCCCATCATCCCCTTCACCCAGCATCCATTAATCATGGTTGCTAGGTATCATCTGAAGTCCGATCTCGGCTCCCGGGTGACGAGATTCCATGATGTTGAGATCAAATGTCGACATAGATCTGGTACAAATAGTAGGCTTCGGACAAGGGGTGATAGAAGAGGAATCAATCTTTGATCCGGTGACAAAGCGATGAACGTCGGGCGAGGAGTAGAGGACGACAGTGGTCGAGGATGACGGTGACCGGTTGGTGTGCTTTTCATCGTTGTCGATTTTTTTTCTCGCTCATCCCATCCCTCATTTTCTCATCCATCGACATTGGTGGGATAAATATTTACTCTATATCTGGGATTAGAATTAGGTGGGATAAACTTTTATCCCATCCTTGGTAAGCCCATGAAGGATAACTCAAAGAAATAGGATAACCCAATTCTCATCCTTGGTAATCCAGGGAACCAAACGAGCCAACGTTCAATTAATCATAGCAACTTTTTCTGTAAAGTTCAGAAACCGAAATATACATATTGATCTTCAACTAGTACTGTACGTGATGACATACATTTTCGAACACCCGTTGCTGAGATGTGAATCTTGATCAAGCTAGCTAGAGATATGCTTGGGAATTAAGGTGCGCGCATATGATGATGTTGATTAATCCATTGGTGTCGTAAGATTTATCATCGATATATATATATATATATATATATATATATATATATATATATATATATATATATATATATATATATATATATATATATATATATATATATATATATATCTTTCACATATGAAAAGTTGAAGAGATCTTCTGTTTTCTTTTCCACAACAACACATAATAATTAAGGAGCACTTTGTAGACAAATTACACACCTAAACAACACCACGAGTTAAATTAAAAAACCAGTACAATTAATTAAGTAAATCAGCTAGCAATTAAAGAACTTGGTGTTTGTCTTGTGATCTGTCTTGTGCTCTGGTGTTCTGATGCTGGTGTGGACTTTTTCTGTTGTTTTTTCTCTTCTTTGTTTGCGGGGTTGCAGGGTGGTTAGTTGGCCATTTTTAGGGAGATCTTTGGTCAATTTTTTGTAGGGGGCGTTTGTCAGATCTCCTATCTCATGGGCAGTTAACTTCCTTTTGTATGTTTTTCGTTCTATTTGAATGAAGTCCTTTCGATGCCGTTCAAAAAAAAAAAGCTAGCAATTAAAGACAAGATTATAAAATGACCCGGCCTTACCTTTTTTTTTTATATTATAAAATCAAGCCTTGTATCTTTACTTCTTCCACTAGCACCATCATCAATTCTAATTCTTCGATCTCTCTTCTCTCTCACATACACTCATCACATACACTCACCCCTTGAGCTGTAAACCCACCAAGTCGAGCCTGAGTCGAGCTTGTGTTCAAGCTTGTTATATATAGTTAATCTATGAATGTTACCCTGAATTTCATTTCTCATTGGTCAATTCGAAACAAGTCGGAGAGTTTTACGGGTTTTCTGGTAAAAATGTAGTTCAATGATCAAAATTAAAAACAAAATGATCGTTTGATGTTTCATATGTGCCTTTTGCCAAGAAAATATTGAACTTATGGAAAATACTACTCGTGCCTCTAAAATATTTTGAAATGTTTCCAATTATTTCAGTTTATCCATATACGAGTAATTATTTAGTGAAAAATTTTAAAAAAAAAAAAATTGTTCATAAATTTAACAAATCAAAATACCATTCATGTATAAAAAGATTGAATTTACAATTGAAAATGGAAAAAAAAATCTGATTTAATGTTGAAAAGTGTGTATTTCAAATGTTTTAGGACGGGGAAGTATCAACTATCGCTACTATGTATGCTTTAAAGAATCATGTATAAATTTTCCAAACACTCACTTGTCTCCTAATATAGATGATACAATATTTATTTGGGTACAAAGATTAAGAATAAGTAGAAAATGAAAATAAAAGTAAGACCAATATGTAAAGTATGAGAGAATTTTGAAAAAAAAATAAGAGAAAATTAATAGAGGTAATAAAGTAAAAATCATATTATCTATTGATCCCTTGAACTTTGTTGACTCATTCATTTTCATCTTTGAACTATAACTTGTTCCAATTTAGTTCCTAAATTGTGTGATTTCAAGCACTTTAGTCCTCTCACTCGGCAACTTACCTCACCTGGGATTAACGGCTTCAAATATTTAACGCTTAGCACCTTGTTTGTATGAGTTTATAACTTTTAGGGTAAAAGTAAAAAAAAAAAATATGTAATGGGATTAAAACAAAAACGAAAGTACTCAAAGGGTTGCAAAGCAGCCCATGCCCAACGCTCATAGTCCTTTTAATTACAAACTAGTTAGAAAAACCTATAGTGGATTCTAACACTATCTAATTAAACTAACTAATTAACTCACAATTCCAAAGACTAAAGTACCCTTCTAAACCAAAACCACCATCCACCCTCACCACCACCGCCACTACCACCGCCGCCCCCGCCGCCGCCTGAACCACCGCCGCGGTCGCCGGAACCATCGTCGCGGCCGCTGGAACCACCGTCACAGCCGCCGGAACATCCTTCACGGCCATTGGAACCACCGCCGATGTCACCGGGGACCACCGCCGATGCCTCCGGAACCTCCATCGCGGCCACCAGAACCACCGCTGCAGCAGCCGGAACCACTGTCGTGGCTGTCGGGACCACCGCCGATGTCGTCGGAACCATCGTCGATGTTGCTGGAACCACCGCTGATGTTGCCGAAACCATCGCCCTGGCTGTGCTAGAACCACCGCAGCATCCGCCAACATTGGCACTGCTATCAACAGTGGAAACTATAAATGAATTTCGAAACTAGCAGTAACACTTCTGACATTTAATTAGATATTTACACATTCCTATAGTGTCTGTTACGAAATGATATAGTGTCTGAATAAATATTGGAAACTGTCATAATAAATTTCTTAACTGTCTGAAATAAATTTAAAACAATTTTCGTTGATTTATAGTTAACTGCATAGTGTCTAAAGTGAAATGTCATACTGTCTATTGAAAGAGTTTATACTGTTTACTTAGATATTTACACATTTCTATAACATCTATTACAAAATGCTATGGTGTCTGAATAAATATTAGAAACTGTCATAATTAACAGAAGTGTTACTGCTAGTCTTACCTCACATCATCTTGCTCCATCCAGATCTGATATCGTCGGAGATCGCTGGAGACGAAGATCGATCATTTTTCAACTTCGTTGCAAGCCGATCCGATGCCAGAAATCACGAGAACTCCAAGCAAGAACCATCCGATCATTTTTCGACTTCGTTGCAAGCCGATCTACGCCGAAAATCGCAAGAACTCCGAGCAAGAACCATCCACGATTTGCTTTGTTGGAAATCTGGCCACCGTTGGAGGAGACTGTTCATGTTCGTCCGATGATTTTGTCTAGATCGCGATAGTGGACATGCGCGGCGTTGTATGGCTCGACGGCCGGGTGAAGTCCACCGGTGACGACAAGCAGAAGCTGCTGCACCAAAAAATCTCCACCGACACATCAAACTACCCGTATCAGGGCAATTTAGTATTTAACCAACTAGTTGGTAAATAGTGTTGGCGCAACGCTCATATCAAAACCGCTCGATGCCAATAGCCAAGAGCGTCGTTTGCTGCTAGAATGGCCGCTATCGTCAAGCGACCCCAACCTAAACTCGCGACCCTTTGGTTGGCATTCATAGCCACCATGAGGCCTCCACCGAGCCATCTTCCACTCGTGTTCCCACTGCTCAAGTCGACCATCAATACTTGCACTAGGCCTTTAAGACGCTTACAATCTAGGTCCAGCCACGGTCGCCAACATCATCCGGCTGAGTAGATGCGTCGTGAATCTAGCGGGTATTGCTCAATTGGATGATTTATTGGGTTAGAGTTCATAACTCAAACCCTAGACCATCTAAAATCCATTTCAAAATTGTCTAAATTTGGGCAGTTTTCAAAAAAATTGGTAGAGGGCTATTGCCGATGAAAACTTCCTCTATAGAACCCATCCATAAAACACCAAAATCATCTTTGATATTGAGCTGAGAATGATTTGAAAAACAAATATGATTTTTTTCGTGTGAACTTTTGGGTATCTACGAAATTTTCAAAAAATTTGAGGATCTATTATTGAAGTATTCTGAGAGTCAAACAGTCAAAGAAATAGAGTCAAACAGTCAAAGAACTAGAATGTTTGACGATAAATAGTTAAATAGTTTCGGGAACGAATTATAATTCAAGAACTAATGTGATTGTGTCAACATAGTTTATAAGAGTAATGAATAGTATATAGTCTTAATAATGAGTATAAAATTAGCATGAGAAATTTACTTGAGAGAAAATGTAAAAATTATTTTAGGTAAAGAAAACGTAACATTTTGTATGGATTGGAGAGATCTAGATCTAGTAATATGTAGTTCTCGTTTCGGAAATAACTGTTTCAATTAATTGTACATTTTAGATAATGTTTTAATGGTTGGGATGAAACAGCTAACAATTAAACTAAAAAAACCAATGTTGATAGATTTTTCAAAACTCAACTATTTGAAAAAACGGTTGCCAAAACACACACATAAACAATTTCCAAATACTCATTCGTCTCAAAAAGTTGGTGCGTTTCTTTTTTAGCATTTAATATATGATTTTATTTTTAACATTTAATATGTAAAATTAAATATTTTAAATGAACATCATAGATTAATGTGTCTAGTTTCAAAAAAATTAATGAATTTTTTTAATCATAATTCAAAATGTATCAATTTTTCGGATACGGATGGAGTATGAAAGAGAGCATACATAATTTACACCACAAGTGAGGTTGATAATAAGTGCAGTTAACACAAGAATCTATATATGCATAAAAAATCACAGAAGCAGGCGAGTAATTATTGGAAGATGGTGGGAGGTAGATGACGAAACAAAACAAAATGACGCGAAGGTAGAGAAGATGGCCAACCACGAAGAGGCACACAGTTTCTGATACGACCCCGCCCTTCAAACATCTGGCTATGGCCAACCTGACCAGTGTCTCCTCCGTAGACCCCTCCGCCCCGGCCCTAGAACGTCCGTTACCGTTAACGACGCCTCACATCTCTTCCAAATGTAATCACTCGCCCCTATAAAAATCCACCCCCTTCTTCACCACCAATTCGCGCAAATGGGTTTCACGCTCAACAATGTCGATTCCTATCTCAGTAATTTCATCGAACAGTTTGCGGGCGACGCCATCGACAGCTCGGATGAGTTCCGGATGTACTCGTACAAGATCAAACGTTGCCCGAGGACGCGGAGCCACGACTGGACGGAGTGCCCGTACGCCCACCGCGGCGAAAAAGCGCAGCGGCGGGACCCGCGGAAGTTCCACTACTCCGCCATCGCATGCGCCGCCTTCCGAAACGGCCATTGCCTGAAGGGCGACGCCTGTGAGTTCGCTCACGGCGTGTTCGAGTACTGGCTCCACCCGGCCAGGTACCGGACCCGGGTTTGTAATGCTGGCCTGTCGTGCCAGAGAAAGGTGTGCTTTTTCGCCCACACGCCGGAGCAGCTCCGACCCGAGACCAAGTACAAGTGCCACTTGGCATACAAGGCACGCATGAAGTCGATCGGGGAAGGTCGGAAGATGGGGGTTGATGCGGCTGCGGCGGTGGCGGGGGAGGGAAATAACAGGTTGAACAGTTTGAAGAGTGAGGATTTGAAATGCTGGGACGAATTCTTGGCGAGTTTGAGGAAGTTGACGGTTGGGGAGTTGGAGTTGGAGGAGAAAAGGAAGAACTTTCGCGGTGGATTCGAGGCGGTGGTGGAGTCGGAATTGCCCAACATCGATTGGATTTCAGAGTTGGTGATGTGAATTACTACTAATTAAGTGAGATTATAACTAATCGGCTTAATTACAGGAGTGACATGAGTAATTGAATAAAAATGAATCGGCTTTTTCTTGTAATTTAACGTAATTATGCTTTGCTTGGGGCTTTGATTATTTAATAAGCTAAGCTGATTAGTCACTCTCCAGTTCAGTACGTAGAGTTCACTTGGGTCTGTATCTTGGTTAAATAGTTTTCAATTTGTTTCGTTTCCTGTACTGTGCAAATGAGTACGAGCTTAATTATGTCTTCTTCTTCAATTGTCTCTGGAAATCCTGATGTTAGTACTTATTACTTCACTAGCTTTTTTTGTATTCCAAAATGAATTATATCCTAATCACTACTTTAATTACTTCATTCGTATATGAATTACTTCATGATTCGAAAATCTATTGAAAGCAATTAAAGGTTCTTCCTTCTGATCATAAATATACATAAAACAATTGTCAAAATACGTCCATTTATGTTATCCATTTCCTTTATAAATCGTATAGTAAATTAGACAACACAAATGAGATACTCTCTCCTTTTTTTCAGCAAAATTTATACATTTTTCTTTATTTAGCTTTCTTTTTTTGGATGTCCTAGAAAACTTTTTTCACATCAACATTACCTTATTACTATCTATTTCTCTCCCACCCAAAAAAGCTACTCTTGTCTTTTATGTTTATTTTACATTTTTAACCTCCGATCAATAGTATTCCTTAATCTTCGTATCCAGTCAAATGTATCACTTTTGTGATGTACGATCGACTTCCATATCTGGTTTTTTCGTTGGCTTCCATATCTGGTTTTTTCGTTGGTGCTTTAAATTGATCCCAACTATTCAATATATATACCATTGCATTGCAAGGACTAGGCAAATATATATTAGCAGCTTCTTTAAGCTGTCACGGTGGACTAGGCGGCAAAAAACACTAGTATTATCTTCTTTATATATACCATATGGTGATGGAGTTGATTAGATTGTACTACTTAATTAAGCAGGCCCAAGGACTGAAAACAATTAAGTATACATATCCAATCTATGTTGTCTTGGTTAAAAATTCAGAGTTGCAAAGGAATTGCAAACGTCGTTTCACTAGCTAGCTATGATTCACAAGGCCGTACCTACGTCGACCAAATGGCCGCTGATCAGAAGAATTAGCCAAACGTGGCTGCGTGCCCCGATCTCCCCTATGTACGTGTGTGTGTGTGTGTATATATATTCAGTATTCCAAGCTTTACAAAAGAAACGTAACGTGGCTCGCTCGCTCGCTCATTATATAAAATCTCCATGCCTCATGATCAACTTGTGTATATACATACATGCATGCATACCCAAATATTAGAGTTAAATACTTATTTTATTTTATTATTTTATAAGTACTGGCAAGCTGGGATATTGGGGATGGTGGCTCTTAGAAGTTTAATCACCGTACTAGATCGAAAGGCTCATGACAGTATCAGTACTAAAGAATTAATATTTGAATGCAGACGATTTTGAACTTTCTAAGAAATTACTAGTATATTAAATAACCTTTCTAATTAGAAGTTACTAGCTAGCACATACATAGCAGTAACTAATTTTTATACCGATGGTTTGAAATTTGAAACTTTCAAGTAATTACATGTAAATATACGTACTATGTAATGATTTTAAAATTTGAAGTAATTACAAGTATGTATATACACAGCTTTTTTATGTGAGAAGCTCATTTTCCCGACAACAGATCAGCTCGAAAGTACCCTAACCATAGTTGTCAAAACCGGGCCGTCCAGTTTCCCGATTAAACCTGGAACCGGTGCTCTTACCGGTCCGGTTATTGGTTTTTCACTAGAGGTGGTCAAAACTAGAGAAAACAGGTCTTTAAAACCCGGTTCATTTGCTGAAACCCAACAGCCACCACCCTCGCTTGCCTGGATGTAGGTAAACGTGGCTGTTGCCGGTCATGCCCGTCGTGGTGGCTCGAGTCACGATGGTGATGGTCCTCCGCTCTCCACCATCAACATTACTTTCGCACCTCCCTCTCTTAGTTCCACGGTCTTCCTTCTGGAGAATTTCACGAAAGAACAAGAAAAGAAGAAAGATTATTGCAGATTTGCGGTTCATAGAAAACAAAAAACGAAGGGACGGCGCCGGTGTGAGAGTGATAGTCCGATAAGAGTTAATGTGAGAGAGTTAATCCGGACTAGCTAGGGTAGAAAAGAAAAACGTGTGCGTCTATTTTTTCTTTTAATTTGTTTAGAATAAAGCGTGTTTGTATGAGCTATTATTAAGGGCTATTATTAAGTATGGGTAGGGTACCTATATTCTTATTTTGTTGGTAGGAATTTTTCTGGTTAGAATTGAAAAACAAATTACAGAAATTAAAGACGCGCGATGGTAGCGGATGAACTTAATTTATATAGACTTGAAAGAGAATTGAAAACACACGACATTGAAATCTAAAAGAGCCCGTCAACGACACTTATGATTCAAGGGACACACACCAGGAACACAAACTCACAACGACAGACGTACATTTCCATGGATAATTAAGTTTCATAGTAGATTAAAATTAAGGAAAACAGAGAAGCAAGGGAATCATGCATGCAATCAAACAAAACCCTCTTCTTCATCATTCCGGCCGGCAGCATTCTTATGATCAAGACGCCGCCGCTCCAGTCAGCTGCTCCGCCCTGTCCTTCATCTCGCGCGCCTTGCTTGTCAGCTTCATCCGCGCTTGGTCCAGCTGATCCGCTCCCGGTGGATGCCCGCCACTCACGTACCTGTAATTAATTAAATCAACGTACAACACCACTAAATTAATTAACCTCATTAATCAATTCACATGCACACATTTCATTAGCTTATTGGGTTGTTGTTTTTTCATTAATTACCTGTAGATCCAGGAGAGCACGGTGACCGCAGCGACGCCGAACCCACCGGAGGTGAGGAACCCCATGATCAAGAGGGAGACGGTGATGACCGCCGGGACCAGAACGGGGCTGAAAATGACCAGCAGAGGAGTGGCGATGGTCAGCACGATGACAGTGCCGGCGAGTGTGAGGCCGGAAAGGAGGAGCAGAGACCCACCGGCTGTGGCAGCAGTGGCCGCCTTCACCATCTGATGGGAACGGGGCTGAGGCTGTATCTGGTGGCTAGGGTGTGTGTCCGCCATTATGATGATCAGATTTAATGGAAGCAAGATTGAATTGTTCTTGTAACGTCGACGGAGGTGATGACGACGGATATATCATGAGAGGTGGTGCATGCATTATATATAGGAGGGAGCGGAGGAAGAAAAGTTCTCACGTGTGAGGAAAGGAGAGGCACGTGTTGAGGGCCTTCTCATGCACTGGGTTGCATGAACTCAACGCCTTGCTCTTCAGACACGTTGATTCTTTGTCGGTATCAAAATCTTGTTGGGGCTGGCTGGGACATAAATTGAACAACATTCTACAATTCAAGAGCTTTTCTGTATTTAACAAGGCAATGCTTGCAAAGCAAGCTTGGAGACTTCTAACCAAGCCAGACTCTCCTGAAGGCACAAATATTATGACATACGGATTTTCTTCATGCCGGTAAAGGAAACAATGCTTCCTTCACTTGAAGGAGTATCATTGCAGGTGGGGCGGTGTTAGATTATGGCGTGAGATGGAGAATCATAGGTTAACAAATTAAGGTTCTCTCTCCCCCTCGTTTGCCCCCACTAGGCCCCAAGGTTTCTATCTGGTATGGTATTTTCCCAATGTTCTTCTTATAGGTTAACAAATCCAGGCCTAAGTAGGTTTCTTTTCTTGATCTGCAAGTATCCAGCTTAGTGTGAGGCCCAGTCCAGACAAAGCTCAATGCAACGAGTCCAATGGGCCTTACTCATGGGCTTCAGTCTGCTGGCTTATGAGCATTTTAGTGTCAGTACTTTATCTTGCATGTTTTTAAAATTGTGTTCCTATTCCATTTTCATCTTCCCAACAAATTGAAACCGATGCATTTATTTTTTTTAACAAAGAATAATAGAGTTAGGAGTTGAATATAAAACTCTTACATTATATTCTTAGAGCTGTAACCAATTTGATTGTTTAAGGACTGTAACCGATCCATGTGTATCAAAGTGATTAAACCCATACCTTTAGACTATGACTAAAATACTGCTTTATCACGATTGAGGAAATCCACTTTCCAATATGCTTTATGATCATGATTATGTATCTATGTTACTGACTTTAATATCCTATTTCCACTTGTTCGACAAGTGTGGTACAAATTATTTCATTTGTCAGAGTAAATAACTACTGCACTAAATAACATTTGCGAAACTAAAAGCGAAAACATGACGAATGAGCACTGTGAAGCCGTATGTACACAATCTATGTCCAAAACTTTTACATCCATAAATTGCAGTCACGTACTCAATTTTCATAAACCTATTAGAAACTTTATTGACCTTTAACACCGTTAGTTAATTGGAGTTTTTAGGTTAATTAATTTAATTAATTACATCTTAACATTTTTTACCCTAATAATTCTATCATAAACTTAACCCCTCACCCTCAACCATAGTTGAGAAAACCGGACCGGTCGGACCGCGAACCGGTGGCCTATCCGGTCCGGTTTTCGGTTTTGGGACCTCTGTTTAAAAACCGGTGAGAACCGGTGGAACCGGACAAAACCGCGGAATCGGCGAAACCGGAAACTACCGGTTTTCAAGAAAAAAAACTTAAACTTAAAAATAAAAATAAAAAATTTTATTTTAAATTTTTAATGCTCTTTGCAATTTTAAAGCAATTATGTGCTAACTATTTTGAGTTTTGATGGATATATGTTCTTAAGTTTATTATAAATTACTTATTTACTTTAAGATGAATGATAAATGTTAGATATCCCGCGTATTTAACTAATACCGGTTGAATCAGTGACTTAATCGGTCAAACCGATCCGACCGTGAACCAGTAACTTGAACGGTTCTGTGTCCGATTCATTTTTATAAACCATGCCCTCAACCAAGCACCCACCGTGCTGACCGCCCTACCTGCACAGAGTTGCCGCGCGCGAGCACAGGTTCGCATCATGCATGCAATATAATATGCAATAGACGACTTACTCAACTAACCAATAGCTATTAGCTGCTCCCCAAGTGGCGGTATACCCATTTGGTAAATTGCCCCGACCTCAGCTCCGTTCGCCGGCGACGCCAAGACTCTCGACCTTTTAGGAGCCGGTCAACCACGAAGCCGATCGTGTTCCCGACGCTTGGTGACTCTGACCGGCTCAGGCTCACCGGAGCCAACCCGGTTCGGGAAGTTTAGCAAAGCCCTTGAACCACGCATCCTGTAAGCCGCACGATCGTAAGCGAAAGCCGCTTCCTCCGCCGTCTCGTACGTGCCAAGCCACACGCGCGCACCGTTCTTCGCCGGGTCTCTGATCTCAGCAGCAAACTTCCCCCACGGTCTCTGCCTCACCCCTCTGTAATGCCTCTGATCCAATTTTGCCGCCGCCGCCTTGATGGCCGAGCACTCTTCTAGGCCTTGAATCACAAGCGTTCCGGTACTTGATGTATCGACGACGGTACCTTCTTGTTTCACGATGGTGGGCTCCGGTGGGAAAAGCTGGCCGGGCTCTAGGTCTTCGACAGGGTCGGGTTTGATGTCTCCGGGTGACGATGCTGTTGGATCGGTCGACGGAGACCAACCGATGTGGAAGGCGTCGCGGAGGGAGTTGTATATGATCATGTCCTCCGAATCGTTAAGTTTTAAGGGCAGGTCGCCCCAGTGCTCCGTGAAGCAGGAGAAGAGGTTGTTGAAACTTGAATTCCGATGACAAAAACTCCACTCACTCATCGTCCGTCCAATTAGCTAGTGTTTGATTTAATTTCCTCACAATGATGGTAATTTGGGATCAAAGAAAACCTTTTGAGTACTTCATATATGGTGCAGTTAGAGAGACCTCTAAATCTCGCGAGATAATTTTAAGGGACATATTTAACTATATTTTATATAAATGAAATGTGGAAATTATCGAGCATCAAAGACAAGTTGCGGAAAATATCTTCACATGTGGAAATGTCATGATTGAGTTTGGATGATATTTTGACCTTGAAAATTTGAAGTAATTTTAAATCCGTTAGTCTGGCTTTCAAAGAAAAACTCTTGTAAGTGTTCCATACTGGAACGCCGGTTGTTAGAAATGTTATCTTTCTAGTGATGGTTTGATTATCTTTTATTGCTTTGTTTTTTGTCGACTTTAATCGAGTAATGATAATGAAAATCATTACCTACCGGGGAATCCGAATTAACATGCACGTTATAATGTTAGTGACTATAGCTCTGGTTGGAGACATTTCTCCCTGTTTTTTTTTCCTTTTTAATTACTTGGATGGTGCAAGTAACCTCATCTACGGACTAGGGCGGATGATACACACACACACACACACTTCCTCTTCCAATAAAATTGTACTCTTTTGTCCTTTAAACATTGCATAAATTTGACTAAAATTTGACTTTAAAATATATGTTTAACTAGTAATGGTGCGTCTACATTGTTTATATATTGCTGTTAATAAGTGTCTAATTTGATTTTCTTGTAGCTGTTCGGAAAAAGAAATTAAATAGGCAATAATCCCCATATTATTATAAATATAACGTTGGAGTCTCTCTTTAATTAATTGTTTTTCGTGGGTGTTGTGGAGGTTGTGTGAGGTTCGGGCAGCAAGTGGGCAAATGAGATTGGGACGGGTCATCGGATAATAGTAATTAATTAAAACAGCGAAGTTTGGTTTGTGGGGCCGGCACGTGTGTCCCCTGTGTGGGTCCCAAAAGGGTTAACGCCACTCCTTATGATGTCATGTCCATACATCAGAAGCATTACATTACATTACGGGCCAACAACAGCGACATTCGTTGCTTTGGTGTAATGACTCCATTTATCCCTGAATAATGCATGGAATTACATTTAACCCTCTAACTTTATTTATTTATTTATTTACTTCATTACTTTTGTTTTGTTTCATTTTAATACATTATCTCCTCATTTTACATACATAAGTATATTTCTCACGTGTTTAATTTCATTTTCATTTTAATATTCAGACAAACGAAAAAAATGGTATAGATTTTGATAAAGTTTTCAAGTGGATATTAATCGCTTGCCAGCGAGCTAATTTCTTGCATCCATTTTCACACTAGATCAGTACCAACAAAATGAATAATTTTCTTTTCTTAAGACTCCAAAACCACGTGCTGGGAATTTTGCATAATAGTTCCATACTCAGGAGTCCAGGTGCACATGCTGACCCGGCGATTCATAATTTAAGCTAATAGAATTTTAATATTGACACATTTAAATATTTTAATGACGACGGCTTTTGAATTATAGAATGCTTTTGAATTATAGAAGGCAAAGGTTGTGCAATAAAATAATTAATTTCTTAATCGAATGATTAGTGCGTGTTGGAATTATTAGGTGGTCCAATTATACTACATCATGCAGTTGCATATTGTGCTCATTTATGCTACGTTCAGCTGGATGATTTCGGGAAATTAATTTTCTGCTTTTTACAATCCCAAGAATCATTATCATGATAGAATTTGTTTTTGTCTATACTACCTCTGCATCTACTCATCTTTTACATGCATTTGTGGTAGTGGAAATAACATAATTAATGTTGAATGGCAATTATGTAAAATGAAGAAATTTTAAACCCACATTTACATTTGAAATTTTGAATTATTTCTAGAAATAAATTTCCACTTCTCTCCTGGACTGACCCATAAGAAAATACTACTAGCGTTTTCTCAGCAATAGTAAAGGCTGTCTATAAGTTTGCTCAAACTTTCTAACCCTAGCTGCCGCCGCTCATGCCCCTCCATGCTTGCCACGCCGGTCCTTCGCCGTTGTTGAGTATTCTGTTGTGGCAGCAAGCCATTGTCGTCGGGTTGATAATAATATCATTTAGCAATTCACATGTTTGGTGAAATAATTAAGCACCTATAATCGGTCATTGGGCAAAACTCATGAGTACGCACCCCTTCTAAATAATCAAATACTAGGTATTACTTAGTGAATATTCTTGAAATGCAAGATAAGAACAAATTAAAAAACCACTGTGCCCAACAAACTTAGTTCCTCCCCTAGCACATCGTGATATTAAAAAAAAGGACAGTCCCACTTTAAGTGTCAGTGACTTATTTTTATCTCATTTTAAGTATTTGCGTCAATTAGATCTCAATTTTTGAACTTGTGACCCAATTAGGACATTCTCGTCCGTTCCTTCCGTTTTATCGGACGGAATGTTGCGAAATAACGAATTTACCCTTAATTAATTTCTACAGTAAACCTCATTATTTTAAAATTTAATCAATTCTACCCCAAATTTTTACAAACTACATCTTAATATTTTTCACTTAAAAAGTTCAGCCCTTAACATTTTCAAAACTTACAAATTAATTCTCAAACTCCTCAAAATCATCACATTTGTCATCTTCTCTCAACTCTCAAAATCATCACCTTTGCCATATGGTACGTGTCCATCACAATTATCCCCGACTGAAAACCGCACCCCTTCTTCGCGATCAAACCTCGCTCTTACTCTATCTTCTCGCAATCAGTATCAACCCAAATCGCCTCTATGAGTCGAACTGTAATTCCCGAGCCTCCAATCCCTACCCATCATCGTTTGATTATGAAATCGAACCTCTAGCCACAAAACCTGAGATCGCATCTCAGCTTCCCTGACTCTAACTCATGCAATGAAACCCCCATCTTGCTAGAACTCTGCAACCTTGCTCGCTATTTAAGCCTCTGTTTATTCCTCTACGAATCGCCAGCTCCAGCTCGAAGAAAATCCTCGAGCTCATATCCATGAAACCAAAATTGAGTCTGAAACCGAAAACCCCCAGGTGCCAAGTCCCTTTTTCATGTGGGTTGTGAATCTTGAAAACCCAACTGGCCGGTAACATCGCCGGATTGTCGATGGAACTAGCTAAGACCGGCTATTGGTGTTGCGGTCGCTGGAGGGTCCTCCGGAGATGACAATTTCATTTATTTACTGGTTCCATTTCTTCTCAGAGGAGACGACGATGTAGCCGATCCAGTTCGACTCATAGTCCAAGGCCTCTTGATAGTGTGAATGGAGAAGAAAAGCCACCGACACCTCATCGATAGTGGTGGTGGCGTAGAGGAAGCAGGTGGCTGAGTAGTCGTTCAAAGTGGTTAAAGGATCTTCTGTTTCTTTTTTTATTTGTTTTCGGTTTTATTCCCCCTTTAACCCTCATTTGTTTTCATTTAAGTTTTATTCCCCCTAACTTCGTTTTCTTGCAATCCACCTCAAATGACAGTTAGACTCATTAAAGGCAAATTCGACATTTCACAGCCTTCCGTTCAACAAAATGGAAGGGATTGACGGAAAGGACCTAATTGGGTCACGAATTCAAAAAATTGGGATTCGATTGATGCAAATACTTATATGGGATGAAAATAGGTCACCGGGACTTAAAGTGGGACCGTCCTCGAAATTTACTCAACAAAAAGGAGATAACTTTTATTCCAACAACAACAATAACAATAATAATAAGATAATGTTTCTAATATAAAAAATAATACCGCCCTCCCTTTTTAATTGGGTCGTTTGACTTTCAATACTTCATTTGATTTAATTTTTAACTAAGAATAGTTAGTTAAATTAATGAAAAAAATGTGTTTAGAAATTAAACTCTTTGATTTATCTTTTATATATAAATTATTTAACATTGTATAACAAAATATTGAAGAAAGAATTCATAGATTATATGCTGAAAAAGAAACGTAACAATTAAATTGGAACGGATGGAGTAATAAGATAACATTTATAAGAATAAAAAATTACGGGGTCATTTGGGAATAGTTATTTCGATTAGTTGTAGCGTTTTTGATAATTTTTTAATTGTTAAGATCAACAATTATAGCTAAACACTAAAAGCTACTCACAAATAGCCATTTTAAAATGCAACATCTACTTAAAAAAGATGTGTGTGTTTGGTAACGTGTGTGTTTAACAACAATTTTTTAAAGTAGCTGTTGCGTTTTGAAAAAGTTATCAACAGTTGCTTTTTTAGTTTAGATGTTAACTGTTTAATCCCAATTATTAAAAAATTATCCAAAACGTTAAATCTAATTGAAACAGTTATTTCCCAAACGAGGTCAACATCTTTTCAAGTAGTTACTGCGTTTTGAAAAAAGCTATTAACGACAGTTTTTTGAGTTTGGCTGTTGGATCTCATCCATTAAAAAGTTATTCAAAATTGCACAGTTGATTAAAAATGATATTTCTCAACACACGTAATTACATAAAAGTAAATAAAATAGGTTTGAAAAGATCAGTGAAAGGAGATGACGAATGTGAAAGCAAGTTTAAAGATAGGAACTGTATAATAAGCCGCTTTGCTGAAAAAAGAGAGAAGAAGATAGGAATGGTATAATAATTATGTTTATACGTGGTGTGCACGGCTTGGAGGTAGGAAAAATGGGGAGCAGGATAGGCTCGATACAGTTGAAGACAAAAATGCGCTTAGTGTCTATGATAATCTAACAAAGAGGATTTGGTTTGTGGATTTTAATAATCCTAGCTAGAAAAGTAAGAATGTTATAGATTAGTAGAAACGAGGTCTAAGTAGCCGTCTGGCCGGAGATTGAAATATTAATCATATTATTTTACGTAATTACTATTTGCAATTATTTATGAATAAAAAAATCATTCTAATTAAAGAGTTATATTAATGGAAAAATTAAAAAAAGTTCCTAACATTTATAAAAAAATGAAAAAAAGATTGATTAATTTTGAGTGATTAAAATTAGGAGATTAAAAACGTTTAGAAGTTATATGTAAAAAGAATGAAAATGAGAGTTAAAAAATGAACTATCCTATTAACATTAATAATAAGATATACATTATATATAAGTCTTTTTTTGTTAATTATATGGCTAACAAATAAAAAAATATAAATGGCTTGAGTTGACGTGCACCAAAACACACTACCACACACGAAAAAAACTCTTAGTTTACTATTCATTTGAGTATCATTTCAACACACAATGTTTCTGTTTAATATATAATATAATACAATATAATATAATATAATGACTCATATAATATAATACAATATAATATAATATAATGACTCCAGTTAAATGTGCAGAGATTTTTTTTTCATAATCTCATATTTGGCTTACATATCATCAAGAATAAATATTCATTTGAGTATATATTTGTGTTGACGTCCGATTTTTTCCCAGATTACAAAAATTTAGTCATCATTTTAGTATTTTTATTTCACGTGATTTTTTGCATTATTTTATATGATTTTTGCCACTTTCATAATTTTTACGTGAGTTTCGTCATTTTTATTATTTTTCACAATTTGTATCATTTTCGTATTATTTTCTTAATTTCGTTAACTTTTGTCATTTTTGTTAATTTCGTGTGTGTTTTTTAATTTCGAACTTTCGTTATTTGGTGAGGTTTTGTTGATTTCGTTACTCTGAAACGTTTTGTCATTTATCTCATGTATTCTTTTCATTTTATTTCAGATCGTTTTATACATTTTAATATTTTGAATTATTAAAAAAAATAAATAAAAAAGGGAATAA
This sequence comes from Stellera chamaejasme, assembly GCA_024586325.1. Taxonomy (NCBI): domain Eukaryota; kingdom Viridiplantae; phylum Streptophyta; class Magnoliopsida; order Malvales; family Thymelaeaceae; genus Stellera; species Stellera chamaejasme. Next base: position 3,858,165 of record CM044982.1, on the reverse strand, counting down.
TAAAATAAAAAAGAAAAAAGGCAAAGAAAAAGAAGCAAAGTGACGGATAGCTCCCGCTTCTTCGGCCTGCTTCTCAGGATCAGGCCTCCATTTTGGGAAGCTCCTCATCATCAACATTTCTTATGGGAAATTATAAAAAAAAAACCCTGTGATTTAGCATAATCTCCACCCTCTCCCCTCGCATTTTCAGAATTCTCGAAAAACTCCATGGACGTTAACTTCCGTTCCAACAACTATTAGTTTTTAGGTATAATTACAAAATTGGACCCTGAAACTTTTAACCCTAACAATTTTACCCTTAATTATTTTATACTCATACATTTAAACCCCCATCTCCACAAAATCGAAACCGAAGCGGCACTCATGTCCGTGATCAGCTCGAAGCAGTACCCCAGACCGTCGGAGGAGCCACGCTCGCGCCAGGCCTCGAGTCGGCTCCACGGCTTCCAGGTGCCGTCGCCGGGATGCAGAATGAGCCACGAACCCGGGTTGGAGCGGCTGACACAGTCAGAGGCAGGTGAGGTGACGAAAGGAGTAACCATTGATGCGGCGGCTACCGGCGAACCGGACAAGTCGTGGATTGTGATTGACCATCCCTTTCTCTCCTTTCCGGGCCGCTCTCGCTTCCCTCGCATATGACATCTCCGATTTTCTTCCCTTTCCCCTATTCGATTTTTCCCCCGCCATCTCCGCCTCAGCCCAGCCCACCAAGGCCAGTCATCCTCTTCCCTTCTCCAGCTCCGCCTCGCATCGGCCCAGTCGATACAAGCCCTACGTTTCCTAGCCACGCACGGCTTCTCTTCCATCCTCAGATCTACACAACTAGCGAGGCCTGATAAAAATGGTGCACGAAGGGATGCTCGCGTCTGGCTTCGTGATAAGGCTGTCGTTGGCGGTCGGGGAAAGGAGCGTCGGTGGTACAGGTTTAGGGAAGGCAGTGTCGGCAGACGGAGGTTAGTGGGTGGGGTGGGTTAGTTTGGTTGGTCTGCAGATCTCAGAAGAGAGAGGACGAACGAATGGTGTTGGTGGGTGGGGTTGGGTTTGTAATTGTAATTTTTGAAACTAGTTAGGTTAATTTGTATAATTTAAAACAAGTAGGGTATATTGGTTAGGGTTAGAAAAATTTAGGGTTCATATTTTGTAATTAAACCTAAAAGTTAACATAATTTTTAACAGAAGTTAGCATGAGTAGGGTTTTTGTATATTTTATCAAATCTCATGATATTTTTTCGAGAATAATGAAAATACGGGGACAAAGTGGAGAATATATCAAACCTCAAGGAGGCTTTTGTTAATTTCCCATTTTTTATCTACTCCTTCACACAACAAAAAAGGAGGCTCCTCGACACCGGTTGCTCTTAAACCATCCAAAAATTCCTCCTCCACATCCGCTGCCTCCCATCACCAACTACCGCCACTAACCGCAGCACCACCAGCAACACGTCGGTGCCCCTAGCTCCGCCCGAAACCGCCGGAAAACGGAGAAATCGCCGCCGACCCGCGGACCCGCTTCGCGACCCAACTTTTCTAAGTCGACGCTCGGGACCGTAACTCGTCGTTCCACTACTGCCGCTTGAATACCCTGCCACTGCGCAGTCGTTCCCAATCGGCCACACCGCCGGAAAATGTTGATTACGCTCCGGAAGGTTCGGATCTTATCGACCCGTCTCTAGACCCGCCCCAATCCGACTATTTAAGCCTCCGTGGGTGCTCTACCGACCACCACCAGTCTCGCCGGCCTCCGCCCGGCCGATCCGCATCGCCGTCGACGCCGTCCGGTAGCATCTCTGCCGGAGCCAAGAACAGCTCCTGCACCTGTTCGCGAGTCGCAGGGAAGAAGTTGTTTTCTTTCTTTTATTATTTTGGGTAAAATTACAACTTTAGTTTTTGTCCCCTTACTTTAGTCTCTTTTCCACTTAAACCCCTCTAGTTTTCCATAGTCTCAATTAAGTCACTATTTCAAGTTTAAAACTCAACATTCTGGGCACTAGGCCTAAACCTTTTTATGTTTTAATTAATGTTTCTGTTATTATGTCAATCTAAATTATTTTGATTTTATTTTCAAGATATTTTGAATTTTATTAGCTATGTAAATTATTAAGAATCCTTTTCTCTTATTTTTAGTGTTATTATTTGTCTTTATCTTTATTTCTTAAAATCAAGCAAAAATCTAAAAATAATCCGTGGTATCAATTTTGGGAGCTCGGAAATTTATGATTTTTTGAGCGTAACTGACAAACGATTCCAGATCTCTCGTAGACCATTTTCAGGTTTCCAATTGACCTAGGTAAAAAGATTGGTGGCGACTCTTGTCAAAAATCACGTCGTTACAGATGGCGACTCTGCTGGTGAATGTCTAGCCACAAACTGGGTTTGTTTTTATTTATTTGCTTGATTTTTGCTCTTTCTTTTGTGTTGTATTTCCATTGTACATATTGTATTAGACACACACACATCATCCAGGCTTCATTCATGACATGGAGCTCCCTACCCAAGCTCCAAATAATAAAATCATGATTCTTTGTAAGCTGAACTGGTGTCGTTGTCCTTGTGAGACATTGATCTCGAAGCCTTCACCGGTTCCTAGTGGCTGAAGTAGTGTAACCTTCGTGAGATTAGTCTTCGTAAGGTTGCAAAAAGTCACGACTCGAGCTAATCCATTCCTTACATGACCCTCGTAGTAAGGATTGGGTCATTGCTATTTGGCATGGAGCTCGGGAACCACCATAAACCATTTTGCTTAACCACCGTCACATATAGTTCACCCATGTCCAACCCTTAGAACCAACTTTAAGCTTCCCCACCCATTTTTTCCATCCTTAGATGTGTTTCTTGATTCACATATTGGTCACATGTTGTGCTTTATATGGCTATTGCTTGCATTTGGCTAGAATTAATTTCTTAATATCAAGCTTGAACACTAGAAAGCATCAAAGTTTAACAAAGGACAAATAAGTCAATTCTCGAACGAGCGCGTCATTTCTCAGGGGAAAGGGTACGTGACACTACATGTGTTACAAGAATGACAGACTAGGAAGCTCAACATCACATGAAGATTGGCTAACCACAAAAGATGAGTCAACTCAATGAGTAACCGAGGCAGCCAAGTGATTGCACCAAGTTAGATGACATCAATAGAGTGATCTGAAATCGGTCGACATTTTTGTTCAAAGGGAGTTATTTCATTCATTAATTGTCAATTCAATCATTTGTTATTGATAATTGTACACTTTTACGTATATAATTTATACTAATTGGTGCTCTTTCTCTTTTTGTTTTTTGACATTCACATTCATCATATTTCTTTCTATTTTTGGCATTCATTCACTTTTTTCAAGACCCGTCACTGACATTTTCATTCATAAATTTGGAATATCGACAAATAAAAACATCTTGTAAAAAGAGAAGTGGACATCAAGGAGTTTGAGAACAATTTTATGATGCGAAAATGTCTGACGACCCCTGATTATGACATGGAAAGACAATTTCTCACAAGTCGTCTTTAAGCTGTGTCTAATACGTTGATCAATACAAATTGATGAATAGTTGGAGAAATCTTTGATTTTTTTTACTCTAATCTTTGAGAGCTTGCCAAGATAACTTGAAAGTTAAATTACCTAGATTGAGTCCGGAATCTAGAGTACAGTCTTTGTTGCAATGGATATTAATTCGTTATTCTTTGTCTTGAAATAAGAAGGGGTAAATGTGCACTTTGTCATCCATTAGTAAAATACCACATCACATTTCAAACATTCTCTTTTCTGTTTCGAGATTCATTCACCAAGTCACAACAATGTCATTGATGAGCTAAAAAGAGGACTGGATAGTGGCTATCTTGAAGACATTGCTGAATCTGGTAATAGTGATTTCGGTGTGGCCCTTCAACTATAAGATTCTTTTAGGAGAAAATATTGCCTTACGCAATAGCTCGATGGCTAAAATTACCATCAGAGAGCTCTGTCTATTCATCAAAACACCAGTCATCTCAAATATTGTTTCTAAATGAGAGAACCTCATTCATCAAAAAGAAGAAGCGTGAGAACAAAAGAACATTTCAGATCATTGCTACGGTCGAGATCAAGTTTCATTCATCAATCCCAAAGTCAGATCGACGGTCATGATGTCTTCATCACATCAATACCTATGACTCTCAAAAATGAAAAAAAAGGAAAAAGGGTCAATGTAAATTCTATTTCGCTGTCTTTAGCTAGAAATATTGGTTGAAATTATGAATAGTGCTAGTAGCCATTTGGCTTTACATTTTAGTCAGAAGTAATCGGGCGTAGGTAACAACCACTATTTACGCTCACATGAAAATGACTTAAACAACGCAAGTCAAAAAAGATCTGTCCTAAAAAAAGAAAGAATGAAAGAATGAAAAAGTGAGTCAGGAAGTCTAAATTGAAAACCTGTAAGGGCAGTTTAGAATAAAGGCACATTTCACCATCCCAATGACCAAGGGGGCAACAAAGAAATCTCAAGCAGCATCAACCAATTCTCAAGTTTCTCAAGAGTAGCTACACATATCATGACAATTGGGGGGCAACATTTGAGGTCATTCTTGTTGGATAAGGCAGTGATTTCGTTATTGGCACTATCAGGTCTTGCAAAGAATTTGCTCATCAGTGACATTACTAGGCCTTTCGCCTGAACTACTCCACTTTTCACAACCCATATCAATGGATGTCATTTACCTTAATGAACCATTCAAATGATATTCTTTCTTCACCTTAACCTCCACATAAGACGATCCTTCTTACTAGAAAAAACTTTTTTTTCACTCTCACACATTCTACTTCTTCAAGTTGACAAGGGAGAGAATAACAGAGTTATAATAATGATAAAAAGATCAACATATATTTTGTCAAGCTCTATAAATTGATAAGAGTTTTCTTTAAGGACCGACCACTAAACATTAATGAGTATGGATCTTACGGCAGACATGGTTTAAAGACTCTTGTTGAGAATATGCAATTTTGTGACCACAACTGGGGGGCAACTAGATCATTCACTCATATAATTGTTCTCAGGGGCAAAGGAATCCGACCATGAAAAATAATTTTTTGACGATGAGGTAAGATCACATCAGACAAGATGAAAGACATTCATAAAGAAAGCTTAGTAAATGTTTTTGCATCTACCATGCATCATTGATTTTAATTGAAGATCTTTATCATTGCAAATCCAAACATCAAGCATTTTCAGAGTCATGATCATCATGTGTCATACATAATATCATCATCCATTCTCAAAAAACAGGTTTTCAAGAAACTCGCCGACTCAGGTTTTGATATCAAGACGAAAGGATTCTGATGAGAAGCTCTCTAAGATGACAACGATTCATGTTTACTTCGGCTTGGAAGCTTTCAGGTTTCACTTAAGCTCTCCACATTACCATTATACAGTAACACATTATCTTTCACTTGCTTCATCTTGTACATACGGGGACATTGCAGATTGCACATAGTCAAAGACTACGACCTTAAAAAAATCGCTCATTTTTATGCGATTTCACATTTTTTGAAGTCCTGGGCTCGCGAATAGCTAGCGGCCTAGGGCTCACGATTCGAAGCCCTTTGGTTGCAGTTTGAGCCCTAGGTTCGCGAAATGGAGCCGTGGGCCTGCCAACCGTGAGATTTTCGACATTTCCAATGTTTTCGATGTGGTTGGCGGTGGCGCTCCAGTAGCGGCCCGACGGTGGCATAGTGGGCATGGATGTTGGTAGGTTGATTGAAACTTGAGGGTAATTGTTTTAAGTTTGTAATTGTTGGGGAATGTGTATAAATGGGTAGGTTCAAAACTTTGGGTGTAAACAGATTTTTTTAAAAAAAATGAGTTACTGAAACTATCATTTTTCCGCTAAATTCGTTAAACGTAACGGGGACGGATAGAAAAGAACCACGAATTGAAAAAAAATTAAAAAACAGGATTTTAATAGTACAAAAAGTTAAAACAGACCCCGATGAGACAATAATTAAAGTTACAGAACCATGGAAGTTACATGATCGTGGATGTAGTTTACCAATTGTAGAAATATCCCACGCAGTATTTATCTGTTTAAATAGCAAAACTAATTAATTAATCAACTTGCTGCATCATGTCTCGGATAGTACTATATGTACCTAGGCAAAGTTTACCTAACCACAAACATCCATTTTTCCGTTCCTCCCCACTTATATATATATATATATATATATATATATATATATATATATATATATATATATATATATATATATATATATATATATATATATATATATATATATATATATATATATATATATATATATATATATATATATATATATATATATATATATATATATTAGAAACAAGAAATAGAAACAAAATCTCTAAATTGACTCCTTTCCTATTTCAACATGGATTCTATTATACTATAATTAATTGTTGACTATAATTCAACTTCTGAAACCTTTGCAAACCTTTCCTCCACATCTAAATTGTTTTCTCAATCTCAGCAGGCTCGACGGCGGTGTAGTAGTTTTGGCGAACCAAACGTTCTCTGTTCCAGTGGATCAGACGTTCTCCTCTTCGGCATCGTATCTTTCATCCACCATCGAGTTCGTGTTGTTCCGCTCACCGTCATTCATCAAGCAGAATCAACGCCGGCTGAGGCAGCGGTTGTCGTCAGCATCGTAGGGTCAAATTTTGGCCCGAATCTTAACGCTTTCGAAGGTTTTTTAAATTGTTATTAAAATAGAAAAAATTGATCTATGTCTGAGAATTAGTTTCTGTTGTCTGGTAATGTTGGAAGCGTATTTGATCACCAACATAGGCTGCACATGGATTGAATCAGAGACGACGTCGGTTGAAGCAGCCGTTGTGGCTGGCATCCCTTGGCGTCAATTTGGTCGGATGCGTTTGAATGTGTGATTTTTCTGTTTTTTAATTTTTATTATAATAGGGTAACATAGCAATGTCTCAGGATATTCTCTCATATTTGATTCAGTATTGTCTGAAGGTTTATGAAATCGGCATTGGTGATTCAAAAGTGTGGATATTTTATTCCATATTTGTTTGATATTTGTCTGATGTAAACTACAAAGTGTTTGTAAATTTGTCTAATATAGTAGTATAAGGATTGTCTGATACTGAATATAAATTGTTTGATGTCTGTAGCAGTTTTGTTACTATCAAAAAAACAAAATGATGTATAGTAGCTGCAAGTAAATTTTTTATTGAAAATGTGTGGTTTTGTCTGAAAAATAACAGAATATTGTCTGATTATTTCCATCATTTGTCTGAGATTTCTGATTGTTGCAATCACTTGATAATTCAAGATTTATAGTGGGTGCTTTTGTCTGAAAAACTACTTCAATATTGTATGTTAATATTCATGTTGCTTGGCTGATTATCAATTGGAAAATGTCTGATGTCTAATATTATAGCTGTCTACTTCAATATACATTTTGCTTGGCTAATTATTAAATATTTTCTTAATGTCTAATATTATAGTTGCGAGAGGTGATCTTTGTTCCAAACTATCCATATAGTTAATTTGTCTGAAATATGTTGTGGCCTTAGTCTAAACATGTAGCTGCATGTGTCTGTTCGTGTGAATTCTATTGTCTGGTTGTTTGAATCATTACTGACAGACATTGTTTTACCAAATTTGTGATAGGTCATTAATTTTCTAAAATTTTTTTACAGAATGTCTAATATGCCGTGGTGTTACATTTGTATGAGTTTTTTTCATGCAATTTTCTAATACTGTTATGGTGACAGTCTACTCGCTCATTATCTGAATATGTTGTAATATCGGCGTGAAAAATAAGAGATAATAAACAACCAAAAAAAATTGATATGAAAAATATATGATCAAGAATAGAAATAAAATGAAAAGAAAGACGAAAAAGTATACTATACAAATTTAATTAAGTGATCATGAACCAAAATTGTATTAAAAAATGAAAATGAAAAAAGGAAAGTAAGAAAGGTTGAAAGATAGAGGAGTGGAGCGAAAAAAGAAAGAAAGAACATGAAAAGGAAAAGGAAAAGGAAAAGGAAAAGGAAAATTTTAATGGTGAATTCATCGTGGCATTTAAAGACTTGAAATTAATGTGTCAATAATTGCGTTGTTTAGCTTTTAAAGGGATAAAAAAAGAGATTAAAAAGAAAATTAAAATAAATGATATTAATGGTTCCGTTAAATGACAAATTTTATCTAGGTAAAAATAAGAATCGCACTCAATTCCCATCATGTCTGGGTTGTTGCAGTAAGTCAACAATGAACGATAGAAATCAAAGTCAAAGTCAAAGTCAAAGGAAGAGTTTGACTGAAACATCTTTTACTTAATTTCAAGTTCCGACTTCCAGTTCCATCAGTAAGCTTCGACGACCTGAGCTCTTTCCCAATCTGCGAACTCAACATCATCACTTGCCCATTTTTTCATTCCATCTTAAATTAAATAGTTAAAACTTTTACAAATCACAAAAACAATTCTCAAAATCATTACAAATTTCGTAGATTTTCTTTATTTTATTCTCACTTTTACATTTTTTTCCTGACTTTTTCAAATATAAAAAATATTTTCTAAAATATTTTTAAATGAACACACAGGTTTAAGTGGAAAATCGACAGGCGTCACGTGGATAATGACGTAGGAGAAGAGTGATGTAGAAATAATAGAGATATAAAGTGAATAAAAAATGTCAATTTTTAAAATATCATAAAATACTACTATATAGTTACTCTTTCTGTCCTTAAAAGATTGTTACATTTAATTTTTTTATTTTATAGTATTTAATCTATTACTCGTATTTCTTTTCATGTATGTTTAATCATTTTAAAAGTTAAATAATTCATATGTATATAATAATTTGAAGCATATATTTTTAAAATATATTATTTTATAATTTATTTTCATTGTTTATCATTATAAATATTTAAGACAAACATTAAATCTTGAAGTAAGAATTTAAATGTATACATTTTTTTGAATACGGAGGAGTATTTAATTGTAAAAGAATTAAACGTCGGTTTAAGGGTCTCATCATCAACGTGGTGGTAAATGATAATGATCAGTCTAATGATCGTGATTAGTCTAATGAATTAAGCAATTCGACCCGGCGGCGCCTCATGTTGCAAACTAATAATTACACTCAACTAACATTAGTCTCCGTTTTTTGAACAGTAAGTAAGTGAATAGTACTGTTTTGTCATTTTCTTTTCTTTGTTTCTGAACAGGTCGTTTGCCTTTTTCTTTTTCTTCCCGTTTTTACATGTCTAGGGATAATTCACGAGAAAAATTCACGTCCTCTCTCTATTTTTATCTTTGTTAACTATTCCAGTTTTAAATTAATTTTTTGCTTTAAAATGTCCTAAATTTAAGTTTTGTGGTCTATTCAGATCTTTTTCGTTCATTTTAACCGTTAAAATTGACGGTTGAGGTGAAATGACCGTTTTACCCTTAATTAATTGCTATTATACATCACAATATTTTAAACATAATCAATTCTACCCCAACTATTTTCAAACATCACATCCGCTATCCTCCACGGCTCCAACCACTCATTTCCAGCCACGTCACTTCCGTCCACTCCTCCGTCCTCCACGACTTCGACGTCAACATGGCGCCGGACGACGGCACCTCTCCTCCTCCCCATCCCGCAACATCGGTGCTTCCTCTTTCCAACTGGATTGTCGAATACATGTTGCTAATGAATAGATGGAGGAGCTCTCTTCTTCTTCTTCTTCTTCTTCTTTTTTTGCTGAGGTTTGGTTGCAATCCAAGAACAAACCGAAGCAACCAGATTGCAACCAATGAACAAAAAAAAACAGCTTCTCCTTTCGTTTGTTCGCTTGCAACAGGCACTCGACAAACCATCACCCAACCCCTTTGATTTCTTCCTCCAACCACCTTCATCTCGTGCCCAAAGGTCCACCCCACCTCCAGCTACTCACCGGTGACGTCATCATCTCTGCCAGACACCGTCAAAAGCAAGAGAAATTGCCTCAGACCCGCAAACCCAGTTTTGAAAAACTCGCTCAAATCTGACTGATCCAATTCGCAATCCACTGCCCCTCTGCCATCGACGACATCCCCTGCTCCCACCGCACCGTTGCCAAACATCTCCACCGCCAGATGGCATCGTTTCAGCTGCGACCCACCTCCGGATTCCGCCGACCCGGACGCGACCACCTGCCAGAGGTATAGCAACTGTTGTTGCGTCTGTTTTCTACAAAGTGTGAGGATTACTGTGTAAGATTTAAAAATATTTTGGGTAGAATTGAGTAAGCTTTAAGAAGTTGAGGTCTATTGTAACAATTAATGAAGGGTAAAATTGTTTTTTTATTGGGACCATTTTAAAGTAAAAAGTCAATCTATGACCGGAATAGGTCACAAAGATAAAAATAGGGACTGGGAGCGGATTTTACTCAATAATTCATGGATACCCCTTAAGTTTTAAACACTACAAAAAAAGAGACTCTCTATTGTTTGTATATGTTTTCGTATGTACAACTTTGCAACAATCGTACTACTTTTTAAAAAATTTCAAAAAACATCCTTTAATTTTATGGTTTTTCACTTCTTCTCTAACCCCTTATTTTTACGGTTTATGCATTTAAATCTAAGAAATTTTAATTTAATATATTGAACAAACATTTTACTTAAAAAAACTCTTTTCCAAACATTCTACAAAATTTCAAGAACTCTTCTATATTTTGTTAAAATTTTCAAACTTCCATGCGTTGTAAATTCACTTAATTACGTAAAGAGTCATTTTTTTATAATGTTCACATATAAATCTCAAATATTTAATATGAGTGTAGCGACGGGGTTTTCGACGGGAGTCGCCACCAATCTGTTTGGGATAGGTCGATTGGAAACCTAAACTGGTCTACGTGAAACTCGAGGGTTCGTTAGTCAATTACGTACAAAAATACAATAATTTTCATACGTCCAAAATTGGTACCACAGGTTCAATTTATTTCTTCACTTGACTTGACTTAACAAAAATGGGTCCATACAACCCAATTGAATACGAGGCAGTAGTGAGATCTAAGAGAAAGAAACAAAAAAAAAGAAGTAATAATTATTTTTTAACTCATCCCATTAAAATGTGCTGCATACATAAATCGAGAATTTGGATGAATGGATGGGAAAGAAAATGCATAAAGAGACAAATATCTTTCATCATGTCATGAATCCAAAACGCGTTCTTTAACATAAGCAATGTCATAACTGTAACATGGTGAATTATCGTGACTCAAATAAAATCATAAAAAGTAAACAAGGACTGAGTCGTAATTATACCTAACCCAAAAGCTTCTCTTCTTCCCCAAATCTGCCGATGTGCAGGCCCGAAAAAAAATCACAGCGTACGCTTCTGATAAAAAAAAATTGTATAGGAGTGCGTCGGAGACACTTGATCGTACGGGGCTGGACTTGGGTGCTGGACAGCGGTAGATCTAGGAGCAGCTCCGACAAAGAACGTGACGCGAACTTGATGAGACTACGGCCTGCCGGAAGTGCAGTCCGTTGAGTAGTCAGCAATGGGAATGAATGGACGATGACCGCAGCACACCGGAGGTTGGAACTTCTTTCTCTTTTCGCCGATCTTCTTTCTTCCTTTTCTTGTATTTTTCTTTTGTTTTCGATTGTTGCTCTGTTGATCGCTTTCTGTTTTGCTCGTTGATTTGTGCTTGTGATTGCTCTCTGTGGTTGATGATTAATAGCAAGAGTTGGGGCGGTTTCCTTCCCATGATGTCGTAAACCGTCCGATCGTGGGCGAGGCGTGGAGCAGCAATTCCGCAACCGCTCCGGTGAGGCTTCCGGCATACACGATCGTCCCCGCAACAAGAAGATTTAATGGAACAATTACGAAGTTTGTCCCCAACTTTTACAATGTTCAATTCAGTCCCCAATTTGCGTTTCATCCGCAATAATCCACTTCTTTTAATTTATTCACTTGGATCCTCGAAATCTGTCTAAGTTATTAAAATTCGGGGCAAAATTGGGTGTCAACAGCTGCCCCCTTTGCATGATTTATGAGAAATGAAGCATGCAAAGCAAATTGGCCCAAATTTTGTCCCGCGAATAACAAGAACCTTCTCGTTATTCGTGAAGAAAAGAAACTTTTCCTTTCTTCGCCTCAATAAGAACCTTCTTATCGAGTTAAATAGCGGAAACCTTTCCGCAATCCGAGGTTAAGGAACCTTCCTTACCTCAAAGCTGTGAGGTCGAGAACCTTCTCGTTTCCTCTAATAATGACGATAAATGAAGCGAAGGAACCTTCCCTGCTTCTCTCAATAAGAACCTTCCTATTGAGTTGAATAGAGGAAACCTTCCCGCGATTCGGGGCTTGGAACCTTCCTTGCCCAAAGGTGTGAGGTCGAGAACCTTCTCGTTGCCTCTAATAAAAATGACGAACGAAGCGAAAGAACTTTCTTTGCTTCTCCCAATAAGAACCTTCCTACTGAGCTTGAATAGCGAAAACCTTCCCGCTATTCGAGGCTAAGGAACTTTCCTTGCCCCCAAAAAAAAAATTACTAGGTAGAGAACTTTCTCTTTTTGCCACCTAGATTCAAGTTGCGAGGTAGGGAACCTTCCCTTTTTTCCACCTCAAATTGCTTTTCCTATCTTATCCTGTCCTGAATTTGGGTTACTAGGTAGAGAACTTTCTCTTTTTGCCACCTAGATTTGAATTGCAAGGTAGGGAACCTTCCCTTTTTGCCACCTCGAATTGCTTTTCCTATCTTATCCTGTCCTGAATTTGGGTTACTAGGTAGAGAACTTTCTCTTTTTGCCACCTAGATTTGAATTGCGAGGTAGGGAACCTTCCCTTTTTGTCACCCCAAATCGTTCTAGTAATCTTATCTAAGATTAAGGAACCAAACTTATCTTATCCTGTCATGTTTCATAGTGAACTAGAGCTTTCTCACCACTCGAGTAGAAAATGTCCACCTTCATGCTTGAAGAGGTTAAAAATTCTTCCTTACCTTTCCGATGATAACCTTATGCAACTCCTGAGATAGTAGAGGTATTCTTACCATTTCGGGATGACCACTGCTAATGGATTCTTACCAATCCGTGATGCTCAAAACTCCTTTCCGTTCCTGCTCCTGTTATGCAAAATGTCATGCATGCCATGCAAAATGTATATGAAATTTTCAAAACCTTTTTTCTTTTATCTTTTCTACTCCCATTTTCTTTCTTTTTCTTTCTTTCTTTCTCCTTGATTCTTTTGGCCTTGAAAACAATTATATGAGTGAATAATTCATTGGCCCCCAAATGTGATCATAAAATCGTCCATCCTCCTCAAATGTCTTTAAACCATATCCTTACGTCCGATCTATGCCCATTAATGTCAATGGTTGATCCTTAAAGACAACTCTTATCAATTTGCAGAGCTTGACAAAATATATGATGGTCCTTGTGTTATCATTAAAATCTGTTATTCTTTCCCTTTTCCACTTGAAGAAGTAGACTGTGCGGGGATAACGAAAGGGCTTCTTAATATGAAGGACATTTTTGGGTGGACGTCGAGGTGAAGAACGGACATCAGTTGAAATGATTTTGTAAGGTAAATGACATCCACTGATGTGGGGTTGGTGAAAAATAGGGTGATTTAGGCGAAAGGCCTTGTAATGTCACCGCTCACGACTTGACTTCTTTGAAAAACTTGGTAGCGTCCATCGCGAAATCATCGCCTTATCCAATGAGAACAACCTTAAAATGTTGCCCCCAATTTCTCGTAAAGTGTGGAATTGCTCCTCAGAAACTCGAAAAGTGGTTGATAATGCTTGAGATGTATATTGCCCCCCGGGTCATTGAGCGGGTGAAAATTGTCTTCATTCTAAACCGCCTTCGCAGGTTTTCAGTTTAGATTTCATGACTCGCCATTCTTTCATTCATCTTTTCCATCTTCTTCTTCTTTTTTTTTGCCTTTCTTTTTTTTTTCTGGGCCGGACTTTGTTTGACTTGCGTTTTTTAGTCACTTTCATGCGAGCGTAAATAGTGGTTGCTACCTAGGCCCGATTACTTCTGACTAAAATGCAAAGACAAATGGCTACTAGCGCTACTCATAACTTCAGCCCTTTTCGAGCTAAAGACAGCGGAATAGAATTTACTTTGACCCTTTTTCCTATATCTTCCTGTTCTCTTTGAGCCCTGGCTATTGATGTGTCGAAGGCCTTTTGATCTGATGATCTCAAATGCCCCCCCCCCATTTTCGGATAATGAGGTTCTTTCCTTTGAAGGAATCCTTGTGATGAATGGAAAGTCTATGGTCGAAAAGAGCTTTCTGAAGGTTTGTTTGGCCAACCCATTTTTTTTTGTAGGTGACACTTCTCAGAAAAATGAACTTCGTAATAAACGTTAAAGTGCCACACTGAAATCACTTCCATTAGATATAGCGACGTCTTCGAGATTACCACTACCAAGTCTTCTTCTGAACTCGTTGGTGACATTCTTTATGCTGGGACTGGGTGGAAGGATATTGAAAAGAGAACATGGGTTCTATGATGTGATTTTCTTAGCGAAGGATGCAAAAGTGCGCATTTTACCCATTCTCGTATCAAGGGAAATAATAACAGATATCCGTTCCAACAAAGACAATACCCTAGATTCCGGACTCAATCTAGAGAATTCGACTTTCAAGTTATATTGGCAAGCTCTCAAAGATTTGAGTGAATTCAAAGACTTCCCCAATTGATCACCAATTTGCATAGACCGACGTGTTAGGTCTAGCTTAAAGACTACTTCCGAGAAATTATATTTCCATGCCATAATCGGGGGTCATCGAACACTTCACATCATAAAATTGTTTTAAAGGTCCTTAATGTTCACATTTTTTTTCTTGCAACCAACATGCTCCCACTTTTAGAATTTGCAATTATGAGTCCCGAGAAACAAATTATTGAATGCATGAATGACGTGCAATTTTAAAGATGCGTCATTATCGGTTAGAAACAAATATGATGCATGCGAATGCCATGAGAGAAAAAGAAAAAAGAACACCAATTAGTACAGTGATAATGTACAAGTATGAATAACAAATGATGGAATTGACGATTGATGAAAGAAATGGCTCCCTTTATACAAAAATCTCATGTTTGAGTGTAGAGTCCAGTACGTGTTCCACCAAGAATTTGATATTGTCTGTTCTTTTGAATCCTTCCCACGACTAATTTGATACCTCCAGTGTTCAGACTTGATCCTATCAAATCAATTCATGCTAACCACAATCCACACAAATTATAGCATATGACACGTTTGCAAAGCCAACGATGAAATAATGAGGTTATTTACATAGAAAATGTTACTGATTCACCTCAAGCAAATGTCGTGTGTTCTATTCGGGTCAAATCTAGTGGAAGGAACTGTGGTCATTATATGCACGGGTGGATTTCGAAAGAAAGGTCAAAGGTAGGTTCCCGAATCCCTTTTACTAAGTTCTATCGAACTAGAAAAGGCCCAATTCCTTACCCACGAGGGTTATGTAAGGAAGGATTAATTCGGGTCGTGGCTTTCGCGGTTCCATTGGGTGACTACCGCCACACCCGAACAACGCTACTAACCACTACGGTTTAGAGAAAGCGCGGTGACTATTGCCACACACGACTAGCCTATCCCGGGTGTTTCACAAAAACGAGGTTATGAGGAGCTCGGGAGGAGAGCTCGAAAATGCATGCTTTGTGTGGTGCGTGAGATACAATATATACAATGAAAACACCACACATAAAAATAAAATAAAAATCAAATCAAGTGAAGAGATAAAAAAATCAAACCCTTGATGTGGCCAGACTGTCCCCAGCGGAGTCGCCAGCTGTAGCGACGGGGTTTTCGACGGGAGTCGCCACCAATCTGTTTGTGATAGGTCGATTGGAAACCTAAAAGGTCTACGAGAAACTCGAGGGTCCGTTAGTCAATTACGTACAAAAATACAATAATTTTCATACGTCCAAAATTGGTACCACAGGTTCAATTTATTTCTTCACTTGACTTGACTTAACAAAAATGGGTCCATACAACCCAATTGAATACGAGGCAGTAGTGAGATCTAAGAGAAAGAAACAAAAAAAAAGAAGTAATAATTATTTTTAACTCATCCCATTAAAATGTCTGCATACATAAATCGAGAATTTGGATGAATGGATGGGAAAGAAAATGCATAAAGAGACAAATATCTTTCATCATGTCATGAATCCAAAACGTTCTTTAACATAAGCAATGTCATAATCAGTAACATGGTGAATTATCGTGACTCAAATAAAATCATAAAAAAGTAAACAAGGACTGAGTCGTAATTATACCTAACCCAAAAGCTTCTCTTCTTCCCCAAATCTGCCGATGTGCAGGCCGAAAAAAATCACAGCGTACGCTCGATAAAAAAATTGTATAGGAGTGCGTCGGAGACACTTGATCGCACGGGCTGGACTTGGGTGCTGGACAGCGGTAGATCTAGGAGCAGCTCCGACAGCAACGTACGCGAACTTGATGAGACTACGGCCTGCCGGAAGTGCAGTCCGTTGAGTAGTCAGCAATGGGAATGAATGGACGATGACCGGCAGCACACCGGAGGTTGGAACTTCTTTCTCTTTTTCTGCCGATCTTCTTTCTTCCTTTTCTTGTATTTTTTCTTTTGTTTTCTGATTGTTGCTCTATTGATCGTTTTCTGTTTTTGCTCTGTTGATTTGTGCTTGTGATTGCTCTCTGTGGTTGATGATTAATAGCAAGAGTTGGGGCGGTTTCCTTCCCATGATGTCGTAAACCGTCCGATCGTGGGCGAGGCGTGGAGCAGCAATTCCGCAACCGCTCCAGTGAGGCTTCCGGCGTACACGATCGTCCCTGCAACAAGAAGATTTAATGGAACAATTACGAAGTTTGTCCCCAACTTTTACAATGTTCAATTCAGTCCCCAATTTGCAGTTTCATCCGCAATAATCCACTTCTTTTTAATTTATTCACTTGGATCCCTGAAATCTGTCTAAGTTATTAAAATTCGGGGCAAAATTGGGTGTCAACAATGAGGATACTTAAATTCAACTTACTTTTTATACCTTAGACACCTACTATATTTTGTTAAATTTTGAAACAAACCATGCGTCTCAAATTACTTAATTACGTAAAGAGTCATTTTTCTTTATAGTGCTCACATATTAATCCCAAATATTTAATATGAGAATACTTAAGTTCAATTTACTTTTTATACCTCAGACACCTAAATTTGCGTGAAAAGATAATATCAACAATGCAATAAATTTTGAAATTTCAAGTTTTTTTGTGAGTAAAATTCCAATTACTTCTAATTGAATGAACTGTGTTATAAAAGTCAAAATGTCTAATTAATATGGTTACTTTTATGATATTCTATTTTACATTACCACATGGAAAACCCTTAACAACATTTACCATCAACTTTTTAACCCTGCTCAGAGGAGAAAATATGTTATAATTTCAGAAGTTTTCATTCAACAGTTCAATTTTTTTCATTGTCCCTGCCGAGGAGTGCGGGTGGCAAAGGAAACTATTATAAAAAAAAAGTCTATGTGGAATTATCTAAAGTAACTTGAATTTGAATTTTCATCATTTTATCTTGTTTGTGTTTGATAATAGTTTTTTCAAAGTAGTTGTTGCGTTTTGAAAAAAAACTATTAATAGTATCTTTTTGAGTTTAACAGTTAACTGTTTGATCTCAATCATTAAAAATTATCTAAAATGATGAAGCTAATTAAAACAGTTATTTCCCAAATGAACAATGTATTTAGGGAGATGTTATTTACCAACTAGTTGGAAAAACCACTAGTTGTGTTATGTGTGTAAATACCTAATTAGAAGAGTATTTTAATCTTTAAAATTGTTAGTTAGTTAGTTAGTTAAATTAGTTAGATAGTGTTAGAATTAGCTAGTGATTTTTCCAACTAGTTGGTAAATAACATCTCTCCTGTATTTAGCTGCTTAGGTTTCAGGAAGGAAAGAAACCGGTTGCAGGAAATCAACTGAAAGAAGAAATCGAAAATTTCAAGTACGAGGAGTTGAGCAAAATGAATTGAGCCGGAAAAAGGAAATTGACTAGTCTTTAGCTATATTAAATACCCACTCCATCTAAAATTGAGTATTCAATTACCACATTTATCTTTTTTTAAGGCAAATCAGCTTATATTAAACCAATAAAAAAGCAATCAGACTTCAAACATTTAACGATATAAATACCTACTAGAGAAATAAAAGATCTTAAAGGGAAAAAACATAGAAGTTTCCGATTGTCTGTAGAATGCAGCGGATCCTTCGAAGAAGCTAGCAGAGGCCTTCCAATTCAAAGCCTAAAGGCTTGAACGCGCTAGAGTTACTTATGGAAGATTTGGTATGCACGAACCAATTCCATCAAAGTATGCCAGCCAACAGACACATAAACCAGCAATTATTCGCTTATTTCTAAAAAAGCATGAATAAAAATAAACTAGAACAAACACAACGAAAGAAGATCAAAATCCGCAGGAAGGAATGTACCTGATTGGTCGAAGCCCCAGTACATTCCAAAACCCATAACTCATGGATCTGGGATGCTTGTGCCCAGTGACAGAACCAGGAATTGGAGGTCGAGGGGGCTAGATGGGCACTGTAGCTTAATATTACCTTTGTCCCCTTTTTATCGTAACGTTTGATTTTCCAACTTTTAATTTATAAGTTTACTTCTTTAACATTTTTAGATATAAATTTACAAATTTTAGCAAAAAATAATAATCTAATGTGTCTAGGTTCTAAACTTATTGTTTCAAAATTTTTTATACCTCAAATTAATGTAGATAAATCGAATTCAAAAGAATATCAAAAGCCAAAATATTGTAACAATAAAGGGACGAATGAAGTCAATCACGAGTGATAGAACCAAAACAAGTAGTACAAAATCTCCAAATTTTGCACAAATATCACAAATTAGTACAGATTTATGCAATTTAGATCCAAAACAGGACTTGGATTGGAATTTGGAAGTATAATTGAATAATTTGGTAAAGTGAATGGAAAAAACTAATAAGAATTTGGTAAAAGAAACAACTAGCAAATACCAATGAAAAAACATAATAATAATAATAATAATAATAATAATAATAATAACAATAATAATAATGAAAAATAAATGTATTCATAACCACTTAAACAAAGTTACAAAAGAAAAGTACTGAATTACACAATTCAAAGTGTAAAACTAAAACTAATAAAGTAATAATAATAAGTTAAAGGGTAAAAACTTATCTAAGTGGTGGGGATGTGTGGAGTCGTGGGAAAAGTGGAACATGTAGATGTAGGCTTGTATTTAAAGTAAGTTATGGATGTGCTAATAATATATGAAATTGGGTTGAGTTGGGTTGAGTTTTAATTTTAATTGGACTTAAATTTTATTGAATTTGATAGATGGGGCTAATGGGTAAATTACAACATTAATCCTAATATTTATGCACTATATACCTTATACCCCTTCAACTAATGGGGGGTGCAGCCCCCTCCTGTCATAACACACTCTGAAACTCCCATTCGTTTGCAAAAGTATTGAGACTCGACTTCATGCAACACGGCCATGGTTGGAACAAGTTGAACCTGTTATGAAATCCATACCAAACAGGATAGAGAGATCGACACGGAAATGACCGAGCAATAGATTGGAACATGAAAAGTAAATTGATTGGAAGGAACATTTTGATTGAAGAAAGCAAAGGGGTGTTGCTAGGTTAATATAAGAGATATAGAGAGCGGCTGCTAGGGTTTGAAGCCTTTATATTTACATTTACCTTTAAAAAAAATACTAATTGATACTATATGGGACTCTGGAGTTTCAGAGCCTCAGCTTGTATAATACACAATTTATTTACCACATAACACATCCATACATACGAGTATGTTTTAACGAAAAAGGGAAAACAAAAATGATAAGCATGACGAGGTAAGAATCATCATCAATTGAATGAGGTCATACATAGCATCGTCATATCGTTCTCCTCATCTTCGGACTCTTGCTTCCTCTAAAAAGAATTAGTGACAATTGCTGTCATTACGTCCTTTCAAATTCGAAATCATTTACATAGTGATACAATGCATCACTAATACTCCCTCCGTCCCCAAAAGATTGAAAGATTTGGTTGGGCGCGGAAATTAAGGTGAATGTGAGATTTTTAATAAGTTTACTTAATTGCCCTTTGATTGAAAGTGCACAAAAAATGAGGTAGAAAAAGTAAAGATAAAGTGGGGATAATTTAGTAACTTTAAGAGTGAGAAGTTTTCTTTTTAAGGAAAGTGATCAATTTTTCTGGAACAACCCAAAAAAGAAATGTGTTCAATTTTTCAGGGACGGAAGAAATAAGAAATTTTTAGCTAATGAAAAGACCAGCAGTATGTAGACACTTTTCTGGCTGCGACAAACGACAAATTCTAAGCATTATTATTAGTAGCGTGACGTGATCGATACTCGTGCAAAATGATATCATGCTTCATTCATATAAGGGCATTCACATTAATTTGGACAATAGAGTATATATAAATTCAGTTAGTATTATTAGATAATACATGTGCCCAAAACTAATAAATTTAGGGACTAATATGTAAGTTATAATAAAATTATGATTTCTTATAGCATTTGGAATTCAAATTGTATTAGAATTACTCATTGCCTATAAATATATCATATGTGGAACAGTTCCTGATGATAATATTCTCTACAGAAAACCCTAACTTTCCATGAAATATTCGGTCCAATTCCACTAGCACGGAATCATCGGAGTGGTGTGTTGATCATCTGGATCAACCTTCGAGTAGTCGCACTTGAGGCTCTACAATGTGAACCAGGTTTTATCATTCTGAATATATACTTTATGCTTCCGCTGCGTGCATTTGATGCTATGCAAATTGATCCGTATATTATCTAACAGTGGTATCAGAGCCTAGTTATGTTATAATTCTAGCATGGCTATGTGATTTTGATGATTAAATTTGTTTAAGACATTGAAATTGCATGAACCCTAGGTCATAATGTGGTATATTCTTTGATTGAAGACATTATTTGATGATTGTTGTTGCCGGGAATCATTGATAAACATAATTTTTGGGCTAAAATCAAAGATTTTGAATGATTTAAGAGTTAAATCGCTAATCTAGGTAATTAATTGTTAATCCCGAGTTAATCTTGATTTTTGAATTTTCGATCCGAACATCAATCGTCGAATTTGATGCATGGGTTTTGTAGAGAAAGTGTTTCTCATCAAAAGCCCTCTATCAATTTGTTCGGATTGCTATGGGGAATCATCCAATTTCGAGAATTGTTCTCGGTGAAGGTTAGCTTTTGGGTTATGAACCCTAACTCTAATTGTTCAAAATTGGACAAAATTGAGGATGAATGGTCGTTGATTGGTGTAGCCCGAGGGTCGGGCTAAGTAGAGGAGTAAAACCTCACCACCGAAGCCGGCGGTTTTCAAGCCGGAATCGTTTCGGGAAGGGAGCTCCGTGAACTCGGGATGCAAGGAGCTACGGCGGGCTTCACGGACAGCGGTGGTTAGGGTTATGGCTGGAGTCCGCGCTCCACAACGGTGGCGCTGCAGGTGGCGGATCAGAGCAGGAATCGAAGAAGGAAGCAACCCGATTGGATTGCAGACGGGTCTCGGGGCGAGTTTGACCTGGCCCGTTGACTCTAATAGGTGGGTTTGACCCACTAGCCTCCTTCAGCCGCCTGGTCTTTCCTCCTTTGTGCAAATAAGGACCTATAGTTTTGAAAAGTTCAAAATTTGAAAGGTTCTTAAGAAATTGATGTGATCTATCCCCGAGATTTTAATTATTGTTCAAATTATGACTTAATTTTCTGAAGAGTTCAGAAATTTGGAAAAATCTTAAGGAATTGATAGGACCAATCCTTGGAATTTTATTTTCAATTAAATTAAGGACCTAAAATACTAAAGAGTTCAGAAGTCTAAAAATTCGGAAAGAATTGATAGGATCAGCCCATGGAATTTTAATTCCTATCAAATGAAGGACCAAATGTTTTTGAAAAGTTCAAAACTTAACAATTTAAGTCTAGGATCGATGAGATTGATCCACAAATTTTCTGAAAATGTTCAGATTCGTCCCAAAACTTTCTAGTTTGACTAGATTGGTCAAAAACTTTTGAGAAAAGTTTAGAATAGTCCTCAAATTTTCTAGTAAGACCAAAAAAGATACAAAAGTTTTGTTCAATATCCAGATTAACCCTTGTATTTTCAAAGAGTTTGAAAGTGTAAAACACTACGTAGAGAAGCCAATGATTTACTGCGGCGGAGGCCGCAGTGAGGCGGTTTCTCTACGTAGTGAAAGTTACACAATTCTTGCTAATAAAATTGTTTTATTAAGTGAGAGTTTTTTTATTTTTATAATTAGTATGTTACATTTTTTGTTTACATGCTTGTGATGATTCTATATATGAGATGCATGTTTAGTCTTATAAATTTGACTTGTGATGTTTAATTCATGGGATGAATTCTATGATTAAAACCCTAACACTTAGAAAAAGTTTCAAGTTTAATTTTAAGTTGAAAGCGAAAAATCAAAGAGTTTGGTTAATTGTAGCCTTTCCATCATACTTAATGATATGAGATTTTGTTATGTTTAATATGGATTGACAATAAAATTTGGGGCATGCTAGATGTGGAAAATTATATTGTTAAGATATACATGAGATGTGCGTAGGGTGATGAAAATTTAATGTTATCGCTAATAAAATTTAGGGGCATTATCTTTTTATCATACTTGTGCAGATAGTGGTTGACTTAACATTATTTGCATAAGGGCGCTAATAAAATTTAGGTTTATGCAAATATGAGGCTAAACAAAATGAGGGTCACATGAGATATGATTAACGAGAGTTGTTTATCTTTGTCTATTGTAGGATCGCCAATAAAATTTGGGCTTATGATAGATAGCGATTGAGCATCATTCCTACTACCAAAGACTTTATTTGTTAAAGGTGTCGAATTTTGTCTAAATTAGTGGGAGGATAATTTGTGAATTTAATACCTTATTTATAAATTTACATGTTGATTGAATGTTTGCCTATTGCTTATTGCTTGTATTATAGAGTTGTGAAATCTAGTATGGTATGTTTATGATTTCTATAGAAATGTTTTTGGATAAACAAGTTTTTTGGTCTTAATTATTCAACTTGGTTGGTGATTGCGAGAATGGTTCTAGATCTTGAGAAGATCACCTATGTGCTAACAAGTACATGCTCCACCGATCACTTTAAGGTATTTATACCTAGAAATGAAACTTTGTGAAAGTGGAATGGCTTGATGATCCTAAGACAAATTGTTATGTGATAACATACATGTCTAATGATCATCAAGAAGAAGCATGTGAGACATACTGGTTTGATATATCTTCATTTGAAAATGTTGTGTGGTGAAGAAATCCAACATAAAGTTATTGGATATCTAAAATATTTTTCATGACCCATATGATGAAAACTCTTTAGTTCATGAACATGGACTAAAGATGAATAGTCTAATTGGAAAACTTTCCAAGTTGGATGTGTAAATAGATCAAGAATTTTGATTCATCTAATGGTTCTAAATCCAAAAACTTGGAAAAGAATAGTTTTTTAGAGAACCAAAAGTTGAAATAAATAGGTGGTGTGAATAAAAGAAAAACATTAAACCAAACAGTTGAATGATTAAGGACCATGCTTCCATTGTAGATTATAATGGCATAGGAAGAAGGTTTGCAAGTTCTATCTTACAAGATGGAAATAGAAAAGTTATATTTCAAACATGTTCTTTGTTGAGGTTATTCTTTTGATTAACACCTAATGGTCCGAGACTTATGAATTGAGGATTTCATCCTCCTTTTGAATTTCGCCGACCGCAATGTTCCGGGAATTTTGAATTGAGGATCTTGTCATCCTCCTTTTGAATTTCTCGGACCCAATGGTCCGGGACTTATGAATTGAGGATTTTGTCATCCTCCTTTTTGCTTTTTATGATGATGTCGTCGACGTATACTTCGAGAATCCTTCCTATCTGGTTAGAGAAGACTTTATCCATCAACCTCTGGTAAGTTGCTCCGGCATTTTTGAGCCCAAAAGGCATCCTGATGTAACAATGTGTACCGGAGTCACTTATGAAGTCTTCTCTTCGTCTACTGGATTCATCCGGATCTGGTGATATCCACTGTAGGCATCAAGGAAACTAAGTCGTGCATGACCGGTAGTGGAATCCACGAGTCTATCGACCGGGAGTGTAGGATACGAATCCTTTGGACAAGCGTCTTTCACATTCGTGAAATCAATGCACATGCGTAGTTTGTCACTGTCCTCCCGAGATGCTATTACGGGATTGCTCAACCATTCGGGGTAAGATACTTCTCTTATGACTCCCGCGTCGAGAAGCTTCGAGATTTGTTCTTTGATGAAATTTTTTTTGAATGGGTGCATTTGTTTCTCTTCTTCTGCCTTACGGGTCTAGCGTTCGGATCGACGTGCAAACTGTGTTGGATTACATTCGGGTCGATCCCGGGCATATCACTTGTGGAGTAGGCGAAAAGATCTTTATTCACTTTTACCACCTTCCTTGAGAGGTAAAAGATGTCTCCTTAATGAATGTCACTTTTCTAGAGAAAATGTTTCTACTAGATGAGAAAGTTGGACATGCGGTAGATCTTGAAAGTTGTCAAAAATCATAAATACATAATCCATAAGATATGGAAGTAGAGAAAGTAAATGAACCCACTAGATTGTCTAGTACACTAGAAATTCTTGGATCTCAAAGGAGATTAAAGCATTCTAAAAGGCTAAATCTCATGTTAAAGATAATATGATTAGTCTTCACATTGATACAAATCCAAGAAGCTACGAAGAAGTGATGAAAGTCATCAATTCGAGAGAATGGCTAGGAGTCATGAATTTCTAAAATGTACTTCACTCATTCTAACAAAGTATGGACTTTACTGGATCTAATAAATGTGTAAGACATGTTTATTGTGAAGCGGTCTACAAGCATAAGCTTGGAAAAAAGTGAGAAAGTGGAGACTTATAAAGCATAATTGATTGTTAAATTTATTCTTAAATACAAGAGTTGACTTTGAAAAAAAATTTAACCAATTATTATGCTTAAGTCCATTTGGATATTGCTTGCTAATGTCACATAGTATGACTATGACATAGAGAATGTGATGTGAAAACTATATTTCTTATTTGATATCTTGAGAAGAAATCATTATGGAGACTGTAAGTTTTCACCTCAAGTGGGAGTAAACGGATGGTCTGTATACTTCAAGATTAAAGTGAGCATCTCAAAGTTAGAGCATTCATTTTTTATGAAATAAACAAATTGTTTGATTTTCTCATAATATGAATGAGATGTGTGTACAAGAATTTTTAGTAGGAGTTCATTGTTATTTCTAATGTTTTTATGTTGATGATGTACTTCTCATTGGGAATGATCGTGTAATCAACTAAATAATGGTTTTTCATTATTTTCTCCATATAAGTTTTGAATGAAACATTTTATTGATAATCTATAGAGATAGATCTAATGAAATGTTTAACTCATTCTTACACATGTAAATAGATAAATTGTTATGCTTAAGTGGGAGTAAACGGATGGTCTGTATACTTCAAGATTAAAGTGAGCATCTCAAAGTTAGAGCATTCATTTTTTATGAAATAAACAAATTGTTTGATTTTCTCATAATATGAATGAGATGTGTGTATAAGAATTTTTAGTTGGAGTTCATTGTTATTTCTAATGTTTTTATGTTGATGATGTACTTCTCATTGGGAATGATCGTGTAATCAACTAAATAATGGTTTTTCATTATTTTCTCCATATAAGTTTTGAATGAAACATTTTATTGATAATCTATAGAGATAGATCTAATGAAATGTTTAACTCATTCTTATACATGTAAATAGATAAATTGTTGAAAGAGATCAACATAGAAATATCCGAGAGTGGATATATTCACATGTGTCTAATGTATGCAGTACTATGTACAAGACATGATATCATATGTTGTGAGCGTCACAAATAGATATCAACACATTCCACGTAAGATACATTGGAAGAGTATGAAAAATATCTATGACACTACGTAGAGAAAACTTCATCTACTGCGGCCAAACCCGCAGTAGAGCCGCAGTAGTTACTGCGGGAGAGGCCGTAGTGCTTGCCGTGGTAAAATCCTCCACAGTTCGTTTTCCACTACGGTCATGGCCGTAGTAGCTACTGCGGCCTTACTACGGCCATGGCCGCAGTAACCAGTTTGAATAATTAAAAAAAAGTGGACAAATCCGGATGAATGTTCATCCGAATTCGTCATATGAACCCAGAAAAACGTAGAACACATTGCAAACAAAACGCATTTTACGTTAAATGGGGTGTGAGAAGAAACAGAGGAAGAAGAAGAAGAAGAAGAAGAAGAAGAAGAAGAAGAAGAAGAAGAAGAAGAAGAAGAAGAAGAAGAAGAAGAAGAAGAAGAAGAAGAAGAAGAAGAAGAAGAAGAAGAAGAAGAACAAGAAGAGGAAGAGGAAGAATAGAGAAAAAACGGAGAAGATGAAGAAAAATTGTGCGGCGGATGAAGAGAAATGAGAGTTTAAACCCTAAAAAAAATTACTGCGGCCTTACTGCGGCCAAGGCCGCAGTAATCTTACTACGCCATTTACTGTGTAAATAGGCTTACTGCGGCCCAAACCGCAGTAAGGGCCGCGGTAGCTTTTGTCCTCCCCGCGTAGTGTGAGTACTTAAGAAGTACTAAGGATAATTTCATAAGTTTTGAAGGAAATAAGCTGAATTGAGAATGCTATAGAAATTCAGGTTATCACTCACATGTAGATTACCTGAAATTCTTGTTAGGGTACATCTCAACCCTAAGCTAGAAGAGTTATGATGGAAGAGTTCCACATAAGTGACCATAGTATAGATATACCCAATAGTTGAGTGTAACTAATGGTTTTCATCCAAAAGTTGGGTGTAATTCCTAGCATTGTTAATCTAATCATGATGAAGAATTATTACACTGTTAACATGATACAAACAAAATGGATATGAAAAAACATCTTGAGAATATGAAATTTAATGTAGCAAATTAAGGTAGATTTGTTACAAGCATGTAAGTGTTATATGGTATTCAATCAATATTACTATAAATGCATTACTTTCTTTATCAAAATTGGGTTCAAATTTTGGTAAAGCCCATAGATCAATAGGGCATATGAAGTATGGTCGTGCATAGGATGACGATCATGAAATATGCTCCTTGTGAGACATGATCTTAAATGTTCCTATGTTCCTAGTCATAGAGTTTCTATGAATGGACAGTAGTAACTCGGATAGACTAGTACATATGATGCATGCTTTCGAGAAAAGAATGTCTCATTTCATGGACATTGGTGTGGAGACACTAGTGCATATATGTAGGTGCCCATTACAGGAATGAGTTCACTAAACTAACCCGCTTGAAAATTCTTATATGGAAATATTTGATCACCGAATATGATTTTTCATGTTACAATTATGCTTAATAATCCTTTGACTTGAGACATCATGGTAGGTTTGTGTATGACATATTATATTTTAATCTTGTCCCGATTCTAAGGAATCACAAAAAGGGATAAGTATTGGGTATAATCTTTTTCATATATGGAATCTTGTGAATGTCAACAAAGGATCCATCATTTGTCATTAAGACAAGAGAATGATCTATGTTTTCCTTTAAATTATGACTTGGAAATCCTTGGCCAAGGTGAGATGACTAGAAAAGAGTATTCTAGTTCATAGAGTAAGTTATGATTTTGGAATTGATGCATAGTTATTGAACGGTTAGGGATTTCGGTTATCCATACCCTAAGCTCAATCGGTACATTGTTTGATAGAAGGATCGTATTGTACGGTAATTGTAATTGCAAAGGTTCGATGTACATTCACCTAATCTGGGTCTTCATCGCATGTTGTTGGACGTCAACCATGATTTGTAGGACTTCTTGGAATGTGATCATTTCAACAAATATTAACTAAGTGTTAGTTAATTGATAATTCAAGAGTTTAATTATCAAAGGTTTAAGTACCTTATAAGATCACAAGGGTTGTGGCCCTACTACTGGCATTTGGTGAACCTAAGGGGTCACACACACAAGGTCGATTACATCCACATCCGTGAGAGAGTTTAATTGACTTTTGGACAAGTGGGAGATTGTTAGTATTATTAGATAATATATGTGTCCAAAACCAATAAGTCTAGGGACAAATATGTAAGTTCTAATAAGATTAAGACTCCTTATAGCATTAAGAATTCTAATTGGATTAGAATTACTCATTGCCTATAAATATATCAGATGTGGAACAGTTCCTGATGATGATATTCTCTACAGAAAACCCTAGCTCTCCAAGAAACATCATGTCCAATTCCGCTAGCACGGAATCATCGGAGTGGTGTGTCGATTGTGTGGATTAACCTTAGAGGAGTCGTATTTGAGGCTCTACAATGTGAACCAAATTCCATCATTCTGATTATATATTTTATGCTTCCGCTGCGTGGATGTGGTGCTATGCAAATTGATCCATATATTATCTAACAAATTCATACTAATAGAGCTAGTAGGTTTCAATTAATTGTGTAATGTACGTAGCCCAATCAAGGATATATACAGGGTTTTGCACCTTTTGCTTATAAACAAGCACAAAGTAACCAAAAACAAACAGTACTTTTACACAAGTTCTTTTTTTCTTTTTGATAAGGTATACACAATTTCTAATAAGTATTACGACGCTACATTTTTTTTAAACATTTATAAACTAGTTCTCTCGATTCAACATATTACGGTAAGTAGTCGATCGATTCGGGCAATAATTTAAGAATAGTCTTAGACTCTTAATTAATTAAACGTGATAAATTGAATTTTCTGTGAAGATTATTTCTTTACTACGTACGTACTTCCTTGAAAGGTTCGTTGGTTTCTCTTGTTACTCGAACAGTATCAATAATTCATCTCGATTAATTAAGAAAAATGTTCACTAACTTCAAAGAGGAAGCCGCAGGTAACAAAAAAATGATCAAGCCGAGAAATAATTGCCAGAAAAGTTATTGAGGTATATATATAGCGTCTGCTGTTTAATTATGAGCGAAATTTTGCTTCAATCTAGGAAGTACTTCAGCATACGTGACATAGTATTGGCTCGTGTCATCACTATTAAATATGGGATTGTCACTATTTATTACAGGGTGATAATCCATAATTAATAGTGATGGTTTCAATCAATATTAATATGACATGTATGTAGGAATGAAGACTTGAATATATTTTTCCGAATTTTTTAAAACTATTTATCTTTGTTAAAATTTGAGTCAAACATTGAACCTTGAAACAACAAATTCAAATGGTGGAGTCTTTCACGGATGGATGGAGTATATTACTACTATCTCCGTCCCTTTTTAATAGTTACGCTTCTTTTTCAGTATCTAATCTATGTATTTTTTTTCTTCAATGTTTTGATATATAAAGTTAAGTAGCTTATATACATAAGTTAAATCAATGTGTTTAGTTTCTAAAAATATTTTTTTAAAATTCTTTTAACAAATTCTTTCTAATAAAATATTGAGTTAAACAAAAATGTAAAAGTCAAATGTAACAATTAAATAGAGACTGATGAAGTATAATCCCACTCTACAATGAAAAGCACATGAAACTTTATTAGCAGCCACCAAAAACAAATTAAATGTTGTAAATATATTTTCACGCCGACTACAAAAGAACCATTTCCATGCAAAACAAGACCGATTTGTGTCGGCAGAAAAGATCCAATCAATAAATTAAGGACAGCAACTTGTAGTTGTAGTTCTCTTTTCCAATTTCTAGTTCTCCTTTTATATAGGAGTATTTCCTTTTTCTATATCATGTCAAGCAATTAAAAAATAGCATTAATTTATCAACTTGGTTTGGTAAAAACAAAGAATGACAAGGCAGCTAGCTATCTAGCTAATCATGCATGCATCATGCATGAGCATTTATTTCAAAGAGCTGCCCACCGGTACGCAGGAGCTGTGGCTCAACGTTTTGATCTATTAACCATTTCGAGCCCCGAGCCCGAGTCTGATTAGATTTGAGCTGAGCTGAGCCGATTAAATTCGAGTTCGAGTTTGTGAAATTTAAGAATATTTTATTAAATTAATTTAATATATTTCAATTTTTTCGAGCTTCACAAACCACTTTGAGCCTTATCGGACCGAACTATATAATCGAGCCTAAACGAGTTGGCCGCTAATCGAGCCTCATGAGCTTTCTAGCCGAGCTCAAAGGTGTCACAAGTCGAGCTCTATGAGGTTCGAGCCGAGCTTGTGCCGAGCCTGATTTTCACGAGCTCGAGCCTGTCAAGTTCGGGCTCGGCTTGGCTCGATCTCACCCCTAGGTGGACTTGAAGAAATAATTTGAGTCAAGGTGGAGATTGTTGGTTTGTGACTCAAATTAAAGAATGGAGGACCAAACATGTTATTGTCCAAAATTTGAAGAATTCAAGTTAGTTAAGGATTATGATTATTTAGTGCAAGTGTGTGTGAGTTAGGAAAACTAGCTAGACTAGGATTTGGTTTGCCTTGGTAGTCTATTTCTTTTAGGGTTAGGATTTGTTCGAGGAATATAAATAGGTGGTACTGTATAGGCTGGTTTAAAGAGGAGAGAGATAGCCGCATCACTTGTTGGCTTTGAGAGAGCCGCAAGTGTTGTTGCGTGCCGGTGAGTATTTGTGTGTGAGATTTGTTTGTGTGATTAGCCGGTGATTGCTAATCTAGGTGGAGTGCTTTGTCAGGTTGAGAGAATTAGTGATTGTAATTGTTGAATTGAGATTGATAGTAAAAAAAGCCATAGAATTGTCACAGTGAAAAAGTTTTGTGTTATTTGCTCATGCTTCCAAACCCCAACATCACAACCACCATTACGACCGCCCATGTTTCCACTTAATTCATGGAGTACTTACACTACATATTGGTTTAAATCCAATTTAATATAATACATATATCTATTGTAATTAGTTCTTCTACCGGATACTATATAATGGCAGATTAATCAAATTACTTAAACCGAGAATAAAATGTAGGAGTAAAATTTTACATATCACATAAACTACTCAATTCAATGGATTATTATGTTTAAGTTATTTTCAGTTTAATTTAGTCGATTACATCATTTATTTGAATGGGACATTGAAATGTAATACTCCATCCGTCCCAAAAGTAATGCAATGTTGTTTTTTTAGCATTTAATCTATGATTTTATTTCTCTATCAATTCAAATTAGAAATTTGAAACTTTTATATACAACAAATAAATTGATGTCTTAACTTTATGAATATTTTTTTTTTATTTTTTTCATTAAAAAATAATATAGATAAATTGAAATCGAATTGACATCAAAAGACAACTGTTGTGTTACTTTTAGGATGGAGGGAGTATTAAATTAAGAGTATTTTTTTATGAACATATAAGTATCTAATTTTAGCGTAATGTTTTTTTAAAAAAAATCATTGACTTTAACCAATGACTTAAATTCAATAAGCAAGCCAAATACTAGCTCGATCGCTAGGTAGCTAGAATTGCATGCTTGGCTGGAACAAGTCCGACCGGATATTCTCATTATGTGAGGTCGATTTCATGGTGGATGAGGAGCTAGCTAGAGGAATTGCTTGGCATGATGATGATGATGATGATGATATGAGTGATGTGCGGGTGCCTTTCCATTCTCTCATTGTCCATTTCATTACCACAACATAACTACCTTGTCAGTGTTGTAGTCGTAGAGAAGGCTCATTTTAGCTAAACAATAGGTTAGTTCGATCTTCAGCCATATATAACTAATTTGCCTATGAAATAGTAAATGTTAGGCGGACGATTTAATCCCAAAAAACAGAAATTCATCAACCAAAAAAATAATAAGGATTGATGGGTTCGCAAAAAAAAGGATCGATGGGTGCGCTTAATGGTAATGACCTAGCAGATTAGCCCAAATCCGAGACGCTTGTTAGGGAATCTTTGGAGTTATTGTAGCAGTAATGGTAGTGATGATGTCGATTATGACGTTGGAAGGGGTATTTAAAGTGTTGGGGTTGATATACGAAAGGATAGTTGACGGTTACGATGAAACCACACGTATCATGTCACTTGAGAGCCTAACGTACTAGGAATGGACACGTAAGGGGAAGCTTCCCACATGGCAACGGAGGTTATTAGAGCGTCATGCATGTGTGGGCCGGTTGACATGAACCGGTCCAGTTCGGGTGTGTTCATGGACTCTCGTATGCGAGGTTGGTGACGGCTAGGGTCTCTCGTACGTGAAGCTCTCGCGAGAGTAGTCATGGTCACGGGCTGAGACGACTTTCTATGGCCAAAAAGGTAATGCCCAAGACCAGACTATAAGCCCAATGTCTCAGCCGGAATGTATAGGGGCTCACCACTACTATTATAAAGTTTCATAACATGTACTATTATACTCTTGAAATATCCAACTAATAATATTGCATCAAACACTAAGTGTTTATTGGGACGAGGGTAGCGGGCAATCCGCTACCTTTCCCGTTACCACGGTAGCGAGAATGTCCGCTACCGTCACCGTTACCTTTTAAGCCGTTTCTCTTGGATTTCGCGTTACTATCTCGCTACCAATGGTAAGAGGCATGGTAGCGGGTGGTCCCCTATCCCAAAGCCACGTGGGCGCTACCAGCAGACACACTACATCGAGGAGACGGTTTCTATTGCGGCCCACCACGCAGAGAGCATAAGAAGACCGCGGATGGACCGCATGATAGATGCCGCAGAAATATTGGTGCGATAAATATTGGCCGCAGTAGAATGATTTTTTATTTTAAAAAATGGATGAATCCGGATGAATATATTCATCCGGATTCATCCACAATTCCAAAACCCAGATTTTGGATGAATGGTGACCAAGTTGCGGCATCGGTGATGGAGCGGTGGTGGTGGAGCGGCGATATATGGTTGAGCGAAGAAGAAGAAGAAGAAGAAGAAGAAGAAGAAGAAGAAGAAGAAGGCGAAGAAGAAGAAGAAGAAGAAGGCGAAGAAGAAGAAGAAGAAGGCGAAGAAGAAGAAGAAGGCGAAGAAGAAGAAGAAGAAGAAGAAGAAGAAGAAGAAGAAGAAGAAGAAGAAGAAGAAGAAGAAGAAGAAGAAGCCGAAGAAGAAGAAGAAGGCGAAGAAGAAGGCGAAGAAGAAGAAGAAGAAGAAGAACAAGAAGAAGAAGAGGAAGAACAGAGAAAAACGGAGAAGATGAAGAAGAATTGTGGAGAAGATTGTGCGGCGGATGAAGAGAAATGGGAGTTTAAACCCTAAAAAAAAGTTAGTGCGGCCTTACTGCGCTAGCAACTACGCCATTTACTGCGTAAATGGGCTTATTGCGGTTACCGCAGTAGCTCTTGTCCTCCCCACGTAGTGACAACTGGTAACGCCCCACCCCCATACTATCCCGCGACCAGTATTTGTTTTTTCAATTATTTTTTTATTATGCAACCTTTAATAAATACAGAGTAAAATTATAATTAATAATATTTATAGATTGGAATTAAAGACATAAATAAAAGTTATTATAAATTAACCAAATGTAGCATTTACAATAAAAAAATATCTAAAATCAAATTGTTTTTACACAAAGTGTCTTATGGAGGAGGTAAATCGAAACCGTCATCGTCCTGCCATTTGGAAGCGTCTCTAGAGGCGGAAGCAACCGCGCAACGTATCATCGATTGGCCCGTCATAAGCTAGAGCCTCAACTGTGCGCTGCGAACCCTCGGTGTGCGAGGATGCAGCTGGTGTAGTGGACCGCCGAGTGCGCCCCTCTGAATGGCCCATACCCGTGGAATCACGTCCTGACTCGTGGGCGCTATCTCGCGAAGGAGACGTCATACCTTGTAAAAAGTTCGGTAGTTAATGAAAATGAAATTAAGTCCATAAGTGTTACATAATATTCAATGTAACCCAAAACTTTTTAAATATTAAACTTTACCCAAAACTTTTAAAAACATTCAAATTGACCCAAAATTTTTTAAAATGTTCAATTTCAAACAAAATTTTTGAATTTTTTTCAAATTGACCCAAAACTTTCAAGTTGTTCCAATACTTTTTAAAATGTTCAATTTCAAACAAAATTTTTTCAAATTGACCCAAATTTTTTTAAAACTTTCAAGTTGACCCAAAAACTTTTTAAAATGTTCAATTTTAAACAAAAATTTTGAAAAAATTTCAAACTGACCCAAAGATTTTTAAAATGTTCAACTTCAAACAAATGTTTTGAAAGAATTTCAAATTGACCCAAAACTTTCAAGTTGACCCAAATCTTTTTAAAATGTTCAATTTCACAAAAAACTTTTGCTAATTTTTCAAATTTACCCAAACTTTTTAAAAACTTTCAAGTTGACCCAAAACTTTTTAAAATGTTCAAAAGGTTTGATTTTTTTCAATTTCACCCAAAACTCTAACAAAATTCTAAAAATTTCAACAAAATTCTAAAATTTCAAAAAAATTGTTACAAATCTAACAATTCTAACAAATTCATCCAAAATTATAACAAATATTCTAACCAAATTGCAAAAACAGAAAATTATAACAAAATTCCTAAAAATAACTAAAACTTCAAACAAAATACATAACCCCAAATAATCAACATTGATTCATAAAAAATCACCCAAAAAATTTAACTTTTTAAATTCACCTTGTTATGCTGGTCTCCGGTGTTTGAGGAGAGGACATCGGCGAAAAGGGGCGGTGGACGGCGAAAAGTGGAGGGTCTATACAACCAAAAAAAAACTTATGAAACTCTAATTCTAATCAGCAAAAATGTAAAAACAAAAAAGGAAGAAATGGACTTACCTTGGTCCAAGACTGAATCAGATTGTGGAATGGATGTTAAACGGCGCCAGAATCGATAGCCTCCCACTGGTGCGGTGGCGGTTTTCATATTGAGTTTAAGGGAGGGATGAATGAGAAATGAGAAAGAAGGAGACGGTTTCCACGCTTAATGAGGATTGTAGTGGGCCACCTGTTACCAGGCCCGCTACCATATCAAAAGTAACGGGCGCCTCGTTACTTTCGGCGCTACCATTTTTTACAGATTTCAGTCTTTTTGAATTCCTGCCCGTTGCACTTTCAGAATGCTAGTAGCGGGCACCCCGTTACCAAGCTCGCTACCAAAATAAAAAAGGTGAGGACACTACCAACAGGGCGTGTTTCCAGCTGTTGGACGCTACTTCTGGGATCTTGATAGCGGGCTCCTCGTTACCAGGCCCGCTACCGAAGTCCCAGCATGTACATAGTGAAATAATCAAAGTAGCGAATGAAGGAGGAGTTTGGAATAGGAAGAGTTTGGAATATGATTATTGCACGATGGAATGATCAGATTGCACAAACAAAAAGATTCACTGCCAAATTACCTAATCTAGGTCCTACTTAATGTCATGTTATCGTCATTTTTTAGAATTTATGAGATGTAACAATTTCAATATTTATTAATTAAGAATTACTTAATGAGTTATTAAAGAGTTTAATTATCTAGGTTCTAGACACCATGCACGTTAAATGCATTATTTTATGCATGACATATCAACCGGTTCTATGTTAAGAAATGCGGTAGTTTTTATAATTCTGATTATGTATTCACTACGTGGGGAATACATGCTTAATTGCGGCCCTTACTGCGGTTTGGGCAGTAGTAAGCCCATTTACGCAGTAAATGGCGTAGTTGCTGACGCAGTAAGAATTTACTGCGGCCAAGGCCACAGTAAGCCCGAAGTAATTTTTTTTTAGGGTTTAAACTCATATTTCTCTTCATCCGTCACACAATTAAACTCCTTTCTTCTTCTCCACCATTCTTAATTCTTCATCTTCTTTGTTCTTCCTCTTATTCTTCTTCTTCTTCTTCTTCAATTCTCCTTCTTCATCTTCTCGATTTCTCTTCATCTTCATCTTCTCGATTTCTCTTCATCTTCTCGATTTCTCTTCATCTTCATCTTCTCGATTTCTCTTCATCTTCATCTTCTTGATTTCTCTTCATCTTCATCTTCTCGATTTCTCTTCATCTTCATCTTCTCCATCTTCATATGCTCCTTCTTCTTCTTTTTCTTCTTCTTCAGATCCAATGTTATTGTTTCCAATTTCTCCTTAGCTAGGTAAGGCTGCCTTCATCATCCTTCTGCATTCCTTCCTTTGTGCATGCTCTTCCTTCTTATTCAGGTATTCAGCATACTCCTCTTCATCCAGCTTGAAGAGCTCCTCATGTATTGCCTTCATCTTCTCGATTTCTCTTCATCTTCATCTTCTCGATTTCTCTTCATCTTCATCTTCTCCATCTTCATATGCTCCTTCTTCTTCTTTTTCTTCTTCTTCTTCAGATCCAATGTTATTGTTTCCAATTTCTCCTTAGCTAGGTAAGGCTGCCTTCATCATCCTTCTGCATTCCTTCCTTTGTGCATGCTCTTCCTTCTTATTCAGGTATTCAGCATACTCCTCTTCCTCCAGCTTGAAGAGCTCCTCAGGTATTGCCATGAATTTATTGGCATACTTTAGACTAGACTTCAGAATTGCAAAACCCACCTTTCTGGGTTTCATTGGACGAATTCGGGTGAACATTTATCTGGATTTGTCCATTTTTTTTAATTATTTAAAACGATTACTGCGGTCATGGCCGTAGTAAGGCCGCAGTAGCTACTGGGACGATGATCGTAGTGGAAAACGAACTGCGGAGGTTTTTACCACGGTAAGAATCGCGCTTCTCCAAAGAATTACTGCGCCTACTACGATTCACCACGTAAATGGAGTTTTCTCTACGTAGTTATTGATTTATGTTTCCGTCATTTGCACGTGTCATGTTGATCGAGACAATTTCCGAACAAAATATAAAGTTTTCATTATATATCCACCTGTTGATTAACTGAAGGTGACAAATTGACCAATAATGATCACTTAAGAAAGCCGGAGTACTCGAAAGTCCACAGCACGTGAGCACTAATAATCTCCTCGCATTATACTCCATATATTCCTTTTTAATATATTCCTTTTTAATTGAAATATTTTTCTTTTTAATTGTCTCGTAATAATTTGAAACGTTTCATTTACAATATATTTTTTTTAACTTTATTATTTTATCACCTTTTTTATCATTTCTATTTTGACATTTTCACCTTTTGTGGATAGGGATTTGTGTCAAAATTAATTAAGATTCATTTCTCCTATTGGATTATAAGTTTCTTATTGGGTCCCAATACACCTATGAAAGTGACATATAACTGAGTCGAGTCATTATCGAATTTACTCAAACTCGAACTCAGATCATGTGTTATTGAGCAATGTATTATCGAGTTTCAAATTTGAGTTCGAATAAAGTTCGACTCGGTAATTTTATCGAGCTAAGTTCGAGCGAAGCTAAGTACGATTTGATTGCTTATCAAGCAATACATACTAAAAAAACTTATGTAAGTAACTAAAGTAGTAAGACCTAATTTACTAAAATTATAAAATATAAGGAGTGATTTGAAAGTATAGTATGACCCGATTGACCAAAATTATAAAGCTTCAAGACTAAAACTATTAATCGATTTGAAAGAACTACTGTTCAACTCGAACGTATTTGAATGATTTCGATAAGTTTTCGAGACGCGAACAATCAATTTACCGCATCGAAAGGATCGCTGCTCATCGAATCAACTAGAGCGATCAATAAACAAAACTTTCGAGCCGAAGTTCGAGCAAAGCACATGTCAAGCTCGGCTATGTATCCTCCATTTCCTCCATTAATAAGCAAAATAAAAAGATTAATGAACAGGGATATATGACATCATCACAAGTGCATTTGATCTGGAACCGAATTAAGAGACTTCTCCATAAATAGAGAAGTTAAATGGTCAAAAGTTATCTTTTCTACAGTTTACATTTCTAATTTTAATTTAATTTCTAGCATGACCTTTAAAAAATGAAAATAAATGAATAGAGTTACATAAAATGCACTGGATCGGAAAACAACAAATTATACATCCTATCCTAATTCAGAATGGGGAGTATATACAATTCCCATCAGCCAAGCCAACTAACAGTACAGCAGCTTCGACCCTGCAGCTACGAAGCTCCGACGAAGCCTCTCCCACTTGCTCAATTTTTCTACCCTTATATACTCCTGCCACCAACACTTGTTTTTCCACTCAAACTAATCATTTCATTAATTCTTCTCTTGATCACTGGTATTTCCTCACATGGCTGATTTCTCACAAAACTCTTCTGCCTTGGAACTCATAAGGCACCATCTCTTCACCGACTTCTCTGCCGTCGCTTCTCTCAATCACCGCACCTCCTTAGACTTGCCCACTTCCCGATCCCACCCAGCTCTTACTCCTACTCTTAATTCCACTTCTCCCAAGATTACTACTTCATCGCTCAGCCAGCGCCGTCCTGCCGTCAACGTCACGGTCCCTCGCCCCAACGTGCCCTTGCTGGAGAAGGAGCACTTCCGGGGTGTGAGGCGGAGGCCCTGGGGGAAGTTCGCGGCGGAGATCCGAGACCCGAACCGGAAAGGAACCCGGGTCTGGCTGGGGACGTTCGACACCGCCATGGAGGCCGCCAAGGCGTACGATAGAGCGGCGTTTAAGCTGCGTGGGAGCAAGGCGATTCTGAACTTCCCTCTGGAAATCGGGAATCCGGAGCCGTCCGGCGAGTCGGGTGTTACGGAGGATTCAGCGTCGTCGTCGAGGAAGCGTAGAAGGGAGGAGGAAGAGGAAGAGGAAGAGAGCGTGGAGAGTAAGGCGGTTAAGAAGGAAGAAGTAACGGCGGCGGAGGAGGAGAAAGAAGCGGCAGCTTCTGTTTGTTTGACGCCGTCAAATTGGAAGGGGTTTTGGGACGGTGAGGATGCCAAGGGAATATTCAGCGTGCCTCCATTATCGCCGTATCCTTCGGAAATTCTGGACTTGTGGTCACCTGAGCGAGCGGTTTCTTTTCCTCTTGTAGATAAGTTTAATATGTCAAATTCCATAATTAGGGGAACAGTTTGGAAAAAATAAAAAAAGATGAGGAAGAAGATGAAATTAATTAGGGTAGGAGAAGCTAGAAAGCAGGAACAGGTCTGAGGTTTGTTCAATCCTCTGTATAAATGACTTATGTACAAGTTAGTAGGTTTGGTATTTGGTAAGACTGTCCATTGCATTGATTAATTTGTTGAATTCAGCTTAATTTTAGTGCAACAATTCATGATATTTCTTATCATCAAAGCAACATTAATCTTTCTTTCTTTCTTTCTTCTGGAGGGAGGTAGGTGATTAGGGATTGTAGAAATACAAGACTCTAGCTCAGGCCCTGTGAGCTTAGCCACTAAATTAAATAATCTGGACTTAACCTGTCTTTCATTAACTAGAAAGAAGCTCTTTCAAGGATATAACTTCAAATAAGCTCTCCGAAAAACACTCTCTTTCCCTTTGGCTTTGCCCTTTCCCCCAGTAGCTGTTTTTTGGTTTTGTAAAAACTCATTAGATTTGTTTGCTTTGTCTCTTTTTTGGAGGAAGAGAAGCAGTCTTTCCTTTTCTTCTCTACTATTCCTTCCGTCCATTTTTTATAATTACGGTTCTTTTTCAGTCTTTAATTTAATCTATGAATCCTTTTTTTTTAATATTTAAATATATAATGTCAAGTTACATATATTTATAAGATAAATCAATGTCTCTAGTTTCTAAAAATATTTTTTTTCAGATTTTTTTTAACAAACTCTTCCAAAGTAAAAAAAAATCAAATAAAACATTAAAAATGAAACATTAAAAAGGGACAAATGAATATGTATTATACGTTCGTTCACTCATAAAAAAACTGAGCAAAAAACTTAAAACCTTTTTTTAGATACAGAAAGAAAATACTTAAAATTGAGAATTAAAAATCCCATGAGAAAACAAGTTCGCCGACGGTTTTGATGATCATATGCTGTGTTCAACCAAAAAAAGCAAAACCTCCGATTTTATTTTTCTTATATTTTTCCGATTCGTTTTTTTTACAGATAAAATAATCTTTATAGCTGTAACCTTTCCACGACACAAGGAGACGTACCAGAATCTCCTTCATGTTGATGCAAAATACAGATTTCGTTTCGTTTTCCGAAGATCAACATATAACCCTTAATTTTTACACTCTTTGTAAATAACTTCGAACGCAATTAAAAATCCACATTTAAGTTATACGTTGATCATCTCTCAGTAAATTCAAGCTGTCATATAATGTTCTTATAGGGATGTCAATGGGACAGGTTTATGTCGGGTTCGGATCGAGTTATTCGGATTTTTGGTTGATCTCGAGTTATTCGGGTTGAATTCATTCCATGTCAGGTCAGGTTAAGGTTATTCAGATTTCAAGTTGCTTCGAGCCGAGCTTACTTCGGATCAGTATCAAGTTATTGGGTTTCAAGTTGTTTCGGTTTCAGGTTCATGTTGGGTTCATTAGAGTTTCTTTGGGTCCAGGAATTCGGGTTCAGATCGACTAACGTAATTTTATTTGTGTTACTTCTGGTGGAAATCCGGTAGGCATAGTCGTTACATGACTACATAATCATGGTCAATTAGACCAGCCATCACACTCGAACAAGCCTATCTTTTATAATATGTATTGAAAAGGTCATCAAATTATGACAAAACATGAACAAAAAAACGAATAATTAAAGAAAATGTAGTTTTGCGTACGATGGTACAAGTTTATGTTCAGGTTATTTCGAGTATTTTGGGTTCCTTCGGGTTCATGTTTGGGTTAATCGGATTCGGGTTAATGGGTTCGGATCACTTTGAGTTCGTGTTAGTCGGGCTCAGGTCATTTATTGTGATCAGGTTGAGCTTATTTCCGATTAGATGAACTTTTTATTTTATTTATTTTTGTTATAAAAGGATGGAGTAAATAGATTTTCAATCTTCCACGTGAATCACACTGGCTGCAATTATTTTATTTCACACACCTACACTTGATTTAATTAACTAGTTACGTTCGAGTTAACATAACGCCGCCATGCGTTGCTTGTAGCGTTTTGGTGTGATAGTTTGACCCTTAATGGGTTTGCTTTTGAAAGGTAATCTTCCTGTGCAAATATCTGGCGGCAAAAATTATATCTCATGCTTAATTAATTTGTTTAACATTTTTTTAACAGCAACAAAAAGAAAAATACAAGCTATATATAATTCTATAAATGTATATATGTGTAACGTAATATGCAAATATCTCTTGGTCAGGTATAGTAGCTGCCTAGGAGTATTATATGCCATTTTGGTTGCTTTTTGTGTTTTGGTTCCGTTTGGAGGTGGGGCGGAGAGATGATAGACACGTACGCTCGCTAGGCCCTACCAAGTTAAAAAGCTTTAGATTTGTGATCCGGATTGGGGTCATTTTAGGACTAAAGAAAGGATTAATTTATGTAGAGATCTAGTTGTTAGAGTAAAAGATAAGGAGTAAAATGACAGCATAAATAGTACCATTATTGAAGTTTGGAAATATAATATATATATATATATATATATATATATATTATTGAAGTGGAGCCCTTTAGAGGGAGGTGTTAGCCTCAGCATTTGATGCCCAATTGTGCAACTTGCTACATTTTGTTTTCTCTTGTTTCCACCCTACAACTTGCATTGCATGCATCTCTCTCTCCATTTCTTCTCACTTTAGATAAGAGATCCCATCAAAATTTATCATTTCATATCCACATGTCCTAAACCCCATCTAGCCTGCCACACATACGAATGATTTTTTTTTTTTTACAACTTCCCTCCCTACAAAATTGAACATATTTTTTAAAGATTGTCTCAGAAAAATTGATCATATTTTCTTTTTACTAAACTTCTCATTCTTAGATTTACTAAACTATCACATTTTATATTTACTTTTTCTACCTTATACATCCCGACGTTTTAAATTAATTTCAAATCATGTAAGGAAAGATGGGTAAAATTGCTACCAACTTTTTAATTTTTTTTAATTTTGGCACTAATCTTTTTTGAAGGGTTAAATTACCATCAATCGTTCAATTAGGATGATTGACATACTTACCATCAACATATCTTCAAAATTTACGAATTTAAAACTCACCTCATTCGAACACATAAGAAACCTCATTTGAGAGTTCTTGAATGTTTAATAAATCTTCATCCTCAGCTTCTTCCCGCGCAATTACAATTTGTGGCGTGCGCCAAATTATCATCACCGCAATCAGAGGTCAGTGGAGGCGATTGACTCGAATTTCCAACAAAGCTCATTTCTTGAAGCGAATTATACTAGATCACCTCTCAATCTCTAATTCTATTGACAATCAGATTTTAAAATGAAGGATATGGCTAAGTTCATTTATATTTTCACCAAATCCTGGAAATGTGTTCTGCACCTCAACGTTCATAAATACTCAATTTCAATCGAGCCAAACAACCCTGATTCCCATAGTAATTCCAAGTAGATAAAAACTATCGGTTTTGCTAAGCACGTACACCAAACATCCTCTTTAGTGATAGTTAATTTTTATTCTTAAATGAAAGATTGATAACAATTTAACCACTAAAAAGGATTGATTGCAAAATTGAAAAATTTTAAAAGATTAATGACAATTTTACCTTTCTCCCATTATATAACAATAAAATTATACTCGAAATTATAAATGCTGCAAAAGTATTTATACGATGAAATACTTACTGTCAATTTTCATTGGAGACGGACCAAAGGGGAAAACTGGGAGCAGTAACCATGAGTTTCAAGAGAACGTCCGTCGGAAAAAGGTTACCACGAGTTCCCCAAATAAAGTTTAAGAAAAAAGGGTTAGAAAGTTTTATGAGAGGAAACTTTTTGAGGAAAATTAGATAAATGGTACCAAAAATACAACCTAAAATAGAATTTGAAAAATTAATGTCAGATACATGCGCAGACGTAAAAAAGTTGAAAAGTCGAGAGTTACTAGAAGAGGTAAAAATGTTGAAAAGTCGAGTATTAGACTGCGTGCCACCTAGCTAGCTACATGATCATGATCAAACACAAAACATGGACGGACACCGTTATACTCTTAACTCCATTAGTCCAGCAAAACTAATAAAACACATTTCCTTTTTATTCTTTTTAGGATGTTTCAGAAAAATTGATCACTTTTTTTAAAAAAAGTTTCTCTCGAAATTATTAAACTACCTCACTTTATATTTACGTTTCCTACCTCGTTTATTGTGCAATTTCAATCAATAGATAATTAAGTAAACATATATAAAAATTTTACATTCACTTTGATCTCCGTGATGATGGACAACATCTCCAAAGTCTATTCCCATTAGGGGGTTTCAAACTTAGGAGGGGGAGAGATTTTCATGAGGTGAGAAATTGAAGAATTCACTGTGAATTCTCGTGAGGTGAAAATATATATATTAGGGGGTTTCAAACTTAAGAGAGTAGATGAGAAATTGAAAAATCACCGTGAATTCTCGTGAAGTGACAATAATAATATTTAGAAACTAGATGTTCATTTATTATTTGCATATAAATTATTAATCTTTAATTATTAAATATTGAAAAACAAAAATCATAGATTAAATGTTGAATTTCATTTTTTCACGGTGAAAAACTGATTTTCACACCTCAAGTGATTTTTGCAGGAGTGAAACACTTCCAAAATCACTATAAATTTTGGAAGTGAATCACTCCTCATATTCACCT
Organism: Stellera chamaejasme; assembly: GCA_024586325.1. Taxonomy (NCBI): domain Eukaryota; kingdom Viridiplantae; phylum Streptophyta; class Magnoliopsida; order Malvales; family Thymelaeaceae; genus Stellera; species Stellera chamaejasme. The sequence goes on along the minus strand of CM044982.1, from coordinate 3,814,507 downwards.
CCACAAATGAAGTTTGAAGCCCCCTATTGGCTGGTTGTAGGAAGCACTGATATTTTGATGAGGACTTCACTGTCTTTAATTTCCTTGCACGCTGGTTATTTTAGGTCTCTTTTCCTGCACTTTCTCAACATTTAATTTAGCCTGATTTTTTTTTATCGTTGTTCTACCAACAAATACTACGCATGGGGTAGAATCTATCTCATGCGTGGTATTTGTTGCCATTGTTGCTTTGATGGAGCATGTTACACCGTTTAGTTATTGAATCCTATTATTGTTTGGTTGGTTATGATGATTAACGTTGATATAAAATAATTCGGATAATTGTCTCAAAAAAAGTGTTTGATAAGGGTTTTTAAAAGAAAGGAAAAAACAAAAAACTTATGCTCCTGTTAATGTTCGCGAACAGAGCAATCTTCCTCGTGTTAGCAAGTAGCAACATTTGTTATTGTTGCGGCATGAAATGTTGTGACCGTGTAAAGATCAATTGAATAGTGCCTGGGCCGTGGTTTTACCGCTGGTGTAATGAGGTGTGTGATGCGGTGAGGCGTGGTTACTGCCTTGTCTTTGGCTGATGCAGGGAAATCGAGGCAGGAGAGCATTGTGTGAAGAAAGTCATGTAATGGTATAAGACCTGTTGGTTAGGAAGCTACTAAACCGCGATGAGCCAGCATGGCGAGAAGAAATCGGTTAGCGCGTATGGTAAGGTTGATTAGGAGGTATACATGCATAGTGCTGGGGACGCCGCACGGGCGCTGTGAGCTACGCCGAACTCTAGACCCGTGACATTATGCATTTGATGGGCCTTTTCCTCAAATTCTAAACCACCGGCAACAAATGTGTAATTGTCGTTTAATTTCCCATTGAACTGTGTGTTCACTTGAGAGTAGGAGAAAAGGATTGGTAATTTTGTTTTTATACATTTGGAATTAATTGATGATAAAATACATGTGAGTAAGAAATTTGAGAAAAATGTGATTGAGAATCGAAGAATTTTAGGATTTTGGAGTGTTATACAGATTTTTTTTTCTCGTATCCAATCTCATAAACATCAAATCAATTTCAAATATATATATATATATATATATATATATATATTTATATATATATATATTATTTATTGTCGTCGAGCCTGTCTACGCCAGCAGAGATAATATTTCTTCCCTATATAAATTCCCATCTCATGATCACTGCCTATCTAACTTTATCGATCAACAACCAAATTTTGGAGAAAACAAATCCCAAGAAATATCATCAGCTTATTAATTTATAATTTCTCTGATCATCATCTTTCGGAATGGAAACGCAAGATGATCAGTTGTTCGGTGATGAGTCATTTGCTCTGGAGTTCATTCGCCAACACCTACTTGATGATCATTTCGAATCCACGGATGATCTGCTTGCCAGCCTCGACTTCGCCACCTCTCATCTCCAATCTTCCATCAAAGCCGAGCTACCCGATTCGCCCATCTCCGAGTCCGACCCGTTCAGCCATCCAGAGAACAATCAGAGCTCCCCTGACCTTGATCAGCTGCTCTCCCCGGACACCACCCATGAGACGGGGTCCGAGCCGGCAACGGGACCCCGAAGGAGGCACTACAGAGGGGTACGGAGACGGCCATGGGGCAAATTCGCAGCGGAGATACGGGACCCGACCCGGAAAGGGAGGCGGGTGTGGCTGGGCACTTTTGTAACCGAGGTGGACGCTGCCAGGGCCTACGACGGCGCCGCCTTCAAGTTGAGGGGACGGAAAGCGGTTCTGAACTTCCCTCTGGAGGCAGGGAAGTCGTGTCCCCTGAGCTACGCCGGGCGGAGAGTGGGAAGAGACAACAAGAACATGATGATTTGTTCGGGAGATGAGAGACGCAACTAGGTAGCCACCTCCAGCAAAATGGGATATAGTAAGTAGTACTAGTAGTATTGTATGCTTCATGATGTGTAACTTGACGTGACGGGAATGTAAATTAATGTGTCCCGTCATCACAGTACACCGGACTTTGTTTGATCAGCTGCAGAACCGAATATATATCCTCTGATCTGAAATGATGAGTGTCTAGGGTGTGGTAATCGATAATTATCCTACCATTTACTACTGTCTAATAGTAATTGGTACTACTTAATTAGTTAGCTCCAAGTTAATTAAGCTAGGTTCATCAAAAAAGAACAACAAGTTGGTTATACCTGTCATGAGGTATTGGTGGTGGAACCGAAATGATCACGTATACTAGCCAGCCAATAATTAGTAAATAATGATCAATTTTGTCCATTGATTATCAATTTCATTGCTTTCGATGTCTCTTCTACATTCGTCTTCGCTCCAAAATCCTCATCGTGACTTCTATAGTTGTATACGTATGCCATTTCACAAGCTTTTGATTTCAACATCTGTTGCTTCCAACTGTCTCATGCATGCATGTGTTTCTGGAATCTGACATGAGGCGTATTGATCAATTACTCGCTGGTTTGTTAATTAATTAATTAATCGATCCAATTTGGTCATGATGGATGGATATTTCCGTCTGTTAATTAGTCCGTGTTAAAATATCTTACAGTCAAAACATAAACAGTGTCATAAACGTCCTTAATCGGAGCAAATTAATTAATAATAATGTGACTCATCTCTTAATTAGTTAGCTGTAGCACGCAAGCTGGCCCACCTTGAGTTTAATTAGTCCTCCATGGCCTAGCTAATTAACTACAACAATGCTACAGATGATGTCTGACACAAAATTCATAAGAGACGGAACCTTTCCTCAAATCGAAATCTGTTGAACACATACCCCTTATTATCCTCCACTATATTTTATTAATATTAATACCGTTAACTGTTTCGATAAAATAAAAAATTAGTTAATTGCGTTAACCATTTATAGTGGGGATAGAGAAAGAACACTAAAATGCGGGGCAAGTGTTGATAAAATACATTGGAGAATAGGAAGAGTACTAATAGGGAAAGGGGACAACAGATTCACTCTCCCTTTCCTCTATCAGTGTTTAAGTTGAGAGAGGATAAACTAGGTGCCCCTTCATATTCTCCACTACAAATGATTAATGGAGTTAGATGTTTTGTTATAAAATTAACAGATTACAAGTTAACATGATTAGTCATTTATTGTTGGGGACGGAGAAAGAACACCAAAAATGGAATAAGTGTTAGTAATAAAATCAGTGGGAGAAAGGGAAAAAGAAGACTCTCCATTTCCTCTATCATTGCTTACGTTGAGAGATGATCAACTAGGTGCCCATTCTTGTCCCCCACTATAAATGATTAACGGTGTTTGATGTTCCGTTATAAAATTAACAAATTAGTTAACACTGTGAGGGACAAGGAAAAGGGGACAACAGATTCACTCTCCCTTTCCTCTACCGTTGCTAAAGTTGAGAGTTCCCAAACTATAGATGATTAACGGTATTAGATGTTCCATTATATAATATTAACAGATTAGTTAGCGCCTTTAATCATTTATACCGGGGGGCAATAAAGGAATACTAGAAAGTGGAACGTGTGATCTGGAATCAGTTAAGCTAGGTTCATTTTTTTTGTTTAAAAAACAATCACAAAGTTTCATTAAAATCAACTTTTTTCTATATATTAAACTTTTCCCTCACAAACAACATTTTGACAATGCAAAAATACTTTGGTTCTTCACAAACATGTCCTATTCATTTCACAAGAAAGAGCCTAGATTTTCTAGTAGACATTAGTTCTTTGGTTGTAATTATCCTTCTATTCAATTACGAAAGTGGTACTGTTATCAACAGTATCACTCCAATTACAACATGCCACATAATCCACCCCATGATAATTACTTATTGGTTTATATTTTGCTTCATTAGTCCCTAAATTAATTGTGTATTTATTTTAGGATGTTCATGAAAAATTGGTACAATTCTCTTTTTAGAAACTTTAGATGAGTTCTTTTACTTAATTACCATAACATTTCATCCATATATAGAGCCAAAAAATGCACCATTTATTTAGGGGGTATTTTTTACCAATTTGTTTCCCACCATTTCATAATTTTAGTGTCAAAATAAATGCACAATTTATTAAGGACGGAGAGAGTATTCACTTTTACTAATTACACCTTAAAGTTACTTTTTTGTTTATTTCTTCTTGTGTGTTCTATTTTCTTTGTTCTAAATTCGATTTTAGCTTTTCTTCTTTTACGCATTAGTCATACATTTTTTCATTGCTATAGTATCATCTATAATTTTTCAGGTAAGTATAGTTACTTAGTTTTAATGTGTGTCCTATTTTGGTTATGTTTTAGGAATTCATCTCATATTAGTCATTGAGCTTTCATTTTGTCTCAAATTGGTCATTTCGTTATATTTTCGGGAAAAAGGTCCCTTTTTGCCACTAACGTTTAGCCAAAAGTCCCCTTTTGCCATTATTTTAAAAACTGGTCTTTTTTTGCCATCAATGTTATCTCTTTGGACCATTTTTGTCACCCACGTTCATTTTTTGGACCTTATTTACCATTAGGCCGTTAACGGAGGGAATATTCCGTAATGTACTATTTATTTATAATCAATTTGACCTCAAACTTTCAAAATTGGAAAAACTAAACCTATATTTGTAAAAGTTACAATCCTACCCCCTCTTCCGGCGATGCCCTTCTCTCCTCCACCTTCCTCCCGCCTTCGCCGATCTATATGAGCTCGCGTTCGCCGATTCCGATCAGCCCGGAGATTATATCCACAACATTTGCCTCAATTTCGTGCCGATCACTTCAAATCGAGAAAACCCGGATCAAGAGGTGAAAATCCCGGCCCACCGTGCTCTACTGTGGCGGAGTGAGATTCCGGCGATCGACCTAGAGCTCAAACATCTTCGACATCTAATTCCAAGATGGGATGAATGAAAATGAAAAGTGATTTAAAATGTGGGTGAATTTGTAATTTTTTAGATAATTTAGGGCCTAGTATGGAGTTTTTTTTTCGGAGAGTGGTAAACTGGGACCTGAAAAAATGACGTTTATGGCAAAAAGACCGCTTTTAAAATAATGGTAAAAAGAGACTTTTGGCTAAACGTTAGTGGCAAAAGGGACCTTTTCCTTATATTTTCCGTTAAAGTCATTGTTTAATTAAGGGCATTTACGTAAATGTCTATAATTAACATTCAATTTAACCTGAATTATTTTAATAATATACAAATTGACCTAACTATTTTCAAAAGTTACAAAACTACCCAAATCCCCCTCTTTCCCATTCTCCTCTCATCGACCTCTAGATTAGTATTGTCGGCCGCTCCAATGTTGGCTCTTCCTTAGCCCTCGGATGGCCATTGAAAATGGTCTCCGACGTCCCGTAACTTCCGTCCACTCGCCTTTGGCACCTCACAAGCCATCAATCGGAACCAAACCCTCGTAATTAACCGATCAATTTATTCAATTGTCTTTTGAATTTTTGTTCTTAATCAATTTCTCAATCGATGATGGTGTTTGAAGTCGGAGCGATCATAACAAGTTCACTAGTGAGAGTAGGTTCCGGTCGATGGAGATATGGTTGAGAAAAGAAAACTTCATGGTAAGAACTATCTTGGGTTAGCTTTGATTGTTGGTGGTAATTAGAAACAAATGATGTAGCTTTAGAGATTGAGAGATGATGAAGTTGGAGAAGAAGATTAAGGGGTGAAGAATCAAGAAGTAAGGTTAAATTGTAAGATTTGAATAATATAAGGGCAAACTAAAATTTGGATTAGGGCATTTAAGTAACGTCATAGAGATAATGAGAATACTTAATGGTAAATCTAACGAAATGACCAATTTGAGATGAAAATGAAAGATATAAGATGAACACAGGCAATTCCTAAAACATGTTAAAATAGGACACGAATTAAATCTAATGGACTATACATGGACTTTACCCATAATTTTTCATTGCAATCATATTACCCTATTTATTTTTCTTTGTTTTAGTTTATTAAATTGTCTAATTATCTTATTTGCAGCCTGTTTTATTTTTCCAAATAGATCTCTAAAATTTACCGATCATATGATCAATTTTACCCTCTTCATCTATTAGAGTGGGTAGGCCTATTGCTGAGAATTAAATGAGTAGACTAATTATAACTATATACAATAAGAGAAAATTTTTGTGGATAGAAAGCATCAATCTAATGAGATTGCCCACCTCATCATAATTTGTTACAATTTTATTTCTATACTTCCAATTGTTAAAAAAACTAACCATCTCATTTGATATTTACTCCGTATTTCTTACCATTTTACATATTAGTCCATGAAATCTTAAAACTTATAAGTATATGTGAAAAGTCTGAACCCTAAAATTACATTTTCACCTGTAATAATTATTTACCTTTTCATTTCTAAGAAATTATACTACTACTTGTGTGACCCTTTTCCCCTTCAATGTTACAAGCTTATCAAATTCTTATAAAATGTTGTAATTTATATTTGTTGCGGAACGCGGGTAATCAAAACCTTGTTATCATTCAATAATAATAGTAATAATAATAATAATAATATTTGTCATGTATAGTACTACTAGCTAGCTAGGAGCCACTAACTTTAATTGACACTATATCCTCTCTCTCTCCCCCCTGTTTACATTATAGTAGTACAAAAATAATACTGCCGCGCGTTTCATTAAAATACTGATTTAGGGCTGTGTTTAGATTTGGAAAGAGAAGGATAAAAGCGTAAATCTCAGTAAAGTTAATTGATGAGGAGATATGTGATACTCATCTCAGTAGTAGGTACGTATTTAAAGCTGGAGGATAGGGAACAAGGACTTGCATATGTTGACTTTGACTTGGGGAAGAAGCAGAGAACTGATTTATTAGCACCGTTGTTATCCGAAATTGAACCGCGAAGAAGAAGAAGAGGAGGAGGTACGTAATCCACATTTATGATGATGAGAAGAATCATTCATTCGATGCACCATTAATTTTTTTCAATTTCCTTTTAAAGACTTGTTTATTATATATATATAAATATATATATATATATATATATATATATATATATATATATATATATATATATATATATGTATCCCTCCCTGATCAAATTAACTAGGTAGAAGAATTGGAGCTTGTTGATCTTGTCCCGAAACAATGAAACCGTATCTGGAGGTGGTGATGAAGAAGAAATAGGACAAATTCCGTTGAAGGAGATTGAAAAAAAAAAAAAAACAAAAAAACATAATGGGCATTGAGTTCTGTTGCTTGGTATGCTAGTTAGTTACTAGGATCCAATTCGAAAGACTAAGCAAGCATTAGAGCAAGTCCAATAGCCTCCCTAAAAATTTCCCTAAAATAAAGAAGTAAGAGCCATATTCTTCAAATTATTTTTACTCTAACTCCAACAGCTTCTCCATTTTAGAGAAGTATATATTTATTACAACAATAAAATATTCTACATATTTGACTAATAATTAATGAATTAGTATTTTTTTATTTGAAACTGATTTTTGTATCCAATTAAATGTTGAGTTCATACCAATGAGAGGAGAGAAGGAGTGACTATTTATGTTGGAAAAACAAATTTGGAGAATGCTTTAAATTTTGGAGAATGCTCCAAATTTGGGGAAGACTACTCATTTTTCCTTCTCCTTCCCCATTTTGGAGAATAGGATGAAGAATCTGTTGGACCCAAAAACAGCCTAAATTTCTCAAAAGTTGAACATTTCCATAAAATGGAGATCCTTACATTACTGTTACTGATCCCGAAGAAGTTGAAAATTGACGAAGCGGTCCCCTTATAATTAATTGCATGCAGCCGCCTTAGTTTTGTCTTCACGTTGGGATTTTGATAGTGATGTTGCTATGTACATACAACGGTGCCACTCAACCGGTCTTGTCATGCACCCCTCGCAATCTTGCAACCCCGCCATAGATAGAAGATATATACAAACTTCCTAATTTAATTTGTCACATCTATTCTATTTAAAAGGAAGAAATTCACGAACAACTATTTGGTTGGGCTTTAAACTAACTTAATAAATCCATTAATTAATTTATTGACTTAAATGAACTACTACATGGTTCAAAATTAATAATTTATTCTTGAACTTAGTAGATTTGTTATCGTTTCATGAATATTTATCATCAGAAGTTATGGATTAATCAGTTACATGGGTCAAATAGTCTGGAAAACTAAATAATACTCATATGACAACCCGAAAGTTAGGATTCTGAAAGAGATTACTACCCCATCGATCCTAATAAAATTGAAACTAGCAAAGTACGTACAGTCATTTGTCACCTCATTAATTACTTCAATTATCGACCATGTTGTTCTTTTGACAACTCAGTAAGTAATTAATGAAGATATCTCTCTCTCTTTTAGGAACAACTTTTTTTATAGTATTAGTTATTGTGTTTTGTTATTAACAAAAATGATGATGGTGAAAGGATCCAATGAGTTCAAACGTACAGGTTCAAAAGCTCATTAACTCTCCTGGAATATCCTTCCAAAGCCCAAACATCAGAAACCCAGGCCCCTATGGTCGAACTCTTTGCCAAAAGTCTGATACTAATTACCATGCCGCCACCATTAATAAAAGGTGTCTCTCCCTACCTTCTATATATCTCAATTCTCATGTTCTATAAAAATGGTCAATCAATTAATTATAATACATAGGAAGACATCTCTCCATTCATTACCAATTGATCATTTTAAGTTTGATATCTCGATCAAAACCTCAATCATTACCTAAACAGAGGCCAAAAAACCTATGTGATAGAGCTAGAAAATAGCTAACCTTCACATGAAGAAACTTGTTAAAGTAGATTTAACTAATGTTTATATTAAACCCATCCTATTATAATATCATCACTCATTTGGAAGACGCAAGAAAGGCATGATAGTCATCCCTCCCCGCATCTTTTTCCACGAATCATCTGCGATTTTATTCATCGATTCGGACGGGCTTGATAAGAAACGAGTGAGTGGGCAAAGGTTGGACGATTGCCCTTTATGATTTGAGGCGATTGCCTTGGAAGTACTAAGGGCTATAGCCCATTATAATTAACAAACAGAGACAGACCTTTATGAGTTTTGGTTGATCGGTCTTTACAATTAATTAATAAAAGGTGATTTCTTATTGCCATGAACAATTTTAACTGTACTCCTTTGTATTTTGTGGGCAAACAAGAGATGAAATGTTGTACATCCATCTCATCTATCCATATCATCCCATCATGGAACCAATTGACCTTGCCGGATAAGTCTAAGCTTTGTTTTCAACAGCTATCCCTCATGCTAGACTTGATTAGACAAATAATCCCGTAACAACTTTTGAAATTTTGACAGGAAAAAAGAGACTAAAGAAGGGGATTCGCCTAATAAGATCTCAAATTTGAGATGAATGAGCTATGGAATACCAACTCCAACAACCAATTCCACCAATGAAAAAAGAACCAAGTTGGAGCAATTCATTTCCCAGCTACGGGGCTTGAGCTAGTGAGGAAGATCCAAATTGCTTGTAGTCCTACAAATCAGATCTCTGGGCATGGCGAGTCTTGGGATCAACCCAACCGATAAATTATGAAATCCATCTCCCCTCCAAACCACAACCATAGTCTCGTTCCTCAAAGAAAAATACATATTCCGCCGATCACGAGGGGTTAAAAAGAGCAGGTAGAGACGGGCGGCAGTTTAGTCGTTGGCCGAACGTGGAGCAACACCTTCTTGATAAGTGAGAAAACACCCATTACGAGCAATAGAGACTGTACGCTAGAGACTAAGAAATGATGGAACCGGGCCCCAACACCCCAAGGAGGACGAGTCTACCCGCGGCCTAGGACCATGGTTCACGAAAACCGCTAGATTGTGCGAGCGCAGGTGCACCCCAGGCCATTGGAAAGCAACGATAATTGTGGTGAGACGACACATCCAACGGGACATCGAAACAACAGAGGCATCACACTCAATGCGGATGGGATCGACGACCATAATCAAACTTGGACCCATCAACGTTGCAGTGAACGAATCCACAAGATTGTGGCAGTCGCAATGACATACTCCCTCCATCCCCAATTGAATCAACCATGTTAATTATCACCTAGGTGATATTTCACCCACTAGTTTAAATGGCTCAATTACAAGGTAATATGGAAATCCAAGTCCAACTATATGAACAATTACATATCTACCTCTCATTTCCCAAATGTTCTAGGTGGGTGAAAATTCACCCGGGTGATAAATAACATTGACGCAATTGAATGGTGCGTATTCCTTTTTGGGTTGTCCAAAAAAACTGGTGCATTTCCCATTTTAGAAACTTTAGCTCGGTTGTTTTACTTAATTACCCATAACATTGATTCTTTAATTTTTAACATACGTCATCCAAATTAGAATCATAGGGTATTTTTGACCAATTTTTTCCTTTTCGCCATCTCTTAGTATTAGTAACAAAAGAAATGCACTATTTATTTGGGAACGGCGGGAGTATATACCAAGAAGAAACCCGACATCAAGGAACACCGAATCAACGAAGATAGCATGCGCACTCGATGCGGGGGAGGATAGGAAGGCTAGGCAACAACCACCAGAAGCCCCCTTAGACCCATCAACGCCATGGTGAATGGATCCGAATGGTGACGACTACGCCAGACTTAGTTTACTCTTCATTCCCGTGTCTTCTCATTCTGTCTTTAATTTTTTTAAAAATAGAATTTTTTTAAAAAGAGTACCTTTGAGATTGAGAATATGCTCATCTGACTCGCCCGACAACGATGAAAATATATGAAACAAGTTACTAGTACGTTAACTTGCGTTGGTATCTCTTGCCTAATTCGTACCCTACCTATACTATACAGGGTCCATCGCAACTCGTTCTCTCCCTATCTCTCTCATAGAAACCTTGACGGGTGTTTTACATATGTATGAATTAAGCACAATATCAAGTAATAAAACCCATTCAATCTCAAGTGCAAGGTGTGCAATTGTAGTAGGGTGAGTGGGGTCGAACCCAAGAGATTGTAGTGCAATTTATGAAGTTTAGTTAAATGCAATATTTTTGGTGTTTTTGGATTTAGTAGACAAGTGATAAGATGAATGATAAATCTAAATTAACTAAATCTACTTCTATCACTAATGCAAATAAAACTAGGATGCAATGCAACAAACAATTATGAAAGATAAAAGCTTCTTAGGGTTGATTAGAGTTGAGGCTACTAGATGTAGTGTTTGGTTGTGATTTATAACAAGTTAGAGGAGTTGGATAATTAACAAGTTCTAACCTCCTAAGTTAGAACCATCCTCTTCATAGAAGACCAAACAAAATCTCTTCACTTGCATCAACCATGAAGGCATTAAGTTTAGCCAATTGATGTCTTCTAACACCCTAGATTATCTTCTCAAATAATCCTAGAGAATCTAACCAGTTTTCTTTGGTCAATCCAACAAAATGCTCTGTCAAGCATTTCATCAAACACTTGGTGGGTATAGTAGAGTAGTTGGCCTTCTACTCTACCTCTACATTCTTGAAGTCCAAGAAAATGCTACTAATCATGCATAATCAACAACCAAACAACTATAATTCATCTAGCAACACAACAACATGCTAACCAAACCTAGGGATGATGAACTAATCAAAACTCAAACTATTCACAACAATGAACAAAAATGAAAGTAAGAGATGGAGAGAAATGAATAAGCTAGAGAGTAGAAATCAAATCTTCAATCCTTCATAAAAGTTCTCAAATTCATAGAAAATAAAGATGGAGGAGAAAAGAGAGCTCAGAAACCCTAGATGAGTTCAAGAGGATGTCTAAAAGTGAGGAGTGTGTGAAGAGATGTGAAAAAACGTCCTTTAAAGCTTCATTTTCGGGAGAAAAGAGGAGTGGGCCGTGTCTGAAAAGTGCGTCAGGCGACCGCCTTACCCGAGGAAATGGGTCGCTTGACTTTTGGACGGGGGTCGCCTGACTTCCGCTCGGCTTCAGGATTTTTCGTGGAATTTTTCCAGGTTCAGGCGATCGCCTGGACTGAGGTGTTGGGTCGCCTGAGACATCAAATTTTTAGTTATATATAAAAGTTTCAAATTTCTAATTTGAATTGTTAGAGAAATACAATCATAGAGTAAATGCTGAAAATCCAGTGTTACATTACTTTTGGGACGAAGTGTATTTAATCTATGGTTTTTTTCATGAATATTTAGAAACTAAAAATTGAATATTTCATGTGTATCATAATTTGAAATCTAAATTTTTTAAATATTTTTTAAAATTATTTATGTTTATTAAAATTTGAACCAAACATTGAAGTTTGAAACACCAAAGTCAAATGGATCAATTTTTTACGGACGGAGGGAGTATTATTTTACATTCTTAAAATGAGAAAATCAAAGACAACATGATAAATTTGATAGGATGAGGTTACATTAAAAGAAACCTTACAAATAATTTATGATTCAAAATTGCAATCTTAATTGTAGAACATAGAAGTAGAGTAAATTACACAATACAAAACATCTATATTTCCATACCGGAAGTGTAAATTGTATATTTCCATAAATTGTATTTTCAGGTGATTCTTCTGGACAATAATATATCATCAGGTAAGTTTATATTTCCATACCGGAAGTGTAAGTGTAATTTAACTAGAATTTAGGGAGCGTAAGTGCAATTAACCCTACAAAATAAGACGGGCCCTGGCTATCAACTAGTGTACAAAAGGGACCAAATACATGCACCTGTCACAATGGTCTTCAAGCAGATATTTATTCACCGAGACCGAGGAGCCTCCTGATCATAAAAAGAGCAGAACGGCTTCACGACACTGGCGGCCTGCCAGGACCTAATTAAGCAATGTGCCGAAAAAGCAGCACTCCTCATGCATGTTGATATTGGTCTCAACAATCAGTGCGTCAGTCAGTCAGTCAGTGAGGCAGTTGGTGTTCAGAAAACTTGGCTGATTGGTTGATGCAAGAAGTCTAGCCCACATGCGATCGGTCAACTTCACAGTGTTTGTTTCAGTCACGTGCTGCAGCATTACCATAAACACGAATGAATGAATGGATGAATGAATGAATGAATGAATGAATGAATGAATGAATGAAGCAGCATCAGGCTCACGCAGGCACATCCCTTATTCATAAAAGAATGAGAAGTGGTTATTGTACAAGCATCAGACAGGGATGATAGATAACTCAAGGCACATCTGCTCTCCAGCTGAGATGAACATTTAATCACATCCAATGCTGATGATAGGTTCAATTAATGTCTCAACCACTATATCCAATGAATCAATGGCTAGAAAGATCACTATTCAAATCAAATCAGTTAAAGATTCAGTCACTTTCGGTTTCGGTAATCAGGCAATGATGAGACGGAATTTACATGGTGGAAACACAACAAGAATCAAGCTAAAGACATCAGCTTCAAACAAAATAAAAAGTAGAGCTTACAGATATTGGAATGTAAGCATGTCTACTGTTTACAGGTCCAACAGTGAAACCTGAGTACCCTGCCATGGCTCCATGGACAGAACTTTGAGCGAGGAGTGTGCAGTATATATTGTCTGATGCATTGCTCGGAATAGCCCTTATCATGTACGTCGGATCTAAGCAAGAAAGAAAGCAACTGCAATTGTAAATCAAATCCAATATGCACCATACGAGAAAAGGTATTAGAGTAAATATTCTATCTACCGGCGATGGAATTGTTTTTCCCACCATCACCCTTTTAAGCAAACAAATATGTGGACCCCTTACTGTTAATAACTTTTATAATGAATCTGTAGACCCTGATTATCCATAAAAGGGTGATAGTAGAGAAAAAAATATCAACTTCCGGTGGATAAGGATATAGATCCAATCAGCAAACATTTTTCTGCCACATTTTTATAACCAGGAAATATTCCACTGCATGGCACAAACACTGCAGGAATTGTTCTTATACAAGAAGGCATAATTGTGAAATTTAGATCCACAAGGTCTAATGAACAAATCTTATGTCCAAATAGCCAAAGGAAATGGGAGCTGAAAGCAAACTTTCTCGAGGATTACTCATTCCAATTCTCGACTTCATTTTCTCTATTCAACAATGCATAAATGATAAATGTTTACCTTCATAACTCCACCTACCCAGCAAAAAGAGGAAGTGGTAGGATAAATACCACCTTTAAAAACTCGTCACTTCTATGAGCATGAATTTTACACTAATCCTCATTTAAGGCATTCATGCGAAAAGCTATATCAGATCCCAGAGCTAGTTAGAGCATCCCCGGTAAGCGACGTGCCCCATCAGTGCCCCCATGTGATGAAAAAAGGTTCCTTCAGTTAAATGAACAGGTGGAAATAAAGAAGCTAGTTCAGAATATGAGTTTGAGGGCACCAACTCTAAATGTATGGTCTTTAACCACTAAGTCCATAGAACTAGTACACTCTAAGTAGGAGGAGGTTGACCTAGCATGTCTATAGGAAACAAAATGGGTAGGAACAAAGGCTAGATAATCAAGAAACTCAGATTATAAGCTTTAGTGCTTAGGTAAGCATAGTCTTAGATAGAGATTTAAAGATGCAGTAGAGGTGAGGAGCATAAATGATACTGTTATGACAATAACAATTAAACTTGCGTATTAGTGAGGCAAGACTCAAACTTGAACAAACCTAGTTTCAAAGGGATCTTACTCTTTTGGGACTACACGAGGAGCTTATTACTAATATAGCATAATGGAGACATAGGATTAATGTAGCTGACACAAATGGTTAAAATTAAGGCTTTGTTGTTGTTATTGTTTTTGTTGTATTATTAATTCCCTCCGTAATAAGCTTTTGGGGTTGACTGACAATAAAATGAAATACAACAAGAAACAAGCACGATGAAGAGCATGGAGAATATCACATCAGAGGAAACTTCTTATCTTTAACTTGACTCTTTTGCGGAAGCAAAATTGTTAAATTGGTTTTAGAAAATCCAGCAGTCAGGAGCATCATGAACCTTACCAATGTATTTCATATTGACTGTTATGTTCCGAACTTTGGTGAAGTGATCCTGCAACACAAAAATCAAAGTATGAACTGAATCTGATAGACAAAGATACATTTCCCTTCTTGTCATCTATATTTTTTTTTGGAAGGCAACTAAAAAATGTTATTATAAAGAAGAATAATTACAAAAGTTCCAGCCAAAAACTAAAACAAGCACCCTAAAATTAGGAGAACATCACCCCAAAAAGCCAGCAAGCTCCAAAAATCATATGAGAGACAACTCGCATGACGTCATATTCCCAACTTCTAAATGCCATTTGAATGATAATTTAAATGGTTATTAGAAAATTCTTCACATAGAAAAGGTGTTCAAGCAATTATTATATCCATATACGGATATCTTTCAAATGAATTAGTTCATGATTAAAAAGAACCAAAACAGAAAAATAGTAAAAATAAAGCCAACTAAATGATTTCTTAATTACTTCCTCGACAATACTTGATACGCATTAAAGTTCAGAGTTCATAGTTTGAGGCATTCTCAACATGTAAACAAACAATTGTAAGCAGGCAATTAAAGTTCGTCCACAGTGACCATTTTTCAAGGCCTGAAAAGCTTTGCAGAGCAACGCTATGAGTGAAAATGAAATCACAATAAATGTATTGAAAATTACAGTATAAGCCTTTTTATGAACAAAATTAGAACACATTTTGGCTAAAAATGCCAAAAGAGATCATTCAGACCTGTTTTTGCTGTAGTAGTTGTCATGGTTAGTTCTTTGATTGATTCAAATAAAGTATCTACCCCATGCTGAAGAAGAATATATTTACGTAAAATGAAAATTAGCCAAAGCATCCCTGAGCTCTATGTAAGCAGAAACTGTTTCTCTATAAACAGAGCGCCAGATTACAAGGTAGTAAAGCAGAATGTATGGCTTAAAACTTAAACAACAAAAGCAATTTTGATCTCCAGTGACGTAAACCCTAGTCTTAAAGTGAAAGTGTTGAGTAAAACTTTCCAAAGCATCTCAATGTGCAATGACATTAAATTAGAAAAAGAGTTCCAGGCTACCTTAATTTTCTCAGATAACCACGGGCCAACATCAAGGAGCAATTTGTTCCCCGACTCATCCTTCCTATCATTTCTGTGCATGCTTTCAGCAATATATTCCTGCCCAGCCCCTTCTGCAATTACAATGACCATGTGTCCATTGTCCTTTAGCCTCTGCTCCACAAATTCAAAGAGCCCTCCTTCGCCTTCCAAGTAAAAAGGAGACTCTGGAATCAAACAGCAGTCCTGACGTATTTTATACATGAAATACATGTCAAATAGAAGTGTATAACCATATAAGCTATGATTCCCTATCAACTACTCCAATGTCAATGTAGTAAATCATATCAGATTATGTAATGTTTGATCACTGCACTGGCCCAATGAACAAATTAAAGTAAGCTCCATCAAGGCCTTTATTATTGCTAACATTTCTTTCTTTTTTTGTGAAAATAAAGAAAATTAGGTGCAGATGAAAATCAGGTTCCCATCAAAATACAACGCATTAGACTGACATATTCTAACTTCCACAAGATTTAAATCTGCATAAGCCACACGGATTATCCTTACCACATCTCGACTTGCCAAAGTAGCAAACATCGCAATGAACCCTGCATGACTAACTGTTAAAAAGTGAACTGTAAAAGTAAAAAGCAGAATGAAATAATAAAAGATCCAATTTAATGGAGGTAATCTATCTCAGAATCCATTGTATATACAAAAAGTACTAGTACTAGTACTAACTACTAACCACTATATCTTCCCATAAGTTTAACAATTCCAACACCATTTTCCACACACTCTGCCTCCACATGTGCAGCATTAATGGCCCTTTGAGCCTCTTCGACAGCAGTATCAAAGCCAAAAGACTTGTCAATCACCTGCAAACAAGCAAAAGAAAAATCATATCGGAACATAAAAAACAATAAAAAATAAAAGTTCTAATGAGCTACAGACTGCAAAATTTCGACCATAGCAACTATTTCAACTCATTAGACCATCCCGTGATACTTTAAAACCAGCAAAGACAATAGGAGTAAAATATCTTCCCATTATTCCCTCGTAAGAGTTACGTCAGAATGTGAACCCGACATAAAACTTTGAACTTATGCCTTTTGCATAAACTTATAGTGTTAACTAACTTTAAGCACTTAATTGACATTATGAAGTTCATGTCATGAATCTAATATAGCTGGTTTTAAGGTGTGATGATGATGTACGATAAGTGATATATGAGCTTTACTGAAATACGAGTATCAAGGAAAAGGTCTCATGATGTATACAACTGGCACAATACATGGAACTAATTAACGAAACTAAGAGCTGGTGAATGACAACTGACAAGCAGGAAAATTGGATAAATGCTTTAAAATCTAGATGCTTTATAATTGGTATCTAAGACAGTATATGACACGTAAATTCGAAGTAGTGATATTGACATGCTTATGCTAGAAGGTAAGAACTTCCAATCAGTTGGTCTTCTTCCAACAACAGCAGCAGCAGCAGCAACAACAACAACAAAAATAATAATGATGATGATGATGATGATGATGATGATGATGATGATGATGATGATGATGATGATGATGATGAGTAATAATACTCCCTCCGTCCCTTTTTTATTGCAAAAGTTTGACTTTCGATATCCATTTGACTTCAATTTATTTTAATTATTCATGGTATAAAAAAATCTAAAATAATATTCGTAAAACAGACACGTTGAATTATCATTTTCGCCTGATTTTTTTAATTTATATTTGGAAATGTGAGTAATAAAATTATAGATTAAATGCTGAAAAACGAAACGTTGCAATCAAAAAGGGACGGAGGTAGTAATAAATAAATAAATAAATAAATAAAATCCTTGCAGTAATAGAAGTTAAAGCATGTGCAAGGACAACAGTCCAAGAATGTTGCACTCTACTTATATGGGATATAATTAGAACGAAAACAAGAAGAGTCCCGCTATAACAGGTCTGATAAATGATAAAACTGGGGAACAAAGGTCCAAGATGGATGTGTCATATCACCTGAACACTAAAGGAAAAGGCAGATTTTACCATGACTTGTATTCGGTGCCTGTGAGGATTGAGGAATTTTCAGCAAGTCTTACTTGCACTTAACCTCCTGAGGTTTGGTCACATTTACATTTCCATACTACGAAATCAAAACCCATTAGATTTTTTTTTTTTGAACGGCAATGATAAACCCATTAGACTTTTAAATTCCCATTCTCCATTGAATTGGGCTAGCAAGGGCCAGTTGCAATTAAACAGTATAGTAACTGGACTACTACTGGAACCCGCTACATGTACAAATTCTCAAAATGACAGCCAAGCATATAAGTTCCATATTTCAACTTTAATAAAGCCAAAATAATTTTTGTAATTGTTGTCTGACAATGTTAGAAAAACAAAGGGGGGAAATGTGACTTCAACCGCACCTCAATAGTGTACCACTAGTCAAGTTTAAAAATGCTTCCCAGAGAAGAATATTTGTTGACCAAACAGTAGAAAGATGCAGCCCATCATCACCCAAATGAATGATCACCTTCTTAGCATGGATAAAACAGGCCTACCTGATATTTTAAGTTTAAAAAGAAGTCCAACTTACAGCAATATCATTGTCAATTGTCTTAGGGATGCCTGCAACTGCAATTGGAAGCCCACGCTTCTCCACTTCCTGCACAAACCAGTGATTTGAGAACCACAGAGGCTAAAGAGCAGTGTAGCACAATAGACAAGAAAGCTTAGTCACCTTATAAATTAGTGCTGCTCCTCTTTGAGTGCCATCACCTCCGATAATATACACCTAAGGTAAATATCAAGATGAACTTTTTCCTCCTAACTCGATTGTATTTCCTATTCAGGCCCTATCAAACAAAGTGAAGAGGGCCAAGAGGCAAAATGTAAATACCTGATTGACTCCTCTGTCCTGGATACTATCAACTATCTTTTGAGAATCATGACCCCCGCGAGAAGTTCCAAGAAAGGTGCCACCGCGTTTATGTATATCATTCACAACTTTAGGTGTCAATGTCACATTATTTTTCGAATAAAAGCCTCTGTAACCTCCCTGGAATGTCAAAGTTAAGAAATCAGTTTCATTTTATAGTCACATTAACTACAATACTCATCAAAACTAAGCACCGTCAACCAGCTGATAAGATTCAGACGTTAAGATTGAATAGCTTAAACTAGGACTCCTTTTGAAATGCTTCATTCACTTCACATATTCACCTCAATTAATCATTTTAGCTCTGATATCAACTGGTAGTGCGGAATATAAGCTAATAAAGCAGTGTGATTTTTCATCATTTCCACCAACTTAAAATTAGGTTTAAGCACCTTGGTTCACCACTCCTATATCTAACCTACCACCTTTAGGCACCATCATCATCATCATCACACACACACACACACACACACACACACACACATATATATATATATGACACACACACACACACACACGAGCGCGCATACATACATGTGTGTGTGTGTGTTGAATAAGCTTGTGCCATCTAAAAGTGCTTCATCCTGAACCAGGACATCCCTACTTTATCCGGTATTCATCATTCTAATTCTACCCTTTATCTAGTGTTGGTTCATCCAGCTTCACCTCCTCAACCATTTCACAAATCTAGTCACCCGGTTCCTCTCACCCACAACTTCAATTACTTGATCTTAAATTTACATGCCAAGGCAACAAGGTAAAGCCTGCCATTTGCTGATTAACATCCAGCATATTGTTGGATACTAACAGAGTCTCCCCTAAACCCTTCCCCTTCTTCCTTTATCCCCTTTCTAAAAGTAAATGCAAGGATAAGGTTGCTTTCAATGAAGCTATAACAACTATGTTTAACACATATAGCATCCTACTCGACTGTTATGAGAAAATCCAACAACCTACAAAGGACGGTCTGACTCTTTACAGAATATGAAAGTCATTCTTTATCTCCTTCAAAGTATAAATGAGTCTGCAGTAGTTTAAATAATCCGGTAAATCCAACTTTACTGTTTCAAAACAGCTTATACAGGTTATTGAGAGATGATTACATTATCCAAACAGACAAAATAGTCTAAATATTGTTCTCCTCGTGTTTATTTTTTTCAGTATAATGACACCAAAATCAAATCCAAGACACTTTCAAATAAATTTAGAGCATGTAAATTTATAAATGCATCAGGATATATGGTTGAAGCTAATTTAAGTATCAGCTATGCGCAATAACCGAAATGTTGGTGATCATACTATTTGGTCATTGCTATACTTCATTATTTAGACTATTTTGGTCTTGTTTTAGGAATTCGTCTCACATTCGTCCTTTAACTTTCGAAAAATATGCACCATCGGTCCTTTCGTCACTTTTTCCGTTAAATTTTGTGTTATGGATGTTGTTTTACATAATTACCCATTCTCTATTAGAGTAATTACACTTTTCTTTAAAGTTTAGCCATCACACTTTTAATAAAAGTTCATTTTAACCCAAAGTTTAAACTTTCTTCTCTCTCTCTCTCACACTCTCTCTCTCTCTCCTCCAAAATCACGCAACCCAGAACAGAGTGGAGTCTAACTCCAACCTCGCCTCGAATGTCCACTGAACGTGAAGGTCCTCCTGGGCTCCCCAAACCCAACCCCAACCCTGCCGAGCCCCGTAGCACCAGACCGACCTTAGTCCATCTTGTTCGCCTCGCCCTACCACTATCGTGAAGAGTTTTGGATTCAAATCGTGTTACTCTAGGGTCGAATCACGCTAGTCTAGCGTCGATTCATGTTCTCCAGCATCCATCCGCTCACTCCGGCGTCGATTTTTGCTACCTCTTACTTCAATTCAACCATTTCCGGCACCGATTCAAGATACCTCTGAACAGTCGAACCTTAATCACTCCAAATCTAATGCGTGCCGCTGTAATCGAACCTTTTCTGCTTCTCATCAATGGGACACAACCCAGCAAGCCAGAACAGAGTTGAGGCCAACCCGGCCTCATATCTGCCAACGTTGAACGCGAAACCAACCCCAACCCCGCCCAATCCCATAACCACCACGACCCACCAAAGCATGAAGGGAGCGAGAGAATGAAGGGGAGTTTCTGTTCAGACTTGATTCTTTCAGATTCTAAGCGAGCGAGAGCATGAGGAACGGAAAAGGGATGCGATGCGAGATGAAGGAAGCTTGATCCCTTGGACCTGAAATGGGATTTCGAGGAAAGGGGGAAGAGCAATGAACGATGGTGTGGCTGGAATCGATTTCCATATCTCTAAAGGTTGGTGACGGTGTTGCGAGTTGGAAGGGGTCATAGTGTGATTAGGAAGTTGATTGGGCTAAATTGCAAGTTTTTAAAAATATATGGGTCAAATTGAATATTAGGTAAGGGTAATATAGTTATTTCCATGAGACATAACCGAAATTTTAACAGAAGGACGAACGGTGCTTAATTTAATTAAGGTAAGGGATGAATCTGAGATGAATTCCTAAAACAAGACCAAAATAGGACAAGCATCAAAGCTAAGATACTATTCGTGTACTTTACCCTTTTATAAATCTGTACCACTCAAAACTCTATGGTAGTGTTCATCTACATTTTTTCCCAAATTTGTTTTCCAACTTTCCCAATCTCAATACATTTAACAACCTTAAATCCATCAATTCTCTATTAAATTACATTTTTTTTCAAATTTCCCTCTCACATACATCTTATCCATAAATCAAAACACACTTTCCCAAATTTCTCAAAAATAATTTCTTGCCTTCGCTGAACTGAGCCTATAACAATAAATAGTGTTCCACACATGCGTACACAAGTATATATTAAACTCACCATAATGCCAAGTACATCATCAACACCATACATATCCTTCAAGCCACATACTATCTCTCGGACAACTGTATTTATTCCTGGGCATAATCCACCACATGTTACAATGCAAGCACGGACTTTCTCTGGCTTGAAATATACCTACTATGAATAAAAGTGGGATTCACTAAAAATTAATCCGATTTACAAGGTCATATGGAGATAATTCAAGATAACCATACCTTTTCTCGAGGACCTGCACGCCGAAAATGCACTCCTCTAGGACTCCCTTTGTTGATCACAATCTGAAAATCTGAACTGTCACTACATATTATGTACAATCTGATTCTCCTAAAATGTGAAATATTCCAAGCCACTGACAGACTGACTAGGTAAGCTTGTCCTACATCTTCTGTTTTTCATCAGGTAAATGAAAGCTTACTTGTTGGGCAACTGCATCTTCTGGACCAACAAAAGTTTGCCTGTAAAGTAGGGAGATCAACTGTCAGTTTAAACGGAAAACTTACAACCTTTGAAGAAGATTTATGGATAAAGGCATGCAAATGAACAGTATCAAGATCAGAACAAACTACCATGTGGGAAAAGGACTTATCAAGATCTGAACAAACTACCATGTGGGGAAAGGACTTACTTGACAACAGCATACGCTTGACTCTTTTTCAGAGGGCTGGGATATGACTGGGAAACAAATAAAGATGTATATGAATCAAACAAGCACCTAATAAAAAAGATAACATAAACGCAAATTGAGTTATACACCTGTTAAACGAAACAATATTTTGCCATATGAGAAGCGATGGAGCAACCTAAACCGAATTGCAAGAACTTAATACTCGAAATGAGATCCATTTTATCTTCTTTTTGTTTCCTGATTCCCCAATTCACATAGATTTTCTGCAGTCGTTTACTCAAGTACTCTCCAGTCTGGCCGTTTCACTCCTAGTCCTATAATTTGTCCACACGCCAAGATCAAATTATCCTCATACCCTATAATTTGTCTAACTTCATTAGATTGGATGTCAGGTGTAAGACCTAGTACCTCCGACCTGCATTAGATTACTCAAAACGGCGGCATAAACGAACCATCTTAACGAAACAATAGCAAAACCATTGCGGTCAAATGACCAGCTGAAACTCGATTTGTAGAGCTATAATCCTAATTCGCATTATCAACTACCAAACGTTGTGTCACCAAACTAATTTAAAGTATACAGATGAATGAAGCAGGCAGCCTATGAGAAGAAATTGATTTTTAAAAAAATTACCGGCAAATCAGGGAGAAAATTGGTCAGATGAGGAACGTCATCGAGAACAAAACCATCATCCAGCGACTGATAGCGGGTCGGGGCTCCATCACTCGTCGTTTGAGCTCTGATCCGACAATTTTGGCGCGAAACGAGCAGCTTCCGGAGAGATTGAGAGTCCAAGGTACGCGGAAAAGCACCGTGGAGTGACTGCGCTGACTTAAAAGGAGGAGACGGATACGAAGAAGAAAATTTCGAGATAGGAGATGTGACCGAGAGATTCATGGATTGAAGTAGAAACTTGAAGATCCTAAAAGACTGTGTAAGAGTAAAACAGTTGACGATTTCTGTATGGAACTGTCACGGTCGAGCTGTAGAGGAAGCAGAAACGAGTGCTTCTTGCTGATGATGATGATAACTGGGCTGCAACGCAACGCAACGCAACGAGAGAGGGATTTTTGGCGGAAATTCTCTCTACTTCCAACTTCCTATTTGAGTTTGAGTGAGACGCTTCAATCCTTCGGTGGAGGTAACAACAGACCGCTCAAGTATCAAACGAACCATCTTAACAAGATCAAGGCCTCTAGCCTGGTGCCGGTGGTAAGTTCCTGAAAGCTTGTAAAGATATGAGCCGCATTTAAAAAATATATTTATTTCAATTAGCCGTAATATTTTATATAATTTTTTAGTGGTTCTATTTTAAAAATTTGTTCTCTTTAAGTCCCATAGGGTGTCCATGGTTTGGCCAAAACTAAGAACCGAACCGCTTTCGGTTATTTTGGTCGGTCAATTCAGTTTTGCGGTTCGGTTTCGGTCAAAACCGAATATCAGTTAATTCGGTTCATTTTCGGTTATGGGGTTCGGTTTTTAGGTTCATTTATTTTATATTTTTACATTTAATTTATGTTGGTATTGTTTTCATATTTTGGATATTTTTTGGAATCATCTTGTTGCAAGTGTTTAATTGTTTTGTTTCATTTAACAAGTTTAGGGAGGTGATAGAAAAAACAGAAAAAAATTGGTCAAATTTCGAATTTACCAAAATTTTGGGTTATTCGGTTAAAAACCAAACCAATATTTCGGTTTTATGGATGAGTTTGGTTTATTACGGTCCAAAACCGAATTAACCGGTCAATTCGGTTCGGTTAAAACCGAACTGACTGAATGCCCAGCCCTAGTACTATTGTGTCCTATTTTGGTCCTTTCCATTCACTTAAGTCGTTAGCTCTAACAGATTTATGTGAATTTATTATTTTATCCTTATGAAAATTTTACTTCAGTCTTTAAACTTACAATTCCTTAAAATTTTAACCCCCAAAGTTTAACTCATGTCTCCGCAGAAACCTCCACCTTCACATTCTTCTATGGCGGTTCTCAGCCGATGTCCCAAGGCCAGACCCGTATGCCTTACGCCAGCAACCTGGCATCATATGGTCCGATCACCCTCTTCTTCCTCTTCTTCTTCCTTGCCGTCCAATCCACCGTCCCAGCTCCGGCCACTGCTACCAAGGCTATTACTGCTCAAAGAGGAGCATCGGTCCAGAAATGTCCATTGGGTCTTCTTGGGCTGTCCATGGGTCAGTAAAGGCACCTACGCCTCTCGCCTCTCCGCCCTCCTCGGCGTCCCACACATTACCATCGATGATCTCGTTCGCGAGGAGCTCAGTTCCTCCGGGCCCTTTGCGTCTCAAGTTCGTATTCACCTCTTTATGCCAACGATTGTTATTCCAGTTTCGTTTAGCTCTTTCAAAGCTGTCGCAGTGATTAAGGTTTCATCTTGCTGGTTTTGCTATATAACTGACGGAGATCGTTCACCTGAAACGCCCACCTCTTCCGCCCTGTGTCCTCACAGCAGAACGACGTCGTTCACAGCAACCAAGATCATAGTGACGAGGAGAAGTAGAGTGATGAGATTGTAGACATGAGTTAAACTTTGAGGTTAAAGTTTTAGGGAACTATAAGTTTAAGGACTGAAGTAAAATTTTCATAAGAGTAAAAAAGTAAATTCACGTAAATCCGTTAAAACTAACGACGTAAATCCGTTAAAACTAACGACGTAAATCCGTTAAAACTAACGACTTAAGTGGACGGAAATGACCAAAATAGAACACAATACCATAAGATAGGACTTAAACATGACAAATTTTTAAAATATGACCAAACAGGACAATAATTATTTTTGGAATTTACTCAAAAGCTAACTATTACATTTAAAAAATTACAGTTGGTAACTTTTTTCAAAACATAAACAGCTACTTAAAAAAATTATTGTCAAACACACACATGGACTCTTGATTTCAAACCTTCACATTTTCCATCCCTTAACCTATGTATCCAAAAAAAGTCATTACAAGTGATGGTGGTATTTCTTAACGTTTGGAGAATTATAAGAACGTAAGAGAAAAAATCTAAACCCATACGTTAATCTCAAATGTTTAGAAGCATAAATATAATCTGTATTATAAAAAAAAACATATAGGAGTATATAATTATTGTATAAGTATGTTCCAATTTGACAATAACGAAGGTAAAGTATATCCATGGTCAATTAATTTTAATTATTGTGCTATCGTATTTTAAAATTTTGTACCATTAAAATCCCACTTTAAAAGATTTTCTATCCGTCAATTTTTTCGTTAAGTTTAACGGATTGTCAGAAAAATAATAATTTTAGCTACTGAAATTTACTTAAAAAATCTATTTGCACCATAAGTTTTGAACCTAACAATCTAAGCATTCCCAACAATTATATGCTTAACAATTCTACCCAAAACTTTTCAAACTCCACCTTAACCTACCACACCCGCAAGTGTCGGGCCATTGGCAAAATGTCGGGAACAATAAAAGAACACCATCGGGTTGCAAATCGGGGCTATGGGCCGCCGGATCACGACCGTATGTCGTTGGATCACGAGCCCATGCTACAAATCAGCGAACCCGAGCTACGAATCGGCGACCCATTAAGTAATGAAAATGTAATTTTGAGTACTATAGTACAAGTTTGTGTTTAAGTCATTTCGGGTTAATCGAGTTCGGATTCGGATTAATCGATTCCAGATCCCTTCAGGTTAAGGTCATTTTAGGTAAGGGTTACGATTGGGTTACACCAGGTCATGCAAGTTCAGATTATTTAGGTTTCAGATTGTTGACTTTCTTGATTAATTTGGGTTTGGACGGATTTCTCAAATCCTGTTGAGTTTTTGACATCCCTAACAATAAAGGATGTTAGAAATGATGGCTGTCCAGGACAACCAGATCAAAAAAATTACACCTTTCCCGCTATACCATCTATACCTTACACTTCAATCAGACTTGGAAGTTGGGACAACAATTTGCTTCACGCAGCTGCACTGCAGCAGATACCCAGGAAACAGCCAGCCCTACACTCGTAACATTTTTCTCTGCCATTGCAACATGTCGTTATATTTCATTCACCACATACCCAATAGTGGAACAAGTGAAACATGTGGACCGGATGCTAATTCTTTTGCATTCACACATAAATACTAGCACGTATCATGTGGATATCCAAATCCAAGAACGTGGAAGATACAAAAAAAATGATTACTGCAACGTATTGACTCTATGCTTCCATATTAATATAGCCTTCCGTGCACTGGGTTCCGATACGTAGACCTGCAACCACCAACACTTTAGCCAAACTTAATGGCCTCTGAAGTTCGAAAGTAGAGTGAAAATAGAATGATCCCGCTGTATACTTACCAGCTATGAGTTATCAGGTCCCATCATGTTCGTGTCATAAATTTATTTACCAACATCAAGCAATAAAATGATCTATCATATGCTGGATCACATCTGCACCCTCTATATGCATGATTTCATCTTTGACCTGCATGCATCAGTAACGCTACCGACATGAAGTATAACAATGCCTATGGTGAAAGATGTTCAATAGGACTCATGAACAGCAAGCCAGAAAGTGAACATAATGAGCATACGTATGACAGGGAGGAGAGAAGTGAAATTACCTGTATGATGCTATGAGCTGCAAATTTTTGCCTGCTGCTATGGAAACTTGTTGTCCCAGATAGGCAGCCAAGAGGGTGAATTGGTTGACTCTAAAACCGAAATCTTTTCCTTAAACTTAAAATGTCATTGTGGCGCACTCAAACTGTTTACAAAACACGACGGTAGAGAGGTAAACGAGAAACCAAAATAAAATACCGAAAAGAATGACATAGTTTATAGAGGTTCGGCCACGACCTACGCCCTCTCCTCAAGCTTACCACTTGAGAGTTCCTTCCACTATACTTTAAAATGGTTACACAAACCTAAAGTATACAAAGTTTTTCCCGAGGCTCAACTAAAACCTATTTTTGGTTTTCCTGCGCCACCAAAACAACCTAACTCTCACCAAAATAGTTTTCCCAAAGGCTCACTAATAACCTAACAAAATCCCTGCTTTGGTTTTCCCGAGCGCTCACCAAAACAAACCTTACAAAAAAGCTTTTGTAGAAAACTACTCAACCTTTTGAGGTTTTTCACGAAAAACACACAAAAACTTTTAAATCAGTTCTCTCTCTTCTCAAAATAAAGTGGGCAATCTAGAACGAAGTAGAAGCTTTGATCTTGGAATATGCGATCTTTGAGAGCTTTAGAATGATCTTTGCTTTTTTGCAACTCGAGCTTTTTCTTCTTGATCAATCTCTTAACCTTTTCTTCATGAAGCCTTGCACTCGATTAAATAGCAAGAGAGAGGAGCGTCCCCAACAGCCTACTGCTTCTTCGACAGAGGATGCGCACGAAAATCTCCATGGAATCAAATGAGGTGACGTTTAAATTTGAAACGAGATTACAACAAGAGTCCTAAACAATTACAACTGCACAATTTTTCTTCTTCGTAAACACTTTTACCGAATGGGCTTTTTAGACTAAATAGCAACTTGGGCCTTAACAGAACGTAGCCCATATTGCATAAGTCATTTCAATGAACAAGATGTATAATCATTAACACTCATCAAGCTTTTCAAAACTTTTCATAAACACCCAAAACTTTTGTGATCATCAAAATCGGTTTCTTGCAAAAGAAATAATCCAACAATCTCCCCTTTTGATGATGACAAAACTAAAACTAATATTTTGAAAAGCTCCCCACAGATCCTCCTTGAAATACTTTCAAAACTCCCCTAAGCCAAAACGAAAACTCCCCTTACTAGTACAACTTTTGTGCGAAAAGAGCATCATAGAGAGACATATAACAAGAAGCATATATATCATTCTAGCACACACACCATCAAAGACGCATTCAATGTAACGTATTCAATGTAAAATATTTCCCATATTCTCCCCTTTTGTCATAATCAAAAAGTGTAATAACCATCATAAAGTATAGAGGAAGGAGAGTTAAGGCAATGTAATGTTTGTGCATCCTAAGTTTTAAACAAAAACATAGTTTAAACATAGTAAAATTGTAAAAAGATGTTCCCGACATAGACGATAGGGTTTGGTTTAGCAGTGCTGCTTGGCCGAGGTGGGGTGCTCCAGATCTCCGGAATCTCGTGGATTCGAGAGGATTGTAGACAATTATGGCTCTTTCACCACAACTTCGATCCTCAACAACTCGTCCTCTGTTGCCGGGTCAGCTTTGGCTATCCCGATCTTCCTCTTTCTTCTTTGGTTGCTTCCTTGCAACTATGGTGCCGCCGATCTCCCGTAGCCTCTGTAAAGCTCCAAAGATATTTGCTCTCAATCTTGGTCCACTTGCCATCCCGACCTTCTCAAACCCACTCTTTTCACAGATTCTTTGGAATGAGATAGGTGTAGCTTTCCCACTTCTCTTTCTTAACAGATGTGCTGTGACTTTGCTCTCTTTCGAAAAGTATCGAGCAGCAGTAGCATAGGGCATGTGCTCCTTATGCTTACCTTCTACGGCCACCCTAGCAGCTTGCACAACCCTTTACCAAAGTCTATTTCCAATCCCCTTACTACCTTGTACATTAGGCATATATCTCCCAAGTTACCGGTTGGGTACCTTCCTTGGGAAGATAATTGCCGTGAGAATCCAGTGCAGTACTCTGTGTTTGAAGTTCTTAAACATCATGCAAGTGAATTGATACGGTAGAGTTTGAAAAGGAACTCCCACATCCCCAAAGAAATACTTAAAGGCTTCTTCTTTAGACTCACTGTCATCAATAGGTTCTTCAATGTAATCAAGCACACCTAGGGCAGAAAACCGTGTGTGTGTGATTCTTACCAATTTTCCTTGAACCTTTGACTCAACAGCTATTTCTTCCCAATCCACATGCATTTTGGACAAGAATTCGACACTAGATTTGTATAACCCTTAGCATGTGTTGAGACAAAAGGCATCAAGCCATAAACATCCAACCATTCACTACCTCGTAAACGCCAAAAGACTCAAGAATTTCCCTAGTCACATATGAATGCCGAAGGAATTTGGTAAACTTTGGATGTACCTTTGTGACGTAAATCTTTCAGGCCGCAGATCTCGAGTCCTTTTTCTTTGAAGGAGGAGAGGCCTTCGTTGATTTTGCCTTCACTGGCTTGACCTTCACAATGGGAGAAGAGAGCTTCGGTTTCTTTGGTTTCTCTGAAACCGTTGAGCTGGATTTTGAGCGAAGTGACCGCAACCCATCTCCCCTAGTCCGTTTTCTTTGGATCGGGTAAGATGGTTTCGGAGCCTTCCTCTTTCTAGCACTGCTCGAAGTCTCGCGAGTCATCGCCATATCAAAGCCGCTGTCAAGGAGGACGAGGAGAGTGCCGACCAACAATCTTTACCGACTCTTCGTCGGAACTCATCAGCCGAGGGTAGCACAGTGCCATGGTTTCGATTGTTGCGCTTTTCTCGAGGATTGTGAATGGCGCTTCTCTTCGCCGCTTGAATCACCGGAATAATCAACAAGGGTCTGCTGGAATTTGGGATTGTTGGGGCTAGGGTTTTGAGAGGAGGAGGCCATTGTACTTGGCTAAGGATTCAAGGTTTTCGGTTTTCGGAGAGAGAGAGGTGGAGTGTCGTGACGAAAAGAAGAGTGTGGAAGAGGGGTTTTATTACACTGTAAAATATTTGAAAAAGTACTCTTTTACCCTTAGTAAAAATCTGATTTATTCAAAAACTTCTCCTCTTCTCTTTGACCGAAAATACAAGAAAAACAAGTCCAAAAACACTGCTTTGAAAATAAATTTTAATATTCATGCACCAATTTAATTTCGAAATTTAGAACACATATATACGAAATTAATTTCCATATTACATGTCCTTGTTTCATTCGACAGACACTAAACAGCTTTTAGGAACATGTACTGTAATTACCTTGGATTGCTCATGCCCAATTCTCTCCTTATGTAGTGAATCTCTCTTCACAGAGTGGTTTTGTAAATATGTCCGCCACTGATTATTAGTATCAACAAACTCAAGCAAAACATTCTCATTAGCAACATGTTCTCTAATGAAATGGTATCTTATCTCAATGTGCTTAGCTCACAGAGTGATGAACTGGATTTTTAGCCAAACAAATTGCACTTGTGTTGTCACATTTAATGGGAACTTTTCAAGTTAAAACCAAAATCCTTCAGCTTGTTGAACCATCCACAAAATTTGAGCTACACAGCTTCCCGCAGCTATGTACTCAGCTTCTGCAGTTGATAGAGCAACTGAATTTTGCTTTCTTGAAAACCATGAAACTAGGCAACTTCCTAGGAATTGACATGAACCACTAGTAGATTTTCTATCTACTTTGCTACCAAAGAAAATCAAAGATCCGAAAACCATAAAGTTCAAAAATCGCTTTTCAATACCACAACCCAAGATTTGGTGTGTCAACCAAGTATCTAAAAATTCTTTTGACACAATGCAAGTGAGATTCTTTTGGGTTTGACGAAATCTAGCACACAAGCATACACTAAACAAAATATCAGGCCGACTTGCGATTAAATAAAGCAAGGAACCAATCATGCTTCTAAACAGTTTTTGATCAACCCGATTACCGCTCGAGTCTTCATCTAACTTGACCGTGGCGCTCATTGGTATGGAACTGGGCTTTCGATGTATAGCCAAACTTCTTCGTAATATCTTTAATGTACTTGGCTTGACTTATAAAGATCCCTTCTTTTGATTGCTTGATTTGAAGTCCAAGAAAGTAGCTAAGTTCGCCCATCATGCTCATCTCGAATTCTCCTGCATTAACTTAGAGAATTCTCGCACAAGGATTGATTAGTAGCACCAAAGATTATATCATCAACATAAATTTGAACAACCAAAATGTCATTTTTAGAAGACTTTATTTAAAGGGTGATGTCAAATATTCCACTTGTAAAAACAAGAACATCCAATAAGTAACTCAAACTTTCATACCAACATCTTGTAGCTTGCTTTAAAACGAAAAGAGCCATTTTTAAATTGTAAACATGGTCCTGGAAAATGAGGATCTTCAAACCCGGAGGTTGTTCTACATAAACCTCCTCTTTTATAAACCCGTTTAGAAAAGCACTCTTTACATCCATTTGAAAAAGTTGAATGTTCATAAAGCATGCAAAAGCACAAAGCATTCTTATTGCTTCAAGTCTAGCTACAGAGCAAAGGTTTCATCAAAATCAATCCCTTCTTCCCGTGAGTAGCCTTTAGCAACTAATCTTGCTTTGTTTCTTGTGACAACACCATTTTCATCAAGTTTATTCCTAAAAACCCATTTGGCACCAATTATAGAATGATTCTTTGTCCGATAACCAAGTCCCATACATCATTCCTTTTGAATCGATTCAGTTCTTCCCGCATAGACTTATCCAGCTGCCTCAGTAAAGCTTCATCAATAGTCTTAGGTTCGACTAGTGAAACAAAAGCTTGAAAAGCACGTAAATTTCTTAAGGAAGAGCGTGTCATTACCCTCGGGTCACATCACCCGTAATATTCTCTTGAGGATGACTTGATTTGTGCTTGAATTTCCACTCATGAGGCAATGTTTGTGAGGGTGCATGCAATCGAGTTTTGTTCTTCTGTTCTTTCGGAACATCCTCAACAGTTGAGTATGATCTTTGCTTGTAACTCTCATCCGCTTGGCCTCAGGTCCATATTCTTTTCTTTACCGCTCTTGACTTGTGTCTGCTGGACTTCCGTGAGTATCATCATCTTCTCGAGAACATTGTTAGCCTCATCGAAAATAACATGTATTGATTCTTCTACCTTTAAAGTCCTTTTATTGAAAAGTCTAAAGGCTTTACTCTTTGAGGAATAACCAAGAAAAATAGCCTCATCATTTTTCGAATCAAACTTACCAAGGTGCTGCTTATCCAAGTTTAGCACAAAACATTTGCACCCAAAAATATGAAAGTTAGAAATATTTGGCTTTTACCTTTCCAAAGCTCATATGGAGTTTTGTTTAGGATAGCCTAATCAAAACTCTATCGAGTATATAGCATGAAGTGCTTCACGCTCTCGCCAAAAATACTTAGGAAGAGAGTGGTCATTTAACATGGTCCTTACCATTTCTCCAATGGTGCGATTTTTCCTTTCCACAACACCATTTTGTTCAGGTGTTCTTGCACAAGAGAAATTGTGAGTAATGCCAAGTGAAGCACAAAAAGATTCCATTTCTGTATTAACAAACTCACCTCCATTGTCGCTTCTTATTGCAACTATTTTATCACCTTTCTCATTTTGCACTTTCTTAACAAAGTTGACAAATATTTCATGAGTTTCACTTTTCTTAGCAAGGAAGAAAGTCCATGTATACCTTGAGTAATCATCAACAATAACTAAACAATATTGTTTACCTCCAAATTTGGTTGTTGAGATTGGACCGAATAGATCCATGTGTAACAATTCTAGAATCTTTGTCGTGCTAACAACCTGTTTAGCTTTAAAGGAAGCTCTTGTTTGCTTTCCTTTTAGGCAGCTTCACACTCCTTATCTTTGTCAAACCCGATCTTTGCGCCCTCGTACTCAAGTCTTTCTTTGACGCTTTGCAATTGTGTGCATGCTTGCATGTCCCAATCTCTTATGCCAAAGCCAACTATCATCCTTGTTGACGCAATAAGACATTTCACATTAAAAGAAGATAAGTCATCTAAATCAAATGTGTAGACATTTCCACACCTTTTACCAATGAACTTAATGTTGTTTGACATTCTATCAATCACATGGCACCGATCCGATTTGAAAGTGACATAATAACCACTATCACACAATCGATCGATACTCAACAAGTCAGCTTGACCCTTCAACTAGAAGACATTATTGATAGTAGATGATCCAATCTTACCAACCTTACCAATACCTAGTACACGACCTTTCTTTGTCACCAAATGATACTGTACCTCCTTTTCGTGTGTAATCAAGAACTTGCTCCTGTCTCCACTATGTGCCTCAATGTACCACTATCCAAGTACCATGTATGCTTCTTCAAAACCTAAACAGTTTGAACATTTCGTCGACTTTTGGTACCCATATCTTTTGGGTCCGTAAACGTTAGTAACATGTTTAACAATCCATACTTGCTTAACACCATACCGAAATATCCATTTCGAAAAGACACTCAAATTTACTATGTCCTTTTTGATGACGCTTTTACAAGTTATATAAGTGACATTGGCAAGCTTCTTTTGAGGACAAGGTTTTCTATGACTATAACCTATTCCGGTTTTGTCATAGTAGGACTTTGACTCTCAAGAAGATTGTCTAAGTTCTTTTCACCATTAATAAAACCTCGCCGAGTTTTCTCCAACTTTTCATTCTTAGTTCTCAATTTTGCTACCTCATCTTTTAACGCCATGTTCTCGGTTTTAAGCCTTTTGACAAGAGTATCATAATCTCGACATACTTCAAGGAATGTAAGATCTCTTTCATCAAGTGTAGGAATTTGAGGAATTAAAGGATTCAAGATTGCTCATTACCTCCGATTCGGCGGTGGCCATTAGGCATGTTTCAAAGCACTTGATCTGCTCGCATTTCATAGTCAACAGGTTGCTGACTCTGGAAGGTGCGGCTTTCTTCATCGTCTACTGCATACAAGTGTGCCTCTTCTTCTCCATTTGAGGATGATTCCTCGTATGCGAGCAGCTATCACTCCATGCCGCCATTCCTTTCAATCCGGCCTTCTTTTCAAGAATCTTTTCTTGTCCGAGCCTTCTTTTTCTTTTTGCTTTTTGAGCTGCCTTCATTTCTTTGGGCGGTCAAATTGCATATGACCTCTTCCGCTACATTTGTAACAAATTGGAGGTTTGAAGGGCTGTTCCTTTTTCTTTCATTTGTTGATATCGCCTTTATATTTGAGCAATTTTTGATTTTTCTTGCAATCATTGCCGCCTCATCACCGCCTTCTTCCTCGTTTGATGAACTTTCTTCTGATTCACTTGCCTTCAAGGCAATTGACTTTTGTTTCCTGTTCATCCTTTCATCTTCTCTATCCTTCATTTCATAAGTCATTAGCTTTCCAAATAATTCATCAACACTTATAGTTTTGATACTACCTCCTTCATTAATGGCTTCAACAAGATTCTCCAAGTCAAGGTAAACTCCAAAGAATTTTTCTTACCAATTCTTCATTTGTATAGATCTTACCATACCGCCAAGTGGTGTGATGATTTCGTTGAACCTTCTACGCATGTCCAAATTGTTTCTTTTGGATCCATTGCAAACATTTCATAAGCTTTGACCAACATGAACATTTTGGTATCTTTAACTTGATCCGTTCCTTCGTAGGTCACTAGTAGCTTATTCCAAATCTCATGTGCACTATCACAAGAAGAAACAATATTAAAAACATCGAGTTAAAGCACAAAGAATCATATTTACCGCTTTTGCATTCAAGGTGCACATCTTGTCATCCTCTTGTATGTAATCTTTGAAAGGCTTTGGTATAACCCTTCCATCATCTGTTCTAACAGCTTGGAATTAGTGGTCTGCTTTAATGATTCTCCACAATCGATGATCTTGTGCTCGAATATGGATTTGCATCCTTGTCTTCCACCAATTGAAGTTTGCGGCATCAAACAACGGTGGTCTAAATGGGTTGTAACCTTCTGAAGAATACCGCCATCCGATCTTAAGACTTGAAACCGTTAGATTTTAATCACAAATCACCCGCTCGATACCAATTGTTGTCCCAGATAGGCAACAAGAGGGGGTGAATTGGTTGACTCTAAAACCAAATCTTTCCTTAAACTTAAAATGTCAGGGCGCACTCAAACTGCTTACAAAACACGACGGTAGAGAGGTAAAACGAGAAACCAAAATAAAATATCGAAAAGAATGACACAAAGAAGCTTTATAGAGGTTCGGCTCACGACCTACGCCCTCTCCTCAAGCTTACCACTTGAGAGTTCCTTCCACTATACTTTAAAATGGTTACACAAACCTAAAGTATACAAAGTTTTTCCTGAGGCTCAACTAAAACCTATTTTTGGTTTTCCCAAGGTTCACCAAAACAACCTAACTCTCACCAAAATAGTTTTCCCAAAGGCTCACTAATAACCTAACAAAATCCCTGTTTGGTTTTCCCGAGGCTCACCAAAACAAACCTTACAAAAACTGCTTTTGTAGAAAACTACTCAACCTTTTGAGGTTTTTCACGAAAAACACACAAAAACTTTTAAATCAGCTTTCTCTTCTCAAAATAAAGTGGGCAATCTAGAACGAAGTAGAAGCTTTGATCTTGGAATATGCAATCTTGAGAGCTTTAGAATGATCTACTGCTTTTTGCAACTGAGAGCTTTTTCTTCTTGATCAATCTCTTAACCTTTTCTTCATGAAGCCTTGCACTCGATTAAATAGCAAGAGAGAGGAGCGTCCCAACAGCCTACTGCTTTCTTGACAGAGGATGCGCACGAAAATCTCCATGGAATCAGCTGAGGGTGACGTTTAAATTTGAAACGAGATTACAACAAGAGTCCTAAACAATTACAACTACTGCACAATTTTTCTTCTTCGTAAACACTTTTACCGAATGGGCTTTTTAGACTAAATAGCAACTTGGGCCTTAACAGAACGTAGCCCATATTGCATAAGTCATTTAATCGAACAAGATGTATAATCATTAACACTCATCAAGCTTTTCAAAACTTTTCATAAAACACCCAAAACTTTTGTGATCATCAAAATCGGTTTCTTGCAAAAGAAATAATCCAACAAAACTAACATCTACCTTTTCCCAAGAGACACGGGATAAGCTCTTAAGCAGTTCTTCTGGAAAAAAAAAATTATCCAGTTGCACCAGTCATGATAAAATCTTGAGATGAGAAAATGGAGTAGTCATTCAGGGAACATGCTTGAAACAACACACTAAGGATCAGAATTGCCTTTTCATATTCCATGAAGTGCATGCTGATTCCACAACATCAATCTTATAATGGAACATGGCTATAACAATCATCTCAATTCATTATTGATTTATGGTATTTGTACATGCAGGTGAAAAAAACATAAAGAAGATGTTTGGTTGCACACACCAAGTAAAAGGAGAAACATTCCAAACTAAACAATAGAAATCTGAAAATAAAAAAGAATCAACAAATATTGCAGCTTTAAAGAAAAATGATATATGATCGTGATAAAATACTATAGCTCAAACCTTCAATTTTATCGGAACCATCATCTTCTACAGCATCAGGTTCAGATTCACCAGAATCGAAACCTTTGCAAAGCTCCTCGTGTACAATGTGTGGATACTTTTCGTTGAGAGATTCATCCCACTTCATCCAAATAAGATGGTAACAATTTCAACGTCCAAGTTCAAACAGAGTGAAAAATGCTAACAGAAGTGCACAAAACTTTTGTAGGCAAATTACCTTTGGTAGTTCAGAATCTCGCCTAATTGATGATGTTCTCCAGCCAACTATATCTATTATTGTACTGAATCACGAAAACAAAGTAAGAAACAGGGGGTATTAATGAGAACTACAGTATTCCTGGATTAAGAATTAGGATACGATCAAATGCGGCATTAGAATAAAGCACCCGACGTTTGAAAGAACGCAGTGCAGACCTGCATTACAATTTCACCTTGGGTCAATCTGTGCACCAGAATGCAACTTCAAAAGTCAAATTAACGAATAAATCACAAGTTATGCAGAGAGCATACATGAAACGGAGATGACCACTATCATCCACCATGCGTTTAAGCAATGGAGGCTTTCCTTCATCATTATCAGTAAGAAAAAGATGTTGACCAGTTCTCCTAAATATCCAATGAATTATAGAGCTAGCAACTTTTTCTAAAGCGGTTAAACCGAATAGAAATGGAACCTGTACAGAAAGATCAAAAACATTAAAGGAGCATTACAATTCTGGGAACTTGATCGTAATTTATGTAGTAGGATCTGATTTATACTGACCACAAAAGTGTAGATGAGAAGCAATCAGTTGACAATAGATCACACAGAAGAAAGTAAATAACCCGATACACGCAAAAGCAAATCCTATTACTCTAAATGGCAAATGGCAACAGCAAACTAATTCTGCAGCCTTAAACAGTTAAAACAGTTATTGATCATAATGCCAAGAACATTGCAAAAACAGTACATTATGACCCACAAAATAATGGATACTCATTACTACATACTTTACACTGTCCCATCTCCTTCTACTCTATCAAAAACTGGTGGCTGATTCTCTATTTCAGTCTACATTAGACCAGGATGAGGCCTTTCAAACAGTTTTTCAGAGGAAGAAGAGAGAATAGAAGAGGGTAGAGAACAGAGAATAAGATCTGAATGTAACAAAAGGTACCTGCTTGTTACCCCTGGAACCAAGATGTGGGGTAGCAACAGTGATGAAGTTCATAGCCTCCAAGCCAGCTATTGTACCCCTCAGATCCTCATTGTTTGGATTAGCTGACAAGTTGTCGAGAGTTTCTCCTGAAGGCGGTCTAAAAAGCTTCCCAATTGCATATCTTGCCACAAGTCCACCAACAGAATGAGAAATAAAGGAGATCTTATGCAGCTTTGGTTTTCTCTTTATAACTTCCAAAACCTATTCGCATAACCCTTTCTGTTAGAAGGAAGACAAGCCACACCGCATTATCTATAACTAGTAACAATATATAAAAGCACAGGGCAATTATTGAATCATATTAAGTAGAGTGCCTTTTTATTCAAAAATGAGTCACGATAATGAAAGCAAACCTCATCTGATAATCTTTCGCCCATTACATCGACTCCATCTAGAGTAAGCCTTGCCATATTACTTTCACCGCCTAAAAGAGGGGAAGGAAAAGAAAGGGGGGGGGGGGGGACCAGCCATAAGTAACTATCCATCAAAGTTCCTCCAACCATAAACTTTTCAGAACTGTTGCTATGCAGCTATACTGGGATCCTGATCATAGTTACAATACTGATTAACTACATGAGCAATATAGGCTTCATAACTTTCAAATGATCATTTTCTTAGTGTTGCATAAGAAATCCTAGATAATGATAACAGTGAGCCAAGTATACTTGCCCGTAAGGATTACAAACTCGCAACATGAGAAAAAAACTACATTACAAACTAGCACGTATAAAATTCTACTTACAGTGAACGAAGATTTTATCAGGAAGTTGTTTGACAAACTGCTCCGCTGCAAACTTCCAGTCCTTGGTGCTGCAGAAGTCCCGTTAACAACAACGCAAAGCCAGATAAAGAAAGTAGTTTGAGGCACGATGTACGAAAGCACCCATAAGCAGTTGAAACCAACTGCTGGACCAAATTATTGAAAAAAGGCCGAAGCCCACGCATAGTCAACGGAAATGGCAACACTCGACGAAAATTAGATAGTACTTAACAACCAAAATCTTCCCACCGAAAAACGGAATGGGAAAGAGCAGAAGTCGGTTGCAGAAGATCCGTAACAGAAAGAACGAAGCGAAAAAGATAGTGATTACTGACCTGCCGAGAATTCCATGGACCATAACGACGAGATGATCGGCAGAAGAAGAATCGGAATCTTTACAACTCCGGACATCACGACTGCCATCAGCCGACTCCGCCGAGCAAACTCCGTTGTCCATGGGCTTGCCGCACATTCCCACTACAAGCTCATTCGAATCGGTGATGGAAGATTCTGACCGAAATTTCCAGAACAGAAAAGAAACCACCAGAGAATAGAAGTTGCAAGGGTTTCCTTGCTTGTACTACTCTTTATCTTTTTTTCTCAATTTGGGGGAAGAAAATCTCGTTGGAACTTGTAAGGGATGGTTTGACTCTCTTTACAAGCAACATAAAAACTAGCAGGTGCTGCCAACGAAATTGACTGTGGAAATGAAATTGCAAACTCGAAATAAAATGCAGAAAATAATGTTTGGATATGGAATATTAATTTTAAAAAAATTGTGAGTGGATATTTTGTTTATAAATAAATTATTACCGACAAGGCCAATTCATTCGATAACCTTCGGAACGCCGCGTCAGCAAAAACAGTCTCCCTCATAATCATATATACGCGTGACCACGTCCACGTGTACGTTTCGTTGCTTGGCGTAAACATTTTCATGGTCCTCTTTCGTCTTAAAGACTTAAATACAGTACTTACATGCGTGTTCGTCACTCGCATTGATTACCTACTACTGTGCTATACCACAAATAATTTGTCCGTCCCCGATAGATTTTCTGATGTGTATTTTGTGTATTTAAATAGTATTTTTCGTTGTGGTGGAATAAAATGAATAACTTATAATAGATAACTTAATCTTATTTATTTTTATGAATGATAAAAATCAATAAAAGTATCATTTCCATTTTTTTGATTATTATTTTTAAGAATAAAACAAAATAATGTGTAAATAGATAACTTAATTTTCTGATAAAAAATAAAAGTAAATTTTTATTATTATTTTAAAGAAAATGTGTAAATGTAACAATTTAGTTTCGATATTATTGTTCTTCAGATTTTGCGATATTATTGTTCTTTTGTAGGAGTTTGAATAAATAGCTGGAAGTTTTTGAAATTTGTAGGGAAATTTTCTGAGAAAGACTAGGAGAGTAACGTTGTTTTAAGAAGGAAAATTACCCCGCAATCTGCTAGATTACAGCTGAGTGTGTTCTATTGATTTTTTTTTTTTTAAAAAGAGTGAAGTCCAGCTTTGGCCCATGGCCGGCACTGGCACCGGCGCTCTGCCGGCTGGGTGTAGACTCCAGCGTTCTTCTCAGCCAAGTCCATGGTTTTAAAAACCGATGAAAATAAAACCGCCCAGCACCGCTTAATTGCGATCGGTTTCAACTGCTTGACCACCGGCCCAACCTGCTATTTTTTTAAAGTCGCTTATTATCACTATTGTTTAGAATTATCATGAAATAATCTAAATATGAAATAATAATGCACATTTTTTATATTAACATAATAATTTAAAATACAAATTAGTCATTTTATAAGAAGGAAAACAATATTCTATATTTTAATTAATTATGTCATTGAAGATAATAATTTTAAATAACTGAAAATTATTTTGTATATTTATATTATATTTTTAAAATATATTATGAGAAAATATTAAAAAATTAATGTGTTAAATATGAATTTATAAATAAATGTGGAATAAATTAAAATTAGTAATAAAAATTTGGGAGTTTTTGACAATTTTTCAAAAAAATGCATCACCTGTTTTCCGGTTCACCGGTTTAACCGAGTTTTTCCGATTTTGACCGGTTTGCGGTCCAACCGGTTCGACCGTCCGGTCCGGCTTTCAGAACCATGGCCAAGTCCAACTTTGGCCCGCCCTCAATTGTGTTCGCTCCATACACGTCCCGGAACTATTATCGTGCGACCACCGGCGACCGCTGCTATTGCCTGGGCTCAGCCCTCTTCCTGTCGGCGTCGTCTCTTGCTCCTCCCCGCGTCTGTTGGAGTTGAGTCCGGCGCCCTGGTGGTCGATTGGAAGGAGGTACCACCACCTCCACTTTTCTCGCTTAAGGTTGTCACTTGGGAGGCCGTGTGGCAATGCCACCGCCGCCTGGTCCTAGTTGGCACTGGTGGTGGTTCCTGGCTTCGACATCCAGCATACGGCTCTCCGTTTGACAGCAGTGTTCTTGTGCTCCGTGGGGTTCATGAGACATCGGGAGTGTCTCGGCTTGCTCTGCATCTGCCGGTGGTTCCGGTGGTCTTGGATGTTCATCCACCGTCCAAGATTATTGTGGAAAGTGCGCATCAATAGATAGACTCCCTATGGTCTTTTGATATAGCTACAATAGTGGACCGGGGTGCGTTTGGGGGAGGTTGCCTTTCTTCACAAAGGGGTGCAGCTCTAATGGTGAGGACCTTGCAGGACCATCTGAAACGGCAAGCTTCGGTGTGTGCTGAAAGATGGATCTTTTGGTGCAACAGAGTTAGACGTGAGCTCACCCTGGTGCAATGAAGTATCAATTTCTGGATTGGTTAGGTTGCAGGTTCCCTACCCAGTCCATGATTTGTTAGGAGTCTGCAGGCAACCACTGACGGGTTGTCAGTTATCTTTATTCACAGTGAGAGTCTTAGTTTTAGCTTTCTATTTCTTCCTTTTGGTTGTTAGGTTTTTAGTACTGTATTATGACTGCGATCACCTAAGGATGTTAGGGTTGTTTCCGTTCTTACTTTGGT
This sequence comes from Stellera chamaejasme, assembly GCA_024586325.1. Lineage (NCBI taxonomy): Eukaryota > Viridiplantae > Streptophyta > Magnoliopsida > Malvales > Thymelaeaceae > Stellera > Stellera chamaejasme. Next base: position 3,772,974 of record CM044982.1, on the reverse strand, counting down.
TAGTTCTCTCCTTTGCTCATTATGATGCGCCGATACCGTTCAGGGGTACTGGAAGCGAGATTCATGATCTTTTTACCGCTATAGTGGTCATGACCGTCGTCATGAGTATACATTGTCTTTTGAGGCCAGTACAGGTGAGTCTAATCTTAGTGGTTTTGGCTATTTATCATAACACTTCTTATATGTCGAGTTCCCTGTTAAAGGGCTGGTATAGGTGTGCCTCCTTTAGGTACTTTGTTCGGTCGTACTCGACTTATTTTGTAATGAGTTATCATTGATAAAATAAGTCTTTACTTTTCAAAAAAATTAATACTTTTAATTTTTATAGTTCAAATTTCAATATTTGATTTAAATATTTACAGTGATAAATAATGAAAAAAAATTAAAAATAATACTTAAAAAATTTATAATTCAAATTATGATACACATATGAATTATTTAACTTTAAATGTTTAAGCATACTTGAAAAACAATTATAGATTAAATATTGTAAAACAGTAAAAGCAAATATTTACCATAAATCTAGAGATTAACGATCATTTATAACTCTGTTCCTTCTCTTTCCCTCTCCTCTCTTACACCAACCACCAGATCGACAGCCCAATCCTACCATCCGCCCATTAACGTCGTTGCAATTTTCCTCCCCCTGCAGGCCAATAGGTCGCTCCTCTGATCCCATTAAACTCTCAACCTTCTCTCCCTGCCTGTCGTGAAACTTGATATAGCTTCGTGGCGGGCAGGGAGGTGAGGCCAAGAGTTTAAGATGAGGTGGGTGGAGCACCATCACAACATTTGGTAGCGCATAGTGGTAACTATGCCCGACAATGGATGATGAGGTGATTTTAACCTATTAGAATATAACTGTTAGGTTTAAAAGCCTTGGAGTACTCAGAGTGATTTTAACCTAAAATCTAACAGATTTATAAACGGAAATTACCATTCAGGAGGTTTTTGTATATTTTGCCAAACCTCGGGGAGGAAAAGATAGAATTTTAAAAATACGGAAGACAAAATAAAGATTATGTCAAACCTTATAAGATGAACAATAATTTCAATGGAAATTGTATATTCTCTATCTCAAAATAATTTATCCATATTGTTCCCATGATTATTTTATTTGTCATTTTAATATTTAAAATTAAATAATTTATTATCAAATAGCCAATCAATGTTCTCAGCTATCAGAATCATTTTTTTCTATTTAATTATTGGTGGCAGCTCTGTGGCAGCCGCTACTAACCTCTGGTATTGTCTAAGTTTGGTCTTGATCGTACTGGAAGCCATGGGTCCTTTCTTTGGAATCTGCACAGAAATGGGTGAGCTAAAGACCAAACAGGGGAAATAGAGGAGGGCCATCTGTCTGGTACTCCGACGCTTAAGTCAGTATGAGTGTATTTGGAAAGGGATGTGACAGCAGTACAGCACCCAATGAGTGATAGTGAATAGTTACCGTAAAATGAGTGTATGATAAGTGTTTTTATACTCCATTCTAATAGAGTGACATTATTGTAATATCTCAAAATGAAGAGGCGGCGTGTGTCAGAGAACACGTGGCAGTGATGTCTCGAATGTATGCCTTCAAGCAAATCCCCTAAGTAGTTCGGGTTTCAATGAGACCCCTCTTCGACTAATGACTTGGCTTGTGCTAGATCTTATTGGGTCTTTTTGGGCTTTGTTATCTGGTTTGGTCCTGACTTCAATCAATTATAATTTGAATCAAACATTATTTAGTTTGACTATAAACATACCATCCGGCAGATGTAAATTGCATTCAAAAGACACTGGTGAGAACTGACATGGTAATTTACCGAGTCTTCTAATAACCCAATTTCCCCCCTTTTGGAATGAATTTTCCACACAAATTAGTTGGATAGTAATGCATCGATAACATCGTTCTCTAGACCCTAATCATATTACAATGGATAGTAGTAATACATTTGAATTGTTCAAGGAATATAATACATGGGATTGGGAAGCTTGAAAGAGCGAACAGACATGGAGGTGCCCAACAAGTCGCTCCATTGGTCACCAGAATTACCATGGATCCTATATCCCTCTTTCACCAGCTCGTCCCTCTTCTCTGACTTGTACACCGTTGCCAGCTTCCCATGATCTTCCAAAGCTCTGCAGGTTACAAAATATCTAAGTTAAGCCAGTGATCAGCACTCCATAACAAGCGAAAAACAGAGAGAGAGAGAGAGAGATGTTTGAACATTTCTGTCAGACTAAATGCACTGAAACAACAATGGTTACAATGGTTAGGAGCCACTGGCTGGAAAACAAGTAGAGAAAATCCTACTCCTAAATTCAGTTGTTCAAACAAACGCTCAGATATTGATTCTGAAAACAATGTATGCAGCAATAGATATCGCTAGCTGGGATAGTGTGCCATTTTGAAAGTAAACTTGAGATAGTACTCCTATTAAAAAGGCATTTTTACACTCTCAAGGTGTGCAATGGCCACAAATTCTGACAAGTTTTAACCTTCAAAGAACAATAACAACATTCCCGAGGACCTAAAACAAGCTATAAGTCTGTCGAGAATGTTTGTTAGGTGGTCTCACTCGAACTTCTGTAAAAGCAGTTCATTCATTTGGACCAGCAGTAACCAGAACTACATTCTTACGTGACAAGTCTACAGACAATTTAACATGTCAACTACTTCCATGCCCGCCCTGTAGAAACTATTGCTGTTGTGCGAAACATGTGTACATTCTTTGCACAGATCAATCCAGAAAAGAAAACTTGAAGCTCCAGACTATTACTTCGTATAAGTAATATATTAACAGCAAGTACTTGAGGGATCATTTGCAGTGGGTGAGAAAAAGAAGTATCGGCACAACCAATGAAGATAATGGTGAAATGCACATCAAGCATTACATGGAGCAAAAGAATAGTATAATTCTGTTGTAACCAGAGCTATATCTTATGGATGACCGGTAGGGAAAAAAAAAAACTCACCTCAAAATAAGGCTGTCCCAACTCTGAAAACCAGCTTTCATCAAATTTTCAGCAGTTACGTTCCTATGATTTTCACTGCGCCCTGTCAGTAAGAAAACCTTGAATCCTAACCCTTGAATTTTCTCATATAATTTCAGGCTGGACTCTATTGCTGGTGCAATAGCATTCTCAACCCATTTATCAAATTCCAGGTGATTGAAGATCTCCAAGCTGCAATTGGCATTAAAACTCATGCATTAGAAAGACAGCCATCAGCGCTCAAATTAAGAGAGGGAAAAAAAAACCCAACAAATCCGAGTTTCAGTCAGTTGAAAAAAGAACTTGTCTTTAACTTAAAACTGTACAAGTTGGTTTTATGGCATCAAGAGAGGAAAGGGATATCTAGGTGACAGAAATTTCCAAAAAAAAACTCTACTCTTGCTACACAAAAAGGCAAAAGAGTTCTTCATCTTCAGATTAATAAAAGTTACCAATACTTCAGTTGCTTATTCTTCATAACACAAAGTTTGCATGTAACTTTATATAGCACACACAACCTCATGACATTACAAAGTTGACCACACGGCAATCAAAGCTAAAGGGATAACTAGTGATGAAGAATGCCAACAAACTCAGCTCGTGTTATACACAATCATAAGAGTTCATCTTCTGATCAATAATTTTTTTTCCCAATAGTTTTGTCCCTTGTTCTTCATAATAACAGCTTGATCAATAATTAGAACTTGTCATTTTCTTCCCTAACTTCTGTGATCTAAGAAGTAAAGCAATTAAAAAACTGCCAGTATAACAAAATGCTGAAGATCATAACCACATAAAATACAAAAATCAGCGTCCATAAAATTAAAAAACTTACCCATAACCATGCTCCGCATAGTATGGGAGATTTGACAGTAAAGTTTCATCAATATCAAAAATCCAAGCATCTTTGTCATCCCCACTCAACTCCAGACCTCTGACATAAGCTGCAGCCTCATCGGAGACTCTCTTCAGGTCCACGCTATAGCCCCGACCCAGCATGTAATCTCTCACATACCCCGCACATTCCAGCGGAATCGTCTTCCACGGGTTCAAGTTGTTGGCCTCCGCGGCGAATCTCCAACTCGTGCACTGCAATTTGAGCTCATCCTCGGCTTCCTCGAAACGGGTCCCGATGTTCCCCGGGTACTGTAAGATGAGCGGGCGAGGCAGGAGATGAGATTCGTCAGAGAAGCCGGAAACAAACAGGGAGAATAGAAGCAGAATCCTCAACAAAGCCATGAACGACACCAAATCGAAGAATTTTAGGGGGGAAATCTATTCTGGCTTACGCAAGAAACAAATGGGCATGAGAGAGAGGAGACGAAATCGTGTGCATGAATGGGCAATTATAGAAGTGAGGAATCGGAGGCAGGACGTTATTTCTTCATGCCACTTTTCTGGATACGGGATAAGGAAATGCGTTTCTTGTATTCACGGATAGATAATCGAGAAAAACCCTTTTCGAATACAAACAGTAACCTTCAGGGATGGATTTGAAAGGGATGGGAATTGCATGGAAGTTGATTGGCGTTGAACGGAACAATCATCTCCAACCTCAACTTGATTTTCAGAGGCGGAGGAGGGTAATTGAACGTATTAAGTCGCAATTAAGGGCAATTAATTATATTATATATTGATTTTCGATGGATTTGATGGGCAAAGGGGCTGGTGGTTGAACTTGATGGCAGAGAAAAGGAATTTGGTTAAGAACTCTTGTTGACCGTTTGCCTGCCTGCCCATAACCATGGTGGAATTTGAAGGAGGGAAAGGAAAGATAGAAAGATTACCAACGAAAGAAATCAGATTGTGGGATCCACATTGTTAACGTCTAACTCTAATATCCTATTTAGCCCCGAACTCAGGTAATAAGAGCACTTTGGCCCCTTAACGTCAACATGGTGCGCTCGTTTACTCCCACCGCCACCGGTGATGTGATTGTGCACACTAACTTCGATTGAAGCATGAAAACGAATATGGCGTTTGATTCAAAATTTCTGAAAAGTAAGCTGACTAATTTTCAGGAAGCCGGGGGTGCATTTTGGTCTTTCTTCATCTTCAAATCATTGGTCTTTCTTCATCTTCAAATCATTTAAATTAGTTTAGTCATTTTGGGTCTACTAATTTAGGGTCAACTTGGTCTTTCAGATGATTTTAGGTATAATTGAGTCTTTTTAGTTATTTTAAGGTTAAAGTGCACGGTTAGTTCCTTAACTTTGCTTATTGTCCTATTCTGGTCTCGTTTTAAGAATTTGTCCTGTTAAAGTCTCTTATCTTCATATTTTTTCCCTATTAAGGTCATTTACTATTAATTCAGTGTTAAAGTTAACGGATTTACTAGAAAAAATATTTTTTTAGTAACTAAAGGTTTCTGATTATTGTCTTTGCATTATAACATTTTAAAAAGTAACATTTTAACCACTGACTCTTACGAAGCGTCAGCTTGTCTCCGGCAGGGACGCGGCTGGGCGGCGACGATGGTGGCGCGAATCGGCCGGGCGGAGGCCGGTGAGCCTGGTGGTGGTCGGCGGAGCACGCATGGAGGCTTAAATCATCGGATTGGGGCGCTCGGTGTGATCTGAAGGCGGGTCACGACTGTAGAGGTGTTTTCGGGTGTCGAAGCACGTCAGGAACGGAAGGGCGATGTCGGGGGTAGGCTTCGGTGGTGCTGGAGCGGCCGAATGGTAGCGTAAGCGACGGAATCGAAGCGGGTTGCTGCGAAGTTGGGTCGGTGGGTCGCAGCGGTTTCCTCCTCTGTTTCAGCGTCTCTGGCGGCGATGATGGGTGGTTTGAGCTCGGCATGGCGTGGCGGTGCTAGGAGGTGCGAGGGTTGGTGACGAGAAGCAGCTTCTGGAGAGGAGCAAGGTGGAGTACATGATCGTGGAGGGTCCAGGATTTGGGCATTCCCGGAGCTCACCGGCAGCTTGGTGGCTGGGTCAAGCTGGGGAGGCCGAGCTGAGGCGAGGAAGGCTGCTGTCACCCCACCGCCCCGAAAATATGCGGAAGCGTCGGTTGGAGGTTTCGGCGGCGGGTGAACTCGGAAATTTCTCTTAAAAGGTTGTGGGCCCGAATCCCGACCCTTAAAACTTTTTCTTCCAGTTTTAAGGTTGTTACGTGTTTGCAGATTTTAAGACGTCTTACTAGTCCTAAACCTGCACCCGAGACACGTTAGTGGTTTTTACAGGATATCGCGCGTAAAAATAATAAAGTAGGAAATATAAAAAAAATACAGGCCGAGAAGGTCCGCCCTCTGCGTAGGGTCGGAGACTCCCATAAAATATACAGACCGAAAGTATGAAAATACTAGAGTGTCTACATGCACTACTTCTACAGAGCCGAGCCAACAGCGGAATTATACCTCGCTACTAGATGTCACGCTAAACATACACAGAGAAGAACGCCGACTTAACAGAAAGATACCAACATAGAAAGGATTTTAACGAGAATTTTCCCCAAACACAAATATACCTCAAAATAATGTAAGTGCAGAACGAGCACCGCGGAAATCTAGTCCGCAGTCGCTTGCCCGATCCCCGAAAATATTGTAAGCATGGGGTGAGTTCTCGAAAGAACCCGTAGTGGGGTAGGTACGAATTGGTCAAACCAAAACTTTTAAAACATTTTAGCTCGCACAAAAGGGTTAGCGTGCAATGTTCTAACAGATAACGCAACCCTAAATATCATGATGTGATATGCAGATGCATGTATACGTAATCCCATCGATCGAGGGCACAACATGGATAGATCTTCCTCGCCCCGCCGGCATCTCCATGCGCCGTGAATGATAATGAAGGTACGACCATGGGTAGTTCTTCCCGCCCGGCCGGCATCCCCACGCGTCGTTAATGTAGCGAAATGGGTCCGTCTTCGACCCCCGATAAATGTATCCGATATAGCGTAAGTCCGTAAATAATAACAGAAATGGGTCCGTCGTCGACCCCCGATATGCATATATTCCGTAAATAAAAACCCCGCAAACCACTACGTACTCAAGAATTCAGTCCCGGAGTCACCGGGCCCCACCTCGACCCGAGTACTAGCCCTTAACTAACCTAATACACATTTAATGCGCATTAAGGAAGTTAAACCCTTACCTCAACAGAACCTGACATCTAATGTGCCTCCTCGACGCACAAGCAAGATCCTGCACTGCGCATTTAATCTGCCGTAATCGAGACACGTAAATAGCTTAAGTTTCTTTACTAAAGTTCCAATGTTGGGAATTTATCCTTAATTACAACCTAAGTCCCTCAACTTTTCGTAACTTGCAAAAGTGCCCCAAAAATTACCAAGTGTCCAATTTTATCCGTAACGTGATAGAAACCCTTGTTTCCACAATTCTTAGTGACATCCTTCCATATTTACCAAGTTTACACTTTTACCCGAACTTTTCCATATTTCACAATTTAGTCCTCCAATTTTCATAAAATTGCCAACTTTACTGGTTTGGTCAACTTGGTCAAAAAGTCAACTTCTATCCATTTTTACCCCAAATTTCGGCCCAAGCCCATACTTTTGGCCCAACTTTCATTTCAACCCAACTCTTTTCTAAACTTCACACTTTAGTTACTTTTCTTTTAATCCTTCATGTTAAACCATTTTTAACATGTTTTAATCAACTTTTCATCACCAAAACACTATTCACAAAGAAACATATTTTTCCTTCCAAGTGTAGGATTTTCGGTTTTAACTCCAAATTTCACCCAACTTTAAATCTTAACACTTTCATGTATAATCCTTTATGTACTTCCATTTTCCAACACTTTAACATTTAAATCTTCAACAAAGCTTCATCAAACATACAAGCTCAAATTTTCGGCCACCCTCAAACTTTCACCAAAGTGTTCTTTTCACAAAATTTCAAGAACAAAGCATGCTTCAAATTCAACCAACAACAACATGCTTGAATATCACAACCCATCATTAACACAAATCATAAAACTTGTCAAGAGTGATCCTCACTCAAGAAGTTCCACCCAAAACTTGATTTAGCTGCTGGAAATTTGACAACACCACCACCAAAGTTTCCTTGATTGTCACTGATTTGTGAGGTTAAGAAAGTGGTAGAACCAAGCTTGTTGAACCTCAAAACCCGAAACTTCAAGTTTGAGTTTTTTGCTCAAACATCACAAAGAGACCCGCTGCGTGCATCTCATATTTGGAGGTCTTCCCGACGTTTTTGGACCTTGGCCCCTTCAGCAAAGTTGTAGCCAAGAGGTTAAGGAAGATTTCTTCTGACTACCACCAAAGCCAATTCGAACCACAGAATAACAGAATCAGCCACGAACACAAGAGAAGTATTCTGGCCAGCAAGAGAAGAGAGAGTTCTCTACTTGTTTTTCTTTTCTAAGTGTGGAGAGATAAAGAAGCTGGAGCAAATGGCTTGTAAAAGGCCTTAAGGGCTGGTTAAAATGGAGGGATAAGGGGAGGGGACAAGAGCTCTTATCTAGGTTGGACGTGGGAAGCAATGCAGTAAGAGTTGTCCCTAGATATTTCTTCCTCCAACCTTATCACTTCAAAAACTAACAACCACACAAATAAAATAAAATCCTATCCCATACCAGCCAAAAACGTCAGCAAGGTTACTAACCAACAAAATATTTTCCAAAATTTTACCCAACGGTGACCATTTTGCCCTCCGAAACCAATTTTTCGCAAAATGTCCCGGAACTCGAAAGTTGTCGTCCAACATGTAAAACACTTATAAATAACACCAAATTCACTTCCAACATTGAATTCCAATAATTTATCATATTCCAATATTGTTCCGATAATTTACAGAATTCACAACTCCGGCCGACATTCGCCGGAAAATTACAAAACGTCGGGGTGGGTGTAACAGCTGCAGTGGGGCTTGCTGGCGTCGATGCGCCCTGGTGGTGGCCGGTGGTTGTCAACAACGCCGGAAGTGGTGGTGGTGGTTATTAGAAACTCATATATCTATGTTTAGGATGCAAATAGTATAAAAGAAAAAATACATGTGTCTAAAAAATCATTTTTTCAGTAAATCCGTTAACTTTAACACTGAATTAATGGTAAAAGATCTTAATAGAGCAAAAATATGAAGATAAGAGACTTTAACATGATAAATTCTTAAAACGGGACCAGAATAGGACAATAAACAAAGTTAAAGGACTAACTGTGCACTTTACCCTTATATAAGTCATTCAGGTTATATTGGTTATTTTGATCTCTAGGATATAAAAATAAAATGGAAAGAAGAAAATTAAGAAAAGAAAAGAAAGTAATCACTATGATAAACCTAGGGGTTAAACGATAATTTCCCTAAAATTAATGACGGTCATCGTGATCCTCAGACTATGTACAACTACTTGCATACCGGATGCAGAAAAGTACGAAGTAAATACTCCTACTACTACTGTATTTATCGTTTCTGCGACTTCCATTCTAGTATCGCAGAAAGAAGCGTATAATTGGGCAAAATAACTTTATGGGATAGCGGCAAATTTGTCACTGGTGATTGGTCGTTGTTTTCCAGCCATTTTTCAATAGCCTTGCGGTCGTAAGTGTATCCATCAGCAGCAACACAAGGGTCATCCATTATCGCCTGAAAAGAATATATGAGCAATATCAGTAGTCTCAACTCTCAACCATGAGCTGCAGGACATCATTATCAAATCAACAAGCACGCTAATCATCCCACTTATTGCTACAACTACTCCACATGTCCATTAGTACACAAACATTGAAGGATAGCTAGCTAGCTACTTGAATATATCTGTGGTGTTATAGGTGAATTATCCAAGCAGAAATTGCTAGGGGCTGCTGCTTCCAGATCTTATCCATTTCAACCATCCAGATTACTATATCCACAATAAATCAGGTGAAAGTGGAGAAACAACAAACTCCAGAAAAGAACCTCAGAAAGTACCTTTAGTATTGGGCAAATTAAGTGGGCAGGAGGTGCAGATTGGACAGTGATATAACCAGCTCGAGCTTTGGCAGCCACTTCCTTTAATCTCTCCAGTGTAGGGAGCACTTGACCTTCCAAATCAGGTCTGTCCTTGCGTTGGAGCTCTGCACACCTGAGTCCCAGTATAGCTAGTTCTTTGGTTTCTTCAAGAGGCCAATCCCCGGCACCTGAATCTAAAACATCCATCAAACGACCATCCTCGAGTGCGGATTCTACCACATGCGCCATTCCAATGGCTGGCTTTGCAGTCAGTAACTGCAGGATTATCATCCCATAAGCATACACATCGGATGCTGGAGTAACCAGCCCACTTCTTTGATATTCAGGATCTATATAGCAGACAGTCCCAACAGGTTCTGTGCCTTTGCACATAACTGACAGGGAAGAAGATTGTTCCGAGAGCATCTTGGCTAATCCAACATCACCAATTTTACTCACGAAGTTCTGATCAACTAGTATGTTTGCTGGTTTTAGGTCACGATGGATGATAGCTTTTGGTTTTGCGCTGTGAAGAAAAACGAGAGCAGAGGCTACTTCCCAAGCGATTCGGTACCTGTCAAACCAGGGGATGGGTAGGGTAGTATTCTTCTGAAGCAAACAATCTTCCAAGCTGCCATTCTCCATGTACTCATAGACTAAACAATCATGATCGGGACATGCCCCAATAAGCAGCAGCAAATGTGGATGGTGGATACTGCTCAATATCTCCAACTGAAACCGAAAGAAAAACAATAATGAGGGCAATCTTTAACCACAAAGAGAGGTACAATACTGGTGTCTGCATTTTTCAAATTTAAATTGCAATTTTTCAATTGATACCAGAGTAACTTGACACAAAAGACAAGTAGATGTCATAATAGTGCTGCCTTGAAATTTTAAGCAATCTTATAGAATATCATACAAAGTGGCTTATATGCCCATTTTGTGGTCTCCATAAGAAAATTACAGTGCTCAGTTGCACAAAAAATTCCTTAAATTCATCAAACAAAAATAAGCAAGCAATTCATCATGAAGATATCAGACAATTTACAGTTTCGGTAGTGTTTGATTTATGGAAGATGCAAAATATACCATTCATGAGACTTAGTTAAGTGCTGCTTCAACTTGAAATTAGGAAAAACTAAATTCTAATCACTTCATTGCCATAAAATTTCCATACCTCCTGCTGGAATTGCTTCTTTCTATCACTATCTTTGGAATGGAGAACTTTTACTGCGACTGTTGTATGATGCAGACTGCATTTATAGACAGATCCATATGCTCCCATTCCTATCTTAAGATCTTCTGAGAATGAGGATGTGGCAGATACAATCTCATCCCATGTGAACTTTTGGTACTGCTCAGTAGCACCGACAAGTACATTCTCAAGCTTTTCTTTTTCTCTTGTATCAAGAACAGCTTTTGTTTCAGCTTCTAGCCTTTGTGAAGCTTCCCTATCAATGCATGCTCTGACATATTCAGCTTCCCTTCTTGCAGCTTCATACTTCTCCTTCTCTTGTCTAGCTGATTCTTTGGCTTCTTCCTCTTTAAGGCTTATCTCCTTAAGCTTCAGTGCTTCTTCTAGCCGGCGTTTGGTAAGATTGTCAAGCTGGGAAAACTTGGTGACTCAGTACTCTCATGGAAGGGTTTGAGGCTTGTATGGGTAAAATCAGATAAGCTCAATATCATGTAGTGCCTGCCTCTTTATTACGCAACTGTGAATTTGAGGGTTATTCTTTGAAATGTGGCAACTTGGGTTGAATTAGATTTTAGGCCTCAGAAGCAAGCACAATTAGTCATTTTGGTCTCAAAAGGACTAGAGCTAATTTAGAGACATAACATAACTTGAGTTACGTAAAGAAGAGAGGCGGTTTCCAAATTACCTTTCGAGAAGCATCATTTGTCTCACCCTGAGCCCTAGCATACATACCTCGAACATGTCTAAGTTCAGTTCTCAGCTTTTCTAGCTCAAAGCCAATGTTATTCTGCAGAAATAATTGGAAAGTCAAATAACTATAATATGCTGTCTACAATATAAATAGAATTCCATGGATGCTAGATTATGATTATAGTTAACACAGTTATTTATTTTCATAGTAAACTAAAAAAACCTCCAGGTGTTAAAACAAAAATCATAACGGATTATTGGTCTGCAACATCAAATAAGGATCTAAGATGGGTAGCAGAATCCAAAAGCAAAACACTGAAGCTGTAAAATTTGTATCAGTTTAACTGTAGAATTCTATAGCAGTGATGCAACACTCAGACAGCTTCCTAACTTCTGGAGTGTTTTATCTGAGTTCTTTTACCCTTTTAACTTAAAATAAGAGGTTATTACCTGGCTTTCAGTTGAATAACTTGTAAGCACATCTGAAGTTGAAGCTCGATCATACTTCCATGGCTGATTATCTGGTAACGAGCTTCTGAAACTAGGACTGCAACTAACAGACTGTTCAAGTTCACAAATACTAGGACAAACACTCATGTCATCCTTCCATTGGTCAGCATCAACCGAATGGGATGTAGAATGACTGATATCAAGAGATTTGAATCTTGCATCCAAGCATGTGCGATTTAGATTTGATAGTGCTTGAAACCGCTGGACTGGTATTGAGGCTGAAGAAAATACAGAGTAGGACGTAACCGAGCCTGAGTCTGCACCATCACCATACTGGCCCTGTTAGATAGTCCTCCAGCAAGCAAATAAATGGTCTAAACACGACTTCCGAATACCCGAACAGACACAAGAGACCCACGCTCAAAACTGGTGCAACACTTGGCAACACCACATGGATTGTCAATTATGTGAAAATGTTAAAGTGTTGCTGTTCACCAAGATCTCATGAGCGTATTATGAGTAACTCCCATGAACTGTACAGATACAGCTATGCAGTATACAGATTACTGCACGCTAAGAATGGATGAACCAAAACAAGATCATGGTTATATTAATGTATGCGTGTTTCTGATGAAATTTGGATGTTCCTGTACAGAAAATTTGGCTTAGTAATACCAGTGAGCATCGCTAAGTGGGTGGAAGCAGTTAAATTAATCTGAAGTATATAATTCCAATGTATAATTATTCTCAATTATCACCCAAAATAAAAATAAAAATAATGGCACTGGTAGGATAATCACTTTGGACTGTTTTATTTCTGCGGGAAGTGCAAATTCTTCCTTGTAATATGATTGTGCTATTTGGTAGGCAGACCTTAGTTTCTAGTTGCCAATCATGATACCGACCGAACCAATAACTAGCTCAAGCATCACGCGACAAAAAATTTCTGATCCAACCAATATCATGGAAGGAAGAGAAGTTACCAACAATCTACTTGTAAATTTTCAAGTAAAAAGCTCCAACCTGTTTGTGTGATAGAACCATTACTTGAGAAACTCTCTGAAGAGAAGGTTGTTTCACTAACATCATCTCTACTGCTCTTATTTGCTGCAACATCAGAAGGACGGACAGATGACAACTTTTCTCTGGAAACAGCATAGACTGTACAAAAGCTTGGAGCACAGAGTGCGATTCTTGCTGACATTTTATGCTTCTTCCTAGCAGAGAGGCAATTATAATGTTAGCTAGTTCAGAAAACAAACGTGAAAACTCGCCAGTCTCTACTAGTATTTTCTTCATCGGTGAGGAATTACAACTCCAGCATAACTGCGAACAAACTTCTACTTCTAAATGGGAAGTGCCATTATACATATTGACGTGACTTAGTAAAACCATTTCTTTTCCCTGATGTGATTAGATGTTATCTAACATCATTTCTCACATTGGAAGATCTGATTTATAACTCATCACATTGAATTTCTTTGGTTTCTTTTGACTTGGCCTGATACAACATTCCTCCATTAGTTCACTATTTAAAGAGAGATAAATAATTAAAGGATTTCAGTGAGTCCGCAGAAATTGGCTTCTCTCCTAGTTTCTATGGATTAACTGTTAATTTGATATCGCTAGTATATAGCCAAATTTAGTGCCCATCTTGTACCAGCTTTTTCTATTAGGTTTAATGTTTTGAAAAATCTATCTGCGAGTAGCTTTTAGCGTTTAGCTGTGATGGTCTTACAATAACAGTCGCAGGTTAAATTGATATTCCCAAAAACATACCTTCTGAAAATGATACTAGATGAAGCTCCAATAACAAGCTTCAGAATCTTACTTTTGGCAATCTGCTCTGCAATGGTGCTAGGTGCATCATCTGATTCAATTATGATAATATCTGCCTGGACCTGTATCCAGAAGGAGATAGAGAAAATGAAAGAAAAATAAGTGAAATCTATCAGCACCTCATGCTGTATGCCTGAAAAAAATGGAGCAAGAAAAAATACATTTCTTTGAGCACACATTTTCTTGAGAGGAATAAGCATCTGAGTTGTCTGCCATTCAATTTCCCTCCTATACGCAGCAGCTACATCATCTCGTACTTGTGAAATTGGAAGTGAATTTCCCACTACAAAGAAAATGATGCCACTCAGTTAAAGTGGTCTATCTTCCATCTTTTGTTTTAATTCAATTCTATCACAAACAGTGATCATAACTGAGACTTATACATAAAAAAGACATGTAACAACTCAGCTTGAACCATTCCTCCATGAAATATAACACGGTCTGAGGATCTGAGCATTAGTTGGTGAATTGAAAAGTATACAATATAAGGTAAATATGGATTTAAACGAATTAAACCAATAAGACACAACTTACTTGGTGTGGGAACAGTAGTGATCCTTGGACGAATATGAAACAATTTAAGGATAGCATTTGCGTCAGGTTTAAACTTCTGCAATGCCCATTGGACAACATGCTTGCTTTTCCTGTTCCCCTTTACAGCTATGGCAACAGTAGAATCAGGAGAAGGTGGCAACAAAATTGCAGAGTCGGCTTCAACAATTGCGTTCTTCTCCATTATTCTACAACTCAAAAAGGAAATACTTCATTAACCAAAGAACCTCAATAGAGTACAAATAGTAGCTCTCTCCAAACATCACAAGGGATGAATGGTCAACGCTAGAGTCCTCACAGACAGCACTGTCAAATTCCAACTTGAGCCTGTCCTTGTTGAACGATTCAATAATCAAATGAATACTGTCCAACTAATAGAGTGAAAGTAAACTTTCTTTTAAAACAGGAAACTGCTCAAAACTGGGAAACTACTATTTTTAACTAGAGAACTCGAAGCAACAAACATTCTCAAGATAAACGAGAGGAAAGAGAGAGAAAACCTACTCCGTGGAATTCTGAATTTGAGAGACGCGAGGAAATCCAGTGGACTTATCACTATCCGGAACAATGAATATCTGAATTCATATTACCATAAGCAATGCTTACCAGGTTTTCACCAATAGATGGTTAGGTGTTCAAGCTTAGCCTCACGTATTTAGGTAAACTAAATTTAGCAGAAATCTTCACCAATATGAACAGCTGCTGTATTATTATCACCTTGACTACTTAGTTGTGTTTTCAGCGCCGAGGTTGAGATTGTGAGGTGAAATCTGAAAAAGCCATTAATCGTTCTTAATTCCTTGGGAAGCAAATTAACTGGAGAGAAAGTTGGATGGAGGTTTATAAAATCTGGAAGCAGCTGAGGAGGAGGAGGAGGAGGAGGAGTTGGTTTAACAGAACAGGAGAGAAGATAAACGAAAAGTAGGATATGACGGAAGCGAGATAAGGGCCCGCCCAGTCCGATACGTCTGTAATCTGTTAGTTGCATTGCTTGCACTGCAGCTTCCTCCGAAAGCACGTTGGTGTCGACTCTATTGACCAATCGCCCAAAACAACATTTATCTCACCAGTTTCTATCCTTCACTCCTTTTTACTTATTACTTCCAAAAAGTTTTTTCGGTGCATAGAAATTAAGTAAATGTATGAATGTATATGATTTGACATAATTATCCTTAAGTTGAAGCTGCATAAAAAATGAAATAGGTAAAGTAAAAAAAAATGGATAGTTTGATAACTTTGTAGGAGAGAAGTTTCAATTTAAGTAAAATGTACAGTATAATTTTTCAAGTACTGCTCGAAACGAAAATATGGAGTATAATTTTTCAAAGACGAAGGAAATACTATATCTTTTTCGGTGTTTATACATTATTTTTACCAATATTATAATTTACAATGTCAAATAACATATACTCTAATTTGGTAAATCTATATATTTCAAAAATTATAATAAATTGTTCCTAATAAAAAAATCAAAACACAAAATAAAGCCAAAAACATAACTATTAAAGTGTGACATAAAGAAAGTATATTACTCTATCCATCTCTCTCTGAAAAATTGAACATATTTTCTTTTTTGTTTGTCCTAGAAAACTTAATCATTTTCTTTATAAGGAAACTTCTCACTTTTAGAATTACTAAACTATCCCCACATAATCTTTAATTTTTCTACCTCGTTTGTTGTATACTTTCAACAAAAGGGTAAATAGCTAAATATATAAAAAATTATTGCATTCAGTTTAATCTCCGTATCCAATCAAATTTTTAATATTCTTCAAATGATGCGTATTTGAAATGTACAATTTGTGTTGCCCGCACTTCGCAGCGGGTGTCAGTTTGTAGCATTTTATAAAAATTTAATAATGTTGTATCATCGAGCAAAAACCGTTATAGATAGTAATATACTATTATGCAAAAACGTGAAAATCATGATTAATGAAGGTGAAAGTGAAAGATATATTTGGGTATAAAAAGTTCAATAATGTTGTAACATCGAACAAAAAAGCGTTATATATAGTGATATACTTTCATGCAAAAAATGTGAAAGTCATGATTGATGTGGGTAAAATTTATATTTAGGCATAAAAGGTTATCATGTTAGCTCTAATTCACCCTATTAAAAAAAGGAAGAAATACAAAATCACACAATTAAACTTTAGATACTAAGAAAATACGAAAGTTGAATACAAATAAAAGAATTAGACATTAAATACAATAAATTAAAGAAAAAACAAAAAAAATGTTGGCTGATGTAGCACAACCTCATTGGTATAGTTTCATGCAAAAAATGTGAAAATAATGATTAATGTAGTTGAAAAATATATTTAGGCCTAAAAAGTTATCATATTAGCTATAATCCACGCCACTAAAAAATGAAGAAATATAAAATCACATGATTAAACTTTAGCAACTAAGAAAATACAAAAGTTGAATGCAAATAAATGAATTAGACATTGAATACATTAAAGTAAACAAAAAAACGAAACAAAAAAACAAAAAACAATGTTGACTTTCAATTTCCATAAATAAAAAAAAAGAAGAAATACAAAATGGCATAATTAAATTTTAGGAGCTAAGAAAATAAAAAAATTGAATGTAAATAAATGAAAGACATTGAATACGGTAAAGTAAAATAAAACAATATTGACTTTAAATAGAAATGTTATGCATAATCATTTTTGACATTGCATTATTCCATTTAAATTTTATCACATGTTTACTTTTATAAATCTATATAATTTTGATTTATTAAAATAAATATATGATCAATTTTTAATAGGAGATTAACAAAATGAATGTCTAAAATAACTTTGCATAGCATTCTATCTATAAAATATTTCCAGTTTTTCGTAACACACTCGTAAAGTAAGAGTTCTCATCTATAAAATATTTCTATTTTTTTGTAACATACTCGTAAAGTAACAGTTTGGAAGTTCCGTGTGATTTGTTTCGTTGACTTTGTCAGCTTGTTGCACGGCTTCACGATAGATGCAGATTTTCTTTCGTTGAATGAAACAACGATTTAATTTTCCATTCTCCCCCAATGGATGTAAATTGTAATATTTATAAGTATTTGATATGCCTGTAATATAAAAAAATGATTTATAGATATTGGTTTATTTTCATAAAATAAAAAGAGAAAGTAAATAATCATTATAGATAATAACTATTAATGTCAAAACTTCAGAGCTCAATGCATACAAGGTAAAAAATAAAAGTCAAATGGAAGAGATAGTTTTTTAACAATAGTAACAAAAAAATGTAAAAAACAATAAATTTTGATAAATATGACTAAAAGGTGAAATAAAATATACACTTTGAATTTCATATTTTAATGTTTAGTGTTTGACTCAATTTTGTATAAAGATAAACAGTGCAAAAATACAAAAACATATTTAGAAAATTTACATTTCAAATTATGCATATGAGTTTTTTTAGTTTTAAATGTCTAACAATTCATGAAAAAAAAATCATAGATTAATTACCGTAAAATAGTTTAAAAAATGAGAAATTCCTTTGGGAACGGAGGGAGTATGAGACTAAATTGTATACCACACATTAATTTCTTTACATTCACGCTATCCTTGTGAAAAGATGGAGAACATGTAAAATCATATGAGTGATAAATTTCGTTGATAATTATAAGAAAAAAAATAAAAGACAACAAATCTAAATAAATACGATAAAAAACGAAATGGAATATATATGACTAAATTGTAATCCATATATATACTTTATTTTCATTCACGCCATCCATGTGAAAAGATGAAGAAAATGCAAAATCATACGAGTGAGAAATATTGTTGTTGTTGACTATAAAATAAAAATGAAATTAAATAAGCAAGCGAGTTAGAATTTTAAATAAGTTAAAAAAAATTGAAGAAAATATGAACTAAGAGCAAGTAGGAAAGAGAATATAAAAAGGAAAAAAATATACAATGCATTACAGATAAAAGAACAATTTTAGGCCTAATTTTTTCTGCATTGACCAAAGACCGGTGTGTAAAAACGTAAAATTTAAAAGTTGAATGAGCGAAATATTTCTTTAAACAATTTAAAGAAAAAAATCATAACAAATTTTAAAGAAATGACAAAATCTAAATAGGTAAATATTGTTCATACACAATAATTTTTTTGGAAATTATATAAAATTATAATAAGATGCGCATATTTTTGTTCAACTTTCTAACCACCCTCATTAAAAGATGAATATATGAAAAAAATATATATATAGGTGAGAAACTTCGAGGTTCATCTGAAGAATCTTAAAATTTGGAGGTAAACAAATAGTTAAACCTATAACTAAACCAAAAAAAACGAAAATCATGTAATTTTATAATTAGTTCACCACAACTTTCAAACCACCCACATTAAAATATGAAGATATAATTAATTATATAAGAGAAAATTTAAGCGCGCATCTGAAAAAATTAAAAATTGGTGGTAAACCAAGTAATTAAGCCTAAAATTAAAGCAAATAAAATGGAAATTATATGACGTTATAATTGGTCAACGCCGACTTTGAGACTAACAACATTAAAAGAGGAAGATATGATATAATTATATGAGTCAGAATCTATCCGAACTTTTTAAAAAATGTAGTTATAAATCAAGTAATTAAACCTAAAAAAGAGGGAATTATATAATATTATAGTTAGTTCACGTATAGAATTTCCCTACTTTCGGATCATCTACATTAAAAGACGAAGATATGGTAAAGTTATATAACTAAGAAATTTTAGATGGCTATTTGAAAAAGTTTTAATTTTTTTGGTAAATAAAGTAATAAAACCTTAAACTAAAAAAAATTAAAAATTAAAATTTTTAAAAAAATTTATGATAAATAAAATAATTTTATTTTGAATTAAAAATAATTGAGAAAATAACAAAAATGGCACTGTTCATCAACAATGCCATTTTCCATAAATATATAGAGTAATACACTACGTGGGGAGGAAGTTGCCCATAACATAATAATACTAATTTTGTTTTTGTTTTTTGTTTTTTGTTTTTTTTTGCCGACGCGGTTCTTATTTTATTTCGAGGAAGTTGCCCATAACATAATAATGATAATAATAATAATAATAATTATTCTCTCCGTCCCTAAAAATTTTATAGTTTAATTAGGCGCGAAGATTAAGTTGAATTATGATTATATGTAGTTTGATATAATTAATTATGAGTTGATGTTGCATAAAAAACGAGATTGAAAAGGTAAAGATAAAGCAGTGATAGTTTAGTAACTTTAGATGAAAGAAGCTTTCATTTAAGAAAAATCTACAGTTTTAAGTGAAGTTTGAAAACTTTGGATTTTCATGTGGTGGTCAGCGGTGGCCGGGGGTGGTCCGGTTGGCGTGGTGGTTTTAAGTGAAGTTTGAAAACTTTTTTATTCAATTGTTTGTGGTGATTAAATTGTTAAGTTTAAATTTAAGGTGCAAATAGACTTTTCAAATAAATTTCAGTGGCTAAAATTATTATTTTTCATGAAGATCTGTTAAACTTATCTGTTGTTTAACGGAATAGGAACATAAATGTAGAGAAAAAAACTTAAAAATGAGACTTTATTAGTACAAAAACTTAAAACAAGACTACCATATGACGTTAATTAAAGTTATAGGACAACGAGTACACTTAACCAAAAGAAAATGTGTATAATTATTCACTTTGCAATGGAGTATGTAACTTTAGATGAGGGGCTGAGCAAGAAATTGTTAGGAGCTAGAGTATAAGTAGTTAATTAGTAGATTTTTTTTTTGTTTTTAGTTTAGGTATGACAAAAATGGGTAAAGTGCACTCATAGTCCTGTAACTTTAATTATTGTCCCACCGGGGTCCTGTTTTAACTTTTTATCCTAATAAAGTCATGTTTTTAAAATTTTTCTCAATTCGTAGTCCTTTTCCTTCCGGGCTCCGTTAAATTTAATGGACTTGGGGGGCAAATGATAATTTTAGCAACTCAGCTTTTTTGAAAAAATCTGGTTACACCTAAAGTTTTAAAACTAATCATTTATATACACCCCTAACAATTAAAAACTTAAAAACAATTACCCTAAAGTTTCAAACAACCCAACAAAACCACATCCCATCATGCCGTCGCCATGCCGCCGCTGCACCGCCGAGCCGATGTCACCAAACACTGCGGAAACCACCGGAAAACGCCGGGAACGGTCTCGGTCGGCCGCCCGAACCTCCAATTCACCGGAAACTGCAACCAAGTACTTCAAATTGCGAACCCTAGGCCACAATTCGTGAGCCCAGGGCTGCGATTTGCCGCCTTAGGCTCGCAACTGCGGCCCTCGGCTCGCGATTTGAAGCCCTTTGGTTGCGGTTTTCGGCCTACGTTCATGAAAAAGAGCTGTGAGGCGGTCGACCATGCGATTTTCAACGTTTTCTGACGTGGTTGGCGGCGGTGGCGGCGGCAACGGCGGTTCAATGGTGGCAGAGTGGGTAGGGGGTGTTCGTGGGTTGATTGAAACTTAAGGATAATTGTTTTAAGTTTGTAATTGTTGGGGTATGTGTAAATAGTTAGATTTAAACTTTTGGGTCCAAATTGATTTTTTTTAAAATAAAAATTGAGATACTGAAATTATCATTTGCCCCTAAAGTTCGTTAAATTTAACGGAGTCCGGATGGAGAAGGACCACGAATGGAGAAGGACCACGAATTGAGAAAAAGTTAAAAAAACATGACTTTATTTGGACAAAAAGTTAAAATAGGACCCCTGTGGGACAAGAATTAAAATTATAAGACTATGGGTGCACTTTACCCTATGAGTTAGAAATGAGAAAGTTAGTTTTATACGGGTTTACCGGGAAAAGTGTCCGGAATGCGGGTTTAAGGGTTGGAATATGTTTGTGGGTGTTGGAATAACAATGTTCAGGCTCGGTTTGTAAAACCGAGCTTTACGTGGAATTTTCCTAGGGAAAGTGCGGGTTTGTGCGAAATTTCTTTCTCGGAGTTATTTGGATGTGTTCGACTCAACAATGGTTATCCAAACTTGATTCTACGTTAGTGGAGTAGCGTGGAACCATAGGAGTCAAGTTTGGCGTTCGGGTCGGGAGCCGGGGTTTCACGAGTTTGGGGTCATGCGGCGCGCTTCTGAGGTAAGGGCTTAATTTGGTAAAATGTACGTTTGTTCTGCTCCATGAATGTTATCAGGTATGATATCTCTGCTGTATTTGTATGTTTCATTTATATGTTCCGACTCTGTGGCGAGACCCGTATGGTTGGAGAGACCACGGGTACTCCTTGGTTCTGTTCTGTGTATCCGCACCGGGAGTGCCGATACTTCTGTTCTGTGACCCTACGACAGTTTGGGGATCGCGACCACCGCCGGTACCGTGCTATCTGCTCGCTCGACCGTATATTCGACCTCTGTTGAGGGTCATCAGAACGGGTCGCTCGGCGGTTGGACCGCATGCGATGGTTTATGATTCACTATATGCTTTATGTTCGTATGTATATGTATATCTTTGTGTACAACTTTAAAAATGAACTAAAATTGTTAGAAGTTAGTGCATTTGTCGGAGTAAAAATGGACTAAAATAAAATCAAAGTGAAAATGAACAATTTCATTTGGGATAAAAATATTTTTATGGTATGGTAACACATTTGGAACAAATGGAGTATGAAAATATCTATTTGTGCCGAAACTTCCACAGGAATCAACATTGCATAAATTATTTTAAACCTTTATTCTTAAGTAATCTATCCTTCTCATCATCAAAAAAATGAGTAAAGTGCACTGAAGGTCTCTTAACTTTAATTATTGTTCTATTGGATCGCCGATTCGTGGCACTAGGACGTCGAATCGCGAGCCCGATGCCGCCAATCAATGACAAAAGGCCGCCAATCGGCAGCCCATGGCCTCGAATCGGCAACCTAGGGTCGCGAATCAGCGGCCCATGCCCATGATTTGGTGGCCTTTGGCCGCGATTTGTGCTGCCTTTGGCCGCGATCTGGGCGGCCTTTGGCTGCGATCTGGACGCCATTTGGGCGGTCTAGTGTTAGGGTTTCAGTGGGCTAGGGTGTTCCGTGACTGGTGGTGATTTTCCGGTGTTCCACCTACGGTCCGGCGAATTTCCGGTGGTGGTCCGGTGACTGGGGAAAGTGTAGCGGGTTAATGGTAAAATTTGAAAATTTTAGGGTAAAATTGTTATGGATGACTAAATTGTTAAATTTATTACTTTAGAGCATAAATAGAGTTTTTATAAAATTTCAGTAGTTAAAAAGAGTATTTTTCCTACAGAATTGATCGCATGCTTTTTCATAGTATATTATTATCGGTTCTTCCAAACCTAATAAGAGGCACAAATAAGGCTACATGTATTAAGAAGCATTTGGAGCAGAAGAAACAAATTGACACCACTTTCTTTGGTTGCCGGGGAAGCCATTTTCTTAATCTTTGGAATTAGCTAATTAAACCATGCACGAGAAAAGTTAGCCACATTTGCTTTTACAATCATTCTGACTAACTATTCTATTAAAAATTGACACTTGATCATTGTTTTCTTCTACCCAAAGATGTTCAAAGATCTCCTTTTCTTTCCAAGCTCCTAGCAGTTCTATTTTCTACTTAGTGCTGTGAAACATAGCATAGGGAAAGCATGAAACTAGTTGCTCACTAATCACCCTCTTGAATCTTGATTTTGTGATCCTCCTCCTCCACCTGTCCTTCACCAACAATCCCCTTCCAGAACCAATGCTCTCTCCACACTCTCTCCATCTGTTCAATAGGCACATTCTTAGTCTCAGGCAACAACAAGTGCACAAAAGCAGTCATCACAGCCACCCACCCACCAAAGAAAAAGAATATCCCAGACTTGAAGTGGCAGAGCATAGCCAGAAACGTCTGTGCAATTACAAAGGTGAATGCAAAGCTCACTGCCACCGTAATGCTCTGCCCTGCAGATCGGATCTCCATCGCGAAAATCTCACTCGGAACCAGCCATCCCAGCGGCCCCCATGACCATCCAAATCCAGCTACATACACACATATCAGAAATATCACAACATAAGAATCCCCTTTACTTAAGGAACCTTGATCACCCAGTTTAGCAGCCATGATAGCCCCAACCATGACTTGGGACACAAGCATCTGCAGTCCCCCAATCATGAACAGCTTTCGCCGCCCAATCTTATCCACTATAAGCATTGAGATGAGGGTGGAGCCACTGCCAACGATACCGGTCATGACACCAGACAGAAGTGAAGCACTCTCACCAATGCCAAGGGTCCTGAACAGAACTGGGGCATAGAATGCAATCACATTGATTCCTGTCACCTGTTGGAAAAATGGGATGGCTACGGCCATCACCAGCTGTGGCCTGTACTTCCTCTCCATGATCTTCCTGAATGGGTTGGTGACGGTTTTAGATATGGAGCTTGCTTTGATCATATCATCAAGCTCCTCTTGGACATGGGTTGTGCCACGTATGCGTTGCAGCACCACCTTGGCCTTGTGGTGGTCGCTAGTGTTCTGTATTAAGCTGTTGGGTGTTTCAGAGAGGAAAGTTGTGCCTGCTGTTAGGATTGCTGCTGGGACTGCTGCCATGGCTAGAGAGATCCGCCAGCCGAAACCGGCTTTGATCTTTTCTGTGCCGAAATTGATGAGGCTAGCTAATAGAAACCCAATGCCTATGCTGAATTGAAAGCCATTGTTCATCGCTCCTCTGTGCCTAGCAGGAGCCATTTCAGATATATACAGAGGGACTGACTAGAAAACAGAGAATGAACAAATCAAGTCCAAAACTTTATAGAACAAGTTTTTAAAAAAATCAGCTTTAAGCTACCAAACTACCTGGTTGGCGAATCCGACCCCAACTCCAAGCAAGATCCTACCTAATAAGAGCATGTAGACGGTAAAAGCTGCAGCACCGAGAGCTGAACCAGCAAGGAACGCAACCCCTGCCACAAGGATGGATGCCTTGCGGCCCAAGGCTCTGGTGACGGAGGATGCCACGAGGCTTGAAAAAAGGCCAGCGACGTAGAAGGAAGATGTGAAGGAGGTTAGCAACTGACTGTCGAATTTGCAGTAATTACTGGTCTTGGTGTCGTTCTTCATCTTTCTGTACACTTTTGGGAAGAACTTCTCCAGAAACGAATCCATAGAAGTCACCCCACCTGAACCAACAGCATAATCGTGTTCAGTTTCAGATATTTGAACCCAATAAAAATATGAAATTGTTGGTTAACATTCGTGAGATAGATGGAGATGACCTGTGATGCCAATATCGTAGCCATAAATGACTCCTCCCACGGCGGCCATCATGCATGAGAGGATGACATATTTAGTAATTTTGCCCTGGTATTGGCCTACTTCTTCACCCGGTGCTGAGAGAAGAACCGCCATGTCTGTTGTTGCAGAGAGTTGATGAGTGGAACTGAAATGCCTAAGATAACATAGATGGTGGTGGACGACTTGGATTTTGCCAGCAGTCTCCCTTGACCTCTATGTCGTCGGTACTAGGCAAGAAGGCATTATAAACTAGTAGTAGTACTATAGTAATTTGTGTTTTTTTTCAATGATTCATGCATAACAAAAATAAAAGTCCTATTAGTTTGAATTCAAGTTAGTCCGGTACAATTATGTCTTCTTCAATGATTGCACGCCCCACATCATCACAGATGCAAGAGAACTCCGATTGTATGGCTAAATTATTACGTTCTCATCCACTCCAAAAAAAGGAAATATTGAGACTCATTTCTTAGTTGTCCAACCACACCATCTTGTCCAAGCTTCAAGCTCTTCTTCTTCTTCCAAATGATGAAAATCCTGGATTTGCAAAACAAACAAAGGTCAAATTCAGAAGCAAAAGAGAAACTGTGCAGGCAACAAAGAAAAAATAATCATAAAATAGGTTGCATACAGTAACCTCATCCAGGAAAACGTTTAGCACTAGAGAGTCAAGTTGTGAAGAGATATCAGCAATTTGAGCGAAGGCAATAGCTTATACGAGTTGCAGGTTCACCGCCAACAGACAAATCAACAAGACCAGGCACATCAGTCAAGCTGTCAAGTTGATTCTACGCCCATGGTAACTGAATGAAACAATGTTGGTAGTATCAAAGATCCCTATTCTTTCAATACCACGGCAATAACATAATGCCAAACTCTTCAGCTCGATGCTTGTTCCAGCGACCTTCAGACAAACCAAACTTTTAGAACCATGGACCGAAAGTTCTTCAAGAACTGGACAACAAGATAAGAGATATCCCAGAGCTTCCCGATCCACATCAACAGACTTGAAGAACAGTGACCTCAGAGTTGCAAAGCCAGCAAAATCCCGACCAACAATGTCCTCAGAGACGCTAAAGATCTCTTCAAGGTCGTAACAATCGCCAAACGATGATAGGAAACTCGACCCATCTTGAGATATAAGGGCTAAAACCTCTGCCCAGAAAACACTTGATCCGGAGTTCATCAATATTCAGAGCCTGATGAAATTCGACTATATGATCCACACGGCCAACGAATTTTCTGGTGACGGTCATCTCAGAACATGAACCAATCCCAAATGCATCTTCTCTGTTTGAATAAACAAGGTCCAATCGTGGAATCCATGTCCACATGTACCTCCATTGGGAGACAGAATGCTAGTGGCGATGGGTTCTTTCACAGTCAGAAACGATAATACACGAATTAGAACATCATCAGGCAATTGACTAATCAAGGTCGCTGCATCTAGTGCGCAAATGAACAACAAGAGTCCTATGTAAAACGATAAGATTAAATTTAGACTGAATGTCATATTTTGTCACTGCTGAGTCAATTTTCAACTTTAAACTCCAAATCATAACGCTGAAACCATTCTTAGACCCCTGAACAAAGATTAAGTTCTCTTCCTACAGTACAGATGGAGCAATCTACCATAGCAGCAAGTTTTCTAATCAGACAGCAGCTCCTCCATCCATAGAAATAAAAGTCAATTCGAGATTACAGTCACCCCAAATAACAAACATGGAGACAACAGAGATTGGTGGGTGACCTGAAAAGTTTATTAGTACATGCAAAATCCAACGACACTGCTCTTCAATCCTCATTCTCAAGCATTCGAACTACCTGCGCCACGCCCTCCTCGATCTCTTTCCTGATGGCAGCATCAGGCATGTCAAATGTTCTCCTCTTCATGGAAAGAGACCTGCCACTGCCAGCTGCGGGCTGAGGATCAATTACGTCTAGCATTGCTTCCAGCTCATCCACCATGGACTTCTTAGCAGATCTCACCATCAGATCAGCACCCTGAGACAGCCACGCATATAAAATCTCAGCCCCATAGTGGTAAAAACAAAAACAGATACTTCACATTACAACATCAAGAGCTCAGTTCTTGGCATATTGCCAAACTCCAAAAACCAGTTCAAAGTTACAACAACTCGATAGTTAAATGTGAAGCTTAGCTATGTTCATTTGCTGAACCAAGACATGGTTTAAGGCATACCTCGATGGCATCAACTGTAAGAAGCAGAACGATGATCTTCTCAGAGAACCTTTGCCGTTCTTCTGCATCATGGGCTACACGGCGGCGGTATGAGAAATTGTTGAACAATGCTCGTATCTCTTTCAGCTTAGACTTGGCAACGGCCAGTTCCCTCAGGGCACGAAGAGCCTTGGATCTACGGATCAGATATGCTCTGAAGGTCATTTGAATCATCAAGGCTGCATCTTGAGGAGACAGATCTTTCTGCTTTCCCCTGTTGTTCCTAATAGCTCCAGCCCTTCTAGCAAAAGCCTTTTCAAACACAACAAAAGTAAATCTTGCTTGAGCTAATTGATCACACCACCACCAAATAAACAAAAGAAATGTTTTGACGGTTGAGATCATAAACAGGACACCATAGATTTGTCGCTTTCACTACCAGTCAAACGGCTTAATCCAATAATCAGCCAATTAAAATTACATAATTGACTAATGTCACCATCGTACCTGCCTCAGAGCGATCACGCCATGATCAGTAGGCTCTTCAATCTCCACTACACGCGTTCCAGTCACTCCTTTCTTTTCCTTCTTCTGTTTCTTCTCCTTCCGGCACTGAATTTTCCCAGAATCGCCATCGTTCCCACTAGAAGCTGTTAAGGTGAAATTGCGCGAGATCGGTCCCTCCTCCGACTTGCCCTCAAACTCAGCCGTCCATTTATACTTCCGGTCCTTCTTCGGCTCCTCAGCCTCCTTGAGTTTCCCCTTCTTTATCTCAGCCGTCCATTTGTACTTCCTGTCCTCTAACCCCTTGATCTCCGCCGTGAAAGTGTACTTCCTGTCGCCGTCGGCCACCTTCGAGCTGACCAGGCGGTCAAATTTGGACTCGAGCGCGCTGACCCGGTCGCACAATCTCTCAACCAGAAACTCAGGCCCGACCCGCTGGTAAACCCTCTTGTAGTACGAAGAAACCGCCGGCCTTCTCTCGATTCTCATCAGATCGGTAACGGAGTCGAAAAGCTCAAACGGGGTAGGGCTCAGAAAATCGAGATCGAGCTCTTCCTCGAAAAATGAGGGGAAGGCCGGAGCTTTGGGAACGCAAATGGAGGTCTCTCTGACGACGAGAGGGTGAAAGCTGGACTCAAAGACATCGAATCTCCGGAATCGGCTCATGATCAGTGTGAAGTGGAGAAAAACCAGTGGAAGACTGCAGGGTTCGTAAGAGGATCTCTCTATCTTTTATCGCTGATGATGGAGCAAGTATTGGCCATTATCACCATGGTAGTGGGAATTTTCTGTTTTACGAAATAGGTAAAGAGGAAGAAGACAAAATCCATGCTGCGAACGAGGAGAGTCGGAAAGAGGTTGAAAAAGGCAGCTGACATGACAGGGGCATATTCGGCATACCAAACATCAAGTTCTGTGGGCCAAAGTGATAGTGACACTGGGTTTGTAAGATGATAAGAACAAAAGTGACGGAAATGGGCATGAAGGTGAAACGGAATTACGGGAACAGGAGGATCTGATCTGATTAGTGCGATTGGGTGTTGAGTGAGTGACAATGGCTGGCATGTGGGGTTAGTGAGATAGTAGACCCCACACGTGGGTGGGGTTAATGTTAATGATGGGCCCGAGCGTCAATATTTAGAACTGAACTGGACTGGGCTTTTCAGGTGGTCTAAAAGCCCAACTATTTTGACTCTTGATTATGGGGAGCCTTTTGTGGACACACAGACGCTAGCCTAAGGGCATGATAAAGTCATCCCACTTGAAGTCCGATGTGATGTGAATGTTTATTCATGATGCATACCAGAATGTTTATTTTGTAGGAGACCAATCAATCTTGCTCACTATTCCAAAGAAACTTTACAACATTAAGCAAATTGAGAGTAAAATTCGCAGAGTGGGCTGTTTTTTAAGTTTTTGACCTAATCCGGTTCTAAAATAAGTTTCGTGTTTAATCCAGTCATAAATAATATATTTATGTTACGCGTACTATTCACGTCATTTCCGTAAAAATGACTGTTTAATCAGACGGTCGGTTGTGAAACCTTTTGCCCCTAAGATTGATGAGTCAGAAGGATGGCAGCAGAGCGGTTAATCCGCGGATATCCTGTAACTGTAACCACCAACTGCGGATATTTTACTATCCGCGGTTAGTAGGTATCCGCTACACCGGTTAGTAATTGACACCTATCTCTTGATATCCGCGGATATTTATCACCCACGGATATCCGTTACCCGCCTAAAAACCGCTATCCACTTTGCATTAAAATGTAAAACCTTATTCAATATCATGTGCAAATGGGCACACATGATCAAATAAATGTGCAAATGTGCAAATGAGTGGTGTGGTGTGTGTTTGCTTTTTAATTTGGTAAAAGGTATATTAGTGGGCTGGATATATTAGTGAGCTTGGAGTAGATAACGTTGTAATAGAAAATTGGTGTTACTTGGGTATAATAAATAATGTTAATGGGTTGGGGTATATTTCATTAAAAAATGGGCTGGGTATATTGTAGCGGATATCCGCGGTCGCGGTTACACCATATCCATAACTGTAACCTCTAAGGTCGCGGTTAGTAATTTTCACCTACTAGTGGATAACCGCGGATATTATCCACGGATATAACCGCTAAAAAGTCATGGATACCCGCGGTTAGCGGTTATCATCCGACTCACTGTCATCCCTAAGTCAGACGCTGATGTGTATTATTTTGCCCATTTGGCGAAAACGTGTATAGCTTGCTCCCTTCCTTCTCTGAGTTTTATTATTCCTCGTCGCCATGAAGTTCAGTTAACCCGCTCGCCTCCCAATTTCAAATTCCCTCGTACGAGTTCTTACTACTGTTCAAAACAACAACCCTAACTTCCGATTCAATGATTTCGAACCTAAATCGAAGGTTGTTTGGCCATTTTCTAGCATACATTTCACCAATTATTTCTTTGGTTAAGAAATTCTGCAAGTTGAACTCCATACCTGTTGTGTAGAGGTTAGGTCTTCGATTAACGTGGTTGCTCCCAGTGGGTCGACGAACTTCATCTCCGTCATTTTGGGGTTGATATCGAGGTTCGTATTCACTACTGTACTCTGTTACGTATTCACTAATGTACTCTGTTACTTGCATTGTTGTTTTCTTCAAATTGGTTCATTTTCGTACTTTGTTCTAGGTATCTTGTTTTATTCAGATGTAAATGCCTGCTCGTGTTGTCATTTATTTCATTTTCATCTACTTGCAGATGACTGATATCTACGTTTTTGCCATGCACCATGGTGGGAGGTTTGTGTCAGAGCCATGGCTCTGCTATGTAGATGGCAAGGAGAAGGTATACATAAATCACAAAACCGTTCTCTCTTACTTTTCGCCAAGTTCTTGTTCGAGGAATCTGGGGTACACTGGGGCTGATATCAAGTGCCGTATTACATCACTCGGGGGGTGACATTGAGGACTTAAAGCCATTAACTGATGATAATAGCTTAATGGCAATGTTTGGTGTTGTTACTGAGGGGGAGGGGTTGGACTTATATGTAGAACATAGTCTGCAGTTTTATATGAGAAACAAGATGGAATTGAGTCAGCCCCTGCTATTGTGCAAAACCTGTAAGTCAAAGCAAGAGGGACATGTGGTAAAAGAATCTGTTAAATGTGGCAAGCAAAATCGACGATGTCGGCCGGACGGAGCTGATGAAGAAATTGGAAGAGAAGTCGATCGGTAAAGAAAAAGTTCTGGCAAAGCGTGAAAAAGGGAAAAAAATCAGAGGAAAGATGAGAAATTTGTGAGTTATTAATGAAATGTATTTAATGAAGTGTTGACTTGTAATAATTTGGATAAAGTGCATACCTTAGCACACTTTAAGAGATGTTCACTTTATCATAAGCCTTTATTTTGGGGCGAGCTTTCGTTGTTGAAATGTTTTTTCTCCTTACGTTGTTGAAGTGGTTGTTAAACAGGAAGTCTTCACATAATTAACAAAAAGAGTTCAACAATACTTTATGTACTCCCTCCATCCCTTTTTAGATGTGTTACTTTTGTATTTGTATTTGATTCAAATTTTCATTAAGAAGATTTTGTTAAATAAAATTGAAAAAAATATATATTTAGAAACTAGATAAGTTCATTTCATTTGCATATAAATTATTGATTTTTATATCCTAAAATGTTGAAGGAAAAAAATCATAAATTAAATACGAAAAAAAGTGTAGCATCTAAAAAGAGATTGAGGGAGTATAATACTTCTTGTATAATGACACGACTTCGGATGTTAATTGTTAATATCAATTAGTTTAGATTTAGATGTTTTAACAAAATTAAGGTTGTAATAGGCGTTGTCATTGTCATGGAACTTAGCTAGGGTGTGTTTGGAAACTTCTTAAAGTAGTTTTTGTGTTCTAAAAAAGCTATCTATGAGTGGTTTTTAGCATTTAGATATACCTGTTTGATGTTGACCATTAAAAAATTATCTAAAACACTACGATTGCTTGAAACAACTATTGTCAAACGAGACATTAATTATAATTTGCATCTCTTGCTATCTCTTGCTTAGAGATGAATCTTATTTACTTATGATATCTTTGTAGTAGCTAGTTTTATCTTATTACCAATGGTTGTTGGGGTTGAATAATATGAGTTATTTTTAGCAAGATCTGGAGTTCGAGTTTTATGTATGAAAAACCCTACCATTAAGAGAGTTATCTTTCAAAAAGGTCCAATAATGGTAAAACTGGAAAAAGTTTTGTTTTACAAATAAATAATAATAATAATAATAATAAGCTTACCTTATTCCGAGCAGATTTAACCATTCCTCTTAATTGTAGTTGTACATAGGTACATGATACGGTGCGCCCACGCTTATCGTGGGCCTCTGTGCGCCACTTTCACGTTATTTACAAAATTGCCATTTTCATTCAAATTCGTCTAAGTACGTTCGCCAGTAATTATGATGCTCATGCGTTCTTTAAATAATGCGCATTCAACTCCAAATGATGCTCCTACGTACCTTAATGGTGTGTGAGCTGGAAATTGAGAGCATTAATCTTGTCATGAGAGCGAGTGCATCATATTTTGTAATGGAGAGCATCATAATGCAACAGGGAGTGCATCATAGTGGTTAACCAAAGACATCATTTTGAAAGGTTAATAAAACGCAGTGTAACATTTGTCATGAGAGCGAGTGCATCATATTTTGTAATGGAGAGCATTATAATGTATCGGGAATGCATCATAGTGTTTTACCAAATGCATCATTTTGGGAGGTTGAAGGAAGTGTGTGCTTCATTAAGTTATCGAACTAGTGCATCATGTTTGTTACGGAAAACATCATTATGCATCGCAAATGCATCATTTTTGGGGATTGAGAGCATCAACTGTGTTGTAGAACAAAATGCATCGATGTAAGTCATCAAAGCGAATGCATCATATTGTTACGGGAGCATCATAGTGTATCGGGAATGCATCATTTTTGTAACGAAGCACATCATTTTGGGCAGTCAAACAAATTCGCCAGTCGGTGGTTGTTTTCACCGGAACAACGGGGGCAGTTGGATTTTGTTGCTAATTTTGTTGATTTTGCATGAAAGGAAGAGGAAGAGGAATCAGACGTATTTCAGTCTAATTTTGTTGTTTCGTGAGGAAGGAATGGCGGATCCGTGAAAAGTTGGGAGTTCCGACAAATACGGCGACGCCGGCAACGCCTTCTTCTTCTTCTTCTTAGGCGCTTACGGTGCGCCTATAGGCGCACCGTATAGTTACTCTTGTACATATGTGTGTGAAGGAAGATGAAATTAGATTGGCCCGTCCGACCATGAAATGATCTTGTGACATCAGATGGTACATACGTAGGTAATTACTACTATATATATTCTTGTTGCCCTAAGCAAAACCACGTGACTTGCTATCGATCAACTCTTGGAGCTCGGCTTGCATTGCAGTAATTAACAAGTACGTAGGATGAAGAACAGGAAGACAAATTAAACCAACTCATATAAGTGATATTTCACCCATTAATTTAAATAGTTGTTACAAAGTAATCTGGAAATTCAAACCCAACTAACTGAATAATTACATATCCACCTCTCATTTTGCAAGTGCTTTAGATGAGTGAAAATTCACTCGGATGATAAATAATATTGACGAAATTAAACCGGATCACCAACCAAGGTTCGATCGAGTCAATATACTACTACTTAATCAAGCAATTAATATGCATGCATGGTATATATAATTAATTCATGAAGATGATATAGTACATAACATAACCCAAGCGCAAAATTGTTGGTGATTAGCTCATATACTGAGTATATAATTGAATCAATTGTGAGAGGGAGGGCGCATTCTGGGCTTTGAATAATCAGAGAAGTCAAGCCCAGTTTTTGGGTGATTCATCATTGGAGCTGGATCAACATTATTGTGCCAATAATTATAATTAATATCTTTATAAAGTACTGGTGATGATGAAGGAACAACCTGCACCTCCCTTAATTTGACTACCATTAATGCTGCTGCTGACAATCTTGCTTCCTCGCCATCTCTCATCTGATCTTCATAATTGGGACGATGACGACGATGATGATGAGTAACCGTCTTTCCTCCTTCAACCTGATCATCATGATGATCCATACCCACCCTTCTTCCAGAATCAGCCTGCGCCGCGCATTTAATTATACAAACTATCATGCATGCATGAAATCTCTGAAAATTCAAGCTAGCTAGGAATAAGATTAAAGTAATTAATTAGTACAGCTGATCATGTATGTACTACGTACTATATAATTAGATAGCAGCAACCTACCTTGTACGTTTCCTTGAGAGGACGAGCTTCACATGCATATTTAACAGAGAAGAAGAAGAAGAAGAAGAAGAAGAAGCAGCAGAAGAGAACAAAGGGGGACTTTATGAGCATATATACAGTCCAATGTCTTTCTTTTCACAAGCGAGCTAGCTAGGTAGCTTCAAGAAGAAAGAAAGAAAGAAAGCACTTGCAGCTTGCACCACCAAATGTACGTAGGTAGCTTCACTTTACTTGTTGGTAGCTAGCAACCACAATGGAGAAAGGAGGCAAGGCGCCGGCCGGGTACGTACATACACACACACACATATATATATATATATATATATATGAGTGGGTATTAGTATTAATGTAGCTAGCAAAAACAGCATTATTTTATCTTTTATTAAAAAAAAAAATTCCAGTTCATTTCGTAACTGTTTGACCTATTGTCGGTTTGGGCCGGTTAACCAAGTTTCCTTCCTATTATCAAAAGGGAAAATGGTTCTTTTTGCCATCCAACTATTTTTTGACATAAAATTGCCGTCAATGTTTTTGACAGACAAATTTTCCACCAACCATTAAATACTAACAGATTCCATTTGTCATTCTCAAAATCCGCAGAAGTTGTGCATACCATTAAGTGTCATCATAAACTTTATATATATTTTTTCATTTTTTAGATATTAGTATTAAATTGTGTGGATGGTTACACAATTTTATCTTTATTTCAGATGCTCAAACAACAAACTAATTAAGTAATGACCTAATTTCATAGTTCAAAGCATGAGTCTTACCAAATCATAGTTCAAGCCCTTAAGCAATCCTTGTTACTATAGGTTAGGGAATATACTCTATTTTGGCCAGACTTTAATGATGAGTCACACTGAGTACTCAATATAATGAGGGACGAACTTGTTTGTAATAGAATTACAAACGTAGAGGGATCGGCCTCTGGTGCTTGTTGGCCTTCATCAGTTAGTGTCATGCATGGATGATCCTACTCTTGAGTAGTAAATTTAATTAACATGGCCTTAATGCCTAGCTAGTACAGCACTTTATGATCAATAGTACTTTAGTTTGTTGAGATGATGAGAGATTAGAAGACAAGATAATACTCCTTTGGGGATGTGTGATGTGTAGTGAAAAGAGGCAAAGTGAAATTCAACATAGACGGTAGATCCAATTTTTTACTGGATAAATTCAAAATTTGTCGGTCAATTTCTACCTCCTCACTCCGCTTAATTTTGTCGCTGCATGCACCTCACCTTTATCTATGATATGAAAGATTTGTTTAATTGTTTAAACGGTACTTATGGTTGGTTGGTTGCATCATTGCATGCTAATGGAACAACAATGGAAGATCCAAAAATCGAAATATTTGTTGTTAATCCAACAAAGGGAACCCATAAACTCGATTACTTAATTCCTAACAAGATCGTTCTAACAATAATCTATACATTTTATCTACCAAGGTAAAAAAGAAAACCAGTATAATTAAGAGGGGAAGATCGAGTACCAAAAATAAGACAGGTCAGGTCCGTTGGGGCGTGGGGTTGAAAATGGAAATGGGCAAAGAAGGCCCCCACGCAACGCAAGGCAACAAAAACTAGGGGGGCTAAAAAAGTGAAGCAGTAGTGTAACATGTTGCCGGTGTATGGTCGACCATTTTGGTACCAGTGAACAGAAAAGAGTAGTACTGTGTCTGTGTCTGTGTTTATACTTGGATTTGGTAATTAATTGCATTATTAATCCAGATTTGGATTAGTAATTACCCTTTTCTGCGTGCAGGGGAAGACAAACAAAACAGTTACTCGGGATTGGGTTCCCTCGCAAGACACGAGTATCGAAATCCTAAAAGATTTTGCTCTCTCCTAACTTCAAACGTATCAACATGCAAGCCAGCTAGCTAGCTCATTCATTCGTACTTGTTTCTCCGCTAAATAAGTAGCTAATTAAATTAAAGAGGGTGTTTTTATTTTGGAATGTACTGCGTTCCAAGAGATTTCAGAACAAATGTGTGCGTCAAACAAGCAATAACCAACTTTTATCATTTCAAGATTGAAATTTAGTTCGAATCATCGTACGTTTCTTCTCTTTGTGCTTATAAAAACATCCCCAAGACATTCATCTATCCTAAAATCATTGGTAAAAAATTGACTAAATTATCATGAAGCTTTTTAGGCATGTCTGCTAGGGTTCTCTTCGCGCACCAGCGCAACAAGGCTCAATGGCGCCTTGCCATTATCATCGGCGGCCATCTGGGTGTACGGGTGCTATGACGAAATATTTCCTTCCTCTTTTCATCTGGGCCTCGTTGCCCTGGGTCATGTATTTCGAGGCTTTGCCCTAGTTTGTTTGGAGTGATGTCTGGCTGTGATTCTTTCGGCCCCGACTGGCGGTAGACCGAGTCACAATTTGGTGAGTCATTGTCACCGAGTTGTGCTTCTCCGGTGGTGCGTCTCCCAGCAGGCCGCCCTCTGGCAGGGTCGCACAAATTTCCCCTTAAGGCCGAGAGGGACACTTCGTTGTTTCTCTCAGCTAAAGCTCTTACGTTGTGCTTGATCCAGTTTGGAACTGCTGATTGCCGATCGATAGGGAAGGTGCTTGGTGGTTTGTATCTGGTTGATGCTCTGATTAGGGAAGGGAATTTGAACAAAAGGAGTAGTTGTTTGATCGATAGAGGTCTAGTTGAAGGATGGGTGCGGCGAGGATCAGGAGGAGTTGATGTTTCTACAGATGTCAATGGTCGTGCTCCAAAAAACGACATGGTCAAGGCAGGAATAAGCAACAACTTTCCCTGATATGACCAATGAATTCTCTTTCATTGGGTATGGAGGGTTTGGAGTCTTCCCTCTTTACCTGATTGTAATCACAATTGACTCGGATGGTGAACTTTTATGTCTTCATTGATGTTTACTAATTTGATACTTTGTTTCGATTGAGCTGTTGTCTCATTCTGGTTTTTCTTTGAAAATATGCTTATGCAGGGATCAAATAGTTCTTAACTCATAGAGAGCTTATAAGGCGGAGATTGATTACCTTTATTTATCTTAAAAATGTTACGTTCTGATGTCTCCCATTCCAGTTTTTTAACTAGAGTTCTAAAAAATCTCGAATGATTTCAGTATTGCAATTGAAATTTGGTATTATTTACGACTAAAGACTACTAACCTTTTATCCCTAATTTATAATTTGTTAATTTGACATGAGCAATTTGTTAATTTGACATGAGCAATTTGTTAATTTGACATGGATTTTGCTCACTCCTGCAAAGAGGATAGTCTAGCATGTTTCCCGTTTGTTTCTTTCCTTGGTATCGTGCTATTGAATGAAAATCTTTCCTTGGTGTTGTGCTAGTTGAATGAAAATAATGCTGAAATGAACGTTTAAATGTGTAGAATAAAACATGAGGAATGCAGAAATGAACGTTTAAATGTGTAGAATAAAACGTGTTGGCTGAGCAGCCAAAGGAAAAAAGATGATGGATTAGGATTCAAGTGATGCGAGTATCCGCAAAACTACGGTTACAATTATCCACAAATGATGTTGATTTTTTATTTTTTATTTTTTTTGTCCTTCCTTTTTAGCATAATCCATAAGAAGAGGTTTTTGATTTGAGTGGATCCGGGAGAGATGGGAAAACGTTAAGGACTACTTTTAAGTCAGATCAGCGATCAACCTCGCAATTAAAATTTCCCAAACGGTGGTAGAACTCATACGAGCCAACACACCAGTGCAGAAACTAAGCAAGCGCAGGACCAATGAAGAAACAAAATCAAAACTTAACCATCTCAGAGGTTGATGTTAACAGTGAAGCAAGCCTTTTACCTCAAATTTCACAACTTATTCCCACAGAAATCAGCCATAACATGCCTCAAGATTCATAACATCGCTCATAAAAAGCCTAGAAAGTTCCGATGATTACTCGATTTGCACTTGGAAGACATCCTTCCTCTCCTCTTCCTTCACCTTGGGCACGACCACTCTGAGCACCCCATTCCTCATCTCAGCCTTAATCGCGTCTGTCTTGTACAGCTTCTCCGGTAAATCGATCCTGCTTGAGAATCTCCTCCCACTCTCCTCATCCTCCGATTCTTTTTTAACTTCCCCTCTTATCACCAGAGTGTTCTGTTCTACAGAGACCTTCACGTCCTCCTTCCCGAGCCCAGGCATGTCGATGCGGAGGTGCAGGCCATCCTCGCTCTCCTTAGCGTCCCAGCCACGCCGGAAACCCGCTCCCACGCCGCGTGAGGCTGACACGAACGGGTCCTCCATGACTTGGTCCATCAGATTCAGAACCTGGCTCAAACTTCGCGTAGGAGAGAAAGGATCAAACACATCTGCAAATACAAAAAAAAAAAAGCCAGACAAAAGAACGATTCAGCCGTTTTTCTCGGAAGGTAATTCTACTTTCATGACCATAACAGCGAATTGGGAACGAGATGACAACTACCTGCGAAGAAATCGCCGCGGTGGCGAGGAGCCACGCTTCCTGGGCGGCGATCTAGATCAGTGCGTCGCTCATCCGACTCATCATCGTAATCGCGCACGGCATTGGTGTTGAACAGCCTGGTAGTGTTCGGGGAGGCAGCGGCTGCTCGCCGGACCGAACGAATTGAACTTGGAACCAAGTTAGAAGAGAGAAGCTTCTTGAACACCAGAGAAGACGCCATTAGTACTTGATTATGAAACCGCTACAGATGCCGATTACACACGATAGGAGGAAAGGTACCTTGGTGGTGGGGTTTAAAACGACAGAGCAGAAGTTGCTAGAGAGGAGGGTTCTAGAAACGAGTCGCAGTAGATGTTTCTGGAAGTGCTCTGCACCGATATTTTTTCCTACACCGGTCCGGGACTAGCAACTTCCGCTTGGGGAGCACGAAACATCAATGGTATCTTGGACTCAAGGCCCAAACTTCTGGGCTGTCTGGACAGTTAATGTTGTGACATTTTGGGATTCTGTTAAAAAGGGCCCAGGTCAAGGCCTTTCTCAATTTTTATTGTTGCCTCACTTGTGAGTGAGTGCTAAAAATTTCTTTAAAAAAAGCCTAAAAATATACTCGAAATTTTATAAATTTCAATTTATTACATGCATATTTATTATTCTCTATATATATTTATGGAAAAGTTCCTATTGATGAATAATGGCACGTCATTCATAAAAAAAAATTAAAAAAATTCTTTTTTAATTATATTTATTATGTTTTTTATTTTTTAAATTATATTTATTATGTTACTAATAGGAAAAAATTGTTAATTTTTAAAATTGGTATGAAATTGGTAATTTTGAAAATTAGTATGAAGTCAATTGCGTTGTGTCACGCCATCTATTTTTTCTGCATTTTTTTCTTTTAAAGTATGTTCATTTACTATTTATAAAGGAAAAGTTTGTAAATTTGAAAAATGAGGTGAAATTTGTGAGAGAAAATATTTTTTAGATAACATTGTTTTGACTTTTATTTCTAATTATTATGTATATTGGTCCTCGAAATTTTGGAAATCTAAGTTTTTAACCAGGCCAAAGATTTTTTACCTACAATCATTATTACTTATTTTCTCTTTTATTTCATGAAAGTAGACCACAAATATTTGGTAGTTTAGTTGATGAATACACACCTCATTCATCTTATTTCTTCACTTTTTCTTCTTCATTTTGGTTGCTTTAAAGTGTGTTAGTTAATGTTTTTTTATGGAGATCGAAAATGTTGGTAATTTTGAAAGTGAATATAAAATTTGTAAGAAATACAGTTTTGTGGATTATATTCTTGATGAACAATATACCCTCAATATATATATATATAGACAAACTACATTACTTACCTTTAACTATTTTGAAAGTAGAGCATTGGCCTCATGCCCTAAATTCTCAAAACATCGTTAAGTGTAATGTCATTTTTTTATGCGAGAGAAAATTCCATTACGGTTTATAACTATTTAAAAAGTGACATGTTGTCATCAAAGTTTCAAATCTTATGACATGGTTTTTTTTCCTTCTTTGAGTGTTGATGATTTTAACGAAAAGTAATAATGTGTAATTAGTATTTGTATTTAAAACTCTATACATATACATAAAATTTTGTATAAATAGTATCCACCTAATGAGATTGTGTCACCTCATTATAATTCAGTGATTTTATTTATTTGCGTTTCAAATTGTTTAAGAGACTAAATCTTTATTTTACTTTTATTTCTTATTATTTTGCGTTTGGTCCCTAATATTTTAGACTTCATATGATAAAATGTAAAAATTCTTATACCTAATTTTGTCACCCATAATAATTATACTTTATCATTTATTTCATAAAAATATACATTTATTTCACTTAATATTATATCCTTATTAAATTCTTATAAAATATTGTAATTTACACCGCTACGAAGTGCGGTAATTTAACCTTGTTCAATTTCATATATTAAAATGTTACGAACAAACAGTACAGGTGGCACTCACTCGGGATGTTACTGCTTCACAATGATTGAAGAACCCTTTTGCCCCTGAACTTCTACAAAATTTATGTTTAACGGGAAACTTAAGGTATGTATAAAAAATATTATTTTTTCCATGTTGTCATACAAAAAATTTAATTACAGACTTTTGTTGGGAATGCATATAACTCATAGAAAGATAAGGTAAATCTGATTAAGATAAAATACACAGTTTCACAAAAATGTACTCCCTGGTCAAAAATCTTTGATAATAGTATCCCAATAAACATCCGATGAATTTAGATTTCGTTGGTTGTATTGAAGGTATCATTTCACTTACTTCGATTTTAACCGGATATGGTAGATCCCGCTAAGAGAAACTTCCTCTTGGAACGACTAATTAATTGCACGCAAGGGACGATGCAACAAACGCTATTCGGTATGAGTTGTGTTCAACATGGAGGTATCGCCCAAATGTGCCCAAATATGTTGTAATTTTTAGATTTTTTTGTATAGATTAAGATCGTCTTTGATTATTAACTCATTTTACACAAATTTTTGTCATTAATCATCTCAAATCCATTCTCACCCCTTCCAACCCACTTTCTAAACTCTTCGAGTGAGTACATTTGTGAGGATAAAAGTGAACTAAATTATAACAAAAGTGATAAAATTTCATTTCATTTTAGACTTTTTTTTTGATGTTGTGACAATATGTTTGCAATGAGAGTAGGAAAACTCGAACTTCTTGTCTAGTTTTCTTGTACATTTTTCTATGCTACTCAATGAGTCAAAGATCGTAACATAAATTATTGTTTTCATTCTATTGCTTTTATAATTCTTACATTTTACCAGGGGCGAAGTCAGGAAATAAGTTATGGGCGGACGGAAGATACATATCATCAATACTTTTTTATTCCGTAACCATATGTATATCAAAAGTACTTAAAATACATAGTAAAAATTATCAAAATCTAACAAGACGTTTCTTAAAATTCTTGAAATTATCGACCAACTCTTCTAAACAACTCATTTCATCCCCAATTAATTCTGCACATTTCCTTTTTGGAATAAACCTAAAAAATTTTACACTTTCCTTAAATAGAGACTTCTCTCCTCTAAATTACCAAATTATCTCTACTCTATCTTAAATTTTTATCTCGTTTTTTGTGCAACCCCTGCTCAAGAGTAATTATGTCAAACTGCATAAAATCTTACATTCACCTCAATCTCCGCGCCCACACAAAGTGTGGAATTAATTGAGGATGAAGGGAGTAATTTTCATAGCAATATCTTTCTCAATGTACAAAATAAGAGTTCTAGCTAGAAATTATTGTTCATCTTGGTTCATACTCTGGTCTTCACAATTTTCATAGCTGAAAATATGCACGCTTTACTGTAGCAGTAGACATGGGTAAAGTCAATATCAGACAGATCAATCTGTTAGCAAAGAAATAAATATTTCTTTTCGGAGTTGCTGCCAAAACTTGACATATTGCATCAATTGTAAACAATTATTCTCCATATTTTGGAGCTTCTGTATTTTTATGTTGATGTTCACTCTCCAAATTGTTTGAATCTTTCTTTTGAAAGAAAGAAAACAATTTCTTTTTCTTGATATTCATATTAAACCAAAATTAAGCATACATATGGATAAATTAAGCATACATGTATGTTGTTACTGTTGATTTTTTTTGTTCGATTAGACATAGATTTGGGCTTGGGCCGAGGATTAGCCACGTATGATAGTTGATTTTTTATTAAGTGTGTGAGTTTTATTATTTGGGTGATATTTTTCATAATCGGATCAATTT
The DNA here is from genome assembly GCA_024586325.1 of Stellera chamaejasme. Lineage (NCBI taxonomy): Eukaryota > Viridiplantae > Streptophyta > Magnoliopsida > Malvales > Thymelaeaceae > Stellera > Stellera chamaejasme. The sequence continues at coordinate 3,730,935 of CM044982.1, read as the reverse complement.
TACACTCATATTTGAATTGTAATAAAATAGAGAGTATAAAATTATGTTCAATTAAAAATTACATCCTTAATTATATGAATTACATACTACTATATACCTATAATTTTACAAAAATTACGGACGAGCGGTCGCTCCCCCTATCTCATAATAGCTTCGCCCCTGCATTTTACTCTTTAGGTTCGTTATCTCTTAAAATGTAAATAATAATAATGGTCTAAAGGCTCATGAATTATCCCATAACACAGTTTCTTTTACCCTAACTATCGTTTGTGTATCTAGTAGATTTTAGATTTATTACAACATTTGGTTATCAAGTTTTCTAGCCCTTGCAATTCTACCCTTATCTTATTTATCTTACATTTGGACTAAACCATCCACATCCCTAGCCCATCCACTGTTGTACCTAGAGTTGTAAATTGGTAGGGTCTCTCGAGCTCGAACTCGAATCGGGGCTTATCGAGTCAAATCTTATCAAGTTCGAGCCTGAAAATGAGCTCGATAAGTTAACGAGCCGAGCTTGAACCTAATGATACTCACCTTATACTTATCTATACTTGTCAAACCTCTTAAATTTGTTGACTATATTATAATTTATGTTAGGCACAATAGTAAATTGTTTGTATTCATTGTTTATTGATTATAACATAGTTTAAAAAGTTTTAAAACGAGCTTATTGAGCCTTACCACCCTCGCAAAGTCACCTAAGCTATGTCACGCACCCGCTCCAAAGTGTCTCACCCCGTCATCGCATCCTCACGAAGTCACCTACGTTGTGTGGGTTTAGGGTTAGGAATGGGTATCGGGAGGAAGGAGATGTGAATGATTGGATATTATGACAAATCTCGAGATAGTTTTGATAATTACACTTTATTAAATTCATGTTATTCTCTTATTTCCTCAACATGTTTCCTTATTTTTAATTAGGAGTGCAAATAATTCATTTAGCCATTCAGTGACATATTTACACATAATCCCATTTTCCACATTTCTTTTTAAAATTTAGCATAAATATTCAATTTGTTATTTTTTTTAATCATTTTATATCCTTATCCATTATTCTTCGACAATGTATACTGAGTATTATGTCGGATGTAACAATGACCATCAAGTGATGGAGAAAAACCTAACAACCGTTGCCGCCAATCAGTTGCCGATTCTAGCTTCCCGCGATTCTGTCTCCGGCGAGCTGAATTTCGAGTATGATTAAGAAAGTCTATATTTGCAACTCATGACCGCATTTTCTCCTCCTTCGAGGTTCTCATCGTGTCGTGGTCCTGGGTTCTTCGAAGCCCGACATCGACGCCGTCGATCAAGAGGAGGCAGCTTAGATTATTCTCTGTAGTTTTGGCGAGCCACGACGGGAGTGGTAATGAACGTTAGTCTTGTTTGCTGAACGGCGGTCGCTGCAGACTGTTTCTTGGGAAGTTCGTTTGATCCGCCCATGTGGAGAGGTCCATCAATTTGCTCGATTCGGGCCGAGCTTTTAAGTGATCCGTACCTGTGCAGAGTGGGTCGGATCATGATCCATGTTAGCAAGGATTAGCGGCTCGGGTTTGGATGTCCATCGTGTCCACGGATCATCGCAGACGCTGAAACTCATCTCTCAATCGTGAGATTCGCGACACGCACCTATCCTCCGCCAAGGAAGCTCGCGACCACGAAGCTGCCCTGTCATCGATTCATCCAGCTTCGCATCTCCGACCTCTGCCAACACGCCTTCCTCGGCCAGCGTCTCCTCCCGACATCTTTCCGCCTTTCCCTGTATGTTACTCCGTCTGGGTCTTTCTCTGTCGTTTTTAATTTATGAGGTTCATTGGTTAACTGCTAGGACTAATCGAACACAGAAGTCTGCTAAAAGGTTCTAACCTAGTTGCACATAACTGGAGCTTTTCAAAAAACTGTGTGTTTGTTTGTTTGTTAGTTGTGGGGTCAATTATTTGGTGTATGTCCTTGAATACAGACTTCTCCCTATCTATGGATCATGAGAGGTTTTGGCTCAGTGTATTGATCCCACCGGGACTTCTTTGTCTCCGAATTTGTGTACTGTCATTGAAATGCAGATGTTTTTTCGTTGTTTGATGCCACTAGAACACTGAGATGTGAGGTAGTATAACTGTATCCATGGTTGTGTTTTGATTAGAAATATACTAGTAAGGAAACATGAAAAGTATCCAGTGAAATAATAGAAGGGCTTTAAACTGTATCCATGGTAGAATGGAGCTGATGGTGAGCCAAAATGTCTCGCTTCATATTTGATAAAGGGAAACAACGGTAGAAGATGAACCAATCTTCTTTTTCCTTTTTCCCCCCTTGAACGGGTGAACCAATCTTCTTAATTATTCTACTGCTCATTCTTCTCTGCAAGGTATAATTTCTCTATTAATCTCTTTGTTAATTAATTTTTTTAAGTCTGTTTCTTTCACTAACAATCAAATTTTCTAATTTTCTTTTGCCTCTCATTTTATTAGTATTTCCCAGGTAAAAGAATACAATTAAATGGAGTAAATAACTTTTTTAAAATCAACTTTAAGCAGAGCAGATCGGACTATCTGCGGATATCCATAAAAAGGGTGGGAGTGGGTCATGGATCGATCCATTAGGTGGTGGAGCAGGTCACTGATCGATCCATTAAATGATGGGTCAAGGGTGGGTCGCTCCATGGAGTGGGTCAACCCACTCCAACGCCCATCCCTTTTGTGTCTAACGACGGGGTATGGGAGGATAAGAAGATGAGGAGAATGAAACCAGTTTTGTTATATGACTAAGGATATATGAATTTCTTCAGTAATTCTCAAGAGGAATTGATCAAAATGATTTTGAAAGGTTTTTAAATTCAATCATTCTCTCGTTGGAGAAGGACAGAAGATAAAGAATGTACAAGTCCAAGCTGCAGGAGCTGTGTCAAAAACAGAAATGGGAGATCCCAAAGTATGATATCTCAAGGCACGGCCTCAATCATCACCCTCTCTTCCAAGCCACCGTCATCGTCAATGGCTTCACCTTCAAATCGCAAGAGCTTGCCAAAAGTTCCAAGGAGGCCCAGAATGAGGCTGCTCGTGCTGCCTTCCTTCACTTTACTGCAACCTCAGGTGCTTTTGGTCTTCTTAAATTCCATATGTTTTTCTCTTCACATGAATAATTTGGTCTGCTGTGATAAATTGGATTTGGCGGTAGAATAACTGGATTTGGCAGTACATTTTTTTGAACTGCTAACAATTCTCTTTCAATTAATCATAGAAAACACAGTAACAAGGACAACAAGAACAAAACCAAAACAAAAAGGGAGAGGCTAGGCAGTCAGAGCCCCTTGAGATAGGGGGCAACAGCACTAGCCAACTAACACCTCCCAACAGACCAGGAAAAATACAGCTAACACAGAAACAGCAACAAACCAGCCCACATCCTTGCAGAACACCCCCTACAAAACCAAGACCTACAAACCTACTACCCCACCCCATCTGCTGCTCTCAGCAGGGGTTCTTGAAGCCAATCCACCCAAAATAGGTTTAGCTTCCTGTCTCTGCTAGAAATCCACAGGAAGGATAGCACCTGAACGTCAGTAAAGATTTCAGCGGCTCTCCACATCACAACCTTATTCCGCGCCTTCCATAACGACCACATCGTAACAAAAACGATAGATTGCCACACCTGACCCACTTTAGGGGGCCCTTGAGCGAGGAAAGACTCCCGGAGCACGTCCGTTACATCCTGAAAATTTGAAACATCCGTATTGCACCACCTTGCAACTGCACGCCAGATCTCCGATACCCAGGGACAGCGCACCAACACATGGCCGGGGGTCTCAACTGACACTGCACAGAGCGAGCATTTGGTTGACTCCACCTCTACTCCTCTTTTGCGAAGCTCGTCTCGCACTGGGATGTAACTTCTGGTTGCTCTCCATATGAAAATATTGACCTTCTTGGGAATTTTGTTACACCATCGCATCGGGCCTTCATGTCTCGCCGCAAGCTTCGCGCTGATCCTCTTGGATAAGCAGCTGACCGCAAAGGTACCATCGATAGCAGGCTCCCAGCTCCATCTGTCTGGACGCTCCCGATGAGGAGTGACACCCTGCAGCATGGACAGCAATTGCTGGAACTGACCTTCCGCCCTCCCCCTCGGTGGTCTTCTCCAACTCCACTCCCACCTCCACTCTCTCTCTTCCCAACTAACCTTATCGCTCACCAAGCGTCCCTGATTTGCCTCCAACTCATATAACCTCCGAAATCTCTCCTTTAGCGGGCACCCACCCACCCACTCGTCCTCCCAGAATTTGGTGGAGTTCCCCCTACCCACCACTCTCCTAAACAGATTCCTAAAATCCAACCCCAAGTTCTCTACTTCCGCCTCCGCCTTTCCTATATCCTTCCACACACTCCACGCTCCCAAGGTGACACCTAGATTTAAAGACCCAGGGACCCCCCATAGATACTACTCACCACCTTCGTCCATAACCGGTCCGCCTCATGTAACCACCTCCACTTCCACTTTCCCAGAAGGGCTAAATTTTTCCCTTTCAAACTACCCACTCTCAACCCCCCTACTTCACTATCACCAAACACCTTATTAATTTTAGCCCAGATAATTTTCCTACCCTCCCCCGAAGCCCCCCAAAAGAATTTATTTCTCAAAGTTTCGATTTTCCTCACCACTCCAACCGGGGCACGGAACACTGAAAAGTAGTACAGGGGTAAGCTTCCAAGATCCGAGTTCATCAACGTATGCCGACCGCCAATTGATAGGAGTTTTGTTTTCCAACCACCGAGTCTCTTTTCCACTTTTTCAACGACTGGTTTCCAGTTGACCACCCGGCTCATATTCGCACCAACCGGCATACCCAGATAAATGAACGGGAGAGAAGCTGACGAGCAACCAAGATACCTTGCCAAACTAGCAACCTCCTCCACTTCCACTCCAATACCAAAGATTCTGCTTTTTCCCATGTTGATTTTAAGACCTGATGCCAACTCAAAGCATTGAAGCAGGCTGAACAGAGACCTTGCATTGTCCATCGACCACTCACCGCAGAACACCGCATCATCTGCAAATTGCAGATGAGAAATGCTGACCCTCTCTTGGCCGACTTCAATGGGTCGAAAAACTCCTTGACTAACTGCCTCCTCCATCATGTGGTTTAGACTCTCCACTGCCAAGATAAATAAGAACGGGGACAAAGGGTCCCCTTGTCGTAAGCCCCTCTCCATCCCACATTCCGCTGTCGGGCTTCCATTGACCAAAATCGAAATCCTGGCCGACTCCAAGCACCCAGCTATCCACCTCCTCCATTTTTCCCCTTTTGAAGGCTAGTTGTGCATGATTAAAATTATGAGATTTGTTTTACTGGGTTGTGCGTCCCGAAATTCCTGGATTCTGTACAAGTGTGTTTAAGTTGATGTACACTTGCAGGTGTTGTAGCGACAAACTTTAATTGTGGTGGTAGTATGTCCAACAACACATTACAGCTACAAAACCCAGAGAATGGTGGAGTCCAAGGTTGGAACTACTCTATCTTGCTTTTATAAAGGCGTCTATTGTATTCTATCTGGCTCTTGTGTTTTTATTTCCCCTTTAAACTTCTGATTTCCTCCTACCTAAAATTGACTGAAAGAGTAAGGTGCCTTTCTTAGCCAAATGTTGAAATATAATATTATGCTATATGATTGACTCATGAATTTTCTAACATCTACCATCAAACTTTGTAACTAATTCCCAACTTGAAGAACTATATGCAAAACTTTTGCCCCATGTACTCTATTTCTTGGTCATGTATTCATGTTTGTAGGTAGTGTTGTTTGGTAATTTCGTTTCTGTTTAGGCATGTGACAAAAGATGAAACTTCAATGTCCATTGATTTTTTTAATTTTACCTGCTAGTAAAAGGAAGAGGAAGAAGGTGGATCGCTGCTAATTTTGGTTTTGGGACTGGAAAGCTTCTTTAAGCCCTGGAATGAAGTCAAAATTAGTGAAAAGAAAAATGAAAACCTAGGACATCACACCCAAGGGTCCCTAGGTGTCACAACTAGGTCTAGACTGTGTTTCACAATCCAGAGATAGCTTAGAGCTCTCAGTTGAGTGGTAAGGGGCTCATCCTTCCTTAAACAAGGTCTCGGGTTCGATCCACGTAAATATGGAAAAAAAATTGTTCAAAAAAAGAAGAAATATAGAGCTTTAGAAGCTTTGATCATATTAGCTCAAGAAGACGTAGAGTGTGTTCACCAACTTTTGTTTGTGATAAAAAGTTGATGTTGTTGATAGATGGATGGGTTGTTTGTGAGAAAAAAAAACAAGTTTGAGGGGAAGTAGTTTTTGAAAGTTTTGTAATAAAAAATTGAAGAAAATGGCTAAAAAGAACACACCCCTAATCCTAGTGAGACTTGAACTCTAAAGCATGTTGGAAAACTGCTGAGTAATAACTCCAGTTACTCCCTCCATCACTAAAAAATTATTCACTTTGCCTTTCAGCAACTGTCAATAGTTTTTCCTTCACCATTTTGACATATGAAGTCAAATGCTTTATATACAAATGAAAATTGAAAACATTTAGTTTCTAAATTTAATTCTATAGAAAATTTTAACAATTTTTTCCTAGTCATAATTTGGGTCAAAGAAAATCCGAAGGTCAATGTCAACAATTTTTTCGGATAGAGTTAGTAGTAACTTCTAAACCAGAAAGGCGATCTAAATATACTCGAAGCAAGACTCACAATTCTGTACTCCTAGACATTCTAACATTATGGTACCATTGAATCTTGTGCTCGTTTTCCTTGTCAAGCATGATGCCAATGCATTTCTGTTCTCTCTGTTGTCCCAATCATGTACCTTTTTCCCATCTTAACCCCCCCCCCCCGTTTTAATTAATGCCATCTTAATCCTACTTCTATTGTTTTTTCCCTTTAAATTTTTAATCACCAAAATAGATTTGGTTTAATTTATCAAATAAGTTTGTGATTAGATATTTGTTTCTTATCTGTTCACAGACATGTGTCATTTGTATAAGAATATGCTGCAGAACTTCGCTCAAAAGAGAGAGTTGCATCTACCTGTTTATACATGTGAGTGTGAGGGACCACCTCATGCAAGGCGTTTCAAGTGTAAGGTCATTGTCGATGGGAAGCCATATGAGAGTTCTGAGTCTTTCCCAACTATAAAGGATGCTGAACATGCAGTTGCGAAGGTTGCATTGACCGCATTGTCAGCCGAAGGAATAGGAGAGGTTTGTTAATTCTAAACTAGTAGAAGCTATAATCAGTTTATACAGTGGTCCGGTCTAAGGTGGAGTATTTCTTTAGAACAATAAATGTAGTAAAAAGTAAAATTGAAAGGTTAAAATGTGTTATGCTACTCTAGTTTTCACTTGTCACCATAAATCTGAATGGTTTCTATATGTCCTCCATTTTAACACAATCAACCTTTTCTCCTTTCGTGTGTGTTCTATAGGTTTCTATCAACCTGGTCAATTTGTCAATATCATTTAGAAATCCAGTCTTTTTGTTTTTAACACACATTTCATCCCCCTCATTTTCCAGATTCCTTGTCTTATGTGCTCTAACCATTGAACATGATGTTATCGTCTCTACATCCATGTTGTAACTATTATGACTGTGGTACATCATCTTTTATTCAGTGCCAAAATATTATACAAATCAGTTAAAAAGGATAATGGTACAGATATTATATACAGGCGAATGAATGTATTCTGCAATCTAGAACTAACCATATTCCTAGCAGGACTTAAACCAGTAGTTTCTGATTTTAGAGTGGATTAATTTTAAAGAGTATCAATTGATTTGACATCTTTTTCCCATATATTTAGAAAAGAGTTGTGTAATATTAATGTCGTAGATGGTCTAGTGAAAAATATGTCTGCGAACTTTTTGCCAAAAACTAATTAAGGTACCTTCTGAATTCAAGCACATGCTCCTCTTAATGTAACTTCAAACTTGAATTGTGCCTTTCTGTTCAATCTTCTTCTTTGTTTCCCTCATTCACCAACTGATCATCTTTTCAAGAAGCACTGGAGTAATCTATTTATATTTTGTTTAGTGATTAGCATCCCACATTATTGTGAGAGAGTCAATTAAAGCTGAGTTACTACTACTAGTTGGAACAAGCACAAGTATATCAGAACTGCATTCTCACTGTCATTGTTATTTGTTTTATCCCGTTCTTGTATCTATACCTGGCACATAAAACTTACAAGCAAATATATTAAGAATAAATAAGAGCAAAACCAGGGAAAAGATTGTACTTGGTAAAGACAAGCCTTTGTAATGTTTTCATACTGCTTCACTTGGTTGTCTACAAAATTAAACATCATTTTTTTAGGGGTAAAGACCACGTATAGTCCCTTAGTTTTAATACGTGTCCTATTTTGGTTCTGTTTTAGAAATTCGTCTCAAAATAGCCCCTTAACTTTACTAAATGATACACTGGTGATCCTTCCGTTAAATTTTCCGTTAGAATCGCCGTTTTCTCGGTACATTTACATAATTGTCCCTTAAGAAATGTTCAACAATCCCAAATCTTTTAGAACATTTACAAATCAGTCCCAATCTTTCAAAAATTAATGGCTGACCCATCCTCCTCCTTTAGTGGTTGACCCCTTCTCTCTCCTCTCATGTCTTGCTTTCTCTCTCTCCTAAACAAAAACCCAAATCTTGAAGAATTGCTCTGCCCAGAATTGCCATGGTTCCACCTTTAAATCTAGATGGATCACAGCCCAGAAAATATCTACATCACCCCCCGCTCTACCTCAAAAGCCCATCTCCATGGATATCCTTGATCCCGACTTCAATCTCTGCCGGATTTGACGCACCGATCAAACGACCGTACCAAGCCTCTATCGACCACCATCCTAGATCCATCTACTGACGCCCTTGAACTTTACGCTTTGCTGCCGCATATCTATCGTCTCTCCATCCCCAGAAATTGATTCTCATCTATTGTCCCCAAAATCAAAATTAAGGGAGGGGGAAAAACCCAGGAAGCCCAGCTCGTTTCTTTCTTCCGCCTTGCTTGTAATACTGGATCACAGTCTAGAAATGGATTTGGTCACTTACTGAGTTAGATGATCATTTCATTTGGTTGTTCGCTGGGTTGGAGTATTGTTTGTTGGAGTGTGGAAGGCCTTTCAGCTGTAGGCTAGGAGCTTTTGTGTTGAAAGAAACGATAGGTACTCAATTGTAAGATTTAGATAATATTAGGGTTAAATTGACCATTGAGTAGGGGTAATTAAGTAATCACACAATGATAATGATGATTTTAACGGAAAATCTAACAGAAGGACCAACGGTGTATATTGTTTTAAAGTTACGGGACGAATTTGAGACGAATTCCTAAAACAGGACCAAAATAGGACATGCATAAAAGCTAAGGGATTATTCGTGGACTTTACGCTTTTTTTTAGTATAAAAAAACTTTTACCCTAAAAGAACGACTGGTTTCGACAATGGTTGAGGGGTTATGTGGAAGATAAGCATGGTTTCATCACTTGCATTTCTTCTGTTGGGCAGTTTTGCACAAGCTCTCCACTCTAGAATCTGAAGATCAAAAGATAAGCTTCAGCACCTCACCTTTTTTGACAGCAAAGGTTTGAACTTATTACCCATAATGATAGTTACCAGGTGGAACAAGCATAACTGCTATGTTCAACCTGTCTCCCACTTGAAATCTGATGGAACTTTCATGCGTTTATCCCAGGTGAACAAAATCTCGTTTTACCATAGTTCTAGTTCCTGTGGTGTGTGTACAAAAGGTTTCAAAGTTATAAGTGTAACGAGTACAATTGATTTATTGATGCATGTTTTCCTCTTGGAATCTCAGCATGATTTCCAGGTGTAAGATTAGCATGAATATCTCAGTTTTTCCACCTTGCCCTCTAGACTCTGAAGACCAAAATAAGAAAATGCCTATGAATTCCTCCTCCAGTATTTTATGACTACTGTCAAGTCCTGATTCTATGTTGTGGTGAGCGCCAATGTTATGTCACCTAGGTGAATTTTCACCCATTTTCTGAAAAGTAGAGAATGAGGGGTAAACATGTAATTGTCCAATTAGTTGGGTTTGGCCTTCCGTATTACCTTGTAGCTGAATAATTCGGGCTAGTGGGTGAAATATCAACCGAGTGATGATTAAGAGGATTGTGTGATGAGACCAGTCCACATATGCAAAGTGCTTTACAGTTGGAGCGTTAACGTGAGCTTAGGTCTAAGGTTTGCGATGCCTCATTTGTAGAATTGGAATCTCTAATTATTTTTGTGGTTCATGTGTTAGGCTTGTTTCTAGTCATCTCACCAGGCTGCATGGATGGGTAGTTGGTAAATATATGGTGAGGTCGCTCTATTTGTAATTGTGTCAGTTAAGTCTAACCTGAAATCTGTTGTTTCACATTTTTTCCAGTAACAGCAAATACTGCTTATTACTGTTGAACGGGTGTAGCTTTTATATTAGGCAGGTTCAAGGCTCTGCACTCTGCAGTAGATTTGTTTGCTTCCACAAAATTAACAAGATATATTGATATCGACAAAATGTTTATTCCTTCGGAAGAAGGTTGCAATAAGAAGGGCATCCGGCCTAAAACTTTGCCACTATGCTTCTGCATGAATTTATAGTGTCAACTAATTTTTGACAATTAATTGCCACTATAAATTTCATGCCACCACCCCAAAGTAGTTGGGATTAAGGTGCTGTTGATGATGATAATGATGATGATGATGACAAAATGTGCATATGTTGACTGGAGCAAACATATGAACTTGGAGACAAGTCTTTAACCCAAAACATATGCATAAGTTAATGGTATGTATCAGTTTTCAAAAAATCTCGTCTTTTTGCAGGAAGACTCTAGTTTCTTTAAGAATCTCTTACAAGAATTGGCCCAAAAGAGAGCTTGTCAAATGCCTGTGTACACTACAACGATGTCTGGTGAACCTCATGCTCCTCTCTTTGTTTCATCAGTGTCTGTAATTGGACAAATGTTTGAAGGACAACTTGCAAAGACGAAAAAACAGGCTGAGATCTCTGCTGCCAAAGTTGCTTTCACTACCTTGAATGGATGTAAGTGAAAAGCCTTTTTCCACCTTGGTTTGTTCAATCATTTACTCTGTCAATTCTTGTTCTTGAAGACATGTGAATGTACAGATAAAGAAACAAAATTTTCTGTTTCCTTACATTTCAACCACCAAACAATAGTTTTGAATTTGTGCATTTTTCCTTCTTTTTTCCCCCTAGCAACACCAATTCAGAGTTCTACAGCCCCAGTTCCAGCCAACCATGTAACCGAGGGGCCTGAGCCTTCTGCTTTGCGTTCAACTGCAAGTGCTGATTCACAACAGAGTGGTAGACCTGAAGTGAGCCCATTGCATAATGCTAACTTGACTTCATCTGATCCTGCTGTAGCATTCAGAGGTAAATTATTATTATCATTATTATTCTCTGTTATATCAATTAACCTGTTTAGGCTTATACTGGTACCACAGTTGATACTTGCAGTCTTGCATCTAAAGCTTTCCAGTCAGCATTTCATGCTTAGGCTCTATATGGAAATTAGGGATAGAAGATAGTAACATAACAGGAAGGGTTGCAGGCCATCCCTGTCCTTGTTTGTTCTTTAACCAGATGAACGTATTCATGTTGTAAATCTTTGCGAAACATTAAAAACTACTCCGCATCATTGTTTTTTATCTAGCTCTAGGGAATGAACAATATTTTATTTGGGTACAAAAACTCTTCTCATCAGATCGCTATTTTTTTGTTAGTTTTAATTAGTCATTCTTTAAAACTTGTTATTTGGGACACCAAAGGTGTCACGTTTTGGGTTATAATAGGTGATACAAAGATCTAAAGGGAATGGAATTCAATTGAAATTTTGCTGATACCATGAATTGTTTCCATTGAAATAGTTGGTACGCGTTGATTTTCATGTCCAATATACATGCCAAGAAATGTTAATTATACATGGTAAAAGCCAGCTACATGCTTTAGTTTTTTCCTGTAACTGTTTTACCTTTTTTTGAAATAGGGCATTAATTCATCGAGATTGCTCATGTAGGAAGATTGGATTGGTGTTTTCTTATAAATAAAAAAAAAAGTTGATCAAGTTTATTTCATTGAGCTGTAATGTTGGCGCCGTATCATGTTGCTGGTTTTTTGTTGGGTATCAGGTAATGGAAGTTCTGACAGTCAGCGGCTCTTTTCATTTCCACAAGCAGTGATGCCTGATTCACATTGTCGGTACCATTCGTATCCACAACCAATGATGGCAGATTCACTTAGTCAGCTCCATACGTTTCCACAATCAGTGATGGCAGATTCACCTAGTTGGCTCCATTCAGTTCCACAAGGACCACAAGTAGTGAAGACAGATTCAACCAGTGTTCTTGGCTCATTAGAAGTAAGCCATTCTTCTGCTTCTTCAGCTCCTCATTCCTCGGCTACAATCAATGCATGCAACAACCCAGCAGCTGGTTTAGGTATGTCTCGCAACAGGGTAATCGTGTACCCCCGTGGTTCGAACATGACACAGCCTCCAGGTAGCACTATGCTGGGCATAAGTGATGATAATTATGTTGCAGTTAAAGTTGTACCCTCAGCAAACCAGTGAAGATGGTGCCCAGGCTGTTGGTGCCGCGTGTTCATTTTAGGATCTCTCGATGTCTCTGCCTGCCCTCAGCAATGTCTTAGGCTTGTGTTCTTTGCATCTTCACCTGTCTTCTTCATTAACTTGCTCAGACTTTCAGTTTCAAGTCGGTTTGCTTGTGAATGGTTCTGTAGGATGAAAGGGGAGTTTATTGGTTGTAAAGTATTGGCTCTGGTCATTTTGGATGCAGTTTATCTCCAGGTTTCATTTTGTGCATTATATTTTCAGGAACAAGAGGAGGTGGACCATCATCCTGATCCAACCCTTTAATCATCTCCCGGGTGATTTTTCACCCACTTGTTCTATTGACTCATCTATAAGGTAATTTGGAAGCTCAAGCCCAACTAATTAGACAATTACATATCTATCCTCTATTTTTCAAGTGTTCTAGGTGGGTGAAAAATCACCGGGTGATAAATAACATTGATGATCCTGATCTTATGTTCGAAGAATTCTTTAATTAGGTTAGGTAAGCGTAAAAAGGCTAAAATTTAGTTATTCTGTAGCTCATTTGCAGGCAGCGGGCGCCACATCTAGGATTTTTTTTTTATAAAAAATAATAGGGTTGTGCCGCATTTATTAGATTTTTTTGTTTGTGTTTTTAATTTTATTTATTATATTACTAATAATAGGAAAAAAAAATTGATAATTTTGAAAATTGGTATGAAATCAATTGAGTTGTGTCACGTTATCTATTTTTTATTTTAAAATGTGTTCATTTACTATTTATAGAGGAAAAGTTTGTAAATTTGAAAAATGAAGTGAAATTTGTGAGAGAGAGCATTTTTAGAGGACATTGTTTTGACTTTTATTTCTAATTATTATGTCTGTTGGTCTTCTAAATTTTGGAAATTTGAGTTTTTAACTAGGTCAAAGATTTTTTTACCTACAATCATTATTGCTTATTTTTTCATTTATTTCATGAAAGTAGATCACAAATATTTGGTAGTTTAGTTGATGAATACACATCTAATCCATCTTATTTCTTCACTTTTTTCTTTTCGTTTTGGTTGCTTTAAAGTGTGTTAGTTAATGTTTTTTATGAAGATTGAAAGTGTTGGTAATTTTGAACGTGAATATAGAATTTGTAAGAAATACAGTTTTGTGGATTCTCTTCTTAATGAATAATACCCACTATATATATATATATATATATATATATATATATATATATATATATATATATATATATATATATAGACAAACTCCGTTACTTACCTTTAACTATTTTGAAAGTAGAGCATTGGCCCTCGGTCCTAAATTTTCAAAACATCATTAAGTATAGTGTCGTTTTTTTGTACGAAAGAAAATTTCATTACAGTTTATAACTATATTTAAAAAGTAGTAGCATGTTACCCTCAAAGTTTCAAATCTATTTTACTTTTATTTCTTATTATTTTGCGTTTGGTCCCTAATGTTTTAGATTTCATATGATAAAATGTAAATCGTGGGAGAAAACATTTGTAGAGAACATTGTTTTGACTTTTATTTCTAATTATTATGTGTATTGGTCCAACCTACAATCACTATTACTTATTTTCTCATTTATTTCATGAAAGTAGACCACAAATACTTGGTAGTTTAGTTGATGAATACGCATCTCATCCATCTTATTTCTTCATTTTTTCTTATTTTGGTTGCTTTAAAGTGTGTTAGTTAATGTTTTTTATGAAGATCGAAAGTGTTGGTAATTTTGAAAGAGAATATAGAATTTGTAAGAAATACAGTTTTGTGGATTCTCTTCTTAATGAATAATACCCAATATATATAGACAAACTCCATTATTTATCTTTATCTAATTTTGAAAGTAGAGCATTGGCCCCCGGTTCTAAATTTTCAAAACATCATTAAGTGTAGTGTCGTTTTTTGTACGAGAGAAAATTCCATTACAGTTTATAACTATTTAAAAAGTAGCATGTTGTCCTCAGAGTTTCAAATCTTATGGTATGGTTTGTTCTTCTTCTTTGAGTGTTGATGATTTTAACGAAAAGTAATAATGTGTAATTAGTATTTATATTTAAAACTCTATACATATACATAAAATTTTATATGAATACTATCCACCTAATGAGATCGTGTCATCTCATCCTAATTTAGTGATTTTATTCATTTGTGTTTCAAATTGTTTAAGGGACTAAATCTCTATTTTACTTTTATTTCTTATTATTTTGCGTTTGGTCCCTAATGTTTTAGACTTCATATGATAAAATGTAAAAATTCTTAGGTCATTTTTTCATCCATAATAATTATATACTTTATCATCTATTTCATAAAAATATACATTTATTTCACTTAATATTACATCGTTGTTAAATTGTTATAAAATATTGCAATTTACGCCACTGCGAAGTGCGGACAATTAAACCTTGTAAATTTACCAAATACTAAAAATCTACTCTATCGGTCCTCATTTAATGGTTACATTGACATTCTTTTACAAACATCTAATCTAGGATTATTTTTCATCGAATTTATGTAAAATTAAATACTACTACTATAGATGCATGTTGTAAATGAATGTCTATAGTTGTTTGTTTTTTAAAATGTATTTAACAGATTTTTCACATTGATAAACAAAGTAAAACACAGATTCGTTAAACAGGTGGCAAAAGATACGGTTTTGCCACTGATATTTGAGTGATGGCTGGATTTTTGGCACGAATTTTACCACTCGTTCTATTAACACATATGGAATATTCTGTTATATTCTGTCAGTAAAAAAAAATTATGTTCTAATAATCAATTTAATATCAAAAGTTTACAAAATTGACTATTTTTCTATCCAGATCCACTCCCTCTTCACCTTGCAACAAAAGCTTGGATCAATCTAATATGTAAACTGATGCACAATTTCTCAAATCCATCTATAAATTGAACTGAAATTGGAGAAAAAAAGGATAGGATGGAAAACAGAAAAAGAAGAAACGAGAGCAACATCCCAGTTAGAATTTTGTCTCTTATTAGCATTAGTGCTTCTGTTAGGTGGGTGTCTATTTACCACATATGTGAAAAACACACACCATTAAAATGTCAAATTTACCCTCTTAATAAATATCTATGAAGGGTGTTTTAGTCTTTTAGTTTATTAGGTTAGTTAGTTAAGTTGGTTAATTAGTAGTACATTTAGGTAGGTGTTTTCCACATATGTGGTAAATAAACGGACTCTTCTGTTAGTATTAGGATTCCCGTCTAAGTTAGTGTTAGTACTAGAATTCCTATATCTATAATTAGTATTAGTTTTTCTATCTCTTCTAGTATTGTAACTTCTCATATTATATAAAGGGCATAAGTCTTGTGAATTACTCATGCCCTGAATTTATTCTACAAATAAATTTGACAGATTAAGCGTTATAACAAAAAACTTAGGATATATTTGGAGCTACCATAAACCTTTTGGACTGATCGCCTACTTTTATATTCCACAGTCCACGGTATAGCTTGGTGTTAATTGTAGTTAGCTGATTGGCTCGCAAATAAATCGAAGAAGTAAAGAAAAACAAGTTAGATGGGTTAGGACTTAGGAGTAGCTTCTCTTTGAAGTAATTTATTTTCCTAGATTAACTAACAATTCATAACTCAAAGATCTAACTGCCATGATTTCGATTTTTCATGATACATTGCTTGAGAGTTCTATTCTAAAACAAAATCAAATTTTACCTTCATTTTTTTCTCCACAAGCTTCACATTAATTTTAAGAAATGTCTACTTTCTTCTCAAAAACATTCCAAAAGAACACACTCGTAATTAAATATTTTCGTATTACTCAAATTTGTTGATATTACGCTCCTATAACAGAAGAAAAAAAATGTACGAGTCCACTGTCCACCGCTGTTACGAGCCATAGCCCATAGGAGTGAATGAGAAACAAATAAGATGATAAAAACGTGGATTTAGGGATGGTAGGTTAAATAAGGGTCAATGATAAAAGTTTAGGTTGTCTTCTATAAAACTTTCAATAATAATAAAATACTATAATGTTTCAAAAATATCAAAATTACAAATATTAGTATCTACTCACGAGCTGGATTCAACCGAACCCGCTCTCAAATTTTTTTTGATTTGATTTTGATTTTTTTTTGTTTTAAACATTATAGCATTTTATTATTATTGAAAGTTTTATTACTATATTGTGATATACTCCTCCGTCCCCAAATAATTCTACACTTTGTTTTTGTTGTTTTACGATTTAATCTATGATTTTTTTCATGAATATATTTAGACATTTAAAGTTAATAATTTATATGCATATCATAATTTGAAGTATAAACTTTCTAAATATATATTTTTTCTGAATTTTTAAAAACTTTTTATCTTTATTAAAATTTGAGTTAAACATTAAACCTTGAAAGAGTAAAGCCAAAATATAGAATTATTTGAGAACATAGGGAGTACATATTTTTAAAGTAAGAAATTATATAAATATTTCTACCTCCACGCTCCTTCCCACAAATAAGGGTCAATGATAAAAGTTTAGGTTGTCTTCTACACACCAAAAAATAACAATAATTTAAATTTAGACAAATACTAAAAAAAAATACTTACGCCTTTCCCTTCCATTTTCAATTCATTGTAGTATTTCATTACAAAAGTTATTGAAAAGAACACACTAGAATCATTATATTCGGTTCATATAAAATAATTATCACTTCATCCGTCCCATTAAATATAGTGCGTTTAACTTTACGTAAATATTAAGAAAAGTGGTTGATTAGAGAGTAATAAGATAAAATATGTATATAAGATAAAAAATAATTTTTTGTGCTGGAAATGAAAATTGATGGTAATAAAATAAAATTGATAAAGAAAATTTTCATGAAATTTTGCTATAACAATCCAAAATGGATATGTTGGATATTTATTTGGGATGAAAGAATATTTTCTAGAGACATCAAATCGATCTTTTCAATTTACTGACACAAATTATCAATTTACAAAACTTTAAAATTTCCTTCAATAAAGTGGCAAAGCTTATATTTCATGCCATAACAATAGTTGCAGATTCGTACAAAATAAAATTAAAATGGCGTAAGATTGAAAATTTTGACAAATTTGAGTGGTAGATCTAACGTTTTCCCCCATCAAATTCAGAGGTAAATAATTGGTCCCGTTTCCCAACATTTCAGAGGCACTCTCTACTCTAGCACATGGATTCATCCATAGCTATGCCTAGGCCCTACTTTTATCTGATCATGAAATCTCTACTTCCCAAGTTCCAAGTTTCCAACTGCTCTCCTCGATTGCTTGTGTGTGAATTTGTGTATCCTTTTCACCTTTGCGTGTTCTTCATCATTTCGGTTAGCTGAATCGATCGGAAGAACAAGCTCATACGAAATCTGAATAAAAAAACAAAAAGATTCAAAATTGAAACACAACTCCATTCCAAGTTTCTGTCTTTTTCTGCTCTAATCATACGCGAGCGAAGACCAGTCAAACTTACCATTCAAATACCCCATCCCTCTTCCTCACCTCCTTTGTTTCTGTTCCTGTAAGAGCCTGAAAATGGAGAGGCCAGAACCAGAGACGCGAAGGCCTAGCATTAGCAACGCTGGATCAGCCAAAAACAGAGGAGCTGCACTTAGTGCATCCAAAAGAGCGCCGCCGCTGCCGCAACTCGACCGACTGAGGCTGGCGGAAACCGCCGCGAAGCTCAACGTGCGGCTGAGATCCTCCGACATGCCACCATCCATGCAAGCGCGAGCGATCCATGTGGCCCGAGAATCCCTCGGGTCGGATCCTCAAAAGAACCGGAGACTGAGCCCGACGAAACTCGCCATGTCCCTCAAGCAGGTACTTGTGATTCCAAAGCTGTAATCTTGTGTACATTTTCGTTGGCAAGGGTCGGCGATGAAGAGTAAAAATTGGTTGCAGGAGTTCGATTGTGTGTACGGACCGGCGTGGCATTGTATTGTGGGCAAGAGCTTTGGGTCATTCGTGACGCACGCTTCCGGCGGTTTCCTCTACTTCTCCGTTGACAACCTCTATTTTCTTCTCTTCAAGACCCAAGTCCGGCCGGTCACTCACAAGTCTTAACACCGGCAGAAAAAAAGTGTCAAGCTTTGTACCTTTTGTTAAATTAGTACTGTCAGTAGATTATTTTATGCAGCCAGAGTTTTCATTGTTAGTGCATCTCTCAGGGACTCTCTATTTTCTTAATTTTTTTAAATTTAGAGAATTTTAGATTTTTGTTCAACCGCCATCTCATTCTCTAAAATGGATTCTCTAAAATGGAGACGGATCTCATTCTCTAAAATGGAGAGAGGGGGAGAAAAGGAGTTGGTACGCCATATTTGCTACTTCCATTTCATTTCATTCGTGACGCACGCTTCCGGCGGTTTCCTCTACTTCTCCGTCGACAACCTCTATTTTCTTCTCTTCAAGACCCAAGTCCGGCCGGTCACTCGCAAGTCTTAACACCGGCAGAAAAAAGTGTCAAGCTTTGTACCTTTTGTTAAATTAGTACTGTCAGTAGATTATTTTATGCAGCCAGAGTTTTCATTTTACATCTCTGAACTGTCATTTTACATTCTCTGAAATGTCATTCTCTAAAATGGGCAGGGGAGAGAGAAGGAGTTATTTGCTACTTCCGCCAAATATTTGGCTAGGCTTTCTCCATAAATAAATGTTTCATGCATTCCAATTCGTCTCTCATTCAATTCTCACACACCTCTGCCTCTCACTCTCTGCCTCTCACTCTCTGGGTCTCTCTTGCCCGACGCTCGTCCCCGCTCGCGAACACCGTCTCACCACCGTCGGAAGTTGGCTCTTCGCCACCAAGTCACGAACATCACCCAAACTATCCGGTGGTAAAGCAAGTTATTTTGACCATCCAGATTCCAAAAATCCCGTGTTTCTCTTTTCGTGCTCAACTCGTGTTTCTCGAGATCGCTTCAGCCATAATCGATCATCGTCCTCTCCGAAGCAAGGCGCCGACCGACTCAAGCTCCTTCCGACCCATCTCGTGCTCACCGTCGATCGCATCGCCGGAAAGGAGGTATCTCAGATAGTATTTCTCAATCTTCCTTCTGATTTCTTGTTTCAAGCCGCCGATTTCTGTATCTTCCTTCTGATCATCGCGATTCTGTTGCTCCTGATTTCGCTGCTGAAAGAGAGCGATTTATCATCGAGTGCGGTTTTGATTTTGTTTATATGGAGCTTATGAGCTATGAGCTCATAAATAGATATTATATCGGTTGTGTTTTACCTGAACCAAGCTCTGCTACGTGGAGCTTGAGAGCACCTTAAACAGTGACGAAATTGTGCTGGATTTGCTCCATTTTCTGAGGGGATTGTTTCAGATAGAAGAAACCCCTTCACTGCTCTGGGAACAGGAGAAGTCGGCGTTCTTGTCTTTCAGTTAGAATTTGATGCTTTGCACGTCGGGAGGAGAATTTGTTTGTACCCACGTTTGAGGGTCTTCCTTTGGTAGTGAGTATTTCATTCATGGTAAACTTTGTATTTCAGATTTTGGGCTAATTGCTAGTTCAGAGGTATAGCATTGTAGTGAGCTGGTATAGTGTAGCATTGTAGTGAGCTGGTATAGCATTGTATAGCATTCATAATAAACTTTGTTATTGATATTGATGGGTCTGATCAGTTATAGGAGTTTTAATCATACTAACAATTTTGAGTAGGATAATAGAGGAAGTAGATTTGTTGATTGTATTTCCAATAATGTAAAATCAGTTTCAAGTGTTTTTTGATATATTAAAGGTCTTCCGCAAGTTACTTGATCATGATGTAACATTCTTGAGTAATGCAATGTTTTGCATTACTTTCTTTTCTGATATGTTCAAAATAATACTGCAATGTTTCATTTTGAGTAGGATTGAGTTTACTGCAAATGTTTGTTTTGACTCATGACATCTGTAGTATGATGGCTCACATATTAATGCATGTGTGTATATTGAGGTCTCACCCATTCATCTATAACAAGTCCTTGTCCTACTATACATGGCCCTGATTCTTCTTCTTCTGCTCCTCAAACTGCATGCATGTGCAAGTGCAAACAATCATAACCCTCAATTAAATCACGATTAACAATACAATGACCCATATTTTGGAGACGAGGCCCGTATTTTGGAGAAGATTCACCATGCTGAATCTCCATTCTGAATCTCCTTCGAAAGAGACGAGACCCGTATTTTGGAGGATTAACAAAGTAGTCACGACAAAGTCTTTCATGACCCTCAATTAAATCACGATTAGCAATACAATGACCCATAACAGAACCACGATCACCTTCGCTTGAACTCTGGTTGACACGACTTTTTTCTTCTATTTCAGCAAGTAACAATTCTTCATATTCGTCGTCAATATTGTCGTCATCCATGAACCTACCAACTAGATAACGACTAGCCAACGAATGACGAGCCAAAAAATATATTTTCAAAGTGATAAAAAAAAGGAGGAAGCAAAGAACGGGAGAATGAGATAACAAAAGTGATGAGATTTGTTTTTATATATAGATATAAAAAAATAGAAGTCAACTAGCCGTTGTAAACTAGTCGTTGCAAACTAGCCGTTGCAAACAATTCATTAATTATTAGTTAAAGATGTAGAATATTTTATTATTGTAATAAATGCACGCTTCTCTAAAATAGAGAAATTGTTGGAGTTGAGGTACTTTTTTTGGAGAGTATGGCTGTTGCTTCCCCATTTTAGAGAAAATTTTTGGGGAAGGTGTTGGAGTCGATCTTACTTGTTATCTTCTTACACTGGTTTACGTTCTGGGCAAAGGTCCAATCTGCCATTTTGAATCAAACGAAGGAAGAAACAAGTTGAAATTCATTGATGGTGGTTTGAGTTCATTGACATGCCAAAATTGTTTAATGGCTTTGGTGTGTGGCCCTGTTTGTTTTACTGAACTTCTCAATTGCTGGCCTAAGGCTTCCTGGCCTCCTACCTATTGAAAAGTAACATTTCGAGCTAGTGGGTGGCAAAATCTGGGATGGAGTTCTTACTTAGTGCTCCATTGGTTGGAGACGATTTTAAAGTGTTAGGCAGTGCTCAATTATTGGAGATATGCTGATGCTGCTGCTGCTGCTGATGGGATAAGAGTATCACATTTTTTGTTAAATTGGAAAAACTTTTGAGGATGGGGGAAGTACAAAGTTAGCAATTCCAATCCCACCACTTTAACTACAAATACAATAGGTGAAAAGGTTAGATGACAGTAATTGACTAATTGCCCAATTCCATTCTGTCATGTCGTGTTTTTTTTCCAGACACTTATGTGAAAATTCTCCCTTCACTCCTAATCGTTTATAAGCTTTACATATAATCCCGAAAAGGTTATACACCCTACAGCAGTGCCCAGTGTGTCCAGTGGTGAAGCTAGAATAAGTTATGGGATGGAGGGTGACCTTGCTGCTTCAAACTGCGGTTTTCATAAAAATTACTTTCCTCGGTAATATGATTATATTAAATTAAAAATTACCGGCCTAAACTAGTAAATTTCACAACAATATCTCTCTGAATATATAGAATAAGAGTATTAGTTAGAAAATCATTGTTCATACAAAACCGAAAATTTAAAATATATATGAATTAAATTCGATTTTATTTAGGGTTAAGGATTTGTAACATATGAATTAAAATCAAACTACTGAGATCCATAACAAAAACACTAGTAAAAGAAATAAATTTACAAAATTTAGATAGCTATGTAAAATACACTTAAATACAAATGAGAAAAAAATCCAAAATGAAAAAAATGCTAGTATGTTACAAATGGACTGAGAGGAGTCCTTGTTAGGGTTGGGTCTCGGTATATAACCATGTAGGGTAGTTAAGTGGGTTGTGGATTGTGGGCAAGTGTGTGGGTAAGTTTTATTATTTTGGTATTATTTTATATTTATATCAATTTAAACTCATATTTAAGTTGTATATAAAATAGAGAGTATATATAATTATATTAAGTTAAAAATAACCTGATTATACTAATTGTATATTTGATACCCATACTTTTACAAAAATTGCGGGCGGATGATGGCTCCCTCCTGTCCCTAAGTAGCTTCGCCACCACCGATGTCACAGATGAAAAAGGAAAATATGCACAATAAATCGGATTCAAACAGTTCTAGTGACCTAGAGAGTAATTGATAACACCTCCAATATATGGATTTGCAATAGAGTAGATCCTAATGATTAATATAGCAAATTAAACACTATTATTGGTTGTGTTCGCAAAACTCAGGTTTTGCCAAAACCTGAGTTTCACACGACCAGCTCTTAAAAGTTTAAATCTAATATCATCCCCTAACATTAAAAAACCAACCCTACAAACTCAAAACTTTCTAATTCGTTCATTTTCCCCACCGCCATGCCCAACTGCCACAAGCCGAATAGCCGTATCGCCAGCCTCATCGGCATATCCTACCACACCGCTTCCCTATACCTTGGCACATCGCTTCTCCTAGCCATGTCTACCGATGAAATCGATGTAAAGTCTAGATCCGGTTCCGCCAGATTTAGCCACCACGAGACTGTGAACCTCCATTCTTGGCCAAGATCGCGACAGAGGGTTAGATCGGTACCAGATCTGGCGACGATGCAGCGCTGGCATGGATGATATGAAGGTGGATAGTGCAAGATCGCGATGCAGGGTTAGATCGGTGTGTGAGCTAGGGAGGGCAAGAAGCGACGAGGGAGGGCACGAGTGAGGTTGGTTCATTGGCAAGTAGAGAAAGTGGAAGGGATAGGCGGCGGGGTAGGGATAGGGAGAGGCGGTGCTTCCGATGGAAATGGAGGATGGTTATGGTGATGGGGGAAAATGACAGATTTGAAACTTTTGTGGGTTTGGCGTTAATTGCCCTAGTCTTAGGTACTGGTGTTAGGTTTAGTCATGGTTTGGTGAAATGAGGTTTAAGCAAAACTTAGGTCTTGGGAACACAACCATTGCCACCTAACTAACCTTGATAACTTAACTAAACCACTACTCCTTCCGTCCCAAGTGTGTTATCATTTTAGATTTTTTGTGTAGATTAAGATTATCTTTGGTTATTAACCCATTTTACATAAACTTTCATCATTATCCCCTCCCAAACCCATTCTAACCTCTTCCAACCCACTCCCTAGACTATTTGAGTGAGTACATTTGTAATGGTAAAAGTGGACTAAAATAAAAACAAGCGGAAAAATGTTATTTCATTTGAGACAAAAATATTTTGATGTTGTAACAACACACATGAGACGAGGGAGTACTACTTATTACGAAACATGATCCTTAGGGGGAGTAATACTAATTTCTTTTCGTATTGAGGGGCCCAGCCCAATATACATACAGCCCAGCCCAGACTGCTGTGCTGCCTGACTGAGCCTGATGCATACGCTGCCTGGCTGTTGTACTTGTTTGACGCCTACCTGTGCTTCCTACCCGCACCTTTCGTGCTATGATCAAAACTGTATTTATACAGTAATGTTTTGAAAAAATTATTATCAAATTTGAGAGTTTTATTATTATTATTATTATTATTATTATTTGATCTTAATTATTTAAAAATGATCCTGAATAAAATACGCCAAATTATATCACGCGTTAACCCTGAATTTAATAAACTAGATGCACATCTTTTTGTTTTACAAAAAAAAACATACTACTCCACAAGTTTTGCTCTAATAATTTAAAAAGGAAAACGAATTTTAGAGAATATAAACTTAAGAATCGATTAAAGGAAGTTTAGAAAAGCAAATTATTGGGAAAACTTTCCGAAACTAATACTCGTTAAGAATTCTGTTTGCCGCCATCAAACTTCTCATACTTTCTATAAAATGAAGAAAAGAAAATCTTTTTCTTTCACATTTATCAGATCGATTGTAAAAAATTTACCCAAATCCATCTAAACTAACTAAAAAAAACCCCTTATACTGCATTAGAAATTGAAATGCTTTTCTTCTTAGATTGGCCACAAAAATGTGAATCGTTTACTTTTTAAAAAACATTCTAGCTCTATAAAGAAAGGCCATGCTACGGTATCCACCCATGTTTTTTGAGCTTTTTTATCTAGCTATAACACATACCAACCTAATAGGTAAGTAGAGCCCAACCCACGGCTCCTATTTTCCTAATTGTCAAAATTACCCCAACCACAATTTTAAACAAAAAATATCATCCACCGCAACACTACCACCGCCGGAACCATCGCCGGAACCACTGTTGGACCGCAGCCGGAACCACCGTTGGACAGTAGCCGAAACTGCCACCGAACCACCGCCGGATCGGCTCTCGGACCGCGGTCGGAACTTCCACCGGATCACTGTCGGAACCATCGCCGGCACCACAACCACAAACTGTTGAAAAGATGATAAAAAAATATTTTTATAATTAATTACAGCATAATATAAAACAGTTTTTCAATAAATTATAATTAAATACATTGTGTCTAAAGTAATATGCAAAACTGTCTACTAACTTATCAGATAATGTCTACACCATAACGCAAAGGGTAGAACAATTTTTTTAGAAATTAAGTTTCGTAGAATAACGTAAAAGCTCATTTTGTAATGTATAATAACATTTATATAACATAATATAAAACAATTTTTGACATTTTATAATTAATTGCATAGTGTCTAAAGTCAGGGGCGGACCTAGCATGGGGGCAGTGTGGGCAACTGCCCCCATTAAAGTTTTCCAAATTATAGGGTATATATGTATATTCAGAACAAGTTTGAACCCTACGTTTGCAATTTTCTCACACAATTTATATTAGCAACTTATTACACACATATCCTTATACTATACTTGAAATTACTCTCACACCATTATCTTAGAAACTAAACACTTAAACCTCTATAACCACATAATTTAAGACTTTTGTATATGTTCAAATTTGCCCCCACAACAAATTTTTGGGTCCGCCCCTATCTAAAGTGATATGCAATATTGTCTACTACAAGAGTTTATACTATTTATTTAGTTATTTTACACATTTTTATAGTGCCTATTAGAAAATGATATAATGTCTATTAAAAGATAATATAATTAAAAGATAATTTAATGTTTAAATGAATCGAAATTATTTAATTAATTAATTATGTTATGTCTAAACTGATCACTTATCAAAATAAAAATAAAAACAAAAACAAAAACTCTTTGTAAACACATAAAAGCTCACTTACGAGGGATGATGAACTAGAGTATTAAATTTCGTACCGTACCGGCCGGTATGCCGGTTTCGTACCGGTACCGGCCAGAAAACGGTACCTTTTAAGACAATTTCGTGTCGGTGACCGTACCGGCCTGTACCGGTCGTACTGGACGAAATGATGAAAATGCCGGTACATGACACAATTGTAAGAAATTTAAAAGTTTAAGGTTAAAATTGTAAGAATTGGTAATGCCGGTTGATGTTTTCTTGCTGTTAATGCATCATTTTCTTTGGTGGTGGGTTTTTGGGTTTAATTAAAAGCTTCATCAAATGATTTGCGGACAATTTGTTGTCAAAACTTCATTAATATTTTGTTATTTTTTATATTTATATTAATTATTGTATATAATATAAATATTTTTATATATTTATGGACTGGTACAATGTTTCCGGTACATCCGAAATATCTCTGATATATCGGTACTGTCTCGTACCGTTAGCAAAACGGTACGATATCCGGTACGATATTTTACACAATGCGATGAACATCCTCTCATAGGCCTAACACAAGTTACATATCCTGAAAATGGTAACAATTGATATTAACAGAACAAAATCAATCCCCCAAAATAAAAGTTATACTTCTAGTAAAATTGAAGGCAGAAAGCAATTCAAGATCGCTTAAAGAACCGAAACAAGAAAAGATAACCAACGAAGAACTGTTCGATCGGTCGGCGTCGATGTCGAAATCATCACGAATCAAAGTTGATGAGTCAAGCTGAAGCTCTAATCTCACAGACTCCGTTCAAATTTGAAGCTAATTGTGAAATCACATGTCCGTTGCCTCTCACCGTTGCCAGATTAACACCGTCATTGATGACTGTGGAGATCGCGATGTCCTCCGCTGCAACCACCACATCACGTTTTGAATTCATGAACAAAAATGGTTGCATGAACAAATCCGATTTGTGATCTTAGACAGATGAGGATTGAAGCAATGATAGGTTGTGCTTGTTGAGGCCGTCTGTGTATATGAATCGCTGGAGAAGATGAGGAATTTAAGATCTAATAAGGAGGGGTATCTTTGTCATTATACTGGTATGTGTAAAACCACGTATGTGGTAAATATACCCGGGCATGTTTTTTGGTGCAAGTACCCAACTTTGTAACACAAATAAAATAATATATTAATTTCATAAAAAATGAATTTGTGGTAAGTATATTGTATATAAAGGTGTTACAGCACTGTTGTATTAAAAAAAGTGATTAAAAAGGTATATATGTGTCCTCAAATTTGCAACTCTTCTTAATTTATGTGTCCATTAAAATGTTTCAGTACTCGTGGATAGAGAGTATCAATTACTCCGTAAAAAATAGACATAGGATAGTAAAGAGTAACCACTATGATATTAAATCTCATATTAATTTTAAAAAACGTCAACTTTTTATATTTATTTTATCTTTTAAATTAAGATATGTAGAGGGTTGCAATCCCCTGGGAAACAGAAATGATATGTGGAGGGTCCCTTATTTTTTTTAAAAAGATGCGTGGAGGGTCTTTTACCAGGAGGTTATGAGAATGTAAAACTTATGATAAGAGTTGCTGTATTTTGGGGAAGGAAGGAAGGACCCGATGGCATTGCAATTTCTGGTAGCAATCGTCGTCGTCGTATCGTAGCTTACAAATCCAAGAAAACCCACGCAAAAACAAGTGTGTACAATTCTCGCTCCCTAGCATCCAACAAATTGCAAAGTATTGAATCCCTCTCTCCCTTATCTTCCCCACATTTGACATTGAGTTTAAAGCGTGTAAAAGTTGTTAATTTTTTTGTTACACACTTGGAAAATATCACTAGTTAAAATTTTCTAGAGTTATTGAAGATTGTATGTACAATTGATTGAAAAAAAAATGCGAACTTTATAGGTTTTTGTAGAATTGAGCTAATTTAGTTTTGGGAAGATCACCAAAAAATGAAATATTACAAGTGTTTAGAGACCTCTCAAAAGGAAGCAATGTACATAAAAGGGTCTGAGAGAGTGTGAAATAACTTAAGTGTTTTACCGAGGACATAGAATTAATTAAATAAAGCTCAGTGGTTTAATTGGTTTTGGGCAATAGTATATTACAAACTAGAACATAATGAGAGTATTATGTACACTTTTAAATTGCTAGGGGTGAAGGAGAATATAATCTAGAGTTCAAGGAAGGTAAGCGTAATTAACCTCACAATATGTATATTTACTCAAAAATCAAAATGCACACTTTTAAAACAGAAAATAAGAGTCATAGGCACACAGGGCTTTGTTATCAACCGTTTTCTTTTTGCTTCTTCTTAATTCACTACTTCCATTTTTCTCTTTTTCCATGGAGAAGAACAGAATCTGCGGGATCTGTAACAAAACCTTCGCCAGTGGCAAAGCCATGGGCGGCCACATGAGATCTCACTACGCCAAACTTCCCATTTCCAGCAGAATAAACCGAACCCAGATCATCGATTCTTCTTCTTCGCCTGCCAAATCCACTTCCTCTTCTTCTTTCTCTGACTCCGGCTCGCCGACGAGATCCAAGCGCCGCCTCCGGTGGATCGCCACGCCGGAATCTCCACCGCAGTCGCTATCGGTGATCAGCCCCGATTCCCTCTCCGTGGAGGAAGTCGCCATGTGTCTCGTAATGCTCTCCATGGACAAACTCTCGACGGAAGAAGCGAGAAAGTTGGTCATTTTCAAAGACGGATTAGAAGCAGAGGCGGAGCAGCAGCAGCTTGTTGATCAGAGGAGACAGAGCTACAGATGCGAGGCTTGCGAGAAAGTGTTCAAAACTTATCAGGCTTTGGGTGGTCACAGAGCCAAGAATCATCAGAAGAAGAACAAAAAAATGAAGATTTGTATGGAACAAGAGGAACAGAACGCCTCTGTTGCTACTGATGATGATCACGAGGATAAGTTTGTTTTGACAGGTACTACTTTGTTTGAGTCGGCCGAGGCTGTTGGTGAGCACAAGAAGATTCATTTCGCCAGCTACTTGGAAATTCCTCACAACAAAAGCTCCACCGAATCCGATGAGAAAAAGTTTCTGGATCTTAATTTCCCAGCAATGGATGAAGATGAAGGGGTTATTAGGCAGATCAATCAACTTCACCAAGGTTAGGCTAGAGTTATTAGTGGTAGTACCCATGCATTATTAGATCAAGTTGAGATTTTTTTTTTCTCTCTTTTGGACAGCCACCCATGACATAGAGAATGCAAATTGTTGGTAGTATTTGAAAACGAAAGAAGCAGAGTTTCTCTCAAAGTTTCCATCTTTTCTTTTGTTGCTCATTCATTCATTCATTCATTACTTCGTCTGGGTTGCTTGGAACTTTTTGGCGGTGGTACTGGTGAAGCAGTCAGAAAGAAAAGACTGAATTTTGATTCTTGTGTTCCTTGATACTCACCTTTTTAGGGATTTGTTTGGGCGGAGGCAGAGTAAGAGTAATTGTTGTTGATGATAAAGTAGGGAGGGCATGCGCAGTGGCAGGTCAAATCACATGCAAGTGTTGTTTGCTTGGTTAGGCCAGACTCCCACAGTAGATGTAGTTGTGGTGTTCAGGGTGTTCCTAGTTGTAGGCGTACCAAGAGAGACAAATGGCCAAACACCATAACTGATTTGCTGCTTCACTTTTGGACTTGCTCTCCTATTTTCACGTATCCCATTATCAACTATTCTAGTAGTAGTATATGGCTTCACACAAAAATTGTTTGTTTTTAATATACTATAAGTAACATACCCCACCCCACTCCACTATTTTTTAATAAATAAATAACATTTTCTTTTCTGCAACCTACTTTACCCCGAACGAAAATTCATTTGGAAGATAATAGTTTCAAAATGATAAATGAACTAGTTTAAAAATATGTACTTTTTTTTTGCTTCCTAGTTCCTACCGCGTATTTAATAAGTAATTGATAGCTTCGTTCATTTACGGTGTGAGCTCTTAGATGCTTGGAGGAGTGGAGAGGCTTTGAGGACGACGATCGACTCCCTTCATCCCTTGAGGAGGTGGGGTATGGTCCCACTATTTGGAGGGGAAGCGGCAGGCTGCGTGGAAGTCCAAATGGTCAGCAGATCCTGCCTCGCTGAAATCTTTGAGGGAGGGCATGCGTGTCAAAATATTCGAGATGGAGGGGCGGTCAATAGGGGACGCCTGAGATCTAGTGTTTTCACTCGAAAACGATTCGTCTTTGTTGGAGGGTGGGGACGAGACACTATGGTCGTGCCTGGAGGGGCTACCATGACCTGGTGAGCAAGAGCTTAGAGTACCCGCGACATTACTTACGAAAAGCGGCGCGGCTGAACCTCCAAGTTTGTTGTTCCGTGGTGGTTTATGATACTGGTTTGTGCAATCCCATTATTGACCGATTCCTTTTGCAGGCGGCAGTGAACGAGCATGCTGGTATGAGCCAGTGGAATGAGTTCCTGCGCTTCGCCAACGCGCGAGACGGTGCCCAAATAGAGGAAATCGCCTGCCTTAGAAGGAAGCTTGACATCACCAAGGAAGAAGGTGAGCGTGCGGCCAGGCGGGTGCAGCAGCTGGAGTCGTGGTGTGGTTTTATTGTCCATGAGAGGGAGGACTCCAGGTTGGCGGACCTGCAAAGGAATTATCTGCTTCGCAAGCTCCCGCGCCGCATTTCAATACAGGAAGAGCATTTATATGCGAAGGAGGTGGAGCTTGCTCTTTTGAGGGAAGTATTGCCCTCGTTGGACGCGGATGCTGAGGCAGCTTGTGCGAGGGCGGTTACGGAGGAGATGACCACTCGCATCAAGGCAGCTGAGGATGAAGCCCAGGACGCCATACTTGGCGCTGAAGAAATTGCGAGGGCTCACCTCGCGCTTGGCAAGGATTTCATGAATACCGTGTCGTCCATTTGGGAGCTGGAGGCGATGTTGGATCTCCTCCTCTTTCCTGGGGAGATAGCTGATTCCCCATCCACCATCAAGGTGAAACAAGTTGAACGAATTGAATAGATATTCTTTATTATCCTTTTGGATATCGATCGGGTCTGATCGTAGAAAAGATTCTCTTCAAGTGAACCTGCCTATCCTTTGTATGAGAGGATGTCCCGCCTTAGCAGGAGAGTTGAGGATCTACGTACCCAAGGCGAGGCTGGGGCGCACGGCTTTGAGGAAGGATGGCTTCGCTGTAGGTTGCAGGCTGAGAAGTTGCATCCCGACCGTTGTTTCGACGCCTTGGATGCCACCAACACTGCAGATCCAGACGTGGACAGCCTGTTGCAGTGGGGCGAGGACAGGCAGAAGATGGACGCTATGTAGCATGCCCTTTTAAAAGGCGGCAGAGTCCCTAAGGATGCGGGTGACCCCCCTCATAGGCGTTGGTGGAGTCTCCAAATATGTGGATGACCCCTTTTTTGCACTTTGTGTTGCATATAAGATGTAAATAATGACTCAAGATGGACAGTTTTTGTACGTGGGCGTGTCAAATTTTTCATATTTGTTTGGCGAGGCGATGGGCGGTGATGCACCCCTCCCTCGCGGAGTGTCACAGAATTATGATGAGGTGATGCCCTTGGGGCGAGTTTTCATTTTTGTTTGGCGAGGCGATGGACGGCGATGCATCCTCCCCTCGTAGAGTGTCTCGCGGAGTGTCTCGCGGAATTGCGATAGGGTGATGCCCTTGGGTAGTGTAGACTAACGTTGTTTACATGTTGACAACGTAGATGTTTTATGACCTGACAAGGTCTAAGTCCGTGATCTTATTAGATCAGGATTGAACCGCTTCGACCGGTCGGGTGCGGAGGGTTTGTCGATTGCTGTAGTGTGGTCATTCTCCGCTCTGACTGCTCAGGTGTAGAGGGCGTGTAGCCGCTATTGCTTTAAATGAATTGGACACGAGGAATAAACACGATAGCTTTGTATTAGTGGGGAAACATTATACATACTATGGACGTAGATTGTCCGCATGATAGTTGCGAGAGAGTGTTTTTCCGTTGTGGCCCTGTAGTTCAAACATGTCGTGTCTTACTTGGCGGTGTATTATGTACGGGCCATCCCAGTTGGGCCGTAGGACTCCGTCCTTTGTTTTGCGGTTGAGCAGGCTTGAACGGAGCAAGGCGAGGCCGCCCACGCGTAGGGACTTGAGTCTGACTTTGGCGTCGTGTCTTGTGTTGACACGTTGTTTGAAGGCGAACATTCTGAGGCGCGCACCTTCGTGGAGTTCTTCCAGGTGGTCGAGCTTTGCGCGAAGGCCTTGGTTGTTGGTCTGATTGGTGAAGTTGATTGTCCGTATTGTCGGGAGGCCTTCTGAGGGTTGCGATGAAGGCGCTAGGCCCTACGGAGGGATATGGCCTTGTGGACGTCGTGGAGGCTTAGGCCTCGCGGAGAGGCGTGTTCCGGTAGATGCCGCGGGGAGATATGGTCTCGTAGACGCGTGCCCTATGCGCTGGTCAGTGGCGAATGCGAAGGCGATGTTGGTTGGGTAATGTACCATTAATCAACTCCTAATCAAAATTACTGATAATACATTGATGTTTCATTATTCATACAAGTTAAAAATAAAATAAAATAAATCATGTGCTACACTTGGGCTTGAATTATGACACACTCCAATCCGGCCTTAAAAAATTAAACTTTACTACTCATATTTAATAAAGATAAACAGTGAGTTTTTTATATATAAATTATACATTAGAAAATTCATATTTCAAATATGATACACATGAATTATTTAATTTTTAATATTTAAACATTTATGAAAAAAATTATGATTAAATATAATGAAACTGTCAAAATAAATGA
Organism: Stellera chamaejasme; assembly: GCA_024586325.1. NCBI lineage: Eukaryota > Viridiplantae > Streptophyta > Magnoliopsida > Malvales > Thymelaeaceae > Stellera > Stellera chamaejasme. The sequence goes on along the minus strand of CM044982.1, from coordinate 3,698,415 downwards.
GACATTTTTTAAATATTGATATGGTCATTAGCATTAACTGTTCGATAAATTTTAATTATTTTCTCCAAATTTTATCTTCACAGTTTTTATGTATATTTCCCAAACTTCTAAAAGAAAAGAACACCCAATTTTCAGGGTCGGTTTTGTTTATGTTGAAAAAAAAACACTTGTAATGCACATAATATTAGCAGCCGTTTATTGAAAAGAATATATTTCAATGGGTTAATGGTAAAAATACCACTAAGGTATTCAAAATATATAAATCTTCCATCAAACTTTATTTTGGAGCTAAAATACCAACTAAGTTTTGAAAGTGGATTAAAAATGCCATTATCGTTAAAATATCGGTTAAACCTTTGATTTAATTACAAAAGTTGTACTTCAAGTTTTTCTGACTCTAACAGTTTGATCATAACAGTTTTACATCTAACGATTTAACTTAGTTTCCATGACTGTTTACTGTTTACATCTTAAGCTACTAGAACTTACGAAGGAGCTCGTTGATGTCGGCTACATGAATCTTGTTTTATTTGTAACGAGCTCCTCTGAAAGTTCTAACAGCTTAAGATGTAAACAATAACAAGTCGTGGTACTACAACAAAAACTGGGTAAAATTGTTAGATGTAAATCTGTTAGAATCAAATTGTTAGAGTTAAAAAAAACTTGGAGTAGAACTTTTATAATTTCTGCGGTTACCTCCTTAAAAATGCTACTCCTATCTCCCAATTCCAAATCCATTATCATCCACAAGGTCGAGGATAAAAGCGCGAGAGTGGAGCGATGGTTATGTACGGCGGACGCAAGGGCATCGGCGGCGGTTCTGGTGGCGGAATGTTGCGGAAAGTCGGCAGCACCGTCGCGAGAGTCGGCTTTTCCGGCAATAGCACGAGCTCCGCCAGCCTCCAAGAACCGCTTTCGTCGGCTTCTAATAATAAGGCCGCTGCTTCTTCGACCTCGACGTCTAGGCCCAATGGTCCGAAGAAGCTTACTGCTTCTAATGATACCAACAATTTCTCCGTGCCGGCACCCACCTATTCTTTCAGTACGTTGCCGGCGAACGCCAATTACGAGATGGCCGGATCTTGGCCTGCTTTTGATTCCTCTCCCAACTCTCCATCTTCTTGCTGTGATGATTTTGAATGGGTCGATGTTGATGGGACTGGCGATGAGACGCCACTTGTGATTATGGATGATTATCTTCTTGGTCCCGTTCCTTCTACTGATGAAGTTCAAAACACTGTCTCCGCTATTCAGCAGTAAGATGCTCTCTGTTCTTATGCTTTATATTTTTCGCAAGTAAAGTCAAAACAGAACCATCAACGGTATGTTTCCTTCTACTGATGATTGTCAACACATATGGAATTGTTTTGCAGGGTATTTGATCCATTCTCATCCATGGAGCTTGGTAAGGTTAAATATTCTTACAGTGTGGGCAATGACATTGGAGATCTTATACTAAGCCCGGCTAGACAAATGGTGCTTCAAGATTCTTCATCTGGGTCAGAGCAAGACTGGAGAGAGCCCTCGTTTCATTTTTGTATGCCTCAGTCTTATGGACTAGAAAGAGTTTATGATGCATTCCAATTGCTGAGGACCGAGCCCGCTGTTCAGGTGTCTTGTGCTTTCATATCTCACTCTGTCTCTCTAAAAATGGATGCTGAAGATAACTTTAAAACCATCTGAATTTTGAGCCTACATGCTGCAATATTTGTAAGTAGTGCATCATTTATAATGTTGTTGGCCATTTTTGGCAGAGGATGGTCGTGTCATTATCATCTGACCAAGCTGTTTGGGATGCTGTTTTGAACAATGAGGTGGTCCGTGAACTCAGAAGTTCCTACCTGTCTGCAGGTTGGTGGCCATGATATATATGTGTGTGTGTGTGTGTGTGGGCGCGCACACACGCACGGTAGTTTTTGGTTTATTGAAGGTGATAAAGCTACCTTCAATTTTTTTCATAACATCTAAGAGTTATCTCAAACCCTTTTCTCAATTGAAGCTTCTGTATCGTTGCCATTAGAGAGGAAATCTCAATGTTTAGGTTGCAAGGAGACTTGCGGTTCTTTTATGCCTCCAAACCTGCATCTACTGTATATTAGCTTGTAAATGCTGCATTTGCACCAATGTTCTTCTACCTGAAACTGTGTACTTCCCAAGAGCTGATCACATTTCTGGCCTTGTTGTGGGTAGCAAAATTAATCTCTTTTCAATGCAGAGGGAGATGATAGTTCTCAGGGTTCTAATACATGTGAAGATGAGGCAATCAATGTGGTGCAATGGATTTTCACAAGCGCGCAGGCCAAGTTCATGGAAGTACTCCAAAAGCTTACAAAGGTACTAAGCAGGTTATTTAAGCCGCCTTCTGAAGACCAGGGAACTGCATCAGATCAGGCATTTGATGAAAAGATAAGGACCTCCTTGGTGCTGTCTGTGTTAGTCCTGCTGATTGTGGTTGTGACTCGAGCCCGTGGTGCTTGCTTATTGCATCAACTTTTAGGTAAGTTAAAGTGAGATGCAGTGGCATAAGGTCATCATCATTAGGTGGTTATTGATTTTCGGATTCATGTACTGAATCCGTGTAAAATAAAATAATCTCTCATTTCTTTGGCAGAATACCATGCTATTTCATATAAAAAGTAGTGTGTAAATGTACGGTTAACCGGGAAAAACACAACTTTATTTTTTTATCTCGGTTCTAAAATGTTAATAGGTCGTTTTTACAAATGTTAATAGGTCATTTCTCTTCTGAATGATGTTTTTATTTTAATAGCTGTATTCGACTTAAATTTTTGAAAAACAAAAGAGTAATTTGTTATATAAAAAAAAGGAAGTTGAATATGATCGAAAGAAGCGTACACGTTAAGACCTTGGCCTTCCATTCAGCTCACTCTGACCATCTGCTAACTGCTAAGCTCGACCTTGACTCGCCGCGAAATGGAGACGATCACTTTCCAGCCCATTTGGCAACTGTTAAACCAAAGGCTTAGCAAAAGTCTAGAACTTTCCTAACCACTTATCTTATTCTTAATAAATAGGCCAAATGTTTCACAATACAATATTACATTAATTTATCTTAAGGTATTCAAAATATATAAATCTTCCATCAAACTTTATTTTGGAGCTAAAATACCAACTAAGTTTTGAAAGTGGATTAAAAATGCCATTATCGTTAAAATATCGGTTAAACCTTTGATTTAATTACAAAAGTTGTACTTCAAGTTTTTCTGACTCTAACAGTTTGATCATAACAGTTTTACATCTAACGATTTAACTTAGTTTCCATGACTGGTTACTGTTTACATCTTAAGCTACTAGAACTTACGAAGGAGCTCGTTGATGTCGGCTACATGAATCTTGTTTTATTTGTAACGAGCTCCTCTGAAAGTTCTAACAGCTTAAGATGTAAACAATAACAAGTCGTGGTACTACAACAAAAACTGGGTAAAATTGTTAGATGTAAATCTGTTAGAATCAAATTGTTAGAGTTAAAAAAAACTTGGAGTAGAACTTTTATAATTTCTGCGGTTACCTCCTTAAAATGCTACTCCTATCTCCCAATTCCAAATCCATTATCATCCACAAGGTCGAGGATAAAAGCGCGAGAGTGGAGCGATGGTTATGTACGGCGGACGCAAGGGCATCGGCGGCGGTTCTGGTGGCGGAATGTTGCGGAAAGTCGGCAGCACCGTCGCGAGAGTCGGCTTTTCCGGCAATAGCACGAGCTCCGCCAGCCTCCAAGAACCGCTTTCGTCGGCTTCTAATAATAAGGCCGCTGCTTCTTCGACCTCGACGTCTAGGCCCAATGGTCCGAAGAAGCTTACTGCTTCTAATGATACCAACAATTTCTCCGTGCCGGCACCCACCTATTCTTTCAGTACGTTGCCGGCGAACGCCAATTACGAGATGGCCGGATCTTGGCCTGCTTTTGATTCCTCTCCCAACTCTCCATCTTCTTGCTGTGATGATTTTGAATGGGTCGATGTTGATGGGACTGGCGATGAGACGCCACTTGTGATTATGGATGATTATCTTCTTGGTCCCGTTCCTTCTACTGATGAAGTTCAAAACACTGTCTCCGCTATTCAGCAGTAAGATGCTCTCTGTTCTTATGCTTTATATTTTTCGCAAGTAAAGTCAAAACAGAACCATCAACGGTATGTTTCCTTCTACTGATGATTGTCAACACATATGGAATTGTTTTGCAGGGTATTTGATCCATTCTCATCCATGGAGTTTGGTAAGGTTAAATATTCTTACAGTGTGGGCAATGACATTGGAGATCTTATACTAAGCCCGGCTAGACAAATGGTGCTTCAAGATTCTTCATCTGGGTCAGAGCAAGACTGGAGAGAGCCCTCGTTTCATTTTTGTATGCCTCAGTCTTATGGACTAGAAAGAGTTTATGATGCATTCCAATTGCTGAGGACCGAGCCCGCTGTTCAGGTGTCTTGTGCTTTCATATCTCACTCTGTCTCTCTAAAAATGGATGCTGAAGATAACTTTAAAACCATCTGAATTTTGAGCCTACATGCTGCAATATTTGTAAGTAGTGCATCATTTATAATGTTGTTGGCCATTTTTGGCAGAGGATGGTCGTGTCATTATCATCTGACCAAGCTGTTTGGGATGCTGTTTTGAACAATGAGGTGGTCCGTGAACTCAGAAGTTCCTACCTGTCTGCAGGTTGGTGGCCATGATATATATGTGTGTGTGTGTGTGTGTGGGCGCGCACACACGCACGGTAGTTTTTGGTTTATTGAAGGTGATAAAGCTACCTTCAATTTTTTTCATAACATCTAAGAGTTATCTCAAACCCTTTTCTCAATTGAAGCTTCTGTATCGTTGCCATTAGAGAGGAAATCTCAATGTTTAGGTTGCAAGGAGACTTGCGGTTCTTTTATGCCTCCAAACCTGCATCTACTGTATATTAGCTTGTAAATGCTGCATTTGCACCAATGTTCTTCTACCTGAAACTGTGTACTTCCCAAGAGCTGATCACATTTCTGGCCTTGTTGTGGGTAGCAAAATTAATCTCTTTTCAATGCAGAGGGAGATGATAGTTCTCAGGGTTCTAATACATGTGAAGATGAGGCAATCAATGTGGTGCAATGGATTTTCACAAGCGCGCAGGCCAAGTTCATGGAAGTACTCCAAAAGCTTACAAAGGTACTAAGCAGGTTATTTAAGCCGCCTTCTGAAGACCAGGGAACTGCATCAGATCAGGCATTTGATGAAAAGATAAGGACCTCCTTGGTGCTGTCTGTGTTAGTCCTGCTGATTGTGGTTGTGACTCGAGCCCGTGGTGCTTGCTTATTGCATCAACTTTTTCAGTGGCATAAGGTCATCATCATTAGGTGGTTATTGATTTTCGGATTCATGTACTGAATCCGTGTAAAATAAAATAATCTCTCATTTCTTTGGCAGAATACCATGCTATTTCATATAAAAAGTAGTGTGTAAATGTACGGTTAACCGGGAAAAACACAACTTTATTTTTTTATCTCGGTTCTAAAATGTTAATAGGTCGTTTTTACAAATGTTAATAGGTCATTTCTCTTCTGAATGATGTTTTTATTTTAATAGCTGTATTCGACTTAAATTTTTGAAAAACAAAAGAGTAATTTGTTATATAAAAAAAAGGAAGTTGAATATGATCGAAAGAAGCGTACACGTTAAGACCTTGGCCTTCCATTCAGCTCACTCTGACCATCTGCTAACTGCTAAGCTCGACCTTGACTCGCCGCGAAATGGAGACGATCACTTTTCCAGCCCATTTGGCAACTGTTAAACCAAAGGCTTAGCAAAAGTCTAGAACTTTCCTAACCACTTATCTTATTCTTAATAAATAGGCCAAATGTTTCACAATACAATATTACATTAATTTATCTTTCAATAAAAAATTACAACAAAAAGATATGTGGGCATATTAGTAATTTTATAGGGATGAGTGATAAGCCAAGGGATTTATCCCAATGCTTCATACGCTCCAAATAGGGCTTTCATCTTTTAAATTATAACTTGCTTTTTTGTGCAAAATTTTGAAAAATATATGAACTTTTTTATGCAATCTTTCATCTAATTTATCAACATATAAAAAATGAATGTTGCATTCAAGGATATAAATACGTATGAGCAAAAACTAAAAGCCAAGTCGGTATGTTATAATATTTGACCTAGTGAAATGGTTGGGATCTTTATCGGATAGTTCGAACTCGAGCTCAAGTTAGGTCCCTTCGAGCCAAGTCTCATCAAGATCAAGCCAAGAACTTAACTCGCCAATTTAGAGGGTCCTAATAAGCCTTAACGATTTCATTAAGAAAACCTTTAACACTGCTTTTTACCTAAATGCCCTTAATTTTCTTTTCCCACTAAAAGAAAGTTTTCATTTTTATGATAGTTTCACTTCATTATCCCAAATATTCAATACTCATTAATCTCTGTACACATGCTTAAATCTTTGGCACCCCCGAGGGAGTATATGAAATCTTTAACACTACTTTTTACCTTAATACTATCTTCTCCAACAACACAGTGACATCAAACTCTTGGTTCTTTGGTTATCAACTAGGTGGAACCAATCTTCTATACGTAGGCTAATTTTTTGACAAATCATTTGGGTGCTATTCTTAATGGCTGTTAACCAATTTTTTTTCTCATCATTAAGTCTGTACGTTTGCACGTAAATTGAATATGGTCTACTCCTCGGAGTTGGACCATTGTTTCTTGTTAATGCTATGGATTAACATAATAAATGGATATTGGTTGGAGTGATGATGAGGTAGCTGTTAGCATGTCCGAGAAGGTTGGCATCCCAAAGGGATAGGACTTTGGCATGTTGGTAATCTTCGAGACCGAGTTGTGCCGAGGCCAAGCAAGTACCTGTACAATTCTGTTACAGTCACCCCGAGCGGGTGGTGACTTCTGTGTATCCTGGAGCTCCGTTCCAAACATGCGGGACATGTTTTCTGTTGGTTAGATAGCTCCCAGATATTTTCTAGGTAACATTATCGGGAATGCTACAATTAGATTTCGGGAAGCATATTAATCATTTAACTTTACATGCTTAAAAATTCATAAAAATATATCATAAATTTATTGTGAAACAATAAAATCAAAAGTTGCAATTTTTGTGGAAACATATGATTTGATAGACACACATTTTGAAACCACGCATGAACCGTCATGAATAGTAAATAGATGTTTAGATGAGGTGTGACATGTTGTAGAATAATATTGGTGGACTTGGAAATGATAATTATATAACATTTTTTTAATGGAATTTGTTCTTTTGTTCATAATATAAGTTTAACCCTCCATATATTCTTCTCTTTTCACATCGACCCTTAATTATTGTCCATTTTAGAATAATATCCAACTCTCTTATGCCAAGTAATATATCCTCTCTTCGTACTCAAATAATTGCATCATTTAACTTTAATGTTTCAAATCAATATTTGACTCAAATATTTACAAATATAAATAGTGCAAAAAAAATCCAAAAAAAGATAATTAAAAAATGTATATTGCAAATTATGATATATATAAAAAAAAATATAATTAGTAAAATGTGATCATATTTCTGGAACGTGGTGTATTTGTTTTCGCAGCGAAGCGCGGGTAGAAATGCACCTCATTCTATCTACATGGGATCTACATGGGAAATATTCTTCCACCCTAGCTAACACTTTTTTTAGTCCTCTACACCTCCGGTAACAAATACCAAAACCCAACGTCAGGCCGGAATAAACAGACCAACGGTTTTCACCCTTTATTCGCGAATAGGTAAATATTCCTTTTCTCTCATTCTTTTTTACTGTATTTTTGTCTAATGGTTTCCCAAGCTGTATTTGATGTCATTCCAAGAGCAAAAGAAATTGCGTGTATGTTGATAAAAAAGAACCTATCAACATGTAACTTGACTACCAAGTAACCCCCGCAAGGCCAGGCTAAACGCAAAGCTCTTGCTGGCCAGTCCACCGCATACTGTACCAAAAGGACCTGACCGAAGCCAGAAACACCTCAACAATCCACACGTGGACAACGTATTCATTCAGAGATGTGATTAATTCAGATGATCAAAAATAAGCAAAACCCTAAACAATAGGGGGGTTTCAAAATTGAGAGAGGGAGTAAAAATAATTCACCAAATTTCGTTCAAAAGTCACTCAAAAATTCATCTCACTCAAATAGACTCCTCAGACCATGTGGAGACAACTACAACACAATCACTGATGGCCCCACCCCCACTCCCCCTCTTCCTTTCTCACTTCACACAAAACTCGATTATTCGCATTCACTTTTCTAATTCTCACTTGAGTTCCGAATTTTAGGAGATGTGATTCACTTAAAATGGGGAGGTGAGCACCTCCAAAAGATAAGGTTTGAACCCCTAATAGAGGGTTTCAACATAAAGTTTTGGAGATGAATTTGTCCATTTTTCACCATCTATTTTTCATGGTGAGATTTGAAGTTTCTCACCCCTACTTTCTCGAACCTATTGTGAATCACTTTCACTTTCAACCGATTTACGGCAAGCACAAGAGAGGAGTGAGGGTGAGTGGGCCCTTTTTCGGTGCTTCAATCTGATCTTGTTTTGTTTTCTAATTTCGACGTTTTTCAGTGCTTGGATCTGATTTTGTTTTCCGGTTTCAACGTTTCAGCTTTCTCATGCCTGAACCGAAAATTATTATACCCACCTTGTAAGTTTGAACACCCCCTAATGAAGTATACATCCAGCTTTCGGCAATAGCCTATAAGACAATCGAATCAAATGCTGCCAACCGTAGCACCAGTTTACACTAAACAGCTACCAATGCCTTGAACCAAGTATTGGATGAAAGCAGACCTAAGTCGTGGGAAGAGAGAAACAATGTAGCACAAGCACACAATCACGTTTTATATGATAACAATTAAACCCCAATTTCACGTTTAGCTGATGCATGACGAGCTTCTTGTCTTGAACCCCAAGTGCCCGGTTAACAGCTACGGAATGACACATAGCTTACTATGCAGACAACAACGAACACCCTGATCATCCTTTGATCACAACCACGTTAGCTATTAGAATCGATAATATATCCCAAAAATCCAACAATAAGCAAGGGGGAAAATGATACTAATAATGTCGAGACACGACTGATGCATCAAGGCCCCCGATCAGGACAGCCTTCCTGGACTTGATACACGGTCCAACTCTTTCTCAGGAAATGCCATCAATTACCAAGACAAACAACACACTTGATGAAAAGCATTTGAAATTGATGAATCAATGATAACTTGTTCTTCCAGAGAAAACCAGTTCCATCCAACCCCGAGGTCCAAAACTTCAATCCATGACATGGGAAAAAACAAACTTATACTAGCTCATCTTAAAAGTTAAAACAAAGGTTTTGAATATCAGGAGCAAAATAGTTAAATGTCTTTTCTTGTTCCATTTCGCACAAATCAAACCTCCTCTAGTTCATCTTAAAAATTAAAACAAGAAAAGAAACACAAAAAAAGAAAAAAACAAACTCGTTTTTAAAGCAAAATGCAAGCCTATCAACATTTCCAAGGACATGCTACTATTTAGGCCATATGACGAACTCTATAAACCAGAGTAACATTTGTTTGCACATTCAAAACACTCCCACCGTCCCCGATTAATACATACATTTAACTTTCAAGTTTCAATATTCAATTTGACTTAAGTATTTACAAAGATAGTAGTGAAAAAAATTTAATAGAAAATATATTTAGAAAATTTATACTTCAAAATATGAAATGATTGGGACTTATTTAACTTAAAATGCCTAAACAGTCAAGAACAAAAATCATAAATTAAATACTATGAAACAACAAAAACAAATATATGTATTTTCTTAAGACGGAGGGAGTATAAGACTTCTGGAAATGCCAGTGCATAAGCCAATTTCATCAACTCGCTTTCTTCACCATAGTTATAAGCAATCTTCTGACGGACTACTCAATAAAGGAGAGTTAGTTCTCGCATAATACTTCAGTAATTTCACAAAAGCAAATGCAAACTTAAAGTTAAAGTCACCTGCGCCCAACTTGGTTTCACCATTAGGCCCAGACAAGAAAATGTTAGTTGCAATTTGCAAATGAGAAAATCATCAAGAAAGAGATACAACTTGGATATGATTTATGGCATTATATACTTCAGATGCAGAGAAAAACACAGGAGATCCAAGAGTTGACATTATATTTCAATAAAGTGCCCACATGCTACCCTTTTCATTTAACTATGTCAAAATAAAGTTAACTATGTCTTAATGTAACACACACACACAACTCATTTTAGCTTTGGTTAATGTAAACCCCCAAAGCAATCTACGAATATAGCACAAAATAACACAAAACCTACGTATGACATCATCTGTCATAGTTCAGAAAGCCATCATAGTTCAGGAAGCCATAGACCAGCCTACTCTGCAATCAACTACGAAGTACATTTTCTAGCTTATAACCAAGTCAAAATAGTAAAAACAAAACCGGACATTAAATCCCAGCCTGTCAGATGCAAAGTCAGAACAAATAGTGTGACATAAGGTTGTAAGCCAACTAGCTACCAAGTTAACAAGAAAAATAATGAGAAGAGACTACCAAAAGCAGCCAATGACACAAATGCCTGAATGCTTACCAATGCTTAATTAAGCATCTCAAGAGAAAGGTAAACATCAACTTCTAGGAGTCATGAAAACATAAGAATGATGAGACTAAATAGTTGCAAACTCTAAGAAAACAAACATAATGAAGACAGTAAAAATCCATAAGAAAATAAGAGAACAATAAAACGCATAAGCCCTACATGAAGATCAAGCATTAGAGCTAAGAATAACCGGCCTCTCACAGAAAGTGACCGTACAACTGAACTTCCAGCCAATCTCTGCAAATGTCATAACAGTACAGCAAGGTTAAAGATGTGAGTCCCAATTGCAAGAGGTAAGAAATCAGGTTCACAAGAGCTCCAAGAAACATCAGTCCTGTAAAAAATTTTAGGATGATAACAAGGGAGAGGGTTAAGAATTGTAAAGAACATGCAACACAAAATCACAAAAAGAATTGAGATTATACAAACAAGATCTATGACTGTGGAAACTGGGAACTTATATTGTCTCACATCATCAGCTAGAAAAATAATGAATTCTGTTAAAAAGAAAAGGAAGTTTAAAAGTTCAGGCAAAACCTGCAAACTTGTGAAATGATACAAGTTCAGATCCCCAAGAAAGGCACATAAAGAAACATTAGAAACAACAAAGCCCTTTCAATATCAAGCAAAAAACTTGAAATGTTGACTCCTTATAGAATTCCAGTCAATCAATATATTAGACAAGCAGAACTCAAGGAACTGTCAAGACCATGGGTGAAAATCCTTGCAATAATGCAAGAGCAGCATTGTGATCACCATCCTCTTCAAGTACACGTAAATAGAAGTGAGAGATTCAAGCCAAAAAGGCCATTGAAAATATAACTTCCGAAAGAGAATAGTTTGTTACTTACTTACGAAACATCTTTGCTTTAGACTCAAGCCCATTGCAGCATTTCATTTCACTTCCTAGAACCACATAATATTTTTATCATCATTCAAAGGATAACAATGTTGGTTTCAGGTTAACACTCACTAGATAATACGTGTAAAAATAGGTCTCAAACAGTCTCATTAGTACTTTCACCAACTTCTAAACCATTTTCTAATTATGGTAAATTCAAACTAATTCTTCATACCTCACCCGACACAAGACAGTAAGGACTCCATGGCCATCGGAAAACAATAAAATGGATCATGAAAGTGCAACAGTTTTACATAGGAATAGGATCAGTATGCTACCTCAAAAATGGGTCTGTTACTTCATCTCTGCCATGAACTTTTCATACTCAGCGTCTCCACCATAGGTAGTAGAATTTTCTGCAGAAGAAACTGATGGTGCAACTGGAGGATTCGGTGCCCAAGGCACACTACTCATACTCTGAGAGTGTTCTGCAGCTGAGGCTGAAGGTGGTGGTGGTGGAACGGCACTATAATAAGAAGAGTAAGATGATGGTGGATAGGGAGGTTGAGTATTTGGCGGCATCACTGCGACAGAGTTCCCATAGCCACTTGCAGGAACAGATGGAGTGCTGCTGTTATCAGATTGGACACCTGGAGGGTAATTTTGGTGTGGTTCACTTGGAGTAGCAGGTGGTGGAGGAGGTGGGTATGCCATGCCATAAGGCGGCATTGGTTGACCTGGAACTGGAGGATACACATTTGATCCAGGAGGAGGGGGAGGGGGTGGATAAGAAGCATAGGGCGGAGGTACAGGTGGCCCCCAAGGTACAGGAGCAGGAGGGTAGTTAGTAGGCGGACCACTTGAAAGAGGGCCTCCAGCAGTAAATTGCTGGGACGGATAGGCACCAAATGGCTGACTTGATGAAGGGTACGTAGGCACAACTGATGTTGGAGGACCTGGAGGCACCGTTGGCTGAGGAGGCTTGCCTGCAACCCTTACTGCAATAATCCGTCCATCTATCCGATAACCACTCATCGAAGTGATCGCACTGTTAGCCATTTGAACATCAGCATATTTCACAAAGCCGTAACCCTTGCTTAGTCCAGTAACCCTGTCCTTAATGACTTTAGCCATCACAATATCACCAAAGGAAGAAAACAACCTAATCAACCCATCATCATCAAGCGTAGGAGGCAAGTATCCGATATACAAATTCGTATCATCGTGTTCCTTAGTAGGTTTCAATGACCCTAAACCAGGGTGCGCACTAGTACCACCGGTACCATTATTGGACCATGGTGGATTGGTTGCAGATCCAAGACAAGGACTACTAGTAGGCTTTGTTGCTGAATCTGGAACTGTTCCACCCAGCTCTGCCAAGAAGTTCTGGTACTCATCATCCATTTTTTTCCCAGTGGTGCCCTTAACTGGGCAATCTATGGTAGGATGGCCACCATCACCACATATCTTACACAGAACATCACTTTTAAAGGTTGAAGTCCGGGATGGGCAGGCATACTGACGGTGCCCTGGTTCTCCACACAACCTACAATACTCCTCGTCCCTTATTGTCCCATTCAAGGCGGCAAGTTCCCTGAGCTGTTGTCTCTTATGTTCGTTCAAAACTTCATCAACAGGCTGAAGGAGCTTTTCCACCATTGCTGCTGCAGCCTCAAGCGATTCTTCAGTCTCAGCCTCCACCAAAACGTGCAAATCCTCATTCTCTGAAGGATCAGGCTTCAAATCTCTCTTCTGCTGCAGCCTACCTTCCTTCACTGATCCTTTACCTCTAATAACTATCTTGGCACCTGTTTCTCTCTCCATCCTCTTCTGGGTATTGCCTCTCGGCCCTATAATTAAGCCAATGAAGTTATATCCAGGGTATTCTTTCATTGGAATATAGAGCTTTTTCTGGAGCTTTGGCGGCCTATAATCTGCGGGTGGCTTAAACGCGGGATTTTTCTTCAGAATCTTGGATATAATTTCCTGTCTCTCTCTGTTCAGTTTCTCGCGGGCTCTATATTCCCTGGTATTAACCCTGTGTCCCTGATTATCATAAATAGGTTCAGGCGAGGGCGACCTAGCACCCTCAGGCCTTTCATCTAATGGCAATCCAGACTGCATAATCCGACTGATTTCCAGCAGCCGGCTATTTAAAGCCTGAATCTCAGGATCAAACTCAATACCTCCAGTTAGATCCTTCATGAAATCAGGAAACTGAATCAGAGGCTTCGGCTCCTCTTCAGCCCATCGTGACTTCCGCTTCTTGGCACCACTTCCCGAGTCATCGTTTCCAATCTGACCATTTGAATCAGCCGGCGGATCCCATCGGCTACGGCGGCGTCTCCTACTCGTCGTTTCCTCTTCACCTCCCGAACAGTCCTTGTCTGTACCACTCAGCGTGTTGGTAAACCCATTTTCCGACAGCAAAGGCCTCTGAATCTCAGGTTTCAGAGGAAATCCATCATTAACGGTATTAGCACCGTTCGCAGAATCGTTGGCGACGTTGTTAATCCGACCGTTCTCGGAACCACCATGGTGATGATCAGAAGGGTTCGCGGAATCATAAGGCAGCGTTTCGTGAGGATTGGGATCCGAAGCTTGCTGCGGCGGAGGAGGCTGATACTCGTACGGAATTTGGTGAGGAGGGTTTTGGTTGTACAGATCTGGGGGTTGGAATTGAGCATTCAACGAATTGGCTTCGACGGATTCCATTGCTGTGAGGAAGGAGCTCCAAGCTAGGGTTTGGAATACGATCGAGTGATGGATGGATGCGTGGGGTTTGTTCAATGGATTTATTTAATTAATTGTGGCAGTTTATGAGGACTAGAAGAACTGTTGGATTGAACACGGCTTTCCCGGTTCGGGTTCGGGTGCGGGTTTCTAAGAAAGGCGGTTAGGGGGGTTATCGGACATTCTGGTCAGATTAGGATTCAGCTCGCCCTTGTAACTCACTAAATGGGCTTGGGCTTGAGCTTGTAATTCAACCGGCTCCAGCTCTTTTTTCCTCAATGGGCCCATCGTCATGATAATTTGCGCTGAGGTAAAAAACTTGTAAAACTGTAATTGGACTCCTAGAGGCTGGACTCCTAGGTTTTCTTTTTATAGATTTCTTTTCTATTTTTCAAAATTCCAATTTCCTTTTTCTCAAGTTTTCTAACTATAAAACGCACCCTTTACCGAGGTTAATACCATTTATCCCCTAAACAATTAAACAATTATGGATTCTCTTCTGTATATATGTTACGCGGTTCCACAATTGGTGAGGGCCAAATGCTAAGCCTAGAGGCCGGCCCGCCATTCCGGCCCGTAAGCGCTGTAGCTTTTACTAGGGACCCTAAAGGCATAGCCCATAAGCCGGCCCATGACCCATGACCCGAGATCGTAGTCTCATGGTGTGCAGAGGACATTTGTCCTCCTACCCATACCACGCCCATACCCCTTCCTGACACTATAAATACTTCATTTCGCGCCCTACCAAAGGGACCGAACTTTAGCTAAAAACTCACAACTCAACCTTAACTTAATCATTCCTCGACTAGCTTACCGTATTTAATACTAACTTGAGCATCGAGAATTGTACTGTGCTTGCTCGGCCTTCTAAGCAACTCGTCTATGAGCGGCTCAAGAAATGGACGAAGCAACTCTAAGTAGCTCATCTCATAAGTACCTCGCGAAAGACGCAGCCACTTGGAAGAACCCCACATCGTCGCAAAGATGGAAGGATTCTTTCCTTGACATCGTCGAGTACTTCACCCTCGCTCCGACATTTATATTAATTAATGTTAATCGCTGATATTAACAACAATGATGAAACGTTGACGGATCATGAAGATTAAAAAATGTTAAAGACTTTAGAGTAATAAAGTAAAATTATCACATAAAATAAAAGTAACTTTCTGAATGAAAAATATAGTTTAAGCATAATACAGTAATAGTGATATTAAAAACTTTCCTAAAAATGAAAAGTTTTAACTCTTCTATGATAGCAAATCAATTAAAATGTTCAAAAGAAAGTATCTGATCGCATTGTATCATGCGTAGAGTTGAAAACGAGTTATGTGGAGTCAAGCCAAATATTAGACTCTTCACGTTAAGCTTAAAAAGTGCAACAAACTCTTTTTTTTTCAATTTAAATTGGAAAAATATGAACTAGTTATGAATAGTTTTTTTTAAAAGTCACTTTTTTCAAGGTGTTTTATCAATAGTTCACATTCCTAGTTTCCCTAAGGTGTTTCTACATAATAAAACTCGAACTCGAAACCTTATTTAAGGAATGATGAACCATTTGTCACTTAACCCAAACAACTATTGGTAAGTTATGAATAGTTTTAAATCAATCAAAATCGAGTTAAGCTCGAACTTTTCACTCATATTAATAAAAATGTTTATATAAAATCTAGTTGAACCGAACAATTGAATATTTGAAGTTGGTCTGAAATATGCATCATAGTTAAAAAATGTATTCAAATTTAGCTTGAAAACTGTTTCATCGATCCGAAAACAAATTTTCAATGGAGACTAAATCTAGCGGAGCTCGGACTATTTGTTCAGTTTTCACCATAGCTCTAGAGCCACGAGCCTTTGTCGTACCGTCTACATGAATCATTACACGCATAACACACTAGTCGGCGTCGCAGTACCGACCTTCTTTTACTGTCATTGTAATCTGCGAGTTGCGACTCCTAGCTGTAGCCATGGTTTATAAAACTGGACCAGACCGGCCTGGTTTTCAGTTCTATGATCCTTGCATGAGACCCGACGTGCGTTAGCGAAACCGGTCAAAACTGCCGGTTTTCAAAGGTTTTTCTTTATAACAAAATTTAGTATAATATACATGATAAAATATTTAAAAAAAAAGAAAATATATATATAATTTTAAAACGAAAAGAAAATAAGAAGGGGTATGTGTAATTTTTAACTTTTCAAGGCCTCCAGTGATTTTTCAACCGGCCATCGTTGGTGGACCGACAGACTTGATATTGGTGGGGGTTGATGGTGGCCGAGTCTTAGTGCTGCTATTGGAGACAAGATAGGAGGTCATGGTGGTGGGACGGTGTGATAAAATGGCTGCTTGAACAAAAAAATAAGAGATGCATGGGAGAGAGAGAGAGATAAGTGCGCAGAAAGTAGTAGAAGTTGTAAAGTTTAGGATTCTTTTATAATTAACTAGCTTGTACCCCCTCCTTCGGGACGGAAAAAAAGAATAAAATGCAAATTATAGTAAATATTATAATTTATAAGATTGTAAATATTATAATTTATAAAATGCAAATTATAGAAAACTAAAACTAAAGATTACCCAGATAAAAAAAAAAGTTTACATCAGTTCATTGAATTAAATGTACGAAATTAAAAACACGTACCTCCGCATTTTTAACATACGTCATCGTTACAACCACTATAACACATGTCTCTAAATCAACATGTATCATATCTCACAACATTTTAACCAACGCCTGCAAGGTTATCTCAACATAATTTCCACTATAATGTATACATGTAAAGGTGGTCATCAATAGACATGTATACGAAAAACATATAAGGATATGGTATACTTTGAAAAATACATATACCTTTGATCCACAATCCAAATAGATTGCATTTGCTCCATATTTTTGCTTTTCAAAGACAACTGACGTGGATCATCTTGCTTAACTAATCGCCAACAACATCTAGAAGTAATATCATTTTGTTAAACCCTAGTTATACAAAGTTATAACATACGTTCATATAAGTGAAAATATAATACACGCAACAAATAAAAAATTTCACTGCAAAATATGTTTTTAGGAAATTGCTTAGACAAATCCACATACCGCACGAAGTCGAACTTATGTCCGGGAATATCAAGAGCCTCGACATCAATCGGACTAAGCACGGTGTACCTTGTGAAAAATAAGTATTACACATTTACACTCCTTTCACCCTTGGAAAATGAATTTGTTTGTATTTTTATATAAAAACGTCTCTTTCAATATTTTCACATGTCTTTTTAAAATCAACACAATCATCTTCTATTATCTTTTTCTCTTTTCAAATTGTGCCCTTATATTTCTCTTATCTTTTTTCATATGATAATAATAGTTTTCACCAGTTTTCTTTAAAATAGTGTCATTATTATTTTTTTGCACTTGTTTATTATTAAGAGTTATGATATTAATTCCCTTGTTTATTTATCTTTTCAGTTTAGTTGTCTAAACTTTTAGCTTTAAAATGTAAACCGCAGAGGCAAAAAGAAACCTATAAAAATCAAATTACTCCTAACATCTATCTCTTATAAAAATAAATTCTCCAAACCTCAAAGATTTATAGGTTTCTCAAAACGGGGGAGGTAATTGTTGGTTTACAAGAAATTTGAGATGGCAATTGTAATTTACTCAATATATTAACACAACATTTATTTAGGATTCCTCAATATTGAGTTTTGATCATTATTCTTATCTAATTTTAAATGATATTCTTATCGAGTAGCATTTAAAATTTCGAACTAAGATTTAAATTTAATTTGAAATTTTTTACAGCTACAATTCAAGTTACTAATAATTACCATATACGTTTTCTTCCTATGTTTGTGTAACTCATATACTTTTAAATAATAAAAATTAAAAATGATTTTTTAAAATATATCTCTTACTCACAGATAAGTCATGGTTTATTTCAAAAAAATATTATTTCAAATTATTATACGCATATGAAAATGAAAATTAAATGTATAATTTCGGACTACGAAGAAGTACTGATTTTTATGTATCAAAGGGTAGATATTGGTTAAGTTTTACATTCCTATTAACTAATTGGATATCCCAAATAAATTTATCTATGATTTTTTCATAGAAAAGTTTTAAAGTAAAACTTTTCTGTTAAGGAGTAATATATATATATATATATATATATATATATATATATATATATAACGACAAACCGAGATTCTTCTTCTTCTTCTTAAGTTTTTGTACGACAAACGTTCCGAATAAATCAACCGAGGGTGTAGATAAAGGTTCTAAAGGCAACGTAAGTAAGCTGCGAAGAACATGACAAAATTACAACCCAATTTCAAACAAAAACCATATATAACTTTAAAGGGGAAACTACAAACAAAAAAGTTAAAGAAGAAGAAGCATAACAAAAGTCTTGAGTATTAAAAATAGAAGAAGAAGAAACAAAACCGCAAAATCACCTAGACCGGTAACATGCTTCGATTTGGCACCGATGAAGCTTCCTACTCGATGATCTCTTTCATTGTTATTGAACTCACGCAAAGGAAAATAAATCTAATTATAAAAAAACTACAAAAAGAAACTGGAAAACACAATCCAAGTGTGTCAAACATGCAAGAAAATGAAATATAAAAGTAAATGTAAAACAAATCGTTGGAAGAACACATAAAACAAAAGGGAAAAAAGAAATGAAACGTAAATAACTACTGAAATTTGTTTGTTCTTTATTTGCGTCTGCGCGAATTGTCTAGAGTTGGAATTATTGTTGAAGCATCGGTCCGATCGATGTAGAATTGATATTCTAACTCATATATTTATAGTAGATTGGGTAGGTTAAATATCGTAAAATCCAACTTCGATAGTGTATCTCAGAATGGTTAATAGTATCTATCAAATATATCTATAACATGTTGGATAAGATAATTTGACTCTGTTGTGATCTGGTTCGATCACATCAAAGACATATTCTTGAAACTAAACATAATTATCTTTTATAGAGAGATTTTAAGGGAAACGAATATCTAAAATCTTATCATTTAATTGAAGACAAAATCCCGATTTTTAAGAAAAAAAATCTGCAAATATAGATTTTGTTTTGGTACATTTACATTGGCGTCCTTGGTTCAGATTTATAATTACAAAAATTGCCACTCAAAATGCACTATGCTCCTAAAAAAAGTATACGTGTCGTTCTCGTAACGCTCTAAAAGGAAAATATAAAAACACCCCTCTCAGTATGCTTCGCTTTTATAAATTAATAATCAAAATTCAAACTGATATTATATTAATAATTTTGAGAGAAATCCTCTGTATGCTTCAACGATTGAAAATTATATTCATTTTATCACAACCGCCACATTGGTATTTATTATTTATTCACTATTGTGATGATTGAACATACTTGATTGTAAATGAGAAATTACCTCTGTGTGGATCACCGATCTTGTTGTATAGAAGCTCATGTTGATCAATCAACTCGCTCACCGGCTTATGGAATGTTGAGACCTCCTTGTGACATTGTTTTGTCTCACCTCTGGTTGTTGTTCTTTGTATAGATGGGATCCGAAATGTTGTATTTATAGTAGAACATCTAGGTAATCCAAAGTTTCAAATAGGTTTTTTTCCCGCTTGAGTTTGATTTGAATTTTGATTATTGAATTCAAATTTAAAGTTTTGGAGGAAATGTTTAAATTGGATCCTTTCATGGATTTCGGTTCAATTTTGATTATTGAATTTCGAATTTTAAAGATTCTTTGGATTTTAACTAATGAGATATTACAGATTGGATCTCCATTTTCGGATTTGTTGCAACAGATTGTTTATTTACTATTACTTAACCTGTCTCACCCTAGATTATATTTATAAAAATGCCATTTCAACTATACTACACTCCTAAAATAAAGGGACACGTGTCGTGATGAGAATACTCTAAAAAGAAAAGACAAAACATCCCTTTCAGATGCTTCGCTTTTATAAATTAATAATAGATTTCAAAACAACCATCAAGCTTTGTCTTTTTACATAAATTAGTCATGCATATTTTTAACTTATAAATTTCATTTATTTATCTTTAAAATAAATATAAGGATGAATTCTTTTAAAATTTTAAAGTTTCTATGTACTAATTTTTTTGAACTTTAATGAATTTATGTTTTTAGTATAATACAAATTATTTATAAATTATTTATTTATTTTAAAATGAATGATAAAAATAAATATTCTGCGTATTTAACTATAATAGGTTAAATTAGTGATTTAATCGGTCAAACCGATCGAACCAATGTATCTGTAAACTGCACAGTCTGCTGCGATTCGGTTTCATGGCTGTAGCCCACCCCGCTGCCGCAAGCTCTCATCTGTTTTAATCATTCATATAAGAATCATGCAGAACCTTAGGCACAGCCGTATCTATAACACATCAGTCAGCTCCTTTCCACTCGAATGGAGGAAAACAGCTCGTGGGACCAATGGGTGGAAGAAGCGCTCTCAAAGCTCGACTCTTTGAAATTGCTTCGATCTTTAAGACCCGTTTTCCTCTCCACGTCAAAGCAGCCAGAAGCAGAGCAACCCACCACGGTGCCCACCGGCGAAGCGGTAGCAGCGCACGAGGTGTTTGATGGAATTCAGCCATGGGACCGATCCTCAGTTGAAGTCTCTATTGCAGAATCGACCTTCCACCAATGGCTTCATGACATTCCTAGTTCTGGTTCGTTCTCTCTTCCCTCTGTTCCGATATTGGCCTTTTCCTTCACATAATTTGACAGCATTGCACCTGCAGTTCTTTCTTTGCTTATTCATCTGAAACTAATCTTCTCGTCTCTTTCATTTTATAGGAGATGAGATTTTCCCTGGATATGAAGGTGGCCATGGCGAGTCTGGTTCATGTCAGCAGAGAACGAAGAAGCTGCTTCTATTCTCCGGAAATGATTACTTGGGGCTGAGTTCGCACCCAACAATACGAAAGGCTGCTGCTAAGGTTCTTTCAACTAATCTTCGACCAATTCTACGGCTAACATTGTCGGCTAAAGTTCTTTTCCCTCTTGCACTTCTATTAATTCGCGTTTTCTCTGGGATCAGGCAGCTCAGGAGTATGGTATGGGGCCAAGGGGTTCTGCTTTAATCTGTGGATATACTAATTACCATCGATTGCTGGAGTCAAGCTTGGCTAGCTTAAAGAAGAAAGAGGTTCGAATCTTTCCATGCTGGCTTGTTTACTGTAGGACATTTGTATTTCTTTTAATTTCAGGTGAATAAGGGTAATCTGGTGATATCAATTCATTTTAATGTTTGGAGTATGATTAGACTGTGATGCATTCTCAGAACTCAACAAAAAAACTGATGCATTCTCCTTTCTGATCCATACTTTAGGATTCTCTTCTTTGTCCAACAGGGTTTGCAGCAAATATGGCTGTGATGGTTGCACTTGGAAATGTTTCCTCTCTTTTGGCTGGTGGAACACCTTCAAAGGATGAGAAAGTTGCAATTTTTTCCGACTCACTAAATCATGCATCTATAATTGATGGTATTCGCCTTGCTGAAAAACAAAGAAGCGTAGAAGTCTTTGTATACAGGCATCGCGACATGTCACACCTCAGTTCTCTTTTGTAGGTTTTCATTTCAATTTCCGTTGATGACCTGTCATCCCTTGAAATTTTCATTCCAACTCCCAGTTATCGACCATTAAACTTGTGCTTTGGCAGATCAAGTTGCAAGATGAAGAAAAAGGCTGTTGTGACTGATAGGTTTGTTGTCTGAAGTTTTCTCTGACCATATAGTTTCCATTCTTTTATTTAGGACCAAACAGTAAGATGACTTTTTATTAATGTGGGCTGATATAAAAGTGGAAGTGGTATAATGTTCAATAGACCTTGCACACAAATGAACGACATAGGACTTGTGGATCAAAACTTATTTGTATTCATCCACTCAATCATGTTTAAGAATTTCCCCTTGTAGATAAACAAGAGGACCAAATATATTGTGCATCTGTGTGCTTGAGTAGATAAACAAGGTGCAGTTATTAGGGTCCACTGTTTAGCGGATATGGAGAGGACGGATAACTGATGACTGGCATATGGATAGGCTGCTGATATATACTTACATCTGGAAACTTCTGTGTTACTGGGTTCTAGTCAAACCGGCTAACCCATATGTATAAACAAGTTTTCCTGGTTATGTGCATTTAAGACGTGAAACTCCTATTTTGGTTGCAGTACTTTATTGTTCAAAGTTCAGTCCTAAAGTTTCGTTTTTAATATGACAGGTATGCTCATTTGTTTTTCTGCAGCTTATTCAGCATGGATGGAGACTTTGCACCAATGGGAGAGCTCGTGAAGCTACGTCAGCAGCATAAATTTTTATTAGTCATTGATGATGTGAGTTCTTAGTAGTAGGTAACCGTTGATAAGTAGAACCACTACCCTATTATTTGTCTATTAAACATAGAAATTTAATCTCTTAAGAGATGGGGAGTATTTAACTTTCTATGTGATCTTTACTTCTTTTTGCAATCCGAACTTTTTCATGTGCAAGTGCTTTCTCATTGTTTCTTGTTCATCATGTGCATGTTGATTTCACAATCAGTCTTGTTGTGGAATACATATATAGCAACAATCTTAACCCAATTTCGCCTGAGGTTATTGTACATGCAAATGGACAGATTGATGATGACATTTTTGAAATTTCATCCCACCATTTCATCGTAAGAGGGTTGTGCTAAGAAGCGCATTTAACCTGAACTTGTAGTGTTAGTTAACTGTAACTAGCTATTCGACACTAAGAACTTCATGTTACCAACCCCGACTGTGTACATATAACTTGCTGTTATTCAAAGAAGCTCAAAACCATTTCTCAATGAGTGGGTGGTCCCTACTACCATAAGGCCACATTAAAAAAAAACCCTTCCCTTAATTCTGTAGGATATAGCTACTTAGCAGGTAGTATTACATAGCTAAGCCTTTAATTTGTATTGGACAAATTAATCATTTTCCAAACTATTTGTAATAATATTCACGAGTACTCATTGCAGGTCAAAAGCTACTATTTACTAAGCTTACACGATTAGCCGTTTTATTTTATTATAAAAGAAACGTGTTTGTGCAAATAATGGGCCAATTTGTTTTCCCTGGTACCTGTTTCTCTCTAAGTCTATAATCATGGGGTCTTAAATAATAGTAACTGTTGCTTTGACTTACAGGCACATGGCACATTTGTTTGCGGGAAGAATGGTGGAGGAGTAGCAGAAGAATTTAATTGTGAGAAAGATGTTGATATCTCTGTAGGAACCCTGAGTAAGGCTGCAGGTTGTCATGGTGGATTCGTAGCCTGCAGGTGACTATTTCTTTCTCCTGTAGGAGAATAAGAAGTCAGATTAAAAGAAGATGCAGCATATCTGACAGTTTTAGGGATGGAGATACCTTTCTTTTTCCGTCAATGTTATTTATCACCCGGGTGAATTTTCACCCACCTAAAGCACTTGGAAAATGAGAGGTGAATATGTAATTGTTCAGTTAGTTGGGTTTGGGCTTCCAGATTATCTTGTAACTGAGTCATTTGAATCAATGGGTGAAATATTACCTAGGTGATGATTAACAGGGTTGTTCTTTTTCAGATGAAAAGGACTCCTTTAACTGCTACAACCACAACTGAGAACATTTTATGATATCTGAGAGAGAATTTAGTGTAATGTGCAGATGACATTCAAGTTATGTAATCATAGTTAGTGAAATAAATCCTGAAGAGTACTTCCACACTTTCTTACCACAAGGATGTGAATTGCAAAAGTATATATTAGCGATATAATATTGATCTACATGGCTTCTGTTCTGAAATAGTGCACTTGCATGATGTTCTCTCTGAATTGATTCTTTTGAAACTTATGTTGCAGCATGTAGAGTGGAGGTATAATTACAACTTCTATTCTACATGAGATTTTCAGAATGATTTTGTAACTTCTGGTTTTCCCAAGGGTCCTCCGCACATACTCCAGATAGAGTCATTTGATATACACGGATAGTCTTGAATCCTGTTTACAAGTTTTAAATGTCTTCACGAGTTTTTTATTCTGTACAAGACCTTATAAATCAGTTTGTTTGTGTATGAACAGCAAAAGCTGGAAGAAGCTCATCCAATCTAGGGGTCGTTCATTCATTTTTTCAACTGCTTCACCAGTTCCTGTTGTTGTGGCAGCCCATGGTAAGGTTTGTTGGTGTTTGTGAGGATATGAAAAAGAGAATTGTAGGAACCTTATTTTATTCATAACCTTACATTCTTATTTATACATAAATGTGACTCTTGAAATCAACAATTAACTTAAATAAGCTAGTAATATAGCATTAAACTGACTCATTAACTTGACATTAAGTTGACATTAACCACTAACATAACTTCCTAATATCCATGGTAAACAAACAGTTTTATTAAATTTTTTTATTTTATTTTTACTTCAAGAACATTATTTCTAATAAGGTTCGGCATTCAGTTTCTATTATTAATTCCATTATTGTAACTCTGGTTTCCCCATCCCTTGTTTTATTAAAAAAAAAAAGATCTGGGGAATTTACTTGATGTACAACCCTTTAAGCAGCTTATGAGCCTGGCCAGCCACTTCTTTCATCTTTTCATCCCCGTTTTCATTAAATTGCCTCATTTCAAAGCAGTACTCATCCATAGGTCCTTTCCTGAATTAATCACAAATGAGTACTGCTTTGTTACTTCATGCTCTCTACAAGATGCATGTATTGAAATGAGGCATTTCGATGAAAGTAGGGATGAAAAGTTGAGAAAGGTGGCTGACAAGAATCATAAGCTGCTTAAAAGATTGTATCTTATTTTTAATAACATATTTGGGACTTGCAAAGCTTTTAATACTTACAATTCGTTGGTTTCCGATTTTCCATGCACAACTGAATGCAACAATGAGTCTGGAATATGTAGGCCTTCAACTTATGTTTTAAAAACAAACTGTTCATTATTTTTTGAAGGAGGCAAGGACTAATAGCCTCTTTCCAAACATAGTTCTAAATGGTTGACAGTTGTGTTTCTAAGGCAAGGTTCTGTCTTTTCCAGCTGGAGCTTGTTATATATACCTCGTAAATGCCTCACCTTTTTCCTGGTATAAGATCCCACTGCTGTCAAAAGTTGCTTTTCGGTTTTTCTTCTCAATCTTATGATCTTTTGAAAATTGGACCTCCAAAATTCACTTCCAAAGTGAAAAAGGTTTTTCACGTGAAAATTTTTCACGTACAATTTCGCCACCGCCAGCACCGCCGCCGCCGCCACCGCCACCGCCGTCACCACCGCAACCACCGCCACCACCACCGCCGCCGCCACCACCGCCACCACTGTCGCCGCCGCCGCCGCCACCACCGCCGCCGCCGCCACCACTCCGCCGCCGCCGCCGCCACCACCGCCATCGCCGCCGCGCGCCACCGCCGCCGCCGTAGGGAGGAGAGGAGTGGGGTGGGATTGAGGTGGTGGAGTTCGGGAACCGAGGGGTTGAAAGGGTGAATTGGATTGAGGTGGTTTGAGGAGTGAAATGGGTGTGGTGAAATTTAATGGTGATTTTATTTGATAATGAGGTGCAAAAAAATTCTCCCGGGTAAGGTTTGAAACCCCTAATGATCTTGTATTTTGGCAATCGAGCTGTCAAGATTATTTCAGCATTGTGATTCAATCACAGTGTTTCTACTGTGGAGTTTTATCAGCTCATTGTGAACTTCTGTCCCATGCCAAACTAATCCTTTGATTCTACTTGAGACGCTTTTTCTTTTCCAAGCTTATTTTTCAGACTATAAGTAGTATTCTTAGCATAAGTTGATGTGGGGATGTTGAAGACAAAAGATTGACCACTCATTTCATCTATATTCTTGCCTACACCATTTATTCATGACATGCCACTTACTGTGCTTTGCTAATGAAAACTATCAGCTGCTGTTATTGTGGCAATGAAAGAAACATGGCGGAGAAGGGCTATTTGGGATCGTGTGCAAGACTTCCGTGCTTTTACTGGAATACCCATCACAAGTCCCATAATTTCAGTTGTTGTCGGAAAAGAAGAGAAAGCACTGCAAGCTAGCAGGTCTCTCTCTCTCTCTCTCTCTCTGGTTAATAGTGGTTACTGATGTACAAGCCCTGATTGTCGATATTATTCTTGGAACAGGCATTTTCTGAAATCTGGTATACATGTAACCGCAATTAGACCTCCAACCGTGCCTTCTAATTCATGCAGGTATCAGCCTTTACAGTTTTCCAATTCTCAATCTAGTCTCACATGTGTTAGAGTTGTTTGTGAATGCCTATCCAGTATATCAGAAGCCTATTTTAGCTAACTATTAGTCTGACACTTCATTTAGAAAGTGTCATCAGGCACAATAATAGTATACCAAAAAGGAAAAGTTGCCATAATGGTTGTTAACAAATCAAGGACCTCAGGTACTCTTCGGATACAAGGAGAACTCCAAATCAGAAGGTACCTACTAAACCTCATACCAAAATGGAAGAAGAAAAGATAAAAGGAAAAAGAATGGCAGAATATATAACTAACAAGACCACTGAACAAAGCAGAACAGAGAAAATTAACAACACTGATCTTCGGCCGCAACTTTCTGAATCCTCCGGACTGTCTAATTCAGTTTCTGAGATAAATTCCAAGTTTATTTGTTTTTGTGGAAATAATGTTAGGCTGGCCAAAAATTATTACAGGTTTGCGTTTGAATAACATGGAAACCTTCGAAGCCCTTTGAGCTCTTTAATGGATACGCATCTTGCTAGTATTTGTAGCCCCAAATAACTGCATTTTCCTTTTGTTCCTATTTGGCTGCTAGGCTGCGGATTACTTTAACTGCAACACATACAAGTGATGATGTGAAGAGACTTGCAGCTGCCCTCGCCCCTTTCATCAAACCAGAGGATAATGCCAGCACCCTCCCCAACATACTAGTATATTCTAAGCTATAGGTTCTCACTACAACAGGGTGATTCAGCACAATCAACAGGGTTAGCTATCTCAGAGACTAAATGATACCATGCGGTCATCAGAGAAAGAAATATTTTCGTTAAATAAGATTTTATAGTGGCCAAGGTTACAACTGAAGTAAACTGTAGCTGTTTTGCTATCACTGAGACGACCAATTATTGGATACTAATCATACTATGTATGGGTCTCGGGTACTTGTATTTACTTTCCGGATATCATGAAGTATGTATCCCCAATAACATCCACAGGCGTGCGCGTAATGTTGGTCTTCCTCCGTGGCCATAGCACAATAGACAACAGTAATGGCATTATTGAAACACAAAGCTCGATTGTTCATGCGACAGAATGGAGAAGGTACATGGGTCTAACTCAGACAACTCTTTGTTGGATGATACGCTACGACATACCAAATTTCACTACAATGAATTCTCACATGACGGCTCTGAGAACATGGCCTGTGATCACGCAAAGGAACCACCACCAGCCAGTGTTTTTGTTTGAATTAGAAGCATTGCGGCACAAATTGAATCCATACCAGATATCCCTGGGAATGAAGGTGTCATAGGTAAAGGTAACCGCCCTTGAATTATACCCATAAATCTTCACATTGTTTGGCTTCCAACCATCTGGTCCACTTCTGTAAAGATACACATAACATAACTGATATGTGCAAGGTCCGTATATTTGAAAGGTATCAGATGAGCATCTCTCAAACGTTCTTGTGGATGGATCATCCAGTCGTGGAGCGTATACCTGTTCAAAACATTAATGAAGTGGGCAAACATGAAACGATGGGTCAGGACGAAGCTCCTTCAATGAACCAGATAATGAATACTGCAGTATATAATGGAGTACTATTCCAGAAACAGTCTGTAATCTTATGCTGAGTAGAGGCAATCTACTTAACATGCTCTTGCGTTTCCATGCGGTCATCAAGAACCTAACATTTGCATGAATTAGGAATGAGGTTTATGCAAGTTGTCACGATAATTCCCTGTAAAATTTCCTTCTACGAGCAAGAAAGACTAAATGTTCAATCAGTCTGATGAGGCTAAAGTGAACATTTAGTTATACTTATTACTCCTGTCATCACAATTTCAGAGTGGGGGCAAGCTTGACGTTCGCAGGAAATGATCACTAACCTGATTACCATAAGCATCGCCGAATGCGATGCTGATCTGATCTCTCGTGTAACTGGTGGACGAGCAGCTCGTTGTGATGATCACAGTATAAGAACAACTCCCTTGATTCTGAAGAAATCGAACCACGAAGTCATCAAAAAAAAAAAAGGAATTTCACCAAGAAAATAGCTAAAAATCGATTCAAGAATCAAATATGAACTAGAAGATCGATCAGCGTCTCGATTGCAGTCGTCGTACGAACCTGAATATAGCTGACATTGAAGGACTCGGAAGCGTGAGGTTTCAACCGAATCAAATTTGCTTCAGAGAAGGCGACGACGAAGACCAACTGGAGCAAAACCAAGAGTATTTTGATCATCTTGTTTGCTGATGAGGGGCTCTTTCTCTTGTTTTTCTTCTTCTGTGGTTCGTTTGGAAAGTGTCGGAACCGCCACGCTTCTTCTGTCACTGGATCATTTATGAGGCCAGAGGCAGACAGGTGGCTATTACTAATAGAGAAGACAAAAATGCACAAATAAGGCCTCAAAATTAAATCAATCTTCTTATGCAATCTGACCTGGTTTTCCCCACGGCCATTGTATGTATCCTATGATTGATTGTTCCCATTAAGGAAGGTTTAAGCATAGCTTACTAATTAAATACTATATAATATTCTTGTTCAATATATATATATATATATATATATATATATATATATATATATATATATATGTGATATTCTTATGTTTAATCATAAAATTCGATAAATATACGTTAAAAATAATAATAACTTTACTTAGATTGTTAATTAATTTCGAATTTATAATCACTTAAATTAGTTAATTCATTGAATAAAGCTACAGAAGTCATCGATGATGTGGTTGAGGTCGCAGATGCCATCAGTGATGAGAAAGTGTGAGAGGGTTGGTTGATGTAAGAGGTGGAGGTGGAATAGAAGTGTTTTAAGACTTAATATTGTCGAACTGCAGTAATCAACCTTATAATCTAACAACAAAATTGACGTTGTTAAGAGTCTAGAGGGCAACTATATGTTTCATTAAACCTCCTGGAATAACTATATAGAAATCAACGTAGATGAATGTAAGTTCCGTAAAATCCAAGGGGTGTATTTGTGAGGTACCCATAAACAACATCCCGATTCCTTCAAAGACAAGACAGATATCCTAGATGACCAAACTTCATTCAATCTTTCAAAGAATGTTCTATCAAAGTTTAAGAAATAACTTTAGGCAGCTCATGGACTGTCCAACATTCGTGATGACTCTTTCACCAAGACCGGAAGAAAACCATAAGTGTGCCATCATAATCAATTTACTCAGGATGTTGGATCCGCACTGTGCCATCCTTTGCTGCATGGTGGGATGCTCATGAACTCATCAAATTCCTTCACATGGATGTCACAGCATTTCCACTGCAGAATTTACAGGCCAGGAATAACCTTTTATTACCACTTCAAATGTACCAATACCCTTTAACTTATCACAGCCAACAGAAAGAAGTAAATGAGATGATGACATACCCCTCTCATGCGATCGTGGAAGATGGCAGGCCCAGGATGGTAGCTGCATGCAGTCTCATGATTATCCTTTTCCTTGAAAACTTTACCACATCCCTTATTTCTGCATGTTTGGGGCTCATTTATGTCAACTATCTTCTTTGGTGAAGCCTGAACTTTGGCATTGTTTTCAGCAGCTGCAGGTGTTGCATTTTAAGCTGCAGGTGTATACAAAAATGAGAGAAGAGGGGGGGCATATGCAGTAGGCATACCATGATCTGAGCAGAAGAAGCCTTGACGGCACCTAAGGCAAGAATCTTTTGAAGAAGCAATAGTTGCAGGACTTGAAGCAGGGGGAGGAACTGGATTTCTAGGAGCCACTGTTGGCTTGGCCAATACAGGTTTCTCAGTGGTATGCATGCCTGTCTTACATCTTCAATAAAACTAAAGGTTCAGATAATCTAATATTAGAAAAATCATTTTTATATACTTTGCAATGAAAGATGAAAATTTAACTAGATAGAACAAAAAATCTTAAAACAGCTAGTAACAAACTTGCCCTGTTGGTGTAAATGGTGGAAACTACCAAACAAGAGCAAAGGGAAAAAGAGCATTTGATTCCTCATATCCATGAACCGATAATCATTATAATTCTGTTTATACATCTTTTCGAATAGTACATGATCGAAAGATCTGAGCACAGTAATACACTTCAATTAACCATCAAGACAGTGCTGTGGAACTAGACCTACCTTCATGCAGGCCAAGTACATAACCTCAACATTGCATAATTCTATTTACAACAGCCATAATTCACAGATGCTAACCACGCTTTTGCGCTAATAATACATCCAGTCCAGAGGAAGGAGAAACTGATGCATGTACATATCCCTAATTTCATCCAACGGAAGATGTTTTGATGACAAAAAAGTAATAGCACATGTAGCACAAGCAAACAAAACTGTCAATGCTGTTTAAGTTCACAGCCCCCAAAGGAAGATATTAAAAACATAGAAAACAGAAGGATTTCAAAGAGTAAAGCAAAACAGAAGGATTTCAAAGAGTAAAGCAAGCTTAGACTATAGAATACTTATTAGCATAGCTACTCACCCAGGAATCTCTAAGAATAAGCTGAAATCATGACTCCTCTTTCTACAACAACTCCATTCCTTCATCCCATCACGAAATAAAGGCTGCACAAACGAGAGCCAAAAGTAGCCAATGAGCCGAAACGAACCAAGTATTGCTGTGTTTCTTAGTAGTGGCTATTTGACTTACTCCCTGCTCCAAAGAGTGCCAAAGAGACCATAGCAGCGAAAATCGGGTCAGGATGCAGGAGAAAAACAAACAGACAGAAAGTCATCAGAATCTTGATTCGAAATTAATACGAACAAAATTCGTCTAGACGAACAACAATTTTCCTTAATTTAATCTTTTGATCTCAACCGATGGATTGAGCTGAAAGCATGCCGACACATTACCGAGGCATGATAGGTGCAGGAGCCTTCGGGGTTGTCGTCCTCAGTGAACTCGGCGTCGCAGCCGATTCGTTGGCACCGAAGCTTTCCTGCCATTCTCTGCTCTTTATCTCGAGTTGGGTTGACTTCCCCGCGAAAAGCTTCAAGTAGCCTAGAAATTGATCTCCGATTGCCTCAAACGCAAAGCACGACCTGATTCGTCGATGCTTTTTCTACCTGCGTCGAGAAACAATATTTCGACGAAGAAACGCGAAAGATGGCTCTGTGTAGCTGGGCTACCGACAACGACAATGGTTTCTGTTATTGGGTTGGGCTTCAAACACTCCAGTTCACGCAATAATCTACTACTACTATATTGTTCATTTTCTATTCCATTTTTATTTTTATTTTTTATTTTTATTTCTACTTTTACCATTGACTATTATACTCTTGCATTCTTTTTTGCCGAGAAAAAAAAAGGAACAAAGAGGAAAGCTTTTGAGACAAAAGCTTAAGAGTTACATCATACTTTCACCAATTATACTCTCGCATTTAGCTCTCTAATTACAGTAGCTAGCTAGCCTAACCGAGATCAGGGGAGACCTAACCTAATGTTTAGTCATTAGTCCCCAATTACATGCCCACTCCTCCCTCACATAATCCTAAATGCATTAGATCAAAGACATTATCGAAAATTCATGTAAAATGAACTAACAACCAAAGAGCCCAAAATAACATTTTAATTCATCTATTCAAAATACTAAAAATGGCAAAACATTGACAATGGGGGAGTGAATAAAATTGTAGAAGGATTGAGAGACTTAATTTACAATTTACCGTTTTCAAAATTAAATTGACACTTATTTGATTGAATACGAATAAAGTGTGTAAAAAAAATTGACTTATAATAAAAAGTAGCATTTTAATTTTTTTAAAAGGAGATAACAAGATATAAAAAAAAGGCACTAAAAAATTTTCTTAAGAAGTGTGTCAATTTTATTTTCTGGAATTGCCAAAATATGAATACTACTAGTACAATTTTTCTAAAATACCCGGTAGCCGGTATTTCGCGTATGAGCGCTTCGTGCAAACGGCTGCAGGGGATGACGGATTTTGAAATTCGAATCCATTGAATTGAATCACCATCATTAGGCTTCTTCCGCATAAAAGAAAAAAAAAACGCTCGCATCCGTAAGTAACAATTGGAAGTAGCAAGCTCTCTTTCAGTTCGACGCTCGTCTTGTACCGCCCTTCTCGCTGCCCCTCCGGTCCCAAGTCGACCAGGAAAATCCCAGGCTACATTCGAGATTCAACGCCCAGAAGTGTTCAGGTTTCCCTTTCACCATTTTCCGGTTACTTGATGCGTTCCTCTATCGCCATGTGTTACAATCTGAGTATGTTTTCAGCAGATTTGACTAGTCTAAGCCTTCAAGTAGCTCTTTTCTTTCGTTTTCATGGGGAGATTATATATATTTTTATTTTGTGCGAATCAATGGGAGCTGAATCTGATATTTCTGGAAGAATCATCCATACTTCTTTGTATAGATGGTGCGCCGTTGTTGTCCGGCGAAAAAGGAAAGATCATATGTCAGCAGCGTTTTACTACGTATTGTTTTCTTTTTCCGGTGACAGATTTAGAAACTCGCAAATTGGCGGGATCTTGACAAAGCAAGCTATGTTGGAACTGTGAAGTCCTTTAGTCCTGTAAATTGTTTGTCTTTCATAATTAGAAATATATTTTTCCGAAAGGATCCAAGCTGCATAAACTTGCAGTTGGAGTTGATTAATGCAAAACCGTATGCTAGAAGCCTTATCCTGTAACACCCGAATAATCCCTAGATCATTCCCAAATTTGTGATGTTATGTTCAAAGACCAGTTGTTTTCTTGATCTTATTTGTCTTTTCAAAACGAAAGCAGAATGAATTATTTTATCTCATAACACTTTCAACTCATACCAATACGTGGATTCTGATTACGACCTCCGAAGCTGGAGAAAAATTGGATTTGGATTCCCTCAACTGTTAAAGATATTACTGCTAAAGTTGCAATTGCTCATTGTGTGCTGCTCTACACTGGTGATTATCAGTTTCATTTTTTTTTTTGCTCATTTTCCCCGAAGTTGTTATTTGCAGGCACAAGACTGTTAACATGTCCAGTATGAAAACTGATTCCCTTGCTCAAGTTGAAACAACCTGTGGAACACTGCTCTATGAGCTTCAGGTTCCCTCCTGTTTTATTTCTCCCAATAACATTGTATCTTTGTTTTTCATGAGCGTTAACCTCACATTTATGACCATTAATCTTCTTACTCTGCTTCTTGTCGAAATTAAGATAATATGGGATGAAGTTGGAGAGACTGATGCCGATAGAGATAAAATGCTATTTGAACTTGAACAAGAGTGTCTGGAAGTATATAGAAGAAAAGTGGACCAAGCAAATCGTCGTAGAGCTCAGCTGAGGCAGGCAATTGCTGATTCTGAGGCTGAACTGGCAGCTATCTGCTCGGCAATGGGAGAGAGGCCAGTTCATATTAGGACGGTAAGTCTAGGAAAATGTCAAGGCAATATATTTTGAGCTTTCCTCCAACAAACTCTGAATTGTCTTGAGTAGATTCTCAATTCTTAATCTTGACTATTGAGAAATGCTTGCTTTCCTGTATCATAGCTGCTTGAATTTGATGTGAAGCATATATAAACTATGGATTATCTATTAAGTTTAGATTTTGATAAAACCAAAGGCCAGCTTCGTTTCTTGAAATGGTTTCTTGATGCTGGAAACCTTAGAAAATATCACTATGATCTTGCTTGGGTCGGTCTCTTCATCCATACATAAAATGTCTGTTTTGCTATCATGACAACAATTTAAACTTAAATTTTCATTTCAGACTGATCAGACTACCGGAAGCTTGAACGAGGAGCTTGCAAAAACAATCCAACAGCTAGAGGAGATGCGTAAAAGGAGAGTTGACAGAAAAAATCAATTTATAGAAGTTTTAGATCAGATACAGAACCTCAAGTTTGAAATCAAGGCCTCTACAGGATTAGGAGCTCGTGAAGTGGTGGATGAAGCTGATCTATCACAACGGAAGCTGGAAGAGTATCAGAGACAGCTTCATTCTCTTAAGATAGAAAAGGTTGACTTTCTCATTTCCTGCAACTGAGCTTGTTAAGTCAACTGGTTTACATTGCTCTTAATTGGTTGAACTTTAATTGGTTAGGATGAAAGAGTGAAGCAGATTAAGGAAAACCTTGCAACTCTGGAGTCACTTTCTTCAGTGTTGGGTTTGGACTTTGAAATCGCCATAAATGAGGTTCACCCCAGTCTAGGCAACTCTGAAGTATGCATGGACATAAGCGATAGTACAATACAGAAACTAGCCAAGGCTGTCCAAAAGTTGAAGGAGGTTAAGATACAGAGAATGCAGAGGGTAAATAATTGTATTGATCTTGGTCTTTCTTTTCTTGATTAAATCAATTCCCAAGTTTCTGACTCTGAACCTTGACAGCTCCAAGATCTTGCAATTATGCTATTGGAGTTATGGAATTTGATGGATACTCCTCTTGAAGAACAGCAGAGATTTCAAAATTTTACTGCCAATATAGCTGCTTCAGAACATGAAATCACTGAGCCCAACACCTTATCAGTGAACTTCCTAAACTATGTAAGTTGCAGAAGGTCTCAGAAGTGCATCATCCAGACCCTACCTTCTATGATTATATTATTGCTCGGTTATGAATAAGTCACTGTACAGGTTGAATCTGAAGTTGCTCGGTTAGAAGCTTTGAAATCAAGCAAAATGAAGGAGCTGGTGCTCAAGAAGAGGTCAGAGCTAGATGATATATGCAGGAAGGTGCATTTGGTTACAGAACCAGACAACAACTTCAGCGATACCATTGAAGCCATTGATTCAGGTAGTATAATGATAGTCACTGGACCTGTTTTTACCCCTGATGACCAAGGCTCGCCATAATGGTTATAGCTTTTGGTTGTAGCTACAAGGTCCCAAGGTTCAATTCACATCATGTACCCGCACTCACCATAAAGACAAGAAAAAAGGCCTATCAGATTTAGGGTGTGTTCATTTGTGTGTTTTTTGGGGAAAAAAGTTTTGTGTTTTTGAAAATTGATGTGACGTTTGTTTGGGGAGAAGATTACTGTAATAAATTGATCTTTTTTTTTTTTGCTAAATGAATACCCTTAACATCTTTGATATTTTATTTTCTCCAGGTAATTTGGATGCAGCTATTATACTTGAACAAATCGAGTCTCAGATTGGTAGGGTGAAGGAAGAAGCTTTAACCAGGATTGAAATACTTGAAAAGGTTGAGAAATGGCTTGCAGCCTGCGACGAAGAATGCTGGCTCGAGGAGTATGACAGGGTACTGAATGCTGATATTCTCTCTACACCCTTCTTTTGTATCATAAACCCTTTGCTTAGTATCATTTCTTGGTTGTATAGGATGAAAACAAATATAATGCCGGGAGAGGTGCTCATCTGATGCTAAAGCGTGCAGAAAAAGCCCGTGCCTTGCTTAATAAACTTCCAGGTAATTGAAGCTATACATGCTGAAAGATGAATACCTTATCAGTCATTGGTCGTTTGTCAACTCCTTAGATGAATTTTCATAAACCAAACTCACCCATATCACTCACCAATCTTTTTAGTACAATTGTATATAATTGAAGTTGTTTGCATCTATGCGCTCAGGAATGGTGGAAGCACTTGCTTCAAGGACTATAGCATGGGAAAATGAGAAAGGCGTGGAGTTCTTATATGATGGAGTCAGTTTCTTACACAGTGGCTCATTTATTAGCTGTTTGTACACTTTGATTAAGTATATTTGTTCTTTGCTTCATAAACTAAAAGTCTGCCACAATATCCAGGTTCGTCTACTTTCAATGCTTGAAGATTATACGATGTTATGCCAAGAGAAAGAGCAAGAGCGTAGAAGGATACGAGTATGTGCATTGCCAGATGCGTCCACTGATTTTATTCACCTTTAGCATTCAGTGACATTTGGACTCTTGCTGATGGAACAGGGGCTAAAAGAATTTCTTTATCTTTCAGCACAAGTTTCACGTTTGGACTATGTATTGTGGTTAATGAATTTTCATTACTTCAGGAGCAAAAGAAACTTCAAGTACAGTTGATAGCAGAGCAAGAGGCACTCTATGGATCAAAACCAAGCCCTTTAAAGCCCCAAATTGTCAAGAAAGGTCCCAGACTTTCAACTGGAGGTGCAAGCAATAGAAGACTTTCTATGGGAGGTGGAACACTTCTAACTCCTAAACGTGAATCTATCCAGTCCAAAAAGGCAACCCCTCAGAGTCGGCCAAGCAAGCATCCTGACAGAATGCTTCAAAATGATGTGCTATCGAATCACCACCAAGATGATGGCTTAGCAGTTCCTTCTGTTGGTAAGTTTTTGTGGTTCTCAACCTTTTTTAGGTTTTTCAGAGCATAGCTTGTGTTTCAAAAGGTGGGAAAGTATTCAGAGAATTTTTATCACTGTAGTATTATTTTCTGAATGTTTCTGAAATACTGAGGCCTGAACTTACTTGACACATTTAGCCATTGAAGTACCTCAGAATTTTATGCACTTCATTGTTGACCACTTCGCAGCTCAGAGAGGATTGGACATTGCCGAGATTGCTGCAAAAAGGCCAATATTTGGTGCTATAAATGCGAAGGAAGCAGAACCAGAGGAGTCTCGGAAGCCATTTTCTCCTGTTTCTTTGATAGCTTCATTCAAACCCAATAATGCAACAAACATAGAAGATCAAGCCAAGAGTTCACAGAAAATACTTCCACCTAATGATGTATACTGTGTCACTCCCTCAAAGATGATTGCCTTGACCGATGAAGAGAATTGGACACCGAAAGAGAAGCAGTTCCCAGTGCCCTCCACACCTTCAACGGTATCCATCCCAATGCAGACATGCATGACGCCAGCTCCTGCTCCTATTCCCTTCACTCTGAAACC
Organism: Stellera chamaejasme; assembly: GCA_024586325.1. Lineage (NCBI taxonomy): Eukaryota > Viridiplantae > Streptophyta > Magnoliopsida > Malvales > Thymelaeaceae > Stellera > Stellera chamaejasme. The sequence goes on along the minus strand of CM044982.1, from coordinate 3,661,148 downwards.
TGTTGAAGAGAAGATACCTGCGGAGAGTGAATTTTCATTTGAGGAAAGACGGTTTGGGTTTTTGCTGTCTAAAACTCAGACGCCACTGATACATGTATGATCCATGACAGTAAACTTTAACAGAAACCAATTCTTGTTACTCCAATGTTAAAAGTTCGTTTTTTTCAATATTATTTCTCAGGGAAAAGTCGATTGTACCTGGCTTTTCTTCTATTTCTCTGATTCGGTGAGTCAAGTTTGTTTGGCGATTAATGCAGTACATTTCGGTGAGTCCCTTGATGGAATATGGATCAGTAGTGGGTAACATACGAGTACCGGACTGAACTTTAAGGAGGCATCCCGACATTTTCCCCAACTATTGCGATCGACCGATCTTAGGGGAACATAACTTCCACTCCAAGCAAAGGCAAGTTATTGGTCCACTACACTTTTTGGTGAAGAATTGGTTAGCTTTATTTGACTGTATAAAGCAGTACAATACTAATAGAATAGAGATTTTTGTAAATAAATACTATATAAGCGAATATTCTAATTTCAAAATCTATTCTCAACAAAAATTATAATGTAAAACTGGAAACATATTTTAGGTATATCAAGCGGAATGGAAATACAAGATTACAGTTTAGTATTACATTGTTTTGTACCTTGGCTAAAAGAAAAATGTGTTGGGGTGTTCACAATTTGCACTAAACTTTAGTTAAAATGGAAAAGGAAAATGAAAGAAAAGGAACGGAAGAAAAACGAAGAAGCAGTCAACAAAAGGATTGCACGCCTGAAACATCCTTACAGCTTTAAATAATAAAAAAAGATAAGTATTCTCTTTCAAGAATTGAAATGAGAATTTAATATTTAGAAATATTTTCTTCGTTTTTTTTGGGCTAAACATAAAGCTTTACTTAATTTGTTTCATTAAATTTCCGAGACGGACGTGAACCATTTTCTTAACCAAAATTCATACTTTTAAGTTTCACAGATGTGATAGTAATTAATAAGTAATATCACAATATAATAAGCATAATGTTGTTTTTTTTCTTCTTATTTCCTATTTTCTACTTTTACTTGTTTACTTGTTTATGCTCCTTTTGCCGCAAAACCCTAAATTTCATTTCTATCAGAAGAAAGAATTTGCATCTGAAAAACAGCTCGCTTCTCTAATTTCTTGTAGCATTAATTATTTTCAGTTTATTGCAAATTTTAAGTAGCATTTCCTGTGAAAATTTCAAGCTCTGTTCTTTCGCTGTAATGGAGGAGACTTACGGCTGTAGAATTCTGGGTTGTTCCTTGAGCTAGTTCAAGTTAAAGCTTCCCGTGTTCATTTTCCCTGATCTTCGATTCTCAGATGTTCTAAATCTCTCTGCAGTTTGTTCCAGTTTGCGTACATATTTTTCCCGCTTTCTTTGTCCTCTCTGTCTTATACATTTTCCGCGAGCTCGAGCTCATGTTCCAACCCATCTAAAGTTCAAAAAAAAAAAATTCCGAGGATTTTTTTCTAGTACAGAGGTTTTTATTCGTTGACTTGTTTCAGGGAAAAAGGGTTTTAGGGTTTTAAGTAATCAGGCATTTTCCCTTCAATCTGTGCGTATTTGGTTTTTTGTTACTAAAATGGGAGACAAAGAGGGAATATCCCCTGGGGTTGCAGTGAGGGGAAATGAATCTTCAGAGGGCTTTCAAGGGGTTCTTAGATTTGATAACAGTGACCATCTAACGGCCTCCACGTGGCCGCCGACGGCCGCTGCAACGCCGGTGACGGTGGCGCCACCAGGTCCCAGTGCCGGCACTGAAGTGAAGAAAAAGAAAATGGGGAGGCCCAGGAAGTATAATCCTGACGGAACCTTGAGAACGGCTTTGTCACCGATGCCTATATCTGCTTCCATTCCACTGAACGGAGAGTTGCCGTCTTGGAAACCGAGTAGAGGAAGGTCGGCCAACGTGGCCACCAAATCATATGAATATGAGACTACAGGTATACATGATGTGTGGATTGTTGGTTGGTTTCTTGATGGTTAGTTATGTGTTGTTGTTTTTCTGTTACATTGGATATCGGTTCTGTGTATTCATAATGAAACAAAAACCAAGAAACGTTTTTTGTGGTGGATTTTGGCCTGTTTGATTCGAGTGGGGCCTTTAGCTTTCTGTCTTGCCCATATCTGGATTGTATGGTAGATTTGAAAGAACTTCATGAGAATGATGATGATGATGATGAAAATACGCAAAGAAGGGAATCTCCAGATTGTCCTGATTTCAGTATTTCTCCCAAGTTTTAGAGTTTTTGACCAAGTTGATCATCCAACGTTTGTTGGGTAAAAGGGCAAACTTCAGATATGTCATATTATGTTATTGTACCCAATTGTGCTTAGCATGGTAATTTTCTTTTACTGTCATATTCTGACCGTGCAGATCATGCTGCTGGAATTTTCCAGCATCATCAGACATGCATGAAAGTGGAGACAATTGAGGACTGGACTGCATTTCTGTTCAATTGAGCCATTTAGATGATATGCTGAAGAATCAGCAAACACATCTATCTAGATGTTTCCTAAATGCAAATTTTTAAATTAGCTGTCCTCTTATCGGGGAGACCAGAGGACTTCCATAATGAATTTAGAATGTAATCCTGGCTGAAGTCTGTTTTCACTTTTGCGTGAACTTCTGTATATAATGTATTTTTTTCAATTTCATGGGTGGATCAGAATTGAATCATGCCTCTTTTATGAAGTCACTAGCATCTTCTGTGTGATGGTTGGTTATTCTTCATAATCAAGGATGAGTTTGTTTTCAACTTCTCTTTTGACCCTTGGTTTGTAATTAAATTTAAAGTTCAAGTGTTTCTCTCTCAGTGTGTGTGTGTGTGTGTGTTTACTGGTTCAAGAATAATTCACTCACCCATCTTTATGTGCTTTGTAGGATTCAACTACGGACAAGGTGACAGGATCTCATATTTTGTCGGCACAAACTTCACTCCTCATGTGCTTACTGTTAATGCTGGAGAGGTACTCCATTGTGGGGAAAATGATGCAAATTCTTAATTGCAATGTTCAAATTTAAATTCCATCTGCCCTTTTGAATTTCCCATGCCTTAAGATGCATCTATATCTACATGAGAGATGAAAAACTTTTACAATGTAATTATATTTTCGAATTTCTCCATTTTTTTAATGGTTTCCGTTCATATTCGTGCTCCTTAGTTGCAATCGTGCCTTCATATAATTGAAACATATGCTATTTCCCAATGCAAAGTCACTGAGACGATACGTTGGATAACGTGGACTAACTTGCATGATCTTTTTAGGATGTTACCATGAAAGTAATGTTATTTTCTCAGCAAGCATCTCAGGCTGTCTGTATTTTATCTGCAAATGGTACTATTTCAAATGTTACCCTCCGCCAACCAACTTCGTATGGGGGAACTTTGACTTATGAGGTATGAGCTTTATAATGTATAATGTTCAAAACTAAGTTGCATTGCATTTCACAATACCGAGAAAATCTTCCAATTTATAAACGCTAAACCCTTTTCTCAGATATGGTGTTTGCTTAACTCCTGTTCTGGGTCTTTGCTTTTGACAATGTCATCTACTGTTGATATCATATGTATATTTCATGTTCATTTAAGACCCAATTCCTTTAGCTGAGCTATGTAAATGGGAGGTAGCTCTCTGCCCAGCCCATACTCTCCCTCCTTAATAAAAGTGGTATTCTGTCCAAGAATTTTGTTTTCAACGGTGAATATCATAGGCTATGTTATGTATGCGGCTTATCTGAAGATTAATTTCCATTAATTAAGCAGAAGCTATCTGAGCTTTGTAGTTTTCACTCTGTTGCCGAATAGAGTTGCTGATTTGGAAAGTCCCATATGGTTATTTCTCCTTCATTTGCTGTTTATTATCAGTAAAGCTGCTTCTTGGGTTATTGCCTGGTCAACCTTTAGGAAACAAACGTTCTGCTTCTTCCTAACTTATGTGTATGTTCAGCATTTTCTTCTTGCTTGTAACCATGATAACATCCGTATCATTTTTTAGGAAGTTTGAAACCGTTCCTCTCTTTTTACTAGTATGTTCTTTACGTGGAAATGTTGATACATTAAATACCAAGGTTGTCCTCTTAATGTGATTATATAATGGAGGACTTGAGATTTTTTTTTCCTTGCTAACTTCATTATTCTTGTAAGAGGTTCACTGTCATCAATGATAATGCAGTATGAATGCACCTTGGCTGTTAATTTCACGGTGCAGAAATATATTTGCTGTAATCCTTGACAGTATTCCCCTCATTATTTTTTGCTTCAGGGTTGTTTTGAGATACTCTCCTTGACCGGATCTTTTATGCCCACGGAGAATGGAGAAACGAAGAGCAGATCTGGTGGGATGAGCATCTCTTTAGCTGGTCCGGATGGTCGTGTTGTGGGCGGAGGGCTTGCTGGACTACTCATAGCCGCTGGGCCAGTACAGGTAAATAAGGAACCGAGATACATAACATGGTTTAGGGTGCAGAACTTATGCACTTAAGAATCGCCAATGTTTAGAAGTGATTTGATTATTTATTTTCCGATTGAATCAGGTGGTTGTAGGCAGCTTCCTAGTGGGCCATCAGCAGGAATCGAATCAGAAGAAGCAGAGAACTGAGCTTCCACCGATTATCAACGCTCCTACTGTGAATGCAGTTCATGGAGAGGAAATGCGAGTTTCGTACGGGGTGGTTCAGCCAGTTCTCACCCCGTCAGCATCCTTCCAAGGTCACGGGAACTACTCATCGTTGAACCCGATGCTGGACTACAGGCACTCAGCTGAAAACAATCATTCTTCGTCACCGGGTGAGGATTCTAGAGGCCAGAGCCTGTCTCAGTATGAGGTTTCGGTTTCTGGTTGATATAATGTGCTGCTGCTGAAAGTTTTGCGCTCTTAATTCCTTCCCATCCAAGAAAGCATAAGACGTTAAAAGGCTGCGTAACAAAAAGAGGATGTCACTTATAACGTTAATCTTGATTTCTCATGTATAAGTAGGATTAGGTGTAGTAGGACTTGGAAACAATTATGGAGCATATTTCATGGCTACTGTATGTGATCCATGCATCTGGGTTATCGTACCTCCTACTGTTGTACCCTTATGTACCAACTGAAAATTGATGTTCCATTCTTCTGATTCACAATGTCGTCTCAGTGATTCTGAGTTCGTATTCCTGTGTTTTTTCTCCAATATTTTTGAATTTTTTTAATTTTTTTTAGAATTTTGTCTTTTGGTAAAAGGGGAAGCTCACCTCTGTATTTCAGTAATTTGAAGCCAAAGGGCGCTTACATTTCAAATATATGAGGGTTTACATAAAAATAGCAAGCACAGATATTTTTGAAATTTGTTATGTGAGAAGAAAATATTACTCTCTCCCTCCGTCCCTTTTTAAATTTTTAATAGTTACAATTCCTTTTTAGCTTCTAATGTATTAATTTTTTTCTTCAAAATTTTAATATAAAATGACAAGTTACTTGTACGTATAAGCTAAATCAATGTTTCTAATTTTTTAAAATATTTTTTCCAGATTTTTTTGACAAACTCTTGTGAAAAAAAATTGAGTCAAACAAAATATTAAAAGTCAAACACGTAACTATTAAAAAGGGACTGAGGTTATGTTGTGGATTTTGAAAAAAAATTGTTTTTTGAAAAAGAAAACTGATGCTACCTACTGCAGAGAACATTTAAAACCTTGTTTTAGATTTTTGTGCCTGCCTTGCATTGTACTGGACCAGATCCAAACTTGAAACTTTAGCCCGTACTGCGGTTATAGGCCCGTTTTGGCCCAATAGTTGAGCATCTATGGGCTCCAACGACATAAAACTTGCTGGTCCAGTGCACTGAAATTAGGACAGTGCAATTTAATGGTCAGCGTAATACGCTTTAAATTTTACCCTAAAATGTTAATTATTTATAAACTTTTTTTTACAGTGAATGCTATCATTCAAAATCAGTGACAAAAAGCCAAGAAAGTAGTCAATTCAGGGACCAACTCCCGTACAAAAGAAAAACATCTCAGCTCTAAAAACAAATCCTACAAACCATGCAACTAAAGGTTGTATGGTGTGAAAAGCAAAGAAATTGTCCAGTAAATAAAAAACTAAGCAGAGGTAGGAGGTACATCAAATCAAAATGGAGTAAATGAATGATAAGCAAATCGAGTCCATATTGGACTAGAATGAGTTCTTCATAGCTTATCTTGGCTTTGAACAGACATCCGCGCGCAACATTTCTCTCGTAATATCTGGCCACCATACACCTCCACCAAACTAGCCCCATATAGCAAGCTACTAAAGGCTTGGACCCTGTATAAACACATGGAAGAACGCATCTAGCCATAGAATCAGCCTCAAAATAAGATATCAAGAACCCACTCCATTGACATACCCAAGTCAATTTAGTCAAACAGATAGAGACCCGGTATCAAAAGCCTCATTGCTCACAGCGGGGCGAGCCACCATTGCCCATCCTTGTCGTTTCAATCACTTGTTTCTCCAGAATCGAATCAACTTTCACTCTTTTCCTTCCCGGAGCAGGAGCCGTTGTTATGTATCCTCGCGATCTTCCTCTTCATCTCCCAGTTGTTCCTCCACCCCTCTTGCGAACAGAAGTAGACGGGACAAGCGAACGACCACTACCAAAATTAAAATTAAACGGCGGTTCAGGTAATGGTTTCGGTTGTTCCTGCAAAGGTGGCAAATGAGAAACCACTAAAGCCCTTTGTTCCACCACAGGGGTGTCCACGACCGATTCAGCAACGAGAACAAAGCCCGGAGGCACCATACGAGGGCCTGGCCGCGGCTCCTTAATGTTGAGGCCGCGACAACCACCACAATAGGAGCAGTCGGTTGTGGCCTAGGAACCGCCAATGACATGACGCATGGGTTTAGTAATATCCACAGTCACCCTAATTTTTAGTGTCGTACCATCCACAATCACACTCTTCACATCACCGAAGTATTTTCCCAAAGCTTCGCCTATGGCTTGTGAAGCCTATCCAAATGTTAAATCAATCACATGAACCCAGAAATCCACCAAATTAAACTGCATAGTTGAGAGTTGATCTCCAGGTTTTAGAACATTAAGAATAATTATTCTGCTATCAAAAGACCATGGAGACAGACGAAGAACACTATCCAAGTGCTCCTTTTCCTCAAACTAAAAAATAAACAAGTTGCCTTTTGGATTACCAATTCCTTGACGGACCTTGAAAGAGACCTGACCATACCATGTCGTCTTGAAAGCTTGCTCCAAATGCTCCGGACGGGCCGTGTGGCTGGACAGAATTCGAGCGGCAAGTAAGAGCGGCGTTACCGGCGCCGCAACAAGGCCGACCACGTCAATAGTCGCGGGTTCCTCCTTCGTGAGTGCTATGACCGTCATGTTTTTCGCTCGAGCCTCCAAAACCATCAGCAAAGCGGTTGCAGGCAAATATAAGGGGAGAAAACGAAAGGAATTAGTAAATAAATCAGATTGGGGTATGGGAAGGGATCGGAATTGAGTAGAAGAATAATTTCGTAGGAAAGAAAAAAGCAGCCTCCAAGACTCTAGCAATCTATTATAAGAATGCAGCAATTTGATTGTCTCTAGCAATCTGTTATATTATGGACTTGATTGTCTCTAGAAATCTGTTATATAATCGGATTTGAGAAGTTTGTAAACCTTATTATAATATTGTTATATAATGAACTTGATTATCTCTAACAATCTGTTATAAGAATGCAGCAATTTGATTGTCCTAAAATGAGTATTTGTTTAGGGAACCGCACGATATTTCAAAAATATGGAATCTGTAACAGATCATATTCTTAAATTTTTCCAATATTCAACGCCACATTTCAAAAATCTATATTTATTTATGGTGCAAGTTTTCGTTGATAATCAAGGACAACCAGTTCAATCGAGGACCTTGGACTCTAACATCACAATAAATTTAAGTCTTTCAAATTTGTTAACTTTTTTAACAAATAATTTTATGATCCTTTTTTTGCAGTCAGCGTAATACAACTAAAATAGGATTGTATTTAGAATTTAGAATGTAGAAAGGAAAAAAAAGTAAGTTTGTTAGATTGCAACACGCAAACCAATTAAACGAACAGTGCTAGCATTAAGTAGGTAGGCAGTGATGAAACGCCGAACATCTAAAAAGTTTACTTGAATTGCAAGTCATTGATCAAGTGGGTTTGATTTTGTGGGATTTGGGTTAACAGATTCTTAATTGGACTTGGAAGATTCATGGTATTGTCATAAAAGCTTGCACATGGTAATAAACATGCTCACATCAGAATGTCATTACCTCTTAATTTTGTTACATCAAAATAGCAACATCATAATACACAGTACTATTAACTATGTTCCTTTTTCTGGTATCAATACATATTATTGTATTTTCACATTTACGCATTTCCTCTTTTTTCTATTTCTATCACTCCATTTACATACATGACCCAGCTTGTGTTATTGTATGGTTGGCTTCCACCACCCGCTGGAAGAGAATGGAACGAAAAAAACATGTGCGCGCATAAATACGATTAATCTCTCTTTATAGTACTAGTAAATTAAGGACTGTTAATTAATCATTATTACTAATAATTAGTATTTTGGAATATGTGAATTACCCCACAAGGGCGGGCGACCAAAGGATCCGGTAGGTGCCAATTCCGACACATTCCCGCTGTTCACCAAAACCCATTGCTTTATTTTATATCTTATTAAGGTGTGTATATATATATATATATATATATATATATATATATATATATATTACGAGATCGAGTTAGAAGATCAGAAATACATATCAGAAATCTTCAGCATGACAGGAATAATGCTCCTGAACGTGTTCTTAGACTTAATATTAGATACATTGAATCAATGATTGAAAGTGAACAGAGGAATATAGACATGAACATGTTTCAAATAGTTATATTGAAAGATGAAAAGAAAAGACTTGCTGCAATTCTTTACTCTGATTAATATGGTTCTCCAATGGTATAAAACTGCTACTGAACAAGCTCTTGATAATTTAGTTAATCTTCATCAAACTATTAATATCCTTGAACATGAATTAGCAGTAATAGAGTACCAGATCTATGATTTTGAAAGTTCGATAAATCGATCTTTAGACGAATCTTTTAATCTTTATAATAGAAAATCGACTTAGTATTTCAAATTCGAACTTAAGGATCTCTTAAGAGAAAAATTAATTCGTTATCACAAAATAAAGATTTTATTATCTGTCGCTTAAAATAATGGTTTTACCTAATTGGTATAAAAACGCATTAGATAATTTCATTATGGATTTAATAATGCTTGAAGACTTGATTAGCTCTAATAAATGGGAACTTATGACTCTTCAAGATTTATCCCCACCTCTTAGCCTAGAATACAGAATCAATAAAGCTATTAGAGAAGCTGAGTTAGTTGCTTTAATCACCAAAAGAGTAGACAAGTATAATAAGTTGCTAAAGAAGTTTAGAGAGTTAAAGACTATATTATCACTTGCTTGATTAAAGATTTGAAACTTGTATTTTATCATTTAAAGATTTGTTATTTCTAATCTTTTAAAGTGAGATTGTTAGTCTGTTAGTTTCTAAAGGTTTTCTTAAGATTTCTAAGATTCAAAGTTGTTTCAAGCGTTGGTAAGCCAGGAAGAACCTAGGGCGATGAGTGGCAGGAGTGTAAGACCACGTTTTCCGCTAAGGTGTTTGGTGTTCCCGTATGAAACAATCAGGGTCATAGATTTTAAAAGAAGAATTTAGATTCTATCTAGATTATTATTCGACCTTTAAAATGAATAGAATGGCAAAGCTCTTTCGGTAAAGAAACGGTTTCATTTCCGATCAACTCTTGATAATGAAGATTTTAATTTGCAGAAATAAATATAGCAGACATAGAGCAGAAATTACATAACTGGTCTATCCCTAAGGTAGATCCAAAAACTATTTACAAAATAGGAACTTTTGATTTCTCCTCTAGTTATTCTATTAAACAAACAGAACAAACAATTCCTCTTAATCACGAAATAGAAACTATTCGTTTAATTAGCAATCAAGCAATTAATCATCACAAAAGGAGTAAATATAAATTTATGCACATAGGAATGGTTCAGATAGCCATCAAAACTCTATTTAGGATATGGATAGATATTCCTTTAATAATGATCCTCAGAGATGCTAGACATTTGAACTTCAATAATTCCTTATTAGCTATGGCTGAGTCCAACCTTGCTAATGGTCCAGTCTTTTTTAATTGTTATCCAAATTTTTCAGTATCACTTTATGATCCCCATATATTAGATACTTTAAGCTTAACAATCAAAACCAAGAATATGAATTTTGCTTCTAATACTAAATCTATTTGTGTCATTTACCGTGTTTACTATAAAGTTATGACTACCACAATAGAACCAAAAGCTAGATTTAGCTCTTTAAGAGAAGAGACAGTTGTTTTTGAAGCAAACTCTCAAAATTCTTTTGTTCATGTTCCAAAGAAGTTAAAATGGAATGAAATTTCAAAGTCCAATCAATGGGATTTAGAAAACTTAATCCCTCACCATTCTTTAGAGACTATTAATCAAAAAGCTTTAATTACTGAATCCTCAGATGGTTCCGTCAAAATTGATTTTTCAAATTACTTTCCTCAGTCAAGATTTAGTTATTCTGAGGCATCTAGGTCTTCAATTAATAAACCAATTTCGACTTTTCAAAATCAAATTCCTAGGTCACTTTCTTTTGAAAATATTCCGGTTTCTGCACTTAAGAAATGTAGATTTTAATGATGAAATTCCTCATCCTGTCTATGACATAAAAGATGAAGCTTCTTCTAGTATAAACCCTACTCCCTGAAATGGAAGTTTTCACTACAAAAGGTTTTATTAATGTTATTATTGAAGAATTTGTTATTGATAAAGAAATTTTAAAGAAAGATTTATATTCCCGAAAATCAAGAAAAGGTTACTTGGTATTTCAAAACATTTTCTAAAGAAGAAACTGATGATTTTAAAAAGAATGGTTTCTTTGAGATGGAAGATCTCAAATACACATTCCACTTTTTACCTGGTTTAGTTCTTATGCTCAAAAGAAAAACATTAATTATCCTTTTTAAACATTACACCTATTAAAATCACAAAAAAATGGACTACTATTAATAATAAAGAAGTCGTTTCGTTCATCCTCCTCCAGAAAGTATATATGTTGTTCCACATCATACAGAGCAACACAAATGTGTCGCTCAACCTTTTAAATCCATCCCTCAGAAAGAAATAGATGATTCTTCAAAATTGCCTTTAATAGCAATAAATTCCCAATTAAATTATACAAACCAATCTTTAATAACTATAGGTGAGCAATTAGATAGAATAGAACCTGTTATTACAGATAGGCTAGAGCCAAAAATCATTGATAAACTTAGAATTTCTAGTTTTCCCTCAACTAGCAAAACTGCCGCCTCTTCACCTGACAAAATGATAATCCCTCCTTCCATTAATCCAACTTTAGCTGGTAACTTTGTCCCTATAAGTAGAGATTTTAAATTAAAAGGATTTTCTAATGATAGTTCGATTTCAAAAATTCAGTTGAAATAGAAAACATTAATAAGCAATTAGCCAAAGGAAAAATGCTAATATTAATGTCATTTCCGAAATAGAAGAATTAGAAAATCAATTTAGACAAATGAATATTGATAAACCACCCACGAAATCAATAGGATTAAAAATGAAGATTATTATAGAACAAAAATTGGTATAGAAAACCTACCCTCCCGATACTTTAATTGAAGAAGAATCTAATAGTAATACGGTTTATGATGGTAAAGCTATACATGTTTGGAACTTAGACGGGTTTACGAATACCAAATAATGAATTATATCGTGAAATGGAATTGGCAGCCAATGCCTACATGTATAATAAAAGTTCAAACCAACAAGCTCTTTATCTTCTCGTACATGGTTTTACAGACAATTAAGAGGTTGGTGGAATAATTACTTAACTCCAAAAACAAAAGTCATATTACTAATAGCACCAAACTGTCATAATGGATGGTGTGAAACACCTACGAAGAAAGCAATGTCAGTAGAAACTTTACTTTGGTCTATTTTAAAAATTTTCAAGGAAATCCAGAGGTCATTAGTCAAAAGGATTCAAATTTTAATGAATTTAAGATGTCCAAAACTTCATGATTTTAGATGGTATAAAGATGTATTCTTAACAAAAGTTTACAATAGAGCAGTTGTGCAAATGCTTTCTGGAAAGAAAGATTCATCAGGTCTTCCTAGTCTAATCTACTATATATATATATAGCATTGTACTCCTTAATAAGAGTCTTGATATGATATACATATGTGTAGGTACATATAGTAGATTAGATGCCTAATTTACAAAACAGTTTCAGTCCAAATTCACTAAAAAATACTAAATGTCTAAATTATCCCTACATACTTTCTCTATATATTGCTATGTGTACCTACACATATGTGCACCATATAATTGGTACCTTAGAGTACAATGCTATATATATTACATTTACACCCTTAAGCTTGCTACTATTGATACAAGTTCCCGGACATCTCCTCAAATATACACTTAAGCCCCTTTTCTTCAAATATATCAGCATGATGAACTTCATTTTTATTCCCAACTCAAGCAATGAACATTATATGCTCCAAATTGGTCTACGAACCTCGAGAAATCTGGAAAATCCCTATCTTCTTTAATTGATCTGAAGCATCTTGATTTTGATGTTTTAGCTTCCAGTTCCAACACCTCTCGAACGAATTAGATTCCTTGTAAGGTAAATGATTTTTGTCGGCGCACCTTGCAGGATTGTTTACCAACCCGTCACTATCCCTCTAGCTGAGGAATCCCCATTCAAGGTCTGGGATGTTCAAAATGTTCTACTACACTGAAATTCACCAACCATGTTTTAATTCGTCGTGCTTCATTTTTGTCGATCTGACAAGCAAGCAAATGAGCCTTTTCACTGATTTGGTTATAGCTGAAGTTCGTTCGTATCATGCCCCTCCCCTGCTCAACTATCTTCAAGCAAAGGTTCTCAGCTATCAATCTGCAATATAGTTGCTTGGGTGATTTCGGTCAGATCAAAATAGCTCGGTGTTTGAAGGTAAAGCATATCGACTCATACGATTTTATTCAATTCAGCTCAATGGCTCTCTTTTCTCTGGATATCTAATAAGTGCTCTATCAAATTGGATCCAAACTTGTCCTACACATAAATGACAGACAAACAACAACATGATGAACAATCTCATCCTTTCAGCTTTAAGTAAGCTAGCTTGAATAACAAGAGGCTCGAATAACAAGTAAGAGAGACAAAATCAACCTCACATTAAAGTTTGAAATAGTTTCTAAATCACTGGGAGAAAATGTATTAAAAAAGTAAGAGTTTGTGCTGACCGGGAAAAAGTTATACCTATTTCTTAAAAGGAAAATATTTCCTACTACCCGGGTTGGAGGAAAACTCTTCAACCTTTATATTGTCATGGTATTAGTGGTGGATCTCATAACTCATAATTGCGGAGCTGACACTCTCGTAATTAATAATGACATACTTGTAGTAAACATTGATTCCACCAACCATTAACATCGTGTCATGTATACAGGTTGGAGGAAAGTCCTCCAACTCGGGTTCGACGAAAATATTATTTTTCTTAAAATTAAGTTTACCAGAACTGTAACATTCGTACTAATGAAAGTATAAATTACTTTATACTGATTGCATTTAAGGTTTGCTATTGATACTTATTTACCAACTCTCATCAAAATGACTACAAACAATAAGGTGAGGTCATCACTAAATAAGTCATGATTTATCTGTGGTATTTAATCAGTTTATGGTAACTATTTGAACTACAGAAAAGGACAATTACTTTAGGGTGACATTGTTCCAATTATCAAAGAGATGTAAATTTGCTGTTCCTGAGTTGAAGGGTAAACTTGTCCGATACGTAAAAGTTTGAGGGCGAAAAGAGTGGAGAGAACTGTTATTGTTTTCCGAGGAAATAAATAGGACCACTCGTTTTCATTTTCTGCATAAACGAATGAACAGTCGCAATCGATTATTATATTCCATAGAAATACGATGAAAAACAAAAAGAAAAAGAGAAAAATCATACTTACTCAACTCAATGAAGCGAGCGAGCGAGCTTCTTCTTCTTCTACTACTACTACCACCACCACCACCACGTATCGTATAAAAGCACTTGGTCTTCTTCTTCTGCAACTCCTCTGTCCTTCGCCATGGTAGACGAAATGAACTCTTCTAACTAACACCATTACAGTGGCAAGCAATCAAATTTCCTCTCCGAAACACTGCCTTGTCCCCAAATGGCTTCGGCGTCGCCTCCTCCGCTGCCGTCGCCGGACACGTCCTCCTCCGCCGAGGACCCCGCCGTTAAAGCCGTGATGAAGCGCTACGACGGCCTTGTCACTGTCCGGACCAAAGCGACCAAGGGCAAAGGAGCATGGTACTGGGCTCACCTCGAGCCGGTTCTTGTTCGAAATCCGGAGACCAACCTCCCCAAAGCTGTGAAGCTCAGATGCTCGCTCTGCGGCGCCCTTTTCTCTGCTTCAAACCCATCTCGGACAGCGTCGGAGCATCTCAAGCGTGGGACTTGCCCTAGCTTCAACGCCCATATGCGACCTGCTTCATCGTTTTCTCCGCCGCCGATATCGTCGTCAATGCCTTTCCCTCCTGCTCCGTTGCAGAACCAGAGAAAACGGAGTCAGCAAGTGGGTATTTCCTCTTCTTCCAGAAATCAGGTGAATAGCTATGAAATCAACGATAATAATTCTCTGGCTGTGGTCGAGTCAACTCGGAATAGTAATGCCGGGTTAAGTCCGCAGCATTTGGTGTTATCCGGAGGGAAGGAGGATTTGGATGCACTTGCGATGCTGGAAAATAGTGTTAAGAAGCTCAAGAGTCCTAAAACCTCTCCTGGTCCAGCTTTGAGCAAGGAGCAGATTGATTCTGCACTTGACTTTCTGGCAGATTGGTTCTACGAGTCTTCTGGGTCAGTTTCGTTTTCAGTCCTCAACCACCCCAAGTTTAGGGCATTCCTTAACCAGGTAGGGATGCCCATGGTGTCAAGAAGGGATATTTTAGGTAGCCGGCTTGATGCCAGGTTTTTTGAGGCAAAGAAAGAGTCAGATGACAGAATTAGAAGTGCAGCATTCTTTCAGTTATCCTCTAATGGTTGGAAGAGCAAATGCTGCTGTTGTAATTGTAGCTGCACGAGCTGTACCAAGGATAATCTGGTTAAATTTTGTGTTAATCTTCCGAGTGGAACCAGTGTGTTTGTCAAGTCATTGTACAGCGGTGGCTTGGTCAGTTCACAGTATGCTGAGGAGATCTTGCGGGAGACTGCAACGGAGGTCAGCGGTAGTAGCTTGCAGAGGTGTGTAGGATTAGTTGCAGATAAGTACAAAGCCAAAGCATTGAGGATTTTGGAGATTCAAAATCCGTGGATGGTTAATCTGTCTTGTCAGCTTCAGGGTTTTGTTTGTCTCATGAAGGATTTCAGCAAAGAACTTCCGCTTTTTTGGAATGTCACTGAGAATTGCTTGAAGCTTGCTAATTTTATTAATAATATGTCCCTGATTAGCAGCAGCTTCCAGAAATGCAGAATGCAGGAGCTCGGGTGGGGTGGCCTGATACAAGTCCCTTCAGATAAATGTGAGTGCAATAATAATAATGATAATATACTGACTGCTTTCGCAACGTTGGAGGATGTATTGAGCTCTTCACATGTGCTTAGAATGGTTTTGATGGATGCCTCTTACAAGTCAGTATGCATGGAAGATCCAACTGCTCATGAAGTTGGCCAGATGATTAAAAGTGAAGGGTTTTGGAATGATCTGGAAGCAGTATATTCATTAGTGAAGTTAATTAAAGGCATGGCTCAAGAGATTGAGGCAGAAAGGCCACTGATTGGTCAATGCCTCCCACTTTGGGAGCAATTGAAAGTGAAAGTAATGGAATGGTGTACCAAGTTCGATGTTGCTGAGGGGCTTGTTGCAAAAATAGTTGAAAATAGATTTAGAAAGAATTACCACCCTGCTTGGTCAGCAGCCTTTGTACTTGATCCGGTTTATTTAGTGAGGGACAGTAGTGGGAAGTATCTCCCACCATTTAAGTGTTTGACACATGAACAAGAGAAAGATGTTGATAAGCTTATAACCCGTCTTGCAGCTAGAGATGAAGCTCATGCTGCCTTGAAGGAGCTTATGAAATGGAGATCAGAAGGGTTGGATCCACTTTATGCCCAGGCGGTGCAAGTCAAGCAGCAAGATCCTGTGACTGGGAAAATGAAAATTGCTAATCCTCAGAGTAGAAGACTTGTTTGGGAGACATGTCTTGGGGACTACAAGTTGTTGGGGAAGATAGCCGTGAGGCTTATATTCTTACATGCTACATCATGTGGGTTTAAATGTAATTGGCCTTTCATGAAACAACTTTGTCTCAAGAGACCGCCTCGTGCAAGCTTAGAGAAGGCTCAGAAAGTGATATTTGTTGCGGCTCACTCAAAGCTTGAAAGACGGGACTTCTCTGATGACGAAGATAAAGATGCTGAACTATTCATTGCTGCAGGTAGTGAGGATGACATGCTCAACCAAGTCTTTGAAGATACAACCCAGGTGTAATGTTTTTTTGATTCATATATTATTGGTTGACTGTAGTTTTGCCTTTATTCCTCCTATGGGGTTCTAGGTTTGGTTATCTTGTGTTCTAAAGCTTGAAGTGAAAGTTGTAAATGGTCATGGAGCTTCTAGGATGGAAAGAGTTCATGCTTAATCGGATTGTCAGGTCTACTCTGGATTGTGCTTGCCTGTTCCTTGGATGTGTACAGTAGAGAATGCCTCCAAGGGAACATTTTTGTACGTGCAATCTGAGAGAAAATCCTGGATTTTTATCATATTATGTACTGATTTAGTGCAACATGAGTTTTAATTTCTGTATGAAATTTACATTCCTGCTGTTTTTCAGTAGGATTTTGTAAGTATGTTAAAAAAGGATTACTGATATGATGCCAGTGTGCTTAATTAAGTTTCTATTTGCCTTTGAGGAGGAATGCTACATCTACAAAAGAGTTAACAGCTATTTTATAATATATTTCTTTATTTTGGATGTATGAGTAGAATGAAATGTGTGGTCTGTAGTGAAATAAATTTGCATCCTATTGGTCAACCGTTAATCTCTAAAAGCAAGACCCAACCACTGTTGCTTGCTTTTCTCAGCTAATACTTTGCTGCTCCAATACTGTGTTTCATGTTATACACTGTTCATCATAGCAGAACTTTATTAACTGGAACGAAGTTCAGGACTCTTAAGCAACCTTTGTTTCAAGCTAGCTAGAGATATGTTGCATGAGGTTTGTGATAATTTCTTTTAGCCAATATCAATTTCTATCATAGTTGCACTTGTATCTCTTCAGTGAGTTGCTCAGTGATGATTTCTACTTTGCTAGATCCATGTCCATGATTATTTGAATTATTGTTGCATGTCATTATACCTTCTGCATTTCTAAAGAGTTTTTCACGCAAAGTTTGAAGAAAAGCAGCAATGTAATGAATCCCTTATCACCTTTTGTGGGGCTCTGAGAGTGGGGAATAAAACAAGAAAAAATAAATGTTGATCCTAGAGTTACAACCCCCACCCCCACAAATAAATAAATAAATAAATAAACAAAAATGAATGTTCAAGCATGCAAATTATCCTGCAGCTCAAAAAGGTGACTGTTACTAGGGTGCAGATAGTACTAGTCAATGACTCCTTATAATGTCTTTTGTTGCAGAATTGAGCTCTCTTTCTTCCATTTAGAATATGTGAAAACTGGATTTGATTCACTTCTCCTGTCAGTCGAGCACAAGAGAATTTGGAAGCCGGACTTTGGTGCTGAAGGAAAACTTGTCAATGGCACAGCATAGTTGTGTCCCCTGGAATGGATTGCCTGGTTTTGAAGCTGAGAGCCCCACACAATGAGTGGATGTCTCTATCTCAGTGATTTTGATGTCTTGGTCAAGAAAAAGTAAGGACAAAGAGCCTTTGTTTCCATCAACCCTCTCTCAATCCTCAGTTGTTTGCTAGTTTTTAAAATTCTTGCACACCATCATGTTTCTTGATCAAGTTATTCAGATGTTCAATTTATCACGACTCTCTTTACCTTAACCTGTGACATTTTCAAACTGTGATATCAAGGCTGAAACTTGAGCTTGGCTATCTTATCAGGTAGGGTATCCATAATTGCTGTAAAGTTTTGAGCAAAGTGGAAGCAAAGCGGCTTTGTCGGATACATAACATGGAAGCAAAGGGTCATTGCAAGAAACATCCATTAGGTGAGAGTTGACTGACTCTATTGGGAGTGTGTTATGCATGCATGGCACAGTATAATACTAGTACATTACCACATGAAAATCAGGTCACTGCTTCTGCTTGCTATTTCTCATATCCAAGTATCACACATTCATGTCTGATACATACAACTTTGCATGTACACAGGAGAAGCATGAAAGTGGACATGACAAAAATCTAAGTTGGATTCAAGCAGCATGATCTGTTCATATGCCGTAACATGTTGAGAACTCAAGATGGTTTCCATTCTGGTGTTGCGTAAACTTCAGAAGGTAAGGGGGAAACAAGGTTAGTGGTTGAGGTCTTTTCTGAGTGAACTTCTCTAGGGCAAAACAGTGCTCAGCTTTATAGTAAGACCATACTTAATACCTTTGCTTTGATCCACTAATTTCGGTACTACGAGTCTCTTTTACTAATATATATCATACCCCATCATTCTCCTCCATCCTCATGGAATCTCATAAAGCAGTTTGGATTTTGAAGTACCAACACCCAACTCTGCCCCCACCCTCACCTGCAAAAAAGCAGTGAAGGGGCTGTAAAAAAAGGAAAAAAAAGGTGGAAAGATCAAAACTTTAATAGTTACATGTACAAAACTGGGTAAAACAAAGTGGGTAATAGAGAAATTTAGCTGGTTTTATGTAGATGAGTTGACTGTAATCTTGTCTTGTTGGGGTTTATGTTATGTTATGTTGCTGTTTTTGTTACTTGAGGTTTGGTGGAGGTGTCGGCAAGGGTAAGGAATACCGACTTCTCACCAACTAGAAGAAGACTTTCTTTTCTTTCACTTGTAAGGTATAGAGATAGAGAGAGCTCTAAGCTGATATTATTATTGTTATTATTATTATCATCTGCATTTTTTATTATTTATTCCACTCAATTCTGTTGTTAAAAAGAGTAAGAGATGCATAATCATTACTAGTACTCGACACAACCACTACTCTTTCTACAATTATCTCCCCCACTTTATTATTATCTCTATATGCTTTCTCATCATTACGTCTTTTCCTTCCACTTTCACATTTTGAATTTGATTTTTTTTTCTTTTCATGCAAGAATTATGATGCTAGAGGTACAAAGACCCACACAATGAATTCGATACATGTAATGACAAGGATTGATGTAGTGAGTAATATTCTTTCATGGTTTTTAATTTTTAGTAGGAGTAAGATAGTATATTTCACTTTTGTAGGGTTGTATTGTCTGTAATTTTGTTTAAAGTTCCATCCTGTAGTCCATTGTGATGCAATCAAGTGACATGCTGGTTATTGTCTTAAATTTGCAGGAGTAAATTGATCATTTTTTCACCGACTTGCCATAAAAGGAGTACCAATGATTTTTGCAGTGGGATGAGAAGAAGGTAAAGTAGAAGAAGAATCAAGTAATTGACTGCACATAAAGAATGGGAATAAATAAATATGAGACCCAACCAAAGAAAATAAAGACAGTAATGGTGGGACTTAAGTGGTGCAGCTTATGAATTAGAGTAAAAGTTACTGATGTACGAATTCGCAACTCGGCATGCTTGGAGCTTGATTGCAAAAAATTATGTCATACGATCCAACTCATTTTTTCCCCTCAAGACTCTTGATAACCAATGGTCATGTTTGAAATTTTTTTTGTAAAGGTGATCTTGCTCACACCTTATTTTAAGTGGGGGTTCTCTTAAAATTGGGTAAATTACAATTATCCTCATGAAGTTTAATGAAACCTTCAGTTACTCTATTGATCGTTTGTAGTTTTAGTTAATTGTTACAGATTTTAGATGTAATTGCATCAACTATACTTCAAAACAGTCAATTGGAGGTCTGGGTACACCTACATCATGGTAGCATGGTCTCGTATGCGTTGCTACGGCCTAAGTTCATCTGTGTTGTTGCGGCGGTCTAGTGACAATGATGACAGGCAGAGGTGATCGGTTGAGGAGGAAGAAATAAGAGAAATTAAATGTTGGGGTTAGTGGTAAGAATAGTACTTAACCCTAAAATTCTTGATGATCAACTAAGATTAGAAACAATTAAGGGGGATAATTAAAGGTTTCACTAAATCATAAGGGGGTAACTAATGGTTTTTTTAAAATAGAGGGGGTAAATAAAAGATTTCATTAAACCACATAGGGTTATTTATAATTTACCCCTTAAAATTAAAATTTTGTTCCTGATAGAGGAAATTAAACTCAATACCTTAGTTAAAAAGAGAGAAACTACACATATTATTTGACTTTGAACATCGAAATGTCAGAAGAAATGAAATTATAAATTAAATGCTGAATAAGAAACGCACTATTTCTTTTAGGGACAAAGGTAGTACTATTATTAAATTCTACTGCATGTACTCTTTGTCTCACTAATTACTAACTTATAATTACCCTTGTTGATACTCCCTCTAAGTTGATATGCATGTGGATTAAAATATGTATTGATTTGAGGGTAATAATGTAAAATATCATATAAATAAAAGTAATTTTTTTAGTGGGAATAGAAAGTAAGGCTAATAAACAAATTATGTAAAAAACTTTCCATAAAAAGAAATGTATCAAATATTTTGGAACATCCAAAAAATGAATAAGGGTTGAAAGAAGTATTAACTCTTTGTAGGAAGATGTTAAAAAGTACAGTTACACAAAGAAGAAGAAGGGGATTTTGAAGGAGCCCCTGCTATAAATCATGGTTAAAAGAACTGTACCTTCTCTAAATCCCAAAATAGCCATCAAGTTGTATTTTTTTTTGTACAAATAAGTTCTTTTACTATAAATACTTATTATTCTCAACCCTTTAGTTTTCAAAATAAACTAAAAAATTTATTCTTTGTTTAAAAAATTATGGATTATCATGTTTGTATAATTTTAACGCTGCATCTGTAATTTAAGTAATGGTTTAACCACTGATTTAATTAATCAAACCGTTTGAACCTTTAACGATTAAATTTACGGTTCAATCCACATTCCGGTTTTTAAAATCATGCTAGAAACCCACAAATATGAAAACATCCAAGTATGAATGTTAAAGTTGTACTATATCACGTAACAAGGAGATAATTCGGTGAGTAACAAGGAGAGGGAGATTATATATTTAAAGTATTACACCTTTTACTGTGGTAATTGATTCAATTATTTGATTTTTTAGCCACCTCGATTTAGTTTTAAACTGAGAGGATTTGTTAGACATTTATAAACCATGAAATTTCATATTACTTCTGTCCTTTTTTTATTGCAACGTCTGGTTTTCCATATTTTAATCTATGATTTCATTTTTCAAATTTTTTTAAATAATATTAGATTACAATTTTTAGCAAACAACAAAAATTTAATGTAACTGGTTTATAAACATATTTTTTTTTTGTATTTTTTTACTTCAATCAATGTAGATAAATTGAAAGTAAATGGATATCAAAAGTCAAAATGTTGTAATAAAAAAAGGAGGGACACACACATATATATATATATATATATATATATATATATATATATATATATATATATATATATATGGATGATCCTGGGGCTTGCCCAGCTCTTCTGTTGGCAAGTTTTCTAGTCCAAATCCCGAGTAAATTCCTTTTATAGTCCTGTAAAAATAATTATTGTCATATTTTAAAATTTTGTCATGTTATAGTCCTATTCAAGGTTTTGTGTTCTAGTTTATTCCTTTCCGTCCGTTCTTATCGTTAATTACAACGGATCTGAATTAAATTACTCTTTCACCCTTATAAAATTTGTTACTCTAGTCCTTAACTTACGTTTCCCTAAACTTGTAGGCTCAAAGTTTAATTCACACAAAAAAAAATCACAGTCCAATTTCCACTACCCAAAACATACTCTCTCTCTCTCTCTCTCTGAATTTTAAGAAAGATTTTAACAGATCTGGATTTCAAGCTTGGTGTTGAAAACGCTGGTGGTCCAGGTGAGGCAGAAGATTCGGCGGTCAGTTTGTAGCGGAATAGCTTTGCGTCGGAGAAGATCTCCAGCCTAAAGGAACAGGTCAAGGACATGGTTTCCAGCGCTACTCTAGGACACGTCGCTGTGAGCCGTGAGATTTTTGGCGAGGATTCTGTTCATGAGGTGGTGGAGGAGATTTGTTCTAGCCTTTCGGCAATCTTTTCCGACAAGAGAGATAGCGTCAACGGGTGGATCTGGCCAGTTAATTGATCTGAGGATGCATCTGGTGAGATTCGATGAAGGTGTGATTCGAGTCCGTCAGAAATTGGAGTAGTGGCGACATGGCGCCGAGATGAACCAGCTGGATTATCAAGTAGCGTCGGCCGATGCATAGCTGGAGGATCTCCGCCGCTTGTTCTGATCCGCGCACTGAACGACGGGGACCACTGCAATTTCCTTCTCTTTTTCATATTTAACCTCCATAAAACAAAGAATCAACTTCAAAATCCAAACTCAACTAAAAAACAGGGATGAAATGAAATCCATAAACTTGAAATCAGTAAATGAAGTACCCAAAACTCAACTTCAAAATCCATAAGCTGGAGGGGCTCGACCGGCGGAAGCAGCATCAGAGATCGGAGTGACTCGTCAAATTATTATTTTTTTGAATTGCAAGTGACTCGTCAATTGAGTGACACAAACAAGACATTTCTCTAGTCTAATAAGGTTGAGAGAAGAACAGAGCTGAAACAGAGATTATCGGAGTTGGAGAACTTTTCTCTGGTCTTATCGGAGTTGGAAACCAGCTTTTGTATGGCTTCTGGTAGAACAACAACTCTGCACTTTTGCATCGATTCACGGTTGTAGGTCATGAGTGAGTTTTTTTTTTGCGTGAATTAAACTTTGAGGTTAGAAATTTGGGGAAACATAAGTTAGGGACTAGAGTATAATTTTTATAAGGGTAATATCGTCATTTCATTTGGATCCGTTAAAGTTAACGGTAAGAATGAACGGAAAGAACTTAAATGAAACACAAAACCCTTGAATATGACTATAACAAGACAAAATTTTAAAATATTATCAGAATAGGACAATAATTGTTTTTACATGACTATAAAAGGAATTTACTCTCCAAATCCCATTATACCCATAGCCCAATCTAACAATTCTTGTTTACAAGGATTAAGTATGACTTATGATATTTTGATTTACAATTCTTATATCTCCTTTGATTGAATTCTTGATGGAGTATTATGTAAGAATTATGTTTTAATTTAATAAAAGTTTTAACTATTATTGATTTTTTTCTCACTCACCTAACTTTTAAACCCTAAATCCGCCACTACATATATTTATATATGTACAACAAATTGTCATTTGGAGAACGTATGTACCTGCATGAGAAGAAAGCGCCAAGGTCCAAGATAGACTATGAAAGAACAAAATGCACGTGACACATAACTAACGGCCCATGCTAAGTGATCTGGTGCTAATTATCGGCAGAAAGCACATTTAATTGAAAAATTATACCACAACATGAAAATTGAACACTTTTTTATATAAAAAAACAAGAAAAAAAAAAGAAGAGGCCATTTCCTTTACCGTCCAATTAAAAAAGATATCTTTAGTTTTGCACTTGCTTAGGCTTTACAACATCAAATGGGTAAATATATATAGGGAAACTGATTTTACAACCCTCACACACACACACACACACACACACACACACACACATATATATATATATATATATATATATATATATATATATATATATATATATATATATATTCATGGTTCCCTCAAGTCCAAATATCAGATGGGGACTTAAACAAACTCTTCTTCATCCATCTTTTAAATACGAAACTCTTCTCCAAAATTTATATTGTGCTAGTAGTTATTGTAGGTAGTAGTGATGGATGGCACTTTAAGGTGGTTTACTTACTGGTAATTATTAAAACTGGATGGCAAAAAGTACATTTATATTATAATGTGCTAGCTAGCTAATTCAATCATCATGTGGGTTTGTGACGTTGAAAGTTTACCATCCCAATTTATTCTGTATAATTACACCACCACGTACGGGCGACACAATTATACTTTCGACAACTTAATTACCTCATTGAGTATATCTTTAATTGTTATACCTTCTTTGACTCGTTTCTTCGGAAAACAAGAGGCTGGTAATTTTAAAACCTACATGCTCTTTCAACTCGACTTGCCAAATTGTTCAAATAAAAGGAAACAAAAAAAAACTCCATAGAGCAATCTAACATTATTGTTCCATCCTTTAGTGGATTGCTCCAAAGATCATTCCAAACCATTGATGGATATATGATCGCTGCATTGCAGTGACTAAAATGTCAATCTTAAAATTTTGAACAAAGTTAAAGGTTAAATGTGTAATTATTAGGGTTATTTTGTAAATTTTCAAAAAGATTGAAGATAGTTTCTCAACATTCCCGGATGACAAAACCGGTGCTTGTGTTGTGATCCACATTGATCTTGGATTAATCATGGATTGGAGCCTGCCTCAACAAGGGCCTATCCACATTGCGCATCTGTTCTTCTGGAAGGCCCATATACTCCAGTTTCCAACCGGCCATTTTTCTTTTCTTTTCTTTTCTTTTTAAAAAAAAGATTTGGGTAAATTGCAAACAAATTTAAATGATGAGTTACAGTTGTAGTGTCTGACAGCTGATTCTCCCACGTACAAAATTTCTGTTGTAATAAGTGAAATCAGTAATCCACCACAAAAAGCAATGCGACTATGATTGTAAAACCATCAGATGAATTAACGGTAAATGGTTGAGGTTAGTATTCATAATTTAATTATTATGTTTAAATGTATATTGTATGTCATTTAAAAAGTAACCTAGACTTGTGTGTAAATAGAGGTTATTTTGGATCAAACCGGTTTAAGAATGACATCAAGGGTATTTGGTCATTTGAACAAAATATAGTTGGGAAGTATCAAATTGTGATTTGAGAGGTTTAAAATCATATTATAAACTAACATGACAAGTTTTAGAACCAAACTATGTATAGTTTGGGAGAACGAGCAATGTTAGTGCTTATTGATATAGTTGTAACATTGAGAAGTTTAAGGACCTTATTGGCTTAGCATTATTGGTCAAAGTTGACCATTAAAAGAGGAGATTGGGTATGGGTTATGGGCTGAATTTGGATGGGTTAGGACTAGATATAAAAATGGCATATATAAGGGTGTCCCAACTTCTCTTGTGGGACCCATACACAACCAAATGAGCTTATCTTCCTCTTCTCCTCTACGTGTTTTTCTACGTGTTCTGCTGATGAAGAGCAATTTCATTTCTAGCAACCCTCTTCTACGAAAAACTCATAGCTAAAACCCTACCCAAGCCAAATCTCTCAAATTTCTTCAAGGAAAAATGTGGTTTATGAGCAATCAACTATAGTGAAGTTTAATCTCACCTTTGATTGAGGTAATTAGTTCTTCTTCTTGTGATTGAGTTTAGAGAAGATGAACCTACTGCCCTAACTGATTTTCTACGAATTTATGGCTTTTTGGAAGTAATTGTGGTGCTAAATGATGTTATGGAACATCATAGGGTCATAAGGGAGCATGTGTTAGCTTATTTGAGCTTCTATGAACTTTTAGGTTTTGGGCAAGGCATAAATCTGAATTTGGAAGTTGCCCAAGGTTAAATTGTTGTTTAATCTTGATGCTAGATTGCTTAATTATGTGCCTTGATGATCATTTAGGCACAAGGAAGTGAGGTTGCACACAAGCTAGGAGTGTTGAGTTATAGTTGTGTTTTTGCAAGGTTTTGCTCCAAGGTAAGGGGTTTCTAACATGATGCACTCAATTTCTCTATGCCTTATATGTGTATTGAGATGTTAAGGATGAGATATGAATGAGTTGTTAAGCTTTGGTTGGGTAAAATGAAAGTTTGGTGAAGGTATACACCAAATAAGCACAATTTGTGTATGTCAGATTGTAGAGGTAATCTGAGCCGTTTGGCTTGCTTAAAAATCCTAATTTTTAGTCTGAGATATTCTAGAGAGAATGAGGAACAAGTGGGATTTTACGGTTTGTGATTTGGAGTTGTATTGAGTGAGTTATGGATATCCAAAGTGGGTACTCCAAATCAGGCCAAGGCTCAACAGTTGAAATGCCTCCCAGCGATCTCCAGCGATCGCTGGGAAGGACCTGATGCTCGCTGAACCTACAAAAATGACCCCCAACAATCTCCAGCGATCTCAAGCGCTGAGAAGGACCTTATGCTAGCTGAACCTACAAAAATGCCTCTCAACGATCTCTAGCGATCTCCAGCGATCGCTGGGAAGGAGCTGACGCTCACTAAACCTATAAAATGCCTCCCAGCGATCTCTAGTGATCGCTACCGCAATATAGAAATCCATCTCTAACCTTTGACATTTTCCCTTTTTGCCAAATTGGCACAAAATCATAACAACCTGCAATAATACATTTTTTTATGAGAATGTTTATATAATCATTGTAGCCTAATGAGCTGAGGTCAACCAAAGTAGTTTAACAACTCCTGCACAAAACAAGAGTAAAATGCGAGATAATACTTGCTAGTTTTCTTTATACTTTCTAGAATTATTTTGTGAAGTTTGATTGCAGGATTTGATACTTTAGTTCTATATATTATTTCTCCATGATGCATGTTTAATTACTTGGATAGTTCATGCGTCATTCTCTTGATTACGGAATCACGGAATATCTGTGACATGCTTTGCTTAGACATAAGGGAGTATTAATAGACCACAGAGTAATTAGGCTAGATTTTGTTGTGAAGCGACAAGTTGCAACGGATTTAGGAAGAAGATAGATCACTTAAATTATTAAAGTGAAGCGACGACTTGTTTTAATCTACTTACATGCTGAGAGTAATAATTGTAAGTAAAACTAAAGTGTCAATCTGAAAATCAAGTGGATCATTAATCCTAGGAAGTAGCTTAGTATATTGATTTATTCACTCTGCAATTTTCGTTAATTAGTTCATTAATTAATTCAACCAATCCAAAAATCAATCAATCATTTCTTTTATTTCCATATTTCATACACAAATTGCTACAATCACAAGTCCCTATGAATTCGATCCGGTACTCACCGATTTACTACTTGTCTAACCACTGTACACTTGCGGTGTTGCGACCACTTTCCCTTTCATGGTACAAGTTAGATTGCACAACACCATTGTTTGTGTTGTTCCAAAAAACCCTACACTTCCTCTGTCCTAAGTATGTTGTCACTTTTAACTTTTTTGTATAGATTAAGATTATTTTTTGTTATTAACTCATTTTACATAAACTTCCATTATTACCCTATTTCACTCCTTCTAACCTCTCACAACCCACCTCCTAGACCATCTCCTAGACCATTTGAGTGAGTGCATTGCAAGGATAAAAGTGAATTAAAATAAAACAAAAGTGAAAAAATGTCATTTCATTTGGAAAAAAAATATTTTGATGTTGTGACAACCAAGACGGAGGGAGGGTAATTATCAAAAATCCTCCTGAGATTTACTATATTCTCCACTTTGCCCCCGCATTTTTGGAATCCTCCTTTTCCCCTTGAGGTTTGGATTAATATATAAAAACTCCTTTGGGTCCAACTTCCGTCACTTCTCCGTTAGTGGAAAGCCAAAAAGACTAGACTACCCTTTGACTAAAACTAACCCAAATTCTGGAGACAAGCTCTAACAAGTAAAAATTCTCCGCGCCAAATCCATCTCCCTTCTCCACCATCTTCTCGCCAAATTCCTTCACATTAACTCTCAAATTATCACCTTCCTCCTCACACATCACTTCCATCACTCTTGCAAAGCTCAGCCTTACCATCAGAATAAAACAAAGACACAAACAAAGAATGGCTTCAACATTCGCTGCAGTAACAAGGAAGCAGTGACTCCCTTAAAGCAAACTAATCCTAAACCCAAAAATAAACTGTATAATGATTTCATGATAAACACATATGCTAGAAAGTCAACTGCAAAATTTTATACAAAGAATGAAGGTTGAATAAATTTAATTAATTCTACGAATCACCCATAAATAGGGGAAATCGAAAAACCAAGTTAATTATAGACCTCATCTGCCTTGTAGATCTCCCCATGCCCCTCTACCTTGTAAACCTTATCCGCATTTTAGAACTCGACATTCACAGTCACCGGCGTTGAACCGAAGAATAACTCGTGTCCGCACCGTCGAATCTCTCGGCCAATTGACAAGCACTACACAGTCACCATCTTCTTCGCCAAGCCACCCCATGAGCACACCATTCGACGGTGGATCTCGTCACTAAAATCTGGAGGCTCGTGACAAAGTTGAAATCAGTTAGTGAAGGTTGGCTGAGGGCGATTCCTAGGCATGCGGGAGGGTAAGGTGAGGGGTCAGAAGGGCGGTGCAATTTGTGCTGGGATAGGGGCTGGGTGGGGCTAGTGTTTTCATGAATGATGGGTTTTGCCGTTTGGGGCTAGTCAGATGCGTTGGGGATGAGGGTAGAATGAAAAGAATTAAATGTGTAGCTAAGGGTATTTTCGGGTTCTCAATTGTATTCGCATGTGGGTCCCACTCATCTAACGGGAGAAGTGACGAAAGAGTTAAATCTCAAGGGGGGTTTTTCTATATTAATCCAAACCTTAGGGGGGGAAAAAAGAGGATTCCAAAAATACGGGGAGTAAAGTGGAAAATATAACAAATCTCAGGGGTTTTTTTTTTTGATAATTACCCAAAGGAGGGAGTATTACACATCACTAACCAGTATCCTCAGCCAAAAGCAGGAACAGAAGCTAAGGTTGGTGTTATTCTCAAGCATCAAGAAGATGAATACACACACACACACACAGTAGGGAGAAAAAAAACGAACCTTATTGTAGCTCTGTTTATTCCGTAATCATGTGTTTCTTTGTTTAGCGATAAAAGAGTTGAAAAAGTGGAGTGAAAAAGTTGAAGGAAAGGAATATGTACATAGGAAAAAACAGCATCTACTGCATTGCTGCAAGTGGAGATCATACCAGGAGCAAAGCAACTTCAAATTGGGTCAATAGAACTACTACTCATCTCTGACCGCCGCACAATCTGCCTCCATCAGTCCATTGCGTATTTGATCAGTGATATCCCTCACATGACCAGGGCCATGAGGTATAAACACGGTAGTGTTTTTAGATGCGTTCCCAAGGTCCTTGATCGTGTCAAAGTACTGGGTGATCATAATCAAATCCATCACCTCCTTCGCTGAGGTGCCCTCCACCTGGTGTGAAAAGTTGACAATGTTCTCTCTCAAGCCATCGGTAATTGCCTGCCGCTGCCTGGCCACACCAATGCCACCAAGGTACTTCGCCTCAGCTTCAGCTTCAGCCTTCTTCACTAGTAGCACCTTCTCAGCCTCTCCTTTGTACACACTGGCTAGCTGGAGCCTTTGAGCTGCAACACAGAAGCAACAATCACTGGTTAATGTTTATGGTTGGAAACCCGGGCATTTGGTCTAGAAAGATGAATAAATTCATAATGTTTTGAAAAAAATGTAACAAACTGGCATATAGCATACAGGCTGCTGACAGATAGTAACACCAACAACGGAATCAAACAGCGAACAAGATTCATGCTCCTAATGAATGACTGAACTAATGGCGAGAGCCATCACAAGCAGATAAAAGGCAGTGATCAATCGCTCATTGCCATTGTTGTTCTTTACAACTTAATGGGAATGGATTGAGATGTGGGATAATTATCATAAATAAAAATTCCTGTCCATGCTAAAGACTTGAGCGCTTGGTTTTATTATAGGACAAGCGGTAGAAATTACTTTATAGGCTAAAATACAAGATGAAAGGGATGCAGAGGGCAATGATAATGATGGGGATCAGCAAAGTCTTTTACCTGCATTTATCTCATTCATAGCCTTCCGCACAGCAGGGTCAGGTATAATGTCGACCATCAGTATCTGTTCTATGCTATATCCATATGCTCCCATCACCTGAAAATAGATAACTTTTGGTATAAGCCCCCATCCAAGTAAAAAAAAGAGAAGGTAAGTCGCTAAAAACTAAGGAAATACTTATTATTCAGACATGCACGCCAGTGGCATTTGGTCAAAGGACTGAAACATTTGAGGTAGCACATGGAAAGGCCAGGTTCTGTCTAAAGTAACCGTTCTTGGAACAAAAACAAAGTTATGTCTGAATTCCCTCCCATAGATGAAAAGCCAGAGAATCGACATTGCAAATAATCTAATTTACAAGTAGTTTTTTCAGCATATGTGATTGATATTTTTTTAGTTTTTACAATACAGCCAAATAACTTTTCTTCAAAGTGTTTTTCTATTGTGTTTCATTAAAAACCTAGAGATTCCCACTCTAAGATTCCTCGACAAGGTCCAATACCAAAGCGTCAATGCCAAATCAAAAATAAAAAAGTCCAAAAATACAAGGTCTTGATAAAATAAATAAAAAGTATATACTATAAGACTTGAGAAACAAGAAAACAAAGCCAGGAAAGTACCTTCTCAAGCTCCTCCAGCACAGCTTTAGCAACCTCTCCCTTTTGTTCAAACAGGTCGTCCAAAGACATTCGAGGAACATGAGCTCGGACCACTTCAGCACAGAAACCATACAATCAGTGCATAACAATTACAGTCATGTAGGGTATATGATTATTACTAGAAAAAGCAAAACACATCAAGTACCGGCAAGTACACTCACCATCAAACACATAAGCCTGGATTTGCTCCTCGGGGTTTTGCAGCTCATAAAACGCATCATCAGCATTTTCTCTAACGATCCGGTACTGGATCGAACAGACTAATTGAACAAACACGTTGTCCTGCAAATGAGACATCGACAATTTATAACTACGAATTCATCAATCGAAACTGGAGAAAACAAGGTTACAATCGAAATTCACTCGATTCCAATGAACCACTAAAAGAAAGCAAGGGGAAAACACGAAATTCACTTAAATCCGTGAAGGATCCGAGAAAGATAACAGAAATCCTTAACTCGTAAGCAAAATAAGAAGGTGACCTTGGTTTTGGTCTCGATGCGAACATCAAGTGAAGAGATTCGTGTGGAGAGGATGCCGGCAAGACACTGGCCGGTGAAGGGGTTGAAGAAGTGGAAGCCTGGCTCGGCCAACTTCTCGAAGCGGCCCCACCGCTGCACCACACCGATGGTCGCCTGATCAATGCAGCCGCAGAAGATCGCGTTCCCCATCAGCGATTTCGATCTCTCGCTCCGGGTGTTTATCCTTCTGAAGGGGCAAAGGTGAAAATCAGTCTCGGCTGTGTCTTTTTCGACGCGCTTCTTCTGTTTGAGTTTGATACGAGTCGGCGACTCATCATCATCCTTCCTTCATTGAAGAGGTCAAGAGGCGCTTCCCTTCATCCCTCTGCTCGCTGTCCTGCGAACGGCCACGAAGTTAGATATGATCAAACAAGTGCCTGTAATATGTTAATGTGTACACTATGAGACTAAACTTTGAACTTGCGCTCTCTTAGAAACATGTATGACAATCACAACTCACATGCCTTTAGTCTTCATGCCAAATTCATGAATCACAAACCTTAACATCAAGAGTTAATCGTGATAAACGTAATTCTTTCTTGTTTGAGTAATAGTAATTAAGAAATAGTACATCCCTCGTGTGAAAATTGTTGGGTATGGTGTTTAAGCTTATGGCTTTTTCTATATTGATATTGATAATCCATTCATCTCAAAAAATAGGGTAAATTAAAAAAAATCTATTGAGGCTTAGTGAAACCTTTACATTTTCCCCTTTATTTCTGAAAATCTACAAAAACCCTCCCTTGAGTGTTAGTTGATTGTTAGATCTTAGGGTTAATTACACTCATTGTACCCTAAACCCTTTTAACCCTAACAATTCTACGCTAAAATTTTCTACCATAACATTTCTATACTAAAATCTTCCCTTTCCCACTCACCCCACCTTCCTTCCCATCGGCCACCTTCCACCTTCCGGCCATCACGAATGACTGCAAGTGACCCTTAGGCCACCATTTATAGCTTCCCCCCGAGATCAAGCCTCACCCCATTCCTTTCTCGTTGCTCTTGCCAACGCGACTCATACAACGGATGGTTGACCATAATCTGGACACTTCGTTACAGACAAAAGGTCATAGGCTTGGGTGTAGTGTTTGACGGGCAATAGGGCACTCAACTCGTCGAAGGATGAGGTGTGTCCGAATAGGCTCGCACTCGGCAACCTAGGGCTTGTACACTGTGGTTTAGGGCTTCCGCAAGATGGTTGGTCTCGTGCACGGTGTTTCAAGGCTTGTGTGTAGTGCCGAAGGGCGACCAATGTGGAGGGAGGTAGGGTGAGAAGAAAGGGAAGAGTTTATGGTATAACTGTTAGGTTGAAACTAATAGGGTCCAATTAGAGTAATTAATTCTAAAATTCTAACAATCGATTAAAGGGGTTACCATAGGTTTTTGAAATAAGCGGCTAATTGAAGGTTCCCCAAAACCTTGGGGAGGCTTTTGTAATTTCCCCAAAATATATCTTGTGCCACTCTTAGAATTGTTGTAAAGTGAAAGGTGTAAATAATTATGCAAGATGAATGTTTAAATGAAAGAGATAATGTCGGTCCTGAGCATCTAGCCTAGCAGTTATGCTCCTTAGACATGAAATGGAGATCTTGAGTTCAAGCCTCCACAATCTCCATCTCCTACCCCCAAATATATCAAAGAAAGAGATAGTATAGTAGGGAAGTAAATGTGAGAGTAGTGAGGTGGAATAAATATGAGAAAGTTCATTAAGAGGATACATAAGCAGTATTTGGGTTTTTATATAAAAACTGTAATAATTCTTGATGGATGGTACTGGAGTACTAAAGTTTGTAAAAATATCCTAAAAATAATATAGGTTGTTGGTTGCCTCCCTCAAAATCAGATTTCATGCAAATCTGACTTTGACCAAATAATGGTCAAATTGACAAGTAATTACTTAGGTTCGTATAATGAGCAAATGAGCCCTCAAATCACATACTCACTCCGTCCCCGAAAGATTGGTAGATTTGTTTGGACACGGAGATTAAGGTGAATGTAAGATA
Source organism: Stellera chamaejasme (assembly GCA_024586325.1). Taxonomy (NCBI): domain Eukaryota; kingdom Viridiplantae; phylum Streptophyta; class Magnoliopsida; order Malvales; family Thymelaeaceae; genus Stellera; species Stellera chamaejasme. Next base: position 3,627,828 of record CM044982.1, on the reverse strand, counting down.
TATGTTTACTTAATTGTCCCTTAGTTGAGAGTGCACAAAAAACGAGGTAGAAAAAGTAAAGGTAAAGTGAGGATAGTTTAGTAACTTTGAGAGTGAGAAGTTTCCTTTTAAGGAAAATGATCAATTTTCCTGGGACAACCCAAAAAGGAAATGTGTACAATTTTTCAGGGACGGAGGAAGTACTTGCCTTTCTCCTCCCCATATCAACATCTTGGTAATATTTTCTTTTCAATATCAAATTTTTTGTTTGACGATGAACACAACTATATAGATAAAATATGAACATTAATCTATTACTCCCTTGATATAAGCTAATTTTGTATGTCAAGATAGTAAGGAAAACATTAATAAATTAACTGCATTAAAATTAAGACTTACTCACTTGATCCATGAAAGAATGTTTAAAATTTCCTGCCAGGAAGTCATTAGAAGAATGTCACATCGCATTACTAGAAATATTTTGCATATTAGTATAATTTTATCTTAATATCTTCACTTTCACTAGTTTGTTAACACTCTCTCCTCCTTTGGCTTACTGTTTTATTTTATTACTTTCTATCTCTACTTTTTTAATGAATGGAGACGTATTAGATAAGGGGTAAATTCTCATCAAAAAAAGAAAGAAAGAAAGAAAGAAAGAAAATGGATAAATTATAACTAAAAGTTAATGTCTCGGTTGATTTATTAGTGTGGAAAATCATTCTTTTAAAGCTGGAACTAACTCTTGATAGCTTTTCTCAAAATTCTCACACACTCTTAATAAGCTCATGTTTCAAAGAAAAGAAGAGAAAAACAACACGTTAAATAATGAAAGGGGAAACAGAAAATCAGGGCAATTTAAAAAATGGGCTGGTAAAAGAGCTGATTTGCTGAAAGAGTAAAAGAAAACCCCAAGCAAAGGCCAAAGAGGTGGACTTGGGAGGCAACTGCTGGCATATGTTTGCATGCAGACATGTTGCAGCAGAATCTGCATGCCCACAACTTGCCTTTATCTCATGCACTCCCCATTTCTCATTTCTCCGCTCATCAATACCTTCCTTCCATTTTCCTCCTCCTTTCTTTTTCTGGTGCACAACACTAACACGTTAGGGGGGGCAAAAAAGAAAACAAGAAGAAACATTCAGAAATGAAGACCATACTTTGGATTATTAATTTAATCAAGCTACGTGCACATCACATCCTCTCTTCCACAGAAGAGGATCTAATTACGTGTATAATTCATAAGACAACCAGAGGACAGGAAGGTATATAATAGAAATGGGTTAAGCGTTTTGTGATGATTGAATATAGCCAAGTTGGATTTAATCTAGATCTGTTGTTTGCCTTCTAGGGGAGCAACGCAAGAATCTTGCAGTTGACAGCTAATTAATCACTTTTTTAAATGCCTGCATGCATTAAGTATAACAAGAGTACAACTGGGTACACAAATTATCTAAAGTGCTAACCTGTTTTTTAACACAATTTCAGAGGACAAAACACTTAATGTACAGTAACCATTTTGGGGAGAATCTATCTAAGGTGAAGAAACCAAAGGATATGGTGCATGAACCTCTCCTCATGTCAGGAAACATCATGTCACATTCCTGGATAACAAGTAGTTATAGAGGGGATGCACTACGGCAAGGGGTGGGGCAGTTTTATGCTCAAGTGCCTTGCTTGCCATGCATCCCAACATTATGAGAACACATGTTCATCATTCATTCATGACGAACAACTCTCACACAGACACACAACCCTGAATCTAAGGACTCGCTCAAACTTCTTTTAATTGTCAAAATAACTACTAATTTAGAGATACATGACCAGCATACACTAGTATAATCCGGATTGTTTTTGTTGGTGTAAATGTACTACTAGCTTGCTAGTGTATAGGAGTATTTTTCCTTCTTCTGGGCAGATTCCAAACCTCTAGCTAGCAAGAACATATAGTAATTAATATGGCCCCTTCCTTGATTACCACGGCATTGAGTGTTGAGTTATGGAGTAGTATAGTAGTACTTTGGTACCTCAATAACAAGAGTTTCTGTAGGGTTGCTGTCAGAAATAACATGGTGCCGTGCTTGTCTTGTCGTGAAGATATGAGCACGATTTGAAACCCTGCTGGAGATGCTTCCGGTACCAATTCTTTAATCTTTATCCTGTCCAAAATAATCAGGACAACAGGAATTAATTAAGAAGCTGCATTAGGATTACATTTCTATAATACTGCGATTAGTTGTTGATAATTTCAGACATAACAAGGAAATCTTAACTGTGACCCTCTAGGTCAACCATTGATCGGATTAATGAAGAAACAGATTTGTTTAGCTGTTAGTGATAACCGACCAACTCCACTACAGAAAAGACAAAACGAAAAATCAATCTTGATTTGGTTGGAAGGAAGGAGCTTATATATAGAGTCCTACCAGCACTAACTGAGACATTCAAGCAAACAGGTAGAGATCATACAAAGAAAGAAACATACAAGAATAATATTATGGCTTGCTGGTCTGCAGAAAATGCTACAAAAGCCTACCTCAAAACCCTCAAGATGGTAATAACCTTGCCTCATCAAAAACATTCATTTCTTCTATGCATTCATAGATCAATTGAAGGAATGAGTTTTCTGATTATGTGATACATGTTCTAATTTGTCAGGGCAAAATGTGTAGAGAACCAAATGTGACAGAGTTCGTATCAGCCTTAGCCGCCGGCAGCAGCGCACAGCTAATGGTGGTGGCCTGTGCCGGCGCTGCTAGCTGCGAAACACTGGCTCTTCTGGCCGCAGCTCACCAAACCGGTGGCAGAGTGGTCTGCATCGTCCCCGGAGCAGAAGACCTCCAACTCTCCTACAAAACCTTAGGCCACGAAGCAAGTCACATCGAGCTTGTGATCGGAACGGCGCACAAGCTGGTGGTGAGCCATTACAGGGAGGCGGATTTCGTGATGGTTGATTCAAATCTCGGGAGCTGCGAAAAGGTGGTGAAGGCGATGCAGGAGAGGCCGAGGAAGAGCGAAGCCATTGTTGTTGGGTACAATGCTTTAGGGAAAAGGTCGAGCATCTGCCAAGGATTGAAGACGCAGCTGCTGCCCATTGGAGGAGGCTTGCTTCTTACTAGAATCCCCCCGAGTGACAGTACGAATGTTGCAAAGAGAAGTTGTTGGATTGTGAAGGTGGATCAGTTCACTGGTGAAGAACACTTCTTCAAGGTCAGGTTGCCTCCCAGAAAGGAAATTCAAGTTTGATTTGATCACCACTTTTTTTTTAAAAAAAATGATTTTCTGGCTTCCCCTTCATCTGTATACTATAAAAGTCTCTCTCTGCATGAGTGATTGATTATAAGTTGGGGAGATTTTGATCCAAATTTCCAGTCTTAGACTCGTGGGAAAATGTAATTGTAAATAGAAAGAGTGTGTGAGGCGAGATATGTATGGTTACACAATCATTAGGGGGTTTCAAAGCTTGAATTTGTGTGAGATTTTTTTCACCGGATTTTTGTGAAAATCAGTTAACAAATTCACTTCTCTCATTTGGGTCCTTCAAACATCATCCTCTCCCCTGAACGAAGAACAGAGGCTGGGCAAGCTCCTCAACCTGTTTTTGGCCGGACCTCCATTTTCACCGCCCTCAAAAGTCGTCACCTCCGATCGGTCTGCCGTCCACAGCAACGCCGCCGCTCCACCGTCTCCACCTCTAAAATTCAGCAAGAAGCATGCTCAGATCCGATGTCGGCAGATTCATCAGTCCGGCAGATCCGATGCCGACGATCGAACTCCGGCCAGAGTACTACAGCTGTGGATAGGACTAAGAGAGCCGGCAGAGAGGACTGGAGAGGCAGTGGTGATTTCGGCTTCGGTGGCGGAGGAAGGAGACGTGGAGGAGCAGAGGTTGCGGGCTGAGGGCTGGAGAGGCAGCGGTGAGGGAGAAGGGCGAAGGGCCAGGGGGGCTGGTGAGTGGTGATGAAGGTGATCTCCTATCTCTCGATCTCCGCCACGGCTTCCTCCGGCGTCGTCAAGCTCTCAGTTCTGTAGGACGAGTTGGAGATCGGCTTTGCTCGCCTCCTTCCGAAATTCACGTGAGTTTTCAACTTTCACTTCTGAAGTGAATTTGAAAGGTCCGAATTTGAAGGAGGTGACTCACGAATTTTGAAGGAGGTTCACCTCCAAAAATTCACCTCAAATTTGTGAGGTTTGAGACCCCTTATTGTTGTTCTTGCCTTCTCTTTATTAGGGCAAGAGATAAGAAGTATGTATATTGCAGCAATATTGTAACTTGTGAATGATAATTGTCTTAATTTCCTCTACATGTTTGAGGAAGCAGTTGGCAAGGACGTGGGCATCAACTACTATTTGTGTTGATTTGTAAGTTAAGATTACTTGTTAGGTAAAATGGTATGGGCATGATTGAGTTTTTTTTAAAATGGGAATAATTGATAAGTCATTTTAAAATATAAACACCATTTTTGTCATAATGAAACTCTTTCATTTATTTACAAGTGATGTCATGATTTAAGCATAGACTTCTTTGTAAATATGAGAAAATATTTCCGTCACTCATAATTAGTGGTAGATCTACCATCATCCTTCTCACTACTCACATGTCACAACAGTCATTACAACCATTGCTTCTCCATACTTAAATATATATATCAAAAAAATTATTTTCTATTATACAACTAAACGTGTTTTCATAAATTTACTTTAAAAATTAATATTTGGAAAATGAAAAGTGAAACATAAAAGAGAAAGGAAAACTATTTTCTAAAACTATACGTCCCCTTTAAATTTCTGAAAATTGGAATAGAATATTGTGGAAAATGTAGAAAGACAAACGGAAGTAAAAGTGGTGAGGGCCAAGGGCCTGGGCCCGGCGGCCCATGCCACGGGCCGGCTCCAGGCGTTACGGCCCATGGAACCTGGGGACGTAGCCAGGGTTTTAGGCCGAGCCGCTACCCATGGGATGGGGACACAGTACCCCTTCATGGTGTGTGAGTGACACCTGTCCCCCGGCCCATACCGTTGCCCATACCGTTGCCCATGCCTCCCCAAGTCCTATAAATACTCCCACTTTGGCCTCGTCTTATCTACGAAAATTTAGACAGAATCCCCTTACTTTATTCTCAACTTTCTGTGCCTCGGCTACTTTGTGAAGTGAGAGCTGACTTGAGCGTCGGAGTGTCGTACCAGGTGCTCATCTAGAGTTGGAAGCAGCATATCGAGGGAGAGGAGCAACAAGGACGAAGCAACCAGCCGAGCCACTTTCCACCCCACCATGTCGGGATTCTTCCCCTTCGGGAGGCCCACCTTCTCGGACAACCTCTCAGGTATGATTCTCTAATCCCAATCTTATTCCTAATCAATGTTAGTCTTTTGGCATTAACATTTGGCGCCCACCGTGGGGCCCGATTTCAGATCCAAGGGTTACTCTACCATCTGGCACCGAGGCAGTAGTAAATAGACGAGAATATCATTACAAACCCCTCTGTTCAGAGTCACGAGCCCAAGTGGCTCGGATATAAATTAAGACTTAGGAAAAAAATTTCTTAAATTGAACTACGCATGAGAAGAGCCTGCGCCCGGATGCTCCCTTGGGGCCTCGTCCCCTTCCTCCTCTTCTTCGGAGTTGTAGTCATAGATGGCATTGTAGAGGGGCGAGTCTTTGGGGACACGGTAAGCGGCTCGGCTCTCCACCGCTTTCTCCTTGTTCGGGAGAGACTGGATGGGAGTAAGGTCGAGCCCGGGGTAAACCTCCCCGAACACCTCGACCACGTCGGCGACGGCGAGCCGGTACTTCGCCCCTGTGTCCTTGGCCCTCATTTGCTTATACTGGTTGCTCTCCAGGAAGGCGGCCTTAGCCTCATCAATTTGGCCAGGGATGCTCCTCTTCAGCTCGGCCAGAGATTCCTCGGCCGCTTTCTTGAGATCCCTCTCTTGGGCAAGGGACTTGGATAGGCCGAGGGACCTAGACTCGCTTTCCTCAGCCCGGCGCAGAGCCTCGTCCCTCTCTTTGCGAAGGAGCTCAGTCTCCTCTTGGGCCTTCTCAACCTCGGCTCGGGCTTCCTGCAGCACCTCCTCGTCTCGCCCCATCTCCTCGGCACAAATGGATGCCTATACGTTTTCCACAAAAATAAATTAGCAAAGAGGTTCTTAATGAAAAAGGGGGGGCAGTTAATGGCGAGGAAGGCTAAGAAGACTTACCCAATAGAGGCTCCTCCGGAGTGTGTGACTTAACTCAGACCGCCGGGGCTTGCAGGCACGCAATGCCTCGACGTCCCTCGTCGAGACCATGGACTCCCAATGGAGGCGTAGAGACTCGGGGTTGGAGAGGGTCGAGCCTTGGTTGTTGGGGGCCTCCTCAAGTAGTCTTTCGGCTACCGTAAGGCCGAGGTCGCGCGACTTGAGGTCGACCCGACGAGTCCTGGGAGGCGAGGCGTGATGAGACTCCGGCTCGCTCGGCACATCAATGGGCTCCTCGGCGGGGCCCTTACCCTTAGAACTTGGAGGCCGTTGGCCTCCAGATCCGGCTTTCTTCCCAGCAAGGGAGAGCCTCTTTGCAGGGCGACCCTCGCTCTCCGTCGAGCTACTTCCCGTGACAGGGCCGTGGGCGTCTGAGGCGGGGCCCTGACCATAGACCTCCCTCATCCTACTGGGGCTCTTCCCCCCGGTACTGGGGCGGGAAGAGGCCGGGCCTCGGGAGGCGGTGGCTTTCCCGCCTCGCCCCCTCCTGGGTCTGGGAAGGACGGGCGACGCCATGAAGGCTTCTGCCTCGGCCTTCTCAAAGGCGTCCATGTTTGAACCTGAGTAAAAAACAAGGAGGATGTTAAAAAAACGTTAAGGTACTCAACCAAGCAAGGTACAATATTTGCTAAGTTAATGAAATGGATGAGGCGTATCGTCCGAGCCGCTCTCGTCGGACATTTTAATAAAATTATGGGGCGCTCCGGACGATGCACCCACAATGGTGAGGGACTACCTCAGCCCGAAGCAAGCCGATGCGCTTCATCCAAATCAGGCACCTCCCCCTCTGGGAGTTCAGCCCAGCCGGCTTCAAGAACGGCCTCAACTGGAAAAGGCCGGGCGAGCCCCTCCCTCTGTAGCTCGATCAGAGCCTGAGCCTCTTGTCCAAAGAGGGAACTCTCACCGATTGCGTTCATATCCTGCTCGGGCTCGACCGTCCTCCAGGAGGTCCTAAACCCAGCCGAGCGAGGGGTCTGGACGAAGAGAAACTTCTTCTTCCACCCGTGGTTCGACGTAGGACCCGGAGTTAGCAGTTGCGAGCGATGGGCCAAGTGGTACCAATGCCCCCCGCCACTCCCACTGACCGAGATCTTGTAGGCGTGGCGGAATAGTTGGGACGTAGGCTGGAAACCCATTGACAGGGCGAAGAGCTTGAAGCCAATGATGTGCCTCCAGGAGTTGGGCACCAGTTGGCTCGGCGCTAAGTCGTAAAGCCGAAGCACTGAAGTCTCGAATTCCCCGAGTGGCAGGTGCATGCCCATCTCGAAGTAAACCGAGTAAACACTAAACTCGTCCTCATTAGGCTTGTTCGCCCTGTCTGAGGGGCCGGGGACTCTCCAGTCCATGTCCTCAGGAAAACTGAACTTTAGCGCCAGTCGGCGCGCCACTTTCCCAGTCATCTTGGACTCAATGTCGTCGGGGACTCGGGTAGGGCTTTTTCAACCCTCGGCCTCTTTGACGACGGGCCGCTATCTCTACAAACCTCTTTTCCCGGGCGCCCGACATACCTGGGACTGGGTAGAGCCAAGGAAGCGAGCCGAGACGAATCCCCCATCAGTGGAATCGTCCGGCCATCTCCATGAGGAGGAACCAACAGAAGAACGAATCGAATTAGAAAGAGAAATCATACCTAGAAAATGTGCGGAGTTTGAGACGAGCGATATGGACGAGCCGGTTGAAAGCGGAAAAACAGAGAGAACTTGAAAGAAGCCGAGGCGGGAGGATGCAAAGAATGCGAAAAGTGAACTTGAAGACGTTAGCTCGCTATTTATAGATCAATAAAAACGCGAACCGTCGCGACGCGACCAACGTGGCGGCAACACGTGGCACAACGGCTACTTGCTTAAGCGCGTCAAGGCGCCTCGTCCTATTCTCCCGGACAAGGCGCCTCGGGGGCTAATGGTGAGGGCCGAGGCACAGGCCGGCGGCCCATGGCTCGGGCCGGCTCAAGGCGTTACGGCCCATGGAACCTGGGGACGTAGCCAGGGTTTTAGGCCGAGCCGCTACCCATGGGATGGGGACACAGTACCCCTTCATGGTGTGTGAGTGACACCTGTCCCTCGGCCCATACCGTTGCCCATGCCTCCCCAAGTCCTATAAATACTCCCACTTTGGCCTCGTCTTATCTACGAAAATTTAGACAGAATCCCCTTACTTTATTCTCAACTTTCTGTGCCTCGACTACTTTGTGAAGTGAGAGCCGACTTGAGCGTCGGAGTGTCGTACTGTGTGCTCATCCGGAGTTGGAAGGCATATCGAGGAGAGGAGCAACAAGGACGAAGCAACCAAATGAGCCACTTTCTAAAACTATACGTCCCCTTTAAATTTCTGAAAATTGGAATAGAATATTGTGGAAAATGTAGAAAAACAAACGGAAGTAAAAGTTAATTTTTTTAAAAGATCCGGTTTTATGCATTGTGGTTCCTTTTTTCTTTTCTTTTTTTTTTGACGGTATGCATTGTTGTGGTTCCTTATGCTTTGTTTGGATACAGAGGTAGGATCGGGACGGGGCAGGCTGGGGATCATGTAAGTGTGTTTGGATAAAAGTGGAGAGGATTGTGCACCGTAAATCCGTAAATCCGCATTTGGATAGAAAAGAGCTGTTCTCAGCACTGACCTCTCTCTGTTTGGATAACAAGAATCATGGAGGAGTGCCGGCACGGGACAGCTACTAGCCCCTCGAAGCCCACCTTTTCTCTTTTTCTTTATAATTTCATCGGCCTTCCAAATCGAGGAGCTACCGGTTAGAACTCTCAATTATTTATTAGGAGAGAGCGAAGGGATCCCGGCCTTCACTTGCGATTTAATGAAGATACATGTACCGGCCCGGCCCTCCCTTTAAAATTGTATCCAAACAAATGCTATAGTATTGCTCAGAATAACGAGTTGTTGGGCCGGGCAGGCCGTAAACGACAGTAAGAAAGACCCAAGCTTAAGGTCCAGACATATACTATAATGGTGATGCTCGACTTCGGTCGGCCTTGTCTCTCACCCAACGTTCTAAAACCTCCGACGAATCCCTAGCCCACAGACAGTCGGACGAATTTCCCACCGCTGAGGAACATGGCGATTGGTCTGACAGCGTTCACCGCCAGAACCGGTACCGGTGCCGGAGAACCAGTTCTGGACGCCGAAAGCAACGAAGTGCTGAAGTACGTTCAGCAGGCCGTCTCTATTGCTCTGGGTAATCGCGCCCCTGAGCCCTCCGGCACTCTCTACATCACCTCCAAGTACTTTCCCCCTCTCCCTACACCTCCCTAATTCGCAAAGTGTGAATTGTTTTTTTAATGGCGGCTTTGTTGTTGTTGTTGTTGCAGGCAGGTGATTTGGCTTAGTGATGTCGACAGAGCCAAGGGTTTCTCCGTTGATTTCTATTCATTGTCTTTGCATGCCGTATCGAGAGACCCTGCGGCCTATCCTTTCCCTTGCATTTACACCCAGGTCCTGCGCTTCTCCTTTTCATTCTCAGGCTCAGCTCTTGATTTGTTTCAAGCAGGAAATTATATGTTCGTCCATGGCATGCCTTTCCTTTGCCTTAGAATCGATTGGTTATTGTAGTTGGTTTTGCGGCTGTCTCTTTGCTTTTATTGTAAAAGTAGCTGAACCTTCTCGACTGATCTGTTATGTTGCATTACTGTTACGATTGGTCCCGTAATGTTCAAGTTATTCAATTGTGTCTTGTTTAATTTTTTGGCAATTACTCGTTCGGTTCCATCTTCAGTTAGTGATCAAGAGCAAACGAGTGTGTAAGAGTTTTGTTAAGTCATATTTTCTGATTGAGGTTCCATTGTCCTTCCGAAGATTGAGACAGGCGATGATGATGATGATGAGACTGACAGTTCAGATTCAGAAGAAATTGAGGCTCTTGATTTATCGAAGGTGAAAGAGATGAGGCTCATTCCATCAGATCCTAGCAAGTGTATGTATATTTCATTGTTCTGATTATTAGTGCTTTTAATGTTTTAATGTGCTCTTATATTAGTTATCGTTTGTATTTGGGATTTTGTTGATTGCTTCTGTGGCAGTGGACATGCTATTCCAGGTGTTCTGTGAGTGTGCTGAGCTAAACCCTGAGCCCTTGGAAGGTACCGTGTCACAGTATTAAGTGATATTTATAGTTTTCAGTATTTGTGGCTCTCCTTGGAACTGATTTCTTAAGTTACTGCTTTACTTGTACTTTTGTTCAGAGGAAGAAGATCATGATTGGATTTTTAGTGCTGACCAGATGGTAAATGGTGGAGGTATGAGATTGTTAAACCTTGACTTTTTTGTTCTTCGCTTTTGATTTCTTCTTCTCCTTCGATCCAAGTACGGTTTCATGTTTACATCATTTGACCAACACGTCCAATTCTCCAGCTGTGGATGAACCCAGTTGGGAAATCACTGAAAATCCAGGTCATGCAATTGGCTATTCAAATGGAGATCATGACCTAGTGCACTCAGTTCTTGAGGTTAGCTTGCAGAGATTCATTTCACTATCTTCTCTAAGTTTATGTAATAGTCTTGTCTACATTGCATTAAGCTGCACTTAAGTACTATCAGTGAACAATTTCCGTGATTAATGATATAATCTGGTGCTACTGTGGGGACTGCACTTATTTGGTGCAAATACTGTCAAGTGAGCATGCCCTAATTTCTTGTTCCAATTATGAATGAAGGCGCGTCTTTTTCAATTCTCCTGTTTTTTTTTTAACTTGTTGCTCTTTACCTATCAGTAACTAGCCGCCTCTGTGGTTTCTCATCATGAAATGTTTCTTATCTATTTTTGCAGCTTCATATAGATGACAACCGTTTTGAAGATGCAGACGAGGGAGAACACCATGTAAATGAAAGAGTTCATCAGTAAGCCTCGGCCTTGTACTCTTTGGAGCTATTTCACCTGTTGAAAGGTTGCTGAAATTTGTAGCGTGACAAAAGATAGGTTAACTTTTTCACTGGTTCTACTTAAAAGAACCCTGTATCATGTACTTGAAACAAACAAAGACATTGATGTTTTATGGAAAAATTTCCTTTTTCCAATTATTTTAAAAAGCGGTTCTCTATTGCAATTGCCGTTTACGAAAATGGCCTCCATTTACAACTGACTGTCATAATATCCACCGTGGATCCTTATTTTCCTATGTGGTCTCAATTGTTGATGATATTTCTTGATTGTTTGATGAAGTGGCGTTCCCACCTACCTTCTGAATTACTTCCTCCTTTGCTCACACATACTTCCTCCATCGTCCGATTGGTCGCCGGAAACCGTCACATTGGCGATCCCATTGTCCGATTGGCCTCCACGCCCTCTTTCCCTTGAGCTAACTCAAACGCTTTACCCGGACAGAATTGGATATTCCCGGAGAACCATTACCCGGCCGCCATCAAATGGTGCCGTCTGGGAACCGTGGAGGTTCGAAGAGACCGATCCTTTCATTAGGACCAAAAGACTATTCACGGTCCCACCCATCTAGGAGTGGGCATTCGGTCGGTTCGGTTTTAACCGAACCGATTTGGTCGGTTTGGTCGGTTTTCGTCGCGGATGGTAAGAAACCGAACAAACCGAATTGACCATTAAATCAACAAACCGAAACCGATCGGTTTCGGTTCGGTTCGGTTTTCGGCCGAATAAACCGAACGTTTTTTTCATGGCTTTTTGCCTATAAATCTTGTCCAAAAAATAAGTGCATCCGAAAATAAATAATACATACATACATACAATCCAATCCAAAAAAACATTTTTTCGCAATGCAAATATGAAATATCCAAAGTCTCAACTCTCAAGCAACTACTAGCATTTCCCGTCTCCCGAGCCACCAACCAACCATGGTCCACCACGCCGCCTCCTCCGGGGGCAAGACCATCAGATCAATGTACCGTCCGAAACTCACATTGTAATATGTGACATATCTGAAAAATTGAAACATCAGAATTAATTGATATATATAATACAATAAGAAAATATTATGAACTTAATGAATACCAGTTTCAATCTTCTCAATCTCCTCCAATTCTTCATCATTCATAGCAGTAGTACTACTAGTGCCAAGATCTTGTCTCCGAAGCCAATCTTGAGAACAAATAAGCGCTTGAGCAGTTTAGGAGTTAAGGAACTCCTATATGAATCAAGGACTCGACCACTAGTACTAAAAGCTGATTCTGATGCAACAGTAGAGATAGGAGTAGCGAGTACATCACGAGCCATAGCAGCAAGAACTGGATACCGATGAGAGTTCATCTTCCACCAGTAAAGCACATCAAAGCTCGGAGAACGGTTTTCTCTCGGTTCAAGCATATACCTCTCTAGTTCAGTTTTATTCTCAACATTTCCTGTGACATTCTCAAACTTCCTGAACCGATCCTCAGTTATTCCATACCTCTTTCTCTTCTGGGTTCCAACAGAATTAACGTTGGCATTCTGCTGCCTCTCTAATGAACTCAATTCAGCAGAAGTAGAACCAGAATCAGGCTGAATCCTTCGCTTGTAATCATCAAACAGTTCTTGTAGAGCATCATTCACCCTTCTTTTCATTCTTGTCACAACCTCTTCACGTTCACCATACATTTCTTCCAAACAAAACTCTACGTAAGATTGTTTGAATGTTGGATCAAGAATAACAGCTACATAGATTAGCATGTTCATTTTCTCTACATCTCCCCAGTATTTGTCATACTTTGCTTTCATTTTCATAGCCATGGTAGAGAATTCGAAAACCTCATGCTTTTGCCATTCCTGCAACGAGCCTTCAACTTCACAAATTTCAATAAAAAACTTGTTGGACGTCACATATAAGGAACCGGATATCCTACAAGTAAGATCATAGAAATTCTCAAGAAAAGCCACAAGTGCTTTCACGTTCTCCCAATCTTTATCATCAGGAACCCCACTATTGCTCTTAAGGTCAGCCATATAAATCGGATCTTGCCTGCCATATCTTTCAAAGGCAGTTTGAAATTTTACGGCTGTATCTAACATCAGATATGTTGAATTCCATCTCGTAGGCACATCAAGAGATAAGAAAGCCTTACTCTCAATACCTTCAATATGAACACAAGTTCTAAAAGCAGACAACCGAGCAGGTGATTGCCTAATAAACCTAACTGCATCTCTCACACGAGCTACACATTGCTTATATTCTCTCAAACCATCTTGCACAATTAAATTCATAATGTGTGCAATGCATCTCATGTGAAGAAATCGACATCCGGCAACTCCAGTTTTCCAATTCAGAAATTGCTTTTTCAAATACTCGATAGCAAGATCATTAGAACCTGCATTATCCACAGTGATAGCAAAGACCCGAGTTATTCCCCAGTCACGCAAACAACTCTCCACTGCCATCCCAATGTCATAACCCTTATGACTAGTGATTGGTTTAAAGTTCAATATTTTTTTCTGCAAAGTCCATTTTTCATCAATATAGTGAGCATGCCACAAGCTTAGCTAAGCTTATTATAACAAATTGCAACAAATTGGAATGGATTCCTATCATTTCTAATCACCGAATGAATAAACAAATTGCCACAAGCTAATTTGTGGTATGGAATTGGAATGCATGCACAAGCTAGCTCCTGCCCAATCATGAGCCTAGCTAATTTATAGTAATTACTTATAATAACTCACGGCATTATTCCCGATCATTACAAACATACATATATAATCAGTCTCGGAGGAACATTACAAACATACAAACATACATATATGATATATACTAATCGCTTTTCATAAAAAATACATTACAAACATACAAACATACATATATACAAATTGCAACAAACATGAAATTACTGTGAAATTATGAAATTATGAAATTACAAACATACATATATGAAATTATGAAATTACAAATTGCAACAAACAAACATTACAAACATACATACATATTATATACACATTTATATGAAATTATGAAAGCTAATGAGGAGACTAGTTCACTTACTGTGGCGAGGAGGCAAGGCGGCGGCGTCGGGTTCCAAGGGGGCGAGCGGCGAGGCGATGCGAGGAGGAGGCAAGGGCGAGGAGCGGCCAGCGCGGCAGCAGCAGCGGCCAGCAGCAGCAGCGGCGGCGAGGAGGAGGCAAGGCGAGAAGGCAAGGGCGAGCCGCGAGGCGAGGCAAGGCGAGGCGAAGCAAGGGCGAGGCGAGGGCGAGGCGCGCGCAGGGCGAGGCGCAACACGGCAACAGCGCAGCGAGCGAGGCGGGGCGCGCGCGACGCGAGGCGAGAGGCGCAGCGACAACGTGCGTGGTCGGGTGTGTTAGGGAGGAAGGGAAGAAGGGTTATGGGTTACTCTAAGTTTGGGTTGGGTAATTGATTGGGTTGGGTAAGTAAGTTACTAGATGGGCTTGGGTAGTTGGGTTAATGGGTTATATTTGGGAATGGGTTACAGAAAATATGGGAAGGGTTATGGGCTTGGAGGTGCAGGCTGAATTAGTTGGTGGGCATGGATTCGGTTTATTCGGTCACCGATTAAACCGAATGCCAAAACCGAAACCGAACCGAACCGATCAATACCATTCGGTTTTTGGCCAAACCGACCCACACAACCGAACAAACCGAACCGAAAACCGAATCGGTTCGGTCCGTCGGTTTATTCGGCTTTGACCAACCATTGCCCACCCCTACACCCATCAATACCGGAAGGAGGTGGCTCTACTAACGGCCATCAAACCTTGTCCAAGAACCTTTCGCAAAAGGCGTCTAAACTCGATTTCGTAGACGAAGACCCATCTAAGAGATTAAAAACTTCGCTTACCCATGGAGATGGCTGCAAGTCTTGAGGGTCGGTTAAAGCCAAACCAGAAACATCGTAGAGGGGCTTGATCCATTCCGGAGGAGGGAGAGAAGTCTCTGAGAAAACCCAATTCGATCTAGGCAGCTCGTCGGGCCCGCCAGAAATTCCTTGGTCGCCGCCTCCACGCCCTCTTTCCCTTAAGCTAACCCACTTGATCTCGTGCCCGGAAACCACTGCAAGATGGATAATTAATCAAGTGATCATTAATTGAACAAATTACATAGATAATATCGCTGCCTAGATGAAAAAGATTGAACATTGACGTCAATGTAGGCAGCCCAAAAGTGGTGGTGGCACGATCGTAAGAATCAGAGGGAAGGATGGCAGTTGGCGGACCAGATCTCGTCGATGTACTGAACGATGATGAGGGATTCGCAGACGGGCTTGTCGTCATGGATGAGAACAGGGACTTTCTTATGAACATGGTTGGATTTGAGGAGGAGATCGGAGTTGAAGCTACGGCCATGGCGTCTTCATGGTCTGATTTGAAGATGAGTTACAGAGGGAGAGTAAACGATAGGGGGGAGTGGTTACCTGTCTATTTCTTTTTTTATCCGGTCTATTAATTTGTTCAAGTGGATGTTATATAAGATTATAATGAACATGTGGCATTTCCGTTACGAAATATTTTCGTATAAATCTACCGTTAGTCAATTTATCTATAATAAGAGTCCAAAAAATAATTAGAGTGGTAATATTGGACCCAACAACAAATAAAAAATGCAAACGCGAACCATTTTTTAAAATAATTACAAAGAGGGCCTTTTGGCCAAACGTCAGTGACAAAAAGAGACATTTTTCTATGTTTTATCTAGTGAATGAGGACTGAATTATTCCCCCAACCCCAGCAAACCAACCATGTACGCGAAAATGTTTATCACTATTTTCTTTTCCTCGAATTTTATTATGTGATGGAGAGGAAAATGGAGTTATCTTATGTTAGTCATCATCCTATCATACTTGGCACCATTATGGCAAGGGAAATGCTAGACACACATTTACTTTAGTAGTTACTTGCATACTTTAATAGTTACTTGCATATCTTTCCATTGACAACATAAGCTCAACTTTAGGCTCAAGTATATTCAAAGAGTAAATTGTCCAAGTAACTTGCCCAAACAAGTTACTATCCAAGTTAAAAATGACACATTTTCAACCATCGAACACAGCTTTACTCATGGACCATTAAAGTCCGAAATGTGGAAAGCTCATCATCAGTAGCACTGTAGCAGAAACTGCGAATAAAATAGAGTAATATACAAGAGCCCAGAGTCTTAAGGGAAATTTATTGATGCATAAGTGAAGGACCAGGAGCCCATAATTGTTTGGGCTTTTACGACCCATAGCAAGTATCATGAAAGATGATTGATTTCATCAGTGAATTTGTGAGGTGAATTTTTCTCAAATTCATCTCCGAATTTTCGGTGATTCATCTCCGAATTTTTCGGACCTCGCGTGAATTCGATCGTCGTGAAAAGTGAGAACTCCACGTGAATCACGTCCACACAAGCCCCCTCCCCCCTGTCGCTGCAAAACGTCTTTGCCTTTTCGCGGAGATGACTTTTGAGTGGAGGTCTGAGGGGCCCAAAAATGAAAGTGAATTTTAAGGGGTGATTTAGACGAATTTACGGTGAAAATTTTTGTCCCCCACCTCCAGCTCTGAAGCCCCTTAATAGGGGGTTTCAAACCTTGTGTTGTGGAGGTGAATTTTTTGGAATTCACCTCCACAAATTCGGTGCCTCACTATACAAAATAGGATCTCACTAAATCACCCCACATGTGAATATCAGAAAGGAGAAGTGAATCACCTTGATTGCTCGGTGGGCCCCACCTCTGTCTACCCCCTGCCCGCCTTTTTCTACTGATTACTCCACTCATCTGCCTTTTTGGAGGTGGGCCCCTCTGCCCTTGGAGGTGATTTTCAGAATTAATGGTTCAAGAATGTGTGAGGTTCCAAAAAATGGGGATGGATTTTTGGTGGGTAGATCATATCAAATTTGGTGAAATTTTTTTCTCCCCGTTCCCAAAGTTTGAAACCCTAATGAAGGTATGGCATCACGGTACCATCTTTGTTAACTGCAATGAAAGCACTCTTGCGCAGGTGAAACATGTTTAAATACAGAGAAAACATAAAACATAAAAATGTGTACTTGTGATAAAAATTACTTTTAGCTTACATAATTATTTTACATTAGCACTATTGAAGATTCAATAATTTCAAATTTTCATATTCAGTCAAACATGTTACTAATTTATTGAGATGGGGGAGTAGTATTTTCATGAGGAGGGAATAAAATAAATAAATAAGTAGGCCCGCCGCATTGATATAGCGCTGGAGTTATGTTGTGAGCTTTAGCCTAGGAGCGCAAATTACTCCAGCAAACTCTCTATCACCTTTTCTTTTTGGGCCCCTCAGTTTCCCCTCGCTTTAAGAATCTCTAGTACTCTCTCAACGTCTCACTAATGCAACGCCCAATGCATTCTATGCCCTTAATTAAAAAGGAGTAAATTGAATATGAAGATGGTAGTATAACAGTGTTAACAAATAATCCAAGGTAAAATAAGTTTTGAAATGTTCATTAAAGAAGAAATGTAGTAACATACATAACACAGAGTTTGAGTTGAGGGGTTAACAGGTGTGTAATTAGAGATTAAGGGACTTGAGTGGTCCACTGAGTGAAGTTGGAGGGTTATTTAAAGGGTGTAATTAGATATTTAAATTCAGTTGCCATCGTAATCACATGACATTAGCAGAGCAGCACCCATATCCACTAAATTAATCACTCACTATAAAACCACACCTCTGTCTGTCACTCACTCCACACTCATATCCATCCATACCTCTGTTAAAATGCACCGCCTGTGTGCATACCCGGCGCTAATTCTCTCCTTCGCCGCACTCGTAGTCCTCACTCTCTCTCCAGCCGCCGCGTGGCGCCCATGGCCGGACCTCAAACCCAACGCCACCGAACTACTCTACGGCAGCTCCAAGAAATTCGAGGGCTCATCTGATTTAGTCCGGATGAAGTACCACATGGGTCCGGTACTCACCGCCAACATCACCGTCCACACCATCTGGTACGGCACCTGGCAGAGATCCCAGAAGAAGATCATCCGCGAGTTCATCAACTCCATCTCCGCCGTCGACGCCAAGCGCCCCTCCGTCGCCGGCTGGTGGAAGACCGTCCGCCTCTACACCGACCAGACCGGCGCCAACATCACCCACAGCGTCCGATTGGGTGAGGAGAAGAACGACCGGTTCTACTCCCATGGAAAATCGCTCACGCGACTGTCGATACAGTCGGTGATCGGAAGCGCCGTGACGGCCAAGACCAAGCCGTTGCCGGTGAATCCGAAGAGCGGACTGTATCTGCTGCTCACATCTGACGACGTGTACGTCCAGGATTTCTGCGGGCAGGTTTGTGGTTTCCACTATTTCACGTTCCCGTCGATCGTGGGTTTCACTCTGCCGTACGCGTGGGTGGGGAATTCGGCGAAGTTATGCCCGTCGGTGTGCGCGTACCCTTTCGCGGTGCCGGATTACATTCCGGGATTGAAGGCGCTGAAGTCTCCGAACGGCGACGTCGGGGTGGACGGGATGATCAGCGTGATAGGGCACGAGGTGGCGGAGCTGGCAACAAACCCGTTCGTGAACGCGTGGTTCGCGGGGACGGACCCGACGGCGCCGGTGGAAATAGCAGATTTGTGCGAGGGTATTTACGGAACGGGAGGGGGAGGGTCGTACACGGGGCAGATGCTCAACGGTGGGGATGGAGCCACGTATAACTTGAACGGGATCAGACGGCGGTACTTGGTGCAGTGGGTGTGGAACCACGTCCTCAGTTACTGCACTGGGCCTAATGCTCTTGATCAGTAAGTAGCAAGCAAGCAAGCAAATCCAAGCAGTTGGATTCTCATAAATAGAGTCAAGAGTATTGGTTGGTCGCCTTGCTTTGCTAATGCCATTGCCTCACCGTCCCCGCCTTCACAATACAGAAAATCTCAAAGGCTGGCGCTGGCAGTTTAATGAATGAATGATTAATTGGTTAAGTAAGTTATTTATTTATTCTGTATGTTAAAAAGAAGTTACATTACATTTATATTGATGCATTGCTACGTAATTTGTTCGGTTGTTATTCACCTGTTTCTGTTGTGCTAAGGTTCTTAATTCTCCAAATGGTGGCATCTCTAATTGATTAGTTCAACGCGTCTTTGTATGTTTTATCTTGGTTTTGAAGAAGAAGAAGAAGAAAAAGAAAACAATGCAATTCTGCCCGCCTCGTGTTCGGTCCTAGATTTACTGGAAAATACTAATTTTACCACCCAAGTTAATATGTAAATTTATTATTCAAGTTCATTTGTAAATTTGACATAATACTCATCCTCTTTCTATGTTTTATTAAATGAGTAAATTCGACACTGAATATTAAGCTATTTTATTAAATGAGTAAATTTGATACTGAATATTAAATATTAAGTTATTTTGTTTGACATTGAAATGCGATTAGATAACATTCATATGACATATATGCCATTAGGCGATTATGTAAACATTGTTCGTTAGAATTTGTAGAATTAATATTTTAATTTCATGTAAAATTTGAAAACCAACCATTCAATTGTTAAATTGTGACGAATTTTAAGGTGAAATAAAATATTAATCCTATAAAATTGTATATTCAATATCCATGTACCGTCCGGTGACATCACATGAGCATCATTTAAGCCCATCTCATTGCCATCTCGGATAATTTAACATGTAATGATAAATTTATCATTTGCTTCAAACCACTTTTAAATGACAAATTTAAAGATTTTATAAATTTAGTGGCAAAATGAGTTTTTTAACTAAAGTCCATGGTACTTGATCCTCACTAACGGACTTGATGGCAATAGCAAATCTTATTTACCCTGATAATATATTATAATGAAGCGCTGTCTAAAAGCTTTCACCTTTAATCGCATCTAAGGACCACAAATGAGACATATGTATAACTTTTGAAAATAAAAACATGTTGTCGGTTTTGGTTTGCAGCTTTCTTTGTCGTTTATGTGTAGGGCGAGACGAGAGTTGATCAATAATAAGAGGGAGACAAGAAGAGGTGGGAGTAGCTGAACTCAGACACCGAGAACCAAAGACAGTTTTAGTACATGGCTAGAAAGAAGGGTCTGATCCGGTGATGATAATTATCAGTGAAAAAGTTCAGTGTATTGGAAAGGAAGCTAATAAAGTTGAATAGAATTACTACTACCTCCATTATCAAAAAAAAAAAAAATTGTATACATTTATTTGTACTGGCACGGTATTTGGTTTATTATTTTTTAATGGTGTTTAGGTATTTTAAATTCAATAATTCTTTTCCATATCATAATTTGAAGTATAAATTTTCTATATTTTTTCTAATTTTTTTCATTATTTATTATAGTCAATATTTAAATCAAACTTTAAATCTTAAAATATGAAAGTTAAATGTATATATTAATTGGAGACCGATAAAGTATTTAGATAAAAGGTTAATCACTTAGAAAAACTTCCATGATACTCCTCCTTCCCCAAAAATTTTCTAAGGTTTGTTTGACTGATACCCATATAAAGGTGAATGCGTGACTTTATGTAATTTGACATAATTATTTTTAAATTAGGGTTGCACAAAAAATGAATTAGAAAAAGTAAATATAAAATAGGGATAATTTGTCAATTTTGGAGGAAGTGTATAATTTTTCAAGAGGACTAGCTCAAAAAATAATGTATATAATTTTTCATGTAGAAACAAGAAAAAGTTGGGGATGATTTTTGATGGACCTCACCTCAGGCCTTGCTGGCATGTAGTGCCAGCTTGAGGCATAATTGAGCCCACGGGTCCAATTCCTGTTAGGACGACCCAATAAATATAAGACCAGTTAGCGGTCAGTCAACTGAAGATTGCTTCTGGACTCACCTCTAGACTCGAAGTTCTGTCCTCTACGGCCTTATCCATCTTATTCTCAACCCGTGATCCCAATTGGGTCTCAAACACTCGAATTTGCACTAAAACATTCACCCAAGTATACAATTTACTAATTTATCAATGTACATGTCTAGCTAAAGCTCTCGAAAGGCCTTTGAAATAAGCTAAGAGGCCAACAAAAGGGGCATTGATGTAAGTGGTAGGCTCCGACCGTGCCGCATCAACTCGATCGTCGGCGAATCGATCATCATCGGCCGGTCCTCCGACGATTGCCCCAATCAACAAGTTGGGGTTCGGATCATTGCTTTCAAAATACGGGGTCCCTTCCTTGCACTTGACGCGGTTTGGGTGATTGGTGATGGAAGGCAAAGAAGAGCCACGATGATGTATCCTTTGGGGGAACTTTGTACTATACCCCACCATATAGGACATGCCCATAGGGTTGTTGCCCAATATGTAGTCTACTTGGCTTTTTGCAAGTTGCACAAGCCTAGAGCGTGAAACTGTGAAATCTTCACATGAAATTTGATGAATCTTGAAATGTCCCAAATATCGAGCGTAAACTACAATGAGAAAGGATAGAGCTGTTGTGTGTTGGAGATTGCTTCCTCCAGACTTATACATCAATCCACCTGTGTATTAATATTATTTGTTTTTTGTATATGTGAAACAATTAATAAGAACAATAACTAAAATATTAATACTAATAATTACCTGCAGAATATGTTACTGATTTTTTAGGAGATTCTGGTAGTAGGGAGCATACAAAGTTATTGGAATTTGGCACATAAGGGTTGGAATTAGGAGTCTTCATTACCAACTGCAAATATATATCATGAATTAATTTGGAGAATCTGTTAATAAAACTTGTCAAAGATATTACGAATGGTAAATTGTGTACCTTAGAAAGAAGAACATTTATTCCCGCGTGCTTAGAATCCCATCCAAATTCATAGGAGTTTTGAACCAAGTTGATATTGGCATTAACATAGTCCAAATATGTCCTCGACTTGGTCACTCTATACAGCCACGCGGCTCCCCAAATCAAGTCATCCTAATGAAAGTGAGGTACTTTTTAATAAAACTAAGGATCAACAAGTCTTTTAACATGTAAATCAGGACTCTGAATTGCTAGCTTTACTTACCATGTAACCACTAATGTCACAGTAAAACGGACATGCCCCTGCCCCAACACTAGCATCATATGACCCTTGGTACTTGTCCGCAAACTCAAACACCTAAACCAAAAACACAACCGCATAGTTAGTTGTGAATTAACAAACACATTTTCAAACTTAAACGGATATGATGTGAAACTTACTTGAATAGCCCTTCTACGTAGCAGAGAAGAGTAGTTTCTATCCACAGACTTGAACACCATGGACGATGCTGCGAGCGCAGCCGCAATCTCAGCAGCGACTTCTGAACCAGCGTTGGTGGTATTTACGACATAAGTGGTTCGAGGGGTGTCCATATCTTCCGGTCGCTCCCAACAGTTGTGGTCGCCAAAAGGGTCACCCACTTGTGCAACGACAGTACCAGGAACGTCGGTTGCCTTCAAGAAGTAGTCAGTCGCCCAACGGATAGCATTCCGGGCATGTGGCAAGTCTGAGCCCAAAGATTCTCGGAATTCGATTACACTCCATGCTAGTAAAGTGGTAGAAAATGCCATCGGAAAATTGAATTTTACATTATCACCAGCATCATAATAGCCGCCTACCAAGTCCATCTAAGATAAAAATGCACATTGCAATTTGTTAGGCCACAGGGCTACTATATATATAAGGGTGCGTCAAAATCAAGTTTACATACAACTTCAAATTAAGGTCAAACAATTTTACAGTTTATAAATGCTTACACCAATGTCCTTGCCGTCAGTGAGAGCTGAATCCTTTCTCCAAGTCAACCTTTGGTCGGATGGGATCTTCCCAGACCTTTGCCCTTCAAAGAACAAAATGCTTTTCGTCAATGCATCGCTGTAATCCTGTACTGCCTCTCCACAGCTTACCGTCACCACCACAAATAACAACGTTAGGCCACTGAATGAAATGATAAAATTCATTCTTGCCCTCAACATTTTCAACGTTGCAACTAACTGCTGCGCTCTCTCTCTCTCTCTCTCTCTCTCTCTCTCTCTCTCTCTCTCTCTCTCTCTCTCTCTCTCTCTCTCTCTCTCTCTCTCTCTCTCTCTCTCTCTCTCTCTCTCTCTCTCTCTCTCTCTCTCTCTCTCAATTCACAATCTCTTCAAACTGGCAATAAGGACCGTGGAGAAGTGAGAAGAAGAAAGTGCTGTATTTATATTACCAAAGTTAATGCACTCCATAATCAGCGTTATTAAGTTCCCATAATTAGAGTGTTTCCCCAATTGCACAAAAACAAAGGTCAAATCAATTTGGAAACTGTGCGTTTCGTTATTTTCATTTGAAATTTAAGCGAAAAAAAAAGAAAAGAAAGAGAGGAAGATATGCACACCGATAAATTTCAGTAATTTGGAGTAAGTATTAAATAAGAAGAGGACAATTTTGATAATTGCTAATATCATTTTCGCATTTGACTTTGGTAGTCGTATATAGTAACTATTTCAGCGAAGTAATTAAGTTACCCTGAATTAGTAAAACTTGTCTGATACTAAGTTAGTATATTAACATGTGTGGCCAAATGTCAATCAGATGCTTCCAAATCTACTATTATATATTAATACAGGATACATGCATTAATTACCAAAAAAAAAAACCAATTCCTGCCTCCTCATGCTGCCACGTCAGCCTCTGTTTTTTTTTCGCATTCAAGATGTGCTACTGTACATTCCTTTAACTACACGAATTCCTTTTACTGTACATTCCTTTTACACGAGATCCACATGAGTTCGTTTTTATTTACGCATTACATTTATATCCATGTACATTCCTTTTAGTACCACTTTCCAACCAAACAATTATATCCGGTGTAATAAATTTATGGAAATTTAGTTTGTTTTTGAAACTTTTGGCTTAGATTTATGAAAAAATAGTTCACTTTTAAAAGTTTTGGGTTAATTTTATTATTTGAATAATGACATTTATACCAGTTCTATCTTTCATCCAATAAAAGATATCAGTTCTCTCTCTGATGATTTAATTTTTTTTATCACCCATCCCTACTCGACCACGTCACGGGTAGTCTTCCCATGGACCACTTTTGATCATCTAGGGCCATATTAGAAGCTCTCGAGGTGATCCCAAACATCATATCGTAACTTACACTTTTTGTTCACGAAAATGACTAAGTTATCCGATTCGACGACACGTCACATCTCCATCACCTTGATTGTCCCTACTAGCAACTAAAAGAACATGAAAAAGATCGGAAACCATCTGGAGAAATTTGCACGATTAACGGTAATGAATAAAAGTCTCTTAGAATTAACTTTCTTACTTGGTTGATCATTATCTACTTAGCATTTTCTTCTTGGTATTTACTAATTATTTCTTTAATGACTTGGACATCTACCCCTTCAATCAAATTAATTACGCAAACAAATGAAATGAAAAGGAAAATGTGTATAATCAAACGTATAAATAAACAAATGTTAGCACCATAATTTTCTTTTAAAAGTGTTACTACAAACATGTCCATAGTGAGTGCTCTCTCCACAACAACTGCTAGAAATGGCACATTTCAGAGTAACCTTTTTAAGAACTTAATTGAAATCTTTGCAAAAATGTATTTTCCACACTTGTCTTAAAAATTTCAAATATAATGATATGCTAAAATCCACTCATCAAATGAAGCCAAAAGGACAACTGTAGCTTATTCTAAGCCTTAGACCTCGAGCAAACAAAGGTAACCAAATTTCTCTGTATGTAAAAATTGTGTATACTCACCCAATCAGCGACAATATGTAAAATTTATTTCCCTTGCTGCCAGTGCTGCTGCAAAATCTCCATCCTGTTTGATCATTATAAATTTTTTTGTGCTTCACCGTTAATATTAATTGAAAAAATTCACCATTTCTTTTGATGACTATAAGACACTGAAGGAAGAGGTGAGAACAGATAATGAATAAGAATCTGTTAGAATTACCTTTCGTGCTTCGTTGATCACTATCTACTCAGCATTTGGGTGGAGAGAAATTTGTTACCACTCAGAACACAATAATCTAAAATTTTAATTGAAAATAAAAAATAAAAAGGACGAAGAGGAAGTGCGGCCTGCTAAAATAAATTTACTATCAAATCTGGAAGTGTAAAGTCATAATTCATCCGCCACTAAGCCCGACAAGCGGTCCCTCGCGACCTAAGACGTTTCAGATCTGGAATAAACGATGATATTCGACATCGATTCGTCCCCTCCCGCCAAGCGTCATTGTCACACCATCGATTCCCCTGCCTCCCACCGTCGAGTCCGCACCGATACTCAAATCAAGCACTTAGCATTGTGGAGGACTCAGGATGTAGGGTTTCTTCATGTTTCGATGATGGCAGGTCGAGTCTGTAGGTTAGATGGCAGGTCAAGCTCAATCAGTGGTTAGCGGCGGCACTTTCAGGCAAAGGAGAGTGCAGCAGTGGACATGGAGAAGCTTTGCAGTGCTATGGCGGATGATTGGAGCGTCAGTTGGAAAGAATTCGCCGATCGATTTCAGCCAATGAGGTGGTTCTCTATCGGATCGGCGGTGATTAGGTAGCTCAGGTGGTGGTGGTTCGCAAAGATTGGTGGTAGGATGATGCATCAAATGACAAAGAGTAATACGAAGGTGGAGGCAGAGTTGGCTGGCTTTCGGCGAGAAATCCTGCCGAGGATGGTCGCTGGTCGGCGAGCTTTGAAACAAAAAAATAGAAAAGGAAAAATGATTAGGAAATAAACGGATGAAGATGAAAGAGAGCGGAGTAATCAAATGCTATAAAAGTGTGTTTTAATTAATTTTTGATTGGGGGTGTTTTGATTATTTTAATTACATATGAGAAAACAAAGAAGAGTGATAAGATGCCTCCCTTAACTACTATTGAAAATTTTGGAAGTTACCATATTCGATTGTTACCTTATAGGATCAAGAAAAACTCCAAATCTGATGTAGAGCTGAGGTGGAGCATATGTGGCGCAACCATGAAGCGAGTTTCGTTTTTTTTTTGTTATAATTAATGCAATTATCTTGTATTAATATATAATAGTAGATTCATCTTGACCTTAATCTAATATGTTGTCAACATTTCGAAAATTAAAATGCAGTTATCACCACTATCGAATTCCAGAAGCGTGGTTTACCGCATGCACATATTGCACTTTTCTTAAGTGCATCGGACAAGTTAAGAGATGCAGATTCTATTGATCGCCATGTGTCAGCGGAGCTGCCCGATAGAGACAAGGATCCTATTGCATTTGAGGCTGTTTCCAGACACATGATGCATGGTCCGTGTGGTAATGCAAATCTGCGATGTCCTTGCATGAGTAATGGAAAGTGTTCGAAACGTTACCCTCGCACTATTCGGATGGAGACATCGATCGGTGATGATGGTTATCCCACATACCGTCGGAGACCCACGAGTAATACTATTATTAGGAATGGGGTTGAGCTCAACAATAAATGGGTTGTCCCGCATAATGTTGACTTGGTGGTTAAGCACGACTGCCATGTGTGCGTTGAGAAGACAAATAGGGACATGTGCGTGAAGTATCTTTGCAAATACATGCACAAAGGGTCTGACAAGTCTACTGCTATAATTGAACGTTCGGGTGGTGAACATCGTCAGGAACAAACACGGATGTCGCATGTTGACGAGCTCAAGCAGTACATGGATTGTCGATATATTTCCGCATCTGAGGCGTGCTGGAGGATATTTGGATTCTTCAACAAGCATTCCCACCGGTTGAGAGGTTATCATTCCATCTTCCATCGGAGGAAAGTGTTCGTAGAGAAGACAGGCCTCACTGCGGCCCATTCGCGGTTGGCCCGTGGTACCAATGCGGCGATGGCCGCGATGAACGCCGCAGCGGATTAAAATGCCCGCGATTTGAACTCATGCGGCGTCGGCCGCGATGCGTCGCGGCCTCACGCGCCATGGCGCAGATAACTGTTTGAATAATTAAAAAAATGGGCGAATCCGGATGAATGTTCATCCGGATTCGTCCGAAACCCAGAAAATGAAGAAGAGGAAGACGAAACAGAAGAAGAAGAAGAAGAAGAAGAAGAAGAAGAAGAAGAAGAAGAAGAAGAAGAAGAAGAATTCGAAGATGAAGAAGAAGAAGAAGAAGAAGAAGAAGAAGAAGAGAGGAAGAATTCAAGATGAAGAAGAAGAAGAAAAAGAAGAATTTGAAGAAGAAGAAGAAGAAGAAGAAGAAGAAGAAGAAGAAGAAGAAGAAGAAGAAGAAGAAGAAGAAGAAGAAGAAGGATGAAGAAGAATGAAGATGATGATGAAGGGGAAGATGAAGATGGAAGAATGAAGAAGAAGAATGAAGATGGAAGAATGAAGATGAAGATGGAAGAATGAAGAAAAATGTGAAGGAGGCGGAGAACCGAAACCCTAAAAAAAAAATTTACTGCGGCCTTACTGCGGCTAAGGCCGCAGTAAACCTTACTGCGCCAGCAACCACGTCGTTTACTGCGTAAATGGGCTTACTGCGGCCCAAACCGCAGTAAGGGCCGCAGTAAACTTTGTCCTCCCCACGTAGTGGTATTTGATGCGGATGCGAACATAGAAGATGTTGTACAAAACCACCGGGATAGCGTGACTAAATTCTTGGCATGGATGGAAGTGAATAGTCTTGATGTGGATGCTCGGAGTCGACGTATGTTGAGTTCCCGACTCATTACGTGTGGAATCAACGGATAAGAAGTGGACAAAAGCGTAGGAAGGGCCGGAGTGTAGGCCGTCTTCGCCGTTCATCCCATCGCCGAGAACGCTACTATTTGAGGATGTTGCTAAATGTTATGCGTAGGTCGGCGGTATCCGAGGACATCCGGAAGGTTAATGGTATTGTTTTACCAACATATAGAGAAGCGTGTCTTGCATTGGGTCTTCTCGAAGGTGACAGTGAATGGCATGATGCGTTGGTTGAAGCTTCACATTGGGCTATGCCCGGTAGCTTAAGGGAGTTATTCGTTACAATTATGTTGTTGTGCCAAGTGGCCGAACCGGTCAACCTTTGGATAAATAATCGGGAAATTCGTGACGACATCCTAATGGTCCAACGCACGCTCCGGGATGACAATGAGTTGGTGTTGGTGATGAAGATATTTTTAACTATGGGTAATATGAGATCGAGAAGATAATGAACAGATTCGGTAGATCTCTACCTGAGATTGAAGGAATGCCTTACCCGGATTTGAGTAATTTGGTGCTTGAGGATAACTCATTGATAATAAGAGCTGAATTATGATAGGAATGAGCTTAGATCGATTAGTTGCCTGCCACATGTACTAAGAAAAGGTTTTGCTGTTGTAGTCAGATTAGTGATTACTACGGTCTTGTTAATTAGCATTAGGGAAAGATGAGATAGAAGAAAGAAGAAAATTACACATGGGGATGGATCCAAGACGTTAAGAAATTAAAATGAGCATGCATGTGATGGGCCCTTGTTTTGTGGTAATTGTTTCCTTTGAATATAAATTACTACTAGTAATTACTTGGAGAAATTAATACATGAATACAGATCGAGGCTAGCTAGGGCCGGAACATTATTATTGTCTTAATTTACAAGTCTAGGTCCAATTAGTTTGCTTAATCAAAATTCAACTGTAGCGTCATCTTGTACCCCAAGTAACAGCAGCCGCCGGCAATTCCTTACCAGTTTTTGTTGAAAAACGCAGACCTGCTAATTACACTATAATTATACTATAATTAACCTCTAGCTTGCATAACTAAATAATACTATCTCCTCTCTCAACCCATAAGCAGCTTCTTTTCAAACCTTTGCTTTCCTTGTTTCTTCTGATCTAAGCCATTTAAATTACAGTAATTATAATTTGCATGCGGTAATTTAATTACTTGGAAAATGTTGTGGTACTCATTCGGTGAAAGTTGACTAGATGGGCCGGGTTGCTTAAAAGTAAACAAATTGATAAGTATGTACGTACAGCAAGCAAGCAGCAGTCATGCTGGTTCCGCAGACAAAATGAATTAATTGCGAGTCGTGATTACTTCTACAATAGTCAATATGTGTATTTCATTTCCTTTTTATCAATGAATTTCTGGTTGTTTCGAGTTTTCAATTGTAGGAGGCACATGATACTTCATTCTACGTACACACCAATCAATGCAGGATTAGAGAATTTAAAGACGCTGATTACAAATTAAAAGAGAATTTAAAGAAGGTTCGGTACTATAATACTATATGTGCCAGATTAATTTCTATACAATATACAGCATCGAAAAATTTCCCAAAAAGGTTCTCACAATTAAACAGACCCTGATATTGATATTGTGGGAATAATAGCATTTGCAATAATGTTAGTTATCAGATTCCTAAGTCAAATATAACTAATAAAAATATGAAAAATAAGTAAATCTCTGATGCAGCAACACTAGCCATCACGCTAGTCATGATAGCTTTAGTTATTTGTCTCTCAAAATTTAGGAGTGAAAATAAAGATTTTATTGTTAGCTATATGATAAATATGATTGATTTCAAACCAATGATAAATGTCACTAGCTATAATAGTTATTATTGATGCATTAACAATGTTTTTTGTAAGGGAATTACGTTTCATTCAATGACGAATAACCTGAGACTGGATAAACAAACTAAGCGGGGATTGAACCCCGATAACTAGGCAAGCTCTAGACATGAAGTGAGCATTATTTGAAGCAAAAATCCAAAGACCTATAAGTGAAGAGTTTGAACAACTGAAACAAAGTCAGAACCTAAAAATGTTGAAAAAGGAAAAAAAAACAAGTGGTACAAGACGCCAAAGAACTTAATTATGCCACCATAAGATGATAATCCGCCAAAGTGGGAGATGCCTAGAAGTTCTTCCAAATTGCCTCTTGGCTTGAAACAGATTTTCTTCCACAACATTCTTAGGAGAGCTTGAGACTACCAACCTCCACCACCAAACACCCACTAAGTGGGCTATTCAGAGTCTATTCCCTGCAAGAAAATTCAGAAAGAACAAACGAGTAAAACATCCTACTAGCAATAAAATCATCCCATACCAACACAAAGATCCAGTTATTTTGTACCCCATCGTTCTTTTCAATAGTGGAATGGATGAGGTGGACTTTATACCTCACCCACCCCATTAGTAGCCTTTCACTAGTCCAGGCAGGGGGGCCTTTCGCCCGTCCCTGCAGTCTCCTGCACCAACTCTTGCATTCTCTTGCTCGTCTTTCTTCGCCAAGCCGCGTCTACAACCAGCCTATGCGGACATCCTCTTTTTCCTCCGTTTTTTGGCTTGTGCAAGTCACCACCAATCCCTAACAATGCAAACCATCGGGAGAGGGCCCTGGCTGAGCAGCGACTGTGACAAGCCAACGGATGTCCGTCAACGAAAAGGTTGACTCGACAGACGCCCAGAAAACTCCTCCTTTGGCTGTCCCAAATTGTCCACCTGCAGTGGTGACAGCCCAAACAATGGCAGGAGGGCCTCGACGCGACGCTCCACCCGAAGTGTTAAAACGGACCCAACAAACCACCCAGCCCAGCGTGTCTCGGCCACCAGAAACGCGTAGCCCAGCAGCGCTCCACGGTGGTTTCCGAGTGCAAAAACATGGTGCAAGCGGGGCAAGGTCAGATCGGCTCCAAGAGTAATCGCAAAATCCAAAGGAATTCGAGATCACCGCCGCCGAGTGGTGGCGGCAAGAACCGAGAAGTGAGGAAGCCTAGGGTAGAAACGAGAGCGCACATCTTGTTCGTTTTGATGCAATATTAATGTTAAACTCACTAGCTAATATACCTCCTCCGTCCTAAGTGGGTTGTCACAACATCAAAATATTTTTGTCCCAAATGAAATGACGCTTTTCATCTTTTGGTTTATTTAATTTAATCCACTTTTACCCTTGTAATGCACTCAGTGCAAGAGTCTAGAGAGTGGGTTGGGACGGGTTAATTAGAATAGGTTTGGGAAGGGTAATGACGAAACTTTATGTAAAATGAGTTAATGACCAAAGTCAATTTTAATATTTACAAAAAAGATAAAAGTGACAACCCATTAGGACGAAAGAAGTAGTTTTCTTTGTCATTTTGACTACAATTTAACTTAAAATTAGTTAGTATTGTTGTAGATGTTTTAAGAATCTATAATGATCAAATTAATAATGCATGAATAGTGGAAACATAACAGTGCAAAGTCCCGATCCCTAACCCGAACAGTTTTTCTCCGTGTCTGCGTAATCACGAACTATGGGGTGAAGACAATACACAATAATATACCGTAGCTAGCTGACTGTTTTTGGTGTTTTGATCGGAATGCAAGCAAGATCTATACGAAATGTAAATGTGAAAAGATCGAGCAAGAGAACTTTAGAGTATAATTAATTAGTAATTAATTATTCATATCATTAATTCTGGTTCTGTATTGGTAATAATAAACAACAGAGAACAATTCGTTGTCATTACTACGATGCGATTCCTCGTCATGTGGTCTTTAAGCTACATGGACTAATTAAGCTGTACTACTACATGCATAAAATCACAAGTACCAAGGCAAGCGATCCACCAATCGCGCCCAATGAAGACCTCCAACTTCTTCTTCTTCATTTTCATCCTCTCATTCTCTTCCATTCTCTCCGCCGTTTGCTGCCACCGGAGCAACCCTAGCAACATCACATGGTGGTGCCACCAGACACCCCACCCAGGCCCATGCGACCATTTCATGCGCCGGGACCCCCACCGCTTCTCCCCCAAGCACCTCAAAGACTTCCGAAAAATGCTTGTCCAAGTAGCCGTCGACCAAGCCCTCGCCGCCAAAGCCAGGGCCCAGAAGTTGGGCCCACAGTGCCTCCGATCCGGTCGCCAGCGCCACGCCTGGTCCGACTGCCTCAAGCTCTACAGCAGCACCGTCCTTCAACTCAAAACCACTCTTCTAGGCATGCGCCACCAACGCCACTTACCCCGCAACCGCACCTCCTCTGTCTTCGACGCCCAGACATGGCTCAGCACCGCCTTGACCAACATGCGCACATGCGAACTCGGCCTCTCTGACCTGAACGTCACCTACACTCTCAAGTCCATTGTGTCCAAAAACCTCTCCCAGCTCATCAGCAACACGCTGGCCGTCAACTCGTATTTCTTGCAGAACAAGAAACCTCCTCGTGATGCTGATCATGACGACGATAACAATCGGACGGCGCATTACTACCCGCGCTGGCTTCCGAACGGTGACCGTCGCATGCTGCTGTCGGCCTCATCATCCCCAAAGTCTCGCGCTAACCTTGTGGTGGCCCTCGACGGCTCGGGGAGTTTCCGGTCGATTCAAGCAGCTCTTAACTTGGCGGCCAAGAGAAAAGTTTTTAGTAGGTTTATTATTTATATTAAGGCAGGTGTTTACCGAGAAAACATCAATGTTGCACCTAACAACAACTATATCATGCTGGTCGGCGACGGCATGAAAAACACCATAATCACCGGCAGCCGGAGCGTCTCCAGAGGCTACACTACTTACAGTAGTGCTACTGCTGGTACGTAATTAGATTGTTAGTGGTAAAATTGGCCGAAAACAAAACTTGGTGATAAAATTGATGATTTTGCGTATTTACAGGGATTGATGGCCTGGGATTCATGGCTCGAGACATAACATTCCGAAACACGGCGGGTCCATCAGCAGGGCAGGCGGTGGCCCTCCGATCGGCGTCGGATCTGTCGGTGTTCTACCGATGCGCGATCCAAGGGTACCAAGACACATTATTCGTCCACTCGCAGCGGCAGTTCTACCGTGAGTGTTTCGTCTTCGGCACCATTGACTTCATCTTCGGCAACGCCGCCGTGGTGCTCCAAAAATGCAACATCATCGTGAGAAGACCCCTCCACGGCCAAGCCAACGTGATCACCGCCCAAGGCCGCGGCGACCCTTACCAGAACACCGGCATCGTGATCCACAATTCCCGGATTGTTGCCGGAAACGATCTGAAGCCGGTGGTCAGATCGTTCAGCACATTTCTCGGGAGACCATGGCAGCAGTATTCCCGCACCGTCATCTTGACTTCTTACATTGATAGTTTAGTGAGCCCATTGGGCTGGTCCACTTGGCTAAATACCAATTTCGCCCTTAACACATTGTACTATGCTGAGTACCGGAATTATGGGCCTAGGTCTGCTACTCGATGGAGGGTCAAGTGGAAAGGGTATCAAACTATTACGAGCCCAAAGGTTGCGGCTAGTTTCACCGTCAATGGGCTCCTTGCCGGACGGTCCTGGCTTCCGGCCACCAGTGTGCCATTCACTTTAGGCCTATGAACATTTCTCATGTTCAATTGTATGGCCTGCATTCTTTTGTTTTTGTTTCATACATTGTACTACTCCACTCCATTCTTTAATTTCCAGTTTTGCATCCATGATACTTGCATTGGGTAGTGAGGCTCAAATGCAAGGTGCATTCTATAATCAAGTTTGACTCATAACAATGGTAAAGATGATAAACGTAATCAAACATATATACATCATGCAATAGTTTTGAAAGGCAAAATACCCATCAAGTATATCTCATTTCAAAATTAATCGTATAAATTTAATGTTTTTAGCTATTTAATCCTAAATATTTTTGAATTAATATGATCCAGTCCTAAATGTTACTCCATCAAGTATATCTCATTTCAGTCAAAACTAACGTCTTTTAAGCCCCAGCACCCCTCCTCCATCGTCCGCCACCACCGCTCCTCCTCCTCCTCCTCCTCACCTAAGCCGCTAAGCGGTCACCAATATAGTCGGCATTCAACCAACGCGGCTGAACTGCCACATATAAATTCATTCCGTCAACCACCTCTTACAAGCCGTTAAG
This sequence comes from Stellera chamaejasme, assembly GCA_024586325.1. NCBI lineage: Eukaryota > Viridiplantae > Streptophyta > Magnoliopsida > Malvales > Thymelaeaceae > Stellera > Stellera chamaejasme. The sequence continues at coordinate 3,593,988 of CM044982.1, read as the reverse complement.
TTATAGGCTAATTTGAGCTACAACATTTAGGACTCATGATCAATCATTAATTGAAAAATATTTAGCACTAATTCGTGAGAAATGTCAAATTCATGGGACTCATGTTGCATTACAGATAGTATCTGCGTACATGACTTGAAATATAGTAGATTTTTTTTTCTTTTAATTTATCAAAAACAAAATTATTTATTTCTCAATTGTAATTCCAAAAAATAGTTTACCTCTTTTATAGATCCGCCCTGATTTGCGGCCTCCTAAACCTGTTATTACCCCTATGCCATTAGGGACTGATCCAGGAATTGTTGAGAGCGGGAGCATAAGTAGTTAATCAATAAAATAAAAAGCGTTACCAGCCACCTTTTCGATTCTCGGGTATTAATCTGGTTCAAATTAAAGTTGAATAAAGTAATGCCCTAGGGTGTTACCAACTACTTAAAAGTAAAAACGCGTGCTCTCTTCAGAACGCGAACCCGAAAGCCTCCCTCTGCCTCCCTCTCTCAACCTCCAGCCTCTCAGCCTTGCACCGCTGTCGCATCCGTCACGCCGACGCTTCCTCCCTCCATTTCGACGCCGAAATCAACGGCGGCTCCAGGTAAGCTCCTTCCCTCCTGTTTTTTTTCATTTTCGGTTTCCATTTCAAGAGAAATGACGTGTTCTTCGGCACCGCGCCCACAACCGCGCCGACCGCCGTACACCCTCCATTTCACGGAGCCTCTTATTGAAGGTAATGAATTAAGCGATATTAGATAATTTCAGTGATTATTAGATAATTTCAGTGATTATTAGATAATTTCAGTGATTATTAGATAATTTCAGTGATTATTATATAATTTCAGTGATTATTAGATAATTATTAGATAATTTCAGTTATTACTTTATAATTTCAGTGATTATTAGATAATTTCAGTGATTATTAGATAATTTCAGTGATTATTAGATAATTATTATATAATTTCAGTTATTACTTTATAATTTCAATGATTATTAGAACATTTCTGTGATTATTAGATAATTTCAGTGATTATTGGATATTTTCAGTGATTATTAGATAATTAAAATTATTACTTTATAATTTCAGTGATTATTAGATAATTTCAGTGATTATTAGATAATTATTAGATAATTTCGATTATTACTTTATAATTTCAGTGATTATTAGATAATTCAAGTGATTATTAGATAATTTCAGTGATTATTATATGATTTCAGTGATTATTAGATAATTATTAGATAATTTCAGTTATTACTTTATAATTTCAGTGATTATTAGATAATTTCAGTGATTATTAGATAATTATTAGATAATTTCAGTTATTACTTTATAATTTCAGTGATTATTAGATAATTTCAGTGATTATTAGATAATTTCAGTGATTATTATGCAGCGGGACCAGGTGCCTCAGTGCAGTTCCGGGGATCATCATCATCCCATGAACCCGGACTACACAAGGCAGCCCAACTTCCTCGACTCAGTCCGATTTCCACACCAGTAGCCGCCGCCGCACCAGAACCCTTTCGCCAATACAAGTCTCATCCGCGGTAATGATTACTACGAGCCTCAGATGCAACGGCCTCCGTCAGAGCAACGACCGTCAGAGAGTCAAAATCCCCCGCGGGATAATTGGAATTTCCCGCCTCCGTAGGATCATGATTGTATTACTACTCTTTTTGGATGTTTTTGAATGTTTTAATTGTGTTTCAAACATTTAATTAAAATATGTTTATATTCAATTATCTTTTATTCCAAAATATCAATTCAAATATTAATTAATGATTATTTCTATTTATTTTATAATAAACATTTAAGATTTAATAGATTAAATGTTAAAACATAAAAAAAAAAGATTTGGGATAGTAACGCCAAGTAGGGGTGGGCGGTACCGGGCTGTCGGTTAGCGAACTCTGGTCGAGCCCGGTAACGCCAAGTAGGGGGTGGGGCGCTACGGGCTGTCGGTTTGGCGAGCCTGTGCAGCTGTAACGTCTGGTAACGCATTGGACTGAAGTAACGCCTCGATTTGTAGCACCCTGGTAACGCCCTTGTGCGTTACAATTCGTAATGGATTGGTAGCGAATTTGGCATTACCAGGCCTCCTTCAGATACATAGTGTGTATTGTATCCCTTATTTCCCAAAATTTAGTGGTGACAACTGCCACCTCACGGTCCACAATGAGTTGTATATGGCATCGTCCATCCCAACCGGCGTTCGATTTTTCCTAAGAAGATGTTGATGATTGCCGCAATTGGGGACGATGGCGGCCCGCACGGTGGTGATTGGTGGCTGGAGCGATGGTGGCGAGTGAGATGGGAAGTCAGCAATGCTCTCTGCTGAGAAGACGAGAACTAAGAATCTCACGCCAATGAGTTAGCGTCATTTATTACTACTATTAGTTTAATTTATTTTTACCCCTTCAATTATTTTAATATGATCATTTCAACTTTGTACCGCCAATTTCTTGTATCTCGCCGGTATCCGGTACCACCGATATAGCCGGAACGGCCGAGACAGGCCGGTGCAATGGACGAGATGAGATTGTCACTTATAGTACCGTTTCACGGCCGGTACCGGTACAAGACCGAGATACCGGCTAAGACGGTACGAGATTTTAAACCTTGTTACGGAAGCTTCCTTGGTTTGTGCATCCAGCCCCTTGCCGACGATCTCGTCTGTAGGTAGAACTTTTCACCCCGCCCAACATGTGGCCTCGTCCAGCCCATTCCATGTCATGGCCTCTCTGGTAGCCGATTGCTCAGCTTGCTGATGATCTGGTAGAATTATCTCTCTATATATACTAATACAGGATGTATTAACCGCAACCAAAAAAACAAACAATGCCCTCTCCTTCGACATGTCAGTGACACATCAGCGTCACATTGGCATCCAATTTTTTTTTCTTGCATTCATTGCTAAAATTATTACTTTCCATTTAGGTTTTTATCTTCCATAAACTGATGTCAATCAACATTATTATGTCAACTATGACTTGTATCCCTTTGATTTCGCAATTCATTTTGATTGTGGCAATTAATATCGTGTAATACTCATACATGTATAAATAGTATATCATTTCTAAACTTAGTCACACAAAAATCATGGCAGGAAGTAGCTTAAAGGGCAAAGAGATTATCCTCGCCGATAGTGATGAGGATGACAAAATGCAAATGTAGTGATGTAACTGTTCGACCTTCGGTTGGAATATGTTGGTTCAATGTGAGCATCTGAAGACGCAAAATCGGAATCTGAATGATAAAATTAGCTCACTGATGAATGAAGTTCAAAGCCTTCGGGACCAGGTCTAGTTCCTTCAGGAGCAAATATGATGCTTCTGAATAATTTGTTATTTAAAATGGTGATTTTATACTAACAACATATACTATTATAGGTGCTTGATAGAGACTGCATCATTGCAGATCTATCCAATTCAAATTTTGGAACCAACATATGAAGCTCCTACCTTGATTCATGGAAGGAATAGGATCAAAAGGCCACGTGGTGATTAAACAATAAGTGGATGTAGCATTGGCATTTACGCTTTCAGCATGTTCTCATTTATGCATGATCAGAACAACTAAAGTAATGTAATTTTGATTTCATGTGAAATTATAATGTCATTAATAAGAATTTCTTATCAATGGTTTATATAATTATGACCATTCGAATATAAATGGAAAATTGGAAAAATTACCACAAAAAGTTAATAAATCACAAAAGTTTGGGAGGGATATTTATAAACATTTTATTAACCAAATTTGAGAAATTGATTAAATATATGTAGGGTTATTAAGAGAAAACACATCCAAAAGTTAAAATGAGTTGTCTAAAACATTAAAAGTTCGGTTTCGGTTAATTCGGTTCGGGTATTTCGGTATTTCGGTTTGGTATCGGTAATACCAAAATTTTAATTCGGTTTTCGGTACGGTATTCGGTTTCGGGCTTTAACTATTCGGTTAACCGAATTAACCGAATAGTTAGCTCGCATGTGAGCCCAACCCAGCCCCAGCCCAGCCCAACCTAGCCCCAGCCCAATATCTAATAACCCTAGCAAGAAAAGGGGAAAATTTCCGAAATAACCGAACTTAATTCGGTATTCGGTTAATTCTGTTTTAAGTGTAAATCGGTTAATTCAGTATCTAATAATGGATAACCGAAACCGAATAAATACGGTAATTCGGTTTCGGTTTCTACCTAAATTACCGAATGCTCAGCCCTACTTTTGTCACTCACCTCTTAAACCCTTAGATATTATGTGAAAAACTCATCCCCCAATTTCTAAGTTTGAAACCCCCTATTACCACTAAAAGTTGATAAATCACGAAAGTTTGGGAGGGATATTATAAACATTTTACTAACCAATTATGAGAAACTGATAAGATATTATTTATAGAAAACTTATCCAAAAAGTTAAAATGAGTTGTCTAAAATATTAAAAGATTAATTTTACTTCGGGCCTAAGATGAGATATATCGCGAATAAGTCAATAAAGTTTGTGACACTTGGTAATACTGCAAAGTTATTTGCTAATTTTTGTGAATGACATGTAGGCTAATGTCGCACTTAGAATTCGAAAGCTCATATTCATGAAGTGGACATGGGAGGTCGAGATCACGGATTTTAATTTCCACAATCCGGGATTTGCATTCACCATAAAGAAAGTGTCCGAAGTGGATTTCAGTTATTATTTTGATGTGGCTATGACTACCATTTTAAATGTGTACTTTATAATATTCTATTCGATTTGTTATGTACATATTATCAAATATAACAACATTATTATATTATAGTTGTAACTCGAGAGGACTTGGCTTATGGAACGAAACGTACAATTCAGGAGGTACAGTCAGTCGATGAAGAATCAGTTAAACGGTGAGGTCCCTTATAATTTGAAAATTAGATGATTGATGCTTTATCATATATATATTTTTAAATACGTCGTAGGACAAAGAAAGGAAAGGAGAAGATATTTTCTGATAACTCAGTCAATCATGTTTTAGATGGTGAAACAAACAATAATGAACATGACAACATAAGGTAATTGGTGTCGATACCGTTTTTTGTATAAAAAATGTACATAAATGTATTATATTTAAAACGATTGATATTGTTTTATCTCAGGTCCGACACTCCAGAGCATCCAATTGTGGATCTTAGAGAGTAATTTTTAGGTCGTGAAGCAATGTGTTGTATGTTTTTATACTGTTACAATCTTCGAAATCACAACAAAACGATATAATTGTGTTCAATTCACCTCCGTTATGAAATATTCATTACACGCTAGTGTACCCGTGCGTAGGCATGTACATTAGTTTTTACTATTTATCTAGTTTTATTTTGTTTCTGTTGGACTAGACGATTACTAGTAGTTTTTCCCCCTTAGCTATGGCAGTGATTTATACCCATAGTAGTAATCTTTCGCTGTCTGTTAACCTGGTTTTCTTTTTGGTACCAAACAAAGTAGCTGAAAGGTAGACATTAACGCGTATCGACTCCGAAAGAAGGTACGATACGACACGCCGCCAACAGACACGGACGGAGTATCTAAATTTGAAAAGTCAACCGAACAAAAAGTCCATACATATATACTCTACTATATATATATATATATATATATATATATATATATATATATATATATTATATTATATGCACCTAAAACCAGTAACCAATCTATAAATATACATATCAATCAAGATAACCACAACACGCCAACCATAAATCAAAACAAAAATGTCTTCACACTTATCAACTTACTATTTGATTTAATTGTTCAAACAACTTCACTGGGGCAGACATATGAGTGATGAATTGATCAATTTAATTCCATGCATCTCATGTCAAGTTATACTAGCTATTTTATTCAAGTTATTGCAGTACAAATCTTAAAAAAATATTATTAAACTAAAAAAAAGTTATCATAAGTTTATAAATAATTTAATTTTATAGAGAAATTATATAAATGAAATACTGAAAAGTAATTATTCATTTTATGGTCATATTTTCATAAATGGATTCATGGACTCTCTTTTCTCTAGTACCTTTACATTGAGCCCGGCACACGATAAGCGCCTATAGGTAGAAGAAGAATACGGCATCGCCATGTTTCTCGTCGATTAATCCGGAGCTCGCCAATCTCCATGGAACCGTCCTTCATTCCACACGGAGTAACAAAACTAGACCGAAATTCAACCGATTCCCCTTCCTTTCTCGCAAACTCAACAAATTTCACCTGCCATGTTCTTCCGGCAAAAACATCAGCCGGCCCAGGCGCATTTGTTTGACTGCCCAAAATAATGTGCTGACACCACAATGATGCATTCGCGATGCACTATGATGAGCTCCCGTAACAACATGATGCACTCGTTTTGATGACATAATGATGCATTTTGTTCTACAACCCACAGCGATGCGCTTGATTACCACAATGATGTATTCACGATGCATAATGATGTTCTCTCGTAACAACATGATGCACTCGTCCTGATGACTTAATGATGCGCTCGTTTTCTTCAACCTTTCTAAATGATGCACTTGGTGACCAGAATGATGCTGTAGGTTTCAAGTATGTTGTGTTACCTTACAAACATGATGCACTCGTTCTGATGAGTTAATGATTCACTCATTTTCTTCAACCTCCCAAAATGATGCCTTTGGTGTCCATTACGATGCACTTTTGTTGCACTATGATGTTCTCTCTTACAAATATGATACGCTCATTCTAATAATGTTGCACTCGTTTTTTTACATTTCAAAATGTTGCGTTTGGTAACGAGAGTGATGCTCTCACTTTCCACTATTATGCCCCCTCTTATAAACATGATTCACTTTTCCCACTAATGATGCAATCTAGCTCACACGTGATGCACTTCATCTCCCGAATGATGAACTTAGATGATGCACTCTATCCTCTAAAATGATGTCGTCCATGCATCAAATGATGCTTTTGTGGTACAATGTGATGCTTCTTTCGCTAAATATTTATCTTCTTCCATCTACTTCAGTTGATATTCTTCCAATTCATCATTAATTGGCATTATTAACTTCATTCTGGTAGTTTTGAAAATTATTTGTATGTAGTTCATGGTCATTGGCGAAGCTGTATGTGGGCATGGGGGGAAATGGCCATCCTGAGATTTTTAGGAGATAGGGATATATAGTAACATTTAGGATACTTAGGGGTGTTATTTATTTATTTTATTTTATTCCATAATCTAACCCCACCTAAACCCAATACTATTCAACCCATTATCACCAAACTTTGGCCCGAACCCCAAATCCACTAACCCATATATCCATCCAATCCATAGAAAATTATAAGATGCTATGAAATGCTTACTTCCTTATACACTCACATTAAATGTTCAGATTAGTTCTTAATCTACTTGTATGCAACAAGTGCTTTGTGTGTCTATGCTTGAGCGGAGTTATGTGTGTGTCCTGGTATTAAGAAAAGTTTGAGTGCTTCAGTAAGAGAAAACAATATCTAATCAATTATGTTTTGAGGTGAGAGAGCTAGACATCGAGCTTTCAAGTGAAAGCTAATTCAACTAATTGTCTAGGATATGAACTTATTTCTTTTATAAGCGCGTTGTTTACACTTCATATGTCTGATAGTCTCACCATGCTCACATCATATAGGAAACGATAATATGAGGCTTGTAACTTGTAAGTGCTTCTGATACAGGTCAACTTACAAGTATGTTTTCTCAGACTTAATATTTGAATCAATCTTTAGCCACTCTGGAGAAAAATTCCTGAGTTCACCACTGTTCATGGTTACATCATTTTTGTAAACAGGTGCATCATAATGAGTCGAAGGAAAATCATTAAGGTACGTAGGAGCATCATAATTATGTCATGTGCAGCAGGTTGCAGCTCTGGGTCATGAGATGATCACGTCGTTCAGCTGACGAAATGATTGGGAATGTAGCGACGACAACTGGGGAAGAGATTGGTTGCTCTGGCACAGTCGATTGTAGCATTGGTTGGCAGATTTCGTCGGATCGGATAACAGGTCGTTCGAACGGGTTTGCTACAATTTTTGGTCTTCGATGACTATTGATAGAGGTCGATGCTACCACCAGGTTGCTAATAGTTCGCCAGACCTTAAGGGAGGAGTTATGGTGGTTGGAGGCAAGAAGTGAGAGGTGGAGGGTGGTGGTTCAATTCTGTTGCAACTCGAGTGAGGTCGAGACGAGACATGACATTTTTTAAATAAAACAAAAGCCCACAGTTAGGTGGGCTCATCTTATCCTAAACCTTTTTTTGGATTGGGGGTGGGCTTTATTTGATTTTCCATATACGTGCTCAAAACCCTCTATATAATGTGTCTATATTAGAGTTGGTCAACCCTAAATAAATAATTTTGTGAATGTTTTCAAAGATGTGTGATATATATGTTCTCCAAACTCTAACGATAGATTTCAGCCCCCTAATTACTCGTGTGTGTGTATAGTAACTAGTTCTAATACCTGATTTCGTCACGGGTTCACTGAATTAATAATTATTAAAAATTTTAATGTATTAAATAACAATATATCCGGTCTAATAAATTTATAGAAATTTAATTCTTTTTTAAAAATTTTGACTTAGATTTATTTAAATTTATGAAAAATTAGTTCACTTTTAAAATTTTTGGGTTAATTTTATTATTTGAATAATGACATTTATACCACTTATATCTTTTATCCAAGAAAAGATATCAGTTCTCTCTTTGATGATTTAATTTGTTTTGTCACTCATCCCTAACTCGACCACGTCACGGGCGTGGACCACTTTTGACCATCTGGGGCCATATTGGAAGCTTTTGACGGCGAGCCCAAGCATCATATCGTTGACATAACTTACATTTTTTGTTCACAATAAATGACTCTGCTCGAAGCGCTTGCTACCCGATTTGACGACACGCCGCATCTCCACCTCACCATGAGTGTCCCTACTGGCGACTAAAAGAACATGAAAGAGATCGAAAACCAGATGGAGAAATCCGCACGATTAACGGTAATGAATAAGAGTTTCTTAGAATTACCTTTCGTGTTTGGTTGATTATTCTCCGCTCAACATTTTTTTTGGTATTTACTAATTCTTTCTTTAATGGCTTGGACATCTACCCCTTCAATCAAATTAATTACTGCAAACAAATGACATGAAAAGGGAAAATGTGAGTAATCAAACATTCAAATAAACAAATGTTAGCACCATAATTTTCTTTTAAAAGTGTTACGGCAAACATCTCCATAGTGAGTGCTCTCTCCAGAACAACTTATGCTAGAAAGAGCACATTTCAGTGTAACCTTTTTGAAAACTTCATTCAAGTCTTTGCAGAAATTTATTTTTCCACACTTATCTTAAAAAATTTCAAATATAATGATATGCTCAAATCCACTCATCAAATGAAGCCTAAAGGACAACTGTAGTTTATCCTAAGACCTAGACCTCGAGCAACAAAGATAACCGAATTTCTCTGTATGCACAATTGTGTATTTTCACCCATACAGCGCCAGTATTGCAAAATTTATTACCCTTATTTGCTGCCAGTGTTGCTGCAAAATCTTCATCCTATTTGATGAGGATAAATGTTTTTGTGCTTCACCATTAATATTAATTGAAAAAATTCACCAATTCTTTTGATGACTATAAGACACTAAAGGAAGAGGTGAGAACAAATAATGAATAAGACTCTCTTAGAATTAACTTTCGTACTTGGTTGATCATTATCTGCTCAACATTTGGGTGGAGAGAAATTTGTTAATCACTCAGAACACAATAATCTTATATTTTAATTGGAAATAAAAAAATAAAAATAACGAAGAAGAAGGGCTTGCTAACATAAATTCACTATCAGATATGGAAATGTGAAGTCATAATTGATCCCGCCACTAAGCCCGACAAGCAGTCCCCTCGTAACCTAAGATGTTTCAGATCTGGAATAAACGATGATCTTCGACATCGATTCATCCCCTCCCGCCAAGTGCCATTGTCGCACCATCGATTCGCATGCCTCCCACTGTCAAGTCCGCACCGATACTCAAATCGAATGCTTAGCATTGTGGAGGACTCGGGATGAAGGGTTTCTTCATGTTTTGGTGATGGCAGGAAATAAACGGATGGAGATGAGAGAGAGAAGAGTAATCAAATGCTGTACAAGTGTGTTTTAATTATTTTTTTATTGTTGGTGTTAATTATTTTAATTACATATGATAAAACAAAGGAGAGTGATTGATGCTTGACTTAACTACAAATAAAATTTTTGGAAGTTACCATATTCAGTTGTTACCTTATGGGATCAGGAAAAAAAAACTCCAAATCTGATGTGGAGCTGAGGTGGCTTAATCAGGAAGCGAGTTTCATTTTTTTTGGCAATTAATGCAGTTATCCTGTATTAATATATAGTAGTAGATAGATTTCCTAATAATTAATTTTTCCAACAATTAAATTAAAACTCTTGAATGTAAGTGATTCATTCAGGATCCCAACCACTAGACTAGAGTATGCTCATTCCTCCAATGTAGGCGTACGCCAGTGAGATCTTACGCCTAATTTCACGTTTTTCTTTTGGTCATTTTATTCAATAATCGAGTTCGGTAGAAAAAATAATGTTATTGAAAGTGATGGTGTGTAGTATATGTCTTCGATATCGATCGATCGGGTGATCAGGAAATTAAAATACCAGGGGGAGAACCGATCAATGAATTCAAATGAACTACTAGTGTACGTGCTACATACTAACTATGACCTTGTGATCAAATCGATGGCTTGAGCAATTCAACACACTTATACCTGCAGGCGGATAATATGATCAGAATTAACTAGTACTCCCTCCGTTCCCAAAAGACTACATCATTTGTTTTGACAGTTTCACAGTATTTAATCTATGATTTATTTTACGAATGTTTAGACACCGAAAATTAAATATTTCATATGTGTATTATAATTTGAAATCTAAATTTTCCGAATATATTTTTTCTGAATTTTTAAAACTATTTATCTTCATTAAAATTTGAGTCAAACATTGAACCTTGAAACAACAAATTCAAATGGTGGAGTCTTTTGCGGACGGATGGAGTATAAAATTATAATACTATTAGTATATAGGAGTAATTATTAATATTACAATTTCAAATGGACCGTGTGTGTATATATATTTGAGGGAAGCGGCTCAATATTATTCTCAATGAAAATAATACAGGCCAAAGTCTGAATGATCGAAACAAAATAAACCCCTAAAGAAAAAGCAACTAGAAGAAAGAGAAATAAGCAACATAAGCACCTCTAAAACAAGATGACAAATCCTAGAAAGAAATAAACAAGAGACTAAGGGATTAGAAGAAAGACTAGTATTAGAACTACCACGGACACATAGTAGTAGGGGGACCAACGGATGACAACACTACCACCATAATAAGCCAACGGTAGGCCGAAGAAAAGCACGTAAATCTACAGTGAAGTAATATAGACCCACGATCTCGAACGAGACTAACCTCAACGGTTCCCATGGAACCAAATATCGTCTCACTGTGCGCGTGCAAGCAGGGACAAACCCGCTAAACCAACAAAACCACCGAACCAAACTATAGACCAAGCAAAACCAACAAAAGTCCAAGACAAAACTAAAATTAAACTACTACAGAACCAAACAAGATAGGAGACCGGCGAACTGGCCCGCTCACTTCCTGTAAACCCCCAAAACCCGGGACTCATTCATTCGGGTGAGGCAGGAAGTCCCCCTGCCCCACCAAACTTCTCGTGACCACCTCGAGCACGGCCTCTGGAAACCGAGGCTTTTTCTTTTGTTGACCTACTCTCGGAACCGTAACCCCTAATCCCACCATACTATACTCATCAAAAGAAATCATGAGCACCAAATCACGATCTGGCTCAACAAGTGCCGGCCTGTCAGTTAACGGCTAGAGCAGAGCACATCCCTTCACAGATCACGAACCAGCCGAAGCCAGCCGCCAGGTCCGGCGACTTAAGGAAGGCTGACGGCACCAGAACAACCCCTTAGACCATCGCAAAACCGAAATCGGTTCACGACCCACTGATTCCAGACCCATCGCGACGGATAGTCGCCTATGCACCAGATTGGCAGCGAAAAAGCCTGGGCATTGCGGCGAGCAGTAGACTCCTAACCAATTGAGACTTCTCCAGTCAGTGACAAGATAGAACACCAGCAGCCCCATTAGACAGAGCAAACTCACCGGAAAAAATGGAGAGAGTACGCAAGAGAAGGCGGTTACCTAATCTCCGTCTCAAGACCCGACGACGTTGAAGACTCCGCCTCGAGGGAGAAACTCGTGCAACAACCGAGGAAAAGGCCACCTTGTGAACAAAGGTCACTACAACAAATGTCCTTTTTTATGATATTTGGTAAATAGCATTTGTTTCAAATGTCAGTTTAACGTGGCACGATGTCGGGAAAGTTTGAGCACGTGAAAGAAAAATAAAACACACGCTCGATAAAGACAGAAAATGCGTAATTTTATTTTATCATTAACCATTACCAAAAATTTTCTTTTTGGTTCTCATTTCAACTACAAAGAGAGCAGAGAGTTCCATTTATAGATAAACCTGTCAACACTAGATTGCAAAAATGATCAAACAGCTCGTTATATTCTTTCAAACTTCTGCAGAATATTTATCCTCAATCTGTAAATCAGTGATGGAAAGAGTATGCGTGGAAGTATCATGGAAGTTGTCAAAATTATTCAGTACTACGTTTATAAAGAAACCTGTCAACATTAGGTTGGTTTTCTACGTTCTCTTTGTGAACCTGCTGCGAGTCCTCTCTGTCACACTGCTGCAAGGTCGTGGCTTCATCAGGTTTCATAAGGGGATGGGTTAATAGGGTGTCATCTTCAGTCCCGCTCTTGTGCATATGCTGGATATGGCGATTGTATGGTGTTGTATTCTCTGGACGTGTTCTTCTGCTGGTCTTATGTTTTTTCTTCATATCTTGTCTTTTGATGTATGTTGAGGGAAGAGGTTGTTAAAGCCTTGTTGCTAGTTCCCCTCTTTATTTGTACATGCCTAGTCTGCTGCTTGATCCTCCACCTTATGGGTTTCAAGCTTTGATATTGTATCTATGTTTTCCTTTTAATTTCAATGAATCAAGTTTGCCTCCAAAAAAAATTGTAAACTTCTTGTTCCTTTAGTTTATAGTTTCTTCTGATCCAAAATAAAAAAGGATATTTTTTTAATTATATGCAAAATTTTACGTATGATTTATTCTGACATTTATCAATGTCATGCCAATTTAGTCGGGAAGTTCCTATTGTGACACAACACAAGTGTCAATAAAAGTGTTGGTATGGTCAAATCAAAATAAGTGTCACAACAGTTTATATAAAATGACAATTCTAAGTGTCATAATAAAAGTGTACCAGCGTTTTGTTCATATGTCACTTAAACTTGGAGCGACATTGACTATAGTGTCACATAGATGACGTTCGTTTAAAATGTCACATTAGCACTTTTATGACATTTTTTCATCTTTTTGTGACATATGACAAACGTCACGATAAGTATTTTTTGTTGTAGTGATGATGAAGAGCCGAGCAGAAGGTCAACGAGAAGGCCAATCCGTCGGTAGCACGATGGCCAGGAACCTGGAGCACTGACTAGCGACGACAAGGGGAAAAGATTAAACCCCAGCAGACATTCTCTCCCCCTAACGATTACATTTCTTTTTGAACATCTAAACTATACTCCCTCTGTCGATCATAAAAAATGTTGTATTTAATTTTGATGTTTCAAGTCACAGTGTTTAATTAAACATTTTACTTAGATAAATAATATAAAAAAATCAAAAAAAATATCTAGAAAATTTAGATTTTAAATTATGAGAAGCATTTTAGAGCTAAGCTGCAATTTTGATGGGGTAGAGGGAGTAAATTTTTCTTCATTTGTCTCATATATAATTAATGGCATATAACTTTTTTTCAAGTGAATCGGTTGTAGCTTATAAAAGCAATTTTCTAAAGATTTTAATTACAAATCTTTCAAAGTGAAAATGCAAGCGAAGCACATAACCAAACGAAATATTATATATATATATATATATATATATATATATATATATATATATATATATATATATATATATATCATTGTCTGTTGAGCTTAAAGGGAAAAATACTTGTTTAATCCATCTAATTTCATAATATTATTCTATATTCCTAACACTTGTTAAAATGACCAACTATATTTTCTTTTGCCAAAATTAATCCCCAAACCCACGTCGTCGCTCCTTTGAGTACTCCTAACCCCGTCGTTGCCCCAATCCTGGTGCCTAGCTATCTTGGTACGTCGCCATGCAACCCGTGACTCCATATTGCCCTTTCATTAGGGGGCCTCAAACCTCACAAATGTGAGGTTAATTTTTTGTTATTCACCTCATCATTTTTAGTGAATAACTCAACAAATTCGGACCTCACCGTATTCACGGGAGGTCCGAATATCAGAAATCTGAAGTGAATCACTCTCTGCTCCCTCGCTGGCCCCACCCCCACTGCTGCCCCCTCGCCTTCCCCCTAGCACGTGTCTCTCCCTTCTCCCTCACTGCTGCATCTAAATTATTTGACTATGTATATCAACATGTTGAAAAATAAAATCATAAACTAAATGTTGAAAAAGAAACTCACCATTTTTTCAGAATTGAAATTAGTATCATTTTTCTTCAATCTTTTATTCTCACGAATATCGCATCAGTTTTCCAAAACTTTTCAATTTTTTTTTTCCAAATCTTTTACAAAGAACACACTTCATTGAGGCAAAAGTGGTTTAATTAAATTAGATTTTTTTCCCACCAGCGCTCTGCAACGTGGATAATTATAAAAAACAAACGGATGAATGAAAATTCTTGAATTGAGAATATACGTTTTTCCTGAGCAAGACTAAAATCTCGTCGGTAAACGTTTGGTGGCGGAACTGTACATGCAGCCGTCGCGGTTCTCCTGTACTGCCGTGTTCTGACATTGATGGACGCCATGAGAATCTGTGTAAAGTACGACGGAATTCGAGGAAATGAAAATAGAGGGGGTCCTCTGCTTGTATTTAGTGAATATTGGGAAAGCGATATGACAGCAGCAAGAGAATTCAATACCTCCCCACACTACGTAGAGAAGCCGAGATTTTACTACGGCGGAGGCCGCTGTAAAGCCATTTACTGCGGCCTACTGCGGCCTCCGTCGTAGTAAATTTTGCAGTAAATGCCATTTACTGCGGCGGAGGCCGCAGTAAGCGGATTTCTCTACGTAGTGTGTCACGACCCGCTTGTGACGGAGTGCACGAGGCATGTGTTGGGGCGCGCGGTGCAGCATTTAATGTACGCGGACGGCACAGGGCTAAGGATCCGGGATGCGGGACAACACACTTAAGAGTGTGCAAGGCGGATTTAAGAGGAGCCAAGGTGATGGAGACACCTTGGGAAGACTCTAGAACCATGGAGGACATTCTAGCTCTAGAATATTCTAGAATGCTCCAGGGTGTTCTAGGCTTGTCTAGACTGGACCGGAAGATGTCGGATGAGTCTAGAAGGGACCAGAAGAGCCTAGGGTGGACTAGAGAGTGCTAGAAGGCCCTAGGGCAAGCTAGAAGGTTTCAAAAGGCGTAGAGAGTGCTAGGAGGTGCTAGAAGGTTCTGGAAGCTCGTGGAACCCTCTAGAGCACTCTGGGAGTCTGTAGCTTGGTCAAGAGAGTTCTAGGCTGAGCTAGAACTATATGGAGAAGTCTAGTATGTGCTAGACATGTGTAGATAGTTGTAGAGAGATCCAGGCTAGCCTAGAAGGTTCTAGAAGAGTAATGCTAGCCCTTGGATCAAGTAGATCTCCACCGTCCATTGAGGAGGTGGCTTACCTATAAATAGAGACCTTAGGCATTCATTTGTATCCAACTCCAAGCAAGCCAAATCCAGAGTTGTGTAGCCATTACTTGAGCAATACAAAAGAGTTGTATAGCTTTCATTCTCTCATTCTAACTTTCGTTGCTCTCTTCTCAAGCATTCTCAAGCAAGACTTAGGCACATTAGGGCGAGTTAGGCTGACTTAGCCACGAGGGTGCATGACTAAGTGCCGCACGGGCATAGCGAGAAAATCAGTCCGTGACAAGTGCCACGTGGATCTTTAGTGCTTTTATAACCCATATCCATAGAGTGACAATGTTGTAATATCCCAATATAGAATGACGGCGTATCAGTGGACACGTGTTGTTAACATGTTCAGATATATGCTCCGGGAACGTCCTCAATATGTTCGGGAAAGTTCTTATTATGTCCGGTAATATCCTTGTCTAGTTCGGGTTATGAGTTTATTTGAGTTTTTAATGGAACCTTTATTTTTTGCTACTGATTTGGCTTTTTACTATGTCTTTTTATGCCTTTTAAGTAGATTAGGTCTGACGTGCATCAACATTATTAATTACAGGTTTCAAAGTAGTAACTAAAGTAAAAATAGAATATCGTAAGATAAATCATAATATATATATATATATATATATATATTAACTTTAATTACAGGTTTCAAAGTAGTAACTAAAGTAAAAATAGAATATCGTAAGATAAATCAAATTATATATATATATATATATTAACTTTTACAACATGACTCATTTTTGTATTCTTAGAGACGATTTTTTTATTGCTCATTATAATATTAAATTCAAAAAACATTTGCGGTGGATATATATATATATATGCATATAACCATAAAAAGGGATATAGTTAATTTCAATTTCGATTGATGGCGATAAAAACCCTAGGAACTGCGCCGCCGCCACCACCTGGGAGTTTCATCCGTCGGTGAGGAGATTGGCGGATGGAATTTCCAGATCGGTCGGCCAACTGTCTCCTCCTCTTCGGCCTCCGATCGCCAACGACTGCTATTGGAGGTCCGATTTTCTGGCCCATGTTGCCTCTTTTTTGTCCGACCTATCTCTGGTGATGGGCGTGGGGCTACCTCGTAGTGACGGTGGCTTGAGGCACGCGACGCCTCGTGGTGCTCTATTTCGTCGTTCAAGCGATGAAGCAGAGGCAGAGCAGTGGCTGTTTCGTGGCTCTACCTCATGGCTATGGGCCAACGCTTCGCGGTGGCGTCATCGTCGGATCAGGGACTGCGGATCCTTAAGAATCTGCACAGCTTCTCCTTCTGGCAGCCTCGCTGGAGTCGGGGGATGACTTTTGTTAGGCCGATTGGTTGGTTTCGGCAGAGAGTTTGCTTTGGTCTGAGGCCGTGGCTGAAGCAATTGATCAAAGCTTGGCGGGGCACGGGGAATTCTAGCCTCACCCGGAGTAGTCAATTCCATGCATTTTTGGATAGATAATTTTGAACCCTTTTTCTCTCCACCTTCTGATAATTAATTTTATCTTTTTGGTTTAGCTTTTTGTTTCGCGTACTTTTTATCTTATAGTTTATGTTGGTTTATATGTCTATTGGCTGGTTTACTTTGCTGGAGATGACTGGTCTTCTGTTGTGCGCAACATCATGGTAAGTTGACGTTTAGCTCATGTGCAACTAAGTTGGTGCTCTCCGGATTCAGTTGAAGTTCGGCTTAACCCTACCATGAGTAATTCTAGTACGTTCAAGCCTCTTGCCTTTGTTGGAAGGTCTCTGCTAACTTCTTTGGAGGATCTACCGTCCTTTTAAGAACTTTAAATTGTCTAACAATTTTCTTTCTTGTTGGATGTTTGAAGCTTGTGCTTATGTATTTGTGTCTTCCCCTGACTTGTATTATTTTCAATGAAAAAATATAGGTCGTTTTTGCTTACAAAAAAAATATAATTAGAGGAGAGTTAATCCCAAAATAAATGTAAACAAAAAAAAGGCAGAAAACGACAAAATGGTTTTATTCATAAACAATTCATCTTCCCCGACAAATGTATCCATTGGTGGTGAATGATAACTCTTCCTTTTCCCATCGGCGTGGTCATTACATCACCATTATTATTCTGGAAAGTTGAATGTTCTGATTCGTTAGTACGAAGAATTATGTACAACTTTTTTTTTTCTTCCCTGAAAGTTAATAAGAAAGAAATATACAAGTAGGTACTATAATTAGGGCAAACAAGGGAAGATAGAGTCAGAAAGAGAGAGACGTACGTCTGGTTCTGTTAATTGTAATTATGCTCTCACCAGCGTTGTAGTATTATACTCCCTCCGTCCGCAAAAGACTCCACCATTTGAATTTGTTGTTTCAAGGTTCAATGTTTGACTCAAATTTTAACAAAGATAAATAGTTTTAAAAACTTCAGAAAAAATATATTCAGAAAATTTAGATTTCAAATTATGATACACATATGAAATATTTAATTTTCGTTGTCTAAACATTCGTAAAAAAAAATCATAGATTAAATACTAAATCACAAACAAAGGCGGACGGAGGAGATCTTATCAATCAATCAATCCCGACCAAAATTAAAGTAGCTAGCTAGCTCATGCACCTTTCGATCGAGCCAGCCAACCGGCCGGAAATTGAATAATTATTATTATTATTATAATTAAAGGACTTAAGTAACTTGCAACTTAATTGAACAATTCTCAAACAACGTTCTAATCAACATCTTGCGGCATGCATTGCATGGCCCATTAACTCCCCCCCCCCCCCATATATATAAGAAGTACAAAAAATTCAGTAAAATACTGTAGCAGCAACATTCAAACTACGAAACATGCACGCTCAACAAAAGACAAATGTTAATTAGGGTTTTGTTTTCTAATGTACCATTAACTAACGTGTAATAAGCAATGGCGAACCCAAAAATTTCAAAAAGGGGGTCCATATGTACAAGTAAAAGACTAAATTTTATAATTATATAGTAAAATTTTGAAATGATAAAAATTATATTACAATTGTTCTCGTCGAGTCCTCATCCCTTAGAAAAAATCTACAATTACATCATTGCTAATGCTTTTAAATACATCTTTCTCGATATAAGTCATTAAGCAATCAAAACTACTTTAAGAACTTTAGGAATATTAGTGCAAAAGAAAACATGTGATATCAAGTTATTAAAAAAAGTGAAATACAATGGTCAAGTTATAGTTATTACCATAATAAACTTTAACTCAATAATTAAGAAATTGATCCACTTTGTATTTTTTAATAACCAATATAATATATTAAATATCATTATAATTTTTAAAGGGATCCAACTAATAAATTATATATCCCCTATACATATTTTTGGAAAAAAGGGGTCCATGGATCCCCCTTTGCAAAGGGTAGGTCCGCCACTGGTAATAAGTAAACCTACCCCTAATTATAGAAGTGCACTTAAGACAAATGATGTCAAGCCCGCGCAACACAAATAATAATGAGAACGGAATGTATATATAGTTTTAATATATAAGAATGTTCACCAGCTGGTAGTCCCAATGTCATATATAATACTAGTATATATACAGATTTTTTTTCAAATCACTGACTTTTATTTGGAAGAATAATTAGGATTTCTTGTTTGAACAGCCAATGTACTTTTAAAAGTGACTAATGATCAAACTATTAATTTCCATCATACTAATTAATAAAATTTCTAAATAATCCACTTAGTCTAAATTAGAGTCACCTTTCTTATAATTATATGGTACAGTCTACACGTCATAGAATTCATCACAAATTAAATCATTTTACAAACCCTGCATGGAACAAGCCAGTGTGGGGTTTTATGAACAGGTGATGGAAAATTTGGAAAGTGAAGCATTAGGGGGTCTCAATCCTAACAAGTGGAGAATAAAAAATTCGTCGAATTTTTCGATTTCTCACGGTGAAAAAAAATAAAATAAAATCTGAGTTTGGGTACCCCTTCAAACCACTGAAAACGAAAATGAGGCTGAGTAGAACAAGAGGCTCCTGTCTATCTGCTCGCTTATCGCCAGCTGGGAAGCAGCCAGCCAGGGAGGAGAGCAAGCAACCAGGGTGCAGGTAAGTGGGGGTGAGTAAAGCGCTGAGATTGGCTTCAGCGCAGGGCGGTCGCGCGCGGAGAAGCAAACAGGCAGCCTGCAAGCAAGTGGGGATGAGTAGAGGGCTGAGAAAAAAATTCTCATTCCCCGATGAGCGTCACCGCAAGGCCGCGAAAAAAATCACCGGAGAAGCAAGCAGGCAGCCCGCAGGCAAGTGGGGGTAAGCAAAGGGCTGGGAACTCGTTCCCATATGGGCGTCGCCGCACGGCCGCGAAAAAAAAATCACCGTGATTTTCGGTGATTCACCTCAAACGTGAATCGCTGAGGTCCGAAAAACTTGAATTCATTGGGTGAGAAAGTGGGGGTGATTTTGTGAAAAATTTATCTAAAAAATCCCAACTTTGAAACCCCCTATTATATAACTCTATATATTTATGGTAACAATACTATAGATGAATAGTGACATACCAATATGGTCGTGCCACATAGTCATCCTGTTTTTCTTTTTCTTTTTTTGCCTGAATTTTTGAAGGAATTAAATCTCTAATTTGACATTTAAATTTTATTATTTTACAAATTGGTCCTTGCAGTTTTTAATTGCTAAAGTATTACTCCATCCGTTTGCCAAAAATTGTAGCGTTTGACTTTATAATTTAAAGGTTCAATGTTTGACTCAAATTTTAATAAAGATAAACATTGAACAAAAATTCAGAAAAAATATATTTATAAAATTTAGATCTCAAATTATGATACATATATGAAAATTCTAATTTTCAATGTCTATGTATTCATAAAAAAATCAT
The DNA here is from genome assembly GCA_024586325.1 of Stellera chamaejasme. Classification (NCBI taxonomy): domain Eukaryota; kingdom Viridiplantae; phylum Streptophyta; class Magnoliopsida; order Malvales; family Thymelaeaceae; genus Stellera; species Stellera chamaejasme. Next base: position 3,573,301 of record CM044982.1, on the reverse strand, counting down.
AGATTAAATAATGTGAAACTATCAAAACAAATGATACAATCTTTTACGAACGGCGGGAGTATTTTTCTTCTTCTTGGAGCGTGAATTGTATTATACTATATAATATTATATTATGTTTCACTTCTATACATTTATGAAAAGTTCTAAAGGTAGATGAATAATGACACACAAATGGGGTTCTACCGCCTCACCGTAATTGTTGTCATATTATTTTTGCTAAAAGAAATGCAACAATTAGCTTTTGATGTCAATTTGAGTTCAACTTATTTATATTATTTTTTAATATAAAAATATCAAAAAAATATTTATAAAGTTAAGTCATCAATTTTTAAGTTTTGTATACAAGTTTTAAATTTATGATTTAATATAGAAATAAAATATAGATTAAATGATGAAAACTAAATATTGCATTAAATTTTTGGACAGAGTGAGTATATTTTTCGCTCCATTTGTCAAAGATTTGCATTTGTCATTCAACGTCAACTGTATATTTTTTCTATATGGAACCTCTAAATTTCTCATTAATATGACTTTGTTATATTTACCTCTTATAGCGCTCTTATATTTAGCATGAATGATCTTAATAAGAAATTATGTGTTGATTAAATATTAAGAGTAAAAAAATCATCATTTTCCTTTTACATCTGTCATTTATCTCTTTACTATTTAATCTTACATCTTTCATTTTGACTTTTTTTATCGTATTTAGATCATTTATCCATCTCTTTTACATTTAATTCCCAGTTTCTATTAAGGTTTAAATAAATTGAATTTTTTCAACGGCAATGCGTAGATTGGTAAAAGAAAACTTGTTGAAATTATAGTACGTACGTGTTTGCAAAATGTTTAATTCGTAAATGATTTTTCCTCATTCCAACAGGGAAAACGAAAATGAAGACTTTGCATGTATATCCATACTCCTCTATCCACTACGTGGAGATCATAACTGCGTTTACCGCGGCCTCCCCCGCGGTAGCGCTACGGTAATTACCGAGGGAGAGGCTGCGGTAATTCCCGCAGTAAAATAGCTCGCGGTAAAGAGTTTACCGCGCACCCGGCATCAACAATTACTATGGCTTACCGCGCACCGAGCCGCAGTAAACGTTTTTCATTATTAAAAAAAATTGATGAATCCGGATGAAATTCATCCGGATTCATCAACAAAAACCCAGATGAAATTCATCAGGATTCATCAACAAAAACCCAGATGAAATTCATCCAGATTCATCAACAAAAACCCAGAATGCCCAGAATCCGACAGTCTAGGAAGAGCACTCGTCGGTGGGAGAGCGGCGTCACTGGAAGATGGGCATAGATGGAAAGAAGAAGAAGAAGAAGAAGAATAATAATAAAACAAAAGAAGAAAACAGAAGAAGAAGAAGGCGGAGGAGAAGAGAAGTAAAAAAAGGAGGAAAGAAAAGATGATGAAGAAGAAGATGGTGGATAAGGTGAATGATGGAGAAGATGAAGTAGAAATGTAAGAAGTGCGGCGGATGGTGAAGAAGAGGAGATCGGAACCCTAAAATGAGCGTTTACCGCGAGGCAAACTGTGCGCCGCGTTTACCGCGGTTAAATACTTACCGCGAGGCGAACCGCGCCGGCCGTTTACTGTGCTAGGCCACTTACCGCGGCTGAGGCCGCAGTAACGGCCTCTATGGCCTCTATAAAAGTGGTCTTCTAACGTAGTGATCCTAGAGAACATAATTAGATGTGTCATTTTCTGTGTATAATCTATGATTTGTTTCTTAAATATTTTGATTTATAGAAAGTTAAATAATTTATATACGTGTTATAAACAATAATTTAAAGTTTTTTGTTTTTAAACATATATTTTTTAAAAATAATAACTTATTTTTAACAATAATTAAGTCGAAAACAATATAAAATGTAAATTAGCCAAATTTTATTAAACGGGAGGGAGTATTATTCTATGGACGACCGATCGATGGAGGCTGTCTGTAGCCACCAAGTTTGCTACGTCGCTGCCACCAAACCAGCCTACGTACTCTCTCTATATATAACACCATTTCCTCAACACAAACTTATCCATAACAACAAACCTTGAGACAAAAAATCGATTCAAATGGAGACCAAGTTTGATCTCATTCCCCTAATTTTCCTGATTATTTTCTCAACATTCTTCTCCCCGCCGACAGTACTCTCCTCTGATCCTAATAACCCTAAAGACACAAACTACTGGTGCGACCAAACCCCCAACCCCGAGCCATGCAAGTACTTCTTGTCACAAAAGACCAACACCCTAAACAGTGTAAATGGTGCCTTCGACGGTACAGCTCATCATGTTCCCAAACAAAAATCCGAGTTCCGTAAAATGGCCATCCAGCTGGCTCTGGACAGAGCTCGCAAGGCTGACTTACACACCAAGGGGCTCGGCAAACAGTGCCGGAGCCACAAAGAAAAAGTGGCCTGGGCTGATTGCTTGGCTCTCTACCAAGAAACTATCCTCCAGCTTAATCAAACCCTCGACAGATGCACCGACTTCGACGCTCAGACCTGGCTAAGCGCCGCCCTCACCAACCTAGAAACATGCCGTGCAGGGTTCGTGGAGCTCGGCGTGGCTGACCACTGGCTCCCTCTCATGTCCAACAACGTCACTAAGCTATTGAGCAACACTTTGGCTCTCGGTGATGTGAATGGCTCCGCTGCTTTCACGCCGCAGACTTACAAGGACGGCTTCCCGGACTGGGTCAAGTCTGGGGACAGGAAGCTGTTGCAGACGGCGACGGTTACGGCTGACGTGGTGGTCGCTCAAGATGGGTCCGGAAACTACCGGACGGTGAAGCAGGCGCTGGATGCGGCGGCCGGTAGGAAGGGGAGCGGGAGGTTTGTGATCCGTGTGAAGGCGGGTGTTTATAAGGAGAACGTTGAGATTGGGACCAAGTTGAAGAACATAATGTTGGTAGGTGATGGCATGAGCAATACCATCATTACCGGTAGCCGGAGCGTCGTCGGAGGCTCTACTACTTTCAACTCCGCTACCGTTGGTAAGAAACTATTTACGGACTGAATTGCACTGTTTTAAAGTTTAAAGAGTCATTTGAAAGATTTGGAGTAGTTTGAGGATGTGACGTTTCAAATCTTGACTTCTAATTAACAATCTCTAATTTCATGATGATGACTACTTACAGCGGCGGTCGGCGACAGCTTCATCGCCCGAGACATTACTTTCCGCAACACCGCCGGCCCACAGAACCACCAGGCGGTGGCGCTTCGTTCAGGCTCTGACCTCTCCGTGTTCTACCGTTGCGGCTTTGAAGGTTACCAAGACACCTTGTACGTGCACTCCCAGCGCCAATTTTACAAGGACTGTTCCGTCTACGGCACCGTCGACTTCATCTTCGGAAACGCCGCCGTCGTCTTCCAGGACTGCACGATCTACGCCAGACGTCCGATGGCCAAACAAAAGAACACCATCACCGCTCAAGGCCGGACCGACCCCAACCAGAACACCGGCATTTCCATCCACAACTCCCGGGTGATGGCATCTTCCGATCTCCGCCCGGTCCTCAGCTCCTTCCCCACGTTCTTAGGCCGGCCATGGAAGCAGTACTCGAGAACCGTTTTCATGCAGACGTTTCTAGACTCGTTGGTTAATCCGGCAGGGTGGTTGGAGTGGGATGGCAATTTTGCTTTGAACACTCTGTATTATGGGGAGTACAGGAACACTGGGCCGGGAGCTTCCACCGGCGGCAGGGTGAAGTGGAGTGGCTTCAGGGTTATCAGTAGTGCAACGGAGGCGTCTAGGTTCACGGTCGGAAACTTCATTGCTGGAAATTCATGGCTTCCTAACACTGGCATCCCGTTTTCTTCCGGCCTTTAATTAATTAAATTATTAACGTCAAGATCATATAGCACTATTGATTTGATTTGTACTTCACAAATGTGTCATGGATCGTGTGTATTTAATTATAGCAGAATAAAACAAAAGCAATATTGTAATATACGCATATTAATTATACGAAAGAAAATTCTAAGTTGTGGAAAGTCAATGTGTAACCTAGATTACCTGTCCTTGTTTTTTGACATCCTTATGTCTATTGGCTATTCTAAATCACTCCGGAAACAATTAATTAACATCGTTATTATTACTGTTCTATTAGCTATTCTAAATGAATCAATTAATAATATTACTCCCGCTTTTGTCCCAAATGAATTGCACCAGTTTGATTTGGTACTGAAATTAATTATACGAAATATGATAAAATTTAGCTTTTGACTTTCATATTTTACATATTTTATTTTATTATTATAAGATGCAAGCAGAATAAGAAAAAAATGTAATTCGATATTAACTATAAGAATAAACCATTCAAGAAAAAAATATAGCAATTAGAAAATTCAGATAGAAAAATGTATTCGGAGCAGAAAGACGCTAACATTGACTTTACTTCAGTATCTTATTGTTTGATCTTATTGTTTGAGCTTTGTAGGAAGGGTTAATTTGCTAAGTTAGAGTGAAAAAAAATAGTAAAAATGGAATTGTTGCGATATTTTTAGGATATCTTAAAGAGAAATATTTAAAATGTTGCTTTAATACATTGGATTGGAACACAGAGAATGAGATAGTTAATCTCTGTAAGTGATTCATTGGTCCTTGAAAGTACTTAATTACGTAAATCAGGGAATGTTAGCGATGGCTTGTTTATTGTGTACTTTAGCTACATCTCTAATACCAGTAATAATAATTGAACCTTTACGAGTTTAATTTTGCGGGGAAAAAAATTGTAAGAAAATTCGGAAATTAAATTTTGAAAATTGATATGCATTTTTTGAAAATACGTACAATTAGTTAAAATTAGGGCAAACAAATGGAATTAATACGCATGTGGATGTGCTTAATGGATTCTAGAATGAAAGAAGTTTCTTTAGTTTGCTACGAATCAAAACTTGGTAACTGCAGGTCATAAGTAAACTGTAAACGGTTGGCTGATGATGGACCCACCCGTCTTGGTAAAGACTTGGGTGCAGACCTAGCTAGCTACAGATATATATATAATATGCATGGAAAGGTCGGTCCGGAGAATTATCCTTCCTTGGGATTATTATTGACAGTGACCAATGACCATGGAACTATGAACACCTACGTATGTACTTACTAATTGTGCATGGTAATTAATTATGTGAAACTCTATAATTGCTGCTTTTACAATTACGACTTAGCTGCAAAATTAATTTGATTCTAAAAACCAGCTGAACAACCAACAGCTGTATGTAAGATTGAGTAATAAGGGATTCATTCTTCTTAAATAAGATTTCGGGTTTCAATAATAATCATCCCTAAAAAAACTGAAGAATGATTGACCCATTACAACTGAAAAAAAAAAATTCTTGTAAAACAAAAAATAAAACCAGGTGAACATACAAACGCGTCTCAACCACCTATGATATTCCTAACACGGCAACCGGCAAAAAAAATACTAGTAGAAAAAAGTCTTGATCATAATTATTCTCCTTGACTTCTTGTTTTTTTGTATTGTAGGTGAAATTTAATTACGTACATTTTGCACACCTGGAGACTTTTGTTTCTTCTGTTGTATAGTACTCTACAGAGTAGTTTTCACCTGATTTTTCACATTGAAAGAAACTAACAAAGCTGTAACCAATTAGTTTCCAGTTTATAAGAAATCCTAGTTTGTTGTTCTCTTATATTAAAACCTTAATTTGATTTTGGAACCTGATGAATTTCTTCATTCCAAACAAATCACGCTCAATGGTATTTTTGTTTTATATAAAAATGCTCTATGGTTTTTTATTTGCATACTGCACAATCGAATTAGAACCGCAGAAATGTTTGGCAATCGACAAATCTCTTATAGACTTATAGTGAGATGCCATGATATATACTTAATCACCTATTGGATAAGACTAGCTATAAGTAACACAATATGTTATACTATATTCAAGTGAGTCGCAATAATTATATAAGCTTCTAAACGTAGTAATACTTTTATATAGAACTAACAAGTTTGTGTCTGTTACAATTCATAGTTAATTAAGTTATTTATTCATATATATATATATATATATATATATATATATATATAAAACTGCAATATATATTCTCCCCCATTCTTTTAAGTATCGTTCTTTGCCCTCACGGCGTCATGTGTCAATTAATTAATTAGTTAGTCCGCGAAGTTGAAATATGGTGTTTGGTTCGTTAACCACATTATCTTCAATGTAATCTAGATGAGATGACTATTATATATATATATATATATATATATATATATATATATATATATATATATATATATATATATATATATATAATCAAGAAAGCACATGAATGATATAGTAGTAGCTAGTAGCGGAATAAAGGACAATCACTTTTACCCTTTAAACTATGTTTTTTTAACCCCACGCATGCCAATTTTTCGAGTTTTAACTGAATCGAACATTATTGGATCTCTTCGAGGGGTCAAAGCACTATTTTCTTTATATAGAAGACTCGAATTAGGATCTTACTTAAGGAATAATTAATGATCCCGTCATCACTCAACCTTATAGACTATATAACTTTGTGATGCTCATCACTCCTTGAACCATAAAAAAATGTTATTCACTCTTTCTTTAACGATTACTTAACTCTCCACTAAAAACTTATCATGCATCATTATTTCGTACTAATGTAATTCAATGATTAAATTACCTAATTAATTTGTATTATGGTATAAAAGAGCGAATACATAGCAAGTTGTTTTTTGATACGGAGGAGCTATGGGGTTAAAAATACCGGAGGCTCGAACTTGAGACCTCTACAAATGTCTTCAGGAGCATGAGCACTTGGCCAAATGCTCAGGACAACAAGTTTTTATATGAAAGTCTGTAAGTGATATATTAAAGTAAGCATGATTTATAATTTTCATTATAAAACATGGTACTTAGGCAACATGCTACAATTTATAACCTCAATTCTAGCTCATCCTAAACTTAAAAATTTACTTTTATCTCTCTCTCACACACAGATATATATATATATATATATATATATATATATTACTTTATCAACCTCAAGGATCTTCATCAGATTTGCTAGGCCAAGTGACGTACTACAAAAAAATAATTAAACACTGACAATTAAGTGATACTAAAGGATATAACACCACGTGGGGAATGCAGAGCTGGCTAACTGCAACCCTTATTACGCTTTAGGTCGCAGTAAGTCCATTTACACGGTAAATGGTTAAGTTAATGGCAGCTCGGCCTTAGTCACAATAAGGCCTCGGTAAACCTTTTTTAGGGTTTAAACTCATCTTTTTCGTCCTCTTTGTGGCACACTTCTTCTTTATCTTTCTTTCTCTTCACCATTCTTCTTCATCCTTCTTTCTTCTTCTCCTTTCTTGCTCTTTACCATTCTTCTTCTTTTTGTTTTCTTCCTCCTCTTTTTGGTTTCTCCTTCTTCTTCTAGTCTGCCGCCGCCATTGCTCACAGCAACACCGCTGCTCCACCAACATCGCCATCTCATCGTTGCCACCGATGCTTGCTCACCATCAATCTCCACCAAATTCTGGATTTTTCTGGGTTTGGCAGATAAATCGGATGATTTTTCATCCTGATTCATCCACCTTTTTTAATTAATATCTCATTTCTGCTTTCTTCCTCCTCTTTTTGGTTTCTTTGTCTTCTTCCACTACCGTCAACCTTGCTCATCGCATGCTGCTCCACAGACGTTGCCATTAATTTCACCATTGCCACCACTGCCTGCTCGCCATCTCCACTGGTTTCTGGGTTTTTCTGGGTTTGATGGATGAATATTCATCCGTATTCATCCACTTTTTTTAATTAATGAAAATATTTTTTACGTCCATAGCTGTAGTAAGGCCGCAGTAGGAACTGCAGTAAGAATGAACCTCACCATTTTTTTCTACAATCTCTCCTGCAGTAGTTACTGCGGCTCTATACTGCGGATTTAGCCACAAATATAGCCAGTTTTCTCTACGTAGTGTAAAATAAAACGTGCTATAAGTAGAGGGAAGGGATGCAACTTTTGCTACATGGCACAAAAATAGAGAGTAAACTGGAATTGAAATTTTCCATTGAACAATATTTTGAATTAGCTAGTTTCATCACAACTTCTAAATCAAACACTAAAGATTTTAATCTTGGCGCATCGAACAATTATCATCTAACTGGAAAGAATTTTAAAAAGTCTAACTTTTGTTCACTTCTACCTTTTAATGAATGCAATATAAGATTTGGGTTATTGGAAATCGTACATATAATAGATTGAAATGTGAGAATATACTCTTTATACTAGTATAAATTTATGTTTAAATGAATGATGAAAAAAGAGTGGACATATATAATTAAGGGTATAATAGAAAGTTTACTGGTAAATATGAATGGATAGGAGAGGAGTAGTATATTCATATACGCAAAACTTATTACACACTTTTTTATTATTATTACACACTTTAGACAACATAAATTCTCTATAAATTTATTGGTTTGAGAGAATTGAAGGTTCGTTGTGACATGACATTCTACGGGACGACCCGCGTGGAGCAGCCAGCCAGCTTTGCATGCTACCAACCACATGACCCTTTATCGAGTCATATACATGGATCGATGATCAATAACAACAAGCTTCTCGTTCCCTCCCACACATGCATGACCCCTATATATATATATACACACCATTTCTTCACCACAAGATTATATATCCACAACAAATTAAAACCGAGCTAATTACTAGCTACAATCATATGGAGATGATGATCAACAACAAGCAGCTTCTCCTTCCCATGCTCCTCATGATCTCTTTCTTCTCAGCAGTACTTTCCTCAGCCCTCAACGTCCCTAAAGGCATAGCCTACTGGTGCCAACAAACCCCACACCCCGAAACCTGCGACTACTACTTCATGTCCCAAAACACCAACACCGGCCTCAGTACCCATAACAGTGTTAATGGTGTTGTTGACGGTACGACACCTGTTCCCAAAAACAGATCCCAGTTCCGGAAAATGGCTATCCGGCTCGCCTTGGACGGAGCTCTCCACGCGGAGCTACACACCAAGGGGCTGGGAACCAAATGCCGCAACGCCAAAGAAAAGGTGGCATGGGCCGACTGCTTAAAGCTCTACCAAGACACCATCCTCCAGCTTAACCAAACCCTAGATTCTTCCACAAGATGCACCGACTTTGACGCTCAAACCTGGCTCAGCGCCGCCCTCACCAACCTCGAAACCTGCCGTGCCGGGCTAGTGGAGCTCGGCGTGGCTGACCACTGGCTCCCCCTCATGTCCAACAACGTCACCAAGCTGCTGAGCAACACTTTGGCTCTTGGAAATCATGTGAATGGCTCGGCTGCCTTGGCGCCACATACTTACAAGGACGGCTTCCCGAGCTGGCTCACGGCTGGAGACAGGAGGCTGTTGCAGACGGCGACGGTTCAGGCGAATGTAGTGGTGGCCCAAGATGGTTCTGGGAATTATAGGACGGTGGGACAGGCGGTGAATACAGCGGCCAACTGGAAAGGAAGTGGGAGGTTCGTGATCCGTGTGAAGGCGGGTGTTTATAAGGAGAAGGTTGAAATCGGGTCAAAGTTGAAGAACATAATGCTGGTGGGCGATGGCATGAAGAATACCATCATTACCGGTAGCCGGAGCGTCGTAGGTGGTTCCACTACTTTTAACTCCGCTACCGTTGGTAAGAATCAATTGCTGTGGTGATTAATTAGTTTTCTGGATCCACTACTTTCAAAAAACTAATTAGATTAAATTAATTAAGTTGATTTCATTAATTAATTTGGTTTAAACATTCTCCTAACTACATCATTTCAAATTATCCTCTTATACTTTCTTTATCCAATAAAGATGATACGCAAATATAAAGAATGCTAAATTAAGAATGCCAAAGATTAAGACAATAAATTAATTAGTAAAAACAATAAATCGGGTACGGAAGTTAAATTTCAAGATTGTTGTTAATTTGTAGCGGCAGTCGGCGACGGGTTCATTGCCCGGGGCATTACTTTCCGCAACACAGCTGGTCCACAGAATCACCAGGCAGTGGCGTTCCGGTCAAGCTCCGACCTCTCCGTCTTCTACCGTTGCGGCTTCGAGGGTTACCAAGACACCTTGTACGTGCACTCCGAACGACAATTTTACAAAGAATGTTACATTTACGGCACCGTCGACTTCATCTTCGGAAACGCCGCCGTCATCTTCCAGAACTGCATGATCTACGCCATGTTAGACAACTTCATGTACATCACGTATGTCCAAGAATTGCCCTCAACGGTCATACGTGATTCTCTCCTTCTCCTTTGATCTCTTGCCTATTGTAAGCTACTTTCCTTGTAAGCTACTTTCATCCAGCATATAAACATGGAACCGATCTCCCTAAATGGACAAGATCGTTTACTGAACTTACATGGTATCAGAGCCTGCTCTTCCTTGACGTCCCCTACAATCGAAAACAAAACTCCTCCCTCCCTCCCAACAATGTCTTCCTCGACCATGGTGTCGACAACCCTGGCGACGGCCCTTGGAGGTCTTCCGTCGGAGAAGCTAACACAAGCCAACTTCCTCTTACGGAAGGCGGGTGCTACCGGACTACGAGGCGCGCAGTCATGGGGCTGCTTGACGGCACCGATCCCGCGCCCAACAAAACAATGGAGGTTGAAGATTCGAGAAGAACAAAGTCACGATCCCCAATCCGGACTATGGGATCTGGATCTCGAGGATCAACAAGTCGTCGACTACCTCCTTCGGGCTATCACACAAGAAGTCCATGCTGATCTCCTTGAACTGGAGCATCTTTGCTGAAATCTGGACTGCAATAAATGCCAAGTTCTCCGCTCAAACCAAGGCTCGGGTCGGCATGCTCCGCACCGCCCTCACCAACACCAAGAAGAGGGATCTCTCGCCACCGTCTACATCAACAAGATGAAAGGATTCGCCTCCGAACTCGCTTTGCAGGACGGATCGTTCCCGATGAAGAATTTAAGGAATATCTTCTCGCTGGACTCCATGGTGAGTACAATGGTCTAGTTGCCACTCTTAATGCAATTCCCACCACTACCTCTGCCGATGTCTGCAATCAGCTTCTTGCCTATGATTATCGTCAAAAATGTTGGCCGACTCGAGGAACCTACCTCTTTTTCCTCCTCGGTCAACGTTGCTCGTCGTAGTGGAGGTGGCGGTGGCTACCGCCCTACCTACGGTGGTGGTGGCTATCGTCAAAATTCAGGAAGTGGCTATGGTGGAGACTACGGTCGTCATGACCGAAATCAGCAAGGCCGTCCCCACGGCGTGATGGCCATGATCTTTGGTCGTCGCTCGCGACACAAAGGAGGTCGTGGCCGTGGGACGTGGTAATCGTATACCTTCTCCTCATCAAGACATAACTTGTCAAATTTGCAAAAATATGGGCATCCCATGGCGAGTCTTTGGTGGCGTTACGGGGATGCGATGCGATGACTCTCACACTGAAGATAAAGATGCCAACATCGCCTCTTACGGGTCGACACAAACCGGTACATGGACTCAGTGCGACAAATCATATCACTGGAGAATTGAGCAAATTATCTACCCACGAGCAATACAAGGGCAATGATCAAATCCACACTACGAGTGGTCAAGGTATGGCAATTAAACATGTTGGTCATTCGATTATTCATACCCCTCATAGTTCCCTCCATCTTGAAATATTCTACATGTGCCTAATGCTTCCAAAACTTATTATCTACTCACAAAATTGCCCTAGACAATCATGCTTTTGTTGAATTTCATCCGTTTTTCTTTTTGATTAAGGATCAGTCATGAAGCAAATCATATTTAAAGGTCCATGTCATAATGGTTTATATCCTCTTATGCCTACATCTACGGATTCCTCCAAACACGCCTTCATCACACTCAAGCCTTCATCCTCCACCTGGCATCGTCGTCTAGGGCATCCATCTTCGTTCATCGTTCAACAAATTCTTCGGAAAAATAATCTTCCTTATTCACATGAAACAACTCCTTATGTGTGTGATCCATGTCAACAAGCAAAAAGTCACCAATTACCTTATCCTATTTCTACTAGTGTCTCCACTGTACCTTTGGCACAAATTTTCTCTGATGTTTGGGGCCCTGCCACTAGCTCCGTTGGTAGACACTCATATTATATAAGTTTTATTGATGATTTTAGCAAGTTCACATGGATCTATTTGCTTAAGAAAAGATCTGATGTCTACCAAGTTTTTCTAAATTTCCAAAAATTTGTTGAACGCAAATTTGGCCGCAAAATCATAACCATGCAAACAGTTGGGGTGGTGAATATGAGAAACTAAATTCGTTTTTTAAAAGATTGGAATAACTCATCATGTTTCTTGCCCACATGCTCATCAACAAAATGGTTCCGCCGAGAGAAAACATCGCCATATAGTTGAAGTTGGCCTCTCCTTACTTGCACATGCTTCTATGCCACTAAAATTTTGGGACGAAGCCTTCCTAACAGCCACATTTCTTATCAACATGCTTCCTAGCAAAACTCTAAATTTTGAAACACCAACCGAAAAACTTCTCAATATCAAGCCAAATTATGATTCTCTTCGCATTTTCGGTTGTGCTTGCTGGCCTAATCTTCGTCCCTACAATAAGCACAAGCTAGCCTTTCGCTCTACACAGTGTGTTTTTCTCGGCTATAGCCCTCTACACAAAGGCGTCAAATGTCTCGATGTGCCTCTTGGGAGAGTCTATATTTCTCGTGATGTCGTCTTCGATGAAAACATTTTCCCTTTTGCCTCTCTCCACAAAAATGCTGGATCTCGTCTTAGTCAAGAAATCCTTCTTCTTCCAAAAATCGCCTCCCACATCTTCCAATATAGAGGATCTGTCTAATCATGATCACATGCATTTTATACCGCCACTAACCATACGCAGGTCCCGGAGTATATTGAAGACACTACTACCACACCACAAAGAAACCATCGGAGAAGAGATTAGCCAAAAGCGGTGCACAGTCGAGTCAAACGAGCGAACTTCGTTCACTGAAGAAAATGCCAACAATACCACTGATCGATCCCGGAGAGGATTTGGCGCAGTCACCGGATCGCGCGCCCACTAACTCCGTGCAAACAACGCCCACGCGTGGCTCTGCTACTGTCACGTCGCCCGACCGGGTCTCTCCTGCTTCGGCGCGCCGGCTCAACCGGATCCACGGGATCCTCTATACCAGCCACACTTCCGTCCACAGGATCTGCTGCGGCATTCCCCGCCACATCTGCCTCCACTTTTGGCAATTCCGGATCTTCTGCGAACATGGATCATGCGCCCCACATGCACTGAACCTCGTACAAGGCTTCAAAAAGGTATTACGAATCCGAAAATTTATACGGATGGTACAATTCGTTATGGCTTGCTAACATCTACGGAGAACCACATAATCTCTATGATGCCTTGACTAATGAAAAATGGCATAGTGCTATGCAAGATGAATTTGATGCCTTGATGCAAAACAATACATGGCACCTTGTACCACCTAGTACCAAAAAGAACTTGATTGATTGCAAGTGGGTTTATCGTATCAAGAAAAATGCAGATGGGACAATTGATAGGTACAAAGCTCGACTAGTAGCCAAAGGTTTCAAACAGAGGTATGGCATTGATTATGAAGATACCTTTAGTCCAGTTGTCAAAGCAGCCACTATTCGCCTTGTCTTAGCTATCTCGGTATCAAGAGGATGGAGCTTACGCCATTGGACGTCAAGAACGCGTTTTTGCATGGCGTTACGGAAGAGGAGGTTTATATGAAACAACCACACAGGTTTGAAGATCCTCGTGCTCCACATCACATCTGTAAGTTGGACAAGGCTATCTATGGTCTGAAGCAAGCTCCTCGAGCATGGTACTCCAAACTCGTTCTAAACTCACTACTCTAGGTTTTCATTCTTCCAAGGCCGATACATCTCTCTTTATTTATCACAAGTCAGATATTACTCTCTTTGTCTTGATTTATGTTGATGACATCATTGTGACTAGCTCCTCGAATCAAGCTATCTCGGCCTTACTCCATGATTTGAATGACAACTTTGCTCTCAAGGATCTCGGTGATCTCCATTTCTTCTTGGGGATTGAAGTCCAGAAAACACCACATGGGCTGCTCTGAATCGGGAAAAATATGCAAATGACTTACTTGCACGTGTTGGCATGGCACATTGTACACCTTGTCCTACACCTCTCTCTAGTTCCGAGAAGTTGTCCTTACTTGATGGAACTCCACTTGGCACTGAAGATAGCACTCATTACAGGAGTATTGTGGGAGGTCTCCAGTACTTGACCTTAACTCGTCCTGATTTATCTTTCTCTGTCAACAAGATTTGTCAATTTCTCCATGCTCCCACTACATCACACTGGACAGCTGTTAAGAGGATTTTACGCTATGTTAAAGGTACAATCAATGTTGGACTTACCTTGCGAAGTCACCCTCCACTCTCCTTAGTGGTTTTTCGAGATCTGAGATTGGGCTGGCTGTCTTGATGATAGGTGCTCTACTGGAGGTTTTGCCATCTTCTATGGCCCTAATTTAATTTCATGGAGTGCTCGTAAACAAGCAACTATGTCACGCTCCAGCACTGAAGCCGAATATAAATCCCTTGCCAATGCCACTGAAATCATTTGGGTTGAAGCACTGCTAAAAGAACTTGGAATCTCTCTCAAAGCCAAGCCATGTCTATGGTGTGATAATCTTGGTGCCACTTACCTATCTGCAAATCCGGTTTTCCATGCCCGCACAAAACATATTGAAATCGATTTCCACTTTGTCCGAGAAAGGGTTGCCGGAAGTCACTTGATATTCGTTTCATCTCAAGTAAGGACCAAATCGCGGTTTCACTAAGGCTTTGCCAAATAAGGAGTTCACAGAATTTAGACGTAATCTAAACCTTTCCATGACTTCCAAGGCTTCGATTAAGGGGGTGTTAGACAACTTCATGTACATCACGTATGTCCAGCAATTGCCCTCAACGGTCATACGTGATTCTCTCCTTCTCCTTTGATCTCTTGCCTATTGTAAGCTCTTTCCTTGTAAGCTCTTTCATCCAGCATATAAACACGGAACCGATCTCACTAAGATGACATGATCGTTTACTCAACTTACACGCCAGACGTCCCATGGCCAAACAAAAGAACACCATCACCGCTCAAGGCCGGACCGACCCCAACCAAAACACCGGCATTTCCATCCACAACTCCCGGGTGATGGCATCTTCCGACCTCCGCCCGGTCCTCAGCTCCTTCCAGACGTTCTTAGGCCGGCCATGGAAGCAGTACTCGAGAACCGTTTTCATGCAGACGTATCTGGACTCGTTGGTCGATCCAGCGGGCTGGTTGGAGTGGGACGGCAATTTCGCTTTGAACACTTTGTTTTATGGGGAGTACAATAATTTTGGCCCTGGAGCTTCCACTTCCGGCAGGGTGAAGTGGCGGGGATTCAAGGTTATCACAAGCGCCACAGAGGCGTCCACGTTCACGGTGGCCAATTTCATTGCCGGCACTTCTTGGCTTCCTTCCACCGGTGTACCCTTCTATTCCGGCCTTTGACTTCGACATGCATGGTTAATTCCGTTCTATAACAATTTGCTTCTTGCAAATATGTATGTGATTAATTCTTCCGCCCCAAAAAAATGATGTATGATTGATTTGTTTAATTTCTATTGTATAGTTTTATTACTCTATTTGAACCTTAAATATTTCTACCCCTAATAATTTCCCCTAATCTTTTATATGTTTTGCATGTTACTCCTAATAAACTTTCCCATTCCTTCAAAGCTCTATCTCAAAATCCCGTCACAACATTATATATCATCAGTCGTCCGCAACAACTCATGGACCACCGCCCGCTTCTACCCACCATACCACTCTCGGCCATAATCGCCCAAATCTAGTAGCCTTTGCTGGCTCCATTGTACACCCATCTCGCTCACGCCCACCTCAGTACTCCCCATGCGGGACTTGCCACTTGATCCCCACACTACCTTAGATCTCGAGTAGTAGTTAGAGGTGTTTATGGGGCAGTTCAAAATGGATGGTGAGAAAAATAGTATCCATCCCACTGATTGCGGGTTAAGAGTGTTCACAGAGCGATTTGGGCAGGGTAGAGAAATATAGTATCTGCCCCGTCGAGTGCGGATACCGTATTTTACAATTTTAATGCGGATTGGGCTATTGGTATTATAGTGTGTGTTCCCTAAGTGTGCTTTTTTACTATATATATATATATATATATATATATATATATATATATATATATATATATATTGAAAGGCAACAAGGATATATGTAACATTAGAAATATGAACCACTCAAAGAGGATCACGAGATTACAGACATTAGAAGTTTAGAGATTTACAAACAATTAGCAATGGCAGTTAAGGGATTCAAAAGCCAATCATACCATAAAACATTAAATATTTTCCAGCGATTAGATATCCATAAAAATGATAAGTATTGTACCGCTGCAAGGCTTGAACCATGTTCTGCTAAAGGCTAGCTCCTTGAAAATGGCAGCATTCGGAAAGCAAGGGAGAGCACTGGGACGGAAAGCAAAGGAGAAAACCAAAGAAAGCTTTCCGTATTGCACCAGCAATCGGACCTAGCGCTTTGTAGAAGCCCGCTATGTCATCGTTGACAGTGAAAATGAGACAGAGAGTGGAAAAGAGACCAGGATGAGCGACATTGATCGCAAAGCAGCAATCAAAAGCAACTCACCATTGAGCCAAACTCTAGCGGTGCCACAAAGCAATTCTTTTCAAATCTTCAGCAACTCTTAATCTTAATACTAGCCAAGTTTTTAAATGTAAATTTTTTTCTAGCAAACAACCAATGTTGATAACACCCATAAAACAGAAAGTATAAATTCAGAAATAATATTGATATCTATTCATAGGAAGAAAAATGAGAAATTTTTCGAGTATTTTTTTCTTTTTCCAATTTTGAAATGTCAAAGAACTTGTTGATACAAAATGTACGAAATTAAAATTGTTTAGTGGCAAAACATATTTTAGAGCCAAACTTGAAAATGTAGCATTTTCCCACTTATGTTGGAGAAAAGAACAATAGCCACTTAACCATAATCATTTAGTTATTATGATAACATAATACTACTATACATAAAGGATGGTTCGCTCCTCTGCTAGGTTTTCCCCGGTTACCGTCGGCACCGCCTCTCGCCAGTGCTGAACTCAGGCTTCTTGGAGTTTTTTTTTTTGGATCCATGCTGCTACTCACCAGTCCCCTCTGTTTCCTCGACGTCGAGCTGATTTCACCAGATCTCGCGTTTCTTCTATGATGGTCAACGTCCTCTCGCCGGATTCCTCCCTGCTTGGCTGCCTCAATCTGCCGGCCCACTTCCCCGCAGATGACATCAACGACAAAGGGCTTCCCCCAGGAGCGATAGAAACCCTTGTTGGCTTGCTTGTACATCGGCCTTCATCGCAATGTCTCTCGGAGGTGGAATAACGACGCCGAAAATCTGCAGGCTCCCACGGTTGGCCGGCCTCTACCGGCAGCCTGGTTTTGCTTCGATTTTGTTCTTTGCTCCAGGTTGGAAATTTAGGTCAGGACACGATTGGGGCTTCTCATTTGGAGATGGTCACTGTTGTTGCCGCGGGCTATTTCTCTTCGGGATTGGATGGATTGATCTTTGGGATTGTGTTTTGTGTTTTTTTTGCATGGGTAAGACTGATCTGGTTCGTGTCGTGGTTCGATGGTGTGAGAAGAAATGTTGGTTCCGGAAAGGGGCGGGTCTACATGATGCCTCAAAATTTGATGGTTGGTACGGCAGGGCAGAGTGATATCTCTCCCTGCCTGTGGGGATGAGGCATTTAGTTCCGGATGGACATGGCTATGGATCTTCCCTGTCTGTTGGTGCTCGAGGCTTAAGCGCAGAAGTGATCCCGATTTGTGTGATTGTGTCGATGAACTTGTGGTGGTGGGTACGTCTGTGGTTCCTCTATTGCTAATAGGAGTCATCTCCGAGCTTTGTGACAGTTGTCTGTGCAAGGTTGAGACATCGTTTAGCTCCCCATTTGATTGAGAACTTGTCAGATGTATGTGCTTGTCTTGAGGATGTTGTATACAAGCACCTCTTTAAAATCCATAGGTGGATTAGTGTAGCTCACTGGTGTGCTCCTCTGGCGTCAGTGTTTCTTGGGGGCGTTGTCCAGTCTGCTTGTTTCATCCCGATTAACTGGTCGTTTGAGGTATTGTCCTGCTGGGGGCAGCGGTATGTACTATTTTTTATTTCTCTGCTCTTTAGGTATCTTATTTTTCTTTGTATTACCTTCCGTTATGTTATCCCTAAGTACTTAAGTTTGTTGTTTTTTGTCATACTGTCATATAACCTTAAGCTATCTGGTCCCTAAGTACTTAAGTTTGTTGTTTTTTGTCGTATAGCCTTAAGCTATTTGGTCACTAGTTTTGTTTATGCTCCCTTAAGGCTAAGAGCGTTGTGATCTTTCAGGGATTTGTCCTGTTTAGGTTGTTTTCATAACTAATCGCTTGATTTTGAACGAAATCATTCACCTTTAGGGAAAAAAAACCCATAATCATGAAGTCCTAAAGGTTCTGAAGCTGACTGAGGTGACCATCAGTAGTCTGTTTCGTAAATTGATCTAATCAAATGTAACATTAGTGCAAAATGGTAATTAGAATCGCCCACGGCAACTCCAGGAGCTTTGGCTGTATTATTATGTAAAGGTGGAGAAAGAAAAGGAATGTTGGATATAAAAAGGAATGTTGGATATAAAAAGGAATGTTGGATACTCCTCTATCCCAAAATTATTGAAACACTTTTTTTATTTGACTGTCTCTAAATTATTGAAACACTTTTCATTTTTAGTATATTTTTGTACATGAATTTACTCAATTATCCCTCGTCAATTTCTTCCATCTACCAAATCAACTCAAAATCAACTCTACTTAAAACAAAATGCCCAGTCAAAACATTTAAAAAATAATGAGAGGGAGGTAGTATAAAATTGCTGTGAGCCGGCCCGACCATCATCAAGCGCATTACACAGTAAAAGTAGAGACATTTTCTTCAAATTCCAACACCATCTTCTCCTCATCGCCCACCGGAACGCAATCCCCAAACCCTAGAAGCTCCGTCGCTTCAGCTTTCAGGTAACAATTACACATCTTTTGGCTACTTCTACCACCGCTTCCGTCATTCTAAATCTCCAGACTTTGTATATATCTGTGCATGTTCTGTCTTCTTGTGCTGATTCCATCATATCCCCAGCTCGGTGTTGATTCGATCAGGTCATCTGGCGAACAAAGTTTATTTGTATTTTGTCGGCCTTTGTTAAGCTGATGGGCGGCGGATGTGCATTCGGATGTGTGACACGAGTACTAATTAAAGTAGCAGTCTTTTCATCATGTTCTTGCTGAATACACCAGCGTCGTTTTATGGCCCCAATTGATTCTATAAGTTTCAGTCAGGCTTCAAATATTGAACTCTAGTTAGTACCCCCATGTTTTGCTTGAGTAATGAATTGTTTTCTGCTAGTTGCAAAATGGAGGTGTAGAGTCTTAATTGATCTTTCCTGTACATTTTTACAAACATGCATACGTTTCTGGTTATAAGAGCCCTCATTTGCTTTCTCTGGAGGGCACAGGATGGCTTTTGTGTCCAAGGCTGGCACCACGCATTGTGTACATGTTGACGTATCCTTCAACAGAACTGGACGGAGTGTGCCTTTCTCTGCTGTAAGCCATGTGGAAATGCTTTCTACTAACGGGAATTGTAGTAACTTGTCTTCCTCATTATGCCACTCTTCAAACAAGAGAGATGGTATGGAATGTGTGGGGTTCAGACCTAGAAGAGCATCCAGGTTGATTGTTGCTGCAAGCCCTCCAACAGAGGATGCAACTGTTGCTACAGAACCGCTGACAAAGGAGGATCTAGTGGCTTATCTTGCATCTGGGTGCAAGCCTAAGGAGCAGTGGAGGTAAATCATACTTATTTGAATTAATATCCGCAAGTTCAATTATTTTCTCATCACTAGTTCTCTTTTATATTGTTTGTCAATTTTCTTATAACTGATACATTTCTATGGCTTTCATAGAATTGGTACAGAGCATGAGAAGTTTGGATTTGAGTTCAAAACACTACGGCCTATGAAGTATGAGCAAATATCTGAGTTGCTTTACAGTATTGCTGAGAGGTTTGATTGGGATAAAATAATGGAAGGTGACAACATCATAGGACTGAAGCAGGTAATTGTGCTATCAACACTATCCTAGCCTCCATTTATACTTTCTTGATAGAATTTTTTTTAGCACCAAAGTGTATGATAATCTCACGCGGCAATGAGCAGTATACCTTCTCTAAAAAGTTTTAAGCATAAAGTGCCAAACTCCGCCTTACACGAAAAACAATTGTTGAGGTCTTATTTCCCCATTTGAGCTGACTCTCATCTGTGTCTGTGGAATAGGGAAAACAAAGTATATCATTAGAACCTGGAGGGCAATTTGAGCTCAGTGGTGCTCCCCTCGAGACCTTGCACCAGACGTGTGCTGAGGTCAATTCACACCTTTATCAGGTAGTAAGAGTTTAAACCAAGTACAATTATCATCTCTGTATTTGCAAGAGTTTTGAAATAAGCTGAACTTTTATTGAAGATCAATCCAGTTTCCTGTATGTATTATATTTAGGAGGCAGTGCGTGCAAGGTTGTTGATTTCACTCATAAATTACTTCCTGTGTAGGTTAAAGCTGTGGCCGAAGAGATGGGAATTGGATTTCTAGGGATTGGATTCCAGCCCAAATGGGGGATTAAGGACACACCTATTATGCCAAAGGTGTAACTCAGGTTTCTCTTTCAAATATTGACAAGGAATACAAATTGCAAATCAAGCAATGTAGCTTGTGGTTTATTAAGTGAACACTCAAAGCTGAAAGCGTTAGGGCTCTGTTCGGCACTACTTATATCCAGATATACATCCGGACATATTAAACTACTCAGGTTGCAAAACGTGATGGCTAAGTGAAATGCTCTACTTGTACCCTTAAACTTTGGTGTTATGCTCAGAAAAGTACCTGAGGTTTCCAGATTTCACTTGTCCCCAAAAAAATGGCACAAGCCGCCAGTCTTTTTCAGCCATCGACTTGGAGGTTTTCTGCAACTACTGTGATGAACTGGGACTGGCAAAAGGGCTAAGCATGATGAATTGATGGGCAAATTTGGGGGTGATGGTGAAAGAGGGAAAAGAACAGGTGCTTCTCTGAACAAACAACTAAAGTTTGAGGGGAAAAGTGGTTGAACCATTTGTACCATTTGATAGTTCAAAGTAAAGATTGCCAAACAGAGCCTAGATCATTTTCATATTTACATATTGTCATGCATATACCTCTAATGCCTTAGCTTGCAAATTGATGTTGCTTGGTTGGACTGCTCCTTTTCTTCGTAACTTTGTCAAAGAACTTGAGTGACGGTAAAAACCTTGTGAATCATAAAGAGTTGAGCGATGTGCTTTATAAGGTTTCTTCAAATATCTTAAAATTTGCCTCTATGCGCCCTACAGCAATGATGACTCGCATCGGTTGCAGTTCTTACCAGTGTAGTATTTACTCAGTTACTTGACCATATCCTTGTTCTAGTTTGTTCTGATGTAGTGTTTCTTCTCAGGGAAGATATGATATCATGAGAAATTACATGCCTAAAGTAGGCACACTTGGATTGGATATGATGTTCAGGACCTGTACTGTTCAGGTGAGATTCATTCTGATTTTCCCTGATGAGCAAGTCATTTTGAAATGTAACTTTTATAATCTTTTCAGTAGTTATTTGTAAGATAACCAAACCGAAAATCAAAACCAATTGTTGATAGGTGGAGAGTCTTACCAAAATTTAAGGCCTTAACTGAACAGTTGACTTAAACATATACAAGCCTTTACCGATAACATGATTTAATATTGACTTGACTTGGCACTTAATGTTTCCTTACAGCGTAAATATGTTGGTGTTTTTGTGAAAAAAATAAAAAGAACACGAGGAGAAAAGAGAAAGAAACATGAGAAAGAGCATTGTAGGAACTTGTTCATACTTCCTCCGCCCCTTTATTTTTGCAACAGTTTGACTTGAGATGTTCATTTGACTTGATTTTATCTACATTAATTTAAGGTAAAAAATATTTCAAAAAAATGTGTTTAGAAATTAGACGCACTAAATTATTAATTTTTTCTAAAATTATAAATATATATTTGAAAATGTTAGAGAAATAAAATCATAGATTAAATGCTGAAAATCCAAATGTTGCAATCAAAAAGGGACGGAGGGAGTATTATTCATCAACTTTCACTCATATTTATACATGAAAACGTACAACTCCTGAAATCCGCTAGCATAAATAACCTATTAATCTAGTAATAAACTCACTCATTAAACCAGTTCACAACTTTCTAACGCCAATGGTAAACAAACAGTTTTATTATTTTTCATTATTTTATTTATTTTGTGAACAGAATGGAGACGCAAGATTCATGTAGCCACCCCAACGAGTTGGGATTAAGGCCTGGTTGATTGATTGATTGATTTTATTTTATTTTGTTACTAATCAGCATCTTAAGAACATTATTTCTAACACTCCTTGTTCTTGAAGTTGTATGTTCATCAAAAAAGCCTCCTCATCCTTGACTTCCGTCATCTCAGCTTGGCTTGCTTTGGCTTATGACTTAGTTTGCTTGTGCTTGTGGCTTTGGTTGCTTGTGACTTGCTTGTGACTTGACTTGTGACTTGCACGTGGTTTGATTTGTTGGTTTTCCATGTTCTGTGTTATGGGAGCTTTTGCATCCATGTGTTTTGTTGTAGGAGTTTATGCCTCTATATGTTGTGTTGTGGGAGTCTTGGCCTTCATATGTTGTGTTGTGGGAGTTTTGGGTTCCATGTGTTGTGGCTTGATTTGCATTGTGGCTTGTAATTGGCCTAGGTCCCTCAAGATCGATTATGTTCTGATACCAATCTGTTGGTGTTTTTGTGAAAAAATAAAAAGAACATAGGAAGAGAAAAGAGAAAGAAACATGAGAAAGAGCATTGTAGGAACTTGTTCATATTATTCATCAACTTTCACTCATATTTATACATGAAAACGTACAACTCTTGAAATCCACTAGCATAAATAACCTCTTAATTTAGTAATAAACTCACCCATTAAACCAACTCATAACTTTCTAACATCCATGGTAAACAAACAGTTTTACCATTTTTTATTATTTTATTTTATTTTGTGACTAATCAACATCTTAAGAACATTATTTCTAAAAAAAATTAACCTTTCAAATGACAGTTAATGCTTTCCTTGAATTTTTAATAGGTTAATCTTGATTTTAGTTCAGAAGCTGATATGATGAGGAAGTTCCGCGCTGGACTTGCTTTACAACCCGTGAGAACATTTCCGTATCCTTCTTTTCTGGATGGAGTGTTTGGTTTTTCTGCTAGCTAATTTGCATTGTTTGCAGATAGCAACTGCTCTATTTGCAAATTCTCCCTTCACTGACGGAAAGCCAAATGGTTTTCTCAGCATGAGAAGGTTTCTGACTCTTAACTAACATGCACATCTCTCTCTCTCTCTCTCTCAGACACACACACACATTTGTGCATATGCTTGCACACACTGGTATGGATAATGCCAATTCATCATTTTCTTCAATTTAAAGCGTTTTTTAATCTTTATAATTAATTTGAACAGCCACATATGGACTGATACGGATAAAAATCGTAGTGGCATGCTCCCGTTCGTCTTTGATGACTCCTTTGGGTAAGCAGCTTTCTTGACATAATATGATACTAGTCCTCTCTTCAGTTACTTGAAGTGGCAGTTCTGCTGCTCATGTCAGCTCTATTACTCTATTTGTCCTAAAACCTTACATAGGCAGAGTAACGAGGCAAACCATTGTTCATGCTTTGGAGTGCAGAAACTGAAGTTAATTTAATGTAGTTACTACTGGTTTTATCATTTCACATGGTATTAGTTTGTTAGATTCGTAGGTTTGTGTATTGTGCTGACATTCGAGTTGTGGCTTAGTTTGTAGTTGTACATGCTAAACCCTTCTTCTGAAGGTCCTTGTGAAGGGAGTATTATTGATACTTTTGGTTAATCTTGGTGTAAATTTTCAATAAACAGATAACTGAATGAAGAAATAAAAGAATTGAATCTTAGACTGATTAGTTCACTATTTCTACCTACCTTCTCTTTCATATCTTTGATGCCTCAGGGTGTCTGATAAAATAAAGGGTTCATTCCGCCCCCAAGTTTTCCTATAAGATTTTAGAATCTTCATTCTTAAGAAAATGTCTTCAAGCTCGCTTCAGGGAACATTAGATGTTTGATGATGCCTCCTTCACTGCAGGTTTGAGCGCTATGTTGATTATGCTCTAGATGTTCCAATGTATTTTGTCTATCGGAACAAGAAGTACATTGACTGTGCTGGGATGTCATTCAGGGTTTCCATCTATCTTTGAAACTCTTGTAATTTTAATCCTTCCGTTCCCTGCTCCTGTTTGCTGCAACAATTTGCTCGTCCAATTTTGTTTTCCTTGTAAGGTACTGAATCATCATCTTGTTCTCATTGGGAAACTGAAAGCTGTGATTTCTTTTCAGGATTTTATGGCAGGAAAGCTTCCTTGTGTTCCAGGTGAATTGCCAACCCTTAACGACTGGGAGAGCCATTTGACAACAATATTTCCAGAGGTCTATTTTAAATAACTTTATTATCAGCTGGCAAGCATAGTTCTACTATATTATTGATTGACACTCTGTTCGTTTGTTTTTTTGCTAACTTAAGTACACACTCTATACTTCCGTCCAGGTCAGGCTGAAAAGGTACTTAGAAATGAGGGGTGCAGATGGAGGTCCATGGAGAAGGTTATGTGCTCTGCCTGCATTTTGGGTAATTTGCCAATGTCTTCTAATGATGAAAAATTTATTGAGTGTGTTTTACCTACACAGTAATTAGGATGAATTTACTGCTTTTATTTTTTGGCAAATGTATGAAATTACCAGTCTTCTTCTCTGCATTGACTGGTTTAATATTTCTTTCTACTACTGATATACATTCAGTTGTACTTTGGAGTTACCATCCTTCAGGCAGCCTCTTCGAGGACCCATTATTTTTCATGTACCAAATTCAGTATGTGATGCAAGTAAAATGCACATCAATTTTGAAACCTAAGTATAGACCAGAATTGGAGCGTCCACTTCCATAATTTTATGGAACTGGTATGTTTTGCTGGTATTGCTTGTATATGCTTGCTCCATGGTTGAAAGTTTTCCTTAAGCTAATAAGCTGTAGTTTTACACTTCATTAAAAAATTATCACATGCAACTTGAATATCTGGACCTTTAAGTTTTGAGCCAGGCCTCTTCATGTTTTACTTTTAATATCTTAAAAAATGAGTAAACTCTGTTTTTAGTCCCTTAATTTACATCTTTGTCCTAAACGGGTCCTGTTTTAAGATTTTAGCTCAGTTTCGTCCCGTAAGTTACATTTTTGTCCTAATTAGGTCTTTTTGTTAATTTTTCCGTCAAAATCAGGGGTATTTATGTAAATTTATATATCTAAGCATCAATTTGACCCCCAAACATTTTAAGAATCAACAAAATTAACCAAACTTTTTAAAAATATACAAATTAGTCCTAAATGTTCTAAAAATTTCATAAACCAACCCCACCATCTGTATCTCCTCCTTCATGTTCCCTCGATATTCAGACCAGACCAACCCAGCCCTGTCCAACCCAGCCTTTGCCTCCCTCCTTCCCAAAATCGTCGTCACTTGCCCAGAAACAGAGCCCCGTTGCTGCCTCGCACAACCCCGTCCAGCCTCACCACCATCTCTTTCTTTCGCAGGCTATCGCACGCCCCAACCCGGTGTTGCCATCGCCAGCCTGCTCGCGCCGCCGCTCCTTTACCCAGCTGACCCATCGTGAACCAGATCGTGTCGCCATCGTGAACCAAATCGAGGCCACGTTAGATCTGTGGGGTGCGGTGACATTGGCCTAGGGGAGGCGATGTTGGGATTTGGCAGGGAAAAGGAAGGGTTAAGGGTTCGATGACGATGGACAAGGCGGGCTGAGGCGGAGGAGGCGAAGGGGTCTGGCTGGCTGGTGAGGATAGAACTGCCCGGGAGGTGTAGGGTGTTTAGGAGGGGAGATAGTCAAATTGTAAAATTTTGAAGTTAGGGTTAATTTTGTTGGTTCTTAAAATGTTTTGGGGTCAAATTGATGCTTAGATATATAAATTTACGTAATTACCCCTGATTTTGACTGAAAAATTAACGAAAAGACCTAATTAGGACAAAAATGTAACTTACGGGACGAAACTGAGCCAAAATCTTAAAACATGACCCGTTTAGGACAAAGATGTAACTTAAGGGACTAAAAACGGAGTTTACTCCTTAAAAAATGAAACTTCCAATTGATGCATTGTCTTTTCTCTCCTGCTGGGATATCAGGTGGGTTTGTTGTACGATGAAGTCTCACTCCAAAATGTTCTAGATATGACTGCAGATTGGACTGCTGGAGAAAGAGAAATGTTGAGGAACAAGGTGATAGGAAGTGTTGGATTCTGATTATAAGTTTACTTTGTCTATCTTTTCTATGAGTGCTACTGTGCAACAGAAAATTTTAGTTGGGGGCAAACCTGTTTGTTTTAATAGGTTCCGAAAAGCGGGTTGAAAACACCATTTAGAGATGGATTGCTGAGGCATGTGGCTGAAGATGTTCTAAAGCTGGCAAAGGTAACAATAATGTTATTGCAGCCATTGCTTTTGCTATGATAGGTTTCCTTGTCCCTTCTTTTTCCTTTTCTTTTTCCTTTTTCAAGTATGTGGGTTGTTTTCCAGGATGGCTTGGAAAGAAGAGGCTTCAAGGAATCAGGTTTCTTGAATGCAGTTTCAGAGGTTGTAAGAACAGGTCAGTTTCTGGTTGACAGATTCTATGGCACTTGATACTTGCTTAGTTATACAAACTCCTAGCTTCTTTTGACGCATTTAAATCCATTCACCATTAAAAAAAATCAAAGATTGTCAAGATTTGGTGGCTGGGTTCCTGTGTAAACGACCCACGGTTTAAGTAGCAATGATGGACAAAAAGTTCATGGCAGGTGTGACACCGGCTGAGAAGCTTTTGGAGCTTTACCAGGAGAAGTGGGGGCAATCTGTAGACCCTGTGTTTGAGGAACTCCTCTACTGAAAACTCTTCATAATTAGAGCTATTCAGTCTTTCCCTTGTTAGCCAGGATGCTCGCAGTTGCGGCCATAGAACCCGTCATCGCCATGAATAAGTTTTTGGATGTAAATCTTAGGTACATTTAACTGATTTGTATTGTATCATCATGCATATTTGTATGTGGACAAGTTTAGCTTTCCCGGTTGGCACAATAATGGCAAAACTGAAAACGTTGTTTTGTGCTGATGATGGTGGGTGAACTACTACTGCGCATGTTTGAATTTTGAACTGTCCAAAATCAATGAATTGTGTTGAAACTGAGAAAAATTCAGGCTTTGCAGTATGGTAGCGACTGCAGAAACTCCATGACCTGAAATTGGGAAACTACATAAATTAAAGACCAGACCTTTATGATGTTTTGCTTAGCTTCAACAAAATGGGAATACCTCACGAGGGTCTCTTAGTGAGAACACTGCATCGGTTTCTTTTGCCGTGGCAGTGACGACAATTCCATAGCCACTGTTACCCTCTTTCAGAACCTGTTTCATTCACATTGTTAAACTTGTTATGAGTAAACAAACAAACAATCCCCAGTTCACATTACTGGAAAAACAACAAACCTTGAACGCATCTTCATCTGTCCGATCATCTCCAACATGTATGGCAAGCACATCATCACGATCACTAAGACCTAAATGAGACAGCTGCTGTTAAGTTCTACTCTTCATTCAGTATGTTAGATACAAGTCACAAACAAACCTAGTGAGTCAAGTAAAAATGTTACTGCTTTCCCCTTGTCCCAGTTGATCACAGGCCGGATCTCTAAAACCTGATCACAGTCGGAGGAAGGATGTGAGAAATGAACACATCACCATTGAAACGTAACGCAATCCTACAAGACTTCTTCACCTTCCGACCGTGAGTCAATCGTACACCTGGGAAATCTTGGACCACGCGGTCCACGCATTTTGCTACTGCTGCCCAGCTCTGGATATAAAGACAGGACAAGACCATACAAGCAGAGACCATTTCAGTGACAGAAGAAAAGTAGAGGAAAGCTATACTCACGATTGCTTGCAAAGAAAGCTACCTCCTCATCTACATTCCGATAATGAACAGAAACACAGAACTTATTGTTTTCAATCATAGCTCCCTTAATCTTTCCAGTCCTCTCGACCAGGAGACTAAATACCTGTTCAAATTCGAGAATCCTTAATGACCAAAGCTCAATGAAACACCTCGAACGTTTCAAGGAAAGAAGAAACCCACTCACCTGATCGATCATGGGCAAGAATTCGTGAGCAGGTTGGAACAAGTGACCTTTCGTTTCCTGACATAAATGCATACAAGAAGGAAGATTCAGGAAGTGATTCAAGAAAGAGAATAAAGAGTGTGCAAGAAAGTTCCTTTAGCTTCAAGTCCAATGTATATACGGCAATACTTGCTCATATCTAGATCCAGAGTTTGAATCACAGATTGATTTGCTATTAGGACCCATGATGTCCATTCCATGGCTTCCAGCATAGTAGAGTTCTGTTAGTCCTACAAATTCAAACACCTGAACAGCCGCCAAGGACACAGGAAGAGTCAAAACAAAACAAAACAAAACAAGTTATCTAGACAGCAAAGACAGGTGTAGAAACATGAATGTTCCAATACCTTGTCACAACTTCTTCCACTAATTATAGCTGTAGGGAAGTATTTTGCAACCTTTTCAACAGCCGCGCGCATCTGGATGATTAAGATTATCAATGATTATCGACAAAATAATGATGAAAGAAGAGGGGATCTTCTTTACTTACATCCTTAGACATGAAGGCACAATCTGGGTCGTCCACAATTGGTGAAAGGGTGCCATCATAATCCAGAAACAGCGCTATTTTCTTCCCTTTGGCAGAATTTGCAATCTGCTTGAAAGATGCTAGTGCAGATGGATGCTTAAGCTACAAGGCATGGGGATACATATAAGGCTAAATGTGCAACTCAGTGAGCCAAGTTGATAGGTAAGTAAGAAGAAGAGTTGCTACCATCCATGTTCGATAAATCACATCAGTCTCTGATAATGAGGGCTCATTTGTCATATCTTTCTTACTTTTAGGGTGTGGAGATGATGCTTCCATGGCATCAAGCAAGCTGCTGGCACGAACATCATCAAAAGCTCCAATTCTTTTCTTTGGAACAGACAATATTAAATCTGAAGAATCGGAGGCTGCTGAACTTGAGTGTGGCTGCCGAGTGGAATCTGAAGCAGTACTGCAAATAGATTTTAGCTTCATTCGCTGCATCTTATTGGAGAAACTAGTGACACCAAGTAAACTTTTTTAGTGCTGTCCAGTGGAATATATCCTGATCTTCACTCTCAGAATTAAGCTATATCTTCATTAGCCCACTTGTTTATCAATGAAGAACCACCTCTTGAAACTTTCTTTGCTGCTACCAGTCCAAAGCCAGCCCATCAAGGACAAGCTCCTGAGCACTAACGATGAAAGAAAGACATGAAGAGACTACAGAGAGCACACAATTGGAAAATGCCTACAAAATTTACAGATACGAACTAAACCTGCTCATCCCTGTAGGAGAATCTTCTAAACCTAAACATGAAACTGGTTTGTGCAACCAAAAGGAAAAATGTAAACGTCTAATAAGCAAGTAATATGCTGCAAATTAAGAAGCTCAACATCTGCCCATGACAATCAACATCATACAGGCATGTGCAAATAATCACCTTTTGAAATACCAAAAATAAGAGAACTGTAGTTTGTAAAATCTAGATTGAATTAAAGATGGTGAGGGAAGAACCCATCATCTCCAGGTCCCGATCACATGAGAGGCTTATTATGCATGTGATCGATGGCGACATCGCCAAGTACGTCATGGTTTGAAAAGAAAACAAAACTGGGCAAACAATGCAACAACCAATAAGAGACATGAACCTAACATAAAGCAAAAAGGGTACAACTTGTTCATGGAGAAAACGTGCCTAGGTTCCAGAAACTCGTCAAGAAGAGAAAACAGGTTGCAGAGAGCGGGAGAGGGGAGGTCAAAGTCAAAACAGGGTAATTCAAAGATTCATAGTAAAGTCATCTATCTGTAGAGAGTCAAAACTCAAAAGGAAGGCAGCGGTTCCACACACCTGGTTTCTTTCTGTCAGGTCCAGAAACCTATGGAAGAAGAATTAGCAGAAAAGTGATGATGAGTGGAATGGAAGACCCAAATGTTGTGGCATCATGAAATGCGAATGACAAGCAAGATTGATGGAAGAAATTAATTAAAACCTTCTTAACACTAATTAACAGATCATCTTCATCTTCATATCTTCTTAATTGTCGGCTAGCTATATATTCCAAAATCTGGGGAAACAAATTAACTAACACCAAGGAAATTAAGAAGAAGGAAGGAAGGAGATGGATTAAAATGGATAGCAGAATTGGAGGGAGGGAGGGATGATGAGATTGTTTTAATAATAATAATAATAATAATAATAATAATAATAATAATAATAATAATAATAATAATAATAATAATAATAATAATAATAATAATAATAATAATAATAATAATAGGGTTAGCTAGCGTTTTGTGGGGCGGTCACATGATGATCTGTTCAATTCAATCTAGGTCTAGACCTAACAGACACCAATAGTTCCCACAAAACAAAACGTGATTCGCAAGGTAACCTGCACGGTTGTTGTCTGTCGACTCCGGTATTAGTAGGAGTAACCACCAACTACATCTCTGTTTTTAAAAATAAAAAAATAATTTTTTTTATTTTGTTTCTTCGAAAATATATATGAAAAAACGAGAGATTGGGTTACTCTCTCCCATCCGAAGCTGTCGGGTTAAAATCTTAATTTACTCTGGGGCAGAATTAGAAAGGATAATAATAATAATAATAATAATAGAGGTAAATTTTGTGATTAGCATGAAAAGTGAAGTTTATTGGCTTCTTGAACTTGAACTCGGAGAGGACCACTCGGACGCATCCAAAGCCAAGCAAGCAACATTAGTTCATGCCCCATTCTGTATATTGTTACATAAAGGGCCGGGTGGGTGGGGAGAGTAAAGGGCTTGTGGATAGGGATCATGCCCACAACTTAATGTTGCATTTTAATTTTTAACATAAAAAAAAGATGTCCTATTTGAAATAATCTTTTTTCATTTTTAGTTTCCTTTAGTCCACTCTTACTTTTAGAAATGCAATCACTTAAATAGTTTAGGGAGGAGTGATAATGAGTTTGAAAAGGGTAATGATAAAAGTTTATGTAAAATTAGTTAATGATCAAAGACAAACTTAATATATACAAAAAAAAAAAGATAATGGATTTATATATTAAGGCGTCATTTAAGAAATAACTGTTTTAATTGTATTGTTTCGGATAATTTTTCAATGATCACACAACTAACAGTTAAACTAAAAAAACTACCGTTAATAATGTTTTCAAAAGAACAACAACTATTTACAACTAGAACTTTTTTAGTACTTAAATAGGATAACCATTAATAAAAAAAAAAGGATAACGATATGAGAACATTGTTGTAGTTTAGAACATTTGTAGGTTGAGAATATTACTTGTCCGGTCTAAACCACCGACAGGACATAGACAATAGATTAATGGTCCTATATTTGACTTATTACAACTTTTGTACTCACTCCCATTAAAAAGTTAACACATCTTCATTTTGGCATATCCCAGAAAAATTATTAACTTTTTTTAAAAAAAAATTTCACTCCTAAAATTATTAAACTATCTTTATTTTATTTTTATTTTTTTACTTTATTTTTTGGAAAGGAACAATTATATATATATATATATTCACTTTAATTAATTTCCGTGTTTAAATAAATCCTTCAATTATGAAGGTAGTATAAGTTTTTACATGGGTACTTTCCGTGCATCAATGTTATTTATCACCCGGATGATTTTTCACCCACCTAAAGCACTTGAAAAATGGAGGATAGATATGTAATTGTCTAATTAGTTGGACTTGGGTTTCCAAATTACCTTATAGATGAGTCATTTGAACAAGCGAGTGAAAAATCACCCGGGTGATGATTAACAGGGTTGCTTTCCGTGTTAGCCCTTACTTTTATCTCTGGCTTAAATGCGACTGTTCGCCCTGGGCACCACCAGGATTCCAGATTCAATAAGAAAAAGGTCTAGATCCAACAATAACAAAATAATTTTATTCAATCAGGAGATCCTACACAATAATATCAGATCAAACAAAATTTTCATATTCAAACAAAAATGGGCTTTTATTTTCTTCTCACAATGGAAGTTTTCTTTTATTGGTTCCACCGCCTTTCACCTTACTACCAATGCATCGTCTTCTTCTTCTTCCTTTTCCAATGCCTACCATGTAGGCCGCCACGGTGGAATGCTGGAAAGCGGAGGCAGGGGCTGGGGTGGCCGATAGCTATTGTGTGTGGTGATTGGAATTCGATCAAGAAGGCTGGAGTTGGGGGTCAAAATGGTAGATCTAAAATTTTAGAGACGAATTGCAATGAGAGATATAACGAAAAATTCAGTCACTATAATAATCATTGTACCATTTGATAAGGGACAAAATTAACAAAAGGGACTACAGATGCACAAAAATGTTAAAATAGGACTTTAAAAAAAGATACTTAAATATCTTATGGTATCCTGAACTATTATCAGTGGAGCGATATATAAGGGTTTGATCAAAAAGTCATTCAAATCAATACCCCAAACTATTTGGATGGTGCAATTAAAGACCCCAGCTCGATGAACTCGACACATGGGAGATCACGTGCCGCTACCATTGACCAAGTATATCAAAGGACTCTACTAATCCCATATTAGTAACATGGCTCCTAAAAATTTCAGAGCAAAATCCCTTGGTTAGAGGATCTGCAACCATATATTCAGTCTTAATATGTGCTCTATATCAACTTCACCCTTTCTGACTTGCTCCTTAACAGTCAATTATTTGATCTTCAAGTGCTTAGCCCTAGAAATGCTCTTTTTGTTCTTGGAAAATAACACAGTTGCAAGATTGTCACAATATAACTGAATGGTCTTAGCAATAGAATCAATAATTGACATCTTTTTGATGTGACTGAAGAAGATTAAATAAATGCAAATGTCAGTAATTTGTAAGGTAATCGTGATACTTAAAGCCAAAAATAGTATCTATCCGAGAATTCAAGCACATCATCATGAAAACACCTTTGGGCAAAATACATAACATACAATCTTAAATTCTCATACATAATGACGATTCAAGGAATTTCTTATACTCACTTTTCTACCACCTTTGGCTGAATAGAAAGCTCATATAAGTCGTTCCTCAATCAAATGTCATATGTGTATCATCTCTAAACTTCATACATGAACAACACTTTTGGGCACAATAACCGTGGATTTAATCCAGAGACGTCCCTAATCATACGAGAACAGGATTTTATAAGATTAATCAAATTGACCACTTTGGTAGCAAGAATTTAAAAAATCCCATAAAACCCTTCCACAATGGGACACACTTTATGTTACTTTCACAATTAACGGCAATCAAGGGGCTTTATTAAAATTTTCACATGACTTACCAAATGAGAGAATTAAAACACTTGAATTTCTCTCAAGGCATATGTTGCCATAATTATTTGCGTAATTTAATCAGAAAGAATTAATTATTTATCATGCATACTCACTTTAATTTTACTTAAGAGACATTAAAACCGTATATATCTCTTTAATTAAAGTGAGCTTAACCTTTTATTGCATGATTATAAACTTTATTTGGCTTTATAAAAATTTTAGGGACTTTTCTGGTCAAAAACAGGAACTTTAGAACCTCTATGAAAGGTTTGGGACTGTTTTGGATGAACCAGAAAAATTAAGGGCCAATAATTCGTTTCAGCAACTAAACCGGATGTTACTGAACGTAAATAAACTTTAGAGCCCTAAGTGACATAAGGGAAAACGAGTCGAGCCCAAAGTGTAATTTAGGCCAAAAAAACCCTAAATCTTTCTTCTTCATGGTTTGCAGAATGCGATCTGAATGTGTGCAGCGCGTCCCAGGGGCAGCACAGCATGACAACCGCCGCCGCCAGTTGATTGCAAAGCCTAACGACAAAGGTCGCGGCCTCCAACCGACCACGCGGCCTGGTGGTCTCCACGCCATCGTCGTCGGCCATAAATCTCTTATGTTTCCCTTTATTCATCTCAAATGTAATGAAAAGCCTTTGAGGCTTTGATCCACAATAGGAGGTTTCAAACTTAGAAATTGGGGGATGCGTTTTTCACCTAATAACTAAGAGATTGAGAGGTGAGTGAGAAAAGTGAGTAATGGGGATCCAAGTTTGAGGAGCCCGTGAAATTGAAGGGTGTTGGGGTGTGAATTCGACCCATGACTTGTTTAGATACTTGATTGATCAACATAAAATGGTGATCAACATGATGAGTTGTTTAAATCGACATCACTACCTAGTTAGATCGACATACATACTTAATTGATCAACATGAAATGGTGATCAACATGATGAGTTGTTTAGATTGACATGACTACCTTGTTAGATCGACATACATACTTGATTGATCAGCATAAAATTGTGATTAGCATGATGAGTTGTTTAGATCAACATCACTATATTGTTAGATCGACATGACTATTTTGTTAGATCGACATCACTACCTAATTAGATCAGCATAAAATGGAAGTGTGTCAATTATATTATGCACTTATTTGTGCGCACATCTGTGTGCCGCGTAGAACTTTGTGCGAAACTATGTGCGGACTGTCGTGCGCAGCGCACAATTTCAGGTGAATAACGAGGGACTACTCACGTGAACAACTAAATTCACTTTGATCTTATTCGCTTGAGGTCCGCGTAGAAAATAATAAATCAAGCGGTCATACTCACGTGAAGGAGGAGCGAAAAAAGTCAGTTATTCAACAAAAAAAACTTAAGTTTGAAACCCCTAATAACTCTACAAAGTAAAGTACTTGACGATTCACTACTTACCTACATGCACCATGTTTGTATTGTATGATATCTCAAGTTTGATTCAGCATAAAACAGCATAGCACCACAACTGTAGTTTGTTTCAGGGTTGAGGTTGACTCACCATGAGATGGGTGTTATTGCTATACCGGTGAACTTCACGGGCACGCTGTCCTCTCCTCGGGACAACAAAACAAGACTTCAACTTGAGCACCGCCTGGCCATTAAAGGCTCCAACCTGCCAAATTTATGGATGTCTTACACAATTAACACCATCTGCAAGTTTGACCTCTCGGTGAAACCTGTAATGGCAAATACACAGACATAGTAATAAATCTGATCAGCTACTTTCAATTCCCTCCATGAAAGCTACGCTTTTATGGGCTTCAGCTATTTATGAGCCCCTCCTCACTGCCATTATCCTTCTCAATCTCACCCACAGCAGATCACAATGCTGTCTCAACACATTTACTCAACTCTCATGGAAGCTTTCTTAATGCTCCAACAATGGAGTGACAGTCCGATTTCCTACTTGTTCTTACTCTTTTGTCCCCTTCTCCTGCTTCTTTCATTGAGGGGTTTCAGAAGTCCGCAAGTTTACCTTGTAGACTTCTCATGCTTCAAGCCCCCCAGCTTCTGCAGGGTCCCATTCTCATCCTTCCTCGAGCATGTCTCCATGATCCCAGACTTCGACAAAGAGAGCGTCGATTTCATGGCCAAAACCCTCGCGTCCTCCGGACTCGGCCAAGAGACGTATTTCCCTCCAGCATTACATTACATTCCTCCAAAAAGCCACCAACACGAATCGATCACCGAAGCTGAGATGGTTCTGTTCGACGTTTTCAAAAATCTCTTGGATAAAACCCGAATCTCTCCCGACCAAATCGACATTCTGATTGTAAACTGCACCGGGTTCTGTCCCGCCCCTTCTCTAGCCTCCATGCTCGTCAACCGCTTCGCCTTGAGAACCGACGTGAAAAGCTTCAACCTCTCCGGAATGGGTTGCAGCGCCAGCATCGTCGCCGTCGATATGGCCCGAACCCTCCTCAAAACCCACAGAAATTCCAACGCCGTCGTCCTCAGCACCGAGATCTTGTCCACCGGTTGGTACCCAGGTCACGAGAGGTCCAGGTTGCTCCTCAATTGCGTCTTCCGAATGGGCAGCGCCGCCGTCCTGCTCACCAACCGTACGGCGGCGAGAAAATCGTCAAAATACAAACTCCGCCTCACCGTTCGGACCAACCGAATGTTCGACGACATGTGCTACGGTGCCGCGATGCTCGAAGAGGACTCGAAAGGGAAACTCGGCGTCAGCCTGAAGCGACACATCTTGCAGGTGGCCAGAGACATCCTCCACGCCCACATCTCCGACGTCTGTTCTCAAATACTTCCATTCTCCGAGAAAATTCGAATTGGGGTTTCGATACTGCAGAAGACATTGCTGGGAAATTCGGGTAAGGAGGAAATCGAAGTGCCGAATGTGAAGACGGCGGTGGATCATTTCTGTTTTCCGACGTCCGGCAAGCCGTTGATCCGAGAGATTTCAAAGAATTTGAAGTTGGAAGAGCGGGACGGTGAGGCGGCTTTGATGACGGTGCATAGATTCGGAAACCAATCCTCTGCTTCGCTGTGGTATGAGTTGGCTTACTTGGAAGCCAAAGAGAGGGTGAAGAAGGGTGACGTGGTTTGGATGCTCGGGATGGGTAGTGGGCCCAAGTGCAATAGCTTGGTTCTGGAATCTCTGAGGCCCATAAATGGAAAGGCCCAGAACAATCCTTGGGCTGATTGCGTAGATAGGTACCCAATCCAAACCCATGATTGAGTTGTAGTAATTCCACAAGATTAGTTTTGAGGTTTTCTTTCACCTCTTTTCCCCCTAATTTCCTTGGATGCTAATGATTGGTAATGACATTATAGAGGTGTCAAACACCTCCTTTTGTTTTTTTTTGTTTGCAAAAGAAAAGTCACTTAGCAATGAGTACTGTTTGGTGTTAGGGAATTTGACTGATGATCACTTTATGATGAAAAGAAAAATCTTGAAGCATATATGCATGCAGGTGGAGGTGGTCCACTTAAGAGTTGAAGGGACCAGAGAAGAAAAGGCAGTAAAGCCTAAAGGCAAGAGAACAATTACATACATGTACACCAGCAAAGCTGCAGCAGGGGCTGGATATCCAAGGAATAATCTATGGGTTGGGCTTGACCTTAAGGAGGATATGCCATTTTCTGAAGGGCATATACCTTCTATTCACCTCATTTATAAGCAACATCCTCATGGGCCTAGGCTAGGTAGCACTTGCATGCCAAGGGCACTACTGTGTCTGTCTGCCTCCAAATAATTCCATACTAGCCAGTAGTGCAATATTACTAAATGTTAGTTACTCCAGGTTGTAAGCAAAGCAGTGATAGGGCAGCCCTCGTTTGGCAGGTCAATGCTTCAGCTTCTTGCATACATATATACAGCAAGCTGTACTGTTGAGTTATACTAGTATCATTTACTGCTAATTACCTGCCAAAGGAGAGTTGCCCTATTGCTGCTTCAGCTTAAATTCATTGCATGCCCTGCCCTGCCCTGTCCGATCCACCATGAATACATCTCAGAGGCAATTCTGTTGTGCTTGTGCACTGCTTCTTCACTTACAGACCCAGAAAGTAGATACTTTCATTTCATTATTGCACTCCGCGCGGTGACGAGCCTTGACGTGCGCTAGCTGTGGCGGTGATGAGCAGCTTCATTGGAGTTACAATATTGAAGATATGATCAAAAGGAAACTTGGCAAACAAGGTAAAACAATTAGCTGATTCAAATTCTTCTTGTATCAGGATCCTACACATTATAATTTTTATTTTTTCTGGCTTAAATGTACGTAAGCCCTCAACTTTGTTAACTCACGCAAGTTACTCCACTACCTTGACTCAGGGTGTGTTCTTAAAAAAAACTATCAAAAAACAATCACTTTTATTAACATTTTGTTCCAAAATTTCTTTTCACAAATATAAAATCAAAAGGGTCCTTCTAAGGTACCTAATTTGGTTTTGTTAGGTATCCATACCTAATCATTTATCACCATTAGATTAAATTCAATAAATTGTAGCCTTCGGATTAAAAATCTATCACCTAAGTTACAGGTAACTCAAATAAAAATTAAGAAATACAATAAAAATTAAACAGAATATAAAGAAAAACTATATAGAGTACAAGTAAGTATATACCTGTCGAAAAAACAAGAAACGGACCTGTGGAAAACGGCGACGACAACAACCTTCAACTTGCTTCTTGTTCAAGCTTCAGCAATCAAAACAGAAGCGTGAAGCTTAGCTGCTTGGATTACCTTCATCGGTTTACAAAAAACTGAAGTTCCAATCATGTGAGTTAACAAGAGAAGATGATTTAAGAACTAATAAGAATTTTAGGATAAAAAAACAGTTGATGCATATCATTATGTTAATTTTCTTTAGTTTCACCAACTTCAATTCGAATATAGGGAATTTTCGAGTTTGGTTCCATTTATTGTGTATAGAACATATAATGCATAATGTTTATGGTATGATCAATGGTGAGTGTTGAGTGAAAACGCATAATGGCATTTCGTAAAGTCCAAATGACATTTCTTCTGTTATAAATGACAATTCGCAGTTATGAACTAACAATTTGCGATATGACATTCGTCATTGGTCAAATGACAATAGGACTTTTAAGAATGACATTCCTCTATTGAATTATGACATTCTACTCATATATACAACCCATTGTTCGTATGGAGACTCATTATAACGCAGGTGTGATTGGGAAAGAAATTGTACATGTAAGCAAACTAATGGTGGAATTGTTCATGTAGAAATGGAGGGTGAAAATGATGAACTGAAAGATGAAGTGAAAGTTGTGAGCTTAAGAGAGTGTTGGAATAATTTCTTGTGAGTATACAAATATTGTTTTATTTTCAACTTGTCAATGTACATTATTCTATACTTGTTTACTAACATATATGAACTGATAAACTATTTTAATATAGATCTATTGAAGTTGGAATAATTATCAAGAGTGAGCGAAATTCAAAGGGGGTGTATTTGATACGAAAGAGGTAATATGGACTTTTAATCTGTATGGAGAAATGTGTTTTTAGAAGAAAGAACTACTAATATGAGATGTAAACGATAAAATTATCTTTGGATCTGCAGCAGATATTCGAAACTTCGACTCTCTTGGATGGACTGGTTGTTAGCCCCGGTCTTAAGGGCAGTTGAAGTGTTGCACTGAGTCATTTGGTGCTGAGTTGTCTAGTGGTTCTGGTGTACATCTGCTTTGTGGGTTGTAGTTTACTCTTGTTTTAAGCTTGTAGGGGTGTTTGGCTGGTCATTTTTCAGGGGAGGTGCTGACCAATTTTTTTCTAGGGGGTATTGTTTTTGCTGTTGTTTTTGTTGTAGATGGGTTGTGTTTCCGCTGCTGCTCTTATCTCTAGGGGGTGTTGTTTTTGTTTGGATGTTTTTGCTGCTGTTTTTGTTGTAGATGGGTTGTGTTGGAAATTGTGAGAAAAAAAACATTTGAATCGAAATTAAGTTAGCACCCTGCTAATTCCTCTGAAACCCTACCATAGGTTTTGTGAGTGCCCTTGTCGCAGCCTTGCTTCTTGTTTTGCTTCTGGAGCCTGGCTCCATTTTTCTTCTTCAATTCCTTCTCCTTCCTTCGATTTGGCTTCCTACTCTTCAAACCTCTTTTTTTGGTTTCCTAAGGTTATGGTTCTTAATTCTCTTAAATCAAGCATCGCTTCAATTGTTGTTGTTTCCCCTCAGGGGCGCGGTGATAGTGTGGGATTTGGTTGTGGCCGTAGAAGAGCCAGGCTAGGTCCTATAAAGGGCAAGCAGGCCGAGCAAGAGGTGAGAACGGCAGGGTCTAGCAAAATCTCACCCTACCTGGAGCAATAAACCGTATTGGTATGAGTGTGTGGGGTCTGAAACCTTCCCTATGCACTCAGTATATTGAATTGGCATGGGTCTGGTGGCTTGTAAAGTATTGTAGATACTGGTTTTGGATGTTATGCAGACAAGTGCAAAATTTGGTTTTGTCTCATGTACCGAGGTACTCCTGCAGGGAACAGTTGTTATCAAGCTCGTTTGACACGACTTGGTGGTGGATGGTTGTCTTCGTGCCGATTGAGAATGTTGCGGACGGGAGCCTCCTATATGAAGTTTTTCTGCTAGGTGGTGGAAGTTTTACACCGAATCTTCACATGATGTATCACATCCTCTTTCAGCTCGAGTTTTGTTCTACTATTTTGCCCTGACTCTCTATTAGGTGATTTTTAGTAGTTTGGTTTTCTTTGTCTTCCTTTATGGATACTTTTGGTTAATTTATATTTTGTTTGCACTATAGTTTCAGTTGTGCTCACTATTGTCTAGAGCTTTTAGGTTTTCCACTTAGCGCTATGTCCCTAGTTGCTATGTCCCTAGTTATTAGGTTGTTTTCGACATTACCGAGTGATATTGAATGAAAATCATTCACTTTAAAAAGGGCCAAGATTACTTGCGCATTCCTTATGCTACGTAAAACTATGCAAAGCTTAAATTAATAACAAAATTGACATAAAACATTTCTAACGGAGGAGCATCAGTGTGAAAGTGCGAGAATAGGACGACGAGATGGGAGATTGCGCCAACTGTGCACTCTTTTTTTATTCATTCATTAAAAAATTTATATCTTTTGAAAAATAAAAAAACAACAGAAACTTAACAAAAACAAGACCCGTGTTTGATATTTTATTTTTACACCATCATAGTGTAGCCTTTGAACTATAATAGTGAACTAATCATCAGATATAAATATGTGATC
This sequence comes from Stellera chamaejasme, assembly GCA_024586325.1. Lineage (NCBI taxonomy): Eukaryota > Viridiplantae > Streptophyta > Magnoliopsida > Malvales > Thymelaeaceae > Stellera > Stellera chamaejasme. The sequence goes on along the minus strand of CM044982.1, from coordinate 3,532,330 downwards.
ACCGCTTTAGTTAATTATTATCGTTAATATTAATTAATCATTAAATATGAGCATATATTGATAATTTACAGTGTACTAGACAACAAATATTTTAATTAAACATCATTATGAAATTTGTGATCATCATTCTTTTGCAAGTGATTATCATTTTTTGAATGTGAGAAAATGATAATGTCTTTACAAGATGATCATCAATTGTTAAGGTGAGATCATCATAATGAATAACGTTAACATTATTTTTCTGAAAGTGAGCTACTACGTGGGTTTCTAGTTGGTCATCAATTTCAGATAGATGAGCATCATTATGAAAATCATCATCGTCATTTCCAACGTGATCATCATTTTTTTAATGTGAGAAGATGATGATGTCTTTATTTTATTTTATTGAACAAATGATGATGTCTTCATAATTAAGGTGATCATCATTTGTCAAGGTGAGTTCATCATAATGAACAATGTGAATATCATTTTCTAAAAATGAAACTATTGTTAAATCGCTATAAAAAGATCACCATTTGTCAAATTGATCATTATTATGAAAAATGTGATCATCATGTTTTGACTATGAGAAAATGATAATGTCTACAATATTATTATTTACAACCAATTGAACGACCAGATCAATACTACTACTCAAATTATTATGAATGATAATTACTACAATAAGGAAGTAAAGGTAGTAAAAAAACGAAAAGGGAATAAGAAGAATAAAAAAGGAAAAATGATTAAGATGAAAAAACGACGGCGAAGCGGTGAGACAAAGAAATAGATGAAAGTAGAGAAACTAACAGAAACGAGAACTAAAACCAAAAACAACAATTAAGAACCTAAACCACAATATAAAAAAATCACACACATTTAGTTGAATTCTTGGTTGCGGCCCATCCCATGGAGTCGCCTAGCATCATCAGAATCCTACGTAAATTGGTTTATTATGATGTTATCTATAGGACCCTCGCTATAAGGTATATATCTCAAAAAAATACAAGCTCATTATTAGCTTTATATTAAAGAATATTGTTGGTTTCAGGGAAAATGAACGATGATAAGTACAATTTTATAAGTAGAACAAAGTAAATATGAAAAGATCAAGTTTTTTTCTTTTCTCTTTCTCTTTTTTTCTTCCTTTTAATTTGAGAAATAACCAACTAAACCTTTTGACACTTCTCACCTTGCATAGCTCGTAGCGTCATGGAATCATAACTTTATGGCGACACTTGTCACCTTGCGTAGCGTCATGCAAAAGGAAACTCACATATACATCCACATACTAATTTGGATAGGACGCCCTAGCTAGGGGTATATATATGTAATTAATCTGCAAGAACATGGAAACCCCTTTAATTATTACTACGACGACTCATGCATGCATGTTGATGAAAATGATTACAAAATTAAAAAAGACAGTTTCTATCGAAATTAACAACAAAACGGCCGGACTGAATTGTATTTTTATCGAAAGCTGGGGGAGTGTTTTGAATATGCCCCCACGGGCCGGCATGCAGCTATTGAGGGTCGCAAAGGGCATTAAATCTGAAGCGCATATATTCATTCATAGGATAGGACCACTAGTTGGAGTTGAAGGGACCAGAGAATAGAACAGATTTACACTAGCTAGCTAGGGCTGGATGTGGAAGAGGGGATTATCCAAGGAATAAGCTAGCTAGCTAGGGGTGTCCTCTAAGGATATGCCATTTCTTGAAGGGTTTATTCCTTCTGCTCAGCTGCTTTATAAGGCAATGTGTATGTCCTCATGAATCAAGGGTAGGTAGGTAGGTAGCACTGAAGAAGCCTCCGGGCCAATCCCAAGCACGTACGTACACTAACTAGCTAGCTAGCTAGCAACTTGTAAGCAATCAGTGTTAGGGCTATTCTCTCTTGGCAAGTCAACCTCCTACATTGACCTTTGGTTCACTTGCCAAAGGAGAATTGCCCTGTCACTGCTTCGGCTTAGATTTCACAGCATTGCAACCCACCCTCTCTGCTATTATTACTTCCCACCTTGCTTCATCAATTTATTGTGGTTTATTTGTATATGCTACTAATGAATTTTACTCTTTCAGTACTTTCTCTTTCTTTTATTGTATATATAGCTACCTACCTAGTATTAACTTTCACCTTAATTACATTTTTAGAGCTTAGTCATTGAACTAGAGACTCACCACATCTTCTCAGTTATTTACTTTTACATAATGATAATTTCGTTCTGATGAAGCCCGAGAGTACAAACGAAGTATGTTGGTCCGTTGGATCCAAATCTGTCCTGAAAGAGGAGAACAAAGAAGAATTCAAGAGCAGAAGAGTAGGAATGTGTAGCTTAAAACATATCTTGCTTAGTGTGTGGAGCCTAATTAGAGATTTGATTAGCAGGATTAGATATTAATGGGAATTAACTCCTCCATATATTTTTTTTGGACGGCAAGGCAAAATTTATAAATGAGCAAGTCTTACAACATAAGGCTTTTAAGAAAAAAACCGGGAGGCAAAAGCCTGCAGAGCGAAGAAAAGACAGCAAAGACAAGAAAGACTCTGCTGCTAAGGCAGCTCCGAAAATCAGCAGCTGAGAAGTGGGCATGTCATCCAAGATGCCCAAGAGAGAGATCTACCACGGCCCCTGGTCCGAAACCATAGCCACGAACACAGGTGGATTTCAGAAATAACATGAAGAGAGTTCCATGGAATTGATTGCATCACCCATTTGTTTCTTCCTCTCCAAATTGCCCACCCCGAGATTGCACCAATGGCCTGCCAAGCTTCCCTTCCATCTGGCGGGCAGCCTCTCAAAAAATCAGAGCTGAAGAGATCTTCAATGTTTAGCAACAGACCCAGAGACATACCGCACCATGAGCAGATAGAATCCCAAATCTTCAAAGAAAAAGGGCAGCAGAATAGAACATGATTCCATATTTGGTGGAGAGTCGGTAGAGTTAACCTTCGAGAGGAACGAAAGTTTGGGCCCGGGGGGAAGGTTGAAGACGCATTAGAATCGGTGGTCGGATGTGTCCAGGCGAGCCTCGGCCTCATAGGCCCATATATTAGCTAGTATCGCATAGTTTTACAATAATTTCTGAAATCAACTTGATCATTTTCCAACTAAACCACGAGTGGTTACTCTAATGTACTAGGGAGTATATAAAGCTTGAGGCATATTATACGTACTACTCCTATCTATTTCTAAGGTAAATTGGGTGTATATATTTGCGACTAGGGTTAGTGTGAAACTATATCAATTAATCTGGTGGGTAAATGACTTGGATTAATTCATGTAGATGAGGAAACATTTTTGCTTTATGTTCAAGTTGAGTATATTTACGATTTTTAAGTGTAAATTATTGTGCTCAACTTTAATGTGAATTGCAAGTAATTCATCAAAGATTATTATAACCATAAGATTAATCTGTGGATTAACATGCCTTAGTTGCACAAACTGATTATAGCTATAACTAAATAAGGAGTTTACAATGAAGACAATAATGGTTATCGAAGTGTTGGATTTAGAAATTTCATAGCTGTTAAAACTAATTAAGATAAACTGATTATAGCTAGAACTAAATTAGGAGCTAGTTTACCCTTCCAAGATGAATGTTCTTCTACTTGGGAGACTCTAGATCACAAGCAATTGTCTCGGTGTGGCAGCAAGTGTTGCACTGGTGTCATCTTTTATTTCATGTCTTGAGGTTGGTGATGCACTGAAAGAGCAACCCATGATGCAACTATATATCAAGCCAACAAAATCATGCATGGTTTGGTTAATTGGAAATGAGAATGATAACAACTCGGAGTATCTAGCTAGAAAGATCAAAGGAGATTAATATATGATGCATCCTCGGTGGAAATGATTTTTTCTATCATCACCATTTTATGAACAGAATGGTCCGAGATTTATTACTCCCTTCGCCCTGAAATAATCTTACACATTTCTTTTATGGGTCGTCCCTGAAAAATTTTACATTTTTCTTAAATGGAAACTTCTCGCCTCCAAGGTTATAAAACTATCCATAGTTTATCTTTATTTTTTTCATCTCGTTTTTCGTGCAACCTTTACTCAATGACAATTATGTCAAACTACATAAAATCTTACCTTCACCTTAATCTCAACATCTACAAAAAGTGTAGGATTAATTATGGACATATATATATGGAGAGTATAAAAGTACTCCATTATTTGACATGAGGGGTCCACATAATTGTTTTCTTAAAAGAATGATGGCCGCAAAAATCCTCTTTATAACAGGTGTATCAAATATTAATCCAATGCATAAATAGTCCTCTTCTTCTATTCCATTTATTGGTTATATAACAATTCTTTTCTCTTCTTTCGTAACCTTGGTTCGTGTTGTACTCTTGAATTAGAAGAATCATACGGGTAGTTAATGAATGAGATGACCGACATGATGTTTTTATTAATAAGAAAAATGTTTAGATATTAATTGTATAAAGTGTAAAGTATATGGGTAAAATATAATCAAGATAATGGGGAAATGTTAAAAATAACGGGATAATGGTAAAATTACACTAATGATCTAAGTCAATACTGAATATAAGTTGTTCAAAAGAACGATGGAAAAATTGTCCATTTAACTTCAGCTGAGTACTGTATTTGCACTATTATTCATATAATTCATTCAACCATAGAAATATTTTGAAACAAATAACTCGATAATTGAACATCTTTAGAAACAGTTTGAATTCAACGATGACAATTAAAGGAGGTTTACAAAACATTTTTAACGTCAAGTAAATATCATAGTGCAAAATGCACTAAAAAATATAGTACAGAAGTTCAGTGCAGCATTGCAAAAACAAAAACAAAAACAAAAACAACAGTGGCATGACTATATTTAGGTACGTGCATCTAATACAGCCCAAAATGCAGAAACGCCTCAACTTCACTACTGCAAGAGAAGCCCAAACTGCAGCCCACGCATCATTTAGACTGCATGGATGACTCGTGGTGTTAAAGCAGGTAAGTCATGTTGTTTTTTTATTTTGTTTTTTTAACGGCAATTGAAATTTTATTAGAAAAAGAAAGATATATAGATATAAATAAAATATCATAAAACTTGACTCATGGAATTCAACACCAAAATACAGTGAACACTCCCCCAAACAACAAATAGGCAAGTTCAGGTAAAACCATGTAGTGTAATTTTGTGATGAAATATTCAAATCGAAGACTGAAAATTCTGTTATGTCAATGAATTATAACAACAATATTGGTTAGGTCTTGTTATCTTTTACTATCGGGAATTAGATTGACTCGGACACTTCACTCTCTGATTACAATTCTTCGTGTAATCCAATATTTAAACAATGCACTTTCAAGTAATTTACTCATTTGACCGTATCATTATTATTAGTTAACCTTGGATAAAATATCTATAATGGCCTCTAAAATTTTTGTAATCTTTACCTAGGTACCCAAAATTTAGAAATCTAATAATTAGCAAGAGTCTTTCACCTCCATGATCGCCAGGTGATCAACTGCTTCAGCATCCTGCATCTTCCCATTCCATGGATTCTAGTCGATTAACAGACACTACGTACTTGGAGGCAATGCAAGAACGCACATGCACGGGCGCCCGGGGCGTTACTATGGGCCGGAAAGTAGCGCCTCAGCATCACTGCGCGCCACTACTCGAGGCGTGTCAACTAGTACGCCTGTAACGCCTCAGCCATCATGGGGCCGAGTAGAAGGCCACAGAGATTACCGTGGCCACCGGGCCGAACTTGTCGAGAGAGTAGCGCCCGGTAATGCCATCATTGCTGCGTTACCGTCTATTTCAAAATATTAAAATAAATTTCAGAATACTAAAATATTTTTCAAATATTTAAAAATTTCGATAATTTACAAATATTAACAAATTAAGATAATTTACAAATATTAACAAAAAATGATATTAAAAAATATTAACAAATTAATTACGATATTAACAAAAATAAATATTAACTGAATAAATTAATTAGGTGCACATAAAATTAATGATCATTTTTTTTCAAATATTAAAATAAATTTCAGAATACTAAAATATTTTTTCAAATATTTAAAAATTTCGATAATTTACAAATATTAACAAATTAAGATAATTTACAAATATTAACAAAAAATGATATTAAAAAATATTAACAAATTAATTACGATATTAACAAAAATAAATATTAACTGAATAAATTAATTAGGTGCACATAAAATTAATGATCATTTTTTTTATTAAGTATGTTCATATTTCTTTTAGAAATTTCCATTAAAATTAATGATCATTTTTTTGATTAAGTATGTTCATGTTTTCTTTTTCGGATTTGATAGAAAAATTCATTAGTTTCTAACCATGGAAAGATAAAGAAAATATAATTTTAAATAAAACTTACTCTCATTATTATTTACTAGTTTATCTAAAATAATGATAATAATAATATAGAATCCCATTATAGTAATAAAAATAATATAGAACAATCCATAATGACTATGACATCTTTTATAAGACAATACTTGGGAATCATGCAATATAGACAATTGGTGCGGTGGGAGATACTTGTTACCCATTTTCTCACCCCCAGAGTGGGGTTCGAACCACACCGATGTGGGATGCGGAGGAAATTGCGCATTTTTGGAATTTGGGATAGTAATGCCCTGGTAGGGGGGTGTGGCGCTACCAGGCCTGTCAGGCTTTGTCAGGCTCGGTAGCACCCTGGTAACGCGTTTTGCTGAAGTAACGCGTCGAATGGTAGCGCCCTGGTAACGCCCTTTGGCGTTACCATTCGTAACGCCTTGGTAACGAAAGTGGCGTTACCAGCCCTTCTGCAAATACGTAGTGAGATGATCGACTCACTTCAACTGCCACCACACTTATTGTTCACCAGACGATCGACTGATTCAATTCCAAGATGGCTTGTTGATCTCTGGATTCTAGTTAACCACCCGACGATCATCTGAATAAGAAGTTTGCCCCTTTTTGATGCTCTAACTACTCCTTTTGTTACATTATGTTACAAAATGACCTGAATTTCCAAATTGAATAACTTTATGAGGAAAACAACTCAATCTTCAATCAAATCAATTAAATACTACCTCCAAATCAAAACCTAAAATGGCATCATCAGAGGTCACCGTGTATCGCGGCTGGGATATACGATTCTGGGGTCCGAGACTCGCTGGGGGTTTTCGGCCGGGTTCGTTTTCAACACGTCCGGTGGAGCACCGTGTCGAGGTCCTCCTACCATCGATTGGGCTGCCACCACTACAGGTCGACAACATGGGATGGCCAGAAGAGTAGTATTATGTGCGCCCCTTGAGTTAACCTCCTTGTCGATGGACGTCTTTCGACTAGCTATAGCAGCTGCTCGGCCGGGACCACTGCGTACTTAATGGGAGGGGGATGGCGGCTCTGTCGCACCCTTATCCGCCTCCATGGTAGGGAAAATGACTGCACCTCCCTTCTCGAAAATCCGCTTCCAATTCGCCACCAATTAATTTTATAAAATAAAAAAATAAATTACAAATTCATCTGAAATTCATATCATTCAAAAACTCAGTTTCAACCCAGATGAGGATGATGAGTCTCCAAAGTTCATGAGCTGTTTGGTAAGAAGAAGGAAAAGATTTGCATCTACTGGAATACTAGTTTCAGTTATATCATGGATCTCATTGTTGGACACCAAAAACTGGAAGTAATACAAGGAAGAAGGTACAAAGTAGAAGATAAGATTTTCCAAAATTACAATTGTTCTGGCTAACAACCCCATGCAAGTTGCAACAGAGATCTCTCCAACTTTAAACATTAATTAGCAATCCAGATAAGAAAAGGGGGAAGTTGCTTACCTTTGAAAGCAATGACGGTGGTTCTTGGAGAGAATGAGAACGGCGGTCGCGATGGTTGTTGGAGGAGGAGGACGGTAGCATCGATGGTGGCGGAGGAGAAGATTAAGGAGAGGAAGGATTTTTGGATGAATGAGGGTGTGAGGATGGGTAACATAGGAGGAAGAGGAAGCGTCTATGAGACGTTGTGGGGTAGCGGCTTCCTCCCCCAAAACTGCTACCCCCTAGAAGCTTTTGAATTTCAACATTTTCACTTCCCTGGCCTAGCAGAGTTAAATTTTCGAGGGTAGCGCATGGGTAGCGGTTGATCAATGGGCTCCCCTTGGGAGCGCCTCCGCCACCACCATATGCGCTACCCTCTTCCCTGCAAGTACGTAGTGGACCCTTTCCCGGTGGTTTGCCTCGTTAGGGACTGGTGGTGATCTGTACGGGCCTAAAAAACTAGGGGAAAAGAGGGTGTCCGCTTGGACAAGATGTAGACGTCACTACGTATTTAATGGACTTAGGGTAGGGGCAATCCGCTACCCATCTCATTACCAAGGTAGCGAGATTACTCGCTACTCATCTCGCTACTTTTCAGCCCACTTCTATGATATTTGGGGCTACCAGGCCCGCTACAGTTAGTAGCGGGCTGCTAGCTACCCCAACGCCATGTGTGCGTTGCCAGCTGACACAGCTGGTAGCGCCCTGCCCCCAACCATGCCCTTACCAATGTTTTTTTATAAAAAAAAATTAATTTCTTTATTTTAAACATTTAATAAATGGTTGAATAATATTATTATTTATTAGTATCTATAAATTGCAATTAAAAACATAAATGAAATTGATTATAAATTAACCAAATGTATCAATTACAATAAAAAATATATCTAAAATCAAATTATTTTTACAAAAGTGTCCTAAGAGGGAGGGAAATCATAATCATCATCGCCATGTTCCTCACACGGCGACGACCGCTGCTCCTGTTGGCCCGACGACGTTCTGTTGAACCCGAAATTGAATAGCTAGAATATCCACATACTTAAAACCAGTATGCTCCCAAATAATTCTTTTCGAATATCCACATCACATTTACTTATGCTTTCTATAACCTGCAAAAGTTTAAAATGTTTCACTAAACATTCTTCAAGCTAATGTCCCACAAACTGTAAGTAAGAGCTGGAAATCATGCATGTAACATAAAAGGGAAGAAGCTTACCATATGGCAATCCTTGGACATATGGAGCAATTTCAGTTAATTTTTCCATTCCATAAATTGTCCAACGGAAAAGAGGAAAAATGAGAAGTTGCAAAGGCTATGAATGGGATAGTACACAAGAATCAAAGTGTAAGGAAAAACGCTAAAGTAAATGTTGTTTACAAAAATCATACAACATCCATTTAATCAAACATACTAATTATCACTGAAAGTTAACAACACAAATTCAAGATGAATCAGCACTTACACAACCTACCTCTACTGTCAAAGGACTCCAAGGCATGCAATTGAAAGAAAAGTAGCCTTTAATCAAGCAAAACTAATTTGAAAACATTAAATTCTTCATCAAGCATGCATTCAAGCAACAGAGTGACTAAGATATGGTCCTAACTAAACAAAATGTTCAACATCCCAAAGTTATTAGCAAGTAACCTAGAAGTAGTAGCTAGTAACCTAAATGAACAAAAGGAAATAGCAAGGAAAATAGACTTACTTCCCAACAAGAGAAAAATGAAAACAAAGGTTTAGAACATTCTTAAAGGCAACCAATCAGGCTTGGGCTGCAAAGAGAAGGAACATAAATTAATCGATAGCCCAAAAACAAATACATGCTTGACCAAGACTAACTTGAGTACTACTAACAACATGTTTAACAATAAACAGGCATTACATGAAAACTCTCAACACCAAAATAGCCAACGCAAGAAGGGAACAAGGTTCTGGATTTCCAAAATCAGCAACAACAGATTCGATCAACTCATGAAACACCTAGGAAGCTCAATTAACAAATCAAATAATATAAAAGAGAAAGCTGAACAGCCCAAGTTACCAAACAAGCACAAATTTCAAGTTCCCGAGCAAGTCAAATGAATCACACAACACGGACAAGCAACTCAAGAGACAACTCGTAACTAAAGATCCAAATAAAACTAACAGTTATCAATTTCAAGATATAATTATTAAACAGAACATGCGAGAAGGAATTTTGTGGGTTCCAGTTCTAATTAAACAGTCTAATTAATTAGTTATGAATTTAGGAAGGATTATACCCAATTTCGTTGTTTTTCAACGAAAGTAACGCTGGCCAGTTCATCTCGAGCTTCCACCGCCGTGGTGCTCGTCAGCCTATAGGCTCGCCGGTTGAGTTCTTCTCACTCCGTCAGAGACAAGGCCCGAGTCGTCCTCTTCGTCAATTTGTCACTGTTAGAAAATATACGGATCAATTTGTATAGCATCACATGCACGCAGCGGAAACATAAAGTATATAATAAGAATGATGAAACCTGGTTCATATTGTAGAGCCTCAAGTGCGACTTCTCTAAGGTTGGTCCGGATGTTTTTCTAGAGAGCTAGGGTTTTCTGTAGAGAATATCATGTAACATCATATGGAACTATTCCACATATGATGTATTTATAGGCTATGAGTAATTATAATCCAATTAGAATTCTTAATACTATAAGGAGTCCTGATCTTATTAGAACTTACATATTAGTCCCTAGATTTATTGGTTTTTGGCACATGTATTATCTAATAATACTAACAGTCACAAAATGACCAAACCTCTGTTTGCCCAAAAATCTGAACCGTGGAACTCGAATTCGTCTTTCCTCGCAGCTCGCAAGTCCTCCACTGTAATGGTTACGTTTCAGCCTTGAAGCGCCTAGGAGGAACTTGCTCCTCCTCTCAAAATCGTTGTCGAGCCCCCAAAACTCTCTCGAATCGATTACCCAAGCTGATTCAGGTGGCTAGGATGGCGACTGAAGTAATGACGCAGGCAGTGCTCTGGCATAGCTTCCGGATGCTGTGGTGAGGCAATTTTTGGATGAGGGTTATGGTAGGTTTGAGACTCAAGAGAGATGAAGGGAAAGGGAAAGTGGGACTCGAGCCGTTTTCAGAATTCAGCATTTAAGAGAATGGTAGTAGGCTTGTCGCTACCCAGCCTGCTACCCAAAAGATAAAAGTGGCAGATTCGGTAGCGGGCAACCCGCCTCAACTTGTCAAAGACCTTTTTGGGGCCTTGGTAGCAGGCGTCCAGCTATCAGACCCGCTACCGATCTCCCAACAGGTACGTAGTGCGTGGCTCGGGGAAGAAAGACGACTCGCCTCAGTCTGATGAAGGGTGAGCAGAAGTGGGGTTGTGGTTTGGGTACGGTTGGTATTGCCGCAGAGGATGGAGGGGGACGCAAGCGGACTCGAGTTGGAGCTACGGAAAGTGGCCAACAGGAAACGGCATGGACGGGCAATAGCCCCCCTGCCTAGACCAATGGACGGGTTTAAAGTCCGCCTCATCCACTCTAAAATCAATAAGGACAATGGTGTACCAGATTACAGGATGTCCGTGTTGGTATGAGTTAGTTTCTCTACTGTTGGGGTTTTTTGCTCTCTTGCTCTTTCCTGAATTTTTTCTAAGGAATAGGCTCTCATTAGCCCATTGTGTGAGATTTGGTGGAGGTAGTCGGTAGCGTCAAGCTCTATTGAGAATGTTGCAAAAGAAAATTTGTTTCAAGGCAAGAGGCATTTTGGAAGAACTTCCGGGCATCTTCCACACTGGCCGATTAGCATCCTGTGGTGGCATGGTCTTTTTGGAGTATTGTATCATTAGCTTTTTCCGCCTTTCAATATCTCTGATTTTTTGTTGTTTTTCGGCTTTTTGAACTCTTTAATCCTAGGCTTTCGGTTTATTAGTTTGAATAATGCTCGTTTTAGGCTTAGTGCACGCTTAATTATTGAAATTTAATCCCTATTTATGTTGATTATCCCGTTTGAGACTGTTAGTTAAAAAAAAAGTGTTTTGCTGTTATAATAGCAATTTGGAAGAGAAGTACGATAAGTACTTGACAATATATATTATTAAAATGTTGAAGTAAAAATTAATATATTACATGCCGGAAAGAAGCCTAACAATAAAAAATTGATGAAGGTAATATTGAATTTTATGGCAGATGTGAGGCTAAATTCAACAATGTTTGAGATAGAATAATTTAACTTATAAATTTTAAGGAGTATTGTAGCATTTAGTTAAAAGGTACAACAAACATTTTGTATTGTTCTGTCCATTTAAATATTTGAGTTGAACGAAAAGGACTTGATTATAACAATATCTCGAATTGTAGGACCAAAATACGTCAAAAGCTTAATACGGGATAAAAATAGATCAAGTGGGCAAAAAATATGACCTCCAGCGGAATTTACTCTATCAAATACTCCCTCCTACCATAAAGATTATTTCATTTGCTTTTCAGATTTAATCTACAATTTATTTTCTTCGACATGTTGACTTATAAAGTTAAATAATTCATATGCATATGTTATTTCAATGTGTCAAGTTTCTAAATAGTATATTTTAAAAAAATAACAAATTCTTCCTAATTAAAAATTGAGTCAAACACAAGTACAAAATTCAAATAGAACAATCTTTGTTTGATGGTGAATAATGAAAAGCTTACAAAATTTTAAGTATTTTTTTAACAGAAATTTTTTTAAACAGATAATTTTTCCAATAAGATATTGAAACAATACAAAAATAAAAAAAACACAAAGATGTGAATTGTGAACCATATATAAAACTCTCTTCATACAATAAATTTCGAGATCCTCAACACCTCACTACAGATACCCTACCACCTAAAAATAACCTTCATAGCAAACAACTCATGCATATATCCCTGCAACTAACGGAAATTTTTTATAAAAAAAAAACTTAACTCCTCTGAATTTACTCTACCTATTTTTCAATATCTCCACCCTCTCCTTGCTTGGCATGACCAGGGCCTTGTGCAAGATTGCAAGGTGGAGCATGATAATTACAAATACGCTTTTTTAAGCACTAAAGATAATTTACTCTTATACCATAAAAGTGGATCATCAAGTTATTTTCATTTCACCGGTGAGAAGCTTCTAAGCCCATTATGGGATTTGTTAAAGAGTAACTATACAGTGTGCCTCTTTTAACTTATGCTAAAGTGTGCACGCACAAGGATAAAGAATGAGGAAATAGCCGACATAAGTGATGAGTTCAACAATTTGGTAATTAATGAATAAGAGTACACACTTTAGCACACTTTAAGTAGTGCACACTTTTCCTAAACCTTTGTTAAATAATGGATGGCTACTGGGTAACAATTGTCTTACAAATTTTAGATAAACGCATAAAACTTTCCTTCAAATAGTTGATATTAGTTTTACATGACAACTATAATAAACATTACAATGGGCGGTACAATGGCGCTATTATAATTATAAAAAAGTGTTACTTAATTAATTAATTAATTAGTATTACAATGTCAAGTAACTATCAAACGTTTTAATCCAAATTAATTAATAATATAATTTCTTATTAAAAAGGAGTTAACTTTATTATATTTTACATTATGAATCATTTGCCGTTAGACTAGAGAGGGAATTAGTCGCCGTACAAGATGAGCCACGTGAATCGGTCTGTTGAAGGTGATTGGTTGGCTCGTCACATCATCGTACGATGATGTCGGACTGGAACAATTAATTTAATGCCTTTTACTACTAATTTCTTTTTCCACCCATGCCATTATGCTCGTAAATGAATTTTTTTAACTCTGCCCTGTACTAGAACCAACCAACCCTCAACCAACAGACTATTTACCTTTAGTTCTCTTCACTGCTGGTTTGTTTGTGGGTGGGTCTTTCTTTCACCCTGGCTTTTCTTAGTGTTACCAAAACAAGGCCGCATTGATTCGCCTTTTTTCTTAATCAAAATATTCATTTCTCGGTGCCTTCTGTTTTTGGATCTTTCTTTTCTTGGTCTGGTGGGTTAGAGAGAGAGAGAGAGTTGATAAAGAAAGGCACGGAGAGCGAATAGGAGGCGTTTGATGATATGGAACCAGAAGAGGAAGAAGACGGAACAAGACGACAAAATTAAATGCTTGTGGGTTCAATTGCTAAGGGTTTGAGCCTAAAAAAAGAAAGTTTTTGTGGTCTCAGCCTAAAGAGAGAGCAACATCACCATCATCATCATCTGTATTTCACAAGGTCATCATACCCCTAGCTGCAGCAGCACTTGCCAACACAAATCTGCCTTTTCCATATCAAGATTCGATCTTTCTAGGGTTTCTGAACCTCTACCGTCTTTGTTCTGTGCTTGGCTGGCCTCCTTCTGTTCCATCCAAATCTGGGTTCCAGCTATATATTTTGATTTGCCCCTTCTTTAGGCCACACCACACAAGTAGTTCACATCTTTTTCTGGTAAATCAGCCTCTTCTCAGTCTCAGATTGGTGGGTTTAGCGGGGTTTTCGCTGGGCAGTTCTATTTTACAATCTTCTTGCCTAATTCTTATCAGTTTATGTCAAAGTTTGAAGCTTTCTTATTACTTCTCAGCAATCTAGCCATGTGATCAAAGCTTGAAACTTTACATCACTAGCTCACTTCATTTTAGCTCGTATATATAAACGTCCGTGCTTTGTCCTGAAAGTCTATTGTATTGCTAAGTACATAGGAAGAACCCATTACTGGAATCAGCACTTCTTGTTTGTTTTGGTTTCAAGACCCTTCTTTGGATCTTGATCTCGCTGATCTAAGTTTTAAAGTTTGAATCTTTCCTTTCATCCTCTTTTTTGAATGAAATTACAGCTAGCTAGGGTGGAGATGGTGAGAGGTAAAATCGAGATGAAAAGGATTGAGAACAAAACAAACCGGCAAGTGACTTTCTCCAAGCGGCGGAATGGGCTGCTCAAGAAGGCCTATGAGCTATCTGTGCTTTGCGATGCAGAAGTTGCTGTCATAATCTTCTCGCAGAAGGGACGGCTGTATGAATTCTCCAGCTCCCAGTAAGTACTTGTTCTCCTTTCTTTTCACTTCCTCATTTTAATTATCTTTTAATTAATCTGTAATAAGCATTAATTAATGTTGGAGATTTTCAGCTATATATAAAAGGTACGAGTGTTGCATTCAGGCTATTTGCTTCATTAATGGAGTATAAATTAAACTGGATTTTGTGTATTGTGAATTTCTTGCTAAGCTTGTCAGTGGCTATATATATGATGGGGTTCAATTGGAATATACATTGGGTAATAACCATTTCCAAAACATGTTAACTGCAGAGAGAAACACAAGCTAGTGCACCAAAATATTCTTACACTGGACAACTTTATCTTTCATCTCTTCTTGGAACTTATAATGTTCATAGATATTAGTGTCACTGCCATAAGCCAAGTACAGTACTTGTTTTACTTTTCTCGCGTTTTAATTTGTTTAATTATGGAGCAGTCACCAATTAAAGGCTTGCATTTGGGGTCTCGTTTCTTTTCTTGTCAAAGAAGTTACTAAAAGCACTTTAATTTGTGAAAATGTATGGTGAGAACACATATTTTGGAGAAAAAAAATTGTTTCAATTTGCTAAAAAATGCATACAAAATGTTTCTTTTTTCATCAAGTATGCATTACTCAAATCTTTAAATAAAAGGTTTTCACATTCATTTTTCATTGAATTCTACATTCATTTTTAATCATGATATTAAATATCGTACCGTTTTGGCAGCGATACGAGACAGTACCGGTACACCGGGGTATACCGGTTGTACCGGAAAGACTGTACCGGTGTGTGTGTGTGTATATACCTGAAAATGTATCAGAGATTGTAAATTTTTTACGTGCAGTACCTGGGTGATCGCCTACCTGACTAAAAGAAAAAGAATGAAGTAAGTTAGCATACTAGTTACATACAATAACTAAAGATACTAACTAAAAGAATTTTTTTAAAAAAAGAATGAGGTAAATTAATTTTTTAAATTACAAACTTTTATTAGCGATTTTAATCTTTAATTTAGTAGATATTTTTATTAGCAATTTTATCCTTAAACTTTTAAAAAAAATGTGCATTTAAGCCCCCTTGTTTTCTTCATTTCGGCCGGTACACAGCACGGCCGAAACGGCTGGTACATCCCGGTACGTTTTCCGATACATGGTTTGCCTAAACAGCGCCGTTTCATAGCTGGTACCGGCCGGTACGAAACGGTATTTAATACTACCATGTTTTTAATACTGTATAATCTTATATAATTTCATTAAAACAACTTAGAAGTTGCACCCCTAGGCTAGTGTTCATACAGGAGAAAAAAAATGTTTTGTTGGAAATTAAATTGGGTGTTTTTGAATATTAATGTAAAATATGTGAGAGGAAATGATTGGTTTGATAGTTTTTTTCTCTCACATCCAAACAAGCTGTTCTTTTGTTATACTCCATATCTCAAATTTGCTTTTTTCACTCAGAGTTTTCCAAGTTCTCTCTTTTGAGATACTGTCTCCTAATTAACTAGTCAATTTGTTTTTTTAATAAGTTTTCTAATAAAAACTTAAGTTGTCTTTCAAAAAAGGCCAATATTGTTAAATCAATATGACTAAATTTGTTACTTAAATTACAATCCATAAAATACACTACTTACGGATGTGTTCTTTTTGGAAAATTTTAGGGGAAAAGATGTAGTTTTTTAGAATGGATGTGAAGTTTCAAATTTGACTTTCAATACTATGTAACTGACTAGAAATTCTTATTAGGAATAATTTGTTTATAACTTTTGGAAAAAAAATAGAACTAAAAACACTGATTTATCTAATGCATATACTACCTCGGTCCCTTTTTAATTGAGACGTTTAACTTTCGATACTTTGTTTGACGTAATTTTTAACTAAAAAGAGTTTGTTAAAAACATTGAAAAAAATACTTTTAGAAACAAGACTCTTTGATTTACTTTTTGTATATAAATTATTTGACATTATATAACAAAATATTAAAGAAAAAATTCAAAGATTAGACGCTGAAAATGAAACGTAAAAATTAAAAAGGGACTGGGGAGTAAGTTATTTGATACTTCATGATCCATCCCTAAATAATTAATAAGTTTAACGGGACATAGAGATTAATGTGAATATAAGATTTAATTTATGTAGTTTTGCCTATTTGTCATGTATAAGTTGCAAAAATACGGGATATAAAAAGTAAAGATAAAGTATGGATAAAATAACTTTGGAATAGAGAAATTTTCTTTTAAGAAAAGTGTGCAATTTTAGGGATAGTTCAAAAAGAAACATTGTTTCAATTTTTAAAGGACAGAACAACTATTTTGTATACTGAAATGATGAAGAAATTTTTTATAGATTGTACTTTTCTTTTATTCGAATAAAAGTTCAAATTGTTTTCCAAAAAAATCGATTTGGAAAGGAGATTAAAGTTAGTGTGGAATTGACAAATTTTGACATATACTCCCTCCGTCCTTGAAAAGTTGATTAATTTATTTTGCTGTTTTCAAGGTATTTAATCTATGATTTATTTTTATGAATGTTTTGACATATAAAATTGAATAATTTGTATGTGTATCATAATTTGCAACATATCATTTCCAAACAAATTTTTTTTGAATTTTTCTTCACTATTTATTTTAGAAAAACTCGAGTCAAACACTGCTACACAGAACATGAAAGTCAAATGAATCAACTTTTAAAGGACGGAGGGAGTATATATATACCTTTTCCCCACAAAAAGTGAAAGAGTGCAGAAACCAAAAGCTACAATCCAAAAATGAGTAAAATAGAAAAAATTAAAGAATAAAATATACTAAAAATGGAAACGTTTCAGTTATTAAGGGATGGGCTAAATAGGAAATTGTTTCAATTAAATAGGGACAGAGGGATCCGTAACAATTAAAATAAAAAAAAGATGAAGAGAGTAGATTTTTTTTGACATGGGAAGGATCTAAATTATTAATTCAAATGAACCATATAATACAAACCCAAACCTTAAGAGTAGCAAAACAACATAGAAAGAACAGTAAAACCTCGCGCAAGAGGGCTAGAGAAAACTAAAAGGAACCAACAAAAATAACGAAGCAAGAGTAGCAAAAAGCGAAATAATAACTAGCAGTACATGAAAGATAAACATCAATATGGCTGACGCAAAGACCTGAGATGTTAAATAGATGGTGTGAGAGAGGGACCCTGTGATTGACAACTCCAACAACGACAAGCTCCATCTGACGATTACCAGAAAACCTTCACACCGGAAGGCATCTAGTACGCTGGATTGGGTGTGAGACCTGCACCATACAAGACTAAACATCGTTGAAACCAAATCATGTCCTGTCGAACGTGTTCGAGTTGTCCTGGAAGATCCAGATCCTTGACAACACCAAGGGGTCGATTTCAGTAATACGAGAACCATCCAGGAAGACTCACCACCTAGACAGTTCTTGGAGGGATAGTTCATGGTACCAAGCAGGACGAGTCGTCATTCAGTCCTGCCAGAGAAGAGCTGGCCAGGAGCCCTGATAGAGAAATAACCGGCAGTGGTGGCGGTACAAGGAGGGAGGAAACGAAACCACTTGTCGGCAATGGAAACAGACGCTTCGTAGTAAAAGGCCCAAACATCCGGCAATTGAACGCCCGAAGAGAAGAGCTAACCGGCAGTGGTGGCGGTACAAGGAGGGAGGAAACGAAACCACTTGTCGGCAATGGAAACAGACGCTTCGTAGTAAAAGGCCCAAACATCCGGCAATTGAACGCCCGAACTCGCAGCGCTGATTCACGACGGAGAATCAGCAAACGAGGCTGTTGGAGGAAAACAAGGCACCAGAACTAGGAAGCTATGGACGAACACGGAAAGGCTACCAGACAAAACTCGACCCGACGGCATGATGGTGGAGGTGAGCAGGTAGCCCTGAGGTTGGCTAAGCGTCGCCCCAGGGAGAGAGCCAAATTCACAACCTAGATTTGATTGCAATCATGGTGGAGGAAGAGGCGACCAACAAAAACAACGGCCACTTGACGGCAAGGATGCGCACAAGCAAAAACGAGAGTGCGGCGCTACCACTTATCCAAATGTAAGGGCAGCTACCACTTATCCAAATGCTGTTTTGTCAAAATGGGTTGTGTCAAGGGCAGCTACCCTAAGTATCCTAGTTTCTTATAAATTCATCCTTTAAAATGGGTTGTGTCAACTTTCCCTAAAAATAATTGTCACAAATATAATGATCATTTTCTATTTTTATTTTATTCCAGTTTTACCCTTACGGCAGCTACCACTTATCCAAATGCAATTTTGTGATTTAAAAAAAATGGAATTGGGGTGTGATTACGAAATTTCACATTAGAATGATTAATTGAAATTCCACTCCCATGTGCGGCTTTGTGAAACACGTAAGTGCAGTGATTTTATGCAGCTGCTTGCTGATTAGGTTAGAGGTATTTTTGAAAATTCATGTAAAATAAGCTAATTACAAAGATAACCATGATGGCTTGATATATACTACTAAAAAAAATTATGACAAAACCTTTCAACGTACAAAACTGATCCTATAAGACAATCTCCGTAAAAAAATATACTCCATTCAATATGTTGGGAAGTGCCAAGTACGACTAATTATTTAGGGACAGAAAGACAAATTCCACATTAACACAAACTTAAGCACATTTTATAATTAAGATTTAGATATTGCGCATGGGTTTTTGAGAATCCTTGAGAGTAAAGTGTACTTACAGTCTTATAACTGTAATTCTCGTTCTATCGTAGTCCTGTTTTAAGTTTTTATACCAATAAAGTCTTATTTTTAAGTTTTTTCTACATTTGTGGCCTTATTCCGTTAAACAAAAAATGATAATTTTTAGCCACTAAAATTTATTTGAAAAATCTATTTGCACCCTAAGTTTTAAACTTCACAATTTAATCACCTCAAACAATTATAAACTTAACAATTGAACCCAAAAGTTTTCAAACTTCACCTAAAACCAACACACCCTCCGGACCACCCTGACCACCACCGGACCACTGCCAGGCCACCACCGACATCCACCGCCGAAAAATCCAGAATTGAGAAAAAACTTCACTAGAGCATAGGTCGGGGCATATGGCCACCGGATCGCTGCCCCAGGCCGGCGAATCGCGGCCTTGGGTCACCGATTCGCGGCCTGGGCTAGCGATTCACCGGCCTTAGGCCGTGATTCGTCAGCCTCAGGCCGCAATCTGGCAGCCCTAGGCCCAACGCTCTGGTGAAGTTTTTTCTCCGTTTCGGAATTCCCGGCGGTGTGGTCGACGATGGTCCGGTGGGTGTGTTGGTTTTACGCGAAATTTGAAAATTTTTGGGTTCAATTGTTAAGTTTATAATTGTTTGAGTGATTAAGTTGTTAAGTTTAAAACTTAGGTTGCAAATAAATTTTTCAAATAAATTTCAGTGGCTAAAATTATCATTTTTCACGAAGATCCGTTAATCTTAACTGGTGTTTAACGGAATAGGATCACGAATGCAGAAAAAACTTAAAAATGGGACTTTATTGGTACAAAAACTTAAAACATGACTATGATAGGACGAGAATTAAAGTTAGGATCATGGGTGCACTTTACCTGAATGCTTGATGCTGAAACCATGCATGATCATTAAAGAGTGCATAACATCTTTGGACGACATGGCTAAGCAAAGTGCATGGTTAAAGTAATGTTATATTATTCAATTAATTAAGCTTCAAAAGTTTCATTAAGAGGTGCAAAGTTCACATTTTCAGGCACCGCCACCATCTTCTCTTCTTCCTTATTTTTTTTATTGATACCCATTTTCTCTTGAATGGAGTTCTGTGTTTGCCTTTTTCCGGCAAGTCCGGCATCCTTTTGTGCGTTACTTCCTTATCTTGTCGGGTCAGGTGGTTGGCTGGGTTTCCCCTGCACTATTGACAATGGGTCCTTGGGCTGGGGATGGTTCACGCCGGCCTCGTCGATTCGATGTGTGGCTAAGTTGGTGGGGGTTCTTTGGAGATAGGCCAAAAGAAGTTGTTTCTGCTTGGGGATGTGGTGGAATCCCAAAAAATGGTAGGAGAATGGCCTAATCACTCGTACTTCAATCGATGTGTGCCTAGAATAGTGAGGTGTTTGGTCCAAAGTGGTTGGGGTTTAAAGTACGCCCCAATCACTCGTACTTCACAACGGACTTGGGTTCGTCAGTGGATAGTGTTGATATTCAGCAAGTTTTGGATGAGATCAAAACAGGTTTGGTTTGCTGTTTGCATATCCTTTCCAAGTTTCCTTGCAAGGAATATGCACTTTTTGACCCGCCTCGCTTGGGTTTGGTTCAGGAGAACGGTAGCCTTAATCTTTCTTGCAGATACTGCGGATGGATTCCTGCTTCAAGCCAATTGGTATTTTGAAAGGAGTTGTGAACAACAGCTTTAATTACCTCATGATGTTTATCCTCTATTGGCTTTGTACTCTCTTCATTCTGATGTTCTTGCTATCTTTTATAATCTTTTTCTAAAAACTTTAGGTTGTTGCTTTTATTATTTTTACCTTATAGCCTTAAGTTATCTGGTTTCTAGGCTTGCTTTTTCTCATCTCAGGTTAAGAGCTCTTTTATCATCTAGGGCTTTGTCACAGCTGCTTAGGTTGTTTTCGACATTTTCATTCACTTTAGAAGTTAAGTTTAACTTGATGTATAAATTGTATTTTGTTGAAGAATTAAAGGTAATAAGGTAAAATAAACATATAAGATAAAAGCAATGTTTTTAGTGAGATTAGAAATATGGATATAACATAATATAGGTAAGTAAAGTTTCTCTAAAATGGAACATAATAATCTTTATGGAACATCTTAAGTTCAACTTTTATGGAACAAATTGTGTGCTACGTATGCAGTGGTGGATTCAATATTTTCTTTTATGATAGAGCCACAATTACACACAGTATAATTTAATTGAGGGAAGAAATAGTGATGCGCGGGATTCTGTGATAACAATCAGATTCGAATCAAATAATAATTAACCTACTCATCCCCAAGTATAAGGTTTTCTTTGTAGATGTTTTCTTTGTAGATGTTGTGAGTGAGGTCGAATCTAAGAGAGTGTTGTGTGAATCAAAGAGTTTCTAGCTAATACATTTAAAAATAATAATTTTGAGATATAAAAGACAAGTGATATAAGTTGAATGAAGAAACCTAAATATAACTAATTTAAATAAGGCAAGAAACGACAATCCAAGATGAGACTAATTAAGATGAAACCTAGCAGAAATGAAATGGATGAAAACTCAATAGCAAAAGGGCATGAAATATATCAATACATGGCAAGTATCAAATACTGAAAAAGGTCGAAGTTTTTTTTAAAATGACAAAAAAAAAAGTTGTGAGAAAACTTTTTTTTTTTGAAAGGCCAAAAAAGATTAAGGGATGTTCAAGTTTAAAAAGTTTGGAGAAAACTTCATCAAAAGAACATAAGAAACTTGTACAATATGACATAAGAGAAAGAAATTTCACAAATAAAACAAAATATCAAATTTTCTCCATCAGGCATCAACCATTCATTCATTTATTTATTTATTTGGCCTAAGCATGTATGTTAAATAGATCAGGATGCATTAAAATCTCATGATAAAATTAATTTTTATTACTCCATATTGTAGATTATAAAGTATAGATTTCATGCAAAATATTGACATGAAAAGGGTTTTTGTAATTATAATTTTACCGCTTAAAATTATGCAATGTGACATTTGGCATTGATCTTGTGAAAGCAGACTTTTTTCTAGTAATTACCAGGTTATGTTCAACAAGAAAAGTTTGTGCAAAATGTTGATGCTTATGGAAATTTTGTGGACTTTTTAAGGAAAAAATATTTTTTAAATATTCATACTTAAGGTTGGTGGAAAATGGCTGAAAGAAAGCCACTTTAGTTTATGTGAGACAATCATGTGAGGGAACACAGGTTAAAGGCATGCAGAGAGGTAGTTTGGATGCAAATAGGTGATTGACAATTGCAAACGATATTGTTTATTAATTCAACTGTGGATATATTTATGATGATATATTTATGATATGGAAGAAAAGACTATATATATACAGTATCAGGTGTTTCCTGACTTGTACGTATATATATATGATTCATAAAAACTAGCAACAAGTTCCAAGAATTAATTAATGTCTGGGGGATCTTGAAGCAGCACTCATTAGTGTATAGCTAGTAATTATCTTGGTTGGCTGGAAATTAAGTTTATGGAGAATTCGCATGCATCGTATAATTAGTTCCAAAAACTATGTATGTATCTCAGAGTTGCAGTGGTCGTTTAAGTACTGTATATAATTTGGGCTTGTTAATTTCAGGATGTTTTTTAAGTTCTTAACCTTTCTATCTGTCGGATGTCTGTTCTAGCATTACGTTGATTGGATATCTTGCATCGATCATATATGCAGATCAATGCAAAAGACTATTGAAAGATATTATAAGTTCAGAAAAGTGCAGATGGATGGACCTCAAATGGATGGATTCATGCAGGTGATCGTCTTAATTTGCTTGATCTTCATTAATTATTGACTCTAATTTATAAACTTAATTTCACATGTATGTATGTATGTATGTATGTCATGTTATATATCTCTATGATCTATCTGATGGCGAGTGTATACATATATATACTGCAGCAAATGAGGTTTGAAGCGGAAAGTATGATGAAACAGATTCAGCTACTTGAAGTCCGTCAACAGTTTGTGATCTACCTTTTTGGTGCATGGTTCATTTGATTAGCATATATAAACGAAAAAGGAAAAAAGAAGCACATATATATAGTAGCTAGTACCATTAGCTTAATTTGCTAATTCATCTGATTAATTATTAAGTTAGTGATCAACTGGAACACAGGAAGCTGCTGGGTCAGGGTCTATCCTCCTGTTCTGCTGAGGAACTTCAAGAGGTCGATCGCCAGCTCCAACAAAGCCTTCGAAGCATTAGGGCTAGAAAGGTAAATTAATCAACTATTTAGTTACAACTCATACATATATACTCCATTCATCCCAAAAAATATTCAATTGTATTTCTTTTTGGATTATCCCAAAGAGTTTTGATAATTTCCTTAATAAAAACTTTTTCACACCACTTTTACCTTTTACTTCTCAAGCTATTTTCTCAATCTAAAAAGTTATTTTTATCTTATATGAGATTTTTAGTTTATTAACCTCAAGTCTTCAACATTCCTTAATCTCTATACCTAGTCAAATGCTTAAAACAATTTGGGACGGGGGGAGGGGGTGAGTGTGTGTATAGCAATTAAATTTCTTATACATTTTTTTCCAACATTTAATTTATGATTTATTTACTTCAACTTTCTATCATAAAAGTAAAATATTTTATATGCATGCTCTAAATATGATGTAGAGTTATTAAATACTACTCCCTTCGTCCCAAAAGTTTTGTAGCGTTTGTTTTTCAAAATTTAATCTATGATTTTATTAATTTCTATGTTATTTTGAGGTATAATTTTAAAACTTATTATATTGAGATGAAAATTTGATGTTTCTACTCTATTTCATGAAGATATTGTTTTTTATCATTTTTCCTACTAAAGAATAATATAGATAAATTGAAGTCAAATTGACATTAAAAATTAAATACTAATACAAAACTTATGGGATGTAGGGAGTATATTTTTGAACGAATCTTTCTTAATGAAAATTTAAGTAAAACACAAGTTCAACATATGAGTAATTTGTTTGTTTCGAATTAAGGATTGAGTAGATCATGCATATTGATGTTTGATTACACGTATTTTGCTTGTATATCATTCTAGGCCCAGTTGCTTGACGAGCAATTACAGCAACTCAAAGAAAAGGTATATACGTACTGCATTAATTTGGTAGCCGGGTTAATTAAATTGTAGTAGTAACAGTTTCAGAAATTAAGTTGAATGACAGCACTATTTTTCACCATATATACTAATTAACTAATTTTGTGACTAACTAGGAGCAGGTATTATTAGAGGAAAATGCACGATTATGGGAGGAGGTAAGTATTAATGATCTTTAATTATACTCCATGCACTAGTATATATATGTTTATATATACGACGTACTCCTGCTTAATTAATTAATTAATTAGGTAGAGTTTGATGATGAGTTGATTAATGTTTGGTGATTTCCTGTTTTGTACATTGTGGGTGTCTGCAGTGTGGTGGTGAGAAGGGAGGTGGAGCAAAGCAAGATAGATCAGTAGTTAATGATGATGATGATGTAGAAACCCAGCTGTTCATCGGTCTGCCGCAAACACGCAGAAGCAGCAGCTAGCATATATATATATACACACACACACACATACATACATATATATATATATATATATAGCACCACCACCTATCATCATTATTATTAGTAGTATATATTAATTCCTGCTTGCTTGCTTCTCTTTACAATTACATTTACATCTCTCTCTCTCTCTCTTTTCATCAGATTGCTCTTCCCATTATATAAGCATGTATGTATGTATGTATGTATGTATCTAGTATATTCTTCTTCTTCTTCTTCTTCTTCGTATGTAGAGGTTACAAATTGAAACTTATGGGTTGAAATGAAATTAATACCTGGAGTGGAGGACGGAGAGTTCAACTTCAACCCACAATATGATCACACACACCTTCCTTCCTTCCTTCCAACTGCAAGGCTTTTCTTTCTGTTACCTACTACAATTAGGATACTGGGCTTGGGCTTGGGCTTGGGCTTGGGCTTGGGATTTCTGCATTGTCTTGCCCTTAACGGGCCTCCGTTAAACCCACCACCACTTCTCACACAGCCGCAGCCGCTCAACTCCATTCACGTTTTTGCCCTTTTTTTGGTGAACATTCAATTTCACGTATTTTCATTCCTTCCATTTTCCCAATATTATTAATACTCCATTAATAATACTTCTTCTTCTACTGTTCCTAAAAAATTGATACATTTCTTTTTTTCAAAGTTGTAGTAGATTCAGATTATTAATAGGACATCCATGTCTGACATGTGGCTACACATCCATTTTAGCACGCATGGCATGGCTAGAGGAAAAGAACCCCTGTGCAAGCGCCGCCATCATTCCATCTCTGCCAATCAAGTGTCGTCACCGTCAAGATTCTTCCCTTCCCTGTGTCTGTGAAATGGATTAACAAATGGATTCTGCCAATCTAGGGCTCTCTCGCGCCTGCCTGCAGGTCTCCTCCCATGCTTCCATCGTCTCTTTTGAACTGATGAAATTAATAAATGTTGCACCACTTAATATATTAATATATAGAATGAAGAGCGTAAGAATATTATAAAGCCGGCAAGATTTGTAGCTCCCACATATCGTCATTTGGGGGTTTCAAACATAAGAAGTGAACAAAAAACTTTTCACCTAATAGGGGAGTCAATTGGAGGTGAGTTAGAAAAGTGAAAAAATGAGGGTTAAGTTTGAGGGCCCCGTGAACAAGGAGGAGCGCACATGTGAATTCACTACGAAGGGCGTTTCACGCCTCAAATTTCCTTCCTTTTTGTTGCGCTCATGTCTTTATGAAAACCAAAATTCATCTTTCCCTTCATCTCTTTTGCTTCTCTGTCACATCTAAGTTCTTTTTGGGTGAGTTTTGGCCCTCTTCCGCGTGGTCATCTTCTCTGGACTATGTCATCTTCAAGCTCGCACAACCTGTGTGCAAGCCTGTGCGTTGTGCACAAATTGACTCACGCCAGTTTTTCACGTGAAAAAGAAGAGGTGAAAAAAGACGTGACTCACGAGTCATGTTTGAAACCCCCTATTCTTGAGATGTTGATCATAAACTAGCACAAATTGACTCACCAGGTACTCTTCCCTTGTGGGATAAATTAACTCACAAATTAATAGATATGTCCCGCTATTTAATTTGGCAACATCAAATCAACTGTGTATTGATGTGGTGTCTATTTACTACGTATACATATGTAGAAAAACACATTTTTAATGCATATGTGGTGTATTGATGCCTAAAGTGATAGATCCCCAGCCATTTTTAATGCATTACTATTTCTCAACTAACTGCCATTAAATTTCCATAAGCATGCATATATCTGTTTCTTTTCAAATTGTTGACAATTCAATCATGGGTGGGGTCTTCTTTCATTTGAAATAGATCCTTAGGAACAAACACGAATTGGGAAACACAAATTGAAAGAGATCGATTTAAATGCAGCTAAAATTCGTCAGGGATATTAGTGATGAATTTGATATAGTACAATTTAATGTAATGTAATTTGAATTTGAAATGACAATATAGAAATTTATAGGAGGTGAAAAGGTGGCTGAAAATGGCAGTAGCTTGGAACGAGTTTTGGTGTGCTATAATACCTACCTGCAGTTACTACTAATACTCCTACTATTTAAAATCCATTCTTATTTCATGAAAATAATACAAACATTGATAGTCCTCATGGGAGACTACTGTATAGGAACAGTATTCATCTTGGCCCTGACGTCCCGCCGGAGTCAGGGGCGGACCCAAGAAG
The DNA here is from genome assembly GCA_024586325.1 of Stellera chamaejasme. Classification (NCBI taxonomy): domain Eukaryota; kingdom Viridiplantae; phylum Streptophyta; class Magnoliopsida; order Malvales; family Thymelaeaceae; genus Stellera; species Stellera chamaejasme. Next base: position 3,505,066 of record CM044982.1, on the reverse strand, counting down.
AAATTATTGTCCGGTCAAATATTAAGTCACAAAAAGTTATATATGGAATACATATAAATTACCAATTACTTATTAAAAGAAGTATATATATATATATATACATATATGTATAAATTGCCAATTAAAAATAGTAATTGTAATATTGCATATAAAAACAAACACATAAAAACATGTGGAGAGATATTTGAAGTGTGTAGTGACTCTGAAGATTGCTAATTGGCAAAGACAAAAAAAAAAGCACATCTCACAATCTCACAACCCATAATTTATCCATATCACATTATCAAAACAATTAAACAACTACAGAAGACTGTCTTTGACAAGCAGGGCAACTCGCAACACAAATAAGAGAGTCTTTCACAAGTCTCAACGACTCACTTATGCGGTGAGTGGTGAAGGGCCGGTGATGGTGTGTGTCGACCGTCAGCCGTGTTGGATGTCGGAGGCTGATGGTGCGAGTTGAATTTGTAAATTGGGATTTGGGAGAAGGAGATCAAAGGATGTCCCATTTCCTCAAACTGAAAGTCTCAAACATAAACTAAACAAAATATTGAAAAGCGGAAGAAATTCATACCAATTTCTTATATTTGAGTCTAATTTCTTCAAGAATTTGAAATTGCAAACCCTTATAGTTTTTCTCTTGTCGGAGTCTCTAGGTCGATGAAGACTGTTCTGTTTCGAATTTCAAAAAGTGTAGAATTTTTTTTTCAATTTATATAGTGGTAGGTCAAGTGAGTAAAATGATTTGTTTATAAGGTTTGGGATGTAGATTCCTTTTAGATATATTTGAGAGATTTATAAGTAATAAGGTATCAGTAGTAAATTGGTGGGGGAAATTACATAAATTGGGATACAACTTATAAAAAATATACATATATACCCTATACTTCTTAAAATTTTAATGGGGCACTTGCCCCCATTGCCCCCAACATAGGTTCGCCCCTGCCCGGAGTAGCCTTAAAAATCCACCCCAACCTATCCCAACCATGCCCACTTGCACTACATAGTTAAAATCATTTTAACTGTGGCTTATAATGCGGCTTAGGCCTCATTAATCGAGGAACGAAGTAAATTTCGTATTATATTGTCGAAGGCTTAATGTGATCTTTAATACGATTTTGGCCGTATTAAAGCTTTTATTAGGGTTTATCTTCTCATTTTTCCACCAGTCGCAGATTTAATCTTTTTATCTTTTTCCTTTTCTTCTTCCTATTTTCTCTTCATCTTCTTATTCATTCATTCTTTCCCTTCATCTTCATCTTCTCCTTCAATTCGAAATCTTCTTCTTCTTTCTCCTTTGTTACCTATCTCTCCTTCATCTACAACACGCATATGATCTTCATCTTCTCCCCTCCTCTTCACCTTCTTTCTTTCTCTTCTTCTTTTTCCTTTGTTATTCCTTCTTTATTCTTTCTTTCTCATTCTTTGTTTCTCATTTTTTCTTTGTTGCAACCGAATCTCTAATAAGGTGATCGGGGTTACACTTTTTTTTTTCAGGTTTTTCTTTACTTTTATTTATTACTATAATTAATTTCTCATTTTTTCATTTCATTCTCACAGATTGATGGACAGTGGTGGTGGTGGGCGGTGGTGGACGGCGGCGGTTATGGTGGATGAACGTTTCTGGGATTTTTTGTTGACGGTGGATGAACAATCTGGGTTTAGCTGGATGAATCCGGATGAAATTCATCTAGATTCATCCAGATTTTTTTTCAAAATGGTGTAATGCGGATTGAGCCGCGCTAAGCCGCACTAAAACTGCGCCAACACCACAGTAGATAAGCTATTGCGGGCTTATTTACCGCGGTCGTTGCCGCGGTAAATACCTTGACTCAATCGCAGATGAGCCGCATTAGGGCTCGTCCCAACCATGTAGTGTTACTCCCTACTACAACTACCACCTTGCATCCAAAACTCTAGCCACCTCACCCCGGTCGCTACTCTCCCATTGATGCTAGTGACCTTTGTAATCATGGTGAGTTGCCATGGATCGAATCTCCGAAGCCTCATTTTAATTTGCAGATATGCATGGGTCGGATCGCCATCAATTTGAAGTAGTGATTGTTTGTCGTCCGCTCCCAACCAAAACAACCACTCGTCGGAAGAGAGTCGTTGGCTAAGCAAAAGTGACTAAAAATGCCAATGGTTAGGATGAGGTTCAACCCTCATCAAAGGCTTAAATCATACTTTAATTAGCTCTCGGACTTATCTTGATTTGGCATTCTAACTAAATCTCTTCAATTTTTATCAACGTTAACACTAAACTGTTAAAAACCTAACGACGTTAAAGTCACGTGTCACGTGAGACGAGTTATATAATCAAATGATTAAACTGTCTAACGTTACATAGTTGGATGATTGATCTACATCGAGTCACTATAATTTATGGACAAAATGTGCTTGTCGCTACATTTCATGATGGGAATAAGAGATGATATCACTATTTTTTACAATAATTTTCTTATTTTTATATCTTATGTTATAAAAACATGATTTGAAAGGCAATGCTATGTTATTTGGGTTTATTAAACTATGGAATTAATTACATGAATAAATCATTATACATAAAGAAGATAATTGAAATGAAAGTCCCCTAGATTGTCCCAAAAGTCGTCTGCTTCCCAAGTAGCGGCATACTTACAAACACCAGGAAACAAAAGTATATGAACATAGTAATCACATAGATACCTTATATATTCTACTTTCTAGATTTCAATTCCAGGCGTACGACTTTCCCTAACCTAGTAGTAAAATTTCATAATAATGACAATAAAAAATAAAAACTGCTGGGGTAATTTTTTAACTCAAGAATTTGAAGTTGCTACAGTCTTCTAAGCACCAATCAGATAACGACCGAGAGACCTCGGGCGCCAAAAAATGGGTCCCACTCCCACTCATAGCATCACATGTCTCATGTGATCACGTGAGCGAGCGACCGTGTGAAACGATGCCGTTTCAATGCCCGGCAAATCTCTGCCGCCGTTTCCTCTACCAGCCTTTCCAGGATCTCCTCCTCCACCGCTGTTACAATTGCTTCTTCCTCTACCGCCATCGATTCGTTCACCTTCTCCGTCTGCAAATCAATTTCGACCAAAGCGTCGATATCTTCGAGTACTCTGCAATCTGCTTGAGGGAAAGTTCGAAGCTTCGAAACCAAAATTTCTACCAATTGGGTTCCGCTCGTCAAGGTCTGCCGCCGACTCCAACCACAGCTTCTACCAACGGGCTTCGAAAATTCGGCCAACATCATGTCCACCAAATCGAAAAGAAGTTTCCGATTGGACCGGTGGCGCATTCTTCCAAGATTGGTCGTTTTCATGGCTAGACCGAGGTCTAATTCGATGCAATAGAAAACAGACGGGTCGAGTGGGAGAGAAGGTGAGAACCATGTCGCCGATGAGGCAACCGTGTTGCCGTCGATTCCTGTACGACGGAGTAGGTTGGTAATGTACTCGCGCTCCGCCGATTCGTCGACGGTGGTGGCAACGCTCGCGCCACACCCGTAACGGCGGTCTCCGTCTTCTGTACCGTGCGCGTGCGTCGCTTCTTCTTCCTTGTTCCCTTTGCTCGAGCTACAATGCAACCGTGATGAACCACGATTCGGCTTTTGAGCTTGTGATGGTTCCTACGAAAACGATTTTTTTTTTTTGTTTATTAGTGAGACCGTGCTTCAGAACAGACGAAATACTGGAACTTTAAACTTGGGTATTGCTTTATAAGTACCTTTTTCTGAGTAATTTTCGTCTCCGGAGGACAAGGGTCCTTCTTGACAAGTGGAAGGTTAGGGACAGAGATGTGGAGAAGATGAGGAGACAAAGGTGTTTTCTTGCACTTTCTGTCGTAAGCATCAACTCTGTTTCCTGCTGGTGACCGAACAAACGGCTCTCCTTGCTTGTTTCTGATAATATCTGTAGCTTGCTGGGGCTTTTTAAGTCGAATGTCGAATTTGGCTGCAGTATCACTCGAATCATTCCTGGTTTTCTTGCCCAGCGTCGACGAATCTTTAAAGCTCCGCAGCTTCTGCGGATTTATAACCTCAAAACTGTTCTGGTGCTTCTTAGGTTCTACAATTCTTGGCCTCGGTGAGGGAGTGAGTACTGCTGACTCCTCTCGAGCAGATTTGTTGGAAATTTTGTTGGATTTGAACTGGCCACCAATCACTTCATCTTTTCTTTGCTGCTGAACTCGGCTCTTCACCGTGTTTGTTATGTCGATTCCAACCTTCCTGCTGACGCTTTCTTTGATCTGCTTCACTCTCTGTTTTGCGTACAGCCCAGGGCTTCTGTTCTCGTCTTCATTAATGCTCAAGCAATTCTCTTTGTTTAGTTGCAACGATAGGCGGTGGTAGTAGTCCACGTCTGATCTTCTAGAGGCTGAGATCCGTGGAGTCTCCGGCAGGGAGCGAATTCCGGCTATGTCGCTGCCGTCCACGGAGTTTCTGTGCCTGGTGGTTGTGTGGTTCTTCGTTGGTCTTCTAGGGTCAAAACGCGGCTTTGCTCTGCAACAACTTGGGGAAGGTGATGAAATGGATTCGTTATCAGGAATAATATCAAGACCCATAAGTCGAGCAACCAGATTAGGGGTCTTTGCTGCTGGCGAGGAATCTGCATCAGAGGTGTTCAAAGCATCAACACTTTTTGCTCTGCTTGTCTTCATACTTCCTTTGATTTTGACTCTCATTCCAATCTGCACAATTTCCAACGGGGACCAAAAAGATCAACAAATGTGCGTCTTTTCAAACAGAGGTGGTCTGGTAGAAACATTAAAAAGAAAGAAATCAGTTACTGCTGGGATTTTCAAATTTTCTTCTTCCTTGCTGGTTGTTGGCAATGAAGCTGAACTCTCATCCAATGATTCCAAGCTGTTCCTTGGCGCCTCTCCACCTGCCAAAAGAAAAAGAGCAGAACTTTAGTATCAGAGGAGGAACAAGAACAGTACTTTTAAAGCAGAGATGATGAGACAAGGAAAAGCTGTGACCTTTTGGTCTAGAATGTTGCTGAGGGAGAAGTGTGACATGAGTTAGCGTATTGGCGTTGCAGTTGGGTTGGTGGTTGAAAATGGGCAAGTGCAAATGGTGGAAATCGAACAAATGAAAGACTGCAGAAATGCAGCCAGGTGAAGGTGGTTGATCTGATTTCTCAAGAGCAGCAGATGCCGGTGGTGGTTTCTTAGAGGATTTGGTTGCAGAGCCCCAGTACCAGTACTCCTTTCCCATTTCCAATGAAGGCAAGAATAGAAGAGAAAGGTCCAAGGCAATGCAGCCAAATTTGACGAAAAAATGGTCCTAATAAGAGAGAAGGGGGCGTTCCAGAAAGGATGAAAAGGACACCAGTAGCAGTATAACTAGCACTGTTGCTTCTGCTTCCGGGACAGAGGACTCGCAGAGACGACGATCAGGACAAGAAGGTGAAGAAATGAGGACTGGTGAGGTCAGGGAAAAGGGTTATTATGGGCGAGCTGGGTGGGGAGCGGGAAAAGTGGATCCATCAAATTTGTATTTTCTGTTTTTCAAAGATTTTGGTTATTGAGATGTGTATTTTTTTTAGAAAAAAAAAGTATATGAGTATATGTGATTTTGGGTGGTTTTGAATAGTTTGTGGTAAATTTTTGTTCATTTGGGTGATAATTATGAATTTTGTTTTTTTGAAGTTTTTGAAAAATTCATGTGAAAATGTGAGTAGAAGAGATTGATTTTAATAAATAAGAAAAAAATTTAGGCAAATTGAGGGTGTGTTTTTTAATGCTAATTAAGAAAAGATGGTGATTTTCTAAATTTTTACAACTATATACAACTTTCTAGAAAATCACCATCTTTTCTCTCACTTATATTGATTAATTTTTCAAAAAAAAATCTCCACTTACCTAAAATACTCCCATCGAAGCCTAGCACAACCTTGGTATTTTAGAGTGTGTTTTTTTAACTAAATTCTGAAGAAAAAAAATGCTGTGGTTATTGAAAAATAATACTCCATCAGTTTCCAAAAGATTGAAGGGTTTGATTGGGCGCGGAGATTAAGGTGGATGTAAAATTTTTGTTTATGTTTACTTAATTACCCCTTAGTTGAAAGTGCACAAAAAATGAGATATAAAAAATAAAGATAAAGTGAGAATAGTTTAATAACTTTAAAAGTGAGAAATTTCTTTTTAAGTAATGTGATCAATTTTTCTGGGATTATCAAAAAAAATGTGTTCAATTTTTAAAGAAACGAAGTACTACCTCCGTCCTTGAAAGATTATACACTTTGAATTTGTTGTTTCAAGATTCAATGTTTGACTCAAATTTTACCAAAGATAGCAAGTTTTAAAAAATTCAGAAAAAATATATTTAGAAAGTTTGTATTTCAAATTATGACATGCATATAAATTATTAACTTTAAAGTCTAAAAATTCATGAAAAAAAATCATAGATTAAATGCTGTAAAACAGTAAAAACAAAGTGGACAATTATTCAGGGACGGAGTCAGTATAAATTTGATGCCTGTGGTTCTATGGCAAGGTTTTCGATGCCATGTATGATCCGATTGGTGATTATAAAATGATTGCGAAAATCTAGCTAGCCTCGATTTGGAATATGGGGAGTTAATCACGGTTTTCATTCCACTCTTAACTCTCTCTTCTTCTTTTTTTTATTTAAATGCATCCACTTTTAACTTTGCATCTTCCTCTTGTCTCTCTCATTCTTTTTTATTGGATACATCTTCCTCTTGTCTTATTACAAAAGAAAAAATATATAGTAAATTCGTCAAAAAGTTTGTGTGTTTTAAATCGTGTTTGTGATTTTACAAGAGAAAAAGTTAAAAGGAATAGATAATAGTTTAGAAAAAAAATCAAATTTTGTGAATAATCGCTTCCGTATAATTTAATTAGCATTCGAAAAAAAAAACTGAAGTATGGGTATAATATATATTCTTACTAAATAGTACAGTAGCGTACGATTGCACTAGTAAAATTGGAGCATACTTTGCATCCAGCCAATGTGGTTAAGTTTACTTTTTAGAAATAACATTTTGATATTAGTAAAGGTTAAAAAATACTTTTCATAATTGTAATAATTAGTTTTCTAATTACCTAGCGTTTAAAACTATTGTGTGTGTGTGTAACACAAAATATTATTGCTCAAGTATAATTTTTTTTAAGCTATACTACATCTACCTCAAAAGTAATTTTAAACCGCGAAAGATGAAGTACTAATATTTAACACTTGATATTAATTTGATTTCAGATTGATCAATACATTATTATTAACCATGCAATGCAGGTTAAGTTATGTAACAGTCTCCCAACAATAGTCTTTTTTTTTTTTGGAAAAACGGTGCTCCCGATACATTTTACCCAGAGTAAAATTCAGAAGAATGAATGTACATATTTCAAATTTTGCAGTTTCCAAAGTAAGATGACGTAAATGCGTTTCTCGTACTCCATCCGTCCTTAAATTAAATGATTCAATCGTATTCTTTTTTGGATTGTCATAAAAAGATTTGATTATTTTTTTAAGTAAACTTTTTCACAAGACTTTTATTTTTTAACCATCAATTTTCATTATCCAACAAAAAAGTTAATTTTGCTTTTTTATGGGAGAAGTTAATTTTGTTTTATATGACGGTTTTACTTTATTATCCTAAAATTTTCAATACTTCTTAATTTTTGTGTCAAGTCAAATCTTTAAATCAATTTGGGACCGAGGGAGTACATGTTTATTTTAACAAGTTTATCACACCTCCCTCAATGGTACTTCCCCATCAATTTTCTAAATTACATCTAGAAAACAATAAGCAAATTTTGGCAAAAAGTGACATGAATCTGAAAATGGGAGGAAATTTTATGAGGGTAAAAGTTTTAAAAATTGGTGAAAATTTAAATAGTCGTTGATTTTTTGTTGGGTTTTTTTGGTGAAACATACACTACCATAAAGTTTGGCAAATATGGTTTGTTTTTTCAATTAAGATGTGATATTAGTGTAAATAAAAAGTTGGTGAGAGAATGTGATCGGATAGATATTCATGGAATGAAAAAATGAAGAAAAATTCACAAATCACTTTTGCGAAGAGTAACATTTACTCCCATCGTTCGAAGAGTAACATTTACTCCCATCGTTCTAAGGGTCAGTTCAGGGAAATGATAAAAATAAAATTTGGGAAATTTGGGATTGTGTGTTTGATTTATGGATAAGATATATGTGAGTAGATAAATTTGAGGAAAATATTATTTTATATTGAAATGATGGGTTTAAGGTTGTTAAATGTATTGGAATTGGAAAAGTTGGAAAAAATATTTTGGGAAAAAAGGTTGCTGAACTTAGGGTAAATGTGTTTTTACTTTTATTTATTTATTTATTTTGTAAATTAAGATTGTCTTTATCATCAACTTATTCTATATAAACTATCATCTTTACCTCATATCCATTCTAATTAACTTCTTAAACTCTTTGAATAAGTGCATTATAATAGTAAAAATTGACCAAATTAAAATGAAAAAATGTCATTTTATCTAAGATAAAAAATATTGATGTTATGAGAATGCACTTGGGAGGAAAAGAATAGCAATTATTGAATTATCGTTGGCAATGAAAATTTGAATTCGAACCGTAGTACAAGTATTTACATGTAGTTCTCACTTAAGTCCCTGAAAAACTGAAAATTTTCTTTTCCGGTTGTACTAAAAAAATTGATCACTTTCCTCAAAAAGGAAACTTCTCTTTTAAAGTTACTAAACTATCCTCACTTTATTTTTACTTTTCTATCTCATTTTTTGTACACTTTCAATCAATGGACAATTAAGTAAACATTTTAAAAATCTTACATTTATTTTAATCATCGCGCCAACCAAATCATTTAATCTGTTGGGTACGTATAGAGTATTTGTACATTAATTGACAGTTTTGAATTGTCAGATCATATCTAGTTCATTTTGTATTTTCTTTACCCTCTTCCATAAAAGAAAAAAAAATGAAGTATGAAAGACATTACTAAATAAACAAATAAGTAAATATGGGAAGATGAAGAGCAGCAGTGGCCTTGCACTCACTCCCAGGTAGTACCAAGCGGGGCAAACTGGTATCATCGGGGACCGGAATATTTTGCAGAAACATGATGAGATAATTTATATGAATATGTCAGTTCTTACTTAAATTTTAGACTACATTATTTGAATTTTGTTTACTTAATCATTTCGGTCATTCAATTATAATTTGTTCTTACTCAGTCTCTGAACTATACATTAGTAAGCATTTTACCCCTTTCACTTAGGGCTGAGAAACGAACCAGTCCGGTCGAGTTCAGCTTAAGCTCCAAAGAGTCGAGAACTTTTCGAGCATCGAGCTCAAGCTCGAGCCATTTTTTAGGCTCGTTTATTAAACGAGCCGAGTGAGTCTAGAGGTTCGGCTCGATGATGCTCGTGAGCTTACACAAGCCTAACAAACAAGCCGAGCCAGAACCTATTAGATTCGAGCCGAGCCAAGACCGAGCCTATTAGATTCGAGCTCGAGCTCGTGAAATTTAAGAATGTTTTATTGAATTAATGTAATATATCTCAATCTTTTCGAGCTTCACAAGCCACTTTGGGCATAATCGAGCCGAACTTTTTAATCGAGCGAGCTCGAGAAAATCAAGCTCGATGAAGTTGGAGCCTAAGCCTAATTTTTACGAGCTCGAGCCAGCAGCGGCGGGCTCGTTCCCACCCCTACTTTCACCAATCACCATATTAATGCTTGTCTCATAGAAAAATTACTTAGTTAATCCTCAAAATTTCATAATCATGACTTAGTGTTCGAAACTTATTAAAATGATCAAATTAATGATCATACTACCAAAACCAATCTCAGCCATATTGCCGGACTTGCGGCTCACCCGTGACCAAATTAACCCCCTTTGATATTTTTTTTGTCATAACATGTCCTAAAAACTAAAAAAAATACTCCCTCAATCATCAAAAAATATATACAGTTGCTTTCATTATTTCATAATATTTAATCTATCATTTTTTTCATTAATGTTTAGGCATTTAAGTTCAATAATTTTTATCCATATCATAATTTGAAGTATAGATTTTCTAAATATATTTTTTTGTGAATTCTTTCACTATTTATCTTATTAAATATTTGAATCGAACACTAAATCTTGAAATATGAAAATCAAATGTATATATTAATTGAGGATAGAAGGAGTATAAAAATAAGGCACTAGTCCATTAACAATTGGACACTGTTAATCTCTCACGGGTGAATTACTGATTTAGAGGACTAAAGTGTCGGACATTACATAATTCAATGACCGAGTTAAAATAAATTATAGTCCAGGATAAAAATGAACGAGTCAATATAATTCATGGGAGTAATATATAATTTGACCTAAAATTTACTTCCACTATTACGGAGTATTATTCTTATATCTGCCATACCAATCTGGCCCTACTAGAATACTTTTGTTTACAGTATTCTTTCTTTCTTTCTTTTTTTGATAAGGTGTTTACAGTATTCTTCCTTGTTCCTAGATGCCCTCTGTATTATTTGTTACAGCAAAATTCAACTTTATCAATTTCACTTCGATTTAATTATAGGATAAAGTGTGCTCATGGTCATGTAAATTTAATTATTATACCATTATAGTCTTGTTTTAAATTTTTATACCAATAAAGTCTTGTTTTTAAATTTTTTCTTCATCCATGGTCCTTTTCCGTTCATGACCGTTAACTTTAACGGATTTGTGGTGAAAATGATAAAATCAGTAACTCAATCATTTAAAAAAAATATTTATACCACAAGTTTTACACTTAACCATTTAGGTACTCCCAACAGTTTTAAACTTAAAACTTTAACCCAAATGTTTTAATTAAGCCCAACAACACCCAGTCACCGTCGGGCCGCCGCCACCGCCACTGGACAGCCGCTGTCGACCACCACCGAAAAATGCCGAAAACTAAAAAAATAGTCGAGAACGTAGATCGAGACCTAGGACCGATGAATCCTGGCCCAGGGCCGCCGGATCGTGGCCCAAGGCTGGCGAATCGGTAGCCTAGGCCGCGAATTGACCACCCAGGGCCGCGTGTCGCTGGCCTTGGGCCATGATTCGCCGGCCTTGGGCCACGATCCAACAGCCCTAGGTTGCGATCCGACGGCCCTGGGCTGGGATCTGGCGGTCCTGGGCCCCGATCCGGCGGTGGTGTGATGGTAAGTGGGAACCTGGTCACATGTGCAAAGCTGGGGAATTTCATCGAATTGAGCTAGTGATGGATTCAAATTGCTACAATGATGGAGAGGAGGTAGTAGAGGATGCCATCGGAGAAGAAGAGCAACCCAGGATCTCATTATAGGCACTCACGGGAATACCAAGCCACAAATGCATGATTGTTGGGGGAAAGGTAGGGGAATCTAAGGTCAGAATCCTCATGGACTCAGGGAGTACACACAACCTAGTTGATGAAACGTGGGCCATAAATCATGGGTATATGAAATAGAGTCACTGGGAGATATTGGAGTATCTTTGGCTAATGGTCAATTGGTTCCAGACATTGGCCTCATCAGGAACTTCAAGTGGAGCATTCAAAATATGGATTTTTCAGACTTTATGCTTACAACCAAATTGGAGCATTGTGACATGGTACTAGATATGCCTTGGATGGATGTGGTGGGACCAATCACCTGGGATACTGTTCAATTGACCATGACTTTTACTTATAAAAACCAGAAGCATGTTCTGAGGGGTGCCCGCAGGCTTCACACAAGGGCCCTTAAGAGCAGTAAAGTGAACAAATTCATACAGCAGGGGGCAGAGGCAGACATCATACAAATGGCTGGTATACACACCCCTCATGTTATCTGTAGTACAATGGGAGGGTCTCCAACGAATCAAATGGCAGAGATGGAGTCCCTGTTGCAGGAACGTGAAAACTTGTTTAAGAAACCTGCTACACTATCACCTAGAAGGGACTCGGACCACAAAATTAACTTAGCACCAGGGGCAGGACCAGTTAATTTGAGACCATACTGCTATCCAGCTATACAAAAGGATGCAATTGAAGAATTGGTGCAAGAAATGTTGTCATCAGGTGTTATAAGACCTAGACATAGCCCTTTCTCTTCTTCTATTATCCTGGTTAAGAAGAAGGATGGCTCTTGGCACCTTTGTGTGGATTATAAGGAGTTAAATAAAGTGACAATTAAAGACAAATTTCCAATTCATGTGATTGAAGAGTTATTAGATGAGTTGCATGGTTCACAGTATTTCACAAAATTGGATCTCAGGTCCGGATATCATCAGATCAGGATGCATGATGATGATATTGGTAAGACAACATTCAGGACACACCAGGGGCATTATGAGTTTCTGGTGATGTCGTTTGGGCTCACCAATGCACCTTCTACTTTCTAGTCATTGATGAACAGTGGGTTCCAGCAGCAATTGAGGAGGTACATTTTGGTTTTCTTTGATGATATTCTGGTGTACAGCCCAGACTGGGACACTTACTTGCAGCATGTGGGACCCACCTTTGAAGTGTTGCAAGCAAACTCCCTGCTAGTTAAGACGTCCAAATGTGATTTTGGGGTGCAACAAGTGAAGTACTTGGGGCATTTTGTGTTTGGCCAAGGATTTTCTACTGATCCTAAGAAGGTGGCAACTATGCAGCAATGGCCATGACCTACAAAAATCAAACAGCTTAGGGGGTTTATGGGCCTTACCGGATATTACAGAAGATTTGTTAGACACTATGGGTTGATTAATAGGCCTTTGACTAACCTGCTCAAGAAGGATGGCTTTGTATGAGGGCCTGAAGCTGAACAAGCATTTGGTAGATTAAAGTTGGTCATAACTCAAGCACCTGTCTTGGGACTACCTAACTTCGAAGAGGTCTTCATAGTAGAGACTGATGCCTCAAAAGATGGCATAGGAGTAGTTTTACAACAAGGGGGTCACCCACTTGCTTATATCAGTAAAGCCTTGGCCCCACAACACTACGCTCTTTCCACATATGAAAAAGAGTTTATAGCCCTTGTTTTTCATGTGGAAAAATGGCGGCCCTACTTGTTGGGAAGGAAATTTGTGACAAAAACTGATCATCAGAGTCTCAAGTATCTTATGGAACAAAAGATCCTCACTCCCTTGCAACAAAAGTTTATTGTTAAACTGCTGCCATATGACTTTGAGGTGCAATACATGAAGGGAAAAGAAAACTTGGTGGCAGATGCCCTCTCCAGGGTACCTGAGGTGTTGGTGAGTGCTTTGGTGACAGTGACGTCTCCATTAATCCAAGAAATTCAGGACAGTGTGGTTGGAGATGAGCATTTACAGAAGTTGATCCAAGAAAAAGAGCTTGACCCTTCCAAGCACTCCAAATATGAAATGAAAACACAAGGCTTTAAGAAGAAAAATAAATGGGTGGTGGGGGACAATTCTGAACTTTGCAAAAAAATCATCAAATTAATACATGAAGGAGCAAATGGAGGCCACTCTAGCAGAGATGCAACCAGGAAGAGGATTGGACAGTTTTGTTGGTGGAGAGGGATGACCAAAGACATTGAGCAGGCTGTGAGGGCGCGTGATACATGCCAACATTACAAATATGATAACAAGGCATCCCCGGGGCTCTTACAACCTTTACCAGTCCCAAATCAAGTTTGATACAACATTTCAATGGACTTCATAGAAGCTCTCCCGAAGTCTGACGGAAAGGAAGTCATCCTAGTTGTGGTGGATAGGTTGAGTAAATATGGCCATTTTATAGCCATGGCACATCCCCACAATGTTGTTTATGTAGCCAAAGTTTTCTTGGATCAGATTTTTAGGCTCCATGGCATGCCTACTGACATAGTCAGTGATAGAGGTAATGTGTTCATCGGTTCTTTCTGGCATGAACTAATGAAGCAAATGAGGGTTGAATGGAAGCTATCGACCAGCTATCACCCACAGACAGATGGCCAAACTGAGGTGGTGAACCGGTGTCTCCAGACCTATCTGAGATGTATGACTGGAGATTTTCCAAGGAAATGGGCTCAATGGCTGTTATTAGTTGAATGGTGGTATAATACCTCTTTCCATTCAGCTATCCAGCGCACACCCTATGAAGTTGTGTATGGCCAGCCTCCTCCCACACACATTCCATACTTGGCAGGACAATCAACCATGGAGTTTGTGGATAGAAGCTTGGGAGCCAGGGAAAGTGTGATGCAGCATCTCAAGGACCAGTTGAAGAGGGCATAACCTAGGATGAAGTTCTACGCATACAAGCATATGGGTTTACTTGAAGCTCCAACCATACAGACAGAGCACTATTCGAGGAGAGTTAGACCACAAACTGGCGGCCAGATATTATGGGCCTTTCAAAGTACTACAGCGCATTGGTGAGGTTGCCTACAAGTTACTTCTGCCACTAGATGCAAAAATCCATGTTGTTTTCCATGTTTCCTTGCTTAAAAAGAAGATTGGACCACATGTTGTTCAAGGATCATTACCCTCGGTGGAAGAAGAAAGTGATAAGACTACTCCACTCAAGATCTTGGACCGGGGTATAATCAAGAGAGGGAACAGGGCAGTGACAAGGGTCTTAGTCCAGTGGTCACGAACGGGTATTGAAGAGGCTACCTGGGAGGATTTACCATCCTTCCAGCGTCATTTTCCAGATTTCGAGCTCTAATGTGCTTGGGGACAAGCACATTTTTAAGGGGGGGGGTGGTCTGTTACAGCTGCTGGTGAGCGTGGTGGTTGCAACTGAAGGTTTGGCAGGGGGTAAGCTGTTTAGTTCGTTAATAAGGCTCGTGACTGTCAGGTGGCTGGTGACTTCACAACGCATCGTTTTAGTAAGGCTGGGAGCGACGTCGTTTTGAAGCAGGACCCGATAGTCTTAAACGGTCATCTCCTTCCAACGGGAATTCACAACTAAAATTTGTCAAGTGAGTCATTCTCCAGATTTCCTATCCATTCCTCTTTCCCACTTAATTAGATCTGAGATCTATCTGGTTCTTATCACCTCAATTCCCGTTACTTTCAGGTACGATGGGGTGCCTCTAGGTGTGGATTCACTGTGGATCACTCTGGTTTAGCAGCATTTCTATCATTTGGTTCTTAGTTCATTTGTTTGGGTCTGTAATTGACGCGGGTTGATAATAATTTTGTTACAATTCGAGAATTCCTAATTACAATTATAACATACCGAAGAAAATAAACATCTTCATGTGGCGTGCACTCAGTCCAGGACAGACTTCCTTCTTGTTTCCAGCTCATTTACCTCTGGAAAATACTGGATGCAAAAACTGCTCTATTTGGATGGAAACGCTGGGAGCTCATTTACTCCTGGTGTGATGTTTCTTTGTGACATGTGGTGCAAGCAATTTTTCAATGGACGGAAACCTAACATCACTTTGCTAAATACCTAATCGTAATTGGCTACATTTTGATATTACTTCCTCCGTCTATATATCAAGAATTCCTCTTAATTAGACCCTGATCTGTTGTAAGATGCGCATATGCTGCTGTTGCTACTTAATTTTGCATCGAAGTTGAACTTTAATAATATATATAAATTGCTTTCTAGCTAACATATATACAAACTTCTTGTTGAACAGATCCATTCTCGATTAGTGATCAAAACGAAATTTGCTACATTCTGATCTCACATATATATATACTAGCTACTCTATGATTTTTTTCATGAATTTTTAGATTTTAAATATATTTTTCTGAATTTTTAAAAAACTTACTATCTTTGTTAAAATTTGATTTTTTTCATGTCAAACATTGAATCTTGAAATAAAGAAATTCAAAATGTATAATCTTTCGGGACGGAGGTAGTATATACTACGTACATATATATTTGGAACCTGCAACGATATTGGGGATCGATGACTTGTTCCACGCACATCTCTACAGTAACTAACTAGCTACTCCATCTGCCAAAAACACAAATCTGAAGTAAAAGACGATCGAGCGTTCAACAGGAATACACAAATCTATAAAATACTGAAAATTAATTGAAGATAATATAGATATATATATATATATATATATATATATATATATATGAATAAGAGCATATTTTCAGGAATTAATATAGTAGTAACTTAACGTTATTATGAGAAGATTTGTTATGAAAACTGTATTATTGGAGACACCGCTCCCGTCGAAGAGGTAAAACTCCATCTAAGTAAAATTAGAAAATTTTGATTTTAAAAAAATAAAAATAAAATTGTATCTTTTTTTTGGGATTTTTCCTAAAATAAAACGTCCCTTAACTCGTGCTTTATCGCTCATTTCTTTCTTCAATGGCAATGGTTTGTTTGTCTGTTTTCCCATTTATTTAATATTGAAGAATAAAGAATTGGAGGTTGGAGTGAGATATGGATTGAAGGGGTCCTTCCTTATCCGCAGTCCCAGGCAAATATACATACATGACCCACCCACCCATCAGACATTTTTCATCCTTGATGATATACAACAAAACTGGAGTACTTGATTGAAATTAGAATTGTTAATTAGGGTGCTTCTCCACCAAATTCTATCAATAAACTGGAGTATTAATTAACATTATTTTCCTCCAATTTCCCTCTTATTAACGTTAAATCAATTTTCAAATATTTCACCAAAATTTCTATTTTTTTTAATCAAAGCCATGTTTAGCTCTTAATTTCTAGAAATTAATTTCAAATTTTGCGGATAACAAGGCTGAGAAGAAAGTATATATGTCAAATAAGAATTTTACTAGTCTAATTACCCTTTATTCTAAACTTGTAAACTTTTATCCTCTTCATTGATGAATGGTGCGAACAAGTAAACTCATCTAACCCTCCACTACTATATAATGCATTCAAATTTTGTGAAAATGATTTCCTCCATCTTAAACAAATTAAGCCCAAAAGAACAGAGCCTAATTGGATTCATTACTCGGTACTATATCCATTCAGATCACACATGATTGCTGCCACTTCGCCTTCTGCTCTCATATCTCTGCCATCATTAACATTCATTTCATATCCATCAAAAACACACAGTACTATCTCATCAGCAATAACTCTTTTTAGCACTAGCTAGCTGGTCAAATTTTGTGAAATGAAGTTTGAATTTCTTTTTTTTTAAGTTGGACGAAATTTTCATGAAAAGGAAAAGTTAATAGGGAAAGTTGAATGTTGAATAATAAAATGTTTGAGAAATGATGTGGTGTTTTACACACCCTAATTAATGGAGTAGTTATGTTTTCAAATAGTCCTGGCTATCAAAATTAACAATATTGTAGCGGAACATTAATTAAGCAACCTATGTGTGGAACCGGGTAGATTGAGTTAATAATACTCGAGTCTACAAATTAAATGAAGTAAGGGACAGAAGAAGTACGTACGATATATATATATATATATATATATATATATATATATATATATATATATATATATATATATATATATATATATATATATATATATATATATATATATATATATATATATATATATATATAAGAGCGTAGTGTAAATATTTTTTGGACAACGTGCGTTATACCTAAGCTAAAATAGAGTTGTTGTTGTAAATGGATTAATGATATGGAGATCATGAAGTAATTAACTGGCCATCAGTATTTAATAGATATGTATAGCTAGCTTTTGAATGGAGAAATCCCAGTTGATGATCAGGAATTGCAGAGAGATATTGTTACACCCACCCCGACGTTTTGTAATTTTTCCGGCGAATGTCGACCGAAATTGTGAATTCTGTAAATTATCGAAATAATATTGGATTATGAGTAATTATTGGAATTCAATTTTTGGGAGTGACTTTGGAGCTAATTATAAGTGTTTCGGGCGTTGGATAACAATTCTCGAATTCTGGGAAGTTTTGCGGAAAATTGGTTTCGAAGGGCAAAATGGTCACCGATGGGGAAAAAAATTTGGAAAAAAATATTTGTTGGAAAATTAGTGTGGCTGCGAAATTGGCTGGTTGGAAGGGATTTTATTTTGTTATTTTTGGTTAATTACATGAGATAATGTTAGAGTTAATGATGGTAGATATTTGGAGACAAAAGCTTACCATTTCTTACAATATCTCTACCCAATGCTTGCTTTGATAAGAGAACTTGTCCCCTCCCCTTTTTGACCTCTATTAACCAGCCTTATCTCCAGCTTCCAGCCATTTACTTCAGATTCATAACCTCTCCACACTTAAAGAAAAACAAAGTCTTTTGCAAACCTCTCTCCCTTTGCTGCCAGCAAAGTTGCACCTCTGTTCTTGGTCGATTCTGCTCTTCTACAGTCCGAATTAGCTCTAGTGGTAGTTAGAAGATATCTTCCTTAACCTCTTGGCTTCAACTTTTCTGAAGAGACCAAGGGCCAAAAGTGAAGGGAAGACCTCCAAATCTGGGTTGCAAGAAAACGGGTCTAATGTGATGTTGGTGCTGAAATTTCAAATCTGAAGTTTCGGGCCATGAACCTTCAACAAGCCATCCTACCACTTCTTCTACCTTCCAAATCTGGTGTCTTCAAGGTGAGATTGTGTAGTTAAAGTTTAATTTTCATGAGTATGGAAAAAACATGGAAAGAAGCTCACTTTGTTCATCTTTTTCTTGGACAAGTGCATGGTGTTTTGGGGTGACTATTGTTCCTACAACAGCTTCATCAAGGAGTTGAGAGAAGTTCTTCAAGGTGAGGAACCTTTATGTTAAGATTTGTGAACTTTGGATGTTAGTTAAGTTCTGATCTTCAACTATGTTGAAGTTGGTAGCATTTTAAGCATGCTTTGTTCTTGAAGAATCATGAAACAACATGTTGCTGAAAAGTTGGAGTCTTGGCGAATTCTTGATTGAATGTTTGATGAAGTTTTGTTGAAGATTTAAGTGTTAAAGTGTTGAAAAATGGAAGTACTTAAAGGTTTATGCATGAAAGTGTTAAGATTTGAAGTTTGGGTGAAATTTGGAAGAAAACCCGAAAATCATGCTCTTGGAAGAAATTAGTGTTGCTGTGAATAGTGTTTTTGGTGATGAATAGTTGATTAAAACATGTTAAAAATGGTTTAACATGAAGGATTAAAAGTAAAATGACTAAATAGTGAAATATGGAAAAGTTTGGGTAAAAGTGTAAACAGGGTAAATATGGAAGGATGTCACTAAGAATTGTGGAAAAAAGGGTTTCTATCAATTTATGGATAAAATTGGACACTTGGTATGTTTTGGGGCACTTTTGCAAGTTCTGAAAAGTTGAGGGACTTAGGTTGTAATTAAGGATAAATTCCCAACATTGGAACTTTAGTAAAGAAACTTAAGCTATTTTTGTGTCTCTGATTCTGGCAGATTAAATCTGCAGTGCAGGATCTTGCTTGTGCGTCGGAGGCCACGGTAGATATCCGATTTACATTGAGGTAAGGGGTTTAACTTCCTTAATGCGCATTAAATGTGTATTAGGTTAGTTAAGGGCTAGTACTCGGGTTGAGGTGGGGCCCGGTGACTCCGAGGGCTGAATTCTTTGAGTACGTAGTGGTTTGCGGGGTTTTTATTTACGGAATATATGCATATCGGGGGTCGGCGGACCCATTTCATTATTATTTACGGACTTACGCTATATCGGATCATTTATCGGGGTCGAAGACGGACCCATTACGCTACATTCACGACGCATGGGGATGTCGGCCGGGCAGGGAAGAACTACCCGTGGTCGTGCCTTCATTATCTGTTCACGGCGCATGGAGATGCCGGCGGGGCGGGAAGATCTATCCATGGTTGTGCCCTCGATCGATGGGATTACGTATACATGCATCTCGCATATCACGTCATGATATTTAGGGTTGCGTTATCTGTTAGAACATTGCACGCTAACCCTTTTGTGCGAGCTAAAATGTTTTAAAAGTTTTGGTTTGACCAATTCGTACCTACCCCCTTACGGGTTCTTTCGAGAACTCACCCTCATGCTTACAATATTTTCAGGGGATCGGGGCAAGCGACTGCGGACTAGATTTCCGCGGTGCTCGTTCTGCACTTCATTATTTTGAGGTATATTTGTGTTTGGGAAATTCTCGTTAAAATCCTTTCTATGTTGGTATCTTTACATTAAGTCGACGTTCTTCTCTGTGTATGTTTAGCGAGCATTTAGTAGCGAGGTATAATTCCGCTGTTGGCTCGGCTCTGTAGAAGTAGTGCATGTAGACACTCTAGTATTTTCATACTATCGGTCTGTATATTTTGTGGGAGTTTCCGACCCTACGCAGAGGCGGAACTTCCTCGGCTGTATCTTTATTTTTACGCTTCATTATTTTTACGCGCGATATCTGTAAAACCACTAACGTGTCTCGGGTGCAGGTTTAGGACTAGTAAGACGTCTTAAAATCTGCAAAGACGTAACAACCTTAAAACTGGAAGAAAAATGTTTTAAGGGAAGGGTTTCGGGTCCACACCCTTTTAAGAGAAAATTCCGCGATCACCCACCGCCATTACCTCCAACCTCCGCAACTACGACGCTTCCGCCAGTTCCGGGGCGGTGGGGTGACAGATATGGGTACTGTAAGACTTTGGAGGCTTCTTCTTCTTCTTCTTCCAGTCCCATTGGATATATAGGACCACACACACCTTTCACTTGCACATTCACTTAATTCCATTAGGCATATTAATGAATTAAACATGCAGGACTTTGTTTGCTATCAAGCTAGATTTCTCAACTAAGTGGTAATTTCTTGCTATTCAAAAAAAAAAACAAGAAAGTAAATGGAGTTTATTTTCTTCCAAAAGCTTCACAAGCGGTCTACATAAGATTATGATGAGAGAGCACTGAACTTGTATTCCTCAAAAGTTGGGGAAATGTATTTCATATGGAAGAATATTCCAATAGGAGAAAAACGGTTCAAAATCGAAACCTCAGAGCTCAAGATATTCAAATAAAATAAGAAGTGATCGAGAAATAGCGGCTAATTAAGGTGACACCTTCATTTTTCTAGCCAGGGCATCACCCTCACCTCACAGGCTCACAGCAAGTCTACAAGTTCCAAACAGGAGGGTCACCCCTCCATTTTGTGAGGGTGATTCCTCACATGAAAAGGCCTAAAGTTCTAGATCTACTATTTTTTACCTACTCACCTCAACTCTGGCCACCGATCGACTAACTCAGACCACCACACACACCTCCGCCCATCCCAGACCTACCTGCGGCTTGTAAATTGGGAGCTGATCATTGTTGTTCCATGCATTGATCCTTGAAGTTGAAATGTCAACAGCAACAACCTCAATTTATGGCACTTGAGTGCAATGACGCCTTGGTAGGACCTCCAACATAGCTAGCACCAATGCAACAGATCATCAACATCTTTGCTTTCTGACTCACCTTGAACCAAAATTTATAAGCAGAAAACAATTTCTTATCAAAATGCAAAATATTTCGGTAAGCGTACGTCAAAGATATATACACAAAAGACATGAAACAAGCAGATTTCAGATACCATGAAAAAATAGATCTCAGAAACCAAATAGTTTCAATGTGCACAACAACTCTATTAAGAAAAGGCTTAAATACATATTATAGTACCATGAACAATGACAAAGTGGACAATTAAGGGCCTGAACAAAAAAACACTGCAAATAAAGGCCTGAACTATGGAGGTGGTATAGATAAGGGCCTCGACCTTGACTCGTCTCGTGCGGTCACGAGGTATGACAGACGTTTACGTTTTTAATTGAAAAGTGAGAGCAAGGTTAATGGTGGTGATCTGAAGGGCTAGAGTGTCAGTTTGGAAAGTTTTGAGTGACTGGTATAGCAAAGAGAAGTCTCTAGCAACGTACATGTACCCGACCCAAAATATTCCAAGTCAAGAATTTTGGCAAGCATATGGGGATGGTGAGGTTCAGATCACCACCATCATCCCCACTCTCACTTTACAATTGAAAACGTAAATGTCTGTTATACCTAGTGACCGCACGATACGAGTCAACTAAGTCGGGACCCTTATTTACACCACTACCATAGTTCATGCCCTTATTTGCAGTATTTTTTGTTCAAGCCCTTAATCGTCCACTTTGTCATAGTTTAGGATACTAATATGTCTTAGAAATTTCTTGAGAGTCTCGGTTGAGGGGATGGGTTCGCTTGGCGTTTGATCATCTATGGAACAACACCTTGTGAATTCCATGCTAGTTGATCTTTTTCTGTATAACTCTCCCTGTCTTTCCCTCTTCTTTTTTATATATATATATATATATATATATATATATATATATATATATATATATATTTAAAGGCTGTTCAAAAAATATGTAATTAAACCTTAAGAAAACTACTCCTATCAAGAACAACATCTATTGAATAAAAAAGAACAAGTCGTATCTTCGTATGCAAAATCCACAAAGATTAATCCTACTAAGAGGTCGATTGATTACAAAAATAAACAGAACCGGAAAATAGATCAGATCTTATTTTTCAAACTTCAATAGCCTCCATCATTAGTACATGAAAACTAAGGATCAAAGCAGAACAACAATAAATCTTGTTTATTTCATAGATCTTCCAACACACCCACAAAGAAGCAAACACAGATCTAAAGATTGACAGACAAAATTCTAACACAACGAGCAAAATCCATCTGCCATTAGCACTAAACGCAAGAAAATTCTTAGGAAACTGAGTAATCTATTAAAGTATCAAGTCATCAACCCGCACAACCTGAGGTCACTCGAGCCTCGGCAACGCTAGTCCAAGGCCGCGAGAGCCTAGATCTGGTTAGCGCAGTAGCAGACGACTGCAGTGCTTGGGACGTCGCTCGTCAATCGATTCCTGAAGAAAAAACCTAGAACATTATTCAAAATTCCCTTTGTTTTATTTTCCTTCTTCGTTTGATAATATATTATTTTCCCCAAATATCAATCTCCTCCTACTTGAATCGATGTTGAGAATCATGTTTCAGAGGCAAATACAGTCTTTGTTTCGGTCAACACCCCCAACCACGATGCAAGGTCTTGGAGCTGCAAAGCAAGCCGGTGATTTGACTTACTAGAGAGTGTTGCTCATATGATTGTTGAATTATCGAAATCTGACGAGATCATGGTTGAGGTAGAGGTGGCCCTAGATAGAGCAAGTTAGCCAGGGACGGGCAGATGAATGCTTAACAGTGACGGTGGGGCTGTAGGTGGCCGACCAGGACATGGGTGAGCCGGTGAGGTGTGTGTGGTGGTTGGTTCGGGTGGTCGGAGGTGGGGTGCACAACGTAGAGAAGACAGGCCTCACTGCGGCCCATTGTGCAGTTGGCCCGTGGTACCAACTGCGGCGATGGCCGCAGTGAACGCCGCATTAAAATGCCCGCGATTTGAAAAACTCATCGCGGCGTCGGCGCGATGCGTATTGCGGCCTCACTGCGCCATGACCGCGATAACTGTTTGAATAATTAAAAAAATGGGCGAATCCGGATGAATGTTCATCCGGATTCGTCCAAACTGAAAATGAAGAAGAGGAAGAAGAAGAAGAAGAAGAAGAAGAAGAAGAAGAAGAAGAAGAAGAAGAAGAAGAAGAATTCGAAGAAGAAGAAGAAGAATTCGAAGAAGAAGAAGAAGAAGAAGAAGAAGAAGAAGAAGAAGAAGAAGAAGAAGAAGAAGAAGAAGAAGAAGAAGAAGAAGAAGAAGAAGAAGAAGAAGAAGAAGAAGAACTAGAAGAAAAGGAAGAAGAAGAAGAAGAAGAAGAAGAGGAAGAAGAAGAGGAAGAATTCGAAGATGAAGAAGAAGAAGAAACAGAAGAAGAATTCGAAGAAGAAGAAGAAGAAGAAGAACTAGAAGAAAAGGAAGAAGAAACAGAAGAATTCAAAGAAGAAGAAGAAGAAGAAGAAGAAGAAGAAGAAAAAGAAGGATGAAGAAGAATGAAGATGATGATGAAGGGGAAGATGAAGATGGAAGAATGAAGAAGAAGAATGAAGATGGAAAAATGAAGATGAAGATGGAAGAATGAAGAAAAATGTGAAGGAGGCGGATGAAAAAGAGAACCGAAACCCTAAAAAAAATGTACTGCGGCCTTACTGCGGCTCAGCCGCAGAAACCTCTTCGCGCCAAAGAACCACGTCATTCTTTGCGTAAATGGGCTTCTATCGCGCCCAAACCGCGGTAAGGGCATGATAAACTTTGTCCTCCCCACGTAGTGGTGGTGGCCAAAATGATAAAACTTAATCTTTAGGGTATAAAGAGAGTAATAAGAAAAATGAAATTCATTATAATTATTGTACCATTCTTCCTTAGAGATAAAATTGAGTGAAGGGATCATAGATGCACGATAACTATTAAAATGGGACTTTAAGAGGTCAAAAACTTAAAATAGGAACCATATAGAATAATAATTAAAGTTAAGTGACTATCACTGCAGTTTACCCTATTTCTAATATATGTTTTTCTTATAGGATAAGTCTAGATAGTTTTTCTATTAAATGTACTAGTTTTAATTAGCAATCGTAATCTTTTGTAAAACTATATATATATATATATATATATATATATATATATATATATATATATGCTCATCTCCATTGTAAAAATTAAACTTTGATTAATGATAAAATGATTTCTTTTCGAGTGTTAAATGGGGAACCTCTCTCTCACATTTATCATTTTTCTTCATTCAACTAATCCATGGATCTCTCTCTATATATTATTATCCCAATTTACTACGTGGGGAAAACATTTTTTTTACTGCAGCCCTTACTGCGGTTTGGGCAGTAATAAGCCCAATAGGTGCAGTAAATGACAAGTTAATGGCTCAGCAAGGCAGCAATAAACCTATTTTTTAGGGTTTACTCACCTCTTTTTCTTCCGCCGCTTCATCATTTTCTTCATCTTCTCCTTCATTTCTCTCCATCTTCATCTTCTCCATTTCTCTTCATCTTCTTCCTCTCTATCTTCTTCTTCTTTCTCTCTTTCTTCTGTTTTCTTCTTCTTTCCTTCTCTCTTCTTCTTTCTGTTAACTCCTTATTTCTCTCTTATTCTTCTTTCGTTTCTTTCATTTTCTTCTTCTCCGTTTCTTTCTTTCTTTCATTTTCTTCTTCTCTCTTCCTCTTTATGTTATCTCCTTCTCACTTCTTCTTCTTCTTCTTCTTCTTCTTCTTCTTCTTCCAGGCCACTACCGCTCCACTGATGTCGTCCTCCCACTGTCGCCACCGCCACTTGCTCCTCCTTGGTCTCCGGTTTCTGGGCATTTCTGGGAAAAGGTGGATGAATCCGGATGAAATTCATCCGAATTCATCCACCTTTTTTAAATTATTGAAAATGGTTATTGCAGCCTCTTGCATGGTGAGGCCGCAGTACACACCACAGTCTCAGCCACAGGGCTTGAGAAATTACGGTCGTTTTTACCACGGCATTCACTGCGGCTCTCGTCGCAGTAGCTACCACGGTCCAACTACGTTGAGGGTTGCAATAATCGCTCTGCCCTCCACGTAGTGATTGTTGCTAGCTCAAGTAACCCGAAGGTGATCAGACCATCTTCTTCCACTTCCATCATCCTTCTGAGCATTGTCACTAATGCATGTTTCTTGACCATGTGATTAGGAGGTGTTAATAGTTCGGAAGGCTCATTTATTCCATGGTTCTCTATTGAAGATAAGCAATTTATCCGGTGCAAGCTCATCAAGAAAATCGTAACCGGATTAGCAGGATCTCATATTCAATAAGGGTTCTATTAAAATCATAAATCATCACGCTGCTGCTTCTTATTTTCCATCCCTCCCTATAATATTATATACACACATCGCACAATTAATGTCAAGGACCAAACAGCACCTCAGTTCAATTAATGGGTAACTTTTACATAGTAATTTGCAAATTCACCGGTTTGTTCTATGTAAAAGCTAGTTTTCTGTTCTTTTCTTCAATCATCTCCAACTTTTCTCAAACTTTCTACAACAATTTATCATTTTATCTCCTATTCATCTGATCACAATATTCAAATCAAAATTCAAAAAGTTTTTCCCCCGTATTTTGTTGGCTATATACGTTATAGTGAAGCTAGTGACGTACGTATAGTACAGTAGTTTAATTTAGCAATGAAGTTTCAGTTGTTGTGTTATATATATATATATATATATTCGAACGGTCGATTAGATTAGACTCCTGTCATCAAAAATCAAAAGGGAGCTGGAAGCAGCGAGAGGAATGAACCATTCGGAATGATGCATGGGGTTTTGATGGAGTAGCTGCATGCATGCCATGCCATGCCATGCCATGATTGGTAATAAATGGAATTTTGTAAAGTTGGTCTGAGCCATGGCCTACACTAGCTACCAGTACAGTACCAATTTCTGATTCCTGCAGTACTATTATTAGCAGCTTCATCACTAAATTAATTAGTGCACTTTGGACAACGTATATATAAAGTAGTATAGCTACTAGGGGTGTTGAACTAATCGGGTCGAGCCGAGCCGAGCTCGAGCTCTGACGAGTCCAAACGAGCCGAGCTTCACGAGTCTCGAGCTCGAGCCGATTCTTTGGCTCGTATAATTAACGAGCCGAGCTTGAACATGAATGGTTCGGCTCGAAAGGCTCGACGAGCCTTATCGAGCATGGTATGAAATTACATATATACCCATGTTTATATATCGAGCCTTTATCGAGCCTAACGAGCTCTCGAGCTCGTTTGGGGCCGATTCGAATCGAGCTTCACGAACCTTCGAGCCGAGCTCGAGCTCGAATTTTCGGGCTCGTTCGAACTCGAGCCGAGCCCGAATTTCATGAACTCGAGCTCGAACTGCTAGGTTCGGGTTCGGCTCGGCTCGAATTCACCCCTAATAGCTACTGCACCTAACTTACCACTGAATTCAATCCGCCAAGTTTTTTCGCTTGAAACAAACATCGTAAGTTGATGATGATGTAATGGCTAAATTGATACAATAATTTCGAAAATTCAATGATTTCGAAAATTGAATGATTTGTGAAGGAGTAATTGATAAGGATAAGGATGTAATTGAATGATTTCGAAAATCTACGTTTTGAATTTGAAATGATAAGGATGTAATTGATTGGGCAAAGGAATAACCAGACGGAAGCATCCAACAGAATATAAGTAAGTACTCACGGAGGAGGAGGCAAAGCAACGATGATCGATCTAGCTCATGCATGCATGCTACCCGCCGCTAGTACAAATGGGTCCGCCGGTACAGACAGACCCTAGCTACCTTGTGCCTTCCATGCTTCTTCTTTCACTATTTTCCTCAAACTAACTCTTTTGTAATTTTCTGATTCTCATTAATATATATATATATAAATTTATCATCATTTAAGAAATGGCTTCATCAAACACATCACATGCGATGACATTATAATATAGCCACTGTCACTTCATATCACATGCGATGACATTATATAGCCACTGTCACTTCATATTATTATTATTATTATTATTATTATTATTATTATTATTATTATTATTATTATTATTATCCAGAAACGAGTTAGGTGAGGAAATGAATCCAGGCAAGCCAGTAGCAAATTTGTTGAACCCAACCGAGCCACGCAGCCCATATCATTCGGCTGCCTAGCTAGCTAGCTAGCAAGGGCCCAAATATTTCACCAAAAAAACATTCACACTTACATCTTTTCCATCGATCGCTTTATCCGGCCCTCGTTTGCTGGATCCAATATCAAACCAATTGGACCTTTTTTGCCAATATGGACCAGATATGATGAACTGTATATATTACTCTTTTTGCACCTCAAATATTGAAACAAACAGTGAACTTTCGACATTAATCTATAATTTTTTTAAAAAAATATTTGAAAATGTAAATTCAAAATTTTGTTGTATAAAAATGTTAATTTGATATGTCCACTTCATGTATAAATTTTTCTTAAAAAATAAAAAAAAATATGCATAATAGTATAGCGTCCTTCATTTGCATTTTAACCTACTGACCTACACATAGCACTATTAGAAGGCCCAAAATACTAAACCCATCAGTTGAAGCCCACCCGAAACGTTAAAATGACTAAACTACCCTTACTCAATTTCATTTCCTCACACGTTTCATTTCTGTCTCCCGGTGAAGAAAATCAACCGGCACCAGACTTTTCGAGCTCGACATTCCGCCGACGGCGACGACATGGCGGACGCGGACGATGACTCCACTCGAAGAAGATTGCAACTCTACGCATCAAGTGATTCACAAATCTCAGCCAAAATCTCAGCAATCTCTTCTTCATCCATTCCGGTGACGGGAACTCTGAATCTCCTCCTCATCTTCGATTCATCAAATCTCTGAAGATCTCATGGCTCTCCTCCTTTACCTTCGAGGCTTTGCTTCACTGAACCAAAAGCTTCCCGAGCAACACTCGCCTGCACTCGCATCTCGCCGCCAACGCTCGGGCCTCACCGCTGACGCTTGCATCTCACTTTTGAAGCTCGAGTCTCGCTGCTGCTCAAAGCTCTCGCTCTTCCGGAAGACGATCTCGCGCTCGCTTCTCACTGCTGACTTTCATGTCTCGTCATGCCAGTCTTGCTCTCCAATTCTTGAAGACGATTTCTCAGTCGTATTGGAGAAATCCTTGGTATGTTTAGAAGAGCCATAATTAGACACATCTCTTAAGCATTACAAGACACATTTGTTGAATACTATAGACACATCTGTTGAGTACACATCTCTTAAACAAACAAAGAATAAAAGTTCACCTTCGACACGCTGGCCGCTCACCTTAGCGTCACCTTAGACACGCTTTTTGGCACAATCTTCTAATCAATTTTGCACTTTGATATGAAGAAGAAAGTGTTATATGAACAAGGGGAGACATGGCATGGAAGAAGTAACGAGAGATGGTGATTGCTCTCTAGTCTCTCCTATGACATTATTCAACCCGAAGTTGTTGTTGTTCACAACATTCGGGCACAAACAGTTCTGCTCTTCCAAATACAACTCCAAATCTGATTTCATTGAACATGAACTCTGTACTCCCTTTAGAACAATCATGAATTTCAGAAACCCTGTAGAAGCAGTGCCTTCGAAAGAATTGGTGGAAGAGCAGTTAGTTTCACCAACTTCATCTTGGATCTTATAGATAGATGCATATTCTCTGTAAAACTCACGCGTAGTAGTTTTCACATTTTCTTTGTGAAAATCTGCATCTGATGGAGGGTATATTTTCTCAAAATAATAATCAACAGCACTCAGTTTCACCCTATGATCCATGGCGGAAGCTAATGACATCAGCAAGTTGCACTTTTTTCCAATATTTATCAATATTTCTCTTCATCTGAAGCACCATATGCTATAGAAAAACATCAGAAGAAGATGCACGAAAATCCAGCACTTGTTTAACCGCAATAACTTCATGTAGATACAAGTTAGCTGTTGGATAGTCACTTCCATATATGAGGTTGGTGACATTACAGAACACCTTCAAAAGTAATATAATTTTTGCAACATGTTCCCGATCTTCTTTTGTTGGACACGATAAATAACGAGAATCTTGCCTTCCGAACATCGGAAATGCATCTATGACTGCGTAGGCACAAATAAGCATGTGATAAGTTGAGTTCCAACGTGTTTTACAATCAACACTACGTGGTGGAGTTCGATTTTAGTGCGGTTAGTATTGCGGCTTTGGCCGAATTTGACACAAGCCGCGCTAGAAGACGCAATTTTGTGTGCAATTTATGCTTAATTCGGCCAAAGCCGCAATAAGGGTCGCAATAAGGCCCACAATTTATGCTTAATGCGGCCAAAGCCGCAATAAGGCCCAAACCCACACCTTATCGTGGCTTATTTCGCAATAAGCCGCAATGCCCTTTTTAAAAACCCCACCTTCCTCCTTCTTTTCCATTCATCTTCCTCATTCTTTTCCATTCATGTCCAGCAACGTCCGAACATCAACCTCCCTCACCCTCACCCTCTCCTTCTCCTCCTTCTCCAACCATCCACCACGACCGTCCCACCTACTCCGAGCAGCCATCCGGACCGGCATCTTTATCAACCTCTAGGGTGGAGGTGGCAAACCTTTTTGCCAGATTGGGTCTTTAAAGTTTTGTGGCGGATGCTTCACAGAAATTGGACTCTGTAGATTGCATATTCACATTTGGCCATTCTTTCTCTTTTGATGCACAGTCAGTTATCTGTTGTATTAGTGTGTGTATTTCTGTTCTACGATTCTTGAAATCCTCATTTCTTTATCGAATTTAACAACTCAATAGATTCATGCTTTTAGTTTCTTGTGTGCTCTGAATGTAATCATTTCAAAATGTGCATATTGGGCTAGGAGGAAAAAGAAACTGATTACTACCATTCGTCAGATTTGAACTTAGTTGCTCAGATTTTACTATGGAGAAAATAAAAACTTGATACTACCGGTAGAAAGTCGAAGGTTCCTGGGTTTTGGATGAACAATTCTGGGTTTTGGATGAATCCGGATGAAAATTCATCCGGATTTATCCACCTCTTTTTTTTATTTTTTAAATGGCTTATTGCGGCTTTTTGTGCATTAAGGCCGCATTACAATTGCCTGACTTTTGTCTGACCAGTGTCAAACCGTAATGCGGCCAAAGCTGCATTGAGCCGCAATACGTATTGCAGCTTTGGCCGCAATATAGCTCTTAATTCGGGCTATTTTATTGCGTCCTATGATGCACTATATAGTGCGCTCCAAGTGCGGATAAGCCGCACTAACAAAGGTTTTAACGACGTAGTGCAAGAATGAGCTTCCGGGCAGGTAAGTTCAGCTGCTTCACAATTTCAGAAAACATTTGTAGACGTGCATCATTGTGATTAATGTAAGATATGTTTTCCCTAACATTGTGGATCACATTTCTAATCTCATCCAAACCATCTTGGACAATGACATTGAGAATATGTGCAGTACAACGCACATGAAACAACTTCCCACCACACATCAATTTTCTGTTTCTTTCTATAGGTGGCTTCAAAGCTCTGATGGTAAAATCATTTGCATAAGCATTGTAAACTAAGAGTAAAAAAAAATTGTTCAATCCCCCATTCTGTTATACACTTGAATAGAGCATTTTCACTATAATGTGGGGGAGGAATGTGCACAAAGTTCAACACCAATTTATTTAGCTTCCAATCTTTATTAAGAAAATGTGCAGTGACCACCATATACCCAATCTTCTGGTTTTTAGATTTCCACAAATCTGTTGTGAGACTTACCTTCTCCACTTCACTTAACATCTTCCTCACCATTGCCTTGGCATGATCATAAACATTCATAAAATCGGCCTTAACTGTCTAACGACTAATCTTTTCATAAAGCGGATTAGATACTTTCATCATAATATCAAACCCTTCCTAATCAACAATAGAGAAGGGGTACTGCTCATGCATCATAACCCAATGAGAAATTGATTCTCTCATTTTCAAATGATCTTACTTCCCATCAACAATCGCAACTTCAAGGACTGGCCCAACAGTTCCATCACTAGGCTGATAATTAAGAACAGTCTGAGTTTCTGTTGCTTGTAATGCTAGATGACAATGAGGTAAGTGTCTTTTAAGATGTGAGGTTGTCCCAGTCTTTTGCGCAGCAAAAAGTCTTTGACAATGCTTGCACTTATGCTTTATGACTTCTCCTTTGTCATTCAAAATTCTGTCAAAGTCCTTCCAAATGACTGATTTCTTCATTCTTTTTTTTTCCTTGCAATTGCTCCACCTTCATTCTCACCTTCTTTACCTTCTTATTCACCTTCTTTCTCATCTTGTTTCTCACCTTCATCTTCTACTTCGTCATCTAATGAGCCATATCGGTATCAACGGTTGTATTTATCAAATCTATGTCAATAGCTTCAGGATCATTGGTAGATGTCATATCTGCATTAAATGACACAACATTAAGCAAAGTTTAATCAGATTTCTTATTTTGAGTGTCACGGTATTAATCACAATCAGTAATGGGCAGCTGATCAAGAAGTGGTATCAAAAGTTGACTGTGAGCTTGAGCATTTCAAACATCTGATTGATTGTAGCAGTACTAATAGCAGGAAAATAGCATTAAAACAACAATACGAGTAATACGTGCCTGGCCAAATGTCAACTAGAAAAAAATGTCACAACTTTTAAAACAAAGTAACCAAGTTATAATTTTCACCTAGTCATTATGCTATCTGACCAGGTTTATATCCATTATTAACAATATTGACCTATACACATGCTATGATACAAAACCAAAGAACATATAGTATAATTAATTCATCTAACAGTTGAAGCTTTAGCCTAATACACTACATAGAGAAACCGCCTTACTGCGGCCTCCGCCGCAGTAAATCGGTTTATTGCGGCCTCCGTCGCAGTAAATCCTTAGCTTCTCTACGTAGTGATACTACTAATTTTCACAGTAACTTACTTATGTGTACATAGCAAAATGTAAAACAAGGAGTTCATGTATACTATGCAAACTTGTCAAATGCTTATTTACCAAATGTATATATTAACCATTCAAAACAACACAGCTCCCATCATCCTATTTTGGCATAACCTTTAGAGAACTCAAAACACTATGCCAGATATCATATTAGAGCAACATGTATAAGAGAAGCAACGTGTACTAAAATAGCTTTACCTTAGTAATCCAATTAAACAATAAAATTAAGAAATAGAGAAGTAAGAGTCCTAAGTGTAGTACACTTCACTATGATTACCGACTACCCGACAATACTCTTCACTTTTTTTTACAGGCAATACTCATTACTTAAACACAGACAAAAGGACAAATTGCCTCACTTGCAGTATCATTGAAACTAAGGTCAGTAAACTATGTACAAGAAATCTTAATATTGTTATGTTGAACTAACATGCCTAGGATCAGAAAATCATTCAATATACATGATACAATTTCTTGCATAGTATAGCTCTACGTGTAGATCATTTCTAACAGTCCCAATCAAATATAGCAACCAATCTGGTATCTCCTTTCTTGCGGCTGGGCGTACAGGCAAAGGCCTCGATGGAGCTGGAGCGTGGAAGCCAGTGATGCTCGATGAAGGTGAAGCGTGGATTAATGCTTCTCGGTGCAGATGCTCGACAGATTTTGGAGAGAAGGGCTGAGCGTGCTTCAATCAACGATCATATGTCTGATTAGGGAAAAATGAGAGAGGAGATGGTGATGACTGATGAGAATTTGGGATGGGTCAGGGTTAAGGATTGCAGATTCACGAAATGGGTAGGGAGCTGGTGACTTTGGTGAGACTCACCTGGTGAATCGGAATGTTGGGGGGTAGGGATGCTAGCATTGGGTATTTATATAAGAAGGGGTATATAAGTAATTTCATACAAGCTCAATAAGGCTCGACGAGCCTAACGAGCTGAACGTTTCATGTTCGAGCTCGGCTCATTAATTATACGAGTCTAAGAGTCGGCTTACTTCAATAATCAGCTTGCTTTTTCATTTTTCTTAAAGTAACTGGAGTTGAAAGACTAAAATTGAATTCAAGTGTGACACGCATGAAAAATGAAAGTAAAGAAAACGTAAGAAGAAAATTTAGCAAATTTAAACAACTTTTGGAGATATTATAGAAACCTGTAAACTCTGTGGGGCGGAATAAAAGCTGAACAACTTTTCTTTTACAATCTTAGCTAGCCATGGCTCAATTTAGTGGAGGAGGAAAAATATTTTGAAAATTTTGGGATTGTGTGTTTTAATTGATGGATAAGATATATATGAGTAGAGAAATTTGAGAAAAATATTATATTTTATATTGAAAATGATAGATTTTATATTTTTTAACTTTTAAAACTTAATTTATTTGTTTTGAAAATATAAAGGGAAAATTGAAGATACGATTTATTTGTTTGAAAATAAAATAAAATATTGTTTGTTTTAGAAAAAAATTATTTTCATAATATTTTTTGATTCAGTTTAATTTATTTGTTTTTCGACTACAAGTTCTATTTGATTTCAAACAATTTTAAAATATACATCTGTTTTTTATGTTTCCAAAGTATTTTTTGAAAATAACAGTCTTTAAAATATTTTCCATTCAGGTTAAAGTATTTTTTATGATTTAGTTAGAATTAAATTGAAAAATTAAAAAAAAATATTTTTCATTTAAGCGTGCTTTCCACGGGAGGATTGGGTTCGAGTCTTTGGAGGAGGTATTTTTGAAAATATTATTCCTATTTCAACGCGTGAATCCAAATGAGGGAGGATATGAAAAAATAACGGAGAAGATTGTCGATTAGGATCTATGGTGTGATGATTCCTGACGTCAATCTTTTCACTATGTTCCTATTCAGGAGTCTCCGTAGGTGCTCCAAATGAGGGAGGATATGAAAAAAATAACGGAGAAGATGGAACAGCAAAAGGCAAAAAATAAAGAGAAATTAATGAAGACAAAAAGAGAAATCAGCCAAATTAAAAAATGCGAACAAGATGATGAAAGCATTAATGAGGAGATCAAAGTTAAGTGGTCCGGTACAAGTTCTCGAGGATACCTATTGATGAGTTCGATCTGATATGGCTGCGCATTACGGATTCGAGCCTCTTGAAACACCATCAACATATCTTAGAATCGGATGAGTCGGACGATTAAGCTTCGGTTAGGTTTTCGATTTTATACTAGGGAAAACAACTTGGATACTCTTGTATACTTTTCTACTTGTTTGATAAAACAATTACCCTTCATAGAAATTTAACCAAACTTTTGAGGGTTTTCTTCATTTAGAGAGTTTTAATGAAAAAAAGTGAAGTTTTGGGAAAAATAATAAAGGGAAAATAGTAAGAGGAATAACTGGAGGGAAATTTTGATCTAACACAGATTAGTTTTTTGTTTTCAAAAAGTAAAAATAAAAGGTAGTGGAAAATTGGACAAAATAAAATTAAGTTTAAAACAATTTTAGTTTGGAAAAAATGTTTGAAAAATGTTTGCATAGAAACAAGTAAATAAAATAGAAAATCGTAAAATAATCATGTCCTCTACCTCTTAACGAGTCCCACTATGAAGCATTTAAAACAAATTACCACATGTCATTTATGGACTAAGAGGTGCCCAGCTGTCCCTAGCATTTCCCATTTTGAAATGAAGGAAGCATTAACGTTTTTCAAGCTACAACTATATGTTAAATTTTAACTGACGCTAAATTAGGCCCTCAAAACTTTAGCCTCTATTGATGTTGCAGTCTGTACTCTACGAAGTTAACAAAGTATTCTTGTTATGATGCAACAACCTCCATGGATGATTGGCACCAACTGGCGGCCAAGGTTTTGCGTGGGAATTAGAGAAATCTCATTTGTGTTTTAAAGTCCTCAATTCTGTACATCTAGATCATTCTCCACAAATATATATGGTCATCTCGTAATTATTACTCTCTCCATTCCAAATAGCTTGACACAATAATATCACAATATTTTTATCTTACATGAAATAGTCATTTTTCATTTCTGTTTTGTTTTAGTAAACTTTTTACCCTTACAATCACTCAGTCAAAGAATCTAGAGAGTGTTTTGTAAGGGATTAGAATAGAGGCGGAGCTAGAAAATTACATCAGTGAGGCAATTCTTAAGCATTTTGGGTGAGTGGAGGGCATGATAAAGCCATTTATAGGGTTAGTTATGGATATTCTCTAAAAGTTCAACACAGCCTATATTACCCTTTGCCCCCACTCACCAGAGGGTAGCGCCGCCCCTAGTTAAAATAGGTTTAGAATGAGATAATGATTGAAGTTTTGTAAAATGAATTAATGACCAAAAATAATCCTACTCTATACAAAAAACTAAAAGTGACATCACTTGGGATGGAATGAGTATGTACACTAAATTAGCAAAACTGAGGTGTAAGGTAACTAGGTAAGGGAGTGCATTAGAACGTTGTAAATACTTGGGGGAGTAGAGATGAATTCTTACAAGAGAATAAAAGAAACAAAAGTGGGACGTGGATGGAACTTGATGTAGCTGTCGTAAAGCTACGAGGCAAGTGGAGTGATTGAATCAATAGCCTTTGTGTGTAAAGACTAACTAAAGAGATAAGCATACTCTCTATCTCTCTTCTCCTGTCTCGTTGGGAAGTCTCCGTACATCTCCATCTCCATCTCCATCTCAGAAGCCTTCCCCTCTTCTCCTTCTGCTGAGTGAGTGATGGGCGCGTGCTGCCGCTGTTCCCACACCTCTCACATCACCGAGATCATCATCACCAGCTTCTTCCGCCACAAGATCTAACAGCGCCGCCCGATCAAGAATTTTGCCTTCTGGGTCCTTTGGTGTGGTCCTCTCCTCTGCCGGCGACGATGTTCGATTCTTGATTTTTTTTTCTTTGACGCATTAGATCGAACACATGGCGGGCGCTAGGACCTTCCCCAGCTCCGGCGGTGGCTGTAACACTTCTCTTCTGCTCCAGACCCAACCGGATTCATACTCTTCCCAGCCCCTCGATCCTCTTTTCCTCTCCGGGTCTTCTTCTTCTACGTTGACTCCGTCGTTTCTCGGTAACCGTTTCTGTTTCCTGCGTGCGAGTTCTCTTTTGCTGAATTTGTGATTAAATCACGATCCGTGTGAAGAAGGGTTTTGCTTGAACTTTTTATGTCTCATCCCAGCTGCTTACCTTTTTATGCTAGTACAATCATTAACTGATCATAACTACAAAAAAGTGATTTTTTTTTGCGAGAAAAAGGGCGTTATCCAAGTTCCGATTCGCATCAATTTCTCATCGTCCTTGTCCGGATTTGTCATAATTTATGTTTACATACCTACCTTTTTGTGCTGTTCTGTTGTCATCTGATCTTGTCGGATTTCTATATGTTACAAGGGTCAAGAGCCATGGTGAGCTTCGAACATGTCCAATCCAAAAACAGAGCAATCTGCAAGTCGTTCTTTCGTGCTTCCGATTACGAAGACAACGGAGACGAGGACTTGGATGAGTATCTCCATCAACCGGAGAAGAAGAGGCGGCTGAGCCCACAACAGGTCCAGTTTCTGGAGAAAAGCTTCGAGGTGGACAACAAACTGGAACCCGAAAGGAAAGTCCAACTGGCCAAGGAGCTCAGCCTGCAGCCGCGCCAGGTCGCCATATGGTTCCAGAACCGCCGCGCACGGTGGAAGACGAAGCAGCTGGAGCAGGATTACGATGCTCTGCACACTAGCTACAACACCCTCAAGGCCGATTACGAGCAGCTTCTCAAGGAAAAGGACGAGCTTGAAGCGGAGGTAATTCGTTTCACCTGAGCCTGAAGTTTTCATCATTCGGTGAACTTGATTTTGTGGACTTGGGAGGTTAAAATAAAGTTCCATTCTTGAACCCCAATCTGTGAAACTTGGAGCATAAAGTTGCATTTTTCAACCTTCCTTTTCAGGTTCAGAAAATTACAGAGAAATTGAATCACCAAGAGAAGTATAATGAAAACGGGAGTTCAGAAGCTTCACCCCGAAAGCCTACAGCTTTTGCAGACTCAGGTTCTGAGGATGAAGTGTCCAAGGCTGCTTCATTTGTTGTAGCCTACAAACATGAAGACATATGTTCATCGAAGAGTGACATGTTGGATTCAGACAGCCCACACTACACTGACGGGGTTCACTCTTCGCTGCTGGATAAGGGTGAATCGTCGTATGCATTTGAACCAGAGCAATCTGAGATATCTCAGGACGAGGAAGACAACTTGAGCAGAAACTTCTTGCAGACGCCATACATCTTTCCGAAGCTGGAATGTGGAGGGGATTACTCCGATCCGTCGGTGAGTTCCGGTGATCTGGGGCACCCGGTTGAAGAGCAGCCCTTCTGGGCCTGGGCCTTCTAGCTTATAAATATATACACAGTCTATGTTCTATCGCCCGCCCGCCCTGTTGTGAGTTGATGTTACTTGTTACCGTGGTTGTAATGGTGAACATAAATAAGGTGTATGAATTGCAAGTAATTGGTAGGCTTCTTTCTCAGTGTGTTGGAAGGGCCATGATTAGCTGACGGACTGTAACTAATGCTCTATCAGAATTAAACCGCCAATGATGATGAGTTGCTCATTCATTCTAGATGTCTGTCTCGGGCCCTCCTCCCTGTCTTGTATGAAGAAAACGCTTTGGCGTCAGCAGACTTGGTTACACAGTCATTATGTTCTCATCCATTCCTAGTCATATTATTGCGGGGCAAGTCCTTATCCTGAAAATCACTTAAAAGTACATCATTATCTACGCAATCAAATAAGTACATCTTCTTTTTTTGACATAAGTTACTAAATAATCTACCAAAAACTATTTTTCACCGTACTTCCTAAATTGCTTTTAATAATCTTTATAAGTTAGTAAACAATCTACAAAGTGGATATATGATTTTACGTAGTTTGGTATTTTTGTCATTCCCTATCCGAAGGCCGAGATGCTGTCCACGTTTACGATTGGTATTTGTGCCACCGCATAGGGCTGGTAAGGAGTGTGCCCTTTCACGTCCTGAATGGTCTTTTATGCTTTTACTGGTTTAACCGGTTGCAAACATTTTCACTTCTCATCCCCATTTGTCTTCTGGTATCAAAATTCTAATATACTGCAGCTAAACAATTTTCATCTCATAATTAGGGGTTTCAAACTAGGGCTGAAATTGAGCCGAGCCGAGAAATTGAGCAGAGCCGAGCCCGAACCTGGCAAACTCGAGCTCGTGAAAATCAGGCTTGGCTCGAACTTCATCGAGCTCGATTTTTCGGGCTCGAGCTCAGCTCGTGAAAGGTTCGAGCTCGGCTCGAAAGCTCGTGAGACTCGATTCGGGGGTAGCTCGTTAAGGCTCGATTATAAAGTTCGGCTCGATTAGGCTCGAAGTGGCTCGTGAAGCTCGAAAAAATTGAGATATATTAAATTAATTCAATAAAATATTCTTAAATTCACGAGCTTGAGCTCGAATCTAATAGGCTCGGGTTCGGCTCGGCTCGAATCTAATAGGCTCGAGCTCGGCTCGGCTCGTTTGTTAGGCTCGTGTAGGCTCGCGAGCCTGATCGAGCCGAACCTTCGAGACTCGAGCTCGGCTCGTTTAACAAACGAGCCTAAAAACGGCTTGAACTCGAGCTCGAGCCTCGAAAAAGCTCGGCTCGACAGGCTCGAGTCGAGCTCGAACGGGCTTGATTCGTTTAACAGCCCTATTTCAAACTTAGGAGGGGGAGAGATTTCCATGAGGTGAGAAATTGAAGAATTCACCATTGATTCTTGTGAAGTGAAAAAATATATATCATGGGGTTTCAAACTTAGGAGGGTAAATGAGAAATTGAAGAATCACCGTGAATTCTCGTGAGATGACAATAATAATATTTAGAAATTATTTAGAAACTAGATATTCATTTATTATTTGCATATAAATTATTAATCTTTAGTTATTAAAATATTGAAGAACAAAAATTATAGATTAAATGTTGAATTCCATTTTTTCACGGTGAAAAACTGATTTTCATACTTCAAGTGTTTTTTTAAGGAGTGAAAAACTTCCAAAATCACCATGAATTTTTGAAGTGAATCACTCCTCATCTTCACCTCTGCAAAATATGAAGTTTGAACCCATATTATCACATCAATTTCAAATATTCACCAATTATCACCGGACATATGTCATTTATGCGGGGGAGACTACCTAGCAGTAGCAGTAGCAATAGCAGCAGCTCATAGCTTTCCCATGTTTTAAACAAGGCAGGCTAAATGTTGAAAAGGAGATAACAGTAGTAGTAGTAGTAGCTTGTAAGTAATTTGCAAGTAGGTGCTTTGGTTGTGGGTCCCTTGATGTGGATGGGTTTTGTGCAACGTGGCTAGGCTTGGCAGTCGGATGGATAGTATCCGCAAACCGCGGATAACCGCCCGTCAGTGGCGGTTTTAACCGCGGTTTTTATCCGCGGATTCGCGGATACGGTTTTTTTTCACATCCGTTAATATCGCGGTTACGGTTTGCGGATATGTTGTATCCGCACCGCGGGTAACCACTATCCGCGGTTTTGCGGATACCCACAAACCGCAAGCCAAGCCCAAAGATTAGTGAGGCCCATAGTCAATAAGCCCATAGTGAGGCCCAACTGTCCCTTGCTGTGTGAAGCCTGCTGATGCTGAAGGGTGAATGTGAGCCCAAGCCCAACTATGATATCTGTGTGTGAGTGTGAGTGTGAGTGAGTACTGAGTGATAATATGTTAGGGTTAGAGGAGCACTTAGCAGCAGACTCACGAACCACGAATCACGTTTCGCGAATCCTTCATCTTCTTCAATCAATCCTTCATCTTTCATTACGGCAGAAGTTCGGCTTCGACCAATCCAAAAATGAAGTAGGCGACCACGAAACATTGGAGAACACAGCAGGGGCTGCGTTATGGTTGGGGACGAAGACGGTCGTGTAGCCGATGAAGGCAGCAACGACAGCAGTCCCCTTCGTCTCAGATTCGGCAACCATCCTCGCCGCTCTCTCTCACCCTCTTGTTGCCGAGCTCACCACCACCACGCTAGCTATGAGCTCCGGTCGCAAGTAAGTTCGCTCCGGTCGATTCCAGAAACGAGGGGAGGGAGTAGAATCGATTCTGACAGAGAAGGCTGGGCTGGTTCAATTTTGGGATAGTTTCTAGAGGAAGAAGAAAGTCGATGGTTTTGGGTAGATACGGCTTTGAGAGCAGAGAATTGAAATGAATCGGCGATCTTGAACTGGATGGGTGCTTGATCGATTGCAAAGGGAGGATGTAGCTTCGACTTCAGTAAAGAAAATCCTTGCAACATACCTGTTCGAGAACCAAACAACGGTACTGGAAGTTCAGTCTTTAACGAGAGCATGGGAAGAGTTTCTTAAATTCTAAGATAAGTGTTCTTCCTATTTTCCTTGATACGAATAGTGTTACTGAAATTAGTTTTCCCTAGTGTATATTTAAAATATACAAGTTCTTAATCTCATCATATTTTCTGTTTTAAGTATCATTAGTAGCCTCGGCTGGTTGATAATGTTGGTCTACAAAGGATTGGTTAAGGCTGAATTTATCCAAACACATGTGTTGATTCAGTGGTGTTACTTGTTCAAGGGAGTTGCTAAACCTTGGTTAAATGGCAGATTTTCTAAATGAGGAAAGAAGACAATTATAAAAGAAGGGAAGTAACATGAAAGGAAGCTAAAACTCCTTTTTGATTCGGTTTAGAAAGAATGGAAGACATCATATTTGGTGGATTAAATCTGCAATAAGGGAAGGTTGCCAACAGTCAAATGGTGGAAGCTGAAATGTAAATCAAGAAGGACATGAATGGTTCAGAAGAATTAGAATGGTTCTTTAATTTGAAATGAGGATTTGACATCTGAAGGAGTTTTACTAAAGCTGAAAGATAAGTGACCACTTTTCTTATATGTCCTTAACGATAATCTAAGAAGAATGGTTTGAGCTAGCCAATAATAGTATAGTAAGTAAACATTTAGTCTATACATTTAATGTGAATTGTTTCTTGGAATGAAGCTGCTTTAGTTAATTTGATTACTAAAGCACATGGATTGTTCGATATGTTCATCTATCCGATATCACCACAGAATAATGCTATTGTTCTTTTTGCTCATTTTGTTATTTCATCATAAGTTGGGTATAAATAGTTCGTTTGATGTTGTTAGTTTGGTGCAAGTATCTTTCATTGCCTGGTGTGTTGGAGTCTGAATGATTCGGTGCAGGTATCTTGTTGAGCAGTCCATGGCGAAGAAAAGGCATTGAAGGAGGTGGGGAAGTAAGTAGTTATTGTTTTCAAAGGGTAACCGCGGGTTAACCGCTAACCGCGGATACCCGCGGTTTGCGGATACGGATTTAAATTCCTATCCGTGATAGGTGTAACTGCAAACCGCGGATACGAAAAAAACCGCGGTTTGCGGTTCGCGGATATGAGCTATCCGCGGATTACCCATACGATTGCCACCCCTAAACGTGGCAGTGGTGCCAGTGGAAGTTTGCTGGATAATCGGATCAGGAAAAATATAAAAAGGGGGTGAGAGAGAGAGAGATGTCAATTGGGTCCGGGTTCGAATTGGATAATTCGGGTTGGATGGGTTAGAATTGTGTTAAAGTGATCGATTTCATTTTCAGGTCAAGGTGGTTCGAATTGGATAATTGTTAATCAGTTGAGCGAAGCTGGAACTATGATGTGTTGCAACTCGGCTCGAATGTTTTTTATCGAGCTTGAACTCTATTCAAATGCTTCTGATCGAGTTTGAACTGGGCTCGATAGCTCGAGCAAACAAAAGTTCGACTCTATTGCTTATCAAACTATCAGTTCTTCTCATGGACCAAAGGTTCAATCATCAGTTTTGCTGTCATTTTTGGATGTTTTCTAGTAGGGGTTCAGATTGCATAAATTTTATTATCTTTAAGCATGTATTTATCTAGTTTTACTTTTACGGTGATTTTCCATACTATTGAGTAGGGTCGTGTAACGAACCGAGCCCGTTTGAGCTCAAATGAGCATGTCGACCCGAGCTCCTTGAGCCTCAAGCTCAAGCTCGATCTGTTTTTTAGGCTCGTTTATTAAACGAGCCCAGCTCGAGCCTCAGAGTTTTGGTTCGATGTTGTTCGCTATTTACACAAGCCTGACAAACGAGCTAAGCCGAGCCTAAATCTGTTAGATTCGAGCTCGAGCTCGAGCTCGTGAAACTTAATAATATTTTATTGAATAAATGTAATACTCCTATCTCAATTTTTTTGAACTTCACAAGCCAATTCGAGCATAATCTAACCGAACTTTGAAATCAAACCTAAGCGAGTTACCAGCTAATCGAGCCTCATGAATTCTCAAGCCGAGCTCAAACCTGTCACGAGCTAAGCTCGAGCCTGAAAAATCAAGCTTTATTAAGTTCGAGTCGAGCTTGAATCAAATCTAATTTTCACGAGCTCGAATTCGAACTTGAGCATGAGCCAGCCAAATTCGAATTGGGCTCTGCTCGTACTGGTCTCTAGGGCTGAGAAATTAATCGAGCCGGCTCGGGCTCGGGCTCGAGCTCTTACGAGCCTAACGAGCCTAGCTTCAAGAGCCTCGAGCTCGAGCCCTAGCCGGTTTTAAAAGCTCGTGTAATAAACGAGTCGAGCTCGAGCCTCAAAGGTTCGGCTCGGACGAGCTCACGAGCCTAAATGAGCCCAATAAAATTACAAGTTTACCCCCTTCATTTAAACATCTTCATAGTTCTAGGCACAAGTTGTCTTCTTCGAAGGCAACCTCTGTCTTCTTCATCGCACAATCCATTGCACAATAACATCTCTCTCGATCATTCAATCTTTCTCGAGCAACATCTTTCTCCTCCCCCTTCGACATCTTCCTCCGTCTCACAATCCATCGCACAACAACCCATCGCACAACATTTGCATTCGTGTGGCTAGAGACAAAAAGCTTCTCATAGGCTACAATGATAAAATGGTGTGCAACTATATTTGGTTTAATTCTTTGTCACAGAATTCTTCTATATCATGTAGGCATGCTGGGTTTCAATTTTCATATTATTCTGACACCTGCAAACTGAGATTTCAGTAACTGAACATGCGAGAGGTGTTTGAAAGCATGTTGTGCGCAGCTTATGCGCTGAGCACAATGTGCATGTTGTTCTGTGCGCAACTTGTGTGCTGAAAAGTGCATATGATTTGTCATCCATTCTCATTTTTCTTCAAGCTCCACGAGGCGAGCCAATCGAGCCAAGCCTCAAAATTAAGCTTAAGCAAGCTTGAGCC
This sequence comes from Stellera chamaejasme, assembly GCA_024586325.1. Lineage (NCBI taxonomy): Eukaryota > Viridiplantae > Streptophyta > Magnoliopsida > Malvales > Thymelaeaceae > Stellera > Stellera chamaejasme. The sequence continues at coordinate 3,461,551 of CM044982.1, read as the reverse complement.
TTACAAACTCTCGAGCTGAAAAAATTGAGTTCGATAAAATTCGAGTTGAGCTCGAGCTGAGCCTAAATTTCACGAGCCCTAACTCGAACATGTCAACTCGAACTCACCCCTATTGGCCCCTGTTGAGCGATATCTTTTCCTCCACAACAATAATCGTTGGCGAGTGGCCACCTGTCTCAGTTGTGGGTCGATTATAGCACGTGCCTTCAGGTGGCATGCCTTTAATACCCCATCTCTTTGATCACCTTCACTCGTCCTATCCTCACAAATACTACACTCCTCATCAAAAACCTAATGAATGGTTTTTGTTTTTTACGTTTGAATGTTTAACTCAAATTATTTTTAAGATAAAAAATAATAAAATTCAAAAAAATGATATTTAGAAATCTATACTTTTTTCGTCCTTAGTGGATTGTCACAACATCATAATATTTTTGTCCTAAATGAAATGACACTTTTCCATTTGTGTTTTATTTTAGTTCACTTTTACTTTTGCAATATGGGTTAGGTGGGGTTAGAATGGGTTGGGAATGAGACAATGGTGGAAGTTTATATAAAATGATTTAATGATCAAAGACAATCTTAATCTACATAAAAAACTAAAATGTGACAATCCACTTTGGATGGAGGAGGTACTTCAAATTATAATACACATATAAATTATTAAACTTTATATATCTAAATATTAATGATAAAAAATTATAGATTAAATACATTGAAAATAAGAAAACAATTCACTCAATTTTTTAGAGAAGGAGATAGTACAATGTATGCTACAAGCCTGAAGCTTCTTCAAATGTAACACTTCAATTTACTAGGTGTGTTCATTTGAAATGGGAAAATAATTTTGGAAAATTTGGAGATGTATTTTTTATTGATGGATGAGATATATGTGAGTAGAGAAATTTGAAAAAAAAATATTATTTTATATAAAAAAATTGATGGTGAATTGATTGATTTAATGTTGTTTTATGTATTGAGAATTGAAAAAGTGGAGAAATTTTTTTCCCCACTTTTTGCAACTGAACTAAGCCATAAAGATTTACTATACTTTATAGTTTATAATCCAAAATTTATCTAACATGTTTATTTATTTTATTACTGAGTAAGGTATAAAAACCACTCAACTATACTCAAAAATGTAATTTTACAACTCTTTTTAACATCCGTATTTACCATTCAATTTTGACATTTTGCAGTTTTACTACCAAACCGTTAATTTTAACATTTATCCGTCAAATTAATTACATTTTGCCCCGTGTATTTTACATTTTGTAGATTTAACACACAAACTTTTACTTATTAATAAAAACACTACTAATAAGTATTAGCGGTCAAACTTGCCCTCTGACTAATTTCAGCATCAACTTAATACAAACTATCATCACAGTCCAAAAAAAACCACATGTAATTAGGGTTGTAAATGAGTCGAGTTCTTATCGAACTTACTTGAATTTGAACCCGGCTCGTGTATTATTAAGCATTGTGTTATTGAGTTTCGAACTCGAACACGAGCAGAACTCAGGGCTCTATAATTTTATTGAGCCGAGTTCGAGTCATCCTAAGTTCGGCTCGATAGTTTATCGAGCTATCGAGCAAAACATATTAAAAAGAGTTAGGATAGTTCACATGTAAATAATTAAAGTAATTGGACCTAATTTACTAAGTTTCTAAAGTGCAAGTTATTTTGAATGACTTATTTGACTAAATTCATAAAACATGAGAAATATGATTTATTTTGCTAAATGAAACAAACTTCGAGCCGTCTTCGAGCCGAACTCGAGCGTAGTTCAAATTGTTTTTTACAGGTTTTCGAGCAGCTCGTGAGCTATCGAGCCGAACTCGAGCAATTAATCGAGCCGAGTTCGAGCATTCATAATGATGGCTCATCGAGCTATAGAGCCGAACTCGAGCTCAATTAAAAGCTATCGAGCCGAACTCGAGCTCAGCACAATTCGAGCTCCACTCGGCTCATTTACCTGTAATCGGTGGCCAACTTGCTTTCTCACTTCACTATCTTCACTCCCTCCAACACCTACCTCGTCTCATACCACTTTCACACCAACCGTTCCCTCCAACAACATAAAAAATTAAGAAATTAATGGTGTTCTCCCTCTACTTTACTTTCAGTGATTGTGCCTCATGCATAATTTATGATAATTAAAGTAGATTTTTTTTATTTACCTAGCTCAGATTGAGCAGCTTAGTTATACCAAATCTTTGATAGTAAAATATCTCAATACTCCATCACTTGAACAATCCAATTATCACCAATGACATAACTACTCTAGCTGTTTATTATTATTATTATTATTATTATTATTATTATTATTATTATTATTGAAATTGTCATTTCTCAAATCTAGGGCAACACCTACAAGTAAAACCAATATAAATCTTTAGGCTAGAAAGTGGAATTGAGTAGGCATGGAAAAGCAACAAGATTCTTTTTTAGAGTGTACTCAACTTGATCTCAAGCCCTTCAACTGGATTAACAACTAATATATCATGCCTACATCTGGACTAACAACCACCCACCTGAAAATATTCTTAAAAAAATATGTTCAGAAAATAAATATATCAAATTATCATATGCATACAAAATGATACAAAAAGATTGATCAATTTATATTTCAAAATATTAAAAAAATAAAATGATAAATTAAATGCTGAAAACGAACTATTTCAAAAATTTAAGGAAAATATATCATACTACTAATTAATTGTAAGCTTTGATTGAATTTTTTATGTTTCGACAATTTTTCTCAAGATGGTAGTTAATAATTTCTCATATTTGATAGATTGTCTCTTTAGTTTGCTAGGTAAAAAATGCTTTAGAGTAAACAAACAAAAGATTAATTAACCAAGTTATTAATAATTTTGAGATGAAGTATATGGTACTTATATCCAACAAATAAATGATGAAGAAAGAGTGCGACTTGTATTCTTGCAAGCATGCATTCCCTGCGCAGATTTGGGGACCTCCTCCAAATACCTGATAACAACCGGCTTGGTGGCACCTTAATCATTTCATTAAACAATGGATTAGGGAGGTCACTTCATCATATTCCCGTAAATAAATTGAACACTAATGTTAATTATGCTAATGTTAATATGATTATGAGTATTAATTTATGTCCCATCTATCGAGATTAAAGCACAGAGGATCCTCAAAGTTCTCTCGATTTGAGTGTAGGTATCGAATCCATAAAATCACCTTCCAATCTTTTGGTATTTTGCAACCTGCAGCATGCTCATATAATCATAATCATATTACAAGATCGATATTTCCTTTGGTATGTCGTGGGCATACACATATGTGCACCGTTTATTTACAAGTTACCGTTCGCTATTTATGATCAACAATGTTGTCGTTTTGATTAACATTAATTGTTGATAAGTAATATGGCTTATCTTGAACAATATTTGTGAGAATAAATATTAATCTCGATGGTTGATCAACATCTCCTTATACCCGATCATCAATAGCGTCGTACTTGATTAGCACTAAATATTGATCAACAACATGACTTATCTTGAACAATATCACTAGAATAATGTTGATCTAGATGGTTGGTCAACATCTCATAACACCATATCAACAACACATAAATTAATGTTGATCAACATTATCAGCATCATGGCTTCTCTTGATCAACATCACTAGAATAAATGTTGATCTGCATAGTTGATCAACATCTCCTTACACATGATCAACAACATTATCATGTCTAATCAATATTATAATTTATAAATATTGATCAGCATCATGCTTCGATTCTTGATCGATATCACCAAAATAAATGTTGACATGGATGGTTGATCTACATCTCCTTACACCTGATCGACCGCATTAGTGTGTTATGTTGATCAACATAATGGCTTCTCTTGATCAACATAATGGCTTCTCTTGATCAACATAATGGCTTCTCTTGATCAACATAATGACTTCTCTTGATCAACATAATGACTTCTCTTGATCAACATCACCATAATTATAAGGCATCTAGAATTATGGTAGTGGTGGTGGTGTGGTGATTGCGGCAGAAAAACATGAATGCATGTGTTTTTTGGTGTTTCTTAATCAAAATTGAATCTTGTTAATGGAAATGATAGGTGTGGTCGTTGTGATGATTTGGAAGGCAATATAAGGTAACCAGAAGCATGGCAGTGGTGGAGGAAATGCACGAATGCATGTTTTCTTAATCAAAACTGAATATTGTTATTGGAAACGAGATATGTAGCTATGGTGAAGATCAACTTGTCTTAATATGTGAGTTGATGAAGACGCAGATGAAGATTGAAAACAAATTGATAGTGGAAGGTGTTGCTGAAAGAATCATCACGAAAAAGACGATGGTATGTATTGTACTATATTAAGAAATCTATAATTACTCATAGACTGCACGTGTGCGCAGTGTATAGCGACTCAAAACTTACCCTTTTTATTTTGTCCTACAAATTCGGAGAAGCCAATTGCGACCATGAATTTGCGTATATATCTGCACGTTGTAAAACTTGAAACACTGAAGAAGGCGACCTCTTTTGTCTCCTTTTTATTTTTCATTTTCTTTAACTTCTTTGCTTACGTTTCCATCCCTCTTAATGTAGCAACAATTTAGTCCCGTTCTAATTAAATAATGCTACTCCGTCCCTTTTTATATATATACATTTATTTATTTTTATGCCAATTTGATCACAATGTTATCTATATTTTTTCATAGGTTTTTTTATATATAAAATATGTTCATAGACTACAAATTAAGTTCATGTTATTAATTATGTACAAAAACTATAGAATTTATATTTCAAATTGTTGGAAATGTTTCAAAAACTTAGGGAATGGTTAGAATTTCTTAACTACTACTAGTACTTAACTTGGGTGTTTTATTATATTCTTGGTCAGTTTTGACGACGCTATACATGTCTATTCTATTTTCTACCGTATTTTTAAATAAAAAAAAAGGTCTATTCTATTCTTCGATCTAGCACACTTCCCTATCAAAGAAACGAAATTTATTTTGCATTCTGTATGTTCGGTTCTGTCATCCCCAATTGATTCCTAGCCAGTGGATGAGGGAAGTTCATCATTAGCCCCTGTGGTTTCATACTTCTCAATTCCCATCCCGAAAATCTTAACCTTTTTCATGTCCTATAATATTTGTAAAATGTTAACTATATTTAAACAACAAAAACTAATTATATCAGGAAGTTACGGCGATCTGAAAATACTAGTTACCAAGCAATCTAAAGTACTTTTTTTTATAAAGAAAAAAAAGAGCAACTTATTTCATACAAGGAAGTTACGGTGATTTACAATTTGTATATAGCGGTTTGCCATATCTTGTGAAGTGTTATGACTTAACTGTAACCAAGTTTGTGGACTTGCTTACAAAAGTTAAAAGTTTTAGGACTCGTTACAGAAAATGTGTTCAGTTCAGGATCAAGATAATGATTTAGTTGTCTTATAGTAGAAAACATGAGTGTATAAAAATTTGTCTCAACAGACAATTATTACAGTACTAAGTAGGAAGTGGGAAAGAAAACCGAAGAGAAGAGAACTAATACATACTACTACTACTACTACTACTATTCTACTGTATATCCTGCTTTTAGGTTTGGTTGCTAAAGCATGGAGAAGAGAGAATGTGGTGTCATAGCAGAAGATGATGAGCCCACCATTAATTACAGAGGAGTCAAAGCCATGCCATTTATTATAGGTAATTAATCAAATGAAGCTTTCAGTTCTCAATTTGCTCTTTCATATTGTGATGATCATAAACAAGAAAGTGCTCTACCTACATGTACTACTACTCTTCTTGTATTACAGGAAATGAGACATTTGAGAAGCTGGGAACTACTGGAACATCTAACAACCTCTTACTCTATCTAACTACCATCTTCCACATGAAAAGCATCACAGCCACTACTCTCATCAACGTCTTCAATGGCACCACCAATTTCGCAACTCTCCTTGGAGCTTTCCTTTCTGATACTTACTTCGGCCGTTACAAAACCTTGGCCTTCGCTTCCATATCATCTTTCCTGGTAGTACTAATTAATTGCACTCATGTTCTTCCTTAGTATCATCACTCTTGTGCATGATCTGATTCGACGTTTACAGGGAATGCTTCTGCTTACCTCAACAGCAGCAGTCTCCAAGTTGCACCCACAAGAATGTGTGATTAACAGACAAGAGACAGGAACATGTGACGGTGCAACATCATGGCAAATGGTGGTTCTGTTTACTGCTTTGGGCTTCCTGGTTGTTGGAGCTGGAGGCATCAGGCCTTGCAACTTAGCATTTGGCGCAGACCAGTTTAATCCCAAGACCGAATCTGGGAAGAAAGGAATCACTAGCTTCTTCAACTGGTACTACTTCACCTTCACCTTCGCCATGATGATCTCTCTTACCATCATTGTCTATGTTCAGTCCGACGTTAGCTGGTCATGGGGCCTTGGGATTCCTGCCTTCATGATGCTCTTGTCCTGCATCATGTTCTTCATGGGTTCTAAAATCTACGTGAAGGTCAATCCTGAAGGGAGTCCACTCACAAATGTTGCGCAGGTCATCGTTGCTGCGGTTAGGAAGAAGGATCTAGACTTGCCGGAGCAACCATGGAGTACTCTTTTCAATCACGTTCCCAAGACTTCCATGAATTCCAAGCTTTGTTACACTGAACAGTTCAGGTTCATGAACAAAGCAGCAATCAGAACTGCTGAAGATGAAACCAGACCAGATGGATCAGCCAAAGATCCCTGGAAGCTCTGCAGCGTACAGAAGGTGGAGGAAGTGAAATGCCTCATCAGAGTACTCCCCATATGGTCAACAGCAATAATTTACTATGTTGCTTTGGTCCAGCAGCAGACATATGTGGTCTTCCAAGCTACTCAATCCAACAGACGCTTACCCGGCACCAACTTCAAAATCCCACCTGCTTCATACACAATCTTCTCCATGATTGGACTCACCGTTTGGATCCCACTCTACGATCAGATACTTATCCCGTTTCTCAGAAGAATCACGAAGAAGGAAGGAGGTATCACTATCCTGCAAAAGATGGGAACTGGCATGGTCCTTGCTGTAGTAACAATGATCATATCAGGTCAAGTTGAACAGAAGAGAAGACATTCAGCCATCACAAGCCCCATTGGTAACTACCCAAGAAGAGGAGCAGTCTCTTCTCTGTCAGGCTTATGGTTGGTGCCTCAACTGACCCTTATAGGGCTCTCCGAGGCATTTACCATCATTGGACAAATCGAGTTTTACTACAAGCAATTCCCTGAAAATATGCGGAGCATTGGCGGGTCTTTCTCATTCGTCGGAATAGCACTATCTAATTACTTGAGCAGCTTCCTGATATCAGTAGTGCACAAGACCACTGGTGGTGCTGGAAGTGGTGAGTGGTTACCAGAGGATCTCAACAAGGGCAAATTGGACTGCTTCTACTACTTGGTTGCTGCATTAGGTGCCCTCAATTTCGGGGTTTTCTTAGTTTGTGCTAGGTGGTACAGGTACAAAGAAACTGCGGCTGCTGATGATTCTGAAATCAATCTCAGACAGCAGTGCCATTAGCAGTTTAGGAAAGTTTGCATAATATGTATCAGGGATTAACTGCTGTTATCATAAGTTTGTTCTAATGAGTGATAGTGAAGTTACAGTTCTTTAATTTGTACCAACATGAAAGGCCACTGCAATAGGCTTATCCATTGCGGGCAGAAAAAAGGAACAATAGACCAAAAAAACGGTAACACAAGTTCTGGCAGCTGGTGGAGTGAGAAGCACCGCAAGTCTATACCCTCTCAGTAGACAGGCCAATGCCGAGTTTGCTATGCAACTAGAGATGGGAGTTGAATGTTCTCTAGACGGTGTACGCTTGCTGGATCGTGTCTATGTCGAGGTTCTTCAATCTAACCACCGACTCCACATGACCTTTCAGAGTGTGAAGCTCCCTCAACCGAGCAATTTCAGCTCTCCTTTTGGCTTCCTCGGCTATATGATTGAGCTCGTGATGAGTCCTCTCAGCAAACATTTTGGTGTCAGGTGCTTGCAAGCCATGTAAAGTTCTCTGTGCATGTGCCCACTGAAGCTCACGCTGTTCCTTTCCAAAATCCTTTTGCCTTGTGAAAGCAATCTACATATGAAAAACAGTCAAAAGCAAAATCCAAAGATGATAAAACCATGAAGAAATAAAAGAGTAAAATATGTAAGTAAGATAAAGAACACTTACCCTCTGCTCGATGACAAGATCCCACGCCCTCCCGCTCAGAGCATAACGTGTGAAGAACTTGATCAAATCAAGTGGAAAGTAGAAAATGATATTATAAAGCCAGATGACGCCTGCCCAACCCCACCCAATGCCTTCAATGGCAGCAAAGCTCCAATTTGCATACACCGCAATGAGAGTAGCAATCTGTTAAAGACAAATATGATCATCACATTCTCAACCCTCTCTTCCTTCCTGACTCAACCAACTGAGAAAATACAAAATCTGAAATAGATGAACAGCAAAAACTCACCAACTGAGCAATAATAAATGCCACCACAAGCAACAAACCAGGACGTTCAACAAAGGACCAACTACGAGACCTGGTCACAAATATAAGCGCCTGACTGATAATGCTCACTTGCAAGTACACTGCTGATGCCAACTTCCTGTAGTCATCATGAGCTGTTTTTTCAAGAGTAGGCACCCCAAATACCCTCTGGAAATCAAGAAAATTAATCAGCTTTAAAACAATTGAAACAGAGCGCATTCACTAGCTATCAAAGCACATACAAATGAGGCAGTAAAAAGTAAAAACTAAAAGAACCAAGTAATAAACAGCCCTGGAAAAAAGTTTTCATACCACAAAGAAGTTTGTTTTGTATGCTGCCCAGAAAAATATCACAGTCATCACTGCCAAGTAACTGCCAAGAATGATGCCAGTGGTAAATATTTCTGCCAACTTCCAGCTGTCTGGTAGAGGAGATGGCTTCACCCTGTCCTTTGATATAGTCATAATGGTCCCTGCAAATGATTTAAAAAAACACACAAGTTAAACTAGGAGCACAGGGACAGATAAGTGAGCTGGAAAACATTCATTTAAAATATGCTTTTGAAACTCAAAAGGCTTCATGTAAGAATCACCATTTAACTGGTCCTCAAATTTAGTACAAACTGTGAACACGTGAAAGGACAGAAGTGCTCAAAGAAGAATGATAGAGGACAAAGCACGAACCATCATTAAGTATGGCAATGATAAGCACCATGAAGGGTGGAAAATCGAATTTCCATATCAGTGCCAACAGCATGAATCCTAGCTGCAATATCATGTTAAACCTTTCTTAATGAATTTTACAAAAAAAAAAAATTCATAAACTAAACTGTCTGCATGTCTGAAACTGTCTCTATCAAGCAGGGATGACAATCATAACCAGTTTAGAACTTACCACAATACGGATAGTTATTGAAACAGCATATATCTGCCAAATGAACAACAAAGATAAGTAATGTTTCAAGCTTATAAGAAAAACTACTTGAATAGTCTCAGCCCATGCCTCCGAAAAACTGATGCACCATGCAACAGTTCGAGTGTACTTACTGTATAATTTTTCATCCTCTGGAAGATTGCTCGGCTCGTCAAGACAGCACTGATGATAACACTGAGACCAGGTTCAGTTAGAACAATATCAGAAGCACTACGTGCCGCATCAGTGGCATCAGCGACAGCTATCCCAATATCAGCCTTCTTGAGAGCAGGGGCATCATTAACTCCATCACCTGTCATCCCACAGATGTGTTTCCTTGCTTGTAACCTTTTTACTATTTCATACTTATGCTCTGCGGCAACAAACATGCTAATTAGCACAAAGCCACGAGAAACTAACAGAATACAACAAATCTAATCTACCGTTTTATTCCAGCAGAAAGTAAAGCTCGGAAAACATATGTATAAGGAAAGACTAATCACTAAACACGTAGGAAATAGCAAGTAGCCTAAAATACCAGGAAAGACACCAGCAAATCCATCAGCCTTTTCTATTAGTTCATCAACAGGCAAAGCAGCAATGGACTCATCTTTGTCCTGTCCTAGCAAGGCAGATGATGGATACATGTTGGTTCCCATACCCAGACGGCGTCCAGTTTCCTTTCCAATTGCAAGTTGATCACCTGTCAGAATTTGGACATTTTTTATGTCAATCACATGTTTGCCATCAAAGGAAATAGTATAATATACATAAGCCTGCAAAAGGAAAAAAGCAGTTCTTCTCTGAACAGAAAGCAAAGAAGTGACCTGTAATCATTTTAACATTAACTCCAAGATTCAACGCCCTCCTAATAGTCTCAGCACTGTCATGCCTAGGAGGATCGAAGAGAGGCATTAAACCAATGAACTGCCAAGGACCACCAGGACTCTCTTTTGTACCCTCTGGAACTTCCTGCAGCAAACAACAGCAAACTTGTCTATGGTCATCGCCCCTCCAAATTTCAATTGATTCACCGATAAATAAAAATGAAGGTTTTCAGCACCTGATAAGCCACTGCAAGAGATCGTAATCCCCGCTCAGCAAACTTGTCTATCACTGCATGAACTCTTCGTTCAATTTGTGATTTGTTGTGGGCAAGATTTAGTATCTAAAGTCCATATTAAAACAAATGTTAGAAGAAAAAACAAAATGTGTGTCCAGTACAAAAGGTGGGCAGGCCAAGTTACCTGCTCTGGTGCGCCTTTACTGACCCTGTGCATTTTACCATCACCATCAATATAAGTCAATGCTGTTCGCTTGTCGGTTGGATTGAAGGGAAGAAAATGAATTTCCTGAATGCCAGCACGTGCCTGCCAGAAGAGAGACGAATTAATACAGAAATTACTGGATCAAATGAAAAGCTTCTTCCCAAAGAAACACAGGAATAACTTACCTCCTTGGGATCAGCAAGCATCCCAACTATGGCACAGTCTATTGCATCTTGGTTCTCTGTTCTGGACGCTCTAGCAGCCATTAAAACAACAGTGTCTGCATCTACTCCCTTTGCGAATACCTAATTGAGAAGGGAAACCATTTAAAATTCGAGAATGGTGTTACAGGAAAAAAACTCACGCAGCCACTTGAGAAACACGGTCATGATGTACCTCAATAAGGTTTTTGTCAACTGTAAGTTTGTTCAATGTCAGAGTCCCTGTTTTATCACTACAGAGAACATCCATGCCTGCCATCTCCTCAATTGCAGTCATTCTCTTTGTGATAGCTCCCTGTGCAAATTTCAATGTAGATCAACATAATAGATATCCCTATGTTTGACCAAATGGAAAGTAAAATCCAAATAAACAGACCTGCTGAGATAACCTGTGAGAACCAATTGCCATAGTAACTGATAATACAGTTGGCATGGCAATTGGTATTCCGCCAATAAGGAGCACAAGAAGGTTGTCAATGCCCGGACGATATTGTCGATCTTGAATTGGGTACATGACAATAATCTCAATAAGCATTCCTATAGCAATGGAGCATATGCAGAAATTCCCAATTGCTGTCAACACCTATGAAACATAACCCAGAAAAAAAGGGTCACAATTCTGTACTATCAGCCACATTGTACTTAGCATTTATCGATACCGTTACCTTCTGGAAGTGACCGACTTGATTAGTGGAATCGACAAGATGAGCGGCCTTTCCAAAGAATGTGTGGACACCAGTGGCAATAACCACTGCTTCAATCTCTCCTTGTTTACAGGTTGAGCCCGAGTACACACCATCTCCAGGGCCTTTTGTCACTGGGAGAGACTCACCAGTAAGAGCAGACTGCAAATTTCAGGAAAACAATAGTAAGCAAAAAAACCACAGACCATGCAGATTAAACATAATACACTACGCAATGAGCCCACCTGGTCAATTTTAAGCGGATCTCCTTCAAGTAATCTGGCATCAGCTGGAATAATATCCCCCAGTTTAATACTAACCACATCACCTGGAACCAAAACAGCAGCATCTTGCTCGCTCCACCTTCCATCTCGAAGCACCTTCAAAACGAATCACGACAAATTACAACATGAGCAAAAAATGAGCCCAGCGTTGTAACAATTAACATCTATAAAAATGTTTAAAAACCATCAATCTAAACTAGAACCTTATTCTGCGTACATATAAGGCTCCTGAAATCTCAGATAGGGTATAATACCTTAGCCTTGGGGGCAAGACGGGCCATGAGAGCCGCTGCTGCATTACCAGCATTGTTCTCTTCTATGAAACTAATCGTGGAGTTGATGACAAGGAGGGTGATAATTCCCACAAAGTCTTGCCAGTCCGGAGGCTTCCCCTGCAAATGAGTGCAACAGAAAAATCTAACAATAGGGACAAAAGGAAAACGAAGGAGAAAGTAGCTGGGGGCTTTGTCCAGCGGGGCTGCATGTGAGGATTCATTAAGAGGACTCATTACTCAGAAGTCAGAGCTCACTCACCCCACCATTGGCAAGAGCAATAGCCATAATTGCTGCGGCTTCCATGACCCAGGAAAGGGGATTCCACATAAAGCCCAGAAATTTCAAGAATTTGCTATCCTGCAAAAGCACTCGAAAGATGATTAACATCAGATGAAAATTCACATATTGCAGAGCCAAGAAATACAAGAAGAGCTATAAGCCACTCCACAGATGAAAGCTTACCTTCTTTTCCTCCAGCTTATTTTGGCCAAAGATGACCAACCGCTCCTCCGCATCACTGGAGCTGAGACCAGCCCTGCTACATCTCAGATTCTCAAAAACCTCCTCAATTGGTATGTTTTCCTGGTTGCAAGAAAACACAAAAGCTCAGAGTTTCAAGTCATGCCAAGCAAAAGGAAAACACCATCAGAAACATAATTCAACAGAATGCTTCCAAGCTCCCCAGATCTGTTACCAAATCAACTGTCTCCTTCAGAACACCCTCAAGAACCTCACTTTCAGCCATTCCTGCCTCTATGCTAGTATATCCCGAGCTTCAAACCCCTGCAACAAAAAGTCTCAGATCAAGAACACCATGGCAAGGACCGGAAGAAGCTCAAGAAGGGCCTAAGATGAAGACCAAACACCAGAACGCCCAGGTGAAAAAGACTAGTAGAACTTGAACCGAAATTATCCTACCCACCTATTCCAAATCTGCACAGAAACAAAACAGAGAGAAGAACGGCTCGGCTTGGAGTGGGAGCAGTGAGAGTGCGTTACGGTTTAGCAACAACGGTCCACGTTCTTTCTACCCTCGGTCCTCGCTTCGCGTAAATATATACGAGTATATCCGAAGGCCCTCCGTGCAGAGCAGTGTGCTCCATCGAAATCGATTATGACACTTTACCCCCTGTGGTTCATATTATGCCAACTAAGCCCCTGAGTTAATGAATTTCATGAGTGACATCAATCAAAATCCTTTGACCGACAGAAATGACAAAAGAATTCCTTGGCTAGAATGCACAAATAGAGTCCTTTATGATTGCAAATAAGGCATGAAGCAAAATCCCACCAAATTTCTAATTCAAAATCCGCATATAACATGTATTTTTTTCGTTCTAGGATCTAACAATTTCGAGTACTCTAAGTTGAAGATAGGTCAAAATTTGTGTTAATTCATAAAAATGGAGAGTTATTTGTGCATTTTAGTTCAAGATGGTTCGATTGTCATTTTGGCAGTCATGAGTCATGTACTAATAATACTAAGGACTTGATTGTCTTACTTTGGGAAGTTTGGGGACTGAGTTGAGCGCCGGATTTCATTTATACTATAATATATTTTCTTTTGACATACGTCTTCAGTTCGTTCAACTTCAACAGCTGAAAATTTCAAAAAAAAAAAAAAAGAGTAATTTGTAATGTGAATTTTCCTAGGAACGGGATTAGTTGTGAAATTAGGAAATCCCAATCCCGTTGGTCAATCCTGAATTTGTGGTCTGAAAGTAATATTGTGGGATGAGGAGGACATGATACCAACTGGTTGATGCATGCTGCACATGGTCTACCATGTTGGTTTCCTACCCCAATTACCTGTGGAAAATCAAACGCTAGCTAGATTTGGAAACGCAAAACAATGGCCAGTCAGAAAAAATAATGAATAAATAAAAATAAATAATTTTTTTTAAAACGCAACAATTATTTAAAAAAATATTATCAAACAAATAAAATAGTAAGAGTTATATAGAGGAGTCATATGAGTTTCCCAGGAAAGAGGAAAGTATTATTTTACTACTTTACAATATTACCTCCTCAAGGAATGAAATGCAATTAACCCTGGATTAAGCAATTAGAGTAATGTAGGTGGAGGCCGGTGACCAGATTTCATGACTGATACAGCATTATTAAGCAATTGTGTTTGTCTGTGATGCCTGCCGACCGTGGAGTACTAGATTAATTAAGCTAAAGGCCTTTCTACTTTGCCAACTCACATGACATGACATGAGAGTTACACCGAAGTGTTTGTGCACCTGTCGGTACCTGATTCTTTGCTTTCTTCAGAAAAGGAAAGTAAAAGAAGAGGATAAAGCCTCATGAAATAATACTATCATTTTTATTTCTGCTAGCTAATGGATGGAACAATTTTTTTTTTTGAACAGCAAACAAGATTTTTATTAAGAACAAAGACAAAAACAAGAAGAATTGCATTACTGCCCAGATATAAAGCGATAAGAACAACACAAACCAACCACACCAAACACAGCGGCACACAACAAAAGCCCCTAGAAAAAATTTGCCAGCACCTCCCCTGAAAACTGGACATCTAACCACCCCTGCAAACTGGAAATAAACACATCCACACCCACAGAAACAGGAGAACACCAAAACCGCTAAACAAGACAGCGCCAAAAGGCTTATTACAACATTTCTATTGCCATAAGACGGGCAAAGAACTAATCGGTCCATGAGATTCGAGCTTTGAGTATTCTGCCGCAAATCCAAAGATATGAGAGAACCTGAATATCAGCAAAAATCTGAGAGGCTCGCCATTGGACATTTTTCATGACAAGGTTATTGCGAGCTTTCCAAATCCTCCAGGCGGTAGTGTAAACAATGCCTTGCCACACTTGTTTAGCTTTTGTGTTAACTCGCTAATGGATGGAACAATAGGTTAGGTGGGTGTCTATTTACCACATATGTGAAAAAGCACACACCATGAAAATGTCAAATTTATCCTCTTAATAAATCTCTATGAAGGGTGCTTTAGTCTTTTAGTTTATTAGGTTAGTTAGTTAAGTTAGTTAATTAGTAGTTCATTTAGGTAAATGTTTTTCCACATATGTAGTTAATGCCAAAGGATTAACATTAAATAGAATAAAGATTGGAGTTAGAGTATAATACCTGAGAGGTTATCTGAGAAGGTGGGCCTCCCGAAGGGCAAGAATCCGGACATGTTGGAGTGAAGGGGGGCTCGGCTAGGTTGCTTCGTCATGTTGCTCCTCTCCCGTGATCTGCTCCGCCGCCGAGGTCCGGATGTGCACTGTACAATTCTCGACGCCCAAGTCGGTATTCGCTTCACAAAGTGGCCGAGGCACGAAAAATTGAGAGTAAGGTAGGGAATTCTGTCTAAGTTTTCGTGTCTAATTTAGGCGAGCATGGGAGTATTTATAGGGCAGGGAGGTATGGCGGAGATGCGAGCGACGGTATGGGTAGGGACAGTGTCACCCACACACCATGAAAGGATCTCAGTATCCCTAAGTCAAGAGTGGCGACTTAAAACCCCAGCAGTGTCCCAGGTTTTATGGCCACAACGCAGCGCCGCCAGGCCATGCCACGGCCAGCCTCTACCACCACGTGTTAAATAAACTGACTCAAACAATAAATTTCCGTAAAACGTTGTGAGCAGCTTTATGGAAGGAAAAAAAAAACACACGATGGTAAAATGAAGAAAAAGGTTTAGATTATTATTATTATTATTATTATTATTATTATTATTATTATTATTATTATTATTATTATTACAGTAGCACTAGGTATGGAGGATCCGGAATTTATCGTATATTAGCAGCACGTACGGACGAACCAACGGAATGATAAATCAAGAACATGCGATGTACAAGACAAATTAATTAATTAATTAATGTAGAAGGAAAATTCAGGGAATAAACTAATTGTGAATCCAGAACGAGCGAGTTTTTCTCAAACTTGAACCCACAACAATAATATTGGACGTAATCATAACATTAATATTGGCATCCTGTAACAATTAATTGATGCAATGTTCAAATACGTCATTCATATCACAGGTACCAATGAAAGCAGCAAGCTAGCTAGCTTGCTAGGAATATATATATATATATATATATATATATATATATATATATATATATATATATATATATATATATATATGGCTTGGAGTGGTTTTGGTTGCTACATATATGTTAGTGTTATTGAAAGCACAAAATAATCTGATGGATTGATGATGAGCAAGCATGCAACCTAGTAGTAGTTTTTCGGAGATTCAGAATATTATTATTATTATTATTATTATGTCCCCACCTATGGATTACTCACTCACGAGTGGAGCAAAAGGTTGTGTCATTTTCATGTTACAATATATATATATATATATATATATATATATATATATATATATACATATATATATACACACACACAAATACCACTAGTACGTAGTTAGCTTTCAAAAAAATACCAAAAACATGAATAGGAGTACTCCACTTCACACACAACACAAGAGATAACACAACCTAACACATAAAGTTTTTTGTTTTTGTTTTTATTTTCACCATCCATATCATCTTGTATTGTACTAACTCCATTTCATACAATTAAGAGAAGATATTGTTGATTTTCAAACTTTTATTTCACTTTATATTAGAAATCATTATCATAAGTGTTTTTCTTTTTATTTCCACCACCTACAGCTTCTTCAATTATACTACTACACAAAGAAGTTTTTAAAATTGTGTTTGACTCAAATTTTTAGTATAAATGTTTACATTAAAAGTTTATAAAATTAATTTATGTAGAAAACTAGAAAATTCCACTTGATATTTCTATATAAATATTTGTAGTATATACAAAAACGTTGAAGGGAACAATATCAAATGGGTAAACTCATGAATAATTCATTAACTTTGATGTGTGTCATATTTTTGTTATATTTTAAGAATTCGTATGTGATTCATAATTTAGCTTACATTATTATTTTAAACAACTCTTCCATTACATTTACTATTCAAATTATTGTTAAATTAATGGTATTTATTTGAATGTCTATAATTAACATCTACAGTCGATTGACACCTAATCACCAATTACAATTACAGAATTCAACTCTCGCGCCAAGCGCGTACATGCTGATAGTTAAGTCAATACCCAATTAAGTGGCTAGCTAACCAATATCAATTTGTGATAGCAGGATTTGGTTGATTGCATGCGGTATCTTGTGAGATGAGAGAGAAACTTAGAGAGAGAAAGGGTGGAGGAAACCACCCGGGGTGGTCGCACGAGCAGAGATTGTGGAACAGGGCAAATCTTCTTTGCATGGGTTCATCAACGTAATTGACAAGAAGGGAATTAGTCTGCTTTTTCACGAATTTTCCGTCGGAGTGGTCTCGAGGAAGTATGTGGAAACATTTCTCATTGTTTGGGAAGGTCATTGATATTTTCGTACTCTCAAAAGATCAAAACAGGGAAGAAGTTTGGTTTCGCGGATATCAAGATGCTAAGAACGTGGAAGCTCTAATTTCAAAGATCCGGAAGGTAGCGGTTGGGGTGAACGTTTGGTCGTCAATGTGGCCGTGTTCGAACGCTTCAGAGAGGAGACAAGTGTGACTCAGTGAGGCGTTTGAAGATAGATGTGGCAAGATCAACAGGGGATCGGGCGGCGGTGTTCGGGATAACTTTCCTATTGGTTCAACGTCATTTGACCAACTTAACTTTCCCATTGTTCATTTTAATCGTGGTAATGAAAAAAAAATCCTTGAATTACGTACTGAAATATAATCCCATTATACATATTTTTCTATATTGTTTACTTTAAACTTTTCATAGATTTACACAATTCCTAATATAGATTACATCTTTTTTTCATCAAATATGGAGTACAATTTAATACTCTAATGCATTTCAAATTTCACACCAAACTTTTAATTACAAAGACTTTTCCCATCAGAAATGGAACGTGTGTGTGTGTGTCTATATATATATATATATATATATATATATATATATAAACACTAACGGAGAGAGGAAACGCCGTATGTTGGTGTAGCTAATTTTCTACATAAATAATTTTATCAAAATTTCATTAATGAAAAATTAAATTAATCATTTTGTTTATAATTTTCTCTCTTACAATATTACACCAAATTTAAATATTTAGAAATTCTTTAAATTTGGAGGTGTTTAGAAAGGCAAATTTTGGGTATAATTCCCCTTTTGCCTTCAATTCTTCTGAATTTGATTAGTCGCTGCCCAATTCTATTTTGTCAAGTGATCGGGGTTGTCAAAAAAGAGAATAGCATAAAAAATCCGGGATGAGATTATAATCATCCTGATGCCTGGCTGGCTGGCTGGCTGGCTGGCACACTGCAAGGCAAATGAAGAAATAATGTTGAAAGAAACAAAGCACATGGGTAGTGGGGCCCGGTGTTACGGCTACCGTACGGACTTGTACCTTTCTCTTTCTTTCTCATTCGATGAACGACGGAGAATTCAAAAACACGCCCACGCATACTGTTAATTTTTTTTAAAATTATTTTATTACCATTATTTTAGATAATTAATTAATTCTAATTAAATATTTACATTATTCCTATTATAACTCCCTAAATCATACTACTACTATATCATCTTCCTAAAATAATCTCTTAACTTGTAACCGATTCACTCCCACCTAACCCACGAGTCACGTATCCCATTTTTATTTCCTACCTTCTTTGTATCTTTCTTCCTTATTCTTTATTCTCGTTGCTCTTTTTCTTCCAACTTATCCCGCTTCATTCAAGCACCAAAATCAACTCGGTCCCAATTTTATTTGTCAGACATTTTTTTCTCGTGTATCGTCATTTTCCTCCTTTTTCTTCATTTTCTTTGTCTTCTTCAAATTATTCGTTTTCTTCCTTTTCCTTCAATTTTATATTCACTCAATGATGCATGCATCTAACGGTGACGTGTTATGTTGTCTGATGTATAAGGTCGGGGTTTAGTTTTAGCTAATCAGTTGTTTTGCCGGCAATGTATATTGTAGGCGATTATGATGACGGATCTGAAGAGTCCGAATTTAGATGGAGTTACATATCAAAATGGAGGAGAGGTGACACTTTGGATGAAGGTTATTGATCATGCGTCTATGACGTATGTATTATATTTTATCGCTATGTATTTGACGGATCTGAAGAGTCCGAACATGCTGATCTTGGTAAATTTTCACGTAGTATTATATTTTATCTGATGTTTTGCTGTAGACCATCTGATTTTTAGTATATAACGTATGATATTCATGTTTGATGA
Source organism: Stellera chamaejasme (assembly GCA_024586325.1). Taxonomy (NCBI): domain Eukaryota; kingdom Viridiplantae; phylum Streptophyta; class Magnoliopsida; order Malvales; family Thymelaeaceae; genus Stellera; species Stellera chamaejasme. The sequence goes on along the minus strand of CM044982.1, from coordinate 3,442,108 downwards.
AGGAAATCACGTTCAAGATGCTTAAGTCTTTAATGTTGAAGAGTCAGAGGATGTCATGATAGAACGTGATAATACCAGACAAATTACTCAAAATAGCAGACATTTGTTCATTAATACAAATTCTCATACAAATAAAAACTTAATAGTTCATGAACCATTCAAATAAAATAAGATATCCACCAGACGTAGTTAATGCAATCATTAGCCATTTACATCACACGTACACAAAGTGTAAGAAATCGGCTCCCATGACTTCAGACTAATAGACCTATTAATCAGACATTCACTATTCATATCATTAGACAATGCAGTTTAATTAATAACTCACATAACATTATTGCATATAATGTATCAATTATATCAGACAATTTATCAAAAAATTTCGTACAAAAACATATACTTGACACAACTAAAAAATTATACTACATTCACCATATGAAACATCAGACAACTCATGCCTGGGACGCCGACGAACGATACTCTAAGGGGTGTCCAAAACATAAGACATTATTTAAAAATTATCAAAAAAAAAAAATCTGACGATTCCAGTTATTTTTCACTAAAAAAATCATCACTTTAAATTAATTCAAGAGACGGAGCTATGCATTATATCGGGGGTCATGGCCCACCCCAAAAAGTTACTTAGATACCTTCTACTCATATAACACTATTAAATTAGGTAATAATAATTCTTTTGTATTTATTTAAATTATATAAGATCTATTCAGCAAATAAAATGATAATAAATGAGCCCAAATAGTTGATCCAATTCATAAAATTATTAAAATTTAATTCAATAATTAAGTGAAACTCTTCCAGTTTTCAACCCAAATGAAATCCACATTTGATCATATCTTATGTAATTTAAGCTTTTTGTCTTGCTCTGCGCTTCCGATTAGGGGTGAGTTCGAGCCGAGCCGAGCCGAGCCCGAGCCTAGCAGGTTCGAGCTCGAGCTCGTGAAATTCGGGCTCGGCTCGAAGGTTCGTGAAGCTCGAGCTCGGTTCGAGCTCGAACGAGCCCGAAAATTCGAGCTCGAGCTCGACTCGAGACAGGCTCGAGCTCAGCTCGAATGTTTGTGAAGCTCGAGCTCGTTAGGCTCGCGAGCTCGGCTAGGCTCGATTCGGCCCCAAACGAGCTCGCGAGCTCGTTAGGCGCGTGAGCTCGGCTAGGCTCGATTCGACCCCAAACGAGTTCGCGAGCTCGTTAGGCTCGCTAGGCTCGTTAAGCTCGCTAGGCTCGTGAGATCATTAGGCTTGCGAACTCATTAAGGCTCGCGAACCTTACGAGCCGAACGTTTCGGGCTCGAGCTCGGCTAGTATATTATTCGAGCCTTGAAACCGGCTCGAGCTCGAGCTTGAGGCTCGTGAGGCTCGGCCCGACGGCTCATTAAAGCTCGAGTTCGGCTCGGCTCGAATCGTTACTCACCCCTACTTCCGACTGCCTTTGCCTCTCCTCTGCTCCGTTTTTATCACTCCATTGCTAAAACTGGCCTTTGCCTCTCTTCTATAAGCCGTAACTTTTATTTTTCTTTTCTTTATGTGCAGTGCGCTTGCAACAAAACTGGTCGGTAGTAATATTTAGTTGTCCTTTTTAATCTTTTTTTTCTCTATTTTTTATTAAAATATTTTTTCTTCAGAAGTCTTTTTTGTTATCTATTTTCTATTTTTGTTTTATTGGTCTTTTACTCTCAAATTTTCCCCTTATTCTTAACTTATTTTTCTTTTGTTTCATTACTTATTGTTCTTTTTGTTTCTTTTTAATAAACAATTTTTGTGTATTACTCTTGCATCTGTAAACATGTTCATTAGCTTGATTGAGTAGTTTACATATAAATAAATTTTGGATGGTCATTTCTTAGCTCGTACTATTATTTTTGTAGTCAAGAAGTTTGACAATTTTTTTATTGGGGAATGAGAGAAAAAATAGAGACAATTTTTTATTGGGGAATTTTGACAATTTTGACAATTTTGGATGGCCCAAGGCGATGGCCCTAACAACATTATCCTAAACGTTTGATAATATCATTTTCTCTTTACCTCAACGTTATTCAAGCTCCTATAACATTTTATTCAAACTTTATTTAAATAAATAATTAATAATTTCCCAGTCCAATACTCCTTATGTTCCAGCTAGCCTTTATATTTTTGAAGCATTTTGACATAAACTAATGCTGTTTGTAGTTTCTAAATACTACTCTCCTATCCCATAAAAATTACAGATTCTTTTACTGATTTCACATTATTTAATCTAAGATTTATTTTTATAAATTAAAAAACATGTAAAGTTAAATGATCCATATATTTCTCATAATTTGCAATTTAAACTTTCAAGATATATATTTTTTTGAATTGTTTCCCTTATTCATCTTAATAAGATTTGGAGTCAAACACTATAACTTGAAATATCAAAGTCAAACACAACAATTTTTACGAGACGGAGGGAATATAATTTATCCAAAAATTTTGATTAATTATTTCTAATACTACCTATGTCCCTTTTTAATTGAGACGTTTGACTTTTGATACTTGGTTTGACTTAATTTGTAACTAAAAAGAGTTTGTTAAAAAAATTGGAAAAAATATTTTTAGAAACTAGACTCCTTGATTTACCTTTTTTATATAAATTATTTTATATTATATAAAAAAATAATGAAGAAAAAAATTCATAGATTAGATGCTGAAAATGAAACGTAATAATTAAATTGAAATGAAGGGAGAAAAAATTTATACCAAACAAAATATTGAAAATAAATGCACCAAATTTTCATAAATGAAGGTAGTATATATTTATAAAGTATACATCTCAATTTATCTTTTGTATATGGACTATTTGATTTTATAGGTTTGAAGGGGAAAATTAAGCCATTAAATGCTAAAAAATTAGAAGTAACAGTTTTTTATGAACGGAGAGAATATATTCATTTGTAAGTCTATGTTTGACTATCTTCAATAATATTTGAATTATACTATTGTCTGGGGAATTTTGGTAATCACATCAAAGATGTAGGATTTTTTTTGTAGATAGAGAATATGATATTTTCAAACGTTTAGGGGTTGAAATGACAGAGCTTCAAAAGAAATGTAATGTTCGGATATTAAAGCCATAAGAAAGAAAAAGAAACTGTTCCTATAATGGAAGAAGATCACAAGTTTGAACTACTGTTTATATACATGATAGAAGATCATTTAGAAAATCATTATAACTATCTGCATGTTGGATTAGTTCAAATTGTTTTAAAACCTCTAACTAAAAATGGTTTAAACACTTCTGTTGTTATTGCTTTGAGATCGGTGGCGAAGCTAGGATTCAAAGTTAGGGGTGGCGGGAACTAGGGGTGAGTAACGAATCGAGCCGAGCCGAGCTCGGCTCGAGCTCGAGCTTTAACGAGCCCGACGAGCCGAGCCTCACGAGCCTCGAGCTCGAGCCGGTTTCGAGGCTCGAATAATATACGAGCCGAGCTCGAGCCCAACGAGTTCGGCTCGTAAGGTTCGCGAGCCTTAACGAGCTCGCGAGCCTAACGAGCTCGCGAGCTCGTTTGGGGCCGAGTTGAGCCTAACGAGCTCGAGCTCGCGAGCTCGTTTGGGGCCGAATCGAGCCTAACGAGCTCGAGCTCGCGAGCTCGTTTGGGGCCGAATCGAGCCTAGCCGAGCTCGCGAGCCTAACGAGCTCGAGCTTCACGAACCTTCGAGCCGAGCTCGAGCCTGTCTCGAGCCGAGCTCAAGCTCGAATTTTCGGGCTCGTTCGAACTCGAGCCGAGCCCGAATTTCACTCCCAACAACAGATCATTGTTTCTTACTACTTCTGGAGCTTTTTCTTCAACATTAAAAGCTTCACTCCTCATAGGTTGAAGTTGAAGTTCCATTTCTGAAGTTTTCTTTTGAAAGAAAGAAAACAACTTCATTGTTTGCTAGCCATAATCGAAACAAACAACACTTATCATGTGTATGTATACAACATTAATATTGATAACTAAATCCGTGCCCGTTGATCCAATTCTCAATGGTATCATCTAATGATAAAGCAGTTTCAACTTTGTATACTAAGTTATAATCCCATGAGTGGGCATTAGCTTCCTTTCTTTTGTCATGCAACAGTTGTATTCTAAGGATAAAATGAGTTGTATTATATAAATGGTATCACATCAATTGCCAATCCCTTTCTAAAGATAAAATGAGTACCGACTTCCTAAGCACGTGAATTTATACCATATACTCTTATATCCCTCTTGTGCTTAATTTATAGCAAGACAAGAAAAAATGATGTATGTTTCAGACTATTGACAAGTCTTGGTTTAACCCATGCTTTAACGGTTTAACCGTCCATAACCCACTTCAACACTCAATAGGGGTTTTCAAACATGGATAAAAAGAGGCGAATAACGCCACTATTCGCCTCTTTTTATCCGCGTGAGTAAGGGAAGCATGTTACACAGTTTGTGCTCAGGCTTGTGCACAGCGCAGATGCACTGCATGCGCCTGTTGTGCAGAGCTTGTGCATGCGCCTTACGTGCACAAGTTGTGCACAAGTTGTGCACAAGCTTGCACAAGCGCCAGGAGCTTGATGTGCACAAGTTGTGCAGATTGTTGTGCAAGCAGGACAGCTTGCGCATGAGTTGTGCACAAGCCCTCAAAATAGAATTGGGTTGGGCAGCAGGGCGTACACGCGAACAAAATAGAATTGGGAATTGGGAAGGCAATTGGGGAAAAGAAGCTTCAATCCCTTAATTTTTAAAAATATACATTATATACCCTATCGTTTACAAAATGTTGGGGGTGGCAAGTGGTCACCCCAGTCATACAATAGCTTCGCCACTGTTTGAGATATTAAAGACATAACAAGTTTATTGATTCCTTGTTAGGCATGGTAGAATCAAGTTTTTGTGATAGATCCATATATTTCAGTTGTCATCTTAATTTCACGGTGTCCTTACAAAATCCACATATCATGAAAGTATAAACTGCTAATATACTCACTTCAGGATTTGATATGTTAGAAGGATCTCAGAATCTAGCCCTTGTATACATAATTTATTACAAGGTGATGACAACTCAGATTGAGCCAAATGCTCTAGAATTTGATACAAAGGGTGAAACCCTTTTAATATAAGCTAATGCTGAGAAAACTAATGTTGTTCTTCCGAAGCCCATAAGATGGAATGATATTCGTCTACCTGAAAGATGGGTAATGCATAATGAAAAACCTGTTAAACCAATGAGAACAACAGTAGTGGAAAGAATAGTAGAGTTTGAAAATGGAGAAATCAAGATAAAATTTGGAAAAGATAGAATAACTAGAATGATCAACTTCTCAGAAAATCTCATAGAATTCATACTAGGACATCATGTTCACATGTGCCAGAATCAGAATATGAGAAAGTAATTGGAGGAGTAAGACAATCCGTGAAACAAGTTTCTCACCCTGTTTATAAAATGGATTATGTTAAATTAGAAGAAGAAAAATAATCCAAATTAGTTGAGGATGATAGAATTAGCTTCTCAGATTTTGAGATAAATGTGTTAAGAGAACCTTTCAGGATAGACTATGATGGTTTGAGAAAAGATTTTGGATCGAAAGAAAATATGATCAAAAGAAAATGGTTTGGTGATAATTATACCAAGGAACAAATAGGAATAATACAAGGACATTGGTATAAAAGAATTAGACATACTATTGAAATTCTTCGAGTGGTTTGTTCCAATTTTATTTAAAAAGATGGAATAATTTTGGCTGTGCTAGAAGAAACATAGTATCACACAGTAATTAATTAATCAGAGTTTTTTTTTTGAATTAATCGGAGTTAATTTGGGATGACAATCAGCTTTCTTCTCACATCTTGATTACGTGACACGTACACAACCAGCCCAACTATTTTACGACAAAATTAAGCCGCAATACATATGTGGGTGAACACTGGTGGGGAAGCGGGCCACTTTTCCACCATTTCTCTCTTACATTTTAACAGGGTTATTGATTACGTATAGTTCATATAATTCAGGTATAGTTATCATAGTTTAAAGTTATTTTTATAATAAATTTTAGTTTATGTATAGATTTACAATGAGGAGTATAGTTTAGGTATATCCGGCACAATTTACTCCAATTTTCGTTGATCCAAAATCAATTAAATTTGGTTATTTAAACTTTTGATTTTATATGAGTCCACAAAATCGACACATGTCAAAATTTCAATTTGAGACCGTGCATATCATTCTCATTCTTAAAGTACTATCTCGGTTCTTTTTTTATTTTAATTGTGATGATTGATTTTTGATATTTTATTTGACTTAATTAAAATTTCGTAAATTTCAATTATAAAATTATCTTTTACTTTTTTTTTGAAAAAATGGATATGATATTTGCGAGTACAAAAATGGGGAAATTTTTTAATTTTTTGAATGCTTTCTTTGCGAAGTGTTGGAAACTTAGATTGGAACAGCGCTTTTAGATTCGTGGGCAACCTTGGTGTTTCCGGGAAGTACTAATAATGGACGACATCCTTCAACTCCGCACCACACATTTTCACCCTTCTGGAACCTGGATCTTTGTCGAATCTCTTCACATGATTCTACAGCAAATTCCTCCAAACAATTATTTTTTATGTTATATTAATCACTATTACTCTTGTAAACCTAATTCATTAGTAGGATTATATAACACTTGTAAGTAGCTAACAGTAACAATAGCTCCTATAAAATAAGTTTTCTTCTTCCAATTTTATAATTATGCAAACATTTAATGTTAAAAAAAGCTGATCGGTCAATGTTTTCATTTTTAGCTAGACATAGAATTATTAGAGCACCTACAACAATACTAGTTACATAATTTTAAGTTAAATTGTAGTCAAATGACAAAAAAAACTATTTTGACTAGTGATTTTAATATTGTCACGACATCAATAGGGGGGCTCAAACATGAGAGAAGTGCAAAAACAAATTCAGTGATTTTCCCCGAAAATCACCGTGAAAAACCCCGAAAATCACCGTGAAAATCCCCTCCCCCATTCTCCTCCCCCATTCGCCGGAAAGCAGCTGCCCAGGCAGGAGGGCCGCCGGAAGCATTGCTGCCTCGCCGGAAAGCAGCTGCCCAGGCAGGAGGGCTGCCAGAAAGCAAGCTGCCCAGGCAGGAGGGCCACCGGAAGCATTGCTGCCTCGCCGGAAAGCAGCTGCCCAGGCAAGAGGGCTGCCGGAAAGCAGCTGCCCAGCCAGGAGGGCCGCCGGAAGCATGCTGCCTCGCCGGAAAGCAAGCTGCCCAGCCAGGAGGGCTGCCGGAAAGCAAGCTGCCCAGCCAGGAGGGCCGCCGGAAGTCACCTACAGCAGCTCCGAAAATTCACCTGTGGCCGGAATTCACCTCCGAAAATCACGTTGAAGTGATTCACGTGAGGTCCGCATGGTGAGTTTTTGGCAAATTCATGGTGAAAATGGGAAAGTGAAAATTTTTTAATTCACCCAAAATACTCCAACTTTGAACCCCCCTAATGTTAACTATTATAGGTAGTCATATTTATTATTATTTTGAAATCAACCACATTTATTTTATGGCTAGCAATAAATTCTCTTTCTTCATTTCCAAATTTAGAGAGCCAAATAGCAAAAGCTATTATGGTTAGCATGATAGTTAGTATTGTTGGATCAAAGATTTGTACATCTTTTCTATTTTTACTAGTTATATAATTATATTTAATTTAGAAGTGTGATAGCTAGTATTGTTATAGCATCCAAATCTAGTGTATATATATATATATATACACACACTTGATAGGATTTAGTTTAGCTTGTAGCAATCTAGACTCTAAGGGCCGGCCACATTTATTACTACTTTCTTCAGCATTACATACTAAGTTGCCTACAAAAAAAAATGTCCTGAGTTCTTAAAATCAACTTTATTATCACTATTTCATCTTCCTTCCCACTCATCACTCGTTTCACAAAAATAGCCTTTTACAAGTGATTTACTAATTTTTTTTATTCCATTAGCATCTACTATTAATATATAAACAGGTTCATACTGAAGGAGGAGCCGCCACGTGTAAAATACATTTAATTATTTAAAAACAAAAATCGCTTTTATGAAGAGACCTATAAAAATAAATGACTGAATTTCATAATTTTTCAAAAATGCAGATAACAACAAATGAAGAGACCTATACAAATATACTATTCGAATATAATAAATCTCCAATGTAACTTATCACAAAAATTCGAAAATTGAGGGTTTAATTAGAATCCATTTGAATCCATCATGATTGGCTTGAGAATTCTCAAACTAAAAACATGACACTGCTCTATGAAGTTGGTTTAATTAGAAGAAAAACCGAAGCATATCGGTGAATGAGTTGATTCACAATCCATCCCACAATTTTCAAAGGAATGACTTTAACTTTCAACTATTCCGCGTGGCCTATGAATAAATATTGTGCGTAGCATCAAATTTGCACAACTCTTTTGTGCATATAACACTATCAGAAGAAGTTTAATACCTCCTTATACATGCAGAGTTCACAGAGAGGAATAATGCATTGAAGCAAAAATGGAAATCATACCTAACACCCATCACCAACAATCCCGCATCACCAACAAAAATGTCATAGCCATCAAAAAGGTAGTACGACTGATGAGAGGTTCATCATATCGTGAATGATCGAGTTGATTACATTTAGATGCTAATGTGAGTATTTTAAATTTTGTTTTGATTTTTATGAAGTAATAATTATTCAATTTATAATGTGCGATATTTCAAAGTATTATAATATCTTACAGAATGATCACATATCAGCACGCGTGTCCCCGGCACTTGAAAATAAATTTCGTCCATTGTTAAAGGAAGGATTGGTCTATAACATTAAAAATTTTGCGGTCGGTAAGGCACCGAATTATATGCGACCAATGTCATATGTGAATAAAGTTTATTTCACCAGATATACAAATGTTAGCGTTGTTGAGGATGATACGACTGACATTCCTCAACATAAATTTGACTTTGTCGACATTGTGGATTTATCGTCCAAGTTTCCATGAGAATTTATGTTTCATAGGTGGTATGATTTAGTCTGTTTATTTATATTAATTTTTTGGTATAGTTTATAATCTGTTTAAAAGCAAATAGCAAAAATTATTTATTGCGAGATGTTGTTGGGCGATTAATCAAACCGACGATACCCGTGAGAAGAGTCTGAAAAGTGGTAGTTTATCCAAGCTACAATCTATAAGTGTAGTTGATCAAAGGTATGTATCATTTATACTGTATATTATTTGATGACATAGAAATGAGATTTTTATTCCTAAACACGTATACATGATTGTTTTGCGCAGCGGTCACGATGTCGATATAATGTTTTGGGGTGACCAGGTTAAACTTTTACAAGGTCTTGCAGATATTGATTTAGATGCATGTGTGGTAGTTGTTATCACTACCACTTATGTTAAGAAGTATCAGGGTATGTACATATGATCTATGGAATTGAGTGATTGATATGTAATGGTGCTTATTATGTTTGTTTTGAATTGTATATCGTAAGTTTCATTTATCTCGCAACTTGTGGGACAAAAATCCATGTCAACATTGACATTCCAGAAGTGAAAGCTTTACATGACTTGTACGTATTTTGTATGTTTTATATGTAATTATTATTTTAACATTCAATTGTTAGTCATAACATCATATGAATTTCAGGTTCGTTGTAAATGGAAATGCTATCACTAATCGTATTGCTGAACGAACTTCAACTATTTCAACGAGCGGGACGACTGTTGTTATTAAGCGTGCCATGTTGCGTCAACTTGAAGCCATTCGGTCTTTTGGAAAATCACTTGTATGCGTTTGTGTTTTGTATTTTCATATTTTTAAATAACATTTTATCATGATAATGGTTTGTATGATTTTATGCAGATAAGGAATTTTAGATGCAATGCGATGATCATGGGTGTTAGTCTTGGTTATCCACTATGGTACCTAGCATGTCGGGTATGCTTGAAAAAGGTATTCGAATAAGGTCCTGATTATTACTGTAAGGGTGTAATACTATAGTCCGTTCTGCAATTCATCGGTATGTTCGACAACGCTTATGTATGTTAATTATATTGATTTATTATGAGTATATCTAATAATGTTGATACGACTACACGTGTATTTTTGTTAGGTATAAAGTCAAGTAATAGTTATGGACACCGGGAGTCAAAGTTCATAATGTTTGATAATGTAGCATGCAGACTTTTCAGTGTGATGCTCGGACATTCGCAGTTATGAAAAAAATGTAAGTGATGGTTTGTCAATTCAAATATAACACGCGCTACGTACATGCTCACATTTATTCGTAAATTTTCATTTTACATGATAAAGCGTATATAGGAAGCGGGACGGATGAAGTTGGAGAGCATGTACGAAAGTTTGAAAGGAATGAAATATGCATGGGATATAAAAGTCACCGACTATAATATCACAAACAAACGCTCAGATTTACCGTTCGGACATTTTCTCAAATTGATTATGCGACAGATGGTCGAGATGCATTAGAACTCATCGAATCGGTAAGTATGTATGCCTTGTGTAATGTGTCATGTAATAAATACTAAGTAATAATATTTTTCATACATAATAAAACGTATTGCATTTCGGATCATAGAGACAATTACAAGAAAAACGTTTATTACCACTAAAACGTTCGGCAGATCAGGCTGACGGAAGCAGCGATAGCCCTAATGATAGGTATGAAATTTTTATATGATTGGAAAATAAACTATGTTTTAAACACAACTACAGTTTGGCTATATTATGGTGTTTTGCTGTATAGTTTGCATTTGTTGAAGAGATTGGTAGTGCGGTGTACTTGATAATATAGATAACATTGGCACATTAGAAGTACATGATGGTAACGGTGTCGGAGAATCCAAGTACGTATGTTGCATCTACTACTATTACTTATAATATAATCTTTAAAATGTTATTAACTTTATGTGACATGTATTTGTAGGGATGAACTTTCCCAGCATCCAATAAACACATTAGGGATTATTGATGAGCCATGTAGCAATGACGAGATGTGACCGTGTGCATGTACAGGACCAATAAGATCCGTTCGTGTTTTCAATATTCTGATACTCATATTTGAAGTTAGGTGTTTTCTTTCATGCCTTGACATGTGTTATGGTTTTTCTTTTCATTTCTAATCGTAAATGCGTTTGTGAACTAGATTCATAATAAGCTTGAACGCTTTACTCGGTTGGTCATCGATCCTTAAATAACATAGCATATGGGTTACTTATGTAGGAATTTATACAGATACGCCGATAGTATAAAGATATAGACGTTAATTCTTTTTACCCCGTCCCGTAGGAGGGGTATAAGCTAGTTAAGAGATGAATTTGAAAGAACACACAGATTCAACTACTTTCACAATTCTCCGTATCAAAACAAAATTTACTCCCTAGTACCATAAGTTTTGCAATGTTTGACTTTTAATGTTAATTTGATTTTAATTTATCTATATCATATTTGTTAGAAAATTTTTTTATAAAAAATACCTCAATAAAATAGAAACATCACATTTTTCATCTCAATATATAAGTTTTAAAATTATAATTCAAAATGACATAAAAATAAAATTATAATTCAAAATGACATAAAAATAAAATTATAGATTAAATGCTGAAAAATAAATGTAAAATTTTTAGGACGGAGAGAGTAGAATCTTTTGAGGATGTGGTGAAGGTAAACGGTGTGAGCAAGTTGAAGGACCTGGATTCCACGGCTGCTAAAAGTAGTTTTTAACAAGGTTCTTGTCATCTTGATCCCAACGTTATTGGATTCTCTTCCTCATCTGTTTTGCTCACAACCACTACCGCCCCAGAGGATGTCATTGTCAAAGACCAAATCTCATTTGATAGAGTGCGAAGATTAAGGGTCTCATAAACTCCAATTTTAAAATGACCAAGAAGAAAGATAAAATATTGTGAATCCAAGCTATAAAATACAGTAAAATACAGTAATTAAGTTGGCAGTTGATTATCCTGTAATAATAATAATAATAAAGAAAAAGAATAAGAAAATCATTTCTAATGTATGTAGTAAACCTAAAGGCTAAAAGGCTTGACCAGAATGATTCAAAACATGGCCTGCAAATAGCAATCAATCTTTGAACATACATACATAGCCCCTAAACTATAGAAGTACTACTTGTTTCTCTCAGCTCCACACAAGTAAAGTAGCTAGGGAATGGGGCAATAATAAATTATCCAAATGAAGTAAGTAGGAGAGGAGTAGTATTTCATTTCAGTGGCTGCAAAAATACAATTCTGTTCTCCTTCACACAAGAAATATCATCATACTCAATAACCAACCCCCTAACCTATATTCTGCACAAACACAAACGCGGATATTACAAAGTAAATCATCAATCAACAGATGGTAAGAAAAGAACAACAACAACATACAAAAACATGCCTCAAACTATTTATGCTAACACTCCCCAACTCCTAACTGCATGCTCTTTTGTTTTGTTTTCTTTTGTTTTGTTTTGCTTTGATCCCTACTGCTGCACAGTTTATGTAGCCATGAAAAAACAACCTGCATACCCGCCGCAGGCTCCTCATATTTTATCGATCAAGCGCAGATAGCTTTTGGTTTTTGCGATACTTACAGTGGACGGTACCTCATCAAGTGACTGAGATGGAGAAGAAAAATAGGCAGACATATGCAAGAACATGCAACTCCCAAGTTCAGACAGCAATAGCTTGCCCGGTAACGGCATCATGGAGCTGCAAAGAGCCATCTTTCATTAGGTTAAGGCTCAAGCTCTTAAATCTCTCCCTCGAATATTGTCGAGAAGCCTTTCTCCAGTCAGTGCCAGCTTTCATCATCACCACAAACTCATCATAACTGATGCGTCCGTCCTAGAAGTATAAACCAGAGGAAAATCAACGGCATGAAGATTAACAGCAGTATACTTTATAAACAACTTTTCCTAATGAATATCCCAAGTCCATTTCTCTCTTCTCTGTGTTCTTTCTTTATTTTTATCTTTTAAGTATCAGGCTGATGGCCATTACCATGACTCTTATCCTTTTCAATTCATCCTGCTGTTCTGATCACATGAAATACTGAAATGATTTTTCGCGAAAATTATTGGGGAGGAGAAATTAGGTGGAAGGCTTGCTTTGTGCTGAAAGTGATGTAACATGGAAATCTGACCTTATCGGTGTCCACTTCCTGCATGATGTCATTCACTACATCAACATCAGTTTCACCCGACTCATCAGCTAAGACTTCACTCAACTCCTCCATCTCGATATATCCACTTCCATCTTTGTCAAAGAACATGAAAGCTCTGCGGAAATGTTCGTCATTCTCCATCTTTTGCAAGTGAATTGTTACCGCCACAAACTCACCGTAATCCAACACTCCGTTACCATCGACATCCGCCTGCAGAAATTCAAAGCAAAACTTCATTCAGTAAAGCATACAGTTCAAGCTAAACATGCAGAATTTTGCCAAGATAGGAGACACTTTTGCTAGAGAGCCTTTCACTAATCCTGAAAGTAGAGCTGGTTCTACATCAGATAAACACATCTACTTTTGGCATTAGTAAAAGGCGCGGTGAAAGATAAGGATAAACTCTTTATTATCTATCGCAGCTTCAGAATTGAAGAACCATCCTCAATTAGTTATTTTAATGAATTTTAAAGATCTATCACATGCTGATATGCACCCCACAGCCTGCTTAACTGCTAAAGTTCTATATTAGTGAATTTTTTCAGCAACTATTTTCTGAAGTTACTTTAACATGGAACAATAAGTAACACGCAGAATTCTCTAACAAATTCACAATTAAATCCTAGAGCTCTGGGCTTTGTTCATTTTTAAATAAACAAATCCAGAGAGAGAGTGGTCTTCTTGTGAGATAACTGGAAATTCAGAAAGCCAATGAACCATACAAGCCACAGGGGAGAAGAGAAGCTGGTCAGTCTATCTAATTTGTTCTAAGTAGCCAAGAACTCTCCATATCACACAAAATTTAACAGCACAAAGTGACTTGCGGCAAATAATCCAGTTTATCAACAATGTCTGCATAAAGTCTGATTAAAGGGATCAACCAAAGCTAGCATTTTCTTTGATGTCATAGAAATCAGCCAAAACCATTTATTGGAAGATGCAGCAATAAAGGCTGTCTCTCCTTCACTCTTGCTCGCTAGTCAAGAACACCCAAAAACAATAAATTTCTGATTCAAGTTTAAAATGAACATGAGATTATTTTCCTGAAGATTTAACAGAAACTCCTGTTTAAAATTCAAATGGCCTTTCACCATGTAATTCCGCAAAAGAGATCAATTTGGAAAAGTAGTTTTCACCATGTAATTCCGCAAAAGAGATCAATTTGGAAAAGTAGTTTTTACATGTAAGCACAAGTAACCAACACCAGTCAATTAGTTGATTAATAGAATGTACAGTCCCAAGGCTGTCTACTTGTGCTTAACAATATTATTAAGAAGAAGACCCGCATAAATGCGAAATTAAATTCAAAGGAAAAGAATCAATTTAGTTGAGAATAGAGAAACTGTGGTTTACCACTTCCATCAACATCTTCATCTCTGGTTCAGCCAACTTTGAACCAACTTTTCGAAGCCCAGTCTTCAACTCCTCATATGTTATTTTACCATCATTGTCAGTGTCCATCAGTGCAAACATATCTCTGATAACTTCTACCTCTTCAACAGATAAGTGCTCTGCAATTACCTGCAGCATTTCATGGAAGAATGCAAAATTAGTGGTTAAATATGCACAACTGTTTAACAAAAAAACCTTTAACTGGAACCTTCACACAAGCCACTGAAATGGTTACCCTCAGGGCTTTCTTTTTAAATCTGTTCATCACTGAGAACTGTTTGAGCCTTGACCTCACTATATCCCCAAGAGGAACATTAGGAGCCTTCTTCGCATTATGTAACCATGGGTGTTCTATCCGGAAAAAAAAAGAAGGCCCTAATTAGATACGATGTCCCAAAGCTTTAGCAAGCTTAATAAGAGTGCACCAACAACTGAAGCCAAAAAAACAGAAGAATGTTGGAGAAAGCTGCAAACAGATCCACAAGAGATTTCACTTCTGAATTTGCATAGAGTTTATGTACCAAAGTTGCTCAGCAATTACACTCTCAAAGTTTCAAACCATCATCTTTAAGTGAAGAGAAAATTGATATACATAAAAAGAAAATAATAGATGGAAGAAGTAGAACAAATTGGGTCAATAATGCCAATTAATAAACCCAACATCCTCGATTTCCATGATGGACAAGTTTCATAGATGTGGCCTACACCAAAATAGAAACTGGCATGCTTAAGTAGCTCATCATTAAGAAGCAAGAGTGCATTAAAGCTTAAAACTTGCAGATATATGGAACTGCTAAGCAACTCTATGACAGCTGGTAACCAAACACATCCGATTCAACAGGAAAATTCCACAATCTCAAGATAGTCACTAACATGGCATACAGATGAATGAACATCAGAATGAAATTTTGTATCACAAGGTAAAAGTGAAACCTCACCAAGAACTTGTTGAGCAGTCAACCGCTTTTTTAGATCTGGCTCTAACATATGCCGGACAAGACTCTTGGCACCATCTGAAATCTGAGGCCAGGGCTCCCTTTTAAAATCGATTACACCCCTCAATATTGCAAGAGCAACACCTTGCTCCGTTTCTGTCAGAAACCATTGAAAAGAAAACATAAGAACCTGAACCAACTGGACCTGATTACTAAACCTAGAAAATCTTAATGATAAAACAAACAAGATACCAGCCCAAAACGGAGGGACTCCACACAGCAAAATGTAAAGTATTACTCCAGCACTCCATACATCAATCTCTGGTCCATAATTTCGCTTCAAAACCTCAGGTGCCATATAGTACGGACTCCCAACAATCTCCGAGAACCTCTCCCCTGCAGATGAAATAAATTAATGATCAAACTTCAATACGATGATCAGCGACAAGTAAAATCGCAAGTCTGCATCTGCAAGAAGTATATTCTCAGCTCCCATTTCTCAAAACTTAGACCCCCCCAAAAAAATAACAGCCAGTAGCACTACAGAAAAGCCCAATAGAAAAGTGCGAAATAGACCAGAGAAAGAGAGGAATCCTGGATCAAATAAAGGGAAAAGGGGGGGGGGGGGGGGGGAAGCAGTTAACTTTGGTCACCTGGCTTGAAAAACACAGACAAGCCGAAATCGATCGCCTTTAAAGGTGCATGTTCTTTCTTGTTGGCAAAGAGAAAATTCTCCGGCTTCAAGTCTCTATGAATAACCCCATTCTCGTGGCACATCTTCACGACCTCGGCAATCGTTCTCGCCACGTTCGCCGCAGCTCGCTCGGTGTAATGACCCCTGGCCACAATACGGTCAAAGAGCTCTCCTCCCTCGCAGAGTTCCATCACCAGATGGACGTTTTCGTTGTCCTCATAAGTGGCCTTAAGCTTCACGATATTGGGGTGGTCAGGCAAAGTCGACATTATCGCAACCTCGCGTCGAACATCTTCAATGTCGACGGCAGTCCGAAGCTTACGCTTTGAAATGGACTTGCAGGCGAGGGCCTCACGGTTCTCTCTGTCTGTGCAGAGGTAGGTGATACCGAACTCGCCCCGGCCCAGCTCCCGACCCAGTATATACTTGTCGCTGATTCGAGTCCGGTGACTCATTGGAATCACGTCTTTAAGGACCCGGATCGGGGCCGGAGACGGAATCTGCTCGGCATACGGGTTGGGTTTCCGGTCTCGAGTCTTCTTCTTGCCATGGCTCGACCCGTCGGATTTTTCGTCGGCGGTTGACTCCGGCCTAACGCACACGTTACAGTTTCCCATGGCAGAAACTCAGTCGACAGAACTACACAAAAGAAAAGAACTTTTAAACGAAAATTGCCCAGAACCGGAAAGAGGGTTGAGGGGGTGAATGACTGGGCTTCAGGCACGGCGGCAGCGGCGGTTGGTGTGGTAAGAAATTGGGAACGCGCATAGAAAAAAGTGGCGGATTTTTGAAAATCTGGAGATGGGTTGATTAACTACAACAAACAGCACATAATCTTGGAAAAAAGTGGAAATGATTTGATAAGAATTATGACGGGTTTGGTTTGGTTTGGGTAACTAAATAAATAAATAAAGTCGTAAAAGGTGATTGAAATTAAATCGAAGGAAGGATGGTTTATTGGTTTTGTTAATTGCGGGGGAAGGAATCTTTTGGAAAATGATTAACTTCCACTAAGCTGCGATTTTTGGAATTTCAACTTCCCCGGTCCATGAGTTTGCAAAATAGGAACAAAATAATGGTAAATTATTCAATAGTTGCCTTAGTTATATACCGCAAAAATTTTATTAAACTTTAAAATTCAGCTCTTTTTTCCAATTTTTTATTCAACTTCACTCTGATTTTTAAATATTATCTATATAACAATTCATGCTAGTAGATTAAATTCTACCTTTAGATACGAAAGAATGGTCACTCACCTAATACTCCCTTTGTTTCCGGTTTCAATTTGTTTTCAAACCATTAAAATATTTTTGTTCTAAATGAAATGATATTTTTTCACTTTTGTTTTATTTTAGTCTAATTTTATCCTTATAATGTACTTATTTAAAGAATTTATGGAGTGGGTTGGAAGATGTTAGAATGTGTTTGAAAGAAAATAATTATGAAAATTTATGTAAAATGAGTCAATAACCAAAAATAATACTCCCTCTGTCCCAAAATTATTGAAACACTTTCCCTTTTTAATAAACTTTTGTACATGAATTTACTCAATTATCTCTCATCACTCTCTTCCACCTACCAAGTCATCTCAAAATCAGCTCCACCTAAAACAACGTGCCCAGCCTAAACGTTTCAAAAATAATGGGACGGAGGAGTATTAATCTATTTAAAAGTACCAAATCAATAAAATTTTAATAGGAGAACATGTTCATGTTCAGTTAACATTTCTCAAACTCTTTAATGCCAAATTGCCAACGGTACCCTGTCCACATAGCGGTGTCCAACTAAATAAATACTACCTTCTCCAATCAAGAAAAAAAAATACTAGCCTTCTAGAAAGTAGAAAGTGGAGACAAGGGAAGGGAAATAACTAAATGAGAATAAACATGACAAAAAAAAGGAGAAAAAAATAAATTAAAATAAATTTATAGTATTTGGCACCATCTCTAATCTGGAAGAGACTTCTCTGCTTGACTTTCTTAAGCTCCAAATGAGCGTAAAGTAACGCCCTTTCCAACTCCATTTAATTACCAGGGTGAAACCTCTTTAACGGTCCCTCACTTTAAGTTATTGTTTGATTTCGATCCCTCATCTTTTGGTCATACTATGTCAACTTGTTGAAGACATGCCATGCATGCGCCACCGCCACATTAGATCCTTATAGGATAAAATATCTCCTAATCCCCTGCAAATTTCAAGGATCAAATTCATAAGATGGAATTTCATGTGAAATGAGTTAATGATAAAATACAATTTTAATCTACACAAAAAAGTTAAAAGTGACAACACATTTGGGACAGAGTGAGTATTAACTTCCTTTTAACAAAATACTCCAACAAGTGCATGCAATATATATAGTTCTTGGATGGTTAATGAATGGTTTACGATAAACTAAACATAGTTTTAATTAGACCAACCTCCCCCCAAAGACCCAAATATCCCTACATTATTAGTTTTTTTTTTTAAAAGACAGGAGCCAAATGTACATTATTAGTTACTACTAGGTTAAGCAAAATGACAGGAGCCAAATGTTGGTATAGGATTTGTGTAGAGTTTGGTTCACTGGCATTGTACCGTTTTTTTTTCTTATTTAACAAATATGTAGAGGTTAACTAGTTTAATTTATGTTTCTTTATCTTATGCATGTATTCCACGAAAATTCCAAACAAAAAAATGGCACGCAAATTTATAAAAGAAAAGAGTTTTTTTCGGGGGTGGAGAAAATCAGTTTTGGAGGAGTAGGAATGTGAGAGGGATAAATTTGGGAGAACAAAAATATTAGATGGAGACTTGGTCGGCAGCATGAAGAATATCAGAAAACTGAGTTATCTATCCACTCCTACTTTTATATGGCTTTGCTCACCAACGACCGAAAATTCCACTTCAAACCCCTCAAGTCAACAAACCATTTTCCTACGAAGAAGTAATAAGAAACGGGCAAACTCCGTAAACAGTCCTATTTTTTATATCTTTGATCTATTATGATCTCATTAAAGTTTTTAAATTTTGAATTTTTTATCCCAATGAGACCTTTCTGTCTAATTTTGCCGTTAAAATGAATGGAATAGTGTGAAATATCTATTTTGTTCATCTATTAACTGCTATAATAAACCTGAGTAGTTTTAAACTAAACAAATCTATTCTGATTTTTTTTTCTAGATTTACACATTAACCCCAAATTGTCATTCACCATCAATTTTGCCATCTTCCTCGTCACACTCTTCTTCACAATCAAAACCTCTCCACCCCACCCGCTCTTCTTCACCGATTCATAATACCACCTCTTCCCCTCAGCCAATCCTTCTCCGCCACAGAGCACGCCGAATTCATCTGTAGATCATCCGACCCGCTGCTCGCGGGAATATGTACTCAATAAGCCTGTCTCGCTCCTCATTCATGAAAAATGGGTGGGTCAAGGCCATACCCACAATTCTTATTCTGCCCATTGCTTCAATTCCACATCTCATGACGGTATTGTGCGAGATATTCGCCCCGATGAGAAGACTCTTCCGAAATCGGCATAGTCGCTAAGCCACGCCTCGGGGCCGGTTTAGTTGGCACGCAAAGCGATCCATTTGGTGGTAGCCCAGGCGTCGTCCTAGGCGGCCGGAAGCGAGTGCTCAGGCACCAGTCTGTACTCAATCGAAACGACGAGGACCTTAGCTTTGTGGACGAGGGCGGACAGGAAATTTTGGTAAAAGGGAGAGAAGGGAAACTTGACGCAGAAGGCGCCGCCGTGAACAGAGGAGTTTGACGTTGGGGTTGGCGGTGGGAGGTAGGAAGAGGCTGGCAGATAGTGGGGTTGGTTGTTTTGATTACCTCTATCACAGTTTACTGAAATCAACAATTATCTTCCTAAATTTTCAGGAATTTACAAAAACCTTCTTGATTGATTATTGGGATGTGAAAAATAACATCCCGATTAGTTTAGGGTCAATGCGTAAAATCTAGAAAAAAAATTTAGGTAAAATCATTTAGTTTAAAAATTGAGGTATATTATAACAATTAATAGAGTGTTAAAATAGACATTTCACACCAATCCGTCAACTTTACCAACTAAATTAGACAGAAAGAACTCGATTGAATCAAAAATTCAAAATTTAAAACTATAATAAGGCAAAAACTTACAATGACCCCTAATAAGTAAAAAAAATATAAAAAATAGGACAGCAATTGGATTTTACTCATTAGGAAACAAAACTACCAAAATACTAGAAGTCAAGTTAGCCACTCTACTAAGAGTATGTTCTTTTAATAAAAAAAACAAGTAGTAAAAATGTAACAATTATTTGAGTTTAGAAAGGAGTTTTATGAGAGAAAAGTTTTGGAAAATGGTAAATTTTTTGAATTGTTTTTTTTTTGTTAGATTTTAGTTAAAAACCTAAGAACAATTTTTCAAAACCAATTAACGTTTTTTCTATGGACATCACCATTGATGTGACTTAAAATTCTTCAATTTGTAATTAAAGTGACCAAAAAAGGAGTAAAGTAAGTACTCGATTGGAGCTTATTTAGTTTTGACTCTTTTGACCTTTAACTTTGTGAAAATAAACAAGCGGAAAATGGAAGCTATATCATCATCATACTTCTCCTTGATTGGAAGTCTCGAGACACCAACACATGTTCGGAGCCACCGTTTTTACAAGAATATATAATAATGCTATTACTCAACATCTTTTTTTTACAAGAAAGGCTTATTTCATTAATGATAAATCATTATAAAATAAGTTGTAGTCGACGAACTAAAAACACCCAGAATGAGTGCAAATAAACATTCAGTAAATATGAAATACTCCACATAAATGACATTACTTAAGAAAACCAATATCACTACGATTAGGCTCTCTTTGTCTGGCCTCCAAATGCAAGCAAATCATGAAGATGGTCATGATCACTATGGCGGAAAAAAATGAATCCGGCTTCTGGTACTCCTACACGTCCAAAGGCTAGATAGTACCGGCGCACCGGCGCACCATAGTGGATTAAGGAGAGAACTAATCGCAAAAGTAGTGACAACCAAAACAACTCACCTACATGATAATAAACTAAACAAAACAAAACAAAAGTAAATGAAGTTGAAACGAAACAAAAGAACCTAAGCAGAGGGACCAAATAAACAAAAAAAATTGAGATTTGTTGACTAACCCTGCCAACAAATTCCAGAACCATACAATCATGACTCTAGGTAGAGTGAGGCTGCCCTCAACCCCGCCGAAGATCACAGAGAGCCAAACCGCCCACCACCAGAAACACGAAACATAGCAACATGCCAGCACAGCGGAGCGGGCCCGCACCCGGGAGATCAAAATGGCGGCAACAACAAAGCCACACACCGGGACCGGTTGGTGGAAACGACGCGCCTGGGTGGGAAAAACGGTAGCACTGGATAGCCGTTGCGAGTTGAGGCATGAGAGAAAGATCACGCGAAGAGACCGCAAAATGAACCAGGCCAATCATGTGATGAGAAGGAGATCACCTTAACGATCCTAACAGCTTGGGATTCCTCGGTTGTCATAGAAATCGAAGCCATCCTGGGTTTGATGAACTCAAGCACCATTGATGAGCACCGGTAGAGACGAAAGAGGAGGACGAGACAGGTGGCAGAGAAGGAGCCGAAGGATATTACTCAACATCTTACGTACTTGTAAAATTGGAAATTTTTCAAAATTAATGTAAAATTTAGGAGGGAAAAAGATTCAATGAAAATATTAATTTGATATTAATGTGCAAAAACAATAAAGAAAGAATTAAAGTGATCCAAATTAAAAGGTTGAAATTTTAATATTGATGTGCAAAAAAAATAAAAAATAAATAAAACGACCCAGTAATAATGTGCAAAAAGAATGAAAAATTTTAAAATGACCAAAATTATAAGATTGAAAACATTAAGTATTGATGTGAAAAAGAATGAAAATTATAAAGTGATTCAAATTAAAATATTGAAAGCAACTGGTATTGATGAGCAAAAAGAATATGAGAGTAAACGTCAAAAAAGAGAGGAAATATTCCTTAACAAATACTCATAAAAGCAAAAAAATAAAAATAGAAGAGGATGAGGTAAGTAAGGGTTATTGTGGATTTGATTGTAGGGATATATAAATCCCAGATAACTATTCATCTAATCAAATAAAGTTTCTAATTATCTATCTATGTATAAGTAAAAGCGAATGAGACGTGAAAAAATGGATAGTAGTACCGAACTATAATTACTTGAAACTAATAAAAAAGTCACTAACAATTAAATAGGGTCAAGGAAAATTATCATTTATTCCATTGACGTATGATATAATCTTCAATTTTCTTCAGGTTTGATATAATCTTCAATTCTAAAAAAAAAACCACGAAGTATGATAAAATCTTAATTTGTACGCTGACCGTTAAACTTTATGGAATAATGCTCTAATTAGATCCTAAAATTTTTAACCCTACCAAACTTACTCCAAACATTTTTCACATTACAAATTTCCCCTCCCGGCCACCGATCTCTCACGTTCGTTGCTGCATTGTGGTTGCCTCCACTCGAACCACGCCCGATGGCCCAGCCTCGCAACATTGACCTCTCTCTTCCTCTCCCAAACCCGATCTCAGCCGCTGCAAACGAAGAGGACGACGTGGATTGAACGATCAAGGGAGGAGGCTGATCGCGATTCTCCTTCACGACAGATCTAGAGGAGGAGTCTTACGATCGGCGGCAAACGGGCTCACCAGTAAGGAGACTTTGCAGCATATATAAGGTGATCAGGTCGAGGCTGCGTAGAGGTGGTTAGTCATTAATTGCTCGAACAGATTCCAAATGAAAAGGAAGTTGAAGCAAAAAAAGAAGAAGAAGAGGATTTTGCTGGTCACGAAGATGACGAATCGGGTCATATCATTTTCACAAAGAAATAGTAGTATGTCTGGTGGACTGCAGGTAGAGAGAAATGGATTTTTGGATGATTTATTTTTTCTTATAAAATTGTTTAATGATTTTCAATGTGTTGTTTGATTCATGGTTTTTGGACTTCAGTAGATGGCCTGAGTTAGGCCTCTGGTGGACGTTTCCTTGAGAGGGAAGAGGGTCTTCTATTTTTTAGAGGGACACATGGAACAAACAAGTATGTTTATGCTTTGTAATTTCTCTCTCTGTGTCTGTGTGTGTATTGTTTAGGTTTTATGTTACATACCAAACTTCAGAGAGAGATTAAAGGAGGAATCAAGAAGAATAGTCATGAGAAGACAAAATAAGAAGAGAAAAATTAGAAAGTTTTAGAGAAGAGCACATGATGGGTGGTGGGCTGGGTGGGGAAGAGGGTAAAAATGTTTGATGATTAAATTATTAGGGTAAAATTATCATGGTTAAAAAACTTGAAGCCTAAATTTTGTAGTTAAAGCTAAAATGTAACAACAATTCTAACAGTAGTTGATGTTCAATAGGGTTTTTGTAGATTTTACTATCTCTCATGGGATTTTTTTTTTGAGAATTTCAAAAATGCAGAAAGAAAATTGAAGATTTCGATAAGGTCCGCATGGAAAGTCACCAAGCTTGTTATTATTATTCACTCATGGCTTTAGAAATCGTGTGTCCACACTTTTCACCATCATATATACTCAAAATTAATTGAGGTTTAAGGGATAACATTTTGCGTTTTAACTTTGTAATCAACAAAGTAATCAACCAGATTGAGATAACTTTTCCCGCAAGTAATTATTTTAGCACATACTAAAAGATAAATATTAAGTTAGTTAAAATGCCTGGTTGACTTCAAGTTTCAACGTACAGGCCGGTGGGCAAATCGTTTCAAATAACAAAATCTTATATATGGACTAATAAAGCACTCAAATAACAAAATCTAACCTAGGATGTATATCATAGTTTTAAATCTAGTCTCGTCTCAGCCAGTATACTGCTATCCTCTCGGTACCGAGATCGGCCATGAGACGATACTATTTATGTCAATATCACCTGAAGTTAATACCCTTCCATCCCAAAAAATTTGAACTCTTTGTTTTTGAATATCTCAGTAACATTGGAACATTTTATTTTAAGAAAATCTTATCACACGAATTGTTATAATTCCTTCAACTTCCATTTTCACTCAATGTATTTTATCTTATATATATATATATTCATTACCATCTAATATTCTTCTTAATCTCATTCGTTGTAATAAAATTGTAACATTATAAGCATGTATATGCATGTATCAAAAAGAGAAATAAAATTTGTGGATCCCATTTTGAAGATTGGTCGGAATATTGAGGGTAAGTAAAAGTGGTAGGAAACAATTTTTTTAAAGAGAAACTTTACTATTAATTGTGGGGAGAGTAATTAATCATGGTAAAGAGAGAGTAATCAGATGATCTGTAGTACTTTGCAGCTCAACCGCAAGAGTAACATTATTTCTTTCCCTTCTCTTAACTCCCACTCCTCCCTTTTTACTTTACAGAAGTATTTTTTTCAAAGAGCCATTTTTACTTGTTAAGTTGCTTAAAATTCACATTAAAAACTACATGGATAATAACTCTATTAAAATAAAAACTAGTCATAATATCCGACTTCGTCACGAGTTTACTTTTTCAATAAAAAATCAATCGTGTTAATACTAACATGTTAATATAAAATAATAACATTATGTTCGGTGAGAACGATACTTTGTTTATCATCCAAAAAAATGAATTAAAAATATAATAAAGGATGAAAAGTACATGAAATGATAAAGAAATGTCTTAATCTAAATTGGTTTAACATATGCTTAACTATATAATACACTTGATTTCTAAGATCCGCAATTAGATTGTTTGATTGCAGGTCTGACATAAAATAAAAATAAAATGTTTCAATAGAATAAATTAAAAACAACATGATAAAACTACTATATAATGATCTTTATGTAGTCGTGTAGATGATGCTCTTGAATATTTTTCAAGTTAAGGCGGATGAGTTCTTTTCTTTCATTTTTTGGGGGTTTAATTGCCTTTCACTACGTGAGGAAGCCCACTTTCACTGCGCCGTAATCGCGTTACGGCGCGATGAGCTCCTCGCATGAACGAAGCTGCGTCGTTGTGGCGATCCGTTATTCTGCGGCCTTAACTGCAGTTCGGCCGCGATAAGTGCCTCGTGCTCCACGTGCCCTACCTACCACCCACCCTATCTGCGGCCATAATCTGCGGATAAGGCCGCAGAGAGCGATCTATAAATACCCTCCATTTCCTTCCACTTCATTTCAACCGCGTAACAAATTTCTCATCTCTCAATTCTCTGAAGTTCTGGAGGAAGTTGCGGTACCGTCGATTTCAGGTGTATTATTGAGGTAATAAATATTTTATTTTTTTATTTATTTATGCTTATAGAGTTTTTAATTCAATTTAAGTTATGTATGTAATTTTAGTTTATTTTTAAGTAATTTAATTAAATTAGCTGAGCCGTAGTTCCTGTCTATGAAAACTTGTAAGAATATATTTTTTTACACTTTATTTCAATACGTTGGAATAACGGTGTGAAATAATATATTGTCTGAGTTTTCATGGATTGTCCAAGTTGACGGTTTGTAAAAGTTTACTATCGGTGTATTAAACTTTTATGGTTGTGTATGTAAAACTGAGCGGATTACATAAGTTTCGGTCGCATTTTCGTCTTGTTCCACGTAATACCATTGCAGGAGTAATATTCCGGAGAAATGGTATAGTGTGGAACTAAGGCGAAATGCTTGCCGAAATTTATGTAATTACGCTTTACGTACGCAACGATAAAAGTTTATTCACTAATAGTACTTTTATGAACAGGATAGGACCCATGCACCTGGATCTGGATTAGGCGAAAATGGTATGTGAATATTAATTGTGCATGTTTATTGTTTTTATTGATGAATGAACGATCATATATAGGAAAGACCGTAAATGGGCGAAGAACGTGGTTGGATGTATCGGCGCTTTGAGGAAGGGACTCGCTATATAAGTGAAAGATTTTTCACCGGACTTCAGGAATTCTTGGATTACGCTTTTGTTGTTGCTAAATCGAATGGAGAAGAACTGGTGAAATGCCCGTGTACAATTTGTAAAAATAGATACTATTATGATCGAATTACAATTGGCAATCATTTACTGTTAGACGGATTTACACCCAATTATCATGTGTGGGATTGCCATGGTGAGCGACACGAGATTAATCCATGTGTCTATCGAGGTTATCGCTTTGACGAAGTAGCGTCGACATCATCAAATCGCGCAAGTACAAGTCGGAATACATAATTCTTCCGATGGTAGCCAAGAACGGCCGACTTACGAAGAAATGGTTCGTGACGCTTTTGGGTTTCATGAGCACTCTAATAATTTTGAAAATGATCGAGTAATGACGATGAGGACGTTTCAGCTCCCAAGTGCCAAACGAAAGGGCGCAACGGTTTTTGAACTAGTGGAGCATGCATCAAAACCTCTATATGAAGGTTGTGGTGATAAGTACACCAAATTATCGGTTGTAGCGAAGTTGTTGAGTATGAAAAGTCAACACAACGTATCGATGCCTTTTTCTCCGAGATGATCAGATATATCAATGAACTATTACCCGGAGGAAATTCGTTGCCAACAAGCATGTTTAGTACGAAAGCTATGTTGAAGGAGCTGGGGTTACCGTATAAAATAATTCACGCTTGCGAGAATAATTGTATGTTGTTCTACGGTAGCTTGACAAAGTTCTTGAACTTGTAGGGTGTGTGGAGCGGATAGGTATCAAGTGTGTGTCCCGGGTAAGAAACCGAAACCGAAAAAGGTTTTGCGATATTTACCAATCACCGAGCGGCTACAACGGCTTTACCACTGCCTAAAACCGCAGAGTTCATGACGTATCATATTAGAGCGAGAGGAAATGTATCCGCACTGTTGGACATCCATCTCAAGGTGAGGCTTGGAAACACGTCGGCGAAATGTATCCGGATTTCGCACACGAGTACCGAAGCGTCGATTGGGGTTAAGTACTGATGGCTTTAACCCGTTGTCCAAACAGGGCAATCGTATTCGATGTGGCGGTATTCATCGTTGTTTACAATCGCCGCTGATTTGTGCATGAAGGAGCCGTACACTTTCATGCCTCTGCTAATTCCAGTCCTCGATCTCTGGCCGTAACATTGGCGTGTTTCTACGTCCACCGATTGAGGAGCTACAAGTTTTATGGAATACGGGAGTGGAAACTTGGGACGCGCACCGTAATCAGAACTTTGTTATGCGAGCATGTTTGCTTTGGACGATAAGTGATTTTCCGGCGTACGGAATGCTATCGGGCTGGAGTACGCATGGAAGACTTGCATGTCCATATTGCATGGGTGATGTTAATAGCTTTCAGTTGAAGCATGGACGGAAAACCAGTTGGTGGGGCTGTCATAGGAGATTTCTACCACGTCGGCATGCTCTGCGTAACAATACCGAATCGTGGGGACAAACTGACCGTAGTCATCCGTGTGCGTATAAGTCAGGTCATGAGATCTTAAGGGATCTTAATAGGATTGTATTCCCGGCATTCGGAACACCGTGGGACAAAATGAGGGCTGACAAGTTTGGCGTTGAGCACAATTGGGTTAAGAAATCAATTTTAAGGAGTTGCCGTATTAGGCGGAGACTTGAGAGTACGCCACTGTCTGGATGTAATGCACATTGAGAAAAACTGTTTTGATAACATCTTCTACACAGTTCTGAACGTGAAAGGGAAAACAAAGGATAATGCACAGTCGAGACGCGATTTGCAGGAGTTAAATATCCGTGATGAACTGCATTTGAGCATTGGCCGGAACGGGAAACCATTTCAACCGAAGGCGTTATACACGTTAAGCGATGATCAGATTGCGATGATTTGCAATTGGTTGAAGCATATCGTTAAACTTCCCGATGGGTATGCCTCTAACATTGGCAGATGTGTCAATACGACAAACAACACTTTTTACGGATGAAAACCCATGATTGTCATGTGTTCATGCGAAGCTCTTGCCCGTTTCATTACGTGGTTTCATCCCTGACGGCATTTGGATGGTAATTGCAGAATTTTGCAAATTCTTTAGACTACTATGTTCTAAGGATATTCAGTTGGACGATGTGGAGAAGCTTGATGAATTGATCGTCGTAATATTGTGCAAGTTGGAAAAGATCTTCCCGCCATCATTCTTTGACTCCATGGAACATCTGACTATGCATCTACCTTGGCACCTGCGAACTTGCGGACCTGTCGGCTATTGGTGGATGTTTCCTTTCGAAAGGAATATGAAGAAGTTGAAAGCAAAATGTGCGAACAAACTATTTCGGAGGGCTCGATCATTGAAAAGTTCACGATACAGAGGTAGCTTTTTTGTGAGCATTACATGGAAGATAATCAAGGAACACGGGTGAACCCTCACATACGGAACGAAATTAGTTTTCCGACAGTTGTTAACGATCCGAGACTATCGATTTTCAGTCATCCTACAAGAACGTTTGGGAAGGCTCGGGCTCGAGATTTGTCTGAAGAAGTAAATCATGTCCAAACATACATTCTTCAGAATTGTCGGGAGGTGGAGCAATTCGTGAATCGATTTAACGAGCTGTCCCGCAACCGGTTCCCAGAAATGAACGATGATCTTTGTGGATAACTTACGGTGGCGAGTTCGCACGTTGGTTCAAGAATGTGGTTAGTTTGTGTTTATTTATTTACTCATTTATATTTGTTGCGATCTTAATCGGTACGAAATTTATATGTTGATTGGTAATTCTGTACAGGCCGACTCAAATCAGGCAGCCCTCCCACACGCACTATATGACCTGGCGTGCGGTCCTAGAATGAGGGCTAAATCGTTCCCAGGTGTCTATGTTAATGGGTACAGGTTTCACACAATACAACATGGTGAAACTAAAAGGACCGCGAATTGGGGCGTCTGCGTAATTTTAAACAATATCTGAATGCATAATTAATTTGGGGGTGAAACTGTAAGTTCCAAAGATGTTTGGGCTAAATTGTAAGTTTTTGCCGAATTTGCGTGGGCCCCACAATATCCAAATGCATAATTAATTTGGGGGGAAACGAAAAGTTCGAAATTGGCTGTTTGTGGGCTTCACTGCGGCCTCACCACGGCCCAACCGCAGTGAGCCAAATGGGCTGGGCCTCACTGCGGCCACGTGCGCAGTGAGACCGCAGTGAGGCCCAGCCCATTTGGCTCACTGCGGCAGTTGCCGCAGTGAGGCCGCAGTGAGTCAGATTTAAAACGGTTCGTCTTCTTCCTCTCACTTTCGGTCTCGGTGCCTCCTCGTCTCCCTCCCAAACCACCGTGCCTCCTCGCCGTCCTCGCCAAAGAAGCCGTCGCCGCCGCTTCCGTTCGTCACCGCCGCAGCGCCTCAGCCTCCCCTTGCCCCAGGTGAGTTTTATTTTCGAATTCCACGGTTAGTTTTTGAGTTTTTTGAGTTTGTTTCATTGATTTGTGTTTGAATTTTTGAGTGGAAATTAGTTTAAATCAATTGGAATTAGTTGAGATTAGTTGGAGTTTTGTGGAATAGGTTAGTTTGTGAGTTTTGTGGATTTATGAATTTTGTGGAATTATTTGAATTATTGAATTATTTGTGAATTATTTGTGAATTAGTGAATTATTTGGAGTTGAGATTAGTGAATTATTTGGAGTTGAGATTAGTGAATTATTTGTGAATTTTGTGGAATTAGTGAAATTAGTGAAATAGTTAAATAGTGAAATAGTGAAATAGTGAAATAGTTAAATTAGTGAATTTAGTTGAAATTAGTGAAATTAGTGAATTAGTTAAATTAGTGAATTTAGTTGAAATTAGTGAATTAGTAAATTAGTGAATTATTTGTGAATTTTGTGAAATTAATGAATTATTAATATTAGTTGAAATTAGTGAAATTAGTGAATTAGTGAAATTAATTAAATTAGTGAATTAGTTGAATTTAATGAATTAGTGAAATTAGTGAATTTAACTAAACTAGTTGAATTTAATGAATTACTGAAATTAGTGAATTTAACTAATCTAGTTGAAATTAGTTAAATTAGTGCAATTAGATAAATTAATTAAATTAGACAAATTATTTGAAATTAGTGAAATTAGTTGAAATTAATGAATTAGTGAAATTAGTGAATTTAACTAAATTAGTTGGAATTAGTTAAATTAGTGCAATTAGTGAAATTAATTAAATTAAACAAATTAATTGAAATTAATTAAATTAGACAAAGTAGTGAAATTAATTAAATTAGTTAAATTAGTGAATTTTTGAATGGTTCGAGATATGGCGGACACACCATCCCGTAGCCAGGATGCGTCGACAGGCTCGGGTTCACGTGGCTCGGGCTCACGTGGATCGGGTTCACGGACGCTTGATTTCTCTCGCGGGAGGCGTGGTCGTGGCTCTCGCTCATCGAGCCGCCCTGGACCGTCGTCCCAGACACCGGAGCACACCGAATCGGTGGAGCAGCCGATCCCTTCTCCTCGGCCCGATACTCGACTCCGCCTGGCGCCGACGTCACGCAGACCTCCCGCGCCTCCTCTTCCCCCGCCCGAGAGGGGTCCTGATGGGAGGTTGGTCGCGCACATCGGCCAGTAAGTTTTTAATTTTAAGTTTTCATAAATTTACTAATTTTAGTATTTTATTTCTGCACGTAACATTCAACTCTTATGCAGTTTGAAATGTGCGACGTCGAGCGTGCCGAAGGCGATCGGGCGATCGTCGCCCGGCAAGTTCAAAGGCTTCCCGCCTACGTACTCCGACCTCCCGCGGATGAGCAGGCCGACTACGTCCACAGATTCTCGGTAATACAAATACTAATTGCACTATACATTTCTATATACTTTTTAAAACTAATTCTATAACTAGTGACGTTTTGATGTTTTCTCGAACAGAGCGATTCGTGGACGGATAACAAATTCTGGAGAAGCTCCATTCCCGGTTCGCGGAGTTCTACCGGAACACCCGGGACAATATCCGGATGCGGCCCAGAAGAAATGTCCCCTCGATCGCGAGGCTCCCAACTACATGGAGTGGCTGGACATTCCTCCGCCGAGGATAGAACCTGCGAAGTGGAAGCTGCTGCTCGAGTATTACTGTAGCCCGGAGTTCAAGGTCAACTCCGCGCGGAACAAGAGAAATGCCAAGAGCGACAAACGACCAGTCTTCAAGTCGCATGGCAACAAGTCAAAGGCGACAATTTATGAGGAGATGGTAAGTTTTTAAAATATTTATACATAATTACGTATGTATAAAAAAACTTCTGAATACCTAACATATTTTAATTGGCAGTGCGAGAAGGCGGGACAGCGGCTGCGGGTGGACCAGTTCGGGGAGGACTGGCTGGGCAAGGAAAATAGGGCCTTGGTAAGTTTTGGTCGTTTTTTAACCATTTATATGTTTAACGTATTCAATTTATTATTCATTAACACAAATTTTCTTAATCTTAACTAGGAGGAGTACAAGAAGCGCTTGATCGAGAAGTATGGGGCGGACGGGCGTTCCCGATATTGATGAGGACATCTACACGGATGTCTTGGGCCCGCCCACGCGAGGCGATGGGTCGGTGTCCCGCCCAGCCTTTCTCAGCCCGAGCTGTTCGAGCAACCTCGGCCGTCGCAGTAATAGAATTGAACTTTTACCACTTCCATACCTTAGAAGTACATTCATAATAAGTATAACAATTTCAAAACGTAATTTTGATTTCAGCGCGAGATCGACTGGAGGAGCAAAGATCGGAGGGACATGGATGAGATCAGCGACCTGAGATGCGGGGTTGCCACTCTCGAGGACAACGCCGCTCGTGCGCGGACAGAGGTTGAGCCGAGGTGGCGGCCGAGGTGGCAGCCTGTGGAAGCCCTGGCGTACGAGATGACGCGTTCGACCGAAGCGGCGATCAGCATCTGGTCGGCGCTACGCAGGGGGGGACATGTCCGACTCTCCGACGTGCCAGAGTCTTTTGTCGCCGGATCATCCCGGCCTCCTCCACGTCACGAGCATCCTCCGAGGCCGCCTTCTCCGAATCCCGACCTCACCCTCCACTCCGTCCAAGATGAATATCACCCGGAGCCGCCGCGGACATCGGAGAACCCCCCGATCAACTTTTTTAGCAACTTCCTCAATATGGAAGATCAGGATTTTGACGATTTTCTAAATCAGCGTCCTCCGAACAATTAGAATTAGAATTACTGTAAATATTTTTAGGATGTAACCGGTTAATTATATTCCAGCCTACCAATTTATATTTATTTCAATTAATAATTACTTTCTTAATTAATTAACATTATTATTATATGTTAATTTACTAATTTAAATAATAGTTACTAAATATTTATAACAATTAATTTTTTTTCACAAAAAATTCTTTTTACTGCGGCCAAAGACGCAGTTCTGGCCGCGATGATTGATTGGCGCCGCCAAAATGGTTGGCAGCTTTCTCGGGCTTATCTGCGGCAATCACCGCAGTGAGGCCGCAGAGGCACCACGGCCTCGGCCGCGATGAGATCAAAAGCTGCCGACGCGTTTCAATCTGCGGCGTTCATCGCGGCCGCCGCCGCGCTTGGTACCACGGGCCAACCGCGCGTTTGGCCGCATGAGGCTGCCTTCCGGACGTAGTGTTTATACTACGTAGTTGGAGGCAATGCAGTAACGCCTGGGGCGTTACTATGGGGCCGGAAAGCGCAGTAGCGCCCCAGGCGTTACTCAGGGCGCTACCAGTCAGAGGCGTGTCGGAGCCAGTGCGCCACAGTAACGCCCTTGGCGTTCGTGGGCCGGGCAGTATTGGTAGCACCCAAGGCATTACTCATGGCGCTCCGGTCGAACTTGTCGAGAGAGTAGCGCCCTGGTAATGCCATTGTGCGTTACTGATCGTCTATTTCAAAATATTAAAATAAATTTCAGAATACTAAAATATTTTTTCAAATATTTAAAAATTTCGATAATTTACAAATATTAAAAATTAAGATAATTTACAAATATTAACAAAAATTATATTAAAAAATATTAACATATTATTTACGATATTAACAAAAATTATTATTAACTGAATAAATTTATTATGTGCACATAAAATTAATGATCATTTTTTTGATTAAGTATGTTCATATTTCTTTTAGAAATTCCCATTAAAATTAATGATCATTTTTTTGATTAAGTATGTTCATGTTGTCTTTTTCGGATTTGATAGAAAAATTCATTAGTTTCTAACCATGGAAAGATAAAGAAAATATAATTTTAAATAAAACTTACTCTCATTATTATTTACTAGTTTATCTAAAATAATGATAATAATAATATAAAATCCCATTATAGTAATAAAAATAATATAGAACAATCCATAATGACTATGGCATCTTTTATAAGTACAATACTTGGGAATCATGCAATATAGACAATTGGTGCAGTGGGGAGATACTTGTTGCCCATTTTCTCACCCCCCGAGAGCTGGGGTTCGAACCACACGGATGTGGGATGTGGAGGAAATTGCTCATAATTGGAATTTGGGATAGTAACGCCCTGGTAGGGGGGTGTGGCGCTACCAGGCCTGTCAGGCTTTGTCAGGCTCGGTAGCGCCCTGGTAACGCGTTTTGCTGAAGTAACGCGTCGAATGGTAGCGCCCTGGTAACGCCCTTTGGCGTTACCATTCGTAACGCCTTGGTAACGAAAGTGGCGTTACCAGCCCTTCTGCAAATACGTAGTGTTACCAAGTGACATTCACATCCAAACTACTGTCACACTGTCCACACCCAGACTTCAAACTCAAACTTGTCATTTGCCAAGAATGTATTGCCCTATTATACAATCACAAGGAAAGACAAAGAGACAATTACTAATATACTACATCATTACTTAATTATTTCTCAGTTAACAAAGTTTGGTGTAACATATGCATAGTTCAGTCACCAACCATTAGGTTTTAAACTGCATCAAAGAGCAAAAAAAAAAACGCATAAAATCAAAAAATCTAGATGGTTGATTTAAAAGGAGAGACATAAGTGCAAAAGCAAAGACGCAATTAGAAAAGTGGATAAGAAAATGTAACGATAAAATAAAAATATCTAATTAAAAAACACCATAAATTTTTAAAAATCATGAAACATTAAGCTTCGGTCACCAATAAAGATTTATCGTTGAACTCTCAAATTACATAGGCAAATATAGGGAATATTTCGGATACAAAACAGGAATTTGTCCATACAAACAATTTTAGAAAAAAAAGATTTTGCAAAACTCATTTAGGTATTCCAAGAGTAAAAATAACATGGAAGCTCGGCAAAATAGATAGAGCCCACTAAAAGCAAACCAAATTGAATAAAAAAACTCACTGTGGAAAAAGATGCCCCTACCGAAAATCATCAAAGCAAAATCTAATAACAACCACAAAAAATAATATAGGATAATCGACTAAGCACCAAACAAAAGTAAAACAAAACTAAACACATATGCATCGGTTTTTCCTTTCTTCAACTTTGAGTACTCTTTTCACAACCTCTTCTAATATCTTGATGGTTAGTATGAATGCATGGTGTAGAAAAGAAATAGTATCAATATTCTCACAAAGCTATAAAATGAAATACAATAAGGAAGACATCAAGAGAATGTGTAAAAAAAAGAAAATTATAATACTTTAGCTGAAATGGTATTCAAAGTATCATCTTCTGATTCTAGACATCTTCCACGGATAGAATGTAACTGTAGAGCATAATAACATTAAAAAAATTATAAAAGAAAATAGTTATAAAGCACACAGGTTATGATGGCGTAAACCTCTAGCATTTACTTAATTAAGCTAATATTCATTGTGTTGGGCAGTAGCTATTGGTACTAACAATATATGAAAATCATGATGTTTTATCTTTTAATTTTCTAAATTGTTTTTAGATTGAGCCTAGCACTCAAACCGAGCAACCGCTCCATCTGCAAAATTTCAAATGGCTCTTGATGAATACATGGCTTTAGATTCCTCACCATTTCTAAAAGAACACGATAAAGCATGCTTCCATTTCAAATGGCTCCACGAGTACCTAAAATCCAATACTTACATCTAAATTATAGAATAATCAGTAAACCATGCTTCATTCAAACAGAAACCTAACTCACCATAAAGCCTATTGTCTCTGCTAGTGAAGTAGCACCATGGCCTCGTTTGCTTCTCATCACCATATATGGGTAAAGACTCTGTTCTCAATTATTATACAATAATGGCCAGAAACATCATTTTCAATTGAAATTATCAACCAACCAATTGACAGTGCGGATAATAATAATAATAATAATAATAATAAAATAAACATAATCATAGAAGAGGATATTACTCCCCCTCGTCCTCCGATTCGCCGCCTCCCTACGTCGATACTCGCTCATCCCGCGCCGAAATGACACTCTAGATCTGGAGAAGTTAGTGATGGTTAATGGTAAGATCTCCACATCTGGAGAGTAGAGGTGAAAGATCAAGGAAGTGAAAATAAGTGATAAAAAAAGGATTGGGAGAGAAGAAATGATGAATTAATTGTGATTAACTGGGTTTCCAAAGGAAAATCAGAGGATGAAGATGTCTAAAATGGAAGAAAGAGAAGCGAGAGAGACACACAACAAAGAAAGTAAAGAGAGAAAAAGACACGATGAAAGAGAAAATTGTGTAAATAGGAAGAAATAATTATAATTTATGATAATTGATCTATCTACTATACTTTGTAGAGGTATTTTAGCGTAAAATTGGAAATATTAAATATATTAATTAATAACCAAAAAAGAAGGTGATTGATTGTAATTGGTTACATTGATATAAATGATTGCATTGATTGTGGGGAAAAAATTCAAATCTGATGTGGCGCTGATGTGGAGATGAGGTGACTTCACCAAATCTCTTCATTTACTTTTTTTTGGCTATTTATGGTAGTGATCTTGTATTAGTATATAATAGTAGAGGAAGAAATGAGAAACATATAAGAAGAAAGATGAGTTTTTGAGACTGAGAGGTTGAGACAATGAGAAGAAAGAAGAAGAAAAGAGAAAGGATGAAGAAGAAAGAAGAAAAATGTAAAAATGTGCAATGGATAAAGAGGAAAGAGAAGTTAAAACCTTAATTTAAGGTTTAATGCAGTTTTGAGCGAATTAAACCTTATATGCAGCTGTTGTTGCAACGTCTAATGCGAACCTTCAGCATTTTAGAGGTCACATTAAAACGCGTATTACTACATAGTGGAAAATAAGACGTTAAATGCTTTAACGTTTTTAAGTTGGTAAAAGCTTTCTGAATATATATATATATATATATTACAAAAAAGAAAGGCAATTGAATTGAGGCGTTGAAAATAAGCTTTTGAGGTGTTGAAAAGTTAAGTGAAAGGTGAAAAAAAGGAGAGTTAGCTAGAGGAACGTTTTAGTTGATTTGTGGGTGTGAACGTGACCATCATCATTGATGTTGGGCGATAGGTTGTCTTGTGCCTTGTAAAGCAAACCCCTTTCCAGTATTATTATCTCTCCCAAAATTCCATCCCCATTTCTTCTAAAGGCTACATGCCCTACAGTTCTGGGATTGGGCCCCAATGTCAGTCACCTCTTAAACTCTCTTCATATTGTCTGCTGCGTTTGAGATTTGCTTTCTTGAATTAGATAGTTAGCACGTTTCCCTTTTCATTTCCCCGACTCCCTCCACCGGAATATCTATGTTTCCGTTTGAATTATCACAACAAGGTTAGTCCATCAATTCCTTTAAATTTGATACATTTGAATTTGAATGAGCAGGAAGATCAAAGAACATTATTGATTTGGTGGTAAGAGACTAAAACATACATATAAAATCAAAGTATTTTTTTTAGTGAATAGAAGTTGAGGATAATAAAGTAAAATTGTAAATAAAAGTTATTCAAAAGGAATTCATATCAATTTTACTACGATAACCTAAAAACGAAAGCATATCAATTTTATTGGAACATAGCTATTTAAAAAGAAAAGCTATGCAGTACGCAGTGTGTATTGTATACACATTAGATGTAATATTAATTACATCTTATGTCACCGCACTTTCATCTCCCACCAACAACTACCGTCGTGACATCCGGTGAAGCTTCCAGTCCGTCTCTCCAGCTCCGAAATCACCACGAAGCACACCTCAAAAGCAACCATCACCAAAACATGTCACTATCCCTCAGACGAAGCTTTCCATCGGATTCGACGTTGTCGTTGTCGTTTCCATCGTGACTTTAGATCCGCTTCTAAAATCCAAACTTGTCCAATTCAGCAACATAAACATCACCGGAATTTGCCCCAATGAAACTCCAAAACCATCAAACGTACAAACGAAGAAAAATTGAAATTTTCTCCGACTTAATAAATATGGGGAAAACGATAAAGATCAGAATAGGTAGTCATGCTGATCTGATTTTGATATTTATCAAGTGCAAGGAGATGATGATCACCATGCAGATCAATGTTGATCAGGTGTAAAGAGATGTTGATCACCTTGCAGATCAACATTTATTATGGTGATGTCGATAAAGACAAGTCATCACGCTGATCAGCATTTAATATTGATCAAGAATGACAGTGATGCTGATCAGGTGTAAGAAGACGTTGACCACCATGCAGATCAACATTATTCTAGCGATGTCGATCAAGACAATTCATCATACTAATCAACATTTAATGTTGATCAAGCACGACAGTGATATTGATCAGGTGCAAGGAGATGTTAATTACCACGTAGATCAATGATGATCGCGTGTAAGGATATGTTGATCACCATGCAAATCAACATTTATTATGGCAATATTAATCGAGACACGACAAAAATGCTGACCAACTGAAAGGAGATGTTGATCGCTATACAAATTAACATTGATTCTTGAGATGTTGATCAAGATAAGCTATGATGCTGATCAAACACGACAACATTATTGATCAAAAAACCTGCGTGATAAACTTGTAAATAAACAAAATGCTTATACACACTCAAAAAACTTTTTCATTGGCTTTTGGTTGTCTGTTAATATCATTAATGCAATTGATCGTCTTTTCAAAAAATATGCATATTTTACTTTTTATCGTTGAGTTTTTAGTAGTATATTGTAGGGGTGTTCAAAAAACCCGTGAAACCGAAAAATCAAACCGGACCATGTGATCCGAAACCGAAAAACCCGTGAACCGAAGAAACCGATAACCTGCAGGTTATAATTTTAGAAACCCGCGGATACCCGAACCGATCCACATATGTATATTTACAACAAATTATCTAAATTTGCTTACTTCATCTCAATTTTTCTTTAAATTTATTTTATATTATGTGTGAAATTTCATTTCATACAATAATGATACATGATTTGCAATGTTATATTGTTGTTTTATTTATGCAAACTACTTTTCTTCTTTTCAATGCTCTAGAGATATACATTTATGATATAAAATTTTAAAACATCTCTAAGTATACTGAAAGATTTTATAAGATAAGTATGTTAAAGAAAATATGCAAATACTCGCGATCCGAACTGTAAAAAATCGTGAAACTCGGGTACCCGCATCATAGATACCCGCATTCGATGAAACGGATACTATTTTTTCAACTATCTTCGCCCCGCCCCGTGAACACCCTAGTATATTGTTTAATCTATGTTCAATCAAAGTACCTGCATTCACTGTTCTACAACCGGCCGGCCTTTGCGTTTGATGATTCAGTAGAATCATGGACGTTTCCCAGCCCCAAATACAAATACTACACCTGACCTTATTATAAACGGGGCCCAACACTGTGTAGTGCAGTGTAGCTGTTGAATTGCCAAATCATGGCCCAACTGAACTTGTTTCCTTTCCCCTGCGTATGGAAGGAAGATCATATTTGTTTCTTTAATTGTAGTAAGTAAGATCAACTGCCCAAGCTTTGGATTCCAGTGAAATATGGAGGAGACAAATCTACACTCCCCCCACCCAGTCCCAAGTTATTTTTCATTTTAGGGCAACACTCAACAAAAAGGAAAAGAAAAATCGAGTAAAGTTTCCATTAAACACGATAGTACTGTTAGGTTTTCAGTTTACCATTAAAATTTCCATTAAAATTTCTATGAGGGTGACTCACCTAACGGTGTTTAGAAAAAGCTTTACGGGTAGTTTTTAGTGTTTAGCTATAACTATTTGATCACTACTACTAGAAAATTATCCAAAACGTTACAACGAACTGAAACAACTATTACCAGACAGGCAATAATATCCCAACCATGATAAGTTAACATTTGAATTTAATTTTATAAGATATCATCAAGATTTCAACAAAATAATTATAAAATCAAACAACCAAGGTGTGTTCACCAACAATTTTTTTTTAAAAAAAAAATCTTAATTTTCCAAATTGCAACACGCAAAATATCCTTAAATGATAAATTCATCTATCATCCATCAAATCATCTTTCCTCAAATTTCCCGACTTACATTCATCTAATTCATCAACAAAAAAACACTAAAAAAATCCCATTTTTTCCACTAGAAACACCCGCAAAAAGCTCTGAGGTAAAAAACAAAAAAAGCATGACTACATATACGTTGGTCGTTTAAAGAGTACCCCTTTCCTATTATAGTGAGGAGTGTCGGGCAAGTATCACTTGGCTGTGGCAACTCATGGAGTTATTAGTGGCCGAAAATGGCGTCCACAAAAAGTAGGACTCCTACGTTTTCAACATTTGTCACTAACGCCTAACAAAACTTTTACCGAGTCTCTTCTTCCAGTTTTGTTCTACGGGTCCAGATCGTCTACACCCCCATCTCACCATAAACACTTCTCCGTTAACGCCGTTCCTTTCTCAAACTTCATCTCTCAACAGACCATGTCTGCTCAATTGGAAGAAATAGACGGTGTTAATATTGTGAAGAACACGTATGATGTTGTTTTTGTTAGATGGGGATTGGCACAGAGGATCTTAACTATTTTCTTACTTAGTTACAACTATCTATAACAATTCAAATGAAAATTACCCCGTTTTGGTTTAAAAGAGTTTTACCGAGTCTGTTCAGCCAGCCCCATGAAATCCTCTGGTGATCTCAGGCGTGTTCAGATCAAAGTTGGAATCCAAATTTCAGTTCTAACGAATTATTCATTTTCCTCTTCCTCATCATCACCATCATCAGTCTTGTTCATTTTCGGCAACTTCTCCTGTTTTACTTCCTACACAATCTACTGCTGATCCTTTGGCTCCGCCTCTGATCATGCAAGTATGACCCTTAAGGGAGGCACCAGCCCCGCCTGCGCTGCCTGCAAATACCAACGCCGAAAGTGCACTCCCAACTGCCAATTAGCTCCCTACTTCCGCCCAGATCAACCCAAAACCTTCCAGAACGCCCACAAGCTCTTCGGTGTCCGGAACATCCTCAAGATCCTCAAGGAAATCGAGCCTGCTCAGATCCCGGAAGCCATGAGATCTATCATCTACCAGGCCAATATTCGCGATCAGTATCCGGTATCTGGATGTCTCGAGGTCATGCGCCAGCTCTACACCCATATCCAGATGGTGGAGGAGGAGCTGCATGCAGTGAAAACGCAATTGGAAATGTGCAGACAACAGCAGATGGCGTCCGCGGATGATGCGCCATCACAGCTTGAACTGGCTATGGCCCCTCCTACAAATGCGCTGCCCTATTACAGCCATCACATTCCTCAGGCTGCTTACCCTCCTCAGGCTGTGGCCGCCCTGCCACTCTCCCAACAGCACTGCTACTCCACTGGAAACAACAATGCACCCTTCGGCTCTGGTTACTTGGACACCAAGGATAGTGTTGGAAGTTCTTTATGGGGGCCTCATTCATTCCCTCCTGCTAATAATAATAACAATAGTATTAATAACAGCAACAATAATACCACTGCTATGGCAATTCAAGCTCAGTTAGCTCAACAATCATTAGCAGTTCAACAAGTTGTCGAAGAGTATGATGAGATTCATCCGTTCTTCGACACCATTGATGACAGACAGTCTTACATTGATTCTAAAGAGGCCTACGACTCTAGGTAGGTGCATTTTAGGCACCGTCTAACTTCCTTTTTCATCAATGTTATTGCTACTCTACACCTAGTCTATCAAAAGTTCTGCTAAATTTATATTCCTGATAAGATGAGAACTAAACTCTTGCAGTTCTGAAGAGTCACTGAAAGATACAACACAATCAGTTGAGCATGTTGCTGATAACGAGCTCAAAAGTGCAGCTGCCTGCTTCAGCCTCACCAGTGTCAACTGATCAATGGACATGGAAACCTAGTGCGATCTCTATTCTTTCCTCAAAATTTTCCATATATTCCTGAAAAGAGTTTCATATAGAGCTCAGAGGCAATTTTGATTCACTTCCTTTTTCTTCATCACTTCTGTTCCTTGTATGGGCTAAATCTTCAAGAATTTTGTAACCATGTGATCAGACAGACATTCACGGACTACAATAACGGGATGCTCATTTTTTAAAAGAAAATATACGACTTCGAGTACTTTTAATGTAAACTTCTCCAGTGAGTAATAACACTCTTGCCCATGCTATGTTCTAGAGGGTACTTCCTTTTCAAGGACTTCTAAAAAATAAGACTGTTTTCAATTGGCTGAATTGTATCCTAGGTAGTTGAAGACTTGAGTACTTTCCATGTACACTTCTCCAGTGAGTAATAACACTCTTGCCCATGTTATGTTCTAGTGGGTACTTCCTTTTCAAGGACTTCTCAAAAATAACTCTGTTTTCAATTGGCTGAATTGTATCCTAGGTAGTTGAAGACTCCAAAGTATATAAATAATCTCTGGAGTTGTACTAAATGTCTACAACAAGCCTACATTAGCTGCAAATTTCCTTTTAATAATAGTGGGCCCTGGTTAGACATTTATACATATTGGGAGCTAAACCAGTATTCAGGTAGGATATATATAGAACAAGGTTGGGAAGAAATGTTACATTACATTTTACTAGTACGTAACTGCATACGGAAAATGGGAAGAAAAATGTTATATTCAACTAATCTATGAACTGTCTACAAATTACTGAAACTTGCTATTACATCAAAGGAAAGATTAAAAAAGGAAACAGATGACGAAACAAAGAAACTGAACTAGAATTTCTAGTATTTCCCAATCCTACACCTGAAATATGTGGCGTAAGATCTTTTGTAGCTCCAGCAATCAACATTAGGGGTCCGGGAAACTTAGAGAATTTGTCATGGCCATGAGTGAAACACAGGAGTTTAACATACCAGCCTAGCTCTCTTGTTTGAATTGAAGCAACAATCCACTCCCCATAATACTAGAGAAGCCTAGTATTGTATGAACCACAATGAGGGCATTTGTGATATAGCCAATGGAAGGGAGCATCTCCCCTTTTTTCGCAGTCATTACATAGGATGACCTACAAATGAATTGACCAGAAAAACAACCAGTCAGCACCGTTTGCAACAGTAGGTATGGAAAAGAATCATATTGAGAGAGCATTGAAAACCTGAGTTCGACCCTGATACTCATTTGGAAGTTTCTCTTCTTCCAACAGAGCATCCAGCATCTTAAAATAAACCTGTGTGATAGACTAAGCTTCAGCCCAGGATCATCATTTGGAGCTAATTGTAATATCTGAAGGTGTCAAATTCACTTGAGACACCAGTGAACTGCTCCTTTCCTTCAAAGCTCATTGCTTAAATTGTAAAGAGAATCTATAATTTTATTCATATTCGTTCAACATAGAAGGGGTGCC
The DNA here is from genome assembly GCA_024586325.1 of Stellera chamaejasme. Taxonomy (NCBI): domain Eukaryota; kingdom Viridiplantae; phylum Streptophyta; class Magnoliopsida; order Malvales; family Thymelaeaceae; genus Stellera; species Stellera chamaejasme. The sequence continues at coordinate 3,399,251 of CM044982.1, read as the reverse complement.
CTGGCAGTCGCGGGTTTAGGTCATGGGAACAACCTCTTGCAAAAATGCAGGGAAGGATGTGAATTTTGTACAATAGACCTGAGATGAGTCTGACCCTTCTCTTGACTTGCGCACAGTGGAAGAATTGTACAACGTACTGCCCTTTATGTTGGTTCAAATAAGTAGATCATAAATGCAAAAAATACAAGTAACAAATTCAACTGACCTGCATGTCGCCAAGTGACTTGCTACAAATAGGGCAGGTATAGTTTGTACATGTGTAATCCTAGAAGAGAGATTTTATTTGAATGGATATATCATATATATGAACCGTGCCCATGAAGAAAAGGGAAGAGATTTCAAGAATACCTGAAAACATGATGAGTGCATCAGATGTCCACATGAAAGGGCTTTGACTGGGGAGCTGGAAGTGAAAATCTCTTCGTGGCAGATTGGGCACTTGTCTTCAAAGCATTTCTCTCTGCATGTATGTGCCAAGAGAAATCGTGACATGCAGGCATTACATTTCATGCAATGGTAGTAGTCAATGCCCAATCCCTTCCCTACTCGGCATATATTGCAGTAAGGACAATGGTATATTTCCCTGAAGAAAGATTTTCCTAGTCAAATCTTTCACTGTGAAGAATTTATAAGCTATAGCAAAAACGAATCCAGTTAGAAATGAATAGGCAAACAAAAGGAACTGGATGGATTGTAGATTCTAAAGTGTAGAGTTAGTATGACCACACTTTCAGATATTTAGTATGACCACACTTTCAGATATTTAGTATGACCACACTTTCAGATATTTGCAATCCTAGAAAGTTCAATTTAAAATGTAAGATACTTAAGCAGTTAGGCGATAAACCAGTATATCATTTACAATAGGGGTGTGTGATGAGCAAGCTTTTCTATTAAACCTAGTGTTTTCATACGTGGTTGGAGATGTGATGATAGAAATGCAGATCATGGGAATTTCTGCTGATACAAGGTTGAGTTAATAGTTATGCTTCACCAAGGATCAATTGTTTGTTTATTTATCTTTAAAGGAAAACTGATCAGGAGCTTCCTGCATTTTTCAGTTTTCCTTCTATTTTGCCATGAAAAACTTTACTGCACATAAAATACGTAGAAGGGTTGTTCCTTGTATGTTTTAATTAGTGCAGGAGTTGTAGTAACTATAAGAGATACAAACTTAGGCAGGATCAAATATTGCATATAAGAGAAGTTGACAGTACGTTGAGATAGGAGAATGTAACCACACTTCTCTAACCAACATACGAGTCACATGACAGTTAGCAGCCTTTCAAAGTATTCATCTATTAATGTATTTGCACAAAGGTGCTAGCCCAACATGCTCATCTCCCTCAGGCTTGAAATTGTGCTTTGTGTTTTAATGGTGCATATCCCTGAATATGCAAACCAGTTTGCATCCAAACCATACACACACAAGCCTTCAGACAGGCCAAGCAAATGCCCATACAGCGCAACACTTGTGTGCACAGGCAGCCATTACAATGATTCAGCATCATATAACCTAAGTAAAACATGGAACTGAACCACATGCCCATGGTGAAATTTACCCACTGTCCTAAGTCCGGGCAAAATTTGTATATATAAACAGTGACAGACAAGTTATGCAATCGGCGACGACAACAGCAACATAGAGAGCATATAATTCATTCATAAAATAAAATACTCCTTATAAAAGAAACCAGACTGCCATATGTGAATGCTAGTTTAATTGGGAAGGCAAAATTTCAAACATTTAAAGTTCTTTATTTAGTGGAAATTCTAAAGCTCTTTTGCTTATAATGAAAACAAGGTTATTTTTCAAGATCTTAAGATTCACTGACATGGAAATACATGTGGCTACTGAGGTGAAAAGACAAGAAGAAATAAACTAAACGGAAGTAATAGACAGACAGAGATAAAAGTTCTAACCTTTCATCATCAAACAGCTTGCATATCCTGCAATAATACCTTGCCATGCATAGGCAGTTGCACGAAATAGTGGAGCATGCAGGGCCAATGGGCTGAATTTTCAAGCACTGCATACACATCATCTTTGTAACTGATCTCCTGAAAAAACATAGTAACAGCAATATAAAAATAAATGCACAGAAACCATAATTAATGGATGGTTTATAATTTGTGCATACCTATCCAATGAATGATCTTCTACCTCATCATGGCATCTTATACATGTATACAGATGATTGCAGCAGCCAGCCACAAGCTTACAATTTCTTTTGTAATGTTTGCAACCAAAACATTTCCCAGCAGAATCACGATAAGATGGATACTGTTCAGGAACCTTTTCTCCTGTATTTAGGTTGATTTCTTGAGCAGTTATTTGTTGCTTGACAATCCAACGGCTGAAAAACAAGAGGAAAGAAAATCTATGTATTTTAAGCATATATCTCATTTAAACGCTGCCGTTTCTGATTTCATAACCATTTATAAATTTTTTAAACAAATGATCCAATGCAATTGCTACAATATTCATTATTAAAACAATATGCTAAGAACTAAAAAAAATGTATTATTTCTCACCAACCTCATTAGCAAGTTCTGCATCAAATATGATTTCTTTTCAGGTTCTAAGAATGTATCCATCGACACCTTTCTTAATGCAGCCTCCATATCTTCTTGGGTCATAGCTGAAAGGTACTTTACTAGTAAGCTTTTACCTTGCAGATCATCATTGCCTGTCAAAATGATCTGTTCTTTGTGTCTCTTCTCATTGCTACTGAACATTTTTGTACATTGTGTACATTCATCATCGTTCTCATGCATACTAGAGTATTTCTCTTCATCATCCACATTGAACACTGACAGCCCAGCCTCACTTCCAACAAGATTATTCCCACAGGAGTTGACACGAACTGTTCCCCCAATTTGAAGAATTCCTTGAGACAGGTATTCTGAGATGACTTCCAGTGGGTCTGCAGATGACGGAGACACATTTAATTGCTCCACTGTGTTCCCTACATATTCTCCATCCCACCATTCTCTTAGCCATTCAACAAATTTTGTGTTTCTTGTAATCTTCAGCAATAGAGACATGATAGTTTGCTGTTCTTCGATTGTTCGAGACACCATTAACCAAGGAATCATATCCTGTAACATTTCTGCTTTTGTTCTTCCAAGCATCCGCCCGACAATTTTTTCTTGATCCTCAAGTGACACATGCTCTCTAAATAAGGTCCAAAGTTCACTTTCTTCACGCTTCACATGATCAGATATTAGTCTATCCATCAACTGGAGAGTATAATGGAGACTTGCACAAAGTTCTTGTAGCTTCACGGCCCTCTGGTCCAATACATTAGCACTAATACTAAAGAATGAAACATGCAATTCATGGATCTCTTCTATGATGACAAATATTTTGTCAAAGTACTCAGCGTCTAGTTTGTGATCAATTGTATATGAGCGGCTGATGTTCTCAAATCTTCCCTCTGCTTCCAGAGCTGGAAAAGCTATCTCATCCTCAGCATCACTATGGATCTCGTACAGTAATTTAAATAATTTGGAGCGCTTGTAGAACTCCGAAACAAGTGCAGAATTTTCAGCTAGCTGAGATGACATAAGGATTAGACACTCCAACTCTCTTTTGACAGCCTTGTGGAAGAATAAAATGAGATCCACTGGTGATGACTCATCACAAACAGAATCAAGACAGCTCTTTTCGAAAGAAATTTTGGCAGGAGAGAGGAACCTCCTCACTGTATCTGGAAAGAGAATACGTAGGTTGACTCCACTTGAATATGAGGCCTCATACATCTTAGTAGGATTGGCGCCAATAAGAGAAGAGTATACTGGATACTTCTGTTCCTTTTTGGAAGTAATCGGTTCAATAAGTGATAGTTTGAATCGGTTTTCAGGTTGTATATCCAAAAAGATGGTAGAAGGCCCTCCATCTACTTCAAGGGATCTGCATAGAGAAGAGCATCTATTTCTGAAGACAGACTCCAGGTCCCTTTCAAAATTTTCAATGGTCATTTTCCCTGAATAACTCCTATAAGACCACTCGAGAAGGAGAGAGAGAAAAGAGTTGTCAGCTAAGCATTTTTTCTGGCTTAACAAGTGGAGAATAGGCACGTATTTATGCTCAAATAAATATGAAGAAAACCAGGTAACCAGACATTTCAGTAAACCAAGTGGCATCATTCTGAGGCTTGTGTAGAGAAGCCGCTGCTGCATTTCATTGCTACAGTAGCGGATAACAATAGGGAATACCTGATGAAAACTGGAAGTGCATTAGATACAGTTATAGCAATAGTAGGTGCAGTACGTTTTGCCCAATGAGATATTGAACTATTTAACACTTTGGCCCTTGTTTTCAAAACCTACTCTAAACTCGTTTTACTTTGTCCAGAAAGAGCGTATAAAAATATGTACAGTATATTCCAAGAGTTTCAAGTTTCTAGGTGTTCTTTATGTAGTTAATTGGTATTATAAAAAATGTTATTTGCATTTTACAAAGAGACTGACTACTAAATTAAAGTGTTTATTAACTATGAGAAAATACTGCCAGATTGAAATTATACAGTTCAGGTAGGGATTTATGAGGATTTTAGAAATCATTGTCACAAAATATTATGAAGTGTTGCTTTTCCAGGAGGCTTGGTGTGAAGCGGAAATGTATTTCACAACAGTTTTTTTACTGGGAGAATTCAATTCAAGGTGGAGATTTTTAGTTTGTTGACTTAAACTTGGAGACCTGAAGCCCAGAAAAGAATCTTAGATGTTAGAGTTTGCGGAGGATGGTAAGAGCTCACCCAGTGCTGAGCTCCTGGGAGGATTCCTAGATGTGTGAGATGCACCAAAGCACTAATGAGTGAGCCTAGATGCAAATACCAGCCTTGCAGTCCAATAACATGGGGGTGGAAAGTGTAGATAGTACAACACCTCAAGGGGAAAATGCAATTAACCTCAATGTAATATTCATGATACTATCGAGTAAGGCATCTTTAAGGAATATTGGAACTGTTGTAAGGCATCTTTAATGAATTATAGAACTGTTGTCAGTGTGGAAGAGAATTGGTTAATAATATGAGAATATTTGCACAGAGTTCAATTCATGTTCACTTCTTTTTATTCAAAAGAGGCATCAATGAAAGTTATACCTCTGTTTCTTGGAACACAAACACTTCGCTAGCATCGACTACAAATGCTTCTACATCCTGACAAAGGGTATCCACAAACTCGAGTGAATTCTTCTCGTTTTGAGTAATAGAGTGCAGGCACTGTTGTATGCTTTTGATATGATTGATGATTAGTTCACCCCAAGGAGACAACGGGATGCTTGCAAGTTTGTTTAGGTGAGGAAGAATGACGCTTTCCATCCCTTTGCTGCAAAAACCCAAAGTAAGAGTCGACGGTCTTCAGAGGTTGTCTACAAGAATATGATAACAGGAATGAGAAACAGGGTCTGATGAAGTAAAAGCAGAAAGGAAACATAAGTTTTCTATCCATGCATGAGAGAAATTCAAAAAGAGAACTCAGTTGTTAAGTTCATCTGATCAGCTTGAAACAGAGATCTAGCAACTACCTTTATAGATAAAGAAAAAAAAAGGAAAGAAAATCCTAAATCAAGGCCAATGCTATTGCATAATGAGGAACTACCGGTACATTATTTTTGTCAGTTATGAGATTACCTGTAGAAAAGTAGGATGTCCGCAAGAAATTTCAGCCGAACAAATAAACAATCTAGACTTGAAAAACAATTTGACCACTTTATCTGATGCAACTCTCCCAGAATTCCATTCAAATCTTTTATGATGGCAGTATGCCAAAGATAAAGGCCATCAAGCAGATTGTTTCCAGAATTTTTGCAAGACTCGTGAACTTTCTTCTTATGCCCATGTTTTCCAGGAGGGTTACTAGAGGAAACAACTTTAGATGCATCTTCGCTATCTGTAGATCCAACGAGGGAAGAAAGTCCTTTTCCATTGTTGGCATAAGACCCACAGATGATGGATTCCTCACACTTGACAAGCCAAGAAATTAATACCTTCAAGAATAAATTTAAAAATTGTCAGGATCAAGAAAGCAAGCCACACAATGGTTTGAAGATAGCCGCATATCTACCTTTTCCAGTGGTTTATCTTCAGGTATTACTCTAGTAATACAATCTATAACATCCTTTTTATCTTTAGGATTAAAGAATGAGATCATCCATGGCAAAAATTCCTCCAACAGCATTACAGGGATGCTACCGATGAAACGCCACACCAGGGAAGCTTGTTCCTCAGAAGAGAAATGCTCCATTAGCAAAGGAAACACCTGCACAACATGTCAAGGATAGTAGTACCACACAATGCATAAGACGACATTGAGTTCATTGTATTTCAGTGTTTGTACTTTAGCGTTTTATACTTTTATTTTTAGTGTTGGTACTTTTAGTGTTTTCTTGTATTTTGTTTTCCCCCTTTTCCCATCATCACATGCCTTGATGCTTAACTTTTTACACACAGGGTTTGCAACCTCAGACTTATTGATCTCTCTAAGGTGCTATAATCAAGTTCCACCACTGTATCCATGCATAATGTATAAACAACAGCAAAATCATTTGCACTTGTATCGAATTCGCTACCAAGAATGACCAGCCATGAGTTGTTAGAAAATGATCTTTTGCAGATGGTGTCGAGCAGACTGTAGTTGATGTTTCGGTTTTAAAAATGCTTGCTAGATTATAAGTACTCCAGCATCAGAAAAAGAAAATTGAATAATGTTTGCCGAAAATGCCACAGAAAGCCAAACAACTATGAAGTTACTTGGACGTTTTGGCACCTCTCACGTACCTTGTCTAAGGTTCTCTTGTTTACAGCAAATAACATTAACAGTTTATTGTAATGATTCTCGAAACACATTTTCTTCCCGATTAAATAAGAACCAATGTCTTTACCCAAATGTCCATCCGAGAGCACCTTACAGCCTTACTACTGATTTTTAAAAACATTTAGATCTCTATATTCATAATCTTGGGTTCTTTACCTTTAACCTCAAGTTCCAAGTCTTCTTCTTCCTAACAGCCACTCTTCAAGCTACTCTTGTGTGAATAAATAATGACATTAATACACAAAATTTGTGTCATGTTCCCTATCCCTAATTTGTGTGTTGATTTACAATATCAATCATGAAATGAAACATGACTAACAACTATCACAAGTCATTATCATCTCATGACATTTTTCCAAACAAGTAGAGAAAACCAGTCATGATGGAGGTTTCAATATTTCATGTCATTCCAGTGTTAAACTTTTCCACTGTGACTTATGTATGAAACCATAATAATGACTAACCTTTAATTGTTAATCGACACTATAAACTTCAAGCAACCAGGGCCAACATAGTTGGGATTAAGGTGGTGTATAATAATTGAATATAAGAGATCCTGAATATACCAATCAGTAATCAATACGTGAAAACAAGCTTGCACACATGAGCACACAAACATGAGAAATACGAGACATGCTTAAACTTGTCCATAGGAGATCTCTCTTTCTGTCTCTATATTCTAGTATGCTTCTGGTGTAAAAATAAATCATAAAGTAAAGGAAGTATTTTGTATCTTTAGGAACACAGAAAACCTATGTGAACCGAAATGATAGGAGACATAAAGCATCATCTACATAAAATCATCATAAAGATAGATAATTGGCACCTGCTCTTCTTCTTTCATCATATGCCTACTTATGGAGGAGTGAAGGATGCCAATGCAAACAGCAACTTCATGCAGTATTCGAGAGGAGGTTTGACCTGGCGACATCTTCATGGAATGAAGAACTGAACTAAAATGGGCATTGATACTTTCATGTTCAAGTGAATATGCAGAAGCCACATTTTTTACATGCTTCTCCATGGCATGAAAGATGACCTGCCAAAAAAGTCTCTATTAATGCCCATACAAAACACGATACTTATGATATTATATGTTTGTATACACATGAATGCATACTAATTAGACAACGTTAGGATTTTCACTAGATATGCTTATACACAGGACATGAAGTATCCACGGTGATGGAAAATTTACAAGTAGGAAGCCACAGCACAAAGTACCATGGATTAAAGTGCTTTCATTTGCACGAGAATGAGAGGCAAACAAAAACCCTCAGTTTGGTGGTTGAGTGCTGCAATTTGCATGCTTGCCTAATCTGTTCGTTCAATTCTAGGAAAGAAGGGATTATCAACCTGCAGAGTCCTATAGACTGTATCCCCATTTTCAGCACACTCTGGAACCTTTAACATGAATGGATAACTTTGGGGTTTAATGCTTGTATGTTGATAATTGTATATGATATGCAGGCTCGAGGTCTTGGGCAGCCGTCAAAGGTACAGCCATGGACTAAGAAGACTGCTAGATGGAAGGAGAAGGAAATTAGCATTCTCTAGCACAGTAAGCAGCGGTGCACATCACCAAAAGCGTGTTAAGTTCACATGATGTAGTTGTCTTGTACTCTAGTGTTAGTAGTAGTATAACAGAACTCTATGTTCTATAACAAGTAGTCGAGACTAAGGAAGGGAAAATGGTAACCGTCTAGTGAGAAAAACGTGAGCTCTAAGTTTACCCAAATCATGGCAGTGAGCAACAGGAATTCAATGAAACGAGCACTAAAAGAGCATCTAAAAAAGCAGATTCTCAGCTGACCTCATCCTCAACTGTGCAGTGATACTCATAAACATGCTTCAGGAACTCAAACCGTCGGAAGAGCTCGAGTGCCAGGTTAACCGCATTACCTCCACCTTTATCCTCCGCCGCGACCAAAGCCGTGCGGCGGAGCTCATCGAGCTCAGCCAGCATAGCCTGGTGAAAACAAACCAGAAGGAGAATCGGAGCATCGACGAGCCGCACACCAGTGGAAGCAAGAGGTGGCGGCAACGGCGGAATCGATCGGTCAGACTTCGCTGGAGAGTCAACGACGCCCATCCACCGAAACGGAAAAGGAAAGCTACGGCAAGAGAGGAAGGGAAAAGGGAGCCGGGAAGGATTGGCATTTGCGAAACCGGTGAATTTAAGACCATCGTTCTCGTTCTAAACAACGGGAGCTCCGATTCTGGAAACCATAAAATAATATAGATTTGGGTCTGTAACTGAGTTTTCTATGTGTAATGCCATGGCGGAGTGATGGCGACGCTGCACCAAATCAGGGACGGTGTAACGGGACGGCAATAATCATCGGCTTCTCGTATCGGCGGCTGCCTTCAAATTTTTAGGCTGGCTACACTTAACTCATGTTTGCCCAAATTACAGGAGGATAATTGTCCCAAAATAATTATTATGCATTTCTTTTAGAGGAGTTCTAAAATAATTGTTACATACCTCCTTCATTTACTTTATTACCTCATTTTCCTTTATTTTTTAACATTCTCTATTACTATGTTTTACATATCAAACCCGTGACGGATCCAATTCACAAGAAGTGGTGTCCATGACCACCATTCAAAAAATATAAAACACTACCTAGATGTGATAAATTTTTGTATGGATAACACTAAAAAATTACATGGACACCATTCATATTATTGCATTTTTATTATCGTCTTTTATTAATTAAATACAACTATCATCATTTACCTTACTTAACACCCCCAATGGTTTGTCATAATATACAACTTTCCCTTATATTTATATTATGAGAATTTATTGAGAATCCTTAAGATTTCGCCTAATATACTACTCGCTCTATGTATATTAACTACTCGTTCGCCCCTCCAACCTCAAAATCTTGGTTCCGTCACTGGTTTTTGACAAATTGTTTAGTAATTAATATTTAAAAAGAAGTATGTGATTCTATAAATAATTGGTGTTATGTTATACTCCCTCCGTCCCAAAAATAATGCTTCGTTTGACTTTTGATGTTGTGTTTGATCTCAAATTTTGTTATGAAAAATTGTTTTAAAAAAATTAAAATAAATATATTTACAAAGTGCAAACATTCATTTATCATTTGCATATAATTTTTTTCATTTTTAATATCAAAAGGTTGGAGAAAATTTTTTATAGATTAAATACTCAAAAAAATTGAGCATTCTTTTTGGGACGGAGGGAGTATCATTTTTCAGGGTATGAAGAGTCGTATGAATCAATTGTAAGACATTTTTTTTTCAAATTGATATATAATGCGGACACTACTCAGTGAAATTCTTGAACCGCCACTGTATCAAACATATATAATTGTCCTCATTTTCTACTTTTTCTTTGATATACATACTTAGATAAACATATAAGCTATTTCGGGACGAAAGAAATAACACTCAACCGTTGTAATTTGGTTATCATTTTTTCCCCATAAAACCATTTGTTACAATAAAATTTACTCATTAATAATTTTAGGCATATTATTACCCCAATTCCACGAAGATTGTTACATTTGTTGTAGAGTGGAGATTTAACTAGTGTGTATAACTTTTGTTCTAGCAACGAGGACCAAGTTGCAAAGATTTAGGGTTAAGGTCCTTAAGGACAAAAGAGAAGCGGCGAGGGCCTTGAGCGGCTTAGCCATAGAGAGGCAGCGAAGCCGGTGGAGGGCGGAGAATTAAGCGAACAAATAACGTCGTTAACTGTTAACGGAGAAACGAGAAACGGCTATTTTCTTGCCTGGTTGGTTTATTTTTTTTTAATTTGAAAAAGGTGTTTATTATGCAAGCAATTGCGTCGTAATTGGAGCTCGTGGATTGCTTTCCTTCGCCACATACCTTCCTCACCTTTCCACGTTCCCTTTTAAGAAAAACTGCTCCCAGCTACCAGGATCACTTTTATTGAAGTAAGTAGTATCTCCTTAATTACTTTTTTCTTCTAGAATATTATTATGCCCTTTTTATTAACACTAAGCTACTAATAATACATATATTTTTCTTTTAACAAATCTATTACTAGTGTTAATTAAATGTACTCTTGAGATATGAGAACACGTAAACGAAAATGAGGACATGTGATCTCCATTTTTCTTCGGTAATGGTTCTATATATGGTGGTGTAATTGTTTTATTTATCGTCACTTTATTATGAAGATAAGATTAATAGCATTGATCCACAATTATGCAGTATAATGTTCTCATTTTAAATATTTGTTCACGCTACTATAAAATAATATACGTAAAGAATCTAGTCTAGTAGGAAGGTCATCCCATGAGAGCCAGCCAATACTATTCAATAATCATATAACTATATCTAGGCCGTGGTCTTAATTAATCGGTGTAACACACCCACTTGATTTCTTTTTCTCATTATTATTTGTCCTTTTTTGGGCCAAGCCAATCCACCGCTACTAAATTGGCTACTAAATTGGCCTCCGACAAAGCAAGCAGACAGTGGCGACGACATCTTGGTTAAACCCAAGGGGCATAGAGGACGTAGGGTAAACCGGTAAGGAGGGATTTAGAATTAGATTGAAGTTACCACAGTCAATAAAAGATCGAATTCACCTCTCTGTATTTCTCTTAGACCTAAACAAACCACTAACGTTATTAATTAGACATACCAAATTAAGAACATCCGAACCACCATTCACATCGGTCCCCAGCTGCTGTAACACCACCTGCAACTCTTTTTTCGGTGACAAAGCCATGATCTTTGATTTAAGGTGACAAAAGTGATTCATTGATCATATATACTTCCTTCGTCCCTACAATCAAACATATCTTTACACAATAAACCTTTTACAGCATGAGTTTATTACCTTGTGAATCGCGATAACTAAGATTATGAATATTGATAACTAAGATTGTATTTGGCTGTTCAAAATCTAGAAATAAGTTCTAGAAATTGCATTTCCAAGATAATGGACGGGAGAAAGATTAGCTGATCAGCCATTTGACATTTTTATCTCTACCTTTTAATTAATATGCACACATTTCTCATGAAGACTAGCTATTTAACAATGATCCGCGTTAAAATGCGCACAACGCATGCGTGCGCATAAACGATTCGCTTATTTACAAGTTTGTCATTCGCTAAATTTGATCAGCATAATAGTCGTGTTAGACCAGCATGATTAATTGATCAACAACGTTTCATTGTGGAAACAACATCGACAAATCAATATGATAAAATTATAGATCAACATGACAAGTCTACTGATCAACATACTAAAACGAAATATCAACATGACAATAACAAAGATAAACATGGTAAAAAGAAAGATTAACATGACATAAAAGATAGATCAACATGATAAGAAGAGGGATCAACATGCTAAGAAAAAAGATTAGCGTGATAGTAAAGAGATCAACATGCTAAAAAAATGATCAACATGGTAAGTAGAAAAATAAACATGCTAGAGATCAACATGCTAAAATGAAATATCAACATGACAAAGAAAATAGATCAACATGGTAATAAGAAAGATTAACATGCTAAACAAAAAGACCAGCATGACAATGAGAGAGATCAACATGTTATGTAAAAAGAATGATCAATATGACAAAAATAGAGATCAACATGCTAAAAAGAATCATCAACATGACAAAGAATAGAGATCAACATTTGACAAAAGTTGATCAACATAATAAGACTACTGATCAACATTAGAATGTGCAGATCAACACAAATATACTAGTGATCAACATGACTACCTACTGTGATCATCATCATTTTTATACAGATTTCTTAAGTTGGAAAAATATTAATTTTTCATCATTTTCAAGTTTGGTTATTCAGGAACTTCACCGTGACCAAATGTTGATGGTGGTTGTATTGCTAAGTTGGGTTGGTGGTTTCTAGAAATAGATCTGAAATCTCGAAGGAAGAATCACGATGAAAGAATCCTTGGAAAGCTTTATCGGAATTGACGGCAACTGTCGGAACTGAAGCTCGGACAGAATTCATGGTGGTTTCAAAACCGGAATCGGAGCTGGACCGAAATTCGCGGCAACCGTCGCCAGCGGAAAGCGCGATGGTAGTAGATATAATTAATATTACATCTTATGCACATAGGATGCGCACTGCGCATCCTATAACTACTCTTTAACAATATGGTCATTTGGTAATTTGATTTTTGAATACTTCTTTAAAATCTTTTTCTAAGTTTTGTGTTGTTATAGTGGTGGTCCCTGACTTTTTAAAAAATATAATTTATTTATATCTTACAATCTATATTACTCTCCCCGCCCTGAAACTTTTATAACATTTTGATTCAATACTTTGCTTAAAATGAGAAACATAACACAATAAATAAATGTTAAAATTGACTATAAAAACGAATTGTCCAAGAAAAAATCAAATAGTTAGAAATTTGAATAGAATAAAAAATATTTGGAAAATAAATAAACCAAAATTAACTACTCCATATTTCAGTATGTCACTTAGTGTTGTTGTTTAAAACTTTGAGAACTAATGAAATATAAAATATGAAAATAATGTCATAAAATATAGGGGTTCAGTACAATTATTAATAAAATTTACCTGTAGATTATATACCATATATGTATACAACTGAGAAAAAAAAGGTCCCTGAAGGCATGACACCCCTTCATACATGTAGATGGTTTAACACAACCTGAGTGTGGATTATTATTTTAGAGTATGGATAGGTTGTGTCAGACACAGCCTCTAGATAGAATAAAGAATGAAGGAAGAACACCGAGCTCCAGCCTGTCACCGTATTTGTCGATGACGCTTTTGGAAATGTGCGAACTACAACGAACCATCCTTTCCACGTGCAACAACCAAATTATAGAGGAAACAAGCAGATCGACCTTCCTTCTTTGCAAATTCAACAAAAATAGCAACAAAATCAACAGCTGGCCTTCCTCAGGTGAAAAAAATACCGGCCTTGCATTTTTTCAACCGCCCAAAGTGATGCTCTCTGACAATAATATGATGCGTTCCCGAAGCACTATTGATGCGAAACCAATAAGTGATCTAGTTGCATCCATGTGCAACTTTGAGGATCCAAGAGCTCACATGTCAAAAGAAGACGTCATTGGCTTTTATGACACTTCCACCTTTAATGGACCTATGACAAGGAGTCAAACCAAAAAGGCAAAGAACATGTTCAACCTGTTGATGGACAATTTTGAAAGCTTGATGATCAAAATGAACATATTCTTGGAGATAAAGGAAATATCCATACACTCAATTCTTGGACTAAAGCTCATCCCAATACTATGGTTTAAGAGAAAGAAGCCCAGATCCAGTTGGCCATATCAAATGCCAAGGAAAACCATAGTCCACGAAATTCTCAACCTGTTGAGTTTCCAGCTGGCGCATTCAATGCACTTCAAAGGTTTCCAAGCATTCACTCTTCATCAATGACGAACTTCAGTAGCCTTGAGGATTAAAGAGTCATCCAAAATCATCCAGAAACCATTGGTGAAGAAGGAGTTACAAGCCTTGAAGTCTCTCCATCAAAGCATTTTGTAGGGCTTATCATTTTGAAAGTTTAGTCATTTTGTCAAACTTTCCCTATGATTTTTAGAAATTCCATCATTTTTAGAAATTCCATCAAACTTCCCATCAATGTCAATCACTCAAATTTTCATCAAAGGTATGGAAGGATCCTTAAGCTTAGTACAAAGAGAATGGTTTTTCTTCATCAATGATAAAAAGGTTCTTGCCATTCTTCTCATTTCAGGATATCAACGAAAAAAACTTTTCACTAAGGGCAATGAAGGTTCCTTAACCTCGACTCATGGGAGAAATGTTTCTCTCTCTGAATGGTAAGAAAGTTCTTACATTCGCCTCATTTCAAAGTCAATCCAGAGATTTCCTTAAAATATATGGAAGGTTCATTTACCTCAGTCTGGAGAGAAAGATTTTCCTCCCAAATGATAAGAAATTTCTTATCATTCTTGACCAATTCAAAAAGAGAAAAGTTTCTCTTGCAATGTAAGAAGTTTAGTCATTTTGTCAAACTTCACTTATTTTCAGAAATTTGCTCATTTTGTGTGATTTCTCATATTGAAAGTTTAGTCATTTTGTCAAATTTTCACTAATTTCTCAAACATCTGCTCATTTGTTGGATTTATTATCTGAAGTTTAGTCATTTCATCAAACTTCACCATTTTTTAATCTACTCATTTTGTGGGATTTCTCATCTGAAGTTTAGTCATTTCGTCAAACTTCACCATTTGGAAATCTGCTCATTTTGTAGGGCTTATCATTTTGAAAGTTTAGTTATTTTGTCAAACTTTCCCTATGATTTTTAGAAATTCCATCATTTTGTTGGATTTCTCGATTTTGGAAGTTTAATCATTTTATCAAACTTCTCATCAATGTCAATCACTCAAATTTTCATCAAAGGTATGGAAGGATCCTTAAGCTTAGTACAAAGAGAATGGTTTTTCTTCATCAATGATAAGAAGGTTCTTGCCATTTTTCTCATTTCAGGATATCAACAAAAAAAAACTTTTCACTAAGGGCAAAGAAGGTTCCTTAGTCTCGACTCATGGGAGAAAGGTTTCTCTCTCTGAATGGTAAGAAAGTTCTTACATTCGCCTCATTTCAAAGTCAATCCAAAGTTTTCCTTAAAATATATGGAAGGTTCATTTACCTCGGTCTGGAGAGAAAGGTTTTCCTTCCAAATGGTAAGAAATTTTTTATTATTCTTGACCAATTCAAAAAGAGAAAAGTTTATCTTTTTTTATGGCCAGCGCCATTATTTTATCCTTTTTTTCCCAAACGATTTGCACTAGACTCGTATGTACTGTAACCAACCTTATTTCGTTGACACTAATATGGAGTACTATATTTTAGTATGTTCCATTTGAAAATAATTGTTTTTTAAAAAATATGAGAATAATTGTTTTAAGCAGGTTACAATGTTTTGAACGTGTAATTTTTAAACAGTACATTTATTTTATTTTTTAAAACGTAAAAATCACTTTAACAAATTGTTATCAAACACAACATTTATTACCATTTATTTGTTGTGCCTTTCGTGTTGATGAGTGGAGAGGCTAGACTCGATGGATGGCATGCAGCATGCAAGCCGAGGTTTGTACAGACCACGTGTTAGAGCATCCCAGTGAAGCTCTTTGGCATACACTAACATTTTGTACGTGTATGTCACTACAAAAAAAGTAGTTTCGTTTATTTTAACAGTTTTATGTTATTTAATTAATAAAATTATAAATATTTAGATATTAAAAATTAAATAATTCACATGTGTATTTAAATTTTTAATCTAAATATTCTAAATATATTTTTATGAATTTTTTATTATTTATCTTTGTTAAAATTTGAATTAAATATTAAACTTTAAACAAAAAAGTTAAATAGGAAGAGTATTATACTCACCCTCCATTTTTTATTGAAACAATGTTATGACAATGTTATGAAATTAATATATATATATATATATATATATATATATATATATATATATATATATATATATATATATATACACACACACACACACGCATACATCGTAAATTGAAAAAAAAATCAGCCTAAAAATGGGTAAAATAGTAAAGTTAAAGAGCAAAACTACTATAAATGGAATGTTTCAATTATTAAGATATGACTCAAAAAAAGAAAGTGTTTCAATTAAAAGGCGATATAGAGTAATATTTTTAACAGATACTATCTTCGCCCGTAAAAGATTTCACAATTTAATTTCAAGCATTTAATGTATGATTTAATTATTTTTAAACATTTCAATATAATAATAATCGAGTTTACAATCGAGTTTATATACGAATTAATGCTAATTCAACGTTTCTAATTTTTAAAATATATTTTATAGTGCGAAGTGAAATGCTACAATCTTTTCACGGTGGAAAAATATTTAACTTCATCATCCAATAATTTCATTATCTTTCGGTAGTAGAATTTTATTTACAGTTTACCATTTTTGAAGTATTTGGAAGACGCAATATAAATAAAGTCATTAGAAATCGTAAGGGCTGAACACGTGCGTGTTTTCTCAATCAGAATCGAATATTTTTGATGAAAACAATAAGCATGACTATGATGAAGATCTAAAAGGGGCAAGTTTACCACAAAACATCGGGTTGTTTGAATGTAGGGAAGACGAAGACAAAAGCAAAGATGAAGACGAAACTAGAGTTGTTTAATAGTACCTTAATTCCAACTACTTTGGGGATGGTGACATGAAATTTATGGTGGTAATTAATTGTCAAAAATTAATTGACACTATAAATTTATGCATAAATATAACGACAAAGTTTTACGCCATATGCTTACGGTATATAAATTTTGAATTATTTAATTTCATCTAAATACTACAACCGTCTCAAAAGTATTGCAATATTTGAGTTTTTTTTATATCAATTTGGTTTATTTATCTAAATTATTACTCCGTCCGTCTAAAAAAATAGTCACGTTTGATTTTCAGCATTTAATTTATGAATTTTTTTTCATACAATATTTTAACTTATAAATTGTATAAATATATCAAAATAAAAATTTAACCTGTCTGATTTTTAAATATATTTTTCAATAATGTGGCTAGTGGAACGGGGAGTAGTTAATACTACATTTAAAGTTATATAAAATAAATCTAAAAGTGTAAACATAATGTTCTCATATGTATGTAAGAGTTTCAAGTTGAGTATTTCGATATGATTAAAAAAATTATAGATGATTGTTAATTTTTTAAAACTTGTTGTCCTCAAATAATATACCATAAATTAAAACACACCAAATAAAATAAATAAATAAAAATATAAACAACACAACCAGCAATTTCGATGGTTATATTAGAAGAATGAAGATATCAACTCCTCTCTACACTTAACTACTTAAGTGACATGACCCTTCATATTTAACTACTACTCCCTGCAATACAACTGGAGTTTCGAGCAAGCTTGATTCCTAAAAGATGGACAAAGATGGTTGAGGTTGGTCGTATATGATCCAAATCCCCAGAGCAGCTTTTGTAAATTTCCCTGGAGAATCAGCCCCTTATCGAATTCAGTCATCAATGGCGCATCCGAAATTGGAGCGGAGGCCGCTGGGCGACACGGGTTTGGAGTTAAGTTGCGTTGGCTTTGGCGCCTCCCCTCTCGGCAGGGTCTTCGGTCCTGTCTCCGACGACGAAGCCGTCGCCGCCGTCCGTGAGGCCTTCCGTCTCGGCATTAACTTGTTCGACACCTCTCCGTAAGCTCCCACCCATTTTATTCGCTTTCTTTGTTAAATCCCTTTCCTTAACTGGTGGATTCTGTTGGGTTATCAGTTGGTGTTAGCGTGTTTGTTTTCCTTCAGTAATTCTGAGTAGAATTTAGATTTTCAATGCAGTTCAGCATTCAGGAAAACTGTACTCCACCTCCAGGACTTTGGAAATGTGTTAAATTTAAGCTGATTTGCCTCTCCTGAAGTTTAGTAGTGGTAGTAGTAGCTCATACATTCCATTCTCTCCGTGTTTGTATCTTAAGGTATTATGGGGCGACATTATCAGAGAAGATGCTTGGTATGGCACTTAAAGCACTAGATGTTCCTAGAAAGGACTATATTGTGTCAACCAAGTGTGGGCGCTACAAGGAGGGTTTTGATTTCAGCGCTGAAAGAGTGACTAGGAGCATCGATGAGAGCCTTGCAAGGTTGCAGCTGGATTACGTGGATATTCTGCATTGCCATGATATTGAGTTTGGTCCTCTTGATCAGGTCGGCACCAGACACTTATGGAACATCCTTAAATCTGTTTAGACATGACAGGAAGAAATCCGCAGTTTTATGTTCTTCTAGTTGTCCATAGTACTATGTTTTAATGTCTTTCTTGCAACAGATTGTGAACGAGACAATTCCAGCCCTCCAGAAGCTGAAAGAATCTGGAAAAACTCGTTTTATTGGTATCACTGGGCTGCCATTAGAAGTCTTTACTTATGTGATTGATCGGGTTCCACCTGGTGCAGTTGATGTCATACTGTCATATTGTCACTATGGTATTAATGATACGACATTGAATGATTTACTCCCTTACTTGAAAAGCAAAGGAGTTGGTGTTATCCACGCAGCCCCCCTTTCAATGGGACTGTTGACGGAGCAGGGTGCACCAGATTGGCACCCAGCCTCACCTGAGCTTAAGGTATTCTTGTAGGCCTTAGCTAATATTTGTGCTCCCTTTTGTTCACACCTTCTAAACATGCCGCATCACCTATCCACCCAGATCCATTTTTTGGTCTGTATCCGTCCGTAAGCCTGAGAGGAAGGGTATCTGAAAATTTGGTTTTATCAGGCAACAATAATAAGCACGTAACCTTAGATGTTAATCTAAACCCAGGTTAATTTCTTAGAAATTTACGCTTTTGAGACCTATCAGTCAAGTGAATGAGTTCATCTGTTACGACTGTCTGACAATTGTCTAGTTGATATTACACATGTCAACGATCCAGCTTTCTTGCTTGGATCTGTCTTTGGATATTTTTGGGAATGGCAAACCAAATAGAGTTCCTGCTTCTTGTTAGCTGAACTTGAAATAGTAGTAATTGCTTTTCAAGCATTTGATTATTAGTTTTTATCTTTTTCTTTTTGGGTAGCCTATTTATACATTTCCTGACTGAAAGAAGATGCCTTATAATTTCTAAATACTTTTGGCATGTTTTTTTTTTGTTGTTTTTGTCACCTATGATCTAACCTTGGGTCTTGGCATGTAGGTGATTGTTCTCCAGTAATGTACTGTTTTTTCAGTTTGTTCATAATTTTCTTAAACCTTTTCCTTTCAGTCTGCCTGCCAAGCTGCTGCTGCCCATTGCAAAGAGAAGGGGAAAAACATCGCAAAATTAGCTATGCAATACAGCTTGTCAAACAAGGATATTTCAACAGTTCTTGTTGGCATGAACTCTGTTACTCAGGTTCAATGTTGTTTGCTCAAATACATGCACACATTTTTTTTTCTTCTAAATTTGTCTTCCTGACAAAGTTTCTAAAGCAATGTATCTGCTATAAGAACATGTTGATTTATTGCATGTTCTCAAAAGGTGGTGGAGAATGTTGCTGCTGCGACAGAACTTGAACTTCATGGACTGGATCAAGAAACTCTATCAGAGGTGTTATCAATCCTGAAGCCTGTAAAGGATCAAACATGGCCAAGTGGAACTCAACGCAGTTAGCGATGTATCATTTCAGATTAAAAGGCCCGGGATGTTCTTCCTCATTTCTTGCTAGTTTATACATCAAAGTATGTTGTCTAATAAACAGATATTGCATTTTCATGTACTTGAAGAGCTTATATATCCTTTGTATTCTAAGCTCTTCTGGAGCAGTTGTATGTGTAACAGACTTTATTGAAAGCGTTTCAAGCCGAGCTTTACATTCAATTTCCTGCTGACCAAAGCAGAGCAAACTCGCATCTAGAGTTCAGGTGATCAGATGTTCATATGGAGGGTGTTGGAAGATTTTAAAGAGTTGTTTGCTTGTAAATAACTATTGATTTTCTTCGTCTATCTGCATGCATCATTTGTGATGGCTGACGGATGACTTTTTTTTTTTTTACTTATGTAGGCGGTAACTTTTCAACAACTCTTTTAAAAGTTGTAAACAGGAAGAGCTGAATGATCACCGAAAGGGCAAGTGATAACCTCGTTCCTAAGCGGACTAAGTTCTCAGATGATGGAGGTGATGATCTGGTGAGGCGGAGTGCTGGAGATGGCGATCTGCTGCTGAAGGAGTGATCTGCAGAGAGAAAGACAGAGTACTTAGGAGCAGAAAGAGGAGTGGGGGTGTGTAGATAGGGTGTACTTTTCCCAAGTCTTCCTTTTATAGGCAGTCTCGAGGTCGTGGACGTCCCATGACCTGAGGTAGTAGGGTGGTTGCCCATATTTTCGACTAATGAGGAATGTAGAGTAGTGGCGAACGTGGGAGGTTCATACGCATCATGGTGGTTAACCGTCACCAGCTGCCCTACTTTAGTCGAGGCTAAGTCATGCGGATGACCTTGCCAGACGAGGGCGTGACCTCGCTTGTCGTCATGAGAATTTTCCTTGCGAGGGCATGGCCCCGCGTCTTGTGAGGTGTCCGGAGGGGCACTGTGCGAAGGCTTGGGCCTCGCTAGAAGGTGTGGTCTCACGGTCCGCATGCCTTGTGTCTACTCAATGACGGCGGCGGGGACGACGTTGCTTGGGTAGTGTACCAGCAAGCGCCTACAATTTCTAAAGTTCCAGACTTTCATTAGCGCACAATAAAATATATTAGATGTAAACCGAGCTTGACCATTTCGATAATGGGGAGACATCAGACATGTGGTAGGCGTTTTTGTTTATTGTGCATACATTCACCATAAGTTTCTTATGTGTGTGGACTTTGTTTGTGTCAATTTTGATTACTCTCACCTGTTTGCATGCAAGTTGCGATCTTTATCTTTCGTCTTTTTTGGTCTGTCCAACAAGAAAGAAAAAAAGGAAAGTTTTTCTTTTACTGCTTCTCACCCACCCCCATTAATATCCTATTCAATAATCCGCAGAAAGTCAAACTTTTTTTTTTTGAATCTGGGAGTACTGTCCTTAGCTGTAAGCGAGATTGCTAGCTTATGTGCTCATTTGATAGAGAATATCTTCAGGGTTCTAGCTAAGTTTTCGGACTGTTGATGGGGGTTTCAGAAATGGAAGTTCATCCTTGAAGCTGAGCTATACAGATGATAAAAGCCACCCTGAGAAGTTTAACACATATAAATTTAAAATCCTTCTGGAATAGTATATGTTAGATAGAGGGCGTTTCAGATTGTGGAAGTTCATATTTCATACGTACATCCATCAGACTGTAGGCAAAATTGTTACAGAATCAAATAGTGCATTCTTCTGTGGAACAGCAAGTAGGCGCACACAGAGATTGCAATAGTAGGTTTGATGGAAGGAGGTTTTGCTGCCATCATCTTGGCTTGCACCTTGCTGCTGCTTCCTTCTCCTTCATTTGCCCTTCCCTTGTGTACAGATTCACGTGAGTATAATTTGCTTGTTTGCTCAGTTTTTGGTTGATCAGTTGACTCATTGCTTTTCGTGGTTGGATTGTGTAGGTGCACCCTTAACCCTAAATTCAACCCTAAAGTTCTGTTCATACAATGGAAGAGCCTGCTGCAATTCAACCCAAGATTCAGAATTGGAGAAGCAGTTTCGAGCAATGAACATCAGCGATCCCAAGTGTGCCTCTCTTCTCAATTCAGTTGTTTGTGCTGTAAGACTGATTATTCTACCTACACCTACAAAGTTGTAAAGTGATGTTCTTTTTTTCTCCCTTACCTCTATTTCCCTTTAGTTTTTTTCACCAAACTTGTTCCTGTTGCTTTCTTACAGAAATGTGATCCATTCTCAGCAAATTTATATAGAATCGATTCCACTCCACGGTCAGTACCTGTGCTATGCAACTCAACTGTTCGCCAGAATTCATCCCAGTCTAGCCAAGCAAAAAATGATTTCTGCTCTAAGTTATGGGATACATGTCAAAGTGCTTGGGTCTTGGATTCACCTTTCAACCCTGAATTACAAGGACGAGTTTGGACACCAGTTAATTCTCATCTCACCAAACTGTCTGGAATTTGGCCGACAAAAAATGATTTCTGTGATGCGTTTGGTGGAGCATCTACTGATGAGCTGATCTGCTTCAATGGAGAACCTGTTGCACTACAGAATGACTCCGCAACTTCAAGCCCCTCAAAGGATGGAATATGCTTTGAGAAAATTGGTAATGGATCCTACGTTAACATGGCTGCTCACCCTGATGGGTCGGATCGAGCATTTTTCGCCAACCAGCAGGGTAAAGTCTGGTTGGCAACTATTCCTGAGCAGGGATCAGGTGGAACATTAGGCCTTGATGAGTTGGACCCCTTCTTAGATATAACTGACAATGTTCAATTTGATGCTCAATTTGGGGTGATGGGTATGGCATTTCATCCAAACTTTGCGCAGAATGGCCGATTCTTCATATCATTCAATTGTGACCAGCATAAGTGGGCTGGATGTGCTGGGAGATGCTCATGTAATTCAGATGTAAATTGTGATCCTTCAAAATTAGTTCCAGATGATGGCACCAAGACCTGCCAGTATCACAGTGTCATAGCGGAATATACCGTTAATGGCACTGCAACACAGGCTTCTATGGTATAATACGTCATTTTTACTGCAAATTTTCTTTTTCTTTTAATTTTAACTTTTGAAAGGATATCTATGCTTCTGAGCTAACTGTATATTCTCTCTTTCTTGTTTTCTCAGGCCACAAATGCCAAGCCGTCAGAAGTAAGGAGGATATTCACAATGGGTCTTCCTTCCACTGCTCATCATGGTGGACAGATACTTTTTGGCCCTAAAGACGGTTATATGTACTTCATGATGGGAGATGGTAGTGGTGGTGATCCTTACAACTTCGCTCAGAACAAAAGATCGTTGCTTGGAAAGATAACGAGACTTGATGTTGATAACATACCAAGTGAGTGCTAGAATGAGTAGTTCAAATCGGTACTGGAAAGATGATCTTTTGCAATGTTTTCAGATATGTAGTTCATGTCTATTAAATCTTTATGATCCGACTGGTCATCATATCACATCTTTGATCATCAGGTGCAACAGAAATTGATAAAATGGGTCTGTGGGGTAATTACTCTATCCCCAAGGACAACCCTTTCAGTGAAGATGGAGAGCTGCAGCCTGAAATATGGGCTCTAGGATTGAGGAATCCTTGGCGTTGCAGTTTTGATTCAGAAAGACCTTCCTACTTCATATGTGGTGATACTGGGCAGGTTTCAATATCAAATTTGCGTGCCTTATTATTTTTGAAGTTAACATGCATTATTCTTCTTCTTAGTTCTGATCCTAATAGTCTGTATGATCTGCAGGATACATATGAAGAGGTAGACCTAATCACAAAGGGTGGAAACTACGGTTGGCGAATTTTCGAAGGCCCTAAGCCTTACACTCCTCCTTCATCACCAGGTGGAAACACTTCAGTGACTTCCATTAACCCCATTTTCCCTGTCATGGGTTATTACCACTCAGATGTCGACTCAAACACAGGATCAGCATCCATGACAGGAGGATACATCTACCGTTCTATGACCGATCCATGCATGGTTGGAAGGCAAGTGAATCTCTTAACTCTTGAAGATCATAAGTATATATACATAGAGCCATGCATGAAGTGGTGATCACCACATACATATGTGCAGGTACTTGTTTGCAGATTTATATGCCAGTAGCATGTGGACCGGCATGGAAGAGCCAACGAACAGTGGCAACTTCACAAGCAGGAAGGTGCGTTTCACCTGTGCAAGGGACTCTCCCATAGCATGCAGCTCTGTGGCAGGAAGTGATGTTCCATCGTTGGGTTACATATTCTCATTTGGAGAGGACAACCGTAAAGACATCTTCCTGCTGGCAAGCAGTGGTGTATATAGAGTTGTTGCTCCAAGCCGGTGCAGATACGCTTGCTCCAAGGAAACTGCAGCTGGTCCTCGTAGCTCTAATAAGACACCTTCACAAGCCACCAATTCATCTAACAAGTACAGCAGGCCCGTGTTTGTATTATGGAAGATTCTGTTGCTCCTTTGTATATATGGCTGGTTTAATGTAAGCTTATTTTAGCAACACAAGGCACAGATCCTGGTTGGACAGATTTGTTACGGTTTCCTTTGGCGTTTCAATTCTGAACATGTTGTATAATTGTTAGGTTTTGATGGCTTCACTAGGAAGAGGATCCGTTTGTATACATGAGAAGAAAACCGGAATGTATGTATGTACACAATTGTGCACGTGCTTTTACTCCGTGTATGTAGTATGTGAGGTTTCGGTGCAAAAAACCCACTAAACTAGATCGAAAAGTGTAAATTTATCATTATTCTTTTGAAATGTCTAATTTAACATCCAAATTTTTATTTATTAACAAAATACTACCATCTTCATTAAACCATCACTTAATATTGCCGTTCTTCCAGGATCTAAAGCTACTCTTTCATCACATCTTCTTCGAATCTGTTTCTTACACAAATCACTGGTGAAGGATTTTAACAAAAAAACAAAATAGAATTGAAGCCTGCAGGATATCGGGCCTTAGGGAAGCACTTTTTGACAATTTTCGGCGCTAGATGGTGGCTGAAAAGGTGAGGATCAACTCTGCTGCTGTCAACAGAGCTCCTGGCAGTGGCCGGTTAAAGCCTAGGTTGATGGATTTTTACGGGTCGGGCAATTAGGTTAGGAAACGAATCGTGGCTTCTATGGGTTGCTAGAGAGGTAGCAGTCCTGGGGGATGAGTTTCTTCGGTAGAAGAAGCAGATTTGAGGAAGAGGTGATGGAGGAGTAGTTCCAGTTATGAAAGAACGATGGTATTAAGTGGTGTTTAATGAAAGAGATGATAGGTTAGTTAATAAATAAAAATTTGGGTATTAAATGTATTACATGAAAAGTGTGAGTGCGTAAAATGTAATTTATTAATGGAGTATTCAATAAATTGCATTCAATGTCTAAGTTAGGTGATAAATTTAGGCGTTTCAAATGAAAGATGGTAAATTTGCATTTTCCAGCCTAGTTTAGTGGTTTTTTTTTTTGCAGCTGAAGCCCAATATATGATATGTAATACTCCCTCCTCTATCCAAATGAGTTGTAAGAAAGAAAAAAAAACTTAGGGTGGGTTCGGTACACAAATAATTTTCTACTTTCCCAATCTTAATACATAAAATAATATTAAATCCATCAATTTTGTATCAAATCATGTTTTCCTCGAAATTTCCTACTCACATGCATTTTATCTTATCCATCAATAAAAATACACATCCCTAAATTTTTCAATTTTTTTCCAATTACAGCTGAATAGAGCCTTACTAATTTGATAGATGTTTGTTAAGATGAAAAGATTGATTTGATTTTTGAAAATAAATATTGAAAAAAAACCCTTTCCCTCGACATTACAATAGGGGGTTTCAAACTTAAGCTTTTGAAGGTGAAAAAATGAGTTATTCGCTCCTCATTTTTCACGTGAATTAGAGCTCGTGATTCACCGTTTTCTACGCAAACCTCAAATGAATAGGACCAAAATGGATTTAGTTGTTCACGTGAATAGTCCCTCGTTATTCACCTGAAGTTGTGCGCTGCGCACGACAATCCGCACATAGTTTCGCACAAAGTTGTGCGTGGCACACAGATGTGCGCACAAATAAGTACACAATATAATTGACACACTTCCATTTTATGCTGATCTAACTAGGTAGTGATGTCGATCTAACTAGGTAGTCATGTCGATTTAACAAGATATTGATGTCGATCTAAACAACTCATCATGTTGATCACCATTTTATGCTGATTAATCAAGTATGTATGTCGATCTAACAAGGTAGTCATGTCGATCTAAACAACTAGTCATCGATCACCAAGGTAGTGATGTCGATCTAACAAGGTAGTCGATCGATCTAATAAGATAGTGATGTCGATCTAAACAACTCATCATCGATCACCATTTTATCTTTGATCAATCAGTATGTATGTCGATCTAAGGT
The DNA here is from genome assembly GCA_024586325.1 of Stellera chamaejasme. Classification (NCBI taxonomy): domain Eukaryota; kingdom Viridiplantae; phylum Streptophyta; class Magnoliopsida; order Malvales; family Thymelaeaceae; genus Stellera; species Stellera chamaejasme. Next base: position 3,372,889 of record CM044982.1, on the reverse strand, counting down.
AGTCGTCGATCTAAACAACTCATCATGTTGATCATCATTTTATGATCAATCAGTATGTATGTCGATCTAACAAAGTAGTCGTATCGATCTAACTGGGTAGTGATATCGATCTAAACAACTCATCGTAGATCACCATCAAATGCCGATTCAAAAATGACGATTTAATCAATCTCATCGATCACCATTTCCATTTTATGTTGATCAACCAAGTATCTAAACAAGTCATGCGCCGAATTCACATTCCAGCCCCCTTCAATTTCACGGGTTACTCAAACTTCATTACTCACTTTTCTCACTCACCTCTCAAACCTTTAGTTATTAGGTGAAAAACTCATTCCCCAATTTTTAATTTGAAACCCTCTGACACTAAGCACCGTTAACTATTGTTAGATTTTTAGATTTAATCATAACTTTTCTAACTCTAACAATTCTACCCTAAATTTTTTACAACTTTACAATTCCAACCTAAACGTGAGTCTTTCCCTATCAGTTCAGATCGAACACCACTCCGCCAATGTAATCATCCCAGCCTACCATTTCCTTATCCTTCACGAAAACTTCGAGGATTGAGGCCTAGATCTTGTCCTTTGAGAAATGATTAGCAATTAATCTGAAAATCTTTTGCACACCTCTACGGATATATGATGGCACGTAGTAGCTCTTAACTAATTTGTTAGATTAAGATATCATCAAGTGATCTACACTGCAAGTGAGCTCACAGATGGGCCATAAGAATAAGATGACGAGGATCCACTGCTAGGTGCTTCGACTTGAACCAACTGATTGGGGAGCGGAAAGATATCTGCAGGAGACTGATGCGCCAGAAATTAAGAACGGCGATTTGGGGAAGCTGGCTAACGGCGAGGCTTCAGATGGATGAGACGGCGGCTGGTAGGTGAACCGGAGGTGTGGAGAAGGCAAGAGCAAACTTGGGGGCCTTGGGGAAAGAGGAGATGGGAAGTGTAGCGGCAGCGACGAGCTCGTTGGCGGCGTTGGGTCTGCTTCGGAAGAGGGGGTACCGGTGGAAGCTGGCTAGAGGGCTGAAAGTTGGTCGGAGACGATGAATCGAAGAATAAACTTGAGCTCCGCCTAGATACAAAGCTCTCACGTTTCTCTCTTCTTCTTTTTTTCTACTTGCCTTTGTTCTCTTTCTCTTGCTTGTTCTTGCTTCTCTAAAGAAATGTTCTATTTTTTTTGCTCTTTGATTGCAACCTTGTTGCTTTTGTGAATCTTTTTTTTTTTAAATTGTAATGGGCTAAAAAACTTAGGGTATAATTGTTAGAGTTAGAAAAATTATAGTCAAATTTTTGTAGTTAAATTTAAAAGTCTAACAGAATAATTAATGGTGGTCAGTGTCAGTGTCAGAGAAGTTTTTCAGAGAAGTTTTTGTATATTTTCGTAAATTTAAGGAGATTTTTCGAAAATTTCGAAAATACTAAGAAAAAATGGAGATTATGACAAATATTGGGAGATATTTTGATAATTTCCCAAATGTATAATTGAAATACCTAAATCATCTCTATATTTGACAATTGCGGCTGCCACGACTAGTTGTGTTATTAACCTGAAAGTTGAATAAATCTTCTTACTAAATTTTGATTTAGCTCTGATTATGCTGAATGATTAACCTTGTAAGTGGAGAAGTAGGTAAAAGTAAAACCGTAGAAGAAAACATTCCACCACATGCCGAGGAAGAAAAAGAGGCGAAGAGGAAAATAGAGAAATTACCGCACAGGACAAAGAAATTACCCAAACCCAGTAACCAAAAAGATTGAAAAAATAGGGAAAGAAAAAAGAAGCCTGAACCCCAACCCCAAGTTCTTCAGAGCCTGGCCAAATTTCCAGGTCTTGTGAGTCTGTGTTTTCCTTCCTCTCAACCCTCTCCTCTCTCTTCACTTCCTCTGTTCCTCCACCCCCAACCCATTTACCTGCTCTACAGAAGCATAATAAAGCAGAGCCAACATCTGAAAAAGCTAGGAAATTTATGTCAATGACCGTATGAAAGCTCGAATCTTCCTTCCCCACTCCAGAACCAATCCATTCTCAAAACCCTAAAAGCTTTAAACTTTCGTAGAATAACAGTTTCTCATCTGCTTCCACCATTTGGGTTATCTCTTTACATGTAGCCTCGTCATAACTTCCGCGAGCGTGCCCGATCTCTGACCTATGTCTCCCGATTCTTCTTCTACACCACCGATCCCTCCCGACCTCGCCCAAAACGAAGACGCCGGTGCCCAAACTCCGCCTCTTAACAGGAGAAATCGGCCGTCTCGGGCTTGCACTCTCCGCGCGGCGCAGCGGCTCTGCGAGCAGAAGCAGCGGCAGCAGGCGGCGTCGGAGCGCCGTCAGAAGCCTTCCAAGAAGGAGCCCGAGCAGCCTTCGGAGGATGAGCAGGAAGATGACGAGCCTTCTTCACCGCAGCATTGCAGCGGCGGCAGTACAAAGATCATCACGCCCCTGGTCGTACCTCCGGAGCCCTCCCAGCTTCCGAGGTGGAACCTTCGTTCTATGTGGGAGTTGGCTTCAGTTCTCAATTTTTTGCATGTTAGTTTCTCCTTTATTCATTTATGTTCTCCTTTTTGTTATGTATCTTCAAATGCTAATTTTTTAACTTCTTGCCGTTTGATGTTTCACACATGGCTGCTTATTTTGTGTGGCGTTTTATGGTTTTGAGTGTTCAAGGTCTTTAGGTCGCTTTTGAATATAAATGCGGAATTCTCAGTAGAGGAGTTTGAGACAGCATTGCTTACGCCCAATGATACTTTGGGGGACATACATATGCCTCTGCTAAAGGTTAGCTCTTTCAGTTGAAGTGTAAGCTTAGCTGATGTTCTTTGTGTGTTCTTTCTGTCTGTGCGCATTCTTCTGGGTTTTCTGTAGGGGACTATTAGGGAGTTCATGTAACTAGCTGGATTTGGTTCTTTATTCATCACTGTCTCCTTTTGTTGAATTCTCTTTCCTTAGAGAGAGAGAGATTGAGCTGACTTTGATCTGTCCTTGAACAGATATAGTTTTCAATATGTTGCAGTTCACAATTTGTCCTTGAACAGGTAGCCCTGGGTTTTGATCCTGTTGATGGTATAAGTAATTAGAGCTAGTGTTTTCCAGCAGTGCTATCCCATTTCTGTCTTTCTTACATACCAAACATCATGCAGCTTAGGGACTCCTAGGAACAGCTACATTGGTTATAACCGAGCATTAATCTTGGCTAACATTTGCTTCGATAGAGATTTGCCTTGCTTTATCTTTCTACTTGTGTAGAAAGATTATACCCGCATTAACTACAGCACACTGTTATTTTGCTCTCCAGTTGTTACTATGAAAATTTCTAGTCTCTTCTATTTCTTCAGCTTTTGATATGACAACCGTTCATCTATTGGATTTATCTCTTGCAGGCAATTCCTCCAATTACCAGAATGGCCCTCACACGTGACACCTGGATTACTGTGTTATGCAGAAAACTGAGAGACTGGTGGCACTGGGTAACTTTACATTTCCTTCCTGGTGTATTATCTTAAGAAGGAAATATTGTTTGGGGAGAAAAGAGGGATGGTAACTAGGTTTATGTGCACATTCAGCAAAAATAATAATAAAATCATCGTATTGCCTTGTTATTTGTTTCTGACATGAATTTGCACATGTCTGTAGGTTGCAGATGGGGAACTGCCAATTGTTGCTTCCCATGGGTTAGTATAAAGTCTTCTGTCTTTTCTGGATAAGAAAGATTACAAATTACTTAAATGTAAATGTAAAACAAAGGTTTACAAAGCACCTCTAGATTAAAATTAGAAGCACAAGGATGTGAATCAGAAAAAAGAAAGAAAAAAAGGTGTCAAACAGTATCCTAGATTGTCATATCGTTCTGTCCAGTCTGATTAAATTGTTCCGAACAAGTTGGCTATGCCTACTGCCTAGAGGGTTTATCACTCTGCCTTTTAAAAGTTTTAGATTCATGCACATGATCCCATCATGATGGAGCCAGGCTTTCTCAGAAGCTCCAAATAGCACACTTTTTAAGCTATCTTCATATGGAGAATTATTATAACATGGATAACCATGCATGCAGTTCCACTACGACATCAGTCTGCTGAACATTAGTAATCTTGTTTGAACACTTAAAACTTTCTAGATGAGAAACTAACTGTGCTATTGGTAATTGTATCTTGTTGTCAATGATTCGTATCAATCTTGTTAACATGATCCAGCTGTTTGCAACATGCTAAGTGATGTTGTAAAAGTCCTTTGCCCAGGTAACAAGAAAGGATGGGGAAGTTCTTTTGAATTAAACATTTAAAAGCCTCAAAGGGGTGAGCTTTCCTGTGACCAACATGGTAACCTACAAGAAGAGAATATTCCTTGACCACGTCAACATTCCCTCAAAGTTTGTGAATTAGATCATACTTGCATTCCCTTGAGTTCCATTATAGATATGTCGATTTAAGATAAAAACACATCATGATCATGTTTCTCTTTTTTGTCTGTCGCAGTGTTCCTTTAGTTAGTAAGTCTGAAACTAAGATTTCCTCCCAAGAAATGTAAAATAACACCGTAAAAACCTAACTATAATCTGGTACAGGTGATTTCTCCTGAAGTTTAAAAGCTCGATATGCTTTGGGGTAGGAAGTTTGCTTTATTGTTTTTGAGAACTCTGGTAATATTTGACTTGGTTTTGTTCTTGAACCCCCTTATGAAGTGTGCCAAAAATCTTCCAGTTTCTTGTCATTCAATGCTTCTGTATTTTGTCAGCTGAGAGAGGCTGCCCTAAGTAGGCCACACTTCTTTTGTTAAAAATAGTTGCACGCCCCTGATAACCTTTTACAACAATTATAGACGTTGCCATGAATGTGTGTTTTTGATTATGAACATCTATTTCTAACGCATGTAAAGTTTGTTAGGCTGGAGATTGAAGCATACAAGTCTCTTGATCCTGGGATTCGTGTCGTGATACTAAAAGCATTGTGTGATATTCGAGTGGAGGTATTTTTATGCTCTTGTTCATTGCAAATTAGTTGATGGTATCCCATGCTATCTAAACTAATTTTTTTATGTGATGAACTTGCCTCTTGAGGACCATTGTAAATGCATTGATAAGCATTTGGTGGAAAAAGGACTTCATTCTGTATGTTCATTCAAACAAATGAGTTAGATGACTACAATTTTTTACTTGACTGGATCCAATGTCACTCTTTTGGCTGCCAAATGATTTGCAATTTTAATACACATGCTTGCAACTCAAGCATGTTCACGAGCCTTGTCTAACACCATCAAGCTGTACAGCAGAAATAAAATTTATGCAGATCCTTTATTAAGTACATACATATCTCTGTTCATTTTAGTTCAGTTCTAACGGAATCATTTACCTGTCAGTTCCTTGTCTAAGTCTCTTTCATCTTGTGGCATAATATAAAGATGAGACGAGGCATCATACTTCATTTTTTAAAAAGGAAAAGTCGATCTGGTCATTAATTTAATTATTCATGTTATTAGTGTTATAGTGTTGCTAGTTTTAGACAATTAATTGGCACTGTTAGTTTCATGCCACTGACCCCAATTTAGTTGGGATTATGGTGTAGTATGTTGATAGTGGTGATGATAATGATGATGCTAGTTATTTTTTAAGATTTTACGGTCTAGTAGCTTTAGCTCAATTAAGGATTGGGCTTGGCTATTACTTTGAAGAACTATTTAACCTTGACTTGAACATGACATGAAGAAAGACTCAGCTGAGCACTTGAGCTGAAACTGAAACTGGGTAAATTTGAATGATTCCATCTTGAGCAAACATATGCACAGGCTCTGCTTGGTTATGGCAGTTGGAAACAAGGCTCAGTGGTAACTCTTGACTCCCAAGGTTCTGTTGCTTAAAAAACGCCTCACATATTTGTACATGCCTGTTTTGAAGTAATGCAGCTTCCTTACGAACTTTCAGGAACATAACAGTGGTTGCATTATACTCAGTATGTGTTTTTGTTATGAAACAAGATTTAACTTTTAGCTGATGAACTTGTGACAATGAGTCTTTGTGTGTGTTATTAAAAACAAATACATGCACTCCATGTATAATTTTCATGAGAAAGTAATCAATATGGAATGGAGCTGGTCAGGAAGGTTCTCTCTGTTTTCTAGTTTTTTTTTATGTTTGCAAACTATTGATTCATGATTTTATGTAGCAAGAAGACATCCGGAACTACATTGATAATACACTGAAGCATGGTGTCCAATTTTCTGCATTTCGTAAAGAACGTGTTGGTGGTGATTCACATGGTATTAATTATTGGTAATGCCACTAGTTTTTCTTGTTAAGCGTCCAATTAAAGTTTGATATTCATGATTGGGGTTTGCGTGCTTGGTGCAAACCTTGTTTACCTGTGCATGTTCTGAGAGTACTTGCATCTTTGTTTCTTGTTTTCCAGGTATGAAGATGATCCATTAATTGGTTATCGTTTGTACCGTGAGATGAGGAAAGTTGAAAGGAAGAATGGAAAAATGAAGGGTTCTCATGTCCTTCCTTGCACAACATATCAGTGGGAAACTGTCGCAACGAACTTTGAAGAATTTCAAGATGTTTCTGTATGTTACTAGCTTGCCTGAGTCTGTTGATATGGATGGATTCTGTTCATCATACACCAGATTTTATCCAAGTTTTTAGTCTTTTTGGGTTGCATTTTAGCATACTTCATAGGAAAACTTCTATTCTACATTTTTATAATTCAAGGGAAATGCAAGTCAAGGTCCTTGGGTTTAATCATTAAAATTATTGATCTCGAAATTCTTGATATCCTGTACGGTGGAGTTTGATGAACTCTTCTATTTTTACTGAATATATTTTACCTCGTGAATATAATGCAGAACATTCTGTATAGTAACAGGGCTGTATAGGTAATAAAGAATTTGAGCTTCATTGTACATTTTGGACTTTTGCACACTTTTTGTCCCCTTTTCAAAATCCATCATTTCACTGAATATGGCAGAAGTTTATTGCCAGAAACTCAAGGATCTTATTATAGGCTTCTTTCTAATTTTGAGGATCTGAATGTTTCAGTCTCATTTCCAAAAACCTTGACACGTTTCCCTATAAAACAATTTGTTGCAGGAAAAGTTATTTAACAGTAAAAGCAGGACGGAGATGTCACTGGGGAAGAAATTGAAAAATAACATGCTTCCCGAGATTGAAAGGGAACATAAGGTGCTGTACTGAACTTTCTTTTGTACCATAATTTCAGTAATCTGTTGTTTGGTGACTCATCTTTTGGCTACTTTGCTCATTGATGGAAAAGACTATCACGGTTTTCTTTGTTCATTTGATTAGAGAAAAGAGAAGCTGCTGAAAAAGCAACACAGAGAGGCCCTTCTTCTTGATAACTACCTAACTGTCGATGGTTTTGGTCGTGGACGTTCTCTTCGTGACAGGAAACCTGTTACTTACACGTTTGGTATGGACTTAGAGCTGCAAGGCTTATGTCATTTGTATTAGTTTCCTAATCTTGGCACTTTAAGCTTTTATTCAGCAGAATACAGATAAATGCATTTATACTTGTGATTTTTTGTGCTTACTGATTGTTTTGAATTCATTTCCTTGTGTGATCATTTCAGATGATTATGATCGATCAATCAATGAGGCTATCAAGACAACGAAGTATGTAATCTGCATATTGATGTCATCTTTTACTTCTTTTCATTACCCCTACACAGACACACACCAAAGAAGAAAATCCCTATCCAGGTTTTTAAGCATTTGACTTCTCATTTTCTATTTCTCAGGAAGAAACCACCATCCCCCGAGTTCACCCGTACCGGGGAATTTACTCGATCTGAACCTTCAATGAATGGTAAATCAAATGGTCCCCAAGTCTCTGAGTTGGATGACTATGAGTCAGCGTCAGCGTCACCGAGGTCACCTCAATATGATGAGGTTGAGGATAAACCTGAAGAACCTTTGGACCGTAGGTATGATGTATTTTTCCTAACTACTCCCTCCGTCCCATTTGTGTTGCCACAATCCCTATACAATTTGTAAAGGAAAAGGGACAACACGAAGGAGACATTGGATTAATTCTTTTTGCTTCAATGGAGGAGCTCCTGTAATCAGCATTAGCTTTTTACTAATCTACAGATATTTTTTTGCAGCAACCGGAGGAGACAGAGGCCACAAAGGTATTCAGAAAAGGAGTTTGTTCAAGCTAATTCAGATACTGAGCCAGGCTTTGATACTGATGATGACATAGTTGGGGAAGCTGTATATGATGAAGATTACCTCAGAAAACGTAAACGAAGGAAGCAAACTAGCAGCAGCTCAGAAGGGGATGAAGAGTACCACTGGGATGGTGAAGAAAATGCTGAAGATGAAGAAGAGGATGATGATTCACCAAGTATGAGCGAGGACAGTGATGTGACTCAAAAGTTCAAGAAATTGCGTGGTCGTACTCGGAGACAGACTAAACTGAAGTCCGTGGATGAATTCCAGCCTGGTTTGAGGCGCAGTAAGAGGGCCACACGGACTCGTATTGACTATAAAAAGTATGAATTCTCAGAATCTGACCCAGAGTCCAAACATGAGAAACCGAATGCTTCCAAGAGGGTCACACGGACTCGTATGGACTATAAAAAGTACGAATTCTCAGAATCTGACACAGAGTCCAAACATGAGGAACTGAATGGTTCTGATGAACAATCGGACATGAGTGGGAATGAGGAATTTTTTGGGGAAAGTCAGGATTCAGATGGTAGCGATGAAGACAGAGAAATGAAAGTCGAACAGTCTGGTGGAGATTATACAGAAATGGTGGCGGATGAAAAGCCAAGCCAGCTACCTGATAAGTCTGAGAGCCCCAGCCAAGATGAAGGTGAGGGTGGACAAAAAATACGCTTCCTAGACTTAAATGAGCTTGCTCCTGGTTCTGGGTTTGATGATGGTCCCAGCGCTAGCGAAAAATGATGGAGAAAATGTGGAGGCTTATTCCTGTCTTCTGGATGCCAAGGCTTGTGTTTTATTCCTGGGTAACTGGAGGTGTACAATAGTGAAGTCACATTTGTTAGTGGCCAAAGAGCAAAGCCTTGGTCTTTGGGGTTTCCTTCCTCCCTGAGAGGAGGATTCACTGCATGCTGCGGAATAGATTCCCTGAGAGGCTGTAGACTAGATTTTATTCAGCAAGAGGGGTACTGCGAGTGACTGAAGAGAAGACCACCAACAAATGGGGTAGGACCTTTAGGATAAGCTTCTTCTCCGGGTTCTTTAACCTGTTGTTCATTTATGTACAATAACCTCAGATTTTACTCTTACTGAGAATTGTTTCAGTGCCTGAACAGATGTAAAACATGTGTTGTTATCCATATTACTCCTTCACTTTCATGCTTTATTGCATGTTGCCTGCTTGTTTCATGTGCAAGCTCTTGCTCTCATCGATGAGCTAGCTACTTGTCAGCATGAATGAAATATGGGGAAGATGTAAAATGCAGAGTTGGGGGAAAATGGTGCCCCAACAACGAAAAGAATGGTATTGACTTGTGCGGTCTATATCTTTTCTCTTATATATACAGAAAGAACGGCGTTGATTCTCGAGACTGAAAAGGAAAGTAGGGGAAACGAGACAAAAACGTGTAGTAACCTGAAGCCTAAGCTAAAATGCCAGTGGTTACAGGCATCATCTCATGTCACAGCAATAGGGTTTGCCCTCCCGTTGCAATCTGTCCCACAAGCACATCATCTGTCTTGGGGACTGATAGTGAGCCGTGTAGTAACCTTCAAAGCATCCGTATTGACAAAACATCAAGCTGTGTAGATAATCAACCGGTTTTGAACTGTTAAACTTCCCAACCCACATTCCCACGCTCACGTCTTCCATCTTGAACAACTGCAGTAAAGCAATGATTCAGGTTATCAAAAGAAACATGGATCCCTGCAGTTACTGCACAATGAAGATAAAAAGAGACTGGGGGAAGCAGGCCTACTTGCAGTTTATTCTGTTCAAACTCGGATACTATAAAGCGACCGATATCTGATGACGTGATGTAACCAGGGCCATTGGCATATGGGGGATAATCTTCCTCCGGCCATTCCTACAAAAACCAACCAAATGGGTCAAGACCAACCATGAAACTGTTAACCATGCAGCTCAATCAGAGTTAAGAAAAACAGTGAACAGCTGATCGGTATGTAAATGTTCATAAAACTTCAGCAGTAAGGTATAGGGGTTTCACAATCCCCCCCTGCATTCAGGGTTGGGCTGCCTGACGAGCAGCAACCACCACCTCTAAATAAACACATCTCCCATGACCCTATACTTATATATCCGTAGGTTAATATACAAAACTTAAGGATGACAAGAAACACTATGTAAGCTCTTTCTGCTGGCACACTACCACATAAATTTCCTTTAACAAAACAGCAGATGGCTGCAGGCATGCACATTGAACCTAGATTCATTATGAAGGGTGGCAGAGGCACGCTTGTGTGGGTGTATGTAGCTAGTTGGGAAAGACAGATGGGGGAGTGGAGAGAGAAATATGTAAAGCATCGGAGCTGTAAATTTCAAGCGAGCCAGATACTATTGTATTCACTACAGATGAAAACTAGGCTACTGAATCCTAAAAGCCCCTTATTCTTTCCTTTTAAAACATATCAAAATAAACTGCATAATGCTAAACAAAATTCATACCTCATATGTTACAGCCCATTTGCCATAACGCAGAGGCTTATGGTAGTAGTTAATGTTCCCCATATAGAAGCTCTTTCCCTCAGGAACCTTTTTGACTTCATTGATCACAGCATCTACTCTTACAAATGTATCATCGTCACACTTCATTATATACTTGGAAAGCACCTGACGAGACTGAAAACCAACAACTATGTTACCACAAGACTCATACAGACAGGCCTTCATAAGATTCAAAAATTCAGCCACATACCCCATATTCACAAATGGCAACAGTTTTCAGCACGACTAGGTCATAGTTGTCCATGTAAGGTACTATAACAATGTCACCGAAAAATTCTGCTTCTTTCTTTAGCTCCTCATTCACCTCCTTTCTGGCATGCTGTAAACACAGAGAACAGTTATCTCAAAACCTAGCTTTAATATATTGAGCCATGTTACCAAACTTCAACGGCTTTGGGTTAATATTGACTTGCCAAAGCTACAAAGAAGCGAGCGACAACTTTTGATGATTTAACAAGCTTGTGCTGCATCCAAGACTTTCTGACAGCCATGCGCTCTGAGAAGTGATTGCCTGCAGAAAGGATACCAATAAAAAGTTCTGCAGGTTGCACAGGTAAATTTGGAGCCTTCCACTTGTCTGACATGTCAAGGTGTTGTTGGGAAGCAAAACTAGGATGCGACATGGGCAAAGAAGCAGCAAATATCGACTGTACATCAACGTCCCCTTTCAAAGTTAACCCAGTGGCATCCTCAAGGGTAAAGCCCTGTTGACATTTTCAACCATGTTAATCAGCAACCAAGAGAAAACTGGGTAATCACAAAATTAAAATCTTCATACTCACAGTTCGATATGGGAAAGAGGTCACATGCCTCCCATCAACATTAATGTGATAACCCTCAAAACCAGCACTAAGAGTTAGAACAAAAATCTTTTCCTCGGCAAATGGGTAAGACCACCAGTCGACATTGACCTTCTGCTGGCGACCCACAAGGCGTTTCAACCACCAATTCGCCTTGGATGACTTCATTTGATGATCATCATCTTGGCTCCATTTTTCACATTTCACCTGACCATCAACTGCAGGGAAGGAAAAAAATATTCGTCGAGATAGGATGAAGAAAACTCAGTGAGGAGTCTGGGATGACACCCCTCAGTTTAGATGCTACAAGCCTTCAGGTTGTATTTGTAAGGCACCAAAAACAGATTCCAGAATGCGTTACTAGAATACTGAGGTGAATTTCAGGTTTTTCTGCATCAATAGACAACAGTATCACTTCTAATGCTTTCCAAAAACTACCTAAACTCTAAAGCCAAGGTCATCGGATAGAATCGTGGCTTCATCGAGGAAGGTCAAGGGGCAAAAAAGAAAAACTACCTCCTTTCTACTATAATTCAAAAAGCTGATGCTAACCAGTACTCAATTGTGGTGAAAGTTTTCACACGGAAGTTGCAACAAGAGCTACTTCTTTTCACCTCCGCTTAAGAGTAAAATTTTCCTTTCTGATACCAAAAAGCATCAATGAAGGAATGCAAATGATTGCTTACAAACAAGATATTATTGCTTTTAAGCATAAAACGCCACCATTTTCCATGCATGGACGCAGAGAGAGTTTTTGAAAACTGAACTAAATGCATAGATCATCGAGCTGCGTTCCCAAATATACTTAAACAAAGATTTCCTATAGCTTCCAAGTAATGCACTAATCATCACTGGCAGAAGAATGTCTATATGCCCCAAACTATCCCCACTTTCTGGTAGTACTCAATCCTTTAGAAAATAGGAAGAGAAAACTGCATTCAACGAATAAGGAAAAGTTTACAAATGGCTCAACATAAAGTAAATATTACTCCACTAAGAACTATAAAATTCATTCCCAATAAGCTGCATATTAAATAGCAGGTAAATTATTTCCTAGGCCACCACCAACAACTAACGTATTACCCACCACATAGCAACCATGAACATAGATTTAAAGCCACAAAAAAGGAAGGGGAAAAAATACGAAAAGAAAAAACACGGCAAGTTTTTTTTGTGCTTTTTTTCCCATTATTTTTTGCGCAAGAAAAGAACAAGAGAGCAAACAAGAGACAAAACGCTGACCAGTCTCTTCCTGGGGGTTGGACCGCCAGCCCTCACACCGCAGCGCCGAACCCCACTGCATCCGGTAGCAAGTATTGATCTCGATCACCGACTTGCCGCTCCAGTCGCCCTTGAGCCGCGGATTCAAATGCAGAATCCGGGGCGGCTCCTCCCCCTCCACCGCCCTCAACCCCTGCAGCTCCATCATAAACTGCGAAACCATCATCGAATCAAACCCTTGCCGTAGAATCGAGATCTTCGGATCCTTCTCTGCATGCGCCGCCCTCGGTTTCCCGACCACCGTTATGTGGGACCCAAGTGTGAGGCCGCATGGCAGAAGCATGACCCGCCCTCGGTCCACGAACTCGGACCCGGAAAGAGAGAGCGAGTCCGGGCAGGACTCGGACCGATTTCTCTCCGGTTCATTAACCGGCTCGAATGTCGGCACAACGGACTGTAATTCGGTCCACAGCTTCGTTCCGTCCTCCCAGGCGGCCTTGGCGGCCCTGTGGAGCTCCACCGAGTGGTCTCTACTACTCGGATCAAAAGTGTTGGCGTGGAAAGACAACCGAGAGAGAAACGAGGAGGACCGATTCTTGGTGGTGGAGTGAGTAAATTGAGTTGGAGTAGGGGCGGGCGCGCTCTTTGAGACCCAATTAACCGGCCGTGTCGGCGCATGTTTCTCTTGCAACTTGACCTCGGTTGCGAGCGTCTGGCGGCGAGTCAAGGTCTCCGGCGGGACGGTGTTGAGGCCTGTCCGAAACACAAACGGGATTTCAACTGTGACCAACAAGACGTAGAGAAGTGCAACGGCGATCAAGACTTGAACCGATCGTTGCTTGGTCAAGGAAACGAACGTGTCGAATTTCTCGAGCTTGGACAATCTGGATTTCCTCATTGGAGGGTTGGAATCAAAATCGAAAAGCACAAGACAAAACGCGGTGATGATATGTGGAAATTGGTTGAAGGAGTTAATGGAGATATGAAGGAGAATTGGATGAAGGAAAAAGTGAAATGAGTCGGCGAGGAGGCTTGATGATGGACGACAGAAACAAGGAAACGAGCGGTGAGCTAATGGAGATGATGCTCATCAGATTTTTACTTCTTCTTCTGCCTTGAATTTGTTTGAGCGTAATTTTGCAACTTTTCAAATAGAGAGAGAGAGAGAGAGAGAGAGAGAAGGACTTTGGAGTTGGCACCTTCGAAGCGGTGTTTTCGAGTGGAGTTCGTCGTGAGGATTAGTAGTCCAATTTTGACAGAATTTCCAACTTGGAAATATATATATACACACACACACACACACAAAATAATTCACACTTTTGATTTTTTATTTTTCTACTTGAATCAATCGTAGAAATAATAAATTTAAAAAGTACATAAATATTTTTATTATTCAATCCGTGATTTTTTTAATATTTTAATATATAAATTTTAATAATTTATATACAAAATATAAATGAATATCGCTGATATTTTAAAAAATTTTAACGAAATAATTCTTATAAATATTTGAATCAAACCTAACCATGAAGTTGATTTATTCATATTAAGAGAGAAACGAATCAAATATTTCACGTCATATAACAAAATATTGAAAATAAAAAAATCGTATATTACAATACAATACTCCATTAAATACCGAAAATGCACAAGTAACTACTGTTGTGTGGGGTACGGATGAAGTAATTTTCCTTTTAAGTGACTATTTTTCATTGTGATCACTGAAACTATTTGGGGAACTCTTATCGAAAAAAAAACTATTTGGGGAACAAGACGTTAACGGATAGAGGAATGATGAAGCAAACACGTTTATTTAAAGTCGTCAGCAATGGGTTAATTAAACTAGATAAATTAGGAAGGTAGTAGTGATTAGCAGTTTTAATCCAATCCAAACAGACTCAGCTGAGAGAGCCAGCCACGAGTGGATGGAATTCAATAACTTGCTAGAGAGAATGATGATGAACAAGGAATATTCTGTGATTGAGAAATTTGCACGGTGGCAATCACGTGCATTTCTAGTAGGCCGACCTAATTCACAGCGAACAAAAATGGCAAAAAACACAAAAATACCCATGAACTTTCAAGTTGATCTAAGTGTTGACGTAAAAAAAAATCTAAAAGAATACCAAATCAAAAGTTAGAGCATACGTCAAGTGAGAGAAAACAACGAGATATTCTCTTAACATCATGTTCTTTTCTTTAAATTAAACATTTAATGACACTTTAATTTTAACTACTCGCTCAATTCATGCTATTAATCTATTTGTCACATCAACGAAACACAGACTGAGTGACTGAATTGGTACGGTTTCAAAAGTTTGGTGGTTTATTCGGTTGAATGAAAAGTTCAATGACTGATCTGTGACGAGTTGAAAAGTTCAGTGATTTATTTGGCTGGATATAAAGTTCAGTAACCGATTACTAATGAGTTGGAAATTTAAGTGTTTTTTTTGCACTTTTTGCCAAATAAAAAAGTGAATTACTCCCCCAGTCCCTGAAATATTAGGGGGTTTCAAATTTAGGAGGGGGATAGATTTTCATGAGGAGAGAAATTGAAGAATTCATCATGGATTCTCGTGAGGTAAAAAAATATATATTATGGGTTTTAAACTTAGGAGGGTAGATGAGAAATTGAAGAATCATCGTGAATTCTCGTGAGATGACAATAATAATATTTAGAAACTATTTAGAAACTAGATGTTCATTTATTATTTGCATATAAATTATTAACCTTTAGTTATTAAAATATTGAAGAACAAAAATTATAGATTAAATGTTGAATTCCATTTTTTCAAGGTAAAAAACTGATTTTCACACCTCAAGTGATTTTTGAAAGAGTGGAAAACTTTCAAAATCACCATGAATTTTGGAAGTGAATCACTCCTCATCCTCACCTCCACAAAATGAAGTTTGAAGCCCCCTATTGAACATATTTTCTTTTTGGGATGTCTCAGTCCCTGAAATATTGAACATATTTCCTTTTTGGGTTGTCCCAAAAAATTGATCATTTTCTTTTAAAGAAAACTTCTCTCTCATAGTTACTAAACTATCATCATTTTATCTTTATTTATTTATCTCATTTTTTATGCACTTTCAACCAAATTACAATTAAGTAAATATATACAAACATCTTATATTTATATTAATCTTGTGTCTAATTAAATTCTTCAATTTTTTGGGATGGATGAAATACCAATGATAAGTAATCCATGGCAAAAGAAAGAAGGATGAATGTCTGTTTGTTTGCTTGTAAAAAATAACTTGAAAGTTCAATTCAACCCGGCCGGGTAGATAAACAAACGTGGATCAATTGTGAAAGAATGGGGCGAGTGTTTCTGAATGGACGGACGTTGAAAAGTCCACGCTCAGATACACACACGCGGCCTCATGTCCCACTTCACACGCACACACGTGTCGCATTTAAGTTGCCTGAGCTGAGCCGCTCGCGCCAGCTGCTGCAATTCCAATCCCATCTATCTATTATCTATTATCTATTATCTATCCATTATTATAATATAATTTAGGAGAAGTTTGAGAGTATGATAAAAAGAAATTGATATGAAAACACCTAATCGCTAATCGCCATACATATAGGACCATATCAACTTTCATTTTTCTAAACAAATTATATTATAGTAAATTTTAATATGTGATAAATGCATATTTTTAATTACCTACCATTTTTTAAGGTTGCTGGTGGCGGCTCTGTTTGGGCTGCTGTCACGTGTCTGTAAAGTTGACGAGTATTTATATTACTAGATGTCATGGGGATTTGTGCGATACGCGTTTCTCGGAATTCGAGTAAGGGAGTTGAATCTATTTAGTTCTGTTATTGTTCCTTTCTTATGGAAGTGTTTGAAAATGATTGAAAAAGAGCGGTCCCATTACCTCCCGTTATAAATGTTTTATATAGCCCATATTAATGATGACAAAGTCGTAATATTTCAATATAACGTTGATGGACACGTGTTTTGTATCTCCAGGAATGCTTCTCCGGGAATATTTCATGCTATGTTCGGGTGAAGTCTCATCAGGTCTGGTAATGTTACCCGTTAAGGTTTTATTATCATTTGGGTTTCTAATGGGACCTTTATTTTGGACCACTCACCAGCGCTTTTCTTAGTCTTTTTGCTTATTGGCCTCAGCATGCCTGGATTTGAGTCTTGAGGTAGTGAATGTTTCAAATAAAAGAATTTCTAACCAAAATCGAAATTAACCAATATCTATTAAATTAATTTTATTCGATTTTCTTAATGATCAAAATTATCTTTAATTGATTTTGTATTCATTCATTTGGGATGAGTAATTATCCTAACATGTATCTATCTAATCCGCCAACGGTGAATTTTTTTTTCCCATCATCTTTTTTTAAGGGAGTGAGAGCTAACAGATCTAGTAATACTAAAACTATAATTGACTCATAAATTTGTTTTAAAAAAATTAAGATAATGAAACAAAGTTTCACCAATTAATAGAATATCTCTCGTGATTTTATGTATTAATATTGTTACTTTTCTTTCAACAATACCTTTTATAGAAATAATATTACACCCATCATGGATATGTAGATGAGAGAACGAGTTAGTATATTATTAGGTTAATGTTTAGTATTTGGATATTGGATTGAGTTAAGTTTTTCTCATTTAAGCTAGTTTTAAATATGTAATGAATTAACATAAGGTGAACATATAATTAAAACCTAAATACACATTATATATCCCTACACTTTCAAAAAACTTGGGGTGGCAGTTGCCACCCTCCTACATAGCTCCGCCACCGTTGGGTCCGCCGCCATCAAGTCCCCCTTTAGCAAGTAGGCCGACTGCAAGGAGTCCGACCTTAGCATAGTTTCTTGGATTGTCATGGGTCAAGATGTTTGGCCTGAGTTGCGTATCCCCTTTTGATCATTTTCGGGCCACAATGGTCCGGGATTTTTTAAATTGAGAATTTTTGTCCTCCTTTGACTTTCTCGGACTGTAATGGTCCGAGATTTTTGAAATGAATTCATCCTTTGAAATGATTTCGTCATCCTCATTTTGAATTCCTCGGACCAATGGTCCGGGACATTTGAACAGGATTTAATCCTCCCTTTGAATTTCTCGGACCAATGGTCCGGGACATTTGAACTGAGGATTTGATCCTCCCTTTGAATTCCTCGGACCAATGGTCCGGACCATTTGAACTGAGGATTTGATCCTCCTTTGAATTCCTCGGACCAATGGTCCGGGACATTTGAACTGAGGATTTGATCCTCCTTTTGAATTCCGCAGACCAATGGTCCGGGCCATTTGAATTGAGGATTTGATCCTCCCTTTGAATTCCTCGGACCAATGGTCCGGGACATTTGACCTGAGCTTACGAACAAGTAGTCCTATCGCGGTTAATGCATTAACTGAATTGTCATTCACATTATTCTTGCTTCGCTTTCTCTGCTCTCAACTCTCTTGTCTAGCCATTTCTTCTTTCATGACGGACAATCCATCGCTCAATGAGGCGATCAGCTTTTTTCAGAGGTGGAGGAGCCTTGAAAAAGTTGCCCCAAAAGAGTACCTAACACCATTTCTCAGCCAAGAGACAGTGCCTTCTGGCAGTCAAGAGGGAGCCTCTGCCGTTGAAAAGTTCTACCACCGTTATCACTCCGTTGTTGACGCGGCTGCGAGCGTTTCGCCAGTAAAACTTAGGTCACCCGATCGTCGTCTTTTTCTCCATCCCGTTTCTCGAGGTATTTACAAATGGCATCTTCTTTTCCAATTCCTTCCCCTGTTCGTCCTTCGGGCAATCTCTTAGAAGCTAGTGGCCCCGTACCCGAAGAGTGGTGGTCTGAAGTAGACCATTTCAGGAGCAAAGCTACTCCCGAACTTGTAAAGCGTCGACAACGTGACTTCTTCCTTCCCTGCACAGTAGCCATTAGGATACCAACGTCTGAGTGTCGTGTATACGAACCGGGCGTTGGCAGCTTAGTTATTTTTAGGAGCCAATTGGAGTGCGGGCTTCGGTCCCCCCGCACCCTTTTGTTCAGGAATTAGCCGAATCCCACGACCTGGCCATCAACCAGTTAAGCCCGAATACCTTCTACCACATCAACGCGTTCCTCGTGTTGTGTATAGTGTTCGGGGTGGATCCCAAAATTTCCACCTTCCTGCAATTTTACAAAATCGTGCTGAAGCCAAGGAACTGCTTCTATTACTTCGGGACTAGGGGGAACCCCTCAAGGAAGTTCAACCTCATCTGGGATCTGCCTTCGAGCAAGAAATGGTGGCATGGGGAGTTCTTCTTCATGAAGCCCGGAGCATCATGGGACCTCCAAACTGTCCAGAAGATTGGAGACCTTGTGGATGTGAAGGACCCTTCCCGCTTGTTGGAGTTGGAAGGTGCTCGGGAGAACTACAAAACCTTCCGGAGCAAGCTGCGGTGGTTGGTCGACTGGTTCGGGGATGATCATCTCGAACCATTCTCTGTCCCGATCAACTGGGTCTTCATCACCCAAGGAGTTTTATCTCACTTGGGGATTATCCAAGGTGACCTGCGGGCACTTGGGATTAGGGAAAGTCCCCCATCCACTCAAGATTTGGCATTGGTTCGGCGTCTGCGAGCACTTGGGATTAGGGAAAGGCCCCGCTGAAGTCCGCTCACCTGTTCGTCTGGAAGAGACGGACACAACCTCCGAGGACCTGTTCGACGCCTATGATCGGGCAGGTCCTTCTCCGGACAAGAGGAGGCGTCTCCGAGAGAAGTACAAGGCGACGCCTATCGCTGAGGAGCAAGCTCCAGGGGGTTTTGCCTTCAGACTTCGATCTAGGTAACCAACGCGTCTCCTTAGAGCATAAGTGTTTATGGAACATCTTCGAGAACCTTTCTCGAATGTTCAGAGATTATAAAGTTCATGAAGTCCCCGGATGCATTTCTGCTGTATAGGTTTAGGCTGGAGGGAGCCCCATGAGAAGGTACGGCAGGAGCAGGACGCCGAGCTGGCCCGGTACGGACCCGATCTCATCCCCCGGGAGCCGAAGTGGCCATCCATGAGGACCAAAACCTCATGGATAATGAGGGTGCAAAGGAAATGCCCCCGGAGATATGGAAAGGGGTATCTACCGCCCGGACCATGGACTGTTGAACACCAATTTCCTGACCTTAGTGTGGTCACCTCCAAAATGCATGTCCTTGGCTCTCAGGTACAGTTTTACCCTTTCATTCCCCTTAATAAAATTTATAACTATCTCCTGACTCTTTTCAATAACTTGTGCAACTGATGTGCCTTACTGGCTGGGTCAACCAAGTCGTCCAGAAGATGGACGAAGCCCAGAGTAGCGCCGAACAACGGGCTACCAAGGTCGTAGCCGTAGTGGCGAAACTCATTCAAAGAGTTTCCCACTACGAGCAATTGCTCCGGGTTTCAAGGACGTCGAGCTCTTCAGCCTTGGTTCTCCCGGAGGATGTCCAATGCGATCTTCCCGACCCTTCTATCGCATCCCATCTCGCTCAAGTCGAAGCTGCTTTCCTGAGCACGGTTGCGGCTCGGAGGGATTCTGAGGAGGAGCTCCGGAGAAGAGTGGAAGCTCTTGAGAAGGAAAAGAGAGACCTCGAGGTCAATCTTAAAAATCTCAAGAATCATTCGGAGCAAGACCTCAAGGATCGCCGGGAAGTGGTGAAGAAAGCTCGGGAAGAAACCACGGCTGTCCGGGAAGAGAAGGAGGCCTGGGAGGAAGCTGCAACGGAGGCGGTCCACTTGGCGATTGAAAAATTCGACCAAGGCTTCTGCCTTCCCCTGAGACAAATTTTGGATCGTAACCCCCATGTCGATCTCTCCGGGCTGGACAATCATGATGATCATCCGGTGGACCCATCTTGGTGCAGGGAAGAATTCTTGAAGGCTCCGGAGCCAGTGCACTCCAACGAGTTTAGTTTTCCTTAGTTTTTTTTTTGGTAGGTTCGTCCGGATATTTTGTAACAACTCCTTCGGGATTTATTAATGAAACCTTCGGGATTTTTGTGCTATACTTCCAAAGCAACTTCTTTTTATTTGACGTTCGGTCGCAAAACCTACATCCTTTTCCCGAATGTCCTTATACATTGAAATCACTTTGGGCTAAACATAGTACTTTCTAAGTTCCTCCGAATGAAGTGAGTTGGCGAATTCTCTTTCTTCGGTGTCTGACAATTTGTAAACGCCCCTTCTCTCTTCGGCGATTACTTTGAATGAGCCTTCCCAGTTCATGACAAACGAGCCTCCTTTTGGTCTCCGGGAGCCTAGTTTGGCCTGCCCAGTTCATGGCTATGGGAACAGCCGAACAGAGGTAAGAGAACTCAAATAGATATGAAGGTGGTGGCGGAGACGAAATTCGCCAGAGGACCAAAATTCTTTGGAAGACGGAGGGAGGACAGAAACAGAGGTCTTGTTCTCAGTGTGAAACAGTAAGCCCTTGGCTGTTCGCGGAAGAGCTAGAGTTGAGACGAAAACAAAACTGAACTTTCACGTGCGGTGGGTGGGCTTCAGTTAAAAATGGTTTGGGATTTAAGAAAAATGTTTGGGTTTGGGTTGGGTTTATTGTTTTTAAGATTGATCCATTATAGATATAAATTGTGGTGTATAAATTCACATAATAGATATAATTTATAGATAAAATTAAAATTAGCCCCTTAATTTATAAAAATGTACATTATATACCCTATTTTTTACAAAATGTTGGGGGTGGCAGTGGTCACCCTTAGTAATACTACACCTTGGCCACTGCATCCATCCAACCCATTTATCTGAAACTTGAATTGAGAGAAGAGAAGTTCAATTTGCCCTCAACTCATCGTCGTCACAACTACTACTATTTTCACTCTTCTTAATTACTGATAGACAAAGATGATATCCGGTGGTACACTGGTACTGCTGCGGCGGTGATCGGAGCAAAGTAGTTTCCAGGACCTGTGAAGGGCAAAACACAAGAAACCTTCAGGTGCAGAAAGAGAAGAGAGTTGGTGTGTGTAGTAATCACCTTATTTTTGGTTGGCATCACCCAGTTATAGGGTGATGCCAGGACTCTCCCCCAAATTGGGGTAGAGTGTTTGGTAGGATTTTTCCCACGCTTGGACTACTGACACCTGACGCCCAGAACGGCGGATTGGACACAACTTCCAAACAGTGTTGGTCTGGCAGCATTTGGGTGTGCTGAATATAGCTTTTGAGTATTGTGTGCTGGGTGCAGCTTTTGAGTATTGTGTGTTGGGTGCAACTTTTGAGTGTATTAAGTTAGGGATTGGGCTTGGCGCCAATATGTTTATACGGGGCGCATCCACGGGCTGCATACGGGGGACCTCTTCGTGCTTACGAGGAGTCCTCCTCATATTGATGATGTCAGCGTTGCATTTGGTGAAAAGATTATACGAGCTAGGCTCATATATATCAATTACTATAAGTATGCTTCATCAAACTAGTGACTGACCTAACTAAAAGGTTTTAGAAAGCGGCAGGTTCATATATACACAGTGGAACAAGCTAGTGAAGCAAAATTGGTTTGAAGCTAATGGGGTGACTTATTCCATATACAACCTGGTCCACCCAACCCAAATACTACCTACCAATCCATTGGCCAGAATAATATTAGCATTTATAGGACAATACATTGGTTGGAGAATTGAAGGTTGCAAGTCGGGTGCTTCGTACTTCCTAGCTTTTATGGCATTGCTTTTCTCTCTCACTCAATGCCACCCACATGCATTACCGCGGATCCGGCTTCTCTCCTGTTATATGCTGCCTCCAATACCTTTCCAGTCCTCCACGTACGTACGCAACCCATGCACCTCTCCCATTGTTTTTTTTTTTCTAGCATACATTATAAGTATTAATTAAATCTACAATTATATTTTCTCTTTGTAAACTACAGCTTTTATACTTTAGATGAGAATTAGCTTTAAGTAAATAATACTAATAGTAATAATTATTTCATCTAATCTTTAAAATGTGAAATTAATAACAAAACATGTACATTTTAATTAAAATTATACTATAACAAAAAATTCAAAATTAAATACTCCATCCATCCTAAAAAATTATCTCTTTTATTTTTTAACATTTAGTGTATGATTGTCTATCCAATATTTTTAATGTATATCAAAAATTTTGAAAAAAAAATACTCCATTTTCCCACAAAAATTACATTACATTTTTGTTCCTTTCTCAATTTTTATTTTGCAGCTTTTGTATTTACAATCATTTCACATTATTTAACATATGATTTATTTTTATGAATATTTAAGCACTAAATTTTATAGGACAGAGGGAGTAATACATTAAATGTTTAATTTATTATTTATTTTGAATAAAACACTGCAATTTGAAATATTAAAGCTAAAACGTAACAATTTTTATAGGACGAATGGAGTAATACATTAAATGTTAAAAACTAAATGAACTAATTTTGGAGTAAAATCCGTCGGCGGTCCTGCTTTTTATATTTTTGACCTATTATGGTCCCGTTTTAAGTTTTTGTCATATTTCAGTCATAAATTTTGAATTTTTGACGTAATCAAATCCTTTCCGTCCAGCTTTGCCGTTAAAGTGGACGAAATGAGTAAAATCCGTCGGCGGTCCTACTTTTTATGTTTTTGACCTATTATGGTCCCATTTTAAGTTTTTACCCTATTTTAGTCATAAATTTTGAATTCTTGATCTAATCGAGTCCTTTCTATCCAGCTTCACTGTTAAAGTGGATAGAATAGTGCAAAATATCTATTTTACCCATATGTTAATTGCGAAAACACACCTCATTATTTTTAAACTAAACAATTGGTAAAAAGCACGAATAAACCACTATACTATTCGAATCGTCACGACTCGGCCATTGATCTATTTAACGGGCCGAATCACCCCCTGAACTTCTCGGATTGTACCGAACTCATCATTCTGTTCATTTTTTGATGATGTGGTTGGCGGACTTTAACACATGGATGTATCTGGCGGGAAATATAGAAAGGGGTTAAGAGTGGACGAGCGAGAATCAACATAGGTGGCTTCTATTTTTTCCAAGTGAGAGAGGAGGGTTAGTACCAGAAGACGACAATGGTGGTGGGGTGTAAGAATCAGTTTCAGAAATGATTCGATTTTCTCTACAAAAGACGCTTATGAGTTTGTGACTTTGTGCAGATTGAAGAAAACATGTATGTTATTTTATTTGTTCATTGTGCTGATTGAGTGGGTTTTGAATCTAGCGACCCTAGACATTGGTGGATATGGTTTTCTTGTATTTTTTATTGTTCCCACTCACACATTTCTTTTTGGTACTGTATTATATTCGGGTAGTGGTGTTTATGTCCAAAACAAATCGGTTGGTGGGATAATGAATTTGGTTGGTGGGTCTGTGTTGATGTTATGCTGGGGGAAAGATTTTGGAGGGGTTGTTGTAAAGTTGACATGGCTGTTTTGCAAGTGAATTTCGTTGCTTTGAATGATCTAATGGTTTTCTTTTTTCACACTTAAAACAGTAGGACAAATCGGACAACTGCAAAAAAGAACAAGATACACACACACACACACGAAGGTGGGGCTTTTCTTCAAAAACCTTTTAAATATTTAGGGGTAGGGATGTCAATCGGGCGGGTCGGGTTATTCGAGTTCGGGTTGAGATCGGGTTTATCTATTTTCGAATTGGGTTGGGTTCATGTCAGGTTATTCGTGTTCGGGTTGAGATCGAGTTTTCTTATTTTTGGGTTCGGGTTGGGTCAGGTCCGTTCGGGTTCGGGCCAAGAATTAAAAATTTAGGACTAAAATGAGGCAAAAACGAGACCATAATAGGTCAAAAACATAAAAACATGACCGCCGACGGATTTTTCTCATTCCGTCCTCTTTAACGGCGAATCTGAACGGAAAAGATTCGACTAGGTCAAGAATTCAAAATTTAGGATTGAAATAGGGCAAAAACTTAAAACAGGACCATAATAGGTCAAAAACATAAAAAGTAGGACCGCCGACGGATTTTTCTCACTAATTTTGTGAGGGTGAAGGAAGTATATCTTATTAAAATTATGTTTAATTATGGTTTTCAAATAATTTTATATGAAATGTATGTGTTTTTTATATTAATTTCACTTATTAAAAATTAGATGAAGTAGTTACTTAATTAAAGCTATTTTTCAGCTTTAATGTTTTCAAGGTGCTAAGATATAAAAACTTTAGTTTATAAATAAAATACTCATTCCGTCCCCAAAAGATTGAAGGATTTGTTTGGGCACGAAGATTAAGGTGAATGTAAGATGTTTGTATATGTTTACTTAATTGCCCCTTAGTTGAGAGTGCACAAAAAACGAGGTAGAAAAAGTAAAGATAAATGAGGATAGTTTAGTAACTTTGAGCCCAAAAAAGAAATGTGTTCAATTTTTCAGGGATGAATGGGGTATATAAATACATGCATATTTAATTAATATAATGTATGATATACTATGAGGTGTCGAAAAAGAGGGGGAAAAAGCAATTAGAGTGAAGGGACGTGGGGTGCCATGTGGTGTACTGGAAAGGGATTGGAGGGCGGCAAAATAGGAGAGAAGCCGGATCCCATTACCGCATCTTTCATTTTTCCTTCACATCAAATTATTGTCGCGAATTGGTAAATTACTCTACTTTTTTTAAAAAACCTTAAAAAGAAGAAAAAAGAAAACGCATTTGAAGAATTTATTTGTAGTTTACTCTAACATCTTACTTAATTTGATAATAAATGACATAATTTAATTGATTAAGTAATACTCCCTCCGTCCCTGAAAAATTAAACACATTTTCTTTTTGGGCTGTTTCAGAAAAATTGATCACTTTCCTTAAAAGGAAATTTCTCACTCTCAAAGTTATTAAACTATCCTCACTTTATCTTTACTTTTTCTACCTCGTTTTTTGTGCACTCTCAACTAAGGAGTAATTAAGTAAACATATACAAACATCTTACATTCACCTTAATCTTCATGCCCAAACAAATCCTTCAATCTTTTGGGGACGGAGGGAGTATATGACTTAACCCATTTACTTCATTGAATTGAGTTATTTATGAGATTAATTTTAAAGATTCATTCTCGATTTAAATTAATTTAGTTATTTAGTACTCTTGTTAAATAAGCTGCAAAGCATTTATTTTAGTTCATCCGTCCCAAAAGTAATGCGACACTTCCCTTGTTAGTAATTTTTTAGATACTAATTTATCACATCATCTTTACCTCTAAAGCTCAAAAAATAAAAAATAAAAGTATAATAAATATGGATCTCGTTTTTGTTTTTCCAAAATTATTTTCCTATTCAAAAGTATAACTATTTGACTTTTATTCTTGTTATATTTATAGTTATATTTTGATTTGTTTTACTATTTTTCCTCGATTTCTGTGTTTGATTTTTTTTTAAAAGCAACCAAAAGCATATATTGTGATGTGGTTGTCAGAATGCTCTGATACCGATTGATATGAATCCGGGAGGGTATCCTGGAACAACACGGGGTATGTATGACTAATGAGCCGAAAATGTCAACTGGTTGACAAATCCGAACGCTTGTGAAACGAACTGATATGGCCGCCAACTCCTCCTGGATCCTTGCCAAACAAAGATGGTTTTATGCCTTTGGCGACCCCTCCTTCTTGATGCCAAAAATGGTCCAAGACAAAGAAAGCATTTGTTACCAAAAATTGTGGGGGAACGTAAATAGGGCCAACACCTCATTCTTCCAATGAGAAGACAATATTGATCTTAGTAGACTTGTCAAGAAAACTTAACAATAATTGAGTGGAAAAGATAGAGAAGTTGAAAAGAGAATCACTCTTAATTTCAATGAAAAAGTGTAATATATTTTTGATGATTGAATCTATCTTGCAAATTCACATAGACTTCCTTTTATAGGACAGAGAAACTAGACATCCAAATCAATTTACAGTCCCTTCATCTCCACTCTTAATGATGGAAATTAAAAGGAGACGTAAATATGAGAATTTAAAACAATTATTGGTAAAACTTATTCTAGGCTAGCTAAGGGGTAGAACTACCAAAATATCTCTGAAAACTGAAATAAAATGATGAATATTCGAGCTGGAAGATAAGGGATGAGTTTTTGCCAAATAAATGAGGAGTAAGTGATCCTCATTTAATGCGTTGATGGAGAGACTTTAAGGCTTGTAACTCCTCATTCACCAATGGTTTATGGATGATTTTGGATGACTTGAGTTTTTAAGGCTGCTGGAGTTCGTCATTGATGAAGAGTGAATGTTTGGAAACCTTTGAAGTACATTGAATGCGCTAGCTGGAAACTCAACAGGTTAAAAATTTCGTGGACTATGGTTTTCCTTGGCATATGATATGACTAACTGGATTTGGGCTTCTTTCTCTTGAACCATAGTATTGGGATGAGCTTTAGTCCAAGAATTGAGTGTATGGATATTTCCTTCATCTTCAAGAATATGTTCATTTTGCTCCTCAAGCTTTCAAAACTGTCCATCAATAGGTTGGGCACGCTCTTTGCCTTCTTGGTTTAGCTTTTTGTAGTTGATCCTCCAAGAACAATGAAGGGATCTTGATATTTGGTTTTGGGCTGCTCCATATCATTTGGTTGTTTGAAGGTGTGGCTGTCATAAAACCCAAGGACCTCTTCTTTTGGCATGTGAGCTCTTGGATCCATAAGGTTGCACATGGGTGCATCTAGATCACTTGTTCGTTTCACATCATATTGATAAATAAAAGAAAACGAGGCACACAGCCACAAGTCAGTTACACATTCACAAGTTTGCAACTGCACCTAACGGATTTATGACCCAATCTGACCAACTAATTTTAAACCCTGACCATCTGTTTGATATCCATAAGAAGGTCAGAAACTGAATTGATGAAAGTGAAGTCTTTGCTGCTGCGATTTGTGGGGGGGAGACGGTGGAGTTTCTATCACGCCATATGCACCATGCTGTAACAGTTCGCATTGCAAGCCATACCTTATTCTGATTCTTTGTGAGGCTTCTAGAGGCTGATGTAGACAGGACATCTGAAATTTCAATACCTAAGAAGGGATCAAGTTCATTCCACTTGAAGATGTAGGACCATAAATGCCTAGCAGTTGTGCAACCGACTAGGCAGTGAGCAAGTGATTTTGTGCAGGTACGCCCATGCGGAAAATTGAGAGTTGGAAGATTGACGCCACTCCGGGAGAGTTGTAGCAAGGTTGGTAGCCTGTCCAAAGAGGCTTTCCAGTAGAAGACGTTGAGCTTCTTCGGAATCCATGAGTTCCATGCTGTTGGCACTCCAAGGTTGGTATTCTGCAGTGTTGCTTCATCGATCAAACTGGAGAGGGCAACTACAGAAAAATCCTTCTTCGTGTCCATATTCCAGCACCAAGAGTCTTTTACTCCATCTTGAATTTTGATTACCTGCAAGAGATTTTTTATTTCTTCAAGTTCACCTAACTCCCTTCCTCTAGGACTTCTCCTCCACTTCCAAAACCAACGCCAATCCTCCGAACATCAGAGTCCCATATCCGCCACTTTACACTTTTCAACTGACTCCAATTTTACTAACCTAGGAAATATGTTCTTTAAAGCTTTATCACCCAGCCAAGCATCTTCCCATAATAAAATCTCCTTCCCATCCCCTAAACTTCTGCTAAATGATTTGCCAAACTCCACACCAGCATCTTCTATTAATTTCCCTGTTTTTAAGATTCTACCCCACACACCACCTATCTTCAAAAAATCTCCCCTTCCCATCCTCCTTTTTAAGCATACAACTCTTCTATAACTCTCACCCACAAAGCTTCCTTCTCAAGAAGAAATCTCCATCTTCATTTCCCAATTAAGCTCTAATTTTTTGCTTTAAGGCTTCCTACTCCCATCCCTCCATTGCTTAGATCACTTAGGATTGTTTCCCATTTTACCCAATAAATCTCATTCCCTTCCCCTTTTATTCCCCAAAAGAATTTAGATTTGAGACTCTTGAGTTACCTCTACTGGGGCGAAATAGGGAGAAGAAGAACAAAGACATGCTTCCCAGAACAGAACTAAGCAGAGTAAGACGACCACCTGTAGAGATGATATTCGATTTCCATACTGAAAGCTTTGTCTTGAATTTTTCAATTACCGGTGTCCAAGATGCATTTAGGTTCATGTTAGCACCAACTGGAAGATCGAGATAGTTGAATGGCAGATTTCCAGTTTGGCAGCCAATAACCCTTGCAACTGATTCTATCTCAGAAGGAGAGACACCAATACCGTGGATGAAGCTTTTTGAAAGGTTGATTTTCAATCCTGAAACATGGGCAAAGCATTTGAGACACGAATAAGATTACTTATATTCCGTTTGTCCCAAGGTCCAAAAAAGACAGCGTTGTCTGCATACTGGAGGTGTGAGATGTTTAGCCCTGAAGAGCTGAAATCGAATCCATGCATCAATTGTTTTTCTTTACCTTCTTCCATCATGACATGTAAAGCTTCTGCATCTATAAGAAAGCGGAAGGGTGATAAAGGATCACCTTGCCTAAGCCCGCGCTCCATGTTTAATTCTTTTGTGGGGCTACCGTTGATTAGGATAGAGACCGGAGCAAACTTGAAGCAAGCCTTTATCCACCGAATCTATTTTTCATCATATTTTTCATTGTTTCCATTAAAAAATCTAAGTTGACGTAGTCGAAGGCTTTCTCGAAATCTACTTTTAGAATCATGGTCATCTTTTTCCCTTTTTTTGCACTCTAAACAATTTCATTTGCTATTAAAACTTCATCTAAAATTTGCATGCCCTCAATGAATCCGGATTGCACATTACTGATAATAGACGGTATAACCTTTAATCTTTCTGCCAATAATTTTGCCAAGACAGCTCGCATGGCCGCATGCTTGCTCGCCTTTGGCGACCTCGAACTCGCAGGTTCGATTCCCAGCCTCGCCCGATTTCTGTGTTTGATTACATATTACAACATAAAGAAAGGTAATATAGGAAAGTCAATACCAAAATTTTCTTATCTTATTCTACACGTCAAGTCAAATTATTGAATTATATATGGGATAGAGGGAATATTATATGTAAGTGAGTTGGAGTTAAGCTCAGGATTAAAGTAGCACTAACATCAGTAGGGGTGTGCACGAGACGGGGCGAATAGTGAGAAAAATAGTATCCGCCCCACTGCACCCTAAATGCGGGTACCCGATTTTCACGGTTTTTTGCGGTTCGGATCGCGAGTATCCACTGGTATTCCTAAGTATAATTATTCTATAAAAATTTTCAATTTACTTGGAGATATTCTAAAATTTTGCATCATAAATGTACACACATATCTAGAGCATCAAAATGAAGAAAAATAGTTTGCATAAATAGAACAATAATATAATATTACAAATCATGTATTATTGTTGTATGAAATGAGTTTTCACACATAATATAAAAGAAGTTTAAAGGAAAATTAAGATGAAATAAGCAATTTTAGATAATTTATTTGTAAATAGGTATATGCGGATCGGTTCGGGTATCCACGGGTTTCTAAAATTAGAACCCGCGGGTTATCGGTTTCTTCGGTTCATGGGTTTTTTCGGTTTCGGATCATGCGGTTCGATTCGATTTCTCGGTTTTGCGGGTTCTAATTTTAGAAACCCGTGGATACCCGTGAACCGAAGAAACCGATAACCCGCGGGTTCGATTTCTTCGATTTCACGGTGTTCTTAAACAGTGTCAGACCATATTATTTGCAAAAAAAAAACTTCCTAACATGTTAAAGTCATGTACTTGCCCAAAACTTCCTACCGTTTAGGAATCTTCTTAAACGGAAGAAAAGTTGATAAAATTAGTTAAGAATTCTTATCAAAAAAAAGTTAAGAATTTTTTTTCAAAAGAACACTGAATTTTTATTTCGAGTAAAATAACATTCCAATTGATTGCAGATGCGTTGTTTGATCGTTTCTAAAGTTATGGGAAAAGATGTGTTTTTTTTTTTTGGAAGAACAAAGCAAGGCCATTCTCCAGTACTTGCCCGCCTCCCCACCACCACCACGGGTCATTCCCAGTCCTGATCCGTTCTCTTCTTCCCATTTCCCAATTCCGGTTCATTCCTCTCGCTTCAACAGCTTGCGCGCATTTTGTTTACTCTCATCTTGGACTCAATATTTTACTGGATTTGTTGCAACACGAATTGTCGGATCGGGATCCGGAATCTGATTCATACTCGCCGTTACATGAATTTCATCAAATGGATCCTCCCTTGATCCACGAATCCTCCTTTTCAGCTGCCAATCCATCGTCCTACAGCTTGGCCGGGATTTGGCCCTTCGCCGGAGCCGCTTCAGCTGCTGTCCCCGGAGCCGGATTCGGCCTCCGAATCGGTGGATTGGGTGGGCCCTATGATAGCTCTGATCAACGCGACGGCTCCGCCGAGGAATCGACGGTCACTGACCTTAGTGACAGTTGCTTAGGTAGGAAGCGGAAGGATCTGAGCTTGGGCGACGACTCCAGCAAAATCGTCTCCACTAGCACCAGTGCAGTTGATTTGGTGGGTGTATTTCTTTTATTTCATTCCTCAAGTTTGTGGACTTTAGAGCAATTCTATAGACTATGGTACCGGAATGTAGTTTATGTATGGATAAAAGGTGTGATAGTTTGAGAATTCAAGTTCATTTACTTGCTTATTAAAGTTCAGTCATATGTTAGATTTGCCTCTAAAGTTACAGCAAAAAGAACATAGTTTAAGGAAAACTTCAGTTTGTGTTCTCAAGCTAGAATTGGCTCCCAGTTGATAGATCAGCGTTATTGTTATAGACCTTGGTTTGCCTCTTTCCTTTGACATTCAGCTCATGGTATACTGCAAATGTGATGGCTTGTACCTGTAATGTCAAATATTTCTAATGTCTTGGTTTTTATTTTGTTGTTAAGAATGTTTCAAATGGAAAACGCATTAAGGCACAAGGTTGTAAGAAAGGAAATGGCAAATCTAAAGCGGAAGTGGAGGCAACTTCTGAAGCTGGTGGCAAGTCAGGACCAAGCGGTAAACCTCCAGAGCCACCTAAAGATTATATTCATGTCAGAGCTAGAAGGGGTCAGGCCACTGATAGTCACAGTCTGGCAGAGAGAGTAATTTGCTCGACTCTTATGGAGATTGTGAAGCTCTCTAAATTTATTAAACACCTGAAAAGAAAACATAGGAATTGTAAATTATGAAAAATGTTATAACAATTATATTGTACTTTTTTTCCCATCATTTTAAAAGATATCGACAGGTTATCTGAAATGGCTTGTTGCTTTTCTTTTTTGGCAGGCTAGGAGAGAAAAAATAAGCGAGCGAATGAAGATTCTACAGGATTTGGTTCCTGGATGCAGTAAGGTGTTTGTTCTGTATATTTTGTAGTATAACTGTTTAATCCATCTGTTGCGTTTGGTTCTGTTTATCAATATAAGAGTCAACTAATAATCTTACAAGTGCCTAATCAGGTCGTTGGCAAAGCTCTTGTTCTCGATGAGATTATTAATTACGTACAGTCTCTGCAGCGGCAGATTGAGGTATGCACAACTGTTGTTTTCATATTTGCATTTGACTGTATTTTTCAAAGTCTCATTTCAATTCAATTTGCAGCTGTTGTCAATGAAGCTAGAAGTTATTAATTCGAGGATCGATATAAACCCTAACAGTGAAAGCCTTCATCCCAAAGATGTAAGCCGGCTTATCATTATGTTTATGTGAGCAAGTCTTTCTCCTACCCCTTTTCTCTTGATAAATTCATGTTGGATGCTGGTGTTCTCTTCTACAAGTGACACCCAATGAAGTATTGTTTTTTACACTCTTTGATGTGCTCAGACTTATATCACTGATGTTTACTTACTATTCAGGGGTAGAATTATTCACAATCACAAGTATGCGTTATCTTATTTCATAAGAGTATAATGCAATGGAGCTTTACCTGGGTTCCATTATTACGTTTTACTTGTATTGTCATGATCCATGGTCCATTGCTTGGCTGGACAATTTTGTTGCTTTGTGGCATATACCCCTTAGAACATCTTGAAAGACCAAAGTCAATGGTCTGCCCATTATTGTCGTATCCAATAATTATATACTGCCGCCTTTGAAGTTCTAGCCCTAGGAAATGCATTTGGAAGTCTACTGGAGGAGTCTCTGCACAGTTCCTGCTTGATCAACTTTGGTTTTTCTTGGTCAACAGGTGTTAGATACTACTGGAATTATCTTTGGTTCACAACTAGCAAAGGAATATGTCGAAGTACCTCAACTCAATTGGCTTCACACGGGCGGAAACTTCGACAGGACAATATAAGTTGATAGGGTAGTAGCCAATGATTATGGTTACGACTTACGAGAGCCAGTCTTCATAGCTTGTGAAGTGGAGGCGAAACCAGAAGTCTGTGTTGTTGTTATATCTTGAAGAATTGTGTGCCATTTATTAGGACTGTGATTAAGTTGAGCATTGCGATCTGATAACATTTGTATTTTGTAGTCAATGTGTAATCCAGGTAGATATGCATTTACACCCTTTGTATCAGTAGCTCCTGAACTTAATTCACTGAAGACCCTAGGTATTTTTTGATGCATTTCATCATGTGTAACATCCAATAGTGTGTAATTTTTTGACATCAAATGCTAATCAGTAAACTTTCCTTATTACTGATTTTTTTTTGGACAAAGAAGATACGCTTACTGAATTTGTGAAGGATGGTAATTATGTACTCCTATAAAGATTTTGTAGCTACACACCTGTTTATTAGGAGGGTGTGTCTTGGTTATCCTGAAGTTCATCTGTAGGTGCACATGCCTTATTCAGATCAAAAACATTTTCTCAGCAGTCAAGACCTGAAAGTGGAACTTATTCTTAATCTGTCACAAAGCCATACAACAATCAGTGTGATGAGCACAGCATAAACATATTCAAGAACTGAACTTCGATCTTATGTTGTTTATAACATCATCCCCAACTTGGAAGGCCTTTGTGAAAACCTCATTAGGAACTGAAGGGGTTGAAGCAAATAGGTTAAGCGGAAGCACAACAGCTCCGGGCATGTGACTGTTGAAGGAAGTGAATGTATGTGCCTTGGTCTTCCCAACATTCAGCTGGAAGTGCACAAGCCCTTTTGGAATCACAAACATCTCCCCAGCGCTTATCACCTTGGAGAAAAACTTGTTCTGAGAAGTCACAAACCCCACAAGCAACGTTCCTTCGATCACCACCCCCGCTTCTGTGGCCCGCGGGTGTGAGTGAGGAGGGTTCAGGCCACCGGGGGCGAAATCAACCCGGTTCATCGATAACCCTAGGGTGTTGAGGCCTGGGAATGAAAGAACGTTACCCGCAGTCACAATTGCTCCAAAAGGGTTGCTTGATGTGTTCCCTTCCTTGCTCAAACCATCAAAGAAGAAGTCATCTGCAGTCACCTGGGAGTCAAGTTTGCAAGGGAAGCCGTTGAGAGACACAGAAGCATTTAAGTCTGCAACGCAGAAGTCCTGCAACGGATCAGGATCAGCCAGGCAGAAAGGTAGAAGGAAAAATGGTGTTAATAATAGCAAGCAACACAGGAGGTGGGACAGCAAGGTCAAAGAAGCCATGGCAGGACTGAGAGGTCTTGATGGACAATAGTCTGGGTAAGGAAACATTTAAAAGGAAGAGAACTGAGATCATATGTTTAAAAAATTATACTCCTATAATATAGTACTAGTAACTATTAGAAGATGAAGCCTCTTACCTAACTTATTATATAAAGGTGGAAACTGGGAGCACAGAACAGGAAGAAGTCACGGAGCAGCAATTTTCAAGTACTCCAAAAACTTCTAGACGACGTATAAAATGGAGGAGACTTTATGAGCAGTTGGCATTTTAAAGTCATGATTGTTACACCTGAAGATTATCTTATATTCTTCAACTTTACTGAAATTTTCTGTTGACCTTGACCGGGTCAAGTTGCCTTAACCTTGGGTTTGTTGGCTCAGACTCCACGGCACCAGAGATGTGGCCTTGCGGTCATAAACTCTAATGGTTTAACCAGATTCCTTAAATCAACCGAAGTTATGCAGCAGGTACAGGTATATGCATAACAATCAGGAGTGTCTCCTCAATCTAAAGGAGGTAATTTATTGTGTGTGTGGAGAATCAATCAAATTAAGAAAGGTAAGCAGCAAGCAAGTGAGAGTGTTGAAAGCACTCACTCAGTGTGTCCCTTGAAGGCATATCAAGTGACTTGGGACACAAGTTTGCAACCGTTGCGAAAGAAGGAAGCATTCAAGTCCTCTTCGCAAATCAGTCCTGCTGAGAAGAGGAAAATGTGATACAAACCATACATATGAGGCACGCAAGCAAGCAACACACAGCTTGAAAATTTCATGGCAGGCAGGGGTTATTAAGTAAAAGACCACTTAATACTATGTGGTACTCCGTATAACAGCTAGCTAGCTAGCTAGCTATTTTTATACTCCTCTTTATCTGTTTCCAAGTCGTACACACACAGCATCAAAGTGGTTAATGAAGAAACTGTAATTATACTGATTTAACTAACTACTTATTATACTGCATGATCTGGAATGTTACTAATAGTACTCAGTTTTTATTTTCACCGGTTATGAAGTTGTGGGAGCATGCAGTTGGGTACGCCCTAATTATTTTACTCGGTTACTATGACGACATTATCAGGCACAATAAGTTAAAATTTAGCAGCTTCATTCATGTGATGTTTATGAGCTCAGATCAAACTAGCTTGGCATTCAGCAGTAGTAGTAGGCTGTATCAGAGCTGTAAGATTTGCTGTAGATTTATCCAAATTTTATACCAAACTGTGTAACAAATTGAACATAAAGGACCACTATATATGCATATCATCTTTTCTAGAGACTAAGGCACTTGAAGGTAGTACAAGTCTCAAGCCCGGCCCTTTAAATTTAGCCAGATAAAATCGAAGTTTAGGCCCTTTTTTTAAAAAAAAAAAACAGAAAAGGGGTGTCTGGAGAGAGCTAATATTTTACTCAGTTTATTAATCAGCACACTAGTACAGCACATGCAAAATAGATAAAATAAATAATGAGTTTATAAGATTTGAAATTTGATAATCACAACATTGATAATCATGGGACTATAGTTTCTTTTATAAGTATGTGTTAAAGCGCAATCATTGAAGCAGAGGTCCTGGACACCAAGTTTGACCAAGTACTGCATCAACTTTGTTAAACAGATCAGATAAGCAATTCAGGAATCAGGGTTGTATAATCAATCCATCAAGAACCATATAAATACAATTGGACCGAATTTTGAAATTAAAAATCTCTAGAAATTGTTGGAGGATAATAAGAACATAACCAATGAGAAAATGTTACTCCTATAAATACTGTATTGAATTGGTGGTATTGTCTGTTTCTAAACATGTGCTAAAATTATGCAACTTACACGTTTTAATTTATAGTAGTATATTCAGTATGTATACATAGATACACATTCATAAATAAACTAGAGGTTGGTAGATTCAAAACAATAACAGCAGAAGATTGTGACATAAGGTACTAGTAGGAAAGTAATTGCAACAAGTTTTTTTTGTTGAGGAGCCAAATGGAAGGTTGTGTATAGATTAGGAGGCAATGTGAGAATTTAGGCAAGGAGAAAGGGCCAAATGACCAGAGGGAAAATTTCTAAAAAAATCTTTGGGGTGACAAAAATAATGCTACCTTAAGAAGCTGCAAGAAAGAAAAAACAAGTGAGCCAGATACATCCAGATACATACATACATACATACAGAGGAGAGGGGACCAAATCCAATCACAAACCCTTCCTCACCATGACTTGATTCCTCCATCTTCGCCCCTCTCTCTCTCTCCTTTTTCTCTCTCTGTCCGATCGCCTGCGAGATCGATCTCAAACCAGAGCCGCGATGCCGTCTCACGGCGATCTGGACCGCCAGATCGAGTACCTCATGCAGTGCAAGCCACTGCCGGAGGCGGAGGTCAAGACGCTCTGCGACCAGGCGCGGGCAGTCCTCGTCGAGGAGTGGAATGTCCAGCCGGTCAAGTGCCCGGTCACCGTTTGCGGCGATATCCATGGCCAGTTCCACGACCTCATCGAGCTCTTCCGCATCGGCGGCAATCCCCCTGATACTAATTATCTCTTTATGGGTGACTACGTCGGTACGTTCTACGCCTTTAATTTTTCGGTATTCTGCGCCTCTGTTGCGAGGAATCGTTTGTTGTCAATTTTGGTAACGCCTGATTCTTGGCCCACCACACTAGGTGGCTTTTGGATGAGATTAGGTTTCTTAGTAGAAGTTTTAGGTATCATTTCTGGCTATAGGACGTAGCTGGAATTTTTCTCCTTTGGAAGATGCGGTTAGAGAAGATCCCCAAATCTATCATTTGTGTTTATGGTGTTAGATTTTGTGGCTGTGGCTATTGCGTAAGACATGAAAACAATCCTTCTGAATAGATAGTGATGATTCTAATAATTTTGAGTGGAGGTATGTCGAACAGCTTGAGAATTTCTGAAGCTTATCTCTACTGGGCAAGAAAATGTTATGAGGTACTTGAAAGATGGCCTTGAGAGTGTTGTAGAGTTTATGTTTCTTTGAGTTAAATCCTGTTTTAGAGTTCTGGTTGCTTAACCAACGATCCTCATTCTGGGAAATGCAGAAATCAGGCTGAGGAAGTCCTGTAAGCTATAGACTGATACCTTTTTCTGTGGACGAGCATGATTTAATCCTTGATGCTAGCAACTTCGACGGACAGTATAAGATGACAATTTTACATGTCGTAAGAAGAAATGACTTAATTGCCAGGAAGGCTTAATGCTAATGATTGATAAATCTATAGGCCGAAGTTCTATGCTCCTCAGAATGTAAGATATAGACAGAGTCATGTGGTGTCATGGTGATGGTGGATTGTTAAAAAAAAACTCTTGTAGCTCTTGAATTAAACATTAATCACAATTGA
Source organism: Stellera chamaejasme (assembly GCA_024586325.1). Lineage (NCBI taxonomy): Eukaryota > Viridiplantae > Streptophyta > Magnoliopsida > Malvales > Thymelaeaceae > Stellera > Stellera chamaejasme. The sequence goes on along the minus strand of CM044982.1, from coordinate 3,335,281 downwards.
AACTTTCTAGTTTCTTATCTGCATTCTTCCTTAAATGTGATAAATTGAACCATGATCTGTAGCTTGTGTTATTGCTTTGAGTTGGTTTCACTTGTTCCTTTAATTGTAATGGACATAAGCTTTTGTAGTTAGATAATAACTTGATGTTGTTTTTAGCATTTTCACTAATAACCCAGCCTTTGCATTTGACCTAAAATCAATAGCAACAACAGAAACTCCTGCAAATTCAAGCAGGATCAGGTGATTCATCACACGACATTAAATGAACTTGAAGCCAATTGTTAAAAGAATATTAAGCTATGAATATGATACATACTGATCAATCAAAATGTATTGCCTTGTAGCAAATGAAATACATGAGTGTTTATTTTTTTTAAAGAGGCCATTTCAAGCAACTCATCTTTCTGTTCTAGTATTCTTTTTCAAGGAAATTCTGAAGCAACCATTTAACAATAACAGAGCATCATGCAGCAATACAACTTTTGGAATCAGATTTGGGGTTGAAAATAAGGGTTAAAAGAGAAGAAGCTCACAATTGCTGAACTGCAATTTGTTTAAATAAACCGGTCACTCTCTTCTTATGTGACTTGCAGTACATATTCTATGTTTTCTTGCAATCTTGACTTAATTCCTTTCTATAGTTATTGGCATGTTCAACAAACCAACCTGCAAATTATTCTTGTAATGCAGATCGAGGATATTACTCGGTGGAAACTGTTACCCTTTTAGTTGCCTTGAAAGTTCGATACAGAGATCGAATCACAATCTTAAGAGGAAACCATGAGAGTCGTCAGATAACTCAAGTGTAAGATGCTTTTTGTTAGTTTCAACTGACAAAACGATAGTAATATCTGCTGTTAGAAATACATTACTTGTTGCTTCTAATAACTGTTACTGTAATTTCTTCTATCCACTGAAATGTTGTCTGATGAATATTCTATGCATGCCTTCCCAGAAAATTTGTTATTTTTCTGATATTCTCAATTTGTTTTCTGGATGCACATTACTAGTAGATGGTGAATGTGGGTTTACCGCATCTTTACTGCCGCTGTTTGCATTATTATATTCAGTAGCTATGTTTTAGGGATGGGGACATATGCTTTCACACCTAGGCCGGCCAGTCAACCTGTCAAAGGCGGTTGTTTTTGGCTATTAGGGCATCAATATCAGCAAATTATTGTCATTTTGGGAAAACTACTTATGGTTAGCTTTATGTGTCCGATTTTGTAGACAAGTTGTTTCCACTGTCCATAAATGATTCCATATTTTTTAAACAGAGATGTAATTACTAAATCCTTATGACCAGGTTTCCTAGGCAACGGCTTTTGTCAGAAAGCTCTGGTTTATGGTTATTTCAGTGAATTTCCAACAAACTAGTCTTAAGTTCAGGGGGGATAACTCTGCTTCTCTCCTCAGTTATACTTTCATCCTTTAAAACAATACTTCCGCTATGAAAAGGCCTATGATAAACGTTCAATTTTTCCCATATTTGCTAGTTAATTGAAGTAGAACAGATGGGATATATGAATCTCTCGCTTCAAATTGTAATGGAATTACAATTATTCATTAGAACCAAAATGTTGATTCTTTGTCAATCATTCAGGCCTGGTTGTGCATTCTGTTAATATCCCTTCACCAAACATTCATCTGTAACCCATATTACCCTAATTACCTTATGGTCTGCTCTCTGCAGGTTTACTTGTTTCATGATTTTATCTTTGACTTGACAGGTATGGTTTTTATGATGAGTGCTTAAGAAAATATGGAAATGCTAATGTTTGGAAGTATTTCACAGACCTCTTTGATTACCTGCCTCTTACTGCCTTGATTGAGAGTCAGGTTTGAATTCTTAAGCACAAGCTGTTTTCCATCAAAGAGTTGATATTTGCATTGCTCATGAATGTTTAATCATCAAACAGATTTTCTGCTTGCATGGTGGACTCTCTCCTTCTTTGGACACATTGGACAATATCCGGTCTCTGGATCGTATACAAGAGGTACATAATCATGTGTGCATCTTCCTGCGTTAATGTGAATTATTTGAATAAAAAAATAGAGTAATAGATAGTTATACCTAGTTTTCCTTAACCATAACGTTTAATAATGTATTTTTCTGCACAAGAGATGGGAAAACGAATGCTTTCATCAAGTACAAATCATTAAATACAAACAAAAAAACATAGAAAGAGAGGAGAAAGATCACTACCTTCATGTTGTGCTGTAATTAAGCTCTAAGTGCACTTTTATGAACTATGTTTAAATATTGGCACATTTCTAACTTGCTTGTTGTTTCTATTTTATTTGTGGAGCTAGGTACCGCATGAAGGCCCAATGTGTGATCTGTTATGGTCTGATCCTGATGACCGATGCGGATGGGGAATCTCGCCACGAGGAGCCGGATATACTTTTGGTCAGGACATTTCGTCCCAGTTTAACCATACAAATGGCCTTACTCTGATTTCTAGGGCGCACCAGCTCGTGATGGAAGGATACAATTGGGCTCAGGTTGGTGAACTGTGTGTATGAATTAAGTGTTGGTAGGATGTTTGATAGGCATGGCATGGTATTAACTGCAAGGCCTTGCAGGAGAAGAATGTGGTGACAGTGTTTAGTGCCCCGAATTACTGTTATCGGTGCGGCAATATGGCTGCAATACTAGAGGTCGGGGAGAACATGGAGCAGAATTTCCTCCAGTTTGACCCAGCACCTCGACAGATTGAGCCTGACACAACACGCAGAACGCCAGACTATTTTTTGTAGTAATCTCCATACCTTTCTGCAAAATTTCTTGTTCTTCGTCTGCATTTCTATAGATGTGTTGATGGGTCATCGCATTTAGTTGAGAGATGAAACGAATTGCCTCCTCCTATTCTAATTATTGTTTTTCTTTTCTTTTCTTTTTTTCTTTTTGGCGCTGCTGCATTCTTAGAGGTTGGTTATATAGGGTTGATATGTAGAAGGGTTGTCTTGCATTGTAAAAGAGTTGTAGGGAATGGCAATAACACTGATTTTTGTTCCTAAGAGCTTAAAACTATTAGTAGGCGTTGGATGGATCGCACGCCAAATTATTTTGTTTGATTTATGTAATGTGAGATACTACTATATTATTGCGTTTCTTGCTCTGAAACTCGTAAGCACCAAGCTCTTTCTTTGATCCTAAAACTTGTACGTTTTGGCGAGTTAGTTTTACTAGAATTGTTGTTCCTATCCGAATATGCTGAGTGACACTTTGGTCTCATCGTCCTCAGTAGCTACACGGACGCCTTTTTGTAACTGTGATGATTTGCATGTAATTTCTCAAATTTTCAGGGTCCACTTTCAAGTTTTTTTTAACAAAGAACAAAAGAAAGATGTAAAAAGAAAAACTGGAGAAAAGAAGAAACTGGGCACTATGATAACACCTTCCCCTATATATAACAAAAAAAATCCACCGAAAATGTGGGCACTGGATGAGGAATTTGGTACTAGTAATTCTGCCCGCCGAAGACTGGCCGCTGAAATTTACTAATAATTAAATGTCTCAAGCAAGAAGTCGGTAAAAGTTGGAAATCTCATTTCTGTCCCCTTTTACTTGGTACAATTTTATTTTAGAGAAGTCCATAACTTAGTAATTGCAACGTTTCTTTAACAAAAGTTCTACACCTTGTTCATCATATTACCCTTATATTTTCTCTTTTCATCAATTATGTACAACTTTCAATGAAAAATTAATACACAATAATAAATCTAAAAGTTTTTTATGAAATTGAAGGGCATGAATGAGAGCCTAAACAATTTCAGTTCAACTTAATATGTTTGTGATTTATTAAAACAATTAAAGGAAAACATCCATTTTCCGTTAGAATCAAGAGTTGCCTCTAATTTTGAAACATTCAGTTTCAACATTTAATTTATGATTTTGTTTTTTTTCAACATTTTGTTATATAAATCTAAACTTTCTGTACATGAATGATAATTCTATACTCCATTTGCAGTTAATGGAAACATTTTATTATAAAAATAGCAACCAAAGAATAAAATTGTCATTAACATTTCAAAAACTAAGTGATAGAAAAGTGAGTAGTGATTTGGCAAGATTGAAAAGTTTAGGACTAAAAGTGTATTTCCACGAAGGAGATTTACATACTATGTGCGGGCGGCTGGTGTTTACAGGAAGGAGTAAAACTCTAAGTAAATGTTGCCTTTTAATGCATTCTCCTGCACAACATATCCTCCTACCTATTGAGTTGAGTGAATTAATTAATTCATTCATCAGAATTTGAACTTTTTTCTCTCCTACTACTCTTCTTCTTCTTCTTCTAATCATCCTCACTACCAGAAGATTCTCTGTCATCTGCAATCTCAAGTTTCTTGTCTAGATTTCTCAACCGACCTAGAAACCTGCTTCTATCCATCTGCTGCTGTTGTATCTTCTGTGCCATTTCACTCAACTCCCCATGGCTGCTCCGCTTTTCCTCCCCTGATTTCACTACCTTGGGCGGGGGCACTGGCGGTGGCTCCTCCTCAATGCCCGCCATAGGGCTTCCATACTCCGGACTTCCAAGATGCTGAGACGATGAGTTTGTCATTAATGCAGCGGCAGGTTTTACCACACGGAATCCCTCAGCATGTTTGTCATCTGCTTGAACTTCAAACTCCTCCAAGCAACCATACTTGGCCCTGTAAGCTTCAACCTCCACCTCCAATTCCCTCATCTCTTCCTCTCGTTTACTCAGCATCTCATGGAAAGCCTGCAACGCCTCCTGGTCGTACACCGCCTGCTCCTCCATCATCCTCTGGTACTGCAACGCCTCCATCCTCACCGCAGCTTTCTCTGCCTGCAGCCGTGTGATCATCGCCATGGCTTCCTTGGCTGCTACTTCTGAAGCGTATTTCTCTTCTTCCAGCTCCATGTATAACCCTATCCATGACTTGTCCGGCCCATGCTTCTTTAAGTACTGTTGCAACATCGAGAGATCTGATGTTGATGCAAACTCTGTTCTCTCCAGCATCATCGATGATTTTCGGCCTAATCTGGATGCCAGTCTCGGAGTCCCGCTGGGTGAATCTGTAAGAGGGATTCCAAAATACCCATTCCCTCTCATTGCACTCGGTGTTTTACCTTCCTGATCGTCCCTTAGTATTGCTGTATATACGATGATGAGATTTGTAAATCAGGATTAATTAATTACAAAGATTGTAACTTTGAATGTATATATTTACTAGTACTTGATCATGGTTTGCTTTGATGGATCATATAGTAATTATAGTATATTACCTAGATTGGTCCTATCATCATCCTCATCATTGTCCATGAGCTTGAGCTCAGCGTTTTTCAGGTTGTAGAAATCTAAACTAAAGTTTCGATTGGCCTCACGATGATGCTTGAAGCTCGGGTATGGAGTTCTGGGAGATGGCGCCGCTACCGTGTTGAAGAAGGAAACGCTTTTGGTCTTATTGAAGGACCTGACCTTCAACTTCTCGCCGCAGCAACAGCAACGTTGGTCAATGGTGGGCCATTGTTGGACGGAGGACGAGGAGGAGTTAGAAGAAAAGTCGTAGTCTTTCTTGCCGGCCGCGGGGGGCAGAGGAGGATCTGATTGCTCTTCATCTGGGGCGAACATCTCGACGTCCTGGTGAAGAATTCCGATGAGAGACTTGTACATGTCGCAGCCGGATTCCTTCTCGGTGGCGTAGGAGACGATGCAGCGGTCGCACATCTTCTTGACGTTGGAGAGCTTCTTGTGGACATGGCAGAAGGCGAGGGAGGAGACGTTCTTCTTGTGGGCGTTGCAGATGGAGTCGTTGTAGTAGAAGTCAGGGTTCCGGCGGACGAGGACATGGTCGATTCGCGTGCACAGCAAGCAAGGGACTTTGAGCTCGAACAACTTTGCGAATTGATTGGCAATGAATGCCAAAAACCCATCCAAGAACAGGATTATTATCAATGTCCATTCTAGCACCGCGTAGATCAAGAAATGAGGGAACTTCCCTAGTTCTTGCTCTACAAACCGCTTGAATGATGAAACCATCAATTTATTCTTGTAATTTTGTTATTTTGATGATGATGATGATGATGCTTGGACCCAAATCAATGGATGAATTGAAAGGATTTGGATCATGATCCTGGTGATCATGATCAATCTCTCTTTTCGTCTGTTTTTTCTTTTTCTTTTTTTGGGGGTTAATTTCAGCAAGGAGAGAATGATAGAGACGAAAAGGTATAGATGAAATTTGTTGCAAGATGGTGATGAGTTTTTTTTTTTCTTCTCTTGTTTTGTTCTTCAGGCTTCAAAATTTGGGTGGTGATGAATTCCATTTGGTTATTAATAGAAAGTTCTGCTGAGGAAAATGAGGTTGATTTGACAGTGTTTCGATGAATATTTATAAACCTGAAACAACGGTCAATCATTTACTTGCCAACAAATTGAACTTTAAGTAATCGCGTCACATCAGCCTGTGAAAATTTTAGAACATCAAATTGCAATTCAAGTCTAACCTATTTCCTTTTAAATTCTTTCCGGAAACTTTTTAACTATGTTCTTAACAACCAAAATTTCACAGATGTTGAATTGGAAAAAGAAAAAAAAAGGTAGAAACTTACCGTGTATGTATGGTTTGAATTGAAATATTATAAATAGTTTTCATTCAATGTATTGTTGGGTTTTTTTTTAAAAAAAAAAACCTATAGACTAGTTGCAATATAACTTGAATTGTATTCATAACTTTTGAGTGGATGGACTAACAATTTAACTTCATAAGTTCACATTCATTGCAAATGACCCATGATTTTACATATAAATAAAGATACAAATGTACTAAGGACAAAATGTGGAAGGCTTGAGTTCAACTTCCACGTCCACCATCCCTCTGTTGTTCAAAAAAAATGTACATACCTGTGATCAACTTCAGATGTTGATTTCTGAATTGACGATGTCTAAGTTTATTCAGAGGTAAACCATTGTACACTGCATTCTTGATCTATTCGTAACAAATGACTTCCAAGTACTGCATAAGATTTCAAACACACTGCTTCCCTCAATGCTGGTGATGCAATTGTGTAAAATCCCAGGGTCAGCGCATTAAATCATAGGCAACACATTTGCAGATACATAAGGTGATCTGCATCCCTTCACCTGTTAATAACACAATCAGAAAACTGTCATGCAATGGCCGATGAGCAAAGCAGTCCAAGGAAGAATGTTTACTGAGTAGTAATATCGCCAAGTACGATTGTGTGCTGTTACCTGCAACAAGCAAGTTGGAATTTGGATGAATCCTTGTAGGATAAGGTCAACGTTTACAAGAATGTTTTGTGGAACAGGAGTTATTATGTACAGCACTCCCTTGAGCAAATCAACCCCTCGAACAATTCCTGATAAAGAAATAGAAATAATCAAAATCAGAAATTACTCCTGCATTTTCTGTTCTCCCAACATAAACTTGATACGGAACATGCAACAGTAGCCAGCCATCGACATCCACAAACCAGTCTTATCTAATAAAAGGGCGTCCTTTGTGAAATACAGTACAAAAGAAATCCAAATACCATGTCAGAGAGAACAAGAAAAGTTGAGATTTTGAAATCCTGAAGGGCTCCCAACGTACAATGTAATAGAGCTCACGGTGCTGGGTGAGCAAATATTTTCTATCTGAAAGAGGCATTGTAGAATTCCCCATCCATATTTGGTGTTTAATCAGTTCAAAAAAATATTTCAACATTTGACACTTTCAAGGTTCTTTCTTGGTAGCACAACCAGTCATTGTAATGAACTCATATCAAAATGAAAATAAGCAGCTAAATCTGTGCACTAAAACTGCTTGCCCTATCCATAATTTATCCTGGAAGTGAAGGAAACCCAGAATCACCTGCAACTATACACCAACTGTTTGCAAAGTATGGACACATGTTATTTTGACAGCAACTAATGATAATCAATAATTCTACTGTAGTATAAAAATCTACCCAAAAAACGGTACAGTGATATTTATAAGGCATCCACTTGAAGCCTCTATCTCAGGTGCTCTACTATAGCTATGATACAAGAGTAGGCTTCTCAAACCTATAGTTGCTAGTTCAATAACATGAAAATCAGCATAGTGAAAGCTGAAGTTGTAAGAATACATACCGAGACCAACACAACTTGGGAAGCGCTCTAACTCTTCAGAACTAACAGCTAGGCCAACTATAGTTGCATTCAAGCTGTAAAATAATTCAGAACCTGGGACCTAGGCACAATTAAATGGGAATTCAATATAGTCATATCAGTTTAACTCTACGAAGAAAGATAGTCTTAAGGATTAATAAACGAAAATGTATCAGTATATGGTAAGCCTTGATTAGTGCTCACCAACCTCACAGTGAAGGTGTCTAATTTTAATACTTTCTATTGGAACTTCATAGGGAGGATGGGAAGCTAATGCCCTTGCAAGTTCTTTGATTGTAGACATATGTAAATTTGTGGGAAAGCACTGCCTGAAGTATGACATCAACCGCAGATCACGATGATGGTGTGCATCCTTCTGCACCAAAATTCTGAAGACAAAATGATGTTGAAAAAATTTCTGTAAATCCTCCCCAGTCTTATTTATTTTCTAGCACAGACATTTAACCTAGTAAAGTACTCTCAATCAGCTCTTAACAACCCATTTTTCATTACATCAGTGTACATAAGTCTCCAATGCAGGGATCATAAAGCTCTCTAGCAACACTTAAAAAAGTGCATCAGCGTAAACGAGATTCATCTGCTTTTGTAAAGGTATAAAAGGCTAAAAATGACATGTAAGTTAAAGCAAAACCATCACTTAATTCAGGGACCAACGACATTAATCTATACTTGGTTCAACTTCAAACACAAACAAGTTGACTCTTTAGCAACTTCATGCCTGAATATAGAAAACTAAGGTTATAAGTGGTAGTGAACTCACGATCTGTTGAAAGAATCTTGACGAGCTGATGTGATCTCTATCACATTGGTTACTGCATTATAATCACCACCTAGCCAAAAGTCCCCTGAAGGAAGGTTCTTGCTCTTCGCAGAAATATTTATCTTAACAACGTGAGTAGGAGCAACATATCTCAGAATATCCACCAATATCTCATAACCAATACCTGATGAAAAAGGATAACAAAGCAATTGATTAATGGGATTAAGAGAAAATGTCAAGACGGATGTTTCATCTTGAATGGGGGAAAGAAAAGGTGACTAGAGTCAAGCCTACACACCTTTCACCCAGCCAGGTGAGTTAACAACAAGAGGCACTTCGATCACATCAGATTTTTCACTCTGGTTATACCTTAAATACTCATTATGATAGTAATCAACTAGCGCAAATATGTAGTTGAGGTATGTTGATGGATCCCTCTTTGAAGAAATATCTCCAAAGAAAAAACTCCTGCATACAGTAATACAGTGGGCTCAAGAAATGAAAATTCAAGCATTACAAGCTCATAAGCCAGAAAGAAATAGATACAGAATTCTTCACTCTTCAAACACTTCCAAAATAAATCCGGACTTAGTACAACAGGCACTTGTAATTTATATGCTCACATTTGTCTCAAACACTACGAGCTAGTGAAAAGAGAGTATAATGTACATCCCAGAGGGATTTTCATTTAATTTCCACTAACTAGCAAAACATATACTGAAATAAAGAATATACTATCTGTCGACAGAATGTACATTGCGCGCACCTGTCTGGGGTCTTCAGGCAGGGAATTGCTAAATCTACTCTTCAAATATGAAAAAATAAACAAGCTAAATTAGATTATAAGGCCCTTTTCCAAGCATGAGGATACATTCTGTGAAGGAAACAACTTCACGAAGCAGTATACCTGGAGTAATTTCATGAACAGTTGTAATGGAAAGCAAACCAGGAGGAGTAAACTCTGGCTGACCAACGTCCGTATCCAAGTACGCTACTCTTCGATATCTGCTAACACATTGGAAATCAAAGGATTTAATTCCAAAATACAAATTCAAGTCCTCTCAGTCAGGAATTCCAACTTCTATTTGAGCTGACAATTCATGAACTGTAGAGAATAAATAAATTTCAACAGAACTTCCCTTCTCAGACCAATAAATTTCTGATTTTTAAAAAATATCAACACGACTTGTAGAAATTCCCAAGAATCAAGTGGATAAAGAAATAACCTTTGAAGAAGAACGGTAAGCAAATGGCGGGAGAAGGTAGACTTGCCGCTGTTTTTAGCGCCACAAATAAAAGCGATCGGAGGTTGAGAAGCGGTTGCTATGGAGTTAGCAGCATCGGACCAGTGATGAGGAATGTATATGTCGGGAGATGGGTTCTCGGATTCCAGCGGAAAAGCCATCATCGCTTCGCTCGCCCTCGCCCTCGCCCTTGTGTTGTCTCTGACCAAAACAAGGTCGAGTATGGGTTAGGGTTTTAGGCTGCTTCCTTCCGCTGGCTGGGTTTTGGCATATTTTGAACGTTGGTTATAGAGTATCATGGTTGTGTTCTTTGTACATATATTTGACCAAAAAAAAAGTAACAACAAATTAATTTTTAAAGAAAAAATATTAGTGTAATTTTTTTTAAAATTAATAAAAATTTAAATTATTGTTGATTTATTATTGTTTTTTTGTGCTATATACTGAGATGAGAGAGGTGGCAGGTTATAAGAATGCCCGACGACAAAGGACAATTGATGGCTCGCGGCTTTAACAGTCCATTCGGTTGTGCGAAGTGAATGATATATAACGCCCAAGTTGGTAAACCAAGTTGCGTAAAAACTTAATTAACCTTTAATATATTAATATTCTTTTTCATGTTTTCCTCCTTTCACACAAAATACGAATCAATGAGATAAGAAAGCGGAGAAATTCGCAGACCGCCACCGACAATAGTCATGATGACGACCTTCAATTGTCGTGAATTCATGGTGTCACCATGATCGGGCTAGTGGATGATCATCCAAATGACCTTCAGTCAATGGACGGATATTCGGCACCGCCGTCAACGAGGTAAATCTCGAGACTTCCATCGCGAAGCGCTGTCGTTAGATTCATCTTTAGTCTGTTGCGATTCTACGGATCCAGTGATCTAGATCTGAAACCACCAGATGCGGAGAGTCGTTTGCCGATCTGCAGGCTTCGGTGCGGAGAGTCGATCGATGTCGTTCACCGGAGCGATGAGGAATCGATGAGCAGCGATAAAGGATGACTTCAACGGTGGTGATGAGGATGACAAGCAGCGGAGTTGGACATCCTTTCCGCTGCTGGTGGACTCGATGCGACGGATATGGTTATATTCCGATGACGGTGATCATTTTTCCCAGGTGAGTAAGACTATTTGTCATTCGTCGAGGAAGAGCATCGGTTGATTGTTGCGGCTTGCCATCGGAGGGAGATAACCATCGGACCTTCAGATCTGGACACCTGCAATGACTGACGATTTAATGGTGAAACTTCCAAATCTGAACGGAGCAAGACGGTGAAAGACAAATGTGCAACAATAGAATCCGTAGGTGAGAATTCAGACAGTTTGCAATATTCATTCGGACGTTATAACTCTTTCTAATAGACACTACAAGCTATGATACATATATTTTATTTAGTTATGAATTGGTTCATTTTTATGTTTTTAAATGATAGACACAGTTACATTTTATTACAGACAGTTTTTTATAATTTATTAGACGTTTTTCAATATCATTGACATGCCTGACACAAATAACTAAACAATATAGATTCTTGTAGTTGACGGTATTGCATGGCACTTTAGACACTACACAATTAATTATAAATTAAAGAAATTTTTTTATATTACTTTATAAACTATTTTATACATTTCAAAATAAGTTACGATTTTCTATTCAAATAATTGTTTATAAAGTAGATAGTTTCACTGTTACCTAAAATGTGCAAAATAAATAAATAAACAGTTTCCAATATTTATTCAGACATTATGTCACTTTCTAGTAGACACTATAGAAATAATTAAATAAACTCTTGTAAAATACTAAATAGACAGTATTGCATATATCTTTAGATACTTTTTAATTAATTATAAATTAACAAAAAAATGTGAAAATAAATTTCTAAAAACTTGTTCCACAAATTTTAGCGGTGACGGGTGTGGTGATGGTGGCGGCAGTGTTATCAGTGATGACGGTGGTATTGGCAGTGACGACATAGGCAGTGACGGCGGCGGCCACGGCAGTGGTAAAGGTGGTGGTGAGGGTGAATGGTGGACCGGTGGTTTTGGCTTGGAAAAATATTTTAGTCTTCTAGAATTATTAGTTAATTAGTTAGTTTAGTTAGATAGTGTTAGAATCTACTATAGATTTTTCCAATTAGTGGGTAATTAAAAAAATTGATATATAACCACGTGAACTTTTAATATATATATATATATATATATATATATATCCAAATATTTCATAAATATGGAGTATGTTTTATATTAATAAATTTATTAAATTTAAAGTTTAATTATTAATTTTTTAATCATACTTAAAAGATAAGTAGTCCCTTCGTTCCAGAAATTATCAGAAAATTATTTATGTTTGGTTTTTAGCATTTAATTTATATATTTTTTTTATAACATTTTAACTTATAAATTGTATAAGTTTATATCAAAGTGAAAATTTAATATATTTGGTTTCTAAATAAATTTTTCAAAAATTTGTTTGACAAATTATTCTTAATGAAAATTTTATTCAAAAACAAAAGGAAAAGGTTAATTTTGAGATATGAAGAGAGCATTAATTTGGACATAAATTAAAAAAAATCATATGTGCAAAACCAGTACCAATCAAATAGGCCAAAAAGAGCTCACTTTGGTAGCAAAAACAATTTTATTTATTTATTGGTATAGGAGGAGGTAGGGAATCGAGGATGTAAAGGTTGGGAATCGAGGATATGAAGACTTAGAACACATTATCTACTGTTGACTAAATGCTCATAATTGATGGGTTTTTTCCTTTCTCATTAAATACTCTTTTATCATATTAATTGATACTACATTTCACTAATGATCCAATGCGTTCATACTATATACATTGACGTGTTCATTTATCACCATTTTTTCATAGTATATATTATAAAATTAAAAAAATTTCTTACAAACTTTATATTCCTATACATATATATATATTTACAAAAAAAAGGAACTCAAAAAATTGCGAAATGAAAGTTTTAGCATTAATCAAGGTTTAAACATCTTAATCTTACCAAAATGGATTAAACTACGGAAAAGAAAAGGAAAAAGAAAGTTGAAACACACTGCAAATTGTGGGAGGGAAGCAACAAGGCTGGCGCCACACAACTTGGGATGATCAAGAACAAAATGCCAACTTGGCTGGCTCAGCTAAAATCAAATCATCTCTTCTTCAGCTAAAATCAAATCATCTTCCTTTCCCCCCTCCTCTCTGTTCATCTCTTCTGCTATTTTTTTAGCAGCAGCATGTGATCGCTCACCACCATACCCAGATACCCTGCCTGCCTCTGCTCATCAAAAATGATTTCTTCCTCCTCCTCCTCCTCAGTTCCCAATCAGAAGAAAAATCTCCACCCTTTCTTATCCGCTAATCTCAAGAAGCTCACAATCACACCCCCTTCTTCCTCCTCTCCTCACGATTTCGATTTCTCCGACGTCTTCGGTGAGCCTCCGACGCCCCACCTCCAATCATCGCCCTCCACGTCATCTCCCGGCGTCGTCCACAGCCGCTCTCACTCCTTCCTCGGCCCCTCGCCTCGCTTCACCGTCTCCCCCTCCGCCTCCCTCCCGTTCGAGATCCCGGAAATCGACAGCGAGACCGAGGCGGATGCGGCGGAGCCTGATGGCGGGAGGGTCGGCGTGGAGGACTTCGAGATTCTCAGGGTGGTCGGTAAGGGTGCTTTCGGGAAGGTCTTCCAGGTGAGGAAGAAAGGCGCGGACTTTGATTCCGGGGATGGGATTTACGCCATGAAAGTCATGAGGAAAGATACCATCATAAAGAAGAATCATGTCGATTACATGAAAGCTGAGAGAGATATTCTTACCAAAATTGTTCATCCCTTCATCGTTCGCCTTCGCTACTCCTTCCAGGTCCACCAACATTCTCCTTTCTTCAAGTCTGAGTAGTTATGGAGGATATAATGATACTCCATATTCTTCTGTGTATAGCAATATGTGGGTTTCTTTTGTGTGCAGACCAAATCCAAGTTGTACCTGATCTTGGACTTCATTAATGGAGGTCATCTGTTCTTCCATCTCTACAGGCAGGGATTGTTCAGGTATACAGTTGTCCAACTTAAAGCTCCGGATTCATGCAGCGAATTGTTATTTTCAACCTTTTTTATTCTAGCTCCTGCATATTATTTGAGTAGTGAGGATCAGGCAAGGTTCTATACTGCTGAGATTGTCTCTGCTGTTTCACATCTGCACAAATGCGGGATTGCACACCGAGATCTTAAGCCTGAAAACACTCTCATGGATTCTGATGGGCATGTAATCTACTAGTACTATATGTTACAGTATTTTTCTGCAGTTATATCTACCATCTCTGATTATTGCATCCAGCCAGCCAGCCTGATGTGTTAAAAAATTAACAGGTCATGTTAACTGACTTTGGACTGGCAAAGGAAATGGATGAATCTGGTAGATCTAACTCAATGTGTGGGACTGCAGAGTACATGGCCCCAGAAATCTTGTTGTCTAAAGGTCACAATAAAGAGGCTGATTGGTGGAGCGTTGGAATACTATTGTATGAAATGCTAACAGGCCAGGTATAGTATGAGTACTTAACAGTTGACACTAAGTCTTGAAGGTTGCTTACATTGAAATGGGTTTTGGTTTATCTGTTTGGCTTAGCTTTCTACTGCTGCAGGCACCATTTGTACATCCCAACAGGCAGAAGCTTCAGCAAAAGATCATCCAGGAGAAAGTCAAACTCCCACCCTATCTTACCAGTGAGGCGCACTCTCTGCTTAAGGGGGTAATGTTACCAGTATCATCATATAAGTCCCAATACTAACTCAGTAGCATCATTGTTCATGAAGATTCTTATCTTAAACATATCAAGTATACCTGAAAACTTCTTAGTTAAACCCCAATATCCAAATGAGTATCAAATTTTGGGGAACATAAACTTCTCAATTACTCCTAATCAGTCTGTCATTCTAATGAAATCTAACGTAAGCTTCTTTGGGCTGTTTTCAGTTGCTCCAGAAGGAACCATCAAGAAGATTGGGGAGTGGAGCAAGTGGTGCAGATGAGATAAAGAAGCATAAATGGTTTCAGAGCATTAACTGGAAGAAATTGGAAGCAAGGGAAATAGAGCCCAAGTTCAAACCTGATGTGAGTGGCAAAGACTGTACATCAAACTTTGACAAGTGCTGGACATCAATGCCGGCGGATGATTCACCGGCTCCCACACCAACAGCGGTGGCCGGCCAAAATTTCCAGGGTTACACGTACATAGCGCCTAACCAGTGGCTTCCTCCTGATTGAGTTTAGCGAGGGTAACAAATACCTAGGGCATAGATGTACCTGTATTTCCTAGCCATCAGAAATAAACATTGGTCATTCCTTTAAATGATGCAGTATTAAATTTTTTGTATGTATCAAATAAAAAACAATAATTATTTGCATATTTAATGGAGTATAGTAACCCCAGTAAATAGTAAGCCATGTTTCCTAATCTCCAGGTTTCATGCAGGGGGTCCTTTGTTTAAATGTTGTGGTGAAAGAGTATCAGTGTAGAACCTTGTCACTAATCATAGTCATCTTTAATTTCTTTTATCTTTTTTTTTTTTTCAGCCGGGCTGATAGAGATGAGGGAGGTAAAGCACTGTTTCCGTGCGGGAAATCGAGACAAACTCTCTGATACAATATACTGTACACTTTACATGATTTAATTCACACTATTTTATACTATAATGATAATTTCTTGTCAAGAAAAATTTCTATAATGACCCCAAGATGGTGTCAATTAATTCACACTACCTCTTCAAGCATTATTAATTCACACTATTAATTTCTTGTCAATGACCCCAAGATAGTAGTTGGAAGTAGGGGTAGATGATCTATAATGAAGCTGAAATGTCGCAAATGTCCTAGTTCCCTCGATCTCAAAACATACAAAATTAAATAAGTTATCTGCAAGTTATAAATTGATATTTACAATTTCTAAACAGGAGTATATTTGTTTTGAATTTATTTTAAAATATTATTCCTAATGATAATTTGAGATGAACGTAACATAATGGAGTAAATTAAATATACAATTATTTTGAGACTGAGATTAATAGTTGGAGATCATAGCATAGCAGAAACGTGTGTGTTCCGGACCCAGTAATCAAGCAAACGGCACCAGAAACGTCGCAGCAATGCAAGGAATTTTGTCAATTTAACTGGTGCAAGGTCACGCCTTTGATGCATCTATGCCATCCGGTTCTATGTGAACATATTTCTGCTGTCAGAATCTGTTACTAGTTGGTTTCTTGATGCATCCTCTAATGGTAAAACTTGAAGAGTAGGGAAGCAAGTAGGCCCAGGATAGAGTAGTACTAATTAGACATTTAGATATCACATCATTAACGTCGAAACCAGATGAGAAATCAGTTAGCAGGAAGACATTCCAACCCACATTGGAGTATCATTTTCCATTTCCCGCAGAACCAGTTACTTTCAGTTAACATTATCAACTTGGACAAAGTTCAGACAGATAGATAAGGTGGAATAGAAACAAGGCAATGAGAACACAACAGAGTTTCTTGTTTTGTCTGTACATAAAATCAGAATGTCCAAAGCAGGTACCTAGTTAACATCTGCTGGTCTGACTCCCCTGCCTGATCATCTTCCATCAAAACTTGCTAACATCTCAAGCAACACCGATTATTTGGGTGCTGTCCCTATTGCTGAAACAGGGCATCCCCCCATATGTGGAATGCCTAGCTAGCAATTCTGTCTGATCCATGGACAGTGAGAGCTGCAGCGAGACTGATGCCACTGGTTCAGAATCCAAACCAAGGTTGAACACTGGGGAGTTGGGAAACATGGTAGCATCAGATTGCCTCCCTTGTCCAAGCAGCATGCTTTCTCTTGTTGTCTCCGCCTTGGTTGGTGGATTTGTGGCTGCAGCAGGATAAGCCGGTAGCAATGGAAGAACATTGGAGCTTTTGGTTTCTGCCGGCAGAAGCGGCAGCGCCTGTTGTGGCTCATCAACAGGGTTCTCTTGTTGACTCCTTAGTCCTTCATCATTCGTAATTGTAGGAACCTGGCATTGCAAAAGACAAACAAACAAACAAACCCATCCTAATGTCAAATTATTGAATTATCTTTTTACCCTATAATCAATTCAATCTTTTTGGAAATCTGAACTTAAACGAACAATCAACACAATCATCTCTTTCACAACCAAAAATCAAATATTTCTTCATCTATCTACCGAAACAACAATGCCTTTAAAGCTCCATTCTATTTTATTCCCCTCCCTAAATAAGGAAAGACATTTTTCCACAATCAGCATATACTGTGCCCAGCAGAGTTAATTAAATCCAACCCCACCACTATATTCTAGATTTAAAGCATTCCTCAACTTCCAAACAACGCATAATCGCATAGACATATCATCAGATTTTAACGAAATGCTTCCACCGAAGTAAAAGGGGGAAAAAGTTTATTGAAAACAAACGCACTGTATCGGTGGTGATGTCAAAGAGGCTAGATCTGCGACGCCGGCGATTAATGTTGCTACGTCGGAGAAAGTATTTCTGAGCATGGCTGGCTACTTGCGTCGGCGTCCGAGTCTTGACGAAGTTTCTGGAGATCCCTCTCCAATCCCCCTTCCCAACTCTCTGCAATCCCAGCAGGAACAGCTTGTGTTCCTCCTCCGTCCACGGGACTCCTGAAATTCGATGCAAATCAAGCCAACTCGAATCAAAACAAAAACATAATAACGCTCAAGTATTCGAACGGAATGATCGGCGATCCAAAACAAACCTCGCTTCCGGCCGCGATTCCGGTCGGAGTTAGGGACGGCATCATCGGCAGACGCGTAACCTTCGTCGCCGTTACTGTTGCTGCTGCTTATCCTGGTCTGATTGGCGCTAGATTCAGGAGGCTGCTCATACTGAGACAGATTGTTCATACTGACGCTCTTCCTCATCAAATCCACCACCACTCGGACACCGAAAAGCATAATTTCTCCGGAAGCGCCGCCGGGGGAGGCTGATGGGCACGTGAGAGACATTTTGTCTTCCGGCGTCGCCTAGAGATCTCGGTTTTCTGAAACTCCAACGGAAATGAGAAGGAATAAGATGTAGGGAACAGGGGATGGTGGCAAGGTGGATTTCTGACTGGCGTGTGGGTTATTTAAGCGTTGGAAATGAGAATGTGATACAAGTTTTGACGAACACGTGTTTATATCTAATTGATCATCGCTTTATCTTTGTGTTGTTGCCCGTCCATTTATCATCTCTCTTATATCTTATCGCAAGCAAGTGCACTTTTAACCGGATAAATAAAACTCTGGTTTACATTATCACCATGTTTCTCGAAATAAATAATCACCATTAATCTTTTATGATGTATGATTTATTTCTTTCAAATATTTTCAAAAAATGAGATATACGAAAAAAATAAATCGAAGTCAAATTAGAATATAAAAAATCAAACACTGCAATTCCTTTTAGAAGAATGGAGAATAATTAATCTTTTAAATGAATTTGTCAAATAAAAAATAAATTATTAACTATTTTCTCTGACCAGTAAAGAAAATAGATTCATTGTTACTTTTTACTGTCAGAAATTAAATTTTCAAGTTTTCTAATAAAGAAGTTTTATATACAGATTAGCCACATTGTCATAAATTAGTCATATTCTTTCCCGATATTGGAATTATCCTTACAAGTTATGGGAATCTTACTGTAGATAAATAGTGCCCAACTAATAGGGTTGGGCCACCTCATCTTTTTTTATATTATTTATTAAATGGTATAATTATGTTCTAATTTTAACTTTTCTTCTTTTTACACATAATCCATATAATTTTTAATTTATATGATCTTATTTTATTTTATTTTATGGATTTAGGGTATTATTTTATACTTCTTGCATTCCTGAAAAATTGAGTGAATTGTTTTCTTGTTTTCAATATATTTAATATATGATTTTTTATCATGCATGTTTAGATATATAAAGTCGAATAAATTCTATGTTTGTGATAATTTTAAGTATAAATTTTCTATATATATATATATTTTAATTTTTCTCATTAATTATCTTAGTTATATTTGAGTCAAACATTGCAATACAGAACATGGAAAACAATTCACTCAATTTTTCAGGGACGGATGGAGTATATACATTTCTGGATGTTGTTACTACATATAATATTGATATATTAATGGACTTATGCGACCTCATTATAATTGATGTCATTTTGTTGTTTCAAGTAAATTTCGTTGGCAGTCCCGTAAAAATAATTATTGTCATGTGTTTAGTCCTGTGTTAAAAAATTGTCTTGCATAAGTCATATACTATGGTACTCTGTCATATTTTGGCCCTCTCAGTTGGACAGTTAGTTTTAACGGATTTGTGTGGATTTATCGTTTTATCCTAATGAAAAATTGACTTTGGTCCCTAACTTTATATTTTCCCAAAAAATTCACCCTAATGTTTAATTACATCCATTAACAGCATCATCAACCTCTCTTCTCATCTTCTCCGCCAACGAGATTCATTACTCGATCAATAACAGGAACTTCATGCTCGATCAATACAATAGTATGTGCTTCTGAGATTATGACCATAAAAAGACGTAGCCGGAGGGGCACGTGCCGAGAGGGAAACAGAGGAGCCACTGGAGCGAGTTGGTGGCAGTCTTGGTTCGCTGCTAGAACCAGCAGCTTTCGCGGATTTCGGCTGCGGCAGAGAAAAGGATACCGACGAAGATGGTGGCGGAGACGACGGAGATGGAGAGGTTGTGGAGGGCCGGGATGGGACCGAGCAGTACAGATTGGCGCTTGGGAGGAGGAGGGAGAGGATGAAGTGGAGGGTGGCGGCGGCGGCTATGTAGAGGGCGGTGAAGAGGAATGACCAGGTGGAACCGAATGATAAGGAGGAGCTCCAACGGAGGTTGATGATGGAGGGATTAAAAATTTAAGGATTGAAATAAAAATTTAATGAGAGTAAAAAAGTAAATTCACATAAATCTGTTCGAACTGATGGTTTGGGTAGACGGAAAGGACCAAAATAGGACAGAGTACCATAGGAAATGACTTCAACATGACAAGTTTTTAAAATATGACCAAAACAGGACAATAATTATTTTTACGGGACTGCCAGCGGAATTTACTTTTGTTGTTTCTTATACATATTTTGCCAAATTGTTCAAAGGACTAACTCTCCGATTTTATTTCAAATTTTTATTTTTCCATATATACGCCTAAAGTTTCCAGCTTATATAGTTTTATCATCTTTTCCTTTTTTAGCATGGATGGTCTGAAAAAAGAGAAATATATGTCCATGAATAATTAAATATTTAAATTCAGTTCTCTTGCATTTCTCTGTCTCTCAAAAAATAATTAATCTCATATTTTTAGTTTCACATTTTTATTGCATTCAGACAATTTTTCATTTTTTTACATTTCATTTCTTAATTCTGTTTAGTTTTAAGGGAATTAAATTTTCTTTCACTACAATATACGTATAGTATTGAGAACTAGCAATAGTGCAATTATGAAAACCATTTTTAATGGAAAATTTTATAATTTTTTCGAATGTTAGTGATTTAAATGAAAATGAATGGCATAAGAATATTGATAATTTGACAAGGAATAATTCTAAAAATCAATATATTTAATTTTTTTTCCCTTTTATACCTTTCTTCAATTGCATTCATTTTATCCTCTATTCTTCTTCCTCATTTGTTTAGTCAATAGTCTAATTTGCTTATTTAGTTTCATGTTTTACATTTTTGTTAGGCTCATGAAATTTCTTATTCATATTTTTGTCTTTTATTCCTCTATTTGTATGGATGGTGAAAATGAAAATAAATTATATGCATTGATTAATGATTAAAAATCATTAGAGGTAACAAGTTAAAATAAGTCTTAGGCATACCTGATTAATCTTTACTTTGTCATATATTTCATGAAAATTGCATCATCATTTATGACCAATTATAACTTTACACAATTATTGAAAATCTCTTGGTTAAAAAGTATTCATCTATAAAGCGAACTCATCCTAATTTGTTACGAATGTTTTGCTTTGAATTGTTGAAAGAACTAACTATCACATTTAACTTTTAATGATTAAAAATCACATTAGAGCTGATACGATAAAATGTGAAAAAGTCTTAGGCCTATTTTTTTACCTAATTAATTTTTACTTTCACACATATTTCATGAAATTGCACAATCATTTATGACCAATTATAACTCATCCTAATTTGTTACAAAAATTTTCTTTATTTGAATTGTCGAAATAACTAACTCTCGCATTTGATTTTTATTTCTCACCCTTGAGCACATTGATCCTTGAAATGTTAAAACAAATAATCAAATGAGAAATTTTTTAGGCCTAATATTGTTTTACGTGTCACGATTATTTACATTCTCATTTATTTCATGAAATTTGGTCGGGCGTCGAAATCGCCAAAAATAATTCCGGTCTCACTAACAACTCAGAATAAACTAATTTTTTGTATAGTGGTGAAAACCAGGTCGAATTCCAAGGAAATTCTTTGAATTAAAATTTCTAAGCAATTAACTGAAATGAAAGATTGTGGTTTTTTTGTCAAATTGAATGCTAAAAGTAATCAGCTGCAAATTTAAACGAATTAAATCAAATACTAAGAACGTTCAGCCTAGGGTTGATTATCTACTCAAAACAGATGATTGATCATCGAAACAAATATTTCTTTAACTCAAGTAAATAAACCGGATTCCACCTAAAGCTGGAAAGAATCCAAATAATTCATTGATAAATTAATCAGAACAAGCGACTAATTAATTCCTTAATTCCAAGCAATTAGATATTGAGAAGCAATTTCCAATCAACCTAGAACAAGCATGAAGAACAATGATCGAATTGTTTATTCCAAACAACCACCTAGAGAAGCTAGTATGATTTAACTTGCCATATTTCTTCTATATGAATTAATAAGAAATTTACGAAATTTCAATTAATGCACTTGAGTAAATTCCGCTGGCAGTCCCGTAAAAATAGTTATTGTCCTGTTTTGGTACTATTTTAAAAACTTGTCCTGTTTTGGTCCTATCTAAGGGTTCACTGTCCTATTTTAGTCCTTTCCGTCTATGGGTGTCGTTAGTCTTGACGGAGTGTAGCGAAAGTACCATTTTGCCCCTGGTTACCTGACGTGGCGCTAACGTGGACCAAAATGGAAAAAGCCTTTTGCCGGCGAATTGCTCCTTCGTTCCCTCCGACGGAGCCAACCGTCGCCTGCATCCTGGCTCACCGTCGCACTGATGACCACCTGAACATCAACCACCTCTCCGGCGTCAGTGTTGCCCGTGAGGCCTCCCTGCCTCCAGCTGCTGCCCAACTCCTCCTTCGGTCGCTCCGCCGATTCCGCCGAATCTGACCAAACTTCCTCCCCCACACTGCCAACCGCCGGTCCCTCACTTGCTGGTTGTCCCTGATGCTTCAGCCTCCCGCCGCGAAGAACTCTTCTGGCCGTCGGTCTCCCGATGCCTCGAGCCTCCTCTGCCGATCAGCCGATTCACTCCTCCTCCTGTCACTCGAAACTTCCGATTCTGCCGGATCCGACCAACTTTCTCCTAGCCACAACCGCCGATGGCCGCCGTCGGCTTCAAGCCAGTGATGTTCTGATTCCGTCGGATCCGATTCCTAGCGCCACGTCAGGTAACTAGAGGGCAAAATGGTACTTTCACTGCACTCCGTCAAGACTAACGGCACCAATGGACGGAAAAGACCAAAATAGGACAGTGAACCCTTAGATATGACCAAAACAGGACAAGTTTTTAAAATAGGACCAAAACATGACAATAATTATTTTTACGGGACTGTCAGCGGAATTTACTCTAATCCACTTGCTTCTTTTGAATCCTTTCACACAAGCGGCTAAAAGAATTCAAGCACAATCACAATTTCAGAACCAATTCAACAAGCGAGAATTAAAAAATCAATTGCAATAATTAAGAACTAAGAAGAAATAGATACTTGAAAATCAAAGAAATTTATAGCTCAAAATCAATTCTCACAACCAAGAGTTTGGAGATAGAAATATACCCTAGACCAAACTAAGAAATTACTCAGACATTATTGCTTGAACATAAGAAAATTGAATGAGAAACTAAGTACTCTGCTCTCTTTTCTCGGTTGTGCTTAAATAGCACAACGGCAGTCCTAATCCTGCTACAAGAGGAATCTAACGAGTCCCAAACTACTTGGTTTTGCTGGACTACTAGGTTGGTAAGGTTTTCGATGTAGGAGTCTGACTTGGTTATTTTTCCTCCACCAATACGTTTCAGACAATTTAACAAACACTTGGCGTGCACTAATTTCTCACTAGTATCAGCAAAGTTGTTCACGAAAGCTTCTACTCAACCAATCATAACCATCACAAAAATTGAATCTTCAACTAGCTAGGAAGCACGCACCTCTAATCTGATTCGGTTCTAACCTCAACAAAGAGCTATTTTATTTTGCTGTCGGAGGCTGAATTGCAATTTTCTGGTTTCCAATTAATCTTCTTGCTGCTCTTTCTTGCATTCAAGACCTTGACCTTGTCAACTAAAATGGTGTCGAATAATAATTCCTTGGCTGAATTCAATTCTGGTCCGAAAAGAATTTGGAGCGCAGAATAGCTCAACACTTTGTCGCTCCCCTCCTCAAATCACAATGAGCTGCCTAAGACTGCTTAGTTGTGTCTCAATCACACCCTAGGCCTTTAAGTTTCTCGAATTTATCAATCCAGCCCCAACAGCAGCAGGTCGCTACTTTGGCGACCGTTTAGACCCTTTAACTTGCAAACTGGTTTTTGAGTCCTTCATGTGAAAGGTAGCTCAGACTTTCAGCTTTCTAACACATCTTGAATCATTCAATTCCAACCTCTGTAGCTCAGGATATGATTTTTCTCCCAAAAGATCTCCAATCTGTACATAATCCGAAAATAACACAATCATAATATTTATAAAATTAACAATTAAATCTCCTTTTAATCAATTATCTCCAAATAAGCCATAAGATATTAAACATACTCAAAATGGGTCTTTAAAGCTCAAAACTCATTAAAGTAACTAAAATATGGGAAGAATAAATATAATAAGTATTAACTTATCAAATTCCCCACACTTAGTTTTTGCTCGTCCTCGAGTAAAACTTAATCACTTTTAAAAGACCATGAACGGAATCAACATGCATCAAAATCAATTAGCAAGCAAACTAAATTGGAGTAACTAAATTTGTATCTCACAAGGATAATCACTCACTCTCATGTGTTTCAAGGTTAATTTGTCACTCAAATTTAATCCATAGAATTGCTCTACCATAGACTTGCATACCTTCTACTTCTCCACCACTTAGATTACAAACATGCATGAATCACAAGGCCTTTTCAAGGTTGTAATGAGGTTAGGGTCAAGGTAAGAAATATTTGGTAAAGTGACTCATAAACCATCAAAACTAGTAAAGCTAAATTCATCAATCCAATCCAAAACATAACCGATATAAGTAAAATTGCAGATCAAAATTCCTTCACCTGACTTCAACTTGGATGAACTATCCGAAAAGTAGGTAAGAAATATTTTCAACTCTTGTTTTTCCTTCAACATCAGTTTCTCAAGGTAGGTATACACGCACCTCCCACATTTTTTCTTGTCTGTCTCTTTTTCTTTCCTGCTTTCGTCTTGTCATAACATGATTAATGTCGTATCGAATCCTTTTCACAGCAGCCATACCCTAAACTTTTATACCCCCACACTTGCATCTTTGTATATTTGCACACATATTAATGATGAATTCAACTCTATTAGCTCAATAGCTTGGGAGTAAATTTTGTTTTTCAGATTTTTGGCGTGTAGAGTGGTTCATATCAAAGAAAAGGTCAATTCAACTCAAAGAGGCTAACAACGGATAATAAATCGTAGGTTAGGCTTTTTGGCTCAAACGATTCGTACGAAAGAATGCCTTAATCATGTTCATGCACACATGTATCAATGTGACCTCAAAAAGAATCAAGGCAAGTTCTAGAGAAACAAAACCATAGAAGAATATATCACTCAAGAAAGAAATCAGGACTGACATGAATGTTTCAGTCATAAGGCTCAAAGTCTCAAAATTTGTAGTTTTTTGCACTTGGTTACTACACTTTTAAGGAATTAGCTAAACCAATCAATTTCAAGCATACATATCCAAATTATTTTTTTTCTTCCAAAAACAACAAAATCCACTTCAAATTTTTGAAAATTTCAGCAAAACATGGCAGATTTTTTTAAAAAAAAAATCAGCAACATAGAGCAAATCCTTCCCCCACACTTAAATGGAACATTGTCCCCAGTGTTCAGAATTAACCATAAAGGAGGAAAAGGAAAGACACTTCCCTGACAGGTGCTGTGATGAAGCTTGCAAAGCTGAAAGTGAGACTTGAAGGTGCTCATCTTAAGGGTGACTTCTTCTCCAACTCCAAAAAATTAAATCATGCTAAAGAAAATTTGGTTGTGAGATTGTTATAAAGTTAAAGACTTAAAACTAATAAAAAATAGTAAAATCAAAATTGAATGAAATGAAAGAAAACAATCCTAATTATTGCAGGCTGTCTCCCGAGAGCACATTTCTTTATTGTCTTTGGCTAGACAATGTTTTCCGCATCAAACCCGATTCATAGCCAAGAGCACCCACATGAATCTCTCTCTTTGGTACCTATTGAAATGCATCTCATCACCTCCTGAAAAATTAAGCTCAAATCCATCTTGTACAATTGGGTCAATGATATTCACAGAACAAATAGACTCAGATTTTGTTGGATGTTTTATGGAATCAAGAATATTGAAAGAAACTACATCTCCATCAAATTCATAAGATAAAGTTTCTTCATGCACATTTACTCTAAATTTTTTTCTTCAAAACTCTCTCCTAAATTCAAACAGTCTTTACTTTTTGCTTTTTTTTGTTTGTTTAAAGAACACAGTCAGTCAACACAGTCTGTGTAAATTTTTAACTTTTTGTATTGAATAAATAAATGATCCCAATGTGAGATCAGATTCAAAACCAACCAGCCTTTAACATTGTATCAAAAAAAAAACCAGCCTTTAACATAAGCCTAAACATTGGTTACCCAAGCCTAAGCCTAGCCTAGCCCAACCCAGAATAGTAGCCCAATCCACACACTTCTCTCTAACTTTTTTTAACAAACACTTCTCTCTAACTTGGTGCCGTTCATTCCTTTTTCGCTAAATAGATCAACGTATGACATATTACACTTTTGATATTCCGGAAGCAGAAAAAGGAACAAATATAAAAATAAAAGATGATACCTTTGGATAAGGCAACAAGAATTAATAAAATATACATGAAATGTTTCATTCATTCATCGATGGAGATGACCAATTCCCTACTTAAAATATTGGCAATTATATAGCACAAAATTCTATTCTAAAGTGGCAAATTTAGGCCAACGAAAAGTAAACAATAAGTTTGTGCCTATGTTTTGGTTATCAAAGTAAAGCTATTACTATACGGAGTATCTCATTATGCTTCACGAAGAAAAAACAAAAATAAGTTTGTTATGAAAAGAGCATGGATGGATGGGTAACTCTTTTTCTATAACTTTAATTCTTCTACTAACGGTATTCTGGTATAATATGTTATCTTATATTTCAACTTTTTTAAATTCGTGATTTTTTCCATCTAGCCTCCGATAAGTTTAACGAACTTTTGGACAAAAAAATTGACGGATTTGTAAAAAAAGTTGAGTTGCTAAAATTATAATTTCCCCTCAAAGTCCGTTAAACTTGACGGAGGTTGAATAAAAAGAACCACGAATTAAAAAAAAGTTGAAAACAATACTTTATTGTGATAAAAAGTTAAAACATGACTCTGATGAGACGATAATTAAAGTTACAAAACTACCGGTGTAATTTACTCTTGTAAATAATCTAGTTACTTTCACTACCTAAAGAACTTTGAGATGTTGTGAAATAGTTACTCTTTTTTATTATATGTTGATTTTCATAGGAGTTTTGCTACGAGTCCATCCTTATTTTCTATGTAAATCTCTCTCTACATTGGCATATTGTCCTTACTTTCATAATTTTTATAATTATCATACATTCACCTATTAACACATCATTTGTCACCTCAATGAGAGAAAAATAACTATTTCTCTATAAATTCCGTTGACAGTCTCGTAAAAATAATTATTGTCTTGTTTTTGGTCATATTTTAAAAATTTGTCATGTTTAGGTCCTATCATATGGTATTGTGTCTTATTTTGATCTTTTCCCCACTGTCGACTTCCCCATTTTATTTGAGGGCAGGTCTGCTTCAAGAAGAGGATTCGCCGCCGAAATGGAAGAGGCGGAGCCAGTGAAAAGTAACAAACGGAGGTGGTGCAGCGGCCGATGATGGTTATTGAAGAGGCGGGTAGTTGAGATTCAATTAAGAGGATGATGATGAGCGCCATTAGTAGATCAGTAACGGGCGGAACGAAACAACATAAGAGAAACTTGCTAGATCAGGAGAAGCTGACATTGAGACTTTCTAATATGACATGCCAAAAATGAGTCTAATTAAGTATCAATTATTTTTAGAAGAGATCCAATTAATTAGAAAATAGTTTGATTTTGGAATCTGTAAAAAAAACTCTAAATAAAGTATCTAATTAATCACCCAATTTAAATCACATGTGTTCTCGATGTTGTGTTACAAGACAACTGCTTTTATTGTAAATCATTCATTAGGATTATTAGGATCCAGAAGAAGGAAAATGTGTTTTCCTTAACTATTCATAATGTTAGAACTCATCAAACTTCCTCATCAAAAATGTGGGTATAATATTGATAGATGAAAATTTATGGTATATACTCATATGGTAAGTGTAATTACTGTCATTGTCTCATACTAATTGTTACATTTCACTCAATATGAAGATTAATGGGGACGAAATATTTGATGGTAAAAATCAAGCATATAAGCCAATAGTAACTTTTTTGAGTTGAAAAGAAAAATGATGATAATTAAGTTAATTAGTTTGGTAGAAGTTTTTCTAAATGAAATGTATCAATTTTTGTGCGGCGTCTCAAAAACAATAAATATGTATGATCAATTTTATGAGATAAGGAGTATAATAAAATTGTTATTTAATGAGTTTCATAGCATATTGGTCGCAGATCCAGAGAACATTCGTCGGAGTCGACATCTTCGCCGTGTTCCAAGAGATTCACCTCCGCAGTAACGACCATTGCGTCTCCAACTTTGTCAGATTCCAACGCCATCGACGATTTGAGAGTGGAGGCGGCAACGTCGTTAGGAGACGGGAAGCAGATCTTGTTCCAATTCGACAGAGCGGCTCCCTGAGGTTGGTGGTAGGGGTGTGAAACGAATCGAGCCGAGCCAAGCTCGGCTCGAGCTCGAGCTTTAACCAGCCCATCGAGCCGAGGCTCACGAGCCTCGAGCTCGAGCCGGTTTATGCTGATCAATCAAGTAGGTATGTCGATCTAACAAGGTAGTCATCACTACGTAGTCGATAGGAGTTTGGTAGCGGGTCTGGTAGGTGGCAACCCGCTACCAAGCTCCCAAAAGTGCATCTGGACAGCAGGGGCGTGCAGCCCGCTACTGGAGGCGCTACCGGGTAGCGGTAATGGTAGCGGGTCAGCCGCTACCATAATGGTAGCGCCAAGCCCGCTACTGGCCAGCTACTATCACCTTCCACGTCATCGATCCTCACCCTTAAAGAGAAACCCGATGCGTGTCCGTGCATTCATCCGGCACGGAAAGGAACGGAGGAGGGGAGAGGTTTTATTTCTTCTCGGGTGAGGATCGTTTCCTTGAGGGAAAATAGGGAGGAAGATTTCAGGTTGGGATCATTTTGTTCGATTCGATGGCGAGGAGATAAACGGAGCGAGTAAATCGAGCTGAAGCTCGATTCCGGCGAGGAAGAGGACGGCGTGGATGCAGGGCCATAGGTCCGATGGTCGCCGGTGCTTTTGGGTGGCGAGTCAAGAGAGGAGGATGGAGAATAGAAGATTTGGGGGATTTCGACCCCGGTTTGAATCGATTTCAAAATCGATCCTCCAAGGAATTGAACTCGGAGGGACTCCACGATACGTCAATGAGAAGTTGAGTGCGGACGGTGGGTTGTGGTTGTCTTTGTTGATGAGTCAGTGCCTTGTGGTTTAGTGATTTAAAGCCTAGGATTGGTTTAGCTAATTACATGTTTCTTGTGCTGATGAAAACGTGATAATCTTCACGGATTGGTTTAGTTATTTAAAGCCTAGGATTGGTTTAGCTAATTACAATTTGATTTTGGATGGTTTTTATTGTAATTGATACATTTGGTTTATTTATAATTAACTTTACTTACATTTTCATTTTCAATTTATTAATACTAATAATTTATAGAGTATTATTATTGAATCAATTTTAAATGATTAAAATTAGAATTATATTTTTTTCCAAAAAAACAATTGGTAGGGGAAATAGTGGGGGGTGGCGCTACCAGCAGTGTCAGCTGGTAGCGCCTACGTGGCCCAGGGGTAGCGCCCTACCCGCTACCGTGCCCCCTACTAATGGTAGCGGGCTGGGTAGCGCCTTTCATGAAGGAAGCGGCCCGAAAAGAAGCGAGCTGGGTAGCGGGATGGCTCGCTACCGTGGTAGCGGATATGGTAGCGCACCGCCCCTACCCAGCTCCTATTAAATACATAGTGCATGTGGATCTGACAAGGTAGTGATATCGATCTAACTAGGTAGTCATATCGATCTAACAAGATATTGATGTTGATCTAAACAACACATCATGTTGATCGTCATTTTATGCTGATCAATCAAGTAGGTATGTCGATCTAACAAGGTAGTCATGTGGATCTGACAAGGTAGTGATGTCAATCTAACAAGAGAGTGATGTCGATCTAAACAACTCATCATGTTGATCACCATTTTATGCTGATCAATCAAGTAGGTATGTCGATCTAATAACGTAGTCATGTGGATCTGACAAGGTAGTGATGTCGATCTAATTAGGTAGTCATGTCGATCTAACAAGATAGTGATGTCGATCTAAACAACACATCATGTTAATCACCATTTTATGCTGATCAATCAAGTTGTTATGTCGATCTAATAAGGTAGTCATGTCGATGTGACGATGATGATCTAAACTACTTATCATGTTGATCTATTATTAATGCCGACCTATCAAGTAGTTACATCGATCTAACAAGGTAGTCATGTGAATTTGACGATGATGATCTAAACAACTTATCATGTTGATCTATTGTCAATGCTGACCTATCAAATAATTATGTCGATCTAACAAGGTAGTCATGTGGATCTGACAATGTAGTGATGCCGATTTAAAAAACTCATCATGTTGATCACCATTTCATGCTGATCAATCAAGTAGGTATGTCGATCTAACAAGGTGGTCATGTGGATCTGACGATGTCAATCTAAACAACTTATCATACTGATCTATTATCAATGTTGATCTATTAAGACAACAATGTCGATCACTATACAAATGGATATTCATTCTGGCGATGTCGATCGAAATAACATGTCATGCTGATCTATATTCAATGTTGATCTATCAAGAACAATCGAGCTGAGCTCGAGCTTCACGAACCATCGAGTCGAGCTCCTGCCTGTCTCGAGCCGAGCTCGAGCTTGAATTATCGGGCTCGATCGAGTTCGAGCCGAGCCTGAGCTCGAACCTGCTAGGCTCAGGCTCGGCTCGGCTCGAACTCACCCCTAGTTGGCGGTGACTGGTGAGAGATTCGAGAGGGTGGGGGTTGAAATTGTAAAGGGGTAAAAAGTTTAGGGTAAAATTATTAGGGTTGGAAAAGTTATGGACCAATTTTTATAATTAAACCTGAAAGTCTAATGGAGTAGCTAATGGTGGTTATTGCCATGTGGTTTTTGTATATTTTCACAAACCTCATGGGGTTTTTTCGAGAATTCAAAAAATGTAGGGGAAAGTGGAGATTATGACAAACCTCGGGGGATTTTGATAATTTTCCTTAATTTAACTAATTAACTAACAATTTTAAAGATTAAATTACCCTTCTAGCTGGGCCTTTACACATATAACACAGTTACAGTTAATGATTTTTTCAATTAGTTAGTAAATAACATCACTCATATTAATTTGTGTGAAAGATAGTGACAATTTTCTACATGCATTAGCATTAGTAAGAGAGAAGCTAGCTTAGCCTGGGTGCTAGACCCAAACCATTTATTTATATAGAGGAGTCCGAAACGCGTTATTGTTTGGATTTGATTTTGAACCAACCGGCTTTTAGAGAGAGAGAGAGAGCCCAATCGTCACCGCCAAACTGTCAAAAGCCACGCTTACCGGAGCACTCCGCACAGAACAGGTGGATGATCTCATACACGTGTACGTACAGGATCAGTCCATGTCATACGTTAAACTGACAGTGGGTCCCACCCGGAACGCGCGCGCTAGTTATAGAACCGAACGAGAAAATTAGAACGAGAAACGATACCGCTTCAACTTCAACCGAGCCTTGTGCCTCGTTCGTATTCGCTCTTTTGCCAAAACCGTGGTGGTATTTGCGTAAATAAGATGATAGTTTAGGGACATTCGGGGAACAAGGGAAAGAAGTTTCAGTTCCTAACAGACAGCTGCTACGAAGTAGAGGGGAAACTAAAAAAACCTCCTTTCTTCTTCTTTCTCTTGTTCGCTGTTTGGTCCGACTGTCGTCAATCTTGTCTTTTGATGCATTTTTCGTGACAATGGCCGATTCCGAGGTAAGTTCTGCTCTTTTGACCTTCGTCTCCGTTACCGATTTTGAACTTGAATTTTGGTCTCTTTTTTCTTTTTACTCCCTCTTTCCGGCGAACTGTGCTTGTTTTTGGGCTTCTCTTGATTTTGATCTCCCTTTAGTTTCCTTTTATCTTTCTTGTTACTGGAAATGAACTTCGTATCTTGATGGTTCAGTTTGATATTTTGTGGGTTTTGGGGTTTTGACAGAAATTGACGGCGTTGAAGAAGGCTTATGCCGATGTCATACTTAACACAGCGAAGGAAGCGGCGGCCAGGATAATGGTGTCAGAGAGGAAGGCGCAGCGGTACCAGCAGGAGCTTTTCGCCGCCAAAGACGAGGCACTGCGTATGCTTCTTAGGTTGAAACAGATATTGGATGCCAAAGTACGGTGGTTTCTTGTTCTTGTTTGGTTTCTTTGTCTGTCTTTCTCTTGCGACCAATATGCTGTTGAGCTTTGATGTCAATTTTTCCTGAATTGTGTTTTTATGTTAACACTTTTTTATATGACAGATTGTGATTGGCTGCCTTTTTGTTTGTTTGTTTTTTTTTTCCTGCTGAATTTTATGCTCTGCTGTTTAGATTATTTCTTTAACAAGAAATTTTGGATCTTTTGTATTGACTGTTTGATGGATGTAACATCAATTGGCTCCATTGCTAGAAAGCGATGGATATAGTTGAAAAGGCTTCACTTTGCTAGTTGTGTGCATCTCAGTGTGTAAGCATGTGGACAGTTTTCCAAATTTCATGTGTGTAGTGTATGTTAGCTTGTGAATTAGCTTATGTGGTAAATATCAATGCTTTTAGTAGTAATGCTGCTGAATGCGCATTTAGACATATGGGATGGTGTGCAAGTATCGATGAACACTGTTTTAGTTAAGCAAGAGTTTGGTTTTTATCATCACAGGGTTTCTCTCGTCTCATGTTTGCTTAAAATATCTAATCTGATTTACTACTCCATCTTGAACTTCTTGAAAAGCATTTTTTGGGAGAGGATACGAGTCTTTCACCGTGATATGAATGGAAAATACTTGTACTTTTACCAGTTTCTAAAGCTTTGGCTCATCTTTCCTTCCTTTCCAACCAATGCACACAAATGCATGTCCCTGTTGGCTTTTGACCGTTGATTTATCCGTAAACCTTAGGCAAATGCAATATTTGATGACTAATCACCGTGCTTTCGATGCAGGTTAATGAAGCCGACAAGGTTTACATGGACCAACAAAAACGGATAGAAGAACTTGAAGCGCAACTAGGAGAAGCTGAGGATATAGTCCGAGACCTCAGGGCTGAGTTAAGAGAAGCACAGGATGAGTTGGAAAGGGGAGCAAAGGAGCGAATGCAGAGTCGTGAGGAGAGTACTCCAAAGGATGACAAAGCTGGCCATGTAGAAAATTTACAGGAACATACAATCAATAATTCCGAGCCTGTGGCTTGTTGTCTTCCTAGAGAACGAAGTGATGTTATGGCAACTTCTGACGTGAAGATTCCAGTTCAGAATGAGACATACATGGGTAATCACTGTTCTTGCAAGGACAATTGCTATGTTTGTAATCCTGACTTTGCCTCCATAGTTATGAGACGCAGAGAGCCTGATGGGTACAGAAATGGATGCACACAGAGGATTCTTGCCCTTGAAAGGTGCCTGTTCGGTGAAAAGTTACCTTCTAAAAATGAAGATGATGACAAGAAGAACAGTTCTGTTATAGATGAAAGTAAAGAAGCTTCATTGAAACTTGATCCCAGCACGGGTATCATAGCCATATCAGAGACTAAGCGTGCTGAAGTTAAGGTGACTCCGGGAGGGAAGAGCTTTAATCAGCTTCATGTTGTTAATTCTTTTCCCAGGAAAAAGAAAAGAGCTACGAGATTGAAGAAAAATAAAGTACTCCCATTCAGGAACATTATAAATCAGAATGAGTTGATGTATCAGGGTTCTGAGACATACCAAGAATCCAAGCTCTTGTGCCATGAAACCATTCCATATGATGTTCAGAATAATGGTCTGTCTGTCAAGGACTCAAGGTTGAGTGAGCAATACGATCATAATGATCATCAGTCTCTCTCAGATTCTCTAGTTGAGGCTGATGTAACTACACAATCAAGTTATGAATCTAGTGAGGGCACTCTAGAGATCAGGAAAGCACATTGCTTTCATGTTGATAAAGAAAATGGAAACTTATCAACAGGGAAAGATGAATTGGTGAGACATAGAAGTCAATCAGCTGGTAATTCAGGGTTTCAATCTTCAGATATGGATCCTCAGACTGTAGAGGTGGTGGTAGCAGATCCTGGCATCAAGACCACTGAATCTACTGAAGAATTGTTTTCTCAGCCTAAATATAACAGCTCCATAAAGTACACATTCCAGAGAAAAAGGAAGAAGGAACCTTTAATCAGCCCTGAAAAATATATAGCGTCTGATAATGATACTCCACAAAAGATGGCACAAGAGAAACATGATGTCCTGCTGGATTCACAAGAGACCTCCCTGTTGGCTGAGTCATCGAGAGATGGCCGGCGCCTTGCCCAGGTTGCTCGTCAGGTTAGTCCATCTTGTTGTGGGTTTGCTTTGTGTTCTGTCATTGATTTGAAACATGGGCTGCAAAAGTTTTCAGTTTATCTGTTCCATGATGCTTGCATGTGAAGCCAACACATTTCGAGGTTATTTGATCTTGAGAGATACCTTGTTACCTGGCTGCACTTTCTTTGAATTTTAATTCATCGTAGTTCATAGATGTATTGACTGCCTGTCAGTAATAGTAAGAACCATTTCAGGCTGGCTTTCACGATCACTTGTACCACATAGTGCACTTTGTAGGCTTGTTGCTGATTTTTAATGACGTGACTGTTATTAACTTAAATTAACATGCAATGGTTATGAAAACATATGAAGCACTTCTGATGCTGATCCATTAGTCTGCAAGTGTTTGTGTCAGATAGTTGCAATGCCTGTGGTTTTGGATGCCTAAACATCTCTTAACAGTAACAAGTTATTTCTGATTGCATAAGGTATATGCTTCGAAATTATTTAAATGCAATCACATTCTAATCAACAAACATAACTTTGCTCGGGATGGGGCAGAAGGACTCATGGTTTTTGCTATATTAGTTGCAAATGCTACATGTGATTGGAAGTTTCATTCACTTTTCACACACCCTTTTAAATTTCTGTTATTCAGTTGTATACCAAGTAGCTTGTCTGACCATAGTTTTTCAGATTTACGTATATGCATTTCGACATGCTAAGGTCAATCATACTCCAACTTTTATATCACGGAAAACCAATTTTATCAAGAGAGGGATGTTTGCAAGTTGCCGTTTGGCAGTGGCTTGGAAGATTATATGCCACCTTGTTTCTCACTGGTTTCAACAATTCAAATACCTTAAACTTTGCTGCCAGTGGAGCTATTTTATTTATACCTCTGCTAGTCATGGACTTGATCGAGTGGCAGATGATGTGATTTGCAGAATGATATCCTGATATCTATATTATTTTTCGCAGCTAATATCGTTGTCTGGAAAGAAATGGTGGTAATAGACAGACCTGTTCATTGCATCAGTGGCAACTTTGTTGTAGCCCCAGCGATATACAAGCCGGTGTTCTTTGAGGATGAGCTAAGAGCATGGTCAAGAGACTAATCGCGGTGATTACTTTCAACGGTTATGAATACCATTGCGGTATTATGCTGTTTTCCTCCATATTCCTTCCAACTTTCCTTTTTGTTTCGCCCTCATATTCACACCCCTCCCTCCCTGAAGTTATATATACTAGTCTAAATGGTTCGGATTAGTGATGGTATAAATATCAGTTTTCTATTTTCCATTTCATGGCTCTGAATCTTCTGATGGGGCATGCTCCCCTGTTGTTGACTGTTCAATCTTCCTAGCTAGTGATCTTGTCGGTGCGTGTTGTGAGCAAAGAGAAGAAGAAGAAGAAGAAGAAGCGAAATGGTAAATTCGACTATTTGGTCAGTGGAAGTAGCGTCTGCTTTAGCAGGTAGCAAATTTTATTTTGAGAGGATGGACAACAAAAATAGAAGTGCCGCGTTGCCGCTGTCTGGTTTTTATCTTTTATTTTTATTATTACTTCCTCCGTCCACAAAAGACTCCACCATTTGAATTTGTTGTTTCAAGGTTCAATGTTTGACTCAAATTTTAACAAAGATAAATAGTTTTAAAAAATTCAAAAAAAAATATATTCATAAAATTTAGATTTTAAATTATGATACACATATGAAATATTTAATTTTCAGTGTCTAAACATTCGTAAAAAAAATCATAGATTAAATACTGTGAAACTGTCAAAACAAATGGTGGAATCTTTTGCGGACGGAGGGAGTACTATACAAGGCTGGTTTTTATCTAATTTTGAGAAATGTTCTTCGATTTTGGAAAAAATTTAGGAAAAATTCAAATTTTGAGGTTTATTGTGGAAGAGCACATCCTAGAAAAGGAAATAGTATTACTAACATTTTTTAAAGTTCTTAAAAGGAAAGTAATGCAAATAAATGAGGGACAAATGGAGTGGTATGCAGGTACTCCCAATGTGCCCTTTTTGGTTCACAACATAGGATGTGCTTCCTTCATTAAAAAAATAAATTTACACACAATTTGACCCCATCAAATTACACACAATTCCGCAAAAAGTTTACATTTTATTTCCATCAATCCAACATAAGCTTTATTAACTCTAAATAAACTTTAAACATACGGAGTACTATATTTTTCAAAAAGCATAAAATGAAAATCCCCACGGCAATTTCTACACATCAATTTCAGTACCAAACATAAGTGTTGGGAAGAAATAGGAATGGAGAGAGAAATATGTATGCAGTACTCCTTAAAATTGTAAGGTTCTTTTTGAGAAGTTGGACGGCATCAAAATTGTCAATACTTCCATTTTTACATATTATCTTTTACTCAGTAGTTCGCTAACACTTTTCCTAAGTCTCTTCCCATCAATAATAATAAATGTCATTGACTATAACTTTATAGTATTTCTATCAATTCGACACAGTTTCCGCGTTTTTTTTACTAATTCAGAAAAAATATTCATCCTACGAAGAGCAAGAATGAGAAACAAGTTATCCGTGGCGGTAAAGAAATGTCACTACATTAGTATTTTACTAGTATTTTTTATGTGAAAAACGGGGAGTATGTAATGTAGTAACCGGGCGCCAAGAATTGAAGGTCGTTGGTCGGAATTTGGAAGCTTTCGTGTGAAGAAGCAATAAGTACACATCTCGTGAATATCGTTGCAGCTCGGAAACGAGAAAGCATCAAGGGCATCATCAAGAGAGCAAGCAAGCAAGCAAGCAAGCGCCTTCTCATCACTGGGAGATTCATTCTAGTAGTATAATAATACTCCTAATATCCATGTGAATAATGAATGGAATGGACCCTCATCCATTTTAATTGAAAAAGGATAAATATAGGGTAGCTTGTAGAATATGGATGGAGGGAAATCTTTCATTGCACCTGAAATTTAAAACTTGTATCGCAAGCATGAGAATTTTCTTGAATCACCGGCTGGCTGAATCTTTCACTGCATATTGACTGCAAAAG
Source organism: Stellera chamaejasme (assembly GCA_024586325.1). NCBI lineage: Eukaryota > Viridiplantae > Streptophyta > Magnoliopsida > Malvales > Thymelaeaceae > Stellera > Stellera chamaejasme. Next base: position 3,297,797 of record CM044982.1, on the reverse strand, counting down.
CTGAATATGGAGGATGTTGGGGCATGAGTAACAATGGGAATTGAGAATCATCCTCCTTTACTGGTATGGCATGAAAATGGAAAGCCCAATTACCTATGTAAGCATTTTCAGACAAACATATTTACCTCAGTGATTTCCCCTAGATTCATTCGGAATTTCTGCTAATGGATTCACAATGATACCCCCACTACCAGCTGGAAGATGCAACCCGCGGCTGCACATTCTGTCAGCTCTATAGTGGGACGCAGGCAAGGATGAATCTCCAGCAGGGGTCAGAAACCTTGAGAATGGATGTCGGCCGTCTGTTCTCTTCCATATTTTAGACCTGAAAAAATCAGCACCAGGTAATACACAACAAGATGACCTGTGCAAATTCGGCATCCTTCCAGTTACCACGGCCAAATCATATGAGATCTCATCAAGGGCAAGTTCTAGGCCATGCACGCGTGTCTCCAAAGAATGCATACCAGTCTCTGAGGTACCAATGAATTTCTGGAAAATACAGAGCGTGACTCAGGTTAAGCTTTAGGCCATTATCATCAAAAGAAGTTGTTTATGCAGCACTTCAATAGCGATGCTACCAACCTACCGGAAGAGCTAGAGGAGGAAAATAGAAAATCCAAACAAACCATAAGTAGCTCTATAATACATTTATGGATAAAAAGTAAAGGTCAAGTACACCTAAACCAATAATTATGAAGTATTGCTTACCAAAAAGTAAGAAATGAATTGAGTTATGCCATGCCATCTAAACTACTCCATAAGCTATTATGCATCAATAAAGCAACTTCAAAGAGAAGTTTTCTTTAGTTTACTTTTCTAAAACAGATAAAATAAGATGAATATTTTAACAAGCCTCTGAAAGATATGTAATTGTTGGGAGACCATCAGGTTTTAAACACTTAAAACAAACCTGCAGAAGGTCCATTAAATTTGATTGCTGCTTTTCTATCTGTACAAGCTGACTACGTATCAGTGATGAATCCTCAGGGTCTTGGTGGTTCACATGGATATTCTCAGATGAGCTGCCAACCCCAATAGCGGAAGGATAAACATCCTCATGATGTGGAACCACACGAGATCCCAACTTTAACCCACCAAGTTTCTGCATCTTGTCCTCATAATTCTTACTGGTTAAGGAACGTGTAATCTCTAGCTTGGAGGATTTTGCATGATCATTTGTATTCCCTTCTGGGAAATCTTCACTTCTCTCCCTATGGTCCTCCTGAACCTCAGCTCTGCGTTCTAAGGGCTTCTTAGAGTTCACTTTCTGGAACAGCTGCACCCTTGTTCTCTTTTCACCGCTGTTTAAAGGACTTCTTTTCTTAGCGGTGGTCGTGAAAGAACCATCTGGGGGAGTTGAACTGCCGGGCAACACAGCTTTTATCCTAGTCTTAAGGACTCCAGCACTTGCAGTAGAAGATACCTTGGTTCTTGGTGGATATCGACCATCACTAGCGTCTTCTGTTATGATAACCAATCAAAATTCAGTACAATGTGACAAAGCTAATACTTAAACCAGCTAATGGATGGATCATATATATTGAACTTGCAAGGAGGGTGGTAACAAATCAGTGCTAGCTATCACCCGTTTAGAGCAGATCAATTCATGTGATTTCAGAACAACTTGAAACTCATAATTCAGTAGGAGATCAGTCACAAACCTTTAGAAGTATGGGACATAGGCGGTGGAGATGATTCCTCTGAAACATCAGGAACTTGCTTCCACACCTCTATCATCTGACTCATAACCTCCCTCACAGCTTTTACCTATCCAAAGAATATCAGAGGGAAACAAATACATTAAAACTGAAAAGTCAACACAGATTGTATCTTAAATTTTGTGATAAGAAACAGGTTTTGCTGTAAAGAGATCTAAACCTTGTCGAATCTCCTAGCCTCAAACACCTTCAAACAACCACTCTTATACTCGCCCAACGAGTCTCTTTCCACCATCGCCAACCTCTCCAGCGCTTCTGCTGCTGCCTTCCTCGATGCCCAGTCGCTACTGCTCAAGAACCCCATCAGACACCCGACCAATCCTCTCATTGAACCCGGACCGAAATCAGAGACACCTCCCGATCCGATCACGCTCCCAATCACCACCAGAACAGCCGCCTTAGCCTTAAACCCGTCTAGTTTCACCAGCTTCTCTAGCCTCGGAACCATCCGACCCAACCTCACCGGATCCGGGTCGGGCGCGCCATCTATTGCGGCAGCCAAGCACAATGCCGCCCCGATCTGCGCGTTCGTCTCTTGCTCCGTAAACACAGCTTCGCTTAAAGGCTTCAAGAAAGAGTTAGAGAAGTTGCATCTAATCAGATTAGCTGAGAGCGCTGAGACGGCATCGACGCAGGCAGACCGTATTGTCGAGTCGGAATCTCGGAGACGGCGGAGGAGGTGGCTTAGAATTTTGGGGAGAAGTGAAGGGAGAGAGTGAGGATAAGTGCTCGCCAAAATGGAGATCAGTTTCACGCAATGTCGTCGGACTCCTTGTTTATCTCCGGAAGTGGTAGCGAGAATGCAAGAGATGAAAGTCGGGAGCGTGGAGGGTTCGAGACTCTGAGAAACTGATTCGAGCTCGGCGGCTGCGAGGGAGAATGTGTCCCGGTCTCCGAGCTTGTTGAGGAGGGTATTGATACGGAGTTTGAAAGACTGAGCCATGTCTGCTTCAGTACAGGAATGGCGGAGGCGGAGGCGCAGGAGGGTACGGCGGCGGATGCGGCGTTGCCGGTCGCATTTGCGGGTGAAAAGCGCGAAACCACCAGAGCTGAGAGCAGGTTCCTGTGTTCGCTGTGCTTTTAAAGGTGTTGGAGAGCGAGCCGACTCCTGCGCTGTGAGAGAGAAGAGAGGTCAGAAAGGGCGCAAGAATACGAAACGGCTTCGTTTTACTAGGGTCGTAGTTGTGACGTTGTTTAGTTTTTACTTTACTCAAGATGATGGATGTCAAAAGGGATTATGAAGGCTTAAGTTTAGCTGATAATTGCCAATTAAATGTTAAAATATACCACCACGCCACTATCTACGAAATTGACACTTAATTATTACTCCCTCTGTCTTGATTTTTTTTACTGAGATTAAGATAAATGTATAAGTATGATTTGAGATTGCATAAAAATGAGATAGAAAAAATAAAAATAAAATAGAGATAATTTTGTAATTTATTAAAAAAATAATCTTTTTTCACACCCAATCAAATACTACTACTACTGATTAAAAAACATAATCTTTAAATGGTCATCCAATGTCATAACAACATATGTTGTATGTTGATGTTACTTGTTCGTTGAAATTTCATTTTCCCAAAAGAAAAATCTAGGATAGATTTGGGAGAATTTGTAATTAATCTGAGAGCTAGGGCCTGCCTGCTTTTGCTTGTTGAGGTGAAAGCACGCAGCATGTGAGAGAGAATGATGAATGGCGCCACTAATTTAGGTTTCACCGTTGATGAGGAAATAATTGTAACATTTGATTTCATGTTCTAAAGTTTATTTTTACATAAAATATATATTTTAGAAAAATATACTACTAATTTATAATACAAATAAAAATTATTTATTTTTAAATATCTAAGAATTTATGAAAAATTATAGATTAAATATTATAAACTAAGTATAAAAAAATGCAGTAATGTCTGATTGCGGAAGTAAGAAAGCAATCAAGGCTGCCGTGCCTGCCCCAATTCCACCGCTCAAAATTATTACCACTGCCACACTTCCACTACCAAATCATTTTCCTCTGTGCTATTTTGTCTGAGAGGTAAAAAGCGCACACAAAAAATAAAAAATAAAAAATAAAAATAAAATACTCGTAGTATGTATATACTACTCATTAGCGTCAATAGTAAATGAATTTACATCGAAACAAACATACCCTTTTCATTTTATTTCATTTGAATTGGATGGTGGAAAGCTGTTAAAATTATGACTGGTTGTCTCAACCTCCATTCACCTACCAGGCTCATGACATAAGATAAGAGCTTGTGTACAGAAACATGCTCCAGTTGGTAATTAAAGGTTATAGTTTGTTGGGAAGAACCAGTTTTGTTGGTACAAGTTTCCCAATTTTATTCACACGGCTTGAGTAAGTGAATGTTCCATTCAAGTAAATTTAAAATATATATATATATATTTTCAAAAAAAAAAAACAGAGAGAGAAAGATACAGCACATGTATGGTGTAGCAAAGCAAAGCAAAAATTGATAAAAAGATTAGAGAGCGCATGCTGGTGCAGCTTGACCGCAGTATGTCATCAGGCTTCTTCATCTAAGGGAGGAACGATAGTCGTCACGGCTCAAAACTTCACTTAAGCCATGCATTACGGTACTCTTTGATATGAGGCGAGGATGTGGGTCCGTGAACCTAGGGGGTTACGAAGAGAGAAGGAAGTGTAGAGGCAACGGGTGGTTAGGTAGAGGAATGGTCAATGACTCATTGGAAAACTCAAATCGCTAGCGTTACGAGCGCTAGGGTGGAGCGGAGCCTAGCCACGGACCATGGTGATGCGCTCGAGTGTCTTGGTGTGGCACAAGCAGTTCGGCATGAGAGGTGGATAAGGTGGTGTGGGGCAGGTAGGGGAGGCCGTGTTGGAACTGGCAGGCTGGTGAATGGGGGGGGGGGGGGGATCAAATTGTGGAAACTTTAATCTTAGTGCAATGTATAAGAAGTTGTAAGTTTTAGTGTGAAAATTGTATTTTACCCCGTTTTTTTTTGTAATCTCATATGTGCAATACTAACACCATTACTTGAGGTAACAAAATGCCAAATTTTGTCAATTTAGGATACAAATGAGCTACATTTCATAAAATTCAAGACTTGATTATTAACTCAAAAATATTTAAAATTGAACCATAAATCAAACCGCGGAACTTCTAGGACTGATTAAGATGGTCGATGGAGCTTTGAAAGCCAAAATTATTTAGAGCACTTATAATAACAAATGATTAGGTGACATCATCATCCATATTCTACCATCAAATCAATTCAAATCCATTTTGGTGTACAGTAATTTGAATTGCTTGATTTCGTTTCCAAATGGATGGGAATTCTATTTGTGATTGATTGGTTTAGCTACCGAAGAAGCAGCAGTGCATCTATCTGGTGACGTAATTTTTTTTGGTTCGGTCGGTTGTTCAGGAGATTCCTCTAAATTGGACCAGGGCCCAGAATGGGACCGTCAACCACTTGACCTAAATAAAACACTACTGCTCTCTTGTTGAATTGGGCCTCCTACACTACACTACACTACACTACACTCATGTGTTTATGAGTTGCTTGCTTGGTCCCCCGCTTAACTGATTCATTGCAATGGTTACCATGTTTTAGTGATCAAAGCCTGCAAACCAACTTGTTTATTGTTACTTACACTCACCTTCTCAAAAATGTTCTAATTCTTGGGAACCTAAGCATATTACAACCTTTCATTTAATACTAGGATTTTACGGGTCAATTTACATCATCTCCCATTCCTTAATAATATCTTAATACTTGTACATAAACGTCACCGATATACTAGTCTATTTCTTCTCCATTTTTTGTTTTTCTATTTTTTGTTTTTCTTACAGATTATACTTTGAGGTTTGATATTAGTTCTTACATATATTCATTTGTCCTTCAATTTAACTAAATTTGTGTAAGTGAAGAATGAGCCTAAAGCCACAATCAAATGCTTTCTCTTCTTAAAAAAGTGAAATTTGATAATGTGATATTTGTTACTCATGTGAACCAGCTTAATACTCCTCTTGATACTCAGGTGCTCGAGGTGATTGGCAATGGAAGAATAACACACTTCTGGTTAGACCCTTGGCTTTTGAATCTCCCACTAAAAGTATGCTTCCCCAGGTTGTTTCATCCGGAGCTTCGAAAAGAAGATACAGTGGCGGACAAAGGCCTTCTTGCTCCAAATGGTGACCGTTGGAAGTGGTCTTGACAAAGAAGGTTTCTCGGTAGGGGTGTTGTCCAGATATCTTGATCTTCCTCTGGCGAGCTCACTATCTCTTTCTCTCGGCAACGGTTCAACTTCAGTGAAGGGATCTTCAAGTTCAAAATCTCATTTGCCTCTTGTGCAATCAGGTGTCGGAAACACTGGAACATGCTATTTTCCTTTGTCCCGCAACTAGGTACATCTGGGAGTCTGTTCGCCTTTGGTGCAGACTTCCAGTGGGCGTCTTCCTCTCTGTTGAAGACCTCACCTCTCGAGTTTTTTCGCGATTGCCCGCGTTTCAGCAAGAACAAGTGGCAAGCTATTGGGATAGTCACAGCCTGCGCCATTTGGGAAGGAATAAACCGATTGGTGAAGCAAAAATGCACTTGGAACTCTTTGCAAATCATTTCTGAGATTCTACTAGAGTCTTTCTTTTGCCTTTTTAACAGGGGCTGCAAACCTCTCCCCTCTTGGGACTCTTGGTTGCTCAACCCGCTGGGAATTACTTGTTAGTGATAATCAAGGTTAAGGTTGTAATCTTGGTGATTATCTTTCAGGTTGCCTGCTTTCTGAGGTCTTTTTTCTTTTTCTCTAGCCTCTCAGGCTCTTGGTGATCTGTTTTGTTGAGCTCCACGTTTTTTTATCAAAAGTTGGACTCTTTGTTCTTCCTCCTCTTATTCTAATATATATCTCATCTCGTTGTTCAAAAAAAATAATTATGCTATATAAAATAAGTATAGAGACTTTAGCTTAGCATTAAAGGTAAAAACTTTCCAACATCTAATACTTCATCCATCCCTAAAAAGATGATACTTTTATTAACATTTAATCAATGATTTTTTTCTTATAACATTTTAGTATATGAAATTCAATAATTTATATGTAAATTATAAATGAACATCTCTATTTTATATTTTTGAATTTTTTAACAAAATATTTCTGATCAAAATTTGAGTGAAACACAAATTCAAAAGTTTGCATGCTTATTATATTAAGCAAAGGGACTTTTGGACCCTTCCTATTAAGCCTAATTCATTGTTGTTTGGAAGAATATCTTAAGGGCTAGAGATTGTTTTGGAGCTCTGTGCTTGATAGATCCTGTGAAATTGGTGGTAAATACAGAGTTCCCAAAGCTTATGTGATGTGTATTGAAAGGCTTAATGGTGTTGGATGGAAGAAGTTAATTTGGGGGCCAAGGCATGTGCCTAAAGCCTCCATGATCTCTTGGTTTGCTTTCAGGAACAGATTGCCAACTTGTTGTGAGTGAGAGAGTATCTCGTTGGAAGCAGAACATCTCTTGTACATGCATGCAGGCTTTGTGGTGTTGCTTTTGAGACAAGGGATCATTTATTTTTCCGTTGTCCTTATTCCTCGAAGGTTTTAATTGAGGGTCTGGCATTGGTGAAATTGTTAGGACAAACCATTTAGTAAGTGATGTAAGTGTCGCTGGGCTTTCCTAATTTAATGAAATTACAGATGATATGAGTTCCCTTTTTAAAAATAAAATAAAAAATTAAACCTAACTACCTAAACGTCAACTTTTCCCCAGCCCAATCGTCCTCTGATTCACTCGTTGACGTCTCCGACATCATCTGCCACCGGAAGTTGTTGCTCAACTTGACCGGAAAATCACTTCTCTTCAACGGCGGCGGAGGAGGAGATGCTGATCCACACCCACCGCCACTCTTCCCCTGCAAATTCTTCCTTATGTCCCCTTGAACTCGCTCCACCATGTTAAGAAAATCTTTCACAATAACAAAAATCTGAAGCCGATTCGCTCCTCTTGCTTTGGACGATCCCGCTTGGTAATACTCTGTCGTCCTCTTCACCAATTCCATCACCCTCCTCTGTTCCTCTCCCACCAATTTTAGCTCTTCCTCACACTCCTCCAGAAACACCTTCATCTGGCTCACGAACTCGCTTCTCTCCCCATTTCCACAGACCGGCACCAGTCCTCGAATCTCCGAAGCTCGGATCGTCAGGAAAGACCATGTGTTCGACAGGTGTTCATATTCAATGGTGGCCACGGTTTTCACGCTGGATAATTCATCTCTTAACGCTCCTAGAACTCGCAGACCTGTCACTAGATATTCTGTTTCTTTCTCTTCAGATTTCAGGCTACCGGGGCTCACATTTCTGTTGGAAAGAAGCCGTCTGCCTTCCGATCGGGCCACCTGTTCGACGACGAAGTGAAGCAGAGAGGTTCTTCCGTCGGTGCTTTTGACATCAGAGAGCTTCTGAAGAGCGCTGAGGTTGAAGCCTTGAGCATTGCCTCTTGATGTCCCTGTTGGAAGTGATCCTACAGCTGAGCATGTTGAATGATTAACAAGAAAGAGTGAAGAGCTGGCAGGAGGGCAGGATCAAGTAGAAACAAGCAAGGTGTGTGGTTGACGTGCATGACAAGCAACCGAGAAGGAGCTACATCTGGAAGCCGAGAAGTTAGGAAGGTCATCTAAGTCTAGTAGGATTAGGAAGTCTAGTATTAGAATCAAATTGTAATTACTCTTCTAAGAGTCCTAGGTTATATGTATACAAGCCTATATAAGGCTGCAACATTATTGAAATAAAACAAGTGTTCTCGGCACAATTGGTTTCTTACTTCTTACCTTGCACTGCTTCTGCCTTCACATATTGGTATCAGAGCTCTAGGTTGAAGAACACCAATGGCAGAGAACTCCTTCGTGTGTGTTCCACAGGGACAAATCCCTGTGTTCAAAGGAATATCATATGAATATTGGAGCATCAAGATGAGCACAATATTCCAAGCCAAGATCTGTGGGCTGTTGTTGAAAGCGGCATTAATGAAAAAAGCACAGAAGAAGTGATGAGGAAGAACTCCAAAGCCTTGGCCATCCTGCACCAAGGAGTAGATGAGACCTTATTCTCAAAAATTGTTGAGTCAAAAACTGCAAAAGAAGCTTGGGGAACATTGAAGATTGCATATCAAGGATCGGCTAAGGTGATGATGGTGAAACGTCAGTCTTTAAGGAGAGATTTTGAAACATCTAACATGAAAGATAATGAGTCTGTTGAAGCCTTTTTGGGAAGAGTTACAGAAGTGGTCAATAAGATGCACACCTATGGAGATAAAATAGATAGTGAAGCTGTGGTAACAAAAATTCTAAGAAGTCTCACATCCAAGTATGACCATGTGGTTGCTGCAATTGAAGAATCTAGAGACCTCAGCACATTAACAGTAGATGAACTTATGGCTTCTCTTGGTGCATGAAGCCGAGAATGTCTAGAGGATCATCAAGAGGAATTGAATCGCCTTCCGCACTCAAAGTCCAATGTCTCCCTCCTACTTCAATAGAGCCAGAGGATCATTTAGAGGTCGAGGAAGAGGAAGGGGAGATCTGGACCAAGATCAAAGGCACTTTTTGCAAGAAACCCGGACACCAGAAGATGATTGTTGGGGTAAACTCACTTGCAAGTACTGCAAGAAAAGAGGACACAAGGAGGAAGACTGCTGGAATAAAAACGAAGCAAGCTATCTTGAACAAAACCTGGAGCAGAAGATTACCTTTTCATGATGCATTCTACAAGGACAGAATCGATAGCACTTGGTACCTAGACAAGGTGCTCTAATCATCTAACAGGAAGCAAAGACAAGTTTACAAAGTTAGATGACTCTTACAAATCTCAGGTACGTCTAGGTAATGACAGCCAAATACAAATTGAAGGAAAAGGTGAAGTGGCAGTCAAAATAGGTGGAAAAATAAGAACCATCAGAAATGTCAAATACGCTCCAGGTCTAGCTCACAACCTGATCAGCATTGGACAATTGGTTCAAGATGGTCATGACATTACCTTCAACAAAGGTGTATGTGTGATTAAAAATCAATCAGGAGAAACGGTGTTGCAAGCAGCCATGACAGGAAACAAAATGTTCCCTGTCACTTTCACAACAGAAGAAAAAGCCTTGATCACAAAGAAGGAAGAAGATTCAAATCTCTGGCACCAAAGACTTGGTCATCTAAACTTCAGAGCACTACACAATCTATCTAGCAAGTGCTTGGTAAATGGTTTACCAACAATCAAGGAAAGCAATGAAATCATGAAGGGTGTGTGTTTGGAAAACAAACCAGAAACTCATTCCCTCATAACCAAGCCAGGAGAGCAACTGCAAAATTGGAACTTATACATGCTGATATATGTGGACCTATGCAAACTCCCACACATGGTGGAAACAGGTACCTTTTTTTGATCACCGATGACTATTCTAGAATGAGTGGGCTACTTTATTAAACATAAATCTGATGCCTTTCATGAGTTTAAAAATTCAAAGCTCTAACAGAGAAGGATAGTGGTGAGAATGTGAAAATTCTAAGAACAGACAGAGGTGGTGAGTTTGTCTCCAATGAATTCACCACCTTCTGTAATGAAGAAGGCATAAGGAGACAAATGACAGCACCATACACTCCGGAACAGAATGGAGTGGCTGAAAGAAAGAATAGAACAATGATTGAAATGGCTAGATCTATGTTGAAAGCCAAAAACATGCCTGATGTGTTCTGGGGAGAGGCTACAGCAACTGCCATTTATCTTTTGAATCTTTCTCCAACCAAGGCAAGCAAGGCATAAGACTCCTTTTGAAGCTTGGTATGGCTATAAACCTTCTATCTCACACCTAAAAGTATTCGGATGCTTATGCTATGCACTGATAACCAACCAAAGACACAAGTTGGATCAGAAAAGTATGAAATATGTCTTCATTGGTTACTGTCAATATTCTAAAGCATTCAGACTCTTTGATCCTGAGAACAAGAAGATTATTGTGAGCCGTGATGTCAAGTTTGATGAGTCTAGAAGTTGGTATGAGAAAGAACAAACTGCAGGACAAATTCCAGACTCACCAACACCTGACAAGACACTAGATGAACCTGCCACAAGTCACAATGAGGAGGATAATGGAAATGAAGCAACTGACACATCACAAGCTAATGAAGATCCACAATCTGATGGAAGACCAAAAAGATCAAGAAGGTTACCCTCTTATTTATCTGAGTATGAAACAAGTATGGCCTTGTTCACTGGTGATCCAGTTTCAAATTTGAAAGCGCATTAAAGGAACAAGTGTGGAAAAATGCAATGGTAGAAGAAATTCAGGCAATAGAAAGGAACCAAACTTGGAAATTGGTTGAGGCACCAGAAGGAAGGAATGTTATAAGTCTCAAGTGGATATTCAAGACCAAGATCAATGCAGATGGGTCTTTAAACAAACATAAGGCCGATTGGTTGCAAGGGGCTTTTGCCAAGAAGAAGGAATCGACTATGAGGAGACTTTTTCTCCGTAGCCAGTGTTTGATACTATCGATTAATACTTGCTTTAGCTGCTCAACACCAGTGGAGAGTATATCAATTTGATGTAAAGTCAGCATTTCTCAATGGAGATCTCAGAGAAGAAGTATATGTGCAACAACCTACTGGATTCATTGTAAAAGGTAAAGAAAATTATGTGTACAGATTGAACAAGGCCCTATATGGCCTAAAACAAGCCCCCTGTGGCTTGGTACAAAGAAGATTGACAACTTCTTTCGAGACAAAGGCTATAAAAAGAGTCCCAGTGAGGCAACTCTTTACCGCAAACAAGACACTCGACCATCACATTATCATGATTTGCCTATACGTTGATGACATGATCTATCTTGGATCAAGTGTCAACATGTTGGAAGATTTCGAAGGGATATGATGAAAGGTTTTGAGATGACAGACTGGAGAACTCAGCTACTTCTTAGGACTTGAAGTAGAACAGACACAACAAGGCATATTTATTGGTCAGAACAAATATGCATCAGAAGTACTAAGAGTTTCAACATGAATTCTTGCAAGTCAATTTCCACACCCATGAATACTAACGAGAAGCTAATCCTAAATGATGGAACAGGGGAAGCAGATGCAATCATGTACAGAAGTTTAGTTGGAAAGTTGATCTATTTAACCCACACAAGACATGACATAAGTTTTGCTGTGGGTGTAGTGTCAAGGTTCATGCAACAACCTTCTAAACAACATTTTGGAGCTGCTAAACGAATACTAAAGTATATAGCTGGAACCAGAGACTTGGGAATCTGGTATGTGAAGAGCAGCAAATGTGAACTAGTTGGCTACTCGAGATAGTGATTGGGCAGGTGACCAAAATGACAGAAAAGCACTACTGAAACCGCTTTCTTATGGGATCATCTCCTATATCTTGGACCTCTAAGAAACAGGCAACAATGGCTTCTCTCACTGAAGCTGAATATGTAGCGATTACTCTGCAGCATGTCAAATTGTGTGGCTTAGAAGAATTTTGGGTGACCTTGGTGAAGAAAGAAGCAACCAACTCCAATCTTCGTGACAAAGTCAGTCAAATGCCATTGCAAAAAACCCAGTCTTGCATGGAAGGACAAAACACAGAGAAATAACACCTCACTTCATTCGAGATCGAGTGCAGCAGGATGAAGTTAAAGTAATTTTTTGCAGCACAGAAAACCAACGGGCAGATGTGCTCACTAAAGCTCTTGCAGCAGGAAGATTCGAACAAGCGAGGGCAATTCTAAACATTACCAGCTGTGAATCACAGGAGGGTGTTGGAAGTGATCCTACAGCTGAGCATGTTGAATGATTAACAAGAAAGAGTGAAGAGCTGGCAGGAGGGCAGGATCAAGTAGAAACAAGCAAGGTGTGTGGTTGACGTGCATGACAAGCAACCGAGAAGGAGCTACATCTGGAAGCCGAGAAGTTAGGAAGGTCATCTAAGTCTAGTAGGATTAGGAAGTCTAGTATTAGAATCAAATTGTAATTACTCTTCTAAGAGTCCTAGGTTATATGTATACAAGCCTATATAAGGCTGCAACATTATTGAAATAAAACAAGTGTTCTCGGCACAATTGGTTTCTTACTTCTTACCTTGCACTGCTTCTAAAATCGCTTTTAAAATCGCTTCTAGGAGCTTAAAGAACAGACCCCTGTTTCTGAGCTCCTCGCAGGCAGATTGAAGCGTCTCAAGTGACTCCTTCAATTGGAGGATTTCAGAGCCGTAGCTCTGTCTGAAAAGCATGGCGTTGAGACGAGTGAATGCCGAGGGAACTGCTTGGAGGACATGGAACATGAACATTTCTGCAACTGCTAGCTTTGTTGTCTCGCCTTTGAAATGGCGGATTTTGGCTTGTTCTTCTTCAGTCGGAGCGATTTTAATTAACTTCTCCAGGGTGTCTGTGTTCAGTCCTTGTCCATCTTGAAGGGCATCGACGATTACTTTCCAAGAAATTGGTAGTGACTTTAAAACAATAGCAATGTTCTGTGACTTTCGTGGCTCTAGGATGAAGATCTGAGGAGCAACAATGTCGGAACGGCTTGTGTTCCCGTTTGATGGTTGGCCGTTGATGGGTGTGTATCCGAACAGTGTCTCCATTTGCTCATCATCAAACCTGACACCGAAACAGAAAAACAAAGAAAGCTTAAAGAGATTAACTTACTACGGAAGAAACTCAAAAGGTACTTGATTTTTGGACTTTGGGTTGTTAATTTTCACCTCAAAGATCCATCTTTTATCTGATCCCAGACCAATGAATGTTCCGCATTGTTAGCTATGATCTTGTCCCAATGCAAAGGCTTCAGCTTCAATCTGGCAACGCCTGTTGATGTCCCTGACCCTGTCCCGCTTCTGTCATTCACTGCGCCTCTTGGTCCATTTGGGAGCTTAACAGATGAAGTGGAAGTAGAACCCCTAGCTGTCTTCGGTGGTGGAGGTGGTGGTGGATTTTTATTCGCCAACATTACTGGCCCTGGTGGTGGTGGCGGTGGTGGAGGTGGTGATGATGTAGAAAGTCTCTCAGTTGGAATGAGCGGTGGAGGAGGTGGCTCTGAACCTGCAGAACTGTGCAACTCCTTTGACCGATTTACCCTTCCCGGTGCAGTTGTATCTACCCTCTTCTCTTCTTCTTGATCAACTTCAAAGCTAGGGTTATAGATGACCCTTGGAAAATCAGTCTTGAGCTGACCCTCTTCAAGGTTGGTCATGTAAATAACATCAGTCCCATTTTCATCAACGACCAAGCCCCGAATCTTCCTGCTACACTCGTTGAACTCTTCCGGAACCACCACATCTTCCCGGCGAAAGCATGATACATGTCTCCCTCTCTTGGTGAACCTAGCTCTTAGTTTCTTCCTGAACAAGAAAAGTATGAAAGTTACTGTGATCACTACAGCAGCAGCAGATGTGGCGTAAATGGTCTTCTCGACCTTCCCACCAGATGATCTGGGAGGGCGTGGTGGTATTGGTTCAAGGGCTGAGGCCATTGGATCAGGAGCAATGAAAGAAGAGTCAGGGTTTGAAAGAGTACTACTGTAGAGTGCATTAGAATTTGGGAGTTGCCTTGTTGAGGAAGAAACGCCAGAGGAGAAGAGTAGGAACATAGGAAGCAGAGGACCAATCGTGGTGAAGCTGAGGCAGGGTTTGTCTCAAGGTTTTGGAAGAAAGAGTTGTGGTCTTTGTTGTTTCTCTTGTATGCGGGCAAGGTTTGAAGTGAATTTCCAGTGTCTTGTATTGTTCATTGAAGGTTGTTGTCCTTGGCCGTTCGTCAGAAATAACTCTAGTGCCCTCTAAGTTTAAGGAGTAGCATTTCGTTTGCAGAAGCAGGCAGAAGGGCATTTTTGGAAATCTGTATGCAGTGATAAACTTGTTAGCCGTCCTGACCCTGCATTGTTTCAATTGATATTGTTAATGCAAGTAGTTGTGGAACTTTTCATCAGCGTTCAGTTCACTTGACTTTTCTTTTTCTTTTTTAAGAAAAAAAAAGCAAAAACTCAAGCAACCTTTTAAAAATACACCCGAGTCCGCCAGCTATTCAACTCTTAAAACTGTTCTTTTGGTGAAACAAATCATGGGTTTGAAAGTTTCATATGGTATTTTGGTTAGAAGGTAGTAAGTTGTCTAAAATGACAGATGGCATGAGATTAAGAGGCAACAGATCACAAATTAGCTCCTCATTGTCTGTCAATTGTCAGTACATTGCTTCTTCTTACATGCTGCACTCAAATCTTTTGCTTTTGTCTTTGTGTATCTTGATGGAAACTGAAAATGATAGTATGCTTTTCTGGGCAATTCCATTATTGAAATCTGTTAAAATTGAGTGGCTGGTGGAAGGTCTTGAATCTTCCAACAAACATAGGATGGGAATGAAAGTAGACAATTTTATTTATTGTTTTGATCAGGGAGGTTGAGAACTTTCAAAGCTTGGCTCTTCCACAAGATAGTTAATGGGATCTTGCTAGATACCAACATTAATGGTGTGCCTCCTCCTAACCCCCAAAACTCTTGTAGGTAAAAGGAGTAAAGAAGAATTTTGTTGAACATACAATTTATAGAAATGTGTACAATATCCTAATTAATCTTTCATAATTACGCCTGTCTAAAATAGTAGATTGTAAAACCCATTATTTCAAAAGGAAAAAAATCCTGCAAAATGTTTATTTGGCGATTCAAATGTTTTTAAATAGCCAATCCCACAAGTTTTATTGTTTTCCTGTTTTCACATAACATGACAAACCTGTTGTAAAAGCATTATTATCCAATATTTATAGTGGCAAAGAGGAAATGAACATTAAAAACATGTTTTTGCCATTAAAATGCCCAACCATTGGGTTTTAATAACTGCCATTTACTACAAGCAGGATTGGTAGGCAAGATCCAATAATGCATCCACCAGCATGAAGCACGGATAGGACATAGGAGTTAAAGCTGAAATCTTTTACACATTGAAAAGAAAATTTATTTATTTATTTATTTATTTCTCATCTTGTTAGTTCCATCATTTGCTTTGTTGCACCTCATTAATACACCATCCCAAATTTTGATCTATATGCTGAAGTCATCCAAGCTCAGTATCACAGCTCCAACATGTTGGGATTTCTCACAATCCAAGATTCAACAGAAGATTTCAAAACAACTAACATGATCTCATTGATTTTGACCAAACAGCTACAATCAGAATACAACTGTACCTATGTTTTTCTCCCAAATTTCCTCCATGGCCTAGCTTAATTCATTCCATGTCAGTAACAGTGTCAACAAAATCTCTTCACGCTACCTTCACCATCCAAATCAGATCCTAATCTGATTCCCTTAATTCATTCCATGTCAGTAACAGTGTCAACAAAATCTCTTCACGCTACCTTCACCATCCAAATCAGATCCTAATCTGATTCCATTCCCCCAATGTTTTTCTCCCAAATCCTAATCAAAATCTCTTCATGCTACCATCATGTTTTTCTCCCAAATTCACCCCATGGCCTAGCTATGTTCATTCCTTGTCAGCAGCCGTGTCAACAAAATCTCTTCATTCTACCTTCACCATCCAAATCAGATCCTAACCTATGCACACATCCACAAAACCCTAACAAAAAGTTGTCGTGGGATAATGCCTAACTGTGAATCAGCCTTCGGTCTCCAATTTAGGCCTCTTAGATGAAACTTCAATTGATGATAGTGGAGATGGTGAGTCTGAGGTACATTGATTAACATTGGAGGATGCTGATGACGATGGGGTTGATGGGGCTGAATCTGAAGCAGACGATGACTGTGATTGTGATTGTGCTGAGCAAGAGCAAGAGCAAGAGCAATCACCTTCCTGCTTCCTTTTCTCAACTCTTCTCTCTGTGTTGTCCTCAGCTTTTCTTCTCATTAAGCAGTCTTTAAGTCGGGATACATCCGATAGTGTCACTGGTTTCACTAGGAAGTCTTCCGCACCTTCCTCCAAACACCTGCATATTGCAGAACAATATCATTAGCATTGATCAAGTGTGGTACTGATACATCAGTTCTTGTTATGTTGCTCTCAGAATACACAAATCAATAAATCCTCTGATAATTTTGCAGCTGTAATAGAAAACTAAGTTTTACAGTATCAAGAGCAGAAGCAAAACTACAGATCATAAAATTCACCTGTCAATGCGAGTCATGATATTCTCAGAAGACATGACCACCACGGGCACTTCTCTGAAGGCTGATGATTCCTGCTCGAGATTAAGTTAAGTTAGACAACTGAAATTCAAAATCCCATAGTTCATATCTGCCTAGAACTTGTTCCTTTGAGATGAAAGATACAGATAACAGGAAATCGTGAAAGACCAACCTTAATCCTTTTTAGAAGCTCATAGCCAGTCATTCCAGGCATAGAATAATCTGTCATTATCAAATTGACCTTTAATTCCTGCAATGACAACCAGAGGGCAAGAACTCAGGCTTCAGTTCCAAGATTGGCCTCAATTCAACATCTACAAATTTGTAGGTCTCTCTCTCTCTCTCTCTCTCTCTGCTAAATAAGAGGCTTACATTAAATCCGAGAGGAGCGTCGTCTCCGTCCAACCCCAGATACTGGAGAGCTCTAGACCCACTGTCCACAGCAGTGACTGAAGCAGACCCAGAAATGCAATTAGTTCCTCCTTACTTTCCAATTAATCGAGTAAACAAGATAACAGAGCTCGAAGAAGAGTAAAGTGTAGTTACCTTTGCAGGAAGAGAGTTTTAGCAATCTCTCAATGACCTTTCGGTCGACGAGGCTATCATCCACAGCAAGCACGTGAAGCTCCTGCGACAGAGAAGGGAAAACCTCAGCGGCGACGGCGGCCATGAGCAGGCAGAGAAATGGTTGATTGTTTTGT
The DNA here is from genome assembly GCA_024586325.1 of Stellera chamaejasme. Lineage (NCBI taxonomy): Eukaryota > Viridiplantae > Streptophyta > Magnoliopsida > Malvales > Thymelaeaceae > Stellera > Stellera chamaejasme. The sequence continues at coordinate 3,280,229 of CM044982.1, read as the reverse complement.
TTTGTTTTTGAGAAGAAATGGAAATGTGGCTAATTGTGGCGGTGGAGGAGGTATGTATAAAATGGGGCAAGCAAGCGAGCAAGCAAGATTTGAAAATCGTCGGATTCTTTGGCTTTTAAATAGCGACAGTGAAGAAGGGGATAAAGGCGAAGATTCTAATGAAGGAGGATCGGATCGCGGATCGGATTTCGAAAGAAAGATCTGATCTTTGGGAAATCTTTTTCGCACAGTCTAGTCGGTCGTCGTCACCATTAGAAGAGAAGAGAGCCCACCACTTGTTTCCTGTCCCCTCAACTTCTTCCTCTTCGTCTTCTTCTTCTTCTTCTTCTTTTTCTTCTTTATGTCTTTAAATTTAATTGTGATTTGATTTGGAGTTTGTCTAATCCTGGTTTTGACCACCACCAGGCTACTTTTCAGATTGATTGACCACCACCACGCCCTTTCCAAAGCTAATAATCTACTCTAGCATTATTTCCACATTTTTTTTATTAAAAATTTGGAATGCATTCAGTTTTATGCATCCAAAATTAAGTAAATAATATTCTTTGAAATATTTGAACTCACAACACTTGCCTAGAATCACGAGCCTAGGGCCACGAATTGTTGGTCCAAGCTCACCATTTGCAGTCCTGGACGTCCGATTTACGACCAGTACGTGGTTCTGGAGGACGGTGGATTGAGTGTGAAGGGAAGAAGTTTAGGGGTAAAATGTTTGTTTGATAATTGTTAGGGAGTGCTCGAATTGTTAGATTCAAAATCTATGGTTTAAATAGGGTGATTAAGAACATTTTCAGTAACTAAAATCATCATTTTCACAAAATTCTGTTAAATTTAAGGAAAAAAAAGTTTATGAAATGACTGCAAACGCAATATAACTTTTAAAATCAAACTTACATAGGTCAATAATTAAAATCAATAATTAAAATTATAGCACTTCACATGCACTTTACTTTATAGGATAAAATGATACTGATAATACATAACTATATTCGCGCTTCAAAATGATAAATTTGATTATTATTCATTCCATCTCACCATTGACATGTTTTCCCAACATTTAATTCAAGTTTTTTAATTCTTCATAGTCGGACATATAAAATCAAACTGTGTGTTGACAAATGCATTACCCACTATTTAACCCTCAGAGTTTTTGCACACTTTACTTACCTAGTCAGTTAAAACTTACTATCAATTATTACGAGGACATAAAGTTTTAACGCACGCAACAAAACTTACTATAGTTGTTTTTTTTTTTCTTTTCAAAATGTATGGGGCGTATGTATATATGTTGTATGTATGTATGTATTTACTCCTGGAATCCAAAAGGGCGGCGTCAGAAGTGGAAGGCGGACGATGATATCTTCACGTGCTGTCCCGTCCGGATCAACCCAACCAAATCGGATCGGATATATGTGCGGTTCAAAGATCTGTTGAAGAATCCCCTTTTGGGAAATTATACTGCTACTTTAGTTTAGGGCGTATGATTGAAATAGTAATAATAATAATAATATAGGATAAGGAAAATAAAATAAAAATAGATTGGACAGTTGCCGACCAACCCTGTTAATCATCACCTAGGTGATATTTCACTCACTAATCCAAATGACTCAGTTACAAGGTAATCTGAAAGCCCAAGCCCAACTAACTGAACAATTACATATCTCACACTCATTTTCCAAGTGCTATAGGTGGGTGAAAATTCACCCGGGTGATAAATAACATTCACGGTTGCCGACTCATGTTTTATTCCCAAAAAAAAGTAATGCGTTTCATGATAATATGTTATGTTATGATAGACTCAAATTATTACCATGCAAAATTTATTAAAAATATTTTTATAAATTGGAAACATTAATCTTATAATTTAGATTCAAATAATTAACATTATGACTTAAATATCTCATACTACCATTAACTATATTGACATGGACGAGTCGTACTGCCATTAACTATATTGACATGGACGAGTTATAGTCTGAACTACAAAACGGGCTAATTGGTACCATCAACTATTTAAGTGGTGCAGGTAAAAGCATCGGCTATAATTAACTCGACACATGTCATCACGTGCCGTCACAAACGTTAGGAAAATGACTATTCCGTGAAGAAAGTTAACGGTTGAGGTTAAGTTGTCAATTTTTAAAAGCCCAAGCCCAAATTTACTAAAACACATTCGTCAATCGAAGGAGTCAGACTCCGGACAAGAATCTCACCAAATCTATAAAACTCTTCATTTTCAGACCCGTTGAGAACCGAAGTAGAAAGAATCTGATGTACTATTTGAAATACCATATCTTCTTTTTGAATCAGCATTTAGCAATGTATTATATGCATGCCTGATCCTCATAAACTTCTCTTGGGCATTTGGTGATATCAGAACACAAATTCACAATCACGAAAATTTAATGAAAGCTTGAACCCATTACATCAACAGATTCTTCAAGGTCACCAAAACACATGTAGCAATTTTCTCTATTTAAGAACTAACAAGAACTTTATTATACATCAACCTAGTTGCAACTACATTGAGGTTGGTGGCATCTGATACTAAATTTTCTCCTAAACATAGCTGTTACTACTAAATTTAACCATTTATGGAAAGCTAGGGTGGACTGGAGTGCAAAAATAAATCTTGTTATCATATTAAACAATCCATTCTAAAACCAGTAATAAAAAACTTAGGCCATTTATAGGCGAAACATGAATGAACAAATCAAGCTCAATTTAAGCACAAACCAATTTGAAATTCATTAGCAGCTTGTTCAAGTATGTCAACTGAAGCCTTAACAAACTTTTAGTAAATACACAATTCAAACCAAGCTCCTTTATGTATATTCTGCCTCATTGCTTAATTTAAGGAAACAACTAATTGACTAAAGCTCCCTCAAGATCAATTCATATTCTTTTCAATCAAAGGTTGAACTTTAACTCAGAGTTCTAACAATTTAAACACAGCTTCGACAAAAACATCAAATGCAGGTTGGGCCATCCACGAAAAGCTCCAATGATACCAAAACAACAAAACCCAGAAGCAAAACCCAGAAACAACAAATTCTTCCTGACTTTTTTTTAAAAAAAAAAAAGAAAAGAAAACAAAAAAAGTTGCAATTTATTTTTCAGAGAGTAAGGGTTCGTTTAGTTGTTGAAATTTTTTCAAGTTTTCATCTCTAAATCTCCCTTGTAAATATTTAATCATACAACTAGCTTTCAAGTGATGGAATCAAAACTTTGAAAAACTCTAGTATTACCATGGAAACCTTTCAAATAAGGTTCCTTAATTTAATATACTAGTTTTCCAAAATTTGGAAAATAAGTTTTTTCATCAGTTGAAAGTTATTTATATGATCCAATATTAATAAAAGAAACTTGGAGTTGAAAATTTGTAAAATTTTACGCAACTAAACGGAACCTAACCTTTTTTTTCTCCTTTCATTCAGGATTTATAGTATTGATCGATCGAGAGAAAAACCGAAAAACTATACGGAAAAATGGATGAAAAGCATAAACGATTTAATATATTGAAAAAAATAATGGTTTATCGGTTTTTCCTTGAAAAATGGGTTCAAAATTGAAAACTCATTCCGACTTCAAATAGGACCCGTTAAAAAGAGGGCATTCATTTACGTCGGTATAAAATATATGACCGTTAGACCATAGAAGTCTGAATTTCTTCCGGACTCTTCTTGTATCGCTTCGCTATATATATTTGATGCTCATACCAAACCCTAAATTGAACAGGTCTATAGCGAGGCGGAGAAACCTCGTACTTCTGAACTCGGGTTGCTGGAACTTACTTGCGCTTTTGCAGTTTCGTTGTTGCGATGTATCATCGGAGATCGAGGGTTTCTCCGTAGCGGAATGAATCCGATTGTGTTTTGGTAAGATCGGTGAATTCTTTCCTTCTCGCTTTTCGTTCTTGTTCGCTACTTTATGGGTTCGGCTTCCCCTATTTCTTTATTTACTGTGATGGATCATCAAAGTTTGAGGGGCTTCATTATCGTTACGAAATGAAACCGGTTGGGTTTCTGTATGATCGATCAATTCTTGGCTTTTCGATCTTGGCCCTTATTTAGCGATATTTTCTGGGTTGCTTGCTTTCGCGTGTTGGGTTGGCATCTACTCTCTGAGATGAACATTTGATTGATGCCTTCTTTTGAGACAACTGGTCGAAAATTGGAAGCCTAGGAAAATTGTCCCTTTCTAACTAATATGAGCAATATGATATGCGTTTTTTTAACATATCTTGATCCTGTATCAAGAAGTCTGAACCTCTGTTTGTGTGGCTTTCGGTAATTGCTATCATAGTAGCAGGATTCGGATTTGATGATGGTTGTTGGCAGAACATAGACCCTAGTTGCTACAGAAATTGAGGTTACCAGAATGATGATGGTTTCTAGTAACCATGGATTTACTGGAGTTTATTTACTGGAGTTTATTTGTGTGGCTTTCGGTAATTGCTATCATAGTAGCAGGATTCGGATTTGATGATGGTTGTTGGCAGAACATAGACCCTAGTTGCTACAGAAATTGAGGTTACCAGAATGATGATGGTTTGTAGTAACCATGGATTTACTGGAGTTTATTTACTTGATACGCTCCTTAAGGCTGCTAGTCACATGATGCTCTTGAGATTCCTAGTAGATTTTCAGACTAGTGGTCACATTTTCGTGATTCCTACTAGTAAGGTTCCTCTCAAGACTACTTGTCACTAATTGTGATTCATAGTAGTGTCCCATATCTGAGACTACTGGTCACACAAAGTTGTGGCTCCTAGTAGTACTGTCCCATCTTGAGACTACTGGTCACACAAAGTTGTGGCTCATAGTAGTATTGTCCCATCTCTGAGACTACTGGTCACACAAAGTTGTGATTCCTAGTAGTACTGTCCCATCTTGAGACTACTGGTCACAAAGCCTCGTGGTTCCTCTTATTGTTGTCCCTCTCCAAAAAATTGGGCACACATCGTGATTCCTAGTAGTAGCAGAATCCGAATTCGGTAAGAGCTGGTTGCTGGCTGAACACGGACCCTAGTAGCTACAGGAATTCATGTTACTAGAATAAAGATGATTTCTAGTAACCATGGATCTAGAGGAGTTGATTTTCTTGATACTCTTTTAAGGTTGCTGGTGGTCACATGCTCTTGTGATTCCTAGTAGTGAGACTAGTGGTCACATGTTCGTGATTCCTACTAGTAAGGTTCATTTCAAGACTACTGGTCACTAATTCTTGTGATTCCTAGTAGTGTTGCCTCGATGAGACTACTGGTTACAAAGTTGTGACTTCTAGTAGTAATGTACAATCCATGAGACTATTGGTCAAACAAAGTTGTGATTCCTATTAGTGTCCCATCTCGAGACTACTGGTCACAAATCCTCGTGTTCCTCTTACTGTTGTCCCTCTCCAAACAGTTGGGCACATATTGTGATTCCTAGTAGTAGTAAGATCCGGATTCAGTAAGAGCTAGTTTGCTAGCAGAACACAGACCCGAGTTGCTACAGAAATTCATGTTACTAGAATAAAGATGGTTTCTAGTAACCATGGATCTAGCGGAGTTGATTTCATGTTATTCTCTTTTAAATAACATGGAGATAGCGATGCCCCCTTTGAGAGGATGAGTATTTTACAGTGAGATGTCTAATTTTCTGTTGATCGATAATTTCTTCCGACCTTTTATGATGTGTAGAAACAAGTTGGAGATGAACTACAAATAATGCAGTTTGATTGCCAATTTGATTGCTGCTAGTTACCGGTTCAGTCACATGGATAATAGTTTCCTTCTAGTAAGTACAAGCATGTGATTTTGCCCCTTAAAGTGAGATGTCTAATTGTTTGTTGATTGACACATTCGACAAATGCTTCCGACCTTTTATGATGGGCTACTGGTCACACTATTAAGGTTCTTTGAAGATTGCTGGCCAGTACTTGTGTGATTCCTAGTAGTGTTGCCTCTGAGACAACAGGTCACACAAATGTCACACAAAGTTGTCTCTTAAGAGTAGTGTCCCATCTCTGAGACTACTAGTCACGCGGTTGTGGTTGCCTCTTAATGTTGTCCCTCTCCAAACAACCGGTCACATTCTCTTATGATCCCTAGTAGTAGCAGGCTCCAAATTCAGTAAGAGCTGGTCGCTGGCAGAACATGGACCCTTGTAGCTACAGAAATTACTAGAATAATGATGGTTTCTAGTTGTACTCTTTCAAATAACGTGGAGATCAACCACGGTGATGCCTCTTTGAGAGGATGAGTATTTTGCCCCTAAAAGTGAGATGTCTAATTGTTTATTCAATGGCACTTTTGACAAATACTTCCGACCTTTTATGATGGGTTTGTTAAGAAACAAGATGGAGATGAACTGCAAATATTGCACTTAGTATCTGGATTGCTTGTAATTCTTGGGGCTGCTTGTTACTGGTTCAGTTACATGGGTTGAATAGCTTCTTTCTAATAAGTGCAAATATGTGATAGCTTCCAAGTTCTTGTGTGATAGCGTAAAATCGCACTTTGCAACTACGTGTAGGCATCTGTTAAAAGTGAGTGGTGGTTCACTACACACTACATTTAAGAAGAAACATTGTTTGTTTGTTTAAAGATACATCTCATGGCTCAGCAGTTTCAACTAATGCAGAACCTTCAAATATGGAGATCAACTGGTGTAATGCTTTGACTGAATTGCTACATATTTTTAGTGTGAAGTAATATATGGAAATATTAAGCAATGAATTGTTTATTGCTACTTAGTACAGGTATCTCTGGCTCCAAATTCATATGGGATAGCAAAATTGTGAATTTAAATCTGTATGTGAATCCTGCCTCTCGGTCTGAGCGAAAATGAGGCAATAATCACTGCTTATTCATGTTGCTTAAACAAGTGAACGTAAATTGCATTCTGCTGCTACTAGTTGCATCTTCATTTTCAAAAGCATAATCATGTTGATTGAGGAATTTCTAGTTGATTTGTAACTATATTGCACTTTCGGGTTACGAGTGGCACTATATAATTTTAGCAAAGAAATGACAGAATTACAATTTAATGCATAACTTTTGCTGAGTGGCAGAAACTATGGTGTTTTGCTTCAGAGATGACTATTAAACCAGTCCTGTAACCCCTGATGTATTTATTTATGTTGTATTTTGGTTTAGTTTGTTTTGAGGCCACATTGTTGTTCAATAGCTGGGCTTGATATCAACAGGTTTGTTTAATAGCTGCATAAATTAGATATTTCAATGGATCACAAACATAGTGTATGCATGCCTTTTTGTGCCTAGAACGGTTTATGAGTGCAAGTTATATAATAGTTTCCAAGTGTAATTCCCAATATCTGCAAAAAAAGATGAGGCTAGTAGTAGTCATTACATAACCTAGTAAAGAATGAGTCCATTAGTCATTATCTTAGTAGTGCTTGATTTAGTTTGTTTCAAGGCTGCATTGCTATTTCTTTACTGAGGACAGAGTTGGTTTAAGAGCAAGTAATATGTGCCTGGCTAGTCTCAGTTTGATATGAAAGTTTGGTTTGTTTTTCACTAATTTGATAATTACAACGAAGGTAAGATTTTTACAAGCATGGTGTATGTTTTAAAACTTGCATGCATACTGTTATACTAGTATAATCCAACTTCTGATTTCATTACCTGTGAATTGTTATTATTCCTGCATATATTAGTAAACTGCGTTTGCGGAAAGTATTGACTTATTATTCCTGCATATTAGTAAACTTGTTTGAAGTGATGGATCTTGACTTGTTATTAACTCGTGGGTTTAATATTTTTTTCCCAGTGTACATTTTGATATTAGAAAGCTAAATAATTTTTTTAAGGATAATAATTCAACAATTTATTTAAAAAATATGCAACAAAAAGTTCTCTTTTGAGTCGAATTTTTTGGGATTTGGCTTCTCTCCTGTGCAGCTCTCCTACGGTCCGTTTCCAGTCCTCATAAGCTGCCCACCACGTCCCTCCCCCGCTGCCTTTTTCGTCTTTCTTTTCTTTCTTGTTAACTCATAATATATCATACATTAATTAAAAGTATAATAGTTTTTTCTATGTTAAATTGCATAAAATCTTTAATTGGTGGTAGAGAGAGTATAGAAGTAGCAAAAAAGCAAAAAATTTGCACTTTCCATTTTTTATTTTCAATGTACCCTCAAATCTTTTACCAACCTTTTTGTTACATTTTTTGCACTTTTCTCATACTCAAAATTTCAAATTTAGATTATGTTCTTTCTTTTTGGCTATTAATTTATCATTAAAAAAATTTCTCATTCTATAAAGTTAAATTTTTAGTGTTTTTACTTGGAGCAATAAAGTTCTTGTACCTATCTAATTCTTATTTTTTATGTTAACAGAAATTTATATAATAATAAAAAAATTGGTTGGAGGGTCTTAATAAGTGTTCTAATTCATAGTTCTTATATTTTTATATTTTTTAATTCAGTTTTAATAGTGTTGAATTTGAATAACCAATCAAAGTTTGTATGAAACTCGAATTCAAATGTTTACTTTTTTTCACCAGTATAATTTTGGACTCTTATAAATGAATCACCTAATTTAATTGTTTCGTAGTCAAAACAGATTCATGTGTATTGTTATGTTTCTTTAAATTTTCTTTATTTCAGGTTATGAGATTCAAATTAAAAGTTGTTTTAAACTTGAGTGGACATATAAAACGTTTCTTTAACAATCATATGAAGGTTTAATATATTTTAAATTTTTTCATTAATTAATTATTCAAATTATTTTTCATTAAGAATTTTTTATATTTTAAAGATTTTATTACATTTCACTTCTGTAAATTTTACAAATAACACTAAAATTTCTATTTAGGGGTACACTTCAGGTGCAATTTATCCTTTTTCTTTTACATATTAATTTCTTAAGTACATTGCAATTCTACCTGTAATCTATGAATTTTTTTTTCAATATTTTGTTGTACAATGTTAAATAATTCATATACAAAGGGTAAATCAAAGAGTCTAGCTACAAAAATTATTTAAAAAAAAAATTAACAAAATATTTTTAGTTAAAATTAAGTCAAACAAAGTATTGAATGTCTTGATTAAAAAGAGATGTTAACACAAAATAGGCCGAAATGAAATTAAAAATATACTCATTCCGGTGCGTCAAACTTAAAACTGAAAATCTAATATATACAGTGATTGAAAAAAAACTCACTTTGCTTGGGTTTTTCGAGCATGCTGTTCGTCCATTGAAACAAGGATGACCTTGATTTCGGTAACAGTGAGGAATGTTGACACATGTAGGTAAGGAATTTATGGAATCAAAAGATAGCTAGTTTGGTCTACTTACTATATGGTACCAATACTTGTTGCTAATGATGGTCTCCTTCCGTCGGAGCAAAATCTGCACCGTGGTTCTAGTCATATTCCATTAGATTCCTTGACAGTCAATGAATCGCCGTCTCCGATGGTAAAGGTTCCAAAGCTAGAAAGGGTTTTGGTTGTAATAGAGCAGCCAGTTTTGTCATCTGAGTTGGGACTCCCTGCCGTTTAAGTTTTCTTTTGGTAGTAGCAGGGAACTAGTCTTGTAGCATCTCGTGGCCGTCTGATGGTGCCAAAAAAATGGAGGGAAAAGGGGTTGGCCTAGAGGTCATGGGGGCCGATACGGGGCTTGGATTGGTCCTATAAAGGACGAGGAGGAGCAATGAAATCGCTTCCCTAGGGCGGATGTGGTCGGGAGTCTCCCCTATTCGCTCTTAATTATAAATTGATGGCTCAGTTTTGTTGCTGGTATTCAGGATATCTGGTTGTTGGTCATGGAATTGGTTTGTGTTCTCCTTTATAGTTCTTTGTGTTGGGTCCAGACAAATATAAACTCGCAAGAAGCAGCTTTGTTGGGGGTTGGTTGCCAATGATTTTTATAGTGTATGCTGTGATACGATACCTGTCTCAAGCCAGAGGGCATTTTTCCTGGTGTATCGCAATGGTATTGGTTTGTGTTCTCCTTGTTTCAGTGTTGTTTCATTAGCTTCTTATTGTATTCTTTCTATTTTGCTTGGACGATTTTCTATAAGTTAAGAGTTTTGGTTTTGCTTGCTTTCCACGCCTTAAATTTCTTAGTATGATGTTTAGTTTGTTTCATGCTCACTTTTGCTTAGTGAGTTATTAGTTTCTCCAAGACTCTGTTCCTGTTTAGGTTGTTTTTCGGCTATAATTTGATGAATGTCATTCCACTAAAAAAATCATTCCGTCAATTTTTTTCTTCTTAAAAATATACTCCGTATTTGAAATCTATAGACGTTAAATTATCATTTGGAATAAACGCTATTTCAAAAATCAAACAGGTTGATTTGCAGATAGATGGAATAAAAGATATCAACATATTTGATGGCGGCGCAGTTTGGGCAGCTGTCGCCATGTGTTTACGCATTTGACGCGTGTTGACGTTGCTTGATGTCATTGGTGCGTGTGCGTTACGCGATTCTCGGAATTCGAGAAATGGGGGTCTGTTGATAATGCGTTAACTGCTTGTCTTGTCAATGAAGTGATTTGAAAGCGCCAGAGGTTGACTTATGTCACCATCGTTTGTTACTCCCTCCGTCCCACAAAGGTTGTCAGCATTACTATATTGCGCCGTCCCACAAAGGTTGTCAACTTTCCTAAAACAGAAACTTTCTATCACCATTTTTACCATTTTATCCTCTTATCTCACACCATGGACCCACAAGTTTTTCTCTTTCCTCCCATTAAACTTAAAATTGGGGTCCACAAAATTTTCTCCTTCTTTCTTTTTCATGAGGGTAATTTTGTCAACACTCTATTATTCTCCCACTTTCCTTAATATATGTGCCCAAACAAATCCTACAACATTTGTGGGACGGAGGGAGTATATAGCAGGTATTAATGGTGACAATATTGTAATAAGTCAATATACCGTTATTCGCACGTGTTCTGTATTGTTCGGGTAGTGATTCACCGGGAATATCCAATGTCTTGTCCGGGTAAATGTTTTATTAAGTCCGGGAATATTACTTAGGTCCTTGTAATCACTTGAGTTTTTAATGGGGCCCTTATGGTGGGCTATTAATTTGGACCTTTTGGTAGGTCTGTTTGGATGATTGGGCCTAACGGCCATCAATATTTTACCTTTGCTTTGAAATATAGTACTGCTTCTATTTCTAAATATAGTACTACTTCTAATTGCTCAATGGTGTATGTCATTTTCATCGTTTAATTTATGATTTTTTTTCTTCAACATTTTATTATTGAATGACAAATAATTTAAATACAAATTATATGTTTTTAAATATATATTTTTCTGATTTCTAATGAGTTTTTTATAATAATAATAATAATTTGAATATACAGTGGTACAGGAGATCCCGGATGCGTCTGGTAAATGGTATTTCCTCTAAAACCGCAAAGGGAGGATCAATTCCTCAGTTCAAAATCCCAGAACATTGGTCTGAGGAATTCAAAAGGAGGATCAAATCCTCAGTTCAAAATCTCGGACCATTGGTCTGAGGAATTCAAAGGGAGGATCAAATCCTCAGTTCAAAATCTCGGACCATTGGTCCAAGGAATTCAAAGGGAGAATTTGTAAACCTGGACCGTGAATTCGTTTCCAGATCTGTGGTTTTTTATTTATTTAATAATATAAATTGGTAACGAGTCCATTACAAACTGGTAGCGGCCTGGTAACAGATTGGAGGACGGGATGACCACGAGACTGCCTAATTCGTAGCGCTCCAACCTGCTACCAAACACCCATCTAATACGTAGTGAAATACATATTACTAATCTATCTGAAGATCGATAGCTCATTCAGTAAAGGGTCTGAATTATAAGTCGTCTTTGATCTGGTGGTCGATACCTCAACTATGTAAAGTAGTGCATTAATAGATTTGACCCGCTAACTCGGTTGATAGTGCTAGATTTTCTTAAGGTTTGATATTCTTTTTAATTAATAATAATAATCTTTTAAATACTTGTTCACCATACAGCATTTATTCCAATTTCCCCTCATCGATTGTACATAGTTAATACTGATGAAATTTACCTAGTCTTTATATCAACTTCACACATTTAAACAATTGTTTTTTTAATTGTATCTATAAATGATATACATGAAGCACAAGTTCTACGCAACTGATTAATCCTCACTGGCACACATTTTTATAGAGGAGATCATGGTCAAGAAACCAAAATGCAAAATGCAAACAAGAAAAAAAAAGGCTGAAACAAATGAGCCAAATTTTTTTATGGAGGTGGGATTTTCAGTAAGTTATAATGTTCTATGCGTATATATAGAATTTTAGAGCGCACTCCTTTGTTAAACTTACGTCCTAAAAAGAATAAATTCCAAATTCCTTGATTAATGTTCTTTTGATCCAGGGTTTAGCCATTCGACATATCAGCTTCAATTTGATTGAAAGCCCAATGGCAAGCCATGCCTCTCCTACCTTCAGGTGGGTGCGCCAGGCCCAAGTATAATAAAAATTGAACTTATCTTGATGGGGTGCGCCAGGCCCATGCAATACTGCAACACATAAGCGACGCTTGAGAGCTCACGTAGCAAGCTACTTGAGAACTCTCTCCCTCAAAAAATTAATTTAATATCATGTGAACCATTGGTCCACGTATCAGATATTAAACTGATAAGAACAGATACTACACTTGATCTTAGCCAAAAGGCCGAGAAAGGTATGAGGTATCACAAAAACATCGCCTTCTACTTCAAGTCTCCCTCCAGCGTCGAGGCGCTCTAAGCTCCCCATGTGGGATTTATTGCAGAACCCGACATTTCTGACCTCGTGTTCTTCTTGCTCCTTAGTCCTCATTCTTTCAACTCAAAACCCAACACTTCACTGAAAATAAAGAGCAAGAATCTATCCGCTCTTTTCAACTAAGCTAGAAAATCGAAGTCTGCTCATAGCTTCCTGGACTGATCAGCCGTGTCTAACCACCCAAATACATACAATATTTTTCCTACTAACTCCAAACCTCTCGACAGCTGCTTAGCTATCCTGATAAGCTTTACAGCAATAAGGACACTTCATTGTCGAAAAGTTCATCACCCTTGGGAAATTGATCAATAGCTATGTGCATTAAATTCACTAAGAAAATTGCCTAATTTTAATGCATTACGAAGATCACCAAACAAAATAAGCTAGTACAGCAGGTGATTGTTTATTCTCATAACACTTTCACAAACCTGGAGACGTCCAAAGGGACAAAGTCACATGTGAAAGAATAGAAAAGAGAAAAGGACTTAAAAATAGTAGCACTAACTGTATTGTGGCTTGATAGATTACGACACAAATGATTAAGTTTTGAACTAGATGCAGCATTTCATTGAGTGTTGCATAACTAAACTCTCTGGTACAAAATGCTTACCTGCCTTATGTTTGAATATCCGGGCCTCTCACAATTTATGTTGCTCGGGAACCCTCCTGAAGTACTTTGAACTGCTGTAAACAATTGGCATCATATCAGAATCTACAAAAATTGTGGAAAAATGGAAACATTCAATAAACCAAAATGTAGCAAAGCGAAACTGGCCAGAAGGCTGTGATTTATTTAACTAGACAACTTTGATCCATATAACTGGTTCACAGATGATGCTCCTATGGACTTAACAGATCAGCAATATACAAATGAATATATCCATAGGATAAATAATCATGAATGTTCTTGGTTTAGCTATTGTGCGATAACCAACTGCAACCAGAATCTCCGCGTACAACTGGTTCACAAATGATGCGTCCATGGACTTAAGATAAAAATAATCATGAATGTTCTTGACTTAGATATTGTGCCAATAAAAGTGCTTCTAAAGATCTACAACAACAGCCTGGATAAAGAAACTTACACATCTAAAAATAGTCTCATGTTCTTTTGCTTCTAAAGATCTACAACAACAGCCTGGATATTTCTCTTCACCTGAGTTTAATCATCTATACGCTCATTCAAATTGAGTAACAGTTTACCTTATTGTATCATTCTGTAGGTAGGAAAAAAGTCAACAATTTTATCTCCTACAAAATCAACACGTCATATAGGAGTACATGTAACAAACAAAAGTACTTCGTTATTGGCAAAAAAATCGATATACTTTGAATGTCTGATCAGGGTAGAGAATAGCCAGCAGTAAGTTGGCAACAAGTTCGGTCTAAATGTGCATTTTATCAGCAGTAAAAACGTATCTATGCATACAAGTACTGCCAGGTTTTCTCGGTGCTTGAGATTTATCTTGGCAAGTATCAGGTGATGTTGAAATGGTTTTGTTTAGTGCTTTGAGTTGCATACCAACGACCAAGTGTCGATATAGCCATATCACACAATCCTTGCGAATGTAGCATTCGTGAAAATCTTCAACTATACTCGGCAGGGGCCGCGCGAACGCAGGCCCCTCTGTCACAAATTATGACGTTGGCTCTCCCTCTTTGGGGAGACCATAGAGCAGCACCCCTCCAAAGTGCAATGGAGGTCACTGCTCTAGGCCATGGGCCTTCAGGATCACCCATAGACCCCGTCCAGGTAAGTATGTTACATCGTGCAATTAGCTTCTCTGATAAAGCCACATGCTCCAAATCATGGCTAGTGCGGCTACCATGTGGGATTAAGGACAAGTTCTGCTTCCACGGACTCTCAGCTCCACTTGCTAGTTGCTTCGGTCCATACCGTGCTTTTGACACGTTTGATCATCAGGAGGACTAAAAGGACAAACAAAAGCTAGTATTCATGCGTTCTGTTATGCACTTTTACCCCATCTCTTCACATATATGATCAAAATGGATACGACTTCATTCCTTTCAATATAACTCCTCTTTTTGTTGAAAGCACGCATTAATCGTGCACGTGGTTATATTCTTGAATCTGTTTTATGATTATGCTAGAAAAGTGAGCAGGTAAATTCTATCATCCCCTGGCTGCCCGAGATGATGAAATGGATAGAATAATAAAGGAATGGATGGAATATAACATTGCTTGATGATGGCGTCGAATCTCAGCTCTTCAAATATGCACGTCGATGTACAATTAATTCGATTCAAGCTAAAAGAAAAAAAAAATGTCATTTAAATTATTCTCTCTCCTCCCCTCTTTTCAATCCAATCTTTTAGGTTTTTTGTATCAAGTTTTTTAACTTTTTATTTTTATGGAGTAGCTAATTACTTGGGTCCATGACATTTTTGCAGGATACAGATTACTGCATATTGTTTTGTTGAACGTTAATTTGTGAAAAGAATGACCAGTGATTTTCTTTTGTGACTCATGAAAAAAGTTAAGGGAACTTAGATGAAATTAAGCACATGGCTCGACCATGGTGTTTGCGGTTCCGAGAAACGTTATGGAAAGTCATTTTGAACACTCATTTGAACATTCTACCATTAAACATTTGTCATGTAATCACTTTTACGGACCTACTTGATTTTGAGTCCACGAAAATGAATATATAACAAATGTTTAATGAGAGAGTGTTCAAGAGAGTGACTGTCCATAGCATTCACCTTGCGGTTTTTGATGGTTAGAGTTCGTCCTTTAGGCTTTTTTAATCACGTTTTCTATTATCATTTTCAATAGTGGGTTCAATCCTAACATGTGGGAAAAAAAATTGGGTGAATTTTCATTTCTATTCACGTGAGAAACTGAATTGGAGAGGAGATCCCTCAAACTTAAAACGATTTTCACATTCAAATTAAAAAAACAGTCAGGCACCTCTCTCCTCCACCGCCGTCGGAAAAAGCAACCCGCCTCTTCGCTTCGCCGTTGCCGAGAAGCAGTCAGCCGGAGAGGTAAAGCAGCTGGAGAAGTCGTCCGGAGGGAGATGCCTCTCTGCTCCGCCGCCGTCAGAAAAAGCAACCCGCCTCTTTGCTTCGCGCCGCCGAGAAGCAATTAGCCGAAGAGGTAAAGCAGTTGGAGAGATCGTCCGGGGGGAGATGCTTGTTGCACGAACGAAAATCACGGTGAGTTTGACAAAATCACTTCGAAGGTGAATTTCGGAGGTCCGAATTTCGCAATTTCTCACCGTGAATTTCGGAGGCGAGAAACCGTCGTGACTCACCTCCAAAACATGAACTTTGACACCCCCTAATCCTTACAATTTAGTTACATGATTTGTCGTATCAAATTATTGCTTTTCTATCTTCCCTTCTAATGCTATCCTTTTTACTAAGAGCACATTGGCTTAATCCCTTTTTCAACTTTTACTTTGAAGGTCTTGATTAGCAGACTCTTTTATTAATTGTAACACCAAATCATTACACTCTTCAATGGCAAATTCTATCCTTACCGTTTTATTCTGTTCTCTAGTTCCGTGATCTTTTGAATTGCAATATAAGCATATTAAAATGTGCAAACTATAGAGAGACCATTCAAAAGAAAATGGAGAAATTAACAAAAACACGTACTTATATGACTTAAGCTTATCTGAAAGTGAAAGGCTATTTAGAGGTAGATAATTACTTCGCCACATTTTGCATCTTTTGACCTTTTCTTCCATCACATAGGGAAAAGATCAACCCATTCCGACACGTTATTACTCAAAGAAAAGGATCAAATTGCTGTCGTTGAAATCTTCAAGTATCATCCAAATAACTACCCTAAAATAACTTTTCAAAGTTAAAACTTCTAGAGGTTAATCAGAACATATAACTTTTCAAAGTTAAAACTTCTAGAGGTTAATCAGAACATAGACATAACAAGTTGAAAATTCTAATCGGAAAGAGTTTCCAGTTGCTACCCGCCCAAGACATCATTTGGTTTCACGTTGTAACACGCGCTTGTATCGGATTTATGAGCACACGCCAACACTGGTGGGTCTAGAAATATCTTTCAAGCAGGCGGGCTAGCCACAACATCAAAACTTCACTTTTCACACAGCAATATCAAATTAAGAGCAGGATTGGCTGCACCATTATATTAACACCACATTCCCAATGACTAATCAGTGAGAATATAAAATTACACTATCCTCTTAAAATTAATTTAATATTATGAACCATAAGTCCACACATCAGATATTAAATTAATAAAAACAGATATTGCACTTCATCTTAACCAAAAGGCCAAAAACGATAAGACAAGCATAACGAACATCGCCCTCAACTTCAAGTCTCCCTCCCGCGTCCAGGCGCTCTAAGCTCCCCATGTGGGACTTTATGCAAACCCGGGAAACCGGACATTGTGCCTGTGTTCTTGCTCTTGCACCAACGTCCCCCTCCCTCTCAACTTAAACCCAACTTAACATTTCACCTAAAAATCTAGATGAGGCTGCTTGATTAAACATTTTTACGAACATGGAAACATCAGAAGGACAAAGTCACATGTGAAAGAACATAAACAAGAAAAGGATAAAAGTAGTAACAGGAACCTGCATCATCGGCTTCATGATGACATGAAATGGAGCGTTTCATTGGGTGAAATGAATCACTTTGAACTAGTGTAAGAAATTGGAATCATATCAGAATTGCCAAAATTGTGGAAAATGAAACAAACATTCAATAGACCGAAACATGGGTAAGCAAACCTGGACAAAAGTTGTGATCTGTTTGGCTAGACAACTTTGGTCCATATAACTGGTTGACAGATGATGCTTTCATGGACTTACGAGACTGGCATAGACAAATGCTTTTGGAAGTAGAGGAGAAAAAATTGTGAATGCTCATCATTTAGTTCTTGAATAAGTAATCAACTGCAACCAGAATATCAGTGCCGCAAAATAAGTAGATGACATCTTGAAATTAGTCATTATATACAAGTGATTGGCTCACAAAAGATATATTGTGCAAACAATAGAAAAAAAATTCCCACGTTCTTCAGCTTCCAAAGATATAGCTTACTGAATTATGAAGCCTACACTTTCTATTTATACCGCTACAAAATACTTCAGCAAAAAATGTGTTATGGAGAAAGAAGTCTAAAGTTTCATCTGCTACAGCACATGACAAATACATGTAGCAGAGAAGCTGTGAGTTGCCAACAACTTTGGTAACTTCTGCTTTAATGTGTACTTAACAGCAGTAAGTTCAAATGGCCCTGAACTTGCAAAGGCAGGGAGGCATTTAGACTATGTTGGTTTGAGGCTCAACTCCGAGTGCACTCATCTGGTTTGGGCAACAACGTGCCTACACATATAACTACTACCATGTTTTCTTAGGCACTAGAGATTCTTGGCAAGTATCAGGGGACAGTCGACTGTAATTCATACAAAATCCAAAAGGACACAGCTTCCACTTCACACTAGTTTGTTCAATAGGCATCTAACCACTAAACAATCAGGAGACAGAGACCATTCACTATGTGCATGGAAATCAGTACCGTCAAAATATGAAAATCAAACCCGTAATGAACTTCACTGCATGCAGCAGAATA
Source organism: Stellera chamaejasme (assembly GCA_024586325.1). Classification (NCBI taxonomy): domain Eukaryota; kingdom Viridiplantae; phylum Streptophyta; class Magnoliopsida; order Malvales; family Thymelaeaceae; genus Stellera; species Stellera chamaejasme. The sequence goes on along the minus strand of CM044982.1, from coordinate 3,261,902 downwards.
TTGCCATCAGTAGTCTCCAATTGAAAGTCAAACCCTATGTCGTATCCCTATGTTAAAACCTTAGTTAAAGGTCAATATCACCAGACAATAATATGTCATGTAAGGCTGACAAGTATGCACCTTTAATGTTGCAACCAAAAAATTTATAGCAGAAAGCTGACTGGTTTAGATGGCTTGAAATGTCGACCCCCTCCCCATAATCTAAACCAACGCTAAAATGAAGTACAAACGACAAGGAATCAAAAAGGTTTTCACAAGTCTTTGCTGCACCTTGTATTCGCTCGTTTCCCTTTTGGCCCCATTTCCGTCCTTAAAAGCATACACTAAAAGAAAAACCTCACTACAACATGAAAGGAAGTAAAAGATATCAAAATGGGAAAAGATCAATAACTCATGCGAACGCCGACTCGAATGCAGGCCTCAATCAAGTGGAATTTCTATCAGCAAAACCTTTAACTGGACTCAGCAGGGGCCGCGCGAACGCAGGCCCCCTCTGCCACAAATTATGACGTTGGCTCTCCCTCTTTGGGGAGACCATAGAGCAGCACCCTTCTAAAGTGCAATAGAAGTCGTTGCCCTAAGCCATAGGCCTTCTTGAGCACCCATAGACCCCGTCCAGGTAAGTATGGAACAGTGTGCAGTTAGCCTCCTAAATATAACCAGCAGCACCCTAACTGCGCCATTGCAGCCAACATGTGGGATGAAGCACAAGTTCCAACTTTTCCCGAACTCCATTAACTCTCAGCTCCACTTGCCACTTCCTAATGCTTCCATCCATACCGTGCTTTTGACAGCTGATTATCAAGACTATAGAACAAACAAAAGCTAGTATCCATGCATAGTGTTATGCAATTGTACCTCATTTTTTTGTATATAAATGATTAAAATGGATACTCCATTCATTTCAATATTATCTTTTTGTTGAAAGTGCGCAATCGTGCACAAGGTATTGCCAAAAAAAGAGGGCAAGACACGGACGGAAGACCAAAGAAGTGCGTAGTCACGTAGTCATCCATATATACATGTGTCACATGAGGTTGGACTCAAAATAGAAGAAATGGGCGAAGAATAAATGGTATTGCCAAAGTAACTCACTACTAATAAATTGATACTCCCCTCGTTTGCCAAAAATTATCCCATTTGATTTTTCTGTTTCAATATTCAATATTTAACTCAAATTTTAACAAAGATAAATGGATAAAGCGTACCCATAGTCCTGTAACTTTAATTATTGTATCACTAGGGTCCCGTTTTAACTTTTTGTAATAATAAAATCCTATTTTCAAATTTTTTCTTCATCCACGGTCCTATTGGACATCTTTGCCCTCAATTTTTAAAATATTGCCCTTTTAAACAATTGTAAAATATAAAAATCACCATAACGTTTAGCGAAACTTTCAATTTTACCCTCAATTTTTATAAACCCTAAAATTCTACCATGACTTTTACAAATACTTACAATTCTACCCTAAAAATTTTCTCTCCACTTCATTTCACCACCCTCCTATCCACCACCACCGGAAATCTCGCCGGACCGCCGACAGCCTTCACCAGAATGCCCTCTAAGCTACGAAACGCAAGTCTAGGCTGTACATCCACGGCCCAGGGTGGCGAACCACCGGCACAGGGCCGTAGATCGCTAGCCCAGGGCGATGAATCGTGAGCCCAAGGCCATGGATCGCGAGTCTAGGGCCGTGAAGCACGCACCCAAGGCAGTGGATCGCGTGCCCAGGGCGTCGATTGGTAGCCGAAGGGCTCGAATCGTGAGCCCTGGGCCGCGAATCGCGGTCCCGTGGTTTTCTGACGGAAGCCTGTGGCTTTCCGGCGGTAGTGGGTCGGATGGTGGTTGAGATAGGTGAGTTGAAAAGTTTAAGGTAGATTTGAGGGTTTGTTTGTAGAATTTTAAAATTTGAGGGTGTAAATGGTATAATAAGAAAAATTATGTTTATGTTCGTTATTGTACCATTTCTGTGAAAGGGTAAAATAATAAAATAATCATAAAAATGACCATGGATGAAGAAAAAACTTGAAAACAAGACTTTATTAGTACAAAAAGTTAAAACAGAACCCTAGTGATACAATAATTAAAGTTACAAACCATGGGTGCACTTTACCCAAAGATAAATATTGAAAAAGTTCGAAAAAAAATATACTTAGAAAAATTAGTTTGGAAATTTTAATACACATGAATTATTTAATTTTTGATGTATAAAATATTCATAAAAAATCACTAAAAATGGAAAATAAAAGGCAATAAAAAGAAGATTGGTATTGCTCATTTATTTTTTATAGTCTTTCTTTTATTGTGAAACTTGTCAAAATAAATGAGACAATCTTTTACGAATGGAGGGAGTGTTGTATTTTCATCACTCTCACCCTCTTCATCAAGTCGTCAACGATCTTGAATGGTTGATGGTTATGTTCAAGAGCATCATAAAAAACACTAAAATATCATCCTAATTTGAATCTGATGCCTTCCTTACTTGGCGCATTCTTTTCCGATTCTGCAACTTCGAAACCGACTCAAACTCCGAACCATACACATGAGTCACTTTAAAAAAAATATGATGACCAGACACACAATACCGGTGATCATAACACAATAATGATGATTACAATGAACTTAACACGAATTATGACCATGATCGTGCACCAATGTATCAATCGCACAATACTGATGTTCGTAACACTAATGATGATCACAATGTAATTAACAAAAATGATGACCATATTGTGCACTCAGACGTATCAGTCGCCTTACAAATATGATTATTAGATGCACAATACTAATGTTCATCGCACTAATGATGATGATGATGCTGAAATTAACAATAATGATGATGATTATGCACTAGACACATTTTTCGCACTAAAAAACTATAATAACCAGACGCATAGAATTAATGATCATCAAACTAAAAATGATGAACGTTCAAAAATGATAACCAAGTCACATTAGCGGACCATGAAAAATGTGATGAACATATCATCAAAAATTATCATCGCAACATTTAAAATGATGCTCACTTAGAATGTGTCTAATATATATTTTTTCACCTCACGATAATCCACAGTGAATTTTTCAATTTATTACCTCATGAAAATCTCTCCTCCTCCTAAGTTTGAAACCCCCTATTTTTGGAGGAGTGAAAATCTTCCAAAATCATCATGAATTTTGGAAGTGAATCACTCCTCATCCTAACCTCCACAAAATGAAGTTTGAAGCCCCTTATTCTCTGAAGACAAGAAAACAAGTAGATATGCACACAAGTGATAAGTGCATAACTAAACGAAAATAAAATAGACACACACAACTCAGACGCGGGAGAGAAAAAAATTGAAAGTGAAGAACAGAGCACGAAGCGAGTACGAGAAAGAAGGAGATGGGTAATTTGGTTTTATGAACCAACAAGGTTTAGGATGTGTGTGAATTTCCAGGTAAGGGAAAAAGCAAAAAAGAAAAATTGGGGATTTCAGTTATTGATTTTTGATTTTTCTAGTTTTTTAACTTTGATGATGTTTATTTCTGATTGATTTGTTCTTACTGATTTCATATGAGATTTTCGATTTGGAATTGCCATTCTTTTATAAGCTATATTGAGTTTCGTTTGACTGAAACTCGTTTATTATTACTCTGTTTGGGTTTGAAATTGAGGAACCCATTACTGGATTCGGTTTATAGAGTGAGTTAATTGATTTTCTTACCCCTTTTATTGAATTGTTGATTCTATTTTAGAAGTTAAAAATGGTAGATTAGTTTAGGGGCTGAACGAGTGATAAGACCAATTATGGTGTTGTATTTGATTTAAGAATTTGGGAGATTTTGCTACTGTTAGTTTCTTTAGAAACTTCTGGTTGTTATTAGTGTCCTCTTTAATATTTAAGTTTAGTTCTGTTGTCTAACTCCATTGAAGGGTTGCTGCCCATTCTTGAATGACTTACTTTGCTTCAATTCATAATTGGAGTAAATGAGTCATCTTTATGGAACTGGTTTGATTGCTTTGTGTGATGAATCAGTGGTTTATTTAAATATTACTTGTTATGTGTATGTTGTGACTTCTGGGTCATTTAGCTAGGGCATTGGAAGTATTTACTCATCAAGTTGTGGCCATAGCTTTACTGATATGCCCGGGGCTCATATTGTACTGATGCTAAATTGATCCTACTGTTGATTTGTTTACTGATTTGATTTGTTCGCTAATTTGTTTGTAACTTGGTTGCTTACTACTTAGTGCTTATATGGATTGTTTATGTGGATGCTTAGACTTATATGTCCGTTATGTAAAATATGCAATATTCATCTATGTTTACCGGTTGTGCAATAACGATAATACTAGAGATCGTGGTTGTGAGTGATTGCAAGAACTGCTACTGAATTTATAAATAATGTACTGATAATCTCTTACTAAGTTCAAGTGAACTTACCCCTTTCCTACTGTACTGTTACAGATAATGATAAAGCTGGCGTGTGACGTTAGACGCCTGTGTAGATAGTACCTAGTAACTACTGACTTGTAAGTATGTTATTTGAAGAAGATTTATTTATAAAAAGCTCTTGAATTATAATCTCTACTGACTTCTGTATCGGTGTTTTATAGGAAGTGGGTTTGTACTACTAAACTAGGTTTCAAGTTGTATCATAAATAATGGGAGAGGCCAGTACCCAATTTTGTAATCTCAAGGACTTTAAGGTTTGTAATTAAGGATGGTTTTAGAGTATTTGAGATGAACTGTAAATGTTGTACATATGCTTAGGTACTGGTTTGCATGTGGAGGTGTACTTTTAATGTCATCTCCAATGAAAGCTTGAGTTATTTCTCAATATTAGGTTTTATTATATTCATCTGTTTAAGATAGTTAAATAAAAAAGTCTTAAAAAATTAATTGATGAATAATTGGGAAAAATTACAGGTCCTGGATGTTCAGCTTATCCGACATCTCCACTTGATTGCATTAGTGAATAATATTGCTTTAAAAAAATATTTAGCTCCTAAATTGCTAATTAAATGGGTAAGGGTCAACAACGATGGCTGGAAGGAGCACGTCGTTGTTGGATGAAGAATGATGGCTCGATGAAGCACGTCTGATTGTTGAGGACGATGGGGGAGACAATGACGTACTTGTGATTATGAGGAACCTGATGGAGGTTAGCGTACATTAAGTTTGACGTATTGTATCTGTGGGTGTCTATTTATCACATATGTGGAAAAACACACACCAATGTCAAGTTTACCTTCTTAATAAATCTCTACGAATAGTGTTTTAGTCTTTTAGTTTATTAGATTAGTTAGTTGAATTAGTAAATTAGTAGTACATTTAGTTAGGTATTTTTCCACATATATGGTAAATAAACGGACTCATTGTATCCTCGGTCTTTTTTTTTAAAAAAAAACTTGGTAGTGCTAATATGGACAATTTGGATTTGTGATGGCCCATCAGAAAGAAAAATGTTTATTTGGGGCGTCACTTGAGCAAATAACGCGGGAGTTGCAGCGAGCGAGGCGAGGGATGGACTAAAGCGGAGCGGACTGAGAGTTTGGTTTCCCGCTTCTCGAAACCACAAGAGATTCAAACATTTGAAAATGTGAAAATCCCTCCCTTCCCTTCCTTCAGGATCCCCTTTCACTTGACATTTTTCTTCAATAAATCCTCCATCCCTAACCCGCCCGCCACAAACATCTGCACTAGTTTCTCTCTTCTCCAGATCTCCCATCAGTTCCCGACCTCGCATCCATGGCGGATTCCTCTTCTGCACCTCCAGACAACACCAATCCTCGCCATTTCAGCTACAGCCGCAAGCAGAAGTCACTCGGCCTCCTCTGCACCAAGTAACTCATCTTCCCCTCCTCTCCTCCCCAGTCTCTCTCAGTATGTTAGATCAATAGTTTATCGTTTTCGTGATTTCTTTCGCAGTTTCCTCACCTTGTACAACCGCGATGGAGTTGATATGATCGGTCTCGATGAAGCCGCATCTAAATTAGGTCTTCACGCTTCAACAAATCCTAGATCCGTGCTGGGTTTTTCCACTTGCTGCCAACTGTGCCCTAAAGATCTGGTTTTTGTGTGATTCGCAGGAGTTGAGAGGCGGCGGATCTATGATATCGTTAATGTCCTCGAAAGCGTCGGGGTAATCAATTGGTTTCATCCTTTCGTTCTTTTCCTTCTAATTGTTGGCAGTGGTAAGAGTAGCAGCTGATGCAGCACTTGCTGTTCCTATATCTAATTACCAGGTTCTTACGAGGAGGGCTAAGAATAAGTACAATTGGAAAGGCTTAGGAGCAATCCCAAAAGCTCTACAAGAGCTGAAGGTTTTATACTCCGCTAAGAGACCGTGATTTAAATCTCTTTGTTGAGGAAATTTGCTAACTTACTAGGTTATTTAACTGTAGAAAGAGGGATTCAGCAACACTTTCAATAATTTCCAAAGCAGCTCCAGTGCCAAGGTAATCTATCATCTTTACTTTTCGTTTTTCTGGGACCGATTAAATTTCAGTGCTCGAGGCTTGAAATTAAGTGGTGAACTTGTGGTACGTTTATTTTTATTTTCACTTTTGTCCGGTGACTGCAGGTTTCAGATGATGATGATGACGATGATGACGAAGATGAGACAAATCCAGATACTGGAAGCCAGAACGACAGTTCGAAACCAGATTCAGCTGTTAAGCCTTCAACATCATCAAAAGCTGGTATTTCCTTTTGCTCTTCTATTCATAATTCCATTCAATGGCTTCACTGTTAATAACCTCTTGGGTGAATTTCTTGAATATGTCTTGGTTCTTAATGCATACTTATTTAGGGTCAATCTTTTGTCCACTAATTCACTTAGATTGATGTTCATCTGTCAAATATCAGTCATCTCATTGGAATTTTGAATGTTGACAGACAACAGAAGAGAAAAATCCCTTGGACTGCTAACACAAAATTTTGTGAAGCTCTTTATCTGCTCAAGCGTGAGAACCTAGTCACTTTTATATTCTATTCTACTATATTTTGTGACTTCTACTCATCTCTTGAATCTCATTTGTTTCTCCGAATAACAAAACTTTAGGCAGAATTAATCTCCCTAGATGAAGCAGCGAAGTTATTACTTGGAAGTGCTCATAATGCATCATTAATGAGAAGTATGATCAACGTTTTTCCTCTATTATCCTTCCCATCCATAGTAAACGAAGTTGGTTAACATCTGTCTTGTGATTTTACAGCAAAGGTGAGGAGGCTGTACGACATTGCAAACGTGTTGACTTCCATGAATCTTATTGAAAAGGTACAGAATTCAATGCATGCTTGACCGAACAAGTGCGCTCTATCCATTTCTTATCTTGTATTTCCACAAGGCTAGCTCATAGTTACATAGTTATAGTTATGTTGACTGAATGTGAATGCTTAACGTGATTTGCAGACACATACGGTAGATACTAGGAAACCAGCCTTCAGGTGGTTGGGACCTGGTAGAAAGTCAGGTGATAGTTCAAGTAATGATGACTCAAAGAGGAGGATATTTGGAGTTGATGTAACAAACATTTGTTTCAAAAGAAATAGTGTTCAGTCTCCACAATGGGAGGACATCGGCCAAGGCCTGCAGATACAAAAGAAAATGAAAATTGAGAGATTTGAGACGGAATTAGATAGAAGCGGTACTTCTGAGGATTCCAAACAACCAAAGAGCTATCACTTCGGTCCATTTGCTCCAGTAAGTATCCGCTCTGAAAGTAAGGAAAAACAAGTACATGACTGGGAAAACCTTGCTTCCGCTTATCGTCCTCGGTATCACAATCAAGGTAGTGTAAACTTCTACCATCCAAATATGTGAAACAGGAAAACACAAACTTCATGGGGAAGTGTTGGTAGCATCATCAACACTGATATAGCTGAATAAAGCTACAAACTTCTATTTATCTGATGTTTGGAACTTAAAAGTTAACAACTGGAAGAAAAAAGGATCTCTTTTAGTACTGAAAATGTTTTCTTTCTTTACTTTGCTGGTATGGTTTCTGCTGCTTTGCTTCTTTAGTTTTTACTCGTTTCAAATGGGTATTATTCAATCAAAAGGTCTGTTTGGACAACATGCCTCTGCAAATATGATCCCGCATCCGTTACTATCACTAAAAATAACCAGAAAATCTGATTAACAAAGTTGGTATTATTGTAGGAGAATCTCAGATTAATTGATGGTGTTTAACAAATTTAATGCTCTAGTCTTCAGTCAAATGATCTAAGAAGCTTGATTTTGGTGATGTATTGCAGCTTTGAGGGACCTGTTTTCTCATTACATGGAAGCGTGGAAATCCTGGTACACAGAAGCAGCTGGAAAGAAGACGGTAGAGAGATTTTCCTAACAATTCTGCAACCCCCCATCTGTGATATACCGGCCTGGCCTTCATGTGAATATAGGAGTATTTCAGAGTTTCTCTTTTGTATTCTTGGCAAACAATAACATTCATTTAGCACGTCCTCCGTGCGCAAGTTCCAATCCAGAGCTATAGTTCTCACTTCTCACGCAATTTTGTTCGTTTATATTACTGTCAGGTCTGATCAAGACCGATAGTGAAGTCTCCGCTGCGTCTTTTTCCTCAATTTTCTTAACAAAATTGACAGCTTCTTGGCTTAGCCTGTTTGTTGGTTCGATTTGTTAGGTGGTTACGTAAGCTATCTATCATCTTTCCACGACCACGACAGTTGGCTATCCTTTGTCTGCCTTCATTAGATTCTTAGATCATTTCCTGGCTCGTGTTGGGCAGATGATAGCTACATTCTTATCCTTGGGATCGGCGGGCAAGGTATACATTTATTGGGTCTTCGTCGGATTAAGGTGCAAATCAGAATACTAAGAGAATCAAATCAAACTAATTTCATCCTCTTAAACCAAGGATCCTATAACAATCTTTTAACCCTCTGTTTGGAAAGAACGAGTGGGATGGAGACTAGATAGGGCCTGGCCACTTTGGGGGGAATTCAGAGATTTGGACATGTACAAAGATCATTAGATGCACCGGTGCATATATTTGATTGATTAAATCTAGTCGAAAAAGATCTAATTTCCAAAATTTCTTAAAAAGCTTGTTACGAATAGAGCAGAATGAAGATGTATGATTCATATAACCGACCTCAACTAGTTGAGATTAAGCTCAGTTGATTGATCGATTGCACAAGCACTATGTTAGAAAAGGAAAATAAGATTTTAACTTAGATTATTACTCCATATCGTTTCCGGTTTAGACGTTCCAAACATCACAATAGGCATAAAGTACAGTATGGGCCGCCAGTGGCACCTTATTTTCTCGATAGGAACATCCACGGTTCTGTTACAGTGGCAAAACAAAACTACAGCTTTGAAGGAGACTTGTACCACCCCCACGGCTCGTCCGAAATGTAGCTGGTGACCTGCTTCACGCTCATATAATTTTCCAATCCCCTGTGGAAATCAAAAAGACAAGCCCAAAAGGTTCAAGTATCAAAAATGATCCCAAAAGACTATGTTCTAGGGACATGAATCTTTTCTTTTTATCTTCTTTCTTTTTATGTGCCTTAAACAAGAACTGACACTAGTAGGAGCAATACCATTCCCCTAGTTCACGGCCAAAACCACTGCGCTTATTGCCTCCCCATGGAGCTTGACAGAAACATGGCTGTGAACAGTTGATCCACACAATGCCTGCTCTCAGTGACTGCAAGCAAATGTTTAGGTGTAGGTTAGTGATGCGATCAGAAAATAAACATAAGCAGTTTGTGCGATGTGTTCATCCTTGATTTTGGTGGAGAGAACGAAAGAGCTTACCTTGCTTACTCGATCACACCTCTCCAAATCATTTGATATCACGGCACCACCCAAAGCATAACTGAGAAATGTAAAAAAAAAAAAATACGAATTTAAACTCCATGCATGAAAAATCACTCTTAAATGATGCAACCAGACATGCCTCACACGTGTCTAGTAAAGAAAGCAAATCATAGAAGGTTGATTAAGAACTCACTGGGTGTCATTTGCCAGCTCAATGGCTTCATCTTCAGTGCTAAATGTTTTAACGCACAGTACAGGTCCAAAAACCTCCTCTCTCCATATTTGCATAGAGTTTGTAACATTTGTGATGATAGTGGGTTCGACAAAGAAACCTTTCTCTAAGTGCTGGAAGATATCTCCAGTTAGAGAGAGTGCAAAATTCAGAAAGGAAAAAAGTAACAAGTAATGGAAGGTAGAGATCATACCTTGGGACGAACCCCGCCGCTCAAAATGGTGGCACCCTCGCTCTTGGCAGTTGAGATAAACTTCAATATTTTCTCATACTGCATGAAAGGGGGGGAAATTAAATAAAGAAATGCAGAACTTCGAAATTCCACATTGCAGCAAGAGGAAGTTACAAAACCACCATTGTCACAGTAATAGTAATAATGGCATTCGCTATATATTCTCTTTTACAAACTCTTATTTATCAGTGAAGCAACAGGTTCTTTTTTATATTTAGAATGATTCTCATGTTAAGAACTATGCGGCTGTCAAATTTGTGATATAAATAGCAGAGGAATGAGAGGCTGGGGCAAAACGTGAAGAAGATCAATTAATATCCAAAATCAGCTTATGTACCTGCCCAGAGCTGACAACGGGGCCAAGCCTGCACCCTTCTTCCAGGGGATCGGAAATCTTTATGTTTTTGCACCATTTCACCAGCCTGTCCAAAAAATCTGTGGCAATTTTTTCCTACCACATTAATTTGTGATATGTCAGCTTCATGAATAAACAAACGATCACAGAGGAACCAAATAGTTAGAAGACCTGCCAGCAGATAAATGACTCACGTTTTACTTCCAGTTTGTTTCATATCAGCTTAGGTTTTACTGCAATAGTTATATCATTTCCTCTAATGGAATGTGCAGACTACTTCATGACGGATGGCAAATGGAAGCAAATTAGACATAACTGACACTTGATTATTACACTCACCATTCCAATAATACTTCGATTTTGCACTACGCTGATCTTAGAAGCAAATATAGAGGAAAAACAAAAGAATACGACTATTTATAACCAAAGTAGGGGAAATGAAAAAATAAATGAAAAATAACAAAATATTGACAACTAAAGGAAGTAGTGAATAACGAACTTACATGCACAATAAGGCGGGATGTGGCACTACAGATTTGACCATTTGTCCAGAAGCAACCAAATGCAGTCCATTCAGCAGCTAAATGATCACAAGTAACACAGTTAACAAGTTTTTTATAATTCTACAACGACACATTAAAACCATGTAGGTCCGTGACAAAAGTTTATTTGAAGCTCAGCGACAGTCCTAACCTTTATCAAGGTCGATGTCCTCAAACACAATTATAGGGCTTTTGCCTCCGAGCTCTAAGGAAACAGGCTGCCAGAGAAGCCACAGTACAGGCATAAACAAATGCCAAGTGAAATGAGAAAGAAATACAAAACAAGAGGGGTTGAGTGGTGGGGTCAGTCAGGATTAAAGTTTCGAATTACCTTAACCATTTGAGCTGCCGCTGTCATGATTTTGATCCCTGTTGCCGAGCTTCCGGTAAACGCAACCTGTTCAATATTCAGCAAATATGATCACAAAGACAAAATATTTATCAAATTAATATACTGGGAAAAAAACCACCAATGGAACCCTTTAGCTTCACCACACCTTGTCAACATGGGGATGAGATGCTAAAGGAGCACCAGCCTCTGGGCCCAATCCAGTGAGAATATTTAGGACCCCAGAAGGCAGGCCAACCTCCCTGCAAATTTCACCAAGCTCTAAACAGGTCCTGTGTGGCAAAATACCGAGAGACACATTACATCAATAGACAATCAGATGCCTAGATCTAGCTAAAGCATGGATATATCAAATAACGAAAAAGGAAAAAAAGTTGCTTCAGAATAAATCAAGTAGGAGTACATACAGAGAAGCCATCTCAGAGGGTTTCAGCACCGCAGTGCATCCTGCAGCCAAGGCAGGAGCAACTTTCCATGTAGCCATTAACAGGGGGTAGTTCCTTCAAGACAAATAAGAAAATTAATAAACTGAAATTAAGAAAAATGTTATCCGAACTACTTCAGGACTACAATTTTTGCATTCATGCAGCACAAGCCACACTAACATAATTCATTAATGGAAAACTTGCTTGTGTGATCAAATCAAACAACGGTCTAAGAAATAGTAGAGCCAAACACAACTCCAAACATCTTTTCATGTTCTGGCTCTGTAACTAGCAAGCGTAAAATAATTTGAAAAGGCTGAAAAACCAACTTGTACACAAGTTAAGAAGCATCAGAAACAGATGCAGAAGGGGACCAACAAATCATAAATTTACACACTCTAGCTGACTCTGACTTTACTGATTATGGGAGCTCACTGACTGCAGACCAGGTTTAATTTATTATTCCAGTCACCAAAGTCGACATATGTTGTATCAGAAAGCACTATCAGGTGTCCTATGCAGAGTTCTCAAGATTAAAAGAATGAAAGCAGCTGGATGTTTAAAGAAAAGCTAATCGAAAAATAAATACTACTCCCTCCGTCCCAGAAAAATAGCCAAGTTTTCTTTTCAGCATTTAATCTATGATTTTTTTCTTACATCATTTTAACTTATAAATTGCATAAATTTATATCCAAATAAAAATTTAACGTGTCTTGTTTCTAAATATATTTTTCAATAATTTTTTTGAAAAATTATTCTTAATGAAAATTTGAGTCAAACACAAATGTAAAAGTCAAATGTGGCTATTTTTGTGGGACGGAGGGAGTACTATATTGGCACACATCTTTTCCCAATACGACATTACAAGAGGAAGAGCAGAAACTAGAGAAAATACCATGGTGTGATCAAGCCAACAACGCCAATAGGTTCCTTGAGCACATGCGACTTAAAAGTCTCCATAGGAAGAGCGACAGGAGCCTTTTGCTTTGCATCTAAACCTTCTGCAAGGTCAGCATAGTACTCGAAACAACCTGCAACATCATCCTGAACAGAATACATAACCAATAAGTAGTAATACAGGTGAACAACCAACTCCCACTAATGCTATGATCATCAATACCATGTCCCAGGCTGCTTCATCAAGAGGTTTCCCATTATCAATTGCCTCAAGTTTCGCAAGCTCAGATTTTTTCTCCGTGACCTAGATAACAATAAGACATCAAGCAGTCCATCAACCTATAATAATAATTAGGCCGGTAAAACAAACTACACAACAGTTTTATACTTTATACTACTAGTATGTGTACGTTGCGGTCGTGATCAAAATATCGCCAAAATTGTAATGGGCACTGGACAGTAATAAAACCATCAAATTTCCTCTGTATGCTGACTATCCTAGCTAATTAAAAACGGAAACATGCCCTCTCTGATTTACATTAATTACATCACGAACAAAATTGAACGGAACTTGGAGTTAATAGCAGCAAACTGCTTGGAACCTAGCAAACCAGAGCTCACCTTTGCAGCAATAGCACGCAAATACTTGGCGCGGACAGCACCAGATGCAGAGGACCAATCTCGACCCTTATTCCGAGAAAAGGCTCTTCGAGCAGCGTCTACTGCAAGCTCTACATCTTCAGCGGTAGCAGCCGGAATATTACCTGAAAGAAGAGGAGAGACGATAATAGCAATACCGGATAGGAATGTCCGAGAAACTGGCCGAATTCAAACCAGGATCGATTACAGAAATAACCGCAGTGGAAACTAGATAAAGGGAGGAAATTGGAACTACCGACGATCTGCTCGGTGGCCGGGTTAACGACGGGGAGGCTTTTTTTTAGGACGGGCTCTCGCCACTCGCCGTCGATGAAGAGCTGCCTCGATGGATTCGGGATCGCCATGATCGTCGTCAGAAAGTATCCGTGTTCAGCTCTGCTGTTTTCAGTTGCGTGGCTTTTGGGGTTTTCCAAGTTCAAGATCAGTGTTTGCAAAGCTTTTGGACGGAGATGGTGTAAAATTATAAGTACTTCTTAATTCTATACTTCTAGTCACAAAGATGGTAGAATTCTACTTTTATGTTTGAGTTTGCCGTTTGACTTAAACAAGGATTTAATTCCCCGCACTTCGTAGCGGTGTAAATTGCAATATTTTATAAGAATTTAATAAGGATGTAATAATAAGTGAAATAAATGTATATTTTTATGAAATAAATGATAAAGTATATAATTATTATGGGTGAAAAAATTAGGTCTCAGAATTTTTACATTTTATCATATGAAGTCTAAATCATTAGGGACAAAACGCAAAATAGTAAGAAATAAAAGTAAAATAGAGATTAGTTTTTTAAACAATTTGAAACGTAAATAGATTTATTTTTATGATGAGGTGACACAATCTTATTAGGTGGATATCATTCATACAAAATTTTATGTAATGTTAGAGTTTTAAATACAAATACTAATTACACATTATTAATTAAATATTTCTATTTTATAATATTTGAAACTTTGATGACAACATGCTACTTTTTAAATAATTATAAATTGTAATGAAATTTTTTTTCTTACAAAAAAATGAAATACTTTCAAAATAGTTAAAGGTAAGTAATGGAAGAAGAGAATTTACAAAACTGTATTTTTTACAAATTTTATATTCGTTTTCAAAATTACTAAAACTTCGGTCTCCATAAAAGCATTAACTAACACACTTTAAAGTAATATTTTATATTAGTAACATAATAAATAATAAATCATATAATTTTAAATTTTAAATTATATTTATTAAATTTTTTATATTAGTAACATAATAAATATAATTTAAAAAATAAATAAATAATAATATAATTTTAAAAAATGAAAAAAAATTAAATTTTTTTAAAAAAAGTAATGAACTAAATAATAAATATAATTAAAAAAATGGGAAACAATAAAAAACTTAATGAAATAAATAATAAATATAATTAAAAAAGTTTAATTTAAAAAAATTAAAAAAATCTAAATAATAAATATAATTAAAAAATTTTAAAAAAGGATGACGTGGCGTGACACTGTTCACATACTGTTCACCAGCAGTGAACCATCCCCATATATAGAGAGTATAATTATACTCTCTCATCCGCAAAAGACTCCACCATTTGTTTTGATAGTTTTACAATATTTAATCTATGATTTATTTTACGAATGTTTAGACAACGAAAATTAAATATTTTATATGTGTATCATAATTTGAAATCTAAATTTTCTGAACATATTTTTTCTGAATTTTTTAAAACTATTTATCTTCATTAAAATTCGAGTCAAACATTGAACCTTGAAACAGCAAATTCAAATGTTGAAGTTTTTTGCGGACGGAGGGAGTAAATGAGTTATATAATAAAAAAATTAAAAAATGTATATACTCCATAATTTATACTCAAAATCTTTATATCAAAATATTCATGAATAAAAATTAAAAATTAATTACCACAAAAATAAGAAAATAAAGTTGACAACCTAGCACTACAGAGTACTAGTATCTTTAAATTTTAAAATTTCTCCTAACCTTTTCTTCTTTAATTTCTCAATTTTTAGATTGATCTTTCACAAATATACCAAAATTTTGGTGATCATGAAAATTTAAATATAAATATCCCTTCTATCACATGAAAATTGAAATGTTTGATTTGGAACAAATTCTAAGAAGATATGACAAGACAAAATATATATATAACACAAAAGTAATTTTTCTAGTATAAAGGAAAATTAACATAATAAGGAGAAGATGGATAAAACGTTTTAGTTTTTCTAAAATAACTAAAAAATAAAAATGTGTTGCTTTTTCTAAGAGGGAAGTATTAGGTTTCACCGAAACTTTAATAGTCACTTCGTCATTCATTGATAAACTCTAATTAAAGTAGTCTCGCATAATTATGTATCATATATAGAGAAATTATTTGAATTTGAATATATAGTTCTTGAGTTAATCAATTTTCCATTCGCTTGTAAACATTCAAGATTTTGTTCTATAATAAATTATTTTTGCAGTGTTATTTGTTACTCGTTTCTTATACAATATTAAGGGTAGACCGTCTTTTTGTTACTCATTTCTTATACTATATTAAGGGTAGACCGTCTTTTTGGGGTCCCCATCCCATGGATCCCTTCCTCCATAAAAAAAAGAAGAATTGATTTGTTATCAACTGTTATTTGGTTTAGCCGTAAAAGGTTCAACATTCCTTAACAAGTTTGAAGTTCAAAATTTGTATATGACGAAAAACAGTTGAAAAAATTACTACACAAAGATGTCCAATAATACTCCATTCAAATAAATTTCTCCTAACCTTTTCTTCTTTAATTTCTCAATTTTAGATTGATCTTTCACAAATATACCAAAATTTTGGTGATCATGAAAATTTAAATATAAATATCCCTTCAAAAATCACATCAACAATTCATCTCACATATTCGGGTCTTCAAACCAGCAGCCTGACAAAACAAAACAAATACTGGTGGCCCCACCCTCACCCCCCTCCTCCTTAATTGTAATTGGTTGCTTGGTGGGGCCCACCCCCACTCCTCCGTTTTTCACATTCACGTTTTTGGTACTCACGTTAGGTCCGAATTTCCTGAGAGATGTGTGTTCACTGAATTTTAGGGAGGTGTTGGCAAATTCACCTCCAAAAACCCAACATTAAAACCCCTAATGTTGTGGAGTGGAATTTTTGGGACGTAAGAAAAGTTCGATGAGCAATTTAATCGGAATGAAAGGCAGGAAATGCATGATGATGCATGCACGCGGGATACGGGGATTGGCTCGTTGGTTAGTTATTTGTTATGGGCTTAGGTTGATCTTGGGTTTGTTGGTATGGGCGTCCACTCTGATGACTCTACTCGACCAAGACGAAAATCCAATAATTGAAGAATCATATCACTGCCACGAACCGATACGTGTAGGGTAATAGTGATGATGAAGGAACAAGTTGTTAGACATGCCCTTCAAGTTTTAAAGATTGATAGATACTGAATAAAAAGTGTTGAATTTTTAAAAATTTGATGTAAAAAGTATGTGAGGTGAAAAAAAATTATTCTGACAGTTAAAAAAAATTGCCAAAAGAACATGTAGCCTTAAACGTTAAGGCATGCTCTAAGATGGGGTAAAGAACTACTAGCACAAAAGAAATTCCTCATGATCCACACTAATACTAGAATCCAAAATAATTAATTGTACTCTGGATTCCAGCAAAACTAGTCATAATATCCGCCTTCGGCACTACATTAATATTTTGTAGTCCTTATATTTATACTGTCATTTGTATTACTGTAATCATCCTATTTTATTCGTGCAAATTGGTTCATCCGAATTCATTCACTTTTTAAATTATTTAAAATAGTTACTACGGCCTGGGGCGCGGTAAGGCCGCAGTATTATTGCGGCTTGGGGCGCGGTAAGGCCTCTACCGCGAGCTTATTTACTGCGGGAATTACCGCGGCGCTACCGCGGAGGAGACCACTGTAAGTCCCGTTTCACCCACGTAGTGATCAAAGTAAAAATATCTCTCTATCTCTCTCTCTCTCTGTGTATATGTATATATATATATATATTAGGGATGAGTTCGAGCCGAGCCGAACCAAGCTCGAGCCTAGCAGATTCGAGCTCTAGCACGTGAAATTCGGGCTCGACTCGATCTAGCCCGATAATTCGAGCTCGAGCTCGGCTCGATGGTTCGTGAAGCTTGAGCTCAGCTCGATGGTTCTTGATAGATCAACATTGAATATAGATCAACATGACATGTTATTTTGATCGACATCATCATAATGAATATCCATCTATATAGTGATTGACATTATTGTCTTAATAAATCAGCATTGATAATAGATCAACATGATAAGTTGTTTAGATTGACATCGTTAGATCCACACGACTACCTTGTTAGATCGACATGCCTATTTGATTGATCATCATAAAATGGTGATCAACATGATGGATTTTTTAGATCGACATCACTACATTGTCAGATCCACATGATTACCTTATTAGATCGACATAACTACTTGATAGGTCAGCATTGACAATAGATCAACATAATAAGTTGTTTAGATCGTCATCGTCAGATCCACGTGACTACCTTGTTAGATTGATATAACTATTGATAGGTCAGCATTGATAATAGATCAACATGATAAGTAGTATAGATCATCATCGTCACATCCACATGACAACCTTATTAGATCGACATAACAACTTAATTGATCAGCATAAAATGGTGATCGACATGATGAGTTGTTTAGATCAACATTACTATCTTGTTAGATCGACATGACTACCTAGTTAGAACATCACTACCTTGTCAGATCCACATGACTATCTTGTATGAAATAAGAAATATTTGAAATGATAAACCAATAGCAAGAATGAAATATATTATAACCTAAAATTGAAAACTTGGAAATGGAACATGGGAAAATTTTAGGGGTTGATATGATGAAATAAATTTTAGAAATGAAAGATTCAAATTTAATCCGAAAGAAGAAATTTAATATGTAAAAAATATTGGAGATTTTCTTAATGTGACATAAAATATGTCAAATTAAAGATTTGAAGTTAAATTGAAAATAAAAAATGGAGAATGGAAAAAAAACTAAGGAGCACACTTAAAGATTGATAAAAGAAAAAAAACATAAAAACAATTTGTTGAGAAAATGACTATCTACTTAGAAACTTACCCATCACCTTTGGATCAAGGAACACAAATGAGATGTACAACAACCACACCCAATTAAAACCCAACAATGAATAGTAGCAAATCCCCTACAATTGTATAGATATATAATTTCCTTCTCTTACCTTTTTTTCCTTCATTTTTTTTCGTTTTCTTTATTTTACCTCTTACTCTTTTTTAGTTTTTTTTCCTTGTTTAATGAAACAGAACACTCTTAAATCCTAGATAAATGACAAAAATGAATAAAATAATGAAATTGATAAAGAGTATGTAATAATGAAAATGACAACAATGACATAAAATGACAAATATGACATAAAAATTATGGAAGTGACAAAAAGTACATAAAAATAATGAAAATAACAAAAATTACGAATTAGATATTACTACACCTTAAATTACGGAAAAAAAATGAGTATCAAGAGGTAGAAATCCGAAACCACGCATACACATGCACCAAATAAATCCAATTCTCATTTAACTTGATTTCATAAATTTTTGGACAATAACAAGTTTAGTCATCTACCTTTAAATTTAATAATTTGAGTCACAATTACAAGAACCCTCTCATCCCCGTCCCTCCACCGTCATACTGTTTTCTTGGAAGATTTGATCACATGCACGGGATGCAAATTGCAAAGCCAAGGTCTGCTTCTTACCTCTCTCCTGTTCTCATCTTTAGCTTTTACAACCTAACATGTCCATATTTTCATAGTTCATCATTTTCCTTCCGTAAACACACATGGATAATGAGACAATTCGTATAAAAAGGAGGAAATACAATAGAATGAAACCGAATGAAACATTAACACCAATTCCATATACAGATGAAAAAAATCAAGTAGCCTAGCTAGCTAGCTAGCTAGTTATAATAAAAACAAGATAAGAAATTAATATACAGTGTATACATACAAAGGCCAAATAGGGCAAATTAAACAGAGAAGAATTAATAAGATCGGGATGAATGGTTGAGTAAATTAGAGTACTGTGGAAGGTAGCTAGGTAGCAAAAATTATTGCTTGTTGTTGTTCCTGGTCTTCTGATACTTGTGTTTAAGCCAATTGAAACCAGAAGAAGTCCCTTCCTTCACCTTTTTATATCCCACAGAAGTCACGGATTTGGTCTTCTCAAACCCTTGTCCCACCTTCTCCTTGTACCTGCCACCCTTCCCTCCGCCACCGCTGCTCTTCCAGCTGTCCCGGGGGACGGTGGTGTCCTGGCCATAGTCCCACTGCTCCGCCCAGGTGGTCCCGTATGAATTGTAAGCATTCTTTGCTTCCATATGGAATAATGAGAATATGTGAAGAAGCTAATCAAGCTGTAGAACTAGCTAGCCAGTTGTCTGATGCGTATCTTACTTAATCTTATTATATGATTTCAAATCAGAGAAGAAGCTAATCGGGAATTAACGATGAGATTGTAGTATATCTGATGATCTTAATTCATTCTGGTGCTTTTTATACAGAGGACGACCGGTCCGGTCTCTTAACGCTCAAGTCTGAACGCGGTCGACGTCGGCTGTACATTGTGGACTTTACTAATTTATCATCACTCGTTTTAACGCATCCCTTGTGATTAATTAAATTAATACAGTACTAGTATTATTACAATTTGTACAACAACAACAACAACCGTATTTGCAAACTAAGCTCAAATGGTCAACAAAAGTCCATTCTTTAATCAAGGATTATTTTTTCTTTAGTTTTTCCTGTAAAAGAAGACTAGCGACCATGATCTTCATGCTTCTAGAATTAATACTTCTTTTCATTCTTCCCGTTTGTTTTTATCCAATTCGTGCAGCATAATTACTTTTCCTTGCGAAGTTGGATTTGGGCTTTGAAGCATTTGTTGACTTTCTTGATCATGG
Organism: Stellera chamaejasme; assembly: GCA_024586325.1. Classification (NCBI taxonomy): domain Eukaryota; kingdom Viridiplantae; phylum Streptophyta; class Magnoliopsida; order Malvales; family Thymelaeaceae; genus Stellera; species Stellera chamaejasme. Next base: position 3,241,425 of record CM044982.1, on the reverse strand, counting down.
TGTCTCGAAGCTTCTGATTTTGGAGCTACCTCCCTCCAAGTTTGGCGGCCAACCATTTAATTCCGGTTTTCTTTCTAGACCATTGTTGTGGATCTCATAATTAATACATGACCAAATTTAGGGGTGTTTAGATAAGGAAAAACTTAAACTTACATGGATGAATACAGTTTTAGGAATTTTAAGTTACTAAAAATTCTGGAGGAGCTCATTACAATAAAGCGGAATAGACTCGCAAAATTCATCTAACCGACCTCAACAAGTTGAGATTAAGGTTCGATTGATTGATTGATACATCATAAAATAGCTTTTTAATTTTCTTCTGAAAATCACCTATAGAATAGAAATATCTTTAACTTAATAATTCGTCCAAGTCCAACTATGGAAGCGTATAGGCCCAATATGGTCCGTTTTAAGGCCCAATCGGCTAAACTCTTAACTTCCTTTTGTTTCAAAAGGCCCAGCTATCAGCCCATGTGGTTCTCCTATGGCACTATCCCGCCGTTTCTTCTTCTGCTGGCTGGGAGCGGCGGCGGCGGTCTCCTGTTAACCCAACATTTCGATTTTACAAGATGTTTCTCGGTTGGCAGATTATGTTGGTTAACTTGCGAATTAAATTTACGCTATACAATATTGAGATTTCAGAATCATAATTGAGGATTTTCGAGATTACTAGTGTGTGGAATTCGCGGAATATTGCAAACTAGGTTCAGGAACGTGCCGCGCTTCGCCGCGCCAGAAACGGAGATCGAAGGTGTTGCCTCCGTTTCTGGTGAATGCCAGTAACGGTGAGGAGAGATGCTCGAAGGAGTGGTTCATCAGTTGTTGCTCGGATATCTTGGGCGGTACGTGAAAGATTTCTCCAAGGATCAGGTGAAGGTCACTCTATGGAGCATTGAAGTTGAGCTATCGAACATCGAGCTCATTCTCGAAGCTTTCGATTATTTACAGCTGCCCTTTGCTCTCAGGGAAGGTTGGTGTTCCACCATAGTCGCTAATTGCCCGTTATCTTTTTGAACTGCAAGGCTTGGTGTATATAGTCGCTAATTGCCCGTTATATTGCTGTGTTCTTTGTTCTCATCGAATTGCTTTTTAGGGAGAGTTGGGAAATTAAGAATCAAGATTCCATGGAAAACAATTGGCGGCGGCGAATCCATAATAATCGCTCTCGAGGATGTTTTCTTTCATGTTTCTACTTGGGATGACAATGAGGTGATACCGAACACTAGGTTAATGTATTCCGTCTAATGTAAAGAACCAAATTAGGGGGCTTATATTCTGAACTGTGAACTTGTGCCAGTGGACTGCAGATGCAGTTGATAAAAGAGAACTTGCTGGAAAGAAGGCGAAACTTGCTGCAGCAGAGCTTGCGAAACTGTCAACTCGCGTTTCTGGTGAGTAGTTGTTGAAGTAAAATACTATGATGTGTGGGACTCCTGTTTAAGGCTCTGCAAATTTTTAAAACGGATCTAGGATTTCAATTCTTGGCGCCTTTGTCTAAAAATTTCAATTCTCTTGCCAGCAAGCATAACCTTGTTTCCTGTGGGTATTACATTAGCTAATCTACGTGTTGCTTTCAGCATTTGTTTCTCTCATGGTAATTCAATTGAAACTTTGACCATCATTCATCTTTTGGTCAATTTAGACCTTGACCTGCGGGATTGATTTTTGTGCATGAAAGTTCTTTTCTTCTATCGTTTTCTTTTTTAAACCTTGTATTGGAGTCCCTTCTGTGTCCAGATTCAGTACATGTGCATTCTGATGAACTTAGTTTTTTTTGGGTTGGGAATTTTTTATGGTTTTTTTTGTTGGTATGTAATGGTTCCAATCTATTACTCCTTGCTATCTGTTATTACCACTTCGATTATCTCACTGTATCTTGGCATTGGTTAATAAGAGGTTGGTTGAAGCTTTGTATTGTGCTGAGGTCTCCAACTCTTGGCATCGGTTCTCATTTTGATTCTTTAACATGGTATTAGAGCTTAGGTTTCAACATTCCAACTGTCATATCTTAAGCTCATGTGAGCAGTGTTCTACGTGTGAGGAGCTCACGTGAGCAGTTTTTGATTGGATGTTTGATAGTGTTTGGTAGTTTTTTTTTGAAAGGCATCAATAATTGTATTGATAAAGGAGTGCTACTCCAAGGAGGAGTAGGACTCAAGAAGAGAGAACAAAAAACAAGAGCAACAGGAGAAAGAGAAACCAAACCGAGGAAGAAAGGTTAGACACAGTTAGCAATTACCCCTAAGGGGTTTACAATCCAATCGCCCCAAGTAGGAGAAAATTTCTTCCAACGGTTTGAAATCCAAAGGAAAGAGAGGAATTGGATGGTAGAGAGAGTTTTTTTGCTAAATCTGAATTATCGGAGAAGACCCTTTCATTTCGAACTTTCCAGATGTGCCAAGCTGAAATTCTGAGGATGGCGTTCCACCCTTGGCTTTGATTCTTGGAGAGGTTCCTGAAACGCGAAACAGATCCCAAGTCTTGAAACAAGTTTGCACCTGAAAAATTGTCCACATCGCACCAGCAGGAGACTAGATTCCAACATGAAATAGCGAATGGGCATGAAATGAGGCAGTGTTTGGTAGTATCCATCTTTCTTTGTTGTAGTGTGAAGAGGAAGTATAATATGAAAAAGATAAAAGATTAAGAAGGAAGTAGTCATCTTCCTTTGTTTTCTTTTTCCTTTGGTTAATTTGTTTACGTGGAATGAGAGAGGAAAAAAAGTTGTTAACGTGGTCTTACTTGCTTTCGCTTTATGCAGATAATGGAGGTGGGCGGTCATTTATTTCATACATTACTGGAAAGGTAGTACCGGTCATTGATTTTTTTTTGTCTTTATTTTTCCTGCCATATTAGTAGCTTAGTATCCGGATTTGTAAAGCAGGGAAAAGGTATTTCTTGGTTCTTAGGTACTCTATTTTTGAACTTGTAAGGAGCATTTTTTTTTTGATAAGTAGGGCAGGGGCAGAGGATGGTGGAGGTGGACTGGAATGCAAGATTTTCAACTTGTGTCCTTAGAACTTAACCACTAGGCATTTCTTTTTCTTTGTAATTCCATTCTTTCAATAGACGTACAAGGCACAAACACACACCTTTCCCATCTGATACAAAAATTAATATAGACATTTTAGAATTTCGCTGGTTTACATGATAAGTCATACCTGACATTTTTCCTTTTTACATTTGTTTTTCTAGGTTTTGGAGAATATTCAAGTGTTCATCAGAAATTTTCACATTCTCTTTTGCGATATGAAATCTGATCTAGTAAGGCTTTTGTTGGTTTTTATTTTTCCCACCGCGTTTAATATTTATGGTTTTCATTTGTTGATTTAATTGTTTTTTTCTTCTTGTTACTGTGTTTGTGATAACAAAGTACTACTCGTACTTAATACGAGCATCATGGTTTGCTCCCTTGATTTAAAATTGCATACAAAAGAAAAAAATTCAAGAGTTTTCTTGAAACTATGGATGTTCAGATACTATTATATTATGGAAAAAAATGTTTAGAGAACTCATTAGCTGGAAATTTGAATTTGAAACTGCATTTTAAAACCGGTAAATGATACGTGGTGTTGCACTTGTGTGGAGAGCATTCGTTGCACCACCGCCGATAGCCACTCTACCGCTCAACCTCATGCAGCCGACGATGGTGTGGGAAGGAGCGGCGATTGACGGGGTGGGAGGGAGTTGCCGGCGGCAGGGCGGGAAGGATTGGCCAGCGACCGGTAAGAGGGTGAGGCCATCGGGAGGGAGCTTGCCAACGGCGTGGTGGGAGGGAGCGGCTTGCAGCGGGTAGGAAGGGGTGGCAGAGGCTGGTGGAAAAGGGTGGCGGCGGTGGGTGAGAGTGATTGGCAGTTGTGGGTGGGAGGAAGTGGTTGTTGGGATTGGGGATGTTGGGATGATGAGTGACCGGGTGAGTGGGACTATATGGGACTATAGCAAGTGATGGTGTGGGGAAGTGTGTGACATATGGGGAAGTATGAGGGCTGGGAAGTGGGATTTATGGGTAATGAGAGGGTGAGGAAGTGGGATTTATGGAAAAGTAGGAGTGTGAGGAAGTGGGAAGTGTGGGGAAGTGGGAAGTAGCAATAGTTCTAAACAATGGGGTAATTATGTAATTTCAGTTGGCTTGATTAAGACTTGCAAGTCTGACAAGCTGAACTTTTCAAGCTTGAGCACGTTTCGTTTATTACAAAAATCAAAATTTTCGTTTATTACACGAACCGAAATTTTGGCTCGAGCTCATGATGCTTGGCTTGTTAGGCTCGATTTGAGCTCATACTCGAGCCAGCTCGCGATCGTCTCAACTCGTTTATTAGCCCTAATCATAACTTGTTAGAAATAGGTAGTATATTATTATTGTTATTTATTAGTTAGTCAACAATGTTGGCTGATGGTTAACTTCCAACTACCAAGGTCACATCCCCAATTTACTATCTACCGCCCCACCTACACTCTTTAATTAAAGTGCTTGTAAATCTGTCTATATTAAGATGTACTCATCAGATGTGAATAATAAGAGTTTCAGATTTCATTCTTCAGTCTCTCTCAATTTCTCACATGGTATCAGAGCTTTAGGTCAGATTTACAGCTTAAATTTTATCTCAGCCTTCATCGCAGAACCTGCTTTTCTAGCCTTCATCGTAGAGTTCTTTGCAGGCCTTCATTGCCATTTCAACAGGACATTAACAAAAACCCTAGTGTTTTTTCTCTGGCCTTACATAGCCAATTTTTTAAGAAAAAGCCCTCTTCAGCCTCTCTCAGAGTGAGAGCAACAACCAAACTCCATCTGGAGAACTTCAGGCCATTCAGCCATTGTCTAGGTTGAATGGAAACAATTATCCTAAAAGGTCCCAATCTGTAGCAAAGGTTTATGAGATGAAAACCAAAATTGCAGCACCCTAGCAGGGGGGGGGGGGAGAGAAAGACCTCCCAAGACTCAATGGCCCTGGTTATAGCCGATGAAAGCAGGATGGGAGACATGTTGGAACCCAACAATCGCGAAGGGTCGCCAATGACGGTGAAGAAGGACCCAAGAACAAGCTGGAATCTCTCAAGACTAAGGGCAGCTCTTTTGCCTCCCTATCTACCTCAGGTATCACTCTTCCCTTAGGTTTACATGCTTCATCTAGAGAATTACGTTGGATATTGGATTCTGGAGCCACTGACCATATGACGTACTCATCCAACCTTTTTTCATCATACACTCCATGCCCTAGCAACAAGAAAATTTCTGTTGCTGATGGAAATCGCATCACAGTGGCTGGGTATGGAGATGTTAAAATAAACACCTCCATCACACTAAAAGATGTACTACATGTTCCTAAACTATCCACAAATCTTCTATCTGTTCATAAGCTGACCCAAGATATGAACTGCTACACTATTTTCTCCTCTTTTCACTGTGTATTTCAGGACCCAATCTCAAAAAAGAAGATTGGGGTTGCTAGGGAGGAGGGGCTCTACTATCTTGACTCTTCAGGTGAAGAAATTCCCAATTCCATGCATGCTAAGAGTGAGACCCTTGAGTCCACTACCAATAAAAAGACAATTTGGTTGTACCATATTCCCTTAGGTCACCCAGCCTTTTCAATTTTGGAAAGTATGTTCCTTGACTTGTTTAAAAATATTGAAAATAAAAATTTCAATCGTGATATTTGTGAACTTGCAAAACACAAATGAGTTTCATATCCTGTTAGTGATAAAAGGTTTCTAAAACCATTTGATTTGATACATTCTGATATATGGGGGACCTTCAAAAATCTTGCATATTTCAGGTGCCAAGTGGTTTGTAAGTTTCTTTGATGACTGTACTAGGGCAACTTGGGTTGTTTTGATGAAAAAAAAGTCTGATGTAAGTACAATTCTCCCTAATTTCTAGAATATGATTGAAACCCAATGTGGAGAAAAAATCAAGAAATTCAGAACTGATAATGTCACAGATTATTTCAACCAAACCTTATAACAAAATGGAGTGGCTGAAAGGAAAAATGGGCATTTTCTACAAACTACTAGAGCCCTTCTTTTTCAAAATAAAGTTCCAAAACAATATCGGGGAGAAGCTGTTCTTACAGCAACTTATAATATAAATAGACTTCCTACGAAAGTCTTGAATAACCAGTCCCCTATTCAGTGTCTGAACACATTTGTTCCTCATCTCAGAACTTCAAATCACTTGATACCTAGGGTGTTTGGATGCCCTGCTTCTGTCCATGTTTACAACAAAGGTAAACTGGGTCTGAGGGCAACAAAGTGTGTTTTTATTTCACAGCAAGAGGAAAACCGTTCCTTAAATAAACCAAGAGGTAAACTGGATCCAAGGGCAACAAAGGTAAACTGTTCCTCAAATAAACCAAGAGGAACTGAGTTTTTCACCCATTGAGATCCCTGCCGTAGAACATGGACTCAGTTTTGATAAGCAACCTGAAATCCAAAATGAAGAACAAGAACGGGAACTTGTTTTTGAAAACCAAACAGAGGTTCAAAATTTTGAAACAGAGGACACTATTAAAAAGCATAGAGATGGGAAATTCTCACAAGTATATTCAAGAAGGAAGGAGCCTGCTCCTGGACCAATGCAACCCCGGACTTCTTCTCCGAGATTAGAAACTGAGGTAACTACATTATCTAATCCCGAACTTTGTGATGATGAGTTCTATCTCCCTATTGCTCTTCGAAATGGTAGAGACAATGCACCACAAAGCCTGTTTATCCCCTGGCCAACTTTGTTTCTCTTCATAGAATGGCCAAAACCCACAAAACATACCTAGCAAACCTTCATTCTATTCCAATTTCAAGTACTCTAGGTGAAGCAGTTTCCAAAAGGGAATGGAGAGAAGCTATGAGAGTAGAAATGGAGGCAGTAGAGCTAAACAAAACCTGGGAGATTACAGATCTACCTAAGGTAAAAAAGGCTGTGGGTTGTAAATGGGTCTATTCTGTGAAACTCAAACCAGATGGAACTTTGGAAAGATACAAGGCTAGGCTTGTGGCTAAAGGGTACACTTAAACCTATGGGATAGATTACCAGGAAACTTTTGCACCTGTGGCAGAAATGTATACTGTTGGAGTTCTATTGTCTATTGCAGCGAACAGTGATCGGGACTTACAGCAATATGATGTGAAGAATTTCTCTCCATGGAGATCTAGAGGTAGAAATATATATGTCAATTCCACCAGGATTCTCGAAAGGGGTTACTCAAAACAAGGTCTGCAGGCTTAGGAAGGCTCTCTACGGACTGAAACAGTCCCCAAGAGCTTGGTTTGGTCGTTCACAGCTGTCATGTTGAAATCTGGGTACACAGGGTCAAGGTGACCATAACTATTTATCAAACACAAACTCAAAGGGGATCACAGCCTTGTTAGTTTGTGGATGATATAATAGTGACGGGAAATGATGAGAAGGAAAAGACTACTTTGAGTCAGTGCCTTGCCAAAGAATTTGAAATCAAAGAACTAGGAAAACTGAAGTATTTCTTGGGGATAGAAGTAGCCCATTCAAAACAAGGGATTTTTATTTCACAGCAGAAATATGTGCTAGATCTGCTAAGAGAAACAAGGAAGATGTCGTGCAAACCTGTTTCTACACCGATTGATCCCAACCACAAACTTGGGACATGAAAAGAAGATCCAACTGTGGACAGAGAGATATCAGAAGTTAGTTGGTAAACTGATTTACCTATCTCACACAAGGCCTGACATAGGTTATGCTGTGAGCATAGTAAGTCAGTTTATGCATGATCCAAGAGAAATACATCTTGAAGCGCTCAACAGAATTCTGCAGTACTTGAAAGGGTGTCTAGGCAAGGGACTTGTGTTCAGAAAAATGGAAATCTGAACTTGGAAGCATATACAAATGCAGTCTATGCAGGGTCAATGGTTGACAGAAGATCTACCACAGGGTACTGCACCTTTTTAGGAGAAAATCTGGTCACTTGGAGGAGCAAAAAACAGCATGTAGTGGCCAGGTCTAGTGCTGAAGCAGAATACATGGCATTAGCTCAGGGCGTATGTGAACTGTTGTGGCTGAAAATTTTGCTCCAAGACCTCAAGATCATGGTGGAGATGCCTATGAGATTGTACCGTGATAACAAATCTACTATTCGGATTGCTCACAATCCAGTACAACATGACAAAACAAAACACATTGAAGTTGACAAGAACTTCATCAAATAAAAACTTGACAGGAAGCTCATTTGCACACCATATGTTCCATCACAAGAACAATTGGATGATATCCTCACTAAAGGACTACCTGGACCAGCCTTCCAAGAGCTTACATCCAAGCTGGGAATGGAAAATCTCCACTTACCAGCTTGGGGGAGGGAGGGGGGGTGGTGGTGTTAGAAATAGGTAGTATATTATTATTATTGTTATGTATTAGTTAGTCAACAATGTTGGCTGATGATTAACTTCCAACTACCCAAGGTCACATCCCTAATTTACTATCTACATCCCTACCTACACTTTAATTAAAGTGCTTGTAAATCTTGTAAATCTGTCTATATTAATATATACTCATCTGATGTGAATAATAAGAAATTCAGATTTCATTCTTCAATCTCTCAATTTCTCACATAACTACTAAAAATATATTTAGAAACTAGGCACTTTAAATTTGTATTTGGATATAAACGAAGATGGTGTGGAAGGGAGTGGCCACCGATGGAGTGGGATAGAGTTGCTGGCAGTAGGGTGGGAAGGATTGGCCAGCGACGGGTAAAAGGGTGAGGCCATCAAGAGGGAGCTTGACACCGGCGTGGTGGGAGGGAGTGGCTTGCGGCGGGTAGGAAGGGGTGGTAGAGGCTGGTGGAAAAAGGTGGCGGTGGTGGGTGAGAGTGATTTGCAGCTGTGGGTGGGAGGGAGTGGTTGCTGGGATTGGGCATGTTAGGATGATGGGTGACTGTTAGGATGATGGGTGACTGGGTGAGTGGGACTATGGCAAGTGATGGTGTGGGGAAGTGTGGGAGACATATGGGGAAGTATGAGGGTTGGGAAGTGGGATTTATGGGTAATGAGAGGGTGAGGAAGTGGGAAGTGTGGGGAAGTGGGAAGTATTAAATGGGTGAGAGTGATTGGCAGCTGTGGGTGGGAGGGAGTGGTTGCTGGGATTGGGCATGTTGGGCTGATGGGTGACTGGGTGAGTGGGACTATGGCAAGTGATGATGTGGGGAAGTGTGGGAGACATATGGGGAAGTATGAGGGTTGTGAAGTGGGATTTATGGGTAATGAGAGGGTGAGGAAGTGGGATTCCTGGAAAAGTAGGAGTGTGAGGATGTGGGGATGTGGGAAGTATTAAATGTAAAGAAGAGCGATAGTTCTAAACAATGGGATCGTTATGTAATTTTAGTTGGCTTGATTAAGACTCGCAAGTCTGACGAGCCGAACTTTTCAAGCTTGAACTCAGTTCATTTATTACAAAAACCAAAATTTGCGTTTGTTACACTAACCGAAATTTTGGCTCGAGGTTGAAGCTCATGATGCTTGGCTTGTTAGGCTCCATTTGAGCTCTAACTTGAGCCAGCTCGCGACATGTTCAACTCGTTTATTAGCCTTAATCATAACTACTAAAAATATATTTAGAAACTAGACACATTAAATTTTTATTTGATATAAACTTGTACAATTTATAAGTTTAAATGTTGTAAGAAAATGTTTTTAGATTAAATGCTGAAAAACAAACGTGGCTAATTTTCTGGGACGGAGGGAGTAAGAAATTGACTATTAAAACTTCTAGATTTCTCCATTCCATATGTAAATCTATTCCAGAATCTCCCATGATTGGTAACCATTGGTAGAAATCGATGGCCAAAATAGGCACTCTTGTAAACCCTATTCCAAAATCTGCCTTAGAAAGTCTACGTATATTTCTATGTACTAACTCCATCCCAAGAAAATTGATACAATTCGACTTTTGTGCTTGTGTTTGACTCAAATTTTCTCAAAAAAGAAACTGTTAAAAAAGTTCAAAAAAATATTTTTAGAAACTTGCCATATTCATTTTTCATTTGCATATAAATTATTTGAATTTATATGTTACCATGATGAAGAAAACATTCATAAATTAAATGCTGGAATTGTAAATGTATCAATTTTCTTGGGACGGAGGGAGTATTAGTTATTTGAAATGAAAGTTTGTTGAGTGGCCTTTAGGATTTCGGTAATCTTTGTCTTTCATCAAAGCTTCAAGACCTACAGAAATTTCTCAGAAGCTGAACAAGCTTTTGGTAACCTATCTCTTAAAAATAGCAGTGCTGGTCTCTGAAGTGAAAAAGCCAGGTTACAAAAGGGGGGGGGGTGAGGGATTGTGAATGTTTAAAGTTCAGCCAGTCTCCTTCTCTTAAAAGTAGAAGTGCTTAATTTGTCAAGTTTAGGCCAATTTAGACCTTTCACTGTGGTTAAGCCTATCCAGTTGTTTCTAGTTCGTTTTGGGTTAGGTGCTTTGACACATCCACTTTTTTGTCCACGTATATCCCCTCACTTATCTTCTTGGTTCCCCTCAAAAACTCTGTGCAAGTTTCTTTGTCAAATTTTGCTCAAGATTTTGGTTTCTAGCTTAGATTAGATGTTGCAAGCATTACAGGATAAGTGAGTAATTTGAAGCTCTATTTCTATTGATATTGATATTATTGATCAACTGGTAGTACTTGTATATGGGATTGTGGCATCATTTTTAACTTTGAGATCCATGTCTAAATTTCGAGATTTGGTGCATGTCAAATTTTTTATCTCATCATCTTCATTCGTCTGTTCAAAGAGTACGTGTTATTGATGATATTTCATTGTTGTTTCTCTTCACCATGTTTAAAAGTGATTTATTTGATCAGTCATTTCACAGGATCAACTTGGTTTTGGTTTGAGGTTTTCCAGCTTGACAATATCAAAGCAAAGTTCTGCTAGGTAAATTTTTTATCTGGCCCGAGAGCCTCCACTTCATAAATTCAACCGTTGATGTTGAGCTGTATCCACTATCCTATCCTAGGGTCTTAGAGTTTATTTAATGCTCAGCTGAAGCTTGAATATAAATTGGTGGTAATGGTTTGGCATTGACTTTTCAATTCTGAAGGCCATCGTTAGGTGCTAGTTGTATCTGCTTTCTGTCTAATCGTCCATATGTTTCAGGTTAAGAAAGGGTCAAGTAAGCAAGGGGATAGAGATTCAAGCTTTTGAAATTTATTGCAGCAGCAAACCATCAACTTTGAATTCTGTGAGCGTGAATGATGCAGAGGACCACATATCTGAATTCCATTCAAGATCCTTCTCTGATGAATTTAAATACTTGCTTGAGCCATTGACGGTATCCATGACTCTTGTGGTATGATATATGCTACTCCCTCCATCTCAATATAATTGCTCCATTTTCACGGGGCATGGAGATTAAGAGAAAGCAGAAGGTGAAGATAAAAAGTAAGATGGATATTTAAATGAGGAGAGAGAGTTAAAAAGTAAGGGTAACAAAATAAAAGAAATATGTAGTGCTTTCTTAAAGAGGAACAAAGCAGTTATTTTGGGACTCCCTTTAAAGGAATATGAGGCAATTGTTTGGGGCAGTGGGTGTTTTTTACATATCAGATGCACACAGCTTTGCTGTGTTTCTGACAATCTTTATTCATCTGTTCTGGTATAAGGCATCTATCTTATCTTCATTAAGCATGGTTAGTTGCTTTGATTTAACTTCCTATGTTCTAATTGGTTTATGAAAATCAAGGAATAGATGGTTGGGCTTATTTAGTGGAGACTAATACGTGCACTTGCATAATATAAATATGGTTTGACTTAGGAGATGGCTAACAAGGAAAGGAAGACTTAACTTACTTGGAAAGATTTAGTAGAGAGGGATATTGCCCAAGCTTGTTGTTCTTGTTGTTATTCTATCAACATAAACACCCAAAATTTTCGAAGTTATCCATCAATTTTCTGTTTTCGTCACGAATTTAATATCCTTTTGCCAACTTTCAACATGTCTGAGTTTAACATGTATGTTTCAGTAGTTTGTGGTTGTCCTTTCAAAATGTTTTTGTTATAATTGTGTAACTTTTTCTCGAAGGGTTAGCAAGTAGTATGTTAAAAAGATACCGTCCCAGCAAAATTGATACGTTTCCTAAAAAAGAAACCTTTTCACACCAACTTTACCTTATTACCATCCATTTCCCTTCACTTAAAAAGCTACTTTTGTCTAATATGCCTACTTTACATTTTTACACTATTTTTACCCTATAGTCAATAATATTCCTTAATCTTCGTGCCCATTCAAATGTATTATCTTTGGTTGGACGGAGGGGGTTATTTTTTTAGCATGTGGATAGAAAAATGTTGCATGCAATAGTAATTTATTTTCGGTAGATATAATGTTGCAAGTTAACAAGTGAAGGATATGTGAGATCGAATAACAATCAATCATCATCATACTGTAATTTAATCCCAACCATGTCGGGGTCATTGACCTGAAGTTTATAGAATACATATTCATACAAAAACATGCAAAGTTTTACGTTGGATAGCTTATATGTCGCATCCTTCTTGCAAAGGAATAATGAGATAAAATTCCAAAACTGTAATCACCATGGATTTTCTCCACTTACATGGACAGTGATGAGTTGAGATATAAATCAATATTTAATTATACCATCTAACACAAATGTATTCATGTACATTATTTTCCCAAAATATTCTGATTTAAAATCCTCTTTGACTTTGAATAATCTTGAATGTTAGCTAATTGGTATGTCATGAAGGAAATCATAAATGTTTCCATTTTTGAATCAGCAATTCTTATGCTAACAGGTTCACCTATATGATATTTATCAAGAGGGTGATAATTGGGCATATTATTGGGAAAATGCTTATTAGGCCCCTTCAATTGGTTTATTAAGAGATCTGGACTAGGGGTGAGTTTGAGCCGAGCCGAGCCCGAGCCTAGCAAGTTCGAGCTCGGGCTCGTGAAATTCGGGCACGGCTCGAGCTCGGTTCGAACTCAATCGAGCCCGATAATTCTAGCTCGAGCTCGTTAGGTTCGCGAGCTCGGTTAGGCTCAATTCGGCCCCAACACTGAGTAAACGAGCTCACGAGCTCGTTAGGCTCGTGAGCTCGGTTAGGCTCATATCCAAAGGGTAGTATGGTAATTTTAGACGAGCTCGTTAAGGCTCGCGAACCCTTACGAGCCGAATGTTTCGAGCTCGAGCTCGGCTCATTTATTATTCGAACCTCAAAACCGGCTTGAGCTCGAGCTCGAGGCTCATGAGGCTCGGCTCGTTAAAGCTCGAGCTCGAGCCTAGCTCGGCTCGGCTCGAATGGTTTCACACCCCTAATCTGGACATGTTGGTGAAAGCAGCCCCACTGCCAGTCATTCGAAAGCATATTTTTCACTTATTCCTGTAAATGCGCTAAACCCATGTGCTCACTTGTAGGTTGACAAGGCAGAAAGACTTAACAATGATTTGCCTCAATACTCAGTCACCTCAAAGTTACCTGCTTTTGTAAGCCTTCTTCGCTCGAATGCTAAATGGATTTAATGTTTAATTCTTTCCTGGTGGTTTACAGTTCTTGTATATATTTTCATAAGGTCGTGTCTTTGACTGAGGTCCAATTGCGGCATATTTTACTCCTATCAGACTACCTGTGCACAACTCAGCTAAGGGCGAAGTAAGTTTAATACTACTTTTCAAGAAGTGTGTATATTGGTATCATTGCAACAGTTTAACATGCTACGTAGGCAGCTTTAGTCAGGTCCTTTATGTATGTCATGGCAATTTGGCTTTACTAGCGGCTTAATTCTTGATACAGAATGGTTCTTGCTGTTGATGGTTTAGTGACCTTTTCCTAGTGATGTGGAAGAGTTTGGTTTGTCCTGTTTCCGTGGTTGGATTTCAGGACCATCCTTCCTTTGAGGGGGTCAAAATGTGATGCATTTTGTGCAGATTGCATATCTTCACTATATTGTGCGCTTGGTGGGAGCAGGATTCCCGGATTTTAGGAGGGTAATTGGTGTGAGGATGTAAAGATTGAATTTTAACAAGCATAATTTTGTTGGTCACGAAAATCTTAAATTCCAGTACTCCCTCCATCCTTATCTAGTTGTTACATTTGATTATGGAGTTTAAGGAGAGTAGAAAACTTTGAGAGCTTTCCAAATTTACCTTCAAAAGAATATAGTTAAAATACTTAAAAGTTTGGTTAAAATACTTAAATAGGGACGAAGAGAGTATTTGGTTAAAATGAATTTGAGCATAGGCATGTGGGAGAGATGGAGCTGGGCATGAGTTGATGCGGCGCAAGTGATTCCTTTTCTGATATTCCTGATGGGGACTTTTAAGAATTCTTTTCTTGGGGTAGCCAGATTACTAACCATGCAAGTGTGTGTTGTGTTACTAGGTAAACTAAATTTCTGATACTTCAATCAAGATTTGTGCCAAACATGTATCTGACTATTTTATTGTTTTGAGTTCTAAAATAATCAAGCAAGCCAAATGCTACTATTGTGACATAATTTTTCTAGTTTGTGTGCTTCTGGTTTCGTTGTTAAATATATGTTTTAACTTAACCTTTTTAACCCTAAAATACACGATCAAACCAAATGACCCCGTATTCTGACATAGTTCATCTGGTCTCTGTGCCTATGGTTTTGTGAAAGGGCTTTTTTAACAATAAGGTCTGTGCCGACTTTTGTGTATGTGTGGACACTACATGCACGTGCGCACACATACACATGCATGCATACATACATACATGCATATGTACATGTACATTACTTATACATTGGGTTTTTATTGTGTGTGGGTGTTTGTATGTTAGATATGTTCTACAACCTTTCATGTTTTGTCGTTTCTCTTCTTTTTATTTTTCTTCTTTTTTATCCACATTATAAATCAAATTTAATGAAAAAAAACATAAAATATATATTTAGAAAATTTAGATATCAAATTATATGTATATACAGTTGTAGAGGAAATTTCACAACTATTCATTGATATGGATTTTGGTGGATTTAGATATCAAATTATGCGTACACACAATTGTAAAGGAATTTTAAAAACTATTCATTGATATGGATTTTGGTGGGGATGTGGGTGATTTTATGTTATCTATGTCCTCTATTTTGTGTTTTGTTATTTTTTTCCTATTTTTTTAGAGCATAACTCCCTCATTTCCTTTTATTTCTATGTTTTTTTGCTCAACAACCTCAAATGTTTATAAGTTGATCTAATGAGCAATCCCCATACTATATTAAAATATTTTTAAAAATCCAACCTCCTGAATGATTGTGTGTTTTTGTGCGGACAATTCTGCAACAGTCCTACTACTTTTTTAAAAGAATTCATAACAAACCTAAACCCTCATCCATTAATTACGTAAAAAGTTTTTTTATTGTTCATTCATTCGGGTATAAACCTAAATTTTGCACACCTCAATCCATTTTTAGTTTTTAATTTGCGTATAAGCCTAAAATTTTGCACAGCTCAAAATAATGTATAATAACAAATTGAATTGACATATGCTAACTTTTTATCTTTATTACCAAATTAAATGCATTTTACATGTAAAATTTTATTTCAACTTAAAAAAAATTTTCGCCGCGGATTAGCTTTAGAACCTAATATATATATATATATATATGTATGTATGTGTGTGTATGTATGTATGTATATTGTATTTATATATGTATGTAATAATTGTTACATGTCTTGTTAAGGGTTCTCTCTTAACATGTAAGCATTTTTTTGGCAGAACTAATCAGTCAATTAAGGTAGAGGTAACTCTTTGCTACATTTGGGTTTAATTGTTTCATCCGTAAACTTATGTACTAGCTTTTGTCCATTTTACTTGGATGCATCGTTATGAGCAAACTAAAATACTCCCTCCGTCCGCAAAACATTATCTTATTTGACTTTGCTGTTTCAAGGTTCAATATTTGACTCAAATTTTAACAAAGATTAGTGAAAAATTTCAAAAAAAATACATAGAAAATTTAGATTGAAAATGTTGGTACACATACGAATTATGGAAAAAATATCATAGATTAAATACGGGTAAAGTGCACTCATGGTCCTGTAACTTTAATTATTGTACCACTACGGTCCTGTTTTAACTTTTTGTACCAATAAAGTCACGTTTTTAAGTTTTTTCTTCATCCATAGTCCTTTTCTGTCCATTAACCGTTAACTTTAACGGATTTGTGAGAAAAATGATAAAATCAGCAACTCAATTGTTTTTAAAAAAGTTATTTACACCATAAGTTTTAAACTTAATCATTTAGGCACCCTAATCAGTTTTAAACTTCACTTTAACCCAAATGTTTTAATTAAGCCCAGCAACACTCAGCCACCGTTGGGCTGCCGCCGACCACCGCCGCCACCGCCACCGCCACCGCTAGACACTGCCGTAATATGACGGGAACTAAAAACAAATAGCCGAGAACGTAGATCGAGGCCTAGGACCTCAGGATCCTGGCCCAAGGCCGGCGAATTGCGGCCCAAGACCTACGAATCGTGGCCCTAGGTTGCGATTCGGCGGCCCTGGGCTGGGATCCGGCGGTCCTAGGCCCTGATCTACGTTCTCAGATATTTTTTTTTAGTTTCCGGCATTTTCTAGTAGTGTCCGGCAGTGGCGGCGGCCCGACGGTGACTGGGTGTTGTTGGGCTTAATTAAAACATTTGGGTTAAAGTGTTAAGTTTAAAACTGTTGGGGTGCCTAAATGGTTAAGCTTAAAACTTAGGGTGTAAATAATTTTTTTTTTTAAAACAATTGAATTGCCGATTTTATCATTTTTCCCACAAATCCGTTAAAGTTAACAGTCAATGGATGGAAAAGGACCACGGATGAAGAAAAAACTTAGAAACAGGACTTTATTGGTACAAAAAGTTAAAACAAGACCGTAGTGGTACAATAATTAAAGTTACTGGACCGTGGGTGCACTTTACCCGATTAAATACCGTGAAACTGTCAAAACAAATGAGAATCTTTTGCGGATGGAGGGAGTACTGTAAAATAGATATATTCAAATCAGTTCATTGACTGTATAAACTTCATGCCACCGACTCAACATTGTTGGGATTAAGGTGTAGTATTATGATGATGATGATGTAATACTCAAGATTTATTTTCAAAGACATAGATTTTAGAGCAATTAACTTATTTTTTCATCCAGATACGGACGTTATCGTCCTAAGGGATCTTTTGCGTTGAAAAAGGGCAATGGTTGGCAGAAGAGGTGGTGGCTTTATGCCCAAAGTTCTATCTTGTCTGATGTCCGCATGAAATTAAAGAAAACTTCATTTAGATGGCTTGGAGAGCGGTTGTAAGTTCTGTTTCCATCTATATTTTCATTTAAGGTGTTATTCTTGGTTATTCGTACTATTTGCTTGTTAGGGGGGCTGAAGATTTTGCCCTTTGTCTTTGTTCTGTCTTTCTGTTTTTGTCACAGAATATAGCTTTTTGGTTTTTGGAGCTTCATGTCTTGATTAGATTCGTTTAAACTTTAAACAATTTTAGCTGTATTTCTTATTTCTGAGCAGTCTTCTTCATTATCCCTGTTTTGCTTTCTTCTTCATTAGTCAGGAGTAGCGGTTATTTATTATAGTTGCCCTTTAAAATTTCAAAGGAGCAAACTTTTCATCATTTCAGGAATAATCGCCGGAAGTATGTTAATATGTACATGGCAAAGTTAGAGTTTCTTTTGCAAGACCAGGTAAGTGATTTGGTTTGTGTTGATTATTATGCCTGAAGAAATTTGATCTTATTTTATTTCGCATGCATTTCCTTCAACATCGATACATGCATGTCCTGGCAAAGGTTACTAATTTGATAAAGAGATATGGTAGTTGGCCACTGTCCTCACACCTAGATCTAGGCTTCATCCCGCTGTACTGTTTGAGAGAATTTAGCTGTGTAGGAAGGGATTGAGATTTTACTGGACCGGAGGAAATTAGCCGGCTGAGCATTTTAACATGAAGTTTTTTTGCCCCTGAGAAGAAAAGATTCGTTAAATTTCATGCTATGGATGAACTTTCTTATTGGTGTTAGTGCTGGATGCTAGTAGTATGAACAGAGTCTGGAGGTCATTTACAGTGAGGAGCAGTTTAACCTGAACTGATCTGATAATCTCATCTTCATTAGTTGCTGAATATTTTGGAAACTGAGCTAGTACCTAAGGTGGCTTGTTCTCATGGCATGCAGGGTTTAGTTAGATGTTTATTTTTTAGCTTTAGAAAAAATGTACACATCTTGTAAATAATGAATCCTTACAACGGTGTGCTACATCTTAGTCTTAATAGGTTGGTGCTGTGGAGTTTCTGGCATTGTTTGTTCACCGCGTAAACGAGATTTTGGAAAAGTGAAACTGCAAAATGAAAATAAACAATTCTTAGGTTGGAGACCTTCAATTCAAAATGAATGGCAATGTTTCATCTTAAATTATTTTTCGGCTGTAGAAAGTAGAATAAAGTGAAACCCTGTATTCGCTGAACCATTTTAGAGCTTTAGATGTTCAAATCTTCTGCAAAAGTGTGCAGCTTTTTTGGAACTTCTGATGTTAGCTGTTTGGATAGCTTTTGCACATGCTTCAGATTGCTTATGTGCAGCTTCATTTTCTATGCCCATCCATCAAAAATGTCTTTAGAGTTATTTTAATGCATTTTGATGCTCTGCACATTGGTTTGGGCCCCTTTTGTGTTTTTGGAAACTGAAACATGGGTTATCATCTCTTCTGGAACAAAAAATCAGATGCACAATATTGGGAATGTTGAGCGCATGGTAAATTGCAATCCTAATATGCGCGTGGATCATACATTACCCGTTCTTGATTTTGTTGTGCATTTTGTTTGCAAGAATTAGCCAATTCATGAATCAGTCTTTCAAGAATTAGAGAAGATGGAGAAAGACCATGATGCTGATGACATCTTAAGTTACAGATCTGCTGCGGAAAGTGAGATGCAGGTATTAGATAATGCTTATATTCTCTCAGATTTGACTTGATATATTTAGTGTTAATTTGAGCGCTTTTGTTTTGTTTTCATTTGCCTAATGATTACCAAACATGCTCTATTGTATCTGATATTTTTGCTTAGCTTCATAGTTCCTTATTTGGTGTTGCTACAGGACATTTTATCCAGCTCTTCTAAATCCAAGATGCCTGTAGCAAAGTTTACCAAAGATGCTCCATCATCCAACAAGTCTCGGGGATGGCTGAACTGGTTATCTCGTGGAATGCTTGGTGCTGGAGGAACCGATGACTTCAGCCAGTTCTCTGGTGTGGTAACTGATGAAGATATACAGGTGGTTGCATCTTCCAATTGTTTTTCTCTTGGGAAGCTAGTGTGCTATTCCTTATTTTGCACTGTAATCTGCTCCATTTTTTGGGGTGCTCTTTCAGGATATCTATGAGGCAACAAACTTCAATCCACATGCCTTGCTTGCAGATAAGTCTGATCGCAAAAGCAAGATTTGTACACTTGCAATTGAGTTCATCGTTCACAAGATATCTTTGGCACTATATAGCATGTACGTCCAGTCAGACTTGCATCTACATTTGCTTCTCGGTTTATGTATCTTTTGGGTCATGGGATGTGGCGGAGTGGGGTTTTTAAGTCATTGCTTGCTTCTTCATTCTATGAGGCATGAGTATCTTGGTCAAATGAAGAAATTTTTTTTGCATGGCATGTGTGCTTCAAGTGATGGAAGACACTTCTGTTTTCTCTTTGAATTCCAATTTCCGAATATACTTTTGGGTTATTAACAACCCCCCCACCCCGAGGTTTGCCCTAATATTTAGTTTCCCCCATTGATTTGAGAAATCGTCTAAACCCACCTGAGGTTTCGTCTAATATACAGCTTCCCTCCTACTCTAAATTCCGTTTTTATTTCCGTTAGATTTTAGATTTATTTACAAATAATGGACCCAAACTTTTTAACTCTTAGACAACTTTAACCTCAACTTTTTAATTTTACCTCTGTAACCCCACCCTTCACATCTCCTGTCTCCCTAGCTCTCCCTAACAATTCCTGATGCCGTTGCAACCGCCCACCTTACCAGAGCAACTGCACCACCCGTCGGCCTATTCCCTAAACCCTCACCACTACAGATCCTCGCCTCCCCCAATGGCTCCGCATTTGGAGAGGTGGCTCAAATATGGAGATTTGGAGCTCTGCGATGGTCGCTGGGTGGGTGGCATGGAGAGAAGGGGTGCGGGCGGCGGGTGGTCAGCGATGGTCGCAAGGCCGTTTAGTTTTGGAAAATTTTCCAAGTAACCTGTTCCATTTTTTCTTTACAAAAGTTTGAAACTATAACTAGTTTTTAGGTGGTGGAAAACATTGTTTTTGAACTTTAGAAAACTCAAGAATTAAGATGAAAATTTTCCAAAAGGTTTTTCATTTTAACACACGAGTTCTCCAAAGATAAAAATAGTGTTGAAAGGTTTTCTTAATAGGTAATGTTCCATGTTTTCTAGGACAACCCTAAAAGGAATACAGGCCGTGTCTTCTGGGAAGAAGGGAGTAAAATTTAGTGTATACTAATATTTTGTGTTAGGTAGATAGTTAGTTTCTGGATTTCCTTTGTAGACTTCAAGTTATTTGGCTTGCAAAGGCTGCACCCACCCATTTGGGATGGGAAGGCAAAATACGTTACAATTTGTCCTGTTTTTTTTGATCAGCAAAATGAAAACTTCTATATTAATAAAGAAAAAGAAACAGATCAATCCCCTTCCCCTGAGGAAAGGAAAGAGGGGAAGATAGTTGGGATGGGAAGGCAAAATACGTTACAATTTGTCCTATGTTCTGTCTTATATTTGCTGTTTGTTCTGGAGCTACTCTATAATTTATGGTAAGGTTTCTTGAGTTGCATATTGAATTTTTAGTCAACATTTTGCGGTTAGGTGACCATGAATATGCCACAATGTTGCAGGAAAACTAGTCAAGAAATTGCCAAATTTAATCTGCATGGGGCAGTCATGGAGTGTAAGCTTCATAATGATTCTGCTACCATGTTTGCTTCCGTAAGTTCTGCAGAAGTTGTGTGTCCATATGATGGCAAAGTCATTCTTTCGTTGCCAAAGGTTTGTTGTTTACAGACACTTCTCTTTTTGTTTGCATTAAGTGCACTGAATGTTATAAGCTTTACCATTTTTTCCCCTAGATTTGGAATCTGTAGGTTCTCGTTTGCACAAGGGAAATGGATTGTGAAAGGAAGTTATCTTGATATATGTTAATTTAATCACCTTGTTATAGTTGTCATTGCCCAAATCTCTGTAACTGCCTGCTCTCTTACACTAGTAGTTATGCGTGATTGATCAGATGCAATCATATTGGTAACGGTAGTATGCAATGGAATGTTGTTGGCGTGGAGTGAATCTCTGATTCCTAGATGGTTGAGTTCTAGTGGATGTTTTATCCCAATTTTATTACTGGCATGACTAAGAAAATCCTAGCGATTTTTGGTTGCTGTTTAATACTCCATAGCTCTTCCTTACCTTCTTCTTGCAGTCACATTTGGAGAGAAGTGGCGAGACTGATAAGCCTATGTATAAAGTTCAAGTGGATCTGTCTCCGACAGAAGTTGAATTGTCAGTGCATGTAATTGTACTTTCATTTCCTTTAATTTTTGTTTGAATTTGTAACAAATTCTACTCTTATTATTAGTGTTATTTCTTTGATATTGTCTATACAATGAGATGATCTTAGTTACATGTCTGATGTTAATCTTCATCTGTCTTGTTAGCTATTGCTGAAATAGATTTCTCAATATCAATTTTGTAATAAAAAAGGTACACATATTACTATTTTTTGAATCATTATTACATATATTTATTTTTATTTTTATTTTCCTTTTTTGGTCCGGTACAAAAAACATGTCAATTTAAATGTTTCACTTCATCGTATTCTCTCAAGGTGGTCTTGTTAGGAAGAGAATTTGTATGAACCCTCCCACTTTGTTCTGTTGAACTGGAATATTTTCTCAACTTTGTAAATGACCTTTAACAAAACCTATTTAGAAAGAAAAATGTCTTAAACAATTTATGGACACTACGAACTTTTGCAACATTCTTTTCTTTAGTTGTAAGCTGTTTTTTTGGGTTTTTATTTGATTTAATGCAAGTGTAAAAATGATAAAGGAAACCTATGTTTGCTCTATTCCGCTCTATAAAAGTCACCCAAGATGATAACATCTTACGCTGTGAAATTCTTCCTAGAATTAGCTGTTGGGTGAGAGCTGTCAAAGCATTGACCCAACTTTGCTCATATAAAAGTGCAATTCAACATGATGTCTGATACACATCGTCTTTATGCAGGTTATTTTTGAATCAGTTCATGTTTCTTGTGAGCCATCATTTCTTCTGGATCTTTCAGAATTTTTCAGTGTTTATCAATCTGTTGAGTCTCATCATGACAGGGTAAGTATTTAGCCATCAAGTTTGTCAAGTTTCTTCTCTAATTGTATTTACTCCATTTGTATAATTGTATGGTGGCTTATGTTTGTTCTCTGCCTGTTGCTATGTTGGCAACTGAATTTTCAGTTTTCTTGACAAGGTCTATTTTTTAGCCATCAGTAGCGAATCAAGGGAGCTAACTTTATCAGTTACTGCCTTCCAATGGGTGCTTTCTGCTTACTGTATGTATTGACGGTGAACTTTGGACTAGTTAGCTGCTTCTCAAAAAGAGAAATAGTTGGGAGAAGCTCTTTTTGTTCCTCATTTCCTCTTGAAGTTTTGGATCTTTTTAAGAAAGACAAGCAAGTAAACTTTAGAGGGTAGGAAGTTGATCATTCTTATAGCCTAAGCTTCCTGGGACATTCAGGTGCTGTTTAGTTTAGCTCCTTTCATAAACACTTGAGCGTGTAGTTTGTTTTAGGGAGGCAAAAGACTTTTTTTATTTTTATTTTTAACTTCAGAAATATTTCATAAATTTTGGAAAACTCATGTGGTAAGATGGAAGACTTTGTTTTGGATGTTTCCACTTTAACACATGGGTTTTTTAAAATTCAGAAAACAAGGTTTTTCATCCCTAGAAACAAGTTATTCACTCAAACATTTATCACAAGAAAAATATCCAAAACTAAACTTCCCCAAACTTCAATTTTAGGACATGAGTTTTTCAAAGTTTGTAAAAAGTCCTCTGCCCCCCATTGAAACAAGCTACACACACACATTACTGTATCAAAGTTGGAAAAGGATTTGGAAAAAATTCATACTAAATGGCCCCCCGAGTCTTTTAGCATCTAGCTTGTTGACATTCTTTTCTCATTTTATCTACCTACACACACACACACACACTACATTTATCACAAGAAAATTGTTAATTTTCTTTTTAATATCCAAAACTAAACTTCCCCAAACTTTTCAATTTTAGGACATAAGTTTTTCAAAGTTTGAAAAAAGTCATCTGCACCCCGTTGAAACAAGCTACACACACACATATTACTGTATCAAAGTTGGAAAAGGATTTGGAAAAAATTCATACTAAACGGCCCCCGAGTCTTTTAGCATCTACCTTGTTGACATTCTTTTCTCATTTTATCTATATATATGTATGTATGTATGTATACTTTCATATCGAAAGTCTTTGGCATTTTATTACAACCACATTCTAATAAGGGTACATTCTACCTTTATAAAAATTACATTGCGAGTGGTGTATCAGACAGTCTTTCTGCTTTCTTTTTGTAGCTGTAGTCAATCTAGGTTTTGACACCCAATTGTTTGTTGGTGCTGTTGTTGTCATTTGCTTGCGAGTGAATGGTTTAATATGTTGCTCGTTAGTCATGCATAGCTTGAGCAGCGCATCGTTGAATGTCATAGTGTTCGATTTTTATGTTAAAGGTATTTTATGATTCTATCTTCGTTATTCTAAAATTTGACTTGTAGCATGAAATTTTAATGAAATACAAACAAGCAAAAAAAGATAAAAATGAGATTTTATTTTGTTTAGTATTCGAAATATGCTAACAGGCTCACTGTCAGACAAATATAGGAAACAATCATACTTTGTACAAATAAATTGCTTATAGGTACTTCTGTATCATTTAAACAAATAAATTTTCCCAACTTTCTTAGCACTTGGACGTCTCATGGATTATTTTTTTAAAAAGTAACATTGTGAGTATCTTACAGAATTTGTGACCTAGTAACTACACGTAATACACTCCGTCTCAAAACTTTTGCAATATTTTCCTTTTAGGGGTGTCCCTTATCTTTTGAAACATTTCCCTTAATAATGAACTTCACTCTATTACCCGAATTTTAGTTTTGATTCCATCAATTCTACACACCTTCCAATTATGTCTACTTTCACTTTTAATCAATTCTACACAATCTTCAACATTTTTAAAGTATTTTAATTATATATTTCTTCTAAAGAGCAGAAATGGAAAGTCATAGAAAGTTTTTACACACTTAAATCTTTGTGTCAAATACAAATGCTGCAAATTTTTATGGACGGAGAGAGTAATAAATTACATTTACCTTTCGACTTTTCTTACTATTTGCACTTTTCGAACCCCATGTTCTTCAATTATACACTTAACCCCCTTTCTCTTTACACTATCCAACCTTAAGTTATGAAATCCTATACACTATATAATGGGCATCTTATAGTAATTTCCATCTGCCCTTTATTTCTTTTCATAGTTACCATTTTAAACTATAAGTCTCTTTCAATAAGTAAAAACAACAATTTGTAGACGTTGAATGGTTTTTTAGCCTTTAGAATAACAGCTTAAATTTTTTGGAGCATGGTTATTGAACAATTTAAATTAGGAATTCAGAACTTGTTGAACAGTGTCAAAAGAAGAAGGGTGCCAAAATATTAACATGTATTTTCAGATTTGTTTGAAGAGAACTAGAGCCGTTTCCTGCTAGTTGTAGCGTAATAAACATTAATCTCTCAATTGTCTAATGACCAGAAAATTTCATTTTCCAACATGATATTCGTGTATGTTTTTCCCTACTATCTCTTTACAGATAATCTTTTGCTGTAGGTTCTGCTCTCTCTTAATGGGATTGAAGATGCTAAGTCTCGATTGGCGGCAAAAGTGAGGTGATTCTTATGTGTTCGGGGTATTTGTGTACATGTATGCATATGTGTAGACATTCCCTTGGCTGATCATGTGCATGTTTACACTTCCCATAATGACAGATATGCTCAATCAAGTAACAAGAAATTGACATGGGATGTCAATGTTAGCAACATAATCATCAATTTCCCTTTTGGAAATGCTGTTCAAGGACAAAATGCAATGGTAATGAAATGTTCTCCTACCCAAAGCACCCATTTGGTAGCTCTTGTCCTTTATCTCCGTGATAATCATGATTGCACCTTGAATGTGATGAACTTAACTTCATACCACTGGAATAGGACCTAATTCAGAAACCTATTTTTTTTAAATAAAAAAATGATGTCAACTTTGGGTAAGAGTAGGAGACTAAAGGAGGAAAAAAATGACTTAAAAGGAATCTACTTTTATAAACTACTCCCGTCGTCCCTGAAAAGTTGAACACATTTCCCTTTTGGGTTGTCCCAGAAAAATGGGTAATTATCAAAAACCCACCCTGAGGTTTGTCATATGCTCCACTTTCCCCTCGCATTTTCGAAATTCTCAAAAGAACCCCTCGAGGTTTGATCCGTTTATGATTCTGTTAGTTTTTAAGATTTAATTACGGAAATTGCCCCTAAACTATTCTAAACCTAACAAAACTACCGTACTTATCCTATAAGTTTACAATTTCACCCAACCTCATCATCTCAGCCCACACCTTTCTCGAAACTTGCCGGCCAACCGCCCAATCGAAGCCACCGACCGCCAAACACGCCGATCTCATTGAGGGCTGCCGCGGGCGAACCCTAGGGCTTGCCGCATTCGAACCTACCACCGCCGCAAGCGAACCCTGGGCCGCTCGCGGCCGCCCGCGAGCGAACCGATGGCCGACTTGAACGAACCTAGGGCCGCCACGAGCAAACCTGGGTTGCCGCAAGCACGCCTCGGGCTGTCGCGAGTAAGCCAAAGCCGCCATGTGCACGATATTTGGCGGGATCGCGGCCGCTCTGCACATTTTGCTGGGACTCCGGCACTCGCCCGCAGCCGTGCGATTCTATTTCGTGGCGGTCAGCGGTAGTCGGAGGTATTCTGGCTGTGGTCAACGGGCTGAGTTGAGGATGTGGTGGGTGGGTTGGGTGAAAATGTAAACTTGTTAAGTTTGGGTAAAAGTTGATAGGGTTAAAAAACTTAGATTCAATTTTTGTAATTAAATTGAAAACTCTAAGAAAAATAAACGGTGTTAGGGTTCAGGCCGGTTTTTATACAATTTTCCAAACCTCGGGTTTTTTTTTTGAGAATTTCGAAAATGCAACGGGGAAAGTTGAGAATATGACAAACCTCGGGGGGGTTGATAATTACCCCAGAAAAATCGATCACTTTCCTTATTCCTAATACTTCTCGGTCTGAAAGTTACTAGACTATCCCCATTTTATCTTTACTTTTTCTACCTCGTTTTTTGTGCACTTTCAACTAAAGGGTAAAGAGGTAAACATATGCAAAAGTCTCACATTCACCTTAATTTCTGCACTGAGTCAAACCCTTCAACCTTTTGGGACGGAGGGAGTATATAGTTTGGCTCGTTTTTCTTGACCTCTATTGGCACTCCCCTTTCATGTATGTTAGAAGACTAAGTATTTATATCCTACCTAATTACCCAACTCCTATCTCCCCAACTACAATCTACCTCCATTATTGTCTCTTGTAATCTCCCTATATAAAGGGGTGATGTCTTAATGCTAATAAAATAAGATCTTTCAGCCTCTTTTAATATTTTCTTAGTCTGATGCATATTAACAATGTAGAGCATACATCTCATAAGCTCTAAGCTCTTTATTTGAGACCCCTCCAAAGCCTTGGTAAACAAATAAGCACGTTTGTCTTTTGATTTGAGATATGGTATTGAACAATCAATCAACCTTGTAACGGGAATTGACTAGAGCAATTATCTCAACTCATTTCCATCTCATGATACTTTCCATGAAAGTGGAAAAACCTATGATGATACGAGTTGCGACAGGAAGGGCATCTAGTGTAGAACTTTTCCACTATGCTTCTGTATGAATTTATAGTATTAACTAATTTTTGACAATTAATTGCCACAATAAATTTCATGCTACCGGCCCCAACGTAGTTGGGATGAAGGCAAGGTATTAAATTTCGTACCGGCTCGGCTGGTATCTTGGTATCGTTCCGGTACCGGCCGTGAAACGATACTAATTCTCCGATTATCGTATCATCTCCAATCTCGGCCTGTTCCGGATGTCTGGGTCATCTCACCATACCGGCATACTGCAAGAAGCAAGAAAATTGGGATGGTAGAAGGATCTGGAGCTGGACAGATACAGATGGAGGAGACGAGGTTATGGCGTGCCGGAGTGATCGACCAGTGGTGAGATTGGGGAGGGGTATGGTAACGATGAGGAGAAGTACTGCTGATTTTGTGGTTCATCTACCGGCTGTTCGTCAATCGGTCGTCGTTCGTCCGTTCTTGGCCATCGGCGATCACTTTGTCTCAAACAAGGTTGTTAAATGCGCGCCTAGAGCGCGCTTGGCTGGGTCGGTCGCATTTTGCATCGGAAGCGGCTCTTAATCTATTAAATATATCTATATAAGCACATGGTATTTGGTGCTCTTAATCTATTAAATATATTTATATAGATATATAAGCGCCTAGTGTTTTTGACAAAAGTTTAAGAAAGGCTCTTAATCTTAAGTGTTTTCCTGGTATTTTTTTCCTCGTATCTTCTCACAATCTATTCCGTCTATCATATTGAGCAGGTAGTGGAATTTGGATTTCGTATCTCCGCTTTGAAGCCTGATCTTGGTCAACTTGGCTCCAATGCTAGTGGATGCTTGGTACTGGAAAACTTGTTGAATGCCCCCCTGACTTCTGATTTGTTGGTTGGATTTCAAATACAAGATTTGTATGACTATTTTGAGCTTAGTATATGCGATTTTGAGGTAAAATTTCTGTTAATTTGTTTATTCTGTTATTGGTTTAACTTTAGTTTTGAACATATACATGTATGATTTGTAGATGAGGCTTATGATGTCTTCTCAAAGGACTTGTGTTATCGATAAGTTTACTAGTTCCGTGACCTATGCTCGTTGCCTGATTCCCTATGAGGCAATCCTCAAACAGTTTGAGGTATTTTTAGTGTTTTAGATTTATAGATTTGTGCATAATCAGTTATTTTGCCCTTTTGTTTTCCTTTTAAAACATTGCCCTTTTGGTTTCTGATGCTTCAGCATTTCTTTGGGACTAAGGGCCTTTTGACATTTACTTGGTGTCTGCTTTTTGGCGCTTCTGCTTTCTGGCTGTTCTTGCTTTTGGATGATTCAGAAGCTCATTTATTTGCTACTTCAGTTTCTTTAGAAATTTTGTTCTTCCACATACATATTTTCCAGTCTTTTTCTTTTCTTTGTTTGTTTATTGGGGGGTGGGGGTACTAGTTGTATCAGCATTTACTGCTTTTTAAATATGCGTCATGAGACCTGGTTTTGGAACTGTTATGTGTTCTTTTTCTTCGGCCCTATTTAGTTGGAATTAAGCCATATATATATGAAGAATTTATTTGTAGTTTACTCGAACATAGATAAATATACGTTTAAAATAGTAAATTTAGGTAAGTCGATAATGATTTCTCAAATTTTAATCACATAAATGGCTTAATCCAATTGATTAAGTAATAGATGGCTCAAGCTGCTTAATCCATTGGATTAAGCCATTTTTGTTGATTAAATTTTGAAGATTCATCCTCGATTTAAATAACTTAACTATTTTTAAATGTGTATTTATCTAGTTTTAAATAAACTACAAAGAAAATTTTCATATCTAAGTTGGAGTTAAGCCAATGGCTTAATGGCTTAAGCCCAAGCATATAGGGTCTTCAACCCTTGATCAAATCAATTTCATTTTAATGTCTTAAGTAATTATTGTTAAGTTATTGTCTTTTTTCTTCATTTATTGCTTTTTTAAATGTGTTATTAGCATGTTATGCTCTTTGTGGGAAAGTGTAATTTCTTTCTAACTGAATTCAACGCTTCTCACTTCTCAGCGTTTAACATATTTCTTGCTAAGAATCTGCTAGAAAAGGGAAAGTATCTCCTCTCAAGATATAATCACTGAATTGAAGAGATTCTAATCTGCTACTCTTCACAGAATATTAACATCCCAAAAAGACCAATATTTATATTCTAAGTCTACTTTATTAGAGCTGTAATCTAGTAGAACTAAGTTATTACACACTTTCTAACAATCTTTGTATTTGCTTGAGCTGATTTAATTTGATTTGGATTTTTATATTATCTTTGCATCTTGTGCCGAAGGAAGTCTCACTCAAATTTCTTTGATTTCAGGTTTATATTTGTTTGTCATCTCTGAGAGTAAATTTTTCTCCTGAAATATATGAGTCTTTCATGGCAATGATTGCACATCTCAATTTTGTGGGTTTAAGATATGAGCCTATTGTTTCAAAGAATCCTACTTCAGGCACTTTGTCTGCTCAGCCAGTTGCTTCTGCTTCCAACTTCAATGTTAATGCAGCTCTGAACTCCGCCAGTTTGCTAATTGATCTTGCCAATAATAGAGAGAGCAGCTCAATGATAATACTCTTTCTAAAGGAATTAGATATGCGGTATGTGTTTCCTTACGAAGTCATAATTTTCAGACAGCATCCTAAAGTGTGACTTTACGTTTCATGGAAGTTTGTAAAGATAAATTGACATTCCTCTTCTTCTGAGATTTCTAATTTATTTGAAAATTTTCTTGTGGGATCTACATTTTGTGCATCTACCTCATGTGCACAAGAGTTGTTTCCATGTTAAAAGATACTCCCTTTGTCCCGTTTTGGGGAAAATGCCCAAATAGGCCTAAAACTTTTAAGGTTTTCGAGTTTTAGGCTTAAAACTTATCGACTTCGAACTGTGGGCCTAAACGTTATCTCCGTTGCTGAGTTGAAGGCCTAAATCGCCAGCTGGCCGACGGAATACTGACGTGGATGGTTAACGACGTTTATTTTAAATACTCAGCTCTGATCTCAGCAAAACGGCGTCGTTTTGGGCTGCCTCGTCAACACTTATAGGCCGATTGAATGAAAAGTTATAGGCCTACAGGTTGATGAATATGAAAAGTTATAGGCCTACAGGTTGATGAATATGAAAAGTTATAGGCCTACAAGTTGTTAAATAGAAAAGTTTTAGGCCTAGTTTTCGAATTTCCAAAGTTTGAATTCCACTCGAATCTGGAAATGAAACGACGTCATTTTTGTGAGGTGGCAAGAGAGTTCAAAATTAACGTCGTTATTCGTCCATGTCAACATTCCGTCGGCCACCTGGCGTTTTAGGCCTACAACCCAGTAACGGAACTAACGTTTAGGCCTAGGATTTGAAGTTGAAAAGTTTTAGGACTAAAACTCGAAATACATAAAAGTTTTAGGCATACTAAGACATTTTTCCCTCCCGTTTTGGTAGTCCCTTTCATTTTGCATTTGTAAATAAGAAAGGGACGATTAGGGTGGGAAAGAGGAATTATATTGCTTCTGTGAACTCTATCTTCTCATTTGCAGTGACCTATACCTAGAAACAGTGGCGACTTATCTTTCCAAGGAAGCCTACCATGTGTTCAGTGTTATATGTTCAGTGTTATTGACTTTTTCCTCTGTATCTATAGCTCCTAGGAAATGTATCCTCTTGATCACAGCGGCTGTCACCAGAAAAAGTATTAAACTTTCATTCAATTGAATCTGCTGCATTTTTATTGTTATTAACGTAATGCTGTCGCTTCTCTCTTCCTTTCCCCGATTTTCTCAAGTACAAAAAAGAGAAAGAAAAGGAACCAGAAATGCTTTCCACTGTTACAAAAAGTTCTGCTGTTAAGTTAGCTAATTTCTTTTTTTTTCTGTTAAGGTATTCCCATCAAGAAATTGATCGCTGCTGGTTGTCTTCAAAAGGGTTGGAGATCAATTTCCACCATTCAAGGGATGATGGTAATCCCCTTGTCATATGTTCATGTCTGAATGATCATGCTTCAAATCCGACAGAATGGCATGATTTGGGGTCTGAACTCGATAATCCGTGTGAGAGGGATACTGACGAGAGTGAATTTTCTGAAGCTTCTATCTCTTTGCACTATGAATGTGACCGGGCTGCATGTTTTAGCTGTCATCGGTTTACAGTTTGCTTAAATCAAGCAGATGTCCATGTTTACCCATTTATTGTTGGATTGATGTCAGTCTTTTACAATAGAATTTGTTCACATGGCCACTTTCATGAAGCATCATCTGACTCTCCGTTGGGAGTTAAGTTTCAAAAACCTGTGCATGAGTTTGAGTTTCAAAAGTTTGGTTTCTCAAATTTCTCTGAAGCAGGGAATGCAGAACACACTGGTATTGCTATCAACTGCTTCCCCTTTGTTGCAATTTATAACTTGGGTCCACTTAGTAGTGTTAAAAGTTCGCTTAGGTATACAGATCACGACTGGAGAAAGTTCTTTAATTTGAGGGATCAAAAAATTAGAAACCGAGGATGCAGCTTGACACAGAGATTAGAGGTTCTCCCTTCTCAATCTCGGATTGCTACATCTAGTGAAGGTGTAGTTTCCCCTCAGACTTTTAGTGTCTCTAGTTCAGTTCTCGTTGATTTTAATCTATCTGGAGTTAGGTTGTATTTCCATGACTCCTCAAGTATTGTTGCAACCATCACCTTGCCATCCTCCAAGTTGTCTCTTTGCATGCATGACAATTTTTTGGATCTGGTTGCTTCTGCTGATGGTTTGAATCTTGCATCATCTTTTTGGGCTAAAAGTATTCACGACTTCATGTGTGGCCCTAAGTTGCCAAACTTTTCTCCAGTCTTGAACATACGTCTGAGGAAAGGGGCTTTTGGATTACTGTCTGATGAACTTGAAGTTAGCATTGGTATTCAGCACATGTGCTGTGTTCTGCCACCTGACTTCCTAGCCTTCATAATTGGGTACTTCTCACTGCCTGATTGGATTTCAGGTGCAGTTCTGCATTATGTTACTGATAAGGAAGAATATACAGATAGAAAGGATAGAGTTTCAGTTGTGTACAAGCTTGAGGTTCTAGATTCCTGTCTCATTTGCCCTGTAGATGGGGCAGATAACCAATTTCTAAATTTAGAAATTCAGCAGTTTTATTTCAGCTTCATTGAAAGGTGTGATTCTAGTGATATTTTTGCGGATATTCCCCCTAGTTGCATAATTCCAAAGCATAAATTTTCAACAAGATGCCGGTGCTTGAATTTTTTCGGGAATGATTTATCGCTACGGCTGCTGTTGAACAATGGGAAATGTGGTTCCTTTACTGATGTTTCAAGTAGCAAGATGCGGAAGATTAGTTTGATTCCAACATTTAGTGCAGATGTTTGGGTCAGAATTCCCTGTGAAAGCAATTTATCTGGCACCTTCTCTGGGTCGACCTGTATTATGTCAAGCATTTGTACTTGTCAAATGATTGTTGATGGTAAGTCTGTTACGCATCAATTAAGAAAACCATTACTTGGTTGGCTTTTTGGTTAATAGCTTATGAATTTTTTTGTTCTTTGACAGATGGTTACTGTTTTGATGGGTTTCGTGGTCTCCTTCAATCGATTGACCAGTTTTCTTCGGTTGATGATCAATCAAAATGTTATGATTCGGATGTTTTAACATTTCTGCAAAGATTGAGATCCCTCAAATATGAAAAGCCACCTATGGCTAACAATTCTGCAGTCACCACTAAAATTAGACTTTGTGTTGATTTATTGTCAATACAAGCTCTCCAATGTGGGAAGGAGTTCACCATTCTTGAACCAATTGCTAAGGCTGATACAAAATTTGTCTATTCAGCATCCCTGGAAAATGATGTCTTGATGTGCATGGACTTAAGCTTTTCTCATGTTTCATTACTTTCAATGCTTAGTAACGCTTTGCTAGCTCAATGCAGTGATTCGGGCTTAATCTCATCAGTTCTTAGTGTCTCTCTCAAGAGAATTGATCATTATGAAACTCAGATTCAATTATATCTTCCGTCTCTTGATATCTGGTTTTATTATTGTGACTGGATTAAGCTCATTCACTTGCTTGATGGTTATGAAAGGAACGCGTTTGAAACAGTGTTGGATTCAAACATTTCCGGAGATACACTTGATCAAGTTAATGTCGTAAAGCCTATTGATTCTCAGAGTTCTGTGAAAGGTCCTGGCAGTTCAAGCAATCCTGTGTCAGACAACATGAACAAAGCAAACAGCATTGTTATACTTAGGTCTGGAAATATTGGTTTTTCTGTTCATTGCCCCCTAGATGTTGTTGAATTACCTGCTCAGGTGCACACAGATGTTCACTTCAATGGATTAAAGAATGAAAGTTCTCCCGCATTTAAAAGAGAACATTCAAAACATTTGACAATTGCAGCTCGAACTAGAAGTTGTGAAGCCTTCATTAACCATGAATATGTTAGATTCAAATGTCTTTTTGATACAATTACGGGCACATTGACTCCCTCTGGGGACACCAGTATTAAGTCTTGGCTTTTCTTCCATATATGTCAAGTTAATCTGGAGGGTGAGATGTGCGGCATCAGTGAATGGCAGAAAAGAGTTTGTTTGAAGGTTGATTGTGATAGAGCAGATGTACGAGTTTCCAGTAAAATATTTGTTCTGTGGAATGAGATGAGAGCTGGCATCCCTAAATCAGCTTCACCTCAGTACAACTATGGACATTTTGAAGTGGAGATTAGGCTCACAAAGATCTCCTTGTTGCTGTCTGATGAAAGGGTATCTTAGTTTCCACACTCTGGCCTTCTTATGGTTTGTCATATGTTTACCTTGTTCCTTCCTTTTGATGACTTCCCATGCCATATTTACGAGGTTGGAAGTACAATACATGAACAACTCAAATTGAATAGTTGTAATTGTTGATGAAACTTCGGTAATATGTTTGGTGTGTTAATTTATTGTCATATTTGCGTGCTTTTATCCTTCTGTGTGCAGTGGACTGCTAGTTTGAATGAAATATAAAATAATAAAAAAACCAGTATTGTTTTTCTAGTTTTAGAGTTGGTGTATAATAAAAGGTTTCTATTTGTAATTTGAGTGACATGTCATCAAGCTGGCCATTTGTGAAGTTATACAATTTTTGTTCAATCCAGAGTTGTCTTGTTCAGCATACAGGATTTACTTTAGTATGGTGCTGCTGTTATAGTTTGTTCGAGCTTGCGTTTGGTATGCTAAAGTCACTGATGTCCTACCATAGGTTGTATACGCTTCATTAAGTTGTTTCTTCTGCAGTTGGATTTTGACCAATTTCTACTCAGTTTTGCTTCCTGTTGTTCCTTGTGTTACTGATGTTTTTCGTCTTTGGGTTGTGCAGTGGAATTGTAGTGGACCACTATTTGAAATTTGTTTAAGAAATATGCTCTTACATGCCAGTACAACTGAGGACAGCTTGGAAAGTTCGGTTACTTGTGAATTAGAAATGAACTACAATAACATTCAAAAGGTACAGTTCTTTGCGATTAAAAAGTGTCCCTGCCATTTTCGCTTGGTAGGAGTAACATGCAGGTTGCTTCTGTATTAGGTATTGTGGGAGTCTTTTATAGAGCCCTGGAAGTTTCAGATGATGCTAAGCCAAAAACTTGGGTTGAACGGCCTCATAAGCAGCTCAGCCTCAACAGAAGTCTATCTGACATCAACGGAACAGCTAAACTTCAATATAACAGAACCACTGTTGGAGGTAAGTGGTATTTCAATGGGAGTTGGAATCTATATGCAATTGATTTTATCAGTCATTTGCTTTTGGATAAGCTTACCATTTCTGTCGTGTGAGAGCCTGTGTTTTGACATGATCCTCTCTGTGCAGACTATTTTCCGAGCACTTGATATGGTTAAGGATGCTTGGGCTCGAATGAATAAGGATCCTTTTGAAACTGGACATTATGTAAACTCTCAACTTTTAGAAAGTGTCTCTGAGGGAAGATATGCTCCATATGTACTTCAAAATCTGACATCTCTGCCCCTAATGTATCATGTCCATCAATGCTCTGTTCATGCTGATTTGGTGGATCTTTCAGAAATTAAGGACAGGAAAATCGTCTCTCCTGGTGCTTCTCTTCCAATATATCTCAATGACACACAAGAAGAACAACTTTTTCTTTTTCACCCCTCATTTTCATGGGATAAGCTGACTGATGACCAGAGGAATGGAGTGGCTCATCATTTTATGACCATCCAACTTGATGGAACTTCTACACCCTCCTTACCTCTTTCAATGGATCTTGTCGGAGTAATCTGCTTTGAAGTTGACCTTTCTACTGCGTCAAATAATTATAGAGATGGCACAACTGATGAAAGTAAAGGCTGTGTTGTCCCTGTAGTGTTTGATGTTTCAACGGAACGTTATAGCAAGTTGATACGGCTTTACTCAACAGTATGATGAATGCTACTTTGCTTTGCTTTTGTATGTAAGATCGATCAATTATTAAAACTTTTTCTGTAATTATTCCTCATCAGGTTGTATTTCTAAACGCATGTTCGGTGCCACTGGAACTGCGATTTGACATTCCATTTGGCATTGCTCCAAAGGTAATGTTTAGTTATAATTATATTACTATTTCTGCGATTGTTTCCTTATTATCTTTAGAGTTTCCATATTTTGTAATTTCTTTCCATTCACATTTTCCGTTCATGTCTTGTTATTTCAGATCCTTGATCCTGTGTATCCGGGTCAGGAAGTACCACTTCCTCTGCATTTGGCTGAAGCTGGGAGTATGAGATGGCGTCCACTTGGTAACTGTTACTTGTGGAGTGAAGCACACAACATGTCTGATATTCTTGTCCAAGAAAGCAAGATTGGGTTTTCAAGATCTTTCGTG
Organism: Stellera chamaejasme; assembly: GCA_024586325.1. Classification (NCBI taxonomy): domain Eukaryota; kingdom Viridiplantae; phylum Streptophyta; class Magnoliopsida; order Malvales; family Thymelaeaceae; genus Stellera; species Stellera chamaejasme. The sequence goes on along the minus strand of CM044982.1, from coordinate 3,205,533 downwards.
TGTTACCCATCTCATCCAAGCAGTGACCCATTTCGGTGTTGCATATCCGTTCAACGAGCTTATTTACCTGCAGCTGGCAAGTCAGAGAAGGTAATGACAGAGAAATCAAAGAACCGTTTTCTGCATCAGGTGACATTAAGTACTCCGTTCACAGTGAATAATTATCTCCCCGAGACAGTGTCTCTAACAGTTGAAAGTGGTGGTGTTACACAAGCTGTAGTGCTTTCTGAGGTTAGTGTTTTATTTTTCCATCTTCACGTATGCGTAATTTCTTGTAATCTCCTTCAGAGTTTCATGCCTGAGATTCCCAAGCTTTATGATCTGATATTCACAGTATTTTTATTTTTCAGGTAGTTACTTTCTTTCATCATATTGATCACTCACATGACTTGATTCTTGTGTTCAATATCTCTGGATTCAGACCTTCAACTCTTAAGTTTCCACGCACAGAAGCATTTAGTCCGATGGATAAATTTAGCAGCACAAAAGTTTCTCAATCTGAAACCCTCACCTTTGACAATGATATAGGCCATGGTAATCCCTTCTCCTTGTGTTCTTGCAGGATATACTTTATTGTACTCTTAATAACGCTGTTGTTGCTTTTAGGAGCTATAAATGTGATGGTGGAAAAGACACTGGATGCCTTTTCTGGTGCCCGAGAGGTCTCTATATCGGTTCCCTTCCTATTGTATAACTGCACTACTTTTCCATTGATTGTGTCAGACTGCATCAATGAGATGAAAGGAACTGTTTGCACCGTTCCTTCTTATTATGATCAATTTGATCAGGAACCCGTGCAGAGCAAAACGGACGGCCTTGGCCTGTTAGTTTCTGAGCAGAAGTCAAGTATTGCATCTCTGGAAACTGATTCTTCAAATTATACTTCACCGAAGGATTCTAAGGTTTCAAGTATAGTTTCATCTAGGAAGGTTGTTTCTCCTTGTTTTGGAAGTTTATCAATGAAGCCCTTGTCATCTTCTGGTTCTAGTCATCAAGGAAATCAGAGAACTTCAGATAATAATCTGAACAGAAAATTTTTCTCATCTTCTCAGTCTGTGCTCAGAGATGGTTGCAGCGGAGATGAGGGATATGGAAAGGTCAAAGCATTTATTTTTTCACCTCCCCTCATTTCTACTGGGAGTGAAACTATGGTTTGCATTAGTAGGTGCCTGGCTGGGTTTACTTCAGAAACTATGCCGAGGTCATGGTCGTTGCCATTTCCCCTTGTTCCGCCAGGTGGCTCCATCAATGTTCTTCTTCCACACTTAAGATCCAATTCTGCATCCATAATTTCTGTTACAAGTACTGCTCTTGGTGGGCCATTAGCTGGAAGGACACGGGCTATTACTTTTCAGCCTCGGTAGTTGATCAGTATCATTTTCTAACTATACTACTATGAATTAATATCCTATCCACCAGTGGTGGAAAACCATTTTCTCCTTACCATTAAATAATATAAAAGGCTAAGGACCCACTGATTTATTTCCAGATGTTGGGAAAACAGTTTTCCACTGTTGGTGGATAGAATATTTACTCTACTACTATTGGTTGTCAGGTAACTGCACATTTTTTATTGGTTTTCCACTGCTTCTTGACAATTAACAATTTGTGCAGATATGTCATCAGCAATGCATGTAGCAAGGACCTGTTGTACAGGCAAAAGGGAACCAATGTTTCATTTCATCTGGGCATGGGGCAGCATTGTCAGCTTCAGTGGACAGATACTACAAGGTAATTCACTTGTCCTTTTGTACTGGGGCTTCTTCTGAATTTACCATCCTTTCTCAGTGTGTATGGAGTATTTGGTGTTTCATCATGGTACTGCACCTTAATCCCAACTATGTGGAGAAACAGAAGGAATTCATGGAGCTTAACTTAATTTTCTGAACTCCAGTTATATACTTTTTGTGAAACTAGAAGTATGATTTCAACATGTTCATCTCTAAGATGTACTTTATCACAATTTTTTTGACACATCAGTATTTTCTTAGTACTGTCTGCTTTTAATTAATCTGTTGTATTTTCCTTGAAACCTACAGGTTTTTAGTTTATCTCTTATCTGGAGTGCAATAGAATGATACCTTTCTTCGCTATGTCCATTCAAGCTACATCACAATCTATCGCATTTCTTGATCTTGTGTATATCACTTTGTTTTATGTATGCTGGTTTCCTATTTCAGGGATTTATTGGTCTCACTTTGTTTCGAGGAACCTGGATGGCAATGGTCTGGAAGCTTTTTGCCTGATCATTTAGGTGATACTCTGGTGAAAATGCGGAATTGCTTATCTGGTGCGTCAAACATGTTAAGAGTGGAGGTGCAAAATTCTCATCTTTTGGTAAAAGATGACAAGAATGCTGGAAGCCTCCAAGAAAGTTCTGGCACAAATTTGATTATCTTATCAGATGATCATTCTGGGTACATGCCATATAGAATTGATAATTTCTCGAAGGAGGTTAGTATTGGTTGAATTCCGCTAATTGGGTGCTCTTTTTCTCTTCAGTTCCTGTTTTCTTATTCTACCCATTTTGCCCCTGTTAATTTTTCCCTTCCCTTATTCCCAAAACATTAAATGCGTACTCTGGAGGTTGAGGCAATTATTCATACATGGCTGACCATTGACACACTGAAGGCTGAAGTAATCTAGGACTGAATGGAATGGGTACCAGCGCTTCCCATTGCCAATTGCCACTGGAAGGACGAACTCAGCCAAGTATAGAAATTAAAAATTAATATGAGGGCTTATATTGTAGGGGTAAATTTTGGAAACTTATTTAAAATAGACATATGACTAAAGACAACATTAATGTATTATTAAAAAACTGAATGGGACAACCGGCTATGGACGGAGAGAGTACTATTTGTCTTGGGTCTGCTATTCACTTCATTTCAGCTATCTTTTATCCGTACAAATATGCAGTCAGCACCTAACATATATCTAAATGAATAGCTATATAAGAAAATGTGAACGGATGAAAGGTTCTAGGCGTGTAATGCAGTTGGAAAGACCTGTAGCATTATCATTTTTCCCCTTCTCTTTAGTTGCTTGAACTCCTTTCTACTCTGAGTGCTGTGTAGTTGCATACCATTCATGCTTCATGTTGATCTTAGCATACATCTTTACTAGTATTATTATGTGTATTCGTTATTGTGATATGCAAATTTTCTTTCTGTTTTTGAACTGCATTTCCTCGTGGTATTACTTGCTGTAGAAACTGAGGATTTACCAGCAAAAATTTGAATCACTCGACACCATTATTTATCCTTACACATCCTGCTCTTATGCTTGGGATGAGCCAAGCTATCCCCATCGTCTAACTGTTGAGGTACGTTTAACATCATCTTCCTCTTCATTACTTCTTTCTTTGCATTTTTTCTAATCAATGTTTCCTTGCAATTAAGATTGTTTTTATTTAATCAAGGTCCCTGGAGAACGCATTTTAGGGTCCTATGCTCTTGATGAGTTGAAAGACTTTTTACCAGTATACCTGCAATCAACTAATGAGGTACAAGTTTTTTCTATCAAAATTCGTCTATGGCATGTGACATTGACTTTGTGGGAGCCATAGTTACGACACAATTCATTAATTTAACGACAAATGGACTTCATGGATGTAAAACACCTTTTTTTTGTTGACCAATTGTCTTTTTCCTTAAATAGAATTCCAGATATGGGTCATCTGGATTGTTTTTGGTGAGGTTAACACAGGCCGGACACCCAGTCATTCTAGTTTTCTCCTACTTGGGGCGATTGGATTGTAAACCCCTTAGGGGTAATTGCTAACTGTGTATAATCTTTCTTCCTCGGTTTGGTTTCTCTTTCTCCTGTAGCTCTTGCTTTTTGTTCTCTCTTCTTGAGTCCTACTCCTCCTTGGAGTAGCACTCCTTTATCAATGCAATTATTGATGTTGCCTTTCAAAAAAAAAAAAAAGTCATTCTAGTTTTCTAACTTGGAGAGGCTTTTTGTCATTTGTGCATCTTCTTAACCTTTTGAAATCCTAAGACCTGATTTAGCATTTACCCAAAGCCCACAACAGATATGTAGCAGCTTCTCTCTTATGTTTGCTTCTTAATACCCTCTAGATGCTTTTCAATTCTACATTCTCATACATTAACATACCCCAATTTCAAGCATGCTGTAACCACATAAGAACATGCAAGATAGAACTGCATCTCTAACTTAGAGTCGATTTTCTACCTCTAGAGAAGTTAATGTGAACAGAATGAAGTAATTTATTTTGATTCATGTGACCTGGTATATAGCTCTTAGGGGTTCAGCTGAATTTGGTATCAATGGCTGGAGCATCACTTATCCAGAAGGGACAAGAGCCCTCCAGCCAATGTCCCTGAACAAGGGTGCCTTCGAGTTATAGTTTCTGCAGACTGGTTGCCGTTCTAAATGTTGTGTTTAATCTGGTCATTACCACATTGAATCAGCAATTTAATGGACGAGCTACATAAATCTGTGTATTCTTAGTTGGAGGCAAGATTCTTCCTGATCTATATGTGCCAACCCTTCGTCCTCTATTCCACCCGGGTCAGCTAAAGTCTATAATTGCCTTTTCTCTAGCCACTTATATCTAGTTTAGCGTTTTTATTTTTTGTTATTGTTTCTGATTGTTGCATATTTTAGGGAAGATGCCAGTTTATAGGAAAACATTCTTGTTTCTGGACTTGCATTTTGTTTGCCTGTGCTTTCGTAGTTGTACATTTGTTACAAAAAGAATCGCCATTTCAACTCAACCCAGCATGCCAGGGACTCTAATTTGAATCAAAATTATACTCTAGTATCAGCTCACTTCCTTTAACATCTGGTCTGCATTTACCATGAAAACAGTCACAAATTTCTCTCTCTGAAATCTGATAGACATGGTACTACGACCTAAGTTACAGTTTTTTTAAAAAAATTATAGCTCTCCTTGCCGCTGCTCTGGGTTGCCTTAACCCACGTAGCTTGGAGACTCCAAACCACATCTGGAAGAAATTTTCCACCTGCATGAGGCTTTGTAATTATCCTACAAGCTGTGGCTGGGCAGTAATTGCTAATGAATGCTATAAAAGGAAAACTCTGATTTCAGCCTCCACATACTTGAGTGAAGCATGCTATTCCATGTGGTTTAGCATAGGTCATGTTCTGTGGTCATCTGCCAAGCTGTTCTGTAGGCATTATACTTGATTTGGCAGACATCACTGACAGTTGCATGATCTTAGTCAGATAATGATGTTAACTCCACACATCATTTAAGTTCCAATTTCCAACTCTGTTTGCGTAGGTATTTGTTTCTAGTTCATAATGCGAGAATGTTAGTTTTCCATCTCTAGTGAGTAAATCCATGAGCACAATTTATTTACAGAAGCCAGAAAGAACAATGCTTTTGTCCATACGTGCTGAAGGAGCAAAAAAGGTAATATTTTGCGTTGTTATGAACTTTGACTGTTTTTTACCCTTTTTGCTTCTTCAGCTTGGAAGTTCATGTTTTCCAGGTGTTCAGCATTATTGATTCAAGTTATCATATCTGGAATGACACGAAGGATAGAAATGCCAACAGGTCCCAGGCAAAAGAGAGGCACAAGCAAAACTGTGATGCCTCTGTCAATTACACAGACAGCTTTTCTGTTGCCCTTCCAAGCATTGGCTTTTCCTTCATCGATTCTTCTCCACAGGTTAATGACGCCTCTAGCAGTTTCTTCATCAATTTAAATGGCAACAAACACCTGTTGACCGTGTTCTGATCTACCATGCAGGAGTTGATTTTTGCCTGTGGAAAGCATTTTACGCTCTATCTGCATCAAAATGTTGAACAGCAAAAGCTGTGTTTTCAGATATCTTCATTGCAGATCGACAATCAATTGTCAGATACTCATTACCCCGTTTTACTTTCCTTTACATGTAGCAGCAGAAATAATCCAGTTGTCCAGATAATGACTGATGATGAAGCAATGTATAAATCAAGAAGACCTGCTCAACTAGCTTCTGACATTTCCAATGAGCCTGTGTTTTACCTAGCTGCCTCGAAATGGAGGAAGAAAGATGATGCATTGATTTCTTTTGAATATATTAGCTTCAGGTTCTTATCTGTGCTAACTACATATCTATAGTAATGATATCTTTTGTCAGCTGTGTTGCTTATTCTACTTAACCAATGTGATTGCAGAATAGCAGATTTTTGCCTTCAGTTGGAACAGGAAGCTATTTTGGGCTTGCTTTACTTCTTTAAACCCATATTTCAAAATTTAGAGAATCTAGTATCACCAAAGTCAGATATGACGAATGCGGGTCCTGTACATGGTCGGCCGCCTGGGCGTATGAGAACAAAAGCGTCGCAGCATGGATTTGATCCACCTTTCTTCAACAAAACTGATGGGAGCTCAGTGTCATTACCTTCAGTAGTTCCAATTGGAGCTCCTTGGCAGAGAATTCACCTTCTGGCTAGAAGGCAGAGGAAGATTTATTTGGAGTTACTTGATTTCGCTCCAATAACATTTACTTTAAGGTAAACCTATAATTTCCTGCAGTGGGCTTGCTATTTTATGGACCAAACTGAACTTCTATACAGTGTTGGTTCAACGTAACCTTTTTTCCCCATTTTGCAGCTTTTCTAGTTCTCCTTGGATGCTTAAAAATGGGATTCTTACATCAGGAGAGTCGCTTATCCATGTGAGTAGGATGCTTCTGCAGTACCGAGATTTATTTTTTGAAATTATAAAGCAATTGCTAACCCTGGGAAAATATTCTGTTTTTATCTTGTAAAGGATAATTGCCCACTTAGCAAACTAGGATCAATCAATCATCTGGATACTAATGCCAATCAATTAATCAGCCTCTTGAATTTTTCATCTCCATTATTGTGCAGTTGGAGAAAAGTTAAGCTTTACACCTGTTCTCTACTTTCTTATTACAGTTCTGCTTTAAACTTCTAAAGACCAAGTTTTCCAGTAAAACATGTTTTGCATACTTTTCAGCCCCATGTTATTGTATCATGAAAGAATACCCTCATGTGTTGAAGAAATATCCTGTATCCAGTCAATGGAAACTTTTTTTGAATATTGTTAATGTATCCTTTGTTAAGCCTGTACATTGATAAAGATAGAGAATGAATACCAACGGAGAAAAGAACTGGCATACTAGCAAACAAAAGAGCGTTTTTAGTGCATGTGAACAATTTAAATACTCCCTCCGTCCGTAAAAGACTCCACCATTTGAATTTGCTGTTTCAAGGTTCAATGTTTGACTCAAATTTTAACAAAGATAAATAGTTTTAAAAAATTCAGAAAAAATATATTCAGAAAATTTAGATTTCAAATTATGATACACATATGAAATATTTAATTTTCGGTGTCTAAACATTCGTAAAAAAATCATAGATTAAATACTGTGAAACTGTCAAAACAAATGGTGGAGTCTTTTGCGGACGGAGGGAGTATTAAACAATTCTCTTCATGATGATGATTAAGAAGATTGATTCTCAGGAGTAAACTAGTAGGGTAACTATATTTCTCCAAAATTGAATTTAAACTGAAAACTGACAAGCTTTAACTATAAATTAGCAGTGGGAGGGGGTGGGAGATAATATATATCAATTCAGAAAAGTATGCCATTTAAAAACAAATAGGGCAATGAATTTGGAGCAGCCAAAATTTGAAATTGTTGCAATGATTTCAGAACAGGACTAATATTTATCAGTGTTTAATTTAAATCTTTTCAGCATCTATCTATTGATTAAATTGGATATCAATAATGCAGAGAGGCTTTATGGCTTTTGCCAATGTTGAGGGAGCGCAAATTTACCTCAAACAGTTGGCAATTGCACATCAGATGGGTAGTTGGGAATCAATTCAGGAGATACTCACCAGGCACTACGTTCGACAATTTCTACATGAGAGTTACAAGGTGCACTGATAAATACTATATATTAACTGTACAGCCTTAAGTTATTCTTCAGATTGCAGCTCTATCCCATTAGCCTTGAAATGCACATTAGTTTAAAACTTGCTTGCATAAAATACCTAGTATTATTACCTATTTTCATTGTTTTTTGTTTTTATGTTTTTACATAAATAGATTGCCTTACAATAATTAACTTGCTTGCTCAAACTTGGTTAGTTACAGGTATTGTTTTCAATAGCTTGTTATCTGATTTAAGGTGATTGTGGCAACAGTATATATACATAAACATCAACACTTTTAAACTGGCTTAGAAATAGGATAGCTTTATGACAAATATGTCCATACTAGATTTTTTTCCAACCCGTGCTTCGCAATGGGAAACTCTTATAAAATAAAAGCAACGCTAGAAAATTTCTCACAAACTGAAAAAAAAAAAAAAATTCTTGAGCATGGTAAAAACCCTTGTATACAAACGTTTTTACGCTTTTTCAATATGGTCATGGATGAAAATAGAATATCATAAGAGATATAATATTAGACATTTTTACCTTTTAAACATGACCAGTTTTTATCAGAAATAACTGAAATTTTCTGGTTTCATTGATTTGTGTTGATTTAGATTAATAGAGGTAGTAAAAGTAAAACGAAACCTAATTATTTGCAGGGTAAATGTTTGAGGTATATATGCATATTTTTTTATTAAAAAAATATATGTAATAGAATGACTTTATATTAAGAGAATTGAGGATGCGAGATATTTTCGAAAATTTTAACAAAGATATGTTATACTCCATTCATCCTCAAAAAATTGACTCATTTATTTTTGTTGTTTCACAGTACCTAATCTATTATTTTTTTCATGAATGATTAGGCCTTTAATAAAATAATTTATATGCATATCATAATTTGAATTATAAATTTCCTGAATATATTATTTCCGATTTTTTTTCACCATCTATGGTTGTAAAAATCTGAGTCAAATATTGAAACTTGAACATGAAAATCAGATGGGACCAATTGTTCAAGCACGGGGGGAATATAAGTAAATAACATGCCCAAATTATAGGCTACAACGTATAAGAAATAAAAGAAAAGGACCAATCGTAAAAAGAAATGAATAAAAAAACCAAGACGTAAAAAGAAATAAAATAATAACACAAAAACTTAAAAAGAAAAGAAGGAAGAAAAAACTGTATGATTCATTTACTGTTCATAATTCAATTAAAAATGTACTCCTATGATATAATATTATGGGAAAAAGCAAAATTTAAATGATTAAAACTTCTATAACTATTACGTTATAACATGCGTAATGTTTCTAATGAATTTTGCGGGTGCCAATCCGGATTTTTTTAAAAATTAAATAAAATAAAAAGTAATAGAGTTGTTGTACAGTTGTACAAATACAAAACACATAAACATTAGGAAAGCGGATTTTTCAATCGTTTAAAAAAAGTGAGAAACCTGGTCAATATGTGAAATTTTAAAAGTGGGTCAAATTTCTGAAACCATAAAAAGAAAAGAGATAAGGGGAGTTAATCCCTTTAAAACTGAAAAGGAAAAAAACCTGAAAAGGCAAAAAAAAAGAGGAAAGGACATAAAGAGGTAACTTACCCATGATAGGCTGGCAAAAAGGCGTACCATAACACTGTTCATAAGGGGGTAGAAATCCCCTACAAATGTTATAGTTACAATGTGCTTCATTGGGAATAATGTTTACTAGAGTTATAGGCTGGGGTGCTGATATATGAATGGTTGTGATAGCTTCTCCAAACCTTTGATGTTTAAAGCTACCATTGGATAGCATTTTTAACCTCCAAGGCTCCAACGTTAAACTTGATTCTGTTTCCATTGAGAACCATCATTGTAGAGTTTCCATTCTGAAAGAGGCTGCATGAAACAAGTGCGATAGAACATAGTAGGATATAGTAATCCACCCCCACTACTTGGAATTATGCTGTGTTGTCTGAGTGGTTGGCTGATTGATATGCATACTTTTAGCATTAACCATCTTCTTTTGCTATTTATATATTCTGGATGAATCTTGACATTACTAGGAGATGTTTGATGCCAACAAAAAATTGTCATAATGTATCGAATAGTAACATGGAAAGTTATTATTCAGTAAGTTAATATTTCTACATAACGTGGTAGGAAACTAAAAAGAAATAGTACAAATGGCTTGATCAATCATCTTTTATATTCAATCGGTGTTTTTTGTTTTTATTTTATTTTTTCCCAAGTATGCATTTATTGAACACCTCTCAAGTCTTACAAGTCTAGTTGGTTCTTGTGGAAACCTAGGAGTCTAAAGGTATATCATGATGAAGACCCTATCCTTTTGTGCTAGATTTACCCATGTTCATCATCATGCCTGACATCATGCCATTCAGCTTAGCTAACTTCTTCCCCTTAATACAATTTGTAAAATTAAAAATTTATTGTTGTGTGCTCTCAGGTCTTTGGCTCTGCTGGTGTGATAGGTAATCCCATGGGATTTGCTCGGAGTCTAGCAGCTGGAATCAGGGATTTCTTGTCTGCTCCTGCTAAAAATATTTTCCAGGTTATACAGCTTTTTGAATAAATGTTCTGAAGCTTGCTCTGTACAATTGACGTGAGATCTAATATTCTCTTTTGCAGAGTCCTACTGGAATTATAACGGGCATTGGGAAAGGTACCACTAGTCTTGTAACTAGTACTGTGTATGCTGTAAGTGATGCTGCTACCCAGTTCAGCAAAGCTGCACACAAGGTAATATTACATGCTGGATTGACTTTGATAGCCAAGTTCTATCAACTCTCTTAATGATTGACCCTTCTGAAAGGAATGACAAGAGTGAAGGATCAGGGCTCTACATAAGATAATAGTTTCAGTTCACGTAGAGCTAAAGAGTGTTTGTCATTTGTTATGAATAAACAAAAACAACGTGTCCAGAATTATATGCAAGCTTTATCATACTAATTTCCAGTGTTGTAGGTTGAATTTACCACTGCATAAATTAGTTGCTGGACCCCCTCAAAAAGCTGTCCATTGTGTAATTAGTTGCTGGACCCCCTCAAAAAGATGTTAAAATTATTGTAGTTATTGGTGTTGTTAGAGTCAATTGACGTGGGTACGTGTTGGAGTAAATTTTGGAACATGGTCAGAAGATTCTTCATTATTAGCAGCTTGCCTTTATAGTCCCTTTAAAGAGAATGCCCTCTTCTGCTCATGTAATTCAGCCGAGAAATAAAAACTTTCCTAGTCCAAATTGCCATGATCCTAGATTCTTGAGTCGAACAGTGGATTCTGTTTTTTATTTGGTTGAGTTGGAATGGGTAGACTATAAGGGTGAGGCTTCTTTTCCTTTTCTTCATACCCCCCACCCCCTTGAATTTCTGGACAAAGTCGGAAGTCGGAAAATGCGTCCAAATGGAAAACGTGGTCCTTTTTTTTTTGTTATTGAAACTGAGCAAAGGTTCTAAACTCTAAAGCAAAAGAGGCAGCAGCTTTAGATTTTATTCTGCTAGCTTGTCAACAAGAAAGTTAGAATGATACTCCCTTCATCCTAGGAAACTTGATATCTTTCTTTTTTAGGTTGTTCCAGGAATACTAATCAATGTTATTAAAAGCGCGCTCAGAGCGCGAAGCGCGCGCATGGCTGGGTCCGTCGCGTTTCGCGTCGGAAGCGGTGGATCTTCGCCGACGCGGCGGCGATGCGCTGATGCGAGCTGAAGCGTAAGGTTCAGCTGAAGCACAACTGGCTGGGCTTTTAAAAAAAAGCCCTAAAATAAGCCCACTGACTGGGCTTATTCAAATAAGCCCAACCCCATTAAAATTAGTCCACTGTACGTTGAAGGCAGCAGCTGAAGAACAAGAAGGTGAAGCGTCTCTGTCAGTAGAATTAAAAGTTGTAGCCATGGGTTCTGCACTTTACGTTGAAGGCGAGGAGACTTGTGAAGAACGCAATTTAAATTCTGCAACAGCAACAGCAGTCCATTTTCTTTCTTCAGTCTTCAGTCTTCAGTCTTGTGAAGATCCGATTGTTTTGGAAGATGTGGATGATAGTAACGAGTGGTTGCTTGGGTTGGAGAATGTTGAGAATGATCTAGTGTTTGGAGATGATGATGATGACCAATTGACATGGGGTATTGTGGGTACAGCTGCTGGAGTTAATGAAGAAAGGTTCAACATGAGATCAAAAATTAGACCTATACCTCGTGAGCCAAGGTCTACAGGTGGTTCAAGTTCTCAAACACAAGTAACCTCTATCATAGAAGAGGAGGAAGAGGAAGAGGAAGAGGAAGAGGAAGAGGAAGAAGAAGAGGAAGAGGAAGAGGAAGATTATGAGGGATATAATTCTAACTTCGTTGGTGCTAATGATATTTCTATGCTAGATGATGATGAGTGATGACTAAGTGATATGAATTAGAGTGCAAACTTAGTGTTAAAGAATCCTAGAGTAAAGTTTATAAGTTGGACTTTGTGTTTTTTAGATCTATTTTTGAGGTTTTCCCACCTATTTTATACTTATATCTATCATTATGCTTAACTTCTTTAAAGCCCGCGCTTTAGCGTTGCGCTTCGCGCTTTAGGACCCCTATCGCATTAGTGCGCACTACGCTTTTAATAACATTGATACTAATATATTTCCTTTCTAGAAAACTTTGTCACGTCATCTTTATTATCTTAATTTATCTTCCCGCTCAAGAAGTTTTTGTCTTATATGTCTATTTTATTGTATTACCCTCATGCCTTCAACATTCCTTAATCTTTATGCCCAGTCAAGCATATCATGTTTGCTAGTACATAGAGAGTAGACGAGAAAGAGGGAGAGAAGGTAGACTTAGGAGAGTTCTGGGACTAAATTGTGTGTCTCCTCTTAATTCTAATATAATACAAATGAGCAATGTGTACAATAGAAACATATAAGGCAAGCTAATGCCCAATAGAAGTCATGGTAAACTCCAATTAAAACCCTGATTTAGTCTTTCACCCACCAATCAATCCAATCATAATTTCGACAATTTAAACATGCATTTTTAGGCCTAAAAAGTTTTACGTTTTCGCAAGTTAGGTAAAAAAACTTTTCGAGTTGTCATTGAAGGGCTAAACTGAGATGTCGAGAAGTTTTAGGTACAACTTGCTAAAAAGGGAAAAAGTTTAGGCCTGCAAATGCATTTCCTACTCTCAATATTTGTCTAACAGTTGGTTGTGAATTAAATTTCATGCTAGCAACCCCAAAATATATAGGCTTAAGTTGCAATTGATGACTCGTTACTTGCTTCCTCGCTATATTGCTATAGTACAATAGAATACTTTTTTGTTCACCATTTGAATTCATCTATTCCGTATACTTATTGAGCTGTGCTCCTGTGGACAAGGTATTTCATATTTCCACGATACACTGTGGTGAGTCTTTTTTCTTTTCTCTTTTTTCTTTGTTAGCAGAGTAAACCTAATTTGGACTCTGTGAAGTCAAAAGGACCAGATTTTCAAATTTGTCTTAGTTTCTAACTTGGCGTACGCCATTAATCAAATTGAAGGTGACCATGTGTTAGAATGCACAGAATCATTGTTAATATCTGTTAATATCCTTTTTTATTCTGTATATCTTCACTTTAGGCATGTAAAGATTAGGATCCCTAGAAATCAGGGATTACCCCTACAAATCAGGGATTAGATCTTAGGAAACATTTTTTTCCTTTTTTGCTGATTCCCAGCAGATGTATTTAAATGCTGAGAAGCGTTGAAGTTAAATATGAAAGCATCATTTCTCACATGGTATCAGAGCTTTAGGTCAGATCAAAACCTAAACCTCATCTTTTCTTTCAGCCTTCATTGCAAAACCTCTTTCTCTAGCCTTCATCGCAGAGTTGTTTCCAGGCCTTCATTGCCATTTCTACAGGACATTAGCTGAAACCTAGTGTTTTTTTCTGGCCTTTATCGCCAAACTTCCCAAACATTTTCTCACAGAAAATGTCTCACATACCAAAAAATTCTGAAAAATCTTTCTCTGGCCTTCATTACCAACATTTTTCTGCCTTCATTGCCAAACATTTCAGTGCAGTTTTTCTCCACTACATGTTGTTTCTAACCGGTGATGAATCCAGAATTTATAAGGAGAAGGAGAAGGTCAAAAGTGCAGCAGCCAAACAGAATATTGTATCCACAACTCACCAAGATGACTCAGGAAAGGAGGCACACAACCGAGATGAAGTAGAGAAGCTAACGAAGTTCCCAGGTTCTCCCAGGTCAAAGGGAAGTTCCTTTGCCTCTCTTGCCCTCTCAGGTATCACTCCTCCCTTAGGATTTCATGTCTCGGCTAGTGTGTTCCCTTGGATACTAGATTCAGGTGCCACAGACCATATGACACCCTCATCCTCCTATTTTATTTCCTACCATCCTAGCCCAGGCAACAAGAAAATTGTGGTTGCTGATGGTTCATCCATCACTGTTGCAGGATATGGAGATGTCCAAATAAACCCAAAAATTCTTCTTAAAAATGTTCTGCATGTGCCCATGTTGTCTACCAGTCTTGTGTCCATTCATAAACTCACCCTTGACTTAAATTGTCAAATTGCTTTTTTCCTTAGTCACTGTATATTTCAGGACCAGATTTCAGGGAAGAAAATTGGAATTGCTAAAGAAAGGGATGGCCTTTACTACCTTGAGGAAGCTAGGGTTGATTCTCCTAACACTATGCATGTCAAGAGTGAGACTTTCCAATCCATAAAAAATAAAATTTGGATGTACCATTTTCGTCTAGGACATCCAGCCTTTTCTGTTTTAAAAGTCATGTTTCCAACTCTCTTCAAAGATTTCAATGATGAAGTTTTCCACTGTGATGTTTGTGAATTAGCCAAACATAAAAGGGCTCCTCATCCAAGGAGTGATAAAAGATGCCAAAAACCCTTTGATTTGATTCACTCAGATATATGGGGACCCTCTAAAATCCCTAATATAACTGGGGCAAAATGGTTTGCTACTTTTATTGATGATTGCACTAGAGTCACATGGGTTTTTTTTGCTAAAAAATAAGTCGGATATGAGCACCATTCTTCCTAGATTTCAGAAAATGATTGAAACCCAATTTGAAGTAAAAATCAAAAGGTTTAGGACTGACAATGCCACGATTATTTTAATCAAACACTGTCCAATTTCTTCCAAAATCAGGGCGTTGTGCATGAGTCATCTTGTGTTTATACTCCCCAACAAAATGGGATAGCTGAAAGGAAAAAATGGTCATCTTTTGCAAACTACTCGTGCTCTTCTTTTTCAAAATAAAGTCCCAAAACACTACTGGGGAGAGGCTATTCTTACTGCAATTTACAGTATTAATAATAGGCTGCCTGCCAAGGTTTTAAATAACCAAGCACCCATAGAGGTCCTATCCCAATTTTTTCCCCAAGTCAGAACCTCAAATAATCTGGAATTAAGAGTATTTGGGTGTCCTGCCTTTGTTCACACATATAATAAAGGGAAATTGGAACCTAGGGCGACTAAATGGCGACTAAATGTGTTTTTCTTGGATATTCTTCAACACAAAAAGGTTACAAATGTTATCATCCAGGAACAAGAAAAATTTTCATCTCCCTGGATGTAACTTTTCAAGAAGAGCTATCCTTCTTCGCCTCTTCAAATAGGCAAGAATCATTGAACCAAATGGCAGAAACTGATCCAGATTTTTTCGTGTTTGAACTTCCATCCTTAGAAATAGGAATAAAAGATTTTCAAAACACTCCAGAACATCCTAATCTTGAACCAGAGCCAAATCCCACTAATGAGATGCATAGTGAAGGTAGATTTGGTCAGGTTTACTCAAGGAGAAAAGACCCAACCCCTGGACCTATGCAAGACCAAAACTCTGCTCCTGAATCAGGTACTGAGGTATGTCGTGAAACAGACTCTTCTCCTCCTGCTGATGAATACTACCTCCCTATTGCCCTTAGAAAAGGAAGGAGGGAATGCACTAAAAACCCTTTATATCCCCTGGCCAATTCAATTTCTTTTCACCGAATGTCTAAATCCTACAAACCATTCCAAGCCAACCTTCATAGTATCCAAATCCCAAACACTTTAGCTGAGGCAGTGTCTAAAAAAGATTGGAGAGATGCAATGAGAGTGGAAATTGAAGCCTTGGAACAGAACAAAACCTGGGAAATCACTGAACTGTCGAAAGGAAAGAAGGTGGTGGGATGCAAGTGGGTGTTTTCTGTGAAATATAAACCTGATGGGTCTTTGGAGAGGTATAAGGCACGACTTGTGGCTAAGGGCTATACACAGACCTATGGACTTGATTACCAAGAAACATTTGCACCGGTAGCAAAGATGAACACAGTGAGAATTTTGTTATCACTTGCTGCTAACTTTAACTGGGATATGCAGCAATATGATGTCAAAAATGCTTTCCTCCATGGAGAGTTGGAGGAGGAGATATATATGGCTGTTCCCCCAGGTTTCAGAAGGCATTAAAGGGAATCGGGTATGTAAGCTCAAGAAATCCCTTTATGGGTTGAAACAGTCTCCGAGAGCTTGGTTCGGAAGGTTCACAGGTGTCATACTAAAATTAGGTTATAAACAATGTCAGGGTGATCACACATTGTTTATAAAACATACTAATTCAGGGGAGTCACAGCTTTACTTGTGTATGTAGATGACATAATTGTAACAGGGGATCAGGGGATGATGAGCAAGAAAAGGTGGCCCTAAAGCAACACCTGGCTAAAGAATTTCAGATAAAAGAGCTGGGAAGGCTCAAATACTTCCTTGGAATAGTGGTGGCACACTCAAAACAGGGTATTTTTATTTCCCAGCAGAAATATGTGATTGACTTGCTAAAGGAGACAGGAAAAATGGCCTGCCGACCTGTATCTACCCCTGTGGATCCAAATCACAAGCTAGGAGAAGCCAAAGATACTCCAAGTGTTGACAAAGAGAGGTATCAAAGGCTGGTTGGCAGACTAATCTACTTAGCTCACACGCGGCCAGACATTGCTTATGCTGTAAGTTTAGTAAGCCAATTCATGCATGATCCCAAGGAGCTGCACCTACAGGCTGTAAACAAAATCCTTCACTACCTTAAAGGTTGTCCAGGTAAAGGAATTCTATTTAAAAGAGATGGAGGCATGCAGCTAGAGGCATACACAAATGCGGACTATTGCTGATTCACTAGTGGACAGGAGGTCTACATCTGGCTATTGTACCTTCTTAGGAGGAAATTTAGTCACATGGAGAAGCAAGAAACAACATGTAGTGGCAAGGTCAAGCTCTGAGGCAGAGTTCAGCACAAGGAGTTTGTGAGTTACTTTGGATTAAAATTGTCCTACAGGATCTGAAAGTTAAAACTACTGGACCTATGAAGTTGTATTGCGACAACAAGTCAGCAATACAAATTGCACATAATCCTATGCAACATGAGAGGACCAAACATATTGAAATAGACAAGAACTTCATCAAGGAAAAGCTGGACAGAAAAATCATCTGCACCACTTTTGTTCCGTCTCGTCAACAACTGGCAGATGTCCTTACCAAAGGACTTCCAGGACCAGCCTTCCAGAAGCTCGTTTGCAAGCTGGGAATGGAGGATATCCACTCACCAGCTTGAGGGGGGTGTTAGAATGCACAGAATCATTGTTAATATCTGTTAATATCCTTTTTTATTCTGTATATCTTCACTTTAGGCATGTAAAGATTAGGATCCCTAGAAATCAGGGATTAGGGATTAGATCTTGGGAAATATTTTTTTCCTTTTTTGCTGATTCCCAGCAGATGTATTTAAACGCTGAGAAGCGTTGAACTTAAATATGAAAGCATCATTTCTCACACCATGCTCTTAACACCTTCAAATTATGAATCTGTAGTCCCCCCCCCCCATTTTCCTTCCACTTCATGACATTAACTGCGCTTGTTTTAGAAGAGACTGAATTAATTTTAGATGGAATCGTAACCTGAGTTGTATCAAATGCTTGAGATTATAATAGAAGCCAGAGGTGTCAGTAACTTCCTACTGAGTAATTGTTGTTGGTTTGCAATGTTTTAATTTGTATTTGTAAAGAGAAACATACCAACATTTTGACAATCACTTGTACTGGGTCAAATCATTTTATAAAACCACTTTTATGTGTTCTCTACTGTTACTTGTCACTGTTTCTATGAGTTGTTTCTTTTAGGATTACTTTGTCTTTTTGGCTTTCTGTTAACTATAGATAATTGATGTCAAAAGCATAATGCCTGTAGGGTATTGTTGCGTTTACATTTGATGACCTAGCTACTGCCAGAATGGAAAGGCAGCAGAAGGGTGAAGCTACACAGAGTAAGGGTGTGATTAATGAAGTCTTTGAGGTACTTCATTTCTTGCTATATGCATTCAACTTTATTTTAATCTTCGACATAGTTGGTCGTAGAAGCTTTACGTGTATACCACATCATTCTCGTCTAATAGTTGTGTGTGTGAATGTGCAAGTTTTTGTTTTATGAATCACTCTGTATAGCTTGATGTGCATGCAGCCATTCTGCAGAATCTGGGAAAGCAAGGCATACTGGTCTTGTGATATTTGTACTTTGTGTAATTATTTTCTTATCGGAACCAGTCTGGACCGCATGATTTACATTCTGCATTCTTCATAGCTCAGAAAAGCAAGCCATACTGGCTCTTCTTATATTTATACTTTCTCTAGCCTAGACTTCTGTATGGTTTTCGTTCCCCCGTTTCATGATTTTGTTGATATATTGTCTGTTCATTGTATATACTCCTCCGTTCAAAATTTCTTGAAACAGTTACTTTCAATATCAAATTGACCTCAAGTTATTCATATTAGTAGAAAGGTTTTTTTAAAATCAAATATTCATAAAAAACGTCAAATTTTCATTTGGGTATGAAAAGTTTACATCTATATTTCAAAATGTCTTGAAATCATATCATAGATTAAATGCTAAAAACTAATTGTTTCTAAAAATTTGGGACGGAGAGTATTAGAAAGAAATTGCTGTTGTTACAATACTAGCAATTTAACAGATGTATGCATCTCTTAACTGCTAGCCAATTATTTGAATAGCCCAAATGGAGTTGTTCTTTGATTAATATTTTTATAAGTGCCATTAAAAAAAGGAAGAAAAGAGCGAATGTTTTCTTTACACACACAAGTTCCTAAGCTTGAAAACAAATCAGAAACTTTGGCAACGAGAGGAGACACTTATAGGTTATGGTATGGTTTGAGAGTTTTATGTAAGAGCATGGCTTGATAACAGCGCTGCTGATGTTCTGTTTTCCTTTTACCTCATTGTTTTAGCATAAGACCGTAAATCTTTAAGAAATCACAAGGTTTATTACTAACTTCAGGGTCTGACTGGTCTCCTGCAATCACCAATCAAAGAAGCAGAGAAGCATGGTCTGCCTGGGATCCTCTCAGGTATCTTAGTATGTGCTTTTAAGTATGATGCTACAAGCCTACAAGTCATAATCCTTTAGACATTAACAATCGTATTTTATGAATGTGGTTGATGTCTAACAGGAGTAGCTTTGGGAGTTACTGGACTAGTGGCAAAACCAGCTGCTAGTATTCTTGAAGCTACTGGTAGAACAGCACAAAGTATCAGAAACCGCAGTAAACTGTATCATCTGGGATCTTATCGGTACCGGTTGCGCCTGCCAAGACCATTGAGCAGAGAACTACCCCTGAGGCCTTATTCTTGGGAAGAAGCAGTAGGGGCATCGGTGCTTAAGGAAGGTGATGAAGGCTTCAAAGATGAGGTGTTTGTCATGTGCAAATCGCTAAAACATCCTGGTAAATTCGTAATTTTGACCGAGAGAATCATCTTGGTAGTTGGTTGCTCCAGTTTGGTAGACCTGGGAAAGCCCGAATTTCTAGGCATTGCATTGGATCCACAGTGGACAGTAGAAACAGAGATTAGTTTGCAAAGTATCATTCACATGGATATTGATAATGAGATGGTGCACATCGTCGGTAGCAGTTCAGATCCGTTGGGAGGGAAAAAACAGCACATTTTGAAAAAAGGAAGTGCAACAAGGAAGCAGTGGGATAACTCTTCAACACCTCTGCCAATATCTCAAACCACCTTAGAACTTAGATCAGAGAATGATGCACAGAAGTTCTTGCTGGTGGTGAGCTCTAAACTTGAACAAGGAAAAGAAAGAGGCTGGGGTAGTGGGCTAATGCTGCATAAAAGAACCATCAGATAGTAGGGCTGAGAAGATGGAGAAAACTGTTCTTGTATATATTTCTTCTGTCATTATTTCCATACTAGGCCCTTGGCTTAGGCAATCTGATGACTTGCCCTACTGATCTCAACAGTTTTTGTCTATCCTGTCTATATATTGTAGATATACTTTTATGAGATAGTAGTGTACAGAAAACAAGTTTTCTTGAAGTAGATTGAATATCTTTGCTCAGAAGTTTCTGCTCTATTCATTCCAAAGTGATTGAACTCTTGTCTAAAACAACGCTGATACTTGTCTGATGTCTCGCCTTTTCCTCTCTAATGTTTTGCTGCAGTTGGTTGGACATTTATCCAAGGAAGTTTGGAACTAGGATCATGTGTCCCTTAGTTCATTAAATTGACATCATAAATTTTTCCATGAACTCTTTTTCTAATGGATTAATTAACGGTGTTATTTAAATAAACTAAGGGGACATGTAGAGAACTAAGGGGAGAGGTGATCTCCCTTGCCATCTTCGTAGTTGGTTGCCCTTTTAGATGGCTGTAGCTCATGGAGTCTTCATTCTTTGGACAATTTGGTTTGTAAGAATCAATTTGCTCCACCAGCTCATCTTTTTGCCAGCTACGACTCCCATAAACCACTGTGATGTGGGCTTCTGTTCAGTCTAATCCTCAAGGAAGATTTAGAGGTCTTTTTTTACTCCCATCCTCCCATAAAATTAATCATATTTGATCTTTGTGCTTTTGTTTTATTCAAATTTTCATTGAGAATAATTTCTCAAAAAATTTCTTGAAAAATAATTTGCACATAAAACTTATACAATTTATTATTCAAAATGTTATAAGAAAAAAAATTATAAATTAAGTTTATTAGTAAAATGTTATAAGAAAAAATTTTATAAATTAAATGCTGAAAAATAAATATAGCTAATTTTATGTAACCTAGTTGTTTAGGGGTCTTCTACTTAGTGGTCTTCTAGTTAGGAAAGTTTTTCAAAATTTCTTTTTCATATTTCTTCATTAATACTCTGCACATGCTATTGACTCACCTCACTTGAAGATCTCTGCAAAAGAAATACTCTCTCCATTCTAAAAAATTGAGACATTTAACTTTTATATTTCAAGATTTAAGATTTAATGTTTGATTAAAAAAATTGCATAGTGATAAAAATTCACAAAAATATATTTAGAAATTTTAAAATTCAATATATGTATTTTTCTAAAAATACATTAAAAAACTTAGATTAAATATTGTAAACAACAAAAACAAATGTATCAGTTTTTTTATTTCGGATAGAGTATAAATAAATTGAAAAAAATATCATATTAGATGTTATCACTCTCATCCATATCAATTTTTAATTTGCTTTGTTTCTCACTAGAGACGAGATTGCATGTTGAGGTATTTGTCAATTGTTTGAACTAATTTTTCATTTTCTGTTTGGGATTTTGGTTGTGGGCTTCTTTGTGTTTTCTGTGTTGGTTGTTCATATAACCTTATGTTTATTAATTAGTCGTAACTCCATAGACTATAATAGAAGTTGAAGTTAAGGTTTTGCTTTGTTTTTATTCTTGAGATGTAGTCCCTCAATCCCAAAACTTTTGAAACACATGTAATTTTTTTTAACATTTAATATATGATTTTATTTGTCAAATATTTTTAATTATAGATTCGAAATTTTTGTACACAAATGGTAATTCGATATGCTTAGTTTATGAACATCTCTTTTTTGAAAATTTTCCACTAAAGAATTACTATATAGATGAATTGAAGTCAAATGGACATCAAACAGATTTGAGACGGAGTAATAATTTAGATTCAAATTCAGGTTCATCGAAACCACAAACATTTGAAAGAACCGATTATTCTAAATCATTAAATGTTTGCAACTTAAAGAATTAGCATATGACAGCTTCAAATCTCTTATATGGTGGGTGGGTATTTATAGAATTTTTAAATGTACATGGTGTGAGAAGAATATTGGTAACTAGAAGCCGTTCAATCACTCATATTTTCGTGTTTTTGTTATGGTTTTCTCAAATTTATGTCTTAGATTGATTAGTATAGTTTAAAGTTGATGGGTAGTTATACCTAAAAAAAAAAGTTGATCGGTAGAACACAAACTGTTAGGGCAAATCTCTCGTTTGAAATTAAGAAGTTATAATAAGTATACCACACATGCATTTATAGTGACATTTTAAAATCGTTATCTTAAAATGTTGAGAAACTTTTAAAAAAATAAATAAATAAAGGTTTGAACTGAAACTGACTTTTTTTTGTCATGTTTTCCGTTAGTATTATATTATCAATGGTACAGTGACAAAATTTCTCTTTTAATCAAATGTTAGTAACAATTTCTCTTTTTTTGACACATTACACTCAAACTTTAGTAAACTACACAATTGACCCCCTCCCACCGTCACCAGCCAGCCCTACTGCCTTCCTTGCCTGCCATCCCTCCTCCTCCTCCTCCTCCTCCTCCTCCCTATCCGACCACCTCGCCTTCAGCCCTCCACGTGAACAGTGTATAGCAAGGCAGAGCATCGGTTGTTTGTGTTTTATTCAATTTCAAGCGGCTAATGCCGAGAACAACCTAAACAGGTACAAAACCCTAAACGATAACAATGCTCTTAGCCTAACATGAGCATAAACAAGACTAAGAACCATATAGCTTAAGGCTATAATGCAGTACGACCCAAAGCAACAAACTAAAATGCTTAAAAGTAGCAAAAAGAACAAACTAAACAGGACTAACATTCTAAGAACTACTTGTGCAAAATCAATCCTAAATCCCCAATAGCTTAAGGCTACTGAGAATAATGTACCAAAAAATAAAAACCTTAAGAAGTTTATAGAAATAAAAGATAGCATGAAAACCACGATGATAGAGAAACAAAGTCGTCACAGGATAAGAATTCTCAGGTGAAGCTGATCTTCGCAAGTGTTTTCAAACTGCCATAAGGCTTGAATCATGGATCCATCCGGAGCATCTGTATTAGAGATCAAGGCTACCGTCCCGCTCCACTGAAGCCACGCCAAGCGTACTCGAAAGAGCCTGTTCCCTGCAAGGTCTCTCGAAAAGCACCAGAAAATATCAAACCACACCTACATGAACATAATCCAACGCCAGTGAATGGTATTACTGGACTTTGCATCCCAACCACTCGAGGCCAATCCTCTCACTGCTCCAGTTAGGGAGAGCCCTCGCTCCTCCCTACTGCCACCTATAATTCTTCCTGCAGGCCATCCCCAGCCCTACCAAACCGTGCTTGGTTGCAACCTCCACCAGCATTCACTCCTCCTACATTCGCCTCTCCACCAGAACCGTTCATTCCCCATTGACACGCACACTTCATCACACCATTCCAAGAAACCCACCAAGTTAGTCCCACACACAGAAAAACCAAAGAGCACCAAACACGTACAGAACCTTTTTCAGGCATGGCTGGCGAAGAGGGATCTAACCCTAGCCATGTCCAAGTTTGAGGCGAAGGGTCCTTCCCTGTTGTTACCACACAATTGTTCACTCGGTTGTTACCAATCAAAGGACCACGAATTCGAAGACTGAAACTGCACCCAGCTCCGTAGCAGAGCCAAGCTTCGCTGGTACAGAGAGCCCGGGCTCGGAGATCGGTGGGTAGCACCAGCCAATCGCGCCAGCCAGGCAAGGAACCACCTCATTGACTGAAATCGATCGGCCAGAATTCTCCCCAATTGACACTCTAATTATCCGCCATAGCACCGCAGAGCTTCTCCATGTCCACTGCTGCACTCTCCTTTGCCTGAAAGCGCCGCCGCTAACCACTGATTGAGCTTGACCTGCCATCTAACCAACCGACTTGACCTGCCATCACCAAAACATGAAGAAACCCTTCATTCTAAGTCCTCCACAATGCTAAGCGCTTGATTTGAGTATCGGAGCGGACTTGACAGTGGGAGGCGGGTGAATCGATGGTGCAACAATGACGTTTGGTGGGACGGGACGAATTGATGCCGAAGATCATCGTTTATTCCAGATCTGAAACGTCTTAGGTCGCGGGGGGACTGCTTGCCAGGCTTAGCAGCGGGATGAATTAAGACTTCACACTTTCAGATTTGATAGTGAATTTATGTTTGCAGACACTTCCTCTTCGTCCTTTTATTTTTTTATTTTCAATTAAAATTTTAGATTATAGTGTTCTGAGTGATTAACAAATTTCTCTCCACCTAAATGCTGAGCAAATAATGATCAAGCAAGCCTGAAAGGTAATTCTAACAGATTCTTATTCATTATTTGTTCTCACATCTTCCTTCAGTGTCTTATAATCATCAAAAGAATTGGTGAATTTTTTCAATTAATATTAACGGTGAAGCACAAAAAAAATTATGCTGATCAAACAGGATGAAGATTTTGTAGCAGCACTGGTAGCAAGCAAGGGAAATAAATTTTGTATACTAACGCTGATTGGGTGAGTATACACAATTGTGCATACAGAGAAATTCGGTCAGAATTGTTTGCTCGAGGTCTAAAGCTTAGGATATGCTATAGTTGTGCCTTCGGCTTCATTTAATGAGTGGATTTTAGCATATCATTATATTTGAAATTTTGTAAGACAAGTGTGGAAAATACATTTCTACAAAAACTTGAATGAAGTTCTTAAAAAGGTTACTCTGTAATGTTCCCTTTCTGGCGTAAGTTATTGTGGAGAGAGCACTCACTATGGACATGTTTGCTGTAACACTTTTAAAAGAAAATTACGGTGCTACAATTTGTTTATTTGTGCGTTTGATTACTCACATTTTCCCTTTTCATGCCTCAGTTTTGACGGGTTTTCGGACGAGTCGCCACCAATCTTTTGAGATAGGTCGATTGGAAACCTAAACTGGTCTACGGGAAACTCAAGAATCCGTTAGTCGATTACGTACAAAAATAATAATTTTTATACGCCCGAAAATTGGTACCACGGGTTAATTTCTATTTTTCAATTCACTTGATTTAATTTTGGCTAAAACATACATTATCTATAAAAAAAATTAAGAATGACTGATTAAATTGGAGGAAATAAACTTAAAAAAAAAAGAAACACGACAAAATGAAAACTAAAGTAAATGACTAGAACATGGTTTATATATATAACTGCTACGTGACAACTTATCACGAAACATGAACCTCCAGTGAGAAAAAGTTAATTCAAAAGCAATGGTGTCATTATTGCTGTATGTACATCACAATCCTAATATTTACCAAAGAAAGACTAAAATAGAAAATAAGTGCAATTTGGACACTTGCTCGGTGGCTCCTAGTCCTATCCATTGACTTGTCAGCATAAGGGTCCGGATTGTAACATACTTAATGTTTGTGACCAAAAGAGCACACAAGCAAAAGAACAGGGAGGGAATGCAATTATACCAAACTGAGAAGGTTGGCTTCTTCCCCAAATACTAATCGCGACTTTGTTGCCTTCTGAGATGAATCCAGTGATGGCTTGTGACGAACAGGGCCTGAGCAGCGAACTAAGGCGGCTAGGACGAAACGGTGGTCGGGTGAGAAAACCTCTGATATCGAGCGGTAGAAGAAACTGATCTTGAGAGCTAATCGATCGGGTTTTGAAACCGGGAATGAAAGATCTCCGCCAACGGTGTGTTCCCCTTTGATGAATGGCTCCTCCTCCTTCTGTGGATTTGTTCGAAACAGAGGAAGCCTGAATGATGGAACTCAGTTGTTCGTTGCTGCGCTTGATTGTCTCTATTGAGATCAATTTGTTGCTGAGATTTTGTTGCTTCTTATGAATTTTCTTTGCTGGAAATTGATCGATGCTTCTGTGGTTGGTTGCTGCTGAAATCGGTTTCTCCTTCTGTGATTGTTTCCTTTTTGAAGTCGATCTTGTTGCTCTCGCTTTTCTGCCTTTGTTGCTGCTGAGATCGATTCTTAGATTGCTCCCGTTTTTGTGTTGATCGCTTTATAACAGGAGTATGGAGCGGTTTCCCTTCCCCACGAAGTTGCCAACCATTAGATCGTGCTGCAGGGAGGAGCGATGAAACCGCAACCGTCGCCGGCGAAGCCACGATCCGCAACGTTCATCTCTGCAAACGTAAAAACTAAAAAGAAAAATTAACAAGTCAGCCCGCGACTTTTTAAAACGTTCAATTTAGCCCTAAACTTTCATTTTTACCCTTAAAGACCATTTTTCTTTATAACTAGCCACTTAGACCACTGAAATACCTCTAAGCTCTTAAAACTCGGGACAAAATTGGGTGTCAACAATGTCATTTGTTTGCAGTAATTAATTTGATTGAAGTGGTAGATGTCCAAGCCATTAAAGAAAGAATTAGTAAATACTAAGAAGAAAATGTTGAGCACATAATGATCAACCAAACAATAAAGATAATTCTAAAATACTCTTATTCATTATCGTTAATCGTGCGAATTTCTCCATCTGATTTCCGATCTCTTTCATGTTATTTTAGTCCCCAGTAGGGACAATCATGGTGAGGTGGAGATGCGGCGTGTCGTCGAATCGGGTGACAAACGCTTCGAGTAGAGTCATTTACTGTGAAAAAAAAGTGTAAGTTATGTCGACGATATGATGCTTGGACTTGTCGTCGAGAGCTTCCAATATGGCCCCAGATGGTCAAAAGTGGTCCACGGGATGACCACCCGTGACGTGGTCGAGTTAGGGATGGGTGACAAAAAAAAATTAAATCATTTTTCTGGATGAAAGATCGAATTGGTATAAATATCATTATTCAAATAATAAAATTAACCCAAAACTTTAAAAAGTGAACTAATTTTTCATAAATCTAAGCTAAAATTTTTTAAAACGAACTAAATTCTATAAATTTATTACACCGGATATATTGTTATTTAATACATTAAAATTTTTTATAATTATTAATTCAGTGAACATGTAACAAATCGGATATTAAAACTAGTTTTTACTATATATATCAAACCTCAACTTATATAGATCACCTAAAAATAAAAGAAAAAAAACCCAGTAATTAATTACAACAATATGTGGAGATAATGACTAATAGGCAGGACCTTTGTGCCTACCTTAGGGTGGGCAAATCACATCAGAAAAACAAATATTGTTATGGTGATAATGAATGATCGGCTCCATTAATTTCCAACTTCCAACTGGAGTATTGCATTGCACCTCTCCTCTATATATATACATTTAGATGTGGTTGTAATCAGGTGATGAGATGTATACATTTACTACTTTGAGGCCAATAATTAGTTTCTGAAAAACTCTTACTTCCCTCCATGTCTGCTTTTATTAAGGATAACAAAACACTCAAAAGTCTACTTTCAACTTATTATACAGTACTACTCTTCTTGCAGGATACTTGGCACTATTGTATAGTTCCAAATACAAATATGAAAATGATAACGATAATTCAATTAATGCATTTAATTTGGTTTTAACGAAATGATATTATCACTTCGCTCCACATTAAAAATGAAAAGATGAAGTCTTGAGTCTCTGATCTGTGAGTGGTTAAACCCTTAAAAATATAAGATGAGGGTCTTGAGTTCAAATCTCTCTCATCCAGTTTCTCATACCCTTACTTTTCGGAAAAAATAAAAAAGATGAAACTCACAATAAATCTTTCCTAAAAGTTTTCGAGTATAATTTCATTTTAGAAATCCATGGTTTAAATATTAATACAAGGTAACTTTTTATTGCAAAATATTGTTTTGACAAATATTTTGATCAATTATTATTTTATTTTATTTTGATGAACTAAATTTTATGAGAACTTGCTAGGAGATGTACAAGAAAGGGTTTACATATCTACGCTTGTTATTAATGAGGAAAATTGATGATTTTGTCATTGATGTTTGTACAGAGATCACATTGTCACTATTAAAAAACGATTATTATTATTTTTTGTCATCAATGTTTTCTTATGGGACACCTTTTGCCACCAAACATTGACTTGGGTTACAGTGCACCAATAACCGTTAATGCAGGCAGTATTCGTGAAATATTCTATTACGAATCAGATATTGATAATCAATTTGACCCAAAACTTTTAAAAGTAAAGAAATTAAATCTAAATTTCTAAAAGTTACAATCTAACCACTTCTCATATAAGCCCTAAATCTGCACCTTGTCAGACCTACTGTGCACCTCGCAGAATCTAACATGTACCTCGTTGAACATGCCTGCATGGGCTGCACCTCGCCATACCAGCCATGCACCTCGCCAGACCTGTTTTGCACCTCAGCGAATCTGGCCTACATCTCGCCGAACATAACATGCACCTCGCCGAACCAACCATGCACTCGTTGAACCTATTTTGCACCTCGCTGAACCCTGCACCTCGCCAGACATGCCCTACATCTCGCCGAACCTGCCCTCACTACGTGGAGAAAACATGAGTTACTGTGGCCAAGCTCGCGACAGAGCCAGAAATTGACGGTGATTGTGAGCAAGTGTTGGTGGTAATGGTGAGAAAGCGGCGTCAGCGTCGGTGGAGTGGAGATGCTAAGGCGGGGGCAACGACGACAGTGACTAATAAGGAGAGAGAGAGAGAGAGAGAGAGAGAGAGAGAGAGAGAGAGAGAGAGAGAGAGAGAGAGAGAGAGAGAGAGAGAGAGAGAGAGAGAGAGAGAGAGAGATAGAGAGAGAGAGAGAGAGAGAGAGAGAGAGAGAGAGAGAGAGAGAGAGAGAGAGAGAGAGAGAGAGAGAGAAGAAGGGTGAAAGAAGATGATGATGAAGATGAATTAAGAAGAAGAAGGAGATAGAGATGGAAGAAGATATAAAAAATGAAGGATGCGGTGGTGAAGGATCCCTAAAAAGGGCCTTATTGTACCACTTACGACGGAAAATGAAGGATGCAGTAGGTGAAGGATCCCTAAAAAGGGTTTACTGCGGCCTTACTGTACCACTTACTACAGCCGCAGTAAAACTTGCACTCTCCACGTAGTGCCTGCACATCATCGGAGGTGGGTAGCGTCGGAGGTGAGTGGCGTCGAGGTGAATGAAGAGAAGAATGATGAAAATGAAAAGTGGTTTAGAAGGTAGATGAATTTATAGTTTTTTAGAAACTTTAGGATTTATGTCACCCCAAGAAAACTTAAGACACGGTGCCAAAAACTGGCCAAAGAAAAAAATCCATGGAGAAATTTTTTTTAAAAAAATAATGACAAAGGTGACCTTTAGGCAAATATTAGTAGTAAAATCAGTTCTTTCCCTTATTAATGGCACTATATTGTTTGGGACTGTCTAATTATGTGGATATTCTGGGGAAAAAATCGGTAGTCAAATTTGATTATGTTTGTGTTCTTTAACACAAAAATATAACAACAAACCAACAACAATTCAAATTTTGATGAGTATACACAATTGTGCATACAGAGAAATTCGGTTACCTTTGTTTGCTCGAGATCTAAGGCTTAGGGTAGGCTACAGTTGTCATTAAGGCTTCATTTGATGAGTGGATTTTAACATATCATTATATTTGAAAAAAATTAAGACAAGTGTGGAAAAATAAATTTCTGCAAAGACTTGAATGAAGATCTTAAAAAAGTTACTCTGAAATGTGTCCTTTCTAGTGCAAGTTTTCGTGGAGAGAGTACTCACTATGGACATATTTGCAGTAAAACTTTTAAAAGAAAATTACAGTGCTAACATTTGTTTATTTGTACATTTAATTGCTCACATTTTCCCTTTTCATGTCATTTGTTTGCAGTAATTAATTTGATTGAACGGGTAAATGTCCAAGCCATTAAAGAAGGAATTAGTAAATAACAAGAAGGAATTAATAAATAACAAGAAGAAAATGTTGAGCAGATAATGATCAACCAAACACGAAAAGTAATTATGAGAGACTTATCTCTTCTCTCACAGTACAATGTAATCTCTCTTCTCTCAAACAAACTTAAAACAGCTGCCCATGGACTATCAAAATCCCATAGTAACTGCACATCATTACAACTTGATAAGTTTCTACCGTTCTGATAATATATCCTAGAGTATCTCTCTTCCTCATAAAGTCAACAAACTCTCCCGAATCACTAAAGTATTCCTTGTAAATTGTAAACTGTAAACGATCCGCCATCAGATCTGAAAGGATTATCCTCAAACATGCATCCACCATGATATATGTTGTATACAAACTCAGTTCCATGTAATCTAAAGACAAATACAACATACGTGAAAGAAATTTAGGGCCTTTTCCCGATAAGAGAAAGAAATACCTAGAGTTTAAGTTTTACCTTTATCATTCACGAATAGAAAAGGGAGGGGTCAATTTCCAAATGCTCAACATGGAATTTGAAAATATTAGTAATTCTTGAAAAATATCCTAACCAAGTTCTGAAGTATAATTTGATTGGCTGGAGGGAAGAAGCCCTGGACAGACAGACACCACTGTTTTTCACTAGTGGTAGGTCAAATTTGCCCACCTAGACCAGAAAGCAAGCAAGCAACAGTCCAATTCCTAATTAACAATATTAAATCCCTCTCCCTTTTTCCCTGAAAAGTAGAACAAGATAACATATTTATATACTTACCCAACTCAAAATCATCTAAATTTTATTCCATCTTGAAGTAAGTAATACTAGTAGTTAGAAGCATTATTATTTTGCTGCATGAGGTTTTACTTTACCACATTATAGTATATACATATATATTCCAGGATATTGTATCCCACTTGCGTTGTCTATACTAGTAGTATACTATAAATCCAAACACATTCTTCTTCTTCTTCTACTTCTGCATCTCCATTCCCTGCCCTCTCATCACAGTTGCAACCAGCAGAAACCATGCCCTCATATCAAGAAGATGATGATTCTTCTGATCAATCCAAATCCAACAGCTTTGGATCCCTCACCTCTCAGCCAAGCCTCCCCTCTGTTCCTTCCCTCACATTATCACACCTCCAACTGCAACAACATGACTTCCCCAGCATCCACTACCACTGCTTAGCCACCCTCAAAGGCCACTCCTCCTACATCTCCTCCATCACCTTCGCCGGTAAGCTCCTCTTCACCGGCTCCTCCGACCGGGAAATCCGGTCATGGAACCTAGACATCCGATCCCTCCAAGATACTAACCATGATATTGGACTCATGAACAATAACAATATCGTGGTGGCTGATCAAGGGGATGGTGCAGTGAAATCCATGGTCGTATCAGCAGATAAACTGTTCACCGCGCATCAGGACCACAAGATACGCGTTTGGAGAATCAGCAACGACGACCATCATCATCCTCCTCATCATGATCAACAAATTAGATACACACGCTTAGCTACCTTACCCACTTTCTCCGACCGAGCCTTGAGCTTTCTGGCGCCTAGTAACCATGCCGAGGTCAGAAGGAACAAGAGAAGCACCAGCAGCTGGGTTCATCATGTCGACACAGTTTCAGCCCTTGCTCTGTCACCAGATGGTACGCTTCTCTACTCTGTTTCCTGGGACAGGACCCTCAAAATCTGGAGCACCGCCGACTTCAAGTGCTTGGAGTCTGTCCCAAACGCGCATGAAGACGCCATCAATGCCGTGGCGCTGTCATGTAGAGGCGACGTCTACACAGGATCAGCGGATAAGAAAATCAAAGTATGGAGGAAGAAACCTGGGGAGAGAACACATTCCCTTGTGGCTACTCTCGAGAAGCACAACTCCGGCATTAACGCACTGGCAGTGAGCGTAGACGGCGCAGTTTTATACTCCGGAGCGAGTGACAGGTCCATATTGGTGTGGGAGGCAGATGGCAGCAATCAAAGCATGGCAGTGGTCGGAGCACTCAGAGGCCACACCAAGGCAGTCTTGTGCTTTGCAGTTGTGTCGGATTTGGTCTGCAGTGGTTCTGCGGATAAAACTGTGAGAATTTGGAGAGGGTCTGATAGGAATTACTGCTGTTTGGCAGTCTTGCATGGGCATAAAGGACCAGTTAAGTGCTTAGCTGCAACAGTAGAGTTCAGAAATTCATATGACCAAGCTTATCTTGTATATAGTGGGAGTCTGGATTGTGACACTAAGGTTTGGGAGATTACAGTGCCTTCTACATAAAGATTAATTATAGGACATATATAACATCATGTCTTGTATTGATCTCAAACTAAATTTTTGTTGAGGAAATGATCAGACATCCACCAATAAAGTTCTTGCAAGTTTCTTGTACAGTACTCCATTAGTTAAGCCAAATGCCTTCTTTATTAAGGAACCAGCTTTGCTTGATAGGGTAAGCTAGCTGAAGGATGCCCTATAATACTGTGCTTGCCTTTCTTTTCACAGGTTAGCTTTGCCTTGACATTTAGGAAAGCTCAAAGTTCAGACAGTCATGCTTAACATTGCTATGGGAACCATAATCCAAATTAGTTAAAATTGTCTTCACACAAGAAAATGACAGACGTCTTATATATCAAAGGGAAGATAATGTCAATGGAAGAGTTAATAACTTACCGTCACATACAACCTCCAACCTTTGAATATTCAGCAATGATTTCAATTTAAAAACTGCTTGATCGAAAGTATTAATGTACTCATAATTACAGTATTTTATTGTCACTTTTAGGTAAGAACTCAGATGTTTCTAGCTACATGCATTTATTTGATGGAAAGTATATAGCTATGCAATATTACAGGTACTGTTTCCATAATTTGTTGGCCATTGCAGGAGGGAAAGGAGACACTTGGGATTGGGAACAAGCAAAATCCCACTATACAGTAATACTGATATAAAAATGAGCTTACATTTTCCCCAAATTAATGGAATAATAATTAAGGGGGAGTTTGGTGTCCAAGAACTTTCAATATTACTGTATACTCCCTCCGTCCCTGAATAATTATACACTTTCTTTTTACTGTTTTACAGTATTTAATCTATGATTTTTTTTTTCATGAATTTTTAGATTTTAAAGTTAATAATTTATATGCATGTCATAATTTGAAGTATAAACTTTCTAAATATATTTTTTCTGAATTTTTTAAAACTTGCTATCTTTGTTAAAATTTGAGTCAAACATTGAATCTTGAAACAACAAATTCAAAGTGTATAATCTTTGAGGGACGGAGGTAGTACTATTTATAAAAGCCACTTGGTCTTGGTAAAGGAAGAAGCAGAAAGAATACATTATTGAAGCACGTATATTAGCATTCATTTGTGGATTCAACTACCTGGCCCCCACTATTAATTCCTTTGTTTTGTAGTATAAGACAAATATAACACATTTTTAATGAGATTAACTAATTTCCACTTCCATTTAATGTACACCGTTTGATCTGAGAGAGTGTATATGTAAAAGAAACCTAATCTCTAAACAAATACTAGCAAGAGTGGGATAGGATACTAGACATAATTAAATTATTCCCCATCTATCTCATCTATGATATCAGTGTTAATGGTTACGAAAAGAATTAATGGTTTCTCTAAATCTCTATCGCTAAAAGCTACCATTGGATAACGTTTGCAATCCTTAAACTAAGAGATCCATGGTACAAGAAGTGTTAAATTATTTTATTAATTTAATTACGTGGCCCATGTTTAAATAATGGATTTTTAATTCTATTTGGACTGGACCCAATATGATGGCTATTGGGATTATGAAATTAGAATGTGATTAGATTTCTCTACTCTCTCCATTATAAAATAGTATGTGGCTACTATTAACTTAGTAGCAGAAAAGAATACGTTTGGCACCATCACAGAACGCACGTAAAGGAAAAAGAAGAGAGGGTAAAAGTCACGTTTATAGTTTGAGTTCTTTTCAGAAAACAAAAGAAGAAAGCACGGACCGAGGTTAGTCATAATTATTGTATTCAATTGTGCAAATCAATCTCGTTATAACGATCTTATTTTATGGTGGATTGAATAGAATTAATCCAACAATTGGTATGAGAGCTAGTTAATAACATTTTGATTTGCAGATTTTTTTCATTGATGTCCGATTAAATTTGCAGCCATCGTGACAAATACTAAAGTTTGATATCGTGTTATTGTTTGACACTTGATTGTGAATGTTTGCTTCTACGGTCTATAAGGGTTCAAACATGAATTGAGATTTTACTTATCTTCATATGATGCCACGTTTATTTATGTGCATGTGATTTTGTTTTAAAAGCATGAGTGAATTGCTTAGTTAATCCATTACATGTTTTGTTTACTGTTTTGATCATGTAATCAAAACAAGTCTATGAGTTACTAGCTTACACATTGATACCTAACTGTTTTGCATCAATATTGAATTGCTTGATTGGACAGATGATCACTTTGAATTAAGGCAAACGTTTCAAACAATGTGTTTGTCTTGTTTGCTTATTTTTAGTGTTATCATGCAGCTCTCTTATGTTCAAGCAATTTTGTGCCTGAAATTAATAGCTCTTCGGTTTTATGCTTGAAAATAGGCATATATTTATTCATTCTGATATTTTATCTATGTTGCTTTATTAATGATGTTTCAGCTGCTATATATTTTTATGCATTGTGTGAGTGTGAGAAAAAAATCTCACACGAA
Organism: Stellera chamaejasme; assembly: GCA_024586325.1. NCBI lineage: Eukaryota > Viridiplantae > Streptophyta > Magnoliopsida > Malvales > Thymelaeaceae > Stellera > Stellera chamaejasme. The sequence continues at coordinate 3,171,036 of CM044982.1, read as the reverse complement.
ATGGATATTGCTAATTAAATGTCCACTTTATATAAGGTTGTTAGTCACCAAAGTGACCTACCTTGAAGGGTTAGTTAGATATTTAATTTATGATTTGAAAGATTAAAATTATGATTTTACTCAATTACATGTCTATTGAATGTAGAGATTGTTAGTCACCAAAGTGGCATGTCTCATAAAGTGGTGTAGACAATTAATTGGGTAATTTTAATTGTTCATGTTTGTAATGCTACTAAATGACATAAATGTAAAGTGGACAATTGAGATCATTAATTATATAATGCTAGGAGGTCACCCAAAGGTGGACCATTGCTTGTAATTAATGACACTAAATGGATTTATCCGCTTACTTGGTTGATGTGTTTGTATATCCAAAGATATCATGCATGTTGATTTGAGTATGATTGATTGTCTGTTAAAGTTTGAATATTAGCATCATTGATTGGATTTGTGTATTAAGTTATCACCCAAATGTGAAGTTAGATACATGATTTAAGTTATATATTTGTCTGGATCCATTAAATACTCAAAGCATTAATGTATGGGCTTGTGTTAATGATTGCAGTTTTTTCTAATATGTTCGTTATGGGTAGTGGAATGATCAAGTTCAACGGGCTTAATTATGTTGAATGGTCTGAACAAATTCAGTTTTAGCTATGGGTCTTGGATTTAGACTTAGCTACTGTTTCGGACGAAAAGCCCGCAGCCATTACTGAAACTAGTACTAATGATGAACGTTCGGCCTGGGAACGGTCTAATAGGCTGAGTTTGAACTTGATGCGAATGACAATGGCTGAAAATGTTGAGCCATCAATGCCCAAAACAGACAATGCAAGGGAATTTATGATGAAAATTAAAGAATACTCCCAATCGGACATAACAGACAAGTCCATTGTGGGGAGCCTGATGAGCGAGCTGACAACCAAGAAATTTGTCTGGTCACAGCCCATTCATGATCATGTAATAGGCATGATGAATCTGGCAACAAAGTTGAAATCACTGAGTATGGATGTGAGTGAGTCCTTGGTACAGTTCATTATGAACTCAGTTCCTCCCGAGTTTGGTCAGTTCCAGGTGAATTACAACACCATTAAGGAAAAATGAAACATTCAGGAAATAAAGGCCATGTTGGTTTAGGAGGAAGGGAGGTTGAAGAAACTGAAGGATCACTCTGTCCATCTCACGGTTCATGAAGGATCTAGCAGTAAAGCTAAGCCGGGTAAGAAGGGCAAGTAAAGGGACAAAGTCCCCTATGAAAGTAGCTAAGGGAGGAATCCATAAGAAAAGAGATGTCTCTTCTGCAATAAGATTGGTCATCTCAAAATTGATTGCCTGAAAAGAAAGGCATGGTTTGAAAAGAAAGGTACATATTATGTTTCTGTATGTTTCGAATCAAACCTTATTGAAGTGCCTAATAATACCTGGTGGTTAGATTCTTGTGCGACTATACTCATGTCTCACATGTAATGCATGGATTCCTTACAATGCAACCTATAAACGGAACTGAAAAATTCTTGTTTATGGGAAACAAAATGAAGGCGCGAATATAGGGCATTGGGACATACATACTGATTTTGGACACTAGACATTGTCTAGATGTTACTGAAAATTTTTCGGCGCCGGGGTTTTCGGGGATGCATTCTTGGATTTGTTCGGGATCAGCGAGCTTAGGAAGCTACGGAAGGGTAAATAAATATTTGAAAAATGTTTTATTAATGTCATGATATTCTGAGGATTCTGGTCAGTTTTGGATTCATTTGGAGTTCGTTACCTATAATTGGGATTTAATTGCAAAGATTTGGAGAATTAGTGGGTTAAATGGTAATTAACCCAAAAGTTAAAAATAATTTGGGCCTGGTTTGGGCCTGGAGTCGGCAGCAGCAAACTGCTGGGACACTTGTCCCATTTTTATTAAGTGTAAAAAAGAGAAGAAGTATAAAAGGGCAAAAAAATCAATTAAAATTCATTTTAATTCACAAGAATTTCATTTCTTTTCTTCTCTTCTTCTTCCTCCCTTCTCATCCTCCGAAATTACTGTTCACAGCAGCTCCAAGACCTATGGGAAACAAAATGAAGGCGCGAATATAGGGCATTGGGACGTACATACTGATTTTGGACACTAGACATTGTCTAGATCTAGAAAAGTGTCTCTATGTACATGAATGTGCTAGAAACTTAATTTTTGTTGGAAAGTTGGATGATTTAGGATTTAATGTTAAGTTTGGAAGTGGTATGTTTTCGTTATTCAAACAAGAGTATTATTATGGTTCTGGTACTTTATTTGATGGTTTATACCATTTCAATTTTGATGTTAATTTTGTTGAATCATTGTTTCACGTTGAGTATAGTATAGGCAGTAAACGTAGCACATATAATGAATGCTCTGCTTTCTTATGGCATAAATGGTTGGGTCATATATCCAAGGAAAGGATGTTGAGGTTGGTGAAAAGTTAAATCTTACCTCGGCTTGGTTTTACGGATTGGGATGTGTGTGTCGATTGCTTAAAAGGCAAGCAAACGAAACGTACATGTAAGAATCCAGCCACAAGAAGCAGTCAACTCCTTGAATTGATACACACCGATATCTGTGGACCCTTTGATGTTTCATCTTGGGGTGGTGAAAGGTATTTTATCACCTTTATTGATGACTTCTCACGGTATTGTTATGTATATCTGCTGCATGAAAAGACTCAATCAGTGAATGCTCTCGAAGTATTCATTAATGAGGTGGAAAGGCAGTTAGATAGAAAAGTGAAAGTGGTGATGTCAGATAGAGGTGGTGAATATTATGGAAAGTTTGATGAGAACAGATAGCATAACGATCCATTTGCAAAGTCCCTTGAAAGTTTGGGCATTTGTGCACACTATACAATGTCCGGCACACCACAAAAAAATGGCGTGGTAGAAAGGCGGAATCGTACTCTTATTGACATGGTTAGGAGCATGATAAATAATAATAGAGTACTTCCTTCATTGTAGATGCATGCATTAAAGACCGCTGCATATCTTCTGAATAAGGTTCCTAGTAAGGCAGTTCTTAAGACACCTTATGAACTGTGGACGAGAAGGAAACCTAGTTTAAAGCACCTTCATGTTTGGGGCTGCCCGGCAGAAGTACGGATTTATAATCTAAATGAAAGGAAGCTTGATGCGAGAATCATTAGTGGTTACTTCATTGGTTATCCTGAAAAGTCAAAGGGGTACATATTTTATTGTCCTAACCATAGTACAAGAATTGTTGAGTCTGGTAATGCTCGGTTCATTGAGAATGGTGAGTTCAGTGGGAGTGGAGAACCACTATGGTAGATCTTCAAGAAATTCAGGTAGAAAATAATACACCCGATATTTCTTCACAGGTTGTTGTACCTCTTATTGTATAATGGTCACACAACATGCAAGAACAACAAAATAATGCTTCAAACCCACATGATGAACATGTAGTTAATGAGTCGGCTAATGATGAACAAGTCATGAATGATCAAGTGGAAGATGAACCACATGAAATGACATTAAGAAGGTCTGAAAGGCAAAGAAGACCAGCCATTTCGGATGACTGTGGTTTACTCACTTGAACATGAATGTGACTTGGGCATTGGTAATGACTCAGTCTCTCTAAAAGAAGCCATGAATTGTGATAATTCTGAAAAGTGGATAAATACCAATGAAAACAAAGTTTGGGACCTTGTTGAGTTGCCTAAATGATCGAAACAAGTCGGCTGTAAATGGGTCTTTAAGACCAAGCGGGACTCCAAAGGCAACATTGAAAGGTACAAGGCCAGACTTGTCGCCAAAGGTTACACTCAAAATGATGGCATTGATTATAAAGAGACCTTTTCTCCAGTTTCAAAAAAGGACTCTTTGAGAATTATTATGGCTTTGGTGGCTCATTATGATCTAGAGCTTCACTAGATGGATGTAAAGACCGCCTTTCTAAATGGTGACTTGGAAGAGGAAGTTTATATGGACCAACCGGAAAGGTTCTCAATCAAAGGAAAGGAAAATTTGGTGTGTAAGCTAAAGAAATCAATATATGGACTAAAACAGGCTTCCCGACAATGGTATCTAAAGTTTAATAATACCATTACATCTTATGGTTTTGTAGAAAACACCGTTGATCGGTGTATCTACATGATGATATCCTACTTGCTACTAATGATGTTGGCTTGTTGCATGATGTTAAAATGTTTCTCTCTAAGAACTTTGAAATGAAAGATGTAGGTGAGGCATCCTATGTGATTGGAATAGAAATATTCTGTGACAGATCACAAGGATTGTTAGGATTGTCTCAGAAAGGCTACTTCACCAAAGTATTAGAGATATTTAGAATGGAAAAGTGCTCTCCTATGATAGTTCCAATTCAGAAAGGGAACAAGTTCAGTGAAAAGCAATGTCCTAAGAATGATTTGGAACGAAAAGAAATGGAATCTATTCCCTATACATCTGTGGTTGGGAGCTTGGTGTACGCTCAAACCTGTACTCGGCCAGATATCAGCTTCGTTATTGGAATGTTAGGCCGATATCAAAGCAACCATGGATTGGATCAATGGAAAGCTGCAAAGAAAGTCCTTAAGTACTTACAAGGCACCAAGGATCACTTGTCAGTCACCTTGAGGTGATTGGATACTCAGATTCAGACTATGCCGGATGTGTGGACTCAAGAAAATCCACATTTGGTTACATGCTTCTGCTGGCCGGAGAAGCAATTTCATGGAAGAGTGGAAAGCAATTTCATGTTAGGATTGTCTCAAAAAGAATACTTCACCAAAGTATTAGAGATATTTAGAATGGAAAAGTGCTCTCCTGTGATAGTTCCAATTCAGAAAGGGGACAAGTTCAGTGAAAAGCAATGTCCTAAGAATGATTTGGAACGAAAAGAAATGGAATCTATTCCCTATGCATCTGTGGTTGAGAGCTTGGTGTACGCTCAAACATGTACTCGGCCAGATATCAGTTTCGTTGTTGGAATGTTAGGCTGATACCAAAGCAACCCTGGATTGGATCACTGGAAAGCTGTAAAGAAAGTCCTTAAGTACTTACAAGGCACCAAGGATCACTTGCTGACTTATAGGAGGTCAGTCACCTTGAGGTGATTGGATACTCAGATTCAAACTATGATGGATGTGTGGACTCAAGAAAATCCACATTCGGTTTAATTGTTCTCTAAGAATGACAAGTACTCGAAGGATGCAAAGCACATGGAGTTAAATTACTTGTCAGTCAAAGAAGAAGTGCATAAACAAAGAGTGTTGATTGAACATATTGGCACTGATCTAATGATAGCGGATTCCTTAACTAAGGGATTATTGCTGAAGACATTTACTGGACATGTTGAAAGATGGGCATAATAGAAAAGTCCTTCTTATCATAATGGTTTGATATGTATACATATGACAGTTCTGCTCGAATTGGTGACACTCTAGAATTCATTTAATGTTATGTTTTTGCTTATTTACTTATACATGTATATTTATGGTTTGAGGATTATTGTCTCCCTCATTTATGGATTGAGGATTCTATTTGGACTAGACCCAATATGATGGTTATTGAGATTATGAAATAGAATTATAATGGGATTAGGTTTCCCTACCCTCTCCCCTTATAAATAGTATGTGGCTACTATTAACCTAGTAGCAGAAAAGAATACATTCAGCACCATCACAGAACGCACGCAAGGGAAAAGGAAGAGAGGGTAAAAGTCACGCTTAGGATTTGAGTTCTTCTCAGAAAACAAAAGAAGAAAGCACGGACCGAGGTTAGTCATAATTATTATATTCAATTGTGCAAATCAATCTCGTTATAACGATCTTATTTTATGGTGGATTGAATAAAATTAATCCAATAAGAGAAAGAAAGTGAAATTAAAGTATGTACACTAGCTCCTGTCCCGCGCATAACTCTACTGTTCATTTGAGTAACAAAAAGCTTGTTATGTCACTAAGAGTGGGGGAAAAGCAACATATCGTGCATGTTTCAACTCTTTAACATGATCTGTAATTAAGTGGCAAGATAAGTACAGAGGCACAATTAGGTAACAGTCACAGTTCTGATCATCCACACCACACCACACCACACCAACATCACATAGATCAAAGGACAACTTGAGGGGATAAAAAATCTGAACGGATCATAAAGGAGTTAAATAATGAAATTAAGTATAGCAAGCAGGCATAATCTATTCAGTATTAAATCAACTAAACGTTGAAAAGATTTCTTTTCACTTTTACCATTTAGGCAAAGTTAGATTTACAAAAGAAACAGATGAAACAGTATTAATTTTCTCTACTTGATTGTTTTTTTTATCTGTATTTATCAACAGGACTTCAAATTCGTTGTTATCAGTGGCCCTCTTGTGCTGGGTTCACAAATGATGGCATTGGTTTGGCCACAAGCATGTGCAACTGTAGAAAACCTTGCCCACCAGTAGTATAGCTAGTAAAATAATTAAAAAAAATCAGAGCTAACTATATGTGAGAACTGAAATGCAAATCGAGCAAAAAGTCCAGCACAGAAGACAAACTGTATTATATATATATATTATTGCAACAAGGTAGTAGTTAAATATATAGTATACAATTGGTTGGAAAGAAGACTGCAGATTATTACAGCTGGAAACAAAACAAAAAAGAATGAAATTAGTCAATAGATTTGTTGGGTACCTGATCACAAAGATATTTTGGAGTGATGCCATCCATGACTTAAATAATGATCATAGTCACCTCTCCACTTAATTTGCACAGTGGCGTACTGTATTAAAAATAAAAGTGATAATGCTTAATTAGAGTAATGTAAAACTACGGAAACAAATCAAACCTTAATTCATGGCCTCTCTCAACCACATATTACGGATATTTTGATCAGAGAGATGTAGAATATTAAAAGTATAGAGAAAAAATGAGAGATAAAGTAAATATATAGTGTAAAAGTAGAGTCTTAGATGTAAGAATGAAATTGGGTGATGCTATTTTTCACTTATTGTGTTATTTGTGTAAAAATTTAACTATAAAAAAAATATTTTAATCTTTAAAATTATTAATTAATTAGTTAGATAGTGTCAGAATCCTTAATTAATTAGTTTAATTAGTTAGAAAGTGTCAGAATCCATTAGGGTAAATAACATGGCCGAAAGTCACAGTAACATGTTTTGCAAGTTGCCAAACATAAGGTTCCTTGATAAGCAATGAAGCGTGGGTTGGAAGGCTGATTATCTTCCCAACAAAATTAATTAGATGCATGTATGAAATAAATCACTTCATTCTTTATCATCTTACCATCAGATATACTCCTTTTAAATTTCATAATTTCTTTCAGTTCTTGCCTCTTAATGTTTTCAAAAAAATTTCTTTCCTGATACTACTGTCAAGTTTCAGTTCTCAAAAGAAGGAACACAGTAGTGATAATATCTGTTACAGAGCGATTAAATATATACTCCATGATTCGAAGTTTATTGGGTCACTCAATGCTAACTAAGCTTGGAGATCAAACCTGGAAGAAGAAGAAGAAGAAAACCCTTTCATTTCGTTTTAATTTCTCTCTTCGCTTCACTGAAAGAAGAAAACCATCGACGGCGATCGTCTTCATCGCCAACTCTTCGTTGACTTCAATTTTCCGTCGTAAGCGGATGCATGTGGATGCTCCAAGTTTGTCACTAAAGTTTGAATTTTTATTCCAGTGAGCACTAGAATTTGATTCATGGACTTATTTTGTCATTAGTATTTTTTTATCCCACTCATGACATGTCATCATAAGTGAAGCATGAGATACTAAATGACGTGGACATCCCTCATGCACCAACCGAGCGACCAAGAGAAGCACCAAAGAACTTCGAGGACCCATGACAAGGGCTCGGTTGAAGAGGGTTTAAGGTCAAGCATTCATGCGGATCATGCCACAAGCAGAAGAGCGGAGCAAGGATCAAGACCACACCAACCAACTCCTCAACATGGGCATAAAATTGGAGGAGAGCATGCCAAACACCTTGGAGGACCTTAGTGTGGCTACACTTGAGGCCGATGACACCTCCACGAGCCCCACGCGCTACCACATCTCTCCCACGCGCCCCACGTGCCATCCCGAGCCCCGAGGACACGGACACTTGACTTCGCATCACCTCTCACCTTCCAAGCCTCCCACAACCTTCCCCGACGCTCCACGCGCCGCCACCCCAAGGCCACGCGCCACCACCTCCTCCACACGCCGGCCAAGCCTCCCCAAGGTTGAATCCGAAATGTTCCCACCATTTTAAAGATATTTGTGTTGACAAATAATTACTTTATGTGTAAAAGACAAGTGGAAGCTTTTTGGAAGCTTTTAGGCTAGCTTTTGCCTTTTACTTTTTGGAAGCTTTTAAGGTGTCATGCATGCAAAAGCACTTATGCTTTTGGAAGGCTTTTGGCAAGCATGCATGGTGTAAAAGCCTTTTTTGAGTCTGACTTAATTCTTAGATTAATCTCAGAGAAATTCCAATTATACCCTCAAGGGTATTTTAGTAATTTTCTGTTTGAATTCTCGGCGCACCAAGTCCTTTTGAGATAACGTCTGACCTCATCTCAGCTGGAGAAAAACTAGAAGTGGTTTCCCTCAGCTCATCTCCAGCTAGAAGTAGTTGGACATAGCTCTAGTTAGCTCAAGTTAGTTCAATGAGCTCAACTTGAGCTCACACTAGCTGAATCCAGCTAGAAGTAGCTGGACATAGCTCAAATCAGCTCAAGTTAGTTTAATGAGCTCAACTTGAGCTCACACTAGCTGAATGTAGATAGTTCAGCTCAACTCTAACTGAAGTAGCTAACACTAGCTCAAGTTGACTAGAAGTAATCAACTTCAGCTCATGGTAGCTAAAAGTAGCAACCCTCAGCTCAAGACAGTTAACTCTAGCTCATGTTGACTAGAAGTAGTCAACTTGAGCTCAAATGAGTTAGTCTTGGTGGAGAAGTGAGTTTCTGCTCAAGATGAGCTGAAATGAGTTCTATGGAACTCAACTATGTGAATTGTGGCTATATGGAACATTTGTGATGTTTCATGAGTAGTAACTACCTATTAGCATCCTTTTATACAAAATAAGGATATTTTGGTAAAATGACATGGTTTTGGCAATTGATGATGCATGGTGTATGCACCCTAGTGCATGTGTGCACATCCCTTGGAAGTTATTAAGGCATGAACAGCCATGAGAGAGCCTCATTTGCCGAAATGGTGCCAATTGGAAGGCACCCTTTCGGATTTGAGGGGTGGTTACCAAGCCTTAAGGCTTGTCTATGCACAAGGGAAGAATAACCACCCTCAAGGCCGAAAGTATGTGTATTTTCGGCCAAGAGGAGGTTATTTTCTCCCTTGTAACTTCCTACATCATCTATAAATAGATGATAATCTGTCATAATTCAATACACTTCAATCCGAAACTTCTTTCTCTTTCTCTCTCGTTTTGGCCGAATTATTCAAGCTTTCTAGAGCATTTTGGGCGAACTTCTTTTGTGTCAATTCAACACAAAATCACCCCTACCATCTCACATGCAATCGATTCTTATACAACAACTCGAAGGCTTGAAGATTGAAGAGCAATCCGTCACAAACTTGGAGCATACATTTTTAAGGAGCAAGGAATAAATTCCTTTGCTATTTTTACAAGGTGTAAGGTACGTCTCTTTCTTCCTTCTTCCTCCTCCTTCTCCTCTTTCTTCTTTGTGAAAGTGGAGAGGCATCATGCTGTCAGAATCTCTAAATTAACATTTTCACCCCTAGTTGAAACCTCATTGAGAAGAAAAGGCTGACAAACCTTGTTTGGCGACACCCAACTCTGCCGTGGCGGGCGTTCTAGTCGTGTACTTTTTATTTTATAATTATGATTACTTTTTATTTCACTATTTTATGTAACTTTGTCGTTTTCACAGTTTAATGTACTTTATCAATTTCATTATTGTATATACTTGAACATTTTTTTCATTTTTTTATATGATTTAATATTTTTATTATTTTATGTACTTTATCTTTTTTTTAACTATTTTGTGTACTCTCACTATTTCCATCATTTTATGTATTTTTGTCAATTTTAATATTTATGAACTTATTACCTTTTATTCATCTCATAAAATTTTATCATCTTATTATTTTATGAATATGTTGTTCATTATTTCATGTGTTTTAATGTTACCAATTTATGAGAATACTATATTTTCATGTCTTTTTATATTTCATTAATTTAAGTGTTTGTTTTATCTTTTTAGTCATTCTTTTAATTTATCTTTTTAGTAATTAGTGGGTTTCAATATTGAACCGCCCACACAACCTCACACTTCTGATCTTGCTTCTTCCTTCAATTCAACTCAAAACATGGCCTCACTCCATCATTATCACCTTTAGCCCCTGTCAATCATCAACTTTGGTTATAAAGAGGACTGAATCGGAGGAGTTGAAGCAAAGAAAAGAGAGGAAGAAGAACTGAACTTCCACCGGCCTCCATCGTTTCTCCTCTTCCTCTGCCACTTTCGTCACCAATCGCTGCTTCTGTTAGCTCCGACGTGACGAAACGAAGCCAAACCACCCACTCAAATTACCGGAGATGCTCTAACGGAGGAGGAATTGTTGAAAAACGTTTGCCGACTTGGAACTAGTTTTCTCTCTAACCGGAGCTTCGTTCGCCACAAAACCACCACTAAACATCTCCTCCTCGACCTCCGCATCCACCGGCACCTGAACCGCCTCCAGAATCAATCACCGCCGTCGCCGTCTGCAACGAACGCCGGCGAACCCTGAAGAAGAAGAAACTGTTGCACATGTTCATGGTTTTGAAAACTGGACCGGACCGGCTGGTCGAACCTGTTGGACCGCGAACCGGTCAGCCAACCGGTCCGGCTTTTGGTTCTGAAGCGCTTGGTCAAGAACCGGAAAACCGGTGATTCCTTCTTTTTTACATTTTTTTGAAAAATTTTGTCAAAAACTCCCAAATTTTTATCACTAATTTTAATTTATTCCACATTTACTTATAAATTCATATTTAACACATTAATTTTTTTAATATTTTCTCATAATATATTTTAAAACATTTTTAAACTATAATATAAATATACAAAATAATTTTCAGTTATTTTAAATTATTATTTTCAATGACATAATTAATTAAAATATAGAATATTGTTTTCCTTATTATAAAATGACTAATTTGTATTTTAAATTATTATTTTAATATAAAAAATGTGCATTATTATTTCATATTTAGATTATTTCATGATAATTCTAAACAATGAGTGATAATAACTAACTTTTAAAAAATAACCGGTTGGACCGGTGGTCCAAACGATTGAACCGATCAGACCATGAACCGGTGCTCGAAGAACGGTTCTATTGTCTGTCCGGTTTTTAAAACCATGCACTTGTTTTAATGTTTTTGGGTAAAACTACACAGTTAGTCCTTTTCCCTCATCTATTCCTCTTATTTTACTTAAGCCCCTAGGTTTCAATTAACTTTCATTCCTACCGCCCTTTATAGTTTAAAACTTAACATTTTAGTCACTAGTTTAAATTTTGCATTTATTTTCTTTCAAGTGTTTAATGTTTTGTCATTTAAGCATGCTCGCCTTTCTTTTAAAATTCTACTTTCTTATCTATACTCATATTACTTTTAATACACCATGCTAAATTGTTTTATTGTTATTTCCAACATGTTTTGAGTTTTACTAATTTTGTAATTCACTACACCTTGTTTTCCTTTATCTTATTGTAAATTTATATTCTAGAAATTAAACTTCATGCACTTTTCGCTATTGATCCTTTGGTTATGAAACTTTGTGGTTAAACTTAAATAATTATACTTTGCATGTGAAAATTGTTAAAAAATATTTTTTGTAGAGTACATATATACTTTTTATTTAATAATTAATTTTCCTCTTTAATTAATTAACAAAAATTAATAAAGTTGAGAAAAATACTATGTTTGGTATAAAATCTTATGTTAGTGTTTACAACTTTTTAAAAAAATTATTTTAAACTTTTAAATTGTATAATGTATTAAATATTTATTTTCCCTCCTTAAAAATAGTTTTATGTACATAAAAATTTGTGTTTGTACATAAAAGCCCTCCAAAATTTTTGGACTTTCCTTTTTTACCCAAATATTTACCTTGAACTACCATAAGCTGTTAGAAGCACCTTAAACCCCGAGTAACTCCTGTTTTTTTCCGTAAATCTTACTGGTCGGTACCAGTAAGCTGACACTTGCAGAATCTCATAGAATATTTCGTTAAATTCTTTTTATCAGTAGGTTCTCAACTTCAAGCCCCAACTCCAACCGACGTGCCCGGCCAGCCAACGCTTATTCTCAGCTACATCCAAGTAAGGGAGTAGTGTACGGGTTTTTCATTATAGTTCTCTTCATTTTCGTAATTAAGATTTCAAATAATGAACTCTGAGTTAAACACTTGGCTGAATACAAAAAGGACGAATAGGTAACCCGGGTAGTATAATTTCTTGATGCCTTGAATTACTTTTAAGTTATGAACTACGGGTTGTAACTTTGATAATGATTGATGCTTAATTTACAGTGAGTGATGTATGAAAACGCTAGTGTCATGCTAGGACCATTACCTTAAAGAAAGCTCGTTACTATCATGCTAGAACCGATAATTGAACTCCGCTAATACCACGTTAGGACCGGAGAGTCGAAATGAACTTAATATAATATATATAAGTCCGAGGGACGCTAGTACCATGCATAGGCCCGAAAGTTGATAGTGAATCTTGAGGGTTTTTATGCATAAAACCATAAAATGTGTATAAAGCGGCTAGTAAATACTTGGGTGTGAGATAAACAGACAAAGGGGTTTTATTAGACAACTCACGAGATTGAGAGACGACGTAAGCTAATTACAATTAACGAATAATTAATTGTCATGACATCATGCAAGTAACAAGATATAAAGTTTAAAGTAGAATACCTAGGTCATGGCATCGCATTAAAGAATTAATAGAAGTTTAGATGACATGCATCACGAACGGTTGACGCATTGGATGTTGGTTGATACTTGCATAAGCATAATTAAGAATTGCATCTGATTACCTTGAGACGTTGTTAACCAATGGAGTTATGTGTGGTATGGGACATACATGGTTTCAATTGGTTAACGAGTCAGGCATGCTTATGTGGCAAACAGGCCAATCGAGCAATACCTAATAGCGTAGCGAGTTAGTCTAAGACGTGGTTATTCATTGGGTTATACGTGGGGGTTTGCAGACCAGACCTTGCATGACTTCCACTTGGGGTATGTGTGGTATGGTGAGCAGACCAATCATGCATGATTTTAGATGGCTAACCGGTTAGGTATGCTTGCATGGCGAGTAGACCAAACAACCATATGACCTAACCAGTGTAACGTCGTTATCCATCGGAGTATGCGTGGCATGGCGGGCAGACCAAACATGCATGACTTCGAGTGGTTAGCGAGTTAGGTATGAGGGAGTAACGAACAGACTATACTTCATGACTTGGCTTAAGCGTAATGAATAGGGTATGAGGGAGTGGCGGAAGACCACACTTCATGACCTGACTGCCGTTAGTGCGAGGAGTGGAGAGGTTTCGGACGGACGACTCGAACATGACATGGCGGGTGAGCAGACCCGATCCATGTAGATTTTGGGCGTGCAGACCCGTTAGGTAGCGCTCTAGCTTCACTTGCTGGCGAGTAGACCAGACTTGTGAATGTGCGATCACGAGAAGCACTTCCCCGGATGGGTATCTTCTGGGATGACTGTAAGTATCACCAGTGGCTCTGCTTACGGAACATTCCCACAGTGGGTGTTGTACACACCTAGTGTAGGTTCGTCCAACGGCTTTATTTGGTCAAAATAAGAAATAAATAGTTCATTTCATCGGACATGTGACGCATTTTTTAGACATGCTTCATAAATTACTTTTTCTTATGCTCGAATGATTGGATTATTGTTTATTAATCAATCGTATTTAGTTTTCATTGTTTGTGTACTTGTTTATTTGAGGACGTATCAAAACCCTAATGAAGGTCTTGATACACTCTTCCTTACTGAGCGTATGGACGCTCATCCCTTATAATTTCAGATGAGTACCCTATTGATGAGTACTATTCCGAGTTCACTGAGTAGGAGTAAGGATATGAGTACTACGAGGAGGAGCAGACGTTGGGTGATGACGCGTTATAGTCGCTCGATAATGGCTTAGTTGTATCTTTATTTTGGGAACTTGATTCGTTTCCGTTGCGCTATTTCAAACTCATATGTATAAGTACTCATGTTTTATTGGATTTAGTAACGCTTCCATTTATTACTCTGATATTTAAAATAGTTTTATTTACCTCTCAAAATTTATTTATGGATTATTTCCAATAAGTTTTCAAAGTCTAGAAAGTTTCAAATTATCCACAAAATTTTGGGTTGTAAAAATGGGGTTATTACAACTTGCTTCGTGACTTCTATATACTTTCCTACGTTCCTCTATAGACAAAGGTTTACTCAATTAGAATGACCAATTCAGAAGAAAGAAATACTAAGGTTCCGTTTAATGGAAGTCATGCAGGTTCTGGTATGCTCACCACCCACGCATAACCCAAACATACCACCCACGCATGTTCTCCACTTCCTCCAGTATTTTCAGAATCTAAGAAAAAACTACTTGAGGTTTTTGAAAATACATAAAAAAAATCCCTAAAGATTAACTTCTGTTACATTTTAGATTTAACTACAAAAAAATGGATGCTAATATTTTAATTCTAATAATTTTACTTTAATATTTAAAAATCTTCACATTTTTATCCTCATATATCCACTACCATCAACCTCCCCTGCCACCCTCCTCACCACATATCCATCTCGTACCGTCCCGTAAGAGTGGTCCCACCTAGTTTGTAACTTTATTTGAATAAACTTACGAGTCCGTTTATTTACCACATATGTGAAAAAACACATACCTAAATGTACTATTAATTAATTAACTCAACTAACTAATCTATTAAATTAAAAGACTAAAACACCCTTTGTAGAGATTTATTAAGAGGGTAAATTTGACATTTTCATGATATGTGTTTTTCCACATATGTGGTAAATAGACACCCACCAAACTTACAAGACCACATTGCAAATAGACATCCTATAATAAATAATAAAAAAATCGCATAGATTGGTAATTAGTTACTAACAAAACTGTTAATATTAAGAAGGGTGTATTTGACGGGACTACCGCCTACGGATCCGCGCTCCGGAAGCCGGAGTCGAGCTCCAAATTCTCGTTCTGTCCGACAGCATGTTGCTGATCATACCTCGCAACTATCAGTTATGGATTCTTGCCCTCCTCGCACTTTCTCCTGTTTGGTTGGCCTCTTCGTCTTCCCACCTCGATTCCCGTTGGGCGGCCAGGAAGAGACACATGAGTGAGAAAGTCCGCCAGATGTAAGCTCATTCTCACTGGATTCTTACTCAAACACTTTATTTTAATCTTCGTTGGTTCTTTTGCTGATTTAGAGGGTGTAATCTGATGGGTTTCAAAAAAATTCATATTTTGACTACGTGTTTCAGTTCGATCCAAAGGCTTTCTTCTTTGGTCGTCGTTTGAACTTTGTAGTCATCTCTTCCAGAGAATTGTATTACTCACTTCTTTAGATCCAACTTGGAAAAACTAGCGGATGTATGTTAGTTTGAGAGATTAATTCTCAACAATGACTCGCTTTTTTTGCAGGTTTTATCACGCCTATGAAAATTACATGACTTATGCTTTCCCGGTTAGTTCATGTTTGTTTAATCTTCCCTTTTAATAGCTTATTCTTGGATAAGGGGTGTCACGTTTTCATTCTTCTGCAGCATGATGAGCTAAAGCCTCTTACAAAGAGCTACACTAACTCGCTCAGTGAGCTTGGGAATTTGAGGGTATTTGTCTAACTTCTAAATGTTTTCCTTGTCATGCTGAATTAGTCTAAAAACAGTTTCTTTCCTGAATTCTAGCTTGAAAATTTACCCCAAGACTATAACGGCTCTGCCATGACACTCATTGAATCATTATCCAGGTATTCTACATGATAAGTTAAAGCTACGTGCTTGCACATACATTTCATTAAGATCTGTAACCTGTCATTCTAAAGCAAACTGTTCTGCTGTTTTCAGCCTTGTTGTCCTTGGTAACTACACAGAGTTTGACCGAGCTATACTTTGGCTTGCTGAAAATCTAACATTTGATGTTGATGCTAGAGTCAACCTATTTGAGGTAGATGCGTGACAGTTCTTTTACATAGAATGGATTAGCTGTGCTTGCTTAGATATTCCAACTTCCAAGGTCATGTGTGGCACTTGAAGAGACTCGATCCTCCTTCAGGTGTTATTGAGACCTTTGGTATATAAAGTTTTAGGCTTCTGATCTATTTGGTTTTCCGCCCTGTAGTGCAACATAAGAGTTCTTGGAGGACTTATATCTGCTCATATTCTTGCAACTGATTCCACAAACAGGATGGTTGAAAGGTCCTACAGGAACCAGCTTCTTACTCTGGCTGAAGATTTAGGACAGCGGTTTTTATCTGCTTTTGACACTCCAACTGGTTTGCCATATGCATGGATTAATTTGAAGGTGCAAACTACTTACAACTTAATTGTTCCAAATCAGTTTTTGCTTGAAGTATATAGTAGTTATGAATCTTATGATGCACGATATAAACATTTGTGTGCTGAAGAAGTGTAACAATTGTCTTCTCTTTTCTAAATCATGTTATGCTGTGCTGTGTCCAAGCCTATCCAGATTGTTCTTTTGAAATATTGGAGTATACCTTTGCAAAGTTTAATTTATAATGCAAAGACATGATTACTCAGTGGCTTTATTGGGTAATAGTATAACTTATTGATCTGGAACTTATTGATGAAAAGTGTTACACATCAGATTTCACATGAGATTAGTATTTGCGTGTTGAAGAAGTGTAACAATTTTACTTTCCCTTTTTTGCACATGGTATCCTGTTCTACGTTGAAGTCCATTAAGATTGTTAAGTTAGAAATTATCTTCACAAATTTTTAATTCACGATGTGGAGACATGATTTTATGGTGGATTTCTTTGGTAATAGTATACTTCTTTACCTGGAAATTGAGCAAGAAGATGATGAAAAGTGAAATTACACTTTTTTTAGAGAAGACAAAAGATGCTTAAGCTCCCTTTCTTAGTTCCATTTTTATTTTCTTCTCTCTCTTGTAGCCGTACCTCTAAATTTTTGGAAGCACAAAGAGTATCGTGTTTGATATGATCTTTTGATTAATTATATGACTCCCTATGAATGCAATGTTCTTTGGCCAGTATGGTGTGATGGACAGTGAGACTACTGAGACAAGCACCTCCGGATGTGGTAAGGACTTCACTATCGTGCAACATGTTTTCACTTAAAGATGCTGTATGATTGTAGTGAACCGGCACGAAGAATGTTTTTTAAAAGGAAAAAAATGATGTATGAGATCAAGCTTGTTCTCTTTTAATTTAGGTTCTCTGATCCTTGAAATGGGAGCCTTATCCCGCCTGACTGGTGACCCAAGGTATGAGTCAGCAGCTCTACGTGCTCTAAGAAGATTATGGAGCATGCGCAGTTCATTAAATCTGCTAGGAACCACCCTTGATGTGATAACTGGGCAATGGATAGAACATTCTTCTGGAATTGGTGCTGGTATGCTCCTGCTAATTAGGTTTATGTTTCCCAGTATCTAAAGCCTTATACCTAAATGACCTGGTTTTGTTGAACCACATCAACCTCGCGGTATCGATGATCAGTCTTTTATTTATTTATTTTTGCTGGCACAGTAAAATAAACACATATGCTTTGGATTCTAAGTTCCTTAGGGTTATGTTAATCTCACTGTTAATGGTAGTACATTTTATGTGCCTGCTTGAAGGGGTGGATTCATTCTATGAGTACTTATTCAAGGCCTACATTGTTTTCGGAAAGGAGGATTACTGGAAGATGTTTCAGTCTGCTTATGTTGCAGCTCATAAGTATTTCAAACATGGTCCCTGGTAAGTGCAGTGGTATATGTTTTTCTTTTTTCTATTTTTCATAGTTCAATATGTAATGAAGCTTATCAAATATCTCAGACATCTGCAGAAGTAACACGATTGATTCAAGTGTTTAGGTATCTGTGACCTTTAATCATTTGTACTTCATGCTTTCTAAACTCTCAAGAACAATTTACGAGTCTGGAATACATTATGAAAGTAGTGCGGGAAATTTTCAAGTTGTATTAAGTGCAGAGAACTGTGTTTTGCCATCATTTTGTAACTGCAACGGTCTCTGCATAGATATTATGATGTTCAGTAGATTTTTTATGGCGCATTTTTCTTTCTTAAGTTGTAACTAGTATTATTCAATATGAAAATCCTCGAGTATCCTGCAAGTCAGGTGTAAGCATGGAATTGTTGCAAGATAAACTGGATAAGTTCTAGAGTTAGCTAGCTCAGACGCCTGTACATGATTAACTAATTATGGGGCTCAATTACCGAAGGTACCATGAAGCTGACATGAGAACTGGAAAAGCAACCTATTGGCAACTTACAAGTCTTCAAGCATTTTGGCCTGGTTTACAGGCAAGTTCACTCACCAGATATATGATTCCGAACTCATTTGTTTGCGAAGGGTCCTCTGATCTCCGAGTTCTTACTATTAGGTTCTTGTTGGGGATATTGCAGCTGCTAATTCATCGCATCGTGAGTTCTATTATGTGTGGGAGAAATTTGGAGTGCTACCTGAACGGTTAGAGAATCTGAACTCTAGAGTTTTAGGAGCTTGTCTATACAAGTACATCTAGCTGTGGTTGTTTGCGGTCACTATTTCTCATCATAAGTCTGATCGTGATTCTGCAATTCATTTAGGTATCTACTGGATCACCAAATGTTGCATCCTACAGAAAAGTACTATCCTCTGCGTCCTGAGTTTGCTGAGTCCACGTTCTACTTATATCAAGCAACAAAAGGTATGGAGGAACTTGCCCTGCCACCACCACCACATACTCGCACTTGTGCAGAAAACTGGTTTCTCATCTATTATCATTTCTACCTTTGCTTATTAATTAGTTACATCGTGCATTTCCTTGAATTTTTAGAATTGCTAATGTATTTTTTCTGTCCTGATGCACTGCTTTTGCATGCCTTTAGATCCCTGGTACATAGAAGTAGGTGAATCAATCGTTAATTCCCTTAATTCATACACAAAAGTGGAAGGAGGATTTGCTAGCATCAGAGATGTGACAACCATGGAACTGGAAGATCATCAACATAGTTTCTTCCTCGCTGAAACGTAAATCCTTTTTTTTCCGATTTACGTCAAGAGCTTTAAGGCCAACTTATGTGGAGAATACCGATTTACATAACTTCTGCATTTTCTCTAGGTGCAAATATTTGTATCTGCTCTTTGATGATTCCTTTTTGGTTGACCGGAACTATGTGTTCACAACCGAGGGTCATCCGCTTCCAGTGTTAAGTTCATGGCACGAGAGGCTTCCAGAGAGTTACATCCCAAGTAATTGGACTTACAAGAAGGTATGACTATCTAAATTTTCTGTATTTGTTTTTTATAAGAACATCTGAACTAGCATATGATGCTAAAAGTACACAGATGAACTGATCCAATATGATGGTGTAGAATGAAGAACGAGTGAGAGTAAGTGCCATGTCGAGGCAAATATGCCCTGATACAACCTCCCTGCCTAGTTATGGTGGACTGCGGATTGAGAGTGCCTGCCATATCCCTGATTCTCGAAGTGACTACAGATGCACGAGTGATTCAGAATGTGGGGTCGATGCATCAAATTGCAGACGGAGATCCTGCAGCATGGCCGGCTATTGTGGCTTGTGGTTGTTCGGATGAATCGACATTCCAGCATCTTTCTTGGAAAGGAAGCATGTTACAGGATCAGTGAGCATCTGTCGGGAACATGTTGAGCCATCCATCATCATGCTTGGTTCTAAGCAAACACCGGACAATGCAATGAAATAGGAGGGGACTCGAGGGGAGCCTCAGATCAGATATACTACAACGGTTACATCACACCATGAAATGACCTTCAAGATTTTGAAATTCTCTATATACCAAATTGCTTCAGGCATCCACGTTTGTATATGGATCAAACTGGTAGTATAAGTTTCAGGTTTGTCTTCTTCTTCTTGGTCTGAGCTGAAAGCATTTTCCTAGATCCAAATCTTCGTTCTAAAATGATTTGATTGTTTCCTTTTTAAAAAAATCTTTTCATACCATTTTTATCTTTTAATCTTCAACTCATCTTTTTCACTTAAAAAGCTACTTTTGTTTTATATAATATTTTTACTTTATTAACTCTAAGGCTTCGATACTTTTTAATCTCTTGTGTTTAATCTAATGCTCAAAACAATTTGAGATGGAGAGTAATTAATACTCACATTTTATATAGATAAAATGGATGAGTATATATGATCGTAACAAATGTCCCAATGACGACCGATCAGAGTGGAATGATTATGAGCTATCCACAAATTTAATCAGTGTTAGTGAATTTTATAATTAGACTGCTTAATCATGTATAGCTTTTAGCACATGGGAGTAATTTGGATTTGTGCAACAAATTCAATTAATTTTCATTGAATTCATGTGTATTTTTTGGAATTTGAAACGATATTACTACTTTTTTAAAATTAAAAAGGCAAAAAAAACCTAATTAATATGTTAAAAATACAGATCTGGCAATATACTAAAACCAGATGGACATGGATTGAACTCAAATACTCCAAGAAAACACCATGAGAATACCCAAAAAGGAATCCAATTCTAATCTCCTATTCATGAGAACCCGGATCTTCTCAATCTTTCTAATCTTTTTTCTTTTTTGAACGGGAATGACTGTTCATTTAATACCTAACAACTTCTGGTTGGATAAACAAACTAATTAGAAATAAAATCTCGAGAACTACTATGCCTCTCTGCCTAAATTGAGCATAAACAAGCCTACCATTCTAATAGCTTAAGACTAATGAGAATAATAATCTTAAAAACGATAATCATAATGAATTTTAAAAATTACTAGGTAACAGGAAATCAGGATGATAGAAACATAAAACTAATATAAAAAAGGTTCTCTAGTGAGACTGATCTTCACAAGTGCTCTCAAGACTCCCATAAGGCTTGATTTAATGATTCATCCGTTGCATCTTTATTAAAGCTCGAGGTTACTGTCCCCCTCCACGAAATCAAGCAAAATGTGCCTGAAAAAGTCTGTTCCTGCAAGGTGTCCTTGAGGGCACATGTACACATCAAACCACACTTGCATAAACTGAATTCTATACAAGTTAAACATTGTTATCCACTGAAAAACCCAAGTCCGGTATAACATATAGATGGCTAGGCCGGACTTTACTTCCCAGTTATCCAAAACCAATGTCCTCATGGAGCTAGGTAGGGAGCAATCTCGCTCACTGCCTGTTCATGCATCTCTTCCTACACAACTTCCTTGTGAACTTTATAAACTGAAATATTTGGGATTCATATGCGAACTTTATAAAGAAAAATGGCTCTCTATGTAATTAAAAGAATTAGAGACATCTGGTATGTTTGAAAATTTTAACATATAGTACGGTTCTTAAAAAGTTGTACACACAAATGACACAACTAGTAATTTACACAAATGACACAACTAGTAATGTTTTCAACTAGTAGGTAAATAACATCCGCTTCTATTTGTTGGTGTTCTCTCTCCTCCACTATAAATCACGTAAGTCCCAATTTAAGAATTCGTCTTATTCTTATAATAAAATTATGATTTTTTATTCTAGTTTGATCATTTCGTTAGTTTGTATGTTAATTATTCCATTTTCTTTGTAAATTTTACAAAAATACCTCTACAATGATAGTTAAATTACACATTTAATGAAAATATAGTCATTAAACTTTTAATGAATGTGCACATAAGTTCCCAATAATTTTTTTCTTCTCTTTGATCTCATATTCTCATCATCACTTTCATTAACAACCTCCATCTCTTCGGTCTGTCTTAATTGGCACCATTAGTTTCGGCTGGAAATTTGATTTAACGAATGAATTTTGATTGGGTTGATCAACATTATTGCCGTGTTTGATCAACATGATGACTTGCCTTGATCAACATCGTCGGAATAAATGTTGATCTGCATGGTGATCAACATCTCCTTACACCAGATCAGCATTGATCCGCACGGTAATCAACATCTCCTTACACCTGATTAGCATCATTGTCGTGCTTGATCAACAATGTTGATCAACATGATGACTTGTCTTGATCAATGACGTCAGAATAAATGTTAACCTGCATGGTGATCAACATCTCTTTACACCTGATCAGCATTGATCTGCATGGTGATCAACATGTCCTTACATTTGATCACTATAAAAAATCAGATCAACATGACTACCTACTCTAATTATCATCGTTTTCCCCAGATTTTTTAAGTCATAATTTTTTTTTCAGTTTTTCATCATTTGCAAGTTTGCTGGTTCTGGAGCTTCATTGTAGTCAAATTTTGATGGTGGTTGTTTTGTTGAGTTGTGATTGTTTGGTTGGTAGAAGCATATCTGAATTCACGTTTGAATATGGAAAAACGTCGTCGGAAGTTACAGAAATGTCATGGATTCCAATGAAAAGCTTCGCTAGAATACGCAGAACTTCTTCGGAGGCGACAGAAGCTTCTTCGGAGGCGATGAAAGCTTCATTGGAAGCGTCATCGGAAATAGGAGAGACGCTTGTTGTAATTGAGTTCACATCTCTTATGCGCATACAGTATGCATATGCGCATTGTATAGTTACCCAATAGGGGGTTCAAACTTAAGCTTTTTCGGGTGAACAACTGACTTTTTCGCTCCTCTTTCTTCATGTGAGTAGTGTTGGAATTCTTAGCGCACCAAGTCCTTTTGAGCTCATCTCAAATGGAGAAGTGATTTCAGCTCAAAGTGAGTTGAAATGAGTTCTATGGAATTCAACTATGTAGATTGTGGCTATATGGAACATTTGTGATGTTTCATGAGTAGTAACTACTTACTAGCATCCTTTTATACAAAATAAGGGTATTTTGGTAAAAGAATATGACTTTCGCAATCGAGGTACATGGTGTATGCACCCTAGTGCATGTGTGCACATCTCTTGGAAGTTACCAAGAGATTTCAGCCATGAGAGCCTAAAATTGGCGAAGAGGCACCTCAAGGGAAGGCACATCTTCGCCTAAAAGAGGAGTTACTTAGCATTTGGACAAGGGAGTGTACAATGAGGGAGTAACCACTCCTTAGGCCGAAAGTATGTGTACTTTCGGCCATGAGGAGTTGTAATCCTTCCTAGTAACTCCCTACATCATCTATAAATAGATGATTTGGCCACAACACAACACACACTCAAGAATCTGAAACTTCTCTCTTCTTTATTTGTTCTTGGCCGAAATATTCAAGCATTCCTAGAGCATTTCGGGTGGAACTATTTTGTGTCTATTCAACACAAAACAATCTCATTCCATCACATGCAATCTGCCCTCATCAAACAATTTGAAGGCTTGAAGATTCAACCGGAAGACTTGGAGCATACGTTTGGAGCATGGATAAAATATCCTTACGCTGTTCTTCAAGGGTGCAAGGTACGCCTCCTATCTCTACTTCGTCCTCCTCCTTCTCCTCTTTCTTCTTTGTGAAAGTGGAGAGGCATGATTATGGAAAACACATCATGCTATGAATCTCTAAATCTACAAGTAGGACCGCGTGATTCACCGTTTTCTACGCGGACCTCAAGCGAATAGGACCAAAGTGAACTTAGTTATTCCCGTGAGTAGAACTCCGTTATTCACTGGTGTTCCCAAATCTCTCATTTTTTAAGGTCATCGTGGATTCCATCTGTTTTGCTGTCGTTCAGTAGCAAGGAACACCAAGGTGATAGTGAGTCTTCTCTTTCCACTTCCTATACTTCATTCTACATCGTTTTATCGCTTGATCTCCCTCAATCGTCTCTTCCCAGCTTTGGACGGTACAAATTCTTCCTGCGTTAGGGTAGAGGTTGCTTAATTTTGCTTAATTTGTGCTGACCTGAAGTTTATTTTGAACGCTGGTGGATCATAAATATGTGCGCTGCGCACAACAATCTGCGCATAGTTTCGCACAAAGTTGTGCGCAGCACACAGATGTGCACACATAGTTTCGCACAAAATTGTGCGCGGCACACAGATGTGCGCACAAATAAGTGCACAATATATAATTGACACACTTCCAGTAAACGCACGGTGAGCGCACAGGCTTGCGCACGTGTTGATCTTACCTCTCGAGACTCTCGTTTGTTCTTTTAATCATGCATAGCATGCCTTAAAAAGAAGTCCTCTAATTGATTTAGGTTTAAAAAGATGCCAAGGTCAGGCCAATGAACAAGTGCAAGAAGATGACAGCAAGACGCTCTTATCCCTTGGGTCGAGGGCAGACACAGCCTGATGCCGGATCCTCGCAGTAGGGGGTCTGCCATTGTAGCAGTGGAACTGTGCGCACAGCTGTGCGTAAGTTTGTGCGGTGCGCACAGTTGCATAGATTCACGTAAACTCTAGACGTTGCCCATCATGTGTAGGGCCATCTTATCACATTTCACTTGCCCACATATGATCCCATCAAAGTTATGCCCAACCCAACCCATATCTAACCCTAGCCATAAAAACGTTTATGATCTAACAAGGTAGTCATGTGGATCTAACAAGGTAGTCATGTGGATCTGACAAAGTAGTGATGTCGATCTAATTAAGTAGTCATGTCGATCTAACAAGATAATGATGTCGATCTAAACAACTTATCATGCTAATCTATTATCAATGCAGACCTATCAAGTAGTTATGTTGATCTAACAAGGTAGTCATGTGAATGTGACGATGATGATCTAAACAACTTATCATGCTGATCTATTATCAATGTTAACCTATCAATTAGTTGTGTCGATCTAATAAGGTAGTAATGTGGATCTGACAAGGTAGTGATGTCGATCTAACTAGATAGTCATATCGATCTAACAAGATAGTGATGTCGATCTAAACAACTTATCATGTTGATCACCATTTTATGGTGGTCAAGTATGTATGTCGATCTAACAAGGTAGTCATGTGGATTTGTCGGTAATGATCTAAACAACTTATCATGCTGATCTATTATCAATTATGACCTATCAATTAGTTATGTCGATCTAACAAGGTAGTCATGTGGATCTGACAAGGTAGTCATGTCAATCTAACTAGGTAGTCATGTCGATCTAATAAGATAGTGATGTCGATCTAAACAACTCATCATGCTGATTACCATTTTATGCTGATCAATCAAGTAGGTACAGTAGGTAGAAGAACAACATCAAAGTTATTTTAAACGCTGATGGATCACGAATATATGCGCGGCACGACAGTCCGCACATAGTCTCGCACAACGTTGTGTGCGGCACACAGCGTTGCGCACAAATACGTGCACAATATAATTGACACACTTCCAGTAAACGCACAGTGAAGCGCACAGGTTAGAAAAAAGGTAAGGGAAAGAGGTGGGAAAAGGCTGGGTACGCGAAATTCACGCCCCAGCCCCTTTCAATTTCATAGGCTCCTCAAACTTGAGCCCATTTATTCACTTTTCTCACTCACCTCTCAAACTCTTAGTTATTAGGTGAAAAACTCATCCCATAATTTCTAAATTTAAACATAAATGACTAATGGGAAGGTGATCACGACACAATGACGTGGAAGCGGGAAAAATTAGGTGTGTCATGTTTGTGTGTGTGTCTGTCGTTTATTTGTGCAAGGGATTGATGTGTTGGCAGCATGGTATGGTGCGAGGCTGGTTGTTGATAGGTCCACGTATGAATGAAACAAAACAAGCATGTAATGAACATCATTCCCCCAAGACGACCAAACTTAACATAACTATGCACCATAGCTCCTATGTTTCCATGATTTAAAGTGGTATAGTTTTAATTATTTCCTTAACATCAATATTTTATAATTACCAATTATATGGTGCACATATGTGTAGGTACACATAGTAATATATAGAGAAAGTATGTAGGGATAATTTAGACATTTAATATTTTTTAGTGGATTTGGGCTGAAACTGTTTTGTAAATTAGGCATCTAATCTACTATGTGTACCTACATATATGTGTATCATATCAAGACTTTTTTATAATGGCTAAAGTGTAACGGTAATGCTGTTCAAAAAAAAGAGTGTAACGGTAATTCATAACTTTAATTATTGTATGTGAAATCTATTTTAAGTATTTATAGTGATCCTGTGTTGCACGGTGGTTCTAGACAGTTGCTCGGCGTTCTGGTGAATGAGGTCGGCAGTCCAAAGAAGGCAATGGATGGGATATTGTTGGTGGACTGAGGATAAAAGGAAAAGTTTTATGGTAGAATTGTAAAGGTGGTCAAACTGTTAAATTAAAAATTTATGATGCAATTATTGTTATTAAAATTATCATTTTTCACAAGATTTTGTTAAATTTAATGAAAAAAATTGTCGATAGAACTATGAATGTAGGATACTTTTTAAAACATGACCCTAATAGTAAAGAAACTTAAAATAGTCCTTAAATAGAACATTAATTAAAGTTATATAATTATCAGTGCACTTTAAAAGTTGATATATTTATTTTGACTATTTCACTTCACTGTATTTAAATTATAATTTTTTCATGAATATTGAGATATTTAAAGTTAAATTAATTCATATATATATATATATATGATAATTTAAAATGTAAATTTTTCAACTATATTTTTGTGATTTTTTTAATAAAATGAGGGGATTCACTCCTGTGATTTTATTGATTTAATAGCCAAATGGCATTTACATTCTAGACCGGGGCTTAACAGAAAGAGCAAAATCAGTCTCAAAAAAACAAATTCGTCCTCCCTAACCCTTGGACATTAAAACCTTCCCCAAGCTGAACATTCATTTGTACTAGTGATTTTTTTTCACTTTTTATATTTGTTAAAATTTGAGTCAAATATTGAATTTTGAAATATGAAAGTCAAATGTATAAATTTAAAATTCTACAAATAAACCCTCCAATCTACCTTAAAACTTTTCAACTCACCTATCTCAACCACCATCCGACCCACCACCGCTAGAAAGCTAGGAGCGGCTGCCGAAAAACCGCGGGGCCGCGATTCACGGCCATGGGCGCGCTATCCGCGGCCCTGTGCCTGTGGTTCGCCGCCCTTGGCCGGCGATTCGCGGCCATGGGTTGCGGATCTACCGCCTAAACTTGCGTTTCGTAGCTTAGAGGGCATTCCGGCGAAGGCTGTCGGCGGTCCGGTAAGATTACGTGGATAGGAGGGTGGTGAGATAAAGTGGAGAAAAAAATTTATGGTAGAATTGTAAGTATTTGTAAAAGTTATGGTAGAAGTTTAGGGTTTATACAAATTGAGGGTAAAATTGAAAGACTTTAGGGTAATTTTTATATTTTACAATTGTTTAAAAGGGCAATGTTTTAAAAATTGATGGCAAAAATGTCAAATAGGACCATGGATAAAGAAAAAACTTGAAAACATGACTTTATTAGTATAAAAAATTAAAACAGGACTCTAATGGTACAATAATTAAAGTTACAGGACCATGGGTGCACTTTAACCGTCCAATAATATTGTACCCTAATTGTTGTTCAAAAAATAATGATAAAACACAATCCGCATAAGGAATTTTTGTTTTCAGAATTTTGAGAAAATTTTCGTGATGATAACTGATAATGGTCTAACGTCGTCGTCTTCCTCCTCCTCCTTCTTAGTCCTTAACGCGCTTTGCTGGGCCCAGCAAGGCGCAATCCTTTCCTTTCCTTCCTCAAACTCTTCCCCTCCTCCCTCTCGTTTCGCTCCACCAATTTCACAAAACATGGGTCAGAAATGTTCTAGCGGAAGAAGCATCATCGCAGATGTGACCAAGTTCTGATAATGGTTAGGAAAGAGACGATCGATACTGGAGTTAGTTGTTTCCGATTCATCTCAGTTGTAGCCTCGTATTATCTTCTTCCCTTCTCTCTCTCAACTCTATATATCCGTAGTCCACAGCGATTTCGACGGTGTCGTTATATTTCTACCCCTCCTTATTCGTGTTTCGTGCTACCGCATGGTGGTCCTTCTGGCCCGTCTTGTGGCGAACGATCAGCTCTCGACGTCTGACAATGTCTCACAAGAGGCCGCAGGACGATGCGAAGGCGCGCTCCGATGGGGCTTCCCCGGGGGATAAGCGGAAGAGGACGCCGGCCTTTGTCAAGTAAGTGCTCTTCGTTATAGTATCGTTCTGCACTTACGTGCTGTTGGTTATAGCACTTGGATGTGAACTGACTTTGAAGCTTGGTGGGAGGAAAGGTGAAATTAATAGACGAGTTTTTGGTTCTTTCGTGGATTTGACCCTTGTTTACCTACCTGGGCTGTTGTTGGAGAATGTTCAAGTGAGTGGGTGGTTGATTGGTTGATGAGCTTGTTTTGTTGTTGTTGTTGTTTTTTTTTAATATGCTTTGTGCCCTGCCAATTTCATCCATAATTTCTGAGTACTTCCTGATGATTTTAGCAACTTGTTACATGCTATGTTACATGTCATTATTCACCAATAACTTCTGAATATCTTCTGATAATTTTTGAACGAAATCATGTTTTTAATCCATCTATGTTTCGATTTCTTTATGTTGAAGGGTGGTTCAGGATGCGATGAAGCTGCACTCTTTCCAGAATTGGCTGGAGCCTGCTCTTGAGCCTTTGATTCGCAAAGTGGTATGGTCTCTTCTAGCTTATTATGTTACCATGGGATAGGAAATTGGTGATCATACTTATGGTTATGATTCTGTAAATTTGAGAAGCAGAAGTTTTGCGCATGGCTTAATAATTCAGCTGGTAGTCTAGATTTGTGCAGCTTTCCTAAATGTTCTAAAATGGAAAATAGTGTGTTATAAACTTGAAAAGATTTTTTGTGATATCTTTCATCATTTTCAGCATTGGCTTTACATTTGAAATGCGGATATAAAAAAGGAACTGCTTATGTTTTCTGAACAGTTCAATTACTAACAGCTTGTGATGCACTTTAGCATGTTTGCTCTTAAATTGGTAGAATAGGTACTAAAATTGTGATCTTTAAAGCATAATTAATCAGATACCATCTGTTTCAGGTTAAAGAGGAAATTGAATCAGCTATTGGAAAGCATTTGAGTAACTTGAAAAGGTAAGGTGACCCTTAAAGTGTGGGAATGTTGTTTTTCTTAAAGAACATGACTATTCACCCTTTAGGTTGGTGTTGTAAGGTTTGTGTAATTTTCTTTCAGGAGTGGTGGCAAACAGATAAACTGTATTGAATCTAGAAGCCTTCAGCTTCAATTTTTGAATAGTATAGCTCTACCTGTGTTCACTGGAGCTCGAATTGAAGGAGAAGATTGTTCGTTGATTAAAGTCGCTCTTTTTG
The DNA here is from genome assembly GCA_024586325.1 of Stellera chamaejasme. NCBI lineage: Eukaryota > Viridiplantae > Streptophyta > Magnoliopsida > Malvales > Thymelaeaceae > Stellera > Stellera chamaejasme. Next base: position 3,141,624 of record CM044982.1, on the reverse strand, counting down.
ATTCTCTTACCGGGCAAACAATTTCCTCTGGCTCTTTGTCTTCTGCCAAAGTGGAGATTGTTGTTCTTGAAGGAGATTTTGATGGTGATGAAGGGGAAATTTGGACACCAGAAGAATTCAAGAACAATATCGTGAGAGAGAGAGAAGGAAAGAAACCTCTTCTTACTGGAGATCCATTTCTGACACTCAAGGAAGGGGTTGGTTCAGTTACTGACATCTCATTTACAGACAATTCAAGTTGGACTAGGAGCCGTCGGTTTAGACTTGGGGCAAGAGTGGTGGATAGCTTTGATGAAGTTAGAGTAAGAGAAGCAAAGACTGCATCTTTCATAGTCAGGGATCATCGTGGTGAACGTAAGTGATTCTATCTGTAATTATGTTTGATAGGTGAGATTTTTAGTTCGATGCGCTGCTGTTTTCACTTTTGCAACTCCAATGTCTTTGGAAAGTAATTTGAGGGCCTTCTGTGTGGCTTATTTATCTTTTACAGCACTTTGGGTTTGTTTTTGCTTTCTAAATGTTGGAAGCTGTTGTTTTAACTGTGAGGAATTAAATTTAGAGAACAGAGTTGCCTGATAAGAAGTGTAGTACACAGTTGGTTTGTGACAGTTATTACAATCATCCTAGGATATCATGAACCTCTGGTTCTCGTGGATGCATTGAGCATATTGCACTGTTTACGCGATGCTGGGTTGATAAGGGCAGTAGATACTGAATAGTTATTTCATTCTAATTAGTATTGCAGAGTTCATATTTTTCTTCCATCGTTTTGAACTTGTGTTCAGTTTTATGAAAGAGATGCTCCATTTCTAGTCGTTGGATAAGCAGAATATATCCGAGATGAACATGAGCAACTTGGTTCTTCCATCTGTCATACTGCCATATTCTGTGAAGTGAAAAGTAACTTGTAATATTGTTGTAGTCATATTACTGTTTCCTTGTACAACTGACTAGAAGATGCTTTTGTCAATTAGGAGGTTTAAGTTCATGTTGATAAGACTTATTGACTAGTATGTCCTTTTCGCTGGTATAATGATAGTATAGGTGCTCCTTAAACTGCTTTGTTTTTGCAAACATGAAAAGTGTAGTCAGGAATGTTTGTATGTGAACTTTTTAGAGTTGTTTTCTAGTATTAGAATAGTTCAAAAACGCATTTCCTCTCGAATTACTGGTTTATATGACAAATGGCCAACACAAACACAAAACTCATATGCATGAAAATTCTCTCTCAGGCTTCTGAGAATTGCTCTGAAGCTTTTTCTTTTGTTTTTTGTTTGTCTTGGATGCAGTATATAAGAAGCACCACCCGCCAACTCTATCTGATGAGGTTTGGAGATTAGAAAAAATTGGCAAGGATGGGGCTTTCCACAAGAAGTTGACACGGGAAAATATCACCACTGTGAAGGACTTCTTGACCTTGCTTCATATTGATCCTCCAAGGCTGCGGAATGTAAGACTTTGTTGATTGTTTTCTGAGTTCAAAGTTGAATTTGAAAGAACTGATTGCAAACTTGAGTTTTATCTGTTGTCTAGTCCCGACTTTGTTTTCCAACAATGTTAATACCAATTTGGTAACTGGCTTTTAGCTCTTGGGTGTTGGTTGGGTTTAGAGTTCGATTTGAAGGTCCCAAAAATGGCATCATTTTCTTTCAGCTGTGCACTGCAGAAGGAACCTTTTCATGTTTCTCTGATTTGTATTCACAGATTCTAGGCACAGGTATGTCCGCAAAGATGTGGGAAGTTACTGTGGAACATGCTCGAACATGTGTGCTTGATAAATCAATGCACTTGTACTATCCTGGTGCTCAGAAGAAATATGGTGTGGTCTTTAATATCGTAGGGCAGGTTATGGGACTACTTTCAGAAGGTCAATATATTCCTTCTGATAAACTTACTGAAACCCAAAAGGTATGATATATCATCATATCTGAGATCCATTGTCCATTGTTGTGTGGATTTGTTGACTTGTTGTAACCAAACGATTCTGATAACAACATTGTGACCAGGTGGAGGCTCAGAGCTTGGTAATGTCTGCAGTTGAGCATAGTCAAGATGTTTTACTTTTAGATGATAAAGCGCTTCTAATGGATGGCTCGGTGAGCTTGGCTACAATTCCTCAGCAAATTAGCACAGATATTGCTAATGGGGATGAGGTAGTGGCACCACAAAAGTTAGGGGCTTTTGATTATGAACCACCAAATGTCGCTTCTCCGGAAATATTGCCATCCTTCTTTCCTGTTGGAGGCATGTGTAGCATGGATGACTATTCCTTCTCTGCCATTGAGAATTTGGGCCTAAGATACGACCCTAATCTGTCTTATCCAGGGCAGGTCAATAGCTCTCTAGTCTGTGATTCAGAATCCATCAGTCCAGCATTTTGTGTAGAGGATCATCTTCCATTTTTTGAAGGCGATCTCCAGCCTCAGAATGTTATTCTGGGATCAGAAGCTGATCTACAAACTGCTGTGGATGGATTTCTGTTGCGGCGCACTACGGCTGTTGCTGTAGATAAAGCACAGATGAGATGGACAAAGCTATTCAGCGTATTCAAATGGTTCTCAGTAAGAAAAATTGCTGCATTGAGAAGAAGACACAATCAGAGATACGGCAATGTGGTCTGAGGATTGAATCATAGCTGCAAATATTGACAAGTTTGTATTGCTGCCCGATTTGCGTGTTGAGTGCAGTTTACAGGTACAAGTAGGTACAGCAAGTAGGCGATAGATCTTCAGCTGGATTCTTGAGATCCTTTCTGTCTCTGAAAATGTAAATATAAAGTAGAGGTCTAGAGTCAGGGTAGATTGTTGGTTTCTCCCCCACCTTCTTTTAAGAAGAAAAGGGAAAATTATTTTCCTTCAGCAGCCTTTGCGCTTGCTGCTGCTGATGCGCGTTGTGCATAAAAGCCGGAGCTCTCGAGGAGGAGGAGGAGGAGGAGGAGAGTTGTTTCCTGCATCACTACCAGTCATATTTATTTTTGAAAAGTTGTTATTGCTCTGTTTCCTTTATAGGATGGAGTTAGATAGTAGTATTTGTTTGGCTCAAAGATCAAAGATCGAGTTTGCCACCTGAATAGGATCTGTCACCGCCTTTTTTTGGTCTAGATTTTATACTCAAAACTGCATTTGCCATGATATTTATCAGAAGCATTGCACTGCCATGAACTCAATAATTGGAAAGAACAAGGCTTTAGTTGTCCCGCACTTCGTAGCGGTGTAAATTACAATATTTTATAAGAATTTAATAAGAATGTAATAAGAAGTGAAGTAAATGTATATTTGTGAAAGTAGAGTATTTTATGAATTTTAGTATTTTGTGGTCTACATTGTGAAATAAAAGAGAAAATAAGTAATAATGATTGTAGGTAAAAAAAATCTCTGGCTTAGTTAAAAACTAAGATTTCCAAAATTTTGAGGACCAATACACATAATAATTAGAAATAAAAGTCAAAACAATATTTTTAAAAACTTTTTTCTCTTATAAATTTTATTTCATTTTTAAATTTACAAACTTTTCCTTTATAAATAGTAAATGAACATACTTTAAAAGAAAAAATGCAGGGAAAAATAGATAACGTGACACAACACAATTAATTTCATACTAATTTTTAAAATTACCAATTTCATACCAATTTATTAGTAACAAAATAAATATAATTTTAAAAATAAATAATAAATAAAATTAAAAAATTAAAAAAATTAAAAGGAAAAACTAAAAATAATAAATATAATTTAAAAAATTAAAAAAACTAAAAAAATTAAATGAATGATGTGGCACGATCCTATTGGTTGTGCCACTGTTTAGCTATTGTTCACCAGTAGTACAATTTCCGTAAATGTATAGAGCAAGGTTTAATTGTCGCACTTCGTAGCGATGTAAATTACAATATTTTATAAGAATTTAATTAGGATGTAATATTAAGTGAAATAAATGTATATTTTTATGAACTAAATGATAAAGTATATAATTATTATGGGTGAACAGATTAGGGCTAAAATTTTTTACATTTTATCATATAAAGTTTAAAATATTAGGAGTAAACGTAAAATAATAAGAAATAAAAGTAAAATAGAGATTTAGTTTTTAAATAATTTGAAACACAAATAAATAAAATCACTAAATTATGATGAGGTGACATAATCTTATTATGTGGATACCATTCATACAAAAATTTATATTTATGTATAGAGTTTCCGTTGTCACTGCCTCCACTGCCATCTACATGTATTTCTTTTTGGGTATTTTATGAATTTTAGTTTTTTAGGAATTATTTTAGTATTTTAGGAATTATTTTAGTATTTTAAGAATTTGTTTAGGTATTTTAGGTATTATTTACGAATTAATTGGTATTTTATGGAATTTTAGTAGATACCTTACATATTTTAGGAAAATAAGAATATTTCATGAATTTTAGTATTTTTTGAATTATTTTAGTATTTTAGGAAATATATCTGCGTATAACGAATTCTTTTAGTATTTTAGTATTTTAGGAATTATTTTAGTATTTTTAGAATTTATTTAGGTATTTTAGGTATTATTTACGAATTTGTTGGTATTTTATGGAATTTTGGTATATATTTTACGTATTTTAAGAAAACATGAATATTATATGAATTTTATGAATTAAGTTAATTTTATAGAATTGTGTAGATCAACATGAATAACTTGTTAGATTAGCATGAATACTTTGTTAGATCAACATGAATAATTTTTAGATCAATGTCCATACTTTGTTAAATTAGCATGAATACCATTACATCGGTGTTTATACGCTATTACATATTAGTTCATACCTTAATAGATCAGCGTTAATACCTTGTTAGATCGGCGTCCGTACCTTGTTAGATCGACGTCCGCACCTTGTTAGATCGGCGTCCATATCTTGGTAGGTCAGCGTCCATACTGTTAGATCAGTGTTTAGATTTATATTTAATTTTATAATTTTAATTTATGTATACAAACTTTATTTAACTAATTTTTATTGCTTTTAATTTTTGTAGCCTTGAATCGACGTTTTACAATGTCTACATTGTTAGATCAGCGTCTATATCTTGGTAGGTTGGTGGTGTCCATACTGTTAGATTAGTGTTTAGATTTATATTTAATTTTATAATTTTAATTTATGTATACGAACTTATTGAATTAATTTTTATTGCTTTTAATTTTTATAGCATTGGATCGACGTTTCACAATGTCTACATAACACAAATGATTCCATAATAATTTTCAAAATTACTAATTTCATACCAATTTTTAAAATTACTAATTTTTCCCTATTTGAAACATAATAAATATAATTTAAAAAATAAATAATAATTATAATATAAAAAATGGGAAAAAAGTAATAATGAAATAATTAATAATAAATGGGAAACAATAAAAAAATTAATGAAATAAATAATAAATATTATTAAAAAAATTTAATTAAAAAATATATATGGATGACATGGCATAATCCTATTGGTTGTGCTACTATTCATCGAAAATTGAAAATTAATAATGAAATAAATAATTGGAAATTAATAATGAAATAAATAATAAATATAATTAAAAAAATGGGAAACAATAAAAAAATTAATGAAATAAATAATAAATATAATTTTAAAAATTACTTTTTTAAAAAAATAAAAAAATAAAAAAATTAATGAAATAAATAATAAATATAATTTAAAAAATTTATTTTTTTAAAAAATAAAAAAATTTTAAAAAAATATGGATGATGTGGCACAACCCTATTGGTTGTGCCACTATTCACCCACTGTTCACCAGCAGTAAACGTGAACCATATATAGAGTATATAATAATATACAATGTGAAAAAATAGAATATTAAAGAAATAGTGTACATTTTATAATGCTGGAGGACTCTGCTCAATTGTTACAGAAATACTACTCCTAATAACTGGAATGAATCCTTAACTAATGGCAATAATTATAACCATCAAGTGTACAACTTATAAACAAACCGAAGACAGCAATAAATGGAGTGAAGAGTTAACTTCGAGGGTACATACAAAGCAAAGACACATGTACAGGACATCTAGACAAAACATGTACATGCCCACCAGCAGCACTACTGCATTCCGGGATTCCTTATTTGGTGTTGAGGAAATTACAACCATGCCGGGTTCTTCAATGGAGCCACAACTGCCTTGACCTGCAAGTAGTTGTGAAGGCTGTAGATACCCTTTTCTCTCCCAACCCCACTCATCTTGTACCCGCCAAATGGAATTGCAGCATCAAACACATCGAAGCAGTTCACCCACACCGTTCCTACTTTCAATGCCCGGGACAGGGTGTTCGCTGTTTCGATACTTTTGGTGAAGATCCCAGCTGCTAGACCATATTTTGTTGTGTTCGCCCTTTGAATCACTTCATTGTAATCTCTGCAATTCAGCATCTTCAATCTCATCACTGAACAGAACATATAAATTTACATGAAGATGGGGCATTTTCAGCAATTCTTTCTACTAGCCAATCCTATGTGATGAATCAGGTCTGTTAAGTCAGATTTGATCATTAATACATCACCATCTAGAAAGGGGAACTTTCAACTCACTTGAACTTTAGGATGGACTGCACAGGACCAAATATTTCCTCCTTAGCTATCGGCATGTCATCCTGTTCCATTAAAAGTAAGAATGATGCTTTTTGAGGTTGGATATTAGGAGAGGTAAGATTTCAACCTTGACATTTGAGAAAACAGTGGGCTGGACAAAATAGCCTTTGGTGCCAAGTCTCCCACCTCCGCATTCTAGGGTAGCATTACTTTCGATACCAGATCGTATGAACCCAAGTACTTTCTCAAACTGCTCTGGATCAATCTGTTGTTGACAATAGGTCCATAGGAGCAGTAGTTAATAGCTAAACAAACTCTTCGTTTCCAAAAGAATAAGGAGCCAACTTAATGTTTTCAGGATAGGCTACCTGAGGACCTTGCTCAACACCCTTTTTGAAGGGATCACCGACAATACGTTTCATGGCACGGTCTTTTGCTTTCTCAAGAAACTCATCATATACACGTTCATGAACAAAGGTGCAATACCCAGCACAGCAACATTGTCCCTGAGTGGCCAATCATAATTATAACCCTCTAGTCAATAAATGATCACATCATATACACTAGATGACTATTCTGGGACCAGGCAATACAAAACCTGGTTGAAGAACAATGCAAAGTGCGCTAGCTCAACAGCCTTATCAACATCCGCATCTTCACACACTATGAAAGGTGATTTCCCTCCTAGCTCCAGCGTTACTGGCTTGATATTGCTTTTCGCACCTAATTCAAGCACAACTTTACCAGTATCTGTTGATCCAGTGAAAGCAACCTGCAAGTGATTATTCAAGTGTAACGTGCCTAACTTTTCCTCAAACAGCATCTGTTTATTCTATATTTATCATAAAAATGATAAATAAGAACCAATAAACAGGAAATCAGACAAATGTATACCATAATAAGTATCTAAACAGAGACCGAGGCTGGAAACTATCATAGTACAGAGGGGAAATACAATCTAAACTTTGCCAAAAGGCCTGAATAGGTGACAAACATGTCACATGATCCCAAGGTGCCCACTAAAATGAAGGAGGTTTATTTTTTATCTGATGCATATACATTGGCTGCATCCTTAAATTTATGAAAGTAAGGACAAGAATGAATTTCACTCCTTCATAAGAAGGTTATGACAGTATGAGCCTTCGAAGTAAAACTTTGCAACTATGCTTTCTATATGATTCTGTAGCGTTGACCGATTTTAGATAATTAATTGACACTATAAATTTCATGCCACTAAACCCAAAATAATGGACTAAGGTGTAGTATGATGATGAAGGACTAGAGGGACTTGGTGCTCGACCAGGAAGGTCTGTAGCACCTAAAGCATGAATAGATGCTTCAAAGAAGTCCAACATGGCTTATGCACGAAAAGGTAAAATATGTGATTCTATGCACGGGACGGGATATCAAGGATAGAGTACAAATATCTAAATTTGACTGTTGACTCCATAGAAAGAACAAGAAAGGCTCCTTTCAATAACAGGAAAACCAGTACTTATCCATAACTTGATCAAACAAGCCGGTCAGAATTGGCCCTTGTGAACCAAGACATGCTAAGCCAGAGTAAACTAACCTTGTCCACATCCATGTGACTGGCAAGAGCAGCACCAGCTGTAGGACCATATCCAGATACTATGTTCAGAACACCCGGAGGAAGACCAGCCTGCCATCATCAGAATACGCCATTTGAAATTAGTACCAAGATGGGTCATTATTGCATGATAGCTACGACAAATGTCAGTCAAGCATCCAGAAATTTTCACTTTATTTAGATGTTAGTTGCATTGTTGAGCCAATTTCGCCTTCGCATCTTGAATTTAATCAGCGAAATAATTAAAAAGGGCCAATAGGAAGCAAGAAAAACGTAGCATGATCTTACCAGCATAATAGCGAAATAGACGGGAAAGCATTGGTAGTTCACTGTTCCTTGATTGTTCATAGGGCTTCCCATTATTCCATGTCTCAAGAGCAGCAAGTTCATCAGCATGCTTGTCCACAAGATCAGCGAAACGTAGCATGATCTTTGACCTTTCCTGAATTGCCAACAGATCAAAGTTGGTCACATCAATACAAAAAAAAAAAAAAGAAAACGAGAGACTTACAGTTAACTGTCTTACATAGGCAGACATTTTAGGCCATGGCCCTTGATCAAATGCCTTGCGTGCAGCCCCCACTGCACGGTTGATGTCTTCTGCATCACCTTCAGCTACATGAGCAATCACATCTCCAGTGCGAGGGTCATATGCTGGAAATGTCTTGCCTGTGTCAAATCATGAACAGTCAGCATCCCCTTCATTAGCCCCCACAAGAAGAGTAGTATTGTGTCACATAGTATTTAAAGCGTTCAGAAATATAAACCCACCTGATACTGCATCCACGAAGTTTGCATTGATCAGAGGCTGAGTACGTATAAGCAATCTGAACAGATGGAGTTATAGTTGCTTCCTCAAACACCGCAGCAGTACCAAACCGCTTGATGCTTCCTGCTTTAGCAGATGGGTTTCTCCCTGAAAGATATATATACAGTATCAACTGTCGAACAGTATGTGCTTTCAGCTTTCACGGCCCGTTTCTAAATTAACAATTTATCCCATCTGTTGGCACGAAGGCATCTGTAGGCCTTGCAAATGGAAGTGATGATTCTTTGGATACCAAGGAAACTGGTGGTAGTAAATCAACTGAGATAAACAGAAACAGGGCTCTTTGAAGCACAGCATAAAAAGAGGAAAACTTTTTCCATCATCAAAATGGGAATCCTAAAAGACAAAACTCTTTCTGTCTCTGTTAGGAGAACATGAGAAAGAAAAAAGAAACGAAGCTCAGGCAGGAACCGCCATATCCATCAACAACCAGATAAAGGAATGAACTTTAACATGCAAGCGGAGAGAAACTGAAAGGTGTATGTATACCTAGAGAAGGAAGCGGAGAAGTGGAGGAAGAAGAGAAAGAACGGGAAAGCAAGGAAGAGATTCTACGAGCTGCCATAGCCAAATGTGGAAAATTATCTCTATGCTTCCAGGTTCAGCTTCTTCCGACTCTGAGGCCTTAGCTGATATCCTCAGCCTTCTTGTCTCTATATCTCTCGCACTCTGTCTTTAACGACATTTGCCAGTAACCACCAAGACACGCATCATGACTTCAACTTTGACATAATGCGTACAAAAAGGGAAAGAGAAAAAAAATAAAATAAAAAGCCTAAAGTATTAATTATTGACGAGCTGATCAATTAATTATTTAGATTATTAATATATCCTACATTTTTACGGCAAGTACTGATATGGAAAATTCATTTGAAATAATATTTCATTATTAAGGTAGATGCAATATATGGAAAATAGATTCCGACTAAGATACTTCATATGTTCTTAAATAATTGAATAATTTGACTAAATGTGAAGATTAAGGTTTGTAAATTTTTATTTATTTTGATATGAATTACCTTTGAATGATAATTGCCAAAAAAAAGAGAAATAAGTAAAGATAAAGTATGGTTAATTCTGATAACTTTGAATGAGAAAATGTGTAATTTATCTGGAACAACCTCCAAAAAAATGTAGAGGTTTTTGAGGGATGATGAAGTAATAAAATGTACAAAAATACAATCTGGGTAATGAGAATTGGATCGAACATGTAATTGAATGGTTTGGATAACTTTTTAAACAAAAACCAATTGGATCATTCATTCCATTCAAATTCAAATTGATCTAAACTTACTTACCATGTTTTTATTTCTCTCTGTATTTAATATTTTCCCAAAATTTGTCCCTTCATTTCTTAATCTCCAATGTCTTTTGAGAAATAGTTTTCAAAATATGCATATTATTTTGGATTCAAGTATAAAAACTAGGCTCATCTCCTTTACTTTTTGTGTGCCACAGCCATACACAAAATTATTGCTGTTTGGATTCAAGTAACTGCTTTTGTCTGATTATGTGTGATTAGTGAGTGAGTACTGAGTAGTAGGTTAGGTAAGCCCAATGGCCATCTGGCAAATCATGTAATTAATCAGCCAGCTTTGGATTCCCTTAATAACCCACCTGACCTAATCTAATCTAATCTAAACCGCAAAGCACCTGATTACAGCCCACAAACGGCTCCAACCTTGTCCAATGACTGTTTCACCCCTTACAACGGACTCAAGTCAACCCGTCTTTATGACTCAGAAATTTTTTGTTGTCCCTTTCCCGTCTTTATCGATCCCAATCACAGTAATCATCATGATGACATGAATATAAACGTCGTTCCTCTCCATTCCTCCTCCTCTCCTCCTATTTCAGCCGGAGTGCCAGAGAGGAGGAAGTAGATTTGACGGCCATGGAAGCTAAATCCAGTTCCGCTGGAGGAGGCCCAGAGACTACTTCGGATCAAGAGTTGACACCTATACAAGAAGGCCTTTGCTCCACTTCTTCTCTGTTTCGCAATTCACTTTGCTGCTACTCTTGTTTCGGGCGCCGCCACTCCTCTGCCGACGGGTCGGGCTTCTGGGAGCGGATACGGACGACCCAGAATAATAAGACGGAGAGCAGCTTCCGGGGGCGGGGTTTGATAGCGTTTCAGAAGATCCGTGAGTGGTCGGAACTCGTCGCAGGTCCAAGGTGGAAGACTTTCATCAGAAGATTCAATCGGAACCGGACCGGAACCTGTAAGCAAGGGAAATTCCAGTACGATCCTCTGAGTTACGCTCTGAATTTTGACCAGGGTTTGGGACAGAGCGGCGTCGGGATTGATGAGAGCGATGATTACGTTGGTTTCCGATCGTTCTCGGTCCGGTTCGCGGCGGTTCCGGGTCCGGTAAAGGCGGCGGCTGGTGCGGGTACGGAGGCCCGAAAGGATGCGGCGGTGTTAGGGTGAGAAGAGCGTTGACTCATGACCTGGCTGGGTTTTGAGTTTTGTGACGTTAGGGTTACGCGTTTCCGGCTTTCGATCCTGATCCTGTGGGTTGGCGTATTCTATTTGTTTAATTCATCACTTTTTCTTTTTCTTTTATAGTGCTAATAGTTAATTGCATGTGTGTAAATTTTATCTACCTTGTACGATTATAAGAATTACTTCCTCCTCCCGTATTATAAGTTAACTTGATTTATTTACGGGTACTATTTTTTACTTATTCTAAACTTAACACACTCCTTTTGTTCGGGTAGAGGAAATATATAAACTTATTAGGACCAACTTCTATTTTTACAAAATGTTAAAAGGAATAGCACATTAGGGAAGGTGGAGGGAGTACTACTTTTACTACCCAAATCATTTTCTTCTTGATAAATGCATCATCTATCCTAAAATCTAGGTCATTGTGTGGACCCACGGACGACAACATATGATGTCAAGCCCGTGTTTCTCATCATTGTGGTGGTTCCGCCACAGTGAGTATGGTGGACGTCGAGTTGTCAGGTCAGCTCTGCTCATCATAGTGTTTGTTGTGCTACCACCCACCTCTTTGGAGATGTCAACAGAAAAGCGGCAAAGACCCAGGGTTGCTTCTCGGGAAGACACTTTGACGCTCAAGTCAGTCGAGAAGTATTTTTAGTGGAGAGTGGGCCGTAGAGAATGTGTTGTCAAGTGAAGTAAATACACTTGGTATTTATAGTATTCACCTTAGTGATAAAGCCGTAAATATATCATTTTATCTATCAGTCAATAGAGTGTTTATTCGGTTTTTTCGAGCTTCAGACCAATCCTTAGGTCATCGCCAATGTTGCTTGGATCCACTATCCTCCTTATCAGGTAATCTAGATACGCACGCAACCCTTCTGGCGTTCATCACGCTTTGGACCAATTAATGGAGTGCCTCCCTGATATGTGAGTATGAGTTCGGCCTCATGGGTGTGGCCCGAGCTAATGTTGATTTGTCCGGACCTTTGGTCAAGAGCTGAACTAGTGTTTCAGAATGTTGCTTGGATCCAGCTGGAGCTTCGAGCTCGAGCTCGAGAAATTATCGTCGAGCCCCAATTCGAGCTCGAGCCTCGAGCTCGGCTCGAAGGTTCGAGCTCGAGCTCGAAGGTGGATTCGGCCCCAAACGAGCTCGCGAGCTCGAGCTCGTTAGGCTCGATTCGGCCCGAAACGCTCGCGAGCTGGCTCGCGAGCTCGCGAGCTCGTTAGGCTCGCGAACCTTACGAGCCGAACTCGTCTCGAGCTCGAGCTCGAGAGCCTTGAAAATCGGCTCGAGCTCGAGCTCGAGGCTCGAAATCTCTAGGCGCTACTGAGGCTCGTTTGCTCGAACTAAGTTTCGAGCTCGAGCTCGCTTCGAGCTCGAGCGGCCCGATTCGTTTAATCGCCTCAGTCGACTCATACAAAACATGTTCGGTATTGTGCCTTGGTTCACTAGATGAGTTTGCCTCTAGTTCCGCTCGGCTCGGTTCGAGGATCAAAACTTGACCGGACCGGAGCCTGAGCTAAAAACTTGCGACCGATTGTGGTTGAACCGCGAACCGACAAGGCATCTTTTTCCGGTTTCGGCTTTTGAAGGTGTTGTCCACGAAAAGCGGGATTCCGGCGAAAAACCTAAACCGAATGAAGCCGACATGTACATTCGGTTTCTCTCCAAGTCGAGCACAAATTCGTGGTGCAATTTCCAGGTTCTCCGTTGAACTTGGCGGCAGAGTGGTGTTGAAGATTATACGGGAAGCCATAGTGGTGTACAATCTCAAATAGAAGAAGAAAAATAAAAGAGACGAGAAGAGATGGTGGAGATTGTTGGCGGTGAAGTTAGAGCAATATCAGTGGTACTTGCAGGGAGAGAGAAACAAAGAAAAAGATGGACCTTCATCAAAAAAAGAAAAAAGAAAAAAGAAAAAAGATAGACAAGCAAGAGAGTTAGACTATGAAAGAAGATGTGTGGCCCTTTAGTGTAAGTAGAATTTAGGGTTTTTCTTTTTTTAAACAAACTAAAAATCCATCACCAAAGTATCTGTCTTTATACAATTTAACCCTTAAAGTTTTTTACTTGTTAGTTTCACCCATTTCATCCATGATTTAAATACAAATTAGTCCTTAGGTTTTTCTACCTGTTAGTTTCATCAATTTCAGCTTTGAAATAAATATTAAAGTCCTCAATAATTTTTAAAAATATGCATTATCATACTATATGTAAATATTTTATGATATTCTATGAAATCAATACTAACTAATGCTACTTTACTTATGACCGGTTTAACCGGTGACTCAATCAGTCAGATCGGTTGAACCGGGAACCGATGCATGAATGGTTCTGTTTTCGATTCGGTTTTTTAAACCATGATTTCGCTTTGACTTCACCAACTGATCTCCAAATGTTGGACTTCGGTCAACACTTCGGCCATAAGCTGCTTAGTTCGGCCAATAATGTGCACTGTTCGGCTATCAATTTGTTTGTTGATCGGTACAGAACATTAAAAAAACAATTACTCGTATTTAGTTTTTTTTTTGAAGCCAACGAAATATTTTATTAAAGTTACTCGTATTTAGTAATAATCTAAATTAATAAATACCAAAAAATTTAAACATTGGGTTAGTAGACATGTTAGAGGGAACATAATTATAGTTACAAGTGGGAAGAGTATGCATGCTAGTGGGTGGAAGGTTTACTTTTGAGGGAATAATGCAAATATGCAATGCAATATATAGGAAAACCTAAATTAACTTACATTTGAAAACTATGTTTCAACAATAATGAACAGTTAACTGGGATTATAATCCTCTGTTTTGCTTCTAATTAACTATCTTACATTTGAAAATTATGTTTCAACAGTACTCTGTTTTGCTTCTAATTAACTATCTTACATTTGAAAACTCTGTTTCAACAGTAATGAACAGTTAACTGAGATTGTAATCCTCTACTTTGCTTCTAATTCAAACATTTATAAACCTGCCTGGGTGGTTAACATTTTATAAACATGTTTTGTTAGTTGTAGTGGTAAGTAATTGGGTTTCTTCCACGTGCTCTCTCTATGTCAAGAGCTATTTAACTTCTGTTATCAATTTGTGATCTTCATCATTTAAATTCCATTCAAAACCTTTTATTTTTCCGTAAATTCATTTCATGATCTCATTCTCCAAATTTTCTTACCATCTCGGTAGCAGCATGTTTCATTCCCCTATATCAATCAATCCGAACAAGAGCAGAGGTTTTGTGAGATCATGATTTCCTATTCTTGGTGTAGCCTAGGGATTAAGGGCGGAGACAAACGGTTTGGGCTCCATGCATGGCGCACCAGTTCGGCGATTCAATGTCTCCGATTGGGCGATTAACAGAGACGCTTTGATTCACGAGACCTGCCCCATATGAACTCAATTGTATTTCTCCGAATCAATCAAACCCAACAAGAATATCGAAACTTTTGGGTGAGATCTTGATTTTCTTATGCTCTCCCACCTACGTTTTTTTTGTTCCATCAAATTGTTTGGAGTGTCTAATTTATTATCAATTCGTTTTAGGGTGTGAAATTCGGGGATTTTTAAATTTATGTTCTACCAATTGTTTCTTTTTCTGGGTTTTTTCCTATTATAGCTCTAGGGTGTTTCTTTTCTGGGTAGTTGAGGATTAGCAACTGGCCATGCTGGTCATCCCACTATGGTTGTCTCCATGATTAACAAGTGCAATGCTTAATATCTCTTTTCCTCCATGATTGTGACAATTTTGTTAGATGGTTAAGATAGATTGTTAATGTATTTTGGCTGAACGTAAATCAGTTGAAAAGGAAGCTTTGATGAACAAAAACTTAGCTTGATACCATTATAGTATTGAGGCAGTATTGTAATTCTTGAGAGACTAAGGAAACATTTTATATATTTCTTGAGAGACACCTCGATGATATCATTATACAAAGTTCTTTGATGGCATGGATGATGATGGAAGTGAGTCAATCTTTCATCTCAGCTTTTGCTATTTGGTGCTCTCTTTTTTCACCTTGATGGATCTCTCATGCAATCGTATTTGTCTCCAGATCTTCAAAACTCTGGGGAAGTCAGTAAGAACCAAGAAATAGGCAGAAGGCAATTGATTGAGCAAGAAAATATTACACATACAGGGCAAAATTCTCCTACCGAAGCAAGTACCGTGAGCAGAGATGAGAACGGACACCAATGAGTGAGGGGAAATGAAGCAGTTAGGAAGCCTAATATTTACAAGCCTCAAAACAAGTGAGTGAACTTCCTGTACTTAGTAAGCTCACAGCCTCATAGCTTTAATGTATTTTGTGCCTTCCTGCAGCTAGAAACTTGAATGTTCGCAATTCCCACGAAGTACGCTGCACTTAAATTGACAAAAACGAATACTTTAGTGATTGATAAGTAACAGCTAATATTTTGTTCTAAGAGAATCATGCATTTTGTTCCAAGATGTTCTTTCGAGAGTTGAATATTTTAGCAATTAATGAGTAGCAGCTTATATTTTGTTGGGGATAGTTCTTTTGATCTGAACTCATTGTATTGTAAATCATGATGTAGACATGTTGAGCACAGTTACTTGAGCTTTTCTTCTACTTAATTTGGTAAATGCTTTTCTTTCAGAACCTTGAGGGATTGGATTAAGGTCAAGATACAAAGATAGTTGGTAGGGAAACGAACTATCTTTTGGACTTTGAATTGGCTTTTCATGATGCTGACGAATGTCATCATCCCTCAAACAGGAAAAATTTATTGAAGCAAAAAATGCTGGATGAAGTGGCAAAGGTGATTATGGCAAAAAAAATGGAGCTCTTCTTTCAGTACATGAGCATAAGGCCATTCTCAAAGAAGTTAAAAGAGAAGCTTCTCAAACTCAATCAGAGGTGGCAGTGGCAATGAATATCTTGCCAAAAAGTATGGCCTAATCTTCTTATTTTTTCTCTATTCTGGACCGATTAAGAAAAATTTAAAGCCTTCACATGAAAACCTTTACTGATATGGTTATGCCTTTTCCATTCTATAGGGTTCCTACTGCCAAAGGATCTATTTATTAAACAAAGGAGTTAAAACACATGGAGTTCCAAATATGTCAGTAAATACTGTAAAATATTTGTATATATGACCTGTAAATGATAATCCAATTCTATGACATAATCTGATACCATGTGAACTGAATCTGTTATAATGGATCATGAGGGTGATGCTTTTTAGAGCCTCAAAGGGTACAAGGGGAAGATGGATATACTGATTTTTTAATGATCATGGAATTTGGCCAAGTCGGGTAAAAATGAAATTGTGTTGTTGTTTTCATCTTCTTTTTTTTTATTGTAGTTTGTGTCGGGCTCTTATTTGCATAGTTCCTTTTCATTACATGTTGAAGTTGGACATATCCGTTTTTTTTTTTTTGCCAGGTGAGAATTTTTTGAAGTTTGTACCTTTTCATACATAATTATTACTAGCACGTTTACTGTTTTCTAGAGCTTCCATCTTGATTTTTCCTCTGAGAATTCTCCAGTTACATCCATAGAACTTTAACGGACATTTTTGTAGGTTTTGGTGGTCACTTGATTTCTCAATAGGTAAACTCTACTTTTAGTTCCTTAGCTCTTCGGTTTATCCTACTCATGTCTCATTTTAAGAATTTGCATCATCTGAGTCCCTTAGCTTTGATTTTTGTCTCAATTAAGTCCTTTTTGTCAATTTTGACTGTTAATTGACCGTTATGTATGTGAAATGACAAAAATGTCCATGCCTATTTTACAACATAATCCCCAACTTATAAAAAAACTATCAAATTTCTCCAAAGTACTCCCTCCGTCCCTGAAAAATTGTACACATTTCCTTTTTGGGCTGGCCTAGAAAAATTGATCACTTTCCTTAAAAGGAAACTTCTCACTCTCAAAGTTACTAAACTATCCTCACTTTATCTTTACTTTTTCTACCTCGTTTTTTGTGCACTCTCAACTAAGGGGCAATTAAGTAAACATATACAAACATTTTACATTCACCTTAATCTCCGTGTCCAAACAAATCTACCAATCTTTCGGGGACGGAGGGAGTATTTCTTTCACATTCCCACCCCATCCAACTTCCACTTCCTCGAACCTTCCATGCAAGTCGTTTATGAATTCATTTATGAATGAAGAACAAAAAATTGTCACCATTGCCGCTGGGTATCGAACTCCGGTTGAGGAGAAAGAATCGTCGTTCAGCCCAGTGCCATTAATTTTGGGAAGGATTCAGATTTGGTGACGAGACCAGACTCTGGCGATAAGAGGGCTCAAATCGGCGAAGCCAATGGGTGAGAACTCCAGTGAACGACTCTGAAGTGAAAGGAAGTGAGTGAATTGGGTTTGAGCGAAGAACGTCGTTCCTTGGCGGAAGTGAGCTCGACTACAGAGGAAGAAGCAAAGGGTTGGCTGAAGTTTGCAAGCATCGATTCCAGATCTGAAAGCGTTGATTTGAAAGCATCGATCCTAGGTCTGAAAGCTAGGCGAGTGATGTGCTTGACTGGAGTTGTAATTTGTAGCAGCTTATGAATTTAGTTTACAAAGAAAGCTTTGAACCACCACTGCCGCCGCTGAGCTCCGATGCACCACTGCCGACTTGCTCCATCACCGGACACCGTCAATCTCACAGTGACAACCGAACTACTTAGAACTACTCAGAAAATGAATGAGACAACCGAACTACTTAGAACTACTTAGAAAATGAAAACACGTAAAGTTCACAACTTTTGCACAATGGTCATGGCTAAGTGCATGGTTGATACAGTAGCAAAGTTCTATGGTGTTGGGAAGTACTGCCACATGCTCTTGGGTGGGTTTCTTTTTATCATGCTTTGTCCCAATCAAGCTTATTTGACACCCATCCACTTTTTGTTTTAGGAATTTTATTTATCATGCTCATGCGCAGATCGAGGAACAGAGGAACAAAGGAAGATGAAGGGAAGAAAGGGATGAGGTTATGGATGTTTGGTGGGATCGATTTTGTGCTTCATAGTAGTTCTGATTTAAGAGAATGGAGAGAATTGAGAGAGAAAAGAGTGTTAGGTAGAGATTGTGAAAATGTGAAAGTTTAATTTGTAGGACATTTTTTAACGTTTTTGTAACAAATGAGGTGATAAGTTGAAATTTCATTAAGGGGATTTTTGTCATTCTCATCAATTAAAGGTCAAATTAACGGTCAAACTAACGGAAGGATCACAAATGAGAGAAAAATCAAAGCTAAGGGACTCAGATGATGCAAATTCTTAAAATGGGACCAGAGTATGACAAACCGGAAAGCTAAGGAACTAAAAGTAGAGTTTACCCATTTTTCATTATAGTAGAAAAGTTGGGACATTTCAACTGTCTGCTATTTATGCAACTTATTCATTCCAAATGTGCAAGTTATGTTCAAATTTCAAGAACCAGCATTACTCTAAACATGGAACTTTTCCACTGTGTAGTCACTCACTGTGATTGAAGTACGTCCAGCAATTTTGATTTGTGGATGTTAAATGGTGTGAAAGTGAAATATGTATTGACTAATTTATACTACTAGTATTTTAAATATAAAACCCGCGCCGCAGCGAAGCGCGGGCTTTCAAGAACCTCGTTTGCACCAAGAATGAAACTAAGACTGGCTTGGCTTCCTTAAAAAGAATTCCTTCCCAGCCCAGACCGGAGAAATTCAGAACAAATTCTTTCTCGTGTCCTCCTCATGTCTCATAAAATGAAGGAAACGAAACAATACAAAGCAAAAGCCTCTTTGAGTCACCAGGTGGAGGGCAAAGCAAAGTAATTAGAGAGTGAAAGAGCAAGCACTAGGAGGTGGACCATCTGAAAAACCATGGAAACTGTTTTTTCTTTTCGACCAGAGCCATATCTTTGACACAGAAAAGCTATCACCTTTAACTACTCTTGTGATTTTCTTCCCCTCCATATCTGCATCAACTGAAGAGCACCCAATAATTCCCCTTTCAGTCTCCTTCTTTACAAAGTCTTTACTACCACGAGATGGCAATGCAACAACTTCCAGGGTCGTGTCCTCCATCACATACTGAAATGCACCCATTGAGAAACATCTCCTCTCATCCAATCTGGAGCTACTTGTCTCACCTAATTCTTGATTTCCTTCCTCGATGTTTTCCCCAACATTTGTGCTTCTGAACTTCCCAAGCCTCACTGAGAACACCCTCTTCTCACCAATTTCCTTGGAAACACCTCGTTTCTGGCTGATACAGTAATCATTTCCCCCATTTTGAGACGACCCATTCAAGGTTTCTCTCAGATAATCGAGGTTGAAGATTGGATTATCATCCACAGGGTAGCTAGGGTTTACGAGGGAGCCTCTACATAGGGGACACGTGGAGTTGGAGAGAAGCCAGGTATCGATACAGTCAATGTGAAAAGCATGGCTGCACAGTGGCACCAGTCGAAGCCTGTCCCGCTCCGAGAATTCACAGAGGCAAACGGCACAATCAAACGGCTTCTTCATTCCAATCACATCTCTGTAGCAGAAAACAGGCAGAGCGTCTACAGAAGCCTGGTCCAGACCTGAATCATGGAGGCGAAACAGCTGCTGGAGCTGCCTTTGTAGGCCCTGAGACACGGAGTCTTCTGGGTGTCGGTTGGACTGGTAGACTGGCGAAAAAGATGGTCTCTTTATCAGGTATCTGATTAGCAAATGAATAATACCAGCGGTGAAGATGATCACTGCAACAACAACGGTTGTCAGGAGAATTGCTGGACTGATTTTGCTGGAAGATGAGTGTGTGCTCAACTCTTTCTGACTTTCAATACCATGGTAAGTAACTGAATTTACAGGCCTGTACGCTTCCAGATGCTTTACTTGAACTATGATTCTAGACATTTAGTGTGATTACTACATGGGAAAAAGGGGGAAAACTTGTGCTTTTTCTCAGAAATGTTGTTGTAAAAGAAGTTCCCACTTTTCAGAATTTGCAGAAAATGGGGGTAGGAATCTGTTTGTTGCTGATTGTATAGGATTTCGTTTGCACTACCACAAAAGGCAATATGACTAGGGAAATTTGCAGTTTGGTTTTAAACAGATACAGCACAAGGAAATTGGTATGGTGGGTAAGGTATGAAGTGGTTGGAGAAGGAAGAAAAGAGTGTTGAGTTGTAGCTAAAGATCGGAACTTTCCACAATGGAAACAGGGAAGGGGAAATCAGTCACCACCATCTCTAACTAAAAGATACTCAAAACAATACATTTCACTATGCTCAAAGACCTTTATTTACCTAATTACCAGTATTTTATTTTTATTTTTAGTTTTTTATAGTTATTTTAGCATATAGATCCAAGTGAGAAGGAAATGAGATGTGGAAATCATTGAAAGATCCACCAAAAGGCAACAAAATATAATTTCCAAGAGTCCAGCTCCTGGGACTTTCCCCCTAAGGTCTCTAAATAACTAAAAACAAATTAGGGTGGTTAATATGAGTAGTTTCCTTCCTGCAGCTGTAGAAAAGTTTTTCTTCTACTTCAAATTTATCTATCAAGAAAGGTTCCTTTTGGATCTTTCTCAATCAGTTTTGTTTTTTATGCCAACCCATTTTGAACTTCGATCCTCTCCTCATCCAATGGCCGCAAGAAAAAAATAAGAAGAGAAGCCAAATGGCAAATAGTGTGCTAAAACTCAAATCCATTATCCATCATTTATTTTGTTGAACAAAGTTCCAAGCATGACTTGCAAATTTAGCCCATCACAAGACAGCTAATCATCACCATCAAATGTATAAAGGTGGTTTGACCAGTTAGATTTCTTTATTTTTACTTTTCCTCTGCTTAAATGAGGCCCTTTCCACTAGCAAAGCCAGCCACATCTTCGTTCGTGTTAGATCTTTAAACTATACGCAAGATTTTGAAGCAAAAAAGCCAGGAGGGCTGACTAGGAAAACTTTCCAGGTTTTCATTCCTAAATTTCCGTTGATAATAAATTGAGTGTGTAACTTATTTCTAAGAATGAAAACTTATTTCTTAAACTTAAGAAAACTCTTGTTTTAAGATAGAAAATTTTGTTTTTAATGCTTTCAACTTAACAAATGAGTATTTAAAGCTTAGAAAACAAGGTTTTCTACCCCATAAAACTAAATATGCACTTAAAACATTATAAGAGGAAATTTGGGAAATAAAACTAAGAAAAAGTTTCAAACCTGAATGACACCTTATATTAATTTTTTATTTTCAGTTGTTAGAAGAAATTCAGCATACTTAACTGAAATTCTCGAGAAAACTGTTTTTTTAGTTCACGTTAAACCATAATCTTGAAGTCATCCTACACTACACTCTGCTACATGGCTTAGGTTCCAAATTTTGAAAGGGATGTGAACAAATACTATGATCAACAAGCTATTATTATCTGAAAGTTTTTTTTGAAATTAGCATATAAACTGCATATTTCACTTTCTTCACCTCATGTTTTGTTACTATGTGTCTAATGGCAGATAATCATTCCCATTATAAGGAGGTAAATTTTGTCATTTTTCATTCTTCCCAACTTCCTGATCTCTCTTCTTCCTCCTTGATTCTGTTTATCATTGAAGCAACTTGACTTATTGTAGCCCTTTCATTAGGGACAGGACTGGTGCACTTGAATGCTACTTGCAGCAGGCCCACCATCCTCTCTTCGCTTGCACCACCTTGAACCAAGGTCTTGTCAAAGACCTCAGTAGTCCATTCCTCACTAACAACTGAATGCACCCATCTGGCCAAATCCATGCCGTTGTTCTGAACAAGCTCTCCTGTTAGAAGCTCCAGCAGGATCACACCAAAACCAAATATATCAGCTTTGAATCCATTGGGCGGAGAAAGGATGGTTTGGCCTTGATTCTCAACCGGCATCAGGCCATATTCAGTAACGCATGGATCCATGTTCTGGTTGAACAATATGTTTGTTGATTTGAAATTTCCATGAGCGATCCCATCTCCTTGAAGCTCCTTATGCATGTGTGCCAAAGTCTGAGCAACACTGGCAGCCACATTCAATCTGCTTCCCCAGTGAAAGGCCTGGCCATTTTGGGACCCTAGGATTGTCATGAAGAGAGATGTAGGTTAAATTTTCTGTTAAATAAAATACCGTTCCAGAGTCGATCCACTGTACTGTAAAAAGCAAGAGAACTTTGATCAATTACCTCGGAGAAGACTGAATAAACTTCCATTTCTCTGGTATTCATATACCAAAAGTTTTTCTTGCCTTGAACAGTAGAAGGCAACTGCTGGCAATACATTTGGATGCCTTACTATATCAATCCTTAGCATTCGATTCTTGAAGTCATCGTATGTGATGTTCCATCCCTTTATTCTCTTCACGGCCAAGTTAACCCCATTTCCAAGCACCACCTTGTAAAGGCTTCCATGCTTTCCCCTTTTAAGCAAGTCAGCTGGAGCTTGAAGCAAGTCCTCGAACCTTAGCTCCTTTCCTGCTGGACTTGTAAGTACTGTAAGTGATGATGAAACCACTCCACTGCTATTAGAGGTATGAGAAGCTTCAGACTTGTTGGTCTTGAAACTGCTGGACGTGCTACTCTGTTTGGTTCTGCAGTTTACTTCAGCTCCCTTCAAGGAGGCCTTGGCATCATGTTTGGTTTGCTGCTTTACTTTCTCTGTGTGTAAAAATTTCATGGCCAAGAGAACCAGAATGACCAATATAAGACCCATGTAGCCAGAATATATAAAGAAGTTTTTGGCAAAAGGTCTGTGTTTTCTCTCAGGTTGAGGAGGAGCTTGAGGAGCATGAACATGGGAAGGAGCTTGAGAAGGAGCTTGAGGGCAGGCATTGTCAAGGGGTTCCCCACACAGTCCTGAATTACCCAGAAAGCTCTCAGCAGTGAACTTTCCCTTGACATCAGGTACCGGACCATAGAAGTTGTTGTTTGAGACATTGAACCGCTTCAAATTAGTGAAATCAAACGTAGGGACTTCTCCAGTGAGCTTGTTGTTCTGAGCAAGAAAATAAACCAAGCCTGAAACATGCTGCAAGTCAGGTAGCTTGCCAGAGAATCCGTTTTGTGAAATATCAAGAGCTTTCAGATTGACCAACCGTGACAAAGATTCCGGGAGGCCCCCCGAGAACTGATTCCCGCTTAAATACAGGTGAGTAAGCTGGTGGTCGCAGCTTCCTATATCTTCTGGAATCTGTCCGGAAATATAGTTTCGGTTGAGGCTGAGTTTGGCAAGAGATGTTGCTGAGCAAACAAGGCCAGCATCGAAAACTCCTGTTAGATTCAGTCCATCAAGAACAATATGCTTGACAGAATCCAACCTTGAGTTACAAGTAACACCACTCCATTTGTCTATGCAGGGGTCTGAAGAATTGGTCCAGCCCCATTTCTGAGCATTGCCTCCAGAAAGCTTGTCCATGAAGTTGATGAGGGATAGCTTCACTTGCTGCTCATCACAATCTGCTGCCATGAAGAGAACAGACATGAGGAGGAGGATTGCTGTCTGAGCTTGGGTAACACATACTTCCATTTTCATTGCAGTGTTTAGCAAGAAATGTTGTTTTAGTCACCGTTTTATTTGAAAGTATGGGGATTGTTTATTTTGAGTTGAAAGCAAGAGAGATGAAAGAATGAAAAATGAGGAGCTTGGTTGGAGCAGTTGGAGAATGTCAGTTGGGATGGTGGTGCCAAAAGGCATACTCCTGTAATCGGTGCTCAAAAGTGACGTTTTTAAAAAAGAACATGTTGAAAGATCAAAAGCCGGCAGTTGGAGATGCTAATGTTAATTAATACTCACACCCCCTACAGAAATCAAATGGTTTGACCAAGTGCAGAAATAAGGATGAATTTAAGATTTACATATGTTTACCTAATTATCTTTAAGTGAAAACTGCATAAAAAGGAGAGGAAAAATTATACTCCAAATAATTTTCTCATATATGTTATCTGTATGATTCATTGCATACAAAGTTCATAATTTGTATTTGTTATATATACGTCATCAGCCAGAGGCCCAGAAGATCTTGTTTTAAATTATTGTTCTATTGTAAGCTAGTAATTGTGTAATTTTGAGAAACTTTTCTTAGGAACAAGTGGAGGATTCTGCATTTTGAGAATGTATGTTCCTAATTATGCTTTTGTAGCATCCGGGTTTAGACTCTTTTTTTCTTTTTCGTTTCCGACATAACCAATCTTGAAAGATTTTCTTACTGATATTAGGTCGATTCTAGTTTTTAATGGAATTTAATATATATTGTTAGAGGAAAAATTTTATTAAACTTTATAAAGGGAAACATACACTCTTTATTTAATAAGAAATTATACTTCTGTATATTTACAAAAACTTTATTGTAGATGAATAGTGTAAAATAAATCAAATCCTTTCATATCAATTTTTGTTTCAACTCCTTTTTTAGCTACCCTTTGTTAAAGGGTTAATTCCCTTTATTGGTTTCTATTTTGTTCTCTTTTACGCATGAGCCTCTAAATTTTCTCACCTTTATAGTTTTGTTATTTCTTCATCTTTATTGTGAGTGATTTGAATGAAAGAAAATATTACTCGCATGCGAGTGCCTTAACTTCACAACTCATTTCAGCACATAGGTTCTAATTTGGATTAATTATCCTTTATTCCCTTGAACTATGTTGACTCGGGCAGTTTAGTTCATGGATTTTGACTCGTTGTGACTTAATCTCTAAACTATGTAAATTCAAGCACTTTAGTCATTCGACTCGATAACTCGTCCCACATGTCATAAATGTCATTAGTTTTCTAGCGGCTCAGTGCCTAACTCATAAGAATCTAAAGTACTAAGGCTTAAGTTAATACAAAACAAAGAAAAGAGGTTGGATTGAAAAATATAAAAACGTTTGAGGCTTATCTCCACTGATTGGCCCGAGTCACGGCTCTCTTGCCTAAATTTGCCGTCGCCGGATCCGCCAACTCCTTCACCAGAGCCACCAACAATTATGGTGCGACTTCACCCACTCATACCTAACTCCGTTCCCCAAAGGAAACTCTCAGACCAAGTATAGCCTCCGACTTCTCATAACCAATTCGAACGGCCGTAGAATCCAGATCTTGTTAAGAATTTAGGATTTTATGGTAAGCTGGTTTAGAACTTCTCCTCGGTTTCCTTGGTGTTTTATCACTGAAGTTCAAATTTTCAACTTTTTTTGGACATACTGTATTGATCTCGTCATTGCCCCTTACCTGTTTGTTCTTATTCCTGAATTGGGTTGATGCTCTGTCTGGTTCATTTGCTACCTTCGGACATGGAACAATGCTGGTGATCGCTGTGATATGGAGCCAGGGGCAACCATTCATAAGTTATAATCAGCACAAATGACGCTTCTTCCATAGGAAGAGCCAAGTTTGTAGGAGAGATAGTGATGTTGAAGCCTGAATTCACGAAAGAGTTGAAGCAGGGTGGGTAAACCCCTTGCATATTGTAGACCATGCTTCTGATGTTTCTGCAAATGCATAATCACACCTTATTTTAATTTCTTCAGTAATTTAAGGAGAGGTGTCCTCACATGGCTGTGAAGAACACCTGGATTTCTGTTGTTGGTGGTTGACTAGATTGTGAATTCCAACAAGGGTAATGTTCTGAACATCAAGGATGAGCTTGCAAACGACAGAGGTGGAAGGGTGACGCAAAAGATGTGAGTTGTTTGTGTGAGAGGGCTTTTTTGTCAAATCTGAAATATTTGAGGTTTTTAGTAATAGATTGGAGAGATTCTAGGATCATAATAGATATTTTACCTTAAGGTCAACTAACATTGCTATGGTCAAAGAATGACTAAAGTGCTTGACGGAGTATAGTTGGTGGACCGAGTCACAACGAGTCAAAATTCAGCGATTGAAATGTCCGAGTCAACATAGTTCGGGGGAGTAAAACATAAATAAGCATTTTAATTTTCATCCACTTTCTCAAATTTATACTAATGAAAAATTATACGAATATAGAAGTCATACGCCTTAAATGAAAAAAAAAAACTACAATTACAAAAGTTATGAGTTTACAAGTAAAAAAATTAAACACTTAAAGATAAATAATTTATTTTTTCATATTTCATGGTTTTTTTTTCAATTACGTTATTTATATTCGCAGCGATGCGGGGACACTAGAAACTAGGGGCGAAGCCATGTTGTGGCATGGGATGGTTGTTGCCACCCTAAAATTTTCAAATTGTAGGGGGAGTATAGACTCCCTCCTCCATCCCTATATAATTGGCGCGTTTAATTTTTTCACATTGGATTTATAATTTTATTTTTTCAATACTTTCATATATAAAGTCAAATATTATAAATGCAAATTGTAGTTTCTAGTTTTTAAGTATGTTTTTTCAATTTTTAATGAATTCATTATAGTAATAATTTGATTCTGCCACAACATCAAAAATAAACGCATCAACTTTTCGGAGACGAATGAAGTATTTAGATTAAAATTATTGTATTAAATTTACTTTAATCACAATAATTTAACTCAATAACCACATTACCTAAATTTCACAATAATTTATCTTAGTTTTGCTTATTATTTTTTCTTCATGTTTTATACTCATCCATCTCATATTAATCAATTGCAATCTTCATAATTTATTTTCATTTTAACATCGCACCAAGAATTAGAAGCTCCTTTTTTGATAGGTTTGAACGCCCATCATAAATTTCTAAACTGACTCCTTCACATTCTTCGAACGAGCACCCAACGAAATTACGAACTTTATCAACACGCCTCTTATCTCGAAATGGATTTTCTCCCTTGTTAAATCTCTTTGGTCGATCCGATCTGCTCACCTCTTTAACCAAAAAAATCTTCTCTTCGCTTTTCGCATTCACTAATAAAGTCCGGTCCAAAGAAGGTGATACTCCCGAAATTTCTCTCCTCATATGCATATCCATCTAACAATTTTACTCTCACAATTTATTTTCCCTCATATGTTCGTACCCACAAAAATAGTGCAATTAATTGAGGAGGAAGTGAGCGTTTGTTATAAAACTGATTTGCTTAATATTTTTTTCACCTATTTATTAAATTTTACTTGTGTCCATTACTACTATAAAATGCACAAATTTAATTATGGAAACCGTAAATACTAGACAACAAAATTATAAAATGGAGTACTTTTTCATGCTATATTACGGTTCTCGATATTATATTTATGTGAATGATCTTGTAGAAATATTCAGTTTAGAAGAGATAATTGATAATTATTTTAGAATAATCATGTTAAATTGCTTGAAGTAAGTTGGACTTCCGTCACCTTGAATTTGTTTTCCAGGCTTCGCCACTACTAGAAACCCTTTTAATATTAATTGATGGAAGTTATCAACTACATCCAATATATATAAGTTTAAATGCAGTTAGTTGAACTCAAAAACCCCAACCACTAAACAGCTCAACATGATCTAGGAGGAGTAACAAAATAACAATATTCATTTCCCCCCTTTTTTTAAAGGAATTCATAGTTTCATTAAAAAGGTATCTGTCATATCATATCTCATTTTTGGTATATTCATCACTCTCTCGGATAGGCTCTCTGTCAGAATGTATTCTAAGGACTACCTATAGTACCACTCAACAATTGTTTTTTGAAATATAAGCTGTCATCATTTATATTATTTCCCACAATTCAATCGAACATCTTTTCTGTCGACTGTTATATTCATTCACTACTAGCTTTTAAAAATGAAATGAATTACGTACAAAAAAGAAAAGTACAAACATGAAATTAAATTAATTTTGGACTAAAATATATTAAGGTGTGTTCTTTTGGTAATAATTTGAGAACAAAAGTTTTTTTTTTTAAATCAATGTAATATTTATGAAAGAAAAATTGAAGGGAAAATTTGAATAAATAGTTTTGGGAAGTTTTTTTTCCCCAAAAGAGCGCAACCTAAACGAAAAGAAACTATCACTAATTTATTACTGTTACAAAAAAAAGAACATCACACTTTTAGAAATAGTCATCAATAAGCTCACTGGACACTAGATGGAGGTTTTGTGTTTAATTTTCCACCATCCTCAATCCACTACCCTTATATTTATATATATTTATACATATATATATATATATAAGATTTAGTTATGAATTCCAATAATAATAAAGAAAAGAATTAGTTATCAATTTCTATTATTTATGACCGCATGATAGTACCGTGGACCTTATACCTATACCTAAGTAGACGTTACTGTGAAAACATGCCTTCAAGAAGCACATTGGAGTTGGACAAATAATATTGGTCATCATTGTATGCAATTTCCCTTTCTTTTATTAGTATTTTTTTTTTATCTTAATTCATTTTGTCTATCTGTTTTATTGTTTTTTAATCAATTCTACAATTATTTGGGCTGCCTTCACCTTATTATGTTCCTTAAGCTTTACTTATACTTGAGCCATCCTTTACGATGCTGCAATAATTCTGCTTTGAAATGCTTTATGGCCTTTTCCCAGCCTTTATAATAGGACTCATCTGTAGGCCAAAGGGGCAAAAAAGAAAAAAGAAAAAGTAGCATAATCTAGGACAAGAGCAGGCACATTTATTTACTTTAGTTATTTATTTTTCTTTTCCTTTTCAGCTTACAAATAACTAAACAATACAGTACATGAGAAAAATCTCATTTGAATGGTGCATCTGTTTATCTTTTTCCTTCACCTATTAAGCTAGTTTAGATTCTTTGTCTAGTCTTAGACATTTATAAACATTACAACAGGAATGACAAAAAAAACAAACTTTAAAAATTTATTGGAACATAACATGCTTATAGTAGCCACAATTATTAAGATTTTAGATGTGATTATAAGAACGTGGGTTTGATACGAGAATATTGGAATGATTAGGAGCTCCGGAAAACCTGTAAATAAAGGTAAAGACAGAAGAAATGAAAAAGAAAACAAACACCAACAAATAAAATACTACTCGAGTATGAGACTGAGACGGCAAAGAAGTATTTTTCATCTCGCAGCAATAAATGTGCAATCACAAGTTGGCAGGGCAAAAAGTAACCAGATGAGAAAATTTGTTAGAGACAGACAGCAAATTGAGTGAGTGAGAATCATGTGATCCACCACCACTCCTCCCTTCCCCCCTCCACTCTGTTTCTGAATCAAAACGTCATAAATTTGCCACCCAACAAATCACCATTACCAACTAATTGCCCTTCTTTCCTGCTTTCTCTTGATATTTGTTCCCACTTTTCCCTTCTCCCCTTGAAAGACCCCTTCTTTTTCTCCCTGATTCTTGTTTTGGCTTCAAAGTTTCCTTTTTGGTTGCAATGGCTTCGAATGCTTCTAGGTTTATCAAGTGTGTCACTGTGGGGGATGGCGCTGTTGGCAAGACTTGCATGCTTATCTGCTACACTAGCAACAAGTTCCCAACTGTAACCTCTTGAATTCCATCTTGGGTCTCTTTGCGTCTATGGTGTTTGTGTTTTTGTTCAACTGGGTTTTGCAGTTTCTTTTGATTCGGTTGTCAGAAAAGGGAATTTTGTTGCTCCTTTGCTGCGTTTAGATTTCATGATCAGGACCTACTGGGTTTCTTTCTCGAGTTGGGTTATTCTTTGTCTGGCTTCTTGGGCAGGGTGTCTTTGATTTCTGAATTCTGGTGATCGTGTTTTGATCAGGACTACGTACCAACAGTATTTGATAACTTCAGTGCAAATGTTGTAGTTGAGGGCACAACTATCAACTTAGGCCTCTGGGACACAGCAGGTTCTGGCTTTTGCTTTCTTGGTAGCAAATTGCCAGATCTTTTATTGGCAAGTAAAGTTGGTTGCAATTTTGTTGTTGATTTTGCAGGACAAGAAGACTACAACAGGCTGAGGCCGTTGAGCTATAGAGGAGCTGATGTCTTTGTCTTGGCTTTCTCCTTGGTCAGTCGAGCAAGCTACGAGAATGTATTCAAGAAGGTGCAGGCTCTTTCACTGAGTTATATCTTGAGCTTCTTTTGTGACTTATCTAATGTTTTTATGCTTGGTCAGTGGATCCCAGAACTTCAGCATTATGCTCCTGGTGTCCCTGTAGTGCTTGTTGGCACCAAACTGGGTGAGTTATTGCCTTTGTTTCTTTCAAATTCCAGTTCCTCGTTTCCCGTTAAGATTTATATTTCCTAGAGAACATTACAACATTTAGTTTCTCTGATAGAGTTGGTATAATTGATACTGGCCATTCAGGGACTACTTTGAAGTTTTCTGGAACTGTGTAAGCTAGGCTCTAAAGATCATAGCGTCAGTTCATGACCAAACGTTGCCAAAGTGGTTTGTTGCTAAAAATATTTTCAACCGTGTGAGAGGCAGAAGAAACAAGTATCTCAATTGTTAGGGAATCTTGTCCTCAATTTTCCATTTCAATCTTCAAAGACCATTGTCTTGACATCTTCAGCCACTTTTGAACTTACCAGTCCAAACATAAATGTTCTGGAGTTTTACCATTTCCAATTGTGCATCTTTCTTTCTCGTTCAGAAGAGACTTACTCTTCAGTACCTAGGTAGTGATCCTTTATGAACTCTCTCCCGTGGCATTCAACACAATAGCTATTGGCAAGTTACATGATGGAGTAATGGTATATTTCAGACATGTTTCTGATCATCTGCAAGATGTAACACTTGAACTCATATCTCATCCTGCAGTTTAGCTTATATCTATTTTTCTCCAGCCTTCCATATTTCAGGTGTTAGGGGACATTTCTTTGAATCATCTGTCGAATATTTAAGCTGAGCAGCATTTGTGTTGTTTGGTAACTTTGGTTGCTTATGCGGGAACTTATCGGATGATTTCTCTCATAATATACTTATAAGAACTTTGTAATTATTTGTATTTTATCACCTAGATCTCCGTGAAGACAAGCATTATTTGGCAGATCATCATGGATTGGTGCCTGTCACTACTGCACAGGTGGGTAGCTGATTATCGTTTATGCATCCATGGTATCATGTGGTGAATTTTCTGATATGTTGAAAATATATAAAGGGTGAGGATCTCCGCAAACAGATTGGTGCTGCTTATTATATAGAGTGCAGCTCAAAAACTCAGCAGGTAAAAGAAACTTGGCGCGATGTTCTCTTCTTTCCAAGTCAAGTAAATGTTGAAACCCCCTGTTCAAGAATAAAATGATACAAACCCTAGCATAAGGTCAATGACTCGACCCAGAGCAGGACAAATTTTCTGGAAATTACCTCCAAATGAAACAAGTCAAGTAATTGTTTGCTCTTACAACTGTTCATGAATCAAAACTATTTGTGTTGGAAATGTCTCTTGTTGGTGTGAGATGATTTCCCATGTTCTTTTACAGAATGTGAAAGCAGTTTTTGATGCTGCAATCAGGGTTGTGCTGAAGCCACCACAGAAACAGAAAGAAAAGAAGCGAAAGCAAAATCGCGGGTGCCTCGTGTTAGTATCTTTAACGCATATGCTTATATACAGTGTCATAGGTTTCATCAAACATGCCAAGTCCCGCTGAGTTGCCTTATTCACATGTTTAAAATCAAGTAACATGCGTGAGATCCATTCTGCAGTGAACATGATTAGATGCTGATAATACTTGTAGATAATACTAACATCCAAGGGGCATGCCTCTTTGGGGCTGACATTTGTTGCAGGAAGTGTAGAAATGATGAAACTGATAGATTTGTCCTCGGCCAGAATATGAGCATGACATGTTACATAGTACTCTACTTAATAGTTAGCTGTCAGCAAGCAGCTTGGTAGAAGACAGTACAACACATCATTATTTGCTTGGTAATATGAATCTCATAATTTTCAATATAAATTTTCTAAATATATTTTTTCTGAATTTTTTTTCACTATTTATCTTAGTAAAATTTTGAGTCAAACACTGTTACTTGAAACATCAAAATGAAAGTAAGCAATCTTTACGGGACGGAGGGAGTAGTTAGCTGTCAGCAAGCAGCTTGGTAGAAGACAGTACAACACATCATTATTTGCTTGGTCAGAAAAGATTTTCAATTTCCTTGCTTACGCTGATATTCTTTATGGGTGTTGAATTGCAGAAATGTCTTCTGTGGAAGAAACCTAGTATGATCTGCATAGCTTGTGTGTTGCAGCTTAATCTCTGGCAGTGATCATGGAGCTGCTGCTACATTTAACAGGGGCAAGTGTGGTTTCTTTTCATAATCAGCTTGTAGTCACTGGTGTGTATCAGAAGGTGGTTTGCTCTTAAGAGTTTCAAGATTGATTTTTTGTGTAGTTATTGCCGCAACAGCTGGTTGAAGCAAGGCAACCTCATCTTACTTACATGTAGGAACGTTACTTCAACAGCACCCGGTTATTTGGCTGTTGAAGGATAACCTTTCTCCACTTTGAATACTTGTATTGCTTTATTCTTTATCACACTGTTATTGATGAAACGTATTGCATGAAGATTCAAGAGTACGAAAATATCAGACACCCATCACAAGTCCAGACTAATATTTTACCTACCAATCCAGAGCGGGCGGCCGATATGGAGAAGAGACTAACCTTCTCCACATCATGAACACGGGAAACCAGAAGAGAGAAAAACAAAGGGTGACCGTTGGTGTGAAAGCGAATCTAAACCATCTTTAGTGTCTTCCCTGCACTCCAGACATGACTTCCAAACGATGAAAGTATGTATATATACGAAAGAGACAAGTGTTCTGCATCCAGGACACATTCAAGTAACAAAACGACTAGGAAATCCAGAAACTTCAGTTATCTGTAAGGAAGAAAATTCAAAAACACTTTCTCAAGTGTACAAGTCTGTCTTCTGCACTTATTTCTTTCATTGTTGTCATCACCTATGGTGTATTGTATGTACCCACATTTGAACAAATACACGTGCCCATTTCTCTCCAAAATCTTCTTTTCTATAGACAATACAGCAGCAAAATCCAAAGATGTAACAGAGGACACATGAACAACATCAATTGCTCACTTACCACCATCCTCAAAAGCAAGTTAGATGACCTCTAGGGGTTAGCCAATGCCCATCCTCGACGAACTGAAATACAATAACAAACATTAAAAAATTGGAATTGATTAAAATAATTGCCCTGAAAATGAAAAAGATATTACATGGAGGCATGCATAACTGTGATACCAGTAGTCCCTTATCTGTTGGTACAAACACCCACCTGTCTAGGAAACTAAAAGAGCAAGCCAGCAAGGCAATGAACGTAAAAATGGGAACAACTAAATTTGACCTGGCATCCAGGAGCTAACGAAGCAAACAAGTACTTACAAGATTTCATGGGCTACCAAACTATGACATAAGAATTCCTATTGCCATGTAGATTGCTTGAATCCATCCCAACCACCATCAGGTTCTTTCCTCTTCAAAAAACCTCCTACAAATGGATAGATTCTAGCTTGTTCCTCAGATAAGACCTGTGAACCAGTAACTGGAAGTTGTCTCACCATCTCATCATGTGCTTCTATCTCTGGGCCTCCAGGCCCAGCATTTAAATCCAAACCTTGCCTTCCCCACTTTCTGCTGCCCTCAGGACGGCCATTGTTCCCAGGATCAGGAACACTAACAACATAGGGAGGCCTGGGATAGCTGGAAGCAATTGCACCAGATGGTCCAAGCAACTGTGACTGGAGTGCAGGGAAGCAATGCCTTCCACTTGAACCTGAATCCACATATGTTGTAGAACCACTCGAAAAGCTAGTTGAAGGAAGAGGAAAGCTTGTTCCAAAGGGGAAGACTGGATACTGGAATGGACCAGAGGGGAAAGGTACAGCAGGAGAAGATGACAACACAGGTCCTCTAAAGACATCTGGATTATAAGTTACACCCGTGGCTTGCCCCAAGACTCTTTGTGGCCCACCAGGTGCAACAATTGGGAAAGGCTGCTCGACTCTGTCCGGCAAGAATGCAGGAACTGTCACAGCTGAGTAAGTGTTCCCTGGAGGAAACCAAGATGAAAGGTTTGCTATTTCTGAGCCATTGACACGCATGCTTGACATAGGGTTTCTGGGTGGCATACTGCTAATTCTGCTGTGCTGGCTGAATAACAATGGTTCAGTAGAAACCTCATCAACGACTGGCCCATTGTTTAGATCAAAGTCCCTTTGAGCACCTGCCACACCCATAAAAACACCACCAGAAGCTAACCTTACAGATTGAAGCGAGATATCCAGCCTATGACCATTATTACGGGTGATGTGATTGCACATATCAGTTGCCTCATCAACTCTGTTCAGATCAAGATCGAGTCCCCCAGAGGAGTGAGCAGGCAAAGAACTCATTAATCCACATGTTGAATCACAATTATTCAAAGCCTCAAGCTTAATACTCCCTTCATTTCCACATCCTCTAGAAGATAAATCCTCCAGGAGACTCTCGTCCGCAACATTCAAATCAATGTCCAAAGGCGCCTTGCCTTGCCTAGAAGCTGATGAATCTGGAAGAGACATATTACTTGCGCTCAGAGGAGAATCCAATGATCTTCTGGGTTCAGCGGGCCGAAATGCACTAGTAGCTGCAGATCCCTTCCAGCCACGAGCACTCTTCGTCCTCAATAGGTCATCAGGAGGAACAAAAGGCTTTTTTGCTGCAGATGTGACTGTGACGGAAGTAGGAAGGCTTCCAGGTACACAAGTAAAGGGGAATGACGATGAACTAACTAGTTGACCATGGTCTGACTGGTTGCTTGACTCCATATATTTCATCTCATCAGCATTGAAACCTTCATTAAAACCTTCATTTAGATCAAACTCTACTTTCGTATCGAAGCCACCTGTCACAGAGGACGGAGTTTCCATAGAGGTTGATGAACGCTCTTCCACATCTTCCGCTTCAGCACCTGTTAACTTTGACCCCTTCGACCTTGCAGACTGCACTGATCCGGGAACAACGGTGGATGACACCTTGGAAAGAGAAGATCCTCCATGGACCTGACTGACTTCTGAATCACCGTGTTCACCTTTTACAATACAAGCAGCTGAATAAAACAGTAACAATAAGAACATTAAGAAGAAAATAAATTAATTAATGGGCCTATTACAAAATAAATTTGCATGAACTATGATATGTATGAGAACACAATATTTAGTTTCTGATTCAGGTTTTTGCCCAGAGAAAATACCATGCCTACCTGGAGCGATCTCTTTATCATTACCCACCTCCATAGCATTAGCGCTTGGAGAAAGCACAGCTTCAGTTGAACCAGTTGCGATTACATCCTTGTCTCCATTAGATGAAGATTTCTGACGTACCTGTGAGCTTCTGTCTAACGGTTCATTTATGCTTTTCTTGTTCTCCATACCAGGATCTGAAGACAAGACTAAAGATGCTGTTGCGCCAACTGCTGCCTTAGCTTCGATACACTGATCATTTGAGTTACTGGCATGTAATAGAGAAGTGCCCTCTTGCTGCTTGAAATCCAGATTGCTATTATGTTCAACCATCCCACCAGCCTCCTTTCCCAAGAGTTCTTGGTCATCTGACATAATTGAAGCCTTCACCGTTGTACCTGTTTTAAAAACATTAGGAGTCTCCTCCCTCCCATTTTCAAGGCTAAGATCTGAAATGTGAGGCCGGACTGAACATGAGGAATTTGCATTATTTAGCTCTGCTGTGGGTTTTTCAGGAACAGAAAAACCAGTGCCACCACCATTCTTGGAAGTATCAATACCATCACTTCGTTTCTGATGCTCACAATTGACAACCATGTTAGATTGGCATGGCTCTTGAGCAAGGTCATCTCCTGATGATGATTTTAGTCCCACATCATGTCCTACAGAAGAACACTCAGCTACTGGCACATTTCTTCGCGGAGACTCAACTAGTGTGCCAATCTCTGACTTGGACATCTCACCAGCAGCCACACTAGCAAGCAAGTTCATCCCAGCCTCATCAGCGACTGAAACACGATCACTTGCTTCTGAATACTTAACACAACTGTCAATCAAGACATTAATTGAACTGAAAGGAGCCGCTTTCGGCTTATATGACTTAAAGTCATTCCCAGAAAAGGAAGATGATTTTTTTGAAATTTCTGGAGTTTTAGTATCTTCCCCAATTCTACAGTGGTCATCACCAACACAGGCAGGTGATCCATCACCCTCATAAGATCCACCAACATATTTAAAATCATTGCTCTTCCAAGATTCAGTCTTCACTTCAGTAATAACATTGGCTAGGAAAGTATCACTTCTTTCCTTTGCATTACATTTACCATGTTCATTCTTCTCTGTCGGTGCAGGAGAGGAAGCCCTACTATTCATGACCAACTGGTCCTCGAGAGATCCACCACTGGCGCTCTGAGTAGGGCTCCTGACTCGATTAGGGATCTTGACAATTAATGTATGATTGCTTCCCTCGCCTGTAGCTACATCAGAAACTTTTTCACTGGTCATATCAGACTGTGAAAGTTTCTCGGAGATAAAGTTCCTGTGAGGTGA
Organism: Stellera chamaejasme; assembly: GCA_024586325.1. Classification (NCBI taxonomy): domain Eukaryota; kingdom Viridiplantae; phylum Streptophyta; class Magnoliopsida; order Malvales; family Thymelaeaceae; genus Stellera; species Stellera chamaejasme. The sequence goes on along the minus strand of CM044982.1, from coordinate 3,104,863 downwards.
GCCTTTATTTGACCCCGTTTCCCTTGATATTGCAGGACCAGAGAAACCATTGACTAATTTACGATGCCTAGATGAACAACATGAAATCTTCTTTACTGGCGCTGAACCAGCTGCAGAACTTTTAGCATCTTCCTTCCCAGAAATTCCAGCAGTCTTGGCCTGATCACTAGAATATGACTGACTATTGTTCTGAGACTGACTAGAACTGCTACTTTTTTCATCCCTTGCATTTGTGTGGGGATCAGCATTCCCGTAACTAGCAACAGGGAGATTCTGAAAGTGCACATCTTTTAAGTTAATACCCGCTGAGACCGGAGATGCCACAATTTTAACTGAACCAGGCGATGCAACAGACCTGATTGGAGTGTCCACATGTGCAAGCTTGACAGGCCCATTTTTGGGTGCAGAAGATTGAGCAACATTACTCTTATTGGCAACGTCAGAGGATAATGAATGCTTGCTTCCACTGTGAGAAACCTCTAACTGACGTGTTCTTGAAGGCCATGGAACTGTCTGATTTAAACAGGACTTTGCATCCATTTCAGCCTCAACACGTTTCTTCCAAGTATCAACCAGGCTTCTCGCTTTCTTCTGTATTTCTAGATTTTTATGAGTGCGCAAATGATTTACTGACTTGCCAATATTGCACATTTGTAAGGCATGAAGATTTACCGGTAGCTTATCCAGGGCCCGTAGCAAGATTAATAGAAATTCCTCAATAGACTTCTCACTTTCCTTGGAGCCACAACTATCAATGACCTTTCCTCTATGAACTTCCTGAAGCCATTCATCAAATACAGGCAAACCCTTGAGATGCACAAAATGACTAAGGCAATCAAACTTTTCTGTAGCTGCTATCACACCAGCAAGCATGGAACGACTGACCAAGTCGATTTTCTTCTCATATCTATCAGGAAGCATGAGTCTCACCAACTTTTCAACTGCTTCAGAATCCTCTAATCCACCATTTTCCGTAAACTTAGCTATATCCGATTTTAAACCAACTTCTGGTCTACTGTTACCAGATTCCCCATCATCTACTTTACTACTTCGCTCCCGTTTAACCAAATCAATACCTTGATCAACACGTTCTCTTTTCTTCCCCTTAGCCTGAGAAGAAAAGGGAGAGGCACTATTTTGTACACTATCTGAACCAGGTTTTAACTGCAATGTCTGTATTGGACCATTGATTGGCTTCGGGGAACAGCCTCCTTGTTGGACTGTCAAATGCATTTCTAAACAAGTCTTGTATAACAACTGATCTACTTCCTCCTGTCGTTCCTGTGAAACAAAGCCAACTTAATGACAAAAATGATCTTATACAGAAACATGAAAATTTAAACTAAAATTCTTTAACAAGGAATAGCTTCTTAATGCATTAAGAAAAATTGCTTAACACAGAAATATACAAAATCAGACACTCACATTAATGTAGTCTTGATCAGTTAGCCACCATAAACACTTGTTGGTGACATCATATACTCGCCGACACACAAATGAGGAGATCCCTGATGGAAGTTCAATGCCTTTGGGGAGGAATGCAACTTTACACGGATGGAGTAAGGATGCAGCAGGAATCTCATCCTTATGAAAAGAATAAAAGATTTCGTTTGGCGCAGCGTCCAAAAGGATACCTTTGCCAAGCTTTACTTCAGCAGGTCTGTATAGCCAATTCACACCCAACTTGATAATATTCTCTTTATCAGTAGTTAAACATCGTATAATTCCAATGAAAGGTGGGGAATCTTGAGCGGGTTTAAAGAGTGCACAATTACCAACACTAATCTTGCGCCCATCCTATAGCAGGAAACAAAAAAAAGTCAAGCCACCTCTAGAATAAAATTCATGGACTAGAACTGGCTTCCCACTAACCAGACATGTCAGAAAAACTCAAATCTGGTGTCACTCACTAACATGTCAACAAGTTTCTATAACAGTGTACACAGTTGCATTCCATGATACAATTAGTATTCCCTGAATCTTGCAAGCTAAATCTAAAACTGTGTTCTAGAAATTTATAATTACCTAAAGTGAACTTCACCTGTAAAGATAAGAGATCCTGTGACAAGGCAATAAGATGACACTATGGTTGGGCAGAGAAGAGGCTAATTCCTTGTGCTATGCTAATGTCTGGCATACTTGAACCCATATCCGAGCTCACAACAATTACATTTTATTGCCTAGAATGATGCATTAGAAATTCTTTCCAGCTCAAAAGCCTTTTAAAATGCTTCACAATACTCACTTACAAGCCGCAAGAGGAGATGAAACAGGAAGGACAATTCTCTGCGGTCAAGGAAATTAAGCCTTTTTCATAATACAAAACAGGGAAACATCATAGCTGCCATGTACAAATCCTACCATAGCAGGTAAAGAACAGGTAACAAAAAACATTGAATGAATGAATGAAGTAAACCTCATTTTCCACTGCCAAAATGAATTTCCAAGAATCAAAATCCTTTCCGGATCATCACCACACAGCTTGACTCTGATTACATTGAGGTTTGTGACATGAAGTTCATAGTATCAATTATCTGTTTATAGTTAGCTAAAAGTATACATTCATGCAGTGTTGGGTTAGGTGGTAGAATGCACTTCACGAAGTAAAACCTTCAGTGATAATGAATATGAGATAAATTTAAAACTAACATCATCATCACAAGTTTTCTCTCCACTTACTGGAGAAATCCTTTTCTACTTGATCTGTATTTGAGAACAGCCTCAACGAACAGCTTTAGAGCTTGGAAATGCTACACAGCAGTAGCACCATTAAGCGTTGGAAGTTTTAAGAAACTATCACAACCATGAATTAATTACGTCCGCTCTTAATGCTAATCTTAAGTGTTATTCCCAGATGAAAGCCTTAATCAACGGAAGATAAATCTCATCCCCCACATCAACCCCTAAAGTAACCGCCGCTCAGGGAAGACACGTGCTACCGAAGATCCAATGGGAGTCAAATGTCAGTCTATTCCAATAAATGAAACAAATTCAACATAGAAAACTACCTTGCAGAAGAAATTAGCCGTAGAGGGAGAAGACGACGAAGAAAAGCCACCACCATCACCAGTCACAAGCGCCGTTGCACGCGTAGGGGCAGTCCACATGTGCCGAGAACGTTTCCTCTCCTCACCTCCTCCCCGCCCATGCATAGCCTTGCATTTTGCCCTTCGAGTACCATCAATCCCACCTGCTTATTCCTCCAATCAATTCTTCCAATTTCCTGGTCACCAATCGATAGTCTAGATCCACCAAAAAACCCTACCTTGGACCATATCCAATCGCCAAAACCCTAATTGCTCAGCAGGATCGAGAGCACGAAAACCCCAATCCAAACCCTAGTGCTCTCGATTGCCAGACGAAAACCCGAATCCACCAACTGTAGGATCTAATTCGAAATAAGGTCCATCATCCTAATCATCTCGAAGACACCTTTCGATCTCCAAATAGAAACAAAACAACATCGATAACGCTAGCACTGAGAATTGAAATGAAAGCCCCGAATTTTGGAGATAGATGAGACGAGACGAGACTAGAAGAGACGGGGAGGGAGAATCCAACGGAGCAAGCGAAAGCGAGACGGCAAAAGAAATGTCTGCTTCGTAATTGGGCAATTCGGGACAACAAAACGAGGGGTTTCTGATAACGTGACGTGGCTGTGACGCAGAGCGAGATGACTCGTGTGGTGTAATTCCCAAACTGAAAATAACGTTTACTATTCTCTCTTTTTTTTATATATATTTAAAACACTCAAAGAGTCATGTTAATCATCACCTACCTTATATTTTACTCATTAGTTCAAATGTCTTGGTTAGAAGGTAATCTGGAAGCCTAAGTCCAACTAACTGAACAATTACATATTCACCTTTCATTTTTCAAATGCTCTAGGTAGGTGAAAATTCACTATAATGATGGTAAATAACATTGACGAAAAATGATGAGCTCAAATTTAGGTGTGAAAACCATAAGCAAGTTTCAATTCGTCAAGGTTGACATGAACTTATTACCTCACAATTAAATAAAAACTAGAACTATAAACTTTTATGGAAGAGTTAACGTCATATTATGAATAGTGTCAATTTTGATTTATTTTGACTTTTTTTATCACTTAGAAGTCTTTTTATTTTTCAACCTTTTACAATTTAGTTCCTTATGTTTTCTCATATAGCATTTGCATCCAAAATTGCACTTTCATCCCAGTAACCAAAAAAATATTAAATATATAATAATTCAACTGATTAAATTTATATTTTTCAATGTCATCTCTTCATTTCACCTTATTGAGCAATTTTTGAAATTGTCTCTTAGACTCTCATATTTCTTTTAGTTTACACATTCAACCATTTTATTTATGATTGTGATAAGTGAATATTTTTTCATACCATTCTATATTTATTTCTTTCTTTCTTTTTGATAATTTTAAATGTGTTTTAATATCTTCTCATTTAAAAAAAATCCTTTTAGATTACTTTTTTATTATAAAAAATCATGCTACTCTTTACCTTTTCAAATTCAATTTCCATTAAGTTTTTCTTTTTTTTTTACATTTCTCCGGTCCTTTAAATTATTTATGGTTGTAAATATGACCCTTATTAATTATTTTCAGTTTTTTGCTCACTCTCTTTTTTTAATACTTAATAATTTAGTTATTTGATATTTTTTTAATCAAATGTAGATGTTATTTTCTTCTACATTTCAATTTAGAGTGTCAGCATATTTTTCACACTTTGATCTTTTTCTTTAATGCTTATAAATTAGTGACATGCATGATCCATTTTAATCAATTTACTATGTATTTTCTTTTTCAGAAATATAATTTTTTTATTGCTCTTTATTTTAAGATTAATTAGAATTTGAATGCTCAATTTTTTGGATTTTTTCTTTACTTTATGTAACTTTAAAATTAGAATACTTAAGTTAGTTATATTTCAAATTTGAATTATTTATATTTCAAACATGAACTCACTTATTTTTTGGACTTTAAAATTAATTTGAACATTGTTCTTAGTTGCTTCTTTTTAAACACGCATTATCTCATTTATGCTTCAGGAATGTTGGATAATATCTTAATATATCAATATAGCACAATTATACTCGATGAATGTTCAGATATTGTTAGTTATAGTTTTTTTTCTTTCAAACTCATGATATTCTCTCATTTTTTTCCATCTCTTTTTCTCTTTCCAATCAGGAGCAAATATTCCATTCGGTATTTTTGTTCAAATTCATGCTACCCGTTTTCTCCATTTTTAATTTTAGCTTAAATATTTAATGTTACTTATTTTTTAACATTTGATAACCTCATTTTCATGTTCACATTTTATTTTTCACTAATATATGCTGGAATTAAAACTAGCAACAAAGCATGGAGAGAAAAATCCTAGTTTATGGCTAAAATTGAGTAAGTTGAGTGATTTATATTATTTTTCAAGTTTAATTTGAATCATGTGTCAAATTTTGAGACTTGTGTTCATGTTTGACATTAAAAAAATAGCTTTAAATTAATATGGAACGTCGGATGCTATAAACCAAAACAATAAATAAAGTTTTTTATTATCTCTAAAGCAATGTCCCATTGCATCCTGGGGTGCCATAAAAAAAAATAAAAGCATTACTCCTTCAACACTAAATTATTGAAACAATGTCGATTATATTGGGAAGAACGAGTGATGTATCCTCTTGAAGCTTTCAGAAATAATAATAATAATAATAATAATAATAATAATAATAATAATAATAATAATAATAATAATAATAAGCCCCTTATGGTTTGTCTGCACTTCTGGCATTCTAAATTTCTTCCTAAAAAATTTCTTCCTAAATTTCCATCTATATAGGTTCTGCATTTTTAAGTCCTGCTACGGGAACTTTGAGTTCTTCCTTTTATTTATTGTCATAATAATCCTTGATTTCTTGATTTACTCATTCTTCACTTGATCATCATCCATTCATCTTTTACCACGTCATTTGACACATTATGAGAAAGAAAAAATATATATATATATATATATATATATATATATATATATATTTGTATGGTAGACATATCAAATTAACATCATATACATAAAATACAAGGTTTTCATTTCCTGCGCTTCGCAAAGGGTGTAGATTGCAAAATTTATAAAAAGGGTAAAGTGCACTCATGATCCTGTAATTTTAATTATTGTACCACTAGGGTCCTGTTTTAACTTTTTGTACGAATAAAGTCATGTTTTTAAGTTTTTTCTTCATCCGTGGTCCTATTTGACATTTTTGCCCTCAATTTTAAAATATTACCCTTTTAAACAATTGTAAAATATAAAAATTACCCTAACGTTTAACGAAACTTTCAATTTACTCTCAATTTTTATAAATCCTAAAATTCTACCCTAACTTTTACAAATACTTACAATTCTACCCTAAAATTTTATCTCCACTTTATCTCACCACCCTCCCATCCACCACCACTAGAAATCTCACCGGACCGCCGACAGCCTTCGCCGGAATGCCCTCTAAACTACGAAACGCAAGTCTAGGCGGTAGATCCGCAGCCCAAGGGCGGCGAACCACAGGCATAGGGCAGCGAATCGCGAGTCGGGGGTGGCGGATCGTTAATCCAGGGCCGCAGATCGCGAGCCCATGGCCGTGGATCGCTAGCCCAAGGTCGCGGATAGCTAGCCCAGGACTGCGAATCGCGAGCCTAGGGCCACGAAGTGCGCGCCCAAGGCAGCGGATCACGTGCCCAGGGCGGCAATCGGCGGCCGAAGGGCGCGAATCACGGTCCAGTGGTTTTCCGGTGGCGGACCGTATTGTCCCAGCGGCGGCCCATGGCTTTCCGGCGGTGGTGGGTCGGATGGTAGTTGAGATAGGTGAGTTGAAAAGTTTAAGGTAGATTGGAGGGTTTGTTTGTAGAATTTTAAAATTGAGGGTGTAAATGGTATAATAAGAAGAATTCATTTTTTGTTCGTTATTGTACCATTCCTGTGAAATGGTAAAATAGTAAAATAATCGTAAAAAGGACCATGGATGAAGAAAAAACTTGAAAACGAGATTTTATTAGTACAAAAGTTAAAACAGGACCCTAATGGTACAATAATTAAAATTACATGACCATGTGTGCACTTTAACCTTTATAAAAATTTAATAAGATTGTAATGTCGAGCAAGTTTTGATCATATATAGATGATAGTATAATTTTGTGATCACATACATGAGAATGTAAATAGTGATGCTACGTAAAAAAACATTAGGCCTAAATTTTTTCGCATTTAACTATTAGTTTTTAATTTTCATGGATCAATGTGCAGAGGGGTGAAAATATAAGTTAGTAAATACTAAAGTTAGTCCTTTTAACCATTCAAGGAAAACATTCACAACAAATGCGCTCGAATAGTCGATGATTATTTTTCATCCAAAGTGATATTCTGCAATTATGTAAAGCTATAAATGGTCATAAATGATATTACGATTTCATGAAATAAATGAGAAATTAATAATTTATTAGGTAAACAAATAAATTTAGGTCTTAAACTTTTCACATTTTAACTTAATAGCTCTAAACTTTCATGAGCCAAAATGCAAAATAGTAAAAAATTAAACAAATAAAAAGTTAATGGTTAAAAAAATCATAGAAAGTATAAATAAAATAGTAAAATCGCATAAAATTATAATGATGTGACTTAATCCACTTGGGAGGATATTATTCTTTTATAACAAATTTTCTTAATTCTATATAGCTAATTGACCTACATATATAATTTCTCTGCATTTAAGCTACAACACTAAAATATGAAAAAGTGACAAAATCTTATGAGTGGGACTTTAGGGACTTATCTGGAAAAAATATATATTAAAAGTTATGTGCAAATAAGGGAATTAAACCCTTAGATAAAGTTAAGAAAAAGGGAAGGAGATAAAATGGTAAGTGTGTGTGTGTGTATATATATAATTGACCCATATATACAATTTTTCTACATTTAGGTTAGCACACTAAAAGATGAAAAATGAAAAAAAATCATATGAGTGAAACTTTAAGGATTTAACAAAATATTGAAGCAAAATGAGAGAGCTAGACACTTGAACAAACTCGTTAAAAACTTTGTATATAAAACAACAAAACAATATCAATAATAGTGAGATGCCACAACCTCATTACTGTACCAATAGTCATTTATAGTAACAACTTCCATAAATGTTTAAATGTATATATAATACCACCCTACACTCAAAGAATAAAATATGGTAATATCATATAAATGGAAAACTATAGGGGTCAATGTGTACGAAGAAGAAAAGATAAAATTAAAACACATATTATCCCATAAGAAAAACCAAATTAAAAAAATGAAGTGGCCCAACACTATTGGTTGGACACTATTCATCTACAGTGCATTTTCATGTTTATATAGAAGGATAATATGGTTTGCAAAAAGTTTAAGGGATTGTTGTGTTTGAAAATTTATGGAGTTTATGAGAAGAAAAAGATTATAAAGTACTTCATCCGTCCCTCAATAATTGAAGGGTTTGATTTTCATGTTTTGTGTAGCACAATTTAACTCAATTTTTTTCTAAGATAATTAGTGATTTTTTGATGTATTTAGAACATGTATACTTCAAATCATGATACACGTGAATTATTCAACTTTATATATCAAAACATTCATGAAAATAAATCATAGATTAAATACACTGAAAACAGTAAAACAAACCCTTCAATTATTCAAGGACGGAGGAAGTATATTTATCGTATACATATATCAAAGTTATGTGAGCTTAAGTGTCTATTACTGCCCTGAACTATAGTGACTTCGGAATTTTAGTCCATAAATTATAACTTGTTGTGACTTAATCCTTGTATTATGCTACTATGCATTGTCAAGCATTTTGCCCCTTTAACCACATCACTGTCATTTGATTTTAGGGAAAAAATACCAATCATGTTCCCTGGAGTTTTGTGATGCTTGCTTAGATTACCAAAAGTTACAAATTATACTTTTTATCTATTGAAATAATTTTTTATTTGAATCCAATACTTTTTTTAGAGGGAAATGACCAATATGATTAATCAAGAAAAGTCACGAAGTAGAGGCCAAAACCCGGCCAAAAGTAAACAGAAGAGAACAGAACTACTAGCTTAATGACACTAAAAGAGATAGAACTAGGAAGCAAAGCTGTGGTGGATGTCAAAGATGCTGTGGTCACCCACCTCCGATCCCTCAACATCCAAGTCGAGGACCTTGGAACTAGGGATGAGTAACGAATCGAGCCGAGCTCGAGCTCGGCTCGAGCTCGAGCTTTAACGAGCCCGACGAGCCGAGCCTCACGAGCCTCGAGCTCGAGCTCGAGCCGATTTCGAGGCTCGAATAATATACGAGCCGAGCTCGAGCCCGAGACGTTCGGCTCGACGAGCTCGCGAGCCTTAACGAGCTCGCGAGCCTTAACGAGCTCGCGAGCCTAACGAGCTCCCGAGCCTTAACGAGCTCGCGAGCCTTAACGAGCTCGCGAGCCTTAACGAGCTCGCGAGCCTAACGAGCTCCCGAGCTCGTTTGGGGCCGAATCGAGCCTAACGAGCTCGAGCTTGCGAGCTCGTTTGGGGCCAAATCGAGCCTAGCCGAGCTCGCGAGCCTAACGAACTCGAGCTTCACGAACCTTCGAGCCGAGCTCGAGCCTAGCCGAGCTCACGAGCCTAACGAACCTTCGAGCCGAGCTCGAGCCGAGCTCGAGCTCGAATTTTCGGGCTCGTTCGAGCTCGAGCCGAGCTCGAGCCGAGCCCGAATTTCACGAGCTCGAGCTCGAACCTGCCAAGCTCGGGCTCGGCTCGGCTCGAACTCACCCCTACTTGGAACCACTTGCTATTACAACGCCGGAGCAGAAGTCGGCCACCGCATCTGTTATCTGGTGAAGAACCGAAAATTGTATCCGGTTGATATGATCCCGGGGGGTCGATGAAGATCCCGAGAGAGACTCCTACATCGGCGATTTGTGAGGTTCAAAGCAGGAAGCATGGAGCTTGCTCATCACCATACTTTCGGGCATGATCTAGTGGTGACGGAAGGGAAGAAAAGCGTCTGGAACTTGACCAAGTGGGAGAGATACGATCTTGGTGTTAACGATTACCTGTTCACGCCTGCTAGAGATGTGCACAGAGTGAAGTATTACGAGGACACGAAATTCTTCATCAAGTGGGATGGCCACTGGGATATGTTCTTCGATGAGGATATTGAGACGGAAGACGAATCGAAGCGAGGGCTAAGGCGACAAAATATGACTCAATCAATAGGGCAAAAACAGACCTTTTTTAGGTTTACTTAGCAAGCCACTTTCATGGCGGATTCTGAGAGAGGGGCGAGAGGAGGAAGAGGAGGGAATCGAACTTTTTCAGGCATTGACTAAGGACCGGCCGAGACAGAGATGGAGGCGGCGAGGGCAAGAGGACCATGTCATAATGTTGGTCCACGTGAGCGCCACGTCAGGTAATCAAAAGGGCAAAATGGTACTTTCACAAAGATCCGTCAAGAGTAACGACATCAATGGACGGAAATGACCAAAATAGGACAGTGAACCCTTAGATAGGACCAAAACATGACAAGTTTTTAAAATAGGATCAAAACAGGACAATAATTATTTTTACGGGACTGTGTACGGAATTTACTCATAATACCAATTGCAGATTGAGGCCAAAATATCAAAAAAAATATCAAATATAAAAAAGGAGCTTAAAATGATATCAATAATAATTCTTGTACTTAAATTTACCTTTTTTATTGCAAAAAATAGCAATTATCAAAATAAAATGGAAGAATGAATAATACTAATTTTCTAAAAAAAATCATTGTGGAAGATTTTGTACATTACCTAAATAATTTAGTAGCTATTGTAAATTTTTTAGAAAATAGCTATTCATCCTTCCATTTTCTTTTGATGATTGCTATTTTTCTCGCTATAAAAAATGTAATTTTTTAAATAGTGGAGTATTATTGATATAATTATAACCTTTTGTTTTCATTTGATATTTGTTAGATATTTTAGACTCAATATATAATTTTTATTCATGATTCATAAATATTATTTAAAATAATACACACGTAATTCAAAATAATTACTCAAAAAGTCAAATTATAAAATTAGAGGGATGTTGACGACATTTTAAAGACTTTGGGGTCAGTTTGAGCATTATAATCACAATTCCCGTTAAAACTTAACGAAAAACCCATAAGTATAGATTTGCAACATACTCATACTTTAGAGGTACTTTTACAACAAAATTTTGTTTAGTTATAGATTTACAATATGAGCTATAATTTAAGTATAGCCAGTGTAATTTACTCATTCTAATAGAGAGGAACACACACTATCGATTTAGGAAATCACATTATACAAGAAACCCTCATCCTATATTTGACGAAATTCCTATATTCTTTAGTAGTTACTCATTTGACTTCCAATTTACTGTCGTTACGTAATTAACCAATTCAATAGCCTAAACATCAATATTTGAGTAGAGTAGTTTCAAGAACTTTGTATTTGAAGCTACAATAACTGGCGTATAAAATTCCACACCATGAGATTTCGCACTAATAGTTTACGTGTAATTTTAAGCTGTTACTTTAAGGGATAAACACAGATTACCCATTGAAGCAGACAGCTGATGAGAATGCCTGGAATGAGATGAGATGAGATGAGACTCGCTCCGACAATACAAGAATTCACGCGACGGTAAAATAAAATGATAACCTTCCAAATGCCGTTAAACAGCTGTACACTGTATTTTTACCATAAATCCAAGTAACCCCACAAATTAATGGTGGCGGGCCTAACCCTGACCGTAGTTTCCAACCTAAATATCCATGCTTGAAATACCAATCCAAATGCATCATCAACCTTCCACCATGTCTGAGACTTACATACACTAGAGCAGCCGCCATAGGGCTCAAATTCCACAACAAATATCAGTTTAAACATATGTCATCACTCCTCAAATAAGATTCTCCTTCCAAATCCTTTGAAACTGAAACAAAACTGAAACATTTCCTTTCAAGAAACCTTTTAACACCATGTAACATGTTTACTACACTACCCTCGATTTCCCTTATTAACTCAAAAAATTAGCTTTACCTTATATACTTATTTTGCTTTATAACCATCAAGCTTTCAACACTCCTTAATCTACATATCCAGTCATGTGTTTCAACAGGTGTGTATGGAAGCAGTAGTAAACTATCACATGTTACCAGAACCAACAAAAGCTATTGCGTCGACCACACAAGTCCTGCAAAATTCTATTCATGGCTCATAATCAACAGAAACATAATATTGCAAAGGTACCAACCAGAACTCAACTGGCACCATAAAACTGCAAATCATCATAGTTACTTAACTAGTTCAGCATCAAAACCAGTCCAAATCTACAGCACACGGTATAGTCACTCTGGCCTTTCTGCAAGCATAGATACCATTAACCTTCCACCAAATGCTAAAATATTTGGGGAGATGCACGATTAGACTTGAATGACAGTTGAACCAACGTCATCCACATAAACCAATGATCGGTGATCATTTTTCCCTTGGTAAGTAAAAAAATAAAGGATCCCGAGGAAAAAATAAAAGATAAGGCAAGATGTGCACTAAATGCCACGGCAGGAATCCATTTCAAATGTTGAGGCAAAGTTGCCCGTGATTTCCAGTGAAAAAATATCTACAAAGGGGAAGCTCTTCTGCAACAAGGCGACATTCAAGGAACAAATGGCTCATAACCCAGGAAGACTGAAGAATACAGCAGAAAGAAGGAAAAGTGGGGTAGGATGACATGAACAACATCAAATTGCTCACTTACCACCATACTCAACAGAAAGTTAATGACCTCTAGGGGTTAGCCAATGCCCGTCCTTGATGAACAGAACTGCAATAAAAAACATCTTAAAATTAAATGCCATAATTTGATCAATTGAAAACTTTGGCCCATGAATCAAATTTTATCATATGAAGGAATGCAAAACTGTCATAATATCTCTACATTTGTCATTACAAACAGCCATCAGTTTAGGGCACTAAAGGAGCAGCTGACTAATGTAAAGATCGGAACAACTAACTTGACAAGGCACTCCACGTGGTACGAAGGCAAACAAATACTTACAAGATTTCATGGGTCACAAAGCTAATGACTTATGAATTCCTACTGCCACGAAGACTGCTTAAATCCATCCCAACCACCATCAGGTTCTTTCCTCTTCAAAACACCACCTACAAATGGATAGATTCTAGCCTGTTCCTCAGCTAGTACCTGTGTGCCGCCAACTGGATGTTGTCTGGACATCTCATCTCTTGCTTCTATGTCTGAACCTCCAGGACCAGCATTCAAGTCTAAACCCTGCCTGCCCCACTTTCTTCCACCATCAACACCACTACTATTGCCAGCATCTGGGATGCTAACAACATAAGGTGGCCTAGGATAGCTGGAAGCAATTGCACCAGCAGGACCCAGAAATTGTGAATGGACTGTAGGGAAGCAAAGCCTTCCGTTTGATGCTGAATCCACATATGTTGTAGAACCACTAGAAAAGCTAGTTGAAGGAATGGGATAGCTTGTTGTTCCAAAAGGGAAGACTGGATACTGGAACGGACCAGAGGGGAATGCTGCAGCTGGAGAAGATTGCAACACTGGTGCCCTGTAGACATCTGGATTATAAGTCACGCCAGAACCTTGACCCAAGACTCTCTGTGTCCCAGCAGTTGCAACAATTGGGAAAGGCTGCTCAACTCTGTCTGGCATGAAGGCAGGAACTGTGACAGCTGAGTACGGGTTACCTGTAGGAAACCAAGATGCAAGGTTTGCCATTTCTGAACCATTTACACGAAAGCTCGACACAGTTGGTTTGGATTGCATACTGCTGCTTCTGCTTTGCTGGCCGAATAACAAAGGTTCAGTAGTGACCTCATCTGCAACAGGCCCATTGTTTAAATCAAAGTCCCGTCGAACACTTGTCTCACCCTTAAGAATACCACCAGCAGATGACCTCACTGACTGAAGCGAGATATCAAGCCTATGGCCATTACTACCAACAAATTGATTGGCTAAATCAATTGGCTCATCAACTCTATTCAAATCAAGGTCGAGTCCCCCAGAGGAGCGAGCAGGTGAAGACCCCATGAAACCACATGTTGAATCAAAATTGTTTGAATCTTCAATCTTAGAACTCCCAACTTGTGGACACCCTCTAGAAGATAAATCCTCCAGGACTCTCTCATCTGGAACATTTAAATCAATGTCCAGAGGAGGCTTACATTGCTTGGCCGATGATGCATCTTGAAAAGAAATATTACTTGTACCCAAAGGAGTATCCAGTGACCTCCTTGGTTCAGCAGGCCGAAATGCACTAGTAGCTGCAGATCCCTTCCAGCCAAGCACTCCTTTCGTCCTCAATAAGTCATCTGGCGGAACGAAAGGCTTTTTTGCAGCAGCAGCAATTGTAATTGAAGCAGGAAGGCTGCTGGATACAGAAGAAAAAGGAAATGGCAACGGGCTAACAAGCTGACCAGGAAGTGAAAAGTTACTCGACTCTGAATATTTCACCCCATCAGCATTAAGACCTTCATTAAGATCGAACTCTACTTTTGCATCCAAATCTGAACCAGCAGTCACAGAGGAAGGAGCTTCTGTAGTAGTTGAAGCACGTTCGTCAGCATCTTCCACTTCTACCCCATTAGACTTTGATCCTTTTGACCTTGCAGACTGTGATGCCGCTGCACTAGAAGCAGCCTTGGATGGAGATGATCCTCCCTCTGGTCTGTGGAACCGAACGACTTCCATATTCTCCTCCATATGCTCATCTTTTAGAACACCAGCAGCTGCATAGAATACTACCAACATGAGAAAGGTGACAGAAATAAATATATAAACTCATGTGTACACGGGTGCATAAAAGTCATAACTACAAATCCAAAAGAAAAAAGTAACTATTACTTTCTGACTCAGGTTTCTGCCTTTCAGAGCAACTACCATGCCTCCAGGGAGCTGTCTCTTTATCCATTTCAGCCTTCGTAGCATTGCCATTAGGAGAAAGCATAGCTTCAACTGGACCAACAACTGATGCGACCCTGTTCCCTTCATTTGATGATGTTTTCTGCTGAAACTGCAAAGTTCTGTCTAAAACTCCACTGCTAATTTTATTATTTTCCATATCCGGGTTGGAAGATGGGACTGACATTGATCCCCTATCCACTTCTGCCTCAGTTTTTATGCACTGATCAATTACTTTATTTTCATGTACCAGGGAACTTACCCCTTGCTGTCTTAAATCCAGAGTGCTATTATCATCACGTGATTCAAGTTCACCACCAGGCTTCTTTGCAACAAGCTCTTTGTCATCTGAAACAACAGAAGCCTTCTCTGCTGCACCTGGTGCACAGGCATTTGCATTGTCTGAATCTTCCTTCCTTCCATTTTCAAGGCTCAGATCTGAAGCTTGATGCAGGACCAAACTCGAGGAACTGGCATTCCTGTTCACATTACCTGTGGATTTTTCACGCAGATGGGAAACATTTCCATTACCATTCTTCGTCCATGACATGCCAGCACTGCCACCCTGCTTTTGATGCTCACAATTGGTAGCCTCAAGAGATTGGCATGGATCTCGAGCAGCAAGATCATCTCCATAAGACGACTTTAGCCTTGCATCATCCCCAATGGAAGGATAGTCAACATTTCTCTGTGGAGACTCAACTGGTGTGCCCATCTCAGACTTGGACATCTCACCAGCAGCAACACTAGCAAGCAAATTCATCCCAGCATCATCGCCAACTGGGACACACATATTTGCTTCTGAGAACTTTACACAGCTGTCAATTAAAACATTTATTGAACTGAAAGGAGCCTCTTTTGGTTTACTAGACTTGAGGTCATTCCCAGAAGAAGATGAACCAGTTTTAGAAACTTCTGGAGTTCTCCTAGAATCTTCCCCAACTCTGCAGTGTTCATCACCACACCCAGCAGGCGATCCATCACCATCGTCAGATCCTGTAAGCACATCTTTAAAATCATTGCTCTGCCAAGATTCAGTATTCACTTCAGAAGTAACATTTGCTCTGTATGTATCGCTTCTTTCCTTCAAGTTGCAGTCATTTTGTTCATTTTTCTCTACAGGCACCGGAGAAGAAGCCCGGCTATTCGTGACCGAATGGTCCTCAACAGAGCCTCCACTAGCACTCTGTGCAGGGCTCCTACCTCGATTTGGGATCTTGACAATTAATTTATGATTGCCACCCTCAACCATAGCTACATCAACCTTATCACTGACAATAGCAGACTGTACAAGTTTCTCAGCAGTAAGATTTCTCTGGAAAGAGCTTTTATTTGAACCCATTTCCCTTTGTGCTCCGGAAGAACCAGGGTAACCATTGCTTGATTTCCGCTGCCTAGATGAACCACCTGAAATCTTGTTTACTGCTGCTGAACCAGCTGCAGAACTTCTAACATCTTCCTTCCCACGAAATCCAGCAGTCTTGGCCTGATCACTGGAATAAGATTGACTATTGTTGTGAGACTGACTAGAACTGCTACTTTTCTCATCCCTAGCATTTGTTAGTGGATCAGCAATTCCGCAACCGGCAACAGGGGTGTTTCGAGATTGACCATCTTTCGTGTTTGTACCTGCTGATACTGGAGACAGTACTGCCTTGACTAATCCAGGCAATGCAGCAGACTTGGTAGTAGCCTCCGTCTGTGCAAGCTTGACAGGACCTGTTCTAGGAGCAGAAATTTGAGTCACAGAACTCTTATTAGCAACTTCAGAGGATACGGAATGCTTGCTTCCATTGTGTGAAACCTCCGGAAGACGTGTTCTTGAAGGCCATGGTACTGTCTGGTTTGAACCAGATTTTGCATCCATTTCGGCCTCAACACGTTTCTTCCAAGTGTCAACCAGGCTCCTGGCCTTCTTCTGTATTTCCAGATTTTTGTGGGTGCGCAAATGATTTACAGACTTTCCAATGTTGCACATTTGTAGTGCTTGAAGGTTTACTGGTAGCTTATCAAGTGCACGAAGCAAGATTAAAAGGAACTCCTCAATAGATTTTTCATTTTCTTTTGACCCACTAACATCACTGACTTTTCCCCTATGTACTTCCTGAAGCCATTCATCAAACACAGGTAAGCCCTTGAGATGAACAAAACGACTAAGGCAGTCAAACTTTTCTGTAGCCGCTACAACACTGGCAAGCATTGAACGACTAACCAAATCTATTTTCTTCTCAATTCTATCAGGCACCATAAGTTGAACTAATTTTTCAACTGCTTCAGGATCCTCCAATCCTCCATTTTCCGTAATCTTAGCTATCTCTGATTTTAAACTAACTTCTGGTCTGCTGTGACTAGAATCACCAGCATCCACTTTGCTGCTACGCTCCCTCTTAACGGGATCAGAGCCCTGATCAACACGTTCTCTTTTCTTTCCCTTGGCTTGAGAAGAAAAGGAAGAGGCACTGTTTTGTACGCTATCTGAACCATGTTTTAGCTGTGATGTTTGCATTGGACCATTCGTTGGCTTTGGAGAACGGCCACCAGGTTGGACTGTGACATGCATTTCTAAACGAGTCTTGTACAGCAACTGATCTACTTCTTCTTGCAGTTCCTGTTAAACAAAGCATTAATCACAAAAGTAACAATCTGTAGCAAACATGAGATCTAAGAAGAAGGTTAACTACTCACATTAATGTAGTTTTGATCAGTTAGCCACCATAAACACTTGTTGGTAATATCGTACACTCGCCGACAAACAAATGAGGAGATCCCTGATGGAAGTTCAATGCCTTTGGGAAGAAATGCAACTTTACACGGATGCAGTAAGGATGCAGCAGGAGTCTCATCCTTGTGAAAAGAGTAAAAGACTTCGTTTGGCGCAGCGTCCAAAAGGATGCCCTTGCCAAGCTTTACTTCAGCAGGTCTGTATAGCCAATTCACACCTAATGTTACCTTATTCTCTTTTCCAGTAGTTAAACAGCGAATAATTCCAATGAATGGCGGAGAATCCTGAGCTGGTTTGAAGAGTGCACAATCACCAACACTGATCTTGCGCCCGTCCTGAAACAGAAAAGAGAATTTCAGATGGGTCATCTTTTTACAACTCATAAAGTTGAAAACAATTATGATAATCACGCAAAAACAAAGAGGCAACATAAAATCCATGGACATGATAGACCTCGAAATTACAGTCATGTTCCATGATCTGCATGTTGACTTTACGATATCAATCTTGTAATGAGACATGACTAAAGCAAATATCTCAACTCATCACCATCTCATGATATTTTTCTATGCAAATGGAAAAAATTATGACAATACAGTTTACGATTTTATCTCTTTATTCTTTAGTAAGGACGGGAAGGGCATACTGTGTAAAACTTTGCCACTATGATTTCTCATGAATTTATAGTATTGACACTATAAACTTCATGTCACCAACCCCAACATAGTTGAGATTAAGTTGTTGTTTGATGATGATGAACAGAACTCACAATAATCAGTTATGTGAACCAATCTCAACTCCATTCCATCACAATAGTATGTGCCCATTGGTTATCACACCGGTAAACAGCTAAAATTCATAAAAATTGAAATCAGAAATTTACAAAATTCTTTGGGTTTTCACATCTTAGGTTATCACTGAGCTTGGACAAATAGACTTCGAAACATGTGTGGTACTATAGTATCCCTACTAATTCAAATTCAGCTCCAAGCTGACAAACCACTCACTATTGCACAAAAATCACACTGTAGGATATCTACCCATTTTTTCGACCCCCTAAAATACTATGCAAATTCCCTAACGAAGAAAGAGAAACAGGAAGAAGAAAATTTGACATTGGAGAGCAATTGCAAATTTCAAACTGCCATTCACAATAGGTGACGCTCATAGTTGCCATGCCCAGACCCTTCCACAGCAGATAGAGAAGGTAATTCAAAAGGCTTAACTCCAGTCTTCAAGCGGCCAAATCAAACATTCAACTGACATTTGCTTTGGTAAACTAGTTTTTTTTTTGCATCAACCACCGAGACAGGCAGCACCACGGATAATACAAAAACACATTTAAACCTCCACTTACTTATCAAAAAAGGCTTCTAGAAACATCAAAATCCTTCCAAAATATTCCTTATTATTTGACATAACAAAGTTCAGCTCAGACGTAGGTTCCTAAACCAATCCGTCGGGAGAAACGGGGAAATGAACAATGAGGACACCCAACGGAAATCAAAGGCCAATCCATTCCATCAAATCGAATGAAAACGGGAAATCACCTTGCAGAAGTAATTAGCCGTAGAGGAAGAAGACGACGAAGGAGAACCGCCAGCATCATCATTCACAACCGCCGTTGCACGCGTAGGGACAGTCCACATGTGCCGCGCCCGTTTCGACTCCTCACCACCTCCCCGCCCATGCATAGCCTTGCATTTTCCCCCTCGAGTACCATCAATCCCACCTCCTTATTCCTCCAATCAATTATTCAAAATTCCTCCTTACCAATCACCACTCTAGATCCACCGCAACACCCGACCTAGGACCATACCCAATAGCAAAACCCTGATTTTCAGCACGATCGAAAATTCGAAACCCCAGGTCGAAACCCTAGGACTCTCGATAGCGAAGACAGAGACCCGAATCCACCAACAATCCGATCTAATTGAACCTCAGATCCATCTCTATCGTCAACCCAAAGCCACCCTCCGATCTACCAAGAGAGGAAAATCGCGAAATGGTAACACTGAAAATTGAAATAGAGTTTAGAGAGAGATGGGAGAATCGAACAGAGGAAGAGAGAGAAAGGAAAAAGAGAACGAGAGAGAAAGCAAAAGGAAAGGTGTACTTCGTACATGGTAGGGCAGAGCGGGCAGGGGGGCAGTTCGGGCAACAAAAAATGAAGTGGCATCTGATAAAGTGACCCGCCTGTGACGGTGAACGAAATGACGCGTGTGGGATTCTGGAACGGGACAGAACAGAACAGGATTTTCTGTTTGACTGATGGATGGATGTGTCGGGCTTTTGACTTCGATAACGCAGGAGCAATACGTGTGGGAGGGAGATGAGATGATGCTGCTATTCTTTTGGCTTATTTAAGTCCCTCGTTTTTTTTTACTCTATTATAGGATTTTTCAATTGGCATGTGCGGATGAAACCGAGAGTTTATGCAGCTCACTGTGGATTGGACTTACCGATGCCGGGAGAGAAAGATACGGCCAATTGATTTTGTTTTATTTTATTCATTTTCTTTTAAGAAATAATCAATTTTGCCATTTGTGTTTAGGGTTATGTTCATTTAACATGCCAATATATTGGTATTTTAAATTTTACCTTCTGTTTTATTTTTTCAATTTTTCTCTCCTAATTATTACTTTTCTGTGTACCGATTTCACTTGCACGTGAATGTAAGATGTTTGTATATGTTTACTTAATTGCCCCTTAGTTGAGAGTGCACAAAAAACGAGGTAGAAAAAGTAAAGATAAAGTGAGGATAGTTTAGTAACTTTGAGAGTGAGAAGTTTCCTTTTAAGGAAAGTGATCAATTTTTCGGGGCAGCCCAAAAAGGAAATGTGTACAATTTTTCAGGGACGAGGGGAGTATATGTTAACGTTATGGCAGAGGAAAAATATGCGAATAGGGGTAATCTGCTATCTTTATATATTAATACATGATAATTGCATTAATTGTCAAAAAAACGGAACTCGCTTTCTAGTTAAGCGACATGTGCTCCACCTCAGCTCCACATCAGATTTGGAGGTTTTTTTTCCTGATTCCATAAGGTAACAACTGAATATGGTAACTTCCAAAAATTTTAATTGTAGTTAAGGCAAACATCTAATTATGTTGAATTGCAATGAAACTCCTAAATCCTCCATTCCCGACCTTCATTTTTTCCCTCTCTCGCTCTCGCTATTCTCTTTCCGTTCTTCTCTCCTTCGTCTTTATTCTAATCTCTTTTGCTACACTCGCGTTGGATGGAGTCATCAGTGATGGAGAATAGTTCGAAGGTCCGTTGAGGCAGAAATCGACGCGGTGGATGTTTTTGGATGAGGCGTGCTTTGCCCATGAGAGCAGCAGCTATATCAGACGTATGTTGTTGTTGACCATCTACTATTATATATTAATACAGGATCACTGCATTAATTACCAAAAAATGAATGAAGTGATTTGGTGAAGCCACCTTAGCACCACATCATATCCAAAAAAATTTTTCATTAATACACACACCATAATAATAAGATGCCAAAGTTAATCAGTTTCCTGTAATATTAATATCACTAATTACTCCAATTACGTTGAACTGCAATGAAACTCCTAAATCCTCCATTCCCGACCTTGCTTTTTTTCCCTCTCTCGCTCTCGCTCGCTATTCTCTTTCCGTTCCTCTCTCCTTCGTCTATGTTCTAATCTCTTTTGCTACACTCGCGTTGGATGGAGTCATCGGTGATGGAGATGAGCTCGAAGATCCGCTGAGGCAGAAATCGACGCGGTGGATATTTTTGGATGAGGTGTGTTTGGCCCATGTGAGCAGCATCTATATCAGACATATGTTGTTGCTGACCATTCCTACCCTTTGTCGTCGTTTCAAGTTTCATCGATCCAAGACACAAACAACAGGTGCCCTCTCCATTCTGATCTCCGGCATTCTCGACCATCTTCTACCAGATTGGAGCTCAACTTTGACGCCTTTCAATCGAAGGTAGGAAGTCAGATCTCTGATCATTTTTCGATTGGAGGGTATGTGTATTTTCTGCAGTTTGATCTTTTGCTTCATAGCCGATGGAATCTATGAAACTCGGGAAGATCATCTTTCATCTTTTAGATTCACTCTCTCCATTTGTTTCAACTTGCATGGACTTGCAAGAATTAATTTTGGAGGCAATCTTCTTCTGATAGACAGCCATCAAAAGGAGAAGGTGGATCTTCGTTTCTTCTTTTCATTATTTGTTTCAACTTGCAACTCTATGAACACAATTTAAGATGAGTAGATAATTTAGGTCCTCATGGTTACTATAATTCAGATGTAATTGTTATGTTTCTGTCTCCAAGCCACCGTCGTCAAATAATTGATGTTTGTCTTCTTTATGTAGGGAAAGACTATGAAGGAGATGTTTCTTTGAGCGAGAAAGTACTTACTGCACTTACAACTGGTAAGTTAGATTATTTACTTTGGATTGGTGAATAAACTAGATAAGAGCCAAATGTTGCAAGAAATGCTATTATGAATGTTGTTAAACTTGCTAGCTATGTCCAAGTAAAAGGGGTAGAGTCTATAGCTACTATTAGATACACTTTGTAAAATATACTTTAGCCTTTATTAAGCTTCTTATCTTATTTCTCAAAAAAAATCTGATAATGTTATTGCAATCTATCATAAAAATTCCAGGCTTCACAAATAATGTTGTAACTCACATACTAGCTGATTTTGGGGCAGAATTTTTTATTGTTTATTTTGGTTCATGAGTTTCTTTTATAGTGTAAAAAAATATTATTTAATGCAGACAGAAGGGGTAGTTCTCTTTCAATGATTTCCTGCTACACATGCATAATGTTGCCATTGTCACGTGAGGAAGTGTGGGTGGGGTTGTTGATTGATGCTGGAATTGAGGAGGAGCTCTGTGTCCGTCATTTGCAAGTGGTTGATGCTTTCCATGCTTCTCTTAGGCTGTCAGTTGTTGGATCCATCATAACCAACAATCCTCTGGAGGTATGAATTTAACAATTATTTAAATAGCTATTTCCTATATAGTTGAAATTATGTGGTAATAATTTGTACTTCTGGAAGAAAAAGGAAATTGTGCGATTATAATCTTTAGTCTTATAAATTCCTGAGCTGATGCTTGATATTTACTTTTGATGGTTGTGCTCCTCCGTGGTGAGTTCAGGTGAGCTCATATGAAATGATTTTGTTTGTGTGTTTGTTCTCTATTTGGTTGTTTGCATTGATATTTTTACCATGATATTTTAAAGTAAAGCTTTTACCATGATTTCTAACCTATCCGTTTTTCCATTTTTTCCCACTTCTCCTTGGTTGATCTGCATTTTTCATTTACTCAATTTTTTCTGAAAGATCAATAAGCAATTGTAAGTTTGAGATATGAATCACTGAATGTGATTGCGAGTATCATTTTGAATTAAGGAGAAGGCTTATTTGGTGTTGGTCAGCTGGTGAGATAGATGTGTTTTTGTTCTGTCTTGTGGCGAAGTTTTATCTTATTCTAATGTTTTCTTCTTCCTATTCGATTATTCTATTTTTCTCTCTCTTTGTTGTTGCCGAAGGTTTAATTCAACCTATTACTCCACCTGGATTCTTAATTGACAGATGTTTAGAGAGATCTGGAAAATCATGTTTCAGCATAAGTTGTAAGTGTTAAAGTTCTGAAAATTTTAATATAGGTACACATATGGGTCAATTTCATCCTCATGCATTGACCTTTTACACTTTCAGTGATGTAGCAGATCCATCAAATTGAAACTCTCTAGCCTTTCTATATGTTTCAAGATGGTTGGTTAGTTACAGAGATTTGAAGCATCAAATACACATATGGATAGGTCTATTTTGCTTCATCATATTGTTTTGTGATGAGATTCATGTAATTCTGATAAGGCTTAACCAAATCAAAATTGCATTTAGAGACTTACACACAAAAGGGGCCTCAATGTTGGAAGTGTCAACGACAAAGGGCTGCTTTATACCCATCCTGTCATTGACATACTACAGGTAATTGGAATCTCTCTAATTGCGCATTTTCTTACAAAGTAGCCATTATGTCTTTCTCTTTTCTAGCTTTTGAAGTGCAACATTCAATAGTTTTATCTTTTCTTGAAACTTTTGTGCCATTACGCTGTCAATTTTACCATCCCGTGCAACCTGGTAAGAAAGATCTTTCATGTGAAGAAGCTATAGTATCTTTATTTGATCGTATTGCAGTTGTACTCATATATATTTTTTTTAGTGAACTTAAATGGACTTGCTAGGGTCAACTAAATGTGGACTAAGCTTTGGCCGTAGGAAAATACCAGAAGTTTGCATGTGCGTGAAGCTTTTGCTTACAACTCTTTGTTAGCAGGTAGCTTATAACTCTTTCATATTCTTTATTCACATCTATATGCATTATCTTTGATGTGTTCAAGCTTTCTTATGTTGTGACTTTCAAATTATGTCTATCTATTAATTTTATTTGCATGCAGAGTTGATTTGCGGTCTTTTTCTTCATTTTGGTTGATGCTTAAAGTTTTTATTTTTATTTTTATTTTTATTTTTATCATTTATCTTTCAAGTTTAGATGTGACTTTTGTCAGTTTATATTTCTCTTTTTTTGCTTATTTTACTTATTTTTTGCTACTTTCCTCATATTATGTAATCTCCTTGGTCGTGAGCTCAATGAGACCAAAAACTGCTTGGCTTTGCATCATCAATCTTTTTCTAAAAAAGCCCTCTCCATATAGATTTTTTCAAATATAAATTTTTGTTATGGGAGAGGAGACATACCAAACCACCCTATTACAGATCTCACCGATTAAGATTGATGAATGCTGTCACATTTGGTTAATTGCTCTTGTAGCGTCGTGTTTTGTTGTTGCAACCAAGTTATGTTAAAGATTATTTGCCTTTTTGAGTTGGTAAAAAACTGTTCATGTTTGCTTATACCTTACACTTTGCTTTTGGCCTTAAATTATATTGCTTATGTGATAAATGCTTCGGAATATTTGCACAGGGTCTGAGGTCAACTTCGCGTAAGTTCAAACATTTTTGCAGTTTTAGCAATTAGGTGGAAATTCACTTCCATTCTCTTTTCTCATTTCAAACTTAGAATTGTGTTTTATATCTCTTTGTTTAGTTGGTGGATTTTAGATCGGAAAGAAGATATTTGGTGAACGTACATTTTACTATTTGTGGGATGATAATCTATTTGGCTTCACAAATGGGAAAGGCCATGGTTGGTATTTTGAACTTGCAATTTCATGATGGTGAAGTATGCAAATGGATCAAGTAATTATGTGAGCCTATATTAGAATTTTGTCATGTTCATTTTGACGAGGGATTCCATACAAAAAAATGATTGGAGATTGTTGGTTAGGTCACAACATCAATTTACTGTCTTATACTGGGAAAACTATATTATGATCAGTATGGCACGATGTTGGAAACTATTTTACCACCATCCAATGTTTTTTTATAATAAATTGGGGATTTCTTAACATTAAATAGTATGAAAAGGTAACGGTCCATAATGTGGTTGTGACGCCGATTTGGAATGTAAGTTATATTGTATAATATGATTTGTATCTTATTACCTATGAGATCTAAATAAAACTTTCAATATTACAGGGGATGTTAGAAACGAGAACTTTGCAATTGGATTCTGATAATTCATTGAAAAGACAAATTGAGTGTGCAGATCCACCGGATGAGTTATCAGCGAAACGGTAGTGATCTCAACTTTATCATTTATGAACATGTACTTGTACGCATGATAACGAACGTATCATTTTGTTTATTTTATCTATCATGCAGGCTTAAAACGGTAAAAAAGGTATATGTTGAGGAACCAACAAAATGATATTGTCTTGAAGTGAATCTGAATGATGACGATGATGATATAGAAATCAGGTAATTCTTAGTTATTAAATAATATTGCTAATTGCAGTAGTGTAGTGCTTATGTATTAAAATATTTTATGTTGTTCTACATCATAAAGGGGAGATACTAGACCACCTGATTATGGATCTAGATGGTGAAGTTTGATGAATGCGCGCACAATTAAGTAATTGTTGGTGGATGATTGAGTTTTGTTGTTCTTGTATCTAATTAATACTTCATATGTCCCCAATTAATTCTACACTTCAGGTGAGTGTGGAGATTAAGGTGAATGTAAGATTTTATTTAGTTTAATTTGACATAATTACCCTTGAATAGAGATTGTACAAAAAAAATGAGATAGAAAAAGTTAAGATAAAGTAGGGATAGTTTGGTAACTTTAAAGGAGAGATGTTTTCATTTAAGGAAAGTGTAGAATTTTTTAGGGACGACCCAAAAAGAAAATGTATAGAATTAATTAGGAACGAGAGAATAGTATATGATTAAGTTATAAGTGCGTACTTTATGTTACAAGATCTAACACCCAATTTACCGTTCACAGTTTATTGCTTGAGCGTTTTGCTATGCATGTCAGTATTTCGATAATATTTTTATCAAAAAACGGTGAAAAATGAACTAATTTGCCCCATCAAACACGTGATTAAGCTAGTACTAGTTCTCTGATTAAAATAGTCACACGAAAAAGCAAACCAACACAAGGTAAGTATTCTAAACCGAGTCTTTACTATTGAGAAATCATGCTAAAATAAATAAACACTATTATCAACAACCAGCTAGCAAAACTAACTGCTCTTAATCCAATTTAGTTAATAAGTCTAAGAAGATAAAGAAACAAAACAAATATAGAAATTAATTGCTCAAAACTGAACCTACATAAGGATTAACTACAAATAACCAAAAGATTAACTAATTACCGACGCCACAAGCCTTGATGGTAAGTCTACAGACTAGATCAATTTCTCAAAACTAGCATATAGGAAAACCAAACCTCTTTAGTGCGAACATGTGCCAAGTTATCTTCCAATTTAGTTAAGAGGGGCGGGAGTCAGTAGAGCGGCGACCGAAGAGGGGTTTGGCGGCAGTGGGAGAGAGCAAGGATATCTGGGTCGTCCGATTTGGACGGGTCCGTTGCGGGTCAGGTTGCAGACCAAGGCCAAATTCTCCCAATTCCGACGACTTCAGGCAAAACGGACGGCGGATTTGAGCTCCTTGAAGCGAGGCAGATCTGATAGACTACATTTCTGTGGTTGAGAAGCTGGATTGAGAGATCGAAGAAGATGGTCAACTAAGTCCCTGACTAAATATTCTTCTGCCATTTCCCCTAAAATCAGGTCAATTAAGTCCCTAAGCTATTTTTCTTTTTGTTTTGTTTTGCATTTTTCCAATTTTTGGGATTTTTCTTTAAAACACAAATAAACACCTTAAACTCTAGTGACCGGCACTAGATAAAAAGATGAGATTAACATTAAATTTTCCTAAAATACTTCAATGTCCTTGAAAATAACTCTAATATCTAAAAAGATGAGATTAACATTGAAAATCCACTAAATGTCCTGCCAAAACTCTAAATTAGCCTAAGATCTATACTCAATTAAGGACCCCGAACAAAATTGGGTGTCAACATCAGGCAGGATTTTGACGAAATTCAGCACGTTGCTTACATCGCTTCTGAGATTCAAGGAAAGTTCGAAAATCACCTAACCAAGCAGCTTCGATCAACTGTTCACATTTAGCTTCCGTAGTCCACATCTTTTCGAATCTTCAAATACGAGCAGTCTGGTGTTCTTTGCCAAAAATACGGATTTCAACACCAAAATGAGCCGACATGGGGAAGTAGAAGTTGCGCACCCAGCAAATCTGGAACATTTGCTGCCATATCCCATCCGTAATAGCTTGATCAATTATCTCTCACATAAAATGTCCACTAGCTACCCTCTTTAACCAAGTAAATTTAGGGCCAGAATAACCCTAATCTTCGAGGCCGGATTTTAATAATGCATTTTGAAAGGGCAACATTTGTGGAGCTCGTCATGGAAAACCCCTTAGTTTCTCATGATGCCAGAGAATTTCGTTAAAATCCCCAGTTGCGAGCCATGGCAAGTCGCTAATAGTTGCGAGGTGACGTAGAAGAAGCCAAGATTCTCATCTGCAGGTTGTTTCTGGATGGCCATAAAATCTGGTGAATCTCCATTCCGAGCCTAAGGCTTTAATTCGGACATCCGCATAGTTTTCCCCTTTCAATAACAATTGCACATCCCATGTCGAGTGCCAAAGCATAGCGACGCCACTGCGCCCGTCGTCCTGCACCGAAGTCGCTTCCATGCCAGTAAAGCCGAGGCGGTGTCGAACATAATCCATCTCGTCCATCCTTTGCCATGTCTCTATGAGGAAAAGAAGTCCAGGCTTTAAATTGGTGACAACCGTCTTTAAGTCTGTTACCTTGGTGGTTGCTCCCAAGCCTTGACAATTAGTGTTGATACATGACATAGTAGACTCCAAAACGCACTCTCGAATCACAACCAGCCAGCAAAGACGTCACCGGCGGCAGAAACACGACAGTGCTCCTCTAAAAAAACCCTAGCGGCGAGCATGGGAAAATGATTTTAAACATTTTTTTTATATATACAGTATGAGAAGCTCTACGATGCGCATTAGCGCATCTGATGCAATTAACATTTAAAAGAAACTATGATATTGCCACTATCATCATAATCTCTCCTCTTGTTCTGCAACCCAAACTGCCACCACCAGTCATGACGGTGGAATTCCACGTCTTGTTCAATGATCACGTCAATGATGATTTCAACACCTTCCTTCGTTCTCTCCAATCCCCACGAAACTACTTCGTCGCCGCCGTTGCTGGCTCTTTTCACAACCACACCAACTTTAGCAATGAAGGTTTTAATAGCTTCAAGTCAAAATTCTATGAAGTTGCTCAGTATTACAAAGGTGAATCGGGCATGGGTTTCTTGTTCAGTGATGTTGATGCTGGTAAACAAGTATTCAAGGTTAGGTCACGTGTTAATCTCACTGTTACTAGTAGTATTTTCTTATGTTAAGTTCATAGGTAGATCCAACAACAAAATTTATGATACACTAGTATGAGTGGTGTGATAAGTGGTAAAGAAAAAGTGATGTATTATAGAAATTTAATGATACCGTATTAGAAAGAATAAGACTTGTACCAAAAGACAGTGATGCACAGTACAAAAAAATGATACATGTATTTGATGATGACCGTAGTGAAAAAAATAATACTCGGCAACGAACTCTAATAAATTATCAAAACATATGACATATTGGTCTCATTCTCTTTGTACCATTGAACTAACTTTTTGTAAGTTTTAATTATAAAATAAAAATATATATAATTTTTTAGAGAGTGTAGAAACATAAAATAACAACAATGTAAATAAAATGAAAAGATGAAAAGTGGAGTACATCGTAAGTGCCATTTTTTATGGCGCATCCTAACTTGGGCAATAAAGTATACCCTCCGTCCCCGGATAATTCTACACGTTTTTTTTTTGAGTTGTCCATAAAAAATACACTTTTCATAAATAAAAACTTTTATCCTCTAAAGTTATCAAATTATCCATACTTTATCTTAACTTTTTTTATCTTATTTTTTGTACAACCTCCACTTAAAAATTATTATGTCAAACTATATAAAATTTAACATTTAACTTAATTTCTGTGCGTTATATAAAGTGTAAAATTAATTGGGCAAGAGAGTATATATTGGTACCAATTATATGGTGCACATATGTGTAGGTACACATAGCAATATATAGAGAAAGTATGTAGGGATAATTTAGACATTTAATATTTTTTAGTGGATTTGGGCTGAAACTGTTTTGTAAATTAGACATCTAATCTACTATGTGTACCTACACATATGTGTATCATATTAAGACTCATATATTAAGACTCATATATTGGAGATGGAGGGAGTATATGATTGAGTTGGAATTAAGCCAATGGTAAGTTTGGTTCAAGTTCAACCAAATACGCTCTAAAAGCAAAGCGGTGGGCAGATTCTCTCTACTATCGTTGTTTTCCTCTGCTCACCTTACGTCTCCGTCAACTGACTCGACTATCCTTCACCGCCGCTGAAAAGCCCCCGCCACCGTCGCTACCGGAATTGCCGATACACGGAATCATCACCTCCGCTGTCCTTCCTCTGCCATTCCCAGCAGCGGCCTCCCACCACCCCAATACCCAACCGCAGCCTGTCACTGTGCTGTAAGAAAGCACCTAACAAGAGGTTTTCCTCGACAATCAGCAAGCGCTTATAGCGCACAACTCAGTCGACATGCCCGAGTTCCAATAGGTGGCCGCCCGATTTTGCGGGTCTGTAAAAAACGAGAAGAAATTGGAGGATGGTGGGTTAAGTTCTTAAAAAGTTTTAGAACGAATATAGCCATGGGGATTGGTGATAGTCGATTTCCAAAATATTGAAGTAGCAGCAATTTCGCTTGTCGTCGTCGCCCAGTCTATTTCCTTTCAGTTTCGATTCAGGCATTTGGTCCTGGGTCACTCCGTCGCCAATAACCCTAGGGCCGCTTTAGGAACCGGCATAAGAAGAAAGGAGAAAGTAGAAAATAGAAACAAAGGAGAGAGAACTTCCGCGGGTCTGCAAGTTGATCGGGATCGGACGAAAGGGACGGGACAAGTTTGCTGCAGCAGTAATGCGGTCCGTGCTGGTAGTTTGGTACGCCTGATTTTACTGCTTTCCCCTCTTTCTGGATTATATATTGCTTTATTTTCTTTTCTCTCATCGTATTCGCTGTAGTCATCACAATTCCTGTCGAGAAACTGGTTGCTCTGCTCAATTCTTGCCCAAGAGTGTACTCATGGCTTTTATTTTTCGCACATTCTCATACTTGTGCGCACCTTTCATCTCTTATGGCAATTTGATTCGTCGTGCCAATAAACTGCTCGCATTTGATCATGATCTGTGCTGGGTCAGCCAGTTTTAACGCGTAAGAAGTGATGGAAGGATGGACAGTTATGTCTACTGGCGTTTATTAGGTTTGGTGTGGCCATGAAGATGTCAATTTCTCGATCCAGTTCGCAATGAAACAAAGATACTGCTGTTTTCTGAAGTCCAATTGCCTGACCTTCATGAGTTAGAACCAGTCAGGCATAGAAAATAATAGAAGGTCACTAACAACGTTATTACCTACAAGTCGCCCTCTGGTGTACGAGATTTAGCCTTTTAGCAATGTTTTTGGTTCATCTGAAGCAATGTAGTACTTGACAGGCTATGTTGGCAAGATTTGTTCATTATTATAAGTGTTCTCATCTGTTGCTTCAAACAGATTTTTTAATGCGCTGGCTTGATACCGTTGCTGCTTCTCGTCAGAATCTTGTTGTGGATCCTCGAATTCTCTCAAGATACTCTCTTTTTGTCTCATCGAGTCTTGTTAATTTTTGTTCATCTTCACGTCCACACCATGAACACCTGTGCATCAAACCATGTCGCTTTTCTGCAACTGAGAACTCTCCATTCGACTCGTTTGATGGCCTTCTTCAACAATGCACAACAATTAGTCAGATCAGAGAAGTGCAGAATCAAATTCTCGTCACCGGTGGGTATCATTCTGCTTTCCTGGGTGTTCGGCTTATATCTGTATTTGCTCATTTTGGATGTCTATTTGATGCGCAAAAAGTGTTCAAAACAGCACCTTTTGATTCTCTCATGAAGCTACCTTTCTGGAACTGTATGCTGAGAGCTAACATATCTCATGGACACTTTGAAAATGCTCTTGAGCTTTATGTTAAAATGAGAAGAAAGGGAGTTCTTGGAGATGGGTTTAGTTTTCCCCTGGCCATAAAGGCTTGTGCTTTTATTGGCAGCTGCAAGTCGGGCCGGAGCATTCACAGTCATGTTATACAATCAGGTTTTCAAAATCATATTCATGTAGCAAATGAATTGTTGGGGTTCTACACAAAACTAGGGAAAATGAATGTTGCACGCCATGTATTTGATAGAATGCCCGAGAAGAACTACATTTCATGGAATACGATGGTTTCAGGGTTCTCGAGGAATTTTGATTGCGATGGGGCATTAGAAATGTTCCATTTGATGGACTGTGAGGGCTTACAGCCAAATATTGTGACATGGACATCTTTGTTGTCAAGTCATGCTCGATGTGGGCAGCTTGAAGAAGCAGTGATGTTCTTTGACATGATGAGAATGCAAGGAACTAGTCCCAATGCTGAAGTGTTTGCAGTTGTTCTGTCAGTTTGTTCTAGGTTGTTTGCTCTGGAAAAGGGTAAAGCAATTCAGGGGTATATTATAAAGAGTGGCTTTGAAGGTTATTTGATTGTAAAAAATGCATTGATATGCTTGTATGGGAAGCATGAGGATGTCAAAAGTGCCCAACGCTTGTTTTCGGATATAGAGAATCAGAATATTATTAGTTGGAATTCAATAATAACTTCATTTTCTGAGGCCGGTCTTTGTGATGCGACTTTTGCTATATTTTCACAGATGGAGAGGTCAAATGGTTGTCAGAAAATGAGGCCAAATGTGATAAGCTGGACAGCAGTGATTGATGCTTTTGCTTCTAATGGACGTTATAAGGAGTCTTTGGATATATTTAGGAAAATGCAGCTCTCAAATACAGTTACCAACTCTGTGACAGTTCGAAGTGTTTTGTCAGCATGCACAGAGTTAGCAGCATTACAGCAAGGGAGGGAGATCCATGGCCATGCAGTGAGGTCCTCAATGGATCAAAGCAGACTGGTGGCCAATGGCCTGGTTAATATGTACATGAAATCTGGATCTCTTAAAGAGGGACATTCAGTTTTTGAGAGGATCAAAGTGAAGGATATAATCTCTTGGAACTCGGTGATTGGAGGTTTCGGCTTGCATGGACATGGTGAGAATGCTCTAGCGACTTTTGTACAGATGGTTAAATCTGGTTTTTACCCAGATGAAGTCACTTTTCTTGCTGTTCTTTCTGCCTGCAATCATGCTGGACTTGTTTCTCAAGGTCGAATGCTTTTTGATGCTATGTTAAGGGATTTGAGGATTGCACCTAAGGTGAAGCATTATGCATGC
Source organism: Stellera chamaejasme (assembly GCA_024586325.1). Lineage (NCBI taxonomy): Eukaryota > Viridiplantae > Streptophyta > Magnoliopsida > Malvales > Thymelaeaceae > Stellera > Stellera chamaejasme. The sequence goes on along the minus strand of CM044982.1, from coordinate 3,072,198 downwards.
ATTGTTGATCTCCTCGGTCGTGCAGGTTTCTTAACAGAAGGCAGTGACATTGTTAAAAATATGCCAATCCAACCAAATGATTATGTATGGGTATCTCTTTTGAATGCATGCCGGATGCATAAAAATCTAGAAGTTGCAGATAAAATTGCGTCCCAGATTTTCAGTTTTGAGTTAGAGGATACAGGTTACTATATGCTGCTTTCGAATGTTTATGCTGCTAATAGGAGATGGGATGAATCTGCAAGTGTCAGAGTTTCAGTTAAGTCAAAAGGTTTAAAAAAGATCCCTGGTCAAAGTTGGATAGAGGTCACCAGAAAGGTTCATATGTTTTCAGCTGGTAATACAGCATTGACATGTTCAGACGAAGTTTATGGGGTCCTTGAGGAGTTGTTTCTTCAAATGCGAAAGGAGGATTACATTTTTAATGCGATGATTGCTCAAGCAGATCCATGAGAAGAGGAATCCTAGTAGCACCGGCCAAATAACTCAATCATGACTTTTTGGTGCAGCAGATTATTATGACTTAAAATTTAAAGAAATGGTAAAATTTATTAAAGGCGGCATTTGGGCTGAGCTTGTTGAACTGCATCATTTAGTCGGGTATCGTTTTGCATGTGTTATTATGATTGGTACATTGCAATATTTAAGACTCTTAGGTCCGTTTATTTGGGGAAAAATTTCATTCTAAATTTCCTTTGTAAAGGTTTGGATCTATAACTAGATGGAAAACTTTTTTTTCCACATTTTAGAGAACTCTAGTATTAAGATGGAGAACTTTAAACAAGGTTCTCCAAAGTTTAGGAAACAAGATTTTCCATCCTAAATAACTCGTCATACATCCAAATATTTACAAAGGAGATTTGAAATGAAGATTTTTCCTAACTCTAAACGGACCCTTATAGGGATTTGAGAGCTGGGAAACTACTTTTTCATGTTTTATGTGAGATTTAACTTCTGATTCCCAAATATCTAATTAACCAGAAAAAATGAATTCCCAAATTTTGTGGGAAGTCATTTCCTTCATGACCGGGACGTACCTTACTTTCCCTGGCATCAGTGATTTTCTGTTTCACGCTTTCACCATAATGGCCATTAACGTAGAAGCCGTCTTAGCTTCATCAGTACTCGTTTTACAGAGGATTCACTGGCTCAAGAGTAATTCCTGAAACTTGTATTTCTTTATCTCATCTCAGCGAGCTTGCTAGTAGTTTACGTACAAAACACTAAATCATCTGACCTGAAATTGGTCCTTTGGACTTTTGTTTCCATAATCGGCTACAAGCTACAACCGACATGAAGGTCTTTATTTTTATGACCAGATAGATTGTGATCGATTTGATGCATAGTCTTTATATGTGTTATGTGTTATTTAGGATACTTTTTTCTGTAGGATTACTGGACCAAGATTACAGTTCTGCAGTGTAACCTAAAGCTGCAGATTTTTAATGTTAGTAACTCGAACAAAACGAAGCATGACTTTTGGCTATACTTGCGCTTTTTCACCGAAATCTTAGTTTACCCCCCTATTTTTTCTTATTTGAACTCGTTGGAACAGGTAATTTGATAAAAGAGAGTTACAAGAGATTTGGTGGACTTAGGGTAACGTTTGTTACTGGTGATGCTAACTTTTCAGGTTTCAGTAGCTGTTTTATCTAACTGTAGTAGTTGGACTGCAGTTCTGTAAATTGTCATTGGTTCTGTTGTTAGCTAGCTTGAGAAATCAAATTGAAGTTGACGATAAGCTTTGAGATCCCTCTTTAAGTAGGAACGATCAAGGTTTGTGCAGGAGCAGTTAGGGGTGAATTGGCAATTTAAGATACACTATAAGTTTGCAATATGTTTAAATTTGTAAACGGAGAGGTACTACAAAGATGATAAACTTATGCTGTTCACATTACCAAGTTGTGAATTGATTCTGAATGTTTGTACTCCCTCCGTCCCTTTAGTTGCCCCAGGTTCCTTTTAGGGAAGTCCCAAATTGATTGCATTGTGCTCTCTTTAACAAAGTTTTACCTACATTTTTTACTTTATTACCCTCACCTTTCCTTTACATATCCTTTTTTTATCCTCGCATTATATATTTACCTTAATCTCTGTGTCCAGAGAAATGGAGCGTTCTATATGGGATGGACTGACGGATGGAGTAAATCTGACTTGCAAGTCTTGGGTGAACTGCAAGCATTATCATCCTTGTGGGTGGAACCAGATGCTCTAGGCATAAACATAACTGGGTTAATGGGCAACTAGTTTTGTTTCAGCATCCTTTTGTCTTGTTGATCTAGGCTGTGTTCATTTAACAACAAAAATTTCTAAAAATTTTCAAAATGAAAACATACCGTCCAATTTTTTATTTCATAGATTATCTCTCTGTTTTTTAAAACCTCAGACTTTTTTTCTTCTCAACTTTGTGCTGAATGAATAGAACCTTAGTCTGTAATCAGGACCGTGTTCTGTAGTTTACGAAGTTGTCTGTTTACTCAGTTTTATGATCTGTGACTGCGCAAATTTTCTCAGTGATGTAACCCTCCACACAGTTATCAATAACTTCATCAGTGTTTAAAAAGGTAATCGTTTTTTATCAGTTAGAGATTGGGCGTAGGCTTATAAAAAAAAAGGGAAAATGGGCATAGGTTTTGGGGGTCTGGTTTGCTGATATTTATTCTGCTATATGTCTATTGTATGGCAGAAGTCAGTTAACTCATCGCTAAATGATTAAAGCTGATGAATCAAGTGATCTTGTTTTACATCAGTGTAGAATCTGCTGCTACTGGTGGCAATTGAAACACGGTAGAATGTCTTAATGAATGGGTGCATTTTGGTTCTTTGTCGAAGTTTTCACAAGGTAATTCCCGCATGCCATATGTGTAATGTTTTTGTTTAAACCGTACAAGTTAATGCCATATTAAAGGGGCACTCTTTTCCTATCGACAACATTCATGTGAAAATTGCATTATTTGGGGATCAGTTGTATTGTATATTAACTGCCCCCTCAGACCCTCTCACTTTGTTATGTTCACAGTTCATATAAGTTTTAATTTCAGATTGTGAACTTCAGTTTCTTTTGGCAAGATTAGATGATTATGAGTTGATTGATTGATAAACTTCGGCAACAAGACTGCTGCTGATAATGCATGTAGTACCTAGTCCACTGCCCAACCAAAGATTGGGGTTTTTTAATTTATCTCCTTTTTTCTTCTTTACTTATCTATTAATGTTATTCTATTTGCTTGAGTTGCTAATGCGGAATCTTGTGAAGGTGCTCTATGGAAGCAAATGTGTGGAATTTGCTGAATAAGTTCAGGCCATTGTGTTCTTGACCAAAAAGAAAGGAATTTCAGGCCATTGTGTTGACGACCCACATAGCTATCTGGGAAAGATAGGTAGTTAACCATATCTTCCTATACTCGGCTATCAATCAAATTATTCAATCTGTCTGTCTTGCTATCATAGTTACTATAAGAAATCCCTTAGCATATCACATTCTCTTGAATCATGATCTAAAACAAGTTTATTACCAGTGTATTGAAACTCGTGCCATCTTTTATCTTTTGTCCCCTTTATTTTTCGGCGGTTCATTAGAACACATTTATGGAGGAAATCCTGTCTTAACGGTAGTTTATTTTTGCTATCATGTTAAGGACTTCTCACTACTCCAGAAGTGGTACTTTGGTTTTCTCTGTGAGCACTGTACTTTGTTTAGATACGACTAGAATCTGACTCCTTGTAGAATATGTTGTGCTAATATATGTAACTATAGATCCATTTTTTTGAGCTAATGGATAAGGAAAATTCTATGCATGATGCTGATCTGTAGTGCATCGGTCCTGATTTGGCAGACTATACCCTTACTCTGGCATGCTATATGATTCCTCTGTTCATATCTTGTCACAATAACAGTTATGCTGCAGATAGATGGTCACATGAGATTTGGTGATGATCTCTATTTTGGTTTGGTTTCGCAGAGCTATTGGAATTAGGCATGTGAAGCTTTGTGGTTGCTTCTGGAAACCTCTTAGCAAAATAATATCACTTTAATTAGACTTATACGGTTCTAGTCCCTAAATTCTGTTTTCCTAAAAGCACAGGAAATGACAACTCTTAAACCATTGCTTTTGCATTTACCCTACTGGATCGTACAGAAATTTTAATTATGTGTTATTTTTTCTTAATTTTTTTCCGGTGTTAGGTTCTTCTGTTCCAGGGAGGTACTGTCACGGCCACAGCTGACACGTGTGAGCAAAATGTCAATTGTGGTTCGATGCTCTCCAAGAGTTGAAAAACAAACATTACTTTATACCTCTTACATACAAATACCATATGTTGTACTTGTTTCTTCTGACTATCGGGGTTAAGAAAGGAAAGAGGTGAGCATTGTGTGAAGTGTTTTACCTTTCGAAGCAGAAATTGAGAGTTGAAGTAGCTAGCCTAGCACATTGATATAAAGGCAGCATATGATAGGTTGGCTAGTTGGGTTGAATATGTTGGAAGCTACACTTGGACGGATTCCAAGGATAGATCAGGTACAAGTGATTATTGGATCTTGTGCAGATTGTGTAGGAATTGAATATTTGCCTCCTTGAGGGGGTTTTAAGACAAGAAGATCACACCTATTCCTGCTTTGTTGCTGTAAGTTATCAATACTCTGCCCCTTTAACTTGTACGCTGAAGTTGTCCATTACTTTGCTTGTCTCCAGATAATTGTTTTCTTAATGTCTGGGAAGGCATCAGGAGCATTTAGAGGTGCCAAGCTGGAGTTTAATATTAAGTGGTTCCAAAAGATGGGCTTATCTGAATAGAAGATTGGTAACTCAATCAGCTCCATGCATTTTTTCCCCATTTTTCAAAAAACTTAATTATAAAAAAATCCTATTTTCTTAACCCATAAAGCCAAGATCAGCAGGCAGGATCCCATATGGGATGTTAAAAATCTAGAGCAGTTGGTTCTTCCAAATCTCCCACCTCTCTTTCCAGATATGATGTGACATGAGCATATAAAATGAATGATATGGATGTTGGATGAATCTCCATGATGAAAAAGGACAGAGTTGGGGCAAGAGAATAGGGAGTGTTTGATGTTTCCCCATTTTTTGGTGGTCCATTATTGAAAGGTAGTTGGGTGTCCTCCCATGGGCCAATCTCCCTCCAAGCTGAAAGCTACTACACCCACGTTCTTTTCTACCTTCTCCATTCCTTTCACTTTTCATTAAGCCCACCAACCTAGCATTATTAATCTCCTCATCCTGTTTTACATATAATCATTATAAAACGTGTTATCATTTTTTTACATTTATCACTATAGGTTAATGTTATCTTTTGTAATAAACCCATTTTACATTAGTTTTCAGTATTATCCTTAACCCATTTTGTAAGGATTGTACTGTTCTGACGGTCATCATGTAGTCATCCTTCCATTTTTTTTGCTTCTTTATCTTGTAACGTACGTAACGGTTTTTTTTCCCCCTCTTGCCTTCTTAGGGTGGTTTATTACAATAACATAATTGCCTTAAAAACCTTAACGCCATCTCCCGTGATTTCAGTAATCCCCCTTTCTTGTCAAATTCAGTGAAGTGCTGTGGTTTCTTTACTCCTAATTAATCTTTCATGATTAGGACAGCAGGCCCTATGAACAGAAAAGATACTAAAGGAAGCTTTATTTTCAATAAAATTTCAGAAGACAGAGACAAGCACAAACGAGCTTTCCTTCTACCCAACATTAACATTTTTAGGCCTCATTAATTCATTCCGTCTAATACTGACAAATTAGTCCAACTCTTTCTGGAGGGGCAGCGATCATGTTCTCTTATTAAACTTGGAAATCAAAACCTTTAATGATGTTATCCTGCTTTGTTTACACTCAATTTTGTTTTTTTGTTTGTGGTTAAAGAAAACGTTTCTTGTCCAGGACAAATTAGTGGATTAGTTGATGTAATGCCAATAGTGTTAGCATTGGTTTAAATGATTGAAGTGTTGAAAATGCCATCTTACTTTTGTCTCTCTTGGTAGCAAATAGACATGAATGGCCATCAAATCTGCCATCTGGTAATATAATTCAAACCTACCTCAGTATCTGCTTATAAAGTTCGATTATCATTTGCCCTCGAAAACTCCTAAAATTAAAGAGCCTCTAATTTGGTCATTATTATTGTTTCACTTTTCACCGAGAGAGTTAAGTTACAAAGAGACCCTTGCATTTGTCTAAGGCGTCTCTTTCCCTACATCATATTCAACAATAAAATATTGTGACAAAACCAACATGAAAAAGATAAATTGGAAGATATTCTCACATATCTTCTTTCTTTTAATTAAGGTGAGTGAAGAAGAGTGAGTTGGTGTGGTTAGTAAAAATGAGTCATCCTTGCCAAGGGTCCATTCTCATGAATCTGATTTGTCCAACACTACAAGATAGAATAATTCAAGATCTCCCCATTAGTTTTCTAAACTCCCCTTCTGCTCTCCCTCTTATTATTAACACCGGAAGCCATCGACCCATTCACCCCTATCGGCGACGTCTCCACTAGATTCTAACTTAAATAGTCTAGGGAACGCCTCTTCTAGTTTACAGCCTCCAACCCATTCATCTTTCCATACCTTAAAGACTCTATCGATCATTCTCAACCTTCCTCCGAAAAGATGACCTGAAATTCACACCAACCAACCTTCTCTAAGCATTTCCCAATCTTCATAATATGTTTCCCCAAAGCCTACCAATCTTCAGAATCCAAGCATTTCCCGACCCCCACCCCACTGTGAAATAGTACGGCGTCGGTTATAGACTGCTTTGTAATGATTAAATTCAAATAAGGGCCGCCCACACTTTTGTAACTTGACTTTTATAGTCATTACAATATAATAATACTAGTTTTTAATTATTAAACGTCTCTTAATTTTTCTAACGAATAAGATGGTCAAGTTGAAATAGATACTATGTTACAACAACAGTACTATACACTTTGACTACCAACAAGCCTCAAACCTCTGAAAAGCTTAAATTGCTTGGTTATAGCACCAATTTAAGCTTTGGTACATGAATTAAGGAGATATGATTTGAATTACAGTATTTTGCTGTTAGTTGTTCATTATTTACGAAGAATACAAGTTCTAATATTAGTCAAATCTAATTTCAATACAACAACCATGTACTGCATTACAATTTTTTTTGAATAAAATTAATGATACAGGCATTGGAAAAAAGTTAGTGATACACTGTAGGAAATTAATGGTGCACTGATGCACTAGTGAAAAGTCAGTGATGTAGTGTAAGAAATTAATGATACGTAATTAAAAAAATGATACTTGTACTTAATGATGCTCGTAGTGAAAAAAATGATGCTCAATAATGGACTCCGAAAAAATCATCAAAACACATGACATATTGGTCTCTTTCTCTTCGTTTTTTTTCTTTCCACTTGACTAATTATTTGTAAATTTTGATTGTAAAATAAAAATGTATGATTTTTTTTAGAGCATGAAAAAAGAAAAATGACCTAAATGTAAATAACAGAATAACCGAAGCACTTACGATTTTAGATGGCACAATAACAACGAGTGTATGCTTCCTTCCACTTTAAATTTCTATTTCAGATGCCACAATAACAGTCTTTCAATAATGTACAGAGCCGGCCCTGGCCCAAAGCGGATAAGCCCCTGTTTTGGGTCCCCAATTTTAAGAGGCCCCCAAAAAAATATTTATATATACATATATACTATACAGATAGAAAAAAAACCCAATAACGAACATATTTACATAATCTTTTATGGGATGGAGGTAGTAATATTTACATATTTTTTTACTTTAAAAATATATATGCCACAACATAGTAATAACATTTTCAATATTGATAAAATGCTATAATATTTAAAACAAAAATATGAAAATTACAAATATTAGTATCTAGTAGAATGTAGGAGGGTACTGAGTAGGAGGATCTCGTGTAGAAGACAGAATAGAAAAATTCGTTATTGGAGCTGAAAAATCAATAAAATAGAATAATCCATCTCGTGAGTAGATACTAGTAATATTTTTAATTTTCATATTTTATTACTTTGTTGTGACATACATATTTTTAAAGTAAAAGATTATGTACATACTATTACCTTCCTCCCTAAAAAAATGGTATGTTTCATTTTTAACATTTAATTTATGATTTTAATTCTTTAATATTTTAATATGTAAAGTCAAATATTTTTAAACCCCAATTATCTCATTGGGCTTAGGTGTAATTTTATTATAATAAAATCTTTTGTTGCTTTTCAAAAAATAAAATACTCGTATATATTTTTCCAAAATTCTAATGAATTTTTTTAAGTAATGATTTGAATCCTCCACGACATTAAAAAAACGCTCCAAAACAAATGGATTATGTTGACAAGGACCCCAATTTTTATTTTCACCTGGGGCCCAAAAAATCTGAGGACCGGCCCTGATACACTAAGGCTAATTACCACGTATGTGTTCTAACACATACCTGTGAATAGTCCATAATACCCCTCATCCTATCTTCCTCAAACTTTTAACTTTTTTCATTTTTACCCCAAAACTTTAGATTTTGTTCTTTAACTCGAAGAAGCTAGTTTTTGCTCAATTTCTTTAACTTTCTTGCTTTTGAAGTTTCAAAATTACTTTCAAAAGTTTTATTGACTATCATCCAAGTCGCGTTTCCTCGGTAAGACCCAAGGTGTGGCAGTAAGAATGAGTAAAAGATTAAAATTATTCTTCAATGGCTGAGATTTTTAAGATTTTGGCAAATCCTACTTCTAAAAAGTTCTGAAGAAGGAGATTCTAAAGAAAAGGGAAAAGTGAAGAATGCTCAAGGCATAATAATCAGAGATATTGAGAGAAGTTTGGGAAACTGGGATATCCCTAAGATAGACAAGTTCGAAGTTTACCATAAATGAACCTTTGAACTTATAAATTCTTATGCTATTAAAACGGTAGAAAGAACCGTTCCTATAATGGAAGAAGATCACAAGTTTGAACCACTGTCCAAATACATGATAGAAGATCATTTAGAAGATCATTTAGAAAATCATTATAACTATCTACATGTTGGATTAGTTCAAATTGCTTTAAAACCTCTAACAAGGAATGGTTTAAACACTTCTGTTGTTTTTGCTTTGAGAGATCAAAGACATAACAAATTTACTGATTCCTTGCTAGGCATGGTAGAATCAAGTCTTTGTGATGGACCCATACACTTTAATTCGTATATTTAGAGATTCATGGCATGATTTGTTTTCCATAATCATGCCTCTCCACTTTCACAAGGAAGAAAGAGGAGGAGGAATAAGTAGAGATAGGAGGCGTACCTTGCACCCTTAGAAAACAACAAAAAGATCTGATGTCCTTGCTCCAAACGTATGCTCAGAGTCTTCTTCGAGAACGCCTTTAAACTCCAAGTATGAGAACCGGTTATATGTGAGATGGTAAGGGTGATTTGTGTTGAATGGACACAAAAGATGTTCACCCAAAATGCTCTAAAGAATGTTTGATTAGTTCGGCCTAAAACAAGAGAGAGAGATAAAGAAAGGAGAAGTTTTGGATTTGAGTGTATCCATGTGTTATGTCCAAATCATTTATTTATAGATGATGTAGGAAGTTATAAGGAAGGGTTACAACTCCCTTATGGCCGAAAGTACACATACTTTCGGTCTAGGATGTGGTTACTTCCTCCTTGTACACTCCTTTGTCCAAAAACAAAGTAACTACCCTATATGGCGAAGGGATGCCTTCCCTTAAGGTGCATCTTCGCTAAATTAAGGCTCTCATGACTGATTTATGCTTGGTAACTTCCAAGGGATGTGCATACACCATGCACTAGGGTGCATACACCATGCACCTCAATTGCCAAAATCATGTCATTTTACCAAAATACCCTTATTTTGTATAAAAGGATGCTAATAAGTAGTTACTACTCATGAAACATCACAAATGTTTCATATAGCCACAATTCACATAGTTGAATTCCATAGAACTCATTTCAACTCACTTTGAGCTGAAAATACTTCTCCATCTGAGATGAGCTCAAAAGGACTTGGTGCGCTAAAAAATCCAACATAATTGTCATCCTAATTTTACGGTGTCCTTAAAGGATCCACATATCATGAAAGTTTTATCTGCTAATATACTCACTTCAGGTTTTGATATCTTAGAAGGATCTCAGAATCTAGCCCTTGTATACAGAATTTATTACAAGGTAATCACAACACAGATTGAGCCAAAGGCTCTAGAATTTGATACAAATGATGAAACCCTTTCAATACAGGCTAATACTGAGAAAACTAATGTCGTTCTTCCAAAACCGATAAAATGGAGTGATATCCGTCTACCTGAAAGATGAGTAATTCATAATGAAAAACTGGTTAAACCTTTGAGAACAGCAGAAGTAGAATGAATAGTAGAATTAGAGAATGGAGAAGTCGAGATAAAATTTGGTAAAGATAGAATAACCAAAATGATTAACTTCTCAAAAAAACCTCCTGGAGGAATAAGACAATCTATAGAACAGGTTTCTCACCGTGTTTATAAAATGGATTCTGCTAAGATAGAAGAAGAAAAATCATCCAAATTAGTTGAGGATGATAGAATTAGCTTTTCAGACTTTGAGATAAATATGTTGAAAGAACCTTTCAGAATAGACTATGAAGCTCTGAGAAAATATTTTAGATCGGAAGAAAATACGATCAAAAGAAAATGGTTAAGGGATGAATATACCAAAGAACAAAGAGAAATAATAGAAAGACATTGGTTTAAGAAGATTAAACAAACTAAAACCAATCTAAAGTTCTTTGAATGATTTGTTCCACTCTTTCTCAAAAGGAAAGATGTTGTAACGTTGGCGGTGTTATGCGCAAATGGTATTAGAGCAAAGTTATGTATAAAATTAACTGTGAAGGCTTATTTGAACATTGTTAGAAAGAACCAGGTTTCAGGAGTAATATATTTGAGTGGACCCCACCGGTATGTGTAGAAACACATAGGTGGTAAATAAAGCTTCTGGGCCCTGATATTAGGGGTGAGTTCGAGCCGAGCCGAGCCGAGCCCGAGCCTGGCAGGTTCGAGCTCGGGCTCGGCTCGAACTCGATCGAGCCCGATAATTCGAGCTCGAGCTCGGCTCGATGGTTCGTGAAGCTCGAGCTCGTTAGGCTCACGAGCTCAGTTAGGCTCGATTCGGCCCCAACACCGATTAAACGAGCTCGAGCTCGACTCGATGGTTCGTGAAGGGTAATATCGTAATTTTAGACAAGCTCATTAAGACTCGCGAATCCTTACGAACCAAACGTTTCGAGTTCGAGCTCGGGTCCATTTATTATTCGAGCCTCAAAACCAGCTCGAGCTTAAAACTCGTGAGGCTCGACTTATTGGGCTCGTTAAAGCTCGAGCCGAACTCGAATCGTTTCACACCCCTACCTACTCTTATACAACAAGTAAGTTTTTGGTGTAGACGGAGTGTATATAGAAGCAAGTGATATCCTTCCCTAGGTGATTGGGTTGAAGGTCCAACATGTGATGATGTGACCCATATTTTTTAATACTAAAAGTTACGAGTAGTACTCTAAAATGGAACGCGCTAATTAGGGCTACTTTTGTTTTGTTTTGTTTTGTTGAATGCTGACTAAAGGGCGCCGCTGAGGCAACCAAAATACTCCTACTATATCCATTACTTTACGGTTAAAGTAAAAAAGGAGGAGGATTGAGGGAAAAATACAAAAAAACAAAAACAAAAACGACAAGCGAGTATTTTCAATTTTGTCGTTTGGACCGTCGTCCTCCTCTTCTTTCTTTCTTGCTTGCCAGTTGCCAAATATTCCACCGACTCATATTTATTTCTCATCTTCCAATGCTACCCTTCCCTTCCATCTCATGAAGAAATAATAATAATAATAATAATAATAATAATAATAATAGGGAGGCTACCATTTGTTTTGTAAATCCATGCAAATTGAATATTTGATGGCTTTCCCTCCTTTGGTCCTAAGACACATGCAATGGTCGTCTTTCTTGATTTATTATCTTCTCCAAATTGATAATATGTAGGAAGGAGTATAAGCAAAATAAGATACTCGTAGCAGGAGTGTAGTGTAGTAAGGGGATGTTAAAAACGGACCCGATCCGAAAAACCCGTCTGAATCTGAATTGATAAAAAAAATCAACGGTCCGAACCCGATCTGACCCGAAATATGATCAATTCGATGGCAACCTGTGCCAGAAATGGCCCGAACCCGAGCAACTCAAAAAACCCGAGGCCCGAACCCAATTAACCTGAACTTGAACCCGATTTACCCAAATTCATACCTGAAATACTCGTAATGACTCGAATATAAATATAATCAAAAGGATTGTCTAAACTATAATTTTGTTGGAGTAAAGTTGAATTTCCAATTTTGTTGAAAAAAAGTCCAATTTTCAAAAGTCCAAACCCGAATCTTTTCTTTCCCGTTTTCATTTTTTTTGAACAGTTCTTTCTTATTTTCTAAGTGGATCATTTTTATTATAGTCCACATTAAAGATTTCAATTTTGTAAAGTATTAAATTCCAAATGTACCAGCTTTGTTAGAGTAATATAATTTTTAATTTTATAACAAAGTTTACTTTTCAATTTTGTTAGATCAATATTCAATTTCCAACAAAGTTGGAGCAATGTTAAGTTTCCAATTTTGTTTGAACAAAGTCCAATTTTTAATTTTTTTAGTGGTGTGTAATCTCCAATTTTGTTGGATCAATGTCTATATTCCAATTTAAAACTTTTGTTTTTTCTTACTCCCTCCGTCTCTGATTAATCTTACACATTGCATTGCGTGATCTTTGAGATTAAAAATAGATTTTATCGAACAATGTCAAATTTCTCTTCAATTTTGTTCGAATGACTCTATAAAATAGATTTATTTTGACTCTAGCGAAAAGGGGAGAGAAAAACATGTGAATAATTTTCTGATTATATCATTGTTGTATCTATAAATACAAAATACATAGTATCATATTTATAATGAAAAAATCTACATGTATAAAAGCTAAAGAATAATATAGATACAAAGAATAGAAATTTAATTTGAAAATATCATATACTCGAATTTGCACTCGAGAAAACTTGAATTTGCACTGAAAAACGAAGAAACCGACCGATCGAACCCGAATGACTCAACTCGAATACGACTGACCAAATAAGTTTCAGCCCAAAGAACCCGAAACCGAATAACCCAAATCTGACCAGAAAGTAGCTCAACCCAAAACCCGACGACCTGGGACTGAACCGACCTGACCCGACCGATTAACATCCCTAAGTGTAGTGTTGTGTTACGCTTACGGATCAGTGTCTATTTTGGTAAATTACTCACTTGTAGAACTGAGATATTTAAAAGTAATTCTCTCTATTATCTCTCGCTCTCTCTCTCTCCCACCATTTCTGCGTGCGACTGTTTAAGTAATTACCAGTAATCAGCATGAAATTAGCAAACCTGATAACGTATAAGAAGAATGCTAGTTTGATTTTCACAGTGGAAAAGTGGGGGTCAGAAGACAGCTGGTGTCCCTGGGCAGAAATACCAACATTCTCTTCTTTAATCAGAACAAGCTTTTAGAGAGGGAGAGAGAGAGAGAGAGTAGAGAAACAAGGGTCGGAAGATCAGAGTGAGCTCTGCTCTACTACCCTTTCTCTCTCAATCTCATTTTTTTTTTCTCCTCTTTGCTCTTTCCCCTTCTTTTCTTATTTTCTTTTGCTGCAGAAAACAACTGTATTTTTTTTTCTATCTTCACTTTCAGCTGCATTTTTCCCCCAGAGACATTGTGAAGGTGTGTTGTGGGGTTAGTTGATTTGTTGTTGACTTTAATGTTTTCTTTACCCTTTCTCTCACTTTAGGTTCTGTTTTGATCATTTTGAAGCTTGTCAAAAAAGAGTTGCTTTCTCTCATCGATTTTTTCCTCTCATTTGTGTTTTGCAATTATGAACCTGTATCCAAGTTACACTCCCTAATTTCTCATATCCCATTATTACACAAAGCCCAACTCCTACGATCGCTCACCTCACCTTTTTCTGTTTTAGTTAGCGACTGCTCCTCTGCGAGTGTTTCTGGTCCTTCCCTCTGTTTCTACTCGTTTTTGGTCGCTGTTTTCAGATTTTGGGATCTGGTTGCTTTTCTGCTTCTTAAAAATCTTTCCTTTATAGAAGTACTTCTGCTGGCACCTGAAAGTTGTAATCTTGGTTTTTCTGCTAGCAGAGAGGATAAATCATGGCAGGAGGTGGGGGTGGAGGTGGAGGAGGAAAAGTAGATGAGCCGCAGCCACACCCAGTTAAAGAGCAGCTTCCAAACATCAGTTATTGCATCACAAGTCCGCCTCCATGGCGTGAGTATAATCAAATCCACTCTCTTTTATGAGTATCTAATCTCCTACCTCCCCTTTGAGCTCTGTAGGTAGATTTTATGGTAAATTTATTGCTGGTTCCGGATGGATAACATACCTTTTTCTCTATGTATCGAGCACTTCAAGGTATCTTCAAGTAGATTTCTCGTGGGTTCAGTGTGATTCTTCTGAATCCAATTGGGTATATTACTGGTGTGGTTTTTGACCTTAATTAGTGATTGAAGATGCTGTGTTTTGTTCCCAAAGTAGCTTTTAGGTCTCTCTTTCTTTTGTGACAGATGCCCTTATGCAAAGTGGAGGAATATTACCGTGAAAAAATGAAGCTTTTTGTTTCATACTCTTAATTTCATCAGGGGCAGGCGGAAGTGAATACACAATCACTTTCAGCTGCTCCTTGATTCCTTCCAGTACCAACAGCATTTTGCTGGTCAATTTGTCTTTCTTTCTGGGTGCTTTTCTGTGAACTGGGGTCTGATACTGATTTTTGTTTATGGCAATTCAACCATAATGTACGGCATTGGTCAGAAGAAACTGATCTCTCTCTCTCTCTCTCTCTCTCTCTCTCTCTGGATTTCAGCGACAATGCTGGCCTCCTGCTCTTATTATTTTCTCAACCCCTCCCCCCATGCCCCCCTTCCTTCTCATTTCTTATTCTTCCTGAAGTTTGGAATGTTAGTGACCGAATTGAATATTTTGCAATTGATCGGTGGCCACATGCAGCTGAGGCTATCCTACTGGGTTTTCAGCATTACCTTGTGATGCTTGGTACAACTGTTCTCATTCCGACTGCCCTTGTTCCTCAGATGGGAGGAGGAAATGTAAGCCCTTGGAAAATGAGATAAATAATACTCAATACAATTTATGTCTTGGTGACATTGTTATCCAATAGATAAATTTCCTAACTTTTTGCCTACCTTTTTAGGATGAAAAGGCAAAGGTGATCCAGACTTTGCTCTTCGTTGCTGGTCTGAACACGCTGCTCCAGACTATGTTTGGTACTAGACTACCCGCTGTGATTGGAGGATCATATACATTTGTACCAACCACAATTTCGATTATACTAGCTGGTCGGTTTAGCAGTACCACAGACCCTGATGAGGTATGAGATCTTGATATTGTTTTCAACTTACTGCAGTAATACAATTGTAATTTTCACCTGTTCTATGCTATATGCATCTCTGTCAGTGGACAGAGAAAAATATAGCATGCCCACATTAAGTTGCTCTTTGACAGTAGTTTGTCCATGTGGTTTCACTTTATCAAGTAAGCTTTGCAAGCGGTTTAATGGATGGTCTTGTTATTGACATTGACGTAAACTGTCTCATGGTTATGCTGCATTTTTTTCCAGAGATTTAAGAGAACAATGAGGGCCATACAAGGTTCTTTGATCGTTGCTTCAACTCTTCAGATTGTTCTGGGGTTCAGCGGCCTTTGGCGAAATGTTGCAAGGTATTTTGCTAAATGTGTTTGTCTGTCTCTGTTTTTTTCCTCTCCAAAAACTGAAATGGTAGCTCACAATCAATCCAGGATTAGTAAGCTTGATATCTGAATGCGAATATTGTTATCCTTATGTTGTTTACTCCATTTAATATTTGCACTTTCAGGTTTTTGAGTCCACTTTCTGTTGTTCCATTGGTGTCTCTGGTTGGTTTTGGCCTCTATGAACTGGGTTTCCCAGGGGTAAGTTAGGCATAGCAGTGGGATTGGAAATGTTTCAATTTTAACTTATGAATAAAGTATGTTGATTCATGTTTGATGTCTAGGTTGCCAAATGTGTGGAAATTGGACTGCCAGAATTGCTCATTTTGGTATTTGTTTCACAGGTAATTGCATCCGGTACGTGATCTGCAGTTCTATTCTTGTGCTTATCTATTAGTACTCCTGCTGCCCCACCCTGGTTGTCCCTTTTTCGTTTTTGTAGAGATTAAGGTGGTTATGGCAACAAAGTATGTTTTAACAAACTTTTCCCTTTCCACCGCTCTTTAATCACAAAATCACAGCTAAAGAGGATGTGGGGTATTATAACGAACATTGGGAAAGAGGAAGAGCATGTGTAAAAGGATTAATGAGCCACTTATGTTGGGATGAATTCTTTTTTGGAAAAGGGACAACCAGAATTGAGGTTGACGTTGTATTAAGCATCCTGATTTTAATTGCAAGATCAGACATTGCTAGTGAGTCTATATCTCGTTAACAAGAGGAGTATGAGAAATTCTAATAAAACAGGAAAGGGGGATCCGAATTTTTGTTATCAGTATCATACCTTCCACTGAAGTAATTAGGTGCCGTATATGATCAATGACTGCTTGTTGGTTATCCTTTTGCAGTACATGCCACATATCCTACATTCAGGAAAGCATCTTTTTGACCGTTTTGCTGTCATTTTCTCGGTGGTGATTGTTTGGATATATGCTCACTTGCTGACTGTTGGTGGAGCTTACAATGGTAGACCACCAAAAACACAATTCAGCTGCCGCACTGATCGTGCTGGTCTTATAGATGCTGCTCCATGGTACACTCATCCAGCATCACTTCTTTCTGAGCTTCTTCATTTGTTCGTCAGTCTTGCTTGTGAGGTCTTCAATTGTGATGTGGCATGCTATGGTTATTTATATACTTTATGCCATTGACCCAATCTGTCATGCTCAATAGTTATTTGCTACAAAAAAAGGAAGAAAAACAGAATATTTTAGCTGCATTCCCCGTTTTCTCCAGATTGCAATCACGCGTAAGATTGTGTTTGCTAGAGGTAGAAGCGCTTATGTATGAACTGTTCATGGTAAGCATGTGTCAGGTGGGTCTCATGTGAATACAGGATTTTAATATAGCAGGTGAAAGGGTTAATGGGTAGTTTCAGAATACTTTTTATGGAAAGGCTCAAGATTTAAAGAAACTAGTGCAGTAATTTGTCCTGAGCATGTTAGAGTTACAATGTTCTTTACAACATGTTTGCAGGATTAGAGTTCCATATCCTTTTCAATGGGGAGCTCCATCATTTGATGCAGGTGAAGCCTTTGCTATGATGATGACATCTTTTGTAGCTCTTGTAGAGGTATGTTCTATTTTGCTCTTTTGTCTTTGCTGAATATTATTGAATCAACTGAATGGACCATTCTGTAGAACATTTATCTCGTTTCACATTGCTAGAAGAATTTCCTGTATCGTTTTCTTCTGAACCTGCAGTCCACTGGAGCTTTTATTTCTGTGTCAAGGTATGCGAGTGCCACTCCTATGCCACCATCTATTCTGAGCCGCGGTGTTGGTTGGCAGGTAAGGAGGCTTGTCTTTTTCTAATATCAAAAATTGCATGGGATACTGTATAAGCATCCAACTCAAAAACAGTTGGCAATGAGTGGAGAGAGGCCTCTAATTAGAAATATTAGTGTAACTCTTTATTTGGGCCTTGTGGGATTTCCCACTTCAACACACCCCCTCACATGTAGGCTAGTTTTTTTTAAAGCTCTATCACGTGGCCATTTTTTTAAGCAATGGTTGGAGTTTTTGATCAACCTGCTCTGATACCATGTAAAAGCATCCAACTCAAAACCAATTGGCTATGAGTGGAGAGGCCTCTTCTTATTATAAGTATTAGTGTAACCCTTTATTTGGGCCATGTGGTATTTCCCACTTCAGAAGAATACTTTTTCTGGTAGTGAGCAGTTTTGATCTACTGGGAATGCCATGTGCCTGATCTTTTCTACTTGCACATTACTAGGCTCATATAATAAACGCCTGTGGTGCTTACTATGGATAATGGATCCTTTATGAGTTGGACTAGCTAATGGATGGACTGATGGACATGCATTTAAGTTTTCAATATTGCTTTAATAAAATATGACATTTGGTCTATCAACCAACAGTACATTTTGCCATGTGTCTGATCAGTGGGGATAAAATAGGAGAGTCAGGAGCATAATAAAGGCAATGTAATTTGCTCCTCTATTCTGATACTAGCTATTAGCTTTGTGTTTGTGAAATCAGTTGTGTATCCACGAGACAGTGGGTTTACCGGCTATCATTACATAATGTTGTCGAAGTTGGGCGAGGTTTTCATTTAAGTGGAATAAATGAGAATTGATTATGTGCTCTGTGATAGGTGAATTTTCTACTGATCTGCAGTTTGTTTATGGAGTAATCTGGGGACAATGATGTGTGTTTTCAGAGTTGTTATCATGACCTCTAGCTGTTATAGTAATTCAATAAACTGAGTCTTAATCCCAGTTAGTTGGAGCCAGTATTCCCTCCCTCCTTTGCTGTCTTTCAAATTGCCACTGGTTGAAATTGTTTATTCTGCTATATTGCTGCAGGGGGTGGGTATTTTGCTTTCAGGGTTGTTTGGAACTGTCAATGGATCCTCTGTATCAGTGTAAGAGAGCTTGTAGAATTCATCAGCATATCTTATATTTTGTTTTATGTGGTTAAAAGAAGGAAGACCATGCTTCTACCTGCCCAATCAACTAGATGCAATATTCTTAAATTGACTTCATGTTCTGCACAGAGAGAATGCTGGTTTGTTGGCATTGACACGAGTTGGCAGCCGAAGAGTTGTCCAAATTTCAGCTGGATTCATGATTTTCTTCTCCATTCTTGGTAAGAAGCCTCCTCATATCTTCTCTTTTTTCTTTTTTCATTCATGAACTAGTATTGCCTTTTCTTTTTTCATATTTTCTAACACTGTACGTTTTATTACCTGTACTATTCTAATCACAGGAAAATTCGGAGCAGTCTTTGCATCCATTCCAGCTCCCATCATTGCTGCACTGTATTGCCTTTTCTTCGCCTATGTTGGTATGTACATATGTTCTGATTTGAATTGCTCTTACATTTTGTTTATTGTTTTGATGTGTGGATTATTATCATCAGTCAAGTAGCAATTGCTTTCTTTTGCATTTGTGACATTTGCTTTTGCATCACCAATGAACAGGTGCTGGAGGTCTCAGTTTTCTTCAATTCTGCAACCTGAACAGTTTCCGTACCAAGTTCATTCTCGGTTTCTCGGTTTTCATCGGGTTATCAGTTCCACAGTACTTCAATGAGTACACTGCAATCAACGGTTACGGCCCTGCCCATACTGGAGCTAGATGGGTAACGTGCACTTACCTCTTCTTCCCTTGTGCTACTTACTAATAGCAACCCGTTTGGTCCTAAATTGCACTCCTTCCTTTTGGTACTTGACAGTTCAATGACATCGTGAACGTGCCGTTCCAATCCGAAGCCTTTGTGGCGGGTCTTGTGGCCTACTTCCTGGATAACACATTACACCGAAAGGACAGCACGGTGAAGAAGGACCGGGGCAAGAACTGGTGGAACAAATTCCGGTCTTTCAAGGGCGATGCGAGGAGTGAAGAATTCTATTCCTTGCCCTTCAATCTGAACAAATATTTCCCATCGGTGTGACTGAAGAAATGTTGTGTCAAGGTGAATATTGTTTTGTGCTTACCGTCACAAACTTGTACCTGGCAGCTGATGATGATGATGATATCCAATGGAGCTCCTTCCTTTTGGATTACAGTTGTAGTAATATTATTAACAGTTGATTCACAGCAGTATTATTATAAGGTAGGCTTTGCTTTATTTATAGGAGAATTTGATTGAGTTAAAATTCTTCCATTTTGATGTAAATCCAACCAGGACCTGGATTTCATTTACCAATCAAAGTGTTTCTAATCGTCTCATTAATTCCATGTTGTTTAAGTTTGTCATTGCTTATTGCATGGCCGAATGAACAAAAGAAACAGAACATAGAAACGGTCATGTTTTGGATGTCAATGTCATGTCATGTCTCTGATCGTCCAGCCAGCAGCATATAAAATCAGTTAATGTAGCAGAGTTGGGCTTACTGGGCCTGGTGAGCAATAAAATGGGCCTTCGCTTGGGCTTATTGCAGTAACGGACGAAGCATGAGCCCACAACAAGCGAGCTCGTTTTCGGTTCTATTGTTCTAACTTCTAACAAAGGAACTAGGAAAATGAAAAGCCATCCCAACAAAACATTCACACACAGTTACTTGCATAATTGTTTTAGCAGATTTAACGGAATAATTTTGGGTGGAAATGAGTACCATGTAAAACAAGCACTTGATCTTAGGTTAGTGATGTAACTGTTGGTGCGTATTTGTTCATTATTCAAATATTTTGCAATGTATCTTTCAACTCACATTATTCAATTTTTTTTGTCACTGTTTTGGTTGAAAAGGTCAATTTTCTTTTTAAAAAATAGAAAAAAGAAAATAAAAGCACCCCTTGATGTTTAGTTGCAAATGCAGTTGTACTTGTACCATTTCATTTCGAAAAGTTAATCTTTGCCTCTCTTGTAGTCACGTTAACAAGTATATTTTCTTGTAGTAAGTGTTTAAACCAAGTAGAAAATCGCCGACAATTAGTGGATTTTTCCTTTTAAGGAGAAATGATCTTTTGTGATACTCCAACATCATGTCGATACTGAGCGGTTACCAGAGCAACCAACTTTGCTAACTTCATTTAATAGGAAAACGGGTAAAAATGCCACTAAAATATTCGAAATCTCTCAATTTACCACCAAATTTCATTTTGAAGTTAAAGTGTCATCTAACTTTTGAAACTAGGTTAAAAATGTCACTGCCGTTAAAAACCGTTAACTCTATGGTTTAATTACAAAAGTAGTACTTAAAGTTTTTAACCCTTTACAATTTAATCCTACAATTAAAAAGATTTATAAAAAGGGAAGAAGTTTCGACTCGCCGTAGGGTGCAAGCTCGAAGCACCTATCACCTTTGCCTCTGCTTTCACAACGCCAAGAGCAACCTCGAAGCACCTCATCCCCGCCACTAGTTGAGGCCAGCTTCGCCGAGAATCATCACAAATCTGCTGGACTCGACTTGCCGCCATGTTGCTCCTCCAACCCAGCCAAAGCGCCAATCGAGCGCTACAACAGCGGCATTGTGCTCCCCAACCGCCAGCGAGCTTTCCCAAGTTGATTCCACCGCCTGTGCAGCCTCCTCACCGCCAGTCCGCTAGGAGGAACTCATCGCCTTTCCAGCCTCCTCACCGCCGCAATCGGCCATCCCAGCGCCGCTGACGAGCTTTCCGACCTCCGTCGTGTCCTTTTCGGTCATAGCCGACGAACTTCGACACCGGAATCACCGCACCCGCTTTCAGCCTTGGTTCGGAGACTACACCCTCTGGCGGTCGAATCTTCTTCCTCCTTTTATTTTTTAATTCTTTTCAATTGTTAGGATCATATTGAAAAGGGTTAAAACTTTAAGTACTACTTTTGTAATTAAACCATAGAGTTAACATGTTTTTAAACGGTTTTTAACGGCAGTTCAAAAGTTAGATGACACTTCAGCTTCAAAATAAAGTTTGGTGTCAAATTGAGAGATTTCGAATACTTTAGTTGTATGTTTACCCATTTTCTCCATTTAATATATATATATATATATATATATATATATATATATATATATATATATATATATATATATATATATATATATGAACCTTTTTCATTCTTGAATATTAACTAAAGAGCAAGATGTATGGGCAACTGTAGGCCAAACTCCAAAATACCGAAACCCAAAAGTTCAACAGTAGCAAAAGCCTAAGCCGAATATAGAGATCCACCCAAAATAGCCGAGAAATAAAGTCTCATCACTAAATTGACCCAGACAATTTTAAAGCCCAAAGATACAACTAAACTTATTAAAATCAAGATCTAATATAACAGAGAAAAATGGTAATGGTGATCTGTTCTTACTATTTTTGGTGATTAATCAATCCTTGAATATAGTCTTATTTTTCAATTTGGAACCCTATGAACCAATTCTTTTCTATACCTTTCTTTTTAACCTTAATTAAATTGTCATCCTTCCTTTCTTGTTATGGCAATCACGGTCTCACTTTCGTTGTAGTCTGTGAAACTCAACGGGGTAACTTGTAGTTTCATTCAAAAGGTTACAACTTCTGTTGTTGGCCTCGGTAAAATCTATCCAGGCAGGGGAAGAAAATAATTGAAGAGTAGGGCCACCCATCCATCCATCCATATCAATATATATATGAAGGGTGGCGGTGGCGATTTGTCGGTAGGAAAACGTAGTGGTACTGTAATAGCAGTGACGGAATTGAAATAAAAATAGGGTTGTGTTCCCAGATTGAGCAACCAGGCATGGAGTGGGGGATTCGATTTGCAATGGTCCATTGAAGTTGTAGCACACAATGATTTCTTCCCTCAACCAAAAGTGGAGAAAAAGGTGTGATCTTGTCATGCCACTCTGAGCCTTTTGTCTATGAGATCTCACAACAAACCAAAACCAAGTGACACTTGTTAATAATAATGTTGATCCATTCAGAGAGACAACAAGGCATGGCAAAAGTGATCATGTGCATGCATGCATGCACTCAAACTAACTACCTAGGCTAGAAGAAAGAAAGGAGGTGGAAGAAGAAGGCATAACTGCAAAAATCCAATTTGGTTTTGCTGGGCAGGCAGGCCTTGAAAAGAGAAAAGCGCAAATTAAAGCAGGAAAAGAAAGAAAAACTTGCAAAATGGGATCCTCTAATATTCATTTTTTTCTTCTCCTTCTGATCTCCTTTCTTGACGGTGGTCCTGAGCATTTAACCAAATGATTAAAACTCCTAAAGATATGAGGTGAAGATTTTGTGTTCAGAATTTCGCAATTCCCAATTAATCAATCTCCTACTGGGTGTATTATAGAGATGTTGCGTTTGCAAAGGCGAGGAAAGGTTGCATGCGATGCCATGCCCATGCCACGCCCCAATGCTCATAATGATAATAGTATGCACTTTCCCACCACGAATCTTGCGTGCGTGCCCTGTTATTTATTGATTTCAAGGGAAATACATTTGGAAATATAAAGAAAAAATGTTCTTTTTTAAGGTGTGTTTCTTTGTGAAATAAAATGTAGAAAAGTGGAAATAAAATGTGAAAGGGAAACTGGGTTATGAGTGAGAATATTGAGAAATGTTGACGTGATCATTATTTAATTGATGCTTTATTGTTAGAAAATTTGGAAGAAGAACATGCCCTAATGAAGATGGGGTTAGGCGATCTTAATGAGTAGAGTTGTTATCTGATCTGCCAGACGAGTTGCATGTGTGCGATTTATTAATTACCGGTATCAGTTGAGCAGGTCGAGAGATTAAGCTAATTAATTAACAACTACTACTAGTATCAGTACAATCGGTTTACTCTTCAGATGAGATGCTTTATCAGTGCCACCAAATTATTTTTTATTTTTGAAAGGCAACCTCAAACCAAAATTAATAAGGGAGAAGAGATCTGCCTCTAATTAAGGAGGAGACATGGGCAACAAACGTTCTTACAACAGAGGAGAAAGAGAAAAGCAGAATTAAAACTAACACTATCTTAACACCTCAAGAGGGTTTAGAACCCATTCTGACCAGGAAAAAATTGACTTAGAACACCTGTTGGAGATCCAGAGAAAAGAAAGGAATTGAATGTCCGAAACAAAAGTGACCATCTGCTTCGAAGAGGGGTTGAAAATCGAGTTATTCCCCCTTGTCCATAAAGTCCAAGCAGTGATGCAAAAGAATAGCCCACCAACCTTTACGTTGAGGAGGAGAAAGATGACATAAATTACAATCTTCTGCTAAAAGGTCCTCCCGGCTGACGGAGAAGAAAGATCCCATTTGGCACAATTGAAAGATCTTGGGCCAAAGAGCAAAAGCTGTTGTGCAAGAAGAAATGACATGAGCAGTTTGCTCGAAACTGCAGCCGCAGGAAGTGCAACCTAAGTTGTCGAGATGCACTCCACGTCTTAAGAGTTGAACTTTTGAAGGAAGACAGTCCAGAGAAGCTCGCCAGAATAAGATGTATTTTTTTATCGGAATCCAGGAGTTCCAAGGAGTCACTGCATCAATCGATGGAGATTTGAGAAGAGCCGACTGAATGAGTTTGGTGATGGACGAAACAATGTACACACCAGACTTGTCCCAGCACCAGCGCCATGAATCCGAAGAATCTGCAAGGATAGAAACGTTTTCCAACAGTGCAGAGAACTCATAAAGTTCATTTAAAGTTCTACCAGTCAGGTCCCTCCTCTATCTCCAGACTCCATCCCACCACTCACCTCTATCTGACACTAGGCAACCTTCATCCAAGTTTAGAGCTGCGAGCCTAGAGAATTTTTCTTTTAAGCCAACTTCACCTAGACGTCCCTCCAGAACCTAACACTACTTCCATTTCCAACCTTCATATCGAACCCATTTGTAAGGTCAAACCCTTTCTTTTATAAATCCCGCCCAATTTTGAGAATACCCCCCCAAACTCCACTAGGAAGAACTCTATTAGTGAACCCACCCTCCTCACCATGAATAGACTTAATGATTTTCACCCAGAGAGACCTCCCCTCTATTGTAAACCGCCACCACCATTTTCCTAACAGAGCTTTGTTTTTTGTAGCGAGACTTCCCACATTAAGCCCACCCTTTTCCCGATCACTCATTATCCTATCCCACGACATTCACGGAATTTTCCTTCTCTCAGTGTCCCCCCCAGAAAAAATTCATACGAAGACTCTCAAGGATTTTTAAGGCTTTTTCAGGAGCACGGAATACTGAGAAGTAGAATAGGGGAAGGCTTCCCAGAACGGATTTCAACACTGTTAATTGGCCTCAAATCAAGATATTGTTACATTTCCACAAGGACAATTCCCACTGGAGCTTTTCGGAGACAATTTTCCATGATTCTACTTTTTGCATACTGTTACCAATTGTCATTCCCAGATAAGCAAAAGGGAGGCACCTTGCTCTGCAACCCACATAAGCAGAATGCTGCTCCACAACCGGAGGACTAATCCCAACACCAAAGAGGCAAGTCTTAGAGAGATTCATTGATAAACCCGAAATTGATTCGAATTTCTTGAGAAGACAAAGAAGATTTGTAAGGTTTCTCTTATCCCATTCACCAAAGAAGATTGTGTCATCTGCATATTGAAGATGAGTAATCTGAAGAGTCGAATTCCCAATTTGAACACCTCTAAAGATCCAAGCTTCCTTTGCTACCTCCATCATCACATTAATTACCCATTTCTTTATGTGATCGATGGTCATTAAACATCGACATCTAGCTTTGTTCAGATTAAAATACCACTACTCTGTCTAATCACCCCAGCTTATTATTCACTCATCCCACAGTTCATAAAATAATTTTGAGTTTTTTAATAAAAAATACTCAAATTAACATCGTTTTATCTACGTACATTATTATTCAGCAATTTTTCCAAAAGCAGACGTTTGTAAATAATTTGCATACAAAAAAATCGCATTATATTTAGAAATATTTTAACAACTTAAATTTATATATACATTAAATGTTGGTAATAACAAGTAATTATGTTCCCAAACATCTAGTATAGGGTAAAAGAAGACAAAACAAGTAATTATGTTCCCAAACATCTAGATGTTCCCAAACATCTAGTATAGGGTAAATTTATATATACATTAAATGTTGGTAATAACAAATAATTGTTTTAAAATATTTGGAATAGAAGAAGTATAGGGTAAAAGAGCTAGCAGATAAATTTAGAACCCTAAACCCCAAGCTATAGCCTCAGACAACTTTTCCATGCAGCTTATATTTGAGTATATATCTATATGAAACTTTTACATTATCACTCTCAATTTTTCGATACTCATTGATTTATACACGCAGTCAGTTGATAAGATTTTTTTGGGACAGATGATTAATAATTTAACGGTACTTAAATGTACATCTCTTTTCCATATAGAAGTGTGAATTTTAAGGCGATGAAAATAGAAAATAGGGATAAGTTACCAATTTAGTCGATGGTAATGGGATTTGTAAAAATAAAAAAATAAAAAAAAGGTAAGCAAATTAAAGCATCTAATCTTTATAGGATTCCAAATTCCAGGGATGGAGCACAAGGCTGCCCTGGCCATGCTTGCTTTGTCCCTCTAGCCAACCATTCCCCAGCTCACCAAATCATTGCATTGCATTGCATTGCATTGCATGCATCTTCCTTACTACTCTCTACACCATTCATCACCACCTTCTCATCTCTTCCCACTTCCACTACCACTACTCTAGTGAGTAATTTTCTTTTTCATCTTCTAATGGAAGGAGCAATTAAACAGACCACCTAAAGCTAAAAAAACACTAAATTGTAAAAACTACTACAAATTAATTACGTGTGCATCAAAGCCCAGTATCGATTTCGATGGCAGATTTACTACGTGGGGAGGACAAAGTTTACTGCGGCCCTTACTGCGGTTTGGGCCGCAGTAAGCCCATTTACGCAGTAAACGACGTGGTTGCTGGCGCAGTAAGGCCGCAGTAAATTTTTTTTTTAGGGTTTCGGTTCTCTTTTTCATCCGCCTCCTTCACATTTTTCTTCATTCTTCCATCTTCATCTTCATTCTTCCATCTTCATTCTTCTTCTTCATTCTTCCATCTTCATCTTCCCCTTCATCATCATCTTCATTCTTCTTCATCCTTCTTCTTCTTCTTCTTCTTCTTCTTCTTCTTCTTCTTCGAATTCTTCTGTTTCTTCTTCCTTTTCTTCTAGTTCTTCTTCTTCTTCTTCTTCTTCTTCTTCGAATTCTTCTTATTCTTCTTATTCTTCATCTTCGAATTCTTCCTCTTCTTCTTCTTCTTCTTCTTCTTCTTCTTCTTCTTCTTCTTCTTCTTCTTCTTCTTCTTCTTCTTCTTCTTCTTCTTCGAATTCTTCGAATTCTTCTTCCTTTTCTTCTTCTTCTTCTTCTTCTTCTTCTTCTTCTTCGAATTCTTCTTCTTCTTCTTCTTCTTCTTCTTCTTCGTCTTCCTCTTCTTCATTTTCAGGTTTTGAATTAATCCGGATGAACATTCATCCGGATTCGCCCATTTTTTTCAATTATTCAAACAGTTATCTGCGGCCATGGCAGCATGAGCCCGCAAAGCGACTTTGTCCGCGCGCGCCGACGCCGCATGAAGTTCAAATCGGGCATTTTAATCGCGGCGTTCATCGCCACATGCCACTACCACTCGTATTGAGTCCGCATTTCAAACTAATGCGCAGCAATGCAGCCACCTAAAGCATCTGCTTCTACGTTGTGATTTATGAATTACAAGGTCATGTTAATTATACCACAAATCTAATTTAATTAAACTATACTATGAATCTGTGATGGAGATCTAGATGGAGGATTTGCAGATAATAAAACTCGGTGGGCTGACAGTATTACGCTTACCATTTATACAACTATACTTCGAAAGGTAATTGGCCGGCGATTAAATAATCACACTATTTTATTTAATTCCCTCCATTGAAGTTTATATATATATATATATATATATATACACACACACACACACACACACACACACACACACTGGCCTATTCCTCAATCCTCCCCCAGATTCAGGTATATTGGACTACTATTTTAATACACCACTTGACCATTGCTTCATCGTCTTGTCTCATTGAAATACATATGTATACTTACACATGCTATTTTGAATTATATATCCTAAAATTCCAAAGGAAGATTATAAAGGGAAACAATTGTATATGCTTGTGTTGTTAGCGCAGGTGCGTATAAATAAATATGTCAACATACGACCTCGTTGATAAGGGGGGTTTAGTGTTTGCAAATTGCAGCAGTAGTTGTAGACTTGTAGCTGTACATTAAAACCTTCATTATCTAACAATCTAGAATATAAATTCGTTTTTTTTTTGCATAGATATAGTAAAGTGTGCACACCTTAACTTATGTTAAAGTGTGGGTAAACTCTACTTTTAGTCTCATACCTTTCCGATTTATCCTACTCATGTCTCATTTTAAGAATTCGTGATGGAAGGTGAATGTAGATGAGGGTGTCTAAGGGAAAGTTAAACTATTTGGGTAAAAATTTTAAAATTGTATAAAATTAGGGTTAGTTGAAAATTAAGAAAATGGTAATTTGGTAAATTAATTAACTTAACGGTTTATTTAATGCAAAAATAGACGGAAGGACCACAAATGAAACAATAACCAAAGCTAAGGGACTTGGATGACACGAATTCTTAAAATGAGATTTGAGTAGGACAAAACGAAAAGGTAATGGACTAAAAGTAGAGTTTACCCGTTAAAGTGTGCACCACAAGGATAAGGAAGGAGGAAAGAGCCGACAGAAGTGATAAGTTCAACAATTTGTAATTAATGGATAAGGTGCAAACTTTATCCTAAACCAATTCGATATGGTCTATGAAGATATTTTTTTAGAATTTTTATATATCAAAAAATAATATAGATAAATTAAAGTCAAATAAACATCGAAAGTCAATCGTTTAAAAAATTTAGTGACCGAGAAAGTATTTGGGAAAATTACCAAAAATCTCATGAGGATTGGGGAAATATTCAACTTCAACCTCTATTTTTTATAATCTATAGAAATCTCCATTATCCGCCACTTCGGATAGTTTAACTCTTAAACTTGTTGGAATTCTTGGTGCACCAAGCCCTTTTGAGATAATGCTTGAGCTCATCTCAGCTGGAGGAAAACTAAAAGTGGTTTCCCTCGGCTCATCTCCACTAGAAGTAGCTGGACATAGCTCAAGTCACCTTAAGTTAGTTCAATGAGCTCAACTTGAGCTCACACTAGCCGAATGTAGGTAGACTTCACTCAACTCTAACTCAAGTTAGCTAGAAGTAGCTAACACTAGCTCAAGTTGACTAGAAATAATCAACTTCAGCTCATGGTAGCTAAAAGTAGCAACTCTCAGCTCAAGACAGCTAACTCTAGCTCATGTTGACTAGAAGTAGTCAACTTGAGCTCAAATGAGTTAGTCTTGATGGAGAAGTGAGTTTCTGCTCAAGGTGAGCTGAAATGAGTTCTATGGAACTCAACTATGTGAATTGTGGCTATATGGGACATTTGTGATGTTTCATGAGTAGTAACTACCTATTAGCATCCTTTTATACACATAAGGATATTTTGGTAAAAGGACATGGCTTTGGCAATTGAGGTGCATGGTGTATGGTATATGCACCCTAGTACATGTGTGCACATCCCTTGGAAATTACCAAGGCATGAACAGCCATGAGAGAACCTCATTTGCCGAAATGGTGCCAATTGGAAGGCACCCTTTCGGATTTGAGGGGTGGTTACCAAGCCTTAAGGCTTGTCTATGCACATGGGATGAATAACCACCCTCAAGGCCGAAAGTATGTGTATTTTCAGCCAAGAGGAGGTTATTTTCTCCCTTGTAACTTCCTACATCTTCTATAAATAGATAATAATCTGCCACAATTCAAGAGACTTCAATCCGAAACTTCTTCTCTCTTTCTCTCTTACTTTGGCCGAATTATTCAAGCTTTCTATAGAGCATTTTGGGTGAACTTCTTTTGTGTCCATTCAACACAAAATCACCCTTACAATATCACATGCAATCGGTTCTTATACAACAACTCGAAGACTTGAAGATTGAAGAGCAATCCGCCACAAACTTGGATAATACATTTTTAAGGAGTAAAGAACAAATTCTTTTGGCTGTTTTTCCAATATGTAAGGTACGTCTCTTTCTTCCTTCCCTTCTTCCTCCTCCTCCTCTTTCTTCTTTGTGAAAGTGGAGAGACATGATTACGATGAAACACATCATGCTGTCAGAATCTCTAAATTTACAAAACTTTTAGGGTTAATTACTCAATTACACTAAAAGTGCTTCAACACTTTCAACTCTAATAATTCTAGCTCATACACCTACAATACACATCTATCAATGCACTAGCAATCCGCCACCCACCTCTCCCACCGGCCCTCACTCTCACTACTAGGGTTGTAAATGAGCCGAGCCGTTATTGGACTTACTCGAACGCGAAATCGGTTCGTGTGTTATTGAATAATATATTATCGAGCTTCGAGCTCGAGTTCGAGCAAAGTTCAAGGCTCGATAATATTATCGGGTGGTCGAGCGTCGAAACCGCCAAAAATAATTCTGGTCTCACTATCAACTCAAAATAAGTTAATTTGTGTATAATGGTGAAAACCGGGTCGAATCCCAAGGAAAATCTTTGAATTAAAGCTTATAAGAAATTAACTGAAATAAAAGGTCAGAGGTGTTTTTTTGTCGAATTAAATGTTAAAAGAAATCAGCTGCGAATTAAACGAATTAATCAAATACTAAAAACGCTCAACCTAGGGTTGATTATCCACTCTAAATAGATGATTGATCATCGAAACAAATATTTCTTTAATTCAAGCAAATAAACCGGATTCCACATAAAGCTAGAAAGAATCCAAATAATTCATCGATAAATTAATCAGAACAAGCGACTAATTAATTCCTTAATTCCAAGCAAATAGATATTGAGAAGCAATTTCTGATCAACCTAGAGCTATCATGAAAAACAATGATCGAATTGTTTATTCCAAGTAACCACCTAGAGAAGCTAGTATGATTTAACTTGCTCTATTTCTTCTATATGAATTAACAAGAAATTTACCAAATTCCAATTAATCCACTTACTTCTAATAAATTCTTTCACACAAGCGGTTAAAGAATTAAAGCATAATCACAATTTCATAACCAATCCTACAAGCGAGAATTAGAAAATCAATTGCAATAATTAAGTACTAAGAAGGAATAGATACTTGAAAATTAAAGAAACTTATAGCTCAAAATTAATTCTCACAACCAAGAGTTTGGAAATAGAAATCTACCCTAGACCAAGCTGAGAAAACTACTCATACATGTTTAGTGCAAAACGTAGAGAAAAACAAAATTGAAAGTTAAGGCATTTTCGATCACGGTTTCTGCCCGTACTTATAACATTGCAACATCCAACTCCAACTAGGACTATACTGAGATTGTGGTTGAATTGTTATACCTTCACCCATTTGTAATAGGACTCCAATTAATTTGCTTGTTACCACCGGCTCTGTTCTTCCCAGCTCCTCACAGACATTTCATCAAACATGTTGTATGCGTCAACTTCTAACAAAGTCAAAAATCTTTCGGAGATCACCTCTTGACTAGTTTCAGAAACCAGAAATTGAGCTCACTTGCTCGCTCACAAATCAACATAAAATTGGCCAAGTATATGAATTGTTCCTTCAACCTGCAGCTCATTCAATCAACTAGCTAATTAGTACATCTCCACCCTTTTGCTCACCACATGGCGCATCCTTTTTCTGCAATGAATAAGATTTATCTGATCCTTCTATGCCATGGAAACAAGTTCTAGTTTGTTAGAGGGATCCGTTAAGGAAGTGAGAAAAATGATGTAGAACTCAAACCCAATTTTAATCTGACTTCAAATTGCAACTACAGACCACAGACTCATCTTACTTCTCAATTTTCGAATAAGTCTAACTCCTGGCCTTAAAGTTAGGGAAAACTTATTAAAATAGCTAAAGTTAAGGAAAATATACTCAACAATTATCAACTTGTCTAAAAAATTATCAGCATTAGTACTAAACACCAAATGGGTGAAATCAAGTCACCATCCCATGTGTCTTGCCACATCTGCTGCACCTAGACTAAGGTAGGTAGGCTAGCAATATCAGAAACAACAAGAAATACATCACCGAAGTGTTTAGGAAGATACTTGATCCACTAACTTCTTTTAAAGTTCAAATTTTGAGGCAAATATTTACAAAAATAAAAATTTTAAAATTTTTTCAAAAAATATATTTAAAAAACAATATTGTAAGTTATACTATGGATAAGGATATGAATTATTTAATTTTAAATATATAATAATTATTGAAAAAATTATAATTAAATATTATAAAACAACAAAAATAAATAAATAATTTAAGAATAGAGGGAGGAATTAATTTTAGAGAAATGTTAACAGGTGCCTTCAGAGCATTTCTTAAGGTGAGTTTATTTCCTTTTATTGCACTTCTCTATATGTGCAATAATTGTAATGATTCAAAATAAGGAAATAAAATATTAGATTCGATATAGAAAAATGAAATAAAAGTACCCTTAAGAAGTGCCCCCGAGGACACCCATTAACAAGACCGTTAATTTTATGCTTCATGTCTAATAACCTTGACATAAGGCGTAATGTGTCAATTACGAAAATCGTTAGTTGTTGATAACGTATCGCGATTTGGAGGGGACCATCTTACTCAAGAAATTACTAACTTGTACCTCGTCATGATCAACAAATAAATTATTTGTATTTCAAGTAACCATGATATCTCAATAAACCTATAATAATAATACCTACCGATAATTACAAGAGAAAGGGCAATATGAAAAAAATGAAAAATGTACTAACGCAGTACATCAATTTGATCCGTTTCTTGGTTTTTAATATACACCAATTCAAATTAATTAACTGGTAAGACCACTCAACTCATGGTCATGAAAAATAAGATTCTCTCCGTCCTCGAAAAATCAGACACATTTTCTTTTTGTACTGTCTCTGAAAAATTGCTCACTTTCCTTAAAAGCGAAACTTCTCACTCTCAAAGCTTACTAAACTATCCTCACTTTATCTTTACTTTTTCTACCTCATTTTTGTACACTCTCAACTAAGGCAATTAAGTAAACATATACAAACATCTTACATTCACCTTAATCTCGTATTTAAACAAATCTACAAATCTTTCGGGGACGGAGGGAATAGTAAATAGTAGGTGGTGGAAATTAAGGTGGCTATAAAAGGAGTGTAGCCCAGCTCACAACCCTTCCCTGCCTCTTCTTTTTGCTTCTCCTCTCATCTCACTCACCCAGCAGCACAAAGCCCTAGAAATAAGAATTCTTCTTCTTCTTCTTCTTCTTCAGATTAAATTAGGTGTTGTGTAAAATGGGGAATTGCCAAGCCATAGATGCAGCAACGTTGGTGATCCAGCACCCATGTGGGAAGGTTGACAAGTTGTTCCTTCCTGTTAGTGCTAGTGAAGTGATGAAGATGAATCCTGGTCACTATGTGGCTCTGCTCATCTCCACCACACTCTACAACCACTCCTCCAACAGTACTGATGATCATCACAAAGATGCTAAACAACCTGTTGCTGGTCCTGTTCGGTTGACAAGGATCAAGCTTCTCCGCCCCACTGATACCCTCCTGCTTGGCCAAGTTTACAGGCTCATCACCACTCAAGGTCTGCTTAACTTTTGCCTTCTCTTCTCTACTGTATCATTTGGTTCCTGGCCGGGTTGTGTTCTGATTTGGGGTTTGTTTGTGTGGATTATTAATTTTAGAGGTCATGAAAGGGTTGTTGGCGAAGAAGCATGCAAAGGTGAAGAAGATCAGGCAGCAAGATGATGAGAAGGAGAATATTGGAGATCAGAAGAGAGCAGTAGCAAGATCTCACCTTGACAAGGATGATGATAATAATAATAATAAGGTACTGATCCTCCTATAATACTCAAAGTTTGCATCTTTTTCCTTTTTCAATGCCTGCCACTGAGTGTTGAGAGAAACTCACCATTTCTAGTTAATTAAATTGAGGATTAATTATTAATTTGCAGGTGAAGAAGCAAGAGAAACACAGGCAAAGAGCAGCAACAGCCCCTGCAGCTTCCAGATCAAAGACATGGCAGCCCTCACTACTCAGCATTTCAGAGGCTACAAGTTGATAGTAGTAATAAGTATTAATTTGGGATCATGATATCACTTTGTATGTAGCTGCTGAATTAATCCAGGCAAAGAGAGCGAGAGAGATGGGGGATTACAGAAAGATTTACAATAAATCTTCTCCAAGATCGAAAAAGAGCAACATTTTGTGAGGGAGATGATGAGTGGCATCAGGCATGGCATGATGATGATGATGATGTATCCAATTTTCTTTAGATCCAACCCCAGATCTTATGGCAGCACTTCCCATCATGCATATTTTTGTAAATTCAATGGTGACTTATTAAACGAAGCTGTAATTAATTAAGCACTTTTCCATGAGAGAGAGAGAGAGAGAGCAGGATTTTGTTCCTTAGAATTAAAATCAAGTCTTTTGTATTTGCAAGCTAACAATTAAGAAAGATTAATAGTCCAATCAAATTTTGATGATGTAGCTCAGGGAAGTAACAGCTTGTACGGTTACATAACATCCTTTTGGGAACAACATTTGATGTTGAAATTATCTGTGATCAGTATTCCTCATGACGCTAAAAACTGAAGGATGTCAATGTTGATTTCGAAGTAATCTAGCGGTAACTGGTAAACTGTACCATAGTCATGTTACTTAAACTATTGTCTTAAACTATTGTGTCACTATTCTTCTGTTTTAATTTTTTGTTTCAATAAAATTATGTTTTTCAAATTTTTTTTAATTCTTTGTCCTCTTTCATCCAACATCCGTTGAGTTTAACGGATTTTAGGGAAAAATAATTTAGCAATTCAACTTTTTTGAAAAAATCATTCACACCCTAAGTTTTAAACCCAAACGTTTAGGCACACACCTAACAATTATAAACTTAACATTTTTACTAAAAAGTTTCACTTCACATTCACTCACAACACCCGCCGGACCACCTCTGACAACTGTCGGAAAATCAAAAATGGAGAAAATTATACACCGGATCGTAGATCGGGGCTCAGACTCTCTGTATCTCGGCCTAGGGCCTGCCTGTGGCCAAGATCTGGCGGCCCTAGACCGATATATGACGAGCCCGAGTCCTGATCTACGATCCAGTGTACTATTTTCTCCGAAATTTGGATTTTTCGGTGGTGGTCAGGGGTGGTCCGGCGGTGGTGCGGTGATTGTTGTGACTGAATGTAAAGTTTGGAAACTTTTGGGTAAAAATGTTAAGTTTATAATTATTGGGTGTGTATCTAAATGTTTAGGTTTAAAACTTAACATGTAAAATATTTTTCCAAAAATGTTGAATTGCTAACATTATTATTTTTCTTAAAGTCCGTTAAACTTAACGGATGTTGGATGAAAATTGACCACAAATTTAAAATGTTGAAAAACATGACTCTATTGGGACAAAAGGTTAAAACAGGACCCCGGTAAAACAATAAATAAAGTTACAAAACTATAAGTGCACTTTACGTAATACTCCTCCAAA
Source organism: Stellera chamaejasme (assembly GCA_024586325.1). NCBI lineage: Eukaryota > Viridiplantae > Streptophyta > Magnoliopsida > Malvales > Thymelaeaceae > Stellera > Stellera chamaejasme. Next base: position 3,036,877 of record CM044982.1, on the reverse strand, counting down.
AAGTTAGACCATTTAATATTTTAAGGGTTAATGTTTGATCCAAGTTTTAATAAAAATAAACAATAAAAAAAGTAAGAAAATATATATTTAGAAAACTTTGATTTTATTATACAGTTTAAATATTTAATTTTTTCAATATTTAAACATTCATAAAAAAAATTATAGATTAAATATCGAAGGACTATTAAAATAAATGATTAACTTTTGGGCGACAGACGGAGTAATAAAAGTCTACTATCAACCGTGTGGTTTATGCTCCTTCCATATATTTGACTCTTGAAGTTTCAAAATATTGCACCGTTTCTTATACTCCTTTAATTTCGTAATAATTGTTCGGTTTGAATTTTATAATTATGTTTGGCTCATTTATTAATTAAAAAGAATTTATTTAAAAAATATATTTAAAAATTAGATATATTAAAATAACATATACGTAGATTATATAAAGTATTTAACTTTATATGTCAACGTATTAAAAAATAAATAAATTATAGATTAAATAATAAATATAAAATGAAATAATTTTTATGAGTGCATTATTACCAATTTCCTCTTCTTAATACTAGCATCATTATTCACATTTATATTCATGCGGTTACATTTTTATCTCCATTTTCTGCTTTTATGAAAAATTTCGTAACTCTTGATATAGTGAAATTAATTATTTTGAGATGGAGAGAATACTGACAAATAGGTAGAGTTATTTGCATTGTATAATATTGTAGGCCTTAGATGTACCATTGGCCTATATGGGAGGGAAGATCAAGACCAACAGTACTAGGTGGGGGTCACATTTCACTTCTTCTGATTTGAAACAGTATTCTTAAGTTGAAAGTCACTCTTGCAAGGCATAACCAAACGGGAAATAAACAAATAATAAATAATAATAATTTTATAAATTAACAAATTAGCCCAGTGGTCCCTGATGACACAACAATGAGACTAATGTCTTGATGACACAACAATGAGACTAATGTCTCCAGACCATTGGATTAGATTGGATTGGATAAATTGTTGGATGTTCCATTCCAAAGCACACATCAATTTGTGAGATCCCATCAAATCACCCATTTTCTTACCCTTCAACTGTTGCAGAAGTGCCAGCGCAGGAACCCCATTCCATTTGTGTGCAATAAGCTCCTTGTACAAACACAATTTCCACTCAAATATTTGTGGGGGTTAATTATAAATGTTTAGCCCAACGGTAACTTATAATGGGTATAAGGACCTTTTTCGATTTATAGAAACGTGGATAGAGATTACTGCACTTACCAACTTTTGGGGATAAATTTATTGGCACTGCGCATTTATTTTTTTCCCCTTTTCCTTCTAAAAAATACTATATTTTAAGGCTACCAGCAATGGCAAATGAATTAAAAGGTGCGGGACATGCTAGAAAAATAGAACAAAAAATACTTGTAATCATTAGGTGTACTCCAATTTTGACTTATACAAAGCCATAGTACCAATAATTTTAGATGCATTAAAAGCATAGGAATCTTCCTATGACCAATGCTTTTCTATTTCTCAAAAAATCAATATCTGTAGCCAATGCCAAAAGCAAGAAGCGTGGCATATGAGAACAGCTTCTAAAGCCAAAGTTGTTGGTATCAATCACAAGCTTGCTTGCTTTTAAATAAAAACAAAGAAATGTAAAAGAAAGAAAGAGGAAATGCTGTTGCACTTGATACAAACTTTTAGTATTTGAGTGAGACAACTCCCAGCAACTCACAGATGGGAATTTCTTCAAGTATCAACAAAGGAAAATAAAACCAACTTGGTTTGTACTGTGTGGTTGTGTTACAGATATGAATCTTCAAATCCATTTCCCATGGAGAAAGAAACACCACAGGATTCATACCCTGTGGGCCAGCAAATCTCTTTCCATCTTCCACCAAATTTATAGCCTGAACAGAATTTGGTCCTCAATCATTTACTGCAATAGAAAAAGGCACTGTGGGGGCAGTAGAGGAACCTCCCAAGTAATGGTGGAGCTTTTGATAAGGTGTATAATAAATTGCACCTAATGGTTGCTTAGGACCCTCCATTGAAGGGCATTCCACAGAAGGGGCATGCATGGTCACTAGAGTTATCATGAGTTTGACTGCAAATTTAGTGGCCACATGAATTAAACTAACATTGCTTGTGTGGGGAGTATGAAAGAATCTATTCCTTCTCATCATTGTTACAGCAGCAGCAGGCTCCCTCTTTAGAAGTGCTATTTCAGCAGCAATCATTCTACAGGAATAACAAAAGAAATACTAGATAGAACAGCAGAAGAGATGAAGCTGCACGTCTTACTTGAAAGAAAAAGCAATGTATTAGTAAACGATATAAATAAAGTTCATCTTTCTTAACCATTTGACCAGGATAACAGCCTGTTACTCATTTGATAAATTGTATGACAAAAACTGCAGAATAAAAAGATGGTCATTTCTCTGAGTGGGTGTAAAAAATATTATCATACAATAAAAATCACTAGAGAATGTTACCGTGCAATTGAAATTAAGATTGAGACTGTTACCGTGCTATTAGTCTGGTATTAGAACTTGATTGATGTTATTCCTTCAGTAGCTTTCACACACGAAAAACAATAAAATAACGATTGAAGCCTGCAGAAGAAAATTGATGGAAAACGACTGAAGTGGAATGCATTTATTGTTGATTAATAAAATTAAAACGGCGAGTATTACCATTTTTTTGTGGACGAAAATATAAATAATTAATAGGGGACAGATGATTGATGAAAACGAATCTCCATCTAAACATCGGAAATTCAATTACTTTTATCTTTGGAGCAACCTTTCAATTTCAAATTAGAAGAAAAATCTAAAGCAAGAATCTGGAGAGAAGAAAATAAAAGGAAAAAAAGAGAGCAAAATACAGTTCTTATTATTGTAATAAGAAATGCAAAACATTGTTGCAGAAACGGAGCGGTAGCATTATAACGCATCAACTTGCGGGCTACTCTTGTTTCCTAGCCTCTTCCCTCATCACTGCTTTGACATAAATTTCATAGCAACAACCTGAAAAATACAGGATATAGCAAGAACACGAGGTCTCAGAAAGAGCAGCCAGTGAACGTATAAATGTATTGTTGCAGTAAAGTTGGGAGGTTTGGATCAAACAAAACTTTCACAAACATGTTTAGAATGGGAGGCCATTTACAGGGAGTCAAAAATCTCTAAGAAGTTACAACTTACAAGACACCAGTTTTCCAAAGTTTCCTTTTACCATTTACAGAAGTAATTCCAACATAGATTAGGTCCCAAAGGTTGTAGGTTTTGCTGAAATAAATGTATGTACCAACAGCTCAAGAATAGGCTACTAGTTTAACAAATTGGTAACTGCAAAGCATGACATCCAAGAAAGAAAATTAAAGCAGTCATCTGAAGCAATGGAAGGTGGGAAGAGGGCTTTTCCGAAATTCAAAGGATTGGAGTTGCACCATGTTTAATGATTTCCTGAAATGTCTACTGTAGCACCAAGAGTTGCTTGCAATTGTGTCATGTCATCAAATGCCAGTCTTTGCTATGAAGGTTTGTTGAGAGATATAGACAGGTTTGAACAATTTATTGCAACTGTAAGTGTGAACTGAGTATTTCCAAAGTCAAGGAAAGACAGCGTGAAAGATGAATTCTTGTTTAGACGGCTGATGAACCTAGTGTTTAACTTATCAAGTTGAGGAGAGCTCATGAATCTTCAGGATGGATTAACAACCACCAGAAAAGGTCAACCAGGTGAGGGCATATAGCCAATAAAATCCAAGCGCTTCCACTAAAGAAGAAAAGAGTCTATTTGAGAAGGTTAGTTCCAAATGACATACAGGTTTCATACTGAAGTGACATACTGTGTTGCTGATGCAGACTCGAAGATTTTGAAAGGATTCAAAATAATTAAAACTGAAGTCATATGACATGATGTCAGAGGCTGTAGCTGCCAAGTCATGAAACTACGCTGACGTTCTTAACTATGAGGTCACCAGAACACAAAGATTGAGAGTTAGGAAATGAAGCACAATGTCACTTGAATCACAAAACCAAAACTGAGAACCCAGATCAGAGTCCAACAAAGCTAAGATGGCTGGCTGATTGGTGATTGATGGAAGAGTATATTACTGAAATGAAGCTAAGATGGCTGGCTGATTGGTGATTGTCTGACTAGCTAGTGAATGCTATAATAAACGCACAAAACCAAAACTGAGAACCCAAATCAGAGTCCAACAAAGCTAAGATGGCTGGCTGATTGGTGATTGATGGAAGAGTATATTACTGAATCATAGCTATGCTAATGCTATAATAAACAGCTAAAGTACGTGACTAAAGAAAATTGGCCACTGGATGGCATAGTAGCTTTGCTACCAATTCAAGTGGGCACAACAGTTTTTTTGGTAAATCACATCAAGGGCTAAATACCTATATAGCCAATTTGAAATCTAACTAATACACTCCTAATTCAAGCCATGAGCTAGACTTGCTCTTTTCCCCCTAAACATGAGTAGAATAACTACATTTCATAGCCTGGCATGGAGGCCCTTAAAGATTGTTTCAATAACTAAGAAACATAAACACAAATTCCAGATAGTCCTTCCTATGTCCAACTAGAAGCAAGACAATTAAAGTTCCATATATTTATCAAAAATCATTAAGTAAAACTAGCTATTTGCAAGAGAACATGGAGATGCGCAGTTCTCCTAACATGCATGACCTTTGATGCTGGAAAACTTTTTGAGCCTCCAAATTAATTTTCATTTGATCCCAAAAGCTGTTAAAATCATGCCAATCAGTATTTGTAAGAGCTTATGAGATTCCAAGGTTCAGTGCATGGCGAAACGATCTCTATTAAGTAACAGAAAAAAGTGAACATAAAGGCTTGATAAAAAGAGGGCAAATGGATTTAAATAAAGAGCCGTAAAAATAGGAACTTGCAATTAGTCTTGTTTTCAAGAGGGTTCCAGATTTCTTTTTTAACTATGCAATGTGGACATCCCAAAAACTGACAACATGTTTATCCACATGTGCTTCGCACTTTAGAAAGGGGACTGAAGTAATAAAGACTACGCATAGGCAAGCGCTCTATGTTTAACTAGAAAGGGTAACATCCAAAAATATACTGTAATAACTTTTCAATACTTTCGGTTTACTGATTATGCACAGCATTGTCATGACCTGGAGTGTTTTATTAGCCATGCATTCGTCAATAAAGGATATCTTGAATAATGCATGCATGGTTTCATATATTCAAGTGACTATGCTATCATTTCTATATAATGTGTTAGCATGCATCAGAGACACTGTAGAAACTAACTGAAGAGAAAATGACGGAACCGACTCATAAAAAATGATGGATACCCTGAGATTATTGTAGGCAGATTGCAGCACTAGGCTGTGCACGTAAGCTAATTGAGTGATAGAGTTTCACACTTAACAAACAGCTCATTGGATCTCTGAAAAAAGTCCCAGAGACTGAGCAGCCAGAAAGTGAGAATGCAGAAGTTACACAATCCTGAACTTCTGTTGCAGTTGCAGATGCTTTAAGGCTTTAGATTTACCAGTGTGTGATGTAACTTTGCAAGGCCATTACAACTTTTTAAAGACGAGCCTTGATAGAAGGTTAGTATAATGCAGTATCAAGGACTAGCCAGCGTTTAATGTTAAAAGAGAAATGAAAGATGAGAGACCAACCTTGGTACAAGGTTAGGATTAAAAAGTATAGAAACCAATCCAAAAGAACAAATCCAAGGAGTTGCATGGTACACAATTTTCCTTTTTTCCCTTCCCCTTTCAAACGTACCTTTCATTTTTTTTTTTGTTTTTTGTTTTTTTGCTTCCCTTGGAGAATAGGTAAACGGTTTAGGCAAATTAAGCTTTGGAAGAAAAGCTCTGACATGTTTTTGGTGTAAATTATAAGATGAAAAGTTGGGAGACCGTGGAACAAGTAAAATCTATGTGCCTCGGCCAAATTAGAACTATTATCCAAAACAAAGATTAACCAGGCCTAAGCTGAAGCAAGGCATCTTGAAATATTTTACTATGAAAAGAATTCATTAAGAGGGAATAAGGAGATAAAATCAGTGGCGATAGAGGAAGAACTAGCACACCTGCTACAACAATGATAGTGAGAACGTCTCCAAATCTTTTCAGTTTATACACGCTCTTCTTGTGGGATTTGAATCGCCTAAGAGCTGGGTCATCAGCCAAAAGCTGCAAGGAATTCAATTGAAAATGGAATACTTTTAGGAAACAGTTCCAATACGTTTAATCCCAACGAATATCTTTAGCAAACTATAGCCAAGACCATGAAGACAGCGCAATCGAATATATCAACATTTTCTGATTCCTTGATCGATCAAGTTGATAGAGAAACAAAAGGGTGCACGCCAAAAGGTAAAACATAGAGAGAACACAAAACTACAACAACAAATCATGAGGAATGGGATAAAAAATTCGGAGAAAATAGGAAATCAAACTCTTACAGCTTTCTCACGAGCCCCTAGCTCAACGTGGAATTGACGAGTGGAGCGAGCGAGCGAATCATCCGATTTCTGGTTCAGAAATAAAGGGATTGATTAGGAAGGGAGCTAGCTTGAAAGACACATAAAAGATACGACTGAAAACACAGAGCAGCGTTGGTTCTTCAATTACCTGGAGATGAGATCGGAAGTGAGAAGCGAGGTTGGATTTGCTCAGTAGGAAGGCCATGGCTGTCGCAAGAGCAAGAGCTTGGGAATGTGACGCAGTGAGTAAACGAGGCGGGGATGTTTTTCAGCCTGTATGTATGTAACTGGATTGGACTGAATTTGCGAAACTTGGGTCGTCCCGGCCCGGCCCAGCCCATTGGGGTATTTGATTTTACACAAGGCCCATTTCAATTTTGAGACACTGGTCGCTCGCCCCAAATCTGAAATACTTCAAGTTGATTTTAATTCATATACCGTTTGATTCATAGTATCATTAGTCAACCAATCAAACTTTTTGAAATGTAAAGATTTATTTTTGAACTTTTCATCAAAATCATTTTTACTTGAAAATTTCACTGCATTATTAAATGGAGTGATGATGGGCGTGTTCTTTTTAATAAATATATATATATATATATATATATATATATATTGTTTATAATAGTTGGATTTCAGATTAATTATTAATGCGATAGAAGAGAATGGGTATGAGAGTTAGGTCCCATGCATGGAAGGGCTTTCATTTGGAACTTCCTTGTTCAATACTCAATGGCTGATTACTTCTCTTTGGGTGCATAAATAGATGTCGACTGCCGCATGCTGTTGTTACTTGTCATTCCTTGTTCAATACTCATGTTATGTATTAGCTAACATAACAATGATAAAACGCAAAAGGAATTGAAAAAAAGTTTTGATGAATGGAGTGATTATAGTTGGCGGGAAAGCTATTAAAATGAATTTCAAAACTTGAAATAAAGATTTTTTTTAATATAAACTGGTAAATAAAGAAAATTTACACTACCACCACCCGTGTAACGGATGTAAATCCAATCCCAAAGAATGAAATAAAACCATGAGTTAGTTAGTCAGAGGAATAAATAAAATTATATTTCATCCATTTTATTCATGTTGTCTCATTCTTTACACATTTTATAAATGACAATGAACCGCATGAATGAGAATAACGATCAATATCATTTGTCCCCCTTTAATGTGTTCTCATTGTATCCACTAACATAATTAAGTTGTGATTAATCTTGTGAATAAAACAAAGGCCCAAATAATAGATTACTATCCTGAACTATTTTGACTCGGTGATGAAAGAGTCTGAATTATGACTTGTTCTGACTCGTACCTTGAACTATGAGATTGATGCACTTTAGGCCTTCAAATCGGTTAACTCGACACTTGGACTTAACTGACGTTAAAAAAAACGTTAGTCAGATTTAAATAGTCCCTAAACTATTTTGATTTGTTCATTAAAGCCAAAAACTTCTAGCATTGAACAACCTTACCATTATCTTCCCCTCATCCCTACATTCTGCATCTGTTCTTCAACCAACATGCCTCCACCTCTCACCTAATTCAACACCGCCTGCTTCCAGCCACCAAAATCTCTCAGCCTGGCGTCCCGACCACGGTGAGAAACAACCGAACGTTTTGTCGTTCTACTCGCCAAGTTGGAGCAAGTCCAACTTAATCCTATCAAACTACTCACCAATCAGCCGCCCTAGAGCAATAGATCTGTCACCGACCACCACATGTGCTCCCATCGTCGATTTGAGAGACATAGTTCCGGTTGCAGCTCGCAGAGTCACTAGTTGCTCAGAATCTCATATCGTGTTCGACCGGCCTCTGCAAGCCGCACGTCCTCTCGCTAGTGTTGTTTTCGTGCTAAGCTACTAATTTGAGTTTTCGTCTCTGCTTGTACGATGATGTATATATGGCTTTGCATGTGTTTTTTGCTGGTAAAATAGATATATTTAAAAGGCGACCTTTTTACTCAAAAGCTTCCGCGCTTATCTGTACGATTTTGCTTTATCATTTTTAATAAAACAAAAAAATAATTCCTGAATAAGAAAAAAAACTAATCTGAAATTGAACGGAGGAGCTGGTACACAATGGTTAGCTTTGTGGTTGAGGTGGTAGAACGGATACAGGAAATGGTGAAATAAGTGATAGAGCATAGTCCAGCATGAATAGGGAAGTAGAGAAACAGAGTCCAAGGTGAAGTGGGAATGAAGGGAGACACAATCAGTGAAGGTGATTAGGTAACCCACATAAAGGAAGGAGAGAGTAAAAGTTGGAGTATTTAAGGGTAATATGGTAAATGTGTTGAAAGTTGCTGAAAAAGAAAACGTTTCAAAAATTTAGGGACAACTAAAAGTAAAGTGTTTCAAAAATTTTGGGACGGAGAAATATATATTAGATACTTTGACACTGGCAAAACAAATGAGATAATCTTTTGCGAACAGAGGAATATTTACTATAGCATGTAGAGATATTTTTCTTAAACAAATTTTTTCAATTTTTCTCAAGAGACTGGTTTCTTATTTAATTATGAAACTTTTATAAAACAATAAAAATATACGAAGTATATGTTATTCACAAAATTAGAAATATGTGGAGTATATGAACTTTTTTGGGTCAATTCATGGTACATATGAAAATAAGAAAGATAAAATTATTACACTTTTCATTGTTTCGGAGCAATCTGGAAAGTGCTAAAAGTTAGATGGCTTCATATGTGATTTCTCTTTGTTTCTTAGTTAGTCAACTAACAGCAGTTAGGTCAAAGGTCTAAAGTGCACCGATCTCATAGTTCAGGATACGAGTCAGAATAAGTCATAATTCAGACCCTTTCATCACCGAGTTAAAATAGTTCAGGGTAGTAATCTATAATTTGGCCTAAAACAAAACTGGAGTCCAGTTTGTTTGTGTCGTGCTTGCCTGCCTGCCTTCACCCACCAAACCACCTGAGTTGACAGAGCTCTCACAGAGACGCATGCAAGCAAGAATCCCTTCTCCTCATCTTTCCAATCAAATTAACATCCTGCCATCTGCCGTTTCACTGTCTTCTAATCATTCAAAACTGAATCCAGCATCAATCACCAGAAACTTATTCTTTCATTATTCTCTTGGATCCCCGTGTTGCCAGCTCTTCCTCTACACCAAAAAACTGATCAAACAGCAACCAGCTGATCATTGGTGAGAATAGAGAAGATGGGGTTAGAGATAGCCATCTCAGTTGGTCTGTTGTTGGTGGGGATTGCGATTCTGGTGTGTATTCACATGTGGATTGTTGGCAAGGCGTTCAGGAGAAGAGAGCAGTCTGGGGAAACAGAAGAGGAGGATGTTGAGAGGAGGATGATGGTGATTAGCAGCAGAGTGAAGAAGATGATGATGATGAGTCTGAGCATGGAGGAGATCAAGGCACTCCCATCTTTTGATTATAAAGGAGGAAGAGAAGGAGGAGTGGAATGTGTGGTTTGTTTGGAGGATGTGAGGGTTGGTGAGAGGTGTAAGGTGCTTCCAAATTGCAGGCACACCTTCCACTCTCTCTGCATAGACTCATGGCTCATCAATACACCCATTTGTCCTCTCTGCAGAACTTGTGTTCATCTCCAGAAACTTGCTCCTGTTTTCAACCTCCACCAGATTGCTACTCTATCCTGATCAGACTCATATCCCTTCTGCTTTGCTTTGCTTCTTTTGCATGCCTCTTCCTCTGTTTCTCCTCTCTATTTTTGGTTAGCAATTTAGATATTTGTTTAGATATTAATTTAGGTGGACATGCATGTGTTAATCTTTGGTTCTGTGGCTGTGATGCAAATTAATTGCAAGCTGAAATCTTTCATGCACTAAAGAGTCACACAACTCTAATATTTATTGGATAAATTTTCTATACTCCTTCAGTGATTTTTATTTATTTATTTATTTATTACTACATCGCCTTTTTTCACTATAAATAAGTGCTTACCTTACCATTAAATAATAGAAAAGGGTGAAAATCCATAGATTAGATGATGTAAAAAGGATTTTATACTAATGGTCATTATTTATTTGCTCTTTAATTCCTTTTCAAATCATATGATTTCTTATGAACATAATGTGTAATTTTTAATTCGTGTTTTGTCACAAAATCAGTTAGAAAATAAGAGTAAGAATGAAAATTGAAAAAGTTGTTTTTTCCCCTGACCAAGATGGAAAACCTTGATCTCGCACACTGAAGCCAATTCCCCTCACCCCCCTCCTCCTTTTATAGGTCGAAATGCAGAGCACTACCCTGAGCTTTGCTAACTCATGTAAACAAGGGCCTCAACTAAAATTGGGACACTCTGAACCCCATATTATACCAACTCAAACCCTTTGGACCCTAGACTCATTTCAATCCTCATGTGGCTGTTGAAAACAGTTAATGCCTCAATTTCTGTTGAATTTAGGGACAGAAACAATTGGTGTCTGATGAAAACGTTAGAGGCTATAGCTTGGAGCAAGAATATAGTTGTTGTTTAACACAAAGTTGCAGACCCAGATCTACTTGTGTTGAAAGAACAAAGAATATTGCTTAAGTAGCACCAGCAGTCCCAGGAAGATGAACACCCTGAGAGCGTCGAGTCCAAGACACTTCATGACTGAGAACGAATCGACTTTTCTCATTTTCAATTGAGAACAAATCACTCTACAATCCTTCCTCTAGCACTAATTTTTGAATAGAGGAGTTGGGTGAGAAATTGGGATGTTGAATGTCGAAACTAGCTAGGAGACACACGTCCGTTTATTGTATCCAGCAATTCCGTTAACCTACTGCACCTTTAATGAGTGCACCTGTCCGGGGCCCAAAGTGTCCGAGTTGGCATACTTTAGGGACCTAAGTGTCCCATTTTTAATCGAGGCCCTTGCTTACACAAGTCAGCAAAGTCCAGGGCAGTACTCTGCATTTTGGCCTTTTTTATAATGATAAAATTAGAAGTTGAACTCAAAACTTCCACATTATGTGTTTAGAGGTTTTATTAACAAGGTTAAAACCTTAAGATCTACTGCCGGTTTGTAATTAATGTGATAATTTATTAAAAAATGATGTTCTATATATATATATATATATATATATATATATATATATATATATATATATATATATATATATATATATATATATATATATATATATATATATATATATATATATATATATATATATATATATATATATATATATATATATATATATATATATATATATATGAGCGGTCGCACGCGCACGCGCGCTTATACGTTATTTTGTGAATAAGGTTAAACTTTCTTCACGACGTATTAAAATATTGAAGAAAAGAATCGTAAATTAATTTTAAAAATAATGACAGGAGTAAAGTTTATAAGTTACTTCCAAATTTAGAGAAACTCCGGTATGTAAACTGGCCTTGCATTTTTTTATTAAAAATTTATTACGGCACTTGCATTATTATAAAAGTGATGACAACTACGCCTAGCCTAATCCACATTTAAAAAGAAAATGGGACTGTTCTCTTGTGTAGAATTTTTGAACGACGATAAAGTTTAATACGCACTAAAATTTATAAATTACTCACCATCCATTCTTTAATTCTGAGCATTTAATAATCTATGATGTTTACCCTTCAACTTATTGACATGAATCATTTATATATGTATATCATAATTATCTAAATATATTTTGGAAGAAAAGTGAATAGTATCTGAAAATGGTCTTAAGTATCTAAAGAGTTGATTTTGATAGATTATTGTTGTGGAAAATTTGGAAAAAAAGAACAATGTCTTAGCAATTATTTGAATCAAACACAACTTAGAAAAAGAGACGGAGAGTTTACATGATACAACCATTAGTCCAGCAAATTATTGGGCATTGTAGGAGCTTCATCTACCAACCGTTATCCATTCTATTCGAGCATTTCAATCTTTGTTTAACCCCTAATGGATAGCATCATCAAGAAAACAAAAGGGTTCGGCCCCAAGTAGTTGTCATTCAACATGCTACTCCAAGTCAACCTACTAAGCTAAAATACTATGGACTCAGAACAATACAAAAGGTACCACCTCACCACCATATCTGTCATCGTATTCACCTGCCAATCAACTCAAACAAAACTTGCCAATCCAGTCATCATACACCCAAGTAAATTAGGCCATCATTACTACTACCGAGAAGAGGGGTGTTCAAAAACCGAAAACCGGCCAACTCGTTCGAACCGCGATAATCCGAACCGAAAAAACCCGAAAAAGCGGGTAACCAAAAAAGCGGTAGAATCAACACACGGTGAATCGGCATTTGGTTCGGTTCGGTTTTGATATTTCAAAACCGCGGTACCCGCCTCCGACCCGCCCTACGTATACTATCTACACAAGTCACAATCACGAAGATGAGATGATGGGATGATGATCATTTTTCTAATGTTATTTTACTTCATCCGCTCACAAACTTTATTTGAATAATTTGGATAATGGTTGTGGATTTGGTGTGTATTTGACTACTTATGTCTTTTACTTATTAAGAATTTTATGGATTATTTTTTCATGATATTATTGTTTTATTGATATTGTGGGTATCCGCCCCGATCCGCGAAAACCCGTCATCATTGTGAGCCCGTGCGCACATGCGTGGTCATCGGTATTCGATATTGGGTCAATTCACTCGCCCGCAGTATGCATGGATAGCAAGATATTCTCCACTACCCGCCCCGCCCCACCCACCCCTACCGAGAAGCCAATCTAGCCAACAGTTCGCTATAGTAAGTAAAGTGAGTCATGCGGATTTGACATCTAACATGAAAATCAATAAGTCCAGCGTCATGCTGAGTGCGACAACCGCACAAATCCAGCTTCAACAACACATCGACACCATGTCTCTGGACTTAAACAAGGCTCAAAACAGAGGCATAGAAATGAGAAGGCCTGGGAGTTGTTCCACGTTACTTCTTCTCATTGGAGCTGTCAAGTTCCCTCCTGAGCTGCAATGAGAAATCATCATTAACATCATCATCGTCCCAATCATCCTCCCACTGCTGTGTCACTTCTTTCCCTTCCTCCTCTTCCCATTCTATCAAGGGTATAGGAAATATAGGTCAGTTATTTACATACATACATTCGATGATATAGAAAACCCCAACTAATTTTGTTTAACAAGCAAAATCTATTCTACTAATTGATAGCACAAAAATCAGAGGAGGAGGAGATTACAACAAAAGCTAACATCACATTTTACACGGTACAAAAATCTGAGGACTTCGCCAATTACCATTTAACTCTAGGCACATTCCATTGTAAATTCTCTAAAATCCAAATTAATGTACAATTATCTCAAAGTTGACAACTTCCATAGTGCTATGAGTGGGGAATTTCGAACGAATGTAAAAATATGCGCACGAGTTTTTGCAGATCACACTTAACCAGAAGCTCTCTGGAATCATTATACAGGTCATACTTTATTTGATCTTGAACATATACTCCCTCCGTTCCACGAAGATTGCACAATTTCGTTTTCTGTTTCAAGTTGCAGTGTTTGGCTCAAAATTTAACCAAGATGAACAGTGAAAAAAATCAAAAAAAATGTATAGAAAGTTTAGATGGCAAAATATAAAAAGCATATGAATCATTTAACTTTACATGTCTATGAATCCATAAAAATAAATCGTAAAATAAATACTGTGAAAACAACAAAGAAATGGTGCAATCTTTCATGGGACGGAGGGAGTATCATTATTACACATCAAAGTATTAACATAACTAGACCTGTATATAAATTCTGACAACATATTGGCCATTAAAAAATAATCTCAAAAAATATAATGCAAAAAACATAAAAATAGCAAATGCAGAACATGTTCTATCTATGATCGGAACACCATATAACTACAATAAAATTCAAGGGAGTTTTGGAATATGAAGGTAAAAAAGACCATCCTTCCAAGAGAAATTTTGTTAAAAGTATAGACAGAACTGATTCAGCCAAAACATCTTCTAAACCTCAGTGATCTGGCTAATCGACAAAATCTACACATATTTTACAAACAAAAGAGCAGTTTTCTTATAGTTGAGAAACATACATCCAACAGACAGAATCGTGCAAAAACAAGCAACCAGTAATGAGTAAGCAGGTAACTTGTAGACCTACATGCTTGGAGAATAATTTTGACGATCACAAGAAGCAAATTATGCACAAATGATTTCAGGGCAAGAACAACAGAATTTTAACTTTGTAAATGTAAAACCAATTGAAATCATAAGCACTGATCAATAAGAGCACGTCAAATCCTAGGAGGGAAACCTACTTACGGATAGGTAACACTTTAGAATTACAAGATCAGTTGATAAATCTTCACCAGAGCCTGATGAAGAGTTTGGTCATGTAATCTGAACGCACGAATTGCGCAAAATGGAAGTTCATCGAAGTTCACAACTGTGCTACAAAATCGAAGAGATGAAAAACGCAAGTTCTATGAGCAAAACCAGTTCAGTCTTCCACACAACTTTAAGCTTAAACATGAAATTCTGAAACATTTCCTAGTTTACCGAACAATAGCAAACTAATAGTCCACAATTGATTCCTAACGAAATCCATCCTGTGAATCAATTCAAGAGCAAAAGTAGTTCGATCATCACAAAATCGGATTGTCAAAGAGCAAGAGACGAAACATTCATAAAATTGAAGTTCGCGGGTGATTTCTGAGGACGAAACACGCAAAGGTGGAAAGTAGAAATTGGCATAGCAGAAAGAATGTTCGAGTTTGGTACCTTCATTGATCTCAAATTCCTCGAACTCATCATCATCCTCAAACAGATCGATCTTCGCTTCTTCAGTCGCTGCTTTGGGCTCTGCTGCCATGATTACCGACTCGGACGCAGAACAAACTCCGTTCTAGAAAACCAGAGAATCAAGGAGATCGCAAACCCTAGCCCGCAGAATCATCTCAGTATGAGAAGAAGCACGCTTATATAGTTCGATAAGTTTCGGTAAGTAAATGTCTAAATTACCCCCAACTAAAAATTCCCGTGAAGGGTACCTTTGAAAATATGGAGTCAAATACGTCCCCAAACCCAAACCAGTTACTAGACAAAGTCGGTGGCACATTCAGCCGATTCACCTCCGGCACGGTTCTTCCTCCCGCCGAACAAGAAATTGAAGCCAGTTCTCGCTGCTCGCCATTTTAGTATCATCTTATCCTTTTCTCTGTTTGTTATCACCTTTTTAATTTGTTTTCTTTTTCATGATTGCTTATTATTCGATGAGAATGCAACTGCTTAGCTTGGTTCTTCAATTACCCAGAAAAGGAGAAATTGGTTTTAAGCGTAGAAACATTACGTTTTGTTTAGTGGATTGCTCGATGTGAGTTGCTCTCTCGTTTTCATCATCCTCAGAACGATAGAGATTGTTGTATTTGCCACCTTTGTTGCTGGGCTACAGGGGTTCTAAGATTTTTGGTTCTTCATTATCCTTATGCAGGTCAAAGCTCTAAGCAGGTTATAATATCTGATTTTCTGGTCTCTGTACCTGAGCATTGGACCTTCTCGTCTGGACTAGCAATGGGTTCTGTTTCTGAAGACCAAAAGAAGCGCACTCTAGATGCTTTGGAGAGTAGGTTTGCGTTTGCCAAAGCTGACCTTCTGCAGCAGCAGCAGAAGAAGATAAAGAAGACAGTGCTTCTGGAAGATGGAAAGACAGCTCTTAAACCAGATGCATTGTCTGCTTCAAATTCATCTTCTTTTTCTAGAAAAGGTTTTTGCAGTTAGTTTAGTATTTTGCTTATAACCAAACCATCTTTGAGATTTGTTGATCTACTTGACTGATATTAAGAATTACCAGGAGTTTCTTAAGCACTCCCATTTTTACTCATGTAGGGAATTTTTCTTCAGCAAACCAGAAAGCGTCTCAAGGTATTGAGGACTTCTGAGTCTGATCTTTTTTCTCCCTATCTGTAAAGAGATTTCTTAATACGCAGAAAAGTAATGTTTTGGTGATTTTTCATAAGCATACAAGGAAGAAGATGGTCTAGCATATTCCGAACTCTCTCAACCTATTCATGAAAACCTGCTGACAACCAACGAGAAGGTATCACTTGGAGTAGAAAGTGCCAATATCAGGCTTCATAAGATTATACATTCTAATTTCTGCTTACAGTTTACAGGTAAAAGAGGAGGAGTTGTTGATAAGGTTTTGCATGTGCTTCTTCAAAGTGGTGATTCAGCGCAGAAATACTTGCATGGTTCCAGAAGTTATAAAATCGACAATTGGATCCTTCTTGATAACTATGTGCACACACGTGGTGGATCTACTAACTCTCAAATGATGGCTCCAAGGAGCCAGTCAAAGCGCTCAAAGAAGCATATGTCAATGAAGCAGCTTAAGAAATGTGGAGTCCTTGATTTGCCCAAACCTTTCCAAAAGTAAGTGTTACTTTATGATCATGTGCAGAAAACTCATGCTTAAATTAAGTATCCTGTTTCTTCCTTGCTTGGCATTTATTTTAGCCTAAGTTTTATGTTATGCACGTATGCTTCCTTTTGCAAATGACTGTGTATATCAGCCCTCCACCCCCGATCTTTTGTGCTTTCCTCCAAACACAATTTTCTTCATTCTTTTATATTTGCTGATATCCTACTATTCATTCATTTACGAGGTTTAATGTGTTATGTCTTTGAGATACAGGTTCAACAAGTATGAGCAAATGCATGATATGTGGAAAAGCTACATGATGCAACTTGTTAAAACTACAGGGTGAAACATCTTTCCTGTAGAGTCTTAGCAGTGACCTCTTACTACAAACAAACACCAACAGAGAGAAAGTGAGGTTGGAACTAACATCTATTTTCCCCACTTACTGTACTTGTTTATGTTGCAGGAGAAATCAGTTGGCTCAGTGTATTCTGGGTGCAGATCTTCATGGGGCTATTATTGTGGGTGAGTGAGATAGTTGTGATTGTGAGAGCATTTCTTTATGTCAATACTTACTGATATTTGTTTTGGCACATTCGGAATACAAACTTTTCTATCTGCACTTCAGCTGGCTTGAATTAAAACTAAGGCATCTGAACCTCTCTGGATAAGTATGAACTTAATCTGTTTGAAGGTGAAGTGTCTGTTCTGATAGGCTGGAGGAAAAGGAGACATGTTTTGATTTCAGGGACAAGGGAGATCTTTTATTCTTATTTTTCTGTTTTTTTCTTTCCTTTTTTTTCTTTTTCTGGTAGTAAGAACAAGGCCAAGGGGCAGTAATAATTGAAACATCGGCCTTGCAGCTGATGATCCGAAGCCTGACATCAGCCAGATCATTGTTTATAACTATGGAGAAATTGGGAAAGAATGCAGACTGGGCCAATTGATCTCTTGTTTTTCTTCTCTTAATGGTGGTATCAGTAAGCAAATCCTATTTGAAGTTAAATGATTAGGAAATTGGTGAATCAATGCATAAGTGATCGTACAAGCAGTTCTCATAAACTATTAAAAGGTTTTCATTATTTCCATTAAGTAAAACTAAGGACTTTGACATACAGTGCTTGTTCAGTACCATTGGCATCGAATACATTGCCCATTTGTCTTCCAAAATGAAAGTAGTTCAAATTAATCGGATATTTTTCAAGTGATTGAAGGGGAGATAATTATATGTTCTCCTAAGACATATACGTAAGTATGCTCAAAGTATGGATTCGCAGTTCTTCCTGAAAGTGGAGTGTGGATGCATAAACCCGCTCACATGATGCAGCATAACATACCATTTCAAAGTGATTTTTTGAATTTGATTGCCTTGTGCATTTATTTTTTATACCATCTTCTTGCAGTTGCTGATTGTCGGATAAGATCTTTCATTGGTGTTGGTGGTATTATGATCCGTGAGACTGCTGAAACTTTTGGGATAATAACTCGAGAAGATAAGTTGAGAGGTATTCCAGCACCCATTGCATATTGACATTACTCTGCTTACTGATTTCTTATCCTTTGCCCATCTCCAAGGTTGCACCCAAGTGTCTGAACCTCTGTTTCATATTGATTCATTCATGTAATGAATGAACACTTAACCATTTCAACTAGTATGTCAATACAGTAAATATTGTTTGTCTTCTAATGCCATTTAAAGTAATTTTGATGTTCTCACACTAATGATGAGAAAGTAATCTCATTAACTCGGGGAGTTTGGAACAAGGTGAACTTAAATCAGAGAGTTCACGTTAAGAGTTATCAGTAAATAGACTTGATTGTTTTCCGCCGAGTGATGTATTGGACAGATGAGAATTAAAATTCTGAAGTGTGTTAATTGCATATGCACTTGGCTTCATGTTTTGTCCTCTGGTTTTAAAGAGCCTGAAAGTCATCATTTTTTCCATCATATTTTGTTCATAGGGTGGCCTAGAAAGTTTGGTTTGCCTCACCATCTTATGACCATCATACAGATAAATGGCTGCTTTCATTTGCTTGAAATTTGTGCTGTAAGATCGGTAAGGATTTAATTGTTTGTTGGCTGAATGGCTTAGAGATCAACTTGGTTGGTGTTTGCAGTTGTTCCAAAGAAGGCTTCAGTATTTGTATTCCAAGTTGATTGCTGGAAGATTAGTTTGCTTGGTGATAAACTTGTTTCAAGGAATTCGGGCACAAAGCCAATATCATAGCCCATCTCTTTAAATTCTTGCTCCATTTGACGAATCAAGAAGCTGCTGTACTGTGTACTAAATGAAGAAGAAGAAGAAGAAGAAGAAGAAGAAGAAGAGGCTGAAAGTAAGGAGGTTATACATCATTCAAGGCATGAACAATCTCACATATATTCGGGCACAAAGTGGTGTTCTCTGATTAAGGTAGTAATTGTTGTTGAGTGGATATGGTTTTCGTGCATTTGTGTTATTGATGTTTTCTTTGTCTTTTTCATTGAACCCACTTTCTGTCGCTGTCTAGTGTAGAATCTGGTTTCTGCAGCGTACATATGTCGTGTTATGTGTTGATTAGCGCGTAATCTGATTGCATCAACGAATAGAATAGGCATTTTGTCGTCGACTGAGATTAATCTAGTTCCGTATTCGCGTTGATTTCCCCCTTTGAATTAATCAAATGCAAGTATGGTTCTTCTGTTCTTACCTCGAACCTACAAACAGCCACGATGCCTTTTTTCTAAAAATAATTTATCAAAAATATTTAAAAACGCATTTAGGAACTATGTTATGGAAACTTGGATATAAATTGTTTAATTTCATGTCTGAAAGGGCGAAGTTTTTTTTTAAAAAAATAAAATAAAAACTGGATAGTATTTTAAACAAGGAAAATTCACATGTGCTTACCATGTTTATACTCTAAACAGTTATCTTAGCGTGTAAACAATGAAAAGAAAGCTGATCAAAATTTGCCAGAAGTGTATTTGTCGTAAGCAACTTTGATTGGTGGCGCTTACCATATTTGTAAGTGAGTCTGATTACTAGGACAATTTAGCACCATATGATCAGCTGTCAAAATTGTCTGTTTTGGTTTAAAGGGGAGAAAGTAGAAGTTTAATTATCCTCATGTTAGTAAATCCACAAAAACGGCATGAGCAATTTACTCCAATATTATGGAATGGCATTGAATTAGAAGATCTGTGGATCAGATGATTAAAAAGGATAAGAGGAGTGTGGAGATATATTGTGTGCATCTCATGTTGGGCGATTTGGAAACATAGAAATGGGTGAACAAAACAGGGTAAATCATGGAATGCTTCTGTTATTTTTGGTGAAATTCAATCTTCTTCATATCCTTGGTTGTGTGTGAGACTGTCTAAGGTGCATGTATCATAGGGTGAATAGTTGTTGGCTCCAATTCAAGCAGGAGCTCGTTTGTGTATATAGAGGATTGGTGTGTTGTTTGTTGTTCCTGTTAGGTATGTCTCCTTTAATTTTGTGGGGATGTGTGGTTTTTGTGTGCTGGTGCGTCTCTTAATGGTGTGTGTTTGGTAAAGTCTTTTAATTAGTTGTGTTTGTTTGTTTGGGTGTAGACAGTATGTGACGTATGCTGTACCATTTTTTTGGATGGTATCCTCTACTTGAGGATACTCATCAATTAATTTGATATTTGCTTTTCAAAAAATCAAAAGATAAGAGTATATGTTCTGTTAGGTTGACAAAATTTTAGCTACGGTTGGTTCACTGAAACAATAATCTTACGGACTGTCACATGAAACATCAATGGTCATCATCGAATCTGATTCCTATTTTGGGGCAGACCCTTACCCTTAGGTCAGTGCATGAGTAATTAATGCAGACTAACTAATTGATGTTGATAACTTTAGGGCGGGCATCAACTTCTGATGGTATTCCTTTTCCGTGAAGCAATCAAAATTAAGTGTGAGCTATGTCAGCCGAGCTCTCACTGGTTTCCTTTGGGTCTAAAAATGGAGAAGGCTAACAAGAGAGGACAACCCTCAAGCAATCTTCTACACAAAACCCTAGTAACACCACAAACAATAATTCAACAGGACTACTCTTTATTAACCTGTAATGACTTCTCAATCCTTCTACTACAACACACCATCTTATTTGGAGTATATTACACAAAAAAGAATCATGTCTGTAACTCTAACACGCCTATACCTAGTCTATGCTTGCCCAGAAAAGCTTGTTCTACCATTAGCTCCTACAAAAACTGAGCTAAGGTCAAGCCACGAGGATGTCAATATGATGACAAAAATGAACTAATGGTTCTTGTTGATAAGTTGAACTAACCACTCTATCTGGATGAGCTTTCTTCGCTGAAATTATGCAGAATCTTGAGCAGCAACCGCGCTTTTTTGCTGGCATGAGACGTGCCATCTGTTATAAGCAGGTACAAGGAGTCTATCAGAGAAGAATCCTTGGCTAAGACTGCTATCACCTGATCTCCACCATTGTCACACAGTGATACCAGCAACGAAACACAATGCTCCTTGGCTGCCCTGGATGTGGAGGACCGCAGAATCCGACAGATCAAACGGAGGCCAGAGTTCTGCAAGATTGCAAATGCTCCCTCAATGTTCTCGGCCAATGCTGAGAGAACAGCCAGTGTGTCACTTGTGAGCTCAGTATTGTCTGGTGAAGCTAAAACGTCAACGAGGACAGGAATGGCTCCTGCGCTCAGTACTCTTCCATGATTAGAAGGGTACAGAAGAAGACCGAAAATGGCCACTACACCGTTCTTTTTGCCACAAGTTGTGCCGTTCTTGATGAGCTCCACCAGCGCAGGGATGGCGTCTGGTGTTTCTCCTATCAGTCTCCGGTATCCCTTGACAGAAGAAAGGTAAAATATGGTTGCAGCGGCAATTTGCCGAGCTTCAAGACTCAGTCCTCTTCTAAGGACGACAATAACAGAATGTAGTCCGTCGGTTTCAATGATAATCTTCTTGCCAATGGCATGTTTGGCGAGCTTCAACAGAGCTGCAATGGCGTTCTCCTGTGTGGACTTATCGGGTGAACGTAACAGGTGGAGAAGTGGCGGGATTGTGCCAGCTTTAACCAAACAAGACCTGTTGAAGATGTTGGCTTTCCCAAGCAAACGAATCTCATAAGCAGCCTTGTTCTTCTGCTTGCTTGAGCCGAAGACTAGTCTCCCAGCTAGGAATTTCGACAAACACTTGATGGACTCCGCAGCCGCAGGGCTGCCGGCGACGATCGTTCTTGTTATGTCACGAGTTCTCCGTCCAGATTTCGCCAGCGAAATGCCGTTGTCTGTGCAGAACTGATGGATCAGCTTCCGAAGAGCTGAGTTGGGGACCAATTCTGTGCTTGTTAGCCTCTCCCCTGTTTTGGGGCAAATCAAATTACCTGCTTCGAGCCATTTTCGGATCGAAGATCGATCATAAGTCTGCCCTGTTGACACCGTTACAGGATCGATCATGAGCTCAAGCGAAATCGGGCATAGGAAATCTTCTGGGTTCAAGAAACTCAGCGATTCCACGGTGTTCCTTGCTTCTGTATGATCTGTATTTAGAAAATCTGTTGTATCGAAAATCACGCCTCTGCAGTAGCTCATGAACCCTAATAAGCTACTAAGAAATGGGACCTCTCTCTCTTCCCCATCCAAGTACTGGAAACTTATCTCCTCTTCCAAAAACTTGACCTCCTTGTGGCAATCGTTCCAGCTTTTGATTCGGAGATAATCAAGAACCCACTCCATGAACTCCAGCTCCGGCTCTGTTCCTCTTTCAAACTGTTTCACCATCGAAACCACTCGTCTCATGGCCTTGTCATCATCTGGGTCGACGTCGATGTTCGCCTTCCTCGCCTGCTTCGCCACCAGCTCCACCAATTCCTTCACTTCGCCGCAGATTTCGATCGAATCCAGCGGCAAAACATCGAGCGCCGTCGCAATTGTCCTGACGAGGACCCGAAACTGTGCCGCGATGAACTCCGACTTCATGAGAAGCCACAGTCTTGCTCCCTCCCGCAAGCAATCTTCCAGCAGGAAGTGAATCTTCTGGAAGGTGAAATGAAGCTCGGTGAAGCAGAGGACGACTGATTCGGAGAGCTCTGTTCCACATTCTCGAATCTCATCGAATAAAATGAGGAGGTTCACAATCTGGCGAATGGTTTCTCGGGAGTTACGTCGCTGGGTGGGGAAGAATTTGGAGCGGTAACTGCAGATGTTGCGAGAGACATCGATCAATGAACGGAGAAGCGTTTCTGGAGCAATGGAGACGCAAGGATTGACGGCCGGTAAGGAGAGAATCCGGCGACTACTGGAATGTTGGAATCTCTGTATCATTGGAGAGACGGAAAAAAAAACAGAGGAATAGAATCCGCCGCCTCAACGCAGTATGATGATTGATCGATCTAGTTGGTTGTTCCGTCAGTTAAAACTCATTTATAAAACAAAATCTTCCGTGGACACGTGTCGTAAGAAAATGAAGCCAGCACAGCAGGATTGACTAAGGTTGGATAAATTACAGGTGAGAAGGACACGTGTGTCCGTACACGTGTAAACTTCCAATTCGTTGCATTATTCTTCTCGGATCCTGCGATTTCAGGCTCCCAAAGCCCAACCTGCTGCCAGAGAGCCGGAGAGACCACCATCACGGTTTATGAAGCACGGAGGAGCAGTGGAGGCGTCGATGGAGGTTGGGTGGAAGTGGAGGGTGGTGGATAATTATGGTCAAACTTATAAAGTTCACAATTTTGTTATTCCTAAAGTTTACAATTACATCATCATTACAATCTAATGATGGTGATCAAACTACTGATTTACTAAATCAACAGTTTAAGTTGTTTAGTACTAAGTTAGATCATTTCAGATTTTTCCAAGTTTATGTAGTTGTTTCGGGTAAATTAGTTACTGAAACTCATAATTACCCAACTCATTCCCAGAAATTCATAAAAACCTTAACGTAGTTGAAACTTGCAATTACCTTTTTAATTACCTTTAACGATATATGTTAACTATTACTCTCTTCATTCTTTTTGTATTGTCCTGTTTTCTTTCCTGTACAAATTGTATAGGGAAGAGGATAGTAGGGATGAGACAAAGGAAGTAGTCTTTTTTTACTAAATCAAATTGAACATCCTTGAAGTAGTAAATCTAAACATATTAATCCAAAAAAAATTCTTCCTCATTTCCCCTCCCGTAGCCTGCAGAGACCACCATCATGATCCATGAAGCATGCACATAGGAGCAGTGGAGGCATCAATGGACGTTGGGTGGAAGTGTTGGGCTGTGGATAATTATGGTCAAGCTTATAAAGTTAACGATTTTGTTTTTACAATTACATCGTCATCACAATTTAATTAATGATAGTAATTAAACTACTGATATATTGAATCAACGATTTAAGTTGTATTGCTTTAAGTACTGAGTTAGACCATTTCAGATTTTTCCTAGTTATTTCGAGTAAATTACTTACTGAAATTCACAGTTACCCCATCCACTCCTAGAAACTCATAAAATCATACTATAAAGTACGTAGTTGAAACTTTAAACTACCTTTTAACCCTATGTTAACCATTCTCTCTCTCTCTCTCTCTACATTCCTTTCGCACTATCCTCATTCCTTTACAAATTTTACAGGGAAGAGGATCACACGAATGAGACAAATGAAGTTGTGTTTTTGGCTAAACTAAATTTAACATCCTTAAAGTTGTAAAAACTACACATATTTATCCTAAAAAAATTTCTTCCTCCCTTTTCCCTCCCTCCAACAGATCAACCTTGTTGCCACCCATTAGCATATATATCCCTTACTTCCACTCTATGTCATTGACCTCATTGTCGTCATCCTCTCTATCGTATATATGCCATGCTGCTATCGACCCTTGCCCTCTCCCGTGCATGCCTAGCTTGGCCTAGCTTGCCCAACGCTACTCAAGATCCAAATATGGGCAGTTAAATTAATCTAGACCTAGGCTAGGCTAGCTAGCGACGGAGGGGCAACATCAAATATTAGCAAACCGTCTGAGTCAGTGGCACAAAACTAAATCCCCCCAAACTCGATCTTTGTCATTCTCGTGCTACCATGACGACTACTTCATGGGATCAAAATATTTTTCCTTCGACCATCACCAACCCTTCAACTTCGGCAGTGTCTTCTCGATCAACTTCATAAAGGTAACAGGCGTACAAATGAGGTATCTCAATCAATCGATTAAGCTGGAAAGTACCAATGTTGACGGGCTTCTGGGATGAACTTGTAATAAGGGGTCGTAAGGAGAATCATTGAGAGGGCGACAAAGTTGCTCAAGAAGTGGAGAGATGAACCTGTGGCGGCATGGTCAAGGGTAGAGGAGTAAGAGCAACAGAGGAAGAAGGCGAGGACAATGTAGGCTTGCTAAGAGAGGAAGATTAATATTATGGTATCTTTAATTGAGGCTATATTTGGATGTGTTTTAAACATGGACGGTAGTAAACTAACTTAACTATAAAAGTTTACAATCAACTGATGGAGTTAAGGGTAAATGAAGTCGTTAGGTTTGAATGGTAAGAGATTAGTTCATCTTTCTTTAAACAAGGTCTCAAGTCTGAGTCTTAAGTATGAAAAAAATGTTGTCACCAAAGCTATCTCTTGAAGAGGCCTAACAATTTTGAATTCATGTAAAACTGAAAAAAAAATTGTTATTAAAAAAATATTACAGTTATTTTCGTATCTCAGATCAGGGACTTTGTAAATTACTATTTATCAATAAGGTAATTGTAGGTTTTATTAAATCATCTCGTTTAGTCCTAATGAGAATCCTTTACCTTGAAAACCATATTCATGCGTCGGTTACAAATATTTACAAAATCGTGGCAGCAGCCCACACACATCCGTTATTAATTCATAATCTAATTTATCCCATTATGACACCTCATCAACTTCAAATGATTTTAACTTTTACAAATTGTGCGGTGCAACTTAAGAAATGTCCAAGAGCGAAGAGGTCGGCCGTGAGGGCAACAGCTTTGGGGCGTAGGAACAAATCCGCCCGCGGGGATATGAAGAATGAAGTTTATAATCTAATAAATCTCATGGGTCCCGTTAAACCGACCATGGTGTACGTTGTCCAATGACCACTGGACATGGTACCTTGGAGTACAAGACATTGTTGTCACATCACATCCATCATGAATCATCATCAACATGTGGTGCTGTGGATGGATGGATTTTTCATTAATTTGGTTAAGGTTTATATAATTAACTGGAGTTGAATCATCTTGTATGTCCATCATATATATATATATGCGGGTATTTATTTTAAGTATATATTGGAGCTAGATACATGTACGTTAAGAATCATTAATGTACCTAACTAGCATATAACATAAATAGTAGATGAACAATTTTTTTAATGACAAACTTCATCCACAATTAATGGATTGTCCTTATAAACTATAAGGTTGTGTTCATTTAAACAGCTTTCATAAAAATTTTAAACAAAGTAATTTTCAAAAATGACATTTCCTTTTATTTTTTTTGTCTCACAAACATCTAATTCATTTATAAAAAAAGATACAACAATATACTCACCCCAAAAAAAAAAAAACATTTCCCATCTCATGCAAGGTCACGAGTTTGTACGCTTGTCCTACCAATTTCGGTTTTAATTGCATGCGTGTTTTTTCTTTCTTTTCTTTGGGTACAAATGCGTATGTATGTAATTTATAAGAAAATCATGAGTATAATTAATACTCCTATATCTTTAGTCTTTACGTCAAATCCAAGTGTGAAATGGACGCAAATCCATTTACGCGCTAAGATTTTGGGAACTCCGGAGACCCACCAATAATAATGTGTCTCATGAATAATCTGTGGACGAAAACTCAGCCCACCTCATTCATGACCTTACTTAATTAATTAATGCTTAATTTGTCTCTTTTCAGATCAAAATAATAATTATGGTACGAAAGGTACCGCCCTAATTTTGTTTTAACCGTATTGAAATGGATTGATCAAGTCGATTAATATGTTCCTTCCACTGTCCACCGAACTTGTAAGTGCCTGCTGGTTGAAACTAACTCCTGAATATCGAGTGTGTAATGAAATCTAGCTACGTTAATTGCCTGCATATTCATAAATATTATTGTTTGATACAACTAACAGATGTTTGATGTAGTGATTTTGTGTAAAAGTTTGAATTTTCATAAATTTGTTTCAAAGTATTGTTTTTGTGTATCAAACGATTATTTTATTTGTTTGTGAATCTCATGAGTTATTTGTCTGCAATTCTGGATTAGTTTATTTTTTAATTTTTTGCAAAGCAACTAATCTATTGTTATATACTAATACGGGAGTCTTGTCACAATAGTTAGAAAAAATATGAACGGAGCGATTTCGTGGGGACACCTATGATCCACGTATGCGCCAACTAGACTAACAGTTTTTTTTGTGCTATGTCAACCTACCATTTTTTAAGGAATTGGTTTCCGTTTTCAACACTCAAATTAATTAGATTGATTCTCCTCACATTGAATTCACTAATTAAATTGATTCTCTAAAACAATATTCAATTTATTAATTGGTAGTATTAATTTTCTCTCAATTATAATCAATCACATTCAATTGCAACTGTTTTTTTTTCACGCATAAAGTGTTGATTGAATGGAAACGCTCACATTAGGATGTTACTATATATTATTGTTGTCTAATATAATTAATGCAATATTCTATTTTTCTTGCTTTGTTTTCTACTCACGTATACATGGTAAGTGTTAATCAATAATTAATACAACATTAAGTTTCAATTAAATCCATTTTTTCACCAACAGGAAAGTGTTTATAGTAGTATATTACAGTTAATTTAGTATTCTCTTTCCTATGTCTTAAAATCTTGCCCCTTTGTTTTTTGAAGTCACCTCAACATTGTCTCTTATTTTTTATGATTCTTCGCATGAGTGATATAATATCATTTAATATGGAGTTCAAAAATTCAAAAATCGCTAACCGCAATTAAACCAATTCAATGGAAATAAATACTTTCAATGCAATTACATTTAAATATTTTTCTTCACTAGCCTAAGTGTGTCTCTCTTTTTCTTTAATTATCGACTATCCTCTATTGTTTCCATTTCTTTTCTCTATCTTTATCCTTTGGTCTCCTCTCATTTTCTCTCAGTGTCCAATGATTACTTTTTTGTTCTGTCTTAATTTCTGATTTCCCATCATCTTTGCTATCCCTTTATGATATTTTTGTTTTTAAAATATGTTTTAATGGGTTTCTTTTCCTTGCAGGTGATGTTGATTATGCTCTTATTCCTCCAAGGGAGTATCGGTGTTTTAAGTGATCCCATGTAGCCTTTCATGTTTTCAGATTGACAAGTCTCAGAACGACAATGTTCTCATCTCTTTCTACCGAAATTGTATTTCATTATTTTTCTATTTAATTTGTAGACTTGATTTCTGAAGGCAGTCGAGAGGATTTTTGGAGCAAATGATGCCTGCAATACAAGGATGGACGTTGTGGGAGGGAGGAGACGATGTACTGGTAAGGTTGATCACCGTTAAGCAAAGGGATGTGTGGTACGAAATTGATATTGTCTTGTGAAAGTTAGGTTACTGCTCTTTCATCTCAACTCACAAGGCTGATCACCGTCGAGCAGACGACGTCACCTGGAAAGTCGAGTGAGAAGGGTTGGTTGACCTGAACACATCCAATCGGGGAAATCGAACAGACCCCTTTAGTCAATCTTCGGTAGCTGGGTCACACTACGGTGATGGAAATTAGCAACTAAGTTTGGATGGTTCTAATTGATTTGGTGCATTTTGATCTTATGATTGATATAAATTTTGATATGTAAATAATTGCAGTTATTTTTTCCCAACTAGGGGGTATTAGTTAAAAGATTCACTTTTTGCTAGAGAATTTATTTTTTCACCCATTTTATATGTTATATGGGTTAATATACATATAATATCTTTTTGGGTAAAGGAATGATATTGAAAAATGATATGCGCATGTCATAGACGGATGTTTAAGCTTCTTTATTATGCGTATGTCCTAGACGGATGTTTAAGCTTCTTTATTTTGAGCACAATATTTTTAGATATATTAAGATCTTTGGTGGAGTTTAGTTAATAATAAATAAACATTTCAATCCGTGACGATGTCCAATATTTAAATTCGAGGGCCAGGGTCGATTAAAAGGAATGGTCGAGGTTGAGCGGGGAGCAGGGACGGTCGTGGAGAAGGGATAGGTTCGACGGTTTCAGCTAGGGCCAATCGATGATAGGCGGCATGGTTTGGTTGGCCGGGGACATGATCAGGGCTGGTTGAGAGGAGGGATGGCTACCGTGGTGCTCATGAAATAGATTTAAGTTTGGGGAGGGAGATGATTAAAGTGTAAGTTTTAAAAGTTAGGATCAGTTTTTTTGTCTTTACAATTTGTTAGTCTTTAAAATGTTTGGGATCAAATTGGTGGTAAGTGTCCCTAATTTCAAAATAAAATGTATCGGAATGATTTCATTAGGACAAAATTGTAACTTATAAAATGAAAATGAGCAAAAAAAAAAGTTAAAACATAACCCATATAGGCAATTATTCAACTTAATGGACCATAGATGAAGTTTAGCCTAGATTAAATATTTTTTTATACAAAAGGATAGGGGGTTGGGAGGAAGCTCGAACTCGGGACCTCTACAAGTGTCCTCAGAGGCATGATCACTAGGTCAAATGCTCAGGATGCCTAGATTAAATGTTAAAAATGAAAAACCAATTTTTAATTCAGGGGCGGGGGAACTGTAATAAGTCGTTTGCGCAAATTATATTAATGTAGCTGTTGTAGACTTACAGGAATAGAGGGAGTATTTTTTTTATTTAAATTGACATATTTGGTAACTAATGTCAATATTCCAATAATCAATTTAACCCAAAACTTTAAAACATAACTAAATTTCTATAAATTTATTTCACCGAATATATTGTTATCTGTTGTTATCTGATACATTAAGAACTTTGAATTATCTATTGAACCCTGACGAAGTCGAGTATTAGAACTAATTTTATGTATATATATAAGAAGTATTAACAAGTTCGCCGGATTTTATCTCCTACTTGATTCACCATGTGTGAGATCACCTAAAGTAAAAGAACAGAGAAAAAACCTCCAAAGATTTCCCATTCAAGCATTGTGACCCAACTGCAAATTAATGAATATTATCTTAAAAATAGAATACTTCGTTTGAGAGATAGTGTATTTTGCAAATATTACATGAGTCTGAAAAACTGAATAATTTATTTGATATTTCTTCTCACTTCTTTATAGAGTAATTTCCAAATTTATTAAGTTATCTGCAAATTCATGAACATTTCTCTGCAAATTTATGAATATTTTATGAAATATTTTAGACTAATTGCAAACATAACCCGATCAGAAATATGATTGAGCCTCTACGAAATAATACGCGTTTAAAATCAGAAAGCCGACAAATACAGTCCTGAATCCTGATTAATGAACGGTTACTATTTGTATTATTGTGTCTGGGGATTCATTAGTGCACGCTTGTTTGAATTATTAGCAAAAAATCCTATAAACCATTCATATGTACCAGATAAGACTTAAACGGGGCCCAAATAAGAAAGTGACACATAACCATTAATCATTTTCTTCTATTGATTACTACAATTTCTCTTAAGATATTTTCTTCAACTATTCAGATAATTGGATGAACATGTGTACAATATCAATTATATAGTTTTTTAATTGCTATATATCTAACGAACCCAATTATATGAGTACATATATGTTACTTTCAAGACATAAGGGTATAAACAACAAGAACCCAATTGCTTCAACGAGAACTCAAGCAATTCAGCTCAGACATTCAGCTAAACAGGTGGCAAGTAAGTGAAACGCAAATTTTGTGTACACTCACTAAGGAGTTGGAATGATGATGAAGGAAAGAACAAAAAAGCTTAATTTACATCATTTAGCAATGTACAATGCAATATTGTTACCCAGATCCTCAGTAACTGACCGTCATTTTTTACCTCATGCCGGTAAACTTCTTTAAGTCCTTAATTACCTGCTGTTGCCAAATTAATCCTCTATCTAACAGCGAGATACTTCAAGGCCCTCTATTCTTCCTAAAACAAAGACAACCTTGATGAGCTTGATCGCCAGGAATCATACCTCCTCCTCTTGAGGTGTCAATTGCCTCCAACAAGGAAACGACCTCCTCCATTTCAGGCCGCTTATCAGGGTTAGCATCCCAGCATCGCTTCATCACATTCACTAAGGAACTAGGGCAACACCTTGGTATTTCTGGTCTCAGATTCTGTAGTTGCAATAAAAGAACGGTTAACAAAAAGAGAGTCACGGTGGTCCACCGCAGTTCCAGACGAGAAATCAAGTAACTAGGGCATAGAATCAGCACATACCTGCCGAACTACAGCGGCACTAACTTCTGAGAACGTAAGATCCGGATATGGCATGTCACAACAATAAATCTCCCACAAGCATATGCCAAAACTGTACACATCGCATTTCCTGTTATATGGGTTGCCATTGAGAACCTGTGTAAACCTCCCACTTCATGAGTTCCTAGACATAAAAATTTAGGTCCTGATGTTCTCACTTATGCTTAATTTTCATACCACTTAACACAAAATAACCACTGGCATGCGTCTAATACAACAAAAAGGGAGCCTTCACAAGCATAGTGCAAGCACTTCAAACTCAACGTATGCTACTTTGTATACTGAAGGAGGAAAGTGTGGGACAAACCATGAGTATTTAAACGGACCAAGAAGACAAGGTGGTGTCTTATTTGTTTCCCCACACACACACACACACACACACACACACACACACGAGGTTTAGGAAAATAAAAACTAAATGAGAACATAACTCCATACCTCAGGGGCCATGTAACCCAGTGTTCCAGTTTCTCCTGTCATGTCATTAGGATTTGAAGCCTCAACACGAGCAACTCCAAAATCAGCAATTTTTACAGTACGTGTCTTATCGAGCAGCATATTTTCTGTCTTTACATCTCTGTGAACAATCTTCTGAGAGTGAAGATAACTCAACCTATGAAAGAAATGGATTTGACTTTCAGTATTAATCCCTCCAGATATATAGTTTGAAAGTTAATAGTATGGTACCCTCTAGCCATATCAAGTGCAAGTTGGACAACCACTTTAAACGCTAGTTTCCTTCTGTGGTTTTTGATGAGGTAAGACTTTAAGGCACCCCCAGGAAGATACTCCACAACAACACAACAGATGTTGCTCGGTAGAGCCATTTGACCATCTTCAGTTTGAATTTGCTGCCCAGAGGAGCCCATTACCGCCCCTATAAACTGGAGTCATAGCCAAATATCAGGAAACAAATCTAATAATCATCTAATATGGCAGGACAGGTAAGCTTCACATGTTTGACTCAGCTACAAATCCTGGGTAAAGTCATTGTCACCATCAATTCCTGATCATCATGTCATTTTGCTAATCATACTCCCCACAGTAATTACAATGACCAATTGATGAAAGTTTTAAGTGGACACTTACTCCCAGTGGAAACGTTCACACTTAATATAACTAAATTGCTCACGATTTAAGCAGGTAAAAAGTCAGGTGCTGGCTCAATCAGAGCCCACAATTGACGAGCATGTCATCCAACTACTGAATTTCTATCAAGTTTCAACGTACACAAGAAACCAGGAGTCCAACTTAGAAATGCTTTAAGGTTAGATGCAAATTCGCCTTGAGGCATTGATGAACAAAAATAACAATACTTTATTGATATCCCACTAGATTCAATCTATTACCATCAGCTGATCATATCAAAGCCAGAAGTTTCAAGTTACAAGCTAACATGTACCATTATCGATTGTCCAAGACTCATGAACATATAAAGTTGGTCTGTGGTGGAGGGACAAATGGATTTAGGCAACATGCATACTGAGAGTAAAAGTCATGTTTTTTTATATTGAAGGTTGTGACACAACAACTAGGTAACTGATTGCAATTAGGCAAATTTGAAATAAGTTCACTACTGTTTCTCGTTAAAAGGTCTTTTATACATTTTGACTACATAAATACAGACCTATGTCCTCTAAATCAAGGAAGCCTTGAGGATTGCAAAAGAAAACTGATCGAGCATATGACAGCTAATGATGATGAAGACTCGTATAGCTTCCTTTTAACCAAGAAAACTTGAATCCCATTATCAACCATGCATGTTAAACGAAACATTCCATAATGGGAAATATGGGCTTACCTTTGTAACATTAGGATGATCAAGCTTGTGCCAAACAGCAACTTCTTGTGTAAAAGCTGCTCTGAGTGCTGCAGTCTCAGCTTCTGCTCTGTGGCCTTCTTCACCCCAGTCAAGCAACTTCACTGAAAAGAAAAGAAACCAATGAAGAAAAGGAAACAAATAAAAAAAATGTAAGACTTAAGTAAATCCTGAAGTTGCAGTAACCAACTAAAGCAAACAAATTATTCAAATATGCATTTACATAAAATAAATATAAAAATTAATGAGCTAAAACTCAAAGTCAAAGTTACTCGGAGTAACTTACTCCCAATCATTTTCAAGGGGAAAAAAGGAACAAGTACCATATTCCTTCACCTTTCACGATTTATATATTCACTTATCCTCTGTAGTAAAACAAAAAGTTTAGATCACATGAAAGATCGCTGTTTCAACTGCATTATCCAACATGTTGGCGCCATCCATCTCTATTCAAAGCAGTAGTTGAGTCACGGATTTCAGAAGATCTTATCGCTAAAACAGTTTCTACTGACAGAAGAGGTCAACAGTTTGACTAAATCTATAATGCTGCTTTCATAGACAAATGAAGAACCTAAACAAACAGATCGTGGAATGAACTATCAACTTGCTAAGTGAGGAAGTAAAGGATCTCAATCACCAAGTAAAAACAAGCTGAATCGAAAGTAACTCTATCCTTGTTTTGTTAAACGAAGAGAAGGAAACCACTCGGCATATCAAGAATCGCAGAGTTAGAAAGCCATAATTAAGTGAAAGGAAAAACGTTGTTTCGTGAGTGAGACTGACTGACCGGCAACATCGAGGCCGTCGTAGACACCGCGATGTACGGTGCCGAAGGTGCCGCGTGCAATGACAGCCTTGATGATGAGCTTGGAAGGGTCGATTTCCCAGTCGTGGCGGCGGTTGGTGGCGGCGATGGGAGCTTCGTTTTCCTCCCGATTCTTGTTCTTCTCCATGGTCAAAGCCCTGTTGAGGTGCCTCTCCAGCTGCTCATCCAAGCTCTTGAGATCAATCTGATCCGCCCTGACGAAGGCATCGCTGTTGTCCTTCATTTGGAACTCACTCCCAATTGAATCAAATTAAAACTGGATTTTGGAGGGTAAATTAGATTTCCGTAAGATTCTGGTCTCACTCACACTCTCTGGTTTGTTTGCTTGCTGGAGAAAAGAGAAGGAAGAGACAGAGGAAAGGTGAAGTCTGTGTGGGTGCCTCAGCCTCAGCCTGAGCCTGCGCCCGAAATGAGCCATGTGTGCACATGCCATTGCCTCAAAACAACGTGCTCAACCGGGGTCCCACACTTCCCCTCTCAATTTTTTTTAAAGATAAATTATTGTGATATTTATAAAAATAATAATAAAAGGAAATGGTTGATTTGTTATTTTATTAATAGAATTTAGATGAACAAATTGAAGAATAACACGTCTTTAATACACAAAAGTATGGTGGGGATAAGATAGTGAAGGTGATATATATGGGCCATACATACATTATCAAATCTGGCAATATAGCGTCCGCATGTCAGCCAACCTCGTAATTACGGAGGCCTCTTACTGAAGAAGGCGCCCGTATAAATCCGTTAGTCGTAAACGTTTCTTTGCTCCTCAAAGCAATTACACTAGTTATGGCATTAAGCCAAGGGAAGAGGAGTAACTCCACAATAACTCCACGATTATTACACCATTAAATACGCCGTCATCCCAATTATGGGCACATTTATGGAGATTCTCCAGCATTTAAGGCCCCATAACGGGACCTAGCACCACCCTATATATTGGGTGGTGCCTGCCTCAAATAAGGTAACTACTACACACCCACACTCCTCTTCTCTGTCTGCACCTGAAAGTGTCTTTTATCTTGTCTTTCCAGGTGTCAAGGCCGCCCTGTTTCGGTTGTCGGAGAACTCTTGATTGTCGGAGGTTACTCTTTGGCTATCAGAAGGTATGTTTTCAACTCAAAAATTTCAATTTATGTTCTCAAAGCTTAATCAACTAAGTTGGAGGCTCCTCTAACAATGGGTGTGTAAGAGTAGGAAAAAAAATGTTAGGAAATTGTTTTGGTGTTTTGATGGATGAGATGTAGAAAATTGGAGGAAAATAAATTTGTTAAAGAATTGATGAAAAAAATGATAAATTTAATGCTATTTTATGTGTTGGGATTTGGAAAAGTTAAAAAAATGAAATATATTTCCTGAACTCTACTGTAAGAATTTAAAAATGATTGAATGAGTTAATAAAAACAAAACAAATAATGGAATGAGTTAATACAACAAAACTAATAGAATGACTAACCTTAAATACAGAAAAAGCTTCAAAGTCTTTGATGTTACACCAAAAAACTATAAAATTCAGAAATTTACAATAAAATTTTAAAGTTGCAGAAAATTACAGGAATTTAAAATACTGTTGAAAATATTTAATAAAATACATTTGTTATCCATTTCATAAAATCAGAATTCAAATTAACTTCGTCTAAGCGGACCCATTAATTTTTAAAAGGGCTGTCTATTTATATATTATAGTGCATATTACTTTTTTTATCCCAAAACTTTTGCAACATTTTAATTTGGTACGAGAATTATAAGAACGAATGGTCCAAGAAAAAAATCAAATCGTTGAAAAATTAAAGAGATAACACATACTCTCATTCCTAATTTAATTGTTACGTTTTTTTTCAACATCTAATTTATGAATTTTTTTCTTCAATATTTTTTTATACAATGTTAGAAATTTATATATAAAAGGTAAATCAATGAGTCTAGTAACTAAAAAAAATTAAGTCAAACAAAGTATCAAAAATCAAATGTCTCAATTAAAAATGAACAGAGGTAGTATTTAAAACATAAAGAGACCAATATTGGTTATGTTTCGGTGTTTTTTGAGACGTCACTTGATGTTGTAAAACTTTTAAAATGAATGACATATAAAATATAAAATAATATTACAAAATTTGGGGGTCTATTGCAATTTTTAAGAAGTTTTATCACTAAATTATAGGGTAAACTCCAAGTTTAGTCCCTTACCTTTCAACTTTGTCCTATTTTCGTCCTATTTTAAGATTTTGTCCTATTTCAGTCCCGTAGCTCCATAAATCGTCTCAATTGTAGTCATTCCGTTAAAGTCCACGTTATGTTGACCGTTAAAGTCTTAAGTGTACAGTAAAATGACCATCAAACCCTTCCTTTTTTCGATCTGGATCGGCAGCCGGCGCCGGATCGGCAGCCGACCGGATCGGCTTCGGACAGCGGCTGCCGTGCCGTCCGGCCGCGATCTGCCGTTTGCCGCTGCCGTCCGGCTGCTGCCGTTCGGCGCTGGCCGCCGATCCGGATCGAAAAAGGAAGGATTTGATGGTCATTTTATTATGCGATTAAGACTTTGACACAAAGAAATGGTCAACATAACGCTGACTTTAACGGAAGACTACAATTGGACGATTTATGAAGCTACGGATAAATATGACAAAATCTTAAAATAGACGAAAATAGAAAGCTTAATAAAAGCATGAAAATAAACTTGGAGTTTACCCCTAAATTATATACCACATATACATATTATTGAGAAAAAGTAGATCCGTCTCTGCATCCAAACTCTGTACACTCAAATGCGAGAGTGGTGCAGTTTAGGACTTTAACCAAACTTTAACGTTTATACATGTTTACGTTTAGTCACCTAACTTAAAATCTTTCCATATTTAACCAAAATAATAAAAATAATCATAATTATATACTCTCGAAAATATTGTAACAATTTTTTCAATAGTTGATCTATAGTTTTAGTTATCAATTATTCTACAAAGGATAAAAGCCATATTTAGTCCATAAGCTTTTTTTTTATAGAGAGGGCTGTGCTTTTTGTTCTTGTTTTGTCCATCGGTTTTATGTTTAACCGTAGATTTTAATTTTTCATTTAGAAAATTTCCAGAAAATTCTCGAAAAAAGGGAAAAATCTCAAAATGTTGTAAGGAAAGATTCAAGCAAATAAACCGAGAGAGAGTGGACCCTTTTGATACACCGGACATGAAGTGGCCCGAATGTACCTTGGATGGTGTGATGCCTAAGCCCATCAATTTTGTTTTTTTCATGTGATTCGTTGTGAAATACGAGAATGGCTGAGAAATATGAGAATGGTGTGAATGGGATGTAGAAGGAGGTCGGTGGGGTTGAAGAGACAGGTGAGGAAGATGGTAAAAATGATGTGAAAGAGAAGTTGGGGGTTAATGTATGAATGTAAAAAAATTGGGGTAGAATCATTTGATTTAAAAAATACAGAGGTGCATATCAATTAATAGAGGGTAATTTGGTAATTTCACATTTCACCGTTCAAATAAGAATGAGACGTAAATGATTCAATTAGGTCAATAATTCGAAAAATAGGACTAAATTGAGCAAAAATTTAATTTGGAACCACAACAGATCAACGAGACTTAAAGTTAGACTAGGAGCGAAATTTACTCGTTTAATTTTCATCTAGACC
The DNA here is from genome assembly GCA_024586325.1 of Stellera chamaejasme. Classification (NCBI taxonomy): domain Eukaryota; kingdom Viridiplantae; phylum Streptophyta; class Magnoliopsida; order Malvales; family Thymelaeaceae; genus Stellera; species Stellera chamaejasme. Next base: position 2,999,298 of record CM044982.1, on the reverse strand, counting down.
CGGCCCATATATATATATCCCTCCATCCCTTCCTGTTTAGATGCATTATTTTGACTGACACACGTAGAATAAAAATATGTGTTGACTTGAGGTTAAAAATTAAAAATGTAACTTTTGTATATTTTTTTAACAAGGTAGACTTATTTTATTACTGAATGAACATTACAAAATAAGTTTTAACCAAAAAACTAAAGCACTCAAATCAGGTACAAACTAATCTGCCCTTAAAAGGGGAATACTTCACATAAATGGAATTACAGAAGAAGACAACAACCACTATAATTGGGCTCTCCATATCTGGCCTACAAAGGCAAAGCAACTCATGAAAATGGTTATGGCCACTATGGCGAAAAATAAATCTAGAATCCAGCTCTAGGTACCTCCGTATGCCCAATGGCTAAATGGTACTAGCGCACCATAGTGGACTAAGGAGAGTTCTAATCACAGAAATAGTAGCAAACACGACAAACATAAGAGGGTTCTAAAACATACAGCAAAAAGTAAAAGTAGCAAAGTACAATGAAATGAAAAAAAGTAAAGACCCTCGCATTATAGATAATCGGACAATGATCTCTCAGGGGCCGTTGTCTGGCTCGGATTCCCCCGACCCAAGTAGAAGAGGCACTGCAACCACGACACTTTACTTGCAAGCCCTCTTACGCACATCGAATCCATGATCCTACCTTGAACAATTGATACAGGGAGAACCGAAGCCCCATCAGATGATTGAGTTGACGGAACGGTTGGGGTCGAGTTTGCCAAGGCCAACGCTCTTAAGCCCACATCCCTCTCCTCCAACACCGGAGGAGCCACCACATCAGGAGTAACTGGAGAAGACCTCCCTCTAGGTATCGGGAGCGGTCGTGGACCTCTATACCGCATCCATGCACCGAATTGGTGCATTCCACCTACAGCTGCAGTTGGAGAGAAACAATTCTTCTCCACATGACCCACCCTACCACAAATAAAGTAAAAATCCGGTAGCTTCTCGCATTGCAGCATAAAATCTTGCTCCTGACCCTCATAATCAACATATAACACATGCCGAAGAGGCTTTGTGATATCAAAAGCAATCCTTAAATGCAAGCCAGGTCCAAAAGCGTCAATATCCACTACCGAGACAATATTCTACCCCAATATTAGACCCATCTCCTTATTATGTCATTCAAACGGCATATCAAGCACAAGAATCCATAAATCCAGCCTTGAAAGATCGACCGAGGATGGGCGATCACCCTTCTTCAACATAACCATCGCTACTACTCGATTATCAAAAGACCATGGTCCACGGCGAAGCACCAGCTTCAGGTGATCAATGGATGAAAACTCTAATAAGAAAACATTCGGAGTAGTTCCAGCAACCGGACGAACCAAGAATGTAACGTCCCGAGGACATGCCCGGCCAAAAGCGATTTCCAAGGAGTTTACCCTAACCGGCCTAAGCGAGAAAAACTTGGACACTAGTGTGGGCACAACCACCAAAGCGGGAGGTGTACCTCCTTGTTGCCAATCCTAGCCCGTTCAGCGGTTAGGTCTAACCCGGCCAAAGCAGCGCAAATCGAATCCATAGCAAAGAAAAAACAAGAAAAAAACGAAATGGGATAATGGTTGGTGGTGCGGAGGAGTCCACTGTGCGAGCAAGCTCATAGGTCATGGAGACGAGACGGAGGTCGAGGTGAGCCAAACGTGCTTTAGGAAAGGAGCTCGCGACAAGCCTCGGACATGCGATGAGGACGACGCGAGGCGATGCTGATGCTGGGCGAGAAGAGAAACAAGATAGACGAGAAACAGCAGCAGAGGTGTGCAGTGGCTGTCGGCGACGGTTTCTTGGAGACGAAGCAGCTATCGGTTAGGCTAAACGAGAAAGAGCAAATGGAGAGCTATTTAGGGGGTTTTTTTTGTTCAATTGCAATATTCTTCAGCAAGCCGAGAGAGAACGAAGCTAGAATGTTGCGATTGTCGTGAGATCAAGTTGTGAAGATGAAGATTATAAATTGGCAGCAAGTGAAATAAAAGGCTTGCGATATGTAGCGCCATTGGCGCAAATGAGATAAATATCGCAAAGCCTATTACTTCTGCTGCCTCATGTAGTGAAGCTGTCAATTTCCCACCTAATCGATCTCATTGTATCTTCATCTAGATAACCTCTTGTGCATCGAACTCGGAGATGCACGGTTGCTGCACCGCCTATTAGTGTTCCACAATGTAGAGTCAAATTGTAGTAATTTTAAGAGACAATAAGTAATATATATATATATATATATATATATATATATATATATGTATGTATGTATGTATTGGTGGCGGATCCGTGGTGGCAGCCATCTCTATCCTCCTGTGTTGTCTACGTCGAGTCATGACATTGGTGGATGCCATTGGGATCGGTGTAAGTACGATGAGTCGAAATGTCAAAAATGAGAAGTAGAGAGGGCCCTCTGTTTAGTATTCCGATGCCAAGTCAGTATATGTGAATTATGGGAATGAATGTGACAACACTAAGAGAATGAAAGTAAAACGTTGCTTGAAAGGTGTGTGTGATTAATGCTTTTATAGTCCATAGTCATAGAGTGACAATATTGTAATATTTCAATATAGAATGGCGGTGTGTCAGAGGACACGTGTTATTAGTCTCGAATATACATGGTCAGAGGGTGTTATTGTCCGGAAGTCATTGTTATAGTCCGGATGAGTCATTGTTCAAGAATGTCATTTATGTTCCGGGAATATTATTATTATGGTCCGGGAATAATCCTTAGTTATTCGAGTTTTAATGAATCATTTACTCTGGGCTACTGACTTAGTTTTTTACTAGGTCTTTCTGGTTTTTAGTGTCTGGCTGATTGGACTCCGTTATTGCCGCATGCGGACACACATTGATCACCACCACCTGCCCTCATGCTCCATGCTTAGTTTAACAATTCTTGTAGCTTCTCCTCTACCCTGGAGGTGTCGATTCCAATTCTTGGGAATTTCACCTACAAAAAATGTTCATCGTGACAATATAACTAAATTGAGAATTAATTAAGAAGGATGATCAATGCGACCATACAATCATTAGCTAGCTAGGTCTAATAAAAAAACTGTTGAATATATAGTACCTAAGCATGTACGCCAGCTGATCCCACAAGTTTCAATTCAACAACAGGAACATCATCATTCACATTACTACTAGTAGTACTACTGCCGCTATTAGTATGATCATCACAATTATATGTTGCAGCAGCTGCCTCATCCAATTTTCTCTTTTTTTCCTCATCCAATTTTCTATTTTTTTCAATTATATATATATACATATATAGTAGGACTTACTTTCTTGTACTACGTACCATCACCCGCGTCTTAATAAATATGTAAATAAATACTGGACTTGAATACATAATTATCAAAGTAAAAAATATCTCTTTCCTAGCTGCTTGTGTTCTTTCCAGCTGCTAGTTTGTTTGTTTTTTTCTTCTTCTTCTTCTTTTTCCCCACAAAGAACACAACTGTTAACTAACTTCCGAAATGTGAGGCTTGGCAGTTTCCCTCCCATACCATGTCATAAAAATATCATCCACCCAAGCCTGCACCGTCCATACAAATTCAAAATCTCCTTAACCCTTTATATATCGCTAGCTGATTTGTCCAACGCTGGGCTAGAGTGAGTGACTTCAGTAGTGAATTGAATTGGGGTTGAGTTCAGATCAGGTTGACTGACTGACTGGCCTGTTCACACATCAACAACAATCCCTTACCACATATAAGCACACATGCGCACCTACACATACCTTGAGAACGTGTTTATTTTAAGGGGTAACTTAGTCTTTTTTGTTTTAGCATGGATTTGGGCTTCATATGCCTTATAGAGTGTTGGGCTTGCGTGAAGTCTGCGTGGGCTAATTTCTCAGCTGCTCCGTGTGGTACTTAGACACACCTCCCTGTGCTAAGTGAGCCTCGATCCAACCCTAAGATGCCTTGAAGGCTTTGAGAAAGCTTAAGAGAACTTGAGAGAGTTATAGAGCTTTTGAAGGAGAACTTGTATTGATTGCTTGAACATGCTTGGATAGTGGGGGTATATATAGGTCTTCACCTCGTCAATGAACGATTAGGATCAATTTGATCTAATGGTGGAGATTAAGCCTCTAGAACTCTCTACACCACTCTACACTTCTCTATATATCTCTACACATCTCTATGTTTATCTACAATAGTCTAGGCTTCTGTAGAAATCTCTAGAAAGCCTTAGAGAGTGTGAGAGCCTCCTTGGAAGAACCTGGCCCCTTTAAATCCGAATTTGGGCATAGGGTGCTTGATCCTCGGGGCCTGGTGCACCTTGGACTTGATGTAGGATGTCTGAATGAGCCCAAATTAGTCTTAGAGCTTTGTTGGGCCTAATTGGGCCGTTACATCCTCCTCCCTCCTATTCCAGCGACGCCCTCGTCGTGGCCTCATGGTAAGTTCGGATCTTGTCCACATGCTGCCATAAAGTGAGCTCATGCTCCCATGTCGTCCCGGGTCCGGATGGCCCCTCTATCTACCTTATGCTATGGTCTGGCCGAATCAGGTCGAAACTTGACTATGAAGGGGGTCGTAGCTGTATAAGGCACACACTACGCCCGTAAGGCGAGCCTCATCGCGGCAAACGCGCAGCTTGGCCCGTGGTACCAATCGCGCGGCGACGCAGCGATGAACGCCGCAGCTTGAAACGTCGGCTTTTGAGCTCATCGCGCCGAGGCCGTGGTGTCTACCGCGCCTCACTGCGGTGATTGCCGCAAAGAAGCTCGACAAGAATGCCAACCATTTTGCGGCGCCGCCAATCTGTCTTGCGGCTGTAATCGCGTCTTTGTCATAGAAAAAAGAATTTTTGTGAAAAAAATTAATTGTTATAAATATTTAGTAACTATTATTTAAATTAGTAAATTAACATATAATAATAATGTTAATTAATTAAGAAAGTAATTATTAATTGAAATAAATATAAATTGGTACGGAATCGAATATAATTAACCGGTTACATCCTAAAAATATTTACAAGAATTTAATTCTAATTGTTCTGAGGACGCCGATTTAGAAAATCGTCAAAATCCCGATCTTCCATATTGAGGAAGTTGCTAAAAAGTTGATCGGGGTTCTCCGATGTCCGCGGCGGCTCGGGTGATATTCATCTTGACGGAGTGGAGGGTGAGGTCGGGATTCGGAGAAGGCGGCCTCGGAGGATGCTCGTGACGTGGAGGAGGCCGGGATGATCCGGCGACAAAAGACTCGCACGTCGGAGAGTCGGACATGTCCCCCTCGCGTAGCGCCGACCAGATGCCGCCGATCGCCGCCCGGTCGAACGCGCCATCTCGTACGCCCGGGCTTCCACTGGCTGCCACCTCGCCGCCACCTCGGCTCTAACCTCTGTCCGCGCACGAGCAGCGTTGTCCTCGAGAGTGGCGACCCGCATCTCGTGTCGCCGATCTCATCCATGTCCCTCCGATCGCTCCTCCGTGTCGATCTCGCTGAAATCAAAATTACGTTTTGAAAATGTTATACTTATAATGAATGTACCGCAAAGGTATGGAAGTGGTAAAAGTTCAATTCTATTAAATGAGACGGCCGAGGTTGCTCGAACACTGGCCGAGAAAGCTGGGCGGGACACCGACCCATCGCCCTCGCGTGGCGGTCCCAAGACATCCGTGTAGATTTCCTCATCAATATCGGGGAACGTCCCGTCCGCCACATACTTCTCGATCAAGAGCTTCTTGTACTACTCCTAGTTAAGATTAAGAAAATTTGTGTTAATTAATAATAAATTGAATACGTTAAACATATAAATGGTTAAAAACGACCAAAACTTACCAAGGCCCTATTTTCCTTCCCACCAGTCCTCCCGAATCGGTCCACCCGCAGCTGTCCCGCCTTCTCGCACCGCCAATTAAAATATGTTAGGTATTCGAAGTTTTTATACATACGTAATTATGTATAAATATTTTAAAAACTTACCATCTCCTCATAAATTGTCGCCTTTGACTTGTTGCCATGCGACTTGAAGATCGGTCGTTTGTCGCTCTTGGCATTTCTCTTGTTCCGCGCGGAGTTGACCTTGAACTCCGGGCTGCGGTAATACTCGAGCAGCTTCCACTTCGCAGTTCTATCCTCGGCGAGGAATGTCCAGCCACTCCATGTAGTTGGGAGCCTCGCGATCGAGGGGACATTTCTTCCGGGCCGCATCCGGATATTGTCCCGGGTGTTCCTAGAACTCCGCGAACCGGGAATGGAGCTTCTCCAGAATTTGTTATCCGTCCACGAATACCGCTCTGTTCGAGAAAACATCAAAACGTCACTAGTTATAGAATTAGTTTTAAAAAGTATATAGAAATGTATAGTGCAATTAGTATTTGTATTACCGAGAATCTGTGGACGTAGTCGGCCTGCTCATCCGCGGGGAGGTCGGAGTACGTAGGCGGGAAGCCTTTGAACTTGCTGGCGACGATCGCCCCAATCGCCTTGGGCACGCCCGACGTCGCACATTTCAAACGCATAAGAGTTGAATGTTACGTGCGAAATAAAATACTAAAATTAGTAAATTTATGAAAACTTAAAATTAAAAACTTATCGGCCGATGTGCGCGACCAACCTCCCATCAGGACCCCTCTCGGGCGGGGAAGAGGAGGCGCGGAGGTCCCGCCAGTACGCCGGCGCCGGGCAGGTCGAGTATCGGGCCGAGGAGAAGGGATCGGGCCGCTCCACCGATTCGGTGTGCTCCGGTGTCTGGGACGACGGTCCAGTGGCGGCTCGATGAGCGAGAGCCACGACCACGCCTCCGCGAGAGAAATCAAGCGTCCGTGAACCCGATCCACGTGAGCCCGAGCCACGTGAACCCGAGCCTGCCGACGCATCCTCGGCTACCGTAGGTGTGTCCGCCATATCTCGAACCATTCAAAAATTCACTAATTTAACTAATTTAATTAATTTCACTACTTTGTCTAATTTAATTAATTTCAATTAATTTGTTTAATTTAATTAATTTCACTAATTGCACTAATTTAACTAATTCCAACTAATTTAGTTAAATTCACTAATTTCACTAATTCATTAATTTCAACTAATTTCACTAATTTCAAATAATTTGTCTAATTTAATTAATTTATCTAATTGCACTAATTTAACTAATTTCAACTAGATTAGTTAAATTCACTAATTTCAGTAATTCATTAAATTCAACTAGTTTAGTTAAATTCACTAATTTCACTAATTCATTAAATTCAACTAATTCACTAATTTAATTAATTTCACTAATTCACTAATTTCACTAATTTCAACTAATATTAATAATTCATTAATTTCACAAAATTCACAAATAATTCACTAATTTACTAATTCACTAATTTCAACTAAATTCACTAATTTAACTAATTCACTAATTTCACTAATTTCAACTAAATTCACTAATTTAACTATTTCACTATTTCACTATTTCACTATTTAACTATTTCACTAATTTCACTAATTCCACAAAATTCACAAATAATTCACTAATCTCAACTCCAAATAATTCACTAATCTCAACTCCAAATAATTCACTAATTCACAAATAATTCACAAATAATTCAATAATTCAAATAATTCCACAAAATTCATAAATCCACAAAACTCACAAACTAACCTATTCCACAAAACTCCAACTAATCTCAACTAATTCCAATTGATTTAAACTAATTTCCACTCAAAAATTCAAAAACACAAATCAATGAAACAAACTCAAAAAACTCAAAAACTAACCGTGGAATTCGAAAATAAAACTCACCTGGGGCAAGGGGAGGCTGAGGCGCTGCGGCGGTGACGAACTAAGCGGCGACGGGCTTCTTTGGCGAGGACGGCGAGGAGGCACGGTGGTTTGGGAGGGAGACGAGGAGGCACCGAGATTGAAAGTGAGAGGGAAGAAGACGAACCGCTTTTAAATCGACTCACTGCGGCCTCATCTGCGGCAGAGGCCGCAGTGAGCCAAATGGGCCGGGCCTCATGCGGTCTCACCGCGCACGTGGCAGCAGCTGAGGCCCAGCCCATTTGGCTCACCGCGGTTGGGCCGTGGTGAGGCCGCATGAAGCCCACAAATGTACCCAATTTCGAACTTTTCGCTTTCCCCCAAATTAATTATGCATTTGGATATTGTGGGGCCCACGCAAATTCGCAAAAACTTACAATTTAGCCCAAACATCTTTGGAACTTACAATTTCACCCCCAAATTAATTATGCATTCAGATATTGTTTAAAATTACGAATTTAGTACAAATATCGTCCGAGAGTACAAATTCAAATAGGAGATATGCTACTACAAATCCACAGGAACGTCATCGCCATCGTCATACGCCCGGTCATTTTCCACATCGTTATCCACTTCAAGTATATCGGCATGGGCACGATGATCTAGTAATGACATGCTTTCATCGTGGGCGGTCGTATGGTTTCACCAAGTGTTGTCGATTCTTGTAAAGGATGTTCCGTACCAATCTCGTCGTGTCCGCATCGATTACAATGGCACTTGCAGATCAACACTTTCGCCTTTAAATCGGCGGGTTTCGTTTTGAAAACTGTCCCACCGCTTTCTCAAGTCACGACGCTTTGAAGGATATTCGACGTATACCACTTGTTGGGCCTGGCTTGCAAGAATGAATGGATCAGCAGGATATAGTCGGGATGTGTAGTCGACATCGATGATCCCAGAAATTTTATCGGTTCGGATGCCTTTAGTGGTCGAAACCACGCACTTGAAGACTGTAAGATTATTGTTCCTGCATCAAGAACAAGAATTTCGTCAATCCACCATAGAAATCTAAATAGTCCTGCGCATTTGTGTCCCCCTGCAACGCAGACGCCCACCGCGGTCCTTTTAGTTTCACCATGTTGTATTGTGTGAAACCTGAACCCATTAACATAGACACCTGGGAACGAATTAGCCCTCAATCTAGGACCGCACGCCAGGTCATATAGTGCGTGTGGGAGGGCTGCCTGATTTGAGTCGGACTGTACAGAAGTACCAATCAACATATAAAATTAGTACCGATTAAGATCGCAACAAATATAAATGAGTAAATAAATAAACACAAACTAACCACATTCTTGAACCAACGTGCGAACTCGCCACCGTAAGTTATCCACAAGATCATCGTTCATTTCTGGGTACCGGTTGCGGACAGCTCGTTAAATTGATTCACGAATTGCTCCACCTCCCGACAATTCTGAAGAATGTATGTTTGGACATGATTTACTTCTTCAGAAGACAAATCTCGAGCCCGAGCCTTCCCAAACGTTCTTGTAGGATGACTGAAAATCGATAGTCTCGGATCGTTAACAAGCGTCGGAAAACTAATTTCGTTCCGTATGTGAGGGTTCACCCGTGTTCCTTGATTATCTTCCATGTAATGCTCACAAAAAAGCTACCTCCGTATCAGAACTTTTCAATGATCGAGCCCTCCAGAAATTGTTTGTTCGCACATTTTGCTTTCAACTTCTTCATATTCCTTTCGAAAGGAAACATCCACCAATAGCCGACAGGTCCGCAAGTTCGCAGGTGCCAAGGTAGATGCATAGTCAGATGTTCCATGGAGTCAAAGAATGATGGCGGGAAGATCTTTTCCAACTTGCACAATATTACGACGATCAATTCATCAAGCTTCTCCACATCGTCCAACTGAATATCCTTAGAACATAGTAGTCTAAAGAATTTGCAAAATTCTGCAATTACCATCCAAATGCCGTCAGGGATGAAACCACGTAATGTAACGGCAGAGCTTCGCATGAACACATGACAATCATGGGTTTTCATACCGTAAAAGTGTTGTTTGTCGTATTGACACATCTGCCAATGTTAGAGGCATACCCATCGGGAAGTTTAACGATATGCTTCAACCAATTGCAAATCATCGCAATCTGATCATCGCTTAACGTGTATAACGCCTTCGGTTGAAATGGTTTCCCGTTCGCCAATGCTCAAATGCGTTCATCACGGATATTTAACTCCTGCAAATCGCGTCTCGATCGTGCATTATCCTTTGTTTTCCCTTTCACGTTCGAATCGTAGAAGATGTTATCAAAACAGTTTTCTCAATGTGCATTACATCCAGACAGTGGCGTACTCTCAAGTCTGCCCAATACGGCAACTCCCGGAAAATTGATTTCTTAACCCAATTGTGCTCAACGCCAAACTTGTCAGCCCTCATTTTGTCCCACGGTGTTCAATGCCGGGAATACAATCCTATTAAGATCCCTTAAGATCTCATGACCTGACTTATACGCACACGGATGACTACGGTCGCTTTGTCCCCACGATTCGGTATTGTTACGCAGAGCATGCCGACGTGGTAGAAATCTCCTATGACAGCCCCACCAACTGGTTTTCCGTCCATGCTTCAACTGAAAGCTATTAACATCACCCATGCAATATGGACATGCAAGTCTTCCATGCGTACTCCAGCCCGATAGCATTCCGTACGCCGGAAAATCACTTATCGTCCAAAGCAAACATGCTCGCATAACAAAGTTCTGATTACGGTGCGCGTCCCAAGTTTCCACTCCCGTATTCCATAAAACTTGTAGCTCCTCAATCAGTGGACGTAGAAACACGTCAATGTTACGGCCGGAGATCGAGGACTGGAATTAGCAGAGGCATGAAAGTGTACGGCTCCTTCATGCACAAATCAGGCGGCAGATTGTAAACAACGATGAATACCGCCACATCGAATACGATTGCCCTGTTTCGGACAACGGGTTAAAGCCATCAATACTTAACCCCAATCGTACGCTTCGGTACTCGTGTGCGAAATCCGGATACATTTCGTCGACGTGTTTCCAAGCCTCACCTTGAGATGGATGTCCAACAGTGCCAGATACATTTCCTCTCGCTCTAATATGATACGTCATGAACTCTGCGGTTTTAGACGACCGTAAAGCCGTTGTAGCCGCTGATTGGTAAATATCGCAAAACCTTTTTCGGTTTCGGTTTCTTACCCGGGACACACACTTGATACCTATCCGCTCCACACACCCTACAGTTCAAGAACTTGTCAAGCTACCGTAGAACAACATACAATTATTCTCGCAAGCGTGAATTATTTTATACGGTAACCCCACTCCTTCAACATAGCTTTCGTACTAAACATGCTTGTTGGCAACGAATTTCCTCCGGGTAATAGTTCATTGATATATCTGATCATCTCGAGAAAAAGGCATCTGATACGTTGTGTTGACTTTTCATACTCAACAACTTCGCTACAACCGATAATTTGGTGTACTTATCACCACAACCTTCATATAGAGGTTTTGATGCATGCTCCACCAGTTCAAAAAACCGTTGCGCCCTTTCGTTTGGCACTTGGGGAGCTGAAACGTCCTCATCGTCATTACTCTGATCATTTTCAAAATTATTAGAGTGCTCATGAAACCCAAAAGCGTCACGAACCATTTCTTCGTAAGTCGGCCGTTCTTGGCTACCATCGGAAGAATTATGTATTCCAAGACTTGTACTTGCGCGGTTTGATGATGTCGACGCTACTTCGTCAAAGCGATAACCTCGATAGACACATGGATTAATCTCAGGTCGTTCACCATGGCAATCCCACACATGATAATTGGGTGTAAATCCGTCTAACAGTAAATGATTGCCAATTGTAATTCGATCATAATAGTATCTATTTTTACAAATTGTACACGGGCATTTCACCAGTTCTTCTCCATTCGATTTAGCAACAACAAAAGCGTAATCCAAGAATTCCTGAAGTCCGGTGAAAAATCTTTCACTTATATAGCGAGTCCCTTCCTCAAAGCGCCGATACATCCAACCACGTTCTTCGCCCATTTACGGTCTTTCCTATATATGATCGTTCATTCATCAATAAAAACAATAAACATGCACAATTAATATTCACATACCATTTTCGCCTAATCCAGATCCAGGGTGCATGGGTCCTATCCTGTTCATAAAAGTACTATTAGTGAATAAACTTTTATCGTTGCGTACGTAAAACTGTAATTACATAAATTTCGGCAGCATTTCGCCTTAGTTCCACACTATACCATTTCTCCGGAATATTACTCCCAGAATGTATAACGTGGAACAAGACGAAAATGCGACCGAAACTTATGTAATCCGCTCAGTTTTACATACACAACCATAAAAGTTTAATACAACGATAGTAAACTATTACAAAATGACTAACTTGGACAATCCATGAAAACTCAGAACAATATATTATTTCACACCGTTATTCCAACGTATTGAAATAAAGTGTAAAAAAATATATTCTTACAAGTTTTCATAGACAGAACTACGGCTCACTAATTTAATTAAATTACTTAAAAATAAACTAAAATTACATACATAACTTAAATTGAATTAAAAACTCTATAAGCATAAATAAATAAAAAATAAAATATTTATTACCTCAATAATACACACTGAAATCGACGGTACCGCAACTTCCTCCGTAACTTGAGAATTGAGAGATGAGAAATTTGTTACGCGGTTGAAATGAAGTGGAAGGAAATGGAGGGTATTTATAGGCGCCTACTGCGCCCTTATCCGCATGATTATGGCCGCAGATAGGGTGGGTGGTAGGTAGGGCACGTGGAGCACGAGGCACTTACTGCGGCCGAAGCTGCGGTTAAGGCCGCAGATAACACGAATCGCCACAACGACGCAGCGATTCGTTCATCTGCGAGGCTGCTCATGCGGCCGTAACGCGATTACGGCGCGATGAAAGTGGGCTTCCTCACGTAGTGACAATGGTCGGGAGCTACTGTCGCTTCCATGATGAGCCCATGACATGACGAAACCAGTTGACACGCGTATGGTAAGGCTGGTCCCGGAGGTATTGTTTATGGCCTTGAGATGCCGCACATGTGTTGTGGGCTGCACCGGATTCTAGGCCCGTGACAAAATACACCCATGTGTACCATATATGAACCCACAACCCCTCCCTCCGTGTCTTTCTGTCTGTCTCTCTTTGTATACATTTGGAAAAAATATTACCTAGCTCCACATGTAGCTACCATACACACCGGCATTCATTAATATGTAGGACATATTTTGTGTTTCTCTAAATTCTTGTTTTTTTATAATAAAAAATAATAAAAAAAAATAAAATTGGGCTGCAAGTATGAAGTTGGGCTGTTATTGCGCTTATTATATGGGTTCGATTCCTCACCTTGGGTGGGCCGGTATAAGTAAAAGAAAAAGGAAAAATAAAATTGGAAGGAGGTGTTTGAGACAAAGTATTAAATATCGTACCGTACCGGTCGGTACTTCGGTTTCGTACCGATATCGGTCAGAAAATTGTACCGTTTAGATTAATTCATGTCGGTGACCGTATTGGCCTGTATCGGTCGTTTCGGTCGTACTGGTGTACCGGACGAAATGATGAAAATGGCGGTACATGACACAATTGTAAGAAATTTAAAAGTTTAAGGTTAAAATTGTAAGAAATGGTAGTGCCGGTTGGTGTTATCTTGCTATTACTGCACCATTTTCTTTGGTGGTAGTCTTTTGGGTTTATTTAAAAGCTCCATCAAATGATTTACGGACAAATTTGTTGTTAAAATTTCATTAAAATTTTGTTATTTTGTATATTTATATTAATTATTGTATATAAATATTAATATTTTTATATATTTATGGTCCGGTACAATATTTCCGATACATCCGAAATATTTCCGATATACCGGTACTGTCTCGTACAGTTAGCAAAACGGTACGATATTTTACAGAATGGTTTGAGTGAGTTAGTTGAAGGAAAAAGTGAAGGCAAAGAATGAAGAATGAGTGGCATGGCATTCAATTGATTACTTGGGTGGTGTTTATGTTTCTGCTGCACCAAGGGAGAGGCAATGATGATGATAGAATGGTAAATGCAGGCAGGTGCCTGAAAATAGCAATAGCAATGAGAATTGTAGAATTCACCATAGGCAAAGGCAAAGGTAAAGCAAGCCAAATTCGATTTTCTTGTCTCGGGTTCCACTCAAAGCTGCCCATTCCACTTTGCATGCCTCTGTTTATTTTGTCCCTCCTTTTGACTCCTCTCCTCTCCAACTCAGCCCACCCACCATTTTAACCCCCTTTACTTCAGAACCTCCTCTCTTTTCTGTCTTTCTTTCTTTCTTTCTTTTTCCTCTTTGTTTTTTTGTTGCAGTTTTTGGATTTTCCGTAGTGATAATAATACTTGAAAAAAGAAAGAAAGAAAGAAAGAAATGGACTTACAGTTGCACAGACTTCTGTCTCATAAAACATGGATACTTTCCGGATTTAAGCTCGTACATAAATACTAAAAGAAGATACACCAACTCTTCTCTTCTTCCTAGTTTCTTTCTCGCTCAATGAAAGTGAAGCAAATAAATATTTAAGAGGTGTTGTTTTGTCACTCGGCAATGGTCCAAGTCATATCATTCTCAAAGATCCAGTGGCACACTTCTATTAGGCCCGGACGGGAGCCCAGTGCCACGAAAGCCCCATGCTCTGGGCCCCATGCCGACGTGTCCACGTGACAGATGGCAACGCCCTGATTAATCTCCTTTTTACTTTCTAAATCAAGGATCTCAGCTTCATACACTCTAACCCTGGGCACCGAGTGGCAGTAATACAAGAGGTATGGGTACAGACTTTGGTGGCAAGAAACCGATTCGGTCACTGCTCCGCCGTTCACTCCTTTCACTTTCCCGACCACCACTCTCCTTCCTGACCCCTCCACCTTCGCCGTCGTCTGAACCGCCACATCCTTACCCAGAACGGACGTTGCGAAATCAATCATGTCCTCCATTGAACCCACGCACCGCTTCGTCTCGCCAATGCTAGGAGCCCTCTCGCACTCCGTCAGCGCGTTCATCATCACGCGCTCCGTCCCTGAACTCTCCCGCGCGTGAAATATCTCCCTCAGTTTCGAAATCTCTGAAGTCGAAAACGGTAATTTCGAAGAAACTGAGCGGGGCAAAAATGACCTTTCTGGCATTTTATCCCTGATGTCCGGCATCACCATAACAGTTCCTTCCTTTAACATCGATTCCCTGAAAAACTTACCGGGCTCCACCCATCTACTTTTTCCGTGCGTATTTACGTTACTACCACTCACGCTCTCATTTCTGTACCCGCCAAACGTCACGCCCTTATTGCTATAGTCCTTGAAATTACGATCCAGCCCATAAACTTTGAACGACACCGTTGTGGACACCGTGTGCCCCTTGCCGTACTCCTTGAACGTGTCGTTGCCGATGTTGAACTTCTTCCCGTAATCCACGAAATTTATCTTCCCGGAGTTGGAGTTCCGTCCGTACGATTGAAATGCGTCTTCTCCGACATTCGCGTCGTCTCTGTAATTCGAGAAACCGTTGATCCCCGAGTTGCCATTCATGTCGTAGATCTTGAAATCGTTATGTGGGTTATTGCCGGAGTTGCCGTAAGACGTGAACGAGTCGTTCGCTCCGTTGCCCGACTCACCGTACCCCGTGAAACCCGACCCGACCATATTCGCGCCTTTGCTGTAACTGGTGAAGCCGGTTGGCCCGTCATTTCCTCGCTTGCTGTAACTCGCGAATGTCTGCGACCCAGAGTTCGTGTCTTGGCTGTATGAAGTAAATGCGAGCTTGTGGTTGTTGGCGTCAGAGTCATAGGAGGCGAATCGCAGAGTTGGGACGTTGACCCGGTTCTGGTAGTTGCTGAATTCACCGGTTCTGCCGGTGGATCCTGCTCCGTAGCCGGTGAAGTTGTCGGAGGCGACATTGGCGTCGGTAGCGTAGCTGGCGAAACCTTCGCTACGGCTGGTGGATCCCCTGCTGTAACGCTTGAACCAATCATTGGGCGTGTTCAACCCTTGGTCAGAATAGTTCTTGAAAGTATCGGCTCCGGCGATTCGGGCCGACCCGTACCCGGCAAAGCTTTTCCCGGAGTATACGGCGAAATGCGAGTCCTGAAGGAGTGAAGCGTTAGCCGCGTCTGTGGAGTCGTCAAAGGCACAGAAGAGGTGCACAGAGGAACAGAAGGCGTCAATGTGTGATGAGAGAGCGTTCATGGTGGCAAGTTCGGCGAGTTTGGCGGCTTCGACGGCTGTTAATGGCGAGGCTTTGGAGAGAAGAAAGGAAGGCTTTGGAAGGTCGTTGGAGATGTGGGTGTTCCAGTAGCGAAGCAGAGCGGCCTTGGGAGAAAACGGGTTGTTCTTGTCGGACGCCATGTTGACCTGCAGCGACAAAACAGAATTTTGAGATCGACAAGAAAAGGACAGATCCAGAGCGACAGAAGAAGAAGAATAGAGGAATAAGTAGTAGTGATGTTGTCTTACATTGAAGGTGGTAGAGAGGACGAACAAGATGATTAGAAGGATCCGCATGGTGTTGGACGTTGGTTGAGTTGTGTTTGTTTGGAAAGACGGAATTTTGTGTTTGTATTCTTATGGGCGGTGTGTGGATGTTGTTCTATATATAAGTGAAAACAAATAAGTACGTAGAGGAAATGGCCGGGGTATGTCTTTTGGCTGAGACTCTTCATCAACAAACAAATTAGGCAAAAAACACAAATAAAACCCTAAACTATTTGAATTGTAACGACTCAGCCCATGGACTAATTAACGGACCAATTCAGCCCCTCAACTCTTCTTTTTGTACCGATCTGACCCTTCTGTTAATTATCTGCTGAGGTGGCTGACGGATGTGCACACGTGGACGTCCAAATCTGCTGAACTATTGAGGTGGCTGACGGATGTCACACGTGGACGAGCAAACCCTAACTCTTTCTTCTCTATTCATCCGTAAACGATCACTTGTTTCTTCAAATCTTCTCACGCAACCCCACAAAAGCAGTCTGAATCTTCTTCGGGAGCCGAAAGTTTCACTAGGCCAAGCAAACAGCAACACAACCGAGACCAAAGATGTAGTTATAAAAATTAACTATCATGTGAAAGTGTCGGCTTCCACTTTTACGCTGGAATGACGTCGATCTCTGTCGTCTCTTTCTCGTTGTTCTAACACTGAAGCCTTCTTCCTCTGTTACCGCCCAAATCGAGCACCAACCTCAATTCCATCATCACCGAGCCTCGTCCCCCTTTTTTCTTTTCTTCCAGAATAGAAATCATGTCTCTCCCGAAAACCAGAAATGAGCCCTCATCTCTAGCTCGCGAATTGCTGATTCAACCTCGAATGCCCAACCTCCCTCCGTCACTGGCGGACTCGCCGGATCCCTCTGTCGACAGAGCTCCTCCTTCGCCCGGAAGGACGCCTTCACCAGCTGACCCAACCTTCGTCTCTCCCTATCTCTCGATCGAGACCCATAAGATATGAGGCATTTTTTTCCTATTTGCTGAATCTTGGCAAAAACCCCAAATAAAACCCTAAATTGATTAGATCTGCATTTACCAATAGAATAGTCCAACTCATCATCCACTTAAGCTTTTGTTAGTCACAACATATTATGAAACAGAATATTTCATGAAGATGCCCCTGAGTTAACAGTGAAGGACCATATCGGTACAAAAGAAGGAGTTGAGGGGCTGATTTGGCTCGTTAATTAGTTCAATGGCCGATTCGTGATGATTCAAATGTTTTATATTTGGTGGGACGGAGGGAGTGTGATTTTATGTGTTATACCAATTTTAGTCTTTCATCCTTTTCAACCACTTTATTTTTTCAAAACCATGATTTTCAACCACATCATACCCTATTGAGATGTAATTACATCTTTGATAGATTTCCATCTCTTATCTAGGGCGTGTAGTTTCTCTATTTGGGAAAAAAATTACATTTATAAATAAAAAAACTCATTTCAATTTGGAACTTCGGGTGAAAATAACACCATCTTAATTAATGTTAAAATTGAAAAAAATCATTTCAATTTAAACATAACGGGGAAATAATTAATCCCTAAACTAACTTGTCAATACCAAAATATTAATATAATAACAATTGACAGAGTAGGGGATGAGAGGACTGGCCATTCTTCTTGCCAGCAGGTCATGAGTGGGATGAAGCATCCGTCTCAATCCGAGAGGGTTGGGTGAACCTGGTTGCAACCCTGTTAATCATCACCTAGGTGATATTTCACTCACTAATCAAAATGGCTCAGTTACAAGGTAATCTGAAAGCCCAAGCCCAACTAACTGAACAATTACATATCCCACACTCATTTTCCAAGTGCTGTAGGTGGGTGAAAATTCACCCGGGTGATAAATAACATTCACGACCTGGTTGGCGGGGGCATCGTATCCACGAGCCTCCGAGAGGGTGGAGTGTGTCCGGACGTCAGGAACGTCATATCGATCCACGAGGTTCCGAGAGGACGAAGTAAGCCCATCCATCGGGAGCATCGTATCCGCGAGGCTGGGGATCCCGGTTCTGCTAGCCACTCTTCAGGTCAGTCCGTATCCGAGATGTAGGGTTTAGGGAATCTCTGGTAGTATCACTGGTGGCGGATCTGTTTGGGCTGCCGCCACATTTCTGCGATGCTGGTGTGTTCTGACGTTACTAGACGCCATAAATTTAGATTTCGAGAGAAATAAATAGAGGGGGGACCTCTGTTTGTATTTAGTGAGTATTGGAAATATTCTGACGGTGGCAAGAGAGTTTTTGTTAAACGTTACCCCTTAAGGTGTGAGTAATGAATGCATTTATAGTCCATGTTTTGAGAGTGACATTATTGTAATATCCCAATATAGTATGGTGGCGTGTCAGAGTACACGTGTCCTTAATACGTTCGGGAGTATAGTACGGGAATTTCCTTTGTATGTTCGGGTCAATTATATCCGGTAATGTTCTTGTCTCATGCGGGTTTATGGATTTTTTAATAGGACCCTTATTTTGGGCTAATACTTGGGCCTTTTGGTAGGCCTTTTTGTGTGGATTGGGCCCGGTGGCCATCAATCACTACAATCTTGAAGGTGCCTTGGTAACGCCCCATGCGTTACCAAACCGTTACTAATGGTAACGAGGTGGGGCGTTACCCATGCGATACGATTTTTGCCATTACTTTATGAAAGGCCGTTGCTAGGGCATTACCGCTGGTAACGGGCTGGTAATGCCCTGGTCCGTTACCACAAAATTTCTCAAATAAAAAAAAGATTCATATTTGAAAACAAATCCAAACCCAAACCTTCAAACATTCAACAAAAACCCAGAAATCTTCAACGAATCCAGATCTAAGATCTTTTATTCAAACACTTCATCCAAATCATAACTACATAAAAATTCAAAAATAACTCTCCACAAATCCCCTAGCATTTCAACATCCTACAAAAACGGAAAAACATTAAGAGAGGGAGAGGCTAAGCAAAAAAATAAACCGAAATTCTTCAAAACTTCACCCAAAAATAGAAATTAAAGGCAACGATCATGAAGAGGATGAAGCTAAGCCTAACCTTTCGTGCTGAGAAGACGCCACCGAGAAGAGAGGGGCGCAACTGCCGCAACGTACCAGTGGAGTTCGAGTTCGCCGGAAACTGGAATTTATTTTATTAAACTCTTGCAAGATCATTTGAAACTAAACAAATTTAAAGAAAACAAAAAGGTGACTTGAGGTGATAATGGTAGATGCGCGCTTCTCTGACGGTGTTGACGTCGAGATCGTCGCCGGTGCTAAGGGATTAGCGGCTGTTATGGAGGAGGAAGGTTTGAGGGAGAGGATATGGTGGAGAGGGTAGGGATTTGATTGAAGGAGAGCGATTATGTAAACTAGCTAATAACCCCTCCTACGGAACAGGTTACGAAACAGGTATATTCAAATTTTTTTGAACAACAAAGATAATCATTAAAAAAGGGAGAAACCATCCCCATAAGGTAGAGTATATTCAATTTAATGTTGATTATTCGTATGAATCCTTTATTTTCAACGTAACTTTCATTTATTTTTTAACCTACCAATATTAGATTACTACTACGAAGATTGGAATAATACGGTCACATTGTAGGAAAGAACCCTCATCAAAGACTGTTTTTCCATAATGGATATTTACACCATTTTTTATAGTTGTTGGAAAATCTCTTCATCACTCATGTCAATGCTTACTCATCCATCCGGCTTAGGTGGGAAAATCACAAAATTGTTAATTGAATATCTAGTAAAGATACAAGTGTACTCATATAAATACTAAGAGTTTGGTTATTGATTTAGCTTTGCAATTTGTCACTTCTTCATTGAATATATACATATACATATTTGGGTCATTTTGCGTGTAACTCATATCTATTGTACAACTTTTGATAAATAAATAAAAATTTAATTGTCTACTTAGCTAACTGCTAGCATGGAATCACACAATCAGTGGTGTAAAACTCCTCCACGCCATATTTTGATGAATATCAATATCAACATGTAGAGGCCACTCTACAAAAAGAAACACGATCATTAATTTATATGATCAAATAAACTACTGCCCAAAGAAGAACATAATATAAATAAGATCGCAGAGAGAAGAATGCTATAGCACTTGATATCCATTATTCTAAAAATAAGATGTCACTAATGCATACATCTTTTATTTTCAAATAGAAGTCATTTCCAATTACTGCAACTCAGAACTACTCCATAAGGTTATAGTTTATAGTCAGAAAGGATCTATGACTCAATGCTTTCACAAAATGCCTACTCGACTCCAGTATCTAATTTTAAATATCTAGAGCAATACTAATAATGGAAATGATCAACTCAGAAAAACAAAAACAAAATAATGGAAATTAATAGTATATGGATAAAATTTAACCATCACATCACATTGTATAAAAAAGAACATACCTTCTCATAAAGGATCATACTGCTACCATTTAGAAGCTCTAGTGCCATCCATGGAAGAATTCTCTGCACCATCTGGTATCATATATAGTCTGAAATTTCACCTTGGACAGGTCTAAATCACTAACCTAATAACCAAAGCACACTAACCAGTAAATAACTTACAACAACATGCTAACTAATTATTTGTTCATCATATTGTCAGCCCCATATATATTACTCCATATTGCAAAGTTTTTTTCTGGAGAGCGCCATTGATGCCATATAACTCAGGCATGTCACCTAACTTGTTTTTTAATGATCTCATTTTCTTTGATCATTTCCTCAAGTTCTCTATCATTTTCTCAAGTATCTACACTGCATCACATAGAGGTAGAAAAAATCAAAATAAACTCTAGGTAGTACTCGGGAATGTGAGCTAAACAAAATCAACCTATAACATTTGTGATCATAGTCCATAGATAAAGCCTCACAAGATTAAATAATAAACAACAAACCTCCTCAGGATCTGTAAGGCCGCCCTTGTATAAGGAAAACATATGCTACAACAGCAGAAAAGAGAAAAACAATCAAAATTTGAGAAAAGAAACTAACGGCCTGTAGCTGAATTATAATAAAAAGAAGCAATGAATCAGTGGAGCAACATTATACATTGACTATTCAATTCCTAAATATGCTTTGGTTTAGAATGCTTTAAACAAATCAAAGCAGAAAATAAGCAATCTAATTCCTAAATATACTGGAAATTAAAGTAAAATGAAGGAGTCAGAAGTGATCACCTATTTACGGCAATATGATCAGATTTTATGTCTGAAACTGAAAGAGCTCCAGAAGCTGTAGCAACTTTGAATCCTCACCTTTGAATCCTGGCCATAGTTACAACAGCAACTTCAAATTGATATTTTTTAAGAACACAACCTCAGTTGCATTAGTAGTCAACATGCCTATCTTACAACTCCGCGGCCAAAGGATCTAGGAAGCTCTCTTGAACCGCATCATCAAGGAAGTATATTGATCGGAGGAAAGAAAAATCCAATTTGAGGCGACTTCTAACAAAATAAAAGAGAATCACTTAGAATAGAGGCAACAAATCTAAGGGAAACAGGACGAAAACGGTGTTAGTTTTACTTACTTGTATTGGAACGATGACAGATTGAGAAGGATTGCAATTTGAGAGAGAGAGAGAGAGAGAGCGACCACGACGGCGGTGAAAAACCGTTGCACGACTATCTCCACGGAATTTGAAAGAGCATAAGGACCTCATGTCTGCCGCGTTCAATATCCACAGCACCATCCAAGTCATGTTCCTTTGTTGCTCCGACGAGGCCGCTCTCGTGGTTGAAAGAAGATAAAATCATGAAAAAAGTTCAAAGAAAACGAGGAGGGAGAGAATAGAATAGATACAAACAAAGTGAAATAGGAAAGGAAGAAAGTAGAAGAGAGACCTGAACCCTAAACCATCAATACAGAAAGAGATGAGAGAAGGAAGGATTTTTGTTTTAAAATGAGTTCCGGTTCCGTGATAATGATAAATGCGAAAGATATTATCCGATAATGATAAATGCGAAGATATTATCCAGTTAGTTGTAAAATAGATTTTTTTTGTTTCGGAATAATAGATCCCTATGAAAATTCTTAATTTTTATTGGTCCAAATGGCATCCTCTCGGGTCCAATTAAGTGTAAATACTGTTTTGCCCTCTTGTATGTTCCAGCTTTAAGTAATAATAGAGGATGGGGAAGAAGGAGGGGTCTGTCAATAAGTGAAGTCTGGTAACGGACCTGGTAACGCACCAACCCGTTACCAGCCACTGGGTCCACGTTTTCAACGGTTTTGAGCCTTGGTAATAGGCTGGTGCGTTACAAGGCCCGTTACCAAGCTCACTACAACTCATAGTGTCCACTACCACGATCAAATGGGCGTATGACCACCCTGGTAACAAACTTGACGTTACCAAACCCATTACTAGAGTCTGGTCAAGTACGTAGTGTATACTAGCTTTCATGGTGGTAAGGATAATTGGTATTGACATAACCTAAATATACATTATATATTCTCTACATTTAAAAAAAAATTGGGGTGGCATCGCCACATGGCTCCATCATTGGTACCATGCCATCTAGCTAGTATAATTGCTATCAACCAAAGAATGGTAAAGAGCAAGCATACATACATAGAGTTAGAGACCTACCTTCCGCCTGCAGGTAAGAGTAAATATGAAGGATACAATTATAGGTTAAATCTTTAATTGAGTGTTTACTCTGAGTTGGTAAAAAACATTAATGGTAAACTTCTAGTAGTTGCGTCCTATGTTGTCAAATAAATGCAAATTAACCAGTGATATAAATACCAGCTAGTACTTGCTACTTAAATAATATACTGTCCATCATATATATTTTTTAAATGTTTATTAGAAATAAGAGATGTGGTACAAAAGTTTGAGAAAAGTACTAAAACAACACCAGAATAGGATAACAGAAACAATTGCCTATATATATATATATCACATAAGAGTGAAAGTTAACCCCAAATAACAGTACTCGTAATCTCTAAAAGCTACTCCTTAAGTTTTGGAATATCTCACCGGCTCAATTCAAACCAGGCCATGCAGTTGCCAAATAAATTAAGTAGTAAGTATATCGATTGTGGGATTAATTTTTATTAATTGTGAAAATTAAGAACAGACAAAAACACAAGAAAAGAGATCAGTGTGATAGTCTTCAAACCCATATGTAGTGTCCCAAATTAATCCTAAGTGGAAGCTTATTCCAACGCTGTCCTGTCCGTCACAGAAGCCAAAATATGCCAAGTGGGGTGCAGGGGATTAGTTACTAAGATACTCTAGTTTAATCATAATTTACTTAGATAACCATGCTAAAACTCTGACTGATGTGGTTTTTATTGTTTTAAAAAGAAAGAGTTAGAAATAAATGTATGTGATTGTACAGTAAATGTTAAGAGATACTGGTACTGTACTCCATAAATACAAGGTTGTGTACTTGTGCAAGCTGCAGAGCGATTTCAGGTTGCTTGGCGGAAACGAGAACATCATGCTTCTCTGTTTCCTCATAAATTTTGACTCCCTCCACTTCCATTTATTTTCCTATACCCACGTTTACTCACCTTCATTTATATACTATGTACGTACCTTGTTTTCAAATCCTCCAAAAAAATAATAATAAAATGTAAAATACTACTCTATTTGCGTACAGTTTTCGAATCGAACATTAGGGGTTTTAAACTTAGAAATTGGAGGATGAGTTTTTCACCTAATAACTAAGGGTTTGAGAGGTGAATGAGAAAAATGAGTAATGGGGGCCCAAGTTTGAGGATCCCGTGAAATTTAAGGGAACTGAAGTGTGAATTCGGCGCATGACTTGTTTAGATACTTGATTGATCAGCATAAAATGGTAATCAACATGATGAGTTGTTTAGATCGACATGACTACCTTGTTAGATCAACATACATACTTGATTGATAAACATTTGATGGTGATCAGTATGATGAGTTGTTTAGATCGACATCACTACCTAGCTAGATTGACATCACTATCTTGTTAGATCGACATACATACATGATTGATCAGCGTAAAATGGTGATCAACATGATGAGTTGTTTAGATCGACATCACTACCTAGTTAGATCGACATCACTACCTTGTTAGATCGACATACATACTTGATTGATCAGCATAAAATGGTGATCAGCATGATGAGTTGTTTAGATCGTCATCACTACCTAGTTAGATCGACATCATTACCTTGTTAGATCGACATACATACTTGATTGATCTGCATAAAATGGTGATCAGCATGATGAGTTGTTTAGATCGACATCACTACCTAGTTAGATCGACATACATACTTGATTGATCAGCATAAAATAGTGATCAGCATGATGAGTTGTTTAGATCGTCATCACTACCTAGTTAGATCGACATCATTACCTTGTTAGATCGACATACATACTTGATTGATCTGCATAAAATGGTGATCAGCATGATGAGTTGTTTAGATCGACATCACTACCTAGTTAGATCGACATACATACTTGATTGATCAGCATAAAATGGTGATCAGCATGATGAGTTGTTTAGATCGACATCACTATCTTGTTAGATCGACATGATTACCTAGTTAGATCGACATCACTACCTAGTTAGATCAGCATAAAATGGAAGTGTGTCAATTATATTGTGCATTTATTTGTGCGCACATCTGTGTGCGCGCATAACTCTGTGTGAAACTATGTGCGGACTGTCGTGCGCAACTTCAGGTGAATAACGATGGGCTACTCACGTGAACAACTAAATTCACTTTGGTCATATTCGTTTGAGGTCTGCGTAGAAAACGGTGAATCACGAGCTCTAATTCACGTGAAAAAGGAGGAGCGAACAACTCAGTTTTTCACCTTCAAAAGCTTAAGTTTGAAACTCCCTATTATACATAAGAGCCGGCACTTGCCCAATGAGTCCCCAATTTTAAGGGACCCAAAAAAATTATATATATATATATATACATACATACATACATACATACATACATAGAAAAAAACCTAATAATCGAACATATTTACATAATCTTTTACTTTAAAAATATGTATGTCACAACATAGTAATAAAACTTTCAATAATGATAAAATGTTATAATGTTTAAAACAAAAATATGAAAATTACAAATATTAGTATCTAGTGGAATGTAGGAGGCTACTGAGTAGGAAGATGTCGTGTAAAAGACATAATAGAATAATCCAGCTCGTGAGCAGATACTACTCCCTCCGTCCCACGAAGATTGCACTATTTTTTCTGTTTCAAGTTGTAATGTTTGGCTCACAGTTTAACTAAGATAAACGGTGAAAAAAATTCAGTATATATATATAGAAAGAAAGTTTAGATGGAAAAATATGAGAAGCATATGAATCATTTAACTTTACATGTCTATGAATTTATAAAAATTAATCGTATATTAAATTTTGTAAAAACATAAAAGAAATGGTGCAATCTTCGTGGGACGGAGGGAGTAATATTTGTAATTTTCATATTTTATTACTGTGTTGTGACATACATATTTTTAAAGTAAAAAATTATGTAAATATTACTACATTCGTCCATAAAAATTAGTGTGTTTCATTTTTAGCATTTAATATTTGATTTTACTTCTTTAACCGTTTAATATATAAAGTCAAATATTTTTAAGGCCCAATAGTCTCATTGGGCTTGGGTGTAATTTTATTATAATAAAATCTTTTGTTGCTTTTAAAAAAATAAAATACATTTTTTTTCCAAAATCTTAATGAATTCTTTCAAGTAATGATTCCACAACATTGAAAAAATGTACCAATTTTTGAAGGATGGAGGGAGTATTTTGAGAAGGACCCCAATTTTTATTTTCCCATAAATCTGAGGGCCGGCCATGTAATCTACAACCGGTTCGTCAAATGCGTTCCAATATCGACTGCGGCCGTGTCATTGCGCGCCGGCCGGCATCGATATGTCTAGATGTAATCCAAGCGGGTTCCAGGAGGAAAATGTAACCTAGCCTCCTCCGCCTCGGGACCAACAAGGGTAGTACGGGAATATTCACCGTTGTCCATCGACTACGCCTTTCGGCTGATCTTAGGCCACGACTCACCCTCCGTGGGACGAACCTTGGGAGGAACCCTTGGGTTTTCGGGTTCATATGTGCTTTTTTAAAAAATTTATATTTCTTCATGTATATTAAGTACTAGTAATTCATAGAAAATTGTAATTTATGTGTCAACCCTCTCTCTCGTCTTTGTTTTGTTTTGTTTTGTAGATGGGCATGCCAAGAATAGAGCTGGGCCATAACCCAAGTTTGGATCTGGTGGGTTTTTTTAACCAGTTGGCTTATAGCGGTCTGTCGGTTAAGCGGTGCAGGGACAGCAAGCCGCCAAATACACAGTAGTCTTAGTCTAGTCGACTCACACACACAACACAAAGCTGTTAACTCTCAGGCGACGGCTTGTAGGCTATAGCTTGCTACTATCTGTCTCTCATCTGCATTCTACGTTACTCGCATCGCAAGCAAGCAACCTCCATTTTAATAGTGCTTCCTACAAATCTTTAAAAATATTCGAATAAAAATACAATATTGGTAAATTTGGTCTTAGGTGGTAAATTTACTCTTTCCACCAAGAAATTATGAAGATAAGGCAAAACCGTTTTTTTGAACAAAATTCTTAAATGAAAATATTTCATGCGTTTAAATGTTAAAAACTTTTCCATTTTCGTATTTACAAAAAAATAGAAAATAGAAAGGAAAACATGTATTTTTTTCATTTTCTATTTTTTCTATTTTTCTCTGATACGTTTAAGATATCACAAACCTAGAAACTACTATTCCAAGATTCTAATTAGAAACTCGCCCCCCTCTCTCTAGTCCTCGACACTTCACGATCTCAGCCTCGATCTTGCTCACCCTCACTGGACTTCCTGCTTCTCATTCTCGTTCGCCGCCAGTCACCTCTCATCGCAGCCGGTAAGTCGTTTCTCCGGTGAGTCGTCTAAAGCGGAGAGAGAGCTAGCTTGGTAAGGAAGTTGTGATTTATATGTATGAGTGGTGTAATTTTAATACAGTGCATCCTCTTCATACATCCTGTAATTTTAATTGGTATTTGTGATCATCTCTTCTATACTTGCTGTTTTGTAAATTCTTCATTTCCTTAAAGCTTATTTTTTCCTAATCCTTCTCATGACAAATTGACAATATGATCTTGCCTTGGTTTTTATCTGATCAAACTTTGGCCTATATATTCTTGTTAAATGGCCAAGTAACATGGTTTTTGAGTCTCACTATTGCGGTTTATTTTATTTAGGGAAAGTTCTTTGCTTTATTTCAATTCACATAGATTCAGGATAAACCCAAAACCTTTGCTACCGGAGTTGACTTGACTGCATTTGACATATAATTAAAGGATAAAGTATATTTTTAGTCTCTTAGTTTCTGTGCGTGTTCTATTTTGATTTCATTTTAAGAATTCGTCTCATTTTAGTTCTAAATGTTTGCATTTCTGTCCTATTGAAGTCTCACCGTTAATTTATCCGTTAAATACACCGTTAGATGATTGAAATGACTAAAACACTCATAACTTAGTTTTCTACTAAATCCCTAAAATTATGTTATTATAAAAATTTCATGCCATTTTTTTCGCTTCAATTTTGTCATCTTCTCCACTTTACACAAGCATCACTAACTAGAGATTTTAAAGCAACAAGACTCGTGGCTCTATCTCTTCATCATCATCTCTTCACTCTATCTTCATCATCTCCTTTCCCCCAGTTTTTTCAACCCGCTAGAAAATCACAAGAATCCAACTAGCATTTGCGAAACAAGCCAGGACCAAAAAAGTTAACGACAGGTCTACTCAATCAAGGTCTGCCCACCACCACCGCCGACGTTGGTTCCAATGCCCCTCGCTCTCTCGTCCCCTGTGGCCGCCAGATCTCCAAGGCATTCAAAAATATCAGTAGGATCGATTAAAAATTAGTAGTAAATTATATGGAATGAAACTAGAAAAGAGAAGGTTAGATATGCTTACAAATAATTAGTGGAGACGATGATGAGTTTTGGTGGGAGGAATAATGAATGAGTAGTACTCAACCCCGCATTTGTGATTTATGTCCTGTAAATAGTGAAAGGTTATTGATTAATTGGTCACAAGTGTGTAGTAATTGGGAGATGGTGATGAGATGAAAGAGAGGTTGGTTTTTTCATGCAACAACTGGTGTATAATTGTGCATGCATGCATGTACATTAATATTTGGGGAGAATTTTTTAGTGCTCGTAACAAAACTCTTACAGTATTTATTAAGTAGTCTGGTGTGGATGTACTCGCGTTTCTAAGCGAGAAAAGGGAAGAAAGAAGATGAAATAGTAAATGCTTACTACTATTTAGTAAATACTAAAGTCCTCTGCGTTCGATGTCATCCAACTGATGAAACTATTTTTCATATATTTAAGGATTGTGAGTTTGCTAAGGAAATTTGGTTTGGATTGAAGGTTACTTTACTTCCTAATGTTGGTGGGATGCTTGATGTTAAAATAATTTTTACTAATAAGTATCTTTCCCCTTTCATATATTTAAGGATTGTGAGTTTGCTAAGGAAATTTGGTTTGGATTGAAGGTTACTTTACTTCCTAATGTTGGTGGGATGCTTGATGTTAAAATAATTTTTACTAATAAGTATCTTTCCCCCTTTGCATGATATTCACTGAATATTTATTATTCCTGTTGCTCTCTGTAATATTTAGAAATCTCGAAATGCTTTAATATTTGATTGAAAATCGTGTGAAGCCTGCTGTTAAAGTGATCACTAGAATCATTAATCATGCTGTTGAGATTTTGGCACTGAAGACTCCGAGTAAACCTTCAAATGTCATTGTCGTTAAGAAGTCTCAACATTGGTCACCTCCCTTAACCCCAAGTGTCAAATTAAATATAGATGATGCTTGTTCAAAGAATAAAGGAAACGGTGCTAGTGATATCGTTAAAGATTCTTCATGACATTTTACCATTGCATTTGTGGAAACAAATTAGGAACTTGTGATGTCCTTGATACTGATTGTTGGGCTCTATTGGAATGCTTAAAATGGCTAATTCGATGAACAATATTAAGTTAATTATTGAGTTTGATTGCAAGAGCTTATGTGATATTGCAAACGGAACTTCAAATATTCCACCATTCTTAGAGGAAATTGTATATGAGTGCAGGTCGTTGCTAATTCAACTGGGGGTGAGAGAGGTCAAATTCAACCCGAGTGAGACAAATCGAGTAGCGGACAACTTTTCAAGCACGCTAGGACGTAAAATGAAGACTTCATTTATTTTGATAGAGTTCCTGATTTTTTCCAACCAGCTCTCCAATTTGATACAAATCATATGTTTAGATATTGTGTTTGCTCTGTTCATGGGCATCCATTTGATGTTCAGAACAATGGTTTCCATGGTGTAGAGTTTACTTCACCCGTCCATGTTTCGAGAAGACTATTTTGTACTACTAACCTCATTGACAATGGACAACATCTTATTTTAATTTTCTATAAGATCCTATTTTCACCAAAAAAAAAAAGAAGTGGTGCGGTGGTTTAAGTGTAACAAAGTGTAGTTCTGGAATCTAATCGATAAATACTAAATACTAAAGCCCAGATTGAAATATACTCAATTCAAGTGACCATAAACTCATAAAGCAGCTCCGTCTGACTTCATTCTTCTTCTCTGCGGTTGAACTTCTCATCTACCTGACTCACTGCGGAACTGAGTCCTTTGGTCGGAGACTCGTCTTTCTTTCTCTCTTTGCTATCACAGCATTTATCGTCGCCCTGAAGATGAGGTTTAAACTCTGAATTGCTCTGCACTTTCACGACATCCGATCTCATCCATGGCCATCAGGGGTGTCGATTTCAAGTGGTTTGTCTCCAACTTTGATGATTTCGCCCCCTTCAACTTCTAGGTTTCCCGTGAAATGACTTCGTATTCTGTTTCTCTCAGGTTCGATGGCTTCTTTCTTTCGATGCTCGCCACTAGTGTGTATCCTTGTTCTCTTCCCGTCCTTTCTCTTGATTTTGTAGTCACTACTTTGTCTAGTGAATTTCCAGTTTATGTAGTTGGGGGGTTGCTAGCTAGAATTGGGTGCCCGCTGATGAACAAGAAATACACTCGGTAGAGAAGAAGCACGTCAAATAATTTTTCCTCGTCGTTTATTCAGTTTGAATCTCTTTTCCTAAGGAATAGACTAACAATCATTTGTCGGCCCGTTTGTTCTTAACGATGTCCTACTTTAGAATCATTGTTGTGCTCAATTGGAAACGCTACAACCTCTGTACCTATCCTTTGCACATATGGATAGTGGTAAGATCTTGAGAAGTCCTGTGGCTAAATAATCATTTCTTCTGGGCCTGGGTGTGGAAGGAACTTCATTTACAAGGCTATTTTCACAGGTGGATTACACTGCAGTGTTTATTTTCCGGATGCTGATGTTCACAGACAATGGACTTGCTGCTGGGATGGGTTTGTAAGTACAACCCTTGTTTAAATTTTGGGCATTTTAGGCTTTAGGTCATATATGTCAACACTAATCTGAATCTGAAGTATGAGCTATTTCCCTCGAGCATTGTTGAACTTCAGTCCATATATAGAGTAATAAGGACTAACTCAAAGCAGAATTTGTGGATATAATTGGTCAAGTACGATAGCAAGATGCAAATTAACTTTGAAATAATATAACTAGCCTAGCACCGCCCCCGCCCCTCCCCCCAAAAGCAGTTTTACTTGCTTGTTGGTTTGATCGGGTGTTAATTTGTATAGCTTCTGTTTCATATTGATTAATACGATGTTTGACCTTTTATGTCTCTGCTCATGTACTTACTTTGGGACAGGCCATCTTTTCTAGCTGATTACCAATCGGTACCAATTTTTTCCTTTCATTTTATATTTCTCTAGGGATTTTGGATGGCAGCAAAGATATGCTCGGTTTTGTGGAAGAATAGTGGTCCTTTCAGTGTTAGGACTATTCCTTTACCCTTTTCTTTGGGCTTGGACTATTATTGGAACCCTTTGGTTCACAAGTGCAAGAAACTGCGTAAGTGTTGAATTTTCCATTGTTACTTGGACCATTGATAACCCCATTAAATCAGATCTTTGGATGGTTTTCAATGATTGCAGTTGCCAGAAGAAGGCCAGAAATATGGTTTCCTTATTTGGTTGCTTTTCAGCTATTATGGACTCCTCTGTGTTGCTTGCATGTCAGTGGGAAAGGTTAGTTGGAGCTGTTGGTAGTTTGTACGCGGTAGCTCCACTGTTGGGGTTGAAGCAGGGTGAAGCAAATGCATAACATATTAAAGTAATTGTAATATGGATGTTGCAATGTTATGTTTCAGTGGTTGACACGAAGACAAGCTCATGTATTACGTGCTCAGCAGGGGATCCCAATGTCAGAGTATGGGGTGAGTTCTAGTATTGGTTTTGCTATTACAGCCCTGCCCTTACCCTTCCTCTCTTTCTTGTGGCACCTAGAATTACTAGGAAAATGCTAACGCTGTGATGATTTACATTTGTATATGATGCTAAACAAGAGTTGACTTCTCTTTTAATGTATATTTTGATCTTGTAGTTATTGGTTTGAAATTTTGTTTACTTGTTATAAGCCAGGTTTTGGTAGACATGATCCGGGTACCAGGCTGGGCGTTTGAAGCTGCTGATCAGGAGATGAGAGGCATTGGCCAAGATGAAACAACATACCAGCCTGGTCATTATTTGAGTCCAGCTCAGGTAGGTTTACAATGTGGTTGAGTTAATTGGCATTTTTTTCCGTCGTTTTTAGTTTCAAATGTCTCAAGTCACAACCGTTTGTTACTTGAAACAGAAAAAATAGTCTTCCCTTTTCATTTAGTTAAAACAAGGGACATGTAGCATCTGCCAAAGAGGATGAAAGATTCCCCTTGATAGCCATTGCTTAACCAAACCATGCTTTCATGACTCAGCCGCCTAGAAGTAATCCTCAAACTTGCTTCTCTAATAAACTGACATTTGAGCAAAGGGTCCTTAACACTCTCTTTGTTCCAGTCCGAAAGATCCTGCATGATATGTTCATGTGGCTTGAATACCACCAGTAGGATATTAAATATCTTCCATAATGTAGGTTCAAGATTAGGTTTCTGTCATAACCAACCTGAACAGTGCTGTGTCATAGGCAGTCCTAGGGGCAGGTTAGCATGGCCCCCAGCTCCACTGAAATGGTAGAACCCTTATCATAATCCTTAACATCTAAGGGTAGAAGCATTTTCGTTTTCAAGATTTGGTTTAATTCTGAAGAGGATTTAAGATTGTAGGTATCTATTTTGGACCCTGGCTTATTAGAATGTTTTATGTGCCCCATACAATGTTGGTCTCTTAATATGTATAAAGAGCGTCTGCCAGTTAACTATGTGGATGATCCATTATCTGGTTTTTGGTGTCTTAGAAATGCAATTTTCTCTCAGCTAAACATTCACATCTTATGTCAAAACTAGTTGTTTGCAGCAGTGCAACTTATGATGGATGTGGTTAATAATTTACTTGTCCTGTAGAGAGAGGCCGTTGAAACCCTCATTCAGGAACTTCCAAGGTTCAGATTTAAAGCCGTTCCAATCGATTGTTGTGAATGTCCAATCTGTCTGGAAGAATTTCATGTGAGCGATGAGGTAAGTAACATGCTTGCCCTTTCTTTTATTTCAGACCTAATTTGTTCAGGATGTGGTACGTAACAAGCATTCCACATTCCCATGGCCGAGCAATTTCTCGCAAGTGCATCAAAATTAAGTACTAGATATAATGGAATTTTGGAGTGGTGTTGAACTATCATTTTTATGTTCAGGTTCGCGGCTTGCCCTGTGCCCACAACTTTCATGTGGAATGCATAGATAAGTGGCTTAGACTGAACATTAAGTGCCCTCGATGTCGTTCTGTGGTCTTCCCGAACCTTGATCTAAGTGCCATGTCCAATCTGCGGAACACTGATTCTGAACAGTCATCTTCCCCGGTGCCTGATCCAAGGACCCAAGCTTTCGGT
This sequence comes from Stellera chamaejasme, assembly GCA_024586325.1. Taxonomy (NCBI): domain Eukaryota; kingdom Viridiplantae; phylum Streptophyta; class Magnoliopsida; order Malvales; family Thymelaeaceae; genus Stellera; species Stellera chamaejasme. The sequence goes on along the minus strand of CM044982.1, from coordinate 2,966,019 downwards.
GATGGCCATCTGCTGGGATCACAGGGTCTGGTGCACCCAGTTGGTCCAGAGAATGCTGGGTCACCTAGTGCTGCGCATGTTATTATAGAAGGTGTTGAGGATGGAGGCGCAACAGTGGGACAAAGGGATCCATCAGGCACCACCAGTACAGAGACAATCCGACAACATGAATGGCCTAGACTGACCCAACACTGAACTCTTCCTTCAACTCCTGTCCAGATTTTTTCATCATAGGATTCAAACATTTTTGTACCCGAGAAGAGATATATGTCCAACGTTTGCTTAGCTTACCGCCACAAAGTATCCTGCTGCTCGGAACCTCAAACTAGTTTTTTGAGAATGTAAATAGAAGTACTGGGAGTACATGTTTCTAGCAGCGTGCAAGGGACGGGACATCTGTTGATATGCACAGCGGGCAGAGGCAGGCATGATTTTTTCAAGATTCTGCTTTTCAGTACGCCCCTCCAAAGTCACAAATTTATATTCTACTCTGGTGAAATAGGCGTTTAAAAATGGTTTCCTAATAATAATAATAATAATAATAATAATAATAATAATAATAAACATTATGCAAAACTATCTGTAGACTACAGAGAAGTATCATTCACAGGAATTGTTAGTCGAAATTATCTCGTTTTTTCAATCAGTCAAATCTCTTGTTAATTGAAGTTGAAATTGTAGTAGGTTCCAGCTTGACTCACACTCAATAGTCAACTTTTCTAAATTTCCTCGATTTTTTACGTATTTTATTTTATGAAAGATTTCCTTGATTTAAACTGGTTGACCATGTGTTGAGTTGAACGAGCTAGTTGGGGAAAATCCATAACTGGTAAAAGACAATTTTACCCCTCTTCCTGTCTTCCTCAAATTTTCAAGCATTCCTCACTTTTGTCCCAAAACTTTAGATTTTGTTTTTCAACTCGAAGAAGTTAGGTTTTGCCCATTTTCTTCACCTTTCTTGCTTTTGAAGTTTCAAAATTACTTTAAAAGATTTTAGTGACTATCACCCAAGTCGCATTTCCCCAGTAAGACCCAAGGTGTGACAGTAAGAAGGAGTAAAAGACCCCGTTGACAGATAGCATTAAAATCTTGAATTTAAGATTATTCTTCAAATGGCTGAGATTTTTAAGAACTTGACAAAACTTACTTCTAAAAGGTTTGAAGAAGGAGATTCTAAAGAAAAAAGCAAAGTAAAGAATGCTCAAGGCTTAATCATCAGAGATATTGAAAAAAGTTAGGGAAATTGGGATATCCCAAAGATTAACAAGTTCAAAGTTTACCGAAAGGGAACTTTTGAACTCAAAACTTCTTATGCTATTAAAACGGTAGAAAGAACCGTTCCTATAATGGAAATAGATCACAAGTTTGAACTACTGTCCAAATACATGATAGAAGATCATTATAACTATCTGCATGTTGGATTAGTTCAAATTGCTTTAAAACCTCTAACAAGGAATGGTTTAAATACTTCTGTTGTTATTGCTTTGAGAGATCAAAGACATAACAAGTTTACTGATTCATTGCTAGGCATGGTAGAATCAAGTCTTTGTGATGGACCCATATACTTTAATTGTCATCCTAATTTTACGGTGTCCTTGAAGGATCCACATATCATGAAGGTTTTATCTGCTAATATACTCACTTCAGGTTTTCATATGTTAGAAGGATCTCAGAATCTAGCCCTTGTATATAGAATTTATTACAATGTGATGACAACTTAGATCGAGCCAAAGACTCTAGAATTTGATACAAAGGGTGAAACCCTTTTAATACAGGCTAATACTGAGAAAACTAATGTTGTTCTTCCGAAGTCGATAAAATGGAGTGATATCCGTCTACCTGAAAGATGGGTAATGCACAATGAAAAACCGGTTAAACCTTTGAGAACAACATAAGTAGAAAGAATTGTAGAATTCGAAAATGGAGAAGTCGAGATAAAATTTGGGAAAGATAGAATAACTAGAATGATCAACTTCTCAGAAAAACCTTCTAGAATTCCTAGTAGTGCATTATGTTCACATGTGCCAGAATCAGAATATGAGAAAGTAATTGGAGGAGTAAGACAATCCGTTGAACAGGTCTCTCACCCAATTTATAAAATGGATTCTGTTAAAATAGAAGAAGAAAAATCATCCAAATTAGTTGAGGATGATAGAATTAGTTTTTCAGACTCTGAGATAAATATGTTAAAAGAACCTTTCAGAATAGACTATGAAGCTCTGAGAAAAGATTTTGGATCGGATGAAAATACGATCAAAAGAAAATGGTTAAGGGATGAATATACCAAAGAACAAAGAAGAATAATAGAAGGACATTGCTTTAAGAAGATTAGGCAGACTAAAACCAATCTAAAGTTCTTTGAATGATTTGTTCCACTATTTCTCAAAAGGAAAGATGAAATAACTTTGGCTGTGTTAGAAGAAACATGGAACACTTACAGAGTCAAAGAAGGGGAAGAGGTAAAAGAGGTAACTACCATACATCCTCCTTTTAAGACAATTGTTTTGGGAGAACAAACCGTGGCTTGACCTTTCAAAATTACTGGCAAAGAAGCTAGTTCTAAGCCAGCAGAATCAAAGGATATTCAATATCTAATTGAACAGAATAATTACACAAATATTTACCTACAATCGTTAGGAAAATAAATGTGTAGAATTGAAGGTAGTAAGAAGTCAAAACAAAAGATTACTACTTCAAAACCTCATATTCATCTTCCTTCTAAAGCACCAACTTTTAGAATAAAAAGAAGAAATGATGAGATGTATGATAGAGTAAAAGAATTATCAGAACAAAAAGAAAAACTTACTATCAAAGATAGTAAGCAGAAAAGTCCTCAGAAAAATGTTATTAAAGAAGATTTGTTTGGACAAGATTAAGGTGAATGACCAATATGTTTACTTAATTGCCCCTTAGTTGAAAGTGCACAAAAACGAGGTAGAAAAAGTAAAGATAAAGAGGAAAGTAGGAGGTTTCCTTTTAAGGAAAGTGATCAATGTTTCACATCCAAATGTGTACAATTTTTCAACGGAGGAGTATTAAAGAAGTTTCCAAAAAAGAAGACCAACTCTCTATTGAGACTCCTTAGATCAATAAAATAAAGATGAAAAGAGGAGGTCCTTCAAGGGTATGAAATGTTTCACATCCATACACCAACTTCCAGAGGCTGTTAAAGAATCTTATGAAAAAATTGTTGAGTTCAACAACAGAAAGCTAGAAAGATGGTGATCCCTTTTTCTGAATTTTATTTCTTGGTCATTTATCGAATCCCCTGGATTGTTAAATGACACTATGAAATAAATTAAGAAAAATATGTTCCTTTCTTAGAAAGAGTTTGGGTTTCTCACTGGTGCGATAAATGCGTTATTAATGCATATCTCATAGAAAATATCACTCTTAAGATAATTGGTCTGTCTGAACTCTTGGATGAAGAGAACATTGTTGCAGTTCTTGGGAAGCTCTACTCTGGATCAGAGTTAGCAGACATCCCATTAGAAGAAATGAAGGATAAGCTAATGAAATTAGCTTTCAAATCTGTCAAAGAGCAGCTGGCAAGGAGCGGGCCTAACCAACGGTCATCATCTGGTGGATCAGCATAATGGCAGACATAACCATGTGGAAAAAGAAAAAATACGTTAGTGGGATAATTATCTTTTGTCCACTTCTGTAAAGAAAACGCACTCAGCAATAATGCATAATGACTGTAGTATTAGTGCATTACAGCTGTAAAAGAAGTTGAGGGCCTTCATCACAGAATCCTGCCTATATAAAGAGACTTCAACAAATGAAGAAGGCATCCATTACTTAGCATTACATCTTTCTCTATGCCTTCCTTGTTCATGTGTTGAACATTCTTCTACTACTGTCAATATTTTCCTAATTCTAAGTTTGATTTGTGCGTGTGTTGCTGTTGTTGGAAGTTTGGTGTGTTAGTGTGTTTATCCAACAACCACTGTGTGCTGTAATCATCTGGTATTCACCAGATTCTGTAAGTTCATGTTTAATATTTGAATATCAGTTGTGTGATTTCATATACATCTGTTTATCTGTCTAATATCAGTTTAATATTTGTTATTAGAACCACTTTGTGCTTAAAACGATGAGTCATGCCGCAAATCTGCATTACAACTGTTGCTAACGATGAATAACATAGGCCCAATGCTAAAAAGAAAAATTATTAACGAGAGGGAGTGGTATGATTGGTATTATTATTACTGTACAAGATAAGAAGAACATAAAATGGCCCTAATGCGTTTGATGAACATATAGAATATTTTAAGTTGACAGTTGTATTAAGATTGTAAGACAAATTAACATGCATGATCAGTACAGATTAGACACGGCAAGCTAGCTAGCTAGCTAGCTTTACCGTTGTAAATAAGTACTTATTAGGTAGTTGTATTACTACTATTAATTAAAGCATTAGCAACAACTTTAATAAAAGAATTAACCCAGCAGTTTAGGTAACGCCAAAAGATTATGTCAGAAGCATCTACAAATCTGGACGATACGACACAACCGTTCTTAAGTACGGATTTTAGAAATATTCTGTACGTTTTGTAGTTTACTTCTGTCAATTATGGCCATTAATTCTTCGCATCATAATTAACAATACCCATTGCATGTGCATGTGGCTAATTAAGTACAGTAATCATAATTCTTTTAGCTGATTCAGATATACTACTATATATACATTATTCATAATTCTTTTTGCGTCTTTGACCGCTTCTTTCTTGGTGTTTCAGAAACCATATGACATGAGCATTAGATTTGAAGACAAAGAAACAAACTTATATGGTAAAATTAGATGGACAAGTTAATTAGGACTTTTGTGGTAATAAAATAGAACAACAATGACCCAATGTGCATTTACCTTTTTCTTATGACCGGATACTATCCAGGACAAGACAATACTCCTGTTTTATATCTAATCAACAAGCTCTTACGCTCAGCCAAGTCCTTGGAAAATTTTTTTCCATAAATAGTTCAAATTTTAAACATGTTGATTGTGGAAAACTAGGTAAAAATGGGTTTAAAATTTGTGCATTTTACGTAATTGCCCTCCAACTTATTTGTATCATGTGTAGTACAAGTAGGGGTGAAATGGTATACATCAAACTTTGTTTCCCGCCCATCTCCTAGGGAAAACAAAAAGAAGCTGGATTTTTTTTCCAATTACTCATTGAACTAGCCTTAATGAGTTGTAAAATAGTCTCAAAAGATAAAGTTATTGGTAAATTTGTCTAAAACAATTCAATGGCAAATATAAAATTAAATAATTTATACGAAAATACCCCTTATTCTTTTTTAGTAGTTACGTTTTCTTTTCAGCATCTAATCTATCTATTTTTTTATTCTATACTTCGATATATAAAGTTAAGTAACTTATATATATATATATGATAAATAAATGTGTCTAGTTTTTAATTTGTTTTTTTTTCAAAATTTTCGAACAAATTCTTTATAGTTATACATTTTAAAATTGATACGTTTCTAGTTAATCGAATAATACTCACATTGGAAAAAAATCTTTTTTTCACATGAATTTCATCTTCGTACTCTCAAATTCTCCTCACTCAAAAAATATATTTTGGTCTTATATACTTATTTTATTTTATTATCATCTAATCAACGATATTTCTTAATATTTGTATTCATTTAAATGTATCAATTTTGATGAAATGTAGGAACTATTTGATAGATTTTCATGAAAATTTCTTATATGCAAGGTTAAGATAACATGCATACCGTTATGAAAAGAACATATGGGATTAGATTAGTAGCGGTACTAAATTTTGGAGTGATGTTGATGTGGTGTTGGTATGTACTTATTTTGGATTAGAAGAGAAGGGAATAAATAATGAAAAGTGGAAAAGAGAGGGAGGAGGAGGCGCGGTAATTAAGAAGGGCAGGGAAGAAAAGGAAAGGCCGTATACGGAAGAGGACCATGTCATACATACGGCCTGTTGTCCGACACACCCATGACCATCACATGTGATGTCATGTTGATCACTAATTTTGTTCACATAAGAAAATGATATTGATCGATTAATTAATCATGCTGATCAAACACAACCATTATGTCGATCAAATTTAATTAATGATAAATTTGTAAATAAATGAATCGCTTATGCACACACATACAACCAACACATACAACCAACGCATTTTAACCTGAGCCTATACACACACACACACACACACACACACACACACATATATATATATATATATATATTCTCGAGATAAAAAGTCAAGCAGGCTAATTATGAATTGAAGGTCTAGAGCTTTCAAATTGATTAAACCTAGACTGGGGAAAGTAATTATAAAAATCTATTTTGACAGAACCATCAGTTGATTCTGTGATTGTAGCTTTTTGATTCATAGTTTCTAACGGTTGGTGAGAAACTATATTTTCTAAATCCCATTTATTTGATTTTGAAATCTCATTCCATTTTAGCTTTTTAGGAACATGTATTAACGATTTTTGAGAGTTTGCTTCAAAGACAACAGTTTCTTCTTTCAAAGAATTGAATCTAGCTTTTGGTTCTATAGTAGTAGTCATTACTTTGTAATAAACCAGATAAATTACACAAATAGATTTAGCATTAGTAGCAAAATTCATATTCCAATGTCACTTTTGTTTGAAAATATTTCTATTCCTATTGAATTAAGAAATGTTGATTTTAATGATGAGATTCCTCAACCTGTTTATGATCTCAAAGATGAAACCTCTTCTAGTATAAATCCTACTCCCAGTGAAATGAAAGTTTTCACTACAAAAGGTTTCATAAATGTTATTATTGAAGAATTTGTCATTGATAAAGAATTATTAAAAAAAGAATTAAAAATCAATAGAAAATAGAGAAAATGCCGCTTGGTTTTTCACAACATTTTCTAATGAAGAAACCAATTTATTAAAAGAAAAATGGTTTTCTGAAATGAATAATCTTAAGATACATATTCCACTTTTTGTTTGGTTTGAATCCTATGCTCAAAAGGAAAAAAATAAATTATCCTTTTTCTAATATTACTCCTATTACTGAAGTCACAAAAAAATGGACTACTCTAGATAATAAAGAAATTATATTTGTTCATCCTCCACCTGAAGCAGTAATTATTTCCCCCATCATTCTGATGAACATAATTGTGTGGCTCAGCCATACAAATCGATTCCTAATAAAGAATTAAAAGATCCAACAAGACTACCTTTTATTTCAATAAACTCTCAGCTTAGTTATACAAATCAATCTTTAATAACCATCGGTGAACAACTTGATAGGATAGATTCAATAATTGTTAAAAATTAGTCCATAACTCTTAGTCTTCCCTCAACTAGTAAAGTAAATATTCCACCTTCAATCACTCTAGCTTTAGCAGGTACTTTTACACCTATAGAGAAAAATTTTAGATTAAACGGATTTCCTAGTGATAATAATTCAATAACAAAAATTGAGTCGGAAATAGAAAAGATTAATAAATAAATAGTAAAAGGTAAAAATATTAATGTCATCTCTGAAATTGATGAATTAGAAGATCAATTTAGACAAATGAATATTTATGCACCATCTCCGTATGGAAAACCCACTCCGGCAGATACAATGTTAGAAGAAATAAATAGTACTAATATTAATTATGATGGAAGCTCCATAAATGTTTGGAACTTAGATGGTTATACAGAATATCAAATTGTTAATTTAGCCTGTGAAATGAAAATGACAGCTAATGCCTATATGTCTAATCAAAATACCAATCAACAAGCTCTTTGTTTACTTGTAAATGGATTTACAGGACAACTAAGAGGTTGGTGGTTTAATTATCTTGATGAACATAAACGGAATCAAATTAGAAGTACCAAAAGAATAATTAGAGACGATATAGAAATTGATACTAATGAAAGTAACGCTGTAGAAGTTTTACTTTGGTCCATATTAAAATATTTCCAAGGTAATCCAGAGTTATTAGGGCAAAAGGATTCTGAAATACTAATGAATTTAAAATGCCCAAAATTGCATGATTTTAGATGGTACAAAGATGTTTTCTTAACAAAAGTTTATAATAGGAATGACTGTGCTAATACTTTCTGGAAAGAAAGATTTATCACGGGACTTCAAAATTTATTTGCTGAAAAGGTTAGAATGAGAATCAAATCAAAATTTGATGGAATAATTCCTTATGATAATTTAACCTTCGGAGAATTAATAAATTTCATAAATTTAGAAGGATTAGAATTATGTATAAATATGAAACTGCAAAGTAAGATTAAAAATGATAAAAATCAAACTAGGAAAGAATTAGGAGATTTTTGTTCTCAATACGGTTATGAAAAGATTACTGCCCCTTCTACAAAGAAGTTAAAAAGAAATAAGCAGATTCATAAATATAGAAGAACAAATTATAAAAGTAATAATAATTACAAAAGTAATTACCAAAAATCTGAATATTCAAAGAATAAAAATCATAATAAAAGATTCTTTAAAAAATCTTTTAAAAAGAAAAGAGGACATCCGGTCTGTTGGAAATGCAGACAAGTAGGTCATTTTGAAAGAGATTGTCAAATGAAGAATAAGATTAATTATTTAGAAATTTCCGATAAATTAAAAGATCAATTAATAAGTTTAATGACTTATGACTCTCCTATTGATTATAGTCAATCCGATACTTCGGATAGTGAAGAAAAGGAAATCCCTTGCATTAATGAAATTCAATCTACTAATAATTCAGATGAAGAATCTGAGGATTCTAGTACTAATGAATGCTTTGAAAAATGCCACTGTAATATGTTTTCTACTAATATAGATTCATTACATGAGGCAATAATTCAAATAGATAATTCAAATAGATTCATTACATGAGAAAAAGAAGTTAAAATTTCTCAGCCAAAACATTTTATTAATATTTCTGAAGTAATCAAAACTTATGGAAAATAACAGAAGCCTGTTACCATTCAAGATTTACAACAAGAAATTAGTAATATAAAAATTGAGATTAAAGAATTAAAAATGCAGAACCAAAATATTCAAAAAAACCTTATGGATGAAAGGATTACTAGAGGCAGAAGAAGAACTGCCAATAGAAGAAGGAGAATATTCTAATAAAAATGAATCTAAAGAAATCACTGATCAAATGGATTCCTTCTTGAATATAGTTTCAAAAGTTTATTACCATAAATGGTTTGTTCATATAAGCTTAATAATAAACAACGAATATCATTTGAATACTATAGCTTTGGTAGATAATACCTACTAAATACTTTGAAAAGACTAAAGAAATTCTTTATGCTGCTAATAGTCAAAATCTGCATATTAATTACAAAATTAGTAATGTAAAAATTTGTAATGAAGGTTTATGCTTTAAAATGCCATTCATATTAATAAAAAATTTAAACACTAATGTCATTTTAGGAACTCCGTTTATTACGAGTATTTATCCTTTCAAAGTAACTCTATCTGACATAATATCCAATATTTTAGGAAAAGAGATAAGATTCAAATTTGCATATCCAGTATAAGAAATAAGTATAAAAATATTACAAAACTCTTTTATAAAACCCTCTTCTATTAATCTGCTCCAAGCAAAACAAAAGCAATATAATTTTCTAATTCAAGAAATTAAAGATTTAAAAATTGAGGAAGAGATTAATCAATCTACTACAGTAGAAAGAATTCAAAAGCTAAAAGAAAAGCTAGAAAAGGAAGTCTGTGCTTCTATCCCAAACGCTTTTTGGAATAGGAATAAGCATATTGTTAATTTACCTTATATTAAAACTTTTAATGAAAAGGACATTCCTACTAAATCTAGATCTATACATATGAATGAAGGAATTAGAAAATGTTTGCAAAAAGGAGATTAATGAGTTACTAGAAAAGAAATTAATAAGGAAATCAAAATTTCATTGGTCTTGCTCAGCGTTCTATGTTATGAACGCAGCAGAATTAGAAATGGGAGCCCCCAGATTAGTAATAAACTACAAACCTCTTAATAAAGTATTGGAATGAGTTAGATATCCAATTCCTAACAAAAGAGACTTACTTAAAAAATTACATAGCACAAAAATATTCTCAAAATTTGATATGAAATCCGGTTTTTGGCAAATACAGATTAATGAGAAGGATAAATATAAAACATGATTCAATGTCCCTTTTGGACACTATGAATGGAATGTAATACCATTCGGATTAAAAAATTCTCTCTCAGAATTCCAAAATATAATGAATGATATTACTCAACTAATTCAACATTTTGCTATTGTCTACATAGATGATGTTTTAATATATTATAATTCCATATCTCAACACTTTTCTCATTTAGAAATTTTTTACAATGTAATAAAACAAAATGGTTTGGTTGTCTCCTTACATTTTTTTATTCTTCTAGTAATTTGTAGTAGTATTTGATCTCAGTTGTTTAAAAAAGAATTTGACAAATTAACCATATTCATCTCTCATTGAGATAAATTGTTTTGTTTCATTGTAAAAAAATCACAATGCAAGGAAAGGAGAGCGAAAGAAGAAAAGGCAAAGGCAAAATGGAAAATAGAGAAGTAAATGGAGGGCAGTTGTTAAGACTTTCGAGAGGGAGGGAGGGAGGGAGAGAGAGGGTGATAATAATAATAATAATAATAATAATAATAATAATAATAATAATAATAATAATAATAATAATAATAATAATAATAATAATAATAATGAGGAGAGGAGGGCGGGTTGTCTCCTCCAAAGTGGATCTGCGCACGTTACAAACAACCTTTTCTTTACCTCTCTCTCTCTCTCTCACTCTCTCGACTCAACTCAACTCGACTCAACTCAGTGAAACAAAACCCCATTTTCAAATCTTCATCTTCATCTTCACACAACCCAGGGCCGGGAAGTAGCAAAGGAAGCTCCTTTTCCCTTTCCTTTGCTCGCTCGCCTGGATCATAATAACTCTCAAGACAGACAGACAGACAGACACCAAGAAAGAAAAAGACTCCATTTCCCATATCATCATCATACTATACTCTACTCTACTCTACTCTACTATACTAGTAGTAGTATGTGTATATATATATATATGCTTTCACTGCACACCACAAACAGTAACAACGACAACAACCCCCCAACCGACGCTTGCATCTTCTCTTCTCTTTCTCACGCACCTTCACTCTCTCAGTAGCCACCACCACCTAACTTTCATTAAACCCAACTCCCAAAGCTAGAAGCTCTCAGTTTCTGGGTTTACGTTTTTCCTCCTTCCTTCATCTCTTTCTGCCTGCTTTCCGGAGATCATTTGGATTCATCCGAGGAACCCAAAAAGCTGTACGTCACTTTCATGTGTATCTCGCAAATTACATGAAGGAAAACGATGTAAAAAGAAAAAGCTTAAAGCTTAATTTGTTTCATAGGAAAACGCGGTACTGGGTTACAATTACAAAGTGGTAGCTCCTTTATGCCTCTCCTTAGTGCAAATCTACAGCCGGTACGTGGAAATTTCGGGGATGGACACAAAAATGCATTCTCTGAATTTTGGAATCAGAGCCAAAGGTTCATTTCTGGCTGCATGAGTGCTTTTTGTTACCTTTATTAGGTCCCAAGATTCAAACTTTCGCATCTGGGTCTGTAACCTTTGAATCTGCCACTTACCTTCAATTAATCCCTTGGGCTCAATTTGATGATTTCAAGAGTACTTTGAGCTCCGGACCATGAAAAATTACCGCTGGTTCAAGCAAATCTCCAACAATGTCAAATCGGAGAGGACGCTCTCTCTCGGGGAATACAACAGAGCTGTGTCTTGGTCCAAGTATCTGGTATCTTCTGGTGCAGAGATAAAGGAAGGAGGAGAAGAAGAATGGAGCGCAGACATGTCACAACTGTTTATCGGTTGCAAGTTTGCTTCAGGGAGGCACAGCAGGATTTACCAAGGCATCTACAAGCAGAGAGAAGTAGCGATCAAGCTCATTAGCCAGCCAGAAGAGGATGAGAACTTGGCCATAATGCTTGAGCAGCAGTTCACCTCCGAGGTTGCCTTGCTCTTCCGCTTGCGCCATCCTAATATCATTACGGTTAGCTACTTTCCATTGCCTAAATTCCAGTTTCTGCTGAAAACTATCGTTATTTTTTAGGTGGTAAAACAGAAAAGATTGCTGAAATTTATCTTTTGTAGATAATGCGGTTGTTTGTTACACGGCTAAATGCAAACAGCCGCGTAATGGAGTAATTAATTATATAATTAGTGCTTTTGCCACTAATATGTTTGCTTATTTCTGCTCTTGGTCATTCTACCTCTTTTGTTCTTTCTAGTCAACAAGGCAGTAGTTTTTAGCTGGGAGCTATAACTATTCATCCATGATGCAAAGAACCAGGCATTGCAAGCTTTGATTTGGTTTAGTGTCTTTAACATGCCCATCTTCATTCACTTGACCATTCAGTTCAACTTTGCATGTTCTGATTTAGTTGCTCTTTCTATGTGTTGCCTGGAACAGGAGCTGTTTCAGGTGACATTTATTGAGCCCTTTGCTCATGAGGCTCAAATGGTTTGGTGACACATTACCCATGTGCATTATTTATTACTCTTACCCCCATACTTCGTCTGCTTATAAAGAGGAGTTACAGATCCTGGCAATGGCATTGAATGAGCTAACTTAGCAATCTGATCTTCACCCACATGCGCCACCTTGAAGATTTGACACATATGACAGCTTTCACATTATTCATTGCTACCGATATTTTCAGTATGGGCAATCATTGTTTAGGGTATCGTGTAGTTGCATGCATGGATTGTTAAAGCTTTATCTCAACATGTGAAGCAACTAGCTCATCTGGACCAGCTCTCTTCAATTCTTTTACCAGTAATTGTAATTTGTTAGGCAGTTCTCTGATCATACATTGTGCCCTAGCTAATAATCCTCTTGATAAAATTTGGAGGATTGCTGTTATCTTAATGAGCGGTGTAATGGGAAGCAGCCAAGCTTTCGAATCTCATTTTCTCAGTTCATGTTACATGTTTTCGTGAGATGGTCCATTGTAATAACTAAGGATGTCAGATGGTATGCCCAAAAGTAATATGGACCACAATCTGCTGGACAGGTTATGGTCCTATCATACTTGTCTGGGTTTTGTTGTCTCAAAAGGTGCAAAATCCTATCAAACTTGAATATCTGTGAAGCATCAATAAATGACTTGAGCATTTAAAATAATCCAAATTACTAAGAAAATTTATGGATAATTGAAGAAAGTGTTTTCTAGAAGGAAACATTAGCCTTGGTTGTTCTATCTGGTCATTCATGATCCTAAGTATGGAAATGGTACAACTATGTTGGGACCAATGGCATGAAGTTTATAGTGTCAATTAAAAATTGTAGAACATGATTAATTTTATTCTGTATTCCCCACATATATGCAAACATATCCACTTGAACAATTAATTTTTTTTCTTTTGGTGCCATTAGAGCTATACTCTTGGACATTTTGATAAACTGACTCGTATGCTTTCAGTTTATTGGTTAACTCGTTAGTCATGTTTTTTTGTGTACAGTTTGTCGCAGCATGCAAGAAACCTCCTGTATTTTGTATAATCACTGAGTATCTATCTGGAGGTTCATTGAGAAAATATCTTCATCAGCAGGAGCCCCATTCTGTTCCACTCAATTTAGTCCTGAAATTAGCTCTTGATATTGCAAGGGGGATGCAGTACCTTCACTCTCAAGGGATACTGCATAGGGATCTGAAATCTGAAAATCTGCTTCTTGGGGAAGATATGCAAGTTAAAATAGCAGATTTTGGTATCTCGTGCCAAGAATCTCAACGTGGTAATGCAAAAGGGTTTACAGGTACCTACCGTTGGATGGCACCTGAAATGATCAAGGAGAAAAGGCATACTAAGAAAGTTGATGTCTACAGTTTTGGCATAGTCTTATGGGAGCTATTGACTGCTCTTATCCCATTTGACAACATGACTCCAGAACAGGCTGCCTTTGCAGTATCCCAGAAGGTAAATGCCCGAGTGCTTAATAATATTTTGCCCTTTCATCTTCTTGTGTTCCGGTTGCTGACCTCTGCCCTAACCCCTTACCCATTAGGGGGAAAAGGCAAAAAGAAAAGAAGAAGAAGTTTGAATCAGAACCATGTTTGATCTGTGAACATGTTACTGCTGTTGGTTTTTCATGATTGCGCAGTTAATTACACAGATGAGGTTTACAACATATATCAAAAGATAGGCAAGATGACTGTCGTGTTTATCCTTGAGGAAGGTGGTATAGTTAGTAAAGCCAGCATTGGTCCTTAGTAAGCAAATTAAAATGAACCATCACAGAGCTATTTGCATGAAGGATCTCATGATTGTTCAGTAGAAAAGGAACATGGATGTTAAATAAACTTGTTTCTTTCTTGTTACCAGTATGCCCAAGGAACATGAAGGTAGTGAAATCTAGCTAACTGAATTCTGATGACCATGCATGTCTTGGGATCTCAAAATGTCTGTCGAGTTGGTAAATATCCTACTACTACTACTACTACGTAGTATTAAATAAGGCTATAAGCTTATAAGCTGCCGGTTCCAACTATGTGCACGTATGCGGCTAGGTCTCGCCACAGCCACAGGAATTGGCTTCGGCTTTGGCTCTCTTGATCTGTTAGCATCACAGAGCGAGGACTTTTATGCCTCATTTCTGAGGCTTATATACAGCATGCGTGCCTATACGCTTGTTTGATTCAAGGCTACATATATTAGAGCTTTCATATGTTGCTGTTTTTCGCAGAACGCGAGACCGCCACTGCCCTCAACCTGCCCAGCTGCATTCACTCATTTCATCAGTAGATGCTGGTCAAGCAATCCAAATAAAAGGCCACATTTTGATGAGATAGTTTTGGTATTGGAAAGATATGCAGCGTCACTTGAGCAAGACGCAGAATTCTTTTTCTCATACAGACCTTCGGCTGAGCCTGTTATCTTGAGATACTTGCCACTGTGTATTGGCGGCCGCCGGTTTACTTCTTTCAAAGCTTAGTATAATTAGGAAAATGGCAAGTGTATCTTGTGTTGCAACATGTATTATAATCAACTTTACTTAGATTTAGATGTTCTTATTTCAATTATTTATTATGCTAAGTTGATGCAGAATATTATCAGACTTTGCTCCTTTGCTGTTGTTCTTTTATAGATTTACAAACTGGAAGTGATGGTAGGCCTTCCGCTTCAGTGTTCTTCTAAGAGTTTCAAAATGATAAACAGAACTGTGACATGTCCGACAGTTTGGCCGAGTGGTCTAAGGCGCCAGATTTAGGCTCTGGTCCGAAAGGGCGTGGGTTCAAATCCCACAGCTGTCAATTTTTTATCTTGGAAATTTGATTTAGAAGTGAATACTCCTATCAGTCGCTACTCTATCTTATAAGTCTTTTAATTTTTTTCCCGAATTAGTCCACTGTTTTATTGATATTTGTTTTATTGATTAATGTAGAACAAAATCATAAATAATTACTTTGTAGATGTTTTATCAAATGATTATAAACGGGTAAAATGCACTCATGGTCCTGTAATTTTAATTATTGTATCATTAGGGTCATGTTTTAACTTTTTGTCATATAAATTTATGTTTTCAAGTTTTTTCTTCATCCATGGTCCTTTTTATGATTATTTTACTATTACCCTTTCACATGAATGGTACAATAACAAACATAAACTGAAATTTTCTTATTATACCATTTACACCCTCAAATTTTAAAATTCTACAAACAAACCCTTCAATCTACCTTAAACTTTTCAACTCTCTTATCTCAACCACCATCCGACCCACCACCGCCGAAAAGCAACGGGCCTCTACCGAGACGCCACGGGACCGCGATTCGCGGCCTAAGGCTCGCGATTCGCGCTCTGGACTGCGGATCTACTGCCTAGACTTGCGTTTCGTAGCTTAAAGGGCATTTCGGCGAAGGCTGTCGGCAGTCTGGCGAGATTTCCGGTGGTGCTGGATAGGAGGGTGGCGAGATAAAGTGGAGAGAAACTTTTTAGGGTAGAATTGTAAGTATTTGTAAAAGTTATGGTAGACTTTTAGTGTTTATAAAAATTGAGAGTAAAATTGAAAGTTTCGTTAAATGTTAGAGTGATTTTTATATTTTAAAATTATTTAAAAGGGCAATAGTTTAAAAATTGAGGGCAAAAATGTCAAATAAGACCATGGATGAAGAAAAAACTTGAAAATAGGACTTTATTAGTATAAAAGTTAAAATAGAACCCTAATGGTACAATAATTAAAGTTACAAGACCATGAGTGCACTTTACCCGATTATAAACTCATTAGTTTTCGTCCCTTCAAATGTTAGAGATATATAGGTTGGTTGTTTACTAAGTAATAATATCGTTCCTAAGTGGACCGAGTTCTCAGATGCTTGAGGAAGTAATCCGGTGTGGTTGACGTAGCTCGTGAGCTGGAGATGACGATCAGCTGCTGAGAGAGGGATCTGCATAATTGAAAACGAAGCACTCGGGAGCAGAAAGAGAAGTGGGGGTGTGTATATAGAGTGTACATTTCCCAAATCTCTTTTTTTATAGGAGGAGGAGGGTTGCTGCCTCCTGGCATGCTTCCATCATGGGCTTAGATCGCGGGCATGTTTATGGAAGATGGAGGATGCTCCTTGAGATCGTGGGAGCAGTTTGGCTAGATCGTGTGAGGAAGATGGAAGATGGACTCGCGGGGCGGACTCCGAGTTCGCTAAGTGTGAGGGCTTCGCATGGCGAGGGGTCGCGGGCGAAGGCTTCCCGTCGATCTGCGGTGAGCGTAGTATCCTCGCGGGTGAGGACCCCTTGCGGTCGTTTGTGCCTTGGTCGAATTCTCACTTCAAGTCCGCTGGGCCCTTGTTATTAGGCCTGGATAAAGGGGGGCCGTTTCTTGGGTTAGGCCATGATATACCACTTAGGTTTAGTTAATGGTTTGTAAAAAATTGCGCATGTTCACATGAGTTTCTTTTATTTACAAGTTTATCATTCACTATATGTCATGATTAGCATAATGCCAATGTCTAATCAACATGATAAATCCATCAACATGATAAATCCATCAGCAATGTCTCTTTCATGTGAACAATATCGGTAGATCAACATAACAAAACTACTTATCAAAATTAAATATTTAGAAGCAGACCAACGGAACAAGACTACTATCAACATTGGAAAAAAATATATCAACATGACAATATTACATTGGACAGAAACATATCAATATGACAAGACTACTAATCAACATTGGACAAAAGCAAATCAATATTGGACAGAAGTATATCAACATAACTATCTACTGTGAGCATCAGCATTTTATCCAGATAACTTAAGTTAGAAAAATATCAAGTTTGCAGCGTTTGAAATTTTGGTGGCTGTTGAGTTTCGTTGCGGCCAAGTTATGGTGCTGGTTGTGTTGCCGAATTGCACTGGTTTAGTTGCTAGAAATAGAAATGAAATTGCGACGAAAAGCTTCGACGGAAGAGACAATGACATGTGATATAAATATTAAAAAGTCTGGCCTATAGACCACACTTGTGCGCAGTCTATAGCAACCCTTAGTCAATAAATTTAAATACAAAACATATTTTTTAACATTTCTATTTTTTCGGCTTGAATAATTCTCAAAATCCAAACGGAACCGAAATCAGTAATACACTTTTTAATCAACATCACAACTTGGGTCAATTAGCAGCATGAATTGGTAACTCGGTGATACATTGGGAAGCAAGCAAAAAAGAGCTGGTCTATACAAGAAGAATATGGATGGTAGAGATGCTTTTTTATAGTGGTAGGGAGAGGCCTAGCCATAAATGGTACTATAAAGCACCATTATGCTGGTCATAACCTTACCTTGAAGGTCGTAAACCACCATACTTATGGTGATAAAACTTCTCTACTAATGGCCATAACCATAGTTATAACCTTAACACTAATGGCACATAAACCTCATAGTAATTGTAAAAATGACAATGTGAAAAAATGACAATTTTACCATTCATACAATTTTCACAAATTTTAAAAATATTTCCAACAGAGGCTAGTGATGGCGGCGTTGAAGCTGTCCAAGATCTGACGATGGAGGTTGTCGATTTAATTTGCATTTCCTGGGTTTGTTCTGCATTTATCTCGGACTTTTTGTATTTGTATTTCAATTTATGTATTTTATTTTTCTATCAACAGATCTTTAGTTGTATTCGGAAGTTGCAAATTTTGTCTATGTTGTGATCATTTTTTTGGATGAAGATTTGCGATTTGGATAAATTTACTTGTGTTTATGGAAAACCTGTTGATGAATATGCAAACACGTATCTAGAAAATGTTTCTAGACCTACTTTTTCAATTCGTAAAATGAAATTGAAGCGACACCGTAACGGTAACAAAATCCATAGCAGCGTTTTTCATAGCTTATGAAATAGCGGTCATTCCGTAATGGTGTCGCTACAATTGTAACGAGCTCTCATTCAGTACATAGTGCGCGGTAAACAACGCGGTTCAACTTGCAATAAGAATTTATCGCGGCTATAGTCGAGGTAAAAGTTCCTTTTAGGGTATCTTTTCCTCCTTCTTCACCATCCGCCACACGTCTTTCTACTTCATCTTCTCCATTCACATTCTTCTTCATCTATTCTTTCCTCCTTTTCCCCTTCTCTTCTTCCTTCTTCTCCCCTACATTCTTCTTCTTCTTCTTCATCTTCTTCTCATCATTCTCTTCTTCTTTTAACTGTTTTCTTCTTCTTCTTCTTCTTTTTGCCCACCGTCACCACAACCGCTCCACTGACGCCACTCTCCCATCGATGTCGCTCTCCCACCGTCCCTACTACCGCTTGCTCCGCCTAGGCCTGCGAATTCTGGGCATTTCTGAGTTTTAGGTGATGAATCCGGATGAATTTCATCCGGATTCATCAACCTTTTTTAATTAATAAAACATGTAATGCGACCTAGGCCGCGGTAAGTTGCAGTAATGGATGTGGCCTCGTGCGCAGTAAGAGCTCTACCGCAAGCTAATTTACTGCGGGAGATACCACGGCCTCTCCCAAAGTTGTTACTTCGGTGCTACCGCAGGAGAGGCCGTGGTAAACGAAGTTTTCTTGGTACAGTGTAGTTAAAACCTGAACAAGTAATGTACAAGTACCATTTGTTAGCGGACATCGAACAAAAATTAACTACCAACCTATTCCAAATAGGTCAAGTATTGTTTCTTGCGAAACACTACTTGTTCATTTGAGCTATCAATTAAAGCCAAAAAATAAAACATTTTTCTATCCATTACCAACTCTAAGAAGATCTCAAATTAAAAAGAAATCAAAAGTAACAAAAATGTGACAAACCCTTCCATGTATCCAAACAATAGGTTGAGCTCATATTTTCATCATCAAATAAAGTAAATAAAATGTTGGGAAAATGTACCATTTTGCCCTTAATGTTTGGGTACAGGATCAAATTTACCACCCCTTTGGTTTGGTGGTTTTGTTTTGCCACCGTTTTATGTATTGTGGTTATATATTACCAGTTCTTATGTTTATTGGAACCATCTTACCATTTGACTGAGTGACAACGAGAATCTGGTGAAATATTCCATGACGGAATGTTGATGTGTTAAGGTGGGAGTGTTCTGTCTTCTAGGTGGTGGTTATGAGTTGGCCAAGTGGGTGTTGTGATGGCTATTAAACGTGGAAGAGTCAATTTTGGCGCTTAAATTTGAGATGGAAGGGGGGTTCTTGGGAATTAGGGTTTCGATTATTGTAGAGAACATGACGATTTCTGGCCTAAAGGTTGTGCGCCATGGTTAGCGAACCATCATTGGACAGTGAATTTGACTATGCCTGAGACCAGGCCAATGCGTTAGGGGTGTCGCCATCGTGATGTCTATGCGGGAAGATCTGCACCATGGGAACTTCCTAAAGCAACGAGAATCCAGGTTGGCGGTTCGTCGAGTGTCGTAGAGCGCCAGTAAGTTACAATTTTGGGGTTTGTTTTGCTCGTATTAGGGTTTGTTTTGCCCGGTCAACATCCACAACGCCGTCAACTCAAGTATTAATTGACAACTCAGCATTAGTCAGCACCACCGTGTCCATTTTAACGTCTAAGGGTTAACGTGTACCCGAAACTATAACGACAATAGCAAATCAGAACCACCAAATCAAAAGAATTAATAAAATTGATCATTTATCCAAGCGTTAATAACAAAATGGTACATTTTCCCTAAAATGTTACCACAAACATTCAAAAGGTGTGTTCGCATTTATTTTGAACAATCTTGGATCGAAGAATTGATTTCATATTATGTCTTTTTTTTCTTATTTTTTTTCAAATCCATCAAATCAATCCCTTTCGGATTTTATCTCCCAAACCTTTTGGGAATTTTGGGAATTTTTTTTGATGGATTTGAAATAAAAAATAAGGAAAAAAGACATAATATGAAACCGTTTGGGAGATAAAATCCGAAAGGGAATTTTGGGAATTTTTTTCATTTCTCCAATTCCCAATACACCAACAATATTAAATCCATCAATTCTCTATAAAATAATATTTTTCTCAAATTTTCCTACTAACATATGTTTCATCCATAAATAAAAACATATTCCCAAATTTTCTAATTTTTTTTTTCATTATAAATGAACACAACGTAAAAAAAAATGGAAATGGAGAAGAGTTTAAAGAACTTGTCACGGAAGAGTTAAAGAAGTCAAGTAAATTTCATGACCCTGACATTTTGTCTATCAACATAAACACTTCAACCCAAACGATGAAATATGTCGGATCCTTCCTTTTATCCAAGGAAGAACGACAGATAGTGCCCTTAAAAAATTCAGATGATACTAACTAATCCTCTTTTTCTATAATCTAACAGTTTGCCCCAATGTGTATGCTTTTCAATTTGTTCAGCTCCCACATGGTTGGCATTAACATTTGGAGATGTTTTACATTTTTTTCTTCCTATTTTGTATCCAAAAAACTCATTTGCATTAAAAAAATATATTTTAACCATTTATAATGCATAAATTTTAATTAACTAATCATTCATCCATAGCCCATAAATGTAACTCATGTGTACTTAATTATTATGAGAACATGTGAGTCAATTCTAAAAAAACCATTACGATTATATCTAACTTTTTAGACAAAATTTACAGTAATTGCATCATTTACCAAGCAGTAAGTTTACAATTCCTCTTAAAGGGTAAAATGTATGGAGAAATTTGCGTAGTATACTTACTAATTATACCCTGGCAGGCCTAATATTTCAAAATACTGTCATCAGGTTAAAAGAAATTCCATATCTCATGGACTGAACTTGAGTTTTCTCCAAATATGAAAAGTTTCAAAAAGAACCCTGGATTGATATATGAATTGAGTGTGACTAGTCAGACCAGAAATCACAATCCCCAATGAAAATATCCCTGCGGAGCCATCCAGCCATTTTGCCCGAATCTCGGGGGCACTCTCGTCCCAACACACAAATCTTGACCCAAAATTAACCTCCACGTGGCAATAACCCAATAAAACAGTGAGAAAAAAACCAGACATGAAGAAGGCGGATCGGCAGTTGCAGGCCGCGCGGTTGGATCAGCGGGGGGAGAGAGAAGTCGCCGTCCCACTTTTAAATCCATTCCCAACACCACAAAGAAAAAAGCTCCGACATTTATTTATCTTTCACGGGCTTCCCGTTTTGCCTCCTGATTTTGCCGCCAATTCCTTCCCCTATACCCCTTGTCTCCTTCGTCTCCTCCTCCTGTTGGAAGGAGTTGTAGTCCTATTTATTTGTACCCTCTCATCTTACCAAAAGGTACAAGCCTTTTGCTTGTGTGTTTTGTTGTGTCCGCCTTTTCGTTTAAAGTTTTTCTTTTGTTGACCCAGATATGGGTTCTCACAGCCGTTGCGTTTTCTCCTTCGTCGGTGGTCTTTGAGGTATGCTTTGACTCGTTTATCCTTGTCATTTTGTTCCATTTTAGTCGTTTTCTGATCTTTTTATTCTCTTTAGGACAAAAGGAGGAGCTTTTTCTGGCTGTGGTGTTCTTGCATAGACAGGTGTTTCTTTTATTGATCCTGGTTGTATTCGTTTTTGTGTAGTTTCGCTTTGTTTGATGGAAGATCGATTTGTTGCTGCAAGTGCGTTATTGCTGTCCATTTCATTTGTTGGGTACGAGTCAAAAGTTTTAACATATGAATCTTTATGCTTTAAACAATATCTTCCTGTCATTGGTAGCTTGCTTTTGATTTGTTTTAATTCTAACATTGATGCTGGTATTCAATTGTTTGATAAATTAGGTTGCTTCAAACTCTGATGCAGATATTTTTAACAGAATTCTAACCTTTTGGGGGTTTGATTATTTAGTGATGCCTGGAATTGTCATGGCTGAGATCACTGGGGAAGTAATGAACGGGAATAGTGCTGCTGTTAAGGGAAACTCTGGTTTGAAAAAGTCCGGGAGTTCATCATCAGGTCGAAAAAGCAGTGGAGTTAAAGGCCATCATGAGCTGCCTTTGGATGGGGCTGTGGAGGCCTCCATTGACCAGCTCTATGAGAATGTTTACGATATGCAGAGTTCATGTCCATCCTCTTCAAGGCATAGCTTTGAATCGTTTGCAGAAGAATCCAGGATCGACTCAGAATTGCATCATCTTGTGGGAGGAGCGATGAGGGAAGTTGAGATAATGCAAGATGAGGTGGATAAACTGGATGCTGATTCTCGTAGTACCACCTCTTGTAGAAGTGCAAGTTCTGTTGGGACTAGGAAGTCCGTTAAGTCGGACAAGAACCAAGCTGCACATGCAAGATCTGGTTCTTTGAGTCAGCGAAGAAAAGCTTCTGACTTGCAGCTTGACTTGGGTGCATCATCGAAAGCCAATGTTACTACAACCTCACCTTCCACTAGACCTCCACTTGATATACGAATCAGTAAGACTCTAAAGAAACCGAATGCAGGAGCCTCATCCATAAAAAAGGCAAAGAGTTTCAAGTTACAAAATGGAAGTGAGGAGACAGTGGAACTGGGATTGAATAATCCAGATCTTGGACCATTTTTACTGAAACAAGCACGTGATTTGATTTATTCAGGAGACAATCTTGACAAAGCTCTTGAATTGGCTCTTCGAGCAGCGAAATCGTTTGAATTCTGTGCGAATGGGAAGCCCAGCATGGATTTGGTCATGTGCTTGCATGTCATAGCAGCGATATATTGCAGCATGGGTCAGTACAGTGAGGCAATCCCAGTTCTCGAGCAGTCGGTTGAGATTCCATTGGTTGAAGAAGGTCAAGAGCAGGCCCTTGCTAAATTTGCAAGTCATATGCAGCTGGGTGATACCTATGCAGTGTTGGGACAGCTTGATAATTCAATAGCTTGTTACAGAACCGGTTTGGAAGTCCAGAGACAAGTTCTGGGAGAAACAGATCCTAGAGTTGGTGAGACATGCAGGTATCTGTCTGAGGCTTACGTTCAGGCATTGCATTTTGATGCGGCTGAGAAGTTTTGCAAAATGGCTCTTCACATTCACAAAGAGAATGGTTCACCAGCTTCACTAGAAGAGGCAGCAGACAGGCGACTCATGGGTCTGATTTGTGAAACGAAGGGGGATCATGAAGGTGCTCTGGAGCATTTTGTTCTAGCAAGCATGGCCATGGTGGCAAATGGCCAAGAGGCAGAAGTGGCTTCGGTCGACTGCAGCATTGGTGATACATACCTCTCATTGTCTCGGTATGATGAAGCTATTTTCGCCTACCAGAAAGCGCTCACAACTTTCAAGACAACTAAAGGGGAGAATCATCCAGCTGTGGGCTCAGTTTTTATCCGTTTGGCTGATTTGTATAACAGGACTGGGAAGTTAAGGGACTCAAAGTCGTACTGTGAGAATGCCCTTCGGATTTATGAGAAACCAACTACTGGAGTCTCTAGAGAAGAGATTGCAAGCGGTCTGGCAGACATTTCTGCTATCTATGAATCAATGGATGAGCTTGATCAGGCGATTCAGATGCTACAGAAAGCACTAAAAATATACAACGATGCCCCTGGTCAACATAGCACAGTTGCTGGAATTGAAGCACAGGTGGGTGTGATGCACTACATGCTGGGCAACTATTCAGATGCTTACCACTCTTTGAAGAGTGCAATATCTAAACTACGTGCTTGTGGCGAGAAGAAATCTGCTTTCTTTGGCATTGCGCTAAATCAACTGGGTCTTGCTTGTGTGCAATGCTTTGCCATAACAGAAGCAGTAGAGGTGTTTGAAGAAGCCAGAACAGTATTGGAGAAAGAATATGGTCCGTATCATTCAGAAACACTTGCTGTCTATAGTAACCTTGCCGGTGCTTATGATGCAGTCAGCAGGTACGCATTTGTTCACGTTCTTTAGTTTCTCTGCTTGAGACTCGATTTTTCATGCTATGCAAGTCATATTATCTTCTCATTATCCTTTGTCTATCAACTGAGTCCTCTGCTTGATGTAGTTTGCTAGGCATGAATACCCACTCTCAGTCTTCAACTGAATTCCCTGCTTGTTCTGTAGTACTACTATGTCGTTTGGACTCGTGGTTGGGTTCGGTGCTAACTTCTGAGGGCTTGAAGTTGAAGCTTTTTCGAGTGCCCTTAGACAGCATGCATCACTGCTGAAGTATGTTTGTAAGTTGATGTGTTTGTGATTGTATGACAGGTTGGATGATGCGATTGAGTTACTGGAGCGCGTGGTTGCAATTAGGGAGGAGAAGCTCGGGACTGCGAACCCGGATGTTTATGATGAGAAGAGACGGTTGGCTCTCCTTCTGAAAGACGCAGGCAGAGCTCGCAGCAGAAAAGCAGCATCGTTGGAAGCTCTCCTTGGTTCTGACTCCATCTTCTTAAACTTTGATGCACCTGAAGTATGACATTCTGTTTGTTTTTTTAGGTGTGCATGAAAGTAATGTACCATATAGTAGTATTTATTTAATTTAATTTAATGGGGAAAGGAAACAGAAAGAAGGCAAACTGAAAAGGAAAGTTGCTATGATTTGTTGTTTTTGTGCTTTAAACTGCAAATTTCAGAGACACAAGGGAAAAGAAACATTTTCCTTGGTGTTCTGGTCTGTAATTAACAACTTGTATTGCTTTGTGAAAATTTGTGATGAGTATACATTCAGTTAAATATACACGTATCCTGATGCGTAATTCAGAAATTTATATGTATTGTTTTCTTCTCAAATCTAATCACTTAATTACTGCCCTAATCACTGGTTTGGTCCAAATTCAAACAGCAGTCGTCTCTGTTTGTACATGCTTCTTCAGTTGTCGTCTCTGTATAAATTACTCCCTAACAATTTCCTGAGAGTTACTTGACCTCTTCAATGGAGATTTGGAACTTTCTGGACCATTTCAAACCCCACCGTCGTCGTCGCCGTCTACTTAAACAAATGGAGAATGCGTTTGGATTTTTGCCTTCGAACACGGCCGTCCCCTAGAACTACCTCAATCCATAGAAGCCCAACAATGTATCTCTCATACTCCCCGTTTATTTATCACACATATGTGAAAAAACATTCAGCTAATTATATTATCAATTAACTAATTTAACTAATTAATTTAATAAATTAAAATACCAAAACACCATTTATAGACATTTATTAACATGGTAAACTTGACATTTCCATGATATGTGTTTTTCCACGTGTGTGATAAATAGACATCCACCTTCTCTGTTCACCAACAAATTTCTTTAAAAAAATAAAAAATTTATCACATTTCAATTTCCAACACACAAAAATATCTTTAAATCTATCAATTTTCTATCAAATCACATTTTTTTCAATTTTTTTTACTCATTTACATCCATCAATCAAAACACAAGTTATCAAATTCCACTCAAAAAAAATTTCTCAGAAATGTGGCTTGTAGCTACTTGTATGCCATTAAAGCTAAATGTGTATGACCCAATACTCTCAATTGTTTTCACCAGATTTATTTTTGTTTTAAAACTGTATGTATGTCTATACACATAGAATTCAATTCATAAGTACTGCTTTTATACAATTAGATGAAAATTCAAAACTATATATATATATATATATATATATATATATATATATATATGCGCCCGCGCGCTATTACTGTAGGAGTATATGTTTCCTAGAGACAAAAAAAATCAAGAAAAACCTCCAGAAAAGTAAAGGAAAAAAAAGGGTTGTTTGTGGAGGAGAAAAGTAAGGTGGCGATCAGTCACACACACACACACACCCACCCAACTTTGGAAGAATTGATTGCCAATCAATCAATTTGACATGAAACATGTAATCTGTCCCATCCAACAACACCACCCTTGAACCTTTTACTTACTACTACTCCACTTCAACGGCGCCGTTTCAGGATGCTTTCTCTCTCCACGACCACCAGGCTGCTGTTTTCGCGTCCCTCGCTGCTACTCCGACTCAGAATGTTCCTCAGCTTCCATCTGTTGGAAGAACAAGATCCCGTCGAATTGCTCTTCTTCCGAAATCCAGGTGACGCCGCCGCCGCTTCTCCATTCGGCGTCCATACGCAGTAGGTATCAGGAGCCAACCCTTGGAGCTCGTCGACGACGTCGTCGTCCCGCTCATCCGATGACCACGCCTCTCCTCGTTCCTCCTTCAAAAGCCTTCCCAGAGGCAAACCCAGTACTCGCTCTGGCTGCTTTGCCTCTTCCTGCTGCTGATTGCTAATCTCTTCTGCGAGCAAGCTCGTATCGAATAGAGGGTAGATTGGTCGGATTCGGCCGTTGTGGAAGATCTCGTCGGCGGAGATGGTGCAGCTTTCTGAGTCTGTAAACGCTACTGAGAATTCGAACTCCCGCTCTTCGTCGTCGTCGGCGCCGTCAGGCGGAATTACTTGCTGTTGATCCCAACCGTCGAACAGGTTCAAGCTGTGATCGTCGATGACTTCTCGGCTCAGGGGCCCGGACGAGGAAGGAGCGAAACTTGGGGACAGATCAACTGAATTCCCCTTCATTTCAATTGCAGGGAGGGGGGGTTTGTTTCTTTCTTTCTCTGTGGTTTATGAGGAGAGATAATTATATCATAAGAGGACAAGTTTTTCAACTTAAAAACAGAGATAGAGAGAGGCTCTCCTAGTTCTTAACAATTTGAAATTACGGGCGATTAGTGGGTAGTGGTTGTTGCGGAAATTTATGGATTGTCAAACACAAGTATGGAGTTGCCACTTAATAATTATAACAATCCCTTGTAGGGACATTAATTATATAAAAAAAAGAAGAAATTAAAAAAAATGGACAAAAGAAATTCTAAAAAAACTGATTTCCTACATAATTTCGATCTAGTTGCACAATTAGCCTCAATCAACTTTTGCTATTTAATCTGTGCTAACCGGTACATCCACTATTTATCTTTTGTAAAAATATGAATCAAATATTAAAAATTAAAATATGAAACTCAAATCGATAAATTAATTAATAGAATAAGTTTGGAGTATTTCATTGCACATTTTACACAAATTCCTTTATGATATTTGAGTCATCTGAAGTTTGCCAAACAACAACACGGGTACTTTGCACACTGACTTAGTTGCTTTGAACCATCGGATAGTAAATAATTTAAACTATTTAACCTGACTAGCTTCGGGTCTTTAACTTGGTGGTACCTTGGTTAACACCATTATATTCCTATCAGTTTACGTGACCTTGTTGTAACTTCCACAAGATTTATGGCTTTAGTAATAAAAATAATAAATTTCATACAGTACTTTATTGTAGTGATAAATTACTATGTGTCTTTGAACTTCTTTACGTAATCATGAGCACTCTGAAATTTTAAATCAAACAAAAATATCACTTAATTACCTTCATTAAAGAACCACCTCCATCTCTATTTTTTTTAAAAGCACCACCTCATCCGGCTAATCAGTTTCAATTCTAACAAGGCTACTTGTACGAAGGTGTTTAATAATAATAATAATAATAATAAGGGCTACTTGAAGGTGTTTTCTAACCGAGTTATATTCTATAGCCAAAGTGGCTGATTTATTATTTTGCAAGGCACTAAAAACATTTTAATTGATACTTGAAAAAAATATGGCTAACCACATTTATCCTATAAATTATGGTGGAAATTATACTTATCATCATTAAATTTGGAAAGCTACGCACTCTACTCATTTTGGTTTTTGCGCTATCTATATATAGTTTCATGCAGCATTTGAAATTGTTACGTCATCACTCTATATCAATTGTTTTTTTAATACCAATTAAAAGTAAAAAGCACATAATTTGAAAGTACTTAAACATAACTACTCTATAATTTAAATATCAATTGGAAGTGTACATACATACATACATATATATATATATATATGTATGTATGTATGTTTATATGTATATATAGTAATTAAGTGCGGATTTCAAATGCCGTAGGTGTATAAATGTGATTTCAATCATAGTCCAAAAATATTAACTGCAATTTGACCCTAGTTTTTTTTTGTAATTTCAATAATCAATAAAATATCATAAAAATCAAATTACTGGTGATTGTATTCTTTCGTTGCACTATCATAATTTTGATGACAAGGTGTAATTAATTTCTTTGATAAACAGGTTTAAGTAATTTTAAAATTTAGAACTTTCCGTTCACTTTCTGCTTTCCCTTCCCTTTTCAACGGCTACCTTATAAATAGGAGTAGGAGTAGTAGTAGTATTTAACAAATGAGGACGTAGGATCTAAATTTGTCTAATACTTGGGTCTCACGGAATACATACAGGCAGCCAGTTTTTGGTTGACGCGTAAAGAAGTTGGGTTCACAGTCACACACCTCACCTCACCTTCACTTTCACTTTCTTTCACACATGAAGGGCATGTACCTGATCCAAATTGTAGTTGTTGGAAAATGCCTTGCACATCACGTTTTCGTGATCACCAATTATCGGGCGTGAAGGTTGCTGCCACTGGGCCAACACAAAATTGGGCTTTTTTTACACGGGCCCAATAAATTACATGACCAAACCCACCAGTAGAAGTAGAACACTACAACCCCCATGCCTCCTATATCCTATCCTATCCTATCCCCACATCACCTCACTACTAAACTAGATGTTCATTAACGTGTAGAATCTTGTGTCTATAAAATACTACAAGGAAGTAGACTGTTCACGGATGGATGAAGAGAAGTTGTTCACATTCATTATCAATGAATAGAGAAAAGGGATTCTGCTCAAAGCTTACTTTCCAATGGAAGAGAAGAGAGCGTTGGATTGGAATAAAGGAACTCTATTCCATCATCCGCACACTGGACTGGGCACCTTAAAAGCAAAAATGGCCCAGTTCGGATACTTTCAACAGTAAAGTAAAATCTGCTATAGCTTTTCCTTGTTCAGTACAAGTACATACAGCTTTAAGCAACAGGGAAGAGTCCACTGGCCACAACACTTGCGCTTTCAGCTGTCTGTCACTGATGTGTATTTTCTTCTTTTGGTTCCAAACAAAAATGTCAACAAAATCAAAATCCATCTACAACTTGTGCGAGCGTAACATAAATGGGTAGCCTCCTAGCTAGGTGCCTAACCTAACATGTTTCTGTACAATCGCTCCATGTGTATCCGTTTCTATGTCTGGTATGAAAGATTTGTTGTAATGTTTGTTAGTCCGTGCTACAAAATGCCTCATGCCCACTCTTCCATTTTGTAGCAGCTCGCTCACTCCCGGTAAAAAGATCACCTCTTCACTGAGTCATCGCCACAACTTATGCTTGTCCGAAGCCACCCTTGGACTGCACCCAAAAAAACAAAATCTTCAGCAAAGCAGATCTGCAGAGCAAGATTGGGAGCTCAAGCCTAATGAACGAGATCAACAAATTCGAGCTCAAGCACAAATATTTGCATCAATAACCTGATGGACTAAGCTAAAGGGTTGAGCTCGAGTATAGTGGGCTCAAGTTCAGCCCCGCACCTTTACACCCCTTTTTCTTCTTGTCAAGTAACTCCAATTTTTATCTCTCAAACAAATGCTTAGGCTAGAAAGAAAGAGTCTCCAAACAGAACCAGATCATCCTCTGTACCAACTTCTACTAAATTATAAGCATTTTTCATGGCCCGTAGGGAGGACGGAACACAGCTCAGAGACCAAGCGCATAAAACATCTTTCAGAATATTAATTAATAGGTAAAGCAGGCCATCTCAAAATTGACTTCTAAACGGGGAAATAATGTATTTTGAACACACCTTTTCCCTGAAAGACTTGATCAGTGCAATCAACAACCTGTCTCCTGCAATTTCTCTTACGTGCTTTATGAGTTCACGCCTTGATAATTTCTTATCCTGCAAGATAAGACGACGTTCAAGAAGGAGTTGTTAGAAATAAAGAACACGCGAATTCACAAAAATATCAAAATAGAATTCAAAATCAAAAGGTAACTACTACCTTGTGGTCTTTATGGTACTTGGAGATCAAAGCTATAGCGGAAGGCGGCAAGAACTTGGAGAGAGCCGAGATCAAAGCTGGAAACGGCATCCACGGAGAAGTCGGTTTCTTCAAGTTTCCTTGCATCCGAAGAAACTCTAAACCGCCCACCAAAGAGAAACCCAGATCAATAAAATATTCAGCCCGTATGGACCAAAATTCAACATTCTCTAGAGTCTTATTGTTTTGAAAAAGAATAAAATCAATTATCAAAAAGAAGACGGAATACATCTGTCTACCTGGTAAAGAAGGAGATCGGAAACTCAAAACGAACTCTGGCAAAATATGAGTGTTC
This sequence comes from Stellera chamaejasme, assembly GCA_024586325.1. NCBI lineage: Eukaryota > Viridiplantae > Streptophyta > Magnoliopsida > Malvales > Thymelaeaceae > Stellera > Stellera chamaejasme. The sequence continues at coordinate 2,935,354 of CM044982.1, read as the reverse complement.
ATATGAGTGCTCCAGATGATATACTTGTTGGGTTTGGTCAAATTATCGACCCCTGAGTCGAACTCTGCACAACATGGATGGCTCTGCCCAGAGCAACCTGGCTGTACCAACTCCGTCTTCCCTAGTATAACACGGCAAAGCAGCAGGTGTCGCAGCCCGTTCCGATCAGGCACCGAGTTCCTGAAGCTGAAATTAGTTAACACGCAAGAATCAAATTAAGATTGATCTGATAGTAATTGAATGTCAATAAAAGACGGAAAGAAAACGAATCGATGGATTTTTCTAACCACTCCAGTGGCGAATCATCGGGAGTGAAATAGACTCCAGAGCCGTAGAGCCCATTGTCATCAGCCAATCCGCAGCGGCCAAAACCGTGTTCCATGATCTTGCGAGCGTCTTGTGGCGAGCAAGCATGCCAACCATACTTCACATTCGCGTCACCGCCACACTTCTTCTCCATCGCTTTGAGGAAAATCTGGAAGGCCTGGAGCCTTGCTTTCCACGTGACTCCTGAGAATCCATTTCTGTAGATTCCAGAAATCTCCGTGTGCATTCCAAGCGGACCCAAACCAAACAAGAACCTGCGCTTGATGAGATCGTGTGCCCTATCCCCTTCGAACAATCGGACGATCCCGTCGCCGAAGCACGGCGTCTGGTGGTCGCAGGCGGCGGAGCCTGTGACGCTGCTCTCGCAGTCGGAGAGTAACGATTGTTGATCGTCGAAGGTGGAGACGGAGGCCGAATCCGACGACTCCGCCGGAGGAGGGCAGGGGAGGTTAATATTGGTTCCCCCAACTGGTACGAAGCCATTGGGGATTTGGGAAGAAGGTAGAAAGAAATTTTCGTGATCATAAGCCATGGCAGCAACAAAACCTAGAGAATCGTTCAAGCACAAAGAAGTAGCAGGTACAAGAAGATGACTCAAGTAGAGGATGAGAAACAATTGATGAAATGATCAGAGAAGGAGGAGAGCAAGAGATGATTTAAAAGGTGTAAGAATCCATGGGGGGTTTTGTTTTTTAATATACAGGAAACCTGATGAACTGAGCAATCAGCAGAGAATTGGGATTTGGAGATGTGAGGAGTTTGCTTGGAGAAGAGACTAGAGAGGGAAGCTCCTCAACGTTTTTTTTTGCATTTATACGAACAGACACGGAAGGAAGGAAGGGGAAGGCAACGTAACCGACCCCACTTTTCATTCTTATTTTATTTAGTTTATGCATTGGCGGTGCGGTGCGGCGCTGTTAGTTTTAGCCTAGCCTGCCCGTCGTTTCAACTTTCAACCATTCCACCTTTACCCAAAGCGGCACTCTGAAATGCTAAAATTACTCAAAACCCCCTTAAATTCTAATTTCACTTGCCGCCGTTTTCCTTGCTTCAACTCTACATAGGGTTTAACTTGGATTACCCTACAATTAGAAATTTGGATATTTAAGTCGTGTAAATACTATTTTATTATTCTTTGTTTATTTATTTTATAAGAGTAAAATGTAACGAAAGTTCCTTAACTTTAATTCTTGTCATATTGAGATTCATTTTAATTTTTTATCCTCATTAAATCCCATTTTTAACTTTATACTTGTCTGTGGTCATTCCGTCAATTTTTTTCCGTTAATGGTATGTAGGAAAAATGTTACTTTTAACTACTGAAATTTTACAAAAACTCTATTTGTATCCTAAAAGTTTTTAACTTAACAATATAATCATCCATAACAATTTTACCATAAAATTTTCAAACATTACCAATAAACTCATCACCATTCCGCCCACTCTATTTGTGCACTTCATTTCTGTTTTTTCATATGTATTTTTCTGACTCTCTGTATCAATATTGCAATATTATAGTAAATGAATACAATGATTATGAGTATATATTTTATCGTTTTACTAGGGTAGAAATTCTTTATTTTTTAAAGGATAATTTTACTATATATGAGTATTTCAAAGTGTCAAATAAAAATTAATTTACTACTATTTATTAGTAAAAACGTATAATATTTTATTACTATAATAAATGCAGATTTTTTCAAAATAGGAAAGCTGTTGGAGTTTAAACAAAAATAATTTGAAGAATATGACTTTTGCTTTCCAATTTTGGAGAAGCTGTTGTAGATGCCCTTATACTTCCTCCGCCACACAATGATTATTCCGTTTGACATCTATACTTGTGTTTGACTTAATTTTTATTCAACTAGGAAAGATTTGTTAAAGAAATTTTTAAAAAAATATATTTAGAAACTAGACACATTGAAATAATGTGTGCATATAAATTGTTTGATCAACATGTTAAAAAAAATAAATTAAAGATTAAATATTGAAAAATAAATGAAACAATCTTTAAGAGACGAAGAAGTGAATAACTTTTTATGTTATGATACAAAAAAAAGATTAATTCATTAGAATAAGATGTGGTAAATGAAGACAAAGACAACAGATAAATTGCTAATTTTATGAGTATACAGTGTGATCCTTAATCTATGTTAAAGTGCGCACTCATAAGGATAAGAAAGGAGGAAGAGACCGATAGAAATGTTGAGTTCAACAATTTGATAATTAATAAATAAAATGTACACTTTACCACACTTTTAAGAGGGACTAAACCTAATTTTATTTGCTACTAGCCTCAAATTTCCAAAAGACTCAGAAACCACTTGAACGATGGTGATCCGCAAAATCTCTATATCTGTCTGTCTTTAATTGGATGTTTTTTTTTTTCTACAACTGTACTGGACACTGTGTACTCTTGTTATCCAATGAATAAGTTTGACTGTTTGATGAAAAGTAGAAGAGGTTATTTTTTTTAATTAAAAAAAACAGAGGGCAGGGCAGAAGTTAAGTTAACGGGGGAGAGTTGAAGGCCCACAGTTATAGAGGGAAATCACATGTTCTCCTCTCCTCTGCTCTATTGCATTGTTGTACCTATGGTATAAAATATTGGTTATCGTACCGCCTTACACCGGTGATATGATATGAGATAGTATCGGTATATCATAAATATATATCGGTATATCATAGATATAACGATTGTATCGGAAAGAGTGTACCGATGTGTGTATATGTGTATAAATACACACACCTAAAAATGTATCAGAAATTGTAAATTTTTTATCTGCAATACTTAGGTGATTACCTATCTGATGTAGTAAGTAAGCATTTACTAGCTACATACAACAAGAACTAAAGATACTAATTAAAAGAATAAAAAAACGAATGAGGTAAATTAATTTTTTAAATTACAAACTGAAAGTCTCAAGAAATATAAACATGATAATCTAACTGATCTCATTATTCAACATCATAAACTAATTTAAGTGTGGAAAACAAATTTAAATAACATTCATCTAAAATAGATTAACATATCTAGAAATGACTAGCGGATATATATATATATATATATATATATATATATATATATATATATATATATATATATATATATATAATATCTTTTGAATGATTTTCTTTTAGTGAGTATTTCATTAATTAACGGCACCAAACCAATATCTTGGAGCCGAAGAAACGAGATCAATTTCGTAATAGGTCCACAAAACCAAACTAGATGTGAAATGAAATATACTAAATTGTGGGCGAGTTATTAATATGCCACTCCTTAAAATAGGAGTTTGGTAAAAGAGGATTTTATAGCCGCGCTTAGGTTTCTTGTTGTTGTTGTTGAGTGAGTAAATATTAAAAGTTGTTTTAGTTTGTTGTAGGGACTCGTTTCCTATTATTATGATTGTAATTTGACGATGATGACCGTGTTAGTCATTCTTAAAATAAAAATTAAAAAAAATCAAAGTTGTTTGGAAGAGGGAAGGTATAGGCGCGGTTGAGTTCAATAGAATTGGAGTCATTCCTTCCTTAAATTATGAGTAGAAGTAAAGAAAGAACCTACTGTAAAAACGTCAAGTGTTGTGTTGCTAGCTAGTGGACATTTTCGTGGCAAATCAAAATCCACGCTCTCCCTCTCGTGGAGCCAAATGGCAATAATAATGAAGCCAACAGTTTTCTACTTGCATGATTCTGTTTGATCACATGTGCTGTGCATCAAGTACTATTTATTATTCTACTACTCATTTTAGTCAAGAAAGAAAGATTATCCAAGCGTCAATGACCGTCGTAGCTTACACAAAGTCATGTGTGTGCTTACTTATCACGCTAGAATCTGCAGGTCCATCGTCATCATCAATCTTCCCACTACTCCACTCCTTCAAATATTCCATTGGACTCTGGCACAAAACTTCAGGAACAACCCAGGTGTAGGAGGATACAATAATGATATAAGAAGATATGGCACCCATATACATGAAGCTAAGACTTCTACAACTATGTAGTTTTGGTACATGGCACTGATATGAACTTGCTCATCTGCCCACACCATTCCTACTACGTTCCCTAAATCTGCTCCAACATCCTTAAGTTGCTCACAAAACTTGCAGAGTAGCAAGCAATCAACAACGTCAGTCAAATCTGAGTAAACAAAAAATATGACCACTACAGAATCACCCAATAATGATACAGGGCAGTAACTCAAAGCAAGGAAATTTGCACTTTCAAAGCTCGGAGCTCATATAAAGTAACACACAAAACTAGAAATAATCAAGCACAGCTCCTACACATTTAAAGTCTTATTCAACAGATAGGGTGCCAGCTGAGCTCCAGATGAGGTAGAAATAGAAGGATTCACCGGTCTTGAAACCTTTACCCTCACTTCTACTGGTATCTTCTAAAAATCTACAGCTTTGTTCGGTACAGAATATTTGCTTGGCCTGTTAGTTTCAAGCAGCTGCCTCCTTCTCACCCGTTGTAGCTTCTGAGCTGCCAGTTATTCGGCCACGTTTCGCTTCATAATCTTTTACAGCCGCCTTGATTGCATCCTCAGCTAGCATGCTGCAGTGAAGCTTTACTGGTGGAAGTGCAAGATGCTTTGCAATCTCCCTAAATGACAGATGCAAGTTTGATTTACATTAGTACAAGAAACACATGGTTAACTTGTCATTTACCTACTAATTATACGGTATGATTCTTGTTAAGGTACTTCAAACGGCATTTGTAAAAGCAATCAACTAACATAGAAATACTTACGTGTTCTTAATGGACAAAACTTCCTCCATCTGCTTGCCTTTCACCCATTCAGTAGCTACAACACGGAGATAAAAATTCAAAATTCATGTTATGAGTTCACTGTTGAGAAGCTATGAGCATTATAAGCAATGATGGCATTGTTGTTTACAAGACAGCAAAATGAAAATCTGTAAGATTCCATGTAGCCCACTGAAACTGTTTAAAATCAAGGGCAAACCAAAGTAAACCACCTACAACAAAACAACTCGGCCATGAAAAGGAGAATACATCAACAATAAACAGATAATTATCCAATCTGTGACAACCCTAAGCATGATGGGCCATATGTTTTTTAAAGGAACAAAACCTACTGCTGCATTAAATTAAAATTAGCAAGTACGTTAAAGAACTATATAGCAAACTTTACTGAAATGCAACGAAGAGCATGCTCTCAAGTCTCAAAGAAGACTAATCCCACCGTCCAAAATTTGTTGAAGCTTTCGTCTTTTGTAGATATATTAAAGATAGATGCATCAGTACATCACATAAACAAAGCATTAATTTTTTATCTTATGCTTCCCTTCACAAAATCAAACAATTACAACAAGCCATCTACAAAATGAGTATGTGCCAAAAAGCATCGGTAGAATAGGTGCATGTGTCTGTGGTTGGGACTACATAGATTGAAAGAATGCCATTCATTTTGGGACAGAACTTCTTTAGAGAAACCGCCACTATTATGGATATAGTATCAAAACTAAGATGTTTTCGCAACACCTGCAGTCTGCAGATTGCATCACAAATTCTACAGCAACGACTACCTCTCTGATCTCATATTTCTGCACAAGATATAACAGCAATGATGTTAATCTCAATATTAATATACATCAAAAACTATCCTAGCTTTGCTCGTGTTGCTTTGTAAGCATACCACCCTCAACGAAAGAAACCTAATATGGACCTTCAAACATCACATAACCACGCGATTCAAGAGTCCTTACAATTTCCAAAAATCAACAAGCGAATGAAAGGTTACAGTAACCAGGGGGAATAAAAAAGCCCATTAAATCCCAGACCACAACGATTTCATCATTAACCTTCAATCCCTTCACTTTTATCCAATAATTAGGCATAAAACGGTAAGCAAATCACATACCCACAGAAGAAGAAGCAATCGCAGAGCCACAACCGAAGGTCTTGAAGCGAGCATCAACAATCTGACCCGTCTTCTCGTCGACCTTAATCTGCAGCTTCATCACATCTCCGCAAGCCGGCGCACCTACCAACCCTGTACCAACCGTGGGATCGTTCTTGTCAAAAGCCCCGACGTTGCGAGGATTGTTGTAGTGGTCGATCACGTTCTCGTGGTACAGCCGCTGCGGCAGAACCTGAAGTTGTCGCGGTGGGGCCGCTAACCCTAGAAGCCTCTTCGATCCGAGTCTCAGCATTCCGGCGAGCGACAATCGCAATCTGGTTTGTCTTGTTTCTGAAGGGATTCCAACTTATCTGGGAGAAAGATAATTCATAGTCTTAAAAGTCAGATTTGACCCTTAAACTTAGCTATACCATACATTTCGCCCCCTTACTCGAAAGAGGTTTACATTTGAGGGAAATGCAAAACAACCATGTTAATCATCACTTATATTTCATCCACTAGTTCAAATGACTCAGTTACAAGTTAATCTGGAAAGCCAAGCCCAACTAACTAAACAATTACATGTCCACCTCTCATTTTCCAAGTGCTCTAGGTGGGTGAAAATTCACCTGAATGATAAATAATATTGACGAATGCAAAACTCTTACTCGAAAGAGGTTTACATTTGGGAGAAATGCACAAAGAGCCATATAGGTGTTCCATTTCTAACGAGTAATTCCTAAAAAATTTCGAGTTCATCTTAACGTTACAAGTCGTAGCTCAAAAGAGTTCTAAATTAACGTTTTTATGCATGTCGCTGTGACATGGCGTTAACGCCGTTTATTATGGACACGTGAACTTTGATTCAAGTCATATAGATTTTTGAGATAACATTCAAAGGGTAAAGTGCATGGTTAGTCCCTTATCTTTGACTTTTGTCCTAATCAGGTCCTGATTTAAGAATTTGTCCTACTGAAGTCCCTTATCTTTGATTTTTTGTGCAATTGAGGTCCTTATGTTAATTTCACACTTTAACTTTTCCACTTTCTTTATACTTTTACACAAATACCCCTACAACTAAAATCAAATTACACGTTTTTATAAAAACATGGTCATTAAACTTTTAGTAAATGCATATACAAGTCACTAAAACTTTTTTTTTTGTAATTACTCCCTACCTCACCCAACAGCCCACCAGCACACCAGCTCCCTACCCCTTCTGAATCTCTCACCCTAAGCACCATCATAGCCGCCACTGACCTCATTAGATGCACCATTGTCGTCGATGTCGCTCTTCAGGACTGTCGCACCAGCCACAACCCTCCCCAACCCCTCCCACCGCTCATATCGACACAACCCTAGATCCAGTCCTGGTTCACGCTAAACGCCCAGAATCAAATGAACTCCAACTCCAAAGCCGCCGGCCACCCACTCCCAGATCGTCTGCCTTCTCGCCGACACTAAGCACCCACCACAGAAACTCAAGTGTCCGCCGCTTCAGATCCATCACCGCCGAGAATGCCACAAAACACTACATCAAGTCCGCCAGAGCCGTCGAGTTCCTCGCCGGAATCGTTTGCGACTTCGCTCTCGGAGAAAATAAGTCTAACGCCGGAGTGAGCGAAAAGTCTCTTTCTATCGGGCAATCTCGGCGGGAGAATAAACGGGGAATTCATGGAGTCACTGACGAGAATCATGAAGTTGATCTGCAGGGACGGCGAGGGTGAGGCCGGTAGGGGTGAGGCTGGCTAGGGCGAGGGCGGCGATGTACAGGCCGGTGAGGGCGGTGCTGTACAGGTTGATGGTGGAGTTGTAGCTGGAGCGTGTGTGGGCTGAAGGAAGGGTGGAGATGGAAAAGAGGCATTTTTGTGATAAAATTGATAAGAGTTTAGAAAATTAGGGAATATATTGTAAATAAATTGTGGGTATTTTAGTTATTTCAATCATTTAACGGAATATTTAACGGTAAAATTAATATAAGGACTTCAAATGCACCGAAAAGCAAAGATAATGGATTTCAATAGGACAAACTCTTAAAACTTGATCTGATTATGACAAAAGTCAAAGATAAGGAACTAACCATGCACTTTATCCGTTTTTAAATTGTGAAAGCGTAAACATTTGTTGAATGTTGTTAGAAAAAGATGATTAGGTTCCAAAGCAATCATTTCAGGATTACGGTTCATAGAAGTATACAACTGTGCATAAGTATCAAGAATTTGTTAATTTGATCTGTTTAGGAAAAATGGTAATATTTGTTTGCCACTGCCTGTATCAGTGACGGTGAGAAGAAAATTAAAAAAATGATTGTCAAGTTTATTCTCCACAAGGTGGATTTCAAAATTGAAAGAATGATTATTAAGTTTCATCCCTCGCAAGATGGATTTTTTGTATACTAGTTGTCCAACACTTAGCTCATCCTAGGTCGTGAGCTCCTTTCTGCTCACACATTTTACAGATGTCAAAAGCGAATTCGGTGTGGTTTTGGTGAATTTCTTGGGACCTTTACAAGACCAGGCTCATATAGGCCGCCTCTCAGGATGATATGTCTTCACACTCCAAAGCTAACTCTGTTATTTTCACCATCTTATCGTGCCCTTCTTTAGTAGTCACCAATTCCACATTCAATATTTTACAGACCTTGTCAACTCTTGATGATGTTAACTTTGAGAATTAAATATAATTTTTAGAAAGTTTTAGGATTAAAATGTTAAGTCGATAACCTATAGGACTAAAATGTTATTTCGGTAATCTATAGGACTAGAATGTTATTTCGAACACCTATAAGACTTGATTCAACGTTTACATATCCATAATAAACGGCGTTAACACCATATGTACAAAAACATTAACTTATGACTCTTTTGAGTTATGATTTGTAACGTTGAGGACTTGATCATGAACTTGAAAATTTTTAGAACTTACTCATTAAAAATGACAAATCTATAGGACTCTTTGCGCATTCTCCTTTACATTTGAAAGCATTTTCTTAAGGCCCAATAACCCACATATACAGCCCACTTTCTGCCCGACCCACTTGAGTGAAAACATTTGAGATTACAATTATTTTTGATGGGCTAAATTATACTCCCAGTTAAGAGTATGTTAACTGATGAAGAAAGATATTGTAATCTCTCAAGTGCAAAATAAAAAAGGTCATTAATTATGTTGGACTAGATGAAGCATCTAGGTGTGTGTGTGTAGCAAGTCTAATGTGCTGTGCTTGTGAAAAAAAGCAACAAGTTAATAGAAAAGTAAATTCCTCTAATTAATCCTCCTTTGCCAGTTAATTAGTAAGAGTGTGAAGGCATTTATAACCTTGAGATTTAATTAATTTGGTAAGAAAACGCTCAAGTTGAAACCAGACAATTAATTCATGCTTGTTTGCTCCTATATTAATACCTCCAAGCTGCATAGAGTTTAAGCTTTCAGAGTTCGCATGTTTCAAGTCCTTGAAAAACTACCCCATTGGCCACAGGCCCAGATTTTAATGGACACCAATGAAGCCAACAACAACAACTTGCTCCTCCTACAGAACACACTGGCTCCTGATCTTGAGGTTCAAGATCAGTTTCCATTGTTGGAGAGGACTAGTTTGGTTGAGGATTTCCAGCAGCTTGAGCATCTGCAGCTGAGTTCATCTTCCACCCCACAATTATTAGGGTCTCAAACACCTAATTGCTATGATCACTACTACCCTCCTTTTGCCTCTAATTTCCACAATCAGACCACCACCACCAATAATGATTTGGATTTCTTGGAGTGCAAGCCATTTGCTGATCAGAGCGTAATCAGTAACAGTGGCGCTGGTTTTGGGCAGGTGATGGACAATTTCATCTTCTTGGGTTTCCATAACAGGATGACGAGCAGCTCCATGGATGATCATGACAATATCATGATGTGCTTGGATTATAACACTCCTAATTTGGGGTTTCATGATCATCAGGAATATAATAATAAGCACAGCCTGAATTTGATGGTGCCGGATGAAGTTTCATCTGTGGATCATGTGATGATGGCAAGATCTAATAATAACTTGAGAAAGTGCCCACATGTAGGAGATGACTTGAAGTACGAGAACAACAGTAGTACTTATATCATGAAAGGGTCTTCTTCTTCTTCTTCTTCCAGAAAAGATAAGAGAGGTCGGAAAAAGTCCAGTGTGATCAAAGGTCAATGGACTATTGAAGAAGACAGGTGCACATCCACATTTCCTAATTATCTTAATTGCTACTACTAATTACTAGTACTATAATTGATTTGGTAATTAATTATTATAAATTTAGGGTGTTAATTCAACTGGTTGAGCAGCATGGAATACGAAAATGGTCACATATTGCACAGATGTTGCCCGGGCGGATAGGGAAGCAATGTAGAGAGAGGTGGCACAATCATCTAAGACCTGATATCAAGGTTAATTAATTATATAGTACTAGTATTTTAACTAATTTAATTACACGAGTATATAATATGGTGTGCTAGATTATATATCTGGTAGTCAATGTCTTTTGTTTTTTATGTGATGATATTAAGTTTCAGAAAGATAGTTGGAAGGAGGAGGAGGATAGAGTTCTGATTGAAGCACATGCAGAGATTGGAAACAAATGGGCGGAGATTGCGAAGAGGCTACCGGGAAGAACGGAGAACTCGATAAAGAATCACTGGAACGCAACAAAAAGGAGGCAGTACTCCAAGAGAAAGTGCAGGTCCAAGTACCCCAGAGGGACTCTATTGCAGGACTACATCAAGAGCCTGAATAATGGTGCAGTAGTAGTCCCCAGCATGATGATGATGATGATGAACAAGAACAACGTCAACCATGATCAGTACTCTAATTGCAACACCACCACCACCACCACCACCACCGTGGTGTTCGACAGTAGTTGTGGGTCGAGCGAGCAGCAGCAGCAGCAGCTGGGGATGCTAGGTGCGGATGATGATGATGATGATGATCTGGATCAGATGGACCGTTTGGTGCCGGATTTCGAATTCAACCACTTGGACTTCAACGATAATGATGATCAGCTGATGCTTCAGGGAAATTGCACCGTTCATTCTCTGCTAGACGAATTCCCAGGTGCCGATGATCATCTGCAGGTGGCCACTGATCATCATCGTGGTCAAGATCATTGGACCCAACAGACAACTTTATGATCATCCATCTGCTGGAGATTTATACACACCGTGAAGCTGCTATATATAGCCATGCATGCATTTACTACTGTTTCCATACTTTTTCGATGCATATGTACTAAACAATCATCATCCATCCTATACAGATATATGTACACAATGTTCGGGGAAGTAGCTAGATAATTTTAATGGGTATACGTATGTTTGTATACTTGTATGTTCATTGCAGCTATATACCAACCAGACTCCCACTATTTTGTAACAGAGTTTGTGAACATTAATAAATTGAGAATGACGATCATAAAAATACACATATATACATACAGCAATAATGCGCAAGAAATTATATATGCTCAAGTATTTTTGATGTTATAGTTAATTGGAGTAGTGAGTATTATGCAAAATGTTGTGCACGGGCTTGTATTCATAAGCTCTTTAATCCTTCTTGGTCAACTATTTAAGGTGAAGCTTTTAAATCAACCATAGAGAGCGTTCTTTGTTCCTTCTTGGTCAAATATTTAACATTGAAAATAAAACACATCATTTATTTTGAGATGGATGGGGTTATAGAAAGACGTGAGAGACACAAACAGACACGCCCTTGACCCCCTCATGAAATTCTACTTGAATCAGATTAATGTAAGCATACTACTAAACACACCTTTAGCAATCCAAACAACTAAAAACTTAAGATAAAAGTAAAAGAATCTTTGGCTTATGCCTACCAAGTTTATCTATAATGACAAAATCCCCATCACATTTGGAAACTTCTGATTTAGAGAGAAGTATAGAATCAACTTCAAGTTTCCACTCATCATGAAACTGCGCTCCTGAGAATTGGAAATAGCTGTTCGCCCCTTCCTAACTGATTTCTAACCGGAAGAGAAGGACGCGTATCATCAGAAAGATTATGAATCATGCAGTCTTTGGCTTCGGCTTGATGCGCTTCACTCTCGAGTACAGAAAAACCCCAGAAAGAGCAATTCCGGTGCCTTCACATTTTAAACCCGCAAAATAGCAAGATTTCAAACACACTGCAATAGAACTCAAGGGCAGGAACAAAAGAAGATTTACTACTATTAAAGAAGAAAACATAGTTGAGTGTTACCCAAAGCATTGATGGTAGACACTGGTGTTTTGAAGAAAATAACAGAGCTGACGATGACCACCACCCGCTTGACACAGTTGCCAACAGAGTGCGTCACAGGAGATACCCTTTGCAATATCATATAGGAAACCTGTGGCAATTACCAAGATATAAATCAAAACTGAAGGTTTTATTTATAGTCCCTTTGAAAGAATTTAAGACTGTAGCAGTTAAATGTTTTAAACTGATCCACCATCAAAGTCAAAGTCTTTTCATAGTAGGAAGGCAGAACGGATGGAATAAACAAGTAAAAGATAGTAACACAAACATGAGTAAAATACTACAAAAAATGCCACGCATTTGAAACACTCACCTGCTGATATGCATGGAAGCAAAGGGCAGCGATAAGAGACCTTGTGTAAAACTCTTTAACATTCAACCCCTGTTACAAGGGTGAAGATTAGTAAACAAATCTGTAAATTACGTGCCCACAAACATAAAACTAGAAACCTGTTAGCCATAAAGTTTATACTCACAGTGGCTTGTAGATAAGTGGGCGTGAACTTGATGCCCTCCACAAAAAACGCCACAGGGGCTAACAAGAGAAAGGACATGACTGTTATTATGGAGAAGAGAGTAATGTTGTCCAAGGATTCCTGTTCCATAGCTATAGCTTGTTAGAAATAAAGCTAAAAGAGAAACAATATGTTTAACATGGCAGGAGTAAGCAAATGGTTTCACAGGAAAGACTCAATTCTAGTACAACTTAAAATTGCAACAACCAAAACAAATGGGATTTTCATGATTAATATTACCTCTTTGTTAACCATGACCTTTTTGCTGAGCACATTACGAGATTGGTTTGACAAATTTGAAGCCATCGCACTCCAAAAGCCAGCCCTTTGGGATAAAATGTAGAAGGTTAAAAATCCAATGAAGCCATGCAAATGAGTCGCGTATTACATACTGGGTAATATACCCTAACATCAGCGACAATGAAAACTAGCAGGAAACCAACGGACAAATTTTGAACATAATGGCTCAACTTCCTAAGAAATTTAGGCTGCATAAGAAACAAAGAAATCAACGATTTTAATCTTGGCATGCCTAGTTTACTACTACTCACCAGTTAAAAGAAGCCTCACTGACTGATGCAAGTGCCACACCTCCAACAATTGGCACAAGAGAAGACATCACCCAAGTGGTTGGCATCTGTAAACAGAAATTGGAAAATTTGGTTAAAAAATTTATTCCAGGAACTGATTCCCAACACAGCAACTAATAAACATTACACCATTTGTCTCATACAAATAAATGTGAAGTTAACAAGGAAGTTGTATATTTTACAATGCAAGCGCTGGTGATAAGAAAAGACAAAGACTTTTTGATCAAATATCTTTAACTCAGATCTCCAACTACCATGGCATCAAATAGCAGGAGTTTCAAATGCAGCATCATACCTCTCCAAGAAACATAGCAGAGAGGACAACAGAGAAAAAGGGCTCCATAGCTTTGATCGTGTGAGTGAAAGAGACAGCTACTTTACCAAGACTCATATTAGTGAAGAGATTGCCTAATGTGTGAACCAAGGCGAGTGGAAGGATAGCTGCTAGCTGCCATGCAAACGGTGAAAGTAAGAAAACAATTGAAGAGAATCAATGGCCTTTTCGGAAGAGAACAAATGCACATACCTGGGCACCACTAACTTTAGGTCTGTATAGGTTTAAAGTCCACATGAAGAGAACTATCACGGTTCCAACAGAAAATTGAACAGCGCTAACTGTGATTGGGAACTGGTAAACTTTAAGAACCTGAAAGCAAAACGCAAGGCTCAGTTTTTCATACCACGGTACTCAATTGCGAACAAAAGAAGATTACAGAATTCGGAAAGCAAGACGAATGTCATGCTGTCAAGATTAAGTCGATCTACCATATGCTGTCAAGATTCACCAACTATATCCCAGTGAACTAGAAAACATTTGATAGAAGCGCAGGAAGAGTAATCTCAGATCTCGAACCTGCTTGTTATATATATTGAAGTAGATATTGAAGAGATACCACAATCCGAACAGCAAACCGAGTACCGCAGTCTTCATCAAGCTATCGCCCTTCTCATCCTCAGCGGCGCTTTCAGAAGCCGTAGCTTTAAGCTTAAAAGCCTCGGCAGTCGAATGACGAGGCGGCGGCGAGGAGACAGAGGTCCATGGCCGTAGAGGCAAAGATGCCGATGAGGATAGCCACCATGTTCGCCGGGGAAAGCCGGACTGAGGAGCAGAAACGGCATTTCCAATAACAGAGAAACAATGAGGTTTGATAGAGGCAGAGAGGGGTAGCGGATCGTACTTCCGATTGGAGACGAGCCTCTGTGATGGGGTTCTCAGACGAGGAACCGACGGCGACGAGAGAGAAAACGCCGCGCTTGTCATTTCCTAGATACGAGGGTAGAACACTTCAATCGGACAAGGAGAATGAGTTGATGTAGTAATTATTAGAGAGCTTTGGCCAGCCGCCCTACTTAGATCTGGGCGGATCTTCCTAGAGTGCCTACCAACGTTAACACATAGGCTGCCGATTTGGCATGACACCTAGGATGCTGACTGAGTGTGTTACTTATGGATTAATTACAGTAAAAGTCCTTATTATTTATAAAATACATTTTAACATCTGCAATTATTAGGGGTGTAAGTTTAGGTCAACCCGAACCCGAAAATTTGGAACGCTATACTGTAATCCGAACCTAGCCCACACTTAAGTTCTGATCGGGTCAACCCGAACCCGGAAATATCGGGTTAGGGTCGGGTTGACTCTAAAACCCGAAATTCTATGTTTGTCATAAAATCTGTATTTCTTTCCCTAACTTCTACAGCAAGCAGATATTTAATTCTTCTTAAAAAGTCATACCAAATCATAAACAATACAATTATACAAATACTAAGTCATAAACATCCAAATTCAAATATCCAATCATCCGATCCAAATTCATCCAATATTTGCATTCCTGCTACATCCAGTATTTGCACTCCTCTTGATGCATCTAGTATTTGCACCTGAACAAAAACGAGCAAAGTCTCATTCAGTTGAGATAATTAAAGTCTCATGACAAGTAACTTTTTTTTGCTGTATATATAAACATAAAACACTTAACTCTAAAAGAGAAGTAAACCTCCAAAGCTGCAAGTTCAAATATCGATATCAATGATGGTCGGAGAATTTGAGACTGTGTTCAACTCTGAAAATTTTACAACAAAAAGAGAAGTTACAATTTCACAAAAAAAACACACACACACATATGACATATTTTTTTAAAAAATGATCCATACCCGTTTCAAGATTTTGAATTTTTGCAAGTTGTTCTTCAAGGGTGATGACATTCTTGTCAATCTTCAACCAATCTTGTGCACATACCAATGTCTCAACCATTTTAAGAGTGAAAGAACTCATATACTGATCCAACACCCGACCCGATGTACTGAAAGTAGACTCTGAAGCAACAGTAGATACCAGAATGCCTAGAACATCACGGGCAACCAAACTCAGAACGGGAAACCTAGGACTATTCACCTTCCACCAGTTCAAAATTTTAATGCTGTTTATTCCACCTTCTCCAGGAGCTTCTACATCATCTTCCAAATATTTATCCAACTCACTCTTACCTTCGGAATTAGATCCGGATATCAGGTGCGGGTATTCATTCATCAAAGAGTAAGCATCCTTAAACAACTCGAAGTTGACGATCTTGTTATAGTAGAAGTAGAAGAATGACTTCGACCACTACTAGTTCCATCTTTAGCAAGTTTGGAAGAAGATGAGTGTCTTGATTTGTATTCGTTGAACAAGTCATTCAATGTTTTCTTAACCTTTTCAATGAGAGCATTCGCAACATCCTCTAAATAAAGCTTCTTTATACCATATTGCACATAACCCAACTTGAAATGAGGATCAAACACAACAGCAACAAAGATCATCACATTCATACTTTCAGGATTTCCTCAATACTTATCACACTTCCTTTTCATTTATTGACACATAATTCGAAATTCAACACCAACACTCTCATCATTAGCCAATCTATCCAACATCATGAAAACACGGCTGATGTCATTGAAATAACTATTTACAGTCACATAAGAAGAACTGGAGACACGCAATGTAAGTTCATAAAATGTTGCAAGCATTTTGACCATTCCTTCAACCGAACTCCAATATGAAGCTAATGGTTTACCCAAACCTTCACAAGTCATCATAGCCTCATCATAATTAGAATCAATAAATGTATACCTATCAAATGCCTTCCTGAACCTAAGGGCAGTCTGAAGCATTAAGTAGGTTGAGTTCCACCTAGTTGCAACGTCAAGACATAACTGACCCTTGCACTCAAATTTCTCCATATCAATACAAGTCTTAAACTTTAGCAACCTAGCAGGTGAACTTATGATATATCTAACAGCATTCCTAACACGAAGAACCGAATCATTAACAAGTTTAATACCATATTGCACAACCAAATTCATTATGTGAGCAACACACCTCATGTGAAGATACTCACCCCTCAAAATAGTACAATTCCAAGTTTACTTCAAGTAAGCAATAGTCAGATCATTGTTGTTAGCATTATCAACTGTCACAGTCATCAAATTTTCAATACCCCAACCCCTTAAACATTGTTCCACGTGCATGCCAATAACTTGACCCTTATGGCTAGTAATTGGGTAAAAGTTTAAGATCCTCTTTTGGATAGACCAGTTCTCATCAATGTAGTGTTCAGTCAAACACATGTAATTGATTCTTTGCACTGAGGTCCAAGTGTCTGTTGTTATAGAAATACTAGAATTGTTTGACTTTAAACTAGCCATCAACTTCCCCCGTTCCTCAACAAACAACTTAACAATCTTTAGCCACAGTTACTCTAGAATGAACAATAAATCTTGGTTATAAAGCGGCAACAAACATTCTAAAAAACTCTCACTCAACAAACCGAAAAGGAAGCTCACGTGCAACCACCATTAAAGCTAAATCTTTCCTAGAGTTATCCTTGTCATATTTCCAATTACTCAACTAAACATCATCACCGCTACCCTTCATGCTCAATATGGATTGTTTTTCATCATTAGCCCCTTTACAACCTCTTTTCACGTGTTTCACAAGGTTACTGGTTCCATGAGTCCCCCCTATGACATAAATAAGTTTGACCACATTTTTTGCATTGGGCTTTAGGAGGATCCAAACCTGGAATTTCATCAAATAATGTCCAACATTCACCCCGCTTATCTTGTTCCTTCCTCTTTTTTTAGGTTGTTCTTGTCCAGTAGTTACCACTTCCACTTCATCCTCGGTTGTGGTTGTATTTGCTCTCTTGCTTCGTGAAGTATTTTCACCAACACTTGTGTTGGTAGTGCTTGGATGACTGGCTGTGTTATTGGCGCCACTAGTCATGCTAACATCGTCCATTTGCTCAAATGTTCTAAAATTAATTAACAAGAACAGATTCCAATTAAGTGGACAACTACCGCATGTATCAGCAAATCCACAACATAGTTTCACTAATGTGAAAAACCCACAACATTCATCAAGTGTATTAGTGAACGCTAATTGCCATGGGGCAGACGGGAAAATAATCAAGACTAGTAAGCATCCACACATGTAATTAGTAAGCACATACAATAAAACCACTAAACCATGAAAGCATGATTGTAGCTTTTAAGAGGAAAGCAAGAGCGAGTTACACTGATAAAATTACTATAATTTGGATGGCAGCACAAAGTCACCACTGAAATTTCAAATAACATCGATACATGGAAAAGGTATTTCTAGAATTTTCAATTTTAAAACTTCCACTTAACCCTTTCTTTCTACTTCTCAAAATTCATCCATAAAAACACATACACAAAATGTGAGCAAGATCTCCTAGCAGTTACGTATTAAAAAAAACAGAGATGGGGAAGGGGAACCTGAAACAAAGATGAGCGTGGAATGGACGAGAGAGACGGATGTGTTGACGAAGATAGGGTCACGGGAGATGAAATTTCTGATGACCCAGTTGGTGGTCTGGAAGAAGAAAGTGCTGGCGACTACAAGAAGTAGCTGGGTCACCTAATCTACTGTTTCAGTCGCCGGTTGAGATGAGAGGCAGTGTTGGTCACCGGTTGAAAGGCAGCTGGAGCCTGGAGTGGAGGTGAATCAAGAGGTGGGTGGAGAAGATGTGACTCGCAATTCACTTATGAGGTGAGACGAGATGAATCCCAACAGAGAAGATGATGAAGCTGGGGTTTGATGCCGATGAGGTCAAGACGCGAGACTCAGCTTAAATGCCAAATGGGGCGGGTGGGTGGGCATGGATTGGGCTGGCTAGGTGTGGGTGGGCTCTGGGCTGGGTGTGGGTTCTTTAGTTTCGGGCTAGGCTGGGGTAGATTCAGGTTTGGGCGTGGATTTAATATCGGGTTCGGGTTTCTAATCGGTTTATCGGGTTGGCCCAAGCCGTACCCGAAAAACGCACAGAATCTCAGGTTCGTGTCGGGTTCAGGCCACCCAAGGTGCTTTTCTTCCCCGAACCGACCCTAACCCGAGATTTTCGGGTAGGGCTTCGGGTTACGGGTTTTCCTTACACCCCTAGCAATTATTGTTCAACACCGAATTTACAATTTATCCTCAATTCTTTTTTCTTTATCATGATAGCCCAACATTTCATCTTCTCCCATTCTGCATTTTCCTTTCAACTACATTTGACAATGAGCACCTATGATTGATCGTGGTGGTGAAAATCTTCTTCTTCTTCTTCTTCTTCTTACTTACTTACTTACTTACTTTCGATCTAAATACACTATACACTATCTTCTTCGACTTCGTCAATTGTTATGAACCTGTGATTCGATGGGGAGGCAAGGGAGAAATACATGATTGATCCATCACCGGATTCTAGGATCGTGTTATTTACTGTCTCAGAAAAGATCAATGTACTTTCATTCTCAAATTCTAGCAGTTTTACCTGAGTCATAATTTCATTTAAAATACGTTTCATCACCCTAGATGAAAGCATCTCTTCAGCTAAGAGACATACGTGAGAATCAGAAAGGTCCTAAAACCCCACATTCTCCGACCGACATCAACTGTTTTACATTAATTATTTTTCCTTATTATGTTCAGGGGTTTCTATTGTTATTAACAAGGGGGTTTATTTGTCATTTACCCATAACTAAGGTATCTAATCAGCATCCTATATGGCACATCATACCAGCAGCCACATAGGCCAAGGTTGGTGGGTGGAAGAAAATAGAAGCTTAGTTGCTATAAAAAATCCATCAAAAGAAATCTAAAAAATAATTTTTTATATTAAACCATTTAAATAAAAAACATAAATTAAATTCTAAAAATGAAACATGGAGTAATACTTTAGGGTGTCTTCTACAACCATTTTTTCATCAACAAACTATCAAATTAAATTTTTCCTTCCAAATTCTAATTTCATATAAACTAAATTTTCAAAAAACACATCTTGGATGGAGAAGGTAAAGTTATTTAGAGTGTGGTTTATAGTCTATTTGGCAGACATTAAGGCATTGGCTGAAGTATCTTAAGCTAAAACAGTAAAGCTCAACTACTACGTGGAAGATGAGAAATTACAAAATTAACCTTTAAAAAATTGAAACTGAACATATACAAAATTGTAATTAAATGTACAATTTTGTGAATATTTCAAATATTCTAACGTGTGTGATTCACCATTGGATTAATCCTATGGATTCACATTTTACAAATTGGACCTTAGTTTCGTTGAATCACCGTAACACTATGATGTGTTGTCAATATGTCTCTGATTAAGCTGGTTGCAAAAAAAATGAAAGAAAAATTGAAAAGACGACCATTTTTGTTGGAGTAAATTCCGTTGGTAGTCCCGTAAAAATAATTATTGTCATGTTTTAGTCATATTTTAAAAACTTTTCCTGTTTAGGTCCTATCCTATGATACTCTGTCCTATTATGGTCATTTTCGTCCACTCCAAGTGTTAACTTTGACAGATTTATATGAAATGACCGTTTTGACCTTCTAACATTAGAAGGGAAAAAATTTAACTTAACCCTTACACTTTTGTTTTCCTTAAGTTTTCACTCAATTTTCTTCTAAATCTACAGTTATACTATCTCTCAACTTCAAACCAACTCTCTTGTAACTCCTCTGACGGCTCACACATATCTACAACACCTCCATGCGCCTCCTCCCCAGCCCCACCACAGTCGGTGTCGGCAAAAATAGCCGCCCCAATCTCATCCAACAGATGCTCTAAACGGGTCAAATGCCCTACTCAATCTCATCCATCTTCTTGTTCCGCGCCTCCATGTCCTTCCGTGAGAGGACCCAACAATTGGGGTCGCGGCCGCGGTCGGCAAATTCGAGGAAGAGACGCTGGAAGTCCCGGAGGGAAGGGTCGGAGCAGCGATGGCAGAATCGAGGGACGGAGTCGGCGACGATGCAAAGATTGTAGGTGAGCTCGGTGCAGGCGATGAAGAGGAGGAAGGAGTCGTCGTTGGAGACGATCTTGCGGACGCCGTCGAGGGAGATGGATTCGTGGTGGAGGCGAGACACATGGGCATCAGAGAGGGAATTCTAGAGGTGGGGGAGCTTGGACATGAGGTCGGTGATCTCGAAGGCGAGGACGCCGATGGCGGGGCACATTTGTTTGGAATTAAACTTTAGTGTTTAAATTTTAGGGAAATATAAAGTTGGATTGAAGTAAATTTTCATAAGGGTAAAATGGTAAATTAACACGAATCCATTAAAATTGACAGACCAAATGGACGGAAAGGATCATAATAGGACAGAGTACCCTAAGATATGACCTAAACATGACAAGTTTTTACAATAGGACAAAAACAGGACAATAATTATTTTTACGGGACAACCAGCGAAATTTACTCATTTTTGTCATGTAGCACCAACGGGTGATAATGACAATTTGGAAACCAGTAGACTGGTGAAGTATAGTATGCTCCCAATCTTGCGTAACTCATCCGATGGACAATAAAGCTTTAGATTGCAATGGCAATGGCAATGGCAATGGCAATGGCATTGGCATGTCACTGGAATGAAGATTTAAGCTAGAGCTGCTGCATAGAGTACTACTTTGGAGTTGTTGAGCAAGTGAAGAGGCGAACCAACATCATGATGCGCTTGGAGGAGTGTCTAGTAGAAGAATTGGTTGGATTGGGCCATGTGAGCCCAAATGGCCGGTCCAAAGAAAGCTGATTAACAACACCCCACCATCACCTTTCTTTCTTACACAGCCACAACCACAGGTCCACAAGGACCACAACCATGAACCGTCCCCTTCTCGTGTTGTGTCCTATCCCTCCACTTGAGTATTCATTATTTTTTCATGGTTTCCCTACTTTAGTCTCACCAATGGATAAAAAGGAACCTAGTACAATATCTGGTGAGGGCCGAATGCTAAGCCCAGGGGCCGGGCTGCCATTCCGGCCCGCAAGCGCTGTAGCCTTCACTAGGGAGCCTAAACGCCGAGCCCCTAAGCCGGCCCGCAGACCCAGCCCCTGAGTACTGTAGTCCCCCATGGTGTGCGGAGGACACCTGTCCCCCGACCCATACCGCTGTCCATACCCCTTCTGGGCACTATAAATACTCCATTCCACGCCCCGCCAAAGACACAAAACTTTAGCTAAAAACTCTCAACTCAACCTTAACTTAATCGTTCCTCGAATAGCTTGTCGTACGAATTCTAACTTGAGCGTCGGAGAATTGTCCAGGTGCTCGCTCGGCCTCGAAAGCAACTCGTCTCTGGAGCGGCTCAGCAGCGGACGAAGCAACTTGGAAGTAGCTCATCTCAGGAGTACCTCGACGAAGGATGCAACCATTCGGAAGAACCCCACATCGTCGCAGCATGGCATGATTCTTTCCTTTCGGGAGACCAACCTTTTCGGACACGATATCAGGTACTTCACCCCTCGCTTCGACATTTATATTAATTAATATTAATCGCTGGTATTAACAATATGAAAAGAGGGTGAATTTCTTGAATTTGTCACAAAAGATTGGGGGTTCATTTGCACTGAGTTCATGCAGCAAGTTGAGGGGGGCAAAGGTGCAATTAGCAGAAAATGTTGGGCAACCGGTCAACTCACACCAAACAAACAGAGACAAGTGCAGTATTCCTTTCCACTAGTGGCACTGGCATTCAGTTCAGGCTCTGGTTGGCTTCAGAGATCCACAATCGCCCAGCACTCAGATAGATTTCCGCGGCGGGCTCATGAACAAACACTCACACCGCAAAAAGATCTGCGCCTATTTTAGCCAAACCGGTAATCCCTGCAATGGATGGATAATTTCCTTAAATAGACGACGACCATACACACATACATACATACATATCCCGCAATTCCCGTTCAGTTGTTCGTTTCGCGCTTCAAAATCCCGCTAGCTCTGAATCTTCCTGCCAAAACTTGATCTCACCCACCCAGAACACAGGGACAATATTTCTGGGTCTCAACTTAGAAGAGGAGAGGGGGATCTAGCTGTGTTCTAGACATGCATTCGGTTACTCTTAAAGCTTTCAATGCCTTGGATCAGACGACGGCTGCCCGGTGTCGGTTCTTTGGCACGGCCAATTGTGGGTCTTCGGATTTAGAGGCGGGTCCGAGACGGGTCGGCCCGACTTGCTGGAATGAGGAGAGGAAGCGTAGGATTACGGCGTGCGCACTAGAGAAGAAGAATGGGAGTGGCGAAGACAGCCAGAGTTTGAATCCGAATTCGAATCTGTCGCAGGGCCCAACTTATGAAACGCTGAAGCAACAACTAGCATTCGCTGCCATCTCCGAGGTTAGCTATCTTTTGTTTTGCTCTGATCTCCATATCTTGAGAAGTCTTTAACTTGTTTGTTGGTGATAGCAGAATTACAAAGAAGCTGCAAGACTTCGAGATTCTCTCAAACTGTTTGAGGAAGAGGAACCGGTTCTGAGGCTTCGAAAGTTGATAAAGGAGGCCGTTGCTGATGAGAGGTTCCAGGTAGTTGTTTTTGTTTTTGGTGTCGTTGGAAAAATGTTCGTATTCACGAGCAAGCTCATGTTTCGCTGGAATCATTTCTCCTTTTATGGCCCCCAAAAATGGGACTTGCATGATAAATTGGCGGAGTTTATCAGGAGTAATTCATTTAGGTCTCTGACTCTGGTCCTAGCTACTCCTCCACTTTCCCTGCCCAATGTACCAATGAAACGAGGCTTTCTAGGAGCCCTAATTTAGGCTTTCATCTTCTCCTGGTGCTTAATGCAAAGTTCAAAATCAGGCAGTTCTATTAGCTGCTCTCTGTGCTGCGATCTAAGCTGTAATAATTTTGTTTTTCCTTCACTTTTCAAAGCAAGTGCATTGAAATGGCTACTTGACACATTTGGGTTCCTGGACATGAATGCATTAGAATGGCACTATGCCCACTCTATATAGTTTATGTTTAAGCAGAATAGGTAGCTGTTATGTCTGATATGCTGGAAGCATTTCATAATCTGTGAGAGTTACGTGGAAGAATTCCCAACGATCATGCTATTTAACGCAGTGCACGTTTAAAATATTGAGATATCTAGAGCCCTGATGCATTTTTTCTTCTCATGCCCACCCTTTCACAGGATGCAGCTAGATATCGTGATGAGCTGAAGGAAATTGCCCCACATGCTCTCCTCAAGTGTTCCAGTGATGCTACAACTCTGGTACGGCAAGGGTTACATGTCACTTTTATTGCTTATAATTTACTCTGTAGCAGATATGCTTCTCTATGCCCTGTTTCAATCATTAACATTATGTATCCTTATTGTCCGTTCAGCTATTGTGCCAAATATGTGTCATTCAAGTGTCATGTTTGAGAATTAAGACTGTACAGCTGATTTTTGACCTGAGGAAATGCTCTTGGCCATTAAGCATACTAGCAATTTCCCTTCTGAGTATTGCTTTCTCATGTTTTGTCTTTGTGATAGACAGCACATCTGAAGTTAAGGCTTCACCTAAGCCGCAGAAATTCTTGCTGTTTTTTTCAGTCAATAGGCTTGAACCTTGCCATTAAACTTGTAGCTGATTTTCAAGTGTTGCCCTATGTGCCTATTGAGTTGAAATCATGTTACTAGTGAATGAAAAAGGGATGATGACCTTCTTTTCTGTCCTTTTTTTCAACGTTCTGGTTTGTGCTACCCCCAACACCAAGTTTTCTTTTTAAGTTTGGTCAAGTGGAAAAGCTTTTTAGACTTCATCCATTCATCTGGTCTGTAACACAGTTACTTCAGCATCATCACCCATGATTTCACATACTAGTGGATAAGAAGAAGATGAAGATGTCATGATGATAATATTGTACGAGTAATAATCTAGCATGGAGTTTTTGTTTAGGGGATCAGGGTTCAAGTTCGGAGCATCTTTATAGAAGGGAGAAGCATGCCTGCAAGGGGCCAGTACTTCTTTGCATATAGAATAAGAATAACAAACAAGTCAGAGCGTCCTGTTCAGCTTCTAAGAAGACACTGGATCATCACTGATGCCAATGGAAAATCTGAGAATGTCTGGTAAGTCAACTTTTATGTCATTTTCCTTTGTGGCTGTATGATACAGTACAATTCACTGCAACTTGAGATTCAAGTACCTTCAACTAACAACGCGACAGTTCCAGTGTGATTCCCCAAACCTCGTCCATGATTTTGAATTTCATCCAGACTTTCTCTTCTTGCAGGGGGATTGGAGTTATCGGTGAACAACCAGTACTACTTCCTAAAACTGGTTTTGAGTACTCATCAGCATGTCCACTTGGCACTCCCACTGGCAGAATGGTAGGTTCTTAATTCTTACCAATTTTTAGTTGACACTGGCTGCTTTGTGTAGATGCTACATATATGTAGTTCATCCTGTCTGAAGAAGCATTTACTAGTTGTTGTAATTTAGTTTCTGACTTGTTCAATGTAGGAAGGGGACTTCGAGATGAAACACATTGACAAACTAGAATCTCGGAGTTTTAATGTTGCAATCGCCCCATTTGCCCTTTCCACACTGGGTGATGGTTCTGATTCCTTCTGAAGTGAGCAACTATATAGATACAGTCAGCTTATTTCCAACATGAGTTGAAGGAGACGGGCCCATATTTCAGATATAGAAACATTTGTACAATCCTCCATGTATGTGTATGATTGAGATGGGAGTGTAGCTGAATAATTTCTGCAGCAGTGTGACTATTGTAAGCTCTGATCCTATAATTCTGTATACAATGAAATGTTGTGTAGTACTTACTAGGGCTTTTGAACTTGGCTGCACCAATTGCCAAGTTAATGGTCAAACAGAGGGTTAATGATGAGTTAATGGAGGTTCAGTTGGAAATGTTGCCCTGTTGTTTGCTTTTGCATTTTATTTCTATTTTAACAGGAGACAGTAACACACAACACACCGAAACCATTTGTGCCCTCCCAAAGCCATCTGCTGCAATTCCAATACAAACATCAAAATACTATAAAACAATAGCATTATTGTCTGTCCACTCTCTCTCTTCCTCTGAAACCGCAAGAACAAACTCCAGAGACTAATTAAAAGAATACACCACATGTATAGTGCAGTATTATTCTTATTCTAACAAAAAGATGACAAAGAACCTAGCACGTCTACAAATCCAGTATCTGCATGGATATGTGGGAAGATTGTTACTGGGTATCAGTAAAACTTTCACAGAGAAGCAATGCATCTGCTCATGCACATTACCACGTTCTGTAGCTTTTGATTCCAAGTTTCAATCTTTTTCACTTTTACTCTGGCTACCGCTTTTTTCCATGTGTATTTGGTTAGAGTAGTACATCTAGTAATTATACACACAGCCCAAAAAGTAATTGGATTAATCCTCCTAACACCTGTCACGAACATTTCCAAAAGTCTGGAATCTCGAGCATTAGTTTATGAGAACAAGTTTAGACTGGTGTCCTTGTTTTTAAATTTTTCCTCTAGGTTAATCTCGTGCGTTGGATTCGATACTCTAGTGCTTTTATAGGTTATCTGTTTTTGAGCATTTGTGGGTCACTTACCGTCTGTTTGTTTCTTTTACTTTATTCCTTCCCACACTTAGTTTACATGTTCAGGGATCGGTCATCATCTTCTCTTGGACCAGTAATCTTTAAAGGTATTCTGTCCCCCCAACCTCTCCATCTTTTTCTTGTCCAGATTTTGACAATGTACTGATATTTTCCGGTACTTCATCTGTTTGTTTCACTTTTCTCCATTTGCTATCTGTGGTCCTTTCAGTTGTTCAGTCTTTATCACTAGTTTGTTTACTGGCACTATTTCCAAGAACCCATTTGAGACCTTATATGGCTGTGAACTCGTTTCTCTCATTCTGAGCGGAACAACTAAGCTGAGTTCAAATGAGGAGTGATTGGTGGCACCCAGTAATGAGCACTGATACAACCTCCTCAAGCTCCTGGCTCACATGGAGAGTCTTGCTTTGTGCCATTTGGATTTTGATGTGCACAGTCCTCTCCTTGATGCTCATTTGGAAGTATGAAGGCTTCTGGAAACCAATACCTGGCGCGGCCACAGCTCAGCAAGAAGCAACAGGATATTTGCATGAGGATGATACCTGGAGGCCTTGCCTGAAAGGAGTTCACCCTGCTTGGTTGCTGGCCTTTAGAATGTTGGCTTTCTTTGTGCTTCTGTCAATGCTTGTTATCAGTGTTGTTATTGATGGAGGCAGCATTTTCTACTACTACACAGAGTAAGCCCTCTTTTCATTTTGACACTTAGCTTCTCTGTTCTGTAATAACTTGCCTGATAAGTCTGTTTAATTTGGTTCTGGCAGGTGGACCTTTACATTGATCACCTTTTACTTTGGGGTAATTTTAATGCCTCTGATGAGCTTCCCCACACAAGTTTTGATACTGTACAGCAACAGACTGATCACTAATGACATGCTTTTTACAATTGCTCCGCTTGTTTGTCTTCTTACAAATCTTAACAAGTTCCATCTGTAGCTTGGCACGTTGCTCTCCATTTCTGGATGTCGCCAGCATCAGAAAACAATTAATGGCAACAAGATTGACAATGTGGAGTTGGATGCAGAGCAAGGAGAAGATATTGTTGCTGCAGCTATACAGGCCGATATAAAAGAAGGGAAGAACTCTCTTCATCCCCAAGCATGTTTGGTTCATAAACCTGCAGGCATATGGGGTCATGTGTTTCAAATAATTTTCCAGGTGAAAAGTGATCCCTATAGATGCTCTCTCTTCAGCTCCCCAAGTCAAGAATGTGAATTATCTATTTTGTTGGAAATGGTTAAATTACTGATGCTAATAGTTCTGCAAGCAGGTGAATGCAGGAGGAGTTCTATTGACGGATAGCGTTTTCTGGTTTATAATTGTTCCATTTCTAACAGTAAAAGACTACAAGCTGAATGCTGTAAGTTCCAATTTATAATGCTTGTACTAAAACCAGCTTTAGAGACAAAAAGCATGAAGGAAATAGATTTGTAGACCATAGAAATCATGCCTTGTCTACTGCTAAAAACCGTCATGCGTTGGTGCAGCTGACTATAAATATGCACACAATCAATGCAGTCTTCCTGTTTGGTGATGCAGCTCTCAACAGCTTGGTAAGTCAAGTCCCTGGCTCAAAATTTGTGTATGGTTCTGGTATTTTGATAGCTGATAGTGATCTCCTCTGAAATTCTGTCAGCACTTCCCATGTTTTCGGGTTGCCTACGTATTCCTCTGGACAGTATTATATGTTGTATTCCAATGGATTGTTCATGCATGCGTCAACCTCTGGTAACTTAACTCTCTTTACCTCCAGATTGATATGAGGCAGCTGTTTATATGACATTGTTTCTTCTTTCTCCTTTAATTCATCTGTTGATTTTTCCATTAACAGGTGGCCATATCCATTTCTTGACATGTCCTCTTCTTATGCACCACTATGGTACTTCACGGTGGCATTGCTGCATATCCCCTGCTACGGCCTGTTTTCATTGGTGATAAGGCTCAAACATTACCTCCTCTCAGCATGGTTTCCTGGTTCATACATGTGCACCACTAGGTAACCTGAACTGTCACTGGAACACGCCATGTCTACGCAGCTAGAAAGGAAGCAGTAGAGCAGCAGGTATTTGGCCTTGTACAGATGACCAACTGAGAAGATGCTCTATATAGTCTACACCTTCCTATCGTTGCCATACAAAATGCATAGCTTCTTCTCGTCTGTTCATTTCTAATGGGCTACTTTTGTTAGGTTCTTCACGTTCATTGAGCTCTAGAGTTGAAATTAGTTGCTCCCCTTCATCTTTTTTGGTTTTAGTTTCTTTTTCGGGAAAAGGTCCAAATTTGCCATCCACTTTTGCCTATTGGCACATTTTTACCACTACTTCAAAAAACTGCTCGATTTTTCCATCACTATTATAGTTTTTGATTCAATATTACCACTGCTGTTTAATTAATCCACATCACCACAACAATCGACCGCCCTGAGGCTGCGAAGATACTCCCTTGCTGGAGATGCACCTTTTCCGACCGAGCTCGCCTCCATTCACTGCTGGATGTGCCACCAACCAGCTAGCCAGCCGACCCGCCGACCCACGTTCAACTTCTGATCTCTTCTCTCAACCATCAATCCATCATCTAGCGTTTTTCGGTGCCACCAACCACCACCATCATCTCCGGCATGTCCAGGCGAAGCCAACCATCCGTCTTCCGCCACCAAAGACACCGGAACCCCGGAGAAATCGGCAAAAAACCTCCACCATGATTTCAAGTTTAACCGCTTCGATTCGACGTTCCAGCCGTCGTACGCCGCTCCAACCACCATCATTGTCACCGCCGGCCTCCGGCGAACCATCTATGCCCAAATCCACCGTGAAAACACGATCGCCGCCGTCGACCACCACACCGGCCGCCGCAATACCCAGTTTCCGGCGGACCATGAAGAAGAACCTCTCAAACATAACAGAAAAAAGACGCCATCAACCATTTTAATGGCATATACTAATCCCAAGATGTTTTCGACGGCACAAAGGAACCACCCAAACATAAAATGATGGCAAAATCGAGTCTTTTTTTGGAGTAGTGGTAAAAAGGTACCAATAGGCAAAAGTGGATGGCAAATTTGGACCTTTTCCCTTATTTTTCATGCTAAACTGGGAGAAAAGTAATGCTAACTGGCTCTAACACTGCACAGTTAACAGCTTGAAGTGAGACTTGGCATTATCATGCCATTCACTGCCAACGTTTTCTGGCCTAGTCTGCTCATGTGTTCCTAATGACCGTTGTCTCTTAATTAATCTACTAGTATTATTGTTCATAAGCAAGTTTTACACAAGTGATATGACAAGCGATAGTATTTACACTGGCATTTCACCTTAACCACTTGCTTAAATCTTTTTAACTGTAACTGACAATCCAATGAATTATGAGTACGGGTACCGTGTATGATGTATCAGTATTCGAAATCGACTCGTCATGTGTTGGTATCGTTATACTATATGGGTACCCTATTAAGCGCATGAAAGCGCATGTTTCTCAACATGTTTTTGCTCAAATGTACTTTGCTACAATAACATATAATGCATTTCGAGATATTCCTATATTTTGTACCGTTCATGTGTATATTAGAGCATTAAGAAAATAACACATAAGTAAATAAACAACCTTAGTCAATCTAGATTGAACTTGTTCTAAATCATATTTCTTCAAGAATATTTTTTTTATAAAAAAAATCAGAAGAAATGTTGAGATTGGATAAAGAAGTTGTAGGTAAATTTATTTGTTGAATATGGAAGTTGTTCAGGGTTTATAAATTCAAACCCAAGAACACGAAAAAAACCCTAGGAAAGCGACTCGGCTTCTCCTGTTCCTCTTGCTTCCGTCTTTGGCGGCAGCAGCGTTCCATAGGTGTCGGCGAGCCTCCAGCCTCATCGTTCGACGCCTAGTTTCACGACGAGGTGCTCACCATCATCCAGGACTCATCGTGTCTTGGTCCACAAGGAGCCCTCGGCTCTCCCGTTCTTCTTCTCGTTTTGGTGGTAAGGCGATAATCATAATGGCACAAGAAAACAATGTTCTTATAAGTTAAAACAATGAGAGAGCCAAATTTACATTTAGAGTGTCAACTTCTGGTTGGATTAACATTAATGAGAATCAAGGCAAGAAAGAAAATTATTATACTAGCATTACTGGACATATCCCAACTCAATTTCAACTAAGTCGATAAGTACTAAACTCCTTTCATCATGGACAACAAACCTTTAGCTTGGGTTCATGGACTGTCAAAGAATTCTCACTGACAGCCACAATAACATCCTCCTTTCAAGAAACCCTCCTCCTTGTTTAATGGCCGTTTACCTCCCTTTTAAAAAAAGGCTAACAATCAACTCTGGAGCAAATCTTATTGGAGTATCATTGTAATAAATTGACTATGAAATTAAGAGATGAAACAAAATAATCCTTCTCCCATTCAAAATTTAATCTATAAAGAGAATTCAATAGAACCTCAGACAACAATAACTGTTCCATGATAAATCTATAAAGAGAATTCAATAGAACCTCGGACAACAATAACTATTCCATGAAGTGCGAGCGGCGACTCCTACTGCAACGAGCGACTTCTCCAGAGAAGCATCGAGGAGACGAGGAAGGACTAACTGTTGGGATTAATTAACAAATAATTAATCCATAAAACCCAAGAATCATTCATATCAAATCATCAAGATTAAATCATAAAGCAGAGCCGGAAAACATACCCGGATCCATAGCGGAAGAATGGAGCAGGAGAATTGCGGCTCGATGATCTTCCAAACCGGTGTGTGTGAGTTCCTCTTTTGCGCTCTTCTAACGACGGACTCGGAGGAGGCGAGACCGAATGAGAAAACCCTAGCACACACGGTTTGGGGACCATAGCCTATTTATATAGTTGTGTAATTTTATTTCAGCCCATCATTAAAATAAAAGTTACACTTTGGCCTCTACACATTAAAATTGTCCACACCTTTATTAAGATGTTTAGGCCCAAACCCAAACTTATTTAGATCACTTTAAATTGGGCCAAACCTTATGATAGCAAATATAATGCATAAATTATATCACATATTAGCCCATATAAAATTCCAACAATCTCCCACTTGGGCTATATGTGTACTTTATACTATGCATTATAACCTTATGAGTACTCCTGAAAAGCTATCGCCAAAATCATCTTAGCCAATTCCGTCCACCGATTACATCAACAAAGGATCAAAGCGGTTTTCGCTACTTGTAGTGTAGCTAAACCCATCAATGGTCACATGTATCAACATAAACAGATGACATGAATTTAGTGTGGATGCGTAGCATGAAAATTACATGTAATGTGATCTCAACATGTCTATTTTCAACTGGTCCAACCTTAGTGAGAACAATCTCATCAAATTCGAGTGAATATAATCATAAACTTTATTTCGTAAAAAAACTTAACCAAAACAATCCATAAAATAACTTTAAACATGTCTAAACAATGAGCATCCAAAATTACAAGCTCCCACTAAAACTGAATATCCCGAAGAGATACTACACCCATATGAGCAACATGCCCATGAAAGACCTTGGGTGGCAATCCCTTAGTGAGCGGATCCGCAATCATGGAGTTTGTCCCAATGTGCTCAATAGACAACTGATCACTCTGAATTCTTTCCTTGACAACTCGAAACTTGATGTCAATATGCTTTGACTTTGTGAACTCGAGTTGTTATTTGCATATTAATTTGCCGAATTATTGTCACAAAATAACTTAAGTGGTCTTTCAATACTATCCACAATTCGCAGCCCGGTGACAAAATTTGGAGCCATACGCCGTGGTTGGATGCCTCATGACATGCTATATACTCTGCTGCCATGGTGGAGGAAGCCGTGAGTGTCTGTTTGACACTTTTCCAAGAAACCGCTCCACCAAAGCAAGTAGATATAGCCGATGTGGATTTTCGACTGTCTTGGCATCCGGCAAAGTCGGAATCGAATAACCAACAACCTCTATCTGATCCGATCTCCGTATGTGAGCATGTAATCCTTTGTTCTTTGCAAGTACCGTAAAACCCGTTTGGCCGCTTTCCAATGATCCAGTCGGGATTACTCAAATATCTCGCCTAGCATTCCAACAATGTACGCAATATCCGGTCGGCGTACAAACCGAGCATACATCAAACTTCCTATAGCCGAGGCATAAGGAATGGTTTGCATTTCTTTAGCCTCATAATCATTCTTAGGGCATTGATTGATACTAAACTTATCTCCTTTAGCCACGGGGTGTCTCCTGGTTTACAATCCCGCATCCCAAACCTTTTAAGTACCTTCTCAATATAGCTCTTTTGTGATAGGCCCAGTACCCCGAGAACGATCTCGGTGTATTTGTATACCTAACACAAAAGAAGCATCACCAAGATCTTTCATTTCAAATTTCTTTGATAGAAATTTCTTGGTGTCATGCAGTAAACCTATATCATTGCTGGCAAGCAGTATGTCATCGACATATAAAACCAGGAAAATATGCTTACTCCCACTAAACTTGTGGTATACACAATCATCAACAAGATTCATCTCGAAACCAAATGAGATGACAACTTGATGAAATTTGTGATACCATTGACGGGAAGCTTGCTTGAGACCATAGATGGATTTCTTTAATTTGCAAACCATCTGTTTTGCATCTCCAGATACAAAATTTTCAGGTTGCACCATATAAATTGTTTCGTCAATGTCACCATTGAGAAACGCAGTCTTAACATCCATCTGATGTAACTCAAGATCAAAATGTGCCACTAATGCCATTATAATCCTAAAACAGTCTTTCATTGAAACCAGAGAGTCGCTTTATAATCGACGCCTTCTTTCTGTGTAAATCCCTTAGCGACAAGACGAGCCTTATACCTCTCTACATTGCCCTTTGAATACCTTTTGGTTTTAAATATCCATATTCAATCAATGTGTTTTTCATCTCGAGCAATGAGACAAGTTCCCAAACGTCATTGTCTTTCATGGACTTCATCTCTTCATTCATGGCATCAATCCACTTTTGAGAATTAGGACTTTCAATAGCTTGATGAAAGTTGATTGGATCATCTTCCACCAATCCATTGTCATCCTCTTTCTCTTGAAGAAGGATGATATAATCATCTGGAATCGCCCTTCTCCTTTCTCTAGTGGACCGTCTTAATGGCATTATTTCTTGAGATTGTTGAGTTTGTTCTTCTTGAACAATTTCTTGATTTTGATTAGGGGGTTCTCGACATTATCTTGATTTTCTCTTGAACAATATAAGGGATAGAAGTCTGATCATTGTCAAGAGAAACCATGGGAATGGTAAAACATTCCTCTTCAAAGACAAGGTCCTTAACCCTCTCTTCCCCCTCAAACTCAACATCCTCAAAGAAATGGGCATTACCCGTCTCAAAAATTGCCTTAGAAGTGGGATCATAAAACTTGTAACCCTGGACCTCTCGAGTATCCAACAAAGTAGCAATCGACCGTCCTAGAGTCCAGTTTCTTTTCATTTGGCTTATAAGGCCTAGCTTCAATTTGGACAACCCCAAATGTGAATATGCTTTAAACTAGGTTTCTTACCCGTCCAAAGCTCATATGGGGTTTTGATTTGCTTTTGATGGAACTCTATTGAGAATGTAAGTCGGTCTTTAAAGCTTCTCCCAGTGAATCGGTAAGGTAGAATGACTAATCATACTCCTCACCATGTCCTTAAGCGTTCTATTTCGCCTCTCGGCGACACCGTTCATGCTAGGAGATCCCGGCATGGTGTGCGTGGGACGATACCGCATTCCTCTAGGAATTTAGCAAAAGGTCCTGGACATTGTTCACCGGAACCATCATATCTACCATAGTATTCTCCACCACGGTCGAGATCGACTTTAATCCTTTTGTTGAGTTGGTTCTCAACTTCAACCTTAAAATTTTGAACATATCCGGGATGGGCCTTTTCATGAATAAGATATAGGTAGCCATATCGCGAGAAATCGTCTATGAACGTAATAAAATACCGTTGACCATTCCGACAAGGTGTTGGAAAGGGTCCACAGATATCCGTATGTATTAGTTCTAAGACGTCTGAAGTTCTGTTGGCACCTAATCTTTTAGTGTTTGTCTGTTTCCCCTTTATGCAATTAATGCAAATATCTGAATCTATAAATTTTAGGGGATCAAGAATTCCATCGGACACAAGTCTCTCAATTCTCTGTTTAGAGATATGACCTAATCTCTTGTGCCATAATGAGGCGGAATTCTCATCGGTTAATTTTCGCTTTACACCTCGGGTACTCGTTTGCAAGGTTTCATTGAATGAAGCAATAGTATCCAAAACATATAGATTATCACCAATTGACAATGAACCAGAACCAACCAATTTTGAATCTTGAAAAGACTAAATTTTCTATTTCCAAATGAACAAGAATATCCAAATTTGTCCAAAATAGAAATAGAAATCAAATTCCGTCTAAATGACAGAGACCACAAAAGTCTCTTCCAAATCCAAATAAAATCCGGTCCTTAGCAATAATCTAAATGTCCCAATTGCTTCAACTGCACCGATTTGCCATCGCCACGTAGATGTATCTTTCACCATCACTTGGCTTTCGGCAACTCAGGCAACCCCGCATAGACACACCGATGTGAGTTGTTGCACGAATCTATCCACCAAGTGTGTCTAGGTACCGAAGTTAAATTAACCTCGGAACAAACCAAATTAAGAAATGTACCTTTCTTAACACGCCATGCGTGATATACAGTACAATTCTTCTTTATATGCCCATCCACACCACAAAAAGAAACAACCATTTTCTTTATTTTCCTCATTGCTTGTTTCTTTTGTGGTACTGAATTGCACTTCTTTATCCTTCTTTCTCTTATTGTCCTTCTTTTTGCCCTTAGAGGTTGTAGCCAAATGGGCACTTTCTGCCTTATCTTGCTTCAATTTATCTTCCTCTTGTACACATTGGGATATGAGCTCATTAAGAGACCAAGTCTCTTTCTGACAATTATAGCTCACCTTAAACTGATTGAACTGTGTGGGCAGAGAAATCAAAATCAAATGGACTAGCAAGTCCTCAGACAACTCTAACTTGACTTCCTTTAATTTTGAAGCAAGATGAGACATTTCTATAATGTACTCCCTTATGTTCCCATTACCTTTATACCTCATTGAGATAAGTTTTGCTAAGAGTGTACTAGTTTCTGCCTTTTCATTCTTAGCAAATCTTTTCTCAATTTCCTGAAGGAACTCTTTGGCAGTTGTAACCTTTTCGGACATAGTGCCCCTGAATGCTTCCGGAATGGCACGCTTCATGATCATTAGACTCATGCGATTTGAGCGTTCCCACTTTTCCATCTCCCTCTTATCGTCAGAGGTACTCTTATCTGTAAGGCCGGTGGGTTGCTCAACCCTTAACGCAAGGTCCAAATCCATGACTCCAAGAACTATCATAACATTCTCTTGCCATGACTTTAAGGTTTTGTCATTTAGCATAGGAATAGAATTGATGCTAGCGAAATATTTGTGTGAGAACTTGCAATCGAACAATAAAATAAAAACTAATCAAGCTCACATAAAATTCCACATCATACTTAATAACTTTATTAAATTCAAAATTGGCATATATATAACCCATCACAAGAGACCTAGCACAAACATTAATATTTAGTCTTTGGACGAAATATTAACTTGTAAGTGGTCCTCTTGGTGTAGTAATCAAATATTGACAATTGATTATGTCAAATAATAAGCCTATCTTTGGACCGACTTACTATTCACATAAAAGAACCTAATAATTGTCACATA
Organism: Stellera chamaejasme; assembly: GCA_024586325.1. NCBI lineage: Eukaryota > Viridiplantae > Streptophyta > Magnoliopsida > Malvales > Thymelaeaceae > Stellera > Stellera chamaejasme. The sequence continues at coordinate 2,899,133 of CM044982.1, read as the reverse complement.
TTTATTACCACAAGACATGTTCAAATTCCACTCAAACAATGACCTTCCTTTGGGCGGTGATTATTTGAATGAAACTTAAACACCGAAACCATCTTAATATTTGATAAATTAATCTACACAAGAGAGGTTGCTTTGGCAACATGTTGCTTCAATTAATCAACCCAAAATATTAGACATCCTAAAATATACCAATTACTGAATTTAATTTATCCAAAACTTTACTTATTTTCTGAAATGTCTAGTCTTATAAGATTAGTAACTCATCAGCAATAAAATCCATTACAGCAGCGGAATAATAACCAATAGATATCTTTGTAAAAAAAAATATCAATCATTAAACTTAATGATATCGCATGCAAAACACATCAATACACTAACAAGGCCATTCGGCTATTCACAAATGAAGATACGTGAATGTCCTGTGCATCCAAAATTTTTTTTTTTTTTTTACATATGAAAAGAGGACAAGCAGCACCGCTTGACCACAACCAAACTAAACCAAAACTGAAAAAATATACCACTTAACACAACAACACTGCAACATGACCCGTAGGCCATTGTCTCGGTCTGAATAATTAGTCCATCCAACAAATTCATGCGAGTGTGACAAAATAATCCAAATCGGCCGAAAACCACACACATGAAGTTGTAATTGATTCGGTGCAGATCAACAGAAAATATTTTAAAGTGACCGAGAAAACCCACAGTAGGCATGATCGATAAACTTATCAACTAAATCCTAATAATATGACATGAATTTGCTCTGATACCACTTGTTGGGATTAATTAACAAATAATTAATCCATAAAACCCAAGAATCATTCATATCAAATCATCAAGATTAAATCATAAAGCAGAGCCGGAAAACATACCCGGATCCATAGCGGAAGAATGGAGCAGGAGAATTGCGGCTCGATGATCTTCCAAACCAGTGTGTGTGAGTTCCTCTTTTGTGCTCTTCTAACAGCGGGACTCGGAGGAGGCGAGATGAATGAGAAACCCTGACACACTTTGGGGACCATAGCCTATTTATATAGTTGTGTAATTTTATTTCAGCCCATCATTAAAATAAAAGTTACACTTTGGCCTCTACACATTAAAATTGTCCACACCTTTATTAAGATGTTTAGGGCCCAAACCCAAACTTATTTAGATCACTTTAAATTGGGCCAAACCTTATGATAGCAAATATAATGCATAAATTATATCACATATTAGCCCATATAAAATTCCAACACTAACGAGTCGGGTTAGGGTTCGAAGAAATTGAAGTTTTGAATTTGATTCACACCAACCGTCCCCAATTTAGAATTCATGTTTCTTAAATTCAAAGTTAGTCCTGCAACTTTATAGATTTAGCCAACTAGGTCTTGAAATTTTGATTACTTACATCTGAAAAACCATAAGTTCATTTTATATATGTGTGACTCGATAGCTCGATAAGCTATCGAACTGAACTCAGTTGTGCTCGAACTCGGCTCGATAAAGTTATCGAGCCCTGAACTCGGCTCGAAGCTCGATAAGACAGTGTTCAATAACACACGAGCCGAGTTCGAGTAAGTTCGATAAGAGCTCGGTTCATTTACCGCCCTCGTAGAGACAATCAAATGGCAGAGGCAACAGTTAACGGATAATTATAGTAGTTTCTAGTCTAGAGTGACGAAATTGTAGATTTGTCCAACTTTGAGTGTTTTTTCCTTATCTTCTTTCTTCTCTCTCTTTTTTTCCTGGTAACGTTATACGTTACGCACCCTTGCGTTTGGCAAAGCTTAAGCCACTAAATGAAACGGCTGCGTTCTTGGGTGTGATATCGGACCTCCACATGCTCCATCATCCGCCCGCCCACCGGCCTAAACCCTACAATCTTAAACCCCAAAGCACCTTCAAAGAATCTAGCAACCCATGGCGACCTCAACTGAAGCAGCCATGGATTCATTGCGGCAGCTCTGTTCGACTGAGCCACCGGCTTGGATTGCTCCGAAACCGGAGTTATCAGAAACTGTGCGAGTCGCCTCCAAGCATCTCTTCTCCTGCCTGAAACCGCATGCTCCTAAATCACCTTTCGATCAGTTGCTGACAGAGGGATTCGATGCCGAGCAGATTTGGCAGCAAATTGACCTCCAGTCCCAGCCGCTCCTCTCCGGTCTCCGCCGGGAGGTCAAGAAGTTTGAGAAGAATTCGGATGAGCTTTTCAGTCTTAAAGACACTCTAAAAGTAGAGAAGAAGAAATTTACGGGCAGCAAAGAAGTTAAAGAGAATGACTTTGGTGATATGGATTTCGACATGGAAGATGTAGTTGATGATGGGTTCGATGATGATGATGGCGAAGAAGACGCTAAAGAGAAGGGCGATTCAGAGCAGATTTCTGGCAGTGAAGCAGAGGTTGAGAGTGAAGAAGATGATATGGAGAGAGATTCTGAAGGGGAAGAAAATGGAGGTGTTGAGGATAAATTCTTTAAGATAAAGCATCTGCAGAAGTATCTAGAGGAAGACGAAGCTAGGGAATATGGTTATGACTCAAACAAGAAGAAGGCCAAAAAGGAAGAGGAGACTGATAATGAAGATGAAGACGACGGAGAAGAAGAGGACGACGATGATAATGACGAGGAAGATGAGGTATTTTACTGTTTTGTTTATCCGTGGCTTGGTTCTATGAGTTCATTTGGACACTTTCTGGGACCAATTAATGAAGATTATAATCTACCACTTGCTTTTTGGCAACATCTTTTGTTCGTGGATTGAAATTAAGGCTTTTCTGGATTGAGGGAAATTATTGCCTCAATTTGTAGTCCGATTCTTTTATCTTCATCTGGAACTTCTGCTTTTCCAGCTCGGGCTTTTTAATGCACATGATGATGAGGGTGAAGATTCTGGTAATCAGCTCCAAAATGCCCGGTACATTTCAACCATTTTCTTCTGTAACTTTCTGCTTGGAATACAATTTTAGTTAATTAAACCAACGCAACTGTGGTCATTTCATCAGGGCTCACTAGTTATGTGCTATTCCGTAGGTTTTTCTTGAATTGTTTCATTGGTAGCACTGCTTATCAATTGATTGTGACATTTCATTGGATCTGTGGCATAATTAGCTTTGCATTCTTTTTCTCTTCTTTCTGCAACTCATCTTACTACCGGTATCAAAAACTAATTAGGAAAGGAAACCTCTATTTGTTATTCCTTCCTGATGTACTCCGTAGTAACTAGTAACCACTCAGCTATTGAGATGGAAACATGTGGGTCATTTTCTTGTAGTGCTTTCTCATCCTATATTTTATCCCGTGAGTTATAAAAATTCATCCCGCAGTCCCTCTTGCTCTGTGCGCAAACTCATGCATATGTGTGTGCATTGAGAAGAATACTATTCTTTTCACTCTTCAGAATACTCTTTTAGTATCACCTAACATATTTTAAACTACTTGTCAGATATACAGACTTTTTTGTTGCTAATAAGCACAAGGGTTCACAGAAAAGGTCTAAACAAAAAGACATAAGCTCCGATGATGAACTAGGAACAGACAACCCTAATGGGATTCAGGTAGCTTAGCATCTGTTCTCTTTTGCGTGTAATACTGTAATCATAGAGAAATATCTTGCCAGTGTATAAATTCTGTAGTACATATTTGAAAAGGTACTTTCAGAGAAGTTGTTGATTATACCTTATTTTTCATGGGGCCATTTTACAGAAAAAAGATGGTCTTTCAACCCATGAGAAAGAACTTCAGAAGCTTCAGTCAAAGATAAAGCAGATGGAGCAAGAGAACTTGGATCCCAAGTTTTGGACAATGCAAGGGGAGGTGACCTTCTTTAACTGTACTCCTAAGTTCTTTTTGTTTTCCCCTTCTATTTTCAAGAAGTACTCGTATGTGACATGCATCCACTGGAATACTTATAGTCCAGTGATTAAATGGAAAATTGACCCAGGAAAAAAATTAGGGGATTTTGGAACCATTATATAAAAAATCAACATTGGGTGTTGAGACTGAGTCCTGGATGATGAAATTGACTCTAACGGTTCTTGAATGCATCTATTTTTGGATGCATGTTTGGAGATGTATGATGTTGTTATTGTTATTCTTTTTACTGTCAATTTAGGATTACTTGAATGATGGAGTACTAAATTTATTATGCACACTGTGAAGTCATTATAATTCAGTCTGTTTCATTTGATTGTAGTTAGATGCTAAAATCTATCATATATAATAACAGGTTACTGCTGCACAAAGACAAAAAAATAGTGCATTGGAAGTTCACTTGGACTTTGAGCACAACATGAGGCCTGCACCTGTAATCACTGAGGAGGTCACTGCTTCAATCGAAGACATGATTAAAAATAGAGTCATTGAGGTAACGTCTTTCTTATGGTCATGAAGTCTGTTTCTAGGAAAATTCTCTCTACTTTTATAAAAATTGTGTTGCCTTCCAAGAAAATACTTTCTTTTGACAGAATCTAGGGGCACTTCCTTTTATTTATTTCTTTCTGGGTGCTCTGGTGTCATGTATGCTCTTCATTTATCAATCAAAAAAAGTTCGAGCAAATGTTTAGATTCCCTGATCTTTGTTTGCTCTATCAATTGTAGTAATTTTTTGCATGACTTACTGCTAAGATACTCCTTTGGTGACTTTACATCTTGCATGATTACTACTTGGAAATCTAGTCTTTTAATCTTTGATATTAGTGTTTTTGAGATAGGACAGTGCCTTGGATTGTTTGGTCAATTCGCCATCTAATAGGTGAGTTAATGCTTAGGAGAGATATATCGGATATAGTGGAGTGAAAGGAGGTTAAGGTTGATCTACCATAGAAATAGCGGAAGAAGGCTATTTTCCGTCTAATGCTTACTGATGAACCTGCCTTCTACAGAGCTGAATGTAGATAAATGATTCATATTGCTGACCTTAACTACTTCGAACTATAAAACAAGCAAATGGTATCATATCTTTACATGATGGTGGTTGTTGGAAGGATATGCATTATTGTGTCTTTGATTGTAACTGGCATTTCCTTTCCATGTTATGTTATGGTGAATAATGAAATGTATAATTTGATGTAGGGACGTTTTGACGATGTACAAAAGCCTCCAAGTTTGCCATCTAAAGCAGCAAGAGAAGTTAAAGAGCTTGTAAGCTTTGTTGATTTGGTGTAGTGATCCACCCCAGCCCCACCCTGCCTAATGCCCATTATCATTTATTTACCTTTCTGTAATTCATCTGTGGTTCCATGTTGCAGGATGAGAGTAAGAGCAAGAAAGGCCTTGCTGAAGTTTATGAGGTTCGTGTCCTTTGTGAATTGTTACAGTTATGCTTTATTAAATATTAACAGATAGTGCCTTATTCATTTCTCCATTTCATCAGAGCAAATCCACTCAATTTTCGATATACTGTGTGTATTTAATCTTATTAGGCTTGTGCTCATGTGCAAATTTTCTTCTTAGTTAATCTATTCAAATTTATTCCTCTTTTTATGCTGTAACTAAGACCATTTGTGCTATATCCCCTTTTGCAGGAAGAATATGTTCAAAAAACAGATCCAGCATTTACACCGTTATCCTTTTCTGATGAACAGAAGAAAGAGGTGTTCTTACTACAATTAGCTCATTAATTTATTTATTTTTATAGAATTAGCTCGTTATTTGATATGACACTAGATGTCTTACATGGAAATTTTCACTTTCATTACACCATTACATACCAAAAAGTTATAAAGAATTGGTAAAAACTTTTGGCCTGACTTTTCATTCTTTTGTTGTCTTCTGCCAGGCTAGCATGTTGTTCAAGAAACTGTGCGTGAAGTTGGATGCTCTGTCTCACTTCCACTTCACTCCAAAACCTGTATACTTCTTATTGTGTGCTTACCAGTGATTTTATCTGGTACCCTGATTATTAATATTTTCAGTGCTCTCTTTATTTTGGCAGGTTATTGAGGACATGTCTATTCAAGCTAACGTCCCTGCTCTTGCTATGGAAGAGGTAAAGATTTGTCTTATACTCGACTTAATTAAATAATGTAATTGGCATTTACTCTATAATTTTACTTATTTTCTCACTGATGGTACCCACTCGTTGAGCAGATTGCACCTGTGGCTGTCTCTGATGCTGCTATGCTAGCTCCTGAGGAGGTCTTTGCTGGCAAAGGTGACATCAAAGAAGAAACAGAACTTACAAAGGCTGAAAGGAAAAGGAGGAGAGCTAACAAGAAAAGAAAATTTAAGGGTAAGGAAACCAGAGGCCTCCCAAACATTGAATTCTCTTAGATGATGAACCCATGGAAAGTGGGGCTGCAGAAGTTAAATCTAATGAGCAAAACTTTACTTGTAGTGCATAGAAGTGATGATATACTAACAATTGAAAGGAACATAATCTAAAGAATATCATGTTTGCTGTGATTAGATAAAATGATTTTTTGTTCTCTTTTTCCAATAAAGTTGTTGATTCATAATTGTTGCAGAATCATTTTCATACTTTACTTTTAGGAACTCTGAAACATCTCTTTAGTAGGGTTAGATTACAGAAAATTATTTATTCCGTACACAGGGATTTTCTCCCCTAACACTGCTCGTAATTCTTATTTTATGTTCAAAAATAGTGGATTATTATTTCATAGTCCTGTTTCTTAAAAGGCTGATAACATTTATGTACTGGGTTGTCCCAAAAAAAAAAATGGTTTTTTTAAAGGAAGCTTTTTACCACCTAAGTTACAAAAATACCCTCTATTTCCATTCCTGCTTCAACATAGGGAGTTGCACTATCAATTATTTAGGGTATGTGGCAGTGGATTTTTAAACTTCCAGAATCTTGATCTCTACGGATTCAAGAATCAAGAGTGGGACTCTTCTACCATGATTTTAGGGGGTGTTTTGTTGAAGCATCTTGATTCTTGAATCCATAGAGATCAAGATTCTGGAAGAGTCACAGTTTTTGTTGTTTATCTCTTTCAAACAACTTGTAGGTTCTAAGATTTCAATAATGTAATCCAGATTCAAGGTCTGAAGTTGTCTGAAATTGACTTTGTCGCTCTACCTCTGAGCCCTTCCATTCATGATGGAAACCTGTATACCTGAGCCTTCCATTGATGACAGAAACCCGTATACTGAAACCAGCTGAAATTACGCTTATGCTCCAAGAGGTCTGGAGCTGTTAACAAAACTTGTTTATACTGCAGTTTTTCCTGAAACAAAGCATAATAATTATGATAATTCCACTGAGGCAGGAATCTCATGCATTGGTTCAGTCTTTTAAATAATCGTATTTGGAAAGGAAGTCATGTTGTAAACAAGAGGCAGTTAAATCCTGTGAGAAAAAACCTGGACGGGATTGCATCAAGTGGGTCCAGTCATCAAACAATTTATTCTTTTTGATTTTTTTTTTGTAGCATTGCTTACTTCTTCTTTTTTTGTGTGCCCTGGCGACAGCTGAAGCAGCTAAGAGGACAGTAAGGAAGGCAGGACACAGCACATCATTAGATCAGGGCAATGGTAATTATTTCCAACTTTCTACATTGACAGATTTCTTCCTCTTAATTGAATAAATCTTTTGTTTTTATAAACATGATAAACAATTGCAGGCAAAGGAGAGTAATGAAATCTTTAGCTGCTTCTCTGAAGAGCACCAATCATTATCTTAAGGTTTGCTGGTGATGATGGACGTTTGATTGATTGAGATCACTTTTAAAGTCCAGAATATTGGCAAGGCTCGGTCAGAGATATGTCTAAGGCTGGTTCTAAATCCCCAAGGCATAGAGGAAGGTTAGTCGAAAGTTGAAACCCAAGTTTCACAATACAATACACATATGGGTGAAAGTTCACGTTTGGCAGAGAGCTGCAATACCCAGCAAGACATTCTGCAGCAAACTGGGATAGGTGTGCAAGTATGTACTATTATCACTGACCAGCCGCCTGATATTCTGTTCATTAAATGGTCCCATTCCTGGATTTCTTCTCTGCTCATACATATAGACAATGCTGAAATTAGTGTGAGCAAAAATTTTGATGGAGGGATGATCTTTTTAAGCAGCAGCTATTTTCAGAAACAACTTTTATATAGATGCTCGTCTCAAATTGTAACGAGTGTATAACTTGAATTAGAACTGCAGCGCTGAGAGCACCGAGAGGGTAAGAACATCAATCAGAGAACTGAAGAACTATTAGTTTCTTCAGAACACAACCAATGAACAAGTTGTAAATGTTTCACTCTTTAGCCATGCTTTCTCGAAGTCTCCAGAAAGAAATACGATTAAAAATCTCCAATAATCCTCCAACCTGTCGATCGAGTCACGGCTGTTTGATGAACTAATTTCTATAAACAATGCATTGTTAAAAACTAATGCATCTCAATCATTATTGGATGTCCTTATTTCAACCGTGGCGGTACTGTCTATAGAAGGTAATCAGACTTGAACAATGGAGAGCTCAATGAAGCAAAACCCACCCTATCAAACAGCATAAGCTGCAAGACATGTGCCAAAATGAATACAACAAACCACTTGAATAAAAATAATGATAGTACAAAGTTCTAAGCGCTCCAGTTTAGAATTTAGTCATTCTATCGATTCCCCCCCCCCCCCCCCCTACCACTACAATAGCTTAGTACTGTCTTCTGTCAGCAGAACTTTTTAGCTTTGTTTAGTCAAGTTCTCCTCCAGTCTTTCAATGGCACCTCCGACCCCGCCCCGTCCTTCTATTTGATCTGATATATCCCCTTCATTTGCTTTCTCAATAAGCTTCAGGTGTATCCAACCTATCAAAAGCAAATTCTCTAATTAGCTTCTTTTCTCTCTCTATGACTTTCATAGATCATTTTCTCAGACTCCTTTGACAGCTATGCTGCCCAATCTCTATACACGCTTATGCAAATCTCAACAGGTATTTTGCAAAAACTACACCTCACTTTCACAGTTTCTTTTGAGTAATTAAAAAGGGATAAAACAAACTAAGCCATGCAACACACCCTAACCCTTGCTAAACCAAAAATGATTAAAGCTGTTGACAGAAAAATAAATTACTCCACCATCATCGAAAAATCTTGTATTACGGTGCATAAAAATTAGCTTTAGTACAAAAAGGTATTTATACCTGAGAAACATGAACTGACAAGATATGGTAATAATTATTTTAAGAAAAAGGGATATGAATATGGGGCAATTCTTCAACCATGGTATCCTATATTCTACTTAAACGGGTGGAAATGATTTACCAAGAGGAAAACCAATGACTGCTCCAAGAACTGAACCCAGCAAAACATTCCTTGCACGCCATTGAATAGTCCCTGGTACTACATGAAGATAAAGGAGGATTAATATGAAGAAGAGGAAGAAGAGAAAAGAGAGAAATTTTTCAAGGTTTTAAACTTAAGAAGAAAAAATCATATAGATTTGACTTTGCTAAACCATTGCTAGTTATCTACAATGAATCATTAATCTGATTAGAGTAGATATGATGTATTACATAATACGCCAAAAGTTGCAGCAGTGGCTGAACCAGCTCCAACAACATTTAGGACATCATGTACACCACGTTTCTCAGCCAGCAAGTTTTGTATGCCATAAAATGTAGCAGTGAACATTCCTAGACGGACACCACCAACTATCGAACCACGGGCGACTCTGACAAATCTTTTCTCCATAGCATCTCTGATCAATCTGTACTGTTCCCGTTTATCAGGAGTACTGCCAAGCTTTAATGTTACCTCAGCATCTTTGCTCTAACAGCATAGCAGAAGGAAAAACCAGATGTAACAGAAGATAAGAGAATCAAATATAGCATTAGTTAAGGTTAGAAAAATGAGCCCAAAATGAAAATGAATTTTCCCAGGCGATGTGCCCATGTTGTCAGTATTTGAGATGCAATCACATCCCACTCCATAAAGAAGCGTGAAGACAGCAGAAAATGCTACGAGTATAACTAAACCACAGCCCATCTGGCACACCAGAACCTGCTATATGTCACTCAAATTTTCTGAAAGTTAACAAAATCCAGTACCATGACTTTTCTGAAAATGCTCACACTTCTTAACCTTGAGCTTCATATTGTCAACAAAATGCTCACACTTCTTTCATGCAAAGAGAGCTACACTCACAAACTTGCTGGATCAGCACAGAAGTTCAGAGAACATTATGAATCTAAACATACACAACGCTTCTCTGTTTTCCTGATTCCAGTATTTGACAATCCATGATAATTTGCCAAAAACGCATCAACAACTGATTTGTGCACAGACTACCCAGGTAACGATCAAACGCATCCCCACAACTCATCAAAGATAAAACTGAAAGTAGAAAACTTACCACCGAAGCCGCTGCTTCCTTGCTACCTCCATATAGCAGACCCGCAAACACTCCAACAACCGTCGCTGTGCCCCAATTGACGGTGCCAGCCAACTTTTTACTCCTCTAAGCCACAAGTAATTAAAATTAGCTTCTAATGAAACACTGAAAGCTGCAATTCAGAATAGCTCCTACATTTCTTAGCTCTAGTCATCATCTGATAAATACTAGCAACAGATATCTTCATAATGAAGCTTAAAGTACATGCTTCGAACCCAGTCTACAGTACAAATCAACTCCCCCAAAAGCCAAACCAACAAAACCGACATAACCATTCTAAGAAGTTTAACTTCAAAACACTCGATAAAAATGAAACCCAGAGACGGGAGAAAGTTAAATTGCAGTGGCAACCGGTAGAGTGAGAAAACCCGTTCCGAAAAGAAAACTCACATATGATGTAACTTCTTCAGTTTGATCAACCGCTGCCATTGATCGAGTGCCGGAGCAGAAGCAGAAACAAACAAAAACGATGATCAATACAGTATTTTTGGGGTCTGGTAATGTCGTTTTTCTTGGGATTGATGGTGGTGGTCCTGGTGGAGGTCACAGCGATGAGCGAGCGCTGCAAATGTTTCACAACGCAGAGTGAAGTGCGAACGGCGACCGGTGCTAAATTACATACTTGTCCCTACTCTTCTTCTAAAATTACAAATATATACTCTTTGATTCTTTCATTTTCGTGTGTTACATCTAGGAAAATTCATTTTCTTTGGGGAAAAATATATATTGTTGCCCGATTTAATTATCCCAGATGTAATTTTTCCTAAATTACCAAATAATTACGGGCTCATATTTGTCCTCGATTATTCTTGTGTTACCAATTAGAATTTTCCGAACAAAATGAATACACAATTTTCTTTTGAGTTATCGAAATAAAATAGATATGTATTCTTTTTTCAAAAAAGAAATTACACAAATTTACCTTATTGCCACCATTTTCTCATCCACTTAAAAAAATTACCTTTATCCTACATGTCTATTGTACTTTATTATCCTATAATAAATATGTTAATTTTCAAGTGTAGTTAAATGTATCAATCTTTTACTAAATTTTAGTCAAATGTATCTAATTCAGACGTAAGGAGTATATAGTTTGTCATGAACTGACCACCCAAGCTAAGAAATCATCAACTCAATTATAGGTAAAATCACTGGTCACTAAGCTAAAGCATCCATGTACATGACAAAACACCAGAATCTAGTTTACCATATAAACTTAATCAACCTATATTTGACAATGACAGAATTATGCCCTCATCCTAAGCCTATCCCTTTGATTCCACGTTAGTTGATTCCTTGAGCTTTTCACTGTGTTTGTGATGCTTTACATCAAAAGCAGCACATGGCATAGTAGCACAGGATTCTTTCTAATCTAAAATGAGAATGTCAGGTATGTCAACACCCTGCAGAATTAAACATGCAAATTAATCAAATTGGAGGGAGGCTTAGTTATGCTGCTAATTTATTACCACCAATGTCTCTGTGTGTTTTCTGGATAAGCGAAGTGTGTTAATCTGCAGGGGATTCTGATCTTTATTTAGCTTGATAGTGAACAAGATCATCCAAACTGTGACCTTTAATGAAATGTGAAGACACCAGATCGATGTTCTGTTGATGCAAGTTCAGTAGGTTACAAACAACTGAGGACAAGTTTCCCATCTACTTACCACTGTTATTTTTTTTTTAATTTTTTTAACCTCCGCAGCACTCCAGGGTTACAAAACCACACACAAACAAGATTACGGGTGCACTTTACTAGAACTACATGTTATTCAGACTCCATGAGGAAAAGAAGGCCTCCTGATGGTCTCTAGATCATCTTCGGAATCAGAGCTGTGCTGAATTAATGGAACTGGCAATGGCACCTGCTTCCGTGAGCAGCTTCACAAGCTCGCCTCTTTGATTCTTAGCTAGAGTGTCTGCAAGTTTGTCAAAAACAAGCCAAGAAAAACAAGGTGTCTGCTTCATTGGTTTTGCTCCTACATAAGCAACTTGGAGATCAAAAAAAGAAGGGCTTTATTGAGTAGCTTTTACCATCGCAGCCACCGATGTGTTTGCCTGCAATGAAGACATTAGGCACAGTTCTCTGCCCAGTCCATTGCTGTAGAGCAGCCTGCATATCATCACCATCACCTTCAACCACATGACACAACCACAATCATCACCTTCGCAATAAACTTGAAAAAGTTGAAATTTTTAGAGTGATGATGAGGATTAAGAGAAGTTAGGTAGCTCTTGTTTGTCTTACTTTCCTCATCTAGCTCGATGACCTTGAAAGTCGCCCCAAGCTGGGTCAACAATTGCTTCACCCTCTGGCAATAACCACAGTAAGTTTTACTGCAAAGCAAGCAAGAGGTCACACACAAGAATCTCAGTTCCCACCAATTAAATGCTTTGAATTTCAAGAATTCATTGTAAAAAACCCACAAAAATTGAGAGACCATCCAGTGTAATGAATCTGAAGATGGGTACCTGAAGACGACGGCGGGATTGGAGGAGACGATCTGCCTGACCTTGTTGAGAGCCATCTCTACCTCTTCTTTGCTCAGATTGTTGGAGCCGAACACGCCGCCCATGCTTGTCAATGTATACGGTTTTGTCGGGGGAGTCGTGTCTTTGTGATAGACACAGAGGAGAGGAGGATCCCAGCAGGCGTCTCTTAGATGGTTCTGCTGAGGTTTCAGACTTTGGTGGCAACCAAGGGCTCAACCACTTGGTCGTCCTCTATCTCTTATGCGTCCAGGTCCAGGAGCAACCTGTTACATTGACTCACTGTTGATATACTTACTCATATCCTGCTTAATTTCTACATTCACTATATCATCATCAACAACTTAATCCCAACTATTTTAGAGTTGATGCATAAAATTTATAGTGACAATTAATTGTCAAAAATTAGTTAGCACTATAAATTCATACATAAGTATAGTGATAAAGTTTTATACGAGATGACTTTCTTATCGCAGCCTTTTTTCGGATGAATAATGATATGAAATTTCAAATTGTATTATTATATGTTTTTCCACTTTCATGAAAATATTATAAAACAACGATAAGTTGAGATTAATTACTCTAGTCATGTTTCATTATATGGTTGATATTGGAGAAGAAATATGTACATTATGGAAGAGGATGACTATATGATCATCATAAATGATCTGTTTGCAAATAGTATCAGCCTTTATCATAGTTTAAAAAGCGTTATTCAAGGTAACTTTAATTTCAAATACCATTCTCAAAAGGGATCCAAAATACATTCTCGCCTCCACATCTCAACGCTCGCGCTCTCATCCCATGGTATAAAAGGTGATAGAACTAATCTTGTCTATACATTTTTACATTAATTTTTCTCATTTGCTAGTTGATTGAGATTAAAATGATTGGTTTTTATTCCTTATTTATTTTCAGATTTATAAATTGGACAAAAAAGATTTTTGGGCTAGAATGCAAATCTATATCAATCTATAGACAGAGGAGCAAAATGTGCACATAATAATTAGACTTGGTTGGAACGTGAAGCACATACGGAGGATTAAGTGAAGACAAGAGGAAACAACTATCCTAAAGCAATTAGGACTCTTCAGAGACACTTCCTATAAATACTATTAGTATTCGGTTGATTAGGGGAGACGAGTTTATGAACAAAAGCCACGAAGCGGCAGTTTTCTTAGTTCTCTTTTTCCATTGGTAAACTCTTTTATAATAGTTTCTTTTGTTGATTATGGCCATGTGTGGCTAATTTACTTTCTTCTAGTCAAGATTATCAAGGGTTGATTCATGATTAAATAGTGAGAAATTTGTTTTTAATATTTTCTCTTCTTTGAGTATTCTCTGTAATTCTTGAGATTCTGTTTGATTAAAACATTGACGTCATGTTTTGATTGAATGGATACAACTTTTTGGATCAGTAAATTCGTTTTGTTTATTTGATTCAATCAAGAGGCAAATTGACATACTTGATTGGAATATTTTATTTACTCTAAATAATCGAGCTTGTGTATTATTTGGTGGAATTGGTCACTTTCCTAGTTCTTAATGTTATTTTCAATTTAAAGCCTAAGAGCTTGTTTAGGGTTAATTATGAAATAAAGTTTAATTGGAGAGCTTATTCCTTTTAAATACAACCTAAGGGAGGGTAGAATATTAGAGCTTGTTAATATTCATAACCAATTTATTTGAAGAGAGAATTTACATATTTTGATATTCAATGATCAATTTACATGAATCAATAATAAGATATATCTTAACTGGAATTTTGTTCATTGTTATTTTTCAACTAGACTTGCTACTATTTCGTTTTTTGCAATATCTTAGATTAATTCACAAACAAATCACCCAATTTTATTTTCTTGTTTGAAATTCTGATTTGATAATTTGGCTAATCCCTATAGAGTACGACCTTACTCACCACTGTCTACAAGTAATTGTTTTGCAGGAGTAGAATTTATTTTTGGCGGATTCGACACCCACCAAAATGATTATTTGCTCAAATTGCAAAATTAATGTAGTACAAGAGCACATGAAATTATTTACACGAAACCAACTTGCAGATGAACAAACATGCATTTCCCGGGCCTGCGAAGCACCAGTACAAAAACTGGTAGCAGTCTCAAAGTTCGAATTAAAGACTTATTCAATACATACACTGTTTATTTATTGTTTCTTTACAAGCTGATGCTCTAAGCACGATGACTCTGTCCTCTGTAAAGAACCCCAGCAGGTAGCAGCAGAAACTAAAGGGTCATGTCCAACAAGTACCTTGAAAGTGTCTCTGCAGCCATGTCAAGTAACCAGGATCTGCTTTGCCGGTTTGTTTACAGCTTAGCAGCTGCCTCAGCGGAATTTGCAGACTTCACAACCTCTGCAGCAGCTCCAGAGCTGCCATTCCCATGGGCACGTTTTGCTTCATAGTCTTTTACAGCTGCCTTAATCGCATCCTCTGCCAGCATGCTGCAGTGAAGCTTTACTGGTGGAAGTGCCAGATGCTTCGCAATCTCCCTACACAACAGACATAAAACCGATCAACATTGAAGCAAAACCATCATCTTCCCACTACACCACTTGTCCAATGATACTATCACCAGCACTCTGAAATCTTATCATCCTCTACATTAAACAACTTACGTGTTTTTTATGGATACAGCTTCGTCCATCTGCTTGCCTTTTACCCATTCGGTAGCTGCAACGTGAAAACAAAGTTCAAATTACTGCTTACCCATTCTTCCAGAAGATGTGAGCCTTATGCATAAAGTAGAGTGTATCCTTTTTCACAACCCAAGAACAGTATCTTCAACTTTATAATTAAGCAAATGTCCACCAAAAGATTCAAAATTCTTAGAATGAGATTGAAGGTAAACAATAACAAGCATACATGAAAGGACTAGACCATGCAATTAATGAGATGATAAAACAATAAAGAACAACGAATCAACATTCCAGTAACTATAGCCTCTCAACCTTGCCACTATGGTTCTTCTCAATCAGTGAGCTCTAAAACAGGACTTGTCAAGTACAAGGAGCAGAAGGAAAATCAAGAAAATCATAATAACCTATAACAGAAGTTGCTTCTGGATTATAGTAAACGCACTAAGAGTACTACAGATTGTAAGAGCAAAATTCATAATCCTCTGGAAAATTAAACAACAGCATCATCCTAGCGTTCCTAAATTTATGCTACCTCAGTCCCAAATGGTTTGTCCCCTTCCGTTTGTAAATTGCAAAGGAAAAGTGACAACCAATTGGGACTAAAGGAGTAGGCACAATCAAGTTTTCTGGCTGCCCTTTATTTCTATGTAGGCACAATCACCGTGCAAAAATGAAATCTAGAAACGGTAACGTGAAATGAAATCTAGAAACGATAACATGATCGCGCAAATGGAAACTAACATAAAGACTCATTTACATAAACCCCCCAACAAAAAGATATAGCGAGACATCTGTTACTCCTAAAACCCTACAAAATCATGAAAATTTCATCCTTAGCCCGAATCCCCACCATATCTATTCGAAATTCATGGACAAAATTATAAAAATAAACCCAGTGCATACCTAAGGAAGAAGAAGCGATGGCGGAGCCACAACCAAAGGTCTTGAAACGAGCATCAACAATCTGACCTGTCTGCTCGTCCACCTTGATCTGCAACTTCATGACATCGCCGCAAGCCGGCGCACCGACCAATCCGCTCCCCACCGTGGGGTCGTTCTTGTCGAAAGCTCCGACGTTGCGAGGATTGTTGTAGTGGTCGATCACGTTCTCGTGGTACGGCCGCTGCGCCAGAAGCTGTAGCGGGCGCCCCAGCGAATCTGATCGCCCCAGAAGCCTCTTCGATGCGAGTCTCAGCATTTCGTATGACTAGCTTGGTCGAATTTCAGTCCGAGAACAAGACTTGCTTATGAATCGGATCCCCACCGCCATTAACGAGTGGAACCAATTGAATTCGCGCGCGTATCTTCCCCTCACCGCCTTACTGAAGACCGGCTTGAGGATTTCAATATTCTATATATATAATTAGGGGGGTTCAAAGTTAATAAATTGGAGGTGAAATATCACCATTTCTCACATCCGAAAATCATGGTGAGAGTTTGAGTTTTTCGGACCTTTAGTGATTCACGTCCAAGTGAATTTTCGAAATTCACTGTGAATTTCGCCAAGGCGTCCCCTGTTTTGCAGGTTCCATTACATTCTAATCGAGTCTTGCAGGTTCCATTCTAATCGAGTCGTTAAAACGCAGAATCAGAGTTGCAGTAAAAATATGAAGTTAACATGGAACAAGAACAACAAGAAGCGGCCGGTTGCAGCGATTTCTCAGCGCTCGAACCTTCCGTTCGAGGGTTGCCCACTTCGAAGCCCCGCTCGTCTCCGCCCTAGGTGCCTGCTTGCCGTCTTCTCCCTGGGTGTTGCTTGCCGGCGGTCAGCGCTGAAACGGAGAGAGAAGGAGGAAGCACCTTGGGGGCTGAGGCGACCGCCGTCTTCTGCCGACGGTGCTGCTTGCCGGCGACTAACGCTGAAACAGAGAGAGGAGGAAGCACCTTGGGGGGGGGCCTGAGGCGTCCGCCGTCTCCTGCCGACGGTGGCTGATGGAGAGAAACAGGAGATGTGGGGGTGAGGTGAGGACGTGAAATTTGGTTTAGGTTTGAGGGGGTTAGTGGTGGGGTTTGTTTAATTCACTGTGAATATGGGCAGGATTCATCAAAAAAAATTTTCCCCACCACTCAGCTTTGAACCCCCCTAATGTAACTAGCTGGTACACCTCCCATGGTACCGGTAAAAATAATTAAAGTCCATGTCTTAATACTATCGATGTATTCATATAAATTCCTGAAAAGATAACTCATATTTTATTTAAG
This sequence comes from Stellera chamaejasme, assembly GCA_024586325.1. Lineage (NCBI taxonomy): Eukaryota > Viridiplantae > Streptophyta > Magnoliopsida > Malvales > Thymelaeaceae > Stellera > Stellera chamaejasme. The sequence goes on along the minus strand of CM044982.1, from coordinate 2,881,468 downwards.
GTTTAACAACCAAAAGAGTAAAACATTCAAGTTTACTGTTTCATGTGTATGTTACTATTTCAAATTAATAAAACTAACATATTGGTTTTATTTGTCCAATTTATTGTACTTCTTTTATCTTTAATGTTTTTTTATTATTTTTTCTTTTATCGGGGTCAAAAGTAAAACTGTTTTAGTTTTTCTTTTTTACTTTTTAAAGTACTTCTAATTTTTTTATTAAAATATTAAATATTTAATCGATCACTGGCTGCGAAGCGGGGATCCAATACCTCTTATATATACATATATAGTAAATTAACTATTTTCTATGAAACAAAATTACATTATGAATATATCACTCATATTATAAAATAAGAAAACAATCCACAAACAAAACGTACACCATCGAAATATAAATTTGAAGAATTTGATGTTAGAAATATTACGAAATTATAGTGCTTACATATTTTCAGAAAATTTACTTAAATAATTTTTAAAAACCTATGAATAAAATATTTTATATCATGCTTACGTAAAATCATATATAAAATAATTCAATTATTTATAATAATTATTACAATACTTTATTATAAATTTAAGGTAATTTATCGTATTTAAAAAATATATAATTATTACAATTAATTATACTCACAAATATAGTTCTAAAATAAATTACTTTTACATATTAAAAAAGATTTGAATATAAATTGTAACCCGAAAATCTCACAAATTGAGGGTTGTGCTTACTCAGCCCAATTTTGTTTTAACACTGAGCATTGTCCAAACTCTCAACCCTTAAACAACCAAGCCCAAATTTGTAACTCAACCTATAACCCAACCCAAACCAAAACCCGTATACCCTCATATAAATAACCCGGTGTCCAACACTCACATTTCTAACCCCATGAGCCGCATCTCTCTCACTCACTCTCTTTCTCTCTCGTTGTAGAAGTTCAACCGTATTCATACCGAAATCTTATTGTTCATTCTGAGAAACCATCAAAACCGCTTCGTAGATGCATTTCCGTCAAGTGTCCGCCATGAAAAAATGTTTTCTAACAGCCTCCGATGGCGGCGAACATGCTTAACATTTTTTCCATCATAATTTCCGCTTTCTCTTTGTAAAAAATTGTTCAAATATTTATATTTCCACCTAGATCAAACATTTTTTCCTATCTTCTCCCTCAAACGTACCGATAAAATTTCAACCGTGTTCTTACCAATTTATTGAGGTTTTTCATGAGAAACCACCAAAACCGCCTAGTTGATGCATTTTTGTCAATTGTCCGCTGTGAAAAAATGTTTCCGGCGACTGTCGATGGCGGCGAACATGCTTAATATTTTTTTCTTCCATTATGATTCCTCTTTCTCTTTGTAAAAAATTGTTCAAACATTTATATTTCCACCTAGATAAAATATTATTTACTATCATGGTGTTAGTGTGTAATAAAAAATGAATATGGTTTATTTGATAAAATATATAGTACGAAATCAGCAAATAGCATCATACATTTGCCTGAATTTTTTCGATATGCAGGTGGAGGTCATTTAAATTCCGTTGAAAGCGATCTAATGTGGTCTGCAGCTAGTGTTGGGTGCGAGACATCATGCTTGGCAAAAATGATTAGTGGGTTGTTTTGAATTTGGTTGACTAATATGTATGATTGAATTCTTTGTAAATAAGTTCTGTATTTATAATATGGAATGTCTAGGATGTAGGCTTGAGATCCAGTTTGACACCTGATTTTGTGGGTTGTTTCGAATTTCTAGAAAGTTTAGATATAATCTGTTGCAGATTCAATCTATTTGGATGTTATCTCTTGTTTAAATTCATCATGTGATTAAAAAATATTTTACACGTGGCATGTCCTCCTTCGATATGTTCTTGTTTATATATTAATAGTAGAAGTAGATTGCAGTACACACTCCTTAGTTTCATTATTATTCATAGATACCCCTCGTGTTCCCCAAGAGATAAATGCATATCCATTGGATCGTCTATTTTAGAAAACTGTATCAAAAGCAAACCAAATAAAAATACATCTCACGTATAACGTATTCCTTCAACAGCCTGTTTAAATGGCACAAATATCACTTCCTGGCACCCAGATCCGAAGAAGTCGATCATAGAATGAGCAAGTAGCAGCAACGGTCTTCTTTGTTGTATGTTGATGGAACGGTTTCCCCTGTTGCCAATCTGCACCATAAGCAAGTGAGCTATGCTTAGCATAAGTCTCAACAATATTAGCCATCTCCCCATCGATCTTCACTATTGCAAATCCATTGTGCATACAAGCTGCCAAGATAAGGCCAGATATAGTAGGATGGTGCTTGATTCTCCAAACCCCTCCTCCAAGGCACAGGGAAGTTTCATTCAATGGTTTGGAGATAGACCTTATATCCCATATCCTCACGTGCTCGTCGTAGCTACCCGTGAGCACCGAATTGGGATCGGTAGGACTCTTGGCAATGCAGCAAACACCCATCTTGTGGGTCTTAGAATTTTTAAATGCCAACTGGGATGGACTCTCTCTTGTATCCCAACCGATGAATTTGCAATCATCTGATCCTGTGTATACCAAGTGTGGTTGGTGAATGTCAAAGACAGTGGTCCAAAGCTCGAAATCATGCGCCTTCCACTCCTGCAATATCTCTAACCTGGACTCCGCAAATGAAACAATATTTGCAGAGCCATCAGAAAGGCCAACTGATATGGCTGTAGCTGATGGGTTCCAATCTAGGAAAAGGCACATGGATGAGCTGACTTTTTTATCAATTACATTCCGGAGGGGACCTGCACCAGAGATAGTTTATAAGGAAATAAGAAAAGAAATAGACTCGTAGTAAAATAGACAACATTTGCTGTTAGAGCAGGTCACCCTCAAAAATGGAAATCTGAAGAAGAAAAATGGAAACAGATTTCTACAACTAAAAGTAACTACATGGCCGCTGAGAACTTCTCTGCGTCATGCTTGCTAATCAAACATGACCACTGTATAAGTAATGTACCCATTTTGAGACATTCAGAAAAACTTAACTAGACCCATTGCAGCATGAATTCTAAGACATTCGAGTTTGTTAAGACATAATGGGTGGTTTCACACTTAAACTAAGAGGTATTTATTCGCTGATGGTGTATAAATCAGGACAAGAATGAAGCTTCAACGCACCTCTAGCATGCTTTTCATCAGAGCAGCAGTCTAAACCGTAAATTTTCAAGTAGCCTTCAGCATCTGCCTGTGCCAGGAGAGTGCCAGCAGAAGTTCCACTGGGACTCCACTTGATATCAAAAATCCCCGCAGTATCAATACGATGAAACAATTCAAGACTACCCGTTTCGCCATTGACATCAAACAAGGAAATGCTACCAGCTCGACTTGGTTGATCACCTTCTTGCAGCGTGTAAGTTGAAGCCGCAAGAACGTGTTCCAACCCTTGGTGCGGGCAGAACTCTGCAGCATCGGCATTGCCGTCCAAATAGCAATGTGCCACCTCCATCCCTCTCGACTTTTCCTCAGAGCCGATAAACGATTACTCTGCAACAAGAAAATATGCTACCTGAAAGATTCAGCGATGGACTAGTCTAGTCGACTGAACCAGCACGGCATTTCGTCGAACAGGTTGTAGGCGCGACAGTAACGTGATCATTCGCTTGACGTGCAAAGGAGGGAGCGAACACCAACGAATAAAGGGTTTAGGCAGCGATTATGTGGTGCTAAGACCCGAGAGAGAGAGAGAGAGGGGGGCTTAGAGCATCTCCAACAGGTTCTCCATTTTATGGAAATGCTCAACTTTGAAGAAATTTGGGCTATTTTTTGGTCCAACAGATTCTCCATCTCATTCTCCAAAATGGGGAAGGAGAAGGAAAAATGGGTAGCCTTCCCCAAATTTGGAGCATTCTCCAAAATTTAAAGCATTCTCCAAATTTGTTTTTCCAACATAAATAGTCACTCCCTTTCTCCTCTCATTGGTGTGAACTCAACATTTAATTGGATACAAAAATCAGTTTCAAATAAAAAAATATTAATTCATTAATTATTAGTCAAATATGTATAATATTTTATTGTTGTAATAAATGCAGGCTTCTCCAAAATGGAGAAGCTGTTGGAGTTAGAGCAAAAATAATTTGGAGAATATGGCTCTTGCTTCTCCATTTTAGAGAAATTTTTAGGGAGACTGTTGGGCTTGCTCTTAGGAGTACAGGGCTGATGACTGTTGCGTTTAGTCATCTTAGGAAACCCAATGAAATGGGTTAAGTGCTTTTCTACGTACTATGTACATTTTATTTTGATGTTTCAAGATTGTTATGTTTTAAGATTTAGTCTTTTAACTCAAATATTTATTAATAAATGATGAAATTTTTTTTATAATAAATATATTTAAAAAATGTATACTTCAAATTAATACAGATAAAAATACTGAATTTAAAATGGTCAAATACTTATAAAAAATTAATATATTAAATATTGTGAAACAATAAAAAAAATTGTATGTATTTTTTAAGGACGGATAGATTATATAAATTAAAAACAAACAAAAAATGAGAAAAGATTGATATGTTACTCACGTTTGTTAAAAGTCACAAACTACCATTATTTTAAATCGACGACTTTCTTTATTATCAACATTTAGTTTTTAGACGTATTTCATTTACCACTTTCCATTAAATTCATTAGCGTCACATTTATTGGTTGGAATTGCATAGCTTGGAGTAGATTCTTAAAAATCTACAAATTCACCATCACCTTTAATTAATGGACACCTCAACCCCCCGCTAGCTTCACACTGATGTCCTTCGCAGCCCAGCAAAAGCCCACCTCTCACGGCCACGGCCTCCACCACCAACCGCACCACCAGTCCCATCATTGTCCTTCACTGCCCAGCAAAAGCCCACCTCTCAAAGCCACCATCTTCGTCCCCATCCCAACACCACACCACCAATCCCACCGCTATCCTCCGCCACCACGTCGCCAACCCGGATCCCAACATCCAATCACACTACAATGCCAACGCAAACTCATCTCCATCGGCGGCAAAGCTGTCGTCCATTGATCTTGCCCTCCCTGGCTCGAGCTCCATCCACACTTCTCCGCGAGAACCAGGCCTGGAATCCTCCGGAACATCGGGTGCATGGGGACCTCCAGTTTTGGAAGTGTCGGTGAGGTGCGGTAACAAGGTGGGTAGATTCGAAGAGGTAGGTTGGGGGGGGGGCGAGCCAGCTTGGCGAGGGTGGTTGCGGAGAGGAGCGAATTTGAGGTTTTGGTATAGGATAAGGGTGTTAAACGAATCGGGCCGAGCCGAGCTCGGCTCGAGCTCGAGCTCTAACGAGCCCAAACGAGCCGAGCTTCATGAGCCTCGAGCTTAAGCTCGAGCCGATTCTTTGGCTCGTATAATTAACGAGCCGAGCTCGAACATGAATGGTTCGGCTCGATAGGCTAGACGAGCCTTATCGACGAGCCTTATCGAGCCTTGTCGAGCCTTATCGAGCATAATTGAGCCTTATCGACGAGCCTTATCGAGCCTTGTCGAGCCTTATCGAGCCTTGTCAAGCCTAATGAGCTCGCGAGCTCGTTTGGGCTTGATTCGAATCAAGCTTCACGAGCCTTCGAGCCGAGCCCGAATTTCACGAGCTCGAGCTCGAACCTACCAGGCTCGGGCTCGGCTCGGCTCGTTTACACCCCCTAGTATAGGATGCGATAGATTGTAACTTTTACAAGTTTATAGTATATTTGTTTGTTTTGAAAACGGTGATACGAATGTCATGCCTCAAACCATTAACGGAATAAGTGGTTAATTGTATCCAAATAGTAAATGTTGATGATAGAAATGTCCAAAGAGTAAACATTAATAATAAAAAAGTTTTTTTTATTTTAAAAAATAGTGTTGTATTGTGATCTTTTGTAAAATATTAATGACAAAATCAGTCATTTTCAAATAAAATTATTGCATGTATCGTTCAAGATAATCTTTTTTCTTTATTAACTTAGTGAACTATTTCAATTTAGTCATGATTTCATTTAGAGTGTGTTCTTTAACAAAATTTAACAAATTAAAAACTAATAGTAACTTTTTAAAACTTCCCCTCAATATTACTCACACTCTCTCCTCTTCAATTCAAAATGTTGTCACTTTTTTGAACGAACAAACACAGGATTAGAGAAGCAAATCAAAAAATGAGAATGAACATTTTTATTTTTTTGAAGATTGATGTAAAATATATGAGAGAAAAATACTATGAAGTTAGAATTACCACATCTCAAAGAATAACTCAGTGACCGAAACGGAACAAATAGGATAGTATTGTGATTTTCGACTCTTTTTGCCTTCTTTATGTCGCTATGGAGAACCGGAGAACTAGGAGAAACATACTCTTATGTTTTTCCTTTTCCTTTCGCATTTTTGTCCTTGCCTATATATACTTGTCCTGGTAAACAGTGAGGTCTCCTCATTATTCTATCTCCAGAGGCAGAGAGAATCAGAATCTCTCGCGTCAACCGAGAATCCAAGATACTATTTGCATAACCCAAGCTTGTCGACGCAACTATCTGACTGAAACTTTTCAGTTTCGAGTCTCGCAGTTTTTGGAAGAAGAAGAAGAAGAAGAATAGAGAGTGGACGTTTCCGCTTCCATGGAGAAGTAGCCATGACTTCAACAGTTGAAGAGCCCTCAGCACGGTCGCCTCTCCAGTGGAGCTTCTCTCAGGCCTTCGGTCAACATTGCCCCGGCGAAGTCCAGAACGGTTAGTAGTCCGTGTTTATCTGTGAGTCATATTGTTGTTTCTTACCGGTTTTGTACGGACTCGACGACTCGCGTATTTTGCGTTCATTTGAATTGGCCGTCCGGATAATTTGATTCGATACACTTTAGTCGTTTTTCTTGTGCTTGTGTTTGTTTAGTAATCGCTGAAATATGACTTGTTTCAGCTGACATTGTATCCGCTATTGAATTCGAGAAGAAAGGAGATCATCTTGCTGTTGGAGACCGAGGTGGACGTATTGTATTATTTGAGAGGAGAGATGGGGAAAATGTGAGTATTGCCCAAATGAGAGATTATAAATTTATGATGATCAGTTTTTTCTTTTTTGCTGCATTACTTGTTTCAGGATTCATTTGGGGATTCTTGTTTTAGACGACCTGCTTTATAGTTATGTGTTTTACCTTTCGTTTATTGGCTTTCTAGAGCACGAATCAACTATACTCTAGAAGTCAGTTGGAGGAACTGGATTATCCACATCCACGGCATCCTGAGTATATATACAGGACAGAATTTCAGAGTCATGAGCCAGAGGTACTCTTTTCAATTATCTATGTCTATGTTACACTTGCTTTCCACTAATGATGGTGACTTTATTCATATATGCAGTTTGATTACCTGAAAAGTGTGGAGATAGAAGAGAAGATTAACAAGATAAAATGGTGCATGCCCAACCGGTCCTCCTTTCTTCTATCAACAAATGATAAGACAATTAAATTGTGGAAGGTGTTGAATTTTTTACTCTCCTGTCTGTTGTGTCATCACCTAATTTTCACACCTGTAGTCAATTACATATAGTTTTTTCTAGTTTTATTGTCTGAAGATGTGTATCAGCATTGCTTTAAACATCACAGACTCAAACATCAGTGCCAGAACTGTATGTTAATTGCAAAGTTCAAATTGCCAACCAGTATAAGTTACTGATAGGTTCTGTAGTACCACATGGGTTCATTGACGGGCTTCCTGGCACATTATCTCAATGTCTTTCTCATTGTTTACGGGTCTTTAATCAAATGATGTTCGAAACCTGCACAGACCTTTTGTAACTCTTGTATGTGCAATCAGGCCAAACCATTCGTCTCGTCAATTAAGATTCTAAAGAAGTCGGATATGTTTTTTCAGAGGAAAGAAGATCGTCTATTGCATAGTATAATTATCCTATTGTGTATAAAAGGTGGACCATAAGTTACATTACTATTTATTGGGGAAACATTTCTCATCATGCTTATCTATATCTTTCGGGCCTTCAAATAGCAAAGGATACCAGATCAGAGGAAAGGGAATGTTTCATTTCAAGTAATTTCATCAATCTATAGTCTATAATCCCTGGAATATTTGACAATAGTACAGCTTTACTTCGAACTTTTCTTCAACCAATTATAATAGCTGAAATAACAGCTTTCAAAGACAGATTCACCGTGCATGCCTATCATTTGAAGAAGTTACTTCATTTAAATTTATTTTTGTCATGATTTTTAGGTAGAGAAGCCATTGAACACTGAGGGGTCTAGTGATAGAGTTGGTGCAGTCTATGGTCATTGGTTTCATTGCTTATCTGATAAACGTCTGTGATTTCATTTTGGAGATAAAAAATCTGCACTTTTTATGGGGTGAGGTCCTTTGACTCAAGGCCCCCAATTTGGTAGCTTGTCTCCGAATCTCAGATGTACCACCAACTGCAAAAAGCAAGCACGTATTTTTACACTCATTTTCCTTTAGGAAGATGCATTCTGCATAATGGTGCATGTTTTCGGTATATATAAATATTTGCAGCCATTCCTATCTATGGTTTTGGTGATATTAACCTGTAATGGTATTATCTTTTTATTTAATGCTAGGTGAAAGAACACAAGGCAAAGAAAAATAAAGAATTGAATACCTACCCCGCTGTCGGTTCTGAGAACGCTCTTTTGGCTGAAAGGAGTTTCCTGAGCGAGCATGATGTACAATCATTTGTTAATGGAAATCATCCTGAGTGGAAAGAGACTGTGAGTGATAATTTATTGCCACATCAAGGAATGTCTACTAAGGTAAGGATCTATACATGCAATTTGTTGCTGCACTTGAGGTTAATTTAGTGTGCTCATAATGTGGCTAGTTTGCTGTGTGACTAGAGTGCTGATGATGAAGATGGTGCTTGTGCAAGGTGTAGGAGGGTCTATTCTCATGCTCATGATTTTAATATCAACTCAATTTCAAATAACAGGCAAAGTTTGTTCTCTCTAATTCATTTCTTTCTCCACTACTGCTAGTTGCTTGGCAAAAGTCTTCATGCTAAAAGTTGTGCATGTTGAGGGGATTTTTCAGAAGTTCTATGTAAAAATAAAGAGCAACCCATAATTTGATGATACATAAATCTGGGATAATAACCTGTCTTCTTAATATGTGAACAGTGACGGTGAGACATTTATATCTGCTGATGATCTACGGATAAACTTGTGGAATCTTGAGGTTAGTAATCGGTGTTTCAACATCATTGACATGAAGCCATCAAACATGGAGGATCTAATTGGTAACCTTACTTTCCTGGACTTGTCAGTTAATGCGTTTCTGGATCATTTGAACTTTCATTGGCTTGAATGTTAAAGTCAGTTGGTTTTTCGAAACGAAGTTGATTTTTTATTTGGAGAGAGACTGGAACATAAGGGCAACTTCAGAAGCCAGGCCTCAAACGGATTCATGCTTGGGGAACAGCCAAATTGCATTTTCTTTTAACTTCTATGAAGTTGACTTGATAGGTTTCAAAATCCATCTCATTCATTTTAAATAATTGCAGCAGTTACGTTGATGGTTAAACAATAAACATTATGATATAGACAAGTCTTTGAATTGAGTTGCAAGTATCAAATCATATTCGGAATTTAAATTGGCATAGAGCTTTTTGCGATGAAAATGTCAATTTTTCTTCAGTTGGTGCAACTAAGTTGAAAATTTTAAGTACTAGAAAAATGAAAGTTTTCTCGATAAGTCTGTTGACCTTAAGCTCGAGCGATATATCCAAGAATGGGAAGTTATACTAAATTATTTAAATCAATCACAGATAATAAAATTTTGGACCTTTTCTCTCTAATGGACAAGAAAATGGGTTTCATCAGTGAATTTCTTTATATTAATAGTTTGTGGAAAATATGTTTTTAGGTATAGTAAGAGATTGAATGCTTGCTCGTCTTTAACATATGTCATATTATTGGAACCTGTTGCTTATGAATTTCTTTCATTCAGAGGTCATTACTTCAGCTGAATTTCATCCATCTCAATGCAATCTCCTCACATACAGTACTACTAGAGGCTTTCTTCGTATTGTGGACATGCGAAAGTCAGCTTTATGTGATAATGGAGCAAGAATGTGAGCTTACTCTCTTATTTGGTATGTATTTGGGTGTTCTGAGCTTACTCCTTCCCTGTCAGGTTGCAGGATCCAGAAACTCCTGGGTCAAGAACATTTTTCACTGAGCTTGTTACTGCTATCTCTGATATTAAATATTTAAACGATGGGCGGCACATTCTAAGCCGCGATTACATGAATTTAAAGGTATCTTAACTGAACTTGAATGAGATTTACCTTCTTTTTCATATTTGCCAATTCTTCTGTATAAAGAGCTAAACATGCTTGTGTTGCTGTCACATCACCGAATTCGTGTACTCCCCCCCACCCCCCCTTTCCCCCCCTTTTGGATGCTTAGATCAGATGCCTGACTTTTAGGCTCTAGCATTCATTCCATAATCAACTTTAAATGAAAATGAGAGCTGCACCTTGCTTAAGAGTAGAGTAAAGCAAGATCATTTCCCAATATTTTTATCCAATGTCAATGGATTGCGTAGCTTCCATTTATGATCTAGTGTTTGTAGCTGTAGGCATTGTTAGAAGAGTCTTATTGTTTCTAGGCCTCTTAATACTTGTAAGATTTAGTTTCCTTCTGTAATTGTGTCTTCTATTATCAAAAAAAAAAGATACTCAAGTCTTCGTCAATAATCGAGCCCTTAATTTTTATTCTAACCTCTCCAACAAGCATTAGCTGTCCTAATGAAGCAATGGATTTGATCCTCTAGAAAATGTCAGCTACCTTCTGTCTTATGATAACCTGGAGGGAGCTGGGACAGCTTTCATCATACCTAGAGTTTTTTCAAAAAAAAAAAGGAATGAGCTTATATGTGTGCGCGCGCGCGCGTTTTGTTATTTCCTCGCGGTCATTCCTTCTTCTAAGTAATGCTTTTTGGTTCTTCTTTTAGCTCTGGGATCTCCATATGGAATCTAGGCCGGTGTCAACCTTCAAGGTCCATGAACACCTACGGCCAAAGGTAAGAACTTATCAGTCTTATTGCTGGATAAAATACTGCACCACGATCTTCGTTTAATGGTTTGTTTCTGTTTAAACTTCCTTGCAATTTTTTTCTCCCCAAAAGCTCTTCCCTACTGAATCGGTTATGAGACAAGTTAACAAGCATCATTAGAGAAAAAAAAATTAAGCTGCAAATAGAGCCTTAAGTGGCCTCAGCACAAGCACTTCCACACTTGAGCATGAAGTAGTGGTCATTTGAAGTAACTGTGCTTTCCGAAATTGCAGTGTCATTAATGGGTATACTCTTAAGTCCTTGCTTAAAAACTTTTTCTTTTCTAAATAAAGTGCTCTGATGATCTAATATTTCTGTTTAATTTGCTGTCCGAGTTAACTAGGTAGGTGCTATTGAATTTTGAAGGTCACCTAAAAGCTTGTGTAGTTAGCCATGCACATCTAACAGATATGTTGCACAATTTGCTATGCAGTTCAGTGAGCTCTATAATAGTGATGCCATATTTGATAAATTTGAGTGCTGCTCCAGTGGAGATGGACTTCATTTTGCAACAGGGTCTTACAGGTTTGCCCCCTATCGGTGATAGCCTTGATAGTACTCTGTTATCCACTTAAATCAGCTCATTGTATAATTGATACAGTAATTTGTTACGTATCTTCTCCCCTGGCATTGGCAATGGAGATGGGATTTCAATGGAGGCTGGGAAAAATCCTCATAGGTTTGCTCTAGTTCTTGCTTTATTCTGTCGTCATCATCTTTTTTTGGCACTTCTTTACGTTGGGAAACATGCTACAAGTCAGATATAGGAAGTGGGGAAAACATGCCAAAAAATCTAGCTGCCTTTTGTCATGTGCATTAATGGGTTATAATTTTGTCAGGCGAGTAGCATTCGGTGTAGGTGTACTGGGAGAAAGATTGAAGAGACTGACTTGCAAGTGAATAAAATCCTCTCATGTTTGCTTCACATTTAAATCATTTTAGTGATCCTTTTCATGTGTAATTCACCTTGAAGAATCTTGCACTTCTGCATTCTGTAGCTTTTATTTTGTCACCTTAAAGAATTTGGAACACTTTTTGGACCCCTTAATAATTTATGTGTCTACTGTTGGGGGGATTGATTAAATTTGCATCAGGAAGTGCACTTTCTGCAGGACCATGCTGTATGGTATTTTTTAGGACAAACTCATAGTATATAAAGTAGTGGATGCTTCAGTGTACTTTTCATCTACCTGAAATTGGGTCTTTCTGAAAATAGGAATCCGCTTCTCCAAAGTACCTCCAGGGCTAGGCGATCATCAATAAGTAGCATAGCACGAGGATTCTACAAACAAGGTTAGAATTTTCAGTCAATCCGTTTCTTCCTTTTGAGGTGAAAACAAATACTTGGAAGAGGAGGAGGAGGGGATGCAAAAAGAAAGGAAGCCCTTAATAATTTTAGTTGGAAACTTGTCTCTGGCATTTGTGCAACGTGGGTAGTTAACTTCCATTTCTTTGTTTTTTACCCTGCTCTTGAAAAAGGTTTCCTTGATTGAACATGGCCTGGTTAATTGATTGTGTAACTTAAAATGAAGATTCTTCTTATACACCCCATGTTCTTTATGGTTATTTTAAATAGTTGCTGGGTATTGGACCATGGCTGGTGAACTTGTAAAGAAGTTGTCATGCTAATATTGCTAAGCTGCATTGGCTTTTACCAGTATTTACCAGCTTCCATTTTGTTATAAAAACTGACTCCTTGTATAATAATCATGGTCCGTGAAAATGCAGTGCATGAAGGCGTGGGGTATGGTGGTAATGAGTTTCCCTATGACCTGTCCTCTAAGCTGATTCACCTCGCTTGGCACCCCACGGAAAACATAATTGCTTGTGCTTCAAAAAGTAGCCTGTTCTTGTATCATGCATAGTACTAGTAGTAGTTTCTGTGTAGAGAATTAGATGTCAGGATGGATACTTGTATCAAACTTACACAGCTACAGAACAGAAGGGCGATTTTGGACGTGCATTCATGAAGAAGAGCAAGCCACGGGCGGGCAGGTCATTATATAATGTGCATGCAGACAGTAGTGAAGGAAATTTGATCCCAAATTATTGTATGGCATTGCTAATTCACACTAATTTTTCTTGTATGTATGTACATCGACTTGTGCATTAGTATAAAGATGAATGCTAGCAACAGATGAAGGTAACTACTGTTGTTAGCATTTATCAAGTAGAGAAGGTCACTATCAGATTATATACTACTACTATATACTTTTCTCCCATTCTTTCGTCTACTTACTTGCTCGGAACTTCGGAAGGTGTTTACAAGTTTCTCGAAACAAAAAGAAAACTCCGACCACCTCTTGATTGTAACGTGAAAAGTTAAGTTGGTAGCCCGAAACCTGGTTCTAGGTAATTGATCTGAATTTCCATACAACCTTTTTTTTTGCATCACTCACTCCCTTGCAAGTAATTTTAAGAGGGAGGGAAAATTAATGGATTGCGAGTAGTCGGAGAAATGGTCCTTCACCCTTAGGGTGGTCTACCACAAAACCGAAGCGTTAAGTTGGTGGACAGACATGACAAGCAAGCCGCACACAATAATGTCTGCCCCAAGCATTGAATTTTATTGGCACAATATCAAAAGGAATCCATGTATTATATATTTTGTTCAAAAAAATCCTCACAATTTTTTAAAAGTTAATGACCCTTTTTTGTGAGAGTGAATGGCCCTTTTAATTTTGAAAAAATCTTGAAATTCTCATTAGCCCTTTTAACACTTTATACCTACACTACGAAAAACTCATTTATTATGATGAAAACTCCAAAAAAATTATTTATTTAACACATAAATTTATTTATTTTAACAAATAAGTTTTCCAAAGTTTTAAAAATAGCTTTGTTTACTTCTATAGAATTTTCCATAAAATTATAAGAAAGTTAGGAAAAACATGTTTATGGGCTATTTAGTTTTGGATGATTTTTCCAATAGAACATTCATTTATAGATGTTGTTGACACTTAACACATCATTTTGTCCAGGTTACTGGTTTAGGTTGTGTCTAGAGTTTAAGTAATTTATTGATGTTTTTTGGTATTTTCCGTGTATGGGCTATTTAGTTTTGATATTTTTTAAGTAATACAATGAAAGCAAAAATTGACAAAAAAGGGGGGAGAAGAAGAAGTTCGGTCAAATCAAAATAAGTAAATTAAAAGTTCAAAATGAGAAAACTCATAAAAAGGAAGAAGAAGAAGAAGAAGAAACAAAAAAATATTGAAAAATAGGTTCGATAAGCAGACTTTAAATCTACATGAACAAACTTGAAAATTGGAAATTTCTCAAACAATATCAAATTAAACTTTGCTCTAAAAAATTGAAAATTATATATTGCTTCAACTTAATTCCCTTTAAAACAACATTGAATCCATTAATTTACCATCAATTTTCTATACTATAACATTTCCCTCAAACTTCCTTACTCGCATGATAAATCTCATTCATCAATAAAAAACATATCTCCAAATTTCTGAAATAATTTCTTACATTTAATTTCTTAATGTTCAAACTCATAGTATTTGGATTTTAATTCATCAATATTTATATTTGACTACCTATTCTAATATAAAAGAAAGTGAAATTTAGAAAGTTAGTAATGTTGAAAAAACTACACCATTCATCTCTTAAAACTACTATAATAACCACGATTATTTTTCCCAATAGGGCCGCAACTCTGTATATCCAAATTATGAAATTTAAATAATGTATGCTTATACAAATAGTTACAACTTACATATCATAATAATGAAAATTTCACAAATTAACCAAAATTCATATAGTTAACGTGTAATTGTTCTATACGAAATCACATATTTTCAAAATTTTGGATTTATTTCGTTAACTGCATAAAGTTTTTTTCAATTTATGTAATCATTCATCCAATCATTCCACATTTCTATTAAATATTTCGTTATGTGTATCTATATGCACATACTCCATATATGTGTGATATAACATATACATCATTACTCATGTGGCTATGATATGATTTGAATAATTTATTTCAAAATTAAAAATAAAATGGTAATAATATTTCTCTCTATCCCATAAAAATTGAAGTTTTTTGTCATTTTCACAGTAATTAATCTATTTTTTAAAAAAATGTATAGACATGTAAAGTTAAATAATGCATATGTTTCTCATAATTTGCAATATCTTCTACATATATATTTTATTTTTTCATCAGTTATCATAGTAAAATTTTAAGTCAAGCACTGAAACTTAAAATATTAAAGTCAAACGCAACAATCTTTGTGGGGCGAAAGGAGTACTAATCGTGGAAATTGATGCGACTGAGATAAGTAACTATACAGTGTGCATTCTTTAACCTATGCTAAAGTGTGTTTGGGCAATTTTGCCTCCGTCTGTTTCAAATCACGTGCAAAAATCAATTTTTTTCTCACAAATTTCCCTCAAATTTGTAAATCTATATCACCTTTTTAATTATTTTTTTGCTTTTCTGCCCTTTTAAATGTCTTTTCATTTTTAACACCCTTTCATGTTTTGTTTTTTTAACTCATATTACTCATGTTCTAAGATTTCCAAATTCCACTTGTCAAGTGTTTTTTTTTTACATTTTATTGGTGGTTTCCAAATGCACTACTATATAAAAATATATTTTTAATGACATTAGACCAACAAGGATTAATTATTTACACATTTTCCTCTTCATTTTCATAGTGGATTGAGTAGTGATGGGTCCCACTCCCGGCCCGGTGGCATACTAACTACCACCGTCTGTCCCTTCCCCTCTGTCTCCTTTCTATTTCTCTGTATTTCACTAATTCCTCTCATAACATTTTCTCTCCTCATATTTAATTCATAAAACTCTACCCGCCCACTTCACAAGCGGTTACCTAAAATGATAAAAGCTTTTTTTTGTTCATTTTTTTTGTCAGATGACACTGAAATGTAAAAAAAATGGGAAAAAGGAATTGAACTTTCTCAAAACAAAAAATGAAAAATCATACATTTCTCAAACAAAATTGAAGTTGAACTTTACCTCATCAAAATTGGAAATCAAAACTGCTCCAACAAATTTAAAAATTTGAAATTTCTCGAACAAGATTAAAATTGAACTTTGCTCCAATGAAATTAGATGTTACCCCAACGAGTAAATTCCGTACAGTCTCGTAAAATAATTATTACCATGTTTTGGTCTTATTTTAAAAATTTGTCTTATTTTAGTCCTATCTAAGGGTTCGTTGTCAAATTTTTATTACTATTACTCCAAATTCCCTATAAAAACAACTTTAAATTCATTAATTTATCATCAAGTTTCTATAAAATAACATTTTCCTCAAACTTCTTTACAGAAATCTCATCCATCAATAAAAAAACAAATTCCCAAATTTTCAAAATAATTTTCTCATTCCAAATGTACACAGCGAGAGACAAATTATAAATTGCTCAAACTTACATTTAATTTCTTGATGCTCAAACTTGTAATATTTGGATTTTAATTTGACAATTGTTCCTTGACATTTAAATTGACTACCTATTCTAGCATTAAAGAAAGTGAAACTTAGAAAGCTAGTAACGTTGAAAAAAATATACACTCTTCGTCCTTTAAAACTTGCTAGTTATAATAATTTTATTGGATTATCCCAAAAAATTGTTACACTTTCTTTCATGGAAAATTCTTTACACGAATGTTACTTTATCACCCCTACACCAGTTGCTACAATTCAACGGATCGAATCGAAAATTTTGTTGTTGAATTGAATTAAATTATTTACATGTAAGGGTGTGTTCTTTTTGTGCTAATTTAATGGAGAAAGTTGATGTATTTGAAATTGATATGACATACATAAGGGGAAAATTGGAGGGAATAGTTTATTTGATGGATCATTGATAAAATTTTGATAACATCATTATAAAAACAAACTTCAAAAAATTCAAATAATTTTTATCTTAATTTTTGCTATCTCATTTTTGTTATCTCATTTTTTGCGCAATCTCCACTCAAATGTAATTATGTTAGACTATATAAAATCTTACATTCACTTTAATTTCCGCGCTCACATAATGTGTAAAATTAATTGAGAACGGAGAGAGAATAAATTAAATGCAAGTTTGAGAAATTTTCAATTTCCAAGTTGTTGGAGCAATATCTAACATCAATTTCGCTGGACCCATTATCCTATCTTCAGTTTGGTTTACGCAATGTTTATTTTCTAATTGTGTTATAACAAAGTGATCTAATTCCCAATTATTTTGGAGAAATGTCCAATTTTCATTTTTTTCGGAGAAATGTCAAATTCCGATTTTTTTTGAAGCATTGTCGAATTTCCAATTTTGTTAAAGCACTATCCAATTTTCAATTTTATTACACCAAAATTTAATTATAATCTTGTAGGTCCATTAATGTCCAATTTTTGAATTTTCTGTAGCAGTGTATAATTTTCAATGTTGTTGAAATAATATCTAATTTTAAATTTTGTTGGAGCAAAGTTTAATTTCAATCCCGTTGGAGAAAAAACCAATTTAAAAATTTGTTGAAACACTATTTGATTTTAAATTTTGTCGGAACAAAGTTAAATTAATGAGACGGTTCATGATTGATGAGAGGACTGCAGAGGCGTCCCATCCATTAAGGCTTAACTCCTGCCATGTCAGCTAGTAGCAGCAGACATGTTTTGTTTCCTCCTTTATTTTCGTTTGTTTTTTTACCGACTTTTCCTTGACTTCAATATTTTACTTCCTTTTTTAGTTATGATAAAACACATTAAATTGAAACTTAAATATAAAATTTTTGGCAAAAAAGTGACAACTTTAAAAATGGGAGAAAAAGTTGTGAGAAGAAAAGTTTTGAGAATTGTGTAAATTTGAATAGATGTTTTTTGTAAACTCAAATTTTCAATTTTGTTAGAGAAATTCTAATTTCCATTTTATTAGAGTAATAATCATTTCCAGTTTTATTGGAACACTGTCTAATTTCTAATTTTGTTTGAGCAATATCCAATTTCCAATTTGGTTGGACCAATGTCTAATTCCTAATTTTATTGAAGAAATGTCCAGTTTTTATTTTTTAAGTAAAATGTCAAATTCCAATATTTTTGAAGCATTGTCCAATTTCCAATTTTGTTGGAGCACTTTGCAATTCCCAATTTTATTGGACCAAACTTTAATTCCAATCTTGTTGGTCCAATGTCCAATTTTCAAATTTGTTGAAGTAGTGTATAATTTCTAGCTTTGTTGAAGCAAAGTTCAATTACAATTTTGTTGGGGAAATGTCCAATTTCCATTTTTATTCAAGAAATGTTCAATTTCTAATTTTGTTGCAGAAATATCCAATTTTAATTTTGTTGGAACCATGTCCAATTCAATTTTTGTTTAATTTCAGTTTTCGTGAAACATTATCATATCTTGAATTTTGTTTGAACAATACCTAATTTCTAATTTTGCTGGAGAAAAGTCTAAATTTCAAATTCATTGGAGAAATATGTAATTTCAAGTTTTCATTTTTTGCTTCTTTTCTGATTTTCTCTCTCTTGTTTTTCAAACCCCCATTCATTGCAGTTTTCCCTTCTTCAATTTACAGATAATTTTGAAGCTTCAATTTGTTAATACTTCATCATTTAATCCACGGTGTGAAAAATATGAGTGATTTAAAGTGTTGTTTACTAATTGCCCATGTTTTTCGTTCTTCTTCTTCCCCCGTTTGTTTATTCGTTTTCTCATTTTTAAATCTTTTTATTTTACTTCTTTTGAATTGACTTGAACTTCTTCTTTTTTTTGTATTTTTTCATTTTTGTTTTCTTTTAATTTTATTCTTCTTCTTTTTTTTTCATTTGATTTTACTCAAACATCGTCTTCCTTTTTTTTGTTTGGCCTTTTCTTTAGTTAGGAAAAACAGTTTTTAATCTTTCAAAAAAAAGGAAAATCACTTTCGAATTCTAGAATAAACACTTTAAAAGTGAAATTTTTTAAAACATATAAAAAAGAAAGGAACTAAATAATTTTTTTTAAAAAAAAACACAGAAAATACCAAAAAATATTACTATGAATTACGTAAATGAAATGTTTGATTTGGAAAGTGTAGGAATAAATAAACTTATGTGTTAAATACATCATTTTTGTTTTGCAATTTTCATCCTAAAGAACGAGTTTTTCAAAGTGTAATAATAAAGTGTTTTTTTCTAAACCAACTACACACTATGCTAATGAGAATTTGAAGATCTTTTCAAAATTAAAAGGGTCATTAACTTATAAAAAATTGTGGGGGCTTTTTTGGACAAAACACATAATAGATAGGTTACTTTTGTTGTTATGCCAATAAAAATTTATTGCCTACAACACATTTCAGTCTCAGTGCATGTCAGTCTCCAAACGTTAGATAGACGGCCAAAACAAGTGGGTGGTCTACCCAGAGGGTGAGCCTCCCATTCTCCGAATGAAATGAAATATTGAAACCCTGTTTTCTTTTCTTCTCTTTGGTTTTAATTTTTCACTTAAGTTTCTTTTAGAGGCAGGCCAGCCAGGCAGGAGTAGAGGCAGGAGATCTAGTAATATTTTCTGAGATCTAGTTCATAGTTTCTGCCTGCCTGCCTGCAGCTGGTCATCAAAATCTATGACCAAAGAGCCGCCTTTGTTTATTACTCATTTGCTTGTTTCATCATCATCATCATCATCATCAGATGTTTTTTTTTTAAAAAAAATTCTGCTTGATTTGTGGGATGTGGTTGGTTATGCAAAGTAAGACAATGATATTGTAGCAGCATATAGTAGTGTAGTACTAGATATCATCTTCTTTCTTTCTTTCTTTCTTTCTTTCATTCTTTCTTTTGTTGAGGTAGGTAGCCTTGCTAGCTTCAATTCACGTGCAAAATACTTCCATCCGCGTGTGACATTTACCAGTGAGCAATGCGGCCATCTTTTGCACAAATTGACTTGACTGATTCTGCTTTTGGTGTTCGTTTTGTTTGTTGATCTCAACGGCTGGCAGGCAGGCAGGCACTACCCCATGCATGCCTTGCTTCTTATTACAATCCAAAGGCAAACATTTCTTCATTTCACTATCATGATTCTATTTGCTTGCCCCCCATCGACAACCATTTCTTGTCGTTGCTGCATTACACTACACACATGACTACACCCTGCGGTTGACTAGCAAGTCTGTATCCTGAGCCACCAGTTAATACAGACGGCCGAAGGCCACTTGTTTCAGTCCCAACTGACTGAGGAATTAATCCCCAAAGTAAAAATGGGAACAACACCTGTTTTACAAGTAGAGAAAGGAAGGAGAGAAGTAAAATCACCCCCCAAAAAAAGAAGCTCAAAAAGATCCTGAAAATATCATGCTGTGCCTCTGCTGCTTTGCCAAAAACTGTAGTATCTAGATGAAATTAGCCCTTTTCAAGAAACGAACCGTTCTGCAATAGTAAGGCCATACGGACTCCACCAAATCAGCGTACTTCTCCACCACCCATTGCTTGTAGTTAAAGTTCTTCATAAACAAAATTGGGAGCATGAACCTCGTTCTCATGTCTTCTTTCAGCTTTCCATGCACAAGGTAACTTTGGACAATGAGTAGCCGAGTGGGCAAACTCTCAGCTAATTCAACTGCCCGATTGGAACATAATATGCACAGTGCATACATAATCCTAAATATATTGATATAAAGAGCAAATATCAGTGGCCCGAAAGACCATAAGGGTGTCAGCTCCTTGGAAACTTTAGCTCCATATGCGACCCTGACAGCTAGATACACAGGAACACTGCACACAATGAATAGAATCTATGAAGTGAATGCCGGAATAGACTTGCAAATAAGTGCATATTATAAGTAAAGGCAGAATGCCATCAAGAACAACCATATTAAGCTAAGCTTTGATGTGAAACACCTGATTAGTACAATACTAAATTCCATCTACCAAGGGAGTAATAAATTACATTAAAAAATCCAGGCAGAAAGATTTTGAGGAATACTAGAACAGCTGCTTGTCTGAAAAATTAGACTGAATGTTAACATGCCAATAGTCAGATGTGGCAAAGAGAACACTGCTTCTTTTCTGCCTTTTTCTATAGGAAGAAGGCATCAACTTGATACCTTCCCTGGGTGAACAAAAGAAGAAAAAAAAAACCTTTTTTTTTCATTTTCTGTAGGAGAAAAGCTAACCAATTACTCTTCGAGTGATGATGGGATCATTTGAAAGAAAATCTTAGCTGAAGCAACAAGGCTACTTACAAGAACAGTAGAGGAACTTTAATTCCAGCGTCCAGACCCCAGAACCGCGACCAGCCTGCTTTCAGAATCCCACTTCTGCTTTGTATCTTAATCTGTGTTCCAGTCATGCTCAGCTCTCGTCCTTCCAAAACTTCATCCACCACTTCACTTTCAGATTCTAGGGAAACAATTGACAACCATTTCCTGAACAATTTGTAGAATGCTGCTGAAGACATAGGTGTCTCATCATGCTCACAGATGTAGCCAAGTGGATAGTTCTGTGCCTTTGAAGATTCGAAGATAATTTTCTCACTCTCTTTTGGGGAATTAGACAGTTTAACATTTTTAAGGACATTTAATCTGTCTGCTCTATCATCCGATCCTGCATGTTGAGCGCTGCCTTTAAAGGCAGAAATTTCAAAACCCTTTGGCTTCACTCCACATGCGCGACATGCCCCTATGCTGCAAAAAATAACTATCTGAAGTTATGGGGTCACAATAAAACCAACTACAGACAGAGGCTCAAGAAACATAAGCCAGCAAATCAATCATTTTTCACTCTCCTGTTTACTCGAAGCTATATGTCACATATTTCAATATATATATATATATATATATATATATATATATATATATATTCATCACTTTTGCAGCAAAAAGTTGCTAGTTTGAAAAACCAAAAGAAAATATTTGGCCTAGAAGCAAACTTTTGTCCAATGGTAGTTCATCAGTAAAAGAAATATGGTTACTTGAAAGCACAAACATCTATAAACAATGCATAATAACATTAAACACACGAAGAGAACACAAATACATGCAACTCAACTTTGAAAGAAAGAGAGTATGGGCATGAGAAAGAGCAAAATGGGAATGCCTGACTCCATTAAAAAATTTGGAAGAGCTTAGACAGACTGCACAATTGTCATGCATCTGCCCGTCTGATGAAGTCAATGTGCAACATTTCTTCCCAACTTCTGGCAGATACAGACACTTAAGCAACAGCTAAACATTCATCATATTTGACAAAGTTCTAGTTATTACTACGAAAAGTTCAAGTCTGCTTGGGAATGCTTACTTTCTAAACCTATCTTTGTGGATATTATTTTTAGGCACTTCACAACAACTTCACCAAACATGTTGCATTGCAATCGAAGGGCAGTAGAGATTCAAGTTAATGACTGCCTCGACAACTTCAGGTTTTGTTAGGTAGGATCAAATTTCTGCAATCTGCGCTCTTAAAACGTGCATGCCAGCACCCACAGTGGTGAGAGCAATCAATACCATGAGCATTCTTATTGAAGACAAATGTATACGCCCGGATAGATACATATACAATACCAGATAGCTGAAAATCTTTGGGGAAAAGAAAAGCAAAAGCCTAAGTGATTCAGTATATTAATCCCGTTGCTGGAAAACTGTAATCAGGGAAATTCTAAAATAGCATGAAAACTGAAAAGTATCATCCTACTCTAGGAAACAGAAAATAGCATGAAAACAGAAAATGATGACACCAACATGGGAACAGGTAAGTATGTTAAAATTTACCATTGTCACTCAATATATCATTTATCTCTATTCTAGGAAACAAATAAGGAATTAAATACTTAAGCTCAAGGATTCCTTTATGGATGATACAACTTGAACTTTAAATGCATGCCTCTTTAATATCATCCCTTCTCTACATGATAAATCCCTCAATGGTAACGATGGACATGAGCCCTGAAAAGGAAACATGAAAAAGATAAACAAAGAGACAACACTTAGCAGAGAGAAACAAAGAACCCTTTCAACCAGAGAGCTTCCACAGTACAATTCAGATTTTAGAATCTCTGTATGACACTGTTTTGCTTGCTTTTGATTTTGGGAGAATTTTGCTTGATGTAGGCCATTGTATGAAACATTAAGATGGCTATTGCTACTTCCAATGAGTTGTAGAAAGAAAAGCAATGGGATCTTTCAGTCCAAATGGATGAGTAAAACTTCCAGAACTGCGGAATCTAATAAAGTTTTTGTAACAATACTTTTATTAACAATATTTTCAAGCCACGCATGCATTTCTTTGACATGCAGGTATACAGTCCTCATAAATGAGTTTGCACTTCGATACATTCAGGAAAGGTGCCACATAAACTTGGCTTCTACAGTACACCCACAAAAATGAGCAGTCAAACAATGCTTTATTTACCTGCAATTTATAAGTCAACAAGACCATTTGTCTTAGCCTCAACTGCAGGCACCTAGTCGTTTACCAGACAAGGCTAATCTGGTAGTGAATACCTCATTTTCAGCAGTGATCTTTTGTGATGAGCTATACAAAAAAACGAGAGGAGGGGGGGAGGGGGATGTTAATAGTAGAAGAGAACAAAAACTGAGAAGCTGACTTGGAAGAACAATATCAAAATCATCTACATATATATCAATAGAACCAAATCCAATTTAAAAGTAAACATCTGCTTGTTGATGGAATTATTTCTTCACCTTATCTAACTAGCAGTACCGCCGTTATTAAACATGAACATATATACAAACTTTAGACTTAGAGCACATTTGGTTGGACTTACCGCTGGATTAAGTTCAATTTAAATAGGTTTATGGTACTTTCCTTTGCAATTTACCCTAAAATTTGATAATGTACCTTCAAAAACAATAAAATTACTTAATTTAAAAATAGCTTAAGTAGAATAATCCATTGGATTAAGTCATTTATGTGACTAAAAATTTAGAAATCACTCTTAATTTAAGTAAATGGACTACTTTTAAATTGCAAAGAACATGTCATACGCTCCATTTGATTAAGATGCTATAAGTCATTGACTGGCTTAAGCCCAACCAAATGGGCTGTTAGTCGATCAATAAACGGATTAAGGCTACGCTTCTTGGAATGCATTGAACTGCAATTGCTTGATAGTTCATCTCAGAATGTAAATGAAGCAACACCTAGTAACAATTAATTGAGCTGCGATGTAAGAGTGTCGATTCAATGAACTGCAGATACCAAACCTGGCCTAACTTGTGTTTGAACACCAGACAACGTAACAAGAACACTAGAGAAAAAACAAATACTAGTTGGTGGTGGGGTACCAAATACAAGGTAAATGAACAAGAAAGAGCAGCAGCAAAATCTTCGGTAATCCAATTAACTAAGCTCAAGCTACCAAAACAATTACCCAGCAGAATGTAAAGCAGAACCCTAAGAACCGTTAGGCAACAAAACTTACAGAGGACTACGAAGAGAATGAGAAGGGGCTAACCTTGCACAATAGAAACGATTGAGCTCCTTCAATGGCTGCGACCAGGAATTATTATAGGGTTGGAATAACAGGCGAAAACGGAAGGAACGATAAAAAGAAAAGAATTGATGAATTACAATGGGATACGGGTGCCTAATCTGTATAGAGAAGCTTAACTTATGGATATGGATAGGGTCAGAGAAGAACGTTGATCGTCGATACAAATAGTATTCCGGTTTTTATTTTTATTTTTAGTTGTGACATTATATTATTCCTCTATGAATGGCGGTGGGTGGATTTTCCGCGGGGATGATCATTATCTGAACGTTTTTTTTTTTAACGGTCGGGGATAGGATGCTCGTGGGCAACGTGTGTCAATAATAATGTGGGTTTATTTTCAAAAATACCATCACTTCTCTTCCGTCCGTCTTCCTTTTAGTTTACGTAAGAAAGGACCACCGTGGCTCTACCTCCATCTCTCATTTGTTACCTCACACCACCATAGCTCCTTCCTTAATGGCTGGTGGACCGTTAGGAACCCTGTGGTAGTGATAAAAGTATATATTCTATATGTTTTTTATCCCATCATTTGTGCTTAATTATGATTTTCAATGTTACTATTTATATATTTAAAGTCCTAAAATCATGTAGGTATTTCAAGTGACAAATTTGAATTTAAATGGATTAAATGCAACAAATTTAGAAATTTTTGGGCCAAAGTGAAAGAAGAAGAAAAGGTGAAAGGGCTGGTTGTGAAAGAAACATGAAAATGGGGTCAATTTGGCAAAACTAATAATCGTACATGGCAAGTTTTGGGTTCAGCCCAAGAGTTGGGCCGAGTCTTCTTCCTTCTCGCTTCAGACGTGAGAAAAGAGGAGAAAAGGAAGACCAGAGGCGCAGCCAAGGCTGGCTCCGACATGCCACTCGCTCCACCACCAGATCTGCAGTCCTCTCGCCCAGCCACCGCCGCCAAACAACCTCCGGTTGTCTGCTCTAGCCGCTGCACCGCTAACACGAGCGGCAACAACTGTTTTTTGCGAGAAATTTCAGCTGCTACCAACTCCCCCCATCCGCCTCCGTAGCAGCGACCCAGCCTCCCCCGGACCACCACAACACCTCCACTAACACACCTTGACCGCTAGAGAATGACCCCAGCAAGCGATGCTCCTTCTCCATCCATTTTCGGGCTAGTTTACTCGTCTCCACCTTGGGTTGTTTTTAAACTTTAATTTCATATTTATGGTTGTTTAATTTAGTTTTTTTCTCCACTCATACATCTTTTATTAGCGTTGATTGGTGATTAATTGCGTGGATTGTTGGTTGGGTTATTGTAGAACAACCGGTCCGCCTCGGGTACAAGTCTTTTACGGATTGAATCGTTCTAAATTTGCTACGTATGAGAAATTGGTGATAAGTGGTTGCTTGATTGGTAGATAAATCTTGACATTGCATGAATTTATGGTATCACATGTTTATGTTTATTTGGTGTTTGACGAGTACTCGAGAGATACTCGTTGAACGCAGACCACGAGTTAAACACGAGTTTCCCGCTCCGGTCGAGAGATTCGGAGGGGTTACTTAGGAGAATAAGGTTAGCCCATAATGGTCTTTACCTCAGTGCAAGACAAGAGATTGTTCTTGGTCGAGGTAGGAGAACAATTTCCGTGACTTGATGAGAAAGCCGGAACCGTTGTTTGAACCATCTCCTCATTTATCTATAATTTATCATCGTTGTCATTGATGCGTGTCTGTTGCTAGGAGCTTGTTTCATGCTTAATTCCGTTGCATGTTTGGGTTAGAGATTTCACGTGCATATGCTCACATGGTGCTCGGGAACAAGCACAAAAGTGATCTTCCCGAGCTTTGGCCAAAAAGTAAGTTCAAGTGGTTTGTCAAGCCACTTATGGTTTGCCCTTAAAGTCCTCTCGGTGGTGCGGGGAGAGAGATCGATCCCGACCATCGTGTAGGTAACTGACTCGAGAGATGTCGGTAATTTTTGAATCCTTTTCCTCTAGCAACAAATATAAATCATGCATGTTTGACTTTCATGAAGCATTTGACCTATTCCCCGAAGTGGCTATCTATTTATTTTTATGCATTACAATTATTTAGGTAGGTAAAGTAGTGTATTTATACTGGTATTTTTTGACACAAGCTAACAACTTCAACCAGATACAAACATAAATACTGGTATTTTTTGACAAATATTTACACAAAATACAATTTTGAAAATCAACCAAGTCCTGTATCTATACTACATGAATAGCATGAAATTATGAAGGAAACAAAAACAGTACCAGAATCAACCAAGATATGTACTAAATTTAACTAAGAATGTTTAAAATCAACCAAAAAATGCGTTTAATTTAACTAACCAGAAACAACTTCAAGATATGTACGTAGTAAAAGATCTAAAAAAATAACTAAAATTAATCAACAAGCTTACGTTCCGGTAAAGCGAATGGCGAGGTGAGAAGACGGCGAGAGGTGATGGCGGAGTTCGAAAATTTTGAAATAAAAAAAGTTAATAATAGATGATGCATTACTCATCGCGCCCAATCTTTGCGGTTTGGGCATGATGAGCCCATTTACGCAAAGAATGGTCCAGCTTTGGCGCAGCAGGTTTCTGCGCCTCGCCGCAGAAGGCAGCATAATTTTTTTTTAGGGTTTCTCTTCTCTTTTCATCCGCCTCCTCACATTTTTTCTCATCTTCTTCATTCTTCCATCTTCATCTTCTCCTTCATCTTCTCCTTCATCTTCTTTCACTTCTTCTTCATCTTCTTTCAGCTTCTTCTTCATCTTCTTTTCTTTCTTTCTCCTTTAATCTTTTCTTTTTCTTCATCTTCTTTTATCTTCCCTTCATCATCATCTTCTTAAATTCTTCTTCATCCTTCTTATTCTTCTTAATCTTCTTCTTCTTCTTCTTCTTCTTCTCGTTTTCCTCTTCTTTCTCTCCCTTTTATCTTCTTTGTTTTCTTCTTCATCTTCTCCTTCTTCTTCTTCTTCTTCTTCTTCTTCTTTTGTTTCTTCTTTTTCTTCTGTTTCTTCTTCTTCTTCTTCTTCTTCTTCTTCTTCTTCTTCTGTTTTTTCTTCTTCTTCGTTTTACGGGTTCACTTGGGCGAATCCGGATGAACATTCATCCGGATTCGTCCCACTTTTTTTTGTTTATTCAAACCGTTCTGCGCGCCGGCGCGATGAGCCGCCGTCACGTACGCGGCCGGCCCCGCGGTGAGTTCGAAATCGCGGACATTTCAATCGCGGCATTCATTTCGCGGTAATCGCCTTGATTGGTACCACGGGCCAACGCACATTGGGCGCAGTGAGGCTGTCCTCCACACGTAGTGAAAGTAGATAACAACTAAAAAGTTAATAATTTTGAAAGAGTATTTACCTTTTTTGTAGTTGAAGATGGAGATCTTGAAGAAAAAGATGAAAGTTTGAGGTTGAAGATGATCAAGAGGAATGGTTTGAGGGTTGAAGATGTGCAGTGGATGGAGTTATGATGTAGAAGTAGGGCGTGAGGAAACAAAGAGGTAAAGGTATTTCATAGTGACGAACAAATCCGCCACATTATGTGCTTACGTGGTGTAATAGGTAGTGGTTTTGTGTTGGGGAGCCATAACAAACTCTCTGATGGAAAGCTCCGCCATAATTGTGGTGGCCAATTGAACAAAGAAGATCCCGAGTGATGACATTTGTGGCGGTTTATGTCGGGGCACTGTTTGTGGCGGCTTGCCATGTCACAAATTGCGTCATTGAAAAATAAGCATGTACGTATGTGTATTTACACATAGGGTAAATTACAAAAACCCCTCTAAAGTTTGATGAAAATTTCATTTTGCCCCATCTATTTTAAAAAATCATCAGTTACCCCTCGAGGTAATTTAATGAAATATTCAGTTACCCTCATTGAGCGTTTGTGTTATTAGTTGACCGTTAAGAATTTTAGGGTTAACTGTTTTTATTGTCACCAATATTTCTTACCATAATACTTCAACTCAAACATTTTGTTTCTCTCCTTTCTTCCTCTCAAACCAAACACCCTACCTAGCCGCCGTTGTTGCATGGTCACTGTCACGACACAACGAGCTTAGATAGCAGAAACGCGGACGAGTCCATGCTGCTACAACACAGGTGAGCACGGGCTACCCCTTAACTGTTTCAGAGTATAGTTAGTGTAAGTACTAAAATCCTTAGAGTCAACTAACCACCATATACGGTCAATGGAGGTAACTGAAGATTTCATTAAACCTCGGGGGGTAACTGTTGATTTTTGAAAATAAATAGGATAAACTGAAAATTTCACCAAATTTCAAAAGATTTGTAATTTACCCTTACACATATGTGCACTCTATAATACATATGTGCACTCTATAATACATATGTGCACTCTATAATTGATAGTAGTAGTCATATGTGCACTCTATAATTGATAGTAATAGTCATATGTGCACTCTATAATTGATAGTAGTATAGGTAGTGCAAGGGACAAGTGCATATGGTAGTAGCAGCTGTTATATATATATGTATGTTTGTGTAGGCAAGGCAATGGATGTAATGTAGCTGAGAGCCTGGGACTAACAAGAAGCTCTGTATTTGGCCAGCCTAACATAAAGTAAGTAGTACCTCATCAATCAAGACTCAAATAGAAATAGGATCATCTTCTTTCACGTGCTAGCTATCCAGGGGATTCCACCATTTTAATGATTACATTCCTATCCTATCGCTTACATGTGCAATTGCATGATTATGATCGATTAAATTAAGCAGCCAGCAATCATCGATCCTTAACCACAAATTAAGCTACGTAGCCATATATCCTAATCATTTCCTCACACCTGTCGTACCCATGAAATTAAGCGACTTCACATTACCGTGCTCCACAATTCTTCTTTCATTTCTCACTGTAAACAGTGCGTGTTTCCCCCCTTGAAAATCAAATCAGACTAATGCATGGCTTCATTGAGGTTTATTATAATTGAGTCAATTGGCCTTCTTATCAATGCTAACTCACTACCTAACTGACTAAGCTCTTGAATGAACGAATTCCTAGGAGTACTAGCTAGTAGCACGTACGTATATATACATATATATATATGGATTGATTTGTTGCTAGCTAATTAATTACCTAGTAGGTAGCTAGGTATAGAGACAGAAGGAGATGATGATAAGGCCATGGAGTCTTGAGAAATATTGGACCCCTGGCAGAAGAGGAATTGGGCCTGCAGCATGGATGGAGACGACGACGTGGTCTGATATTCAGTCCTTTTGGAGGAATTGGCGCCGCCAGTTGATGACGACTTGTGGGCCTGATCGGCGGCGGGTTCATCATGCTTGATCTCTCTGAGCAACGCCGCCACATCTTTCATGGTGGGGCGGTCGTGGGCGCGGCTGCTGGTACAGAGCAAGGCGATTCCAAGAGCCTGGAGCATTTCCTGCAATTGGGTATCCGGATGGCCTTGGAGCTTTGGGTCAATCACTACTTCCACCGCCGGCTCTTTCTTCCTCTTCAGCTGCTCCTTCACCCACTCTGTCACATGTGCCTGCCCTTCTGGGAATGATGGGTCTATGGGCTTTTTCCCAGTTATGATCTCCAACAAGACCACTCCAAAGCTGTACACGTCACTCTTTCTCGACATTTTCACTGAACAACCATACTCTGTCAACACATGCATGAATCATCGTCAACATTAATTCCATTAATAGCTAGCTGCAAGATTAATGTGATCAGGTAGCTCGTCACACTCACACCAAATTAATTAAGCTAGCTATAGGATTAGCTTCGCTTCAAGATGAGGGATTGATCATGCCCTAAGCTGAGCTGAACAGTAAGTAGAACTATACTAAAAACAAAATAGACAAGATGGTACGTAATGTGATAGTGAGGTGAGTGATGTGATGTAACTAAATCCAAACCAAACCTGTAATGAATGATTCACTGATTAGAGGTTTAATCGAGCTACTTCTAATTATCTCATTTAACATCAAATTTCTCATCAAGAGATTATTTATTAGAGAGAGAGACAGACAGAATGATATCCACTAAACTGACTGACTGACTGACCTGGGGCCATGTAGCCGTAGGACCCAGCGAATTGCGGGTTCGCCGAGAACGAAGCGTCGCCGTCGTCCCCCAACAGTCGCGCCAGCCCGAAATCCGCCAAGCACGGTGGCTGATGACCATCTCCCAGAAGGATATTGTGAGCCTTCACGTCGCGGTGCAAGATCGGCGGCACGCAATCGTGATGCAAATAAGCCAGCCCTTCCGCCACGCCTAGAGCTATCCCAAAGCGCGAATCCCAGTCCCCGAGTCCGCCGATTTCCTCGTGCAAAAGCCTCCCCAGCGTGCCGCTCCCCATGTAATCGTAGAACAGCAGCTTCGACTTCCTGTTCGCCGCCCATCCCAGTAGCCGGATGATGTTCCGATGACGAATTCTTGCCAGCGTCGCGATCTCCGACGAGAACGCCCCCATCGAAATTTTGTCCGACGGCCGGAATCTTTTCACGGCGATTGTCACACCAGACGACAGAGTGACCCTGTACACGACGCCGGAGCGGCCGCGGCCGATGATGTTCGCTACCGCCAGAGATCGTGCCACGTCTTCGATGGATAATTCCAGCTTCTGGTACAGTGCAAACTCCCATGGTGGGCCCATATCTATGTCACCGTCTCCATCAATGTCACAATCATTGTCGGACCCGCCGCCTCGCTTTTTGGAGCTGATTACGATGTAAAGGGCCGACGAGAGTAGAACGCAGGCTGTGCAGAACAGCACGATCATCGCCACACGCGCCGCCCGCCTCCCAGAGCCGCCATTGGCTGATTTACCATCAGCGTTGGCGCAGCCGTTGCCAGAAAAACAGAGTGACGGGTTTCCGGTGACGACGCTGAGAGGCAGCTTTGCGAAGAAGGCCGTGTCCGGTAATCGACCGGAGAACGCGTTGTGGGAAATGTTCAGGACCACCAGATTTTCCATATCCGCGAGATATTGGAGGTCTCCGGTGAGTTGGTTGTGCGAGATATCCAGAATGCCGAGCTTGTCCAAGTCCGCGAACTCCTTCGGAATGTCACCGGAGAGCTGATTACAGCTGAGATTGAGAGCAATTTCGAGAGCAGGAATCTTTCCCAAGCTCGCTGGAATGTTCCCGCTGAGTTGATTCGAACTCAGGTCCAGAAGCTGAAGGTTGACGCAGGAACCGAGTTGACTCGGGATTTTGCCGGAGAACCGGTTCTTCTCGAGGACGAGTTTGGTGAGTGAAGTCATCGACCCGAGACTCGGACTCAGAGTCCCTTCAATCGCATTGTCGGACAAATCCAGGAACTGAAGCGATACAAGCTTGCTTAAGCTACTTGGTAGATTGCCGCCGATAGCATTCCAGTGCAAATCGAGAAAAGTCAAATTCTGGCAACCAGAAATTCCCTCTGGAACAACTCCGGTCAACCGATTCGCACCAAGATCCAAGAAACTCAAGTTCTTCAAGTTCCTAATCTCGTCGGGAATCGACCCGATCAACTCGTTGTTGCTTGCCCGGAATCTAATCAAAGAGGAGCAGTTCCCTATCGTCGGTGGGATTTCACCGGAGAGATTGTTGGAGAGAAGCAATAACTTGTTGAGTTGCTTGAGCTCGAAGATTCCTTTCGGGATGGGCCCTGTCAAGCCGTTCTGAGACAAATCAACAGCTTCCAAGTTCCGACAATTGGAGATAGATGAGGGAATGTTGCCTTCGAGCCTGTTCTGCCAGATGAACAGAAGAATCAAGTTTGTCATGTTCCCAAATTCGTAAGGTATTGGCCCAGTGATCTGATTGTTGTCGAGTTCAATATGAGTCATCTTCCCGCAATTCCCGAGTTGTGCAGGGAGCTCGCCGGAGATTTGGTTAACGCTTAACTGAAGTTCCTGAAGCGCCGTGAGATTACCGAAAGACTCCGGAATATTCCCCGTCAACGAATTCATGGACGCGTCGACGACCAACAAATTGCCGCAGTTTCCAAGCTCAGGAGGAACGATTCCGACCAAGTTGTTCTTCCACAGCAACAGAGTCTGCAGGTTCCTTAGCTTGCCGAGACTGGTCGGAATCGAACCGGTCAACGAGTTCTCGTACAAGTAGATATTTTGCAGCTCCGGGCAGTCCCCGAGTTCCGGCGGGATTTGTGCAGAAAGTAAGGCTGTGTAGATGGCGATGGTTTCGAGTTTCTTGAGCAGGCCGATGGTCGGAGGAAGGAACCCGGAAATACTGGTCTCAGCAAGGCCTAGAAACACCAATTCGGAGCAGTTTCCGATTTCGCTGGGCAGAGACCCTTGGATGTTCTTGTTCCCGCCGGCTCTGATCACTTGAAGGCTCGTTAAGTTCCCGACGGAGGCCGGAATTTCGCCGCTGAGCTGATTGTCGTAAAGCGTTAACGATTTCAATGCGGTGAGGTTCCCGATTTGAACAGGAATCGAGCCCCCCAGTCGGTTTGAATTGAGATGCAGCTCCTCAAGCCTGGACAAGCCGCAGAGCTGGGCCGGAATTTCGCCGGACAAATCATTGTCACTCAAGTCCAAGTAAGACAGTTGTGTGAGAGCGGCAATCTCTTTTGGGATCCAACCGGTGAGATTCGTTCCGGTGAGGATGAGCCTCTTCAATGTCCATAAGCTCGTGAAGTTGGTCGGAACAGAACCGAACAGATCAACATATCTCAATTCCAACTGAACCACTTCACCACCATTGCTGCTGCTGCTGCTGCTGCTGCTGCAAGTAACACCGAACCATCGACATGGCGTTGCATCATTAGAATCCCAGCTTGCCAAAACCCGGGGCGATCCTTTCAAGCTTCTCTTCCAAGAAAGGAGTGTCTCTCCTTGTGGGTTGACCGCCAGAGCTTGGAAATCTAAATGGATGAAAAGAGAGAAGCAAAGAAGCAATAAGAGAAGCAGAGGCGGGCATGAAGGAACAGGCATTAGAGCTCCGGTGAGAGGAAGATGAAGTGGAGGTGGTGAAACAAATATAAAGGCAAGAAGCAGCCGAAGAGAAAGCAGAGAAGATCTTTTGAAACTGAACTTTTATTACTCAATGAATGAATCAAAGCAACGATTACAACTCTATAAATATTAGGAAAATGCACTAAAGAATCTCAACTAACACAAACGTGTCTTCTGAGTTTATTTGCCTAAATAAAAGCAACTAACTCCTAAATAAAAGGAAATTAACATCAGCTTCCTAAATAAAAGGAAAACTTCAAACAGAATAGACTTTTTCAGCAAAGACTAATTCAACAACTATGACAGTAAGTTTCACTAATTTGCAACACTCCCCCTTAGTGCAAACTTACTGTCAACAACACCAAGAGCACTTCGAAACACTTCAAATTTTGCTTTGCCAAGTGCTTTGGTAAATATATCAGCAACTTGATCTTCAGTTCGTATTTTCTGCAGCTGAATGTCCTGAGTCAAAACCTTTTCTCGAACGAAATGATAATGTGTTTCAATGTGTTTTGTGCGGGCATGAAACACTGGATTTCCAGCAAGCTTGATTGCACTTTCATTATCACAGTGAATTGGAACTGGATAATCCAAGACAGAGAACATTTCTTGAATAAGCCTCTTAAGCCAAATACACTCTTGAGTGGCCATAGTAGCTGCTATATATTCAGCTTCACAACTTGAAAGAGCAACAGTAGTTTGCTTTTTACTGCACCATGAGACTGCTGCTGAACCTGTATTAAAACAATACCCTGTTGTGGAGCGCCTATCATTCACATCACCAGCCCAGTCAGCATCTACAAAACCAGTCAGGGAAAATGATGCATGCTGCTTATACAATAACCCAAAATTCAGAGTGCCTTTTACATAACGAAGAATCCACTTTGCTGCAATTAAATGGCTCTCACGTGGTTTTTCCATAAACTGAGAGATGACTCCTACAGAATATGAAATGTCAGGCCTTGTGATAGTTAGGTAGAATAAACTACCAACAAGCTGTCGGAAAAATGTTGCATCTTCCAATAGTTTTCCTTCATCTTTAGTTAACTTCAAGCAAGGTTCCATAGGAGTAGTCATTGCTTTTGACTCCCCCATACGAAAACGATTCAGTAAACTTGCTGCATATCCTCTTTGAGAGAGAAAATATCCATCTGACCTTTTAACCTCCAAGCCAAGAAAACAATTAACCTCTCCCAAACTCTTCATTTCAAATCGAAGAGACAGAGCATCTTGAAGACGAGTTATTTCAGCATTGTCATCACCAGTAATGATCATGTCATCCACATAAAGAAGGAGCATTGTGCACACTGCAGATGTTTTCTTAACAAATAAACTTGAATCTGCACTTGAAGACTTGAAACCACAAAAATCAAGGTATTGAGCGATTTTACCATACCAAGCACGTGGAGCTTGTTTGAGGCCATACAAAGCCTTCTTGAGTCGGCACACATAGTCAGGAAACTCCTTAGAAATGAATCCATGTGGTTGCTCCATAAAGATATCTCTATCCAACTCTCCATAAAGAAATGCATTCTTCACGTCTAATTGCCACAATTTCCAGCCTTTGTAAGCAGCCAAAGATACAATTGTTCGAATTGTTACCATTTTAGCAACAGGACTGAAAGTCTCCTCGTAATCTAGACCATATTGCTGAGAAAAACCACGAGCAACAAGACGAGCTTTATACCTGTCGATAGTGCCATCAGCTCTTTTCTTCAACTTGTAAACCCATTTACAAGTAACTAATTCAACATTCTTTGGCTTCGGAACAAGCTCCCATGTGCAGTTCTTGTTTAAAGCTGATATTTCCTCCCGCATTGCTTCTTCCCATTCAAAAATACCTTTAGCTTCATTGTAAAA
Source organism: Stellera chamaejasme (assembly GCA_024586325.1). Lineage (NCBI taxonomy): Eukaryota > Viridiplantae > Streptophyta > Magnoliopsida > Malvales > Thymelaeaceae > Stellera > Stellera chamaejasme. The sequence goes on along the minus strand of CM044982.1, from coordinate 2,846,184 downwards.
CTTAGGTTCATTAACACATGAATCTCCCATAAGAAAACAGGACACAATGGAGCAATGATTTAACTGAACTTCATAATCAGTTAAATAATCAGGTTGCTTTCTTTGCCTAGAGGACCTCCGAATAGCAGTCCCTATAATCTCATCTTGCTGAGTATTTTCTCCAGAATGAGTAGTATCGCTCCCCCTTTCACTGGATGCATCGTCACCAAAAAAATGGAAAAGATCAGCTGTGTCTCTATTTGTATATGCATCAATCTGATGTGATGAAACTTCATCAAACACCACATCACGAGAAACAACAACTTTCTTTGTTTCTGGATCCATACATCTCCATCCTTTCCTGTGAGTGTCATAACCGACAAAAATACAACGCCTTGCCTTTGGGTCAAGTTTAGTCCGATTAGTTTTTGAGACATGGACATAACAAACTGAGCCAAAGACTCGAAAATAACTCACATTGGGTTTGTGATGGTATAGTGCTTCAGAAGGAGATGATTCTGTCCCTGGCCACGGAGGTAGACGATTTATGACATGACAAGCTGATTGAACAGCTGCTGCCCATAGCTCTCTCGGAAGGTTCTTTGCATGCAACCATGACAAGCACATGGATGTGAGATGTGCTAACTTGCGCTCAGCAACTCCATTTTGCTGTGGAGTTTCTGGACACGTCATTTGACGCCAAATGCCATTTTCTTTGCAATAATTTAGGAATTGATCAGACATGTATTCTCCTCCATTGTCGGTGCGTAGACACTTTATTGGCAGCCCAAATTCTTTCTCCACTTGCTCCTTGAACTGAATAAACTTGGAGAAAGTCTCACTTTTGTGTTGCAAGAAAAACACCCAAGTGAACCGAGAGAAGTCATCCACAAGAACCATTACGTAATGAAAACCACTGTGACTAGGTATTCTAGTCGGCCCCATCAGATCTGAATGTACCAGCTGTAGTGCAGCAGTGGCTCTATTCTTCGAATTCGGGAAAGGAAGACGATGTGATTTTCCATATTGGCAACCAGGACAAACAACATCTTGATGAATTTCTTTAAAAAGAGGAACACCATCAAGAAGCTTCTTTGTAGAGATTTTCTGCAGCAATTGATAACCAACATGGCCTAATCGAGCATGCCAAAGTGTCGCACTTGCATTCTGACCTGTCTTTTCCACATATGCATCACTTGCAGACAATACATAGAGTGACTCTTTTCTTTTTCCAGTAAATAAAACATCAGCTTGAAGGTGTTTTATATTGGAAATAATTTTCACATCATCTCGACCAAAAAGAACATACCTCCCAGAATCAGCAATCTGAGAAACTGAAGCAAGATTCTTCTTTAAGCCTGGAACATGATAAACATCTTCGAGAGAAACGCCACCAGAATTGGAAATATCTTTCTTGACATTGAACTGTCCTTCGTTCACGACAGGATGTAATGAATTATCAGCTGTAACAATAGCTCTTTTTCCATAATGCGGACGAACATTAGAGAGTAAAGAATCATGTCCCGTTGCATGATGAGAGCAACCAGAATCAACAATCCAATCCTTGCTATAGTCTATGGAAGCACTAGCATATGGTTCTGCATTGGTTTGTTGCACAACAGAATTCACAACAACAGGTTGATCAACAGCTTCAATGGATAAGCATTGCTCCCACTTGAGTTGTTCAAACTCACTAGTTTCATGGACAACATTTGCACCTGTGAGATTTACACGACAATTTTGTTTAATATGACCTGGTTTCCCGCACCGATTACACACCACCTTCACACGACAATCGCGCTTTAAGTGTCCAAGCTTTCCACACCTATAACAGCTTTTTGAATTACCTCTGAACTGCCATTCAGATTTGAATTGCTTGCTGTCACCTGGAGCATGCTTGGAGAAATAATTGGTTTTTGCTTTGTCTTTTGTGTAAAGAGCATCCTCCACTTGAGAGGGAGACAGCTTGTTGCTGCTGCCCATTTGTTTCACCAAAGCTTCCTGATTTGAGAGCAGATTCTCCAGATCAATAATAGAAGGTTGATTTGCCCACCCTTGTATCGAGGAGATAAAGGGCATAAACTCTTTTCGCAATCCGCGAATAAGATAACGACGCAAGCGAGCTTCACTCACCGGCTCCTTTGTATCCAATTCTGAAATTTCAGAGCACAAGGTTTTAAGTTTCAGAAAATATTCTGAAACTGAAAGATTATGTTGAGTTATCCCAGCAAGTTCATTCTCCAAATACTGCAGCCTCATTGTGTTCTTTTGAGTGAACAACCTTTCAAGTGTCTCCCACACTTGCTTTGGCGACTTCACATCACGAACATGCTCTATGTACTCCTTACTGATCGATGTTCGCAAGGCAAACAAAGCTTTGCCACACTTAATCTTCCACTTCCTCCGCAACTCGGCATTCTGTGGTGTATCTTCTGGAATTACATCTTCATCACCAGAGATAAGATCCCACAAATCCTGCCCTTGTAGATAAGCTTCCATGCATAGCTTCCAGTAACTATAATTGTTACCAACAAGCTTGTCTACAGAGACACTGCTTCCACCATTCATCTTTATTGAGTAATAAAATCAAACACTTAATAAACAACTTGGCTCTGATACCATGAAACAAATATAAAGGCAAGAAGCAGCCAAAGAGAAAGCAGAGAAGATCTTTTGAAACTGAACTTTTATTACTCAATGAATGAATCAAAACAACGATTACAACTCTATAAATATTAGGAAAATGCACTAAAGAATCTCAACTAACACAAACGTGTCTTCTGAGTTTATTTGCCTAAATAAAAGCAACTAACTCCTAAATAAAAGGAAACTAACATCAGCTTCCTAAATAAAAGGAAAACTTCAAACAGAATAGACTTTTTCAGCAAAGACTAATTCAACAACTATGACAGTAAGTTTCACTAATTTGCAACATCTACAAGGTCATTTTCATAATAATCACTTTAATCCAGTACTAAATGCCCCTGAATTGTAGTGATACTCTTTTTGCATCCATACACTTGATTTTGCAATTGGTATGATTAAAATATTCATAATAACAAAAAAAAAAAATTAAAATATTTATAAAAATATTAATGGAAACTAAATACATCAATTTATAACCCGTATTCACAATAAAATTTTTGACTTTACATTTATCAAAATATGAAAGAAAACATTATGATTTGGATTTCCTACCCAAATTTTCTTAACAAAAAATTCACAAATTTTGGTGGATGAACCATAAATGGCATGAAAAATGCAGGAGATTTTGAATTCAACATGTAATTGAGGACTCAGCACGTGATAGCTTTTTACAACTGGCCGTCTCTGATAATGATTCGAATTAATGGGCAGACATGTTAAACTTGCTGATGAATATTTTCAGTTGTAAATATAATATAAAATTTTCTCCACTTTTATTATTATTCGTTTTTAAGGGTTTGGAATCTTGCAAGACATGTGCATAGGAGGTGCAGCACGTGACTATGATTCTTACCAGAACATTTACCGCCATCCCCCGAGATTTCATTATATTACATTCGAGTCCATATGGTTTCACGACTTGTTCTTTACCTACCTCTATTTAACAGGTTGATTTTACAAACAGAAGAAAAGCTGTTTACCTTTTAAGAAAGAAAAGGTAGTAATTCAAAATGTATGTTGTGACATCAGTTGATATTAAACATATTGCTTTCGTCCCGGACTATTTTATACATTTGATTTATGATGAAGATTAAAATGTGTAGAATATTTAAAGAAATGATGTATATAGAGTTATAGACATTCCGAAAAAAAAACTATTTCTAAAGTGGGAAGTTGAAGGTAATGAAGTGGGAGTATATTTGAAGTGGGACAGGGATTTTCACGATTGATATTGCACGTATCATAGATTAAATATTTGAAGAAAAAAATTGAAAATTTTGCATAGTGATAATCCTTACAATCTAATTTGCAATCAAACCTTATCATAAACAGGGATTTTCACATTCATATGAACTGAATGAAATACTGCGAGTGTGGCTATATATTAGTAATATAAGTTACCACTCGCTTAAATATCCACCAATGACACGAGTTCACAGTTTTAGCTAATATTTTTATTTTATATTCATCCATCCAATATTCTGTACAATTTGCATTTAACGGTATTATTATAAAATCATACTCCCTTCATCTGCCAAAAGTTGACTAATTTGTTTTGACAATTTTACAGTATTTAATCTATAGTTTTTTTTTCATAAATGTTCAGACATTGAAAATTTGAGTCATAAATTGATGATGCATGTTATTAAACTGAGTGCAAGGAGACATAAGTGAATGAAATCCAGAAGATGTAAGACCACCCCTTGATGCAATAGCATTCCTGAATTTGAACGTAGAAGAGAATCTGGAATAGAGTGTGCATCACTTATTGGTGTTGAATGCCTCAGAGGATTCATTTTTCAGAATGCAATGAAGGCAGGTGCTTATTTAAAGTTGCCATCTTTAATTTTTCCATTTTAACTCCTCTATATATGAATCTTGAAGTTGCATCATCTCTTGTGCTTAAATTCTAAAATGTTAAATATAGTCCGGAAAACATGTTTTTGATTAAGGGCTCATTTGGTTGGTGCGAAGCCAGTGGCTTAAGTCATTGACTTCGCACTTATATGAATTTTTTTATAATTTATCAACTAAATTGATATCTCTTATGATTAAAACCTTGTAATTCAGCCTTAATTGAGTAAATTTATTATTTTGAAGTATTTATTCATCAAATATTTGGATAAATTAAAAATATTTTTGGCTTAAGTCATTGGCTTCGCACCAACCAAATGAGCTCCGAAGTCCTTATGAACTAGAAACTCTGGATATCCCTTTCTGACAAAAACGCTTGAACAGGAGGGTGTATGCAGTTGTGGTTGAGCGCCAGAAAAGTGATGAGGAACTATGAGGTCGTCATTCTGGTAGACATTGAATTGTTGTTTCGGCTACAAAAGTTGCAGATTGAAGGCTAAGAATTGCTTGATACCCTTCACTGTAGTACCATGAGGTATATGTATCAGATCCTGCTTGTGTTGTCCTTGCTGAGAGTGTACTGGATTATGTTACAGTAATACTAGTTTTTTGCCCAATGTGTGTTTCAAAGACTTAAAACCACAGTGGTTGTATGCAAAAATTCTTCGAGGCAATATGCATTTGCCACTTCCAAGTTCCAATGGCGGCCCGATGTTGGTCATTATCATAACTCAATCCATCTGGTGCTTTCGTAGCATATATGGTTAGTATTATCTTTGTGACGGGTTCAAATAATCATATATGGTATGTAAACATGTCAAGAAAAACTCCTCCAGAACTCAAACCCGGCATGGTGGAAAACAATGTTATTGCCACAAAAAGTTAAAACAAATAATGAGAATAAAGCCCCTGTGTGCCATAAAAAAGAAGTGACAAACAATGGAGAGTGGGGAAAGGAGGCATTGCAACAACAGACTATGATTAATACAAGGAAAATTTGCTGAAAATTGGAATAAAGCAACGGGGCACTTACTTCATCACAAAACCACCTGCAAGAAAAAAACATTAAAACAGATTAAAAAACAAAGAAACATAATCACAAAGGCATAGCAAAAAAGAAGCGAAAATTAAACATCAAGAAAGCTGAATAAAAAGAAACCTGAGGCGTGATGCTTTAAAGCCACGAGTCTATCAATGTTGTTGCTCCCTTCAATGTTTATCATTTGATCTGTGCTGCTTTATACTGGCACCTCTTCAACCGTCTCAATTGGTTCTGGCTTATGACTGGAAACGGACGTCCTGAAGGCCAGTCCCCTTGTTCGTCAATTCGTCACCTCCCATTGTCGAAACCTGCTCGTCCGCACTGATACTCCAAATTGAGGGCTTCACGTCATGGAGGACTTAAACAATGGAGGTTTCCAGGTCGTTTGAAGCAGAAGAAGTCACAAGAGAATGGGGTCAGGGAAGAGGAAGAGGGTCCTTGAAAACAGGAGTCAAGAACACTACAAAATGGAAAAGAATAAAATTACGTACGAGTGTGGAATAGAAAGAAAATGGAGAGAAAATGAATTAAATAAACGGTAAGAGAGAAAACAGATTGCAATTAAATTTGTATTAATTACTCATTTAACAATCTTTCCATTTAGTAGACATAGTTTTATGATATGGTGTATTGTGAGCGGTACACCACACAAGCATATAACATCTAAAGAAGAAGAAAAATGTATTCACACATGTGGCGCACTGTATAATCAATATTCACTGTTTTTTTAATTGCTGACAAATCTGTCCTGAATATGATTCTGTTTTATATAATACTAGTAGTAGATAATAATTTTTTAGGGCAAAACAGCTTAGTATTACTTCAACAAAAATAATACAAGTCAAGAGTATCCAAATAATGAACGATTAAATTCCTAAACATTCAAACCAAAAGAGTAAAAATATCCAAAAAACATTTTAAAAGACAGAAATAGCTAAGCGCATACTATAGCAGTAACTCCAGCAAGCGAAACGAACCTCCAAATTAGCCATCAAATAGCTCGATAAAGCATATATTTTGTCATGAAGTAATATAGATCCAAGATTTCGATCTCAATCTCAATCTCAATCTCAATCATGACAAACCATCGTAACTGCTCAAGAGTTAAGCGTTGTCTCATCATGATCATGCAAAGAGAGGTGGACCTGCTAAACCAAGAGAAGCAAGTCAACCAATAGAAAACCAAACGAGTCCGAAACTTCATGGGAACCAACCAAAAACTAAAGCAAAATTCCGAAAAAAGAACCCAAAACCGCAAAAGGGAGTACGAGGTTGGTTAAAAGCCAAGACCATTTCCAAACCTGAAACTTAGTGCTTCAGGCTAGACAAGAATTCCCCATGCCCCACCAAACATTGACCACCTGCCTCAGCCATACTGCGCCTAGGCATGACAATGGGCCGGTTAAACCATGGTAACCCTTAAACCATGACCACCAACCACAGTTTTTTTAGTATTCGCGGTATACGGTTTTACGTGTCTCGGTTATAAGTTCATATCCACAACCGTTAACCACGGATATCCACAGTTAACGGTTTTACGTGTCTCGGTTATAAGTTCATATCCACAACCGTTAACCACGGATATCCACGGTTAACGGTTCATTCGCGGTTATTTAGATGAGAACTTGATATTATTTAAATATCATAAATAAATCCATAAATTCAACATAAATATCAAAACAACATTTTAAACATCCAAACATAAATACATAAATTCAACATAAACATAAAAAGAACATTCATGGTAGTTTAAATATATATAAACCAAAATATCCAAACGTGCAAGATTGTCATCTTCATTTTGTTGATATGCATGACTTCTGCTGCAAAATTGTTAATGAGAGATGCGAGTCTGAAAGTGAGACGAGTGATGACTAATGAACTGATGAATGATGATGAGTGGATCTTTCTGAGCTGAGAGTCTGAGACTTGAGTTGTGTATGTGAGTTAAAAGTTGTTAATGGGTTAGGCTTGGGACTTGAGCTTCAACCATGAGGCCGTGAGTAACTTATGAGTTATGAGTGAGAGATGAATTTGATATTTAAGTTGGGTTTGGTCCATGAGATTTTAATTAGGAGGTGGATTAGTGGTTATCCGTCAATCCGCGGATAATGGTTATCTGAGGTCCAGATATCCCTAAACCATAACTACGACTATTAATCTGACGGTTATAAAAAAATCACAACCGCGCGCTGCGATTTTACCATAAATGATCGGTTAAGTTAGCTGTTCTTATCCATCCCGCTGCTGCTGTCATGCCTAGCTGCGCCTACCCGCTCCAATCGCCCGAACTCTAATAGAGACCAGCCAACAGCCTCCTTCAGCACCCTCTCAGAAAAACCGGCTGTGGGAAGATGCCGACATTGTCAAGTCCAGAGGCGCTATGATGAGTATCGCAGTAACAAACGTACGCAGCCCGGGCCTCTTCGATGAGAGCCACCGAGCACATCGGCAGCCAAAGCCTCACACCACCATCGAACAGATTGAGAGGAGTCGCCAACCAATTGAGAAGCGCCCGGAATCAGAGGCGGGCTCCAGCGAACCGCCGCAGCGAGGACTCCGACCGCTGTCAGTGCGGCGCAGAAATCCGTCAAGTCTGCAAGCCTTCAACCTTGCGGACCCACCTATCAAAGCAAACAGAGCATCGATCGCCAAAGATTTAAAAGCGAGCGGCGGGCCTTGCGACGGGAAAAGAAACCGGAAGCCAGTAGGAGGAAGGCGGACGATGGCGGCGCAAGGCCCTGTCCAGCGGCGCCTAACTCTAGGAGATCTCATCTCGAGAAGTTCAAGTTACAATAATAACCTATTAACGTGTTACCCGAGTGAATTTGACTGTAATTTACCGACACAGATAAATATACGTTTAAAATTAGTATTTTTAATTACATGGGGAATGAACTCTCAAAATTTTAATCACTTAAATGACTTAATCAAATTGATTTTAAGTAAAAATGACTTAGACAACTTAATTCATTGGATCATTTGTTTTATTGAAATTGAGAATTCACTCTCAATTTAAATAAAATTTATTATATATATTTATAGGTTTGGTAAATTAAATACAAATTCTTCACATATAAGTTGAACTTAAGTTGGGCCCGGTGAGTTCCCATTAACAGACATTAGAGGCCCAAATTAATCCAACATAAACAGGTGGACGTCCAGTTTTGTAGGCCTTGATTGGCCCATTTAAAAGGATTCCGTATGCCTCAAAAGTAGTCCACCAATTATCCAGGTCCTACCATTTTCAAAATCTGACCATCCCAATATAGCCCAGAAGCCCACAATTGTTATTCAAATCTAGGGCGCTGGGTTTCCAAAAGGGGGATCTTCTAAAAACAGTCAGGGTGTGTTTGGTTGGAGGATAAAGAGGGATGGGATAATTTTAATCCCATTCTCTCTTTAATCCCTCGTTTGGTCTTGTCGAGATGGGATAATTGTTATCGTTTAGCATTTTTATCCCATAAAAATGGGATTAAATAATACCTCACCCACCAATGGATAAGGAGGGATGAGATAAAAAAAAAAGAAGAAAGAAATTTGAGGTATGACAAATTTATTTGATATAATCTCCAATCACTGTCATAAATAATCTCATCCAATCCTGTCATAGATAATCCCAGCCTTAATCATCCCATTTTTATCACTTATAAACGAGCAAAGAAGAAGAAATTGCCTTAAACGTGAAAAGCCCATCCCATACTATTTATTGGCCTGGCCTGGCCACAAACAAACGATCTCCTTTTGGATCCTTTCAATTCATACCTCAAGTCAACAACGCAGTCAGTAGAGAATAGAGAAAAATAGATACGGGCACCTAACTGTCTATCGCTAGCATCCTATGGCTATGGGTGAATGAATGAATTCCCTACCAGATCTCATTACTTCTTGAAAAATAATAATTCTAAATTGCAATACTCATTTGACTGGTAAAGGCGGGACATGTCTTTGGTTCAATACTCCCATTAAAAATTTATACACATCCTCCTCCTACTTACTAGCTACCTGCTTATTTGCAAATACTATAGTATTATTTTTATTTACCAAATGCTATTTTTGTGGAATTACTAGTGGTAATTATTTAATTTTTGGTTAATTAAAGGAATTAATTAAGCGAGGCTACTAATTAATTACGTCGACTAGCTAGCTAGTACTTACTGATCCAGCTGCTATATATAGTTATTAACATGGTGGTTGATGAGAGTGATGCAACAACAATAATTGTCTATGAATGAGAGATCGAGTTTGGCTCCATAGCCTTCGCGCCTGCACGTCATCATTCGCAAGCTCCGAGCACTCGCTCTCATTGCAGTCTGCAAAATACTTCCCACTTTCACCCTCTGCTCTTGGGCTCAAAGCCACATAGCATGTCGTCGCCGCACCCTGAGGTGTAGATTTTAGGAACTTAGAAGCCACGAAGAAGAGAGAATCGGTGAGGAAGCCCTTGTGTGCTCTCATGATACCGGTTTTCACGATGCCTGGATGGACGGCGTTTATGGTTACATTCGCATTCCTTGCCTGCAACCATTCATTCATTCGGAAATATTTATGTATGTATGTATGTATGAAACCTCGAGGACTAATTAATTAATGGTTGGAGAGAATTTCAGGGGGGCTTTTCGTGAGTATCGTACAGTTAGTTGGTGGCCCTCCTCACCTTTAGTTGTCTGGCAATTTCCTTGGCGTGCAGTATGGTGGCTACCTTCGATTGCGCATATGCACGTGTGCCATTATAGCTGCGTAAAAAAGGTCAAAAGCATTAATTGTTAGTGCAATTTATTTACTATACTAGTATATATCCCTGTCTCATTTGCATGGATTCAATTTAATTAAACAATTATTTCTAGTTTAGTTTTCTATAAATTTCGGTATATGTAAGGTTACAAATGTCAAAACAAAATTGAAAATTTCGATACACTTTTGAAAATTATTATAGGAATAGAATTCATGGAAAACTTCAAACAGAAATTAAATGCTAAGGAATCCCTAAGTAGGAAAAAAAATAACTGTATATATACTATTAGTACTTATTAACACCTGAAAATATGAACTGCTTTTTAGAGCCACATATGTAAAAGTAGTAGGCTAGCCAAAGTAGGAGGACGCATGCAGATGTCCTTTTTCCTTATTGTCTTTTAAAACTTATTTACCCAAGGAAATGTGGGTACATAATACATTGTACAATCCACAACTATTCCCTACCTAGCTAGCTAGGTAGGTTGTGTTCTACCTGAAATTTTTGACAATAGAATGGCAAATATTTAATTATAAGAATAGGAGGGAAAGTTAGGAGTAGAAAAGTTTTTGAAGAATGTGTAAATTTGGTTAATAGTTATTGTTCTGTTATTGTTTTTTATGGCAACATCTTTTTTAAATTGTTTTTACGTTTCAAAAAAGCGTAATTTTTTATGTTTAGCAGTAGTTATCTGATATTAATTATTAAAAAATTATCTAAAATATTAAAACTACATAAAAGAATTATTACCAAACGAAACTAGGAACTAGCTAGCACATGAATAAAACAAGATAGAGAGAAGGGCGATCGAGTAGTACAGTAGTGACTTACTTCTCAGGGGTGAGCATCTGCCTGAAGCAAAAGGCATCTCTTTTCACCCAGTTGTGGATCACTGATGAAAGGTTTATAATTCTCCCTTGGATTCCAGATTCATCTGATGTTTCTATCATTTTGTCTAGTAGCATTTCCGTTAACAAATAATGTCCTGAACCATATATACATTACATATATATTAACCGCGCCAATTAATCAATTATAAGAACAAATTAATATTCGTAGAATTAATTAATAAAACGTGATCAGTGGTAATTAATTCTGTTGATGTACATGCACGCGCGTGAGGTTAAGTAATTACCAAGGTAATTGGTGGCAAATGTGATCTCAATTTTATCTTCGGAGAACTCCAAATTGGGAGAGTATATTCCTGCATTATTTCTATATATATATATATATATAGATACAGAAAAGGGAAGTTAATTAATCACAAAAATTAATTAATTACTTATAACTTATCGCGCACGTAGATCGATGTTAATTACTACTTATAATAGTACTAGCTATGTAGCTAGTATATTGATTACTACTCCTTAATTAAGTAGATGCATGCAGAGATGAATGGAATAGACATACATACATACATACGTACATGAGGATGTGGAGGGGCAGGTTTAAAGAGAGGAAGTGGGAAGCGAAAGCAGCGACGGAAGGCAAGGAAGTGAGGTCGATTTGTGCGAGAATGATGCGAGCGTGTGGGGTCTCTTTCTCAATCTCCTCCTTCACACGTGCGGCTTTCCGGAGGTCCCTCGCCGGAATTACCAGTCTCACCCCTCTCTTCGCCAGCACCCGAGCCGTCTCGGCTCCAATCCCAGAAGTCGCCCCTACGTAGGAGGAGGAGTATTCTTTAATCAACAAGCTAGGTAGCTAGAGGAAGGAAGGAAGGACGGAAGGAAGGAAGTGGGGTACTCTACTCTCTCCTCTCCTGGTAGCTAGCTAGCTATATATGTAGCTAGTTGGATTGGGAATTAATTAAAAAATTGTTGATCAGGTGAGTTAATGTTCAAATTAATTAACCTTAATTTTCGATCGGGCAGGCAATGCAAAATGGCTAGTATATTATATTCCTAGTTAATTAATTCCCCATAGAATAGAAGAGACAAATTCATAGTATCTGTCTGATTTCGATCGATTTGCTGTCAGCTGCCAGGGCAGGCACAACACAAGAAGCACCCACCAGACCACTCCCTAGCTACTGGAGTAGTACCAGTAAGTACTCCACCATGCATGCACTATATATATAGAGGTAAAGAAAAGGGAAACCATATATATATATATATTGATCGATCATCTGCAGGTAAGGTAATTAATTACTACTAGGAGGTATGGATGGATGTGTGGTAGTTTACTTACCGGTGACAATGGCAGTCAGATGAGAGGTGCAAGAAGTAGTAGTATGGGTCACCACCACCTGTTGAGCGGTTGTCTTGGAGCCATAGCCGCTTGGGCCGGCCACTCCTGCCAAGTACCTTAACGTTTGCTTCATATACGTACCTCGCTACCTGCCTAGTATTATACTACTACTACTACTACTACTACCGCTACTATCACAGCTAGCGCGAATGCAGTTCCAGCAGCCTCAGCCTCAGCTAAGTAACAAAGGTGCTCAACAATATCCCAGACGAGACGAGACTAGAGAATACTAATAAGTAGTATTGTGCACCTTAATTTTGCTTAAGTAATTTATAGACACACACACACACACGTCCGTGGAGTGGCGTGGCGTGGCGTCCACCAAAAGAAGTTAACTTAGGACATGACGATGGAGGACGTTATATAATTTCTGGCTCTCCCCTCACACTTGGTTTGCTTATTTATATAATATATCCGATGATCAAATCCCCACCTCGGTGCTCCAACCATGCGTCATTAACCCTGGTTAATTAATTACATAATCGCCACCAATCTTTTGGGATAGGTTTGGGAACCTACGAGGAACTCGAGGGTTCGTTACTACAAAAATAATAATTTTCTACCTCGGTCTACAGTAAATTTCTATTTTTGTATTCACTTGATTTAAATTTTAGTTTTTGAAAAAAAAATAGTTAGAAGGGATCACATGAATCACTAATAACTCGCATGATTAAACAAAAAAACAACAACAATAATAACAAAAAAGTTTAATTACAACATTCATTTCGGAAATTGTTGCGATTAATACGAAAATAAGCGAACGATCGATGGCGGGGCGGCTCCTTGATGAGCGGCGAAAGGCCCAATTGTATTTATGCACTCTGTGATTTTTTGTGTGTTGATGGTTCCTTGCTCGTCTCTGCCTTCGATTATTTGTAGTAGGAGTTCAGAGCAGTTTCCTTCGCCCACGACGCCTCCAACCGCTTGATCGTGGGAGTGGAGCGTGAATCCGGTCCGCTTTTGTCGCCGGCGAAATTCTCGGCCTCCACAACGTCTCTCTGCGCAAAACACAAGTTAAAAGGGAGAGTTACCGAGTTAGCCCACAATATTTTTTATAACGTTCAAAATAGTCCTCGACATTGTCTAATTTTCAATTTTAATCACGAGTTTTTCTAAGAGGACAAAATTTGAGTGTCAACATTTATGAGAAATGAAGCAAAAGCAAATTATGATAAGAACCTTCTTATTGAGTTGAATAAAACACTGTATCATTGAATAGCGGAAACCTTCCCGCTATTCGAGGCTAGGAACCTTCCTTGCCCCCAGGATGTGAGGTCGAGACTTTTTAATTGCCCCAAAAATATTACTAGGTAGAGAACTTTCTCTTTGCCACCTAGTTTTCGGGTTGCGACATCAAATTGCTTTTCTTATGTCACCCTATATCCTGTTTTATAGATGCATCTTGGATGGACCAATCCGTGATGCTTCCTTTTCGTTCTGTTCATGATCTTCTTCGATTGGCCATCTTCTCCATATCTTGAATTTAGGCTTTTAGGCTTCCCATCCCTCTCCGTTCTCGCCACCGAACTCGAGCCCTATTAGAGTTTGCGATTGTTTCTCACAAATTAATTAACTACTCGCCTAGTCTACCTACCTACCTCATGATCACTTCAATTATAGTTCTCCCTCTTCTCAACTAATGCGTTCTCACAACATCAAAATATTTTTATTTCAAATGAAATGACTTTTGTAAATTTCGTTTTATTTTAGTCTACTTCTACCCTTACAATGCACTCGCTCAAAGGATCTAGGGGATGGGTCGGGACTTAGGAGGGATTAAAATGGATTTGAAAAGAGGTAATGATTGAAGTTTATATAAAATGAGTTAATAATAAAAAATAATCTTAATAATTTACACACAAAAACAAAAAAAAAACTAAAAGAAACAACACAATTTAGATGAGAAAGGATATATTTTTAACGTGTATTGCTCACTTCTTTTGTTTCGCCCATCAATTCGTTGGTTGGTTCAGACATGATTAGATGATGAGATCGAGACCACCTTGTTGCCTCCCTGCAAGCTCCATCCACTGTCACGTTTAATTACAACATTCATTTAATTAATACTATAAATTTATCAAAAAAAAAGTTATGATCACTGTATCATAGACTTTTTAATACATTACCCTATAATAGAATATGGAATGGAATTTAGGCTTCCCATCCCTCTCTGTTCTCGCCGCTGAACTCGAGCCCTATTAGAGTTTGCGATTGTTTCTCATGCCGATCCGATCTTTCTCTGCTTGCGCTGCGTGGCAGAAAATTTGCATGTCTTGTGGCTCGGTTCCGTGGATCTTGTGTCCAAGACGTGATGGTTTTGGTAATTATAAATATAAGTGCATGTCGGTGGAGCGCTGAGTCGGGGCTCCATCATCGGCGAGTGGGTCGCTATCACAGCAGGTCGCCGGCACGAGTCATTCGGTGGAGAAGGGTCGCCATTGTTTGCTTTCAGTGGCGTCGTTGGCGCTTCACCGTCGGCAATGGTGTTTTGCGCTCGCGTGGAGGTGGGCTTGGGACTCTCTCCGATGACTCAAAGCTCGCTCATTGGTGAACGGGATTCAGGCTGAGCTGGGTCCAATTCAAATCCCGGCCTCGTCTCTCTTCTTGTTTCCGGCGATGGACCAATGAAGAACCTTTGTTTTGAAGCTGCCTCCCCGCTTTCTTCTGGTAACAACCGAGTGGGAGCAACAGAAAAGGGCACTTCGCCTCGAACCTGGACATGGCTAGGGTCAGTTCCTTCTACGGTAGATATGCTTGGAAAAGGTTCAGGAGGTTTTTTGTGTTATTTGGTTTTTCTGTGTGTGAGACTAACTTGGAGGGTTTCCTGGGTTGATGTAATAAATTGTGGGTGTCAATGGAGAATGAACGGTTCTGGTGGAGAGGTGAAAGTGGGAGGAGAGAATGCTAGCGGAGGTTGCAACCAAGTATGATTCGGCAGGTCTGTGGATGGCCTGCAGGGAGAAATGCAGGCGGCGGCAGGGAGTAACGAGGGCTCTCCCTGATTGGAGCAGTGAGAGACTGACCTCGAGTGGTTGGGATGCGAAGTCTAGCCCAACCATTCGTAGTTTATCCTGGACATGGGACGACCAATGGATGGTGACACTTGGCTGGCGTTGGATTTGGTTCATACAGGTGCGGTTTGATGTTTTCTATTGCTTTTCGGGAGACCTTGCAGGAAACAAGCTCTTTCGGACATGCTTGGCGTGGCTTCAGTAGAGGGGGACGGTAGCCTCGTTCTCTAACTTAAATGATGCAGATTTATGGATCCTTGAATCAAGCCTTATGACAGTTTGAAAGCACTTGCGAAGATCAACTTCTCCTGAGGATTTTTATCGTTTGTCAACTTTATCTTTCTATCATTCTGGTTTTCCTACTATCTTTTATTGCTATAGACTTCTTATGGTTATTATTCTTTTGTACTTTATTTTTAGTAGCCTTAAACTATTGGGGATTTAGGATTAATTTTGCACAAGTAGTTCTCGGGATATTAGTCCTGATTAGTTTGTTCATTATGCTACTCTTAGGTTTATGCTCATGTTAGGCTAAGAGCATTGTTATCGTTCAGGGCTTTGTCCCTGTTTAGGTTATTATCGACATTAACCGTTAAAAATTGAATGAATCCATTCCTCGTCAAAAAAGAAATACTATAATTTTTTTTTAAATAATTCTTTGATCAAATCATCTGTTTAAAACATAATAATATATAGGTAATTGGAAAAAAACACCTCTTCCCAAACAGACACTATAGTTGTGTTCATTTCTACTCCCTCCGTCCCAAAAATAACGTAACAGTTGACTTTTAATGTCAATTTGACTTCAATTTATCTATATTATTTTTAAATGGAAAAAAATCAAAAAATACATTAATAAAGTTAAGACATCAAATTTTTAGTTGTATATAAATGTTTCAAATTTCTAATTTGAATTACTAGATAAATAAAATTATAGATTAAATGTTAAAAAATAATGTTACATTACTTTTACTTTTGGGACGATGAAGTATAAAATAAAAAATAAAATCTCAACCTATTTAATCATGAATCGATATATCCTATAGCTAGCTTCAATTTTGTTTTGTTTTTTGTTTTTCTGTTACAGCTTTCACGCTCGCCTCACGAATTGTCAGTGGAATCCACGGGACCGGCCGGAGCGGTCCATGCATATATGTGGACCTCAATCCTCTCTGTCCATCTCTACTTGCATACATATGGTAATTTTAAAGCAGCTTCATGAGTATATATATTTCTTCTTCTTCTTTTCACTAGCCAAGAATTTTCCAAAAACTAAAATAAAAATTCTTAAGTTCGCTAAGACGACACATGATTCTCCCCCTAACCGATGTCTTTATTTCTTGAGGACTCTAGCAATAATGCACTCCCTCCGTCCCCGAAAGATTGGTAGATTTGTTTGGACACGGAGATTAAGGTGAATGTAAGATGTTTGTATATGTTTACTTAATTGCCCCTTATTTGAGAGTACACAAAAAACGAGGTAGAAAAAGTAAAAATAAAGTGAGGATAGTTTAGTAACTTTGAGAGAGAAGTTTCCTTTTAAGGAAAGTGATCAATTTTTCTGGGACAACCCAAAAAGGAAATGTGTACAATTTTTCAGGGACGGATGAAGTATATTTTTTTTGCACAGAACTTTGAACTTTCACAAAGTGATTAGATTAATATTACTTCTCAAAAGTTTAGCGGCAATGTTTATATAAGTTGCTACATAAGATTTTAGAAGCAGAATGACTAATCTTATAATATGGACCGTTTTCTGTAAATTTAGAGAAGTTCAAATTATTAAAGACCTATTATTGTAATTTTTTAACTTAATTAATTAGCAAAATGTATATATTTAAAATTTAAATGAATTCTAATTAATTTTTATAAGCATAAATCTTATATTGATTATTAATTTCACTATCAGACAGAATTCGAAGAATGAATTCAACGATGTATTATTCTACCCGTGTTTCGCCACGGGTCTCTAACTATCATTTATCGACCATAAATCAGTTTGATTGTAATGCAAAAAATAAAGATTGCAGAAATCATATGTACAAAACTTCGGAGACAATATTCAAAAGAACAAAAAAATGTACACCAAAAGAGAGTTAGCCTCTCAACAAACAAAAGAGAACAAAACAAAAATGTTATTTCATCCCATAACATATAAAGAAAGAACCTAGCTAATCATATCATATTGAATTTTGTTTCATTTATTATTATTATTAGTATTATTTACCAATTTCATCATTGTCATTCGAGAGAAGCAAAGTGAAATTAATTGTAATATGTATAAAGTAAGAATATCATATAACTATTGATCCTTATCAAGTCATGTTTCTAAATGTGTGTATAATATATATATATATATATATATATATTTGATAATTGTGCATTATCGGTATATAATTATCATCATTTCACGTGCTTTATCGATAATTATGTTAGTACTTAGTATGAGCGCAAACGTTTTTATAGGTAATCCATGATGGATGCAAAAGCAACCCTGTTAATCATCACCTAGGTGATATTTCACCCACTAGTCGAAATAGCTCATTTACAAGATAATTTTGAAGTCCAAGCTCAATTAATTAAACAATTAAATATCTATCTCTCATTTTTCAAGTGCTCTAGGTGGGTGAAAATTCACCCGGGTGATAAATAACATTGACGATGCAAAAGGGGTGCAAAATGACCATTTTTTGACAAAAAAGCACCGGGAAATGAAGTCGGGGACCATTTCAATCATACTGGAAAACATCAAGGAAAATGGAGAAAAAAGGTCTGGCGGCACCCAGGTGACCCATTGTCCAAAGGTCGGGCGATCGCCCAGACGAGGAAAATCCTACGATGGATTCCAGGTGACCAGGTGAGAGTCATGCGACCAAATGCCAAAAGTCAGGTGGTCGCGTCGACCCAGATTTCACCATGCATGAGGCCGGGCGAGAGTCAAGCGGCCTAAGCACTTTTGTCAGGCGGTCGCCTGGACGAAATTTTTTAGCATTAATCTCATCTTCTTTTCTCCCGAAAATGAGACTTTAAATGACCTTTTTTCCACATCTCTTCACAACTCCTCGACTTTAGACATGCTTTGAACCCATCTAGGTTTCTTGAGCTCTCTTTTCTCATTTATCTTTCTGAACTACGAATTTGTGGCTTTTTTTGAAGGACTTGAAGACAATTTTCTAGCTTCTTACTTTCTCTTTAATTTCTACTTTCATTTTTTTCATAATTGTTGTGAATTTCGTTAATAGATTGATTATTGATTAGTTTATCATCCCTAGGGCTAGTTAGCATGTTGTTGTGTTGTTGGATGACTTAGAGTTGTTTGGTTGTTGATTATGCATGGTTAGTAACATTTTATTGGGATTAAAGAATGTAGAGTTAGAGTAGAAGACCAAGTACTCTATTATGTTTACCAAGTGTTCGATGAAATGTTTGAAAGAACATTTTGTTGAATTGATCAAAGAAAATTGGTTAGATACTCTAGGAATATTTGAAAAGGTAATCTAGGGTGTTAGGAGACATCAATTGGCTAAACTTAGTGCCTCCATAGTTGATGCAAGTGAAGAGATTATACTTGATCTTCTATGGAGAGGATGATTCTAACTTAAGAGATTAAGAACTTGTTAATTATCTAACTCCTCTAACTTGTCATATATCACGACCAAACACTCTATCTAGCAATCTCAACTCTAATCACCCCTAAGGAACATTTATTTTTCATACTTGTTTCTTGCATTGCATCCTAGTTCTAGTTGCATTAGTGATAGAAGTATACTTAGTTAATTTCGATTAATCATCCATCTTATCACTAGACCCTAAATTCTAAAACAACAAAAATATTGCATTTAACTAAAACTCATGAATTGCATTACAATCTCTTGAGTTCGACCCCACTCACCCTACTACGTACAATCGCACACCTTGCACTTGAGGTTGAATGAGTTTTATTACTTGATATCGAACTTAATCTATACACATGTGAAACACCTGTCAATATATAATTTTTATGTTTAATATATTATGAATGTTATATATGCAATATGGAGTAACAAACAAACAATAAAAGACTTATACTCCTATAAATAACAAACAATTTTTTTAAAAAAAGAAATAAAAAAGATAAGATCACATTTTTAACTCAATCTTACAAGACCCTACAAAACACTCAATTAAATATTTATTAAGTTTCTAATTGTTACATATATATAAATGTAATAATGCATATAATATGATGTGTATATATAATTGTAAAAAGGGAAAAAACCAAAAAAAAATCATATATGTATAGATATTTATAAAAATAAAATAAAGAAAAAGAAAAAGAAAACACTTATGTTATATAATTAGAAAACAAAAGAAAGACTAAAAAATACTATAATGTGTATATATAATTAGGAAAAAAGAAACAGACTAAAATATACTATCATATATTTTGTATAGATATGTATAATTAACAAATAAAAAATATATAGAAAAACAAAAGAAAGACTAAAATACTATATATATATATATGATAATAAAAAACAATTATGATAAAAAAAAGTAGATTTAGCTAGAAATATATTATTAGAAAAAAATAAAAAAACAAAAATATAGTATCATATATTATGTATAGATATGTATAATTAACAAATAAAACATAAAGAAAAACAAAAGAAAGACTAAACCAATATGTGTGTATGATAATAAAAAAAAGAAAGATAAACAATAAAATAAAAGAAGTGGATTTAGCTAGACTACCCTACACACCACATCTTAAAAAAAGCATAATTTATTATTTATCTTAGTTGGCATCTTACTTAGCAAGGCCAAGGTTTATAAATGTATATAGATATAACGAGGTACTATGTTACCCGTACTTCGTCATAAGTGCTTAACTATCCTTCATCAACCCTAAGCAGTGGCGGATCTAGAGTGTAAAATCAAGATGAGCGGAAAATGGAAAAAACACTCAATAATAGATAAAACTTTTTACAAGTGAGAATACAATTTTAACATATTATTCATAATGAATTCGATAAAATATATATAAGAATTGTAAATCAAAATACAAAATTGAAAGAAATTTAAGCTTTAATGGTGATAGAGAAGGGTTGGTGATGATTGATGATACTACGTCTGCTTAAATATGGGATTGGATGCATATTTAAGGATTGGGTTGGGCTAAGGGTTGTTAATTTTCTTTTTTTGGGTTGGGTTATAAATGGGTATAGATTTTTGGGCCAAATTATTCGTATGGATGATCCGCCTCTTACCCTAAATCAATTAGATTATAATACAAAAAATAAAGAATGAGAAAACTATAAGTACGAAACTTCGTGTAAAATATGTAAAAGAATAAAAAATGATTACTAAAAGCGAGTTAGTCCCTCAATAAATAAAAGAGAACAAAAAAATGTTATTTCATCACATCACATCTAAAGAAAAAACATAATTACTATAAAAATAAAATTAAAGGTAAAAAGTGAGTTATCTTAACAAAAAGTATTAAGAAAAGAGAAAGAAAAGATAAAATATTGAAATATCTAAATTATAAGATTGGAAACATTTTGGGACCAATATGCAAAAGGAAAGAAAGTAAAAAATGGAATAAAATGAAGTTATCCTTTTAGCAAACAAAATTTTTAAAAAAATAAGAAAAAAAGAGCAAGATGATATAAAATTGAAAATATTTGGAATCAATATGCAAAATGAATGAAAGATAAAATGTTACAATGTCAAAATATAAGATTGAAAATATTTGGGTTCAATATGCAAAAGGAATGAAAATATGAGGTAAGAGAAAAATTTATAAATGTGATTGTTTAAGAATAGGTTGAAAGAAAAAAAAAGCAACATGTTAAAATCCTATTCCTCTAGCAAATGATTTTTTTTAAAAGAAAAATAAACAACAAAAGGTAAAATGTTAAAATGTCAAAATGTAAGATTGAAAATATTTTGGATCAATATGTGAAAGAAATGAAAGATAAAATGTTAAAATATAAGATTGAAAATATTTAGGTTTAATATGCAAAATTATTGAAACTATGAGGTAATATATGTAATTTATCCCCGAACTACACATCACCACAACTAAACTACACCCTACACCCAACCACACTCAACCCCAACTTCAATAACTGTTCATTACTGTTCATATATAGTTTGTAAATGTAATATATATAATATAATACACCACACCACATCTTAAAGAACGTTTAATTTACTATTTATCCTAGTTGGCAATGCTGCTTGATAAGGTTTATAAATATATATATATAGATATATAATATAATATAATGAAGTTGGATTTGGATTGACGATCTTTTTTTACCCTTTTGCAAGGGACGGTCGGGAAAAAGTTGGTTTGGAAGGTCACTGATTCACTGTAGAAATGCCCGTGGGGAAAAACAGCTTGCTAGCTCTTGATGATTCTCTTGATTAAAGGATGTTTGTCTCCACATATATTTTGTTTGCAAGCCATCTCACTCTCCATCGTAGATTTAAATGTAAGGTCATTTTCACACGTGTGCATGCTTCAAGAAAATGACTTAAAATAATTACTTACCACACGCCGTAATTATAAATGCTGTATGGTGACAAATAAATTGTACATATGCTCTCATGCATAATTTGTCTCCAGAGGAAAACTAATATATAACACAAGCAGCAAAGAAACGATATACTAGTGTGATGAAATGTATGAGAGCACCCCCTATTAGGCAATTACGCACATTGCTCACTTTACTTATAACTATAACATTTAATTTAAAACTTTTTTTCACAAAGAATTCTATCAGGTTTTTTCGAGACTACTATTTAAGTCTTGCTTTGATTCAATGCAATTCAGTTTAGGGCTTGCATCAGTGTTTCTCGTACTCAACATCTGGTATCAAAGCCGCTGCTCTTGAAACCTTGAGAAACTTGAAACTAAAAAAGTCATGGCGGAATCTGCAAGTTATGCTCAGCCCACCATACCAAAATTCGATGGTGACTATGAGCATTAGAGCATGCTCATTGTGAACTTGTTGCATTCCAAAGAGTTTTGGAGTGTGATTGATCCTGGATTCACGAAACCTTCCTCCAGAGAAGTTTTGACATAAACTCAGAAGAAGGCGTTGGATGATCTGAGGCTAAGAGACCTAAAAGCCAAAAACTACCTCTTCCAATCCATTGACAAGTCAATATTGAAGACCATTGCTGAGAAGGCCACTGACAGAGACCTCATCGCAAGTGTACGGTGATCGCAAGTAATAAATTTCGGTAAGTACCAGGTCAAACCATAGGAACTTGGATTTTTGTGTATTTGTATGTGATATACTACTTCTCTACACTACGGAATTGATTGATTAGTGATGATTAAACTTACATACATGAACAAGAATTAATTTGGCTAAATAACAAAAGCAATAAAGTTAGTGCAAGAAATAGAGTCACTACGTGGAGAGGAGGGCAATTACTGCGGCCCTCAATGCAGTTGGGCCATGGTAGTTACTGCGACGAGGGCCGCAGTGATTGCCGTAGTAAAAACGGCCGCAGTTTCTCGAGCATTGCGGTTGAGGCCGTGGTGCGTACTGCGGCCTCACCACGCAAGAGGCCGCGGTAACCATTTTCAATAATTGAAAAAAGGTGGATGAGTCTGGATGAATTATTTTCAATAATTTAAAAAAAGGTGGATGAATCCGGATAAATTATTTTCAATAATTTAAAAAAAGGTGGATGAATCCGGATAAAATTCATCCGGATTCATCCACCTTTTCCCAGAAATGCCCAGAACCCAGCGACCAAGGAGGAGCAAGTGGCGGTGGCGTCAGTGGAGCGGCGAAGAAGAAGAAGAAGGGAAATAACAGAAAGAAGAAGAGAGAAGGAAAAGAGAAAGAGAGAAGAAAAAAATGAAAGAAAGAAAGAAACGAAGAAGAAGAATAAGAAGAAGAAAACGGAAGATGTAGAAAGAAATAAGAAGAAGGAGATAGAGAGAAAGAAGATGGAGAATATGAAGATGGAGAATATGAAGATGAAGATGAAGGGAAATTGAGAAGATGAAGATTGGAGAGAAATGAAGTAGAAGATGAAGATGATGGAAAAAATGAAGGATGCGGCTAGTGAAGAAACCATAAAAATGGTTTAATGCGGCTTTACCGCGGCCATGTTTACTGCGGCCCTGGCCGCAGTAAAGGCTATTGCACCATCAACTACGTCAGTTTACTGCGTCTTTAGGTTTACTGCGGCCCAAACCGCAGTAAGGACCGCAGTAAGAATTGTCTTCCCCACGTAGTGAGTGATTAATTAACAATATGATTATACCAAATTATCTCTTTAGAAACATTTGTTCCACCTAGATTATGAGAATAACAATGTAAAAGCGCTTCCAAATATTGCTTGCATTTATGTAGGATAATCTATTGAGTCTAAACCCCTCTCTCAAGGTGTATTTAGAGATAAATTAGCAACAATCTCTTGTTCCCTAATTTAGTGTGCAAATAATCTATTATCCTCATAAAATAATCATGAATTCTTATTCTACAATTATTCTAGCATGGATTTCTCTTTGGTCTAATATGGTTCTCTCATCTCTAAGACCAAACCCATGTCACAAAATCCCTCTCTCAAAGTGTTTAATCAATAAACATAAAGTAATCCAAACATAAACATCCAAGCAATATTTATCAAACCCTAAAATCTAATACTCAGTCCAAACTTCACAAATTCCCAAGAGATAACAAGGAATTAGCTACTAAAAATGATGGAAAGCATAAATAGAGTAAGAATGACAAAACCCATATTCTTAAGAAATTGAAGATGAAATTGAGCCTCCAAGTGTTGAGATGAACAATCCCAAAAGCTGTAACTAAAACTAGGAATTAGAGCTTCTACAAATGGGAAAACTAGCTCTAATGTGATAGGCTTGTGAATCTTCTCCGTCTCGCTTCTACGTGCTCCGCTGCCATGCACAAATATGTGACGATCACCGTGTATAATTTTCAGGGCACAAAACTTCATCTTCTCCTAAAAGTTCATCCAATTTTCATTCTAGCCCATATTCTCTGCAAATTCATCAATTTCAATACATTGTGAGGGAAACTTTGTTCAAATTCATCCAATATTCACCATAAAATATAAGTAAATTTTCCCATCAACAGTCACTGCCAAACTACTGTGGGATTCATTGAAACTTGCTTCATTAATGAAGGGTTCAAACACTGTGACAATGAACAAACCTTGTTCACTAAGAAGGGGGTGGAGGTAAGATCATCATAGTAAGCTTATATGTGGATGATCTCATATTTACAGGTAATAATGAAGACATGCTTTGCAAATTTAAGGCTTCTATGATGAGAGAGTTTGATATGGAAGACCTGAGAAGAATGCATTACTTTCTAGGAATAGAGGTGCTGCAGACAGATGCTGGGATTTGCATATGTCAAAGAAAATATGCACTAGAGGTTTTGAACATATTTGGTATGATAGATGCCAATCCTGTCAATAACCCTATAGTTCTTGGAACAAAAATTGACAGAGATGCAGAAGGAGTTGTTGTAGATGAGACACGTTATAAACAACTTGTTGGAAGTTTAATGTACCTCAAAGCCACCAGACCTAATATCATGTTTGTGGTATGCTTGATGAGCCGTTTCATGGCTAGACCTACACATATGCATGCAGATAGGTAAAAGGGTGCCGAGGTATTTAAAGGGGACTGTGAACTTTGGAATACACTATAAGAAGAATGGAACAGAAGGGTCGGTTGCTTTCAGTGATAGTGATTATGCAGGGGATCTAGGGGATAGAAAGTCCACCAGTGGTTATGTTTTTATGTTGAATTCAGGTGCAGTTGCTTGGAACTCCAAGAAGCAACCCATTGTCACCCTTTCAATAACTGAGGCAGAGTTTGTGGCTGCAGCTCTCTGTGTATGTCAAGCAAATAGGTCAAGAGGATTCTGGAAGAGCTTGGAGAACAGAATATGGAATGCATACAAAAATCAAGTGTGACAACTCCTCAACAATTAAGCCGTCGAAGAATCCAATGTTGCATGGCTCCAGCAAGCACATTGACATCAAGCTGCTTGAGGAATCTGACCAAAGAAGGAGCCATTGCCATGGAACATTGCAGCACGAGCAACAACCAAATAGTTGATCTGATGACCAAAGCCTTGAAATTGGACACCTTTCTGAAGCTAAGAGATTTTCTTGGAGTATGGCCAGTAGATGATGTAATTAACTAGCTCCTAGTGCAGCAAGTTTAAGGGAATGAAATGTAGAATTAGGATTAGGAACCTTAAGCTGGTAGGATTAATAAGACTAGGTACGTGTTAGTGAGTATCACATTAGGAATAGGAGTCTTGCTTATGGCTTGCATCTTGTTTCTCGTACTCAACAAAGAATAATTTATATCCAATAAAATGAATGTTACTAGTTTCCATATATTTGTAATTTAGATTATTATTATTATTATTTTTTGACAGTTTGATCTTATCAGTCGCATAATACATAGCTATAATTAACTTTGATTCCATGAATATAATTTATAATTTCAAATTGAGGTTGAGTAAAAGGTGAAGGGAATTTGAAAATAAGAAGCAGGTGAGGCTTTTAAGGTAAGGTAAGGTAAGGTGATGAGTGTGAGGTAGGGATTTGGGGTGCTTGTGAGTCACGTCTGCCATGGGTATGTATGTATGTAGCACAGCACTAGGTAGCTGCTATTCATTGGGTTGGAGGAAAACATGAGGCGGGGTTTAATTTGATTGTGTTGGAGTATGAAGGGACCGAAAAGAGAGGCCTGAAATGGACTCCTCAACAATCAGAAATCCACAGGGTCCCATAAGTTTCCCAACATGCCAGCATCTCTCCTCATTTTTCATCCATTTGCCAACACCTTTTAGCTAGGTTTATTTACGTGTGTGTTGCCTCCATTTTCTTTTTCCATTTCTTTTCTTTTTCTTTTATTTCACTTGTGGCGTGCCATACAAAAAGGAAGAAAAGTGAGGCTTGATTGGAAAGACCCCCGGCCCCTTATGTTTATGTTCTTTTTCGATCAGATCAAATAAGTAAACTAATTAACCAAGTTCTAATAAAAACTGATTATGCATGTAATTGAATAACTATACCAGTAATTAGTAGATCGTAATTAGAGTATACATACATCACGATTGACGAGGAATCATGCACTCGGTCAAATGTAGTTGATTGCCGCTTAGGTTAGACGAACGGAGCGCAAAACTTGTCTTGGGTCACTTTGCAACTTTTTCGTTTGATTTTAACATTATTTTGGGATAACTTATTAATTATTATTTTTTTAGAAAATTGATCAATTATATTAATAATCAACAATTGTAACAGCTACATGTCAAACCGGCATGATGTTCAACGAACTAAAAAGCAACAAAAC
Organism: Stellera chamaejasme; assembly: GCA_024586325.1. Lineage (NCBI taxonomy): Eukaryota > Viridiplantae > Streptophyta > Magnoliopsida > Malvales > Thymelaeaceae > Stellera > Stellera chamaejasme. The sequence continues at coordinate 2,819,311 of CM044982.1, read as the reverse complement.
GGAAGAACAAAACTCTAACGAACAACAACATATAACCAGAAGCGAATACTACAGCAAGTAAAACAACGAACATTCAACAAGGCCACCAAAGGGTTTGAGAAAAGTAAGGAATGTCAAGATGAAGTAATATTCATCCGCGATCTGGACCTGACGCACCAAATTAGCTTAACACGAGCTAAACACCGTCTCATCGTGACTATGCACAAATAACCAAAAGAAGCATGGCAACCTTCAGAAGCAGATGCGAGTATGAAATAACATAAACACATCCAAAAAACTGAAACAAAAAACCAGAAAAAGAACCAAAATCCGCAGAAAGCAGTAGACGAGGATAGTCCAAAGCCAAATCCATTCCCAATCTAGAGACTCATGAAGCCAGGCACGACAAGCCCTCGCTCCGTCCTGCTAGTAATTGTAGAACCACGACTCCAGGTGCATACAACCAAACCGTACCGTTGAACCCAACTCCGCTTGAGACAAAACTAGCCACCCATTTTAGAGTCGCAGCGACCGGTGAACCACATACAATCAACGGCAAGTCCAATTGGTAAGACAAAACTCCTCGGTGAATCGATGAGTCTACCTTCCTCGACCAAGAGGCTACAATCGGCCCCTCATACCAGCAAAAGGCTGGATCAGACCACCGTATTCGGGCGAAGAAACTAGCTGCAGAATAAAACCAGTGACACGTGTCGGTTCCTCTGAGGAGTACCAAACCAATAGCGACTGTCGCAAAAAAATTGGGGTCGGTAAGCCCAAAACGCCAGATGCTGGAGTCACCGCTCTGAGACGAGTCAATGAGCAGAGGAGACAACACCAATGACCTCCACATGCGAAGAACCACGCCTGGTTGCCATGGATCAGCAGAGATCTAAGGCCTAAGCACCATGCACGATGCGATTTGGAAGATCGGTCAACGAGGCGAAGGCAAGGAGGAGTCGCAAGCCGCATTTCTTAATACGGTTTTGCCACATTTCTTAATGCAACTTACCGCAGCTTTAGCCGCATTACACATTTTCAAAAATTAAAAAAAAAACTGGATGAATCCGGATGAATTTGTTCATACAGATTCATCCTAAACCCAAAATTTTCCAGATTTCGGCAATGATAGGCGGTGGCGACGGTGAGTGAGCGGCATCGGTGGAGCTTTGACGATGGCGACTGCGGCGGTTAAATCAGTAGCGATAGAGAAGTGAAGAAGAAGGAGAAGGAGGAGGAGGAGGAGGAGGAGGAGGGGAGGAGGAGGGGAAGAAGAAAACGACGAATGTTTAATTTGATGGGGGACCTGAAACCCTAAATAGACGCTTAATGCGACTTTGGAAGCATTAAAAGCTGCATTATGGCTTTGAACCACAAAATAACGACTTTTGTTGTGGTTGGCCTTTAATGTTGAAACCTGATGGGAAGCAAAACAAAAGAACAAAAGAATGATGGCAAACACTGGCGCCAGCGCCAACAGTGCAAGGCCGGGCTTAGCAGTGCCAAACCCTAGGTTGTCTCATCCGAATGAGAGAAGTTGGGATAACTTATTAATAAATGAGATGGAAAGGTTATACTTAAATGCTAAATTAAACATCCTATCTGTAATTGCACTATATATATATATGTTAGACTCTATTTGATTGTTACTTACATTAGCCCACAAAGCACTTTTACAGGACATTGCCTTTTGTATCCTGAGCTACTGTACATTCAACTTATATGTTCCCTAATTTTACATCCCGCATTGAGTACATTGATCAGCATATATATACATGCATGTTCCCTAATATCCAGTTGAGTAATCATGCATCCAAATTAAGCCTAGCTACCACTGCTTTGTCGCTCATTCATCATAAGTTAGCTATATATTCCCACCATCCCACAAAGTTGTCAATTTTGTTTGATTGTTTCTGTGATTTTTTATAAATATTTTTATATATAAAATTGAATAATTTATATAAATATTATAATTTGTAATATAATTTTTTAAAATATATATTTTTAGAGTTTTTTCATATATATCTTATATTTAATCTGAGTCAAATACTCAAACATAAAATATCAAAATTAAAGTCTATAACATTTGTGAAACAGAACATACCGTATATATGACGTAAGACCGACAGCTAAAGATGTGAATCGATTCCCATAGTAATTTTGTAGAAACATTTAAAGCCAGCTAGCTAGGTCGCGACTTTGATGGTATGTAGCTAGGAAAGATATTCATGGCATAAACTATATGTAGCTAGCTAACTTCTTTCTGTAGGCAGGACTAGCAAGGATTACTCCTTTTTAGCTGCACTGTTTCCTCAACCTGAATTGATGCTTCCACCAAAAGCTATACCAAACCACTTACCTGCCTTTATACTCTGTCCCACCACCCCATGAAGATTATACTTTTTTTTCGTAATAATTAATTTATAATTTATTTTTATAAATTTAAAGACATGTAAATTTCAACATATATTTTTTATAATTTTCAATCTAAATTTTAAGATATTTTTTTTTGAATTTTTTTTCTCATTTATATTAATAAAATTTTGAGTCAAACATTACAACTTGAAACATTAAACTCAAACACAACAATCTTTACCGGATGGAGAGAGTATATCATCTAGGCTCAGCTCAACGTAGGGGAGAAAATAATTTTGGAAAATTTGGAGAATTGTGTTTTGATTGATGAATAAGATGTGTGTGAATGGAGAAATTTGAGAGAAATATTATTTTATAGAGAAATTACGGATTTAAAGTTGTTAAATGTATTGGAATTGAGAATTTTTTTTTTTGAGAAATTGGGAAGATGAATGGACACCAATTTTACCCATAACCCTAAAACTCACTATCATCAATTTCCAGTAGGTCTGTATATAAGCTAGTAGGCTTTCTTTTGAACTGCAAAAATTAAATTAATAGTAATAAGAAGAAAATGCACCCTCTATTAGCTATGCTTGAACCATCCATGGTTATACATGTTTATTAGACTTTGACTGAGTAATTTAACTCTCTTCTCTATAGAACTTGATGGAATAGGTATGAATGGTGCCAATTTAGCACAATTTTGACATTTTTTTTCTTCAGTAAACACATAAAATGACGTCGTTTTGATACCCTTTAACATTTTTTTGGTTTTAGTTTTATGCGGATAACATCCGGAAAAGCCCCCAAATGTTTTTAAAAAATGCAAAATAACCCCATGTGTTCGATTCTTTAATATATCAATTTAAGCCCTTTTAGTTGCCCAATATTTGCATTTAAGTCTTCATTATTTATTCAAATCAAGTTGGAATCCGAAGTTATCCTTTTGTCTTCAGTGACTTAAAAGAACATTGTAGAAATATGATGATTCAATTGATGTAACTAATATTCATTAATGTTAGTATCATGTTTTTTCCTCTTTCAGGTTTGTTGGTCAGAATTAAAAATTATCTCTTTAATTTTTCAACTTTCATTTATTTTTTTCAAATGAAACCTTTTATTTTATGTGCGTGACATGACATTTTTTTTATCTTTTTTCTATTGTCATTTTATGAACTGTTTTTCTATTATTTATACTCGTTGGTGCTTTTAACTTTTTAAGTATATTTTTTTACAATTTTTCCATATTATTCATTTTCAAGTTATTCCTTTTTTATTTTAGCTTTTAAATTCAGTTTATCAAGTGTTTTCTACATTTTTATTTATCGTTTTAATTTTTAATTATTATAATTTATTTGATATTCTTAAAATCGAATCAGTACCATCAATTATATTTTTCCAATTTAGTCCATTTATTTGCTATTATTCTTAACTAAATATAGAACTTTTATACCTACCCCAATTCAATTAATTATTAAACTTATATTTTCCATGTCTCTGTTTTATCAATTTTGAGATTCATGGCAAAATTTGAAATTGACTCTTGAACCTCTTTTTCTTTGTTTTTGTTGGGCATAAAATCTATTATTTTATGATTGTGACATATGAATAAATTTTTCCTAGCATTTCTTATTGGTTTTTTATTATATTTTTGGACATTTAAATGCTTTTTATCATATTTTCTTTTAATATTCTTTCCTTTTAGTTTTTTATGCTTATAATTACCTCAGTTTTTTATAGAGTAAATTCCGCTGGCAATCACGTAAAAATAATTATTGTCCTGTTTTGGTCCTATCTAAGGGCTCACTGTCCTATTTTGGTCCTTTCCGTCCATTGGTGCCGTTAGTCTTGACGGGTATCTGTGAAAGTACCATTTTGCCCTCTGGTTACTTGACGTGGCACTCACGTGGACCAACATTTTGCCCTTTCGTATCTCGCCGCGTAATGCCTCACCGTCTCTTCCTGCACCGCCAGCCACTCGTCTCCGAGCAGGAGCTTCAGGTTCGAATTCTCCACTCTCCGTATCATGAATTTGAGATTGTTTGCCAAGGAGAGGTACGATTGAGCGATTTCCTTGTAGCATCTCGATTTCGCGTCGATTTTGCAGAGCAAAAGGAGGATAAGCCACGCGATCCGGATCGCGATCGGCGGCGACGATGATTTCTCCGGTATCGCTAATTGGACGTGATCTAGAGGAAAATCGGAGATGATTTCTGACAGAACCTCGTTGTAATCGGCGAGAAAGCTCATGTAATTCATCACGTAGCGAGTCAGGGGATGAATTCCGGCTCCGTCGAGCGGCGATTTCGATGAATCCTTCTGAATCGTAGATTCAAAATTCGTCAGGATCGTAAGAACACAATCACAAAGCTTGGCTTTCGAATCCTCCACGATTGTCCTCACGGCGTAGTTCGAATCAGATCCAAAAATCGACTCGATCTCCGGCGAGTGGTTCGAGATCGCGCCGTAGAGGTCAAGGATTCGGAACAGAATCTTCGGCGACTTCTTGCATGATCTGGAGACATTGTTAGGGAATCCGAAAAGCCACAGACAACCATCTCTGTTGATCTCGTCGAAGACGTGATCGCGGGTCTTGGGGGACGCAGCGAACACCAGGTCGCAGACGATTCTCAAGCCGTTTCATCGCCATTGCAATGAGCATTTGCGCTGTAACAAGATTCGGGTCGTTGGATCTCTGGACAAGAGAACGATCCATTTCAGTCTGGAGGTCAATGCCATGTCATTAAATGTTGATCCACGTGAGCGCCACGTCAGGACTAACAAGCGCCACGTGAGCGCCGTTTAATTTAATAAAATTGATGTTATATTCCCTATTTCAATTTAATGTAGAGCCTAATTCTCACGTTTTGCTTATTTTCTTTTTGATGCTGATAAATTAGTGTCATAAACTTTTCTTCATCAAATTACTAATATTTTGTTTTCTTTAGTGTAACCATTTTACTTTTTATTCTTTATTTTAAAAATAATTAAAGTTTTCATGCTCAGTTTTTTGGGTTATAGCTTTTAAGTTTCACTGACTTTTTTTTGAGGATTTCATTGACTTATATATATATATATATATAATATTAGTTAGTTATCATTCAAATTTGAACTTACTTATTTTTTGAGACTTTAGAATTAACTTGGACATTGTTTCTTGGTTTTTTTAAGCATATATTATCTCAAATATGCTCCATAGATGTTGGATTTGTCAAACAAGTTAGCACATTTATGCTAAAAGAATGTTGTACCTTATTAGTTATAGCTTTTTTTTCTTCAATTCATGTTATTTTCTCATTTATTTTCCCACTTTACCTTGGACATTGTTTTCTTGGTTTTTTTAAGCATGTATTATCTCATGATATATGCTCCATAAATGTTGGATTTGTCAAACAAGTTAGAACATTTATGCTAGATGAATGTTGTACATTATTAGTTATAGCTCTTTTTTTGTTCAATTCATGTTATTTTCTCATTTATTTTCCCACTCTCTATTTTATAGTTAGAACATTTATGCTAGATGAATGTTGTACATTATTAGGTATAGCTCTTTTTTTGTTCAATTCATATTATTTTCTCATTTATTTTCCCACTCTCTATTTTCTCTTTCAAATTGGCAAAGATATTTCATTCCACCGTTTTGTTTTGCATTTATATTACCGGCTCATTTTTCCCATGGTGTAAAACATCGTACCGGACATCATACTGTTTTGCCGATATGAGACGGCACCGGTATATCGAAAATATTTCAGATGGCAGGAAATAGTGTACCGGTCCATAAATATATTTATATTTATATACAATAATTAATATAAATTTATAAAAAAAGTATAAATGAAGTTTTAACAACCGATCATCCGCAAATAATTTGATGAAGCTTTTAAGTAGTTCCAAAAGCCCAACAACAAAGAAAATGATGCAATAACAACAAGATAATACCAATCGCGGTACAACCGTTTTCTTACAATTTTAACCTTAAACTTTTAAATTTCTTATAATTGTATCCAGTACCATCATTTTCATCATTTCATCCGGTGCACGGTACGGTCGAAACGGCCGACACGGTACGATATTTCATGCTATGGTTTTTCTCATTCTCATTTCAATTTTCAATTTAATCTTAAATATTTCATATACCTTATTTCTCATCATTCTATGACGTATTTCCCCTGTACACATTTTACTTTTTTGCTGATATATATTGGATGTAAAACTTGCAACGAAGTGTGGGCAAACAAATCCTATTATATAACATTTGATATAAAATGTTGGAAACTCTAGGTAATATATTTTTTACTAACAGATAGATAGTTGAGTTAACTATCATAAATTCATCATTAACTGTTTTTCTAAAATATTAATTTTTCAACGAAACCTTAGTCGCGATAGTGAGGTTTTTTTTGAACAACGAAGAGATTCATTAAAATGCTCAATCCAAGTGAAGGGTGAGTATTAGAGAGTGTTCACATTGAAGAGACACACAAGATATAGAAAAGCTCGAGCTAATGTGACAAAACAATACAATCGGATTATATGTATCACTTGACTATCCTAACAATCAAGTAACTCATTGCACTTTGGTCACAACACTCCCCCATCACACACCAAGTGCGTACTCAACCATGAGCCCAACCGAACCTTTGGCTTGGATACCACTGTTAGAGAGTGTTCACATTTGAGAGACGCATCGAGTGAGATATGATGATAGTCTCACACTAGTTCCTAAAAGCTAAAGCTAATGGGACAAGAGGCCACCATCAAAAACATGTATATCTCACACTTGTTCTTTTACCATCCATATGGAACAAGTCACTTCACTCGTGAATATGTATCCTAACAAAAAGAACATGCAAGAGAAAGTAATATCTAGAGTAGATAGACAGTGGCAATAGTGAGTTATACGCCACTGATAAGCAATAAACGGGGGAAAAAGGGCAGATAACTAATACTATTTGGATTACCATTTTAATGTTGAAGTATCATTTCCATGTTCTATATATGTGCAAAGAGAGAGATTCATTCAATTTCCTTTAAATAATCATTAGCTAGTTTGAATAACAAACTCAACTCATAATGTCAGTATTTGAGAATATGTGATCCAGTTAAATATTAGTACATCCATATATACTAGCCTTACAGACAACATCGCTTTCAATTAAATAATTACAAAAAGAAGAAAAATTAATTGACCTTAAGCAAACGAAATGAATCAATTAGTTCTTACACGGATTAGTATTTTAAAAGTTGATGCTATTAGAAAGATAGGTTAACACTTTTTCAACGAGGATGAATGTGAAACATTTTAAATAGGTTTTGTGAAAACGTAGAAAAATTATTACTTTGTAGAACGGAGAGAAAATATTACAGGTCCTAGGGGCCAGCAGAGGATTTAACTAAAGAGTGAAGAGATTATTGTCCATGTATTAGAGTATGATTTTCATGTGCACGTTCTCACGTGTGGGTTTGCGTTTGTCTTCCAAATCTCAAAACAGCCAGTCCGGCAGGAGTCAATCACGGCAGAGTCCACTTAATATGAAAAAAATAAAAAAAACAAGAAAGTAGCCCGACCTTTTACCTTTAATTATTGTTTAATAGAATACATCATACCTTAATTAATGATATAATTAGCTCCAAATAATTAATCATGATGGATTATGTTAAGTAATTAGTGATAATAATGAATCGATCATCATGCCATATCTTTGCATTGGGTCATGGCATTACATTTACATGGATGGGGTTGAAAGAAAAAAAAAACGTAGCTAGTCATTTTCTTTGCGTAAAAAGAAACTTACAAGTGCCCATTGGGAACAATTGTTTCAATTAATTGTAGGTTATTGAATAATTTTATTGAGATCAAACAATTATAGGTAGATGCTAAACTGACCCGTATTAAAATTTTTAAAATGTAAAAGTTACGGGTTTTCCTGTTTTTTTTTTATAAAAATGGGGTAGGGAGTTGGAGATATCGGAGGCTCGAACTCGAGATTTTTACAAGTGTTCTCAGGAACATGACGACTAGGCAAAATGCTTAGAATTACAGTTTTTTCTTTAAAATCTAGTGAAACCTACACTTTTCACCCCCACGGTCAACTACATCATGTTTGTTGTTAAACTTTTGAGTAATTAATGTTTTAATTGCACCTGAAATGTTTTTAGCCCTAACAATATTATGAGTAACTATAGATTGCTCATTGCGGAGCCTACACGCATAAGATATAATAAAAATTACATTAGTTGCCACAATGTCTTCTATCTTCGTCTTCTACTGCCGACTCGTCTTCAACCTTCATCACAGCCACGTGACAACACTTCTCATTTCCGATGACAGTATTCAGTTCCGATGGAGAAAACACTGATTCCGTTTCAAAAAATGAGAATACAGATTTGTGCTTCTCCGCCACGACTGTAATACTTCCGATAACTTTATATTGCATTACAAATCATTACTTCGACCACTCCTATCATTTCTCATCAACGAGATTAGTTATAACTGAGAAACACTAATAAGCACGTGGATTCATGTTTTCCGGCCACCATTACCACCACCAACAAGATTTTGGCCGCCTTATAATTATGGCGATGTTGATGTGATCAAGCAGGATAACGATGTTGATCAGGTGTAAGGAGATACTGATCACTATGTTGTTCAAGTGTAAGGAGATGTTAATCACCATGTAGATCAACATTTTTTCTGCCAATATTGTTTAAGAGAAGCCATGATGCTGATCAACATTATAATCAACATTTATAATGTTGATCAAGCACGACAACGATATTGATCAAGTGTAAGGATATGTTGATCATCATGTAGATCAATGCTGAACATATGTAAGGAGTATTGATCACTGTGTAGATCAACATTTATTATAGCGATGTCTATCAAGATAAGTTATCATGTGGATTAACATTTAATGTTGATCAAGTACGACAATGATGCTGATCAGATGTAAGGAGATGTTGATCGCGTGTAAAGAGATGCTAATCACTATGCAAATCAACATTTATTCTGGCAATGTCGGTCAAGACAAGTCATCATGTGATCAACATTCAATGTTGATCAGACAATGATGTTGATCAGGTGTAAGGAGATGTTGATCACCAAGTAGATCAATATTGATCGCGTGTAAGGAGATGTTAATCACCATGCAGATCAACATTTATTCTGGCGATGTTGATCAAGACAAGTCATCATGCCGATCATTAATTAATGCTAATCAAACATGACAACGATGCAGCCAAATGAAAGGAGATGTTGATCGCCATACAAATCAACATTTATTCTGGAGATGTTGCAAGATAAGCTATGATGTTGATCAATAATTAATGTTGATCAAATATGACAACATTGTTGATAAAAAACCCGCAAGCGAAACAGTTATACATATGCATGCGCAGTGCGCATTTTAACACGGACCCAATATTATTACCGCAACATTTCACCTTTACATTTTCACACCAAAATTTTCACCTCCATCTTAGTCCCACCTCTCTTTGCCATCATGCTACCACCCCCAGGATACTCGACCTTGGTGCTACCATCTAGGTGTGAGTGAACATTCGCGTTAGATTCGAGTGAATTAGTCGCGCTAGCTAGCCAGCCAGCCACCGAGCGCTCATCACAGACGCCGCAACTACCCCTCTATCAACTGTCATTGCGAGGCAGGAGTCCTGACCCTCCCTCTCCCAAGCCCGCCAGTCGTTCTCCTCTGTACCCAAAGGAACACGGTCTTCAAAGTCCTTTACGGTTTCATACAATGGAAAACTAAGATCAGAAAAATATATGCATGCAATTAGTCCATAGTACTCACTCAACTGAAAATTTTAATCTCATGATAATTCATTATAAAAGACTATATTCTTTTTAATTCATAATTATAAAGGACTATATTCTTTTGGCAAATTATTTTAAAAATAAATCAAAATTTTTCTTTATATTTTTCTTTCCAGTTTTAAATATATTCAAAGTGAATGCAGCGAGGACGCTTTTATATGTATTTTTTCTTTGCTAGTAATTATTAAACTTTTACACTCGATATATGCCTATATATGTGGAGTATTCAAATCAGAAGTTGATGTATGTATGAATTATTTATCGACATCAGTCCAAAGATTCAAAAGAAGTGGTTGTGCGCATACCACCCCATTACCGACAGCGGTGGAAACTCAAAAGAAAGTGTTATTATGGTCAGTGATCATTCCTGTAGAGGGATAAGACAATTAATTAGTGACTAAAAAGCAGGGCTAATTAAACTCAAAATCAGAGCATAATCGTCCAAGTACAACATAATGAGTTGGCCATATTGTCTCGTAAGTGGATGCTACTGTGCGGATGTTTAAGACTTCTGAGCTGTTGAATTTATATTGAGTGTGTTTGGTTTGTGAATAAATTCTCATAATTTGGATTTTTAAGAAAACTAAAAATAAAAAAAATTACTGGTTCACTTTAAAAAGTAATCCTTAATCCTTCATCATCTTAAAGATCCCATAAATTAGTTTGGTTCACTCTAGCTAAATTTTGTTGAATTCACTATATATCGACTTTTTTTTTAATACAAAGAGGGTACGAGATTGGGAATACCGGAGGCTCGAACTCGAGACCTCTACAAGTGTCATCAGTAACATGATCACTATGTCAAGTGCTCATGACACATCGACTCTTAACTATACATGAGTTGGAAGTAAAGTCATGAAGTTCAAGCGTCCATATATTTATAATTTGCCCCCTATATTCTTAAAATCTATAATACTCCCTCCATCTACGTGGCTGATCTGGGCCTGGTAGCGCCCTACCAGCTACTAGGCCATTAACACTGGTAACGGGCCTGGTAGCGGGTTAGAGGGCTACTAATCAGGCCGCCTCGTGCTCCAAATCCGTTACCAGGCCGCTACCAGCTGGTAACAGGCGTGGTAGCTGGTAAGAAGCTACCAGCTGCCACGATGGCACATCTAGCTGACCCAGGCTGGTAGCGCCCCACCCAGTTACCATCCCCTCACTAGTTTTTTGTTTGTTTTAATTTAATTAATTTGTATATTCTTCAAATTTCATAAATATTAAATTTCTTCACAAATTAATAATTAATAAGCATAATTAGTAATTAAAAGCACAAAATAAAATGAATAGATACTAATTAAATGTCATAAACACAACTAAAACATCCAAATAAGTTTGTTTTATTACAATACGGTCCGACAAACGGGGGGAGAGAAATCCTAATCATTGTGCGGCGACCGCTGCTGCGACGGTCTCGGCTGCTGCTGCTGCTACTGTTGCTCTAAGGTACCCGAGAGCACCATCGAGAGGGCCTTCTTCTTTTTGGTGTGGGCAATAGTTAATTTTGGAAATAAATCACAATATTTGTAAATTTTGCAAATTGACACAAATTTATTAAATTTTTTTAAATAAACAACAAACTTTTCTTCTTCTTCGCCGCTGCTCAACCATATATCGCTGCTCCACCAGCACCACTCCACCGCCGATGTCGTCGCAACTTGATCACCATTTATCTGAAATCTGGATTTTTCTGGAATTGTGGATGAATCCGGATGAATATATTCATCCGGATTCATCCACTTTTTTTAAAATAAAAAATCTTTCTACTGCGGCCATACCCGCTGTGAGGGGCCTAACTGCGCCCATTTTTACTGCGGCATCTACTACGGCCCATCCCGCAGTGCTTACTACGGCTCTACTGCGTGGTGGGCCGCAATAAAGCCCGTTTCCTCGACGTAATGGTATGCAAGTGGGGTCGAATCCAAGAGATTGTAGTACAATTTATGAAGTTTAGCTAAATGCAATATTTTTGATGTTTTTGAATTTAGAGTAAAGTGATAAAATAGATGATAAATCTAAATTAACTAAGACTATTTCTATCACTAATGCAACTAGAACTAGGATGTAATACAACAAACAATTATAAAAAATAAATGTTCCTTAGGGTTGGTTAGAATTGAGGTTGCTAGATGGAGTGTTTGGTTGTGATATATGAAAAGTTAGAGAAGTTGGATAATTAACAAGGTCTAACCTCCCAACTTAGAATCATCTTCTCTATAGAAAACCAAGTAGAATCTCTTCACTTGCATCAACTATGAAGGCACTAAGTTTAATCAATTGATGTCTCCTAACACCCTAGATTACCTTCTCAAATAATCCTAGAGTATTTAACCAATTTTCTTTAGTCAATTCAACAAAATGCTCTCTCAAGCATTTCATCAAACACTTGGTGGACATAATAGAGTAATTGACATTCTACTCTAACTATACATTCTTTAAGCCTAAGAAAATGTTACTAATCATGCATAATCAACAACCAAACAACTCTAATTCATCTAGCAACACAACAACATGCTAACCAACCCTAGGAATGAAGAACTAATCAATATTCAACCTATTCATGAAATTCACAACATATATGAACAAAAAGAAAAGTAAAAGATAAAGAGGAAGGAAGAAGCTAAAATATTATCTTCAAGTCTTCAATCATTCATAAAAATCCACAAATTTGTAGCTAAGAAAGATGGAGGAGAAAAAATAGCTCAAGAATCGTAGATGGGTTCAAGAGCAAGTCTAAAAGTGAGAAGTTGTGGAGAGATGTGAAATAAACGCCATTTTATGCATCTTTTTCGCAAGAACAGAAAAGTGGATCATTCCTGAAAAGTGTGAGGGAGCGACTGCACCCTTTAGATTTGGGGTCGCCCGCGTTGTGATTTTTTGGGTGAGGGGAGCAATCGCACCCCATAAATGAGGGGCCGTCGCCGAGGTCGCTCTCCACGTCTTCCTTGGGTTTTCTTGAACTTCTCAAGATTGTGCATAATTGTCCCAAATTTTTTCTTGAGCTTCCATTTTACCCGAAAATGTCTTGTTTTATGCCCATTTATCACCCGACACGGATCACTTACAAAAATGCTCGTATCCATACTAAGTACTAGCAAAAACTCCGATAAACCATGTGTAGGAGGGTAAAATGCATATCCATAACGCACAATTATCACTTTCCACCCAATCTGCACACTTTCTCGAAGCACCATTCTCTACCCTGAGCTCATTGTCGCCATTCCCTTCAGGCGATCGCCACCACTAGATCCGAACACCCCTTTCCCTTGCGAAGCTGCCCCTAGATCCAGATCTACGTGAAGCAACAACGATTGGGGGGGATGTTGTAGTGAGTGATGACAATTGCCACCACTGAAATTTGGAAAAAAATGGAGTAATAGTGTATAAAATCTTATAAAATACTCAATTCGTCCCTAAATTTTTAAAATATTTTCCTATGGGCTGTCTCTAAATTATTAAAACGTTTCCTCTTTTAGATATTTTTCACACCTGAATTTACCCTATTACCCATTCTCTCACTCTCTCTCCCACGTGTTTTACTCACCCAAGGCCCCACCCACCCATTTTGTTTTCTTTCATTCCCACCGCTGTAAATTTCTCTCTTTCTTTACTCATCCTCACCTACTGAACGTCAACATTTACAGACCACCAACATTGCTACTTGGTTGGCCTCCTTCCACTTATCAACATCCAAAATATGTATTCTTCCTCTCTCGCACATCACCATTACTTATTTCTCCATTTCCTCTTGGTTCATCTCCCTAACTCGAAGTCACCTGTCATTGAACAAGCTCTTCCATCCTATCTCAGATCAGTGCTAAACTGCTATAGAAGGAAGCATATATGGCTCGGCCTGCGAAAACTTGCAGACAAGATGCAGTAGAGCATCAATTTTGGCGGCTAGTTAATACCGACGTCGACTGCCGCACAGTGGTTTAGATCGGCGATAGTTCCATACGCTGGAGTATAACTTCGACAGCTTGTAAATGGCCTAGATGGATCTTGTTTGATTCAATGCATTTTTTCATTTTCTGTTTTGAGGTTTTTTTAGTTCTATTGATTACTAAATTAAACATGAAAGAAGAAACAATGAAGACTTTCTTACTTTTCTGTTGCACGCACAAGAAAGAGAGAATAAAAGAAACATGTTAGAGAGAAGAAAGACTGGCAAATAAGTGGGTAAAATGGGAAGAAGAAAGTTTTCTTAATCGGCGTGTAGAAACAAAACGTTTCAATAATATTGGGATGAAAGGAGTATATATTTATACACCACTTTTTTGTTGCCCCCAATCAAACAAAATTCTACTAAGTAGCTACTTATACCTCCGCTCCCACCAATTCCTGACTCCGCCCCTTGGTAAAGGTGGGGGGATCTAAAGCACATGTGCGCCACATCCCTCGGTTCACCTGCACTGACAAAACTATGTAGTGACAAGGGGGCTACTACCTCCCTCAATTACTTAGAGTGTATATGGTATAAAGTATATATTATAATTAGGATTAATGTTATGATTTACCCATTAGCCCCCTCAACCAAAATCAATAAAATTTAAGCCCAAATAATATTAAAACCTAACCCAATTTCATATATTATTATCCAACCCATAAGTCCCCAACTCCATATACTATCCTACATGGTCCCCTCTTTGCATTAGAGCTTGTAATATGAACATGATGTACCATGTATATATACTTTGTACCTCCACGTTTCTAGTTTTCTTTAAAAAATTTTGTTGCTAGGCTATTGTCTTTTGCTTGTAATTGTTTAATTGTAATAAAAATAAAATTATATTTTTTTATTAAGATAAAATTATAAATTTAATTCCAAATTTTGATTGAATTCTTATTTGTAGTAATTTTAATAGCAAATTAGCAATTAAATTATAATTTATAATTGTTTGTGGTAATTTCAATGTAATTGTTTGTAGCGTAATTCCAAATTCCAATTGAATTCTGGTTGTAGTAATTCATGCCTTCACATTTTTCATGTTACTAGTAATTTTAGTAGCAATTAAATTACAAATTCAATTGTTTCCAATTTAAGTATTGTTTTGCACTTTTTCTAATTTACACAAAAGTATGTATTAATTATTTTGATTTTGTTACTCAAGATTGATTCAACATGTATTAAGCTATTTTAGGGTTGCCAAACGAACCATCCTGTTCGAGCTCGACCTTTGATGAGTCTGTTCGAAACAAGCTTCACGAGCATCGAGCTCGAGCCATTTTTTACGTTCGTGTACTAAATGAGCCGAGCTCGAGCCGAGGAGGTTTTGTTTGGATAGACTCACGAGCCTATATGAGTTTGAAGAAAGAGCCGAACCAAGCCTAAAAGGTTCGATTCGGTTCGGGTTCAGTTTGTTTTCATCCCTAAGCTACCCACCTGCCTCGACCTTAAAATCCTGGTTTCCGTCACTGTTCACCTGTGATGCCCTTAGGTTGGTGCAAGGTTGCTCTAGTCTCATGCACAACTGTAGTAGGCTCACTCGCGGCAGCCCTCGGCTCACATGTGATGACCTTGGGCTCACACACGACATTTTGTCGCACGCGCATGGTGGTTGATTGTTGTTCAACAACAATCTTTGTGGTCTACCACGATGGTTTGACATGAGCCATGGTGTGGTGGGGTGGAAAAGGAATGTTTAGGGGTTAAAATGTAAATGAAAAGGTCTGGGTGTACAATCATTAGTGTTAAAACTTTGAAAGTTCAATTAACGTAATACTCAAATAAAAGTAATTAACAAAAAGCTTGACCATTTATTTATCACTTGGGTGAATTTTTATCCACTTAGAGTATTTGGAGAATGAGAGGTAGATATGTAATTGTCCGATTAATTGGATTTGGGCTTACATATTACTTTATAGCTGAACCATTTGAACGAGGGATGTTATTTACCAACTAGTTGGAAAACCACTAACTAATTCTAACACTATCTAACTAATTTAACTAACTAACTAACAATTTTAAAAACTAAAATACTCTTCTAATTAAGTATTTACACACATAACACATCTAGTGGTTTTTCTAACTAGTTGGTAAATAACATCTCCCCATTTGAATAATTAAAGGTGATGAAAGCTTGCCGAGGGTAACGGAAGGGAAAAGGTAACTCCGAAAAGGATTAGACCATCACCAAACCTAGTTATTGTAAGTTACCTCTCTTTGGATCGCAATTTGAAACAAGTTCTAGGGATTCTGTAGTTTCGCTACGTCTCTTCTCACTCCTATGGCAGCTCACGCTCACCTCGACGATGTGAGTTATTCAAGCTTTACCTGCATTCTCATGCGATTCTCGTAATCGAATAGTTAATTTAGCTTTCAACTAATCCCTATGATTTACAGGATGACGATTTCGGCGGCGATTTTCCCGGTAGCCGCGTCTCCAAATCTTCAGGTGATTTGCACTTCTGTTTGCGTTTCTTTTTCTATATCCTTCTCTTTCGTTATTTTCATAATTTCACTGGGCTTCTTCGTATTGTGGTGATGTGTTTAGGTAGCAAGAGAAGCTACGGAGAGCTTGATGATGACGAGGACGACATATTTGGATCGAAAAAGGTACATTGTTAGATATGAAAAGTTGAATCCATTGCGCTGTTGCACTATCCACTGTTTTAGTTGTTGAATTGTGGATGCTCCTGGAACTTCTCGTTTAGTTTTTGTATTAGGAAGCCAACTAGTAGGAATGGAATTACTGTGTATGTTTTGTGCCACTTTCATATATTCTTTGTCTCATTGCTCTTGTAAGAAACAATCTAGCCTCACCACATCAGGAATTAGACCTTTATCTATGCTCAGTCCTTGTGTAGCTCAGAAAGAAAGTTTCGGTGGTTCCTTTGTTGCCAGGTTATGGATTTCAATGTTTGGCTTTCGCATATTAGTTTAGTTGTTTCTCAGCTCTTATTCACAGTTTGAAATTCTAAAGGTCTTTCAAGTGGTGATGCATTGGATTGGGATCTCAATTTCTGATTCTTTAAAGGTCTTTGGTCTACTTGCAGGGTAATACAAAAGTAGAAGAAACTGGGATGATCTTGTCTCTTCGTGAAAGGTATCATGTCAAAATATTTTTAACCTTCTGCAATAAATTAAGAGGATATTTTTTTTTTGTTTCTTACAGTATCTGGTCCTCTAAGTCCTATTACCATAACCTTTGTGTTTTCCTCTGGCAGTCTTCATGAATGTAAAGAAGCTCTTGCTACCTGCAGAGTACGTGTTTCCCACCAGTTCAATGTGTACCCATAATTGATTAGTCATCTGTTTCTCTGCATGCTCATGCCAGGCTTGGGCATATTTCTTTCCAGTCACAATTTTATTACCACGTTTTAGGAGTTGATCTTGTACAGTAGGGATGTTCCTGTGAAATTCAGTTATTTTTTTGTGTATTTCCATGACCTGTCTTGTTAAGATATGATATCCGGTCGGGTAGGTGAGTAATGAGGTCATCTCAATCCTTTCAGCCCTTATGATCCATCTATTGTTCTTGTTGCTAGTCATTATCATTAGTTAGTTATTAAACTATTTTTATTTGCCAGTTAGAACTTGAAGTTGCCAAAGCAGAGATACAGAAATGGCACACTTCATTTCGGAATGAGCCCTTCATACCCACTGGAAAAGCCCCAGGTTAGGACTTCTTTGTTCTGTTTTGTAATTTGCCTTTAAAGTTGGAGAAACTTAAGGCTGCATTCTAATGTTTGTTATAGATAACTGTAGATTGTCCTCACTTAGTCGCTTGCGTAATAACTGGGCTCTTACATTGTTTGCAGACCCAAACATGGTGACTAGTTATTTGCAGGCTCTGAAATCATCAAAGGATTCATTGGAAGAGCAGGTCAGGATTTTGTCCCCTGTGTTTCAACATGTTCCTTCTCTTAATTATTTATTACTAGTATGCGTGACACCAAATTTCTCTGTATCATATTTCAGCTAGAAAAAGCAAAGAAGAAAGAAGCTGCATTCATCGTAACTTTCGCAAAGCGAGAGCAGGAGATATCAGAGCTAAAGGCAGGAATTTTACTGAAGCTAAAACCTCCCTAGTTTTATAGCTGGAGGATGAGAACAACTCCTTTCTTTTATATACTCCTAACAACTCCTTTCTTTTATATACTCCTGTCATATAATGTTTGGAGCTTTTTGACTTCTTGGGATAAACATTGGCTGAGTATATCTCTTGGTAGAGAATACATAAGTATCTCAACTTTTCTGCAAATAAATTAACATTTTCACTTTCAGAGTATTTTTTTTCAAGGTTTTGTGACAGCAATTGGTATGAAAATACTGTCAAACTCAAAGTTCCAAAAAGCCAAAAAAGTTTGTCATTTTGGTACCAAAGAAGTATCTAAAAACACATGTTCTCTTTAACTATTTTTTCTTATGTCTTTAATTTCTATGTGCTTATGCTTTTCAACTTTGCAACTAAAAGTGACATTTTCTTTCTTAGTTGTCTGATATTGATGATCTTCTGATTCGAATTATTTTTCAACTTACAGGCTGCAGTCCGGGATTTGAAAGTTCAACTCAAGCCACCATCAATGCAGGTATTGGAAAACATCATTTCCATGCTTGAACACAGACACACACACACATACACACACAGATAACGAGGCTATTTGTTTGTTAACTCTGGGGAATGTAGTAAAAATATATTTATGTTCGTATTTTCTTGAAATATTATACTTTTCTATAGTTTATTGCTGGTACTCATACTGTCAAGGATAGAATGTTCGGAAGATATTTTATGCTCTTTATAGTTAGTGTATGACTTCGGATAGTGTTTATGTTGATAAGTCATTGCTATCTTTGCAGTATCTTTGCCTTCAAGTTCTATGACGTGCTTCATAATCATGATTTGCAACATCTTGTTAATTTTAATTTCCATAGACTGATATTTGACATGGTGCATATATGGTATCCTGGTCCCATTGATGAAAATTTCTTTCTTTCTTTCTTTCTTTATTTGCCCCTAATTTATATTCTTTTATACTGCATTATTTGGTGTTTTGCATCTGAAAGTTGCTATCTCTTTGGACTTTGCACACTGGTGTTGTGTGGTTATGGGGGTCTGCTCATAGTTTAGTTTGTGTTTCTTCTTATGGGTTAAATACTAATTTGACAGGCTAGGCGACTACTGCTAGATCCAGCAGTTCATGAGGAATTCACACGTCTAAAGGTTTGTTCTTCAGATCCTTATGCTTGATGCACTTTAAAATGATCATTTTTTTTCTATTCATATGGATATAATTGCTCATGCTTTTTTTTGGGAAATCTGGTATGGAGTCATGCCTTGAAATTGCCAGTCTGGCTCAGAGGACAGGAGAGATAATTTATCTAGAGATTTAGTTCTTTTGAGTAGTTATGTATGTAATGTTTCCTTGGCAATGATCAAGCTGGACTGTCATCGTTGATTTTCTTGTTAAGCAGCAATTGTATGGCTGCCATTGGTAATTTTAAGCACATTTAAAAAATGCAATTTGTGCTTACAGAATGATGATTTGTTGATTGAAAACGAGAGAGGTGACATTGAGATTAAAGAGAACTCTTAAGGTGATTTCTAGAACGTGATTCACGTTATAAGATTCGCTCCCCCTCTCCATGTTGTAACTTGTATCTAGGCTACAATCTTCAGAATTATGTAACTGATCATATCTTGTAATGGCATTGTTTAGCAGCACATATGCGCTATGCATGATCTAATTATACTTATTTCTTTTCCTCTGGGTTTCACATGGGATCTACAGATTTTCATACAGAGGTAAAATGTAACTGCAAGTTATGCAGAGGAAACATGAGAACCATGAATCATTCAGCTGCACTAAGCTACTGTCTCATGACTGCCAGCTCTGCTCCCTTTCTGATAAATTTTTCAACATTGGAAAACTCCAAACCTTCGGACTGATAACCTTTTCTAAAATCTGTTCAAAAGCCTCTTTTTAGCAATTTTTTACTTCAGTATTCACATTTTCTTGTTCTTATTGTGTGGCGTATTGTTAGAATCTGGTGGAGGAAAAGGACAAGAAGGTCAAAGAGCTTCAGGATAGCATTGCTGCTGTTAATTTCACTCCACAGAGCAAAATGGGCAGGTTGTTGATGTTAAAGTGCAAAACCTTGCAAGATGAAAATGAGGAGCTTGGTAATCAAGCTTCTGAAGGAAAGGTACGCAAGTTTCTTCTGCATTTCCCCCCTCTGTCTAGGTACACATATGGAACTTTTGTAATCAAGCTTGGTAATTAGATGCAACTTTTGCTGATCAGTATTGCTCAGTGTTTGAATGGTATGAATTACTCCCTCTGTCCCATAAAGATCGCAGTTTTTTTTTTTGCTTGTTTTCACAGTATTTAATCTACAATTTATTTTTATGAATTCATAGACATGTAAAGTTAAATGATCCATATGCTTCTCATAATTTGCAATCTAAACTTATAGATACATTTTTTTTGAATTTTTTCACTATTTATCTTAGTAAAATTATGAGTCAAACATTGTAACTTGAAACAGCAAAGTCAAACACAACAATTTTTATGGGACGGAGGGAGTATTATATTTGGATTAGTCCTTAGCTAAGGATCATGTAGATGTATATGCAGAGTCAAAGGAGCCTGAGTATTGTTTTTGGAAGCTATACTAATATGAACATATTTTCTGAAGATATTCTGATGAAATGTTTGTGTCTCTGCAGATTCAGGAATTGACAATGAGTCTTGCATTGCAGAAATATCAAAATCAAGAACTTAGAAGTCAATTTCAAGGTTAGTAATAAAACTTTTAATATTTTGGACATCAGATTATGAGGTTGCCATTATGTCATTTTTGTTGTTGCTCTTCTGGTCTCTGAAACTTTAAATGACCATCCTTCGAGAACTAGGGTGCCAGTGTCATTAGCTTTTCCTAAAGCTAGCTAAAATTTGCCATTCAATCTTTTAATCTTGTGACCATCATCTCAAAATACTATATGCATCATGTCGAGAGGTGTCCTCTTAGTTTACTAAGCACGTTAGCCACATTCAGATCATCAGATACCGGGGGAATTATCATTTTGCATATTTTTCGATTTGACAGTATTTGTCATTGGATATAATCAGCTGAATTTTGCAAGATTTGTTACTTTATCTTGTTTTCATAGCTTTCCTTGCTGTCGCTTGCAGCATTATATAAACAAGTGGAGGGACTGACTAATGATGCTGAAAGATCAAACGAGATGGTACAATCTTCTCTTCCTCTTAGTTTTGTCTTCACTTTAACCAGTATTTTAGGTGGGGACGCTATGGAGTATAACCGAAAATAACGTGGGACTTGATTTCTTCCCTGGAAAGGAAGGGTTTCGCTGTTTCACCTAACTGGCTAGGATTCACAATTTTGAAGAAAACAAGAAACTTTGA
Organism: Stellera chamaejasme; assembly: GCA_024586325.1. NCBI lineage: Eukaryota > Viridiplantae > Streptophyta > Magnoliopsida > Malvales > Thymelaeaceae > Stellera > Stellera chamaejasme. The sequence continues at coordinate 2,797,770 of CM044982.1, read as the reverse complement.
TTCACCAAATGAAATTGCCCCTTACCATGCTATAGATACTTGATGTGCAAATGTGTAGGGATACTCATTCCTTCACTGACATACCTAGGAAGCAGGACTGATACAGATATGTTTTTTTTTGGTTTGCTTGGTTGTAGTTTCAGTCTACCAACTGGGATGCTTCTAAACAGTTCCTAGTTGACAAGGATAATAAAAGGGTAAAGAGAGAGTGAGAGACTTAGAACGCCATGAGCAAAAGCTAAAACTGTTTACGGTTGGTTGCAGGTACTTATGCTAGAAGAAAAGCTAGAAGAGAGAGACGATGAGATAAGAAAGCTAAAACAGCAGAAGGGTTCGGAGGTAGGTGGTAATAGAACAGATCTTGGCTCAGAAGAGAAGGTCCCAGACCAAGCGCTTTCCGGTGAAGTTCAAGCCGAGATTCCGGTGTAGAGCTGTTGAGTCTTCATTACTAACATTATTGCCCTCATTATTTGTTCAGTCTCGCTTAATTAATTTTCCTGTTCTCTTGCTTTGATCTGTTGTCCATTGTACATTAACCCTTTTTCCCTTAGCGGCAAGTGTAAGAGAATCATTAGATATATCTTCTTCTGTAGAAATACCAGAAAAAAACTCATTCAGCTATGTCTCGAATCAAAACGGTGACGTGTGAAAAAAGAAAGAATCAGTTATTAAAGTTAGGTCAAATGGGCCGAGACCATGATGCAACTCCTTCCATTATAGTTGTAACTCGACGAAGGAGAGGGATGTGACAGAGGAGAAACGAGGGGAAAGAAGCGATGGGCTTGGCATGAAGGAAGGTTTCTTCTTCCTCCTCGCGTCTGTTCTGAAGTTGTGAAATGACTCTGTCCGTAATTCTCCTTTCATCCGTCTGGATAAGTAGGAAAAGTAGTTAGGTTCGGTAAAATTACACCTTAGGTCCTAGATTGTTTTTAAAACTTACAAAGTTAGCTCATGTTCTGTCTATATTCCTAACTCAGTCACTCTTCTCATAATTTCTTCTATTATTTTCAGTCTAGTCTAGGACTGTAAATGAGTCGTGTTTTTATCGAACTTACTCGAACTCGACTAGTATATTATTGATCATTGTCTTATCGAGCTTCGAGTTCAAACTTGAGCAGAGTTTAGGACTCGACAATTTTATTGAGCCAAGTTCAAGCGGTATTGAGTTCGATTCAATCACTTATCGAACTGTCGAGCAAAACACATTAAAAATAGCTAGGATAGTTTAGATGTAAGTAATTATAGTATGACCTAATTTACTAAACTTATACAGTATAAGGACTATTAGATCATGCTTGTTGGATTATGTTTGTTGAATTAGGTTTGCTACTTGGATTTTACTTTATTTTATTAATTGAATCGGAATTCGAGCAGCTATCAAGCTGAACTCGAGTATACCTTGAATGTTTCTTTACAGGTTTTTGAGCAGCTCGCGAGCAATCAAACCGAACTCAAGTAATCATTAAAGCCGAGTTCGAGCTTGCATCATGAAGGCTCATCGAGCCATTGAGCCGAATTCATACTCGAACAAAAACTTTCGAGTCGAGTTTGAGCTCGGCTCGGCTCGTTTACAGCCCAATCTAGTCAGTACTTTTTAAGTCTTCTCAACTTCTAAACTTGCACTTTTTCCCTCAACCTTCAAGCTCCGAGTTCTTAATCCTTGAAATTTTCTAACATCTCCTTCTCCAGTTTTAGTTATGACACGTCCGGTGAGGACAAGTCTTAACACTAGGACCCGAAGCGCTAGACCCGATCCAAGGCACATCCTCCGACCCATAATAGGTATTTAATGATAATGTGTTAGGTAAAAAACTAGTCAGAACAAAAATATGTTTGGAAAATGCGAAACAACGACATTCTTTCTCGAACTTTAATTAATTAAGCAAAACAACATTCCAAAATAGTGGTGTAAATTGGGTTGGGCTTCGGGTGGGTTACGAAGAGGAGAGGGGAATGAGGTTGCCAGATTGGGTTAGTGAGATAATATAGTTTGAATTTAAAGAATGAGAAAAGGCGGATTTTACCGTCAACGTTTGTCCAAAAGATCATTTTTATCATTTTCTTAAAAAGGGGTCCCCAAATACCACTATCGTCATTGTTTGAGACCCCGTTTACCACTCTATTAAAAAATGTCAAGGTATCATCTAGGCTTTTCAGGTGATGATGGATATAAGAAGATTGGAGCACATTTGAATATTGAGATATTGGATGTAAAGGAGATGCTTTTGGAGTGCAGATTTGTGACCTTGAGTTGGCTGATTTGAGAATGTTGCTTAGGAGTAAAAGTGAAAATGTTTTGTACAGAATTTGAATCTTGAGATATCGGATGTAAAGAAGATGCACAATTCTTTTTTTGATATAAAGGGAGTTGGGGGATACCGGAAACTCTAACTCGAGACTTCTACAAGTGTCCTGAGCATGACCACTAAACCAAATGCTTAGAACATAAGATACACAATTTAATGTACATGTAGAGTGCTTATTTTTGTGTTTTTCTATTTTAACCCATTTACTTTATAGAATTTGTTAGAATGAGATCAAAATTTGTTTTATCACTATTTACATCACTCTATTGTTTGGGCATTCTGATACTATTCATTCTGAACCTTTCACTCTCTTTGCCTCTCTAATTCCACTACGAAGATGCACAATACTACTCTTTGCTTCTTCCCAAAGTAAACATGTATCCATTAAAGAATTCGAATCTTACACACTTACTCTTTGTTGCTGTCTTGTTTCTAGGTGGCACATTTGGCTATTTGAAGACTCGGTTTAGTTGCAACCATGGTTTATAAAACCGAACCGGACACGGAACCGTTCAAGCTATCGGTTCACGGTCTGATCGGTTTGACCGATTGAGCTACCGGTTCAACCGGTATTAGTTAAATACGCGGGATATCTAACATTTATCATTCATCTTAAAGTAAATAAGTAATTTATAATAAACTCAAGAACATAGATCCATCAAAGCTCAAAATAGTTAGCACATATATGCTTTAAAATTACAATGAGCATTTCCATAACCACTTTAGTACTTTGTTATTAGTCTTAGCACCAACTAAAAAGTAGCAACATCTCATAGATTATTAACAAATGCTCTAAGATCAAGCTCATCTTCCTCTGTGGTGACATCTTTATTTGCATTAGTTATTCCATCACCTAGAAGAAATCATCCAAAAATTATTATTTCAAGATAAAACTATCTTACTAAATAATTATTTTTTTACTTTTAGTTTAGATGTCAAATTTTATATATAAAAAATCACCAATTGGGCTTTGAATTAGTTGTTCCCTCCCTCTGCTTCTTTCGATTTTTTACTTTTAGTTTAGATGTCAAATTATTTTTTCATTTTTTCTAATTTTATTATATATTGCTACCTAGGCCTGTTGGGCTTTGAATTAGGAAAATTTAAAATAAAGCCCACTAACCCAACAGGTAAATTGTAAATTTTTATTTTTATTTTAAGTCCAAATGTTCTTGAAAACCGGCGATTTCCGGTTCCCCCGGTTTTTAAGCAGGGGGTCCCAAAATCGAAACCCAGACCGGACAGACCACGGGTTCGTGGTCCGGCCGGTCTGGTTTTCTCGACCATGGTTGCAACTTGCAACGCAAGGTGCCCCTAACCCCTCCCTGACGATTCAAACAGAAGAAGATAATCCCTAATTGACCTAGTCGCTTGCAATGCAAGATGCTGCCTAATCCTCCTCCGCTCGAAGTTCCGTCTAAAGTCCTTCACACCGCACCGGAAGTTGATGGAGAGCCCCCACCAAAGAAGCTTTGTGCCCCTCCACCCTCATCAGATTCAAATCCCAATCCCCCCGGTACGTGCGTATGCTGCTTTGCTTTTGATTCATCCCAGCTTGCTTTGCTTTACTTTTGGGGATCGAAATTCATTCTAGTGATGAGATTCGATTCGATTCGATATATGAATTAGTAGTATTTATGTTGAAATTTTATGTTAATTTCGGAAGGTTCCTAGGCACCGCCGGCGTATCCGTATCGTTGCCTTAATTGTACCGAAGAGTGCTATCACTACGACCCAGCAAATTGCGACCTTTGTCCCATAGAGGAATTTCTTGATTCCGATGATGAGAGTGAATCTGGTGAATACGAGGGGGAAAAGGATGGCATTGCATGGGTTTGCTTGCGATGCGCTAATTTTGGGCGTGATTGTTCATTTGATCATGGTGGAAAAAGCGAAGGATTATATCTTTCCAAGTCTTGCTTCGCATGTAATAATTGGGGTCACTGGACTTCTGAGTGCCCACATCAGACGAATTCCAACACAGCAGCTGATCATGCAGATGCAGGAGAACAGACAAACAACACAAGTGCTGCTTGAGATGAAGGAGGAATTATGAGAAATGTCTCTGTCTGTCTGTCTGTCTGTCTGTCTGTCTTGAAATATATTGTAGGATCTACTTTATGTTCCTTCCTTAATATGTATGGAGACTTACTTTGTTTTCCTACTGAATGCACTCTACCATGATTTAGTAATAGTGTGACTGTGAATCGTGGGCTCTACTTTGCTCTGCAGTAAGGGTGGTGTTATTCAATAAACAACTCATTCCCCCATGCCAGATTGTGTCTGAGTTCTTGATTGTTTGTGTTAACCATCATAAATTTGCTGAGTTCCTAACGGCCTCTGTCATAGTCTCTCAAGCTTTATGCTTTGCTATCGCATATCACTGTTTTGTATTTTACATCACTGTGCTGGTTTCGCTCCAACAAATCACTAAATTGTAGTACTGTATAGACTAGCTCTTTTTTGCTTCCTTCCCAATATATATATATATCATCGAGTTACCAATTCATGCTGCTAATTGACCCAAGTTGTGAGGTTGATTATAGTCTTTATCTATTTGGCATTGTCTCATTCAGGGTAGAAGAAATCCAAGTAGTAGCTGTTGACAACAAATGAAACGATACAAGTCTACTACATTGAAAACTGTTTAAGCTCACTCGCTCGCAGACAGTCCTACTCTTCCTTGCTTGATCTCAAGGTAGATGACAGTGGCAGTTTGCGTAATTATATTCACATTTCGTTTACATGATTTCGTATCGAAATTGAGTTTGTTATGATCAGAACAGTGAAATGTGGATTGTTTCATACTTTCAGTTGCGTAAGTATTGAAATTCTTTGTTTTAACTGATAGCCTAAGAGCCCTCCGGGATTCACGCAAGTCCGAACAAACACGGTAGTCCGAACTAGGACGTCTAGAATTCGGACACACTCACCGATTCCAAATTTCCTTCAGCTGGTTCGGCCTGGCCGAACTAATGCCCATTCACAAGGAAGGCCTCCTATGGACCGGTCCAAAGGGTGTTTTGTGCCACGGTGTTGCGTGCGTATATTAACAACCTGACAAGAAGGGTGGCAAGTCCAAGAAACGTCAGCGACATCCTTATAACTAGTCCAAGGCTCGACAATCCAAATGAGCGCTCTATTAACAGTTGGACAAAAGAAGTATTCACAACTTTGCCACTGAAGATGAGTCTATAAATACCAAGAGCATTTATTTCACTTGGCATCGCATTCATTGAGCTCTGAGCTCTAAAAACACTTCTCAACTGACTTGAGTGTCGGAGGCCCACACCCGGGGATCCCTCCCCGGGTTTTTTGCAGGTTCCGACGACTTTTCCGACGAGCTCATGGCAAGCAGCTACAACAATTCTTACAAGACTCTAAGCCGAACTGGTAGTTCGGCCTACTCCGTTGCGGAACTATCCTCACCGAGTTCAGCACTTCAGATGATGGCCTACTCATTCAACATCATTAACTGTCGAAATTGAACTGTTAGAATCAAATTTTGAAGGAAAGGAAGTTATTCATTTGGTAATACCGTTTCGTAGCAACTTTTTTCCATTAATATGATAGTCTTATAGTTGCTAGCTTATCTCAAGAGGAAAATTAAGTGCGTGCCGAATGTATGCTCTCTTATTTGTCACTTCTTACTTCTGTTTGATAATTCTAATGTTAATTTTAACTTGATGTTCTTTGGTTCTTGGCGGCCCCTGCTCGCACCTTTATGTTTGTTGTTAAAGATTCTCCACAACCTGCTTTTGTTGGGATTTTTCAGGTAACTTTTTTCTTCACCTACCTGTTCTGGTTTAATTTCTTCTATCTATATGATTTGCATTGTTCCGGTCCTTATGTTCTTGGTTGGTGCTAGGGTGTGATATGTTTGCACAGGAAAGTTGCATCAAAGGACAACAAGATTGTGTATTGGATTTCTGTTGTCTAGCTCCTCTTTCAGTTTTACTGGAGAAAAAGGCTAGGCGTGGTGAACTTGCTCTATACGTTCTTCCACGGGCAGGAGATAGATTCTTTGTGCTGATTAGCTTTGGTGCACCTTTTGCTGTGACATAGATACCGACACATGCAGATACTAAGGGCAAGAGCAAACAATTGCCCTCACACTAAGATGACACTCTGTTCATTATGCTTCATCTAATCAGGCAGGCCCTTTTATACTAGTATTTAACTCAATTTTTAACTAGAAAGATTTTGTTAAAAAAATTATTTTTAGAAACTAGACACATTGAAATAACATATGAACATAAATTATTTGACTTCATATGTCAACATGTCGAAGAAAATAAATCATAAATTGAATGCTGAAAATGAAATGAAATAATCTTTATGGGACAAAAGGAGTATCGAGCTTTTTGATGTCGAATGAGTAGGCCATCATCTGAAGTGCTGAACCTGATGAGGATAGTTCCACATCGAAGTCCAGAGGAGGCCGAACTACCAGTTTGGCCGAGTGTCTCGTAGGAGTTGTTGTAGTTGCTTGCCATGAGTCCGTCGGAGAAGTCGCTGGAACCTGCAAAAAACCCGGGAAGGGTTCCCCGGAGGTGGGTCTCCGACGCTCAAGTCAGTTGAGAAGTGTTTTGAGAGCTCAGAGCTCAATGAATGCGATACCAAGTGAAGTAAATGCATTTGGTATTTATAGACTCGCCTTCAGTGGCAAAGTTATAAATACGTCATTTTATCCAACGGTTAATAGAGCGTTTGTTCGGATTGTCGGCCTTCGGACCGGTCCTTAGGGTGTCGCCAATGTTTCTTGGATTCGCCGCCTTCCGTGTCAAATTGTTGAGATGCGCACGCAACATCGTGCCCCGAAGCATCATTTGGACCGGTCCATAGGATGCATTCCATGTGAGTGGGCATTAGTTCGGCCTAGCTGGAGAGAGTTCGGAATCGGTGGGAGTATCCGAACTCTAGACGTCCTAGTTCGGACTATCGCATTTGTTCAGACTTATGTAAGTCCCGAGTCCTTATTCAGACTCGTTTGATTGAGCCTTGGAAGACCCTTTGGTTATCACTTTTGTATTTACTTGGTGAACATGGTACCGATCAGTAGTACTAAATGTTTGTTCCAGTGGGTGAGCTTTGGGCATGGTGGTACCTAACCCTTCACTCATGTCAATCTCATCCTCACCAATCCTTTCTCAATTGAAGCACTGAACCATAGACCCTAAAGCCAGAGCCATGTGTTACAACCCTAAACCAACCATACAGACAGCGGTGGTTTAAGGTAGTAACGCCCGGAATCTTTAGCAGATGTTTTGAAAATGTGAAGAAAATAATAAATATTTAATTAAAACTTGTAAATAAAGTTTAGAAATGTCCTTTTACATAACTAGTTTAAGTGTGTACAAGAGTTTACAAAGGAAAATCCTGCTATACACTTTCAGCTTCATATGTGCATCCTCGCATTAGGGGATGTACAAAAATGAATACACAATAGTTATTGCAAACTACTTTTGTATCTATTACTATCAAATTTAGTCTGTGAAGTACCATTTTCATCAGCTTTAGACATCCTTCCTACATATAATGATGGAAAATTTTCATGAGCATACTCTACTCGGGACCAATAATTGTTTTCACTAACATTATCCTCCAACTACTACTAGTTTACATATGTACCACCAAGTTTGATTTCATATGCTAGAACTAGCGTATCATCTATAAGTTTCTGCTTGTGTGCCAAGCTTACTGCGCCTTTAGGAATAATGGACTCCAAATTTAAACCAAGCAACTGAAAATAACGAAACTGCATGAGATCGGGAACCTACTGTTAGACTAACAATGGCAATCTATTGGCAGTTAATGCAAATACATAAAAACATGGAGCAATGCTACCGAAGAATGAAGCAAGAAGCTTATAGTACTATACCGAGGAGCTAGCTTACAGTTATCGATAATATGAATATTTGAAAGACTAAAAAGATAAAGTTAAAGAAATCTTAAACTCTTTATTGATTGTTAAAGAAAAGTTTAATATATCTACTGAATTTTGCACCAACTCTTTACCTCATAAATTCAAGTAAAGTTAGTTTTAAAGAAAATAACCAATACAATGAATATGAAGCCAATTTAATTAGATAGGTAAAAAAATTCATTCTAGTTTTTCACAACTATAAATAAATTATAAAACAAAATTAATCATATCTACACATAACAAATTTTAATTCGAATTTTGCACATGCTCTAAGTGTCTTTAAGAATGAAAATATAAAAAAACGTGAAGCGTTTAGAAAATTTCAATAAAGAGTCATTTCTTAAGATGTTTGAAACATTTTTTTCTATAAAATCCAATTTGCGTGGTATAGAGAATTAAGAAAAAGATAAATTTTAGTTCAAAAAAAATAAAAAGATTAATTTATGCATTTTATTGATCAAAATAAAAATTATCTCTTATATATATATTAAGGGTGAGTTCGAGCCGAGTTGAGCCGAAGCCTAGCAGGTTCCAGCTCTGGCTCGTGAAATTCGAGCTCGGCTCGAACTCGATCGAGCCCGAAAATTCGAGCTCGAGTTCAGCTCGAGACAGGCTCGAGCTCAGCTCGATGGTTCTTGATAGATCAACATTGAATATAGATAAGCATGACATGTTATTTCGATCGACATAGCCAGAATAAATATCCATCTGTATAGTGATCGACATTGTTGTCTTAATAGATCAACTTTGATAATATATCAGCATGATAAGTAATTTAGATTGACATCATATCCACATGAATACCTTATTAGATCGACATACCTACTTGATTGATCAGCATAAAATGGTGATCAGCATGATGAGTTTTTTAGATGGACATCACTACATTGTCAGATTCATATGACTACCTTATTAGATCAACATAACTACTTGATAGGTCAACATTGACAATAGATCAACATGATAAGTTGTTTAGATCATCGTTGTCAAATCTCATGACTACCTTGTTAGATCGACATAACAACTTGATTGATCAGCATAAAATGGTGATCAATATGATGAATTGTTTAGATCGATATCACTATCTTGTTAGATCGACAGGACTACCTAGTTAGATCGACATCACTACATCATCAGATCCACATTACTACTTTGTTAGATCGACATACCTACTTGATTGATCAGTATAAAATGTTGATCAACATGATGAGTTTTTTAGATCAACAACACTACATTGTTAGATCCACATGACTACCTTGTTAGATCGACATTGATAATATATCAACATGATAAGTAGTTTTAGGGGTTGATATGATGAAATAAATTTTAGAAATGAAAGATTCTAGTTTAAACCGAAAGAAGAAATATAACATGTAAAAAAATATTGGAGCTTTTACTAATGTGACATAAAATATGTCAAATTAAAGATTTGAAGTTAAATTGAAAATAAAAAATGGAGAACGAAAAAAAAACTAAGGAACAAAGATTGATAAAAGAAAAAAAAACAAAAACAATTTGTTGAGAAAATGACTATCTACTTACCCATCACCTTTAGATAAAAAATGTGAAACACAAATGAGATATACAACTATCACACCCAATTAAAACCCAACAATGAATAGTAGCAAATCCCTGGAATTGTATAGATGTATAATTACCCACAAAGAAGGGTTCAATTGGGTGCCCAAATCCTTCAAACCGCTACTAAAAGCTTTAATATTGGGAAGAAACCAGTTCCAAAGATCAGCATCGATTCAATGTATTCAAATAAGCGTCTCATACACTCAAATCTGGTTCTATGATTATCAAGATTAGCGTATAAGTCTAGAAGCTTTTGGCGGAAGAAGTCATGATAAGCAATGGTACCCCCACTCCTCTTTATCATATCCATTATCTTAGTCACATTAGACTTTACCGAATCATCACATAGTGCTTCAAATGCAGTTTTGTGATGGTCCAAGTACGAACGCTCTACTCATAAAGATGATCATGTGATCAGTAAAATTACAAACTGAATGTTGGGTAAAATGTAAAGCATGGAACTTTTAAAAACCAGTCCCCTGTGAACACGGGAAGAAATTTGATTGACAAAACCCGGCGGACCCACGAACTCTAGAAGATAAAGATCAGTAATTTCAGGCAGAGTTATCTGGTCCGGCATGAGGAAGAATGTCAAGGTGCATGGATCTGTTGCTTTAAAGTACTGGAAACATGAGTTATCTGGTCCCAAGATGTTTCTTGCATACCACACCCTAAACATACCTACATTTTCTTGTACAACGAATTAAGTTTCCCTGTTTTTTAGTCTGATAAACTTGCAGCGCCTATATAGAATAATGCATAGAATAACATTTTAATCTTTGGGGGTATTTTTTGTATTATCTTTTCACCAAAAAAAATGTAAATAACTTGTGAAATCAACCGCTAAATATTTAAATTAATCAACAAGACTTCAATATGTCGACCTCATTCTTATCATATCCAGCTACTAAGTTACCAATTTGTGAACCACTCCTAGGATTTAGATATTCGATCATTGTCTATACTACATCTATAACTTTCAAAGACTCACCTTTAACCTGTGAGAATGATAAGTTGTTTACTATTTAAATCCAAATCAAATAAGTTGAGCATACACAGTTTTCTTTGAACTGACAAACTAAAGGGCGGGTATTATTGGTTTAGGTATATATACTTGGTCTTTACATTTTTCAGTCAAACATGTGCACATTTTATCATTATCATCGTCATTTCTCGCCATCAAAATGCGTCTGTTTTTACCAACATGAAATATTTTGTTTCCAATATCCAAAACTCAAATATTGAGAGAAGCTTCAAAATGTAAACATAAATGTAGGTAATTATTTTTTTAACACAAGTAACTAAATACAAGTAAAATAGAGTTTATTTCTTTTCGTATTCGATAATCTGGAATCAACTTCAAGTATGATGCCTCTTACATTTTCCTTCCCATTGAAATATAATCAAAAGTAAACACAATAAGTGTTGTTTCCATGAAATTTTGACATCAATCCCCCTAGAGAGTGATGTCAAAATTGAAGGGATCAGCAACTCTTCTTACTTTTACTTTTGATTATGTTTCAGTGGGAAGTCAAATGTAAGAGGCATCATACTTAGAGTTGATTCCAGATTATCAAATACGAAAAGAAGTAAACTCATTTTTACTTGTATTTAGTTACTTGTGTTAAAAAAATTAATTACCTACATTTATGTTTACGTTCTGAAGCTTAGACATACTTTTTCTCTCGATATTTCAGTTATGGATATCAGGAACAAAATATTTCCGGTTGGTAAAAAAATATGTATTCTGATGGCGGGAAATGGCGATGATAATTAGAAAACATACACCTGTTTAGCTGAAAAATGTAAAGACCAAGTAAGTATACCTAAAACAATAATGCATGCTCTTTAGTTTGTCAAATTAAAGAAAATTGTGTATGTTCCACTTATTTGATTTGGACTTAAATAGTAAACAACCTGTCATCCTCACAGGTTGAAGGTGAGTTTGAAAGTTATGGATGTAGTATAGACAGTGATCGAATTTCTAAATTCGACTCTTTCTGAAGACGGGAGTTGTCACAAATTGGTAACTGAATATGATAAGAATGAGTTAAAACATATCGAAATCTTGTTGATTACTTTAAATAGTTAATTGTTGATTTTACGAAGTTATTTACATTCTTTTTGGTGAAAAGATAATACAAAAAATACTCCTCAAAGATTAAAATGTTATTCTGTACATTATTTTATACATGGATTGCAAGTTTATCAGATTAGAGATAGAAAAACTTAATGCGTTGGACAAGAGTGCGTAAGTTGGTATGTTTAGGAAGTATTATGCAAGATGCAAAATATATTTTGGAACCAAACTAAGTGCTACTTAATCACGTATATAGATTCAGTTTCTGATGTCATATGACTTCATATATGCAACTAATTATCTTGATTAACTTATGCTTGTTGTCACCGTGATTTGTCCACTTTGAGAGCAGCGAAGTTGGATCTTTGCGTTGTACCATGCGATAGAGAAATTTTATACTGACGGTACTCTAGATGGTATTAATGCAATAGAGAAGTTGGATCTTTGCGTCCCCAACCCACTCCCAACTAGGGGTGAGTTCGAGCCGAGCCAAGCCCAAGCCTAGCAGGTTCGAGCTCGAGCTCGTGAAATTCGGACTCGGCTCAAGAGAAAACTAATCTGAAATCTCACGCACCCCGCGTGTGTGCCTCATCTCACATCACATCCGGTGTTTTAAAACCGAATTGAAAATAAAACTAACCCTAAATTCTACACTAAACTAACCCACCAAATGAAAAGGCTGTAGCTGGATAGTTGTAACTGCAACATGCAATTAATACTAGCAGTCTAGCACTATCAGATGCTCACTTATTTATAATCGGTATAATCATGTAATTGTATCACACACGTGACACACCACAGAATTTATAGATGAAAAAGAAGAAAATATCTACAATAATAATAATAATAATCCTAAAATCTCCTTGACTCTTTCTTGACATGCAAACGGACGCAATTTCTTCCAAAAATTACAAACAGACCCGTCAATCTCATCACTAGTTACACTTCTACAGCCTTTTCATTTCATCAACAGGCAACAGACGATCTTGCAGCAAGAGAAACTGGTGTTTACATTTACATGGAGTATATATATAGAGGATATATTAGTAGTTGTTAGTTTCGGTTTCGGTTTCGGCTCCACCCATTAAGAACATATACATATATAGCCAGTGCTTGCTTTGTACTCCTAGTATCATCATCCTTTTTTAAGCAGCCAACTCCAATCTTCGCTACTACTTCCTTCAGGAGCTGCTGATGCTTCCCATTCCACGGAGGTTGTCAAGATCTGAGTCAGCATTTGAACCACTCCTCTCATGTCTGGACGGTCTACAGGATCATCACTCAGACAACGTTCTGATATATCTGCCATCTGCTCATTAATCACACACCCAGTAATTAATTAGTACACACAGTTTCTTGTTTTTTTTTTCCTTTTAAACCCACATTTTTATCCTTTTAAACTAGTTTTTATTCATCCTCTACCTGATAGCGTTAGAGGTTCAGGTATATATTCTCAAGCACTGTAAATAACCTCAAACTCCAACGATAATCACAAAAGCTATTCGCAGAACCTACTCAAGGAATAAACAATGCTGGAATTTTGTATGTCTGGACCAACCTTGTGTACTTGTTCAACAGGGTAGCTTCCTCCTAGATTGCTGTCTATGATAGATTCCAAAGCACCTTCCCTGTCTTCATCGTTGAATATGTTTCTCATCTGATCATAAGTCCACAATTTTCGTTACCAAACTATAATCACATGCATATCAATAAAGTGTAATGTCTACGACATATCTGATTCAAACACTTTGGTGCGCATAGAAGATGAAGTTGTGCTATCATTTACCTTATCTATGAAACTCAGGTACTGTACTGTTCACAATCAAAAGTTTCATCGGGTAGTTGCAAACTATCAAAACTATGGGAATTTCAATTCACCACTTCAATCTAATTAGTGTAACATAATACTAGCCCTTCTTTAATAGATTGTAGGTCTGCTTGTACAAATCTAAAAAGTTACTTACAACTGTGATAAGAGGTAATATCTTGTTTGGTTCTTCGTTGTTGCGAATGAGTGCAGGCTGACCCGTTATAAGCTCCGCCAGAACAACTCCAAATGCGAAGACATCAGATTTTGATGTCATTTGCAACTCACGTACAGATCTTGATCAAATATATAGCACATGGTAAGAGATTACGATCAACAGATTATGCCTGGTAGCTAAGCTATCTTAGTATAAGTTGTCACATACTGTTTGACATAACGATTATGACCAAATGTACATGAAGTAAAACTAGACTTACTCAGGCGCAATATAACCCGGTGTTCCAACAAGGGCTGTTGCTATTAAATCCTGGTCGCTTGTTCGTTCTATTAGCTTTGCTAGTCCAAAGTCTGCTATCTGTACAAATTAAGCATTACTTGTATAAGGGTGATTTTTTTTAAGTGCTAACAACGGCAAAGCATATAACCACAACTTTTTGTATGAGGGTCATGAGTACCTTGGCTCTAAGAGAAAGATCAAGGAGAATGTTGCTCGTTTTTATGTCCCTATGAACATAGCAGTCCTTTGTATAATCATGGATGTATTCAATTCCTCTTGCTGCATCAAGTGCTATACTTAATCTTGCCGTCCATGATAGCGGAGGGTGCCCTGAGCCCAGGTGTTGTTAGTTTCATACTCCCTTCATCCTCAAAAGATATATACATTTGACTTTCATGTTTCAAGATTTAATGTTTGACTCAAATATTTACAAAGATAAATGGTGAAAAAATTCAATAAAAGATATTTTCAGAAAATTTCTACTTCAAATTATTATATGGATAATAATTATTTAACTTAAAATGCCTAAACACTCATGAAAAAAATCATATATAAAATACTGTAAAACAACAAAAATAAATGTATGTATTTTTTTGAGGACAGGAGTAATAAATACCCTAGTAGTTTTCATGTCGGGCAAGAAAATATACAGCGTTCCTGGACAATGAATATGTATTGAAAAGTTTGTAATTACCTTTTAACATCAGACCGTGAAGATGATCACTGAGTGAGCCGTTCTGCATGTACTCATAAACTAGATAGAGATGATCCTCCCCACATGCATATCCAAGCAGCTCCACCTACAGAATCAGGCCTCATCATGCATCAATTATATCATTTCCCTATTGATACTCCCTTTTCATATGAGATGTGACAATTATGCTGCTGGTGAGATTATTTCATACCACATTAATATGATGTACCCTGTACAATACTTTGAGCTCTGCAAAGAATTCCTTTGTATTGCTAGATTTCATTTGCTTGATAGCGACTTCCTGAAAGTACAATATATTTCATGAATCAACCACAATTTCTCAAAAGAACTTTAAACTCCCTAAGCTATAAGAAGCTCATACCCGCTCCTTTAATGTACCAAGGTATACACCTCCATATCCACCTTCTCCAACTTTCATGCTCTCATCAAAATTGTTAGTTGCCTCATTGATTTCCTCCACGGTGAAGGTGCCTTTTTGCTCTGATTCAAAACTCTCCACATCTGCCTCAATTCAACTTGCTTGATTAGAGAAAGTCCATCAATATATCAATCCAAAACTATTCCACTAGATTTTGGTGATATATATTCATTTCAGTTAAGGGAAGTAGTCAAAAGAAACTTTTCTTCACCTTCTGTATACTGTGCATGAAGCATTTTGTACTGCATGAAGGAATCTTTTCGGCTGATTTTCCTCTGAAGCTCGGGAATAGGATCAGAATCCTTCTCTTGATCCTTATCAGGAATTTTAATTCCTTTTTTCCTTGCCAGAAGAAACATGATCAGCATGCATGTGCAAAGTGCTGCAACAGCTGAAGCTGCAGCAATTATTACTGGCAGCCCGTGTACTTTTTGTATATATGCTTGCACATTAGCTACAATACCTGACACGGCTACATATATAGCGTCATGATCAAGAAAGTGTATCAGGTTGGCAAATAAACATAAGATCGTGATATCACATAGAATTCAGTTGGAAGATCTACCTTCTACAGGAGGTTCTCCTGAGGATTGTATAGGAGCTTCTTGTGATTGTGGCTGAGTTTCATTCTTCTCCATAGGCACAAATAAAACCCAACCAATAAAAATGTAATTTGGATCCTTTATCAGCTTCTCATTCATTTCCTGAATTGCAGTCATGTTTGCCGAAAGTCGATTTGCAATCTGAGACAAGCTATCATGTTCCTGCACCGTGTAAGTCACGATGACTTGAGAATCCTTTTCTGCACAACCGCACAAGAGGTGCATTGTCATGGAGTCATCAGCTTCAAGAAGCATATCTTCTGCACCTTCCAACGCTTGTCCATTATAAACCTTGTTGCTCACATCGCTGCATGTGGTTGTGGAGTTGGCCTTATAAATGGTTTCATAGAAGTATCCTTTGTTGCCATCAACATCTGTGCAATTGCAGGAAACTGGAACAAGATAATCCTGGTTAGCTCCATTACTTATTGGCTTGAGCTCGGATGCATCGACTGTGTAGGCTGTGGCAATCTCTTCGTTTGTTAATCCTCCTGTGGAGACATGATAAAAGTATGACTGACATGTTGGGATGTTATCTGCACAGTTGGAGGGGTACGTAGAAGGAGAAGCAGAAAGGATGGTGGTGAAGAATATGGCAACCACGAGTGCAAATATGAGATTGCATAGCTGATTTGAAGATTTCATTACTGGTATTCTGGCTCTGCACTTTGGTTCTTCAGAAAAAGCTTTAAACAATGTGAAACCTCCAAAATAACTTTTATTTGTCCATCGTGGGGATGTTTCTTCAAAATGATTGGACAATTTCATGTTGGAATTGACAAATGGGCAAAAAATGGAGATAAAAGCAAAAACACAAGTGACAAAAAAATAACCAATCCACGTATTTCTTTTTATTTGTGTTTAATTTCAGTGAATGAACTACGGAACATAGTAGGGTTTGAGGCGTTGGTTTCACCCCCCAGTGCCGTGTGGAATGGGGCTTTGTTTTGGCTCCTTTTGAGTCCGGTAATACCAAGGATGACCTTGACTTATTTCTGTGTCTTTAATGTTACTATACATCACATCTTTGAGTTGGAAAAGTTGGAGGACATTATATGTCATTATTAGTTTCTTCATCTAATTAATGACCAGGAAAGATCTGGAAACTATCTCTTGGAGCCCATCCACAATCTATGTTCAAATCTATGTACAATGTAGAGCACCATCTTAAACATTTGAGATACGTGAGAAGCACATTTAAACAAGTAAATATTCCTAAGCTCATGTTACATATCTGCATTTTACTGCACTCATACTTCATCACAAAATGAGCCATGATATATAAATGCGTACAAGTAAACGTACCTAATTCTATCCTGTTTTGAGCCAAGCATGCACCCTCCAAAGTTAGAGCCACCAATTCTCAAGGACTCGATTCATGTACCACTGATTGTAGTGAGGGCTGAGACCAACAAAAAAACATGTAGTTCAAAATAAACACTGGCCAAGAGTTTAGACCATGGAGAAATTCGAGTAGTTCAAAATCAGCATGTAGTTCAAAATCTTCAGTTGAAATGCCTGAGCCTTGGCCAGTACCATGTTCTTGGCCATCCCAAACCAACACTGCCCATATTTCAAACGGGTTGCGGTGGTTCAATCAAATCTTCCTGGAAGCTCCAAAGAGATTCACCCTGAGTAAGTAATTGAAGGGCTCAGAAAAGGTAACATCTGAGACATACATGCAATGGAAATCACGTCTCAATTTTTTTCCTTTTTGCCCTGATGTTCAACCCACACTTGAAGTATTGAAGCAACAGTACTGCAGTTAAAAAAAACAACTAATATAAAAGTACAAACGGAACTTTGAGGTGGAAACATCTATCCTGCAACCAAATAGGGATTCTTCATAACGTGACTATTTCTTACCTCCTTCTAGCCTATGCCTTCCAGGATCTTCTTGGGTACCTACCTTCTTCAAATGGCAAGTTTAAGGCTCCAAAAGCAACACCCTGCAAGAAAGTAGTAACAGTATCACCATCTTCCCAGTCTTTTTATTTTGGGCCCACACCATAGCAAATTAACTATACTGCAATGCTCTTCTCTCAACAACTCTATCTCTACATTTGTGACCATTTTAATAGCTCTACACAAATGACAGCGGTCAAAATATGTAATTAAGACACATCACCAAATGAAGAATTGAGTCATACAGAAGATAAATTGGAGATGCAAACTTGAAAACTACAATAGATTATCCTTCAAAAGATTTTGCAAATAAGAAAATTAACAAGACAAATATTCTTAGTACAGGGCAATATACCACGTAAAAGCTACTCGTACTTTTTATGCTTTAACATTATTATATCAAAGGGGATAATATAGCAATCTTACTTAATCATCAGAACCAAAAGAAGCTTTTGGCCTAGCATAACTGTCATACCAACAATTCCACCATGAACTTTAATCTTCAATAGTAAGAAGTTACCTTTTCTGATGTAGATATAGGATCTGGCAACTGCTGTGGGGTTCCTCAAGTTTATTCTTCCAATAAATTTTAATCTAACAATTTGATTCAGAGGAGGTTCTTGCGTTGACAGATTCAGAGAAGCCCCACTCTTTTGTTGAGAATCATAAGTTGACAATGAAGCCAAGTACCTTGAACAGCGTACTGCACCACTGATATATGGAAGCACTCAAAACCACGGTACTCTTCCTCTGTGTAGAGCAAGTTCTAAGCGGATTACAAGACATTGTAGATAAAATATTTGCATCATGAGCATAGCTGAACGAAGCTGCAGGCATAAAAACCTGTAGTTTTCAGTAAATAGCCTCACATAATGGTGTAGTTTTCAGTAAATAGCCTCAAGATGGCATAGAAGGATGAAGCTTTGTAGTTTGCTTCACAAGCCGGCAAATCAGCCTAAGCCCTCGGCAGTCATTCCTCTTAGATTCTGTGATTCTATCACTATTTGCCAGCGAGTCCCACAAATCGATAGCTTGGAGATCTTATTAGTTACTACGTTTTGAGTGCTGGGAATCTGGGACGAAGAAGGATGGGATTATTTTAATCCAATACCTTTTCTTCATCATTCGCTTGGTACACCCTAAGAGTGGGATCAACCTCATCCATTTTACAGTTCTTATCTCATACCTCTCTGAAAATGTGAGGTTTTTTTTATCCCTCCATTACTGATGTATAAGCCACAGACGAACGGGATAAGGTAATTTTAGGCCAAAATGTTGCTACAGCTCATGAAGTTCCCATCATCATCAAAAATCGGCCAACTCCGGCACAATCGCCGCCCTTATCTCAGCCCCACCCACCAATGCTCTTCTCTGTCTCCTCAGTCCGCCACCACCCTTCTCGCTCCACCCCGCCAATCTTGCCGGAAACGCTCGCAATCTCGCCGTGAAACCCTCCACCAGACGTCTAGCCAGATCGTGAACGCCAGCGCCGCTCCCATTCTCGGGGGGAAACGCTCGCTCTCGTCGGAACAGAACCAGCAGGGTCCCAGCGGACTCCACAACCTTCACCTTCGCCCTGTTCAGCCCAGAAACTACTGGCAGAGTTCGCCAATCCGTCCCGTCGATTTCGAATTTTGCGTCTCCCTTTCAAACGTGTCTGATTTTATCTCATATACTATAATTTAATGCTGTACTCATGGGCTTTAAGCCCACAGTCCAGATTGGCGGGCTTTAAGCCCACCAGCGTGTCTCATCATGGGTTTGGCAATATACCTATCAGGCTATCACATAGAAATTGGTGGATGGCATTCTCTCGGAAGGCGTCAGACCCCTGATTCGGAATTTGACGATCAACTGTACCTTTTTCCCCCCCATCAAAAGGAGCACCCTTTTCATTTGAAGTTTTGAAGTACACTGGAGAAAAGAAATGTGACAATCACTCGCGTTGCATCGAAATGGGATCGTTGTGAGTAGGATTTAGTAGCAATACATACTCTATAGGAGCAGGCCGGTAAGTTTAATCGAGGTATCATTATAGTAAACTTGTACGAGTACTTTTTAGCCCAAACAAAGAAGAAAAAACAACGAACAACTTGAGACTTGAGAGGTTAAGCAAGAGAGAAGGGGAAAGTAAAAATAAAAAGCCCAAAAACCATTTCGATGAACAAAATTGAAAAAAAAAACTCAATTTAGCAGAAAAGTAACCCCCCACATGCGATGCAACGGAAATGGAATGCAACAACATTCTCGTACAAAGTTAAAACGATGAAAACACTGGAAACATCTCTCACCCACCCCCAGTCTTCTTCTTATTTTAAGGCCCACTCAACTCCACATTAAAAGGGCCCACTTAGCATAATCATGTCCTTCCAGCTTGTTGGGGCTTATCTTGGACGGTCTCCTTGGTCTTCTGGCCCAAATACCCAGCCGCATCCTGGGCCCTGCGCTTGGCTTGGTCCACCGTCTCCGGCAGCGCTCCCCTCACGTTCCGCAAATAGTTCACCATCCACGACAGGGATGACAGCGCCGTAATCCCCAAGGCTCCAGACGTCAGGAACCCCATCACAGCACCGGCGACAGTGAGCGCGGCGGGGACCAAGATGGGGCTGAAAAGCA
Organism: Stellera chamaejasme; assembly: GCA_024586325.1. Classification (NCBI taxonomy): domain Eukaryota; kingdom Viridiplantae; phylum Streptophyta; class Magnoliopsida; order Malvales; family Thymelaeaceae; genus Stellera; species Stellera chamaejasme. Next base: position 2,777,357 of record CM044982.1, on the reverse strand, counting down.
GGAACACCGGGGTGCTGAGGGCGAGGCCAAGGACGGTGCCGGCGAGAGTGAGGCCGGCAAGTAACAGGAGGGTGCCACCGACAGGAACAAGTGTGACGAGTGCTAGGATCTGCGACTTGGTTGGGGCCTTTTCTGGAAGGAAGCTTTTTATGCCGCCTTCAACTGGTTGGATTTGTTGGCCGAAACGGTGCTGTGGATCAGCCATGGAATTCGGTCGGCTTGGATGTGGTCGGAGCGAGATTGAGAAGTGGGAATTAAGAAGAGGGTGGGTGCATGTTGTAATTTAAGGGAGGAGGGTGATGGACGCGTGGGAAGTGGTGTGACACTTGTTGGAGAGCCGTTTTGCATGGAGACCTAATTGGCTTTTAGTATATACCTCGACTAGCTAGACTGACTGGCCTGCATGCAGGTTAAAGCTACCTACCTTAATTCTATCATCATCTCATATATATGTTATGTATAGGAGGAGCAATGAGTATGTATATCTCGATCACTCTTTCAGATTTGTGTTGCTCTTCGTCCTCTTAGTCTTCTATGCACATTCACACGCTGCTCCCTCGGCTTAATTGTAGGGAGTATTAATTAATTAAGAATGTGTATAATCCCTTGGTTGTAGTAGTAAACATGCATGTTCTAAATAAAGATAATATATTTAACTTTTAAATTTGTGTTTGATTCAAATTTTTATCAAAAAAATTTCGTTAAAAAATTCTTAAAAAAATATATTTAAAAACTAGATACATCAAGATTATCATATGCATAAAAATATTTAACTTTTTATGATAAAATACTAAATGAAATAAATCATACATTAACTGCTGAAAAACAAATACTACGTACTTGACGAGACCCTGGTAGCGGGTTTGGTAACACCAAGCCCGTTACTAGGTGGTCAGAAGGCCCCTTGCCATGGTAGCAGGTCTGGGCATTACTTGGCCCGCTACCAGTAACAGGCCAATAACCAACCAAGCCGCTATCAAACTGTTAACAGCCTGACCCCCTTCTAGCCCGCTACCAGCCTGACATATACACCCAGCATCATCTCCTTCCTTCTTCATCTAGCCTAGGGATGTTACTGGGCCGGGCTGAGATTGAGCCCTTTAAACTCAAGCTATGCACGTTAGTTATCGATACTACTCTAGCTCGAGCTCGAGCTTGAATTGCTCGAGCCCAATATGTTAGACTCGAGCTTGGCTCGAATAGCTCGATAGGCGTGTTTTAAAAATTTTGAAACTACATTAAATAATAAAAAATAAAAAAAATATATAAATTATCAAATAAATAATAATTAATATAAAATTAAATACCATCAAAGTTTATACAATTTAACACCTTAATTGATAATTTTTTGCTAATAATGAATATTACTATTAATAAAATACTATTACACCTAACATAAATTATAATGTAGTAAAAAAATTCAAGAGGTTTGATAGGTATCATTAAGTATCGACAAGTTTCGATACTATTTAGGGCCGAAATCATTGGGCTCGACCTAGACTTGTTAACTTATAAAGTTTCATTTCAGGCTCGAACTCGATAAGCTCCAACTCGAGCTCGAGCTCGAGCTCGAGCTACCTACCCATTTACACCCCTAATCCGGCCATTTATAGATAACTAGTTTATATACCCAGCGTTGCACCGGGTTAAAGCAAAAAATAGTGCAACATGTATTCATTGCATTAATCGTTTATTTAGTTGTTGTTCCAACCTCCATGATATTATTTTGTTATAATTATTATAGTTGAAATTCTAATGATCGTTCTTTCGTCCCCTAGGGTTTTCCTTTGTCGGCCTTTCTCTGTCGGTGATATTGGGCTACTACCTCCCGGTGTTTGGTCAGCTCCCTTCACGTGGCGCTACCTCTGCCCGTCGATGCCAGCAAGTGTTGTGGTCCTTTTGGTGTTGGAATTCCGATCGAGCCAGTTCTTTCATTCATTTTCACGACAACACCTCTGGTCGGCGTATGGAGAGTTTGATGATGGAAAAGTGGTCGTCCAATTGCACTATTGCTTTTGTTTTTAATCCAAAATATCGTCATGTCACGATGGAAACACTAAGTCAGGCTTCTCTATTATGTGCGTCGCTGGTGCCCGTTCTATATTTTATATACCACCGTTCGATGTGGATATAGCTAAATCAGATGTTTAAATTTGAAAAAGAGACAAGTTAAAATAAGACATTATTTTGGTTATATGAAAATATTTCTTACTACTTTTATAAATCAAAATCAAAAATCAAAATCAGAATCTAGAGAAATGATTTTATTTTAAATTGGTAAAATACTAAAAACATTTACCAGGTCATAATTTTATTGGTTGTATGAATTCCTAAATTTAATAATTGGCAAACGTGGAAATATTTTTTTTAAAAAAATATTACTAGTTATATAGTAGGAAAATCTTAAAAAATATATTATTGTGCGCTCAACAACACAAAATGTTAAGATGTCGAAGTTTGTAGTTTAAGTTTATAAATTAGTTAATTGTGTTTTGTGGCTTGGTAACTAGCTGGTAGCGGGCCAACCCGTTACCAAGCCTTTCCAATGGTCAGGAGCGGGAAAGCCCAAAATTAAAGCGGGTTAGTTGAATTTCAAGCTTGAAGTGGTAGCGGGCTGGCAATGGCCAGACCCGCCACCAGCTCCATAAACCTTTATAGCCTGACTCTCTTCCCCATTTCAGATCCGAGCTCCTCCAAACTCCAACACCCATCTCCGTAGCAAAGCCAGCCCAAGATCGATGATTTCGGCGTCCTCTTTCTCCATTAAGGCGTCAATCTTAACCATCAAAGGTAAGAAAGACTACTCCCTCAAATTTTGTTTTTCATTTTCACAGTTTATTTTGAGATATTTACTCAATTTTTTCTGCTTTGTGTTCAAGGCCACTTCCCGTCGTTCGCCGCCACCAATTTCAAGCTAGTCACCGGGAAACCAACTTAAGGAGGTAAGGTTTTCAGTTTGCTGATTTTTTCTTTGATTTTGGTGAATTTCTTGAAAATTTATTTGTTGGGAGTTGTATGACATTCTCTGATATTTGGTGATTTGTGTTGAACGTGGATTTTGTGTTCATGTATTTGGGTGATTTATGATATTTGGTTGTTTTATTATAATTGATCATATTTTATGATTTTTTTTATTTGTTGAATTCATGTATTTGATGGTATTTAGTAATAGTAAGTTTGTTAATTTTTATGAGATTTTTTGATTTTAATGATTTTTGATGATTTTTATGGTTGTGTGAATTTTGGTAATTTTGTTGATTTTTGGTGATTTTTTGAATTTTAAAAATTTCAAATTTTAAAATTATGTGCTTTAGTTTAAGAGTTTTTAGAAAGTTTGGGTGAAATTTTAAAATTTTAAAATTATGTGGTTTTAATGAATAGGTTGAAAAAAGTTTGGGAGAAATTGTACAATTTTAAAATAATGTGGTTTACTTGAAAAGTTTTTGAAAAGTTTGGGGAAAATTGTAAATTTTCAAAATTATGTGTTTACTTGAAAATGTTCTAAAAAATTGGGGGAAATTGTAAAATTTTAAAATTATGTGGTTTTAATGAATTGGTTTTAAAAAGTTTGGGTGAAATTGTACAATTATAAAATAATGTGGTTTACTTGAAATTTTTTTAAAAAGTTCGGGGGAAATTGCAAAATTTCTAAATTATGTGGTTTACTTGAAATAAATTTAAAAAGTTTGGGGGAAATTGCAAAATTTCTAAATTATGTGGTTTAATTAAAAAGTTTTAAAAGTTTTCTGGGAAATTGTAAATTTTTAAAATTATGTGATTTTAATTGATGGGTTGAAAAAAGTTTGGGTGAAACCGTACAATTTTTAAAAAAATGTCGTTTACTTGATAAGTTTTGAAAAAGATTTGGGGGAAATTGCGAAGTTTCAAAATGATGTGGTTTACTTGAAAAACTTCGTAAAACTTTGTCCCTTACTCTCAATTTTTTTGTATTAACTATTGATCGTTTTCATCCTTGGAAGGATATGACAGGTTCAGATGATACTAACGGGTCTGGACCATAGCAGCCAGCTTCGATTGCAGCATTAGAAGCAGCCACCACAGATGCTACGCGTGACCCTACCCCTCCGTACACCGATCTTTTGTGGGAACGACTACTACGAGCCTCGGATGCACCAGGAGCAACCGATGTACAACTACGACTCCGGCCCAAACGAGTGGGACAAATACAATTTTGAGGATTTCGACCCGTTTAATAGTGGGTATCATCAGCGTTCGTCGGAGCGGCTGGGTTGCAGTAGCGATCGCCACACAACGATTACGATTTCCCTCCCCCTCACCCGTAGGATCGTATTGTAATAAACAAACTTATTTAGATGTTTTAGTTGTATTGAAAACATTTAATTAGAATATATTTATATTATTTTATATTTTTAATTACTAATTATGCATAATGATTATTAATTTGTATTATATATTAAAAGATTGCATTTATTTTGATGTTTCAAATTGATGTTTGACTCAAAATGTTACTAAGATAAATAGTGAAAAAAATTCAGAAAATTTATAAATATAAAATTTATATTGCAAATTATGAGATTAATAATAGACATTCAACTATACATGTTTATCAACTAAGTAAAATAAATCGTAGATTAAATCATGAAAATGACCAAAAAAAGTTAATCTTTATGGGACGGAGGAGTAATATTTATTAATTTTATAGAATATACAAATTAAATAAAGTAAAGAAAAAAAATTGGTAAATGGTTGGTAATGGACTAGGGCGCTACCAGACCCCATTTGGCTGGGATAGAGGAGTATCATTTTGATGAACTTTTGAATAGTCATTATTAAAGATCCCGAGAATTTCCCTATTCAATTTTCATCATGAATTTTGGGAACTCGCCTAAAACTTTATCCTTTCACACCTCAACCTCCTTTTGTGTCACGATGCATTGTGCACGGCATTTACCCCTGCCATTTCATCGCCGCACCTCTTCAAGTGTGACGTGAATTTGTTTGAATTGTCAGTTGAGGTGAAGTTGTGCTTCAGATCTAGCATGAGTTGGCGGTGGAGGAGGTCCTAATCGTTGGGGGCATGGTTCAAATGTAACATAAATAAGTTAAGTGTAAAATTGTCCGAGTTAGAAAATTTGAGGTCTTTATTTTCTAAATAAATTCAAATCGTTAATGAAAATACTAACGAGAGTCGAGATTGAGAGGGCAAATTGTACATTAGGTGAAACCTCGAGGGGTTTTCTAATGATCTCCCAAATTTGAGTAGGGGACTGAATATTAAGGCAATACCTTAGGATATTTTGTTTATAACTACCTTAAACTTTTTAACTTTAACTCATTACCGTTAGCTTCCGTTCTCATTTAGGAAGTCAAAATCAATTGGGATGAATGTATTTAGTACTGTTGCTTCCATTAGTATATATTAAGTCTTCATTGTTTCTTAATCTCCTTATTTGGTTAAATGTATTGTGTTTATTGGGACAAAGTGAGTAATTAATTCTAGGGTACCTAAGGTTTGTGAAAACTTCAGTAGCCGACTCCATTATTGGACACAATAATTATGTGGACAGTTTAAGACTGAATAAATGAATGATCACATCCTGTGCAGTTTATTGGCCTTAATAAGAGAGAATTGTTTCACAAATTCTCGTTCTCCTAGCGGGCGTAGCCTCTTGCACAGAGACCGGCCAATGCTTTGTCTCTTGGTTTCATACTAACCATGTGGGACGTGCTCACTGGTAGTCCTTCTATTCTAACGCATGAGGTCAATTGATCTCTTTTCGGAGGGGCAATAGTTCTCATCATCAGGCTTGTAAGCAAACAACTCCAAAGTGTATATTAGGGGGTTTCAATCCTTTGATGGGGAGAAAAAAATTTCACCTCATTTGAGATGAAAATCATCACTAAAATTCACCACACCCATTTCACCCCTCAAACCATCCCAACCCAATCCACCCCTCAGTTCCCGAAATCCCACCCCACTCGTCTCCAACGGCGGCGGCGGCGGCGGCGGCGGCGGTGGAGCTACAACTTAGGCGGCGGACTGGGTGCAGGAGGTGCGCCGTCGACCGGTGGTTCCAACCGTGGTGGGTGGGGTGGCCGAAGACGGAGCGAACGGCGGATCGAAGCTGTTAAACACGAATTCGTGGTGGCGGTTAGTTCTGAATTTCTCCTTCGTCGGAACAGTTCCGGAAACGTGGGAGGGTGGGTTAGCTTCGTCTTGTCATGGGGAAGCGAACCGTGGTGGTTGGTGGCGGCGAAAGGGCCCGGAACGGAGGGCGGAGTTCGGGGGTAGGGTGGGGTTCGGACGTCCCATTCTCACGGACCATTTCTCACGCACCATTTCTCACGTTCACGCCCTCGATGACTCACGGGAGGTCCAATTTTTGGAGGTGAGAATCACCGAATTTTCGAAGGTGAGAATCACCGAATTTTCGGAGGTGAGAATCACCGAATTTTCGGAGGTGAGAATCACCGAATTTTCGAAGGTGAGAATCACCGAATTTTCGGAGGTGAGAATCGAAAATCTCACCTCCGAAAATGGTGGTTTGAACCCCCTATTAATCGTCTTTCCCTTAATTTCAGGAGTATAACATCCAACTTCACAAAACAACATACACCAACTGCAAGTCAACAACCTCCAAACAAATTCCCAAATAAATAGAACTTTCTCAAGGATATAATCATACAAATCATATAGTATTTGTCTGGTCTTTTTCACCCCCAGATTTTATAGAGCCTTGATTCATTATTATTATTTATGCTCTCCAGCAGTCCTTTTAAACCAAACAATCCGCATACCTATAATTAATTTCTTTGTCTAACCCCTTTTATTTCAAAAAGTTGATCGTGCCTCAATTTTAAGATAGTAATTAGATGGGAACAAGTTCTCCCTTTTTCTTCTCCAAAATACTAGTAACTTTTACGCTTGAAGTATTTTTCCTAACTAATTTTAGGGAAAATTTTGATAAAGTAAAAAGTCATTTAGGCTCATTTCAGTTGCAAAGAGTGAGAAATTCTTTTTCCACTTTTTCAATTCCTAATACATAAAACAACTTTAAATTCATCAATTCACCATCAATTCTTTATAAAATAATATTTTTCTCAAATTTCTCTACTCACATACTCCCTCCGTCCCACAAAGGTTGTAGGATTTGTTTGGGCACATATATTAAGGAAAGTGGGAGAATAGTAGAGTGTTGACAAAATTACCCTCATGAAAAAGAAAGAAGGAGAAAATTTTGTGGACCCCAATTTTAAGTTTAATGGGAGAAAAGAGAAAAACTTGTGGGTCCATGGTGTGAGATAAGAGGATAAAATGGTAAAAATGGTGATAGAAAGTTTCTGTTTTAGGAAAGTTGACAACCTTTGTGGGACGGTTCAATATAGTAATGTTGACAACCTTTGTGGGACGGAGGGAGTATATCTCATCCATCAATCAAAAACACATTCCTAAATTTCCCAAAATTATTTTCCTATTACAAATGAACACACCTTAGGCAAAAGTTTTCCACACTAACCCATCAAGTTTCGTTAAGTTCAAGGAATAACATCATCAATGTCCATATTTTTTTTCCTCCCATAACTTATCACATCACAGCCTCGTTTGGACTGTATATGTCAGTATGAATTACTAGCATATAACAGAGCTAAACTCACAAAGTGCAATCAACATACCTGACAATCACCATAGCAAACTGCACAAACCAAGCTTGATATACACAAGCACAAAGATTTTACACAGACCAAGAGTTATTCCCTTAGAAGTTGTGCAAAAAACATAAACTAACTTAATACTTTAACAGCTGAAAATTTGTTACTACAACTGCTGGCGATGGCTATGAAACTTTTTCCAGGAATCAATTAAAAAATTATCAACTAATTGGAATGGTTCCTCAATAGAGTAGGCCATGTATTTGATTCACCATATACAGCATTATTTTGTATATTCTCTCATATGTATAGCACACCCAATCCTTACAGTTTTTTTATCTTAATCCCCCTCCAAATATTGGCGTATGTCACCCCTCCAAAAATTGATGTATGTCACTTTACTCAACAAACAAACGGTAATCTTTAATAAACAGCGAAAAAATAGTTGGCTTTGTGTTCACCATAAGACTGCTTAAAATGAACTCCGGTGCCAGCTTTGTTTTATACAAGGAGCTAACACTGCGACATTCTTGACAGCCAGTGTGGGACTTGCCTCCATTTTGGGAAGCCCTTTACTGAACATTTTGGCCTATGGTTCTATGGTCTATTAGAATCACCACTCAAGAAAGCTGCAAAGGTAATCGTAGCTCCAGAATTTACATGACTCCACAACTCTTAGTTATAAACGAACTAAGACAATATACATGAACCAAGTGATTTTTAAGCAGTAAAATACAATTTGTGCAATTCGTTCATAAGTTCTTAATTCCTGATGTGTTCCCCAATATGTTTTCCACTGTAAAACAGAACAAAACACATCAATAAGCTTCATAAAATGAAAACTTCTCAACACTTCCTACGATCCCACTTAGCTTATAGGGGAGCAAGCCAGTGTAGTTTAATTGCAAAAGAAAAAACAATTACAAGTAGGTAATAGGAATATTGGGTCGTCAAAAGAAGACGATTCCCTCGATTTAGAAGAGCACAAATTTCTATTAATCAAAGGAGGTCACACATAAAACGACTAAATTAAATGGACAGAAGAAAAGAAAAGGAAAGCAATAGAAAAGGTACCTCAGCCTTCAATACTTGAGGGCAAAACAGTAGAACCAACTAGAAATCAAGTCTTCAACTGCAACAAGGTACCTCAGCCTGCAATACTTAAGGGCTAAACAGTAGAACCAACTGGAAATCAAGTGCTCAACTGAAACTTAGAGCACTTGAAACTTAGAAGGGGCCGCGAGAACGCAGGCCCCCTCTACCACAAATTATGACATTGGCTCTCCCTCTTTGGGGACCATAGAGCTGCATCCCTCCAAAGTGCAATGGAGGTCACTGCCCTAGGCCATAGGTCATCAGGATCTCCCATTGACCTCATCTAGGTAAATATGAGGTAATGGGCAAAGCAGCTTTTATCATGTACCAGTCTGCTCATTGTCTACACTTGTTTTGGGGTCCATTTCCATGCACCTCTCACCAAACTAAAGGTACTACTCTATTCAACTGTCGAAGGTAATGCTCAATTAATACAACCCATGTTCTTAAAATTCATGATGAAACCGAAAAGGCTAAAATCCTCGTTATCAATCTGTTGCTGTTGTGATGCAGACAATGGTGCTTTGGTTAACAATTTGTAAATATGCATACTAATATATATCAATGTGTTCAATTACTTGGATCAGGGATGTTGCTTTAGCAGAAATATTGCTCAAGTTAATAGCAACAAGAAAACAACTCTACCATGATATTGTTGCTCGTAGCATTAACTCAACCCATACTCTCATTGGACAAAAATCAACAGCCAAGTTAGGCATAAGCTAACTTCTCGGAAAAAGAAAAAACACCGTGACCACAAAAAGAAAGAAAGGAATGATAAGTTTGTAACTGGATCACTTCATCTTTCTTGTAAAGATTTAACATGCTCCCCTCCCACCATGATGCCAAAAGTTAGTCAATCAAGTACTGCAGCCACTCATGTGCAAGATATAGAACACAACAATGAAGAAGGTAATAGGCGAAATAGGATTCACGAGCTTTGCATTAGATTTTTAGGTATGTTCGACTAATTAAAACTCCTAGCACAATCTCACTAAAGCAAAAGATTAGGAAATACTCCCCCGGTAAGTATAAATCTCCACTAAATCAAGGGTGTCAAACATAAAAGTCCCAAACGAAAGGTACTACTTATTTAATTGTTGGGTGTATTGCTGAATTCATTGCAGCAACTTTCTTCATTTTCATGATGAAAACCAAAGACTAAAATCCTCGTTTTCTTGTTGCTGTTGTGATGCAGTCGACAATGGTGCTCTGGTTAACACTTCGTAGTTATGCACTACTGAAACACTCTCTTTTCAATTACTTGGATTGTGCACTGCTTTGGCGGCTGTATTGTTTAAGTTAAAGGAAACGAGCACAAAATTCTACCATGAAATGAAATTGTTGCTCGCACATTTACTCAACCTTACTCAGTGCACAGAATTGCAAACCAACTAAGGCTTAACCAAACTTCTCAAACAGACCTCCAAGAGGTATTTTAAAACAAACAACCGTAACCAAAAAAATGATATTCAAGTAGTCCACTTCTTTCTCTGTTAAGTTTTGGCATGCTCCCACTGCCACCACATCATGATGCGACAAATTTGTAAGACAACAGTACTATATCACGTTTGCCATGAGTTATAACCTCAATTATAGCAAACCTTTATATAATGATTATGTAATGCTCCTAGTCAAGTCTCATGAACAACTAATCCATCTGCCAGCTTCCCCCATATACTAGTAATCAACTGCAGGCCAGGCACTCACGTGCATGATAGAGAATATACTTCATCTGCTTGAAGACACCAAATGAACTCTCTGAAAATTGATGATAGTTTCTCTTTCACTTGACTGATGTCTGGTCTGATTAACTTGGTGGAGGTAGAAATGAAATGGAAGATATTGTAACATGCTCTAATAAAGCATACAATAGATGTTCAAACCAAAACAGCAGCAAACATTCTAAACCACTCATCATATCCACCGACGAACTGGTGCTTGACTGGCCAGACCAGTTAAGAACTTTCATCAACTGAACTTTGTCTGCAAGAGAAGGTCCATCAAAAGTAGTTATCCTCTTGTACGAAAATCAACCGACTACTACTTACAGGGCGTGTCTTTTCTTATTCAAGCAGAGTCAACCGCACTCTGTCTCTAACCACTAGAGGAAGAATCCCTCCAGCTTATGGATAATCCAGAACCAACAAGATGGGAGAGACGTTCGTGTCTAAGTCAAATGCTATGGTTCATCTGATGTTCTCCATGGCAGTGGATATAATTCTAACAACTTCTAAAGATGGTTCCTTTCCCAACGTAGTGTGTACCAAAAAATAGCAAAGTGTTAAGCCAATAGGTACCTAAAGTCTAAGGAATCATCCAATGCCACATGAATAGAATGGACTAGCACAGGCATAAGCACAAACACCTAGTAGGCAGAAGGACGCCTACGATATCAACCACGAAACTGAGTCCACATACGAGCGTAACCCATCAAAGGACGCGGAAGCGCCTTCTTCCAAGCATCACAATCAGGCAAATCACCAGTCAGAGCAAGAGAGCTATCGTCCTCCCCATTTCCGAAGCTCAGAACATATAGCTTATCCGCGAAAACCCGATTCATAGCCACCAACGTCTCCTCCATTATCACCCTCCCATCTCTTCTGCTATCCTCTGCCTCCACGCAGTTCCCACCAACATTCACCATAATCCTCCCACCTTTTCTCAAACTCTTCTTCAACTTCTCCCAGGTTCCCGGATCCTGGAGCTCCGGAATCAGGCAGCCCTTACGAAACAAATCCACCAATATCCCCGAAAAGCCGCCTTTAACGCTCGCATTCAACGCATTCCCAACGTAAACGAGCAACCTGTCTTTGTACTGCTTCTCCAGATTTCGGAGGCCGAAAAATTTTCTGCCCACGTCGATGACCGACTGGTCAAGCTCCCATCCATGGAGAATGACTTCCGGGTGCGTCTCGAGAATCAAACGGGCGGCAGAACCGGCGCCGAAACCCAGAACGGCCACCGGTCCCGGAGGCAGAATTGGAGGCAGAGTAGCGAAAACATCGAAATAGGTGTTGGTGATGGACCTGAAGATAAAGGAGATGCTCTGGATGTTACCGGGGGCGTCGAGGAGGAGGAGCCTAGCGCCGGCGAAGGGGTGGTCAGCTCGTCTAGAAACTTCCAGAACGCGGATGTAGTTGTACCTCGACTTGAACTTGGCGATGATTTTAACGTCTTCGTAGGGAATGCCATCGTCGTCCTGCTGGGTCTGAATCCGCTGAGATTTCTGTGCAGAAGAATGGAGCGATGTTGAGGAAAATTTAAGACTTGGATTCGTGGGTTTGAGATTGCGAGAAAAGAATCTGGGTGGAATTTGATTGAAGAAGAATCGTCGTCGCCCTCGTGAGACTTCTCTGTTCTGTGCTGCTGGGTGGATAGGAAAACGAAGGCTTGATGACAAATTTTGAGCTGTAGACGACATTTCTCATTGATCTTTAACTCGATTCTGCTGCTATTTCATTGTTCAGAGACAGGTCTGACTCTTGCTCTTATGCTCTTTTGCGGAGCACATCCAACGTATCTGTCTGTTGTAATGCTTACTAAATTAGTCTATCAGCCTCCAACTCGTACAATCAGTACATTTACACCCTAAAGAAATTATCACGACAAGTGAGCCCTCAAACTTTTAATTTGAACCTCGACGATACAATCTCCTCATCTTCACAACCTATCTCCTAATGCTCTGCAAGACTGCGACTAAACAACATTTTTGGAATGTTTTCTGTGTAATGCATATAACTAAACATGTTTTCTTAGAAGAGTTTTGCTACAAAAAGCCTAGCAGAGTGAAAATTTTGTTCATAACAAACAGACGATAACAAATGGAAAGAAGAAGAAGAAGAAGAAGTGTTGTGCTACAAAAAGGCTAGCAGAGTGAAAATTTTGTATACAGTTCCACTTCCAGCTGTCCCAACACCCACACGTTGCGAGCCATTCTGTTCATAACCTTTCCCCTTCAACTTGAACCTTAGGTAATCGGTGAGTCATCTGAAATTCTGAATTGTATTAGGTGGCAAACACAATAGCAGCAGTTGAAATTGAGAGCCTAAAATCTAAAAATCTGAACCTGCAAACAAGTTGATTTTTTATTTTATTGAAGCTTGCTTTTGCCTTTGCTCTTGATCTTGGCCACATCTTTCAGTGTAGAATCGATTATCCTATCCAGTGTTTCCAACAACCTGAAAATCCTTTGGCAAATGGATGCCGACTTTTCATACAGAACGTCGAACATTGCAATAACTGCTATCACATATGTCAATTGCCCCAACTACAAACAGAGAGAAATTAATCAGTAATAGAATAACAATCAGTAACAATAGCACCACGGAATAAACTAAGTCATAAGCCGTTTCTGTGACACTGAAATATCTAACTACCACGTAGAATGGGTTCTTAGTTCTTAAAATTTTTTGGTAAAGAGTTCAAGCAAGGAACAAAAGATGCAAGGTTACATAATAGATAATCAGATATAGTAAAAGCATTGTTCATAAAGATAAGCAAGTCCTGACTATGAATGATCTTACCCCTTTCTTTGCTCTATAGCTCACAGAAAAGTAACATGTAAGGCATCCATAAATATCAGGATAAAGGAAGTGCTTTGGCATGAAAATACCACGTTAGAAAAAATATGACATCAGGGAAATAATTGCTGTCTTCAAACGACAAGAACACTTAACACTTGGAAACTGAGAAACCCAATACAGATAAGTGAGCGGCATTTGAATGGATTGATACGTCTATGTATATATGAACAAGAAAATCAAACCTCTCGGATATCCTTTAAGCATTGAAACTCTGTATGAAATTGGTCATCAAAGATCGCGATGGATACACTTAGGCCACATCTGACAATATATATCTGAAAAATATACAAGTCATGAGACTATTTTCTTTGACGGTATCAAGATAATATAGTACTACACTGCAGCGAACAACATATTCTTACTGTCCACCATGGAAAAGATAGAAATGTAGCCGCGCTTTATAAAATTCAGTACTTCAATAAAGTAAATACATTAATTTCAACAAGACACCAATCCATATATATAGCCACAAATTCAATACTTTGCACTCCATACCTTCCAACGAGGCGCTTCCAGGACCAAGGACTTTGCCGCAGGCACGAGTGGTCCTATAAACTCTGCCAGGCTCTGACCAAATTCCCCCATCAACAGTTCGGAATACACCAAGTGGGTTAGAACAACGTTAGCCTTGTCAAGACAGCTACAATCTGCTAGGTAAAAACCGCGAGGATTATGTCCTTCAAAGTTAAAGTCGGACAGCAATGGGACAGAGAGAACCAAAGTATGAGGTAGGCAGGCGTAAACATTGGACACAACCAAATTTGTAAGTTTCGGGACGGTTAGCTTGATGTCGGAAGGAAGCTTCAGATAGCAATACGTCAAACACATAGTGTGCATATTGTGAAGGTTAGGGAAGATATGAGAAGGACAAAATACCAAGCGGTCCAGGTGCAGAGTGGTGAGACACTCGAAATCCAATGCAAAGTGACCGGAAAGATTAAAAGCTCGTAACTTGAGAACTCTGAGGGATTGGCAGCGAGAGAAGTGGTTAAATATGAGGGCGTCGTTGGTGTCGATTTCTTCGACGCCACGCAACCTGGCGTGTCTGAAGACTGTCTTGGTGAATGCGGAATCGGAGCAAGAGTGGTGGAAGACGAGGCTCTGGAGGCGGGAATCCCGACGGCGGGTGAGGACGCGGCGGACGAATTTCTTAAAAGCGGTCTTGGAGATGGAGGGCGAAGAAGAGAGTCCAAAATCGAGAATTGGGACGCAAGTCCAGAGATTGAGCCATCGGCGAGACAGAAGGCAAGTCTGGGCGGCTTGTTTGGTCTCCATGAAAGAGAGGATGTGGTGGATCAGACAGTCCGGTAAATCGGTTAGCCGATCAGTGATCTGGTTATGGGGGGCGATGATACTAGTTCGCGGCCTCTTGCTCTTCGCCATCTCTGTCTCTCTCTGTGTGTCTGCTGCGTCTTCCGGTAGTGGGATTAACGAAATCGGAGAAGAAGTTCACTTGGAATTCGATGAGTGAGTCGAATCGGCAGCAGCAGGCTTTAATTTAATTACCCGACTCATCGCATTCATCATCATCATCATCATCAAGATTACATTTACCAAATCTGAATCAATTCCCAGAATTAGAAAACACAACTACGATGAGTCTCCTGATCTCCTATGGGTAACCGTCGCCAGATGGGCGTCGGTACAATTATAATGCGACGGTGTTGGCAAACACCCTTAATGTCATATGGCTCAAAATTACATTTACCCATCACATTTTTTTTTAACTGCTAGACAGAGTTGGAAACTCTACTATTAAATTTTATCAACCGTTACTTCTTATAAATGGTAACAACATTTCTTTAGATGTCAATTAACTGTGTATAAAAAGAAAAAATCAAATGCGAAAAAACAATCGTTACATTCGTGCTCGCCGTGGAGAAAGTGCCGGTCAGCAAGTTTGGGTTGGTAAAATGGCCCATTAATTATGTTCGCCGTGGATTTCTTTATGGTGTACTGTAGGGCGACTCTCGATTACAAATGGAACCCACGTAATGTTGATGATCACCACATTTTGATCTCACTTTTAAAGAATAAATCAGTGCAGAACATCCGTACTTATCAAATACTCTTATCATAATCAATCATTTAAGCAATTACCCAACATATTCGTTAGGTAGTGTTTAAGTGATACAGAATTTCCAAATTTTTTATCAATTTTTTTATTATCAAATCACATTTTCTCTTTAAATTTCTCTACTCACACACATCTCATTTATCAACCAAAACAAACATCTTAAAATTTTCCAAAAAAAAAAATCCGTTCTCCAAATGAAGAGACCCGTTGGTGATAGCAGCTTTGTTCTTCGCCAGATATCCCTCGGTATTGTCAACTGATTTGTTTATTTTCACTCAACTCATAGGATCAAAATCGTCAATCATATGAGGTACGTCGTCGCAGGCCGGGATCGGCCTTGTGTCCAACGCCACACTTGAAACAATCCGAAATTTCCAAGAAAATAAGTCAATGGAGTAATAAATAAGTCAATGGAGTAATAGATAAGAAATGTCAACGAAACCTCGATACGATTTGTTGTAAGAGCTTGTTTATCTACCACATAAATGTTTTTCATCTATCAAATCTACAATTAATCTAACTAATTTAACTAACAAACTTCAATAGATAAATATTAAAATACTCTTCTTCATAAAATGGACTTTCTAACCACCGTCAAACCGTCATTGAACCACTGCCATCACCGCACTGCCGTCATACCGTTGCCGGACTACCCACCAGACCACCGCCAGACAGCAGCCGGCCCACCACTGGACTGCCGCCTCCAACACCGCCATCGTTGTCATTGTTGTCGTCGCCTGAAATGTGAAACAAGACTTTTAAAAATTAATTTTCATAATTTTCGTTAATTTATAATTAATTATATAGTGTCTAAAATAATATGTAATACTTTTTTTTGAAAGGCAACCTCAAAGCAAAATTATACTCCCTCCGTCCCTGAAAAATTGAACACATTTCCTTTCTGGCCTATCCTAGAAAAATTGATCACTTTCCTTAAAAGGAAATTTCTCACTCTCAAAGTTACTAAACTATCTTCACTTTATCTTTACTTTTTCTACCGCGTTTTTTTGTGCACTCTCAACCAATGGACAATTAAGTAAACATATACAAACATCTTACACTCACCTTAATCTCTATGTCCAACCAAATCTATCAATCTTTTGGGGACGGAGGGAGTATGTAATACTGTCTATTGTAAGAAATTATATTGTTTAATTAGTTATCTTATATATTCTATGAGTAAAATCCGCGTAGCGTACTTGTTTTTAAGTTTGCGACATATTCTAGTCTCATTTTAAATTTCCGCTTCGTTATGGTTCTATTTTTAAGTTACGCGTTCCATTGTAGTCATTTTCGTTCATTTTAGCCGTTTAAATGTACGGTGGATGGTGAAATAACGATGTTACCCTTACTTAATTGCTACAATACACCCCAACTTTTGTGATCTTAACCAATTCTACCCCGAATATTTTCAAAACTCACATATAAACCCTCAAACTCCAAAAACCTCCACTTTTACCATCTTCCTCATTCCTCCAAAATCGCCCAGCTTAAATACCTCTACAAGCAAATTGGTTATTTGTAATTTCAGAGATGGCTAGCTCTGATCATGGCGAAGGAGCAACCTGAGGAATGGCAGAAAAATGAGACGGAAGACGAGGAAGAAATTGAAACTCCAGCTGCGAGGACAAAACCTTGGGTGAGAGAAAAAGTCAGAACACTCCTGAACCGATCTCTGATATGGAAGATCATGAATGCAATTGTTTCTCACATCAGGGACACCTCTTTCGACCAGAACCCGACAGATCGGCTCGACATTGGTGAAGTAATTGCCCGACAAGTCGAAATTCACCAAGCTCTCCAACACACATACCATCTCCGGCGTCGAAGAGAGAGGGCTTTAATCAGACCTCTCGGAAGCGGGCCGTTGAACTTGTTGTTGGCCACCACGTGGGTGGCTCTGATGTTGTTGGGTAATCTAATAAGGAAATCGTTGTAGTTGATGAACAAAACCTTCCAGCGTTGAGTGAGTCTCTATTACTACTATGCTTGTCACATGTTCGACGATATGTCTGAATGAGTTCCTTTTAACAGTTATTTTATTGAGATTTTTTTTTTCCAATGACATAAAAGTTCTTACTTTTAATTACCAATTGTCCTTTTCAATATTTCACTTGACAAGGCGTATATATAAAAATGTGATCTTGTTGCAGGATCAAGGCAAGGCCATTTCCACGACTAATTTTGCCATGTTTGTTCAAACGATTGGATCAGATAAAAGGTAAAAACCAATTGTGATTCCATTTATGAAATTCAGACCAGTTTAAAACTTATCTTGATTATGGCTTGTTCTCAACACAAACTGAAAGAGAAAGTTGCAGCAGGTTTAAAAGATGGAGCAAGGAAAATGCAATTTACTGGAGAAAGATGGTAAAAGTGGAGGTTTTGTAGAATTTGAGGGTCAATATGCAAGTTTTGAAAATGCTCGGGGTATAATTGGTTAAGTTAAAAAAATGGGGTGTATTGTAGCAATTAAGTAAGAGTAAAATCGTCATTTCACTATTCACCGTCCACTTAAACTGTTAAAATGGACGTAACAGACTACAATGGAACGCGTAACATAAAAATAAGACCATAATGAAGCGAAAACTTAAAATGAGACCAAAAAAGGTCGCAAACTTAACAACATGTACCCTACGCGGATTTTACTCCATATTTCTCTAGTGTATATTATAAAGTAATATAATGTTTGAATAAATATTGGAAACTGTCTAGCTAACCAAATATGAATATATGTTACAATCGACTGTAGTGTCTTTTGCAAGTGTTATAATATCATGATGATTTTTGTATACTATCCACTTCACCAAATTGTAACATGTCATGATGATTTTTGATAATTTTATGGCAGATTAGATCAAAAGCATCTAAGTTAAACAAAATCAGAATCAAAGCAAAACCTAAATTAGAAGTAAATCAATACCAGTATCAGATACAAACTATTTAATGAATATTATAAACTGTCTAAACCGAAACATAAAGTGTCTAAATAAAAATTGCAATTTGTCCGAAAAAAGTGCAAAAATGTTTGTAGGACGGACTTCCACATCACCCAGCACAAACTTCAGATCTGAACGTTGACGGTAGAACACCAGTGATCGAAGCCACGAGACCGGCAATTGGAGACATGTCGCCCTAGCACAACCATTGCCCAACTTGATGACTTACATTTTCATCTAGATCACATCAGTTGAAGCAGATTTGGATCATGACGGCCATATCGCAGCGGTCGGAGACGAAGTTCATGGTTGTTGGAGTTTTTTTGTCTAAATGAGACGATTGGACTCCAGATCGGAGTCGGAAGAGTCGATTCTTCGAGGACTCCAATTCTGGAGCCACGAATCTGCAATCGATTCACATCGGCTGCTTTCGGATATGCTCATCGAGACGGTCTCTGGATCTTTGCGACGGCGACCTCCAAACCTTCACTTTGCAGCAACTGTCTCCAGATCTACGCGACGGCTTCGGAGACATATTCCGGTGAAGGTGGAAGCACATCGGAAAGAGAATGAGAGGACGAATAGGAGGAGAGGAGTTTCGGGGAAGTCTCACGTGGAGGAGCAAGATGAAGATTGTTGATATTAATAGAAAGGGTAGCTTTGTCATTTCATGGGTATGTGGAAAAACACGTAGGTGGTAATTATAATTAGTATGTTGTTGACTAGAACAATTCAAAGTTGAGCCCTGCAGTCGTGTCATGTGCTCTGCTAGGGTTTTTTTAATTTCCTTTGCAGCCGCAAAGCGTGCTTGCTAAGTTTTCTCAATCGTTGGCCCTCATCATCGCACCGAAGCATCTCCACTCTCGCCGATGGACTCCCTTGATACTGTTCTTGCAGGCCTTGATCTTTCCACCGAGGAAGAGGTTGTAGCGATCAACCCCTCCACCACTTTTTGCCCACTTGGACCGGCTATTGCAGTGAAGATCCTCTCCTTTCGACCGGTGTATGTCAACATCATGGAGACAGCGATGCGCACGACATGGAGGGATGATATCAAGTTTACTGTTCGAATGACATTCACCCGGTCTCGCTCGAATAATTTCATCTTTGAATTCGCCACTCAAGATCAATCACTTATGATCATGCAGCGCGGTCCTTGGTCCTTCCACAATCGACTGATTTTGATGTACCTCCTCCAGCCGAATGTGTGCCCCTCAACCATTCCGTTCTCCCATGCTGAATTCTAGATCTATATTGTTGACCTTTCATTCAATTGGCAAACTCAATCAATGGGGGAATCTCTAGGTAAGTTAACTGGTTCGGTGTTGGATGTTAAAACTGACGGCCCCTCACTCCAAGTCAGGGTTCTTGTGGATATCACAAAACCCTTATGTAGATCAGTGCATGTTGGTGTGGGAGGAGCTTGCAAGCGTTTTTTCCTCCAATATGAACCACTTCCCAGAATTATGTTTCCATTGTGGTCATTGTGATCATATCCTTAAGGAGTGCCTGAACCCGATTATTGATGATGTCATCCCTCTCAAATTTGGAGATTGGATGAGAATGCAAGGATCTAGGCGTTCTTTTCAAACCAACTTTGGAGGTTCTAAAGTGCCACTGATGGATCTCTCGTTGATAATTCTTCGGGCAGTATCCCGCAAACTGGACAACAAGTGGCGGCTCGGCAACTCCCACTAGTCGTGCCACCACCTTAAAGTCCCATGGAAGCCAATTGGTTGAGGTTTCTGTAAAAAACACCAAAAACCTCCTAGCCTCAATGTCGAAACGTTTTGGAGGCATGAAACAGTCAGGTTCTTCTGCTAAAGGTTGAGGGAAGCATGGCCTTAACGTGGGACGTCCAAGGAAGAAGCCTTACGTTACTGAGGCTGTGGCGGATGCTGTGGAGTATGGTTGTGTCAGCCTGGAGGACCTTCAGCCCGAGTTGAACCAACCTTTGGAGTTACTTGGGTGGAGTAGCTGAGGATCATGTTTTGGTGGGGCTAGGGGAATCTTCGCTCCACCAGGAGCAATGACTCTCTAATCGGGATGTCATACGGTTTAGGACTAACAAATTGACATCCCCCTTTGGTCCCACACATCGTAGTTATTTATCTGTTTTTTTCATGTGTTCTGCTCTTATTCCTTGTTTGCCTTGTTTTGGAGATCTTTAGTTCCGGTTTGCTGTTAGCGGTGTGGCTATCTTGATGGCACATGTATGGTGAGGGGACGTCTTGTTCCATGGAAATGAATGTTGTTATACGACATTCTCATGCTCTCTTTAGTGCGTTTCGAGTTCCCTCTTTAGACATTCTCAAGATCTCTTCTCATCATGAACGCTGACGTCAACCACAGCTTTGTTTCCTAGTTCTATCTCTTTTAGTGTCATTAAGCTAGTAGTTCTGTTCTCTTTTGCTTACTTTTGGCCGGGTTGTGGCCTCTATTTCTTGATTTTTCTTGATTAATCATACTTCGTGATTTTTCTTGATTAATCATATTGATCATTTTCCGCTAAAAAAATGATCATTATGCCCTTCAAATCAGACACACACATGAAATCAAAAGTCACGACATCCAAACAAGGAACGGCTTGGCTTATTTGAGTTTCACACAACCAGACAGGCGGGCCACCAACAAAACAGGGTTCACTTCAAAACCAAAAACATATTAGTACATGATTTGAAAGACAGACAGAGACACACGCACGCACAGTTTGCCTTGACAGAAGATAGAATGCCCTGTTTATTCAAAGCTTTGCTAGTAAACCATTCTGAACGGGCTTGACTACCCCACCACTGTCTTTGACATCATTCTCCTTGACATCCAGTTCACATGTACTGGGAGGTACATCTACCGCTGGTGAGCAATTGAAGAATCCATGTGGCTGCAATGGCACAACAATATCATCATCTAACACGGCACTACTTTTTTGGCCCAATCAGTTTCTTTCTAATAAGCTTTACTAGAAATGGATCCAATGATTCTAGCTAGCTAGCTTACCATAAGCATGAAACCAATGCGCTCCACCGGCATGACTGGCCAATCTTCCAACCTTGGGACATGTGTGATTCCAAAAACATACCTGCACCAACCATTCCACCACTCTTAAATTTTGATTAATGAGCTCCTTTTTAATATAATGTAAACTTCTTCAGCTGTTCAAACACGTCAAAGTTCACAAATTTCCAGTATCGAACACACACACACATATAATTTCGTTGGTTTTGTTTAGAAAAAGGGAAGTCAGTTGAACAAACCATAGAACCACGTCAGTTTCCTCTATTGGCCGATTCTGCTGAACCCATGTCGCCAATCCCTCTCCTATACGTGGATTTTGATTTGGGAACTCTCCCCCAGGGAACCTCTCATCAGGAGCATAGGGCGTGACCCAGAGGTTATGCTTCAAAAAGGCAGCTCTTCTTAGAAACTTCGCCTCAGAACCGGCTAATGGTAAACAATTAGATCCTGGTACTAACTTGTAGCCGGTTAGTTGACCAGTCCTGTTAACATTTCTTGTATTTCGCACCTACAGCCACAGAACAATTGCCTTTAAATGAACAAACAGATGGATATTCGCATGTCAATGTCACAAGATGCTACTCCTACATCTTTGACTGGTCCTTTCTGTAGAGTTTTATTTTATTTTTTTGCGGGGTGGTGTGGGGTGGGGAAGGTCACAGAAAGCAAAATTATTTGATATTTCAGTTGCATAAACCATGCACAGTAAGTGAAATAACCTTCTGCACAAGCCCTAGGAATGAATGGTCAGATATGAAAACAGATTATCATTTGTGAAGGAATTACAACTCCAATTTGAAAAGGAGTATTAGATAAAATAAGATAAATGAACTTCTTTTGGCATTCCAGAGTTTCCATGAAAGTATAAAACAAGTATTGATTATCGTATAAGCAAAGAGGATCCAGTGAACTTCTTACATGGCTTTTTCAGACAAACACTGACGAAAAAAAGAAAGCAAAATAGAACGAATTCCTTACAATCCAGTGGCGAGCCGTCAAAGGGTCACAATCACGTCTTGCTTCCAATTCAGATTTAAGAAGCGTCTCCTCCGCAAAGAATGCATTGTTATGGATATTATTCTCCCCGGGTTCCTCAACTTTAATATTCACCTCAACCACCTGCAAGAGCAAGTTCAGAAAATTAAAATGCAACGGGACAAAAGAGAAATATAGCAACTGGAAGAGGGTAAAAAAAAACCTTTCAATGGATATCATATGGAAGATTTCAAAAGAAGCATGCAATTAATTAGTAGCATTTACCTGGTTAAAAGCTTCACCAGGTCTACAGTCAACAGACATATCCATGCGTGCTACAAAGAAGTGCTGGTGCACTGGAGCATATAGACCAGGTGCGATCATTGTGCCATACTTTCGGTATTCACCAGGTTGCAATGCTCCTAAGCTCAGAATCCCTGTAAGCTTAACTTCCGCTTCAATCTTGCCATCCTGTATTTTCAAGGAACCAACAGATCACGAAAAGTTGTGTAACCTGAAACTTGGAACAGGAAAGCAACTGCATGATCCAGGTTTTTTTTCCTTTTTATGTCAGTTTAAAAAATATCGCTCGAGTTAAGAGATGCGATAAAACAACTTTAAAGGGGGGACGAACTGATGGAGAAGCAATCTAGTAAAGCCACGAATCAAATGAAACCTGCCTGATAAAAGTGCCAGTAAAATCCATATTCATAATTAGCAACAGTGCATATAAAAGACACTGTCAGCCGTCTTGATCTCCGAACTTCAGCTAGGCCAGTTCTCCAGTCTTGATGTTTCCACAAAATGCCGTGGTCCTCTTCATGCAGACATACACAATTCTCAATGGTTTCAACTCCTCCAGAAAAATTGTTGAAGTGAGCATCAAAGTATTTGATGTAACCCAAGCAATCGCACCCCTATATTGGCAGAGTTGGCAGAGTCGATTTCAGTAATCACGCTATCTTATAATGAAGGAGAAAAATATGATGAGAAAAAGAGCACTGGAACTATGCCCAACTGGTACAGAAAAAGATTAGGTAAGTCACTCAAACCTTTTTAAGAGAGTGTGCGTTCTTTCCAAGACCATCTTCTCCTGCATCAAAGGCATTTTTCCTGTAGTGGGGATCATTTGGATCACCATAAGGCACAACCATCTCTACAAAGCTCAACCTATGAGCAACAGGCCTTCGACCACGGCTGCCATCAACATATGCGACAGAATGTATGACAAGACCCTCCCTAGGAGTGAAACCAATGCGGAAATTCCACTAAAGAGGATAAAAAAAATATAAGGTCAGTATGCAACTTTAAAAGAAAAATAAAAATGTATGACTGATTGTGTGCAGCATACTGAAAGTACCTTTTGCCACTCTACAAAGTTCCCATTCACACGAAAGCTTGGGCCTTCAGGTTGAAGAATCTGCAAAGGCTTCACATCACTTCGATCGACACCTCCTCTGCTTTCACCAGGAGTATAGTTTCTTAAAGGATCAGCTGGAGGAAGTGGAACAAATTTGCGGTCCTCAAACTCAACGACTACCATTTTTTGCATATCTACAAGTACATAGATGCCCTCAACTGGGCGGGCATAACCATTTTCCATAGGACTGTCACTTTCTGTTCTACAGAAAATTAATGGCTTAGCTAGTCTCCTACTTGGGGCATCAGCCTCACTGTGATAACCAACACACCTGGCAAGCATGTGCCAACCACACCAATATTAGTAAAAGAGCATCAAGGAAAAGTGAACTAAAGGTACATACATTGAAAATTAAATAGTCGACTTAACCCACCAGGGATCCACCATTACAAGTTCCATATCTTCAATACCCCTCTTCTTCATTGCCTCTCGAAAAGGAGGGTAGTCCTTAACAACAGCTTCGCATTCAGCATACTCTTCAGCATCCTGAGGTTGAAAGCAATCAAAAACGTTATCAAAATTTTTTGCAGAACAAGCTAAACATTTTGGATGGTGATTTTGTGGACATGTCACTATTCGTTAAATGAGTTTGCCTATATGCACTCAACCAAAATAGTAATCCAAGCATTTCTGGTTCCAAAACACATACTACATATAATTTTAGCTTCCAAGTTCAAATTTTTATTCTCTGCAATTACCATAGGTGATGAGTAATAAGTGCATAGGGAACAATCCTATGCATTACACTTCATCTAAAACAATTCCAATTAATAGTTACATGCAAGAAATGCAAAACCCTTGTGAAAAAAAGTAAATGAAGGAAGACATACCATTGGAGGCTGAACATCAGTTAAAACTTCAGAAGAAACAACTTTTCCTCTATGATGTCCACCTCGTGTAACTGCATGTACTTCAGACAACTCGACAATCCAGATACTTGTCTCATTCGATTTTTTGTTGTAAACAACAAGCCTTGCTCGCCTTGGAGGGAGTTTGGTAGGGATCAGAGGCCCCCCCTTGGTCCTGGGAATTAATGATGGCTGGAAGGGAGGGAAGAAGTATGCATCAGCCAATGCAACAACATGCTTGGCTGGCTCTAGGAGAACCACTTCAATAAATCGCATGCTGTCTCTGACCTGACCAGAGAATAAATACAATCTAGTTACTGCATCCACAAACTTTAGAAATATGAAGTACAAACTTGGATCAAATCTTCTTCAGAATGGTAACCAAGAGAAAAGAAGGGCGGAGACATCAAAGTAAAAACATATTAGCAACCTCCGGGGTAGCTCCAGCAGCTCTGACAGTGGCCACTGCTACAGAGATCTCAGCAGCAGATAAAGGATCCAAAGGATGACTCGTCTGAGCCCTTGGCAAGATTTGGATGCCTGTGCAACAATAAGATTAAGAAGATGACCGAGTAGCAAATGTCCTTTCAAGAATCAAGCTAATGAACATAAGGTCATCATCATAGTGCAAGTTAATCCCAACTACATTAAAATCAGGTGACCTGAAGTTTATAGTGTTAACTAACTATTTGAAGTTACTTGACACTCTTGAGTTCACACAAAAATCATAGTGGTAAAGTTGTGCCAGATGTGCTTTGACAAAAGCCTCTAGAACGAATACTGACATGAAATTTTGAAACCTTCATCATTATAGGTTTTCTTTACTTGCATGAAAAAAAATATCATGAGACTAATGATCGGTTGAAATAGTTAGTTTAGTATGGTCATGCTTATACAAAATTGATAATGTAAAATCATCGAGTTACTGGTGGGGGAGAGAAGAGACAACTGCTATATGAATCTTAAAAAGAGAAATTTCAGGGGAAACACAAATTCCGTTCCCTCAGTTTCCTCACGGACGCATCATGAAATTAAAAAGAGAACAAAAGTTAACTTCCTAGTAGATCGTATCCATTGAAGCTTCAAGGTACATAAATCCACACGGACTACGGAAGCGGCACCATGCAATAAAAATGATAATCTAGCAATATGAAAAAAATGATATCAAGAATCCAAACGACAGTGATCCAGATCAGATAATACACTACATGCCATGTCTACACATGACATGAAGCTTTAGAGCATCAAGCACTGGAGTTAAAAATACCTTTGGAGGCGGCAGAGGAGGAAGGTTCGGGACGCGATTCAGCAGGGCGGATCACCGAAGCCAACGCAGCCTTTGCGGGACGCAGATCATCCTCCCGGCGATCCGTCGACACAACCGTCCAATCCCGCGCCACATTCGCTGATGCTGAAGCAGCGGCGACGACGGCGGGAGGAGCGGCATGGCAGGAGGCAGCGGTGGGAGGTGAAGGTAGCGTCGCCTTTTTCGTAGCTGAGGCCATTGCAGAGGGTTCGCAAGTTCGCCAAATCCGCTGCAATAAGTCTCACCACAGTCTACTGACATACAGCAAGTCTTCTCCTTCCTTCTGGTCTCTCAAAAGCGCCGGCGTCTCTCTAGTAATCTGTAACGAAATCTTCAACGATACACAGAATGACAGGAAGAGGACGAAAGATCGAAGATCGAATTCGGGACCTAGTGCTTTAATTTCCAATCCGTCGACGATTAGCCGGACTCTGAAGTATGAATCGCCGAATCGAGCGAGTTATGCCAGAAAAAGGAAATATTTGGAGAGACGGTGAGAAGGGAGTGCAGAGAGTTTGGGCTTTATAAGTAAAAAGCCAGTGCCACGTGTGAGTACTTGATTGGTTGATTATTACATATTGTTTTCGATTTATTTTTGGTGATTTGACTGGGGAGGGATAAGGATATAATCGGAAGAGACGAAAAAAGGAGAGAGAACTCTTTTAACTTTTTAATCTGGCAATACAAACTTATCAAAGGAAGTGAGTGATAGGAAGGTCTGCTTGTGCTACGGGACAGTGTTACGGGCAACAGGTTTTCTGATATTAACTTGATAAGGCCATAATGGGATAAATAATTTCCTTATAAGGACATGTTTTCGGAATTTTGCCGATTGGCCACCCACTCAACATCACTTTAGTTTAGTGAGTTCCTACTCAACTTCTGGCCGTGGCCCCAGGAGTGAGCCCTCGGTACCTCAGCGGGTCAGGTTTTCATTTTGAAATTGTCTCAAAAAATTAATTATTTTTCTTAAAAGAAAATTTTTTACTTTCAAAATTATTAAATTATCTCTACTTTATTTTTAATATTTTACCTCATTTTTTATACACTTTCGATCAATGGGTAATTAAGTAAACATATAAAAATTTTACATTTACCTTATTTTCATTGTCCATTCAAACCCTTCAATCTTTTGAGACGGATGGAGTACATGTTAAGTAGGTGTGTACTTTACCTACAAATTTGGTGTCAACCCTTGAAATTAATCTTTTTCATCAATTACTTTTTGTCACAAATTTTAAATAAATTTTTAAAAGTTTAAAAATGATCACTCCCTTCGTCCCGTAAAGATTGTTGTGTTTGACTTTAATGTTTCAAGTTGTAGTGTTTGTCCCAAAAATTTATTAAGAAAAATAAGGGAAAAAATTTCAAAATATATATATATTGAAAGTTTATATTGTAAATTATGAAAAATATATGAATCATTTAACTTTACATGTCTTTGAATTACTGTGAAAACAACAACAAAAAACTACAATTTTTATGGGACTGTTAACACCCGATTTTTGTCCGAATTTTTAATTAACAACTGCTTTGACCTAGATTAATTAACTTGAGATTTGATTTGAGCAATTAGAAAAGTAAAATGACCTAATTGAATGTTTAATGATTTTATGGGAGAAATCTATAATAAAAAAAGAGAAAAAAATGAAGTGAGAAAATGAAGAAAATAAATATAATTATCATAATAATATAATAATCCGAAAATAATATAATAATAATATGATAATGATAATAATAATAATAATAATAATAATAATAATAATAATCTAATCTACATCTCTTAAAATTAGGAGTTTCAGTTTAATCCCAACTCTCTAAATTTTCTCTAATTCTAACTCTAATTCATTTTCTATAAATAGATCCCTCAAATAAACCCTAAAGACAAACAATTTTTAAGAAGAAATTCTCAAGAAAATTTCATCAAAAAGGAAGAAAAATACGCCTTTTTTCACGCTCGCGTCCGAAGCCAATCTCCCACAACTTCAATCCGTTCAATCTCTGAAACTTGGTGCTTTAGATTTGTGTCACCATCAGAAGTCCGAATCTACCATCCTTCTCGCTTGAAGTTTCCGGACGGAAGAGAATTTCGCGTCAACTCGCTACCCGGTCGTGGCTCAACCCGCTTCGATCCAGCGACCCAGGCCACTGTGCTCGCTCCCACCGCCGCCAAACTCCTCGCCGGTCGCCGCCTTGCTGATCCGCACCTCTCGCCGCCGCCAACGCAGCCCAGGAGCAGCAACCCGAGCTGCTCTCTCTCCCCCTCCTTCACGCACGCGAATAACCAGCAGCAGGTACGTGTTTTTTTTCCTTTTTTTTCTTCTTTTCTGTTTAACTATTATTATTACTTTAATCCCTCAAGTTGTCCCCTTAACTCATTTAGGCCCTACGTTTCTTTTGAGGTTTCGTTTGAGTCACTAATGTCCATTCACCCATAACAATCTTTAACAAGTTTAAAAAGTAACAGTTTGGGCACTAGGCCTAAACCTTTTGTGTTTTAGTTAATATTTTTTTTGCTATTATGTTATTCTAAATTATTTTTATTTTTATTTTTTCAGATATTTTGAGTTTTATTAGCTATGTAATTTGTCAAGAATCTTTTTCTTTTTTTATGTTTAGTGCTATTATTTATCTTTTTCTTTATTTCTTAAAATTAAGCAAAATTTATAAAAATACCCGTGGTAATTTTGGGCGTACGAAAATTAATCAATTTTCGTACGTAACTGACGAATGATTCCAGATCTCTCGTAGACCATTTTCAGGTTTCCAATCGACCTAAAAAAAAAATTGGTGATGACTACTATCAGAAAATCTTGTCGCTACAAGACAGATAAATTATTTTTCTTGCAAATGAACAGACCCTTGTCTTTTTTGATACATATAAAGGGGTAATGATGATAGAGACTTGAACTTAAGAACTCTACCTCATCGTCCTCAATAGTATGATCACTACGCTAAAACAAACCCTTCTTTATTGGCAAATAGGAGTAAAAAAAGTTGAAGGTGTGCGCCAACCCTATGACGAAAGCAAACTATGTTTATCGGCTTGTGGAGAATGAAATAAAAGAAGAATTTGTACAGCTCATTTTGAGTATAGAACAGTAAGCTTTAACAAATAATTGGGTGTGTTGGTTTAAAAAAATTGAGAGGGTAAATTAAAGTTTTTAAACTGATGTTGAATTTGTACAAAAAGAATTGAAGGAGAAAATTAAATTGTCAAAATTTTATTGATTTTTTTAGAGAAAAACACATGGGAAGCCCGGTAAAGTACGTAGTTTAATGACGTAGTTAAAAAGTTTTTCACAATTTTTTAAATGACCCACCAAGCATTGCATTCGTCCTCTCAGCTCGACCGTACATGAGATGTCCCTTTTCATAGCTGGGCAGTGGGAACTAGCATACACACATTATTTGACAAATTAAGATGATGATTTATTAGTGGTGGTGTTCATCAAATATCTGTTTGGTTTGCTATTATTCATCAATATCATGCCCAATTCTTTTCATCTTCTTTCCTAGGAAATCAATCATGGCAGCAAGCAATTCTCGATCTTCTCCTAGAAATAACCTGTTGCACCACAAATCCACCAACTCCACAAATCCACCAACTCCACAAATCTCCAGACTCCAACTGCGATCTCCACCAACTCCGGCCACCGCGATCTATCATCAACTCACCGAGCTTCTAGATCTAGATGACCTCCGACTCACCGGCAGTAGCGGAAGAATGCGAGCAGGAAGCCAACGATCACGATGTTGAAGGTAGATCTGTTCGTGATCTCCAGTGATCTCTGAGATCGTGATGTCAATTTCCGGCAACCTATGCGATTTGTTCCAGATATGCGATCTCCAAGATGTCGAATTGCGATGTCAATCTCCAGTGATTTCGTCGATCTACTCACGGATCTCTACAATCTCTGGCAGCCTCCGTGAGATCTCTAACTCAAAACCTATGTTGCGAGTAGATGAGATCTCCTCCGCCACCGCAATCTCCGTCTTCAGCCATTCCGATCTGGTCATCGTTGCACCAGTGATGAAGAACAAACTCATCATCTTTATCCCGGTGAGTTATCTTTTAGTCTTTGTATACTATTCTAACATATACTCATATTTTATTAGTCAGACAGTTTCCAGTATTTATTTAGACATTATAACACTTTGCAATAGACATTATAGTCGATTGTAACAGATACTCATATTTGGTTAGCTAGATAGTTTCCAACATTTATTCAGACATTATATCACTTTATAATAGACACTATAGGAATATGTATAATAACTAATTAAATAGTATAATTTCTTGTAATAGACAGTATTGCATATAACTTTAGACACTATACAATTAATTATAAATTAACGAAAAATATGAAAATTAATTTTTAAAAATCTTGTTCCATATTGCAGCGGCGATGACAACAATGGCGGCGGCGGCGAGTCCGGAAACGGTTCGACGATGATCCGACGGCGGTTCGCCAATGGTTAGAAAGTCCATTTTATGAATAAGGGTATTTTATTCTTTATCTATTGAAGTTGGTTAGTTAAGTTAGATTAATAGTGGATTAGGTAGGTAGAAAAACACATATGTGGTGATAAACAAGCTCCGATGTAGGATCATGAGTGGTTAAGTCCCCTTGATACGAAATCGTGGGTGGTTGCTAGTCTCCGGGTCCTTGTGTTGTGTTGGTGGATGGTTACAGGCAAGTACTTATAAAGTGTCGCTAACAACTAAGTGTTGGGGTTTGGAAGCGTGGGCAAACAACACAAACAATATTTTTCACTCCACGACCTTTCTTCCACTATCAATATCAATCAATAATTACATACACCAATTTTTTCAACCTCACAAAGCACTCCACCTAGATTAGCAACCACCGGCTAATCACACAAACACACTTTGCACACCAAAAACTGACTGCCACACACACTTGCGGCTCTTCCATGCACTAACATGTGCTGCGCTCTCTCACCCTCACACCAAACTTACCAAACAACTAGCTATATATATAGCACTACCAATCAAAACCTAATATTCTTAGGCCTAGGAGACGAAACCTAGGCTAGCTAAAACACAAGCACATAAACCTACTCTAAATAGGATGGACAAATCCTAAACAAACTAGGCTTTCAAGCCGTAATCAAACGGACAGAAAACCAAAAAACTAAGTCCAACTAGGGATAATAACAAATCTAGTCCACCACCTTTAAATTCTTTATAATTTGAGTCACAACCTCAGTAATCTCCACATTGACTCAAATTATTTCTTCAACTCCGTTTTTTTACCAAATCCGCAATCCTGACATTCTTGCTTGTAGGAACCTTGACATTCTTGCTTGTAGGAACCTTGACATTCTTGCTTGTAGAAACCTTCACATCCGGGGACCCGCTCTTGGGCTCGCCTTTAACAACTGTACTTCCAACCAACTCATACAGATTTTTAGAGTTCTTCACTCCCTTCATCACAATTAATGCATTCTTTGAAATTCTCAAACCTCCACCTCGAGCAGAATTTCCATATCCCAAATTATCCAATTTACCAAGTGAAATCAAATTCCTTCTAAATTTTGGAACGTACCTTACATCACCAAGTATCTTTGTACTTCCATTATGCAATTTGATCTTCACGGTACCAATCCCTTCAATTCTTTCTTCTCCGCTATTACCCAAATAAATTGGCTTATGACATGACTCAAATTTTGTGAACCATTCTTTATTGGAACAAACATGTTTCGAACAGGCTGAATCAAATATCCAAACTTCTGAATCTTTCTCATTGGCCTTTTGCACCATTAGCAACTCATAACCACTTGTATAATCTTCCATTAAACCAACATCACCTTTTTCTTCTTCTTTCTTTTCTTTTCCTTTCTTCTTTGTCTTCAAAAAATCTTCCATGTCTTCTTTTAATTTTGGGCAATAAAATTTAATATGCTCCAACTCCTGACAATACCAGCATTCAATTTTACTCCAATCCTTCCTTGGTCTTGAACCTGATCTTCCTCTCAAATCGCTTCTTCCTCTAAAATCAACTCTTCCTCTCCAGCTATTTTTCTCCCGCTCCAAAGACAAACTACATCACTACATTCTTTTTCTTCAAACTTTTGAACGCGGTCATGCTCCAAAAGCACCGTAGTCACATCTTCTAACTTCAAAGTTTCTCTTCCAACCATCAACGGAGTCACAACCGGCTCATAAAATTTTGATAAAGAATTAATCAAAATTATAGCTCTATCTTCTTCCTTAATTTTCTCACCAATACTTTCAAGCTATGTAACCAATTTGTTAAACTCATTCAAGTGTGCAACCAAACTGGTACCATCTTTCATCTTCAAACCATATAATTGCTTCTTTAAACACAACTTGTTAGTAATTGATTTTGACATGTACATACCTTCAAGCTTCGCCATCAAACTCGTTGGAGAGGTCTCGTTCAATACATCATACTTCAGTTGTGGTGCAAGAGCCAATCTAATCGTACTCACCGCGATTTCTTGCATCTCTTTCCACTTGTCATCTTTAATTTCATCCGCCTTTATTTTCTCAAACACACTACCAAGCTTCTGTTGCACGAGCACATCCTTCACCATGCACTTCCAAAGACTGAAATCTCCGGAACCATCAAAACGATCAATCGAAAAATTGCCCGACGTCCCAACCATCGCGAACCTCGCTCTGATACCACTTGTTGGGGTTTAGAAGCGTGGGCAAACAACACAAACAATATTTTTCACCGTGACGATTCCACAACCTTTCTTCCACTATCAATATCAATCAATAATTACATGCACCAATTCTCTCAACCTCACGAAGCACTCCACCTAAATTAGCAACCACCAGCTAATCACACAAACACACTTTGCACACCAAAAACTGACTGCCACACACACTTGCGGCTCTTCCATGCACTAACATGTGCTGCGCTCTCTCACCCTCACACCAAACTTACCAAACAACTAGCTATATATATAGCACTACCAATCAAAACCTAATAATGTTAGGCCTAGGAGACGAAACTTAGGCTAGCTAAAACACAAGCACATAAACCTACTCTAAATAGGATGGACAAATCCTAAACAAACTAGGCTTTCAAGCCATAATCAAACGGACAGGAAACCAAAAAACTAAGTCCAACTAGGGATAATAACAAATCCAGTCCTCCACCTTTAAATTTTTTATAATTTGAGTCACAACCTCAGCACTAAGGACATGGAGATTGTGAGATCGTCATGAGCCTTCTAAGGCTAATGTACTCAATGATCTCATGATCGGGGTTGATGCCGGGGAGTGGGGTTGAACCCCGATGAAGGCATCAATATGTGGAAACGATGTCTAAATCCTAATTCCGGTGGAGGGATCGTAACCTGATTGATAATCAATATTGGTTTCGTGATCACGATATATATGTATTTTTTTATTTCTAGTTTTCAATGTGACCTATAAATGATTTTGTGTCTATACCAACAATAACGTGTAAGATAAACAAGCCTCAATATTATTTTTATTATAATTATATTTTGTAATCTTCCTGAAAAACAAAGAGAGTCCATATCCTCTAGGAACGAACCGTTGATACGAGACAAGAAAGAAAGACAATAAGCGGAGACAGCAGAAGAATGTACAATTTTGTATAGCAAAATATTAACGCATGGAAGACTCCGTACATATATATACTCTAGCTAGGAAAGCGAGAACGCATTGCATTAGAGAAGTCGATCTAATCCTACACATGACAATATATATATATATATATATAGTAGTATAAACTAGTAGTACTCGATCGGCTACTTTAATTACTGATCTGATGCTTATACGTAAAAAACCTTAATAGCTAGGATCCCATAGCTTATCGCCCTTACTTATAAATTAATACATGTACTGATCACTAACATATAATGGGGATTCTTTGGCGAAAGAAAACAAAACTATATGCATA
Source organism: Stellera chamaejasme (assembly GCA_024586325.1). Lineage (NCBI taxonomy): Eukaryota > Viridiplantae > Streptophyta > Magnoliopsida > Malvales > Thymelaeaceae > Stellera > Stellera chamaejasme. The sequence goes on along the minus strand of CM044982.1, from coordinate 2,743,533 downwards.
TGGTGGGTTTCGCCCGCAGGTCATTACTGATAGCTAGTATATAATAACAAGCACTCAAATGAATTATAATTGCTCAGATGAGGAGCTTGTTGTTTGCGTCGTCATCATCAAGTCGGTATCATCACAGATCACAATGAAAACGAAATGAAATTTTTTATAGGGTGAGTCCACTGACGAAACCAGGAATTTGAGATCGGGGGCGGGTGTGTAGTTTAATTAATATATATTGAGTCAATCATGAGTGTCATAACCAAAACAAATAGTAGTACATAATAAATCCTCCAAACTTTAGATAAATCTCACAAATTAATACACATGAAATACCACGACGTTCTTTGAGATTTCTAAAATCATCAACTAGTGAATCTAAATCAAAAGTCTCCGCAAGACCCCTCTCAATATAGTTGCATGCTATCTACAAGAAAATCCATAAAACTTTATCACTTTTAGGTGATTGATCTTGATCTTCACTTTCGGTTGTAGCTTTCTTTTTAAAGAAAACATATAGTTTCCTTTGCTTGTTAGACATAACTGAAAATAATATTTGAGCAATCAATTTAAAATTACTACAAACAAATGATAACATAACAATTAAGTTAGCACTTATACATTGTGTATTAAAAAAACTTCAAAACATGAATTCAATTAGAATTAGGAATTAAACTTGAAATTTTATTTTTACCACAATAAAACTATTAACTAGGTTCCTCTTCCTAGAAACTAAGAAACATGACAATATTAAACAAAGAAAACAAAACTTACCGCCGATAAAGTGGATTCGTGAATCGTGGAAGCTTTGTGCATTTGTGAAAAGGGGGACCATGTATGTAGGGTAGAATTGTTGGAATAGGCTTTGGACTTATAAATTAAGCAATAATTTATGGAATTGGGCTCAGTTTTAATTTTTGATCAGGCTTAAATTTTATTGGGTTAGATGGAGGGGCTGGTGGGAAAATTATTACATTAATCCTAAAAATATATATTATATACCTTATACCCTTAACTAATTGGGGACGGCAGCTGCCCCCTGTCAATGCACACTTTCTTCCCTGTTTGAGTGGAAAAAATATATTGGAAAATTTAAATATATGTATTTTGATTGATGGATAAGATGTATGTGTGTGTGTATATGCGTGTGTCACTACGTGGGGAGGACGACCCTCACTGCGGCCCTCAACGCAGTTGCGCCGTGGTACTCACTGCGGTCGCTGTAGTGAACGCTGTGGTAAAAACGGCCGCAGTTTCAAACGCACAGCGGTTGAGGCCGCGGTGCGTACTGTGGCCTCACCACGAATAAGACCGCAGTACGTCTGGCAGCCGCTGTCAGACATTTGACGACGCCACCATTATGTACTGCGGCCTGTACTGCGTCTGTGGCCGCAGTAATACTATTATTTTTTATAAAAATAAAATCGTATACATAGTTTGTAACTATTATTTAAATTAATAAATATAAACTTAATAATAATGTTAATTAAGAAAGTAATTATTAATTTAAATAAATGTAAATGGAATATATATTTAAGATAATTAACAAATTACATCCTAAAATTTTTTACACTAATTCTAATTGTTCGGAGGATTATTTTGGTTCATAAAAACATCGAATTCATGATCGTCTAACCCGAACAGGTCCAAGAAGTTGATTAGTGGACCGCAGGCCCTGTGGGCTGCGAGATCTGCTGCTCCGAAGTCCGTGGCAGCACCGGCTGATAATCATCTTGGGCGAAGTGGAGGGTGAGGTCGGGATTTGGAGGAGAAGGCAGCCTCGGAGGATACTCGTGACGTGGGGTGATCCGAGGAGGGGAAGGCTGGGATGATTCAACGACCAAAGTTGGTGGCACGTCGGAAAGTCGGACATGCCCCCCTTACACAGCGCCGACCACATGTTGTTGATAGCCGCTTCAGTGGAACGCGTCAGCTCGTTCACCCGGGCTTCCACTCGGGATTCAACCTCAGTATGCGCACGAGCACCTTGGTCCTCGAGAGCGGCGACCCTGCATCTCAAGTCACGGATCTCATCCATGTCCCTCCGATGCTACTCTTCCAGGTCAATCTCGCACTGAATTCAAATTTTCATTTTGAAAAGGTTGTACTTATAATGATGAATTTCCAATGTACTGTAAAGGTATGAAATTGATAAAAGTTCAATTTTATTACCTGCAGCGGTCGAGGTTGCTCGAACAGCTCGAGCTGAGAAAGCTGGGGCGGACACCGACCCATCGCCCTCGTGTGGGCGGGCCCAGGACATCCTTGTAGATGTCCTCATCGATATCGGGGAACGGCCCGTCCTCCCCATACTTCTCAATCAAGCGTTTCTTGTACTCCTCCTAGTTAAGATGAAGAAATTTATGTTAATGAATAATAAATTGAATAATTTAAACATATAAATGATTGAGAAACTACTTAAACTTACTAAAGGCCACATTTTCCTTGCCCAGCCAGTCCTCCCCAAACTGGTCCACCCGCAGCCTCTGTCCCGCCTTTTTGCACTGTAAATTAAAATATGTTAGGTATTCAAAAATACCACTTATACATACATAATTATACTTAAATATTTTAAAAAAGTTATCATTTCTTCATAAATAGTCGTCTTTGACTTGTTGCCATGTGACTTGAATTTTGGGCGTTTTTCACTGTTGGCATTTTTTTGTTATGGACGGAGTTCACCTTGAACTGTTCAATGCAGTAGTGCTCTAGTAGCAGCTTCCACTTTGCAGGGTCTATCCTTTGCGGAGGCATGTCGAGACAGTCCATGTAGTTTCGAGCCTAACGATCCAATGGACGTCTTCTCTGGGTCCAATCCCGGATGTTGTCTTGGATGTTTCGGTAGAATTCCGCGAATCGGGAATAGAGCTTTTCCAGAAATTTGTGATCCGTCCATGAATATTGGATCTGTTCCAGAAAACATGAAAACGTTAAAATCTATAAAATTAGTTTAAAAAAAGTGTATAGAAATAGTGATATAATTAGTATTTGTATTACCACGAATTGATTGACATAGTCGGCTTGCTCATCCACTGGGAGGTTGGTGTATGTAGGCGGGAAGCCTTTGAACTTGTTTGCAACGATTGCACCGATCGCTTTTGGTACCCCCGATATTTGTTGCTTCAAACTGCATAAGAATTGAAATATGGTAATTAATTTATAATCATATGCAGAAATAAAATATCAAAATTAATAAATTTATGAAAATTTAAAGATTTATTGTCCGATGTGAGCGACCAATCTACCATCAGGATCCCTCTCAGACGGCGGAAGAGGAGGTGCGGGAGATGCTGTTGTACGTCAGCGCTGGGCAGGAGGTGCATCATCTCATCTCATAGAAAAAGGCATCTGATACGTTGTGTTGACTTTTCATACTCAACAACTTGGATAACACCGATAATTTAGTGTAATTATCACCACAACCTTCATATAAAAGTTTTGACGCATCACACAATAGATAGAAAAATTGTTATGCCCTTTCGTTTGGCACTTCGGGCACTGCAACGTCCTCATCGTCATTATTCAAAATTATTATAGTGCTCATGAAACCCAAAAGTATCACGAACCATTTCTTCATAAGCCGGCCGTTCTTGGCTACCCTCAGAAGAATTAAGTGTAGTACTCGTACTTGCAAGATTTGATGATGTTGACGTTAGTTCATCAAATCGGTAACCTCGATAAACACATGGATTGATCTCAGGTCGTTCACCATGACAATCCCACACATGATATTGGGTTTAAATCCGTCTAATAGTAAATGATAATCAATTGTAATTCGATCATAATAGTATCTATTTTTACACTTTTTACACGGGCATTTCACCAATTCTTCTCATTTGATTTATGAACAAAAAAAGCATAATTCAAGAATTCCGGAACCCCAGTCCAAAATCTTTCACTTATATAGCGAGTCACATCCTCAAAGCGTCGATACATCCAATCACGTCCTTCGCCCATTTATGGCTTTTCCTATGATCATTTATCAATAAAAACAATAACAGACATGACAATTAATTATATATTACAAAAACAAACACAAAAGCTCTTAAATACTGCACACATTCATATATAATATTTATATAATTTTTTCCTAATCCAGGGTGCATGAGTCCTAACTTATTCATAAAAGTACTATTAGTGAAGAAACTTTTATGGTTGTGCATATAAAACTGCAATTACATAAATTTCGGCAGCATTTCGCCTTAGTTCCACACTATACCATTTTTCTGGAATATAACTCCCAGAACAGGTATAACGTGGAACAAAACTAATAAATGCAACCGAAATTTATGTAATCCGACCAGTTTTACATGCACAACCATAAAAATTTAATACAACGATAGTAAACTTTTACAAACTGTCCAACTTGGACAATCCATGAAAACTCTGTACAATATATTATTTTACAACGTTATTCTAAAATTTTGAAATAAAGTGTAAAAAATATATTTTTACAAGTTTTCATAGACAGGAACTATGGCTCAACTAATTTAATTACATTACTTAAAAAGAAAATAAAATTACCAATACATGAATTAAATTGAATGAAAAACTATGTAACCATAAATAATCACATAAAATATTTATTACATCAGTAATACACCTAAAGTTGATGGTACCGCAGCTTCTACTCAGATTTAGACATGATATTTTGTGTAATAGTTGATAGAGGAGGGGTTATGAAATAAATTTGCGAAGTGTTGGAAAGAAGTGGGAGAGTATATATAGACGAATCTACTCGACTTCTTCCGCAGTACGCGGCCGCAGTAGGGATGGTGGTAGGTAGGGCACGTGACTCATGAGAACTTACTGCGACCTAACTGCGGTTTAGGCCGCAGTAAATTTTACAGCTATAGGGTTTGGAGTTTGTTCTTCCTCACAAAAACTAACAATAGAAAATTAATTTAACAACAAAATAGAAAAGTAGCTAAGTTGTTGCAAAATGTTTCAAACTGATCAGACATTCAGACCCTTGATTTAGAACCAACAGAGAATTGGTTTGTGACAGCTTTATGAAATTCTTCACTCTCTAAGTCTCATTGAAGTCGCGGCTGTGTAGGTTCACGGCTTCCTTTTTCAATAAATACTCAATTGTTAAGTTTCACAAATTTAACTTTTAAGTTTGTTGTTCAAGTCAAATATCATTATGAAGAATTTGTTAAAAAATTTAGAAAATATATTTAGAAACTTTAAAACTTATATTTATATTCATAACTTTAAGATTTTTTTCTAATGAATTATTTTTTTTATGAAAATTCGAGTTAAATAAAAGCTTGAAAGTAAACTGTTCAACATCCCTCAACTTGGTTTTCATCACAATATAATCAAAGTCAAACGATTTCTCATTTTTCAGGAAACTCGAACTTCTAATGCTTTTCTTAAAAATCATTCTTATATGTAAGAAGTCAACATATGCATGTTTTTAGGAAGGGTTGAAGTATTTTAAAAAAAAATTATCTTAAAGAGATATAAATCAAACTATAACCTAAAAGGTAATTGTATCATACGATTTGAAGCGGAAGTAGTAATAAAATCCTGAAAAGATATTCTAATTGTGTTGTGTGACACGTCTCTGTTTTCAATTTGAAGGTTGAGAAAAAGTGATTGGGTTGGACATGAATCAAAATAGTATTTTGATAAATTAGACAGAACGAGATATAACACAACATGGGGATGTAGCTCAAATGGTAGAGCGCTCGCTTTGCATGCGAGAGGCACGGGGTTCGATCCCCCGCATCTCCAAACAATTTTACAATTGAAATTGTTTTTTCCCTTCCCATCATCCACCAAAAGTTGATATATTTTTACTTTCATATTTTAAGATTTAATATTTGATTCAAATTTTAATAAAAATATAAAGTGGAAAAAAATTATAAAAAATTATATTTGGAAAATTTCTATTTCAAATTATGATTTGTATATGAATTACTCTCTCCATACTTTAAAAATCGCACCATATCACTTTCACTTTATGTTTTAAAGTTCAATGTTTAAATCAATTATTTACAAAAATAAATAGTGCAAACACACTATGTTTAGAAAAGATATACTAAAAATTATAATACACATAAAAAATATTTAACTTTAGATGTATAAGCATGCATGATAAAAATCATAGATTAAATATTGTGAAACAACTAAAATAAATAGTGTAATCTTTAAAGCATAGAGAGAGTATTTAACTTTAAATATCAAAACATTCATGAAAAAAATCAGAGATTGAATATTACGAACCAACCAAAACAAATTTTTCTACTTTTGGAGGATGGATGGAGTAATATTTATTTTATAATATTCAATTTGAATCTTATTTTTGTCATAATTTCGAGTTATAATCGTATATACATATATATATATATATATATATATATATATATATATAACTTTTAGCTATAAAGTTGTTTTCTATACCTTTGAGTTAGAAATTTAAATTTTTGATAATTTTCAGTTATAGATTTTATTTGCATACTATAATTTTTGTGTTTTAAATAGTATAATTTTCATAAGATGAATAGTAATTGAAGGTTGATTGATAAAAAGATCCAATCCGATTAAATATTAATTTGCTTCTCTTCGAGGACCTTGCTAGTAGGGGTGAGCATTTGGTTTGTTCGGTTAAAACCGAATCGAATAGGTCGGTTTGATCGGTTTACAGTTTTCGACCGTAACAAACCGAATTGGTCGAATTAGATGTTGGAACCGAAAAAATCGAAACCGAATTTCTACGGTTCGGTTCGGTTTTAAACTGAACTGGTCGAATTTTTCCTTTAATTCTATTTTGTTTCGGTTTCACCTAACAAAATCGAACAAATTGAATTTCAATTACAACAATTCATTCATGTAATCGAATCAAGTCTTAAATAACTAAATAAAGTCTTAAACTATCATAAAACAATTATATAAAACATAAATAGGCAAAAAAAAACATAAAATTCGGTTTTCGGTTAATCGAATAAACCGACTCATAAAACCGAAACAAAATTGTTTAGTATAATTTCGGTTTCGACCGAAACCAAACTAAAAATCCATACCAAATAAAGCGAATTAACTCGATTTTTCGGCTTTTTCGATTAAATAATGCTCCCCTACTTGCTCGTCCTTGATGTATGGGCCTAGCTTACACATAGCCTCGATTTCCCCAATAGGCAGCCTAGTTATGAGCCAGTGTCCCGGGTCATGAGTTATACGTACTCATGGGCCACATAGGAACGTAAGGTAGTACTACTCTGTCCCAAATACGGCCCAAATACGGCTGGGCCTTCGATCGGTTCGGTTAAAATCGAACCGAATTGACCGATTAATTTAGTTTTTGGTTTTGGATCGTAATAAATCGAATTCATCCATAAAACTGAAATAATCGAAACCGTTAAATAAATACTGCAAATGTTTAATAATAATAAATTTATTAAATTCTAAAATTTTAAGCATTTAAATAAATTAATCCAGTAAATTTATGGTTTTGGAATATATATATATATATATATATATATTATCAATGAGGGTAAATTGTACAATAAAATAACACATTTGAATTCCAACCGAATTGCCTTTTAACCAAATATATGAACATTTTAAAAAAAATTATTTACAATGTCGCCCTAAAAGTTTACAGTAATATTCACATATAATAAATTGAACCAATAATCTGTAAATATTTAGTCACATAACATAAACCATTAAATCCATTGGATTAATTTGCTCCAACTTTTTTTTTCAGCTTAATCAATATTCGTTTATCCACTAACATAATTAATATATTTAATAAAAATTTACATAATTGTCAAATTAAATAAATCTATTGTTCTTAAGCATTTATTTATCTCATTTTAAGATAAAATTACAAAGAATTCTTCGTATTAGTGATTAAGCAAATGTCTTAAGTCATTGACTTTACACCATTCAAATAGGGTATAAAGTGTAAACTGATAGTGAAAAAGATATACAAAATGAATACTCCATTAAAATTGCACAATTTTTTTTAATCAAGCAATCCAATAAAAAATGTTCATTTCCTTACAATAAAATTTTTACTCTAAAAAAGTATCATCATTTTACATCTATTTTTTCTGTCATCAACTTTTGCGATGGCGTTCAAAAATAGTTACGTTGAAACACACAAAGTCTTACATATCTTTTTTTTTTTTTGAACAGCAGTCTTACATATCTTAATCTTATATCTTAATCTTAGCATACAGCCAAATCATTCAATTAATATATTTGACTTTTCACTCTATATTTTGAAATTTTAATGGAAATTATTTCTTCAAAGGAAAATTTTTAAATCGGGAGTTACAAATATTCTTGTATCAGTAAAGTAAAGTGTACAGATTTCACTTTTCGTGTAAAAAAAGAAGCATAGGTTAAATATTTAAAAATCCATAAATGTAATTTTAGAAGTGGGGTAGTAACTTCTTCTTCAACATAGGATTTAAATCGTGCAGTAATATTTTTGACACTTTAACAAAGCATAAGTATGGGCTTTAATTAACCTCCATCGATTAGAAATTTATTTCATAATTATCTTTCACTAAATACCAACTATTCACATAATTCAAAAGTTTTATTAAAACATTGGGCAGAGTACGCAAAATTGCGTCTGCCGGGAGTCGAACCCGGGTCTATTGCTTGGAAGGCAATTATCCTAACCGTTGGACTACAAACGCTTGTTGTTTGGTTGGTGGAGTGTTTTAATTTGTGCACTTTCAAAATGGTTTACTTAAGGGGGTAAATTTGGAATTGAGGCCCTGCCTGTCTGTCGACAAGACTACATCCACATGAATTGATGATGCATGATTCTTTGCCTCTTCTTCCATCATTTTCTTTCAAGATCAGAAACCTCCAAGTTGCGTTTGCCACTAAGCATGCAAGGCCATGCCATTGCCAAGCCCCTTCCGTATGTTGACAAACCTTTCTTTCTCATTTCCAATGTCTGCCTCAACCAATTCCATTTTCAAGGTCACATATCTGCTACCTACCTACCTAAATGCCTTGTCGCCTAATTCCTTTGGATATGAACTAGCTCAAATTATTCTGCAACTCTTTTAAAAAAATTGTGTAATTCAGATAATAATTTTAGATTGAAAAGAATGTCACAACAACTTTTATAAAAGAATGCAACTCCATTACGAGTAGATTGTGAGAGTGAAAGTGAGTTGGAATAAATCGCAATTTCGGAAGATCCGCATCGCATATCACAGATTTATTCCGCGAACCCGTTATACATATTAATAAGCTCAGAAAATTCATCTACTTACAAACTTTCACAACGTAGAGAAAACAGAGTTTATTGCAGCCAAAACTGCTTTCGCAGTGACACCCGCAATAAAAAACATCACAGTTTGTTTTCAACCGCGATACCTACTGCAGCCTTACTGTGACCATGGCCGCATTAAACATTTTCATTAATTAAAAAAATTGTAGAGCTAAAACGGAGTATATGGAGTGTAAGTTTATCAAGAAGCTGGTATAGTTGAACTAGATGACCAGGAGCTCCCCAATTGTAACTTTTTTAAATACTTAGGTTCTATTACCCAAAAGGAGGGAAACATTGAGGGATGTCAACCATCGGATAAAGGCAGGGTGGGCAAAATGGAGAGGTGCCACTGGGATGTTACTCGATAAAAACATCCCGCTAAAGTTGAAAGGAAAGTTTTATAAGACATGTATCAGACCATCCATGTTATATGGCACTGAGTGTAGGGCAACGAAAACACAAACTATAAGCAAAATGAATATCGCGGAGATGCGAATGCTTCGATGAATGAGTGGACATACCTTGAGAGATAGAATATGAAATGAGAATATTCGAGGCTTAGTGGGAGGCTTAGTGAGAGACCGTGTATAATGCCAAGATATTGTCCTCTTTGGGCCTCAGCCCGCACGGATTTGCTTCTACCTGAATCCACAGGTAAAACGCGTCTTGTGGGGTTAATGAGAAATCACCCTTATAAGACATGCATTACTCCCTTAACTCCTCCATGTAGGATGAGCAACATCATCCACCCCCTCCTCAAAGGGAGTCCAGCGTCCCCGCTGGCACATGGGCACTGTACAACCAGACTCTGATGGCCACAGTAAATGCCTACTACACCATTAACCTCCTCGTCCTCCTCGTCCTCCTCCTCCTCGTTGTCGCCTCCGCCGACAACATCACCGTCAACTTCCCCACCTTCACTCTCCGCAACCTCATCCTTCTCGGAGACACCCACCTCTGCGGCAGCGTCGCAGGCCTCACCCGCGAGCTCAGAGTCCCCACCTCTAGCTCTGGCACGCTCATCCTACTTGGGCCTCGGCAGCGCCGACGGATACTTGGGCCTCGTCAAATCCGCCATGAAAGAGCTCGAAAAGCTCCAAGGCGTCACCTCTCCGACGAGCTCAGACTTAATCGAAGGCTGATGGCAGTTGATGTTCACGACCAGACCAACAACAACGTCTTCGATCCAGAGAACATTCGTCGGCGTCGACATCTTCGACGGGTTCTGAGAGATTCACCTCCGCAGTAACGACCATCGCGTCTCCAACATTGTCAGATTCTCCAATGCCATCGGTGATCTGAGAGTGGAGGCGGCAGTGTCGGTAGGAGATGGGAAGCGGATCTTGTTGCAATTCGACAGAGCGGCTTCCTAAGGTTGGTGGTGACTGGTGAGAGATTTGAGAAGATGGGGGTTGAAATTGTAAATGGGTAAAAAGTTTATGGTAGAATTATTAGGTTGGAAAAGTTATGGACCAATTTTTGTAATTAAACCTAAAAGTCTAACAATGGTTATTGTCATGAGGTTTTTGTATATTTTCACAAACCTCAGGGGATATTTTTCGAGAATTCCGAAAATGTAGGGGGAAAGTGGAGATTATGACAAACCTTGGGGGGTTTTTGATAATTTCTCCCTATAATTTATTTAATTTGTCCTAAGGGCCAAATTTGTCCAAAAGGACTTTGAATGCGTCAAAAAACTTAAAATATGATTTTAAGATGACAAAAAGTTAAAATATGATCTCAATAAGATGTAATTAAAAGTTAAGGACCTCCGACATACTTTATTCTCTTTCAAAAGAAATATCTAAAAATATCTATTGACCATCAGGTAATTTAATACTAGGATATTATTCTGATCCAAAAGAAACCAAAGATGCAATCTTCTTCTTCTTCTTCGTCTTAATTAACCTTTAAGTTACCTGAATAACGAACTCCAAGCCTTCACGATAGCAAAAGCTTACTCATCCTATCCTCTTGATTTTGTCTGTATCCATCCATTCGTTCCGTCTTTAGCAAGCAAGCAAGCAAACAAACATTTTCGTGTGTATGCATGTATGATGTATTGCCATGTCCCCTTTTTTCATCTCCATCACTCCAGCAGCTGACTCATGTATGTACCAGAAAGAACAACCAGGTTATCCCATGAGTCGACCGTCACCTGGACCCGTTTCATATGAGACGCCTGTTTCCCACTAACCCCATTCTCCAATCGCCTTGGAATGGAGTGGACCACCCCTGGCCCTGGCTAACAGAAACCAATAACCAAAGCTTTTCAAAAATCACGTACGTACGTACACATTATATACTCTATATATTATATATGGGGATGACATTGTGAACAGTGGCACGCCCAATAAGGTCATGCCAAGTCATCCAAATTTTTTTGTTTTAATTTTTTAATTTTTTTAATTATATTTATTATTTAGATTTTTTTTAATTATATTTATTATTTATTTCATTAAATTTTTTATTGTTTCCCATTTTTTAATTATATGTATTATTTATTTCATTACTTTTTTAAAAAAAATTTAAATTAATTTTTTATTTTTTTAATTATATTTATTATTTAGATTTTTTTATTTTTTTAATTATATTTATTATTTATTTCATTAATATTTTTATTGTTTCCCATTTTTAATTATATTTATTATTTATTTCATTACTTTTTAAAAAAAAATTAAATTGATTTTTTTTTCATTTTTTAAAATTATATTATTTATTATTTATTTTTTAATTTATATTTATTATGTTACTAATATAAAAAATTTAATTTTTTTAAAAATTAAATTTGTTTAAAATTTAAAATTATATTTATTAAATTAATTTTTTAATTATATATTATTTATTTCATTAATTTTTTAAATTATATTTATTATGTTACTAATAGAGAAAAAATTGGTAATTTTGAAAACTAGTATAAAATTGGTAATTTTGAAAATTAGTATGAAATTGGTAATTTTTAAAATTAGTATGAAATTAATTGTGTTGTATCACGTTATCTATTTTTTCCTGCATTTTTTTCTTTTAAAGTGTGTTTATTTACTATTTATAGAGGAAAAGTTTGTAAATTTTAAAAATGAAATAAAATTTATGAGAGAAAACATTTTTTAAAAAACAGTGTTTTGACTTTTATTTCTAATTATTATGTGTATTGGTGCTCGAAATTTTGAAAATCTTAGTTTTTAATTAAGCCATAAATTTTTTACCTACAATCATTATTACTTATTTTCGCTTTTATTTCATGAAAGTAGACCACAAATATTTGATAATTTAGTTGATGAATACGCACCTCATCCATCTTATTTCTTCACTTTTTCTTCTTCATTTTGATTACTTTAAAGTGTGTTAGTTAATGCTTTTTATGGAGATCGAAAGTTTTAATAATTTTGAAAATGAATATAAAATTTGTAAAAAATACAGTTTTGTAAATTCTCTTCTTCCATTACTTACCTTTAACTATTTTGAAAGTATGTTATTTTTTGTACGAAAAAAATTTCATTACAATTTATAACTATTTAAAAAGTAGTATGTTGTCATCAAAGTTTCAAATCTTAGTTTTTTTCTTTCTTTGAGCGTTGATGATTTTAACGAAAAATAATAATGTGTAATTAGTATTTGTATTTAAAACTCTATACATATACATAAAATTTTGTATGAATGATATCCACCTAATAAGATTGTGCCACCTCATCATAATTTAGTGATTTTATCTATTTACGTTTCAAATTGTTTAAAAAACTAAATCTCTATTTTACTTTTATTTCTTATTATTTTGCGTTTTGTCCCTAATGGTTTAGACTTCATATACTAAAATGTAAAAATTCTGAGACCTAATTTTTTGACCCATAATAATTATATACTTTATCATTTATTTCATAAAAATATACATTTATTTCACTTATTATTACATCCTTATTAAATTCCTATTAAATCCTTGTTATTATAAAGTCCTACAATATTACGTGCTTCTCTGTTTTGTGCCATGACGTTTTTGAAGTTTCAAAACTAGTCCTAATATATATTCCTTTTTTTTTCTGATGAGTAAACTAGTCCTAATATTAATACTAATTTCTAGAGTGCTAACAATTAGTAAAATTATTTTGATGAGCACACCTGATAAAATATTTTAAGATTCACTGTTCACACTTTTGTAAAACTCATGTCTCGTTTCACAATCTAAAAAGTTTCAGGACTCAAATAGAAACGTATTAGAAGTTTTAGTTCAAAGTATCATTTCAGTTTCCCCGGCCTAAGCCTGCTCCAAGTCTTTGGGTCGCCATTATAAATATCCGACTAGCTGAAGTTCTTTCTAGAGTCTCACAGACCCCTTCCTTCTTAGACAGCATTTTTCTTCTTCTGAAGTCTCTCTTTTACGGTTACGGTCTCACCCAGAGAACTAAACAACGATTCAAGCTTTTCACAGACACAAAGAGGGATAAAAATGGTTAACGACACAGAGATGAAGACGACGATCAAATTCCTCTGCAGTTACGGTGGCAAGATCGTACCTCGTTCTACCGACGGCCAGCTTCGTTACGCCGGCGGCGTCACTCGTGTTCTCGCCGTCGATCGTTCCATTTGCTATACAGGTTCGGTTTTCTCCTTTCTTGTTAACGTAGCGAATTAAACAACTCTTTTGTACTGGATATGCTAAGACCGACGTGTTCTTTTAATCACCTGCAGAATTAATGGTGAAATTGGGGCAATTCTGTGGATTTTCGGTCAATCTGAGGTGCCAACTGCCGGACGGAGATCTAGAGACCTTCGTGTCTATCAAATCCGATGAAGATTTGGCGAATATAATTGAAGAGTACGACCGCGCTTGGCGTGTCTCGGCGTCGGCCCCTTCGAAAATCAGAGCAATTCTGTCGCCGATCAAGTCGCCGAAGCAAATATCTCCTCCTCAGAGCATCTGTTCCTCGCTGCTATCACCGAAATTGAGCAGCTCCCCTGTATCGGAGCGCTCCGTGTTCATAAAAAACGCAGGCCTAAGTTGCGCCCGGCACTGTCATCTGCAATCAAGCCCTAGATTTCCATATGATTCTTTTCGCTTCAGTCACTACAGAAACTGAAAAGGTCGGTGGAATTGAGCTCTGGCTGTGGAGTTTATGGCTTTTCCAGATGTGTATACGCAGTTACTAGGTAGGAGACGATGATATGCAATCGATCCAGGTTAAATCATAGTTAAATTCCGGTTTGAATGTTTTGTTTTTCTTTTTTCGATCTGATGATTTGTGGTGGATTATGTGATTGTCATTGCTGATCGGCGCCCAATTTTCAGTTCAATGATGAACGAAATTCTAATAAATTTTGTTTTTTTACCATGGGTAGCTAGGGTTCCGTCCACGTCCGTCCATCTGTAGTTTTGTTTAACAGTTTAACCCACGATTTCTGCCATTGGTAACAGAAAACTTGATCACGCCGAATCAAATATATGCAATGGTGACACGCATGGGGTACATCTGTACATCGATCAGACTGTTGACACGTGGCCGGACTATTGACACGTAGCTAGGATGGAGTGAGTGACGAGCAATTTTGGTATGGGCTAAAATGCTAAAGACTTAAGGAAAGGGAATAATCTATCATAGTCGCTTAATTTTTAATCTTGTCATATTTAGGTTTAACTTTAAATAATTTAGTTAAGTAATTTAGTTCAGTGAGAAAATGTAATTTTGTCATTGATTTTTTAAAAATTTCTTATTTAACACTATTTGCAAATGGTGCAATGTGTCATAATGAAAAAGTTATCTAAGTTATCACCTAATTTATGTAATTGGAAGCCGAACATAAAGACACAACACCACCTACAGTTCATTAGCCCCTGAAGCTGCTGCAATTGCACTCACTGATGATAACGTAATTCCGCCCAAACTATAGCGGTTGAATTGTTCCTATCACTTATTTTTGTATATATATATATATATATATTTTGAACTGCAAAAGAGGCATTCATATTCATTAAGAAAAGGAAAGAAAGGTCAAAACAACAAACACCATACACATCAAAAAGGCCCCTGAGGTAGGGGCGACAACAAAGAGCAACCCACCAAACCGCGGCAAAACACCCCCTACAGAAAATTTGCCAGCACTTCCCCTAAAAATGAGTCAACCGAAACTCCCTGCAAGCTCAAGAACAACACTAGACACAGAAGCACCAACAGAGGAGCTGAAAAAGACCAACACAACACCAAAACAGACTAACTCAAGACATCTGCTGCCCTTAAAAGCGGAGCTAGCGGTAATCCGACCATGAAAGAAGAAGCTTCGGAGTCCTGCTGCAAATCCAAAGGTACGAGATAACCTGAATATCCGCGAACACTCTCGAAGCACTCCATGGAATGTCCCGCATAACTACACCATTGCGGGCCTTCCACAGGGACCACGCTGAAATATAAACAATGCCTTGCCACACAGGGAAATTTTGTGGGGACTTGGGTCATGAACACTCCTCCCAAGCGTCGGATACCTCCCAAAGATCGTCCACTGCGTGTTGCACCAACTCGCTACCGCTTCCAAATCTCCTGCGTAAAGGGCAGCTCACAAGAATATGAACCACGGTCTCCACACACTCGGGCGAGTGGGCGTAAGACCGAATCCACTGCACTCCTCGCCTCCACAATCGGTCACGAGCAGAATGAGCCTTGAGCGGCCCGCCGACGAAGACATTCACCTTCTTCGGGACTTTGTTACACCATTGCGTCGAGAAAATCTTGGATAGCCGCTAAATTGGCTCCAATCGGCAAGGAGAGTTGGCGGACCAGTATGCACCGTCGGTTGCGGCTCCCACCTCCAAGAGTCCTTGATATCCTGCCGGGCGAAAGCTCAGAACACATGAAGAAGTTGCTGAAAATCACCTTCGCCCGTCCCTCAACCGCCTCCTCCAACCTGGATCCAACTCCACCTCCTCCTCCCACCTAATCTTCTCTACCACCCTACACTCCCGATTTGTCTCCAACTCATACAACCTTCTAAATCTGCACTTCAAGGGACTACCCCCCACCCACTCATCCTCCCAGAACTTAGTGAGATTTCCCATTCCCACTTCTCTCCTGAAGAGGTTCTTAAAACCGTTACCCATGCTCTCTACTTCCCCCACTACCCTCATAATGTCCTTCCAAGCGCTCCAGCCTCCTGCATCGACACCCAACTGTAATGACCCTGGCTCCCCCTCATAAAGACTAGTCACCACCTGCACCCACCCACTGTCCATCTCTCTCAGCCACCTCCACCTCCACTTCTCTAACAACGCCAAATTTTTTGCCGGATACTACCCACGCACAACCCCCGCTTCACTATCACCGAACAACTTTGTCAATCCTAGCCCAAATTAGTTTTTTTCCCTCCCCAGAAGCCCCCCAGAAAAAGTTGTTTCTCAGAGATTCAATTTTTTTTACCACACCGGCTGGCGCACGAAAAACAGACAGGTGATACAAGGGTAAGCTTCCAATTACCGAGTTAATCAGAGTTAACCGACCACCGATCGAGAGAGCATCGCACTTCCAATTCGAGAGTCTCTTCTCCACTTTCTCCACCACTGGATCCCAGCTTTTCTTCCGGCTCATGTTCAAGCCCACCGGCAAACCCAAATACGTGAACGGGATGGCTGCCATTGCAACCAAGAGCTCTCGCCATAAGGCCCACTGTCTCCATATCCACTCCAACACCAAAAACTCTGGTCTTCTCCAGATTGATTCTCAAGCCTAACGCCAATTCAAAGCATCTTAATAAATCTATAAGAGCTTTTGCATTCTGGAGGGACCAGTCACCACAGAAGACCGCGTCGTCCGCATATTGAAGATGAGAGAGAGAGACCCTGCCTCCCCCAACCTTTACCGGATGGAAAATCTCTCGACTCACCGCCTCCTCCATCATCACATTTAGGGCTTCTGCAGCCAGGATGAAAAGAAAGGGAGAGAGGGGGTCCCCCTGGCGAATTCCCCTTTCCATACTGCATTCCGCCGTAAGGCTTCCATTGACAAGAACAGAGACCCTCGCGGAGCCGGGCACCAGAGATCCAGTTCCTCCATTTTGCCCCGAAATTCATCTGGTGCAACACTGAATCCAAGAACTTCCAACTGATGCTATCATACGCCTTCGCGAAGTCAACCTTGAGAAGCATCATCTGCCGTTTCTCCCTTTTGATCCAGGAGACCACCTCGTTTAAAATCAGGATCCCATCCGTTATCTGTCTCCCTTCGATGAAAGCTGACTGGGCTTCTCCCACCAATCCCGGCAGCACCCTCTTCAATCTTTCTGCCAGAAGCTTTGCCACGATCTTATAAAAGCACCCGATCAGACTTATCGGCCGAAAATCCGAAATGAGAAGAGGGTCCTTCACCTTGGGAATCAGGGTGACAAATGTCGAATTACAGCCAGCACCAAACCTTCCTGACGCTTCAAATTTCTTAACCGCAGCCACCACATCTCTTTTTACAACCTCCCGGTTATATATTGATAAGTATTTTTGTATATTAAAGTTCTAAATCTAATATTTTGGTTTTCTTTCAACTTATATTCCCCAACAACGGATTGGATTTCCCATTTTTTTTGTTGTCAAATCACTAATTATACCCTTACATGTATGGTTATCAAACACGCTATTAGTACATGCCCTTCTAATCATTACATTTTATACAGTATCGATTGACTTTATTTTACCATTTTTCTGGGGCTTATTTATTGTTTAATCCCCGAATTATTATCACTCGTTAATGAGAGTCTTGCCAAGATTGGTCTACTATTTCCAAAAGTTTCTAACCCCACCTATTACTGGGATATTTTTTTTGCTGAAGCAAAAGAAAAAAAGGCAGGTTGGATTTATCGGAAAATAGAGAAGAGGTACCTGAATTATAACTCGGAATTACTCAATCCCTCAACTATGCTCCGTCAAGCACTTTACCCCTAAGTCAGTTGACCTTGGGGTAAAATGCTTGTTTTGGTCCTAAAATTTAAAAGTTCTTTCCCAATTACCCCATGTTTTAAACATAGCCATTCAGACACCCCCAACAGTTTTAAACTTAACCACCGCCGGGCCGCTGCCAACGTAGTCGGACAACCGCCCCCGACAACCGCCACCATCACTGGAAAATGCCGAAAACACAAAAAAATAGCCAGGAACGTAGATCGGGGCCCAGGACCGGGCTGGATCTCGGCTCAGGGCCGCTAAATCGTGACCTAGGGCCACCGAATCGATGCCCAAGGTCACCGGATCACGGCCCCAGGCCACTAATCGATGACCCAGGGCTGCGATTCAGCGACCCAGGGCTGCGATTCGACGGCCTTGGGGGAGGAGAAGGAGAAATAGCATGTAAGTCCTTAAGTTTCTTTTCATTTTCTAATTCGACCCCACAAAATAACTTTTATCAACTGCAACCTTAAAACTTTAAAATTATACAAATCACACTAAACCGTTAAAAAGTTGACACCGTTAATCTAACGTTAACCGAGTTACCGATTACAAGGACTAAAGTGCCAGAAACTACATAGTTCGGGGACTGAGTAATTTCGAGTTATAATCTGGGGACTAAACTGAACGAGTTATGATAGTTTGAGAGACTGAATGATAAATAAACCTTTTTTGGTACTAATTTTATCCAACTAATCTGAAAGAAATCATATCCATAATGCCCCTTAACCAGTTTTTCCAATGATTCCTACCACAAATCAATGAGTTAGATCACTTAACTTTTTCTTATTTTGTAGATTTATAATCTTTACAATTCTTTACAACAGATTGTAATAATTTGATCGAAAATAAGGAGTCTATATATACTTGTCGTTTGTTAATTCAGGGTGGTGTGCGTCCATCCAAGTCCAACCCAACCCAACCCGAAAATTGAATTTTATTTTACTATATATATATATATTTTAGTGGACAATATTTTTAAAAACTACTATATTCACTAATCAAATATATCAGACCAAAATTTGTATATAAAAAACTTACATTGATTTTTAGTAACATAAGATAAGATTATACTAGTTTAAATATTGAAATTAATCTCGATACTTCAAGCTTCATCAAAAAAAATCTGGATACTTCAAGAATTCAGAGATAGAGGTAGCAATATAGTGTTATACTCTCTGAGGTTGAGGAGTGAAATGGTTTTTAAGGTTTTATGAGATGGAGCGTCAAATTCAATGACATGCTATTATCCAATTTCTTTTTTCTTTTATTTTTCCTCCTATTTCCTCTGTCTGGCCGAGCAAATCATCTTCCACCGTTTCCCATTTCCGTCGGTTTTCTTCTGTCACCTCTGAATTTTTGCATCTACCTCCACGTTCCTATTCCGTGTCGCTCTCTCACCGTTCCACGTTCTCTTCCCAGATGCCTTGCTCCTCAAGTTTCAATCTCTCGCCGCCCAAACAACCTCTCTGCCAAATCCACTTCCATCCATTCAAGCATCGCAGCAGCAGCAGCAGCTCTACTCCCTATGAGGCTTTTCGTCTACCTTCTGCAGGCCAAAGACTTGCCCGTTCAGCAATCCTTCACGAAGCTTCGAGTTGGCAAGTCCAAGTTTAAGAGCAGGATTTCGAGGTGCACGACTAGTCCCGTCTGGAACCAGGAGTTCGTCTTCAAGTTACACGCTATCGATAATGACGATGAACTTGTCGTTTCCGTTTATCACCACGATGATGATGATTTCGGGTTCTTCAGTGGCTCCAGGGATTTAGTGGGTTCAGTTCAGATTCCGCTCTCCTCGCTTGCTGCCGCCGATAATCGGACCTTGCCTCCGACTTGGTATCCTCTTGAAAGCCCCAACCATGGGAGATTCATTAATGTAGATTGCGGTTAGTTGTCGAATTTATTGAGTTTCTCGCAATTTCTTGGTATGAGAGCTTGTTTCCAGTTCTTGTTTATGGCAATGCTAGCTTCTTATTAGCGGATTGCTTGATTGCATTCAACTGGGTTCCATTCTGTGTGTTCTTTTGATAATTATTTCTGAAGAAAAGTGGAGGTTTTTTGGAAATTGATGTGAAAATTGGAGTTTTTTTTGGTGGGAAAGAAGACACCCTAAATTTTCTGTACAAAACATTGCAGGAAAAATTCTTCTGACCGTTTCACTGTATGAAAAAGGACATGAAGTATCAAACAGTCATATCATATGTGCACCATCAGATGTAAATGGTGAAGCTTCTAAGGAAATGGAATACAGTAGTAGCACGTTACCTCATTCTCATGGCGTATATGGTTCCAAAGCTCCTTTCCTGAAGATCTCAGAGGGAAAACATGTGATGAAGGCTTGTATAGGGCATGTAGCAAAATTCTTCCATGTACATGGTGAAACGGGTAAGATCACTGATGACTCATCAGACTTCTCCACTACACTATCTGATTATGAAGAATCTTTGGAGGAGCATGCTGCCCCTACTTGTAGTTTCAAAGAAGCAATTGAATTGATGCAGTCGGAACATAATGATCAAGAGATGCCTGAAAACCTCCAAGGAGGTGTTCTTTTGGATGAGGTATACAAGCTACCACCAAATGAATTGAATATGTTTCTTTTTGCACCTGATTGCCAATTTCAGAAAGACCTGGCAGAATTTCAAGGGACTACAGATGTAGAAGAAGGCCCTTGGACATGGAAGCAAGGTGATGGGCCATGCTTATCACGAATTGTTACATACACAAAAGCTGCCACAAAATTAGTAAAGGCTGTCAAAGCCACGGAGGAACAGGTCTATCTCAAAGCAAATGGTAAAGAATTTGCCTTATTTGCAAGTGTCAGCACACCAGATGTTCCATATGGAAATATTTTCAAAATTAATGTACTCTACAAGATTCTTCCTGAGTTAGAGCAATCAGAAGGGGGAGAATCTTCTCGTCTCATTATTTCATGGGGAATGAACTTTCAGCAAAACACAATGATGAGGAGCATGATTGAAGGAGGAGCTAGGCAGGGTTTAAAGGACAATTTTGATCAGTTTTCTGAATTGTTAGCTAGGAACTTCGCAGTTGATACGACTAAAGATATTAAGGACAAGGGTCAAATGGTCGCTTCTCTGCAAACGAAAAAGCAGTCCACTTTGAAATTAGCATGTGAATACTTTTGTGATTACACCATGGTTTCTGCCATTTTTATGGCTTTGTATGTCTTCCTCCATATTATACTACGTAAATATGGAAAATGCAAAGGCTTAGAATTTGAAGGCTTTGATTTGCCAGACAGTTTTGGGGAGCTTTTCGTCTGCGGAGTATTGGTTCTACAATTGGAGCGTGTTTACTACAGGGTATCTCACTTCATCAATTCTCGATTGCAAAAAGGTCAACAAATGAGCTGGCTATTGATAAACATTAAATGTTCAGGTCTATGCTACTTGTATATAGTTAGGCAGCTTTATTGCACGGTGTGTTTAATATTACTATTTGCTTTCTACAGGAAGTGATTCTAGTGTTAAATCACAAGGCGATGGATGGATTCTCACTGTAGGCTTGGTGGAGGGTGTCAATTTGCCTGCATTAGATACAAAAGACTCTCCAGACCCATATGTCGTTTTTACTTCCAATGGCAAAACAAGAGCAAGTTCTGTAAAGCTTCAATCTCATGATCCTCCATGGAATGGTGATACCATCTTTTACTTTATATTCAAACAATTTATTCTATCGTCTTTCAAGAATATTTCCTCACCAAAACTTGAAGCTGCTATGCAGAGATTATCGAGTTTGATGCAATGGAAGAGCCTCCGTCAGTTCTGGTTGTTGAAGTTTTTGATTTCGATGGACCATTCAATCAGGCTACCTCTTTAGGACATGTTGAGATCAATCTTTTGAAACACACATCAATTGAGCTAGCTGATTTGTGGGTCTCCCTTGAAGGAAAGCTTGCTCAGTCTTTTCAAGCAAAGTTGCATCTGAGAATATTTCTAGATAATAACAATGGATTTGAAACAATCAGGGAATATTTGACAAAGATGGAGAAGGAAGTTGGAAAGAAGGTAGTACTGATGGTAGTGCCATTTCTGTTTAAGAATTTGGTACAGTTAGATTTTACTTACTTGCTTCTTGTAGTTCCATTTTCTTTAAATATAAGTATTATTCAATTTAACTCATGATGTGTCCATTTGTATGAACTGGTTATTGCTACTGGACAAGCCTAACTTTCGGATGATTAGAAATAACCATTTGTAAATGTCTAATTGTTCTTGTTTTTTTGACAGTTGAATTTACGGTCCCCTCACAAGAATTCAACATTTCAGAAATTGTTTGAACTACCCCCAGAAGAATTTCTTATTAGCGCCTTTACATGTCATTTGAGGAGGAAAATGCCTCTGCAGGTAGAATTTTTGTACTCTGCTCAAATTCGTTTCTTTTTAGATTTTTTGTTTATGAATTTCCATTTCTCTCTTTATAGTGAGAAACCCTCAAATCTTAATGACTTGCATGCAGGGTCGTCTGTTTCTATCAGCCAGAATTGTTGGGTTTTATGCAAATTTGTTTGGACACAAAACCAAGTTTTTCTTCCTCTGGGAGGATATTGAAGACATCCAAGTGCTTCCGCCATCACTGGCATCTGTTGGTAGCCCTTCGTTGGTCATTGTACTACGAAAGGGACGAGGTTTTGATGCAAGGCATGGTGCTAAATCGCAAGATGAAGAAGGGAGACTAAAGTTCTATTTTCAGTCATTTGTATCATTTGATGCTGCCAACAGGTAACTCAGTCTGCTCTAACAAACATGAAAACGTGTTGATGGTTCAATTGGTTCCCATCTTAAGTGGTAGTGATGAAGGTTTACTGTAGGACAATCATGGCATTGTGGCGCACTAGAACACTGACACCAGATCAGAAAGCTCAAATTGCTGATGAGCAACAGGATCCGGAAGAAATGCCTGTCAATATCGAAGAAGCAGCTTCACTTTTGGAGGGTGAAGAAGCAAAGATGTATAAAATATACAGTGCTGAACTTCCACTCAGTGCAAGTCATTGGTTTCCCTTTTGATTATTTCATGTGTAAAGAGAAAAACTTGTACTCCTATAGTTTGTCATAGCTAATAGCTGAGAATTGCAGGTAACATTTCTGATGAGATTGTTTGAAGGAGGAGACTTTGAGCAGAAGATCATGGAAAAATCTGGTTGTCTCAATTACGCGACAACCAAGTGGGAAGTGGTGAAGCCCGGTATCTCCGAAAGACGCATCTCTTATAGTTTCAGCCATCAAGTTTCAATCTTTGGAGGTGAAGTTACCAGCACACAGCAGAGATCCACCCTTAGAGACGAAAGGGGTTGGGTTGTGAATGAGGTTATGGTGCTACACGATGTTCCTTTCTGTGACCATTTCCGGGTATGTCATAAGTTGATCTCCTCAAAACGTATATTTGGTTCTGCACATCCCTTTGATTGGTTTATTGGTTTGAAAACAACAAGTGTTCACTTGTGGTAATTACAGGTGCACTTAGAGTATGAGATTGAGAAGTCTGAGCTAGCTCAGAATGCGTGCAAATGTGATGTCAGGATGCGGATCGCTTGGCTGAGAAGAACCAAGTGTGAGCAGACTATAACTCAAAATTTGATCAAGAAGTTCACAGATGGATTCGAGGAGATATTTGAACTTGCAAAAAAGGAAACTTTATTTGCAGCTATTGATGATGCATCCAATTAATACACGTGTTTTTCTGTCAGTCTGTTGTTTAAATTACGGATCGTAATTGTTTAAAGGAATTGGATAGTGGATGGATTGGTGAGATTTTTACATCCCAGACATGCTTGAGCTGTACTGCTGTAGACCTTCAACATACAGCAACTTGATGTAGTTAGAAATTCGTTTCACACTTAATCGAGGAGCACTTGATGGAAAACCCTAAAGTTTGGATGGATATAGAATTTCATCTCATATTTTTGAAAATCTACGAGAAGCCCTAAGGTTTTAACAATATGATCTATAAATTTTTAACAATATGGTCTTATAAGTTTCGGGCTCGGGCGTTCTTGCAACTACATCATATTTTTAATATGGTTCTAACTAAGTTTCTTTTCTTTTCTTTTTGAACCATATTTCATTAATAATAAATCATTACAAAATAAGTCAGAATAGCAAGCGAATTGATTCTGAATTAAAACACAGAATGAGTACAAATAAACTTGTCCGTAACGTAAAATGGGAACAAAATAAATGAAATTACTTAAAAAGACAAATACTACTAAGAGTAGGCTTTCCTAGTCCGGCATCCAAAAACAAAACAAATCACGACAATGGTTAAGAGTACTATAACTGAAAAAGATCATGAATCCGGCTCTTGATACCCTGCACGCCATTAGCTAACACCATTATCAGCCACTTTAAACATACATCAGCCACTTTCCATGACCACTACTTTAGGACTAAAAAGTGTACACATTTAAGGACTCATTTGTTAGTTATTAAAATTGTAAGACTTAAGTATTAAAATGAACAATATTATAGGACCAATTACAAGGGTTTAAGAACCCCTTAGAAATGCTGCTCCTAAAATTTTAATTTCTTTCCGATAAACCGCGACGCACAGGTTTCATGTTTGTCTGACGTCTACCCTAATAGAGGTGATCGGCACCGCCGCCCCGTTCGTTTCCCTTCCTTCTTCAATTGTCCTGTTTTGCTTTTATGTCAAACAAATTTGTAATCTTTTTTTTTCTTTTTTAACTATTCAGAAGGAGGTCAACAAGTTCGCCGACAGGCTGCGGAGGTAGCTACCTAAGCTTGATAGGTGGCTTGGGACTGTTCCTTCACCGTGGATTGTCAATTTCTCCCTCCATTTCGACTGAGGGTGACCCTCGTGCTTGTTCGCTACGATGCAGCACGACGAAGTAATATGGCAAGTCATCAGGCACAAGCACTGCAGTTTCATGTCGAAGTAAGTACTCGGTTGTTTAATAGCCCTATTCCTCGTGTTAGGTCATACTAGCTAATCTGCTGTATTGTTCTCGCAGACTTGAAACTGGGATTTTCTGTAGAAACCCTTATAACGTTACTGGAGTATGCAATCGGAGCTCATGCCCTTTGGCCAATAGTCGCTACGCCACTATCCGTGACCACAATGGTAAATATTTAATATAAACTTTTTCTGTTTCGTTTTCATGAATTTCATGAGGTAGTTGTGTAAATAAGAAATGGTTGAAGGCATTTGAAAGTCTACGCCTTTCTGTTTTAACCATTGAAGATGACCGCGCCTTTATTTTCCCAACTTGGTTTATGCGTTCTGTAATCTGTTATAATTACTTTTTGTTATAGCTAGGCTGAAACTCCACTGCTTTGGTCATTTGCAGGGGTCTTTTATCTGTATATGAAAACTATTGAACGAGCTCACATGCCGAATAACTTATGGGAAAGAATAAAATTACCAAGAAATTATGAGAAGGCAATGGAAATTATCGACAAGAATCTGGTATGCAGTTTATCCTGTTGTTAACATAGATCCGTTAGCTGCCAGATGGTTTTTAGCTGTTGACCTGATGATGGATACTTATTATGGGGTTCATGCAGATGTATTGGCCAAAGTTTCTTGTTCACAAGATAAAGCAGCGACTCACTAAGATGACTCAAATGCGTATTAGGATGAGGAAGCTTGCCTTGAAGACAAGGTTTGTTGTGATTCTTTTACCCTTTAGGGTGTTTTATGGACAGTATATAGCTTGAGCTGAAAGAAATTAGAGGTTCTTTAAGCAGCCTGACAGTTCTCTACCATTTAGTTTATTTCAGCATCGGTTTCTGTGGATTCTGCTTGCGAGTATCTTAATTTTTTTTTAAAAAAAATCTTCTTTCTTATTACTTGCTATATGTAACCCAACCAACGTGTTGGTCTTTATCAACACATAGTTTGTTGGTAATTATTTAGTTTCTAGTCCTATGTATTCGTCCACGGCCTGGATTCTGATGTCATATGTATGAATAGCATAATTACTCTACTGATGCTTATTTTTCTTGAACTTGATTAAACTTATTAATTTAGTAATTATATTTTTATATAGGAAAATATAGAAACACTCCAGTGATGTTTTTCCCATCCCAGAATATCTGTGGGCCTTAGTAATGTTTAAATATCTTCCAGACATACTATCCTTACTGTGTTAAGCCCATTAGTGTCGGTATTATTATACAAGAAGCCATTTTGTTACCTAATTAAGGGCAACCCAGGAAAACATAGTACTTTATATGCTTATGAGGCATGTCCTCTATAACTGATAAACAGAGAATGTAACATATTAGAGGAGAAAGAGAGCAATTTCTTTCATGGTGGTAACATGAATTCTTTCCAGAAGTCTTATATTTGTCTAATATTCGCAAGTAATTTTTCCATAGAGAGAAAATAATGACTGTGCCTGGAAAATTGAAAAAGAGAGAGGGTAGACGAGAAGAGAAGGCTGAGAAAGCTGCACAGCTGGATAAGGTAATCATTCATTACTTCTGCATTACGTCTGCTGAGTGCTGACCGCTCAAGTTCTTGTTTTGCAATTTGGTCTTGACTATACGTATCTCCACAGAATATTGAGAAAGAGTTGCTTGAACGGCTTGAGAAGGGTGTTTATGGTGACATATATAACTATCCTGTCAAGCAATACATGGATATCCTTGACAAGAATGAAATGAAGGTCACTGCTGATGAAGATGAAGATGAAGACGAGGTTTGTTTAATGGAAGGTATCTGAAGTATTTTGTTTTCTACTGTTACTTTTTTTGTTGACATTCCTCCATTTTATAGGAACTAGAACGAGAATTTGTTGAGGCTGATGATATTGAGGAGGAGGATGATATAGAAGATTTTGGTGGCTTCCCGCAAGGTAAGAATTGTAAGCTATGAACATTCATGCGGCAAAAGGAATTTTGGTACTTTAGTGACTGTAATACCAGTATTACAATTGAATATATGGCTGCTAATTTTGCGGTAGTTTAAACTGTTGCTACTACAAGCATGTAAATATATGGCATTTATTGTAACCTGCTAAGCTTCATGTAGCCAGATGCGACTGTTATGTAAGGCTAGCTTAAATGACATAGCATTTATCTGGTAATGATGCAGTTGATTATGATGAAGAGGAGGGTATGGTTGGCGGTAAGAGGGTGAGAGGAGAATCGGAGTCTTTCCATGGTAAGGTTGAGAAAGATGAAGCTGATAAGAAGTTGAGGAAGAAGTCAAAGGTGCTTGTTGAGGTAAAAACTTCTTCTAAATTTGCTCTTTTATTCTGTTCTATGGCTCACTGTGTTTTAAGTTGAATGGGTACTTATGTCTTTTCATGACTGTCAAAATAGTCAATTTCTGGCAATTCAATTTCTGGTGTGATTATATGGGGGCTTACTGTTCTTTGCTGTTCTGCCAGGTGGAGCATGAAGATACTGCAGAAAGGCAAAAAGTAAGCGTATGATGGTTGGTGTTTCTGTTTCACCTCCTATGTTGTAAGCTTGTGGCAGTGTTAAGTTTTGTAGTAGCAGGTAAGCAGGCAGCAGTCCGGTTCGTTAATTTTCTCGAGAAAATGAACATGTGAAGCTTGTGGCAGTGTTAAGTTTTGTAGTAGCGTAGAGATGCGCGCATAAGAAGTCTATGTAATTACAAAAATGCCATAATTGCTTTTATTCACAATTATACTTTGGTTATTTCACGCACCCACGTGCACAATGCAGAGCCACTAATTCACCACCCTTCAGTCCCGAACTCTTCTTTCAGTATAGTCTCTGTTTGGTACAGTTTTTGGAAATTTTGCATTAATGGTACTTATTTTTTTTTTTCAAAGTTGTAGTTTTTCCCATTAATGTTTCATCTTTCCGTTTACTTGTTTTGGTATGTTATTTGATGATTTTAGTACTTTCCATACAACAAGGAAAAACTCATTTCATTGTGTCATCAAATATAAACAGGTGTTCATCACTTTGAGTCAAAATGATCATCAATAATACTACATCATCAAAATTTTAAATTCACTCATAGTCTATTTTGATCATCAACAATAATAACAATAATTTGATAAACATTTATAGCAGTACTGTTACTTATCTGTGCAAGTTTAATTTGCAAGTTTACCATTACATTTAACTCACATGCATAATTCTATTTTTTCTGTTTCTTTGTCTAAAAATATTACTCATTAATACTCCCTCCGTCCCTGAAAATATGATGTATATTACTTTTAAGGATGTCCAGGAAATAATGGTGTATTTTCTTTATTGGAAACTTTGGGTGAACAATTTTACTTAAATATTCATAACTTTCCTTCATAAATTCCACCATTTTCTTAATATATGTGCAAAAAGAAATACATCATTTTTTTAGGGATGGAGGGAGTATCTCATTATTTAAAATACAAATAATTAACATGAGAAGGAAAAAAGAAATCAAGTAGAAAGAGAGTCATCTATGGGTTTTCCTTTTTATTTCGCCTCAGTTTAGTTTTGCAAAATTAGATAAGCATTTTATATCGGCCAAGACGTGGGCACAAGCGTTTTTGATGAGTTGAACTAGTTTGGTTGCTAGAAGTAGATCAGAAATTGCGACGTAAAGCTTCACCAAAAGGGACGATGACATTACTTGTAATTTTAATCTTCCTTATTCATACGATGCATAAAGGTCTACATGGAAACATAATAGATCAACATGTTAAATCATACATATCGGCATTTTACAAAACAAGATCAACACAAGATGCATAAAGATTGACATGGAAACAGGCAAACAACACAGATCAACATGCTAAATCATTCAGATCGGCATTATACAGAACAAGATCAGCACAAGATGCAAAAACGTCGACTTGGAAACAACACAGATCAACATGTTAAATCATTGAGATCGGCATGTTAAATCATATAGATCAACATGTTAAATTATTTAGATCGGCATTGTACAACACAAGATTAGCACATGATGTATAAAGATCGACATGGAAACAAGATTAGCACATGATGTATAAAGATCGACATGGAAACAACACATATCAGCATTTTAAATCATTCAGATCGGCATGTTAAATCATACAGATCGGCATTGTACAGAACAAGATCAGCAAAGGATGCATAAAGACAACACATATCAGCATGTTAAATCATACATATCAACATTGTACATAATAAGATCAACACATGATGCATAAAGGTGGACATGAAAATAACACAGATCAACATGTTAAATCATACAGATCAGCATGTTAAATCATACAGATCAACATTTTACAGAACAAGATCATCATGAATCAATCTTATATAAATGTTGAGTTACACCCAATCAGCAACGATCTCATGCTGAATGAATCAAATATAAATGTTGATCAGCATCATGGCTTCTTTTAATCGACACCGTTAGGATAAATGTTGATCTAGATGGTTGATCAACATCTTCTGACACCTGATCAACAATGATACCTTGCTTGATCCACATTTATAATGTATAAATGTTGATCAACATCATGGCTTCTCTTGATCAACATGGCGAGAATAAATGTTGCTTTTTGGATGGTTGATCAACATCTTCGTACATCTGATCAGTAAATGTTACCACGCTTTATCAATATTTATAACATCATGGCTTCTCTTGATTTACATCACCAGAGTAAATGTTGATCTACATGGTTGATTAACATCTCATTGCACTTGATGAAATCTGTATTTTATAGCAATTAATTAATAAACTCCGTAAAACTAAAATTACAACGGTGGGAAAAACTGATCAACATATTCTACATTTTTGTTATTTTCATCATCATTTAAAGAAGTTTTATTAACATTTTATAACATCTTGATTTTTTTATTAAAAATTATACCATGAAGATCATTACCTAATTTTTATTATCAATTAATTTATAAGGATGATCATTATTTGTATGAATGGAGCGACAACCAAGAAAATATCACATGCAGAGACGGAACTACATTGGGACAGGGGGGTGCTATTGCCCCCCTCAAAGTTGATAGGGGTATAGGGTATATGGTAGAAATTATAAGGATTAATGTAATAATTTACCCACTAGCCCCCCACTTATTCACAAAATAAATTTTTACCCACTTATTATTAAATCCCAACCTAAATGGTCCCTTTTTTCTCACATATCCAAATTGCATCCATAAAAGAAGTCAACTCAACTTGGTTAGGTAAAAAAAAATTTGATCCTTGTTTTCTATTTATAGTTTTATCTAAGTCATTTAAATTTGATATGTTGTGGTTTGGGACCATATCTAATTAATCTTTAATTTTTCGTTTTAATCATCTTTTAGTACATTTAAATTTCGGATTTATGCGCGGTAGTTTTTGTGAGATTGTTTATATATAAATTAATTTTTATTACTAATTAATTTTTACTTGTCATGAGTTTGAGTTTATTATTACACACAATTCTTTTTTTTATTAATTTCTCACTGTTTTTGTTTATTTATTTGGAAATATTGATTTCTATAAAAATCAAGTAAAATAAATAAAAATGAACCAATGATACCAATTTGGTTGTATGAATTTGTATTATTAGTTTTCTACGTAAAGGTTAGAGGACTCAAAAATTTTCGTAGGTCTATTTTTATGTTCTCAATCGAGTTAGGAGTTAATGATTAATGGTGGCTTCATTGGAAAATAGAGTCGCTAACCTCCATCACTTCAACTATTACTATATATGGAGGTTGGTTTGCGGTCATTATAAAATGGGTTAAGGCCGACGTTTTATGGTTGCAAATTTTAACCCCTAATTTAATCTACCCACAAGCTCCCCGATTTGAATTCTGGTTAGTCAGCGACATGCAGTGATGTTTGGTTCGAGAGATGGGCTTCCAAATATAGAAATATCAACTAATAATATTTGGAAGGAGGTTGGCTCCCTTAAAAATAGGATAAGCTACGATGGGTAAAGGGTTGCAATCCTGTTAATCATCACCCGGGTGATTTTTCATCTACTTGTTCAAATGACTCATCTATAAGGTAATTTGGAAGCCCAAGCCCAACTAATTAGACAATTACATATCTATCATCCATTTTTCAAGTAGTCTAGGTGGGTAAAAAATCACCAGTGATAAATAACATTGATGCAAAGGGTTGGTCCGTCGCATTGAAGAGATAACTGATTTTTGTGGGTGTCTATTTACCACATATGTGGAAAAACACACACCATAAAAATGTCAAATTTACCCTCTTAATAAATCTCTATGAAGGGTGTTTTAGTCTTTTAGTTTATTAGGTTAGTTAGTTAAGTTAGTTAATTAGTAGTACATTTAAGCAGGTATTTTTAAACATGTGGTAAATAAACGGACTCGGTTCTTTGCTCATCGACGATGCAAGGTGGCAATTTTGAAATTAACTAGTAGTCTTATGCGTAGTGTATCCCTACTCTATATTAAAATGGAGTTGAAGGAAGATTTCACTGAAATGTTTTTATGCGGAAAGAAAAATACTTGGCATGAATCTAAGTTACGCAGCTCGGGAAAGGACAAAGATGAGCAGAGGAGGTTATTTCTTATAATAATAAAAAAAATATCGCTATGTTTGTCTTTTTAGAAGGAATGCAACCAGTAATGGTATTTGGATCTAACAAGTCAAGCCAAGTGTCAGTCAGATTTTAAATGGGAGACTGCCCAAGCAGCTATCCCTAACATTTCCCTCACCAACAAAAACCAAATATAATCATCTGGACTGGAGAGAGAGAGTTTCCCTTGAGGCGTATGCAATAATTTATTTCCGTGAAAGGCTGCTGTTCAACCTGGGATGCAATTGCAATGAATGCGAGGGGGTAATATGTATCATTTATAAATAAGAGGTTAAAATTTGTACTTTTACCTAACGACGGGGGCTTCTTGTATGCAAGGGAATAGAATAGAATGCCACAAATTATTGCAGTAACTAAAATTAGGATCCGTTTCGTTTCGACTATGATCTCTGACAAAATATGACAATTTCGCCGGAATGATCTTGCCATCATCGGCGATGCTCGGAACTTGTTGTGAATTACTATGATCTCCGTTTTCATTGTGGCTAATACAACTCCCCTTCCCCGTTTCATCTTTTCCGATGGATCCGAACCCGGAAAGTTTCCCGATTCTCTCCTACGTTATGACCCGTCTCCCATCTGTACGCGTTCGAACGTCCAGACTCTCCATGGACTCCGCCGATCAGCCTCCCACGCCGACACCAAGAACACCGAGAAGCTCCCGATTCTCACTCAGCACTCCTGTCGCAATCCTCGACCAAATGCCGCATTTGAAAGACCCAGAACTCATCGAATCGATGAAGCGCACGATTGCGGACGTGGCACAGACGAGTTCCGTGCTCCGAACTCTAGGTCCGAGACCGAATCAGGACGCCATCGATATGGCCCGAGTAAGGCTCGCCGAGCTCGAGACCAAACTCTACGAGTCGCTAGAAGAAGTCGTCCTTTCTCCGCGGCCTCGTAAGGTGGATCGAGACAATTGGCGGGTGCAACTCGTGGAGAAGGAGCTTCACATTCGGCGAGAGGCGGAGCGAGAGAGGGCGATTTACAGGTCGATTCTGCAGCTGGACGCGATGCACGACGCGTACGCGAAGCTGCAAAAGGAGGCAGAGGAGCGGCTGATGGCGATTTACAACTCGTCGGGAGGGATGGCGGATAGTTGGGAGGCGAGCGAGGAAGTGGCGGAGCTGGTTGAGGAGGCTCAGGGGAAGGAATTGGAGCGGCTGGATTTGTCCAATCGAAGGCTGCGAAGTTTGCCTGACGCGTTCGGGAATATCAAAGGCCTTGCTCAGCTTCATCTCTCCAACAACCAGCTGCAGGTTAATTGATTGCTTTCTCATCCACCCTTCACTTTTTACTTGTTTTGCAAGCAATTCAATAGCTCCAGTTTGTTAATTAATGATCACCACTGAAGTGATATAAAGTCAGCAGAGCAGACTCCCTGGAAATTGATAATGGGAATTGCAGGGGAGAAATAATGATAATAATTCTATAATAATCAAGAGAAGTTGCTTGTATGAGAAGTATAGCTACGGAATGGAGACAAAAAGTTTGATTAGGTATTGCTTTGCAGGAGTGTGGCACTTTCTGACCTTTCTTTTTTCGAATGCTTACATCTATCTATATGTAAATATGAGAACCAAATTAGTCATGAAGACAAGGACACACATCAGACCTTTTTGCATAATTTTGAATTTAGCAGAAATCAATAGTACTATATTCCTTAAAGCTTTTGCCTTTCATGTTTTGTTGAATCTTATTTCAGTTTACAATGTTAAAAGTACTAATACATATGAGGAAAGCAGGTGGTTCCTGAGTCATTTGGCGAGCTCGAGAATCTTGAGGTGCTAAATATTTCTTCAAACCTTCTGGTATCATTGCCGATTTCAATTGGTAAGTTGCAAAAATTGAAAATCTTGAACGTCTCTGGAAATAAGTTACAAGCCTTCCCCAACTCCATTTGTCTCTGCAGGTAACTAACACACACAGTCTCTGTTTGTCTTCATGTCTGGTCCTGCATTGCATGTCCATCATTTTCATCTGTCATTGGAATTTCGGTGTAACATGATACTAAGGATTGGCGTTATGATGATGCCCCAGGTCATTGGTAGAGTTGGACGCGAGTATCAACAGACTGGTTTACTTGCCAACAAACTTTGGACGGGAACAAGTAAACCTTCAACGGCTGTTTATTCAGCTGAACAAGATTCGCGCCCTATCTAATTCCATTGGTGGGATGATTTCTTTGCGCTATTTGGATGCTCACTTCAATCATATCTGCGGCCTCCCTAACTCTTTTGGAAGATTGACAAAACTTGAGGTGCTTGATCTAAGCAGCAATTTCAGTGATTTGAAGGAACTCCCGGAGACATTTGGTCAACTGAGGAACTTGAAAGAGCTGGATCTAAGTCACAATCAGATTCATGCCCTCCCTGATGCATTTGGCAGGCTCATCAGTTTGACGAAGCTCAACTTAGAACACAATCCTCTTATGATTCCACCGAAGGAGACTGTGGAAAGAGGAATTGGAGCTGTGAGGACTTTCATGACCAAGAGGTCACTCGACATACTTTTGGATGAAGAGAATGAACACCTCATGTTTGAGGACGCGGAAGGAGGAGAAGGTGATTGGCTTACAAGTGGTGCCTCCTGGTTAACGGGTTCTATCTCATTCGTCGCAGGGAGTTTGTGGGGATTTGTTGGAGCCGGTGGGAGTTCTCGTGGAGACCCTTATCTTGACGAACCACGATAAGTAAACTGTTCGTCAACACATATCTCTTGCTCTTTGCTTTCTTATGTTGTGTTGCAATTCTTGTGGAAGGCGAGCTATTCCCATGAGCCATTAATATTGAAGGTATGGGCAGCTGGGATTTTATGTTTTGGGTCGATTGGTGGAGTTCCATCTGTTGTCATGATTGAACGTACGTCTTTGTTTTTTCGTTTACATTTTTCACAGCGCTTATGGAAAGAGGAAGATTGTTTCTTTGATCTCATGTAAATTAAAAGATGAATTGCTAATACATTCTTGTTTCTGATTTCAATATAGAGTTCTTGATGTCCACTCAAGTCTTTGCTTCTTCTAGAGTCTTTGCTTCTTCTAGAGACTTGGTGACTAATTTTGAATTATTCTGGATCTTAGTCGTACTCATCGTTTTGCCAGGGGCCTAATCGTAAGTTTTTCAGAGAAGAGGATCTTTGAGAATCATTTAAGAAGGATTAGGGATGAAGTTTCTTCTCCTTTAAATTTACACAAAACAAATATAAAAAAATAATAAATGTCAAATTTCAACGGTCCAACCACACATGCATCACACTACTCCAGTACCTTTCAAGTGTGTACCCCGTGTGGTCTCGTTTCCACATTGTTTTTCTTTTTAGATTTTTCTTCTTTACACCGAATTTGTATTCGTATAAACCGAGTATTATTGAAGCTTTTAAAATAATTTACCAAATAAGTTCTTTTAGCTAGTAATTTATAATAAAATTTTAAAATATAAATATAAATAAATTGTATAAAAATGATAAATTAATATGTCTAGTTTAGAAATAGTTTTTTACCCAATTTCTCTTTATGAAAAATTTACTCAAATATAAGTTAGAAGTCAATAAATTGATAATTAATGTGGGATAAATGAAGTATCTTTTGAATTAAAAGAAACATGATTATTTAAAAAATGTAATTTGGCAGAAAGCATAATTTTTTTTATATAAAAAACATTTTAAATCATGTGACGAGTTCCAACTTCCAATCATCAATATCCTTCCGGAAGTTTCATGAACTCAAGATAAAATGACTTCGGGTGTGCTTTTTTTTATTATTGGTGAACAAAAATACTCCATTCATCACCAAATAAATGGTACATTTTTTTTTACATTAAAATTAAAAAATGATGAAAAAGAAAATATTTGGTCAAAATATCCCCTAAATAAATAGTGCATTAAGTAAAATTTTTAGAAAGGGAAATACACAACAATTTAATTGGGACATCCAAAAAATGAAAAATTGGTTTGTTTTTTAATTGTTGGTGTGATATTTGTGAAAGTAAAAAATTGTTGAGAACAGGTATATAGATGGAAAATTGCGAAAAACACAAAAGTTCTCACACCTAAATGCTCCAGCAAGAACTTTTTTCAATTAATTTTGATACTTTATTGATCTCACACAAATTGATGTTTTTTTAAGAAAACTTTTACATACCTAATTTATTTTATCACTCTCTCAAAAAGTTATTATTATTATTATTATTATTATTGTATATGTCTATTTTAATTTTGACCGCAACATCGTATGTACACATTAATTTTCATATTTAGTCAAACCTGTCAATTACTAGTATATATGTTGCAAGGGAGTGATTTGTTCAGAGTAGCTTTTAAAATTCAGTTATAATTAATTGATTTCAAACACTGAAATTTATTTTAAAACACTAAAGTAAATCTGAACAGAGCATGATGAATTTGCAAAGCTTCATTTTTATTTTATTTTACTTTTTTATTCAACCTCAAGCTCGTTGATCACGTTCTTCCTGACTAACTGAATCCTTTTCAGCAGTGCTGGAATCCAACTTTCTTTCTTCAACTTGTTTATTTATCAATTTCTTTAAAACTAAGACTGATGAATGACTCAGTGTACACTGGGTCTTGCAACCACTATAAATAATAGCTAGGGAAATAAAACTGATTAATTTCAGGTAGTATGAAATTGTCATCATCATTTGCGTCGTACTTTTAGCACTTTGGCCTTGTTAAGAATAAGAGACGTGAGAAATTTAAAATGATCCGCCTTATAAAGAGACCTGTAATGATGATATCAGGTTTAGATTAGAAAGCGGATTACAAATAATAATAATAATAATAATAATAATAATAATACTTTTTCTACATTTCATGAAAAATTGAATGGTTTGTTTTCCATTTTCATTTGTTTAATCTATAATTTATTTAATTCCACGAACATTTAAGACATATATAATATTGAATAATTCATATGCATATACATCATAATTCAAACTCTTAATTTACTACACACACACGTCAATCATGATACTTAAGTTTATAAAGTGAATTAAAATGTTTGTTTGTTTTGTCTTTAATTAAAGGACATTGAAAATTGTGGGAAAAATATATTTACTTTCAATTCTTGTATTAAGGGGTAAAATGCACCCGTAATCCTGTAACTTTAATTCTTTTTTTACCAGGATTCTGTTTTAACCTTTTGTATCATTAAAGTCTTTTTTGTAACTTTTTTTCAATTCATAATATTTTTCTGTCTGTTGTCCGTTAAATTTAACGGATTTATAGGAAAAATTATAATTTGATCAACTTTTAAAAAATATATATACTTACACTCAAGTTTTAAACTTAATTATTTACACACATAGCCAATAATTACAAACTTTAAAAAATTACCTTGAAATTTCAAATAGCCCATCATAACCCACCCTTCGGCCCCGTTAGGCAACAACTTTTTAAAAGTAACTTTTTTGTTTTGAAAAGTTATTTATAGATAGAGTTTAGCGTTTAGTTGTAGCTGTTTTGATCTTGACTATTAAAAAATTATCAAAAACGCTACAAGCTACTTGAAACAGCTATTATCAAATGGGGCCTTCGTCCAGGGGCGGATTTGCCTTGTGGCAGACCCAGCTCCCGCTGGGTTGGATTTTTGGCCCAAAATTACCTATACCCAAACTATAGCCCACCTCAATTTCTCATAACTTAGCTCACCTAGCACCCATTCCCTTCAATGGTTGAAGTGCTTGAGAAGTCCTTCAACTCTACAACTCGGACGAGTTGCCCCCTTAGGAATGTTAGAGGGCAACTCAGCCCCTCAGGTATTAGAAAAGGTGTGAGTTAGCCCATTCAATACTTTTTTCCCATAAAAGGTATTTTCTTCATGAAATTAAATAACAACAATTTATCAAATATCCAATTTCTATTTCTAATTTTTTCCTCTAAAAAATTTGAAATCTATTTTCAAAAAAACTCCCATGTTTTTCTCAAATTCTTTAAAATAAACACCGTAGTCTTTACTTAAAATCTTTGCACTAACAGTTTTTCATACTAACAGTTTTTACAACTTTATCGTCCAATCTTTGTAGAAAGCGTTTAAACCCCGGACTAAGTTGACTATTAATCATAAATCCTTATTTCTCTGTTACAAATTGTCACATAATTTGGAAAACTATCGGAGACATCATTGTATCATGAGCACGATTCTTTGTATAGAGCATTCAAATTTTAAAAATGAAGTGTAATATTTTGTTCCTCAGTAACGAGCGGGCTTCTCTGAACCTTGTTCTTTACATATATTATTTGATAATTTTTTTCCGCTCACCTAACTTTTTGAGTCTGGATCCGCCACTGCCTTCGTCTCCTCTCTTCTCCACCGTTATATGAAGTTCTTTCAAAACTAACACAAGTTTCCAAATATCTAATTTTGTAACCGATCCTTCGTTTCTTCTCTACCGTTTCTGAAGTTGTTTCAGTACCGGTGACTATTATCATATATCCGTGTATGCCTAAATAAAATATTTGGAAACTTAATTATGAAGGTTATATTTAAAGTAATTAAAAAGAATTAGGAGCATAGGTAGTTTATTTTCTTGAGTGGAAAAAAATATACTTTTATTTTATTCCATAAAAGTTGTACAATTACTATTCACAACATTTAATTTATTATTATTATTATTATTATTATTATTTCATCATTTTAACATATAAAGTTAAAGAATCGATTATCGATATGCATATGAAAAATGAATGTTCTAATTTTTCACAAATATTTTTTTGGGTAGATTACAAAAAAACCCTTGTGGTTTAGTCAAATCTTCAGTTTGCCCCATATATTTTCAAAAATCATCAGTTACCCTCATGAGGTTTAGTGAAATCTTTAGTTACCCCCTTTGATCGTTTGTGTTATTAGTTGACCGTTAAGAATTTTAGGGTTAACTGCTCTTATTGTCACTAATATTTCTTACCCTAATACTTCAACCAAACATTTCGTTTCTCTCCTTTCTCCCCCTCAAACCGGGCACCCTACCTAGCCGTCGTTGTTGTCTGGTCACTGTTACGACGCAACGAGCTCAGGCCGCAGAAACGCAGGCAAGCCCATGCTGCTACGACACAGGTGAGCACGGGCTGCCCCTTAAATGTTTCAGAGTATAGTTAGTGTAATTAGTACCAAAATTCTTAAGAGTCAACTAATATCATATATGGTCAAGGGGAGCAACTGAAAATTTGACCAAACCTTAAGGGGGTAACTGTTGATTTTTGAAAATAGAGGGGGCAAACTGAAAATTTGACCAAACTTCGAAGGTTTTTTGTAATTTACCCTTTTTTTGAATTTTTTTCAACAGATTTTTCTTTTGTGAAAGTTTAAGTCAATTACAGTTCAAAAGTTATCTTCTTTGTTTGGATGAAGAGAGTATATAAGAGTGACAATGTGGGTCTTTCAGCTAAATTTGCAAGGTAAAATTCTCCCCATCGAAAAATAAAATTTCAAACGTTCTACTAAATTAAGGGACCTCTACAAAAACTTTCATCGTACTCAATTAATCGATTTATTTGTTTTGATTATTTCACAGTATTTTTTCTGTAATTTTACTTCTTGAATGTTTAGACATCGAGGAACACCAATATCTTAAAAAAAAACTACAATTAAACCCTAATAGTTCTAAATTCACAACCACGCCATTTTCCTTATCGTTTTCTCACTTGTCCAGACCAAACAGTAAAAACCAAAAAACCTTATATGTTCTCAAGCGGCGGCTAAGCAAGGCCAGCCTCACCTCCAAACCTCCATCGCCACCTTCGTCTCCAAGGCCTATAGACTGTACCTTATCCCCATTGTCTGCAACATTCACAATTGATTTACCCATCAATTCTTCAGTCTTTAGTGTTCAAATTGCCCAAAAATCTATCAAAGGAACACACTTCCCATACTTAGAGCTAGGGGTGTAAGTCGTGTCAAGTTGGCCAAATTCAGACTCGGGTCAACCCAAACCCGAAATTCTTATACCCTTGCATGATGGACAGAAAATGACTTGGATCCATGGTTTTAAAATTTTAATTGTAATTCCTATCATTATAGAGAGGAAACTTGAGTTAAGGCTTAGTAAATGATCAATGTGGGACAAATAGTTAGAGCCTTAACAATCCCTCTTGGATAGAGAACTTTATTCATAAAAAAGTGTAGAGCCTCTTTATCTAGCATCAAACATCAATGTGGGACATTGTGTGATTCACTATTTCTTATCTTGCTATGAGCTTTCATCTCACATTGTTGGTGGAAAGATAGACCTAAGTTTGTCTCTATATATTTCTGAAGTTTTTTGCTTCTACATCATTTGTCTTTGTTTCAAGGCCCTCATTGTATGCTCTCATCCTACATTTATAGTTGATGAGAGAAATGCAAAGGTTGAGTCTTTAAATGGGTTAATGCTCTCATGATCCATACAAACTTCAAAGCTTCAAGTATATAAAAAGCATGCCTTGTAATCTTGTTTTTTATCCCACATTAATGGTAGATAAAATGGGAGCAAGAGTTGAGTTTTTAATTTGCTCATTTTATCCCACATGAGATGTCTACAAAGGCTTGATGCCCCCGAGCATGTATAAAGATACGCATAATGAGTCTCTATCTTTGTAAGGTAAAGAAATTATAACAAGAGAATGGTTAAAATATCTTTACTTGCAAAGTATAAATAATTATTTAGTGTGAGTTCGGGTTTTGAGTCACGCTTAACAATTTCGGGTTGAACTCAACCCAAACCCGAAATTTGGGTCAAAAGTTGGGTTCGGGCCACTCAAGGGTATTTTCACCTGACCCTAACTCGACAATTTAAGGTTGGCTTCA
The DNA here is from genome assembly GCA_024586325.1 of Stellera chamaejasme. Taxonomy (NCBI): domain Eukaryota; kingdom Viridiplantae; phylum Streptophyta; class Magnoliopsida; order Malvales; family Thymelaeaceae; genus Stellera; species Stellera chamaejasme. Next base: position 2,703,074 of record CM044982.1, on the reverse strand, counting down.
ACCTTTGACTTACACCCCTACTCAAAGTTGGAACCGAAATAGGCATTTCATGAATTCACTGTATCAAAGTAAAAGAGGATCAATAATTGGAAATTGACAAGAACAACAGAAGGTTTGGTGTGCTAATGTCTCTTCTATCGAGTTCAAGGCCTCATTTTTCTTTGATTGTTGTGAACAATCTTCAGCTCTCAAAGTCCATGACAAATCTGGCCTCATTCTGCTACTTCTACAAGGTCCTAATGGTTCGCTTAATCATCAAAAGCAAGCAAGGAGATATTAGCAGATTGGAGAAAATCTTCGAGAGTTCAATCGGAGCAGTCGATCTGAGCTTCTCGTTGCACATCGGCGATCGATCGACACCATCCAAGGGATGGCTTTCTTGGGATGGCTTTTGATCGGGAAGCTCAATCAAACAAATACCCAGTTGAAACCAAATGAAAATCAATATGAAAAAAATCAAATCAATGAAAAAAGTATCTAATCTGTAGGTCTACAAAATAATTCCGGCCAGGCCTGCATTGCGCCGACCGACCGGACGCCGTTTTCCGGCGTCATCTCCTCGTCGAAAACCTAAAACCTCAGTGCCAGATCCATCTCCTCGTTATTCATCTCGCAGCTATTGTGAAGAACACTACATGCTCCCAAGACCACCAGCAATTCCTGGAGCTTCACCTCCGTCCTCTTCTACAGAGACGACCACCGTCCCTTCATTCGTGAAGACGCTCGCAAATCCATGAAGCGCAAAGGTCAGAGGTGGAGTTTGTAAATTTTGGAAGGCCAAAATATAGATCAGTACCTGAACTATGGTGATTAAGTTATTTAAAGGCCTGAATTTTTGATCAAGCAAACTAGTACCTTGAACTATTAGATTCGATGCAGTTAAGGTCCTTGACCTAACTTCAGTTTGTTGACTAACGAGAAAAATAAAGAAAACTACATATTTAGTCAGTTAACCTTTCCCGAAACCACCGGTGCCGCTCTCATATCCGTTCCTAGCCGAATTGAAGAAGATTTGTCTGCGACTTGTGGGATCCAACCACCGTAATATCACAAATTGAAGCCCTTGATCATTCGGGCCTAAACTGCCACTTATTACTCTGACCATAGTCACACCTTTCCCAACCTTCCTTGTTGTCAATAGGGGGCTTCAAACTATGGGGGGAGGGGAAAAAATTTTCACCAAAAATTCTGCTCCCTCACCCCCAAAATTCACAATTAACTATCACCCCCTCAAACCTCCAATCAAAATATATTCATACAAGTGGGGGGCCCCACGTGTATGAGTGGAATGGGAGGGACACGTGTTGGGGGAGGGGAGCAGGGCAGGGATGCGTGGGGAGGAGGGACGCGTGGGGGTGGGGCCAGGAGGGGATGTAACTCGTGAATCACGGTTACTGTATATATTCGGACCTCCCGTGAATACGGTGAGGTCCGAAAAATGGGAGTGATTCACTCATTTTTGAGTGGTGAATTTTTTAAATTGTATGTTTGAACCCCCCCTAATCATCGTAAATTGGCGATGACCCGCTTTCCTCTCTCAATTTGTAAAATAGACGATTTGGTCACCAAACTCTTAAAAATTTGACGGGGTTAGTCGAGTTAGTGAGTCAAGGCCCTTAACTGCACCGAGTTTAAGTTCAGTGTACTAATCTGTCCAATTCAAAATTTGGGCCCTTAAATCACTGAGTCATCGTAGTTCAGGGTACTAATCTACATTTTGGCCATTTTGGAATTATTTAGGATAGATTTGTATGTTTTTTAAGAGATTGATATTAAAATGAATATTAGGTATAGATGTTTTTGTAATTTTACCACTTTAACGACGATTTTAACGTAACAGAAGGACTAACGGTGCACACGATTGAAACTTACCAGACAAAAATAATATAAATTCTTTAAACAAGATCAAAATGCGGCAATCGTATAAGTTAAGAGACTACAAACGGAGTTTACTCTTTAGACAACATATAAAGTTAAATAATTCATATGTTTTATCATTATTTGAATAAAGTTTCTAAATACGAGTATATATTTTTGTGAATATTTTTTACTATTTGTTTTGGTAAAAATTTAAATCAAATATTAAATACCAAAACATGGAATCAAGCCAAATGGATTAATTAATTAATGGAATACTGAATGAATATTGAAATATGAAAGTGAAATGAATCAATTAATTAATGGAGTATTAATTTGGAATACAAATTGAACATCTTGCGTGACCGAAATTTATTAGTACTTCTATTTACAATTTTTTTTCTAGAAAGAGGGGTCCTGGTCCATGAACATAATTGTGCATTGAAATTAGTTGTGACGACGAGTGAGAGGAGACAGCCTTCTCAATTTCTACCCAGCATCTTAAAACCCGGCCCGTGTGTGTTCTTGTTCCTCCATCTTCTTCTTCCTCGTCTTCTTCTTCTTCTTCTTCTTCTTCTTCTTCTTCTTCTTCTTCTTCTTCTGCCAAAACAAAGCAGCAGCAGCAGCAGCAGCAGCAGCAGCTAAGAATAATGGGCAAAGAGTACTCCCAGCATGATCACTATCTGGACGACTCGCCTCTGCTAATTATCTCAGAATCGGATCAGAGCACGACGAGATGGTACTACTGTACCAAAAAGGAGATACTCACGGAGCTAAGGAAGCAAGTATCCTTGGCCGGGCCTCTGGTTATTGTCAGTTTCTTACAGTTCAGTTTACAGATGATTTCTGTCATGTTCGTTGGCCACCTTGGAGAGCTCACTCTTGCCGGTGCTTCCATGGCCACCTCTTTTGCTGGAGTCACTGGATACAGTCTCATGGTATATGTGCCATCGCCTTTTCCATCTTCTCATCTCATCTCATCTTTTAAAATACTACTACTTTACTAGTTTGAAAGATGTTTTTAGTACTCTAATTGGTTTAATTAACAGCTAGGGATGGGAAGTGCACTGGAAACCTTTTGTGGGCAAGCTTATGGAGCAGGACAGTATCACATGCTTGGAGTGTACACTCAGAGAGCCATGCTCATTACAGCACTTGTCAGCATTCCTATATCAATCCTCTGGACCTATACAGCCCATATCTTCCTGACCTTAAATCAAGACCCTCAAATATCGATAAGCGCAGGGATTTATGCTCGGTGGCTCATCCCTAGTGTTCTTCCTTATGGCATTCTCCAGTGCCAGATGAGGTTCTTGCAAGCACAGAACAAATTAATGTTGTTGACAATCAGTACCGGTGTTACAAGTGGGGTTCATGTAATTTTGTGTTGGATTTTGATATCCTGGTTCGGTCTTGGGAGCAAAGGGGCTGCAATCTCTATAGCCTTATCTTACTGGACCAATGCCATGGTGTTGGCATTGTATATCAAGTATTCTTCTCATTGCCAGAAGACTTGGACTGGTTTTTGTAAAGATGGGACCAAAAACCTGCTTGGGTTTCTCAAATTAGGCATACCATCAGCCCTTATGGTTTGGTGAGTCACACACACAAACAAACAAGTATATCACCTTTTGACTCAATTAAGTTTATAGGTCCTCTTGTTAATAAACTAAGCAATAATCTAATTGCTTCTCTTTTTCTTTTTTCTTTTTCTTTTTCTGAGCTTATTCCAGCCTGGAGTTCTGGTCATATGAGGCATTAGTGTTTATGTCAGGTTTTCTACCTAATCCGAAGCTAGAAGCATCCATGATGTCTGTCAGGTTAGTTGGCATTTTTAAATGATCGCTTTAAATGTTCACCAACACTAATGCCTGACATAAACTCTCTTTTAAGATTTTGTTTTCTGTTTAATTTGCTGGTTTGTGTGTGTAGTTTGAACACAAGTGCTGTGTTCTTCAGAATCCCTTATGGTTTTGGGAGCGCGGTGAGGTAATTTCTGACTCCTAACCATGGCATGGTCCAGATTGCTTGAGTTGCAAGAAATCAGTCTAACCTGCCTAGATTCTTCCTTGAAGCACAAGAGTCTCAAATGAGCTGGGCGCCAATAACCCAGGGGCTGCGAAATTAGCAGCACAGATTGTGATGCTGTTAGCAGTAACAGAAGGGTTGTCTCTGAGCCTAATGGCATTTGCACTAAGAGACATTTGGGGCTACTTGTATTCAAATGACAAGGAGGTTGTGAGGTACCTTGCATCTGTAATGCCGGTTCTTGCTGTATCCAATTTCGTGGATGGAATCCAAGGAGTCCTCTCAGGTTGGCTTCCTAGGACTTCAAGTTTTGATGCATATATTGGAAATTACATTACGGTCCTTCTTCTTCACCAATTTACACATATTACTCTATGATGTTGTAGGAACTGCAAGAGGGTGTGGGCGGCAGAACATTGGCGCGTTGGTGAATTTAGGATCCTACTATCTGGTGGGCCTTCCTTGCGCTACAATCTTGACATTTGTGTTTCACTTTGGAGGGAAGGTAAACGAATAAATAATAATAATAATAATAATAATAATAAATAAAAATTACTAACTGCTCTGTTCTTGATTCGCTCTAACAAAGACATGTCATTTTGAATTTTGATTGGCATCCCATGTCGTTTTCTGTATTATTTTAGGGACTTTGGATGGGAATAATATGTGGGAGTTCATTACAGGCGGTTTTGCTCTCAATTATCACCATTACCATCAATTGGGAGCAACAAGTAAATCAATTTACTATTATCATTCCTACCAAGTTTAAATCAGTTGAATACATTTCACCTTATTATCATTGTGATTTTTCACTCTTGTTCCGTTTACTCTTTTTCAGGCAAGGAAGGCCAGGGACAGAGTCAATTCCCATCAAATTCCTCACAGAATTTCACTACAATAAGCAATATGCGTTTACTACCATCAGCCTGCGCAACTTTTTTATCGGCTCCATTTGGCAACAGCTTTTTAAAAGTAATTTTTTGCGTTTTGAAAAGTTATTTACGGATAGAGTTTAGCGTTTAGCTGTAGCTGTTTGATCTCGATTATTAAACAATTATCCAAAACGCTACAGCTATTTGAAACAGTTATTATCAAACGGAGCCAGAAGCTTCTAATTATATGTCAGAGAAAAAGATAAAAGTGATCCCTCTGGTTCTTATATGTCTTATATGCTTCTAATATATGTCAGAGAAAATACAGTGGTTATATAAATTTGAGCAGCACGTGAAATGAAACGTAAAGTTTAAGGGCTAAAGGTTGTGTTTTCTTTCTTTCTTTTTCATTTTTTTTGCAAATAAAATAAAAACGTTGCAACAAACCAAAACTTTTTCAAATTTCACTCCAATTCCTCTCTCACAAATCTCCTCTCAAAATTCAAATATTTTTTGCAACACTTCAAAAAGAACATACTCAAAAGAAACTCTCTAGGGTAGAGAATTGTTTGAAAAAAGAAGAATTGATACATTTATCATCATTGTCTGGGCAATAGACAGTTTAGACATTAACTTTTTATCCTTATGGATGTTTTGACAAATGAAGGAATATGACAAATTAATAAAATGAGGGTTCAATCTTTAAATATCACACTCTATTCGTATTGTTTTGTTCTAAAAAACGAGAGGGTCTAATGACAAATCTCTGTACAAAATTCTAAAATGCAATACAAGTCCAATTTTAACCGCTGGCATTATTTGGGGAGGGAATGAGTATTATAGTTTTTGTTAATTCTCGCAATGGCAAAAAAATACACCTAAAAATGGGACCGCTGAAAAAATTAATAGCTTTTTCTAAAAGTTTTATCACTAATTGAGGGCCGGGTATGTGAGAAAGACGAAGATGAAGTGCAGCGCAATTATCAGAGTGGTCACTAGTGTACTATATGATCAACGTGGGCAAAAAGTGATGTAAAAATGAAGCAACAACCAGTTTTATTATTTATGCAAAAGAAACTTAATTTTGTTCATGGATTTTTTTTATGAAAAAAGTTAGTCCATTACATAATGAAATTGAATATTGACGCGCATATATATATATATATATATATATGCTTACTTCCCTAAGGAGTACGTAGTATGACACATCGCGACCTTATTGTTTTTCACAAAGATCTAGACTTTAATTAATTGATTAACTGATTAATCTCTTGATGGAAGATTGACATATGATTTTTATTTTCAAAATTATTAGTACCTCTTACAAACTACTTTCACCGCACCTCTTACAAAATTATTTGGCAGCTGCTACAGCAGCTAGGTAGGGACGGGAAAAAAGTGCAGCTGCAGCAGCTGTGAAAGGAAAGGAAAGGAAAGGAAGGCTTTGTGTGGGCAACAGCAGCAACAACAGCACATGGTTGGAGCAGGCAGAGCCATGCTCACTATTAGGGTGTCAAAAGTTGACCCGACCTAATTAATCGGCCCGAACCTGATCTGACCTGATCCGAGCTGACCAAAAAAATCAACTATCCTAAACCTGACCTGACCTGAACCCGAACTAACCCGAAAACAGCTTGATTCGAATGAATCCGTAACCTGAATGACCCGAACCTGACCCGAAACCAGCTTAACCAGAAATGACCCGAACCTGTAACCTGAATCTGACCTGACCTGAATCTCAAACCCAATTAACCCGAATCCGAACCCTAATGAATCCGAAATAAACTATCATCATAACAAAACATAATCATCTGATGCATTATAGAGTTACTATCATCATAACAAAATAAACTATTATCATTCATTATTTAAACTCTAAAGCAAGAAAATGGTAGTAAAATAACGCCAATATATCTAAACTTTTGGAACAATGTCCAATCTCCAATTTTGTTGGAGCAATGTCCAGTTTTCAATTTTGTTGGAGGAACTAATCTACAATTTTATTGGAGGAATGTCCAATTTTCAAAAAATTTGGAGAAATATTTAATTTTCAATTTGTTGGAATAATGTCTAATTTCTCTTCAATTTTGTTAGAACGACTCCGCGAAATAGATTTATTTTAAACTCCAATGAAAAGGAGAGGAAAATGTGTGAATAATTTTCTTAGTATATCATTGTTGTATATATGAAAATAAAATACATAGTATTATTTATAAAGAATATATATATTATAAAGAATAAAAGTTTAGTTTGAAATTTTCAGCTACTCGAACTTGGATTGACGAAACTCGAACTTGAACCAGTAGAAACCTGAACTTGGACCAGAAGAAACACAAAATTTGACCCGAAGAAACCCGACCTGGACCCGGCCTGAACCCGAGACTGAAAGAACCCGAAACTTGAATGACCTGAACCCGAACCCGACTTGACCCGAAGTAAACTCAACCCGATGGTGACCTGAACCTGAATAACCCGAACCCGACCTGACCCGAAATTAGCTTAGTCCGAATGAACCGAAACACGAATGACCCGAGCTCGACCTTACCCGAAAACAGCCCAACCCGAAACCCGATGACCCCGACCTAACCCCGACCTGACCCATCTAATTGACACCCCTACTCATTACTAATTTCAGTGTCAGGGCTGATGGGCTAGGCCGAGGTGGAGCGAGCCTGATTGGGTTGGGCTTTACCAAAGCGGACCTGGTTGAGGAGGTAGATCTGAGTAGAACGAGATTGAGAAGACAATCACGATTACTTTATACTAATACTTTGCAAATTTGGGTTTAATTTGTATGTTTTTAAAAGATTTAGTCATATTAAATATTATAATGGAATGACTTATTTGGATGAAAATGTAGATTTAGTTAAGTGACTTGTAGAGTTCAAATGTTTAAGAAAAAATAAACATAAATAAAATTATGGTAAAAGGTAAAAATTCTACCCGAGGATGGAGTACTAGTACTGTTTTCTTTAAGAGCAAGTATCATGTACTCCGAGTCTCCGACGATTAATTTTTTGTCTTCACCATCATACTCTGTGATTTATTAAGCATACTATTTTTTTTGATACATTATTAAGCATAATATTTATTTATGATTAATATATGTGGATCCTTCCTTAGCATCTTCGTAAATACATATGGAAGCATATTATAGAGGTTCTGCACTGCACTGGTGAGCACTCCCAATTTTGGATTGATGAATTATGAGCTCCACAGCCCTGAGCCCGCAGGCTCAAAAATACTGGCCATAGACCATTTGATTTGGACTACAAGCAGGCCTGTCCACACTCCACAGCCCACTGCTGCCTCAAAGTTTCATACAACCACCACTAAGGCCGGCTGTAAAAGTAATTTCTCATGCCAATAAATATTCTATGCAATCGGCCTGGAAATATATATTCTTTCCCACCATGACCTTTTAATAGAAATAGGTTTTATGCATTTCATCATATCAATACTACATTGGTCAAAAATCGGTCAAACCGTAAACCAATGAACCGAAGGTTTAATAAAAATGAGGTGAAAAACTCAAATTTACTTTTTTTTTATAAAAAAACTCAAATTTAATTGAGGAGTGAGAGCATGACCTTTTAATAGAAATAGGTTTTATGCATTTCATCATATCAATACTACATTGGTCAAAAATCGGTCAAACCGTAAACCAATGAACCGAAGGTTTAATAAAAATGAGGTGAAAAACTCAAATTTACTTTTTTTTATAAAAAAACTCAAATTTAATTGAGGAGTGAGAGTAAATATTAGTGTTTTATCTACATAACTCTAAATCATCCGTAAATTTTTATTTTTTCTACAAATAAGCTCTTATATTCTCTACAATTATTACTTTAACTTTTCATCTTTTAAGTAAATAATAATAGTTATTATTAATTCTTAAAAATATGCACTATTATATGAATTAATTTATTGCAGTTCTATAAGATGGTACTTTATTAATAATTTATAAGAATATAAAAGTAACGGTTCAACCACTGGTTCAATCGATTCGACAAATTAAACCTTGAATCACTAATTTTATGATTCAATACTCAGTTCGGTTTTTTAACCACATAAGTAGGAGTGATGTCATGAATAGGGACTAGACATACATATGTTTGATATTCTTGGGCTTTTGTCTAAGATTTTTGTAGCGACGAGATTTTCGACAGGAGTCGGCACCAATCTGTTTAGGTTAGGTCGATTGGAAATCTAAAATAACTGGTGTGCACAAGCTCTAGATCCGTTAGTCAATTACAATCAAAAATAAAAATTCGTGATTGCTCAAAATTGGTACCACAAGGTTTACTTCATATTCTTGCTTGATCTTTTTATTTATCCCTTTCTTGATTTTTTTTATTAAATGATATACAAAATAATTAATTCTAATGACACTAGAAACAATGACAATAATCAATAATAGAATAAATAAGTTAATACAATTTAAATGAAAGAATTAGCAACAAGGATTAAGAAAAAGATTAGAAGTTTAGGCATAGTGCCGAAACTGTTAGTTTTTAAACTATTTTAGTGACTCACGTGACACGTTTAGAAGACTTGGGGGCTAAGTGGGTTAAGGGGACAACTTGAGGGGCAATAATAATAATAATAAAAGAAAAACAAAAAAGAAGGAAAAGCAAAAAAAAGAAGTTTACCTGCAGCAGCACGTCGCGAGGAGGAAAGAGGAGGGAGCAGCTCGGGTTCGGCTGAAACAGGGCTAGGCTGCGACGAGATCGACGCGGATCAACAGGGCGGCGGCCGGCGAGGAGTGTGACGGTGGTGGGAGCGAGCGCAGTGGCCCGGATCGCTGGATTGAAGCGGGTTTAGCCGCGGGCGGGTAGCGGGTCGGCTCAATATTCTTCATCCTTTGACCTCCGTTGGCGAAATTGAAGGTAGATTCGGAGTCCTTGCGACGAAACGGAGAATATGGTGCCAAGATTTCGTGACGAGGAGATCGATTTGAAGGAGGCAAGGTTTAAGGAATAGAAAAGCTTACGTTGAAGTTTTAATGGCCGATTTTTTTTTGCTTCTAATTGTTTCTTGGTTGCTAATTAATCTCCCTTAGAGTTTAGTCTATGATGTATTTATAGGCCTATGCTAGGGTTGGGGTTATAGACTCCAATTAGATTAGCAATCCTATTTTTTAGAGGTTTATGTTAAATTAAATTGTACTCCGTATTAGATTTTGGTGATAATTAGGTATATTTTGATTACATGATTCTTTCTTTATGATGATTACATGAAAGAAGAAGAGCACCATGGTTCTTCTCTATGATTGGTGGACCCGATTGAGGAAAAATGCAGGGGAGTGAGAGACAACTTCCAGCCGGCGAAAGACACGGACTTACTGCTGCCGGAATGGCAAGACCAGATGCGGCTTCAACACCGCCGTTACCTGTTCTCATTCACCGGCGCCGCCAGGAGCCGAGGCTTGGTCCGACAACTGATTATCTCGACTGCCATTCCAGCGAGATCTAACATTTTCTCGACTGCCACTCCGTCGGAGTCAACTGCGATGACCCCGTCGTGTCGTTGAAGGTGCTATAGAGCTCCGTCTTCTGTCTTCAGCCGCTGGGGGTAGGGGTGTTCAAAAAAACCGCAAAACCGAGAAACCGAACCGCATGATCCGAAACCGAAAAAACCCGTGAACCGAAGAAACCGATAACCCGCGGGTTCTAATTTTAGAAACCCGCGGATACCCGAACCGATCCGCATATGCCTATTTACAAATAAATTATCTAAAATTGCTTACTTCATCTCAATTTTCCTTTAAATTTCTTTTATATTATGTGTGAAAACTCATTTCATACAACAATAATACATGATTTACAATATTATATTATTGTTATATTACATGAAAGAAGAAGAGCTATTTGGTTCTTCTCTATGATTGGTGGACCCGATTGAGGAAAATGCAGGGGAGTGAGAGACAACTTCCAGCCGGCGAAAGACACGACTTGCCGTAATGGCAAGACCGATGCGGCTTCAACACCGCCACTGGTCATTCACCGGCGCCGCCATTTAGTCCGACAACTGATTATCTCGACTGCCATTCCAGCGAGATCTAACATTTTCTCGACTGCCACTCCGTCGGAGTCAACTGCGATGACCCCGTCGTGTCGTTGAAGGTGCTATAGAGCTCCGTCTTCTGTCTTCAGCCGCTGGGGCCTGGGGGACTTTTTCACTCGGCGGTCGATGATGCCTGCCTTAGTGTTGGTAAATTAGTAATGGGCCTTTGGATTTAATATATATATATATATGTATATATATCCAAGTATTTTAGGATATTTTAATATCAAGTATTTTAGGTTGTTAGGGTATTTGAGCTGTGAGTATGAACGAGAGAAGAACAACAAAAAACGAATTAAACTCTAGGGGTGTGTTCAAAGGAAACCTGGGAAAAAAAATTCCATGTAGTTTAGAAATTTGAATGTTTCATCATTGTAAAAAGTATATAAATTGGGTTAAAAGATGCTCTTATTTACAAAAATACCAGTTAAAAGTTAAAACTAGTAGGATACAATTCATATTTTGTAAGGGTAAAATATGGTAAAATAGTTAAATTACCAACCAAATCCAAATTCAATTCCCGCTAAATTGCTCGAATTGTGTGATTTCTGGAAAAAATCGATTTGCTGAACTGACCCTAGTTCTCCCTCTCCCTCTCTCTCTAATTCTGTCCTCTTTCTTCCCCATATCTCCTTCTATTACTGTTATTCCTCCATCAAATATCCAAGCTTCCCACATTGGTGCTCTCGTTGAGAGGCACTGATGGAGGACGACTTTGATACCCGCATGAAGACTCTTCAATCGATGAGCGGCTCAATCGGATCAAACAGATGAACGATCGTCTCGACTCCACGAGGTCGTCCGACAAACTGGAAACCACGCTGAGGAACATCATGAGCACACTAAACATGCTATTATAGCAAAGAGGCCTCCAACCGGTCAGCGACCCCATCTTGGCCTCCCTGTCATCGTTCCAGTCATCTGATCCACTGATCCGAGCAATCGTTCCCTCTCCAGTCAACCCAACTCCACCCGCTGTGCCGCCATCACCGATCCTATCCGTCAGCTCTGATCCTCTACCAACAACACCAACGGCGCCTTCGCCACTTCCTCAGCAATTGGACTCTGTGACACAACCGTTTCCTGTGGGCAGTTTCATTGGTGACATGCCTAGCGAGGAAGTAGCGGAATCGAACATCAAACCAGGCTTGTCGATTGTCTCCGTTGATGACGATGAACAGATATGCGGTTGATGGGCCTGCGTCGATTCTGCGTGATCAACAGAGCTCGAAGCTGGATCAGCAACAACCATCTTCACCGGCGATTCTGATGCCGCTGATGACCAGGAACCCGATGCTTCATCCTTGCAAAAACGGAATCGGCACCAGCGCTTTCACGATGAAGGTTAAGTATCCTAACCTTGTGATTCCTGGTAACATGACTGTTGTCATTCTTGACAACAAATCGATAGTCCCTGTGGTTTCTGTCGAGGATGGGTGGGCGATAAAGCCACCACCGGAAGGACCGCGGTTAAAGTGGGAACTGAGATTTGGAGAAAGGGCAAAAGATTTTGGGCACTTGCTGTGTGGAAAGAATGCGCACAAGGTGTTCGGTGAGAGTCTTGAAAGAGACCGAGCTTCTCCGAGGCAGAAGGTCGGCGATGAAACTCTACTTAAGGCGTTGGGCAATGGTGACACACCTTCTGTTATTGATGAACCTCAGTTGAGAGAGGCTATCTATTGGAAATTTCAGGTGTACCCGTGGAGCAATCAACTGCAACTGCAGGTCCCGGTGCCTAAGGTAGAAGTTGGGAATCTTGAGGTAGAATTTGTTGAACTTAATGCAGCCACTGAAAAGTTAGTAGATATCTATTGTGAGATGGTTGAATACAAGCTTGTTACTAAAATAATTTGTGGGCAAAATGAATTACCTGCAAAAGTGAACTGGGGTTCAGAAATGTTTGATCACTTTTGGTGGATTCCTCCTGACGTATATGATAGAGATAATAATAGACTGTTTGATTTGGAGAATCACGTGGATTTAGCCTTGAAGGATGTTATTGAGTACCCCAATATGGTTATTGAAAACCTCCGAATAGGAGGAATGTTGTTGGCTCTCATACATTTTGCAGAAATTCTATTTGAGAAGTTTGGCTTGGAAGATGCTACAAAGGAATTTGGAGAAGAATATCAAAAGTATGATGCAAACTCAGAAGCTAACGAATGTCGAGAACGGCTGGAAGACTGTTTGCTGCTCACTGAGATATTTAAAGGAAAGGATCATCCGAGCTTAGTCATACACTATCAAAATCTTGGCTCTTTCCACTTGGTGTCTAAGGATTTTATCAAGATGGAGCTCACTAAATCTTGTTGGCGCTCATTACCATTTGAAGCTGGATACAAAGACTGAGGAATTTACACTTGAGGCCCTGCATATCCGAGAGAAGGCCTGTGTCAAAGCCAATATCTTTCTTAGCTTCAACCTTGCTGCTATGTATGGTATAACAATTGCTACTTTGGGAATGCTTTGCACTATAGCTATCGGACTGTAATGCTGAAGATATCATACACCCCCTTCTTTTTGTGGCTCCTAAAATGATGCAACATGAGAAGAAGAGTGGTGCACATGTTGACAAAATGAGCAAAATGGCATTGATCGAGGATGTCAAGTGGGTCACTACTACAAGGGAAGCTTTGGAAAGTAATTTTGTTGGAACACCAGTATGTGAGGTTGAGCAGGCCTGACTGGAATTGGATTGAAATTCCAGCAAAATGACAAAATTAAGATGCCCGCACGGGCTGGTATAGGCCTTGAGGATAGGCCAATTTGTAGGGGTGGGAAATGATGCGGGCCTTAGTGTTGGTAAATTAGTAATGGGCCTTTGGATTTAATATATATATATATAGCCCAATAGTATTTTAGGATATTTTAGGTTGTTAAGGTATTTAAGCTGTGAGTATGAATGAGAATAACAACAAAAAACGAATTAAACTCTAGTTCTCCCTATTTCTCTCCTCTTTCTTCTATCTCCTCCTTCCCCTATCTCCTCATATTACTGTTATTACTCCATCAAATATCCAAGCTCCCAAAAGTCGACGTTCGACTCCATCATCAGCGTCCGTATTCCGGTGTTCTTCCATCACTGTAGCGCTTACAGGCAGTAGAGATGACATTTTCCGACAAAGCCCAAGAAGTATTCGGATTTTCATATCTCCAAAGGAGTTGAGTTTGGGGAAGATGAAGATAACCGGGACTTTGATGAGGATTTGGAAAGAAGAGATTTGGAGATGCGGGAGGAAGTAATAAGGTTGGTTCCCAATTTGGCTTATGGAGATCCGAGTTCTAGGTTGGAAGCCATTGAAGATGCTTTTGATCTAACTATGAATAATAGAGGAAAGAGAAGCGAGGTGAAGGAGAGTTAAAAGAGTTGAGTTTAAATTGTCAAATTTGTTAAAAATTGAGGGTGGATTTAATATTAGGTTGGGGACATTTACGTAAATTTATAATGTTAACGAAATATTTAACAGAAAATTTAACGGAATGACCAATTTGAGTTGAAATGAAAACTAAAAACTAATACATGACGAATTTTCAAAATATGAAACACATCAAAGCTGGGTATACAAGTTCACTTTACCCAAAAGAAAATTTCACATTTAAAAACCAACTAGTTACCTATCCAGGACTGGTCCTAGGGTAGGCCCGAAGGGCAGCCGCCTAGGACCTAACACCTAAATGGGTCCAAATCCGAAAATATATGTTATATGCTATACAGTAAAAAAAAATCAACTTTGCGTTAATTATTATTTTCTTGTTGATTTTCATGACCTTTTAACTCATCTTTTCTCAATCTCACTCAATTATTTTTTCATTTTCAACTAAACTTATCATTAATTCAAATGAAAAATATCAATTTCTCCCAAAAAATTCAACTGTCCCTTGTAATTTTTGTTTACTTCCCAATTTATATCAACGGGAAAAAAATCATCTACAATCTACTATAAACCACAAATGTAATTCGAATGAGCATCAATCAATTCAAGATTTGAAGCAATTTTCCTTTAAAAAAATCTCATCAAGAAGCACAATTGTTCTATTCAAGGAGCTTTGAAAATCAATTGAACAATTCTCATCTATTGAGCGTACTATTTTTTCATAATATTTCTATTTTTTTCTTTATGAGAATATATTTTTGAAATTTTATAAATGAGGTCTCATTTTTTATTTTGCCTAGGGTCCATAAAATGTCAGGAACGACACTGCTAAAGTGTGTCATAAAAAGAACATTTGTCATTTTGTGTTACTCTATTTATTTTAAAAAATGTCACTCATTCTCTTTCTCCAAGTTTCTACTGTCATCGTCGACGCCGGATCTTCACAAAGAACCAAACCACCACCCTCCATCTCTCACCTGCAGCCTCTGATCACCATAGCTCCTCCCTTAAGGACTGGCAGACTGTTAGCAACTCGGTGGTAATCTCCTCCTCCATCAACAATCACTGAATTCAAGACAATTTTAGGAGATCCATTTGAACGACCCGACGAAATTGACCTACAGAAGCTACAATCGACCGCGTCGGAGAAGCCAATCACTTCCTCAGTCACCGATGATCCATTCCTAGCCATTTCTTGATCTGAAAGATGCACTTCGTCCGACGCCCCGAAACTGCAACTTGCTGCAGACGATAGATTATGATACCGCTACATACCATTATGACGTGCTATCGATTAATTATGATGCTATTTTTTTTATAAAAATGATATAATCACGAATTGCATACAAATGATGTTCAAATCTATCAAAATGAACTTAAGAATGCTAATTAGTAATAAATTGAGACAATATCAACTGAAGTATATGCAAGAAGATAAATTCTCAGCGAAACAAGCATCGCATTGCACCACAAAGCATCATTTTTGTAAGGTAGCGCACCATACTTGATAACAAGAGCATCGTTCGTGTCACCACGAGCATCATTTGAAACCAAGAGATCATACTTTATGTCCAATAGTGAAAAACATCATTTTAAGTGCTAAGCTCATCAAACTTACAAAAGGAGCATCATTTTAAGCACAAAGAGCATCAGTTTTAGAACTCTATCATTTTGTAAAGTTCAAGAAAATGAGTGTTTAATTAAGTCATTAGAACAGGTGCACCATGTTTGTAATTGAGGGCATCATATTGTAACATGAGTACATCGTTGTGGTCATCAAAGACATCATTTCAGAAGATTGAAAAAAATGTGTGTACCGTTAAGTCAATAAAACTAGTGCATCATTTTTGTGAGGTAAAACATCATGCTTGAAACAAAGAGCATCATCCATGGCACCAAGAGCATCATATTTAACGAATACGACATAATTTATCCAGTATTGAAGAACATCATAATTTTACGGAAGTGCATTATTCGTGACACCAAGCACATCATTTTAAATCAAGAAATCATACTTTGGCAACGAGCGTAACACTGTGTTATGTGGAACGAAATATTTGCATCAGTCATCAGAACGAAAACATCATAATTTTACATAAGCGCATCATAGTGTTTCGGGAACGCATTATATTATTGTCGGAGAGCATCACTTTGGGCGGTTGAAAAAATGCAGGGCCAGTGGTTTTTGTTGCCTGAGGAATGCCGACAATCGATTTTGTTGCTGGTATTGTTGAATTTACGAAGAATGAAGGTTGATCAGTTTGTTTCCTCTCTAATTTGGTTGTTGTGCGCGGAAGGAAGGATCGTTGCAGTTCGCATGTTTCTGGAATCGTAGCCGATAAATTCGGCGACAAGCTGCAGCATTCTTCCTTGTTCTCCCTTCCTTCCTTATTCTATCTAGAGGCACATATAGTGTGTCTGGCACAACCTATCTACACTTTTATTTATTTTAATTTAACAAGCAGTTTAAATTTTTATTAATCAAAAGAAATAAGTATTTACATCCTATTCCAAAGGGCATCTTCATCTTAATTTATTTTCCAGCTTCTTCAAATTCCAACACATAAAACAGACTAAATTCATTAATTTTTCATCAAATCACAAAATCTAAACTTTTTTCCATATTATATAATACTCTCTCCCTTCTAAGTGTCCAGTCACTTTCAACTTTTTTGTATAGATTATGATTGTCTATTTTTTTTAACAAAGATTGTCTTTACTCATTAAATTATTCTACGTAAACTTCATTATCACCCCCTCTCAACCCACTCCCTAGGCTCTTTGAGTGAATGTGCTTACAATGGTAAAAATAGACCAAAATACTTATTTCATCCCTTAATTTTTGCAACATTTGGATATAATGCAAAGATTAATGTGAGTAGAAAAAAGTGAAAGTTTGACAAAATTAGCCTCAAGATGTAGAGTTAAGTGAGTGGAGTTAGTAATGTCAAATTATATAATAAAAGATAAGATAAATGTTAAGTGTGTGAAATGAGTGAAGTTGATGATATCAAATCATATACTCCATCCGTCCCTAAATTTTTTCGGCACTTTCCTTATTAGGTTTACACCTACATTTACCAATTTACCCATACACTCACCCATTTAACCTCCATGTGCACACTCACATCATCTACCCACTTTCTCTCTCTTTCTTGCCATTCTTTTTCTCTGCTAAATCTAGATTTGCTCTGTTTTTCCCTTGCTTCAAAATTGAAATCTGCATTCCCTAATCACCTTCATATCTAGCCAAATCTTCCATTAATAGGGGGCTTCAAACTTCATTTTGTGGAGGTGAGGATGATGAGTGATTCACTTCCAAAATTCATGGTGATTTTGGAAGTTTTTCACTCCTCCAAAAATCACTTGAGGTGTGAAAATCAGTTTTTCACCGTGAAAAAATAGAATTCAACATTTAATCTATGATTTTTGTTCTTCAATATTTTAATAACTAAAGATTAATAATTTCTATACAAATAATAAATGAACATCTAGTTTCTAAATAGTTTCTAAATATTATTATTGTCACCTCACGAAAATTCACGGTGATTCTTCAATTTCTCATCCGCCATTGTAAGTTTGAAACCCCCTAATATATATTTTTTCACCTTACGAGAATCCACGGTGAATTCTTCAATTTCTCACCTCATGAAAATCTCTCCCCCTCATAAGTTTGAAACCCCATAATTAGCCATGTTAAACTAGTTTCCTTTGCTAGGGCTGGTCCTGGGGGAAGGCCCGGAGGGCAGCCGCCTAGGGCCCAACACCTAAAGGGACCCAAATCCAAAAATATATGTTATATGCTATACAGTAAAAAAATAATTTCAACTTTGCGTTAATTATTCTCTTCTTTATGATTTTCATGATCTTTTAACTCATCTTTCCTCAATCTCCACTCAATTATTCTTTCCATTTTTCAACTAAACTTATCATTAATTCAAATGAAAAATATCGTTTTTCCCAAAAATTTCAACAGTCACTTGTAATTTTTGTTTACTTTCCCAATTAATATCAACGGGAAAAATAATCATCTAAAATCTACTATAAACCACAAATCTAATTCGAAGGAGCATCAATTAGTTCAAGGTTTGAAGCAATTTTCCTTCAAAAAAATTCTCATCAAGAAGCACAATTTTTCTATTCAAGGAGCTTTGAAAATCAATTGAACAATTCTCATCTATTGAGCACTATTTTTCAATAACATTTCTATTTTTTATGAAATTATATTTTTGAAATTTTATAGATGAAGTTCCATTTTTTCATTTTGTCCAGGGCCATAAAATGTCAGGAAAAACACAATACCTCTCCCATGTTATTTAAATTTTGACTGGTCATGATTATAACCTCCAATTCATGTGTTGTTATGCTCCCCTGACGAGCATTCAGAGATCTCTAGATTCGATACACTACTTCAGATCTGGTGAAAACTTTTAACCATCATGCATGGGGATCCAAATATTTTAATCTTCCGGGGAATCAAGTTAAACCGCCTAGACTTCAGTTAATTTATAAACTTGTTTAATGGAAGAAAGGATATTGAAAACCCAAAAATAACAAAATAATACTAGTAGGAGAATCCATCCAGGTAAGAGAAGTTGAGAGCAACAATATAAAAAACAGACTTGTTGTTTCTGTCCTCTCACTAAATACTAACTGCCATCTCTATGCCAGTTTGCAATCATGTTTTTTAATCACACAATAATTTGATGCTGCCAAGAAACCCTTCTGGCAGGGCTTGTGAATTTTTTCAATTTTTTATTTTTCATTGCATACAGCCTGTGACTCAAACATTTCTCACACAGTACTCTCTTATCTTAGCTGTTCACATTCTTAATCCAGCTGCTTTTCTCCAACTCATTTCAATCCTTCTGGCCACTTGATCTCTTCAAATTCCCATCTTCCAACCTCATTTGGGTTGACAGATTTGCCCCAACAGAAAGAAAATATGCAGGACCCAATTGGGATTCCAGCTTGTTTCTTCTCATCCGCAGCAGAGAAGGTGACAGATGATCCAGCAGCAGTGACAAGGTCAGGTCAGAGCGTGTTCATGTCTGTTTACAGGACAAAGATTGCGGACCGGTGCCGTCTGATCACAATCACATGGAGCAAGAATCTGATGCTCCACGGCCTGTCCGTGTCAGTGGAAGCACCAGAAGGAGATCAGAGCCCCCACATGACCTGCAAAGTGGAGCTCAAGCCCTGGTACTTCTGGAGAAAAAACGGCCACAAGGGCTTCGTCGTCGACGGTAAACCTCTCCACGTTTTCTGGGACCTGAAAGCCGCCAAGTTCAACGGCGAAACGGAGCCCATCTCCGACTACTACGTCGCCGTCGTTTCTGAAGACGAAGTGGTTCTCCTCCTCGGAGATCTAAAGAAAGACGCATACCGGAAAACCGGATGCAGGCCAGCTCTCATCGATCCAATCCTCGTCTCAAGAAAAGAACACGTGTTTGGGAAGAAGAAGTTTTTCACAAAAGTGAAGTTCCACGAGAAGGGTCGGTTACATGAGATCTGTATAGAGTGTAAGAGCAGAAGCTGCAGCAGCAACGGGGTTGAGCCGGAGATGGAGATTAGAATCGATGGGCATTTGGTCCTTCATGTGAAGCATCTTCAATGGAAGTTTAGAGGTAATGAGGCTATTCATGTGAATAAAGCTAGAGTTGAAGTGTTCTGGGACGTTCATGACTGGTTGTTCAGCCCTGGATTAAGGCATGCCCTGTTCATATTCAAGCCGACTCTGCCATCGCTTTCGACGGTTTCCTCGCCGTTGCTATCGTTGTCGTCGTCGTCGTCGTCGACTCCGCTGTCATCTCTGACGGGGAGCACCGGGTCATTCGAAGGGATGAGTTCATCTGGGTCATCAGAATTTTGCCTCTTTCTCTATGCTTGGAAAATGGAAAGTTAGTTGAGTAAAGAGAAGAGAAGAGAAGCCGCCGGCGCCGCCAAGTTAAAGAAAGCAGAGTCTCCAAACTCTATGAGAGAGAGAGAGAGTGATTCTTCCTTCTTCGTTGATTGAGAGAAGGAAGAAATTGGGCCGATGATACGGGCCGGAGAGAGAGAGAATGGGCTCATATGTGGTGGGTGGGCCCCAGAAGAGTGGGGGAGGTGGTGGTGGTTAGGTACAGCTGGCCCGAGAATGGGAACAAACAAGTGGGCAGGAAGGAACAGACAAGACAGACAGTTTGTATGACACAACATCATGGTTCAATAATTTCACATCCCAGAGTCATGAATGATCTGTTTCTCCAATCCATTCTAACAAGTTATTTCTTTTAGTCTTTTGATGCTCATTTTGATCTGGTCTAGATAAATGAGCAACTTCTTATAATTAAAGGCCATGTGTAAGATCCAATGGGGGGAAAAGGTCAAAGAAAATTAAATCAAAAGACTCCCTTGAAATTTGTCATATTCTCTATCCCCCCAAATTTTTGAAATTCACAAAAACTCTCCAAGTTTTGATGAAATATGCAAACAATTCCTGAAACTAACATCCGTTAATGATTTGATTTTGTTAGTTTTTAAAGTTTAATTGCAGAAATTGAACTATAGACTATTCTAACATTAACAAATTTACCCTATTTATCTTAACACTTGACATTTTCACCTCACCCTCATTATCTCAACCCATACCTCTTGAACATTGTTGGACAACCGTCGACTACTGTCAAATCGCAGCCACCGATCGCCAAACACAACAAACCCTAGGGCTTGCCGCGAGCGAATCCAATGCCGTCATGAGCGAGCCTAGGGCCGTCACGGTCGAGCTTAGGGCCTCTGCGAACGAACCCAGTGCCGCCCGCAAGCAACTCAGGGTCACTGCGGACGAACCTGGGTTGCTGTCAGCACGCTTCGAGCCACCGCAAGCAAGCCTGGGCTAAGGCTTTTATTGTACAATTAGCAGAACCTATGGGATTTTTTTAGAATTCCGAAAATGTAAGAGGAAAAATGGAGAATATGGAAAACCTCTGGGGGATTTTTGATAGTTACCCAAAAAATGTGAAATGTCTGTAGCCGGAGTGGGGATGATGATATGGAGTTAAGTGAGAGTTTGAGGATTGCTTCTGGCTGATGAGTTATGATTTATGTCCTATAACTTATGCGTGTGAGTGTATAGTTTTCATTTATGTATGATTTTCAGTACTTTAATTAAAATGTTGAATAGCTGAATGGAGAATAATAGATCTATACTCTATTGTCCAATTCTTCAGTATATTTTATAAAGGAAAAAGGTAACACAAATGAAAACGGAGGGAATATACTTATAAGAGAGTATCATGATACATCAACTTCTGTCGAGTTCTACTTGATTTGAGGTTTTGTGTTTCTGCCTAACTGAAAATGGAATGTGGTAGTTTATAAATTTAAGTATATTCATTCATAGAACAGTTGGAATGTAATAGTTTGTACATTTATGGAGTATATGTGTTCTATGGAGTTGGAATAGGCGAGGAACTCCTTGAGTTTTCCCTACTCGATCATCTCAGAAATGAGATGTTTGAGTTGCCAGCAGGCCTCGGTGTCGTGTCCACGATCCTTGTGGTACAGGCAGAACTTATCAAAACCCTTGGTGGTCTTGTGTTGGATGGGCTGAGGCCACTTAGGGACCTTGTTCTGCTTTTCGAGCAGCAGCAGGATGTTTGTGCGAGTGTCACAGAGAGGTGGATGGGGGTCGGAGGTCCTGGAAGTGTCGGTCGAGGAGGGGTACTTCGATGAATTGGACCCCTTGTCGTATTTCCTACCCCGATCATTAGGAGAGGATCGGTGGAAGGGTTAGTTGATCTCCTCGTAGTTCATGTATCGAGATGCGTGATTTATGAATTCACCCATCGTTGTGACGGGATTTTCCTTGATGTTGTGTGTGAGCCTTGAATCGTGTTGGAGGCCTTGAGTTATGGCTAAGAGCTGCATGTCAGGAGAGAGCCCCTGGATTTGGACGATTTCCGCCTGAAACCGTCAAATATAGTCTCGAAGGGGTTCCTCCTTTTGCTGCTTCACCCTCGGCAGGTGTTGGACAGTCTTCGGGGGTGGTCGGGCACCCATGAAGTGGCGGAGGAAGGCCGAGGCCAGGTCCTTGAAACACTTGAAGTGTTGTCTCCGTAATGTTCCGAACCATGTAGATGCGACCCACTTGAGGGTGGAGCTAAAAGCTTTACAGAGGATTGGGTCCGTGGCGCGTGTCATCTCCATTTGAGAGATGTAACACCGCAGATGATCGACGGGTCAGAGGTGGCGTCGTAACTTTCGATGACTGGCATGCGAAAGCCGGCTGGTGCCTGGACGGCGATGATATCCTCCGTGAAGGGTTGTGTAAGGAGGACCTCGATGTCATCGAGGACCTGGTTTGGTGTCTTGACCTGTTCTTCAACCATGTTGATGCGTTAGAGGAGGTCATCGACACAGAGATTCCCAGAGGTGTTGTTCTGATTTTGGGATTGTTCTTCACAATCGTTGGGATGCGGGACGTATGCGGCCTGCAATTCAGCCTTGATGGTTTGTACCATCAAGGCCTTCATGTCGTTGAGGATGTTGGATTGGAGTAACATCATCTGAGCAGGATCGATGATGATAGGCTGTGGGACCCTGGAAGGTCTAGAGAGATTGGCTATGTTCGCCGTTGGTTGTTGTGTGGGCAGTTGCTAATGTGACCCGGACTTTCGTCCGTGCCACAACTGAAGGAATAAAAAAAATAAGGACTGATATGGAAGAAATAGAAAAGTTGAGGATTAAAATCGGAAGAATTGGACTAAAATGAATTAGCTAGAGAAGGACCTAATGGAAATTTATCTTATAAGTGGGGTATTTTTGTTAAATTTAAGAAAGATGAGTGTCTTGTTAATTAATTAGCAAGGAAAACATTTTATTTATTTAAAAGGAAAAAGGCAGAAGCAAGGAGACATGATTCTTCTTCTTCTCTAGTCGGACGCGATGAGAAAGAGAGGCAAAGAGAGTTCTTCCTACATCTTCTTCTTTCTCCTCGACATGCACCATCATTTTCCTTGAAGATTCGATTCTAACTTATCAATAGAGGAGAGGAAGAAGAAGAAGAAAAAGATATATGGAAAAGGATGCATGATGAGCAGGAGAGCATGAAGAGAAAGTGTAGTAACTGCAACAACAAGGATCATGAAGATCAACAGCCCAACTAGGCTAGGTTTATTTTCAAAGTGTTTTAGTATTTCTTTTCTTATTTGTAACTCTTAAACTCACTTCTTTAAACCTTGGTTTGTACAAGAACTTTGTACTATATTTTAGATTTACAAAACCTTTATTTCCTAATTATTTATTTTTCAAGTTTTAATTCTTTTGGAAATCCCAAAAGTTCATGGGGGTTGTGACTTTGAGTTTAGCACTAGGCTTGCTAGATTTAGGGTCATAACAGTTGCGTCCCTGTTACCCCACCGATTGGGAGCAGTGAGGGCGTGCCCGAGGAGCTAGAATTAGCGTCCTCGACATGCACGTTGTTGTCAGCATTATGAGTTCTTCTCGTTTTGGCCATTGGGAGAAAAAAAAGAGTATCTGGAAAAAGTGATGTGGTTGTTTTTGTTCGTTTTCCACAGACAGCGCCAAATTGATAGTATATAACCAATCCGACAGAGAGTGGCTGGCGAAAGACAAAGTGGAGACCTTGATGACCTGCAAATGAGAGACACAAAGATTTCTCTGGCGCAGAGAAGAGCAAAAGGAGGTGGGTGTGTAGTAAGTACCTTATTCGAAGGAGACACCACTCAATAAATAGAGTGGTGCCAGTGCCCGTTGAATAGGGCCTTGATTGTGGGAATCACATCATGAATGCGTAATTGTTTGTGGGCCTTGATTATTGCTGCCATTTGTGGGGGTTGATCCCCCTGATTATTGCTACTGTTTGTGTGAGTTGACCCCTTTGAGATTTATGAGGGAGCGGGGGAACTGCTTAACCGTTATCATACGAGGACCCTTGTCGTATATACAAGGACCTTCGTTGTATAGACAAGGGGGGTCCTCGTAGTGATGATGTCAGCGTTTGGAACGACTTCCTTGGGCCCTGGGTTGCTGTGAGCAAGCTTCGAGCCACCGCGAGCAAGCCCGGGCCAAGGGTTTTATTGTACAATTAGCAGAACTTATGAGATTTTTATAGAATTTCAAAAATGTAAGGGGAAAATGGAGAATATGAAAAACCTCTGGGGGATTTTTGATAGTTACCCAAAAAAATGTGTCTTTTTTTGTAGCCGGAGTGGGGATGTTGATATGGAGTTAAGTAAGAGTTTGAGGATTGCTTCTGGCTGATGATTTATGTCCTATAACTCATGCGTGTGAATGTATAGTTTTCATTTATGTAAGATTTCCAGTACTTTAATTAAAATGTTGGATAGTTGAATGAAGAATAATCTATCCGTACTCTATTGTCCAATTCTTCAGTATAATTTATAAAGAAAAAAGCTAACACAAATGAAAACAGAGGGAATATACTTATAAGAGAGTATTAAGACACATCAACTTTTGTCGAGTCGAGTTCTACTTGATTTGAGGTTTTGTGTTTCTATCGAACTGAAAATGGAATGTGGTAGTTTATAAATTTAAGTATATTCATTCATAGAACAGTTAGAATGTAATAGTTTGTACATTTATGGAATATATGTGTTCTACGTGATGAATATCGGATGTCTACATATATAAAGTAGAAAAATAGATAAAAATAAGTGCATTTGGCCTAACTAGTGGTCAAACTCCTAAGAACACTTATAAAGGTGTCGAGACACTTATAGAGGTGTCGAATCTCAAATATCGCCAACCCCCTATCCCACTTGTGTGTGTGTATATGTGTGTGTGTTTTGATGAAAATAAATGGAAACCGAAAAGTGAATATTGAATATTATAAATCTAAAAGAGTATTTAAGTTAGAGTTTGAAAAAACCATTTGACGTCGCACGAAAAATTTACTCCAGTATTTTGGATACACTTTTTTTCTTCCAAAAGTAATTCACTATATGTAGGAGTATTCTTCCTGATTCTTTTCCCTAATTAATGGTGTAATGAACCTGATTAGGAAGAAAAGAAAAGAAAGAAAACATATCCCACAATTGTGCATATCCTTTCATTTTAATTAACTTGTAAACTCTTCTCTATCCATTTTGGAAACATTTAAGCGCCTTTTAAATGGACTAATATAATCTTTTTATACGATATTTTTCCGGAACTTATTCCACTTTAAAGATATTAGTATATGAATACAATAATGGATTGAATCACAATTTCTATGTTGTAAGAATATTCTCTGTATTTTAAATGACATTTACATATTGCCAATTAAATAAACCCTAGCTCGATCAGTTGTCTGACTTGTTAATTTACTACTACATGTTTTCACTCAAAGCATGACTACGAACAATCAAAAGTTTGAATTAGCTAGACTTCATTGGGAATATCATTTGATACATAGCTTCAGGGATTATTAAATGGATGTAATAACTCCTTCAAATTTCAGTAGACATACGAAAGATCATCAATGTTATTTATCACCCTAACCCATCGATCCAAAAATGGATATATGTCACTTTTACGTCTAACTAAAATTACCTTGATGGATTTTGAATCCAATGGGTGAAAAATCATATATATATATATATATATATATATATATATATATATATCGATCCAATTATATATGTCACTTTTACGTCTAACTAAAATTTTGGGATTTTTGAATCCAATAATTAATGATATATAGTTGGTTAGTACCGGTTGTTGTTAGCTGTCTGGAAGAAGAAAAAAAAACACACAAATAGAAATAAAACAGCGAGTAGCTAGATGCTTCTGATGCTCATAATTAATAGGAAATGCGGGAAGGAAGGATCAAATGCATGTTTATGATATCTCAGTACAGCTCAAAATTAATGAAAAATACATGACAGAACAAGATTCTCCTGATAATCAATCATCAAATCCCCAACCACGGAATGTATTCAGAATTTCACTATTCGCTTTTAAAAATTTATTTAATGATGTTTCCATTTTCAAGATTTAAATATCAAACATTTTAATATAGTAAATTTCAGATTTTTAATTAACATCCAATAAACGATCGAGAACATGTAATTAATAAATTGAAAAACAGTAATGTAACTTCAAGTCATAATCGATAAATTATATCGAGAGCACTTCAAAGAAATTATGATTGAGGTGATTAGCACAGATCAGAAAGTTTATCATATCGTACAGTTTCATCCTCCATTGCTTCTTCACTGCGACTCTGCAGGTACATCTGTAAACTTGTTATTGATCAGAATGAATTATGAAGGGTCTGAGCAGCACACATGGTTGGAATGATGGTGGTTATAATTTGAGTAACATATGAGATCGACATGGAAATTAATGTGAAGAAATGTTGACTATTGACTTTTCATTTTACCTCAGTTTTATATTCAAAGATAATCAAACACGAAATTGAGGAACAGATGCAAAACAAAACTAACTACGCATATATAACGACAAACATTTCGAAAATAAAAACCAATCATGTGGAAAATTGAAGAATATATTTTAATTTAAAGAACAAATTTATATTGATTTTTCCCCTTCATTTAGAGAAAATGGTGAGTTGGTAAATTTGTATGTAGAGAATGATGTAGTCTATTTACCAACTAGTGGGTAAAACCACTAGTTATGTTATTTGTGTAAAGACCTAATTAAGAAGAGTATTTTAGTTTTTAAAATTGTTAGATTAATTAGATTAGTTAGATAGTGTTAAGATCAACCAGTGGTTTTACTCACTAGTTAGTCATTAAAAGCGTTGGAGGGATGAAGTGTTAATCACCAATTGTTTGCGTGAGTCTTTTATAAGAAAGTTATGTTATGCATTTACATGAGAAGCCAGATGAGATCAGTCAGATTACCATAAAATTCATACTCTACAGATGAGAGAACTACGCAATGCATATGATGCAGAGTCCTCCTCAGTGATCTGAAGCATGATATCCTCCTCACGAGGATTTTGATGCTCAATTTGGGCCTGAAGAGAGTTTAATTAGGATTGTATTGGGCCCAAGTCCAACGATTTCTAAAGTACTCATAAATCTAATTCAGCTGCTAGAATTTAAGGCCTGGCAATCGAAAAAAAAACAATAATCTATTCTAGAATTATTGATTTCAAATACTATGGTCATTCATTGGTATCAATGTTATTTATCACCCGGGTGATTTTTCACCCACCTAGAGCACTTGAAAAATAGAGGATAGATATGTAATTGTCTAATTAGTTGGGCTTGAGCTTCCAAATTACCTTATAGATGAGTCATTTGAACAAGTGGGTGAAAAATCACCCGGGTGATGATTAACAGGGTTGATTCATTGGTCCAAGACTTTACTTTATTACCCTCATTTTCTCTTTTAATTCGAAAAAATTGTGTCTATCTTATATGTCAACTTTACTTTTTTATCCTCAAATCAACAATATTCTTTAATCTTTGCATCCAATCAAATTTATCAATTTTATTGGACCTCTTAATTACTTCATTAACGTATACACAGGCTAGCTGATAAGATTATCACCTGATCTGCAGCAAGATGATTAATATCTCCGCCTTTGAAAGATAAGATGGATTATTTTAATCTCTCATCGACGAAACATATATAAATAAAAGGCGGGGAAAAGAAAAGAAAAGAACCCTTCATTAGTACGACGGGTGGAATTAATAAAAATACCAGGACAAGCAAAGTCAACTCGATGAACAACACTAATTAAGCACCTTGAACTCTGTTTAGCGTGACATTATTATCAGTACTACTGCTTCTTTTCTTTTGTTTAAAAACCTACGTCCATGAACATCTCAGGGCATGCATAACTAACTCAGTTCATCGTTTTCTTGATCTGACAGAGCTAATAGCCTAATATTTAATCAGGGAATTTAATTCGGTTTTATATATAGAACAAAGTAAATAAACCGTCATCGCAATCTCGGAACCAACAAGAACCTATACAACATATATTTGTTCTTAATTAGACACTTACAGAAACTACAGGGGCGGAGATGAAACATTTATCATAGTACAAGGCCCTCCCTTCCACGTAAGTAAGTACTGTAATGTTTAGTCTCTTAATTAAGTACCCCGCCTCTTTCAGATGTTCAAAGGCCATCCATCATCTATTCACCAAAATTAGCTAGAAAACGCGGCCTGCCTGACCCTGACCCTGACCCTGACGTACGTACGTCTGATGTTTATATTTTTAGAAAGAAAAGCTAACAGCTAGTCGTTGTCCTACTAGCTAGCTACAACAAGTTGCATAGTAATACAATTATAGTATGAAGCAGGAATCTCTTCAAATTCTCAAGAGATACGATACTACTGCTACTAGCTTGGGTTTTGACTTAAGTGAGGCGCACCGCTGCATTTGTAATTTCTGTATTTAAGGGCCCCAAAGGCAGGCAGGCAGGTAGGCCAAATCGACCAAGGAAGCAATTCCAATTCCAATACAAAAAAGAAAAGAACCCCACACCCCACCCCACCCCACCCCACCCCATCCCAAACAGGCCAGGCCTCCCTCCCTCCTTTCTTAATCATCGTTTACTTTTCCAAGCTCCTCACAAATTAATCATTTTCATTCATCAATGGCAGCAGCTGCTCCATCATCTCTGGGGTTCGCCTCACACCTCCTCCTCCTCCTCATCTCTGTCCTTGCACAAATTTCCTTTTCCTCTGCAGAAGTCGTCTTATTCTCCTCCCTCCGGAAAACCCTTATAGTCTCTGCCTCACATCCAGACAGAAGTAATTAATTAAGTGGAGTACTAGCTCTAGCTAGCTACTACTATATTTAATTGTTTTCCCATCATAAAACTAGTAGTAGTATGTACTCCGTATATTAAGGAGGAAATTGATGGATGGATTAATTTGTTGGATTGATGTATATATAAATATATGTGTGTGTGTGTGTGCAGTACTGAAAGCTGGGGACGACAAGATAACGGTGAGATGGGGGCTGAACCAGACCCTCCAATCAGCAGGGACCGACTCCGGCTACAAGACAATCAAGCTGAAGCTATGCTACGCGCCGATAAGCCAGGTCAACCGCGCGTGGAGGAAGACCGAGGACGAGCTCGACATGGACAAAACCTGCCAGTTCCAAATCCTGGCCAAGCCCTACGCCAAATCCACCAACCAGACCACCTTCGACTGGACTATCACCAAAGACGTCCCCACCGCCACCTACTTCGTACGCGCCTACGTCTACGACGGCACTGACCACGCTGTCGCCTTCGGACAGACCACCGACAAGACCAAGGCCATCAATCTGTTCCAGGTGCAGGCCATCACTGGCCGACACGCCTCCGTCGACATCGCCGCCGCTTGCTTCAGCGCTTTCTCCGTTCTCTCCCTCGCCGTCTTCTTTTACAACGAGAAGAGGAAGGCTCGCCAGGCTGACCAAAAGTGATGATCAAGGCCGTACTGGCTGCAGCTTCCTTTTCTTCCATTTCCAACGACGCCAATTACTGCGAAAGCAATGTTACTCCCTCTTCGTCTTAATTAATTTACACGTGATCCAACAGATAATTTTACTTTTCTTGCTGGGTTTGCAATATCAATGTATTATTATATATTATTACTTGCCTTTATTATCTGGACGCTTGATATGTCAATGGTTGATTATCGGATGGACGAGATGTTGTGTTGACAGGGCAGTGATCAGGTAGGTAATACTAGTTTGATCCATCCACGTGTGAGCTGTTGACTTGTTGTAATAGATGAAGAAGTAATTAATGGCCCTTTTACCTTTTGCCTTCATTTGGAAATTAATTATACTATAATTGTGAGTCAACGCTCTTTATAGTATTAGTGAGTAATAATTTGGTGTCCGGTGTCACTACCCTAATCGATATATATGCCAAATTTACACACAGATCTGGCAAACGCAACGCTATACGCGCCCACCACAACACGCCGTAATTACGGAGGCCCTCAAACCAAGAAGTGCGCCCCGTATAAATCCGTTAGTCGAAACGTTTGCTTCCTCGCCGAGTGGCGTTACACTAGTTATGGCGTTAAAGCGAGAGGAGAAGAACTCCACAATAACTCCACGATTATTACACCATTAAATACGCCGTCATCCCAATTATGAAAGACATTTATGGAGATTCTCCAAAGATTTAAGGCCCCATAACGACCTGCACCACCCTATATATTGGGTGGTGCTGCCTCAAATAAGGAATTACTACATACCCACACTCCTCTTCTCCTCTGCACCGAAAGTGTCTTTTATCTTGTCTTTCCAGTGTGAGCCGCCTGCTTTCGGTTGTCGGAGAATCCTTGATCACGGAGGTTACTCTTTGGC
The DNA here is from genome assembly GCA_024586325.1 of Stellera chamaejasme. Classification (NCBI taxonomy): domain Eukaryota; kingdom Viridiplantae; phylum Streptophyta; class Magnoliopsida; order Malvales; family Thymelaeaceae; genus Stellera; species Stellera chamaejasme. The sequence continues at coordinate 2,672,577 of CM044982.1, read as the reverse complement.
TATCAATTTGGCGTCGTCATGGGAAACGAAAAACAAGCCGTTTTTCCTTTTCTACTCAACTTTTTCTCCTCTAACCGTTTTCATGGAAAACAAGAAGAACTCACAACAGTGTACATGTTGAGGATGCTGCTTCCAGCTCCTCCGATGTGCCTCCACCACTCCCTACTGGTGGGGCAACGGGACGCAATGCCCCACAACTCCCGGTTGGTGGCAATCCCGCCACTCCTCGCCATCGACACCCTGTGGTGCAAGGCCCCACAACCGCAAGGCTACTCGACATACCTCGCTGGGACCTCGACGACCCCCCAGCAGGTCATCGTCAATCCCGCTCAGATGGCACTGCTCCAGGCGTGCATGCTCAACGATATGAATGCCTTCATGGTACAAACCATCAAGGGGGAATTGCAGGCTGCTCGCCTCCCGCATCCCAACGACCGGGATGAACAATCCCAGAATCAAAACCCGTCTGCTGCTAACCTGGATGTCGACGATCTTCTTAGAAGAATCAACGTGGTCAAGGAACAGTTAAGACGCCAACCTGGTCCTCGGCGACATCGAGGTTCTCTCACCCAACCCTTCACGAGAGGACGTTATTGCCGTCCGAGGCCTCGCCGGCTTTGAATGCGGTCGCCATCGAAAGCTACGACGCGACAACAGACCCCGTTGACCATTTGCGGCGTTACATCTCCCAAATGGAGATGGCTCGCGCCTCTGACCCCATACTTTGCAAAGCTTTCAGCTCCACCTTGAAAGGGGCTGCTTCAACATGGTTTGGAACGTTACGAGGCCGGTATTTTAAATGCTTTAAGGACCTCGCCTCATCGTTCTGCGCCACTTCATGGGAGTTCGACCTCCCCAAGACTGTCCAACACTTGTTAAGAGTGAAACAAAGAAAGGGAGGAACCACTCCGTGATTACATCCGGCGGTTTCAGGCGAAGCCGTCCAAGTCCAGGTCTCTCCTCGGACATGCAGGCTCCCGGCCGTGACTCAGGCCTTCAACGCGAGTCCGGCTCGCGTATAACATTAATGAAAACCCCGTCACAACGATGGGTGACTTCATCGATCGGGCAACCCGGTTCATGAACTCCGAGGAGATGAATAAGCCTTACAACATGCCCCCCACAAACGACCGCAACAAGAAATTTGACAAGGGGTCTGCTTCATCGAGGTACCAGTCCTCGAACACTGGTCAGAGGACCTCCGACCACCTCCCCGCACTTCGTGACACCCGCACGAACATTCTTCCGATGTTGGAGAAGCGAATAAGGTCCCCAGTGGCCTCGGCCGATCCAACATAAGAGCACGAGGGGTTTGACAAGTCACGCCTCTACCACAAGGACCGTGGCCACGACACGGAGGCGTGCTTTCAGCTCGAAATCTCATCTCGAGATGGTTGAGCGAGGTAAGCTCAAGGAATTCTGTCCGACTCCTCTTCCCCGCAAGGAATTCCCCAAAAGCCGCAAGAGGGATGACGACAGCGACGACCGCGAAAAACGCGTCGTCGGCACGGCGAGAGCCCTCGGAGGCAAAACTTACCACCACCACCACCCGCGGGTGTCATTCACATGCTCACGAAATCGGAAGGCGCCTCCTCCGTAAAACGGTATGCAAGAGAAATTTTGCAGATCGACCACCTCGAGGAGAACGTCATCTACCGACCCAATGGGTCAAAGGTCGTCGTTCCGCACTCCGATCCACTGCTTATCACAGCGAGGATCGCCGGTTACGACACCAACCGGGTCTACATCGACACTGGTGCAAACACCAGTGTCATTTTCAAGGACATGCTCGATAAACTCGGGGTACACATGTCCGCTATACGAAGAGCTCCGGCCCTACCTTTGGTATCGGCAGGACATTGTGCCAACAATAGGGTCGCCAACCCGCCTCATGCTGATTGGGGACACACAATTTGGCACGGTTGATTGTCATTCCATTATGACGGAGTTCTTGGTCCTCGAAGTCCCTTCCACATACAACGCCATCGTTGGTCGACCCACCAGTCGAATTCCACATGAGATGTGACATCCGTTCTCTCACGGTCACATTTGCGACGCCTCGTGGAGGTGCAAGCATCTACATTGACCAGCGAACGACGAGGGCGAACTACGTGGCTTCTTTGAGTTCTGCGGTGGATCCACGGGCCTCGAAGAAGGTCGAGGAGCCCGCAGAACCCGACGACAGCCACGCCTCGATGACGTGACAGAGGAGATCGACGTCATTCCGTGCAAGAAATTTAAGGTTGGCAAAAACCTTGAACAAAAGGAGAAGATGACGCTCATCCACCTCCTCGAGGCAAACCTTGACGTCTTCGCCTGGAGCTTGAAGGATCTGCCGGGACCCTAGCGTCATCACCCACAAACTTAATGTATTGCCGGACTCAAAGCCGGTTAAGCAAAAGAAAAGGGGTATGGCCCCTTCCAAGAAGAAGTTTGTAAAAGAGGAGGTTTCTAAACTCCTCGAAACCGGAATAATAAAAGAAATTCAGTACTGAGTGGCTCGCTAACATAGTTTTAGCTGACAAAACAAATGGTGAACTTCGTATGTGCGTTGATTTCACGGGCGTCAATAGGCATTGTCCAAAGGACCCCTACCCGTTACCTGTCATCGACCAACTCGTGGACGCAACTTCCAAATATAAATACTTGTCGTTCATGGACGCTAAGAGTGGTTACCACCAAATCTACATGGATCCCGAGGACGCCTTCAAAACGGGCGTTCACAACGGGTTATGACGTCTATTACTACGTACGAATGCCTTTTGGGCTCAAAAACGCTGGAGCCACCTACCAGCGTCTAATGAACAAGGTCTTTGCCCACCAGATGGGCCGTAACCTTGAAGCGTCGTCGGCGATGTCATTGTCAAAAGCATGACATTCGAAGACCACCTTCAAGATCTGGCCGAGACCTTCAAATCGTTCCGGCGATACAACATGAGGCTCAATCCAGCCAAGTGTTCCTTCTTTGTTGGAGCCGGGAAATTCCTGGGCTATATGATCTCCGAAAGAGGGATCGACGCCAACCTTAAGAAAATATCAGCCATCACAGATATGGCGCCACCAAGGAACATTAAGTAAATCAAGCAACTCACAGTAAGAATTGTTGCCTTGGGGCGATTCATTTCTAAATTGGGGGACAAGTGTAAGCCGTTCTTGACGGACTTCGCATGAAAAAGGCATTCACTTGGACACCGGAATGCCAGGAAGCCTTCGAGCAAATCAAGAAACACCTCTCTGATTTGCCAACATTTAAATGCCCGCAACCGGGGGATGAACTCGTCATCTACCTCTCCACTTCGAACAAAGACCGTATCCGCGGTGCTCGTTAAAGAGGAAGGCCCGCACAAAGGGCCCGTCTATTACATAAGCCACACGCTACGAGGGCTGAGGTTAATTACCCTCCTCCAAAAACGATCTACGCTTTGATCGTGGCTGCCAGAAATTACGAGCATACTTCAAAGCCCACACAATCATTGTCGAACGGACCTACCAATCCGGGACATCCTAAATAGACCGGAACATTGTGGTCGTTTAGCCCGTTGGTGCATCGAACTCGGGGAGTATGACATCATGTTTGAGCCTCGTCGAGCGATAAAGGCACAAGCTTTGGTGGATTTCATGGCCGAGCTTTCCATTTATCCCCTCGAACATGGCCCTTCGAGGAACCACCACCGGAGTTGGAGCCTCCCGAGTGGGACATGTTCGTGGATGGTTCATCCAAAGGCCGATCGCCCGGAGGAGGCGTTCATATCAGGGGCCCACACGGCATGGAGGCTAGCTTACGAGTAGCTTTTCAGTTCCTGTCACAAACAATATGGCCGAGTACGAGGCACTGTAGCAGCCTCAAGACGGCCACGAAAGCTGGTTTGCGACGCCTAATCTGCATACAGTGACTCGCACTCGTCAGTAAGCCAGTTACGGGGACCAATGATCGCAAGGATCCAAGTACTCTCGAGGTACTTGCGCCTTGTCAAAACTTACAAGGGCAGTTCGAGCTAAATATTAATAAGATCCCAAGGATCAAAACATCAGGTGACGAGGTTGTCTAAGGGCGGGCGGATGCAATCCTCAAACCTTAGCACAACCTTCGATAAATACAATTCATGCAATCGATGCCAACGCAATAGCTGATTGGAGGCACCCAATCCTCCAAGATCTCCAAACCGGCGCAATCGAGGCCCACCAGCGTTGCAAAAGAAAATAAGGACGCAGTCAGCCCGCCATGTCATCATAGATGGCACGTTATGGCGTAAATGATATTCTGCTCCTTTGCAGCGATGTATTGGCCCCGATGATTCTAAACTCATCCTGAACGAAGTCCACTCAGGAGTCTGCGGAGCACACATTGGCTCCGATGCGCTAGCACACAAATGCTTGCGCCTCTGTTATTATTGGCCAACTTTGAGGAAAGACGCGTATGATTTGGTACGAACGTGCCATAAGTGCCAACTCAACTCTCGCATCCAGCGGCAGCCGGCAAACGAAGCGGTTACGGAGACATACCCTATACCCTTCGCGTTGTGGGGCCTCGATTTAATCGGCCCAATGCCTACAGCCAAGGGGCAGTTCAAATTTTGTATAGTGGCTGTCGATTACTTCACTAAGTGGGTCGAGGTCCAGCCACTCGAGAACATAACAACCGCCAGGGTCATACACTTCCTCTGGCACGACCTCGTGGCACGGTACGGGGCACCAAGAGCCATAATCACGCATAATGGGACTCAATTCGCGAGCAAAAGCTTAAGGATTGGGCCACTAAAATGAACATACAAATGCTCTACGCTCCGTGGCACACCCAGTCAAATGGCCAGGTAGAATTAACAAATCGCACGATCAAAGAGGGCTTAAAGAAGCGCCTCGATGACAAAAAAAGGAAGTGGGTCGAGGCACTACCCAGCGTCCTCTGGGACTATCGAACAACTACACGGGGACCCACGGGAGAAACTCCTTTCTCCTTGGTTTACGGCGTTGATGCCTTACTACCAATCGAAGTCTCTATACCCACAATCCGAACGCTATATTACGACGCCCCTCACAATGAGAGCGGTCTTGAGCGCGTCTGGACCTCGTCGAGGAACTCCGCGAGGTGCTAGACTTAGGCTTATGGCCTTACGACAAAGGGCAAACCTCGATCACAATGCCAAAGTTCGGGCAAAACAGATCCACGTGGGTGGTATGGTCTTGCTAAGGGCGGAGTTGTCGGGTCGTAATCCTGGCCATGGTGCACTTCGTTCCAGATGGGCAGGGCCTTATGTGGTTCACAGTAAAGAAAGAGAAGGTGTATACAAATTAAAGGACCATCAAGGCAAAAAGCTCAAAAACGACTACCACGTCGACGACTTGAGGCCTTATTACGTTTAAGTTGTACGCTTTCCTTTAAATAAATTGGCAAGGGTATTCAAAGTCTTTGCGTTGTACAAAGCAATGTTCATACATCAAAGGAAAGGCAATATTCCAAGTCTTTGCATTATGCAAGCTATATTGACATAAAATCACTCTACGAAGAGTGTCCCCCGCTTTATACAAGAAGATTAAAAATTGATTGCAAGGTCACCGCTTTCGACCGGTGCACATCGAATAAAATCACTCTACGAAGAGTTACGCGATTTCATTTGCACAAATTTACCCAAAGACAAGTACAAACACTTCGCATTATGCAAATAATACTCATATAACAACTACAAAGGTAATAAATGCTGAAACGTTGTCTATTTTATAAAAATGAGCAAAAATTTAATTACAAGTCCCAAAACTACTTGGGGCATCATCGTTTGGAGATACAACAGGGGCATCCTCTACATTCCGGGCAGAATATCATAAGGATATTCTACTCCTAATTTCTTCCCTACCCTACCCCACTCGAACAAAACCGCATGAGGCGGCTCTTCGACCTTCATAGCATTAAGGGGTTCTAGCGGGGACTTCTCAACGATGGCCTCCACTTGGTGGCGGCATCGTAGGAAGCCCTCAGCATAGCGGACACCCTCCATGGCTTGTGCGTTCGCGGTCTTCTCGGTCAGCACCTCGAAAGCCCTGCGCACTCGACCAGCCCTTTCAGCAATGGGCTTTACAAAAACAGGGGGTTGAACACTTTCACCATCATACAACTTAAAACCAATTTGGTTTTCTAGTTGTACGAAGGCTAAATGATCAGCCACCATAGAGCCCGTCACCTCATTAAGGGTCTTGGTGCAGTCTTCCATCTGGACTGCAGCCTTCGACGCCGGATCCTCGATGGGAAACCCTCAAGGACAACTCCTCCGTGAGTTTGCCCTTCGCCTCAGCTTGGGCCTCCATTCTTTGATACTCCCCGAGCACTTGCTCCATTTCAGCTTCAAGCTCTTTCTTCGCATGATGCTCGGCGAGGAAGAGGGCCTCGTGCTTCTTTCCATCGGCCATGGAAGCTTTCAGCTGGTTTCCCATGACACCTGTGGCTCTAAGAAGGTTAGTCTCCTCTTTCCTCGAGGACGCCAACTCGGCCTCCTTTTCAGCCAACTTGGCATCCTTGTCAGCCAGGGCCTTTTTTAGGCTCTCCACCTCCTCGGAGTCCTTTGCCTTGGCCTCAAGGCTCCTCACAAGGGATTCAAGGTCCTCGATCTTGGCCACCAGACCTTGGGCCAGCACGATTTTCTACAAGTTACAAACACAAAGCGTATAAACAAAATACGCCGATAAAAAAGATAAGTAGCAAAGGGGGAGTCGAGATTTGTGACTTACTCGAGTGAGGCCCTGGCAGATGTCCTTCGCAATGTCTAGGGCCCCCGAGGAGGTGTACTTCAAAAAAATGCCTGTCGCGGGGAAGTGCGAGACCCTCTGCAACCTTTAATCTCACCTCCTCTTCCTCGAGGAGTATTGACTCGTCACGAGTCACCCTCATGACGGTCCCAGTGCCTCCACAAGGGCCAGGTCCTTGCGCTTGAAGGATTTCTCCGCAGCTCCCGCCGATAGTCCTCGAGCAATTGAGTCTCGAAACGGATCTATGCCCTTCGTGGTCTTAGGGATCCTCGAAGGCCTTCTCGTGTATACTCGAGGGGCCACAACAGCCCTCCGAGCATCTGTCAATAGGCCGACGGGTTCCCAGGCGCCCGAGCAGGGCTCTTTGGAAGGCTCCTCGAGGCTGGCCTTTTCCCTTTATCTTTTACAAGTGGGACTGCTGTCCGAGAACACAGCCAAGCCCTCTGCCACCGCAAAGTTAAATGGGAATCGAACACAAAATAAAACAAAATTCACCAAACAGCCAAGGGAAACAAAAATAGTACTGCAAGTCGGGCGCTTCCGTCGAAGGATATCCTCCTCGAGTCCTCGGACAGCTCCTCGACGATGACGGGACCAGCCATGTTGACCGGTTGAGCCACCGTCACCAAGGCCTCCACATCTCGGGGCTCTCCGCCTTTCGAGGTCCCCTGCAATCGTCCCCTCGATAGCCCTTTGAGCAGGCTCTACAGGGACCTCCTCCTCCATCTTTGCCTTAAGGGCCTCCAACAAATCCCGCTTCTTGGCAAAAAGGGTGCTGGGGTGCAACATCTTGGCTGTAGCAAACCACAAAGCCAGGTTATAATAGCATTTAAAATGTGCAAGCACAAAAACACAAAAACGAAAAGGAATGCAAAACAGACAGTGGGGGTTGCTGAAAGCGCCTTCGAAGCGCTCTATGAGGTCCCCGTCCAACCCATCCACCCAGTTTTTAGGGTATCCACATGGCTCGGAAGACGGTGGGCCCCGCTAACCCCTACCCTCCTTAGGACCACTTCGTCCAGTGGGACAGAGTGAAGGAAACCCACTTTTACACTCCTCGAGCCTCTCCACCTCGCAGACCCATTCACATAGGGCGTCGAGGCCCTCTTCCTCGCTACCCGCCCACAAAGAGGGCCTCACCGACACCCTTGCGTCTTTCTCCTTGATGAAATACGCAGAAACCCCCAACTATCCTCCTTGAGGATGAAGAGGAAATTGCTTTTCCAACTCCCCACGAGTGGTGGTCTCGGCGAAGACTCCGATCTTCACCATTTTGTTCCCCACCTTCACCTCCTCGGGGTCGGTTGATAGAAGGGGTGTCCGACCGCCTCTTCGAGGTATAGAACTGCAAGAAGGTCTCCGGTAACACCGCCGTCTTCGCCAAGTGGCGAGCCACCACAAATGCGTTTACGGTAGTAAACACGTTGGGGCCGATTGCCCGGGCAAACGCCACATCCCTCACATAGTTGCAACAGAGGAACAAAGGGGAGCCTCAATCCGGCTTTAAGTTGGGCTTCGTAGACCACCATGGTATGTTCTCTCATGGCCTCGTCGCTCAACTCCATCTCCGCTTTCCTCAACACATCCGCCGGAGAAAGCCCAAAACCACCCGGTATACACATGATGGTTCTGCAAATATCTGCCATTTTCTTCCCGATGCACTGTTGGGGCCACACCTTCTCGACATCGGGGCCGACGCCGGCTTGCTTGGATTCTTGGGAGCCATCTACAAAAATAAACTCCAAATTTCAAAAACTAAACCCTAGACCCAAGAACCCGGGCGGGCGCGGCGACGCCTCACTCGCGACAACTGTCGCGACGAGAAAACAGAAATTAAAAGGGATACCACTTCTTGGTTAATACGCGGAGACGAAAACGGAAGATTCAATGGTTGGGTTCTTCAAATCTCGCCTTAAAATTCTTCGGTAATCGCCGAAAATGGAAATTAGAAGTGAAGAGGAAACTGAACGCAAACGCAAGGAAAGCAAAAATTCGGGAAACTGACTCCCCACATGGGTTGACGTATAAGAAGAGCCCGATGGGAAGTGAAACGACTTCCCCCATAATTACAAACGGCGCAAAAAGCGCAAAATTTTGAAAATTGCTTTTGCCAACCGCCACAATTGATATTGGGCCACAACTTTGGGCCAACATTGGGTGTTACGGTCACCCAGCGGGTTGCGGCCGGGTGACCCGGCTCGGTTTTAGCTGCGGTCACGTTTTCGGCGTTCAGACGGCTTCCGAGCCCTATCCGAGTATCATTTTGGCGAACCCTTCCGTATTTGAGGTCGTGTGGGTCCCCCGGACGTTTCCGCCGAAAATATTTTTCAGGCGCCGGGGGGTTGTCGGGGTCGCCTCGAGACGTACAGCGGGCTCGGTAGCACTCTCGAGACCTCAGTTTGGGAAGCCGTTTGCAGTTTTGGAATCGTGGAAACGTCCCGGAGGTGGTGGTGGAGTTTAATGCTTGAGGCGGGACGTTCGGTTCCGGGCGACTTCCGGGGCTCGGGACGGGAATCCCGGGGCTCGGGATGGAAATTTTCTGACGGCTTTGGGGTAAGTTGTGTTTGGATTTAAGATGGAATTTATGGGAATTTTTATAGAATTTTGGAGTGACGGAATTTCGGTTCAGGTTCTCACGCTCGCACGTCGGGTTTTGGTTCGGGTTCAGCGAGCTCGGTAGGACACTCCGGAAAGGCAAATGAATTTCTGAAAAATGTTCTGTGCATGTTATAATATTCTGAAGATTGTGTCCAAGTTTCGTTAATTTTGGAATCCGGTAATTATTTTTGGGCAAAAAGAATTGGAACTTTCGGAAAATTGGGGGTTAATTTGCAATGGGGTGCAAATTTAATAATATTCAGCATGGGAAGCAGCAGCCTTGAGTCGGCAGCAGCAGCAAGGGGAGGACACTTGTCCAATTATTATTAAGTTGGAAAAGAAATGATAAGTATAAGAGGGATAATTGTTTCATGGAAAAAAAAAAAAACATATCATTTTCTTCTTCTTCCTTCTTCTACTTCTCTGCCGCCATTCTTAGAGCTTCAAGCTCCAACAACTGAACTTTGCCATTTCTCGAGGAATCTTTGAGGTAAGCATGCTAAAACGATCATTGTGTTGTGTAAGTGAATAATCTGAGGTCGGTTTGTGAAGGTTACGCCGGTTTGTAAACCGTGAGCTGCTGAAATTTGGAAGTGATTATGGAATCACAAGGTTTGTTTGATTTCTTGGTTTCTAAACGTTCCCGGCATCTTCTTGTGCATGTTTGATAACAGGAGCGTAGGAAGAAACGCGCCTGAGGTGGTGCCGAAGTGCGTCTGAAAAATTTGGTGTAAAATCCAACGGTGGATTCAGCGAAAGGTAAGGATATATTTGTGATCAGAGCGAAGTTCTGATTCTGTTGGTGTAATTGGTTTTGTCAGAAAAGGCTCGGTGTGAAAGCCGTTTTTCCCGGCTCGAGCCTCGGTTTTGGCGCCAATGATATTGGTTGATTCTGTGAATTCTGAATGCGTTTTCTGTATCTGGAATTGATTGTGAGCAGGAGTTGCTTTGAAATTGGACCGAAACTCTGCGAAATTTGTACCGGACAGTGAGCGAGAATTTCGGTTCGGACTTGTGTGAACGATTTGGGAAGAAGCTTGATTCTGCGTTGGTGGAGTAGCGCGGACCCGTAGGAGCCAAGTTGTGCATTTCGGGTCGGGAGTCGGGATCTTCCGAGTGTTGGGCTGCGGGGCAGCGTTTCTGAGGTAAGGGCTTAATAGGTAAAATGTATGTTTGTTCCGTTTCAAGGCCCGGATGACCTTAGAGGCCCGGGTTCCTATTACGCTCTGTATATGTTTAATGAGTAATGATACTTACATTTATATTTATGTATTATTGTATGTTACATTACGTATCCGCACTGAAGGGGTGCCGACATTCTGCGTATCCGCACCGGGAGTGCCGATACTTCTGTTCTGTGTCCGCACTGAAGGGGTGCCGACATTCTGCGTATCCGCACCGGGAGTGCCGATACCATTACGTGACCTACGGCAGTTTGGGGCTCGCGACCCCGGCCCGGTACCGTGCTATCTGCTTGCATTACGACCGTATATTGACCTCTGCTTGAGGGCCGTTCTGAGTCGTTACGGCGGTTGGACCGCATATGTTGGATTCTGATTTACGTTATGCTTTATGTTCATATGTACATGCATATCTTTGTGATATTCTGTTTTGCGAGTTCGAGTTGTTGCCACAGGGCAAACTGCACTTTTACCTTAAGCCCTTACTGGGTCCTTTTGAGGACTCACCCTTTTATTTGTTTACCATCTTTCAGGCAGTCTGACAAGCAACCAGCGGAATAGAGATCCGCGGTGCTTCCGGACATTCTGGGTTCTCAGAAGAAGAGCGGTACCACGTGCGGGAATTCTTGAGCGAGAGGCTTCGATTCCGCACTTAGGTATATATTTACATATAGGATTTTGTTTAATGGCTCAGAGCTGAATCGCATGCATATAGATCAGATCATGGTTTTGTATATGTGTCTATATCTGGAATATCTCTGCTTTATCTGTCTTACATGTCGCGGCGAGCCCTGACTTGCTACGTCGGAATTGCTATATTATGGATTTGGTACTTGTGTTGTGGCGATGATTAAAATCCGAAATAACATAAACTGCTTGTGTGGTGAAAGTTGGATTATTCGTATACTTGCCTTGCATGAGTATTTAGGTTGCTAGTTGTTACTTGACGGTTTTGTTTGGAGCCCGATGCTCCGTTGCCACGCTTTCCGCCGTAATTCCTGTTTCCGACGTCGCGGCCGGCTCCGCCTCCGCAACCGGGCGGGGTGGCTGTGACAAGTTGGTATCAGAGCAGGTCGGGTCGGAATAACCCAAAAGGTAAAGTATGTTTGGTTTTGGGTATGGAATGTGAAAGGCAAGTATACAAGTCCGAGGGTGGACTTTTGGAGTAAGTTAAGTCTGTTCATGGTTAAGTACCTGCGGAAGATGACTTCGAAGTGCGAGCCACCGGTTCTACGCTTCGTGCAGGCGGTTACGTACGGAGACTGGCCACCTCCTTATTTGAACCGTTTCGGAATGGATGTGGAGCGTGGCGGTTCTTTGGAGCACTTTGAAAAATTTGAGGTACTACGATGAATCTTGGGTGATTTGTGTGGTGTTTACGTGTTATGAGCATGGTTTGGTTTTGTGGTTTAAAGTTGAATATTTGGTTGTGAGATTCTGAAAAGAATCTACTGCATCATGCATTGCATTACACTACAGAGCCTTAGAAAGCTGCTGCTAGCTTAGAGATTAGGAGTGACCGATTTTGTCTGGACTCTGTTTGGTCTGAAGCTGTCTCGAGTTGGATTCACACGCGTGGCGGTGTGTTTTGCGGCCGGAGGGAGGATTGTAATCCCACGCCTCAGAGATAGGGTTTGAACTTTGTTGGTTATGGGTTGAGTTGGCATATGGTTTGGAAATTTGGTTTGGGATAAGTTGTTTTTGGTTGGACTTGGTTTGCGGAATTGTGTACTACACGCGAATAGCGTGATTTGGTACGGGAGGGGCGGGACTGGGATCCCACACCTCCGTGGAATAGGATACGGGTTCAGCGTAACCCAGAGTCTGAACAACCACACTTACCGCCCCCGAGGCTTAGCTGTCGTAGGGACCCCTCTCTGATTTGGTATTACCGCCAGCCTAGCTGGTTCAGGGGCGGCAGTAGGCAGGGGAAAATCTGTTTATGCCACGGTAAGGGCATTTTGATCAGGGTGGTGATAGTAAGACTTAAGCCACCGCTCGCCATAGTTGTGGGATCGGTAAGTGAGTGACTCTGACAAGGGTAGTCACTACGACACCTAGACTTCTCGTCGGTCCCATTAACGACGAGGAGATCTGGGGCACCCGATCTGGCGAGGTCGGACGTTTGGAGAGGTTTTAGAGTTTGAACCCCCCGAGGTTCAATGACCGAGAAGAGTGCAGGGTAGTAGAGATTTGGTTTGCAAGAGTTGACAAACTCCTGGAGGAGGCTATTACGAGTCGGTTGGCCGGCCAACGGCTACTCGATCGATTGCTTCCAGATTACGAACCGGAGTTCGGATTGACCCGATATCTGATTTCTAGTGTCTGGCAGATTATCTAGGACATTTCCGCGGAAAATATTTTTGGGGCGGGGGTTGCCGTAGGACGATTTTCGGGGATACTGGGCGGAGAAACGGCTCCCGGGAGTGACCCGGGACTCAGATTTGCAGTTTTGAGGAAGATCTGGAGTCAGGGATATAATTTACATTTTTCTGTGAAGAAAAATGTTCTGGGTCGGAAATTACGGTTTTGGGCAGTTTAGTAGTGGTAGAGAGGGAGCACCACCGGCACGATCTTATCCGATTTGTAGTAGGTATCATTCCGGTTGAATTTGTTACCGGCAGGAGGGCCGATGTTTATGTTGCAGGTCTGACACTCACTGGGTACGGGATTGCCCTCTGAGTGTAAGGCAGGGTACTTTATTTCTGAATGAGGTGTCGATTCATGCATTATTTAATACGGGAGCATCTGTTTCCATTGTAACACAGAAAGGTGTTACATCTCTGCATCTGTCTGTTAGTACTTTGCCTCAAACGCATTTAGTAAAAACTGCTGGGAGTCAGTTTCTGTTTTCCAATGGGATGGTTCGGGGTTGTACTATATCGTAGGCGGGCATCGAGATAGTATCGGACTTGTTGGTTACGGACACGCCGAACTATGATGTTATTCTTGGGATGGATTGGCTATCCAAGAATTACATGCACATTGATTGTGCAGCCCGTACCATTATGGTTTTACGGAGAGGTACTACCTCTCACGACTCCGGCTGGTTTGACTATCGCACGGCGCAGTGCAGGTGTTGCGGATTACGGATCATCTGTCGATAGTTGGTGTAGGGAATGCTATGATCTGAATGAAGCTGGTATTAGGTTGAAGTTGGATGGTTTATCGTTGGTTCGAGATTTTCCGCGGGTATTTCCGGAGGAGTTGCCGGATTACCATAAGAGCGGGAATTGTGTTTAACATCCACTTGCGGTCAGTCTTGCTCGATATCTATTCCTCCTTATCGGGTGCCTATTTCGAGATGCGGGAGTAGAAGAAGTAAGCTGGAGGAATTACAGCAAAGAGTTTCGTCCGACCGAGCACTTGGCGTGGGGTGCTCTGGTATTGTTTGTTAAGAAGAATGATGGGACACTCTTACTTTGTATTGATTACAGGCGGTTGAATGCTCTTATTGGGAAGAATAAGTATCCGTTACCGAGGATTAACGATCTTTTTGATCAACTTCGGGGTTTGAGGGTTTTCTCAAGATTGATCTCTGATCTGGGTATTTTCAGCTTAGGGTGAAGGTAGAGGACATACCTAAGACTGCTTTTCGCACCCGGTTTGGATATTTTGAGTTTACAGTCATACCGTTCGGGCTGACCAATGTTCCGGTGGCATTCATGGATCGATGCATCGGGTGTTCCATTGTACTTGGACTCATTTACGGTGGTCTTTATTAATGATATTGATATATTCTCGGGATGAGGACTCGCATCGGGAGCATCGAGGTAGTTCTGAGACACTTTGGGAACATCAGCTTTATGCTAAATTCTCAAAGTGTGAGTTCTGAATTCGGAAGTCACTTTTATGGGACACACTATATCTCGAGCATGGTGCATGCAGTGGATCCGAGAGAAGGTGAGGGCGGTTCGGGATTGGAAACAACTTACCACGGCACGGGAGATCAAGAGCTCCCTGGGGTTAGCAGGATTTCTATCGGAGGTTTGTACGGGGACTTTCTATTCTGGCATCTCCGCTTACGCAGTTGACCAGGAAGGGCCAACGATTTATCTGGTCTGATATGTGTGGGCAGAATTTTCAGGAGTTGAAACGGCAGTCGACTAACGCTCCGATTCGACTCTTCCGCATCCGAACTTACCGTATGTGATTTATTCGGATGCTTCCACATCCGATTTGGGGTGTGTTGGCGCAGAGTGTTTTGTGGTAGCTTATGGGTCGAGGCAGCTGCGACCGCATGAGCTGAACTGACTGACACATGATCTGGAGTTGGCTATAGTAAATTATTCGCTGAAACATTGGAAGTAATATCTGTTTGGCAATAAATTTCAGATTCTTACCGACCATAAGAGTCTGAAATATCTGTTTACGCAAAAGGAGCTTAATTTGAGGCATTGCAGATGGCTCGAATACATTAAGGACTATGGTTGTTGTATCGAGTACATCTCTGGTAAGGGCAACACGGTTACCGATGCACTGAGCAGGAAGTATACCGGGTTGGTTAAGGGAGGAAATGTTGGGGACTGGTCCGAGGAGAGAGATTTGACTTGCCTTTGGTACAGGTGGCAACTCTGGGAGCGTACTCCGGGGTATACACTTACTACATATTCTGAGTGGCTTGACAGGATGCGCGAAGCGCAAAGTAGAGATCTGGTATTGAAGAAGTTATCTGGGGAAGATAAGGGTTTATTTGTTACCGACGTTTCAGTATAGGCAGGGATTACTATACTTCCGAGATCGCCTTTATGTACCAGAGGATCAGGAGTTCTGGAATGAGATTTTCGAGGAGGCACACTCGAGTAGTTTGAGCATCAGAAACCGGCAGGACATGCAGACTTTGCCCATTCCAGTCTGGAAGTGGGGTAATGTTACTTTGGACTTTCTGACTGCACTGCCCCTGACACGGTCTCGCCATGGTGCTATCTGGGTTTTTGTGGATCGGCTGACAAAGTGCGTACACTTTCTGCCTATTCGGGTCATAGACCCTCTGGAGAAGCTTGCCGGCTTTACATCGGGGAAGATTATGCGTTTGCATGGAGCACCGAGACTCCATTGAATCGACCGTGATCCGCGTTTTACAAAGACGGTTCGGATTGCTTTTCATGAAGCGGCGGGCACGCGACTCCATCATGTGCAGCTTATCACCCAGACGGATGGGTAGTCGGAGCGGGTGATTCGGATATTGGAAGATATGTTGCGAATCTGTACTTTGGATTTTGGAGGAGATTGAGACCAGCGATTACTTTGATAGAGTTCTCATACAACAATTGTTTTGGACTACGTTTGACATGATACCATTTGAGGCGTTATGCGGGAGGAGGTGTATGACACCATCTTGTTGGACAGATGTGTCGATGGGGTTAAGGCTGGGACCCGAGCTTTTGAGGAGACTACGGCGAAGATCAGTTGTTATAGGCGCGGATTAAAACCGCGACATTGCACCTGCTTATACGAACCGCCGCCGTAGAGCTCTTGAATCTGAGTTTGGTAATAGAATTTGACTGGAGGTAGCACCGTTCAGAGGAACAGTAAGATTTGATAGGCGGGGCGAGTTACCCCGAATTATATCGGTTATCATGAGTTTCCAGAGTAAGTTGTTAGGTTGGCCTTACCCCCCCCAACTATTTCTGTTTTACGTGATGTCTTCCAGGATAGCCTGTTGTGGGTCGGTTAGATTTAGGTTCGGTACTGTCTGGGGTTGTCTGGTAGAAATACCGGCAAGCGACTCGGGTGCAATAAGGTGCACCGGAGGGTGGGACGCCGTGAGGCTCTGTATGGTAGTCTAAACTACCACTCCCGCCGCACTGCGGTGGTCCGATTGTTGCAGGTTAGAGGAAATGTTATATCTTGGTTGGTAGCGACACTGTCTGGTTGGTTGAGCTACTCTTGGAGGACCAAGAGTTCTAAGGGGGAGAATGTTACGGTCACCCCGAGCGGGTTGCGGCAGGGTGACCCGGGGCTCCGGTTTTGGCCTGCGGGTCACGTTTTTCGGCGTTCAGACGGCTTCCGAGCCCTATCCGAGTATCATTTTGGCGAACCCTTCCGTATTTGAGGTCGTGTGGGTCCCCCGGACGTTTCCGCCGAAAATATTTTTCTGGCGCCGGGGGGTTGTCGGGGTCGCCTCGAGACGTACAGCGGGCTCGGTAGCACTCTCGAGACCTCAGTTTGGGAAGCCGTTTGCAGTTTTGGAATCGTGGAAACGTCCCGGAGGTGGTGGTGGAGTTTAATGCTTGAGGCGGGACGTTCGGTTCCGGGCGACTTCCGGGGCTCGGGACGGGAATCCCGGGGCTCGGGATGGAAATTTTCTGACGGCTTTGGGGTAAGTTGTGTTTGGATTTAAGATGGAATTTATGGGAATTTTTATAGAATTTTGGAGTGACGGAATTTCGGTTCAGGTTCTCACGCTCGCACGTCGGGTTTTGGTTCGGGTTCAGCGAGCTCGGTAGGACACTCCGGAAAGGCAAATGAATTTCTGAAAAATGTTCTGTGCATGTTATAATATTCTGAAGATTGTGTCCAAGTTTCGTTAATTTTGGAATCCGGTAATTATTTTTGGGCAAAAAGAATTGGAACTTTCGGAAAATTGGGGGTTAATTTGCAATGGGGTGCAAATTTAATAATATTCAGCATGGGCAGCAGCAGCCTTGAGTCGGCAGCAGCAGCAAGGGGAGGACACTTGTCCAATTATTATTAAGTTGGAAAAGAAATGATAAGTATAAGAGGGATAATTGCTTCATGGAAAAAAAAAAACATATCATTTTCTTCTTCTTCCTTCTTCTACTTCTCTGCCGCCATTCTTAGAGCTTCAAGCTCCAACAACTGAACTTTGCCATTTCTCGAGGAATCTTTGAGGTAAGCATGCTAAAACGATCATTGTGTTGTGTAAGTGAATAATCTGAGGTCGGTTTGTGAAGGTTACGCCGGTTTGTAAACCGTGAGCTGAAATTTGGAAGTGATTATGGAATCACAAGGTTTGTTTGATTTCTTTGTTTATAAACGTTCACGGCATCTTCTTTTGCATGTTTTATAACAGGAGCGTAGGAAGAAACGCGAAAGAGGTGGTGACGAATTGCGTCTGAAAAATATGGTGTAAAATCCAAAGGTGGATTCAAATAAAGGTAAGGATATATTTGTGATCAGAGCGAAGTTCTGATTCTGTTGGTGTAATTGGTTTTGTCAGAAAAGGCTCGGTGTGAAAGCCGTTTTTCCCGGCTCGAGCCTCGGTTTTGGCGCCAATGATATTGGTTGATTCTGTGAATTCTGAATGCGTTTTATGTATCTGTTTTTGATTGTGTACATGTAGTTTCTTTGAAATTGGACCGAAACTCTGCCGAAATTTGTACCGGGACAGCTGAACGAGAATTTCGGTTCGGACTTGTGTGTACGATTTGGGAAGAAGCTTGATTCTGCGTTGGTGGAGTAGCGCGGACCCGTAGGAGCCAAGTTGTGCATTTCGGGTCGGGAGTTGGGATCTTCCGTGTTGGGCTGCGGGCGGCGTTTACGAGGTAAGGGCTTAATTTTGTAAAATGTATGTTTGTTCCGTTTCAAGGCCCGGATGAACTTAGAGGCCCGGGTTCCTATTCTGCTCTGTATATGTTTAACGAGTAATGATACTTGTTTATATTTATGTATTATTGTATGTTCTGCTACGTGTCCGCCTTTGAAGGGGTGCCGACATTCGCGTATCCGCACCAGGAGTGCCGATACTTGCATTACGTGTCCGCACCGAAGGGGTGCCGACATTCTGCGTATCCGCACCGAGTGCCGATACTTACGTTACGTGACCTACGGCGGTTTGGGGCTCGCGACCCGGCCCGGTACCGTGCTATACATTCATTACGACCAGTATATTCGACCTCTGCCGAGGGTCGCCGTTCTGGTCGCTTGGCGGTTGGACCGCATATGTTGGATTCTGATTTACGTTATGCCTTATGTTCATATGTACATGCATATCTTTGTGATATTCTTTTGCGAGTTCGGAGTTGTTGCCACAGGCAAACCGCACTTTTACCTTAAGCCCTTACTCGGGTCCTTTTGAGGACTCACCCTTTTATTTGTTTACCATCTTTCAGTGCGATCGACAAGCAACCAGCGGAATAGAGATCCGCGGTGCTTCCGGACATTCTGGGTTCTGTAGCAGCAGCAGTACCACGTGCGGGAATTCTTGAGCGAGAGGCTTCTGATTCCGCACTTAGGTATATATTTACATATAGGATTTTGTTTAATGGCTCAGAGTCAGAATCGCATGCATATAGATCGATCATGGTTTTGTATATGTGTCTATATCTGGAATATCTCCTGCTTTATCTGTCTTCTGTGTCGCGGGCGGAGCCCTGACTTGCTTACGTCGGAATTGCTATATTATGGATTTGGTACTTGTGTTGTGGCGATGATTGAAATGGGATATACCATGAACTGCTTGTGTGGTGAAAGTTGGATTATTCGTATACTTGCCTTGCATGAGTATTTAGGTTGCTAGTTGTTACTTGACGGTTTTGTTTGGAGCCCGATGCTCCGTTGCCACGCTTTCCGCCGTAATTCCTGTTTCCGACGTCGCGGCCGGCTCCGCCTCCGCAACCGGGCGGGGTGGCTGTGACATTGGGACAGCTCTTGGGCCCTCCCCTAATTAGGCTCCAAAACGCCACAATACCAAGTGGGCTCAATGTCTATAGGGATGTTTCCTTCCAAAACGGAGCACGGGGGCCCACCCATCCTCCGTATGGGGAGGACATACTTGATATATATGGGCCACCCATACTGTATTGTCAAATGAAAACGCCATATGGGCGCGTCCCACCACAGCCGACCTCGTAATTACGGAGGGCCCTCTTACCGATAAGGGCGCCGCGTATAAATCCGTTAGTCATGAAACGTTTGTCGCCTCCTCAAGGTAGCCGTTACACTAGTTATGACATTAAGCCAAAGGAGAGGAGTAACTCCACAATAACTCCACGATTATTACACCATTAAATACGCCGTCATCCCAATTATGGACACATTTATGGAGATTCTCCAAAGATTTAAGACCCCATAACGGGACCTAGCACCACCCTATATATTGGGTGGTGCCGCCTCAAATAAGGTAACTACTACACACCCACACTCCTCTTCTCCCTCTCGCACCCGAAAGTGTCTTTTATCTTGTCTTTCCAGTGTCGGAGCCTGCTTTTCGGTTGTCGGAGAATCCTTGATCACGGAGGTTACTCTTTGGCTATCACTAACATATAATGTTTTTCCCCATATCAATGGGTTTAGAGGAAAATGTCTAATTAGTCTTAAAATTTTTAAGGTTTGTACTTGAACCGTAGGACTAAACGTTTAAGCCGTTACTGGGTTGTAGTCCTAAAACGCAAGGTAGGGACGGAATAGTGACGTGGATGACTGACGGTGTTAATTTAAAAAAAAAAAACGCTGACAGATCATCAAAACGACGTCGTTTTGATGTTTATATCAGAAACGAAGAAGAAGAGGCGTATTCGTATTTGGCGACGTCCAGGCACCAGAAGCCGGAGACGAATATTGAATCTAATAGTTCCGCCGGCGGCAAGAGACGGCTTTGGGACATCGTGGTGGTGGCTTCGATCGCAGTCGGCATCCGGTTCGGGTGGGCCCTGCAACTGTCACTCCTTACTCCTTACGTCCAGACCTTAGGGGTCCCACACACTTGGGCTGCTTTCATGTGGCTCTGCGGCCCCATCTCCGGCCTAATCGTCCAGCCCATCGTCGGCTACTTCAGCGACCACAACACCTCCCGCTTGCCGCCGCCGCCCGTTCATCTGCGGCGGCGCGCATTCATGGTCATCGCGGTATTCTGATCGGCCGCGAAGGACATCGGGTACCGCGGCGGCGATTCTCTCGATCGGCCGACCAAGCCTCACACCGTCGCCATATTCGTCTCCGGCTTACGGTGCCTAGACGCCGCCAAATACGAATACGCCTCTGCTTCTTCGCTTCGATATAAGCATCAAAAGCAGCGTCGTTTTGATGATCTGTCATCGTTTTTAAATTAACACCGCCGATCATCCACCCGTCCGCCACCTTGCGTTTTGGACTACAACCCGATATGGCTTAGACGTTTAGTCCTACTGATTCGAAGTATAATAGTTTTAGGACTACATTTCGAAAACCTTAAAAATTTTAGGACTAGTTAGGCATTTTTCTCATGGGTTTAGTGGTACAAAATGAACTAGTAGGGGCATGGACAGGTGGAGTAATCTCATCACCATGAAGACCATTGTTCCGATCAAGAAGAGAATGCTCCTGAAAAGAATAATTACAAAATCCAGAGATATAGTATAGATTATATTCGAGAGCTTACTTGTCAAAATAAATGAAGTCTTTCAATGATTTTTTAGTATGCTTGGGAAAGCTGATCTATTATGTGATTTATCTCCCTTGAACTGAATTTGACCTCCCTCACTCACAATTGAATTAGCAATGACCTGTAATCACATACAATTCCATGTAAGAATGATGGAATAAATGAAATTCCATTAATAATATCACATAAACTCTTACGATCAGACTCAACTATTAAGTCAATATTGTTAATCAAATTACTAATCTTTAAGCCTACCAGCAATGCCCAAGATTTAGTACAAGGACATCACAAGTTTCTAATTTTTCCACAAATTATATTCCAACAATTCTAGCTAAAACTTTATTTTTATTGGCAAAAATGTTACCAAACACATTTTTATTCCAAACACGTACAATATCAGCTAGTTGCAATAAGTCATCGTGCATATTTTGTGTGGACGACCAATTTTCTAGACAAATCACTAAAAATCAGCATGATGCATCCAAGAAATCTCAATTCTAAAAGGACAATAACCAATTTTGTCAACTTTAAAGTTCAAATCAGCTAGTAATTAGGGACAATGATCACAATTGTCACTAGCCAAATGAAAATTAGTAGTTGCATCAGAAATAGACAACTCCAATTAGAGTTAACAACACATTTGTTCAATCCATCTCTAATAGCATGCATCGCTTTCTAGCAATTAGTCCAAATAAATTCCGAGCCATTAAAACCCATATCAAATAAGCCACAATCATTCAAACAATCATGAAATAATTAAGCTTGCTCTTTTGAAATTCAGATTACGGTCACCTAACTTTTTGCGATGGTAGAACAGTTCATTAAAGTTCCAAACACCAAACCATGGACCGGAGAAATTGTTGGCAATCAATTTCAATTCAATCCACAAAACCAAATACATGACCACCTACACAAAACCAAGATTCTCGCTAATGTCAGAGGCTCTTCACAAACCACAGATTTCTTTCTACTCGTATTTTCTGGGGCAAACAAATACATGACCACCTACAAACAAACAAGTAACTTTCAAACCAAAAGTTGAAATTTGCCTTTAAGAATCTCATTTTTAAATTAAAAAAAAATCTGCTAAAATAAAATAGTCAAAAGAGAAGCATATATTAGTTGTTCAGTCAGTCAGTTCGGCCAACAAGTACGTTTGGTTTTGAATCAGAAGCTCTGAACCTTTTGACCTTGGAAATGCTAAAATCCACAGCTAATAAAACATCACCTTTTAGATGCCCGGCCGGCCGGCGCTTCCTTCATGACTCCTTCCTTCCTCAGACAGACACACACACAATGCTCATCTAACAGAACAGAGCGTCTTATCATTCCGACCAAATTAACAATGTTCTGTCTCCAAAACTCAATCACGTTTTCCATCCTTCTTCTTCTTCTTCTTATCAATCCCACATTTTCCCAGCAATCCTATGACACTTCTAGTTGCACCGCGGAATCTGAAGTCCCAGGTTCCAATTACATCTGCACCGCTGAAACTTATCCATGCCAAACTTTTGTCGTCTACAGAGCTCAAGCCAGCTTCCGCTCCACCTCCTCAATTTCATCCCTCTTCAACGTCACTACCACTCATCTCCTTGAGATCAACAAAATGACTGAGCCTCAAGCTAACAATCTCACGCTCGGTCGAGAAATCCTCATTCCTGTTAACTGTTCCTGCCCTGATAGGTTCTCCGAAGCAAATGTCGAGCATAATGTTTCGACTTTGGTGTCTTTTGATGTGGTTGCTTGTGAAGTGTTCGAAGGGTTGGCTAAAGCACAGAGCGTTGAAGACAAGAACTCGCGACTGGGGGTAGACAGCTCGGATTACGCGATGGTCAAGCTACCGATTCGGTGCGCTTGTCCTACAGCAGATCAGCGTGCTGGTGGTGTGGATTTTCTGGTGACGTATCCTGTAGTGGAAAACGATAACGCAGAGCTAATAGCAAGAAAATTTGAGTTAGCTGAGGAGATGATACGGAAGGCCAAC
Source organism: Stellera chamaejasme (assembly GCA_024586325.1). NCBI lineage: Eukaryota > Viridiplantae > Streptophyta > Magnoliopsida > Malvales > Thymelaeaceae > Stellera > Stellera chamaejasme. The sequence continues at coordinate 2,649,755 of CM044982.1, read as the reverse complement.
AAGCTACCACCAACTCCAACCATTTACCCTGGCACAACGCTGCTTATACCGGTGAGAGATAATCCGGTTGTGAATTGGGAAATCGGCTTCTCCAGCCCAGCTCCTATACCTGTGATTCCTGTTAACAATGTCACACAAAAGACAAGGTCAAGATTGATGGATTTGCTGCTCATTGGGGTTGGTGCTGTAGCACCAGCTTGTCTCCTAACTGCAGTTGCCTATTTCTCCGTTTCCTTGCGGAACAAGTTCCATCTTCTTAGGTTCCAACCATTAGCAGGCAGCAGCAGCTCAGGTTTGACAAACTTGTCACCTGCTTTTCTTGATGGAATGCTGAAACTGAAGCAGTCACTAGCAAGTTTCAGTTTGGCTGAGCTGATAGTTGCGACTCAAGGCTTCAGCGAAGCATCTAAGATCGGAACAACTGTTTTCAGAGGTGAATTTGGGGGTTCCAGCACAGTGATCAAGAAAATGGCCTCCAAGGAAGAAGCTCACAGAGTTCTCTACATACTGACCAAAGTTAATCATGTCAATATAGTGAAGGTAGAGGGCTGCTGCCTCGATCCTGAGCCTTATCTCATACTTGAATTTGCAGAACAGGGGAGCTTGAGGGAGTGCTTGGTGAACAAGAAAGTTGCAGAACAGTTTACTTGGGAGAGAAGAATCCGTATTGCTTTCGATCTTGCAGTTGTCCTGCACTACATACACTATTGCACAAAACCTTGTTTTGTTCACGGTAATCTCAAAAGTAGGCATGTTCTTGTCACAAAGGACTGGAGGGCCAAACTCTCCGGGTTCAGATTCACGAAAGCGGTCATTCTGGAGAAGGAAGAGATGGGAGATTCAAACCAGAATGAATTTGCTGTTGAAGAAGGGAATAAGGATGGTCCAGAGAGTTTTAAGGGTGATGTGTTTGCATTGGGTATGGTTCTGCTTGAGCTGATATCAGGTAAAGAGATGGGTTGGGATGATAAAATGCTCAAGGATTTTATGAGCTTTGAAGAAACAACAGGGCGGTGCAGAAAACTAGAGAGTTTAATTGATCCTGCTCTGGAGGGCAACTACCATTTAGGACAAGCTATGTTCTTGCTGTCCTTGGCCTGGGCTTGCCTTCACCAAATCCCGCATCAGAGGCCATCCATGAATGACGTTCTCAAGGCTGTCTCCAAATTGTTGTGATCTTGTATGCAAAGCAGCAAGTGTCCAATGTATTCTAAGCTGGGATAAGTATAACCTCTCTTAAAACCGGGTTAGCTTGTGCAATTCTACAGCATGTTTATAACAAATTCACCCTGTGAACCCTTGTAATCACTTACTCAAACGTATGATATACCAGCTGAGAGAAGCCCGTCGTCATATCACTTTCCCAAGACAGATTAGGTTAACACTTTTCCTCAAGTGGTAGAGTTCGTGTAAACTTGCAATTAGCTTCCAGTGTCAATGAAGATACAAGTATTTTCTTGGGAACCAAAGTTTACTTCTTTTTTGTTCTTCTTGAAAAATGTTTGAACTTCCTACTTATGTTGCAGCATCTAAAGCATTCTCATGAAAAACGAGGGCTGAGCACACACCGTCACCGAGCCTCTTTTGGAATGGTCTATTGCTATATTGCAACGACACAATTGATGCATAACATAACTTTCTTATAAAATCGTCAAAACAAAACATTAGTTGGCGAACGAATTACAATGACACTCTTTTCAGAAGATTATGATTCCATTATCAGAGCCCAACTGATCATCTATACAAAGCTGAGCTAGCGGTCAGAACAGTGTTAGCAATACAAGCAAGCAATCTAGTCAGCCACTGTTAGGGTTCTATATTAGTACAAGACATAGACACTCATCAACAGAGACAGCCCATGATGGTGGGGGTGACCTCTGCTCCACTTCTCAGCCACTGATATGAACCTCGATCCAAAGAATTCTCATAGGGTCGCTACACAACTCATCTCCTACCGTAACCTCTGTTAAAGAAAGGATGCTTAAGAGCTTCACGAGCTGTAAACCTGTCTGAAGGATCATACCGGAGCAACCCCTGTAACAGGTGAATTAGATCACCAGCTGAATGGTCCACACTCTGCATCACTATGTTCTGCAACCATTCCACAACAAAAATTACATCATCACGCAACGTTCTCCCCAGATGTCCACACAAATTAACCTGATGCTATTACAAGGCTGACACAAACCTGTAGGCGGTCGAGTTTAGTTACTGCCTTGATGCTTTCTCTTGAAGTAGCACCATCTGGCCAGTCAAGTCTACACCTTCTAACATACTTCTCAGCATGTCGGCTGAAAGTGGAAAGATTTAAATCAACCACCACTCACACAGAAGATTCGAACAGCATAAGCACTGATTACAGAGTGAAACTCACTCGGCTCTCTTCAACATGTGCTGAGGCAAAGGGCCTAAAACACGTTCCATCATAGCAAGATGCTCCAAGTTCTCATGGGTTTGGAACAATGCTTCACCCTAAATAAACATGTCAAAATCTAAGGAATAACAAGTTTACACCGATCTAATAATGGAGCAAGAGAGCACCAATAGACAAGTGAAAGTACCGTGCAAAGCTCCAACAAGATGCAACCAACACTCCAAACATCACAAGGAAAACTCCATCCAAGTCCTGTCACAGAATCCAAATTAAAACTAACTCCACTCTAAGCTTCCCAAGTAGTTCCATCCATTGCTACAAGAACCATACCAAGTATGACCTCGGGTGCACGGTAGTGACGTGTTGAGACAACATAACTCTGGCCCTGCCGATCATAAGTAGTGCTGCCAAAATCTATTACCTTAATAGCACTTGATTTTGGCACCCGTTTACAATATGAACTGCTTTTAGGTGATCGAAAAGACTGCAGTTGTAAAAGCAGAAAATGATAAAGACAACCAACTTGAAGGAAAAAGGATGAATAACTTAAAGATGCACTTTGAGAATAAATCAGGCGTCCTTTCATATATATACCTTGTAGTCAGGAACCTTAACATACTCTGAAGACACTAGGAGGATATTCTCAGGCTTCAGATCTGTATGTATGAGGCGCAAGTCATGCATAACTGCAAGCATAGAAGAAAGATAAAACATAAGCAATTACCAAACAAAAAGCTAAAATTATTAAAAGCTTTAGCCATTCACTGTCCATTAAATTTTTATGTCTTAAAGCCATTTGAGCATTATTCATTGCTCCAATTATATGCCAATTACAAAATGCATCTCCCTACACTATAAAGACTTAGAATGCATAAACAATAGAAGGAACTAGCTGCAGTAATTACTACACACATGCTACACATTCCAAAAGTTGTCTGCCCATCTCACGAACAAGATCAACAGGAAAGGAGCGATAATTGTTTTTCCGTAGAAAATCGTATAGACTTGGGCCAAGCTTCTCAAAGACCTGTGCACACCATTTAAATTCATCCAAAAGTTTTAACTCCCCAGATTGATTAAGAATCGGGGAAAACAATCCATTACCAAATCAATCATGTACTTACAATACAGATATGATTACGATAGTCAAACCAGTTCCGTAATTGCACACAACTGCAAAGAATCAACCAATTTAAAATTTTCCACAAAGATTAATAATGCATGTTAGTACAAGAAGCTGATGGATGCAACTCCATAAATGAAGCAAATTAAAGCCACTCACCGGCTGCCATCTTTATCATGTTTTCCCAGTTGTTGCAGCATCTCGATTTCTATCATAGCTGCTTCTCGATATTTTTTCACACCACGAACAATTTTTATGGCAACCATATCCTTCCTTTCTTTGTCCCAGCATTCTAAAACCTGGCCAAAAGTGCCTGCCAAGAAAACAAGAAGGTTAACACCAAACAAGATTTTTGAGAGAGAGAGAGAGAGAAGTAAATCATAGCTAATAGTTATGATTCACAAATTCATTACCTTCACCCATTTTGCTTTGAATCACATCTGCACACAATAATACTAAGTCAGAATACTGGAAGACAATAAAATGAAGTTCAACAATCAAATAACCATTGAACTTTTATTTCAAATTAATTTCAGAAAGTGCTTTAAAATTTCGAGAATGACCTATAAACATTAAAGAGATTCAGGTGTTTAGAGACTGGTCTAACAATTTTTAGTAACCAGAAATAGGCCCTTGAAAAGACAGACATCTAGTCTTATCATAATGATAGCAAAAGGATAATTACAGCGAGAGGTTAAATTATCTCCAAGCTCAAACATGAAATGCCCATCTTTGTCATCTTCACGCCATGGGGGTGACTGAGCTTCCTTTACAGACAGGGAGGTACTAAAATAGTCTGTGGGTGCTCTCAATGATGCAAAGCTTGTCAAAGTTCCCACCTCTTGTCCACACAAAATTCCTACCTGAGCCTACAAACAGCCAGGCATTCATGCACCACTAAGAGGTAAATAAAAAATTTCCTTGGCTAAATTCCTATCCTTGGTATGTTCATGTAAATTTACAACAATTTTTTGGAAAAAAAAATGTATGCCAACCAACAGGAAGCTACATCTAACCATAAAATCTATTGCTATATCGTTCAAAAGAAGATCCATGTTTGAAAACACAAAAAGCTCAAAAAAAAACTACTAAAAAAATAAAAATACGAAAGAGTGAAAAGCAGAAGAAGACACCTACCATGAACAAATAAATCGACTAGAAATATGAACTGGCAAACAGAGCCATCAATCGAGAGTTAAAAAAATCGTTCCATATAATATCATCAAAACAAAATTATCCGTCAAAACCAAATAGATCTGAAGAAACCCTAACCTGCGCAGCTTTCGAAACTACTCCAACCCGAAAGGTAAATTAAATATAGATTTCTGGATCAACTTGAAACCCTAGTTTTAAGAAAGCTTAGATCGAACAAAATCAAAACAGATAATACCTTTGGAACCTCAACCACGTCCCAGCCCAGGCGAGCCCTCTTCCTTGGACGCCGATCCAAGAACGTCAGAGGAATCTCGTTCACGCGCTCCATCTCCATGATTGCAAGAATTAGATCTGAAAATTTCACCAAGAGAGAAATATTGGCTCCGAAAAAGAAAAACACAACACGCCAAACCAGACGAGATTATGCTGTGCAAGCAGGTACGAGAAGGAGTTGCTAACCCTAATTTAAGCCAATGCTGGGGCGGTCATCAACCCTACACGTGGCGAACATCGGCGGACTGTAACCTAATTCTCGTTGGCATGACAAGTCTTCAATTACTATCTTGGCTTAATAGGGGTTTCAAAGTTGCAAATTGTGAGATGAATTTTTCCAAATCCACCTTTAGTTTTTTGGTGAATCACTTCTCAACTTCATATTTGGACATATGGTGAATATCTCAGAAGTGAAAATGAAAAAGAAGTGAATCACTTCAATTTGCTCACTTGTTCGGTGGACCCCACCCTGCAAATCCCTGCCTGCCTTGCGCAGCCCCTCTACCTCATCCACCTGCTGCTTGGAGGTGGGGCCCCCTGCGTGGAGGTGAGTTTTGAGTTGCTGTTTGAGGATCCGAAAAATTAGGATGAATTTTTAGTGAATGAATGATGTCAAATTTGGTGAAAATTTTTCCCCTCATCCCCAAGGTTTGAAACCCCCTAATGAAGTGAGCTCTATGAAGTTTCAATCTGTATTCATTTGACCCAGCTACCTTATAATCCGCTCAATTTGTCCATCCACGATCTACTCCTCTAATAGGGGGTTCAAACTTAGATCCACATGAATACTTTGTAAGATCGACATAACTACTTGATAATAGATCAACATGATAAGTTGTTTAGATCGACATCGTCAGATCCATATGACTATCTTGTTAGATCGACATACAAACTTGATTGATCAGCATAAAATGGTGATCAACATGATGAGTTGTTTAGATCGACATCACTATCTTGTTAGATCGACATGACTACCTAGTTAGATCGACATCACTACATTATCAGATCCACATGACTACTTTGTTAGATCCACATGACTACCTTGTTAGATCATCATCGGTTTTAAGGCTAGGGTTAGATATGGAAGTGTGTCAATTATATTGTGCACATATTTTTACGCACAACTTTGTGCGAAACTATGTGTGGACTGTCGTGCGTAGCGCACATATTTGTGATCCACCAGCGTTCAAAATAAACCTCAGGTCATCACAAATTATTCAAACCCAAGCAAAATTAAGCAACTCCTGCCCAAACCCAAGAAGAATTTGTACCGTCCAAAGCTGGGAAGAGACAATTGAGGGAGATCAAGCGCTAAAACGATGGAAAATGAAGTATAGGAAGTTTGAGAGCACCAGTGAATAACGAGGGGCTACTCACGTGAACAACTAAGTTCACTTTGTTCCTATTCGCTTGAGGTCCACATAGAAAACGGTGAATCATGAGCTCTACTTCACGTGAAAAAGGATGAACGAATAACTCAGTTTTTCACCTTAAAAAACTTAAGTTTGAAGCCCCCTATTGTTTGTTTAATGAAGGAAAAGTAGAGTTGCTAACTAGTTTATAAGGGGGAAATTATCAAAAAACCCCCTTGAGGTTTGACATAATCTCCACTTTACCATCGTATTTTCAGAATTCATCGAAAACCCCCCTGAGGTTTAACGAAATATACAATTACCCCCTAAAGGTTAACTTCTGTTACAATAACCATTAGATTTTAGGCTTAATTACAAAAGTTGGACCGTTACTTTTTAACCCTAACAATTTTACCCTTAACTATTTTATTTTACACATGGACCCTTTTAGTCTAATAAATTTACACCTAAAGTTAATATTTATACATTTTCACCCCCTTCTCCACTTATCCTCTCTGCCAAGCTATGCTACACCACCCCTTTGGCGTTGCCGCCTCCCCCAGCCTGTCGCAAGCCACTACAATCACAACCTCTCTCAACCCTTTTCACTAATAGACTCGTATCATGCCTAGCCATGAGCCTTGAATTATTAGATCGAGAAAGCTCCGCAAATCAACCCATTGCCATAATTCGCAAGTCCCTTGTGGTGAAACTGATGCAGATCGCTAGGGAGAGATTGCAGAAGGAGTTTTTTTCAAAGCCCGTCGATGAATCGAGCCTCCCTCATTCTTGATTCTATCTCGGCAAGATCGCAATGGAGGGCATTCGAATCGTGGATGATGCTAACCCTAAACGCACATCTTCTTATTCAGTTTCGAATGGAGTCCAGGACAATCGGAATTCAATGGCGAACAACAACTCTCCAACACACTTTCAGCCTTTCCGATTTCTTGTATTGTGAACCGCCAATCCTTCCCCCTGGCGGAGGCGAAGCTTACAGTCCACAACTTCATCACCAATTCGTGAAATAGAGGATGTGAGTCCATCGACGATGGCGACAAGTGGTGAGATTTGTTTCGGAGGGATCTCACGAAATGGGGCTGGGGAAAATGAAAGGTCTCTGGTGAGTAATGGAGGGCAAAGGGAGTGCAGCTTGAGGAGAGGAACATGGAGATCGAACTAGCAGGACTGGAGATGGTTGTTGAACTTTGAAGAAGGTTGTGGAGGGACTAAATGTAAAATAAATAGGCCAAGGGTATGATTGTTAAGATTAAAAAGTTTAGGGTTCAATTTTGTAACTAAACCAAAAATTCTAACAAAAATTAAACGGAAGTTAGGGTTTAGGGGTAATTTTATATTTCGTTAAAGGTCATGGGGGTTTTCGATAAATTCTGAAAATATAGGGTGCAAAGTGGAGATTATGCCAAACCTCATGGGGGTTTTTGATAATTTCCCCTATAATATCAATCATTTTTTAACACGGGTGTTTTAGAATCGAATTTCAACTTTTTGTGACGAAATCAGGAATTTAAGGTTGAGGGAGAGTCGACTGCTTAATACACATAAAGTCCATCAACTAATTCAAACGAGCCAATCAATCATCTACTTTTAGGTAGTTTGTCGTGATCTTCATCTTGGTTGAAATTTTCTTATTAGGTTGAGTTAATTTTGACAAAAAGTTACAAAATACTAGTAACTGTTTGAATTTTGGTAGGAGATTTGTGAAAGAAATTGGAGGGAAATTTGAAAAGTTGCTGATTTTTTACTTTTTTTTGTGCAAAAACACAACCTAAACAAAGCTAATAGTTTCATTTGATTGTTAACAATAACTAAGTTACTGGTACAATTTAAGCACGTATACAAAGTTAATAAGATAGTTAATCAAACCCCAGATTCAGTTTATAGGTAAGTATATTGTCAAATGGAAACATAAAGAACACAGCAAGTACCATCTTCTTAGACATTCACATTGTCTAGTTTACCTCTCTTTTATTTTACCTGATATACCCACTACACGATCTGGCATCCAGAGAATATTTTGACACAGAGAAATGAAGTCCAATAACAACATTACAGGGGAGCTTATTAACTGAAGCTCTGAATTCTTAAAAGTGTTCAAGGACATTGCAGCTTGCTTCTGAAGACATCAAGCTGATGCACCACCTTCTTCCAGCAACTGTTTCACCTTGGTGATATAATCACCCATTGCTTCCTCCTTAGATTTCCCTGTATAAAAAACGTGAGGCTAAGACGAAAAGGAATTTGGTATTTTGAAGCATCTCTAAATTTTTGAACTATAAATCAAATGACAACCTTCAACAGCCTTCCATGCATCCCACTTGGCTCTTTCCCTCATGTTGAACATTCCAGGGCGGCCTATGAACATACACGCAAACAAACAAAATTAAAACCTGGAAGATGTAAGGAGATCACTGGTGCTAATCTACTGAAAATCTGCGAAAGGAAAGGACACGGACGGACTAGTGTTCACAGGTCCAACAGTTGCCTGCTTGTACAGCCCATAAAGAATCAGTTTGCTCTCATTCGTTGTGGTCTCAGGAAGTTTCTTAGCTTTCTCTGCATGCTCCTCGAATTCTTCCTGCAAGGTGCCAACAAAGCATTTCCCATCACATGTAAATACAAACACTACAAATGAGTAGATCACAACATGCACAAGTTTTCATCAAAACTTCCATGGTCTGAGGGCACCAAAATATCCTCAATGTTAAATATGAGAAGAGGATAAAGTATATCGTGATTTCTCTAAGCCGGACATGGATTATTATAATTAGAGGCTTCACAAATCGACAGGAGAAGGACAGTCCAGGCAAAATACTACTACAGGCAACAGCTCGTGGATTTAAACAGTTCAAATTCCAAATGTAATCCTGCTAAGCTTACAGAAAGAGATGCAACTAGAGATGGTTTAATAGTTAAAACTTTCTTCCTTTTAATAAAAAGAACAATAGAACAGCAACAGTTAAAATTTTCTTCCTTTTTGAAGTAAAAGAACAATGCAACCACCAACATGCCGATAAGTTACAGCAATACGTCATGTTAAGTAAGGTGGCTGTATATCATTGAGTCGCAATTCCTCTCCAGGTCATTTTGATTTCAGTATAAACTAGAAAAGAATTCAAACACAAAGCAAATTTGATCTGAAGTACTTGGAGTTCTTTACTTCAGATTGTTAAAGCAATCACCAATGCAAGATCTTTGGGTACTTTGTGCAAGCTGGCAGTGAGATTAAAAATAGACCAGAGGAAACGTCTTGTCTTGAAACTTCCAAACGAAATGAAATCAGATATTGATTTGGCACAAAGCAGGACAATAATAAGGTTAGAAGGATTGCATCTCCAGCAGGGAGTGATAACTAATGATTTACAGCCAAAGAGTTGATCGCCAAATCATGATCAGCAGTAGTAAAAAAAAAAAAGAATCTTAAGAACAGATTATGAGAACTCGATAATATCCAGATCATAAATCATCTAAACAAACTATTTGAACTAAGATATACTACAAAGCATCATGAGGAAACATATACATTCAACACCAAAATAAAAAAGGAGGAAAATTTACTGACAAATATGGAAGAAACTTTCTGGAAAGCGATCTCTCCATAAAATAGGAGGAAACCAAAAAAGAACATCTACGAAAAACAATCCAATTGTCTCTATAATAAAACGTTGGATGAAAGTGATGTAATTCCAGGACCCATCAAAGGCCACCATCCAAAAACACAAATTTTTAGTCGGGAATTCAACAAAACCGGAACTTTTATTCGTAAACCAGATGAAGAAGCTTAATAAATGTCTCTAGTCTGAATCGAAGCACACAGAAGTAACGTCGTCATGGCCATACCTGCAAACCCATCTTTGCGCTACGATGCCTGCCTGTCCAGCTGCTGATAGCTTACGCCAACTATAATCAAGAGCCCAAGCCAGACGTAATTGTAGTAGTATATATTTATACAGATTAATTAATGCTAATTCGGGCGGAGTTTTCGAAAGTTGAGAAATTTGAGGGCTAAAACTCTGGAATTGACATATAAGATATAAGTAATAGTCAAGAAGCACCCAACACTTGTTATACAGAGCAAACAACTCAAGAAATCATTTCTTTCCTTCCTAGTGATTGCCTCAATGCCCCATCCTCAAAAGTGTCAATAATGTAATTAGGTACGTGATGATAACATTGATAGGGTGTATTATGTTACTCATTAGAAGCTTTAACACGTCCTTAAAAGAGAGAGAAAGTAGATCTTTAGTAAACACATCCAGAAAAAAGCAAGGAGCAGATGAAAAGGACAAGAGAGACAAGAAGCGGGACATGGAGGTCCTTTGTGAGAATTATCTGGATCCAGAGAAGCACAAAACTGTGAGGCCAATTTGGTCTCCTCACCAATTCCACTGTTTTGTGACCTGCCTCCAGCAGCAGAATTCTAACCCTCCCTCACTTCTTCCTCTGCCCATAAACCTCGCCTCCTCCTTATCCACCTTCTCCCCAAAAAGCCCAATCTCTCAAATGTCCGCTGCAATGTCCTCCAGCTTGAAGTTGTCGGCCATGGCAGAATTAACGTGCTTTCTCACGGTTCCTTCTCTCTTCAACAGCCCTTCAAAACCTCCATGTCTCCTACTCCCACCCCGACCACTCAGGTTTCGCCTCTCTTCGTCCGCTTCCTCGCGCGCCGTCGCTCTTGAATCCAGAATCCGTTTCCCTTCTTTCGCAACCTTCGTCGCCCAGACTTCGGATTGGGCTCAGCAGGAGGAGGATAGTACTATCACAATCGACGGGCAAGAGACCGAGACTGAGGCGGAAGAAGATGAACCAACATGGGAAAACCAAGAAAGCGATGGTGCGGAAGCCAGTTTGTCTGATTGGGAAGGTGAGGGAGAGGATGCTGGAACTGAAGAAGAGAGTGGAGTAGTCGAAGAAACTGAAGAAGAGTTTTCAGAGCCGCCGGAGGACGCCAAATTGTTTGTCGGGAATTTGCCGTATGATGTTGATAGCCAAAGTTTGGCCATGCTCTTCGAGAAAGCTGGAACTGTTGAGATTGCCGAGGTTAAGTTTCTTGCTTTGAGCCGTTAGAAATGACAGGCAAAAAAAAAAAAACTATTTTGTCTTTCTGATTGATGTTCTTTGTTACACAGGTTATTTATAATAGGGAAACGGATCAGAGTCGTGGATTCGGGTTTGTCACTATGAGTACGGTTGAGGAAGCTGAGAAAGCAGCAGAGTTGTTAAACGGTCATGTAAGTTTGTGTCAATTTGGTTCCTTTTGATGATGTTTGCTGTTGGTTTCATGGGATGTACTGACAGAAGAGCTTAAACAGAGAAGCATGTAGAAAAGTTAACCTATTTTGTTTCTGATGGTAGCCACTGACCTTCTAGTACTTTTGTGGTGGTGGCCTATTGTTGAACATTATTAATATTAATTTTTCCTGTTGTGTGGAAGCTATTTGTGTGGATGACATCATAGTTTACCAGGCTACATAATGCTGTATCCTCATAGCCATTTCATAGATAGGTGCACTGAGCACTGGAGTAGCAGAAATACTGTAGTATAAGCATGCTAAATCTGATAATGGAATTGGCTAGGTGCTGATTGAAATGTAATTCGTGATGACTCTGTCCTTGATGGTCTAGATAAGTCTTAAAATGAACGCTATTTCTAGCCACTGATTATTTGAGCACCAAAATCTCAATGGAATGTAGAGAAGTTTCATCTTGGATAGATATGGAAAAGAATATGCATGTAACCTTCTTGTTTTACTATACATTTCCACTGGGTCTTTTATTGGTTCACTCATTTTAACTATAGTTTTCATTTTCCATGTGATAATTGCACTTAATGTAAGTCTTAATTTTTCCCCTCGTGTAAGAGACAATGGAAAGATGGCAGTGAAACCAAAACTAGCATTTCACTCTTAAAAGTATGATCTTTAGCCTAGTTTTCCTGAAAATTTTGACAAAGGAGCTTGTAGAAAGAAGTAAAGCACTTGGTCACACTTTCCAGAGGAAACCTACCCTTAATAATATTGTGAAATACATTGAAATATAATTTGCATTTGCAAAACATGGTAAAAGTTGTTTGGAAGCTTCACCTACTCTCTGAGTGGTGACTATTCTTGTTACAAAGTGATTTTCCAGTACTGCAGCTCTTGAGTTTTTAGTTTGCCACTTTTAAGGAGTTTGTATCTGAGAATGCGTATAAGGGTTATACAAGAGAATGCTATGTTGATATATAGGTATTTGAAATTACTATATTGTTCACTCGCATTGATCTTTCATCTTGAACCTCGATTTTCTATTTAATTTGTCTTTTTTACCTGTGATCTTTATTTTTTAGAGTACTAAAAAACAGTATGTTTTGGCCTCAACTATGTCTGTGATCTTTTTGTTTTGACGTGTATCTAACGAAGTGTATCATATCATCATTTTGTTTGTGTAACTATGTGTTTTAATGCTTATACATGAATATTTTTGTATCTGCGTTCTCCATCTTTAAACCTTGTGATGATTATGAAGGGTAACTCTGTTTCATTGATGTTTCTTTCTTTCTTTTTTTCTTACGCACATACAACAGGACATAAATGGAAGGCTTCTTACTGTAAACAAGGCTTCTCCTAGAGGATCAAGGGTAGAGCGCCCTCCTCGTTCTTTTGAACCTTCATTCAGAATCTACGTCGGTAACCTTCCATGGGATGTGGACAATGGGAGACTGGAGCAGGTATTCAGTGAGCATGGCAAGGTTGTTGAGGCTCGTGTCGTCTATGACAGGGAGTCAGGCCGGTCACGCGGTTTTGGTTTCGTTACAATGGCCTCGGAAACAGAACTGAATGATGCCATTGCTGCCATGGATGGCCAGGTAACATAGGAACTCGTTAGGGGTAAAGAAGATGGCATTTTTTTGGAGGTGTGTGCTGACATATTTTGCTCTTGTTATGATATGCAGACTATGGATGGTAGAGCACTTAGAGTGAATGTTGCGGAGCAAAGACCAAGGCGCTCCTTTTGAAAAAGCGGCTTACTTTCCTCTTCCATCTTCTTGAATTGTCTGTCTTGTCCTCCTATGTTCATCTCCCAAAGAGCTTCTCTTTTGTTCACTCAAAAAACTCACTTGTATCTCTGATAGCAATACTTGATCCCCTGGAGTTTTTGTCAATTTTCGGCATATTTGTTGAATGGTCTACTCTATAAGGTGAATTTTGTTAATTTTACATTGAATTTCTCTAAGAGTGATTTATCTTGTCATATTCAAGGTCTTAAGTTGAGACATTGAACATAGTTCATCAATAGATATGGAAGTTCGATTGATGTAAACAAGTTGGAGCCATAGTAATCATTAGTAACAAAGGACATTCTTGCAATGTACTAACCCAACCAATGCTTACATCTGATGGTTAGGGCTTATAGCACTATAAGTGTGCGATCTTGAAAATGGTACTATAGCAACAAAATACATAATTACTATTGAGGTTCAAGTTCAATGTCCCGTTCCCTACTCTCCCACTTGGCATTCCTCACGTACCAATAACAATGATCTCCATGCCATCTTGAGAATGGTACAACAAAAATCTTGTAGCAGACCAATGTTTCATAAGTTTTGATGGTGCCCATCTGCGTTTTGGTAAAAAGAAAGTCAGATATAACTAAACAGACATCAATTTCTGAAAAATCTCACCATAAAATGAAATGAGCAAGTCAAAGCAACTCAATTTTTTGAAAAAATAAAATAAAAAACCAAGAGACTAGGACCACACATTCTCATCTTTATACCCCCTTCAATTTGAATTTTTCTCATGAAAAAGCTACCCATTCGTAGTACTTCGCAACATTTTTCAAAAGTCGATGATGCTATTTCAACAATATTATATTCTCTCCGTTCCAGAAAAATAGTCACGTTTTTTTAACATTTAATCTATGATTTTTTTTCTTACACCTTAACTTATAAATTGTATAAATTTATATCCAATTAAAAATTTAATGTGACTTATTTCTAAATATATTTTTCAAGATTTTTTTTAACAAATTATTCTTAATGAAAATTTGAATCAAACACAAGTACAAAAGTCAAACGTGGCTATTATTGTGGGACGGAGGTAGTAGTACCTATTTTTGTGTGCTTTTGTGTAGGGTACCTGCAAACAAAGGCTTGACTGGTTAAAGCAACATTATGGGGTTTCAAACTTAAATTTTTTCGGGTGAACAACTGACTTTTTCGCCCATTCTTCACGTGAGTAAAACCGCGTGATTTACCGTTTTCTACGCGAACCTCAAGCGAATAGGACCAAAGTGAATTTAGTTGTTCACGTGAGTAACCCCTCGTTATTCATTTGAAGTTGTGCGCTGCGCACGACAATCCGCAAATAGTTTCGCACAAAGTTGTGTGTGATGTGCGCACAAATAAGTGCACAATATAATTGACACACTTCCATTTTATGCTGATCTATCTAGGTAATGATGTCGATCTAACAAAGTAGTCGTGTCGATCTAACAAGACAGTGATGCCGATCTAAACAACTCATCATGATGATCACCATTTTATGCTGATCAATCAAGTATGTATGTCAATCTAACAAGGTCGATCTATACAACTCATTATGTTGATCATCATTTTATGCTGATCAATCAAGTATATATATCGATCTAACAATGTAGTGATGTGGATATAACAAAGTTGTGTGCGGCACACAGATGTGCGCACAAATAAGTGCACAATATAATTGACACACTTCCATTTTATGCTGATCTAACTAGGTAGTGATGTCGATCTAAACAACTCATCATGTTGATCACCATTTTATGTTGATCAATTATGTATATCGATCTAACAAGGTAATGATGTCGATCTAACTAGGTAGTGATGTCGATCTAAACAACTCATCATACTGATCATCATTTTATGCTGATCAATCAAGTATCTAAACAAGTTATGCGCCGAATTCACACCCAGCCCCCTTCAATGTCACGGGCTCTTCAAATTTGGACCCACATTACTCACTTTTCTCACTCACCTCTCAAACCCTTAGTTATTATGTGAAAAACTCATCCCTCAATTTCTAAGTTTGAAACCCCTATTGTTCTTTAGTTCATTATTGTTCAAGCTGCATGTTAGCATGACTTGGTACAAACAAAACAAAACAAAATAAAATAGAGCCTTTAACAAAATCTATGGTGGCTTCATCTTACAAGCAACACCAAGAATTGGTAAAGAAGGATGTCAGTTAAACCAGATTAGCCTTTTTGTTTTCGCTACTCTGACAAAAGTCTATACTAAAAAACCTGCTAGACTCACCTTATATTGTGCTCTGAACCGTGAAATCTTCCCTCGAATGAGTTAAGAGATCAAAAACCCGGGGTAATCATTCCAGAACTGTGAGCCCATTACTTACCTACAAAGAAAAAAAACAGGCTGACAGATGTTTTATCTTTTCTGAAAGAAACAAAGAAGGCTTACAGATCAATACTAGTTTACCTATCATTTGTTAGATGAGACTTCTGACCATGTACAGGTGCTGCAACTAAATCCTGGAAAATGATCTTCTATCAGGCAAAACGCTAAAATTGGTAAAGAATAGCTACTCCTCCAATTGGGAAACGGTAATCATCAAGGACCAACCATTCAGTTTCGCTGTAAAACCTCCAACATTCTATTTATATCCTACTTGTAGCATCAGATGGCGATAGCTGCGACCGCGTATAATTCGCTGCCATAGAAACCGAATTGAGTGCTTGTAACTCAATGCCATCCTCTCCAAGACAAGCCTGTGATTAGCAAGAGCGGATGTCAAAATGTGACATGTATATGACATAAATTCCAGAATTTATATGCACAGGCACACTTACCATCTTGCAAGACACCTCTGAATACCTCTGGAGACGGGGCGGATAAAGGATGGATCCCGCTGTGCATACAGCAACCCAACCTAGACAATTCAAATAGATAAATAGTAATTACTTTTTCCACCTTTATCGGGAAATCCCTACTTTATGACTAACAGGATGGACATGAAGCCACATCAAGCTATCCACTTTATATTTACCCTCGAGCTTTATACATCATGAATATAGCAGAGATTTACACAACGGACTATTGGAGGCCAAAAAATGACGAACAAAGATGAGAAGCGAATGAACCTTGTAAATTTTCAATTGCATATCATGGAAAAGAATTGGCACCATAAATTGTTCAGAATGCAGAAAAATAACAGGAAAACAGAGAATACGAAAGCATCTAGAGACCAAAATGATGGTTACATACCTCCAACAATGCCAAAGCAGCCGGATCCTCAAAGATTTCAAGGCTGTAGTCACCTAGATAATTGACCTGCATGATATTGAATAAACTGCCATAAAATTTGCTTGAGGACCAGTGTAAATGCCAGATAACAAAGTAACAAAACTTAAAAACAACCAGCATACCAAATAACTTGCAAGTTATAAAGAAAAAGAAGCTCAACTAATACCTTCGATTGAGAGTTAAAAGCTTATGCAGAAAAAAAACTCACTTTCTGGGCCATGTTTACTTGGATGCATTGCTTTAGATTCACTATACTAAATTCCATGGCGCAGCTCACTCTGGTTATAAAGTAAACTACTATAATCTAATCAAATGAACGCAATACAAGCCAATAAGTTGAGGAAGCTCTTTGTCTGTATGTGTTTGACTGCATTTAGTTCAGTGGACAATTAGGGTGTTATTGTCCCCCTTTGCAAGCCACTAAGTAGACAGAGTCCATTGATAGGGGGCATGAAGAAAAACGAGGTATATTGAATGAGCATGAAGATTATGAATTCAAGTTACCATAGATGGAAACATGTGAATCAAAACTCTGCTAAAAACAAGTAGTCAAACTCAAAAAAGTCTTCAAATTATCTTGTGACGAGGAAAGTCGTACTGAACTGAATGAGGTCATAAACCAGCTAATGATTCAAATTGTAATAGTTGAAACTGACACCAGACATAAGTCAATTCTATATAGCAACAGTCTAATTTTCCAGACATAATCTAAATATGAACCCGGCTGCAACACGCAGATTTGGCAGACCTCGTTTGGAACACTGATAGCAGAAATGCAGATGCAAAGCTGAGGGAAAAGGGGCGAAAACTTGAACTATCAAGAATACTAAAAGCAGGATGCGCAACAAAAAAATGTGGCTTACTCCAAACTCTGCATTCACAAGAGACTGGACAAAATCCATCAGTTGAATCTTAGCCCACTCCACGCACAAAGTGGGATTCTCCGTTGATGGAGGATGTCTCCAAGGAGCTCCATAACCGAATCTATCTTTGGAAATCTTTCCACTTTCTGCATCAGTGATGAACTGCTGCAAGATTGCCAATGCCTTCTCCATTGCAGGATTTACCACAGTAATCTTCAATGATAATTAAAAATGGTTAGGTCTACATATCAAGCTAAGAGAAGTCATGTACAAACAAAGAACCAATCAAGTAACTTACTGATGCAAAAGCATACGCCTGTGTGAATAAGCAATAAAAACATACAATTACTATAATGAGTAGTCAGTTACCAATTCCGTCAGAAGCTTAAACTGTGATCCAATTGACATGCAAGTGTATATTCAAAATTCAAGGGAGAATTTAATAGAATTAATCACCTGCAAATGGGCTAAATATGTATCGACTATGTCTTCAATAGTGCCAGCCTTGTCGTCCATTGACCTTGAAACAAAACATTACTGATAAAAGTGAAAAAAACCACAATACAATACGGCTCACTTGATAAGTTAACTTTG
Organism: Stellera chamaejasme; assembly: GCA_024586325.1. Classification (NCBI taxonomy): domain Eukaryota; kingdom Viridiplantae; phylum Streptophyta; class Magnoliopsida; order Malvales; family Thymelaeaceae; genus Stellera; species Stellera chamaejasme. The sequence continues at coordinate 2,631,718 of CM044982.1, read as the reverse complement.
GAAGTCATTGGGCATTTGTATTATCAAGAGAATAAATATTACAAAAAATAAAGAAAGAAGGATGGAGGAAGAAACAGAGAAGAGGTATGACTATATTTAAAACAGTAATTTTTTTCTTAATTACAAATATAACTACAGCAAAAAGAAGAATCTATACAAGAGAAACTTAATTAGAAGAACGAAGCTAATCTCTAATAGGTCAATTCCAATCGAACTCCTTCACTCTCTCATCCACCAATCACTATCTAATCATAATCTCAATAACGGTTCACTCAGAATTAGCTTTTTGAATTAGTGTTAGCATTTTAAACAGATTTTTTTATTATTAAAATTAAACCATTAAGATTCTAAGAGTACTTCAAAATACTTTTTCAAAATCCTAACGCGAATACTAAACTTGACCTAATTATAACTTTCCGTAATTTTGTAAAATGCATAGTTAACATTTTACACCAAGATGGAAAATTTTAGGTAATTGCTCGTATAATGTACAACAAGGTACGAGAATAATCACCGCAACTACCTGCAGTACTTGTCACAGTACATTGGACTGATCGGAGTACTATACTAAGATCTCTTTTTCCATGCATGCACTGGTTTAAGTTTCTAAAGCAGGAGCAGCTGCACAACACTTAGATAACAGGATCTACAGAAAAATGATTTCTACCTCTGGTAATAGTCGGCTTGTTTGAGTGCATAGAGCTCAAATAAATGTCTGGGGTTTGGGCCAAGCACATCAACAATCAACATCCACTGCATCAACAAAGAACTATTGTGCTTGAACTTAAAGTTGCTAGAGATACTGATCAGAGATAAAGCTAGATGTCCATAATCAGTAATACTAAAATTTTTGGTTATTCTCATCCAAAGAAAAACACAGTCATCATGGCTTTTGATCCATTCCTGTAGGTTGTTTTTATGCTAATTGTTATGTTTCTGTTTCAAACTTGCAACACCAGAGCATACCTCAGAAGGAGAGAAATAATCAGCAACCATATGCAGTTTTGCTTCTTCTGGAGTCCAACCAAAGGTCTGCAAGTTAAGCGAGACCATCATTTTCAAGTTCCATGTTTTCAATTAACTTCATAGATATAGTCCGTTAAGTGAATGTAAAAATGCAGGGGCTATGATTAATTCCGCAGTCTACAAGTTGCAAGTATATATGGCACCTAATCAATCATTTGAATCGAGAACCACAACACATCCTACTCATCCAGGAACATACAAGCAAACAGAAAGAGAAAGAGGAGCACCTCGCGAGATATAAATATGTCTGGAAATCCAAATTCAATGTAAGCTCGGTAAGAGTAGTAGCTGAAGATTACAATTTATGTTAGAATAATAATTAGAGTACCAGCTTAGGAAGAAAAGTCTTACGTGTTAAATGACAGACATATCAAATTTGCTGGATATGCTAAACAAAAGACTTGAAAGCATAACTGAGAAGAAATCCAGCAAACCTGTCTGATGAAACAAATATGACAGGCAAGATTCTTTCATTTGCCCCCAGAGCAATTAATCTCCACACCAGGCTGTCATGATACATTGATGCAAAAATTGTTGAATCATCTACTGACGTTGCATTTCGAAGAATTTCAACATTATTTATTATCAGCTTTGGCTGCAGGCATTCAAACACAACATTTACAAAACATAATAACTAGTAATTGAACACATCGTGTATCAAGCAATTGCTAAAAGTAAAAATACCAATAGCACGCAATATCTTAGGAGGTCTAAGTAGTAAACCATTCACAACCCCTACTCAGTTACCTGAAAGTGATTAATTTCAGCAGCCTTAGACAGCAACTCCAGCAATAAACATGGCCAATCAGTGCAAGAATGGGCCAAGGACCTAGAAAAGTTCCCAGTCATATTCATATGAGCAATAGCATTGGCTCTCAACCCTCGCATCATCTTAATCACCTCTTTTGCCAATTTTAGTGCGACAATGGCCTCCCTTAGATAGGAAGCCTCTTCAAGAGACATATGCTTCTCCTTATCCTCAAAACCCAAAATCTCATCTATCTCTTTAGCAGTTAATCGTGCAGATAGTGCATATACTGCACGATCCCATAAGACCGAGCCGGAAGTTTTATCAGAAACCGCGGTATTGGAAGCTTTTCTGTCTTGTAATATGCGGCGAAGGGCCGTCTTAACTCCATGCCATTTGTTGAGTGTGGTGAAGATCTGATGAGAGCTTATAGTCCCGAGCTTCACGCCCTTCTCCGCCATTGATTCCAGGCAGGTCTCCAGCTGGATTCTGCAGCTGGACAAAGTGGGTGGCTCGCAGGTGGACCAAGAAGCCCAAGGGAAGGACTGCGCGTACTGTGGGTGGTGGTCTTGGATCGATTGAGCGAAGTCGACGTAGCCAGTGAGGTGAGGACCTCTGTTCCACGGCGCGAGCAGACCTGGAAAAATTTAAAACCTTTCCAATAAAATTAAAATCTTTCACCAATTTGGAAAATGGTTTCGCACTAATTTGAATGGGATTTGAATCGAACTGCGATAGATTACGTTCGAGGATGAGGGTGGTCTTGCCAACGCCGCGGGGTCCGTGAAGTATGAGAGGCTGAGGAACGCAATGGCGTTGGGCGTGGTTGTTGAGGACCGTTTCCAGCAGTGGCCGAGGTACTACCTTCCATGCTTTCTTCACCATATTGATTTGTCTCTCTGTCCGTCCTCCTTCTTACCCCTGCTTCTGTGTTTCTTGCATCGCAGTGGGTGGTTTTGGGAGGGTTTTGGACTAAAAGTAAGAACAACTCATCAGTTTAGGTTATATCTTTCATTTTAGCCCCTTCCTTTTTAATAGTATGATAATAAGACCACCTCATGGCCTATTACTCTTTTATCTATTTATGAAAACGACACTATTCATCAACAGTGTCATTTTACCAATTGTTTTTAGTTTAATGTTTAATTACTTTATTTATTATATTTTTTCACTACTAATCAACAATGTCATTTTTTTCATTTTCCCAATTGTTTTTAATTTAAGGTTTGATTACTTTATTTATCATTTTTTTAAAAAAAATCTATTTATGGAAAATGACACTATTCATCAACAAAGTCATTTTTGTCATTTCCCCAATTGTTTTTAGTTTAAGGTTTAATTACTTTATTATCATATTTTTTATAAAAAAAATCAAATAGGGATCTAAAATTTTCAATTTTTTTAGTTTAAGGTTTAATTACTTTATTTACCAAAAAAATTAAAACTTTTTCAAACAAACATCTAAAATTTCTTAGTCATTTAATTTTACCATATCTTCCTCTTTTAATGAAGGTGATCCGAAAGTAGGGAAATTCTACGCGTGAACTAACTATAATATTATATAATTCCCTCTTTTTTAGGTTTAATTATTTGATTTACCATTAATTTTTTTTTTAAAAAAAATCGGATAGATCCTGAAAGTCTCTGACTCGTAATTATATCATATCTTCATCGTTAATGTTGTCGGTCTCAAAGTCGCCGTGGACCAATTATAACTTCATATAATTTCCATTTTTTTGCTTTAATTTTACGCTTAATTACTTGGTTTACCAGCAATTTTTAAACTTTTTCAGATGCACACCTAAATTTTCTCACTCATATAATTTATTATATCTTCATATTTTAATGTGGGTGGTTTGAAAGTTGTGGTGAACTAATTATAACATTATATGATTTTCATTTTTTTCTTTAGTTATAGGTTTAACTACTTTGTTTACCGCCAAATTTTAAGATTCTTCAGATAGATCTCGAAGTTTCTCACCTATGTAATTTTTTCATAGATTCCTCTTTTAATGTGGGTGGTCAAAACAATAATATGCGTGTCTTATTATAATTTTATATAATTTTCAAAAAATTATTGTGTATGAATAGTGTTTACCTAATGAGATTTTGTCATTTCTTTAAAATTCGTTATGATTTTTTTCTTTAAATTCTTTAAATAAATATTTCGCTCATTCGACTTTTAAATTTTACACTTTTGCACATTGATCTTTGGTCAATGTATAAAAATTTAGGCCTAAAATTGTTCTTTTATCTACAATGCATAGTCTAATTTTTTCCTTTTTATATTTCATTTCCTACTTGCTCTTAGTTCATCTTTTTTTCAACTTTTTCAACTTATTTAAAATTATAACTCGCTTGGTTATTTAATTTCATTTTTATTTCATAGTCTACACCAACAATATTTCTCACTCATATGATTTTGCATTTTCTTCATCTTTTCACATGAATGGCGTGAATGAAAATAAAGTATATGTATGGATTACAATTTAGTCTCATATACTCCATTTCATTTTTTTATCGTATTTATCTAAATTTGTTGCATTTTTTTTTCTTATAATTGTCAACGAATTTATCACTCATATGATTTTACATTTTCTCCATCTTTTCACATGGATAGCATAAATGTAAAAAATTAATGTGTGGTCTACAATTTAGTTTCATACTCCATCTGTCCCCAAAAGGAATTTCCCGCTTTTTTTTACTGTTTTACGGTAATTAATCTATGCTTTTTTATGATTGTTAGACATTTAAAACTAAAAAAACTCATATGCATAATTTGAAATCTAAATTTTCTAAATATTTTTTTCTATTTTTTCACTATTTATCTTTATACAAAATTGAGTTAAACACTAAACCTTGAAACATGAAATTCAAAGTGTATATTTTATTTCACCGTTTAGTCATATTTATCAAAATTTATTGTTTTTTACATTTTTTTTGTTACAGTTGTTAAAAAAACTATCTCTTCCATTTGGCTTTTGTTTTTTTACCTTTTACGCATTGAGCCTTGAAGTTTTGGCATTAATAGTTTTTATCTATAATGATTGTTTACTTTCTGATTTTTTTATGAAGATAAACTAATATCTATAACCCTTTTTTATATATTACAGCCTTATCAAATTTTTATAAATTTTGTGACTTACATCCATTGTGGAGCGTGGAAAATTAAATCCTTGTTCCTTTCATTAATGAAAAATGGTCCTACCAACATTTCAAAATTTACGAGTAAATTTCGTCGGTAGTTATGTAAAAACAATTCTGATCCTATTTAAAAAATTTGTTCTATTTTGATCCTATCCTCTGGTATGGTGATGTTCTATTTTAGTCCATTTTCGTCCACTTAGATCGTTAATTTTGATTGATCTGAATGAAATTACTATTTTATTCTTATGAAAATTTATACTCTAGTCCTTAACTTACATTTTCTCAAATTTTTAGCCTCAAAGTTTAATTCATACAGAAAAAAACCCTAAATTGGACTTTAGCAGGTTGATCTTACGCTACTAGCAATCCTTCCCTTCTGCCATAGTTTTCTGCTAAAGAAGCACAAAATATTTAATGAGACAAAATCGAAATCATTGACGAAATTAGAAGTGCAAACAATATCCATTTAGTTAGTTACTATCAGATTGAAAGAAAGAGACCTCGACGAAGTATCCGGTACTGATGTCAACGACCACTTTGTCGGCGTCATCGAGAGTTCTGGGAACGTAGAGAGAGGCGGTGAGAGGAACCAACATCTTATTGTCCCGAGGGCGGAGGGAGAGGTCGTGAAGAGCGGAGGAGGCGTTCTCAAGACGGACGATGGCGGTGCGGATGCATGTTTCTAAATCGCTCCTCTCTCTCTCACAGGAAGATTTTTCCATGGCGATCTCTAAATCGTCCAGAAACTCAGCTATCCCCAACTTCCTCTACTCTCGATCATGTTCTCGGCTCCAAATCCAGCTTCCCGGCTACACGGTCCAAGTTGATAGCCTCCGTGCGAACATGCGGTCAAGGAAGCAGAGAAAGAGCTGCAGTCGGAACCTGCAAGAACCAAGACACAACAAACTCTCAGGTGCAGAAGGAAGGAGAAAGTGTGGGTGTGTAGCCAGTACCTTATTTTTCGTTGGCATCACCTCATTTATAGGGTGATGCCATGGCTCTCCCCATGCTGGGGTAGAGTGTTGCCAGGATTTTTCCCGTGTTGGGATTGCTGACTTCTAGGATTTTAGGGATTGATGTATCCCCCCAAACAGTGGTAATCTGACATTACTTGAGTGGACCTTTGACTTGGAGTTGGAGTGTCAATTGGGCTTTTCCCATGTCTGTCAACCAAGCCCGTGACAAAACGGTACTTTCCCGCCAATACGACCATGCGGGGCGTACCCTGGTATTGTTGGCTTGCCAGGCCGTTATACGAGGATACTCATCGTATTAACAAGGGGGGCTTCTCGTAGTGATGTTGTCAGCGTTTGGAACGACCTCCTTGGGCCCCCTATATATCACAAGTCCTTCGATGTTCAGACCGTATCGTCGCCGTCGGTTATTCGTCCGAGCTTCGTGATTGGCTCTTCCAACGAGCCATTCTATGCCGCGTGTACTGCTGGCGGGATCCTCGGCTGCAGTCTCACTCACATGGCAGTTACTCCTCTTGATCTTGTCAAGTGCAATATGCAGGTTCAAATCTCGCTTTCACTGCCGTTTCAGTTCCTTTTTTTTAATTGTTAGTTGTTTCAGTTTTAGCCGATCGTTCTCTTTGATGAATGGGGAAATGGAAGGTGAGTCGGAGGCAACAGTTGAAGTTGGGGCTGAGGTTGAAGTTGGGGTTTTAGGAAATCGGAGAAACGTGAGGATTGATCGTTGGAAAAGAGGAGGAGGAGGAAGGCGAGGCGATGAGGGTCAGACTCAAGAGAGTGAAAAAGGAAAGAGGATCGCAGGGTTTGTAAGGTTTGTGGGGTTTTTTTTGTATGAATTAAACTTTGAGGCTAAATATTTAGGAAAATGTAAGTTGAGGACAATAGAGTATAAATTTTCATAAGAGTAAAAGAGTAATTTCATTAAGATCTGTCAAAATTAACGATCTAGGTGGATGGAAAGGACTAAAATGGAACACCATACCATAGAATATGATCAAAATATGACATATTTTTTAAATAGGACACAGATTGTTTTTACAGGATCACTAGCGGAATTTACTCTAAATTTTACTCTAAACCTATTAAGGTTTGATTTATTTGTGTTTGTCACAAATTTTTAATAAATTTAAATTTATTCATTGATTTATTAACATTATGTGAGTACGTTGTGTAATCATTATACTCCATCCGTTCGCCAAAGATTGAGCAATTTGTTTGGACGGTTTCACGGTATTTAAAAAAATCTGTTTACACCCATAGTTTTAAAACTAACCATTTACACACCCCAAACAATTGCAAACTTAAAAAAATAACCTTAAAGTTTCAAACAACCCAACAAACCCACAGCCCATTTTGCCGTCGTCGCACCGCCGGACCGAAGTCGCCAAACACGGAGGAAACCACCGAAAAATGGCAGGAATGGGTCTCGGCTGGCCGCCCTAACCTCCAATTCACTGGAAACCGCAGCCAAGGGCTTCAAATCGTGAACCCTAGGCCTCGATTTGCAAGCCCTAGGCTGCAATTCGTGAGCCCAGAGCTGCGATTTGCCACCTTAGGCTCGCAACCGCGACCGAGGGCTCACGAATCGCGGTGTAGGGCTAGCAATTCAAAGCCTTTTGGTTGCTGTTTTCGGCCTACATTCGCGAAATGGAGCCATGAAATGGTCGACCGTGCGACATTCAACATCTTTCGACGTGGTTGGCGGCAGCGACGGTCTGGCAGCAGTAGCGGCAGTTCGATGGTGGCAGAGTGGGCAGGGGGTGTTGGTGGGTTGATTGAAACTTGAGGCTAATTATTTTAAGTTTGTGATTGTTGGGCGTGTGTAAATGGTTAGATTTAAACTTTTAGGTTTAAATAATTTGTTAAAAAAATTGAGTTACTGAAATTGTTATTTTTCCAACTTAACGGAGCCCATATGGAAAAAGACAACAAATTGAGAAAAAAAGTTAAAAAACATAACTTTGTTGGGATAAAAAGTTAAAATAGGATCCCCATAGGACAAGAATTAGGACCGGGTGCACTTTATTCTTAATATAAATGCATAAATGTCAAATTTGTAATCTTTTAAAGTTGTTATATTCCAACTCCATTACACAAACTATTACTACAATGTAAAATATTATTTTTCATATTATGAATAGATAAAGTCATATCATAAATTATTATTATATTGTAGAAAATATGCATTATTATTTTATATGTAGATTATTTATGATAACTCAATATGGTAAAAGGCTGATATTAGTTTTAATAAAATAATCGGTTGATCGGTTTGATTTTTAAAACAATGTTTTATAGTAAGTATGGTGCATTTTGTTGAATTTTCTAATGATAATAATAAATTTACAAAGATGTGAATTTTAACTTTATTTTTGGCATATAATGTTATATAAGTACTATAAGTTTAATTTTTAAATTTTCTAAAACACCTTGGTTACTTCTCACATCACGTTTTCTACCAAAGATTAAATCTGGACTTGAATTTTTTACACTGATTTGTGTTTGGAAACGAAAGACGGATTATTATTATTATTAAGGACTAATAAGGAAGAAACACCTGAAAGCAAAGCTAAAATCGAGGGAAATGGTAATGGTGTGTGTGGAGTCCCGCTAAAATGTGTCTTAGCTCTCGCATCTTGTGCTCCTCTTCGTCATGTCCAATTCCTGCAGCTCTTCACCTTTCTTGTTCGTCCTCCTCCTCGTCATCACCGCCACCTCCGCTTCCACTTCTTCCAAATCATCCTCCTTCAGCTTCACCGCTCCAACCATCGGCAACATCGCCGCCGGCGCATCCCACTCGTCGCCGCCCTACCCCGTCCCCGATCACTTACCCTCATCCACCCAACTCCAGCCCGCAATCAGCATCACCATCGCTGTTCTCACGGCCCTCTTCTTCATCACTTTCTTCATCCTCTTTTACGTCCGCTGCCACTGCACGCGCTCCAACGACTCCAGGGCCGCCGCCAATGCTTTGGCTCGGAAGAATTCCGGCATCGACCGGGACGCGGTCGATCGACTACCAACATTCCAGTTCGCCTCACTCCGTGGTCATAAGGCCGGACTCGAGTGCGCTGTCTGCTTGACCGCCTTCGAGTCCGCTCAAGTTCTCCGTCTTCTTCCCAAATGCAAGCACGGGTTTCACGTCGAGTGCGTCGACATTTGGCTCCACGCACACTCCACTTGCCCCCTGTGCCGGACCCGGGTCGACCCGGAAGACATCCTAATCCTCTCAGACCTCAGCTCCCAGAAATCCAAGCGTGGCTCCGAGTCCGACCCGGGTTCCACCACACCCTCCGGCCAGACCCCTGGAAGGCGCGATACAACGCCGACGCCGCTGAGGCTATCATTAGACGGCTCGGATCCACCGAAAAAGCTGAAAGGTGGAGTAATTCCTATGGAGGGATCATCGGATAAGAAACATTCGGAGCGGAGGCTGGAGCACCGGATCATAGTGTCAGGTGGAGATGCGTCGTGGGAGCAGAGGTGGAGCGACGTGGAGGCGTCGGATCTGCTGTACCTAAATTTAGAAATGATAATGGAAGAAGGCGATACCGGGATGAAACATGGGAGCTCGTCGGAGAGGTTTCCGGGATCTGGAGGAAACGGGCATGACGACGGGGAGCGAGAACGGCGTGCTGGGCTGGTTTCCAGGTGGTTGGCCTGGATTTCTTCTCGCTCACAGCCGGAGCCGCGCTCCCGCCGTGATACTCCTAGTAGTTCGCCTTCCATTTGTTAGCAATTTTTCTAGCTAGGTGGCCACAACTTTACTTACTTCAGTGAGAGGAGAGACTGTTCCTCTTTTTTTGGAATCATATAACAGCAGCAATAATCCACTGAATATCACTCCTGTGTTATCTTAGGGCTCATTTCATTGTTATGGAGGCAGCCTCGTTACTCAAATAATAGATTAATGCTTGTATAAAAGAAACATTTGCAATTCATGTAAGAGTTGAGTACATTTATGACCTTAACCATACATATAGTGTGAAACATTTGCAAATACATCTCCACGCACCAACCAAATGGCAATATCGATTAGATTTAGAGTGCCACTTATATCAATGGAGTTCTCAAAGCTGAATACCAAGGTTATCCATTCCGTTACCCAACACAAAGACACTCGGCTGCAACACCCTACTAAACCCAACGCCTAAATCTGCTTGTTTATAAGTTACTAGGGAGTAGTAATAATACATTAAGGGAACTACCTAATAAGACCATTCAGAGAGGGAAAGCCACCATCAATTCTTGACGAGGCAAATCGGATTTGGACTCAAACACACAAAGAAAATTGGCAAGGCAACATATAATTCTTCTATCTATCGCAAATAGTAACTAATTTATCACCCAACAGAATGCATCTCATGTACCAGATCGCACCCAGCCCTAGAAAGCAAAGCAACGATGCATCCTTGCAGTCCAATCTCCAACAATATTTACACGGCGAAAATGGTCTTAAAAGACTACAGTATGACGTTCTGTACACCAGAGACGCTAAAGCTTTTCTTAGCAGTCAAGCCCTTCATGGTAATATCAGATATAAGGGGTGAATAGATCTCGGACTCACAAGCTGTTCATCTGTTTCTCACGGCTGGTTAAAGGAACATAGCGAACAGAGGTCTCCGTGTGTACGCTAACTGAGCCATCCAAGTTTTTGTCCACCACCTGCAAATCCTGGTATATGTTTCCCACTGGGATTACCATTCTGCCTCCTGGCTTCAATTGATCTATCAGGGACTTAGGTATCTCTTCTGCTGCAGCTCCAACGTGTATTGCATCATACGGGGCACATTCTGGCCACCCTAATCTCCCATCTACAATTGCAGCATCATCAAAACAAGTAATCTAATCACCACAATTAGTTTCACATCAATTAGTTCAATATTTGCTGATAGAAAAAATGAACTTTTTTCCCAGTGATCTTTAATGATTAAGACAAAAAAAATGCCAAAAAAATCATTAAGTCCACTCCCCATATGGTATGGACAAGGACAACTAACGTACATAAACTTGTAGGAAATATAAAATATTAAAGCAAAGAAATGTTCCCTGAGATCATGCTTGAACTAATTATCACTGCTCGATAGTGTGCAAGTGTACTAAATTAGAGCCTCCAAATGATAGATTGCTGAATTTATCGACTGATCCTAAACTATGAGACATACAATCCCGTGAATCTCAAATGATAAGAACCTACCTCCAACGTGAACTGACAGAGAGCCTTCTTTGAGTAATGGAGCTGCAGCACTCTTCTCGATGTTTTTAATAGACTGAGCAACCAATTCAGGAATATGCTCAACCCCGACAGCTCGGCCTTGCGATCCAACCATTAGCGTAAAGCAGGCTGTCAAATAGCCCGTACCTTCACAAGCATAAAAGAGTTTGAGGCTTTAAGCTTTCTTCCTCACCATATGCTTTCTTAGGCTTCTGATAAATGCCATGCCAATATCGCAATGACACAAATGCATTTGGTTTACAAGGAAAGGAAAATTCTCAATTTACCTTTCTCTCTCATCAAAGGATGGTTTTGTCTACCTCTATTTTACTCCAGGAACGAGATCCAAGAGCCATAAATACCACTCAGGTTATGCTTACATCTAGGCAATGGGAACTATATTACATATGATTTCTCAATCAACTTGGGCTTCTATAAATGCAAGCAAATCATTAAATGCACAGCAAACAAAGAAGGATCATAGAAAGTTCACTTGTTAAAGAGGAAAAAAAAAGAGTTAAGAGGCAAGACAAAGGAAACCTGAGCCAACATCTAAAGCACGCATGCCAGGCTGTAAGTGCTTCTCCAACAACTGAAGGCATGTCGCGTGCATATGTGGTGCAGAAATGGTGGCATTGTACCCTATGGGCACAGGACTATCAACATAAGGCGGGCTTCCCTCAGGTACAAATAATGCTCGATCAACAGTCTCCATCACTCCAGCAACCTTACTCGATGATATCATACCAAAACGCTGCAAATATTCTACCATTGCCTTGTTTCTGTTGAGACCAGTTCCACTCAAAAAGCTCTACAAATAAACGGGGAAGAATCATTAATAGGAAACATAGACATGGTTCTGAAGTTCCCAAGAACCACACACAGAGACTGAGTACGCACAACTAGGCCACATGACATGATAATACCCAAGAAAAAAAAAAAGGCAATAGAAAAAGAGAACATCAATGGCGCTGAAACCAGAGCACCGAAAAGCAAACATTTCCAATGTCAGAGCTGGGAGATGCAAGCCCAACTGCGAATAGGCTCTCCTTAATAAGAAAGTGAAAATTAAGAGGGTGGGAATTTAAATAAAGAAAGAAAAACACACTACCTCATAAGTAAGGTCTTGGTATAAATCAATATCACAATTCACAAATTAATTCACAGTAATAGATACCTTGTTAGATAGAATGGCTCCCATTTTTATAGAGTTAAAAAAATCAGATTCTGGGCCAAAAGTCTCCGCAAAAGGAACACTATCCCTGAGAACCCTAACCTGGCTGCATTCAACTGCAATCGAAACCAAAAGCAGAATGCGAAAAAGCCACACAAGTGGACATGAACGGCCCTGTGACAACTACCAATTACTAGCTTTAACAGATCCTAAAGAACCCCCAATTGAGATAACAAAAACACAACGATCGAAGCCGGAAACATAGCACAAGCAGCCATCAATTCGAATTCAAACACTAGAATTTTTCAAAAAAAAAAAATACCTGCATGACGAAGAAGATAGGATTGGCGGAGAGAATGTTGGGGTTGGGACAATTGAAAGTGTAAAAAGAAGGGAGAGGGAAGCGGGGACGACGACGGGAGAGGAGATTGAAGCGTATTAAGAAGAGCTGCTTAATAGGAACGCGAATAGTGGAGCAATAAGCTGGAGAGGCGAAAGCCAGATTCATCATCATCATCATCTCCCTCTTATTTTTATTTTATCCAAAACTTCCCATACGCTTCCTCTGTTTTCGCATCTCGTCTCGTCTCGAGCATTCCACAGTCCACTCCCACTGCGCCTCCACACAGCTGGGCCGTTCACGCCACCTGTCCAGCGGCTCATTTAGCCTTCTCTGGGCTTTCTATCTAAATCGGGTTTAACAACTGTTCACTTGGGCCAAGCCCAAATACTAATTTCAACAAATTGGATTATCTATGTTTTTAGTGTGGGTTTTGTCACAACTCACAACCATTTTATTTACCCACTAATGGGTCATAAGACTACCTAATTAATACTCCCCTGTCCGCAAAAGATTCAACAATATTTTATTTTGAGTGTCTAGACATTTGTGAAAAAATTATAAATTAAATACTGTGAAACTGTCAAAACAAATGGTTGAATTTTTTGCGCACGAAGGGAGTATAATTAATTAAATAATAATTTAAGGACTAAACTACTCTTCTTACCCAAAACCATCATCCACCCTCACCACCACCCTCGTTGCCGCCACAGCCATCGGCACCACCACCGCGGTTGCAGGAACCATTGTCGCGGTCGCTGGAACCGCGGTGGTAGCCGAAACCACTGTCGCAGACGCCGGGACCACCACCGCGACCGTCGGGATCACCGTAGTGGCCGCCGAGACCATCGCAGCGACCGCCAGGACCATCACAGCGGTCGCCGAGACCACCGCCGGATTCACCGGAATTGTCGATGGTATCGGCACCACAACCGCTGGAACCACCATCGCTGCCACCGACACAGCCGCGCCGACACCATCATTTCTAACATAATATAAAATATTTTTTTGTTAATTTATAATTAAATGCATAGTATCTAATGTGATATGCAATATTGTCTATTCAGAGAGTTTACACTGTTTATTTAGTTATTTTACACATTTTTATAGTGTCTACTAAAAAGTGATATAATGTCTGAATAAATATTGGGAACTGTTCTTTTATTTGTTTTGGACATTTTAGGTGATAGTGAAACTATCTACTTTATAAACAATTATTTGCATAGAAAGTCGTAACTTATTTTGGAATGTATAAAAGAGTTTATAACATAATATAAAATAATTTTCGTTAATTTATAATTAATTGTATAATGTCTAAAGTGTTATGCAGTACTGTCAACTACAAGAGTCTATACTGTTTAGTTATATGTTTTAGACATTTTAGTGATGTTGAAAAATGTCTAATAAATTATAACTAATTGTCTATAATAAAATGTAACTGTGTCTATCATTTAAAACATAAAAAAAATGAACCAATTCATAACCAAATAAAATAGATGTATCATAATTTATAGTGTCTATTATAAAGAGTTATAATGTCTGAATAAATATTGCAAACTGTCTAGTTGCTCACCTCCGAATTCTGCTGCTGCTCATTTGTCTTTGACCATCTTGCTCTGTTCAGATCTGGATCGTCAGCCACGACAAGTGTCCAAATCTAGAGGTCCGACGGTTGTCTCCCTCCGATAACAAGCCGCAACAATCAACCGAGTCAACGAACAAGGAAATGATCTTTCTCACACTCCTTCTCCGACGCGACCAAGATGGAATCACGATCGTCGCCAACGATCTTTCAGATCTGGAATATATGGATAAGCTACCGATTCTAACCGTTGAGGCAGGCCGCGACGATCTGGTGGCTCTCCCTCCGATGACGAATTTCAGATCTCTCCGATAGTGAGCTCGTCGGAGTGCCGGAGGTCTGACAGAGAATTCGAAGCTCGCAGGCCGGCTTCCACGATCTTGATCTGTAGCTGAGCACTCCGCCGGAGATGATGAAGACGAGGAATCGGAAGCCTGATGATGAACTGAAATTGTAGATCTGAAATATTAAGATATTTAATTGATAGAAAGGTAATGCTGACATTTCCCAACTAGTTAATAAATAACATACCAATTAATTGGTAAATAACATTATGTGTTTTGTCACAGGTACTCCATGCATAAACCTTTCAATAAAAATCTATTGTTAAGTTTTTGCCAATTGAGTGAAGATGTATTTTTTAGAAACAAAAAAAAATGATAGATTATCGAACTTGCTTCCCCTACCTACAAAACATTTGGAGATTATTGAAAAAAACTCAAAAACTACACTAAGGAAGTAAGGTAACTCACACTGACTGACCCTCCCGAACACGAGCAAAGTAAAGTTGATATTTAGATCATATAAGACCTTGATTTCAACACCAAAGGTAGCTGAAAATGAAGAACCAGTTTAGCTGAAAATGAAATTGGATATTAAAAAAAGGAAAAAATAGTCCAATAATTAAGGTGTGGTCATTAAATTAACGGAGAGGCATTGTAGATTGGCGGGGATGATTGATGATAGAGACTACATAGTTTTATGAGACTTAGTCTAGTGTGGAGTTATATAGGAGGAGGCGCATGCGCTGATCCAATCCAACGGAGAAGGCATCGAGATTGACTTTCAAAGTCAATGCTTATCTCTTCCGGCAAATTAAATGTTTAGTTCATAATTTAAGTCTAATTGCCTCGATAAGCTTGTACTGTGATAATATTTCCTAACTGTTTGAGGATAAAAACATTAGTAAATGGCAGGGGTGATATACTTTGGAGAGTTTTATTGTCTTGGTGAGATTGTATTCTGGTGGTCTATGGTTCTCATGGTGTTAAAGATTTGGGATGTATGTTCTAGTTGTCGGCTAGAATTTTGTATATTCAAATTATTTAATAAAACATTTTTTGCATTTGAAAAAAAAGTGACAGGGTTTCTAATCGTTTTGAAATAGTTTTTTCAATTAAGGGTGAGCATTCAGTTTGTCGGTAAAATTGAACCGAATTGATCGTGTTTTTGGTCTCGGATCTTAATAAACCGAATCAACTAAACTGAGGCGTGAAACCAAAAAACCGGATTTGGTTAAAATCCTAACACACTTGAGAAACTGAAATTTGACCAATTTTTCTTTATTTTTTCCTATAACCTTCCTAAATTTCTTGAATGAAACAAAACAATTAAACAATTGTAATAAGACAATTCCATCACAGGTCAAAAAAATGAAAACAATACTAACATAAACCAAATGGAAAAAAACCAACTTCAGTTTTTCGATCACCGAAAAAACCGAACCCATAACTGAAACCGCACTGAACCGAAAATCCACTTAATCGGTTTTAACCGAAATTGAATTAACGAACTGAATTGACCAAATTGAAAAACGGAATCAGTTCAGTCTGACAGTTTTCAGTTCAATCCAAACCGTTGCACACCCCTATTCTCAACTAGAATGTACTCACTCTGTTTAAGCAAAATCGATACGTTTGAATGGTTACGTAGATTAAGGAATACTGGTAACTAGAGACCAGTAAAGTAAATTAGACATGTAAGATAAAAGTAGATTTTTTAGTGGAAAAGAAATTGATAGTAATAAAGATTACTTTGAGAACAACTGTTTCAATTAATTGTATATAGCATTTTGGATAAATTTTGAATGGTTAAAATCAAATAGTTACAACTAATTACGCTAAAAATTGCTCATAGATAATTTTTTCAAAATATAACAACTATTTAAAAAATTGTTACCAACTTACAAAATGCACACAAAGTAAAGTTTGTGTGAAAATGATTATATTTTATAAAATATATTTTTTTTTGAGATAATAAAAAAGAAAACATATTAATTTTATTGAGACGGGTAAAAAAAATATATATCTGATATATATGGATTAAAAATTTCGTATGGTTACGTTACCAAACGCAACGCTAGACGTCACGGCGAAAACATGCGTGAGTGCTGTCGTCGTACCCATAAGGGCACCCCGTAAAACCATAGTGGCAGAAAATGCCATATGCATGGCGATAAGGCGCGAACGATATCGATCATAAGCACCCAAGACATCATGCGTGCAATCTGCCTCAGCTACACAATACACAAAAGCATGCCAGACACCCCAGTCTTTGTCAGGCCAACATGTTAGGCGGTGATGTCCAATCCGCGTTCTCAAGTCGAGGCCAGCGGCCGCGTGGGGAAAGATCGCACCAAACACTCTACCTCAGGGTGGTAGAGTCTTGACATCACCCTATAAGTGGGTGATCTAAAAATAAATAAAGTCACACCTCTCCCTTCCTCTTCATGCACCGAAATCTCTCGCCTGTTTTTCGTAGGTCTTGTAGTTGCCTTACTCCGATCATCGACACTACCATACTACCGGAGATCGTCTTTGGCTATCAATATCTAAACGCGTAGGTATAGCTGCACTTATTTATGAAGGTGTTAGTGCATTGGAATGAAGTTTGGAAAACAACAAACCTATTTTGTTTTGTTGGGTGTAAAGAAAACGACGCTGTGAAATAAATAGTGGAGATTGGGTCAAGTGAAGTGTGAATGAAGACTTAGCAATTCATTCATTCATGCAAAAGACTGACTGGTTCAACGATCGAACTCTCGCCTTGCCTTCCCCGGTGGGTCTACTCTAGTCAGCCAGCCAGCCAGTCAAAAGAAGTAGTTTTATTAGTCAAGTCAACAGCAACTCTAACTCATGAGGAGGAGGAGAGGAGGGGAAGCTAGCTATAGAGCTTCATTCTTCTGCATCATCGTCAATCCCCAAATGAAATGGCTGCCCTCTCCCTCTCCCTCCTCCCTCTTCTAACTCTCTTCTTCGTCTCCAATGCCAGACTCGCTCTCCACCCTGCCGACTCCCATGCTCTCTCAACCGTCCTACAAGGACTGGGCATCAACTTCACCGCCAACCCCTGCGCCCTCGCCGGCGTCTTCTGCCAGACCCGTCTTGCCCATGACCACCACACATATGTCCTCAGGCTCACCACCCTCGTCTTCCAATCCAGACGTCTCACCGGATTCATATCTCCGGCCATCGGAGATCTTTCCGAGCTCACACAGTTCTCATTTCCCGGCAACAAACTCACGGGTCAAATCCCACCTCAAATTGCTCGCTGTAAGAGACTCGAAATCCTCGACCTCAAGGACAATCAACTCACCGGTGCAGTGCCCTCAAATCTCTCTGCGTTGACCAATCTTCGACTTCTGGACCTCTCTTCCAATCATCTATCTGGGAGCTTGAATTTCCTCAAATATCTCCCCAATCTGGAAATCATCTCCCTCGCCAACAACAATTTCTTAGGGGAGATTCCGGAATCCATTCGCTCCTTCCGCAATCTTCACTCGTTCGATTTCTCAGGGAACAGCTTTCTTGAAGGAGCAACGATGTCTTCTGATGGTCAATATCCCAAACGTTACATCTTCGCAGAGAATTCTAGAAACAGCAGCAGCGGCTCAAGTGCTGCAGCTCAAGGTCCAACTGCAGAAGCCCCTGGTCCATCACCGTCAACCAAACGACGGCATAAAGGCAAAAAAAGGAAGGCCAGGTCATGGATCATCGGCTTCTTCGTTGGATTACCCGCCGGAGGCCTCATCGGATTCGTATCCCTGGTCTTATTCAAGGTGGGCATGGCCACCATTAGAGGCCGAGGAAGGGACACACGAATGGTGATATTCAGCAAACAGATCAAGAAAGCAGAGTATTTAGCTTTTCTGGAGAAGGATGAAGGAGTATCCTCATTACAGGTCATCGGAAAAGGCGGCTGTGGAGAGGTTTACAAAGCTCCGCTACCTGGAAGCGAAGGCAAGTTCATTGCCATCAAGAAAGTCAACCAGCCAGCGATGAACGCCGCCGACCTCACCCACGGAGAGAGCAAGGACCTCAACAGGAAAATGCGTCAGATCCGGTCGGAGATCAACACGGTGGGTCAGATCCGCCACCGGAATCTTCTACCACTAATGGCTCACGTCCCTCGTCCCGATTGTCATTTCCTCGTCTACGAGTTCATGAAAAACGGGAGCTTGCAAGACGCTTTGAACGACGTTGCACAAGGAAGAAGAGAACTTGATTGGCCCACACGGCATAGGATTGCACTAGGAGTCGCAGCAGGGCTGGAATATCTCCACATCCAGCACAATCCACGCATAATCCACAGAGATTTGAAGCCGGCGAATGTCCTTTTGGATGATGATATGGAGGCTAGGATCGCAGATTTCGGGCTGGCGAAAGCAATGCCGGACGCTCATACTCATATAACGACTTCCAGCGTGGCAGGGACTATAGGGTACATAGCACCAGAGTATCACCAGACGCTCAAGTTCACAGACAAGTGTGACATCTACAGCTTCGGAGTTGTCCTGGGTGTTCTGGTGATGGGGAAGCTGCCGTCCGATGAGTTTTTCCAGCATACGGAAGAGGTGGGATTGGTGCGGTGGATGAGGAAGGTGATGACTTCGGAGAATCCAGAGATCGCCATAGATCCCAAGCTGCGGGGGAATGAGCATGAAGAGCAGTTGCTGTTGGTTTTGAAGGTGGCTTGTTTCAGTACTTTGGATAATCCCAAAGAGAGGCCTAACAGCAAAGATGTTAGATGCATGCTCGCTCAGATTGGCCACTGATCATTTCATCGATCGATGCAAATTAAAACATAACGAGTATTTGTATCAAAAAAAAAAAACATAAAGAGTATTCAATCTACTCTCTCTTTCTCATCAATTCTTCAACATGTATTTTGGTAGACTTTCATGAATTTATTCAAATGTGATCGCTGGATATATAAGGTGTACAAGTAATAACCGAGTTTTGTTTTCGCTACAACCAAAAAGAACCCCTGAAGAAACCATTCGCTATTTCGCCTCATGTAATTGAAGTTTGGACAGACAAGACACAAGATATTTGTTTTTAGTTTAATAAAAGTGCCGAACATCAACGATAGCCCTTATAGCTCAGTGGTAGAGCGTCAGTCTTGTAAACTGAAGGTCCGTAGTTCGATCCTGCGTGAGGGCATGTTTTATTTTTCGTTTTTACCAGCAATGAAACGACGCTGTTTTGCCTTTCGTAGGCAAACCACCAACCCTTGCGTTTCTTTCTTCTTGCAAGCAGCAGCAGGCGGCGAAACACGACTAACTTCTTTCGACGACGGAGGGAGGCCTCTCTAAATCCCTTGAATGGCGAATCTCGTTGCAAAGCTCTTGATAAAATCTCAAAGACACCTCCCAAAGCTCACACCTTCGCTCATCCCCAAACCAGCCAATCATATATTCATCGCGAATCCCCCAATTCCTCTTTCCTCTCAGCCGGAAATTCAAGATGCAGGATTGGAAAGATCGCCGCAGGTTTACTTTTATCCCAGTTTTCCATTGGGGTATTCATTGAATCCGATTACTTCGCCCGTCTTCGATCCGTCGGGAAGCCAGGAGGCAGATGACGCGAATACGATTTGGGCTGATAGTGTGAAGAAGAAGCGGAAGAAGAAGATGAACAAGCACAAGTATAAGAAGCTCAGGAAGCGTCTGAGGAGGAAGACTTGAAGGATTTGCATCCGGAGATTCGTGTATTTTTTCGTTTTCGTCTCTTTCATGTTCTCCATCCTTCTAACTATGTTAGATTATTTTGCAATACATAGTGAAGTTCGACATTTTGGGAATCGGATATCTGTTAGCTGATGCAACTTGAATTAAAGTCGAAAGTTCTTTGAAATTTGGATAACTAAGAGGCCTCTTAATTCTTAAAGTAGGCATGAACACTTTTGGAAGATAACTAATTCATTTTATCTTTTAACTGCATGCTTAAAATAAGCAGATGTTGCTTCTTGGCTGTTGTCTTCTCTGTAATTAGCGTTATGCTTGTCAGCTTAGTGTTTTGCGGTTTCTTGTTGATATGCCTTACAAATTGATTGTTTAAAGCGACCCCAATTTGCATGATCCAAAGAGGTGGAGTAGGGTGGTAGCATGAGTATATACGTTCAAGATCTCGATCACTGTAATCAGTGAAAATATGAGATAGATGAGATTTGCCGTAGTTGCATATGTGATTCTAGTGACAACCCTCTACCCTTAAGGGAGAGGTTTGGATGCTGTGAATGATTTCTTAGATTAATTATGAACTGAATTAGGTTGCCCTGGTCTTTCTTAGAGAAGTATGCCTTTGTTCCTGAATCAGGCAAATGTTGGTTACCTGTGACCAGTTTAGTATCATGGTTTCTCAATGGTTTTCTTTTCCTTTCAAATGGAGGAACAAGTGATAAAAGCAGATCTGACCCAAACATGGTGACGACTTTGTTCTTGGCTCACCTCTTCTGAACTGCATTTATTCAACCATACAGGCTATTTTTCCGGTGGTGAAGACATTTCATTCCCTTGGTTGAATATTGGCTTCTTTTGCGTTGCCTATAGCAGATTTGACATTAGTTCACAAGTTGAAACAAATTTTATCGCTTTTTTATTTTCTTTTTCGTTGAATATGTTTCATGTTTTCAGTCTTTTATCTCTGGTTAGATTATTTTGCAACATATAGTTAGGACTCGAGATTTTGGGAGTCGGTTTTCTAATAACAGATGCCACTTGAATTAAACTCTCTTGGACTTGTTTGAAATTTTGAATAAGCGGCCATACTAAAGCTGCCATCATTTTTCAAAGATGTCTAATTCAATTATATGCTTTGAATGGATTGCTTAAAGTATGCAGATGTCTCTTGGCCATTCTCCTCTTTGTAACTGGTGTTGTGTAGGAAGCTTGGTCTTTTATACTAAAAGCTATAGGTGTGAGACGATGTTTAAAAGATTAGAAGCTGAAATATATGCTTTAAATGGATTGCTTAATGTAAACAGTGTTGTGCTTGAGAGTCGGAGCTCTGTGTTTTGCGGTTTCTTTTTGGTTTGCGTTAGCAAATGCATAGTATAGGCGAAGGGGACTGTGAGAACCCTCAATTTACATGATGGGAAGAAGTGGAGCATGGTGGTAGCACGAGATGATAAGATGCCTCTGATTCTACTATAGTTGCTTCCCTTGTTGGTGTTTTAAGGGAATTGATGGGGAGGACTGAGAATGTCAAATTGAGCATGTGCCTTATAGCTCATCTTTTTTCTTTTGTTATTTTGTTACTCCTATTTTTGTTTTATTTTATTCTAAAGTATTATATTCTGATGTCCATCTAAATGGAAGAGCCAGGGATAGGGAGGATGCAGATCTTAAACATGGTGACAACTTGGGTCTTGGCAGGGCTCTACTGAAATGCTGCAGTGTTTGAATTTATTTAACTATAGAGACCGTTTCATTCTCCTTTGGTGAAAAGATTACATTCTGTTTGTTGAATATGGGCTTCTACCCAATGGCTGAATATGCCACTAGTGAATGTTTGTTAGGTGTTAGCAAACTCCCCATATCATCCTCAATGTGTTCCAGAGGATGTGAGTAGGAGGTACAGATGCTGGACAATGTACCTTCATAGACAAGCTATTAGCAAATGGATTGTGCAGACTGCAGATGGAGAGGCAAATGCTAAAGCCAGATCCCAAGCTGTTTTGGCTTCCAATCCATCAAAGTCAAATTGAGCAACAAAGTAGCTCATGTTTTCCCATCCACCTCAGGCTGTGTTGCAATAATACCTTCTTTAGTTGTGTCTTCAGCTTGGATATACATGAAGAGATTAGACCAAAGTATTAAGAGTGTAGATTGTGACAGAGCAAGTGAAGCAACTATCATCTTCACCAGTAATACTCCCCAGCCTTTTGCTTCCTCAAAGGCCCAACGTTTAGTTCGAGGACCTTGTGCATGATAAAAAAAATCCAAAGTAGCCTTGCATACTTTGCATGCCCTCATTACAAGTATGTCATGTGAACATTCTTTTGGACCCGACGACATATTTTAGGTAATTAACGGAATGATTGACTCTGGGATAAGATTCCTTTTTTTTTTTTGTGCATAGAAAATTCTCTACGCATGTTTATTACTAGGTACTACTAATTGTAGATCTCTGCTGGCATTTTTGTTTGTAAGTATCTAGTATATTATCGGCAAAGCTTTAATTAATTATTGAAAAATGGGAATTGAGGCGGCTAGCTAATTAGCGGGCGATAACCATAAAACAACCACCATGTGCAGTGTTATGCTTATGATCTGTCGCCAAAAATTCTTGAACCTACCAGAAAAAGCATATGCACATGCTTTTCATAGTTGACTATCTTCATACCAATTAAACCATTGACTAGGGCTCGCGATTCGTGCCCTTCGGCCGCCGATCGCTGCCCTGGGCACGCGATCCGCTACCTTGGGCGCGTGCTTCGCGGCCCTAGGTTCGCGATCCGCGACCCTGTGCCGGCGGTTAGCCGCCCTTGGCTAGCGATTCACGGCCCTGGGCTGCCGATCTACCGCCTAGACTTGTGTTTCGTAGCTTAGAGGGCATTCTGGCGAAGGCTGTCGGTGGTCCGGCGATATTTCTGGTGGTGGTGGATAGGAGGGTAGTGAGATAAAGTGGAGAGAAAATTTTTAGGGTAGAATTGTCAGTATTTGTAAAAGTTAGGTAGAATATTAGGGTTTATAAAAATTGAGGGTAAAATTGAAAGTTTCATAAACGTTAGGGTGATTTTTATATTTTACAATTGTTTAAAAGGGCAATATTTTAAAAATTGAGGACAAAATGTCAAATAGGACCATGGATGAAGAAAGAAAAAACTTGAAAACAAGAGTTTATTAGTACAAAAAGTTAAAACATGACTCTAGTGGTACAATAATTAAAGTTACATGACCATGAGTGCACTTTACCCCTAGATAGAATATGCAATTAAATCATGAATATTCAGAATAATGATGATGTTGCGGAATTCATGGTGGTGCCGAATTTGAGAATAGAGAAAAAGAGATCGACACATAGATTTTTACGTCGAAAAGCCGTAAGGGTAAAAAACCACAATTCCGGATAGAAGAAATCCACTATGTGAAAATAGGAGTTACAAGTTCTCTAATTTAAGGAGAAACAATGGTAATAATCTCTCTTAAATTAGGAGTAAAACAACTAAACTCTCTAATTAATTTTTACATGTGATACTCTTAAGAAACTTGATTTTTGGGATGTGTTTCCAAATGGTTGAAGTAGCTTATTTATTTATAGGCTTCAAACGTGACATTCTTGTGAATAGGTTGAAGAAGCTTCATCATGGTAAAAATAGGCCTCCATTCTTTGCCCATGCTTTGAGAGGACTTGTCTTCGCCATACCTTTTGCACATGAACTCAAACTTAACTTGCAAGCCATCACAAATAGTACTTGATACCCATGTATTGATCAATTTCTAAGAATCTTCCACTTGAAGATATGATTGTTTGCAATCATATATTTACACCATTCTTTCTATCCTCCAGATCAATTTGTATGTTCTACATGAAATTTCACTTATGTATCCGTTTACGCTCACACTATAGAGTTGTGTACCGATCATAGCGAACTTTGAGCTCCCACTGCTGATAAACTCTTTACTTGGAGCATTTTCATCCTTGCAATTCTATTGCTAGGAAACTTGGAGGATACTTTGAAATTAACAGAAACGAAGGGTATAATTGACTTACAATTTTAAGCCAAAACTTTCTGCTATTTTTGTTCCGGTAATTTGCATCACGAAAATCTTGTTTGCTGGTTCTGAGCCTTCATCCAAAATTCCTAGCCAACTGTGCCTTTATTCCGTGCAATGACATTTCAGTGAACCTCTTGAATTGTACAAGGGTTTCCACATTGTTGGTTGTGTCGTAGGTTCATGGTGAAGGATTCAAATCTTTTATACGGTCTTCTCAACATCTTTTCAAACTGTACAAAGATTTTGTTCAACCGGTCAAACCAAGTTTTCATTTTTTTCAAACTCTTCTCGTTGGAAAATACAACATAATTTTGTACTAATGGAACTTTGTGGGTAGTGGGATCCCACAAGTGATGCCCTTTATACGCCATCAGCTTTTTCAATCTTGCGCTCGATTTCATTCATGTAGCCAATATCACCTGATACTCAAGTCTTCCATTGCACAAAATGGTTTATAAAAAGAGAGAAAATTCTAAAACCTCTTTTTTGTCTTTTTTTCCACCAATGCTTCATAAAATATCTACATCTTCTGACGTGCTTGTGATATTTCCTTGAGGATCCGGATTTTTCTTACTCCAACATTCTCTTTCGAGGTGACACTTCTTACCACAATTGCGGCATTTCAAATACTTCTTAACTTTTGGCTTACCGTGGTTGTGGAGCTGTTGTAGGGGAGACCGCCGACTGTGGTGGCACGGAGAATCAGCACTTGGAGCAGCTAAGTTGAGTGGGTTGGGTTGCGAAGCGGGTTAGTGGGTCGTTGCTGATTTCTTGTGATCTCGGTGACATCTGGCGGCGGGGAGGGTACCTTCTGGTTCCTGGAAGATTGGCGGTGATGATGGAAGCGGTAGTTGGTGACAAAAGCTGCCGGAAAGTGTGGAGCAAATGGGGAGGGCGTTTCTCGGATGGCAAAAACGGGTGTATTTTTTTTGGTGTTGTGTCACGAAGGTCTGACGTACAAGCGGCGAAGGTGGAGTGGACTGGCATGCCAACGGTGAAGGCGGATGTTCGAGCGGTAGGGCATCCGAAGGTGGCTCTGATGTCTCCCCATTGTTTGTTACGGTGGTCCGTTGGTGAATTTGTCTTTTGGGTTGGTGATTTTGTCCTTCGGGTATTCTCATTTGGGCCTAGATGTAGCTGGGAATGTTAGGGAGTTGGGAACTCGAAAGGTTAGGGAGTAGGGAGTAGGCAACAAGGTAGCAGTTTGGTTGAGTTGTCAAGAATTCAGGAGTGGGTGGGAGGTATGTTCAAAAACTGTAGGGAAAATAACAAATACCCCCATGAGGTTTGTCATAATGATCACTTTGCCCTCCGCATTTTCAGAATTCGTTCTTTTACCCCTGAGGTTTGTAAAAATATCCAAAAAACCCCTAGACGTTAACTTCCGTTAGAACAACCGTTAGCTTTTAGGTGTAATTACAAAATTGGACCCTAAAACTTTTAACCCTAACAATTTTATCCTAAATTATTTTATACTCCTACTTTTAGACCACCACTACTACTCCGCTCACTCACCCACCACCACCAGCAGTCGCTCCTCCGCCACAGCCCTTCTCCATGCCTCGATCGACCGACCTAACACCGCAGGAGGCTTCCTTGGCCACCAGCAGTCGCTCCTCGACAACCTATCCCAGCTATCCACCGGACCTCCGCCCTTCTCCATGCCTTGATCGACCGACCCAGCACCGCAAGAGGCTTCCTCAGCCACCAGCAGTCGCTCCCCAACCTCCAGCCAGACATCCTCACCCTCATCACTAACATCCTCAAACTCCTCCAACAGAACGGCTCCCCTGTCATTGTCAACATCTACCCTTTCCTCAGCCTCCAGTCAGACTTTAATTTCCCTAAAGAATATGCCTTCTTCAACAACTCCACCGCGCCTCTCGTCAACAACTCCATCACCTACACCAACGTCTACGACGCCAACTTCGACACACTCATCGCCGCCCTCGAGAAAAATGAATTCGCCACCATGCCGGTCATCATCGGCGAGGACGGCTGGCCCACTGTCGGAGACCCAAACGCCAACGTCGAGAACGCCCGTCGATTCAACCAAGGTCAGGGGACTCCCAAACGCCGAACACCATCGGATGTGTACCTATTTTCATTAATCGATGAACATAACAAAACCACCGAGCCTGGGAAGTTCGAGAGGCACTGGGGGATTTTCAATTTCGACGGAAGTATGAAGTATTGATTGGATCTGGCGAACGGGAAATCGCTGGTTCCGGCGAAAGGGGTGAAGTACTTAGCCAGGCGGTGGTACGTTATGGCGGTGCAAACGAACGAGGCGGATCCGAATTTGGGGAACGCCATGAGCTACGCCTACCAGTTCGCGGATTGCACGAGTCTCGGACTCGGATCGAGCTGCGCGAACCTCGATGTGAGGAGAAACGCGTCTTACGCGTTCAACATGTATTACCAGACCGAAGATCAGCGACCGGACGCGTGTAATTTCTATGGGAATTGGCCGCCACACCGCTCCCCAACCTCCGACGAGTCCCCAACTGAAGCCATGCGGCGGCGGAGGTATGAAGAGGATGAGTAGGGATAGAGGAGTGACTGCTGGTGGTGGTGGGTGAGTGAGCGGAGTAGTAGTGGTGGTTTAAATGTAGGAGTATAAAATAATTTGGGGTAAAATTGTTAGGGTTAAAAGTTTTAGGGTCCAATTTTGTAATTACACCTAAAAACTAACTGTTGTTCTAACGGAAGTTAACGTCTATGGGGGTTTTTGTATATTTTCACAAACCTCAGGGGTTAAAAGAACGAATTTTGAAAATACTGGGGGCAAAGTGATCATTATGACAAATCTCGGGGGGGTTTTGTTAATTTCCCAAAAATGTATTGAAAAGTGGGGTTTTTTTATTGTTATGTTTGGGTGATTTTCAAGGGGTGTTTAATGATCTAATTTAATATGTTGGGGGGTTTTATCTAAATTTTATTTGGTGTAGTTTGTAATTGATGGCCGCTAGACCCAATCTACTTAAAAGGCAAAAAAAGGTCTAGCAAAGACCCAAGCAGTAGCTTAAAATAAGGGCCCCATTAAAAATCCAAATAATCTATAACTCGTACGAGACAAGGACATCATCGGACGTAATAAGAATTGACCCGAACATACTAAGAAAATTTCCGGACTATACTCCCGAACATATTAAGGACACGTGTCCTCTGACACACTGCCATACTATATTGGGATATTACAATAGTGCCACTATTTGACCATGGACTATAAAAGCACTAATTACTCACATCTTAAAAGGTAACGATTAACTGGATTCTCTTGCTGTTGTCATCCAATTTTCTCAATATTCACTAAATACAAACAAAGGACCCCCTATATTTTCTTCTGTCAAATTCTGAATATGTCGTACATCACACGGATCTCTATAGCGTCCAGAAACGTCAGGACACGTCAGCATAGAAAAACTGTGGCGGCAACCCACACAGATCCGCCACCAGTAATTTTACTTTTATTTTCATTAATAAAAAAAGAAAAAATTGTTTCCGTTCCAAAAAAAAGTATTAATTGATTAAAATTGATGTATATATCTTGAAAATAGGGTTTTTGTTATAATCATTTGCTGAAAAATTATGTCTAGTCGCGTAAAGTCGACATTCAAACTATCTAAATTAATGGTCACCATATCGTAAATAATGTTCACCAAAATGTAAACGATGCTCACCCCTTTGAAGTGATGATCACGGGATCACAAATTTTTCAGTATTTTTGTGCCTTGAATATAAAGTGTTTTTTAATGATCACTCGCGTAAAGTCGACGTTCGGACAATCTAAATTGATGGTCACCATATCGTAAACAATGTTCACCAAATTGTAATGATGCTCACCCATTTCAAGTGATAATCACGATATCTCAAAATTTTCAGTATTTACGTGCCTTGAATATATAGTGTTTTTTAATGACCAGTCGCGTAAAGTCGACGTTCAGACTATCTAATTAATTGATTGTAACCATACCGTAAACAATGTTCAAAAATTGTAAACAATGCTCACCCCTTTGAAGTGATGATCACAAAGACAATATTGATACTCATGTGCCAATAATGACGACCAATACATAGAAAATGATGCGCATTGAAAAATTAATTGTATATAATGCTCAAACTCTCCAAATTGATACTCATTATACTGTAAATAATGTCAAGTAATGATAATCTACACTCTCATTGCAACAATTTCATTTTAATGATTATGAGCAAAAATGAATGATCAAGTAGTATGTATTGATGGCCAAGTAAATGTGTATGTATTAGTTTTGTTAAATTAAATGATTTTGAAATTCTTATAATTTTTTGAAAATTGTGATGATCGTCATTTAAGAAATGATGCTCATTGTTTTATTTTCAATTATCACTTACTTTGAAACTAATGTAAAAATATAATGATCATGCTCTTAATATTGATTATTGCCTCTTTAAAAACGATGATTACATTGAAACTACAACCATAGACTTGTAATACTCCATAGATCACGCTAGTTGGAGCATCATGCTAAGAAGTGCTAGAAAAAAAAAAACCTAAGTGCTGGCAATTCTGTAATTATGACCAATTGTGCGTAGGTTAAGTGCACCATTTCCGTGAGCTCCGTGAAATTAGTCAAGTGGCACCATTGTAATTACATTCATGTTCGCATAGGTATGCGTAGGATATGCTACACATTATATCCCTGTTTTTTTAATTATGATATGAATATAAATTATTAAACTCAAAATATTTAACATGAAAAAAAAAATTAAATTTTAGCAGCATGATCATTATTTTTTTCATACTTCCAAAGTGTATCTATATATATTGAGTAGGGATTTGTTTGCCTTTTAATTTCCCAACACCAAACCAAACCAAAAATCAAAAAATAAAAAGAAAAAAGCTAGCAAGGTTCAGTTATCTTCTTCAAGCACCAAACCAAAAGTCATTCATGTCGATATAAGCAACTAACCGCTCCTCCACAGCTCAAATCAGGCCCCTTTCTTCTTTCTTAATTCTCTTAATTGCAATTTGATCAAGCATGAACTTCAAACCACCAATCCTTCTCAAGCCCTTCGTCCTCTCTCTCATCCTCTCTTTCTCTTTCCTCTTTTTCTTGGCATTCCAGACCCCTCTCCACCGCCGCAAACCACCACCACCACCCGACGACCTCCGCATTCGCCCAGGATACTCCTCCTACGACGCCTACATCCACCGCCAGCTCAACAAAACCCTCAACCCCAAGCTCCGGGAAGTCTGGACCACCCGCGATTGGGACCGCAAGGTCCGCGTCTTCGCCGCTTTCTTCGCCAGCCTCAAGGACCGGGGCTTCATCCGCAACGACTCAAAGGCGCTGTCCATCGGAGCGCGCGTGGGTCAGGAGGTGGAGGCGCTGAGGCGCGTGGGCGTCGCCGACTCCATCGGAATGGACCTCGTCCCCTTCCCGCCCTTGGTTGTTAAGGGCGACTTCCACGCGCAGCCCTTCGATAATGGGACGTTCCACTTCGAGTTCTCCAACGTGTTCGATCACGCGCTTTACCCTTGGAAGTTCGTCGGGGAGATCGAACGGACGCTGAGGCCCGGGGGTGTCTGCGTCCTACACGTGGCGCTATCACGGCGGTCGGATAAGTACTCCGCAAATGACCTTTACAGCGTCAAACCGTTGGTGAAGCTGTTCAAGGGCTCTAAATTGGTTGAGGTAAGGAAAGTTGATGGGTTTGGGCTGGACACGGAGGTTGTTTTCAGGAAGAAGAAAACTACTACTAATTACTAAAAAACTGGATAAAAAACAAAGAAAGACAAAACAGGAAAAAGGAGGACAGAATTGGAAAACAAGAGGGTTTTTTTTTTGGTAATCATTCATTATTATTCATTGTATTTTTTCATGAGGACAATATTATTGAATACAGTAGTGGTATAGTTCATGGTTGAACAGAATTTAAATGCACATGGGAAAGAAATTACTAGTAGCACTAGCAGGCGCTACTATAGTTTTATGTAAATTGATTTGAGATGGGAAAAAAATTAAGTAGTTGGTGGGAAAAAAACAAAATGATTTCACGTTTCAGCCGAATGGCCGTTGGGCAACTTATCATCTTTTGCGTGTGGGCCAAACCAAAATGGTTAAAGACAAAGCCACGTCATCACTCAGGAATAAACACAAACAGCTGGTGGATGTTTACATCTACATGCTCCCTCCCTCCAATTAATTATATACAGTAGCTAATTATTTTGCACAAGTAATCAAGTATCACTAAGACTTTAAATGTCGGTATTTAAATGTAAGGTTTGATCGGAGGTATGTTATATACTAGTATGGCAATGTGGTGTATACATATACATATACATATAACATGACAATTAATTAATGCTCCAATTATTTATTGGCACTCAACTATTTATACGGCTTATAATAAAATTGGAGGGATGATTGTAGTTTTTCTTTCTTTTTATGCAAAATGCTTGAAAGGCAGCCATTTTCAGGCTGTATTGACAGCGTCACTTGGGTGGGGAGGGACCATCTTGCTTGTTCTTCTTATCTACTAGTATATGCTTCGCTGCCTTCAAAAAATAAAAACGTCACCCATTCTTTTCTTTTCTTTTTTTTGAAATTTCATCCATAGAATTTATAAAATGAGGGAGAGGGGATTAACTACCTCCAAGGAGGAGATCCAATGAAAAGTTTACAACACATAAGAGAAAAAAGATAAGAAAATATTAAGAATAAACTAACAATTTCAGTAAAATGCACCACTCTTAATTCTATCTTTAATTCCAGTAATTGTTTCACAACAATATTGAAACAATCAGATTTCCTCTCTATTAACTTGGTCTTACCTATAACCGACCAGGGAAGGTAGCTAGCATAATTGGGGTTGAGCTAGCCAGGAGGACCAATTTGTAATAACGATTATAAAGCTGGGACTTGCAGTGTACTTCACTCCTTTTGAATCCATAAACAAACAAAGGATCCTCCCATCCATCTCTACAGAATCATATACTATATCCTCTAATAATTAGCCTTTAGTTTGTCATCCCTTTAATTTCGGTAATCACAACTTTAGTTATTGCTTCTACATTAAGTTTGTTTATCTTAGACTAAACATCTATTTCTCTTTTTTGGTTAAGAAGAAAAAAAGGTGGGGTGTAGGTAACTTTAGTACTTTATTGTAAATTAATGATACTATGTTACTTGTGATCACTTGTGAGAAGTTCATGATCCGCAAAAACAAAACTCATGATCCTAAATATAGGATTGACGAAACGACAAAGAAAGTAGAAGATTGACGGTAAGGTCCTCAAATACTAAATTTACAATTGACGAACGACGAAAGAAGGAGAAAATCGAACAATATCGAATTCGAAATAAGAAATAGAGAAAAAGCGAAGCACAACTCGAGCAGGATACAAAGAACAAACTGGCGAAACGAGGGAGAAATTAACCGCCGCTTATATAAGGATGACAAACATATAATTGATCTTTAAGTGTTTAAGATGCGCACTTTTAAATAGCGCATCCGAACCTCGTTGTATTTTCTATTCAAGCTATTTTTGTCTCTCAATGTGTTATTCATAAAACCTTTTAAATTGTCAACTCTCGATAGGATTAACTTTTTGAAAGAAAAAAATGTTTTGAATTACTCCATTGAGAGAAAATCGAACAAGATCGAATTCGAAATAAGAAATAGAGAAAAAGTGAAACACAACTCGAGCGGGATACAAAGAACAAACTGGCGAAACAAGGGAGAAAACAACCGCCGCTTATATAAGGATGACAAACATATAATTGATCTTTAAGTGTTTAAGATGCGCACTTTTAAATAGTACATCCGAACCTCGTTGTATTTTCTATTCGAGCTATTTTTGTCTCTCAATGTGTTATTCATAAAACCTTTTAAATTGTCGACTCTCGATAGGATTAACTTTTTGAAAGAAAAACATGTTTTGAATTACTCCATTCATCTTTGTTTATGAAACATTTGATTTTTGATATTTATTTCACTTCAACTTGTCTATATCATTCATTAGTGAGTTTGCATATATAAAAAAACAAACAAACATATAGTACATAAAATACATACGTCAAATTAACATTTGTATTTAAAAAGTTCGAATTTATATTTCCCAGAAGAGTAATGTAGTATCTTAAGTATACCACATGACATGCAATTGATCAATAGCATTTTGTTACAAAGAATCGAGATCACTTGTTAACCAAGGTTCGTTGCACGGCATATATGATATCACGGGCCGGACCGGCACCGATATATCTTGGAGCACCCACGGTTATATTTGTTTGCCGGCTTCGTGGGGGTCGGGATCTTAGTGGGGCAACCTGCCGGCACCGGCCCATTTCCATGGACGGCGCACGGATCAGCAAGTTCCGGTGAGATATAATTATGACCGGCGATGTTGTCCACCATCACCAATCCCACAATGAGGAAACACACAACCCATGCCGCCTTCATGTTTTTAGGGGACGGATGTGGAACAACTAATTAGGCCACTACAATAGCTTAATCTCCTTCTCTCTTGCGACCCAAAAGACTTTAAAATCCTTGGAAGCTCATCAATGTACATACATACATACATACATACATATATATAATCATTATTAATGGCTTTAATTAGGAATTCAGCTACACTTTTTCTGTTGGGTTTTCTCTTCTGCACTATTTTTAAACTCTGCTGCAAGGTTGGAACCTTTCTCAGTTACAAACAACATGCCAAACTTGGGTTATGCGTAAATTGACTACTTGAGGCAACGGACGGTTTTAGTAACAGAACGTATCTAACTATAGCATGAGGAAAGACGAAAGAAAATACCACATTTCATAGGTTACGGTTTATATATAATTGGAGGGGATCAAGATATAGATATAGCATCGATCCTGTGATTTAACTTACATACTGCTTTTCAAGAAGGCTTCCACAGAATGCTAAGTCAAACTGCTCTTCTGGAGGATCTCCTATGCAATCAAAGACGGCGTCAGCATCCCCGAAATCTTCATCAGCCGTGTAACTGGAATCACAGGTCAACCAAACTGTTAAAATGCAGCTGCATTCAAATTTGACCTCATCTATCATTGATCGTGTGAATGTTCCGAGAGTTTGAACTCGGAAGTACAGATCCCAACCTTTTCGTAGTATAATTCTTCAAGTGAAAATGAAACTAACTGACAATGCCATGATTACAAATTTTGAGAAGATGTAGAGGAGAGCTGACATACCCGCTCTTTGTGACTATACATTTCATTCCAGCAGATTTGGCAGCTGCCAGTCCTATCCCACTGTCCTCCACTACCACACAACTGTATGCAACAAAAATGCAGAAAAACTAAGATGAATGTGTGGTTCTTGAGTAAACAGAAACACACAATAGAAGAATGAGCTGCAAGCACTATTAACGATTTTGCATTTGTTTTGTCATCAAAACAGAGTGAAAGTTATCCTTTATGCTAATGGGAGCCTACAGTATGGCCTGGTAGGAAGTAATACCTTGAAGGCTCAACTCCCAAGGTTTCTGCAGCTAGTAAATATATGGCCTGAGAAAAGAACAGGTGTAGTCAGAGCAAACAACAATTGCAATCATGCTCCATACTCAATTGGTAGCAAGGACTATAAAGAAAAAGAAGAGCTCCATTGCAATAATAAAATGTTCATTGAAAAAGAGGTTATATGGTAACTCATTTTGTTGTAACCAAAGAACAAGTACAATGGTTCCTCAATTAAAATGTACCAAGTGGAGCCTTAGGTATTAGAAAAAAAAAATAAAACTAAAAACAAAAAAACAAAATTCAAATCATGTTATGCTTCTAAAGGGATAAATTATATACCGGGTCAGGCTTTTTTCGTGGAACCACATCTCCAGCAAATATCTTGATCTTTTCGGCTCGCTCTGGCCCCAGCAAGAAACTGACAATTGCAGAAACCTGAAAAACAGATTGTAATCAGCTCACGGTGAAACTATTTAACAGTACATGCTCTACAATTAAGGCGAGCTAAAAAGAGAAAACATTGAGCATGCATTACCCTGTCCATTTACGTGAAGAATTAGCTGCATATTACAGCATTTGATTTAACAAGGATTCATCAAGTTTGTCGCCATCTTTAACACACAAAGAAAAACGTGGACATCACAGTAGTGCCATGAATTTTAGTCCAAAATTTGTAAAAGAGGAAGAAAAAAAAATCCAATATACTTCCCCATCATGGTCGCATGGAAAAGATCTGTTCTAACATATCTACTGAAAACATTCCGGTCGTACTAAACCAATCAAACATGCAATGATGGGTGCAAAACCTGATTAGCATACCGCCTTCTCATTTGATGTACTGCATACCGCAACATTTACTCCCTTTCCCAGAGCTTGATCTATCAGTCTGGCCAAAAATTACAAAGTCGGCAAAACATAAATATACTGTTCCAATTTTATATCATATGGTCAAGACACTAAATTGAAAATGGATAAATAGATAAAAATTAAAGACCAGACTCTTCCTTCAACTCCTTGACATGTTTAACTTGAATAATGTAAAAGTGAGGTGTTTGTATGAGATTCCATCTATTACATTATCAACAAAACAGGCCTAAGGAGAATCGAGCAGAGTACAGGTATGAAGTTCATAAGTTGTGACCTAGCTACAAGAAGGATATATTGCAGATCTGCAACTTGATGTTTGTCTACCGAAACAACTTGACCGAGGTATCAAAAGGAAAGGTTGGTCACTAAAGTGTAAGTGTGGAAATCTACCTACTAAAACTATCAGTGAGAAACATCAGCACTAGCCATTTCTGCGTATTATGTTTATGTAGAAGCCAATAATCAGCGAATCAAGCTATGTTTAAAACTACACAGTGAGACAGAACATAGCACAATCCTTATAAACACCAAAGCAGTTGCATTTTTTCATGGGCATGATATCGCTTAAGTTACTTCAGCATCAAGGATGAATGAAAATCAAGCTTGCATGCTAGACCGAAAACTGAAACTTATGTGTCAGTGTTCAAGTATCAAAGACAACAACAATAAGAAACAATGCCAAATTGGAAGTAGCAGAATGAGAACAAACTTTGCTACACCGGGACGAAGAGGTAGCAATTTCTTCTCTATAAGTGCCATGAACAACTCTGTCTTCTGCTTGTGAAGCGAAGCAATAAACTGTTTCCTCTCTTCTTCACTTTTTGGTGCATTTTCAGGCCATCCAGTCTTGTTAAAATACGCTGTCATCCTACGAACAATTGAGCAAAGAACAATAATATATGCAGGTATTTTTCCAGTAAGTTAACAAGTAAATCACAAAACTAAGCCCCAGAGAAAGCAACAATCTAATAAAGATAATCAAATGAAGTGCTGAGCATAAAAGTCACCTTTCTTTGCCTCCTCCGATTTTAAGCAACTCTCCATACAGATCCACATCCCAGGTAACACCCAGTCCTCTCTGCACCATTAATCAAGACTTCATCAGCGCTCCGGAGGAAATGGCAAACTGTTAATGACCCATGACTAAAAAATTCAGGTGACATGTAGCTCATACTGTTAAACCAGTAAGATCATTAAACACATTGATTGACCAAACATATTCGCCTGAATCCACTCTAATCTCAACAGTAAAATGACTCAAAAGAGCAGAACCAATTAGCGGAAAACTTCAGGAAATAAACTCCAATGGCATGAAAGTAAAATAACTGATTAGGAAAGAGGGAGAGCGATACTTCTGTGAATGTATCATTGAAGGAAATCCTGTGGCCATCCTTCTCAGTATCGACAAGAACGCCATCGCAGTCGAAAAGAAGAGCCGATGGAAGAGCAGAAGCGGAAGCGGAAGCGGAGCAGGTGATGGTTGAGAAAGCCCTTCCGGTGCTCCCTTCGATTCTACTGTTTACGACCAATTTAGCACCCAACAAGGAAGAGGAAAAGACCCTTCTCTTGTGCTTGTTGTTGGTTCTGGCGATCACTGGCAAATGCGTTTGCGAGAAAGATGTGGAGGAGGAAGAAAACGCGGCCATGTGAAGAGGTTGAATTGTTGACGCCATTGTTTTGCTCCTACACTTTCTGCTAAGCTTTTCGCTTTTGTAACGGTCACGCCAGTGTCCATTTTCAGCAGCTTATCCATTGTTAGCGCCACAGAAACTGAAAGGCAAGCTCTTATTCGGGTCCACAACAGACCCGACTTTAGAGGTTAGTCGGATCTTCAATATAGGTCAGGTCACCCATTTTGACATCTTTTTGATTTTTTTTAAATCTAATGTTTGTTATAAGAACCAACTACTTGGTGTTTAGGAGGTCTTGTTCTAACAGATCTAGCTCTTGGACACGACAATGACGGATAGATGTGCTAGTAACCCTCACTTCCAAGTCCGGATGACTTGGCAACAAGGGTTATAGCGTCGGCTGTGGGTGGATGATGGCTCTAGCACCTCCTCCAACAGGTATAAACAAACCTAGAGGAGATGAAAAGAGTAGAGTCGAGAGTTGATTCTTGTGAGTTGAAGAAAACTTTCATATGAGTTCTACTTTGCATAAGTGAGAGGGCCTTGGATATATCCCTCAACATCTCTCCTCACATAGATTCCTGAGTCTTTATAGTTTAACTTAAGCTAATAGTAACTAGGCTAAGCTAAACTAGGTGAAAACAAGTAAATAATAGAGTTCAAGATACAAGTGAGTCCTTTCATAATCTCAGCCCGACATCCCTTCTTGTAACCTCACGGATGCTACAAAGCTTCAAATGGGCTGTAAATGGTCTTGTTGGATTCCTCACTTCCTGAACTACAAAATAGTGTATTTGAAAGCCCAATTTGGAGTTCAGATGATGGAGTTAGAGGCTCTCCAAGTTGCCGCCCAATTCTGATGCTATGAGTCTCCAATCTTGGTGTGCATGCATCCGCGCCAATGCCTTGCGCTTGGTGCACTACACTTAGGTGCAAGCCTTTGTACCTTAAACTTCCTCCTTGGTCTCCCATCTTCAAGCCCTAGTCTTCAATCCTTCCAGCCAAGCCTTGATGCTCCCTGCCATGCTCCTCACTTTCGGCCCAAATCTTCATGAACACCACTAGTGCCTCTCTTGCCTTCCTAGCCCGAGCCCTTCATTGGTGCCCCAATGTTGTGAAGGGGGGTTGGGCTGACCTTATGTGCACTTTAGGAGCTAGAATCTCATCAGTTTGACTTGGTTTATACTAGGAATAATCTATTTTAAAATTGGCAAGATATTTAGAATACAAACATTTATTTATCTAGTGCTTATAACTTTATTTTACATATTATCTTCTGAAAATGTTGAAGAAAAAGTTCATAAACTCTAATTTGAAAATGAGAAGTATCAATTGGATAAAGGGAGAAAATTCTTTGTTGTCAAAATTTGTGATCATAGCCATTTTGGACATGTAAAGACATGGATTTGTGATAACTCGTGTTTTGAAGGTCATGGAGTAATACACATTCAACCCAAAAACGAGTTACAAGAAAAGATATAAGCCCATTTATCATCCCACTTAAATCAGAACCCTAACCTAAAGTGATGATCAAGTATAGTTCTCTTTTGGGAAATAACAAAAGATTGATACGTAAGTGACTTTTCCCCTTCTATCCCACCATGCAATTGCAAAATCTTAGCATTAAGAAGCAGGAGGTGGAGGGTCATAAAAAAGAGAGGGCTCTTTCATTTAAACCAGTCTGAACATGTTCATCAAATTACATCATCTCCAGTTTAGCTGCAGTAAGGCCCTGCTGTTACCATGTTTGCAGGCCTGGCTTTTTCTCACTGTACCTGCAAAATGAACAAGTTGACAAATGTTGGATGGAACTTAGAAGTTTGATCAAACAATGTTCCAGCGTTTCCGCCTTGCTGCAGCGCAGGGAAGAACCCGCTCAACTAACTGCCACTTTCGACCTTTACGCGCCACCATCCCAACCTGAGACATCCATTAGTTCATAACTGTTATTCTAACTGATGTATGAAGATCAACGCAAGTGGTTCCGGTTTGGTTTCTACTTTACAGGATAAGCTATATGCTGTGGCAGTCTTGCATGAGAGCATAAGTATCAGCATTTGTATCTAACCCTCTCCACCCATTGCAATAAATTATGTAGTTTTAACCAATTTTAGAATACTAATGAACACTATTCATGCCACAGACGTAACATAGTTGGATTTAAGAAGCAGTATGATGATAGACATCTAACATTGGCAGCACCAAACAGAAGAAACAAAATGCTTGTTTTGTAAATCATTACCTTCTTTGGACTTCCCTTACTAACCACACCTGAACTAAGGTTCTGCCTGCAAAGAAATTCAAGAAGAAATCAGTATTTCGCTGATAAATTCAATGCCATCATCACTTTTCAGTATTAATATTTAGACAAAAAACGAAACCAAAGAGCAATAGAATATGCAAGATAAATGATCAATAAGATTCCACAAAACTGCTTACACTTTATCAACTGTGGAGATGCTAAAATGATCACTGGAGCAGCAGAGCATATGCGGATCAGAACTCAGTTGCCTCTGAGATGGTGCAAGAATGTTTTGTCGCTGGTCACTGACGAAGGCTGTTTCACAAATGTTAGAAGTGTCCAAACTCTGAACCCTCAGAGTTCTAGGAAAGCAATTAGACTGGTTATCAGGCTCCTGAATAGGCAAAACCTCACTTCCAAAGCCTCTGCCATTTTTTGACAAAACAAGTTCAGAATGAGGGGACTTTAATACATCATCTTGCAATGATCTCCTAGATGAGATTGTTCCAGTGCTCAATATATTTCCTTGGCTGTTTCTTAAAGTACTCACTCTAGCAATATAACCATTCTGAGGGGAATGAGAACCACAGGCAGATGAGCAAGTTACACTCGGTCTGCTGACTATAATTGGTTTCTCTGACTGGTTATCCGAGATTTCAGAATCAGCTTCCAGATCAGTCCTTGATTGTGACTTCTGTTGCATTCTGCGTGAACAGCCAAACAGACTGAACACTGTCTTCCTACCTCTTTTACATTTACATTCTGGACTGCAAATGGCAAGATTGATACGAATCTCAACATTATGGCCAACAACCAGCTGAAGTGAATTAGCTATTAGTTTCCACGACTTCTCAGCCCTTGCTACATGGTTAGGGCGGTGGAATTCGAGTTCAGCAATGGCAAGACCTGAAAATCCCGGTCATTACATAAGCAATCCTAGCAATCAAGAGAAAATCCATCTATGATCTCGATGATCAGAAGATCATAACAGATTGTGAAATAAAACAAAAGTATCACTATATGGCAAGAAAGGGAAAGAGGCACAGAATATATGTTAAAATTATTCCATATTTACTCAAGTATGCATCTTGGCCAACAAAGAATGTGCACACTGTTTGTTTTTCAGATGATAATACAAAATACAATATATCATTTAAGTTGGTAAAAGGAAAGTGTAATGACTCCTGAACTGAACAGGAGATAGATTCTTAAGATGTTATCACACAACCCTCTCAAGTGATTTTGGTTTATCAGGATTGAGTCCTCATGGTTCTACTTTATTTAGTTTTTCATTACTAAATCTTGGTGTATCTCATTGGAAGTCAATTGCCTAGGGCTTCATCAACCGTTAACCAGAGGGTAATGAGCAACTTGATCAGACTCAAAAATTGAAGTTTCTGATAAAAACGTTTCTGTAACCTTGATTGACACAAAGTGAAGACAATTTCCCTTTCTTCCTGAGAAACTTTTTCAATGAACTGGACTGGCATATTTCTGTTGCTCCATCCCATATTGCTTCCAGACTTCTTTTGCAATCTGCCTGTATTCCCGCATCACATAAATGGTGGTTGTTAGGTATACCAGCAGCAAAATGCTTTGAGCCATCACCACACGATGATGTGTTATGAGAATCGTTTTCTGCGAACAAAGAATTACATTTTTTTGTTGCTAAAGAATGATATCACTATAGAGAAAAATGAGATTACTTTGTTTCCTTTCTCCTCAATCAGAGACGGTTCATCACAAATGGATGCATACCTTTGTTTAGAGCACTTCCCATACAGTACTTCATATCATTAGTTTCCAGTGAACTGGAATCTACGGAGTTCAGTTGTAGAAGAGCAACAGTGAGCAATGTAGTTTGGTTTTTTGTCACTCTCAACTGCTTTTCAGTTTCAGAGAATATCCTTAATGCCTGACTCAGTTTCTGCATGTCCAGATCAGCTAAGACCAAAACATTCTCATTTAGGGAAATTTCAGAAACACAGAGGTAATTAAGTCAAAAGGTTAACTGAACAATAGATAAATAAACACAAAATTACACTTGTCATTCTTAAGTTCTGTAAGCACCTCACATGATACACTGAACATTAGGGTAAAAAAAATAGCTAAAATGATTGATATGGTGATGGTATAGTCATAAAACTGTTTAGATCAAGTACTTTATTTAAACTTTCTCATCCCGCAGACGTGGCAAGAATGCGTATCAATAAGAGAAAATACAAGATGCTATGAAATGCTTACTTCCTCATTCACTCACATCAAATGCTCAAATAGCTCTTAACCTACTCGTATGCAACAAGTGTTGCGTGTGCACATGCTTGAGCGCAGTTATGTGCGTGTGCTAGTATTAAGCAAAGTTTGAGTGCCTCAGTAAAAAAACAATATCTAATCAATTATGTTTTGAGGTGAGAGAGCTATAATTCAAGCTTTCAAATGAAAGTTAATTCAACAAAATGTCTAGGATAGGAACTTCTTGTTTCTTCTATTAGTGTCATCATTTACACTTCATATGTTCGACAGTGTCATCATGCACACATCATAGAGGAAGCAAGAATGAAGTTTGTAAATGGTTAAATACTTCTGATACAGGTCAACTTACAAGTATGCTTTCTCAAAAACTTGTTTCTGTTCTCAGAACTGCCTTCACCAGGTTTTGCTGCAAGAATGTCCATGATAAGATTTGCAAGCTGTGATATAAGCTGCATAGGATCAACTTTTGACCTCATAAGCTCCCTTGCCCTTATAACAGTGCTTGTAGTGTCAGAAGACAAAGCCAAATCCAACAAATCTAGTAGCTCATCATCTGAAACTGTTCCAATCTGTAAAAAGTAAAGAAAAACAAGTGCTTTATTATCTCAGACAACAGTAAAAGATCTCAAAAACATGTGCAGCAGATTGTGCATGGAACTCACAAGCTCATATGTCAAGGCCATTGTAATCCTTTTACCAAGTAAACTTAGCTGATCAAGCATCATTTCAGCCTCCCAAAGTGAACCGTTAGATTTGGCAGCAATGAAGTCTAGAGCATTGTGATCGAATTCAATGCCTTCACTAGAACACATTTTTACCAATTTACTCAAAATTTCGGTCTCCTTTATCTTTGGAAAGTGATACTTCTGTGAGCGTGAAACTGCATTTATAGGAAGCTTATCAAGGTTAGTAGTGATCATGACAAAAACAACACGTTGAGACAGGTTCTCTAGGCTGGTCAACATTGTTGCCCATGTGTCAGCTCGCAACATCTGGCATTCATCGAAAATGTACACCTTATAACATGATGAGGATGGAGGTGAATAAGCATTCTTGATAAGTGACCTCATCTTGTCTGTTCGATTGATTTTTAAACAATCAACTTCCTTAATATCCCTGCTCTTGCCATTGAAATATACGATGCACTCTCTGCACACTCCACATGGTTTATTCTCTTCATCTGAGATGCAATTTAAAGCAGCAGCAAAAATCCTAGAGGCGGAGGTCTTACCAGTACCACGAGGCCCATGGAAAATGTACAAATTAGCTACCCTTCCTCTAGAGATGCCATTGAGGAGCGACTTCACAACTACGTTCTGTCCCACCAATTCGTTGAAGGATTTTGGCCTGAATTTCTGACTTAAGCTCCTTGGAGTTTCTGAGTATGGATTAACATCGTGATTTATACATTTCCAGCAACTTTGTCCAAAAAGAGTTGCATCACTCCCATTGCCACTTCCATTCAACAGAGGGAGATTGTCAAATTCAGAAACAGGATATGATTCCCTGAGTCTTGGTGTCCTCGACCAGTAGTATCCTATTCCACATCCACACGGGCTGTCATCAAGAATATCAACTCTTTCATCCATAAATAGGGATGAGGTCTGATTGGTCAGAGAATCGTCCATGGATGGATATAGATCTCGAATCTGAGTCATAACATCACCAGCAGGTCCATGTAACATCAATTGATTCCCATACTGCTCTCTCCATTTCAAATCAGAATGATCTGTCCTCCCCACCAATGATGACTCAGCTGTTGGCCCATCACACGAACCAACATCCTCCATAGGATTAGTAGAGGGAGTTAAGCATACCAAGTCCAGCCTATTATCCTCAAAACAATTATCATACAGTTCATCTGATTGTTTCTGATCAAACCCAAACTCATAATTTACTTGATGCCTAACAGAAGAATCTACTTTATCCTGCTGACCTGCATTCTCACATGCCATAGGATTGGAATTCTCCACAATACAACGCAGCCTATTACCATCATTTTTCTCATTTTTCTCTCTTTTGAATCTCGAATCATCCGAAGTTGGGAAACCATTGGAAAAGTAACCACCTTGAGGGGAACCATCGTCAAACCGCAAAGAGATTCCATTACTCGAATTTGTTTCCCACTTCACATTGTCAATCAAAGCAGATAACTTACTCATAGAATTAGTGGATGGATCCCGCAGTGACTTCACCCTCCTAAGAGCTACAAGGGTTCTTGAGATTGGAAGATCAACAGAGTGCCTACGACCATCCATATTTTCTAATAAACCAGTTAAAAACCGAAATCACAGTAGAATAGAGAGTCCGCCTACTTCAAACTTAAATGCAAGAACTTTCAAACATAACTTGGACAAGCTGCAAGAAACAAGGGGTAGAACACAAATCTAGTCAATGTAGGACTCGTATATGTGAAAAGCAAAATAAAGAAAGTCTTTTAAGGGGAAAAAACTACAAAATTCCATCTAAACAGAAAAACCCAAAATCTCATAATCGGGAAGAGAACGTTTGTTTCAAAAAAAGAAAGTAACATTTCCCGAAATTTACTGTTCCAAGAAAATTATGGAGGATTGAAATAGAATAGAAGCTGCTACATCACATGCCTAGAATTACCTCTTTGAAAGAAAAAAAATTCAAACACATTGTAGACGCTTTCCAGTAGCTGCATAACCGAAAGCAGAAATGTAAATGACCTTCCTCATTAGCACATTTCAACGGACCGATGTGTGACAATCACTACAGTGGAACCAGAACGCTAAACCAGTCACAAACCCCAATGCAGTATTTCCGAGTTGAAAGAAAAAAACGAAACAACGGTGCTCAATGACAAACAGAAAACCCAGAAGCCATAGGAAGAGCAATATCTCATCCCAGTTCCAGAGAAGCATAGTCAAAACAGAGACAGCATCTCAAAGTTATCAAAGCTACTAGTTTTAGCGAATATAATAGTGGTACTGATCAAGCAAAGGACAATGCAGGTGAATATAAAAAGAAAGGGAACTGGGAAGGACAAAGTTGAAAAAGTGACCCTCACCTCACAACCTCAAGGCAAGGCCACACCAAGCAAATAAAAATGCGAACTTGGAAGCTTCAAAACCATAATAGCGTAAAAGACGGGGCACACGAATCCC
The DNA here is from genome assembly GCA_024586325.1 of Stellera chamaejasme. Lineage (NCBI taxonomy): Eukaryota > Viridiplantae > Streptophyta > Magnoliopsida > Malvales > Thymelaeaceae > Stellera > Stellera chamaejasme. The sequence goes on along the minus strand of CM044982.1, from coordinate 2,587,908 downwards.
CAATCCGGAGGGAAAACCTAGACGAAAGAAGAACTACTGGACAAGTGAAGTCCGGAGATTGAACTTAAAACCAGCAGCAACAGCGGGACAGAAGAAGAAGAAGAAGAAGAAGAAGAAGAGAGAGAGAGGGAGGGCCACCACCAACTGCTGACTGAGTGGCAAAGGAGTAAATGACATTAATGGGCGAGGGTGAAAATGAACGTGAACTCATCCTCTCCACGAGATAGAAAGTGTGACGTGTCCAGAAAAGAGTAGTAAAAGGAAGGCATTGTTTTGCAGAAATCTTTTTGTTCTTTTCGCAGACAATTGCTGAGAGGTCTGCTCTCGTTCAGTGAGCCTATGTCTATGTGCTTGCTTGCAGGAGGGGTATGCTCGTCATTTGCGACGATTCTTAGGGAGGGAGGGAGGGAGAGGCGGAGTGTCCGTTGAATTGAATCCAACACCTTCTCTTAATACATCAACTTTTCCATTTCAGAATAGCCACTCCTCCTACGGGATGGGATAAAAAGAATTAACGTCCCATGTTTAATCTTATCGATCAAAAGTAAAAATGTTTTAGTTTTAGTTTTTACTTTTTAAAGTACTTCTAATTTGTTTTATTAAAACATTGAATATTTAATTGATCAACGGGTGCCAAGCGCGGAGACCCAATGATTTTTCACCCATTATGAATTAATAATATAAAACTTAAAAATGGAGGATAGATATGTAATTATGCAATTAGTTGAAATTGAGCTTCCAAACTTCTTGTAATTTACTTAAATAATTTTTAAAAATATATGAATAAAATATTTTATATCATACTTACGTAAAATCATATATAAAATAATTCAATTATTTATAATAATTATTAGAAGACTTTATTATGAATTTAAGGTAATTTTAAAAATATATAATTATTACAACTAATAATACTCACAAATATAGTTCTAAAATAAATTACTTTTACATATTAAAAAGATTTGAATATAAATTGTTACAACTAAAATCCCACAAATATAGTTCTGGGTTACTTTTACAATTTTGTTTTAACACCCAAAGATTGTCCACCTTATAGATGAGTCGTTTGAGTAAAAATTGTTTTATATTTCCACTTAGTGGGTGAAAAATCAAAAATAGCACCATACATTTGCTGAATTTTTTCGATCTGCGGTGGAGGTGAAAGCGATCTAATGTGGTTTGCGGCTAGTGTTGCGTGCGGGACATCATGCTTGGCAAAAATTTAGTGGGTTGTTTTGAATTTGGTTGACTAATTAATATGTGTGATTGAATTCTTTGATACTAAAGGTTTGATAACCTTAAATTCATTAATTTATTATGAATTTTTATAAAATAGTATTTTTTTTCAAATTTCTCTACTTATATACATTTTATCCATCAATCAAAAACAAATCTCCAAATTTCTCAATTTTTCTTTTCTCATTTCAAATGAACACAGCCCTTATAATTTAGGGATGACCACACCCTAATATAAATTAGGGATGATTTGTTCAAAAAATATAAATTAGGGATAATTTTCCCTATATATACAACAAAGTATCAGTGGCGGATCCATGTAGAATGAACGGGTGTCCATCGGCACCCTTTTTTTCTCGATTATGTGTATGTATATGGTATATAATTTATTGGATTAATCCTCTCAAAAATTGCAATGGACTCCCTTTATTTTGTGATATGGGTTTTAATATTTTATAATTCATATGTTCCAAATGTTTCACAACACTAGGAGACGTCAAAAAAAATGAAAACTGTCCTTTTGTTTTTCCAAATACAATATCTTTTTCTCTTCAATTTCCGTATTGATTTAAAAAAATAGATGATTTGTTTTTATAGTTGATTTTGGCATGCATTTCTCGGTTTATTTGTCTAGTTACATCTTACATTGTAAAAAGACTAAAATAGGAAACTAAAAAGTGAAATTTTCTCATTTAACTCTCGTATCAAATCAAAATGTTGTTAAAATTTTGAAATAGGAAGTGTAACATTCATTGGAATATTTAAATGGACACTCCTTCTCAAAAATTATGAATCTGCCATTTGTTAAGATTAATGAAGTGAATTAACAGTAAGGCGGTTTCATGATAAGTAGATTATGGAAGGAGGAGGTTGGGGTGCGCCAAAGTAAATGGCGTTTAGGATGTGATTCAGTTTTCTTTTTTATTTACAATGTTTTCATTTCCTTTTTCTCAATTCTATGAAAAAATGCATATTTTATTCTATAATTAAAAATTACAAAAAAATAGTTTAATGGAAAGAACTATGAAACTCTTGTCATTAGATCACTACTCTTGTGTTGTGGGATCACGACTCTTCTAATACGGGATCACAATTCTTCTACTACCAGATCACGATTCTCCTAATAGTGGATCACAACTCTCATAATATTGAATCATGAAAAGGAACATAAAATTCCTACAATGTTCATATAATTATTATTTGATTATTTAATTATTACTTTATTCTCTTTTTTTTACTCACTTTCGGGCGAAGCTAGAATTCTAGTGGGAGGGACGAGATCAATTTAGATATTAATACCTTGCAAAGAAGTTAATTAAAATAAATAACTTTTTAACAAAATGATTTATATAAAATTAATTCATATCAAAAGTCATTAAAAATATAGATCTGAAGTCGAATTACATATCAAAAGTACTCAAAATCTAACTCGACGTTCCTTCAAGTCTCTAAAATCATCAATGAGCTCATCCACACTCAAACATTCTGCAACATCTTTCTCAATATACAAAACTAGACTATCAGCAAGAAACTTGTTTCTCATCTTGTTTCGTAATCTTGTCTTTACAAGTTTCATAGCCGAAAAGCACGTTACAGAGTAGCTTGATTGACACAGGTAAAGTTAATATCAGACGGACTAATCACAACAAGAAAATAAATGTCTTTCTTCTCCGTAGTTGCCAAAGCTTGACATAATGCACCAATTGTTGTCAATCCTTCAAAATCTACTGAGCTTGTAACATCAAGATAGAAATGTCATAATCGGTACTTTATCAACTCAAGTTCTTGATCTGTAAAGTCTAGAGGATAGTAGTTGCTAGCAAGCTTGCAAATAGATGGAATATCAAAAGCTGCAAACCTATCTTTTGGGTTCAAAGATGAACTCAATCGCGAAGCTCAATAATACGATCATTGAATCTTGAAGAAATCTCTTGCAGTGAAAATCAATTGTAGCATTGAACACATCAACATGATAATAATGACCCAAAGAAACATCATCCATTCGACGATTGCTACGTCCAAGAAAATGAGGACCATCAAAATCCGAACATCGATGCCATGCTTTGAACAATATGATTCAACCTTGAGGATAAAAGAATCCCACCCATCCATTCTTAATCACAGGCATTGTTGAAGTGGTTCTCACCATATCCATTGCTTTCACAACATCTTGTCTCTTTTCTTGCAAAGCTATGCACAAATTCTCGTAACTCCAAAATCTCATACATCAAGTGAGCAATGAAGACAAACCTAAATGACAAGATCCTACCTAAGATTGATGCAAAGATCACCTCTAATTTTATTACTAGCACCATCCTGTCCAATTTGCTTGAGAACTTCACAAGTAGCATCATACATATTAAGAAGACCATGGATGGAACCAAAATGAGAACTCCAACGAGTTTCACATGGTCTTTTCAAAGTACCGATTTGGTTAGCCCAGCCCAGCTTTCTACCTCATCATTTTCAATCAATATAGCAATATTCTGAATATGAGCTAGTTGCAACTCATCATGACGCTTTGGCGAATAAAGATTTACAATAAGAGATACATCGGAAAAAAATTCATATACCACATGGACACCTTGTGCGGCAAAGAACCAAAGCCAATTGCAATCATGAGCTAAGCAATGGACGTAGTAAGCTTGTGGACATTCCTTTAAAAAAAGTGCTTGTAATCCATTCCATTCACCACGCATATTACTAGCACCATCATAGCCTTGACCACGAATATTTCTAACATTTAATCCATAATGACCAAGAATGCAACAGATTTGAGTATAAAGTGCTCGATGATGTATCTCTCACATGTGAAATATGAAAAAACCGCTCTTGTACAAACCCATTGATATCCACAAATCTAAGTACAAGAGCCATTTGCTCCTTTTACTTTCATCACGAGATTCATCAACAATTATACAAAATCTAGAATCACCAATATCCTCACAAATCTTCTTTCTAACTTTGTGTGCAAAAACTTGTAAGATTTCTTTTTGGATATCGGAAGAAGTATATCTTGCATTCCTGTGAGCATTTTGTAAGACAACACTTCCGACTTCATCATTGTAAGATGCCAAAACTTAACCAACTCAATGAAGTTCCCCTGTTTCTAGAATTCAAAGACTCATCGTGACCTCTTAAGGCAATTCCTTGAAATGCTAAAAACGGATCACATCTATCGAAGTTCTAACTCGATTCTATTATTTGCAACATCTTGTTCGATTGCTTCACAATTACCTTATCAATATGACTTGATTGATTTAGTAATGCTGCGAAGTGAAGAAGGGCGTTATTGTGAGTAGAACATGGATCTGTGCCTATATGTTTGAGTAAAGCACAATGTCTACCATTTCTAATCTTCTTCCATTTCCGGAATCCTTTATCTTTATGACTAAAAGTATCCCAACCATGTTTTAATCTTGCTTTTACGTGAAAAGATAGCAAGGTAAACAATATACACATCTTTGTTGGGAATACTCAAGCCAATCACCATGATCAAGAAACCATGAATACCGAAATCTACGTCCATCATATTCATCTAGAGGATATATATCCAATTTCAATTGATAAGGACCTGCTTTCAAGTAAGCTCTTCGACGTGATCACGCTCATTAGCGGGAATTTTCCATATAGGTTCGCGTTGTCCCGGATCACGTACAATTGAAAAGCTAGGTGAAGATGATGGAGTTGATGGAGTTTGATTAGAAGATTTCACTCCCAACAACAGATCATTGTTTCTTACTACGTCTGGAGCTTTTTCTTCAACATTAAAAGCTTCACTCCTCATAGGTTGAAGTTGAAGTTCCATTTCCACTGAAGTTTTCTTTTGAAAGAAAGAAAACAACTTCGTTGTTTGCTAGCCATAATCAAACAAACAACACTTATCCGCGTGAGTAAGGAAGCATGTTACATGTGTTGTGCAGGCTTGTGCAGCAGACAACCTTGCATTGTGCACAGAGCTTGTGCGCAGCCTGAGCTTGCGCGGCAATGGAGGAGAGCACTGAAAGAGGTTGGGTTGGGCGGCATCCTTCCATGTGCACTCTCTTCCATATCCTGTATCCACTCATCAATATAACCGTGGAATTCATCTTCATTATCAACAACTTTTCATCAATTATAGGATATCCAACAATAGCAGATTCAACAACAATCAAACACCAAACAATACCGTCCCTATCATCTACTCCATCAAAAGATATATCTCCGATCAACCAACACAAAGATCTCTTTTTCACCGATCATTGACGCCATGAGAATTTTAAATTCTAAAATTGTGTTTATGGAATGAAAAGCAGAGAGACGTTGCAATAATATCTTATGGGACTCACTGGAGCTCATGGATACAAGAATCATCGATAAAGAAGTTTCATTGCGGGAAGAAGTGGATTCGTCGACAACAATGTAAAGCTGTAAATAAGCCAAACTCTTATAAAACTTACGATAAACAATAATTCTAAAGATTGTGTGTTATTGAGCACTGTCTTATCGAGCTTCGAGTTCGAACTCAATTCGAGTTCATCGAGCTGAGTTTGAACATACCAAAGTTCGACTCGATAGCTTTTCGAGCTTTTGAGCTTTATATATCTTAAAGTCTTGTTATAAAAAAACCTAATTCAATACAAACTTTCGAGTTTTCAAGCAGGTCTCGAGCTATCGAGCTGAACTCGAGCATAGTTTGAATTTGGCAGACAAGTTACTCGAGCAGCTCACGAGCTATCGAGCCGAACTCGAACATTACATCGAGTCGAGTTTGAGTCTTTATCATAAAGGCTCGTCGAGCTATCAATCCGAGTTCGAGCTTGGTCTGAAACATTCGAACCAAGCAAAGTTTGAGCTCAGCAATGTAATCTGTGTTTGATGGAGGTGAAATAGATGAGTGGCATGCTTTTGTAATTAAATAGTCTTTTAAGCACTTAAGCACACCCTAAAATTACTCATTATAGAATTAACGGTAAGACAGTTCATGGTATATTACACGCACAACAATATTTATGGCAATGAATAAATGAAGCCGGTTGGTTTGGTGTGTTCGGCTTAAACAGGCAACCTCCGTAAATTAGGTGTAAAATATAAATCGTATAAAAGTTTTGTAATTGCATCACCAAATTTATTCAAATCGGCATCTTTGAGTTGCCGGTTCATTTATGATCTTTTTTCCTTCATGGACCGCCAAAGAAGAGAAGGTAAGAAAAAACTTTTTCTTTTGACAAAGCAACAATATTTACCTCTAAGGTGGAGACGAAAATACCAAAAGGGCTAGACTATTGGTACAGTATGGGATTATACTATATAACATTTGAGTTTTTTTTAGAGCAACGCTACTACACCAAAACAGTAAACACTGTTTAGTGAATAGTGTTTATTGTGAGAAATTCAATTCCTTGTGGTAATTTGTATTATTATACTATTTTAATACATTTTAGCTATTTGTAAATACTGTGAAACAGTGAAAACAAATGTATCTATTAATCGGGGACGGAGGGAGTACATTTTAGCAGTATTTATTATGATTAGAGATTGAGCAACGCCACTACGCAAAACAGTCGTGATAATTTGTATTATTATACTATTTTAATACATTTTAGCAGTATTTATCATGAGAGAATAGTTGAGCATATAAAGTAGGTTGAGTTACTTGATGAGTGAATAATAAGAAAATGGTCGAGGGGGAATAAGAAAATGGTTGAGGGGTAAAGTAGGATGAGTTATGATAGAGTTAATTTTATCTTTATATTTTTATATTTATTTTTCTAATTTTTTATGAATTGATATTAAAATGATTGGATTTTAATTTTTATTTATTTTTAGGTTTATAAATTGGACAAATAAGAATTTTGGGCTATAATGCTAATCTACATCAACTTTTGAACTAAGGAGCAACATGTCTCCATAATGATTAGAAACTTGGCTGACAAGTGAAGCACAAACGGAGGACCAAATAGCAGACATGTGGAAACAATAATTCTAATTTAATTAGAATTCATCTCTTTCTTAGGTTTAGGATTATTTTGGTTATAAATAGGATAGCTTTTCGGCTGAAACCAGGAAGGGACGTATCAGTTTTCAACAAGAGCATAAGGCAGACTTGGCTATTTTCTTCTTTTCTTTCTTTTCCAATTGGTAAACTCTTCCTTAACATTTTCTTTTGTTGATTATGGCCATGTGCGGCTGATTTAATCTTTTATAGTCAAAATTATCAAAATTTGATTCATGATTAAATTGTGATAATTTTGTTCTTAATATTTTCTCTTTCAAGTATTTGTTATTTTTTAGATTCTGTTTAATTAAAACATTGACATCATGTTTTGATTGAATGGATATTGCTTTTGGATTAGTAAATTCTTTTTGTTTATCTGATTCAATAAAGAGGCAAATTGACACATTTGATGCAATGTATCGTCGTGGTGATTGTTGATGGAAATATTTGATCCACTCTAAATAATCGAGCTTGTGTATTATTGGGTGGAATTGTTCACTTTCCTAGTTCTTAATATTATTTTCAATTTAAATCCTAAGAGCTTGTTTAGAGTTAATTGTGAAATAGAGTTTAATTGGAGAGCTTGTTCCTTTTAAATACAACCTAAGGGAGAGTAGAATATTAGAGTTTGTTAATGTTCATAACCAATTTATTTGAAGAGAGAATTTACATCTTTTGATATTCAATGATTAATTTACATGAATCAATACTGAGATATATCATGGCTGGAATTTTACTCATTGATATTTTTCAACTAGACTTGTTGCTATTTCGTTTTTTGTAAAATCTTAGATTAATTTACAAACAAATCCCCTAATTTTATTTTATTGTTTTAGATTCAGATTTGATAATTTGGCTAATCCCTGTGGAGTATGACCTTACTCACCGCTGTCTACAAGTAATTGTTTTTCAGGAGTAGGAATTTATTTTTGGCAGATTCGACACCTACCAAGTTACTTAATGAGGTCATAAAAAACAAGAAAGGAAGTTGAAAGAGTTAATTGATAACTTATATGGTGTCACGGGTGCGCCTGAGCCCGGTTGCGGAGGCGGGGCCGTCCCGCGACGGCGGAAGCGGAAGCTGCAGTGGAAACGGAAGCGGTCGGTCCTACCGAGACCCGCTAAGTGTGGTGGTCCCTTGACTCGGCCCGCAAAGTGTCGTTCTCGAAGGCCCGGTGCCTGAAAACACTTTGCTCATGGAGTATGCAGACAGAGTTATGCACTTGTAACCTTCGGTCGTGTTTCGACCCGCAACCTACAAGTCCCAAACAAGGCAAGAATACAGAAAAAACCCTAACAATCCATGGTGAGCCCCGCTCCACTGAAATAGGCGAGCACTCAACCAACACCAATCATACAGTTCATGGAAAACATCGTGCATAAGCTCCTAAAAACACACGAGATACGAATGTGTCTAACATATTAGAATATGATCATACCCCGGGTCCCGCCTTCCACTATGATGGGCGAGTCCCTGGTCCTACAGAGTATCCCAAACATATATACAGAAACAGAATGTATATAGGATACATAGCATGATCAGACAGATGACATGCATGCATATACACCTACAAACCGACCGAGAAAGACCTCAGAATACCTACGTGCGGGATCTAGGAGAAACTCCGAGATCAGAAGATCCCCGCAAGTACCGCTGCTGCTGCTAACACACCAACAGAAGAGAGAAGTAAGTTAACTGTGAGAAAACTCATATGCTATACTTAGCATAATCCTGAAATCAGAAAGCAGACTGAAACCTCTACCGAGACTACCCCTATAACATAACAGAAGTTCCGTGTCGGAACTGTAGATACATGATCACGCAATGAAAACACCACAAAACTCTAGTCCGCTGCCGCTTGTCGATACACCGAAAGGTGGTAAACATAAGGGTAAGTCCTCGGGAGTCCTTGGGGGTTGCATATAGCAAGCTAAATGCGCGGTTACCTGCAAAACACAGAAAACACAAAAACACAAGAATATATAAATATACAAACAGATATATAACCAAAATTAATAAACATAGTCCCGAAGGACGTGGTTAGCCAGAGTCTCGAAGGATGCGGTGCAGACCGCCAGAGACCCATAAAAGCAAAATCAATAGAACGACAGCACTCTCCAAGAGGTCAGAAGCCGAAGCTAACATAGGCATGGTACCAGTCGGGGTCGCGATCCCTTAACTGTCGTAGGGTCACAGAATATATCGCGGGGGTATATAACAAATGATGTGATCATGAGATCCCCAAGCAACAACCACGAGTCCCGCATAGTGAAGTTCGGAGCAATCTCTTGGCGAGTAGGTTCGAGGCCTAAACCCATGGTCTAGACTAGCACCGACATGGAGGCAACGCCACCACGCGAGACCCTATCAAGGCGTAGGAGAGGCTTCGCACGCGAAGGCATCCGGGCGTTGGCGAAGCACTTTGGCCAAGCCGTCCTGTGAAGTATCAAGGCGAAAGATGAACTACATCATGCTAAGGCATCCGCAGCGATATAGATTAAGCCTCGAAGAAGAAGGTGTTTCGGCGATGGCGAGGTAAAGCCACCCCCATAAACACTCAAGGCGAAGCTCTCAAGGAAGACTCTTCATCATGAAGTCTTTGAGATGAAGGCCTTGAACCTACTAAGCCTAAGCCATCCCAAACAAAGTATACCGCTAGGATATACAAGCAAAGGCGAAGCCTTTGTTCGCGAATATGCATGCGCGAGGTATAAAAGGAACATCTTAGAATAGGCGAACATGTTTAAAGCTATCCTTAAGCACCCCCTTGCTATTTTCCGCCATCCCCTTGATTGATTGTTTATCATCAAGTTTAATATCTAATATTGGAATACTTCCATACTCCCAGCTTAAGAATTGCCCAACCTCGATGTCTCCGAATCTATCCCTTCCTTGACCATCCTTTAAATGCGATCTCGCGGCCTCAAGTGTAACGTATCAAGGTATATACATACTTGATTACCTTACCGTTCCGGGCCTTAAACCTATAAAACAAAGTATACCGTAGGTATACAATGATCCGCGGGTATCATAATATCAGCACCCAAGATACCACCCGATGTCTCTCAACACGGATACTTGCAACCGGATAATCGGTCCGGATCATCGGACCACTATCCTCAACCCGGAACCCGCTAACCCCGATATACATGATATCCCTCCCAGAATGTATAACGAGAGAAGTTGAACACTTACCGTCCTATTGCCGATCTGCAGAAGAATCCCGAAAAAAATCCCGACGCCCGGCCCGAAACGCGGTAGTGTGACTTCCGAAGTCCCGCACTACTCCACAACTGCTGATTCAAACCGAACAACCACATACAAATCAGAAATCAGCAATCCAGACCCCCGGGAACTAATATCGCACATTCCCGCACATTCCCGCAAAATTTCACAGAAAGCTCGGATTCTCAAACCGAGCTAGAACATAGTTTTTTATACTTACACATGCACAACTAAACATTCAAATCAAACTTTCCCCAAATTTATGCAAGCAAGCAAGTAGGTCGGTTACGTTCACAATTTCAGAAAATGATGTTCCAAACACCGTTTGTTACCTACTTCAATTCCTGATACCATTTCACCACCAATACACCCCCGAAACACACCATAACTATTAATATACCCTTACCATTCACACAAGTCCGGATCGAAATTCTCGTTCAGGCGTCCCGGTACAAGTTTCGGCAGAGTTTCGGCTGCGTTTCTGCCCACTCCCTGTACACAATTGATTCACAAAATACGAATACACACTCAGAATTTACTGAGAATTGACCCACAATAATGGCGCCAAAAATGGAGCTCGGACAGAAAAAAACGGCTTTCACACAAAGCTTTTCTAGCAAAATCTGAATAGCACAACAGATGTAACTCTTCACCCTAATCGATAATATACCCTTACCTTTCACCACAGCTAAAGTTGAGTTTCCGTGCAGGAAATCAGAATCAGATTTCGGCAAAGACTTCGCAAGGTTTCGCTCACACCCTCGGAGCTTCTTCAAGTTTTCTCCAAGTTCCTCTTTTGGCCAACAATGGCGTTTCAACCATGGAAGAAAACGTGAAGGAAGAAGATGAAGATAAATTATTCATTTTCTTCCTTTTATAATTTCCCTTTCTCCTTTTTTTTCTTTCGAATACCATTATCTCTTCCTTTCCTTTTTCTATTTTGTCTTCTTCTTCTTTTCCTTCTTTCCTTTCAGGCCATGAGGGAGAATACCATGGTGGTCTACGAAGCCCAACCGAAAGCCGGCCGAGGCTCCCCCTTTGTTCCCTGCTGCTGCAGCTGTGTGAAGGATGGGGTGTTTGCCCTGGGCAACTGGCCCCGAATGTGTTTACCACCGTAAACGCATTTGTGGTGGCCTGCCACTTGGCGAAGACGGCGGTGCTACCGGAGACCTTCTTACAGTTCTATACGCTGAAGAGGCCTGTCGGACACCCCTTCTATCAACCGACCCCGAGGAGGTGAAGGTGGGTAACAAAATGGTGAAGATCGGAGTCTTCGCCGAAACCACCACTCGTGGGGAGTTGGAAGGGCAATTTCTTCTTCATCCCGAAGGAAGACAGTTGGGGTTTCCGCATTCTTCATAAAGGAGAAGAATGCAAGGGTGTCGGTGAAGCCCTCGTGCAGGCGGGTAGCGAGGGAAAGAAAGCCCTCGACGCCCTTTGTGAATGGATTCGGAGTGTGGAAAGGCTCGAGGGGTGCAAGGGTGCGTTTCCCTTCACTCTATCCAGCCTGGGACGAGGTGGTCCCCATGCGAGAGTAGGGGTTAGCAGGGCCCACCGTCTTCCGAGCCACGTGGACACCCTTAAAAATTGGGTGGAAGGATTGGACGGGGACCTCGTAGAGCGGTTCAAGGCGCTTTCAAAGAACCCCCACCGTCTCTGCTCGCCTTTCTTTTCATTCCTGTGTTTTTGTGTTTGCACATTTGAAATGCTATTATAACCTCGGCCTTGTGTTTTACTACAGCCAAGATGTTGCACCCCAAAGCACCCTTTTCGCCAAGAAGCAGGATTTGCCGGAGGCTCAAAGCTAAGATGGAGGAGGAGGTCCCCGCAGAGCCTGCCCAAAAGGCTGTCGAGGGGTCAGTTGCAGTTGCAGGGACCTCGAAAGGCGGAGAGGCCCGAGGTGCGGAGGCCTTGGTGACGGTAGCTCAACCAGTCAACGTGGCTGGTCCCGTCACCGTCGAGGAGTTGTCCGAGGACTCCGAGGAGGACATCCTTCGACGGAGCGCCCTCGACTTGCTGGTATCATTCTTGCTTCCCTTGATTCTTTTGCTAACTTTTCTTTTCACTGTGTTCTGATTCCCATTTTAAACTTTTGACAGCAGAGGAATTGGTTGTGTCCTCTGAAAGCAGTCCCATTCCTGCTAAAGATAAAGGGAAAATACCAGCTTCGAGCCTCAACTACTCGAGGACTACCGGCGGGAGCTGCGGGAGAAATCCTTCAAACGCAAGGGTCCGGCCCTTGTGCAGCACAGGACCCTGTCATGAGGGTGACTCGTGACGAGTCAATCCTCCTCGGGGAAGGGGACGTGAGACTGAAGGTTGCAGAAGGTCTCGCGCTTCCCCGAGACAGGCACTTTTTGAAGCACACCTCCTCGGGGGCCCTAGACATGGCGAAGGACATCTGCCAGGGCCTCACTCGGGTAAGTGACGAATCTGGATTCCCTTTGTTACTTAACTTTTTGTTGGGAAGCTTTGTTTATATGGTCTGTGTTTGTAATTTGCAGAAAATCGTATTGGCCCAAGGGCTGGTGTCAAAAATCGAGGACCTTGAGTCCTCGTGAAGAGCCTTGAAGCCAAGGCAAAGGAATCCGAGGAGGTGGAGAGCCTAAAAAAGGCCTTAGCTGACAGGGATGCCAAGCTGGCTGAGAAAGAGGCCGAGCTGGGGTCCTCGAGGATTGAGGAGGCTAACCTCCTTAGAGCCCTGGGTGTCATGGGCAAGCAGCTGAAAGCTTCCATGGCCGATGGGAGGAAGCATGAAGCCCTGTTCCTCGCCGAGCACCATGCAAAGAAACACTCGAAGCTGAAATGGAGCAAGTGCTCGGGAGTATCAAAGAATAGAGGCCTGTTGAGGCGAAGGACAAACTCATCGAGGAGTTGTCCTTGAGGACCTCCCATGCCGAGGATCTCGCGTCAAAGGCTGCAGTCCAAATGTGGCGCCACCTATACTTTGGTGGTGGTGGCAAGTTTTGGCCTCGAGGGCTGTTGTGTCGACGACGCGCTTTTTCGCGGTCGCCGGTGTCGTCATCCTCTTGCGTCCTTTGGGGAATTCCTTGCGGGAGGAAGAGGAGTCTCGTTGTACGCAAGCCTGGACTCGCGTTGAAGGCCTTGAGTTACGGCCAGGAGCCGCATGTCCGAGGAGAGACCACGGACTTGGATAATCCAACCCGAAAATTGCAACTTCCAAACCGCTTCTCCGAACGGAACGAAATCTGAGCATCATCCTTGGAACTTCATATCACACACAAGTCATGCTTCACATTTTTAATTATAAGCCCCGAGTGTCATCCCGCACCAACTTAACCCTAGCAAATCCCGACGTGTGTGCTTGCTGGGTTACCAAGTAATCCCGTCATGTGTGCTTGCTTGGTTATCACCACGTTACTCATCCCGAGTCATATCACACCACACACCATTGGCGCCATCAAAATATTCATCCCGAGCCCCGAGTGTCGCCCGAGAACAAACGTCCTGACACTGAAAAATATTTTCCGCGAAACATGCGGGGAACTCGTGCGACCTCGAATATAAAAGCATTCCAAAAATGTTACTTAGAAAAATCCGAGAGCTGTCGACCAATAGAAAACATGCCCCGCATGTTTAGAACGGAGTCCGGGATACACGAAGTCACCACCCGCTCGAGGTGATCGTAACATGTGGACAAGTAATAAGTTTTTTTATAGGAAAAAGCTAATTTTATTACCTCAAAAGGAAACAAAACCAACCAGACAGCAAGTGTAGCATCTTAAATAGAGAGGCCTAAAAATGGCCAAAAGGTTAAGTGAACAAGAGATAGATAAATTAAACAATAAATCACTAGAAGAAGAAATCATACAACAACCTAGGGAATGCCAAGGTATGGAGAAAGGAGCCTCCGGATCGTTAAACAGATGGCTTTAATGTACCGAAATGTTGAGACAGATTTATAATGATTCGCGATCTCGCCTCAACACCAAAAAGGCTCCACATGAGCACACCAGTGTTGACACATCGCGGCAGTGCGAATGAGGCAAACTAAAACCCGTCCGTAACGAATCCATAGTATGCCGGATAATCAATAATGAATCCATAGTATGCCGGATAATCAATAACGAATCCATAGTATGCCGATAATCAATAACGAATCCATAGTATGCTAGATAATCACGCACACGGAAAACAAAAACACCTGCAAACTCGTAAAAGGAGAAACATAACCTAAGCAGAGGGACATGAAAAATGGGCTAACCAGGAGTATGGCCCTCGCATCAACTCAGCCGGAGAGCGGTGCAATTACTCACCACCGCCGGGCTCTGAGTCCCCGAACCCAGCGAACTGCAATCGATTGAGGTCAAACTCTCGACCAACCTGCCTTCATACTTGTGAGCCCTGAGGTTCGCATACCTCACCTCTAGTGAGATAGAACCATACCAACAGCCCAATAGGACCAACTCGGATCCCTTCCACCACATCAAACCAAAGCTCAAATGGTTCCGGCACGATGACCACAAGTGGTCGAGTAAAACCGTTGCTTCATACCACCCGAACCCAACCAACAGAGGACGTTTGTTGCCCAGACGAGGCATGAAATTGGCAGTGGCCAACACAAGAGACGATGCCCGAGACAGACGACAATGAGACAACGGCCGACAAATCCATCGCCTCATCTGCAAAATGTGAGCCAAATAGGAGAACACTTCCGGAAAAATGATCGTCGGCCATCGGAGGAGCTGAACGACGAGACCATGGCCTAAGTAGGGTGCGTCGGAGGACATCCAATCCACAACGATGACTAACAATGTCGAAAAATAGAGAGGCGAGGCAAGGCGGGGAAAACTTGGACGATTTGATGGCGAAGTGGGACTCTCGATCGGCCGTGCTAAGGTGAAAGGAGGCTGACCGGAGCGGCAGATCAGAAAGACACCGCAACGAGGTGACAACGACATGAAGAGGATGTTGGCGCCGACTAGCACCTTGAAAAAAACCTTAGGCGAGAGATCCAATAGAGAGTCAAGGATGTGCCTATCTTGTTCACGTGATAAGTGTCCAAGTAACAAATTTATTAAATAATTGATGGCCGCTAGACCCGATCTACTTAAAAGACCCAAAAGATCTAGAAAATGTCAAATCAAGAGCCCAAAATAAGGGCACCGTTAAAAACATAAATAACTCATAACCTAAACAAGACAAGGACATTACCGGACATAATAAGGACTCACTCGAATATATTGTGGACATTCTCGGAACATATATACCCGAACATGTTAAGGGCATCTGTCATTTGACACGCCGTCATTCGATATTGGGATATTACAATATTGTCACTCTATGACTATGGACTATAAAAGCACTAATCATACACACCTTTCAAGGGAACTATTCATTGAATTCTCTTTGTGTTGTCATCTCACTTTCCAATTAAATAATAAACGACAAACACAAAGAAGACGGTGACCGCCACACGTAACACGATAACACGGAGAGACAGATGACATGCCACACAGATCCGCCACCAATAATAAACATCACAAATATTTATGGAAACAAAAAAAGAGTGTTGCAATCGAAAAATGGATGGAGGGAGTATGATGCTACTTTTTAATTAAAATAAAATTTGTGACAGGTTATACTCCCTTTATCACATGATAATGATAACAATTGATTTAATGGTTCTATTTTACTCAAATTTCAATCATAAATAATTATTTAAAAATATGAAAATTATATTTGAACATTAGACAAATCGATACATCATTTGCATATAAAAATATATCAAAACAGTGATGGAATAAATTCATAGATGCTGGAAAAGTTAATGTGTCAATTTTGATGGGCTGGGGTGGAGTGATATAAAACTTTTTAAAAAATTGCTTTCTTTATCCTGTAAAAATATTATATTTTCTTTCAGGAAGGTAGAATTAGTTGTTACGTTTTTCCCTTCAGGAATATTTGACTTATATTTTTACGTTTTTACTCTTTTTTGGATAAAACTTTCTTAATTCTATTTTGCTTACTTTGAAACTTTCTCTGACACTCCTTCAACAACAATAACTATGACCATGTGAGAGCTCATCATAAAGCTGTTACGTTTTCTCTTTAAAAATATTTGACTTATACTCTCTTCATCCCAAACTTATTTGTCACAACATCAAAAGTTTTGTCCCAAATAAAATATCAATTTTCAATTTTATTTTATTTTACTCCACTTTTACTATTATAAATGCACTCACTCAAAGAGTCTAAGGAGTGAGTTGGGAGGGATGAAAATGAGTTTAGGAGGGGTTGATGAGTGTAAATAATGTTATATATTATGCCATAAATATATCTTTTTAATTGAGATAAATTGATATGTTCTTATTATTTGCGCAAGGATTTTTGTAGGAATATATTTGAGAGAAATTTGGACAAAAATGATACAAAAATGATCAAATTGGCAAGGGAGGAAGGATAAAGAGCCAAATTGGCACAAGGACAAGAGTTGGGGCTTAATTGAAAAAATGAATAAAGTTGTATGGGCTATGTGTGATTGAGCCATTAGAAGACCATTACTTATTGGCTTTGGTATTGTAAGTCACGTGAAGGATGGGTGGAGGTCAAGTCCGATTTGGACTCCTTTCTCTTGTTGGATTGGCTTGGCTATATAAGCCACTTTATTGGTAAATAAAAGGGAGAAAGTGTAATTTTGCCACTAACCTTTTAAAAATTTCTCATTTTATCACTAATCTTTTTTTTTTGGGTAAAAATGTTATCGATATTTTATTCTAGGGGTAATTTGCCTACTAAGTGAAGGCGGAGACATGAATGATGTGCCGAGATCGGGAACATATCGATGACTCGTGTACAATGGATCGAGCCTTAATCACCAATCGAGGCCGGTAAAATTACATTTTCCATCATGCATATGTTTCGATTGGTGGTGTTCTCGAACCGCCGAGTGGGAAAAAGACTAATGCCGATCCGATGGAGGTCCAACAAATGTTGGGGATGATTTTTCCTTCCAAGTTAAAGATTCTTTCATGCCACGTTGCATCGTCACCATTAGTGACAAATTTATCCCTAAAATAAAATGTAGATGTCATTTTTACCTCAGAAAAATTATTAGTGACAAAATGATAAAATTTTAAAAGCTTAGTGGCAAAATTACACTTTCTCCCTAAATAAAAGGGGGCACAATTGGGACATCAAGCTTCGGTTGAGAGAAAGCAACCGCGAGCAAGACAACCTTCACCGACATCCATGTTTCTTCGTCTTTTTTTCTTCTAATGATGTTTAGTAGTTAGATTATCTTATCTTCTAGAATTTATTGTGAAGCTTAAATCTAAGGTTTGATATTTTAGTTCTATGAATTATTATTCCATGATTCTTGTTTTATTTCTCGATATAGTTTATGCATTATTCTTTTGGCTAGAGAAAAGTATTACTAGACCACGAGATAATTATGTTAGATTCTTCATAGAGCGATGACTTGCCACAAGTCTATGAATGAGATAGATCGCTTGAACAATTAAAGTGGAGCGATGACGTGCTTTAATTACCTAGGTGGAACGCTCGATAGAGGACATCTAGAATTAGTACATCAACTTACATATTGAGAATAATAATTGTGGGTAAATCTAATTTGTCAAACCTGAAGTTTAAATGGATCAATAATCCTAGGAGATAGCTTTAGTATTTAATCTTGCAATTATGTTTAGTTAATTAATTCTCACATTCATCAATCAACTTGTTCTCTTTTATTTTAATAAATCCATACACAATTTGCTAGAATCACAAGTCCCTATGAATTTGACCCAGACTTACCGATTTACTACTTGTTTGACAACCGTACACTTATAATGTCCCACCGGGGTAATGATGGAAGTTTACGTAAAATGAGTTAATGACCAAATATAATTTTAATCTATACAAAAACTAAAAGTGACAATACACTTGGAATAGAGGAGTATCAATAATCGGTAGGGTGTAAAATGATTCGAGCCGAGCCGAGGTCGGCTCGAGCTCGAGCTTTAACGAGCCCAACGAGCCGAGCCTCACGAGCCTCAAACTTGAGCTCGAGCCGATTTTGAGGCTCGGATAATAAACTAGCCGAGCTCGAGTTCAAACGCTCGCCGTAAGGGTTCGCGAGCCTTAACGAGCTCGCCTAAAATTACGATACTACCATTCACGAACCATCGAGCTAAGCTCGAGCTCGTTTACTCAATGTTGGGGCCGAATCGAGCCTAACCGAGCTCGCGAGCCTAAAGAGCTCGAGCTCGCTTACTCGTGTTGGGGCCGAATCGAGCTTGACCGAGGGGCCGAGCTCGAGCCTAACCAAGCTCACGAGCTAACGAGCTCGAGCTTCACGAACTCGAGCCGAGCTCGAGCTCAATTATCGGGCTCGATCGAGTCGTCTAAAATTACGATACCACCCTCGAGCCGAGCTCGAGCCTTAACGAGCTTGATCTCGTTTACTCAGTGTCGGGGCCGAATCGAGCCTAACCGAGCTCGCGAGCCTAACGAGCTCGAGCTCGTTTATTTAGTGTTGGGGCCAAATCGAGCCTAACCGAGCTCGCGAGCCTAACGAGCTCGAGCTTCAACTCTCGCTAGGCTCGAATCTCGGCTCGGCTCGAACTCACCCCTAATAACCAACGCATATCATAACCGATCATAATTGGGTTTTGAAGTTAATATTGAGAAATTCCAACCCACATCAAGAAGCAATGCGCGGGCCGGAAACCTCATTGTCTACAATTTCCAAATACAACTAGAGATACATCACCTATTCACACCATGATAAAGCGATTGTATTGATTCCAAGACTTAGAAGTTAGTTAAATTAGTTAAATAGTATTAGAATCGCTTAGTGATTTTACCCACTAATGGGTAAATAGAAGAGCCGTGATTCCAAGACTTAGAAGCTTGTTGACACTCAAATTTTGCCCCGAGGTTTTTAAAAATGTTTTATGAAAGGGGTTAAGTGAATAAATTGAAAAGAAATAGCTCATTAGTTTAAAATTGGTAAAATCGAGGTTAAATTGAAAATCAGACAACATTGGGGACTATCGAGCAATTGCAGCAAAACAACAAAAGAAAATCGACAGAGCAATCGGAAGAAAACAGCAAATTCGTTTCCGGTAGAGCCACACCGTTGCCGACCACTGCTATTCCGTCTCGTCCTATCGTTCGCGGCGCCTTCGTCCTTGGGTTGTCCGGCTAAAATCCGCCGCCGAACGCGCAGCCCCTTTGATCTAAATTCGCGAATTGGAGGTCGCTTCGCCGTTAGTTTACCGAACCTCTCCTCAATCTCCGGCTTCTCAACATCCCACCGGCAGCCCGACGTCGGAAGCCGCCGTCTCCATCGCGCTCAATCGCGAATCTCTCGAGGGCAGCCAAGTGCAGAAGACGTTTTCTGCTTCAAATTGAGATTTGGGGAAGAAGCGAAGTGTTTAATGCGTTTTGGTACAATTATGATTTGATCCCTTTTTCTTACTCATATTTTTGTTTAAGTCCTTTACTTCTTGTATGTGGTTTAAACACTCATGTTAATAGCAATGGTTTTTGGATGGGATTTTTTTCTTGGTTCAAATGACTTCATTCCTCTCCTTTCAAATGCACCAAATGCATGAGATTGAATTGAATAGCTAAATAACCATTATTTTGATTGTTGGACCAACCACTACAATGGACATTAGCAAGAAGATTAAGAGAAAACTGGGAAATCGACTTGTTTGGCACAATACGTGCACTGTTGCCAAACATCCACTGCAAAAGGGCAACAGATTAAGAGAAAAACTATACTTTGATTATGTATCATCTTTACATAATAGTTTAATTTGACAGTTGTGTTAATTTGCACATTTCTATTAGCAAAAGTATTCAAAATTGTATCAATTCTTTGTCAAATCATATTTTTCTTTAATTTCCCCAATAACAAGCATTACATCACGGTATGGGCCTAAGTTAAAAGCCTCGAGCCATATACATGCTACTATACACCGTAATTTAGACCATATCCTAGGATTAAACAAAACCCAGCTCACCATGCTCCCTAAGATGCCAAAGGACCATTTTAGGAGACCCTAGCACTATAAAAGGAACTCCCAAAACTTCAAGTGGATTTCTTCCAAGAACTCCACCCACAAGATACCCCCTTCCCTTGTTCTTCTGAGCCCACCCTAAGTAGCGAAGCATGCTCAACAAGCCCGCCCTTCGTCAAAGAGGCCGGGCAGCTAACTCTCGATGAGAAGCCGAGGATCTCGCCTCGAGCATACCATGGAGGCCCACCCCGGCAAGGAGTTCGCATAATAAATTCTAGATAAGCACTAGAGGATCGAGCCCCATCCAACCTCGTATCCGACCTCTTCGTTATTTCATTTAGGTATTCCTCTAACTCCACTTCGACATCATCTTATTTGTGTCGTCATGCAGCCTCCCTTTTACTCCCAAGCCATGAATGCCAAAGAGTGACACGAGCGACATGAGCGACAGTGCCCATTGAGAAAAGATGACACGAGCGATGCACTCCATTGAGAATGCAAGGATCAAAGTAGGGATGAGAAACGAATCGAGCCCGTTCAAGCTCGGCTCGAGCGCGAGCTCCAACGAGGTCGAGCCAAGCTTTTTCGAGCCGCTTTTAGGCTCGTTTATTAAACGAACCGAGCTCGAGCCTCGAGGTTTGGCTCGATCAGCTCGCGGGCCTATACGAGCCTAACAAACGAGCCGAGTCCGAGCCCGAGCCTATTAGATTCGAGCTGCCGAACCCGAGCCTATTAGATTCGAACTCGAGCTCATGAATTTAATAATATTTTATTGACTTAATTTAATATATCTCAATTTTTTCGAGCTTCGTGAGCTACTTCGAGCCTAATAGACCCGAACTTTATAATCGAGCCTAAATGAGCTATCCCCGAATCGAGCCTCACGAGCTTTCGAGCCAAGCTCGAACCTATCACAAACCGAGCTCGAGCCCGAAAACCCGAGCTCGATGAAGTTCGAGTCGAGCCTGATTTTCACGAGCTTAAGCTCGAGCCTACCAGGTTCGGGCTCGGCTCCATCTCACCCCTAGATCAAAGTAACCACAACCCAAGATGAACACTTCTATACACGTTAAGCACAGACTTGACACATCACTATATAAGACAATCCCAAATATTTTTTCCTAACTCCTAACACGCCCTAAAATGAATTGGTGGTGGCCTTGGTGGGTGCATCCGTATATTGTTACGAGTATAAAGTGTCTTATTATAAAATAAAACCATATTCTTTTATCCATTTATATCTCACTCATTTTTTCCTCAAAATTGTTTGTTTATTTATACTCTTCTAGTCAACGTACAAACGGAGAGAGATGGATGGAGAGAGAGAGAGAGAGCGAAATCCATTGCAATTTTTTTCAAAGTTCAGCTTCACCGAAGGAAAGATTTGGTGGATAAGTGACACGTCACCCCATTAACTCAACTTTTTTGATTTTGGTAGTGTTCTTTTACAAAGTTTCCCATAATTTTTTATATCATTTTCCCAATTCCAATATATAAAACAACATTGAATCTATTTATTAATTGTCCATCAATTCTCTATCAAATCATTTTTTCTCAAATTTCCCTACTCACATATATCTTATTCATCAATTAAAATACACATCTCTAAAGGTCCGTTTAATTGAGAAAATTTTACATTCCAAACTTGCTTTGTAAATGTTTGAATGTTATAACTGGTTATTTACTGATGAAAAACCTTGTTTTCAAAATCTTGGAGAACTTCAAAATAAGGTTCTCCAAATTAATACTAAGTTTCCAAAATTTAGTAAACAATATTTTTCATCTACTTATACATCTAAATATATATATATAAATGATATTTGAAATGAGAATTTTTATGACTAAACGGATCCTAAATTTCTCAAAATAAATTTCTCATTTCTAATGAAATGATATTTTAGAGGAGATGTTACTCATCCACGGCATTGCTCCTCCATTGAATGGAGAGAAGCAAACAGAAACCGACCCATTTTCTCATAACCTCTATTTGTTGCCTTTTTTTTTTTAACCGTGGTGACTATTTGCAAACACAAATTGTGTAAGATTTCATGAAATATATTATTGAATTGAAACACTCTCCTGATTGATGAGTCTTGTCATGGACTCATGTCCCTCGTGAATGCCGCTTCTTTCCGTTCCAGAAATAGCTAAACAAATTTTTAAAACCAACGCGGATGGTCAAGAATCCATTCTTCTCTGCCTCCCCCACCCCCATCCAGGGAGGCAGCCGAGAAAAGAGTAGTTTCTCAGAGTACTACATTTTGAATTTTACAATGTCCATTGCAATTATTCATGCAAATCATACATTTATTATTAATTGATACTTATTGTATATCATTAAACATGAAGATTAAGGGTGTGTTTAGGAAGGGATTAAAAAGGTTCTGTGTTCAAAAAAGTACTAGTGTTTTTTTAAAAATTGATATAATATTTGTGAGGGGAAAATATTGATGTGAACATGGACAAAAAATACTCTATTTATTCCCAAATAATTGAATACAAATTCGTAAAGCTCATTATATTAATTACAGAGGTCACAAAATTACCCTTTAGACTTCAGTGAAAGAAAATGTGTAATTGTTTTTTGGGGATTAACCCAAAACGGATATACATGTAATATGAATCTAATTTTCATACGAACTTACCAAACTATAAATACTTTCATCTAAGGACCAAGTAATAAGAAACCTAAGTAGTAAGTATAGTAATACTTATGAATCTCTTTATTTATATCTTCTAATATGAATGATTTTTCTTTAATATGAATCTCTTTATTTATATCTTCCAATATGAATGATCAAATAAAAAAAACAAGTCCTCCTATATGGATTATGTGGAAGTAAAATGCACCGGATGTCCCTTAACTTTAATTTTTTTTTTGAAAATACATCCAATAGAAAAAAAAAAGAAAGGAAGAGAGCTCTACCTCCAAGGAGGAGTAGGAGCAAAGCTTTAATTCTTATTGGGATCTCATTTTGACTTTGTGTCCTCTTTAAATCTCATTTTACAACTCTTTACCATGGTTGAGAAAACCGGACCGGCCGAACCGCGAACCGGTGGCCTATCCGGTCCGGGTTTTGGTTTTGGGACCTCCTGCTTAAAAACCGGCGCGAACCGGAAACCGTCGGTTTTCAAGAACATTTGGGCTTAAAAAAAATTAAAAAATTACAATTGACTTGCTGGGTTAATGGGCTTTATTTTTAATTTTCCTAATTCAAAGCCCAACAAGCCTAGGTAGCAATATAGAATAAAATTAGAAAAAATGAAAAAACAATTTAACATCTAAACTAAAAGTAAAAAATAGAAAGAAGCAGAGAGAGGGAACAACTAATTCAAAGCCCAACTGGTGATATTTTTTTTTTACAAAATTTGACATCTAAACTAAAAGTAAAAAAATAATTCTCTAGTAAGATAGTTTTATCTTGAAATAATAATTGTGGATGATTTCTTCTAGGTGATGGAACAACTAATGCAAATAAAGATGTCACCGCAGAGGAAGATGAGCTTGATCTTAGAGCATTTGTTGATAATCTATGAGGTGTTACTACTTTTTAGTTGGTGCTAAGACTAATAATAAAGTATTAAAGTGGTTATGGAAATGCTCATTGTAATTTTAAAGCATATATGTGCTAAATATTTTGAGCTTTGATGGATCTATATTCTTGTGTTTATTATAAATTACTTATTTACTTTAAGATGAATGATAAAGGTTAGATATCCCGCGTGTTTAACTAATACCGGTTGAACCGGTGTCTCAATCGATCAAACCGGTCAGACCGTGAACCGGTAGCTTGAACGGTTCTGTGTCCGGTTCGGTTTTATAAATCATGCTCTTTACTCATCCATGGTCCTTCCGTTAACTTTAACGGATCCGTGACCAATGGTGATTATCCGGCATTCCGACGGTGGTCCGGTGAGTTTCCGGTGGTGGTCCGGTGACTATGGAAACTGTAGTGGGTTAATAGCGAAGTTTTTAAATTTAAGGGTAAAATTGTTAAGTTTAAAACTTTTAGGGGACAGATAGAGTTTTTACAAAATTCCAATTCCAGTAGTTAAAACTAGTATTCTCCTTCGTTAAAGTAAATGAAAAAAAATGAAAGGAATAACCACAGACAAGTAAAAATTTTTAAAATAGGACTTAAAGATCAGAAAAAGTTAAAATGAGACCCTAAAAGGATAAGAATTAAAGTTAAAGGATTTATGATGCACTTTACTTATGTGGAATTTCTCAATTTAACAAAAAAATGAACTTAATTTACTTTACATTTACATGTAAGTTAAAGTGTTGTAAAATATATGGAATAGAAAAAATTTACATTGTTAGTTTGACGGGGCTCATGCATGCATGCAAGTCTTTTAAGCGTAGCATGCATGCAAGCCTATGGAGCTCAACTGTGTTCATAATTGTGCAATGGAAGGCAGTAGAGTTTGTTACTAATGATGATACCTTTGAAGAAGATATGGGATGTTAATTTCACGAGAACAGAATCGAAGGGGAATGAGGAAAATGATTGTGGTTGGTGGGGATACACACACACACACACACACACAGATATATATATATATATATATATATACTATATATACACACACAGTGGACCTGACAACTCTCTCTAACTGGAGTCTGGATTTGGAAGGATTGCAAATGAACAAAAAGCAGTGGCCCTTCACAAATGAATAAAACGAAGACCCAACACCTGTTTTTCGTCAATAAAGAAGACCGCATGACTCAATTGCATGGGTTATCATGTTCTTTTGATTGATTGTTTTACTAAATATATGTTAATCAATGTTCTCTTTCAAACTTTTTAATCACAAACTTCAAATTAATTTTCATAATTACAAAACTTTTCCCCGAAATTTATTTCAATCGAAACAATTCACATTTCCAGAGTCTATTTTAGTAAATATTTAGTGCAACTTCAATAATTTGTCTTGTTTTTTTCTTTTTCATTCAATGAGTACTTTCTACACATTTTAAATAATGATGTACAAAAAGTTTAAAATTTCAATATCCATGAAGTAATAAATCAAGTAACCAAATTTAAAAATATAAAGGAAAGTGGGAACAGGAACTTTTTTTTGTGGACCCCAATTTTAAGTTGAGTGAGAGGAAAGAGAAAAACTTGTGGGTCCATGATGAGAGATAAGAGGATAAAATGGTAAAAATGATGATAGAAAGTTTCTATTTTAAGAAAGTTGACAACCTTTGTGGGACGGCCCGATATAGTAATGTTGACAACCTTTTTGGGACAGAGGGAGTAACAAACAGGAACCTTTTTTTTGAAACTGAACAATCGAGAACTTTTAAAAATTCATCAATTTACATTTTCGAGATGAGCCATGTTATAGAGAAAAGCTGTCGTTATAGGGTGGCTACAGCCACGGATTTATTTATCTTGGATGTTCTACAGCCGTGTTTTTGATAAAGAAGTGACAACAATTTAAAATTGGGAGGAGAAAGTTTTTAAGAATTGTGTAAATTTGAATAGTTGTTGTTTTATTGTTGGAAATAACACAATCTTTCTCCAAAAATGTAGCAAAACTGGACATATTTTTGAATTTGGGAGAAAAGTGATAGATAGTACTTGAGAGTGAAAATTTAAATAGTTGTTAATTTGTTGTTAGAGAGATAGAGATATGAGCTTGATGATCATCATGTTGATAATAATTGCTACTACTATTAGTGTTATTATTATTATGGCTACAGAGACCTAGAGTATAAACTTTCTTGGAATCTTATTTGGAATAATTTTTTTTCTCAAATTTGAAGATGTGTTTTTGATTGATGGATGAGATATATGTGAGTAGGGAAATTTAAAGAAAATTGATGATGAATTTTGAGATTATTTTGTGTATTGAGAATTCAATAAATTTATTTTCCTGTTTATTAAGTTGGAAATCCAAACAACAGAATCAATTTTTATGGGCCCACTTACTACTACTTGCCTTATTACTGATTACGATTTGTTTGGTTGCTCGGAGCCCATGGTCGATTATGGAAAAATAGACATTTACCCTCAGGGTGATATACCTCTTCTTTAAATGGTGCTTGTTGATTAACGGAGAGCAAACGAGTTAGGGGATGAATTTAGTAGTGGTGGGTCTGGCAGCAGTATGACATACTGTCCCTCTGTCCTCTTAGGAGGATAGATGAGAAAAATTTCTCCCTAAAAATTTCTTCAAACTGTAGTGAAGTAGAGGAGAAGAATACATTTTTCAAATTATTTTTACTCTAATTCCATTTATTTTTCCATTTAAATTATTAATTTTTAGTTATTAAAATATTGAAGAACAAAAATTATAGATTAAATGTTGAATTCTATTTTTTTACGGTGAAAAACTGATTTTCACATATCAAGTGATTTTTGGAGGAGTGAAAAACTTCCAAAATCACCATAAATTTTAGAAATAAATCACTTTTCATCCCCACCTCCACAAAATGAAGTTTGAAACCCCCTTAATGGTGCTTGTTGATTAGCGGAGAGCAAACGAGTTGGGGCCTTGGGGGATGAATTTAGTAGTGGTGGGTCTGGCAGTATGACATAGTGTCCCTCTGTCCTCTTACTATGTAATCTGACCTTTAAGATATTCCCCTCTCTCTATTTTCCCCCTTCTCAAAAATATTTTCATGTGGCTATTTTCTTTCTCTTATTGGATTTATTTATTATTTAATTGACTAACACAACTAGAAAAATGAAAATAATAAACAAAATTCGTTAAGTAAACAACTTTTGAGGAACAGCTTTTTTATTTAAGACAGATATCATCAATTAGTTAAGTAGTTTCACCATCTTCTCATCACTTTATTGGGTAGCATTTAAAAGAAAATAAAATTCCTCAAAATTTCTGTTCTCAAAGATGGGGATAGCACAGGTAATATTTCATTTATTTGGTAAATCAGATTTTAATCGAAATCCTACGTGGAAGCTAAAACACATACCTTATTTAAGTAAATAAAACTAAAACTACATCTATTGTTTAAATATATTTTATTAAAAAAAAATCGGTACTGTCAGTTTTCCATAAAAATTACTACATCTTTTGTTTTCTGTGCTTCATGGGTTGTTCAACACACTTATTTCCCAAAATAAAGTTTCAATTTTCACATTTTCAATACACAAAATAACCTTAAATCCATCAATTTTTCATAAATAATTTTTTTAAAAAAAGTTTCTCTACTCACACATACATCTCATTCATCAATCAAAATATACATCCCCAAATTTTCCATTTTTTTTCTCACCCACTGTGAACGGAGCCCATATTTCCTCTATCCAAGAAAAATACTTCATTCGTCCCTGAAAATTGAACACATTTCCTTTTTGGGCTGTTCCATAAAAATTGATCACTTTCCTTAAAAGGAAACTTCTCACACTCAAAGTTACTAAATTATCCTCACTTTATCTTTACTTTTTCTACCTCGTTTTTTGTGCACTCTCAACCAATTGGCAATTAAGTAAACATATACAAATATCTTACATTCATCTTAATCTTCGTGCCCAAACAAATCCTCCAATCTTTTGGGGACGGAGGGAGTACTATATTTCTTCTTAATCGTTTAATCCATAAAAAAATTTTTACAACCTTTTGATATTGAAAGTGAAACAATTATATGAAAATGATAAATGAATGTTTAGAATTTGTGGATATATTTATTATATATTTTTAAAACAATTCTTTATAGCAATAATATAAGTCAATCACAACATAAACAGTCAAACAGAACACTCTTTTTTGGGTTGAGGGAGTAGTATTTGATCTAAATTATTTTTATGAATTATTAGATGTGTAGAGTTAAATAATTCATATACTAATCACAATTTGAAATCTATAACTTCTATATATATATATTTGATTTTTTTCACCTTAATAAAATTTTGGATCAAACGTTGTAATTTGAAACATTAAAGTCAAACCTAACAATTTTTGTGGGATTGTAGATTTGTAGGAGTACTAATTTTACATATAATTTTACTATATGATCCTTCAATCATAATAATACCTCCATTTTAAATATTTGGTCTGTTTCTTTCTTAAACACTTTAATAGATAAAGTAAAATATTTTAAATGAAAATTATGGATTAATGTTTATGGTTTCTAAATATATTTTTCTAAATTTTTATTAATGAATTTTCTAATAATAATTTAAATTTGTTACAACATCAAAAAAGAATCACACTAATATTTTATTTTAGGGAGAAATGTAGTACTATTATTTTAAGTATTGCTGCTGCAAGGGAGTATCCTGCTTGTTAGCATCTCCACATCAGCCTCCTTGTTTGAAGACAATAATATTTTTATTACTAAAGTTCTTTGAGTGCATCAGAGAAGTTGGGGTAATAACAAAAACAGTTCAACATCGATGATACTCCGTCGTTTAAAAAAGAGTGCTACATTTCATTTTTAACATTTAATTTTATGATTTATTTTTTCAGTATTTTGACATTAAAAATCCAAAAAGTTTTATGAATATGATAAATGAATTAGTGTGAAATGGTTTGAGCAACTCTAAGTACGCTAATCAATTATGTTCAAAAATAATAATTATCATACACTCAAAATCAAAATTGGTATCATAGATTAATTTTATTTTTTTCACTCAATTTAAATTTAGCTAAATATATAAATATATACGTATTCTATTATATTATAATTATATTATATTATACTCCCTCATTTCCAGCAAATATCCAACATATTTCTTTTTGAATCGTCACAGCAAAACTCCAACATTTCCTAAAAATAAAACTTTTCTACATCAACTTTACCTTACTACCCTCTATTTTCCTTACCACTCCAAAAAGTTATTTTTGTCTTATATACTTATTTTACCTTATTATCCTATAGTCAATAACTTTTCTTAATCTCCGTGCAAAGTCAAATACTCTATATTTGATGGGATGGAGGGAATATTATATTATATTATACTCCTTCCGTCCCTAAATGATTGAAGGATTTGTTTAAGTACGGAGATTAATGTGAATGTAAGATTTTTGTATATGTTTACTTAATTTCCCATTGGTTGAAAGTGCATGAAAAATGAAGTATAAAAGGTAAAGATAAAGTGATGATAGTTTAGTAACTTTGAGAGTGAGAAATTTCATTTTAAGAAAAATGATCAATTTTTATGGGACAACCCAAAAAAGAAATGTGTTCAATATTTCAGAGAGTGAGTTTTATATTTATATTACACATTATATATATATATATATATATATATATATATATATATATATATTACATACAATTGGCGTAGCTTGCAGTGTTCACTCAACCATACCCGTTTTGTCGTTTTCATTTTTTTTCCGTGTTCTTTTTTGCTTTTTGTGTTTTGTTTTATTTTGTTTGTGTGTTTTATACTTTTATGTATTTAATTGTATTCTTCTTCTTTCATTTTTCTGTAAAACCCTATGGGTGTGTTCAACACACATATTTCCCAACATAAATTACTAACTTTCACAATCCTTTTTTGATAAGGTACTTTCACAATCCTAATACAGAAAATAACCTTAAATCCGTTAATTTTTCGTAAAATAATATTTTTTTCAAATTTCTCGACTCACATACATCTCATCTATCAATCAAAATACACATCCCCAAATTTCTCAAAACTTTTTTCTCACTCATGGTGAACTGAGCTTATGTAAAACTCAAAATATCTAATATAATTTATCTTATGATATTTACTTTTCATCAAGTATCATTATCGGGAACCTGCAACAACAATTGGATAGGAGTTTTATCTAAAAAACTACTCTCTTCGTCCCATAAAGATTGCAGTTCTTTTTTTGTCATTTTCACAGTATTTAATCTACGATTTATTTTAATGAGTTCATAGACATGTAAAGTTGAATGACTAATATGAATCTCGTAATTTGCAATATAAATTTTCTAAATATATTTTTTTTCAATTTTTTTTACTATTTATCTTAGTAAAATTTTGAGTCAAACACTGCTACTTGAAACATCAAAATCAAACACTACAATCTTTACGGGACGGAGGGAGTATTATTTTTCCCAAATTCATTATTGTATTTCAATTTTTCAATTTGATGCATATGTTTCATCATTTTTTCTCTAAATTTTCAATGGCATTTCTATAAAAAAAAAAATAGGAATCAATTTTTCAGAAAGGACGAAGTACATTACAATCGATATTATATCTACTGTGAAGCGTGCGTAGTTGTACCTCATTATTTACAACAACCGAATTTGATAATAACAACCGATCAGGAGAAATACCAATAGATAAATAAACAAAATGAAATAAATGGAATAAAATTAAAAAATGAACCATGCATGCTGGTTAAAAGAATAAACCAAAATTGAATCTCAACCTTCACTTCAAAAACTATCACACATACATTAATAACTAAGGTGCATCATAGAAAGGACAAAAAGTAGGAGTAACTAAAGTTTAAGCACGTTACTTGAACCGAACCATTAACTTCCTTAATATTAATAGGTACTTCTTCCGCCTCTTTTTTAATAATTACGTTTTTTCAATATCTAATTTATATTTTTTTCAACATTTTTAATACATAAAGTTACACAACGACGCCGCAAATCAGTATAACCATATTGTCTGGTTTTAAAGGCCGCACTCAAAGACACAACGCACAAAAGCCGCGCCCAAAGACACAATACAAAAAGTTGTACTCAAGATCGTTGTCGACTCAACACTGGGCAGTGATGTCCAATCCGCCGCTCTCAAGTCAGAGGCCAGCAGCCCAAGTGTGGGGGAAGATCCCACCAAACACTCTACCCCAAGGTGGGAGAGTCTTGGCATCACCCTATAAGTGGGTGATGCCAACCCAAAATAAGGTGATTACTACACACCCTCACTCCCTTCTCTTCCTGCACCTGAAAGTCTCTTGTGTCTTGTTCTTCGTAGGTCCCGTAACTGCCTTACTCCGATCGCCGCCACAACCATTCTACCGGAGATCGTCTTTGGCTATCATATTTTTTTTCAACATTTTTAATACATAAAGTTAAATAACTTGTATACGCAACCTAACCAGTGTGTCTGGTTTTTATAAATTTCTTTTCAATTTTTTTTAACAAATTCTTACTAATAAAAATTTGAACCAAACAAAAGTTTAAAAGGAACGAGGTAGGACCAATTTGAACCAAACAATAACGTTGATAGCAAAAAAAGACCAATTTTTAAAATAATGACAAAAAAAATACTTTTGACAAAATGTTAATGGCAAAAATGGACCTTTTCCCTATATTATTAGAAGATCAACTCAAAATTCTTCCTTCGCTTTCCTATGGAAGAATGGGTACTTTTGCCATTAAACTTTTAAATTTCTCTCATTTTATCATTAACATTTTTATGGGGCAAAATTACTACTAACATTTTCTCATAGTGGCTATTTTTCACTCTCCATTAAGTTCTCTATGTTGGTGGCAGAAAAAGCTGATATGGATGGACAAGTGGGTATTTGTGGGATTATGCGGACAGATAAGTGGGTTATGAAGGGTGATGAAACAGAGGGTAAGAGTAATATGCAACCCCAAACTTGTAAGATGAGAAAAAAATTTCCAAAATTTCCAGATGCACCAAAATTTCCAAAATTGTCTCCCACCTTCGTCTCTCTCTGGCCGATACCCCGATAAACTTCCAGAACTGGGTCTATGTTCAAATGAACCTTTGGAGAGTTTGAATTGGAGAGAGCATTACTTTTACCTCTACTTGGTCTGTCTTTATTACTCACTTGTAAGTTCACATAATCACACATATATCCATTTGTCCATCCAGCATTTTTTTTCCTGCCAGCATGTAGAACTTAACAAAGAATGGTAAAATAACTCCAATAAAAAAACTTTGGTGGCAATTTTACCCCGCAAGATTGATGGAAAAATAAGATATTTTTTAAAAGTTAATAGTAAAATTACCCTTTCTCCATTTTCCTTTCCTTTGCAACGTTTTTGTTTTAATGGATTATCATTTATTATTTATTCTATAATGTAAATGATTATAAACAATGACTCAGGTGGCAATAGGCTCACCTAAAATTTTGCGGCCTTCTTTATTCAAAACACTTTACATGTAAACTATGGGTAACTTAATTACCATCATTCCCCAAGTTTGGCTTAACCAAAAGTTATGTCCCCCTGTGTTTAGAAAATTACAAAACCCCCTTCACCGTGTATGTTTGAAAAAAAAATACTTCATTCGTTCCCAAAAGATCGAAGGGTTTTATTGGACGCGGAGATTAAAGTGAATTTAATATTTATATATATATTTACTTAATTGTTCCCTGGTTGAAAGTGCATAAAATTAAGATAGGAAAAATAAGGATAAAATGGGATAGTTTTACTAATTTTGAGTGAGAAATTTTCTTTTAATAAAAATGATCAATTTTTTTTATGACAGTAAAAAAAAATATATGTTCAATTTCGTAGGGAAAGGGGGAGTACTAACAGCTTAGTAAAAGTTTAGAAAAACCATTGTGGATGAAGTATCAAGAATGAAATATAATAAGAAACACTTTGGTATAATAAGACTATAATTTTTTTTGGAAGTTTTCTTAATATTACTACACCCTCTGTCACAAATGTGTTGTCAAAACATCAAAATATTTTTATCCACTTTTATTTTATTTTAATCAACTTCTAATCTTGTAAATGCACTCACTTAAAGAGTCTAGAGAATGAATTGAGAGGGTTGACAATGGGTTTGAGATGGGGTAATAATGTAAATTTATGTAAAATGAGTTAATAATCAAAGACAATATTAGTCCATACAAAAAAATTAAAAGTAACAACCGGCTTAAAAAAACGGATGAAGTATATTATCAGGTACTAAAACCTTAGCTGCGTTCGTAGGCATCTAGCTTTGTATGTGGTCGGTCTTCTTCTTCTTCTTCTTCTTTGTCCATAAAAGTTTCCGGGCCTGGAGACCGCTGTTGGTAGGCCCGTGACGGCTAAACATGTGCCTGCTAACACCATGTTCAGAGCCCAGAGGTAATTGGACAGCTTCCTTGAATGAAAATGGATCCAACATACTTACGATTGAACCCGGAATTTAGAACATTGTTCGGGTCATTTATAGCTAGATGATCCGAGCCGAGGCACATGGACGTTACTTGTGGTGGCAGGGCAAGCCAGCTGCTTGCTGCGTGTCGTTGTTCAGTTTTTTGGAGATTCAAATAACGGACGGACCACGAGCAATGCCCTCCCTAGTGCTTTTGTCTCATCATCATCCTTCCATTCTCTACTGTTTGAGCCAAATCTCATTGGCTCAGCTCAGTTCACTCTTGCCTTAAACTAAACTTGCGTAATTGAATTGAATTGAAAAGTGAGCTGACCACACCCGCCATCACCATGTGGTGGTGATGCTCATCACCCGGGCCAACTTATTGCTCCCTCGCCCGCATCTCAACTACCTAGCTTTGAAAACAACGCGCCCTATTCTTGTTGTCTCATTCCTTATACAATTTGTAAAGATAAAGGAAAAAGTAGCAAACGGACAACTTTCTTCCCCAAACACCCGTCACGCGCAGTGTAAATAAGCGATCTCGAACAAAATATGCACACAACAATTTAACGTGGTTCGGCTCCTAACTAGCCAACATCCACGGATGAAAGAAGTTCACTAGAACAACTCGCCCCGATGTGAGAACTACAAAAGTCTTCTAGTGTCCTAGCAATCCATGCTTCCGTACCACTGTTCTCTTTTTTCACCCCCACATCTTGTATTTCCACCACATTGATTTTTCTCTCACGCCTAAAACCCTAACACAACTTACCTTTATATAGGCTACACAAAATCCTAATCATATTCTAATTAGGAAAATACAATCTCGCTTAATTTAGGAAATCCTAAACTTACATCATAAGCAAATTAAAACAACTGATGCCTTAAAAAAAACCACAAACAGTCGAACCTAGAAGTCCTAATTAAACTTGACTTCCTAAACCATAATCAACTCCATGCTTGCTTATCAAGTAAACACCTAACGTCTCCACCTTGTGATTATGTGCAACATCTTCAATTGGACTAATTACAGTTTTAGTCCCTCAACCCTATTAACGTGATAATTTAAGTCAAAATCTAACATTATTTTGGAACCAAAAAGAGTACTATCTTTCAAAACACACTATACCTATACACAAACAACCTTAATTGTGGCTTTATTTTTGAATTAAAAACAGGCATGTGGTCTATCAAAAAGAAAAAAGAAAAAAAAGAAAAACAGGCATGTGGAAATCAAGCATCTAGTTGAATCGAAAGTTATGAAAGCGGTTGCTTAAGTTTCGAATTTTGTATTCAATGAGCACCACCAGGTATAGTAATAGTAGTGGTAGTGGTAGTAATAATTTTATTTACCTCATCATGCGCGCGAGATCTCTCCATCAAAAGCAGTTCCAAAGAAAGAAAAAAAGATAGCGGAGTAATTTCAATTTGTTACCCTTTTTCTCTCTCTCTTCTTTCGCCTCCCTCTCACTCTCCAGTCTTGGTCGGTAGTCGTAAATTTTGATCTCATCCGTCCACTAAATCGCGGCTAAACTAAACAATTGATACATACTGTACCCCTGACAAATATTGACGTAACTGGAAAATGTAAGTGTGTTCTTGTGCAAGAGATTCTATTTCAAATCTTTTTCCCTGTTTTCTTAATCATACGTGTAGTGTACCCCTGATACATACTGTACTAACTAAATCATAATTAATCATGAAGTACGCATCTTATTTGTACTAATAAGCAAAATGACCAATAAAGGTCTCTCTCTAAGTAGTAATCTATTTAACTACGACCTATAACATTTTACCCAGTTTTGTAACTACGAAATTAAGAACATCAACATCGAGATCGTAAAAAAGTTTGGAGACATGATCAAAATTATTAATAATAATAAAGGTATCATTGATATGCAATTCATATACAATACATCAACACATCAGCAATAGTTGTTACTCTCTTTGTCCACTAGAAGATTCTCTTAAGAATCCAACAAAGGAAAGAGTAACAAGCCGTGGTTGTAAGATGATGAGTAACAAAATAAACAATTAATAATAAGAGAGAAAATAGACAATTGGGAGGGGATAATAGAATAGAAGGCCCAACATAGTAAGTAAATAGTACTAGTAGTAATATTCTAGTATGTGGCCTACTAGCTACAAATTAATTAATCTCCACCTTCCCTTTTTTTTCTTTGTTTTATAATTTTTGTTCTCCTCCTCTATGTCTATGATCTTTAATAACTAGCTAGCTAGATGTGCTGGCCGCTGGTTATATATATTCCAGGGCGGCTAGGTGATGATGCATGCCAACCAAGTCGCGATCGAGAGCTAGCAGCGAGCCCCCTTCTTGCAGCCGAGCGCGCCGGCAGACGTCGTTATCGAACCGACAAGCGAAGATGGCCTTGCGCTCAAGCTCGAAGCCTTGGCGTAGCTTGACGAGGCACCCGCTCCCGACGCCGTGAAAAACGCTCCGTTTAGTAGCAAGTCTCCCTCCGTTCTCCAATTCCAATTCTTCCACTCGCTTTCCGGTGCATCTTCATGCTTTGTCACCTACAGTAAGTAAGTAATGCATACACACAGTATTAATGGCACATCTTTTTAGTCTCAAACCCAAAATTAAATTCAATTACAAAAACGTAACTATATATAGTAGCTAGCTAGCTACCTCTTTGCTGAATCTGATATCTGGAGCAGCGAATCTATTCCCTTGGCTGTTAATGGTAGGGTTAGCACTTCCTCCAATTGCATACATTTCCCAATGTGTATAGTCATTGTTGACCACATGAAAGTACCCCTGTCTACATCTGCATGCATGATGAATATACTTCTTAATTAATTTATCTGTACATCATCAGATAATTAATTCAATATTGTTTTCTTATATTAAAGCTTGATCGTTCCTTTTCTACTGGAGTATTAGCTAGCTAAGCTACTTTAATTAGTTAAAGGTGATGAGTAATTTAATGGAGTACTAATTAGTTACCTGGGCATTCTTTGGACAAGTCCTTCTCCAAAGTGATTAAACGCAATGGTGACCTGCATGTTCTTGTCGGGAGTGTAAGAATCGCTGTGTCCCAGGAGCATGACTTTATCATGGTGCGTCATGTGATTGTTGGAGATAGTAATCGCCGTAGACCCCATAACCGCATCTATCAGCCCGTCCTTGCAATTGGAAAGTGAGTTGTGGTCTACCCAGATGTGGCTGCCGCCGAAAATGGAGATTCCGTCGCCGTCCGATATGGTACGCCACCCGTAGTGCCGTGGGGAGCTCCGCACCATAGCATTTCCCCCCTGCTTGCAGTCGTGAATGTGGAGACCGTGAATTATGATGTTGGTCACGTACTGGACCGTAATGCAGGGCCCGCCGGCGATGTGGACGCTGGCGCCGCGGCCGTCGATGGTCTTGAACGAGTTCATGATCAGTTCCTCTTTCAGCTGGATGGTCATGTCGCGTGCGAAGATGATCCAGAGCGGCTCGTCCTGGATAACGGCGTGCCGGAGCGTCCCCGGCTTCGGGTTCACCGGGTCATCGTCGCCGGAGTCCGTCACAACGTAAATTCGACCGTCTCTTCCGCCAATGGCGTTCTTGCCGAAGCCGATGGCGCAGTCGGCAAGACGCTGGCGGTTCTTCTCCCAGTTGGGGTCGCACCGCCAGCAGTCGTCGATGGGATTCCCGGTCCCACAGGAGAGGTAGCCCAAGTTCCGGCGAGTCGCATTGATGGCACTAAAACAAGGAGTTACAATACCAGACAGATCATCAAAAACAGAGCACTTACTTACTCACTCACTAGAATCATGCCAGTACCGGTACTTTAAATAGAAAAGAAGGGTAATATCGTAAATGGCGTGTTACTAATTACCTGTGTAGTTGGTGTACAACCAAGTCAGCGTTCTGCGGTGGGGCGGAGGAGGAGGAGGAAGCGAGTGATGGGGCGAGGAGAGAGAGGAAGAGTACTGAGATTAGGATGATGCTCATCATCTTTTGATGTGTATGATTGTTCTGTTATGTTGTTGCTGCAACTGCTGGATTCAGACTTGAGAGTGTTGTGTTGGGTTGGAGTATATAAAGAGGTTTGGAATTAGGGGAGGGGGGTTAATTAGTGGTGTGATTAAGTAAGGGGTTAATGAGGGGTATTAAAGTAAGAGATCTGGTTAAGAGAGATGATGTGGGGTGTGAGTGAGTAGGGACAAAGGTGTCTGGTGATTTTCTTTCTGAAATTACGGGATTCCACCACATGGGTAGTTTTTGCCGTTAAGCAAGGCGTTTGATTGAATTGGAATTATGTTTGTTTGACAATCAAAACAAAATGGTCAAAAAGAAAGAAAGAAAGAAAGAGAGAGGACATGCACAGTATCACAGGAGCCGAGGCAGGCTGTGGACAAAGGTAACAAACAGCTAAAGAAGCTACTGCTCTGTTTTTCCCTCTTTTTTCTATGCTGCTTATAAATAACTAGCTGGTACCCCTCCTACGGGACGGGGTAAATATAATTAACGTCTATGTCTTAATACTATCGATATATTTGTATAAATTTCTGAAAAGATAAATCATATATTATTTTATTTAAGAATCGATAACTAAAAGGGTAAAACATTCGAGCTTATTACTGAATCTTCCTTTTGTTTTTTCGTTTCTTCCTTTCTCTTTCTAATTCTTTTTTTGTTATTTTGTTATTATTCTTTTTAGAATTTTAATTTTTTACATTCTCTTTTAATTGTTTGGGGTTTGTTCATCAAGGATTCTGGGACATAGAAATTCCCAATATTCCATCAATTTTATTAGTTAATAATTACTACCTCCTAAGTTTGGGGGATGGAGTAAGTATTTCTCATTTTTTTCTATTATTAGTTTGGGGATAATCTTTTTATGCCACTAAGTTTTGTATATTTTTCATCTCAATCCCAAACGTTTTCAAAATTATAATTTAAGTCTATCAAATGTTTTCATTTTCGACTTGAAACCTCTTTTCTTATGTGCTAAATCTTTTAATCCCACTTTTTAATTATTTTTCACGTCTACCTAAATATTCTAAACCCTTAAAACATAAATCACTAAAAATTTGAATAAAAGCAACTTCTCTTGTTTGCCTCTTTTAAATCCCGAGTCATTAAGACTGAAAATAATAGAAGAAAATCACTATCAATAAAACATGAATGACTTCTATTAAGTTCATGAATGTGATTGATATATAATTAAATCTAAGAAAAGTTTAATTTGTTAAAATTAAGATGAAATTTTTTAAAGTCATGGAAGACCGAAACCTTATTAAAAGCAATTTATGTGTGTCATCTTCTTTTTAGCTACTTTTGAAACTTGTAAATTATAAAAGAAATTATGTATTAGTGAAACAATGATAGAAAGTTTTAGTCATGAGCATCTAGTCTAGTGGCTATGCTCATTGGACATGAAGTGGAGGTCTCGGGAACCGCTTATTATGTGCGCTTACAAAGGCGCTCAGCCACTTCCTGAAGCGCCTTGTAGCGCCAAGTGCATGGTGGAGGTTTTGTAACTCCTTTTGGCGCTTCTTAAGGCGCTACAGGACTCTCTTTAAGTACGTAGTGTCGAGCCACCACAACCCCCTTCCCCTATCCTCAAATATATCAAAAAAAGGATAGAAAGTTTTAAATTTATAGATAATAGTAATAGACTTGAATATGATAATAAGCAAACAATTTATGCGTGCTACTGCTTTTTTATTTGCTAATTATTACAAGATTTCATTATAAATTTAAGGTAATTTATCGTATTTTAAAAAATATAATTATTACAATTAATAATACTCACAAATATAAATAAAGTTACTTTTACATATTAAAAAAAGATTTGAATACAAATAGTAATCCAAAAATTCCACAAATTGCGAGTTTGGCTTACCGATCGCCCTATTTTGTTTTCACACCCAACATTGTCCAAACTCCCAATCGGCCTTAAACACTTAAGGCCAAATTGTTAGCCCAACCCGTAACCCAACCGAAACTCTAACCATCTACCCTCATATAGATAACCCAAAGGTCCAACCTTCTTACGTTCCTAACTCTAACCCGCTGCATCTCTGTGTGTGTGTAAAAGTTCAACCGTATTCATACCGAATTCTTACTGTTCATCACGAGAAACCACCAAAATCGCCTCGTAGATGCATTTCCGTCGAGTGTCTACCGTAAAAAAATGTTTTTCGGCAGCCTTCGATGGTGGCAAACATGCTTAACATTTTTTCATCATGATTTCCACTTTCTCTTTGTAAAAAATTGTTCAAAGATTTATATTTCCACTTAGATCAAACATTATAGTGTGGAATCTCTAGAATGAAGGCTTGAGATTGAGTTTGACATCTGATTTTGTGGGTTATTTCAAATTTTTAGAGAGTTTAGATACAGTTTGTTGCAGATTCAATCTGTTCGGATATTATCTCTTGATTAAATTTATCATGTGGTTTTAATAAATATTAAAAAAATTTACACCTAGCAGGTCCGCCGTCAGTATTTTCCTGTTTATATATTAATAGTAGATTCATCACGATTTCCGCTTTCTCTTTGTAAACAATTATTCAAAGATTTATATTTCCATTTAGATCAAATATTATAGTTGGAATATCTAGAATGTAGGCTTGAGATCGAGTTTGACACCTGATTTTGTGGGTTATTTCGAATTTTTTAGAGAGTTTAGATATAGTTTGTTGCAGATTCAATCTGTTCGGATATTATCTTTTGATTAATTTATCATGTGGTTTTAAATAATAATTTACACATGACAGATCCTCCTTCAGTTTGTTCCTGTTTATATATTAATAGTAGATAGTAGATTCATCATGATTTCCACTTTCTCTTTGTAAACAATTATTCAAAGATTTATATTTCCATTTAGATCAAATATTATAGTGTGGAATATCTAGAATGTAGGCTTGAGATCGAGTTTGACACCTGATTTTGTGGGTTATTTCAAATTTTTAGAGAGTTTAGATATAGTTTGTTGCAGATTCAATCTGTTCGGATATTATCTCTTGATTAAATTTATCATGTGGTTTTAATAAATATTAAAAAATAATTTACACGTGGCAGGTCCTCCTTCAGTATGTTCCTGTTTATATATTAATAGTAGATTTGTTGGACTTCCCAAACCCAACACTAGTCTACACCACACTTCCTTCTCCAACACATTGGGGATTTCTCACTCTCTCTTGCATGCTAAGTGGATCGGACCTTCAACTTCAAGCCATATCTTAACTATATTACCCCCTCCACCTTTAAAAATTGTTACCTTATTTATTCCAAGAATGATTACAATTTCCTCTTTTAGAGACATTCTCTCTTATTATATTATTTTATTACTCACTCTGTTTCAAATGGATTGTCACTTTCAACTTTTTTGTGTAGATTAGAATTGTCTTTGATCATTAACTTATTTTACATAAACTTCCATCATTACCCTCTTCCATACTTATTATAATCTCTCTTAACCTACTCCTTAGACTCTCTAAGTGAGTGCATTGTAAGGGTAAAAGTTGATTAAAATAAAACAAGTGGAAAAATGTCATTTCATTTTGGACAAAAATATTTTGATGCTGTAACAACATAGTTGTGAAGAAGTATATATTTTTTTCTCTTTTAGGATTCTTCATGTTATTTACATTAAATTTATATACTGTTGATGGTCGAAGAACCCAATAGGCCTGGACCAAACCTAAAATGGACCCCAAAGCAACTTGGGCCTGAGAAACCCAAGTTGCCCAGTCCAAACCGACAAGGAGAGCTCCGAACATGCTTCCGCAGAAGGTCCGACCGGAACTACGACTACCATTAATGCAAAACGTATTTCCTGTCGTCTGGGGAATCCACCAACCCTCTGACACCAAGCTCATGCCATAAAGCTGGCAGTGGACAAACAGACTTGCCCCCTACCGGCTGAACTACCCCAAAAGGCGTTGCATGACACACAAAATTTGGTCGGTCACCATGTTCGGACCTCAGACTAATTACGAAGCCCTTCTATAAAAGCTAAACCCTTTGCAAACGCATAGGTAATCTTATACACTTAGCTCCGCTTTCTCTCTACTCCCGCTCTAAAAGTAAGTAGAGTATTGGCTTGAGCGTCGGAGGCCCGTCAACCGGAGAACCCTCTGGTCCGACTTTCCTTAATGGTCTCCCACATGACCAGACAATAGAAGAAGAACAACCGATGGTCGACCGGGCAGACGTTCCGCCACCAACTGCTTCATTGCTCACATTTATACTTTTAAGTTTTGTATCCATATTTAAATTTAAATTGGTAAGTCTAGTTGAGAGAAATCTTAGGCTACTGAAACTTCCGGAGGACCTCGTAACAAATAGAGCAGAATGGAGACGCAAGATTCATGTAGTCGACTGATGCGTATTATATATATATATATATATATATATATATATTCAAAACATGCTCAGTTTAAGTAATAAAACTCATTCAACCCCAAGTGCAAGGTGTACAAATTGTAGTAGGGTGAGTGTGGTTGAACCATAGAGATTGTAGTGCAATTTATGGAATCTAGCTACATGAAATATTTTTGGTTTAAGTGATTTGGATTCAGTTGGTGGGTGAAGTGAGATGATCCAGGTAAGATGCTAGATGAAATTATTCTAAATGACAAGTAACAAAGTGAACTAGGTGAATTGAGTTCTAAGGTGGAATGAATGACAATAACTTGGATGAAAATTAATGACTAAAGACCTCGCTAGGTTGCTTAGGGTTGAGGTTATTGAATGATATGTTAGATTAATGAAAATGCAATAATAGAGAAGTTTGAGCTATTCTCACCATAAATGACGAAAGGAGCTCTCCACTTGCATCACTCGTGGAAGCTTTAAGATTGGCCAATAAAGTCTCCTAACTTTCTAGGCTATCTTACTCAAATAGCCCTAGAATATCCATCCATTTCCCTAGGTTTATTCAAGAAAATGTTCTTTCAAGCATTTTATCAAACACTTGGTAGGCATAATAGAGTAGTTGACCTTCTACTCTATTTGTGCCTTCTCTAAACCCAATAAATGGTTGCAAGTCATGCATCAACATTAATCTAACACATTTACATCATTCAACAACCTACGACTACCTAAACAACCCTATGAGATGAAAACTACTAACAACTGTAGCGACGGGGTTTTCTCAATGAGTCGCCACCGTAGCGACGGGGTTTTCGACGGGAGTCGCCACCAATCTTTTGTGCGGTAGGTCGATTGGGAACCTAAAATGGTCTACGGGAAACTCAAGGTCCGTTAGTCGATTACATACAAAAATAATAATTTTCGTACGCCCAGAATCGGTACCACAGATTTATTTCTATTTTTTTCTTTTTTCTCCGGTCGGACCTTGTTTGACTTGCGTTTTTAGTCATTTTCATGCGAGCGTAAATAGTTGTTGCTACCTAGGCCCGATTACTTCGACTAAAATGCAAAGACAAATGGCTACTAGCGCTTACTCATAACTTCAGCCCTTTTCGAGCTAAAGACAGCGGAATAGAATTTACTTGACCCTTTTTCCTGTATCTTCCCGTTCTCTTTGAGCCCTGGCTATTGATGTGTCGAAGGCATTTTGATCTGATGGTCTCAAATGTTTTCTTTTTATGCCCCCGCATTT
The DNA here is from genome assembly GCA_024586325.1 of Stellera chamaejasme. Lineage (NCBI taxonomy): Eukaryota > Viridiplantae > Streptophyta > Magnoliopsida > Malvales > Thymelaeaceae > Stellera > Stellera chamaejasme. The sequence goes on along the minus strand of CM044982.1, from coordinate 2,544,898 downwards.
TCGGATAATGAGGTTCTTTGTCAGGAAGAATCTTTGAGATGATTGATGTTGAGAGAGAGCTTCCGAAACCGTTCCCATTAGGTATAGCGACGTCTTCGAGATAACCACTACCAAGTCTTCATCTTAACTTGTTGGTGACATTCTTTATGCTGGGACTGAGTGGAAGGATATTGAAAAGAGAACATGGGTTCCATGATGTGATTTTCTTAGCGAAGGACGCAAAAGTGCGCATTTTACCCATTCTCGTATCAAGGGAAATAATAATGATATCCGTTCCAACAAAGACAATACCCTAGATTCTGGACTTGATCTAGAGAATTCGACTTTCAAGTTATATTGGCAAGCTCTCAAAGATTTGAGTGAATTCAAAGACTTCCCCAATTGATCACCAATTTTCATAGATCGACGTGTTAGGCCTAGCTTAAAGACTACTTGCGAGAAATTGTATTTCCATGCCATGATCGGGGGTCATTGAACACTTCACATCATAAAATTGTTTAAAAGGTCTTTAATGTTCACATGCTCCCACTTTTAGAATTTGCAATTATGAGTCTCGAGAAACAAATAATTGAATGCATGAATGACGTGCAATTTTAAGGATGTGTCATTATCGGTTAGAAACAAATATGATGCATGCGAATGCCAAAAAGAAAAAAAGAACACCAATTAGTACAATTAAATGTATACATGATAATGCAAATGTCGGGTGTTCTATTCAGTCAAATCTAGTGGAAGGAACGTGGTCATTATATGCACGGGTGGATTTTGAAAGAAAGGTCAAGGGTAGGTTCCTGATCCCATCGTTGAAAAGCGACGACCCAATCCTTACCCACGAGGGATATGTAAGGAATGGATTAATCCGAGTCGTAGGTTTTCATGAACCCATGCGGGAATATTAATCCCACGGGGTTAGCACTACTTCACTACTAGGAAACGGTGAAGGCTTAGAGAGTAAAATCTCACAAGTACAACAACACCATATTCCGCTATGAAAGAGATTGGTTTTGGTGGAGCTCGGGTAGAGAACTCCATGTCATGTATGTCACAAAACAATATAACATGTAAAAAAGAGTGACAAAAATAAAAATAAAAATCAAGTGAAGAAAAAATAAAACAAACCCCTGATGTGGCCAGACTGTCCCCAGCGGAGTCGCCAGCTGTAGCGACGGGGTTTTCGACGGGAGTCGCCACCAATCTTTTTGGGTTAGGCCGATTGGGAACCTAAAAGGTCTACGTGAAACTCGAGGGTCCGTTAGTCAATTACATACAAAAATAATCAATTTTCATATGCCCAGAAATTGGTACCACAGGTTCGATTTATATTTTTCATTCACTTGATTTGATTTTGTAAAAATATGTGAAAAAATCAAATCTACTTACAAATAAAATAATATATAAAAAAGAAAATAAACAAACAACTAACTGAATTACGAATTTGTTAATTAGGAAAAAAAAGAAACGAAAATAAAAAAAAAAAGAGAAAAGAAAACAAACATGATATCAATTTTTATGCATTATATTTAAAACATGCCATAGATATAAAAAAAGAAAATAAATCCAGACTTGGATCGATTAATGGAGAGATTGCACAAAAGGGACAAAAGTCCATATATCTATCACAAACACGTTCTGCAGACTGCAGCAGTTCCTAATCTGAAGACAAGGAGTGCCAAAATTGCAACACATCACATACTCGTGCCTTAAATAAACTCAAAGAAAAAACGACAAGGGGCAAAGGGTAATTGTACCGAAACGTATTCTTTGCTCTTCTTCTTCCCCAAAACACCTAAACCGCGACTTGGCTTCTGAGGTTGTTTGTGATGAATATTCGAAACGGGCAAGAGCAATAGAGGCGTTCTCCGGCGGTAATCGACCGAAGCGAGATCGGAACGGGCTATCGCGCGGAGCCTGAAGATGGCGAGTTTGCAGCTGCTGTCGGTTGCGCGAAGAGCTTGCAGATGGTTTGCGGCAGGTTGTCCTTCAGAAGACGGATTCTGGCGTGGAACAACAAACGAACGATCGGAAGGTGGTCGGTGAGCTCGGTTGTCGTGCAGGTGAGGAGTAAACGTCTGATCGTTGATTGATCGAGCACCGGCACGAATCGGCGACGAGAACGCCCAACTGCTACCACGCGATGGTGAAATCAGATGGTGATGAAATCGGCGCCGATTTGTTGCTGAATGGCCGGAAACGAGTTGGACGAGATGAAGGCTAGCACTGATGCTGCCAAATCGGAAAAGCCCCAATCTTCCTCTCCTGATTTTTGCACGAATTGAACTGCTGCGATTTTTGCTTTTTTTGAGTTCTTCTCTGCGATTTGTGTGTGTTCTTGCTCCAGCTCCGTGTTGTGATTTATAGCAGGAATCGGAGCGGTTTCACCCATCCACGACGTCTCCAACCGGCTGATTGTGGGAGGGGAGCGTGGGTCAGGTCCGCTTTCATCGCCGGCGAACTCTCGGCCTCCCCACGCACCTGCAGCAAGCAAAGAGGAAAATGGGAAAACCGTTAAGTTAGCCCACCACTTTGTAAAACGTTCAATGTAGTCCCTGACTTTCAATTTTAATCTTAAAGACCATTTTCTTTATAGTTAGCCACTTAAGTCCTCTCAAAACATACTTTTAAGAACTTTGGGGCAAAATTTGAGTGTCAACAACAACTCATGCCAAAAACGTTTCTAGCAATTGATATGAACATAAAAGTAAATGGAGAGTGTAAGAGCGTAAGAAATTGCAATTGGAAGCTTCAGTCTTGCATAAATCAACCCAAATTCGTGCTAGAGAACGAGGGAGGATAAATGAGTTCCCAAACCCTAGCAGAGAATACGAACAAGTGTGCAGAGATGACCCAAGGATGTAGAAATCTTACAAGCATATGAATAAAACTTGAATTTCTACCCCAACCTCCAAAATTGATTAATGGAAATTGGAGTCTTGCATCTTGGAGAGGTCCTTGTGGAAGCTTGGCCAATGAGGGAGAGTTTTAGGGCAGCAATGAGGCCAAAACTGCAGCAAAATCGTCACCTTGGAGCCTCTTTCGGAAGACGGATAAGGGGATTATTCTGAAAAGTGCGACGGAGCGACCGCACCCTTAAGATTTGGGGCCGCTCCCTGGGTCGCCCTCCTTTTGTTGGCATTGTGATTTTCTGGGCGAGGGGAGCGGCCGCACCCCATAAATGAGTGGTCGTCGTCGGGGTCGCTCCCCACGTCTTCCTTGCCTGTCCCTGAACTTTGTCTTGAGATGTCTATTTCCTCGAAAATGTCTCGTTTTATGCTCGTTTCTCACCCGATACGGATAACTTGCAAAAACGCTCATATCCACACTAAGTACTAGAAAAAACTTCGATAAAACACGTGTATGAGGGCAAAAGACATATCCATAGTGCACAATTATCATCGAATCCAATGAATTGAGATTAAGACTCGGTTGATTGATTGATTTAAAAAGCACAACATTTTTAGGAGAGTAGCAAATAAGTGTGCATAACCCAATTATAATAACCTCACATTGTTAAAAACAATTTCATCTATAAAATAGTATTGATAAATTGAAATCAAGATTCAAATATTGCATTATTTTTGGATATGGAAATCTAAGTTACCCAAGTAAATATGTATTGAACAAAGATTAGCATGTGTTGAATGTTGAATTAAAGTTACAAAATAATGGCATATATACTATGCAATGTCAAATATGTGGGATTTTGTTGGGGAAAGCGGAAAATTCCCGTGAGTGAGAGTGGAGCCGCATGGACGACGGCACATGTTTTTGGGCGCTAATTCAAACTTGGGTGGGGGCCATTAAATTCCGGACGTACCACCATTTCTTTGCTCCTTCCACACCAAAGGATCTCCCACCGCCAATTCCGGCGCGTTTCCAAATTTCAAGCTCGCAAACATCTCGCCGCGTGACGCGAGAGTTTTTTCCGTTTTAGATAGGATAGGATAGGGTAGTTTTTTTTATTTTTATAGGGTAGGGTAGTTTTTTAGTTCTCAATTTAGTAGCATCCACGTAAGCTTTTTCGTGCGGGTTCTAGGTTTGATTTTCAATTACTTCTTTTCCACACCAAGCACAAAGCCTGCTCCTCGTGCCCACGCTCAAATGATGGTGAAGCTATGAAGCTTCTTTTGCAGAGCACCGCCAACCGCGCCACCACTTAATCCGCTGAAGTTACCACTGTAGCTTGCCAACCATTGCCGTTAGGGGGAGCAAATGGATATTTTGGTTATAACCGAAATCGAATAGAGAGATATATGCAATTTTCGGTTTTTCAACTATAAAACCGAATTGAGAGACAAAATGGAAATAACTGAAATTAATTAGGTTATTTTGTTTGGTTAACCAAAATTTAGGTATAAGTATGCAATGGCGGATCCAAGATTTTTGGTAGGTAGGGCCACAATTTATTTTTTATTTTTAAAGTCTCTTTTTAAAAAATAAAATTTACCAATTTCAAAATTTCACATTACATATTCATTGGTCCCAAAGTTTTAATATAAAATTGTTTGTGATAATAAGTAAAAGCTATAAAATAATTATGGGAAAGGAGTGATACATTGGATAATATTCAACAATATGAATTATTTAATTTCAAGTATAAAGTCATAATCTATTTAAAAGTCAGGAGTACTATAATAGTTTTTTTAAAACAATTTGAATTGATGGATTAAGGTTGTTGGTATATTAAAAATTGAAAAACTGAGAATTTTTTTTTTCCAGAATTTTGTAGATGAACTCGGGGTTTGGTAAATATAAATAACTACACGAGTCCGTTTATTTACCACATACACTATTATATTAAATAAAATTTGAAAATGCACCCTTTCTGAAAAAACTCCGTGACATGGTACTTAGCTCACCAAGCCTCTCACTCTCACAGCCACTATTACACTTCCTTATACCCCTACGGCTGGGCATTCGGTCGATTCGGTTAAAACCGAATCGAATTGATCGGTTAATTCGGTTTTCGGTTTTGGACCGTAATAAACTGAACTCATCCATAAAATCGAAATAACCGAAACCGTTCGGTTTTTAACCAAATAAACCGAAAATTTTGGTAAATTCAAAATTTGACATATTTTTTCTATCACCTCCTTAAACTTGTTGAATGAAACAAAATAATTAAACAATCGCAACAAGATAATTCCAAAAAATGTTCAAAATATGAAAATAATACCAATATAAATTAATGTTAAAAAAATAAAATATATGAGTTCGGTTTTTCAGTGGCCGAAAAAACCAAACCCCATAATCGAAACCGAACCGAATTAACCGCTATTCGGTTTTGGCCGAAACCGAACAAAAAAACTGAATTGACCGAACTAAAAAAACCGAAGGCGGTTCGGTTTCGGCCGAACCATGCACACCCCTATACATCCCCATCATCATGAAACTCTGCTGGTTGGGCCTGCGAGGCCTATCTAATTGGACTGTATTTTCCAAAATGTTTAATACCAGTATTACTACTCCAAAAAGGCCAATTTTATTTTGAATGAACTTTTTCACATTGTTTTTGCATTTTAATCCCCAACTCAACTTCTAGTCTTCACCTAAAAAGATACTTTTATTTTACAGTTTTACTTTATTATTCTAAAATTTTCAATACTCATGAATCTCCGTACCTAATCAAATTAATGATCAAAACAATTTAGGACCAATTGATAATTGCTCTCTACCTTAAATTATTGAAGTCAAATGAAAGAGGCAAGGTAATAACTAAAGGAGATAACTATTATAAATTTCTGAAAAATATCTAGCAAATGAAACTATTTATTTTAACAATAATGATGGATAACAAAACATACAGGGGCTCTCAAGGAGGAGATCTAACTGCCGCACCTGAAGATACGTATACATGCATCACTTATGCATTCCAGCTAGCTAGCTAGTGTGTAATGATATGCATGCATATTCTAAGTTGAATTCGTGAAGAAACTCTACATTTACTTCAATTATAAGACCTCATATATATATATCGTCCGTGATTGATCATATTCTATTTAATAATAACCATTAGATTGGTTAGTTTGTTATCGATCCAAAATGAAAGTGATGGTCATTTAGAGACCCAGTCACGTCCTAAAGTTATAATAAAATCATCTTTAATATATAATTAGTGCAAGCAACTTCATTTTTTTGTTTTTGTTTTTGCTGTAAAGTAAGCTACCAATTTCCAGTTGATTAGTTCATACCAAGCTCAAGGTGACAAATTAATTAATACTATATGTTTAATTCTTTCATAATTTATGACATATAATAATAGGAATATTTACAGATGATTATTAAACAACTTGTCAATCAACTTTTAGTATAGCATTTCACTCAAAAGATTGTGATCTTAATCTTCCGTGGACTGGACTGGCTGGCTGGGAACTTGAAGCTGGACCAGATCAAATGCAGCTGAGTGCTGCTGAGTGAGAGGTGAAAAAATTAAATAGAAAAAATAAAACGACGGGAGGAATGTGAAAAGTCTGATTCGTCCACGAAATACATACGTGGCTGTGAGTGACTTGTGCGCATCTGAGGTTTGCCATGTGGCACGCTCATCCAGCCAATCAAATTCCTCGATTGCACATGCTGCTGCTGATCCTTTCCTAAATTCCCATCGAAATCTGTTTTTTGTTTGTTTGTTTTCCTTAGTTATTACTACGATTATCTAATCCGCACTTGGTTGCGGATTTTAAATCTAACATGGAAAATAAAAACGTATATTAGAAAAATGAGATTATTAACTGATGTAATAAATGAGTAAAATGAAATATTTAAAGTTGAATTCAAAAATGGACATTAATTAACTCAGGGAAAACATACAACACAAATTTGAAATACATACACAATCATAAAAATTTCTTATACTAATAGTACTTTTATGAATAAGATATGACCCATGCATCCTGGATTATGAAAAAATGATATAAATATTTACATATGGATGTGTGCAATAATTAAGAACTTTTGTGTTTTTTGTAATATATAATTAATTGTCATGTTTGTTATTGTTTTTATTGATGAATGAATAGGAAATGTCATAAATGGCCGAAGAGCGTGATTGAATGTATCAGCACTTTGAGAATGAGACTCGCTATATAAGTGAAAGATGTTGGATTGGGCTTCAAGAATTTCTGAATTATGGCAACAACAGTTTATCTCCTTAATATCTCACCTATAAAAGCAGTTTGGAACCAGACTCCATATGAAGCATGGAACGGCAACAAGCCCTTGGTGAGTCATCTACGTGTTTTTTGTTGTATTTGCTATGCCTTACACGTAACATAGAAGCACAAATTTGGAGACAAGTCTGGGAAGTATGTGTTCATTGGGTATTGCAGTCAATCAAAAGCCTACAAACTCCTTGATCCAGAAACCGGCAAAACTATTATAAGCAGGAACGTTATATTTGATGAACAAGCAAGCTGGAACTGGAGTATCAAAATCAAAGAGCAAGGCATCCAACAATTCACTCCAAGCATTGAAGTATAATCTGCGGAAGAAACGGGCGAGATAGATATTGAATCTCCAAACAATGAGCAAGAAGATACACCAGCAACAAGTCCAAAATTCGTGTCAATTACACCTTTATCATTAGATGAACCTGTAAACAGGAAGTTTAAGTCACTTGCTCATGACATATATGGCTCATCATCACGGGCCATGTTTGTTAAAGACCCAACATGTGTAAGAGTTGCAATGTTGAAGAAAGAAGGGAGAGATGCGATGGAAGCTGAACTTCAATCAATAGAGCGCAACGAGACTTGGGAATCAACAATCCTGCTTGAAGGTAAAAATCCAATTGGTTTGAAGTGGATTTTAAAAAAATTATTGCCTGATACGAAGCACAAGGCTAGACTAGTTGCAAAAGGATACGCCAAGAGCAAGGATTAGATTATGAAGAGACATTTGCTCCAGTTGCTTGTTTCAAACGATAAGAATGTTTTTGCCTTGGCTGCTCAAAAGGAATGGAAGGTTCTCCAACTTGATGTTAAATCAGCCTTTTTGAACGGGATACTAGAGGAAGAAGTCTATTTATGTCAACCACCTGGTTTTGAAGATGCCGCATCTCCGAATACAGTCTTATGGTTAAACAAGGCGTTATACGGTCTTAAACAAGCCCCTCAAGCTTGGTACAAAAAGATTGACGAGTTCTTCCACAATCATGGGTTTGAAAGAAGTATGCATGAGCTAACATTATATCTAAAAGGACAAGGTAGTGGCAGCTTTGTCATGGTAAGTCTTTATGTGGATGATATTATTTATCTGGTTCCTCAATGCAACTTTTATCTGTGTTCAAGAATTCGATGATGAGCTTATTCGAAATGACAGATTTGGGAGAATTAAAATACTTTCTTGGACTAGAATTAATTTAAAAAGGAACCAGAATGTTTATGTCTCAAAGTAAGTATGTAGAAGACACCTTGATAAAGTTTAACATGGTTGGCTGTAAGGTGGTGAACACTCTCATGAATATTAATGAAAAGTTGCAGTCAGTGGATGGAACTGGTTTGACTGATGGGAGTATGTACAGGAGTTCGATTGGGAGATTAATTTATGTAACCCATTCGATGCCAGATATAGCTTACTCAGTTGGTGTTCTCTCCCGCTTCATGCAAAAACCAACTAATCATCACTTTGAAGCGCAAAAAGAGTTTTGAGATACTTGGCAGGAACTACAGATTTTGGGTTATGGTTCCGAAAAACAAGCACGTTTAGTCTTCATGGTTTCAGTGATAGTGATTGGGCAGGATCTATAGAGGAGAGGATCGTCAGAGCACTTCCGATAACTGTTTCATTCTTGGTACAACTGCAATATCATGGAGCTCAAAGAAGCAACCGACGGTGGCACTTTCATCCACCGAAGCTGAGTATGTAGCAACAGCTACAGCCCCATGCCAGGCTGTTTGGTTAAGAAGGATGTTGGAAGATATGGGACAACAACAAACAGTAGCAACAAGTATATTCTGTGATAGAAAATCTGCTGTACTTCTTGCTAAAAATCCAGTGCATCATAGTCGCACCAAGCACATAGAGATTAATCATCGCTTTATACGAGAACAGATAGCAAATGAAGAAATAAAGTTGGAGAGTTGTGCTACAGAAGATCAGGTGGCTGATGTTCTAACGAATAAATAAACTCCCTACGATTTGAATAATTTATAAATAATTTATTGTATATAAGTTCTATGCAATTTTGTAGTATTTCATTGAAGTGGTCATCCTTCTTTCACGTGGTGAAACAAAGCAAGGGACTTACCTACTAATTAGCTCAAAAGATCTTAAAAGAAGAAGTTACAGACTTATATCATCGTTACGAAATTAAAGTTGGTATGCCTTAATAATTTTTTATATTCTAAGACACGGCTGATGGTCACCAGCAAGATGACAGAACTTGAAGCAAGATTACGTTATCCTCTCTCTTTTTTGTGCAACCTTTTTTTATATGTATCTTATTATAGGGAAAAGAAGGCTTATCAGAAAGAAAGCGAAATACTCCAGTAATAATGAGAGATCCAACCTCTACTACCATGTTGGGTTCATATATTATTCACCTTCCTTGAGTTGAGTGACCTTCTATCTAACACCATGTTGCATCTGCTCATGTCATTTAACTACCGAGTTTGTAACTCAACAGCTTTACCTTGTAACCGTTTTACCCTAAATCAGTTACATGTGCATGATATTTAAAATTAGATTTTTCATTTGTAGGTATCCAATTGCATATTATGAGATGGATTGTTGGAGGTAGCAATGATGTCCAATTAAAAGACACTAGATATCTGCCTATCATAAGTTGATAAATCTGGTAGGTGTGAGGCGGTGGGCTGTGTAATGCAGCGATGCTCGGTGGTGAAGGACTGCGGGTCAGCGGTGCGGCTGGGCTACGTGCCGGTTGGTGGGGCTGGGCTATGGGTAGGAAATGGTAAAAGTGTTACTGTTCATAACTATTAGGGTAGTAGTGTTCGGCTTAAAACACCTATGTTAGATTGATTTAACCGATAACGTAACGAAAATCTATATAAAGATTAAGGTTCAGAAGAAACTATATATTATACCAAACCTCATAGTGTTTTTCAACAAATAATAAAAATATGGGAGATAGAGTGAATATTATAAATCTAAATTGGGACATTAGTAATTATATCCAAAAGTGGATGACGGTGGTTATTACGGTGATGGGAGAGGCTTGGTGATGTGGACATCACCCCTGTTTGTGAGTTAAGAGGCCACCATTCCTCCCGAGGGTCTAAAGGACCCTTAGCGAAGGCATGGGCGAAGAAGAAGTGGCGTTTTAAGCGTCGGCGAAGCCCCAAAGGCGAGCCGTGCTCGCAAGGATCTTGGCGAACCCAGGCCCATTGGCGAAGCCATGGTCTTTAGCGAAGCCATGGTCCTTGGCGAACCCATGTTCCTTGGCGAAGACCCTGTGCAACACTTCCAGGCGCAAGCGAAGCACAGGTGTTCGCCAAGCGGAGGAGGCCTCCACACGCAAGTCGGTGACCCCTTCAACTTGTGCAGAGGCCCTCTTCCTCCCATTTCCGCCAACTACAAATCCTGGGAAATTGGGAGCCGCTAAAGCAGTAGTCTACACAGCCTATCTTTGTCACCTCGCCTGCCACCTCTCATTCCGCCTACCATAGAACCGGAAGCTGGTTCCCTTGACCAGTCATTCTTTATTTTCCTTTACCGTTTCTTCTATATAAGGCAGCTTGTAACCATTGTAAAGGCAGAACATAATTATAAGAAATCAGAAATACTCCAAGTGAGGTTTTGGCTTTCTTGTTCTCATTTCTTGCATTCCATCTCCTTAAGTGATCCGTGCAAGAGGATCCAACATAATATCTAGTATTGTTTGAACTTGTATTCAAAAGGTGCTAGATCCCGCTTCCCTCCCTGCATTTTTCAAGGGCATTGCCTCACCTCGTAGTGAGGAGGTTCCCTTGGCCGAACTCTGTTTCCTCGTGTTCTTCCTCTGTTTCGTTTCCATTCTTGCTGGACACCGCCTCCTTCGAGCTAGATCCGAAATCACTTACCCCCCGTGATCACATCACTTGGTAACAAAGGTTTCAGGGAGAAGGGATGTGGCGTGACCCGAGGGTCAAGGTCGAGCATAAGGAATGGTCGGGATCAAGCAGGGAGATGGGATGGTCGTGGAGTGGGGGAGAGGTTCGACGATTTCAAAAAGAGCCGGTGATGAATGGCTTGGTCTGGCTAGCCGAGGATGGGGTGTTGGCCAGGAGGAGGAGGGTGGTTGTGTGGTGCTCGCGAGACAGATTTAAGTTTGGGGAGGGAGATGGCCAGCTTGTAATTTTCAAAAGTTTGGGTCAATTTTGTTAGTTCTCAAAATGTTGAGGGTCAAATTGATGGTAAATGTCCCTAGTTTTTAATGGAAAATGCAACAAAATGATTTCATTAGTACAAAATTATAACTTGTAGGAAAAATGAGTTCAAATCTTAAAACATGATCCATTTAAGACAATTATTTAACTTGGGGGATCATATATAGAGTTTCATCTACATTAAATGTTGAAAATGAAAACCAATTTTTCAGGAATGAATGGAACAATAACGAGAGTCTTTTGCACAAATTATATTAATGTAGTTGTTGTAGACTTTCGAATTTACATGCTTAAAGGGTGCATTTAGTAGACTTTTTTTTTCATTTATCAAATTAATCATTTCATCGCACAAACTCCTCATCAATACAAAAGAACTCAACTTCTTTCTTCATTTTCCTCCCACGAACACACCCATAGAGTGTCAAACATTTGTGCGTGTGTGATATTATTAACTAAATATTAATCAAACATATATTGTGAAAAATATTAATTGGTTACGATAGTTTGATTTAATGCATAATCAGTTGTTACCAGCAAGCATGCAATCAGATGATAGACAATACTCTTTTTTTAATTTTTTATTTGACGCGTTACTGCTTGTAGTCTCACTGTTTAATTTTTATTGTATTCTATTGACACATTTGAAATTTATTTTATGAGAAGACTACAATTTCATACCATCTAATTGTGAATCCTAGAGATTAGTGGGATATCATTAACCACATATATTGTCAGTTTGTATTGAGGCATTTCTTTATTATTCTATATACTTTTTTCCTTTATAATTATACTTTATATTCATTTTTTGGGCAATAAACAACTTATCGTTCACATCAAACATAATGTTATTCTGTTTATATTAACATGTTTGGTAATTAATAATTCATTGAAATCGTGGCGTGATCCGGTTAGGGTTTGGATTAGAGCGTTATTTTGTTTATATTAACATGTTTGATAATTAATAATGTACTTTCACCCGTTTTTGTACTTCACATTTAGAGGGCGTTCGGTTCGCGGATTCAAAGAATCCGTGGATTGTGAAAATATAGAAAGTATTTATGATGGAAAGTTCAGGGACTAAATGTGTAATTCCTGGGGATCATTTTGCATTTCTACAAAAGTTCAAGGACTAAATGTGTCAATATATAAAATTTGATGTCATTTTTCTAAATTTTTGAACATAACAATTCTATGGATTATAAGAATACCGTGCTTATAGGTGGTATTTTGAATCCAAGAATTTGTGAATAATGAAGAATCCAAGGATTTTGAGAATGATGAAGAATTATTTTCAAAATCGATATTCTTAGAATCTTTGAACCAAACAACCCCTTAGATTATTTTGATAATAAACGAAGTAACACTGAATATATCGTCTTTAGTTTAAATTCCGAATATATAAAATCTATGTAAATATTCAAATAATAAATTTAATCTAAAACTTATAAGTACGAACTAATTTTTCATGAATTTATTGACCGAATTATATTATTATATAATATATTAAAAACTTTGATAATTATTAATTTATTGAACCTGTCACAAAATCGGGTATTAGAACTTATTATTATAACTTAACAATTACAATTGTTTTTTCCAAACCCTATTCAAACCCTCAAATCTAAGAAGTATATAGTACGAAGGGCCTGAGCTTCTTAGTAGCGACCTTGATCCATCCTTCTCTTAGGCTCATAGCTCACTAAATTGGGCCTAAATTGGACTCTTGATGGGCCTGAAAATCAAATTGGCTCGTATTGGAACATTAAAGTTAACACCGGAAGTCAATAGTCAAGTGCTTTTGGTTGCGGTGCTGGACGCTGGCAGAGGAACAAACAATGGCCGTTTCAAGCTCCGTCGTCGGCAACAACCAGGCATCAGACGGTGGCGGGGTGTCTCTGGGGAGTGGACTTCGTGAAGACCGATACTATGGCATCAGTATTCAGCTATTTGAGATTAAGGCTTGTTTGCTTGATTCGTTTGATTGCAACTATCAAATGGACATGATGTTCTGAGTCATCTCATTGGTGTGGAAACTCAAAACAGAATGGTGATAATTAGTTGGGAAAAAAAAGAAAGAAAAAAGTACTACCAGGTTTGTTTTGTTTTGTTTTTTGTGTCATTAGGTGGATTACATAACATGTATGTGGAAGAAGAGTTTGTTTAGGGCCTCCATTTTTTTTTGTTTTTTTTTTGTTTCTGCTCTATGGTCTTGAACATTTATGTTTATTAGTGTTTTAAATCTAGTTCCGAAAAGGTTGAACAAGATTATTTTCATACTTGCAGTTAATGTCGAGAAATATTAGAGAAAAAAAAGGATAAAGTGCACAGTTAGTTCCTTAACTTTGTTTATTGTCCTATTCTCATTAAGTTTTAAGAATTTACCCTATTAAAGTCCCTTATCTTCATATTTTTGCCCTATTAAGGTCCTTTACCGTTAACTCAGTGTTAAAGTTAACGAATATACTGGAAAAATAATTTTTTTAGTAACTAAAGGTTTTCAATTATTGTTTTTGCATATAATATTTTCAAAAGTAACATTTTAACCACTGAATCTTACGGAGCGCGGATCGGCTGGCGAGGCCGCGAGCAGCACGCGCGGAGACTTAAATCTCCGGATTGGGGCGGGTCCAGGTATTGTGTGGCATGGGAGACGCCACTGAGATTTTATAAAATGTAGGGGTATATAACATATAATTATACAAGTTTAGGGATGTTATTTGATATTTTTATTTATTAATTTAACTCACATTCTCTTATCCACTGGCCATTCCATTTGTTGGGCTGGGTCATTTCATATTTGTCAAACCCTTACCCAACCCACTTTACAATCAGATCACACACAACACACACACCCAAAATCTATAACTCATAACCCAACCCAACCTTCAATTCTCATCTCCCCATTCCCATTTCATAGCCCCATCAACACAAGACGCCTTTCAGCCTTCAATTCTCACCAAGCGACGCCTCTCAGCCTTCAATTATCACCAAACGCCGCCTCTCAGCCTTTGCCCTCTTGAAAGATTTTCTAGGCGAGTTGGTGCTGCTAGTGCTTGCTCCATTGCTCGAGTTGCAATGTTTTCTTGTTCAGTAATTTTTCTAATAAATTTACCAATTTAATAAGAGTATATTTCTCCTTATTTTTAATTTTCTAACTTGTCACAACTAAATTCACACAATGTTTTATTATTCTTTTACTGAATATTATCTAATTTGACTCCATTACCTTTACTAACAAAATCGTTATCCTGAGTTTGTTCATTCAATTGTTCTAGGAGTAATCTGTCAAACTTCCACAACTTTATACCCATTTTAATCTCGGTAAAAATTATAAAAGGTTACAATCAATTAGCTAGGGAATGAGGAACTACAATATTTGTTTTTTTCTTGGCTTCGCCATCGGGCGGGTCGAGAGACGAGTCGGTGGGATCCGGAGGCGGGTCATGGCTGTAGAGGTGTTTTCAGTGTCGAAGCACGTCAAGAACGGAAGGGCAACGTCGGGGGGAGGCTTCGGTGGTGCTGGAGCGGCCGAATGGTAGTGTAAGCGACGGAATCAAAGCGGGTTGCTGCAAAGTCGGGTCGGTGGGTCGCGGCGATTTTCTCCTCTGTTTCAGCGTCTCCGGCGGCAGTGATGGGTGGTTTGAGCTCGACGTGGCGTGGCGGTGCTAGGAGGTGCGAGGGTTGGTGACGAGAAGCAGCTTCTGGAGAGGAGCAAGGTGGAGTATGTGAGCGTGGAGGGTTCAGGATTTGGGCATTCCCGGAGCTCACCGGCAACTTGGTGGCTAGGTCGAGCTGGGGAGGCCGGGCTGAGGCGAGGAAGGCTGGAGTGGGGCTTGCTGGCGCCGATGAGCCCTGGTGGTGGCCGGTGGTTGTCGACAACGTCGGAAGTGGTGGCCGGAAGTGGTGGTGGTTATTAGAAACTCATATATCTAAGTTTAGGGTGCAAATAGTATAAAAGAAAAAGTACATGTGTCTAAAAAATCTTTTTTCCAATAAATCCGTTAACTTTAACATTGAATTAACGGTAAAGGACCTTAATATGGCAAAAATATGAAGATAAGAGACTTTAACGGGACAAATTCTTAAAACGGGACCAGAATAGGACAATAAGCAAAGTTAAGGGACTAACCGTGCACTTTACCCGAAAACAAAAACATGGAACATGAAACTGTACCGAAAGACCTGTTACAGACACTGGTTTCTTGTTGAGGCATAAAATCAGTGTATGAATTCGCCAGCTATGCCTATCTTGATATAACAAAGTTGTTTCTTAGTAATGGCAGATTGATGGGGAATGATCATTGGTCCATAGGCCTTATGTTCCTTGAATCTGACAGGTCAGGGATATACTTTTACAATGAGCTAGGGGCAAGCCGGTTTGGCTGGTGAATCATTGGGAGGCAAGCAGTTAGAGCTCAAGGGATAAGAAGATTTTACAGGGCTGGCTGAACAATATCATCATCAACAGCATCTCGAGAAGGGTGAATCCGCGCAATGACAACAAACAATTGCGGTATTAGTTGCTTCTACACTATCCTATTGAAATCTTAACAGGTATTCATTCTCTGGACCCAAATGCAAGTTGGACGAGCAATTTAATCTTTGAGCATATTTAGAGTTAATGAGGTAGTGTGGAAACAAGTGTTAAAGCAACTGTTTTCTGTTTTTAGCATTCCCTCTCTTCAATAGGGTTGCAGTGGCCCCATTAGATGTTATGCCTAACCAAACCAAGATTTTCAGTTTACCACTAACAGTTTATGAACCAAAAAGAATGAACAAATGATAAGATTTTAATGGAAGAGAGAATGTGTAAGCAACTGTTAAAACATAAGGGCTGTGGTGAACCCCATTACATGTTAAAGACTTCAAATGAATCCTTAATCATCTACTGGACCAGATTTGCAGCTACAAGTTTATGGACCATACAGGCTTGCATTCTTTCTCTAAAGAATGCTAGCATGGTAGTAATTTGCAAACAAATACTCCATGTGACCTTGAAAAATGTGGGAACAGAATGATGATAATGCTTTTGAACAACAGAACTGATAGTTCTGTTTTTCCTGTTTTACAGCAGTAGAGCCCAGGATGAAGGTTCTGCTGCTATGCCATAAAGGAATTGATTGTTTTGGATGGGATGCCAGTGTTTTGTTGTATGTATCACTTGGACACACAGCAATAAGTGCAATTCTGCTAAAGGGGCCAAAAGTCATGAGGAAGCAAAAGGACATGAAAATGATCCTGACAAGTAGCGGGCACAAAATAACCATCACAAATTCATAGCTCCATTCCTACTGTGGGATAAGATAAAGGGTTGATGCCACGTGGCCCAATCAGTGAGCATCTCAAAGATAAGGCATGGAATGACAGCTTCCCAAACTTATGTGGCCATGAAGGTGTAATGCAACGCAAGGACCAAAAAACTTGAAACTTACCGTGGAGATAGTAGACCAGCAGATAGGGAGATTGCAGGCACAGGTCTATATAAACTGGTGGACTATTCCGCCATTGGAGGACCTCTCAAAACTGATATACACAACAACAACAACAACAAAGTGAGTTGAGTTGTGCATAGCCAAGGAAGCTAGAGGCATGGCATCTTCCATAGTTTCCTCGGCCGCCGGTGTGGCCACCATGAACCGCTCCTCCCCTGCTCAGGCCAGCATGGTGGCACCCTTCATTGGGCTCAAATCTGCTGCCACATACCCCTTCACTCGCAAGGCCAACAAGGACATCACTTCCATCTCAAGCAACGGTGGCAGAGTCCGTTGCATGCAGGTCCAAATTAATTACACTACACTTGTAGTATCATAGTACTAGTACTTATCAATTATCATCTACTCCTACATCTACTATATACAGTCATTTTTGTTTAACTGACTGGATCAATTCTGGTGCAGGTGTGGCCACCAGTTGGCTTGAAGAAGTTTGAGACCCTCTCATACCTCCCTCCTCTCACCGAAGTTCAACTAGCCAAGGAAATTGAGTACCTTATCCGCAAGGGATGGATTCCTTGTTTGGAATTCGAAGTTGGGGTATAAATGCATACTTACTACTATCAAAATCGAATCTTTTTCTATGAATTGTCACAAAGATCAAATCTTTTTCTTTGAATTACCAAAAGCAAGATGAAATCTTTTTGTATGAATACGCAGCAAGATGAAAACTTTTTGATAATGTTTGCAGAAAGCATTCGTGCACCGTGAGTACAACAGCTCTCCCGGATACTACGATGGGCGGTACTGGACCATGTGGAAGCTGCCCATGTTCGGGTGCACTGACCCGTCTCAGGTGCTCAAGGAGTTGGAGGAGGTGAAGAAGGCCTACCCTAACTCCCCTGCTCGTATTGTTGGCTTCGACAACAAGCGCCAAGTCCAGTGCATCAGTTTCATCGCCTACAAGCCCCCAGGCCTTGAATAAATTTGTTTCCTTTCATTGCTATTGCTACTACTACTACTTTTGAATTACCTGTTCCTATCTGAGAACTTTGCTGCTTTGTTTCAAAGTTCGGATTTTACTTTTCCTTTTTTGCATTCCCGAATCATGTATGTTCTCGGACGTTGAATTGAATCAAATTTCATGTTTCCACTCATTATTAACTGCTGCTCTTCTCTCCCCTTTCAACACCTATATATTATCTGTTCTGTTCCTACAGTCTTCATTTCCACTGCCGCTGGATACCTTGTGAAGAAGGTCAAATACACTGTTCATTCACATGAAAACATGAACAACAATCCCAAATGTAGTTTATAATTGTCTGTAGCTGCAATTTCACACTGACAAATAAATACTACTCCAAACCAGCAATAGGAGTACAATTTTCTTTTCTTTATCCCAGAAAAAGTGACAAGTTTCAATTTTGTAAAGTAAACATTCATTTTCACACTAAATTTAAATTTAGCTTATTAGAGCATCTATAACAATACTATCTAATTTTAAGTTAAATTGTAGCCAAAATGACAAAAAAAATTATTTTGGCTAGTGAGTCTAACATTGTCATCACATCAATGATAGCTATTATAGGTAGTCATATTTATTATTAGGTTGAAATCAACGATATTTAATTTTAGCTAGCAACAAATTCTCTTTCCTCACTCCCAAATTTGGAGAGCCAAATAGTAAAAACTATTGTGGCTAGTATGATAGTTAGTATTGTTGGATCAAAGATTTGTGCATTTTTCTATTTTTATTAATTATATTTGACTTAGGAGTGTGATAGCTAGCATTATTGTAGATGCCCTCACTTGTCTTTCCATTAAAAAAAACTTTACCTCATCTGCCTATTTTACTTTATTACTTCAAAAAAAATTCATTAATCTCCGACCAAGTCAAATGTATCAGTTTTGCTTGGATAAGTTAAACTTGTATACTTTTTTGTCCACTATCTGATTTTAAGTATCAAAGCTCTTATTGCTTGTGATTGTCCTCGAAATCAATGGTACACGTATTATATTTCATGTAATTTTGTCTCTATTCATCATGGTTAAAAAACCCGAACCGGGTATTGAACCGTAAAGCTAGTGGTTCAAGATTTAATTGGTCGAATCGGTTGTTGGACCGTTACTTTTATATTCTTATAAATTATTAATAAACTACCCATCTTATAGAACTGCAACAAAGTAATTTATATAGCAGTGCATATTTTTAATAATCAATAAGAACTATTATTATTTACTTAAAAGATGAAAGGTTAAAGTAATAATTATAAAGAATATTGACTCGCACTCCTCAATTAAATTTGAGTTTTTTCACCTCATTTTTGTTGAACCACCAGTTCATTGGTTTGCGGTTTAAACGATTTTGACCGGTTTTAACCGGGTTTTGACCAATATGGTGCAAAACCAATAACTGGACCAGACATGCAACCGTTTCACGATTTAAACGGTCCGGTCCGGATTTTTTAACTATGCTATTCATCATGATTCGGAGCAAACATGCCACTGCAGTGGCAGTCCATGATGCGGCAAGAGCAGTTGGTGGATGTTCGGTTTATGTAAGGTCAGTAAACTGATGATTTCTGATATTCCATAAAAAAGTCCCTTACAGGCTCTCATCTAAAATTGCCTTGAATGAGAAACACAGAAGTAACTAGGGGTGTAAGAAAAGGCCGTAACCCGAACCCGACCCGAAAATGTCAGGTTAGGGTCGGTTCGGGGATGATAACTACCTTGGGTGGCCCGAACCTGTGATTTTGTGCATTTTTTTAGTTCGGGTTAGGCCAACCCGATAAACTGATTAGAAACCCGAACCCGAAATTAAATCCACACCCAACCCACCCACACCCAGCCTTCCAGCCCAGTCCCAGGCTCCCAGCCCAAACGCCAAACGGCCCAAACCCCACCCACCCCATTTGAGCTGAGCTAACCTGAGGCTGAGAGTCTCTCTCGCCCAGTCGCCCTCAATCTCAGGTCCCAGTCTCGCCTCGCCTCCACTGCTCGCCTTGATTCGTCGCGGTCGCAGTCTCGCCTAGCCTTGATTCGTCTCAGTTTCAGTCTCAGTCTCGGTCTCAGTCTTGCGTTTGTGAGCAGCAACTGGAGGGCGAATCTCGCCTCGCCTCCACCTCAACAGCTCTACGCCTCTACGCTCGACGCTTGCACACCGCTCGACGCTCGCTCCTTGTCCTCTGTTGTTCACAAAGTCTGACAGAATTGTATGAACAACAGATTTAAAAAGACATTGCCCTCTGTTGTTCATACAATTTTGTCAGACTTTGTGATTTTTTCTTCTTTTTCTTTGGGTCATGCCTACCATGATCACCTACTTCATTTCTGTCCCGACTCTTCTGAAAATCAAGTATATTAAATTTTCAGAATCCATAACATACCAATGTCAAACTGTTTTCTAGTGCATATGATTTTGATTTTGAATCAAATAAAGGGCAATGTCTTTTTAAATTATTTAATACTAGAGCACTTTTAGTTGTAGCTTACATACTTCAAAAACTTATAACAATTAATCATAACCCATATAATTCTTATCAACCTAGTAAACCAATCAAAAGATCTTTTAACTTTACATAAAGTTGTTGCCACTAGGTGGAAGAAGAATAAGAAACTAACAGTTGTACCCTGAAATGTATCCTCCAGCTTTACTCCTATACTTCAATAAGAGTAAGACTAAGACATCTACATAATACAGCCACACTTTGATCAACCAGCAATCAGAGGGTGTTTAGCATTTTGATCAAGACTGTCTACATTATAGTTTTTTAAGCAGGAAAACAAGAAAAGGTAGGGAATTGGTTTGATCATGCTTGTAAGAGAAATTTAGCATGATATGATGAAAACATACCTCTTGGATTCTTAAGTTTGATTGAACATCATCCTGCTGACCTTGCTGCTTATTCATCCTTTTAAACTTTCGAACAACATTAGCATTTTTATAGAACTCTCTTTTTCTCTGATGCATACAACATAAGAACATGATAGAACAATTTTCTAGAACCAATCCCAGACAATGAACGCAGAAGTAGAGCACAGCCAACTCATGAAAATAAATTCAGATTCATCATAAAGTCATTGTTCATTTCAAATTTAGAAGCATTTCAACCCAGCAGCAAGAAAGAATAAAACCGAATGTCGATTCAGCATGAAAAGAAATTCAGATTCATCATAAAGTCATTGTATTCCTCTCCGATTTTTCTTCACCGCTTCGGTTCCATTTCTTCATTGTTGCAGATTGCTATGGCGAAGCAATTGTAGAATTTGAAATCTGGTATTGATAATTGCGTGATCTCTCCAGTTCCAGACAAAGAAAAACCCTAATTTCGCCCGCGTTCATCTCCTTAACTTCCCAAAGGAATGAAGAAGGCCAAAATATTAATTAGCTCCCCAAACTATAGTGACTGGTAGATTATTTTCCCTAGATTATAACTTGGCGAGAATTAGATCCTGAGGTATGGATCGATACTCAATAGCTTGCTGCCTTGCTCTAGGTGACATTTCCACTTGCAGTTTTTCAACAATTTAGTACACTATTTGTAAGTGTAAAATTTGAAGTTGTGTAATATACTAATACTACTCGTATGAAAGATCACACTATTAAGAGCAGTAAATTGCAGTATTATGAAATTTAGTACACTATTATGAAAGATCACAATTTAGTACACTATCTAGTAGGAGTATCTATAAAAGCTCCATGCGATAGTACAATTGAAATTACTTGATTATCTCCACCAATTTGGTTCAAAATCAGGACGTGAATGTATGCAAGTACAAATCTTGCCTCCAAACGACGTCAGATCATCAATGCACCGATAACTGATGAGTTTGTCACCGCAGGCTTTCTTAGTTACAGGTCTCCAAGCAAGCAATCCGGCATTTTGCATTCGATCGCAATTTTCACTCCTGCTGCTGCTGCTTCTAGTCCGATCACCAACAACACCATCAAACTTATTTTAGTTCTTAGTATAGAGGATACATTATAGGGGGCAAGAGACATCAATGCACATATTGTGCTAGCTAGGGAGGGGCATTACAAGTAGAAGGTAAGAGCGTAATGGAGTGCCTCTGTTTTGAGGCTTGCGGAATATCCACCCAAACCGAGGAGGGAACACTTCTACCAAAGAAGAACAAAGGGGAAAATGCAAAATCCTTCTGCTCATTTGAAGTGAGGCACGCTTATAATACTAATTATAAGATAGTAGTATGAAACATTTTACACACTAGCACCATCATCTGACGTTACACGCTCTGTATCTCTCCAGACATGAAATGGTTCCATTCATCACATGCTTGCATTTGTCGACACTTCTGTAACGAACACGAAATCATATGAAGATGGTGCAACGTGGTGAAAATTGTCATTCATAGTAGCACAGATAACAATGCTTAATGGATTAAAGAACCAGAGCCGCAAATGCCAAACTCAACTTGTCCAAGCACATTCCAGTTTTCTACTGCAACCCGCTAATGACCAACAGCAGATGAGAGACTTTAACTCCAGCAATCCAAAAGCAATATAAAGAAAGGAGACCTTTATTGTTCACTACTCTCAGGACGTCGGTATGGCAAGTATCGTCGATCCTTGGCTGCATTTCTCCTCCTCTTTTTCTCAAGAAAAGCATCGAGCTTGCCAGACTCCTGTTCAATGTTGGGATGACCAAATCAGCTTAGAAGCCTTTCGATTAATAAGAGTAAATGCCAAAAGAAACACAAGAAAAACAAATACTACTACATTACCTTGAGAGCATTATATTTCGCAATAAGTCTTTGCTTCCGAATTTCAGCTGCATAGAACAAACATGTTAGTTTTTATTCATAAATATGAAATTATGCAAAAAATACAAGGTGTGCTTGAACAAAAACAGCGTCACTATCTCAACTATGTTGAGGCCATTGGCATGAGACTGTGGTGTCAAATCGTCTAAAATTAGCACTATAAATTCATGCAAACAGCATCATGATGAAACTTAGGTCATTCATGTTGCAACTTTCTCATGAAGGAATATAAGCTGAAATTTCAACAATCACCATTATAAATTCTACCACATGCATGAATGATTTCATGAGAGGGTGATAAGTTAGTTGTTATAGTCATGTCCTATTACATGATTGATACTGTAAAATCAACATAAACATCATAGAACATGACTGCTACTTGAACAAAATCCATGGACAAAATCGAAAATGAAAATATTTTCAATGATGTATAGACCTTAAAAAAATTAAATAAGAGACAGATCTCAACACAAGATAGAAGATTACATTCTTTAAGAAAGAAAATCCCTTTGCCCTGCTTTATTGCTTCTCTCTGCTTCTTCTTATGATCAGCCAGTATCTCCGCATCAATATGCTTTCCTGACTCAGATTTTAATTGCTTCTCCTGATGTAAATTAAGATTCCGCAAAAGAATAAGAAAGTAAATGAGTACGTGCAAAATAATTAGTACTTGAAAAAAGGACAGAAAAAGCATGTCTAGAAATTAGGGTAGCATATTCGGAAGGAAAGGGAACACTCACCACCCAGTTTACTTGTCTCTTCAGGTCATTGATAACTTCTGGATCATTGGAGGCATTAAGTTGCTTGCGCAAGTTCTGAAAATATTGAAAAGAACTCCCATATATTCATATATCATAAATGGAGATATATGTGAATTTATAATCATAAATATTCTGGAATGACCACCAGAAATGATGAGGCACAACTATTGAAAAAGGAAAATCGTAAATTTATACATCAAAGATGGAGAAATTTGAGAATTTCTATAATTTCAAGTCATTATTTTCCAATATTCCAAAATGCCAACAGAATATGGAGATTGGATGTGTGCAAATAAATATATCAAGTATGATCACAAGTTTCACACTTAAGCCACGTTTATGGCTTGATAAATTTGTGAATTTCCTATCTAAACACAATGTAAAGGATTCGGGACCATTACCTCTCTTTCAGAGCGAAGATTCTCCACAAGAAAACTGTATCTCTTTCTGAACCTGCAACATTCAGCAATGATAAAATCTCAGAAAAATGTAGAACCTATGATCTCTTGTAGTACAAATGTATCGATTAATGTTGACCATTCACTTTCAAAAGAACATGATCATGATCACTTTCAAAAAACAGGAAGAGGCCCATTTCTAAACAAGATCACTAAAAAATTCTCTCCTCGGTACCCTGTTTTTTCAGTAAAAATATCTTAAATAAGCTTGTGAGCAGAAGTACCCTTCAGTATGGGGAAAAAAAAACTATGCAAACAGGCCTAGCTAATTAGAGGCTCCTACTTTAAATATCCAACTACAGTATTAAATTCCTAAATGGAGTCTCTAGTAAGGACTGCCTTAACTTCAAAAATTGCAAGAGAAGTTAAAAGCTTCCACACAAAAACTGTGTTCTTTTGCAGTTTCCTGCAATTTTATGAAAAGCTTCAAAAATATTACTACTAAGGTAAACACAATTGAATCACGTTACTCAAGTTTGAAGCGGAAATAAGTTATACTGAGCATGTAGTAACAAGAAATTCAAGCATCACAAGAAAATGCAACAGAAACACAAATCAGAAAGAGATAGACCTCACCCTTCTTCATCAAGGTTACCACTTAAAGAATCGAAACGCGGGTCTCGCACCTCCTGAGGATAAATGACGCTCATCAACTAAACTTTGTCTTGTAATAGATTAAAAAGACTAGTAAACTCTAACTAAAAATCAATTTAAAGCCAACCCTTAATATCAACATGAAGGTTAGAAGTGGAAAATGTAACATACCCTTTTTGGAACATTAATAACCTGTCTGAACCGACGCACTGGTTTCTTGGAAGTCTCTTCCACTGGTCTACAGACACGCATGTAAGGTAAAAGAATCAACAAAGCCATATATTAACAACCAACTGGGATGTATAAAACAAATTAAACCTAAAAGAATTACAGGAAAAGATATTTTAATCTCACTGGCTTCGTTTCTGCCTGCCTCATTGGAAGTATTTAGATACCTGTTCTTGTTAGCACGCTTTGGTTTATTCTCTGATTTTTTTCTTCTTTGAGCAATATTACGAGAGCCATCAGCAAGAGCCTTCTGTAACTCTCCAAATGTATAATTTGCAAGTTCACGCTCTATTTCTGACTCCTAATCCATATCATGCCAGGGAAAAAAGAGAGAGAAAATGAAGCAACAGAAATAAACAAAAAAAAAATACTAATAATTATCACATCTAGCAACAGTGGAGACATGTTAAAAAGGTATTCAAGCTACTTAAAAGGTACTCACTTCTCCACTCTCAGAAGTTTCTTCAACCTGCTCTTCTTCAGAAGCTACAACTTCATCCTGCTCTTCTTCGGAAGCTACAAAGAACGAAGAAGAAAAGCATAGTTCACTCATGATAGGGAATTCATAGTCATGATGAAGTTATCAATCATTGCCTTTGAACTCTAAAGCTTGTTTTGAGTATCTTTTGAGCTAACAGCACGTGAAAGTTTTGACAATTCAATTCTTATCCTATCTTAGTCTCAAATAGCCAAAGGTGGACAAGGCCTAAGAGCAGATACCAAACATAACATAATGCAATCAAGCACCAAGAGCATATTCGAAATTTCATCATCTCCAATTACAGGGACAAGAGTAAGAAACGAAAGCAGAGTGTATATTGGAGCCGAAAACAAAGCATTAAACAGCCGCGAATCGCATACGAGTCTTGTTTCAAGGTAAAATATGACAAACTCGAAAGATTTCAAATTTATAAGCATTACAACCCAGCAGCTAGAAAGAGAAAAACCAGAAGTCGATTCAACTAACCTCTTTTCATGCTCAATATGGATGGTTTTTCATCATTAGCCCCCTTACAACCTCTCTTCATGTGTTTCACAAGGTTAGTAGTTCCATGAGTCTCCCTTTGACATAAATAAGTTTGACCACAGTTTTTGCATTGGGCTTTAGGAGGATCCGAACCTGGAATTTCATCAAATAACGTCCAACATTCAGCTCGCTTATCTTGTTCCTTCCTCTCTTTTTTAGGGTGTTCTTGTCCAGTTACCACTTCCACTTCATCCTCGGTTGTGGTTGTATTTGCTCTCTTGCTTCCTCCTATAGTATTTTCACCGACACTTGTGTTGCCAGTGCTTGGATGACTGCCTTTCGCATTGGCGCCACTACTCATGCTAACATCTTCCATTTGCTTTTCCTTTTTCATTTCCCTATAAAAAGTATGCAACTACCATTAATAACATTAAAGCAACCAAAATGGCAAAAATACATTTTGAGATTTATATAAGATACAAGTGACTTTCTGAGATTTATATAAGATACAAGTGGCAAAAATACATTTTGAGAACTTTTTGTGAAATGAGCACACCTGCAATTGAGTTTCCTGGAAAGGAAAGATAACAGTTTTTCTGGAACTGTCCAGAATAGAAAACATAACAGAGCTCCTGGAGTGGAGGGAGTTCAACATAAAATACACAATTAGCTTTACTTCTCTAGTATATGCAAATGCAATCCTCTTGAATCCTATAAACGCTTCAGCTTTGACTGAATTGTCAATATATAATCCTCTCAGGCAAACTGGGCTCATTTTCAGTTAGATTAAAAAAAATCCTTTTAAACTGCTGCCTTCTGACTAAACTATCTTGAAGTTTTATTACCGTACTATGTTATAACATCAAGGTCTCTTGCTTTTAATTCAATCTGTAGATATTAAAGCTGTCCCCTAACTGAGCCTGATCCAGAACATGCATCATAGTTTTCTGACTTGTATTTATTTGATTTTTTTCTACAGGCCAACAACTGCTAGACAAGTTGGA
This sequence comes from Stellera chamaejasme, assembly GCA_024586325.1. Classification (NCBI taxonomy): domain Eukaryota; kingdom Viridiplantae; phylum Streptophyta; class Magnoliopsida; order Malvales; family Thymelaeaceae; genus Stellera; species Stellera chamaejasme. The sequence goes on along the minus strand of CM044982.1, from coordinate 2,518,346 downwards.
AAGTAGTTCGTGCACATTGGAAGGTGCACAAGTTATATGCCAAGATAATGAGTCTCCCTAGGTGTTGCTGCTTACCACGAGCGAGCGTCGAGCGGTGTGCGAGCGTCGAGCGTAGAGGCGTAGAGCTGTTGAGGTAGAGGCGAGGCGAGATTCGCCCTCCAGTTGCTGCTGCTGCTTACCACGAACTAAAGACTGAGACCGAGACTGAGACTGAGACGAATCAAGGCTAGGCGAGATTGCGACCACGACGAATCAAGGCGAGCTGTGGAGGCGGAGGCGAGGCGAGACTGGGCAGAACCTGAGATTGAGGGCGATTGGGAGAGAGTAGGGTTGAGTATTCGGTTTGTTTGGTTTCGACCGAACCGAATAAGTCAGTTTAATCGGTTTTCGGTTTCCAACTACAACAAACCGAATAGGTCAAATAAAGGGCTAAAATCGAATAAACCGAAATCGAATATTTTCAGTTCGGTTCGGTCAAAAACCGAACTGGTCGAATTTAGAAACAGCATCCTTGTTTGTGACTGTCATCTACAAAAATAAAAGAATTACAAAGGGATTGTAATTCTCAATTTAGAAACAAACCATTGACAAAGTGAAATCAAATCTTTCGAAATAAATAAAATTAAAACTGACTCAACATCCGAATGAGATGCTGCTCAAAAAAAAGGAAGATTGTGGCTCCAAAACTATATGCGTATATCTAAAACTATATCATTATATCTGAAACTATATCCTTGTGTAAGAAAGTTGATTTTCATGGATCAGGATATTAATGGGTAGATATCTTATATCTATCCGGGCATATATAAGAATTTTTCATAAAGTTACATTCATGGTTTAACATATCATGTACAGCCGAATTCAATTTAAAGTAACAGTAATTGAACATACATATCCTGCACATACCTATTTTATCATGTAATGTAACATTGATGAGTTACATATCCTCTACTACTCATCACTACCTTTAACTAAAGAAAATTTCCATACAAGTAATGTGAATGAAAAGAAATGGATTGTCTCATCATTTGTCTTAAATTTCTAATTTTTCAAATGGCATCATTCAGGGTGTCTTAAATTTTCATACAACTCAGTTGAAGCTATAACATGACTGTGGCAATTCATGACTTGGATAAGGTGTTTAGTAAGCAGTGCAGGTAAGCTGTGTACTTGACTGGAGCTTCCGTGGTGGCATGGGCATTATCTGTAGTCTGTAGAGCATAGTTACCAACTAATCTAACCAGGCTGTTTGGTCATGTAAAAGGCGTAGGTAAACAGTAGGGTCTTTATGTTTCAGATACTATAATTTCAGGTTTGTACTAGGTTTGATCAGAGGATGAAATTGCTTCCTGATCAGAGTAATAAGTGATTGCTTCCTCCAACAACTTAATTATTATCCGATAGCTTTGATGCTAAAAAAGACTGAATAAATCATGCTTTTCTAAATCATAGATTTATGTATCAAGAGAATGAAATTGCAACAATCTAAACATGGAGATAACAAAAACAAGCTGACCTTAAAATAATCCTAAATAGCTATATAACCGACTAAATGAGAAGTTTGATATACTCAAAATGGCCTTGGACGAAAACTGAAGATCAGAGTCGTATGTACCTTGCGACTTCAAGAGATGAGACGAGGCTGAGCGGGCAAGGCTTCGTGTTCGTCAGCCTCGTCGTAGTCGTCGTCTTCGTCGAGTAGAGAGCAAGGAGGACTGTGTCTACGTGTGTGCGTTTGGGATTGGGGGTGGGGTTTAATTTGGGGTTTCAATCAGGTACATATCCTGTCATTGGGTTTTAGGAGTGCCCAGCCCATCAGGTAAGGTATAAAATTGGCTACAAGCCATTTAAGCAGATGCTTTGGGCCCAAAATTATAGGCCCCCCAATTAGTAAAATTAAGGTACTCTATATTTTTTTAAAAAAAAATTAAGATACCCAATAGGCATCCACGTCCTCTCCACCTTGAAGATTCTTCACTTTTCTGTTTCATCTTGGCGGCAGCAAGTACTTAGGCCAGGCCAGATTAATCCGTTGTGCCGGCGCCGCCAGTTGGAGACTTGGAGTATACAGGTGAGTCTTTCCTTGAATTTTCTACTTTATACTAGTTTTCTCCTCTAATTCTCTCTGCTATGAAGCTTTACAAAACAATAATTTGAATTAAGGGATTCAATTAGAGAATCAAATATGGTTTTTTTTATGTGAATTGTGAAATCAACTTGTGGGCTGGACGGCAGGTAGTGGTTGTTGCAAGTTTTCGTATCTTTCCTAATGGTGAAAAGCGGAACAAGAGGTGGTTAGTGTACTCGATTTCGTTAGGTAAGGTATTTTGCTTTTGTTGTAAATTGTTCAAAAAAATTAAAAGCAAATTTTGGGTAAATTTGCAAATTTTGGCTATGTTATCAATTGAAAAAGAGTTTGCGGAAAAGCTTGAGTGGTTATGCTTAATTGACACTTTTGTTTCAAAAAATGTAAGAATGACAGTTTTTAAGTAACAGGTATTGATATTTGTAAATTTCATAGTCTTATTTCAAACATTATAGCATTGTATTATTATTTAAAAAAATTTATTCCTCCCGTCTCAAAATTTTTGAAACACTTTCATAATTAGGCCGTCCCTAAATTATTGAAACGTTTTCTCTTTTGATAGCTTTTTACATACATATTTACCAATTTATCCATACACTCCTCTCTATCCACGTGACTTCCCTCATCTTTTACCCACTTTCTCTCTCTTACCCGCCTGCAAATTCTCTAGCTTGGGCTAGATCTAGAATTGTTATGTTTCGTCAAGCTTAACACACCGCCTCTCTCCCTCCTTCAAGAATCAATCAAGACTCTATTTTCTCAATTATCTTCACAAATCACACCTACCAAGATACTCCATCACCAATAATGATAGAGCCTCAAATCTCCTCCATCACCGATATGTGAGCTATGATGATGAAACAAACAGAGCCATGTTTTCATGTGAGCTAATATATGCTAAATGGATCTCTATTTCTTCATTTTTGTTCATTCTCTTCATTTTCTCCGATTGTTTTTCTCAATTAAAAGACAAATTCATCAAGAGAAATGAAAGAATCAGATGAAAATGTTATTGGGAAGGAGAGAGAACATACATGAAAAAACAAAGAGACGTGAAGACGTGGAGTTTGAGGGCATTCTGGGAAAAGGTTTTGTTTCTTAAGATTTGTGCTCAAACAAAACGTTCCAAAAAACCTGGGACAGAGGGAGTACTAAGTTGTGACATACATATCTTTTAAGTAAATGATTATCTAAATATAATTTTGACAGGGGGTCCCAAATTTACTTGTTTTGCTTCGGGCCCTGGAAATTTCATGGCCGGTCCTGTATGAATGCATATCATGATGATCCTCATCATAAAGCAAAATCAGAATTACTCATGACCCAGCACCAAGCATCGATATCGATTAAAGGAACCTAAGAAACATTCTTCTATTTATCCAATAACCCCCCTAAACTGCATAAACAATGACACATGGGCTCCTAAACTTTATTCCCTTCTTCCACTCCAATAGTCCCTTTCGTAGACTAAACCTTGGCTCCTATTCAACATGCTTGAATTGATGTTCTTGATTATACTACTATATTATTCCAATACAATGTGGAATAATTATGGTAGTATAATACTATAATGGACATTAAAGGGTATAAAAAATGTGGTGTGATGTGAAGTGGTAAGCATGAAAGGTTTAGTGTTTGCTTGTGAGTAGAAGCAAGGGCGGCAGGTTTGGAAATGAGCAGTTAGGTCCAAAGGCATGTAAAGTTTTTGTATCTTTCGCCATAAGACACGTTAGTACGTTACTTTCATTGGAGAAAATGTACCCCATTTGCCACCCATGTTTGGCAAAAACCTTTTATAAAAAAAAAAGTTTATCTTTTGGCATTAACGTTTTGTTATTGGACCTTTTTTTTTGTCATCGAGTTTACTTTTTGGACCATATTTACCACTGAGACCCTTAATAGAGGAAAGTTTCTTTGAATATTCTGTTACACACTATATCTCCATGCTAAATTTAACGCCAAACTTTTAAAATGAAAAAAATTAACCCTAAATATGTAAAAGTTACAATCCAAGCCCCTCCCCAATGAAACCTGTACGCTCTGCCGTCGATTTAACTATACATGGTGGATCATGTCACCTCAATATAAATTCTGAACAGAGCGGGTTAGGGTACCCTCGATTCATCCAAATGGACCAACTAACTTAGCGCGGGCCACAACACTTTTGTCTTGATCATGTGACTCACAACTCGAAGATCCTAAGTCTATTTGCAATTCTTTCACTCGATACAGTCGATTTGCAGCTGCCCCACTTCTCACTTGATTCATCGGTGGAAACTAGTCATCAGAGAGTTTAAGATTCGTGAATCGTGGTTGTTACCATCGGCCAAATTGCATAAGCTTGAGGTTTGAATTTCTAAAACACTACGTAGAGAAGAGAACATTCACTGCGGTAGTTACCGCTGCCAGGGCTGCAGTAAATGTCTTGTGCGCAGTAAGTGCAGTAAACAGGCGCAGTAAACAATTTACTGCGGCCATGGCCACGGTAAGGCCGCAATAAACGTTTTTTTCTCTTTTTCAACGAGATCTCATTTATTTTCAACCGAAAAAATTCACTCCACCCCTTATTCTCTTCTTCTTCTTCGTATTTCCTCTTTTATTCTTCCTCTCTCTTCTTCCTCTCTTCTTCCTCTGTCTTCTTCCTCTCCTCTTCCGCAAGATCTTTTGTTCTTCTTCTTCTTCTTCTTCTTCTTCTCGTCAGATCTTGCATAAGGGCGTTGGGATCGCCGGATCTTGAAGAAGGAAGCCGGATCACAGGGAAAGACGTCGGATCTCGCCGGATCTCCTCGGTTTTTAACCCAAATATAAGTTGGAAACTCATCTAAATCAATAAAATGAAAAGAATGATTTCTGAGTTTTTTTGTGAAATATATATGTAATTTGTTCTTGGTTTTATATATAATAGATGAGTTTCTTCAAAAAAAAAAGAAAAGGGAATGGAGTGTCGTGCCGATGAAGGATGAAGATGATATTTTTCTGGGAATAGATGAAGATGGTGATTTCTGGGAAATGGATGAAGATGAAATTTTGATTTTTTTAAAAAAATTAAAATCATGTATTGCGGCTAGCCGCAATACTTGTTCATACTGCGCGCATTTGTACTGCGGCATTTAATGCAGCATCTCCCGCAATACTTACTGCGGTTGTACTGCGGCTAAAGCCGCAATGATGCTTATCTTCTCGACGTAGTGAAATTTCGAGGTATTTGAGCTTGATACTGTTGAGTTTTTGTGAAAATGAAGAATAGTATTTCACAGTTTTTCGTTCACTTATTTGCTTATTTATCACTGTTTTGGCTATCATTTCTCATTTCACAATATACTACTGAATGATCCACTTTTCAACCAACATCTTTCAAATAAGAATGGCTTCATGCAACCTCTTGGCAACACTTGGGCTCAGTTCAAAGGAGAAGAGGAAATTAATTTCGGGAAATTTGGGAAAGTGTGTTTTGATTGATGAATAAGATGTATGTGAGTAGAGAAATTTGAAGAAAATATTATTTTTATAAAAAAATGATAGATTTAAGGTTATTATATGTATTGAGATTAAGAAAGTTGAAAACAAAATTGAGAAAAAATGTAAATGAACACTACCTTAGAGAATCTTTGAGTATTCAAATAAAGTTTTGTGTATCATTCGCCACAAGATACGTTACTTGCACCGGGAAAAGTTCCACCCATGTTTGGCAAAAGTACCATTTCTGTCACTTTTTAAAAATTAGGTCTCGTTTTGTCATAAACACTTTGTTTTTGAATCTTTTTTGTCATCGAGTTCACTCTTTGGACCATATTTACCACTGAGATCGTTAATGGGGGGAATATTCTTTGAATATTTTGTTATAGATTATATCTCCATATCTCGCCCAATTTGACGTCAAACTTTCAAAAGTGAAAAATAACTCTATATTAGTAAAAGTTACAATCTAAGTCCTCCATAGTCCCTAATGAAACATCTGTGTTCTCCCTTCGATTTAACTATGCATATGGGTGGAGAGGGTGGATCATGTCACTTCAATACAAATTCTGAACGGAGCAGGTTAAGGTACCCCCATTCATCCAAATGGATCGGCTAACTTAGCATGCGCGTTGCAACCCGCAAGGGCTGCAACACTTTCCTCTTGATATTGTGACTCACAACTCACAGATCCTAAATCTATTCGTGGTTCTTTCACTCCATCCAGTCGATTTGCAGTTGCCGCACTTCTAACTCGATTCATCAACGGAAACCAGTTATCGAGAGCTTAAGGTTCGTGAATCATGGTCGCTACCATCGGTCAAATCGCATAAGCTTGAGGTTTGCGTTTCTGAAATTTTGAGCTATTTGAACTTGAACTTTTTTGGGTTTTTGAAAAAATGAAGAAAAACATGGAGCATTTTGCACCTTCTCGTTTGCTTATTCATTACCGTTTTGGCTACTATTTCTCATTTCACAATATACTACTGAATGATCTGCTTTTCAACCAACATCATTCTAAAATGTTAATCTATTGTGATTTGACACAAAAAAAAATTATATTATCCATCTGGAATTTGAAATTAATAAACATGTTGGTAGGACATAAAAATTCATCTTGAAATCAGTTGGTGGGTGAAGTGATTAAGAAAACAGACGCAGAATGGATGAAACTGTAGAATTTAAGTAAATTTGTCGATTTTTAGAAACTTTAGGATGTAATGTACAATTAATTTAACAGTTCTGGCAAATGGGATCCAAAATGTAAACGATAGTGGTAAAAGAGGAGCCGTTTTTAAAAATGTGTAAAAAGTGATCCTTTTAGCAAACATGAGTGTCAAAAGGGTCCTTTAACCCTTGCTTTACATGTGGGGAGACGAAAATGATTGCCTACCGCTGTGGCTTTTCTGGAACATTTTTACAACTGAAAATAAAGCCAAATTTCTAGTAACTGCGTCTCCTTTTGACCCAACGTAGCAGTACTTGCTTTTTAAGAGATCAGATGAGTGAAAAATGTTGGCGTTGCCGGCTTCTATCAACAGAACGTAACAGAAAATTTAAGAAGTTTGGTTCGCAGATTCTAAAAATCCGTGAATTGTGAAAATATAGAAAATATTAATGATGGAAAATAGAAATTAGTGTTCTCACAATCTTGTGTAAATTTTTTAAAAATTAAGGACTAAATGTGTAAATATATAAAGTTTAAGAGCTTTATTGAAATTTTTGAAACATAATAATTCTATGGATTCTAAGAATATCATGTTTATTGATGGTATTTTGAATCCAATAATTTGTGAAGAATGAAGAATCCTAGGATTTTGAGAATGATGGAGAATCATTTTCCAAAATGAACCAAACACAAGATTCTATAAATTTGTGGAATTTTGAAAATCCATATTTCTAAAATCCTTGAACCAAACAACCTCTTAAGTCATTTTGAGGGAAATAACTTCATTATGATTCACATGTGACTTTTGATAAGAATAGATAAAATTGGTTGTGTTCAGTTTGCCATATGATTATGCCAAATATGATACACAAATCACAAAAGAGAAAGATATCACAACATAGAATCATCCTTCAAACAACCTTACTCTTACTTATTTCCTGGGACATGTTTTACAGTTTACACAAGGGAAGCCTGGGAATAACTTACTGACTTCAGATAAATTATCTTCTACAAAACTTTCAGCCTGCTTTAGATGTTCTGGCAACAGGTGGCAGGACCACTGAATCAAGGACTCCAGGATAAGGAGTCCATAACCCAAATCCACCCTTGCTTTCTCTCATATTGCTGCCTTTCCCTTGAAACTCGCTCAGACTTTTCACCCACTCAACTTTTGATGAGTGCTCTCGTGTGTGTGGGTGTAGGATGAACAATGAATTATACTCACAGTTCGGGAACATGAAGAATTTGAATGCATCCCTAAGCCTGTAAACCACGTACCCGAAACTCAACTGATCTCTTGGTGTAAAGAGATGGACCTCATTGAACCACAGACAGCTAAACAAGTTGTTCAATTTAGTATGCTCCCTTATGATTACGGCTCCCTCTGGCACATCTGGATGTATAGCATGAGTTAGTAATGAAAAAACACGAGATGCATGCAATAAGACCACAGGATGTACAAATGCCAGTTATTTGTTGTTGTTGCCCTTCTCACCACTGACGGTGCTTTTCTTCAAACTCCATGGCTGCAAGCCTTCGTAGCGGTATATCTTCATGTGAAGATCAATAAGAGGCCTGGCATACCGCTTCCTTCGCTTGTTTGCATCAGCCTCTTCGTATATATTTCGATGATGTTTGTGTTGTGCAATGGCATACGTGTGCTTTCCACGCCACAAATATCTGAAAATGAAAAAAAAAACAAAAAAACAAATCATCAATATCTGATTCCTACAGCAAATTGTAAGCCAAGATTTTGCTACGCTAGCAAAAGGGACCAGTGAAACATTGTCAACAAAGGCTTAACCACAGAAAATATGACCTATTCTCTGTTGTAACTTATAATTCTATGTAAAATGAAGTTCCCCTAATTAAGGCCGTGTTATCTATGGACATTCCCGAGCAAAACTGTCCTTAGACAAACTTGGTCTGATGTCAATTCATGCCATTTAAATCCTGTCCAGCCCCCTCCCATCAAACATGGATAACTAAGTCATTTAAGCTTCTCCTTTCTTCCAATTGGATCACACAATACAACAAAAACTGCAGAAACAGATAAGCCACCGCTTCATTGCTTACATTTACCTTTCCAGAATTAGCAGCGGATCTACTATTAGCTCCATTTTACCATCAATCCATATGCTATACTGTGCTTCAGGGAACAGCCTATGTGTTAGTATCTTGGGCACCTTCCCGTTCCTTCTAGGTTCATCATACGGTTGACCCCTCAAAAGAATAATGCGCCACATACCCACCCATACTCCGCCACTTGCATCCTCCCTCACAGTAACGTTTCCTTTTATGAAATCCAAGGAGACTTCATCCACCACCATTAGAAAACAGAAGAGCTCCTTAGAACGTTTACTAATATTTGAAGGCTCATGAGGCATATCATACCCATCAAATATCCCAGACGCAACCACAAATCTGCACTTCTTCACATATTCGATGTCTGTTGAAGCCATATCAGCACCACCGTTTTTCATAAATCCACAGTGCACCTAACACGGGAAAGGACAGCAGAATGTTATGGTTACAATTCACCTCCGGTTGAAAGAATAGAAAAACAGCATAATGACATTTGGGGAACGGAAATCAGCTACTTCTATCCTGTATATTATAATTTTCCAACATAGGCCAATCAGGAAAAGCAAATGACGATTAATCATCATTTCACACTAGAAACAAGTAGAAGGCCCAAAGAGTGCTGAGTTTTACCTTCATATTTGGTTTCAGCTTGAAGCTCTCTTCTCTCTCTGACCAGTTAAGATGACCCCCGAATAATGGAGACCCAGTATTAGAAAATTCACCCTCAGTAATATATGTTAGATTCTTCAAAATTTCATCTGGTGTTTTTCCCTTTGGAATAACTATTCTGTCAGGGTCATCAGCAACAGGAATTGGACAACCTAACTGACATTATAGTGAATCAATCTCCAAAATAGCATGAAGAAATATTTAACAGGGAGTATTCTGTCTTACGGTGTTGTGGTTTTGGAACAAGTCCCATGCTGTCCAATATAACAAATACCTTCCCTTGCTTGTTACATATAGCTGCAAGTTTAGCTACATTACTCAGACAAAGTAGGAAAGCAAGTGCGGAGCTTGGGATAACTTGTAAACCATTCAGGAGTCAGGACTTTCTTGATGTACAGAATTCAAATGCACCAACGCTAAGGAGCTAATAAACTCAGCAGCACGAAAACAAAAAGCAGCACTACGAACTACATGAAAAGTTGAATTCTCATTTTTTCCTTCCCACTTCTCATCACAAAATGAATATCCCTGATATGATAAGGTGACATGTTTTATGACTTTAGGGATAATTTTTCTTAGATTCTCTGAAACTACAGGAGAAATGTCAAACTTAGGTCTGTTTTTCTTTTTTAATTTTATAGGAGTTCTTTAAATTCAATTAATGACGTAATTTACATTAAGTGAATATAAGATTCAATTAAGTCCTAACTGCTGAGAACTGGGAGAGCATTTTGAAAAGATCATCCAAACTAAATTAGCCCTAAACTGCATATTATACTTATGAAAATCATTACACTCAAATTTACTTAAGAATAAAGCATGGTTCTATGGAATGTGAGTACACAAACACACACACCGTACAGTTAAAAAGGAAACGGAGTGAAGTGGAAGAAGGCAAACCTGAAAAGAAGGAAACTGATGATTGGCAAGACCATACGTGAAATAACAACACAACAAGAACTAGTAACATCCACAGTATGCCAGCAACAAGAACTAGTCTGATAAAGCCCTTCTTCCACACAATCTTCATGGGATAATCAGGGGGCCACCTTCCAGAAGAGAAAACGCCACCATCTTCATCTGCATTCCAACCACAATATAGTGTTGGGCAAGCCACATCTAAGAAAAATAACGCTACTTTATGTGCCTAAGTTTTGGAACATGCTATCTCAAAGGATTAGTTCTTGTAGTTTCAGCCACATTCGTAAGTTTAGGCTCCCTCATAGTGCAAGACAGCCACATGGTTACAACTCTCTATAATGCAAAGATGTAATTTTCCTTCTTGATCTTGCTCCCTGAAGAAACTAAAACTGCTCGAGAAAGAAATACGAATTCCTTACCACGAGCTTGTAGATTACTTCCCTCGCCTCTACGGTTCAATAGAGTTGAAACAGAACGTTGAACCATAGCTTAAATAGACAGTGGGCTACCACCGTTTAGCGTTTCTGATCCGGTATCCCAAGTCACCGTGGGCTACGTACCCGAGGATCAAAACAAGTGAGCCAGAACTCCAACCCCCAGCAGGCTAACAAATTACAGGGCAGGAAAGAAAGGAATGAGAAAATGCTGTAAAGAAAGAACATTGGCTCAAGCGCAACGGCACATACCAGATGATGTGAAACACCGGCCAAATCTCCGACGTGAGTAGCCGGCGATAACAAGATCTTCGGAAGTATAGCGGGCTAAATAAACTGCGAACCTCAGTTCACTTACCACAACGAATCACTGTTCTTCAAATCAGCACGCAGAAACAATAATTCTACAGATCTGAGTTGAACGAAGGGATCTTCTGGTTTGCTGTAGCGTTCTTGGAAAGGGGGACAAGGAAGAATATGGAGTGGTGGAGTGGAATAAAAAAAGTTGCACTGACGGTCAGTCACTAAGCTTTGTGCACCTTCTCCATTTAGTCATCTAGGTTGTGTTCCTACCATCTAAGTCCCTGAAATAGTGAAATTATCATTGAAATCTAATTGGGGGTTCAAACATCACCTAAAAAAAGTGATTTTTTAGTTTCTCACCCATTCTTTTTCACCAATGAATTTTCAAGTTTTTCACCCAAACAAATTCGGACCTCGCAAAATCATGCGAGAAGTGAATTTGTTTAATTCACGGTGAGAATTTTGCGAGAAGTGAATCTCGCAAGCATTTTGATGGTTCCAGCCAGATGCGGCCTCTGAGCAGCTTGCTTTCGCTAGTGAGACTTTGGATTCAAGAGGCAGAGGAGGGGTGTCACTCGAATCGACCACGGTCGATTCTCTAACCACGCTTTTCGAATTGGACGGGGCCGATTGTTGGAGCAAGTGTTTGTGCCTCCCGAAGTGCGGGAAGTTGTGTATTACAGGCGTTTCGTGCGGCACCGCGGTTCGGATCGGCGGAACAGGCGGTCGAGCGGTGGCGATGGCGGAGGTCGTTAGCGGCGTTTTACTGTTCGGTGAGGTTACTGGGTCGGACGGTTGGAGCAACAGAGGCGTGGTGGTTGTGGGGCGGAGATGGTTACAGAGGAGGAGGAGGGGTAGAGTAGATCGGCGCAGAAATCGTGCTCGAAAGGAGGGTCGTATTGCAGCCAAGAGACCATCTCATCTTCCTGCATGAAGAGATGGTCGGCGGGTCGGATCTCTTTGGGGGCGGGTCCCGGGTCCTGAAATCTGGACTGGCATCCTCCGACGATTTGAGGCGGCTAGACAGAGGCAGACGGTGGCTAGAGGCTTGAGGGGGACGGAGGAGAAAGGTGACAGTGAATACCAACTCCAAGCACAACCAGGGCTTCAAACTTGGCATGGGGAGAATAAAAAAACTAATTCACATGTGAATTTGAAACAAATTTGGTGATTTACATCCCACAAATTTTACATGTTTGAACCCCCCTAATGAATGATTCTACAAGCAATGCATAACAATCCTTACGTGAAAACACGGTACACCTTCCGTTGTTCTTCGGCCTTGATCGAACAGCAGCTGGCCCCAAAAAGTTAGAATCACACCCAGAAAAATGAAATGAGAAACGCAAATTACAATTTTGGGAAATTGAATCCATAGCATATGATTGTGTTGCTTGAGGCGAAAGGGGATCCAAAACTATTATACTCAATTTTCAGCTTAAAGTAGATGGATAGGTGATGACACACCTTTGGCAAATAAGAAGAGAAATAAATAGGATCATGAGTTCTTGGTCTTCAATAATTCGACGGAAAACGAACTTTTTTTAACTTTTGATGACAGTAAATTTTACTACTCTGTATATGTTACTCATTCTGTCCCGTAAAGATTGCAGTATTTGACTTTGATGTTTCAAGTAGCAGTGTTTGACTCAAAATTTTACTAAGATAAATAGTGAAAAAATTCAGGAAAAATATATTTATAAAATTTATGTTGCAAATTATGATATTCATATTAGTCATTCAACTTTACATGTCTATGAACTCATTAAAATAAATGGTAGATTAAATACTGTGAAAATGACAAAAAAGTTGTAATCTTTATGGGACGGAGAGAGTATTTAATTGGAACTTAACGGTCGAGTTGATTACCGGTGGATTTATCATACTAAGCACGAAGTTTGTAAATGTATCATACTATATTCACAAAGTTTAAGAGGTTACTTAAACACTTTTAACATTTGTATAACTTTAATGAAAAAACTGTGAAATTTGAGGATCAACGGTAACTTTGTCCTTTTCAAAACGACAATCTACTTACAAATCCGGATTCGGACTTCCCCATGCACCGGATGTTCCGAATCTCAAGATCCGGTGGCATTGCCAACAACCATATGCATCGGGTAGAGCTCAACTCGAATCTCCTCTCTCTCGACGACTCTCAACCTTAATCACCATGTTAATTAGGTTCAATTAGAATGACGCATCCACTCGTTGTCGCAGATTGGAAACAATAGTAAAAAGATAGTTGATTGATTTCAAACAAAAAAATAAATTAAAAAGACATTCTAAGGGTAATTAAGTAAATAAGTTGTATCAAATGGAAAAAAACTAAACTATACTCCCCATTGAATAAAAAATGCCTAAAATGTAAAAGTTTTGGAGCCTTAATGCCAGATGTACCGTGTTAGAGGACTTCAATAACAAAAACCACTTTTTAAGGTTCCATCCAGAAGAACAATAAGTCGGGATATAATAGCATTGGATGGCAATTTTAAGAAGAAAGTTGTATGTTGGATGGTAATGAAGGGTTCATTTTTTGTTATTTCTCCGTATATATATATATCTATATATATATATATATATATCTATATATATATATATATATATTAAAAAGCATGAATAAGCTTTTGATAACTGTTTAATGACTTTTTTATCCTTTAAAATTGAGTATTAGTCTTCTAGTTAATGAAATCTAAATTTGTAATTTCATTATCTAGAGTTTTAATTATAATTGAATCCTAAAAGCTAAAAAATAGGAAAAAGAAAACACATAAGCGCAGCACTTCTCCTCCCTCCTCCAACAAAGGCAACATTATGGGCTAATTCTTTCATAGTCCTTAAATTTTATTATATGTTCATATAAGTCCCTAATGTTCATTAAAATGAGAAAACACATCTAACACCTAAATAATACTCCTTTGTCAAAACATTCATGAAAATAAATCACAGATTAAATAAACTGAAAACAGTAAAACAAACCCTTAAATTATTCAGGGAAAGAGAGAGTATATCTACAACTAATTTATACTATATTATACCTCTATCTATTTACGAAAATGTAACTATTGTTGAATAATACCGCCTCAATCACAACATGCCACATAATCCACTCTTGGGGTTAATTGCCATTTGGTTTCTATTTTATTCTCTTTTGTCAATTACACCCTAAAGTTAGTTTTTTTGTTGCTTAAATGTATATATAATACCACCCTACAATCAAAAAATAAAATATGGTAATACTATATAAATGAAAAACTATGGGGATTAATGCATAAGAAGAAGAAAGGATAAAGCTAAAACACATATTATCTCATTTGAAAAACCAAATTTTAAAAAAAGAAAGAAAAAAAAGGTGGAAGTCGGCCAACACTATTGGATGGGCATAATTCACCTATCTATCTGTACATTTACCATTTTTATATAAAAAGATGATTGGAAACCTCTCGAATACTCAATTCGGCGTCTGAAGCAAACCATCGTTTTTTGGAACATTAATTAGCGATTAATTAAACCAACAAGCAATCCTCTCAAAAGTTCACGTGAATTGGAGATAAAAGATCCAGAATTCTGTTCATTGAAACAAATGCACACAACAATCAAATGTAGTACTCCTACTATTTTGTAGTATTATCGAGTCTTGTTGGGATGGCTGGCACCCACGTTCGATTGAAACTAAAAACAAGTTGCAGATCAAACTAAAGAAGCGTATGTAAATTATAGGAGATTGGTTCCACTTGTATTAGAGTTCATCCTTGGTGTAGTCTGAATTTGAAGGTCCTTGAGGGTTAGGGGAGGTCTTGATTGGGTAGGAGGCCTCCATTGCTATACCACAGAGACCTTTATCATCTTCAATGCCACGCTGCAGTCTGATGTAGCCGCTCTCTCCCCAATCACTTCCCCATGAGTTCCTCACAATCCAGTATTTGGTTCCGTCAAGTGTTGTGCCGTACCCAACTGCAGCCACACCGTGGTTCAATTCTGTACCGCACGGACCCGTGTACACACCCTGCAACATCACAATTATTGACATTAATGTACCTAATGTTACCTATGCCTTTTGCATCAAGTAATGTCGCCTTGCCTCGCTACAAAATATCGTAGTTACATCCGTACCTCTGAGTAGAATTGGAAGTCTTGGCCACCGGCATCAATGGCGACTGACACTGGCTGGTTTGCTACAGCCTTAAGCAGCGCGTCCTCGTCATTCTCAGGAATGTTTTCATGCCCGTCAATCGTAACAAATGGTGTGTTTGCCTAGAAAAAATGCCAAAATTACTTTCAACTGTGTGAACATTTTCATCTATATACCATACATCAGGATTGAGTATCAATTTGTACTTGTACCTTGGAAGAATCACAGGTTCCGTCTTGAGCTTGGTAGGGGTAAGTAGATTCAGCGGTGAGGCCTCCATTTTTCTTAACGAACTCAAATGCCATCTCCATCAAACCTCCATTGCACCCTTGGTTTTGTTCAGTGTCACAGTCAACCAACTCTTGCTCAGATAAAGAGACGAGCTTTTTGGTTGTGATCTGATTGATTCCTTCTATCGCTGCAACAGTTGAGAATGCCCAACAGCTACCTATATTCATCATACGTAAACAATTACTAGCTAGGACTTCTCCATATATTAAAGTGGAACACACACACACATATATATGAGTGTGTGTCCGAGGTGTTAATTACCGCATTGCCCTTGGTTCTTCACATCTGTAACAGCTCCTAGTTTCCTCCAATCAACAGAAGCCGGGACAGACTTGACATTGGCGTACTTGAAGCTGCCGGTATGATCAGCCCGTGCACCGCGGAACATCCTGTGATGCTTGATTTTGGAGCCAGCAAAAGTGTTCCTAAACTCCTCGCTGGTCAAGTCAGCGAACTTGTTGAGCTTCAGTTTGTAAGGCTTGTTCATCTTATTGGTCTTGTGGATGTGCAGCACATTGTGCTTGAACACGTTGAACCGCCTGTGCTTCTCATCCAGGCTTCTGGAAACCGTGTGGTGGCTTCTCCACTTCTCGTACAAGCCCCACAAGCTGTCCTCTGACTTGAGATCCTTCTCATGGAACTCGAAACACTGCACCGATGCTACAGCCAGCGCCAGAAGCAGAGCAAATACAAGAAACTTGCTCATTTTTTTTTCTTTCTACGTATTAATTGAAACTTGGTCTATGAAGATGTGGTGAATGAGATATGACAGGTTAGTGCAATGGTGGGTTTATATAGATAAATGGTGGTACCAATTGGAGGACAGTGATAGAGATTCTATATCTAATATAAGCAACAGCCATTATTAGAATATTCTTTTTGGAATGACAAAAAAAGAGAGATGGAAACGGAGTGGGAAGTTAGAGGTTGCTTGTGGGGATCTACAATGTGGAATAATTATATACAATGGAGATTGAGGAGTACAAATAAAATTAATGTGGTGTGAATTAAGTGGGTAAGCGTGAAAGGCTGAGTGTTAATTTGTTTGTGCGTCGAAGCAAGGGCAACAGCAGGTTTGGAATTGAGCAGAGTTGGAGTTGGGTCCAGAGGCAGGCAGATACAAAAATTAAGCTGTGTTTCTTTTGCCACAAGACACGTTACTTGCATGTGTTGGAGGATTGGCTGACGAGAAAATGGCTGCGTGACATCTTTGCATTGCAACTGGGAAAATAAAAGCCAATTTTCTGGTAACTGCTTCTCCCTTTAATAAAAGTCATTGGAAATATTTCTTCTGTGAATGGTAAATGTAATTTGTCTTTGTTTATTTTTGAAACCTTTTTTTTACCAGTTACTCCTTTAAGCTTAAGAATTATTGCTGGATAGAGAAAAGGAATACCCAACCAATTGTTAAGCTCTTTCCCAAAACTAGTGCTATTTTAGTCTCTCTGTCTTTTAGTAAGATGTTTAATTGAAGGGTATCTTTTACTAACTTTTCAACAACAAGAGATCATGAAGCAACTATAACTTAAACTACTTTACCACCACCTTCTGATTTTATCGTTTTCTCACAATTTATTGAACTACACATGTTATGTTATATAGCCAACTCGGCCTAGCAGGAACTCACATCGGCTCCATTTTACTCGCCCTAACAAATAATCACTTGTTCATAAATTCTTAAAACGTTCAATATCTATTTGGTTTCAATTTATTTACATATTATTCATGAGTAGGAAGAAAAATCTAAGATATATGTTCACAAAGTAGACAAAAAAATTAAGAGGTGGAGGGAGTAATATATAATGAAAGTAGTATTCTTCAAGTTATAATACCTCCATGATCTCTTATTTGTCAAAAAATAAAAAATGGCAACATACACCCGCATACTCAAAGCAAAAGAAAAGGCAAGAATAACATGATGAGTCATCAGGTGAGTGTTAATTACTGGTAAGTCTTAATTAGTCCAAAGAAATTGACTGGACAAGACCGAATTACCAATTGCTTCTACTTGTTGTGACTAGTAGGTACTACAACGCGTTTGCGTGTGTCGGTTGGAACATGCACGAAGAGGGCAACAAAACTCGTTTGCTTCGTTGGATTGCTTCTCTAAACCATACTCCATGCTTTCCAAATGATTATCACACAATCAAAATATTTTTATCTCAAATTTAATAATCATTTTCTAGTTTTGTTTTATTTTCTTTTTTGAACAGCAATAACTTTTTATCTTAATTAAAACTTGAGTCAAACATCAAACATTGAAACAACAAAGTCAAAGTGTAGAATTATTTGGGGATGAATGAGGTACTTTTTAAATGGTTGAATCAAATTGTTTTTAATAAAATGGCAAAAAGGCCAAATAAAATTCTAAACTATTTGAATCGTTACGACTCGGCCCTTGAACTAATTAACAAGCCAAATCAGCCCATCAACTCCTCTTTTGTACCTATCCCGCCATTCTGTTAATTATTTGTTGAGGTGGCTGACAGATGTGCACACGTAGAAGTCCAAATATACTGAACCGTTGAGGTGGCTGACAGATGTCATACGTAGACGAGCAAACCCTAACTTTTCCTTCTCTATTCATCTGTAAACGATCAAATCTACCACCAACACTTGTTTCTTCAAATCTTCTCCCTTAACCCCACAAAAGCAATCTGAATCTACCTCTATCTTCGCCAGAAGCCGCCGAATCGGCGGAATTCTCCGTCAACCCATTAGTTGACTTGCGATTCAATCCGTTTCAATCCGTCGATTAAGCTCTCCGTTCTCGCTTCCAGTGTCGTCGTCGTTCTCCCTCGCCACCGTCGGATCCTTTCCCACCATTTCTGCCGCCTGAAGTCATTGTTTCGGTCGAGACCGATATTAGCTCTGCCAGACGTCGTTCCTGCTCACGCATTCTTCATCTGTTGGTTCTGAAATTCCACGTCTTGCATTCCGATGTGGGCAAAACCGACCGCCGACTCTGGTGACACCTCGAATCGTTACATTCAACAGAGCCGGCCCTAGCCAAAAGCGGATAAAGTCAAATAATTCATATGGTTATCATTATCCGAAGTCTTAACTTTTCTAAATATACATTTTTTTTTTATTTTTTCACTATTTATCATAGTAAAATTTTGAATCAAACACTGCAATTTGAAACATTAAAGTCAAACACAACAATTTTTCCAAATCAGCCGCCATGTGTGATGTGAAACCACTTTTGCTATTGTGGAGTTGATGTGGCACCCATTTTTACTGATGTGGACCTAATGTGGCACCCACTCAGCCTCCAATATTTAACGAAATATTCTCGTATTTAATGGAATATTCCTTCCGTTACCCCTCCAATATTTGTCTTGCACCTTTTCTGATCGAAAGTCTTTAATTTGCACTTAGTAATTAGAGATGAGTGGTTAAAACAAGCCAATAAAAAGATCAGTGGGTAAATCACATTTTTAAACTTAGTTAAGTGATATTTTTGCACCCGAAGCTTGTAAAAAATAATCGCGTCACGAAGCAGATAAATAGATCCTCGTTTTTTTCTCAAAACATTCTATACAAATGACATTTAATTTTAGTTTTCTAAACCACTCTACAAACTTCAATGACTAAAAATTTAATCATAAATTTTAAAAAAGAGAACTTTCTACCGCATAGGTGTTCCTGATCCATTATTAATCTAACTAACTTAACTAATTGAAGACTAAAATACCATTCTTCACAGAATGGACTTTCTAACCACCGTTGGCCCACGCCGGTCCACTGCTAGCCCACCGTCGGACCGCTGCTGGACCGTCGTCGGACCACCGACAGACCTCCGTCAGACGACTGCCGGACCGCCACCGGCCCACGACCGGACTGTCGCCGCCACTACTGTCGTTGCTACTGCAATGTGGAACAAGATTTTTAAAAATTAATTTTCATATTTTTTGTTAATTTATAATTAATTGTATAGTTTCTAATGATGTGCAATAATGTCTCTCTACAAGAAATTATACTGTTTAATTAGTTATTTTACGGGTAAAGTGCACTCATAGTCATGTAACTTAAATTAATGTACCACTAAGGTCATGTTTTAACTTTTTGTACTAATAAAGTCTTGTTTTCAAGTTTTTTCTTTATCCATGGTAACGATCATTTTAGCATTTTACCATTTCACATGAATGGTAGAATAATGAGTATAAATTGAATTTTTCTTATTATTCCATTTAATCCCTCAAATTTTAAAATTCTAAAAACAAACCCTTCTATCTACCTTAAAATTTCAACTCTAGCTATCTTAATCACCATCCAACCCACCACCATCGGAACACCACAGACCGCCACCGGAACACCACGAGCCGTCGCCGAAAAACCACGGGCCACTGTCAGAACACCACGGGTTGGCGATTCACAACCTTGGGCTGGTGATTCGCGGTCCTGGGTCGGCGATTCGTGGCTCTGTGCTGCTGATCTACCTCCTAGGCTTGCGATTCACAACCTTGGTGGGGATTTGCCGTCGTGGGCTGGTGATTTCGTCGAAGGTCGGTGGTCCGGCGAATATGAGGGTGGTTAGATAAAGTGTTCAGAAATTGTTTAGGTAGAATTGTAAGTATTTATAAAAGTTAAAGTAGAATTTTAGGTTTTATAAAAAATTAAGGGTAAAATTGAAAGTTTCGTTAAACGTTAGGATATTTTTTTTTTATATTTTACAATTGTTTAAAAGGGCAGTATTTTAAAAATTGAGGACAAAAATGACAAATAGGACCAGGGATGAAGAAAAAACTTGAAAATTGGACTTTATTAGTACAAAAAGTTAAAACAGGACCCTAGTGGTATAATAATTTAAGTTACAGGACTTTGGGTACACTTTACCCGTTATTTACATATTCCTATAATGTCTATAAAAAATTATACTGTTTAATTAATTATTTTATACACTTCTATAGGGTCTTTTTATAAAAAGATATAATGTCTGAATAAATATTGCAAACTGTCTAACTAACCAAATATGAGTATATGTTACAATAGACTATAGTGTATTATAACGTCTAAATAAATAACGGAAACTATCTTGCTAACAAAATATAAGAATATGTGATAATAGTCTATAGTGTTCAATGAAAACTGTTATAATGTCTAAATATAGATTGGAAATTGTCTGAAATAATTTCGAAACTGTCAGAATTAAATTGCAGAAGTGTTATTACTAGTCTTACCTTAAATCATCTTCCTCCATCCCCAGAGATCGCCGAAAGTGTTGATTCTTCACTGGATCTGGACATTGGATGTTGATTAGAGCCGAAAGTGTCGATTCTTCGTCGAATTTGGACATTGGACGTCGATTGGAGCCGAAAGCGTTGATCGGAGCCGGATCTGGACATTGGACGTCGATCGAAGGCAGAAGCGTCGCTTCTCCGCCGGATCTGAACATTGGACATCGATCGAAGCCTCCGCCTGCTTCGGATTTCACGATTC
The DNA here is from genome assembly GCA_024586325.1 of Stellera chamaejasme. Classification (NCBI taxonomy): domain Eukaryota; kingdom Viridiplantae; phylum Streptophyta; class Magnoliopsida; order Malvales; family Thymelaeaceae; genus Stellera; species Stellera chamaejasme. The sequence continues at coordinate 2,497,359 of CM044982.1, read as the reverse complement.
TCCGACGACGATGAAGGATGATGCCGCCTACGTTCTGCTATGGCTTTCGTGATTCTTCGACAACGGCGAAGGAGAACGTCGCCTGAGCTCCGACTCAAGGTTTGCCGATGAAATGCATTGATTGTCCTCCGGTTTCGATGTCCAACGATGAATCTGGTGGTGGTTTGATATTGGAGGCAGTTGGAGAGTTGTGAATGATGTTGATCGAAGCTGCACAAATGATACAAATGATGGAGATCTGCAACTTTTGTTACTTGAGAAAAAAAGAAAGAGTTAATGTTTACAAGTTACAACCGGATGCAATTGGAGATTTGATAAATATTTATTTGGGAGGACAATTTTGTCTTTGTACAAGTAGGTGAAATACACCTGGGTGGTAATTAACGGTGGGCCTTTGAACATGTAAATAAAGGATTTACACCTTGATCTCCCTAGCTAAACACTCGAATATTGAAAAACAAAACGGAGCGAGTTGCTGACCCGTATTATTATTATTATTATTATTATTATTATTATTATTATTATTATTATTATTATTATTATTATTATTATTATTATTATTTCATGCATGTTACCGTGTTACAGTCATAGTTGACTTGAGATTCAGAACAAATAGAACGAAGTCCCATTATAAAAATTTTAGATTTAAATTTGCTCAAGTCAGTGATTAATAAATGGCATTAATTTTCATTTATCGAGTGTATTCATATTAATAATCGGACCAGATTCATGATCCACCCTACAACACATGGAACACTACAAATAAAATGTCATTTACTGGCATGCAACTAAATTACAGAAAAGTGTCACTATATACCTTTTTGGAAAACAATGGCACACAAAATAAATGCCACTCAAAATCGTGACTCGAAAAGCATCCAATGTCATTTAACAAGTATGTTGCTGTAGAACTTCCTGGATTTAGTGGCAACTGCTTATATGCCACAAAAGGGTCAAAATATCCATTGGCAGTTGGCACACATATTATGCCATTGAAAACGGAGCGTTGTGAAACTTCTGGCACTGAAGCCAATTATGGCATTAAATTGTATGCCACAATAGCAAAGATTTATTTCAATTTTCCATTTTCGTATTTATTCATGCTTTGTGATCACATGTCATTTTACTTTTATTTTTCATATACTTAATTAAATTATGTGAAAACAAAAAAAACTAATCATGATTTTTTTTATTAAAAAGTTTCATTTCATATAATACTAAAAATACAAAGTACAATTACCCAAAAGAGAAAAGTTCATGTTTTGCAAGGATAATAATTCCAATTAGTCTTGATCCAACGATCTACAATTATGCTAGTTGTTTGGAGAAGTCTGCACTTGAAATTAATCATTAGGATAAGTTGTCCTCACTCCTATTTCATGAGTCTTGATCCAAGGATCTATTGTGGAGAACCTAAATCCAGTAAACCAGAGAAGATTGAAGACTGAAAATCTGGGCAAAAATAAATATCTAGTAGGAACAAAAAAGAACGGACCAAATAGCACAAAAAAAGCAGCAAGCATAAAACAACGAGGAACATAGGAGAAAAGAAATATACATTCATACATGTATCCAATTGAAGCATGGATACTATAAGGGTAAAATGCACTCATAATCCTGTAACTTTAATTATTGTCCCATTGGGATTTTGTTTTAATTTTTTGTACTATTAAAGTCCTGTTTTTTAATTTTTTTTCAATTCGTGGTCATTTTTCATCATTCTCCTATTAAGTTTAACGGATTTAGGGGGAAAATAATAATTTCAGTAACTCAGCTTTTTTAAAGAAAAAATCTATTTACATCCAAAATTTTAAATCTAATCATTTATACGCACTCCAACAATTACAAACTTAAAAAAAATTACCCTAAAGTTTCAAACAACCTAACTGAAACCCTGCCCATCCTGCCGCCGCTGGGCCATCGCCGTCATGCCGCCACCGTCGGGTTGTCACCGCCATGCCACCGCGCATCGGGCCGTCGTCGCCAAACACGGCGAAAACCACCGAAATCGCCAGAAATGGTCTCACACGGCCACCCAAGCTCCGATTCGTTGGAAATCACAGCCAAAGGGCTTCAAATCGCAAGCCCTAGGCTGTGATTTAGGCTCGCAACTGCGGCCTAGGGCTCACGATTCGAAGCCCTTTGGTTGTGGTTTGAGCCCTAGGTTCACGAAATGGAGCCGTGGGGCGGCCAACCGTGAGATTTTTGACGTTTTCCAATGTTTTCCGACGTGGTTGCCGGCGGCGACGACGACTGTCTGGTGGCGGCCCGACGGTGGCATAGTGGGCAGGGGTGTTGGTGGGTTGATTGAAACTTGAGGGTAATTGTTTTAAGTTTGTAATTGTTGGGGGATGTGTATAAATGAGTAAGTTTAAAACTTTGGGTGTAAATAGATTTTTTTTTTTTAAAAAAAATTGAGTTACTGAAATTATCATTTTTCTGCTAAGTCCGTTAAACTTAACGGAGGATGGATGGAAAATAACCACGAATTGAAAAAAGTTAAAAAACAGGACTTTAATGATATAAAAAGTTAAAACAAGACCCCGGTGGGATAATAATTAAAATTATATGGCATAGGTGCACTTTACCCAATACTATGAGCCACCTTAATTGATTAGTACGTCTACCTCCGTTTCTACCCATTTCATTAAATTCAATTAATGTATAGGGTAAAGTACACGTATAATCCATTAGCTTTTATGTGTGTCCTATTTTCGTCCTGTTTTAAGAATTCGTCTCAGATTCATCCCTTAGCTTGCATTTTTGTCCCAAATAGGTCATTTCGTTACGTTTTCTGTTAAATTCATTGCTTAAATAAGGGTATTTATGTAAATGTCTATAATTAACATTCAATTTAACCTTAATTTTTTTAAAATGTGCAAATTGACCCCAATTATTTTCAAAAGTTACAAAACAAATCCCTCCCTTAGTCCCTCAACAAAATCAATGGCTACCCCATTGACATTTCTTCCAACTTTCTATGCCATATCCATCACTCAATCATCAAAACGTCCGATCCCATCCATGTTCCCATCCTAAATTTCTTCCAAATCAATGTGCTCCTATTTCTTCTCAGCCATGGCAAACATATTTTGGGGGAACACTTCTATTTCTTCTTAGCCACACATTCCTTCCCATGCCCACCCTTAATCGCGCGCTTGATGAGCATCATTGGGCCCTGTTGTACTCCGTCGGCGCCGGACGTGAATCTCGCTGGAATCGATCTCACCATCCTCAGAGTTGCACCGCCCTTGTAGATTCGATCTCGTTGGAATTGATCTCACCGGCCTCAGGGTTGCGTCGTCATTGCAGAGGTTCGATTTTAGTCCCGATTGAGGCACAAGCTGGAGTGAAGCTTTTGGAATTTTTTATGGTGACTCTGGCGCAGGAGGTCGACGAACTGGGAACGGCGGAAGCAATTTTAGGAATTGAAAGGGGTTGAGCTCGATTCTTTTCAGTTTTGATCATGAGCGAGAGGAATGAGTGGGAAAAGGTCTGATTTGGCTGGGACACAGCAACCACCGGCAAAGGTTAGACTCGAATTACAGCAGCGGGGGGCGAGGACTCGTCGAATTCGGTTCCAGATGCAGATTTTCAGGAGGAAGTAAATCGATCTCAGATTCGCGCTTCTGCTCCTGCTGGTTTCGCTCGTCATGGACCACCGGTGGCGGCGACGACGATGGCAGCGACCTGCTCCTGCTGGTTTTGCTGAACAAGGTGAGGTTGGAGGTGGAGACAGCGGTGGCCATGGAGGAACTGGTGAGGAAGGCCGATGAAATTGATGATGATGAGCCAGGACAGGTGCAGTAGGAGCTTTAAAAGTGAGGAGGGAGTTAAAAGTGAGGGTTTAAAATTTGGGTTTAAAGTGATCATTTATTAAAAATTCAATGATCAGATTTCAAGTAAAAATGTAAATAGGCTAATATAGAAGAGGTAATTATGTAAAATAGCGTAGATAACGGAAAATCTAACAGAAGGATCGGTTTGAGACAAATATTAAAGCTAAGGGATGAATCTGAGGCGAATTCCTAAAACATGATGAAAATAGGACACGCATAAAAGCTTGAACTATACGTGTACTTTATCCTTAATGTATATGGAGTAGTAATTAATCAATAACTATCTGCTTATACAAGAAAGAAAAGGTCCAGAGATCTAATCCTAAAACTTTCCTTAATTCACCAATCAACATCTTGAGCAGCACAAAGAAACTATACAGACTATAGAAATCATCTAAACAGACAGACAGAGTTCCCTTCTTGGTGAGACTCTTTAACATGTTTGTGTCTTTGGAACAGGCCAGAAATGGTGACTTCAACAATCAGTTTGTTCATACATAAATATCTCACATGTGATATACTCCTTATCATATTCAAGCAGAAGACATATATAAGGAAATCATTTCAAGCAGTACCCCAGGACCATAACCAGAAATGAAGACAAGAAGTTGGACCATAAGCAGCAGAAAATAGCACATGAAATGTACTTATTAGTTTCACAATGACTAGCAGCCGTTGATCTTTGATTACCCATAGAGTTGTTTCGAACCATAGAAGTATTATAAGAAAACCGAAGATAAATAATAAATGTACGTAAATCTATGAAATATACCAAGAAATAAAATCCAAGCAAAATTTAAAATGAAAAGTGACAATACCTCCATATTTATATCACTTATAACACGAGACAAGTTTACATTAGGGATGCGTTCCTTGATAAGATTCAAAAGACTGTTCAAAGCATATTGTGTACGTTCGAGTTGATTTTTAGTTCGTGAAAGCCCATCTTGTAGATAATCTACAGTTGCCTGCAATAGCGATACTTGTGGATCTGAAAAAGATGAACCATCTTTCACTTTTGTGGATCCACAGTATGTAGGTGAAAATGATCACATGAGAGTGAGGCTGATGGTTAATGTGAAATTTTCAAAAATATTGGGCCAGAATTGTTTAAATGTAAAACATTGAGGTGCATAATAGCAGTAGTAGAGGGGCAAATTTGTCATTTCACACCACACCGTCAAATTAAACGGAGCAATAAGATAGAAATAATTGGGTCAAAAATTCAAAAAAAGAGGACTCAATTGGGTCAAAAACTTAAAATGAGACCAAAATAGATCAATGAAACTTAAAGTAGAACCTTCTATAGAATTTACTCAATAATTAATTTATTCAAATTTACCAATGATGGAAAGTAATGCCTTGTTTTATTGGACTTAGGTTTGGGCGAGCGGGGCTGGCCAGGGATGGGGTAAGGTGTGTGGGGTTATACTATGATAAGACTGTGAGGATTGATCAAAGGAAAGAGTTTTTTTTTTTGGCATTTTAATATTTATAGGGTATTTGGGATAGGTAGGATTATGAAATTAGAGGGATCAAATAAGTACTTTTGCAGTGATCAATTGGCGATGGGAGGAACACTTCATTCTTGAATGATCCCTGGATTGTTCTAGTCCCCTTAAAGAAGAAATTTCCAAGGCTATTCCACTTAGACATGAAGCCGGATGCATCTGTTGAGGCTATCCTGCGACTGGTGTGAGCTGGTCGTGTCTTGGCGTATCTAGCATGTGGTGTGAGTTTGGATGCAAAAGGCTTCTCCATGGCGGCTCTGGCTAAGAGCAGGTTTGGCAGCTAATGGATTAATCAAGTGGCTGAATCCAACACGTGCTACAAAAAGCTCAAATTTCATCACCTAATTTCAAAAGTGTCACACTCTCGTTGGTATCTTTGATAAAGGCAATTTAGTACTTTTACCCAGGACACGAGTAAAGATTCTGGATTAATCCATTGGCTTTACACCATGAAGTCATACCAAATTTACTTGTAAATTCGTCGATGCTTCTAAGTTTTTGGCAACATCATCTCTAGTATACTAGTCAGCTTGGGTATTTTCCTGTTGATTTCCACTTTTCAAATTTTTCGAATCTTTCTTTTGAAAGAAAGAAAACAATTTCTTCGCTTGATATTCATACTAAACTGAAAACTAAACATACATATGAATTAAATTCGGTTTATTTAATGATAGGGTTTTGTAACAATAACCTATAAATTTAAGCTATTGAGCTAGAGATCCATTAACAAAAATGCTAGTAAAACAATTAAATTTACAAATTGAACCTATGTAAAACAACAATTAGAGTTGCTCTTTGTTCCAAAAAAAATAGAGATGCTAAGTGTAACTAACGTTTGAAGGAGAATGATTGAACCAAGAATCAAAACTATTTAAAACAACAATTAAACCTATATAAAATAAAAAGTAAATAAAAATTAGTAAATTACCAAGAATGAAGATGAATTAGAAATGTCAGCCGCCGTCTGCTGTCCCTGCTCGTACGGAGGAGATGAGCGGGAGCCCCGGCCGTGGCTAGGGTCATTAACGAATCGAGCCCGTTCGAGCTCGGCTCGAGCTCGAGCTCAAACGAGCTGTCGAGCCGAGCTTTTCGAGCCTCGAGCTCGAGCTCGAGCCGTTTTCGAGGCTCGAATAATATACGAGCCGAGCTCGAGCCCGACGAGTTCGGCTCGTAAGGTTCGCGAGCCTTAACGAGCTCGCGAGCCTAACGAGCTCACGAGCCTAACGAGCTCGCGAGCCTAACGAGCTCACGAGCCTAACGAGCTCGCGAGCTCGTTTGGGGCCGAATCGAGCCTAACGAGCTCGCGAGCCTAACGAGCTCGAGCTCGCGAGCTCGTTTGGGGCCGAATCGAGCCTAGCCGAGCTCGCGAGCCTAACGAGCTCGAGCTTCACGAACCTTCGAGCCGAGCTCGAGCTGTCTCGAGCCGAGCTCGAGCTCGACTCGGGCTCGTTCGAACTCGAGCCGAGCTCGAGCCGAGCCCAATTTCACGAGCTCGAGCTCGAACCTGTCGAGCTCGGGCTCGATACTAGTCTAAGCTTTTGCCAAAGAAGGTGTGGATTTTCTTCTGGCGTGGGCAGTGCAGGTTCCTTCTCACCTTGATCCAGCTTCAGTGCAGGGGCATTTTACTGCAAAATACAACGTGTCTCTTATGCAATCACATGTAGGGAACAATGGATCACACGCTCCTCTGTTGCCCTCCGGTCATGAAAATCTGGGACATGATCAGTAGATGGTGTGGGATCCTAGGAGGTATTCTCTTATCCGTGGAGGACCTTACTAATGCATATGTTTTCATGGGTGTCCACGGCGTGCAACTGAATGCTGGCATGCAATTGGAGTAACCATGGCATAGTGCTATCTAGAAGGCAAGGAAGGAACCATTTGGTGATGCAAAATATTCCTTGGAAACCTTCTGCAATCTTATCAGAAATTTAGCTCCAATTATTTCTCTTGTTTAAAAACAGGGGAAGTGCCTTGTAGGTTTCATGGGGCGATTAGATGAATAATCCTCTAGGTGTTTTTTGAGGCTTAGGTTGTCATTGTATCCCGGATTGCTCTCACAATATGAGTCTTGTATTTACTCTGGTTGTAACCAAGGTGGCGTCATTTGGTGATGTTTCTGGGGCCGGGTTTGCTTTCTACTGGAAAGCTTCCTGCACAAGCTTTGTTCCTCTTATCAATAAAATTCTTCTTGCAGGCCAAAACAAGTAGTATTTGCGGCTAAAGTTAACTAACAATGGTATGACCAAATGAGTAAATTACTTGAAGGTGCATAATTTAGGAACTGAGTTACATCGATTTATAATTTAGGTACTAAAATGATTGAATCAATATGATTTAGGAGATTTTGATTAATAATTTCATTATTTGGGCATGCATATTTTCCGGAAATAGCAAGGTTTGTTTTTATAAGGGGTGTTAAAAAAACTCGCAAAATCTAAAAACCATATCAAACTGCATAATTCAAAACTAAAAAACCCGTAACCGAAGAAAACGATAACCCACGAGTTCTAATTTTAGAAACCAACGGATACACAAACCGATCCGTAGTTGCCTATTTACAAACAAATTATCTAAAATTTCAGACTTAATCTCAACTTTCCTTATAATTTTATTTCATACAAAGTGTGAAAACTTATTTGATACAATAATGACAAATGATTTGAAATGTTTTATTGCTGTTTTATTTATGCAAACTATACTTTTCCTTTTTTGATGCTCTCGATCTATATATTTATGATACAAAAATTTGAAATATCTTTAAATACATCAAAAGATTTTATAGAATAAATATACTTAGGAACATATGAAAATACTCACGATCCAAACCACATAAAAAACATGAAATAGAGCACCTGCATATAGGATATCTGCATCCGACGGGGTGAATATTAATTTTCTCCCCCGTGAACACCCCAAAATTTTAGCGGGGTGTTTGCCGTTCCAGCGAGAAAAAAAAAACGTAGCATGAGACAGTTTACCAAGCAGCCCAGAAGCCCACGATTGTCGGTGGGTTCATCCGCCAGGCCAGGGCCCCGAAAAGCCAGTGAATGGGTCGACCTCCCGAACCCGATTTCAAAATACTTTCGAGACAAATCAAACCGCTAATCAGCAGCAGCAGCAGGAGAAAAGGAAGGAAAAAGAAAAGATAACATGTTCCCAAGAAAACGAATCAGTACTAGATTGAATTAAAGCCGAAAAGAAAACGCGGTTACTTGAAGAGCCTGGAAATTGGGGAGTGAAAAGGGAATGATTCGTTTCTGACTAGAAGCTGTATTGAAGGAGAATGATTCAGTTGTTCTTGCTCGGCTCTGTCTTTGGGGCTTTTGGAATCATCGCCTTGCAAGCACTCGGATTGCTCTATCTGTGGAATCGTCTCAATCGGAAGGCCAAATTTGTCTCCGACTCTTCCCCTGCCGGAGACAGAGACCTTCTCGGCGACCTTGATCCTCACCAATCTCTTCATTTTGCTTACAAGAAGCAGGTAGCGTCCCCCCCCCCCCCCCCCCTTTGTTTGTTTGTTTCGGGTCACCGATAAAGCTTAATATTCATGAGTTATATAGAGTGAACATCCATGATTTGTAGGAGCATATGTTGCGCATATAATTGTTGAAAATTAGGTGCCAGTGAGTGACACCTTAAGGACCGCTCAACTGTATTAACTAGGAAAATGGATCTGGTTTTTGCCAGGGAGGTTTGTTGTGGGAGGTTTTTACTCCTTTGGGAAGTTATTGGCGACTTATGAAGTGAAGAAATAAGGAGAAAAAGATCTTGCGCTGGTTTTAAGTTCGTTTGGGAAATGCATAGGATGGAATGTTCTTGGATACTCCGTATTTGTTTGGCGGCTCTATCTGGCAGTCAAGAAAGCCAATCGGTCCGAGGGATTGTATATGCTCACTTTCCCTTACTGTAGCGATTAGGTTTCCTCGCCCTCACTGAGAGGACCTCTCTTACAGTGGGCTTCTTTCGGTGATCATTTTTTGGCAGTGGGCTGCTTTCGTCACTTATTTGGCAGTGATCATTTTTTATTTCAGACTACTTGTCTAAGCTCAGGTGCTGCGGGGGATAACTTTATAAACCGAATCAAATTTATGAAAAAAAGTGTTAACCTAGTGCATACAAGTGAATCAGTTATATGTTTGATAGAGGATGTGAAAAAAGATGCAAAGATGCATAAAGAATTGTGGCAGAAGTGTTTGAAGAGTCACTGCTCTATTGACTGATCTAATGACTTGCTATAGATTGAATAATGTTAAAGGACTCGGTGCTAGATTTCAAAAATTGATGAGTGGTCAGATTCTGTGTTTTGCTTAACTGATATTGCCTTTTAGCACTAGTTAACTGTGTTTTTTAGGCCTAAAAAAGCTTTAAGATGCACCTGTGCCAGAACATTTATGTTTTCCCTTAGCTTATACTCTTTAGTGCTTAGGAAGTGGGAAATGCCAAAATGATGAATGTGGTGTGTGTTTCTGTTAGTCTATTAGTTTATAGTTGGCAGCATGCCCATGCATCTGCACCCTTCATGTAGATACTTGATCATTTAGGTGTAACTTGGGGATGCATTTAAAAATGGTGTATTCCATTATTGATTCAATTTGAGTTCCTATTGCGCTTTATCTGAACAGGGAGCTGTTTGGATTTTGGATTCAGCAAAGGTCCCAAAGGGTGAGAAAGTATCCAAGGAGCAAAAAAGGAAAAAAGAGCTTTTTGAGGTCTCTCCTGTCCGAAAACATGCTAAAATTAACGATCGAGAATTGAAATTGACTGATCTGGATGGTTCCAGCACTATTGTAATTCTCAAGGGCTGCATAGTTGAGGCTGTCTCAGCTACAAATTTGCCTTCCAGGAAATGGTAATTTTAGTTAACAGTGAGAATTCTGTACCTATATAGTATTTTTTTCTGCACTTCTTAGCTGACTGCAGATTCTGCTCAGACTTCAATCCATTTATGTGGTGTCTGGTGATTGTAGACCTCATGCAGCAATTCTGCTTCCCCTCCTTTCCCCACATATATGAGAAATGTTTTTACTGTAGAGAAAAGAAAACAACACAATAACTAATTATATATTCATCAGCTCAGACAATTGATGATACGTAGGTAAGATCATTGTATCAAGTTCAGAACCTTTTAGCTCTTATATTGCTTCATTGTGTTTTTTAACAGGGCAAAACGATTTCCTATAAAAGTTGAAAGCAAAAAGAAGATAATATATAATGGAAGTAAAGTGTTCTACATCTATCTTGAGACTTCCTGGGATAAGGAGGCCTGGTGTAAGGCGCTCCGTCTTGCTTCATGTGAGGATAAAGAGAAAGTTGAATGGTTCAGCAAGTTGAGCAAAGACTTTAATAGGTACCTTGCGACATTGAACACAGGCTATCCATCATTCATGAAGCCTTCCATAGTTTTAAGTGCTGAGCCCGTAGAGAGGAACAACAGAGCCGATGCCACCTCATCAAAAGTTCGTGTGCTTTGGAAAAAGCTCTCTAAGAAAGGGACAAAGCATTGCACAGAAAACAAGGGAAGTTTGATTGCTCCTCTTCCTCGAGAAGAAAGAAAGACTGTTGAAAAACAACGCCTATTTCCAGATCCAGTGACAGCTAGAGACGTCAGTGTTTCACCAGAAGATGTGGCATTTCCTCTGTCATCTGCCCCTTCTCGCGCTAATAGTCAAAGTCAAGTTTCTGACATGGAGTCTGAAGAAAGGTTCATCTCTGACGAAGGAACTCTCTGTTGGAATCTGTTAATATCCCGGCTCTTTTTTGATGCAAGAAATAATGCACAAGTCAAGGAGTCGCTCCAAGCACGGATTCAGGTTCCTTTCTTTCATTTTTTTTGTTCCATCACTGACATTTGCACTGTAATTTACAATGATGGATGGCTACTTGCACATCAGCACAGGCACCAATCTTTCTCGGATCTTAGGTTTACATAGTTTATGGTTAAGGGAGCTGCATTTAAGTTCAATGATCTGCTCACATGCATTACATACAAGAAGTGATGAGTTGAACTGACTGCTGCAGGAAGTAAATTCTGTGCCAAACTGTGTATATTGTGGCTAGTGTTTTAAATGTATAGTTAAAATGTGAATTTTATTATTTTGTAACAGAGAACATTGTCTAATATGAGGACCCCTAGTTACATAGGTGAAGTCATCTGCACTAATGTAGATGTCGGGAGTCTTCCTCCATATTTGCATGCTATGAGACTCCTTCCTGTAGATACAAGTGAAGTGTGGGCTTTTGAAGTGGATATTGAATATGCTGGTGGTGCTATAGTAGATGTTGAAACAAGACTTGAAGTTTGTGAACTAGAACTTCAGAAAGACATAGTTATTCCAGATTCAGAATCCTATTCTGTTGGGAATGTCTCTTCGGACCTTCTTGAAGGTTTTGAGGATTTAGGAAAGCAGCTCAATATATCTGACGGGACTATTGATGCACAAGAGCATAAGGGTGACATTGTTTCTAAAGGTGATTGTAATAATCTTATTGATTTCTTATTCCACTTCTTTTTCGTAGTAAATATCAAATAGTGAGTCTTACGGAACAGGCTGATCAGCAGTCATATGCACTACTACTTTGACCATGGTCCACTTTTGTGCACGAATTTTTCCTGCCCACTTCACACATTGGTGTGTGCTAACAGAACTCAAGCCTTGTTAGCTCTAAGTGGTATTCAGAGATTCATGAAGGTTCAGTTCACTAGGGGCATTCTGCCTATGATTAGGTTATTTCTAGATTTTTGCTAATGCTTGCTGACAATCTGGATGCTCAGTCATTGAAATTCCCCACGCTTGCTCTTCTATGTATAATTTCCCTAACTAGAATGTGATAGTAGGGATAATAAATATGGACTAACGGGCTAATGATTTTACTTTGAAAAATAGTGAAACACGGAATATATAGTCAACTGTAATGCAGAGGTAACTAGCTATGAAGTGATGGTTTCATTTGCTACTGAATTTTAAAAGTTTAGCTGTCTAGTAACTAAGCCTCTACAAAACAAAACCAAAAAAAAGTAATTTTAATGTACTTGCTATATCAACCATGTTTCTCTTTTACATCACTTACTTTGCCTCCTTTTACCTATTATTATGCTTCTTTGACCAACTAAGCTCTATCTTTGGAAACATAATAACACTTGCTTTTCGCTCAATGTAAGTTCATTGTAGATTATTAACTTACATCTTTTACTTTACCCTGCAGATGGGTCAAGAAGTCCTAAAGGCAGTTCACCAGCAATGACTTCAGTTCCCCGGTGGAAGTCTCTTGTGAATTCTGTAGCCAAACAAGTGTCTCAGGTTTGCTGATGATCCTCTCTTGAATACTGTTTTTCTGGTCGTACGAATTTGTGTCAGGTTAGTTTATGGTTCTGAGATTTGATATATAGGTGGAAAAGAGCACTCCAGAACTGAGTCTGCGGTTATCGGAGTTCATCTATTACTTTGTTATTCTCTATCCTGTCATTTTTATAAGCTTTAAGAGTGCTGAAGTATCTCTATGTTTGTCCATTTGATTCTTCTAAAGCTATTGGGCATTTGGTGATTGGAGAGACCTGGGGAATTTTGTTTAAGTATTTCACTCGTGTAGTCTGCTACATGTACATTTTATAGCACCACTGATTTATTTAGTAGCCCAAGAAGTCATTGACTTTACTATGATAGCCATCAACCTTGATATTCACTAAATTTGATATTGCTGCAGCATTCACTGCCTAGTAACAAAATCAGGCGCTCTACAAAAGAATGAATTTTATGAGTGATTGTCCCTAGAAAGTATTGAAGGTTATCTTTTTTACCCTGAAGAAGTTTAAAGTGAGATCTTCTGTTTTTTTATGCCACTGATTACCCCAGGAACCTAAACCCTAAACCCAGAATTTTGGATGCCCTGGTACACAGAAAAAGATCTGGGATGAGCAAACTAATCATGAATTTGATAATGTTCAGTAATTTGCTAGCGCAATCATGTTTGTCAAGATTAGCTATACTGACGTGTATACATCTGCTGAAATATTAGGTTTGGTCAGTGATATTGCCTCTTTCATTTATTCCGTCTGTCCCAGTGATTGCTTCATTTTCCTTTTAGGGAAATTCCGAAGTCATTGCACCATTTCCTTTTTAAGGTTGACTTACTTCTTTTACTTTATTACCCCAACTATCAATTACTTTCTAAAACACTCTTTCCTATACATTTTTCATCTTACCTTTTTATCCTCACTTTCTAGTTTTATTTCACATTAATCTCCGTGCCCATGGAAATGGGCAATGAATTTGGGACGGATGGAGTATTTCTTAGCACTGTTTTTTTTATCTGTCAAACTTAATCTGTTTTATGACATTGTTATCTAAATCATAGGTGCCTCTCTCTTTGTCAATAAGGGTTGCATCCTTGAGAGGAACACTGCAGTTGTATATAAAGCCACCTCCGTCTGATCAATTATGGGTTGGCTTTACATCAATGCCTGACATACAGTTTGAACTCGAATCTTCAGTTGGGGAACGCAAGATTAATAGTGGACATATCGCATCATTTTTGATGAATCGTTTCAAGGTATGGAAATTTTAGGGTCACTGTTAAAGATTGCAATCAATTTCTTTGTTGCCAAGAGCCTGAGAATCTGCATTGTCATTAAATCTTGTGCTCACTCTGAGTAGAAGACAAAACCTTCTTTGTTTTTTTTATTGTCCAGAGAATCTTATGATGTTTCTGAAATTGCAAAAGATTGAAAAGTGGTATGATACTCGGTTAAAATGGATGATACTCGGTTAAAATGCAATGACTTGAATCTTCTTCATGATATGCTTATCAAATCCTGTTGTGTACATCTCGGCGTATAGAAATTTCAATATACCTTTAGTAGCTTTTTTTTTTCTTTTGTGTAAAAGATCCTCGTTATTGCAAAAGCACCTTTATTTTCAAGGATTTACAACCTAATTAGGAGGGGGAAAAAAATCAAAGAACTTTATGGAGAACTGAAGATCGTAACAATTAAACTGATATCTAAAGGAGAAGAAAATTGGGTTAAGTATCGTGACTTATACTCACCAGTCATAAAGCTCTCATAGAATATCTTGCACATTCTGCTTTGCTCAAGTTTCCTCTTCTTGGGATAGATTCACTTGTGCATTCTCATTCTGTCAATCTGATTTAATCTAAGGCCTGGTTTGTTTGACTATGAGTCTATGATATCAACAATGACCATTTGAGAAAAGTGTATCTGTTTATAGCTTATTCCCATATTTGTTTATCCTTCAGGCAGCTGTACGAGAAACTCTTGTGCTTCCAAATTGTGAAAGCATAAGCATTCCTTGGATGTTAGCAGAAAAAGATGACTGGGTTCCAAGGCAGGTTGCTCCGTTCATTTGGCTTCAGCAGGAAGTTGGCAATGATAACACAATTTCCAGGGCAACTTCAGGCGAGAATCCTGAAACCGTGCAATTGAAGCAAAGAAAGGAAGGAGACTTTCAGCAGCCAGATTCGGAGGTCACTTCCAGCACACCATTGACCCCCATGGTTTCATCTGCGGAGAGCAGCAGCTCCTTGCAAGAATTGAAGATACCGCTATTAGCCATCAATAAACAGCAAGAAGCATCAACCCATGAGGGAGGTGAAACTTTAAGTTCTCAGTCCCCATCACCACCTTGGTATACAGCTAGATCTAGCAATCTGTTTGAGAAACAGAATGACGGTAGTGAAGAAGACGATCTGAAACCAAAAAGAGGTGGAAGAAAGGCTAGAATGCTGGACTTAGGGAAAAAGATGGGGGAGAAACTTGAAGAGAAGCGGCGTCACTTGGAAGAAAAAAGTAAGAGTTTCGTCGTGAGGATGCGAGGCAATGAGAGAACTGAAACAAGGAGTTCCCTAGAGATGATAAAAGAAGATCAGTTGCAGCCTTATTGAGGAAGTTACAGGGCAGAATATCGTCACATATACAAGCACATCATGTCCTCATCACACGTAGATAGCAGTCATTTGAGGGTTTTGTGCTCGGATTGGACTGGAAATTAGTTGATTTGTTGTTCACTTGTGTCGAAATGGGGATGTGTATGGTTCATTACAATGCAAGTATACAACTATCTATACAAAGTAACAGGAATTTTTTGAATTTGATCTGTAGAAAAAAATGGCAGTATTTGTTTGTCATTGGCTTGTATCAATGATAGTGAGAAGAAAATTAAAAGAATGATTGTCAAGCTTCATCCTCCGCAAGGTGGATCTCAAAATTAAAAGAATTTATAAAGTTTCATCCTCCGCAGGCTGGATTTCTTGTATGCTGCCTAACACTTGGCTCATCCTAGGTCGTGAGCTCCTTTCTCCTTGCACATCTGCAATTGCCAATGCGAACTTGGTGTTGTTCGGCTGAATTTCTTGGATTCTGTCCAAGACCTCGCTCATAGTAGGCCGCCTCTCAGGTGACATATCTGCACACTCCAGAGCTAACTCTATCATTTTCAGCATCTTATCGTGCCCTTCTCTAGAAGCCACCAATTCCACATCCAATATTTCTGCTGACAAGTTATTGTTAACAAGTTCTCTTGCCCAGCCTGAGGGATCGACATTTTCCTGAGGGACCCTCCCAGTTACGATCTCCAGTAGGAGAAGACCAAAACAATAGACGTCTGTTTTGTGAGTCAGTTTCTTTCCTTGGGAAAACTCAGGTGACTGACTGATGGCAAGCCTTTCAGATGCTACCTTTGAAGGCAGCAGAGGCAAGTAGCCGAAATCTGTCAATTTGCATATGTGTCGTCCATTTTCGATATATGTTAGAACATTGGAGGACTTGAGGTTGGAATGAGAAACTCTTTGAGAAGGCAAGTGTTGGTGAAGGAAATTCATTCCATTTGCTATGTCCTTTATAATAGACAACCTGGCTGCCCATGTTAAGGGCACCCTGCTCCCTCCTCTGCCTTCAGCAATGGCAATGCATCAAATTTGGGTTAGCAGCTGTAACAGATTTGAAGGTACAAGAACAGGAAAAGGAACCAAGTAGCTCGATCAAGTTACCGTGCAGGAGTTGGAACAGATCACCGTTTGGCACAAACTCATAGACGATGAACTTCTCCTCTCTTGAATAATAAAATGACAGAATTCGAGCCAAATTTTCATGCCTGATATTTCCTAACAGATTCATTTGCCGAACAAATTCCTTCTCGCTCAAGCCATTCATGTCCCTGAGCCTCTTCACTGCTACCAATTCTCCAGACTCCAGGGTCGCCTTGTAGGTGGTGCCTAACTTGCCCATCCCCAGCATTTCAGCTGAGGCTCTTAGTAGATCCTCCAAAGAAAGTGCCGGCATGTTCCTGTCAAAAATTGCCAGCTCCACTCTTTTTTCTGGATCATGCATTTGCTTCCCTGCTGCTCCAATAGAGGCAGTGCTCGGCACCATACCTGATTCAAATTGAAACCACCGTGACTGTGAGATCATGCATGTTCCCAAGTAACCAAAACTAATTGAACATCTTTTTCAGTAACTTACGTGGCTGAGTTGGATTTGAAGTTCCTTCTTTACGGAAATTCTTGTACCAACACAAGAAAACCAAGATGGCGAAGAAAGGGACAAGAACCGCAGCTGCTACCAAAGCTATGAGCCACAGCAGAAGATCCCTGTCCTTTCCCGGTGAAGGGCCAGGAGCCGGAGGAGCTACTGGTGGGAAAAGGCATTGCTTGGTCAGCGGGGCTCCGCATAGACCCGGATTGTGAACATAAGACTCTTCTGGAAACCTTTGGAGAACATCTGTCTTTGGAATTTGGCCCTCTAGATTGTTAAAGGAGACGTTGAACGCAAGCAAACCAGGTTGACCAAAGGGCGGAATCTCACCGCTCAAATCATTCTCCTGGAGCTCTATCATCTTCAGCAGCGGCACCTGAATGAATGATCTAGGAATTGAACCGGTGAAGCCATTGCGGGAGAGGAACACGTGGTCTAACTGCAACAGGTTGTCTAGGCTTGGGAGAGGACCAGAGACAGAATTGTTCCGCAGGCTTAACTTAGTGAGCAAGGTAATGTTTTGCAGGAATCCTGGAGGTAGAGAGCCGGCGAGCCGGATGCCTTCCAGGACAAGGCGGACCACGTGACCGTTGGAGCAAGCTAGTCCAGGCCATCTGGTAACGTTCCCATCACATGGTGGCCCTTTCCACAGCTTGGGGAGGTTGGCGGTGCTGCTCATGGAGTCCCTCAGACGGAACAGGGCCTCCATCTCTGCTGGATAGAAGAAGCCTTGAGCAGTGACGATAGAACAGTTGTAGGAGAAGAGAAGAGCCGTCAAACTGAGGAGCAGACGGAGGCTCATAGCGATGATCTATGTGATCGCTTGTGAAGGAAGGCAATCATCGGAAGACAACATGATGATGATGATGAAGAAGAAGTGATCATGAAGGACGTACAGGTTTAGTTTGTTCGTTGTTTTCCTGCTGTGATTAAACAGCTCGTTGGGCGAGAAGTTCGAGAAAGGATCAACGGGGAACTCGACAAGGTGAAATGAAACCAAGGACTTCTTTTCTGCGTGTTTTTCAATTATGTAGTAATTTGTTAATTATTAGTATTTTTTAATCAATGAATATTCCTATGATCTCTAAATATTTTTTTTAAAAAAATTATGAATCAATTGTTAATTTGTATGGTTTTTGTAGGATGGTTAATTTGTATGGTTTTTGTAGGATGGAAGAGTGTCACTTATCAGTTATTACTGTAATTGTAGATGAACAGTAAATTTTTTTGTTTTCATCTTTATTTTTTTAATATTTGTTTTGTTTTAATTTAATCAATTATTTAGCTCCTTTATTTACACCTAATATTTTCATTTTTGCATATAGGTTCCTAAAATTTCACGTATGATTTTATTTTCCCCTTTTAGTGTGGTAACCTAAATGCAGAGAAATTATATATGCGGGTTGTTTATGAGTTTATACGATTAATAAATTTGTTATGGAAGAATGACATGGTGTAAAGACTAAAACTTTGATTTCTAAATTTTTACCTTTAATTAGTTTTGATTTTTTATCATTTATTTTATGTAATCATACAATTATCTATATATGTTTATATCTTTACGCAATTTACGGAAAAAAATACTCCATTTGTCCCTAAATAATCTTACATATTTCTCTTTTTGGTCGTCCTTGAAAAATTATACACATTCCTTAAATGAAAACTTCTCTTCTTTAAAATTACGAAACAATCCTTACTTTACCTACTTTTTTATCTTATTTTTTGTACAACCTCTACTCAAGAGAAATTATGTAAAAAAACATAAAATCTTACATTCACCGTGTATATATAATATGTAGAACTAATTGAGGATGAATGAAGTATTAATGTTGCAATATACGATCACTACGAAGCGTGGCCAAGAATATCATTGTGAACTTTAACTTCCATAAATCTTGTTGATTAGTATACTACTCCACAATAAAGTTAGTATAGCATCTCCCTCTAAAAAAACATGAAAAATTATGTCAAGAATGTTTAAATGTATTTTCAGAGTTTCTAAAAAGTCATTAATGAAAAAAAAAACTCATTTTGGTCTTCACTTTGATACTGGACCAACAGTACTTTTATATCCTTCATAATGTGAACCGATTTGGGCCAATCGAGCCCAGCAAGCATTTTACTTGTCAGCTTGGCCCAAGACACACACACACACACCTATGTCGGAATCGATATCCGGATCATTTCAATTTCATTTCCAAACCGGTAAACTTTGAACAAGAGGCATTTTGATGGTCAACGTCAAATTCTAAAACCCTGCCCTTCCCTTCCCTCGCTCAATCATAAACCCTAAACACTCAGCGCGATCGTGTCGTGATCGTTCTATTCTAGTCGACGAGAAATGTGTTGCAAATGAAGGATGCAGAAGGTCAGAGGCGGAGGAATCCTAAGATCTTGTTACAGCAAATATTTCACGGAGATCACAAATGGCGTGAGACGTTCGATACTTCAGTTGCGCGCCCGCTCCGAAGCCGCTGTTCTTGCTTTTGGCCCTCAGAAGTCTCGTAAAAATAAGCGCGTAGCTTTCGGTGATCGGCGGGCCAGTGTAGAATCTTATGTTGCCAGGTTTTTGATTCCTCTTAATGTCTTCGTTTTCCTTTTTCGCGCAGAAAATAATTCTGTTCTTATTCTTGTTATTCACAACCCTCACGTGTTATAGATCATCTCCATGCTACGTATTCCCGACGTTTGATTTTTAGCTCAGTTCCCGTTATTTATCGAATGTTGTTTTAGTGGAGTTCATTTTGCATTGGTTCTTTGAGCTTGTAGGACCTGGATGTGTTAATGTAGAAATCTTTATTGATTTCAATCATAGGACCTGCCTAAATTTGTGCTATCCGTATCGGCAGAAGGATGTGGTTGGGTGGAGACTAAACATTTTTTCCTTTTCCAGGTATATGGCTGCAAATGCTGGTAAGTTCCCTAATGTCACTGCTGTCAAGAAAGAAGTTGGTGGTTCTTATTACACAGTTCGTAAGATTGTTCAGGAACTACAATATAGGTTAAAAGTTCACTCACCAAATATTGAAAATGGGAGTTCTTCTGCTGGAGGAGTTGTCAAAGATGAAGTGGTCTCTTCTGTTTCTGAAGTTAAGGATGTGCTTCACACTTTCATTGTTCAGGATACTCAGATGAGTGGCGTAAATGACAAGCAAGAAGATACTGGAAGGTCACTGACTGAAGGGATTGTTGAAGATGAAAGATTGATGACTGAAGATGATGTGGCCTCAACTGTTTCTGAGATGGAGGAGCTCCACACTTCCATGGTCAAGGATATTCAGATGGGTAACATAACTGATAAGCAAGTTAAAGATGTTGGAGGGTCACAAGCTAATGGGATTGCTGAAGATGAAAAGTTGACGACTAAAGATGAAGTGTCCTCAACTGTTTTTGGAACCAAGGAAGAGGTTAATGCTGTCATAGTTAAGGATATTCAGATGATTGAGATAAATGATGAGCAAGTAGAAGATACTGGAGGGTTGCAAGCTGAAGGGGCTGTAGAAGAAACAGAATTGATTACTGAAAATGAAGAGCCATTAATTTCTGAAACCAAGGAAGAGGTCAACACTGCTGTCCTCAAAGACATTCAGATTGATGAGATTAGTGATAGGCAAGTAGAAGCTGCTGGAGGGACTCAAGCTGAATCAAAGTCAGAACACATGTTGCTTGATGGAGTTCCAGGACCAAAGATTCCAGTAAGCCTCCTTCCCAATGGTTGATGATATTTAGACAAAGGGTAAAGCTTGAAGTTGAACCTCAAGTTATCTGTTGGGTTAGTTCGGGGAATTTTAGCTTTCTTGGCTCAGTGACTGATGACCCCATATCTTTATGTTAAGCTCTGAAATATGTTGAACATGCAACACTGTCAAGCCCCTTGTTTAAACTTAACACTTCATTTAGATTAGCGTACTTTTAAAGAGATAATTTGTTTCAGGAAGTTAGGATTTCTGGAGAAATTGAGCTTTGGTATGGTGTTGTTTACGCTAACAATGAATTTTTATAACTCTTTAGTCCTGTTATTGATCGCTGGGATTCAGTTACATACTTTTATTACAAGCACATTTGAATAGAGAAATACTCTGTACAACCTTTGGGGCTATGATTTAGATGCTTGGGACCTGTTCAAGTTAAATGACTGATTGTCCGGCTGCAGACGGTGTGCTTTATTGCTTTGAAGATATTGCTGTCATGTTAACTTTTCAGACTACTGACATCATTTCTTGTTCATTTACTATCGTTTGATTTCAAGTGTGCCCTTGTTGTTTGATTATTTTTCTGTTTTCCTCTACATCACTTTCTTCAGTGCCAGAGTGGAACCTTTGTTCATGGTTTGCTTACTAGCCTTATTTTTTATTTTTTATTTTTTGCAGAATCATCATGATAATCTTGATGCTACATCTAGGAATTTAAAGCCTATCTGGTTTCCCCAGAAGCAAAAACAGGCAACGTAAGTATATCAGTTTATCCAATAAAGTCTAAATAGCTCAAACTGATCTGGAACTTGGTGGTTGTCTATTTTTACTGTGTGTGTGTGTGTGTGTATGCTGAGCAATACACCATCAATTTTTTCCTGCTGAGATCAATGTGAATTATGAGCTATTCCATGCCATATGCGTTTCCATTTCTACATGTGTTGGAACACATAATCTATAGGTGTTCTGTGTCTGTATGTATACATGCATTGTCTTCTCAACACTTTCTGGTGTCATTTGTCCTTTTGGAAAATATGTGATGAACCTACCTGGATATAAACCCTGCATGTTAGTTTCTTTTTTGTTTTGTGGAGAATAGTAAATCCACCATCAGATGTGGTTTGAAAAATTGAAACTAATCATAAGGCATGAAAGAGTAGATTGTCTGGTGATGGCTGAACATAAATGATTTTCTACACTTTCATTTATATCCTGCTTCCGGAATTTGCAGCGACTCCAACAGTGATACAGAACCTACCAGAACTTCAAGCTTTTGGGGCAATCTTAAGTCATTTGCAGATGGGATCGTCAGCATTTGGAGGAAGTTGTAAATATTTGTTGGCCAGTTCATCTGGAAATTTTGGCCTTGCTCGACTGAGTTTCTACATTCATTACCATTCGGCAGTCATTTATGTGAAATGGATGGACTGCTGAAAGCAAGAAGAGATGGTATATAATTGGAGGTGTTAGTGTTGACTATGATTTAGGAAGCAGGTTTTTGGGGCGGCCCTGAATTTTGTAGATCAACCACATTGGAACATCTTATTAGAGGCGAAGCTAGATATGTCTCGAAGCCAACTGCAAGCTTCATTCATGCCAGTTGACTGTCTGTAGATTGTTGTCTGTTGAGGAAATTATCATTATGATAAGAAGAGTATTGTGAATGCCTTTCTTTTTCATTAATAGGCGGAAACACAGTCGAGGATCCAGAAGTTGGATGTGAATGTTGCACTCTATCCTAATAGTTTGGAAACAATGGTATGAAAACCACTCATGTTTACAATCAGACCTAACGTACATGCTCCAAAACGCTACTATTCATTTGTTCTAATTTGGTTTAAGTCGAATACTTGTGCCATGCAACGAACCCTTTTACCCATCACGGGGTTACCTAAATGAATCAATGTATTTGTCCTAAAGCCTCGAGTTGGAGCAAAATTTTGTTCTTCAAGTAATCAACAAAGTCTTTGTCGTAAAGCCCCGTAAGCCCGCTTAAGAATCCCCGTCGGAACAGCTACTGGACTGGCTGATGGACCGGCATCTGGGGCCGATAATCCCCATGGGGATGCGTGAAGCCCAGGCCCAAATCGATATTGGGCTGCGTTTGAAGATGCTCGTACCGCAACATCGGCTGTTGGAAGGGCTGAGGTTGGGACGACGATCTAACTGAAAAGTGCGGCGGCGACACGCTAAGCGGGACGTACCCCCGGAATGTATCGTCGACCAGATGTTGCTAACGGCCGCATCAAAGGATTGCAGCGTGCCTGCCTTCCAAGCCTCGAGAGCAGCAACATCCTGACCATCCCGAACCTCGAGCGACGCAGCCCGGCATCTAAGGTCACAGATCTCATCCATGTCCCTTCGATGGTGGTCTAGCAATGTGGAGGAACTATGTTCAACTAATTTAATTTAATTACATAAGTAAATCAAATACGTAAATTAAAAAATTAAACAACTCATGATGCTCAATAATTAATAAGCATAAATTAATTAAATATAGAACATTTATTACCTCAAATAGATCTAGCAAAAGTTGATGGTGAAGCTACCCAATAATTTTTGTTGAGATTAGTAAGATTAGAAGAGAAAGTGTGAGAGGAAAAATATGGTTAAGTGTGTGAAAATGGATGGAGTCGGTTGGTTATATATATAGGGGATATTTACCGCGGCCAATTTCGCAGTAAATAGCCGCAGTAAGAGGGGGTAGCTAAGCCTCGTGGGAAACGAGGCCGTACAACGGCCTTTATCGCGGATGTGACCGCGGTAGAATGGAAGCGTCGTCGGAAGCGACTGAAGCTTACCGCGGTCATTTGCGCGGTAAAGATCGCGATAATCTTTGCATCCTCTACGTAGTGACATATGAGTGATATAATATTGTATATCAAAGTATTTACAAAAAAAATCATAAAAACAAAATAATTAAAGTATGATGGAAGGAGTGAGAGTATCTACAACAGCTTTCCCATAAATTTCTAGCACTGTTGTTTTCAAATACATTAATCGGACTGATGAGATTAATTTAGTGATAGACGGGCAAGTAGAAGTTGTTGGAGGGAGTAAACTACATAGTTGTTGGAATGAGTGAGAGTATCTACAACAATTCCCCTATAAATTTCTAACACTGTTGTTTTTAAAGACGTTAATCAAACTGATGAGATTAATTTAGTGATAGACAGGCAAATAGAAGTTGTTGGAGGGAGTCAAACTACATAGTTGTTGTGACCTTGGTAGCGGGCCGTATAATGGGAAGCCCGCTACCAAGGTCCAAAATGCCTCTCTGACGAGGCGAAGTTAGCAGCCCACTACCATTAGCGTCACATTTCCATTTTGGTAGCGGACATAGTAACTGACTGCCCCTACCAAAATGGTAACGCTAAGTCCACTACCTTGCACCCTGCCAAACTGACAAAAATTGCCACACACAAAAGTTGCCAATGTGTGTGTATATGTATGTATGTTGCCAAGTCCGTTATGTAACACTTAGATTTATACTCCATTTTATTTACATTGGATATTTAATTATGGGAAGAGAATTGGCAATCATAAAAGAAAAGATATCTCAAGCATGTGAAGTAATAACTCTCCTGTTTCTTGGTTCAAAATAATTAAATAATCAAACTAGCGTACTAGTAGCAAACAATAAAAAACAATTAAAAGGCTAACTTTATTTTATCGAAAGTGGTCATTTATTAGAATAATAATATCCCCTCTAAGGTGGAGGAGAGAACAAAACAAATCAAGATATACAAAACACTAAGGAAAATGAAGGGTGGTAAGAACATGAATTAATTGCTACTTTTTTTGTAGGAAAAAACGGTGAACAAAGTACGTTAGCTGGACCATATATATACATCCATCATATATAGATTCATATATAGTAGCTAGCTAGCAACTACTCCCTCCATCCGTTCCAAAAAGAATGCTCCCTTTTTTTTTGAACAAAAATTAAGGATTAATTCGAATTGACAGATTTTGACAAAAACACCCTTATAAAAAAACGAGACGGAGCGTTAGTCTAAGTGAGTCCCCGTTATCAAAATTTGTTAGCGTGGGTTTGTTGTGCAAGTTTCAACTCATGATGAAAAACCGTAGAGCAAATTCAAGCTGACCGCTTTTATTTGCTAAATTTTTCGGCGGGATGTACGAATTTTTTGGGCTAAACTTTTACTAATTGTTTGAGCGCGAAATTCTTCAAAAAAAATTCTTAATTGAGAAGTTTATAGGGCTTTCTTAATTGAGAAGTTGCTACCTGCCCTTATAGGAAAATGGCCTCGGTCAGACAGAGGTAGGACAATTTATATTCAGCAGGATAATGCAAAGCCACATATTTCTATTAATGATCCTGAATTTGAGTATGCTGCATCAACAAGTGGTTTGAGTGTGAAGTTAGTATGCCAACCAGCAAATAGTCCGGACATGAATGTCCTAGATTTGGGATTCTTTCGCTCCATAGAATCTTTGCAACAAAAAGCATGTCTTAATGACATAAATGAGCTGATTGCTGAAGTGAAGAAAGCTTTCTATGAATTGCCAAGGAAAAGTTTGTCATACGTTTTTCTGACATTGCAAGAGTGCATGATTGAAGTGCTGAAAAGTCAAGGGAAGAATCATTACAAGATTCCTCATATGAAGAAAGCTCAACTAGATAGATTTGGAGTGCTTCCAAACGAACTTGGGGTGGAACTTGAGCTTATTCAGTCATCATTGGCGTTTTTAGAAGAGAATAATCAAAGTATGTAGATGCCTTTTTCTTCTATTCATTTTTTTTTTCATTTAAACTATTTGCTGAATTTTTGTTAATGTAATTTGCAGGTTGATATGCTTGGACAGTTCAAATATGCTTGCAGGAAGTGGAAAAGAACAAGTTTGCTTTGGTTCAAGATTTCAATTATGAGTAGATAGTTTAATTTAATAAGGATTTTGAGTTTGGTTCCATTTTTACTCAAGGTTCAGTTTTAGAAATAATGTTAGGTTCCATTCTCTCACCAAACTCTTTGATGTTAAAATAATGTCACTTCAGAGACTTATGAGAAAGTGCTGAGCAAGTACTCTAAATATTTGATCATACAGCTCAAAACTTATGACAAAGTGCTCAGTAATTGTTCAACGTGGAATAAGTTCCATAAAACCTTTGTCACCATGTTTGCAAATCCAATCATTTCTCTTGGTTATTTCACTTGAGTGACCCTCTGTTGCATTCTCAACAAAAAAAAAACTTATGAGAACAAGTATAGTAAGTTTATAACGTTACAAAGTCCAAAAAAGAGGAGCAGCTTTTTTCGAGCATCAAGTAGCAGGCTTCGATTTCTTAGGCATATGGTAGATTTATCAGCATGTGAAGTCATTCAGCCTGTTATCAAAGGATAATGAAACAAAATTGGTTTTGGAGCTTAAAAAGTGCACCAAATACATAGAAATCATCAAACAAACAAGAGCCTGCTGCATAATTTAATTACTTCATTCATGTAAATAGTATTTTTTTTATTATAGGAAAACGGCTTAGATCAAAGAAATAATACAAGTAAAAGTTGATAGCATAAAAAGTACCTAAAACACACCAACTCTAAGCGAGAGAAATAAAACAACTATCCTTCATGGCGCAGGGTTGGACAGGAAGTCCCCATGCCCCACCAAAGAACGACCAATTGCTTCAACAACCGCATCTGAAATTCTTGGCTTCTTCATTGGCCGACCTACTCCAAGAGCAATTGTCTTTCCCTGACCCTTACGTGACCTTTTCTTCCCTCCACGAAAGCGGGTTGTAGAGGTCACTGATTGTCCCACTGGTACCTCCACCAAAGCAAGTTCATTGTTGAGAACAGGGAACTACGCTTTGGCGAGGGGTGCCACTCCCATTAGTTGGAGGGGTATAGTGTATATAGTATATAATATTAAGATTAATGCAATAATTTATCCATTAGCCCCCTCTACTCAACCCAATAAAATTAAAGCCCAATCAAAATTAAAATTCAACCCAACCCAATCCAATTCCATACATTATTAACTCATCCATAACTCAATCCAAATACAACCCTGTATTTAAATGTTCCATTTTTTCCCACTCTCCCCACCACTACTCCTTCACTTTGTGAAAATCAATTGAAAGTGTCATCCCGCCGAATTATTCAATTATGTCCAAATTCCAATCCAAGTGTTTTGGACTTTTTCTAAAGTGCACAAAAGCATACTCCACTCGTTTTCAAATAATTCTACGTTTTGACTTTCTTGTTTCAAAGTTCAATGTTTGACTCAAATTTTAATAAAGATAAAAAAAATTAAAAGTTTCTAAAAAAATACATTTAGAAATTTTATATTTCAAATTATGATATGTATATAAATTATTAACTTTAAATATCTAAATATTCATGAAAACAAATCATAGATTAAATACTGTAAAAAAACAAAAAAAATGTAGAATTATTTGGGGACGGAGCGAGTATTTTTAAATTCTAGTGGGAGAGTAAAGAATAATTAAATTATTAATTTTAAATTATTTTTTATAGGGGGGACAATCAATTTAAAATTAATAATTTAATTATTCTTTACTCTCCCACAGGAATTTAAAAAATACTCCATCCGTCCCCAAATAATTCTACACTTTATTTTTGTTATTTTACAATATTTAATCTATATTTTTTTCATGAATATTTAGATATTTAAAGTCAATTATTTAAATTGATTGTTTAAATACTTCATTCACGTAAACTTTTAGAAATCTCAAAGAATGTCATTATTAGTGCAACATTTTGACATTCGATATCCATTTGAATTTGATTTATCTATTTAAATTATTTAGAAACTATACACATTAAATTATTATTATTTGATAAAATTTGTAAATTTATATCTAAAAATATTAGAGAAGTAAAATATACTATATTGAAAGATGAAAAATCAAAAGTTACAATAAAAAGGGACGAGACGAAGCTAATATTAAGCTATACACCTACCTAACCCCTCCAATCTCAAATTTCTGGCTTCGTCACTAGTTGAGAATAGTTGGAGATGCAGGTAATTAAACCGAAACCAGCATAAGAACCCTCTAGAATAACTGCAACTCCTGGAAGAGAGGCGTCATCTGACAACTTCTTTTTCGGGATGGCTGGAGCCGTTGCTATTGGTGGTTCAACCGAAACCACATCCTCCATCTTTAGTCCCTCTACAGCTGGGACCCTTGTCTCACGCAAGCGTGATCCCATACTCCTTACCCAGCCTCCAAATTGGTTCGCTGCAGCAGCACTATCCACGTGCACCAAACATCCCTTCTCAATGTCGGTGCAACGCCCACATATATAACAAAAATCTGTCAGACGCTCATACTGTAAGAAAAGAGATCGAGTAGTACCTTCCACATCAATTTTTATTAGCCTACAGAGAGAGGTTTGGTGACATCCACCGAAACCCTGACCCTAAGAGACGGACCATTCACATTAGTAGCCTTAATTGGACCAATAAGCGCTTCCAGAGATCGTGCCATAGTCAGCGTATACCAATCAAACGGTGCATCGATGATGTGCACCCATAAGTCCAACCAATTGAAATCAAGAGAGGATGGAGAGGCACCATTACCACTAGACGGCCATTAAAAGACCAAGGGCCCTGTTCCTGGATGTGTTTTGCTTGCTCGACGGAATCAAAGTCGAACAAAAATACATTGGAACGTGAGTGTGAAGCAGCTGACTTCACCAAGTACTTGATACCATGCCAAGCATTCTTAAAAGCCGCGATCAGAGTATTCAGCTGCACCGGCTTTGCGGACAACACCCTTTCCGCGAGAACACCGCCAGGCCGCTGAATGATTGCCCTAGAGAGAGCAACCGCGACCTCCTCTTCCTCTCGGGAGAGGGCGAGTTGCAAGAGGCGAGTATGGATGGACTCCATCCGCAACGGTGAAACGTGAAGCAATAAAATGGTAGAGGGGATCGAGGAGAAGCCGCACCGGAATCGCTGCGGCGAGAAATCACACAAGCGAGAAGCGTGGGTTAGAAGAATGCCACTAGCGGCGCTGCTAGGGTAAAAAACGAAAGGAAATTGGGTTAGGTACATTATTCCAAATGTATCTGATTTGGTAGACATGAAATGCTAGGAATGAGAAAAGATTTTCTAGTTTGGGCCAATTCAGCTAGCTAACATGAAATTAAACACATGATGGATTTTGGAACATTTCCTAAATTAAGTAACCAGCTGGTCTGGTAACAGAATGCCAACTAATGAATAAACTATCATCGGTTTATAATGTACTCCCTCTATCCCTTTATTATTGAAATATATTGACTGAGTGCGCTATTTTAATTAGGTGGAACTGATTTTGAGTTGACTTGGTAAGTGGAAGAGTGAGATAGAGAATAATAGAGTAAATTCATGTAAAAGTTTACGAAAAATGGAAAATGTTTCAATAATTTATGGACAGTCCAATAAGAAAAGTGATTCAATAATTTTAAGAGAGAGTGTATATATATAGCAGTGAATGAACGTCCAACTGATCATCTCATCCTCGATCGATCTGCTATATATGCTCATCTGTTTCCAACAGAATCAACAAATCTCTTCTTCAATCGATCCTAGCTAGCTAGTATTATATATATAGATGACCTCCCTCAACGTATACATGGGAGACTAGCCCAAAAAACCCAGAAGGAATTATATATGGGGATCATGGGGATCTCCAATTACTCTTCATCATCACCTAAACTGGCTTTGATTTTACTCATCGCCATCATTGCAGATTATTGTTGTCTCGCCAAATACAACGTGATTGATGAATGCTGGAGACCCGATCCCAATTGGCGGAACGACCGTCAGAAGCTGGCCAAATGTTCCGTAGGGTTCGCCGGGGAAATGACCAATAACGTCGACGGAGGCCTTGTCCGTTACGAAGTGACGGACCCGAGCGATGACCCGTTGAACCCCAAACCGGGTACGTTAAGATACGGAGTAACCATGATCAAACAGAGATCTGTCTGGATCACATTTCAGAAGGACATGTCGATTCATCTGCAGAGGCCTCTCCTCATCGGCAGCTTCACCACCATCGATGGCCGTGGCGCCAGCGTGCACATCGCCGGCCCGGCCTGCCTCCTCGTCTACAAGGCCACCGACGTCATCATCCACGGCATTCGGATCCACCACTGCAAGCCGCAGCCGGCGGGTCCCGTCATGGGCCCCGGTGGAACCATCATGCCTCTCGGGCAGATGGACGGCGACGCCATTCGTCTTGTCACGGCCAGAAAAGTGTGGATCGACCACAACACGATGTACCAGTGCCAGGACGGGCTTCTGGATGTCACCCGCGGGACGACGGACGTTACCGTTTCCAACAATTGGTTCCGGAATCAAGACAAGGTGATGTTGCTGGGGCACGACGACGGATTCGTCCGTGACAAACACATGAAAGTGACGGTGGCGTTCAACCACTTCGGACCGGACTGCAACCAGAGGATGCCGAGGGTCCGTCACGGTTACGCGCACGTGGCCAACAATTTCTACTTGGGGTGGGAACAGTACGCGATCGGAGGGAGCAGCCAGCCGAGCATCAAGAGCGAGGCAAACTACTTTGTGGCGCCGGCGGGCGGGAGGAAGGAGGTGACGTGGAGAACGGGGTCGGAAGGACACCAAGGATCTTGGAACTTTTATTCAGTTAGAGATGTTTTCAGCAATGGAGCTTTGTTTAGCCAGACGGGTGCTCGAGGCACCGCCAAACCCAATTATTCGCCGGAACAGGCCTTTCCGGTGGCTGATGCCAAGTTCGTCCGGGAATTAACTTCTTCTGCCGGTGCTTTACGCTGCTCCAACAAATCCCGATGTTAATTAATTAATTAGATAATTAGATTGAGATCATGCATGCGCGCGCATGGGACAATTTATATTTTTCTAATTAGATCATCTGGCTACGCCGACGGTGACTAGCTTTGCTAGAGTTTCCCAATATCCAGAAAAATATAAATAAAAAGGAAAAATCGAAATTGAAACAATTAAAATGGGTGTTAATTAACTGATAATTAAACAAAGAATTATATTAATTCCTCAACGGATGATATGATATAGTGTACAAGCATGGTTATCCCAGCTGCCTGCTATATTAATATATAATTATTGACATTGTTCCATTAATTGCTCCTACTACTAATTAAGTGTAAATCTATATATGAAGCACAAAAACGAAAAGTTTTTATCCGAACTTAGTTTATCTAATTATGTTCCATTTGAATTTACAAAGAAAAAAAAAACACCGACAGAAGGAATTTACAAAGAAAAAAACACCGAATTTAATAGAACAATAATATAACATTCGAAATTATGTATTATTATTATTCTATAAAATGAGTTTTCACACATAGTTTAAAAGAAAATTGTAAGAAAAATTGAGATTAAGTAAGTAATTTTATATAATTTATTTATAAATAAGCATATGCGATGCGGATCGTTTCGAGTATATAAGGGGGAAACGCCACGAACAGTCTTACACTTTTTCCCAACTCAGTCCTAAAACTCCCAAAACTAGTAAACTCAGTCCTAAACGGTTAAAGCATAGAAGCCGTTGGACCTAAATGTTACATTTTAAAGTTTGGGTGAAATGGAGTCTGACGTGGACACCAAACTTCGTTAAATAATACTACGTATTTAATGGGAGCTGGGTAGGGGGCGAGCCGCTACCTATCCCGCTACCATGGTAGCGAGGCAGCTCGCTACCCGGCCCGCTTCTTTTTGGGCCGCTTCTGTCAATCCTGGCACTACCCACCCGCTACCAGTAGTAGGGGGCTCAGTTGCGGGCAACTCGCTACCGCTTGAGAGTTGGTAGCTCACCGCCCCCTACCCTGCCCGCTACCATCTTTTCTTTTTTTAAAAATGATTTCTTTATTTGCATTATTTAATAAATGATTGAATAATAATATTATTTATTAATATTTATAGATTATAATTAAAAATATAAATGAATTTAATTATAAATTAACCAAATGTATCAATTACAATAAAAAACATCCAAAATCAAATAGAATTTAAAAAAGTGTCCTACGGGGGAGGCAAATCGCAATCGTCACCCTGATTCTTACGCGGCTGGGAATGGTGCTTTGAATCGTCGAACGCCTATCTGTTGAACACCAAAGAGAATGGGTTAAATGACACAATACTCCGCCTAAACAACTCATGGTCGTACGCCTATCTGGCCGTTGAGGTGCACCTAAGAGTCGGCATCATCGGGTTACCAACGTAACGCTCACAAAAACGTCGATCCAAGGCTACAGAAATTAAAAGTAAAAAAAATTAATTCAATAAAGTTCGTATACATAAATTAAAATTATAAAATTAAATATAAATCTAAACACTTACTGGAGGCTCTTACCATCCTGGAGCTACCTGCGGAGGTGGGAGCAACTTCTTCGGATTTTTGGAATTTATTTAGGTATTTTATGTATTATTTATAAATTTTAGTATTTTAGGTATTATTCTAGTATTTTAGGTATTATTTATGAATTTTAGTATTTTAGGAATTATTCTAGTATTTTGGAAGGTATGGATGCCGATCTAACAAGGTATGGACGTTGATTATGGACGCCCGATCTAACAAGGTATGGATGCCGATCTAACAAGGAATGGACGCCGATCTAACAAGGACGCCCGATCTAACAAGGTATGAACGCCGATAGAATGCCGATCTAACAAGGTATGGATGCCGATCTAACAAGGTATGGACGCCGATCTAACAAGGTATTCATGCTGATCTAACAAGGTATGGACGCTGATCTAAAAGGTATTCATGCTGATCTAACAAGGTATTCATGCTGATCTACACAATTCTATAAAATTAACTTAATTCATAAAATTCATATAATATTCATGTTTTCCTAAAATATGTAAAATATATACTAAAATTCCATAAAATACCAACAAATTCGTAAATAATACCTAAATAAATTCCTAAAATACTAAAATAATTCCTAAAATACTAAAAGAATTCATTATACACAAAAATATTTCCTAAAATACTAAAATAATTCACAAAATACTAAAATTCATAAAATATTCTTATGTTTCTAAAATACGTAAAGTATATACTAAAATTCCATAAAATACCAACAAAATCTTAAATAATACCTAAAATACCTAAATAAATTCCTAAAATACTAAAATTCATAAAATACCAAAAAAATACTTGTAGATGGCAGTGGAGACGGCGCGACGAAACTTCGGTGGTGGCGGCGGCGATCTTTGTTCTACCTTCAAAAATATTTGTTAAATACACTGCTTTCTAACCGTACAAAAAAAAACGCAGTGAGAAGAAGATACCTAAAGTTGCAGATGTATTTCTACCTAAAAACGAGTGAAACGGCGCCGAAATGGGGAAAGAGGCGGTGGTCGCGGCTGATTTCGGAGGAGAGTGCATGATGCGTCGGGAAGAAATGGGGAGAGAGGAAGTGAAACCGATTTAAAAGGCTCGGTGGCGGGTAGCTCGCCACCAAGCCAGCTACCGGGTAGATGGTAGCGGGCTCCCCACTCAACCCGCTACCGTCTGCTTTACGATTTCAATGAGCTTTTGAATTTCAAAACGCCCGCCGATGCATGGTAGCGGGCTACCTACCACGCCCGCTACCGAGTTGCGACATTGGTAGCGGGCAGCCCTCCCGACTTGTCGAGGCCTTTTGGGAGCTCGGTGGCGGGCCGCCACCTACCAAGCCCATTACCGAGCTCCTCAACTACGTAGTGTAACCAGATAGACCTCCACATCACAATCACATTCTCTCCTCTCTTCAAGAAACACGAGCAAAGCACAGTTCGAGAAGAGAAAAGGCGCACATTCGCTCTGGTCCTACAAATCGTAAAGAAGAGGACAAGAATGTTGGTGGAGAATAAAGCGAATCTTTGCATTTGTCTGCTCTGGTCTTCACTTCCATAAAGGTTAGGAATTCTTTTCGGTCTCGATGTGGAAAGTTAGGATTTGTGGGGTTAAGGGTCTTTTCGGAAGGGTGTTTTTCTGAAGTAGACAAAATTGAAGCGTGTGGTAGTTGATTCATCTGATTTGTTTAATGTAGTATGAATTAAGTGGACCTAATTTAATATTTCACACATCTCTTAGTGCTTGTATTTGAACCCGGTTTTTATATATATTTCCATGTTTTCTCACCATCCTAGGGATAAAAGTAGTAACACCATGTTAATTTTTAATGTAGGATGTTTGAGACGTGGATTAATTTTGTTTTTGATGGAAGATTTAAAAGAGACCCGTATATGAAAAATGTTGGGGAAAAGAGAAGAGGTTTGAAATTGATGTTGATTATCTGTCAAACCATGAGTGGGTTGAGATGGTAGGTAGCTTGACAGAGAAGGAAATTAATATGTTGTGGGTTGAGGATCCTTTGGAGTTTGGAGATGATAAGTTCATCTTAATAGGTAGAGGTAATGATGACTCTATATGCATGCTTATAGATATAATGAGGAGGTATGAGGGTCTTCAAATATATGTAGAGCACCCTGAAAATAATGATCTTTGAGATGGGAGCAGATTGTGAGAATAATTTCATAAGAGTCAATGGTGACAATGATGTGACAAATGAGGGGGCTGATATAAAAGAGGAGTAGGTAAGGGGCTGATATACCAAAGGAGGGTTTAAATGTGACACTTGAGGGGCTGAGATACAAGAGGGCTGATATGTACTTTGGATGCACTTTGGATGCTTATGTTATGATAATGTTGTGGATGTTGGTTTAAACACTTTAAGTGCATAATATCTTTTAATGTGTTCGATACTTTGATGGATGATCAAACTGGTTTCGAGATGATACATCTCAAGAAATTTGCAACAAACATGGTTTCAGATCAAACATTTACCATAAGTTAGAGAACTTCAAAGATTAGATTCATTTCTTCTAGGAATTTCAACAACCACATTGTCTACAACAAAACTAATCTTCCCAGCCCTTCTACCAGAACGTACAATACCAACCCACATTCATCGATCCTCTCTGAACCCTAACACATTTTACAAACTATCACATACACAACTATAACCAAGAGTACAATGAACAAAAACTTATGCCCAATCTTCATGTGGCTCACCTCTCCTTTCAATCCAACCATCCGCTATCCAAAGCTCCTCTTTCACCACCTGTCGCGCCGCTACGATTTGTCCACAAAACTTTCATGCCCAATTCTCTTCATCTTCTTATACTCTAGTAGCATCTCTATGATATGCGCTGGAATTGGATCATCAATCCATTCACGAAACCCACAAAACCCTTCACCGCCAAACCTAGGACAACCGAAAAATGCTGCCGGGCACTCCGTGCTAGGTGTGATACGAATCGAGCCGAGCCAAGCTCGGCTCGAGCTCGAGCTTTAACGAGCCCATCGAGCCGAGCCTCACGAGCTTCGAGCTCGTGTTCAAGCCGGTTTTGAGGCTCGAATAATAAACGAGCCGAGCTTGAGCTTGATACGCTCGGCTCGGGTTGGCTCGCGAGCCTTAACGAGCTCACTAGGTAGTGATGTCGATCTAACTAGGTAGTCATGACGATCTAACAAGATAGTGATGTCAATGACAAAATAGTTATGTGGATCTGACAATGTAGTGATGTCGATCTAACTAGGTAGTCATGTCGATCTAACAAGATAGTAATGTCGATCTAAACAACTCATCATGTTGATCACCATTTTATCCTGATCAATCAAGTTATTATGTCGATCTAATAATGCAGTCATGTGGA
The DNA here is from genome assembly GCA_024586325.1 of Stellera chamaejasme. Classification (NCBI taxonomy): domain Eukaryota; kingdom Viridiplantae; phylum Streptophyta; class Magnoliopsida; order Malvales; family Thymelaeaceae; genus Stellera; species Stellera chamaejasme. Next base: position 2,462,132 of record CM044982.1, on the reverse strand, counting down.
TGTGACGATGATGATCTATTATCAATGCTGACCGATCAAGTAGTTATGTCGATCTAACAAGGTAGTCATGTGGATCTGACGATGATGATCTAAACAACTTGATAAGTTGATCTATTATTAATGCTGACCTATCAAGTAGTTATGTCGATCTAACAAGGTAGTCATGTGGATCTGACAATGTAGTAATGTCGATCTAAAAAACTCATTATGTTGATCACCATTTTATGCTGATCAATCAAGTATGTCGATCTAACAAGGTAGTCATGTGAATCTGACAATGTCAATCTAAACAACTTATCATGTTGATCTATTATCAATGTTGATCTATTAAGACAACAATGTCGATCACTATACAGATGACATTCTGGCGATGTCGATCGAAATAACATGTCATGTTGATTTATATTCAATGCTGATCTATCAAGAACCATCAAGCCGAGCTCGAGCTTCACGAACCATCGAGCCGAGCTCGAGCTCGAATTATCGGGCTCGATCGAGTTCGAGCCAAGCTCGAGCATAGCCCGAATTTCACGAGCCCGAGTTCGAACCTGCTAGGCCCGGGCTCGGCTTGGCTCGAACTCACATCTAGTCCACACCGTCTTCACAACAGCTCGCATTCCATAGTGGAAAGGCTTAACACCAACCGCACGGCTCCTGTAGGAAGAGGCAGAGGATGCCATTAGAGATCTATGAGAAGATGAAAGTTTTAGGACTTAGTGTTTTCAGAAAAAAAAACACAGTGGAACAATGATTTGGAGGTCGATCTGGTTATTTAACGAAGTTTGGTGTCCACATCGAATTCCGTTTCGCCCAAACTTTAAAATGTAACATTTAGGTACAACGGCTTTTACGCTTTACACGTTTAGGACTGATTTTACTAGTTTTGTGAGTTTTATGACAGTGGGGAAAAAAGGTGTAACTTTTAGGATTGTTCGTGCCGTTTCCCTTATATAAGGTTTCTAAAATTAGAACACCCGTGTTAATTCTTCAGTTTACAGATTTTTTCGATAATATGGTTTGGTTCCTACCTGGGCCCTCATTTGGCCCAAGAACTCTGCTGCGTTGTTGTGAGCCATGCCCGGGTTTGTGACCCGAGCTCAGAGGCTGCCCACCCACCAAACAATTAAAGGTCCTGTATAGCGAGCGAATCAGGGACTGAAAGGAGACAGAGCGAGAGCTAGGTAGACAAGCAGAGAGTCATGGTGTTGCTCCTAGGGACCTCCTCTTCTTGCTTTCCTCTTCCGGTACGGCCTGTAGTTGAACAGACAACATTTGTCTTAATTAGATTTGAGATCGATTTGAATTCTGATTTTCGCTTTTGTTTGTTCTATGCGCTCAGCTCAAGTCTCGCTTGGTTGTAACAAGGGAAAGCGGTCCGGCGTCGTTGAAGCCTTGTTGCTTTGGATATGGCCGTGCTACTGGAACTGTAAATAAGCCGAGAGCCAGAGAAATCGTAGCCGCTTTCTGCTCCAATCCCGGCGAGCAACCCATCTTGAAAGAAGCCTTTAAGGTGCAACTTCTTCTCGATTCTTCCCAATCTGCTGGATTACTGTAGATTATTTGTAGATAAGATAGTATTATGTACAGCGGTAAGATTGATTGATTTCTTTTCTGGTTCTTGAATTAGTCTCTTTTCGTTGTTGATTGGAAAGTCCACTAAACTTGGAATGATGAACGTGTTATACAGTATTAGGGCATGTAATCGGATATAATAGAACTTAACAGAAATCATTGAGGTTTTATCATTTAAACAGGTAGCCTCATTCTCAGTCCTCACTTATGTTTGCAGTTTGGCAATTTCTTTCTCACGAATTTCTAGTGTTAACCTTTTCAATGGAGCAACTTTGATGTTCTTCATCTCACGGTAAGCTAAAAGGATTAAGAAAGAAGGGAAGAAGAGAAAGAAACAAGAGAGAACGATGGGACTATTCTCTTCGTTACTCCGCTCTTTTCTCCTCTGTATTTCTTGTTATTGCACTAGCACATTATCCTCTGTCTCATGTCACATAGTCATAGCATTTGAAGAATGTTTATTCACATTCTATGTAGTTCTTCCCGTTTCTTTTTTCTTGTATATAAATGTTGTAATTTTTTGTAACATCCGTTCTTGATGAAATAGGAACCAGTTGCCTTTCTAGGGGGAATGTTTGCAGGAGTTTTAAGGCTGGACTTAAATGAAGATCCTCTCAAGGAATGGGTCTCAAGAACTGTAGAGGCTTCTGGGATCACAGAGGAAGAGATCTCCAGCTCCAGCACAGTATCGGAGGTTGATGAAGAAGCTCCTCAAGAGATTGAGATAGAATGATCAAAGCAATAGCCTGCCTTGTGCTGCTTGTTGAGTGCTAGAAGTATATTCTCCTGCAACTCACGGGTGCATGATCTGCCTATTTGAAGCCAGTTTGTTGCGTGTTGTAATGGGTCATAAACAGCAGAAATGTTGAAAAACATAAGACGGCCGCTGGCATCCTCCATTGTATTTTAAATCGAAATCTCAGAGAGAAGAAATTTGGTGATGAAGCGTTTTCTTTCTGTGCGTTTCAGTTTACTACTTGATAAACATTTTAAAGTTACTACTTAAGCATACTTTTACGGTCTAATGATCTAGGTAGGGCTCTTAAGAGTGATTGTATCCAATTCTGTTAATCATCATGTAGGTGATATTTCACTCATTAGTCCAAATGACTCAGTTACAAGGTAATCTGGAAGGTCAAATTCAACTAACTGAACAATTACATATCCACCTTCCATTTTTCAAGTATTTTAGGTGGTTGAAAATTCACCATGATGATAAATAATATTAACGGATTGTATCGCCCATGTAACGAGTTAGTTGTACCTAACCAAACCAAACCAAACCAGACCAGTACAAGTTTGCTCATTGAGGGGAAACAAAGGAAAACCGGCAACACTTCCTTCAGTTGAGGGGCAAAAGTGCTCCACTTTTACACTGATATAAAGTGACGTCCAGTGAGACTTAAGTTTAGGGTCAAAATCGGTTAAGTTCAAAACAAGACTGCCAGAGTCACCTAACTCCATCGAGCTGGTCTGCATATTCATGCTTGAGCATCGTCCACCAACCACCACAACCAGGGAAAGAAAAGGTGAAGCTGCTGGGAAAATGTCTTCCGGCGCCGGCGTCATCACCTGCAAGGGTAATTAGCAACTTCTTCTTTGTTTTGGTTTTGTACCCATCAAACAGAATTAAGCCTTTTGCTGATTGATCTGTAATTGGGTGTAGCAATGGTGGCTTGGGGAGCTGGGCAGGAGCTGGTAATGGAGGAAGTAGAAGTCAGCCCTCCTGGACCTCATGAACTGCGGATCAAAGTCGTCGCCACTTCTCTCTGCCGAAGCGACCTCTCCGCCTGGGAGTCTCATGTACTACCACTTTTTCTTTAACTCATTTCTTTTACTAGTTACTACTCCGTACTACTCTCTGTTGCTCTTCTTATCTTTGTTTTGACTTTCCCCTCTTATGTTTTTAAGTGCTTTTATAGCTTAATTCAAAGCTCAAATGATTCTGCTGCAGGCTATCTTTCCTAGAATATTTGGCCACGAAGCATCCGGGTCAGTCATTAAACTTTTTCTCTTGTAGTTTAAGAGTGCATTGCATTTCCTCTCACCTTTTGAGTCATGTTCTCGGTTGCTGTGCTGGTTCCCGACTCTTTTTGGTCTTAGCTAGCAGATGAACAACTTCACTATTAGCTTACAAGTCGAGGTCTAAGGCATCATTGTCAAACAATCTAAACGTATCAGAACAATGCTGTATATATGCTTTTAGTGCATGTCTCTCGAATCTGGTAAAAGAAGTTTCTGTTTGCAGAATTGTTGAGAGTGTTGGGGAGGATGTGACAGAATTCAAGAAAGGCGATCACGTGCTTACTGTTTTCACTGGTGAATGCGGGGCTTGCAAGCATTGTGCTTCGGGTAAAAGTAACATGTGTCAAGTGCTGGGGCTGGAAAGAAGAGGAGTAATGCACAGCGATCAGAAATCTCGATTCTCACTTAAAGGGAAACCTGTCTATCATTATTGTGCTGTTTCAAGCTTCAGCGAATACACAGTTGTACACTCTGGATGTGCTGTAAAAGTCCCCTCAATAGTACCTTTGGAGAAAATATGCCTTCTGAGTTGTGGAGTAGCTGCTGGTAATAACCCTTCAGTAACATCATAAGCACCTACTGTTCAAATCTCTGACGATAGGCTAGAGCTTAATGGAGAGTATAAGTGGCTCATCATTCGATCTTGAACGTCAAAAGTGACCGTAGTTGGGTCAACTAAAGATCAATTCTGAGGATGGTGACTGCTCTTTTTTATGCCTTCAGGTCTTGGTGCAGCTTGGAATGTTGCCAATGTATCTAAAGGGTCCACTGTGGCAATTTTTGGTCTTGGTACCGTAGGCCTTGCTGTAAGGATGTCACCTTTTACTTTCTGTTAAGGATCTTGTAGCTGGATATCAAGCACACAGCTAAATTCGGATCATTTGATCATTGCTACGGCTAAATTGTTAGGTTGCGCAAGGTGCCAGACTGAGAGGTGCTTCTCGAATACTTGGTGTTGACACTAACCCTCAAAAATGTGAAAAAGGTACCTACCTGTTGTATGATTAGGAATCTGATTTTTGTCCATTGTAATGCTGTCGGACTAATCTTGTAACTCGGGTGCAGCGAAGGCTTTCGGAGTGACTGAATTCATCAACCCGGATGATTGCAGTGAGCCTATCCAGCAGGTAAATTAATGTTTTTATTCTTCTATCTGTAAAATATACTATCGTTTCATCAGAATGCTAGAAGGAATATCAACACAATTTTTGCTGATTTGATTTTCCTAATTTTAGGTCATTAAGCGCATTACTGGAGGTGGGGTGGATTACTCATTTGAATGTATAGGTGATACAGGGATGGTAACAACTGCGCTGCAGTGCTGCTGCGATGTATTCTCCATCACATTATTATGCTCTTCTGGTTCTCACCATAACTTGCTCATGAAACTAACTTCCTTGCTCCTGTCATGGTACAGGGATGGGGAGTGACTGTTACTCTTGGAGTACCAAAAGCAAAGCCGGAAGTAGCTGCTCATTACGGACTACTTCTCTCAGGAAGAACATTAAAGGGTTCTCTGTTCGGAGGCTGGAAACCAAAGTCGGATCTTCCATCATTAATAGACAAATACATTACCAAAGTAAGGATTCCATGAGGACCTTAATAATGCACAGAGACCTTTTAGTCACCCTGTGGCCATAGCTGACTTGATGGTCAACTGGTGGAGTTGGCCTTTATTTATTTATTTATTTTTGTTTATGGAAATAGAACATGTTTGGTCTTGGTAACTAACTGTATTTCCACAGGAAATACAAGTTGATGAATTCATCACGCATAATCTGCCATTTGAGGACATGAACGAAGCATTCAGGCTGATGCAAGAAGGGAAGTGCTTGCGCTGCGTTATCCACATGCCAGAGTGATCTCTTTGCATTGCAATTGTTTTGGAGCGGGCCAGCTTTAGCAGATGTTGATTTCCCTGGGAAGTGAATCATGAATTTGATGAAAGGCAGGCAAACTAAAGTATTTGGATTTATTTGTTGTTTGAAGCATACGCTAATTTTGTGAACATCTCAAGGTCTTTTATATAGGAAAATATTGCTCTTTTATATATGGTCCACGCCACATGTACTCAGACCCATCAATTGTAACTCTGAAGACATGGAAGAGAGAAAATTGGGTAAAGATAATTGTATTGTCCATTTTGACCCTTTAGGATTAGCCTCTTAAAAGGCACCTTAGATAAAGAGCAAAGGGACTCCACTTCCAATGTCGAGGAGACGATAGGGGTTCAAACTTAAGAGGAGGGGGAAAAATGGTGAATTTTAACTTCCAATGTCGAGGAGGAGTTACACGTCTAGACAATAAGAGGTTTCACGTTTTTGAAATTCACTTTCGCGTGAAGAAAATGGAGAAAAAACTGGTGAATTTACACAAAATTCACCTCAAATTTATCAACTTTGAAACCCCTATAAATAAGAGGTTGTTTACAAAGAAAATGAGAGGTTGTATAAGTTTGTTTAGTTGGAAAAAAATTTCATTTTAAGTTTCCTTTATAGTCATTTATAGCTAGATAGAAAATAAGATAATTTGGAATGAAAAATTTTCCCAACTAGACCCTTAATTTTGGAAAAAAGTTTCCAAATTCTGGTATGTTCAATTTTAGTAATTTTTTTGTGGAGGAAAGTTAGAAATTTGAGAGATGATAGAGGCTTAATAGATTATATATATATATATATATATATATATATATATATATATATATATATATAATCTATTAAACCTAAATTAAGAACATCCAAAATAAAATTTATTAAAAGTTGGTAGATTTTAGATTTCGAAACACTCCTCCTTTGGGACATCAGGTAAAAAAGGTCTTCTGCTGAAATTATTATTAATTACATTAAAAAAACTTAAAAATGATAGGTATTCATTAACTATTTGCGTAGAAATAGCTATTTAACTGCATCAACCCCAAATCATACTATAAAAACATTAGAAAATAAATGTATTAAATTTTCAGGATGGAGCGAGTAAGAGAGCGTATTGCCACACTCAAACAAGCATCAATTTCATTTCTCAGACGTGAAGGCAACAATTTTGTTCCAGCAGAGCACTACTTAGCTGAACAACTTCCACAGCTCTTATTATTCATTAGCTATTAGGTAAGGAAGGTGACTGAGATTTCTGACCAGACAAGCTGTGCAATTAACAAAGTCAAACAGACATCCTCACCAGCTCTTCCTATATATGTATATGGCGGTTGACAGCTAGCTTTCCCACAACCAGAAGCATCGTTTGAGGAAGACAGGAGCTCATCAGAAACAGCACCATTGCACAAATGACAGATTACCAGAGAATCCATCCAGTTGTGGATGTTGAAGCACCTGGTGGCTCGGCCAAACCAGAGAAGTTCCGTCCAAGTCATCATGAGCAACATCCTCCACAGGCTATGGTTCCATCTCCAACAAAGCGGAGCTGCTGTTGCAAGTTCATCTGTTGGACGATCACCATTCTCATCGTGCTCATAATAAGCATTGCCGCAACTGCAGGAATTCTGTACCTTGTTTTCAAGCCCCAGGTCCCCAAATATTCAGTTGATAAGCTAAGGATCACTGATCTGAGGCTCAACTATGACCTCACTCTATATGCCAGGTTTGGTGTGAAGATCACAGCAAACAATCCGAACAAGAAAATCGGTATATATTATGAACAAGGAGGCCGTTTAAGTGTGTGGTATACCAATACTGAGCTCTGCTCAGGATCATTACCAAAATTCTACCAAGGTCACCAGAATATAACAAAGCTTGATGTGGCCTTGACGGGTCAATCCCAGTATGGAAGCACAGTACTGTCAGCACTGCAACAGCAGCAACAAACTGGACGCATCCCACTGGACCTGAAGATCCATGCACCTGTAGCAATAAAACTGGGGAAGTTGAAGCTCAGGAAAGTCAAGGTTTTAGGGGACTGCTCATTGGTAGTTGATAGTTTATCAGCTAACAACGCCATCAGCATTAAGGCCAGTAGCTGTAAATTTAGTTTGAAGCTCTAGATTCATTCTCTTCTGCTGTGCAGATGGGTTTTGCCATCTGGCCTACAGATTTACTGAGAGTTTTACAATTTTAAATTGTTTTTCATTCTGTTCTGTATGTATTGGTCTTGCCATTTAGCCTACAGCCTTTATTTCGTTCTGTTCTTTTAACTCCATTATCTGGCCAGTGCTTTAGAATAGAAACTGAAATACATTAAGCTTTTACCCCCAAGTCAAGAAAGGTTAAACAGACACTTGATGAATTAGGAGGACCCATGATTAATTCATGCACCAAAAAGGCTAAAGAAGCCTTAAATATTGATACAAAGATATGCAAGTCTCAACCTTTGCCTTCCAAATGTTGCGGACCATAACAGAGAATGTGACATAAATAATACGAGTATATGATATGATGAAGGGAAAACCACTCATGACTTTTTTTACTACTAAAAAATACTCTGCTACCTTATGGCAATCTTGTCTAAAAATTGCAAAAGTTGATTTCACTAGGTACCCATCTAAAAATATCAGCATTACTTTCAGATTCACCTAAACTGGACTTTTCATGATTTAACCAAAAGCGGCTCTTCATCTTGCTTCAGAATTTCCTTTTTCTTTCTAAATAAAACACACGAGGTTGTTAAGGTTAAGAATTTCTAGACTTGAGTTGTCTTACTGACCAGAATCTAACGGAACCTTACGTTACAGCATTGCATAGCATATAATTTCAACATAAAGGCATAGGCTTCAAAGCTAAACTCTGTAAGTAGCGGATACTACCCCAAAAGATTTTTGAAAAAGCAATGTTTACTCCAGATTCCAGAAGCTTACATGGCTAGTCACCAGTTAAAGCACGAGGTCTATGCTCAATGGTAAACAGAGACAGGCCAGTCTGAGCAACTGCTCTCACAAATGCAGTATTTGCTGTCAATGTTGGAGCATGCCAGTAATCCCCAGTTCCAAAAACGATCTTGTTTTTTAGTGCTAGCTTTCTGGTAGTTGGCAAAGTTGCCATGCGCTCAGAAGGGCTATCAGCCACGATCCTGTTGCACTAAACAATATCAGTGTCGAAAATTATTCAATTTCAGCTATTGGTGCCACAAGAAATACCATGAGAAAGTTGGCACCAAACTCACATGAGGCACTTCAATAGTCGAGTTGCTCGATGCTTCTCATGAGGACCTCCCCACATCTTCACTAACGTTTCGAACTCTGAAAGAACACTTCCACATACCATGCCACGCTTTCCAGATAGAAAAGCACCCAGTTCTTTATGTAATGGGCTCTGAATTTCAGATGTTGCCTGAAAATGGTAAAGAAAAGCTTCAGCTCATGTGAACTCGCATTAACAGATTAATACCATGCAGAAGCATAAACTCTTACCTGATCAATGATAAATTTTGTGTTTCCCTCAAAGCGCCCCTGCAGTTCAACCCATGGTGTAGCCAAAAGTTCCTTGGCGTGACCATTGGTGATGCCGGAAACAGCAGCAACCAAGGCAGTGGTATCGAAATTTACAAACTCATGCCCTGTATCTGTCTTCGTTAGAGAAAGAAGCGAATAAAAAGAATCGCCCAAGTGTCCATCAGCATCACCTAATTGAGGAACATTCAACACTGAGCCTGCAAGAACATGGCTAGAATTTGGAATGGTTGTCTTACTGTGATCAACTTTAATGTCAAACAAACATGCCTCTCTAAACGACCTCCCCACAACATTGACCCACCCATCTTCTGATTCCTCGCAAAAATCGAAATCAAGAACAGAAAATTTCAGCTCAGACTTCAGTGCCCCAAACTCATCTCGGAGCTTCTGCCGCAGAAATTCCGGCAGCCCATTAGAGAAGAAAAGAAGAATAGAGGAAGGCCCGAGCGTTCGATCGCCACGAGCCGCATGCAAAAGCTGCCTAATTCGGGAACTCAAACCTTTCGATTTCCCGCATGAATCCCAGGAAACGTAATTAGGGTTTCTGTCGGAGACAATAATCCAAGCTGGGTTATGAGAGGGAGTCAGAGTACAAACAATATCGACATGGACGGAATCGTCACCCGCAAGCGGAATTAGCTTGCAGACGCGTGAAACGGCGGTGAGGAAAGGCTGCAGGAGAATGTAGACGACGGCTTCGAGATGGCCAACGTTGAGGCTGCGAAAGCGAGTCCTTTGATTCAGGAAGAATGCAGAACCAAGTCAATTTCAAAGAAGCGAAACTGGTAGATACCTGAGCGGCGGAGCTCCGGTGCAATCGGAGAGGAAAGACAGTTCAGAGTGAGCCAAGCGAAGGAGCGTGGGCTTGCAAGAGGGGCTGATTTTGGATAAATTGGTCACCCTGTTGATGATGGCTTGGCATCTCTTCTTCGCAGTCTCCAACTCCATGGGTGCACATGCAATCTTCAACTCTGTACTAACGTGTCGACTAAAGTTTCGATTTTATTTGAGAAATGCATGTGCTTGGACCGTTCGAGTGTGACGTGCTTGTCAGCTATAGATGGGGGCACCTGCAAACTTCAAATGGGGTTCAAAACTTCAAATGGAGTTCAAATCAAACAACATGGCCTAAGCTAAGAGGTTCAAATCAGACCGAGTGAAACTAGAAGGATGGACTTATCTTATTTGACAAAGTTTAGGGGTAACTAAAAATCTTTTGTTGAAATCATATTTATCATTCTATTTGGATCTGTTTTAAATTTTAAGATTTTGTATCACTTTCATTTTTTAATTTACATCTATTATTATATACTAATACGGTGTCATGTCCCTTAAGGTTTTTTTCTAGCATTAAATGTTGTATTTATTAGTACCTATTTTAAGAGATGATTACGTTAATAATTATGATAACTAAATCAGGAATTAAAACCATTAAAAGCAATTAAAATATAAACTTTACTTCCCCATCAAAAAAATATACTTCATTCGTCCCTCAAATAATTCTACACTTTGACTTTGTTGTTTGAGTTTAATGTTTGACTCAAATTTTAACAAAGATAAAATGTTCTAAAAATTCATAAAAATATATTTAAAAGTTTATACTTCAAATTATGATATGGATATAAATTATTAACTTTAAATGTCTAAACATTCATGAAAAACAAATCATGATTAAATACGTAAAAGCAGAAAAAGCAAAATGTTAAGGACGGAGGAGTATATAACTTTTGTTCTCCTTCCTTCTTAATTTCCCTTTCACGCCTCTATCAAAAACTTTTATCCTTTCACACTCTTTCCTTCCCTCTCTCTGTGTCCAATTTTATTTCTTTCCCCTGTTCCTTTCTTCGAGCGTAAAGAATCGCAAAAATAGAATTCGGCTCAAAGCTCAACCAATCTCAACCCTAGCGTCCATTCAACCTCCAATTCGTCCTCTCGGGGATTCAAGAAGTAGAAGGCCGCCTTCCTCGGCTTGCCGAAGCCGCGAAAGTGGTGACCTCAAGAAAGCGAAGGTGTTGTAGGCGTTGGAGATCGATGATACTCGATCATTCTAGATCGTCGGTCGTTCCCGTAAGTGTCCCTCTCTCTCTCCACCGTATCTTCTTTATCTTTATTGTCGGTTGAAACGAGTACACTTGGCTCACCTTTTGCACCGATAACCCAAGCAATTGTAAGCCTTGAACTCGGCAAGCCGGTCTTGAAGAGCTACTGATTAGTTAACTTTGATCGGGATTGCGAAAGTGAATGTAAGTTTTCACTTGAATTTAAATTTTGATGCACTCTTTTATCCGAATTTAGACGTCTAAATGATAAGGTTGATTCCGATGTTGCAAGTGAAGGCTCAATAAGGACAGAAGTCGCCGCTCGATCGCAAGGCAAGGGGACGAGCATGTCGACAAGGAAAAGGGCACTAAGTTCACCATCCAAGATATCATGTAGAGCGTTGATTAAGGGGTAAAGTGCACAGATAGTCCCTTATCTTTCACTATTGTCCTAATCAGGTCTACTTTAGGAATTTGCCCTATTGGAGTCCCTTATCTTTGATTTTTTGTCTCAATCATGTCCTATTCCGTTAAGTGACTGTTAAATATAATGGATTTTTAAGGAAAATGACAAGTCTTATGACTGAACTTTTTTTTATTTTTCTCTTTAGACCCTAAACTTATAGATGCCTTCCGTATTCCCCCTAAATTTTTAGTGTTATTGAATCTGACTGGATTATGTGCTCATATTGACTTTGAGGTGATTTATTGCATTTTTAATTTCTAAAAGAAAAGGAAAGTATCTTTCGGAAAAATAATTGGCAAGATAAGTTCTATTTTCCAATCTTATATCGGTGTGTGTATGTATATATAATCTAAAAATAATGATTTTCTGGATTATGATGGATGAGGAAGAGTTAACTCTTTGGGATGGTTAATTTGTTTGTTAATGGTACAAGTATGTAGGTCAGTTTGCATGGAGGCATCCAGGAAGTTGTTTCATAGAGAGACAAGTATGGAAAAAAACTTCATTTTAATAGCAGCAACAAGCAAGGTAAATGTTGTTTAACTCATTAGTATATGTTTGTGAATGCATGTGTGTTGTTTTGATTTTCTAGAACATGCTTTGTTCATGCCTTGGTTAGTGGTTAAATTAGTATAAATGAGTTCTAAAGTTCTTTTTGTCGACCGGAATACACACATTTATAACTCATAAGAAAGGAACAATTACTTTTATGCACAAAGATGATCAAAGATAGTATTCAAAATGTATATTTGCTTCTTTTGGGGACTCTGTTGATAGTTTTAGTTATAAGTCGATAACATTTTGTACAAAATCTGATCAAGGTGTGACACGAGTTATTATAGTTGACATGAGACATTTTGCAGGTGTTACAAGAGAAAGATGAGAACACTTCACTTAACGATAAGACTTATTTATTTTTATTTTTTCATTTCAGCTAGCGTTTACATCTCCGATCAAGTTCCTAAAGTGCTAATTGGTGATCCTTGTAATGGCTTAGACATTTTATGACAAATCTGATGGGTAACTTGATCATGTATTTACCTGGTGTATTAATTTTGAAGTGTTTTCCAATCTCATCTACTACGCTTTGGTAAGTAAGAAAATATTATTTAATGTGTTCAATGTTTTGCAAGCTTTGTTTGTGCTTTCGTAGTGGAGTTTTTTTGCACAAACTAATTTTTCTACCGATGCATACTTATCAATATTATTCAACATTATCAATATTTTTCTACTAATTTTTATCGACATGCTCTGAACATATGCATTCGAATATTACATTGAATCCAGAGGAAAATGTGTATACTTTTTACTTGACCATATTAATATCTTCTACCTGATTTTGTTATGGATAATCTTGATACACGCCAACCCCTTTATATTTCTATACCCGAGTTTTATGAAAGTTTAAACATGTAAGTGGGCAGAAGTTCCATTGCTTTTGGTTGAGATGCAAGCATTAAATGAAGCCGGGCAAAATGAATGTAGGTTCCTAATTTCCTGAACAACAATTATTCAGTGATGGTTGATTTGTGCTCATGAACATTAAAGAGAGTACAAAATAGTGATAATTACTATTTCTCTCAAGAGTACAAAATAGTGATAATTACTATTTTTCTCAAGAATCACGTTTTTCTTCTTTTTTTTAAAAAAATGATATTATATGGTCCTTTAAATTTAACCTTTACCATTGCAGGGCCACTATCACATGCCGAGACAAGAGGACTACGCCTTTTAGAGGAGCAAACTGTCAGACTATGAGTATATTAAGGGATCTGAAGTTTTTATGGATGTTTTTATCCCCCTCCGAGATTTATATTGTCCATTACTCCCGAAAATTCCAGGTTCTACGACGATCAAGGTTTGAGTCTGGAAACATAATTACAGAGCCATACAAACTTACCATGCGATGTGAAGTAACTACAATTCGTATTCTATTTGGCCTTCCAATGTATCATGTCATATCTTGTATCACTGTGTTTCTAATATCCGAACGAGGCTTCTTTAAACCGGATCTTATGATGTTGCAGTTACTCACCGCTTAATCCTAACTCATGAGACAATGCACGCATGGGCTTCAAGGTGACTCATCAATAGCTATCCATATCTCATGCATCTCCACCACCCCACTAATGTTCATAAGCACTTCATATATACCGACGTTGCTACTATCTCGAATGGTTTTCGGACTCGGTCAAGACGTCGATCGAGGAGGGTATTTTCCAGTGCTAGCACATATGTGGTTGGTCACAGAGCTTTCAGCCACTCCGAGGACCAATGCTACATCGACATCCAAAAGAGGGATGGGATCACGGTTTGAAAGGAAGCTCGAGGAGTACTTCTTTAAGTACCGACTGAATCGAGACACTTCACGGTGTGTGGAGACGGGTTGAGTCGGGCTTCGTGGAGGTTCGAATTATGGCACGAGAAGGACTCTTGACCGTATCCGGATGACCGAGAAGTATCCTTACTCAAATCAAGCAAACCAACTCCAGTATTTTTCACCATTCTCTTACATACATTGGCCTTTGGGTAATAGGATCAAGGATCTGTCACATACATCTTCCTTATAGAGTTAATTTTTCATGACTCACATTTTTTGGTTTCTTGTGCCACGTGAACATATGAAACTACTATTCCTATTGTAATGGACTTTGATTACGATTCTTTGGTTCAAAAATGTTTCGTTGCACTTCTCTATGATATCTATCACTATGTGGTTGAAACAATTTTAATTGCGGCTACAACGCAATACAGGCGCACTAAATAGCGCGAATACAGACGCAATTTACACCGCAATATATAAGCCCGCATTACTCAACCTATTGTGGAGGGGACACAATACGTATTACGGCCAAGTCCGCAATAAGGCCGCAATAAGATATTTCGGGGAAAAAACTGGATGAATTCGGATGATTTTATTAATCCGAATTCATCCAAAACCCAACATCGTTCATCCAAAACCCAGAAAAACCCATGACACTTCTTCCAAATCCATCAATATTCATCAATCTTCATCTATCTGCAAGGATAAAAGGAAAAACAAAAAAATTAATGATAATGATTATTGTATTTCAACACATTTTTTTAAAATGGAGTTTCAATTTCAAGAAGTTTCAACACAAATCCATAAAACTATACCTAGACAACACATTTTCAACACAATTGCAACAAGACAGTGCATTAAAGTTACACATAGTGGCAGTTACAGATTGAAGTTCTGGGGGAAAAGTGGAGTTAGGGTCAAATAGGGTTTAGAAAAACTGAAGGAGTAAATTAAAATTTCTAAATCTTCACGTACCTTAACTAGCGAAGGCGACGTGCGCAAGAACGGAGGAAGCGAAATGGCGACGATGAGCGAAGCCAGCGAAGACGGAGATGAATCGAAGAGGTTTTTAATGAGGGTTGGTTTTGATGAACTGAAGAGGAAGATGGATTTGATGCCTTTTTAAAGGTTTTATTGCGGCTTAATACTGTATTAGGTCGCAATAAGACTTGGGCTTGGGTCTTTCACAATAAATAAGTGGGAAAAATTAATCTTATTGCGGCTATGGCCGCAATAAGATGTTATTGCGGCTATGGCCGCAATAAGATGTTATTGCGACAGTTAATTCACCTCTTATTATGGTTCCACTTTAGTGCGGCCGTTTTCGCAGTAATGGCCGCAATAAAAGTGGTCTCAACCACATAGTGTATGAGATCACATATTCGGCTAGAAACAAGAAGAGGAACAAAAAGTTTCAAAGTAAGAGTACTTCATTAACCATTAATTTCTTTATCACCTATTGTGCATGCTCTTATCCAATAAACATTATTAGATACTTGAAAACTTCCAAATTTCTTTCAAGTTCTTTTTTATGGTACAGATACGGTGCGCTCATGTTTATCGTGACCCTCCATGCGCCACTTTCACGTTATTTACAAAATTGTCATTTTCATTCAAATTCGCCTAAGACGTTCACAAGAATTATGATCTTCACGTACTTTAAATAATGCGCATTCAACTCCAAATGATGCTCCTACGTACCTTAATGGTGTGTGAGCTAGAAATTGAGAGCATTAATCTTGTCATGAGAGCGAGAGCATCATATTTTGTAGTGGAGAGCATCATAATGCACAGGAGTGCATCATAGTGGTTACCAAAGACATCATTTTGAAAGGTTAATAAAACGAGTGTAACATTTGAGTGCATCATATTTTGTAATGGAGAACATTATAATGTATCGGGAATGCATCATAGTACGTTCGTCAAGAATTATGATGCTCCCGTGTACTTTAAATAATGCGCATTCGACTCCAAATGATGCTCCTACGTACCTTAATGGTGTGTGGTGAAATTGAGAGCATTAATCTTGTCATGAGCGAGTGCATCATATTTTGTAATGGAGAGCATCATAATGCAACAGGAGTGCATCATAGTGGTTACCAAAGACATCATTTTGAAAGGTTAATAAAACGAGTGTAACATTTGTCGTGAGAATGAGTGCATCATATTTTGTAATGGAGAGCATTATAATGTATCGGGAATGCATCATAGTGTTTACCAAATGCATCATTTTGGGAGGTTGAAGGATGTGTGTGCTTCATTAAGTTATCGAACTAGTGCATCATGTTTGTTACGGAAAAACATCATTATGCATCGCAAATGCATCATTGGGTAGAACAAAAAGGATCACCGCGGTTGTAGAACAAAAAGCATCATTAACTCGCCAAAGAGAGTGCATCATATTAATGTTATGGAGTGCATCATAGTGTATCGGGAATGCATCATTATTCTTCGTATACTTCTTCTCTCTAGGCGCTTAAGGTGCGCTTTCTGCGCGCACCGTATAGTTACTCCTTTTTTATTTCTCTAAATGAACGTATCATTAATAAGATAAATTATTTTATCCATGTAACAATTATCGCATTATAATATAAATATGTTATTTTATTCATATTTATGTTTGGTTCGAAGATAGGTTTTGCTCTAAAAAAGTTTAGTCAATTTTTACCACTAACTTTTCTACATAGGGTAAAATTTACCACCAAACTTTAATTTGGTTATAATTTATCCCTAAGTTCATTGACAGACGTGATATTCTCGAATATTTCGTAACGAAGAAATACATGGTATCCATGTTGTTATTCGATAATCAATTTAACCCAAAACAACTTTATAAAGCGAACTAATTCTCTATGATTTAACACTTAATTCATTTAAAAATTTACAAAAGAACCATAACTTTTTAAAATCCTACAAACAAACCCAACTTTACTGTTAACGCTATTGCAACTACAATACTGTCGCCGCCTGCCTCCGCCACCTTGCATCATCCAGCCGCCAACATCCTCGGTCCTCAGTGCCCTCGCCTTACCTGCCCTGTCTATGTCGAAAGCCAGCGTCAGATCTGGCTTTGCGATGGACCAAATATGACAATGGCTTCTGACACGGATGAGACTAGGCAAGGCTAGGGCACTACGGGCTGAGGTTGGTGGTGCGCAACGTTGAGGTTGGCGGTGTGGACGGGACGACGAGAATGGCTTGTGATGCTAGAGAACATCGATCTGGCCAGGGCAAGCCCGCAACGCGTTAGACATTCAGACGGTGTTTGATCTAGACTACGAGGTTGGTGTTCGATCTGGATGACAAGGTCGGCATTGAAGGCTTGGTTCGAGGGCAGCGGCGGTAGCAGGGTTTGAGGGCCGCATCAGTGGCGACAAGTTGCGTCGATGGTGCTGCTGAATGTAAGCTGGATTTATAAAATTCTTTAAAAGTTACAATAAAAAAAGAGTTGAGTTAAATTGTATATCAAAATGGATATTTACATAAATAACTCTACTTAGATTTTATGGAAAATGTAACGAAAAGATCTCAATTATTGACAAAAATATTAGTTAAGGGATTACAATAATATGAAATCTTAAAACATGAACGATATGGACCACGGAGCGAGTTTTACTCAAATCTTATCTAAACTAAAAAGTTTAGGATTAGGCATGAGCGGCGGCGACCACTCATTCTTCGCTCTCCTCCGCCGGGAAAAGTGAAAACCTAGACGAATCCGCTCTGCTCTGCATCTGCTTGGAATTCTCTATTCCTCGACAGAATCATCCATGGCTTCTGAAGAGGATTCGATCGAACAAGCCGCCTCTAGTCGCCGTGAAAGGCTGAGAGCTCTTAAAGCCGCTCAACAACTCTTGAGCACTCCCGACGAAGACTCCGTTCAACCGCAGGAGAACGACGATGACAATGAAGAAGAGTTAGTCCCTCTGTCCCACTCCTATCAGTATTCCGTGTTCCTCAATTTTTTTTTAGACCGAAATATTAAAGGTATACGTTTCCCTTTATTGCAGAAATCCCAGTATGAAATTCAGAAATTACGTTCCTCAAGATAAGCAGCTTCAGGAGGGTAAAGTTGCTCCCCCCGTGCTTCCCAAATTCGAAGACCCCGTCTCTGAAGCACCGCCGTCAACAGAGACCAAAGAAGAGGTAGTGTGCCAATATTTGATCTCTCGGTGATCGATATTTAACGTTTTTAGGTTGTACCATTAGCTCATTTATTCTTTGTACTTAATAATCATGTTATTATTAGCTCATTTATTCTGTTTATATTCTAATCATGTTTACGTACTGCAGGATCCGTTTCTCAATATTGCACCCAAGAAGCCCAACTGGGATCTACGAAGGGATGTGCAGAAGAAGCTTGATAAGCTGGAAAGGCGAACTCAAAAGGCAATGTTCCAGCTTATGGGTATGTCATGTGTTTCCTGACATTGAAAAGGATACTTTTATAATGAGCAAATTGTCCAACACCTCCCAGCGATTACATACTTCCTTTGTTTCCTGATTGCTAAAGTAGCCTACGGGAAGTATTGATATTGATCTGAGTACATAATTGTCACCCAGAAATAGTGAATTCAATGCTGTATTATATCCTGTAGGATAGCAATTTTGACTGTTCATGTCTTACATGGGAGGGAGATATTCATCATGCATGCTAGTCTTAGTGGATCATTGAAGAGAGTTGCATGTTAGTTTCCTACTTAGAGCCATGCCTACAGTTAATCACTTGTGCAGTTTGTTGGCTTTTCTAATTTTCTATACAGAAGCTTCCCAGTTTGAAAATTTGTTATGTCATAGCAGTATGGTCTTTCTGATAGGGCTAATCCTGCAAGTGCACAGGTGCACAGGTTCATATTTACCAAGCTTTAGACCTGTGTTCTTCTGCCTAAAATATTTTCTGAATCTGTAAAATCAGTTTTTTCCTCCAATACTTTCCTCTCATAAATTTCACATCAAATTTCAAAAATTTCAATTTTTATCCCTTTTTTTTAAAAAAACACACCCAAGTTATCGATCCGGGTTAGAACAGATTTTTAATTCTCTGTTTTAAAACTAAAATTGAAGTAAATTTACTAAATTGGAGCTAGAATTCAACTAAAATTGAAGTTAACTATTTGAGCTAGACAAGTGCAAGTTACAAACGGGGGAACAAGCGATCAGTATATAGCTATGGATTGGGGTTCACATGGTTGAGGATCTTCTACTCAATTGTCAGGTGTCGACAATATTATTTTAGGTTCTTTCGCCCAATATTTAGGTCAATGTCTCTTTTAATTAATCAAACTCATTAAGTTCCAGATGCACAATTGACAAATCACAATAAATAGGTCTATCCTAATTTTTGCAATTCTATTTTCCTACTGCACAGAATGAGTTTCAGTGGTCAGTACTTTATTCAAATCCTAAAGATCAAGGATCTATGGTCATCAAGCATAGACAGTAGTACAATACTCATTGCTCTTAAGAAGATAGACCAAAATTTAAACCCAAACAATCAATTTCAATAATCCAAGTAGACTAATCTCAAACCTTAGAATGAAAATTAGCTACTCATGGTAAAGATAAAAGCAACATCCATTTGGTAAACAAGCAAACATACATAATCCTAAGCAATAAAGAATCTAACTTACAGGGTTCCCCTTCTTCAATTGCTCACAGCCTATTAACTCGTGCTCTGCTCCGATTCACACCTCCCTGTTTCTTTCTTCGATTCACGCCCGTATCTATTTGTATCTGTTCTGCTATATCAAGTCAGGACCTGTTCCAAATTACTTGCTTCCTGTTCTGTTTCAAATTTGCCCGTCTCTTTTAACCCTTGCCACTGCTCCTTACTAAAGCTCAAGTCATGTGCCTTTCTCACCCTAACCGATTGAATCACATAATCATTTCTATTTTCAAGTAGACAGTGTAACCCACAAGGGGTATTAGAGACAAGATACTTGATGTAAGGACCTTTTCCTTCCAATAGCTCCAACTTCGTTCTGTTTTTGCAGTTCATGAAAATGAGTACTTCTACCCAAAATGAGCAAAAAATCACAAGTGAGGGTAAAATGCCAACAAATTATGATCAACTCAACCAAAATTAGCACCAAAATAAATATAGAAATTAAACCTATTATTACGGTGAATCTGTACCAACATATTTTGATAAGTGTGTATGGAACTGCTCCAAGTTCTCTTTCGGAAGTTGCAAACTTGCAATACCAAGACCGATCTATTTTGTTCAGACCCCTTTTTCCTTCTTTTTTGTGGATATAGTTGCTTGATTAGACATGAAATCTCACATCATATTAGCACATGCAGATTCAAGATCAATCTTAATGAATCCATATAATGATACAAGTAACTAGCCTTTGCATCTTTGATTATGCACCTGGTCATTCATCTTGAAGGTGTAAGCATTTTGCATTAGAGTTCGCATCTCTGAGATTTAGTTTATGGCTCGGTCAACTCGTTTAGATGAAGGGGTAGCCTCTTAATCCTTTGTTTTCCCATAGATGTGTTCTTATGGTTTCAACTTCTCAATCTTGCAGAGCAACAAGAGAGAGAAAAACAACAGACTGAGGAAGGAGGCAATGCCATTGAAGATTAGATTCAGATGCTTGACAGGATCTGTTCAACCTGTCAATCTACAGAAATATGTTTCTTTTTGTACACTGAATAGGTCTAAAGTCGAATCCAACACTTTGCCATCCAAGGCCTCCACATGAGATCTGACCTTTAAATCCTCCAAACTACCAACTTGTAATTGTTGGGCTGCTCCAGGTGCAAAATAATCACTTAACTAGGTCGAAAAGTGCAAATTGCCCACGCTTTTTTTCATCAACTTGTTTTAACCATTCATGTTTGTTTCGTTAATGCAAATTTAATACTCAACGTTAAGTCATCTAACTCAGCTGCCATATGTGATGTGGGATTCATTTTTTGCTGATGTGGCATCTAGTTTTGTTGATGTGGCACCCACTCAACCTCTAATATTTAACTAAATATTCTGGTATTTACGGAATATTCATTCCATTACTCCATCCAATATTTGCCTTGCACTTTGCACTTTTTTTAATCGAAAGTTTTAGTTTGCACTTAGTAATTAGAGATGAGTGATTAAAACAGATCAATGAAAAATCGCATTTTTTGATCTAGTTAAATGACTTTTTTGCACCCGGAACCTCGTTGGACAAACTACATAGTGATTTTGTTCTTGATGAAAGACACGGGGAATATGAGGAACGTTTATGGTAGACAAGTGTTTCCGGATTGATTTTTGTTTTTGGTAGAACATCTTAATCAACGAATTATTGGAAGATGACAGATGCATGAGTAGCAAACAAAGGCTTCATTTTCCCCTTTCCCTCCCTCCTTTGGGCGCAGAAGTAATGTCACACGACGAGAATGAAGCCTTGGAAAAGGCTGTATTACAATATTGGAAACAAAGAGGAGAGGTGATAGGATCAAATGGGCCTGCTAGGACAATAAATTGACAAGTCGGCTTTGCCCTCTCAACTTGTTGGTTTCGTGTGCCTTGTGCAACTTGATATGCTTTCAGTCTTATCTCTTCTCACCATTTGTCTGATTCTCCTCATTCCATGATGGATCCACTGGCGGAAGTTGGTAGTCATCAGGCTTCAACGCCAAAGCAAAGTCCGGTAATGTCGGAGCTGTCTCCATGATTCTGAAACACACTCAGATACGTCTAGGTTACAGTATGCTCATCATGAAAACTTCTTGATGAATTCTTTATATCTATAAGAAAAAAAAACAGGAGAAAGAAAGAATGATGATAAAAACTCGCTACTCACTTTTCATGGGAGTACAGATCACGGTTGATTCGCACCTTGCTAGAAGTATCTTTCGGTATTTTCTCTGAGAGATGCTTCATTGTTCCCCAAGGTGGTGGATTTCTGCATCAATCCCAGTGCAGTTGGTCACAAAACAAACTTCCAAGAATCCCATAAACAACTAACTCACTAACATTAGTTACTTCTCAACCTAGTCGGTTCATGATGGATTGAGATAGGCAAAGCAGAGAGCATAGAGATGCCTAAACACAGAATTAGTTCATCAAGGATTCAGGAAAGGCACCTTGACAGAGGTGAGGCGGCATTGAATGCCTCACAAGCCTTCTTACTTTCTTTAAAGAATTCGTCAGCAGCTTGCAATGCAGCTACAGCCATGCCATGAGATTTCTCTGTGTTCCCCTCATCAAGGATCATTCCGTGATAATAGTATGCAGCCGCCTGGTGAAAGCAGATAATCGAACACATGGATTAGTTTGACACTTGAAACATAATTTGCTCTCCGTCAAGTTAAGCCCATCTGTACTCGCCAACATCAAATTGAAGTCAATTCATGGTTCAATGAAATTTAATAATGCAATAAATAAAACCGAACACCATGCAGTGCAATTCAGTGCAAATATTCATTCTTTCTTTTTCTTTTTCCTTCTTTTTTCTTAACTAATATGCACAGTTTATGATTTTGTTTATGTGTTTCCTATATCAGAGACTTGTGAAATCCAAGACACAGAAAGCAATGGATAGGTTAAGACTCTCAAGACTTCCTTCAAGGAGAGGAGGAAAGAAACGAACATTTCATAAAGCATATGAAACTAAGCAAGAAACAACAAGAACCTTTGCTTCAGAATATTTCCACTTCACAAAACTCCGGTGCTTTTCACCCCATCCATTTGATAATGGAAGATTCATAATGTTATCTTGAGCCTGTTTAAACAACATCAGAAGATGCAAACATATTCACGAGTCAAGAACCTGTCCAAGGAGGTTAAAATGGTGCAACATTCGAAACAAGGAGAAAAAGGAGCACCAGATGTCAAACTAACAGAAGCTAAGGAACTTCTTTCCAAAAATTTATTATTGGATAATGAGAAATTATAGAGCAGAAAAGGAGGACAGAAGTATCGAGAAATACGTAGTGCTTCCAAGTGCCAACTCCTATGCAGGCAAGTAAATTAAGTAAATCCCATACCAAATAGCGGCAATAGTTAATAGACAAAATGGAGAATGAAATCTATATGACCTTTTTGGTTACTCATTTTACTACTATCTCTGACATAATTTGTCTCCCTTTTCTGTGAACATTGTGAATATATGCCACGTGAGGATATAAAAAACATTTATACGTAATTAACATCTACTAAATAGCAAAATTACCACAATAAGCATTCATAAGCTTATGGAGAGAGAGAGAGAGAACATTCATAAGCTTTAGGTAGAGCGAAGGGCACTCTAGGAACCAAAATATTGAAAATTGCAGACATTGGTGGATATTATTGGAGGGAAGGGATACTATTTGTGACATGCAGGGAGGGAATACCATTTGTCTCTTGTACAAAAGCAGAAAGTGATGTATCAACTACTGAAAGATTAGGTAAAGAGTGGGGAATGTAGAGACTGTGCTTGCATGTGTGGAGAGAATATTTCAAACATACCTGCTGCCAGTATTTCACCATCTCACATGCAAGCCTTCTTTTCACCGCAAGTGTAGCTTTGGTGCTATCGATGGCCATTCCGAGCTGGATATCAACACCCTAGGCAAATTGCAGAAAGAAAAAAAAAATTAAAAAATCCAGAATGGTGCAAAGATGGTATAATTAAATCACTTAATTACAAACAAGTCAAACATGACAGAATTGGAGACCAACAACTTATTTTTACTGAAGAAAAAACAGTATCACAAGAAACAAGGTCACCTGGTCCCATTACACAGCCAAAAACTTTTAAAATACAGCGAAAAAATTAATGAAAATTGCCCTTTCTTCAACTGCATTCATGAAAAACTTAATCATGAGTGCCTACAGGAAGCAAAGCACTTTTTGGTATTCCATCTGGGCTGTGTTGGTCGAAAATCCTAAAAAACGTCTCTATATCTAAAAACTTCAACAAAAAAAAAGTGGTTTTGGCGCATTTTCCCTTTAAAAAAACAGTTAAATTCTTTTGAGAAAGGATTATTTGTCTTTAAAGCTAACTTTCTATCCATCAGAGCAAACCCTATGATTATTAAAATTCCACAGATCTGAAAGCAAACTAAAATGCTTTGAGACGGTATCTACAGAGAAAACCGCTGTAAACATTAATGTCTCCCTCACATCTAGTAACACCAACAGTGCCAGAGACCAAGAAACTCCAGCTAAATAGTAAACCATTACACCAACATCAGCCATGTAAAACCAATATTTCGCTGGAAGTCCAGCATTTGTGTACTCATGCAGCTAAAAGAGAATTTTTCAATAGTAAGTAGCACAAGCAAACATCACATCATGTTCCGTGATGTATAGGTTGATTTTACAATATCAATCTTGAAATCAGACAAGACTATAAAAGCTATTGCAAGTTTGCAACTCATCACTGTCCCATGACATTTCTCCATGCAAAAGTTTAAACCTAGGATAATGATGGTTCTGATTTCATCTCATTGTTTCCCACTAAGATGGTTGTGTCAGTAAAGAGCATCCAGCGTGAAACTTTCTAACTATGTAATATAGTGTTGACTAATTTTAAACCATTAATTGACAAAATAAATTCCGAATGCAACAAATGTAAGAAGAGTAGAGATTAAAGCTTAGCAAGGTGATGGTGAGGTTAGTAGTCATGTTCAATGATGTGCATGCTGATTTTGTAATACCAATCTTACAATGGAACTTAACAATAGTGACTATCATAACTCGTCATCATCTTATAAAGCTTTCCATGCAAGTGGACAAATCTATGATGATGGCGGTTTTGAAATTTCATCTAATTATTCCTTTATAAAACGCTTCAATAGGAAGGACATCAGGCGAAAAACTTTGTCATTTTGTTTTTTGAATTAATTTGTAGTATAAACTAATACTAGAAAAATAATTGCACAATATACTTCATGCCACTGACCCCAACATACATAAGATTAAGATGTCGTACGATGATGAGGTAGTAAGGAAATATCCTTTGCAGCCTAGAAACTTTAAGCTACACAAGACACAGCCACAAGCCTGGCAGTTTTTATAGAAACGAAATAGTAAAATACTAGTAGTAAATTTTGTACAAGGAGAACTCATGTCTTCTCAAGGATGAAGACTTTACCTGCCCTAATGCTTGCAGGCAATGTGCTCGAAGAACTCCCTCTGCCAAGTCGACAGGTAAATTTCTCCTAAAAAATAAAAGATTTGAAACTGTGTAAGAGCTTAAAGTCTGAAGAATCAGTATCTTAGAATATGATTTTTAAAACAGAATAAGTGACTCTAATGTTGTCAATGTATAGACCTGTCTTCTGTTGGCAGCTGAGGTAGGACATGTCGCACAGCACAATCAAGGTATCCTGCCGCCTTCAAGAAAATATCAACAGACGCTCTCCTGCTTTCTGATGCAAAGGAAACATGAGCAAGGTCATCAAAAGAAGCAGAGGCATCAATTACCTGAGTTCTGTAGAAAGGTGAAATAGATCATCTGAACATAAAATCAGACTAAACCACTATTGAATCTCTATCATTTTCTAGTGAAGAAAGAGAGCTTCCAACAAATTCTTACTGGCAAAAGAAAAAGAAAATCCAACTGTGCCTCGCCAGATCCTTGGAAAGGTAGAAAATTATGTTTCAAGGATTTTTTAGCTAACATTGAAGGGAGGGAAAAAGAAACGGGACAAAAAGCTTTAAGCTTTATGTGTTCAACAGTAGGGCCTAGAAACATGAATGGACGCACGTAATTACCCAAAGCAAAACATATCCCATCTCTGAGCTAAACTTCTTTAAACTTAGTATAATGCATAAACATATAACATTCCTGGTGAAAGGTAAGTTCATGAAACAGTCCAACAGATAAGTACTCCCTACCATGCCTTTGCGTCCCAGAACACGCTTGACTTCTCAGTATTTAGACATATAAAAATGTACTTTTCCAATTACGCAAAGCACCTTGTTGTGATTATGCTATTTGTGTAATGATAGGTTCAT
Source organism: Stellera chamaejasme (assembly GCA_024586325.1). Lineage (NCBI taxonomy): Eukaryota > Viridiplantae > Streptophyta > Magnoliopsida > Malvales > Thymelaeaceae > Stellera > Stellera chamaejasme. The sequence goes on along the minus strand of CM044982.1, from coordinate 2,436,368 downwards.
AGAAATATATCCAATTTGCTTATGTAGCACAACACCCATAACTACTACTGAAAATGTAAAAGGGAGACATTTTATAGCATTAGAGGGATTACTTGACAATTCAAGAGTCAAACAAGATTCTGCACAAACATACAAATAAAGAGAAGCTTGAGCAGAAACTAGAACCTACCTTCTGATACTTTTGGTTGATAACCATCAGAAGATGTTCTCGGGAGAAGTAATAAATTGGCTTGTGATAGCAACAGCATCGCCATCAGATGTAAAACAGACAGCACCTCATACCAAGCATTGCACATACTTGTTTCCTGCCAAATCGATCACATCAAGTGCATTATTCACTGGAAAAGGTGAAACATAAAACAGAAGGGAAAACGTTACTTAATTACATAACCCTATATTCCACCTCAATATCATCTTCCTGGTTTACCCAGACAAATTGTACTTTATATTGCAGGTGGCTCCCTGCATGATGGGAAGCCATGGAAAGGTTAACCATTTTCCACGAATTGCAAAGCAAAAGACAGTTGAATATAGCAATGTTGTACCATCTCTAACTAAGCCCAAAAGAACAGGCAAGTAGTCTTCAAGAGCCTGAAGGAGATCAGCCAGTGTTGAACCTCCTACAGACAAGAATTACGTTTAGCATATCAGAAGCAGCACCTGCTTATACTTGTTCAAGATAGAAACAACTCTGTTCATCTAATAGATACCATGTTGTGTAGCACTTTTTCTCCTTGTTCTGGTGATTGTTGGACCTTCTTGACCTGCCATGACAACTATGCGCGTTCGTAGAGCAGAAAGCTTTTCCACCAAGTTCTTTGACAAATGATCACCAAGTGATTGAGAAAAATCAGCAGGTTTTGGGATTCGTAAACCGGGTACATAAACAGAAACTTCTCCAATGCTCCCTGGTCTCCTCCTAGTCACACCAGAATCCTTGGGCAGCGACACTAGGCATCCCATATTCCAAGTCTTATTGACACTGCAGATCAATAAAAATGAAAGTGTTCCTACTAAGTCAATTTGGAAAAAAAAGACTTTCTCTTAACTGGACAATTCAAGGAAGTACAAACGGATTCGAGGCTGAGGTTAAAGCAGAGAGGTAGAACAAGTAAGTCACATGAAGGTATGGAACGAGGACAATTTAAATGGAGTGTTGAGAATGAATGAAGAGCTCACACGGAAGTAGATGGTAAGCGAGCAGTAAACAACAATGAAAGAAATAATTAAATGTCCAACCAAAAAAGTAGATTTAGGAGGTGGCTCACGAGCAACACCAAATGGCTACAGCTACAACTCTCCAAAAGAATCAGGAAATAAATTGTTTATTAGTGAGGGTCCTTGGCTTGATAGAAGAATTATGAGGCACAGGTTATCTATGGAAATTTCTGGACATCGAACAAAACTCGTAACCCATTTGGCAAACAATTATGCAAGACACGATTCACTCACCCTGTCCCTTATCAGAAGGTTGACGACCAGTTGGTCAAATCTTCAACAACATCTGCACTCAAATTCAAAGTGAACAGAAATGAGAAGACAACCATTTATTGACAAAATTCATTAGAGCCATAAAAAGGAAAAAAGGGAACCAGATCACAAGAATGACATGAAATCAATGAAAAGGATTTTTCACAAGGTAGGCAGTTCTTGGGTCGTAAGACAAATGTGCAGGTAATCAGATAGGAAAGAAGATGTTCAGATCCTTCCAAGTCCAAATAAGTGACAGCGAGTTGAATAGCTCCCAGCAAGAAATCAACAATCCAAGAGAAATTGGCGTTGCAAACAAAAAAGTAACCGAAAATCATGACTGAAAATTAGGAGTAAAGCATCAGGCAGATGAACTAAACACAGAAAAGAAACGGAAAGGAAGGACCCCAAAAGGCAAAGCAAAGTCGTGAAGCCAACCTCCTCTCCTATATGTAACTGTCAAGCTGATCTTAAAAGGAACGTGGGGAAAAGGAAACATAAAAAACAGTGCCCAGAAAGCCAATTCCCGAGCCCAAGAGGCAGACACGGAAAGCAACCCAAGACCGCTAGTAAAGGGTGAACAAAAAGAGCATCACTTTTAACATCCTTGAATACTTGAAAAGGCAAATTCAAAAGAAATCAAAATGCTTGCTTGAAGTTTCAGTAGAACAGGACTTATTCAAGCCAGAATTTTGAGCCCAGAAATTGAAACCCAATTGCAAGCCAATTTCAGGAGCTCAACGCACAGTGGCAAGGAGATCGAACAACTGAGCAACACAAAAGACAGGGATCATAATTCATACCATGAAGTGAGTGAGTCTGCGAAGCGAAACGAAGAGCCCTAACAAGAAATGGGAGGGTGAAGTACAGGGAATAGAATTGGAGAAAAATTCAAAACTTGAGAATGATCGAGGGCGAGAAGAGAGAGAAGGGGTGGGAGCCAACATATATAGAATAGAATAGAATAGGGGGAATTGAAAAGGTTGATAATGATAAGTCCCAGACAGGCAGGTACTGCTGCGGCTGTATATATAGCGACTGAGCAAGCAAGCAACTAGCTGTAGCAGTTAAAACAGAAAATGACGGTGCATTGCAAGCAAGCAACCAAGATTCCTCTTTTCTTTTGCATTGCCTCAGCTCCTCATGGTGATGTATAGTAGAAGATTAATGGGCCGTAACTTTTAATTGGCGCGTAACTTTAAACTAATCTTTGTCGTCAAACTAACACTTCTGTCTCCTTGATTCAAAGGTTTACTTCTACTTCACTTCTCCAGACTCTTGTTCTTGTCTTCTGCCCTGGTTGCTCAGCTTCTAGTCCACTGTACAACTCGAACACTACTGTGTTTAGTTTCAGAGTTGGGATTAGCATGTGGACTATCATTAAACCACTTAATTAAGCAAACATCTACCAGATTAATCTATTCTTGATCCTCTTGCTGGATTTATTATTCTTGATCGTGTTTTTCTTTTCAAATTTTACACAAATTTGAGTATATTCCTGCATACACTTACTTAAACTTGATGGTTGATTGACTATGAATTAATGTTAACCAAATGATGGCAGAGGCTAGAGTGAATACGATATTGTTTTTTTTCTTCTTTTTTTGCGATGATGAAAGGTCATGTATTATCAAAGAGATAAAGTGATAGTATATTTATTCATCAATGTTATTTATCACCCGGTGATTTTTCACCCACATAGAGCACTTGAAAAATAGAGGATAGATATGTAATTATCTAATTAGTTGGGCTTGAGCTTCCAAATTACCTTATAAATGAGTCATTTGAACAAGTGGGTGAAAAATCACTCGGTTGATGATTAACAGGGTTGATATTTATTGGGGAAAAAAAAACCTAGCCAGACATTATATATTGGCGGTTAGATCCTGCAACAAGTGGGTTAGAACCAAGGAAAACACATGCCTTTGGATAAAATAGAAATCAAAACTAATATTTATTTGAATTTATAGAATGTTAAAATATAAAAAGTAGCAATAATGTAGGAAAATAGAAATCTATAAATTGAAATTTATTCATTTGGTTCGTGGATTCTTAGAAACCATGGAATGTTTAGGGACCATTTTCTAACTTCTACAAAAGTTTATGGACTAAACATGTAATTTTAGAGGTACTATTTTGTAAATTTACAAAAGTTCATGAACTAAACGTGTAATTTTTTGGATCATTTTGTAAAATTTACAAAAGTTTAGGGATTAAATTGTAAATATATAAAAATTTTAGGGATTTGTTGTAATTTTTAAACATGATTGTTATACGGATTCTAATACCTTACTTGTATTTTGAATCCAATAATTTATGAAGGATAAGGAATCCTGAGATTTTGAGAATGATGATAAATTATTTTTCAAAATAAACTAAAAAAGAGATACCATGATTCTTGGAATTTCGAAAATTCATATTCCTAAAATACTCGAACCAAACACCCCCTTAAGTGTGAATTGTGAATCACAAATAATTCTTTGCATATGTGATTAAGACATCAAATAATGAGTTGCAAATAATCCAACTCTATTATGAACTGCAAATAATGAAAGCTAGACCCATCCAAACTTATATAAAAGAGCTCTAAATTCCTCTCTTAGTCAAATATGTTAGGACAAGATTGTCTATATATACCCATTTAATTGTAACTTTAGTTTATAAGCGAAAATCTGTTAGATTAAGCCTTAAGGTGAATCCGGTAGCCGCTCCCTGGCGTAATCTCTTTCGTTTGGACTTGGAGTGGTCGGAGTCGCCGGACCATAATCTACCATTCCAATTAATAATATATATATATATATATATATATATATATACACACATATATATATATATATATATATATGGTTATGTATTAAAGTATGTTGTTTTATATAATTAAATCTCTTGTCCAATAGTGAAATAAATCTCCATGAACCATCTGTCTAACGACGAACGTGCCAGATTAATTAAAATGTAGATATTTCATCGGTATATATATATATATATCAGGAATTAAATAATTGATATGCTATATAATTGAACTTCTTATGAATCATTTTAACGTCAATTTTACATTTTCGTTATAACTTCATTTTCTTTATTTAAAAAGTTACTTTTATTTATATGTTTACTTCATTTACTCTACTTCGCTACTCTCAAATCTTTAGCATTTCTCAGTGTCCACATTTAGTGACTAGATCACAATGACACATGAAGTTTAAAATTAATCTGTTTTTCTGGTGACCATGAAATTAAGGTACGTTATACAGAAAAATCACACACACACATATTATTCCATCAAAAGCTTTGTAACATAAGTATATAGGTTTTATTTGGAGAAAAAATCATTTGAGGTGCGTTAAGTTTATAAAAAAGATTAAAAAATAATCTCTCCGTCCCAAGTATGTTGTCACACAGTTTCAAATAAGACCGATCAAAGCTACCTGTTTTGTCATTTTCTCCATAATTAATCCGCACATCAGGCGTGCAATTGGAGAAATACAATTAGATCTAATTATGTTCTAATTAAGATTAAATCTTTATATACATAACTAAGGACAACTTTTTCTCTCCTTGCTCTGTTAGGGTTTGGTAGAGCTTTTGAATGCCGTCTTTTTTCTTCCCTACGAAATCCGTCTTCTCCTCAATTTTTGATTACTTCTCCTCTCATACTTTGATTCCTTCACTTCACTTCCATTTTTTTTCCATCCAATAACCCTGCAATCGCTTTGTTGATGGTGTTGGAGGCTCTGACGAAAAGCATGGCAACCATCGCACTCACGAAGGAGGAATCCGCTGCAATCGATATGACCGACCTAGTTATAGTGATGGTAGCGCCACTCTCGCTCGCTACTCGCGAGAGGGGTGGAGGAACAACTAGGAGAGGAAAAGGAAGGCCGCGAGGATACATAACAGTGTCTCCTGCTCCGGGTAGGAAAAGAGCGAAAGTTGACCCGATTAAGGAAGAACCAGAGAAATAGGTAATTGAAACGGCAGGGACGGGCAATGGAGGCTCGCCCTGCCTTGAGCAATGAGGCTGTTGAAACTGGGTAGTGGGGGTTTGGAGTCTTCCCTTTCTACCCGTATGATTAAATTTACTCAGGTACGTCATTGGTGTAGGTGTTTGATATCTGATTTTGAGGCTAGTTCTATGGCTAGATGCGTTCTTTCAGGTGTTAGTGCAGGGTCCAGGTCTTTAGTCGCTTGCTATTTGCGGCTAGTTTGGTGGAGGGGGTCGGTAGCCGGATATTACGAAAAAGATGTTGCGCACGGACACCTGTTCAAAACCAAGATGAATTACGAAGAACTCATCCTAGTCCGATGTGGACTCGATATGCTTATCATCCATTTATATCATTCTGACTTGATGTACTTTCTTTCGTTGCTTAGGGTTTTGCTTCCAAAACATTTTTTCTGCTTTTCATACCATACAACCTTAAGTTGCATGATTCATAAGACTTGTTATGCTCGTTCCCACTTAGAGCTATTTTTCTTGATTGTATGGGGGTTGGTCCATGAATTGGTTACTTTCTTAGTTTTTTGCTATTGATTTTGCTATTGGTTTTCAAATTTTAATTTATGATTCATTTTATTTGACATGTTAACATATATTGCTCATAATGTTTTATGTATTTTTTTGGAAATGAGTCTTCTCCTCTTTTTATATTCTACAAATGCAGTACTCATGCCGTTCCAAAAGTAATGCATCATTTTTCTCTTTAGGATTTCCCAAAAAGAGTAAAGTACACTCGTAGTTCATTAACTTTTAATTTCGTCATAACTGAGTATTATTTTACCTTTTTGTCTTATTAAAGTCTCATTTTTTAAAAAAAAATTGTCCTCTTAAAGTCCTGTCGTCCATTTTTGTCGTTACCTTTAACGGAATTTAAGGGAAAATGATAATTTTAACTACTTAACTTTTTCTAAAAGCTCTATTTGCACCCTAAGTTTTAAACATAACAATTTAGTCACCCGAAACAGTTTTAACCTTAACAATTCAACCAAACACTTTTCAAACTTCACTTTAGACCACCACAGCGGCCAGACCACCACCACGAAAAAAACGTTACGGGATTTCACATTGGTGCCATGGGCCGCCGGATCGCGAGCCCAGGTCGCCAGATTGGCGAACCTAGCGCCGCGAATCGGCGAGCCCGACCAACAATTCGCGGCCTGGGCTTGTCGATTCGCACCTAGACTTGCTGATCCGCGGCCTGGGCTCGCTGATCCGACAGTCGGGGCTCGCGATTCGGCGGCCCATGGCGCCGATGTGCGGTCCAGTATCATTTTTTCGTCGTTCTCGTCATTCTAGTGGTGGTCAGGCGAGTGTGGTGGTCCAAAGTAAAGTTTGAAAAGTGTTAGGTTGAATTGTTAAGTTTAAAATTATTTGGGGTGACTAAATTTTTATGTTTAAAATGTAGGGTGCAAATAGAGCTTTTAAGAAAAGTTAAGTAGTTAAAATTATCATTTTCCCTTAAATTCTGTCAAAGTTAATGGAAAAATGAACAAAAAGACTTTAAGATGACAAAAAGTTTTAAAATTAGACTTTAAGAGGATAAAGAGTTAAAATAGAACTCAGATATGACAAAATTAAAAGTTAAGGGGACCACCGGTGCAGTTTACTCCTTCCCAAAAGTAATTGAACATTTCCCTTTATGGTAACTTGTTATATACTAATTTACCAAATCATCTTTACCTCTAAAATTCAATCACTAACAGACAAAAAATAGTCAATATGAATCTATTTCTTCTTCAAATAAAGTTATCTATTCAACTGTTTTATTATTTAATTTTTATTTTTGATATATTTATCTTCACAATTTGATTTTGTTTTCCTGTTCTTCCTCTATTTCGGTGTTTATTTACATCTTTCAATATAAATCGGGTGAAATAGGAAAGTGAAAACCAAAAAAATTCCGCTTTAATCTCTGTGAGAGCGAGTAACTTTAAGTTGATCATATAGATCATGATTGCTGTTAATACCAAAGGATTAACATCAAGTAATATAAAGATCGGAGCTAGGGTGAAATACTTGCGACCGTGTCCGAGAAGGTGGGCTTCCCGAAGGGAAAGAATCCTGCCATGTCGAGATGGGGTGGGGCTCTCCTGGGGGCTGCGTCCTTCAAACTCTGGGTGAAAGCTCGTGCCAGGGCAGCGTCATCGTAGCCCATCCATTTCATTTTATCCTTAAATATTTGCGCATGATCTTCCGGGCCGGTCGTTCCATCATACTGGCCAAAATCTGGAAGATTCATAGGCTGAGTTGGTTGGGGCATCAAGGCCCTGTTGTACTGCTGTTGAGCCACCGTGGCGACCTGCTGTCCTTGTAGTAAAGCCACTTAGGCCTGAAGCTGGCGGCACTGTTCCTGCTGTGCCTGAAGATACCACTCCAAGGAGGGTGTGGTCTGCGCCGTAGTACCCAAGGATGACAGAATGGCTGGGGCGAACCCCATCTGGGGTGCCATGAAAGGGTAGGCACCCAGGCTGGGAGCCCTCGTGAAGGGATCACTCAGTTGATGCGGAAAGTCGCGCAACATCCCTGCACTAACACAAAATGACTGGGGCCCCAAGAAGGCGTTGGAGCCGAGGGACGTCATTATTGCAGACGTCGGGGCATTGAACAGAGTATTGAAAATTGGTGTTGTTTGGACTGTCGTGTAAGCGGTGGCCACATATGGCGTTTCGCCCGGTGCAGAAATGTTTATGCAGGGAGGGGGCATTCAAGTTAGAATGCATTTCGTTAAACGTAGCTCGGGGCCGTGGCCCACGTAAACTAGCGATTGTACTTGCTTGGAGGCATTCTTACGATTGTACTTGCCCGAAGGCAGTTCGAGTGAAGTCGGCGAGCAGGTTTCGGGGAGCGACCCCTTCACCTACCGCCATCGCTGTGTCGAGCGATTCCCCTGTCGGGGTGACCGCCACAGACGTGGACGGAGTGACGCTTCTGAGGACGAGGCCTGAACTGGCCGTAGGGGTTGCCTCCGTGCCTTTGGGCAAATTAGGGTTTCCTTTGGATCTGATATGTTTCCCACAGACGGCGCCAAATATTAATACCAGCGATTAACATTAATTAATATAAATGTCGAAGCGAGGGCGAAGTACCTGATACCGTGTCCGAGAAGGTTGGTCTTCCAAAGGGAAAGAATCATGCCATGCTGCGACGATGTTGGGTTCTTCCGAGTGGTTGCGTCCTCTGCCGAGGGGCTCCTGAGATGAGCTACTTCCGAGTTGCTTCTTCCGATGCCAAGCCACTCCTGAGACGAGTTGCTTTCGAGGCCGAGCGAGTACCTGGTACAATTCTACGACGCTCAAGTTAGAATTCACACGGTAAGCTAGCCGAGGATCGATTGAATTAAAGTTGGGTTGTAAGGTAAAGTTTTTTAGCAAAAGACCGGTCCCCCTAGGTGGGGCGTTGAATGAAGTATTTATGATGCCCAGATAGGGTATGGGCAGCGGTATGGGTCGGGGGACAGGTGTCCCTCTGCATCATGAAGACTACAGTGCTCAGAGGTCGGGTCTGTGGGCCGGCTTCTGGGCTTGGCCTTCAAGTCCCCCAGTGGAGGCTACAGTGCTTGCGAGCTGGAATGGCGAGCCGGCATCTGGGTTTAATATTTGGTTCTCACTAGTTTTTATTTGAAATATGAAATAGTTTGGACTTTAGATAGGATTGGTAATTGAGATTGTTTGTTGAGAAAAATCTTTAAAACCAAATCTTATAGATTAAAATCGATCCTGTTAAAAAAACGAGAAAAAAAATTTAAGAATAAAATGTAACGTGCAGCAGATTGGGCAAATCCTAAAGCCATGCAAGCCTAAATAAAATGTAAAGGTGCCATATGGCATCTAATTCAATTCTAAAAGTAAATTACTATTCCACTCCTTTGTATGTTCTTCTTGAAAAGTAGTAGTAGATATGCAAACATTTTTCGGGAAAAAAAAAATGAAACCTTCAATAGGGGCTTCAAAGTTTCATGGGGTGCAAAAAAAAATTCACCTTATTAGTGAGTGAGGGTGGAGTGAATGGGTGAGGTGGGCAAAACTAAAAAAAGAGGGTGTTATGTTTGAGGCTCCGTGGAAAACGAGGGCTTCTGGCGTGAAAAAACATTTCCCGCTCAAAAAAACACGAGGCAACAAGCTCAGCTCATACGCATCCCAGCTCGAAAGGGAATTCGGGTACGCATCGCAGCTCGAAAGGGAATTCGGTCGCAGCTCATTCAGTCCAGAACTTGGAGAATAGAGGCTCGAATCTTGATCGATTGGAAAGGAGAGAGGCTGACGGGACGAGGCCTTGAGGATTAGGGCTCGACGATGTAGAGTCGGGATGATTGGCGATCGGACCACCATGTTTGGTCTTTCTTCGGCAACCAGAAGCACAGGTATGGGTCTTTCGATCTTTGATTCTAGGTTTTTGAATGCTATTTTCCAATGCTTACTTTAAATGTGTTGGTTAATGATGTGAGTTGATTTTACTGAGGGATATGCAGGTTGTTTAGCTTCTGTTTTTCATACATGATACTTCGCATATGCCCCTTCTGCTAACAGTAGGCATTGCTTAATCCATTGGGCATTTCTAACATGCATGAGTTGAGATGAAAGATATTCATGTCATTCACTTAAGATCAAAGTGGTCAGTGGTGTTACAGAGATGTGTTTTCTGCTGGTGGTACAGAGATGTGTAACTTTGTGTGTTGGTTGTTAGCTATTTTGAGCAAAGGCCTAGGATTAAAGGAAGAAGGGGGTTATCCATCTAGCTAGTATGATCAATCATTTTGACATGGCAAGTCAGACAAATAACATGAAGAGCCGTGACATTGATACCAAATAGAAATAGCATTGCCCCATCTCTTCTTGGGGGATTCTTTCTAATACCACTGAAACTTTTGTCATTCAACTTGGAGCACATCCTGTGCATGTTTACATAGTAGCTTCCAGCAGGCTTGAAATTCGAAGGTCACTATTTAGAATCCAACAAACCAAAAATATCAAACTCCATGCCCCACTCTCATCATCTGAATTTCAACTTTTTGAACATTTCACACCCAGCAGCAGCAGCAGTGACCAGTAAAACAGATATGATTAACTTATGGAGTAGTAGTAATGTGCATGGAATTAAGTCTCCAAATTTTTGTCCACTGCTTACTTTATAGGAAGTGCAACTCATCATTGGAAATGGCCCTTTTATTGTATTCTTCTTGTTTTCCAGAGTTTATTTATCCTATGTTGGCTCTTTGAGCATGAGTGGAGAGGCACTTTGGTGATCACTAAAAACTGTGAATTAAGGAGAAAGTTGAGAACCAAAGGCGTACTTGGACCCTATTATTTTTCTGCAATTTCAATGTAAATATAGACCTGGGCCTGAGTAGCTTTCTTGTCTTCACATGCTATATTGGAGGGTCCATATTTAGTGTAACTTTGTTGTATGTATGCGAGGGGTGCGAGTTTGACAGTGTTGAGCCTGCACTGTTCCTAAACGTGTAGGCTCCCTATGGCTCTCTCTGCTTATGCTTTCACCAAGCTGAGAAAACTGAACTTGGGTCTTGGCTACACGTCTTAATGTCCCTAATTTGTCTAATTAGTTCTCAATCTCAATCATAACCTACATTACATTACGAATCCAAAGTCCCCTACAAAGAAATTGCCCCTCCATCCCACACCAGATATCACTCCATCCATCCCATACCCATTGTCCTTTTATTTTACAAAATGTAATGAGACAACTCAAACATTCATCTCAAACATTCATTACCTGTAGGAAGAGAGATGCAAAGCCCTGTTTTGGAAGGTTATTAGTTGCTTGTCAGTAGAATGAAATTCAATGTTCAAGCTGACATACACAGTGCAAATCAAATGAAAAGTAGATTTCAAGCAGGGTAAACAAGTAGACATGAGAATCTTCCATTAGGCCATACGTAGAAAGATACATCATTACTGGCTGAATTAAGATCCCACCATGGACAATTTCAACCAAGTTAGGTTGATCACCAATTCAAAAATTTACATGGTCTGCCATGTTACAAAGTGATCAAGTAAATCTGTACTACAAATTCAAATGAATGTCACCTGTTTTCAGTACGTGGTTATAAATAATTACATACATGCTTGTGGCTGACTTTCCATTAATGCCTAAAACAAATACTGGTAGTTGCGTGGAATTGATAGATAGGACACTAAAATAAGGGAATATGGTAAATTGATGTGCAAAAGTTTATTATGCTTGTGTTCTTCGCTTAAAAAAAACATTAATATCAAAATTTCCCTAAAAAAATTTGCTTACCAAATCTCAAAAAGGGAGGAGTTGCAGAAATATAGTGATTAGCATGTAAATATATGATTTGCACTCAACTCATAATTAAGAAGAAATGCAAGATGCAGATGCACTCCTACAACTCTCCCCTGCTTCTTGCTTTCTCTCCCCTGCTTCTTGCTATGTGTATCCCAAAGTAACATAAATCAACAAGCATGTTAGTGATTAGCATGTAAATATACTGGTTGTCTCTCACACTCTTTCTGTGGCTATTAACAGGAAACCCAAGATAGGTAACAGAAAATATAAAAATCAACATGAAAGACTACATAAATCTCTAATCGACGACCCAAAAATTACTGTGCAATATGCTGATGACAACTGATGCAGCTAAACAGTAAAGCTAATCTCCTAGACCTATTACCCTCTCAAATATTTTAATTAACATCACCTGCTCTCCTTGTGTGATAACTGCTTTTGTATATCTTTGGTTGAACTCAATTATCTTCGGTTGCGTCCTTGTGTGATCTAACATGTTCGCTTGCTGCAAGTTTCATGCCTCACTTCATATGACATTGAACTTAAATCTGTAATTAGTAAGGTTATGGGTTATATACTTACTTTGAGCTACTGCCTTTGCTGAAATATCTGTAGGACTTAGAAGTTAATATTTAGATTCACCTAAAGATAAAACTAATTTTCCCTATGTTAAACTAATTTTAGTAACTTGGTGGTTGCTTATTACGTGTTTCTGTAGAAAACGATGAACCGTTTTGAGCCTCTTTGGTTATTTAGAGTGACAGATGCCGAAAATATCAGACCGGCGTCTCGTTTTATCCATCCTTGAACAACAGATGGTGATGGCTATTGCCATTACCGAGGATGAGGATATGTTGGAGGAATTATGCACCGTGTATGTCTTGATAAACAATTCACGGTACCTCAATGATCGAGTCAGGTCACCGCGGTCCCAAGAATTCTTACTCAGTTGCGCGCTCAACTTAAATGCAGCTGAATTCAAGCAAAACTTTCGGTGTGACCTCGAGTCTTTCCTCCGTTTAGTCGAACTTCTTCAACCGTGTCCTGTGTTTCACAACCGGAGTAGGTGTCCCCAAACTTCAGTTACCTGGCAAGTCTGTATTGCCCTGTGGCGTCTTGGACACAACGGGAATGGAGCTGCTACCGCAATGCAATCCATGCTGTTTGGGTTTGGTGTTGGAACCATCGTTCTATTTACCCGAAGAGTTATCACTGCAATACTGCAAGTTGGGTGTCGGTACATTATGTGGCCTACTGAAGAAAGAAGAACAGAGATCAGCCAGGTGATGGAGGCAGAGGGTTTTCCAGGATGTGTTGGTTTCGTTGATGGCACAACCATTCCACTATCTGAGAAACCAGCCATGAATGGGGAATGTTATTGGGATCGCAAACATCGATACTCCATCAATATGCAAATTGTTTGCGACGTTGATCGACGGATCATTGGCTTTTCTTGTGGGTGGCCTGGTTCTATGCATGATGCTGGGCTATGGCGAAAGTCAGCGCAAGCCAAGAATCCAATCCAATTCTTCAGCGAAGGAGAATACGTCATTGGGGACTCTGCCTACGCTGTGTCAAAATACCTTATTCCTGCATTTAAGTCACCTGCTGCTGACATTCAGGAGAACAAAGAATTCAATTATGTTCTTGCCAAATCAAGAGTGAGGAACGAGCACAACATCGGCATTTTGAAAGGTAGATGGTCGTGCTTGCGTGAACATCGATAGAAAATAAGATCACCATCGGATGTGGATGCCATCATCCGAGTCTCAACTGTCTGTGTGATTTTGCACAACATGTTGGCCAACTTGGGAGACTCATGGGACGAGATGTTTAGAGAAGTCGATCCAGTGGACGTGTCGGTAGCTGAAACTTTTGGTGGCAATGAACTGGAGCGCGTGTCAGCATTTAGGGAGGAAGTGAAACGTTACGCCATTGAGAAAGGTTATCTCAATGGCGTTCTTCCCATTGCATTTTAGTGCGTCTACGGTACGTCCAATAACTGAATTAAGTTAAACTACGGTTCTTCCCACTGCTAAGTAAGTTGTGTCTTACTTAAGTTGTACCTGACTATTTGGTATGATGTGCATTTTTACAGCAGCTTTTTGACTACTATTTTGAGGAAATTGAGGAAGATGAAGAAGATGGTATCAGCGGTGGTGTGGTTGCTGGAAGTGGTGATGGTAAGTTTATTTTGTTCCAAGGTGGCGAGCATTTGACACAGGCGGTGATGTGGTTGCTGCAAGGATAGGAGGCTGCTTCTACTTGTGATAAAGCAGCTTGGAAAGGTTAGACATCATTACTACTTCTTAACAATGCTCTGCTATGGCGATAATGTAATTCTGTTCTGCTCATTGAATGGCTTAGCTATAAGTATGTACATTTGAAATGCCCTACTGTGGTTAAGAAACGTTAAAGGCATGCTGAAAGATGTGCTGTTAGAATAGCTTCCATTGAATGGTCATGACTGTTTGTTTTCATGTATTTTCAAGCAACTGTCCACCGTTTTATGTCTTCTCCATTGTTTATTTTCATGTATTTTCATGCTACTGATACTTTTACCTCTTTATATCACCCTCTTTATGTGATAATCTTTTATGTAACTGAGTCTGCTGTAACATTTGTGATATTCATGGCTTACGCTATTTTATGAGATTATGACTTGATAATTTTGGGGTTGCTGTCTTTTATGTAACTGAGTCTGCTGTAAATGTTGGGGTTGCTCTCTTGACCTCTCCTGTTTTAATGGCTTCTGATATTTTGCTGTATCAGGTCCATTTCTAGCTGCATATAGTTTTCTGCTGCTGCTGTTTTTATGCTAGTTAGTTGAAGGTGTCTCCTACATCTTGCATACCTTGTCGAACAATCCTATTTACGCATAGTTCTCATTACTTGCAGCATGCATTTACAGTCTGATCTTGTCCTTGTTGGTGAGGATCAGAAGCAGCATGTGGAGTTAACACATGAGCTGGCTGAAAGGGTTATGTCATTGACTGACGGTCTTTCCAAGGTTTGCTGCATGATATGTCCTGAGAAGTTTTTGCATTACTTGTTAAATGCCAATATCATCCACAAAGTTTGGTATTTTTTATCTTATTTTCTTGAGGTTGCTGCATCATATTTAAGTTTTTATGTGATTTTTTGTTTCATTTGCCAATATCATAGTGAAATCTGAGACTGTGGAGAAAGCAAAGCAACCAGAGGTGCATGTGGACTCGAAATCATTGGAGGAAGCAAGAGAAGAAGAGAAGTCAGTGGAGGAAGTGAAGACAGCCTGAAGAAGAAGAAGAAGAAGAATAAGAAGAAGACACCACCAAACATTTACCTCTTGTTACTAGGAAGAGTTATTCTATTCTGATTTCCACTTTGTAAGCTATTTAACCAGATATGCTTAAGAATCTACGTGTGTTCAGTGCTACTGGTATAAAAGCTCTCCTTGTCTGATTTCTAGTTTTTGGCTAATCTTGGATCATAACTTTTGTCCAGTCGTGCTCATAGTTGAGGTGAAAACCCACCTTGGTAATAAAGTTCAGAAAGAGGAAGAACAACTCATTAAATGACGTGGAATCGAGTTTGAATCGAGAAAGACTCATTAAATGACGTGGAGGCCCGAGGTTGTGCTGGGGGTTGCGCCTGGTAGGCCTGGGGGATGCGCCTGTACTGTTCACGGAGGGTCATTTTTCTCCAGAGGATGCGCCGGGGGTGCGCCTGGTGGGCCTGGGGGATGCGCCTGGTCTCTCCATTTTGGCCAATTAGCTCCAGGGGATGCGCCTGGATGCGCCTGGATGCGCCTGTTCACAGCAACAAAATCTTGGTAGAAGACCTTCTTCCCATGCTTTACGATGTTGGGTCCTTTCACGAGGTTCTCCGCGCTTCATCTCCACTCCTCAAGTGTGTGCCTATGTCATCCTCCAAGTTTTCTCCATGATGTCACTCTCACCTAGCTTAGGATCCCTCTACCCATGGCTCAGAGAGCTAAAATCAGAAGAAAGGGGTTTGTATTTGATCCATCTGCTGCTTACTTGCGCTAATCATGTTGGCAATGGGACTCTTGAAAACGCCAATATTGCGCTAGAACAGATTCCAAGAAGAAATGGTATCAGAGTTGTTGCAATGCCAAACTCGGATTACAAGGAACTCCTGTAAACTAAAGCATATAAGTACTACTGAATAAACTAAAGCATATAAGTACTACTGAATACAAGGAGCTCATATAAAAGCATCTCCAAAAACAATGAACTAAAGCATATTGGTCAACGCAACATTAATCCTCTAGAATACTGAATACATTAACTTATGTCTGAAGACCATATGAGTACTAATATAGAACAGCAAGCGGCGGCCATAATTAAACATAAAGCTCTAGTTTTACAATAGCATAGAGAGCATTTTTTGTATTTCATCCGCTGATTTTCCATCTGCCATCATGGTTTGTAGAAGTGCAAACCTCCTCTCTCTGCACTTCTCCGCCATATCTTGACGTCTCTTTCTCGCTTCCTCCGTCTCTTCCATCCGCCTCTGTGCATCTTCCTTCCGGCTAACTTCCCACTTCATTTGCTCAAAGTTGAGCCTTTTTTCCTCAATGCTTACAAGGGCAGCAGCTTTAGCAGCTGCAGTTTCTTGAATTGTTTGCGCCAAGAAGTTGCGTGCGTGAGTTGGATTTTTGGTTGCACAAAGGCTGGGCTGCTCCTTCCTACGATCCTTTTTTGACTTCTTGGCATCACTATTTTCCACTCTAGCTTGCCGCTTGCTGCCAGCAACCAACAATGGGAAGCCTCCAAGTCAAGAATCGAACGTATTCATCCTCGTGTTCGTGGATTGTTGTTGCCTCTGTAGGTGGAGATTGTGGCTGCTCTGAATCCTCTTCATTGGTGAACAGCAGGGCATTGTATGTGATTGCATCCTCATTTGTATTTGGAGCTGTTTCATGATATCCCGAACTTCCTTCACTTGCATCTGCTGCATTTGGAAGCAGCTCATCAACACCGTTTGACTCTCTTCAAAATTTAACCTTAAAAGATATATGAACAGATTAGCAATAATGCCAGCCCAAGTAGCAGCAAATTTAGTAAACAGCAAGATAACCAAACAGCAAGACAAGCAAAACAGAAGAAAACCAAAACCTATTTGTACACACAGTTGAACCAAACATTTATCTGAATTTACACATCTAAATCTAGCTCTTGTTGATCCCAACAACATACAAACACAAATAAAAACAAATAACCACACGAATTTTAAAACTGACTTGTTCAAAGGAAACAAACAAAAATAAACAAGACCATTTCAGCAAGTTACCACAAATTACCAAAAATCACCATACATTACCACACATTACCACTCAGCATAAAAAAATAACACATTAGTTACCACATACAAAAATAACACATAAGTTACCACAAATTACCACTCAACAAAACCCAAACACCTAACCCAATAACATCATCAGTTAATACTAAAACAGATGCGTCAAATAGAAATCTCATACAGACAACACTTTTCATATGCTTATACTCAGTGAACATACCTAAGGACTTCATTGAGGTCCACTTCTGAAGTAATGCAGCCACTGTCGAAAACTGCAACAGGACTAACGTTTGGTCGCTCCCCAAACAGAGCATGCATTCGCTCATAGTGGGGGCACATGCTGTCCAACTTTGCCTGCACCGTGTGGATGTTGCGTTTCCTGTCTGCCTCAGTTACACCAAATCCAGTTGACGTGCTTCTCTCCCGAGCAAGCCTATACTTGTTCAAGTATGTACGCCATCGGTCGCCCATGGATTTGTGGTCTAAGGTATATTTACCTTTGAATCTATTGTTGATGAGTACAGCCAATTCCTTCCAAGCTTCAATTTTGCGAGGAGGAGCCACTCCAATCTCTGTCTTTCCAGATACGCCACAAACCTTAGCCATATTCTGAGGATCCTCTAGAAAATTAAGGATCATTGCATACTGCTCGCCACTGAACTTGGAGTTCTGCTGGGTGGACATGGTATGATTGAACTTGCAAAAAAAACGTTTATGCTAATATGTTAAGGTTTCAAATTACACAGAGTGGGAGACTGAAACTTCAAAACAAATACGTTTATGCTAATATCATACCAAATGTGGTTTAGATTATGCAGCGAATATTTCAGAATTGTATATGAGTAATAAATATTCCCAAATATTTAATATATTAATATTATATCTCGTTGTAGTACGTAATGTTAGGCGAGTTTTAGGAGTTTTAGTGCGGTTTAATAGGTAGTTATTAGGAGGGAGTTTTAGGAGTTGATAGAAGTAGGACTACAAACACTCAGAAGTTTAGGTGTGGGACCTTTACAAGTGTGACATTGGCTCACTATATCAGATATACTACTCCTATATGTTAAGGCAGGGGACATGATACAAGTAGGTACACCAACCTTAATATCAGTGCAGAGCTCTTCCGTGAAGTTGTCTGGAACCTGTCAATCAACAATGAACATTTCTTCAAATTAGAGCAGCCAGGTAATTTTGTCACTAGATTTTAAGCAAGTTTCCAGCCAGGTCAGTGACATTTCATTTTTTCATTTTTTCCAGTTACATCATCAGACATTAGTAAATTTACAATTAATCAATCTGAGCAAGCTATTCGTCTCAAGATAATTGAGCATAGACATGGCAGTGGTACTAACCTGTGCTTTATACATGCATTTAATGCCTGAATTTCTTTCTGTTGTCAAAGAGAGCATTAGTTCAATAAAATGTAGAAATTTGCAACAAATTCCAGCTTGGGGTTTAAGAAGAGAAATAGTGGTGCTTAAGGCAATTGTTGCAAAAGAAATCGTGATTGCAACAGCTTTTCTTTGTGTGTTTGTGCTCTAGGAGAATAAAGATAAGCTGGAGTTGAAGAATTGCAAAGATAATGAAGTTCAGCCACATATCATATAGACGAATTACGGATTCCTTTTGAAAATTAAATGACTAATAGTGTTAGCCTAAGGATAAATCATGGAATTAAAATAGTCAATTTCAATAGGTTTTTCCTGATTCATAAGAATCATGACATGAGCTGCTCTATGACTTCAAAAAAATTCACAAGTTTTCTGTAAGTTATTCACTCCATTTTAATCCTTAGCAAAATGTTAAACAACAAAGACATGCCCTTACTTTCGTTCCCAAAGCTGATGGATTCTGGGACAGCACTTTTTCTTTGAACTTCTTGTAAGTATCTGCAAGTATACATAACGAAGAAAAGTTCTACACTCACAAATCTTTGAGTCGCCCGTAGAAATTTAAAGTAGAGAAGAGTTATGGACCGTTTATACTATAAGAAATGGATAAAACTTGAAATGGATTCTTTCAAATAAAGAAATCCATCATTTAACACTCAATGAAAATGCATAATAAATTAAAGCTGCAGAATAAGCCATCTTACAATTTTGAAAGTTCCATTTTGAAACTACAAAAAACAAGGAAAATATGGAATACCAAAAGCATTTATAAAATAAAATTCCATCTGGAAACGTTAAACATTTTATTTGAAATCTTCTCATCTCATGACTGATATAAAAAAGTAACACGTCCTTTCTTTGCTACAGTTCCAATAGTTTGATATAGAAACTCATTGCAATTAGGTGCCGGAAGACAGCTCAAACCAACAATGCTGATAATAGGAACTCATGGAAAGAGAGCACAAAGTATATATCAGATTCTTTTATCAGATTCTTAACCAGAGCTACAGTATATATGCCTGCTAAAAAATAAGAGTAACTAAGAAAGCAAAACTACATATATGGATCTATTTAAAGCAACCAGCTTCACCTTCCTCAATTCTACTTGACTAATAGACGAATTAAGCATGCACTAAACGAAAAAGGTAATGCGGTTGAAAGGAAAGCTAGAAAAGGAGGCCACTTACGTTCCCAGAAAGCAATGATCCCAGTGATAAGACCTCCAAACTGTAACATAAGAATATTATTTTTAAGAGAGAAAACAAAAAGGCAATGACCTTATAAGCTTGAAAACAAAGCAATACACTTTATGGAAGCTTTTTTCAATCATTCTTTTAGCATGAAATGGAGACTTACTGGAAAAGGAAATATAGCATATAATTAGCAGCAACATAAACAGAAAGAGAGACAACATACAACATTTGGGTATTTGGTGATGGGGGCAGCAACTAGAGCGGCCGTATGGATCAAATGATAAAGAGATGCAGTTTGCCATACCTTCAAAAAACAAAGAAACAGAAAGTGGAAATCAACTAAACCAAGCAACAAAAAAAGGTCAATCATAATAGATAAATAGGAAAAACTGAAAACAAAACAACAAAAATTCAAAGCAATCATAGACATAAGAGGAACAAACGAAGAAAAGGTACATCTTTGTAAGTAGGGCCATGGGCACCGTATGCTCCCAATCCAACAGCCAATATTCCTGATATGAATGAAATGTTTGTGTTAAACGTAAGTCGGATTGAAAGCAAGAGGAAATGAAAGAGATTAACAAGCGATCTATATTACATCAAACATCAAGGTCAGGGAAAAGAGGGAAATCGGGAAAGAAGTTGATGGAGTACCAGAAACAGCAGCTACTTTGTGCCACACAGCAGCTACTCCGATTGGATCTCTGCTCGAAGAAACGATGGTGCCGATTTCTTCTGCGTTTCTCGCTCGAAGAAGGGCTCGAAGATGAGATGGTGCCGATTTCTTCTGCGTATGATGCTCGACGAAGGCTCGAAGATGAGATGGTGCTCGAAGATGGGATCGTTTCTAGCTCGAAGATGAGATGGGTCTCGCTCGAAGAAGGCCGAGAGTGAGTTAGGGCTCACGCTCAACGCGAATTACACAAAATCACTTTTACCTAAATCACCGTGAGGTCCGAGAATCGAGATGAATTACGAAGCAAGTCATGCGTGAATAACTTCTAGTGAAAACCAAGTAACTCACCTTTAAAAGTCAGTGTTTGAAGCACCCTAATAAATCTATCCCCACTTTCTCAAGTGGCATTTCTAATGACTTCCTTATCCGTCCCTGACGTATATGATTGTGTGAAGTTTGACGTGCAAAAAATAATATTATCAATATATTTTTTTAGAGCAAAATAGTTTAGTATTATTTCAAGAAAAATAATACAAGCTAAAAATATCCAAATAAAGAACAGTTAAAGATCTAAATATTGAGACCATAAGAGTAAAAACATCCAACAAAACATCTAAAAAGACATAAACAAATAAGCACGCATAAAGTGGTAGTAACTAGGGTGTAAACGAGCCGAGCCGAGCCCGAGCTCGGCAGGTTCGAGCTCGAGCTCGTGAAATTGGCTCGGCTCGAGCTCGGCTCGAGTTCGAACGAGCCCGAAATTGAGCTCGAGCTCGGCTCGAGACAGCTCGAGCTCGGCTCGACGGTTCGTGAAGCTCGAGCTCGTTAGGCTCGCGAGCTCGGCTAGGCTCGATTCGGCCCCAACGAGCTCGCGAGCTTGAGCTCGTTAGGCTCGCGAGCTCGTTAGGCTCGATTCGGCCCCAAACGAGCTCGCGAGCTCGTTAGGCTCGTGAGCTCGTTAGGCTCGCGAGCTCGTTAAGGCTCGCGAACCTTACGAGCCGAACTCGTCAGGCTCGAGCTCGGCTCGTATATTATTCGAGCCTCGAAAACGGTTCGAGCTCGAGTTCGAGGCTCGAAAAAGCTCAGCTCGACGGGTTCGTTGGAGCTCGAGCCGAGCTCGAACGGGCTCGATTCGCTTAATGTACCCTAGTAGTAACTCCAACAAGCGAAGCGAACCTCCGAATTAGCCATCATACAGTTTGATAAAACATATTTTTTCATAATAAAGTAATATAGATCCACGATCTCGACCAGGGCGAACCATCATAGCTGCTTAAGAGCTAATCGTCATCTCATCATGATCATGCAAAGAGAGGTAGATCTGCTAACTCAAGAGAAGCATGCGTCCAACCAACAAAAAACAATACTAGTCCGAAACACCATGAGAAGCAACCAAAAATTTAAAGAAAAAATCCAGAAAAAGAACCGAAAACCGCAAGAGGGAGTAGACAAGGTTGGTTCAAAGCCAAAAGCCAAGTCCACTCCCAAATCCGAAACTCACTACACCAAACGATGCAAGAAGTCCCCCTACCTCACCAAACATTGAATATAATTTAGTCCCTTAACTTTGATGTGTGTCCTATTTTAGTCTCATTTTAAGAATTCGTCCTATTTTAGTCTCTTAACTTTGGTTTTGTGTCCTATTAGTCCTGCCGTCACTCGTCAATTTATCCGTTAAATACGCCGTTTGATTATTGAAATGACAAAAATACCCATAACTTAATTTATAACTAAGTTTCTAAATTTCTAACAATTTCATCCCACGATATCTATTATCTCTTTTCTCATCCACTCTCTCGTCCTTTATCTTTTCTCAACCAACAACCCGGGAGGGTGGGGCTAGGAATTTCTAGGATTGAGTTCATTCAGACCCTAACCTCCCCCTCAAACCCTTCCTTCTACTCCTCTCACGAACGCTGACACCAGCGCCGAGGCCACCGCCATATCTACCGGGAGAGAGTAAAGTACCTACATTCACATCCTATATCTCGATGTCGAGATCTAAAGATGATCTACGAATTGAGCTTGACAACGTTGTAATTTTGATGCAAATCAAGGTCAAGTGGATCGACTATGCTGAAGTAGCGTCAACAGGAAGGTGGGTCATTTCTTGAGGCTCTAAATCTGCAAATTATACATAAGGTTTGACGAGGGTTTGGTGGTGACCTTACGGGTGGCGATAAGGCGGAATGGCTAGACTTGTGGCTGAAAGAATATCAATAAAAAACAACTCAACAATAAATTACTCGTAAACCGGATGAGAGAATAATTGAAGTTTAATCTCTATTTCTTGTAAATATGGTTCTTCTGAATCTTAATCAGAGACATTTTGAATGGATTTATACACAATAAATTGTTAACCCTTGGTATTCTCAAATAACGATGATGGTTGATTATTGTAGATTTTTTTTTCCTCATTAGCCGACACTACTTCAGGTGGGGTTATGATGAAGAAATGATTACGAAGAGATGGAGAGGGACTTATATGTATATTTATTAAAAGTTTAATGACCATAGTTTTATTGAATGTGTAATTAGACTATAATTGTAGGGGTGTTTACGTAAAGATCACTCATTTAACGGATAAATTAACGGTAGGACTTCAATAGGACACGGAACCAAAATTAAGAGACTAAACTAGAACGAAATCTTAAGATGAGACCAAAATAAGACACGCATCAAAGCTAATGGACTAAAAATGTACTTTTCTCATAATTTATTATATGAATGAATAATTTATTTTATTGTGTTAATTTTAAAGTTTATTTCTAGAATTGTCTATACATGCACAGGATACAGTGTCAAACTTAAAAAAGTTAAATACCAAAGTCAGACAGTACAACAATGTATGTATGCACCATATATTTTGTTTTACAGTATAAGGTAGTTACTTAATTTATTTATATTCTCATGCCTCTATTTAAGCTTGACATTCGACCTTTGATTATGTATTTAATTCAAATTTTACTATAAAGACTTTGTAAATATGTTTGGAAACTAGAAACACAGATTAATTTACCTAATACATTTACAGATTAATGATAATTAACGGTGATCAAATGTTCAGTAAGAATTTAAGCAGATAGAGTGATAATTAATTTGCAAATTGGTAGGTATGAGGATATATATATATATATATATATATATATATATATATATATATATATATTGATTGGGTATGAGGATATATATTAATCAAACCGGTCAGGTGAGTATATATATATATATATATATATATATATATATATATATATATATATATATATATATATTGATTGGGTATGAGGATATATATTAATCAAACCGGTCGGGTGAAGATTCGTGATCGGCTGAAGAACTGCACTAAACAATAGTTGTAACTTGTATCAGAGTCTCAGATCGATCTACTATGTTTCTAGGAGGGAAAAAAAGTCACTTTAAGATGCGCTTAAGCGCATTCTGAGTGCTTAAGAAAACAACTTATTTACAACTGTGTCATTTTCTTTCAAGAGAAACTTTTCATTCTTCTTCTTTGTGGCATCCCGACTTCCGTGGCTGGTTCTTCCGATGAAAATGAAATTTATTGAGCTGGTGATCTGATGTTGTTTAGGCGATGCACACGACGGAGATCTCCAGCGACGAGAAATAGAATGAATGCACGATCTCAATCAAATGATTATGGATCCTCCAATTTAGTTGATCTAGACTGGTTCGAATTGACTTTTCGCTTTTGTATTTGTTGTGTCCAATACTTTTGTAACTGGTTCGAATTGGTTCTTCTCAACCATGGCTATCGTCTTGATTTTGGCCATGTAGAGTATAACATAAATTCAATCGTGGAGGACCATGGCAGATGAGAGAGTGAAAGAGAGAGAGAGGGAGGGGGAGAGGGACGCTATTTTGGCTCAAACTCATTTATCTAACCCATTGAATCCAAGCCATCTTATCCCAATCACCATTCAATTTAGGTTTTAATTATATTTTTTGTTTTTAAATACATTACATTTAGTTTTCCGTTGATTAATGTTTATAATTGTTTTACATAGGATGAAAATGTAGACTGGATCAATGAAACTTATTCATTTAGCGTTTTAATTATAGTTTGTTAAGTTCTGTTAACTGCTTAAATTTATTTGGAAATAAGATAATTAATAAAAATAAATCATAAGAATAAATATTTTAAATTCCATCTATGAATTGTAAAGACCAAACTACAAAATAAGACGGACATAGACTTTCTTAATAATAGTCTTCTTTTATATATTGATAAAGATATTGCATAGGCCTTCAACATAGAAGCGTTTTGTTCTTTTTTTGATGAAAACAATATAGAAGAGTTGATTGATGATTTCAGAGATTTTAAGAAACATCTGTTAGATTTTGACCACTTCATATATGCACTTTTATTGTATGTCTAGATTTTTTTTATGGAGTATGTCTAGATTTTTAGTACTTTTGATATTTATTATTTTCTTTTAAGTCAAAATACTTACATTGAATTGCTTGGATCATATTACTTTAACTATGATAATATTTGATAATATTTGAATCAATCACAGCCACCCTGAAGAAAAATTTCTGACTTCGCCATTGATTATAGTTATACTTGGTAATCCATTGTAGAAAACTTGTGCTCCATCATAAGAATTTCATGATCTACTGTTTGAAATGTCATGATACTCCCAATATGAGAATCATGATCCAATGTTAAAAGAGTTGTGATCTTGGTAGGAAAGCCGTGATACCACTGTAGAAGATAGTAATCCCTCACTAGGAGAGTCGTGATCCCGCAATACAAGAGTAGTGATCTTGTAGTACGAGTTTCATAGTCTTGCAATTCATGATCCCCGTAATGAAATATCATGATCGTAGTATAAATTCCATAATTAATTCAGATGAATAGTAATAAAAAAAGACATCAAAACCTAAACGGAGTAAAAAAAGCATTAAAACATGACATATGAATCTTTTGTTTTTTGTCTTCTTTTTTTTCTTTTCATTGATATAACTATTTGAATTTTTTAATTTTGGAATAACTAAAATATATTTTTTTAGATAATAATGAAAAAGAAAATGGCATAATTGTAAATAAAACAAAAATTGATGCACTAATTAAAGCAACTCCAACAGCTTCTCTATTTTATTGCGATGCTCACTTTAGGAGAATTTTGAGGTTTTTTTTTGTCCAACAACTTCCCCATCTCATTCTCCAATCTGGGGAAGAAGGGGAAAAATGGGGATCATTTCCAAATTTTGGAGAGCCTCCCTAAATCAACTTTTTTCAAACATCTATTCTCTCTCATCTCTTTTGGCTATTTGTTATTGGTTTAAACATGTTTTCTCTCTCTCCTCTCTCTCATATATTCAAATAATTTATTAATTATTAACAAAGATATATAATATTTTATTGCTTTAATAAATGCATGATTCTCCAAAATTGGAAAGCTGTTGGAGTTGGAACAAAATTAATTTGGAGATGCTTTTGACCTAGAACATATTCTGCTATAACCTCCTCTTTTGCCGGCTCCAACGCCTCATCTCTCCATTCGTGAGTAACGACGGTGGCGATGGAAGATATGTGGAAGGAGAAGGATCCAGTGAGAGGTTGAAAGGAGTTGTAGAGTGAGAGGTTGAAGGAGGAAAAGGAGAATGAGAGGTTGAAGGAGGAGAGTGAAAGGAGATAGATTTGAGAGAGGAGAGAGAGTTTAGATCGAGAAATTTTGTCGATTTAAATTGGTGGGGGTGGCGGCTTACTTGCTACCAAATCCGCTACCCACCTAAAAAAATAGGCGATGGGAGCGATGTGGGTGCGAGTGGATAGCGAATTTAGAGTGTTTTTCACCATGGTAGCACCCTAGCCGCCACCAATTCCGCTACCCTCATACATGCAAGTACTATGAAAATCAGTAATATACTCTACATTAAGTACGGATATCACATTATACCCCTTCCGTGTGTTAAAATTTGTTCCATTTGATTTTGTTGTTCTAATGTCTGACTCGAATTTTAACAAAGATAAATGATGAAAATAATCAGAAAAAATATACTCCCTTTGTCCCATAATACAACTTTTTTTTTGTTAGTTTCACAGTATTTAATCTATTATTTATTGTTATAAATGTTTAAATATGTAAAGTTAAATGATTCACAGGTCTCTCATAATCTGCAATCTATATTTTCCAGATATATTTTTTTAGAATTTTTTTACAGATGATCCTAATAAAATTTTGGATCAAACATTGCAACTTGAAACATAAAAGTCAAATACCACAATTTTTATGGAAAGGAGGGAGTAGTATTTAGAAAAACTAGATTACAAATTTTAATAAACATGCGAATTATTTAATTTTCAATGTTTAAATAATCATTAAAAAATCATAAATTAAATGCTATGAAACTGTTAAAACAAATTAAAACAAATTAGAGAATATGTTACGGATGGATAGAGTATATATCGATCTAGATTTATTGAAAGACCAGAAATACATTAATGTTTATATATGTGTATGTATATATATTGTGGGAGATATAGTATGGCATATATATAGGAAACAAAAGGTAGTTATCTTGGTAGATACTTCATGTGATCTTGTGGTAAAAGAAAGGAAAGACCACATCCAAGGATGCATAGAGAGAAGCCAAAGATCAACTTTTTTGGTTTGTATGTAAATATGATAAGATATGTTGATGATTGAGGACCGGGCGGGCGGGCATTATTGAATTGAAAACACTGGACCATGCCCAACCATCGTGGAGCTAGGCCGGGAATGACCGGTTGGTCCTCGTAATTAAACCATCAGCTAGCTAGCGGCCGGTTGTGTACGTGTGCCAAACCCGAACGACACCGTCCTTGCCCTTTGGTCCTTCCACGTGTCCCTCACGTGGCATTCCTTCAACTAGCTCTATTAGGGTCCGTTCAGCGCACACATGGAAAAAATCTTCCAGAAATGATTCAAATTTGAATCACAACCGTTCCTACGTTTTTATTAGATTTTAGCTTAAAATTCACTTATTTTACATAATTGCCACTGATTTTTCACTTACACTGCACAGTTTTTGGGGAAGATACAAACAGGGAAAAAATTTCCGGAAATTAGTGCGAATCGAACCTTAGCGCGTTTCGTGTGAGAATCGATGGTATATACTCTCTCGTGCATGATTACGGTGTTTGACTTTGATATTTTAAATAACAGTGTTTGACTCAAAATTTTATTAAAATAAATAGTGAAAAAAAAAATTTAGAAAAAATATATTTAGAAAATTTATATTACAAATTATGATATCACATGTCTATGAACTCATTAAAATAAATCGTAAATTAAATACTGTGAAAATAACAAAAAAAACTGCAATCTTTATGGGACCGAGAGAGTATTAATTAAATATTCAAATGAAAAAATTTACAATTATAATTATCAAATTTAAGAAAAATCAATAAAATATATTCAAAAACTTAAAACCTCAAATTATGATATACATCAAATTTATCAAACTTTTTCAAAAGATAAAGAAAAAAATAATTAAATGTTGAAATCAAAATAAATATATTTAGAAACTTAAAAACTCAAATTAATGTATACATATAATTTATCAATATTTGTGTCAAAAAAAATGAAGAAAAAAATACTTAATTAAATACTAATAAACAAATAGTGCATTTTTAGGGATTCAAACTTGTATTTAAGGAATGAGACATTTTTCATAGCTAACATAAGACATAAATGAAACATCCATAAATTTATGGATAGATAGAGTGATTAGATATTTACTTTAGTGTTTATTAAACTTTATTAATTCATGGCCATGAATGGTAAGTAGAAGTTTGTAAATAGTAAGGTGTTTTTGCAACAACAAAAAAAGATGAAAAATGAAAGTTGTAGATGTAGTTGATTTTCTTAATGGAGGGATTAAGTCACGTCATATTGAAAAATTGAGGAACTAATTTTCAATGTTAAGGAGCTTATTTATGTTTAATTTAAGTTAAGAGACCAACTTATGTAAGTTGAAAAGTATAGGGACTGAAAATTCAATTAGACAAAAGGTAAAAACATGTGTAACCAAATTAAATAGTTAGGTAAGAATATCATGAGAGTTTATAGTTTTCTATGTACTATTAATTCATCACCCTCCATGTGGATGGATAATTAGCCTCGCTAGCTCACCCCCCATGTATGCCATGACATCCATTCCCTATATATATATATTTATGAGTAAACTCTGCCGGTAGTCCTGTAAATTTGGAGTTTGTCATATTTAGATATCGTTTTAAGAATTTACACTTTAGTCCTATAAGTTTCAATCGTGCCATTACTTTTTCCGTTAAAATCACCGTTAAGGTGGTAAAATTACCAAAATATCTTAGATATAATATTAAATTTAACACCAATCTCTTAGAATAGTTATAAATAAACCCTAACTATTCCTAAATGTACAAACACACCATTAAAGTTTATGAATAAACCCCAAACTTACAGGACTACCAGCGAAGTCTATTATTTAATACATAGATTAAGAAAGAAAAGTAAGGGCAAGCATCAGAAGAAACATAAACACGGAGAGATTCCCAAATTTTATCGTATTGAAATTAGGAATTTGAGATAATGTATAAGTTGGAGTACTACAAAACATGAGAGGATAAACTTTGAATTTTATCTCCACAACTTGCTCAAAATGGCTCCTTGAACCTACATCATTACTGGAAAAATCTTCTATACACACATTCACTTAGGCAAGTACACTTGAATAAGCTCAAAGACAAATTCATGAAAAGAAAATTATAACAATCAATTCAGTTTATAAATTTCAACAATCGAGACGTTAAAATAGCATGAACTCCTTCATAAAAAAAAAAAAAAAAAAGCATGAACTCTGACTTCAATCCTTCAATTTTGACGAAGCAGGTGGAGGGTAAAGAAGCAGGTGACACGTGGTAGGCGAAGCAAAATGGCTGAACTAGTTGCCCACCCGTTTGGGCAGCAACGTGACGTGGAAAAGAGCGACCACCGATGTTTGACGCGTGTCCAAGAGATCGGCGGCATTCCACCAACCGGGATCTTCCTAGCGCCCACAAGCAATGGCTCCGCCTCCGATCGAGGACAAGTGTCTCCAATCATGGACCAAGGAGGCAAAGAGTAGACGACCACCTTCCCCGTTCTTTTCCATGTCTCCTTCGAAGATCTTTTTGCAAATCACATTTTTACACTTTCAAACATTATTAGTTTGATGTGAAAAATAATACTCCTATCACATTGGATGAAAAGCTTTCATATTTCTCAAACAATGGATAAAATTAGTAGATATTCTACGTATTATTGAAGGTAGGAAGTAATTTCAACCTATCAATTTGTTTGAAGAAGATATTCACTTGCTTAAACTCATTTAGAAAGATTTAATATTAAGATATACTGAAATATAAATATGTCAAGGAGATTTTCGAATCAAAGAACTATTTTTCTAGAGTTTTGCTACGATGTATTTTCTAAATCTTCCTATAAAATCTTCATTCATTGTTATATATTGGTATATATGGATCTAACCCAATCAGGCAACCCGCGAGGCCCAAATCCGTGTAAAAGTTACTCAATTCTCATAAGTCAACCATTAATTTAATAAGACAACTCCCTATTATGGAAGAGGAACTAACTCCCATTAATCCACCATTAATGCTTTACAATTTATACCTTATAACTCTTTTATATAAAGACCACGATATTTATCATACAAGTATCTTCTACAGAATCAATATTCTCCTACAGGAGACACGACCCTCGAACCTTGGTAACACTGAAATGTTATCATATATCATCTTTAATTTATTGTTTTTCCTAATCATCATCTAATTGTCTTCTTTTCATGTTTTATCACATCATTTACCTCATCAGTAAAGAGAAAATGTAGGGACATTTTTA
The DNA here is from genome assembly GCA_024586325.1 of Stellera chamaejasme. Taxonomy (NCBI): domain Eukaryota; kingdom Viridiplantae; phylum Streptophyta; class Magnoliopsida; order Malvales; family Thymelaeaceae; genus Stellera; species Stellera chamaejasme. The sequence goes on along the minus strand of CM044982.1, from coordinate 2,406,180 downwards.
GTGACTTGTGGCATTTCCATTTCTCTATGGCTTAAACCTTATTTGTTGAACAACTTTAATTTTATCAAAAGGAAGGTTCTCGGAAGGGTGGGTTACTAGTTCCTCTTTGAGATGGATTTTGTGTCCTTTGCAGGTAGCGATTTGGTGATTTGGTTGGTGGTCAACAACCTACTCAGTGGAGGCAAAAGTTGATGCTTCCTAATAGTGAATCGGCGGGATCAACGCATGGTGGCTGGTACATCTATGGTCACTAACAAAGGTAAAGAAATTGTTGTTGAATCTTTTGCTAGTTTGACAGTCCTAACGATGATTCCACCTCTGGGCGTCATTCTGACAGTTTCATTGGACGATAATGATTGTTGTGACTCTAATGAATGAGATGATATGGTGACGCGTCGTGCGGGGCAACTTGGTAATGCTGCTCATGATGTTCGTTTCAATTCCATTATGAACCATGGGGTGCGCCTCCGACATCGTCGTCTAATGAGATAGTCTTGTAGGATCCTGGAGAATTAAAAGGGAAAAGAGGGGTGAGCGGCAATGTTCGATCAAAGATTACTGTTGTGAACGACGGGGATGCTTTGCCCGTTGTGTCCAATTTGCTAACTTCTGGTGTGGTAATACCAGTACATATACTGCACCCTACATCCCAAAAAATACAGTATGTATTCATTTTCAGGTTGCCAACATGCTTCGTGTGAAGGAGACTTTTAACACTACCTTATTACCCTAAATTCTCATTTCCACCTAAAAGTTTATTATTGAATGTTTTATATGCCAATTTTACTTTGTGAATTAACTCAAAGCTTTTAACATTCTTTAACCTTTGTACTCATTTAAATGTATTGGGTTTTTGTTCAAAAAATGTGTCGGATTTTATGTAACAGAGGAAGTACATAATATACAATTTTCCAATAGTGCATGTTAGACAAAAAATGACAACAATTTTTGGTACATTAATATCAAAATACAGTCTCTCTCTATCTGTAACACTTTTTAATGAAGGAAAGATAATCTTTACTAAAAATAACATACACAAATATACTCCACCGTCCGCCACGCCACAAATTGTAGTGTTTAATTTTATTGTTTCAAAATTCAATATTTGACTCAAATTTTAACAAAGGTAAATATTGAAAAAATATTCATAAAAAAATATATTTAGAACACTACGTGGAGGAGAGGGCGATTACTGCAGCCCTCAATGCAGTTGGCCCATGGTAGCTACTGCGGCGAGGGCCACAGTAAATGCTGTGGTAAAAACGGCCGCAGTTTACCCTAAAAAATGAAGGAGAAGATGGAGAGAAATGAACGAGAAGATGAAGAAAATGATGATGCGACGAAAAGAATAAAGTGAGTAAACCCTAAAAAATAGGTTTACCGCTGCCTTACTGCGACCAAGGCCGCAGTAAACATTTAATGCCCATTAACTTATCATTTACTACGCCTATTGGGCTTACTGCTGCCCAAACTGCAGTAAGGGTCGCAGTAAAAAATGGTTTCCCCGCATATTGGAAAATTTATATTTCAAACTATGATACATATGAGAATTTTGATTTTTAATGTCTATACATCCATGAAAAAAATCATAGATTAAATATTGTGAAACCGTCAAAACAAATGATACAATCTTTTGCAGACGGATGAAGTACTTGTTTAGCAAAACGTCGACTAATGGAATAAAACACTAACACGTACAATAATTCTTTGAATTCAAGCCTTTACCATCTTCATCCCCATCCCTTACCCCCAACGTATATTAGAAAACACTAACACAATGGAGATCAACACTTGTATTAATTATAAAATTTGGATAGTTTTTCCAACGTCGGCCATTATTTCACTACATGAATTAATCAATCGGTATAGATATGATAACGACTCATGTTCTTACGTTACGGTAACATTGAAACATGTCACCGACTATATATGTCTGTACGTGATTTTAATCAGCAACTCAATTAAGTCCACAAACACAAGATATATGCATGCGTGAAGCTAAAGCCTTTTAATTTGGGATCATTACCATACTACTAGCCTTTTAATTTGCAAGAATATATATATATATATATATATATATATATATATATAGAATTTGTTTATCTTTGTATTTAACCAATTAATGAATTTGTTTATTTCCCCCTTATTTTAAGTTCTAATTTCAAGTTTGTTCAATAAATCCTTTAATTAACCACCCATTATCATTGTTTTTGTAAGGAAGATGTGTATAACGGAAGGAGGAAAGTTCTTACAGAGGAAGAAGGAAAGTAATCTTTGTAAAAAGAATTTCTTCACTTATACAAGAAAGCAGAGCTGCAGGAGCTAAGTCCAGAAGAATGGAGCACTTGGCAGGAGGCAAAGATTCGCTACCTCAAAGAACAAAGAAATGTGACAAAGGATCTCAAGCAAAAATCCAGGATGAAGTGGGCAGTAGAAGGTGGTGAGAACAGTTCTTTTTTCCATGCCATGATAAAAGGGAGAAAAATCAGAAATACTTTGAAAGGGTTGCTCATCAATGGCAATTGGGTTGAGGATCCGACGCTAATTAAAGAAGCATTTTTGAATTTCTACAAAAAGCAGTTCAAAGAACCAGTGGTGGACAGACATTAGTTTATCAGCCACAGATTCAGGAAATTAAGTGAAACACAAATGTTGTCTCTCGAAGCGCCTATCTTAGAGGAAGAGATTAAGAAAACAGTTTGGCTCTGTGGGGGAGGAAAAGCACCAGGACCCGACAGGTTTAACTTCAATTTCATCAAAGCACACTAGGAGGTCCTCAAGGCGGATATCATAGCAGCAGTCCACAAGTTTGAAACAACAAGGAGATTTGAGGCAGGATGTATTTCCTCATTTATTGCGATGATCCCAAAGGTCAAAGATCAACTTCTGATTACCGACCCATCAGTCTTATTTACAAAATAGTGGCGAAATTGTTAACTGAAAGACTAAAGGGGGTCTTGGAGGGTCTAATTGGGGAAACTCAAACAACTTTCATTGAAGAAAGACAGATAACGGATGAGATTCTCGTGGTAAATGAGTTGGTCTCCTGGGCAAAAAGGGAGAAAAGACAAGTGCTTCTTCTAAAGGTGGGTTTTGCTAAAGCATACGACAACATCAGTTGGCAATTCTTGGATTCCATACTTCAACAGATAAACTTTGGATCCAAGTGGAGGAACTGGATGACAGGATGTCTAGGATCGGCAAGAGTCTCCGTCTTGGTAAATGGCAGCCCAACTTCGGAATGCAACATGGAAAGGGGCCTTCGACAGCGAGACCTGCTTTCTCCATTTCTCTTCATTTTAGCAGCCGAGGTGTTGAACCTGATGACGGAGGAGGCAGTTAGCCAAGAGCTGTTCCGGCCCGTTCAAGTGGGAAGGGACGACGTCAAACTTTATCATCTTCAGTTCGCAGAAGATGCCATTTTTTGTGCCGAATGGTTGGTTGATAACGTAAAATCCTTGATGAGTATCCTGCAGTGCTTCAAAATGACGTTGGGCCTCAAGATCAGTTTGGAAAAGAGCAGTCTTTGGAGTGGGGGTTGTTATAGAAGAGGTGATAGCCCTAGCGAGGGCCGTGAGGTGTTTCGTAGCAGCCCTCGCGAGGGCCGTGGGGTGTTTAGTAGCAGCCCTTGTTGATTTTAGGATCGTCTTTAACATGCTTCTCATGTTCGCATTCAATAATACCGAAGAAAGGATTAAGGATGTGTACCTTTCTTCTGGATGCAGCTTAAGAATCTTAGAGATTCTTGCTCCTTGCTGATGTAGAAGACTCGGCTTGGGGAACACCTTTAGGGCGGATTGGAGAGGATTTGTCTCCAAGGTGAGTTCCACTCACAATGCTCCTAGAATGCCTTCTAGTTTGGAAGAGGAAGTATGAGGAGAGAAGAGAGAACCAATGCTGGTTGAGGGATGAGAATAATGGCGCATCCTCCCTCTATTTATAGAGGAGGATGGGCTGCCAATGAGAGGGCACAATGCCTCCTCATTTGCGAAGTAACATGTCTCTAGGACCAAGGGCTGCAACCAATGCCCCTTGGTCCATGAGACATGTTTCATGTCTTTTGCCTTTTCAATTAAGTAATTAATTAGAAAAAGGAATAAATAAATAATTGTGTCTAATAGGAAATTAATTAACTAATTAATTAATTATCCAAATATGGTGAAGAGGCAAGGGAGGTGACCCATGTCCCTTGCACATTCGGCCATGGGACATGAGACATGTCCCTTTGTCAGAATGGTGCAAGGCATGGGTGCACCCCCTGCCTAGAGGCACCTAGGGCAAAGAGGCACTCACACCCCTAGGCCCATGGCCGAATGGGTGTAAGGCCACCTTAGGGTGCCCTTTCGGCACCCAAGGGTGCTACGCACCCTTCGGCCTAAGCCGAAGGTGTGCTTGGCCCTCTTCGACACCTTTTCACCAATTTACGCACCTTTCCGTCAAGAGACACGTCTCTTCGCCAAAAGGTGCCTAGACACATTTATACCAAACTCACATAGAGCTAGTCCAAGACATATTAAATCATCCATTGAGCTCCTTGAGCTCATATTAGCTCACTAAGAGCAGATACACATCTCTCTAGCTCAAACACTCAGATTGAGCTGAGTTGAGCTGTGCCTAGCTACTTTAGCTAGCCTAGGGCATCTTGGTGCGCAAGAATTCCAACAGCCCTCCCTTTCACTTACCCAGGGCTGCCAGTGAGTTTGAACATGAACCATCGGAAAAGCTGGGACTCGATAGTGGAAAACATGGAGAAGAGATTGTCGACTTGGAAGACAAACTCATTATCAATAGGTGGTCGCTTAACTTTGATCAATTCAGTTCTTGAAAGCTTACCCATGTATCATTTTCGGTGTTCCGTGCCTCAGTTATGGTGGTGAAAAAGATTGAAACCTTGAGAAATAAATTTTTCCGGGGGGCTTCAGGGGAGGGGAAGAAATTAATTTTGGCTAGGATTCAATGGTTGATCGGTGATAGTGAAGAAGGAGGGTTGTGTGTGGGTAGCTTAAGGGGAAAAATTCTGGCACTCTTAGAAAAATGGAAGTGGATGTTGTTACACGAAGCATATAGGTTATGGGTGAAGGTGGTGGCTAGCATGAACGGGGGAACGCCGGGTTCATTACATCTAGAAACGGGTTCAGGGGTTGGAGTGTGTGGAAGGATATTCTCAAGGCAGATGAGGAGGTAGAGAGTCTGGGGAGTGAGTTTAAAAATCACTTCAGCAAAGCAGTGGGAAAGGGTGATGAGACGAAGTTCTGGAAGGATGAGTGGTTGGGCGGGGGTGCTTTGAAACATAGATTTAGAAGTGTTTGAGATGGATCTGAATCCTTGATGTACGGTGTTAGAGAAGATTAGGTGGGTGAGAGATGATTGGGGTTGAGATTGGAGCTGGAGGAGGCCGTTGAGGGGAAGAACGGAGGGTGAATTCCAACAACTTCTTCTTGTGCTACAGGTTTTCAAACCGAAGGACTCCAAGAACACACAAAGATGGAAACTGGCAACCAATGACCTTTTCACTGTTCGTTGCATGTCCCAGGCGATTACTGCTAAGCTCGCCATAGGTGACGACACCTCAACGCGATGGTGCAATAAAGTCCTGAAGAATGTGAACGTCTTCATTTGGCGAGCTACTAGACGCTACATCCCGGCTAGAGATCAGTTGTTGTAGTGTGGAGTGGACTTAGATTCGAATGTGTGTCTCCAATGCGGTTGAGACCCCGAATCATGTCTTAGTCCGCTGCTCCCTTTCCATGGAAATCAGGCACACAGTTGCTTCCTGGTGCAATACGGATGTCAACCGCCTTCTGGATCTTGTTGATATTCTGGATGGTGATTTTATCTCCCAGGTCCCTTTAAAGGTAACTCAGGTGTGGCAAACAATTGCCTATACTACTGCGTGGTCCCTTTAGAAAGCGCGCAACAACTTGGTCATGGAGAACATCCAATGGAAAGCTTCCGGCATCTTCGAGAATATCCAGGTGATGTCTTTCCTCTGGATCACTAGTAGGTGTCACTTTACGGGCTTGACATGAGGGGATTGGCTTATTGCTCCTTTGTTGAAAGCAGTAGAGGGTGTGCGGTAATGTTTCTGAGTCTAGTTTTGTTGGACGGCCACGCCTGTGGCTTGGTATTTGGTTCTTTGCTGCAGGGTTGTATGCAACTGTATTTGGTTTCAGCAAGAGACGGTTTGTAATTATCCTCCTTATTTTTTTAGTGAGTGACGCCTTTGCCTGGACCCCTAACTAATGGGCACCTCGCTTTGGCTCCCTTCAACTTGTTTGATGTTCTTTAATTAATAAATTAGGGGTTTCAAACTTAACATTTTTCGGGTGAACAACGGACTTTTTTGCTCCTCCTTCACATGAGTAGGACCGCGTGATTCACCATTTTCTACGCATACCTCAAGCGAATAGGACCAAAGTGAATTTAGTTGTTCACGTGAGTAGCCCCTCGTTATTCACCCGAAGTTGTGCGCTGCGCACGACAGTCCGCATATAGTTTCGCACAAAGTTGTGCACGACACACAAATTTGCGCACAAATAAGTGTATAATATAATTGACACACTTCCATTTTATGTTGATCTAACTAGGTAGTGACGTCGATCTAACTAGGTAGCCGATCTAACAAGATAGTGATGTCAATCTAAACAACTCATCATACTTATCAATCAAGTATGTATATCGATCTAACAAGGTAGTCATGTCGATCTAATAAGATAGTGATGTCGATCTAAACAACTCATCATGCTGATCTATTATCAGTGCTGATCAATCAATTATGTATGTTGATCTAACAAGGTAGTGATGTCGATCTAACTAGGTAATGATGTCAATCTAAACAACTCATCATGCTGATCTATTGTCAATGCTGATCAATCAAGTATGTATGTCGATCTAACAAGGTAGTGATGTCGATCTAACTAGGTAGTGATGTCGATCTAACTAGGTAGTGATGTCGATCTAAACAACTCATCATGTTGATCACCATTTTATGCTGATCAATCAAGTATGTATGTCGATCTAACAAGGTAGTGATGTCGATCTAACAAGGTAGTGATGTCGATCTAACTAGGTAGTGATGTCGATCTAAAAAACTCATCATGTTGATCAATCAAGTATATATGTCGATCTAATAAGGTAGTGATGTCAATCTAACTAGATAATGATGTCGATCTAAACAACTCTCCATGGTGATCACCATTTTATGTTGATCAATTAAGTATGTATGTCAATCTAACAAGGTAGTGATGTCGCTCTAACTAGGTAGTGATGTCGATCTAAGCAACTCATCATGCTGATCACCATTTTATGTTGATCATTCAAGTATGTATGTCTGATCTAATAAGGTAGTAATGTCGATCTAACTAGGTAATGATGTCAATCTAAAAAACTCATCACGCTGATCACCATTTTATGCTGATCAATCAAGTATGTATGTCGATATAACAAGGTAGTCATGTGGATCTTACAAGGTTGTGATGTCGATCTAAACAACTCATCACGCTGATCACCATTTTATGCTGATCAATCAAGTATGTATGTCGATCTAACAAGGTAGTCATGTGGATCTGACAAGGTTGTGAATCTTGTGATGTTGATCTAACTAGGTAGTCATGTCGATCTAACAAGATAGTGATGTCGATCTAACTAGGTAGTCATGTCGATCTAACTAGGTAGTCATGTCGATCTAACAAGATAGTGATGTCGATCTAAACAACTCATCATGCTGATCACCATTTTATGCTAATCAATCAAGTAGGTAGAAGAACAACATCAAAGTTATTTTGAACGTCGATGGATCACGAATATTTGCGCGGCACATGACAGTCCACACATAGTCTCACACAACGTTGTGTGCGACACACAGCTGTGCGCACAAATATAATATACACACTTCCAGTAAACGCACAGTGAAGCGCATAAAGATGAAAAAAGGTAAGAGAAAATAGGCGGGAAAAGGATGGGTGCGCGCGCGAAATTCACGCCCCAGTCCCTTCAATTTCACAGGCTCCTCAAATTTTGGCCCTCTTATTCACTATTTTAAGTTTGAAACCCCCTAATTATGTTTTTTGCTGTTCAAAAAAAAATGTGTATAACGGAACCGCAAGCATTGAAATACTTTTCTTTATTTACTCATATATATGTGTGTGTGTTTTATTTATTAAGATTAATATATAAAGATACGCATTCTTTCTAGAAGATTTTTAAAATGATCCCTTCAACAAACGATCGACTTTGTTATGCAAACTAATATGCATTATGACATAAGACACCGCCTTGTCAATGACATAAATCCAATTTAATTAAATATATGATTTTTTTATAAATTAGATAAAATAAATATACAATATTCAAGACCAATATACATTTAATTAATTTTAAAAATAAATTTCAAACTTACAATCACATAAATTACTTAATCCATAAGATTAAGCCTAAAATATCTTAAATAGAACAATCCACTAAATTAAGTAGTTATCTAAGTGATTAAAAATTTAGAATTCATTTTCTTCTTCTTCTTCATTTTATCAAAAAAAGGGAAAAAAATAAAAAGAATTCATTCTTCATTAAAGTAAATATACTAAATATCAAATAAGTAGTTGATTAGTTTGAACTTAAATCATTTATAAGGCAATGACTGTTTTAATTTCGAGTAACTATTAGAATCTTGAGAGAATTTGTTTTAAAAAAAGAATAATACTCCATATATATGGGGACGAAAAGAACAAGAGCCTTAAAGCCTTCCTGGATTAGGGTAGAGTTTGGCAATTGGGCTTGGAGTGAAGAGGCGGGGAATGGGGGGTTAGTGAAAGCGCAACGGTCATATTTGAGGAGAAAGTTGGTGGGGAGGGGCAAAGACGTCATTGCGCAGTGACTATATATCGAATCGCACGTAGTTCAAAGGAGGCGTTTTTCCCTCTCGCTCGCAGTCTTGCTCATATCCTGCTCAACTTTCTAGGGTTCTTACGGATTCATCTTCATTCTTCACTCTCTCCAGCAGTGTACAGGTTAGAAAACACCGAAGCATGTCTACAAATCTCACTGTTTGGATAATTTAGCCTCTTGATTTGATTGGTGTTCGACATGGATGTAGATCGATCGCTCAATCAGTTTCGAAGTAGTTGTTTCATAATCCGATTAATCATTCTTATTATTCATCCTTCATTGGACCCAGTTGGATGTTCAATTCTACTGGGTATGTTAAATTGCTTCCTGATGTGAAAATTTTGACTTTCAGGGACGGGGCCTTTTTAAAGAATGGATCAGAGGAACTGTAACGAAGATATGCTCGATTCTAAGACTGGAAGTACCCTTTCTGAAGTTGAGAAATCCACAGTACTCTCTATGTCTCATTTACAGAAACAAGGCAACCGCAATTCGGATCTTGAGATAGCAACTCAGACCCCTGAGAAAATCACGGAAAGTTTATATAACAAGTCCAAGGAGAAGGAACTAAATCTACCCGAGAAGTGAGAATGTTTGATCTCTTTGTTGTAGGAGCTTACTTGACCTTTTTTTCTCTCCTCCTTCATTAATGTTTGGTCTCTTTTTAGACACAAGACGTTGCTGGGTCTGTTTGATTGCATGACTTATTCCATGAGGCTTCTCAGTCTGTGCAAAAGGCCAACTACGTTCCTAAACATTTGTTCTCAAGTTGAAGTCCTGAGGAAGAGGTATACAAATAGTTCGTGGACAGGAAATTATTTCCACCTAACCCACCCTTTCCCTCTTTCTATCGTATCTAATGCTTTTCTATTTGTATTCCATTTAGAAAACTATCTTACATGGATCTTGCACGTATGAAGTATGCTCTTCCCGAGGCTTTGGAAATCAATAAAATTATTGTGCATGACCTGAAAACTTTACAGATGCGGCCAGAATTGAAAATCAGTTTGCTTCTCAATGTGGTAGAAGGCCATCAAGAGCAATCAGATTATAAAGCCTTGCACAAAGCTTTTGCTGCAAAACTTATGGATATTGCTATTGAGTATCCTGAGGTATTATTTCAGTTTCATGTTGCACCCATTAATAACATGCCAATTTCATTTTAGTATCTTGTGATAGTCTTTGTGATCCTGTAGATGTCTTTGATAGGATAAAGTAGAACTACTGAGTTTGCATCCTGCGACCTATACATTTTGCTGCGATTTTTTCTTCTTCTAAGTTAGAAAATCAATTCGCATTTAAATAACTTGAACTTGATGGTTTGGCTTAAGACATCTGTATCCTTTACATTACAGCTCATACAGCTTTAGATACAACTGTATCACAATTTGAACTGACAATTATGCCTTTTTATGGTTACAAGGATATTCCGTTGGCAAATTTACCAGAGCCTTTTAACCAAAACTCTAAAACCATACGTGGTGATAAGTCGGTTAACAGTCCAGAGGCTGCATTGCTTGAGCCTGCAAGCAAATTAAGTCTGGAGTTACCTGGGGATCCGGTTCAGAGAGATTCCATAGACTTATCGCACCCAGAAGCTCCTCAACTTGATCAAGCAGAATCATCCTTCCAGGGTCCTTCTCTTTCTAGATACTTCTCTAAAAAAGTTGATTCTGATGAAGATGCAAACAAATTGCTAGTAGCATCTCCAAAATCTACATCAAATGCTTCATCTGTCAGACTAAACAAACAACATACTGAACCTGAGCTTGTGGAAGAGTTCCTTGATATGGGTAATGAACCTGTTATTTGTACAAAGCTTGATATTCAAAACAAGCATGTGAAGGAGTCGCAAGATGCAGATTCTCAACCTAATATCAGCAATTCTCCACTGCAAATGAAGAGCCCCATCACTGCCGTTCAGAGCCCTGCGCTGGGAATTGCATCTTCAGATATTTTGATGACAGAAACCCCTGTACAGATTCCACCAAAGAGATCAGTTTCTAGCTGTGATGAAAAGCTCAAGGGTGTCACTAGGCTCACACCATACAGTATGTCAGCAAAACGGTCTTTGGTCTTCTCTCACGGGGAAGGTGAAGTGTCAATGTCATCCGAGTTGCAATCCTGCAGAATTCAAAATGATTGCACGAGCAAGACTCCAATGACAGAGGGATTTACTTTGGAGGAGAGTGTTGGCTGCCATCATTTGGTAGACCGAAATGTAAGGTTGTTTGTTTTATCTGTTTTGAATATTTATTCTTCAATGCTTCTTGTTATTGAATTTACTTTTCCTGATCAATCTTAGCATGTTGTGTGATGTTTATCAAATCTAGTGATGCTGTTTAGAATCCATATACATGGTTTATCTGAATCGATTTGCATTCTTTGATATTGTAACCCGTCATTTGCACAAGACACACTTCACAGAAACATCTGTGTCATGTCATTCACGTTTCTGTTGATTCTAATTGAAGATTCTGTTTTGAACTTGGGTTTCTCCTTGATTCAGGTAAACATGGGCGGTGACCCTGTGACTGATGAATGCAAGAGGAGTTCTTACCTTTCTGAGCTAGTACCAATTATTCACCAGATATTCCTGTCTGTCAACCGTGCTGCTATTACACAAGAGGAACTTGTGCACAAAATCCTTGTTGATAGCGTTCACATAGTTGAGAGAAGTATGCACCAACTTTTTTTGTTCCTTTTTTTTTTTGCCCTTTCTGATTCTGCAAATTCATGACCTTTTACTCCGTGTTACTTTTGTCACTGCCAGGAGAGGTTGAGGTACATATTGAGCTTCTTGAGAAGATGCTTCCTGATTGGCTTTGTAAGAGGTCAGCACCCTTTGGAGGATTTCTTTACTAGTGAGTACCTCTCCCTCCATCTCTTTTGTGGTTCTTAGTTCTCAAGCATAGGATGCTGAATGTAGTTATGGTTCAATTTGAGAGCATCGTTAGCATTTTGGTATTAGACATTGTAAATGCTATCCAACGGTATCATCATATGCTTCTCAGTAAACCTCTCTAATGTTACTACTATGTTAGTGTCAGGAACGGAAGGTATTCTTCTTTATTTTGGCAGTTGAACATGCATTTTCATCCCATTGTAACATGGAGGTTTTGTTCCTTGGAACAGCATAAAGAAAGCAGAAGCTTTGAGCTGGATTCAAGCGCGGCTAGTCGGTACATAAAACTGCAGAAATTGCTCTCATGATGTGTTGGAGCAGAGCAGGTGTCAATGTGTGTCATGCCTCCGTCCGTCGTGTTGGTTGGTGTGCTGACTCGCCATTGCGAAAATGTCACATTCTTCTATGCTGAGATTAACGTTGAATTATGAACTGGTATGTATGTAGTCTTGGATATTACCAGTAGTAGTCTGTAAATACGCGACGTCTCATGCCTTTTTGTCATCGCCAGTGTATTTTGGCCCAAGGATTTGGCTCTCCGAAGTCCAAAAAAGTTGCCTTTTATTTTGTTCCTCCCTTTTTATTTCGGGGTCAACGATCGACATTCCTCCAAAATGTAAGATTGAAAAGCCTTGGGATGTTGATTATCATACTTTGATTTTTGTTTTATACTCCCTTCATCCTTAAAATGTTGTCAACTCTCTTTTTCAAATTTCAGATATTTAATTTATTATTTTTTTCATGAATATTTATACATATATAATTAAATAATTCATATAAGTATCATATCCAACGGTATCATCAATTATCTTTTCATATAAGTAAACTTTACTTTTAGTCCCTTATGTTTTCAATTTGTCATTTCATATCTCATTTTAAGAATTTGCATCATCTGAGTCACTTAGATTTGATTTTTATCCCTTACCTTTCCGTTAAACTAGGAGTGTAAGCGAGCCGAGCCCGAACCTCATTAGTTCGAGCTCGAGTTCGAGTTCGTGAGAGTCAGCTCGAGTTCGAGTTCGTTCGAGCCGAGCTCGAAAATAATGGTTCGAGCTCGGCTCGTCTAATGTTCGAGCTCGGCTCGATAGTTCGAGAGCTCGAAAAATTTAAGTACTCAATTAATTAAAATAGAAAAAAAGAAGGACTAAGTTATAAATTTTCCCAAACTCATCATCTTTCTTAGGTTCGTGGCTCGTGAAGCTCGGTTCGTTTAATTTGGTTCGATTGTTCGAGCTCGAAGCGGCTCGCAAATGGCTCGATTCGTTTTACACCCTAGCTCGAATTGGCTCGCGAATTAACTCGAGCCGAACCTTAAAGGTTCGAGCTCGGCTCGTTTTACTACTCGAATCAAAATTTCAGCTCGAGCTTGGGTTCGTGGCGCTCGTGAAGCTCAGCTCGTTTAATGTGGTTCGAGCTCGAACTGACTCGCGAACGGCTCGGTTCGTTTTACACCCCTACGTTAAACCGTTAAGTTAATTAATTTACCAAATTCTTAACTTTCAACTCACCCCCTAATTTTATAAAATTTTAACCAAATAGTTTAACTTTACCATAAACACCATCCATCCACTTTCTTTATTTTTTTCCTTTCACAAAAAATTATCAAGAAGAACAAAATATTGTTTTACTTTCTTTATGAAATTTCAGGTAAATTTATTATAATAACAACAAAATAAAAATTTATTACTATGAGAGAGCAAAATTAAATAACAGTAATAATGTTGTGTGTAGAAATTAAAAAACGCAAATGGAAAAGGTTAAGGGTTAGAGGGAGAAACGTACGTGCAAGAGTCGCCGACGTTGCCACCGCACTGGTGGAAGGACATGACGGCCTGAGGCCGTGCTTCTTGGCCATGTTGAGCAGCTCGGTGTAGCCGCCCCAATTGTAGACCCCCGGCGAGTCTCTCTCCACTAGTCCCCACCAAACATCCATCATAATACCCTTCACTCCCGCGCTCTTCAGCGCCTGAAGACTCGCGTTCATGGCCTTCCTCCGTTTCACCGTGTTCCCCGCCGTCACGCTGTCAAGTGGCATCATTACGAACACCGTCACGAACGCGCTACCCATCGCTTCTTCCTCATCCGCCGCCGTCAACGGCGCCTCCAAGGTGAAGGCCTGGCACGCCGCCGACAAATCCGCTCGCATGGCGGGCAACGCCGGCGACCGGCACCTAGGACTCAGCGGCGGAGACAACATCGGCGCCGTAACCTCCCCTCCATCCAGCTTCTACTGTTCGTAGCAGACGTTCGGTACAGGAGACCTGCAGACGGCGGACGTGCTCACCGAAGCCGGAGATCTCGGATCCGAGCTCGATTCCATTCCGATAGGCGGTCCGGCGGTTCGATTGTTGGCTTATTAAGATAAATATATGAAAAAGTTTGAAAAATGAAATTAGAAAGTCATGATTATAAATTATGCATATAAATTATTAAAAAATTTATTACTTGAAAAAAAATATTAAATACGGCAAAACATGAAAAACTAAGTGCACACTTTTTTTTCTTCCTGTTTTTGATGTAGGCAAAGTGGACACTTAAAGTGAGGGAGGTTCTATCATTTTAATCACCGTATCAATCCCCTGATCCTGCACCAAACATCCAAATTCATTATAGGCTAAACATTACTTGAGTCGGGCATTTCCGGATTCCGGTGCAACCAAGGAGATGTTTTTGTGAATAGGTTGTTCAGCTTCAACAATTTCATGGTGAGAATGTAAATCAATAAATGTTATACTTCGTGATCGCAGTGGATTGTAATCTGGGCTTATTTCAGAAACAATTACTATGATCATACGCTCAGATAAACGTCGAGTAGATGAACCGCAAGTTGCTGCTTATCGCAAGAACATCCTGTGAAAGCCTTGAGAAGTTGAAGAAAATCCACGCTCACGCTCTGGTTTCTGGACTGCTTCCACTTCAACAATCTTTGGCTTGCGAATTTGTCGACAGTTACGCTCGCTTCGGCCGCCCACAAGATTCCACCAAAGTGTTCCATCACATTCGCCACCCGGATGCTGTTTCTTGGACATGTCTGATAAATCTCTGTGTCCGCACCAAAAATCACACTCAAGCTGTTTTCCTGTTTTCGCAGCTGATAAGTTCCGGTTTGAGACCCGATAGCTACTCCATCGTCGCCGCGTTGTGTGCTTGCGGACGGGGGCCCAGCCTCCGCTGTGGGAAGAGCGTTCATGGCATGGTATTCAGACTTCATCTCTGTTCCCACCGCATCGTTGGCAATGCTGTTATTGGCATGTACGGTCGAAATGGTGAGATGGGTGCTGCTCGACTTGCGTTCCAACTGATGGATGTCAAGGATGTCGCGTCGTGGAACAGTTTGCTGAATGCCTTCGTCCGCTGCAATGATTTGGAAGCGGCACGTCATGTGTTCGATAAAATGCCCCAAAGGAACGAGATATCGTGGAACGCTATGATAAATGGTTGCGTACAGGGGAAGGCGCCTATCTTGGCTTTTCAACTTTTCCAGGAAATGAGAGTGCAAGGGAAGGTTCGGCCGTCAACGATCACGATGGTGGCCCTTCTTGCAGGCTGTGCCGATATCGGAGCTCTTGCTCTTGGCCTTTCCGTTCACTGTTATATTATCAAAAGCAATAACCAAAGCAGCAATCTTGCTTGTGCAACCTTGAGTAACGCTTTGATAGACATGTACTCGAAATCCGGAAGCTTGGAAGTTGCTACCAAGATATTTAGGGGAATGGGTGTACGGGATGTGTTCTCATGGACTAGTATTGTGAATGCTTATTCTTATCACGGGAAGGCAGATGAAGCGTTGGAGGTTTTCTCTTCTATGTTGAAGTCTGCTGTCCGTCCAAATGAAGTGACCTTTCTGTCTGCTCTATCAGCTTGTAGCCATGCAGGGTTGATTGCTGAGGGGCAGCGACTGTTCAGTGACATGGTGGAATGTTATGGTATGAGACCTAGGATAGAGCACTACGGGTGCATGGTAGATCTTCTTGGCCGAGCAGGGCTTCTGGAGGAAGTGAAATCTTTGATTGAAGGGATGCCTGTGTCCGCTGATGCTGTCATTTGGAGAGCATTTCTTAATGTCTGTCTGTTGCATGGGAAGTTTGATTTAGCAGAGGTTGCAGGGAAGAGGGTATTTGAGTTGGAGCCTGAGGATGATGGGGCTTACATGCTGTTGTGGAATGCTTATTCAGCGGCAAACAGACAGGAAGAAGCATTGAAGATGAGGAAGTTGATGAGAAAGCACAAGCTGCAGAAAAATCCTGGATGCAGCTGGGTTGAGGTTGATGGCATTGTCCAAGAATTCCTTGCAGTAGATAAACCACATCATTTTGGCAAACAATTGCTTTGGATTCTTCAAAGATTCAATCAACCAGTTGAACTTGATGCTTTGTTCTCATGAGCAGCAGGAGAGTAAGATTCTGATGCCGGTTGTTGATTCAGACAGGATTAATATAACAAATTTGCTTACAGTTTGTTATATTACCCCTGCTCGTTGCTTTGACAAATTGTTCACAGTTGATGCAAGATATGGGCAAACGTGTGTCTAACCATTCGCCAGGAGGAACCTTTCTGGACAGGCACTAGTACACCTGTGGGAGAACAGCTGCTTTGCTTTAGTATAATCATGACACACTTTGTAGGAACAAGGACGGTACTAACTTCGACTTCTGGTAATACATATCATGTCAACATCAGGTCGGGAATCCTTTTTTCAGTTTACATACACAGATCAACTCCGCATTACATGATAACAAAACCATTTCGCACCCGTTGGCTCTTTTGTTTGGAAAAAGCAAGCCACGTTAAGACCGTCAAGTTGGAAAACCCCAAATTCTCAACATATCAAGGAGTTACTTTAGACTCTAATATCATGAGGTCTCTCTACCTATTGTCAGTTGGTTTTAGGTATGACGCTTTAAAAACACGTGCATACAATATGAATCCCATTGGCTTCTCATTGTAAAAGCGACATTAAGACCAAGGAAGAAGGCAAACCCTCTACTCGTTGCTCAAAGTAGTCTTCAACAAATACTTGTCAATCAACCTGCTCAATTTGAAATTCCCCAATTCTTGTGTGTTCCATCGGTAGAGGGGCCAGCAAAACTGTATTTCCAAGCGAACTAACAACTATTTTGATCCTGCGACAGTAATTGAAATATCAGTAGTTATGGACTATTTTGATCCAAAAGGGACTATCATACACAACATGCTGCAGAATACCAAGTTATATCAAAGGAGAATAAATCCAATATCAGAGTTTAAAGTTCAAACCATCTATTCAGCCTGTCATGCAATTTAGAGAGAAAAAATATATATGCAAGTTAAACATGCAACTCCTTAAATTTTAGCCGGATTCTGAACTTGTTTACCCCAACTAGTTGGTATTAAGGCTCGGTTGTTGTTCTAAACTTGTTTATAGCAAGTTACAATATGAACAGCCTTGCCCATAGCATTTCCTCTTAAAGAGGTGGCATGTTGGAAACTTCAGAAGGCAGGAAAACTGATATAGAAATGTTAGAATATGTTAAATTAGTACACAATTTACTCTTTTATTCTCCTTAATTGTTACTGTATTTACTTTATTTACTAGGGGTAAGTATCTGTGATATATTAGGTAGATTATCAGTAGATTATTCCATAATCCTTGTAATTAGGAAAGCTAGATTAGTTTCCTAGATTAGATTCCTAGAATCAGGGATTTAGATCTCTCCTTTCCTTCTCTTGCTGAACACTATTCTGTATATATATTTAGGGCCAAAGGCCAAGATAAATCAAGGCCATGATGGCATCCATCAGAAGAAACTGGTAAATCGGAATGAGAGGAAAGTTGTGTGATTTATTTAATGTTGGCGCCTGAAGAGTGAGTATTGGTTAGCCATCCTAATGAGCTAGCTGGTTCAAGAATTCTAGCTAAGATCTCTGAATCATGTAGCCACCTTGTTTACTTATCACAAATTGTACACTGAAAGTTCAGAGAAGAACTCATATTCTCTCTGTCCTCTATTAGATTTTAATGGTTGGCAGTTGTTACGACTGAACTTTACTAAAAAATTTCTAATTGGGAGGTGATGCACGAATGCATACAAGACTCTGATTAGCAAGGTCTTGGTTTGAGTTTTATAAATGGAAGAAAAAGCTTTGACAGAGCTTCCCCATAAAAGGGGTCTGATGCGGCTCAATCCAAATTAGTCAGGGCCCAAAGTGGCTTCCGCAGACCAGAGGTAATGCGCCAAAAGTACACAGGACCATTGTAAATTATTGAGTTGAGCTGTCTATTATTGGTGCACTAGGTCATGGACATCATATAGTTCTTCCCCCTTATCCCATCTACTGCTATTGCTGGCAATGCACTATGTCAGAAGAATTATATTGCTTATCATATCTCAGTTAGAATTTTGTCTCCTGTTAGTACTAGGATTCCTATCTCTATTAGTATTATGTTTTCAATCTCTTCTAGTATTGTAAGTTCTCTTATTATATAAAGGGCAGGGGTATTGTGAATTACGCACACCCTGAATTTATTCTATAAACAAATTTGACACACTATAATGATCTTTTCTTTTTTTTCTTCTAATAAATTTGTCTTGTGAGTTCCGTTGATTGATCTCCAAACACATGCTCTAACCATTTTGATATATTAGAACTGATGTTAGAACTACTCTTTAGTGGCGCAAAAAAGAGCCAAATATTTAAATTGCTAGAACTACTGGCACCGAGATAAAGCTCTAACAGATGAGTATAACCTTAGTTCAGCCGCCTACTGTAACTTCTCCCTCCACCAGCAACAAATAGCCAAAGATACCAGAATGTTAACCAAGCATGTAGATGGGAATGAAATTATGTCTCTACATATGGTACTGGTGATGCAAGTGGCAATTTTTCTAAATAGTGTACATGATTCGTAGGATACCTTTGTGTGGCCGGAAAACTTCATTACCGAATCTTCCTAGACCTTCCCGTATAGAGCTAGTACCCGCAGCTACCATGTTCTTCATGTCAGTCATGTCAATCGTTTTAAAGGCAGGCTTAAATTGTGAAAATTTCACAGTGGCTTCATTTTGCAAGACAGATAGGTGTTGTGCAACTCTATTCTGCCAGCTGTTTCTGTCTTTTGCTACAGGGTCTGTTGAGACAGGACCGATTGATCCCCGAGGAGTAAGCACACTAGTCTTTGTCGCTGTAAAAACTAATTGAATATAAAATTGTAAATTCCTCCAGTCAGGCCAACCATGCGCCAAGCACAAAACATGACCAAATGAAGGTGCAACTACAGAAAATGGCTACTCATACCTAAAAAAGAGACAGAAGAATAATAACACAGACTGTAGAGACAAAAC
This sequence comes from Stellera chamaejasme, assembly GCA_024586325.1. NCBI lineage: Eukaryota > Viridiplantae > Streptophyta > Magnoliopsida > Malvales > Thymelaeaceae > Stellera > Stellera chamaejasme. The sequence continues at coordinate 2,387,070 of CM044982.1, read as the reverse complement.
ATACCATTGTAAGGAATTGCAAAGAGGCCATTCATAGGAAGACCAATACCAACACCAGCTAGTGTGAAGCCAACGCTAAACCCAGCACCACAGCCAGCCCCAACATAACCAATTACCTCAGGACCAAAACCAGGGCCCCAGCCAACTCCACATCCAATGCCAATTCCCATGCCCCAAAAGGCACCATATGTTGGATGCACAGGGTTCCATCTCTCATATCGCCTGAATATCCCTTTTATGATCATTTGAACCTGATGCCAAACAAAAGCAATGAAGGATAAAGTCCATCGCTAAAACATTTGACATGCATAGTAAGTAGTAACCAGTCACTGGAAGAAGCTATTTGAAGTTAAGGCAGTCCAATGTAACATGGAATCATGCAAACCTTAATTTCATATTAGTATACATTGCTTACACCAATCCCATCCCCACCTGGCATATTGGAAGTTTTAAACCAAGAATCATCGCGACAATTTTACTTCACATTGCGACGAAGAAATCGAATTCGTTCACCAAGACTATGGAAAGACCCCCCCTATAGATCAGACACGGGCATATAAATCTGCTGCTTTCTACCATTTCATTTCCGGCGGAAGAAACGAAATGGAACAATTGAAGTAGTGAACCAGGAAAGCAGGAGAGAGAAAGAATGACAACAAATTACCATGAATCGGTTATCCTCTTCTTCTTCCTTCGTCTCCTTCCGTCATTTCTTCATGGTACTCCTGTTGCTGGCCGCAAAGGGAGAGAAAAATATGAACCAACCATAAAAGAATGAGGCAGAAAGGACTTAAAAAACCTTAAACTATTTAAGTTATCTCGTTTTGACCACTCATCTATTGAATGGGCTGATAAAGCCCTTTAAATATTGAAACTGCAACAAAGCAGCCATTCACTGTTAGTTAGACGGAATATTCGTTAAAAATTGCTTAGTAACAGAAACGTGGATGCTAATCTGGCAAAATAGGCTATTTTAAGTTGTGCTGGAGAGCTTTTAAGGATTTGGGGGAAATCGATAGTTTAGGGTTTCACATTCTCTTCTTGTTTCCAATTCTGGGATAGCAGCATGCATCATTCTAAATTGGAGCAAGAATCGCAACCGGCTGGAGCAGATTGGCGAAGTCAGAAGTTTTGCGAAGGTAGGTAATGGATTCCACCATCATGTCGAGTTGTTAGCTCAATACGTAAGTTGAGTTTGTTTCTTTAAATTTGATTTTAACTTGTATCAGCAGATCGATTATGGTGAAAGGAAGTTCAATAGCAGCAAATAGTGAGTCGAGCGTGGGTTTAGGGAGCAAGGGCATATCACGTTGGAGCAAGATTGTCGATGGTAATTGGATGAGGGCGTGCTCTGTTTCTGTAAGAGATGAGCTGCAATTCAGACTGCTTGGACGTGGAGAAATCCAAACCGACGCTTCTGCAACTTTGTTCATCAATTGGTAATTCATGCTCGTATATGCGCTGGCCTTTATCTTGTTAAAGACACGACGAGAGAGCAGGGACTGAAAGCTTTGGCATGTCTATTTCCAATTTCAGTAGCTAATCTGAACAAATAATTTTCAATTACACAAGGACAAATGAAATGTCTTTAATTACATCTAGTAATTTTTACCAATTTGTAAATTTGTTGAGAATTGGCAGATTTTAGGATGAATGCAGAATTTTCTTTAATCCTTCTCTTCTGAGCTACTGCTATTCTGGGTTTCAATCACTTTCACTGTTGAAGGATGAGTTTTTATTGATTGTGTTGTATGTTGATGAACAGGGGAATAGCTGTAATTTCTTTAGGTGGATTGATCCGGAGCAGTCTGGTGAACAAAAAGAAATGGAAATCAAGAAGATGCGTTCTGAGAATTTGTTTTTGAAGAAAGAGAATGTGTGGTTGAAGCAAGTATTGGGTAAGCATAACATTGGAGCAGATGATGGATTGAGAGAGATACTTTTATAAAGCATGAAGTGAGCTCAGTTGTGGAGGGGCAATGCTCATGTGCTAGTAGCAAAGGTTGTAGGTTTGAATGTCTTGGAATTGGCTAGCAGTACTAGGATTTGTAGGACTTGGTCTGGTATGGGGGTATGCTGCAACTTTGAGTTGCTAGATGTTTGAAAATGTATGTGGGTAGGAGTAGGGACAACAGCTGGTACCCTTGGTGCCATTATCTTGTAATTGCAATGATGAATATATTTTGTAGCAGCAACAGCTTTTGGGCTGATTACTTGCAGCAGCTTACAAAAAGACAATGAATATTTATAGCATTAATCTAGAATACAAGAGCATTGGAGGGCGAATTGATTCGCTGACTTCTCACATACAAGAGCAAAGGAGCAAATCGAAAACAAATTACCTCGCCTTTCACATTTCACGTACGGTAGCCCGCCTGAATAGCTTGCCCTTTTTTTTTCTTTTCAACGACTGCCCTCCTTACCCTTTAACGCCCAGCTAATTCCACGTCGAAGCTCCGTCTTCCACGTAAGCGTTTTTTCCCCTTAATGACTAATATGGGCAGAACTTCTAAGTTAAAGGGCTTTATCGGCCCATTCAATAGATGAGTGCCCAGACTGAGACAACTTAAATAGTTTAAGGATTTTCAAGTCCTTTTTTCCAAAGAATGACGAACGACGATTCCTACTTTCTCGTAGAGTTTGGGCAGAAAAAGACTGGTGCAGGAGGAGGGGAATTGAGCTATACCGAAAATGTCAACTAGATATCTCAGGTTTGATGTTTTGAAAAGTAAAGGAGAAATTGTGAGAGGAAAAGAAAAAGGTAATGTTTAATTTATAAAAGTTTGTCAAAAAAAAAGTTCCAAGTTTATCCTTTTTTTTAATCATCCAAGTTTATTTTTAATGAACACAACCTATCCCAATATGATAGTGGGATTATAGGGTTTTAATTGTTAAATTTTTAAGGTAAGGTGGTGAAACTAATTTCAGTTATAGTATAAAGATATGTCATTAATAACTTTCAATATTAATTTTGTAGGTCAAATGACATATGTTTAAAGTTGTTGTAAACATACATATATATCTTATACTTTAGCAAAAATTTAATGGGACAATTGCACCCCATGCTAGGTCCACCCTTGTAGAAAATGAGGATGAGTTTGTAACTTTAAGAGTAAGAAGTTTTTTTAAAAAGACAAATAGTCAATTTGTCAGGGACAAACAAGATAAAAAAAAAGTTCTTTATCATCAAATAATTGGTTCATTTGTTTTTGTAGTTTTATAACATTTAATCTTTGATTTTTTATGAATATTTAAAAATTTAAAGTTAAATAATTTATATGGTTTTCATAAATCATAATTGGCAACATATCTTTTTTCAAAAAAAATTAGAATTCTTTTTCACTATTTATCTTTCATATGTGTATCATAATTTGGAACATTTAAAGTCCATTTTTCTATGACAAACAATAAAAAAATGTGTAATTTCAAGCGTCTTATATAAAGGTAATATTGAAAGGGTTCCGAGGTTCCGCTAGGGGTGTTGAACGAATCGGGCCGAGCCGATTCTTTGGCTCGTATAATTAACGAGTCGAGCTCGAACATGAATGGTTCGGCTCGATAGGCTCGACGAGCCTTATCGAGCCTAGTGTGAAATTACATATATACCCATGTTTATTTATCGAGCCTAACGAGCTCGCGAGCTCGTTTTGGGGCCGATTCGAATCGAGCTTCACGAACCTTCGAGCCGAGCTCGAGCTCGAATTTTCGGGCTCGTTCGAACTCGAGCTTCACGAGCTCGAGCTCGAACTTGCTAGGCTCGGGCTCGGCTCGGCTCGAACTCACCCCTAGGTTCCGCCCATCAATATTCCCACCCCCCCTCTCTCTTATTCATTTTATGGGTATTTATCAAATATTCCATGGGGTTTATTTGACCAGCGCAGCACCCCAGGCCGTCATCACCGTCGGAACAGAGCCCAGCCACGTCGACCGACTAAAAACGCGAGCAGCCTTCACCCCGAGAAAAGGAGGTCCATTCACCTCTCCAACGCCGGAATCATCTTCTCCGGCCTCCGGCGAGTCTAACCCTATAATCCTGCTGCAAAACGGCGCCGAAACGCCCCTGGTCCGAAAGCTCCGGCGACGCTCGAAGCTTTCTCGGTGATTCGCGAACTGCCTCCCTCCAGCCGCACCGAGGCCGCCGCACGCTTCTCCAATCTCCGACGAGCCCTTCCGGCCTGGACCACCGCATCCCGCCACCGTTTGCCGTGAAACCGACCCCCTGGCCGCCGGAATGGGCTCGCCGAAATTCCGGATTCGCGAACCAGGGAAGAGGGCGACGTGGCCTCTCCTGGTTTAATACAAACCCGGTACAACTCCTCTTCCGTCCTTCATCTTTTTTATTTTTTCTGTTTTAGTCACTAACGTTTCTGTTTTGTCTTGTTTCAGGTTAACAAGTTTTAAAGTTTTATTTTGTTACAAACAGGCCACTAACAGAGTTCTTTTTTGTTTCCTTTATTTTATTTGTATATATATATATATATATTGCTAATAATTTTCACACTAACAATTTTTGTTTTATTTTGGATTATTCATTTTTTCCTTCTTTCTTTCTTTTCTCATGTTTTCTTTTTCTCATTAATTATTATTCTTGGTTATCATTATTATCTCTTTTCTTTTGTTTTGTTTTCTTTTTTCTTTAACTTCCTTTTTTAGGTATTTTATGAATGACTTCTCCATGAGAGTTCAACTTGGGTTTTTTGAACCCATCAGAAAAGGCAACAAAAAATACCGAAGCATCGAGGCAAGTGGACCGTCCTCAACTCCAAGCAATTCGACCGCTATCTTCAACAATAAATCGAGGCAACTTGACCGTCTCCAACATCCAGGCAATTCGACCGCCGCTTCACCGATTTGACAGGTACGCATTCTAACCCCGACTCTCCCAGTCCAACGGGAGCGAACTACGTGGGCTTTGATCCCGATTCAAACGGATACGTAGGCAGCTTGGAAGCCCATAATCCAGGCCCAAGTCCAATTAACTAAAATTAACCCTTTGTTTGAAAATAAGAAAATTAATCATTTTGCATTAATTAATTTATGGGAATCGGCTTTCATTTTGTTTTAAGATTTATTTTCAGACAAATTGGGTGCCTAACACCTTCCCAATTTGTACCCAATCCCCGGACTTAAAATCTTTGGTTTTCGCAGAATTGCCTTTTCTGAAATTCGGAGTCAAAAGTTGGGTTTTTCCTTAATTTCCCATTTTCTAAAAAATAAAGGTGGCGACTCCTTTGTTTTCCCCAAAATCGGCGGAAAAGACCCCGACGAGCGGCCCTCCCGCTCACAGTGGCGACTCCGCTGGGGACCATTTCAAAATGTTTTGAAAATAAGAGGATTGAATGCTGAAAATATTTTTTAAAATATTATGAAAGCCGATTATGTGTGTAATATTTGTTGATTGCAAAGCATGGTGATTGATAACATGGTGATTGACATATGTGTGCTCTGCATCACGGATATCTTGTTCATTTGTGTGTACATTAACCTAGGTAGTGAGCCCTGGAGACCATGTTGCATAAGAAAGTTGGTCCTCCCAACATGACTATGCACTGGTCCCAACTCCACAGCGCTTGAAGGTCGTAAAGTACCGTTTGACCAATGGGTGCTCCTCGCACCCAGAGGGAGGTATATGCACACCTAGTTGTTGGAGAACCTTTGACCAACCCATTCTCACCCTCATGTACATAGTGACTTTAGAACTGAACTTTAGGTACCTATTATTCACGGTGTATTGCATATCTCGGTGTTTGCTATATGTTTGCCTTGCACGGTGTATTGACACAGGTTCCGCCCATCAATATTCCCACCCCCCCTCTCTCTTATTCATTTTATGGGTACGTATTTATCAAATATTCCATGGGGTTTATTTGACCCCCGTATATTGTGATTTCGTTGAAATCTCCCAGAGGTTTCACGTAATATTTACTTTGCCCATTTGACCGCTAAAGCAGTGCTTTGACATTTAATTGTTTAGGGTTAATGTTCAGGTTTCACATTAAACTTTGTAACCCTAACAATTTAGCCTTAAACATTAAATTCATACACTTTAACCACCTCCCTCCCTCCCACACCTGGCCCACCACACCTGCCGCTACAAAAGGCCACCGTTGACCAACTTTACTTCCGTCTTCACTTGTCCCCAAGCTCGTGACCGAGTTTTGATAGTTCAAATCTCGCCAAATCACAACACTGCAACATGCCTCCCTTTCCACCCTTCGCTCACAGCCGCCCATAGGAACCATCGTGAAGCAGGACCATGAATTCAAGCTTCCACAAACTCAAGTCAATCTAGGCAGTTGTGGTGGGATTCAGTGGGTGGAGCGGGGTAAAGCGGGTGGACAGGAGACGGACTGAGCTAGCACTGGTGGCTAGCCGACAAGGTGGGTTTTGGTCTGGTGATAGTCTCTCGGGGCTAGGTTGTGAGAGGGGTTAAAATGTTCACTTATAAAGTTGTTTGGGTTAAATTGTTGAATGTAGAAACTTGGAGTAGTAAATAACCCAAATATTTAACAATGGAATTAAGGGAAGATAGGTTTGAGGGGGGGATTGCAAATTTTTTGAAACCTTGGGGCGATTTTCTATGAATTCTCAAAATATGGGAGTAAATTGATGATTATGTCAAATATCGAGGGTGTTTCCCCATTTAAAAAAATTTAACCTTCAATCTGATTCAGAGCATTTCGGGATTGCTTTATTGTCTCATTTTATGATCGTGTTAGATCCCTGTAGTGGTCTATAATTGGATAAAGATTACCCAAATTTAGCTGCAGTTTCATTGCTGCTGTATCTTCTAATCACCCTAAATTTGGGGGACCATTTTTTTCCCACGGCAATTGGAGGCTGCTCAAATCCATCACCAGAATCACAACAGGAATGGCTTGCAGACTTTTGCTGCAATTTTCGAGGGACGATTATAAATACGTAGTTAATTTGTCATCTGTTTTCGCTTTCACGAACGAGAAAAAAAATCCCTACTTTTCATTCCTGAATTTTGTAACTTTCTCTGAGGATCATTCAATGAGGCTCTTTTGAATATTATTACAAAATCTCTGGTAAGTTTAAAATGCCTTATTTGTTTCCCAAGAATAACAGTATTTGCTCTTCCTTTCCTGGGTTTTTTCCCCTATGTTTATAATTTAGGTCACGACAATGTCATTGCTATGAACTTTCAATCATTCAGGTTGTTGTGATGTGTAGTATTATTTTAAAATTTTGTATTTTTTTTCTTTTCAAAATCATATTTAATTAGCTTTTGAAACGGGGTTTAAATAGTTATGAATTCGTGACTTTGTTCTAGGCACTTGTTTACCAGCCCTACGAATGAAAATTCAGTTTTGCAATCTACAATTTGAATCATGATATATCATGTGGCATGGTGATGCTCATTTCGATTTGTTAGAAACTGATGATCTATATTCAAGTGGTTATATATAATGTAGTATAAATTATAATAAATGAGTAACGAAGTGAATGTAATTGCTTTGTTTTATTGATTTTGTTCCAATCAAAGAATTTAGACCATGTTTCTTTGGGTAACTTAAAGTTAGTCTTGTACTAGAATGGCTTTCTCTACGGTTTTCCCGGAACCCGGAGCTGCCAGCCCTCTCCGACACCGATTGCGGATGGTTTGGAGATGCTTGCGTCGATATTGTTCTGTTGTTGTCCCGATTCCCTCGTTCCCCGCGCGATTTGGTTATGGCCATCGCTTTCAGCTTGTTGAATCGTTGTACTCGATTGGTGGCGGCTCCCTCGATCTCCCTCTTTCGTTGTGATCCGCCGGCGACTTTCGCAGGCCGTCGAACCCATGCCTATTGCGATCGAATCCGGCTCGGAGATGAAGCCCTATTTTGATCTCATAAGGTTGAAGCTCCCACGTCGTCCTCGGCGCTCTGGCAACTCGAGGCTTCGCCCTCGTTCGTCGAAACGTTGTCGCGTTTCTCATCTGGTCCGCAATGGGCGGAGATGAAATCTTAGCCAGACTCGCTCCCGATTTGGCTTGGAGGCGCCGATCCCGTTGCTAGAGCACCGGAGCTTGCGAGTTTCGGACCTTTGCGGACACCCAAGGCTGGCCTGCCGCACCGACCCTTTTCTGCTCCATTTTCGTTTTCTTCTGCGGGTTGGTGGTTTCGATGTTGCTGCTACGAGTCAATTGTCTTCCTGTTTGGAAGGCTCAATCTTTGTGATTATGGATCGTATTTTTTTTCTGTGGCCAAGATTGATCTGTTTTATATCGTGACTCGACGGGGTAGGTGTGAGTTGGATTATTGGTATTTTTGGACAAGGGTGGGGCTGCACGATGTCCCGAAAAATGAAGGTTAGTACGGCAGGGCGGAGCAATGTCTCGCCCTGACTATAGGGATGATGAATTTGGTCAGGGTGGACGGGGTTGTGGATCGTTCTTGTCCGTTGGTGCCCGGGGCTTGAGTGCCGAAGTGATCCCAACTGGTGAGATGTGGTTGAAGGGCTGGTGGTTGTGGGTGCATCTGTGGTTCCTCTTTCGCTGGTGGGAGTCATCTCCGAGCTTTGTGATCGTTGTCCGTGCAAGGTTGAGACATCGCTTAGTTCGCAATTTTGTTTGGGAACTTATTAAATGTATGTGCATGTCCTGAGGATGTTGTATACAGGCACATCTTTGAAACCCCTGGGTGGATTAGTGTCGCTCACTAGTGGGTTCTCCCAGGGTTTGTGGCTCTTCGGCGTGTTGTGCAGTCTTCTTGTTTTGTCTCAGCTAGTTGGTTGCTTCAGACGTTGTCCTTATGGGGGCGTCATTACTATCATTTATCTCTCTGTTCTTTAGTTCCTTTATGTTCTTTCATGTTACTTTTCGTGACGTTTTTCTTCAGTACTTTAGGATTCTACTTTTGTTCGAACTGTCTTATAGCCTTAAGCTATTTGGTTCCTAGCCTCAGTTATGAGGTTAAGAGCGTTGTTATCATTCAGGGTTGTGTCCCTATTTAGGTTGTTCTCAGCATTAGCCACTTGATATTAAATGAAATCATTCCCCATAAAAAAACTTAAAGTTAGTCGTACATAGAAGTATTACACTTACTGACTTGGAGCATCTACAATAATGCTAGCCAATTTTTAGTTAAATTGTAGCCAAAATGACAAAAGAAACTATATTAGCTAGTGAGTTTAACATTGTTATTGCAACAATGCTTGCTATTACAGCTAGTGACATTTATTATTGATTTTAAATCAATCATATTTATTATATAGTTAGCAATAAAATCTCTTTTCTCATTCTCAAATTTGGAGAGCCAAATAGCTAAAGCTATTATGGCTAGTGTGATAGCTAATGTTGTTGGATCAAAGATTGATTTGTCTACTTTTCATATTTTTGTTAGTTATCTTTGACTTAGGAGCTTAATAGCTAGCATTAGATACTCTTACATCCTCCAATCATATACTCTATATACATGCTTTCTCCTTTTATTGGGTAGCAATTTGAAAATTTCAACTAAATGAAAGTTAATAAAGCATGTTCTAGATATTTTTGGTTTGATTGGTTTTGCAATAAATAAATGTGTTTTATTTGCAATATCCACTGAATTTTTTCTTTTATATTTGGAAGCTAACATTGCATGGATAAAAATACAGTCTTAAGAGGTAAAAAAAGAATTATCTCTTAATAAACAAAAAAATGAAAAACTTTAAAGTAACTCAGACTATAAAATTGAAAAAAATGACATTGATACATAAAAAGAATGAAACTTCAAAAGAATGAAACTAAGAGGTAACAAATGAATTATTCTTAACAAAAAAAGAAATAAATGAAAATTGTTAAAGTGGCTAAAACCATAAGTTTGGTAATGTTTGGTATCAATCCGTAAAAAGAATGAATCTTATAAGTAAAAAATGAACTATATCTTAACATACGAAAAAAAACCTTTAAAGTACCCAAAATCATAAGACTTGAAACATTGAAATCATAAGTTTGGTAATATTTGGTATCAATCCGTAAAAAGAATGTATATTATATGTAAAAAATGAACTATACCTTAACATGCAAAAAAAAAACAACTTTAAAGTACCCAAAATCATAAGACTTGAAACATTTTGTATCGAGATGTAGAAAAAAGAAATTAAGAGGTAAAAAGGAATTATCCCATAACATTAAAAAAAAGGTGAAAATCTTAAAAGTGGTCAGAATCATGAAAAATATACACCTTCAGCTACTCACTTTAATCTTTATACCAATCAAACACAACAATTATTATAAACGGAAGAAGTATTTTCAAATTAATTATTAGAATTTTTTTTTCATTGTAAGAATTGTTTTCTTAGTAAAATTTAGGCCAAATTACTTATTACTCCCCTAAACTGTGTTAACTCGCTCACTTTAGTCTTTGAACTGAAATTTGTTCTCACTTAGTCCCTGAACTATGAAAATCCTAACACTTTAGTCCTTCGACTCAGTAACTCGGCACCGGTGAGCTTAACATCGTCAATTACTTAACGGTTTAGGGTTATATTTGTATAAATTTAAAGTTTTGAAGGCATGAGAAGATAATAAAATGGAGGGAAAGTGGTGACGACAATAATAGTAAGGTAGTAGGGTAGTATGAACGAAGAAATGTTGTTGGGGACAAGAGTATTTTTGATAGATCTAACAAGTTAAGGGTGTTTAAGTATAGATTGTAAAAAAAATAGGACCATAATAGATTTTTTTTCTAAGGTCAACTAACATTGATATGGTCAAAGGGGTAAAGTGATTAATGTTGCATATTTCATAGACTGAGTTGGAATGAATTATAATTCATGGACTAAAGTGATTGAGTCAACATAGTTTAGGGGAGTAATATGTAATTTGGCCTAATACGTTGGTCGATTTTTCTTCTTAGGTTGTGTTCATGAGAAATCCTTCAAATCAATATTTTTTTGTCATAAACTTCTCGGTAAAAAGCGATATGTTTTTCTTTTCTAGTTATCCCAATAAAACTCATGCATTTCCTAAAAAGAAACATTTTAACATAAACTTTACCCTATTACTCGCAATTTTCCTACTACTAAAAAAACTATTTTTATCCTATATGTTTACTTTAGTTTATTAATGAAGTATCAATTTTATTGGGACCAAAGGAGTAATATTTTTTCTCTTTATTTTTTGGCTTATTTATCATTTAGTCCCCCGAACCATCATCACTCGTTCAGTTTAGTCCCCAGATTATAACTCGGAATTACTCAGCCCTCCAACTATAGACCGTCAAGCAATTTGATCGAAAACACCAAGCCTGAATCCAAGGTGGCCTTGTCTGTTGTCCAAAACACCCCGTTGCCTAAAACCTCTGAAAATGCCTTTAACAGATCTTCCCAAACAAACACCCTAAAACCCTTGAACCAATTATGTTCCAGACACAGAGTGGCTAACCTAGGCAACTTGTTAAGATCATATGGGATCGGGCCTCATAAGTTATTTTGGGCGAGATTAAGCCTAGTCAAGTTCTTCAAACTGAACAAAAAATCATGAATATCGCCGGAAAACATGTTCCTCTGCAAGTAGAGATTCCGGAAAGAGACGAGATTGACGAGTCTTCGTGGAAGAGGCCGCACAACGATCACAAAAGTTGACGAAGGAAACAGCTCGCCTGTCGTCGGAGATCATGATCGGCTCGACACGGCTGGGCGACATCGTGATGGAGGCATCATGGCATTCCAAAGAAATCGCGACCGAGACGGACTTCTCAAATCCTCGCTCGCTGATGGAGCTTCTTCGTCGGCGGATGCTTGAAAGGTATCAGAGGGAGAGTTGGAGAGGTTTGGGATCACCATAGAGTTGAGAGAGTCGGGTCTAGCGGCGGCGGGGGAGATGAGTCGGCGGTGCTGCTCTGACGGGGGAGAAAGTCAAGCCCTTAAGTTTCTTTTGTTTTTATGATTCGGGTACATAAAATGATTTTTATCAACATTAAAACTTTAAAATTATACAAATAAGACACTAAACCGTTAAAAAATTGACACCGTAAATTTAACGTTAGGCGAGTTACCGATTCAAATGACTAAACTGTCGGAAACTACATAATTGGGGGACTGAGTAATTCCGAGTTATAATTTGGGGACTAAACAAAACGAGTGATGATAGTTCAGGAGACTAAATGATAAATAAACCTTATTTCTTTCACGAACATGCGGCATGCCCTTAATTTTAAAATGGGTAGGTACACTATCTCTCTACATTAATTAATCTCATTAATCGATCCATTAAAAAAAGTAAAAAAAAGTTAATGAAACAATTAACAGGGACACATGAACCAAGGAAATGCACAAGTGACACTATTCAAAAGACACCCATTCTACCAATCCTGTTAATCATCACATAGGTGATATTTCACCTATTAGTTCAAATGACTCAACTACAAGGTGATATGGGAGTCCAAGTCCAATTAACCAGACAATTGCATATTTATCTTTCATTCTCCAAGTATTATAAGTGGGTGAAATTCACCCAGTTGATAAATAACATTGACGCTCATTTTACTCCACTTGTTAATTCCACAATAAACTCTCACCAGAAGTTCTTCTGGCCTGTTGCCATCCACGATAAAACTATTAGTTTATTAGTTAATTCTAATACTATATAACTAATTTAATTAATTAATTAACAATTTTACAGATCAAAATATCAAATACAGTATCATTCTAATAGGGTCTTTACACACATAATACACTAAATAATATCAGTTCCGTACGGTTTCATCCATGTGATTATGGTTTCTGAATCTGCGCTTCCTTTTTCTCAGGGGCACGCTTTTGCCTTTCGCCTTGGGACCTTTTGTGCTTAGGTGAGCTCTTGAAGTTGAAACCACTCTTTACATTGATTCTTGTGGTTTTGCTTCGTCTTCTAACACTTGTTTCCTCTAGTATCTGAACAGTTTTCTGCTGGAAGCACTGAGTAGTAGAGTGCGAATTTGTTTTTTTCCGGAAGGAGGCTTTATCGGGTCTTTGTATGTAACTTTCGTATTTGATGCCGCGGTTTTGTTTTGGGCAGGCACCGCAAAAGATGCATTTTGCCCTTCAAGGAACCCATAGTGATCTTCAGAAAGTTTCAGAAGCAGGGGAGTATTGCTCGTCTGATAAGCTTTTGCAGCTGGATGATCCAAAGTCTACTTCAGAGGTCAGATCATAATTGTTGCACTCCTAAGGCCTTCCTTCTTTCGTTTCCTCTTCTTTCACTTATGTCCACTTCATCTTTTTTCAGGATTTCCAAATCTCTTCTGTCAGTTTAAGTTACGCTGATCAGAGGTAAGATGGATTGGACTGTGGTATGCGCTGATGACCTGGTATTACTGTCACTTGGTTAAGGTTCATAGAATGCTGTTAGGAATTTGAGATGAAGCTGAGCTTTTGCATATTTCCAATAGCTGGGTCATATCTGTCACTTGCCACTTTATAATTTGGTTAAAGTAGCAGCTGTCCACCAATTGCCACCACATGATCGAAATTATGCTATTGCTAGAAAAAGCATTGTTTCACCCTTCTGTTTCAGGACTTGCAGTTTTATTAGATCCTTGTGATTGCATCACCACTATGTCATGGTTGCACTTTTGTGATCTAAACTAATAGATGACAAAGAACAAACCAAATACACATGCCAAATACTTTAAGCAACCGCAGATATACATTATAATGCTAAATAGGAGCATAAATTTAACCTTTTCGTTTTTGCACCATGTGATTTCTTTAGGCTTGGTATTTTGACGTTCCTAACACGTGAGGCTGATGGGAGCTGGAAAATTGTCTCACTTCCTCTCCATGACTCTAACCATGGCAACCATGTCAAATTTCAAGAGCAGATGAACATGGATGGTATTGTTAGTCCCCCTTTAAAGCTTGACAGATGGCAGAATAAAAAAGGACCTCCACCTGGGTTTGCTTGCACTGGCGGCCCATTCATGGCCCGGACCTTTCCAGCGAACAACGAGCAGCGTCAATTTCGACACAGGACTGTGTCAAATATGGTGACTAATTTGAGTGAACTCTCAAGCAATTCTTCCCATCCCAGCTACGTAGCTAGCCAGAATCCCCCTTCTTTTATGCAAAAAAGAGCGAAAACCTCTAATGCAACTGATGTGTTGGCTGATTCTTCCAAAGAAGACAAGGTTGCAAAGAGGAATTCTATGGCTAAAGCAAGAAAGAAAGGGAAACATAACAGAAAATATTGGCCTGATAATGACTCCACTGGACCAGAAGTATGCTCTGAGCATGTTCGTGAAGGTTTTACTTCGGAAGCATGTCTTCACAGTGATAAAAGCAGTGGGGCTGGATTACAGTCATGTGCAGCATCATCAGAAGTTTCGTCCGCTGACATACTTGATTCCAAAGGCAGAAACAGTGGAATAATAAATACTTCTGGATCACTGGATTTATCCACGTCCGATGTTGATGATGAGGGAATATCAGGACATAGACGTACTTCATTACTCTCTCATTTCCACAGAGAGCCTACTGAAAATAATCCGAAATTTTGGATCCAAATGGATCATTGTTATCGGGTGTTCGATGGTGGTTCAGCAGGGGAATGTACTCCGACTAGAGACAGTCATGATGGTCTGAGCAATGGAACTTTTACAGAGAAGCATGACTCTCTAGTGCTAGATTCAATTTCTAGATGTTCAAACAGCAATGAGACTAGCAGTCCAATAGATGACAATGGGCTGTGTGCAAGAGCATCAGGATCATTAGTTTCCCAAGATGGAGAGGCATTTTCTTCAAAGCTTCAAAAAATTTCAGCTGATACCAACAATGCCATTCAACAAATGAGCTATGGGGTTGGTGCTTTCCAGAACAATGATTTAGAAGTGGCAGTTGCAGGAAAGAAAAATAAACAGTTAAAAACAGTTCCCCCTTGCTCATCTAGCTGCAAACCTGGAGGGACTGGAAGTATACAGGGCTGTACAGGGAACGAAAACAATCATTCTGTTTGGCAGAAAGTTCAGAAGAACGGTGCAGATGAACACAATGAGGAATCAAACAATATGAGTCCCACCAACTCACATTTTGATACAACTCTTAAACAAGCTCCATCGTTTAAGAAGAATCATAGTGTTGCTGATGTGGGTACAAAGTCAAGATTTGTTTATAAGAAACAGATCAAAGATAAGACGTTCCAAAAGTCGAAACAGAAAAGTTCTCCGACTTCTGAGCAAAGTAAGAACTGTTATTCCAGGAAGGGGCCTCATATCAGCAAAGGAGACTTAAACGCTTATGCAAAGACTGGCATGCTCAGAGATGGGATATTAGATATATCTAGTCATCCAAGTTACCAAAAGAAAGTTAACAGTTTATCAATGCCTTTTATGCTTGTCAATGGCCATAATTATGACTTGCGAACCATGGAATGTAAACAACTGGACTATGAGCCAGTTCAAAGCCCTCAAGCTTTTCCATGCGATTTAGAGTCACTTGAAAGTACCAGTGGTACAGTTTCTGGTACAAGTGATCTAGATACTAGAGATATGAGCAGTTCACACTCAAAACCACCTGTCTTTGTGACCCAGAAATATCAACCCAGGCAGTCCGTTGTTTATCTCCCTCATATTTTAGTCAATTACGTTTCTCGAATGGACAAAGAGCTGTCTCCTGCAGAGAGGAGTAAGAAAAATCAGACTTCTGGATCTGCATTTCAGAAATGGATTCCTGTAGGGGTAAAGGAGACTGGACTAGTGAGCATGGTACCTTCAGGTTCATCCGTAGAATATTCCAGCCGGCAAGATGCTAGGTATTGCTGTTCAGGAAATGATATTGATGAAAAAATAGCTTCGAATTCTCAGAATGCAGTTTCTTCTTTGAACACCGGGGTAATGTGCATGGGTGGGGCTTCAGAAAACTCAACTAATTATTCTCAAGAGAAAAAGCATTTCCATAATTTAATTAATATTAACACAGACATGGTGAATGAGAACCATGGCAAGCAAAGAGACAGTAATTTGGTTACTGGATCTAAACATCAAAGTATTTGTGTTCGAGGCGCTGATTTTAGCCAGCTAGCAACAGTGTTGAATAATGCTTGTAAGGCACAGATGGCTTCTGAAGCTGTTCAGGTGGAAACTGGGCACCCGATTGCTGAGTTTGAAAGGCTTTTACACTTTTCTTGTCCAGTCATATGTCAAACAGACAGTTCATTAAATTGTCAAATTTGCTTGCCAAACCAGGTTTTCAGTGGTTTGTTATGTAAGCATGAAACACCCAGTGTATCCTTGGGATGCTTGTGGGAGTGGTATGAGAAACATGGAAGTTATGGATTAGAAATAAGGTCAGAAGATCGTGAAAATATGAAGCGATTAGGTCTTGATCGTTACTCATTTCGTGCATACTTTGTGCCATACTTGTCAGCTGTTCAGCTCTTCAAAAACTGCAAAAGCAGTTCTTTATTGAACATCAGTGACAATCATACTTTGGGGCATGCATCCGGAGTTGGCATTTCTGATGAAAGCCTTATACCTCCTGTGAGTGAGTTACATACATCAGAACCCATTGGTTCCCTGGAGGATGCAATGCCAGATTCACCGTCTGACATGACATTGTCTTCCGACCTAGAGCTGCTTTTTGAGTATTTTGAATCTGAGCAGCCTCAGAAGAGACGGCCATTATATGAGAAGTAAGTATTATAATCCCCCTCTCGGTGTTAATTGATCTGTTAGTTAAGTTTTGGACAGTTGCATGGTTGCTTTTACAATCTAATTTCTTTGTTGAGTTCCCATCGGTCCATTTTTATACAGTTTTTACAAATTTAATAGACTTTCTAAGCACTGCAGTTAAACAGTCAGCACTTCCGTCGACTTTCCCAAATTGAACTATCATGTAGTTGATATGTAATCCTTGTTCAATCTCTTATCAATTCCAAGAGTTATAACGTTGCTGATACATGGAGGTTCCGTTGGGACAAATATCAACTTTGTAGAATGTTCTGTATGTGTCTGTGTCCAACTGTCCATACACGGACACATTATTAATTTTTTTGGTTAATAGAGATTGCTTGCAGCTAGGGCTGTGAGTGCAAAAGCGTTATATCATTTAGCTTGTACACCCTCTGTCCCACCTTGGTTGTCACTTTTTCCCTTTTTGTAGAAATTAAGGTTGTAATGCCAACAGAATGCTTGTTTTAAAAATTTCGAACAAAGTTTATATCTGATCACACTTACAATAGGAAGAACACATTAAACAAGAGGGTAGTATAACAGGGGTAAAATGGGCGAACATGTATAAAAGTGGAAAGTTACTGTATATCCTGGGTAAAGATTTTTGGAACAGTGTCATTTCACATAGGACAGAGGGATTATTAATTTTTTTGGTTAATAGAGATTGCTTGCAGTTAGGGCTGTGACTGCAAAAGCGTTATATCATTTAGCTCGTACACACTCTGTCCCACCTTGGTTGTCACTTTTTCCCTTTTTGTAGAAATTAAGGTTGTAATGCCAACAGAAAGCTTGTTTTACATAGGACAGAGGGATTATTGTTTTTTTCGTATGATCTAGATGCTTAAATATATTATATTTTTTCATACGGAAAGGACAATATTCAAACAACGTTCATGGTATCTTTGTGCATGATTTTGAATCTTGGAATATTGGTGCCATCAAGCTTTGTGTCTAAGTTCATTTAACCAAAAAGAGTTTAGACATTTGTATATAAGATAATATCGAAAATCAGTGTGAATTTTGCACTTATGCATTTGACCATTTAAAATGCTTTTCAAATTTAAATAAAGTACTTCATTTCAGTGGGCTAAATGATGCTCCTCTTAAATCTGAACTTGATATTGTTTCTTTTATAAAATTTGTTTAAGGATACAAGAGCTGGTTACAGGTGATGTACCTCCAAGCTGCAACATGTACGGAGATCCTTCCGCTTTAAATTTCACTAATCTAGCTGATCTGCATCATAAGTCCTGGTTAGTGATGATGCTGTAGATGTATGCTGCTTACTGAAGTTAATAAGAGTTCAGCATGTGTTTAACAACTGAATTAGTTGTCGCAATTATCTTGAGATGCATTGTTTCAGGTATGCTGTGGCATGGTATCCTATTTATCAGATTCCAGATGGCAGTTTTCGTGCAGCATTTTTGACGTACCATTCGCTGGGCCATTTGGTTCGTAGAGCTACCAAGGTCGATCATTCCACTGCAAATTCATGTATAGTCTCCCCAGTTGTTGGCCTCCAGAGTTACAACGCTCAGGTATATATATCTTGAAAGTGAGATCATGCGTGTTTCGTTTGTGTGTGTGTGTTTACTTTTTCATGGTTCAGTGTTATACTCCGTACGTTATGGCCTTGAAACAACAGAATCGAAGATGTCTATTTGACTGTTGCAACACTGTTTTCAGTATTACTAGCTGCAACCTTATCAGTTCCATCCCTCACATATTAACTGCTTCTTTTTGCTCGAGCATCTGCTGAACAGGGCGAACACTGGTTTCGGCTAAGATGCTCTGCAGTGAGTCCAAGGGCACGGAGCGAGGGCTTGAATGTTTCTGGTATCCTGAAGGAGCGACTGAGGACATTGGAGGAGACAGCGTCTGTGATGTCCAGAGCTGTTGTGAACAAGGGATTTAACAAATCGGTAAATAGACACCCAGATTACGAATACTTTCTCTCAAGACGAGGCTAATGCCTGGATTCGATTCAAGAAAAGTTGAGTATGTTGAAGTCTGAAACAAGAAAGTCTGATGGGCATAATGGATGTTGTGACAGTTTTTTTTTGTGTGTATAGCTAGCTGCTGTTAATAGGCCTGTTTCGGAGAAACGTGTCTTTGGCAGGAGTTGGTTGATTAGTTTGAGAATAGGTGATTTGGATGTCCTCTTGAGACTTTGTACCGAGGGCTGCACAGTTGGTCAGGTTTGCCCCTTTCTGTCCATCTTTTATGCAATTCCAGTGCTGTGTATGTATATTTATGTAGGGATTTTCTCCATTTCATTTCCATGCGTTGTAAAATAGCGTAAAAAGATAATCTTTCCTTTTCCCTATATCTTTATTTTTGCCTGATTTTGTTGTATTTTTGTTATTATTATTATTATTTGTCTCTTTTGCAAGGAGAAAGAGCTTCTCTTTATGGTATGTTCAACTGCAACAGGCCATTTTTTTTCGGACGTTTTATCACAAAATATTTAAATTTCAATACTTTATTCAATTCTTTCCGAACTAATTTTACCGAACACCCATATAGGAAAAAGATGAAAATCGAAATGGACCTTTAATATGTTTGCTTATTTAACAAGGACCGAAAATGGAAGGTGTCTCTTGTTTGGATGATATTATTTACCAACTAGTTGGAAAAACCATTAATTGTGTTATGTGTAAAGACCTAGTTAGAAGGGTAATTTAGTCTTTAAATTTGTTAGTTAGTTAGTTAAACTAGTTAGTATCAGGATCGACTAGTGATTTTACCCGCTAGTAGGTGAATAAAATAGCCGCTCTTGGTTCGTTGTTGTGATGCAATGCAACCATGTACTAGTTGTGTGATATACTTCATCCGTTTCCAAATAAATAGTACGTATTTGTTTTTTAGAAATGTCCTCCAATTTTTAACATTCATCCTCCAAACTAAAACCGATACTAATTTTTATCAAGATTTTTTCTTCCCATAATTTTTTAATTTTAATGCCAAAAGAAAAGTAAAAGAATAGGGTTAATGACGGACAGTCAGACTAATAAAAGAACCAGAGTTGCACAGGCAAGGTTGACTTTTAATCATTAAGTTGATGGATGATTATTGCTACATGTGATCATCACATACTATACTACTACCGGAGAATAATTTAATCAGTCAGTCGGGTCTTCAGAATTAGGAGCAGCATCGTCGACCATTATTACGTGACGGAAAGAGCAACAATAGTGGACTAACACTTAAATTTATGTCTAAACAGATTCAATTTAATCTCTAGATGAACATCACACTAAATGTTTCCCAATTTCAATATCATTTGCCATGTTTTCTAATATTCCAACCTCGCCTTTTTTCCATCCACCTTCAAGATCGAGCAAATAAGGATTGGAGAAAACAGGGCGGCTAATTATCATCAATCATTATATAAAATTACCATGAAATAATCTAAATATAAAATAATATTGCATATTTTATACATTAAAATATGAATCATTTATTTTATAAGATGAAAAATAATATTCTATAATATTCTAATTAACTATGTAACTGAAAATAATAATTTAAAATGACTGATTTTTTTTTCTATTTATATCATGGTTTACATACTTTTTAAAAGGTATTATGAGTAACTATAAAAATATTTAAAATGTTAAGTATGAATTTATAAACAAATATGAAATAAACTAAAATTAGTCATAAAAATTTGGAAATTTAGAACAAATTTCTTCAAAAAAATGAAAATTAAAAAGGTGAAAAAATGGGTTTTTTCCAAGCAGTAAATTCTTTTTGTTATATATATATATATATATATATATATTATTTTCATTAAAAAAAGGCAATTCAAAACATGGCTTACAAATGGAGGGGAAAAATGGTTTTCCGGTGTTCATCCCGTTTTTGCCCACTTGATAGGGGTGCGTAAAAAGAATGATACGTGGCAGTAGTGAATAGTGTAAAAAACAAAGAAATACTATTTTTTTAATAAAAAAACTCAATATGAAAATCGAAAGAAAAGAGGATTTAAAAAATTTAGCGGAAAAAAGTAAGTTAAGTATGAACTACGAAAACGTAATGAATGAAAGCAATATTCATGGAAGGAGAACGTGAGTAAAAATGGAAAGTAATAAAAACAAAATCAACAGAGATTCTATGAGATTTACTATAAGTGAAATAAAAAAAGCTTAATGATGTTAAAAATTCCATTAAAGACAGATTATGTAGGGCATAAATTGAAATTTCCCTTCATATGCCAAGGAAGAAAGATGGTGAGGAGGATGAACAAAATGCAAAATTGGGTTTGTGTTCAAAATCACTGTATTTATATTTTTAAATAAACTTCGTAAAGAAAAATCTAAGTCAATGAAATGGCGACAGTCTGGCCATTGCCGTATCAGGCTATCACCATGCGTGTGACTAAAAACTACACTTCGTTGCACTATAAAAGTGTCGATTTCCGGAAACCGAGCAGCTCACCACCTCAACCATCATCATCCCTAATCCCCATTTCTATATTCTCCCTTCACACAGATACACTCACTCACGCGCTCAAGCACGCGCCCAGGCACGCGCCCGTCACATCACATTTTGTGCTTGACCCGAAACCAGCGGCACTGTTGAATATTCCACTCCACACCGCTGTATAAACAGATTCCCTAAGATTCAAACTCAAATCCCGCTCATCATCTCTCCTCTAGCAGCTCCAATTCGCCGGAAATGGGAGACGATTCGACTAGGAATAGGGGGAGGGACGGGATAGAAAACGGGGTCCATGAGGAGGAGGAGGAGGACGACCGAAAGGTGGCGCCGGAGATCTCGGTGGAGCGGGTCTTTCAGGGCGTGCCGGTGCCGTCCTGGAGGGACCAGCTCACCTTGAGAGCCATCGCCGTCAGCTTCTTCCTCAGTATAATGTTTTCATTCATTGTCATGAAGCTCAACCTCACCACCGGAATTATCCCCTCGCTCAACGTCTCCGCCGGACTTTTGGGGTTCTTTTTTGTTCGGACATGGACCAAGCTTCTCCAGAAATCGGGTCTTCTTCGGCAGCCTTTTACCCGCCAGGAGAACACTGTTATTCAGACCTGCGTCGTCGCTTCCTCCGGCATCGCCTTCAGTGGTGAGTCTTACCGGATTCACTCGTCATTGTACCTTCTTACTTTTTACACTAATTATTAATCTATTTCCATAATTATGAGGTAGTAGTGTTCAGTTTCCCCATTTCTGCATCTTTGAAATTCTTGGTTTGGTCGATTTTGGCGTATATTCTACCCCATGTGAAAGGGAAAGAAACGGGGGGGGGGGGGGGGGGATACTGGAACCTCCAGCTGGATACTTGAGAGCCCTTACTTGTTGTCAAAATCGTGATGGGGACTTGATCTGTCAGTATTAGGCTCCTCCAGGTACCAGCCATTCCATAGTGATGAAAACCAAGTGGAACTAGTCTTCTGGGTCTGAATATGATGAATACTGTATATAATTTGATAGGGGGTTTTGTTGCGACGCATATGGTTGTTTCGGGATTTTGTTCTAGAAAGAGATTCCTTGTGGGAGCGCAAGTGATCGGGTAGCTCTTTTTTGACCATCCAAACTTTCATATCGTGTTTTCTCTTTGCTAAGCAAGTCAATGGAAGGTGTGGATTACTTTACCAGCTTTCACCAAAATATATAAAAGTACTTTACATGCTCGATTTTTAAAAGAATAATACATACAGTTAAATTATTTGAAAATTGGAAAGAGAAAGACAGCAAATTAGCAGTTCCATAGGTGAAACAGATAATCATCCTATTATGTGCTGCAATGTTTATCATTTCCAATTTTCCAAGCCTCTTGGATTAATTTGACATTACTTATTTAGCAAGCTGGGTGCCACTTGCCTTCATGATCTTAGTACCCTCACCTTAAGGCAAAAAATTACAAGGCTTATTACTTACATGCATATGCAGGCATAAAACACCAATCTAACATTGTATGTAAGCCATAAATCTCAACTAAACGTTTTGGTAGCCAGAGGTAGAAGTCAACTAATTCTATGCTGCAATGCTTCGGAATGTGAAGCTTTGTTATGACTGCACATATGAATTCATTATGCTGAATATGGTGCCCTGCCCAATAATTGTTGACAACACAGGAGGGTTTGGGAGCTATCTATTTGGGATGAGTGAACGCATTGCTAAACAATCTGGTGACACCGGTGGCTTCAAGAATCCTTCTCTCCATTGGATGATTGGCTTCCTCTTCATTGTTAGCTTTCTTGGCCTCTTCTCAGTGGTGCCTCTCAGGAAGGTATACTTGAAATTGGCTTGTTTTGAAGAAAACGGAATATATTGTGAGAGATGAACTTTATAGCACAGCTTTATCCAACCAAATCTGTTTTAGGTGGCTTTATCTCTTTTATTGATCTGAGAAACTGATGCTTTTTACTTTTGACAGATTATGATCATTGACTTCAAGCTGACCTATCCAAGTGGTACTGCAACTGCACATCTTATTAACAGCTTCCACACTCCTGAAGGAGCCAAGCTAGCAAAGTAATTTGCCATTACTGTAACCTGTTTTGGAGCTCTTGAGAATATTAATTGCTGATGTTCTAATTGTTGTCTGTATCTTTCTTCTAGGAAACAAGTGAGAGAGCTGGGCAAGTTCTTCTCTTTCAGCTTTCTGTGGGGCTTCTTCCAGTGGTTTTTCACTGCTGGTGATGGTTGTGGATTTGTAAACTTCCCTACATTTGGGTTGAAAGCCTATGACTATAGGTGGGTTGGATTAATAATAAACATTTCATAATGATGTCACAGCAGTTTATGACATCAAATATTGTTGTTCTGGTTAATTGTTCTCTCTTTGTGAATTGTAACCCAACATTCTTTTGGCCAAATGTCCAGATTTTACTTTGATTTCTCAGCTACATATGTTGGAGTTGGTATGATTTGTCCGTACATCATAAATATCTCTGTTCTGCTTGGAGGTATTCTTTCATGGGGCATAATGTGGCCTCTGATAGAGACTAGAAAGGGACACTGGTATAAAGCAGACCTTCCTGCAAGCAACATGCATGGATTACAAGGCTACAAGGTCATTGCTAATTTGGTTACGAGTGACAGTGACCACGTTTTAGTGTCAACTTATCCCACACTAATTCATCTGTGCACTGACATTTTCCCCTTTTGTCCCAACTCCAGGTGTTCATTGCCATTGCAATGATTTTAGGAGATGGTCTATACAACTTCTTCAAGGTGCTGAGCCGAACTATATCTGGCTTGTTCCATCAATTCAATATGAGGAACACACTTCCCGTTGCAGATAGTCCATCTATTGAGAGCGAAAAGCAGCTATCCTTTGATGAACAACGCCGCACCCAGCTCTTTCTAAAAGATCAAATTCCTGCATGGTTTGCTCTTTCTGGTTATGTTGTAATAGCAGCCATATCTATCCTTGCTCTTCCACATATCTTTCCCGAGCTCAAGTGGTATCATATTGTGGTTATCTACATATTTGCACCAACCTTGGCTTTCTGCAATGCATATGGCTGTGGGCTCACTGATTGGTCTCTCGCCTCCACCTATGGGAAGCTAGCAATCTTTACAATTGGAGCCTGGGCAGGGTCACATGGAGGAGTGCTCGCAGGATTGGCAGCCTGTGGGGTGATGATGAACATTGTTTCAACTGCCTCTGACTTGATGCAGGATTTCAAGACCGGTTATATGACCTTAGCTTCTCCGCGCTCAATGTTTCTCAGTCAAGTTATTGGCACTGCAATGGGTTGTGTAATTTCCCCTTGTGTCTTCTGGCTGTTCTACAAAGCTTTTTCGGACCTGGGCGTTCCTGGATCAGAATATTCAGCTCCTTTTGCTATTGTTTACCGCAACATGGCTCTGTTGGGGGTACAGGGCTTTTCGACTCTGCCAAAAGATTGCCTTTTGCTTTGTTGTGTGTTCTTTGGTGCAGCAATCCTCATAAACTTGATTAAAGATTCACTGGGGAAGAAGTGGGGATGGCTGATTCCACTTCCCATGGCGATGGCAATACCGTTTTACTTGGGGCCGTATTTTGCCATTGACATGTGTGTTGGAAGCTTGATCTTGTTCGTGTGGGAAAGGGTTAACAAGGCCAACGCTGACGCTTTTGGACCTGCTGTAGCTTCTGGTTTGATTTGTGGAGATGGAATCTGGACCCTGCCAAGCTCAATCCTTGCTTTGGCTGGCGTAAAGCCCCCAATTTGCATGAAATTTTTGTCCAGGTCCACAAATGACAGGGTTGACAAGTTCTTGAACCCTTAGAAAGGAGAAAAAGGGAGAAAAAGAAATGAAAAAGGGGATATACTGGCAAGTTTATGCTCATATGAAGGGTCGGTTTAGAGAATTATATAGATTTTTGTTAAATATATCAAGTTCTGTACAAAATTCTGTGACCAGTGTTTGCTTCAAGGTGGAAAAAATAAACAGGCCCTCGGTCCGTTATGCCAGAGTCGGGATCTTCTTCATAATGAGCGATTTTCACCGGATGTAAAAGCTTTTTATTTGTACGAATAAATTCTATCTTCCACAGCCTAAAAGTATCTATATCTAGATTCAGAGAGGATATCAGTTCATTCTATGAGCTCTCGCATACAAATGTTATGTTACGATGAAAGCCAAATTGAAAAGTGTGGCAGATAATAGTTTTTCCCCCCCTTTTTAAATGTAATTGACGGTATTATCACGTTTACGTGACTGATAATTTAGAAAATCATATGCAATATACACTATTCATGAATTAATTTACGATTTGTACAATCTTCTATATCCAAATTCAAATAATTTTTTTACACATTATAGATTATGTGTAGATTATAAATATAATTTTTGTATCTTTTTTTTATATAAAAAAATAGTACATTAAAAGAAATTAAGTTAAATTATCATCTAAAAGTCAAATGTATCAAACAAATTGAAATGGCTGGAGTAAAAAACTCCAAATATCTCCGGTACACTGTATACCCTCAAGTTGTCCACAGAAATGTTTGTGGAAAAATAGTTGGTAGCAATAGCCAAAGGACCATAGACTAAAAAGTAGCCACTCAGTCACTCTTCAGAGGAACGCGTGGAAAAATGAGTGTACAATAATATAGATAGAACAACTTGTCTGTGGGTGGATGGTTGGATCGTGTGATGTTTTAGCATGGCGGCGCATAAGTCAAGTCTCCCTTGGTTTTTTGTGTTCTCGGTTTCCAATTCCACTCCACTGGTGTTAGCACACAGCAGCATCAAGCAGTCCAATCCTCGTCGCTTTCGCCAGTAGCCTATTTAATGACATACATCACGATCAAATCAGCAAAAAAAAAAAAAAAACAATGAAACCAAAATTTCAGAGTGATGAAACAACACAAGAGGATGTTGACATCCCATCCCACCTTTGAAGAGCTTGAAAATTCTTCAATGTCCTCCTCCATCTACGGTACAATAAAACAAAAACTCAACATTACTTGGCATTT
This sequence comes from Stellera chamaejasme, assembly GCA_024586325.1. NCBI lineage: Eukaryota > Viridiplantae > Streptophyta > Magnoliopsida > Malvales > Thymelaeaceae > Stellera > Stellera chamaejasme. The sequence goes on along the minus strand of CM044982.1, from coordinate 2,361,005 downwards.
CAACCACACATTGCTTGGAAAGTGAAGGATGGAAAACACAATTGATGTAGCGGCATCAACTTGGGAAAAACCTAAAGCCTGGTTTAAAGTGGATGAGTGAGTTGATTTAAATTAAAAAGTACTACTAGTATGTAACGTTAATTTTACCTTAAAAGGTAATCCATGTACATAGGTGATAGGTCGGTTTTACTACTGGGTTTAACAGTTTGCCGATTCATGACATACCCAATAAAATTGGATGCCACTCAATTTGTTATTACAATACAACCAACCAAAAAGTCAGGAAAAAGAATAGTCGTCTCAATGGAGTAAATAGGGATACTGGACAAGTTCAGCAATACAACAGTGGATATAAACGCACAGGAGTGTGAAAGAGAAATAAACATACCTCATCTTTTTTCGTTCCCCTGATTCCTGGTCCCTCCAAAAAAATGAAAACCAAAGAAAGTAAGGGCACTAGGTGGCTCTCTTGTTTCTGTTTGGTAATAAATAGCACAAGGGAAAAGAAATCTGCTAACTTGATAGAAACATCAATCAGCAAGCAAAGAAACTGCCTTAGAAACATATTTGAAATGATTCAAAGAATCATTAGATTAATTTCTGCTGGTCTAAATCAAATAACTAAATTGAGTTTATGAGCATACTTCCACAGGCTCAATCTAAATCATTTGTAAGAATTTCTATATAGTAATCCATGTCTGTTAAGTGGTGCTGCAACAGTAATTTGACAGCTCCTATATTGTGAGGAGCATATTTCTAAAGATTCAGCCTAGTGGTGTTAGATATTAATTCAAGAGTTTACCAGAATTGCTTGTAATTTCCTATCAATATATTTAGGTGGGAGAGCTGCAGGAGATTCTCAAGATTTCTCAACCTGTTCTTCTCCTACACGCAGACTAGCTGTAAAAGTAATTCCTTTTACATTATCTGCTGCCAAACGGCACTACTAACACAAGCTTCATTATCCAGCACATCCTCTAATGAACTTTTAGCTGCAGATGTAGTCGCCATATGTTGTGGAATTGCCACTATTACACTGTTAACTATTGCAAGTTTAACCGGAAACAAACAAACCTGACATTTTTCCTTTGACTACTCTCTTTTTCACACTCTGTTCATCCTGTAAAAAAAACAAGAATATGAGAATCTATCCTTCACTTATAACCAAAAAAATTAGAACTCTTCAACAGGTAGCTAAACTGATGAAAGCACGTGAAAAATAATTCTAAATGAGAACACATCCATTTAAGGATGACCTTTGTAGAACTATCAGGCTTTGCTTTTTGTCTAGAACCTGAAAACAGAAGAAAATACAAACACAATTCAGACATTTTAACACTCAACTGCAGTTAAATAACACTGGTAATAATTAGCAGGCAGAATGGTAACCTTTAATGGATGAAGATTTCTCCGAATCCTTTGGCACCTTCAGGAGTGGAAGTGGCCGCATCAGAAATTTTCTTAACATTAAAGATATCTAGTAGTAATATACTGCAGTTTAGATTGGTCTTTGTTTCGTTTATGCGCTTTTATTTATTATCCATTTCATGGTGAAATAATCAAATTTCTCTCTCAATATTCCAAGTGCAACAATTTCTGCATGGAAGTCTGTGGGAAAAGAATTTCAGACGGAGTGCAAATGCTTAAAAACAAATGTATCTTCTTTTCTGGGACAGAGGAAGTACATAAATAGAATTTCTGATCCAAAAAGGTAAGCTTGCTAACTCTTACACTAGTGCTAGTGGATCCTTGCTCTTCATTCTTTGTTGGTCAGTCTTCTATGAATTTTAGGGTCATGCACAGTTTCCTTCTACCAAAACATATGTTGTCTTACACTTAAAGATCCAATCTTCTTAACTTCTGATTTTCTCAAAGTTGATCAATCAAACTAATTGAACACTCACACTGCCTGAATGGTAAGCATAGTTTTGTCCAAGTTTTGCAGTCTACAGACAAATACAAAACAAAAGAACCAGCCAACTACCTGTTAGTGTTAGTCCAGATGATACCTTTTTCTCTACTTTACTGAATAATGTGGATATGGTGGTTTGAACAAATGAACACTTAGCACTGCCCAAACTCCTCTTAGAATTAGCAATTGTGATTGCAGACGTGGATATTTTTCCAGACTTGGTGCTAGCAGCTAAAGATGATTGGATTCGTCTAGAATGACTACTGTCTGTAGCATTCTCACTTTCAATGTCAAAGACCGCAGGAGGGGAATTGCCACTCTTCACCTAATAATACAGGGAAAGGAAGTCCCAGTGGAAAGGGAAAAAAAAAACGAAAATACACAATTAAACGGCTGACCAACTTATGTCATCTAAAAGAACTTACAGATTGCTTACCTTCTTCTCTTCTTCCTCTGAATCACTTTTCTTCTCTTCTTCTCCATCTGGTGTCTCAGCACCACCTTTTTCATCTTCGGAAGAGGAATCAACAAATCTGGATTGCACAAAAGGGTACCCATGAGGGGCTAATGTAGCAAACTTCACCATGAGTGTGAATTCAAGTCCAATCCTTGCATATTTTAAATCAGTGAACCTTACAAGCAAGGGTGACAAAAAAATAAAGATTCCTTTCGGGTCCAACAATTTTGAAGATTAAATTCTGTGTTACTATAGCCAGCTATATATTCAGGTGTAACATTTAGACCACTTACGACCTTTGATAACCAAAGAAAGCATGCAGCAGATAGAATTTACGAATCACTTGCAGGTATCAATATCTATTTTCCAGTTCTAGCAGGAGCAGTGAGTCAAGAGATTACTCAACCCGCGTTACTCTTTCATAAAAATCAAGCCACTTCTTAGAGCTCAACCTTCTTATACCCATCCAAACAGTCACCAGAAAAAGAAAAGAAAAACGATCACTTGAAACCAGGGGGGAGGATGGGGTATCAGTCCAGTACTTAAATTTTTTCCCAGCATTCCTCCCAGAATGTCGAGTTGGCGTAACTTCCAACTTTGGCTTTAAATCAGCGTCTTCTGATAAATCATCTCCAGTTTCTTCAGTGGACTGCGAATCCAGGCTCTTTGTTACTGTTACAGGAAATCGTTTTTCAAGAACCCCCGAACCTGCACCACCTTGAAAGTCATATTCTGAAAGTTGTCCCTGTAATCACGAAATCAAGGAGTATATAGCACAGATTAAGCTGAAGTCCTCAAGCCAGACATTTTAGTAAGACAGACAAACTATTCACTACAGATGGACCACCACCTGAGTCAAATCTTTTGGAAAATCAAGTCGTGCCTCTTCAGGATTTTCATCTTTAGTCCCAATCCACCATGCATCAGAAAATACAATCTGGAAACACAGCTGATTAGAATGCATTGCACAGAGATAATAGGAGTGCCAACAACCAAGTAAGAAATCAGGAAAATACAGAATACATTAGAATTTTGGATTGTTAAAATTCATAACATATTATGAAACTAACAAGTAACAAGCAACGCAAAAAGATTTGGGAAATCCAACTAACTTCTCTGCTAAAAATGTCAGTTGCAATTAGATGAAAGCGAGTCAATTGCTTCTCCTAATATCAAAGATGCCCATGTGATTAATGTGTCAAAAAGCTGATGCATTGACAAAATCTCACTGATTGAACTGTAATAGCATTATTCAGTAAGAAGAAGGAAGAGGAAGCACCAACCATGTTCTCAAAATTATCCTCACACATGACGTTCTTCCCTCCTCTTGAGAACTGTAGTGACAAGTACCGGTTCTTAGGGTAGACGATGGTACCAAACAATTTCATTTGACCCTAAAACAGCAGAATCGAAGCTTAGCAATTAAAAGCATAAAGTAATTTCAGAATTAATTTTAAGCTCATAGGCAATAGAAAGAAGCGGACCTGGGGAAAATCGAGGTAGAGAATGGGGTTCTTGGTGCCGAGATCCTTGAGCTCGCCGATCTTGCCGCCGGCGACAGGCGCCAGAAGGCCAGGAAAGGAGAAAAGGAAACGGTTCTTCCTCTGTGATTTCTTGATTATGTCCTTTCCGTGGTGCTTTATCACCTGCTTGGACGGGGCCAGAGGAGCGAAACCCCTCGCCGGAGCATCTGAAAGTATATTTTTCTTAGCGGCGAGCTTTTTCAGTCTCTTGCGCTCCGTAGCTTCAGGGTTTTCCACATCTTTCTTCGCAGCTGAAGCTGAAGCTTTAACCATTTCGTATTCCTTGGAGGATTAAGAGATTGAAAATCTTCAATCCTCCATTTCTGTCTCCTTTAGTTACGCTCACGAAAGGCGGGAAGCAGCGGGTTTATGTTCTGCTATTCGCTCAAAACATTATTCGGTCGGTAGTTAAATAATTTATCTATTTATATACATTTAACTTTAACATTTTGGTATATAATATTTTTAAGTTCATAGTACATAAGAGTAATTCAACATTTCTAATTTTTAAACAGTATAATTTTATAAGGATAATTTAATAAATTTATCAATTACAAATTCAAAAATCAAATGATTCAATTAGTTAAATGCTAAGGAAATACTACCTCTGTACATTTTTAATTGAGTCGTTTAACTTTTGATACTTTGTTTGACTTAATTTTTAATTAAGAAGAGCTTGTTAAAAAAAGTTAAAAAAATATATTTTTAGAAACTAAATCCTTTAATTTATCTTTTGTATATAAATTATTTGATATTGTATAACAAAATATTGAAGAACAAAATATAGAAATTAGATGCTAAAAAAACATAACAATTAAATTAACACAGTGGTGGAAGTATCAATTTGCTTGATACAGTACTGGTGTTGAGTACTTATACTTTATAGTTTATGGACCAAATGGATTATGTTATTAAAAAATGTCATTCAATTTTTAATTTATAAATTTTGTTATCATAAATGTATATCTTAATTTACAATCATTATTCTAACGTATGAAAAAACATGGGCTATAAGGAACTTACTAAACTGACTAAGGTTTATAAATACAATAATATTGAGGTATATTCTTGTTCTTGATAACAATTTGGCTCATTTCAGAACTTAAGGGGTACTAATGAACTTTGAATAGAAGTATAAGGTCTTAATCCATTCGTATTTTGGAATGTTCCGATAAACAGCACTGTGTAGGCGCTAGGGATTTAGCTTGTTCCATGAAATTCTTACGGAAAATGATTGATGAATTCTGAAACTTGGCTTCTAGAATTGGTTGCCTGCCTCAGCATGGAAACGACAAATGGGGCGCCATTTATCACTTCTTCGTCTTTTTATTTCTTCTACAGAAGCTATAGGCTCATCGGCGCCACTTCGCAGAGAGAAGATCACAGAAAGGTTCTGCGGAGGTTAGATTGGGACCGCCGAGCCGCATTCTGGAAATCTGGGATTTATTGTTGCTCGGCGAAGAGGTGGCGGCTGCGCGCTACTGAGACACGCGTGGTTGAGAATGCGCCGCCAAGGACCACTGTCATTGATATCCCCGTCACCTGTTACCAGGTCTTTTCACTTGATCGACGTTTATGTCTCTAACTGTCGGTGTTCTAATTGCTTTTAGCTGCTGTTCTTAAGTCAGAAATTTGGCTAATCTATTTCGTTATGGTTGTGTTCTTCAGTGAGCTCGATTTTATTCTGTGTTGCGGTTTTGCCATCTGTTTGCGGTCTCGTTAGTTGCTAATAGACTTTACTGGGCAGCTCATTGGCAAATCTAATAAAGCTGAGAAGGATGAGATTGTTAAGTCGGTGATGAACTTGAAGAAGGCTGAGGTGGATGAAGGTTACACGATGGATATCGTTGTGTCTCGTCAGGTAGCTGCTTGACATTCAAATTAGTACTTTTTAATTCTCTTGGAAGCCCTGGCCTGATACTGGATATGATGAGATTAGAGCTGCTGAGCTTATTTCGCAGGACCTTCTGATGGATGTGAGGGATAAGCTTCTTTTTGAACCAGAATATGCTGGTTGTATGAAAGAAAATATTCCACCAAAGGCTTCCCTTCGAGTCCCCTGGTCTTGGTTACCTGCGGCACTTTGCCTCCTCCAAGAGGTACAGTTCTTCCTGCTCAGAGAAATGGTCTCGAAAAATATAGGAGTATAGGATAATATGTAAAAAGATCAGAATTGTTGTTTTGCGAGAATCACGATTTAGTGTTTTCTGATATAGGTTGGAGAAGAAAAGCTTGTTCTACAGATTGGTAAGGCTGCTGTTCAGCATCAAGAGGCAAAAGCCCACATGCATGATTTGCTTCTTTCGATGGCACTTGCAGAGGTAAGGTTGTCAGGAACTTAGACCAGTTTTTCCTGCAGCTTTGTTAGGCCTCCTTGCCTTATAATAGGTGCTTTCTTGAAGTGTGCAATTGCAAAGACTGGCCTTGAGAAGAGCAAGGTTTCCCAAGGATTTGAGGCTCTTGCTCGTGCACAATGCTTTCTTAGGAGTTTAAAATCACTTCAGAAGATGGTGTTATTATCAGAGGTGATGTCTTATTTTTCTGGTCTTATTTGATGGTCTAGGATGTAATAGTTCATCAATGAGCAAAAGTAGCCATTCATGTGATCAGAAAGGGAAAAAAATTACCTGCTTTTTGTTTATGTAAACTATCTGTGTCAATTCTACTAAGAACTTATCTTTCAGAATTAAGACTATCAAATTACTTTTTGATGTGAACTTGAAAAGGAATAGGATTCTGATATGAGCTAGAAACAGTATATCTTGGCTGCTTTCTACGCTGAAATTAATTGGAGGTCTTACTTTTAACAACCTTATATTCTATCACATCGCTCAGCTCAAATGGTTTAGGATGCTGTTTAACATAGATTTGATTCAAGTTTTCCTAGAAGGAACTCAAGCTCAGTTATTTGATTGTTTGTACTCTCATTCTTTGATCGTGTCAGATAGAAGAGTCATTGGAAGAGCTTGCACCTGCATGCACATTGGAATTATTAGGCTTGCCTCACTCACCTGAAAATTCTGAACGGAGGCAAGGAGCGATTGCAGCCTTGTATGAACTGCTAAGACAAGGCCTTGATGTGGAAACTCCTTGCCGAGTTCAGGATTGGCCATGCTTCTTGGGCCGAGCTCTTCGGATGCTAAGTGCCTCGGAAATCATAGATATTCTTCCTTGGGATAGCTTGGCTGAGGCAAGGAAGAATAAGAAGTCTATTGAATCCCAAAATCAAAGAGTTGTAATTGATTCTAACTGTTTCTATGTGGTATTGGTTGCTCATATTGCTCTTGGATTCACAAGTAGACAGATGGAATTGGTAATTTACTCTTTGCCACTGGATAATGGTCAGATGCACCCTTCTGGTCCACTCATTTCTGTTTTCACTGTCATGCAGATCAAGAAGGCAAGAATACTGTGTGAATGTTTAGTAGCATCAGAAACTATTGATTTAAAACTCGAGGAAACATTCTGTTTGTTCTTGCTTGGGCAGGTGTAAATCTTATCTTTATTTCATCTAAATTTACCATGGTGAAATATATAGAGTTCTCGTACGGTACACTTTTTAAGGTTTTCAACCTGCTTTTCTATTTCCAGGTAACTGAGGCTGAGGTAGTTGAGCAGCTTAAACAGCTTGAATTGAAATCAAATTCCGGTAACAGAAATTCTATTATAGAAAGAAGCAAAAGAGATGAATCTAGTACCAGTATGTCATTGGTATGCTTCACTTATACTGTTGATTTTCTTTTTCCATGCTTTAAACTTACACTCGGAATTTTGTTATGGTACAATTCATCAGTAATATCATTTTTGGGTTGATCATATGAAGTTGAAAATATCAATTAACTGGTAAAAGTCATATTGACGTTTTATGTTTATCTACCTGATTTACAATAAATTGCCAAGGTAATTTGGGTGTCTAGATGATTTAAGCTTGTGCCCACGTATGAACACATGCACACACTTCACGTTTCAATGATGGACAACCCTACTACTATAAGTTTACTCGAATGTGGTCATTACATGTTAATTATTTTAATTTTAGGCGTACTCCAAGCTCTTATGTTTGAGGGTATATAGTGTAAATGAAATGTAAACGCTATTTTGTTATTTGTGATCCATGTAGGATTATTTTTAACAACCCAGTGGTAGCCATTCCAAAGTTTTCTTCAAACCAAAATGTAAGAAATTTCAGGATCCTTTTTTTTCTTTCTAAATTCCAAAATAAATCTGACTTGTTGGAAGAGAAAAACATAGTACGTTAGATGGTTCCTGCTCCTTTTTTGTTTGGAGTGATGATAGCATCCAATCTTATCTCCTGACTTCTAGCCACTTGATTCTTGTAACTAGTCTTTCGATATCTTCTACCAATTGTTATTTATTTTATTCATTTTGTCAAGTGCGGAGATTATATCTGACAAAAGTCTATCTTGTCTTCCTGAGTAGGAAAAGTGGCTCAAGGATGGTGTGCTCTCCAGGTTTCCTGATACACGAGACTCTTCTGCATCTTTGGTTAGTATAATAGAGATGTACATTATTTTGGTTGCAATTTACAAACGAACAGGGAATCGACTAAGCTTCATATTGCTGCAGGCTAACTTTTTCAATGGTGAGAGAAAAGCTACTAATTATAAAACACATAAAGCAGCTCCTAGAATGATGGTGAACACAAACCAAAGATCAAAGTCTGTCTCTCTTGCATCTGAGTTGAGAGATTGTGGAGATTCTTTTCAACTTATGGACACTTATGGACATGTTGGATCGGCTGTGAAACAACTGGCACCAACTGATTTACAGAGCCCATTAACACCAAATTTAAATAATTATGGTGGAACTGTCACACCATCTGTTGGATTGAAGAGGGAACTTGGAGTACGCCACGATAGATTTTGGGAAAGTTCGTTGACCAAGATAAATATGACCCAAAGAGTTATTTTTGTCACTATATTGGGCGTTGTTGTCTTCTTAAGTATGAGAATGTTTAAGTTAAGTTCACTTAAGAGGATATCACTATCAACCTCTGGTAAACAAAATCTTCATGTCAGTTCACTTTCATATAAAGGAGATTCTTCTTTCCGTGACTATAGACTTCCTGCCCATAGCAAGGAAAGTAAAAACGGGAGCAAAGTGAAGAAGCTCCTCGACTTGGCCAAGATGCAATTTGGTTTTCAAGTGAGGGATGGAAAATCACAAGGATCGTGTCTTTCTGCTAGTCAATCAGAATCTATGACTCTGGTGGATAAAAAGCCAATGGCCAAGGATGAAGCTGAAACCCTAGTCAAGCAATGGCAGGAGATTAAAGCAGAAGCTCTAGGGCCTAGCCATCAGGTTGACAATCTCTCTGAAGCCCTTGATGACTCTATGCTCTTTCAGGTAACACTTGTGAATACATTTGTCCCTGTTATGCTATGTACGCAAACTAAATAGCTTGTATGTCTTGTTCTACGTGATTATGTTTTGCCCCTTTTTATGGAGAAACTGATATTAGCAACAAAAAAACAAGTCTGTGCTGTATTGATTCCTTGTACTGAATCTGTGGAGACTGGAGAGATGTATCGATTCCTTGTACTGAATCTGTGCTGTGCTAGTAGAGTACTAGGAAAATGACAGGTCAACATTGATTTTGTATGGCTGAGATGTACACTGTTTTTATCTATTGTGCTTTCTATCCAGATAATTGTTTTAATGCAACTTTATAAGTGGTGCTATTCATCATGAGTTGTTTCAGCCTTAAGGATTTATGTAGTTGCTAAAATGTCATATAGAAGGGAGAATACAAATCCTGTCTCTGTCTTTCCTCCTCCGTATCTCACATGCTATAAAGGGAGCATGACCAGAGAGCTCTTGAGATTGAGAAGGGGCATCTATTGCTCTTTGGAACTATGTTAAAAGCTCCTATAGTTTTGGGGTTTGGAAAGATGCTACATTGAGTTAAATTCAGTGCAGATAAGTTTCTTTCAAATAAATTCTCCACACAATCAATTAATTCCAACTGTTTGGGTTAGCTGCACGGATCTTGTCTCGTGTCTCCATTTTCCTTGATCGGAGGAAAGTTCTTCCGTAAGTTCTAAAATATAAATTCTTGTTTAAATAGAAGAGAATATTGAAATCGTTAGCTCTCAGATTCCATCTCATTGTTCTCTCACTAGAGAGATGCATGATGACATCCAATGTAAAACCTTGTCATGTTTTCTGTTTGTATAGATATTATTGTTTGGAATTGTCAATGCCAGCAATTTAATATTGGGGGTGTAAAAGACTGCAGTGATAGCAATGAAGATAAGTATTGAACATTTGAACTTGTTAACTTCCAAATGAATTCTATGACAAAGGTTGAGTACTTCCAAAGGCTGTTCTTACGGTGCAAATATATTTGGTTTGCAGTGGCAAGCTTTGGCAGATGCAGCAAAAGCTAGGTGTTGCTATTGGAGGTTTGTTTTGCTGCAAGTGACCATCATAAGAGCAGATATTGTATCAGATGCAATTTCTGGGGACATTGCAGAAATCGAGGCGCTCATCGAGGAAGCAGCAGAGCTTCTTGATGAATCTCTGCCAAAGAACCCAAATTATTACAGGTATGTTGATGGTAAAATTCCTTTTTCAAGGAGTTAGGTGAATCTCTGCATAGTATGGCTTGGTTTCAGCCAGCTCAGCCTTCTCAAAGACCATCATGGTTAAACAATTCTATGAGCACTGTCTGCACATATGCTAATTGACTGGGTTCCTCGATTCTTTTTGCAGTACATACAAAGTTCGTTATCTTCTGAAAAGACAAGGTGATGGATCTTGGAAATTCTGCGAGGGAGACATTCAAATGCCATCATGATACTACAACAGTCTATAGGAAGAGCAGGTTAGAACTTACGAGTAAATTTTAGCACTACTGATTCAGATCCTCCGTGAAGTAAATAGAACTTGTCCTCCGCAATGCGACACTGTACAGCGGTTGTGGCTTCTGGAATTTGTAGGCCTGTCATGAGTTGGGTCAATTGGCTCAGTTGGTTTTAGGCCTGTCGATATTCTTCATATCAGGGGCGTCATTTTCTTTTTGTATGAATAGAGTGCAGTGCAATCCAGTTCCGCGGTTCTTGTTATTCAGGAACAAGGCCACTTTAGACGCTAGGCTCTAGTAGCATGCCTCGTTTGTCTTTAGAAATTGTACATCTCAATTGATTAGAGGAGAAGAAACAAGAAAATGCGTTTTTTTCTTTTTTTTTTTTACAATCTCAACTGAGCATATGTGAGACCATTATTTATAACTGTTAAGATCTTCATTAAGTGTGTTCATTTCACCCTTTTCTTTATCTCAAAATTTTCGAAGCCAAAACTCAAAACTTGTGTTTTCTCGAAAGTAAAGTTCCTGAACACGGCCTCGTAACAGGCATTTTGTTTTTGGGAGTTCTGGAGTGTTTTAGGTGAAATTCGCAAAATCTTCACGTTATTCTCATCTCTGTTTTTCAAGTATTTTTTTTTTTTTTTGAGGCTGTATATCGCGCTTCAGTGTAGCTCACCTGGTTTGATGGTAAAATTTGCTTGAGGACATTGTTGTTACTCTGTTAGTGCTTGATTTTCTCTATTTTCGGACACCAAATTACACAAGCAACCTTGAAGCATTCATGAACCAAATAAACCCCGGCTGATAACCTATCTCCTCCCTCTACTCTACTCTAGAACTTGATGAATGCTAGTAAACTTGTTACTTCCTCCACCTCATACCAATCATAAATTTTGCAATTTTGAGTTGTCTCACAAAAATTATCAAGTTTTCTTTTAAAGAAAATCTTACCATCAACTTTAGATCTACTGGATTTTTTTCACACCCATCTGCCCATTTTAAAATTGGTATCCACAAGACTTTCTGTTTAGAATTTTATAATATTCACTTTCAACTTTCTTTGCTTTCTTCTTAAAAGCTTAGACACTCGACCCCTTTTTTATTTTTTATCTATGATAAATAAATCTTCGGCCGTTCAAAAAATATATATATTCACCTTCAACTTTTTTTTTGAAAAGCAACGAGATGATTATATATAATGAAGAAACTAGTCAGGGACTCCTCCAAGGTGGAGGAGAACCTGAGAAATTTGAAGTAAGAGTTAGAACAGGTTACAAACAATTAGCAATTCCCCCTAAGGGGTTTACAAGCCAATTTTACTAACCGTGAGATTATATATATTTTTATGATGCATCCCTTAGACCGTCGTTTAGGACTATAGCACAGTCTGCTGAATTCACCTGGTTTAAAAATGTGACCGCTGAGGATGATGGAGTTAAAGTTGAAGTACTGTATCGACGGGTACTAATGAGATGAGGGGCTTTCTGCGTATTTAAGCCACGTTGAAACTATAGCGCAGAACAGAACAGAACAGGGCAGTCGCCCGTCGCCACCTGGGAAGAAAAGAAAACGGCATTAAGAGCATCGAGGGAAAGGAAGTGAAGAATAGAATCAAAGTGATGGGTCGTCGAACAGTGGCCAAGCTGATCGGCTCGATCGTCTCCCGCACCAAACACTCGTCGCTGGCTTCTCAGACGCGACAGTTTTCGGCCTCTCCGCCACCGCCACCGGCGGTCTTCGTCGACAAGAACACTCGAGTTATATGCCAAGGGATCACCGGCAAGAACGGCACCTTTCACACCGAACAAGCCATCGAATATGGAACCAAGATGGTTCGTCTCCCACGGTTTTTTCATCACCGATTATTTTTTGAACTTTCTCATATAGAATCGTGTTCAATTTGACAGGTGGGTGGCGTGACGCCCAAAAAGGGAGGGACAGAGCATTTGGGTCTTCCGGTTTTCAACAATGTGGCGGAGGCCAAGGCGGAGACAAAGGCGAATGCCTCTGTGATATATGTTCCGCCGCCATTTGCGGCCGCGGCCATCATGGAGGCCATGGAAGCTGAATTAGATCTTGTCGTGTGCATTACTGAAGGAATTCCTCAGCATGACATGGTAATGTTCCAACTTGGTTTACAGACAAGATCCGTGTATAAATTAGCTAATTCTCGTGTTTTCTGGAATTAGTCTTCGAACTGCTGCTGCCAGAGGAGTTCGAATTGAGAAACATGGTTCATGTAGCTGACCTTCACTAGTTGAAACTAACTAATGCTTAATTGGTTGATATATATTCCATTAAAAAATGGTTAATATATTGTCTCGAATTTTTATGTTGTTTCATTTGGTCTGAATTTATGTGCACTTCTGATGTTATTATCATTTTTGTAGATACGAGTGAAATCTGCTCTCAACAAGCAATCAAAAACTCGGCTGATTGGACCAAACTGTCCTGGTATTATCAAGCCTGGAGAGTGTAAAATTGGCATCATGCCAGGCTATATCCATAAACCTGGTCGAATTGGCATTGTTTCTCGATCCGGTACCCTAACTTATGAAGCAGTAAGCCCCAACTTTGGAGCATTTTTTGTCTTCAAATTTTCGTAAACCTTAACATCAGTTATAATATAATTTGCACTGTGGGTAGGACATTTCTGTTGCTGCTTTGTGTTGATATCAAATTTTCTTTGAGGAACCAAATTGACATGTGTACTGTCTACTGATTTTTTAGTGTTTTATGTATTCGTCAAGCCATACTCATGTGTACCTTAACATGCATGCGATGCATTACTATTTCCTAGCTATGCAATTTATGAGCGTGTTCCTCTAGTAATCACATATAATGGGTATGCATGGAACAATACTTATTTGTGTGCCGATTTTCATCTTCTTTTCTTGCACACATAGCAGGACACATTGAAGAAGAAACAAAGGTCATATGCATGCCCCACAGCCACGCACATACAGTCTTAAAACATATTCTTCTGTCTTCTGGTATTGTCCTTGCTTGTCCTCATGTGAATGTGATGCTCTCCTCTTTCAGGTTTTCCAAACAACTGCCGTAGGCCTTGGACAGTCCACTTGTGTCGGCATAGGTGGTGATCCTTTTAATGGAACTAATTTTGTTGATTGCATAGAGAAGTTCCTTGTGGATCCTCAGACTGAAGGTAAATGTTTAATTGGCTGGATATTTCAACTCTATAAACATCTTTCTGATGGAAAAGCTTGTACACCTAATATTGTCTGCGGTACCATTGAGGGAACCTCCCAAATCTTTTTGAAGCATACCCACCATAGAGGAAAAGCAACCTTGTTGATTTCAGATTAAGAATTCTGCCTTTCGGACTTGCATTTCCTTTTTCCCTTTATTTATTATAGTTTGTTTGGTTTAGAAAATTGTCATTTCATAGATGTACAGAAGTTGGATAAATATGTTGACAATCAATAAACATCATGATTAGATTGAAGTAATTATTGTGCAACGAGAAGTGATTAGGTCCTTTAATGTGCACTTTGGTTTTAAATGCCATGCAATTGTTTTAATAAGAATGAGGAACCTTTATTTTATCAATGTCCGTGGCCAGATATATAGCTTATTCATATCCTTCTAATCATTCACCCAGGTCTCTTTATAAAACACACTCCAATTGCATTTTTTTTCTGAATCCCTTTAAGAAAAAACCTCTACAAAAGCACCCAGTGAAATGCAAGGCTCTTGATAAGGGCATGTTCATAAGAGGGAATTTTTTTCCCCCTTTCAAATCAATCATTTCCTCTCACAAATATCACAATACCCATTTTTTTCCCACGCGAGACTCTTTTTTTATTCTTCTGATCACGCCCTAAGGCCAAAGAGTTAGCTGATTCAATAACAGTTTAATGAATTTATATTTGAAAGGCTGCTGCATGCTGTTGTCCTATCAGATGATATCGAGTGTTACAACTTCTATGCCATACCCTGTTATAGTCTATATGTTTGACATCACCCTGGCTGCTAGTTTCCCTAGGACTGATTGCTTGAAAATGAACTTCTGCTCGTCAATAACTCGTTATGGGTTTGAGCTGACTGGCTTCAAGCAGTTACATTCCAGAGTGCGCTGCCACCAGAATCTGTTAATCATTTCATCATTTCTTAAGGTGATACGACATCCAACTGTTTCTCTGGGGAAATTTCAAAGTTGAACCACAATGTTGGTTTGCAGGACATTATGTTGAAAAACCTGCTTGTTAACATTTTTGTTTCGGGGATTTCAAATTAACTGGTCTCTCTTCTCTCTCTCTCTCTCTCGGGGTTGGTGTTGGTGGGAGTTCCGTATAGGTATCCCTTTTTGTATGATTTTGTTCATTCAAGTATAGAAGAATATGTCAATAAAGCTGGGTAACAAGGAAAAGGCATATGGATGAGGTATTATTGCTCTTTTAATTTGGTTGGCAACTCCAGTGTCTCATCATTTAGAACTTTTTTGCATTCTGTTTTTCTCTCATCTTGTGTTATGTGCATATGTTCTTGTCGTCAGTGATTCACTGTAGAAAAAATGCAGATTAATGATTGTTGATTTTATGATTCAGGTATCGTCTTGATAGGGGAGATTGGTGGAACCGCAGAGGAGGATGCTGCTGAGTTAATAAAGGTAATTGTGCCTTTTTCACTATAATTTACTTCCGCTATCTGGCTATCGAGACTCGCCCAAATCCGTCACTGCGCTGCTTGCTACTCACATCATAAGGTTGCTACTGTATGCTCCCTCCATCCTCAATAATTTGCCCCATTCTTTGGGATGGGGTTTAAGGTAAAGATAAAAGTTGAGGATAAAATGGTAAGTTGAATGTGTGTATGAGGATAATGTTAAAAGGAAAAAATTAGTAGGTACTCCCTCCGTCCGCAAAAGACTCCACCATTTGAATTTGTTGTTTCAAGGTTCAATGTTTGACTCGAATTTTAATGAAGATAAATAGTTTTAAAAAATTCAGAAAAAATATATTCGGAAAATTTAGATTTCAAATTATGATACACATATGAAATATTTAATTTTCGGTGTCTAAACATTCGTAAAATAAATCATAGATTAAATACTGTGAAACTGTCAAAACAAATGGTGGAGTCTTTTGCAGACGGAGGGAGTATAACTTTTCTGAGAAGGAGACGGGGCAATATTTGGGAACTTCTAAAGGGAGAATGATGCAATTTTTAGGGACTGAGGGAGTATAATGTTTGGTCCCTGCATAAGGGTGCAATGTTGGGATTTCCAGTGTTATATCCAAATTCACACATGTTAAACTTGTACTTAGTCCCGCCATTTAGAAGCCATGCCGAATATTAATCAACTGCTTTAGCCACAGTCCATGTTTAAATTGGGCAGTGTTTATTTTCACTAGTTTGACAGAACTGAGTTTTAGTTAAACACATTCCTGTGTTCTCCCTTCTTATATCTGTAATCCAGTTTGAGTCTCACTTGAGCACTAGATCATCAAAATACATGCAATATGACATTTCAAATTAGAATGTTTCGACAGTAACCAGAAATACACGATTAGTAGGAATTGAAGATTTTGGTGACAACTTCCTAATTGTGCTTTCTTCTTTTACTTGGGTCTGCCTGAACCGATTCTGTTGTCAAATAAACAGGCCAGCAAGACAGAGAAGCCTGTTGTTGCCTTCATTGCTGGATTAACAGCTCCTCCTGGAAGACGCATGGGTCATGCTGGTGGTAAGCATTCTTTCTTAGCTTATTTTTTTGTGTTAAAACATCTTTCTCTTTCTCATCTAGCATTGCCATTTGAGGATATGTGGACTTTCATCCTAAAACGAGATGATGGTTGTTACTCCCTCTGTTTCCCTGGTTGGGCGAAAGAGGTCTAAAAGTCGATCTATGTTGAGGAAAAAGATGAAGAAAACTTTTGGTAGAAGTGTCAAAATGCTTGGGGAAAAGGGAGTACTTGACGATTCAATACGTTAGTATATCATACAAGCATGTCTGATGAACACTTCGCTACAACCCAGCATATAATAGCTAGTAAAATTCATGCAATGCCACATCATTTGGTGACAGCAGACTGCCGTTCCTGTTTTCCCTCATATCCTTCAAGCACCCTGGCTAACATGTAGACTAGTACTGGCTGGAGATTTCAAGCATTCCCCTTGTCTTCAAAGAATTCCCAATAGCTAGGTGTCGCTTCCGGGCTTTTAGTTTCATTGTCTTATGATTCCCAAAGGATAGCTGCAATTGATTTAGAGATTAGTCTTATGTTTTTTCAATGTGCGTTCCAGAATGAGTAAGAACTTGCAAGTAAAATCTTACTGTGGCTGAAACTTAGGATCCTTGTACATGTTTTATTTGTGTAAAATGTGCTCACTTAAATTCTGCTTTACTTTTTTAAGGAGTTATGTTCAATTCACAGTTTACTTGAAACATCAAGATTCTCGAGTCTTTACCTGATATTGAATGAACCGTGAAATTGGTGTGTGCTGATGTCATTTGTTTTGCAATGCACCATAACGACCAAAATGCTGTGCTTCGATTTTGTCCAGCTATTGTGTCAGGTGGGAAGGGCACAGCACAAGACAAGATCAAGACCCTCAGGGAAGCTGGGGTGACGGTGGTGGAGTCTCCTGCAAAAATTGGTGTTGCCATGCTTGAGGTCTTTAAACAGAGGGGTCTGGTTGACTAGTTTAAACTTCATTGTGTTCAGTTTACCTTAAGATTGATTCCTTTTGGAGTTGGGGGCGTTCCCCAATCCCCTCCCTCATTTTGACTGCCCGCTAGCTATGTTCTTGGTTTCTATTTTTTTAAAGGAGATTCTTGTTTAGTAATTGTAATAAAATTGACAAGGATAATGATTTCTGCATATTTCGCTTTGTACCCAGTTATTTAGCCTTTAAATTTTGCGTCACTTTTAGTATGTTCTTGGTTGTTGCGAGGTGGTGGTCTATCCAAGAATATGAAGCATGAAGCATCAGATTTATAGTTTAAAATCATTCGTATGAAGATCGTTTGGACAGGAACTGTGTTTTACTATTCTTTCCTTCTTTTCCCTTTCTTTCTGTTAATTAAAGTTTAAGACTCCGAAATCCATCTTTATGTTAAAGCAATTCAAAATGCAACAACACTTCCAATAGGTTCGATCCCTCCCTACCTGAGTCCACAAGAGAAGTATTCTCACTCGTACATATAATTTGGAGGAAAAATCTTTGCCTGAGAAAGTGCGTTACATAATCCGCAAAAATGGGTTCCAGATTAAAAGCCTCGAAGATTCTAATCATTCTCAAACTACCTCTAGCCTCCTATACTTCAAAGGCAATTCACTCACGGTCTCTATACTCAGTCCTCATGCCAAGGTCCACCGATGATGCACACACCACACACGGAGGAGGGCCACAAACCATGGGCTCACCATCTATTGTTTGGCGGTTTGACCCTATAAATACGAACTATCCAGTTACTTGTTGTATAAGCCTCTTCCAAGTGTTCTAGTTTAATGTCCTTGTTCCCAATTTCAACACCGCGGGCACGATCATAACTGCATCCACCAAACAATGAAAGGAATCCATAATCAATAACCAAAGAGCCAGAAACAGGACTCCCCTTCCACTAATGTAAAACGACAAATATGGTTAAACTTTCACAACTATAACTGAGCCATCCTCTGATAACACACACAAACTGAAACAGTCACATCATAGTTCAGGTAAACGACAACATAGTGGTTTTGTCCAGGTGGTTCCTATGAACAGATAGATACGCGGGGATGCAAGAGAATCAACCGGTGAAAGACATACAGACCTTGGGTAGTTGAGCTCAAATTTAGAGAAACGCCTAAATAGTAACACAGTTTACTTATTACTCCCACCGTATTAGGGAATTAGATACATTTGACTTGATGTGAGGATCAAGTGTTGTTAACTAAAGTAAAATAGGTACTCCATGTAAAAGACAAAAGTAACTACTCAGTAGGAAGGGAAACTAGGGGTAACAAGGTGAAGTTGGTGTAAAAAGGTTTCCAAATAGCAAACATGACATTTCTAATGGAACCACCCAAGCAAAATTGGAAGGCTTACACCTTGGCATCTTGAATGGGACTCCGTTTCTCTCAATGATTTCACATTTCCTAAATTTTTACATTGTATTCCCCTACAGCTATGACTGACAACTTCTGGGTTGTGGTAACTGGATATCTTATCAAACAAAGGGGGGCAAAACAGCATGCTTAAATAATTATCAACTTCAGATCAGATACTCATTGAATCAATGGTGTGGATACCATAAGCTAATGCTGAAACGAAGGTATAATGAAAACCAAACAAGCAACTTACCCAGAAGGTTTGCCCATTTCGGTCACCATGTCTCCAAACCGATAGTAAGACAGCTTGTACCTGCCACGAATAATGTAGCATGCTCAGAACAAGTGACAGAGCACTAACATACATCAAATCCCCTAAGATTGAGCCACACATCCTTGACAATCTCAAAAGGACTCAAACTATTACCAACAGGAAAAGATTGATACTTACATGAGGCAATTCAACATCTTTGGAGCAGCACCCTTGTCAACACGGTACTCACCATTGACCAAATAATCAGGCTCCTTGATTACCGGAAACACTCCACCTCCAATTCTCACCATCCACAGAAATCTGTTTCAAATTAAAAATAATTTTCTCATGCAAGGATCTTGCTGATGAATTCAACAGAAAAGTGAAGCTCTGGGTGGTCATTTGTTCCAGTTAGTAAATCACTATGCCTTTTCCCCTGTAAACCCAGTTAGTGACACCTAGATCTTTTGTAGTAAGTTTCTAAAATTTTACCATCAGCTACTTATGAAGTTCACAAGAGTTGTAAATTTACACAAACCCAATTTTAACCTAATATTCAACCCATGAGAATAAACTAGACAATGCAGCATTCTGCATGTGTAGTTAAGAAATTATTAGACAATCTTGCTCAAATCACAGTTAATTTGTTCACATGCTTCCACCGCAGTGACATAGAAAAATTTCAATTCAGCACTTTGTGAAGAAATTTCAGTAAAACCATTTGCGAATTTGCCAACAGTTCTTGCTACTGCAGCCTGCATCTGTTTGTCGGTTTGTACAGTGGAATAGAATGTACATGCACAATTTCATAGAAAATAAACACAAGAAAAGCAAAGGCTGAATTCACTTAGGAATAGTTTGAGAAAAAGTTTCCAGAGAATATGTAAAAACTCTCTAAATTAAGAATTCATAAAAGTGTCTAACTATTTGAGGCAATCCTACAACACGGAAGATATCTGAAAAATGTCAAAATGGTATGAAAACTTACTTATTAATATCATCAGACGAGTAACCAGTAAGCCCTCCAAAAACAACCAGTACATAATCCACATCAAGTGACCTCATTATCTCATAAGCCTCATCTTCATAGGATGACATTGCCCGTCCAACAGTAGCAATGTGTGTGTTATTCCATGTATTATTATCGACAATAACAGTTCTATTTCCCATGGCAGTGATTTGGTACCCATAATCCCACCAAGACATCACCTTAGCATCCGGTGGTGTATTCTGTCGAAGCCAGAAGTAAGCCTCACGATAATCATCAAAGATAACCCTGTTGCCATACGGACCCCTTGCGGACAAGACAATAGATGGAGATGAGTATGCCTCTGATGTTACCCATGTACAATGGATAGCATACCGACTGAGCAAGTAAAATGCCCCAAAAAGCAGTACCAATGCACCATTTCTTTGGAAAGGCTGTGACTGGTCAACTGAAGCCTACTTAAGCATAAACAAAGCCAAAGGTATAACTTTACGAATGTCAAACGCCAGAACATTCACACCCTAACAAAGAGAAAAGGAAGTGGCAGATATCATCCAGGAATGAAACATCAGAAACATCCAGGAATCAAACAACTGAACCATGTTAGCATTATCACATGTCTACTTCTTAGAAGAGAAACGAAAAAAAGGGGGAAAACTATTTCAACAAGCATTTATGTCCATGAGGTATGCACAATTAATCTATATATGTATTGGTAGGTGGCAGTAGAAGATCAAGACAATCCATGTTTACAGCAGAAACAGAGAGGAATGAAAACTAACCTTAGAAGCAGCCTTTGTACTACTTGCACCTTTAGTGGCACCGGTCTGTGCTACTTTACTTTTCGATCTTACAAGTTGTGTCAGATTTTTTATCGTGGCAGAAACAGCAATAGCACTAATAAGGCACATCGCCGGTGTTGCAACAAGAATCAACCGAACCATGACACCAGCAAAGTACAAGCTTGTGAGACCGTACATAACTATGAATATCGTCGCATCTGACAACCTCTTGAAGCAGAAATATAGTCCAGCTGGGAAAAGGAAGAGTAGGATGTGATAATCGAACATGAAGGATGACCAAGCCGTTGGCTGATGCTCAGACACGGATGCAATGATGGGGATGTGATCCTTAGCATAGGTTGGATCCAGCAAAGAATAGAAACGGCCAGTCCACGGAGAAATATAGCCAGATGCCATCCCAAGACCCAAAGCAATGGCACCTACACCCACTGCAGAGGTCACAGTGATACGCAAAAAGGCTTGAAACTGTTTGGGATCATTTAAAAGATACTTAACCCAGTCTAAGAAATAGAACACCTGCATGCACAAAATAGTGTTTCAAACCCTTCATCTCATTATATAATCAAATAATGCATGTTAACAATATGAACACTTGTCAGCAACTGGGTAGAACCTTCTAAAAAAATTAAAACAAATAAAAAAATGAGAGAATACCTGCAACAAGAAGAAAACTCCCATGGCAGCCATATGCTCCCCGGACTGTACATGCTGGAAGCCAACAAATCGAATCTGCATGGCAAGCAACATCCCCAAGATATACGTACAATTATACGCAATATAAAGCCTCATTGAGTACCTCCCTGTGACCAAAAGCACCAGCACATAAAGTGGAAGCAAGTTAATAATGAATACATAACCACCCCAGGCAGAAACCATATAGAAGTATCCAAACGCCGAGGCCACTGCCCAAGCCAATGACCCAGTATTCACCGCCTTTACGAACAAGTAGAATGTCAACAGCAAAGCAAAAATTGCGACTCCCTCGTTATCATAAGATCCAGCGACGGATCTAGAAATGTAACCCGGGCAAATAGCGATGAATGCCGCGGCCAGGAGACCGGCCCCCGTATCCCAGATCTCTTTGCCGAAGAAGTAAGCGACGAGAGTGGTATTTGAGGCGAAGAAGGGAGCGGTCAATACGCAGACTTCGCGAATGTGGACGAAGAATCGCAGAAAGCGCAAGAGCCAGTAAATGAGAGCCGCGGTGACCATGAGACCAGGGTAAAGCGTCCCGCCGATGATGCGACCGAGAGGGTACCAGCTCTCGGAGTCGAACCAGTTCCAAAACTCGTAGAAGCCTTTCTCGGTCAAGAATTGGGTGACCCGGTAATTGAAGTATGGATCAAACTCATGGATCATGGACTCGTAACGGAGAACGCTGAAGAGACGAGTGATGAAAGCCAAGATGTATACGAGGCCAAGGATGGCGACGCGGATCAGGAACTCCTGTTGCTTGGTCTTGAGCTTGAAGGTTCTGATGGAGAAGTTGGTGAAGCGATCGGAGTTGATGGGAGGCGGCATGGGTGGCTTAGAGCCGCCGTTAAGGGCCTCGGTTTTGGTGGTGCCCATGGATCAACAGAACAGAGATGCGTCAACGCGTACGATCGTAACTGGTGGTAACAGCTTAAGATCTGGGATATTCCATTGAAGGAGATTTTTTAGAGGATCGAGTATGGGGATGGGGGTTTATGAGTGGGGGAAAAATGGATAAATTAAAAACCCTAGCAAGTGAAGTGGAGATTGGTAACTGGTCTTGGTGAATCACTGAAATGTTCGTTGTGCAGTGGAGGAAGCTCACTACCAATTTCTCTTTTCCACTCTTGTTTTGTTTTAGTATAATGGTATGTATGTATTTTTCGTGTCATGCAAAATGGGCTTAAAGCCGGTTAGGAAAACCCGGATCCTTCCATCCACCCCGTAACCTAACTTCTTTGTAGTAATAGTAACTAGGTTCAACTATGGCCGTAAATGAGCCGAGCTCTTATCGAAGTTACTCGAACTTGAACTCGAACTCGACTCGTGTGTTATTGAACATTGTCTTATCGAGCTTCGAGCTCGAGTTCGAGAGGAACTGAGTTCGGTTCGATAAGACTAACATCAAATTTGTAAACACATAATTGGAGATTCGGGATCGGGACTCGGGTAAGTTTCAGATTCAGACTTTCAATTAAACTTCAATTTCAATTCAAGTATGTATGTCGATCTAACAAGATAGTGATGTCGATCTAACTAGGTAGTCATGTCAATCTAAACAACTCATCATATTGATCACCATTTTATGCCGATCAATCAAGTTTGTATGTCGATCTAAACAACTCATGTTAATCACCATTTTATGTTGATCAATCAAATATGCATGTCGATCTAACACAGTAGTGATGTCGATCTAAACAACCCATCATGTTGATCACCAAAATGTTGTTCAATCAAGTATGTATGTCGATCTAACAAGGTAGTGATGTCGATCTAACAAGATAGTCATGTCGATCTAACTAGGTAATCATATCGATCTAACTAGGTAGTCATGTCGATCTAACTAGGTAGTCATGTCGATCTAAACAACTCATCATGTTGATCACCATTTTATGCTGATCAATCAAATATGTATGTCGATCTAACACGGTAGTGATGTCGATCTAAACAACTCATCATGTTTATCACCAAAATGCTGATCAATTAAGTATGTATGTCGATCTAACAAGGTAGTGATGTCGATCTAACTAGGTAGTCATGTCAATCTAAACAACTCATCATGTTGGTAACCATTTTATGCTGATCAATCAAATATGTATGTCGATCTAACACGGTAGTGATGTCGATCTAACTAGGTAATCATGTCGATCTAAACAACTCATCATGATGATCACCATTTTATGCTGATCAATCAAGTGTGTATGTCGATCTAACAAGGTAGTGATGTCGATCTAACAAGGTAGTGATGTCGATCTAACAATGTAGTGATGTCGATCTAACTAGGTAGTCATGTTGATCTAATAAGATAGTGATGTCAATCTAAACAACTCATCATGTTAATCACCATTTTATGCTGATCAATCAAGTATCTAAACAAGTCATGCGCCGAATTCACATCCCAGTCCCCTTCAATTTCACGGTGAAAACTCATCCCCCAATTTTTAAGTTTGAAACCTCCTAATGTTCGTTTACAGGTTTTTGAGCCGAATTTGAGCTTGTATCATGAAAGCTCGTCGAGCTATCGAGCTGAACTCGAGCTCGAACAAAAACTTCCGAGCCGAGCACAGCTCGAGCTCGGCTCGTCTCATTTACAGCCCTAGGTTCAACACTACTCGTACCCGTGCTTCGCAATAGGATTATTTTAGTAATGTATGTAAAAAAATTAGAATGTAAAAACATTTAATTTTTTCAAAGAATAATATTGTAAAAAATTGCGAAAAGGAAAGATTGATTTCACAGATTAAAGAAAAAATCGTGTTATACCCACCTTCAAACAAATACTATGTATTTTGATTATGTTAAATAAAAGACATTTGCATTTAGCTTAATAAAACATTTTCTGATTTGACATGCATGTCACTTTTTTCATTATGTGCTGCCCATACTCAAAAATAAAAACAAAAAAAGGGCAAAACCATGTGTACAAAATTTTAGGGACCAATATGCTAAAGAATAAAAAAAATGTAAAATCAATTGAGGGAGTTAGTCCACACCATAAAAAAAAGTTCATTTAATAATCACATAATTCGCACCACATTCAAACAAATGAGCTAAATTACTATTCACCACGACATCAATACATCATCATATTTTAAATTGTACAGTTATATGGTAGGAGTAAGAGAAAAGAATAGAACTATCCTCTTAACAAATTAAAGTAAAAATAAAAATCCAAAACAAATTAAAAATAATAAGTAATTAAGTTATCTTTTGATAAATAAAAGTAAAGAAATGCAAGAAAAAAATAAAATGTCCAAATGATAAGATTTTAAACATTTTTTAGTGGAAGTGCAAAATAAATGGAAATAAGATGGATGAAGATAATTATTCATTTAATAAACAAAAGAATAAAAAAACAAAGAGATTCATGAGCTCACACTTTTAACCTATACCCTACCACACGATATAAAAACTCAAACAGTACCAAAAACAATAAGAAATAAGTTATTTTTTGAAAAACAAAAGTAAAAAAACAATAAAAAATAAAATGTTGAAATGTCCAAATAATTAGATTACGAACATTTCGCCAAAGTGCAAAATAAAAATAGAATGTAAGAAGGTAGTTATCTATTTAACAAACGAATGCAAGGGAAAAAAGAAAAACAAACCAATAAATGAAAACAAAAAAAATACATGAGCTCACACTTTTAACACACTATATAAAAAAACTCGAATCACCATAAAGAATTATCATAAGAGGTGAGAAGTAAGTTATTTTTTTACAAACAAAAGTAAAAAAATGTCCAAATAATGAGATTGTAAACATTTGGGTCAAAGTGCAAAATAAATGAAAGTAAAATGTAAGTATGTAGTTATCCATTTAATAAATAAAATTATAAATACATAAACTTATACTTTTACCCTACAACCACCGGAGCTCCGTTGAAATATTGTTTTGGATTTCTAATTCTTCTTTTAATTCTATATTGTTAGAATTATTATTATGATTTACTCTATCATTTTTGCTAAGAATTATAGAGTTAAATTAATTTTTACCTAATTCTTTCAATTATTATATTGTTTATCAATTATTAGAATTCCACCAAGGCAATAAAAAAGTACATTGAAACTTGTTCGATTGTGTACTTATTTTTATATTTATTTATCATCATCACGAATATCCTCTCATTAATTTATTGGATATTTTAAATAACATACTCAAAATTTTACTAAGATAAATAGTGGAAAAATATCAAAACCAATATATCTTGAAAGTTTAGATTGCAAATTATGAGAAATATATGGATTATTTAACTTTACATGCCTATAAATTCATAAAAATAAATCTTAGATTAATTCTTGTGAAAATAACAATAAAAAAACTGCAATCTTTATGGGGCTGAGGGAGTAGTAAAATTAGGGGTGGCGTGTGTAGCGACGTGGTTTTTGACATGGAGTCGCCACCAATCTTTTTCCTAAGTCGATTGGAAACCTGAAAATGGTCTACGAGAGATCTGGAATCGTTTATCAGTTACGTACAAAAATGGTTAATTTCCGTACGCCTAAAATTGGTGCCACGAGTGTTTTCATAAATTTGTTTGATTTTAAGACATAAAGAAAAAGAAAAATAACCACACTAAAAATAAAAGAAAAGAAAAGGATTCTTAGTAATTTACATGGCTAATAAAACTTAAAATATCTTGAAAATAAAATTAAAAAAAATTATATTGACATAATACCAAAAACATTAACTAAAACACAAAAATGTTTAGGCCTAGTGCCCAAACTGTTAGTTTTTAAACCTTGTTAAAGAATATTGGAGATCAAAGTGGTATTAGTGACCAAAACGACATTTTAGAGAGTTATAGGGACCTAAGTGGTAAAAGGGAGACATGTGAGGGACTAAACAAATAAATTAATTAAAAAGGAAAGAAAGGCAACAAACACGTACCTGTTGCAGCAAACTCGCGAAGGAGGGATGGAGCAACTCGGGTTGTTGTTTCTAGGCGGCATCGGTGGCGGAAAAACGGTGGGGATCTTCTGGTCTGCACCCGGCGAGTATGAAGATGGCGGTCGGAGCGTGTATGATGGCCTGTGCTGTCCGATTCGACCGGGTCACCGACGGATTGTTCACAGGTCGCCGAGATCCGAATATTCTGGGCGAGACCGACGCTTTTTGACGGTGGGGCTGGTCGGAAATGGTGTGGCAGAGGCAGGGGAGTTCGCCGGTGGTGTCGGTTCGGAACGAATCGATCGTGGAAGGAGGAATTTGGGATGGGCCGAAGGCGAGCGGGTTGGCGGGTCGCGGCTGTCTCCTCCGTATTCCAGCGGTTTCTGGTAAAAGGGGGGTTTCCTTCGGGTTGCTGGGGTGTCGACGGTGAGGATGAGAGTGGTGGTTGGCGACGAGGGCGGCCGGAGCACGAAATGGAGTTTGGAAGACGTACCTCGGCGGTGAAGAACAGAGCCCGTTTTCTTGCCGAGAAGGTTCTCCCTTTTTTTCCTTTTTTTTCTCCTCTTGATCTCAATTTATAGCCCAATTTTTGTGTTTTGCCCAGAGAATCTAACCATTGTTCAATGGTGAAAGAGAACACCATCCCAACATGTTTTGGACAATGCATTGAAGCTGAAGACAGAGGCTGAGAACAGCCTCCCAGCAGCCTCCAACATGTTTGCATGTTGATCCTTCCCCAGGTTTGCTCTGCCGTTTTCCTCTCTTTTTTATTTATTATTATTATTAACATATTATTTCAAACATTAAAAATTATAAATAGATATGAAATAAAATGACAAAATACACATGATAAAAATTAACAAAAGTTCACGAAATAACAAAAATGACAAAAAAATTTGAAATTAACAAAAGCACACGAAATAATAAAAATGACAAAAGTTAACGAAATTAACAAAAACACACGAAATAATAAAAAAGTTCATGAAAATAACAAAAGTGACAAAAGTACACGAAAACGATACAAACTACGAAAATGATGAAAATCACGTAAAACACACAAGTGGAAAAAATCACATAAATTAAATGACAAAAATCACATGAAATGAAAATACTAAAAAATACCGAAAATCACAATTACAAATTAGGTATTACTACAACCTAAATTACTATCTTGGACAAAATTGGTGTCAACGACGTGTTTTCAATGAAATTAAAACTGAATAAGCAAGAAATTTCGGTTTCAGGTTATATTAAACGAACTAATACTGTAATAAATATACAAAACTGAATTAACCAAAAAGAATTTATCTTTTCAGTTGCAATTTCAATTAGGTCGAGGTTAAAATGCGCACGACGTACGTGTGCGCATAAGCGCTTTGTTTATTTACAAGTTTGTCACTCGTGTTTTTCGATCGACGTTGTTGTCTTGATAAATCAATATTGAATATAGATCAGCATATGTTATTTCAATCGACATCGCCAGAATGAATATTCATCTACATAGTGATCGACATTGTTATCTTAATAGGTCAGCATTGATAATAGATCAGCATGATAAGTTGTTTAGATCGACATCGTCAAATCCACATGACTACCTTGTTATATTGACATAACTACTTGATTGATCAGCATAAAATGGTGATAAGCATGATGACTTGTTTAGATCAACATCACTACCTTGTTAGATCCACATGACTAACTTGTTAGATTCACATCATTACCTTGTTAGATCGACATCTACTACATTGTCAGATTTATATGACTACCTCGTTAGATCAACATAACTATTTGATAGGTCAACATAAAACGGTGATCAAAATAATGAGTTATTTAGATCGACATCGTCAGATCCACATGACTACCTTGGTAGATCATCATCATTTTACCCAGATTTTTTAAGTCAGAAAAATTTCAGTTTTCCATTGTAAGTTTTGTGGTTCTGGTGTTTTTTATGTTGCTTAGTTGAGCATGTTTGATTTTCAGAAGCAGATATGAAGTTCACGATGGAAACGACGGAAGCGTCGTCGAGTCCGATGGAGAGCTTTGTCGGATGCACAATGACATGTTTTGATGGTGGTTGTTTGTTGAGTTGTGCTTTGTGGTGGTTTCGGAGCTCGAGAGATAGACCGAAGCTTCGCCGGATGTCACGACGACGATTGCCGCATAAGATGTAATTACATCTTTAGGGTGCACATATAACTACTCTTTCTGTTAACTGAATTTTTAAATATAAATATGCAATACCTTTAAATTCTGAGGGGCATATTTGTAAGCTTTTCAAAATATGGATATCAAACTTAAGATGTGCCTAAACTTCGAGGTTTATTTATGATTTTTCCAACTATGGGTGACTAATTCGATTATTTAATTTAACTAAACTACTAGTATATCATTTACCTAAAAGTACAAGTAATCGAATAAAAAAATTGTTAACGCTATAAAGGTCACTTCTACCATGATATTTCATCCAACCAGTTCTGCTTTCGTCAGCAGTCACTCCCTAAAAAACACTTTCTATGCTTAAGTTTTTGTGTTCATTAGTGGTCTTTATATCCAGTCATCCCGTGACAAAAAGAAAAAGAAAAAAGAAAGAGATGCAAGATTCCCTTCATCGATAGTCCATCACTCGTATGCAAAGCAAACCTCCAAAACTTGAAGAAAAACGACTGTATTCTTTTACTTCTACTCTGTGGTTGTACTACCATTCCATTGTTGTTGGTTGTTATTCTGATTTTAAGGGCCACGACCAATAAGGAGGAGACTTGGGCCATTTCCATAACTAACGCCAACTCCTTTATTTTCTAAGTTCCAAGTCATGTTGGAATCCGCGACTAATTCGCCTCTTATTTCTCTCCTTCTCCCCACAAAAAAGATTTGAACATTCTTCACTTGGAGTCTCTCTGTTCACCTCCAGTTACCCCTTCCTCCAACCACCATCGCCGGACATCTGAATTCCCTAGGACCAAGCAGTATGTTAAAGTTGTTTCCAGTTGACAGCACAGGATGCAAGAGGAAACCAAGAACAGCCAGCCGACTTGCGTGTTGTGGCTAAGAAGAGCCAACAAGTACATGCCTGCCTTTGTGTTGGGAGCAACAGGTTATCTCACGAGAAGGCAACGAAAGCAACAAGTAACATGAATCCAAAGAATTTTTGTTCTAACTACATTCTATGTGCCCTTGGATCTCTCTATGCACAGGAGGAGAGTAAGTAGAGAACTACTGCTATTTTATTACTTGGAAGTACAATACAAATATCATCATCATCATTAACATCATCTCAGCTTTACCCAGCTTCGTCCAACAGCTATTTGCATAACGCACATCTCTTCATTTCTACTTTCAGGGTTCTTTGCTACCCTTTCATGTACACAATAAATGGGTATGTGGAACATCATCTGCACCAACTAATATTCCGTCAAAACAATAGAAGGACACAAAAATAATCGATGGAGAATCTAATCTAGTGCAGTTTTGCTCCAGCGACTGGTTATTGGCTTCGGCAACCCATCGAAAATTGGGGTTCTAATGGCAACATTTGAAAGAGCCTGCAAGTCAGTTTTTAGGCTCCATCTGGAGGTTGACCACAGAGATGTTGAAGAGGAACTGCTTTCCTGATCCTGAAAGGCCGGTGTGCTTGATGATTTACGAACTCCGGAGCGGGTTTCAGGGATGACAGAATCTCCCAAGCCTAAAGGAATTGCATTTAACCATCCAGAATCAGAATCTGTGGTCAGAGCAGCACGGCTTGCAGACTTAGGCCTCATGCCTGAACCCTTTCCAGATGAAGCCGATCCCCTGCTGCTTCCAGAACCATTTTCTTCTTTCAACAACCAATCTGGTGTCCCAGGTCTGACATCTGCTTCAGCCTTCTGACGCCTTCGGACAGACTTCTCACTAGACTTGTCACCTTCTCCATCTCCAGGTTCTATAAAAGGCACAGGGTCATCCTTCTTCTCAGCAATAAAGACACCATTACCCAAGCTTTTTGATGTGTATAGGTCTGAATCGGGATAAGTTAGGGTAGAGGCTTGAGGTATCAGACAATCATTGTCCAAGTAATTTGGCATCCTGGCCCCAATAACGGCCATTTCTGTACCTTCAGCTGTACCCTTCTGAGTAGCAGGTTTAAGACCATAGAATTTCTGTAACGTGTTCATGGCTGGGGAAACATGTGGCTCAGACGGTTTAAGTCTTAGTGACGGAAAAGAATCTGCTGCATAGGACTTACCAAGACGTGGTGGTATTTTCCCATTGCTCTTACTGCAAAAGAGTTTCAGGCGTGTAAGAAGCAAAGCAAGAATGTATTACTAACACTGATAACAATGAAATATTAAGGCACTTCATTGAGTGTCAAATGAAAGAAGCTGCTTCAATTGGTGTTTTCTGATCAATGAATTCCAGACATCTCATGTACACGTGCTTATGATATAAGTTACAGAATGACAATTTTAATATATCAACAATGAAGAAACAACTTCCACTACAGTGTAACTGAACAGGTAGAATAACATGTAGAAGAGTCATAACACTCCAGCGTAAAAGACTGGTAGTCTCTCATACAAGCCACAAACCTAGGATGAAAGTGAAAGTGAAAGTGATAAATAGGTGCAAGAGTGATAAATGGCTATTGTGGTCCAATTAAAAAAACTGGGTCTTCTCTAGTTATACTGAAATGCTACGGTAAATGCAATTTTCATGAAGCAGCTGATACTGATAGTGATCTTTTCCATGAACAAATCTTCAGCTTGCACTAAAATAGGCTCACGAATGTCAATAACCACATTCATGAAGACATTAGCAGTAATGGCAGAGGCAGAGACTGCCAAGTGCAAGCAACTATACAGTGGTTTATCTGTGTGTTATATTGGGAACAAGCCATACTCCCTCCATCCCATATAGTTTCTATTAACAATCTAACATGTATTTGACTCAAATAATAGCTATAAGAAATTGTTTAAAAAATTCGAAAAAAAATATAGGATTCACAAATGTCAGAATGTGGTAAACGTGATTGGCAAGAATTAGGAAATGACAAATGTAATACAGATTGCCATTAGAATAACTGCGGAAAAGTTATACACAAGCTCGGAAAGTCTTTGCATAGATGAATAATTTGCCAGGACTGAGTGATACAAAAAAGGTCAGAATGTGGTAAATGGTTAACTGCTGGTCTTCTGACTGGAGTAGAGAAGAAATTTTTAACATATAAACTAACAAAAAGAAGGTTAGTTAGTACAGAAATACCATCAGATCTTCATCATTTTCCTGTCAACCGGGGTCTGACAAGAGGTTTCAACAAATTAAAAGAAGGGGAAACGGCAACAACATGACTATGGTCTAGAGAAGTCATCCTTCCAAGCAAAACAGCAACAGCTTTTCTCACAGCACAATTGATGCGTACGATAAGTTGAAACAAAAACAGACTCACGCAAATAACATGCTTCCAGCCCAGCTTTTCTCAAACTACCTAGTTCAAAGAACAAACATCAAGTGCCATCCAAGTTCCCTTTCCTAGAGCATAAACAGTATCGTTTTTTTCCTAGCACACCAACCACCGACGACGGCGTTCAAACCCAAAAGAAACACACCAAAAAGTGGTGTCAACATAAATTTGTCTCCCATCTTTAGGAAACTGAAACAAAGATGCGCACAGTTCAATTGGATACAAACATAACAAAATTACCCTGGAGAAGATGAAGGTGAAGGAGCCTCCCCCAAACAATGAGACGGTGGATGCTTGCCGGGAAGAGGAATTTGAAGCGTCTTCAAAGCAAACATCTGAAGATCAGTTGCCAATCCATTCAATCTCTTAATGTCAGACACCTGAACAAAAAGGGGAAAAGGCACAACAAGTCGATCAGCGAACAGGACAGCCCGATCAGCTCACCGAAATGTCGTTTAATCGGAATAAATGCCAATACAATCACCTCGACGCCGTACTTAATGGCGACGCCGGCGAGTGTGTCCATCTTGGAGACACGATGCTCTATGTAGTTCTTGTGATTGGCCTCGCCGCCGTTGCTAGTCGCCCCTCCATTCGGAATCGAAGGAGACATCGGCGACGGAGATCGATCCGTCCTCGTCGAACCCAAAACCGCAAGAGTTGAAGGTGATTGGGATGATTCCGGTTTGAGTAGAAACTGGGAATTCGATTCACGAATCCGATAATTCCTTCTGTTTTCTTTTCTTTTCCTTTTCCGGCTTTTCGGGTCTTTTATGATTACCGATAATAATAAACTGATCTAGTATTTATTAACCCGCTTCCTTCCGTTTAATCTTCTAATTGATTTTCTTTTAGTGCAATATAAATTATCGTGATATAAAGATGTGAGAAAATTAATTTTAAAGTATTATTTTACGCTAGTATATAAAAGATGTGTTTTGTTTGTAAAGTTTTTTTTTGTGTGTGTGTGTGAAGCTTAAATTGTGTTTTTGAAAGATAAATGTAAATAGAATTATGCTAGTATTATTTTTGTAAAATGATCTATATCACTCATGAATGTTTGAAAATGTCAATTATTTGGGACACTTTAGTTAAATTTAAGTAGAACATATGTGGATTCAAATTAGAGTAAAAGTCTGTTGGTTCAGTTTTGGTAAATACATTTATATTTTTGGAAACAGGTGAATACATTTATGAGTGAGCTTTATTTGGGAAAAATCTAAGGTACTACTATTTGAAAAATAATTTGTGGGATAATAAACAAAAATAAAGAAAACTCCGGACTAAAGTACGGTTCACAATTCACTATATATTTGGAAAACCAAGAATTCACGATCCATATTGTAAAGTCAATACTTGGAAAAAAAATGTTCTATTTGGAATAGTTGTTTCAATTAATTATAATATTTTGAATAATTTTTTAATAGTTGAAATCAAATAATTACAGTTAGTCGCTAAATGATCCGTTTGGGAATAACTGTTTGAAACAACTGTAATGCTATAATTAAATGCTAAAAATTATCCATAAATAATTTTTCATAACATAAAAGTTACTTTAAATAAAAAATGATCGTTACCAAATATTAATTAACTGAGAATCTTAGAATGTTAATGTGAAGGATCTCAATTAAAAAATAATTTTTCTAATTTTACCTTATGCAACCAGAGACAAAAAGAAAAGGCCGTCAGTGAAATAATAAAGTCGTATACTGTTTTTCCTTTGTTGCTTCTTGCTACTAGTCAGTCATTTACGGAGTTCGAATACTTAGTTTTATACGGAGTAAACTGAGTATTATTTTGTAAATAATAGAGTAACTTTAAAAAAAAAAAAAAAGAAGGAAAAAACAAGCTGTCGACGCGGTTTGACTACCGACACCCGAATGCTCTATTTTGGGCTTGGGCTTGAATTTGGGGTGGTCCCAACCCAACGTGGCGCCCATCTGTGCATATGGACAATCTCCCATTGCCCTCGCCACTGAGATTTCAAAATCTATCAACTTCAGTCTCAGCCTTCTAAACTGAGAAAGAAAACAAAGCATCATGTCATGGGTGTTTCCTTGTAGGTGAAAAGCAAGAAGAAATGAACACAAAATTGATTTTGAATATATGGCTAACTAGTGGGTTCCATCGTCTCTATGGTTACTTCTTAAACGGTGAGGTCCTCTCTATACACCGGAGCTCCTTACTTCATTTAATCAATGAATGCTATGGGTAACTTGTACAATTCACACTTTTTGGCTCTACTCCCGATGTCCAATAATAGATCTCTATGACGATCTGTGCCGAGAAAAACAATAATAATTGAGTAAGTCAACAAGTTAGCTCAATCTAGTTGGGTAGCTTATAATATCGAGTCTTCGTTCCGTTAAGTGAAGATTCATGTAAGCTAAATTCAGAATATAAGGAGTGTTTATCTAACATTTTTTTAATACTTGTGTGTTTAGTAGACGAGTAACTTTTAAAAAGAACATTTATAATATTGGATTTGATTATACTTATTAGTAAAAATTAACGAAAATGCTATAGTTAATTAAATTGATTATTCCCGAGCGGAACTCAATAAAGGTCCAATGTAGGCATATACTCGTTCCATTATTATTGAAATGTTTCAAAAAAATTGGACGAATGGAGTATATATAAGTATTCCCTCTGTCCCATAAAGATTGTAATTTTTTTGTTGTTGTTTTCATAGTAATTAATTTACGATTTATTTTTATAAATTCATAGACATGTAAAATTTTCACCATTCTAAAGCACGGTAACAATAAATGAAACATTTCCACAATTCTAAAATACGGTAACAATAAATGTAAAAAATAAATGACAATAATATGTTTAACAACAAAACTAACAATGTCTAATATTTATCGAGTATAAATGTACTAACTTATTTGAGAGATTCAACATTCATAAAGTATAAATGAGATAATTCATGTTAAACAAAAGTATTTGAGACAAAGCGAAATTCAATCTTAAATTCCAAAAATTAAGTAAAAAAATTTCAAATATGAACTATTACTAATAAAGATTCTAATTTTGAAGTCACACTCAGAAAAATATTCTAATAAAAAATTGTCCATATGCAACTCTAATTACTCTGGAAAATAGCAATGAGTAAAAACAAATTAGTTGAATTGAAAATAAAAAAATAATGTGTAATTTAATTAACAAAAAAAGACATCACTAATATATAAGTATTAAAGAAAATGAGTAAAAAGTGACAAATAGGGGACTAAATGGAATAGGGGAAATAACATCCACTTCGTCAAAAAAATTAAATAACTAAATGAAAGTATTAAAAATATGGAGCAAAACCTAGAGAAATAGAAATTGCCCAAATTGATACTATTCATCCTTGTAAAATCAACTTCCATAAATAGGAGTATATAGGATTTCTATACCCGTACTTCTTCGTTGCAGGTTTACATTCAATATATATCAGCGAAAAATAAAAAAGTGTATGTGAAAAACGACGTGACGAAATGATGAAAAAAAATAAGTAACATATATTTAAGATTAAATTGTAAAATAGAAATGAATATGGGGAAAAACAGGGAATGTGAATGCAAAATATAAATAAAAAATTACTTGCACCAAAGTATAAGAGGAAACTAAATAATGGAAGAAAAAAAACAGAGAGAATATAAATGAGAGAATAAGACGTGTGTAATAGAAAAAAAACTAAACTAACAATGTCTAATATTCTTGCATAAATGTACTAATTTGTTTGAGAGTTCCAATATTTATGGAGTGTATTTGAGATAATACACATGCTTAAATGGAATTGAGAACAATATTCAAGTTGATTTTAAAGTTCGAAAATTAAATTTCAATTTGAATGATGACTAACTTTTATATTCTAATTTTAAAGTTAGACAAACTAAAAATGTATAATCCAAAAAATTGATAATTAACTATGCAAACTCTAATTACTCTTAAAATAAATATTAAGGAATAAAAAGCAAATTGGTTACACTTTAGAAGAAAAAATATAAATAATTTGATTAAAAAAGATGATGACACCAATTTATAAGTATTAAAGAAAATGAATAAGCAAAAGTTATGAAAAAATACAGTCTAAATTATAAGCCAGAAAAGAAATAAATGACCAAGAAAGTGTAAAAAAACACTTTTTCATATGTGTGAATTCGAAAAGCTGAAAAAGGTGTGACATGAATTTGTTATATTTTGGAAGCATGTTACAAAGAAAATATCTTAAAAGACATTCAAAATGTCCAAAAAGAAGAAAAAATACCAATACAAAAAGGTAGGAAAACTTATTCATATGTCATAATATTTTTTGAAGGATTTAACATGAAAAAAAGAGAGAGGCTTAAGAGATAATTTCAAATTTTACCCATAAATTGCAATAATGGGTAAAATAGAAAAATCACATTAATAATATAAGCTTAATTAGTTGAATGGGTCTGGTTTCTATAAAAGGTTGCATTTTCATTTTTAAAAAAGAAAAGAAAAGAAAAGACCAATAACGTGAAAAAAACAATATATTGTAATACTGGAATATTGTATTAAAATTTGATTATAAGAAAATGAGTATAAAATAACGGAATTATAGAAAAAAAATAAAAAAACAAAATAAAGTGACAAAGACAATGTACAAAAATACTTGAAATATTGAATCCTATAAGCTAATAAAAAGAATAATAACTTGAATTTGATCTAAAGAAAATAACTTATTTGGAAACATTTGAAATACCAAAAATCATTTAAAAGGTTCATTTTTTGTAATAAAAAAGAAACCCAATAGAAAAAGGAGAACAAAATAAATTCATATGTCATATGTATAAAACCATTGGTTTAATGAAGAAAATAAAAGAAAGATGAAATGTTTAAGACTTAATTTATAATTTTGGCAAAGATACGTAAAAACAAAAAAAATAGAGACATGACACTATGACACTAAAAAGTATAAGTTACATCAATTGAATCATCATATATAGACTAAAGAAAGAGGAAAGACCAACTCTAGATGTCAATGTTAAATGGCTAAATATTGGGGCCGTAGATGTAAACCTATGGCAATTAAAAGGTATTTTAAAGTTTCAAACACGTGGGTTTTGGTTTTTATTGAGTGAGTGTTTTGGCCTTCATAACTTATTTGTCTAAAAACGCATGAGTGACATACTCATGAACCTAGGTTATGAGAGTGTTCGGTATCACTACGTCGTTGAAGTCTTTCTTAATGGGGCTATTTTGCATTATGTCTGCAATATTTAATGCGGAAATGGCCGCGTTACAAGCCGTGGTATATAAGCCTGCAGTAGCTGGGCTACCGCAGCTTTAAGCGCATTACTTAATGCGGCTTAATGCGCTTAAAGCCGCATTACACTATTTTGAAGAAAAAAACTCAATGAATCTAGATGAACATCAAAATAACCCAATTTTTTTCATCCAAACCCACCAAATTCAACCATTTATTCAACAATAACCCATAAACTGGGGGGAAAAATCTGAGATTCAAATGAACAAACTCAAAGTTTTTTCTTCCATTTCATCGATTTCTTAAACAAACAACTCAGAAAAATTAATGTACGACAACTAAAATTAATCACAAAACCAAAATAAAAGAAAAAAAATCTCGATCTACTTTTGCTCAAAACCTAAATCCAACGCCGTGCTGACATTCTCTTTTTATTTTCTAAACCCGCTGTCCACCACCATCTCAGATCTGAAATTCGGAGTGCTCACGATCAGAAGAAGAAGAAGAAATCAAGATCGGAAGAAGAAAGAATAGGAAGAAAAAGAATCAAGGAAAAAATTAAGATAAAAAAGAGAGGAGGAAGGGCAAGGAATGGAGAATAAGAAGAAGAACAATGAGAAGCGAATGTTGCGGCAGATGAGTTTAAACCTAAAATTCAAGCTTAATGCGGACCAAACGTGATTAAAGTTATAATTCGCAATTTACCACGATATTTAATCTGGAGATTGTTTAATGCGGCCTAAGAAGCATTACCGTCCGCATTAAAATTGGTATTAAGGACGTAGTGTATGTTGGTGTAATCGATCATGTCAAAACTGTACTCCCTCCGTCCCAGCGAAATTCCATAATTTTCTAAAAAAGAAACCTTTTCACATCAACTTTACTTTACCACCCTCCATTTCCATTATCACTCCAAAAAAGTTATTTTTGTTTTATATACCTACATTACCTTATTACCATCTAGTCAACCACTTTTCTTAATCTTCGTGAAAAGTCAAATGTTCTATATTTGGTTGGACGGAAGGAGTATATATTATGTCAGAAATTCTTTAAAGGGTTTAGGGTTTATTGTTTCAAGGGTTTAAGGTTATTTACTGTTTAGGGTTTATGGCCTAAATTATACTTCCTCTGTGCCAACAAAGTAAATGTTGTTTGAATTTTAAACTTTGTTAAGAAGAATCTGTTTATTTTATTTTATGTTTTGAAAAAGAGACTAGACACGTTCATATATTTTTTGCGCTTTGCATTAAAATTAATTGATGAAAGGAAAAAGGTCATAGATTAAACGTTGTAAATAATAATTGTGTCAATTTTCCTAGGACAATGAAAGTATATGTTGCATCTAAAAGTTAATTTATCATTTAGTTTTACTTTATATATATACTATATATATAAATTGTTTATTAAATATCTAAAACTATGTGCTTATGTTTAAAACTATATTCGTATGTCTGAAACAATAGTATATTTTTATGTATAGAAATTGATTTTTAGAGAATGAAAATATTAACGGTGTTAGTGAGCAAATGTCTATCCTGATTGCCGACGATACATGCTTCATCTTTTTCCTTAACTCCCTGTTTACAGGACAGCTCCACGTCAGTAATGGAAAAATACAAACAAAAACTAAACTGAAAATGACAAATCTTGAGGCTTTTAATTAAAGAAGGAAGTCTCCACGGCAGTTTGGTCAAGTGGAGAGTGGAAACTAGGCGTGAGTTCGAGCTGTGCTCGGGCTCGTGAAATTCGGGTTCGGCTCGACCAACCGAATCTCGATCGAGCCCGATAATTGAAATTCGAGCTCTGCTCGATGGTTCGTGAAATTCGAGCTCGTTAGGCTCGCGAGCTCGGTTAGGCTCGATTCGGCCCCAACACTGAGTAAACGAGCTTGAGCTCAGCTCGAGACAGGCTCGAGTTTGGCTCGATGATTCGTGAAGCTCGAGCCCGTTAGGCTCGCAAGCTCGGTTAGGCTCGATTCAGCCCCAACACTGAGTAAACGAGCTCGAGCTCGTTAGGCTCGCGAGCTCGGTTAGGCTCGATTCGGCCCCAACACTAAGTAAACGAGCTCGAGCTCGAGCTCGGCTAGATGGTTTGTGAAGGGTAGTATCGTAATTTTATACTAGGTTGTTAAGGCTCGCGAACCCTTACGAGCCGAACGTTTCGAGCTCGAGCTAGGCTCGTTTATTATTCGAGCCTCAAAACCGGCTCGAGCTCGAGCTCGCGGCTCGTTCGGCTCGTTAAAGCTCGAGCTCGAGCCGAACTCGGCTCGGCTCGAATTGTTTCACACCCCTAGTGGAAACCAAACTTAAAAAACAGTCCCGTAAAAATAATTATTGTTCTATTTCGGTTCTATTTACAAAACTTATTATGTTTAAGTCCTATCCTATGGTATTAGTATTGTGTTCTATTATGGCCCTTTTCGTCAGGTTGAACCGCTAAGTTCGACGAATTCTTGCGAATTTACATTTTTACCTTTCAATTTGTTAGAATTTATTTTATTTTGTTTTACTTTAGCCCTATAACTATTATTTTTCCAAAATTTAACCCCTAAATTTGGGGCACATGTCAAGAGCACCATCTTCCACGACCTTCTTTAAAGAAACGTCGAACAGAGCTTCAAGATCAGGCAGCTGAAAGTAACTGTTCTTCGGCGGCTCACGCTTCTTCATAGCTTCGGCCGGCTTCTTCCTCGGTGGCAGCGGGCACTTGTACGCCACCAGAATCCGGGCAACTCCGCGCTTCGGCGTCATGCATTCGTCCTACGGACGATAACTCGGACTCAGACGCCACTGCCTCTGCTCTTTCCACTATCATCCTACGCATGAGGAAGGCATGAAAGTAATTCGGGGATGGATGACAATGGCGATGCGTTTTTATATAGGGAGGAAGAGAATCAATTTGATTAATTGAGAGAGTTTTTTTCAAATTTATTTGAAAATTTTAAACTATGAACCCAAATTAATGCTAGAAAATACCCGCATCATCAAAATACCGGTGACAAGGGAAAATGAAAAAAATTCTAGCTAGAGCAATGTTTGGACTTAAAATCTGGCACATGATTGAAGAAGAATAGAAGAGCGAGGTTAAAGGCATGGTTAAAAAAACCAGACCGGGTGTTGAACCGTAAATTTAGTGGTTCAATGTTTAAATGGTTGAATCGATTGAGCCGATGTTTGGACCGTTAGTTTCCAAAATGTATATTTAATAAATACTTAAATTACAAAGGTAGCATTAAAAATCATACAAACATGGTAATCTGTACTTTTGTAAACAAAGAATAAATCTTTGTGTTTATTTTGAAAATTAAAGGTTGAGAATAAAGTATTTATAGTATAAAACGACTTATTTGTACAAAAAAATACAGTACAACTTAATTACTATTTTGTAATTTAGTGAAAGTAGAATCAAGATTCAATTAATTACCGGTTTAAACGGTTTTCACCGATTCTTGACCCATTCACTGGTTAACCGGAACCATGACCGAATAGTATAGCAATTCACATTTAACCAATTGAACCGGCCGGTCCGATTCTTTTAACCATGATTAAAGGTAGCTAAGATGCATGATACGTTTGTTTTGTGTATCAATGTCTATCGATAAGCAATGCAGGCAGGGTATAGTACTAGGCTACTGTTCATCTTCTAGTTTAATTAGTAGTAGTGGGTATTGGAAGTCGTGAACTGGACTTTACTTTTCTAAGGTATAGCACTCGACGACTTCGTCGTGCTCTCCGAGGTCAAAGTCTATAACAATGTTGTCCTCCGGTACCTCAGCTTCAAAACCCACAACTGCAGAACTGCATTCCAGCCTCAGATTCGAACCCGCTAAAAGACATCTCCTCCTATCCGTTGGATTACGGCCTCCGGGCGACTCTTCAAAGAAGGCCATGGAAGATGGTGCTCTTGACAGGTGCACCAAATTTAGGGGTTAAATTTTAGGAAAATGACAATTTGAAGGGTAATAATGTAAATTCGTAAAAATCCGTTAAACTCAACTGTTCAACCTAACGAAAATGGCTATAATATGACACAATATCATAAGATAAGACTTAAACATGACAAAATTTTAAAATATGACCAAAACATGACAATAATTATTTTTACGGAACTGCAAACGGAATTTACTCTTATTTTAAAGATCAATTTTAAGGAAATCTTTTTAACCAATTTTACGAACGAATTAAGCATCAATTTTTCACTTTAGTATCGTGCTCGTAAGATTATCTCTTTCCCATTTTTAAATTGGTTTCGTAAACTTTTGGTGGTGTGGTCTATTTCAAAATTAAACCCTTCCCATCCTTTTGACCCAAACACCAATCAAATGAGCAAATCGATTCCCCTCTCTTCTGAATTGATACAGGAAGTCAAGGGTACGAAAACAGGCCATACCTAACTTAATTCGACAGGCATGAATGATTACTATACTAACTTGTAAGCTCAACTCACTTCAATAATTGCTTAATTTTTATGGATTAATGCATGTAAATGGTGTTTAATCACGGTGCCCTTTAAATTTGAGTACATTTCACAAAGTCCAAGTTATATGGAAAACTCACTTTTCGTCCTAAACTTTTAATTATATACCGTTTTTCGTATTTTAATTGGACTTCTGCTTGAAACATTCTCTTATAAATTTAATTTCTTTGTCATTGCTATTAAAAAGTTAGTTTTTTTAACATGGCAGATTTCATTAAGAAATAAAGAGAGATGATACATGAGAGATACAAAAATGGTCTGAAACCCATGAGAGGGGGGTTCGACCATTGGATGAGTTAAAGATAGAACAAACTTAAGAACACAAACACAACACAACAAACGTAACAACCCAAGCTCACCCCCTAAGACACCCCTGTTGGAGGCGAACAACCAGGGGGCACCACGGACAACAACAGAACCCCGCATAACCGCCAAGCTAAAAGAGCTATCATATCCCATCAGCAGTATGCAATAGAGGATTTAGAAGCCAATCAGTCCACGAAAGTCTCAGATTACCAAATCTACTAGATATCCAAATGAAAGAAAACACTTGTATGTCTGAGAAGATCTTGGAGGCTCTCCACTGAACGTCTTGCATGACCAAACAGTTGTAAGCTTTTCCACAAGGACCACATAGTAACGTACACAATGGTTTGCCACACCCGAGACACTTTGGTGGGGGCTTGAGAGTGAAATCCCCCACCCCCAAAACGTCGGCCACATCCATAAGGTAGTTCGCCTCTATATTGCACCACATGGCAACAACTTTCCAAATCTCCTAGGAGAGGGTGCAGTGGACTAGAACATGATCAGTAGTCTCAGCTGCATAGCTGATCAAGTACCGCGATGAAATAAATGGATTGACAGCTCATACAACCTTCTAGATCTGACTTTATAAAATAAATGGATTGACAGCTCATTAATGACGTTCTTGATAATTCTTTTCACTCTTTTTGGTATATTTATTTTCCATCATTTAACGTATTACTTTTTCATTTAGCAATTTATAACAACGTTAATAATTTATACGTAAATAATAAATCAAAATTTTTAATTCTAAATATAATTTATTTTCCTAAATATAAATTTTGAAATTTTCAATTAAAATATTATAAAATTAAATATATGAATTACAAGCTTAATCCATAAGCTTTTTTTACGTATATATTAAAAAGGTTATATATAAACAATAGCCAAATTATACCATTAGAATATTTATTCTTAGTATTAGTAGTATATGAACTAACCATATTCTTTATTTATTTTTAGTTACTTAATCATTTATAGTACTTTTCAAGTTTTTCACTTTCCTATAATATTTAAAATCCGAAACAAATGATCCATTATTACTAGGATTGCAGGATTCATTGTATCAAAAAAGAAGAAGGATTTTTTCTTAATTAAGTTTAGGGTACATGACTAGAAGTAGAAGAGGAGCCCATGCATGACATTAATTTATCTCACATGCTCTGACTCTGGCTGTGTCTGGTCTCCGTCTCACCATCCTCTCCGTCTCCGCCGAGTTTATGTAAAGTTGCCAACTTGAAGAAGACCAGTAAACAAAAAAAAAGAAAGTTGCCGACTTTCTCCTTCAATCACATGCCGCAGCTTAATTTCAAATATCAATAATCGATACTTGAAATTAATATAATATTCCCTTCTCCCTTTATTAGTACTTCTCAGGCTTTCTCCTTTACTTAAACATCTCTTAATTATCAGAAAGTACAGGACTTTTTCGCTCTCGTCAGTACTTGAGTGCTTGATTTTTGTCATTCTTCTGA
This sequence comes from Stellera chamaejasme, assembly GCA_024586325.1. Lineage (NCBI taxonomy): Eukaryota > Viridiplantae > Streptophyta > Magnoliopsida > Malvales > Thymelaeaceae > Stellera > Stellera chamaejasme. The sequence goes on along the minus strand of CM044982.1, from coordinate 2,317,678 downwards.
AAATGGCTAATCATCGTTTTTTCCAGCAGTTCGGCAAAGCAATGCTGCTGATTGTGATCTTCCCACTGTGGATTGTGTCTGCTTTTGGTTTCTTCAGAGTAACCATAATCCCATGCGCACGGAGCATTATTAGCTATCTTGTCTCCCGTCTTCCCAGCCGCCATTGGATCGCCGGCATCAAATCCTGGCTCTCTCCTCCCTACATCTATATCGTCCTCAGTCTCATTATTCTTGCTATCGCAGCCCAGAACCATCTTCTCCAGGTACCCAGCCGGCAAACCAAAACAAAGCAGAATGCTGAGAAAATCTCCGAAGAAAAAGAGGAAAGTTCAGATATTTCAACTGATAAAAAATTAGCCGCAAATATTTGCCATTCACCGGCGGCCGTCGCTTTTCCTGAGGATCAGGAGAGTAAGTTGGGTGATCGGAAAAGCGATGAAGACGGGGAGCCGGTACTGGATACGCTGGAGGAAGCGTGGAAGATGATCATGGAAGCGCAGGGGAAGAAGGCGAGGTGAGGTAGCTCGCCGAAGGTGCAATGCAATCAAGAGAGTTACGTAGTGATTCATTGGACGCGGAAATGAAAAGTCAACGAGTTGAATCAGCTTGGAGATGTGGTTTGAAAATTCAAGGAATGATTACTTACTTCTTACTTTACTTGCTTGCTGCTTATTTTTGTACTACTCTACTCCACTTATTAATTACTATGTTTAACTAGCTAGCTACACAGAGAAATTAATGTAGCTGTGCTGCTAGTTGTGTAGGAAGGAGTATTAATTAATCTTGGTGGACACATGGGCACGTTGTCGCAAAGCAATCGGTTGACGACGCTACATCTGCGGCGGGACGTTGTTCTATCTAAAAGTGGATGGCTAGCTAGCCTATGCCTATGGGTGGTTACTCATGATTAATAGAAACAAACAAAATGTCTAATTCGCTCATCGATCTCTCTAATCCACTTCTTGTCCATTTTCTAATGTCCAATTTGATTGAGTATGATGCATGGAAAGAGGCAATCGGCCGTGGGGTAATTAAGGGGCGAAAATGGTTCCACGGTCTCAACTGCTCAAGTTAGGTCCTTTTGGGTCTAGTTGAGTTGGAAAAGAGCCGTTTACCAAAATAATTATGCATCATCATATCTCTCTTTGTGCACTTTCGAATAAATCTATATTAGTAATTCTTTTCGTATGAAAATATAGAAAAAAAATGGATTTGTGTACCAATATATACCATAGAATGTTCAAGTCACAAGAAAGATGAGAATTTAGATAATTCCAACATAATATATATAGCTCACTCTTTTAGCCATTTGAATATTTTGCTTTTGTGAACATAATAGCTAAATAACATATCACTCAAAAAGCAAATTCCTTTTCCAAGTAGATTAGATTGACTTTAAAACTCTTAACTTACTTAGTACTTAATCAGTAATTAAAATAATATTCTAAACTCTCTCTACAACCCAAACTTATTTTCCTAATCTGTTCACGGCCCAATTCTAAGCCCATGGTGGTCTTTTCATTGTAACCCAATCCCAAACCCATGTTATTCGAATCTATCAAATTACTTACTCAGTGGAACTAGAGTAGTAGTAGTAGTAGTAGTAATATTGACACAATATAGGAAAGGAGTATTTGCCAATTGGCAAAATATGCCACTATATAATACCAGTATTTCCAGTTCACTAATGTTATGCTAGGGGCAGAACTGTAAAACAACTTCCTCCACTGCGATCAAGTCGTGATGCTGGATTGGGTGGGATTCTACCGTCATTTTTGACAACAAGCACGCATCGGGTGCTCCTCTCTTCTGTACTGTACTCTGCTCTCTGACTCTCCATTCTCGACTTCTTTATTCGCCTAGTCTACTCCAGAATTCACGCTACACATTTTACTACTTTGCTACCGGCTCCAAAGATTTTCCAACTCGAATTGCTAAAATGGCGAAGCAGAAGAACGGATTGGGGTGGATGGAGTGGATGAGAGGCTGGATGGCCGTGATTCAGGAGATGCTCTTCCAGCGAATAATGGCCAGCCACTTGCAGAACCCTCTCCCGCTCCCGCCTATCGACGGCCTAACCTGCATTGTCACCGGCTCCACCAGCGGCATCGGCCGCGAAATCGCCCGCCAGTTGGCCAAGGCCGGGGCGCACGTCGTCATGGCCGTCAGGAACCCCAAGGCGGCTCACGACTTGATCCAGAGCTGGCGGAGTGGCGCCGACGGCCTGGCGCTTCCTCTCAATGTCGAGGTTATGGAGTTAGACCTGCTCTCCTTGGACTCCGTCGTCGCTTTTGCTCAGGCGTGGAATGCCCGTTCTACGCCTCTTCATGTTCTTATCAACAACGCCGGAATCTTTTCCATCGGAGGTCAGTCAGTCACTTATAAAAGCGCTATTCATCAGTTTAATGAGTTTGTCGATCGTTCAAATTCAGGAAAAGTCAAAAAAAAGAAAAAGAAAAGAAAAGGAACAGTTTACTTTCTTCCTAGGCTGCAAATCGATTGACGGGTTTCCGCTTCTGTGTTCTGTGCAGAGCCACAGAGATTCTCGAAGGACGGGTATGAAGAACACATGCAAGTCAATCATCTGGCTCCAGCTCTTCTCTCCCTGTTGCTGCTGCCCTCTCTCATTAGAGGATCTCCAAGTCGAATTGTTAACGTCAATTCTGTTGTGAGTACCGTTCCTGTCCAGTGTTTCTAGTTTCTATCTGGTTGAAATGGAAGTGATTATGATAAATCCAAAGGATTGAGAAACATATTTATGTTGGGTTGCATAAGTTTTTCTTGGGTGTTCGTCCTAGATGTCGAATAAGGCCCCAATGATAATTTTACTTGATTTTGAAGTAATAACATGCCCCCTTCTTTCTCACATGCATTAAAAGCTGCTGCTTTTGCACTAAGGATACAAAATGCTGTTGCTTTAATGCTTCTCATTTGTCTGAGTCTATTTGGTTCGTCACTTTCTTTCTTTTTTGTTCTTTCGGCAGATGCACTATGTTGGTTTTGTTGACACGGAGGACATGAATCTGTCTTCTGGGAAAAGGAAATATACAAGTATGGGGGGATACTGCAGCAGCAAGCTTGCACAGGTGATCCTTAAGAATAGTTGCTGGTGACTTCCTTTTTGTGGTTATTCTTGTCTGTGTTTCTTGGAGAAAAGGTGAAGTTACATATCGCCAAGTCAAATACGTATCCCATTGTCTCGCCTTCTTGATGAACCCTCTTAATATTCATCTCAAAGGCTGTCTTGCTGTCTATTTGTCTGGCGGTTTCATTGGCTAGACTGTTCACCTTCTCACTAGAAACTACTCCATCTCATAGTGGTCACCTATCTTTCTTCAGAAAATGCATAGAGAATGGGACAACCAGTATGGAATGGAGGAAGTTTTATAAGTGGAATTCTGGCTTATAGTAGCTCAGGGAGCAATGACTTTTATGAACCCAGATTAAAATTGGGCTAGCATTATTTATTGAACTGTCCCTTTTATTTCCTTAACACTATCAGAACAACTATATATTGGTTTTAATTTATTTTTCTTTAGGATTTTTTTTTTGGTTCCTTGTATAGTCTTCTTGACTTACAGACACAACCAACAGATCAACACCCAACTGTCCTCTTATTCACAGAGTGCCTTATACTCTGTTTGGTGATGTTTCTTTGTCAATTTTTAATGCTGCGTTGTTACCAATTGCAGATAAAGTTCAGCAGTGTCCTTCACAAGCGGTTGCCTGCTGAATCGGGCATCAATGTTGTATGTGTATCACCTGGAATTGTTCATACAAACGTTGTAAGTCTCTCAGAGGATCTTTGCTTATGATGTCCGGTACTACATATATGTTGTATGTTTCCAGTTTCAGGCTTCAACAGAGGATCTTATGAAACCTTCTTTCATTCTTCTTATTTGCTTTATTGCAATTTTAGTTTGGCATATGAGCTTTTATTTAAAACTTCTTGGGTTTGTGGACCTAATCGGAAGTTTATTTGTCTTTGAATCACAGGCAAGAGATCTCCACAGAATCGTTCAAGCTGGCTATCATCTAATACCCTACTTTATCTTCAGTCCTCAAGAAGGTATGCTTTCGTAAACATGATTCTCTGCACACTTAGTTAGTGACTCCTGATTCTGTTTTATTAGGAAGCCGTATTGTCTGTTTGAAACTTGTGCATCGTTACTTGTCTAATTCATGGACAAGTCAATTTATTTGGATGCATTTCCTTGCTTTGGTAATTGCTTGTCTACATTGGCGCTGTTGGAAGGAATTCCTTGAGACATGGTCACTTAATGGGCATAAGCTGTTAATTTCGAATTCACCGTTTGCACCGTGACATTAGGTGTTGCTGTTAACGGCAGTTAAGCTGACCAAATTTTTATTGGAAAAGAAAACATGAAAGCTACTATAGAGCGGAATGGAGACGTAAGATTCATGCAGCCGACCCCAACGAGTTGGGATTAAGGCTCGGTTGATTGATTGATTGGTCTTGGTATGGTTGAAACTAAAACTGGAACTGGGGATGGGGGGGGATCAATCACTAAACCCCCTTTTCATCTGATCCATAATTAGCTGTTTAGACATTACATTTTCTTAATATTCTTCTACTGCTTTCCTGATTTCCATACCACTGACCCCATCTTCCCACCAACTTGTAATGGAAACTATCCAGCTTTCTTTTTCTTTGAGATCAGAGAAAAACTTAGTGCTCAAGTAGATCTTGCTGTTGAAATTAGTCAATGACTGGGTGTTATCATTGCCAAAAGAAGACCTTGCTCCTGTTGTCACTTGAAAAGACGAGAAAGATTAGTAAAAAACATTTATTGTTTACTGGATGAGAGATGATCATAGCAGAAAGCATATGATGGTTACTGGCAGTTGAACTTGGAAGATTGAAAAAAGAAGTTACATGTCACAAAGTTGAAGACTAGAGTCTCTTGTTAGATCTAATTATATTGGTTAAGATTTCAAGAGTTAGAAGGCTGATCTTATCTCATGTGATAGAAATTGAAGTGGCAAAGAGTTCAAAGACCCTGCGACATCTTAATCTTATGGTTGAATTACCGCTTTCTGTTGGTTACAAGATGAAGCAAGCAATTTCAATAGTAAGGGTAAACTGGAAAATGAAAGTGGTAGTATTAAATGCTTGGGCACCCCCCCCCCCCCCAAAAAAAAAAAAAGAAAAAGAAAAGAGAGAGAAGCAAAATGGTATGTGTGAACTTAAGCTGTATCAGCATTATGCATTCTGCTGTTAACTATACCACTAGTAGGAAACAAGTAGCAGCAAGTCTCATGAATAGCTTACCCATTCTCCACTCATTGCTGCATTGTTGTTTCCATTACTAACTGCTAAAGCCATCCCATCCACTGGTTTTTCTTCTCCTTAGGCTCCAGGAGCTCTCTTTTTGCAGCCACGGACCCTCAGATGCCCGAATACTGCGAATTGTTAAAACAAGATGAGTGGCCTGTGTGTGCTTTCATTTCTCAAGAATGCCGTCCAGCAAATCCTTCGGAAGAAGCACATAACCTTGAAACATCACATAAAGTATGGGAGAAGACACTGGAGTTGGTAGGGCTTCCACTAGATGCAGTCGAGAAACTTATACAAGGCGAGGATGTGAACTGCCGCTATGGTGCTTCAGAAAACTAGAGGCCTGAGCTGAGAGTGGGTGGGCATTATTGATCAGGTCACAGATTAATTTATTTGTATACTACTCCAATTCTGGTATCATCATCATCATCATCATACATAATTACTTGGATGGGGATTTGTTGTTTGGGGAGCTCCACACGTGTAAATTATTCTTGCAGCTTCATCATTTTTGCTAGACTAGTTGATAATTTATGTGCAGACTGCCTGCAGAGGGTAACTTCCTTCTTGTCTTTATGGAGGAAGGAGAGAAATGGACCTTACCTTACTGGAACAAAAACTGAAAGCAGTTACGTGTTTCTATCAGGAGGCGCCATTTTTCGCCCCATGGCTAGACCTTCGCCCCCCAATAGATCTATCTATTCCTTACTTTCAAACTTGTGTTTGGTTTACTCTTTCCGAGAAGATCCTGTAAAAAATATTCTTCAGAAAATATGTAGAAAATGAATGTGTCTAGGTTTTTCAAGTAGTATTTTTAAGATTTTTTGTTCTTTTTCACAGTTCCTTTCATTTAAGAATTCGAGTCAAATACATATTTAAAAGTACGCCAAGGTTAGGATGCTCATGCTTCAGTTGTTTTGTTATTTATATCTTTATGTCATTCACTTTTTTTCGTACTCTGAAAAAATTTATATATTTTTATTCTATAATCAAAATTCACAAATAATTAGTCAAGTAGAAAGAGAAAAAAAGATGAAGAGAAAGAGATCCATATGTCATATGTTTTGATGATTTTTTTTTATTCCGTTACCGAATATCATTTTCTTCACTACGAGCATCATTAAGTACAAGTATCATTTTTTTCATTACGCGTCATTAATTTCTTACATTGCATCACTGATTTTTTACTAGTGCATCATTAATTTTTTACAGTGTATCACTGACTTTTGTACAAGTATTATTTTTTTCTAATGTCGTATCATTAATTTCCTATAATGCATCACACCACTCATGCTACTATATCATGAATTTGCTACAATATATCAGTACTTTCCTATTAAAGAATCACTAATCTACGATGCATCAATACTTTATTATTGCAAAAAACGACTCATTCAACTGGATCATAAAATTTTTAGAAAAATCATAAAATTTATAAAATGAAATTTTATTTATTTATTTTCACTTTTTCCCATTATTTCTCTACCTCCCACATGTCTACTTTATCTCCCTCACATTTCAATTGTATGTCCGGTGCAGAACACCCATTTATGTTCTTTTCTTACTCATCTCTCTCACTATTCCAATACCAATGATCTCCTTCATAAAATCAACAAATACTCTATCTCATACTAACACTCCATAAGTTTATTTTTCTACCACCAAAGTTTGTGTTCTTTGATTATCTATTATATTGAGTTGACCCAACAAAATCTCAGTCATTAAGACAAGCCAACTAGTTGGTTTTTTTGCTGGTTATGTTTGCATAAGGGAGGTGGGCGAGGCTGACACGGAGATGTTCTTTTGAACTATCGCAAATAGTGCGAATTGTGGACAAGAATCCATGATTTTGATGGATCATAAGAATTTATCCAATTTCCTGGTTGTCGATATGGACATGGAGCTGCAGAGAGCCGGGGAGTTGAGACTCTTTTGGAAGGAGGACACAAAAGCCACAAACTGGTTCGGGTTTGGATTCAGAGAGTTCATCGAGAAAGAGATGGCGCGATTGTCATGTAGCAAATAAAGTTGTCTCCGAAGAAGGAGTACCAATGAAAATGCGCGAGGAAGCGGAAAAGACAATAAAATGACAACTTGTAAATAATACATGTTCTTAAGCACTTCTTAAAGCGACTTAAAAGTAACGTAACTAGATTCCTAAACATGATTGTTTTTGTAGCTCCATTGAAAAAACAAAATCCTTTATTCATCCATCTCCACCATTGTAGATCTTTTTCACCTCGCGTAGGTCTTTTTCACCTCACGGGTTGTAGGTATTTTCCTAATGAGGTAATTTTACTTCCACCATTCGCAAATATTTAATCTGCAGGGCATTCATGGATATCAAACATTAACATTGGGAGGTTTCGAACTTAGAATAGGGGGTTTCAAACCTTGTAGTTCCGGCGGAAATCATTCACCGAATTTCGGCTTAAGTCACGGCGGGACGTTTTCGAAGGACCCTCAACTGCTTCAACCACCCTACCCCCAGACGGCTGTTGCTTGGTCGGTGTCGCCGTATTTAGGCAGGTAGGTGGAGTGGGGGTGAGTGTACCGTGGGGCCGGTGTTGTGGTGAATCACGGGATCAGTTATTCACCATTGGAAAATCATGCCCGTTGATTCACGCCTGGTCCGATTATGCGGGCGTGATTTTCACGCCTCCGAAGCGGTGAATCATGGGTAGATGATTTTTGCGGAACTCACCCAAAAACTCCCATGTTTGAAACCCCCTAATTTTTAAAGTGATTTAGTGGATAATTCACTAGCGAATTAGTTTCTAGTGGTTTCTCATCTTCTCACCCCCTGGCCATCTCTTTTATCTTCATCAATCGGCCATCTCACATCCATCTGCTCTTGCTCTTTGATCGACTTACCGGTCTCTGTCTACAAGGAAGAATAAATGTTAAATTCACCACAAATTTTTTACCATTTTCCATGGATGTCTTAAACCTTACCCAAGGTGAACTAGAAATTTAATTTACTAGTGAATCAGATTCATTTTCAGTGAATTACGAATTGAATATTTGTTAAGTATGAAACCCCCTATTGTATAATTTAAAACTGCTATTATTACGGATCATCGCACTCATTAATTATAGATGTAACAAACTAAAGATGTGAAGGTTTGCAAACATCTCTCAAGTTAAGAGTATTGAGTTTGGGATGAGAGTGTAAGTATTGTGACGTTGGGTTGGGTTGGGTTAGGGTTGGCGGGCATAATCGAGTTAGTACGATAATTCGGTCTCATTCAAACTTAGGAGGGTGAGGGATTTTCACGAGGTGAGAAATTGAAGAATTCACCGTGGATTCTCGTGAGGTGAAAAAATATATATTAGGGGTTTCAAACTTAGGAGGGTAGATGAGAAATTGAAGAATTATCGTGAATTCTCGTGAGGTGACAATAATAATATTTAGAAACTATTTAGAAACTAGATGTTCATTTATTATTTGTATATAAATTATTAATCTTTAGTTATTAAAATATTAAAGAACAAAATCATAGATTAAATATTGAATTCCATTTTTCACGGTGAAAACTGATTTTCACATCTCAAGTGATTTCTGAGGAGTGAAAAACTTCAAAAATCACTATGAATTTTGGAAATGAATCACTAATCATCCTCACATCGAGTAAAATCCGCGTAGGTCCTCTTTTTAAGTTTGCGACCTATTATGGTCCCATTTTAAGTTTTTGCTTCAATGTGATCCTATTTTTAAGTTGCGACCCATTGAGTCCTTTCCATCAAATTTTGCCGTTAAAATGGACGGTTGAGGGTGAAATGAGATTTTTACCCTTAGTTAATTACTTCAATACACTCAGTGTTTTTAAATTTAATCAATTCTACCACAAAGTTTCCAAAACTTACACTAAGTGGTTTAACTGGAAACCTATGAAACTAAGTTACCTAAGTAGTATAAGGAATAAAGAAAAGGGCTGAAATTGTAGTTTACCCAAAAGAAATCAATTCTTCTTCAACGCGTGCTTGCAGCAGACGGCGGAGGAGACGGCGGCCGGCGAAGGAGTTGTATTTCCCGTCGGCGCCAACAACCACTCCCATTAGGTCCGTCTCATCTCCAGGATCCCGAATCTACCTTTTGTTTCACCCGACTGACGCTGGAAACGGGCAAATCCGGCGAAAAACCGCCGCGAATTTTGACGTTTAACCGCTTCGATCCGTCTTTCCGTCAACATTCGGCCGTTCCCACCACCACCATTGGAATCACCGTCCGACGCTCCACCATCAAGACCTAAGTCCGCCGCGGAAAGTCACCGGACACGGGCGGCCGCCGGACGCCGCCGCCGAACCCAGATTCCGGCGACCTGTGAGGAAAACGAAGAAGAAGAAGCTGACTTCTGTCTTTCGGGAAAATTACAACTTTGGTCCTTTTCCCCTTTACTCTCAGCTTTGTGTCACTTAAACCCCTTTATTTATCCATAGTTTCATTCAAGTCACTGTTTCAAGTTTGAAAATGTGTAAATTTTGAAAATGTTGGGGTAGAATTGATTAAATTTAAAATTTTGGGGTGTATTTTAACATTTATTTAAGGGCAAAATCGTCATTTACTCTCTTCCGTCCAATTAAACGACTAAAATAGATTTGAAAGGACTAATGGGTCAAAGAACTTAAAAATAGTGATCACATCAAGAAAAACTTAAAATTAACCATATATAGATCGCAAACTTAAAAAGAGGACCTACGCGATTTTACTCATCCTCACATCCACAAAATAAAGTTTGAAGCCCCTAATTGTTTAACGTGTGCAAATGCAATGCAACAAACACAAAAGGACGATCCTCATAGGTAGTAGTAGTATGGGAGTGATGGAGTAGTAGTGAGGCGAGTTTACTTTAAGGGAAAGCAGATAGAGTGTAGAATCACCCAAAATCCAGAGGAAGGGAAGGGGTTGGAGACGAGATTCAGCTCTGAGTCTCTGACGAAGCACGTGTTGTTGAACTTGTATTATGATTCAGGAGGACTACTCGTCAATCTCTGATTTGAAAGACAAATCATCCATCCTTCTTTGCCCGCCTTTTCTCATACGGGCCCGCACACCCCCATCAAATCCTACCCTTTTCTTTTTATTTATTTCTTCTTTTTTCTCGGATAAGAAATACTATTTCTGTCCTCTATAATGGTCAAAATTTCAAAAACTTACTGCTCTTCTTTTCTTCATTTCACTACATGCTCTTCTTGTGACCAACTTCATACTTGTTTTGGGAACATATACGACGACAAAAAGTTAATTGAAAACCAACAACACAAAGAGGAAAAAGGGAGCAGGAAAAGAAAAGAGTACATGGAGCTTTCTGTATTCAAAAACTCAAATTTGAATACAGACAGAATCTTCTTATCCACCAGTCAATACGTAAGACAGAGTTAAAGCAGCTCGGGCCGGGACTTGATTTTATGCAACAGCAATTGCCATGCCTTTCTCCCAAAATTTCAAATATTTGTCAGTCTTTTGTTTATATACCATGTGTGGTGTGGGAAAGATGGTCCATTCCGGTTCCTCACCCCTAACCTAACCACCACCAATGCTGCATTATTGAGCAAGCTCATGAATGATACACTTTTCTTCTTGCTAAATTAGTATTGCACCGAAATTATACCGCCCCGCAACCAACTGCACTCCATTAATTCCATTCCAATTTTCTTTTCCTTTTAAAAAATGGCAGATCTAGAGAAGAGAGTGCAGATGGTGTTGCTCAGCAATGCTGCAGAAGATCAGAATAATTATGCAGGTGACAGCTTTGCGCAACGCGCAGAATGGTACTACCACAAGCGCCCCCACCTGCTTGCCCTGCTCCAAGACCTCCACAATTCCTACTTAACGCTGCTGGACCGGTTCCACCATTCTCAGCGCAAGGGAACTGATTCTCGGGTCGATGATGAAAAGGAAGATGGCAGTTGCTGGAGCGAAAACAGCCAGGTTGTTGATTCAGAAGCTGAGAGCTGCCTCACTGTCTCGTGCCCAAGACAGCAGGAGCAAGTTTATGGTGTCGATGACCAGCTGATAGGTGAAATTCTAGCAAAAGATGTGCAGAATGACGTGTTAGTGCACCAGCTGATGGAGATGGACCGGCACTGGAAAGAGTCGGGGAGGAAGATAGAGTTGCTGAAGAAGCTGCTGGAGCTGTTGGAGACCGAAAGGCTGATGCTTTCCGAAGAGAATGCTAGATTGGGTTACAAGGTGAATGCTTTGCTGGAGGAGAACAAAGCGATTCATTCGGATGCGATGATCATGAAAAGGAAGGCTCTTGAGCTTGGCAGGAGCATGCTGAAGATGAGGGAAGATTACAGGGTTTGTATGCTTAGTCAGAAGATCAAGGATCTTCAGCAGCAGATACATTTGTTGGAGAAGAGGAACGATGAGTACCATCAGCAGCTAATGAAGCGGGACGATCTTGATAGGAGTAAGGAGCATAAAGCCAGTGGCTTTAACGAGAAAAGTGTAATTGGTGCTCGTCAAGTTAGGCTTGTGGGGTGCTTTCAGATGGAGACGCTCAAGTTTAAGAGGAGAAGCGATGTGGCTGCAAAACGCGGTGGAGGGAAATTGGGAAAGAAGTGGTGGGAGAAAGGGAGGATGAAGGACTTGTTCATGTGTGGCCTAAACTGCGCCAACACTAGCACTTGATGCTTTGCTTTACCGTTTCCAATGGATTACATATAGTATAGTAGTAACCCTATGTGGTGGTTGTTCTTGCTTATGTTTTGTCCGCCTAAAAAATGTATCAAGGAAGTTGTTTTATGTGGGATGCTAAGTTTAGTATAGGTAAAGTTTTCAGAAGCACTGAAAGAAACGCATCATACTAGCAACATCTAAACACTAATGACTACGTAACAATAAAGTAGATGAGAATTAAATATTGTGGATGTTGTAAAAGAAATCCATAAAAACGTGAGTAGGGGTGTGAATGAGTGGTGAAGATTAGGGTCGGTTTAAAATCCATCCGAGCCAAAATTGGGCTTAGCTCGAGAATATTTCGAGCTTGACTCGAAAGCTTGTGAGGCTCGACAAGAGAGCTGAGTAGATTCGTTTCATTTCGGCGCGAACCCTAACCAGATTCGAACAAGCTTGTGAGGTTAAAAAATTCCCTGCATCCAATGAACTAGAAGGATACCATGGGTATTTAGCTTGATATGACTTGTGAGCTTTTCGAGTTGAGCCTCTCAAGCTCGGGCTGAGTTAGTTAGGCAGCTCATTTCATTTCTCAGCCCTAAAGGTGAGGTACCAAAGTGGCGAAAAAAGAAAAGATTAGGATCCATGCTGTCAATAAAAGCCAACAGATTAGTTGTCGTCGGAAGATAAGCAAAGCCAAAGAAGATGAAACGCTGGTGCGCGGTTCCTACCGTCGCCCTCCTCCCAGCGTCTCTGTTCCCGCCCAGTAGAATTAGCATTTACAAATCAAATCTCCTCCGATTCCAAGTCTGTTCCTACTCGCTCCCTCCGTGCTTCAGCTTATCGGCAACAACCACCAAGAAAGAGGAGGTTTCATGTAAATGCGGTGGCTACGCCGCCCCTTCTGACTGCGACGACAGCGACGCCTTGGTCGTGGTGAACTTCTATCGGTTTGTCTCAATTGATGACCCTCAAGGAGAAGTTGACCGGCACGTTTCATTCCTAAAGGTAGATTATTTGGTGTTAATATGACTGAATTTGACATGGGTAGAACCAGGATTCAGTTGGTTGCTCCACTGTAACAAACCCAGTTCGTGTAATATAACGTATTCACTTTCAGGGTCGTGATGTTCATGGACGAATATACATAAATGAACAAGGGATTAACGCTCAGGTATTTTCTTTTTACTTCCTAACGCCCAATTATAGTTTTTTCTCTGCTTGTATGTATTTAATTCTGAAGTTTATTGAGTCTATAAATTTAGCTAGCTTATGTAGCCCTCCATGAGTAACATGGTTCGCCTTCCGTATGAAGCAAGAGGTAAGTGTATACCACGTCTTGTTAAGTGTCAGGATGTTTCTTCACGAGTTAGGACACACACACTTGTTTTCTGCAATGATGTTAGGACATAGACGCTTGTTTTTTGCAATGATGTTAGGGTTTTAGTTCAGCATTGATGTTTTGGCGATTAGTATCAAGGATTTGCTCACTGCTTAGATTACTGTACACAGTATAGTGGACCATCAGAAGATGCTACTGCATATGTTGAATGGTTGAAAGAGGACAAGAGATTTTCTGATATACTAGTTCAGACTTCTCCTGCAGTAAATGGGCATGCATTTCCAAAGCTGAAAGTGCAGTATAAGCCACTAGTGCAGGTAGTAGCATGTGTTTGTATAGTCTTGTTTTAGTGTCCATGCAAAATTATGTATATAGGATCTGTATGTTTCTTTCTTTTTGGTGTTTTCTCTACTTTTCTGGTTGCCTCCTGATCATGGTAATCTTCTTCCAGTTAGAAGGAGGAATTTCCCACCTTCCTTTGCTTGATCCTTCTATGCGAGCAAAACCTCTCGAACCATCAGAATGGAGAAAAAAATTAGAAGCAGTAAATAAAAATGGACCATCAGATTCAGAGCCAAATACTGACTATATTCTATTGGATGTGAGGAATGGTATGTGTTTTACTACCATATGGTCTTTATCTGGATTCATCATGCAACTTTGGATTAACAAAATCTGGACTGTTATGTTTTCTCTTCTAAGCTTCGTAAGCAAGCGAATTGGCATAAGCATTTACTTTTGACCTTGATTCATATAAATGCTGTAGAAATAAACTACTTGAACTGTTATCATAAAAAAACAAGCACATGAGCCCTATTACTCCTAGATCGAATGTATACAAAAGCTCAATTTTCTTAGAAAAACTCAGACTGAAATTTAGGCATCAACCAGTAACAAGGTCTTCACTCCTTGGGGTGAAGTTGAAGATGCAATGGAATGATGGTTGAAGGGTTTGGTTAATGTTAGCATGCCTTTTAGCTAATACTCCTATTTATGTTCTTAGGAACTAGTGGTATATCATTACTTATAGAAGATTACTTTATTTATGCAATTGGAGATCACTTTTTTTATGCAATTGTTGTATAGCCTCATTACTCCTTTATCGGCCTTTGAGAAATTCTGAATTTATGGGAATCAGGCTATGAATGGGATATTGGTCATTTTCAAGGTGCTCAACGGCCAAATGTTGATTGCTTTAGGAACACAAAAGTTGGGATATCCCAGAGCGAAGTGAGTTGTTGTTACTGTATTTGTCTTGTCAAGTTTAATCTGGATATGTGGTGCTTGTAGAAACTGGTTACAAGCTGTCCTTTTAGGCCATAACTAATTCTTATGCTTCACCGGTTTAACTTTTATAGAAAATAGAAACTATACATGTTGTTCTTCTTTCATGTACTAATATGTTACGGTATTGTCCGCGAGCATTTGAAAAGCTCAGACTAATGGTACAAAGTGTTTTCGTTTTCTTGTTCTTCCTTTTCCTTCATTTGCAGGTAATTAGATCCGATCCCCTAGCAAACGCTGACAAAGAGAGAACCAATGTCTTGATGTATTGTACTGGAGGCATTCGTTGTGATGTATATTCCACAATTCTAAGGTTGCCCAGTGTTTCTTTTATGCCTTTTCTTTCTATCGCATCATTTTGTGCGGTCAACTGAGGGTAATACTGAGATATCTGGATCTTGAAAATTTTCCTTGATTGACTTTCTACTTTCAAAGTGAGTATAGCAACCTGTATCTTTTCCTACTAATGACTGGTTTTAGCGTTTGATTCTCATTTGGAAGATCTCGAGGTTTTGAGAACCTATACACCTTGAAAGGAGGAGTTTCACATTATCTTGAAAACGAAGGCCCTAAAGAATGGGTTGGAAATTTGTTTGTGTTTGATGCTCGCCTTTCTCTGCCACCAACGTCATACAATCCTTCAGCTACAACTGGAATCAGCAGCTCTCACTCTGAGCATCAATTTGCAAACTGCTACATTTGTGGTTCAGTTGTTGGTGAGTTAAGACATCGGAACTGTGCGAATATGGACTGCAACTTGCTTTTCCTGTAAGTCTACTTCTCCTTCTTCCTCCTCTTCACTTTCACTTTCTGTTATTCTCCGGTATGTAATATGCTGACATATTATGTGTGGCAGATGCTGTTCAGAGTGCTTGGGGGATTTGAGAGGATGTTGCTGTCTGAATTGCACAACTGCTCCTCGGCTTCGGCCTGTTCTGCCTGGACATCAAAGATACAGGAAGTGGCACATATACAGGGGGGATCTAACACTGCAAACTAAGTAGCCAATTCTTTTATTTTTATCCAATTATTGTGATTAATGAAGCAACTCTTCCAAACTTCTTATTCCCGGTTTTCCAAATTACTGACTTCTTTAGTATCTTCATTTTGAACTTCAGAGACATACTGAAGCCTACAAAAAACATTAATTCATCAATTAAGTTGCTCCTTCCTAATGCTTTCAAAATTTAAATTGCCCAATTGACTTGTTTTTTAGTACAAAAAAGTGGTCATATGACATGTTTTTAGAGCAAGTAACTGTTTATTCAACTGTAGCTAGCATTTTCCTTAAAGACAAAAATATCATTTTACAAACATGTTTAAGTTGATGGAATTCACAAGATGGATTAAGATCTTAAGTCACAGAGTATCTTCTGATGAGTTATCCATGAATAATGGTTTATATATATATATATATATATAATATAGTCCTATATGATGTTTTTCAAATCTATATTTTATTGTATTTTTTAATTTTATAACTTTTTAATATATATATTTTCTTCTAAAATCGATATGATGATGTTGGGTTTATTTGGTGAGAACGTTTGACACTAGTGTTATAGTTGAAAAAATTTCTGAACGGTTATACTCTCTCCATCCTTAAAAACCTCGCACATTTCCAAGAGTATGAATATTAAATGGGTAAATTGCACTATCTATACTCTTTGTTGTAAATCTATATTTGAATAAAATTTTGTTGTAAAAATGTCTCTAAAGTATGGGCTTATTTATCGTTCGCTCCCGAACTATTTCGAATCGCTCACCTTAGTCCCTCGATTCGACTGAATTACTCAGTCCTCGAACTAGTTAATTCGAGGCACTTTAGTCGGTCTGTGAAGTTGGGCGTCAGTTTGACCGAGACCTAACGGTTTGACGGAACGTTCGTTCCAGCCCGTTATGGGATTACCGTTATAAGGCTGCCCTCTTCCCATCGTCCTCGTCCTCCCCAAGTCTTCCCCAAATTGAGCTTGCTGATTCGAAACCCTAACCAGAGAGCAAATTCGAAACCCTTCCCCCCTTTCTGAAATTTCTGAAATTTGAATATGTCAGGACATGAAACAACATTTTTCGGAGGATTTGATTCCAGCTTCGATAGGGACGAGGACGAGTTTAACGAATCTGGCACTCCGATTTGTAGATGTGGAAGCAGGACATTCATGGCGGAGGCTCGACGAGATACGGCGAACTATGGACGACGTTTCTTCCGTTGCCGAAACTATAAGGTATGAGGAAACCGATGTGTTTTGGGTTGTGTGGTCTTGCCCCTCTCCTTAGACGTTTCTGGGCCAATGTGGTTTCTCTTTTGCAGAGTAAACCGATGTGTTTTTTCCAGTGGATTGATGAACCTTTCACATTGCGATCCCAAGAGGTGATAAGACGACGATTGGGAAGGAGAGGAATCTTGAGTTGGAGCATGCGAAGAACGCAATGTGAAGGATGATCTTTGTGAGGGCGGCGGAAGAAAATGCGCAATTCAACCTCAAAGGCCATGTTGCGATCAATTAGGATGTTGGTGGTTGTTATGGGGGCCATTTGTGTTTTTGGTCAATTTTGGCTTTGTAGGAAGTGTTGGATGTGAGGTTGCTTGGTAGTTGATAACATAGGATGGAAGGCGTAATCATGTTCGTGGATCGAAATCTTGGGTTGTTGAGGAATGTAATCATGTTCGTGTATGCATGTATTCTGTTATGTGGATGAAATGCAAGCATTATATGTTGGAATGCAACCATTATATGTTGGAGCTATTATGGAAGAACTAATGAAAACAACAGAGGTAGTGGATAGCATTCATAGATAGCATTCATAGAGCTTCATCAACAGAGCTAATTGAAATCCTAATGGAATGGTTCATAGATCATATGAAAATCAACAACAACACCTATGAAAATCGGAGACAGAGAACGATAGCATTCATAGATGCACCGAACATCACAAAGTTGGTGCACATCCTAAACAACGTTTTGATAAAATCAACAACAGAGCTAATGGAATGGTTCAGATCCCATCCTAAACATACATCCAACATGCTTAAACATCACAAAGTTGGTGCACATAATGGTTCCAGATGCACCGAACCCTAGCACCCAAAATTTAACTACACTGTGCTACAACAAGAAATTTACAACAAAGAAACTTCAGACATACATTCAGGATTAGGTTGGCTGGCTTGAAGAGGCACCAACACCTTGCTTCCTCTTTTGTTTCTTGTTTTTCCCCTCGGTAGCACTGGTTGGCTGGCTTGAAGAGGCACCAACACCTTGCTTCCTCTTTTGTTTCTTGCTTTTCCCCTCGGAAGCACTGGTTGGCTGGCTTGAAGAGGCACCAACACCTTGATTACAATTTTGTTTATTGTTTTTCCCTCTTTTGGGTTACCTTCTTGATCAGCACTCTTCCTCTGCACATAATGATCACAGAATTAAATAACTGATATTCAAACAAAGAACAAAGAATTAGAGTTTGTAGACTGATAGTGTCCTTACCTTGCTTGCCGAGTTCCCTTTCCCGTTCACTTGCCCCTTCCCATTCTTTCCCTTCTCAGTATTTCGTGGACATGTAGCTGAATTATGTTCAGCAGACATGCAAAGTGAACAATGCATTACTCTACCATGACGTGACAGTTTGAACCTTCCCTTCACTGGCTCACCTTTTTTCTTTATTCTTGCCACTCTAGGTCTCCCGCAAGTATCCTCATATTTGGACGATTGATATGTCCTAAACCACTATCACCCCAGAATTCCTCACTAGGCATTGGTTGAATTGCATGCTTATATGCATTTTCAAACATTTCCGGCCCATACCAGTGGGAAATGTAACTGTAAGGATCTTCCTTCCTTTCCATGATTGCTGCAATAGCATGTGAGCATGGAATTCCCGATAGCATCCAACCCCTGCAGCTACACTCCCTTGACCCTAACTTAAGAGTGTGTTGTGTGTTTCCCCACTTTGCCTGATAGCCATCCTCACCATTCCACTTGCACTTCCAGTTAAAACTTGCGCGAGTTCTCTCCCATTATGGCTCTTATATTAAACCCACAACCACTTCTCCACTTCTTTATAAATGCTCTTCTACCGGCTATCCTCTCCATGCAAAGAGACCCCGATATCTTCCAACATTGATATAATGGGCTTTGACCTTGCACTATCAGCACCATGTTAAATGCCTCAGTCTGTTGTTATCCACACACCACACCGAGTGACACTGGCTAAAATAAGCCCTACACCATAACCGTAAATCAACCCTCTCAAGAGCTGCCCGGCTCCTCGCCTAACAATTCTATCTCCTCCAGCCTTTTTCTAGTTGAACCTCATTAGGTGATTTAGCAACAACGTAGAAAGCAACTTTAAGGTGCTCACCTTTAAAATTTGGATACCGGTTGCCATAGATGTGCCTTGCACACAATCTATGTTCAGCCAATGGGAATAGGAAGGACACAGCATTTAACAATCCCTGCAATTTCAACAAGCCTGATTAGCATGACAGTCCAGGAAGCATAAATCAATAGTGTTATAATGGCTTACCTTGCACTGGTCAAACATAAAGCACCAACCACTCCCACTTCCAACTCCAATGTCCAGCCCTAGATGTTCAAGGAACCATGACCAGCTGTCCTCATTCTCACTCTCAACTACACACCAAACGAGAGGATACAATGGTTGTTTCCATCCTTACCAACAGCTGTAAGTAAAATGCCCCTGACAACTCCTTTCAAGAAACATCCGTCAAGGCCAATGTACCTCCTGCATCCCTCTAAAAATCCTAGCTTCAATGCAGCCAGACACACATACATCCTCTTGAACCTAGGTGTCTCTCCAGGTAAGGTTTCCTCAGTTAAAATGTCAACAGTTGTACCTTGCATACCATATACATAAAATCAGACATAAGTTATCTTGCTGAAAAAAAAGAGCATATGCAAAGTAATCACCAGTTAAACTACCTGTGTTGGATTCTCTTAATGCCTTTGCATAATCATGCAATCTTGCATATTCATGGTCAACATCTCTCACAAGTTTCTTGACAACCATACGTCGCGCTCTTACACACCGATCAATCCCAACTTCAATCTGCAACTCGCCCTAATGGTGTCTTTCGGTAGCTACATCCGACCTCAGGATGTGCCATTAGCTTGATCTTCATCTTTCAAGAATCCAGGGTGCCCCGATGCCTGCTATCTTGAAAACTTGCGTGCAAGTATGCCTTGGATTTAATGTCTTCACAAGGAAGTGCTTCTTATTCCTTCTACTCTCCCATGCAAAGAAATATCATCCAACAACAAGCATCGTCTTTGCAGCGTACCCTAACCCTCTTACTCTCATTTTTCTTGAAAATATAGTCTCTTTTCTCTTGAATAGAATATTTTTGAGAGACCTCTTGAACTGTTTATGATCGGTAAAACATAGACCTACCGAATACTTCACCTCCTTGCATTTCTCAACATACCTTGGAAACCTTGGAGTAACTCTTCTCACAACTCGGTTCCATCTTCCTCAATCTCGACTCAAGACTCCCAACATCACTGTTATCAAACTCTGCTGTAGGATCAGGATCTTCCTCACTCGATTCTTCACTTCCCGATTGTTCTATACTCCTTGCACACCACCACTTCAAGAGGCAACCGGGTCCTTTTAGATCTGGTTCGTAGAAGTCTTTCACTACATTGATGCCTTCAATTATTTCATCATTCGGTTAGGTGATAAAGTGTAATCAATGCCATCTAACTCCTCTTCACAATCATCATCCAAATCCTCTCCATCGTCCTCCTCACTTTCTTCATTCTCTGCAGCTTCTTCTATATTATCTCTTTCCTCTCTCTCTTCTCTCTCCCCTCTCTCTTCATTCTCTGCAGCTTCTTCTCTGTCACCATCCTCTCCTATCTCTTCTATATTATCTCTTTCTTCTCTCTCTTTTACATGACCTCTCTCTTCTCTCTCCTCTCTCTCTACCCCATCACATTTGTCATTCACTGCCTCATTATCTCCAATATTGTTTTCTTCAACCTCAGTATCTTGGACTGATGTACCTTTAACAGACTTGTCCACTTCCTCTCCACTACCTGTGGTCCCCACCTTAAAAGCCTGACTTAGTTCTTTTTTGTTTTTCATGTACCACTCCAAAGAGTGCTCAACAAACAAATCCAACCCCCCCGAAGCTGATGCTGCACCAAACATTTTCATCATATCATCGTGTACATGTAAAGACTCTAGATACTCCATGGGTTTACCAAGAGGCTTGTAGTACGTGCACCTCACATCGAAGCTTTATACCCCAAGTTCCTAAGAGCAAGACTTGGTGAGTAAAATGTAACAATGTCCTTGTACATTTTATGCATCCTAAGCGTAGACTCCACATACTTGTAGAGATGGTTGTGTGACAAATCTCCCACCGTGATTGAAGTTGAAGATAAGAGTGTGAGATCCTGAACCCATCTGTGAAGCAAGAGAAATGGCACCATTCACATCTTTAATCAAACATCTAGGTGGAGACTAATCCCAAAACCGACAGCAACACTCTATTTTAATCAATAGTCTAAGTGGATATTAACAACATTAACACACCATACTTCAGTAAAGACTGACCATTGACCACTAAGAACAACATTTGAAAAGAATGCTCACCTTCACCGCGGCGTGCCCTCTCTTTCGCAAAGCAGAAAAGGATCCTCCAACCCTGTCCCAACACAAGGAAACAAGCTGCTTTCACGTGGGGACGACGCCTCACGCCAATGCCTGACGAATCAACCTTGCTTAACTCTCGAATCGAACCTCCCCACCTCTTCCCTCTCACTCTCGTTCCAGACTCCAGACTCGAAATTTAGGTCCCAAACTGCCTTCCCAACTCCCTTCCCAACTCCCAACTCGGTTTATCATCGCCGTTACGACGCCGACGTCCGTCACAGACGTTACCACCACGTGCCCACACGTGACCGATTTTTGGAGTCAAGGGACTAAAGTGCCTCGAATTAACTAGTTCGAGGACTGAGTAATTCAGTCGAATCGAGGGACTAAAGTGAGCGATTCGAAATAGTTCGGGAGCGAACGATAAATAAGCCCTAAAGTATGTGTAGGTTGCAAATATACCAATGATTTAATTCAGTTAAAACTGAACGGAAATTATGGTTAAAATGTTCAAATTGACCCTTAGGGTTTTCAAAATTTGTCGAACACTTCTCTAGCTTTATAACTTACTTTTTGAGCTATTATTCTTAATTATATGTGTATTATTTCAAATATTCTTTCCAAATTATGAATACTAATTGTATATTAAGTCTAAAATATCTTAAAATTTCAAATATGAAAACAAAAGTTTAAAATGATATCAATAATAATATTTTTTTAAAATTTAATTTTTATTGCAACAAAATAGTAAGTATCAAAAGAAAATGTTTTATTGAATATTTATTTTCTTAAAAAATCTACAATAGCTATTAAAATATTTTCGCTATGTACAAAATCTTCCACAACAATGTTTAATTTATTTGGAATTATACATTTTATTTAGCATCTAATTATGAATTTTATTTCTTTAATATTATGGTATAAAATTCCAAGTAAGTTACATGCATAATTTAGTTAATGATTGAAGTTTCTAAAAATTTATCTTTTACAAAGTCCTAAACAAAATCTTCATAAAACTAATTTAAGTTAAGCAAATGATTGAAAGTTAGTGTTTTAATATCATTATTGAAGATTTTGTACATCATCTAAATATTTTAATATAACTATTGGAGATTTTATAAAAACAATTGTTCATTCTTGCATTTTATTTTGATAATTAATATTTTTGCAATTAAAAAGTAGATTTAAGTGCAAATATTATTATTAATATTATTTTAGACATTTTTTTCATATATGATAATTTTTTTGGTATTTTAGACTCAATCTATAATTAATATTATTGATTTAAAAAGATTATTTGAAATAATACACACTTAATTAAGAATAATGACTAAATATATAAAATTATAAAGCTAGAGTTCTTTAGCACATTTGAAAAATCCTAAGGGTCAATTTGAGTATTTAACAATGATTTCCGTTAAATTTTAACGGAAGTTAAACTGCAGGTATGGATTTGCAATGTATTCATACTTTAGAGTTAGCAGTGAATTTGTATATAAAAAAAAAAGACTTAGCGGTGGAATTTTTTGGATTGATATTGGGTATGTTCGCACCTGAGAAACCAAATCTGAGATTTAAAATCTGAGTTTGACCAGCTTTAAGGGTAAATAAATTATGGACATTCATTTATGTGAAAATGTTTAAAGAAACCCAAAATATTTTAGATCTGACATATCAACCATCTTCCACAACTGTCCATCACTCACCATCCTTTTTGTAACCCCGGAATGTTATCGCCGCACAACGACTCATACTGGGAGCAAATCGGCGTTGAGTGGAGATAATTTGATCGAGGATCTCCCATTAGAGTAGAGCTCCATCATCTATTGGAGTCCACCGGTCGTAATAGCCCCATTGAATTCAACAATTCAGGCTGCCCAGTGACATGTTAGAGCACCACAATCCCCAGTCGAATTTGTTTTCCTTACCTATCACCAGCTTCCACCGCAAGATCGAGTTGGGTCGTTGGCAAGAACCAACGCGAAACGAGATTCGAATCTCGCGTTTGTAACGTCGGATCTGTGAAGGATATTCGAATTGCGACTCATTACAGCCTCGATACTAGAAGCTCCATCAATCAGCGTCTATCCACCGTTGTCGGTCGAAGGTTCACCTTGCGAACAAGACTAAACACCGGACATGAATCTGAAACAACTTGGTCTCCAGATCTCGTGCAAATGGGAGGCGATGCAATCTATTTCGGTTTGTGGGTTGGCGCAGCAGGAATGTAGTGGTTGGGCATAGGGGCACGATGGAGGGATGATTTATGGGTTGGCAGGGGTGGAGTTGGGTCACGGCATGGTTGAGATGGGGAGGGTAGGTGTGATGTGGGAAGCCAAGGACTAATTTGCCAATTTTCTAAAAGTCGATGATCATTTGAGAGTTGGACTATTTGTAGAGTCAAATTCATGATTTCCAATATCATGATATAGCGAAGACGCCGAACACAGCCATTACGATAATTCCTTCAAATCTTGAACGATAAAAAGCTAACGTTGAATAACGCTTTCCAATCTCTGATGCTGTTGGCCCGTTTAGCAACAATTTTTGCGTTTTGAAAAATTATTTACGGGTTGAATTTAACGTTTAACTGTAGCTGTTTGATCTTGACTATTAAAAAATTATACAAAACGCTGACGCTACTTCCAAATGGGATTTAAAAGTTACCATTGGATAACATTTTTCAATTATCATCCTAACCACACACTATTCCAATTGTGCTAGTTGTGGACAATCATTTTGATCAATATACTAAAGTTAATACTTTAAGTTCAATTTAATTAAAGCCATGATCCAATAATCTAGTTAATATTAAAAAAATTGCCGTTAAAAAAATAATAAAAAAATTTTAGTTTGATTTTTTTTTGAGAAATAATTCAAGTAAAAAGAACACAAATCTGGACAGAATTGTTTGTGAGAAACATATTCCCGCCGCGGAAGACATTTTTGTCTTCACCGGCAATTTCCTTTCTATAAACCCCAAGGCCAGACAGAACCCAAACCTTTCTTTGATTAAACGGAGAGCAAAAATGTCATCAGCCGCAGAAGTGATAGTGAAGAACCGGTTTCTAGGGTTTCTGATTTGGCAGTCCATCCCTTCCACCTTCGTCTTCATCCTCCTCAAAACCCTCTTTCTAGCGCCCTTCGGCGCTTCCTCCTCAACAAAGGCCTCCATCTTCTTTGGCTTTCTCACTTTCCTGACCTTCCACCTCTCGCAGCTCATCTTCTCCGTCTGCCTCTCAGTCGTATCATCGCTGGAGACCCTTTACCCTGCCTCGCCGCTCCAACTCGCTCTATTCCTCCTCCGATTCCTCTTATTCGCCCCTTATTCTACGTCCTCTGATTTCAGACCCAAGGCTAAGGCCTCATTGAGTTTCCTGCTACTTGTCTCCACTGCTGCTCTTTCGGGATTCATTGCCGTCGTGTCGGTGTGCTGCGGAAGTGGGTTTAACGATGATCTCGGGAGCTTCGTCGGCAGAGCTGGGTTTGGGGGTTTTGTGGTTGGGCTGCTTTATGGGTGCTTTTATGTCTACAACAAGAGATGGTTATTGGAGTTTCCTATTGTTCAGGTGAGCTGAAGTTTTTGTCCATTCTTTTTATTCTTTTTATTTTTATTTTTTTACGTGAAAGGTTTTGTGCTTGGGTTTCGTTTAGATACACAGGTATCGTATCTTTGAAATTTTAACATCTTCATGGCTATTTATGTGGAAGAAAAACTATTATTCTGTATATTCCCAATAATGGTTACTGACTTTGCTTGCCCATTTGCAGCGTCCCCTTTTCTACAGCTTCAAAATGGGGCTCCCTTCAGCTATTAGACTGGCCCTTAAACTTTCTTCTGTTGCTTCCCTAATTTCAGCACCTTTGGCAGCCCTTCTGCTGCCGCAACTTTATAATCAGGTCACAGTGGGAAGCTTCATCACTGAGCAGACAGTTTTCTTTATGGGAAGTTTCTCTGTTATTTTTTGCTGGGAATTAAGTCACCATCTACATCAGGTTAGCTCTCAACAGTTTTTATATATATTATTTTACTTCCAAAGAAAGGGCAATGAATAAAAATCTATCTAGCAGAATTCTTGTAAATTTTTCTCATAAAGAGTGATTTTCACTCTGATGATTTATCTTTAACACTCTTTGTGGAAGATAAGGGGATATTGATTCTAAATGCGTTGTCTTCTAGGTTTAGAATGTCTGTTCCAGTATACTTGCAATCTTCTTGGAAATCCATTCAATTGAGTTTAAACACTTCTTACCTCTGAAAGTATCTGTGCCTTAATTTGGACTTAGTAGCTTCTGTGTATCTTCATTTTGAAATTCACTTGTTTCTTTCTAAATGCTTTGCTGTCAGTAGGGTATAATTAGTGATTTTGGGACTCCTAGAGTGGTAAAGAGTATAAGTTGCATGATATTCGTAGCTGAATAAATATTCTCATGTATTGAGCAACTAGCTTTTGTTCTTCGAACTTGTATATGTAGTGATATATGCTGTGGGATAGCTAGTTTGAATTATGTTAATTTGTCCATCACGGTAATTTAGTGTCCTTGGATTTTTAAGTGCATAGGTTATTAAATAATTTTGCTCTGAACTGTTTTCATAGGCTCTCTAGTGGATGATACTAATTTCAAAATTTTCTTTCTGAGAATAAGGTACTGTCGAAATAAAGAAAAAGGAGGAGTATATAAAAAAAATAAAATAGGGGACTTGCTATCTCTTCTTTACCTTACTGTTTTCCCAACCTTGCTAAGTGATGCATTCATTCACTTATCAATTCACCCCCCCTTTTTTTTACTGTACAGGTGATACACACAAAACGATTGGTTTTTGCCCCACCTAAAGGATCAGCAGCTGCAGAAGCAAATCCAAGTGAACCTCTACTTGCTACATTGGAGGAGAATTCTCCAAATTTACTTGTGAAGTATCTAGCTCACTTAGATCTATGCATGGTCTGTGAGAATAATGTTGACTCATGGCGGCGGGCTGCCTTCTTTGAAGAGTCATGTGAAACATACAAAAGAGTCATAGCTGTGTGCTTGAGACCTTTGGAACAGTTGGCATCAAAGCTGCGTGATGGAATAGAAGGCTACTCAGACAAGGGTTACACAATATCTAAGCAGTTGCAGGCACCAACAGGTGTGAGCTTTGATTTGAAGTGTCTTGAACCATTAAACAACTTCAAGGTACGGGAGAGTATTCTGTCCGTTTAAAGACCTGTTTAAGTTTTTTTCCATGGTTCCCTCCTGCTCTCCTCTTGAAAAACGTTATTGAATGATCAAACTTAAAGGGTAAGGAAAAATGGAAAGAAGAAAAAGATTTGACAGATGGAATGCCATTTAACACACTTATGACCTAGGCCTATTTAAACATTGCAATGAGTGCCATTTTGGACCTAGTTCTCATTTGCATTTCCCCATTAACTCACTTGCGTCTTGTATATTCTGGTATTTTAGTATGCACTAAATTGGTATTGTAGCAAAACTAAAATTCCCTTGTCTTTAAAGTAAAGGTTCAGCTTGGACTGCAATTAGGCCTAGCGTCCTCAAATTTGTTAATCATCTGGCATGATTTTGACGAACATATAACCCAGCCCAACAACTGGAATAAAGGGCAAGCAGATGTTGCGCTAACAACTGCAGAATGTTTAGATGACGGTTTGCTAAAATAATAAAATGACAGTATTTCATATTTTGACTACTAATCAATATAGGTTACTCTTTTTGTAGCTCTATGAATGGTGTGCTCGATCGTCTGCATCCTTGACTGCCTGCTCACACAAAGAGGATAGGTTTGGGGTGGCCCAACTGTCTGGTAGCAACGCTGCTGTCCTTTCCACTCTTCTTTCGTGCTTGTTTGTCGTTGAAGCATTGATGGGGAAAAAAACCAACTTGCAACCAGCTCACCGGTTGTTGGGACCTGCAAGCATTAAATGGGCAACATTCAGCTCAGAGAAGAAAGAGGTGAGAACTGTTAAGAGGAGAAGCGGACCAGTGTACTTGAAAGCATATGCAATGGCTGATGTTCTGAAGATCTCAGTATACATCGTTGTATCAGCTTTCCACAAAGAGATGCTTGCTAGTGCTAAGGCTGGTCAGCTTGACAAAGACTGGATTGTCAGTGAGAAACCTATCTTCGGAACCAGGGAGCTGCTTCTGGAGAAGTTGAAGGTTTTCTTGGATTACAGAGTTAGCTGAGGCTTCGTTCTGAAAGAAAAAGGGGTTGTCAAATGGATACGACATGGCTCCTTCTTTGCGTACATTCAAGAATACCGTACCATCTGGCAACCAGAAAGAGAGTAGGAGGACAACTTTTCAACAATGTGGTTGATTTGGGATTTGGTTAAAAGAAAAGAAAACGTATACACGTTCTCATCCTGCAAGATGAGGATTACGGTGGTCACAGCTGTTAACCTTGGTGGTTTATGATTCTGTGTTTCTTTTTCTGTAAACGGCTGAGTTGACACTCATGAACTTTGAGCTTGCGGCTTTATATGTATAGTTTGTTGGCATCAGTAGATTCTTCTGGTGCTCAAAGTGCTCCTTGCAGCTTCCTCCAATTTTTTTCCCTTTCATTTTTAATTTTACCAAGTACTTTCTAGGAAACTTAAACCGATTCTCAAACTTTTGTCAGAGGAACAGGGGCCTCCAGATCTAAATTTGGAAGTTCAAAAACAGGAGTTTCGCTCCCCTCCCATCTCATCATTCTTATGTGTCTTGTTAAGTGCAAGCTTTTGATTTACATTAGCCACCCAACATACAAGAATTTAAGCTCCACTTTATGCAAACATGATCCCCAGTGTGATTTGCTCGGATGCCAGTGTCAAAACGTTCATGTGAAAGCAAAAATACCTATTTCTATTTGCTAAAACAAATGAATCCAGGTCCTCGGACCGACCGTCCCGATTACTTCACCGTTAGATGATGAAGCCGATCAGCAAAGTTGGTCTTGGAGCATCGGCAGTTGCTAAGAACAGACTTCTGGCAGGTTTGTGCATACAGGAAAGCAGTCATGCTGAGAGACTTAGGGTCCGTTTAGTTGCAGAGAAGTTTCCAAATTTTCATTTCCAAAACTTCTTTGTAAATATTTGATCATATACCTAGATTTGAAGAGATGGAAAACAAGGTTTTCCAATCTTTGGAAAATATTAGGGAACCTTATTTGGAAGGTTTCCATTTTAATACTAGAGTTTTCTAATCATTGGAAACAAGGTTTTCCATCTCTTAAAAATTAGATGTGTGATCAGATATTTACAAATGAATTTTAGAAATGAAAACTGTAAAACTTCTCCATAACTAAACGGACCCTTAGCATTTCCCACAATACAATCAGAGTATTTTTATGACCTTGCCGCAGACGGTTTATCATCAATCTGAGCTTCAGAAGGTGGATGAAATCACATCAGATAGCTTCAGCCGTTCAGGTCTCTTCAGCTCATCATCGGTTTCGGACTTCACTGTCACAAGGCCATGAAAACCAAAGGGGACTGACAGAAACAAATTCAAACTCTAACCTTCAAGCAGCTACTCATGTTTGCAACTTTGTGTTGTCTTGATCAGCATAGAGCAAGCATGAAATGGCTATAGAATGCCATGTGGGTCATTAAACATCAGCACTCATGAGAACACGAAATGCTGCATGAAGTTCCTTGCCCTAGAACTACAAGGACCGGTTGACCGGCTCTGCTGCTACTCTTAACATTGCAAACTACCAATCCACGACACTTAAGCTGCCGCTATCTTTTGGGCCCTGCATTGCGACTTAGACCTCAGAACTGAAAATTCTCCACAAAGCTAGGCCATTTCTGGGGCTAACATGAAAAAGGAAAATTCTCCAATAAAATGTTAATATCTTTTTATTTTCCTCTTAAACTCATACTTTTTCGCTTCTGGTTCACTGCAAAACGTCTTGCCATAGCAGGATTGTAGAACTTCCTCATATGTTCCGAAAGTCTGTGGATAGCTCGTAGATCACCATTCACTGAAAGCTGCATCAAGAACGAATCGAATTTTTCATATGGTAATTTCATTTCCTTGTTTACAACCTCATCTAGAAAGGAGCATGCATCCTCCACTCTGTTGCAGCCAAAAAGGCCATCAATCATCACGCAAAATGTCTCTTTATCCGGCGAAAAACCTCTGTCGTTCATCTCATTCCAGATCTCAAATGCACTGTCAGGATCACCCATCCCAAAGAACATCGAAATCAACATGTTATAAGTATGCACACTGGGCAAGCAACCTGCATCAATCATTCTCTTGTAGAGCCGAAGTGCTTCACCACTTTGTCTGTTATCACAAAGCACCTGAAGAAAACAATTGTGTGTAACTATGTCAGGCCGGAAGCCCTTCTTCCCCATCTCATCGAGAAATTTGTAAGCCTCCGTAACTTTTCCAGCCAAACACATTCCCTCAATCAGTTCCTTGTATGTGGAAACATCCGGAAGGCAGCCACTGTTTATCATATGTTCAATAAGCTTAAATCCCTCCTCAGTTCTGTCATTCTGGACCAAAGCCACAATCATGATTGCGTAAGTTTTGGCAGTAGGAGAAGAAAACGTTGAACCATTTGTCCTCATAAACTCGAAAAGTTCAGAGGCCTGATCCAACATCCCAGCTTTGCATAAGGTGTCTATGGCAGTGATGTATGTGAAACTATCAGGAGTATGACCCAGTTGGATCATGTCTTCCAAAATCTCCATCCCCCTTCTCGGGTCCCTAACTCTACACCATCCAAAGAACAATGTATTATATGTATCAGCATTCGGTTTTACCCTACTCATCATTCTCTTAAACAAAAGCTCCGCATCCTCAACCAAGCTGCACTTACATAACGCATCAAGCAGCACATTCAAGGCATTAATTTCCGGCTGAGTCTTAACTCTTATCCTCTTCTTCTTGGCGAATTTCTGAACATGTGTTAGATATTTCTCTGTGTACTTCCTCAACAACAACAACAAAACTTCGGCAGGCACCGCCTTCTTCTTACTCCTCTTCATGTAATCCAGCATATCGCAGACAATTCGAAACTGCTTCACCTTATGCTTTGTTGCAGACAATATGTCAATCATATCATTATACACCTGGGGCTCATGGCAATAGTTTTCTTGATGCCCTGCCCACGTAAAGAACCTAAACGCTACCTTGTGCTCGAGATGAAGCCTGGCCAGAACGTCTTGAACTAAAGGAGCAGTCAATGTGATACCAAGCTGATCAAGTGCTTCCTCCATTTTATCAAAGGAACGCGAGTTATCAATCACAGCTCCATACAACTTATCAACCTTGGTGTGTACATATCTCTGCCCATCTTCCAAGGAGATAGATTTCGAACAAATGGAGCGTCCATTCGATTCAAGCATGCGAAAGGGGTTACTGGGTACTGAAAAATGCACCAAATTGGGGAGATGGGTGGCTGGAGAGAAGTGAGAAAGCAAAAACCTTGATGCATGGTAAAGTGAGAAAACAGGTGGATTTGGGTGTCTATGGATTACCGCGTCGAAACAATAAAAATGGGACTTGGGATTTCTAATAGGAGCAGGTAACTGCGACGAACGGATCCTCTTCATTAGCAGCTATAGCGATGCATACCAACTGAAGTAAAAATAATTAAAAAAATTCTTGAAAAAAAAAACAAGAATCTTTCTTACGATAAGATGAGAAAGGTGAAGTGGAAATTTAAGAGGCGAATAAGCAGTACCACCAGGTGCAACGGTCAGCCACCGCCGGCGGCAGTCAACAGAGAGAAACCGGAGGAGCGAAAGACGCGAGCAACCGACGTTTGAGCTCTTTCGCTTATACGAATGACATTACAAATTTACAAATTACAATCCCCATTGATTAAAATAAACTGAGGAATGAGGCATTCATGTTCTTTAGTCTGTCCAAACCTACCACCTATTGGGTTTCTTCTGCCCGAATAAACCACTGAGGTCGCTAGAACACCTATTCACCAATTTTTAAAGACCCCAAAATCAAATTTTAATCCATGAACTATTTTGTGTTTTTTGTTCCCAATTTAATCCATGAAAAATGTCTATTTTGATAATTCAATGTTTATAGTTGTCGATTTATTTTTATTTTTAAAAAAATTCTTTTTAGTAATAATTTGAGTGAAATACAGTTTTTTTTATTATAAAAAAGTGCAATTTTTTGAACATGGAGGTAGTAGTTTAGGCCTTTGGTGTTTAACATTTTCTTGCAAAATTTCCCCCATACTAAATTTTTCTCAGATCCATTATTGGTTACGGGTTAAATTTCCGGTAATTTGGTGGATTATTTAAATAACCAGTATATTATTGGATGCTCTCACTACGTAGTTGAACTAAAGATTATGACGGCCATATCTGTTATTGAGCTGTCATAACTTTGTCAAAATTATGACGGGAGAAGCCGCGGTACTTTTGGCTATGTTTTTTGGCGTCATTTTTAGGAATGACGGATCTGGCCATCATTATGCATGACGAAAATATGACCAATACGACCCTCATAACCAATTTTTATTTTTATTTTTAAAATAATTACTTTTTCCGTGTAAATTGAGCTTTTTGCATGCGGGTTTAGATGGTTTCATCTTTTCCTCATAACTGGTTTCCTTTTTTACACTCCAATTCATCTTCTTTGTTTTTTCTTTTATACATATTCATCTTCTTTGTTTCGCTCATATAAAAAGGTCAATTCATCACATTGAGAGCAATAAAAACAGTGCTATCAAGAGCCACCAGCCTGCAAAAATGAAAAACAATTTGGGATTCGTGACTTCAGGCAAGTGAAATATGCAACTATTGAACATAATAATACAAAAGAGCCAAGTGCAAAACACCAAAAACTTGCAAAAATGAAGAACAAATCGAGAAAAAACTAGAGCTAATTAAACACCAAAACTAAGGATGGTTACTTGAGCATGCATGACTCATTTTCTGGGGAAACTAAGAATTTGCAGCGGAAGATGATCCAACATTTAATTAAAAAATATATATGAACCAAAAACAGAAGAAAAAAATCACACCTGAAACTCGGAATCCATTTTTTGGGTCATCTTCGATCTTCACCCATGGTGATGCATATGATGTAGATCTGGGGCAACTATATGCCTTCCTCCTTCACCAAGGCTTGAGAGAAGTTTTTGTGGGAGAGAGAGAGAGAGAGAGAGAGATGAGTTTGAAGTTTGAGTGGGTAGATAGAAAGTTTGAGAGAGAGAGCTTGGACAACAACCCATGAAAAAACTAAAAAAAACTACAAAACTTAGATGGGAATTATATCATACCTATTGTTAAGAGAGGAGCCTCCTAGTGCGGCAGAACGTGGTGCGGTGGGTTCTTGTGTGGCGGCCAGGGTTATGAGGAAGAATATGAGGGTTGAGAGGAAGAGGGAGAGGGTCGGTTATGAGGAAGATGGGAAGGGTGTGGATTTCCTCGATTTAAAACTCTCATTGCATTTAATGTAGGGGAGTTGTATGACGGATTTATAACGGATCTAGTCATCATAAGGCTAATTCAAAATGTTGTGACTGCTTTATTACAAAACCTGCCGTTATAAAACTATAGTATGCTTACGTATATTATACTAAAAAATTTACGACGGCCGTATCCATCATAATTCCGTCATAGAACTTCTGACTTCACTTTATCTATAACGGGAGTATGATAGCCTATGACGGGGATGAGTTTGTGACTGATATTGTCCTCATTTTTCCGTCATAAAAATTAGAACAATTACATAGTGTATCTAGATAAGGAATTTGAGAGATTTTTTTAATGACCAGTTGGTTGGAGATATCCCAGGACCTTCAAAAAATCGGATTCTTGCATAAAATTGAAAAATGAATTGAAAATATTGAGTTATGTAGGAGTTTGGGGAAATTTGGATTAGGAGTTAAAGGTGAGGAGACATTTCAAATAGGACGTCTTGGAGTTGATGATTGGGGTTGAGTAAATTTATTTGGTAATCCGTAAAAAAAATTATTGTCTTGTTTTGGTCCTATTTCAAAAACTTCTCGTGTTTAGGTCCTATCCTATGGTACTCTATCATATTTTGGTCCTTTCCGTCCAGTCGGGCTATTAATTATAATGTGTTTTCATGGTTTTACCTTTTTACCCTCTAAGTTAGTGATATGGCGTATTATTTTTTGGGAAAACATTATCTTAGTTCTTATACTTTTATTTTTCTTAACATTCTCACCTTAGTTCTAAACTCTTCCAACCATACCAATTTGTCCACGAAGCGTTTTTGACAAAAGAAGACTGCCATCACCTCTACATGCTAGCTCGTCGGCCAATGCCAAAGACAGCCGTGAAGCCTTCTCCCTTGCTCTTGCCTCACCTCCCTTCCATTTCAAACTCGATTCCCTACCTCCTTTCCAATTTTGAGCCCTCAACACCTAATAGTGCTTACAAAATCAATTATAGCCTCGTCAAAGTCGATTGTGTAATTCCCAAATTTTCTTCCTCCCTCTTCCTGTGAACGAATCAAACCTGAACCCCCAACCCAGAACCATCGAATCTCTCTCCTCTTTTCCCAGACATTTTATTGAATCAATTGCCATAAATAAAAGAAATCAAAATTACAACCATCAAAATTGCACGAAAATATAAGTTATAAACTTGTAGTCTCAAGGTTTTGTTTACCCTTCCTCTGTCTTGCCTCTTTTCTGTCCTCACTTTCCTCTTTGCTTTCCTCTCCATTAGTTCCTGCAGTAGGTAAAAAACCAATCAAACCTTTCATCAACATAAAAACCATGTCCTATTGAAGTCCTACATGAATGATTTTAATGGTAGAAAGAATTAAATATGATCAACTACCCTGGGCTAAGTCATCTGACCCGCAATGTCAAAGGCTTTAACTTCACCCCCTCCAACCACCTTCTTTTCAGCTACTTTATCTTCCTCATTAATCTTTCTCTCACTCAAAACTTCTTCTCTCCTCTCCTCATCCCTGCTTTCATCGCTGAGCTCATCCATGCTTTCATCCCTCTCAGTATGAACCATCTCTTCATCTACTCTCTCACCATGAACAATTGATTCTGTCAGAACTTCTTCTTCCTCCCATTCCCTTCCTCAACCAATTCTTCAGATGGCCTATCCAAATTGAGGGCATCATACCACTGTAGGAAAAGAATTTCTTTTTTCGTTTTCTTCGCACCACTTATCCCCTTCTTACTTACAACCGATACTGAATTTGGGCTTTCATCTTCCAACTCAACTATTTCACATATCCCCTTCTGTTTATCTTCAATTTTCTTAACACAGTTCATCATTTCAGCCTCTGTCAACTCCTCCATATATATACATGTACAATCCTATGTTGCGAGACACCAACTACCAACCTCCTACATTATCGTCATTCTTCAGTTCCTCATAAACTAATTCACCAACTCTAGGATCCGTGGCTGAAACACCCCAAAGGTAATTCACATACCCATCGTATCCTAGGTCTAGGCAGATTTCATCCACATATTCAATAGAAAAGTTTTCAACATTACAGAAATCGTAATGATCAGAATACCCCCACATAGGCCTTCCATGGTAACTCACCAAAATGCCCACCGTGAAGTACATGGACGGTGAACCATGGGCTTGTCTCCACTGCAAATAAGAACATGGGAAACACACAAAGGTTATTCACTACACTACATAAACATTCATTACCCTACATAAACAAAGGAAACAAATCCAAGTCCACCCACACTCGAAAATGAAACAGACACCAAATACTAAATAAATAAATGCAAAAGAAAACAACCAATAGCTTCATGGTCCCCTCTCAGTAACCCGATTCACTCATTCTCCTTCCAACCTCTAGGCCTCATTAACCTAAGGACAATAACCCACTAAAACTTACCGTACTCTAAATCCCTTTCCTTCTTCCTTCTCCTTCTCCAATCCACGATGCGTCGGAATGGTCCTGTTGTGACGTGTGTCAGGCAAACAACACCTCACACACCCACAAGTGTACGGGTCGAGTGTAGCACTCGATGAGTAAGGTTTGAATCCACAGAGACTAGATATGTGAAATGCCATATAGCTAGATTACACTAATTTGCCTACCTAAATAATTCTAATACATAAAAATAAATAGATAACCACCTCGGGGAACATGTCAAATGCTTCATGAAAGTCAAACAAACATGATTTATATTTATTGCTAGAGGAAATGGATTCAAAATTACCTACACGATGATCGAGATCGATCTCTCGTACCGCACCAACGGGAGGGCTTTAAGTGCAAACCATAAATTCCTAAGTGGTTTAACAAGCCACTCAAACTTACTTTTTGGCCAAAACTCGGGAAGATCGCTTTCGCGCTTGTTCCCAAGCACCATGTGAGCATGTGCATGTGTAATCTCTAACCCGAACGCACACCATTAATTATGAAACAAGTTCCTAGAAACAGATACACATCAATAACAACGATGAGAAATGATC
This sequence comes from Stellera chamaejasme, assembly GCA_024586325.1. NCBI lineage: Eukaryota > Viridiplantae > Streptophyta > Magnoliopsida > Malvales > Thymelaeaceae > Stellera > Stellera chamaejasme. The sequence continues at coordinate 2,282,105 of CM044982.1, read as the reverse complement.
GATAAATGAGGAGAGGATTCGAACGACGGTTCCGACGTTCTCAAGTCACAAAACTTGTTCTTCTATCTCGACCAAGAACAATCTCCTGTCTTACACCGAAATGAAGATCATTATGAATAAATCTTATTCTCCTAAGTGATCCCTCCGAATCTCTCGATCGGAGCGGGGAACTCGTGTTCAAATTGTGGCCTACGTTCAACGAGTATCTCTCGAGTACTCGTCGAACACCAAATAAACACAAACATGCGATACCGATAAATTCATGCAAATGTCAAGATAAAATCTACTAATTGAGTGACCACGTATCATCAATTTCTCATACGTAGCAAGTCCGAAACAAATCAATCCACGAAGACCCGAACCCGAGACGGCTCGGGTTGTTCTACACTAACCTAACCAAGAATTCAAGCAATTGTTCACAACCCAACAATAATTATGAAAATTAAAGTAGAGGGAAACTAAATTAAACAAGCAAAATCAGAAATTAAAGTTTAGAACCAACCAAATCCGAAACGAGCAAAACTAGTCGGAGAATGGCCGGAGAATGAGCATCAGAGCTTGGGGCTGTCTCCGATGATCAGGGGTGAGCTGTTGGAGCTCCGACGGCATGGGGAAGCGAGTTGTGCCGGCTGTTGGCGGAGGAATTGGCAGCAGCAAGGATTTCTCGCGAAATCCAGCTGCTGCCGCGGTGGTTAGCGAGTGAGCTGGAGCGGACGGTGGGCTGGGCAGCTGTCGTCGTGGTGGTGGAGAGCGGCCGGCGGTGAGGGGAGAGGTGGAGGTTGGCGGTGAAGGGGCTGGCCGGTGAAGGCCAGCCAAGGCTGGCCTCTTCTTCTCTGCTGCAGCTCGCGATGGAGAGGACGGAGAAATAAGTCCAGATAGTCCAGATCTGATTTTCATCAACATTTGGGATGAACCTCATCTTCATCCTCTAATATTTTAAGTGTTTCCAAAATGACCCCATTTTCATGTTTCTCTCACAACCAGCCCATTCGGCTTTTATTCCTCTTCCACTTTGACCTAAAAGCTTCTAAACTTGTTGCATTTAATTCATTTAAATCCAAATTTGCCACTTAAAATACTTACATGATTTTAGGACATTAAATGTATAAATGACAACATTAAACTCATAATTAAGCACAAATGGTGGGGTAAAAAATATATAAAATATACTTTCATCAAGTCCCTTTGCCTTTTTCTTCACGTTGGTCGTAATTATTGCCGACATTACCACAACGAACACGAAATCAAAAACAATTTTTGGTTCAATGATTGAGGACTGACGATTTCGAGATGATGTTAGGGTTTCTTCCAACGCTGTGAACTCTGGTGATGGTTTCGACAAAAATTAAAGATGCTTGGAGAATCTCTTTTCAGTTTCATCATTTATTTGAAGCATTAAATGCATTAAATGCGGCCAGGAAGAAGGAACCCTGCAATTTTCAAACTTCCAATCAGCGCACTCTGTTATTGTTTTGTTTCAACGCTGTATTGGTCCCACAATTAACATAGGGGTAGTTTCGTGACTTCACATCACAAACGACATCACTAACGGAAAAAAGACCACGAAATGAAAAAAAGTTAAAAAACATGACTTTATTTTGTTTATTCCATGTAATCCCTATATATGCGTTTCATTGGTATTATCAATTGCAAGACAAGCAACATTCATATGAGCCATGGAAGCTGAATAGTTCTTTCTGCTTAATAGTGATGTTTACCGGTTGTTGCTTGTCATTGTCTTCTCTATGTCACTATGTTTTTGTTTGTAAGGCCTTATTTTCCATCAGTTTGCTTCCTTAGTATAATGGTTTCTTATATCTTCCATGTGTATCTTTATTTTTTTCCTTCAATTTTTCTTAGGATATTATGTACTCAACAAGTAAATGTTAAGTTGTTTGATGAATGAAAGCAGTTTCACATCATGATTAAGAGTTAACATTGCAACTTTATAAGCATTGCAAGTTAGACACTAATGTTGGGATTTATAATAAGAGGCGGATTTGCCTTGTGGCGGACTCTAGCGAAGAGTAAACATGGGAGGATGAAGGCAGTGGAGTAAACATGGGCGTTTTGTGATTGTGGTGGGGTGGGGTGGGGTGCCATCTTTGTTTCCGGGGAGGAGGTGGAAGATCCACCGCCGCTCACCTCTCCTGTTCCTTCCTTTACAATCGAAAATTAATGCTATTATTTTCCCAATTAAAATTTGGGGTTGGTACTTGGATCCGTTCACTCCTCTAAACTTGTTCCACGGTTTCAGCCTCAGGGCCTAAAACTGGCTGAGTTGGATAGTCTATGGCCCAAACTGTCCAAAATATTGTTCAGGCCCCAGTTTCAATGAGTTAAGACAAGTCCAAATTGTTCAGTTCGTAGGCCTATCACATGACCTATCCATCCAAAATAATTTTTTTTTTACAGTTTGTTAAATAGGAGTAGTAGAATTTATTTAAGGAGATCAAAAGCATTTATATTTTGCACGTTTCTAGTATGCGTGATTTTACCCTCATGTTACTATGGCCTAGCTATGGTCATTGAACAATAATTCTGTTGTGTTTTGAAAAAAATTGTAATATAAATATTCATTAAATTAAAAAGTTAGTAATACAAATGCTAAGTAAGAAACTTATACAAGCCCATATCTTACAAGAGCTTAACCATCCTTAGTAACCTATTAAAAAAAGATCAATAACACCTAAATAAATTCTAGTGGTACAATAATTTAAGTTACAGGATTGTGAATACACGTTACCCATAAATTATCTAACATTGTATAACAAAACATTGAAGAAAAAAAATTCATAAATTAGATGCTGAAAAAGAAACGTAACAATTAAATTAAAACAAAGGGAGTAATAGTTTAGACTCCACTAATTTTGGCTCAATTCTTTTACGCAGTACGTTTTTTTCTATAATTTCTGAATTTTATCTATTATTGATAGGTTTTTCCGCACACCTAACTTTTGAACCCTGGATTTGCCACTATATTTATTCTTTGTTTCCTCAGTTGTAGGGCTGATCAATCGGTTTTTTCGGTATAAACCGAAACCGAATTACCGTATTTATTCGGTTTCGGTTATCTATTATTAGATACCGAATTAACCGAAGTATACTTAAAACCGAATTAACCGAATACCGAATTAAGTTCGGTTATTTCGGTTTCCATCCGAAATAACCGAATTTTAGAGATTGGGCTGGGTCAATGGGCTTAGACCGAGTGTGTTGTGTGGCGCTAGGGTTATTAGATATCAATTGGGCTGGGCTAGGCTTAGATGGGCTCATATGCGGGTTAAATATTCGGTTAATTCAATTAACCGAATAGTTAAAGCCCGTAACCGAATACCGTACCGAAAACCGAATTACAACTTCGGTATTACCGATACCGAACCGAAATACCGAAATACCCGAACCGAATTAATCGAAACCGAAAATAAAATCGGTTAATTCGGTTAAACCGACAACTTGCTCAGCCCTACTCAGTTGTATTTATTCTTTGTACCAGAAGTTTTTGAGTTATAAAAAGCAGAGCATTGGTTTATTGAGGTTAAAAATTTTACGGACGCTCTTGCTATCATAGATTTGGAGATAAAAACTGATAATGAATGTCAATACAGAAATATTCACCACTTACATGATAAAAAGTATAAAAAGACTAGAATGTAAACTGCGTAGAGAACCTTCTAGCAATGTTCAGTTCCATAGATTCTGATACATTCATCTCATGGTTTAGACTTAATATTACTACAATTTTATAAGCATTGCAAGTTGGAATGGTTTATTGTGGTTGGCCAATCCTTTGACTTTAAATTGGTTTGGATTTATGGTACAAGGCATAAACTATTGGTTTTCTAATGGTAAAACAAATTTGTGAGAGCTTTCACTTGGTTAAGATAAATGTTTGACAGCTCAAAAGGTCTCCTTTCAACCAAGGCAAATGCACCTTGTGGGTAACCTTGGGTGTCAAAACGAGATAGAAGCACAATTTCAGTGCCTTCTTTACATTTTGAAAAGAACACCAACTATTAGAAATATGGTTGGATAGTTAGTTTTGGTAGTAGTAAAGTTATCTTACTTGGTGAAGTTGGAAGAATGCATCAATTCTTACTTTCATGCATATTTTTAGCAAAAAAACAGGTTCAATGCTCACTTCAATTGCTTAGATTGAACAAAAATATTCCTACTTTTTGATTGATCTTTTGTTCATCCTTTACAATTGCAGAGGATACAAACTAAGTGAGTGCTTATTTTTTGAGTTTCCAATAGGTTTGACCAGGCAGCCGATCAAGTCCTTTCTCATCTTCTTCGGAACCAATATGTCTGGTCTCAATAAAACTCAAAATGCACCAAATGGTGGTCCATCAAATGCACATTCAGATTGTCTCTGCTTTGGTCTCCAATGACAAGAGTGAACCGAGCCATCTCAGAGACTGATTTTTTCCGAAATTGTTGGGCAACTTGAGAAGATTTGTCGGAGGGAGATTTTTGGGTACCTCTTTAAGTTACGGGTACTTTACCTATACATTTTGGGTTATTATTTTAAAATTTAAACCTATACATTTTATCCACAAGATTTCACCTTTACTGTTTGCCTTACTAAACTTCCCCCTCCAGGTCACACCTCGAAGACCATCGTCATTGTCATCGGACTCTCGTGGGAGAGCATCAGATGTATTTAAACATCTTATTCATATATCAAAAAAAAGTATTTTGATGGAAGTGGAAAAAAGGATTGTGATGATTGTGCATAATCATGTTTCATTAAAATTATTTTTCTTATGTTACTAAATGCTCATTTTTTAGGACTATCCATGGAGGTACTTTGGGATTAAAAGAATAGAACGTTTTGGGAATCATTTATGAGGGTCTAACATTGATATTGATATGAGTGTTATTTCAATGAAATTTCATTGTATGCGATAATTTTGTACTTAAACATGTTATCGATATATCAAATAGATATTTAAAACAATTATTTTCGTGCTGAAAGCGGGTATTTAAGCTACTTATAATCACGTGGAATCGAATATGGGTTGGTCCGGCCAAAAAATAATAGCAATCGGTATCATTATATTAGGGGGTTCAAACCTTGATATTTTGGGGTGAGTTTCTCCAAATTCACCTCCACTTATACGGTGAGTCACGCCTGATATTCGGACCTCACATGAACGCCGAATAAGTGAGAATGGAAAATGGAAAGTGATTCACTTTCACTTTGCGGACCCCACCCCCTCTCCCTTGGTCACAGTTTGCTGCGCAAAGCAAACCCACCCCTCCTCTGCATTGCTGACCCCACCCCCACTCTCCTCTGCATTGCTGACCCCACCCCCACTCCCTCTGTCATTCGCTGCTGGCAAAGAACTTTGAGGACTTTGAGGACCCAAAGTTTTGATGGTGAATTTGTTTGGTGACTTTGCCAAAAATTGGATGATTTTATTTTCAACCCCAACCAAGGTTTGAAACCCCCTATTATTATGAATAGATAATATTCTTTCTTCTACAAATAATTTTTTCACTCGCGTGTTGAGAAAGACCCTCACATGCTTTCCAAGAAAAAAAAGCACTCACATCTGATTATACATTGCAAATAAACCACTATTATGTTGACTCATTCCAAATAAGTTCTTACGTTATATTTGGCTCAAATAAATCCTTTGTGTCATCAACCCTTAATCTAATGATTAAGTTTATAACGATCAGGGGCGGATCTAGGATCAAATTGTTGTGGAAGCAATTTTTTTTAATATAGATTTTTTTCTACGTGATCTGTACTCACTTAATTGGCTCATTTGACTTTTGAGTTTATATTTAACTCAACTTTTCACTAAGAAGACTTTGTCAATTTTTTTGGAAAAAATATATTTGAAAACTATAAATATTGAACTTTCAATTGAATATAAACATAATGATTTTTAATATAAACATGTTGGAGAAAAAATATATACACTAAATACTAAAAATTAAATGAACAAATTATTTAAGTATTGATGGAGTATTTAAATAGTGATTTTTTGGAAACGGGCCATATAACAATCCCTCACCGTTAAGTTTTATTGATGTAACATTCTTAAAGTGTATAGATTTGCGATAAATGTTTTATGTACCACTGTGGAATGCCAAGGATGTCATCCATCAATGTCATGTTATCATCGCATTCGCAATGCCTTCTAACTTGATAAGTGTGAGTGGTTCAATTGTTGTAATTGGTCTGTTATGCTGAACTCTTGAAGGCTTCAAATGAGACTATCAATAAAAAAGAGGCTGAGATGATTTGTTAGGGATTTTGACATCCCTCTTGTTCACTAATTCATATGATCTTGAAGATGAGGAGGGTGAGACTTTCTTGCATGAAAGGGTTTTATTGATACCAAAATTAATGGGATGGAAAGGCAATGGCAGTGGTATACATGCCTATGTCCGAAGTATAAGGGTTTATTTTAGTTAAAGAACACAATAGGGGCCCGTTCGGACTCGATGAAAAAACAAAAAAGAAAAAAAAAGAGGGTTATTTTGGATTAAAATAGGAGTAATAAAGAAAAGGATGTACGGACAGACAAGACACGGTTTTACATCGTTCTCCTTTTTCTTTTTCTTCTCACTTTCTCTTTTCACTCTTCTCCTTCTTCTTCTACTCCAGCCAGCGAACAGGTCAAGTCTTCCTTGGAGGACCCGGTGATGATCGTCATTCATCTTCTCACCAACTTCCAAGCAATTGCTTTTATTTCCCAATCCGACTTTTCTAAGCCTTTTGTTATCTCTCCTGGTCACCGCTTTTGGTCTTCGCTCTTCACAGTAAATAGATTCCTCTTCATTTTTTCCCCGTCTCGACTCGAGCTCATATAATTATCCATCATATTTCTTGTTTCCTTCTGCTTGCATCCTCCTGCTGTCGCTATTTATTTGTTGCTGAAAAAGGTTAGTGTTTTGCTTAGTCGCTCTGGCCTTTCTGCTATTGCAATTGGACGCTGAAAGGCGACGAATTCGAGTTCAAAGAAAGTTCCTTTCTCTTCTGGCTGGCTCTGGTTGAGTAGTAGCCTACTGAAAGCCATGTCTTTTATTTGATCAATTCTTGATATTTTGACTCATTAGATATTCATGTCATAACCGGCGTTTGTCAAAAGCTATTCCCAGTTGGGATTTCTCCAATGGGGATGTTTAAACCTTCCACTTCCGACCTGGACTAGTTAATAATATAGTATATAGTCAGAGTTGTTCTAATTGATCAGACATGTCCTGTTGAAGTTCTTGGAACCGAGTCACAAGGTCGCCGTTGTGGCCAGGTATTAATTGACATCAATTTCACATAATACACTTACTTCTTGACGTACAGATCGGGTTGCGATGCATCCCTGTTTCACCCCGCCCCCCATGTTTCTAAGAAGATAACATAATTATTTAGGAATGAGCTGTTTGTAGTTTCCTTTACATTTACTTCAGATCAGTCTAAAGAGTGTTCGCTTATTTAGGAATGAGCTGTTTGTAGCTTCTGTTCGCAACAAAATGAACGTTAAACACGATAAACTCGTCAGTCATGGAATCCTGGTAGAGACCAATTATCTGGCCAACCAAGTTCTGCAAACTGCTTCTCTATACTGTCAGATTATGTCTTAGGTCAAATAACTATCTTATTTCACACTCATTTTCAGCAGTTCTTTCAACACGCTGCGGAGCCTTCATTTCAGAATTACATATTGTTAGCAATGGAGCAGATTTAAATTCCATGTTTCAGGAAAATGGACTAAGATTGTGTATTATGATGCACAGATCATACATATAAACATCATACTCCCCCGTCCCAAGTGTGTTATCACAACATCAAAATATTTTTGTCCCAAATGAAATGACAATTTCCACTTGTGTTTTATTTTAGTCCACTTCTACCCTTGTAAATGCATTCATTTAAGTAGTCTAGAGAGTGGGTTGGGAGGGGATGAGAATGGGTTTGGGAGGGGGTAAAGATAGAAGTTCATGTGAAATGAGTTAATGACAAAGACAATCTTAATCTACACAAAAAAGCTAAAAGTGACAGCACACTTGGGACGGAAGAAGTAACATGTAGTCTGCAAAATGAGCTAAGTTAAGTTATTCTTTGAATTTGTTTTGAAGAGCCATGCTATACATTCATATTAAACGTTTTTAATAGGTTGCCATTATTTGTCTTCATGTTGTAATCTTGTTTAACCATTTTATTGTGCTCAATTCAAATTTTCTGATGCAGAGAACATTCTATTCTTTTGCTACAATTTAATGTTTCATCTTTTTTTCCTGTGCAGATATAATATATGAGGTATGGCTGGTTATGATAAAGATGAAGTGCCAATGCTGTCAGACACTCACCCTCCAATGTCAAGTGATGATATGTATTCTCAGTCCCAGTCACCCTTTCCCAGGACCCGAAGTGCTTCAGTATCTATTGCGATGAACCCAATAGAGTCCTATGACAACAGCACCTTTGTTGGTTATACTGGCCCATTACGAAATGAGAGAAAGACTTCATTCATGCAAATGAGTGGTCCATTATATATTAACCGTAAGCTAGAGAGTTCTATGAATCAGAATCTAGGTGTCCCAGCACAAAAAAGTGTGGAGCCCAAAGTAGAAAAATTTCCTTCCTTCAGTGGCATGGACCAGAATGATTGGTCAGAGGACAACTACGCTGCCAAGAATGAGCATTTGCTCAGATCAGGGCAACTGGGAATGTGCAATGATCCTTACTGCACAACATGCCCAACATATTACAAAGTAGCACAGAAAAACTCAAAGCCTTCGAGCTTTTTTGATTCCAAGGTATTTTATTTTCTTCCTTTGTTTCTCATGAACTGATCAACTACTTTTCAAGGACTGTAATTTTTCATGATAGTTATTCAGATGTGCTAATTTGATTATTTAAGAGGATTAGGTGTCTACGTAGTGGCTTCTATTCTAGTTGATTGAGTCCTCGCTGCTAGTGTCATACTCTTTGTACTTCCTATATGTTTGGTGTGTAAGACTAAGTTTATCATCCATCTATACTAAAAATTGCAGTATGATACTTGCAAGATTCAGAGCCACTTTGTTAGTTCAGAGGAACCATAAGAGCACACAATTGTCCTTCGAGGAAAATAGTTAACCATTACAAGTTGAAATGGGAAGGGAAGAAGTGTAGAAATCATTGATTGCAATAAAAGTTTGGATAATATATTGTCATAAACTAATGCAGTTTTCTATTGCAGTTCCACAATGCCTTTTACGGTGATGCTAAAGGATGGGCTAGAAGATTTTGGTCTTCTATGCACTCCTATATTCCTGGAGTTATGAACCCTCATGCAAAAGTTGTTCAGAAGTGGAATAAATTTTTTGTCATTTCATGTTTGGTGGCAGTGTTTGTAGACCCATTGTTCTTCTTCTTGCTGACAGTTGAGAAGGTCAGTTGCTTATAGGACTTTTATGTGCTGTAACTGCCTAATCCCATGACATTCACGTGTATTTCTTCCCATAATTTTATTTTCTTGAATTCCTGTACAAGATTAAACATACAATAGCCTGTTTCTGTTGCAATTTTTCCGTATTTTTGTGTCTATTTTTGTGAACATAGATCGTATTGCTTGATTTCAGGTTACATGTAAATATTCTAATTAATCAACACCGCTTTTGGAACTTATTTCATGCATACTTTAGCACAATTATAAATACGCTCGCACTTATACCAGTGACATCCCAGCATGTCCGTTATCCTTTTCCGAGTACATTAATTAGCATGGTTATTTTATATATTCTATATTTGGTTATTTTCTTTTTGTTTTTTATGCAGAAAAATCGGTGCATAGTGATCAATTGGGCCATGACTAAAACTTTTGTTGTCTTTAGAAGTATTACTGATTTTATATACCTTCTGAACATGCTCCTCCAGGTATGTCACTTTCTCTTGTGCCATATTATCTTCTTTCTTTGATCCTTTGCCTCCACCTCACCTTTTTTAGGCTATGTTCTTTGGAGCAATTTGTATCAACTTTCCACCACTTTTCGAAATCCCCCCCCCCTTCCCACACACACACAAAGTTGCAAATTCTTGCTCTATCGAACAGAGCCTTAAGCTTAGTTACTGTTCATGTTGGACAAATAATAGCTATTTTTTCACCCTTGCAGTTCAGATTGGCTTACATTGCACCAGAGTCTACAGTGTATGGTGCTGGGGAGCTAGTTGACCATCCGAAAAAAATTGCTCTCAATTACCTTCATACTTACTTTCTGATTGATTTAATTATTGTGCTGCCACTTCCTCAGGTAAGTTTTGTTCTTTTCGAGTAATCTTTTCTTTCAACAGTCTAGGTTTAGTTTGTACTTCCTCGGTCCTTGAAAATTTGCTATGTTTTGTTTTCAACATTTTAATCTACTACTATGATTTTGTTTCTTAGAAGTCAAATAGTTTTTGTGTAAATGGTACATGAATCTTTGAAGTTTCTGAATATATATTTACAATCAATCAACTAAGCCTTAATTGCAACTCGTTGGGGTCTGCTACACGAATCCTACATCTCCATCCCGCTATAAATATATATTTACAGGAAAATAATAAAACAATTTACAAAAATTTGAGTTAAACACAGGTTAAAAAGTAAAAAAAAAAACATCTTTTCAAGTATGAAGGGAATAGTTTTTTTGTATTGCCATGCGAAGTTCATAGTTTTGCTTCACCATTACTCCCTCAGTTCCAACTGTTTTGCAACATATATTTTTCAACATTTAATCTATAGTTTTATTTTCCTACACTTTGAATTGTAAGTCTAATATAATATATATATATATATAATAGTTTTTGCATCCATGGTCCTGTAAATTATTGTACCACTACGATCATGTTTTAACTTTTTGTACCAATAAAGTCTCGTTTTAAAGTTTTTTCTTCATCTATGGTCCTTTTCCGTCCATTGACCGTTAACTTTAACGGATTTGTGAGAAAAATGATAAAATCAGCAACTCAATTGTTTTAAAAAAATTTATTTACACCCCAAGTTTTAAACTTAACCATTTAGGCACCCTAACAGTCTTAAACTTAACACTTCAACCCAAATGTTTTAATTAAGCCCAACAACACCCAGCCACCCTCGGGCTGCCGCCACTGCCGGAAAATGCCGGAAACTAAAAAAAATAACCGAGAACGTAGATCGGGGCTTAGGACTGCCGGATCCAGGCCCAGGGCGGCCGAATCGCGACCTAGGCCGCCGGATCGAGTCCCAAGGCCGGCAAATCGCGGCCTGCGGCCGCGATTCGGCGGCTCTAGGTCGCGATTAGGCGGCCATGGGCAGGGATCCGGCGGTCCTAGGCCCCGATTTACGTTCTCGGCTATATTTTTTAGTTTCCGACATTTTCTGGCTGTAGCCGACGGTGGTCAGCGGCGGCTCGAGGGTGGCTGGGTATTGTTGGCCTTAATTAAAATGTTTGGGTTAAAGTGTTAAATTTAAAACTTTTAGGGGGTTCTTAAATGATTAAGTTTAAAACTTGGAGTGTAAATAATTTTTTTTTAAAACAATTGAGTTGCTGATTTTATCATTTTCCCACAAATCCGTTATTGTCAATGGACGGAAAAGGACCATGGATGAAGAAAAAACTTAAAAACAGGACTTTATTGGTTCAAAAAGTTAAAACAAGACCGTAGTGGTACAATAATTTAAGTTACCGGGTCATGAGTGCACTTTACCCCTTTTACTTTATATAAGAATAATCCTTATAGTCTCTTTTTTCCTAGAGAGTAATATAGATAAATTAAAGCCATATTCACATCAAAAGTCAAATCTTGTAGATACTTATGGGATGGAGAGAGTATTGGATATGCGTCATTCCTTTATATATTACTGTTATAATGGGAGCATGTAGTTTACTTTTTTGATCCCTCATGCTATCTTAGTGTTCTACTTCTCTCTGCTTTCGATCAAGCATATTTATTTTGCTTTCTTTCATTTATGAAGTTTAACTCCCAAATCTACTTGGTTATAGCACAAACGGATTCACATGTTCGGATATCATTTTTCACAAAATTTTTAAGTTTACTGATGATTTCTTCTGGTTTGGTTGGCATAGCTGTTTGTGTCAAATGGAAGAGGATAAGTGAAACCTTTTCTGATTTTGCAGATCTTGATATTGCTTGTCCTTCCGAAATTCTTGGGATCATCTGGAGCAAATTTTGCAAAAAATCTGTTGCGTGCATCAGTTCTGGTTCAGTATATTCCAAGATTATACAGATTTTTGCCATTGCTAGCTGGTCAGTCCCCGAGTGGTTTTATATTTGAGTCTTCATGGGCGAATTTTGTTATGAATCTTCTAACATTCATGTTGGCTGGCCATGTTGTGGGGTCATGCTGGTACCTCTTCGGATTACAGGTGAGCCATGATTTCTTGATGGTACTGGTGATTTCTGAGGCTTTATCCAGTATTCATCTACATGGATGAATGTTTAAATTATTTGACATTGTTGCATGCACACATAAACTGATCTAACCATGTTGGTTTTTTTTTTGTTTTTTGAAATACAACTATAATTTTTGTTATATAAGAAAATAAGTACAAAATTTCAAGTGCCCCATAATCCGAAGAACATCAACCCGATAATCAGCTTGCTCCAAGAGAAAACTCAAAGTTGCCCCAAGATTCCAACAACACCTAAAATGTAGTTTTGAATATATGTTTCCCTCCACTGCAGTATGTGAAATAAAATGTGGGTATCATTTTTCTTTAATCTGATTTTCTCATTACTTAACTAGGATGTGATGCTAGTGGATTAGGTTAGAGCAGCAAAGGTTTTACCATCTGAGCAGATAAATTCAGGACGCCTTATTAAGCATAGGTTGCACTGTCTGAAGAAGCTTTGTCGCTTAGTCCTCTGCACCCCTTCATTTTGATGGCTTAATCTTACTTTTTTCATTCCGATGACAAATTAAAATCCAATTTCAAAACATAGTCTAAAGATAAACTTCTGCAATTAAGGGTGTGAAAGTGGTGTCCATAATGTTCCAAGGATTCTTTCCTTCTTCACTTTCCTCTTCTCTTTTAACAGAGGGTGAATCAGTGCCTTCGCGATGCTTGCCGAGATTCATTGATCAAAGATTGTACTGAGTTTATAGATTGTGGACATGGGAATGCCTATTTCACATCATCAGACTGGGATCTATGGAAAAACAATGTGAATGCTAGCGATTGCTTTAAAGTTCCAGATGGTCATTTTAAATATGGCATATACCAACAAGCTGTTGACCTCACCACAAAGGGCAGCATTATCACAAGATATGTATATTCCTTATTTTGGGGGTTTCAGGTAACTAGCTTATGCATTTTATTTACTTCAGAGTTTTTTGTGTCCTTGTTAAAAGAGTATAGGTAGTCTTATGTTGTTCTCTCAGTCAACTTTGTTAGTCGCAACTGCAAAAATATAAAAGAAGTCCCCTTTTTCTTGTTGTCTGTTTTTTGTCGCGGCCTTTAATACTTTGGAAACTAATCTGAAAGGCACAATGACACTACAGGTCAGTACTGTAACATTTCAATCTTTAATCTTTTAGTTTTCAAAGAAGTCCAAAAACTTTTAGTACTATTAGTGTCACTCCTTTATAAGACTTTGTTCTGGTCAAGAAGAATATGGCCCTGTGAGGAAACGATAAAGGACAAATTCGAATGACTATAATTTTTTGTTCTTGTTTTTCAACTGAATCTATATCAACCAATCATATAATTGAGCCTTAATCCCTATTGGTTGGGGTCAGCTACTCGGGTGCATAAATCACGTGTCTCCATTTTACTCTGTTCGTAACAAGCTCATTTGGAAGTTTCAGAAGCCTAAGATCCTTATCAACTAAACTTGCCCATATAAGTTTAGGTCTCCCCTTACCCGTTTAACCTCCCCTTAATCTAACCTATCAGATTTATGCACTGACGCATTTAAATAAGGTCTTCTTTGTATATGTCCAACCATCAAAGTTGACCTTCTATAATTTTGTCTTCTGTTTGTGCTACTTCCACTAAGCCTGGACAGTTTTCTTTTCTTATTCTATCGCTTAATGTGTGTCTACCCATTCATCGAAACATTCGCATCTCCGCCACTTTCATTTTGGTCTTGTATTGCCTCACAGTCACAGTCTTCACTGCCCAACTCTCACTGGCTTTTCAAAAGAATCTGCTTACTAATTTTCAGAATTTAATAACTTTCATACTTTCTATTTCGCTTATTACTCTCTCCATGTCTTTTCTTTTGAAACAGTTCCTTTATGAATTCTTATGAAACTTTTATAAAATTTACTTTCATACTAACCTTTTACATATTGGTTTACCATCTTCCATCAATTCTACACAACTACCAATAAGTTTACTCTCTTTCCTTTAATTCTACACAATCTCCAATAAAGACTTTTGCTTACATTTTAATTCAGTTACAGTCATTACCCAGGTGACTAATAACGATAGTGTGTGTGTGTGTGTGGGACTTTTGTTGAAATCAAATATTTGGAAACTCAAATGTGTGTTACTACCAACTTTTAGGACTTCTTATGTCAATATCCCTGATCTGAAACAATAAGTTGGCAAATTTCTAACGGGAGTACTATAATTTTAGCATCACTCTCATAAATTGTCTGTTATGGATAGTATATTAAGCAGCTTGGCTCATTTATATTTGTGATATTAGAGCTTCAAAGGTATTGTGCATTCTACTGACATCCATATTTTGCAAAACTGTGAAGCAAATCAGTACTCTTGCTGGAAATCAAGTTCCAAGCTATTTTGTCTGGGAAGTTCTTTTTACCATGTTGATCATTGGACTTGGACTGTTACTTTTTGCTCTTCTGATTGGGAATATGCAGAACTTCCTCCAGGCACTTGGACGGAGGTAGGGGTGTTATCACGGATTTCTGCTTCAGTTTGTGGATCTCTTGAATATGCATTTTAGAATAAAACATTATAAATATGATTTATAATTGTAAGTAAACTGATGCATACTCATTCCTCAGTTGAGAAAAAGGTAAGATTACAAATATGTTTCATCACTTGCATAAGATATGAATGAAAGGTAACTAGCTTTCGGTCAGTGATGGGAATAGAAGTTTTGTCAGTCTTACTCAGATCCTGAATATACTGAAGCTTTTAACAACTCAACTTACTTATCAAATGTTTATCATCAAATTGTGTGACAAAGTTATGTTTGCTTATCAGTAATGCCTTCTGGTTATATTGGTTATCCATACTGCCTTCAGGTATCAAACATTTGAAAGCGTTAGAGTAATCTTTTTGACAATCATGTCTTGCTTAGATGTTATTGTCTTCCGCTTGTGTGTTTCAAAGGTATGTAAAGCTACCAAGTTACATACCTTGGCTGATTAAGACTTGAGAGTAAGGGCACATGGCACAAATAATTAAGTGTTTTGAAAGATGGTTGCCTGCACTTGTCAGTATGGACAAATGGGTTCCCCAAATCAGGAAACTGTCTTTCAACTATTTTATGAAGATAACTCTGATCTGACACTGCACTAAAATTAAAAATTACCTCTATGGTAACTTTGCCTTTTCCTTCAGCTATTTGAAATAAATCATTTTTATATGTTTTTTTTATAAATATTTAACCTGCAGGAGATTAGAAATGTCTCTAAGGCGTCGTGATGTTGAGCAATGGATGAGGCATCGTCGTTTGCCTGATGAATTGAGAAGGTATGGGTTTTTATCTACTGAGCTCTGTGACCTATCCACTGATCAGCATGAATGGTGATTTTGTTTTATTTAATTTCTTTGGGATAAGGATGGATGAATGAATGGTGATTGTGCTCGTGTTTAGCTGCCATTTGCCTATCAAAGAGTTGGTGATATTAAATATAAGGATAAATTAAAGAAAACTTTTTGGAGTCATGCTGTTATTTTCTGAACTACTTACAAAAGTCAGTTGAGGAGTCTGGAGTACAGTGCATTCTAGGGAGGTGTTAATCCCCCAATCAATCCAATGCCATAGTTTTTAAATAATGATGAATTATTGAATATGGATACCGGAAAGTTTACGATGCATGACAACTTAGTGACTTAAGCTTCCTATCTACTCATTCGAATCTGGGTCAAGCTAACGGTTCGTATACTTGATAAGGAATATGGCGCATCTGTAATTCACTTTACTTAATAAGTGATCACTATGAGCCAGAACACAAAAGGTGTGATATTTTGATACTCTATATATTTTACATGCATAAGTTGATAGTTATACATTGAAAGGGGGGATTGGGGAGTTGAGAATTTGTCTAACTAGTAGATGAGCACCAGAGTGTACAGAAAAATCAAGACAATGGGGGATATGATGATGAAACCACCTCTAGCCTAGGCCCCTTTTGGTTCGGGTGCTACAATGCAAGAACGGAGTGCTCCCATTGTATATTGTGCTCTCTCCTCCTCTGAAAAATTGTGCACATTTTCTTTTTGATGTTTAAAAAAATTGATTGCATTCCTTGTAAGGAAACTTTTTAGGTGCTTTCATGTGCAGCTTGTGCTGATACTAGGGCTTATGCACTTGGGTGAGACTGGCTGTTCTCTACCATGGTCTGGATGAGTGTTTTTCACTTGTGTTTAGAAAAAAAGAGTCCAAACATTTGGTAATTAAGTTATGAAAAGATTTTCATTCTTTTCCTTCAATTTTTCACTAGTATATAACTTGTTCAAGGATGTGGAAAGTTTTGCTTTCTAAACATTAGACTCCTTTGTGAATATTTTTTTTAATATATATATATATATATTAGAATTTTCAACTTCGATTTTCGTAGGGTTCAGGAAACTTGGTTTTCCCCTATATAAGTAGCAATATGTTTGTTTTACTGAAGATAAATTGTAAAAGAAGCTTGAAACATTGTGTTAAGTCAACGTCACCTTAGTGTTTCATTAGACTAACAAAATGGCTTTCATTTATAATTTTAGAGTCATTTTTCTATTCAAAGTTGAATCGCGTTACTCTTTTCGGAGAAACCGGTTGGGTATATAGGTTTGATTAGGTGGATTAGATGAGTTTCAAGGGATCCAAGAATCTTACTCTTGAGGAGTCAGATTTGTTTTCATAGGATATGAAAATTCTTGTACCGAACACCTTCTAAACTCAAGCCAGATAATATATCCCAAACTGCTTCACTCAAATTTCATTAATTTGTGCATAGAAACCAACTTCTCAATCAGCTAGCTAAAAGTTATGTGAGTACATAATTTTACTTTTCTTAACTGTTGTATGATTAATCAAGGGGTCTCTTAGTTGACATTAGTTCTTCAGATTCATTATTACATCTATTTAAAGTTTCTGTGGTGCTGTCTAATATTCTTTACCTGTATCACCATTGATGCTAGAGCACATTGGTCCATTTCCTTAGAAAGAGGATTTTGACTTCCCATCACAATTTTCTTGGAGATAAAAAAACTACACATGCACAATAACATACGCTTGAGTGCTCAATATTTTGTTCTGCAATAAGTTTATGAATACCTTTACAAATCTTGTTTAGGCATACTCTAACAAATCATCCCCATATTGGCAAGAAAAAGTATAACTATTGCTTGTAGGATTGAGCAAATTACTGTAAGATGAAATTAACAAAAGAAAAGAAAGCCGCGCAAATAATATTGATATGCACTTGCGAAAGTGAATTGTATAGTCGGCAGCAAGTTCTTTGCAGTTGTAGAAACCATTCCATTTATGACGCATTCTGAATACAGTTTGAATAGATTGGCATTTTAATTGAGGGTCCATTTGGTAAAACGTAAAGCCAATGGCTTAATGTATTTGGCTTAAACGCCACACATGTGGCATCTACCTAAAGCCCAATAATAAAGCCCTAATTATAATTGTGCAAGATTCCCAATCATCCAATTTGGAAGGGTAATCTCGTAATTGAACTTGACACATGCTTGAGAACATGGTAAAGCGCAAGGCTTAAGCCTTTTGCTTAACCCTGCAGAGCCAAATACACTGAACCTTTACCGAGTTCAGGGACTTCCATTCAAGCTGACATGAGGTGATGGATCCAAATTCCCTGTTAAGATCTGCATGTAGTATAATACCGCAAATTTATCAGTATTTTTTCCATTGTCTACTAGACTGTTTCTCTTTAAACTTGTACTTTCTCCAGGAGAGTGCGTGAAGCTGAACGATATAACTGGGCTGCTACTAGAGGGGTAAATGAAGAAATTCTTTTTGAGAACTTGCCAGAAGATCTTCAGAGAGATATACGTCGACATCTCTTTAAATTTGTCAAGAAAGTGAGCTCTCATTGTCTCTTGTAATAAAGATCCCCTCACACTATCATATTGAAACTTAAGTACCATGGAGCTTATTCCATGAGCCATGCTTTGTATATATTCTCTGTTTTGTCGGCATGTACTTTATTAACCGCTGGTGTGCATTATGTTTTGGACACTGAGACTATTCAATTAGCTGGACTTCCTGTGCATGATTGTAATATTAATTCTGTTTCTGCAGGTTCGCATTTTCTCCTTGATGGATGAGCCTATTCTAGATGCTATATGTGAAAAGCTGCGCCAAAAGATCTACATTAAAGGAAGCAGAGTCATATTTACAAGGGGTCTGATTGAGAAGATGGTATTTATTGTACGAGGAAAAATGGAAAGCGTTGGCGAAGATGGCATTAGAGTTCCCTTGTGTGAAGGGGATGTTTGTGGTGAAGAGCTTCTCTCATGGTGTCTTGAGCAATCTTCAGTGAATAGAGGTTTGAGCATAAAACTCTTCCAGGAACAAAATTCTTATAAACATATTAGAATCATTAGCTTGGTAGGCTTCACATAAGAGTGAGTTATACTTGATCAGATGCACATAACACCCCTTGTTATCTTCAGCTGCAGATGGAAAGAAGATCAGGTTACCTGGGCAGCGATTGATAAGCAATAGAACAGTCAGGTGCTTATCGAACGTGGAAGCCTTTTCCCTTCGAGCTGCAGATATAGAAGAAGTTACCAGTCTCTTCTCAAGATTTTTGCGCAATCCTCGTGTTCAAGGAGCGATAAGGTAAATTATTTTATCAAGTACATGTATAGATCTGTTGATGATTTTGTAAATTTTGCTTAAGAAAAAGTCATCTTTTTGCTGGTTAAAACTGTAACTTGTTGTGTATTTTAGCTCACTTTTTTCCAGGTATTGTATGCTTGAGATTAGCTCACTTGTAAAACTTTGCCACTCTGCTTTTGCTTGAATAAAAGTGGACAATTAATTGCCACTATAAACTTGATGCAACCGACCCCAACATAGTTGGGATTAAGGTGTTGTTGATGATTGTATGCTTGCTTGAGATGTGTGGCCATCACATAGTGAAGCCTCCTTGATGGCTGAGTTGTTTGCTTGGTGTTGCAGGTATGAATCACCTTATTGGAGAAGCTTTGCTGCTACTCGAATCCAAGTAGCATGGAGATACAGGAGACGACGAATGAATCGTGCTGAAACTGGGAAGCTTAATCAGTTTTGAGGCTTGATGCATGGATGTATGAATCTTGGGTTTCTTCTAGTAAGCCATTTGAAGCACTGGTATTATGTACATGTGGGGTTCTTAATGAGCCAGATATATTGATATACAACTAGCTAGTTGAATAAGCAGCAGCAGCAGCAGCATTAGGAGGAGGAAGAGAATATGATGTAGTGCAGTGATGCACGCAGTAGTATTAATTTGCAGACATACATACATACTTGCTTATTAGTATATGCGAATGAGTTGTTAAAGCAGCTTAATTAAGGATGATATTGAGCAAGTTTGAAAACTTCAGCGGCTTATCTATTGAGCAAGTTTTAGTTCGGACTGAGCCGTCACCCCGATTAATGGGCCTTGGGTGACACCCGCACTCACCATTTCATTATCACCTTTCAGATATCTCTCCACACACTCCACACCTCCGTACTCCCTTCAATTTGAAAAGATACTTCACTCACCCCATAAATGCTAGAGATCACATTTACCTACAAACGCCCTGCCTCGTTAAGCCATCTCCATGTCCACTTCCCTGCCATCGCCCAGTTCTTACCCCTTAGACTACCCACACTCAGCCCATCATACTATATATTAACATCAGTTAGGAAGGAAGGAAGGAAGGAAGGTGGTTATCTTTCATATACTAATTTATCAATGGTTCAGGATACACTGAGCACCCCTTAACCTATGCTAAAGTGTGCACCTTATTCATTTAATTACTAAACTTGTTTTACGTACCCCACCGCCACCAGTTTTGTCTCTCTCCAGCTTAGCCCGTATGTGTTTCTCGTTGACCGTTCTTTGTAGATCAACAACACTGCCCCGTCGACAGCCACTGGTCATCACCATGGAGCGCCCTCACCGCTGCCACCCCATCGCCCTCCCCGTCTTTCATCTTCAACGCTGGAAAATCTGGGATTCAACTAGGAAGACGGATCCAGCTGAAATACATGTCGATCTCCTTCTTTCCTTCGCGTTGAGCACGTATATGCATGAAATAACATTGATGTCCTTTTCTTCGTGAAAACATCGGATCTGCAACGAATCACGACGGCCAGCCGACCACTGCGCATATTGCAACAGGCGAATTTGATGTGTCAAGACAACATTATGATGTACGACACGATAATGATGCACTTCCGTAATAGAATGATGCACCATAAACTTTTATAACATCTTCATCCCTTTAAATGTAAAATTAATATGATACATACATGAGGTAGTATGACGCACCATTATAATAAGATGATGCACCCTTAAAATGTTGTGGCTCATAGGCATTATGATACACCATTACATTATAGACGTGCATCATTACGATAAAAATCAACTAGACAAGCGTGCATTAGGTAAACCATTTTGATGCGTTGCTTGAAGTTCCTGATGCACCACTGATAATAAAACAGTGCATCGTCTTTTTTATAATGGTGCATCATACGGTATCGCCGGCGCATCATATTTGTTCTTTGCTAGTAGTAATGTGACTACTTGTGTTACATAATAATGGTGCATTATCTTCATTGTAATAGTGCATCATACTGTCTCATGGGTGCATCATAATTGTTCATCTTTGTTCGTAATAATGTGTGCTCGTTTGTTTAAATCATAATGATGCATCACATTTATTAAAACGGTCCATACTGTCTTGAAGGCGCATCATAATTGGCTTGAACAACTTTGAGCATTTCATTTTTCTCCAGATCTATTGCATCAGTTTTTTATAGTGGCGCATCATAATTTGTCAACAGTGCATCATAATTTGTCGAATGTGCATCATTAAATTAGCTAGGCGCATCATAATTACTGGTGAAGATAATGTGTCAGTGCCAGAATTTATATCACCGGAAGAAGGTAGAAGAAGGGGATCTGAGATTCCGGCAAGGAACTCTACCGCTCCGGCGATAGATTTGAGATTCTTGAAAAGAAGAAGAAGAAGATTAAATAAAGCAAAGAAGAGGATGCCAAGGAAAATTTTTGGTTGCATCATTCTAATATGAATGAGCATTATTATGCGGAGGCCATGCATCATAATACCATCGTAGTGCATCATAAAAGTCTGTGCTTCTAATGCGCTTAGGCTGGTCGGATTTGGTGCAGTTTCGGTGGCGTCGCGAAGAAAGGAAGAAGATCGCTTGGATTTCTTGCCAAATTCGTCCTCTTCACGAAGAAGGGAAGTGGATCTGGTCTGATGTGCTGAATCCCGGATTCATCGGCGTTAGAGACGCGACATGCTACAGGTCCGACATATTCGGCGCGCCTCTTGCTCCTATACTGATAATCCTTATACTGATAATTCTTAAGTTGTGTTATAGTGTGCATGACACACTATATAACAACTCTTTATCAAATTAATTAATTATTCTCACCAAATACTAGTTACCTCTAAGATTTTCTTAATACTATTTTTCTAGCTATCGGGTACGTACAACTTATTAAAATGAAATATTGATTATAAACTGTAATTAGTAATTAACCAATTTAAGCGTGCGCGGGTTATGCATGCATGTCTTGCTTATATACGCATGCATGCAAATCAAAGTGAGGGGTTGAGGGTGTGGATTGTGAAGGTTTGAACTCAATACCTTTACTACATATCCTAGGAGCATGACAACTAAATTAGATGCTCAGGACAGGACTATATTCTTATCTTTCATTAATATTAGTATTATTATTATTATTATTATTAATTGCACTTAAAACCCTAGGTAATTCGTAATCAATTATCCATTTTTGGGTTTGGCAGGCGGGTAATTAAGGATCTAAAAAATAGATATAAATATGGAAACAAAATGTCCGGATTTAGGTGACATTCGTTGGGAGAGTAAATGGAAGAAATGACAAAAATTGACAGTTGAGTTCGTCAATGTTATTTACCACCGGGAGAATTTTCACCCAGTTAAAACACTTGGAGAATGAGAGGTAGATATGTAATTGTCCGGATAATTGAGTTTGAGTTTTCAGATTATCTTATAATTGAACTATTTGAACTAATGGGTGAAATATCACCTTTTACCTAAGTGATGATTAACAGGATTGATTTGATTTGAGGTGTGCAAATATTAATTTAATCACCTAACCCATGCATATAAATTAATTAATTAATATTGGCGACACGTACGGCTAAGGCGACCAACTGCATGCATGCCTTTATAATTAAGTAATTATTAGGTTAGCCATCCACTTTACCAAGCATTTACAATTCGGTATTAAAACTTTCATCTCTAATTCATAATTACTAGCTAGCTAGCTAGGCCCCACACACCTCTAGCTAATTTCCAGCTTACTGAACAGAATTATTTTTTTCTAATTTATACCAACTTAATTACTTACCATACCATGCATACATTATACATATATATATATATGTATATATAATAACTTGAATTATAAAATTCTTACAGGCCTCTCTCTATATCATATCAATTCTTTATCATATCAATTGATCGATCTTAATTAATTAATTCATTATGTTGAAATCTATAATAAGGTATTAATTAAATACCCAGCTTTTGGTTTATTGTCAATTGTACGTAGGGGGTGAAAGTCTGACCTGTGACCCGAGACCCGACTTGCGCCCGGATCCGAAAATATCGGTTTGGGTTGATTTTCAGGAAAGAGTTTCGGGTTACACAAAACTGATGAGCCACTGCGTACACACACGACAAATTATGATGCCCACTCGACAAATTATGATGCCCACTCAAACTCCTCTTCCTCATAAAAAAGATCTTCTATTCTACATTCTTTTTTTAGCGAAAAAAACCAATATGATTAATCATCAGATAAAAACACAAAGTAATAGATGGGGAGAGTTCCCACCCAGAAACATCCTACGGAAATAAAAGCCACAAGTCAACAAAAAACATAAACAAAGCAACAAAATTGACAGAAGCAAATAGCGGAGTACTAGTAAAAATCAGAGCTGAAAAGCTGAAGGAAGTCATAGCAGACATTGGCCTTGGTAGCATGAAGATGCTTCGAAATCGTCCAGAGTACTGAGACCTAAAATGCACCAAAAGACGCATGAGAATGTCGTACAACAGCATCAATTTCCATGGAGCAAGACACCCTCTCACCATGCAGGTGCCTTCAAAGTGATTGATGGCCGTCAGGCCCAATTACCCAAAAAGGCCTACCAAAAGGCTCAAAATTAATAGCCCACCATAAGGGCCCTATTAAAAAAACTCAAGTAACTACGTAATATTCCCGGACTCAATGAAACATTTACCCGGACAAGGTGTTGGATATTCCCGAAGAAGTATTACCCGAACATACAAAGCACGTGCAAAACACGATATATTGACTTATTACGATAATGCCACCATTAATACCTACTATATAACAAACGTCGGCAGCATAAGTCAAGTCTCTCGCTTCTTCAAGGCACTTCATTAACAAGACAAACAGTGGACGCACTACCAACAGCTCCAATTCCTCGAATACCGAGAAACGCGTAACACCCACGCACCAATGGCATCAAACAACGTCAACACGCGTCAATTGCGTAAACACACGGCGGCAGCTGCCCAATCAGCTCCGCCATCAGTGATCATACCACCTGAAGCAGATACATACCACAACCAGCAGCCAACAAAACAAGCAAACAACTAGAGAAGAAAAAACAAACATGACCCCGACAAGAACAACATATGAAGATCAGAGAACAGAAAACGGTGCAGGCCAGGCGGTCTTTACTACCTGATAGCATTGTGCCAAGACGATCACCCTACGTCACGAGCATCTTCTGAGGCCGCCTTCTCCTCCAAATCCCGACCCCACCCTCAACTCCGCCCAATATGATTATCAGCCAGTGCCGCCACGGAATTCGATGCAGGGGATCCCGCAGGCCACAGGGTCCGCGACCGCAACGTCACCGTTCAACTTCTTGGACATGTTCGGGATGGATGATCATGAATTCGATGCTTTTATTAACAATAATAATCCTCCGAATAATTAGAATTAGTGTAAACATTTTTAGGATGTAATTTGTTAATTATCTTAAATATATATTCCATTTACATTTATTTAAATTAATAAATACTTAATTAACATCATTATTATGTTTATATTTACTAATTTAAATAATAGTTAGTAATTATTTATACGATTTTATTTTTATCAAAAATAATAGTATTCTGCAATGCGCATGATACATAATGGCGGCAAATATTACGACCTTATTCGTGGTGAGGCCGCAGTGCGTTTGAAACTGCGGCCGTTTTTACCACGGCATTCACTGCGGCCCTCGCCGCAGTGAGGGCCCTCCTCTCCACGTAGTGTGGCTCTGGGTGGGACTGGAATTCCCCCAGCCCCACCAAAGAATGATCCACCCTCTCTACCCCAGCATCTGACGCAGAAGGGTCTGACTGAGGTTCAAAGTTCACTATGAGGTAATCTGAAGAGGGGAGAAAATTCACTTGCCAACCATTGCACCGGAGGAGCGTGGGTCCTCGCTTGCGGCCATCACAAGGGACAACGAAGCAAGAGGTGGAGCCGAGGCGGCGATGAACCTTCCTCCTCTCCGGTGCTTCCTTGTCGGTTGCAAGAAGGAAGACATGTGGGGAGGCAACAACGTGGAGGACACAATTGGGGGTGAGGATCTTGATGGCAGCACCTAGAGATCGCAGCAGGTTCCACGATTTGTGCCGCCTTGAGGATTCCGGGAGGCCAAAGAGATTGAAGGAGGATATTATTGGAACCTGCCATCCATTGCGCCGGAGAAGGGCGAGGCCTCTCGTACGGCCTTCACAGGGGACGACGAAGCAAAAAGCGGAGGCGAGGAGGCGTTGGATCTTCTCCATCTCCTGTGTGTTCTTCCCAGTCTCGAGGAGCAGTGACGGAACTACCAAGGGACAGGGGGGTGCTACTGCCCCCCCAAAGTTGATAGGGGTATAGGGTATATGGTAGAAATTATGAGGATTAATGTAATAATTTACCCACTAGTCCCCCACTCAATCCAAAATAAATTTTTACCCACTTATTATTAAACTCCAACCTAAATGGTCCCTTTTTTCTCACATACCCAAATTGCATCCATAAAAGAAGGTAACTCAACTTGGTTAGGTAAAAAAAAATTGGTCTATGTTTTCTATTTTTAGTTTTATCTAAATCATTTAAATTTGATATGTTGTGATTTGGGACCATGTCTAATTAATCTTTAATTTTTTGTTTTAATCATCTTTTAGTACATTTAAATTTTGGATTTATGCGCGGTAGTTTTTGTGAGATTGTTTATATATAATTTAATTTTTATTACTAATCCATTTTTATTTTTATAATTGTCATGAGTTTGAGTTTATTATTACACACAATTCTCTTTTTTTAATTAATTTCTCACTGTTTTTTGTTTCTTTATTTAGAAATATTGTTTTCTATAAAAAATCAAGTAAAAGAAATAAAAATGAACCCATGATATCAATTTGGTTATATGAATTTGTAATATTATTTTTCTACGTAAAAGGTTAGCAGACTCAAAAAAGTTCGTAGGTCAATTTTTATGTTCTCAATCGAGTTAGAAGTTAATGATTAGTGGCGGCTTCATTGGAAAACATCGTCGCTAACCTCCATTACTTCAACTATTACTATATATGGAGGTTGGTCTGTGGTCATTATAAAATGGGTTAAGACCGAAGTTTTATGGTTGCAAATTTCAACCTCTAATTTAATCTACCCACCAGCCCCCCAACTTTGAATTCCTTGTTACGTCACTGTCGATGAGGAAGACGATCGGAGCAGCCGAGGCTTGGAGGACACGCTCGTGGAAAGTTTTGGCCGAGCCCAAGCCTCGGTGGTTGAGGATGATGCAGCTCATCGCGGAGGAACACGTGAGCAGTTCGGAGGCCAGCTCGGCAGTCGGGCGGCAAACGAACCCAAGTGCCTTGATCGATTGCTCGGCGGTGGCGGCGCTAGGTCTCAACTTTGTTTTCTTTTTTTTTGCTACAATCAACTTTGATTTTTATTCTACACTTTCTCACTCTCGAATTTTCTACACTTTTTCTTTTTCATGTTCAATTATGTACGAGTGTCAATTTTTTAAAAATCGTTGGGAGTGTCGCGCGTATATTCTTCTCCTTAATTGCAATACTGGCTTCTTTAAAAGTGAGTAGGGTCAATATTGCATGATATATATCTACTCCTCCGTCCCATAAAGATTGGTTTTAGGTATTTAATCTACGATTTATTTTAATGAGTTCATAAACATGTAAAGTTGAATGACTAATATGAATCTCATAATTTGCGATTTAAATTTTTTAAATATATTTTTTCTGAATTTTTTTCACTATTTATCTTAGTAAAATTTTGAGTCAAACATTCTTAAACATCAAAATAAAAGTATGCAATCTTTACGGAATGGAGAACAACATTAGATCGTAAGGAATCAATTATACTGTATTGATTTACGTTGCATGTTTTTAATTAATTAATTTCGGGATCAGGTGTTAATCAGAGGTCACAACAAGAAGATTGTACAGCTCATTAACTGCAAGGTGCAAAATCATATGAAATCTTATGGCATGCAACAAAACTCGCTAATTAATTAAATATTTCCTCATTCTCTATATTCTTACAACATTATTGATTCTTCTTTCTGGCCTTAGAGATTCTAAAATCTTATCTTAGGTGCCAAATACTTATTAAAATAACCAAAATAACCAATTCTAATTTTCAAATATATTTGCAGACGGATGACGTGGAAATTATCCATTTACTAAATAAGAAAATTCAGAATTCATGGGTGGAAGAATAGCTAACACAAAAAGGTCTGTCCGTTGGACTACTCCAGAGGGAGGGTGGGAGTGGGTTGGGAGAACGAGATCTGAAAAGTTTGCAAGTCTTGGGGTGGGTCTGGTGAGTTTGTAGAGTTTAAGGATCAATTAAGAGTTTGGCCAGAAAGTTTGACTAAGGGAACTAACAGAGGGTTTAGTAGAGGTTTCTAAGAAACGATGTGAACATCTCTAATCTTGTCAAACCTGGACAGTGGAGTGGATGGTCCTGTAAGTTTAAATTAAATGATGGACTTTTTAACACATACCCTCGTCAAATTTATTATTTGTCTCCATTTTTAATAAAAATTATTAGTGAAAAAA
Source organism: Stellera chamaejasme (assembly GCA_024586325.1). NCBI lineage: Eukaryota > Viridiplantae > Streptophyta > Magnoliopsida > Malvales > Thymelaeaceae > Stellera > Stellera chamaejasme. Next base: position 2,254,582 of record CM044982.1, on the reverse strand, counting down.
TAAAAAAAAAATATATTTTGAAAATGTAACTTTCAAATTATAATGTGAATATGAATTATTTAAATTTTAATGTTTATACGTTTACGAAAAAAAATTATAGATTAAATACCGTAAAATTGTAAATTGGGAATGTTAATAATAGTAATTTTTTTCAACAATTTGATAAGAAAAATAGATATTTCATATGAAAATGATAATTTGAAGTTTTATAAATTTGTAGTAGTATTATTTTTTTCCCTAATGATAGTAGTACAATAAATAGGAGTTTAAAAGGTCGATGAGGAAGAAGGGAAGGAGAGGGGAGAGAGAAGGAAAAGTCGCTCGCTCGCTCTCTCTCTCTCTCTCTCTCTCTCTAAAGGGGTCTGACAAAATGGAAAAGGCAAAGGCTTTAAAAGCCATCATCAGTTATAGAGTTTCCCCATTACCATAGGAATAGAATTAGAATAGAAGAAGCAGCACGAGCACTTCTTCTGCTTCTTCTTCTTCTTCTTCTTCTTCAGTTGTTCGAGCAATGGCTACCCTTTTAATTACTACATCTCCCCAAATGTCAAAACAATCATCCGCCTAAACTCTCTCCCCGAAATTCTTCCTTTCCCTCTCCTCTCCTCCCATCCGTTTCTCTTTTTCCATCCCCAATCATCTCTCTCTGCCTTCATTGCAGCTACTAGTATTTAAGACACTCTCTGTACTCTCGTCTCTTTACGAAGATGCTCTCATCCTCCTCCTCTCCGCCTCCGCCCCACCCTCCTTTTCTCTAGTGCCAGCCAGTCCAGTCCAGTCCTCCATCATGGACTTCGGCGCCGCCAGTGGCAGTGCCTCCGGCGGCGACGCCGACCCCTCCGAAACCCACCCTCGGAAGAAGCGCTACCACCGACACACTGCCCACCAGATTCAGAGGCTTGAAGCGTAACTTCTTCTCCTGCTGCTTCTTCCTTTGCCTTGCTTTCAATTTTTCTTTTCCTTGGGACTTATAAAGTTTGCATTTTTGTTTCTGGGCAATGAAGAATGTTCAGGGAGTGTCCGCACCCTGACGAGAAGCAGAGGTTGCAGTTGAGCAGAGAGCTTGGGTTGGCACCTCGACAGATCAAGTTTTGGTTCCAGAACAGGAGGACACAGATGAAGGTTTCTCCCCGAATTCCTCTACTTTCCTTCTCCTTTTTTGCATTCCTCTTCTCAATTCGTTCAGTTGTCTCTGTGGTGTCTCTTTAGTCCCAGCACGAGAGAGCTGACAACTGCGCTCTTCGGGCGGAGAACGACAAGATTCGGTGCGAGAACATAGCCATCAGGGAAGCGCTTAAGAATGTCATCTGCCCTTCTTGTGGAGGCCCTCCTGTATCTGAAGATCCATACTTCGATGAACAGAAACTCAGAATAGAAAACGCCCAGTTGAAAGAAGAGGTGGGGCGGCTTTCATGCGTGCACACTGTCTCTGTCAGTTATGTCTTCTTCTGGAAGCTATGTTCTGTTTCTTCTTTTGTCTCACTGTTTGTTTGTTTGTTGTGTAGCTTGACAGAGTTTCTAGCATTGCGGCTAAGTACATCGGACGCCCGATATCTCAACTTTCCCCAGCACATCCCATTCACATTCCCACATTGGATTTAACTATGAGCAGTTTTGGTGGTCCTTCCCTTGATCTTGATCTTCTTCCCGGAAGTTCGTCATCGGTTCCCAGTTTACCTTTCCAGCCGGTAGTCATTTCGGACATGGACAAGTCCCTGATGACTGACGTTGCTGCCAATGCAATGCAGGAGATGATCCGGCTGTTGCAGACTGATGAACCTCTGTGGATGAAGTCCTCCATTGATGGTAGAGATGTCCTTAATCTCGAAAGCTATGAAAGAAATTTTCCAAGGCCTAATACTCCTCTCAAATCCCCCAACATTAGGATTGAAGCTTCCAGGGATTCTGGAGTTGTGATCATGAATAGCTTAGCGTTGGTGGACATGTTTGTGGACCCTGTAAGTTTGCTAAAGCAAAAAGTTGCTTGTTCTAAATTCTAATGGTGCAATTACATTAGTGACCGGTCTTAATCTGCAGGACAAATGGGTGGAGCTATTCCCCACCATTGTGTCAATGGCAAAGAGGATTCAAATCATCTCATCAGGAATGCTGGGGAATCACAACGGTTCATTGCAATTGGTACTTGTTGATGGATTGTTAAATGCAGTTCATTTACTAGTTGTCTACTTAAATTTGCTTTCTTTAGGAATCGGAAATCACATGTGTCAATGTTTTGCTACAGATGTATGAGGAGTTGCAAGTGCTTTCACCGCTAGTGGCTACCCGGGAATTCTTCATCCTTCGGTTTTGCCAGCAAATTGAACAAGGTTTATGGGCCATTGTAAATGTTTCGTATGATTCTCCTCAGTTCAATTCCCAATGCTGCTCCCACAAACTGCCTTCCGGATGCTTGATTCAGGACATGCCTAATGGTTACTCCAAGGTTGTAAAAGTAGCTCGAATTTATTGTTCCCTTGGCCATTTTAACCAGTTCTCACATTTGTATGTCGGAATGCGCTCACGATTAGGTTACTTGGTTAGAGCATGTGGAAATAGAAGACAAGACTCCAATGCATAGGCTGTACAGGGACTTGATCTACAGTGGATTGGCATTCGGAGCAGAAAGATGGCTTGCCATTCTTCAGAGAATGTGTGAGAGATATGCTTGTCTTATGGTATCGGGTGCTTCAACTCGTGACCTTGGAGGAGGTAATTTTCACAACCATCTGCATAAGGATGTTTGCTTGTGATATCATATAAGATTTTAATCCTGAAAGTTTGGGCTTTTCAGTGATTCCATCACCTGAAGGCAAGAGAAGCATGATGAAACTTGCTCAAAGGATGGTCAACATTTTCTGCACAAGCATCAGCACGTCTAACAGCCATCAGTGGACAACGCTTTCTGGCTTTAACGAGGTTGGAGTTCGGGTAACTGTTCATAAGAGCTCTGATCCTGGCCAACCCAATGGTGTGGTTCTTAGTGCAGCCACTACGTTCTGGCTCCCAGTGTCTCCCCAAAATGTTTTCAGTTTCTTCAAGGATGAGAAAACTCGACCACAGGTATATACATATTTGATCACATTGCACTTTACATAATTCAATTAACATTGCATTTATAATCAAAAGTCCTACTTCAAAATTCCTCTTGTTGCATTGCATTTTACGTTATTCAGTTTCTTGTGTAGTGGGATGCTCTATCACATGGCAATGCAGTACAAGAGGTTGCACATATCGCAAACGGGTCTCATCATGGCAATTGCATATCAGTTCTTCGGGTAAGGCATTGTAATTTTCAATGGCATCATCAAATGAAATTGTTCATTGTTGTAACCGAACTGCGAATTGTTTTCATCAGGCATTTAACACAGGCCAGAACATGTTAATACTTCAAGAGAGCTGCATAGACAGTTCAGGATCATTGGTAGTGTACTGCCCAGTTGATCTGTCCACAGTCAACATAGCAATGAGCGGGGAGGATCCGTCCTACATTCCACTTCTTCCATCCGGCTTCACAATATCACCTGATGGGCGCCCAGAACAAGGGGATGGAGCATCGACGAGCTCCAATGCAGCATTGACACGAAGCAGAGGTTCTTTAATCTCGGTAGCATTTCAAATACTGGTAAGCAGCTTGCCGTCAGCAAAACTGAACCTGGAGTCAGTGACAACTGTGAATAACCTGATAGGCACCACAGTCCAGCAAATCAAGAGCGCTTTGAATTGTCCTAGTTCCTGATGAGGTCTGCCTTCATGCATTACATTACTGCTTTGGCTGCAGCACAACTGTTTTTTTGGCTCTTCCCATCTCCCCACCAGCTTTAAATATGGAGAGGGAGAGAGGGCCGAGGAGGAAATTTCAGTTGGTGGCATTTACATTTTTGAGGATTAGTTGGGGAGCTTGAATGCCTTGTCATCAACAAGGTTGGGAGCCAGCTTATTTACTGCTTGCTGCTGCCTCTGCTGTTCCTGCTGCCAACACTTCATTACAGTCTACACCAAACTTCTGCCCCTCCCACATATTGATTTCTTTTCTTTTTCTTTTTTGCTGGGGGGTTTTTCCTTTTTTACCACTTAAAAATTTCTTCTTTTTTTTTGGGTTTTTGAGAAAGGTTGGAACTTGAGATGAGTTGTGATGAGTAGAAAAGATTAGTAGTCAGTTGGTGTCTATAGGGAGAGAAAAAGAAACAAGAGAAGAAGAAGAAGAAAAGGGAAGTCAAGAACGCACCATACATGTGTATCTCCATTTCTGTGTGAGGAAGTGAGTGAAGAGTTGTCTGGTTCGGGCATTGACTTTCTGTTCTGTAAGTTTCATGGACTTTATTCATTGAGTTCATTTCCTGTCTTTTCCTCTCTCTCTCTCTCTCTCTCCATTCAATATAGCTCCCCGTACATACATACCTTCATGATTTTATCTGAAGAAATTTCTTTACTTGATCACACTGTATCAAATGATTCATTAACAACAATTCAACATATTGTTGTTGTCCATGGGTTGGGTTGGAAGGAGATGGGCAAATTGATCGGAGTTGACAGGTGGTATTCAGTAAATTAAACAAATGGGAGTAGTACTAGTAATTGGAGGGGCAGATGATTTAAATGAAAATAAAAAGCAGAAGGAACAACATAGGATTCATGGAGGGCCCTGGATACTATAGTTGTTGTCATTGAGGAAGCTGTTAAATCTTCTTTCTTCTGGGATAATAGCCTGACAAGAAGTATAATCAATGATAAATGTTGTGTACTGTGCGTGCTCTCACTCTGTTTACTGTATTTTTCGCTTGCCATTATAGGCAGCCAAGCTGCCTTTTCTTGCATTACCCACCCTTAATTGTGTTCTTTGCATTTGTCTTTTACCTCACAAATACAACCATTCCACTTCCTAATGATCTATCCATGCATTGAATCTTGATTCTCTTTCATCCGGGACCCCGGCTAAGGCGCTGTGTACTAAGCATTGCATCACAACATACTAAACTTCCAAATCGACCTATCATTATTACTTGTAATGCAAGCCAAGCTTTGAGGTCAACCACATAACACTTTCTTCCCCAACCAGAGAGACCATACCAACTGAAACAATCACACATCACAACCTTGCATTCCGAAGCTGCTGCTTCAACATGGGCTGGATATACTCATGGTAACCCTCCGGTATCATTCAACGGATCCTTCCAGGCTTCCTCGTAAAGTTTTGGGTACACATTCCCATCATACCGCCCAAGAATTGAGCTAAGGTAGTGGCCAGTGTAATTGAATGCGTGGACGAGCGCAATTGCATTAGGACGGACCTAGCAGTTAAAACAAATTATAATTAGAACGGTGGAAGAGAAGAGGACATCTACCTATAAACCCAAAGGTAAACAGATTCAGGCAGCATTGAAAGGGAACCTGGGAGTAGAGAGATCTTAGCTGTTCATTTGCCAGTGAGCCCTGTTTGGGAGTAATGGTAGTAGTTTATGCACAAGATGTAAAGCATAAATGTTACACAGGACATGATCTCCAGCTGCCTCTTAACTCCCTTATCAGGAATGTCTTGCTGCAGTTTCTCAATGGACCTGAAATGAGTATGATTTTCTTAATAACTCCTTCAAAGCATCAAAATTACTACGATTACCATTCACACAGGGTACACAACGACACGAGTGCACAACATACTTTGAGGGTAAAAGTTGAGTTAGCATTACAGTTTTGTTGTTTCAGGAGTGGCAGATGCTTTTGCATGAATTACAGTGTTAACTAACTTTTTACAATAATTTGATAGTAATATAAATTTCATGTCACCAACCCTAACATAGTTAGGATTTAAGGTATTGTTCAATGATGAGGAGTGGCAGATGCGAAAAAGAACAATGATACAAAACTCCCATCCACATGATCAGTGAGTGAGACTACATCTATGGGGAATGACAAATCACAGAAAACCACCATTAATACAAATGCTGTCTGTATTCAACGACCAATTAACGTTAGTAAGATGTTGGTTGGATGCAAGATGATCTTACTTGGAAACAACAATTAACTGGCAGTGAGCAACAGCTGCCTCAACCAGATCCGCTTGCAATTCCAGGAAACCTGATTACAAAGAGTTGCTCCGATGAGTCAAACTTCAAGCTCGACAATCTTTTCAAGAAGTAAAATAAATTGGCATAACATATGGTGTTCGACTGCAAGTGAATATACTATACCCAGAGTGTCAATTGCAAACCAACTAAATGCAACAACTTATCCGAAGCCTAAGAGCCTACATGTTCAACTCAACTACCAGATCATGCTTATCCTTGTCCAAGTAAATGGAAACAAACAGAAGAGGGAGAAGAAATACCCTCTTCAGGATTTGGAAACTTGCTCAGATTTTTAGCACATGCAACAGACATCCTAGTTGCCCTTGCTTCAAATGCCTCCAATATAACACTAGCCTTCAACCAGTCCTCAGCTGTAAACCATTAGATAGATTTTAACTTCATACATGAAAACCTGGGCACAGAAGAAAGAGGGGAATGAGGGTAGACGAATCAAAAAGAGGGGACATAAACAGATATAGGATGCATGTCACTTTACCGCCTTATGGTCCACAACATATAAAGAGGGGAATGAGGGTAGACAAATCAAAAGGATATTCAGAAAAGAGATATTCAGAAGTATGACCAGAATTCCATGCGTCATTACAGTTGCAAATGAGAAAAGGCCTAGAAATCTCATATAGATCACGCCACATAACTGATATACCTACTGATCTAATTGCTACATTACTCATGATAAAGGAAAAATTAGAAGTAAGATCAAAATTGCATGCATGGTGACAGTTGCAAATGAGAAAAGGCCTAGAATCTCAAACAGATCACACCACATAACTGATAGACTCATCCTCAGGCCATAGTTTTACATTTTCTTTTCCTCCATGATAATTTGTGCTAAAAGCCTGACCAACCTATCACTTCCTTTACCATCCCTTCCTTTTTCATTCGGCAATCGGAAAATCCATTAAGAATAATAATCACACTTTAATATCCAGACAGCTGACTACTGTACCTGAACTATGAACTTAAAGCATGACGAACGAGCATAAATAGGCATGATACCAATCTTATTGGCAACAACATGAGGCAAGTAAGGAAGCAAAAACCTTAATCATAGAGAATGAAGTCTAAGAATACTACTTTAAGTCTGTTCAAAGGCATCCAACACAAAGTTGAATAAACTCTTAACAGGAAATGGGTAAAGGACACTCACAGCAGTAGCAGAGGTAGTAATTGACTTCAACCCTGCCGTACATGCACGAGCCTCAGGCAATGTGGAGAAATCACTGGCTTGCAATCTTTGCATCACATCAGTGTATAGCCGGCTCAACCATTCACCAACGAATCTAAAAGCATAAGCAGAAGCGAGCAAAGGAAAGAGCCTACTTTGCTGGGTTTTATAGTCAATCACCTGAAAAGGAGGGGGAAAAGCATTGGAATGAAGTCAAACAAGTGCTTCTTTACCTACAAGGTACAAAGGATATGAGTTTATATTTTACCTACATATCCAAACAAGATTTAGTTGGTTTTGTAGACGCGGAATATCTATATGATCTTCACAATGGTCGATGCAAACCGAATATATATTTACATATGGTGGCACAACCATTTCATGGCGTTCTATAAAGCAGACTATCACTGCCACCTCGTCTAATCATACAAAAATTTTGGCAATACACAAATTAAGCAAGTCGAGAATGTGTGTGACTAAGATATGTGATACAATATATTCGGAGAGCTAGCAATTTTATCATCAATAGATGAGGCCCTTACGATATTGTATGAGGATAATGCAGCATGTATCGCCCAACTAAAAGATGGATACATCAAATGTGATAGAACAAAACATATCTCACCAAAGTTCTCTTTCACTCATGACCTCCAAAAGAATGGTGACATAATTGTTCAACAAATCCACTCAAGTGAAAACTTAGCAGATTTATTCACCAAGGCACTTCCTACTGCAACATTCAAGAAACTCATTCACAATATTGGATTGCATCAATTTAAGGATATCAATTGATGTGTTTATGAGGGGGAGAATATACGCGTTGTACTCTTTTTTCCTTGGTCATGATTTTTCCCACTAGGTTTTCCTAACAAGGTTTTTAATGAGACATCATCCATCTCATATGTATACAAAATGTTGGACATTCAAGGGAGAGTGTTACAAATATTATTACTCTCATCCCTTCACCTTCTCAAATGGTTCATCTCCATGTAATTATCCATGTAACTCATGTCTTTTTCATTACCTCCACTAATTCTACATTGATTGTATTAGAGGTATTGGATCCCTATAAATAGTGACTTGAGTGATGAATGAAGGAGATACTCTACATTCTTCCTATCTATCTCTTGCTTACTTTGTTATCTAGTTTTATTTTTCATAACATAATAATAGTCTGTTTATGCTTCAAATTTTAAAACCACGCGACTCAGTCCTCAAACTTTCAACAATGGTGCAGATCGAATTTCTTCAACCCTTACTTAAAACCAACCAATATTTACTGTAGATTATAGTAGGTTGTGAGCAAATTTGTTCTTGTATGTAGTTTAAAGGTAACAATAGAGGGTTTCAAACTTAAAAAATGTTCAATCCGTAAGTAATTCACCGAAAATGAATCTAATTCAACTAGTGAATTAGATTTCTAATTCACATTGTGCAAGATTTGAGACACCCACGAAAAATGGTAAGAATTGGTGGTGAATTTAGCATTTCTTCTCCCCTGTAAATTTGTGTTGCCGGAGGAGCATAAGGGATGCGAGATGGCTGATTATTGAAAAGGAAAGAGATGGCGAAGGTGGGAATATGAGAAATTCATGGTGAATTATTGAAATTCACACATTCTCAAAATCACCTCAGGTCCTAATAAAATGAGGTGAATTAGGGACTAATTCACTAGTGAATTATAGGAGGTGAATTATCCACTAAATCACTTTAAAATTTTAAGTTTGAAACCTCCTAATAAGTAGTGCATTTCAAAGGCTATTGATAGAATTTTGCGCTAATTATATATAAATGCTAAAACGGGAGGTGTATATTACTGTTCATTAACAGTAACTATGGTAGAATTCAAAAACAGTCCTTCAACCTGTAATTTTTATTCGTTTAAATCCATAGGTTTGTCCAAGTTTCAAATAAGCCACCCCGACTTCTTTTACTGGGGGTGATACGAACGAAAAATACTAATTACATGAGCTCACACATGAAAACATTCACTCTTTAGTGGCCTGAATAGCAAACTGAGTAGACTGTCATTTCTACTTTAAAATTCGCTAGAACCCCCTTCAAAGTTTTTAAAGGTTGCATAAAAACCTGGTGTCCCCATTTTCTTTATTTTCTCAAACAACCTTCCTACTCTAATACGTTTGCACATAAACCACACCTTTCATACATGTTAACATTTAGGTCCACATTCACTCTTTTCATATATGTGACCTGCATGAACATTATTAAAAAAAACACACACACACTAAATTATATAGCTTAGTCTAAACATTTCTATGACTATTCAAACCAATGAATCCCTCTAGAAAAAAGACATTAAAAATGTCACTACATTTTTAAAATTTATCAAACACAGCACGACTCCAACCCTTAAAATTCTTATATAACCTTATAATTGTTTTTCAAAGTCTTACCATTAATTTGTGTGAGAGCATGCTCTATTATACTTCCTCCGTCTAATTTTATTTTAGCATAGGAATTTTAAATTATTTTATAACACCGAGATATAAATTTTAACTTTTTCTACACGTGTTAAGATGTGTATTTTATGAATTTATTTTTTCTTAAAAAAGTAAATAGATTTTGATTTTGATTAATTTGATTCTAAATTAAAAATCAAACATTTTATCTATAATTATTTATTTTCTAATTTTATCTTATATACTATTTAAACTAATTATTCAATTATATATTTACTTTATTTTCAATCCCGTGGTAACGCGCTGGGCGTATCAACACTAGTATATATACTATCACAGTATATACCGGGAGAGAACTCCCTCATCTTTTTGGACTTCATACCTTATCCTGTATATATATATATCTAAAGACCGAGTGAAGAATTGTTGGGCCAAGAAAGGCCCATCTGAGATCCCGCGCGTTCTTTGTTTTTGGACTTGTGTGCTCCAAATCCAAAAACTACAACTCAGTCTCTGATCTGACGTGTGTGTGTGTGTGCCTACCTACTGAAAATAATTGGTGTCAGTGCTTTTGGTCTCGCAATGAACAACACAGAGAATAGGGGGTTCAAACTTGTAATTTATGAAGTGAATTTTTTCCAAATTCACCTCTCAATTTTTTCCAAAATAAATTTTTTGCTATAACTTTTACTAAATAACCCGCGACGTATCACGTCAGTGCGGGCCCTTTTGCTGACATTTCCGCCTCACCCCACTTATCCGCGTGGGTCCTATACTGTCGGATGAATTTTTTTGATGGAGGTTTGAAGTCGATAGTTAATATTTTGGGGGTGAGGGACCAAATTCGGTGAAAATTTTCATGGACGGGGAGTAACTTTGAACCCCTAGAGTGGATGAGATTAGTTCCCTAATTTCCCGTAGAGTTGTGATTAGGCAGCTAGTTAGCTAGCTTACCGGAACTAATTATGAGTAATTGTACACTCATTAACCTATGTTAAAGTATGCACCCACATGGATAAGGAATGATGAAGAAGCCGACAGAAGTGATAAGTTCAACAATTTGGTAATTAATGGAAAAAAGTGAGTACTTTAGCATACTTTAAGAGGTGCAAAAGTCAGCTAGCTTGAGGACATTAATCAAACATAAAACCTAGTTCGTTCGTTTAACGTCAGTGTCTTTAATTAATTTGTCCACGTTTCTTTCTAGAAAGCCGTTCCCATAACATAAGAGGACAGGAAGCTTGTGTATTTGAAAGACAGAATTATCATAACAAATTAATAAATCTATAAGCTACATAGATGAAATTAATTAATTAGCTTAGCTGCATGTGCTTTATATGCATGCATGCATGGCGACGCCGCTCTGATTAGTTATACATATGGTTATTTACTTTTACTATTTATGTTAGGGAAGCACATGTACTATGTGCCCTCACCTCTGTCCAAAATTGGACTTGCTCTTTTTTTCTAGATCATATAGTAATTGTCATTTTTTAGGAGCTACAAAAAATTTCATTTATCATTTGTATACAAGTTATATTAAATTTTATGAAATACAACAACGTCTTGGGTTGAAGGAGTATTAATATCTTTGGACTATATATACGCGTATTGTTGATAACAGAAATATGGAAAGAGATTATATATATATATATATATATATATATATATATATATACACACACTAGCTATATTTGGAGGCAGCTTGAAAACTAATACTACTATACTTCTTCTAGAATAGGAGTATACAGCGATACTTGTATGTATGAAAAAAAAACATGCATGTGTTTGTTGTGTCCTTGGAAATTAGGGCAAGCAAAGCATCAAAATGAATGATCGGTCAACGATACACAAGCTATCTAGCTAACCCTTGATATTTTTCCTCTCCAACTGAACTTTTATTTTATTTTGCTTTCTTTGCATTTTTTCAAAGAGCAGACGTTGACAGCTGTTCGTGATTTTGAAATTAAAAAAAGAAGAAGAGTTAATTACAAATTCCAGCGCATGGTGAAACGCAGTTTTCTACCAGTATTTCAAGAACCTGCTACGAATAGAAACACAAAGTCAATGGCTTCAACCCCTTACGAAACTACTTTCAAGATAAAATAAAATCGGGAAATGGAACTATGGATCCATTTAGTTAGGAAAATTCTCTATTTCAAATTTTTATTTTTATTTTGTAAATATTTGGATGTATGGTTAGTTATTTAGGAGTAAAACAGTGTTTCTAAATTTTGGATATTAGAGATATAAATTTAAAACCTAGAAAATTTCGGTACTTATAATTAAAAATATAAATTTAAAACTTTTGCATGCAATTGATATTTGATATTTATACTCTATAAGTGGCTCTTCTTTAGATTAATTTTCATACTATGGGAATACTTTTGTGATAGAGGTAGAATATTTTTAAACGTTTAAATATTATCAATATTGTACCAAGGTGAATATTGATTATCCATGTAAAAAATGATTTCGTTTTATTGATGAAGCCAATATTTAACTATTTTCTTATCAACTTAATAATAATAATAATTAAAGAAAATAAAACATATTTTTGTTAATTAATATGGTACGTACGTGTGCCTACTGAAAATGATTGGTATTGGTGCTTAATTTTCTGTGCTAGCTTTTGCTATCGAAATGAACAACACAATTGGTTCTGGTAGGGAAAAAAATGTTCCCTGTAGATTTGTGATTAGGCATGCATTCAGCTGTCAGCTACCGGAACTAAGAGCTTTAGGCTTCAAGACAACATGTTCGGTAGAGGTAGGAAATTATTTTGAACAAGAAGATCTGTTTTGATCGATCGATATGTATATGAGTAAAAGGGATATTTAAGAAGAGTGTGATTTAATAGAGAATTTGTGAAGAATTAATGAATTTAATTAAGGTTGTTTTATATACTCAGATGATTGGAAATTTTGAGAACTTTTTTTCTTGAACACTACCTCAACAAGCGTATTGAGAACATAAAATAAAGAACGAAATTTTCCTCCTACTCGCTACCCGGTTAGGAGGAAACTTCTCCTTTCTGCATAGTGGTTGAAGCCACCACTATTAATTATGGGACCACACTATTAGTTACGGGGTGACAGATCCGTAATTATGTGTGGTGACACTAACCAATAATAGCATGACACATGTGCAGGAATGATGAGTTTCCTCCTAACCGGGTAGGGAGGAATTTTTTTTTCCTAAAATAAAACAAGTTCGTTTTACGTCAAAATCTTTAATTTGTCCACAATTTTTTTTTCTTTCTTTCTAGAAAGCCGTTACCGCTAAGAGGAGAGGAGAGGAAGCTTGTGAATTTGAAAGATGGTAGAAAATCATCACAAAGACACACACACACACTCGTTCCTAGCTAGCTATTTAATTGGAGGAGGGCCTTGAATTAGATTAATACTACTCCCTCCGTCTCATAAAGATTGCACCATTTATTCGTTGTTTTCATAGTATTTAATCTACGATTTATTTTTATGAATTCATAGATATGTAAAGTTAAATGATTAATACGTTTCTCATAATTTGCAATCTAAACTTTCTAGAGTATATTTTTATTTTTATTACTTCTAAAATAGGAGTATAAATTAGCGACAGATACCTGTATATACTGGAGTATATATGTATGAAGAAAGTATGTACAGTGTTTGCTGTGTCCCTGGAAATTAGGGTAAGCAGATTAAGCATGCATGATCACACAAATGACATTGGTCGGTTACCCTAGCAAGCAAGACCTAGCTTCTTGATCGATATTTTTCCTCTCGATCGAACTTTTAGGGGGTAGTACTATTTTATTTTACCTCTCTTAATAATTTAATTACACTTTTCTTAAAGATGATCAGAAGTTGACTGCATGCATGCATAACGTTCGTGATTTTGAAATTGAATGAAATTAAGGATCGATATATGTAGCTAATACTACAAATTTTGACATCCAATATTCCAAGCAGGCAGCTACCTAGCCTAGCTCACATTAATTAATCAGTACTCATGCATGCATGTATTGCAAAGTGTTAAGAGAGTATGCCTGGCTGTGTGTGTGTATATATATATGTATATATGTATATACATATATATATATATATCATGCATGGTTTAAAGCTTTGCTTATTAGAGTATCCTGATGAATTTAACGTCAGTTAGTAGTACGTAGTGGAATACTTCTTACTTAGAGAAATTTAGAAATAAATAAATAAATGGCGTAGCATGCAGCTGAGGTAGTATGGAATATATATATATTTATTACCGGTGAGAAAGAAATACAGGTGGTGATTATGTGGATGAGCGTGCACCAGGTAAGCAAGCGAGCCAAGCCAAGCCAAACCAATTAACCAAACCATAGGGCGAGTGAGTAAAGTGAGTATCTTTAGATCATGATGATTTTGATTCGTCCAGTCCACCGCATCATTTCCTGCTCATTCCACATTTCTTTTTACTTTATTTAATTTTATTTAATTTTTCTCTTTTTGGTGAAAAATAAAATAAAAGAAGACCGTCGGAAAAAAAAAGAAAAAGAAAATAAAAGTGGAATATATAATATCCCTCTGTCCCAAAATTATTGAAACACTTTCTTTATTGGACTGTCCCTAAATTATTGAAACACTTTCCCTTTTTAGTAAACTTTTGTACATGAATTTACTCAATTATCCTCATCTCTACTATCTTAGAAAATAATGGGACAGAGGAAATTATTACTATCATAGAGAAGGATGATGAGCCTCTCTCTCATCGTCTCGTTTAAACAAAACTTGGATGACCAAATCCTGACGGCAAACACCACACCGCTTTTTGTCTTGTTGTAGCCGGTAGGAGTAGGAGTACCCGGCCAACTTGTGGTCACCAATTTTTCGCCCTTTTTTTTCTTTATACTATTTTATAGTAGTATTTCTCTTCTGGTCCGTGGGGTTGGCCTTCTTTCAACCAAATTTCATTTCATTATTATTACTCCCATTTGGAAGCTTCATTTTCAGCCACGCAAGTGCTGCGCTTCCCTGTGGCGACACCACGCGTGCCTCCTCATTCTGCCTTTATTGCCACTCAGACCAATTGAAGGCAGAGTTTGAGTAGTGTGAAGCGGGGTACAGGGGATTGGTGCCGGTGGTCAGGATTGAAGGAGAAAAAGTCCATAGAGTTGGTAGCAAATTACGTGAGAGCCATTGGGGTTGAGATCTGAGATGGCGAAAAAGCGCAGAGAGAGAGAGAGTGTGTGTAGTGCGGGGGCCACATCCCTGGCCAGCCGTCTTTGTCTCCCCCTTGTTTTTCAAGGTCACAGATATTTATCTCTCCCTCTAATTTTATTCCGCTGCCCTTTATATTTTCCTTTCCCCCTCCCCACCCCACGCGCCCTTCCCAAATCAACCTTCTCACGCATCCCAAAACAATGTCCACATTTTTTTATATTTTATTTGACCCAAATTAATATTATTAGAAAATATTAATAATTTTTATTTTATTTGTTAAACTATAAATATGTGCTTATATTTTTTATATAATCTATTATATTTTATATTTCAAAATATTTAAGATAAAAACCAAATACCAATACTAAAATGTAACACGTATTCTTTTAAATACAATACTATAAATACTTTTTTTTATAGTTTTTCATCCCAACCAAAAGAAATATAAGAAAATTATCATATATCCCCTGAGGTTTGTCATTATCTTCACTTTACATCCCGCATTTTCGGATTTCATTGTTTTACACTCTGGAATTTGGGAAAACCTACAAAAATCCCCTCCAACTAACCTCCCTTAATGTTTCAGTTAGATTTTAAATTTAATTACAAAGCTGGGACTCTTCATGTTTTAAACCTTCTACAAGGCCAGAATCGTCGTGAATTCATCGTCGTTGCGAACGATTCCAAATGTAGAGATCTTGAGTGTTGAGACCTAACGTCAAGGAACTGGGCGGGATGCGGCGTCGAATTGGTCCCTAAAAGGCCTTGCCCAGCTTCGCATGAGCGTATGGAGAAGGGCCGGTGTGGGCTTGCGAGGGAATCCTCTTACAGTTGAAGCGAGCGATGGTGTTGCGGTTAGGCTCGAAAAGAAGGGGCGAGGTTGCGAGCTGACGATGGGTGGAACGACAGAGGCGATGAAAGTGGCTCGTGAGGGAAGCATCTCGAGGTTGAAGCGGAGGTGGGGCCAAGGGTGAGAGTGAGGGAGGTGGTCAAAATATAAAAATCTAAACTTTAAAGGTTAAATAGATTGGGTTAGAAAGTTTAAGGTAGAAACAAAACATTTACCCAACAAGAATTAACTGTTAACATTAGATTTTAACGATTAAAGGGGAAAATCGCATATTTTACTAAATTTTACTAAACCTCAGAGGGTAAATATAATTTCCCTAAAATATATAACTAGATATAGAGGCTAAGAGATGTTTGAGACTTCCGACTTCCTCCTATTTTCATAAACAATTTATGAAAATATTTATAAATCGTTAGGGTTATTTTTTAAAGGTTTAATTAGAATAATAAATTTAAATATTAACATAAAACCTAAACAGTTGACGGTTTAGGTGAGATTTTTTAACAACGATAATAGAAAAAAATTGGTTAAATGAAAACTTAAAACAACCCAATAACAACCCTTAAGATGAGGAACCACACAAACCTCAAGAACATAAAATTAAGGATGACAAACGTTAGTTTCAAATGACTCGTCATATAGTATAAATTAATCAAAGTGATTAATTCACTAGAATAATATGATGAATTCACAACAAAAATAAAAATAGGTGGGTCAAGGCAATGTTGGATATCGTCAACCACGACAAAGAGGTCAACATCGACCCAACGCTCAAAGAAATTATCAAGGAAATTATTCATCTCAAGATAATTACCCAAAAAATTACTATCAAGGTAATTACCAACCTCATGGTAACTTTCATGCACAAGAGTTTACATAGCTAGTGGCGGTGCTGAGGATCTTTGCCAATTAGCTAATCTTTTATACAATGTGGTTAGGAAACGGATTAGGATATAAAGGTGATAAAGGCACGCCTCCTTTCATAAAGTGCCACTAATACATACAAAATACAAAATGTTAGTGGAGTTTAGCTACTTGAGAGTATAAAGTTTTTTTTAAAATTTTTAAATTTTTTAAAATTTGAGGAAAAGGTAGAATAGAATTGAGGCTTTAATACCAAATATTATCATAATAGAAATTGGCAAAGTTAGGGATGAGAGGACTAACAGATGGTCATGAAAGTGGGTGAGTGGGGTGAAGCATCCGTCTCGGCCCGAGGGGGTTGAGGGAACCCGGCTGACGTGGGCATCGTGTTCGCGAGCCTTCGAGAGGGTGGGGTGAGCCGAATGTTGGGAACGTCGTCTCCACGAGGTTCCGAGAGGACGGAATGGGTCCGTTCGTCAAGAGCGTCATATCCACAAGGCAAGGGTTGGTCGTTGGGATCATGCAACGTGGCATGTCAGTGGAGAGGGCCAAGGTGACGATGACACGTAAGGGAAATCTCCCCACGTGCCATCGGAGGCCTTTGGACAGTCGTGCGTGTGGACCGGTCGACGAGGACCGATCTAGTTCAAGCCTTACCAAAACCATAGTTAAAAGAACCGGACCGGACCGGCCGGTCGGACCGGTTAAACCGTGAACCGGTTGCCTGTCCTGTCCGGTTATTGGTTTTGCACCACATTGGTCAAAAACCGGTCAAAACCGGAAAAACCGGTCAAAACCATTTAAACCGAAAACCAATGAACCGGCGGTTCAACCAAAATGAGGTGAAAAAAATTCAAATTTAATTTAAAAAAAAAACAAACTCAAATAAGGAAAAAACTCAAATTTAATTGAGGAGTGAGAGTCAATATTAGGGTTTTATCTACTTAACTCTAAATCATCCACAAAGTTTTATTTTTTGTACAAATAATTTCTTATATTCTTTAGAATTATTATTTTAACCTTTCATCTTTTAAGTAAATAATAATTGTTCTTATTGATTCTTAAAAATATGCATTATTATATGAATTATTTTGTTGCAGTTCTATAAGATGGGTATTTATTAATAATTTATAATAATAAAAAGTAACGGTCCAACCACTGGTTCAACCGATTCGACCGATTAAACCTTGAACCACTAACTTTACGGTTCAATTACCGGTTCGGTTTTTTTAACCATGACCAAAACCTCGAGGATAAAGTTTTCTCGTACGTGAGGTTTCCACTATGGCGGTTGCGGTCGCGGGCCGAGATGACCCTCGGGGACTAAAAAGGTCGAGGCTGAGACTGGGCGGTAAGCCCGACGTCTCGGCCAAAATGTACAAGGGGCCGACACAAACATTTTAATAATATTTCCTTACACCATAACGTTTTTTAATCTTTCTCGGGGGTTTATTCAATAACATTTATTTGTAAAAGAAAAAGTGTTTTTTATTAAAAAAAACATAGATCTTTTTGTCAGAGAAAAAATAGAGGGAAGTTCGATTTATATAGTTTCATGATAAACATGTTACAATTGACCATAATATTTGTCTAAAATATTTATAAAGTTGTAAAATAAGAAGGAGTAAATTATATTTTAAATGGATAAAGTGCACTCATGGTCCTATTATATTTTAAATGGGTAAAGTGCACCCATGGTCCTGTAACTTCAATTATTGTACCACTAGATTCCTGTTTTAACCTTTTGTACTAATAAAGTCTTGTTTTCAAGTTTTTTCTTCATCCATGGTCCTATTTGACATTTTTGTCCTCAATTTTTAAAATATTGTCCTTTAAAACAATTGTAAAATATAAAAATCACCCTAACGTTTAACAAAAATTTAAATTTTACCCTCAATTTTTATAAACCCTAAAATTCTACTACAATTTTTACAAATACTTACAATTCTACCCTAAACATTTTCTCTCCACTTTATCTCACCACCCTCCTATCCACCACTACCGGAAATCTCGTCGGACCATCCGGCCTTCGCCGAAATGCCATCTAAGCTACGAAACGCAAGTTTAGGTGGTAGATCCGCAGCCCATGGCCGTGAATCGCCGGCACAAGGCCACAAATCGCGCGCCCATGGCCGCGGTCGCGAGCCCCAGGCGCGAATTGCGGCCCATGGCGTTCCGGCGGTGGTAGGTTAGATGGTGGTTGAGATAGGTGAGTTGAAAAGTTTAAGGTATATTTGAGGGTTTGTTTGTAGAATTTTAAACTTTGAGGGTGTAAATGGTATAATGAGAAAAATTCAGTTTATGTTCGGTATTGTGCCATTTTGTGAAAGGGTAAAATAGTAAAATAATAGTAAAAAACCCATGGATAAAGAAAAAATTTGAAAACAAGATTTTATTAGTACAAAAAATTAAAACAGGATCATAATAGTACAATAATCAAAATTACAAAACCATGAGTGCACTTTATTCTATTTTTTAAATAGATACGAGGGGTTCACAAATTTGAGTCGAAGATTTGAAGATAAGAGGTGGGTGGGACTGGGTGGATGGAAAAGCAAGGAGGAGTAGAGCGCGTGGAGGTGGTGCGATTGGGAAGAGAAGAGGGAAACTATCTATCTGGAAATTGGGAGATAAGAAAATAAAAATCCAGTTATCCGCCCACCTCTTCAATATCTTCGGCCACAAAAAATGAAAAACGGGGGAGAAAAAGGAAGCGCAACAGAAGGGCGCCGCGTGTCAGGGGCTCTCGAGCATTCTCAGCCACAAGCCTCCAAGCTCTTCTCGAATTTTCCATTTTCCCCTTTTTCTTAAAAATACATATAAAATTCCCGTCTGACGTGGCGCCCCTCCACTGCGTTTGTTTATACATATATCTAACTTTCTTTCACTTTTCTTATTCTTCTCCTTCTCCTTCCTTCCCAGCAGCTCCAGAAGAAAACCCCCCTCCCTCCCGTGTTTGATTCTTCTCCCCTCTTTCTGCCTCTGCTCTTCTTTGTCCTGCTGTTTCTGCTTTCTTTCCACCAGCTCTGTGATCCTCTTTCTCCATTTCCAGAAGCTCTTCAGCTTGAATTCCTTATTATATCCTTTATCCTCTTCTTTAGAGAGAAAGCAACGGAAACATCTTCTTCTTTCTGCCCACCCATTTACTTCTTCTCTCTCCGCTGGATCAAAATCTCAAGCTTCGTCTCCCAACTGCTGGAATTTCTGGTGAGTATCGCCCTGATCTCTGTGGTCACTGGGTTTTATTTCGTTTTAATTTCATCTTCCAGATCAGTAAAGAGCTCGTTTCCCCATGTTATTGAGATCTTCTACCTAGATTTGGATATCCAAGGGAAAGCTTGTAAATTTTTTGTGGCTTAAATCTATGATTTGTTAAAGTTAGCCAAGAATGATGGAAAATCTCAGCTGAGTTTCCCCCTTTTGTTGCAGACTTGCAGGCTCTTTATATTCGTTAAGATTATAGCTTAGAACTGCCTAATGGACGCTGAGGTAAGCAGCCTCCTTGATCCTTTTCAGATTTCATGGCTGCTGCATGTATCACAATATTCCATTAGTTTTGATATATTTGTATATTGCTTTGATCACTTGAATTAATTTGAGATGGTGGGTCAGTAACAACAACACAAATTGTTTGCCTTTCTGTATGTCTTACTTTTTTCCTTATTTTGTTGTTTAAGTTTATGTTTAATGAGCTCATATTCATTAAGCTGATTGACTCATTAACCTGTATGGTAGTTAAGAGTATTCCTAGATTGAAGCATCATTAGAATCTTCTGCGTGTAGGTATATGTGGTCTTGAAAGATGGTAGTCATGTAGAAGACTAGTACCGTAGTCCTTGGAGTCACTTTGTGGTGTTTTATGCGATGTGAATAGGGTTGGTTTTGCTGATTTAGTCTATGATCTAGGATCAAGTCTCACCTGAGTAGACCTGTAAGTATATAAAGGAAGTGTAGATAGAGTGTTGAATTGAATCCTGTGAGGTTCTGTAGATGGAAGGTGTGAATCTACATAGATGCTGACTGATGAAATTTTTCGGGGTTTATCTTTATGCATCGACCTACCATAGGAATTGAAGGAAAGATAAGTAAGGGTGGACTAGGTGCTATTAAAATATTTAATTTTTAACCTATTAAGTGAGTACTGTTTTTTGCTGCCAGCTACTTTTAACTTGAAATTTATATGATGGAGAAGAGATGGCTTAATTCAATCTTATCGTTACAGAATCAGGACCAATCTGAGGCAGTGGTACTGAAAGATGCTCCGAATTTGCTGAATAGTCCAAAGTCCGAGTCTGTGGACCAACATAAGGAGCTGTACTCGCTCAAGAATGATCAGACACCTAAGGTTCCTCTCCATTTGCCTGCAATTATGCTTCCTATCCAGAGTGGATCAGTGGAAAATTTGTTCATCACTTATATATATGCCCCATCTTTCTTCCCCCACATCAGGTTAGAAAACCTTACACGATCACGAAGCAAAGAGAGAAATGGACAGAGGAGGAGCATCAGAAGTTTCTTGAAGCTCTAA
The DNA here is from genome assembly GCA_024586325.1 of Stellera chamaejasme. Taxonomy (NCBI): domain Eukaryota; kingdom Viridiplantae; phylum Streptophyta; class Magnoliopsida; order Malvales; family Thymelaeaceae; genus Stellera; species Stellera chamaejasme. The sequence goes on along the minus strand of CM044982.1, from coordinate 2,233,489 downwards.
AATTGTATGGTCGTGGTTGGCGTCAAATAGAAGGTAAGTTCCATGTTTGGTAATGGATGATCTATGTATGTATTCTTTTCAATATGATCAGGGGATGAAGTTGGTTTTATTTACCTGCAGAACATGTAGGAACCAAAACTGCTGTTCAAATTCGAAGCCATGCTCAAAAGTTTTTCTCTAAGGTCTAGTGCTTTCAGTTAACTAAATTGTGTTTGATTCTGCACTGCAGTGTGTGACATGTGGATTTTACTTGTTCTGGAGTTACCTTCTTCTAGTATTCATGTTTTTCTGGTCTTGATTCCAGGTAGTCCGGGAGTCTAATGGTGGGTCAGAAAGCTGTGTCAAACCAATTGAAATCCCACCTCCTCGCCCAAAGAGGAAACCAATGCATCCATATCCTCGGAAATTGGCTGACCCCGTGAAAGGGGGATCCACTCCAACTCAAACTGAGAGGTCGAAGTCCCCGAATGAATCAACTGGAGAACAAGAGAACAAATCACCCACGTCTGTCCTGTCTCCATATGCATCAGACATGGTTTCTGCAGCATCAGAGCAGCAAAACGGATGCTCATCACCTACCTCTTGCACTACAAATATGCAGTCAACGGTTGCTTCACCTGTTGAGAAGATTAATGAGTATGCAACATCCAAAGCTACTGTAGAAGAAGAAAAGGTACTTTATCAGAAATTCAAGCGTCTCCTTGGCATCTGAATGATTTCTTAGCCATTGTAATATATTGGTTTGCATACCTTGTATGCATTGTTTAATGAACACACTTCTCTCACCAGAATCCTGATGCACTTTTGTTCAAAATATATGCAGAAATTTGATGCTGGTGTTAAGGATTGCATATGTGCTAATCGAGAACAGAATGAAGTCTCCCCCTCTACAAGGATTAAGCTTTTTGGGCAGACAGTCCTTGTCAATTCTTGTAAACATTCCTCATCGATAATTAAGAACAGTCATGGGAACATTGAAGGTGATGATGGGACGGTTGTGACTTCAACATCGAAGCATGTAGAGACGGACTTATCACTTGGCACGGGTAACTGCCTCACTGCTACTAGAGGCACCGCTAACCCCCGTGTCAAGCTCTTCGCAGAGAAATATGATATTGTGGAGTCTGTCCCTGATGCAAGTCGTCCATGTTGGGTTATTTACAATGGTCTACCTTATTATCTTTCTCCTGTCGACCCAAATATTGTTCACGCTCCTGAAAGTTGTAATGAAGAGAAGAAGGAAATTTCGACAGAGAGATCTTGCACTGGCTCCAATGCTGGCTCTGTCACTCAAACAGAGAACAGAGAGAGGAATTCAGATTCTGTAGATTCCCAGTGCCAGCCCCCTGTTGTTGAGGCTGCACTTGAGACTCGGCAGAGAAACGGAAAAGGTTTTGTCCCTTACAAGAGATGTTTAGCAGAAAGAGATGTATCATCGACCGTGGTTGCAGCTGAGGAGCAGGGGAGGCGAAGAACACGAATTTGTTCATAGTATAACATCCTGCAGATCGACTAGATAATCTTAGATAGTGCAATCATGACCCCAGATTTCATAATGCTCCTGCTGGCAGTATATGGAAACTTGGCTGGGATTTTTGTCTCCATTTTATGATTAAGTACCTATTTTTTTCTGACGGGAAAATCAATTCCCTTCAGATTTTTGTACATGTCTGAGCGTGAGATGCAGATCCCGCCGAGGAAGGGATGGAGAGCAAGAGCCATGGCAGGGTATCTGCAGAGCAAATGTTTATGTAAAGCCAAGAGGGTGGGAAGTCTGAATGTCTGGGAAGTTGATTCCTTGTCTGTCAAGTTGTTGTCACCTTTGGAAATGTTTAACAGACAGTTCATGTTTTTATCCAGCCGTGTCCGAATTGTGACTTACAATACTCTACTTCAATTGTATTATCCTTGACATCTGGTTTAAATTGAAGGTCTTTTTTAATCTCTCAGTTCCAAGTCGTCAGCTTTGGATATTGGAAACAGTCTTTATGTGATTGTATCAGAAAAGTCTGGATCTTCAAATGAATGTATCAGAAAAGTCTGGAGAATCATGCGGATACAGGCGGGATTTTTAAGTGTGACTGGGGAATAATTTGACATTTTATTCCTTATTTTCGGAAATTTCCAGTTTTTTCTTTCCTAAAAAGGGAGTAAAAGAAGACCAAAAGCTCAAAAGGCGGAGGAACATGATAACAAATTCTATGTTGAGTGGCATTTTATGATATGGACGTTGACGCAAACTAGGCAGCTTCATCCACATCACATGATGGAGCTCTCCTGGCCACAAACAAATATGCCATTTATATCTTTGTTTGGATCACGTTCATATCTACCACCAGCTGTTCTACATGGTCCCATTCACACATGGCAAATTTTCATGGCACAATCTTTCCAGTTTGCTGTAGTCCACTAGTTTAGTTTATTGAGATATTTACTCAATTCCATACATTTCTGGAACACCTTGCTTTCAAAAGAACTCTGTTAACCTCTTCAGGACATGACTTTTCTTATCCATGAAACAACCTACAACTTTTATTTTCAATTTCAATTCAAACCTCGGTTTGATTTACACCTCACCTCCGTCCCAAAAGAATACCCAAAAAAAAATACTTCGCTTGATTTTTTATGTTTTGTTTAATTTAAATTATTGGTATGAAGAATTGTTTCAAAAAAAGATAAAATTAAAACATTTACAAATCGCAAACATTCATTTAACATTACATATAAAATTTTCCCATTTTCAATATGAAAAGGTTGAAGGGAAAAAAATCATAAATTAAATGTTGAAAAATAAATTAAACATTGTTTTTGAGACAAATGAGCATTTACTATCCGGCCAAAAAAAAAAACCCTTCTAAAGGCAAGCGTAAATATATATATATATATAATATATACAACAATGATATACTAAGAAAATTATTCACACAATTTCCTCTCCCCTTTTCCTTGGAGTTTAAAATAAATCTATTCCATGAGTTATTCTAAAATAATTGAAGAGAAATTAGACATTATTCCAACAAAATTGAAAATTAAATATTTCTCAAATAATTTGTTAGATCAATATCAATACCTTGTTAGATCGACATCAATACCTTGTTAGATCGACATCAATACCTTGTTACAATTGTTGTTGGTCATTAGTGCACAATTGACGTTATTTACTACTATTTTCTTGCTTGGAGTTTAGACAATGAATGATAGTAGTTTATTTTGTTATGATGATAGTAACTCTATAATGCATTAGATTATTATGTTTTGTTATGATGAAAGTTTATTTAGAGTTCCTTAGGGTTGGATTCGGGTTAATCGGGTTCGGGATTCGGTCAGTCGGGTTGATTCGGGTTAATCGGGTTTGAGATTCGGGTCGAGTCGGGTTCAGTCACAGTTCATCGGGTTCGGGTCATTCGGGTTTCGGTCATTCGGGTTGGTGATTTGGTCAGTCGGAGTTCGGGTTCGGGTCGTAAGGTTATGTGTCTGCCGATCGAAAGTTCGATAGGTTCTCATTGAGGAACTACCATGTTCATCTAGAGTATATATGTTGCCTAGCTAAAGAATAAATGAATGATACAAACCTTGCAGATTCAGAACTTTGATAAAATCAACATGTACAACCATGAAAACAGTCACAGTCTCAGTCTCAGTCTCAGTAATCAGAATCAAGGTGTGCTTTGCTTAATACTCTGGCGATTAGCTGGTCTGGGTTTTGCAACTTCAACGAATACTACCCTGCCATCCAAAAACTGAAGGGGACATTTTTAGTGCTTTTAGGCTTGCTAAGTGAATGAAGACGCATGCTGAGATAATCCTACAACAACAAATCTACTACGTGACGCCTAGATATATAAAATTTGGATTCATTATCCATGCAACCGTTTAAACTATCTGATAGGAGAACTTGGCCTGTCAGAATCTTATTTAACCTCACTCATTGACATATTATCAACTGTGTTTCATACCTCACTCACCAGTCCTACACCTATTGTAATTACGAAACTCAACTTAGTTGAAGGTCCTATGAATCCTTCAGTGATCAAGACCAGGAATGAAAACTCTAAACCATTAAGCAAGTGTAGATAAGTTTTCACACAAGATTCCAAGAGCAAACACTCGATCACCTACCTTGCCATGCATTCCCTGAATAGCCTTTTGAGATTCCTCTTCAGTGGAATACCGGAGAAAGGCAAAGCCTCTCGGTCTGTTAGCTATTTTGTCCATCACTAGCTTCACTGCAAATGGATTGATGAAATGCAAAAAACAGTCAATGAAGAGATACATTTTTCATGTGGCTGACCAACTAAAGTGAAAATTACTACCTTCAAGGAGGTTACCATAGTTTTCAAATGCATTCCGCAAGCTCTCCTGCGTAGTGCGGAAGGACAACCCTGAAGTGAATGATAGAAAAGAAAAACAAATTACATTAATGAAGTAGAACCACTTTCTTGATACACTTCCAGGGGAAAACCTTTCCCAACAAAAAGGAAAAAAAGCTGAGGATGCTGATCTCCAAAGACCTCATAAGCATTTAGAATAGATGTTTCTATACGTGTGAGATTTAGTGAAGGTAACTAGGTAAGCATGAAAAGATATGTGTTCCATATTCATCAAGTGACACAGCATCCTTAATTTGAGGAGAAAACTGCATGTCATTACCCAGACGCGGACAGTATCTCATGTATTTAGTTGGTTATACATAATGAACAAGAATCTTGTTCATCTTATGCAGCATTTCAGAATGCTTCGTCGTTATTCATCCCTTTGCTAAGTGGAACGATGGGGCAACCAACAATTGGGCATAACATATACCGATACTTGGAAAGTAGAGACATTTCTGATAATCCTGCAAAATCCGATGAACCCATTTGCGCCAACGCGTCTAATTCCGTTATTCTCTACGAAGTGGAATTAAAAGGATGGAAATTTCCCAAAAGCAACCAAGCATCTGAATAATCCCCTCCCCTGCGGAATTTTGTAGAAAATGATGATACAGAGAGAAAGGATACTTACCGCTGACATAAAGCCTGGTTTTGGGAAAACTGGGCCTAGAGGAAGATGCAGTAGAAGATGAAGAAGAAGAAGAAGCCCGGAGAGAATAGCTGCCATCTGCGGATGTACGACAAGGCAAGTGCTTTCTCTTGTGCCACGGACACTGAAGTATCTGTCGACTGGGCAGATGAAGCATCTGTCGAGTGTCCGGAGCGGATAGAAGTTGGTTGGGTAAGAGCGGAGACGACAACCTCCACGCCATGGTCTCCTCTTCCAACGCTTTCTTTCTGCTCCAAAATATACCTTTGATTTCTGGCAAGTTGGAAAGAACCTGAGGAGATGTTCTCGGTCTTTTTTCCCAAAAACTGATGTAATTATTGGCTCGGCAACCCTTATTAAAATAAGCCGAGAAGTAGAGGTCGGGTTTTTTCTTTCTTTTTCTCGTAAGTAAAAGGTCGGTGGTCCTATTTTTTATATTTTTGACCTATTATAGTCTCATATTAAGTTTTTATCTTATTTCAGTCCTAAATTTTGAATTCTTGATCTAATCGAATCCTTTCTGTCCAATTTTGTTGTTAAAGTGGACGGAATGAGTAAAATCCGTCGGCGGTCCTACTTTTTATGTTTTTGACTTATTATGATCCCGTTTTAAGTTTGTCCTATTTTAGTCATAAATTTTGAATTCTTGACCCAATCGAGTCATTTCCGTCCAGCTTCACCGTTAAAGTGGACAGAATATTCGTGGCATTACCCCCAATAACTCCTTGTCCCTGTCGAATAGAACATTAGGGGTTTCAAACATTGAGGTGGAGTATAAATTAAATCACTGAATTTTTGGTGAAAATCACTGAACAAAATTCATCATCTCTCAATTGGGTCCTTCAAACATCAACCGGAACGGAAAACAGAGGCTGCGGCGGCGGACTCCCACCCCCTCTCCTTGGTTGGCTGCTTTGTTGTTTCAAATCCTACAATTCCCCATCATCCTCTCCATCGCCATCACCATCCCCACAACAGATTATTAATAACGATGCAAATACATTAGAGAATAGTATTAATTACGACTTAGACGACGACCAAGTTTTGGCGCCTACCCAGCTCGCGCCTTTTCCCGATCAAGCGGTGGACAGCGATGACCAGAGCTTCCCGCTGGTTATCTTTGGGCCGGACCTCAACTACTCTCCGGCTTTGGCCCCTTGGATGGTGGACATGACCGAATTGATTTTAACTCCGGTGGAATCACCGTCGTCGACGTCAAATTTAGGGGAGGAGGAGGAGGAGTAGCCCCGGAGAAGTGTGGGCGGCGCGGTGGTAGGATTGGTGGCGGCAATGGGGCTGGTCGGGTTGGGGGATTCGTGTATCAGAAGAGGAAGAAGGTAGCTACTCAAGTAGCGAAGCAAGGAGAGGAGTGGGGGTGAGGAGCCCAAAATTGCCGTTGCGATCGGGGGTTGAGAGGGCGCCGTGATTCATTTCTTCAATTTCTCATTTTCACGATTCACGCCTCCCGTAAGTATGTGAGTTCCGAATTTTGAGACGTGATTCACCTATTTTTGCGGGGTGAATAAATTCACCCAACATACAAGTTTCGAACCCCCATTATATTATTGAAGAGGAGAAGTGGTTTTCTTTCAGCAGCCGCCATGACCCTGACGAAGAAAGCAGCTGTGCTTTACCACTATCCTTGTCCCGACGGCGCTTTCGCTGCTCTCGCCGCTCACCTCTATTTCTCTGCCGCTTCTCTTCCCGTCCTCTTCTTCCCCAACACCGTTTATTCCCCACTCAGGTTCGCTCTCTCCTTCCTACCTGCTGTTTCCGTTATGAAAGCAGACCCACGTTGACATTCGCATTGAATTCGTCTTTCCTCAGCCCGGACCAGCTCCCTCTGCCTGAAATTACTGATCTTTATCTTCTAGATTTCGTTGGTCCGCCGGGTTTTGTGAATCAAATTTCTTCCAGCGTTAACAGGTAGTAACTGTTTTAAAAGTTCCATGCTTTGCATTTTACCCAACATTCAGTTTGTAATTATATTGATTACATCTTTATGAGTAGAGTGTTCGTATTGGACCATCACAAAACTGCATTTGAAGCACTGTGTGATGATTCGGTAAAGTCTAATGTGACTAAGATAATGGATATGAAGAGGAGTGGGGCTACCATTGCTTATGACTACTTCCGCCAAAAGCTTCTAGACTTGTCCAATCAAGCTAATCTTGAAAATTATAGAACGAGATTTGAGCATATGAGACGCTTGTTTGAATACATTGAAGATGCTGATCTTTGGAAGTGGTGTCTTCCGGATAGTAAAGCTTTTAGTAGCGGTTTGAAGGATTTGGGCATTGAATTTTGCACCCAATTAAACCCTTCTTTATTTGATCAGGTAATTTGTCATGGAAACCGGTGGCTAGCTGCAAGGTTCTAAACTAAACTTGCACATTTTTATGGCCATATATAAGCTTCTTGCCTCATCTCTTCTGCAGCATTGCTACTTTTTTGTATTTGCATTAGCTGCCAATACTTGTCCAGTTGTGCTTGATTGCCAATGTCAGTCCAACAGATGATCTCATGCAATTTTGTTATTTTCAGTTGCTTGGTTTAGATTTGCAGTCCATCATTTCTAAAGGCGCAGTGAGCTTGGCACACAAGCAGAAACTTATAGATGATACGGTTGGTCTAGCATATGAAATCAAACTTGGTGGTGGGAAGTTTGGACGCTGCCTGGTATTCTAGAACTTTTTCATCCTTTATTACGCTAGTGCATATGTGAACTAGTAGTTGGAGGACAATTCTCGGTCCCCAGTAGTTTATGTTCATGCAAAATTTCATCATGTATGTTTTACCTAGGAAGGATATCTAAAGATGATGAAATTGACACTTCACAGACTAAATTTGGTAGTAATAGATAGAAAGTAGTTTGCAATAACTTTTGTGTATTCATAGTTGTATGTACCCCCTAATGCGAGGATGCACATATGAAGCTGAAAGAATGTATAGCAGGATTTAATCTTGGAGCTGGAGTTGGATAAATGTTTTATCTTGAGCTGTAACATTTGGATAATTAAGTTCTGTTTGAAGTGCGGTTGACATGTCGCATGTGATGTTCACAATATGAAGAGTACCAAAGCACTAGTTCAAAGTATGAAACTTAAAGCTGGTTCTCTTTGCAGGCAGTTGATGGAGATCATGTTTCAGAACTGAGGAGTGAACTTGGACAAAAATTAGCCGGTGAAAGCAGTAATAGGATGTTAAGGTTTGTCATGCAATGCAATGCTAGTGTTCAGATGTTGAGCGTGTTTTTTTGTTCTTCATAAAAATTTTTATTAAATTCAAACAAGGTTATTTTCATTTACAGTCTCATCATTTGGCTTTTGAAGTATTGAATTAATTAGAAATAAAAAAGAAACTAACAAGTGCTCAATTTTCCTTCTTTCTTTTGATGTGGATGTTAAATGTTATGTTGACAGGGGCATCGGAGCCATTGCATACAGGGTCCCTGAGCTCCAAAATGATGAAATGCTGAAAATAAGCTTAAGGAGTTTGAGTAGTGAAGACACAACGGCCATCTCGCAGGTCGTCATCTTTTCCCTCACGTTGCCTGTTGGGCAAAATGAGTCTATGTTCATGATTGCACATGACATGGTTGCTAAAGGCATTTTCGTGATTGAATCAGGAATTTGGAGGTGGTGGCCATAGGAATGCCAGTTCTTTCATGATAAGCTCTGCAGAGTTTGAAATGTGGAAACAATAATGAGTGGAGCTCTGCAGAATTGGTGCAAATAGTGAATCCTTCTTCTGCCCCCACAAAGAAGCAGTGGTGAGATTTTGATGCAATAGGAGTACTCCACTCCTCCTTTGTTTTACTTGTGTGTTTTGTTTTTCCAGGTTTAGAAACTCCAAAATAAAGTTGCTGTATGCATATTAAATTTTCATTTTTTCTTGAAGAAATCCCTCATTTTTTTCTGCAAGGTGGTGTTGCTTATTGCAGAATGGCCAATCATAATGGCAATAATATGTTGGGTTTTGGGGTGGTTAAACCACCCTTGCAGTGAATAGCGCTACTTAAACATGCAGCAGAAGAAGAGAAGGAAGATTGACTTTGTATATTTTAGGGGGTAATTTGTTCAGTTTACGCAAGTATAGGGGTTGTGTTGACTGGATTTTTCTGTCTCTTTGTTTGTCAGAAAATGGAAGCTTTCAAAGCCTAAAAGGAATACTAAAACATGAAAGGTGGGGCCGTGATGACAGAAAGGATAACGTGGGAGACTTTTGCTTCACTTCTGTATTTGGTGTGACCAGAAGCGAACGAAATACTACTACTTTGTGCAGTTGAGTTGAGGCTTACTTAGCTCTTGTTTGTTGGAGGGAGCCGACGAATCTGCCTGCCCTAGACTAGATCCCTACCCTAATCCATGGAATGGAATCGACTACCTCTTGATTTTACTTCAAGCTTTCCACCCTTATAGTATTTTTTATTTTTGATAGATAGAAGATCAACCTTTCAACTTTATCCTTCTCCAACCCACAAGCAGCACCTCAATTCCTTCTTAACTCATTCCATCAAATTAATAACTAATTATTACCAAATCAAAGTTACCTATATACTGACACTGGGTCCGCTTCTCTTTTCATTTTCTCTATCTTAATACTAGAGTTTTTCATAGTTAAAAGAAAATTGAAGAATTTTCTCAGCTCTTAATTTTCGTTACGCCGCTTCTCCTTTTTAAAGTAAATACTTTAGAGATACAAGGCTGAACGAATGCATTGTTTAGTTAAGGGGGTGGAGAAAATTGAAAACGGGAAAGGAGTTGAAAGGATAACGGGATGGGGCCCAAATTCAATTTTGTAGTTTTCCGGGCTCTTTGATAATAATAATTACCTTAATTATGATTCATGGTCTTTTTCAATGATGAATTTGGAGAAGTGTCACCCTCTACAACCCCGTGGGCCTACCCTCAAGAAGAATGAATATGTTTCTTTTCTTTCTTTACTTCCTTAAGGTGGCGAGGCAACTTAAACTGCGTTAGTTAATTAGTCACTCAACTCTGAATTAATTGTCAACTTTGATCACTCTGTTTCATATTGCAACAGAATTGGGGTTCAGTTCAATGTGATATATACCAAAAATATTAAATCACATTACTCAGTTAATACTATATTATACTATCTTCTACCTTTTTGTTTATAACTCGAGGAAACGATGAAAGAATAAACAGCACCGCTTCTTATAATAATTTGCATTCTTCCATATATTTCAAAAAAAGTTTTGTTACGGGTACATCTTTATTCTCTCTAAAAATCTCTCTATATTGTCATATCCAGTGGCGGATCCAGGGTGGGGGCACGTAGGCACGTGTCCCAGTGAAATTTGAAATTATATTGGTAGTGATAGTGTTTTTTTCCATAAATAAAATATATAGACTATTTTGAACAAAAGTATATAGTGTTAGGACTATAGCTAACATTTGAAGCAAAAGAAACAACACGGAGCACGCAGCAATAGAAGAAAAAAATGGGTAAATTACAGTTTCGGTCCAACAATTATGCACTATTGTTTATTCAAGTCATAAAACTGTTTTTTTTATCATACAAGTCTTCAACTTTTAATAAAAAGTTAAGAGTTAAATCCTAAACATTTATAATGTGGTTAAATATTATCAAATAAAATAGATTTCATCTAAAAAATAAGAGTAATTAGTATTTTATGAAATTGGAATATCCTATTATGATGTTTTGAATGAATAAAAATAGTTAAAATATTTCATTATTTATTTCAAATTGCTCTGAAGAATTATTACGCTTTCAACTTTTAAATAAATTATGACTTTTTTGAAATTAAATAATCTATTTAATTAATATTATCTAGTGCAAAACTTTGATCTCCTTCCTCACACACTTCTTTTTAAATATTTTTCTTATTATTACAAATATTCTTTCCGTATCAAAATTATGGGAACTATCTACTATAATGTGAAATTTTAATTAAAATTTTTAGATTTTTTTTCTCAAAACAATCTCAACAAATAAGAAGAATTTGTGCCCCCACACGCCAATAATCCTGGATCCGCCACTGGTCATATCATTCTTACTTTTCTAGTTTTTCTAATTATCATTTATTCACCTATTATCACATTATCTGTCATATCAGTAGAGAGAAAAATGAGTTGTAAAAGCATCCAACTTAAAGCCAATTGGCAATGAGTGGAGAGACCTCTTCTTATTATAGCAATGGTTAACCTCTTTGTATGGACCATGTGGGATTTCTCAGTCTAACACACCCCTTCACGTGTAAGTTTATTTTCAGCTCTATCAGGTGGGCATTGTTCGGACTGTTTTTTTAGGCGGTGGTCGGGGTTTTGATGATCAACATCCTCTGATACTATGTAAAAGTATCCAACTCAAAACCAATGAATGAAGATGTTTCTTCTTATTATAAGTAATGACTAACCCCTTGTATGGATCATGCCACTTTAACACATTTTGAGTGACTGATGTCATTTTTCTTCCAAAAAATTGACGCTTTGATCTACAATTTCAACAACTTTTCATCAATTAATAAAAGCACCCAATCCGAATATGCATAATTAGATTTTGAAGGTTCTTCTTGGGTTTTAAGCCATGAAGTATTAAAATAGTAGTAGAAGGCCAAGCCAGCCAGCCAACCAACCAGAAGCTCGCGTGCCCTGGCGGGTGAGGGATTTCAGGATAATTTTTTATTCCTGTACCCTCCCGGTAGTTATAATTAAAAAGATGCGCTTTTTGTATTTTATTTGTGCCACCCGGACTCACTTTTTGTGTTTTTATACATTCAGTTGATCAGGGCTATGATTGATATAGTTCTTCAATGGTGAGATTTAATTACTTGAGGAGGATATTTAGTATAAATTAATTTACGGCCATCTACTATATATTACTCACTCTATCCTAAGTGTGTTGTCACAATATCAAAATATTTGTATCCCAAATGAAATGATATTTTTTCACTTGTGTTTTATTTTAATCCACCTCTACATTTGTCAATGCACACATCTAAGAAGTATAGAAAGTGAGTTGGGAGGGATAAAGATAGAAGTTCATGTGAAATGAGCTAATGATCAAAGAAAATCTTAATCTACACAAAAAATTAAAAGTGACAATACACTTGGGATGAAGGGAGTACTTGTTTAATTTCTGTTTCTTACTTTAGGCACCGTAATGCTAATGCCTTGGTGCGTTATGAAACTCGGTAATGCCTTGGTGCGTTACGAATCTGACAGAAAAGCCAACCAGTAATGGACCACCCCGTTACCACCGTTAAATAAACTTACCCACTTCATTTTCCCCTTCATTTGCAGATGTTTTCGATCGGGAGAGCTTCGAATTTTTGCTCCGGCCTCTCAGCTCTCTCCTCTATTTTCTTGAACGGATTTGTGCTTCTCAACTTTCTCCTCTAATTAAACTGTTTGATTCTTCTTCTAGTACCACTATTATTTTCCCAAATCTAAGGTGTGAGGGTACAAGGGTGAGATCGAATTTTAGCTCTTCTTTGTCGGGTTCAGGTTTGCCTCGCCTAGATGGTACGTAGTCATTCACGTTCTATTCGGAGGTCGAAGCCGGCGAACTTTGCTTCATTGGCTGGTTCTCGTGTTGGCGATTCAGCTTCCTTAGAGTCAGGCCCCTTGACAGTGGGCTTGGTCAGATCTTCAAACACATCAGGGGCTTCTGACCTTCTGTTGCTGGCGCGGCTCGTTCAGGCGGAGGAGGTGTTAGGTTAGTCACAGATTCATTGCGTGGTGCGTTGGCGTTGGAGGCTGTACAGACAGCAAGGAAATGATGGTGGTGGTGAAGCTGGTGAAGCGTGGAGAGATTTGAGAGTCGGAGGAGGTATCGCCGACGGAGGGGGGGCGTACCAAGTGCAGCTCCGGCGGTGGACTTGATGTTACCGGTGTCCGCCGTCGGAGCTGATTATTAATTACTGATTATTTCTATTCGATTAATTACTGATTATTTCTATTTATTTTATAATAAACATTTAAGATTCAATAGATTAAATGTTAAAACATAAAAAAAAGATATGGGATAGTAGGGGTGAGGCGCTACCGGGCTGTCAATTTGCGGACTGCTTTGTGAGGCCTGGTAACGCCAAGTAACGCACTACCATAAAGTAACGCCTTGAATCGTAGCGCCATTGTAACGCTCTTGTACGTTACAATTCATAATGGGTTGGTAACGCATTTGGCGTTACCAGACCTCTTCCAGATACATAATGGCTTTATGGTTCTTTGAGATTAATAGAAGTTTTAATTTTTAATTAAACGGATGGAAAGTTTATCAAATCTTAATAGAGGTTGATACATTGATAAACTGTGTTTAGAAAAGTTTATTTTATTTTATTTTTTAGAAAAAGAAAACATTTTAAATTATATAGGGGACTAAATTATATAGGGGGATGACTCTCTAAAAACAAAAATAGAGCCACTAAAAAGGGATGAATGTAGTATGTCATCCTTCTTTTAGGTTTAGGATAAATTGTGCACCCCTTAAAGTGTGCACCATTGTCCATTTTTTTTAATGACAATATATTTTATTAATGAAAAAGTAAAAACATAAACTCTAGCGATGTGCTAGAGGAAGCACCTTGGAAAAATACACTCCTTAAACACTAAACTAAAGAACACCCTTAAACAACCCAAAGAACCATGAAAAACAAACAACTCTAAAATAACTAATATTTTGAAACTTGAACAACCCAATTCTCCATGAACCTCACCTTTCACCCAACCAAAGTTGCTCCAAGATCCCTTGACATTTAGTCTCTTCAGTTTTAGAAATTCCATTGGAGTCTTCTTAATTCGTTTTTCAATTTCACACAAGACACAAAAATTGAATTTCTTTTTAGCAGGTTTGAGCCTCTTCATAGATCTCCAAAGCGACTCATTCACCCTCAAACGACTACCCCAGAAATTTACTAACTTTATTAACTTTATAAACACGCATCTTATCTCGAATCGGTTTGTGTCTGCTTGACTTATAGTTACCGGAAGCATTTCTTCTATCGGCTATACTTGATCCATCTGATCCACTAACCACTTTAATAGAAATTGCTTCATCTTTGCTTATCTCATTTTTTGATAAATTATGATCCAACAAAGATGGGACGTCTGGAAAAATTAGAGACTTTAATTACTAAATTGTTGAACTCATCACTTCTGTCGGTTCATTCCTCATTCTTTATCCTCGTAGGTGCACACTTTAACATAGGTTAAAGAGTACGCACACTGTATAGTTACTCTTTCTTTTAATATACTCCCTTGATCATCCCGAAATAATTAAGATGTTTGACTACATATTATGTTTATAACTTATAAGCAGCATAAAATTTCAAGTTCTAAAAAAAATAAGCATAACTAATAGGAGTATTAATTACATAAAAAAATATATTTAGAAACTAACTATTTTATATTGATCATTTGTTTATAAAACTTTTGGATCCAAAAATGAAAATATTGAAGTAAAATTAATTGTTTATCATGATTAAGTGGATGCATAGTGCATATAGAATCCGGAGGTATATATATTTAACATCCTAACTGGGAAAAAAAGAGAATACTCTCTCATGAGTTATGAGTGACCTAATTGAAATTAAATTGAGAAATCATAACTCAGTGATCTAATTAATTAAAATATATACAGTGCTATTAATAATTATTGAAAATGGCCAGTTAATTATAATTAGAGTATTAATAGTCTGGAAGTGTTATATTAGCTGGGGTCTCCATCAGTAGCTGGTGGGTATTTTGCTGTTGGATGTCTCTCAATATCTCTCTCTGGATCCCTTCCTTGCAGCCATTTTTATGGCTGAAAGGCTAGCTTTTTGTTGCAGCAACTAAAGCCAAGGTCTCAACATCATATACATATATATAGCTATACTCATTTGGGCATGTGTGAGTATTTGTTTGGCCTATTCATTACTCCTCATTCCCCTTTGCTTCTCATTCAACCTTTACCTCTTTTTACCATTCCCTTTCTCATCAAACCCTTCCACTAATTCCCTTATATTTTTTTCTTTTTGCTACACCTTTCTCTCTCCAGTTGTTTCTTTTTGTTTTCCATCCTTGGGATCTGATCAATTTCTCTCCTCTCAGCAGGTTTCTGCTCCATTCCCAAGTACCAGCTGCTATCTATATATACATATATACATGACCTGTCCTCTGATCATCACCTTTTTGTTTCTATTTCCTGCATCTTCTGATGATTCATCACTTTGCTTTCTATAATTTCTTTCTTATCAATGATCCCTCTCAACCTTGTTTTGCTTTATCAACTTTGATCATCAACCTGCATGCGGCTGCTGGAAGTACTATCAGATCTGAAGAAGAACAAACAGATTAAAAGCTTCATAACTTGGTGTTCTCTGATTCAAGGTTAAGGTACTAGCTACTTACTGTTCTAGGGCCAGCATATATATGATCTCTCCACTCTTCATCTTTCCAATAGCCTTTTCTTTTCAATAATTTGCTAGCTTCATATAAGAATTTGTGTGATCTTATACTTTAGAAATGTTTTTGTTTGCTCTATCTATGGGTATATATCATTACATAATCCACTACTCCATAGGCTGGGTTTGATGCTTTTACTTTTGCTCAAGCTAGTACTACTTGTTCAATATAGGTACTAGCAAGCTAGGGTTCCACCCATCCATCTCAATTCATATTTGCATTGTTCAATAAGTAGATCAAATTATCTAGAAAAGAAAATTTTAATCTGGTCTGATCTTTATTCATATTTGCATTAATCTTGTGGTCAAAAAGCTATATATAGCTCGATATTTGTTACTCATTTGTTTGATCCTCCATATATAGAGCGGGAATATTAATTATGTATTTCGTGCTGAAATTTAATTATCTTTCTTTAATACGTGCGCTAGTGTAATTCATGTTTTATTGTTTTATTGTTTTATAGAATTATATATAGTCTCATTAGGGTATTAATGTTAATAGCTAGCTCATAATTAGCAGAGGTCTATAAACTTGGAATAATTTACAAAAATATTTCATGAAGGGAAGCTTAATTTATTTTCTGTTGTATTTCAATTGATTACTGATCATCTATATCAGTTTCCTACATAAAATTATGCCTAATTAAGATATAAAGTATATACCAAACAAGATTAATCAAGAAATGATGTGCAGAAATTAAGAAGTGACCTGATAATTAGTGTACATGAAGATCTTTTTGTCTACCACATTCTTAGATGCTTATAATTAATGTAGCATAGGAAGCATAATGAAGAGTTTTGAGCACTTAGGTAATCAGGAGCATGAAACTTGTGGTTGCATACACTTATAGTTTTCCAATAAAGCATAAGCATCATAGGATCTCTTTGAGAAAGCTTGTCTTAGAAGCACACCTATCACCCCCCCCCCTCTCTCTGCTTCATTATTTTTCCTTTCCTCATAGTATAGGTTGGTAAGCCTGGAGTACATTCATCTTTATTGTTAATGATGTTGTTCAATTAGTAATTTGTTTTCAGAATACATACTTATATATTTCATGCAAGGCCGGGCTCATATAAGCCACGTTCTCATATCTATCACCTCTTATTTTTTATAATATGCGTAGTATTAATCTTGCTGTCCAAAAAAAAAATTATGGTCGGGCGCTCATGATCAATGATCACAAACTAAGCAAAAATTGGCGTTTGTAATTTCTACATCATTATTTATCTTATAATGAAATTTGAGAACATTATAATTTATTTTTAGTACAAAAAAAACAAGGGGAGACTAGCTAATTAGTGTCTCATTGTCCAAATTTGCTCCATGTAATATGACGAAATTAATGGAGACTAATGGTAGTCTCTCTCCTCTCTCTCTCTCTCATAAATACCTTCTTCTCATTTAATTTTATCATTTATATATTGGAGATTACTAATTAATTAATCACAGGTTTTTAATTATTTTATAGCAGACTAATTAATTTGGAGAAATGAATACGTTCTCTCACGTTCCTCCTGGTTTTCGATTCCATCCTACTGATGAAGAACTTGTGGATTACTACCTGAGAAAGAAGATAGGGTCAAAGAAGATAGACTTGGATGTGATTAAAGATGTCGACCTTTACAAAATTGAACCTTGGGATCTCCAAGGTACTTAAATATTTTCCTTAATTAATTATTCTAGTAAATTATAATTATTTTTCTAATTAACAAAATAACTAACTTGTGACTAACTTGGTTCGTTGTACATGCATGTATATGTATAAAGAACTATGCAGAATTGGGAGTGATGAAGAGAATGAATGGTACTTCTTCAGCCACAAAGACAAGAAGTATCCAACAGGAACTCGTACGAACAGAGCCACAAAAGCCGGGTTTTGGAAGGCCACCGGAAGAGACAAGGCCATATACACCAGGCACACCCTCGTCGGCATGCGCAAGACCTTAGTCTTCTACAAGGGCCGAGCTCCTAACGGCCAGAAATCAGACTGGATCATGCACGAGTACCGTCTCGAAACCAACGAAAATGCTGCACCTCAGGAAGAAGGGTGGGTGGTGTGTAGGGTGTTCAAGAAGCGGCTGACGGCGGTGCGGAAAGCCAGCGACTGCTACGACTCCCCATGCAGCTGGCCGTACGACGATCAGGTCTCCAGCTTCATGCACGAACAGCTCGAGTCTCCAGGCCGGCCGCCGCGCTACTTCCATCTTCCATGCAAGCAAGAGCTGGAGCTCCAGTACGCCGCCGGTGGGTTTTCTCAAGTACACATGCAAGACCCTTTCCTTCAGCTCCCTCAGCTTGAGAGCCCCAAGTTACAGATGATCATGCCAGCTGCAGTACCCTACTCATGTCCTCAGTCCGACCGATCTATCTCTAATAATAATATCTACAACCATCACAATATCATCGCTAATCAAGATCAAAATAACAGCAATATTAATGGAGTTGATCAGGTGACGACGGACTGGCGTGTGCTTGACAAGTTTGTAGCCTCGCAGCTGAGCCACGATGAAGATCATAGCAGCACTAATCCTCCAGCTGCTCCTAATTCAAAGGAACACAATATGTCCGCACAGCAGCTGGCTTTTCCGGATCAGCAAATGAAAGTGAACAGAAGCAGCAGCAACCAAGAGTATGGTTCAACCTCCACTTCGATTGATCTGTGGAAGTGATCATCATCATCATCATCGTCATGATATATACAAAACCTGCAGCCACCTGTGGGCGCTTACAGCTAGCTGCTTAATAATTAATATATATTGGAGATCAAGAAAGACGACGCCGAATACAGTACGCATGCATGCATGCAGTAATTAATTATAGGACATTGATATAAGCATATATACACCCCCTGCTGGTATGAAGGGATTATTAATGGTGATAATTCGGAAATGAGTTCGTGTACATATGCATATACATATAGTAATTGTACGTATATGGAATTCTCTATATATAGTACAGAAGATGGCCGTTCCCCAGGTGCTATTTGAGATCACTCTAGGTCGGTCAATTCCATCAGTAAATGTTCGCAGCTATATTAATTACTTGAACATCTGCAGCTAATGAAGATGCAACATATAATTGTAATGTACATGATGACCTTATTATATGTACCTTTTTTTAACAGCTTCTCCACTTGTTATTTTTATTTCCTCTATATATTATTCCATACTAGTAGTTTCATAATTCCTTAATAAATTTTGTAAAGGAAAAGTTGGGACAAGTATATATATATATGAGACCAATAAGTATTTCTCTATTCCAAGTGCAAGGATATTTTGATAGGTTGCTAGATGGAGCTTGCAAATAGAATCAGACTCTTAGGCACAAAATTGAAGGATAAAAGGCTAGTCCAAAAGATTTTGGTTAGTGTTCCTGAAAGATTTGAAGCTACACTTGCCTCAATAGAAAACTCAAAGGACCTTATGTCTATTACACTATCTGAATTATTGAACAACGAAGACTCATGTGGCAGCCGCATGAGAGCTCCACAAAAGGTGCTCTTGTTGCTAGGACTACACCGGGAAAGAAGATCACACCATGCCCCCACTGTAGGAAAACCAACCATAAACCTGAATCATGTTGGTGGCGGCCAGACAGAAAGTGTAACAATAGTGGACAACTTGGTCACATTGAGAAAATTTGCAAAGAGGTGCAACTGCAAGCAAGTCAAGCTACACCAGCGGAAGTTCAAAATGAGGAGTTTTTTATATGAACATGCAACTTCAAGAACAAGGAGGAGTATTATAGAAATAATGTTCTTGAAGTAAACAAATAAATAAATAAATAAATAATTTTTTTTAATAAAACTGTTTGTTTACTATGGATATTAGAAAGTTATGTTAGTGGTTAATGTCAACTTAATGTCAAGTTAATGAGTCAGTTTATTGCTATATTAATGGCTTATTTAAGTTAATTGTTGATTTCAAGAGTCACCTTTATGTATACATATATAGGAATGCGAGGTTGTGAATAAAATAAGGTTCCTATAATTCTCTTTTTCATATCCTCACAAAACACCAACATGACAGCTAGCAAGCTAATTAAGTATACTCAAATAAATTTCAATTCAATACAAATTTTCTAATTAATTATAACTCAATATTCTTAGAACTAGCTAGTAATTCAGTAATATGGAGCTAGGTTATCATGAAAGTAGGTAGATATATAGTTAATAGGAGGGTTGAGATTTGTATGTATGTATACTTACAGTGAACTAGATAGTTAGGAGTGGAGAGCACATGCATGAATGCAGGTGAACTGAAGAAGATGCATAATCTCCAGGCAGGCCGCGGGTAAGGTAGCTAGCTAGCCTGCATGCATGCAACTGGTTCCGGTAGTGAAGAAGAGGCATGTATATATATATATATATAGGTAGCGAATGAAATGGATGGAGAGTAGCTAGGTAGTCAAATGAATTTGATTTGGTTTGGTTTGGTTTGGTTTGGTGTGTGTGTGTGTGTGAGTGAGTGTATCTATATATACAGAAGAGATAGAGAGTTGATGAGATGAATAATAGATCAGTGGAAAGGTTAAAGGGTGCAGGTTAATGAATGAATAAAATTATGAGTTTGTTTCAATTTTGTCTGAGAGAGAGAGAGAGCATGATGATGATGATGATGATGATGATGATGATGATGATGATGATGATGATGGGGTGGGTTACTATCTAATGAGTCGGCGTGCTTGGCTTAGGACACAATTTACCGACACATTACTCAATTGTACAGGCAGAAGCTAGCTAACAATCGTAATTACGTAAAATTGGATAATTGGTTTGAGCTGGGTGCACCCAGTTTGGTTAGTACTGTTCCATTGAAAAGTAAACGGGGATTAATTTACGGTGTTAATAAATTATAAATTAGAAGGACAAACAAACAGGCTAGCTAGGGAAGAACATACAGTTCGCCCAAGATCCATATGAAGACCTTACATTAGATATGTAAGGATATCAAAAGCCCAGCCCAACAGAGGCTTCAAAAGAAGCAGACTTTGAAATGATCAAAAGATTTCAAGATTGGTAGACTCAAGATGCCGGCCACAGTTTTCAAGGCTGATGACTCACCAGCTCAATAATTCAGAAGCAAACAAAAGAAAATGGTGACTCGATGATAAGATTACTGTTCATTAGTCATTATTCATTTTTACTGTTCATCCGAATAATTCAAAAGTTACTATTCAAGATATTTTCAAGTTAGTGCATCTTACGTCAAGGATGACGTCACGACGGATTCCAGAGATTTCAAATCCGGGCTCAACCTGCTATAAATAGAGGGGCTCAGCCAGAGTTAGGACTCAGCCCTTGCAACTCTTGCAATTTCATTTTAGGAAGAGAAACAACTAACCCATTTTATTTTATTACATTATAGAATTTTTCTAAATGTAAAAAATGCTGATTAATAGAATTAGAATATATTAGGACATCATCAATGTAAACAATGACAAAATTTTGAATAAGTTGAGTAATATCATTCATAGTATCCGAAAAGGATATTAAAACTGAAATTGGGAGAATGAGAGAGAGAGAGAGTGGAGAGAGAGGGAGAGAACTCCGAAAGAGCGTTTTTCAATCCAAATGACATAACATTTAATTCATAGTTTAAAAGATCTATAGAAGGGAAAAAATTTGGGTTCGTGAAAAAGGTGTTCATGATTAAAACCTGTTTGAACGTGGCGGATTTCAGCGTGGATTTACAAAACCAAAGAAGATCAATTCTCAATCGGGTTTCCTAGGAGGGGCGAACAAGGTGGCTATCTTGAGGATCAGCAGTGGTGGCCTGAAACAACAAGCGACTTATGCCTCTGCGCTAAGAGGACTAGGCAGAGACAAATCAATCCCGGGGAAGAGAAGAAGGATGTGCTTAGGGTCGAGGCGAGTACAAGGAGGAAAACTACGAGTGGTTAAGAAAATGCTTAATAGGTGAAGTGAAACATGTGGCGCTGCTGGGAAGGATAAATCATTGTTGGAGAAAGAAGGTTTTCAGGATGCTCGGTGAAATACTTAGGTGGTATGAGATGCCTAGTAGAATGTGAATCGGAAGAAAGAAGAAAGCAGTGTTACTGCTTTGAATGGGAAAGCCAAATTTTTGGGTGGTTCTGGAGATCTCTCCTTGGTCTCTTGCAAAGGACACGACCCCAGTGAGGAGGTTGATTTGGCTATCCATTACAGGCGTGCCTCCGCATGCACAGGAATTGGCTGCGTTGAGAAGATAGCTCAAATCAGGGCAAGGTGGTGGAGATAGAGGAGCTTACTAGGCGGAAGGTACAAATCTGTGTGGGACGAGTGTGTGTCTTGGCTTACGGTCGGAGGCAGTTAGGGCGTCTGTAAATCTCACCGTGGGTGGGAACACGTTCGCAGTGAGGGTGGTCGAAGATCTGGTGAGGGTGGACTTCGGATATCGTTGCGGGGCACCGGCGGGGCAGGGAGGCGAGTCGGAGGAAGAGGAGACGGAGGAGGAGGAGGGTGGGCGTCGAGTCGAAAGGGGCGGAGGAGGGTGACACGGAGCCCGAGGAAGTTCACGAGACATGTCGGTTCTCCCACAACCGTAGAACGCCCTCGGAAAGCGAAAGCGAGGCGGGGAAAGGAGGGAGGAAAAAAGGGGTGATGGCGACTTATCGGTTGCCACGAGTTCGAAAAAAGCGATGGCGCATCACCGGGAAGGAGGCGGCTGCTCGAGAAAAAGGCTGGTGCGGTGGAAGGTAGTGGATTTTGCAGATTTGAGGAGGAGGTACAAACAAAAAGCCAAACGGGCACAGTAGAGAGTGGGCACAGGAACGCAAGAGAAAGAAAGAGGCCCGAGAGGAGAAGGCTGGAATAAGAAGTTGTGGGGCTGATGGGCTACGTTTGGGCTCTCTTAGTGAGCAGATAGGGGAGGAAAAAGGGGCTGATAGGGTCTTTGGGCCTTGTAGAGTTAACCCGGGCTTCAGTGGATCTGGCTGAGGCAGGCTGCTAAACAGTGCAGTCCGGTGAGCAAGTGCTGAATCGAGATAGGTGCTCCTCCGTTAAGTCGTCTGAATGTTACCCTTTGGTGGTGAGGGCGGCTCGCTGAAAGAAGGAAGGGAGAAGGAAGTTTTCCAAGTCAGCCCATTGGTTAGAAGTTCAACAGAAAGCAGGAGGGATTGCTGCGAAGGTATCCTTGAGGAGTTCAAAAGCGGCTCGGATAAAAGCGGCGGGAAACACGAGGCGAGAGGAAGTGTCGGTCCGTGGCAAGGTCGGGCGACTCGAAGCTTCGATTCGTCGTGGAGAATGAAGTGTACTAGCGAGGACCGCGTGGCGGGAACCGGTGGAAGAGAGTGAGTCAGGGATTACGGTAGCGAGGCCGGAGTCGTTGGGAGAGGCGGTGGGCTTTGTCTTGAGGACAAGGTAACAAAGAGTTTAATTTCGGGAGGTTTTGCGTTAGATTAATGAAGATAGTGTCCACTGAACATTAGAGGTTTTGGGAGTGGGGAGAAGTTGAGGCAGTTGAAAGAGCTGGTGTCTAGAGAAAAGTTAGATTTGTTAGCGATTCAAGAAACGCTCACTGGGGCGGGAGTTGGGTGATCGTATTAAGCAAGTGTGGAGGCACGGTGAGATGGGATTTGCCTAACAACTAGCAACGGGCGATCAGCGGTTTGTTGTTCTTGTGGAACAAGGATACAGGTGTGAGAAAGAATAATATCCGGGGTTGGTTACAGGGCTTGTAGGGAAGTGGATAAACAAGCGAGGCCGGCTACCTTATCCTAAATGTCTACGGTCCGCATCTCACAAGTCAAAAGAGAGTCTTTGTGGACGGATTTAGGAGCGGTGATTCGGGAGCATGGTAATGCGGTTTGCCTAATGGGGATTTCAATGTTGTCGAAGGCAAGAGGAGAGGAAAGGGAGTAGGTTTAAACCTATTAGGGCATGAGACTTCAACGAGTTCATTAGACAAAAGCGATTTCTTGGAGGTTAGCGGGGGTCGAAGATTCACTTGGATTAGCGGGGACGGTTCGAAAATGAGCAAGCTGGATCGGTTTCTTGTCAATAGGGATGTTTTGGATAGTGGCCAGACCTTGCGGCAATTGTGAAGGAGAGAGTTTTCGCGAGATCAACGCCCGATCCTTCTTGATCAGATTGATTGACTTTGGTCCAACTCCCTTGAGATGCTTTGACAAATGGCTATCGATAGAAGGGTTTGAGGACCTTGTGAAAACAGAATGGCAGCAATTGGTTTTCAGGGTGCCGCAGATGTTGTGCTAAAACAAAAGCTGAAGAGTCTTAAATGGAAGATAAAAGACTGGGTCAGGAATTCGGCACCTAGGTTGGAAAGGGAGGTGGAGAAAGTGAAACAATAGTTTTTTAATCTGGAAAAAAAGCGGAGGTCCAAGATTTAAGTCCGGAAGAATGGAGCAACTGGCGGGACTTCAAATTGCGCTTCTTCAAAGAGCAAAGGCAGATTTTGAAAGACTTGACCCAGAAAGCGAGAGTGAAGTGGGCAATTGAAGGGGATGAAAATAGTAAGTTTTTCCACGCGGTGATTAATGGGAGAAGAAGAGGGAACGCTATTAAGGGCCTTTTAATTGACGGTTGCTGGATAGAGAATCTGAAAACTTTGAAGGAAGTGGTACGGGGTTACTTCGAAAGACACTTTCAGGAGCCAGAGTTGGAGAGGCCAGAGTTCAGAAGCGAGAGATTTGGAAAGCTAATAGATCAACAGGTGAAGGCATTGGAAACACCTTTTTCGGAGGAGGAAGTCAAGAGAGCAGTGTGGTTGTGCGGGGGAAGCAAAGCTCCAGGTCCAGATGGCTTTAACTTCAATTTTTTCAAGGCAAATTGGGAGATTATTAAACCAGAGGTGATGGCGGCAATGAGGAAGTTTGAGGATTCCGGAAGGCTCAGCCAGGGTTGTAACTCTTCTTTCATCGCCCTAATCCCGAAGGTCAAAGATCCTTTACTTATCAAGGACTTTCGACCTATTAGTCTTGTTGGAGGTTTTTATAAGATTGTGGCGAAAACCCTAGCTGAGAGAATTAAGGGGACTCTAAAGGGGTTGGTAGGAGAGACTCAATCGGCGTTTATAGAAGGTCGAAAAATTAAAGATGGGATTTTGGTTGTAAATGAAGCAATCTCTTGGGCGAAAAGGGAGAAACGTCAAATGATGCTTGAAAGTGGATTTGAAAAAGCCTATGACACAATCAGCTGGAAGTTCCTGGATTCCATCCTTTCTCAAATGGAGTTCGGTCCCAGGTGGCGGAATTGGATCTATGGGTGCTTAAGCTCGGCCCGAGTCTGTCACGATAAGCGGCGGCAGCGGCGAATGCGGAATGGAGCGAGGCCTCGTCGGGGTGATCCTCTATCCCCTTTTCTGTTCATCACAGCGGTAGAAGCTTTAAATCGTATGATGGAAGAAGCATGTGCCCAAGGCATCTTGAGCCAGAAGATAGGATCCGATTTGTCGACTTATCACACCTCGGTTTGCGAGATGATGCGGTGTTACATGGAGAGTGGTGGTAGAGAATGCAAGAGCCATTATGAGTCTCCTACGGTGTTTTGAGATGGCTTCAGTCTGAAAATTAACTTAGAAAAGAGCAGACTATTTGGTGTTGGCGTCGGTATGGAGAAGCGAGCAGGGGTTGCTCGGATTAGGATGCTCAGCAATGAGAACTCCCGTTCACTTATCTGGGTCTTAGGTGGGCTTGAACATGAATCGGAAGAAAAGGCTGGGAAGGGCTAGTAGAGAAGGTGGAGAAGCGTTTATCGAAGTGGAATGCTAAGTCTCTGTCCATTGGCGGTCGGTTAACTCGATGAATTCGGTTCTTGGAAGTATTCCCTGTTCTACATGTCGGTGTTCCGCGCCCATTTGGAGTGGTAAGACGCATTGAAACCTTGAGAAACAAATTTTTTTGGGAGTCTCGGGGAGGGTAGGAAATTGATCAGGGCTAGGATTGAAAAGATGTATGGAGACGGTGAAGAGGGGGCTTGTGTGTGGGTAGTATGCGGGGAAAAATTTAGCTTTGTTAGAAAAGTGGAAGTGGAGGTGGCTAAAGGAGGAGAATAGGTTGTGGGCTAAGGTGGTGGCGAGCATTTACGGTGGTGTGCCAGGTACTCTTAATGTAGGGAGAAAGCTGGATGGGTGGAGTGTCTGGAATGATTTTTTGAAGGCGGACAAGGAGATTGAGGAACTGGGATCGGGTTTTGTGAATCTCTTTACTAGGATAGTAGGTGACGGGTCCTCTACTAAATTCTGGGAGGATGAGTGGGTTGGGGGATGCTCTTTGAGGAGTAGGTTTAGTAGGTTGTATGAGGTAGACCTTCATAAAGATAGCTCGGTGTCGGAGAAGATAGATTGGGTAGAGGGAGAGTGGAGATGGAAGTGGAGATGGAGGAGAGGATTGAGAGGAAGAGCTAATGGCGATTTCCAACGTCTGTTAACCTTACTGCAGGACTTTGCACCGTGACAAAATCGTCTGGACTCATGGTCCTGGAAGGGAAAGACGGATGGCGAGTTCACAGTAGGTGGGCTCTCACGGATGATATCCCAAACACTCTCGGTGTCCAACGACATTCCGACAAGCTGGTGCCCCAAAATCCCCAAGAAGGTGAACATTTTTATCTGGAGGGCGACCCATCGATACATTCCGGTTCGGACTCAGCTTCTGCTTAGAGGGGTTCAGCTAGAGAGTACCATTTGCCCGCTATGCCTAGACGATACCGAGACAGTGGATCATGTCCTTGTCCGATGCCCCATCGTAACCGGGGTATGGCGAGCAGTGGCTTCTTGGTGCGGGCTCAGTGCAGCAGGGCTTCTTGACTTAGCTGATGTCTTGGGTGGTGACTTTATCAACCAAGCGCCAGCCAAAGTTACGCATATTTGGCAAGCAATATCTTACATCACAGCTTGGGCGATTTGGAAAGCAAGGAACAAGATTGTCATGCAAAGCGGCGTCTGGCGGGCTTCGGGTACATATGGCGACATACAGGTCATGTCATATCTATGGATTTGCAATAGGATACCAGAGCTACGCCTCTCCTGGATGGACTGGGTAAGGGCCCCGCTGTTAAGGGCAGTAGAAGAATTAAAGTAAAGTTGTTGCATCCCGCTCTTCTTTTTACCTGTTCTGCTGTCCTATTGTTGGTGTGGATTATCTCTGGATTATTTCTGGTGGTGCCTTTTCTCTTTTCAGATTCAGGGGTGGTTAGTTGGCCTTTTTTTACGGGGGATGCTGGCCAATTTTTTCAGGGGGGTGAGGTGTTTGTGTACCGGGTGCCGGTTTTGCTGCTGCTCCTACCTCATGGGCAGTTAGTCGCCTTTGTAATCTTTTTTATTCTCTTTCAATGAAATTTTTCTCTGCTGTTCAAAAAAAAAAAAAAAAAAACCTGTTTTATATTTATCATTTTCATTAATTTGCATTTGCCAAAATCCTCATTTGTGCGGCTGTGCTAGCTAGCCAGCCTCATCAATACTATATATGTACCCCACGCGCACCGTCTCCCTCCCTACCTATTTTTACACTAGCTACTCATATACTAATTTAACCCTCAATTCTCCAACTATGCTAGCTAGCTGTCCCCGTTTTATCACAATTAACTACAACTAATTACTAATTCATTCATTAATTAGTACATATCATATAATTTCATTAACTTCATTTTATTAATTTTAACCTTTCAAATAACAATGTTAATTATTAATTAATTGTACAAATCATGAGACACGCAAATTAATTAAAGAGGATAGGGATAGGGATAGGGATAGGGGATTTCTATTTCATGTGCGCCTCATTGGCTAGGAGAATTCTTATTTCTACCCAGGCAGGCATGTATGCCCACTAACAAAAATTGTTAAGAGTGGAATATTCTGTTAATGATTTTGAATTTAAATAATTTAAGATTATTTAACAATATAAGGAAAAGGATTTAAAAAATATATATAAAAGAGCCACGGTTTCTGTAAAAACTATAAGGACAATCATTCAATTGACTTGCCAAATGAATTCACTATTTAACCTAGAGTCCGTCTATTTACACATATGTGGAAAAACACCTACCTAAATGTACCATTAATTAACTAATTTAACTAACTAACCTAATAAACTAAAAGACTAAAATACCCTTCATAGAGATTTATTAAGAGGGTAAATTTGACATTTTCATGGTATGTGTTTTTCCACATATGTGGTAAATAGACACACACTTTAACCTATATCTTCTCTTCTCTTTCCCTTTTTTTTTGCTTTTGACCCGTATTCTTTCCTTATTTCTTACATTCCATTTTTCTTCTATCGTTCTTGATAATTAATTCATTTCTGTCTTAATTTGTATATACTTCTTAATATTTTACTTTTTATGGAGTGCGTATTTATCATATTATTCGGCTGAATGCATTATTATCTCAAGTTGTTAATGTATGTCTGTAACTCAATGTGTATGTTCAAAACAGGTAAACAGGTTTAAAAATATTTTTGATAGGCCTTGACATTTTTTTTCTAAGAGTGTTGGTGTAATTTGGATCATGTCTAAAGCTATTAGTACCGTGTATAATACTACATATGCTATATTTGAAATAATACAAGGTTTTAATTGCCCCGCACTTCGTAGCGGTGTAAATTGTAATATTTTATAAGAATTTAATAAGGATGTAATATTAAGTGAAATAAATGTATATTTGTGAAAGTAGAGCATTTTATGAATTTTAGTATTTTGTGGTCTACTTTGTGAAATAAAAGAGAAAATAAGTAATGGTGATTGTAGGTAAAAAAATCTCCGACTTAGTTAAAAACTAAGATTTCCAAAATTTCGAGGACCAATACACATAATAATTAAAAATAAAAGTCAAAACAATGTTTTTTTAAAAATGTTTTCTCTCATAAATTTTATTTCATTTTTCAAATTTACAAAATTTTCCTTTATAAATAGTAAATGAACGCACTTTAAAAGAAAAAAATGCAGGGAAAAATAGATAACGTGACACAACACAATTAATTTCATACTAATTTTTAAAATTACCAATTTCATACCAATTTATTAGTAACAAAATGAATATAATTTTAAAAATAAATAATAAATATAATAAAAAATAAATAAATTTAAAAGGAAATACTAAAAATAATAAATATTATTTAAGAAAACTAAAAAAACTAAAAAAATTAAATGAATGACGTGGCACAACCCTACTGTTCACCAGCAGTACAATTTCCGTAAATGTATAGAGCAAGGTTTAATTACCGCACTTCGTAGCGATGTAAATTGAAATATTTTATAAGAATTTAATAATGATATAATATTAAGTGAAATTATATATAGTAAATGAACTAAATGATAAATTATATGAAGTAATATTTTATAGTAAATCAACTAAATGATAAATTATATATAGTAAATGGTGGTTAATAATGATGTAATATTTTATAAGAATTTAATAATGTATATTTTTATGAACTAAATGATAAATTAATAATTATTATGGGTGAAAAAATTAGGGCTAAGAATTTTTACATTTTATCATATGAAGTTTAAAATATTAGGGAGCAAACGTAAAATAATAATAAATAAAAGAAAAATAGAGATTTAGTTTTTTAAACAATTTGAAACACAAATAAATAAAATCACTAAATTATGATGAGGGGACATAATCTTATTAGGTGGATACTATTCATACAAAATTTTATATTTATGTATGAATAAAAAATGAGAAACAATAAAAAAAATTAATGAAATAAATAATAAATTTAATTTAAAAAAAATAAAAAAAATATATGGATGACGTGGCACAACCCTATTGGTTGTGCCACTATTCATCAACAGTTACGTTTTCCATAAATAGAGAGAGTAACAAGGATTTAATTTCCCCGTACTTCGTAGCGGTGTAAATTGTAATATTTTATAAGAATTTAATAAGAATGTAATAATAAGTGAAATAAATGTATATTTTTATGAAATAAATGATAAAGTATATAATTATTATGGGTGAAAAAATTAGGTCTTAAAAGTTTTACATTTTATCATATGAAGTCTAAACCATTAGGGACCAAACGCAAAATAATAAGAAATAAAAGTAAAATAGAGATTTAGTTTTTTAAACAATTTGAAACGTAAATAGATAAAATCACTAAATTATGATGAGGTGACACAATCTTATCAGATGTATATCATTCATACAAAATTTTATGTATATGTGTAGAGTTTTAAATGCAAATACTAATTACACATTATTACTTTTCATTAAAATCATCAACGCTCAAAGAAGGGAAAAAACCATGTCATAAGATTTGAAACTTTAATGACAACATGCTACTTTTTAAATAGTTATAAATTGTGATGAAATTTTTTTTCGAACAAAAAAACGACATACTTTCAAAATAGTTAAAGGTAAGTAATGGAAGAAGAGAATTTACAAAACTGTATTTCTTACAAATTTTATATTCATTTTCAAAATTACTAAAACTTTCGATCTCCATAAAAAACATTAACTAACACAACACACTTTAAAGTAATCAAAATGAAGAAAAAAGTGAAGAAAAAAGACGGATGAGGTGCGTATTCATCAACTAAACTACCAAATCCAAATATTTGTGGTCTACTTTCATGAAATAAAAGAGAAAATAAGTAATAATGATTGTAGGTAAAAAAATTATGGCTTAGTTAAAAACTATGATTTTCAAAATTTTGAGGACCAATACACATAATAATTAGAAATAAAAGTCAAAACAATGTTTTCTAAAAAAATGTTTTCGCTCATAAATTTTATTTTATTTTTAAAATTTACAAACTTTTCCTCTATAAATAGTAAATGAACACACTTTAAAAGAAAAAATGCAGGAAAAAACATATAACGTGATACAACACAAATAATTACATACTAATTTTCAAAATTACAAATTTCATACTAACTTTCAAAATTACCAATTTCATACTAATTTTCAAAATTACCAATTTTTCCCTATTAGTAACATAATAAATATAATTTAAAAAAGGAAAAAAAAATTAAGTTTAAAAATTAATGAAATAAATAATAAATATAATTTAAAAAATTTGGAAACAATAAAAAAAATTAATTTAATAAATACTTTGTTAAAACTTTTTTCCTATTAGTAACATAATAAAAATAATTTAAAAAATGAAAAAAAAATTAATTTAATTTTTTTAAAAAAAGTAATGAAATAACAATAAAAAATTATTAATTTAATAATTTTTCCTATTAGTGACATAATAAATATAATTTAAAAAATAAATAATAAATATAATTTAAAAAATGTAAAAAAAATAATTTAAATTTTTTTTAAAAAAGTAATGAAATAAATATTAAATATAATTAAAAAAATTGGGAAACAATAAAAAGTTTAATGAAATAAATAATAAATTTAATTTTAAAAATTTAATTTTTAGAAAATAAAAAATTTTAATTTTAAATATGTAAAAAATAAAAAATTTTATGAATGACGTGACACAACCCTATTGGTCGTGCCACTGTTCGAATACTGTTCACCAGCAGTGAACTCCCCATATATAGAGAGTATAATACATTTTTTTGAAAGTATATGCCTAAAACTACATACGTAATGCGTGAAAGTTGAATTTTATATAAACTGTTCGACTTTATAAATCAAAATGTACAAATCATAGGTTAAATTGTTTTAGTGGGGGGTGTAGAATTTAAAGTTTAGGATGTGTTTATTTTCATGATACAAAACTTCTATCAAACCAATTTCGTTTATTTGCATATAATGTTTGAGATAGACTTTCGGACATATGTTGTTCATTTGATTATGACCAAAACTCATAACGTCTGAAACTCATAACGTCTAAAACCGTAGTATTGTTTTTCAAGTTAAGGGGGAGGGAGGATATGTTTAACATATTGAAATTAATAAAAGTCTAAAACTCATATAGTATGTCTGAAATATTTAAATTAAAAAATACTTATATTAACATATACAAATTATTGATAGTAAAATATAGGGTAAAGTGCACTCATAGTCCTGTAACTTTAATTATTGTACCACTATGGTCATGTTTTAACTTTTTGTACTAATAAAGTATTGTTTTCAAGTTTTTTCTTCATCTATGGTCCTATTTGACATTTGCCCTTTTTTTAAAATATTGTCCTTTTAAACAATTGTAGAATATAAAAATCACCAAAACGTTTAGCGAAACTTTCAATTTTACAATCAATTTTTATAAACCCTAAAATCCTGCCCTAATTTTTACAAATACTTACAATTCTACCCTAAAAATTTTCTCTCCACTTTACCTCACCACCCTCCTATCCACCACCACCGGAAATCTCGTCGGACCGCCGACAGCCTTTGCCGGAATGCCTTCTAAGCTACGAAACGCAAGTCTAGGCAGTAGATCCGCAAGCCCATGGCCGCGAATCGCCGACCAAGGGTGGCGAACCGCCGACACAGTGCCGCGAATCGCGAGCCTAGGGCCATGAATTGCGCACCCAAGGCCGCGGATCGCAAGCCTAGGGCCGCGAAGCTCGCACCCAAGGCAACGGATCGCGTGCCCAGGCCACCGATCGCGAGCCCTAGGCCGCGAATCGCTGTCCCGTGGTTTTCCGGCGACGGCCTGTGGCATCCCGGCCTGTGGTGGGTCGGATGGTGGTTGAGATAAGTGAGTTGAAAAGTTTAAGGTAGATCGAAGGGTTTGTTTGTAGAATTTTAAATTTTGAGGGTGTAAATGGTATAATAAGAAAAATTCCGTTTTTGTTCGTTATTGTACCATTTCTGTGAAAGGGTAAAATAGTAAAATAATCGTAAAAATGACCATGGATGAAGAAAAAACTTGAAAACAAGACTTTATTAGTACAAAAAGTTAAAACATGACCCTAGTGGTATAATAATTAAAGTTATAGGACCATGGGTGCACTTTACCCGTAAAATGTATATGTATGAAATATTTATACCTTTCAGACAAATAAATTGCCCGTATTAATAAATATAGAATTCAGACATCTCACATACGTTTCAGACTTGTTCTTTCAAACCTTGCATATTTCTTTACAAAAATGACGAATCCATTTATTTCAGACAAAAAATCTAAAGCTTAAATGACTTGCTGTATAATAAACGGGAAAATAGGGTCAGGTTGTCAAGTGAGAAAAGTTTGAGGGGCAAAGATGGAGTTCAACCCATATTTCATTTATCTTCACTGTGCGATGCGATTGCTTCGCGCGACTCACCGGCACGGTTGAGCACCGTCGCGCTACTTCAATGTCTCCAGATCTGAGCATCGATGGCTGGTATCAGCATCGGTATCCGCAGGTACGCTTGCAGCCCTCTTTTTGTAGGCCGCTTTAGATCTGAAACACAACCTGCTCATCGACCGTCTCAATCATGTCGCGCTCGTCGGCCCTCCGTATCGTTGAGCAAGCAGTCATCATCAAAACCACAGTATCCCACCATTGCAGCACGTCTCATTCTATGTCCTCGTCGCTCTTCACTTTGTGCCCGATGGCTTTTGGGATTATGGCTTTGGTCTGAAATTGGAGAGATAGCAGAAGAAGGAAAGACATAATTTTGGGTTTTAATCAAGGGAAACGTGATTGTAGGGATTGATTTCAGTTTCAGACTTTATTGATATATATATATATATGTTAATACCAGCGATTAACATTAATTAAAATAAATTTAATTAAAATAAATTTCATAGCGAGAGCGAAGTACCTGATACCATGTTCGAGAAGGTTGGTCTCATGAAAGGAAAGAATCATGTCATGCTGCGACGATGTGGGGTTCTTCCGAGTGGCTGCCTCCTTCGCCGAGGGACTCCTGAGATGAGCTACTTCCGAGTTGCTTCGTCCGCTGCCGAGCCGCTCTTGAGATTAGTTGCTTCCGATGCCGAGCGAGCACCTAGTACAATTCTCCGACGCTCAAGTTAGAATTCGCACGGTAAGCTAGCCGAGGACCGATTGAGTTAAAGTTGGGTTGTAAGGTAAGTTTTTAGCTAAAGACCAATCCCCTTGGTGGGGCGCTGAATGAAGTATTTATAGTGCTCAGATGGGGTGTGGGCAGCGGTATGGGCCGGGGGACAGGTGTCCTCCGCACACCATGGGGGACTACAGTAGAGGCTGGGTCTGCAGGTCGGCTTCTGAGCTTGACATTGGCTCCCTAGTAAAGGCTACAGTGTTTTGCGAGCCGGAATGGCGGGCCGGCCTCTGGGCTTAATATTCGGCCCTCACCAATATGTATAACTGAACCGACGGAAAGAGGTTGGGTAGACATATGCCTAGGCAGATGCACTCATGCCTCCATTGGCTACCTCAATGTGTCAAACTCATCATAATGGGAAAAGGAGACATAGGACCTTGATTCTAATGTGTCATGTGCTTTTAACTAGGATCTCATCAATTATGCACATTTTTTTATTGAAATTTATTCTCTTCTAAATCAATTTTATACAATTTTTAATATGGAATATCTTTTTTTAAGGGAATGATTTTCATTCGATATCAAATGGCTAATGCCGAAAACAACCAAAAAGGGAAGCCGCCTTCATGGTTGTGAGCAAGTGTTCTGGTCGAGCCACCCGCGAGGAGAGAGTTTTCGCTGCTTGAGAGAAGGCCGGTTTCGACATTACTGCCAAGTCCGCCACCAATACAGCATCATCCTCCACACCCAACAACGAGATCACAGCCATCTTCGATGCTAGAGACTCAAGAGTCATCACCAAGAACAAGATCACAGTGGAGAAGATGAGAATATGGACGATAATTTGGCAAACATGGAGGGTAAGCAAAGGAGAAGCAAAAACGACGCACAAACTCTCATAAAACCCTAGAGGATGGTTTCATAGGAAAACATTAAGGGTCCGTTTAGTTGGAGAGAAGTTTCCAAATTTTCGTTTCCAAATTTATTTGTAAATGCTTGATCATATACCCAGGTTTGAAGGGATGGAAAACAAGGTTTTCCAATCTTGGAAAACTCTATTATTAAATTAGGAAACCTTGTTTGGAAGGTTTCCATTTTAATACTAGAGTTTTCTAATCATTAGAAAACAAAGTTTTTCATCTCTTTAAACTTGGGTATATGATTAAATATTTACAAAGAAATTTTGAAAATGAAAATTTGGAAACTTCTCTACAACTAAACGGACCATAAGGTTGCAGATGGAAAAGGGCGAGAGATCAAAAATTTGCCGATATATGAGTATCATTGATGGGTGAATGATCACAATTGGCAAGAAATTACACCTTTTTCTTCTTCTTCTTCTTCTTGCATTTGATGGAATAATAAGTATCGTTGCCACTTGGCATGGAGAAATAATGTTTTTGAAAAAAATAAAATATGGGTCGACGACTCATCAATTTTAGCTATTTCAAATATTAATTAAACATCTTATATTTTGAAACTATTGATATAATTTTGTTGTGTCTTCCATA
This sequence comes from Stellera chamaejasme, assembly GCA_024586325.1. Taxonomy (NCBI): domain Eukaryota; kingdom Viridiplantae; phylum Streptophyta; class Magnoliopsida; order Malvales; family Thymelaeaceae; genus Stellera; species Stellera chamaejasme. The sequence goes on along the minus strand of CM044982.1, from coordinate 2,198,697 downwards.
ATTTTTTGTTGTTGAAGAATTTGTGTTGATCCATGCATAATAACATAAAAAATGGATACCGGTATTTGACGACTGCTACTTAGTATGGACAATAGATCTGAAAATGTATCTAACAAGTTTTTGGTTTTTGTAATATTTTATAAGAATTTAAAAATATTGTAAACATCAAAGCAAAAAACCGTTATAAACAGTGGTATACTTTCATGTAAAAAATGTAAAAGTTATGTAACAAATGTAAAAGTCATGATTAATATAGGTGAAAAATATACTTAGGCCCGAAAAGTTTAATAATGTTTTAACATCGAAAAAAAACCATTATAGATAGCGGTATATTTTCATGTAAAAAATGCGAAGCTCATGATTAATGTAGGTAAAAAATATATTTAGGTCTGAAAGCTACTTCGTATCATATTAGCTCTAATTCACCCAACTAAAACATAAAGAAGAAATAAAAAGTTACATAATTAAACTTTAACAACTAAGAAAATACAAAAGTTGAATGCAAATAAAATAATTAGACATCGAATACATTAAAGTTATAAAAAACAATGTTGGCTGATGTGGCATAACCTCATTGGTATACTTCCATGAAAAAAATGTGAGAGTAATGATTAATGAAGGTGAAAAATATATTTAGGCCTAAAAAATTATCATATTAGCTCTAATTCACGGCTCTTCTATTTACCAACTAGTTGGTAAAACCATTAGTTGATTCTAATACTATCTAACCAATTTAACTAACTAACTAATAATTTTAAAGACTAAAATACCCTTTTAGTTGGGTATTTACACTACGTCGTTGCTCCCACCTTGGTAGTCAATCCGGTAGCCAAAATTCGGCTACCAATTTTAAAACACTACCAGATCGCTACCCAGACACGCTACTTGAAATATTTTTTCATGGTAGCTCTTTTGGTAGCCACCTAGCGGCTACTCAGCCACCTGCCACCATCAAACTTGCTTCTTCTTCAATTTGCTGAAAACTCCATTTAACATCCAATTTACCAGATCCAAAAACTCTTCCTCTACCCACTCGTCAAAAAACAAAACTCTCCCCTAGATTTAACATCCAATCTTCCACCGACAAGTTTCCGGCACGATTGGCCTTGCCTGAAACCATCCAAACAAACGATGCACCTAGATGAGGAAGGGCGGTGGTGCCAAAGGAGGAGCGGGATGAGGAGGAAGAAGCGAAGTGAGAGGGAGGATGAGGAAGGAGAAGAAGAAGAAGATGAGGCAGGAAATGATGATGGCTTTGAGGAAGAAGGAGAGGAGGCGTTGTTGGGGTTTAGACGGCGACAATGGCGCACCGTGGAGATTTATGTTTTCTTTAGATCTGATTTTTCTTATAATTGGATTTTTTTAGTTTTGTACTTCAGATTCAGAGCTGGTTTTATTATTATTATTATTATTATTATTATTATTATTATTATTCAGATTTGGTTTTTTGTTTTTGTATTCAGATTTTGTATTTCAAATCTGGATTTGTTTTGTCAAAGATAAATAAATGATATTGTATTTCTGAGTTCAAATGTTGTGTTTATGGGTTTAAAGATAAGTAGATGATGTTGAAGATCTGAATTTTGGTTTAAATTCGGATGAATTTGAGTTTTTTTTTCATAAAATTAATTTGGGGCGGCGTGGTAGCTGAATTTCAAGAAAGTAACGCCCATTTTGGTAGGGGTTTGGTAGCTCCCATTTCGGCTACTTGGTAGCCTTTTTGGTAGCTTTATGGCCGCTACCAAGCTCCCATCATATACGTAGTGTTACACACACAACATAACTAATGGTTTTTCCAACTAGTTGGTAAATAACATCATCCTCTAATTCACCTCACTAAAAAAGGAAATACAATATCATATAATTAAACTTTAGCAATTAGGAAAATACAAAAATTTGCAAATAAAAGAATAAGATATCAAATACATTAATGTAAAAAAAACAATGTTAGATGAAGTGACACAACCTCATTGGTTGTCCACTATTCATCAATAGTATTGATTTCCGTAAATAGATAGAGTGATAATAGTAATAACATCAAACTTAGAATTAGAATTTTCTCTTCTTTTTTTTTTCCGGACCAATACATAAAAATTTGACGTTTTATCCTATTTAAGGTTTAGGGGTAAATGTCATATATAGTATAGTTTAATTACTAAATTTAATCTACCCTTATTTAAACTATTGAATTTTACAAAATTATAAATAAAACACTGAAAAATAAATGTATCTTACTCCCTCCGTCCCCGAAAGATTGGTAGATTTGTTTGGACACGGAGATTAAGGTGAATGTAAGATGTTTGTATATGTTTACTTAATTGCCCCTTAGTTGAGAATGCACAAAAAACGAGGTAGAAAAAGTAAAGATAAAGTGATGATAGTTTAGTAACTTTGAGAGTGAGAAGTTTCCTTTTAAGGAAAGTGATCAATTTTTCTGGGACAGCCCAAAAAGGAAATGTGTACAATTTTTCAGGGACGGAGGGAGTATTATTTTTTAGGACGGACAGATAGAGTATAGTGATAGGGAGTATTAATTTTATGAACCATTAACGCCAGCCTACCTAAAAGGGCAAGATCAGTTTTAATTTTGACTTGGTGGAACAGAGGCAAGGCAAACAAACAAGAATAATAACAAGGAAACATAGTCATGTCATGTCTGTCGGGAGACCCATCCAGCAAATTAGTAGTAATTACTTGAACCTCAAGTCTCAATGCCCCACTCATCTCACACCTCCATTGAATAATCATAACCACCATCTGACTTCAAATTGCATGCCATGACACATTTCTATCTTTATTTGCCTCTATGTCTACCTATCTTGACATAGAAAGTGTGGATTCTTGTATGTACATGTCGCCCTCCATCCATCGGTGTTTACTCCATACATACATAGTACAAAAATCACAAGTTTTAAGGGCCAAATTAAAGGTGTTGGCTTGGTTCTTAAACTTGAGTTTCATTCTAGATGTTATGTAGTATCTTTATAGACATGTCTGGACTTACCTCTCATTTTGCATCACAAAGGCCAGTTCCTTCATCACAAAAGCCATCACGATCGAGCAGCTTCGGAGGTGGGGCGCTTAACAAAGGAGAAGAAGGGGCACCATACGCATTTCTTCGGCTGTTTCCACAACCCAAACTCAACCGCGTGCTTACTCCAGTTACAGGGTTTGTGCCACTTGCATACTTACACAGAGCCTGATGAGGGAACAAACCATGGACGGATATCAAAGGACAACTAAAACAATACTCATATGAACTTTCAACATAGCTTGCCATATACCGGACTTGAATGATCAGGAAGAGCCACGCAATGTGTAACACTGTCGAATTTGACGACTTCTCCAGACATACTCAAGGAGCAGTAGCATTACCTGTTTCTGAGAAAGATCTAACACCGCGTCACTAAAATCAGCACCCTCAATAATTGCACCACCAAGATCACTGCGGGTTAGAACTGTTCTTGCGAGCACCGCATTTGTGAGGTTAGCTTCATTAAGCACCTATACATATAAATACAGTACTATAAGATTTAAGCACAATTGACAAACCATTTACTGGCCTCTCGGTCAGATGGTAAATTTAGCAGACTACAAATGCCTGCTACTCTTTTGGTTTACACAGAGTTTAACTTTAGCAACACTAACGCTGTGTACACCGGTTGGACAAAGGCATGTTTAATAAGCATAGTGCCTATGTATGATCTAATTACTGGTACTTCCGTTCCTTCTTAGGGTAACACAGTAAGGCATAGAATGCTGTACCATGCGGTCCATCAATGTGTCACTCAAATCAGCTCCTGTAAAAATCAAATCAAGTTAGAATGCATGCTCTCGTTACAATAAAACCAAGACTAAAATAATTTTTTTTAAATGATTATAGAAAAAAATTGATTGCAAATTCCGGGTCCAAACTTTGACCACCTCTATTACAGTTTCACAATGCACTGATAATAATATTACTACGGTCTTGAAAACTAAGTATGCAAGATGGCAAAAAGGAGCCAATTTGGAACATTGTTTGTAGTCTAAATGTTAGTCGAAGCTTAGGATATTATTAACAATGGTGAGGCTACTTTGTGAATTGAAATTTCCAAAAGATAGTGAAATAAATGAGCAAAAATCATAAAAATATATTAGTATATGCCACAAATCAACCTACTCAAATATGGGAATCACCAAAATTCAGATATATTTAAAGAGAGAAGACATGAAGAGAATGGGTCAAAATTTGGATGCTCGAGGATTTACTAATATCTCAAGACTTCCAGTACATTATTCTGGAGGTTGGCATTTTAGACACACTAAATGGTTCGCAAGCTACAAGAAGATATCCTACCACAAATCTGCTAAATTGAGCAGAGCATATATTCAATAGAGTTGTTGGGAATACATAGTTGCACTATCACACACAAATTAAATTTAGTTTGACCAGTAACTAGCCTAATGTCCACGTTTAAAGATGTCCACTAGAGTAATAGAAGCATTCCCTTACTGCTCTCACAAGCCTATGAAACTCCTATGACCACTAACACCTCGGTATCTTGTCTCCAAACAATTGCAAAATACTGGAGCTACAGAAGGACTCTCTCGCCCCAGTCAATTCTACTTCTGGACTTCTCCTCCCTGTTAAAACCTTCATATCTCCCATCTTCAAACATTGTATATGAAGAATCACCTAAATTCACTTTTTTTTTGAACAGCAGTAGGTCAATTGATTAGATTAGACACTCCTATCCTCGGAGAAACCCCACATCACGAGTTCGAATCCCTTCGGTTTAAACTCATCCGAGGGCAGAGCCGCAGGGGGGTTAAACTCGAATCGTAATGTGGGTAAAACTCCTGTGTCTTGGCAGCCCAAGGACTCGAAGCCAAGACCTCGAGCCCGAACACCCACCTCTGTGGCACACTAAGTGCCACTTGAGCCAAGGCTGCTAGACACCTAAATTCACTTGCATACAAAAGACTCGCTCTTCAAACATAATAGCATCATGAAGGCAAATTGGCTGAATAAAGCCCTCCACGCACAAACCATATATAGTAAATTTTAAAGTCCTCTTATGCTTCAGCCACCAAATTGAACAAACCAAAAGCATGACAGAGCTACCACACAAGTCCTTGAACGTTATAATAATTCGAGAGCTCCAAACAGTTAAGAAAAGTATAATGACTATCAACTTAAAAAACAGAACACAGAAACAACCAATGCCAAAAGATGAAACAGTAAAAAGAAACTTGTATAAACATATTACTTCACCATGGACACGAACAAATAGCGAAAGCATTGTTGCTAAACACAGTCATCAAAAGATGCAAAAAGAGCACGTCCTGCTGTGCAGATGCACAAATGGTTATGCATTTTCAAGTGGTGAAAGAGTTTTACCTGAGAAATTAGCCTTGTAAGCAACTGCTTTCTCCAGGTATGCACCATTGAATGTGGAACCACTGAAATCACTCTCTCTCATATCCGCAGCAGTGAAATTGGCTCGTCTGTATCCGCCACTCATTTCAATAAATCATAGCAACACCAACATCATAATGCAATGTCTCGGTAATCACGTGGGAAATATGAAATAAAAAATTACCACCTGAAATTCTCATTGACGTGAACTGCTCGCCTACATTGTGAATGGGCAGAAACAAATCATGGTGAACCAAAAGGCCGCAATGAAAGAAGCAGATACTAATGGATGGGTGCTCAATCTTCACAAACTAACCTTAAATCAGCAGAACCGAACTGAGCAGCTGATCCAATACCGAATTCCCCTCTAGTTTCTGCCTCAAACTTGTTGAGTTCAGCCAGTGCAGACAGATTTGTGCCAAAAGCAACTAGTGCAACAGCCAGTGTTGTTGAAACGAAGCGTCTCCACATTTTGGATTCAGTGACGAGGACAGACCCATTTCTGGAAGAATCTTACTTTTTCCAAATGCGAATGCAGATAAGAATGAAAACTCCCTATTGAGTGCAAGAATAATGAAAATTAAAGGCTGACACTTTTCATTGACATAGCCGCTACTTACAATGAATTCGGGTTCCGTTACTGGGCTTTTCCCGGCAAAATACTCGTAAAGGCTTGAACTTGAAAATTTGGGAGTAGTTTGGAGGAGATGGTGAACGAGAGGAGCTCAAGGAATTGATCGGAAACGAGACAGAAGCAATAGCCATCGCTGAAGTCATGGCCTTCTTGTTATGTCGTGCGGAGAGGAGAATGGCAGAATGGTGGGAGGTTGAAGAAGAAGAAGAAGAAGAAGAAGAAGGCTAAGCTCGCACGTGTAAGGAATGGCGGCCATGATCACAAGTGTCACTCAAAACTCTCTACTGAAACTTTTGGATAAAATAAAATATTTGGGGAAGATAATGGGTTGGCTGGCCCAATGAGTAAACCGGGGGAAGTGGCCCAATTCCGAGTTTGTTTTTCTCTCCCCACAACGACTCAAGTCCAAGCCACTTGGGCATATGAGGCGCAGAGTCCCCTTCCTTCAAAAATCCCCAATAACTATAAAGTTTAAAAGACAGAAAAGTAGGTGAAGCAAGACGGCAAAAGTCCCAAGCCAAAAAAGGAGGTTCATCAGATGCGGACAATGATCATAAATTCTTCCAAAATTGAGGTAGACATCGACCCAATTCCAACACAAGAAGCTCCTGTCTTTTCAGCCTCAACTGACTTGGCGCCTTGAAGCGAATGCAAGAAGGCTCCAAACATTTATGAGATTCACAGACAAGGAGAAGAGCGGGAGGAGGACCAAGAACGAGTCAACAAACCTCAAGACATGGACATTCATTTGGAGAAACATCCTAATACCATGGAAAGCATCACCCTCACCATCCTTGCAGGCGGAAGGTCAGGCGACCCCAACCCCCGAATCAAAGGGCGGTTGCCGTTCAGCGAAGGGATCCAGTGACCAGTCCTTCAACCAGCGGTCACCCATTCAGCGAAGGATCCAGACGACCCAAGCCTCCAATCGTGCAATCGCCTGAGCCTCATCTAAGAAGGTACACCACTGGCGAGATTCCAGTGCGGCCCAATTCTTCAACCAGTGGTCGCCCGACTGTGCGAAGGAATCGAGCAACCTAGTTCTTCAAGCCGGGCGGTCGCCCGAGCACATCTACTGAAGGTACAACCAGCCGGTGAGGATCCAGCGACCCAAATCTGAAGCCAGGCGGTCGCCGAGCCTGTTCCAAACCTTTCCCTCCATCTTTTGAAACCTTAGCCATTACTGTTGACTTTCCAAACACTTGCATAATATTTCCATATTTGTAAATACCTTTTAGTTTCCATAAAACATATAATAAATCATTTATGTGGTTTATGGAAAAGAAAAGGTTAAGGAAATCAAACCCTTCCCATCCATTACCTTGCCTTGTGCCTCTCCCCTTAAATTCAAGGGTTTTTGTTCCCTAGTCCCAACTCTCACCATTCCCTCACCCATTTATGCAACTTGTAAGCCATTTTGTAAAATTAGAACATATCTTGTAAAACCCTAGGCTTGGCCGAATTCTCTAAAAGAGAAGAAAGGTTTTCTTGTTCTCATTTCTTTCAATCCATCTCCTTGTGATCCATGCAAGGATTCAATCATAATATCTAGTATTGCTTGATCTTGTAATCAAGAGGTGCTAGATCTCATCTTCTTCCCAAGGCATTTCAAGTACATTGTCTCATCTTGTAGTGAGGAGGTTCATTTTGCCGAATTTATCATCCATTGTTGGTGTTCATCTCCTTCAAACTAGATCCTTCAAGCAACTTGATCACCATACCTCCTTGTGTGATTATATCAAAATGCCTCATAGCTTGAAACATATTTTCTTCCGCAACATCCTCAGGAGAGCTCGAGGGTACTGACCTCCTCCACCAAAACCTCACAAAGTGGGCTAATGAGAGCCTATTCCCTGCCAGAAAACCTGGGAAAAGTATAAGACCAATAAGCAGCAAAGTCGTCACATGCGAGCATAGAGACCCTGTAATTCTTCACACAATAGTCCATTTTGAATTATGAGTGATTGAGACGGACTTTAAACCCCAACCACCCATGGAAAAACAGCTCATTGGTAAGGCAGGGTGAGCTCTCGCCCTTCCTTGCCGTTACCACGCCATTTTTTGGAGTACCGCCACAGCCACAGCCACTAGCAAAAACAACAACTCCTCCTGGCCCAAACCGCACAAAACATTCAACCGGACCTCCATTAATCAAGCAATCCATCGGACCCGACAACAGATCTCCAAGAACTAACAACTAGGATATATTAGGAGGACCATCCCCAGACCGCATAGGAAGCAGCCCCACATGAAGGAGGCTTCGTGTGAGCCAGGTTTCAGTGGAGGCGCTCACGGCGACACACCCAAAGAGGTCCACCAATCACTCCAGCGGCTGGGGAATCCTGATATGAATAGACGCCAACACACCTTTGGTACATCAACAACAGGCAAGGGAAAGCCGAGCCTTTACCAATCAGGGCGGACGAAAGACAACGAAGACGAAGCCCCACCATCAATCCTAATGATGGGGTGAGCCTCGAACAAGGGCTTGGATCGAGATCGTGAGCAATCCCGCTAGTGAACCAACACCGTGGGTGGCGCCGTAGATGATCGAGCTTCAGACAACATAGACAAAGGACCCATCCGGAGATATCGTGAGTCCACTTCAAAACCGGCTCGCCATGGAGGGGTCCTGGCCAAGGCGTGGTTGCGATATATATATATATATATATATATATATATATATATATATATATATATATATATATATATATATATATCATACTACTAACTTTATTTTGAAATTTTGTTCAAAATATAATACTCTATACTAACTTTATTCTCACATACATATATATATCATACTCTGCTTTATAACCTCAAATAGATGAGTGTTCAAATCTTTCAATACTTAGGGGGCATGCATGCCGAAGGAAGGAGTATAGGTAGCTAGCCAGTGTGGCGTGGGATGGGGAAGGTGTGGACAAAGGAAGGAAACGCCAAAATGAACGAAGGACATGTTATGTTGTGAGATGTTAGTGTGCACTGCAGCCGACGAAGTTGAATTCTTGGAAGCAAGTCGACAGAATTGAAGTGTCAAATCATCATCTCTCTTCCATAAATTACAACCACGAGGTGCAATGCAAGCAAGCAAGCAAGATGCTTGTTTACTACAGTCCCCCAAACTATTCACAAATCATTGCATTTTGATTATGCCACTTTACCCATGCATCAAAGATTCCTTTCCTAACTTCAGGATATCATCCTTTTATACAAGTTTTATTTATTCCGTTCTTTTTAATCAAAATAAAAATTATACTTGTAAATAATGGTTTATATTGTGATAGACAAACAAAGGTGTTGGGCTTAATTGGCTACAAGTTAATTAAGAGGTGGAGGACTTGGTTAATTCGTGAGTAGTGTGTCCTATCTTAATTAATTAATTAATTAATACTCCATATATATGTCCATTGACGTACGGTTGACTACACATTTGACGACATGGAGTATATTTGTACGTGTTTTGGCACTAAACTTTGTTGCCGATTGTGTTGTGACACGGACTCCATATACTTTTGGATGTCAAGTTTTGTTTTGTGTATACATTTTAGGTTACAAGTTTTAGGGCCGGTTGTTATGAATCCTATTTATAAATTTGTCAGACAAAATTAATTACTATTGTAATAATTTAAATACTAGTTTATCCTCTTGGATTTAATTTAATATTTTACCATGGACGGTATTAATTAATTACAAGTGAGGGTGAGTCCTCGATCCAACGGGGCGGGTGTTTTGCGGCCTAGCTAGCTAGCTAGCTCGATCGGTGAGGTGCAAATATATACTTACATACACACAAGTGGAACGTACGTACAATATTGACTAATTTGCAACCTCTAGCTGATAGCTAGCACTCTCAAATGTTGGGTCATGAGAGCGTCTACAACAATGCTAGCTAATTTTAAGTTAAATTGTAGCTAAAATGACAAAAAAGTTACATTGAATTTGGCTAGCGAGTTTAATATTGTTATTGCATCAATACTAGCTATTATAACTTTTGACATTTATTATTGATTTGAAATCAACCATATTTATCATATAGGTAACAATAAAATCTCTCTCCCAACACTCTTAAATTTGGAGAGCCAAATAACTAAAGCTATTATGGCTAGCTAGTGTGATAGCTAGTACAGTTGGATGACAAATTTATCTAATTTTTTTATTTTTGTTAGTTATATTTGACTTAAGTGTGTGATAGCTATCATTGTTGTAGATGCTATGAGATGCTAACATTTATCTCTAGCTAGGCTAGCTAGCTAAAATTAAACCTAGCTACTAAAATTAGTGTCTCAAAATTTAACAAAAATTAAGAAATAGTAGCATCCATCTAGCTAGTACACCGTAGAAGACGGAAGATATTATATATTGAGGGGAGAAAGGGAAGAATAAAAAGAAAAAGAAACAGAAAGCGGGAGGTGCATGCAGGTGGTGTAATGTAATTAAGTGGTGAAAGGAACAAGTGAGTGAGTAAAATAAATTTAAGGGTATCGCGCGCGGCCAGGCCTTGCAGACTTGCAGAGGGATAGGTCCCTTTCGGTTTCGGGCAGGGCTCCAGCTCCTCCCCCCTCCCCCCTCCCCCCCACAATATCTGCCGCACGTCCCGCACCCTAGCTACGTGGTGAATGAAATGAACGATCTATATGTAATTATATATAACCCATACAAGATATTTACTAATTGACCAGGCCTCTTAGTAATAAACATCTATATATATATATATATGTGTGTGTGTGTCACTACCTGCGTACTAGATCTATATATATGTTGATCATTTGTTAGACACTAGCTTGTTAGTGATCGTAATTAAAGAACGTAAATCATCATGAGATCACTTGACTTGTAACTACTGTTACTTATAATTGCAACATATATAATTCCATTATGCAAAAGAAAATTACTCATATATAAAATCGTTAAATCATGTTAACGAGGAATATATAGCTAGGTTTCGACTAGAAACTTCAGTAATATAGAAGCAATCCAACTCAATCAACTACAATTAGTGAGAACCTATAGCTAGCTAGCTAATACTACTATATATAGTTTTTTCCAAGGTAAGTATATATTTTGAGTGGGGGACCAGTATACTTCCTCCATCACTTTTCTCTTTAGGACGTCTCAATGTCTCAAAGTGATGTTACACTTCCTCTTTTGGTAACTTTTTATGTACTAATTTACCAAATCAACTCTACTGCTAAAGTTTAAGAAATAAAACACTAAACAATAGTTAATATGGATCTCTTTATTTTCCAAATAAAATTTTCTATACAATAAAATAATTCTTTAATTTTTATTAATGGAATATTTATCGTTGTAGTTTAATTTTATTTTACTATTATTCTTTGATTTCTATGTTTGATTACATCTTTTAATATAGAGAAAATGATAAAATCAATATATATACAAAATATTTCTCACTTTAATGATCTCAAAATAAAAAAGTAATGGAGGACATTCCGTGGAGAGCTTCACAAATCTTTGCTGATATTCAGGTGTTTTCCTATCTTTAGATCACTTCACGCTTTCAGAATCTGAGCATCTCGTGGACCGATTGGTTGCACGCCCCCTTGTTGCGAGCTGCATAAGGAATGGGTTAAGAGCTGGTTGCTTAGGGTTGTTGCTTTCCTGCTATTCTCTTCTCTCCTAGGCGTTCTTCCTGCAGGCTTCAGTGCAGGTTGCGTTTCGCTTCATTTGGAATAGGGTCCATGCTCTGTTTTCATTTCATTTTTCTGTACTCGAGTTCTTCGCCTCACCTTCTCTCATGGTCTCACTAACGAACTCAACTCTTGTTCTTTTCTTCGTTTCCAATATATCCTTTCGCGACAGTTCAAAAAAAAAAATACTCTCTCCGTCCGCAAAAGATTGCAACATTTGTTTCGACACACTACGTGGGGAATACAAGCCTAACTGCGGCCCTTACTGCGGTTTGGGCTGCAGTAAGCCCATTTGCACAGTAAATGGTGCAGTTGCTGGTGCAGTAGGGCCGCAACAAACTTTTTTTTAGGGTTTAAACTCCCCTTTATGTTCATCTCCGCTGCACAATTCTCCTTCAACCTTCTTTCTTCTTCTCCTTTCTTTCTCCACCATTCTTCTTCATCCTAATTTCTTTCTCCGTTCTTCCTCTTGTTCCTCTTGTTCTTCTTCTTCTTCTTCTTCTATGTTTTCTTCTTCTTCTTCGCCGTTGCTCAACCATCGCTGCTCCACCACCACCACCGCACCGCCAATGCCGCCGCATCTTGGTCACCATTCATCCGAAATTTGGGTTTTTCTGGAATTGTGGATGAATCCGGATGAATATATTCATCCTGATTCATCCACTTTTTTAAATAAACAATCTTTCTACTGCGGCCATACCCGCAATGAGGGGCAAAACTGCAATCATTTTTACTGCGGTATCTACTACGGCCCATCCCTCTACTGCGTGGTAGGCCGCTGTAGAGCTCGTTTCCTCGACGTAGTGACAGTTTCACAGTATTTAATCTATGATTTTTTTCCATGACTGTGTTGATATTGAAAATCAATTTTTTCACCCGAGTATCATAATTTGAAATATAAATTTTCTAAATATACTTTTTATGAATTTTTTTTCCCAATGTTTATCTTTGTTAAAAATTGAGTCAAACATTAAATTTTGAAACAGAAAAGTCAAACGCTACAATTTTTTTGTGGAAGGAGGGAGTATTTGAAGTATTTCTTTGGTTTACTAAAAGGGATGGGGACCAATACAAGAAAGTGAATGTTTGTACCTTAGAAAGTATAGCAGTATTGCACCCATGGAAAAAGTGGTTGTTTTTTCTTTTTCTGCCTTTCTTGTTTTAATTAATAGAGCAGTAAGTTTTTTTATTGGGGTTTTAAGGTGGGGCGGTTAAGCTGTCAGCTGTCTTATCATTCGGAGGAGTCAATCAATCAAAATCAAATCCACTACAACACTACTACTACTACTCAAGTCTCATCATCATCATCTTTCTCTTCACTTTGCTTTCTCTGTTTCGTTTTCCTTAACCAAGATTCGTTTTCCTTAACCAAGAAAAGGAAACAGCTGCTTGGACCTGGATTGGAGCTACCTATACACCTACAACAACAACAACAAACATGTCTTCTTCTTCTTCTTCAACATCTCTTTCCGTTGACCCTTATCACTTCAGTGCAGCTGCTGCTGCTGCCTCATCCTGCGACCAGCTCTGCTACGTCCACTGCTACATATGCGACACCGTCCTCGCCGTCAGCGTCCCCGCCTCCAGCCTTTTCAACACGGTCACCGTCCGGTGCGGCCACTGCACCAACCTCTTGCCTGTCAACATGAGGGGCTTGCTGCTTCCTAACCACTTTCAGCTTGCTCTCACCTCCCCACATCATAATAACGGCCTCAATCGTCTGGTAATCTTAAACTTTATAAACCCTAATTCGATACAGTATGCATCATATATAAATTGTTTGATATCATGCTAGCTCTTCACTCTTGCTTAATTGATGATTAATTATGCTCATCAGGAGGAAATGCCAAACCCTAGGCCCGACCTGACGATGAACCAGCCTGCAGTGAGTGCGGGTGCCGGCGGCAGCTTCTCGACGGCGCCGGCTACTATTGGACTGGTTGACTGTCACCTTCCGAGGCCTCCCTTCCTCAACCGAAGTACGTGACCCTCATCTATAAACCCTAGCTAGCTAGCTTGGTTCTTAAATCAATCTGATTAATTTATTTCTCTCTAAACCTAACCGCTATATTAGGAATGGGACAATGAGTGCAAAAGCTGTAAAAGAATCCTTTCTTTTACAGCAATCAATTAATTGCCTGACGCCAATGTCGAAAGTACAAGCTAGCTACATGAATCAACAAAAGAAATTTAAGTTTATGTAATAAGAGTGCATATATATAATACTTACGATGATGATTATGGAGTAATTATTAGGGTAATTAAAATGGAAGTCCAACAAAACTTAAACTGGGATCAGTTTGTTGCATGCGTATAGAAGAACACAATCGTGCGTTTGTTCTGCCAGCCTTACGATGATGATTATTATTGTTTAATTTGGTCCAAAAAAACTTAAACTGGGATCAGTTTGTTGCATACTTACGATGATGATTATTATTGTTTAATTTGGTGTGTCGTACGTGGTGTTTAATTACTTTGTGAGCATGCAGCAGCTACGGAGAAGAGACAAAGAATACCTTCTGCATACAACCGTTTCATCAAGTGAGTACAAACTATATATATATATATATATATATATATATATATATATATATATATATATATATATATATATATATATATATAGCTTGCATTTATATTTACGTGTACATTAAGAGAAGATTTTCTATTCCAAATTAATTTTGTTTGTAAATATTTGGTTGTATAACTAGTTATTTCAGAATGGAAAACCTTAGGGTATCTGTTTAGTTGATAAATTTTTCATTTGAAATTTCCTTTGTAGTAAAAGTTTGGATCTATAGCTAGTTATTTAGTGATGGAAAATATTGTTTTCCAATTTGAAGAACTCTAGATGGAGAACTTCAAAACAAAGTTCTCCAAATTAATACTAAAGTTCTACAAAATTTGAGAAACATTGTTTTCCATCTTAAATAAGTAGTCATACATCCAAATATTTACAAATGATATTTGAAATATATAATTTCTCTAACTAAACGGACCCTTATTTTTTGAATTTTGGAAACTCTGGTAATCATTATCTACACGTCCAAACTTGTACAAAAACTGGAATGAAAATTTTTGGGGTCATCAACTTCTCATGAAAAAACAGTATCATATGGATGAGTATAATACTCCACCATATATATCTCAGAACAGAGAAAACAAACCAGTTTGGGTGCTATCCAATCGGCATAGCACAAGAGCCCTTCTATTTATAATAAGGCTTTAACTAACCTAAGTAGCAATCCAAACTCTATTAGGAGTAGGAATATTACATCTGATGAAAGTAAATAACTTGAACTAATAGAAGACATAAACGAATTAGAATTCTAGTCTAATAAGAACTACTGTAGTAATAGAAAACTAGTAGACTACTCTTCTGACTTGTCGAGCAAGGCTTTGCTTGATAAACACGTCCGCACACACGTCCGCACACACGTCTGCACACACGTCCGCACACACGTCCGCACACACGTCCGCACACACGTCCGCACACCCAACACTGCCTCCCCTTAAACTAACTTCATGCTGCAGTTAGTTTATCTCTGAGACTGATCTCATTCCAAGCAGGTTTCTCAATTTCACAAAAGCTTCAAGTCTGAGGGGTTTGGTCATCAGATCAGCTACTTGATCATTGCTGCTACAGTGCTTCAGAACTACTCTTCCTTCTTTGGACAGATCTCTCAAAAATGATATCCGACGTCTATGTGTTTCTTTGCGGCCATGAAGTACGAGGTTCTTTGAGAGCTTGATGGTAGAGTGTTGTCACACATCATGGTGATACATTCTTCAACTTTGCCTCCAATTTCTGCCATAATTCTTTGAGTCCACAAAACTTGACAAGCACAGACTGTTGCAGCTATAAATTCAGCCTCAGTTGTGGACAAGGTTACTATTGGTTGTTTCTTAGATGACCATGCTACTGCTCCTGCATTGAGGATGAACACATACCCACTGGTACTCTTTCGATCCTCCAAGTCACCAGCATAATCACTGTCTGTGAAAACAGACATACTCTCCTGGTCTTGCTTCTGATAATGAATGCCAAAGTCAGATGTTCCTTTCAAATATCTGAGCACTCTTTTGGCTATTCCTAGATGTAATTCGGTGGGTTGGGACATGTATCTACTCAGCAAGCGGGTAACATACATCAAATGCAGTGCAGTGGCCGTGAGATACATCAAGCTTCCTATTAATTGTTTAAAGTACCTGTCATCAACAGCTTTACCGCCTGAGTCTCTGTGAACTTTGCAACCTGGAACAATTGGATTTTTGACTTCATTGCAATCCAACATCCCAAACCTTTTCAAAACCTCCCAAGCATACTTCTTTTGGCAAATAGCTATTCCTTCTTTATGCTGTAACACTTCTATTCCGAGAAAGAAATGCATCTTTCCTAAGTCTGTCATGTCAAACTCTTGTTGCATTGACTCTTTGAATTCTCTTAACAACCCTTCATCATCACTTGTATAAATGAGGTCATCAACATAAACACTGACAATGATGATTTTCTCTTTCAGGTCTCCTTTTGTGAAGAGGGTTTGTTCACTTTCACACCTTTTGAATCCTTCTTTCAAGAAATAAGCCTCACCGACTAAACCAGGCCACAGGTGCTGTTTAAGACCATATAAGGCCTTATTCAATTTGTACACTAGGTGTTCCTTTCCTTTCTTCTCATAACCTTGAGGTTGTTCCACATATACATCCTCTTCAAGGTCTCCATGTAAAAATGCGACTTCACGTCTAGTTGCATGATAACCCATCCTTTTTGTGCTGCTGTTGCTATGATCATTCTAACAGTATCAAGCCGAGCAACAGGAGCAAATACTTCTGTATAATCAACACCATACTTCTGACTATACCCCTTTGCCACAAGCCTAGCTTTGTGTTTATCAATCTTCCCATGCTCATCAAACTTTGTTTTATAAATCCATTTCACTCCAATGGTTTTAGTTCCTGCTGGTAGTTCTGTTAAGAACCATGTATTATTTCTCTCAATGGAAGACATCTCACTGTCCATTGCTCTCTTCCAATCCTGACTTCTTGCTGCGTCTTCATAGTATATAGGATCTGCATTAGGTGATACAAAGAATCTGCAATGCTACTAAAGCCATGAAATTTGTTTGTTCTGCTGCTTCATAATCCTGAAACCAGGCTGGTCGAGCTTTCACCCTACCAGATCTTCTAAGTGTCTGTTCTGCTGCTTCAGCTGGTGTTTCTTCACCATCTTCTGCCTCCCCTTCACCTGGTAACTCTTCTTCTTTCTCTTCATTATCTTCTTCCTCATTCCAGTCCAAATCAACTATTATTTGGTTCTTAAATGTTTCATCCCAGTCCCAACATTTTTCTTCTTCAAAGATTACATCTTTACGATGATGATCTTACGTGTAACAGATTAAATAATCTGTATCCTTTAGACTCCTCACTCATTCCCACAAATATGCACAAAACACTCTTATTATCCGGCTTAGTACGTTTAGCGTCGGGAATATGGACATGAGCCAAAGATCCAAAATCTTGAAATGTTCTACTGATGGCTTCACCCCACTCCAAGCTTCTTGTGGAGTGATATGTTGAAGTGCAGAGGTAGGAGATCTGTTTAGGATGTAGAAGGCCGGGTTTCTTTGCTTCAGCCCAAAGCATTTTGGGCATTTTCTTATCGATGAGCATGGACCTTACCATGTTCATGACTGTTCTGTTCTTTCTCTCACCACCCCATTATCTTTGAGGAGTGTATGGGGTGGTCAATTGTCTCTTGATCCCCTGTTCTTTGCAGAAATTATCAAAATCTTTTGAGGTGAATTCACCTCCCCTATCAGTTCTCAGGCATTTAATAGACAAGTTTGTTTCCTTTTCAACCTGTCTTTTGAATGTCTTAAAATACTCCAAGGCTTCAGATTTTTGACCCAATAAGAACATCCACCCTCTCCTACTATAATCATCAATTAGACAGAAAATGTACCTCTTTCCACTGATGGAATCTGGTGAAATAGGGCCACAAATATCTGCGTGCAGCAGTTCAAGCTTGTGTTCAGCTCTCCAAGTGCTTCTCTTCGGCATGACATCTCTGTGTTGTTTTCCCTCCATGCAGCTACTACAGACTTCATTTTCATTTGGAATCATGGGAAGGCCATGAACCATTGAATTTCTTTGGA
This sequence comes from Stellera chamaejasme, assembly GCA_024586325.1. NCBI lineage: Eukaryota > Viridiplantae > Streptophyta > Magnoliopsida > Malvales > Thymelaeaceae > Stellera > Stellera chamaejasme. The sequence continues at coordinate 2,180,856 of CM044982.1, read as the reverse complement.
GCGTCCTTAGGCCGGAATAACTTAAATGTCCAAACCTCCTATGCCAGGTGCAAGGAGTTGCATGAGACTTTGTCTGTAGACAGTTATCAGTTTCTGTCCTTATGATGAACATCCTGTTGCTGCTCATCTTAGTTTCCAGAATTGGTCCTTTCTCTGGATGAAAAATCTTACAATATCCTTGTTGTATTAAGATTGACAACCCCTTTTCTTGTAATTGTCCCATACTCAAGAGATTGTTTTTGAGGTCTGGGACATAGTAAACTTCATTAAGGGCATACTTCACTCCTCCTGAGTTTATCTTCACAATACCTTTTCCTGCTACACTCAATTTCTTTGTTGTTACCGAGCCTTACCGAATGGTTAAAAGACTCATCTAAACTTGTGAATTTGTGTTTTTCTCCACACATATGATTTGAACAGCCGAGTCTAAAACCATTCATTCCCACTGTCTTGAATCTCCTCATAAGCCATTAAAGCCATCTCCTCTTCTTCTATTTCTTCTGCAGTCCAATTTGATTGACACTCATACTGGTAGTGTCCTAGTTTATGACATTTGAAACATTCTACTGTGGCTCGGTTGTTAAAGTTGTAATTTTGTCCTCTCCCACGTCCTCTTCCTCTGAATGTTCCTCTGTAAAATCCTCTCCCTCGACCTCTAAAAACACTTCTGTCATCCTGGCTTCTGCCACTGTTTCTGTCTTCTTGGATTCTCAATGCCTGATCTTCGACTTCACTTCTCTTGAACTTTTGTTCATGAACAAGAAGAGAGCTCGGAGTTCATCTACACTCATCTTGGTGTGTCTTTTGATTCTTCTATAGAACACACAATGTAGTTGAACTTTTCGGTGAGAGTTCTAAGAATTTTTCAACAATTTTCTCATCACTCATGTCTTCTCCCGATTTCTCATCTCGTTCGATATCGCATTACTCTCCCAAAGTAGTCTGTGATTGATTCACCAGTCTTCATCTCTAAGATTTCAAAACTCCTTCGAAGCCTTTGTAGCTGCACCTTCTTTACCCTTTCATTGCCTTGATATTTGATTTTCATCGAGTCCCATGCTTGCTTGGACGTATCCTTCGTGCTATGGTTCTTAGTACTTGCCTTGTCTATGCCTTGAAATAGATAATTTTTGCCTTGAAATCTTTGAGCTTCCTTTCATCAAATTCCTTCTTGTGCATCATTATCTGCTCCTTCCTTGGAGCCGCTATGCCTTCTTCAACAACACTCCGAAATCTTTTGACTTTAGGAGATTCTCCATGAGCATACTCCAATGCTCGTAGTCCCCATCAAACTCGGGAATCGCACTGTAAAGCCGCTTGAATCACTCATTCTCTTACTCTTGATTGTTTGCTCTGATACCAGATTGTGAACAGAGAAAACAAACCAGTTTGGGTGCTATCCAATCGGCATAGCACAAGAGCCCTTCTATTTATAATAAGGCTTTAACTAACCTAAGTAGCAATCCAAACTCTATTAGGAGTAGGAATATTACATCTGATGAAAGTAAATAACTTGAACTAATAGAAGACATAAACGAATTAGAATTCGGTCTAATAAGAACTACTGCGGTAATAGAAAACTAGTAGACTACTCCTCGACTTGTCGAGCAAGACAAGCAAGGCTTTGCTTGATAAACACGTCCGCACACACGTCCGCACACACGTCTGCACACACGTCCGCACACACGTCCGCACACACGTCCGCACACACGTCCGCACACCCAACAATATCACCCCAAGTTTTCTATTTTCTTTCTCTCAATCCTTTTGTGGAGATTAAGCTATAACGCTTTTTCAAAAATGATATGAAGTCTATAATCAATATGGAGGGAGACCATAATATACATGCAAGTAGAAATGACCTATTTATGCTTGGACAATTTTCTTAAAAGAAAAACGAAAACCAGGCCAGGTTGGACAAAGGAGGCGCGCACTCTCTCGATTTGCCATCCTAGGAAATTTGTTATGTTATACGTTTGAAAATTCTAACTAAAACGGATATGTTTGGTTTTACTGAAAAATTTTAAATCAACTATTATCCTAAACCTCTTTTGTAGATATATTTATAAAGTTACTTTGTCCTTAGGACATTTATAAATGTCTTGAGTTCAAGTCTCTGGTATCCCGAACGTCTCTCTACCATATATATATATATAAGAAAGTTACTTTTATCATACAAATGTATTTTACTTTATTAATTTAAAATGTTTAATACTCCTTAATTTTTGCATCTATCTAATGAATGAATTAATTAAAAAAACATGTTAAATTGATGAAAGTTTCTTATTGTAGGCATATGATATTGAGATGAGAAAGGCATGAGGAAAGTTAATTTTTGTCTTCTTAATTAACCCTATTGATTATACAATATTTGGTAAATCGTGGTTTTTGAATTAAACCTTCGGTTGATCAGAAAGTGTAAACTTCTAGGTTTGAGCTTGCAATTTGCTAAGCTTTAGGTTTTAACCTTCATTGATTAGGTTTGATTACAACCGAGAGCATATATATATGATTACATGATCAGTAGAGTCCTAGTTCTATTCTAACTTAACATCCGAATAGGCTAGAGTTGGAGATAAGTCTGTTACTTGGCGAAGAAGCCAAGTCAGACTCTAGCTCTTAAGGACTTCGAACAGAAGCTAGTCGCACAACTAGTCGCACAACTAGTCGCACAACTAGTCGCACAACTAGTCGCACAACTAGTCGCACAACTGGTCGCACAAATAAGGACCTTAGTTTCAACACCCCCCCTCAAGCTGGACTGTCAGTGAACAGCTTGGAGGTAAGGAACTGAAATTGCTCAGTACTCAATGCCTTTGTAAGGATATCAGCCAGTTGTTGTGTGGTTGAAACATGTCTGGTTTGAATCACACCAGCTTGGATCTTCTCTCTCACAAAGTGGCAGTCGATTTCAATATGTTTTGTCCTTTCGTGAAACACTGGATTGTTTGCAATGTGCAATGCTGCTTGGTTGTCACAGTGCAAGGCACTAGGCTGTAAATGAGGGAGAGATAGATCGGATAAAAGTCCTCTCAACCATATGAGCTCACTGGTAGCTGATGACATGGCTATGTATTCAGCCTCTGCCGAGGATCTGGACACGATTGGTTGCTTCTTGGATTTCCATGATAACAATGCTCCTCCCAATTTGGTAATGTATCCTGTAGTAGACCTCCTAGTGATTGGACAACTTGCCCGATCTGAATCACGAAGCCTTCCAAGGACGGGTTGCTTGCGGTAGGAAAGAATACACCCTTTCTTTGGGGTTCCTTTCGGATATACGAGCAGATGCATGGCTTGCTTTGAAGTGAGCTTGTTGGGGGTCATGCATGAACTGCTCGGTGATTCACGGTGTAGGTAATATCAGTGCAGTGATGGTGAGATAAATCAAACGCCAATCAATCTTCGTAGCTACGGATTAGAGTAGGGATCATTCTTTTCACCGCAAGGTGATGTTGCCGCAAGGGGATCAATCTTTGGTTTCTTGTTTGTCATACGGCTATCTTTTAGAATATCAAGGCAATATTTCCTTTGAGACAGAATATTCCAGTCCTTGATCTAGCAATCTCCATTCCCGAAAATACTTGATTTTCCCAATTCTTTAATGTAGAATGTGTCATGTAGATAGGTCTTCAATCTCGAATGAAGGTGCCACTATTCCTGCAACAATAATATCATCTACATAGACAAGTAGGGCTGTGTAGCTGATATCGATTTTGAATGTGAACAACGAATAATCTGACTTGGATTGCTTGAATCCAAATTGTAGCGATGCCTTTGAAAATTTCTCAAACCATCGCCTTGGAGCTTGTTTAAGTCCGTACAAGGACTTTTGAAGCTTGCATACCTGATTATCTTGACTTGTGTAACCTGGTGGTGGCTTCATGTAGAGTTCCTCCTGCAAGTCTCCTTGAAGGAAGGCATTTTCACATCTAGGTGATGCGGTTCCCGACTTTTGATGGCGTGACAAGCAAACATCGGCAGTTGTCATCTTTGCTACGGGAGCAAATGTTTCATGGAAATCTATCCCTTCCTTTTGGGTGAATCCCTTTGCAACAAGCCTAGCCTTGTACCTTTCTATAGTGCCATCGATCGTGCTTGATTTTAAACACCCATTTTGACCCAACAGCCTTCTTCCTGGGCAGAGGTGTAAGGGTCCATGTGTTGTTTAATTCGAGAGCCTTGATTTCTTCATTCATTGCATTGATCCAATTTGGATCAGCAAAGGCATCTTTTAGAGTTCTAGGCTCTCTGCTCTTGTCTATATTCACCATGAAGGCTTTGTGCTGTTCAGAAAACATTGCATGTGACATATAATTTGCAATATTATAGGACTTACCGGAGACAGATGTGGGAGCAACATGAGCAGTAGGTGTATTATCCTTCTTTGGGAGATCAACCACATAATCATTTAGGTAGGTTGGAGTTCTTCTCTCTCGAGCAGGTCTTGGTGGTTCAGGTACACTGTTGTCAGGTTGGTTATTGGCTTCATGGTCATGATTTTGGGAGTTTGGTTGGGTGGCTGGTTGGTTCGAGTAAGGGTTCATCACCATCATCACCGAGAGGAGGTTTTGATTAAGAGCAGGTCTTATCTCTGTGGTTTCGGTTTGTTGGAGAGGAAAATATGCTCAAAAGGTCACATCCCTAGAGATAACAGCTTTGTGATCTTCAAGGTCATATACTTTGTATCCTTTTTGTCCAAGGGATAGCCTATAAAAATGCATGGCTTTCCTCTACTCTCAAATTTATCTTTGATTCTTTGTTTATTATGGACATAGCACAAGCAACCAAAGACTTTTAGATGATCTAAGCTTGGGGTTTTTCCAAAGAGTTTTGATATGGTGAGGCCTTTTAGTTTGGTGGAGGGTGTGTGGTTTATAAGATAGGTGGCGATAAGGACACACTCCCCAGAATTTCTTTGGCAAACTAGCTTGAAATCGAGAGCCCTAGCTACCTCCAAAGAAGTGGCGATGCTTCCTCTCGGCTATCCCATTTCTTTGGGGTTTCAACACGAGGTTTGAAGGATAATTCCACAATTTTGAAGGAATTGGAAGAAAGCTCAGGAGACAAACTCTTTAGCATTGTCACTCTGACTTGGAGAATACTTTTGTTGAATTGGTTTCTTACCATGATGAAGAAATTTGAGAAATAGACACCAACCTCAGATTTATGTTTAAGCAAGTAAACCCAAGTGCATCTTGAAAAATCATCAACAATGGTAAAGAAGTAATGTGCTCAGAAAGAGATGGGGTCTTATATGGCCCCCATATGTCCAAATGAACTAGTTGAAAAGGTTCATCAAGACAAGTAGAGCTAGAAGGAAAAGGCTTCCTAGTTTGCTTTGCTCTTTGACATGAATCACGGGGCATGGCTGATCCTTTGGTGTTGGAATTTGAAATTTGCTGAAATTGAGAAAGTTTTGGTGAGAGGGATGACCTAAACGCATGTGCCACAGGTTTGGGACTTGATTGCAGGTAGTGGCTGCAGCATCATGTGTGTTGATTCCCTTCAAGAAGTATAATCCACCTAGCTGCTCACCCATCCCAATCATCTTCCTCGTGACTAGGTCCTGTAATACACAAAATGTTGGATAGAAAGTCACACAGCAGTTCATGTCCTTAGCAATTTGACTAACAGATAGTAGGTTACATTCAAAACTGGGAATGTATTGTACTTTGTTCAATCTCAAGGAAGAGGTCAATTCAATTTTTCCCATGGACTCCACTTTTAAGTTAGTCCCATTTGGAAGTAACACCTGTGGTGGTGCGATGAGGTTGATGCACGGCTCGAAAGGATTGATTTATTTGAGGTCATATGATTTGAAGCCCCACTATCAATAATCCAATTTGAAGAATTTATAGAGACTTTACCAGAGAAGTTTAGATTGTCACTTCCTTTGTGGGCAGCAAGCATTGACATCGATTGCTCACACCGAGCGCGATGAGGTTCGGAGATTTTGTGCCTTGTGATTCTGAGTAGCTTGTGCTTTTGCTGTGAATTTTTGCTGCTTTGGTCCAAGGTCTGTCCGTTTCATAGGTTTGGATTGAGGCACCCTATCCTTGGCCCACCAGTCTGGATATCCTTTCACCTCAAAGCAGTCATCAGTGTAGTGGCCAAGTTTGCCACAGTGATCACACTTACTTTTGGCCTTATTTGGGTCCTTGGTTTTCTTGAAGGGCTTTGCCATAAAGGCAGCAGATACTGTGTTTACATAGTTCATTAGTAGGCCTTGTTGTCTTTCTTCCTTGGTCACCCGAGCATAGGCCTTGTTGACATTTGGTAGGGGTTCCATGTTCGGGATTAGAGACCTAATTCCGTTGAAATTTTCATTAAGCCCCATCAAGAAGGTGCAACTTCTCTTCTTCTTTTTCTCGCTATTACCTCCTTGTATGCTTGACAGTGCGATTAGGAACATTGGAATAGGTATCCAATTCATCCCATAGTCCTTTAAGTTTGGTATGGTATTCGGTTCTTGTCATGTTGGCTTAATGACAAATGAATATCTCCTTCTTCAATTCATGAATTCTTGGTGCATTTCTTTGAGAAAATCTCTCTTGTAGGTCGATCCACATATCCCTAGCACTCTCGAAATATGCAACACTGTTATGCAATTCAGGTACTAGGGAGTTGAAGATCCAGGAGAGCACCATGGAATTGCAGGTGTCCCATGCAGAGAATTGATCTGAATTTTCTGCTGGTCTTTCGAGGGTTCCATTCACAAAACAGACCTTGTTCTTGGCCTTTAGAGCATTGAGGATGGCCCTTCTCCATGTTGGATAGTTGTCACCCTTGAGTAAACAGGTCACAAGAGTTGTGCTGGATTGTCCGAGGAATTAAGGTGGAAGAAGGTGGGAGTTTAGGGGTTCCAGCAGACAACCGAGCCACCGGTTGGTTCTTTGTCACCATTGAACGTATAGCCCTTCAGATCCGAGATGGCTCTGATACCATGTAAACTTCTAGGTTTGAGCTTGCAATTTGCTAAGCTTTAGGTTTTAACCTTCATTGATTCGGTTTGATTACAACCGAGAGCATATATATATGATTACATGATCAGTAGAGTCCTAGTTCTATTCTAACTCAACATCCGAATAGGCTAGAGTTGGAGATAAGTCTGTTACTTGGCGAAGAAGCCAAGTCGGACTCTAGCTCCTAAGGACTTCGACGAAGCTAGTCGCACAACTAGTCGCACAACTAGTCGCACAACTAGTCGCACAACTGGTCGCACAAATAAGGACCTTAGTTTCAACAGAAAGCTTATAAGACGTTTGTTGGAGAAGATTATAGCTAGTGATCAGTCGATAATTGTAGCTAGATTTGAAAGAATCAAGGACATGAATTAGTTAGTTACTATATAACACATAATTGTAATGCATACGCACTGCAGGGAGGAGATTCAACGGATCAAGGCAGAAAATCCTGATATAAGCCACAGGGAAGCCTTCAGCGCGGCTGCTAAGAATGTACGTAATTAGCTTAAACCCTGGTTTAATTAACTAATTTATACTCTGGTTTAATTAACTAATTTATTTTTGAAATTTGAATAATATATTATTGTTGTCGTGTTGCTGTCAGTGGGCCCACTTCCCACACATTCACTTTGGTCTAATGCCGGATCAAAGCTGCAGTACTGTGAAGAAGGCAGCAGCAGCAGCAGCAGCAAATATTGTTAATGGACGCCAGCAGCAGGTGATGACCACCATTCTAGCTCCTTTTCTTTACTTCTTTAATCTTCCCGTGGGTCCTCAGATTTCTAGTGCTAGGGGCTAAAAGAAAAATTAGGATGGCTGTCAAAATTGTATATATAATTTTTTTTTTAAAAAAATATGTATGATCAGGATCAGAGATTTTTAAAATTGGTGGATATTATTTTATCAACTTTAAAATTTTTACAACATTTTAATTTGGTAAGCCAGAAAATTTTGACTTTCCAAATCATCTTTTCCAAATCATCTCCCAAACCAAGCAGAAGAAAAAGTGCTTGATGACTACAGTCCTAGCTCCTTTTCTTTACTTCTTTAAACAGTTGAGCAGTCCATCTTCCAAATCATATTTTCCCTGATTAATTACTACGAGTACTTTAAATTTCGTTCTTTTTTTTTTGTTTTCTCCTCAAAAGAAGAAAAAGTGATGAATCAAACCAAGCGTACGTACGTACTACTCATGTTAATGAGCTGATCCATGATCATTTTGTACGTACCTACGAAGTTATATATAAAAGGCTAGCTAATAGTATTAATCAAGCATGCATGCATGCAATGCATGGATGAATATTCCATATATTACTAATAATTAATCCACTTAATTGCTTTTGCAGGAAACTAATAATGGAGATCAGGGTCGCACTAATAATAGTACTACGTACTGTGATGATAGATGGCTTTAACTTGGCTTCAGCTGCCTACAGCTACCTAAATTAATAATTAATTATTTCCGGCCGCTAGCTCTCTAAATAATATATCTCCTCTTAATTAATTTGTAATTTGGACTGCAACTATACCTAGCTAGCTAGTTCCAACACCCCTATCAAAATGTTATGATCGATCAGCTGTTGTTGTTGCTGCTGCATTATTAATTCTAACATTATTACAATTCGATCGATCACTTGTTGTTCCATTATTAATTAGCCAGGGTTAAGCTTATATATTAATCCAGTGAGTCGATTCATGCATCAGGATGATATATATGTATGCATGCATGATTATGATCATGAGGATCGAACGACTACGTAATGGTTGTCCTGAATAAATTCAATAAAAGGAAAAAATGACTGGCGGGTGGGCGTGCGTGCGTACAAATTAATTTTGAAGAAGTTGACGATGATGAGCGGTGGTGGTGGTGGTGCTAGTGGTGGTTTCTTCTGGGGTTGTAAACGCGGATGTCTGCGGCGTTCATGTGCCATACGTTGAGCGATGCCTTGACCGCGGTGTCGGTGGCGTTGTTGAACACCAGAATCCTGGCCGCTCCCAACACCGCCCTTGTTGGGTACACTCGAGATGTTATACATGTCCTCCCACCTTGTGCGAAGCTTTCTACGATTGTATGATCAACCTGCATATATGCATGCACCAATAATCATCCATCCATCCATCATATAATTAATTATCTAAAAAAATTAATGATCTGATAAATCGATGTAGCTATACTCACAATTACTCGCATCGACCAGTTTTCGTCGTCCATAACCGGAACGAAATTCCCATAGATGTCTTTCTTAACATCTGCCGCCAATGATGACCTTGTATGGTCTGAGCAAAAAAATGTCTTGAGCTTCCCACCTTCTCCTTTGGCTATGTAGAAATAGATTGGAGTCTGCTCCCTCCGCCGCTTGTCCGCCAGTACCACCACCCCGAACGGCCCCAATGCACCGCGTCTCCCCGCTCCACCACCCGAGCTGCACCTGAACTTCTCCTTCGTTTCTGCAGCTGCCTTCTCCACTGCCCCGCCTTCTACCTCAAACACTGCTTCAATGTCCAGCTGCACACACACACATACATTAATTAAACATCGATCATTAATTTCCTTGCCAAACAAGTAACAGAATTAACGAAAGAAAAAACACAACACAAATTAACCTGTGTGGCCGGGCTGACATCAAGTGCCTCCGTAGATCCTGGATGGAGCTCTATGTCTTTGAATTCCAGTTTCTCCATTCTCAAGCTCTCCACTTCCTTCACCGGCCATTGCAACAGATTGCTCTTTGTCTTCCGATCAAGCACAACTGTTCTTGGTAAACCCTACACAACACAACACAACACAACACCAATGAAATGTCAATTCTCCTTCCTATAATGGGCTAAAAACGTTGGGCTTGGGTGGTGGGCTCACCTGAAGAGAGGCCCAACCCTTTTTAATATCCGCAGCTTCACTGTCAGATTCTCCAATCCAACTCCACAGGATCCTCCTCTGTGTTTTGGGATCATAAAAGGACTTGGAAGCATAATACACACCATAGTCGTATCTAATCCCAATCCCAACATCAATCTGAGGGATATCAGGGATCCAGGTGTCATTCTTCTCAAAGTAAGACCCAAGGGCATAATAGTCATGTCGGGTGTCATCTAGGCTAGCCTTCACGACGTGTTTGACATCAGGGCCATTAACAGAAGTGTCGAGCCCAACATCCTCGCTGGTGGACACAGGGTAGAAGTCCACACACTCCCACATTCCGGTTGTGGGCACGCCATGCAGAATCCCGTCGAGTCGATCATAGCTCTTGAAATCGGTCGTCTCGTACACAAACGCTATGCCCGTTCTGTTCACTTTAGACCCGATGGTGATCCGCCACTTTCCGTTGGAGGCCTGCCATGCCGTCGTGGGGTCGCGGAAGTCCTTGTCGTCGATGCCCGGTGGAGGGTACAGAATCGGGTTGCCGGAGTACTTGGCCCATTCCAAGAGGAGTGGGTCTGATAGGTCCACTGGGTAGGCTAGGTTTTGGACCTGGACCGACTCGTTGGTGGACCCGGTGTAGAGCATTACGATCTCGCCGGTGGGTAGAACGGTGGCTGACCCGCTCCAAACGCCACGAGCGTCGTACCATTGGTCGGAGATCATGGCGAGAGGGAGGTGGAGCCAGTTGATGAGGTCTCTTGAAACTGCGTGACCCCAAACTATAGGAGAACCCCACACTGCAGCGGACGGGTAATATTGGTAGAAGAAGTGGTACCATCCATTGTAGTACAAAGGTCCTATATACACACACACACACATATCATCATAAGCCAATAAGCTTTAATAAATTCCAAGAACATGTAGAAAGAAACTTAAATACTAGTACTATCGTGTGATAATGTGAGCAACATATTACCATTTGGATCTGTTGATGCGTGTGGTCCACGTCAATGTAAAAGAAGTTAATTAGAAGAAGAGATCAGTATAGATTAAGATGGCAATTAAGAATTAACACGAGCAATTAAAAAAAGGAAGAAAGTAAAGATGGAAACCGTTCATCCAGTTGTTCTCAGGCTGGAAATGGAAGGAGGTTCTCTCCCACGCCAAGACACTGTTGTTCCAAGTACACACGGGCAAGTCGCCGGCGAGAAGCAAGTTTGCCTTCTCGGACACGCCATCCGCTGGACCCCTCGAGAAGGCCCGTAAATCGGCCGGCTTGGTCGACGGAGTCGTTAAGCAATCAATATCGTCGTCGCCGGAGTCGTCGGAGCCACCGCCGGTGAACTTTCTGAAGCCGAGGAAGACGAGGACCAAGCCACAGACGAAGAGGGCTGCGACGAAGACGCGGTGGCAGGTACGGGAGGGACGGCGGGAGGCGGCGTCGGAGTCTTCGCCGGAGTCGGGGAGTTGAGCGTAGCGGCCGGGATTGGTTGTCCCCGGATGAAATGGATCTTGTTCGACCATAACTGCATGTATAATAGTTAAGAAATGAATGGGTTTAGTTAATAATTTGTTGTTTTCGGAATTAAGAAAGAAAGTAGTAGAAGTGTTAGAGTGGTATATATGTTGGTGGACATTATGAGGGAGGGAGAGTGAGATTGTAATGGCGATATTAAAGAGGTGGTAGTAGAACAAAATGTGGGTGCATGTTCCTATTCTACCTGCGAATCGAGGAATGTGGAAATGGAATTTTGGTTAAGCCACAAAAACAGAGCTTTTCTACTTTCTAAGACGAAATCAAAATCTCTACCTCTTTTTTTTCCTAATAATGTTATTTAGCATCCGGGTGAATTTTTACCCACTTAAAGTTTGGAAAATTAGAAGTGGATATGTAATTATTCAGTTAGTTGGACTTGGGTTTCCAAATTACCTTATAACTGAGTTATTAACTTAACTATTTGAACTAGTAGGTGAAATATCACCTAAGTGATGATTAAAAGGGTTGTTTTTTTTGTTCGCTCGCCAACGGATACTGAAAATTTCCGCTATGTTTTATGTATATTGCAAGTGCTTGCTAGCTTAATTAAGGTGCAATTCACATCTACGTACTTTCTTGTAAAATAACCACATATTAGTATTTCATTTGTCACGTTCAATTTATCAAATTTTCTATACATTTTATGGAAGGAAATGGACAACCAGCAGCATGGAAAGAAGGGATAATTATCGTAATATTGGTATTCCATGTTCCAGACATTCCATAAGGTACTTATGTACTAAAACATTATTCTAACCCAAAATTATTTTTTAAAAACTTTGGGTGAGAACAAGAACTATGTCTAAACCATGTGCATAAACTTTAACAATGTATACAGGTGAACTACAGTGAAATTTTGAAGTAGACATCTTACCCCTTTGCTACTTTATATAGCGCTGATCAGAAAATCTTTTAAATCATACTCCATTCACCCCTGCCCCGCAGGAAAAAGATAAAAGAAAGTGTCAAGAACGAACGAAATCCAGACACATGATTGAAACACACACCCAGAGATTCAACGTCGAGTTACAATCATAAATCATCATCCACTTTGCATGAAGCATGTACGAGAACTAGCAGCAGCAACAACAACAACAGCAGCCTCTAGGCGGAACATGAACTACAGTGAGATCCCGGAGAAGTGCTGTAACTTGCAAGTTCAGTTGTACTTTTATTGTATATACCCAGAAAGCATACGTACGTCCATTGATCAGCAGACCAGAAACAACTTCATACATTTGGAGGTGGCCAGATTTTCCCCAACAATTCCTCCACCCGCTTTGCTTGACGAACATATCCATCCAGCCCGCCACTCAGAAGCTCCACGGATGCTGGACCCATGGCTGATGCCAACCCTACTTGGTCCCACTTTGCCACCTGAAAGTAGACAATGTATACATTCGGTCACCACTCACCAAGCTGTTCCGTGTTCATTTAAGGTTGACATAATTCATGTCAGTTTCAGGTGGGCCTGATGATCATTAAGGTAGAAGGGAATGAGTTCTACGGGTGAGCAAGTGGAATATGATATGGCAAGTACAGATCATACATACCAAACAAAGATTAGCTAGCTTGCACCTCACTCTAAATTAGGGAGTATAAAAGAAGAATTGGGTCATCTTTTGTTTCTCTTGAATTACATGTGAAAATCAGTTAAACCATATTACATAAAGATACCTAAACTATTGTGCCTGGGATCATCATCTTTCTGTCTACCTTGAAGGACTCGCCACTGCATCCTTCAAGTTTATAGCCCTCTTTTTTTTTGGAAGTACTCATGTACATTAAAGTGGTACTTTACATGCTAGAGCTGATTTGGCTCCCTTTAAGAGCATTAAAATGAAAGATTTTTCAAATGACTGTAAGATGGCAGTTTCTGTGAACTTTTGGTGCACTATTTTAATGGAACCACATAATCCCACCTCAATCTTTTCAATAAAGCTCATTTAAACCAGATCTAAACCCCCAGAAATTGGCCTTTTCGTCTTAGGTAGATAGGAATTCAAAGAAACAGAAAAGATCATCACTCAGGCCAGAGAAGAAATCATGTTAGGATTTAACAAACCACCACAAGAGTTATGACAGGAAAATGAGAGACATGAAACTGCTTCATCACTCATACAAACGATCGTCAACCTTGACCCCTCAACCAAAATCTCAGGAGCTGGAATCTCATTATTGTCATAGTGCCTGCTAAGGTGGCACTAAAAAAGGTATAATTATATTCTCTGCCCCTTAACTGTTATACATCTTGGATAAAGTGACTTTTCGGTTCTGTTACCTGTTGGTTCTATGTTGATAATAGTTGCATCTTTTGCAACTAATAGTGAAATGACACAAGGACATGACAGAGAACAAACCTCTTCAGCAGTAAAGCTGTACTTGGCAGCAGAAGCTGGGGAAAGCCTCCTAACAAAAGAATACTTCTCCTCAGGAGCAGTAACAGTTTCTTTAAGGGATTGCAGTACCTTCAGTGGTGCTATAATGTAGTCAACCCTGAAAAACAGTCGAGCAAGTGCCACATAATTACATCTTAGGTGACATTTGGAAGAGTGCTGAGTAGCATCATCAAATGATCATATTAATACCCCAGCAAACTGAACAAATCCTGTTTGTTCCGAACCGCTGCTGCCATCAGCTTTGACTTATGACCATATTTATGGATGTAGTTATACACCTTTGTAACCTGCAGTGAACAGTTTCCAGATCAATTTTCATAATTGGCTCGGTGAACTATACTTCAGGGCAGATCAAAAGATCCAGGACAAATGGGGTAAGTATGAGTTTGGGTTAATGGTGTAGGATGCATGAGTTTATTCAAACAGCAAATGTATGTTGTGTAATGGTTAAGGATGCAGAATTACACAGAAGCCTGAAAAGGATAAGAACTGTTAGAACATAAACTGTTTAAACTAACCAAAGCCAAGCCTGGGTCCTCTCCTCTTGACACAGCAGCATCAATCTCAGGGTCACCAGAGTGATTGCGAGCCCAGTCCTGTACAATAATGTCAGGGCTTATATGAGTTCACAATGGCATGTTAGCAAATGACTTGTCAAAACTTTTTAAAATTACCCTAATACGTCCAGCAAAAATTTGAATGACAGATGCACCAGCTTGTGCTGCAGCAGCGGCTTGAGCAAAGCTGAAGGAATACCAAAAACTTATCAATTCAATAATACAATAACAGAAAAAAGTTCATTCAGTTATAAATTCTTCTGTTTTTTGGCCTATTACATGTGTATAAGCTTAATTAATCAGGTCATTCTAATCAACATAGGGATAAGCTCATTTACTCAGGTATGCATGATCAGCATCATCACCTGCTTAATTAGATACCTGTAAACGAAAGTCAAATGTGTCTGTATGCCCTCGGATTCTAAAAATCTCGCAGCTTCTATACCCTGCGCATAGAACGAATCAAGTGACAGGAAGAAACATTAGCAATCTTTTATCAGACTTTTTCTTTTTGAAAAAAACAAAAATTGCATTGCTGCTTTTGGATGTAGCCAAGACATGCCAAAAAGTATAGATTTATGAAAGCAACAACCATTCAGGTACCCACTTGCCAGGTTGCAGGTATTTTGAACAACAATCGCTCAGGAGGAACATCAACTTCACTGTATAACTTCAACAAGTCATGGACCTGCAAATATTCAACATTTTTCTAACTTAAAAACTTAATATAAAATTATAATGATGAACCAAATTATACTTCAGGTCCACTGTTCTAATACCCACAAAAATAATTATAAGGATAGGGACTCTGTAAAGAGAATTGCAGATCAGAAAGACAAAAACCGAATACCTTCCTAATGATCCCATGTGTATCATAAGCAACACGTGCATCCACTTCAGTTGACACTCGGCCAGGAACTAGTTTTGCCATTTCTCCACCAACATTAACTAAGGCCTGCAGTTCAGGGACAAAGCATCAGAGATATCTGATCACAATTCTACACCTTTTTTGGTTCCTTCTTACACATAATCGAACTAAGTCTAATTGAATTCTCATTTCTCATGTGCAAGTACAAGAAGAGTGACCTTGTTAAAGAAGCAGGACAATCTCAATTCAGGGTTGTCAATACCCGAACATGTTGAATCAGCAAGAGCCATATCCACCGCATTCTGGCCCAGAATTTAAAAACATGTAAAGTATGCCATCACAGCTCAAAACGCAAAGCATCTCCGCATCGATCTACTTCAAAATGGAAACTTACTCTAAAAATGGTATCAGGAAGCCCACATATACCCAAAAGAAGTGCAGAGCTAACAGTAGCAGCAGTTGGAGGAAACCTATCATTTCAAGAGCGCAATTCATTGTCTTATTAACATCACTTTTCATTGATTCATTGCCAATTTGATTCCAAGGAAAAACAAAAAGACGCAAGGGTGAAATAATAGCTTCGCGCAGAAAAACTAAAAACATTGATTGCCAAAAAAAGAACAAAAGGGTAAACATTGGAGGATAACTGTCCTGTCTGTCCAAATACCGAAATTTAAAAATGATGTTTGAAACTGAAGAAGAAAGATTCAAGCATTACTTCTCGAAGTCATCGAAGATGACTGTGTCAGGCACAATCTCGCTAAATGCAGAGACAGCATCCAATTCCGTGCTCAACCCTGAATTCCAGAAACACAGACAACTAATCCAGGAACAAGCTGAAACGTAGAAGCTTCTCAAGGAGATTTGCAGAGAAAAGTACCGGTATCGAGAGAAGAAGAGAAACCGCCAGAAGCCCGAATCGACGTGAAGGAGCGTTTGTGGAGCTTCAAGACGGAAGCGGAGCCATTCGAAAACCTCAAAGTCGATAGCTTTGGTAAGGAAAAGGAAGAAGGAGAGTGGGAAACAAGCAGAGCAGTTGAGGGCGGAGCTTGCAAGGCGATCGACATTTTCGTATACGAAAGGAGCAAGACAATTGAAGTGAATAACTGAGTGAGCAGCTCGTCATGTACCTTTGCTCCTTTTTATTTTAAGGCACGCACGCACGACACGACACGAGTCTCGCTCTCGCTCGCCGGCCCAGCTGAGCCGCCTGAAATATAGTAGAAGAAACAGTCATTCCTCATTTGCTATTTTCAATTTTACCCCACTGCATTGCATTGTAAAAGAGAAAATTTGTATCACCCAACAGTATATAAACAGTAATTTCCTTTTCCCTCCTAAATTTGGCTTCTTTTCCATACCCGTCCGTTTCTGCAAAGCTACCTGAACCGCCGAGAAAACTCAGAGCAAGAAAGTGACGGAGAAGCAGTTGAGCGGCGAAGGACGGAAACCATGCGACTCTCTCTCTTCTCTCGCAAGACACGGCCTTTCAAAGACTTCTACGCCGACTGGTTCACCGCCCTGCTCGACCTCCTCCGCCGTCCTCACCCACACCGGCGCGACCTCCTCCTCAACCACCTCATCGCCTACTACGACGCCCTCGACGACGCCGCCACCCATGACGTCGCGCAGGTCCTCTACCCTTCTTCCTGGCGCAACTCCCTCGAAATTCCCTTTCTCTTCTTCGGCGACCTCCACCCTTACCTCTTCACCCAATTCCTCCGATCCCTCATCAAACAAGCCAACGACGCCTGCGACGGAAGCAAAACCCCCGTCATGACTCCTTACCATTTTGCCTTTCTTGACCCGAGCGAGGAGTTCATGTCCCGAGTCGGCCAAATCGAGGCGGGGATGAGGCTGCTGCTACCGCCTCTGGTTTCACGGGCGAGGAACGCGCAGGCGGCATTCGCCGCCAGGATCGGGGAGCAGTGGGACGGGCGCATGCGCGACGGAGGGAAATCGGTGCTGGAGTCCGCTGTGAAGGAAGAGACGGAGGAGTTGGTGAGCGCCTTCTTGGATGTGAATCGGCTTCGGAAGAGCGTGATCACGGAGATCGCCGGCGCTACTGATATTTACCAGGGCACTCTGTTTCTTGAAGGTTTGGCTCACTTTCTTGTAGGGTTTAAAGAACCCTCTTTGGTCGCCGAGTTTGAAAGCTGCAAGTTGCCCGTCGCAAGTTGAGTCGTTTTTTGTTTCTGGTTTTCAATTTCTAGATCCGCTCACTGTCTTGTTCATCAATGAGAGTTACTCAGTTTTTTGCCAAGTACAGCATTGTTCATTTTTCAGTTGCTGCAACAAGATGATTTTATCAGGGGAAAAAAAAGTTCTGATTTTGGCCACTGAATTTGATGAGTAATGTTTACAGTGCTGATACTTTTAGGTAGTACAACTACAGAGGAGTTGGAACAAATGATTAGAACATACAGGAAAGGAAAGAACATAAATTTATTCTGAGTGCATAAATGACAAGAAACAAAACCGGAAAAAAGAGGAGAAAAAAAAAGGAAATCTGAACATGAACGGAAGGTGATATATGGCTGGAGATTGTGCAGATGAAGGCTCCTTATCTGGATCATGAATGAAGCATGAGGGAGTAAGATCCAAGAACCAATCTTCATATGATGTCCATAAGCCCTCTGTTACTAATTAACAGCAAAAACGCAGGATTTCATCCCCATCTTACAATAGCCGAACCCCAAGTCAGACCTGCACCGAATCCAGCAGTCGCAATCGTGTGGCCTGGTTTTACTTTCCCGCTTCTAACAGCTTCATCCAGTGCTAATGGGATGGATGCAGCACTGGTGTTGCCGTAATTCGCCAAGTTTGAAATGACTCGTTCCTGCGGGACATCTAGACGTGTTGCAACAGCATCTATGATCCTCTGGTTTGCCTGCATTTAGTACTCACTCCTCAGTTGCATGTTTTATGGTGTTTGAGAATGATAAGTGTTACAATTCCAACTGGAAACTTCTGGATATGGTTTACCAGATGCTCTTATGGCATGAATTCCCATACCTGGTGAAGCAGTAACCAGTCGATGCTTGATGCGGTAAGACCAGCTTTACTTAATGCAGTCTCAATCGACTGTGGCACACATCGCACAGCAAAACGGAAAACTTCTTTTCCATTCATCTGAATGCAGGAATAAGAGGAACGCTTTGGAGGGAATCCCAGGACTGAACCATTGGAACCAAACGACTCATCCAATTTGTTACCATTTATGCTAGCACTTAGGTGCCTGGAAAAGGATAGTGGCTATCTCATTTTTATCACGAATAGCAAAAAAACACGCGTCTACTCTTGACATTTAAGGGGGCATACCTTCCTCCTTCACCATCACTGTGCAAGTCAAAGCTCATTAGACCATCCTCATCACCGTCACAAGCCTGCAGAATCATATTGCCATAGGAGTTAGTCGTAGGTTAAGATATCATTATGAAATTCACCCATGCCTTCTAAAAACACTCAAGCAAAAAATTCTGAGAGAGAGAGAGAGGGAACTACCTGTACTAGTACTGCACCAGCAGCATCCCCAAAGAGGATACAGGTCCCTCTATCAGCCCAGTCAACAAAACGAGAAAGACCATCAGCCCCAATCACTAGAACATTCTGAAAACCACCCCCTGAAATTATGCATGACAGAAATTTGGAAAGTAGAGAAAGGAGGGAAGAAATGAAAATTCAGTGAGCAGACAAACTTTAGTAAGAGTAACATATCTCTGTTACCAAAACAAATCTCTTACCTCTAATGTGACAAGCAGCTGAGACCAGGCCTAATACAAATCCACTACATGCTGCTGTTATGTCATATGCTAAAGGTGAGTTTGTGCAACCAAGTTCCCTTTGGACCTGATTTATTTAAATAAGAACAAGGAAGACCATTAGAATTCATGTCCAGATAAGTCTAGATTCATGATATAGCTTCTCATGATAAAGGAAGCATGTTAATTTGTTGAGCATGGAAATCAAACATTAGTGTTCCAGGTAACCCTGCAGCAGCACTATTCCATGTTTGTCACACAGGAACCAGAACGTAATTAAAATGTAAACTCTATTTTACTCTAATTTAAATGGGAATACTATCGTGCTTACTGTTAAGAGCATAAAGCAATATCATCAGTCCACTTGCTTAAATCTATCAAAAAATGAAACTGCTGGAAGAATGAATACCTGTGGGGCACCACCAAAAAGGTCATCAGGTGTAGATGTGCACATCAAAATTAGGTCGACTTCATCAGGGCTAACATTTGCCATCTCAAGAGCTTTCCTAGCAGCTTCAACTGCTAGATTTTTCAAGCTATCATTCCCTGTAGTGAAATATGTCTTTTAGTCTATTCTCTAAGCATAGGAATAAGTACGCTGCAAATGCATGAATGGAGGAAAGGGAAAAAGGAATAAAAATACTTGATTTTTATCACCTCTATATAGGAATATTTTCCATTATGTTGGTTGGTGGAATATGAGTGTGCATTAGAACTTACTGTTTTATTTGCAATGAGGTGATAAATCTGATCATGAATACGTGCCGCTTTGCAATAGCAAAAAGGTTACATGGGTACAAAATATCATACAAGTCGAAATATTTCTATCACATCTTTATAGGAAAAGAGCATCTTCTAAAGACACATGTTGATAGAAAATCAATAAAACAAAAGCTACAAAATTCCCACAAGTCAAGTATAACCATGCCATGATAAAGTTTTTTATAGGAGCAGGTTCGGTGCTACAAGGAGATGATGGCACCCACAAATATCAATTCTTCTGGAAAATGACGCTGACATAAGTTTAGAGGAAAAGCTGACCTGAAATAACCCTTCGATTGCGGATTCCAGTGCGAGCAGAAATCCATTCATCAGTAGTATCAACTACTTTTTGAAGGTCATCATTAGAAATTGAAAGTGATGGTACCGCTGAACCACAGCCAAGCAACTTGCATCCTTTGCTAACAAGCCTGCTTCTCCAAGACAGTAAAATGGCAAAATGAATTTTTAGATCGACATTCACAAACTTTATTGTGACAAAGGAAAGCGATTTGCAAACATCAATAGCAGGGATGCCTAGGGTCATCCAATGATGAAGCAGCAACAGGAGAATGTTGAACACTTAGTTTGACATGCTTAACCAATGAGCCACACAGAGACTCCAACTTTTAAGATCAAGGAAAAACAAAACCAGTAAGTGAATAGCTTCTGACAACAATCTTATGCAGGCCCAAGCAAGAGTTCAACCTTAAAACATAGGCATGTTTTCATCGAATGTAGAATGCGCAAAAAAATTAACAAAGAGTTGATAAGTTTCATTGAAACATTTATCCCTCTAATGTACTAACAATGTATCATATGTCAACCCCCCGACCTGGAGATAAAACAGAAGAGACAGAAAGAGAAAAGACACCCGAACAATCCAGTGAGCAAGATCTGAAATTTTGACTTGACCTAAATGCATATTATTATATATCTTTTTCTTCACAAATGACATACTTAGAGTGATTAGGACCACTGCTTGCAGAATTCACTGATCAAGTAAATTCACTGATCAAGTAAATACTTAAAGATAAAAAGTAAGCCATTGAAATTCTGGTGCAGAAAACTTATCATATAATATCAGCAGAACTTCAGATGAATGATGTCAAGCGGATAGACAATTCCACAGAATTATTGGGAAGAGAAAATTTACAAATCATGCAGAGAGCAATAAATTCATAGCTAATCCTGATCATAATACTAGGAAACATTCAGATAGTGCTACACCTCCTCCAATCAGTCAAAGGATAATGCAGGATCATGTTCACTGAATTCATGGTCAAAATGTAGAACTTCCCGACCCGAGTCTAGGCATGGAATCACTATTCTATAATTGTTTCCATCTCGAGAGAGGGAAAAACAGTCAACTTATTGGTAAAAATCTCTTTTATTTACTTAAGCATGAATCACAATCATAGGAAAGAAAAAAAAAACTTTCCGCCTTACACAAGATAAAGACGCATGCAACAGACCATAACAACGCCATGCGACAGCTACTAACCAATGAACTCTCAGCAAACTGCCAAATGGTACTCAACAGGCATAAGCAGGCCAGGGGCAAACACACAACATGCATTAACTTAATCAAATAGTTGTAATAGGAAATGCTGGTTTATCCTACTCCTTCACCAACTAACAGCTGATAAAGTCAACCAAATAGCATTATAGACGGATTCCTGGTGTAATTTGAACAAGAAATCAACATAATAACATTAGAAAGGAGGATTTGAAGTGCAAAACTAACCTGGGAAGACGATATTCAGAAGGGGAAACATGCTTCTCCGAGCCTTCAATGGTGCTGGAACAGACTAGCCTCTTGAGAAAACCTCCAGACAATGAAAACCCAGATAGGGAAACACAAGTTTGGGGATTAACCCTTGTCCTTAGGCTAGGGACTGAAGGCGTAAGGAACCCAGAAGCATTGGCCATTAACACGGAGTATGAAACCGCCCTCGCAAAACCAAAGAACAGAGGGGAGCGTGAGAAAAGCAATAAACTTGCCGGATCTTTCAGCCGATGCGTGAGAGCATAAAACGGGAATAGAGAGAGTATATAGATGCCATAGGAGAAGTCGCTGAACAACAACTTAAAAACTCAAAACTTGTTGGGTCTCTCTATAATAGCCAGCTAGTTAATGTGAAGCACGCGAAAGCCAGGTTTCAAAGCTGGTCTTTGGAGGGTCCGAGGGGAGGGAGGATGGCGATTACGCCAACCAAATGGAGGAAATCCCAAGGTTTTGCTGTTAATTGTGTTTCCCCCCCTCTCCCTCTCTCTCTCTCTCACACACACACACACACAAAAAGGTAAGTTTTTTTTTCTTGCTATCTAGCTAAAGCTTCCGTCTTTCAATGTCTCTTAACAATTTTGGTCTCTCAGCCAGAGATTTGTTTAACCCTGCCCTCCTTCCTAATCCTTGCAGCTTCTTCAGAGGTGGGTTTGATTGTTGTTGGGCCTAATACCGCTGGCAGGTGACACGCAGGACGAGTTTGTCGGACGGGGGGCGATGTGGCAGAACAAGATTGGCGGGATCATCGTTAATAACGATGTAGGAGGTGTGCTGTTGGGGGACTCTTGTAATTTACTGTTTGCATGAACCAACAAGTGCCTTCCTTCCAAACAAGAGGAGAGCAGCTTAGCTTAAGTCAGTGGTGGTGTAGGGTACCCTGTAACAGTAATACTTTGATGCATCTCTTCATTCTCAAGTAATCTGTTAATGGCTGCTGCATTCATAGCTTCATCATTCGATAGGGAAAAGGTCCGAGTTAGTTAGATCGAGTGATGGATTGCCATTATCGAGTCGCTCTCGCTGGTGTAGCACGACCTGATGATGAGTCGGTGATTCGATATTCCAAATCACTGGGTCAGATTCGTTAGGGTGATTTATAGCCCCAACCAACAATCCCTTTAACAACTGCTGCAACATTGGTCCTCAATCTTCCAATTATTGCATAATAGGAGTAGTAAATTCCTTGAATTGCTGATGTGGCAGATCTGTTCTTAAAAATTTCAGAAGTAGCAATTTTCTCCAAAATCTGACCAACCTAACTTCCAAGATTTCAGGAACCACATAGCAAGTGTTCCTAACTTCCACATCCTAACTTATTAACTTTATTCCATATTATTCCACCATATGAATCTATTCATACAGAACAAATTGAATCAGTAAGGTCATGATTCACATGATTGCTAAGAAGAAACAATTTACATACAAGCATAACAAGTTGATAAGTTGTCTGGATGCTGACAGATTGTGTAATCGCAGCATCGAACTTTTCGCCTTTATTTACAAGGCAATTGTTCTACAGAAGTAGATCCAAGCTTTCTTTGCAAAATCCGTTTGATGTGTGGTTAGAGAAGTCTTCATAAGCTTGAGAAACCAGGTGATCATCTTCCCATTCATCACGGTAGGTTTCTGGCCGTGCAAGCCTGTTCTTTGATGCTGCATTATACATTTCTTCTCGCCATCTCTCAGTGGGTGGACACCCACATTGTGCGGCAAGCCAATTGTTGTACTCAAACTACGAAGGAATCCAATCATAAGGCCAACGAAAGATATGAGTATGCAACGAAGACTGTAACATGATGGTTCGGAACACTAGTAACAGATTCCTATTGGCTTTCATCAACAGCCAAGAAGCATCATTCACTTTGAGATTAGCTTAAAAGATCACATCCAGAAGATTCAGGGATGAAGATATTCAATGCTAGGTACAAGAACACTACCTGAGATGATCCGATGTTATGAGTATACCTCTTTGGCATACCACAGGCTTCCATTTCAGAGTAAAATGCTTTAGTATCTTCCATCATTTCTTCTGCTGATGGAAGCACACTTTGCCCAGACAAAACACGGGCTATCCACCGACTTTGAAACTCACACAACGGGAAAGGAACAACCTGAAACAACATTAAGTGAGCATTCCCATTCACTCTCAAATTAAACCACAGAAGATAAAAGAAACAAGAACAACCTTCCACGGTAGACCAACAAATGAAAGGCATGGTGCCAAGGATGGGGGAAATATATGCTTGTAAAGAGGTCCTACCCGATTGTCCTCAAATGTAACAGAACCATTTGTTTCAAGGAAAGGGAAGTGATACTTGTACCTAACAACAGCAAATTGATTAACAGAGTTTAGCATTTGCTTCAGCACTCGCTGAAGTCTAACCCAGCAGATCCTGGAACACCTGAAAACTACACTTCAGTCTAGCTCATGCAACGAAAAATCCGATAACATGATACATACCCGGTGCAGTGCACAATGACATCAGCATGAAAAACTCTCCCACTCCTAAAAACCACTCTGCCATCTTCATGTCCAAAATCTATCTGCAGTTTACCAGGAAACACAAAACGAAATAAAGAACGGCAACATACATTTTAGAACAAAGCACAAGATAATCTCTATCAGATCACAAGAATGAGTTATTTTGTTACCATAGAATGAAGCCACAGATTATCATATCCAGGCAGCTTTTCATATGTTTCATCAACAACTGCTCTCGATGCCACATGAACCTCTTTGGCCACTTCAGCCAGCTCCCTACTTATATCAGCAGCACTATTTGCACTTCCTATCAAGATAACAATCTGCAACGATGAGTTAGCATGAGTTGAGGCTTTAACAAGGCTAACAAGCAAACACAGGAGGGTGAATGGAATAATTTGTGTGTGTGTGTGTGTGTGTGATGCTCAGAAACTGCTACTGCAAACTGAATTATGAAGCTTCCATTTTGAGATATAGTAAACGAGACTAGTGCAGCTCCATAAAAGGAAGGCTTTTGATTTGTAGGATGAGGATGAGGAAAGGCATAAACCTGGGACGTACTTGATCTCTGAAAGGTTCAGGAACACGGTAGTTGTGGCTATGAATCTGCTTTCCAGGCCATAAATTTAATCCTGCAATGAATAGAAGCAGCAGCCAGAGTGACGAACATACTCTTAAAAATAGCTAAACTACAATGTTTCCATCTCCCATCCAAATTCCTTAAAGGTCGGCGACCTTTTTTCTTAAAAAAAAAAGACACTCGTCAAAAAGCACGCTTTACTGTATTTTCAAAACATTCTGAGTCCTCAATTTCCAGCAATGCTTAGCACAAGAAGCAAACACCTCGAGCAGTCGAGCTGGATGCGTTGGATGCAGATTAAATGCTGACATGGTGCATCAAAGTAGCAACAATACGTGGAACGATTTTTTTTGTTCAGCACCAGCCTACCAATCTAAAAAAAAAAAAGGAATCAAATCTACTTTCGACAAAAAGGCAGAGGCCTAAACTTCACAATAGAACTTAACCACCAGCGTACCAATCCAGGTTAACGTACAGATACATGGCAGTAACGGTGAAGTGATTGAATTACACAAAACCCATGTTCTTGAAAGCAGTAAATCGCCAACATGTAGAACAATACAGAGTGCAATCAAAGAAGAGCAGACGAGTCAAACACAGTATAAGTCAGAAAATTTACCGGGAAAATCAGCAAGACGAGGTTCTGTGTAATGTCCATTACAAACGATAACAGCATCGAAGGTCTCATTATCCAATTCCAAATCTTTCCCTTTGAATTTGATTTCCCACTTCCCGTTCTCCTCCGACAAACGAACATTCACCACCTCAGTCTCGAATTTAATCATCTCCTCTAAACCAAACTCTGTTGCGAATTCCTTCAAGTAAATGAACACCTCCCTGTGATTCGGGTACCTCCTCGGATCTCTGCCCTGACCCGTTTTGGTCACAAACGGGTACTGTCGGTAACCCATGCACTCTCTGGGCAGGTTTGTCCGGAGAGAGCTGTAGAGGCTCGAGTGTACGATCTCCCTATGTGGGTCGAGTCCAAGCGGGTCGGATTCCAACCGTGGAGTGTAGACCCACGTGCCGCCGACTTGGTCACCGCGCTCGAAGACGACGACGTCATGACCCTCACGATGAAGCTCGCGCGCGGCGACCAGACCGGCGGCGCCAGCTCCGATGACAGCGACGTGGCGGGATTTGAGTGAAAGCGATGTGGGCGGCATGGAGGAGAGATTGTGAATTGCAGATGTCTTCATGTCTTTCGCAACCAGATGATCTTTTAGAGACGGAGTTTGGAAGTCACACCAGTGTCGACTTATGTCGTCTTTTCTTCCCGTGGACCGCACGTACAATTGAGTTGCCTTTTTTTTTTTCTTCCGAACTGCAGGCAGTGGGTAGTCGGTTAATCGGTTAGATTAGACACTTGTCTTCGGAGAAATCCCACTTCACGAGTTCGAATCCCTTCGGTTTAAACTCATCCGATGGCAGAGCCGCATGGGGGTTAAACTCGATTCGTAATGTGGGTAAAACTCCCGGTCAGCACCCTGCACTGCCCAAGCACGCCGAATCCGAACACTCACCTCTTATACACACACATCGCCACTTGAAGTGTCTGCTGCATAATGAGTTGCCTTTTAAAAACGAACATGTACACCCTAATTAATCATTCAATTATGTGAATAGGCTCAAATTGATCCTTTAGTATTTTTCCATTTCAAGAAAAACACCACAATAATTTAGAATGTTTTTTTGTTGATAAAAAACGCAGAGAATGTTAGCTATATTTGCTTAAATTTGAAAAGTTTAGAAGTTTATACTCCCTCCGTCCTAAAAGTAACGCAACATTTTCCTATTTGGAACGTCTCAAAAATATTGCAACATTTTCCTTTTTATCAATTTTTTACATTTAAAATTACCCTATTACCCTTTTATTTGTACCCCACTCATGTGACCTTCTCCCCTGAAACATCTTCCCTTTCCACATAACATCGAACTTCATCTTCTCTATGTAACAATACCTCAAACCAGCTTCAACCACAAATCATCACACCTGGTCATAACCCATGTGCTTCCTCACAAAACCCTCCGGTGAGCACAATGCCTCACCCACTGAAATTAACATCTCACTTTTTCAAGATGTACCGCGACACCGTAGCCGACCATCCCTCCTTGTTAGCAGGTCTATAGCAGACCGTTCTTCTTCCGACAAGCTCAAAGAACCTCTTCTGCGGTGGTCACAATCCCTCTTCCAGTGAACGCAACTCCTCCTACATGCTACGGTAAGCGCAAGAAATCAGTCCTCCAACGAGCACACCACCAACTCGCTCCTCCACCCCTTCAACTTGGGTATTCGATTATGGCCATCAAAATATACCTTAATGGATGTCAATCTGCTCTAATTTCAATTTTATTTTACTTTGAAAACAAGTTGAGAAGCTTCTTGGAGAGGAGGGAGGCGGCCACCTTCTTGCTTGGAGAACATGTTGAGCTTTGTTTGCAAGTTACTCCTATTTTACTTAAGGAAATTGTAATCTCTTAGATTTCTTTCTTCTTGGCTCTTTTTCTAACCCTAGGCCACCCCCTACTCCTATAAAAGGAGCCTTTTGTTCCACTTCTCAACTCAGAACTCAATTGTAGCATTTGTGAGCTTTTCTTCTCCAAAGCTTTTGTTCTCTGTGTTTGCTATTTTTGCCCTCCCTTTGATTCCATCAAACTGGTTTCAAACTTTATTTCTAGTATTGTTCTATCTTAGAGTAGAAAGGTGCTAGAACCATCTACACCTCGACATTATCTTCTCCATTGCCAAGTCGAAAATAGCTTGGAGGTGGTGAAGGCCAGCCCTACATTATCACTTTCTCAACAATCTAGATCCTCCCAATTGTGAATCATTGAAGGTTCATATAAGGTTTTTTTGTGTTTTAACTAGTTTAGGAGTTTGAGTAGGATAGAATTATGTTTTCCTAATTAGAATGTGATTATTTTTGTGTGTGTCTTGTATAAAGGCTAGTTGTCTTAAGATTTTGGGTATGAGAGAAAAAGCTAATATGGTGAAGAGACAAAATGTGAGGATGATAAAAGAGAAAAGAGGTCTGGAAGCTGGGATGACTATGATGGAGAAGTCTTTGGTAGTTCTTTTATTTGGTCAAATATGTTCTAGTGGATTTTCTTTCATCGTGGATGTAGAGTGTAGACTAGTTAAGAGCAAAACCATGTTAAATTATCGTGTCCAAATTTTGGTCGAGATTGTTTATCTACGCTGGATGGATGTGATAAGTGCTTGAAGAAGAAAGATGTTTTGTTTGCCTTTTATCCCAACATAGAATGGTTTAAATTCCCAATTGATATTTTTTACGTATGCTAACAGATTGTGCAATCGCAGCATCGAACTTTTCACCTTTATTTACAAGGCAACTGCTCAATAGAGGTAGATCCAAGCTTTCTTTGCAAAATCCGTTTGATGTGTGGTTAGAGAAGTCTTCATAAGCTTGAGAGACCAAATGATCATCTTCCCATTCATCACGGTAGGTTTCAGGCCGTGCACGCCTGTTCTTTAATGCTGCGTTACACATTTCTTCTCGCCATTACTCAGTGGGTGGACACCCACATTGAGCGGCAAGCCAATTGTTGTACTCAAACTGCGAAGGAATCCAATCATAAGGCTTTCCTCAACAGCCAAGAAGCATCATCATTTTGAGATTAGCTTAACAGATCACATCCTGAAGATTCAGGGATGGATATATTCATAGTTAGGTACAAGGACATTGCCTTTGACGATCTGATATTATGAGTATATATACCTCTTTGGTATACCACAGGCTTCCATTTAATTAGAACAAATAGTAAAATAATCTTATCTATCAGATCACAAAGACGAGTCATTTTATTACCATAGAATGAAGCCACAAATTATCATTGTATTCAGGCAGCTTTTCATCAGCAACTGCTCTGGATGCCACATGGACCTCTTTGGCCACTTCAGCCAGCTCCCTACTTATAACAGCTGCGCTGCACTGGTTTCACTTCCTATCAAGATAACAATCTGCAATGATGAGTAACCATGAGTTAAGGCTTTAACAAGGCTAACCTGCGCAAGGATGACTCACCATGTGTGTGTTTTGCTAAGAAACTGCTACTGCAAACGAGTAAAGTCCGTCCATAGTCCCTTAAGTTACACGATTGTCCTATTTTGGTCCTGTTTTAAGAATTTGTATCACTTTCGTCCTGTAAGTTACAATCGTGTGCACCGTTGGTCATTCCGTCACTTTTTCCGTTAAAATCGCCATTAAAGTGATAAAATTACGAAAATCTCTAAATCTAATATTCATTTTAACATCAATCTCTTAAAAAAACTACAAATCTAACCTAAATAATTCTAAATATTACAAACACACCCTCTCTCTAACTCAACCCACCCACAAATTCATGTCTAACCTCTCCTTATTGCCTAGCCACAAAATCACCGCCTCCATCAACCCAACTACAGCTACCATCCGCCTCCATGCTTCGTCTGAATCGCGTTTCTACACAGTATTTGCAGCCGCCGTGGCGACATTCACATTATTCATAGAGAAATCGCAGCCATCCATCTCTATGGCGTCAGCACGGGAGAACACCAATGGTGCTCTGCTCGAGAGGTCGAAACAGGGGATGAGCAAGGGCTTCACGGTGTCTTTCAAAGTCAGCTCGTCGAACGTCCTCCGCATCAGCTTCGCCGCCGCTAACGGAGTCTGCAAAACTTTCCGGAGAAGACCGGAGTTGAACACCTTCCGGGGGTGTTTCACGAGGAAGTCAAGCGCGCGGTCAGCCGTGAACAGAGGCCGCCCATCTCTCCCATCTCAGCCGTTGATCCTTCCGTCACTTTTTCCATTAAAATTGCCATTAAAGCGGTAAAATTGCGGAAATCTCTAAATCTAATATTCATTTTAACGGTGATTTTAACGGAAAAAGTGCGGAAAGACCAACAGTGCACACGATTGTAACTTACAGGACGAAAGTGATAAAAAATTTTAAAACGAGACTCAAATATAACAATCGTGTAACTTAAGGGATTATGCAAACTGAATTATGAAGCTTCGAGTTTAAGACACAGTAAAAGAGAATAAAAGGAAGGCTGCGATTTTTAAGATGAAGAAAGGCATAAACGTGGGACATACTTGATCTTTGAAAGGTTCAGGAACACAGTAATTATGACTATGAATCTACTTTCCAGGCCACAACTTTAATCCTGCAATGAATAGAAGCAGCAGCGAGAGTGACAAACATACTCTTAAAAGTAACTAAACTAATCCCTCCTTCCCAACTTTCCTAAAATGAATTTGTTCCAAAACAATTGACCTATTTGATATTTTGTTATATTACCCACTTGATCCTTGAAACAGTAGCATGCAACAACAATATTGAGGGAGTAAGCAACAGGAGGCTCCTACAATATTGAGGGACTATGTTGTTTGTTAGTCCTTAAACCATTGATTGTAGCACCAGTAGTCTCAACCGGTATAATTGACAGTTGACACAAATAATGACAATTGACACGCATAGGAAAGAAAAACTGAGTAAGAAGAAACATTTACCCCAAATCTCATTCGTTAGGCCTTGTGGGCTATGGCTGGTGGCTTTTGCTGGCAGTGGAGGGTTGAATAAACACTTCTTGAGATCCAGCTTTTCTTATTTGCGTCAATTATGCCCGTTGAGCAACAAATCAAATACTAGTTTTCATGTGTGTTGGTGCAACATTCAATAATTCAGGATCACAAAGCAGCATTCAATAATTCTAAATGTTGACGTTATGCTTACTTAAAAAGCGGGCGTTGACGTTCTGCTTGCTCCCTTGCCGGCGATCTTTCCGTCCAAGCCTGTGATGGGTACTCTCAAAGCATGTTTGGGTCCAGACTTTGAAGGGAAGGAAGAGGTGTCGGATGAACAAGGCTAGGCGGGATGGGCTTCCTCTCACGGGGCTAAGCCATGGTGGAAAGGTTTTGAGATGTGTGCGCACAATTCTTCTTCAACCTTCTTTCTTCTTCTTCTTTCTCTTTCTTCACCATTGTTCTTCATCCTTCTTTCTCCACCATTCTCTTCATCCTAATTTCTTTCTCCTTCCTCCTTATTCTCTTATGTTTATTCTTCTTCTTCTTCTTCTTCGCTGTTGCTCCACCACCACCACTCTACCGCCGATGCCGCCACAACTTGGTCACCATTCATCTGAAATCTAAGTTTTTCTGGAATTGTGGATGAATCCGAATCCACTTTTTTTAAAATAAAAAATCTTTCTACTGCAGCCATACCCGCAGTGAGGGGTAAAACTGCGATCAATTTTACTGTGGCATCTATTGCGGCTCTACTGCGAACCACCCGTTTCCTTGATGTAGTGGCGGCAGATGGGAACGAAGAGGGTGTGCCGACAGGTCTGATGTTTTGGGTCCCCGTCAATTTCAGGGTGGACATGGAGGAGCATCAAGTGTTTTGGGTTTTCGACGGAGGTGGTTTAGAGAACAAGGATGGAGGTGTAAGGGCACCCTTCTTGGCTCTTTGGATTTCGATATGCAATCGGGTTGGTTTGTCGGATTTTCGGTTCATGGCCGACTGGTAGCAGTGGCTCGGATTGGTTCCGTGGAGCACGAGAAGCAGGCTTTTGGTGCGGCAGGATTGGGCACTGGCTCACCCTGCCAGGACAAATGAGCTGAACTTTTCCAGGTATGGAGGGTTTAAAGTATTCCCTCTCTACTCGTGTTATGATTCAATTGACTCGGATGGTGGACTTTTGTTTCTCCCTTAATGTTCATTGGATTTATGTTTTGCTCTGATTGATGCGTTGTTCCTTTCTGGCTTTTCTTCTGATAGACACTTATGCAAGGACCATGCAGTTTTTAGCTCATAAAGAGCTTATAAGGTGGAGATTGGTTGTCTTCGTTTATCTTGAGATTGTTTGGATATAAATTAAATTTGTATTACTAATCCGTTTTTATTTATAATGAGTACGAGTTTATTACTATTCACACATTTCTCTCTTTTCTTAATTAATTTCTCACTTTTTTTTGTTTCTTTATTTGGGAAAATTGTTTTACTATAAAAAAATCAAGTAAAAGAAATAAAACTGAACCTATGGTACCAATTTGGTTGTATGAAAAATTTATGATTTTTGTACATAAATTACTAATTGACTCGAAACTTTTCGTAGAACGGTTTAGGTTTTCAATCGACTTATGTGAAAATTATTAGTGGTGGCTCCATCGGAAAACTGCATCACATATCTCCATTACTTTATCTTTATCTATTACTCCACTATATATGGTGTTGTGATCAGTCCTCTCGGACGTGTCCCACTGAAAGAAATAAAAGTTTTAAGACTAGAATAAGACTAGAAAATTTTAAGCTTTGGAAAACTAGGAATTTTATTAATGACTGTGGACTGAAATGTAAGAAATCGAAGTTATAAAAAAATAGGGTAATTATCAAACCCCCCTTTCGAGGTTTGACATAATCTCCAGTTTCCCCTCCGTATTTTCGGAATTCTCGAAAAAATACCCCAAGGTTTGTGAAAATATACAAAAACCCCCCTTGAAGCTAACTTTCATTAAAATTTTGTGTTAGATTTTAGGTTTAATTACAAAATTTGGATGCTAAAATTCTAACTCTAACAATTTTACCCCAATATATTAAAACTTTCACATTTTTATTCCCAAACATCCCCTACCATCAACATCACCGCCCTTCTCTCTCCCGAGGGCGACTGCCGCGCCGTTGATTCTGTGGACCCTGACGGCCGTACCGCCCTCATCTTCATTTCCGGCCTCGACTCCGAGCCCTGCATCCAACTGCTAGCCGACGCTGACGCCATCCTCAACCACCGTGATAACGTCGATGGTTTAACAGCCCTCCACATGGCGGCGGGCTACGTGAAGCTGGGAGTGGTGAAATTGTTTCTTTTATGATGTGAGCATGATGAGACTATCGAACATATGAAGTGTAAACAATGACACATAAAAAAAATAAGTTCATATCCTAGACATTTAGTTGAATTAGCTTTCATTTGAGAGCTCGATATCTAACTCTCTCACCTAAAAACATAATTGATTAGATATTGTTTTCTCTTGCTGAAGCACTCACACTTTGCTTAATACCAGGACATACACATAACTGCGTTCAAGCATGCGCACAAGGAGCACTTGTTGCATACGAGTAGGTTAAAAACTAATTTGAACATTTAATGTGAGTGAATGAGGAAGTAAACATTTCATAACATCTTATAATTTTGTCTTTAGTTCCAATGATATCACTTGAGCCAAACAATTTTATAAATATACCCTCACTGTATCAATCATTTTAGCTTCTTTTTGTTTACCCTGATGTTCAGTTTATCATTTTGAATATATGGGTTGTGTGTGTAATTATAATTCTATGGGTTGGGTTGGATATATGAGTTAGTGGATTTGGAGTTTGGGCCAAGGTTTGGTGATAATGGGTTGGATGGTATTGGGTTTAGTTAGGGTTAGATTATGAAATAAAATAAAATGATCAAATAACACCCCTAAATATCCTAAATGTTACTATATACCCCTACCTCCTAAAAAATCCCAGGATGGGCACTGCCTCCCCATGCCCACACATAGCTTCGCCAATAATGATGGAAGGTGTTGTGTGATTTCGATGGTAAGGTTGAGGAACAACCAAGAAAGGGCCTGCTGGGGATTTCCATCGGTGAACGATGGTGATGTGAATCCACCTATGGACCTAAACAGTAGCTTCTCCAAAGTTGAAGACCTAACTGTCAAAATAAAAGAAGTTGGAGGAAAAATATGGAGAAGTGTCAAACCCAAGAAGCAAGCCCGAAGGGGCATCTCAAATATTCTCCATCATCGTTTGGGCCCAAGAATAGCAAAGCACTTTGGAAGCCTCAAGGACTCAAGTGATAAGATGAAAGAAGTTGGAGGAAAAATGACAATTTCACCAGTACATACACTTCTACACCTTTCATCTTCAAATGTTACAAACATCAATTGGACACTTGAATAGGATAACTAATGCTACAAATAAATTGGTCAGTTAGTATAGAAATTAATTTTTCATTAATTTTACTTGTAATTTTATTTTATTTTCTTTATACCCTAGGTCAATTCCCTACCTATAAATAGGTGTTGTTTCTACACTTAAAAACAACACACATGATATATGAAATTCACATTGCAAATTTGAGAGAAAATTCTCTTCATTTCTACTACATTTTTCCACTCAACTCTTGTTCAAAGGTTTTGATCAAGTTTGATAAATCCAAGGCTGCTTTCTCTTGAAGAAAGAGGTGTTGGATCCATATTCCTTCGTTTGTCAAAACTTCACTTTTGCTTGAACCATTTCTTGGATTCAAGTTGGGTGTTGGCCAATTTTATCAATCCATTCTAGTCAAGAAGATATCCTTCAAATTGTGTTTCTTAATCCATAAATATAACACATCGGATGGAGGAGTATGGGTGGTAGAAATTATATTATGGGTAATATCTTTCCAAACTCTTCGTATTACTTATGGGCCTTTCACGTAGAAATTTGCTTTGCTTGAACATGTTGATTGAATAATTAGAGAAGGTAGCTGAGTTTACTTTACTTTCGGATACCTGTGTTGTTTATGCCAAATTAGTTGATTGATGAAGTAGTCTTGCTTTAAGACTTGGTTATATCCTTGAGGTTTGTTTTGAATTCATAGCTTCGGTTGGTTGATATACTTTTGTGCCACAGGTCTTGGTTCTCTTCACCTATAATATGCCTTAAATATAGAATATGCTACGCTGGTGACCACAAATTACGATTTCTTCATAATCCTTGGAATTACTTGTTGCTACAGGTGCTACTGTTTTGATTAATGAATGAGTACACTTTTAATTAATTACAAGTCTGGTCTAGTTGCCTTCACTTAATTTAGTATCGAATCTGGGCTGTGTTGTTATAATTATGTGCATATATGCGTGTTGATTACGTTTCATGTTGAATTCATTGATTTTTGAACATAAGCTGCCACTACTTGCTTATTGCTTTCTCTGTTTGTTGTAATGCTCATTTCCCTTTTCTAGTAAGATGAATAGTTTAGTCACTCTTGATGTAGTAAAATAGGAACAGGGCATAAAAATACACGCAAAACCATGAGTTGTTGTTTCCTATACTTGCTGCTGCTGATCATTTATTTTCTTGCCTGTTAGAATTTGAAGTTGGCTTTTGATCGAGTGACAAGCATGTTTTAGAACCTTAGAACCACGAATATATTTTATTTACATGTATAGTTCTTTTCTCTAAATCAGTCATGTTGGTTGTTCCGAAATCTTTGTGTTCTGCCCCCCTTTCCCATGTCACTTCCTTTCTTGATTTATTGATTGAGCCGTCTACTACTGCGAAGAGGGTCGCAGTAATTGTTCCCTATATAAGCAGCACCTCCTCTCCGGTTTCACACACAACACTTAATATTTTCCTTCATCTCCTTTCAATTTTTTCCATTTAATTGTTTACTAATTGAAGAAATTATATATCATCCGGTGATTTCAGTTGAAGATCAACCGCCGACAGTTATTGTCTCTTTTAGGTAACAAATATTATTTTTTAGATTTATTTATATATATTTTTATGAGTTGTTCAAATTTATTTTATTTATATGTATTTCAGTTGCTTACTTATGTAATTAAACTAAAGTAGTTCATGAGCCATAGTACCTGTCTATGAAAAATTGTAGTAATATATTATTTTACAGTTTATTTCAAAATATTAAAATAACGGTGTAAAATTATATATTCTGCAAAGTTTTCATGGATTGTCCCATTGGACAGTTTGTAAAAGTATAGTATCGGTTAATTAATCTTTTATGATTGTGTATGGAGAAATGATGAGAATTACGTAAATTTAGGATGCAATATTTCATCTTGTTCCTCTTTATACCTGTTCTCGGCGTTACGCCGAAGAAATGGTATAACGAGGAACTTAGACGAAATGCTGCCGAAATTTACGTAATTATATCAGTTTCTACTTACACAAGATAAAAGTTTGATTAACTAATAGTACTTTTATGAATAGGATATGACTTATGCACCTTGAATTAGGAGAAAAAACGGTAGTGAAAATTTTGGAATTAAGTATTGTGCTGAATATATATTATATAATTGTTATGCTTAATATTTGTCATATTGTTTTATTGATACCATTATTATAGAAATTGTATAATGGCCGAAGAACATGATTGGATGTATCAGCGTTTTCAGGAGGGGACTCGCGATATTAGTCAGAGATTTTTGAACGGGCTTCTAGAATTCCTGAATTATGCGTTTCTTGTTGTTCGGGAAAAAGGAGAACAATTTGTGAAATGTCATTGTAGAAAATGTAAAAATAGATATTATCATGATCGAGAAACAATTGGCAATCATTTACTGTTAGATGGATTTCAACCGAATTATCATGTGTGGGATTGTCATGGTGAACGATGTCAAATAAATCCATGTATTTATCAAGGTTATCAATTTGATGTGGCATCGTCATCATTATCGAATATTGCAAGTACGAGTAATTCATTTGAGGGTAATGAAGGAATGAGTGATTACCGTGAAATGGTCCGCGAGACATTTGGGATTCGTGATCGTAATAATAATTTTGAGGGTGATGATATGCATCAGATGGATGAGGACGACGACACACCTAAAATGCCAAATCGAATGGCTTAAAAGTTTTTTTGATTTATTACGTGATGCGTCGCAGCCTTTATATGAAGGATGTACTGATAAACACACGAAATTGTTTGTTATTTCAAAGTTCTTGAGCATGAAAAGTCAACATAACGTATCTGACGTTTTTTCTCGGAGTTGATTGAATTTATCAATGAAATCTTTGCCCGAGAAGAGGCAACTTTGCCTACGAGCATGTGTAGTACAAAAGCTATGATGAAAGAGTTAGGGTTACCGTATAGAAAGATTCATGCATGCGAGAACAACTGCATGTTGTTTGACGGTAGATATGAAAAGTTAAACAATTGAAGAGTATGTGGTGCGGAACGGTTCGAAGAACGTGAGGCGAATCAGAAACCAAAAGCTAAAAAGATTTTACGTTATCTACCAATCACTGAGCGGCTCCACGGCTTTACTAGTCCTTGAGAACCTTCAGGTATGCGTTTTTTCTTTGTTGTTTTTGAGTTTTTCGGCCTACCTCTCATTTCCACCATTTTTTGTCCTAACCTTCAGTTTTTTTTGCAGGTGCTCCTCCATCCTCATTTGCATCTCCAACTCCATCCCCGTCACCAAAACAGGAGGTAACTAAATTTTGAATTTTTTCCTAATTTTTTTTAATTTTATTAATTAATTGTATTTAATTTGTTTAGTTTTTATTGGGTTGCATTTAGGTTGTGGTAAATACTTTTTGTGTAGTTTTTATTTTAAAATCTTTTGGGGTGAAAATGAAAGTTTCGAAAAACTTTGGATTGAACTGCAAATTTTGAAAAACTTTGGGGCGAATTTGAAAACATTTGGGTGAAAATGAAACTTTTCCAAAACTTTGGGGCTTAAAATGTAATTTTAAAAATCTTTGGGGATGTATCTAAATTTTTTGAAAATTTTAGTGTCGAATTGCAAATTTTAAAATCTTTTGGGACGAAAATGAAAGTTTCAAAAAAATTTGGATTGAACTGCAAATTTTGAAAAAACTTTAGAGCGAATTTGAAAATTTTGAAAACATTTTGGTGAAAATGAAACTTTTTCAAAACTTTGGGGCTTAAATGTAAATTTTAAAATCTTGGGGAAGTATCTAAAAATTTTGAAAAAAATTAGTGTCGAATTGCAAATTTTAAAAACTTATGTTAGTACTTATGCTCGTTTTTAAATGTTTCGAGTTTATGGCATCTACTCCCGATCCCCGAGATGGTTCAGGCCGGGACGAGTCGGGGTTAGGTTCCCGGGGACAGACACTCTCCCGGGGACAGACACTCTCCGAGGGCAGATCACGACACTCTCCGGGGACAGACACTCTTCGGCCCAATGTCGAGGCGGTGGCATCCGCACTGGCGAGCGGCCGCGTTAATTATCTTAACACTAACGTTTTGGCTTTATTATATATACACACATATTTTTGCATGGGCAATTTTAATGCGCGCGCCACTTATCACGGGTTGTTGGGCAAGTTACCGCTGCGGTAAGGCATGTTTCACTGACGTAGTGTCACCACTTAACACCAATAATTGCTAGTATCATGTAACTTATATGCATCAAATAAACCAAAATTCATGTTATAAATTACAATAACATTAAGGAAGAGCACCGCGTTGTATGGCACCCACTGACTTTTGGGTTAATATAGGTATAATATAGAAAATTATACTCTCTTTGTCTCATAAAAATTGTAGTCTTTTTTTCAGTTTCACAATATTTAATTTATAATTTTTTTGTTTTTAGATATGTAAAGTTAAATGATTCATATGTTTCTTATAATTTGTAATATATATATATTAGATATATTTTTAGAATTTTTTCACTGTTTATCCTAATAAAGTTTTGGGAGAAACACTGCAACTTAAAACATTAAAGTCAAATAGCACATTTTTATGGGACGAAGAGAGTATAAAATATTTATTGTGGTCCTTATAAATTTTATGTTATGCTCCCATCACTTCAATATTTACTAGTTATTCCAACTTGCATTACAATGTTTTGGTCCCACCCCTAATAAAATTTATATGTGAACAAAAATCAATGAGTTGTAATAGTTGATTATACGCACACCGTAGAAAGGGTGCCAATTAGTTATATCAGTTGTTGATTCATGATAAATTATACTAATATTAAATTGTATCACTGGGGGTGGGGGGTAAATTGGCAGTAATACTGTCCACGATAAAATGTCACAGGTATTAATCTGCAGTGGGGAGGGATTCAGTTATCGTTTATGGCGAATTGGAGCTTCCAACCAACGTACAGGTATAGGATAAAATTGTAACAATAAGTGAAGGTTGTGACTAACGGTGTTATTTATCCTTTTTGTCAAACAAAATCAGTGACGCAAATGACAGGAGTGCCACTAGTGATAGTGAACGGCCCTACAAGTTGTAAACGATCCATCAATGGGATTTGGTGGTAGTTCGAGAAAATAGGGAGTGGGGACATAGAAATCTAGGGGCAAATCTTGCAGAATGAATTATCCATCCCACAATTTGGTACTGACTAATTAAACAGTAAACACACACATCCTCTCTTCATTCCATAAAACGTGATAACTATTCAGTTTTTAGAAGTCTCACTAACATTGATACTAGTAGTATGTTTTACTTTAAGAGATTTTAACCTACTTATTTTACCAGTGGGATTTTAACCTACTTATGTTTTACTCCTCCATTTGGGTTGGTTTAATTTGCGTAAGGGGAAGGGAATATTACCTTAAAAGGCATTTCATGCTCACCAGTTGCTCTCACCTTAATTCCTCATGTTGATGTTTCAATTTTGGGAAATTTTCATTTATATGAGGTTTAGCATAATCTCCACTTTGCTCCTTCATTTTAAGAATTTCCTCTTTTCCCCCTGAGGTTTGGTGAATTATACAAAAACCCCCTTGGAGTATAACTTCCGTCAATTCACCCATTAGTGGAATGCGAAATGACTAAACTAACCTCAAACTAAAACTAACCTTGAAGCCTCTTTACCCTAAAGTTGTTATCCTATCATTTTGATCCCTCCACCAACCCCTCTCCATCAATTTGAAGATTTCTTTTTCCATAAAAAAAAGGAACACCCAAATCTGGGTTGTTGAACTCTGAGTTCCGACCAGTGTCGAACTCAACGATGAGGAGCGGTACGACGAAAGTGAAGGTGGGATATTAGCTAGCATGGCTCGGGCTCCAACCGGAAAGGTTGAGTTTTAGAGCTTTGCCTCATATCGATCCTCTTCAATATGATAATTGACGGAAGTTAAACTCTAGGGGGGTTTTTGTATAATTCACCAAACCTCAGGGAGTGGAGATTATGTTAAACCTCAGTGAGGTAAATGAAATTTCCCTTCAATTTTCATTCATCCCATAGAGCAATTGGAAAACTAGATCCATGAATAATTAACTACATATTTATCTAACATTTTAATTCATCTCTTTCCATTGTGTTGTCAAAACACACTAAAAATGTTTAAAATAAAATGACATTTTTTCTACCTTTTTTATTTTAATTTGCATTTACCCTTGTAAATACACTCATCAACGAGTCTAAGAATTGAGTTTGGAAGAGTAAGAATATGTTTGAAATGAGGTGATGATGAAAAATTATATAAAATGAGTTAGTGGCCAATGAAAATATTATTCCACACAAAAAAAACTAAAAATGATAACTCATTTGGAATGGATGAAAGTATAAAATTTATGTGTGTTGCAAACTTGAAGGAAATCGTACGTTATGCAACCAATGAAAGAAGTAGTCCATTCATCTGATCTTTACCACCACCCAAATAGAACTATTATTCTTTTCAAAACAAAAAAAAAGAACGCTCCTGATGAATATGGTAACGTGGAATGAGTTTTAGTTTGTGTGGTTTATTTTTAGTTCGATGAATTAAAAAGATAATTCACTTGTGAATTCCACACCGATTCGATGAATCGTATTCCACTATTTTTTAGGTTTGAAACCATTGATGGGGTTTCTTTCCTGAAGCATTTACACATTTTCACTTTACGTCTCTCACCTCCATTTGTCTTTTAACACTATATCTCCTTTTTCATTTATTCATCTTACCTTATTACTGTGCAAAATTTTCTATTTTTATCCTAATTTTGATTATCCATCAAGAGAGAAGCTTTTCTAATTATCGAGTGAGCGCTAGTCTGCGTGCGAAACGACTTTTGTAAGAGTAACAACAATGTTAGCTGTCAGACTCATAAGTCAAATATAACTGACAAAATTATGAAAAGTAAACAAATTTCTTATCTAGCAACACTAGATATCACATTAACTATGATAGTTTTAGCTATTTGGCTTTCAGATTTGGAAATGAGAAAAGAGATTTATTGCTAGTTATATGATAAATATAATTAATTTTAAATCAATAATAAATGCAAACAACAATAAAAATATTAAACTCACAACTGAATATAATTTTTTCGTCATTTTAATTAATTATGGTATATAGTGAGTTCTGTGCTCTTTGTTAGCGTCGTATCTATAAAGGAGTGGAGTGGAGGCCGTGGACCTGGATGGGTCCCTCTCCTCGTAACTGACTCCTATTTTTCATTTTTGTCTTCTTGTTTCTCTGTTTACCCGTTACGTTTCGTTTTATTTTATCGCAGGCAGGCAGGCAGCAGTAGAGAGAAGATTTTCCTTCCCGTATCTTGTGCAGAGAGCAACCCTCTCACCGAATCAAATCCGTCTTCTTCTTCTTCTTCTTCTTCTTCTTCTTCTTCTTCTTCTTCCAGCATTTACTTTTCGCTTTTTGCTCCTTTTTGGCGTCTTACAACTTGCAGCCAGCAGCAGCAACTACTAGTATTTTATGCTTCCTTGCTTGCGTTGCGTCCTCCTCTACTCAATTCCTTCTTTCTTCTCCTCCCTGCCTGTTGTTGCATGGTGAAAAGTGGACATAAGAAAGAACACAAGAGAGAGCATCCCGACAGACGGCAATGTCGGATTTCAAGGTTAAAGATCCTCGCATCAATGGCATTCACACCAAGATTCGGGTTGTTCCCCATTTCCCTAAACCAGGTTCCTCTCTCATTCCTTCCTGTCTTCACTATTTTCTCGCCCTTACACAAATTTTGCACCTTTACTTTAACCTTCTATATCATTTTTTGGAGTTTGCTTCTGACATTCGAGAGAAGAACATGGAGATGAATCCCTCCCACCGGCCCTTTACATATTTAGCTTTCTAAGAAGCTCTTGGACGTTTGTTCTAATGAAAAATTGAACGGCAAAGGAAAAAAAAAGTTCTTTTCTTTTCATTTTTACTAATCTGTGACATCTACCAGACCAAGTCGACTGAGAATTCATGATTTTTTTTCACCGTTTTTTTCTTTTGGTGCATTGTTTCCCCGGTGACCAGACGCCGGACTCATGAAAATGAGACTGTTATGTTTGAATGGACAGGAATTATGTTTCAAGATATCACTACTCTGTTGCTGGATCCTAAGACTTTTAAGGACACAGTAGATTTGTTCGTTGAGAGATACAGTGGGAAGAACATTTCAGTTGTTGCAGGTAAAAAGAGTTCTGAACAAGTTTATTTTGTATCCACCATTTTCTTTATGGCATATATTATGAGCTACAGGTTTTGTTAGGAACTTTTTAAGAACTTTTCCTTTTTCTCATTCTCTGATCATCATCAAGTTGGGTGGGCTCCAAACTTTTCTAGAAAGTGGTTTGTGAGAAAGGAAATGCTAGAAGTTGCATAAGTTTCTGGTTGTCTTTTAGAATTCTTTTGAGTAACCTTGTTAAAATGGGAGCGACTGTTTGTTTTGGGTTATTGCTTCATTTCTTGTTTGACTTACTTCCCTTCAGTAGTGACTGCGCCATTGATTGCTTCTCTCTCTCTCTCTCTCTCTCTCTCTCTCTCTCTCTCTCTCTCTCTCTCTCTCTTTTTCTGTTCTTTTGCCTCTTTGAGCGGCTGTAGTTTTCCCATCTCACTCATCATGTTATGATTGTGGGTTCTCGGATTTGGGTTGTTGGGTGCTAGTGATGATGGACGCCCACCTATATCAGAATGTGGACCCAGATTTTCTCAATATTTCTGGACTTCATTCTTTTTTCTATTCAGGGATGTCAACAGTACACAATGTTCAGTAATGTGATTTCTTCTTTCAAGTTCCCTATCTCTCTTTGGATTAGTTTGATAGTTTCTTTTGCTATGTGAGATGTTGGTTATGTTAACATTTGCCAGGATATAGACACTTCTTGCTGCTTTCCTCTTCCTATTTGGTCTCACTATGCATGTTCTGTAATGTGCTGTGCCCTGAATATTTTCGTTTGACATGTGAAATATTTGTATTAAGACATGGACACTGCTGTTTTTGTTAATTGTGCCTAAAGGTTTTATAGATAATTTCTTGTTGTACACACTGGTAAATCTGATTAATAATGTCTTGTTTTAT
This sequence comes from Stellera chamaejasme, assembly GCA_024586325.1. Taxonomy (NCBI): domain Eukaryota; kingdom Viridiplantae; phylum Streptophyta; class Magnoliopsida; order Malvales; family Thymelaeaceae; genus Stellera; species Stellera chamaejasme. The sequence goes on along the minus strand of CM044982.1, from coordinate 2,138,295 downwards.
TATTGTGGTTTGGGAGAAATGACAAAAGCAGCAGCAACTTGTATCACCTCAAACTTGTTGCAAGTTTAAAGGCTAGATCATCCTGTCATTAGGAGGGACCTAGATATCTATTTTAATAAAAATGAAAGAATTTCTTCACCATTTATTATACAGATGCTTATCCTCTTAGTTGTGCTTTATAATCTGTCTTTTTGTGTCGTAATGTGGGCTTCAGTTGTCTTCTTGCATTTCTGGAATCTTTTGTAGATCATTGATGGTCTGGGAGGAAAGTTGCTTGTCTTTTTTTTTTTTGTAAACATAAGGATCAATTATGCATGTAATTACTCACAGAATCCGCTAATAGCCGTGTGCTTCGCTGAATCGAAATATTACATGTGCTTCAGAAAGAAAAAGAAAAGAAAACAAAAGGCAGTTGGGAATTTCTGGCTTGATTGCAGACAAAAGGGAAACTTCTTTTCATTTATAGTGACTTAGACAACAAGACATTCTGCTCTTGTGTTCTGGTGGTGTCATCTCATTAGTCCATCTGCGGCAAGTAACAAATATTTGTACGCCATATCAAGGGAATTTCAAAAATAGAGCAACTGTTGCTGCAAGTACAACACTGTTCATTCCAACTTAATAAATCTGTAGGAGTAAGGAATAGAGATTAACTTGGTTTTGTACCAAGTTTATGTTGCAATGTTGACATTTGTGAACAGCACAAGCTCGCACTGTATGTTTCAATTTGGTCTTAGGAACAATCTCTTTGCAAAAGCTCAAACTACACAAATATTCACAAACATCCAGCAAATGAACTCCAAAGTGTTTGGATGATTGTTGTGCAGAGTCTTTCTTTAGCTATTTTGATCTTGACATTATTATCTGCGTAATGACAGGAATTGAGGCTCGAGGTTTCATATTCGGTCCTCCGATAGCATTAGCAATAGGAGCGAAGTTTGTTCCTCTGAGAAAACCAAAGAAGTTACCTGGTAATTTGGTTTCCTTGTGATATGAGTGAGATCATTGGAAGTTGATGAGTGAGTGTGTAGGATTGAGGATGTGTTGGTTAATAAAATGTCAGGTGAAGTAATCCGTGAGAAGTACATATTGGAGTATGGGAGTGACTGTCTTGAGATGCATGTTGGAGCAGTGGAACCTGGTGAACGTGCTTTGGTTGTAGATGATCTCATCGCCACCGGTGGCACGCTCTGTGCTGCCATGAAACTGCTGGGTATGCATAAAACTAGTGAGCTCTCTATGTTTGTTGGCCTTTCTGATGGATTTTGGTCCATTTATCCTGTCTTCTTCGTCTTCTTGTTGTTGTTGTTGTTGTTGCAGAACGAGTTGGAGCTGAAGTGGTTGAATGCGCTTGTGTCATTGAAATACCGGATCTCAAGGTAAGTTGATATGGCGAAATGCAAAACGCAGTAGTCACTTTCTCTCTTTCTCTTAATAAAAACTTAACTTGCGGTGGTATGTATGTATGTATGTATGATCGAGGGGCGGGAGAGATTGAACGGGAAGCCCTTGTATGTGCTGGTGGAATCACGTTGATGATTGATTGTTGCAGCAGAGCGAGCGAGCGAGCAGATGGTGATTTATTTAGTACAATTGGAACATGGGTGGGAGGGAGGGAGGGAGGGACAGAGGTCAAGTTTCTCATCTCAAAATGCTGCTGCTCCCTCAACTGCTACTACTATTCTAATGCTGGTGTGGTGGTGATGAATTTGGTTTTCAGATTTTTTAAGACCTTGTGGAATGGAATGGAATGGAATGGAAAGCAGTAATTTATTTTGTACTAGTACAATACAAGTTCCAATGACAGGGGGCTTCAATCCTTGAGGGGGGAGAAATTTTTTCACCAAATTTGTGATAAAATCACCCACTAAAATTCATCCCACTCCATTTGGTCTCTCAAACCTCACCAAAAAATAATTAAAACCATCACTCAACAAAAATCACTCATTACTGATGGACCCCACCCCCAATCCCCCTCCTCATTGGTTGTGAGTGGCTGCTGGGTGGACCCCACCCCCACTCCTCGCCTTTTCTCACATATTCACCTCAAGATTTTCACACCGACATGAGGTGAATTTGGGAGGTCCTATTTTCGGGCAATGATTCACCAATTTTATGGAGGTGAATTCCAAAAAGTTCACCTCCAAAACACAAGGTTGTGTTCGTGGTCAATTGGGTTGGGTTGTGTTCGTGGTCAAACCCATTCGGATTCCAGACAACTGTTGCTTGGTTTTTTTTCACGAAGCTTCTAAAGAATCAGACAGACACGTGCCGCTTTTCAATCCACATAAAAAGTCAGTTCAAAACAGAGAGCGTGTGTCTGTTAGAGGTTTCTTACTCTTTCTTTTCTTTTTTTAATGAAGTGAGGCTGCTACTTTCTGTTTCACTCCGTTGTAATCCTTCCGTCCCTGAAAAATTGAAAACATTTTTTTTTTGCTGTCTCAGAAAAATTGATCACTTTCCTTAAAAGGAAACTTCTCACTCTCAAAGTTACTAAACTATCCTCACTTTATCTTTACTTTTTCTACCTCGTTTTTTGTGCACTCTCAACTAAGGGGTAATTAAGTAAACATATACAAACATTTTATATTCACCTTAATCTTCGTGCCCAAACAAATCCTTCAATCTTTTGGGGACGGAGGAAATAGTATTTTTTTTCCCTCAAAATTTTCAAATTTAGGCATCTTCATTAGGGGTGTGTTCATTTGGGTGAGAAAATAATTTTAGAGAATTTAGGGAAGTGTGTTTTAATTGATGGATGAGATGTATGTTAGTAGGAAAATATGAGAAAAATGTGATTTAATATAAAATTGATAAATTTAAGATTGTTTTATGTGTTTGAAATTTTAAAAGTGAAAAATTATTTTTGAGAAATGTTTTGGTGAACACAGTAGGGAAAATAGAAGAAAAATTATGAATTTTTGTGAATTGATGAGATTTTTTTTTTGAGAAGGCAACCAAAGAAATATATTAATAGAAATAGGAACCTAGCCCTCCAAGAGAAGAACTAGGATCCCAATCAAAAAAAGGAGGAGGAGGAGAACTAGGACAACGAGTTAGACATAGAGACGGAGATCATGTATGTATATGCGAGCTTACAAATTGTAATAGCACCTAATGGGTTTAAAACTCATTCTGTCCAGTTGACTTTAAACTTTGTCCATCTGGTGGAGATCCACAAGAAAATGAGGAATTACACTGAAGATAATGAAGTCTTAGCCACTGAGTCTTGTGGTTTGAAGACGGTCGCATTTCGATTACGCCATATGCACCAAGTTGTCACAGTCTGGATTGCAGAAGCCACACCTTATTCTGGTTCTTGTTGAGGTTTTTGGAATTTGCTGTAAACACAACATCTTAGGCTTCTACTCCTAGGAAATGGCCAAGATCTGTCCATTGGAAGACGAAGGACCATAAACACATAGTAGAAGTGCATCCAACTAAACGGTGTGATAGACTCTGTGCAGCTGCAGCCAAGGGGGCAGTTGAGACTTCGAAGATTGACGCCACGCCGGGATAATTGCAGCAAGGTTGGTAGCCTATCCAGTGTCGCTTTCCAATGAAAGAAATTTAGCTTTTTTTGGTATCCATGAGATCCATGTGGTTGGTTCGCCGAGATGAGGATTTTGAAGTGATGCATCGTCGATCAAACTTGAGAGGGCAGCTACTGAAAATTTCCCTTGCGGGTCCAAATTCCAGCACCAAGTGTCTTTTACTCCATCTTGAATTTTTACCTGCAAGAGATTTGTTAGTTCTTCAAATTTTACTAACTCCCTTCCTCTAGGCTCCCTCCTCCATTCATCCGACCTCCATACACCCCTTTCCGCCACTTTGCAATTTTCAACTATCTCCAATTTTGCTAATCTAGGAAATTTGTCCTTTAATGCTTTATCCCCCAGCCAAACATCTTCCCAAAATAGAGTATCTTCCCAAACATCTGTTGCGATGAGAAAGAGCCAAGGTGATAGTAGATCACCTTGGCGTAGACATCGTTCCATGTTAAACTCATTTGTTAGGTTGCTATTTACAAGAACGAATACCGAAGCTGAAGCTGAGTGAAAATAGGTCTTTATCCACCGGATCCATTTTTCACCGAAGCCCATTTGTTTCATTGTGTCCATTAGAAAGTTCCAGTTGACGCAGTCGAAAGCTTTCTCAAAATCCGCTTTCCATTTAGAATTTGTCTACCCTTGTTGAAACCAAATTGCACATTGTTGATTATAGACGGGATCACCTTCTTTAACCTTTTTGTCAATAATTTTACCAAGACTTTGTACTGACATGCAATGAGGCTGATGGGGCGAAACTCCTTTAGGGAGGTTGGACATTTTACTTTTGGAATGAGGACAATGAACGAGGCATTACAGCCATACCAAAGACTGACAGTCGCTTCGAAGCTCTTGATAAAGCGAATAAAGTCCGGGCCGACGATATCCCAATGAGTTTTAATCAGATTAAAAGTGATCCCGTCCGAACCTGGTGACTTGGATCCCGACAAGCCCATACTGCACTTTTAATCTCATCCACACTGAAAGAATAAACAAGTGAAGCTCCTGCTTGTGCATCAAGCTTTTTGAATTTGGTGCTTGAAAGTTTAGGTTTGTCAGGTTCCGGTTCTTTGAACAAGCTTGAGAAGTATAACATGGTCTCCTCCTTGAGTTTTCTTGGGTGATCAATCCAAACTCAGACCCTTTTTTGAGTACAAAATCAGACCTTCCTGTAGAAGTCTCACTTAACCAACCTTGTTTCAAGACTTCACCGAAATCTTCATTGCTCATCCAACAATCAAAGACCTTGAATGGTATAGGTCCGAAATTCAGTGTTTTCTACTGGAGGATCATAGCATAGGACAGCGGTCAGAGATGAATCTTCCTTTCGAAGTTGTAAATATTTTTCGCCGGTGCTGTAAGAACCGCTAAGAACATAGGAACTTATCTAATTTGATTAGTTTATCTCCTTCCTTGTTTATCCACACATTTAATGTCTCTCAGTTCTTCTGCTTTGTCTATAATATCATTGAGATCAGAAGCTTCCCTGGCCCTGAAAGTAGACCCTTTTCTCTCTTCTTTTCGTCTAACCACATTGTAAAGTGAGCTTGCAGAGCCGGCAATGAATCCCAAAGTTGCAATTTATCTGAAGATTCCCGAGGCCCATAAACATTCACGAAGATAATCTCCTTTGCATTTTGCAGACACTTCCATGAATGGCTAGAAAACCAGGACCAGAAATCTCTGAAAATTTATCAAAGTAGCTCTTGCTCCAAACACAAAGCAACCAACCCTCCAGCATTACCGGTTGCATCAACTGAAGCAAACGCAAAATCATCAGAATCCCAAATCGACTTAACCAGGGTCTCTGAAATACCTGACATTTTGTCTCCTGAATTGCTAGCATTTATCAAATACGGAACGATCACTGAACCCAGGGCGGGTTCATCGTTGTAGACCACTCCGATTTGGCGTCCGATTCGCTTTATGTGTTCTTCTTCAAAGGAGGGACAAACTGTAGGCCCCTGCCAATCCAATTCCTCTGATTCTAATTAAAACTCCTTTTCTTTTCTCAGGCCGCTTTTGGGTACTTGCAGATCTCGACATCATGTTGGTTCCCTTTGGACTTGTAGGGCCACCGATTTTACCTTGGCCGCTTCTTGAGATCTCTAATTCTGAATCAGATAAGAGTATGCTCAGATGGGGAGAGGTTTAGAAGAAGAATGGGACATATTGGAGTTTTGTGGGTGGGCTGATGAGAGTGTTTTGGACCAGGGTCTGGCCTCATGGAGATGGGTTTCGATGGGCTACACGGTTTGGGCTGACTTTTAACATTATACTACCCTTTTTTCTTTGTATTTTGTGAATTGATGTTTATGAAACAAAAATATTCTCACCCTTAAAAACTCTCTTGAATTGTTTTCTAAATATCATTTTTAGAAGCCAATTGATGTAGTTAAGAACCTCGTTTTCTCCTATTTATTTAGTACTTCGCCCATAATTACCATATATATATATATATATATATATATATATATATATAATACAAATTTTTCGGAAAAAAGGACGTAGAGTGCCTCTTACGCCGTCGCCGACCCGGCAAGCAAGGACGCAGCGACCACTCTAGGTCGGTATAATTGGCATTAAACTATTAGTGCCACCCCCAACTAGTCTCTAGTCTCTTCTTAGGTCAATATTGCAATAACTTCTCTAAAAACACAAAGAAAAAGGGTGAATGTAAGTTTGTATATATTAATTGCCCTTAGATCAAGTAGAAAAAGTAAAGATAAAGTGAGGATAGTTTAGTAACTTTGATGAGAAGTTTCCTTTTAAGGAAAGTGATCAATTTTTCCAGATGTGTACAATTTTTCGAGACGGAGGAGTATTAAAGATCAAGTTCTATATGTGAATGATTACCGTCAGACACAATCTAATAATTAAAAGACCCAAAATGACCTAGCAAAATGTCCAAATTAGTAACCCAAAATAAGGGTTCCGTTAAAAAATCTAAATAAACCATAAATATCCGAACATGTTAAGGACATTCTCATACCATAAATACCCAAACATATTGAGGACATTTCCAGACCATAAATACCCGAACATGCTAAACACACGTGGACGCGCTGCCATTCTATATTGGGATATTACAATGTTGCCACAATGACTATGGACTATAAAAACACTTATGATTCACACCTTTGGGGGACGATTTATTGAACTCTCTTGCTGTTGTCATATCACTCACCCAATATTCACTAAACATAAGTAGAGGAACCCCATCTATTTCTGTTTCCTCGAATTTTGAGTCCGTTAAATTTTGCACAGATTCCCATGACGTCCCAAAGAATGTCGAACACAAAGAAGACATGAGATCAGAATTGGCCGCCACATGTATCCGCCACTAGTGACTTTAAAACTCTACATAATAAAAGCCTTATAAGTTTCATTTTTAAAATTAGTTATATATGATTATTTCTCTTTTATTTTTCTTGTATCATGTTTGGTATGCAAAAGGAATTACATACTCCACAATCCTAAAAAATGTTAAAACGTTTGGCTAAACATGATCAGGGACTAACAAGTGTTCATAAGATTCACATACCTACATAAATAGGAGTACATTACATGCATAATGTCCACAAGATGAATCAACCACTGATCATTATAAATGATTATGTGGCATTTCCCATCATTGTTCTATACCAAACAAAATCAAACCCCTATATATATGCTCCCCTTTTTCTGCCATTGGTTTTACGTTTACATATGCATATGTTGCAATATGGCTTAAATTTTATCAGAATAAGAAACTGATAAAAGTTATGGTTTATAAAACCGAACCGGACACAGAACCGTTCAAATTATTGGTTTACGGTCTGATTGGTTTGACCGATTGAGCCACCGGTTCAACCGGTATTAGTTAAATACGCGGGATATCTAATATTTATCATTTATCTTAAAGTAAATAAGTAATTTATAATAAACTCAAGAACATATATCCATCATAGTTAGCACATAATTGCTTTAAAATTGCAATGAGCATTAAAAATGTAAAATAAAAATTTTTATTTTTATTTTTAAGTTTTTTTCTTGGAAACCGGTTGTTACCGGTTCCGCCGGTTCGGCGGTTTTATCCGGTTCCGCCGATTTTCACCGGTTTTTAAACAGAGGTCCCAAAACCGAAAACCGGACCGAACAGGCCACCGGTTCACGGTCTGACGGCCGGTCCGGTCCGGTCCGGGTTTCTCAACCATGATAAAAGTACTCACTTAAGGCAAAGTTCTGAAACTATATACTACTTTAATATACTAGTATTAACCCCTAACTGATGCTCAGAGATTTGGTCAAAAGGATAGTGGGTTGAGACTTGAGTGCACAATAAATGAAAATAACAACTTAAAATTTTAGATATTTGGAAAAATACAGAGGAAAATTGGATAAACTTAAATTTTAGAATTTGAGGAAATAATTCTTACTCACTCAACTCCTTTTTAATAATTACGTTTCTTTATCAGCATGAAATCTATATTATATAAGATAAATCAATGTGTCTAGTTTTTGAACATATATTTTCCAAATTTCTTTAACAGATTATTTATAATAAAAAATTAAATCAAACAAAATTGTATTAAATAGAATCGGAGGAAGTATTAAACTTGTTTAGCAGCTCATTTGATTCAAACTAGTTTATATACCAAAAAACTAGAAATCAGCACAACTTAGAATAGAAAAAAGTCTCCCTGCCCTCCTACATCCACAATCATCGCCTAATTGACATCAAAATCGTGATTCATTGTACCCACCAACCTTCCACCTGTTGAACATGAAAATTCTTATACTATAATTGAAATATTGAAGCTACACAAACCAAAATGCAACAGAAACGCTCTTCACTAATTTTGATTAATTGCCCTTAATCATCATTACACCCAGCTGGACTATACGTTTGGTAGCATTTATCAGCTCATGCTACAGTTGTTAGCAAAGAATAACAAAGCCTGCAAGAGGATCAGGAATAACAAGAAGAAAAGAAAAAGGTTACAAATTTTAGGGGGAGAAAAAAATCATCCTCGAAAATTTGAAAAGGAATACCCATTTTTTTCTGATAGAAAGATAAAATAAAATAGACTTTTTACTAATCCTCTTTACAATTTATAGATAATAAGAAAACAAGGCAACACCGCACGATGATCATAAACTAACAACTCGCCGTTTTCCCCACTCACCGAGTCAAACCCGACGCTGCCGTCCAGCGATTCGGACCCAACCGCCGCCCGCTTCGATACCCGACCAGCAATAACCCGGCAAACCAGCATCGCTTTCCTCCCCCGCCCACCTCCGGCGCTCTCGTGCGCGGAACCGCTGCCGGCGTGCGTGCAAATTGCAACCCCTTTCCCGCCAGAAAGCGACCAGGCGGCGCCTGTCACGCCGGAGTTCACGGACGTAGCTCCCAAGCAATGAAACCTCATAACTTCGTTCCCATCGGCAACGCACCTCGCATTCTCCTCGTCGGCGAGTCCGCCGCCAGAGCCCGACCCGGCCCGGGCCTTGACCGCCTCTCGGTACTCCTCGAACCTCGCCGCCGTTCTGGAACCCTTCTGGACTTTGAAGATCATATCGATCTGACCCATGAAGACTTTGGGACCCCAGCTCGTGTGAAAAATAATCTCGACGACATTCCTGGACGGATGTCCCTCCGGTAGTTCCGTTAGCGCGGGAAGGAAAGAGTCAGGGTTACGGCGGCGAGGCGGAGGAATGTAAGCCGGTTCGGGTTTTCTGGGCACGGGCTTGGGGTTCGGTTTATTGGGTTTTCTGGTGGCGGTTTGGATTACATCTTTAATGCTCTGGGAGGTTTTCCGGCAGCTTGTACTGGACAATACGGTTCTGGGGTTTGGGTGATAAACGTCGTCGAAGGCTCGAGATTTACATTGTAAGGACTTGACCCACCCGCCTGCCATTGGATCCGGATCCTGGACCGGATCTCTATCTTGTTTGTCTTGTCTCCCTTCAGCTTCAGCTCCCGCCTCTGTAACTTGTCAAAAACAGGGTTTTGTGTTTTTATGGTTTTTGTGTTTTTTGTTTGGGTTAGCGAGGCAAGGACAGGACAGGAAGACATGGCGGAGAATTAAATGGGAGATCCGGGAGTGTTGTGTTGAAATGACCATAGTATCCTTCTGCCACGTGAGGTCTCTGTCTTTGGGCTTTTCGGAACGCCAAAATGTTCCGTGTCTTTAATTGCCACTGAAAGGCCCGCGAAGGTTTAAATTTGTTTTAGATCGAGATTCTTGTATGAATTTACTGTCAAATAGGTCCACACACTTCAAATTCTCTAGACAACGTCGTATTTGAAAAATTCGTAACTAATGAATACTCCCCATCACCTATTGTTACCTATTCCCGACGTGTATGTGTGTGTGCTCAGGTAATTTTATGCGAAACCGGGATTTGCAGATTTTTGTGAAGATTGGGGCTTGATTTTCTTTAAACATGTTTTGTGTGTATTATGGAGTCCGGGGATGGTGTTCAGATGATAATTCGTTTGGTGGAGCGGTTTGAAAGTTATGCAAGTTGCGGTTGGACTCAATTACAATTTTATAAAATTTGTGGGCCAACTTGCAAATTTAGAAAAATTGAAAAGTTTACCTTTTGAAGAAGGTAAAAGAGACGACAATATAAGGAGAAAAAGTGAAGTGGTGAAATGCAAGCAAGAAGGAGGTGTAAAGAAGAAAGAAGGAATATAAAAGGAAAGAAAATGAAAAGAAAACCATTTTCATTTCATTTCTTTTCTTCTTCCTCTCATGGCCGACCATATACTTGAAGAAGTAACCAAGTAGGCGCCTCTCTTGTTCTTGGTGAATTCTTGAAGGTAAATTATATATAATTGATCATGACAAAGAACTACACACTTTCTACGGATCGGTTTTTACAAAAAGAGCTCTGTTTTGAAAGCCGTAAATTTATGGATTTTGACACGATGTTGGCGCCACTTATGTGTATGATATTATGATTCCTAAGTGTGTATTGCATGCTCTATTGATTAGTTGTGAACAGGGGGTAGGGTGAAAAACTCAGCCGAAACTCAGCCGAAATCGGGTTCTGAAAATCGGAACGAAAACTAATTTTGGAATTTGTGAAAAAGGGAAGGGTTCAGTGTGTCTCTTGATATTGCATTTTGGAGTATGTTATAAAATGCATATCGGAGTATATTGATGCTAAGTTTGGCTTGAGGGGTGTGCCCGGGGGGGGGGCTTCGCCTGATCGGAGGAAGGGGCTTTGCATGTGGCGAAGCCCTGGGGGCCTCGCCTGGAGGCTTCACATGGGCGGCTTCGCCTTCGCCTGGGGGTTTCGCCTGGTTGTTTCTTCACCCTTCCTCGCACTTTTCCAGAATTTATGATTCGGTCCTCAGCTTCCTCTAGCCCTAGTGTTGCCAAACTTAGTTAAATGGTATAAGCATTTGGGTGCAAGTTTCAGGATCAACATTCAGGATGTGTTACTACACCTAAATGGTGTTGTGTTGTGATACACCTATAAGGTGTTTGTGTGATATGACGGTGGGGATCATGACCCCGAGCTGGCCATGCTCTTGTGTGTGATTATGTGTGTGTATGCACGGCTATGACCGGGAAGACCGTCAATGTGTTCCGTCTAACGTTATCATAATCTGTTGTTTGACTTGCTTTGCATTTGATTGAACTTGTATTGGTTGAGCACGTGTGTGTGTGTGTGTATGTGTGTTTTTATCTTTGGTTGCAGGTTTCTTGTGCATCAAGAAAACCACTATGCTTTATACCTCAGCCCTTACTAAGTTCTCATCGAGAACTTACCCCTTATATTATCATTTTCAGGAGTACTTGACAAGCAGCCCGCTGAATAGAGTTCGGGGGTTGACGTTTGTGTTTTGATATTTCAGGTACATTTGTGTGTGTTTTGGTCAATAATGATTCAGTATGTGTGAATTAAGGAGTAATGTCCGTTGTGTGTGATCAAGTGTGACCGAACATTCTGATTTGTGTGTGGTATTCAGTTCTGAGTTTCCGTTATAATTGAGCACAATGGTCTTCTCACGGTTAAACTTTCTTATGTGTGTAGCAGCAGCAGTATCTGCACGTCGAGGACTTTGGTTGGACCTTGGAGTGTCACCACCTCGCACGTTCTGTATGTATTCCAATAGACATTTTGATGGCTCTATATATTGTAGATGACATGCATATATGTAGTAGTATCACATTCAAGATTTTTGCTGGAAACCATATGTGTTATGTGGTTGTGGTATCAGACATGTGCTGAATTTCAGTCGTGAGCATGTAGATGTCCAGTGGTTTTGTCTTTCGCCGATACGTTTAGGATTCCATTTGCATCGATGTCGAAGCAGACCGTGATTTGAGGGACACCTCTCGGCGCCGGCGGGATTCCGGAAAACTCGAATTTTCCGAGCAAATTGTTGTCTCGCGTCCTCGTTCATTCTCCTTCGTAGACTTGGATCAAAACCCCAGGTTGGTTATCGGAGTATGTCAAAAAAAACTTGCTCCTTTTTAGTAGGAATTGTGGTGTTTCTTGGGAACATAACGGTCATGACGCTGCCGACGGTTTCCAGGCCTAGAGATAGAGGAGTGACATCAAGGAGAAGATCCTGGACCTTTTCGTTCCCTTCGCCGCTCAAGATGGCGGCTTGCACGACGGCTCCGTAAGCCACGGCTTTGTCGAGGTTGATCGATTTGCAGAGCTCTTTGCCGTTTTAGAAGTCCTGGAGCAGAGACTGGACTTTCGAAATCCGGGTCGACCCGTTGACGAGAACAACGTCGTGGATGGTGGATTTGTCCATTTTGGCGTCTCTCAGGCTTTTCTCCACCGATTCCATGCATTTTCTGAACAGGTCCATGTTCAATTCTTCGAATCTTGCTCGAGTTATGGTGGAATAGAAATCGACTCCTACATAAAGTGAGGCAATCAACATCGTTGGGAGTTATGTGGGCTTCTTTGAGGGCAGATCTGACCAAGGGAAGGACGTGGTGGAGGTGGTGGTGAGCGGTCTCGCTGGGGAGGAAGCTGTGGCCCGGTAGCATGATGTAGGTGTGGCGTGGGTTGGAGAGGATGGTTCCGTCTAAGGTCACCACGGCGATGCCGATCTTGTTCGCGGAACCTTTGAAACCCAGGGCTATCATTCCTGAGACTGAGAGGAGGAAAAAAGAAATCAGAGTGAAGTCCACGTAAGTGCCACGTCAGGTAATCATGAGGGCAAAATGGTACTTTCACATTTCACAGAGATCCGTCAAGATTAACGGCATCAATGGACGGAAATGACCAAAATATGACAGTGAACCCTTAGATATGACCAAAATAGGACAAATTTTTAAAATAGGACCGAAACATGACAATAATTATATTTACGGGACTGTGTACGGAATTTACTCGGATAAGAAAATGTAATTTTTGAGCTGTAATTTTCAACACTAAAGCGATAAGGAATTAAGGTGAATTTAATTACAATTTCAGGAATCAATGGCTAAGATTTCGTTTCAAAATTAACATGCTTTGTTCACATTAAAATGGCTTTTAAATGACATAACATTAAATTAAAAAGTCGAAACGTACATTTAAGAAAAGGTTATGGGTTGTAATGCATGTTTAATGGGTTTACGTTTAGGATTAGTCCTTTAAGCAGGTGTGAATCAGTGTAGGAATGATGTTAATGCCGACACGTAAAATGGCTTCACCACTAATTGCGATTGAAGATGTCATCCGTCACTAAAATTAAAGAGACTCATTTTTCTCCCTACTGATTTGGTAGATAGTGTGTTAATAAGTGAAGGTCTTCGGGTGCAACTTTTTAATTACCAAAAGGGAAAATGAGTTATTTTACCATTAATATTTAGAAGTTAGTAACGTTTTACTACTACAGTTTTTTTATGGGTCAAATAGTTTGATGGATTCCGTTAATTTTTTTGGACTAATGTATTATTTTTAACTTAAAGTTTGTAAACATAACAAATTAACCCTTAAACTTTAGACTTCTTACATTTTGACACCTCCCTCTCACCAGTTACACCCTCAGCATGTTGTTGCACCACCGTCCCTCCGTTGTTGCACCACCGCCCCTTTTGTTGCTGCACCTCTGTCCAATTAATCAAAATTGCTTTGTTTTGTTTTTGTTTTTATAAGCATCAAGAAGTGTCAAACTGTAAGAAGTCTAAAGTTTAAGTGTTAATTTATCAGGTTTACAAATTTTAAGTTAAAAATAAAACATTAGCCCAAGAAAATTAACGATATCTGTCGACCCATTTAATGACAGCGGCAAATTGACCCCATTTCTCAAACATTAGTGGCAATTTAGCCCCAAAAAAATTTTAGTGGTAAAAAGTTACCAATCTCCAAACAATAGTGACAAAATGACCATTTTTCCATTATCAAAATCAAATTAAGTTACAGTTTCATATTCTATAATACTACTCTTGTTTTGTGACTTTTAGTACTCCGTAGTACTGGTAGCTTCGAGAAAATTAATCGCATGATGTTGAAAAAAGCTTTGAGAAAATATAATTATGATTGTTATAAAAAAACCCTATAAAAAAATTGATTGTGAAAAATTGTAAAGTTGTACCATCAACGCGTCATCAAACGCTACTTGTGAACGAAACCTCAAATAAATTAGGCAGGATATCGAGGTGTGGTCATCAATAATTTTCCTTATTTGAAATTGCTTCAAGCCTTCAAATAACCTTAATTTTGGATATCGTTGGCAGATTAGACAAGATTTAGTCATGTTAAGTTAACGTTAATCTCCAAGAAATTAAAGCATGAGTATTAAGCTGGAGGTTAGTTAAATCACTGTGCAAAACGTGGTTAACCACTGACTGGGGTCACAACTATTTAAACCATCATGTGTCATGGTCTTCTCTCCAAACTATTGAAAGCTCAGTTACTTGGTAGCACCTTCAAATCAAAGAAACAATTACTTCCAACAGTGTTCTTGGTGAGCTTGAGCTTTTCAAAACCACACCACCAGGAGCCAAACATACAATATTGGATTAATAATTATCTATTCATACAGTATTTTATCAATATAACTACATACCGACTATATATGAGGGTTCCACTAATGTGATTAACATTTTAAACACACCTAAGCCAGATCACTAATTAATTTCCTCAAAAAAGAAAAAACAAGGAAAAAAAGAGAGAAGGCCAGACTATTAAATTAGAGGATGAATATCATATGAAGTTATTATATAATTACTAGAGCATATTATCTTCTGTATCCTCAAGTAATGTTAATTTTAGTTGAAAATTAACATTTATTTAAGATTCCATAACCCCTGTTGTGATTAGTGATCTGGCAAATCCCACGCCAGATGGAACAGCAGGGGCATTATGGGTAAAGTAAACTTTTTTTAATAGAGTATTTGTTTTTTCTTTCCACTCCATTACGTGTACCACTATCAATTAGGTTTTTACACATTAGTTTTTTTATTAATTTTTTAGTTTAATTTAGCTAATGGTATAATTCACTTATTTACACCTAATTTTTTCATTTTTGTCATATAGGTCTTTAAAGTTTCAATCATGGTCTTATTATCTCTCTCTTTTAGTGTGGTAGTCTAAATATAAAGAAATTATATATGTGGGTTAACTATGACTTCATACAATTACGAAATTTGTCATGGAAAAATAATACTATCCTCCATGCGAGATTGAATCATTCATCATAATATGATGAAATTTAATATTTTATCAATTTCTATTTTTCTCAAATTAGTGTAGAGATTAACTCTCTTATTTGACTTTATTTTTAACATTTTACACATAGGTCCCTAAAGTTTGAGAACTAATATGGTAACATGTAAAAAGTTTTAGGCCTTTCTTTAATATCTTTTTTATTTCTTATTTATTTTATGAAATTATACCAATATTTATGTCCATTTATATCTTTATCCAATTACGAGAAAATATTAATGTTGTAATATACCCCAACTAAGAAGTTTGGAAAAGCAAAACTCTGTTTAGAGTATAGAGGATCATGTGAAGTGGAATCTCTCATGGAAGTTTGAAGTGGAATAGAAAGAGAATGGAAGCTGTCAATAAATTAAGTAATGGAGAGTACTATAAAACTATTAATTATGTATCACACCTATATATAAATATAAAAATAAATAGAAATAATGGAGTACATTAAAGTAAGGAACACGCTGAAGCTGAAACCAAGAAAACGACAATTTGTGTGAATTCCTTCACGCCTCCCACTTCTCCCACTTCTCCCTCACCTTCATGCCTATATATGTATGCCTATATATGTATGTATATAGCAGTCAATTAATTAGCATGGTAGAGGAGGTTAGCTAGGTATATACTATTAACAAAGTTAATTTGGTGCTTCTTGGGATACTGGCTGGCTTGTTGTTGCAATAGGAGGTAAAAGCATTGAGATTTGTATACTAACCTCACTACTTTATTCAATTATCTTCAATGCACCCTAGCTAGTTATTGCTTAATCAACTAATAGACTCCACAATGCCAAACCTTATTGTCTTCTACTATTTATGGATAATATATACAATCTCATTGAGGTATATATGATTAATTCTAAAGTAAAGTAAAGATCGATCTCATTGAGGCCAAACGTTAATTGATTGAATTTGATATTTTACATTTGGAGAATTTATTAACGATCATTCTCATAACTTATAGTGGTAAAGTTTTTTTTTGAACAACGTTCTCCAAAATCTAATGCCAAAAAAACCTCATTATAGTCGATTTGATTCAAAATAGGATAAGTTACCCCGCGATGCTCTCCCCAGGCGAAACTAGGGTTTCTCCCAGATTCGGCCGCCGCCGTCAATTGCTACCTCCGATCTCGGTCCATTTGGGCTTCCATCGTCGCGCACGCCAAGATGCCCATCCATCAATCGTTACTTCTCCGTTTTCTCGGATATTGGTTTCTCATCATCAATCAAAGCTTGCTGTCGGGTCACCCCCGTCACTGTGTCTCCTCTCAGCCCACACTGGTGTCTGGCTGGCCGGCCAGGATTCCATGCCACCGCGCGGCCGGTCCTCTCCTTTTAGGAGGCACCGTTTCTCTGGGCGCCATGGGTTGCCTTCATTGGGGTGTCCAGAGGGCTTCGCCATCTCATCGGTGCCTCTCCGCCGGGCCTGGATGCTGGTCGGAGATGGTAACGGCCCTTCATACCCTCGCTGGTGGTCTGCAATCGGACCAAGACATCTTTCGTGCCGCTAGCCCACGATGTGTCTATGGATTTCCTGGGTCTTATCTTCCATGTGACTTTCCCTCTCCGTCGTTGTCGGATCGACGCTTGCATGTGCTTGTGAACAACATCTTCACATGTGCCTTGAAAATTGTTTGTTCATCCCCCTTCCGTGGTGTGAAGCGTCATATCTCTGGTGGTGGTCAAGGGATTGCAATGGCTTTTCGCTCGGTTATGAAACATGGTTTGGTGGGGTTTGGGTTCTACCTGCCCCACCCAATGCCATGATCTGGTGGTTTCAAGGTTTGCTAGGTGTTGGGTCGACCTAGCATTCCTTGCGTTGCTTTTGGACTCGTTTGTCTATTTTCTTATGCTTTTGTGGTCTAGCTTTAATTTGGTGCGGTGTGCGATGTCTTTTGATTTTTATCCGTTTTGGTGGTCGTTGGTTTGCTTTTGGTCGATGTTGGTGATTGTCTGATTATGGTTCTATAGCCCCTTCGATTGCACATGCGCGGTGAGACGACGTTTGGATCTTTAGGAGCTGCTTGGGTGCACCTTCGGGCGAGATCACGTATCTGTATTACTTTAGCGCACTGTTTTATGTGCTTTATCAACCCATGTGTGGGCTTTCTCGAAGGCTGTCTATTGTGCCTAGGCTGTCGTCATCTGCTGTTGCCTTGCACTCTTCGACTTTTTATCTGTCGTTTGTTTGTTGGTACCTTTTCTTGGTTAAACTCTATGCCGGATTGGATTTGGCTGTAATCGTTACTGATCAATAATAATATTGATCATCTTTTGCTCAAAAAAATCTATTGCCAAACGCTAATGCTATTTTCAAGCATATCACTCTCTTTTGCGAATCTTTAGTTTTATTTTTCTTTCTTGATCAATGCCTATAACTAGGGGTGAGAAATGAAACAAGTCGAGTTTCACAAGCATCGAGCTCGAGTTGATTTTTAAGTTTGTATATCAAACGAGTCAAGCCCGAGCTTGAGAGGCTCGACTGGAAAAGCTCACGAGTCTAATCGAGCCATGCATAAAATACCCACGATATAATTCATTGGATGTAGGGAGTTTTTGAGCCTCACGAGCTTGTTTGAATTTGGTTAAGGTTTAAGCCCCGTCGAACTGAACTGAAATGAGCCTACCCAACTCTTTTATTGAGCTTCATGAGTTTTCGAGTTGAGCTCTAGCCCGATTTTAGGCTTGGACAGATTTTGAGCCGAGCCTGTTCTTAACGAACTCGGGCTCAACTCGACTAGTTCTCACTCCTACAATGGTGAGCCAAGATTTGTAAGCTACACACTATACAATGGTCAGCCAAAATTACTTACATATTCTTATATGCTACTACCATTTTGGTATCTCTCTACATGTATGTAAGTACAGTTAATACTAATGGGTAAACTCTATTTTTAGTCCCTTACCTTTCCGATTTATCCTACTCAGATCACATTTTAAGAATTTACATTATCTAAGTCCCTTAGCTTTGGTTTTTGTTTCATTTGTGGTCCTTTTCGTTAATTTGACGTTAATTGTTCCGTTAAATTATTGAAATGACGAAAATACCCAAAGTTAATCTGTAACTTATTGCTTGATTTAATAAAAATGTAGCAATTTTGTCCCAAAACTTTCACAACTCCTCTCTCTATCTCGTATGAAAACATGATCGATGCCCATCTAATCAGCCACTACCCATCTCACGAGCTTATCAAATTCTTCCCATTCAACACCATCATCAGAATCTTCGCTCAAGATGGGTTTTTCCTCGTCAGATGCTCAATGAAATGTATGGCAGAGGTATGCTTACCAGTTGGAAACATCTCATTGTTGTCACGCGCAGGAGATCGATGATAGCATTGTCGGCACCAAAACAGCTGGACGAGACCAAATTTGAACGGGTAGGATCTGAACCTCCATTGCGGGTTTGTTTAAATCGGTGATTTCTTGGCTACGGTTGAGGTAGGAGAGAGCCACTGTAGGGTGGTGGTGGTCCGTCAGTTGCCGGCTATATCTGAAAATTCAAGATCTGTAATTGTCCCTGTCGCCGAAAAATCCAAGCTTTTCTGAGCGATTTGACCATAGATCGAGAAGAGAAGGGGCTGGTTAGACGAGGAAGAGATAGAGGAGGAGTTAGGTGTTGGTGGCTTGTTCAGAACCTACAATGATTCTCCCGCACGTGGGTTGTTATGAACATTATTTTTGGGACAATAGTGGTAGGACTCAAATGAATTTTGAGACATATTCAGCTTATGTTCATAGGTTCTATGGGCAGTGTAGGCTGAAGGCATCCATGGTTTCTAAGGATGAGAGGAAGATATATCCATGTCGCTACACATACCTTTTGATCGCTAAAGGAGCTCCACTTTGGATTATTCTTCTCCGTCATCGTCCGAAGATGAATCATGGATCTTACGAAGATCATCGATGAATCGGGGATCAAGCGGAGGAATGTTGAAGGGTCGATTGCTGGCGAGCTGGGTTGTGGTGCCCGGAGAGAAGCAGATCTGGAAGAACATTGATGTTTGGGAGATGGTGATGTGAAATCTAAAGTCCAGAGGAGAGAGGAGTTGGATGGTTGTGGCTATGTGAAAGAAATACTTTAGATAAAATTGATAGTTTTTCTATAAAATTGGGGATTAAATTGTAAAATATGTATGAACATTTTCTTCATTTCAGACACATAACAGTCAACTCAACAGTCAAATTGACGAAAATGACCACAAATGAAACAAAAACCAAAGCTAAGGGACTCAAATGTTGCAAATTATTAAAATGAGACCTTAATAAATCGGAAAGGTAGGGGACTAAAAGTAGAGTTTACCCAAATACTAAAAGATAATTACATGTGAGTGAAAATTAAGGAGAGAAAAGTAGTATGCATAGGAGATCTAGGAGGTGCGCTGGAGTTGTGCCAGCCTTTCCCTTGCTCGGGAACTGTGGGTAGGGGTGTGAAACGATTCGAGCCGAGCCGAGCTCAGCTCGGCTCGAGCTTTAACGAGCCCAACGAGCCGAGCCTCACGAGCCTCGACCTCGAGCTCGAGCCGGTTTGGAGGCTCGAATAATAAACGAGCCAAGCTCGAGCTCGAAACGTTCAGCTCGTAAGGGTTCGCGAGCCTTAACGAGCTTGTCTAAAATTACGATACTATCCTAACCGAGCCTAAATGAGCTCACGAGCCTAACGAGCTCATGAGCTCGTTTACTTAGTGTTGGGCCGAATCGAGCCTAACCGAGCTCGCGAGTCTAACGAGCTCGAGCTTCACGAACCATCGAGCCGAGCTCGAGCTCGAATTATCGGACTCGATCGAGTTTGAGCCGAGCCTGAATTTCACGAGCCCGAACTCGAACCTGCTAGATTCGGGATCGGCTCGGCTCAAACACACACCTAACTGCGGGCGTGGCATGCGGTTTCTTCGATTCTACCGCGTACATATGTGTGTGGTGTGTATATATCCACCTCCATCGTTTTAGTACTAGTATTTTGCTTTCCACCGTTTTATCACAACTTTTTACCTTCCCTTTTCACCTTTTGCATTCAAATTCAAGCTTCCCCAATTTCCCTGTCGGCAAATTTCATCATACTCTTGCTCTATAACCTCCACCTTACTTTTGATTTATAGACCGAAAAGTTTGTAGGAGAATTGACGATTTTGCCACCCATGTTTAATCATGACAGACAGAAAACGTTTCTGTCCATCCATGGGGCCATAGGCAACAGCAGCAGAATCAATTGCAAATGTAGTTAAATACTAGTATTAGAAACCTGAAGGGGAAGAGGCAGCAGATATCTTGACCAAGTGTCAGACATGAAATGGTGAATGCCTCCTCCTCTCTCATTAGTCAAAGACAAAAAAATCCAAGGGCCATAAATAAATGCACAAACTTCACAACTCAGCCCAATGCCAGTACCTTCATTCAATTCAATGGGTGAAGTGAAGCTCCTCCAAATTAAAAACCTCAAATTTTCATGTTCGGCCATTTCCAATGATAATGGGGACCTGAATGGTCATAGCTCCTCCTCCTGTCCCGCAATATTTACAATGCATACACTGTCTGTGATATTAAGGCCCAAATTAGTGTTCGTTACATAAATGACGTACATTGGTTTGATGAACAAATATTCGGGTACTGTGGATTTGGGCCCGTAATACTCGTGGCCCACTTTCTTTGCTTACTTCCCTCTTTAGTCTTTAGTTTACCCAAACATCACTGGGCCAGCCCACAAGGGACGATAATTGATGATAAATGATGATGATGATGATGATGCAGATTATTATCTGTGTCCATTTTAGCATAGATAAGAAATTATCTGTGTCCATTTTAGCATAGATAATACATTTTTAGATGAAGAAGACCCACGGAAATGCAATGCACTCTCTCTTATCTGTGTTCACTTGGGCCAAGATAAGAAACTTTTATCCAAAAATAATTCAAATTTTATTGGTACATTTTTTTATGTTTTGGTAAATTCAATTTTTTTTAAGAAATAATTTCATTAAAAAGTTTAGAAAAAATACATTTACAAACTAGAAATATTAATCCATAATTTACATTTAAATCATTTAACTTTACATATTATAGCGTTGAAGAAATAAAATACTGAAAAAAAAATGCTACGAGTATTTTTTTAGGAACCAATATAGTATTTGACTCTAATTTCTCCGCTCACATATATCCGCAAAAAAAGAATCTCATACACATGCACACACAGAAAGCTTCATACTCCCAAAAATGGCTTTAACACCCATAGAGGCCACTTTAGGATCAGGAATAGTCGAGATTAATGGTCCATGTAATTTTACCAAATGTAGTTAGTGGCAGTCCATTAACAATTACTTGAAATAGATTGTTGAAGATTTTATTTTCCGAATTATGTTGAAATCAAATTTGAAGTAGCTAGCATTCTCTTTTAATTTCTAATTGCGCATTAGTCAGATTTAGCTGCTAAATGCGGATGGTTTTCAATCATGCATGAAAACGATCCATTATGAGTCAAGCAAAGCAGGAAGAAAATAATTAGCGATCATGATCGTTTAGACAAATGAAATGTACACTTTGAGTGCAGGAATATCTCGATTGTGGCGATATACTGGAAACTAATTTTCTTTCTTATTTAAGTTTTTCATTTTTCAAATGTATAAATTTTAAACATATATAGCATACCAATAACGATGTGTGTTTTTTCCCCCATGCAAAAATAACAAATTATGTAATGTAGTTCTTCGATCAATTTAGCTAATGTAAGTACTTTGGTGAGTTATCTCGTTAACTTTTGTCTTTACGAAAAATAGTGAACCTCTTAAAACTCAGTTTTCCAAACGTTTTTAAATGGAGAATTTATATGGTTTTCAAGGAAAACTGAAAATGAAAACTAGTCAATATTATTAAACATCTTTCTTTTAATATTCTATTTTTCAGAAAAAAAAATTATAGGTGAAAAGAAACGCTTGAATCAACCTTAATATGGTGAAAACTGGTGAGATTCGACAGTTGACTTTGATACAATCTCTAGAAGCTAGCCGTCATCCGCAAAAGAGGAAAGAAAGAGATATAACAAATTAAAATGTGATAAAAATGTCATTCATATAAATACAGTACTACTCTGTACGTCAAAATTGGTTGTTACTTTTAACTTTTTGTATATATTAAAATTATTTTTTGTCATTAATTCATTTTACATAAACTTCCATCATTACGCACTCCCTTTCGATCCATTCCATTTATTCCAGCCCATCCAAACCCATCTCCGAGATTTTTTAAGTGAGTGCATTGTAAGAGTAAAAATGAACTAAAATAAAAAAAATGAAAAAATGTCATTTCATTTAAAACAAAAATATTTTGATATTGTGACAACCCACTTAGAACGAAGGAAGTATATACCTGCGTCTTCTGCCACACGTACGTACGTACCTACGGGCTTAAACGTTAGTCATCTTGGAATGTGAGGATGGTTGAACTTGAAGCTAGCTAGCTAATTAATTAATGGAAAATTATCTTGGAATGTGAGGATGGTTGAACTTGAACTTGATATATATATGTGAAGGGATCGATATGAAGAGCTAGCAGATAATTAGGTGGCTTAGTTAGCTAGCTAGCCTTTCATTAATCATTTACTACTACAGGTTTGGGAAGTGGGCTGGGTTACAATATTGCTCGATCGAACTCCACAATACTCTGCTCCAAAGGGAAGGGAGGGTTACAATATTGATAAGGTGATCTAGCACTGGTATTCAAAGGCAAGGGCAACCAATTTAAAGATTGGGTTTTTTCAGAATGGGTACATCAGCAACATGTATAATTATATGCTCTTTGATCTTTCATTTTCCTGATAAACTGCTCTCTCTTAGTTTTTGTTTGAGTAGTAAAAGTTCCATTGGTGGAGTGAAAAGGCTCATTCATATATAAACCAGAGGAGTGACAGGAGTTTGAAGACTGTATTAAGCAGATATAAGAACCGTTTCAGTTTAGTTAGAAATTATAGTACATACCATTGCAGTATGCTTTTCTTGAATCATCCAAAGTTTCTTTGGTCATGAAATTTAGCATCACAAAACGTTTGTGTGTCTATTTTGTTGTCCTATTTATGGGTTGTGCTTTGGAGCTCTGTACATTGAGTTTTGAATGGCTTACTGAATGCTACCCTGTTGGTGATTCCTATATGCTTCTTGAACTTTTGCATGGGTTTGAAAATGAGTCACAATTCATATAGTCAATGAAGGGTCTAAAACTTGGGTTATGTATACTTGTGCATGTGTAATCTAATATCCAATATATGAAACATGTGATGTGATTTAAGTGCATGAATAAACATTGTATGCTCTTTTTTGGCTCACGTTTGTTTGTAGTTGAAGTTTATGAAATTACCATAATTTGTGTGTCTCTTGAATGATCTTCAAATTTGGTATTCATAGACCTCCATGTACCTAGCTTAGTTGAAAACTCACGGTCTGTGGATTAGAGGTTTGGGTGTTGATTTATTTCTGCTATTTTTCTTTTATATAGATTTATTTCTGTTCTAATACAACATAGAAAGTTTTGAACAATTGTTATCTTTAGAAGTACTTAATGCTTGGTGTTTTTATTGCTAAAATATGATTACCGGTTCGTGTTCGAATTGGCAGATTGAAGGGTGCTGCAAGATTTTAAAGCTCTGGGGCTTGGTTTACTGAACATGAGTTGGATGTTATTTCTCTCATTTCTCATACATTATAAGATAATGAAATGGATATCCTTTTGCAGATGACTTGGATTGGTTCTTGGTGGACAATGAAATTGTTCGTCTCACTTTTCCTTCTCTATGTGGCAGATACAACGTTTCATGGATTGTTTGTTCTTTTTCCTCGATTGAATAAAGGTAGAATAATCATTTTTCAGTGAAACTATTTGTTTTGACCTAGTTTGACTTATGGAGGTTGTACAATTTTACCTTTTTATACACAGGATGCACAAGAAGTTGACGGGGTTGAGGCAGTGGATCATCATGGCAAATGAAATCCTC
The DNA here is from genome assembly GCA_024586325.1 of Stellera chamaejasme. Taxonomy (NCBI): domain Eukaryota; kingdom Viridiplantae; phylum Streptophyta; class Magnoliopsida; order Malvales; family Thymelaeaceae; genus Stellera; species Stellera chamaejasme. The sequence goes on along the minus strand of CM044982.1, from coordinate 2,114,110 downwards.
CATTAAATGCCCTGTTCGTCACAGAAATCCACCACACTCGCCAATGGCGGCAGCCACAAAAGTATGTGTTTCCTCCAACAGTCTTTCCCATCTCTAATTATGATGATAAATCATAAATCTGTTGACCTATTTAATTGAAGTATTACATAAACTACTCATTTGCACTGTATTCTCAAAAGCAAAGACAATAGACTTTCTGGTGAATTAGGTTTTTGTTAGCATGCTTTACTGGGTTCTTTTATAATTTAAAATGTTAAGCATTGGATTTTAGGTACCAATCTCACACCGTTTCTGATTTCAAACACAAGGTCCTTCTTCCATGAAGACGGAGGCATCACACTCGGATGGCTCATGGGAGTCTCAAGCATCTCGAAAGAGTCCTAATCGATCGCTAGATTTGTTTAATGAGGTAAGCAACTCTGATGGACTCGAACACATCGTGATTCAATGGAATATTTTCTGAAACATTGTTTGTCTAATTCTTTGGTTAATTGTTTTTTTGGTTTGGTGTACGTCTCAGTCTCAATAATGTTAACACAAAAGACCTAAGCAAAGTTGTATTTAGTTATGGCTTTCAGCTCTCTTAATTCATCTCTATATTTATTTTTTCATTGTTCAGTTGTATCTTTCGTAGCTGCAATATTGGTATTTATGGATGAAGGTAAATATTTGTTTAAAATCAGTCTCACTAGAAATTATATTTCTTCCTCCCTAAATCTATCACATTGTTTCACAAACTTCTTTTATTTATTTCCCAATGAGTTCTATTTGTAACTAACATCCTTACATCCTACAAATGTTTCCATACTTATCTTGGTTCTTTTCATTACACATGTCGATTCTTGTAACACATATTTATACCACCCTCAAGAGATCAAGCTCATTCTATGCGAGGAAATGGTGATTTGACAGTTGAGACACTTATTTTTTATGAACTATCAATTGTGCTAAGGAAAGTGTAACATGTCTGGAATTTAAAATTTTATCTAAATAAATTGCTTTTGGCGCAGGATTTTGTGGAAGTGTAGTGCTTGTGGCATGGCTCCATATGTTTTCCATTTCTTTTTCATAGTTCAAGATTTTTCTTCCATCTCCATTATCATGTTTCTATACCATTTCTTTCCTCTATGGCGAACTTATGTGCCTATCATTTCTTTGTTGTCTCTCAATTTTTTTCTTATTTTTTCTTTTCATAATTGGTGTTGCTTTCCCCTTTCTGGCGTTGGTCTATCGTTTCTTCTCTTTCCCTTTGCATCTTATTTTTGGTCCAATCATTCAGTTTTATTCTTTTGCTTAAAATTAGTGAGGTTCCTAAAAACAAGTAGAATTTATTGTTTAAACAACACCATTTGTTATTGTTTTGCATATTACATTCTAGATCTTGTATTTTGAAAGATAGATTTTGTCTTAATGCAACACTTCAGAAGTCCATTGGAGCACAAGTTTATTTGTAAGGTCACTTGTTTGGTAGTGAAAGAATCATCAGCCTTCCACAATTTGCAAACCAAGGAAAACTCGAGGTGGAAGATGGAAGCTCAAATTGACCCTTATGGTTTCAGTAAAAATGCTCAAATTGAAACTTATGGTTTTTAAAATGTGTTGAACACTCCTCTAACTTTATAATTTTAGTTTTGACTCATTATTCTCTATCGCGTGTATTTTTTATATATTCCTTCCAATTCGAAATTTTAATTATACTTTCAGTCTAGATAACAAAAACAATTACCAAAGATATGTTCCTTCCAATTCATCAAACATCGTCCACATGTTACTTACTTAGAATTACACTAAAGTTATAATTAAATATGAAAAACTTCAAAACAAAATTACAAATATGGAAATAAAATGAAAAAGAATCGACATTAGCATTTTCAAATTATGAAAAATAAAACAGGAAAATGTGCCGACTTGAAAATTTTCAATTTAATTTGTGAGCTGTTAAAATCTAAAATATATTTAATTTTATTTAAAAATTTGTATTGGTTCAATGTTTTAATATCCTTTTTTGAAGATTTTTTACATTATTTAAATATTTAAATATAAATGTTGGAGGTTTTAAAATTTATTGTTCATTCGTGCATTTTATTTTGATAATTACTATTTTTTCATAATAAAAAGGTAAATTTAGTATACAAAGACTAATATTGAGATTATTTTAAAACATTTTTTTTTTCATATGTGATAACTTTTTGGATATTTTAGACTCAATTTAAAATTAATATGAATAATTTGGTATGATTATTTGAAAAATACACAAGTGATAAAGGATAATAAGTCAAAAATGAAACTATAAAATTAAGAGGGGTGTTCAACACATTCTAGAAACCATAAGGGTCAATTTGAGTATTATTTCCGAAAATTCCGTTAAATTTTAACGGATGTTAAGTACCGGGTATAGATTTGTAACGAACTTATACTTTAGAGCAACTTTTGCAACAAACTTTTGTTCAGGTATAGATTTGCAACGATGAGTATAATTTAGATATATCTGGTGCAATTTACCTTTATTATTTATGCGGCTACTTATTCCGCAACAGAAAAATATTTTACACTGAATATATTATTATTTGATACTCCCCGTCCTGAGCAAATTACCATTTGAATTTTGTGCTTGTGTTTGATTCAAGTTTTTAGAAAGAAGAATCTATTACAAAAATTTCAAATTTTATTTTTAAAAACTAGACATTTGCATATAAATTATTTGAATTTATATGTTAAAATGATGTAGAAACAAATTCATAAATTAAATGTGGGAGTTGTAAATGTATCAATTTTCTTGGGATGAGATGAGTATGTTAAGAACTTTGATAATTATTACTTCATTAAACCTGTGATGAAGTCGGGTATTAAAACTAGTTATATAATTTAAGCTCAACCTCGATCGATATATATATATATATATATATAAAGTGAAGTCATTTTCACCACTAATCCAGCGTGCTTGCAATCCCTCCGTCCCATACATCTACTATATATCTTTTGCAACCCAGCTATAAGATTGTGATCACCAATATTTTTTTTGAACGGCAACTTCATTAGGAAGAAACGAGGAACAAAATACAAGAACAAGCTAGAAAAGAAGCCCTTGAGACGGGGGCTAAGCTAGCTAACAAGGAAGAAAAAACGCTCCAACGAAAACACCAAAGCACGAACCAAAGACCAGCAGAACAAGAAGGGAAGACCCCTCACTCCAAACATGAAGCAGAAAACAGTAAGGGAGCGAGAAGCCAGTCTGACCAAGAGATTCTCAACTTAGGGAACCTAGATGAAATCCAAAGGAAAGACAGCACCTGGATATCAGCGAAGATCTGGGGAGCTTGCCAAGGTTTGTTTTCCATGACCACACCGTTGCGAGCTTTCCATAACCTCCAAGCTGAGACGTAGAGAACACTACGTAGAGAAGACATGCCTCACTGCGGCCCATTGCGCAGTTGGCCCGTGGTACCAACTGCGGCGACGGCCGCAGTGAACGCCGCAGTTAAAATGTCCGCAGTTTCGAACTCACTGCGGCGTCGGCCGCGGTACGTACTGCGGTCTCACTGCGGCCATGGCCGCAGTAACCTGTTTGAATAATTAAAAAAAAAGTGGACGAATCCGGATGAATGTTCATCCGGATTCGTCCAAGTGAACCCAGAAAACGAGAAGAAGAAGAAGAAGAAGAAGAAGAAGAAGAATTTGAAGATGAAGAAGAAGAAGAAGAAGAAAAGGAAGAAGAAACAGAAGAAGAAGAAGAAGAAGAAGAAAAAGAAGAAGAAGAAAAGGAAGAAGAAACAGAAGAAGAAGAAGAAGAATTCGAAGAAGAAGAAGAAGAAGAAAAGGAAGAAGACACAGAAGAAGAAGAATTCGAAGAAGAAGAAGAAGAAACTAAAGAAGAAGAAGAAGAAGAAACAGAGGAAGAACAAGATGAAGAAGAAGAAGAAGAAGAAGAGGAAGAATGAAGAAGAATGGAGTTGTGCGGATGAAGAGAAAGGGGAATTTAAACCTAAAAATAAATTTATCATGCCTTATCTGCGGCCTTGGCGCGATAAATCTTATTGCACAAATTTCTTTGCGTTCGCGCAAATTTACTGCGGCCTTACTGCGGCCTTGGCCGCAGTAAATATTACTGCGCAAATTTACTGCGTTACTGCGCAAATTTACTGCGGCCTTACTGCGACCTTGGCCGCAGTAAATAGTACTGCGCCAACAACTACGCCATTTACTGCGTAAATGGGTTTACTGCGGCCCAAACCGCAGTAAGGGCCGCAGTAATAAATGTCTTCCCCACGTAGTGGAATGCCCAGCCACACCTGCGTAGCTTTGGGCGGGACCTGGGAAGTGGAGGCGGGAGCAAAGAGGTCCTTGAACTCCAGGGGGCAGTTGATCTGAGTGTTGCACCAGGAGGCGACTGATCTCCAAACCACCTGAACCACCGGACAACGTAACAGCACGTGGTCGGATGATTCCTCCACGGCTGAGCAGAGAGGGCAAAAGATAGAATCTAACTCCACTCCGCGAAGGAAAAGAAGCAGCCGGGTCGGGATATAATTCTTGGTAGCTCTCCAAATGAAGACGTTGACTTTCTTAGGAACCTTATTGCACCAGCGCATAGGAAAGGCATGCCGAGATGCAATATTGGAGCCTATCAAAGTGGACAGACGTCTGACGGTGAAGCAACCATCCGCTGCAGGACTCCAGACCCAAGAGTCAGCGACTAACCGCTTGGGGATGAAGGCCTGGAGAGTACGGAGCAAGAGAACGAGAGCACCTTCTGATCGACCCCTCAGCCGCCTGCGCCAGTTCCAAACCCAGCTCCACCCATCCTCATCCCATCGAATTCTGTCAGCCACCCTACACTGCTTATCAATCTCCAGCTCATACAAAGAACCAAATCTGAGCTTAAGGGCAGGACCGTCTAACCACTCATCCTCCCAGAAAAGGGTTTTGTCTCCCATACCCACCCTTCTCTTGATAAGATCCGAGAGCCTCGGATCCAGGCCCTCTACCTCCCCTGAAGCCTTTAGGATATCCTTCCAGACACTCCACCCGTCCACCCCTTCTCCAAACTGCAAGGAACTCCGCGTCTCGTTAACAATCATTTTTCTATCTTCTTTCCTAATTGACTAACTTAATTTTAGGGACTTATTTAACTAATTTTAGATTTAACTCGACTCAATCAAAAGGAAGGGGCTGAATCGAATGTTTTGAACATTAAACATGGTAAGAATGTCATTCACCCACCCTTACTTAACATGCAAGTATCAAGTTGTTGAGCACCATCCGACTCCGCCATATTCGTCTCCTACCTTCACCCAAACTCTCCTACCTCCACCCTAACCCTAGCCTCTAAACCGCACCAAACCCTAACTCTATAAGTATAAACACAAAAAAAAAAAAAAAAGAAACTGATCGAAGAAGCTTGCCGACTTCTCCACCGTAGAACTCTCCGCCTGTCCTTCTCCATCACGCCTTCCTGCCCTCTAACCCCGAGAGTTGTGCCATCACCACGGCCAGACCTTCTCAACCTAGCCAAAAGCTCCTGCTCGGCCAGCGCCACGAGAAAAGCTGAATCACCGGAAATCTCCTTGGCGGTGAAGGCCGACTTGCACCGATCCAGACGTTTGAGGCCCCGACTCGTGGAGCTGCTGCCGGATTCGCTTCCCTTAACCGCCGACGAGTCTCATCCGACCGACTCACGCTGTCCGTCGGCTCGTTCGGCGGCTCGCAAACTCCTCCGTTCAACCTTCACACTCGCCGGTCCGCCTCAAATATACCTCCAGCCTCTGTCTCTCATCTCCAACCGTTTCCAATCCTCAAGATCGGCGCCAATCCACCGCCTGCAGTGCCAGGCGTTATCCGCCGCCGTTCACCCCAAACGCGCCGACTCGCAACCCACCGGACTGCGAGCTCCTCTGTCCCGGCCGCCACGGCCGACATCAGCATTTCCACGCCGGAAACGTCCACCCCGACCTCCGGCGACCCTCTCCGGCCAATCCTGCCACGGCAGACGTCCATGAGCCCATCGGCCCGCGAAGCTCCGCCATGTTCACGACTGCAGGACTTGTTTTTCTTTTTATTATTTTACTTTTTCTAATTTTTACTTGGTACAAGCCTCTCCCCTTTAACTATTATAGTTTATTCACTTGAGTTACTAACTTCTCTGTTTATCCCTTTTTCAAAGTTGTTTCGTTTTTAAGTTTGTTTTGTTACAAATAAGGCACTACAGCTTTGTGTTTCTAGTTTAGCTCGGGTTTTTTAGAACCTCCAAAAAGAAGGCTATTTGAATGCCACACCGCATCAACAAATCTCCGAGACAACTTGACCGTCTCCAACATCCAGGCAATTCGACCGCCGCTTCACCGATTTGACAGGTACGCTTTCTAACCCCGAGTTCTCCCAGTCCAACGGGAGCGAACTACGTGGGCTTTGATCCCGATTCGAACGGGTACGTAGGCAGTTTGGAAGCCCATATTCCAGGCCCAAGTCCAATTAACTAAAATTAACCCATTGTTTGAAAATAAAAAAATTAATCATTTTGCATTAATTAATTTATGGGAATCGGCTTTCATTTTGTTTTAAGATTTATTTTCGGACAAGTTGGGTGCCTAACACCTTCTCAATTTGTACCCAATCACCGGACTTAAAATCTCTGGTTTTCGTGGAATTTGCTTTTTCTAAAATTCAGTCAAAATTGGGTTTTCCTTAATTTCCCATTTTCTAAAAAATAAAGGTGGCGACTCCCTCGTTTTCCCCAAAATTGGCGGAAAAGCCCCCCGACGAGCGGCCCTCCCGCTCACAGTGGCGACTCCGCTGGGGACCATTTCAAAATTTTTTGAAAATAAGAGGATTGAATGCTGAAAATATTTTTTAAAACATTATGAAAGCCGATTATGTGTGTAATATTTGTTGATTGCAAAGCATGCTGATTGATAACATGGTGATTGACATATGTGTGCTCTCATCACGGATATGTTGTTCATTTGTGTGTGCATCAACCTAAGGTAGTGAGCCCCGGAGACCATGTTGCATAAGAAAGTTGGTCCTCCCAACATGACTATGCACCGGTCCCAACTCCACGCGCTTGAAGGTCGTAAAGTACCGTTTGACCAATGGGTGCTCCCCGCACCCAGAGGGAGGTATATGCACACCTAGTTGTTGGAGAACCTTTGACCAACCCATTCTCACCCTCATGTACATAGTGACTTTAGAACTGAACTTTAGGTACCCAATGTTCACGGTGTATTGCATATCTCGGTGTTTGCTATATGTTTGCCTCGCACGGTGTATTGACACGCTCACTGCATGACACTCACCCACATGCACCTAAACCAAGACAGTGTACTTGAAAGCTTAAGAGACTTAGACATAGGCTTTAAATTAAGCGCTATAGTCTAATTTCCACCGACCTGTCTAGGCTGCAAAGTGAGTCAACTAAGAGCATCAGAGCTTCAAATCCCGAGCATAGAACCGTCATGCACCATGCACCGAAGGCAACCCTAATCTCGTCAACCTTAGTGTGTCATCTACCTTTACAGGAGGCAACCACCATGTTAACCATAGCGTTGCTATAACCCGACTTACTCCTCACCCATGGTCAGCCACCATTCTGTCATTCTAGATAATCCATGCATCCATGCATTTGTGTACGTCCATGCATACACTTCATGTAACATGCTCATGCATACAAGCATTTGTGTCTCATGCATACACATAATTATCTGACATGCATTCATATAGGTGCGCCACATGCATGTAAAAGCTCTTAGACATAAGAGGATTAATCGAAGGTCATGGGTTCGGTCTGAAAGTTCAAAGTCCATCGAGAAAGAAGCAAGGTAAAGGCACACTAAATTGAAGACACGATGAAACTAGATGCCCATTCTCACTCTCTGGTGGAACTTATCTCGAGTTCATTGCACTTCTATCCTACAATGCCAAATGTCAAAACCACCAAAGACGGAGAAAAATGATCAAGTTCTTGACAAGAGTACCATGACCTGATTGAGAAGGCCCCTGATTTCCCCACATCAACTTGAAGAAGATTTGTCTCATCCCCTCCCCCTTCTCTCGTAAAAGTTTCATGTCCTTACATCGATGTATCATTCTTTCCACTCTTTTGATGTTTAGGATGATTTGAGCTTCTATGTATTTTTGGCACTATATTTTTTCTATGATCTAAAGCTAGTGAATATAAAATTGCTTTTGAACTATTCAAGAATGTGTGATTTCAAATTTGTGAACGAACGGCAACTAAGCTTTTAAGTCACTCGTGTTTCGGTCAATATGAAATGATCCACGCAGGAATGAGTCAAAAAGATAGATGGCCGTCTTTCGTAGCCTAAATCGTCTTTACACCTGAACGACATTTTATCCTTTGATTACCACTTTGAGCGTCAAACACTTGAGCCTGTTCTTTCTTGAACCCGCAATCCTAACACAGGAAAAGGGTATGCATCTCGCGAGTGTTGAGTCTCGAAGACCACTGATCATCGCTGCAACAGTTGGTGAAATGAATTGTGCAAGGAAGTCCAATTAGAGAAACTCGCATCGGAGGAAATTCAAGCGATGAAAGCTCAAATCGTCTTCACCCATCATATGGCGGTCTCGCTTTGTATTGTCGAGTTGTTTTGAGAAAAAGAAGAAAAAGAAAATAAAAAAGTAGAAAGAAAGAAAGTTTGATGTGGAAATTCAATCTAGCCTTCAAGCTGAAAAGGAAGCCTCGCTAGGTCGAAAACCCGTAAGGGCGGCTTAGGCAAAAGTGGAGGTAAAAAAAAGAAAGGGGAAAGGTTGTCATTGTTGCACTTTAACTTCTCTGCGTTTCAAAAGCAGATTACAAAGTCCTCAAGAAGTAAACAGATTTTCAAGAAGTATCAAACATTCATCAAGAGAATCGGACCCATCGGAGGTTGACAGGCTTTGCATTTCGCGGGAAGCATATCCTGGGGGCATCATTTGGGTATTTGAGCCTATATATCATTTCTTTCTTCGAACCTTAACCGAGGCCACATTACAACCTTACTGAAAGTCCATACTATCGACTCATTTTTATGTGGATCGTTCATGTCAAGAGAGGCATTGGTCACTTGATTGTTTTTAGCTGCGTTTGGTCAAAACACATTTCTTCCATGGTTCATTAGCAACTATGCTTTAGGTTTTGGAAATCTTATAGTGTAGAGATGCTTAAAAGTTCTCTTTATCCCGAGCACAAATGAGACCACTTCACTCAAATCAAATCCTTCAGTATCACATTCATTTCTTTCCTGACCATAAGTCCATCAAAATAAAGCTCCCTCGAAAAGCATGTCCAGACTATTGATGAGAAGACTTTCCTCAAAAGTGCAGTGATTTCACCTCAAGCCTTCCAGAGGCAGAGCAAGCAAGCCATATTGAGTCCAAGTCGACATATTCATAAGCCAAGAGAAGCAGGGGGCATGAATCCTCTCAAGTCATCATGTAATCAAAGAAGTGCACTCACCTAGCATAACTACCGAAACGCCATCAGACATACATGGGGGCATCTCTCCCTCCGAAGTTGAACATATGCAAAGGCCTTTCAGTTTGGGCCCATGACTTTCAAAATGAAGAAAATTAAGAGTCTTAGAGTCGACCTAATAACTCATTGCATCTGACTATAGTCTTAGAAGACATATCATGCATCATAACGCCCTGCCGAGCACAAGCCCTACCAGATAGGCAGCCTTTAGTCAAGCCCTACCGGATAGGCAGCCTTTAGTCAAGCCCTACCGGATAGGCACCCATCTCAAGCCCTACCAGATAGGCGACCCTTCATCAAGCCCTACCAGATAGGCAACCTTTAGTCAAGCCCTACCGGATAGGCACCCATCTCAAGCCCTACCAGATAGGCGACCCTTCCAGATAGGCACCCATCTCAAGCCCTACCAGATAGGCGACCCTTCATCAAGCCATACCAGATAGGCAACCTTTAGTTAAGCCCTACTAGATAGGCACCCACCTTAAGCCCTGCTAGATAGGCCACCATTAAGCAATTAGGCAAAGATGACCACCTCCCAATAGGACGACCCTGACCGTTCCTCTCCCGATAGGATGAACCCGATCGTTCCTTTTGGTGGATAGATAACCTTGGCACTTTGGCCCCCGTATTCCCAACCTTGGAACTTTGGCCCTGTTTTAGAAAAACACTGGCATTTAGGCCATTCCTTTCAATCTTGGCACTTCGACCCCTACATCCCGTTGAACTTGGCACTTATGCCTCCGTACTTTGACAATCTGGACACATAAGTCCCGCGTAAGGCGATTATACTACCTGGGCAATTATAGGCCCCGATTTAGGCGATTAGACTGCCTGGGTAATTATAGGCCCCAATTTAGGCGATTAGACTGCCTGGGTAATTATAGGCCCCGATTTAGGCGATTAGACTGCCTGGGCGATTATAGGCCCCACTTTAGGTGATTAGACTGTCTGGGCGATTATAGGCCCCACTTTAGGCGATTAGACTGCCTGGGTAATTATAGGCCCCGATTTAGGTGATTAGACCGCCTGGGCGACTATAGGCCCCGATTTAGGCGATTAGACTGCCTGGGTGATTATAGGCCCCGATTTAGGCGATTAGACCGCCCGGCGATTATAGGCCCCACTTTGGCGATTAGACTGCAGGCGATTATAGGCCCCACTTTAGGCGATTAGACTGCCTGGGCGATTATAGGCCCCACTTTAGGCGATTAGACTGCCTGGGCGATTATAGGCCCCACTTTAGGCGATTAGACTGCCTGGGCGTTCATGCCCACTGACACTCGGGCATCAGCTAAATTTTCCTTAAGTAAAAGTAAGCTGATGGGGGGCAAACTGTTAACAATCATTTTTTCTATCTTCTTTCCTAATTGACTAACTTAATTTTAGGGACTTATTTAACTAATTTAGATTTAACTCTGACTCAATCAAAAGGAAGGGGGCTGAATCGAATGTTTTGAACATTAAACATGGTAAGAATGTCATTCACCCACCCTTACTTAACATGCAAGTATCAAGTTGTTGAGCACCATCCGACTCCGCCATCTTCGTCTCCTACCTTCACCCAAACTCTCCTACCTCCACCCTAACCCTAGCCTCTAATCAGCTCCTAACCCTAACTCTATAAGTAGAAACACAAAAAAAAAAAAAAAGAAACTGATCGAAGAAGCTTGCCGACTTCTCCACCGTAGAACTCTCCGCCTGTCCTTCTCCATCACGCCTTCCTGCCCTCTAACCCCTGAGAGTTGTGCCATCACCACGGCCAGACCTTCCTCAACCTAGCCAAAAGCTCCTGCTCGGCCAGGGCGCCACCGAGAAAAGCTGAATCACCGGAAATCTCCTTGGCGAGTGAAGGCCGACTTGCACCAGTCCAGACGTTTGAGGCCACGACTCGTGGAGCTGCTGCCGGATTCGCTTCCCTTAACCGCCGACGAGTCTCATCCGACCGACTCGCTGTCCGTCGGCTCGTTCGGCGGCTCGCAAACTCCTCCGTTCAACCTTCACGGCTCGCGGTCCGCCTCAAATATACCTCCAGCCTCTCTCTCATCTCCAACCGTTTCCAATCCTCAAGATCGGCGCCAATCCACCGCCCTGCAGTGCGGCGTTATCCGCCGCCGTTCACCCCAAACGCCGCCGACTCGCAACCCACCGGACTGCGAGCTCCTCTGTCCCAGCCGCCACGGCGCGACATCAGCATTTCCACGCCGGAAACGTCCACCCCGACCTCCGCGACCCTCTCCGGCCAATCCTGTCGGCAGACGCCCCGCGCCATCGCCCGAAGCTCCGCCATGTTCACGACTGCAGGACTTGTTTTTTCTTTTTATTATTTTACTTTTTCTAATTTTTACTTGGTACAAGCCCTCTCCCCTTTAACTATTATAGTTTATTCACTTGAGTTACTAACTTCTCTGTTTGTCCCTTTTCAAAGTTGTTTCAGTTTTTAAGTTTGTTTTGTTACAAATAAGGCACTACTGACTTTGTGTTTCTAGTTTAGCTCGGGTTTTAGAACCTCCAAAAGAAGGCTATTTGATCGCCACACCGCATCAACAAATCTCCGAGACAACTTGACCGTCTCCAACATCCAGAGCAATTCGACCGTCGCTTCACCGATTTGGCAGTACGGTTTCTAACCCGAGTTCTCCCGGTCCAGCGGGAGCGAACTACGTGGGCTTTGATCCCGATTCGAACGGGTACGTAGGCGGTTTGGAAGCCCATATTCCGTGCCCAAGTCCAATTAACTAAAATTAACCCATTGTTTGAAAATAAAAAAAAATTAATCATTTTGCATTAATTAATTTATGGGAATCGGCTTTCATTTTGTTTTAAGATTTATTTTCAGACAAGTTGGGTGCCTAACACCTTCCCAATTTGTACCCAATACCCGGACTTAAAATCTCTGGTTTTCGTGGAAATTGCCTTTTCTAAATTTCGGAGTCAAAAGTTGGGTTTTTCCTTAATTTCCCATTTTCTAAAAAATAAAGGTGGCGACTCCCTCGTTTTCCCCAAAATTGGCGGAAAAGCCCCCGACGAGCGGCCCTCCCGCTCACAGCGTCCCCCTATTGGTGCTGGCAACTATCTTCACCCAAAGGCTGTCCGGCTCTGTCACCCACCTCCATCTCCACTTAGCTAGAAGCGAAAGATTCTTGGCACGAAGACTGCCCACACTCAGCCCCCCGGCATCACTGTCACCAAACAGCTTATCAATCCTGGCCCAGATCAATTTTTTCGCGCCCCCGTGAGCCCCCCAGAAGAATTTGTTGCGAATGCACTCAATTTGTTTGACTACACCAAGAGGCGCACGGAACACCGAAAGATGGAAGAGGGGCAAGCTACCGAGGACTGAATTCAGCAGGGTTAACCGACCGCCGATTGACAGAGAGTTCGCCTTCCAGTTGGAAAGCCTACCTGAAACTTTGGAGATCACCGGGTCCCAACTCTTTACCCGGCTCATGTTGAGACCCACCGGCAAGCCCAAGTAGAAGAAAGGGAGGCTCGCCGCAGAACAACGAAGGGTAGAGGCAAGGCGAGAGACAACCTCCATATCCACACCCACTCCAAAAAGTCTGCTCTTCTCCAAGTTGATTTTTAACCCAGAAACTGCTTCAAAGCACTGAAGCACCGCCATGAGGGAATGGGCGTTATCAGACGACCAATCACCGCAGAAAATGGCGTCATCCGCAAACTGGAGATCAGTGATCACCAATATTGGTGATCAGTGATCACCAATATTTAGATCATAATGAAAGTTTGGTTCAAAACTGGTGTCAAATTAAATGGGAGCTTTTTTGGCATTGATACTCAAGATGTGTTACTGTTCAAACATCCTCGTTCTTTCAGATATCAGGTTACAACACAACGTAGCTGAAGCAACTATTAATGTGACAACATAATGTGTTTAAGGGCGCCGCATCAAACCATTCTGAAAAAAAAGGATGAATTTTTTTATCCAGATTCATCAAAAACTTGATTTTTCTAGATTCCGGTGGCGATGAGCGAGCGTCGTCGGTGGAACTTTGACTGTGGCTATGATGGTCGCGCTGAGGTTGAAACGATGATGGCGGAGGAGAAGAAGAAATTTATCACAAATGAAATGACATTTTTTTTCATTTTTGTTTTATTTTAATCTACTTATCGTTATAAATGCACTCACTCAGTGTCTTGGAAGGGGTTGGGGATGATGAAAGTTTATGTAAAATGAGTTAATGACCAATTCTCTTCGATTTAGTTTCCTGCCCTGCAGTTTCCTTCTCTAATCTCTTTGAGTGGAAGTTGGATGTGGTCTTACTTTACTCTTCTTGTTTTACGCTCGCCCTCTCAAATAAATAAGAAAAACTGAGTATATAGTATTGGTATATTATAGAATATATTAGCACATATATTGCTGAGAAAATGGAATTTTGTGCAGATCCTTTGAAATGTCATGGGTAAAATTATGGTGGGTGGAAGAGACCGGCAAGGTAGCAGCTGTGAACATAACATGGCAATTTGCACATCCAAACGCCACAAACATCCAAGAATAATTGCCCATTAGATCTGATGTGCCAGCTCAATTTTTCATAAACCACCACATGCATCGTCGTCACTTCTATATATCAACTTAATTCCCCCTTGCATATATATATATATATATATTTATATATATATATCCAATCCAATCACTAATTAGATGTATACTGCGTGTATATATATATAATCACACAATTTCTAACAATTAATTACTATTAATCTTAATTAGAGAAAATGGAACAAAAAACCAGTACGCATCGCATCATCATGATGATGAACCATTTCTCGTTTCCAATCCCAGAGTTCGTTGGCAATTAGATTGGTTACTTGAGTTAGTGTTTGTTGTACTTTTTTTTAACAGGAGATGACCAATATGATTAAGCATCGGCTAAAAATACAAGTGATAGCCAGTTTGGTGCAGGTGATGACCAAAATACAGGATAAGAATAATTTAGGCCTTTTCTAGCTAATGTATGAGCGACAACGTAACATTCGCTTCTCTAGGGACAAAAAAAAAGAAATTACAGCTATTAAACCATGTCCTTGGAGTGCAAATATTGTCAATGATTGCCTTAAAGTAATATCTGCAGGGTGGTGGAGTAAGATTGAGCTCGCGAATTATGATCTGGCAATCTGACTCAAAATCCACATCACACCAACCGTTCTGTTGCGCAAACTGGATGCTGGCGTATAGAGCAGTTACCTTAACAAAAAGTGGATCAATTAACGCCAGAATATGAGAAGCCCGATGATATTGCTTGAACAAGAGCACCACTTGAGTCACGAATCACTATACCATAAGCTGGAAAATTATCTTCCCTCTTCAACGCATCATCAACGTTAATCTTCACACGACTTGGAGGTGGGCAGAGCCATTGAGCCGGTTGTCTGGGCACATGCAATGGTCTAGTAACCCGTTCCTACTGAGGACACTACGTATTTAATAGTAGCTGTGTAGGGTGCGGTGCGCTACCATATCCGCTACCACGGTAGCGAGCCATCCCGCTACCCAGCCCGCTTCTTCTTCGGGCCGCTTCCTCCATGAAAGGCGCTACCCAGCCCGCTACCGTTAGTAGGGGCACGGTGGCACATGCGCTAATGGTCTAGTTTTTTTGGAAAAAAAATATAATTCTAATTTTAATCATTTAAAATTGATTCAATAATAATACTCTATAAATTATTAGTATTAATAAATTGAAAATGAAAATGTAAGTAAAGTTAATTATAAATAAACCAAATGTATCAATTACAATAAAAACCATCCAAAATCAAATTGTAATTAACTAAACCAATCCTAGGCTTTAAATCACTAAACCAATCCGTGAAGATTATCACGTTTTCATCAGCACAAGAAACATGTAATTAGCTAAACCAATCCTAGGCTTTAAATCACTAAACCACAAGGCACCTGACTCATCAACAAAGACAACCACAACCCACCGTCGCAGCTCAACTTCTCATTGACGTATCGTGGAGTCCCTCCGAGTTCAATTCCTTGGAGGATCGATTTTGAAATCGATTCTGAAACTGGGGTCGAAATCCCCCAAATCTTCCATTCTCCATCCTCCTCTCTTGACTCGCCACCCAAAAGCACCGGCGACCATCGGACCTATGGCCCTGCATCCACGCCGTCCTCTTCCTCGCCGGAATCGAGCTTCAGCTACTTATTTATGCTGCACCAATATTCATGCCCATTGAATGTTTACCTATTTCACAACTCAAAATGTAAGAAAAATTGCTTCATAACTCAATATGTTGATACACTCAATCCAAGGAACCCTAAAGTTGTTTTCCAATTAACGCAACGATGACTCAAAAGAATCCAAAAGTTCTCAGTTTGAAAATGCATGTATATGGACACAGTTGTGACACTACACACATCCACATTGATTGCTTAACCGCATTTCGCAGCTTAGCTAACAAGTGATAGGCCATAAGCGTGTTCTCATGAGAAAAGAAACATTGGTACGAGAAAAAAGAATAAAAACAATCAAGATAATAGCTAAATTTCTAATAGGTGGCTAGACTTACTTCATAGTTATAAAGTCGCCTTTCAACAAGAGAAGCTTTTGTTAGAATGAGTCGCCGAGATACAAAGATCACCATGCTCTCCAAGTCCTCCTCTTGGCCCAAGATCAAACTCAACCCCGGGAACAGTCATGGTTCCATGAGCAGCAGATCGCATCCGTGTGACAGACCACCCTCCACAAGGTGTTTCATTGGCCCCAACAGCTTCTTTGGCTGTGTTTTACATATTTAAAAAACACTAATGACTGAAATGAAGAGAATTACGGGTGTTTTAAGAAGGAAATCAAGACAGAAGACATTGTGTTCAAAGAGAAGCTACCTCTTTGTTTTATATACTCTGCTACACCGAGAGATTGAGAACTGTCTACAGAGAGAAACAATCCGATCGTTGATTTTGCTGTTTTAGTCTGCATAAGTATTTTCAAGGTAATTATCGACAAGAATACGGAAGAAAACGAAGTGTGCAGCGAAATAAACATTCAAGCATAATGAATGAGAACAAGATGCAACTAGACACCAAAAATAATCTCAAGATTCCACAAGAATATGAATACCAAATTAGAGACGATAGCAGAATTCGTGGTCCCCAAGCCGCTTGAAAAGCTTTAGACTTTCTTCCATATAATGGACAAAGAACAAAACCTCCGTAATCAGCATTTTGAGACAGGAACGATTGCTGGGAAGCCATGTCTCTGAAATCCAAACACCAGGGTGTCTCCGATTTTAAATCTAGCAGTTCCACTCCAACATAAGTAACCCTCAATTTCGTGAAAAACAACTAACTCTCAATTGTTTGAACTCGCAACATCCAATACGAACTCTATTATGTATGTTTGGCACAAAATCACTATAAACTTACAAATGAGGCCCACTGAGCTCCTTCCCCTTAGATGAAGCACGGGAACTCGGCAATGGCGGCGAGCCTGTTCCACCTTATCCGATGCAACTCACAATGAGAACTTTATCTGCTTATACTTTCCCTTACCATCGGTTCTAACGCTCAAGTTGAACTCGTTCGAGGTCTCGTCCCTGCCAGCGATCGGTGAAGCGGTCTCGAAGTCGGTGTCGAGGTCGTATGAGTTGGTGACGGAGAGGGTGGAGGGGTCGAGGGTGATGATGGCGACGGTGGAGATGCAAAGAATGCGCTTGAGAGGACACACAGACTGGGTTTCTCTTTAAGGGTGAGGATCGATGACGTGGAAGGTGATAGTAGCTGGCCAGGTAGCGGGCTTGGCGCTACCATTATGGTAGCGGCTGGCCCGCTACCATTCCCGCTACCCGGTAGCGCCTCCAGTAGCGGGCTGCACGCCCCTGCTGTCCAGATGCACTTTTGGGAGCTTGGTAGCGGGTTGCCACCTACCAGACCCGCTACCAAACTCCTATCGACTACGTAGTGGGACCACACATTTACCCAAGAAGTTATCTTTTGAGACAGGACAACTGGGATGTTTGCATTTTAGTTC
The DNA here is from genome assembly GCA_024586325.1 of Stellera chamaejasme. NCBI lineage: Eukaryota > Viridiplantae > Streptophyta > Magnoliopsida > Malvales > Thymelaeaceae > Stellera > Stellera chamaejasme. Next base: position 2,096,644 of record CM044982.1, on the reverse strand, counting down.
ATATATACAATTGTGTTCCTATTGTACCAGATGAACCAAAGAGCCACCGCAACAGATAAACAGAGTTGTGAAGTATTTCCAAGCATGGCCCAGAGTTGTACCTGCCAGTCTGAAGAGCCACCAAGAAGAGCAGAAATATCAATGTGGAGAAATCGCCACAAGTGTTGCGCTAATGGGCATTCCCAAAAAAGATGAAAAATTGATTCCGACGCCACCTCACAAACCTGACAAATTTGGGGACATCCACGCCTCTAGTTGGCAACAAATCTCTCATTGCCAAAATCTCATCACAAGCCCTCTATAGAAAAATATGCACTCGTGGTGGGAGCTTCAACTGCCATAGCCACTTCCAAAAGTCTGAACGTGACAAGGATTATCCACATACTCCCTCCGTCCCCGAAAGATTGGTAGATTTGTTTGGACACGGAGATTAAGGTGAATGTAAGATGTTTGTATATGTTTACTTAATTGCCCCTTAGTTGAGAGTGCACAAAAAACGAGGTAGAAAAAGTAAAGATAAAGTGAGGATAGTTTAGTAACTTTGAGAGTGAGAAGTTTCCTTTTAAGGAAAGTGATCGATTTTTCTGGGACAACCCAAAAAAGAAATGTGTACAATTTTTCAGGGACGGAGGGAGTACAAAATAGCATATGCAAGGTAATATGCAGATCTCACCGTAAAAATACCATTATCAAACATACCCCAGGTGTAGAGATCAGGTGTCGGTTGGGAGCATAGAGGGATGCTGGTGATATAATTGGCATCAATCGGATGGAAAAAAGCTTCAATTTATGTGTTCTTCCAAGACATGGTAGTGGTGTCAATAAAATCTGATACTCGCAGGTTAGAGTGAAGTGGATCTGGTGCAGTGATAAGGGTGAAATCGGGGCTAGGCACCCATCTATAATTCCAAACTGAAAGTTGATCACCTGTTCCAACACCCACCAAATTAAAACCACCCGCTTCTAAGACGGTGGGCCCTGCCATAAGTCCCTTCCAAACCGAAGATGAACTCGAAGAAGGATCCGCCTGGAGGAAAGTGGCGTCAAGGAAATATTTCCCTTTGGAAGCACGTGCCATCAAACAATTTGGGACAGTAAAAAAACGCCATCCCTGTTTAGCGAGCATGACACAATTAAATGCTGAAAAATCTCTGAAACCCATGCCACCTGCATTCTTTGAACAACATAATTTGCTCCAAGCTCGCCATGCAATCTTTTGATCATTAATGTCAGCCAAATGTCAGCCGACCAAAAGAAACGAGTAGTAAGAGATCTGAGCGACTTACAAATAGGTGGAGGAAGCAAAACACAACTCACAATATTTGTAAGGCATCGCTTGCACAACTAATTTTATCAAAGTTACATGTCCTGCTTGAGAGAGACTTGTGGCCTTCCATAAGGCTAGCCGCTCTGTAACCCGTTCAACTAAAAAATCTCGCTGATCGACCTTATTTCTCCTAAGAAGCCACGGAAAACCAAGGTATTTTTCTTCCTTGAGACCTTTTCGAATGCCCAAAATATTCTTTATGGAAGCACACCTGCTTTCCGAGATCAAAAGGCTAAAGTAGATTGCAGATTTAGATAAATTAACTTTCTGACCTGATACTGATTCATAAAGCCGGAGAATATCAAGTAAAGAGTGGTGAGTGAGGAAGATCTCGCAGAAAAAGAAGTCAGTCATCTGCAAAAAGCAAGTGTGTAATGGATGGACTATTCTAGCTTAAAGCAACCCCTTCAATTAACCTATTAGCCTCAGCTCTCCGCCGAATAGAAGATAGGCCCTCAGTACTATGGATGTCAATTGGGCGGGTCAGGTCGGGTCATTCGGGTTGGACTGTTTTCGGGTCAGGTCGGGTTCGGGTTCGGGTCATTCAGGTTTCGGGTTATTTCGGGTTGAGCTGCTTTCAGGTCAGGTTGGGTTCGGGTTATTCGGGTTCAGGTCACCATCGGGTTGAGTTTACTTCGGGTCAAGTCGGGTTCAGGTTCAGGTCATTCGGGTTTCGGGTTGTTTTAGTCCCGGGTCTAGGTCGGGTTTCTTCGGGCCAAATTTCGGGTTTCTTCGGGTCCGAGTTCAGGTTTCTTCCAGTCCAAGTTCGGGTTTCTACGGGTTCAAGTTCGAGTTTCGTCGATCTAAGTTCGTGCAGCTGAATTTTCAAACTAAACTTTTATTCTTTATATTTATATTCTTTATAAATAATACTACATATTTTATATTCATATATATATATAATATATACAACAATGATATACTAAGAAAATTATTCACACAATTTCCTCTCCCATTTTCCTTGGAGTTTAAAATAAATCTATTTCGCGGAGTTGTTCTAAAATAATTGAAGAGAAATTAGACATTATTCGAACAAAATTGAAAATTAAATTTTTCTCAAATAATTTGTTAGATCAGTATCAATACCTTATTAGATCGACATCAATACCTTGTTACAATTGTTGTTGGTCATTAGTGCACAATTGACGTTATTTACTACTATTTTCTTGCTTCGGAGTTTAGACAATGAATGATAGTAGTTTATTTTGTTATGATGATAGTAACTCTATAATGCATTAGATTATTATGTTTTGTTATGATGATAATAACTCTATAATGCATTAAATCAATGTTCATATTGGTTCGTAGTCTGGTCTTCACAATTTTCATAATTGAAAAGACACGCTCTATACTAGCATTAGACATGAACAAAATCAATATCAAACGGATCAATCTATCAACAAATAAATAAACACTTCACCAAACCGCAGGGGAGTAACTGAAGCTTTATGAAAATAGAGGGACAAACTGAGAGTTTCACCAAACCTCAGGGGTTTTTTTTTGTAATTTACCCTTATAAATATTATCCCCACACATTCCTTTTCATCAAATCATCAACAGAAAAAAAAGAAAAGAAAGGGAGACATATTTGATGATGTGGTAAAATGCTATTGGGTGGGTATTATTTATCAATAGTATCCGCTTCCATAAATAGATAGAAGAGTAATTCTTCAAAATGTGTAGAGTTTGTAGCTTCATAATGAAAGTGTTGCAACTGATATCAGCTATAGTCTGTACATGTTTCTTGAATTTTTTGTTTGTATGCTCTGTTATTTTGTTAATTTAGACTTTGAGTGAGACCTAGCTATTAGACACATAGGAGGTAGAATTATGTGTACACAGTTGACTGGATATTGAGTGTGTAGGTTTTATTATTTGGTTGTTATATTTTTCACATTTGGATAAAATTTACACCCACATTTGAATTGTACATAAAATAGAAAGTATATAAGTATATTAAATTAAAAATAACACCCTTAATTATTCTAATTATATACTATATAACCACACTTTTACAAAAATCACGAGCGGGCGGTCGCTCCTCCTTGTCCCCACATAGCTTCGCCTCTGGTGGAGGACACATTTGACAGCGTGAACTGTTCTCATGGATCCTAGCTCTTGACAATTTACACTGAAGCAACTCATCACGGTGATCGTGAGAGCACAAAACTGCACGAAGCGGCAGCAGTAAACCTAGCTAAAGGTGAAGACGCTGTGGCAGAGCACGAAAACGGGCAACGAGTCGTACGATACAGTGGCAAAACCCTAGGCTCAGGTTTTAGGTCAGTGTTTGTTATACTAAGTCAGCTTTATGGGAATTTTTTCTTGATTTTTCCTCTCTGGGTCACCTCTCACATAGTAGCAAGTTAATTAGGACTAAAATATGATCATAGACTGAAATCCATATATTAATATTTTAATCTACATAAATAAAGTTAGTTGCTTTTCAAAAAAAAACAGTCGGCTGATAGGGTCTCAATTTGAATTTTATTCACATTCCTTCATTCCTTTTGGATTTTCAATAGGTGGTCTCACTTTGTCTCAGATGAAGCAATTGTTACTGCATCCTATAGCTAGTGCGTATTGGCAATTGTTTTTTTATTGATTTTTCTTTTCAGGTCGTGTATTTTTTTTTTCGGGGAATGGGCTACCCCACCTTGGAGTCTCGGCTCTTCCTTTAATCATTAATAATAATCGTTACCCTTTTATTTATAGAAAAATAAAAATAAGTAGCTGATTCGACAAATGAATTTCAAAACTAAATAGATACATATATGTACTAGGTCCAACTTAAAATTTGTGGCTGTAGGAGTTGTATGTGCCAGCCTAAAGATTCCGTGACTAGCTAGCTCCCTATAAAGCCCAACCTCAGCTCCACAGCTCCATCACACCAACCAAGAATCTCCTCTTGCTACTATACTTACAAATCAAGTATATACTACTCTTTACTAGCAAGCCTAGCTAATTAATTATATCAACTGAGAAGAGAAGAGATCATATTCCATTCATTCCCTAGCTCCATGGCTTCCAAAACTACCTCATCCTCACTCGCCCTCTTCCTCAGCCTCAACCTCCTCTTCTTTGCCCTAACCTCCGCTTGTGGCACATGCCCTACCCCAAACCCCAAGCCCAAGCCAAACCCTAATCCTAATCCGAACCCTACCCCTGCTGCGCCGACTTCATGCCCTAGGGATGCCCTCAAGCTGGGCGTCTGCGCCAACTTGCTGGGCTCTCTTCTCAACCTCAACCTCGGAAACCCTCCTGTCGCTCCTTGTTGCTCCCTCCTTGAAGGTCTTGTGGATCTTGAGGCAGCCGTGTGCCTCTGCACCGCCCTTAGGGCCAACATCCTCGGCATCAACCTCAACCTCCCCATCTCGCTTTCCTTGCTCCTCAATGTCTGCTCCAAGAACGTCCCCAAGGACTTCGTCTGTGCTTGATCATATAATTCCACATATCAATCATCACTACTTTAATGGCTTGAACACGCGCTTATTTTGTGATTTTGCTGCTTCGTTATAATTCCATGTGTTTTTTGTTTGAGATGCAATATTATTGTACGTTTTGTAATGTGTTTCCTAGGTACGTGGTGCTGTTTAATTTTGGGCATAAATTTCATCATGTTTAATTAGCCCTTGGGATTCGATCTGTACTAATTTTCTTGTAATACCATCAATGATTATTCTGATCATAGTAAATAAAATGTGTGGTGATCATTAATTTTCATTTTGGATTAGCGAGACCCTTGAGGTACGTTATCTTGATGAGATCGATGACAACAAGCTAGCCAGCCTGAATTTTCATGTCACATATATTCAAAGGACAAACGACAATGTCGAGCAAAGAAATGTAGCAGCAAACTTTTTAGAAATTGATTTTCATGGCCCACATGTTTTTCATGAAAGTAAAATTTGACCATAGATATTTGTACTACGTCCAACCCGTGACTAGTTGCTAGCTAGCATTTCGTGAGTGGGACATTCGCAGAATTCAATATCCAATTTAATTATTCTATTATTTATGGGAAAACAGAATACAAGTTCATTATTTGAATTCTATCGCTTTGATTTGCTGTCATTCCCATTGATTACTTAATTAATTAACGCCCGACAATCGAATATCCGACGACGTACGCGCATATATACTTTTGAATTACATTAATGATCAATTTCCCTCAAATCAATTTGACAGATAAATTGCAATTCGACTAATTCAGTACCTTCCCCTTTTTTCTAATTAGCATCATCAGTGAGTAAACCATGCAAAAATAACGTTTATTTGGCCGGCCGGAATTGATCTACCCAAATAGTAGAATTAATCACCGAAAATTAACAATTAGTACTTGCTAATATGAAAACCTAAATCTTTATCATCGCGTATTATAAGTGAATAGATGTTTTATATATATTAACCAGATCAGGATCATATTTCTGCAGCTAGCAGTTAAATGCAAGTCGTTCATCGACGACAGTAGAAATTAACTACACAGTACGCAGCGTAGTACTATCAAACAGATGCATGTCATTATTCTGACATAATTATTAATTACCTAAAGCCATTACTTACCGGCAGGACGGAGACAGGACGCCGGCCGGCGCAAGACATTAACCGTAAAGTAGCTACATCTCATTAAGTTATTCTTAGCAGAGAGATGGAAGGGATCACTATAATGATCTAAATTTAGTTAAGAGAGAGGTGGGCAAACGAAATTAGGTGGAGGGTTCAAACCGCAAGTGATGAGTACTTGGAGGGCGATAGGGATAAATATGTTGAGGTTCAGAAGGCGGAGCCTTATGGTGGTGCACAGACATATCGCCGCCTCCAGCTCCAGCAACCCTTGCAGCACCGGGCAACATATGTTCTCCGCCGGGTTCCCTATTCCCACGTGGATCAGCCCCGACAGCACGTCCAAACACAGCCCTAGCTTCAAGGCGTCTATCGGACACGTACCAGTACCTGGTGGAGGAGGTGGTGGTGATATCCCACCACCTCCTCCTCCACCACCACCCCCTCCACCTGGTGGAGATGGTGGTGATATCCCACCTCCCCCTCCACCTCCTCCACCACCGCCGCCACCGCCAGTACCTGGTGGAGGGCTTATGATTACGGGAGGATAAGCTGGTCGACTCGGACTTCCATGACTGGGGCCTCTACCTCCGTGACCGGGACGTGAACAGCTGCCACCACAAGCGTTGATCGGAGGGAGAGAGACCAACGACAGAATCATGAAGATGAAGGAGAGTGCAGTGAGTTTAGAACTCATGATAATGATGATCATAATTACCCTTAAGTAGTCAATTATCGAACTGCATGCACACATGCACAACTTGATCTCTCCGCTATATATTGGTTAAGTGTCATTGTGATCCGTGACGAGGGATCCAGATGGTTTGCTATGTAAGTACTAAGTGGGATTCTTCATCTGTCAACTTAAGTGGATCGACCAAGTTTATGCACATCGGGAAAATATGAAAATCATGCATACCGCTACGTGGGTTGAGCTTGAGGGTTTTGTTGTTTTGTTGATCTACTGCAAAACTGTATGGCATGTCCGTGACTCTGCTTGCTTTGATCAGAATCCGTGAAGATAATCGACCTGATCATGATCTCAGGGAGGGCTGGGAAAGTTGAAGCGATTTTCACAGATCCCAATGGCGTATACATCGTTTTTAGCTAGCTATCTGATCATCTCGGTCTATTGTTTTTTTAACACTAGCTATCTAGACAAATGCATGTGAGGTGAGGCACTATGTGTGTGTGTCTGCGCTGTATTTTCTTTCTTTTTACTCACTTGTAAACTACTTTTTACCTTTTGGTTTTCTTGTGCAAATATATTTATTAGGGTTTTACAACACAATGACTAATCTCCTATCTGTTGGTGTAATCTTTATTTATTTTATTTTTTTTGCCTTCAATATTATAAGTTTTTAAAGAAATAGTAAATTTTGAATTAACATGAATGAGAATTTCTTATATTTGCCTAGTCGAAGTTTGCCACTGATCGGATGGAAACCGTTAAGTAAATTGGTTATTTAATTATTTTAGTAAATAAATTTATTTGGTAATTAGATGTTATTTCAAATCTTAACAAATCTTTTCTCATTAATATCTTTCTTATTTTTTATCCCGTAAATTACGTTTCCTATTTTTTCTATCAATTTCAATTGCATTTTTTTCATGTTTCATATATACGTAAGTTGTATCTTCTTATTCAATTTGTTCAGTGTCGTCTGAAGTTTTTTTAGACTCGTCTTATGGAGATTATGATGTGGTAGGTTAAATAATTGTCTTTCCACATTTCTTCTTTATGAATAAGTAAGAAATTTAGGAAATTATCTGCAACTTGGAAAAAAATTTCAATTATTTTTCTAAACTTATAAAATCACACACAATATAGCAATAAATCTCATACTATATTACAAGACATTTTAGACGATAAAATAATAAATTTCAGACAACCCTTGATGACCACCAAACCCAATCACCCAAACAGGCCTACCAAAAGGCCCAATTAGTAACCCCAATATAAGGGCCCCATTAAAAACTCAAGCGGTGATAACTAAACTAATTGACATTCCCGGACTTAATGAATATTTACCTGAACACAGCGTGAGGAATCCCCGGAGGAACTTTCCCGGATATACAAAACATGTGTCCTTTAACGTTATATTGACTTATTACAACTTTGCCACCATTAATACTGACTATATAAGACATTTATGGCATAAGTCAAAGGGATCGATCTTTTCAGTCACTTCATTGGCAAGAACTAAAACACGACAAACTCAACCCCCATTCCTCGAATTCCGAGAATCGTGCTACGCACTAATCCCAATGGCATCAAGTAATGTCAACACACGTCAACTACGCAGACACGTGGCGGCTGCCCAAACAGACCCGCCACCAACCCTAAAATATTGAACTCAAGTTGTTCTTTGTTCATAAGCTCCTCCTCGTCACCACTACTCCCCGTCATGGCGGCGAGCTGGTTGGGTTCGAAGAAGTAGCACCGCCATTTACATAAAATGTGTCACTGCATCGAAAAAAATTAGACAAATCATCACTAATATCATTCAATCACCATAGCATCTGTCAGATAAAGCCTAATGTGTTTCAAACAAAGCGCAGTACATGATTTTAATTTTTTTTTTAAAAAAATCGAAATTTCATCTTCATCCATTTCCCAGAAATCACCATATTCATCCATTCCCAGAAAAATATCATCTTCATCCTTCATCGGCACAACACTCCATTCCTTTTTCTTTTTTTTTTGAAGAAACTCATCTATTATATATCAAACCAAGAACAAATTACACATATATTTTTCACAAAAAAACTCAGAAATCATTCTTTTCATTTTATTGATTTAGATCCGGCGATTCCAATGCCCTTCTGCAAAACAAAACTCAGATCCGGCGATTCCAATGCCCTTCTGCAAGATCCGACGAGAAGAAAAAGAAGAAGAACATAAGAAGAAGAAGAAGAGATCTGGAGAAAGAAGAAAGAAGAAGAAGAAGAAGAAGAAGAAGAAGAAGGAGAGATCTTGCGGAAAAAGAGAGGAAGAAGATAGAGAAAGAAGAGATGAAGAAGATAGAGGAAGAATAGAAGAGGAAAGATGAAGAAGATGAAGAAGAGAATAAGGGGGTTTTTTGAGTTTTTTCGGTTGAAAATGAATGATATTTCGTTGAAAAGGAGAAAAGAAAAACGTTTACTGCGGCCTTACCGCGGCCATGGCCGCAGTAATTTTTTTACTGCTCCTGTTTACTGCACTTACTGCGCACAAAACATTTACTACTGTCCCGGCCGCAGTAAATGTTTTCTTCTCTACGTAGTGAATTATAATCTAAACCATCACACAAAATCTCAATATTAAGGAAATCAGACATTCCGTATGAAAATCATGCCCGCTACCCAGTTGCACCTCCAGTAGCGGGCAACCCGCCCCATCCAACCAGAAGCTCTTTTGAGAGCTTGGTAGCGGGCCGCCACCTACCAGACCCACTACTGAGCTCCTAACAATTACGTTGTGAGATCTGCTGCGCTAGACAAACGCGGCCCTGAGCGTCGTCTGGGGAGAGCTTCGGAGCATGGGCCGCTTGTCGCATACTTATATGCCAACACACTTGGTTGCCTCATCATCAAGGCCACAGTCGTCGTCCCCGTCCCCGTCCCCGAGGACCACCAACTTCCTCACCGGTTTGCACGAGGATGTTTATACCCCGCGCATGGAGGAGCCTCCTCCACAGTTCAGCATCCTGACAACCTGTCCTCCTCGTGATGAAACTCCTCCAGCTCCACCTTTGTAGGGTTTATGATTTTATTAATTTAGGTATTTTTGTAGTAAATATAAATATATAAATATATAAATATATAATGTACAATTAATTTTAAAATTATTATTGTGTTTTTAATTTTGTTTTTACAATATTTATTAATATTACTTCAGTTTGTAAATACAAAATTTCCAAACAAAAAAAATAAAATAAAATAAAAGCTTTGTACCGTTTGGAGGCGATCCATATGCGTTACAAAGGCTGATCTATGTCAGCAGCCAATATGGATTGTCTAAAGCGCCACTTTACGGTACCAATTGCTGTGACGTATGTCAGGCAAACAAAACCTTACACACCCGCAAGTGTATGGGTTGAGTGTAGCACTCGATGAGTAAGGGTCAAATCCACAGGGACTAGATGCGCGAAATGCTAAATAGCTAGATTGCACTACTTTACCTACCTAAATAATTCTAATGCATAAAAATAAAAAGATAACCACCTCGGGGAACGGGTCAAATGCTTCATGAAAGTCAAACATACATGATTTATATTTGTTATCAGAGGAAAAAGATTCAAAAATTACCGATATCTTTCGAGTCAGTTACCTACACGATGGCCGAGATCGATCTCTCTTACCGCACCACCGAGAGGACTTTAAGTACAAGCCATAAATTCCTAAGTGGCTTGACAAACCACTTGAACTTGCTTTTTGGCCAAAGCTCGGGAAGTTCACTTTCGTGCTTGTTCCTGAGCACCATGTGAGCATATGCACATGAAATCTTTAACCCAAACATGCAACGGAATTAAGCATGAAACAAGCTCCTAGCAATCAATAACAACGATGAGAAATTATAGATAAGTGAGGAGAGGATTCAAACAACGGTTCCGGCTTCCTCAAGTCACGGAACTTGTTCTTCTACCTCGACCAAGAACAATCTCTTGTCTTGCACCGAGGTGAAGACCATTATGGGCTAACCTTATTCTCCTAAGTAACCCGTCCGAATCTCTCGATTGGAGCGGGAAACTCGTGCTCAACCCGTGACTTACGTTCAACGAGTATCTCTCGAGTACTCGTCAAACACCAAATAAATATAAGCATGCGGTACCAATAAATTCATGCAAATGTCAAAATTAATTCACAAATTGAACCACCAAGCATCTTCAATTTCTCTAACGTAGCAAATCTGAAACAATTCAATCCGCAAAAGACCCGAACCCGAGGCGGTCCGAGTTTTTCTACACTAACCCAACCAAGAATTCAAGCAATTGTTCACAACCCAACAATAATTATGGAAATTAAAGTAGAGAGAAACTAAATTAAACAAGCAAAATAAGAAATTAAAGTTTAAAAACAACCGATGGTGTTGACGAGCAAAATTAGCCGGAAAATGGCCGGAGAAGATGCATCGGAGCGTGGGGCTGTTCTCCGGTGGTCTGAGGCGTGGTGGTGGAGCTCCGGCGGCGGCTGGGTCTGACCGTGGTGCCTGCTGGCGGAGGAATGGGCAGCAGCAAGGATTTCTCGCGAATCCGGCTGCTGCCGCGGTGGTTGGCGAGTGAGCGGGAGCGGACGGTGGGCCGGGCAGCTGTCGGCGCGGTGGTGGAGAGCGGCCGGCGGTGAGGGGAGAGGTGGAGGCCGGCGGTGAAGGGGCTGGCCGGCGAAGGCCAGCCAAGGCTGGCTTCTCCTCTTTTTTTTCTGCAGCGCTGCTGCTGCTCACGATTGTGAGCAAGGAAGAAGGGTTTAGCCCATTTGTGGGCTGAACCCTTGTTCCCCCCTTAAGGTTTTGACTTTTTGCCAAAACGACCCCATTCTTCATCTTCTCTTACAAACAACTCTTTGACTTATTCCCTTGTGTCATTTATACTCAAAAGCTTCCAAACTTGTTACATTTTAATCCATTTAGCTCTAAACTTGTCACTTGAAGTACCTACATGATTTTAGCATATAAAATGTATAAATATCAACGTTTCATAAACATAATTAAGCATAAAAAGTGAGGTAAAAGTGTATAAAATATGCGTTCATCACCAATGCACTGCACTGTAGCGCCATGAAGCGCATCGTTCATTAAAAGCGCCTCTTGTAGAAGCGGCGCTATAAGCGCCTAGTTGCGCTTTTATACTAACGCATATGAAGCGCATTTTGCACTGCAAAAGGACTTTTAAGTACGTAGTGCAACACCCTAAGTTTCATCATTATCATAACAAAGTAGTATAATTTTAAATAACGCCAAATTATTAACAATAATTCCAAACTTCTCTCTACCCCACCCCACTTACGTCAACGAGCCACCCAACATCCATCATGCGATACCCAACCAACCCACCCTACCTGTTCAATCTGAGACCCACTGCAGCCCAACCGTGTCCAATGAGTCATTCCAGTGCGAGCTCCAATCCCGGTGTCCCTACTGCGTTGGATTGGTGACGAAACCGAAAAGTGATCTAGATGCACCCATGTGCAACCTTGAGGATCCAAGATCTCACATGACTAAAGATGAGATAATTGGCTTTTATGTCACTTCCAGCTTCATTGGACCTATGACAAGGAGTCAAACCAAGAATTCTAAGGTAGCTCTCAACCTGTTGATGAACAGTTTTGCAATGTGTGAGGAGCAAAGTGAAGATATCCACAAAGATGAAGGAAAAGTGCAAGCACTCCTCAATTTAGGCCAACCCAATTCTCAAATTGTGCAAACAATTTTCAACATTTCGGTTTGGGCTCAACCAAATGACAATTTGGCCCAAGTGCATGGTTCACGAATATCTCAACTGTTGAGGCAGAAGCGCATTCAATGCTTTCCCAAAGCTTCCAACCGTTCACTTCTCTTCAAGGACGAACTTCAGCAGCCTTGAGGACTCAAGAGTCATCCAAAATCATCCATGAACCATTGGTGAGGAAGGAGTTACAAGCCTTGAAGCTCCTCCATCAAGAGCACTTAAATGAGGATCATTTACTCCACATTTATTGGCCAAAACTCATCCCTCATCTTCCAACTCGAATTTTTATCATTTTATTTCAGTGGTCCGAGTTGTTTTGGCTAGGTCTACCCATTAGCTAGCCTAGAATAATTTTTAGAAATAATTATTTTAAATTCCCATATTTACATCTCCTTTAATTTCCATCATTAAGAATGGAGATGAAGGGACTTGTCAATAGGTTTAGAATTCCAGCTTCCTTGTCCTATAAAAGGAGGTCTAGGTTAGTTTGCAAGAAACAATTCAATCATCAAATATATTTCACCTTTTTCCTTGAAATTGAGAGTGATTCTCTTTTCAACCTATCTACATTTTCCACTCAATTCTTGTTAAGTTTTCTTTACAAGTCTACTAAGACCAATATTGCCTTCTCATTGGAAGAAGGAGGTGTTGGCCCCATCATCATTCCCCCTCAATTTTGGCAACGAAGGCTTTCTTTGTCTTGGACCTTTTTTCGGTATCTAGAAGGAGGTGTCGCCAAAGGCATAACTCCATCTTTGCCTGGGCATGGATCCAGGTGGAGTTGGCGGCCATTTCCGTTCGTTTCACAAGCTTCCGCATCGTTTTACTTTGTGCATTTCGGATCTGTCAACCTGTTATTGGGATGAGCTAGTCGATAGGTGGGGTGAGTTGGAGAAATTTGAAGTATTTATATTTTTGATACGTTAGAGTGACATTTTTGTAAATTATTGAGAATAATATATTAGTTTTAATAATACATTATATATAATTTTATGTAAATATTTCATTGTTATTTTTATTCATTTTTATAGTTTTTAGATTATTTATAGTTCTAAACAAAAACGTAAAATTAATAGTAAAAATTGGTAAAATTATTGGAGATATGGTATTATTAGTAATGACTTAAAAAATTTAATCATAAACTTAAGGGGATATTCGTCAAGTTTCAAAAATTAGAAGTGTCAACTTGAGTATTTTTCCAATATTTCAGTTATATATTAACGGAGTTAACAATTACGTATACTTCATGTATAGATTTACACCAATATCATAGTTTAAAATCATTTTTGCAACAAATTTTTGTTCGGATATAGATTTGCAACGAGTGATATAATTTAGGTATATCCGGTGTAATTTACTCATCATTTTGAACTTTTCAAAGTTTGGTGATAGATATATGTGTGGAATTTAAGTTCAAGTTGAGAATCCTCTTGTGAAAGGCCATACGATCGAGTTCTATGCGTGATAGACACATAGATATTTTGGGGTACTACGGTACCCAAGGTTGGAATTCTATGCGTTTATTTGTTGGCCATCTTCCATTGTTCCTCAGAGTCTAAAATTTACGCTCTTGTTTTATGTGTGATTTTTTCATTCATTAGATTCCGAAAGAACACCAACTTGATGATATATACAACCAAATTTCAATTCCACGCATATATATATATATATATATATATATATATATATATATATATATATATATATATATAAATATATGTGTGTGTATATATATAAACGACAGAGTAACTAATTTACTATAGACGGTCGGATTTTGAATAACAGATTTTTAAATAGCTTCTTTATAATTAGATGGTGCTTCATCTTTTTTGGGTATTATGACATATGAATCTGCGGTTATCTTTTTTGAGAAAGGTCCTTTTGAGGAGCTCGTCATTTTGAATAACTGACCCTGCAAAAATTCTCAAGATAAGAAGTAAGAAAGATTATTTTTTTCTCCTTTAATATATTCTATATCAAAGTCAAAATTACTTAATAAGGCTTGTCATCTTGCAAATATTTGTTTAGAGACTAAATTTTTAACATCTTTTTCTATAATATCTTTTGCAGATTTACAATCAATTCTTAATAGAAATCTTTTCATAATTTTGAGAAGTTAATTATAATTTTGAGATTAGAGAGATTAGATCTATGCTATAGAATTGGAATCTACTAGAATTCTTTCATAAAATTCTCTTGTTTTAATCATGGAATTAGGGATAAAATTAAATCCAGGTTGGAAAAGCTTAAATGCTACTGTATCAAAATTGGTTTTTGATTTATCATTAACATTTAAAAAACCAAACTCTCCTAGACTGATGTCTACTTTAGGATCAGACATTAATCAGCATATTCAAGATTTGATACAAGAAGAGAATAACATCACTATGTGACAAACAACACATTGTCATCATGTGAAGACAAAAGTTGCCATCAAGCCAACAATTGCAATCAACAAAAGAATTCTGCAACACTTTGGATTATTATGAAACATATGTTGATTTTAAGAAGATGATGATCTAGGCTCTTTTCGCGAAACTGAGGTTTTCACATCAAGCATGGGTAAACTTCATAGCATCCCTAACATTAATAAAAATTACTCAATTTCATCCCTTGCCTAGTTGCCCCACCACCACCAAACCCAATCGTTGCCTCCCCTTGTTGCGACCTCTCTTAGACGCGCCGCCTCCCTACCCCGACCAAGCAACCGTCCAATCCTCCTCCTCAGCCTAACCGCCCACCTCACTGTCCCCGTCTCGCAAACCCACTACACCCTGCCTTACGCGCCTCCACATCCGCTTCACACTCGCGTCGTCGCCCCTTATGTTGGCCACCATTATGATGCTCGACTGGGCAATGCCAAACCCGCATCAGCATGTTGCCTTAATTGCTATTAGAAGTAGATCTTGTGGAACCAGATCTAGGTTTCATGTGTGTTGATCTCGATGACAGGTTTTGGAGGGGATGGCGGCACAGTAAGGTTGGGGTAAAATGACATAGCAGGGGTTCGGTGGCGGCGCGACTGGGGAGGTAATAGTTGGGCATGTGGTGAGGAAAGGGATGAATTTGAGTAGTACAAAAAGTATTAGGGGTTTAGGGTAAATATTATTAACGTTAGTAGTGATGTGAAATTTTCCCACTATTTAGTTGGTTGGTGTGAAACCCAGGATTTGCAAAACCTGGATTTGGCTTCTCTGACCAGTGTCGTTCCTGACATTCTATAGGCCCTAGGCAAAATAAAAAATGGGACCCCACCTATAAAATTTTGAAAATATAATTTCATATAAAAATAGAAATGTTATTAAAAAAATAGTACATTATGTCAATAGCATCTTTACAAATAAAAATTCATACAAAATAAAACATTTTTCCTTCAACCTTTATCAATGTTGTCAATCATCTAAAAATCTCCTTCTTGTAAGGCCATCCTTATCACCTTCAAAGAAAAAATCAAAACTAAATCACAAAAGCGGCTTCCACAAGCATTCTGGGATGCAAAATCATTAATAATATCATCAACATCAATGCTTTCTAATAAATCTTTCTCAATTGATAATATTGTCAAACCATTCAACATTTCTTGTGACATTGATGACCTCAAGTAGGTTTTTATCAACTTTAGCTTTGAAAACTTTCTTTCAGCTGATATTACAGTTACAAGCACAGTTAAAAAAAATTATAAGCAATGAAAACATTCGGATAACAATCTTTAGATTTTGGAAACTTAAAAATTTCAATGGCTGACATTGGTTAATTTGGCAAAGTCGTTTGCAACACTCTTAATTCATAGTATAAATTATTTAAATCAACATATGAATCACTATGAGAAAATGTGAAGTGAAAATTAGTAAGTGACTATTGAAGTTTCTGGGGAAATTGATATTTTTCATTTGAATTAATGATAGGTTTAGTTGGAAAATGGAAAGAAGTTTCTTTGATACATTGGAGGTAGAGGATTGAGGATGGTGGAGACTAGAACACAAAACCTCCACCTTATGTCCCATGAGCTTAGCCACTAGGCTATAAACTCGAGAGAGACAGAATAATTGAATGAGATTGAGAGAAAATGAGTTGAAAGCCCATGAAGATCATAGAGGAATTAAAGATGCTAATTCTATCTCTCTTTCCCTTGGATATGTCGTTCGTCAAGTCGTTATTAACGCAAAGTTAATTATTATTTTTTCATTGTATAGAATATATTTTCAAATTTGGGCCCCTTTAGCTGTTGGGCCCAGGCGTCGCCTCGGGCCTACCCTCGTAACCAGCCCTAATTTTGAAAATATAATTTCATATAAAAATAGAAATGTTATTAAAAAAATAATATATTTCATTACATTATGTCAATAGCATCTTTACAAATAAAAATTCATACAAAATAAAACATTTTTCCTTCAACCTTTATCAATGTTGTCAATCATCTAAAAATCTCCTTCTTGTAAGGCCATCCTTATCACCTTCAAAGAAAAAATCAAAACTAAATCACAAAAGCGGCTTCCACAAGCATTCTGGGATGCAAAATCATTAATAATATCATCAACATCAATGCTTTCTAATAAATCTTTCTCAATTGATAATATTGTCAAACCATTCAACATTTCTTGTGACATTGATGACCTCAAGTAGGTTTTTATCAACTTTAGCTTTGAAAAGTTTCTTTCACCGATATTACAGTTACAAGCACAGTTAAAAAACATTATAAGCAATGAAAACATTCGGATAACAATCTTTAGATTTTGGAAACTTAAAAATTTCAATGGCTGACATTGGTTAATTTGGCAAAGTCGTTTGCAACACTCTTAATTCATAGTATAAATTATTTAAATCAACATATGAATCACTATGAGAAAATGTGAAGTGAAAATTAGTAAGTGACTATTGAAGTTTCTGGGGAAATTGATATTTTTCATTTGAATTAATGATAGGTTTAGTTGGAAAATGGAAAGAAGTTTCTTTGATACATTGGAGGTAGAGGATTGAGGATGGTGGAGACTAGAACACAAAACCTCCACCTTATGTCCCATGAGCTTAGCCACTAGGCTATAAACTCGAGAGAGACAGAATAATTGAATGAGATTGAGAGAAAATGAGTTGAAAGCCCATGGAGATCAGAGATGAATTAAAGACGCTAATTCTCTCTCTTTTCCTTGGATATGTCGCTCGTCAAGTCGTTATTAACGCAAAGTTAATTTTTTTTACTGTATAGAATATATTTTCAAATTTGGGCCCCTTTAGCTGTTGGGCCCTAGGCGGCTGCCCCTCGGGCCTACCCTCAGAACCAGCCCTTCTTCTCTTCAGTGCTATGAACAAGCACAGGAGGACCCGGTGGATCCCAATGAGTGCCAAGTGGCCATTTAGAAAGGGAGGATTTTGTGATTTAGTTTAAGAAAAATATTTAATAAAAACAAGTTACATATTCATTCCGTCCCCAAATAATTCTAAATTTTATTTTTGTTATTTTACAGTATTTAATTTATGATTTTTTTATTATGAATATTCAGACATTTAAAATTAATAATTTATATGCATATCATAATTTGAAGTATAAATTTTCTAAATATATTTTTTCTGAATTTTTTTAAAACTTTTTATATTTGTTAAAATTTGAGTCAATCATGAAATCTTACAAAAGTAAAGTCAAAGTGTAGAATTATTTGAGAATGAAGGGAGTACGTAGAAGGAAAAAAGATGTCATAAATTGGGAGTTTTTCAAAAATTGATGTGAAGTTTGTGAAAAAAATGGACAAAAAATAATTTGATACATCTTGTAACTTATATCAATATTGTCCTCTCACAAACTGCACATTAATTTTTGTAACTGGAAAAATTAATTTAAATTACAGAATCTGTCAAATTGATTTTTTATTTTTTCTCTCATAAAATTCACATCAAATTTTAAATACTAATTAACCTTGAGATTTTCCGACAAAAAATTACTTGAAAAACTTCACACTTTATACTAAATTTTTAAATATTCTTTGAAAATAAAAAACACAAACAGTAAATGAAAATTTTCCTTTAAAAAATTTCATATCAGTTTTTGAAATATGATTTTCTTTTTTTTATTTTTAAAATGCAGATAAAAACACCACTAAAGAAATTATCTTTCCCAAATTAGATCACAACTTCTTATGGATGCACACACGGCACCTAATGGGATGGACTGCTACCTCCTCCGGTGCGTTGAAAGAGAAGCGAAATCCGCAAAACCTGAGTTTTGCGTATTTGTTTGAATAAGCGGTTTTGGTTTAGAAGGAGGAGCTAGGCTAGGGTGACTGCCAAGCCAAGAGTCCTAATTGCCGGCTGGCTGTTTGTTTCAGAGCTTCTGTATATAATACGCTAATTATGATCATGTAGTTACTGAAAGACATGCACTCATATTATTGGCGGCTGTTTGTTTCAGAGTCCTAATTGGCGGCTGTTTGAAACAGTAAGAGAGAGCCTATTACAAAACCACTCATATTATATTATTATATATATATATATATGCACGTACGTACGTATGTATATTCCAGACATCTTGTAGACGTTTCAGACAAGTTCTTTCAGATCTTGAACCTTAATGAAATACTCAAAGTCTGACCGTCTATTTGGCTGGGCTTCATTTCGCAAAGTCAATGGCTTACAACATTTTTTTCAAGCGTGTGTTATAGAAATTTACGAATTTACCCTTTTCTAGAATTTCTAGTGAATGTGACTTTTTTGTAATTTTTTTGTTGATAGATGGTATTTATTTTATTGACACACATGAGTGTGTGAAGCAAATGGCTGAATCCATTTGAGGCACCAAATTGACTCTTAATCTCTTTCTGGGTTTCATTAACATGATTTCCGACATTAGCCTTTCTATCCACCACAAATCCACTACGCTTTCCTCATATATATATATATATATATATATATATATATATATATATATATATATATATATAGAATGATGCTATAGTTCGACTTTCATTTCATAGTCAATGACACATTCAAATTCCGACACCTACTAGTGATCCATAAGAACGAGAAAATCTGAATGTTTGCAAAGATATCAGAGTTCCTTCAGAGAGCTCCCTGTATAGTTAACCCCGGAACAGGCTTTCCAAATCGTCCAAGCTGTCACATAAGCGATGCCCTGCCATACCTGAAGAACAACGGAAGGAACTTGGGATCCCGCAATATATCGAGAATAGACCAAAGGCTTTTGACATCCCGCAATATATCGAGAATAGACCAAAGGCTTTTGACATCCGTGCTACACCACAGGGCAACAACATTCCAGATTTCCCTGGCTATCCCACATCGCATGATGATGTGATTGGGGGTCTCCACAGCGTTGGCGCAAAGCGGGCACAAGACGGACTCGATCGACACCCCTCGCTTCTGAAGCTGCTCGCGGGTCGGGATTAGCCTTCGAGTTGCTCACCAGATGCATACATATTGACCTTCTTTGGGATGAGACTACACCAACGCATTGGGGGCGCGTAAGGGATCACTAGCTTAGCACCTATCATCTGAGAGAGCTAACCGCGAATGCACCATATGGAGAAGCTTCCCACGCCCACTAGTCTGTGCTATCTATTTTTGGATTAACTTCCTGTAAAAAAGACAACAAGAGTTGAAAGTCACCTTGAGCACTTCCCCTCAGCGGCCTTCTCCAACTCCACCTCCACCTCCAGATCCAACCCCTCTACTCCCAGACAATCTTCTCTCCAACACTCACTACGTATTTAATTGGGGCTTTGAAGCGCCATAATGCGCTCCACTAGCGCTACTATAGAAGCGCCAAGATGAGCTTCTCCGCGCTACGTCGAGGCGCTTTTTGCAACATGCGCTTCATGGCGCTACGATGTAGCACTTGTGAAGCGTTTCTAAGCGCTACAACAATTACCATGTAAATTAAAAAAAATACTCATAAATCTTCATCCATCCGCTTTCATCCACATTAAACATTCATCAACATTCATTAAACACGAATTCATCAATCCATCAAACAAAAACATCAAAAATTCATCAAACATTTCAACAAAACCATCAAATTCACAACCCTAATCCAAATTCATCAAATCCATTAAACCCATAAAAATAGATAATCCAACAAATTAACAAAAAAATACAAACTCAGAAAAATATAAACAAAAAAGGCCGCCATCGTCGCCGGGAGAAGGGCGCCGCCGCTGGGAGAACGTAGTCGTCACCGGTCTTCAACGCCGCCGTCGCCGGGAGAAGGGCGCCGGTCGGGAAAAGGCAGCCGGATGACTAAAACAAAAAAAAAGATTTTTGAAGTCATCTTAAACTCAGATCTGGATCTTAACTCATCTTAAAAAAAAATCTCCATCTTGCGAATTAAAATTCATCACCAGTTCTTTGAACTCACCTTAACCCAGATCTGTAGAGTCCAACCTCACCATCGTTGAACTTCAACGGAGCCGAATCTCGCCATTGTTGAACTTGTTGGGAGCTTGATGAAGAAGGAGGTCTCGGATGAAGGGGAGAGAGAGAGAACTACTCTCCGGGTTCAATACTAGCGCAAAAGCCTCCTAAACCTGTCCTTCAGTGGACAATCTCCTACCTAAACGTCAGACCAGAATCTAATTGTGTTTCCCATCCCCAATTTTTTTGAAAAGATTTGAAAACTCCGCCCCCAACCCCTCTACCTCCTCATCGTCTTTCTTAATATCTATCCATACCCCCCACTCACCCGACCTCTCCCCGAGCTGCAAGGACCCATGACTCCCAAGATGGATGCTTGACATCACCTTAACCCACAGTCTATCCTCTTCTCTAAGCCACCTCCACTTCCACTTTCCTAACAAAGCCAGATTCTTTCCCCGCAAGCTACCCACTCTCAACCCGCCTACTTCTCTACTTCCAAACATTTTTTGAATCTTAGCCCATATCATTTTTCTACCCTCCCCCGAAGCCCCCAAAAGAATTTATTTCTCAATGTTTCAATTTTTCTCACCACTCTAGCCGGAGCACGGAACACCGAAAAGAAATACAGAGGCAAGCTTCCAAGGACCGAGTTCATCAAAGTTAATCTACTGCCGATAGACAAAGAATTCACCTTCCACCCCGAGAGCTTCTTTTCAACATTGTCCACCATCAGGTTCCAATTTGAGACTACTCATATTAAGGCCAACTGGCAGACCTAAGTAAAAGAAAGGAAGGACCGCTGCTTTACATACCAAAATCCGAGCCACTCTCTCCACTTCCTCCACCCCAACTCCCACTCCAAACACCCTACTCTTTTCCAGATTAATCTTGAGACCTGAAACCATCTCGAAACATTGAATCAAACTCATCATAGACCTCGCATTTTCAGTGCATCACTCACCGAAAAAAATGGCATCATTAGCAAACTGAAGATGAGAAAGTTGCACCTCATTAGATCCCACCTTTATCGGACGATACACCCCTTGGCCTACTGCCTCCTCCATCATATAGTTTAAGGCCTCCGCCGCCAGGATGAAAACGAACGGAGACAACGGGTTGCCTTGCCGAAGGCCTCTCTCCATGACACATCCAGCCGTAGGACTACCATTGACAAGCACTGACACCCTTACTGATTCCAAGCACCCAGATATCCAGCCCCTCCATTTTGGCCCAAAGTTCATTTGATGAAGGATGGATTTTAGGAACTTCTAGCTAATATTGTCGTAGGCCTTGACAAAAGTCCACCTTAAAGAGGAGCACCTGGCGTTTCTCTTTCTTGGCCCAAGACACAGTTTCATTTACCATCACAATCCTATCGGTGATTTGTCTGCCTTCAACAAAGGCAGATTGCGTCTCACCTATCAACCCTTCAAGAACCCCTTTTAATCTCTCTACCAACAGTTTTGTCACGATCTTGTAGAGGCAGCCAATCAAGCTTATCGGTCTGAAGTTCGAGATGAGAGGCGGATCTTTAACCTTTGGGATTAGAGAAATGAAAGAAGAATTGCATCCTGCCTCAAACTTCCCCGATTCTTCAAATTTCTGAACCATTGCTACCACCTCTGTCTTGATGATGTCCCAATACTTTTTAATGAAATTGAAGTTAAACCATCAGGGCCCGGAGCTTTACTCCCTCCAAAAAGCCAGACTACTTTCTCGATTTCCTCCTTAGAGAACTGCACTTCCAGCATTTTACTCTGATTAGCACTCAGCTTCCTTAATCTGGTACTTATGAATTATGGTCTATTTGCCACCAGCTCCTTGAAGTGCTCTCGAAAATACTCTAGGACCACCCCTTTTATCGTACAAGGATCCTCTACCCAATTCCCATTGAGAAGCAGCCCTTTCAAACCATTCCTGAATCTCGTCCCTTTTACCACAACATGAAAGAATTTTCTATCTTTGTCTCCTTCAACCGCCTATTTAATTCTTGATTTATGTTTGAGATCTTTAGTCACCCGTCTTTGCTCCTTGAAAAAGAGCATCTTCACTTCCCTCCACTTGTCCCTAACTGTCGGGCTTAGGTCCAACACTTCTGCTTCCTTTTCTTGTTACATAAAATATTTTTTTAACAATTCTACCTTTCCTCTTGTACCACTATTGATCGCCCACACCTTTATCCTGCTTTTAAGACACTTCGGCTTCTCTTTCAGAATGACGTCTGTAGAGCCAAAAACTGGTGCCTGATCCCAAGCAGATTTCACCATTTCCCCAAAGCCATCCTCCGATAACCAGTTATCAAAGCATTTGAAAGGATAAGGTCTGAAATCAACTATCCCGGTCTTGAGGAGAATAGGACAGTGATCCGCAAAAAGCCTATCTTTTACCACCACTATCGCATCCAGCCAATCATCCAGAGAACATCTGTTAACCAAGAACCTGTCCAGTTTGCTCATCTTTATACTCTCATTGCATATCCATGTGAATCGTCTCCCCCTGCTTGATATCATGAAGGTTGTTGCTTCTTATAAACGAGTTAAAGTCTCCTGCCCTAATTGGCTTAAAACGACACCCCTTCCTCTCCTCCGCACGCCTCACTACATTGAAGTCTCCCATAACACAAACCGCTTCGCTGAATTCCCTTAAAACCCCCTCAAGTTCTCCCCACAATTAGGGAGAACTGACTCGTAGACTGTGGAGCATACACATTTATCAACATATGCTTACTTACTTTTCCTTTCCATGTCCCGATCATCCCCAAGAATCCGACACCTGAAAATATCTCTTCTACTTCCCACATCTTCTTACTGGATATATCTTCGCTGGAATTTTGCTCATTGATATATCTTCGCTGGAATTTTACTCAATGATATACTTTCATTGGACAATTTACATGTATCAATGTCGAGATATATCTTCGCTGGAATTCAGCTCATTGATATTTTTATACTAGACTTGTTGCTATTTTTTTTCTTCAAGATCTTAGATTAATTCACAAATAAAATCCCCCAATTTTATTTTCTTGTTTTATTTTCAGATTTGATAATTCGGCTAATCCCTATTGAGTACGACCTTACTCACCACTGTCTACAAGCATTTGTCAAGGGTATGAATTTATTTTTGGTGGATTCGACACTCATCACTAACCCCGTCCAACGTACTCCCTTGACCCTTATGTTTGGAACAACCCACTTGGGAATTTGGACGGAGGGAGTACATGTGTTTGTTTTTTTAAAGAAATTATATACGTTTTTATCCAACAATATGTTAACATATAATGTCAAATGACTTATACGAAAAAAACAAATGAAATTTTCTAGTTTCTAAATATATTTATTTTAGAATTTTTCAACAAATTATTCTTAATAAAAATTTAAGTTAAACGCAAATTCGAAAGTTAAATGTATCATTTTTATTGGGACCAATAGAGTGTTTTATTTGCAATTATTGGTGTTTATCCAATTCCAGCAATAATGAAATATATGGATCGAGTGGATATATGAGAGATAATATAACCATATAAAAAATAAATCATTTATTACTCCAAAGAAATCGAAAAATAAAAATTACACGAAAGCGGCGATGGGCCAAAGGATACGATAAAAATATGGCAGAAAAGAACGCACATGAGAATAATGAAACACACGAGGACAAATGAAAAACACATTAATTATTGGAAGGGTAATGAAAACACATCTTGATATATTGGAACGGCCATATTATATATGACTTCCAAATTGAGTGGTGATGATGACGATCATGATGATGCGCACTGGAATCCCTTAGGGACTTTCTTGCCACAGTAGTTAAGCACCAAGCTGAGGGACACAGGGAGGTTCAGGTTAAGTCCCAAGACGTTGGCCTTGAGTGCGGTGCACAGGCACACTGCAGCTTCCAGATCCACCAGGTTCTCGAGGAGAGAACAGCACGGGGTCTTTGGTGGCTTGCCCACAACCACGTTAACGAGCCCTAGCACATCGGCACATACCCCCAGCTTCAGGGTGTCCTTAGGGCAGTGCTTGTGTTTATTTGCTGGCTTGGGGCTGGGTGAGGGCTTGGGGCTGGGTGAGGGCTTGGGGTGGGCTGGTGGAGGGCAGTTGGTGTTGGTGGAGCTCACCAGTGTGAAGAACAGGAGGTTGAGGGACAGGAGAAGGGCTGTGGTTGCCACACCTCTTGAAGCCATTGATGCTATATATAGCTAGCACAAATTAACAGCTAGCTCTTTGATTTGGGAGAAGAAGAGAGTTGCTTGCTAGTTAGCTAGATAAATAGCAAGAGTAGCTAGTACTGTTTTGTGAGTGATGAGAGGGGTTTTATAGGGGGGAATGAGGGGCTTGGTTGGTATACTTTAATGTTTTATGTTTTGGCTTAATTATTGCATGTGAAATTGATCAAAACTTCATGTGGGCTAGAGATCAGGTGAATTAATATTGGTAGCAGAAGTACAGACTGGCACTCAAGAACTTGTAAAATTACAACTGGTTTCTTGGAGTCTTGTGCAATGTGATGAGAATTAAGTTGGTTGTCACTTGTCTTGGCCACACACAAGAACCTTCTACTATGAGTGTGTTTAGGAAGTTTTTTGTGTGTGTGTGTGAGTTTGTGTTAGATCTTAAACAAGCACTACTATAGGACATTTGTGAAAAGTTGGGAAAAAATATAGATCATTTTGTATATTTCATAATATAAAAAAACTTAATTAGTGAAAAGTGATCCACAAAAAAAGAAAAATTGGAGGTTTATAATTTCGGTAACAGATGTGACTAGCTAGTACACCCTTGTTTTAACTCTCAAACCGACGTAACTTTTATATAGTTCTTTTTTTGTCAGACTACCGAGCACATATGGTGTATACGGTATCACATGCATGCATGTCGCACAGACAGATTGTCAACTTTTACTGTTCATTTGTTTGGGACGGAATGGTGCCCACATTCGTTTTAACATCATCTGGGCTCTGCACTCTCTAATTGAGAAATTACATATACGTGATGTATTTTGATTCCAAAATTTAATCTTCCAAGTATTTTGATTCGACAATTTAATCTTGTGTAAAAAGATAACGACATATCAAATTTTTCAATGAGAGAATTCGTGCAAGTTGATTCGACAATTGAGCAGATCAGGGTAGCGCAACGATTAACTTATGTTAACCGTGTGTGAAAATTAAAAATTCATGTTAAACCAAGTAGTAAATACTATATAAGATTCGTTAAAATTTTGGTCAATTATTTCAATCGGTGCAAAGATTGCGTTAGCTAGAATGTGAGGAATAGGTCCTGATCATGCGATAACAGTTCGCGGACGAATCTTATAACGGAGGAAGATGGTTGTTTACCAATGATCTGTAATATTCTTAATTAAAAATGCTCAATCAGATTAATGTTTTACATCTCTAATCACGTGTAGGTTTATTCCTAATTATCCATGGAGATCTTCTACTCGACTTGTTTTACGGCATCTAACCCAACTAATTAATTGGGGTGCCTGCCATGTAGTTTATCATAACATAGTTACTTAACAACTCCTATTGTTGAAAAGATTGTAATATACTCTCCTCCTCTATAATATGCCTCTAACCTGTTTTTCTCAAGAGATTTCAATTACATCAACCATTTTCATTTACGACCCCCGAGACAACTAGCTTTTGTAACAATTGTAGTTTTTGAAATATGGTGTAGCCGAAAAAAAATGAACAAAAAGTTTGAATTTTAAAATGTTGTAGAAGTATTTTAGGTACTTAATACACCCCTTTTTTTTTAACTTAACCTTTAGGACGCATCCTCCATACCCCTTTCTTCACTCCTTGCACACTATATGTTATGTTCACTAGGTAGAATAATTTCTCAAAAATCTAAAATGAAATTTTTTTTTCCTCCAATTTACTTCTCTTATTTTTAATAAAGTTTTTCTCCTCTCAGAAAAATTAAGACATTTTTCTAAAAATTATTTAAAAAGGCACACATCAAAAGTAGAAACAATGTTTACCTGAGAAAGTGAATGAATTAATTATTGTAGAGTAGATGATTGTTAAGTAAGTTATTTGGCGTAGTGATGGTAAGTACAGTAATACCGACTGGTGATGGTAATTCAACCGACATGTGGAAAGCAACGCAACAATTGTCTCATACCTCTCCATTGCAGTCTGGATTTTGTTCCTATACACTCTCATATTATTTCCTTCATGTACAGATATGTTATGTATTCCAAGATAACTCAATAAAATCCAATTTGCATGATCGAGCACATGCCTTTACCAACAACACCCACATGGTTGTGCTTCATAAGTTTCTGAGGATTTATAAGAAAATATGCCTCTAGCTTTATTATGAGCCAAAGAGACATATATATATAACAACTGAACAACGATCAATTAAACTTGTCAAGGACACTTGTGGAACGCTGTAATTCAGGCTAACTACTCCCTCCCTCCATCATGAAAAGATGACCTGTTTGATATTCTTCTAAACTATATTTGGTTCAAATATTGCTAAAAAGAATGAAGCATAACTATAAGAACACATATTTGAATATTGGAAACATTCATTCATCACTTGTACATAAATTATTTGGCTTTCTTTCTACTCGAACAGCACTCGAGCTATCCCAAAAACCGAAAACGAACAAACTAACATTCAACTTTGTACACCCAAAATATGGGAATGGTTTTTTCTGATGATTAGGAGGACAATTCTAAACAAGGGGGTCACAAAGTGCCAGCGGTAATTTAGATGCTACGTGTTGTATTGTTTCTCTACCCCATCTTTATTTATTGCCTACAGATGCGAAAAAATGGAGCAAGTTCACTTGGCTTTGTTCTGGGATAATGCTCGTTACTTGAAGACCCAACGTGTCTTATTCACCACAAAGTAATTATGGTTCCAAGCAATCTTCAATAACGGTTACTTTTTCTTATATGAATCCTAAACAATCTACAATAACTTTATGAAAGGAAACATTCGATAACTTCTAAGTCTTCACATATACCATCAATTAGATAGGAACAGACAAACTATAACAAATAGTAAGAAAGTTGGGCATCCACTTAAAAACTGATAAAGAACGCAGCTCATCACAACATGAAAGGGGTAAGAACTAGAAATAATGTCCCCAATCTTCTTTTTTTTTTTGTTTTTTGGGTTTCAAGGGGAGTCATTCTGTTCCCAATCCTGGGCTCCAAATCCAATCATATCATGCACAGATAACAACTCATGATAGAACTGAAATGGGAACGGATAAACCCAACTTGTCATGAGCCTTACCAAGGTGAGGCACCTTCTTTTCATTTGGCTACAACCTTACTCATTATTCCTAACCTTTTCCATAGTTTCCAAGAAACAAAGACTTCAATAAATCAAAAGGATACATACGTAAAGATGAGGACCAGATCAGACCAGAATCAGCAAGTTGTGTAACTTCTCAGGCACTGGATACACTTAGGGTTCTCCTCCAAGCTCCACTCGCAGGTTGTCATATGGATATACTTTAGGTGTCTGCACAGTGAAGGTATTGGTTAGCGCATTCATAAGATTAGATCAAGCTACAGAACAATGAATGTAAACCATTTCTTTTTATCCGACAGATTATTTTCTCAGCATGAAATTTCTTTTTATCCGACAGATTATTTTCTCAGCATGAAAACACTTCAACTGAATATAGTCGATCGATGTTAACCCATCTTTTCCTTTCCGGGCTTTTACCAACTTCATTGTTGCTCATTGCAATAGTACACCAACCACAATAAAGAAAATATAGGCTAACAGTAAAACAGCTAGCTGCTATAGTTTATTTCCATCAAACTTTGATGAAAAAAGATGGGTGAATAGAATTCCCTGGATTTCGTGCCTTTTGGCTAAAAGGAAAAAAGAAGACCACATGGTACAACAAGAAATAACACCGACCAAAGAGGACACTGGCAAGATGTTTACCCAAATTGAAGAAGTAAGAAGTCACCCAGGTAGCTTTATTTTACAATTAGAAATCCCACCTTTTACAGAAGTGTTTTCATTATCCAAAAAAATTGAAATGGAAACAACTAAAACAGTGGACAGGGAAGCATAATAAGTAGAATGAACATTTCAGAGAGGAACGCATCTGAATAACCAACATATGCTCACAGAGAGAGGAACAAGATAAAGTGAACCTGCTTATCAGAGGACAAAATAACAAATTGTGTGGCTAAACAATCCCAACAATTCGCGGAATGAAGATGGTACTCAGAATAAAAAGAAACTGCCTCAGATAGGTTGCAAAATGCCAGAAACGAAAAGAACCAACATGCAGCGTCAGAGCAATTGCAAGCCAGAAGCAACAGGATAAAGAAGTCTAGGAAAGAAGCCACCATAAATGTCTCCATGACTATAAGATTTTAAACAAGGAGTGAACTAATGTTTTGTAACCAGGTAATGTTAAGTCTCCCCAGTTTTTGCTAATGCGCTACTTGGGAAAAAAGAGGGAAAAAAACACCACTAGTAGGAGTAACCTCAGTACATTTTCCTGCTTGTGAAACATATCCAGGTGAATATAGAGTTTTCAAGGTAAAGCCACTTGACATAATTTGCATATAGTGAGTCACAACTTTGAAGAACGCACCACGGCTCGAAGTGTTTAATTACTATACTGACGCATTGGAAATTCAAAAACTTCGTGTCAACATATGATCTCTGCACATCTAACGCTATGGTAGCAAAATTTCAAAACCAGATTCAAGTTGTAGCTCTTGCTGATTTTGCTTCCGCGTTTCTTGTATTTGTATTCATCTAATGCTTTAAACAATCTCAATTCAGCATGCTTGATACATTTTCATGCAGAAACTTCCCAAAAGGAAATTGATTCTAAAATCAGTGCAAAGACATCTAAATGAATAAGAAATATCAGAAATGCGAAGAAAGAATCAATTGAGCTTACGAAAGGAATCGTAGAAGCTTTATCATTCCACCAAGCCAATGCGCCCAGAGATGCGAAGAAACTCAAGCCTCCACACAGCCAAGCTAGCGCCTCGTACTGTCCAAAAACGTAACAAAGAGCGCGTTCCAAATTAAATTGGGTAAAAAATGAAAAAGAACCCAAATAAGAGGCCTCAAAATCTCTGAAGAAGTGAGCACCTTTCCAACAGTATCAGCGATTCGGTCAATGCAAGGTTCCGGAAAGGGAGTGCCGTTATCCCAAACAAGCTCATCGTTCACCGGAAGCTGGAGTAAGACGAAGAATCAAGTATCTAGGGTTTTCCGATTTGATTAAAAAAAAACAAGATGATAGAGAAACGGAGAATCACCGGCTTGTCAGGGACGATGTGTTTGCCGACAGGCAGACCCATACCGGATCGGAGACGAAGGGAGGACGCGACGGATCGGGTAACGACGCCGTTCCCCCCCATGATCTGTGCCGCTACATTGCTCAGTCTTCCAGCCATTCTCTTCTTTCTCTAGTCTGAGAACGAAGTTTCTCTTTGCCTTGTTGAAAGGCGAATGCGTTTTCCAGTCAAGGAAGTGAAATGAAACGGCGACGTCTCGGATGTATCCTAAAAAGAACGACAACAGGGTTAATTGAAAGGCTTATTTATCATTTGGTTCCCCGAAATGTAATCACTCGTTCAGTTTAGTCCCCGAATTATAACTCGGAATTACTCAGTCCCCCAACTATGTAGTTTCTGGCATTTTAATCCTCGCCTCATTTGCCTGGAGATGCAGGCCATCATCGGTGCTTTTGAGATTCCTTGGACACAAGCTCTTCGGCATGCCACCGCCACTTCGGAGAAGCAGATCCAAGGCCGCCAGTTCTTCTACCATCTCAGCTTTCCACGCCTTCCAGTCCACCGATGTCAGATCTCGGCCATTGATTCCATCGTAGAATCCGCAAACAACCTTTAACTATTCGAATTTGTTTTAATCTTTAACTATGCTTATAGTATATTATATGTGCTTGACCCTTTTCTGCTTGATTTCCTGGGCTCTCTCCTACTGCTCGATATGATATTCATCATTTTACCATGTTGCTGGTTTGTACAAGATTCTTTTGCTCGATCCGACATCGAAATGGGAAGGCCAGTCCCAAGAAGTAATTCCCAAGAAGTAATTCGAACATGGGGATGGAAGCTTTCAATAAACAGGTTTGTGATTTGTTCATGTTTAGCATATTTTGGAAATTTTACTTCTATCAACATTCAAGATTCTGACTTGAAATTATTTTGGCGACCATGAGTTCCAACCAGTGTTCTGCCATT
Source organism: Stellera chamaejasme (assembly GCA_024586325.1). Taxonomy (NCBI): domain Eukaryota; kingdom Viridiplantae; phylum Streptophyta; class Magnoliopsida; order Malvales; family Thymelaeaceae; genus Stellera; species Stellera chamaejasme. Next base: position 2,065,746 of record CM044982.1, on the reverse strand, counting down.
TTTTTTTACTTTCATTGAAATCCCTTACTCCTTTGCAATGCTTTCCACCGCCGAAACGTTTAATTGACGGAAAGAATGCGAAGCTCCAGCTGAAATGCTCAAAAAGGTCAATTGAGAGCACGGATTCCATGATCCACGACCGAGATATGGAAGAAGGGGTTGGGGTTGACAGGGTGGATCGGTTGGGATGACACTATGGTGTTTTAGATTAGATTTGTAAATTATGGGCACTTTAGTAAGATTTACAAAACTTCAAACACTATTATAGTTATTTTCCCGTAGGTCAATTGAGAGCACTCTAGTCAAAGGACCAAATTAGTTGGGGGACTGAGTGATTCCGAGTTATAATCGAGGGACTAAACTGAACGAGTGATAATAATTTGGGGGACGAAATGATAAATAAGCCTAATTGAAATTAAGGTTACTGCACGATTGTCCACAACAAAGTTTTTTAGGACCATTTTAATATTAATACTCTTTTTGTCCTAAATGGGCTTCACTTTTTTTTCGTAGATCAAATTATCTTTGATAATTAAATCATTTTATATAAACTTCTATCATTACCACCTTCCAAACTCATTCTAACCCCTCCCAACTCACTCCCTAGACGCTTTAAGTGAGTGCATTGTAAAAGTAAAATTTGATTAAAATAAAACAAAAGCAAAAAAATGGTCATTTTATTTGGGATAAAAATATTTTGATGTTGTGACAAGCCACTTGGAACTGGGAGAATGTCATTTTACCACCAAGTAACTAAACCCTAATAAACCTTAAACCAGCCGGTTTATAATCTTCCTTTTTTCTTCATTCATCAAAAAGAAAAAACCAGCGAAATGAAATGGCATTCCTAATACATAGCTATTTCAAGGATAATTCAACCTCCTTCAAATTTAGCTCATTCTTGATTTAGTTAATCAGGTTTAAATATGTTATGTAGAAGAGTATGGAATAACATAGATTGATAGATTTAAAATGGAACAATATGTATCTACTCACAAGAAATTATTCCAACACTCTGAAGTTCATATATTTCACTTCATCATTTTCACCATTTATCTCCACATGCTCAATTTCATCATTAATTTTCTTAAATAATACAATTTATTTCCCCACCACACCTGTATTAAAATCAGACTCCATATGAACAAAGTAATTATTCATCCTTCAATTGAAACTAATAGGCTGTATGTATGTATATATGGGTAGAATGTCATATTTTAACAGAGGCATGTTGTTATGGATAGAATATTACAGTAGTAATTACTAGATTTATTGTCAATAAGTTCTAGTAATAAAATATTAAAGGGATTAGAATTGCAGTGGGTAAATAATCTAGAATTAGATTAAGTTAAATTAATTAATAAAATAGAGATGAAATATGAAAACATGTGAGACGTGAGTAGTTGGGGCCTAATCAAACTAGTAAATAAAAGAGAAGGACTAGAGTTGGAGTTTTAGGCCACTTACCTTAGAAGGCCATCTGTTGTTTACGTGTCTTCATTCTCCGAAGACAAGAAAAGTAGATATGCACACAAGTGATAAGTGCATAACTAAAAGAAAAAAAATTAGACACACACTTAGAACTCAGACACGAGAAAAGAAAAGAACAAGAGTGAGCAAAAGAGCGAGCAAAATCCGACCTTGTGAACGAGTTAGAGCAAGTGCGAAAAAGAAGAAGATGGGTAAGCTAGATTGAGGAACCAGCAAGACTTAGGACGTGTGTTAATTTCCAGGTAAGGGGAAAAGAAAATTTGGGGATTTAGGTTACTGATCTCTGTTTTTTTTTTAATTTAAATTCCAGCCATGGTTACTTCCAATTGACTTGTGTTTTACTGGTTTCATACGAAGGATATACTGATTTCATTTGAAGTTCTGAATTGGAACTTTGTTCATTCGGTTAGAATAGGAATTTAGAGATTAGCTTTTGACTTAACTGATTCTGATTTCTTCTCATCATGTATGGGTTCAGGATTATGAAACCCACTACTGAAGTATGTTGATGATCGATTTAATTAGTTTCTTGCATCTTTGATTAAATTACTGATTTTATTTTAGAAACCATATGTAAATCTTTGTCTAGTATTAGGCAAATATGAAGAGCTGTTGTGGTGAGAACGTGGGTTTCTTTAGGAACTTGTGAGAATAGATGCATTTTGATAGTTAACGTTAGTACTGGAAGTTCTTAGTGCTTTCTTTTGTTTATAGGTTTAGTTTAGTTGCCTACTCCTTCGTTGAATGGCTGCTGTCCATTCTAGAATTAAGTTAGTTTACTCAAATTAGAGTTGGAGTAACCGAGTCTTCTTTATGGAATTCGGTTGATTGCTTTGTATGATAAATTAGTGGCATATTTAATTGTTACTTGTTCTGTATATGTTGTGATTTATGGGTCATTTAGCTAGGGCATTGGGAGTATTTACTCATCAAGTTGTGGCCATAGCTTTACTGATATGCCTGGAGCTCATACTGTACTGATGCTAAATTGATCCTACTTGTTGATTTGGTTTGTTTCTTGATTTGATTTGTTTGTAACTTGGTTGCTTACTACCTAGTGTTTTTATGTGTTGTTTGTGTGGATGCTTAGACTTATAGGTATGTTATGTAAAATCTGCAATGTTTATCTATCTTTACATGTTGTGCAATAACGGGTAATCCGGAGATCGTGGTTGCGGCTAATTGCAAGAACTGCTCAATTTATTGCTCTTGAATTTATCAATACTGCTCGATGATCCCTTTACTAAGTTCAAGTGAACTTACCCCTTTCTTCTTTGTCTTATTACGGATAATGAGGAAGGCTGGCGTGTGACGTTAGGCGCTTTGTGTAGATAGGACCTAGTAACTACTGATCTGTAAGTATGTTATTTAAAGAAGATTTATTTATAAAAGCCCTTGAATTATAACCTCTACTAACTTCAGTATCGGTGTTTTACAGAAGTGGGTTTATACTACTTGAACTGGGTTTCAAGTCATGTATCTTAAATAACGGGAGAGGCCAAGACCCAATTTTGTAATCTCAAGGACTTTAAGGTTTGTAATTAAGGATGGTTTTAGAGTCTTTGAGATGATACTGTAAATGTTGTACATATGCTTAGGTACTGGTTTGCATGTGGAGGTGTATTTTTGATGTCCTCTCCAATGAAAGCTTGAGTTATTTCCCAATAATAGTTTTTATTATATTTATCTGTTTAAGATAGTTAAATAAAAAAATAAAAAAAATTTACAGGTCCTGGATGCTCAGCTTATCCGACATCTCCACTTGATTGCATTAGCAAATAATATTGCTTTAGAAAAAAAAACATTTAACTCTAATTTGTTAATTAAGTGGGTAAGGGTCAACACATGTCATTCCTAAAAGATCCAATTTGTCAATCTACAAATGATGAATGTCATATCTGACATTGTCAGTTTTAATTGTCATTTCTAACAAAGAAAATGTCATTTATAGGCGTTTTTCCTGGAAACTCACAACAGATCTACATAAACTTTATGCACTACATGTTCTATACAGAATAAATGGAAACTAACTCAAAACTTCACTAAATTCGAATTGAAATTGGTACAACTAAAGTAATTAACATAATGATAAGCACCAATCACTTTCTAACCTAAAATCCTTCTCTTATGATTTGTAAATCATATTCACCTGTTAATTCACCAAGCTGAACCTGGCTTGGGGGGATTGGCTTCTAGCCCCCCTGGCCGGAGCGGCGGCGAAGCTTCTGTAACGTTTTCAGGTGTTTCTTATTTCTGAGTGTTGTGTTCGTCGGGCTTTGGATCTTGGTGATATGTGCTGCTACTTGCTAGTGTCGGCCCGGGTGTTGTAAGCAGCCCGCATCTCGTTGGCTGTCGTCTTGTATCTCCAAACGTTTTGGCTCTTTTTTAATAAATTCTTTGTTGCAGTTCAAAACCTAATTAATTCACCTTATTGAAACTTCAGTTTTAATTTGTACACTAATGAAGGTCATCTAGGCTTCAAGCTTCTATTTGATTGCTGAAGCTTGAAGAAGAAGTAAGTTCAACCTTACCTCACCTCAGGTTGTGCTATCCATCCCACCACCGCTTTTCGTTTTGATTTTGTTGTCTTTTTACCCTTTATCTTTTATTGAAATTTTGTTGTATTCCTTCCTTTTAATTGGTCGGGTTCCCTTCAATTTAGGCGAGAGATTTTTAATCTAATGTTTATAAATAATTGTACTTAATCTAAGGGTTGATAATTAACCATACATAGTTAGGTATCCTAAGGACTCATAATAAATTCTGAAATGAATGTTTATTTAAAAATATGTTATATTTCAATCATTTAACTTAAATTCTCCCCTTGTTTCAATTTCTTTTATACGTTAGACTTTGAGTCATGATTTGACATTATTTTATTTATAAAAAAAATGGATGCGTTAAAATTTATTTTACAAAATATATTTAGAATCTACATGCTTTCAACTATAATTCTTATCAAATTTTCTCTAATTTGGATGTAAAATATAGATATAAAAATCATAAATTAATTCGTAAACAGTATATCTTGCGAAAAAAGTGGAACCGTGGGAGTACATTTTTATGGCAAAGAGATCATTTTTATATATGTCAAATCATACTTGCACCTCTTGGAGTACTGTGTACAGTCCGAAAAATGGCATTTTGTTTTTCTTTTTAATATGTGTAATCACACCTATCGAGTTGTTAATCCGCGTCGTGGTCTCTCTAGAAGTTCACGGGCAATTACATTCGTTCAGAATAAAACCAAGATTAGGCGTTGACAATAATATATTGCAAGATTTGCATGCTTGTAAATTCTCTCTCTCTCTCTCTCTCTCTCTCTCTCTCTCTCTATATATATATATATATAAGGAAATAAACTGAGAACATTTAGAGTAGAGAGTAGCAAACATTGTAAGCAAAGTGAAGCGTGCTCTCAACAGACGAGTCACCTCTATTTATACTAATTCAGACTACATTCTTATTCGAACAGCTGTCTTCAATGATATCTCCTGAGATTATGCTTGATGACTCATGTATGAAGACAAATCACCTTTTGACTATTGTAGATCACCTTTTGATTGTGCTTGATGACTCATGTATGAAGACAAATCACCTTTTGACTATTGTAGATCACCTTTTGATTGCTTTTGACTATTGTGGCAGAGTTATCTTAAGAGAACTGTTCCCTTTTGTCTTGACGCCTTCACGAATATTCTCACATTTCTAAAGTGAGATCTTATGGGTCTTGTGCAAACCTGGTATTATTAATTTTGAGGTAGAGCCTTCACTATTCGTGGACATGGGCCTTTGGGCTTCGGCCTTTTGCGATTCTTTCCTTTGAGCTCGGCTTGGGCTAGAGCATCAATTACACTCCACCAATCTTGATGTTGGAGCAGGCTAACTCTGCATGGACCTTTGATTTTGTTGTAAGGAATGAGGCTACTTCATTTTGTTCTTCTTTGGAGATGATTTGAAAATCCTTTTGAACACTAGCTTTCGATCCGTTTTCGGGATTAAGTTTCTCCCACATTTTGATTCTAAACTCCCGACATAAGCACGGGATATCATTCTCTAAAAAACCATGATCCGAAAAATGGAAGGACCAGGCAGTTATCCAAGGAATTTTGTATCTAATGGCAAATTTTGCTAAGAGAGAGATTCCCTTTCGTTTGGAAAGAGAGTTTGAAAGAATGAAAACCTTCTTGACATTTGTCCTGGAAGGAATCCTTTTCAAAACCAAAGAAAAACCACCAATCGGTGGTAAACCGAGAATGGTAAAGAATTTTGATCTAATTTCTCATGGAAGAAGAATAACCATGAGTGATCGAAACTACGCAAGAACCAACAGTTGGTCCAAGTTTGTTTGATAATCTACGTAATTATATATTTTGTATTCATCGGTAACCTTTTGGAATGGTCTCGGTTTAGATAGAGGCATTCCCAATCACCGGAGAAATGAATCCATCAATCCGAACTTTTGAATAATTTATTCTAGGTGACCGGGATTCTTAAAATGAGTGATAACTACTGACTTTGAGTCGGTAAGGATATACTCATAGAATTCCCTAGTCTTTTGAGATGTAATGATCTTGTAATTGAATCACGGGAAGAAGAGCTTCTCGACGGCATCAATTGCAGCTTTTGATTTATTTTTGTATCAAAAAGTCCCTTCTCAGAAAATAAATAAATTCATAGGACTCTTTTTGATATGGTATTCTTGTCTCTTCAAAAGTCTGGTAACTTTGAAAATGTAGCAACTTTTGTATTCGGAGTTAGAAAACTAGAAGATCTTTGTTGCTACAATGGTTTTGGGAAGACGAGTTTTGAGGAAAGATTGTTAAAATCAACAAGGTTGCCTCTTCCTAATGTAGTGAATCTATTATTGAGTTCAACATTAGGTTTTGGAGTGGCTAATGCCTGAGAATAATTTGTAGGTGGAAAAGTGTTTCCTTCACGAAAGTACTCTTAAGGTTATTTTTGACGAAGAAGTATTATCTTCTCGGCTTTTCCCTTTTCTTGATTCTTGCTTTCTTCATTTTTGATAATTTTGTCCTGCAAGAATTCTCTAGATAAAAAGTCAGGTAAACAATTATTTTCTCCTTTTATATATTCTATTTCGAAATCGAAATCACTTTAAAGGGCTTGCCATTTGGCAAAGATTTATTTTGAAACTAAATTTTTGACATCCTTTTCAATTATATCCTTTGCATTTACAATCTATTCTAAGTAGAAATTTTTCAAATAAAGATCATCTTGGAATTTATTAATACAAAGAACTACTGAAAGAATTTCCTTTTTAATGGTGCTATAGTTAATTTGAGTTTGATTCCAAAAACCTGAAGTGAATCTAACTAATGATTCGGAATTTTGATTTTCTAATTTCTGTTTTAGAATACCACCATAACCAATGTTACTGGCATCTGTTTCTACAATGAGAGCGGCATCAGGGTTAGGAATACTTAAACAAGGAAGAGTTTTGATTTTTCTTTAATGACCTTAATGACTTTTGTATGATCTTGTCCATGGTTTTGGGTTTTTCTAAGTCTATGGTATAGGGGTTTACAAATTATTTTTAAATCCTTAAAGAAATCTGAAACATAGTTAAGACATCCTAAGAATCTTTGCAACTGAGTTTTGTCTCTGATTTCATCTGGAAATTTAGTCGTAAACTCAAGACTTCTAGCAATAGGATTAATAAGACCATTTTTAATGTCATGACCTAAAAACCTAATTCTCGTTTGAAACAATTTCATTTTGGGAGAGATACTACCATACCATTTTGTTTTATTGTATTATAGAATTTTTCTAAATGCGAGAAGTGTTGACTAACGAATTGGAATAAATTAAAACATCATCAATATAAACGATAGCAAAGTTTTGAATTGGCTGAGTAATGTCATTCATTACGTTCTGAAATTCTGAGGGAGCATTTTTAAGACCGAAAGGCATAACGTTCCATTCGTAATGTCCGAAAGGAACATTAAAGCCGGTTTTGTATCTATCCTTCTCATCTATCTGAATCTGCCAAAATCCAGATTTCATGTCGAATTTTGAAAATATCTTAGCACTATGAAGTTTTTTCAACAAATCTCTTTTGTTAGGTATTGGATATCTAATCCATTCTAAAACCTTATTGAGAGGTTTATAATTTATAACTAACACAGGAACTCCTCTTTCCAATTCGGCACATTCATAACATAAAAAGCCGAACAAGACCGGGGAGATTTGGAACTTCTTATTAATTTTTATCCAATAAATCATTGATTTCCTTTTTGCAGACCTTTTCTAGTTCTTCATTCATGTGAATAGATCTTGATCTAGTAGGAATATCCTTTTCATTAAAAGAATTAATGTATGGCAAGTTGACAATATGTTTTTTTCTATTCCAAAAAGCGTTAGGGATTGTAGCACATACTTCCTTTTCTAATTTTTCTTTTATCTTTTGAATTCTATCTTTTGTAAGAGACTGGTTTATTTCCTCTTCAACTCTTAAGCTTTTCACTTCCTGAACCAAATAATTATAGTGCTTTTGTTTTTGGTGGAGTAAATTTATGGAAGGTTTTATAAAAGAGTCTTGTAAGATTTTACACTCTTTTCTTCAATAGGATAAGCGAACTTAAATCTTATTTCTTTACCTATGACATTTGTTATTATTTCAGTGGGAGTGACAACAAAGGGATAAAGGCTTGTGATAAAGGGAGTCCCTAGGATTACCTGAGTATTTAAATTTTTTATTAATATAAAAGGCATTTTGAAGCATAGACCATCATTACAAATTTTTACGTTGCTAAGTTTATAGTTAATATGCAAATTTTGACTATTAGCAGCGTAGAGAATCTCTTTGGTTTTTTCAAAATATTTAGTAGGGATTAGACCTTCTTGAATACAGTTTTGATCAGCTCCTGTGTCAACTAAAGCGGTTGTAGTAATATGATAGTCGTTATTAATAATTAGACTTATATGAACATACCATTTATGAAAATAAACTTTTGAAACTACGTTTAGAAAAGAATCCATTTCAGTTCTGAGTTCTTCAGTATTATGGGAACATTCACCCTTTTCTAGATTTATTTGTTTTGAATCATTTAACCCTATTAAAGTTTTTTCAATGTTCTGATTTTGAGTTGACAGGTTTTTGAGCTTTACTAAAGGTTTTAATGACATTGGAGATGTTAACAAATTGCTTTGTTTGAGGGGTTTTTATTTCACTGTCTCTTTCAAGAACTCCTTTTAAGGCAAGGAAAGCTTCTTTTCTTTTTTCTAAATCTTCTATTTGAATAATAGCTTCATAGAGGCACTAATATCATTAGAAAGCATATTGCAACACGATTACATTTTTCAACTCCATCATTACTCGCTAGATTCTTCTATTTCTTCATAAGCATTATCGAAGATGTTATAATTTCATTGATGAAAGGAATCTCTTCTTCTTCACTATTAGAGGCACTAAAGTCACTATATTCTACTGGTGAATCATAGGTCATTAAACTAAGTAGTTGATCTTTCATTTTATCAGAAATTTCTAAAGCATTAATTTTATCTTTCATTTTACAATCTCTTTCATAATGACCGACTTGTCTACATTTCCAACATGTTGGGGTCCTCTTTTTATTTTGAAGGATCTCTTGAAATTTCGCCTTTTAGTATTTTGATATCTATTTTTAGGGTATTTTGATTTATAAAAATCTGGCTTTTGAAAATTGTACTCTCTTTTCTTAGTCTTATGAAAATGTTTATTTCTTTTTAATTTTTTAGAAGAAGGGGCTGAGATTTTTTCAAAACCATATTGCGAACAGAAATCTCCTAGCTCTCTTTTAGTCTGCTTCTTTTCACTTTTGATCTTGCTTTGGAGTTTCATGTTGGTACACAATTCTAATCCTTCTAAATTAATAAAATTTATTATTTCTCCAAAAGTAAGAATATCAAGTGGCATTTTTCCTTCAAACCTATTTTTTATTCTCATCCTAACCTTTTCAGCAAATAATTTGGGTAATCCAGCAATAAACTTTTCTTTCCAAAAGGTTTTGTCACAGTCTTCTCTCATGAAAAGTTTTGTTAGAAAAACATCTTTATACCATTTAAAGTCATGAAGTTTAGGACACTTAAGATTCATTAAAAGTTCAGAGCTACTTTGAGCAAGTAGTTCAGGATTTCCTTGAAAAAATTTTATTATAGCCCAAAGTAAAATTTCAACAGCATTACTTTCATTAGTTTCAGTTTCTATATTATCGACAACTATTTTTTTAGTACTATTAGCAATGAAATTTCTCTTATCTTCATCAAGATAGTTATGCCACCATCCTTTTAACTGACCAGTAAAACCATTAATTAAAAGTCGAAAAGCATGTTGATTGGGATGTTGATTACACATATAGGCATTAGCTGCCATTTCCATTTCACAAATTGTATTATAAATTTGATATTCAGAGTAACCATCAATATTCCAGACTTGTATTGAATTACAATCGAAACTATTAAGACTAACATTTTCTTCGAACAGTGTATCAGGAGGAGTGGGTTTCTTATACCAAGGTTTTGTCTTATGAATATCAGGGTTCCTAATTCTATTAATATTTGGAGATTCATTAATATTAATATTTTTAAATTGACTTTCTAATTCATCAATTTCAGAGATGACATTAATGTTTTTACCTTTCGCAATTTGTTTATTAATGTTATCTATTTCTTGTTGAATTTTTATCATAGGATTATTAGCCATATTAGACAAACTTTTTAACTTAAGGTTATCAGTTATAGGGGTGAAACTTCCTGCTAGAACTGGGGTTTTTTGAGGAAGGGATACAGGTTTAATTTTGATATTACTAGTTGATGGGAAGTCGTGAAAGGGGAGACTAGAAGTTTTATTTTCTCTATTAAGAATATTAGGTTCTATCCTATTCAACTGTTCTCCTATTGTTATTAACGATTGATTAGTATAATTAAGTTGAGAGTTAATATTGACAAAAGGTGTTTTAGACGAATCTTTTGTTTCTTCATTAGGAATGGATTTAAAGGTTGACCTATACAATAATCATTCTTAGTATGGTGTGGAGTGATGATTATACTTTGGTGGAGGATGAGCAGATATTACTTCTTTATTATTAATAGTAGTCCAATTTTGGTGACTTCAACGACAGAGTAATATTAGAAAAGGGGTAATCTATTTTTTCCTTTTGTGCATACGCTTCAAACCAAGTAAAAAGGGAAATATGCATTTTAAGGGTTTCCATTTCATTAAACCATCTGGCTTTTATCATAGTTCTTTCATTTTCTGAGTAAGTGGAAAAAAACCATTTTGCCTTTTCTAAATTCTCGTGATTTTAAATCTTTTTCAAAATTCTTTATCAATGACAAAATCTGAGATTATAACATTAACAGATCCTTTAGTGGTGAAAACCTCCATCTCACTAGGAGTTGGATTTATACTAGTGGATGCCTCGTCATTATTAAAAAAATTTTCATCTCTTTCATATAAAGGTTGAGGTATTTCATTTTCAAAATCTACTTCTCTTAATCGGGTGGATAAATCAATACTTTTGGATAAAATGGTCTAGGAATAAAACTCTTTGAGCTGATTGAAGGTCTGGAATTTTCAAATCGATTAAAACGAGTTTGGGAAAATAGTTTGAAAAATCTATTTTGACAGATCCATCCGCAGATTCTAAAATAGAAGCCTTTTGATTCATTGATTCTAAAGGTTGGTGAGAGACTAAGTTTTCTAAATCCCATTGGTTAGATTTTGAAATTTCATTCCATTTTAGCCTTTTGGGAACATGAATAAGAGAGTTTTGCGAATTAGCTTCGAAAACAATAGTTTCATCTTTTGAAGAACTAAGCCTAGCTTTTGGTTCAATTGTGGTTGTCATAACCTTATAAAAAATACGATAAATGATGCAGATAGATTTAGCATTATTCGCAAAATTCATGTTTTTGGTTTTGATAGTTAAACTCAAAGTATCTAAAATATTTGGGTCAAATAAGGAGATGGTAAAGTTAGGATAACAGTTAAAGAAAACCGGACCATTAGCTAAATTAGATTCGCCATGGCAAGTAAAGAATTATTAAAGTTTAAATGTCTTGCGTCTCTTAAAATCATTATTAACGGGATATCTATTCCTATTCTAAATAGAGGTTTTATTGCAATTTGCACCATTCCTAGATGCATGAATTTAAACTTATCTTTTTTGTGTTGATTTATAGCCTGATTACTAATTAACCGAATGGTTTCTACGGCATGATTTAAAGGAATTGTTTGTTCAGTTTGCTTTATAGAATAACTAGAAACAAAATCAAAAGTTCCTATTTTGTAAATAGTTTTGGGATCAACCTTAGGTATAGACCAATTATGTAACTTTTGTTCTATATGAGCAATATTAATTTCCGTAGAATTAAAATCTTCATTATCAATTACCTGATCGATGAATGAAATCGCTTTACTAGCAAAGAGTTTTGCCATTCTATCCATCTTAAAGGTTGAATTCTAATCTTTCAAACACTAAATTTTTCCTCCAAAGCTTAAGACTTTGATTATTTCAAATCGAACACCAAACACCTTAGCGGAATACGGTCTTACGCTCTGGTGCCGCTCATCGCCCTAGGTTCTTCTGGCTTACCAACGTTTGAAATAACTTTTAATCTTAAAAGATTTTTCGGAAATCTTTAGAGTCTAAAAGACTTAAATTCTTTCTTTCAGATGTTTAGAAATAACAAAATCCTTTACTAAAAAGATACAGATTTTAAACCTGATTTAGGCCGCTGATAATATGGATTTTACTTCTCGAAAATGTTCTAAAAGCCTATTAAATTCTTCTTTTCTTTGACCTAATTCTGCTTTTAATTCAGTTATTTGTATACCTAAGTCTATTCTATGTTCAATAGAAGAAGGTCGAGGAAAGGCTGAGAGCATGTAAAGATCATACTTAATAGAATTAGTTAATTCTTGATGCATAATTAAACTAGTTTCTATATAGTCTAACGCAGATTTTATACCGATTAGGAAAAACCATGATTAGACCTATATAGACAATGCAGTTTTCATTATATGATATCGAGCCTAAATCTCACTTAAGAGATCTTTTAGTTCAGTAATTTGGAAAATTAAATCAGCTTTTCGCATATACAAATTAATACGTTCATCAATAGTTAGGTTTATATTGCTTTCAAAGTATAAAGGATTTGGTTTATACTAGCTAATTCGTCTTCAAGAATCCTAATAGAATTATTTAAAGCAACAAGATTTTGAAGAGCATTTTCAACAGTGTTGTTATACCACTGAGGAGGCATCTAGGCAGTATAGATTATCGCAGCAAGTCTTCTCATTTGATCTCTAAGCATAATTATTTTGACAGTGTACCTATCTATTATAAACTGGTGATGAGCAATAGATCTATTATAATATTTGACAAGAAAATCAGACGCTGGATCAGGAATAGCCTCTAATCTTATATTTCTCTTCTGCATATAAGAATCTATCTTTTCTTCATTTTTCTTGATATCTAGCTTTATTTTATTAATTTCATTCGTAAAATCCCAATAAACTTCATTCATCTGAGTACGATAATGATCAAACGAATGCATAATAAAAAGGAAGAAATAAGAACTTACAGAGATTCTTATTTATCAACTCGGAGGATATCGAGCCTTGTCATTACAACACTACAATCTTCTACCAGGCCAAAGAATGGCCTCGATACCCCGCTTTGGTATCGAGCCATTCTTTGGCCTGGTGAGATTGTAGTGTTGTAATGACAAGGCTCAAGATCCTCCGAGTTCAGAAATAAGAATCTCTCGTAAGATCTTTCTTCATCCTTTTATTATGCATTCGTTTGATCATTATCGTACTCAGATGAATGAAGTTTATTGGGATTTTACGAATGAAATTAATAAAATAAAGCTAGATATCAAGAAAAATGAAGAAAAGATAGATTCTTATATGCAGAAGAGAAATATAAGATTAGAGGCTATTCCTGATCCAAATACCTGATTTTCTTGTCAAATATTATAATAGATCTATTGCTCATCACCAGCTTATAATAGATAGGTACACTGTCAAGATAATTAAGCTTAGAGATCAAATGAGAAGACTTGCAGCGATAATCTATACTGCCTAGATGCCTCCTCAGTGGTATAACAACACTGTTGAAAATGCTCTTCAAAATCTTGTTGCTTTAAATAATTCTATTAGGATTCTTGAAGACGAATTAGCTAGTATAAACCAAATCCTTTATACTTTTGAAAGCAATATAAACCTAACTATTGATGAACGTATTAATTTGTATAACAGAAAAGCTGATTTAATTTTCCAAATTCCTGAACTAAAAGATCTCTTAAGTGAGAGGTTGGCTCGATATCATAGAATGAAAGCTGCTTTGTCTTTATAGGTCTAATCATGGTTTTTCCTAATCGGTATAAAATCAAGTAGACTATATAGAAACTAGTTTAATTATGCATCAAGAATTAACTAATTCTATTAAGTATGATCTTTACATGCTCTCACCTTTCCTCACCTTCTTCTATTGAACATAGAATAGACTTAGGTATACAAATAACTGAATTAAAAGCAGTAATTAGGTCAAAGAAAAGAAGAATTTAATAGGCTTTTAGAACAGCTTTGAGGAATAAAATCCATATTATCAGCGACCTAAATCGAGTTTAAAATCAGATCTTTTAGTAAAGGACTTTGTTATTTCTAAACATCTGAAAGAAAGAATTTAAGTCTTTTAGACTCTAAAGATTTCGAAAATCTTTTAAGATTAAGAGTTATTTCAAACGTTGGTAAGCCAGAAGAACCTAGGGCGATGAGCGGCACCGGTGAGCGTAAGACCGTATTCCGCTAAGGTGTTTGGTGTTCCATTTGAAATAATCAAAGTCTTAAGCTTTGGAGGAAAAATTTAGTGTTTGAAAGATTAGAATTCAACCTTTAAGATGGATAGAATGGCAAAACTCTTTGCTAGTAAAGAAACAGCTTCATTCAGCGATCGTAATTGATAATGAAGATTTTAATTCTACGGAAATTAATATTGCTCATATAGAACAAAAGTTACATAATTGGTCTATACCTAAGGTTGATCCCAAAACTATTTACAAAATAGGAACTTTTGATTTTGTTTCTAGTTATTCTATAAAACAAACCGAACAAACAATTCCTTTAAATCATGCCGTAGAAACCATTCGGTTAATTAGTAATCGTGCTATAAATCAACACAAAAAAGATAAGTTTAAATTCATGCATCTAGGAATGGTGCAAATTGCAATAAAACCTCTATTTAGAATAGGAATAGATATCCCGTTAATAATGATTTTAAGAGACGCAAGACATTTAAACTTTAATAATTCTTTACTTGCCATGGCGAATCTAATTTAGCTAATGGTCCGGTTTTCTTTAATCAAGTTATCCTAACTTTACCATCTCCTTATTTGACCCAAATATTTTAGATACTTTGAGTTTAACTATCAAAACCAAAAACATGAATTTTGCGAATAATGCTAAATCTATCTGCATCATTTATCGTATTTTTTATAAGGTTATGACAACCACAATTGAACCAAAAGCTAGGCTTAGTTCTTCAAAAGATGAAACTATTGTTTTTGAAGCTAATTCGCAAAACTCTCTTATTCATGTTCCCAAAAGGTTAAAATGGAATGAAATTTCAAAATCTAACCAATGGGATTTAGAAAACTTAGTCTCTCACCAACCTTTAGAATCAATGAATCAAAAGGCTTCTATTTTAGAATCATTGATGGATCTCACAAAATAGATTTTTCAAACTATTTTCCCCAAACTCGCTTTTAATCAGCTTTGAAAATTCCAGACCTTCACCAGCTCAAAGAGTTTTATTCCTAGACCAGTTTTATCCAAAAGTATTGATTTGTCCACCCGATTAAGAGAAGTAGATTTTGAAAATGAAATACCTCAACCTTTATATGAAAGAGATGAAAATTTTTTTAATAATGACGAGGCATCCACTAGTATAAATCCAACTCCTAGTGAGATGGAGGTTTTCACCACTAAAGGATCTGTTAATGTTATAATCTCAGATTTTGTCATTGATAAAGAATTTTTGAAAAAAGATTTAAAATCACGAGAATTTAGAAAAGGCAAAATGGTTTTTTTCCACTTACCTTAAAATGAAAGAACTAGGTTAAAAGCCATATGGTTTAATGAAATGGAAACTTTTAAAATGCATATTCCCTTTTTATTTGGTTTGAAGCGTATGCACAAAAGGAAAAAATAGATTACCCTTTTCTAATATTACTCTGTCGTTGAAGTCACCAAAAATTGGACTACTATTAATAATAAAGAAGTAATATATGTTCATCCTCCACCAAAGTATAATCATCACTCCACACCATACTAAGAATGATTATTGTATAGGTCAACCTTTTAAATCCATTCCTAATGAAGAAACAAAAGATTCGCCTAAAACACCTTTCGTTAATATTAACTCTCAACTTAATTATACTAATCAATCGTTAATAACAATAGAGAACAATTGAATAGGATAGAACCTAATATTCTTAATAGAGAAAATAAAACTTCTAGTCTCCCTTTCACGACTTCCCATCAACTAGTAATATCAAAATTAAACCCGTATCCCTTCCTCAAAAACCCCAGCTTCTAGCAGAAGTTTCACCCCTATAACTCGATAACCTTAAGTTAAAAAGTTTGTCTAATATGGCTAATAATCCTATGATAAAAATTCAACAAGAAATAGATAACATTAATAAACAAATTGCGAAAGGTAAAAACATTAATGTCATCTCTGAAATTGATGAATTAGAAAGTCAATTTAAAAATATTAATATTAATGAATCTCCAAATATTAATAGAATTAGAACCCCGATATTCATAAGACAAAACCTTGGTATAAGAAACCCACTCCTCCCGATACCTTGTTCAAGAAAATGTTAGTCTTAATAGTTTCGATGGTAATTCAATACAAGTCCTGGAATATCGATGGTTACTCCGAATATCAAATTTATAATACAATTTGTGAAATGGAAATGGCAGCTAATGCCTATATGTGTAATCAACATACCAATCAACATGCTTTTCGACTTTTAATTAATGGTTTTACTGGTCATTTAAAAGGATGGTGGCATAACTATCTTGATGTAGATAAGAGAAATTTCATTGCTAATAGTACTAAAAAGATAGTTGTTGATAATATAGAAACTGAAACTAATGAAAGTAATGTCATGAAATTTTACTTTGGGCTATAATAAAATTTTTCAAGGAAATCCTGAACTACTTGCTCAAAGTAGCTCGAACTTTTAATGAATCTTAAGTGTCCTAAACTTCATGACTTTAAATGGTATAAAGATGTTTTTCTAACAAAACTTTTCATGAGAGAAGATCGTGACAAAACTTTTGGAAAGAAAAGTTTATTGTCGGATTACCCAAATTATTTGGTTGAAAAGGTTAGGATGAGAATAAAAAATAGGTTTGAAGGAAAAATGCCACTTGATATTCTTACTTTTGGAGAAATAATAAATTTTATTAATTTAGAAGGATTAGAATTGTGTACCAACATGAAACTCCAAAGCAAGATCAAAAGTGAAAAGAAGCAGACTAAAAGAGAGCTAGGAGATTTCTGTTCGCAATATGGTTTTGAAAATCTCAGCCCCTTCTTCTAAAAAATTAAAAAGAAATAAACATTTTCATAAGACTAAGAAAAGAGAGTACAATTTTCAAAAGCCAGATTTTTATAAATCAAAATACCCTAAAAATAGATATCAAAATACTAAAAGGCGAAATTTCAAGAGATCCTTCAAAAATAAAAAAAGAGGACCTCCAACATGTTGGAAATGTAAACAAGTCGGTCATTATGAAAGAGATTGTAAAATGAAAGATAAAATTAATGCTTTAGAAATTTCTGATAAAATGAAAGATCAACTACTTAGTTTAATGACCTATGATTCACCAAGAGAATATAGTGACTTTAGTGCCTCTAATAGTGAAGAAGAAGAGATTCCTTTCATCAATGAAATTATAACATCTTCGATAATGCTTATGAAGAAATAGAAGAATCTAGCAGAGTAATGATGGAGTTGAAAAATGTAATCGTGTTGCAATATGCTTTCTAATGATATTAGTGCCCTCTATGAAGCTATTATTCAAATAGAAGATTTAGAGAAAAGAAAAGAAGCTTTCCTTGCCTTAAAGGGAGTTCTTGAAAGAGACAAGAAGTAAAAACCCTCAAACAAAGCAATTTGTTAACATCTCCAATGTCATAAAAACCTTTGGTAAAGCTCAAAACCCGTCACCATTCAAGACTTACAAAGCGAAATTATTATTATTAAA
Organism: Stellera chamaejasme; assembly: GCA_024586325.1. Classification (NCBI taxonomy): domain Eukaryota; kingdom Viridiplantae; phylum Streptophyta; class Magnoliopsida; order Malvales; family Thymelaeaceae; genus Stellera; species Stellera chamaejasme. The sequence continues at coordinate 2,047,967 of CM044982.1, read as the reverse complement.
ACTGAAATTAGAGACTTAAAACTCAAAATCAGAACATTGAAAAAACTTTAATAGGGTTAAATAATTCAAAACAAATAAATCTAGAAAAGGGTGAATGTTCTCATAATTCTGAAGAACTTAGAACTGAAATGGATTCTTTTCTAAACGTAGTTTCAAAAGTTTATTTTCATAAATGGTATGTTCATATAAGTTTAATTATTAATAACGACTATCATATTCCTACAACCGCTTTAGTTGACACCGAGCTGATCAAAACCGTATTCAAGAAGGTCTAATCCCTACTAAATATTTTGAAAAACCAAAGAAATTCTCTACGCCGCTAATAGTCAAAATTTGCATATTAACTATAAACTTAGCAACGTAAAAATTTGTAATGATGGTCTATGCTTCAAAATGCCTTTTATATTAATAAAAATTTAAATACTCGTAATCCTAGGGACTCCCTTTATCACAAGCCTTTATCCCTTTATTGTCACTCCCACTGAAATAATAACAAATGTCATAGGTAAAGAAATAAGATTTAAGTTCGCTTATCCTATTGAAGAAAAGAGTGTAAAAATCTTACAAGACTCTTTTATAAAACCTTCCATAAATTTACTCCACCAAAAACAAAAGCACTATAATTATTTGGTTCAGGAAGTGAAAAGCTTAAGAGTTGAAGAGGAAATAAACCAGTCTCTTACAAAAGATAGAATTCAAAAGATAAAAGAAAATTAGAAAAGGAAGTATGTGCCACAAATCCCTAATGCTTTTGGAATAGAAAAAAACATATTGTAAGCTTGCCATACATTAATTCTTTTAATGAGAAGGATATTCCTACTAGATCAAGATCTATTCACATGAATGAAGAACTAGAAAAGGTCTGCAAAAAGGAAATCAATGATTTATTGGATAAAAATTAATAAGAAGTTCCAAATCTCCCCGGTCTTGTTCGGCTTTTTATGTTATGAATGTCAGCCGAATTGGAAAGAGGAGTTCCTGTGTTAGTTATAAATTATAAACCTCTCAATAAGGTTTTAGAATGGATTAGATATCCAATACCTAACAAAAGAGATTTGTTGAAAAACTTCATAGTGCTAAGATATTTTCAAAATTCGACATGAAATCTGGATTTTGGCAGATTCAGATAGATGAGAAGGATAGATACAAAACCGGCTTTAATGTTCCTTTCGGACATTACGAATGGAACGTTATGCCTTTCGGTCTTAAAAATGCTCCTTCAGAATTTCAGAACGTAATGAATGACATTACTCAGCCAATTCAAAACTTTGCTATCGTTTATATTGATGATGTTTTAATTTATTCCAATTCTGTTAGTCAACACTTCTCGCATTTAGAAAAATTCTATAATACAATAAAACAAAATGGTATGGTAGTATCTCTCCCCAAAATGAAATTGTTTCAAACAAAGAATTAGGTTTTTAGGTCATGACATTAAAAATGGTCTTATTAATCCTATTGCTAGAAGTCTTGAGTTTACGACTAAATTCCCAGATGAAATCGAGACAAAACTCAGTTACAAAGATTCTTAGGATGTCTTAACTATGTTTCAGATTTCTTTAAGGATTTAAAAATAATTTGTAAACCCCTATACCATAGACTTAGAAAAACCCAAAACCATGGACAAGATCATACAAAAGTCATTAAGGTCATTAAAGAAAAATCAAAACTCTTCCTTGTTTAAGTATTCCTAACCCCGATGCCGCTCTCATTGTAGAAACAGATGCCAGAACATTGGTTATGGTGGTATTCTAAAATGTAAATTAGAAAATCAAAATTCGAATCATTAGTTAGATTCACTTCAGTGCTTTTGGAATCAAACTCAATTTAACTATAGCACCATTAAAAAGGAAATTCTTTCAGTAGTTCTTTGTATTAATAAATTCCAAGATGATCTTTATATGAAAAAATTTCTACTTAGAATAGATTGTAAATCTGCAAAGGACATTATTGAAAAGGATGTCAAAAATTTAGTTTCAAAACAAATCTTTGCCAAATGGCAAGCCCTTTAAAGTGATTTCGATTTCGAAATAGAATATATAAAAGGAGAAAATAATTGTTTACCTGACTTTTTATCTAGAGAATTTTTGCAGGACAAAATTATCAAAAATGAAGAAAGCAAGAATCAAAGAAAAGGGAAAAGCCGAAGATAATACTTCTTCACAAAAATAACTCCGTAAGAGTACTTTCGTGAAGGAAACACTTTTCCACCTACAAATTATTCTCGGCATTAGCCACTCCAAAACCTAATGTTGAACTCAATAATAGATTCACTACATTAGGAAAAGGAAACCTTGTTGATTTAAACAATCTTTCCTCAAAACTCGTCTTTCCAAAACCAGTTGTAGCAACAGCATCTTCTAGTTTTCTAACTCCGAATACAAAAGTTGCTACATTTTCAAAGTTACCAGACTTTTGAAGAGACAAGAATACCATATCAAAAAGGAGTCCTATGAATTTATTTATTTTGCTGAGAAGGGACTCTTTGATACAAAAATAAATCAAAAGCCGCAATTGATGCCGTGTGAGAAGCTCTTCTTCCCGTGATTCAATTACAAGATCACATCTCAAAAGACTAGGGAATTCTATGAGTATATCCTTACCGACTCAAAGTCAGTAGTTATCACTCATTTTAAGAATCCCGGTCACCTAGAATAAATTATTCAAAAGTTCGGATTGATGGATTCATTTCTCCAGTGATTGGGAATGCCTCTATCTAAACCGAGACCATTCCAAAAGGTTACCGATGAATACAAAATATATAATTACGTAGATTATCAAACAAACTTGGACCAACCGTTGGTTCTTTCGTAGTTTCGATCACTCGTGGTTTTTCTTCTTCCATGAGAAATTAGATCAAAAAGATCAAAATTCTTTACCATTCTCGGTTTACCACCGATTGGTGGTTTTTCTTTGGTTTCAAAAAGGATTCCTTCCATAAATGTCAAGAAGGTTTTCGCTTCTTTCAAACTCTCTTTCCAAACGAAAGGGAATCCTCTTTTAGCAAAATTTGCCATTAGATACAAAATTCCTTGGATAACTGCCTGGTCCTTCCATTTTTCGGATCATGGTTTTTAGAGAATGATATCCCGTGCTTATGTCGGGAGTTTAGAATCAAAATGTGGGAGAAACTTAATCCCGAAAATGGATCGAAAGCTAGTGTTCAAAAGGATTTTCAAATCATCTCCAAAGAAGAACAAAATGAAGTAGCCTCATTCCTTACAACAAAATCAAAGGTCCATGCAGAGTTAGCTGCCTGCTCCAACACTGAAGATTGGTGGAGTGTAATTGATGCTCTAGCCCAAGCCAGAGCTCAAAGGAAAGAATCGCAAAAGGCCGAAGCCCAAAGGCCCATGTCCACAGATAGTGAAGGCTCTACCTCAAAATTAATAACAGTCCAGTTTGCACAAGACCCATATGAAGATCTCACTTTAGAAATGTGAGAATATTCGTGAAGGCGTCAAGACAAAAGGGCACAGTTCTCTGAAGATAACTCTGCCACAATAGTCAAAAGCAATCAAAAGGTGATCTACAATAGTCAAAAGGTGATTTGTCTTCATACATGAGTCATCAAGCACAATCAAAAGGTGATCTACAATAGTCAAAAGGTGATTTGTCTTCATACATGAGTCATCAAGCATAATCTCGGAGATATCATTGAAGACATTTGTTCGAATAAGAATGTAGTACGAATTAGTATAAATGGAGGTGACTCGCTGCATGAGAGCACGCTTCACTTTGCTTACAATGTTTGCTACTCTCTACTCTAAATGTTCTCGCTTTATTTCTGGTTCACACCGTTTGGTATATATATGTATATATATATATATATATATATATATATATATATATATATATATATATAATAGATAGCCCTACATATATAGCTCCCAACAAACCATTATTGTATGAGCAAATTGTTTTTGTTTTATAGGAGTATATATATATATACTACTTTTGAGCAAATTGTTTATCATCATTATTTACACTCATATACATATTAAAACAGATTACAGCGCACTTGCGCATAACAATTCGGCTTTTTCCTCTTTTCTGTGGGCAAACAGTGGCCGCCTGCAATTCTAAACTACTCGATCGTCTTTACCTCTTTTTTCAACTTGAAAGAGAAAGCCAATATATATATACAGTCAAGTGTATATATATGATGATGATGATATCCAGGACCCAAATCTTGTCATAATACTAATAATTCTGCACACACTAATTCTCTAAATAAACATTAATCATATATACTGGCAGTGTTTTAGCTGAAAATATCGAAGCAATCCGATGATCTGATTTTCCTTCTCTCTAAGCTAAATGACACAATTGACAGCCAAGCAATGTAGAAGATATTTTGGGCAGTCAAAAATCGGAGGCCTTAATTAATCTCTTGCCACTGCAGGCAGTATAATAATATATACTCCAATTCAAAATTGATCATATATTTCTTCATTTCAAACTTGATCACACCCTCAACAGTTCCCTCCATCTCCCCTATAAAACCCTCCACTCATCACTTGCCCTTCCTCATCAACTATATACACTCCAATATTCTTGAGCCCCCATAGCTACTAGCTACCCAGTTCATCGTAATAATTACATGGCTTCAGTAGTAGCTTCCTCCACCACTCTTTTCCTCGCCCTCAACCTCCTCTTTTGCCTAGCGGTCACCTCCACCCACAGTACCGGTGCAGAAGACTGCAATACTTGTGGTAATGGCCGTGGCGGCAGCGGTGGCGGTGGTTCAGGCAATGGTGGTGGCGGCTCCGGCAATGGTGGTGGCGGCTCCGGCAATGGTGGTGGAGGCTCCGGCAATGGTGGTGGCGGCTCCGGCAATGGTGGTGGCGGCTCTGGCAATGGTGGTGGCGGCTCTGGCAATGGAGGCAACGGTAACGGTGCAAGGTGCCCTAGGGATGCCCTAAAATTGGGGGTGTGTGCTAATGTCCTTAACCTAGTTAACGTGGTGGTTGGTTCTCCGCCGACGCTGCCTTGCTGCTCACTCCTCCAGGGGCTGGTGAATCTGGAGGCTGCGGCTTGCCTCTGCACCGCCATTAGGGCCAACATCTTGGGCATCAACCTCAACGTTCCACTCTCCTTGAGCTTGGTTCTCAACAACTGTGGCCGACGCGTTCCCTCCGGTTTCCAGTGTTGATCAGTCTAAACGCACACCGTTCTATACTTCTATTCCACATGATTGATCAATATTTGTTGTCCCACTATAAAGTTTCATAATCATACTATATATGTTATTTTAATTAAGTATTGCATGTGTGAACTTTTATGTTCGTGTGGTACTATATATATACTCACGCCACATAAAAGTTGAATAAAGCTACTTGAGCTAGTTTTCGATGTATGTAATTATAGTGTATTAACGTACACTAATTACTGTCATGATGAAGAATGGAAAATTTATCTTCTTTCGTTTTTACCAAGTTTTGTTCTTTTTTGTTTTTTACCAGTGGAAAATGGAAGTAAGAAACATTACACGTCCTAAGAGCTTTAAGGGTTGGAGAGTGGAGATAGATATACTCCTATATATATATATAGCAGCCCCAATTGAACAGAAACTCAGCCACTGAATTAACAAATTAACATGCAGCATCTCGAGTGCATGCACAAACACAAAAAGAAAAAATAATGTCAATTTATTTTAGTTTTGGAAATAATTCTCAACTTTTTTTTCAGATTTCATTTTGTAAAAGTATAATGGGCGAATTTGTCTTAGGGAAATGAACATATAATTTTAATGTTCTCTAGATTATTTAGAAATATCATGGTTAAAGTTGAAATATTCAAGATAAAATTTCAATATATATATATATATATGTGTGTGTGTGTGTATTTACATTAGTGTATGTCCAAAATTTAGAAAATACTTCATCCATCTCAAAAGTAATGCAACAATGTTTTTTCAGTATTTAATTTATGATTTTGTTTCTCTATCAATTCAAATTAGAAATTTGAAACTTTTATATACAACTAAAAATTTGATATCTTAACTTTATGAATGTATTTTTTTGATATTTTTTTCATTGAAAAATAATATAGATAAATTAAAATCAAATTGACATCAAAAGTTAACTGTTGCGTTATTTTAAGACGGAGGTAGTAATTGGAGTATTTGACATTCCTAGAAACACGCTATACTTCAGATTCTAATCAAATGTTTTTTTTGGGGAGGGTGGGGTGGGGGTTCAAACTAAACAGGCTTGAAATTTTAAATAAATTGTGGCACCGTTTAGGAATAATTATTTCAAATAATTATACTATTTTGATCATTTTTAATGATTAAAATCAAACAGTTACAGTTAAACGTAAAAACTACAGTAAATTTCTAAACATAAAACTACTTTAAAAAACTTTCCTACACACCATGTTACTAATGACACTACGTGGGGAGGAGAGGCCTCACCGCGGCCTCGGGCGCGGTTGGCGAAGTATCATGATGAGTGCCGTAATAAAAGTGTCCGTGCTTTAAAATTTTAGTCAACGTCGGCGCGTACTCTTTCTCAAATTACTCATTATACATAACCAATTTGAATAATTAAAAAAGTGGGCGAATCCGGATGAATGTTCATCCGGATTCGCCCAATAAATGAAAATTATCCTAAGGTTCATAAAAGAAAAACAGAGGAAGAAGAAGAATCGAAGAAGAAAAAGAAGAAGAAACTCAAGAAGAAGAATTGAAGAAGAAGAAGAATAAGAAGTTGAAGAAATAGAAGAAGAAGAAGAAGAAGAAGAAGAAGAAGAAGAAGAAGAAGCTTAATAAGAAGACAAGAAGAAGAAGAACTCGAGAAGAAGTTCGAAGAAGAAGAAGAAGAAGAAGAAACTAAAGAAGAAGAAGAAGAAGAAGAAGAAGAAGAAGAAAGCAGAGGAAGAACAAGATGAAGAAGAAGAAGAACAAGAGGAAGAACAAGATGAAGAAGAAGAAGAACAAGTGGAAGAACGAGGAAAATGAATTAGAATGGTCATGAATAATTATAACTATTTTTATGCATTTTTAATGATTAAAATCAAGCGAAATTTCTGCGGCCTTAAACGTAAAAACTACAGTAAATTTCTAAACATAAAACTACTTTAAAAAACTTTCCTACACACCATGTTACTAATGATTTACCTATCGGTACACGACAATGAACCATAATTAATGGGTCGATTTCCATTTAATTGATGTAAACAAATTCACCAAAGACGCGTTTGTGTTTAATCGAGATCTTGCTATAGGGTGCTCGGATGATGCCCTAATCTATGAGTTATTTTATGTGGCACTACATGTCACCCCACGGCGGCGGAAGCACACAGTAATTATGATGTTCATTAACGTTATAACCATACTCAATTTGGGTAACAAATCACACACACATCACGTCTGCCAGGTGGGTCTCGTGGGCCCCACAGACCAATTATGACCACGTGGACCCCACAGGTCATCTTAAAATTTTTGTTTACAGAAATTTCACAAGCTACTAACAATTCAATTTCACACATATATTTGCATGCTTGCACACCATCGAACATAACTAACACGAAGGGCACAAGTCAGGCACACACACAATTCCACACATCTTGCACAGAATACTTCACAACCAGTCATCTTACTCACAACTGAGGAGGAAACACATGGTCGATACCATAACACAGATATAGTACAGATCCAATTTCCAGCAGAAACCCTGAATATGATACTACTACATACATGCATGTCATCTACAATATACAGAGCCACAAAAATGTCTATCAGAATACATACAGAATGTGCGAGGTGGTGACACTCCGAGGTCCAACCCAAGCCCTCGACGTACAGATACTGTTGCTGCTACACACATAAGAAAGTTTAACTTCCAGAAAACCATCACTACGTACTTGGAGGCAATGCGTGCCGTGGTAACGCCTAGGGCGTTACTATGGGGCCGAGCGCGATGCGCCAGGGCGTTACTCGGGCGCTACCGGTCGAGGCCTGTCGAGCTAGTAGCGCCACAGTAACGCCCTTGGGGCGTTCTTGTGGTCAGTATTAGTAGCGCCACAGGCATTACTTGGGCGTTACGGACGTTCAATTTCAAAATATTAAAATAAATTTCAGAATACTAAAATATTTTTTCAAATATTTAAAAATTTCAATAATTTACAAATATTAACAAATTAAGATAATTTACAAATATTAACAAAAATGATATTAAAAAATATTAACAAATTAATTACGATATTAACAAAAATAAATATTAAGTATGTTCATATTTTTTTTTAGAAATTCCCATTAAAATTAATGATCATTTTTTGATTAAGTATGTTCATGTTTTCTTTTTCGGATTTGATAGAAAAATTCATTAGTTTCTAACCATGGAAAGATTAAGAAAATATAATTTTAAATAAACCTTACTCTCATTATTATTTACTAGTTTATCTAAAATAATGATAATAATAATAATATAGAATCCCATTATAGTAATAAAAATAATATAGAACAATCCATAATGATAATAATAATATAGAATCCCATTATAGAACAATATAGACAATTGGTGCAGTGGGGAGATACGTGTTGCCCATTTTCTCACCCCCAGAGAACCGGGGTTCGAACCACACGGATGTGGGATGTGGAGGAAATTGCGCATAATTTTAATTTGGGATAGTAACGCCCGGTAGGGGGGGCGCTACCAGGCTGTCAGCTTTGTCGGGCCGGTGGCGCCCGCCAACGCTTTTTTGAAAGTAACGCGTCGAATGGTAGCGCCACAGTAACGCTTTTGGCGTTACCATTCGTAACGCCTTGGTAACGAAAGTGGCGTTACCAGCCCTTCGCAAATACGTAGTGCATGGTGCTCATATAATAACCGAACCTCGAATCGAATGCACTCACACATATCGGAACAAAAACCCGGGCTGAATACTCATATCGTAAAACCTCCGTCACACCCGTATCACATGAATCACACACAATGGACCTTACCCTTATCCACACACGTAATGTAATAAAAAACTGATCGGAACACACACAAATGTACCTGAAATGTCACAACACAAAATCAACCCCGAACTCAATTCAGCGGGTTGCTTGTCAGATCCTCTGAAATGATAAAATAAGGGGTAAGTCCCCGCAGAGAACTTAGTAAGGGCTGAGGTATAAGCATGGTTTTCTTGATGTACATGAACCCTGCAACCAAAGAAAAACGCAGATACATATTTATATAAATGCATACACATGCTCAACCAAATGCAATGCAAGTCAAACAACGGATTATGATGGAGTTAGACACAATGACGGTCTTCCCGGCCTTAACCGACCCACACACATAATCACACACAAGAGGATAGCCAGCTTGGGGTCATATCAAAAACATCTTAAATGTGTATCACACAGACTTACACCATTTAGGTGTAGATACATATCCTGAACGCTGCTCCCAGAACCTACACACCAATGCTTATACCATGTGACTAGGTTTGGCATCACTGGGGCCACCCCTCGGACCAAACCTAGCCTCAATATACTCTGATACGCATGCCTTAAAATGCAGTATCGAGAGACACACTGAACCCTTACATTTCACACAAGTCCGAATCGAATTTCTCGTTCAGACATCCCGGTACAAATTTCGACAGAGTTTCAACTATGTTTCTGCCCACTCCATGTACACAATTGATCCACAGATTACGAATACAGACTCAGAATTCATCAAATCAGCCCCCAGATGGTGGCGCCAAAATGCAGCAGAATCATGAAAAAACGGCTTTCACATAAAGCCTTTCCAACGAAATCTGAACCATACAAAATGTATAACTCTTTGCCCTGATCAATATTATATTCATACCTTCGCTCAAATCTAAACTTGAGTTTCCGTGCAGGAAATCAGAAACGGATTTCGGCAGCACTTCTGCAAGGATTCAACTCACACTCCTGACACAAAAGGCGTAATAGAAGACGTAAGGAAGGTTTAGGAACCATAAAATCAACCAAATGAGAAGTTCCATAAATATGGAGCAATTTTCAGAAGCTCACGGTTTCCAAACACAGCTGAATTCACAAAATCCGATCCGTAATAACTTTCTATCTCATCACAAGGATCAGTTTGGTATGCTTACCTCAAAGCTTCTCCGAGTATTGGAGGAGATCAATTTTGAGAACTCACATGGCGCAACATAGCTGAAAGTTAGAAGAAATGGCCTTTTGGCCATTTTTTCAACCTTTTATATTTTTTTCTTTTTTTCTCTTTTCTTTTTCCACTTTTATGGAAATGGGACAAGCCATTTCCCTCCCTATTTCAGCCGACTATATGGCCTCCCACAATCATTGGTTTTCACTTTTCCCTATTTACACTTTAGCCCCAAAGGTTTCAAAAGTTGCAATTTAGTCCAACTCAAAAATTCAACTTTCAAACCGCTTCTCCGATCGGAACGAAATTCGAACATAACCCTCGGGACTTCATATCACACACAAATCATACTTCACATGTTTGATTATAAGCCCCGAGCCACAAAAAATTCACTAATCCCGGTATTAACACTTAAGCCCGTAATTAACTTACGCACTTACTGGGCGTTGGTAACACTTCACGTAGATTGTTGATTGTATTTTTTATTAAACTATGAAATCGTACTTTACTAGTCAATAATTTGCGAAAATCCACTTCAATGCCTGTAGTTCATAACATAACATCCACATGCATCCCATTTTAGCCTAACGTAATCATTATTCACCTCTCGGTCTGTCACCACTCCAGCTTAGGGGTGCAAATGGGTAGCGCCTTTAAAGGGTAGCTTGAGCTCGAGCTCGAGTTGGGGCTTATCGAGTCGATACCTATCGAGTTCGAGCTCGAGTTTGAGCCTAAAATGAAGCTCGATATGTTAACGAGCCGAGCTTGAGCCCAATGATACTCGGCCTTATCGAGTATCGATACTTATCGATACTTAATGACATTTATCAAACCTCTTGAATTTTTTACTATATTGTAATTTATGTTAGGTATAGTAGTATTTTATTAATAGTAATTATTATGATTAGTAAAAAATTATCAATTTGGGTGTTTAAGTTGTATAAACTTTTATGGTATATTGTATTTTTTATTACTTGTTAATTATTATATAGTTTAGAAAGTTTTAAAACGAGCCTATCGAGTTATTCGAGCCGAGCTCGACCTAAAATATTGGGATCGAACAATTCAAGCTCGAGCTCGAGTAGTATCGATAACTAACGGGCGGAGCTCGAGCTTAAAGGGCTCGGGCTTGGCCCGACCCATTTACACCCTACTCCAGCTTAATGGAATCATGGTTTAGAAAACCGGACCAGACCGGTTGAACCGCAAACAGGCCACCAATCCGGGTCAGGTTTCGGTTCTAAGGCTACCCCTGCGTGATTCGGACTGAACCGGCAAAACCAGTAAAAACTCGGTGAACCGGAAACCACTGATTTTCTGAATTAAACCAGCGTGCGCTTTAATGTTGCAGGGTCTGGGCTGTTCTTTTTTATAAAGAATTCATGTTAAAGGCCAAAAATGGGTCACCTTGCTCTTTTAATCAAAAGGAAAAAAATTCATGAAAACGTAAGAATTAAGATCAAAAGGTGAAAGTTCAGTTTCGTCGAGACTCTATCAGCCCTCCTCAAGGAATAAAGGTTTACTGTTTCAAACTGTGAACAAGACCTCCTCATGGAATTCCGTCCTCCGCCTTTATATCTGTTTGAGTCCTCTCACCTCTGTTCCCACAGTCCTGCTTCTTTGGCATTGCGTTGGTGAGCTACATTCATCCTGGTCATCTTTTTTTCTCTTTTATTAGCTTAATTTAGATAAAATTAATTAATCTCTCTTTTGCTACTCTACTGTTTCATTGTGTGAGATCTCTTGGTTTCCTTTTTTTTTATGAATTTTGTTGCTCGCCTTGTGCTACTCTGTTACTATTTTGTGTTGCTACTTTTCTGTTTCCTAGCTTAATTTATATAAAACTATGATTAATTAACTTTGCCACTCTTTTATTTTGCATCACACGCTTTCTACTGTGTGGTCGTGTGGGTGGTGGGTAGGTTCACGTTCAGTTTTTCTTTTCTTTCTTTTTTTTTATTTTTATTTTTTGAATTTTGTTGCACATGCTTTAGGACTACGAATATTTAGACAAGAAACAATTGTGTACAAAAAAATGTGTTGGAGATGATGACTCAAACTATTAAATTAAAGAAGTTAGAGGATATTTTGTCAATTTTGTCAATTTTCCTTACTTTTCTTTTCTTTTGATTTAATTTGTTTTTATTTCGAATCAATATCATTAGGGTAAAAATTATTAGTAATTAATTTCAAAATAAATTTATTCAAGAGTTTTTCAAAACAATTATTCATTAATAGTACTGACATTTCAATAGTATATATAGAAGCCATAAAATCGAATAAAGGAAATAAAAAAAAATCTACTTTATTAGACTTACAAGGAGTAGCTCTAATACTGTATAAATTATGTACTTAACTGTCCATAGCAATTAGCTACAGTAAACAGAGAGTCACATGCAATATTGATCGACGACTTTGTACCTCAAATCTTGGGTATTCCTATTCATTTACATACTAATTAAGTAACGATATTCTATGCAACACAAGCTGAATATAAAAATGATATTTAGGAACTTATTTCTCCTAAATGGCAATTGACAGCCAAGCAAGCAATGATGATCACGAGAAGAAATTCTGGGAAATCACGGGCCTTAATCGATAGCCAATACATACATACAATAATATTATTGTATGACCGGTTACAACCCAAGTTTTCTCCATTTCAAACTTCAAAAGCTCAACGGTTGCCTTCATCTCCCCCTATAAAACCCTTGGCCTTCCGCATCAACTAAACCCACAAAATCAAAACAGTAAGTAGCCTTAGCTAGCCAGTCAATACTTGTTATATCTCATAACATATATGGCTTCAAATGCATTAGCCTCCTCCGCGGCCCTTTTCCTTGCTCTCAACCTCCTCTTTTGCTCTGTGGTCACCTCCACCCAAACCGGTGGCTCTGGAGGCGGCAGTGCATTTGGAAACGGAGGTAGTGGCTCAGGAAGCGGGGGCAATAATGGTTCTGGGAGTGGTGGTAGTGGCTCAGGTGGCGGTTCCAATGGCTCTGGGAATGGTGGTAGTGGCTCAGGTGGCGGTTCCAATGGTTCTGGGAATGGTGGTAGTGGCTCTGCAGGTGGCGGTTCCAATGGCTCTGGGAATGGTGGTAGTGGCTCCGGTAGTGGCACAGTTGCAAGGTGCCCTAGGGACGCCTTGAAGTTGGGTGTGTGTGCTAATGTCCTCAACCTGGTCAACGTGGTGGTTGGGTCTCCCCCAACGTTGCCTTGTTGCTCACTCCTCCAAGGCCTCGTAAATCTGGAGGCTGCGGCTTGCCTTTGCACTGCTATTAGGGCCAACATCTTGGGGATTAACCTCAACCTTCCAATTTCCTTGAGCTTGGTTCTCAACAATTGTGGCCGCCAAGTCCCCTCCGGCTTTCAGTGCTGATCATTAGTCTATAAAACATCATAATAAAGCTCATTTGTTATCCCACTACTAAGCGGTTATCCATGTGATTTCTAAGTGTTGTGTATAACGTTTACGATCATGTGGCTCGCGCTACATCAAGTAGACGTTGAATAAAAGTTAAAAGATTGCTCTAATTTATACTTTCTCTAAACTGGTGTACTAGCTATAATGTGAAAGTTGGTGATTCTTTTTTTTTTATTATGAATTTATAATGCTACTATTATTACGATGTAATTCATTCGTCCTAAATATATAATGTAATAATTATTTTTCAGCATTTAATTTAATTGCTATTTTTTCCAGCTATTTTGAATAATATACAAAGTTAAAACTTTTGCATACAAACTTAATGTGTCTACTTTACAAATATACTTCCTTCAATTTTTTAATCTATAAAATGATATGAATTGAAGTCAACATAACATACAAAAATCAAACATTAAATTACTTTTAAAAAATATAAAGTTTGACATTTTCATGTGCTTGTGGATGAAAAGAATTACTTATGAAATCAGTGTGAGAGAGAAAATACATGAAATACAAACACGAACTTACAATTGTTATAAAATGTGATGGATAAGATTATTTACAACAATGCTAGCTATCACACTCTCAAGTCAAATATAACTAACAAAACTAGAGAAAATGTACAAATCTTTAATCCAACAATAATAGCTATCATGCTAGCCATAATAACTTTTGTTATTTAGTTCTCTAAATTTAGGAGTGAAGAAAGAGAATTTGTTACTAAATATAAAATAAATGCGGTTGATTTCAACATAATATTAAATATGACTACCTATAGCTAACATTGATGTGGTGACAGTGTTAAACTCAAATGCCAAAATAGTTTTTTTTGTCATTTTTGCTGCAATTTAACTTAAAATTAGCTAATATTATCAATGGTAGACATTTTCTTTAAAAAATGTGTTATTTGCATTAATGTTTGGAGAATTTAGTATCTATTTGAAATTGATATAATTTTTATGAAAATAAAATATGTAGAGTATACTTAGGTTATGATAAAGGTCTCCTGCCGCCGTCACTAGTTTGGGTAGCCTGCTGCCGGCATCGAGCTCATGTTCTTCGGCGTTCTGTCCGTGCATCCTCCGCACATCAAGTCGCTGGCCTCTCTACACAAATCTGTCGGGCGCTTCCATATTTATGCATGCCGATGCGTCTCGCAACTCTTCAGATCTCCATGGAATCGGTTCCGGGCCTCACTGCTGGGCGGTCATGGAGGTCGAGCAGCTAGTCGTCCATTCGATCTGGAGATCCTGGTGGTCGAATGTCGGGCCTTGTGGCTGTTGAAGTCGGGGCTCCGGCCGAAGGCATGTCTCGCCAGAAAACCTACCGGTTGGGTCTACCGTTTTGGCCTACTAACCTAGAGATCATAGAGGCTTGATTGAGCCTGGAGAGTTTTGGGTCGGAAGTATGGTGTCTCCGTGGAGATTCTGGAGCTTTGTGTCCGTCGGGAAAGGAAAATGACCCCGAGTGAGTGCTTTCAAGAATGGCTTGCAGGGTAGTACAAGAAGAGTGGAGGAATGAGAACCCTCTCTACTTGGGCAAGTGAGAAAAGTGACTTCGATTAATTGGGACTCCAATTCCGGTCTCATCGCTTGTTTTTTGTTCTGGACTTCTGGTTGTTTGTGGATAAGAATGGTACTTAGTTGGTTTGAGATGATCTCGATGCGGGGGGGTTGATGTTCGCTTGTTTTTTTTGGGTTTCCTTGCAAGGAATAGACTCTCTTTGGCCCACTTGACAGGCCTTTGGTGGAGGTGGACGGTAACCTCGAATTCTCTTGAGTATATTGCGAATGGATCTTTTTTTCAAGCCTTTTGACATTTTGAAAGGACTTGTGAACAACTGCTTTCCCTGATGGCTTTTATCCCATACTGGGTGAGTAATTCAGTCATCCTGATGATCTAGTTTTCCTTTGGTTTTGCTCTTTTAATTTACTTGTTTTATTTCAGATTTTTCTCTTCACTAACCTTGTACTGTCGGGGACTCGGGATCTTAGGCCTGCTATTGTTCAAGTTTTGCTTAGGGCTATCTTAGTCTTTTCTTCGAGGGGTTTGTCCTAGTTTAGGTTGTTATCGGCACGAGTCACTTGAAATTGAATGACTTCATTCACTCTTAGAAAAAAAATATTTATGAAAAGAAAAATGGTATTATGAATAATATTTTTTTTGAAACAAGATAATAGGGCTGTAAACGAACCGAGCAGAGCTCGAACTGTGCTCAGCTCGAACTCGACTCGAAAGTTTTTTATCGAGCTCGAGTTCGGCTCGATAGCTCGATGAACCTTCATGTTGCGGGCTCGAACTTGGTTCAATTGATTGCTCGAGTTCGGCTTGATTGCTCGCGAGCTATTCGAAACTTGTCAATAATTATTCAAACTATGCTCGAGTTTTGCTCGATAGCTGCTCGAAATATGATACTTTGTAATTTTAGTCTTGCAGCTTTATAATTTTAGTCAACTAAGTCGTACTATTTTCAAATTACTCGTTATACTTTATAATTGTAGTAAATTAGGTCCTACTACTTTAATTATTTACATATGAATTGTCATATGTTCTTTTTAGTATGTATTGTTTAATAGCTACTATGTATTGTTTAATAGCTACTCACTAAGGATTTCTTTTTACTTCTGCGGCCAACAAACCTAAATATCATGATAAATGAAATCGGCTAGGCTCGGCTCGAACTCGAACTAACTCGGCTCGAACTCAAAACTCGATAATACATTGCTCAATAACACACGAACCGAATTCGATCTCGAGTAAGTTCGATAACTGAATTAACAACCCCTACACTCAAGTTGTAGGTACTCGATAATACATTCCATGGTTAACACACGGAAATGTGATCCGATTAGTCGAGTAAAATTCGATTTTCAACTTCAAATTATTTACAACCCTACAAGTTATAGGTACTATGAAAAATATTAATTCCATGGTTTGCTTTGGGAAATGTGAAGCATTTTGTTTTTCGATTAGATGTGAAGCATTTTTTAATTGAACACGGCTAAAAATATGAAACATTACTTTTTATCGTTGAATTGATCCGGATCATGCGAGGTCGCCAGAGCAACAGAAGGAAATATGTCGACGAGAACAAATTTCTACAAGAATCCTTCTGTCGCATACAAAAAAGATTTCAGTCTCTCCTCCGTCCTTCGCAATCTTCGAGGTTCTTCGTCACTCAATTCTCTCCATGAACTAGTATCTTTTTCGGTTTTCTTTTTCTCTTCTGGACAAACAAACGCTCTTTTGATGATCCCTTGCAGCTTACAACGTCGCCACCGGGAATGCTCTTCCTATCGATGAACCAGCTCCTGCCGACACTCGCACGAAGCGGCGACGGCTGGACAGGTCGGAGCCTGAGGATCGTCGCCACCAAATTGGAGGAGACAATGACGGGCCAATGTCGCACCAGGATTACATCGAAAGCAGGAGGAGAGAAGTTTCTTCATCTCAAGTTTATCAGGAGCTAGATGCCGACGTTTTGGTAAGTTTGGGGCAAGGACCAATTCCATATGAGTTAAGCTTGATTGATTAACTTCTAACAGAGGACTTCCCCTTTCTTGTAGGAAGCAACTGGCTCCGGCTCTAATTTGGTCGGCTATGACAGTGAGTCAGTCTCTAGCGATTAATAGTAGCTTGGAAAATCTATACGCTGATGTTCTTTTTAATCTGTGAGCTCTGTTTTAATTATTTTCTTGGAATTTAGGTGATGAAAATGATCCTACAGAGAGTAGAGGAGATGATACTCGAGAATCTGGTTGGTTCTCAACATTTTCTTGAAATGAACTTGTATTACTTCGAAATTGAGACATTGGTCCTGAGATATATGTTGTTTTCGTTGCATCCAGTGTCTCAATACGCTTAGACTTGATACCAAGAAATGGCTGTAATTGGTCATTCATTTGTTTGTTTTCCATGTTACAACACTAGGTAAGAAAAATGAGGGAGACCATATCAGAAGTAGAAATCAGCAACGTCCTCCTCTTCCAGGGGAACCTAGTTGTGTCGTCTGTGGCAGATATGGGGAATATATATGCGATGAGGTGGAGTAACCAAACATTGATCTATTTGTTGCTTACAGGTTTCCAGCACCCCAGCTATCATGCTATTAAAAATGTCTGCAACTATTTTGTTTCTGTAGACCGATGATGATATTTGCAGTCTAGAGTGCAAAGCTGAACTTTTGGGAGGTCTTAAACCCACTGAGGTGTTTAATTTTTTATACTCCGTAGTATTTAAAATGGCATGGAGTGCTTATTGTTTTAATTTTTTCGACTGATGCTTTCGTTTTTCATTTTCCAGAGGCCATCGAGCAATCAGCATGCATCTGTTGCCTCATCTGTGGTTCAGTCTTCATTACCAGCACCTGATTTAGCTGAGGACACTTGGGATTACAATAACCATTGCTGGTCCAAGAAGAGATCTGCTCTTTGCACTTACGAGTGGTAGATATATTTCTTTTATTTCTAGTTACAAAGCACATTTGAATGGATTTCTTCAACAATATTGGAATCATTTTGGGTCTCATACTTCACGTGATTATGAATTCGTCCCATGGTTTTTCTCAATCTTCAATTTGTAGTTGGAAATGTCAGAGACCCGGGCACCTTGCTGATGATTGTTTAGTTACAACATCTGATGGCCAGGTTGGTAATCTGTAAGACTTTTCTTTAGTGTTTGTATATCCTGTAATACATTGTGCCTTAACCAACTGTTTCTTTTTGATGGACATGGAACAGAAGAATTCCATACCCAGAGATCTTCTTGTTCTCTACAGAAGGTTAGCTATGACTCTTTTTGAAGTGTTGCTGTATTTTCTTGTCTTTGCAGCATGTTGTGCGAATCTTATACAAGCTTATTAACATTCAAAACTTCATAAAAAATGGACATGAAAATTGATGCCTGTAGATGATCAGTTCTATATTTTGTAGAGCATCAAGTACTCTATGAGCTTTAGATCAGATATACCTTATTTATACAACTCTGGGTAAGCCCACCCCAAGATGAGTGCTCTCCTATTCCGACTTCCCATTTCCGGTAGATAACTGAATTTACTGTTTGTGTGGAGCATATTCCTAGTTGATCTAAAGGCAGTTGTATGTTTGTGTAAATTGTTGCCTTCTATTTTTCGTATCTAAATTGTTTTGTTTTATGTATCGGTGTAGTAACTAATGTGCTTTGTAATTTATTTATTTTTCAAATTTTGCAGATGCTATCAGATAGGAAAAGACACATCTGGTGCAAGTTGTAATACATGCCGGAGCTCCTTAAGTTTGGCAACTTGTCTTGATTGCAGCACAGTTTTATGCGACAAGTAACGTTATTATGTTCCATTTACTTATTCCTGCCTTGATGAATACAGATTTGCTAGCTTATTTATCATTTGGTTTTAGAACTGCTTTTTCTTTTCTGATTATCTTCTCAGGTCTGCCGTTTTGGCCAAATATGATTGTTAGGAAACAAGAGCAGCTAAAATGCATTCTCAAGTATCTTAATATTTGGAATTTTAGTCAACTTTAAGTTTTAGGAGATATACTTGAACATTAGGCTGCCGCTAACTAGAACAGGCTGTTAATGGGATCAGAATTTGTGTTTCATGCCTCTGGTCTGACTTAATGCGCTACTTGCATGAACTTTGACCCGAAATGTTGTGAATAACAGTGCAGGTCATGTTGATGAGCATATAAATAGGTATCCATCCCATCAACAGTATTACTCATACAAGCTTAGGCAATTGGTAAGTATCTCGTTTCTATCTTCTGTGCATCTTACATTTCTATCATGGCAGGGATGTGCCACAGAGTTCTTTTGTTTGAAAATTTTGGTAGCATGTTCTTTTATGATTAATGTCATTCTGGGTCTCACACAATCGCCCGTTGCTATTGGGTGTGTTGTTTTCTAAAGAAATACAAAACAAAATTATCAATCTGGTTAACATATTTTGGTTCAGGTAAAATGCTGCAAGTCAACATGCAAGGTGACAGAGATCAAGGATCTTTTGGTCTGCCACCATTGTTTTGATAAAGCCTTTGACAGGTTCTACGATATGTACACTGCGACTTGGTACGTCATCTAGATGGTGCCTTAATGAATTGTAGTCTGTTGCATTATAGGTCCATGCATGCTGATACATCCTGGCAATTCATCCAATGTATTGAATGTCTTGGTGAAAGCTTTCCAATTATAATCTACATGTAATGCTCTCATAGGAAATATGCTGTGTTTTGTGATGCAGTTTGACTGTCAGTTTCCCCAATCCCCTTACTTATGTTAGAAAGTCACAGACAAGAAAGATACAGGCTGTCCAATAGTGATAGCGAGACAGCTACAATCATTCTGTGAATTAGAATGCAGTCTTCAGTCTTTTTTTCCTTTCTCTCTTTTTCTTCATTTTTATACTGTTGCGAATTGCAGGAAGCAATCCGGTCTTTCTATCATTAAGAATGCCATTTGCTGCGAGGACCACTTTGCTTGGTACAGCCCTATCCCTATGATTATAGCACCTATGTTCCTAGGACTCTTGACATGTTTTGTTTACCAATCAAAACTGCTTCAGGCACAGGATGAACTGCATGAACGCAAATGTGGAAGATGTGGCGTACGTCATGAACAGGAATGCAGGAAGAGGGAACCATGTTCAGCTTAGTGACTTCATCTTTTAGGACGGTTTCAGGCCCTGATTTTAGGTACGTGAAATTCTCATGTGATGCTCCCAAGAACTAGAAAAAAGCCAAGCATGTGATTTCTTTCTCTTTTATTGTCCATTGTCACTTTGAAATGACATTCTTAAATTTTTACTCAAATTGTCCCAAGTACTTAACTTTTATTTTCTTTACTCAAATTGTCACCCACAGCTCTCTAGCTAGAGTGGTTTTGAATTTGAATTAATAAAATCTTTTATCGTTCTTCACATTTCACCAAAGAAACCTCGATAGTTAGTTAAAAAGCTGGAAGCAAATTCTTATGACTAAAAAAAATCCAAAGTATAAGTTTATGTTTGTCGTACATGCAAGAAGAGAGTGTGTAAAGCCCTTTTACAAGCAATTAAAAAGAATGGACATGAATGATGATCAGTCATCTGTGTGAAGTAACCAACAGAATTTAGACACAGTCCTGACCATTGCAGTGAGTACCATCGGAAGAATGCAGAATTTAGAGCATCTTCATAAATTTACACCTTTAATGAGCTCTTCAAGCTTTTGCAGCACCTGAAAAAGCATAAATGAGTATTACTAGATTCTGTTTTTGTTTCTTTTCTTTCTCATTTTCCTTTTAGTTTCTCTCTCTCTGTTTTTTTTTTGTTGAACTGACTTCCATGATTGGCAAGAACCGTCACCTGCTTGGTATCTTCAAGTGTTGCTTCCAACCCTTCGATTTTCTACAACATAGAAGCTGTATATAGATCATCTAACTCAATTCAAATTTCCAGTTTTCCTGTGGCCACATCTTATAAGCTCGAGGTTATGAATCAAAACTTACCACCTTGGCATCTACAAGTGCAGATTTGAGTGTCATGAACTTCCCTAAGTCAATTATACCTGTCGTTTTTGGTTCCCCTGGTCTTCCACTTTCTTCACTCTCTACATTGGCCTGAGTCGGTTCATTTCAAATGAGCTTCCTTAAGGAGCCATCAGAAAATGTCAAACATATGGCTCCAGCTTCAAGTAGTTTTAAAATTGCACACAGAATGGTGGATATTCTTACTGCATCATGTGGCAAACTGTTATCTGCATTATGATTCTGATTCCATCCATCAGTCTCTTCTTCTGAAGCAAATGCCTTCACATTGCAACTGATCTTTTTTCGGAAAGCAACTAATTTTATTTATGCATAAAGATATTAACAAGTTTTAGTTCACCAAATTTTACTCCTACTTGGATCACTATTTGTGATGACCAGTGCACATTGTACTGATGATGTAGTTCTCTTAATGCAGACCGTGATGCTAGCAAACATACATTCCAAAAATTTAGCTACTAGAATCTGAGGAGGCTACCTCTAGCATCTCTATGATTTCTGGATTGTTCCAAGGCTCTTTGTCGCTTAAAAAGCAACCGCATAATCAGTGCATGTACAGCTTCCTCCCAAAAAACTTGGCAAATTACTGCAGATATGCCTCTTTAATATTCAGATCTGAATCCCAGGAAGAATTGAGTTTGGCATGCAAGAGAGAGGCTTACCTTGGATCAATTACTTCACTCAGCTTACTAGCATAATCAGAGATCCCAGCACCTGAAATAGAGTAATGTGTGCAAAGCAAGGACCTACCTTGAGTTACTTCCAAGTCGTAATCACAACTAAAGTGCAGCCAAAGCCAACAATTGACATCAATTGGACACAGGCCTTACTTGAATCCTGGCTAGTGCTAGGACATCTAGAAAGCCCTTCAGAGTCTTCCAGAGCATCTTGAACCCAGAACCAGCATTGATAATAAAAAGTCGGTGCAATGTCTGTGCGATTGATTAAGCATGTACAACTTATGCTGTGAACTAAAATCTTAGTGTCATGGAATCAAATGTAAATACAGACACGCTTACAAATATATCTGGCAGCGTACTTCTGGATAGTAATTGCTGTCTATCTTTTGAATTTCCATAAAGATTTATCTTGCAGGCTTTGAGAAGGTAGACATTCCCTATGCAGATTGCCGAATGAAAGAAAGCTCGACATTAGTAATTCAAGTTTAAAGAATTATTGGGTACTAACTTTTATAGCCAAGTGATTGATCATATAGAGAATGCTAATACACAATTGAGATATCCAAACAAGTCAAATAATCAAGATTCGCAATATCATCAAAACGCAATGTTCGCAATGGACCATAAGAGTAGAAATAGACAGCAGAAACCAATTCAAAATCTTTCAAAGCCATGCAGCCAGCCATAGGAAGAGATAATCTTACCACTCCCTTTACATCCAAAATACTTGTGATGGAAGCAATATGTCTTTTGGCTGCCATGGAGCATGCGGGAAACCAAAAAAAATGTTCTCTCTTGTTCAAGTACATGGTATTTGACAAATCTATCAATGGTGGTTACTTGTAGAAGTCCTAGTTTCACCATCCCTATCCTTTCGATGTACAGCGGCCTTCCACATCTATCTACTCCATGGAATCCGTGGGGGTAAAGTTTCTTCACCTCTAAACGCTCATCGAACTAAAATTCCCGCAGTTTGTAGGGGGAAAAGGATTCCTTTTCACATAGAGTGGACAGTGAAAAGAAGAAGCTATAGTTTCCGAATCATGCAAAAGGGACAGGCTTTAGTTTTGGATGCTGCCAAATTAACTTGTACGATTTATTAATAGACACTGCACAATAATGGTTCGTGTTTCATAAAATTATCAAACTTCGATCATAAAAAAAAAAAAGTGCAAAAACAAGAACTTCTGTTTCATTGGTTAACATAGAAACAGTGTTAGTAGACTCACCTTCTGAATTGCATCAACTCTGAAATCTTCCCTCCACTGAAGATAATCCAGAAACATTTCTTTAGCTTTTGACAGGTCAAAATCCCTCATTCTGATAAATCTAGACAAAGGAAGGCTTCACTGGTCAGGCATTTTCGTGTGCTTTCCAGTGCACAAAAGCAAGACATGCAGATAACATTCAGTTATGTAAGTGACCTAGCTAGAAGGTTGTATACGAAGAAAATCAAGCACTCGCAGTGGCAGAGACTCAACATTGCCTTGAAAATTACCTTAGAAGTGTGTGATAATCATTATGTTTTGGCGGTAGCTGCCCTTGGAGGAAAAGCAACACCCTGAAAGATTTGACGAACTGTTCATCTTTTGGAGAATGTGCTCCTTCAAGGATCTTCTGCATGCTCTTGCTCCTTCCCAATATCTTCAGCGATTTCCTAACCTTTAGTGGGTAAGTGAGCATTGACTTAACACCTGCTTGAAGATGATGAGGAAGGCTTCGTTTTCTCTTCAGGAGGGAGAACCCAGAACTTCTTAATCGGTGTATGCAATGTCTTAATTCATTACTTTGGGCAATCGAGTCTCAGATGATGGCTTCCTAATCGGCGACTCATCACTTTCACCACCACTTCTAGATATGATGATGTTTCTAGAATTCATCAGATTCAGTATCTGTACATATATATCAACAAACTGCATCAATTCAATGAGCTCTCTCTAACCATATATATGCTACAACATAAGATGTAATGTCATGAACAGAAATACCATCACTCAACTACATGATGTTTCATCAACATTTGGAGTAAAGGAAAGGGAGTGGAAAAGTTCAAACCTTTCTAATGGGGGAACAAGAACAAGACAAACCCATTTGAGAGCACAACCTACTAACCTCATTTTGAAACCACTGTCTGAGCAGGCTGACATGTTTGTTAAAACGTTATCGGGATTATAAACTACTGATGCCAAAAGTACAGCCCAAGGATGCTATAGTGGTAACCTGACTTGTGGCCAAAAGGAGAAAATTAAAGGTGAACTTTAGTGAACAGAAACAGGAAGAATAGGACATGGAGGATGCTGCAATTACATGTTGCTTGGGACTGAAGTTAACATCTGGAATCTTAGGTCCGATTAGTTACGGAGAAGTTTCAAGTTTTTCTTTCTAAAATTTATTTGTAAATATTTGATAACATACTTAATCTTTAAGATATGGAAAACCTTGTTTTCCAAATATTAGAAAACTCTAGTATTAAAATGGAAACCTTCCAAACAAGGTTCCCTAATTTAATACTAGAGTTTTCCAAAGTTTGGAAAACCTTGTTTTCCATACCTTCAAACCTAGATATATGATTAAAAATTTACTAAGAAGTTTTGGAAATGAAAATTTGGAAACTTTTCTGTAACTAAACGGACCCAGGGTCCGTTTAGTTGTGAAAAAGTTTCCAAGTTTTCATTTCTAAAATTTCTTTGTACATATACCTAGTTTTTAAGAGATGGAAACCTTGTTTTCCAATGATTAGAAAACTCTAGTATTAAAATGGAAACCTTCCAAACAAGGTTCCCTAATTTAATGCCAGAGTTTTCCAAAGTTTGGAAAACCTTGTTTTCCATTACTTCAAACCCGGGTACATGATCAAACATTTACAAAGAAGTTTTGGAAATGAAAATTTAGAAACTTCTCTACAACTAAACGGACCCTTAGTTTTTCCTTAGTTTTTCCACAGTATCGGGAAAGGTGATTAATCAAACAGATCCATCACTATTTTGTATTTGATTGTTTCAGGTTGTTGAATGTTGATGCCTTTCTGGGCTGTGGAGCTACCTCAATCTCCATCTAATTTTCTTGTGCCGTGTTAATTAGAATTCTTGGAGATTCTTGTTCACAAAACGCAGCGTTTTGATCTCAATGGATAGGCGATTACAAGTGATCTTTCTTTCTCGCCGCCGCCGCTGGCATGAGAACTCTCATCTCCAAAAGCCTACTAGCTTTCTCTCCGCCGCTGCGCTCTGCTGTTCGTTCGACTCGGTTCGTCCCGCCGGTGAGTGCCACTCGAGATATGAGCTCTGGTTCAACTCAGCGAGTTTTCCAGCTCAAGACTGACCCCCTCACTGGTAACTCGGAGTGGGTCGTCATCCATGAAGACGACGATGAGCTTCCCCAGAGTTCCAAGGAACCGCTTCTGGCTACAACTTCGTATCTTGACATGCTCAACGACTCTCCCAGAAATCGCGCCTTCCGCTTGGCCATTGAAAGGACTGTAACCAAGCCCTGCCACGTTCTCGATATCGGGTAATTACAACTTCAAAAATCTCATCTCCAAAATTTTTGCAGATACATTAATCATGAAGAACTTATTTCGCAGTGCGGGAACTGGGTTATTGTCAATGATGGCTGCAAGAGCGATGGGCTCTGGTGACTTTAAAGCAGGGAGGGTAACAGCTTGTGAGTCCTACCTTCCAATGGTTAAACTAATGAAAAAGGTTTTGCGTAAGAATGGTATAGGAAGGAACATTTTTGTCATCAATAAGAGATCTGATGAGCTCATTATGGGTGTTGATATTCCTTCACGAGCTGAAGTTCTTGTGAGCACCAATTTCTTTCTTTCTATTCTTGTTTTTAGTTCAATTATTTTCTTTAAACGTGGTCTCTTTGTTTCTGCTCTATACCAGAGTACTGTTTCTCAACCATGTAACATATGGGACCTAATGTTACTGCAGGTTAGTGAGATACTAGATTCAGAGTTGCTAGGTGAAGGGCTAATTCCAACCTTGCAACACGCTCATGATGCCCTGTTGGTAAAAAATCCTCTTACAGTCCCATACAGAGCAACCACTTATGGCCAGGTCTAATGATTTATCTTGTTTCTCATTCTTTATTAAGTTAATATTAGTTCCTTCATGGTTCTAGGTGATCTACTATGCAAAGAGATTTAGCATCCTTCAAGGGTTGGGTGTTAAAGGATTTTTGGAGCTGGCACAAAATTGACTTTATCTTTCCTTTGGTATCTTTCTCTTCCCTTCCTTCAGCTTGTAGAAAGCCAATACTTGAGGAAGCTTCATGATCTTTATGGTAGCGAATCAGGAGCATTAGATGGTGTTCGTCTTGTTCCTCCTGGATTGGGTGCTATATTAGGTGTTGAATCAAAACAGTTCCCTATGCATTGTGATGCAATCATAGAAGAAATAAAACTGGTAATCATATCTCTTGCTCAATTGTTAATTCTTTTGTAGAACCATAGCTGGTTTACTTTTATGTTAATTTAGGTTCCATCCAGCTCTCAGAACCCTTCAAACTATTTGAATTTGACTTTTGGAAACGGCCAGACAACCATGGGGAAACCAAGAAGCAGATAAAGGCGATCAATGATGGTAGTATTCATGCTGTAATATCATGGTAATTTGTTTGTTTCTGGATAATTTCTACAAACACTTCCTCTCTAGGGGTGGTCAATAAATTATCTTTTACCTTCCTGGTCTACCTTTGTTGGTTTTAGGTGGACTCTGCAGCTGGATCCTGAAGGAACAATATTTTATTCTACTGCTCCTCAATGGGTAGAATCATCAACTACAACAGGTGAGCGAACCTTATAATAACAGTGACAAAGGGATATAAGGAACTATATCTTTCTGATACCTTGATTTTTTTTCTGATCAAGAAGTTTGCATCTGACTTATCTGGCATGAGTTGGAAAAGTTTGTATAAAGATGTAAAGCTGTCAGTTGAGTGTATTTGCCAAAGTCAAGCTTCTCTGATGCTTCCTTAGGTTCTAGGGAATGGTGCGACCACTGGAAGCAATGTGTTTGGTTCATCCCCGGTGTGGGTATACCAGTATCCAATGGAGAAGAGGTTATGTTAGCTGCTGTTCACACCAACATTAGTGTCTCTTATAACGTGAAGTCACAGGGTCTCGAGAATGAGATGAGAGATCAAAACAAAGGAGTCAGAGACTTCCAACTCATGATGCCCCCAGAGAAGGTTGCGATGTATGGTGACAGCAAATGGAGATTGTCCTGGTCAGAAGCTGTCAAAACTGCAGTAAGACCTCTCTCTCTCTCTCTCTCTCTCTCTCTCCATTTGTTACTGAAATGAGCAGTGAGTGATTGCTACATGTATGCTATTCTATCCGATTGTACATTTTTCTGAGAAAGCCATTTTCTTCTGTTGTTCTTTAGTTCAAAATTTTCACTCAGCTTGATACAAGGCCTGAAGTTTCTTTTGATTTATAATTTCAACTGTAATGTTTCGAAAGGTCTTACTAGTTTTCCTTGTGATACTCCCACGCTAATATGCTATTTGAGTTTAATGTCTCGCTATTTCTTGCAGTTGCAGGGAAGAGAAAATCCATTGTGCATGGTGGTTGATGATAGCATTTATTTAACACTTCTTCTGGCAAACCTTTCAGAAACATCACATGTAAAATCACTGTTTCCTGGGCTGGGAGCTGTTGGTGCTCAATATGTGAAAACCATTGCCATTGCAAATGGTTTTACAACCGATCGTTTTGATATTCTTGGAAGGCGGGGAGCATGCTTAACAATGAACGATACACACCAGAAGAAGGTTACAATATTCTTATTGTGGTTTGGCTTGACCCATAATTTATCTTCACTCTCTCATTCTTAAAGATGCCATTTACTTAATGAACGAGGACACAGAATAGTTTAATACTTGAAGATTCCATCTTTTGGGTAATATAGCTGTTAATGACTTAGGATTCTGCCTCAAACCCAGGTACATCAGAACCATTTATCTAATATAGACAACCGTTTTCAACTCTTTGTATGATGATTCCAATTGTATACCTTAGTTTTCTATGCAAGTGTGAACTTCAGCATTCTTGACACTAGTTACACACTGTATTCCATTAATTATAATCTGGTTAAACAGACTAAAACGTTGATTACCCATGTAGGTTGATGTGCTGGTCTGTGAACCATATTATTATGGAAATGATGGGGTTCTCCCATGGAAGAATCTGCGATTTTGGTAAAATTGCTGCTTTAGTTCCTTATTTTGCGTTTTTCCTTAACATGTCTGTATGTCATGTTTCAGTTGCTTGTGTGTAAGGTCGTGCTGTGTTGAACACAGTTGTGTAGCTATCTTTTATATCATCAAGTTGTTGGTTTTTTTAGAGGGAGGCTTAGAGAAGATAAATGATTTCTACAAAAATCATGGTTGGTTTCTTGAGAGAATAAAAGTAGCGAAGACAAGAAGACAAATAATATTTTGTGGGCTTAGCAAATCACTACAGGTGCCCTTGCTTAAATATGCGTACTGAGTTGGGAGTTTTCTTAACTTCCCTATTAACTGACGATTTAAACAAAGAAACTGACACAAACTGCTAGCTAAAAGAACTGATCCGGAAACTACGTTTCCTAAACTGCTAACACATGCAATCATCCATGTAGGACTAACATTACTAACTAAGAGGGCACAAGTTTGTTGTCTAAATCACTCAATTTAACACAAGTAACTTTAGCGTGTAAGAAAACCTGTAGTACAGTCCTGAATTAGTTCCTTGAAGACAAGACAAAACGTATTCCTTCTTGGTCTATATTGAAGATCATAAATCTGCATTAATCAATTCATGAGTGTTATCTAGCTGTTATCGTTAATCTCATGCCTCTTTAAAAGTAATCACAGCAATCCTGTGGTCCCCCAAATGCTTTTCCTATCATATTCGATTGCTGGTTTTATTTTCAGACTAATATTTGATTAGCTCACTTAAATTCCATTGCTGTAGGAAGGAGCGGACACTGATGGAGCATCTACTTTCAGAAGACGCATCTGTAATGCCTTGTAAAGGAATACTAAAGGCCTGTGCCATGTCTCTCCCGGTCAGTTATTGTTCTTAGAAAGAAGAAAAAAAACAAACAAACAATAGAGAGAAATTTAATCTTTCTTGTTAGATCTTAAGCTATCAGGAACAAAAAAGAACTGGGCACTTTTTGTCTCAGGATCTTTGGAGAAGTCGTTGTAGCTTATGTGAGATTGAAGGTTTCGACCATTCAGTTGTAAATACGACGTTAGGAGCTTGTGGTGAATTGCCAGAAACTGTAGAAGTCCCCTGTCTGCCTTTCTCTGTCTGGCAGTGTGGTCAGATTAAGGTGATATATTTACGAGTAGTAGCATTTAATGGTTACAATAAACGGTAGGCATATAATTTATATCAAGCTGAATGCCTTTGACTGTTACAGGAGCTCAGTGGGGCTGTCACCATATTGGAATTCGATTTCTCCAAACCAATAAGTTCATGTTCTGGCGAAGGACAGGTACGCAACGTTTCTCTTCCATGAAGTAGTGTTCTGCTTATAAGAAAAGTCAGGAGTTCCATGATTCCTGAGGATACATAACTGATTTCAGGTTGAATTCACTAAATCTGGGACGTGCCATGGATTTGTTCTATGGATTGATTGGGTGCTAGACGCAGATCACTCCATTGTGGTATCAACAGGGCCAGGTTAGTGTATTGGAATACTGAATTACTACAATGCATTGCCTGAATTTTGCATAGTCACCATTCACACCATATAGAATCTACATTAATGGATTGGGATCGATGTGCTTGTGTGCCTCAGTTAACAGATTTTACAAGCAAGGAGTGAAGCTGCTTCGACAAGCTGTAGCAGTTGGAGGACCGAAATCAAAAGGCGGTTGTGAATTTGGGTCTGCAGTAATCAAGGCCAAGTTCAATCCAGTTGGTTGTGAAATCAGCATTGAACATGCTTTCTCATGATCTGAGGACCGCTACTTTCCTGTACTCCACAATAACATTCTTGTTTTATTTTGGAGAAGGCTGAATTCTTGGTGAGTTTGCTTGTCAAAATTATCAGGTGCTAAATGCAAATTAGGGGTAGAAGTCGGTTGACTTAGTTTGGAAATGAATTGAACTTTGAGCACAAGTATCCACTTGGTTGTGGCCAAAATCAGTTTTACACCCATGAACTTTATACTGATTCAGGTATTGGAGGCCTTCAAATTTGGCGGAGGGGTTTGGGAGTTATGGATAACGTGTGGTGCAAGGAAAAAAGGTGGTGTTGTTCGTGGCTGCTTCACTGATTGATGCCATTTCAGTGAACTTCAAAAATGCTGCACAACAAGTTGCTGCTAGATGACACGATGCAATAACTTCAGGGACGATGGTTAACTGGGGCAATGTGATTGAGCTGATGAAGACCATAGGGACTGTACTGTAGATTTTAATAGTAAATCTTAAGGTGTGTGATTTAATCCTTAAAAGATCTAAACTTTCATATTACTCCTTACGTCCATTTTTTATTTGAAATGTTTATCTTTCGATATCCGATTAACTTTAATTTATTGATATTATACATTTGTATAACAAATTTGAAAAAATATGTTAATAAAGTAGACATGAAAGTAATATTTGTATACAATAAGTTAAACATATATTTTGTATTCATATAAAAATAAAATTATAAATTAAATGTTGAAAACTAAGTATTTTAATTATTTAGAGACAAAAATACTCTCTCCGTTTCAAATAAATGATGCATTACTTTTAGCATTAAAATTAAGAAATGATGAAAAGGGAAAATTTTGGTCAGAAATATCCCCTATTCTAACTTGGGGAATGAATGTTAAAAATTAGAGGATGAGTATTTATGGGTAATTAAGTAAAAAGATTGAGTTAAAGTTTCTAAAAAAGATAATGCACTGATTTTTTTTGGGACATCTCGAAAAAAACACACACCATTTATTTGAAAACAGAATGAGTACTATATTTTATTCTACGAAAAAAAACACATTTAAATTTACTACTACTTTATATCTTTCTTATTACACTTCCAATCATCCTCTAGCTTTCCATATACCTAATCTGCATCACGTGAAACTTGACCGATTACATGACACTTCCAGCAGCAAAAGGCCCTACATCAGCCTCAAACTCTGCTTATAATCTTCCTTGCCTCCTGATGTCCTGCAATATGATTAAGAATATAGAAAAAGTTTGAGGCTGTTTTCTGTTCTCCGCGAACAAGTTTAAAAAGAGTATATCAGAAGATGAGTACATCAGAAGGTGCAACTGTAACACGCAACTTGCTCCGGAAAGCTTATCTGATCAAGATAAACATGTTCAGAACTAATTCTGGCAAAAGCTGCTAACAAATACCAGGATGCAAGTAACAAGACAATGAATAACATCCGACTTTATTGCCGATCCAAAAAATTACAACGGATGGTAAAAAGGAGAACTTCCAACCCCTTAATGGGTTAAGGACCTAAAAGACTACCAATTGAAAGCTGGTTGACATTAGAATAATGTTTAGTTGAGGTATACATCTCCATGGGCATGACCATGCAACAAAACTGCCCGAGCCAGCTGACACTTGCAATAACTTTTTAAGTCAAGTGTGTTGGATGAGGTATTTGCAACTCTTCCAAGTCATCCACAGTCACCTAAATCAAGCAATTAAACTTTGTTTCAGTTCACAAGCAACACTTACATTTCATGAAGAGTTGACAGGAAAGGTCATACCTCATAGGGCTGGCCACTGTGCGTGTACTCGACGTATAACTGCTTTGGTTCACCAGGGCATGGATCACAGAAACCCATGATACCCGACTTTTTTATGCCTCCATGAAGCTGCGCAGCAATGAAGAAACGCCTTCAGAAAATACACCTTTACAGGCTTACCATAAAATAAATAAATAATAAAAAGAAACCAAGTTTTCATATCTATAACAACACTTTCTTTATGAGACTAAGATGAAAATTTCAATTGGTGGGGGATTTGAGCTTCTCACTATCATGTGCAGCCCTCAACAGCAAAGCTTAGGGAATAAGTCAATACAGAAGCAAGTGAACCAAACACAGAGCTGTGTTAGATCTATATCAGAACAGAAGTGGCTATGGAAGAGAGGGGGAGCCTAAATCTAGTAACATTTCAAGAACGTTACTCCTATTTCTCACTTCTCATCAGATTCTTGCACAAATCTGGTAGTGTTAAACATCCAGACGAGGTCTCTAAACATACGAAAGCTGTCAGAGCAAAGGGCAAACAAATCAACAGACCATGGCTGGACGCTTAGAACCAAAGGAACTGGACATTACAAAGACAGTCAAAGAAAATATGTAATAAGGCTATTGTCAGACAACTGTGAAAAACTATAAAGAAACAAAGCTTATTGTTGAAAGGGGCAAGCCTATCATCTTAAGATGCCAGGGCAATTAAATTTGAAATATACTGCAAAAAGCCACTGATTCATGGATTTGGAGACCTTGCTAATTGGTGGAGAATGTTAGGCACGTGGCAGAGGATCATGAATATGAAGCTCAAACATAGATACAGCCTTCCTGAAGTGTGGAATGACAGCTTGAAGTAAAATCAATTTCACGCACATATTTGTTTAGGTTAAAGTCCATATGCCCAAGCAGCCTGGTTACAGATGCTTCTTTTGACGAAAAAGCTTCATAAGTAGAGTTCTCCAGCCAAGTGGCTTAAGCGTGAAATCACCAAAGACAGACCATGTTTTGTTTTTGTATTCTCACCTGATGTCAGAAAGTCAGTCTATCTTAATTCATTTGGACCAATATATACCTTCTAATGGCTGGCTGTATTCCCAAAAGTGGTTCACCAGGACTATAAGAAAGGAAGTCGGGTTGTGCCTGGTTGTAATATGACTTTCTCTATAACGGCTTATACTCAGGTGAATCAAAACGCATTGTTGATTCATGGAGATTAGGCCTTCTGCCAAACTAGACACCTTAGTTGATGGTCACGAATATATTACACTGGCTGCTATCTGTTTTTCACCTTTTTAGAAAGACTCTAAACCAGGTCACCGATACCCTGAAGGCTCTGTCCTGAATGAAATGTGTGATCATGTGGAGTTTTTGGTAAACAGAATAATGCATATCTTAACAAGTCTCCACAAAACCACTCTGAATCAAAGATGGACTGCATATATCTGCATACCAACATAACTAGTAACAATAGTTCGATCCCAGATTCCACACCATTTAAAAAAAAAAACCCACAATCGAGTTATATGGTACCAGGAAACCCAATAAACACTATTTTTAACCATGAGTGCCACAAACAATTTTGCTAACAAGAAGAAGAATAAAATAATAGTAACAGATTATCATAAGAAAATTCAGAAACAGCATGATCAAGATAGAACCATACCTTAAGCTGCCCATTGTCATTGATGAGAAAATTAAGAGGCAACGTAACATCAAGAACTTGAGAAGTTATCTCATCACCAAGTCCATTTGGCTCATCTCTTTTCTTCAAAGCTTTTAGATTACCATATATTCCTCTATTTATAATGAGCCCTCCTGTATCAAGCTGTTTATTTTTTTTCCTGTTTGCTACATTTTGCAATAACTCTTGAGCTCTCACTGCTGCTGCCCTTGCCTCTCGAACCTGAACAATACAAAGTTTAGGTACTCCATATTTAGCCAAAGCTGAAGCTTGAAGAAGATAAAGGGAAAAAGATGGCCAATTCTATTTTTAAAAAATACTACTCCCCCTGTCCCAAAAAGATTTAACGTTTCATTTTCAGCATTTAATCTATGATTTTTTTCCTTCAACATTTTGATGTAAAAAAATTAAATAATTTACATGCAAATGATAATTCAACATTTCTAGTTTCTAAATATTTATTTTTTAAAATTTTTTTAGCAAGTTCTTCCTAACAATAATTTGAGTCAAACACAACATAAAAAGTCAAATGCTCGAATCTTTCTGGGGCCAAGGTAGTAGTAATTATGAGAGACATTCATTTGAGAGGTGAACTCAGCTATATACATCCAATACAGCAAGTACACCCTGAAAGAAAAGAAAAGAAAAAAACTAGTTGTTTGCTTCAAATACTTCTCCAACTTACAGTCCATGCAAGGTAAATTAACAGTGCCACCAGAGACATTGCATACTCAAACGGAGTAAAGCAAAGGTAAACGAAGTGAGGGAACTTAACTACACCATATGCGAACCACATTACAATTGCCATACAACTTTCTAACCAAACTAAAGATATTCCAGTACAGGTACAAAAAAAAGTGCAGATAAGCTAGTACAAGTGCAATAGAGGGAAAAATAAATACCCCACAACTGTCAGAAATGCATATCAACCAATGTAGAAGTGTAGAGTACTTCAGCTCACATTTGGTCAACAAATAAGGCTATCATTGTTATTATTCAGATGTGCTGTCTGAAAACTGAATATAAATAACAAACTACATACAAATAACCATTAGACAAGATTCATAAAGTGAGTTCTACACCGTTCTAACACCCTGATGGTCATAGTGTGTGTTCTTTAACTCTAAATCAGGCATTGCCAGTTAAAAATTAAGCCCCTGCCCTAGCCCTGGAATGTGCATCATTACCCTGAAATACAATGTGTCGCTCTAGGAAGCATCAAAACTAATTTCCAATCCCTGCATGACTTACATTCTGCTTCACTCCAACTGTCATCATCATGCAAATGTTTTTTGCACACATACAAAAATTGCTAAGCTTATTATCTGAACTCTTAGCTCCAAAACATCACAGATTAACTCACAGTTATTAAAGCATATGAAACCCAACATAGTAAACACCAACTATACCTGGGCAGATGTTTTTTCCACATTCTCTAAAGCTTTTTGTTTTTCCCTCCGAAGAAAATAAGGTTTAAGAACAAATTTCTGCATAGCACACAAGCAAACCAAAAAGGTAAAGTACCAATAAGTCCCTTCAGAATAATATGAGGCAAATACATATGACATTCACTCCAGAAAACATATATGGCAATGATTTATTCGAGTTTACGGAAAACATGTCAGGTCTATGTGGCACAGCATAACTTTTAAGTGAATACAACCACGCTTCAGTGGGAGTTATGATGTAACTCATGCATTCAAACTGTTAGCTTAAGATTTCAAATCTGTAAGACCAACGACAATATCTTGGACAACAGAATGAGATAATGCCATTTTCAAAAAAAAAATACAGAATGAGATAGTACTGTGACAGTTCATAAATAAAAATAATAACCTTAAGTATGAAGTAAAATGATGTCGGGACCACAAATGCACCAGCTGATAAGATGGGATCCAAGTTTCTGGAAAGCAAAACCTGTGTAGAACATACATTAGTGATGAAAGGAATATCAGAACAGGAAAACTGTAATCATCATGCAAGTTGAAGATTTTGGAGGATGTCAGTCTTCTCACAGGAACAATTAACTTCTGCCCACCTCGATGCAGCTCAAACTTCCAAAAGATACCCTATGAATAGAAAAAACAACAAGAGGCAAGAGGGAGAGAGTGAGCTGGTTATTTCGTGTCTTGATAGAAATAAGGCTCAGCTTTTTTATTTTCATTTAGAAAGTTCTGAAAGCAAGAATTTCATTACAGGCATCAAAAGTTACTACTCCATCCCACTTTAATAGGTACGTTTAACTTTTGATTGTGTTTGACTCAATTTTTCACTTGGAAGAATTTGTTAAAAAAATCAGAAAAAAAAATTACAAACTAGACACATTGATTACCTTGTACATATAAGTTATTTTACATTTTATATCAAATTTTGAAGGAAAAAACTCACTAATTAGATGATAGAAAAGAAACGTAATAACTAAAGTGGGATGGTAGGAGTACAAAAGTGCTACATATTCAGAACAGCTAGATTACCTGAATACCAATTGCGTACATCATGCGGATAGTGCTAAACTCAGAAATTTTCCTCCCACCACCAACCTCCATCTCCAGAGTAGAGCTGAAAAACAACAAAAGACAGTGAGAAGGAAAGTACAACTTTAGTTAGTCGCAGGAATAAGAAACTCAATGTGTTGAAACTCAGTAGCCAATATACTTCTCTTCTGTTTAGAGTGGATAAAAAGGAGGATTACTCTAAGAAACCGTACTGAAAACAACACAAGGCAGTGAGAATAGCCGGGCACCTAACAAGGTTTTTAAAAGCACTAAGCGCACTAGACCACTAAGGGGTTCAAAGCGCAAAGCTCTAAGCAAAAGAGGGGGCTTTATTGATGTAAAGCTCTAATGTGAAATATTAATTTTATGCCTTTGCGACTAGGATGGTTAGATGGAAATTTTGGAATGAATGATAGTCACATCCTCAAGTTATCTTATTCTCTATTAAGTTAATTCCCTAGACTTTGAATCATTACAATCCAACCACTCAACTAACCCTTTAGTTCAGGGACTAGATGACTAGAAAAAAAAAAGATAGGGTCTCATATAAACATTATGTGAAAGTTGGAGATGAATCTATTGTTTAAATGTATCTGAGCTAATTTAACAAAATTCACCGATGCTGTTGATCGAACACAGGCCTCTGCCGATGCTGTAGATCAAAGGCAGGAAGGCCATTTTGGGTTCTGGTTCCTTTAAACAACTGTGGAACCACTGGTAAGATGACAAAAATGGTTCACAGATGAGACAGGGAACTGAGAGAGATGAGAGAAAAGAGAGAAGCGACGGCGCCTCTGCTTCACGCCGACAAGAAGAAGCTGGGTTAATCAGCCGCCAGAGGAGTGAGAGGCCAGTGAGAATCTCATCGCCACCGCCCCTTCTTTTCCGGCGGGGCCCCTTCTTATCCCAGATTAATTAATCTGTAGGAAGCAAATGCTCTGCGCTTCCTCTGAAGCCCATGTTTCAGTGCTTATATCGCGCTTCATGAAGGGAGCGTCGCTTCAAGGTCAAAAAGCCCTTGAGGGCTCTTTACGCGCGCTTTTAATACCTTGGCACCTAAGCAACTTAATGGGCCAATAGTCTATGTTATAGCCAGTCACACTTCACTTCTATTGAGAAGGGATAAAGAGAGAATATCTTAAGAAGGTACAGAAGTGAGAAATTGATACTATTTACAACCGAAATATGAACAAGCACTCATGCTAACTTAAGTCACAAACCTTCCAAGTTGTTATGATCCTTTAATGCATTGTTAGAGAAGAGCACCAGGTTCATGTATTTCTCTAACATCTGTTAATATTGGCAGATCAAATTCCCAAATAAATTTCTCAGAAGTTCCCTTCAGGTTCTAAACAACTGCAACAATTCTCATTACAATAAGTACTATGTACAACAGCAATCAGTAACTGTAACCTATTTCTCAATTTACCATCCAGTTGTACTTTTTTTCAACAGACCGAACCATCTTAAAGGATCTGTAAATAAAGAATAGTGCATGTTGGTGAAGGTACTTAAAACAAAGCTGGAGGGAATCAAATTTGATAGCCTTCAACTCCCCTTTGAACGTGGTTTCACGTCATACATGCAAACCCCACAATTTGACAGTGCACAGAAGCGCACTTCACAAACAGATTAAAAAGAAGCACAACCTATCCAATACCACCATTCCAAAGACAAAAGGAAACCCCCATTGGAAGACATAGAAAAATAAATAAATAAATCAAATTACAAAATAGCACACAATAACTGTATCGCGAAACCTTAATTCCTGAAATCTAATCAGTAGAGACCCAATACCTTCCTATCCGGCCTACTACACGACCATGAGATTTTGCAGAAAAGCGATGAGTATAATTAGCTGATGCTCCAAAGGAACTTGTACCAAGCTGAAACAAAAAGGACAACAGAATGTTCTTGTAAACGGAAGTAAAAAAAATACTTATAAGCCCTTCCATCCCGAACCCATACCCTGAAACGGGAAAAAACAGAAGAAGAAATAGGCTAACAACACATGTTCACGTACTTGATAATGTCTAATAAGAAGTTACAGAAGATGCATGGCAATGCAGTGCAGACTTTGAAACATATTCATAAATCAAATGTTCTTTAACTGCTTAAATTGAACCTCAATTTCCTTGAAAAAGTTACAAACATATTTTTCAAGGCAAAACAAAGAAGATTACCCAACCTGAGTACATAGTTACCTTCAGTTCTCCAGAAGCAGACATCTTCTGATTTTTCTTTTGCCATCCAACTTGAATGGATGACTCTGAACCAAGCAAAAGTTGTATCTGTAAATAAATATTAGCAGTCTAAGTGTCAGTAAAAATTTCAAACTTCATTTTAGTCAATTTATATGTGACCTTCCATATCATGGAAGACGTGCAATGTTTAACAGTAAAGAACATATAAAAGCCACAATATCACTAAGTGTGCAATTCAAACAAAATAAATGACAATGATCTCTGGATCTTCCTCTCATCACAGCCTGGAAAGAGAATAGGAAGAAGAACACTTAAACAGATTCATCATATTAATGGTCTAAAAGGAAGCCTCGACATTTTCAGTACTTGAAAACCAACATCTTTATTAGATCCTTGCACAGTTAACCGATTATGATAAAAGCTGCGCAACTATTTGAAGAAATTTGATGTTAAGCATTAAAAAAAAAGTATATACATTGCCACTGGTTGAATCAGAAAGCCTTCGAGTCCAGGCATTGGTGAGATTGAAAGAGCCATCTTCCATTGACTTGGAAAGTGACATTGT
Source organism: Stellera chamaejasme (assembly GCA_024586325.1). Taxonomy (NCBI): domain Eukaryota; kingdom Viridiplantae; phylum Streptophyta; class Magnoliopsida; order Malvales; family Thymelaeaceae; genus Stellera; species Stellera chamaejasme. Next base: position 2,009,591 of record CM044982.1, on the reverse strand, counting down.
TGCAGTTGAATGCGATGAGATTTGACTGCCAAAAGACAAAACGCATATAGGAGTGAAACCACTACATGTACCAATTAAATAGACTCAAATTCAACAGAAAATTAGATACCGTGTTGTCTGTACCGCAATAAGTGACCGCAAACCAGCCGAAGCCATGAACTCTATGGAAGATTCTGGAGAAAGTTGATGTCTGAATAAAGCTGAAGCAGCTCCTCCCCCAGAATTTGGATTAACTGCCAGATTACCGCCAATTGCCAGGCTGTCACGTTCTGACAATTGGGATTGAACTTCACTGCTCATAGCCATTCTGGTTGTCACATTTAAACGACAGTGAGTAACAAAAAAAAATTACACTTAATGACTAGCCGAAACTCCTTTTTACATGTTTTGTAAGGCACTCAACAATCTCAAATTTAACTGTAACAACGACTCTTTACCTCCAACTCCACTAATATACGAGCAAGTATTTGATAAAGGTAAATACATTTTTATTTTATTTTTTTTAAAAAAAACAAAGCGGAGAGTTAAATCAAAGAAGTCGGCATTACCCTCCCATGATGCCATGGCCCTCAAGAAACTGTGGGAGTGAAAAATTAGTGAGTATAGCGCCTGTGGGTCTAAAATGCTGCATCATCTTCTCTTCTTCCTTCCTCCTCTTTAACCTCTCAAGCTCTTCCTTTAACTCTTCAACTTTAGTCAACCTGGGACCAAGTTCCAGTCCAGAAGCCAACCCTTCCATTCCGTACAAATCATAAATCACCCTCTTCTTCTCATCTGACAATATTTCGTACGCTTCGCATATCCTCTGGAAGTTATCGGTCGCAGTTTCCTTCATCTGAAAAACGAATAGTCGAATCAATAAAAAGTTTAAAGCTTAGCTTTTAGGGAAGGAAACGAATAGCAATTGAACGGATTACATGAAGGTCTTGGTACTTGTCCGGATGGTAGACTTGAGCCCATTGCCTGTAAGCTTTCCGGATTTCTTCGTCGGAAGCGTCTGGAGAAAGATGCAGAAGGGCGTAGAGTTCTCGGTACGGTGGCCCAGAATCATCTTTCTTCATATCAGGCCTTCGATTAAAATGCAAGTTCCGGATTCGTGTTCTTATGAAGTCAAAAGCAGAAGCAGGAGGAGAAGGAAGATAGGGAAGGGTTTTGGGGTTTACGCATTAGCAAACAGGCGGAGCTCATTGTGGAGCGCAAAGTTTTTCGGTCGACAAAATACTTTTACTCCATTCATGTTTTGTAATGTTTACTTTTCTCCCCTGCATTCTATAATCATACAATTAACCCACTAAGCAGTTTGTGATGTCAAGTGTCAACTTCTCCGGTGTTCTTTATTACTCCTCGAGAAATAATTTTTTTTAAAAAAAAATTAAGACATACGTAGTAGTATACTTAGAAATTTAAGTTTTTCAATGAATTATTTACATTTATATATCAAAGTGTTTAGGTAAAAAAATATTTTGAATATTAAAAAATATGGGGCAAGTTATTATGAGATGAATGTAGACATGTAGTCATATATGGTGAAATGCACTCATAGTCCTGTAACTTCAATTATTGTCCCATCGAGTCCTATTTTAACTTTTTATTCCAATAAAATCATATTTTTCAACTTTTTTTTTAATTCATGGTTCTTTTTCATCCGACCTTTTCGTTAAGTTTAACGGATTTTGGAGAAAAAGGATAATTCTAGTAATTCAACTTTTTCGGAAAAAAATTACACCCTACGCTTTAAATCTAACTATTTAGGCACATCCCTAACAATTTTAAACTTAAAACTTTTACCCAAAATTTTCAAATTTCAACTAAACTCACAACACCTGTCAGACCACCGCCGACCACCGTCGAAAAATCGTCTAGACTACCCACACACAAACCTCCCGACTCATTGCCATCATACATCTTCGAGATCTTAGCCTATATTAACTTGCTACCCTCCCAAGTAGCCCCCCGGGAACATTTATTTCGAAGGATTTCCAACTTTCTTACCACCACCGAAGGCACTTTGAACAGAGAGAGAGAATAGAGGGGAATGCAACCAAGTACAGAGTCAAGCGACCACCAATGGATAAAGCATTTGCCTTTCATTTACTCAACTTTCTGAATTACTGGCTCTCAGTTTCTCTACTTATTCATATTACTGCCCACCGGTAGCCCTAGATAAACAAAAGGAGCTTATGTTGCCAAGCAATGTAATCTTCTTGCCAATCTTTGCACTTCTTGGGACGGCACCCCCACACCGAAGAGGTGACTTTTCTGCAAGTTTATTTTTAACCCTGAAGCCATTTCAAAGCACTTTATGAGGCACATTAACACCTTTGCATTGTCTTCCGACCAATCACCTAAAAAGATAGTATCGTTTGGAAATTGAAGATGCGAGACACCAACGTCGTCTTTACCCACTTTGACAGGTTTGAAAAGCTGCTCATTAACCGCCCCAATCATCATGATATTCAAAGCTTCTGCTACTATCAGAGAAAGAAATGGCGAGATGGGGTCCCCTTGTCGTAGGCCTCTTTCCATATTGAACTCTTTTGTTGGACTTCCATTTATAAGAACCGAGATCCGGGCTGATTCCAAACAGCCTATCCACTTCCTCCACCTCCCTCCAAACATCATCTGCTGCACGATATTATCAAGGAAATCCCAACTTACACAATCATAAGCTTTGGCAATATTCACTTTAATAACAGTTTTTCTTAACTTGTTTGGACCAGCTCATTATTTCGTTAACCATTAATACTCCACCTGTGATTTGCCTGCTTCCTGTGAACATTGTTTGACTTTCTCCGATTAACCTTGGTAGCACTGGTTTCATCCCTTTTTGCGATAATTTTTGCCACTATTTTGTATTGGCAACCCACCAAGCTTATTGGCCGAAAATCCGCAAGTGTAATAGGATCCGGTACCTTGGGTATCAAAGTCAAAAAAGGAGAGTTGCATCTGGCACCTAATTTTCCGTTTCTTTCAAAATTCTTCACAAAACTAGTAATCTCAGGCTTCAACACTTCCCAATATGTTTTGATGAAATGGAAGGTAAAGCCATCCGGGCCTGGCACCTTATTGCTTCCACAACTCCACACAACTCTCCTTATTTCATCCTCCGTAAACGACATCTCTAGCCCTGCAATCTGATCCATGTCTAATTGCTTGAAATTGTCACTGTGAAACGAAGGTCTCCGGGCAATTAGTTCCTTGAAAACCTCTTTGAAGTACACAAAGGCAGCTGCCTTTATCCTTTCCGGTTGGGGATTGAGAATACTGGAGGATCGAACTCGAGACCTCTACAAGTATCATCAGAAGCATGCTCATTAGGTCAAATGCTCACGTCAGAATTAATAGATTTAAAGTTATTTTATGTATTGGTATTGAGAATGTTTGAATTTTATATTTTATTATTATTATTATTATTATTATTACTTTCTTCGTCCCAAGTGTGTTGTAACAACATCAAAATACTTTTGTCCTAAATGAAATGACATTTTTCCATTTTTGTTTTATTTTAATCCACTTTTACCCTTGCAATGCACTTACTCAATGAGTCTATGTAGTGGGTTAGGAGGGTTAAAATGGGTTTTGGAGAGGTGATGATGGAAATTTATATAAAATGAGTAAATAACCAAAGACAATTTTAATTTACACAAAAAACTAAAAAGTGACAACCACTTGAGATGGTGTGAGTATTATTTTTTTGGGAGGGGGGCATAGGTTGGTGAACAGTACCATAGATAATATCCCATGCACCCAAAGCTTACAAATGGATATTCTGGTCGGCATGGCATAATACCTCAGCAAACCGGCCCATTTGTGAGTTGGAGACAAATCCGACTAAGCACCTTTAATTAAAGCCACGACTCCATAATACCGTTAATTTTCTAGTTCAGGCTTTAGGAATATATCAATCAATTACATGTTAATTTAGAGAAGAAAAAAATTTAAAGAAAAGTTATGTGGTTTTTTTTAAAAAAATAGATGTACAAGTTAATTTATGGGAAGAAAATATGGGAAAAAATAATGATTTGACAAGAATATTCATCTCTTTTTCTCCCAAGTGGAGTACGCCCAAGTGTGAGATGTCACCTTGTGTCTTACGTAATTTGTGTAACTAAAAATAAAGTTTTTTGTCAAAATAGATAGGAAATCACACGGGAAGGCTCTTCTTCACACACATATATATATATATATACATTAAAAAGAAAAAAATAGAAAAAGAAAAGAGGTCATCAGTTACCATTACCCAGTAGAAACTCATGCTTGATCTCCCTAGATCTACCTACAACTCATGAATTAAAAATTCTCCAAACAACAAAGAACAAAATCTACTTGACATAAATTAGGAGTTAATGATTGAACTTGACGATTAAAATATATTTGTATATTAATAATCCACTTGATTCAATATTCGAACTCGGCAAAATAGTATCGTAACTTAGGGAGAAAGGGTTGTCTCCTCATAAAGGGGATTGCGTGGCTGAGAACCCTCACAACCTAGGTAAAACGACACAATTATCAAGAGCACGCTCTACCTCAAAGCTAATAGGGCATGATGATCTTATTGAAAAAAGATCGAAGTTGTGGTTTTTACTTCATTCAAGATTGAGTCTCTCTATTTGGTGTTTTGCCCGTAACTTCAAGTGGTAGTCATAGTCGTGAACAATTGATACTTGGCGTTGTACATATCGACCCGTGGAAACATTTGGCGAGCTCACATGTGTCGATATCAATGATGAATCATTATTTCTATGAATCTTTTATTCGGGCGAGTTTGGGTTTTTGCTAGTTCAACTAGAACTCGAGTCTCTGACATTACTTTCTGTGCAATTTAAGACTGAGAAAATGACATTTTCGGTTTGCGATGAGATTTTGATTGATCAAAAAAAGTAATCTACTTCATCCGATATGCCCATAGGCACGGCCAAGACGCGGGTTCGATTTCCACCCAGGTCAATGAGCCGAAGATAGACTGAGATGGCTATGTCGGGGATTGGATGGATCTTTTGAGTTCGGTTACTTGTTTGATTCACTTGCAGTTTTTTTTAATTATCATTCGAGAAATTTTGTGACTGAATCCACTCGACTACTGAATTTACAAAAGAAAGAAACTGACTGATTGTAGGTTTGAATACTACTTTGGAAGATTTTATTCACTCCGGATTACAGAATTCAGAATATTAGAATGAAAATGTTTGCTTATTCGAAAAAAGTCTTATTCTTGGAAAATCTAGCTCACGAACAAGATCCAAATTTCAAAAGCATCTCTATATCCATAAACCTAGCTCTTTCATCTAGTGCAATGAGAAACAAGTGCAAGGCTACGATTTTTGCCACCATATCTCGGTAGTACAGAAATTAATCACAGCTATCTTATTCCTAACTAATCACAGTTAATTGGAGCTGCAGTGTTAGTAGTACAGAATTTAAAAAATCAGTGGCTTACCTGCTCAAGAAAATAAACAGTGCTGGTCTTCAAAATAAAATAGTGGTGCTAGAGACCTATACTGTAAATAAAAAAATGTACAGGTTAAATCCATCACTAATACTCCTTATTAATAGAATGGAAAATTAAATCAAAATTAAATAATGGAAAGAAATTATTAATTATTATACACGAAAAAATGTTGATGACCAACTTGACTGGAGTCACGAAATCCATAGTTATTTTGATATTTTTGCCGGCCACTTTATTTCTTTCATATGCCCAAAAGATTAGTAACATTAATTACATTACGTTTCATATTTGCCCCCACACCCGAGCGGCCAGCCAATTCCAAATCCAAATAGAGGGAAAACAAAACAAAACAATAATATATCCTCGCATTATATGGAGTACTTCTTGTTCTACAGCTTGATTTCCTTAGTTTCCCTTGTTTCCTTAGCTGCTTCGCTGCGTCCGCTCCTTTTCTCTCTATTCTCGCCCATCTCTGTCTGTGTTCTTCCTTCCTATAGTTAATGCTGATCTGTTTTTCCATTCCTGAGTGCTACATCGATTCAAGAGTTGCTCGGCGGTGCCGCTTCTTAAATTTCAAGACCTGAGGAATAAGGACATGATGGATTGGGCGGAGAGGGGAAGAGGAAGGCTCGTCGGTGCGGTGCTGGCCATCCTGGCGCTGGTTAGTGCGGCGGAGACGGCGGCCGTCGGAGGAGTTCAGCGGACGATGACGAAGCCGCAGCAGCATAAGAACGCGTACGCGACGATGATGTACATGGGCACGCCCAGGGACTACGAGTTCTACGTCGCGACTCGCGTCCTCGTTAGATCGCTCGCCGGACTCCACGTCGACGCTGATCTCGTCGTCATTGCTTCCCTCGACGTCCCCGGCCGTTGGATTAGAGCTCTGTAAGTCTCTTGTTCTTTTCCGGTCTGGGTTTTTCTTTTTTTGACATTATTTGTTTTTTTCAAAAGAAAAAGAAAAAGAAAACAAAGTGGTGGAAATTGGGGAGTAGAAAGCAAGACCACACATGTGGGCTAACCATTGGGACCAGTTGGAACAAGAAATTTGGCCCTTTCTTCGCAGACTTTAGAGTATCACTTTATCTTTAAAAAAGTACTTTCAATTTCTGGATAAAAAAGCTATATATATACATATATATATATATATATATATATATTTCAATAAGTGGCTCTTAGATATGGAAACGAAAATACTGATTTTTTTAATATACTGTATAATTTTAAGATTTGGGAAGAAGAAACCCGAATATTGCAGGGCGTATGTTTCGAAGCAACCTTTTCTTGTTAATTTCTCTACATGGTTTGGTTTCTTTGCTTCCTCCATAATTGTTTTTTGGCTTGAATGTTGATAAGTGTTTTAATTCTAACTTTCATTTACATCAAATTGTTTAATTTCTTTAAAGTAGTTTTTTTTGGATGATGGGATATCCGACTGAGTCTGGATTGTTGTATGATTATTATGTTTATCAGTCTAGACATATCCTTTTCCTTTCTTGTTGTACCTGTTCATTGTGCTAGTGGTTGTTTGTTCCTTTAGAATAATCTACAATGGACTTAGCACCATTAAACTAATGAAAAATTCATTCTTTACCTTTTGATCTCGTAAATATCTGTGACTCATCCTTTCTCTTGTGAAGTTTTAGAAATGGGAATACGCGTAACATCTTTTCTTGGCTCCGTGGCGTCCTCTGCGGTTGTTCACTGTGATTGATAGAGAAGGGAAATTTGTTCTTTTCACACAATTTTTTTCTTAAAAAAAACAATTTTCTTCGTAAGATTTGAGGGAACAATAAATAAATAAGTAATACAAGTGGATGAACATATCTTTTCAGTTGTGCTGCACAAAACAAAAATATGCAAAATTGACAAGTAGGATAACTAGAATACAATAAGATCCTGGAATTTGTCTTGGTTTAGAGATGAAATTGACCTCATCAAAATCCTGCGGATGCCGCGTAGAGGCCGGTCTATGGTATGTAAATGTCCTTTAACAGGTGCACAAAGGGTAGCTGGATGGTTCCTTTCAATTATATGCTTATGTTCTGACATCCTTTAAAAATTTTAGTGGTAATAAGTTAATTATCCATTTATCAAGTCATTATTTTCAGGGCAACATTTTTTCCCCATTATCGATATCTGTTGGGTTTAATTTACAGGTTTCATTAGTTGTACAAAGAGGTATTATATTAGATAAATCTATTTTAGTTGTAGTCTAATTGAGATTTCCTTATGCTAAAGGTTAAAGCAAAATTAATCACTACTTTTTAGGAAGTCAGAGAGGCTGATCTATTTTGGTAATTAATTATGCTAAATAGTACTGTTCTGATAATGATTTGTCTCTACTGAGTACTAACAAGCTTGACTTGAGGAGATATTTAGGGGAGTCAGAACTGAGATGTAAGCACATGAGAGTTGCTTCTTTGGTTGGCTCCCTGGCTTTTTCAATTCTAAATCATGCCGCTTAACGTTTCTAGCTGGTTGACTTGCAGCTGTACCTGTACCTTCCATGTGCCGGTTGCTGAAAATAATAGTATCTTATTATTGTCATCATTTGGAAAATTCAAACTTGCTTTCAAAAGAGGCACTGAGATGGAAATACTATAGTTTGTTTCTGTTTTTTTACTAAAAAATATACTTAAAAAGTAATAACAAGTGGTGCGTTTTTGGTGTGTAGGGAGGAGGAGGATGGAGCAAAAGTGGTGAGGGTGGAAAACATGAATAATCCATACAAGGACCAAGCCAATTTTGACCACAGGTTCAAGTTGACCATGAACAAACTCTATGCGTGGAGCCTGGTGGATTATGAACGGGTGATCATGCTTGATGCAGACAACCTGTTCCTCAACAAGACGGATGAGTTATTCCAATGTGGCCAGTTCTGTGCTGTCTTCATCAACCCTTGCATCTTCCACACTGGCCTCTTTGTTTTGCAGGTGTCTCTAATTATCTATGCCGGCCCAACTATGCATACATTTTAGGGAGACAGTTTTTTAGTACAGCCTGTCTTGCTTCATTTATTTATTGATTGATTGTTGGTTATTTTCAGCCATCACTAGAGGTGTTCAAGGACATGAAGCATGAACTGGAAATAGGGATGGAGAACAAAGATGGAGCTGACCAGGGCTTCCTTGCTGGCTATTTCCCTGACTTGCTTGATCAGCCCATGTTCTATCCACCGCCAAATGGTTCCAAGCTCAACGGCCAATACAGACTACCTTTAGGATACCAAATGGATGCCTCTTACTATTGTAAGTACGTGAGGAAAAGTAGGGATGTGTTATACTCCTATTAACCAGTGGTCCATAACTTATAAGAACAATTTCTTTTCAGCCCCTGGTTTTAAATTTTATCAGTCCAAGCTTCTAAACCTGTTCTAACAATTTTTCTGACATAGCCCTCTCCTTATGAACCAGTATAACTTCATATTCAAAGTTTGTTCTAACTGTCAGGAAGGTTTACATGATTTACTCATGTTTTTCTACTTGTTTTGCAGATCTTAGGCTACGCTGGTCCGTTCCTTGTGGACCTAACAGCGTCATAACTTATCCTGGTGCAATATATCTGAAGCCATGGTATTGGTGGTCCTGGCCTGTTCTGCCAGTAGGCTTGCAATGGCATGAAAGACGTCGTGAAACTCTTGGGTAAGAGGCACTGGTTTGCATTCATCTTCAGTCCTACTTTTTTGCTTCTTTGGAAGTAGAATTGTGCGTATCTGGGTTAGTACTTTTGTTGATCCAATATTTCTTTTGCACAGATATGGGGCTGAATTGCCAATGGTGATCATCCAAGCAGTTTTCTACCTCGGTATAGTAATGGTGACACGCTTGGCCCGCCCCAACATCTCCAAGCTCTGCTACAGAAGATCAGACAAGGGCATAACCTTGCTACAAGTTGGTCTGAAATCCATCGCAATATGGTCAATCCTCACAGCCTACATAGTCCCTTTCTTCATCATCCCGCGCACCATCCATCCAGTGGTAGGTTGGGCACTCTACTTGCTTGGTGCATTCGCGCTGTGCTTAATCAGTGTCAACACGTTCCTGCTGCAAATGCTGCCTGTTTTGATGCCTTGGATTGGGATCTCCGGGTCACTTTTGGTCATGGCATGGCCTTGGTACCCTAATGGGATAGTGAGGGGCTTGGCCATTTTTGGGTATGCATTCTGTGCCTCGCCTGTTTTGTGGAGTGCTTTGGTGAGAATCAAGAAAGGGCTGCAGATTTCCCTGGAGAGGGAACAATTCTTGCCTAAGATCAGCGATTCGTCTCCTCCAAATGGGATCAATAAATTATACTGATGAAACAAAAGTGTCTCTGGTCTTGGGGACTGATAGTACTGGAAATGGGAGGGGAGGAAAACAGGAATTTGAAGGGCGCTCCTGGGGAATTCTGTGTATTTAAATTTAAGGGGTGCTTACTTGTCTGCTTGTGACAAGTAATTGGGCCTTGGGAATATTTCCCCAATTCGTCCTTAGTATTGACAGTAGTAACTAGTAACAGAAAAGATAGAGGATAGGTGCAAGCATGGATGTCAATGTCACTAGGACTGAATTTTTTCTTTATTTCCTTCTTCTTTTTCTTCATTTTAATTTTATACAATAATCATATCAATGCTAACTTAACACCTTTGTACATTTTTCTCTTTCTTCTTGGCTTCATTTGGGCGAATCTAGGAAAAATATTCTGAATGACAGAAGTAATTTGAATCGAGTAAATTCCGTTAGTTAATAGTCTTGTAAAAATAATTATTGTCCTGTTTTGGTTATATTTTTAAAATTTATCTTGTTTAGGTCCTATCATATGTTATTGTGTTATATCATGGTCCTTTCCATCCATCGGGACTGTTAATTTCGACAGATTTTCATGATTTTACCTTTTACCCTTATGAACTGATGACGCGCCATAATAGCATTAGGAGCAATTTTAGCTTAGACCTCATAGTTTAAATTTTCATCCAATTTTTTTTTTCTAAATCTATTGTTTTACCATCTATCTCTCCATCACGCTAACTCTGTCTGTAACTCATTCAATCCCTCAATTGATTTCCATATTGGTTCTCATGAAAGTTCAAATAGAAGTGCCCTTCCCAAATGCATAACCACATAATTAGCATGAATCATCAACTGCTCTAATGCTAGCCATTACTCAGGTCTTGTGATTCATTCTAATACCGAACATGAAAACGCATATGAACATCATCATCACCACTTGCTCTTGAATTAACATCTCACCAATTGTGTTATCACTAGAATATTACAGTGTAATTGCTAGATTTATTGTTAATAAGTTCTAGTAATAAAATATTATTGGGTAAATTAAAGGGATTAGAGTTGGAGTGAGTAAATAATCTAGAATTAGATTAAGTTAAATTAATTAATAAAAGTAGAGATGAAATATGAAAACATGTGAGACTTGAGAAATTAGGTAGGGCCTAATCAAACTAGAAAATAAAAGACAAGGACTAGAGTTGGAGTTTTAGCCCACTTACCCTAGAAGGCCACGTGTTTCATTCTCTGAAGACAAGAAAACAAGTAAATATGCACACAAGTGATTAGTGCAGAACTAAAAGAAAAGAAAATAGACACACACAACTCAGACACGGGAGAGAAATATGTCACCCTACGGCGGAAGCACAAGCGATTACGATCTTTATTAACACCGTAACCACACTCGGTTAACATAACAGATCACACACATATCGAAATTGACAAGTGGGCCATGTGGGCCCCACAGGTTATGTGGGCCCCAGATTCATTTTCGACTTCCTGCTCAGAATTCTTCCACACAAATCATGTATTACGCACATATGCTTACACATAAACACATATAGGTGATTTCTGAAAAAATTCTGAAATCCGGGGCGTAGGCCCCACGGGGCGGTTTACACCTTTTCGGACGTACAAGTCCCAAAACTGATAAAAACAAGTATTCCACACTCAGAATCACAAACATCTACATAATCTGCCCAGAACGCTTCCCAGCAGAAAATCCAGCACAAATCCGACTTTTGGCGAAAACCCAGATTTACTAATTCTACATGCATACATGTCATCTACAATATCTGAGCCACAAAATGCTACTGGAATACATACGAGCGTGCGAGGTGGTGACACTCAGAGTCCAACCAACGTCCTCGGCGTGCAAAATCTGCTGCTACTACATATGTAAGAAAGTTTAACCGTTAGAAAACCACGATGCTCGATAACATAATCGAACTCGAATCGAATACCACCCAACACATCCCGAAAAAGTTGATCACACAGATACCGGAAATCCGGAACGATATACATACACATCGACATTACCCCTTATTTTCTCAATACAAAACACAATAGACCGGAACACACAAAATGGTACGAAATATCACACACAAAAGCAACCCCGACTCTACTCGGCGTGCGCGGTCGATCCTCTGAAATGAAGAAATAAGGGGTAATTTCTCGAAAGAACTTAGTAAGGGCTGAGGTATAAGCAAAGATTTTCTTGGAGCACAAGAAACACGCAACCAAAGGAAAACACGGATATACAAGAATACACATGCTCAACCAATGCGAGAATTCAGCCAAATGCAATGCAAGTCAAACAATGGATTATGATGTAGTTAGACACAATGACGGTCTTCCCGGCCATAGCCGAGGCACACATATAATTACACACAAGAGCATGGCCAGCTCGGGGTCATGATCCCCACCGTCTTATCACAAACACCTTAAAGGTGTATCACACAAACTTACACCATTTAGGTGTAGATACACATCCTCAATCTTTGATCCATGACACCGCACACCAATGCTTATACCATTTGACCAAGTTTGGCATCACCGGGCCAACCCTCAAACCAACTTAGCCTCAATATACTCCGATACGCATTTTATAAAGTACTCCAAAATGCGGTACCAGAGACACTGAACCCTTACCTTTCACGAAGTCGAATGGAATTTTCCGATCAGCGGTCCCGACGCAGTTTCGGCAGAGTTTCGGCCGCACTTCCGACTACCCCTGTCCACATATGATCCACAGATACAGAATACACATTCAGAATTCACAAAATTGACCCACAACAAAAGCGCCAAAAATGGGGCTCGGACGAAAAACGGCTTTTCACATACGGCTTTTTGAACGAAATCTGAACCGTACAAAATGTATAACTCTCAGCTCGATCAATAATATATCCTTACCTTCCGTCAAATCAGGCACGAAGTTGAGTTTCTATTCAAATTTCAGAAAAATATTGGCGACACTTCTACAAAGATTCACTCACACTCACGATACAAAAGACGTAATAGAAGGTGCAAGGAATGCTTAGGAACCATAAAATCAACAATAGGAGAATTTCCATAAATGTGGAGCAATTTTGAAGCTCACGGTTTCCAACCGAGCCACAATCACAAAACCGATTTATAAGGAGTTAATTATTTCTCCTAATGATCGATTTACCCAATCGACCTTCAAGATTTTGGTGAGAAATGGAGAAATCTCACTTTGGCTCCTTAAGCGTCGGCCATGTACAGAGAAGAAAGAAGAAGTGAATTCGTTTTGCTTCCTGTACGTTCTTTCTTTACTAATACTATATATATATATATATATACATACATACATACATGATACATACATATATATATATATATAATATCACTAACATGTGCACTACACACACCTCACTTCTTTAACTTCACCGCCTTACTGCCGTTTTCTTTTTTTACCTTTTGTTTTTTTTTTATTTTTCACTTTAGCCCTCAAACTTTCAAAAGTTGCAATATAGTCCAGCCCCAAAATTGTAACTTCCAAACCGTAATTCCAAACGGCACGAAATCTGAGACACATTTTCGGGACCTCATAACACGCACAAAACATGTTTCACATGACTAGTTATGAGTCCCAAAGCACAGAAAATTCACTAATCCCAATATTGATGCTTAATTGCGTAATTAGCGCAATCACTTACCGGGTGTCGGTAACATTCCTCCCCCATTAAGACCCTTGGTCCTCCAAGGCCGTCTTAAGTCTCGATATTCATCCGGGTAGCGCTCCATCACATCTGCTCAACCTCCCGGGTTGCCTCACGCTCGGAATGATGGGACCACGAACCCGGATCATCGGGATAAGCTTATTCCGAAGCTTCCGCACATCCTGTCCTAGAATAGCCACGGTACCTCTTGGTACGACAAATCCGGCTCGATTGCACACCCTCAATCGCAATCGTCGAATCGGATCCAAGATACACTTCTTCAACATACTCACATGAAATACATTGTGCACTTTGCTGCCATACTCGGTGGCAAAGCTAGCCTGTAGGCTACATTGCCCACTCTCTGTAAAATCTCGTAAGGACCCACAAAACGCGGAGCCAACTTCCCTCTCTTTCCAAATCTGATAGTTCCTCGGGTCGGTGCTACCTTAAGCCATACCTTATCTCCAACCTCAAACTTCAGATCCCGTCTCCGCTTATTAACATAAGAAGTAGTCCTGTCGTTGGCGGTTTTCATGCGTTCCTGAATCCTTTTGATCTTATTTGTCGTTTCCTCAATTAATTCGGGACCCGGATCAACTCTATCGGAAGCTTACGCCCAACGGTGGGCGTCATACAACGTCGGCCATATAAAGCCTCGTAAGGTGCCATACCGATAGTACTGCAGTAGCTGTTATTATAGGAGAATTCTACCAGAGGCAAGTACTGATCCCACTCACCACCAAAATCCAGTGCACAACTGCGAAGCATATCCTCGAGCACCTGAATCACTCGCTCCGATTGCCCATCAGTCTGAGGATGATAAGCCGTACTCAAATGAAGTCGTGTGCCCAAAGCCTTATGAAAAGCCCTCCAGAATCGCGCCGTGAACCGCGGATCTCGATCAGATACAATGGAGTCTGGAACTCCATGTAACCGCACTATCTCACGAATATATAGCTGAGCTAGTTTCTCCAGGGAATCTGTAATCCTCGTAGGCAGAAAATGAGCACACTTCGTCGGCCGATCCACAATAACCCAAATAGTGTCATGACATGATCGTGTCATAGGCAATCTGTCGAGAAAATCCATGGTGATATTGCCCCACTTTCGAACCGGAATAAGTAATGTCTGCAACGTCCCCGCAGGTCTCTGATGTTCAGCCTTCACTCTCTGACATGTGACACACTTAGAGACATATGTAGCAATGTCCCTTCGCATGCCCGGCCACCAGAAATGGGATCTTAGATCATGGTACATCTTCTCACTACCGGGATGCACACTCAGTCTGCTCGCATGAGCCTCCTCAAGAATCTCATCTCGAAGTGTCGAGTTGTTCGCACATACAGCCGATCTCTGAAATACAACATACCTTGCTTGTACTCAAAAGATGGGTGTATTGCTCCCTTTGCTTCTCCGGATACCTTCTTCAATGTTGGATCACTTTTCTGCACATCCCGCACTTTATCTAGCCAACTCGATTGAATAGTCAAAGTGCACAGTGAGCATGCTCCCATCGCTCCCACGTACGCCACAAACACATCATGTCATTCTCCTTCATTCTGTCATCACTATCTCCGCCCTTTACTAAGCCGGTGTATTTCCGACTCGGTGCATCTGCCACATAATTACCTTTGCTGCGGTGTACTCAATACTGCAATCATAATCCTTCATGTATTCGAACCATCTACGCTGTCTCATATTCAAATCCTTCTGAGTAAACAAATATTTCAGACTCTTATGATCAGTGAATATCTGAAACTTGTTACCCAGCAGGTAATGTCGCCACTGCTTGAGCACGTAGATCACCGCTGCTAACTCCAAGTCGTGGGTCGGATAGTTCTGCTCATGTGGTCGAAGCTGTCTCGATCCCTAAGCAATCACATTCATGCCTTGCATAAGCACACATCCAAGTCCGGATCTGGAAGCATCTGTGTATATCACATATGGCACAACCGGATCTGGTAGTATCAGAATAGGCGCATTAGTCAACCTATTCTTCAACTCTTGAAAACTGTGCTCACAATCCTCGGACCAAACAAATCCTCGCCCTTTCCGAGTCAACTGAGTAAGGGTGAAACTAGTGCGAAAATCCTGAAACAAATCTCCGATAATATCCAGCTAATCCGAGGAAGCTCCCGATCTCTCGCACATTAGTCGGTTGCTTCCGATCTGCCGCCAGTAACCTTCTCAGGATCTACTGAAATACCACTCTCGCTGATGATGTGCCCAAGAAATGGCACCTCCGAATCAGGCGACACTTGGAGAATTTCGCATATAACCGCTGATCCCACAATCTCGTAGAACCATCCGGAGATGATCTCGATGCTCGTCCTCATCCTTGGAATATACCAGGATGTCATCAATAAACACAATCACAAATTGATCCAGATATGGTGGAACACCCGGTTCATCATATCCATGAATCTTTCTGGAGCATTAGTCAAGCCAAATGGCATAACCGTATACTCGTCGTGCCCATACAGTTCGGAAAATTTGTCTTTGGAATATCCTCTTCCTTTACCCGGAGCTGAAAGTATCCCGATCTCAGTCTATCTTCGAGAAAATCTTCGCTCCCTTCAATCGATCAAATAGATCATCGATCCTGGGTAAAGGATACCTGTTCTTCATAGTTATTGCATTCATTTTCCGATAATCAATACACAATCGCAAGGTCCCATCCTTCTTCTTCACAAACAATACCGGAGCACCCCACGGAGAAATGCTCGGTCGAATAAACCCTTCGCCAAAGAACTCGTCAAGCTGCTTCTTGAGTTCATTCATTTCTGAAATCGGCATGCGGTAGGGGGGAACTGATATGGGAACAGATCCTGGCTGAAGCAGAATCTC
This sequence comes from Stellera chamaejasme, assembly GCA_024586325.1. Classification (NCBI taxonomy): domain Eukaryota; kingdom Viridiplantae; phylum Streptophyta; class Magnoliopsida; order Malvales; family Thymelaeaceae; genus Stellera; species Stellera chamaejasme. Next base: position 1,993,341 of record CM044982.1, on the reverse strand, counting down.
AAACACAATCTCTCGCTCTGGTGGCATGCCCGGTAAATCTTCAGGAAATACCTGTGGAAAATCTCGCACAACAGATATCTGATCCAACACATCCCTGATATCAGCTGAGTTTAAATCAAAATACTCATCCTCATCAATCACCGGTATCTCGTCCAGAATATCTAATTCCAGACTACACATCTCAGACACACACCCAGAAGAAGTGGACAAAGGGAGTGTCTTACCAGAAGATAACACAATCTCTCTCTTCGCACAATCTATCTCGTACACAATGTCGAGATAGCCAATCCATGCCTAAAACCACATCATATCGTGAAATATCCAGCACCACAATTCCGTGGGAATCGATGCTTTCCCAATGTAATCACACAATCCTGGCTATCTCATTCGAAAACAAACACCGACTCCCAGCTTTTAATCAATGATATATGAGACATACAACAAACAGATAAATGGCGGGACACATACATACGTGCAATAATAGATATAGAAGCACCCGTATCAAACAGAACATTCACGGGCATATCATTCGAAGTAAGGTACCTTTCGGTGCTCCTTGTTGTGCCGGCTCACCTCTCTCGATCTGGAATACCCTTCCACCCTCTGTGGTGGTGGCAGAGGAGGTGGATGTCGTGGTTGTTGCGGCTGCTGTCTAGCACCAATCTGCGGTGCTCCTCGTCCTGCAGGCGCTCTATACTGGGCTCTCGGCCAGTTGCCGAAGTCTCTCCTCGGCACAACCTGCGGACAGTCCCGAATCCAGTGGTCGGCGGATCCACACTTCAAGCATCTGTTCGTCTCTCTGTAGCACGGCCTACCCTGATGAGACGTCCCACAAGTCTGACACACAGCAGATGGAGATGCTACTCCTCTCCCTCTCGCACTCGTACTGCCAATAGGAGCCTTCCCGGTGTTGCGGGAAAACCTCCGTGGACCCGTACCTCTCCTACCCTCTGGAGGTCGGTATTTTGTCTGCCTGCTCTCAGTATCCTCCTGCTCGATGAGCAGGGCCTTCTGTGTCACCTCATGCAAAGTAGTAATACCCATCGGTCTCAATGCCATACGGATATCGGATCGTAGTCCACGTATAAACCTCTTGGCCTTCTGCTCCTCCATTCCGTGATACTGCGGAACATAACGAACTAATCGATCAAACTCGTGCTCATACTCCAATACACTCATGTCACCCTGCACGAGGTTGTCGAACTGAGCTTGTCGCAAATCTCGAACTGCATCTCCCACATGCTGGTCTCGGAACAGTCGGTTGAACTCATCCCATGTCATATCAGTGTCAGGCTCTCCTCTCGCAACTCGCTCAGCCCGATGCCTGTTCCTGACACTCTCCCACCAGATAACGGCCCGGCCCTCTAGATTATAAGTGGCCAGAGACACCATCGTGGTAGGAGGAAACTCCAACCGCTCAAACATTGCATTGATCCGGTTATACCAGATCTCTGCAGCTTCGGGACCACCTCTCCCATTGAACCTCGGAGGGGCTAAGCGCTGAAACCTCTCTAGCATCTTACTCGGCCGCTCATCTACCTCTCTACGCCTCCTAGACCGGCGTGATGACTCATCCTCGGCCTGATCCTCCTCCCGGTATCGTCATGCGGTGGGCCCCGCACACTGTCCCGGGAGTGATCGGGACCTACATGAACATGTCGGGCGACTTGGCCAACCTCGGGACGCACCCTCCTAGCCCTAGGGTGTCGTCTCTCTTCATCTCGTGTTCACATCCTCTTGTCGGGCTCTTCCTCACATCCTCATGCCCGGAAGAATCGGCATCTATCACAGAGTGAGGATCATTAGGCCTCACACTACTCCCATCCACGGGCTGTTGTTGCTCACCCAAACGTCCCCCGAGTGACGGCCCAACTGTGATGTGCTGGCAGCAAGATCGCCAAAGTATCCCTGATCTGCTCAAGGACATGCATCAAATCCGGAGGAACCTGTGCCGGAGAAATCTGTGGTGCTGGACCCGTTACCGGCTGCACAATCTGCTGAGGCTCAGGATCTCTGTCCCGCCTCTCCTGATCATGTTCTCTTCTTCTGCGTGTATTCACCATATTTCTGAATAATTCAAAAGAAAACCAAATAGCACATATATAACGGTTAAACACCCAGAACTAGCAAGCAACAACATTCCAATTGGCTCTGTATATGTAAATGCAAATGCATCATGTAACAACATCCAATGACAGAAAGATAATTCAGATCACATGAACAACCAGAATGCCCGAATTCCAGACCAGATACCAGATCAGATAACCACATGCAGGACACATATACACTAATCATCAACATAACAGAAATCTAGGACTGAACGATAACCATGCTCGATACCACCTTCTCGTCACCCCATGGCGGAAGCACACAAGCGATTACGATGCTTATTAACACCGTAACCACACTCGGTTGGGTAACAGATCACACACATATCGAAATTGACAAGTGGGCCATGTGGGCCCCACAGTTATGTGGGCCCCAGCTTCATTTTCAGCTTCCTGCTCAATTCTTTCACACAAATCATGTATTACGCACATATGCTTACACATAAACACATATAGGTGATTTCGACAAAATCCCGAAACCGGGCGTAGGCCCCACGGGCGGTTTACACCTTTTCGGACGTACAAGTCCCAAAACCGATAAAAACAAGTATTCCACACTCGTAATCACAAACATCTACATAATCTGCCCAGAACGCTTCCCAGCAGAAAATCCAGCACAAATCTGACTTTTGACGAAAACCCAGATTTTACTAATTCTACATGCATACATGTCATCTACAATATACAGAGCCACAAAAATGCTACTGGAATACATACAGAACGTGCGAGGTGGTGACACTCCGGGGTCCAACCAACGTCCTCGACGTGCAAAATACTGATGCTACATATGTAAGAAAGTTTAACCGTTAGAAAACCACAAGGTGCTCAATAACATAATCAACTCAATCGAATACCACCCAACACATCCCGAAAAAGTTGATCACACAGATACCGGAAATCCCGGAACGGTATACATACACATCAGACATTACCACTTATTTTCTCAATACAAAACACAGTAGACCGGAACACACAAAATGGTACCGAAATATCACACACAAAAGCAACCCCGACTCTACTCGGTCATGGTCGATCCTCCTGAAATGAAGAAATAAGGGGTAATTTCTCGAAAGAACTTAGTAAGGGCTGAGGTATAAGCAAAGATTTTCTTGGAGCACAAGAAACCTGCAACCAAAGGAAAACACAGATATACAAGAATACACATGCTCAACCAATGCAGAATTCAGCCAAATGCAATGCAAGTCGAACAATGGATTATGATGTAGTTAGGCACAATGACGGTCTTTCCGGCCATAGCCGAGGCACACATATAATTACACACAAGAGCATGGCCAGCTCGGGGTCATGATCCCCACCGTCTTATCACAAACACCTTAAAGGTGTATCACACAAACTTACACCATTTAGGTGTAGATACACATCCTCAATGCTGATCCCGCGACCGCACACCAATGCTTATACCATTTGACCAAGTTTGGCATCACCGGGCCAACCTCAAACCAACTTAGCCTCAATATACTCCGATACGCATTTTATAAAGTACTCCAAAATGCAGTACCAGAGACACACCGAACCCTTACCTTTCACGAAGTCGAATGGAATTTTCCGATCAGCGGTCCCTGCACGGATTTCGCAGAGTTTCGCCGCACTTCCGACTACCCCTGTCCACATATGATCCATGATCTGAGAATACACATTCAGAATTCACAAAATTGACCCACAACAAAAGCGCCAAAAATGGGGCTCGGACAGGAAAACGGCTTTTCACATACGGCTTTTTGAACGAAATCTGAACCGTACAAAATGTATAACTCTCAGCTCGATCAATAATATATCCTTACCTTCCACAAATCAGGCCTGAAGTTGAGTTTCTATTCAAATTTGAGAAAAATATTGGCATAACTTCTACAAATATTCATCTAACACTCCTGATACAAAAGACGTAATAGAAGGTGCAAGGAATGCTTAGGAACCATAAAATCAACAATAGGAGAATTTCCATAAATGTGGAGCAATTTTCAGAAGCTCACGGTTTCCAACCGGAGCCACAATCACAAAAACCGATTTATAAGGAGTTAATTATTTCTCCTAATGATCGATTTACCCAACTGACCTTCAAGATTTTGGTGAGAAATGGAGAAATCTCACTTTGGCTCCTTAAGCGTCGGCCATGTACAGAGAAGAAAGAAGAAGTGAATTCGTTTTGCTTCCTGTACGTTCTTTCTTTACTAATACTATATATATATATATACATACATACATACATGATACATACATATATATATATATATAATATCACTAACATGTGCACTACACACACCTCACTTCTTTAACTTCACCGCCTTACTGCCGTTTTCTTTTTTTACCTTTTGTTTTTTTTTCTTTTCACTTTAGCCTCAAACTTTCAAAAGTTGCAATATAGTCCACCCCAAAATTGTAACTTCCAAACCGTAATTCCAAACGGCACGAAATCTGAGACACATTTTCGGGACCTCATAACACGCACAAAACATGTTTCACATGACTAGTTATGAGTCCCAAAGCACAGAAAATTCACTAATCCCAATATTGATGCTTAATTGCGTAATTAGCGCAATCACTTACCGTGTGTCGAATGAACAATTGAGAGTGAAGAACCGAGCACGGAGTGAGTACGAGAAAGAAGGAGATGGGTAATCTGGTTTTAGGAACCAATAAGGATTATGATGCGTGTGAATTTCCAGGTAAGGGAGCAAAAAAAGAAAAATTGGGGATTTAGGTTATTGAGTTTTGATTTTTCTGGTTTTGAACTTTGATGATGTTCATTTCTGATTGATCTGTTCTTACTGATTTCATATGAGATTTTTGATTCGGAATTGCCTTTCTTTAATAAGCTAGATTGAGTTTCGTTTGACCGAAACTCGTTTATTATTACTCTGTTTGGGTTTGAAATTGAGGAACCCATTACTAGATTTGGTTATAGAGTGAGTTAATTGATTTTCTTGCCCCTTTTATTGAATTATTGATTCTCTTTTAGAAGTTAATAATGGTAGATTAGTTTAGGGGTTGAACGAGTGATAAGACCAATTATGGTGTTGTATTTGATTTAAGAATTTGGGAGATTTTGCTATTGTTAGTTTCTTTAGGAATTTATAGTCATTTTTATACGGCACTACTAGTTGTTATTAGTGTCCTCTTTAATTTTTAAGTTTAGTTCTGTTGTCCAACTCCATTGAAGGGCTGCTGCCCATTCTTGAATGACTTACTTTGCTTCACTTCAGAGTTGGAGTAAAGGAGTCATCTTCATGGAACTGGTTTGATTGCTTTGTGTGATAAATTAGTGGTTTATTTAAATATTACTTGTTCTGTGTTTGTTGTGATTTCTGGGTCATTTAGGTAGGGCATTGGGAGTATTTACTCATCAAGTTGTGGCCATAGCTTTATTGATATGCCTGGAGCTCATACTGTACTGATGCTAAATTGATCCTACTGTTGATTTGTTTACTGATTTGTTTGTAACTTGGTTGCTTACTACTTAGTGCTTATATGGATTGTTTACGTGGATGCTTAGACTTATAGGTCCGTTATGTAAAATCTGCAACATTCATCTATCTTTACCGGTTGTGCAATAACGGATAATACTAGAGATCGTGGTTGCGAGTGATTGCAAGAACTGCTACTGAATTTATCAATATTGTATTGATAATCCCTTACTAAGTTCAAGTGAACTTACCCCTTTCCTACTGTACTGTTACAAATAATGAGGAAGCTGGCGTGTGACGTTAGACGCTTGTGTAGATAGGACCTAGTAACTACTGACCTGTAAGTATGTTATTTGAAGAAGACTTATTTATAAAAAGCCTTTGAATTGTAACCTCTACTGACTTCTGTATCAGTGTTTGACAGGAAGTGAGTTTGTACTACTGAACTGGGTTTCAAACTGTATCATAAATAACAGGAGAGGCAGTACCCAATTTTGTAATCTCAAGGACTTTAAGGTTTGTAATTAAGGATGATTTTAGAGTCTTTGAGATGATACTGTAAATGTTGTACACACTATGTAGTTGGGGGGAGTCCTGTAGCGCCTTAAGAAGCGCCAAACGGCATTACAAAGCCTCCACCAGGCACCTGGCGCTACAAGGCGCTTCAAGAAACGTATATGCGTCGTAGTAGCGCCAATGTAGAGCGAATATGCGGTTCATAGGCCCTTTAAATTGAATTCATCTTCCTCCTCCTTCCTCTTTGCATCTGTTCAGCGCAAAACAGATTCGAGAGCAACGAAAAAATTGCTCTCGACTTCTACTTCAGATCCGTTTTTTCTCCAAATAATAGTTGTTGATTTTTTCCCAAATGAAGTTCTACATTTCTCCATTCTCATAGTTTCGTGGTTTTTTTTATTTTGACAAAGTTGGTAGCTTCAACCATTATCGGTGATTATTCAGTGGTAGCTGTGCTCAAACAACAAACCAGATATCGTGGATTTACCTAGGTATGAATTAATGTAGTATTTTTATTTTGCTCTGTTTATATGGACTTTCTTATTTTCAGTTTGTGTTGTTAAAATTAGTGAGATTTGATGTTCAGCCATAGTTCCTGTCTGTGAATATTATGTAGAATACTATATGCATAATATTATTTTCAGTATTAGATATAATGTTGTAAAATATAATATATAATTTAATATTCATGGATTGTCCAGTTGGATGCAATATGTATATTATATTATATGCATAACCGATACAATTACATAAATTTCGATGCATTTCTAGTCTTGTTCCTTGTTATATATGATTTGAGATTTAATACCAAAAAATGGTATAATGAGGAACTAAGACGAAATGCTGCCAAAATTTATGTAAGTTGTACGAGTTATACATATACAACCATAAAATTTGTTTACCGATTGTACTTTTATGAATAGGGTAAATACATTTTTAGACCCTTAGCTTTAACACGTGTCCTATTTTGGTCCACTTTTAAGAATTCGTCCTATTCTGATACCAAAGTTATGGTTTTTTGTCCTAATTTGATCATTTCGTCAATTTTTTCGTTAAGCTGGCCGTTAATTCATGAAAATGACGAAAATACCCTAAACTTAAATTTATAACTCACTACCCAATTCATAAAAATCTACAAATTTTATGCCAAAAGTTCCCATCTTCACACTTCACCCAACTTAAAGTCTCAAAATGATGAGAGCCTAGTGATTTCTTCATTCACCATTGTTCCTGGCAGATCTCTCCAATCAGCTCCATTTGAACCGCCGGTCATATCTCTCTCGATGAATCGCCCTCCAGAATCGCCCTCCAACAACCATCGGGTTACTTCCATCTTGCCGTTGCGCTACTACTAGGATTCAGGATGTCTTCAGAAGTCGATTCCTACCTCGATCGCCACAGATCAGTGCATTGACAACTGGCGAATAGTGGGGCGGTGATAGTGCAACTGATCAAGGCGGAGGACGACCGGAATGGTGCTGGGTCGAAGAGACAGACCGACGGGTCGAAACTCGAGTTGGGAAGAAATCCGAGGCCGTTAGCGATGGATTTCGCCGAGAAAGGTGCGATTGGGTGAGGGAGGAACTTCGACCATGAAAAGCACATGCCCATCACATTGGTTTGACAGTTGCACATCCACCGGAGGTACCGCTAAAAGCTCTCCAACTTGTTTCAGATTTGGGCCATCATTGTCTCAGATATTCAGCATTCTTGGAAGCCATTCTTCTTGAAGAAATTGATTCGACAAAAAGAGGGGAAATTTCTAGACTAAGTTTCGATTTTGGAGAAGAAATTGGTAGATTCAACAAAGAAAGAGAGAGGCCTTGAGCTTGTGATTGGTAGTGGTCCAAATGATAAAAGAAAGGAGAAAAAATATTGGGGCGGTTTCGATGGAGAGAGCAAGAGACAACATGGAGTTACTCAAGACCACGATTGATGGTGGTGGCGATGATGATCCAGGGGTGAACAACTTCATGTACGATGATGAGATAGAGGTAAAAGGAAAAACTTTAGGGATTTGTCCATACATCTATTAAATGTGTAATTAAATTGTATTTTAGGGTATTTACATAAAAATAACTCATTTAACGGTCAATTTAATAGTCACACTAACAGAAGGACTAAAATAGGACAGGAAACCATAACTTTAGGACCAAAATAGGACGAATTCTTAAAAGTGGACCAAAATAGGACACGTGTTAAAGCTAAGGGACTAAAAATGTATTTTACCCTTTATGAATAGGATAGGACCCATGCACCCTTTATAATTAGGATAAAATAACTTATACAGTTTGTATGTATAGATGGTGTATTTAAGTTTGTTTTTTTACCTTTTAAGTTTTGTTATAAATTAACATAGATGTGCAGGAGTAAAATATGGATGGTGAACGTGATTGGATGTATCAGCGGTTAGAGAAGGGGACTCGTTCTATCAGTCGAAGATTCTTTGAGGGAGTAGAGTATTTTCTGGACTTTGCTTTTTCGATTGCTGAATCGAATGGGATGTCGACGGTGAAATGTCCGTGTACAAAGTGTAGAAATAGATTCTATTATGAAAAAGTTACTATTGGAAATCACTTATGCGAGTATGGTTTTAAACCATATTATTATGTGTGAGATTGTCATGGTGAGGCAATACTGATCGATCCGACTATTGTTGGAGGTCATGATCGATTCGTCGACGGATCGTCGTCTAGTAATCCACGTGTAAGTACGCCGCAAAGAGACTCGATGACTACTGACTATGAAGGCTGGAATGTCCGACAAATGGTTCATGAAGGTTTGGGAATTCGTCCTAATAATGTTGAACGAACGGCTAATGATCATGATGATGAAAATGAATATTGTTACAATAATTTTAAGGAGAATCAAGCAGACATGCAAGTCGATGAAGTCGAAATTCCAAATGAAGAGGCGCAGAAGTTTTTTGATTTGTTGCAGACTGCATCACAATCTCTTAATGATGGGGCTCGCGCCGAACACAAGAAGCTATTGGTTTTGACCAAGTTTTTGAGCCTGAAAAGTCAGCATAATATATCTGATGTCGTTTTCTCAAAAATTATTAAGTATATCAATGAAATATTACCTAGAGAAAACTCGTTACCGACGAGCACAGCTGAAGCAAAGAAAATGATCAGGGACTTAAGGTTATCATACATGAAAATTCATACTTGCGAGAACAATTGTATGTTGTTCGATGGTGGATTCACCAATTTGTTGAAGTGTGTAGTGTGCGGTTCAGACAGATATACTTTTAAGGGGGGTTTAGATCGGCATGTGCAGAAGAAACTGAAACCGAAGAAGGTTTTACATTATCTCCCAATCACCGAGCGGCTTAAGCGTCTTTACCAATCGTCGAAAACGGCTGAATTCATGAGTTATCATGTAATGGCCAATGCAAATGCAAACGGTACCATTGGACACCTAAGCCAATCAAAGGCATGGAAACATGTCGATATGTTATATCCATATTTTGCTGAAGAGATCGGGAATGTACGATTAGGGTTATGCACTGATGGATTTAACCCACTTTCAGATACATGTAACCCTTATTCAATGTGGCTGATATTCATCATTGTTTATAATTTACCACCTGATTTATGCATGAAGCAGCCGTACATCTACATGGCACTGTTAATCCCAGGACCTCGCTCACCGGGGCGTAATATTGATGTCTTCTTACGGCCATTGGTAGATGAGCTGAATAGTCTATGGACCGTAGGTGTTCAAACTTGGGATGCGCACCGTAGAAAGAACTTTATAATGCTAGCATGTCTGCTTTGGACAATCAGTGACTTTCCGGCTTATGGTATGCTATCAGGCTAGAGTGCGCATGAAAAACTTACATGCCCGTACTGTATGGCCGACGTCTCTAGTTTCCAGTTAACTTATGGGCGTAAACCTTATTGGTGGGGCTGTCATAGAAGATTTCTACACCATCGACACTCTTATTGACACGACAGTCTAGCATGGGGTAATCGAGAGCGAACGAAGCCATTTGAATATAAGTCTGGTGTTGAAATACTATGGGAGATTGAGCAGATTGAGTTCTCGCCTTTTGGGTCAGACTAGGACAGACATCGACCTAATGGCTTTGGTGTGACTCACAACTGGATTAAGAAATCAATCTTTTAGGAGTTACCATATTGGAGACATTTGTTAATAAGACATAACCTCGATGTTATGCATATTGAGAAAAATTGTTTCGATAATGTCTTCTACACGATTATGAATCAAAAAGCGAGGAGTAAGAAAAATGCAAACTCGATACGTGATCTCCAGAAATTGAACATTTGACATGAGTTGCTTTTGGTCCCCGGGCGTGATGGAAGACCATGTCAACCTAAGGTAATTTATACATTGAGTGAAAGATCAGGTTGCAAATGTTTACAAATGGTTGAAGAACACGCTCAAACTTCCTGATGGATATGCGTCAAACATTGGAAGTTGTGTCAATGCGTTTAGTAATTCGTTTTACAACATGAAAACGCACGATTGTCATGTTTTCATGCAGAAATTGCTTCCAATCATCTTGCGCGGGAACGTACCTGATGATATATAGATTCCAATAGCTGAATTTAGCAAATTTTTTAAAATAATCTGTGCTAGAGAGTTCCGTTTAGAGGATGTGCAAAGGTTGGATAAATTTATTGCGGTGACGTTGTGCAAGCTCGAGAAGATCTTCCCTCCATCGTTCTTTGACTCCATGGAACACTTAACTGTGCATACCGTTGCAGCTCATAATTTGTGGTTATGCCCAATATTGGTGGATGTATGGATTTGAAAAGATGATGAAAACTTTGAAACAGAAATGTTCAAACAAACAGTTTAAGGAAGGATCGATCATAGAGAAGTATTTGGTACAAGAGGTGGCCTTTTTCACCGAGTATTACATGGATGACAATTTCAGGACGCGCATCAACCCTCAGTTGCGTAATGAAGTTTATACTGCAGCGTACGATGAAAATGGTCTATCTATTTTTAACCATCCGGTGAAAAACTTCGGAGAACTGAGAAATAGACAACTGTCGGACAAGGAGTTGCACCATGTTCAGACCTATATTCTCCAGAACTGTCTAGAGGTTGACCCTTATATAAGGTTAGATTCGTGATCATTAATAATAATGTTTTTTTATTTTGTTTAGTTAAATAAATTGGTTACATTGATGTTTCCCGCATGTGCAGTCAATTCAACGAGCTTTCATGCTCACTTTACCCGGATTTGGCTCAGGATGAGTTGAATGATTACAGACTACCGAATTTCGCCAATTGGTTCAAGGAGTTGGCTCAGGCAAAGCAGTGGTCCTTCCCCCCGTTACTGTACGATTTGCCTGGTTTTTTGCATTCGATGGCTAAATCCTTAGGTGGCGCATATGTCAACAGCTTTAAATTCCATGCAAGAGAATATGGGCGATAAAAATCGACAGCTAATTGGGGTGTTCGTGTCCTTGGAGATTTGAAGGATCAAGATAAATGTGAGGATTTTTATGGGTGCCTTGATGAGATTCTCGTCCTTTGCTACAACAAAAATAAACCGACTGTGTTCAAGGGGACATGGTTTGACCCAAGTAAAGATGTGATCACGGATAAGTATTCCGGGATTATTGACGTTGATCACACATCTCGATTAAAGTGGTATGATCCTTTCATCCTTGCAAGTCAGGCGCAACAAGTTGTTTATATCGAGTATCCCTCAAAACTTCGGGATCTAAAGAAGCGATGAACCGTTTTAAAAATGAAACCTCGACATTGGACAAGTGAGGGTCGATGAGGGTCTTTATCAATCTCATCAGTGAATAATAACGCACAACAAATCAACTATGACGATCTTCTCCAAGAACCACGAATTGAGGAAGCCATACTTGTGACGGAGGAACATGATATAAACATATCTCTAGTTGATTGTGATGCGGAGCCCGAGCAGTTGGAATATGGTAACGTTCATGAAGATGAGGATGACGATGAAATTCCCAATGTTCTGTAATGTTATATTTACAAAATATTGTAGACTTTTGGAAACCTAATTTAGCATGTTATATTACATTAATCATCATATATCATTTATGAGTGAACCATATATATGTGTGTGTGTGTATTTATATATATATATATATATATATATGTATGTATGTATTAATATATATAAATATGTGTGATATATATATGAGTAATAATGTATAATTGATATATGTAATAATATGTATTAATGTACAAATATAAAACGTATACAGTATTTAATAATAAAAATTGTTGAAACACGGTAGTAGCGCCTTTTAGCGGTACTACCATCAAATTCGAATTCATGGTGGGAAACCAAAAAAAGGTGGTGGGAAATGGGAAAAGGTGCCTTTTCAGGTTTTTCGTAAAAGCGCCTAAGTAGCGTCATTCAGCGTTTCAAAACGACGCTTCTACAAGAAGTTTGTTCGTAAAAGCGTCTAAGTAACGTCATTTAGCGCTTCACAACGAGGTTTCTACACGAAGCCTCAGATTTCGGGCCTTCCATCCTTCTTCCCCTCATCTCCCTCCCTTCCACTTCCATCCTTCTTCCCCTCATCTCCCTCGACCTTCACCCCGAAAACCTCCACAAGCCGGTTTCATCTTCAAAGGCGCCCTCTTCTCATCAGGATAGGTAACTTTCAACTTTATTTTATTTTTTTAATTTCGGGTTTATTTTGATGAATTTCATTTATTTAGATAAATTTGTTAATTTTTATGAATTATGTTAATTTTTTAGAATTTTGTTGACGCAGTAAACCTACTTTTTAGGGTTTCCCCGTTTCTTTTTCATCCGCTGCATGCTCATTTGCTTCATCTCAATCTTCTTTATCTTCTTTCTTTCTTTCTTTCTTTCTTTCTTTCTTCTTCTATTTTTACCTTTTCTTCTTCAATTCACTTCTCTTGTTCTTTTTGTTATCTCCTTTCTTCTTCTTCTTCTTCTTTCTTTCTTTCTTTCTTTCTTTCTTTATTTATTCTTATATTATTCCCTTTTCTTCTTCAATTCACTTCTCTTGTTCTTTTTGTTATCTCCTTTCTTCTTCTTCTTCTTCTTTCTCCTTTCCTTCTCTATTCCTTTTTTTGTTATCCACCTTCTTCTTCTTCTTCTTTTTCTTGTCCTTCTTATAGGCCACGTACAGTCCCCACCGCCACTCCGACGCCGCCCTCCCACTGTCGCCACCGCCAGTTGCTCCTCATTGGCTACCAGTTTTCTGGGAACCATAACCACAATAATCCGGATAACCGCGGGATTCTTATTTATTATTGAAAATTTATCTGCATCCCTTTCTGCGCATTGGTACCACTACGAGGGCATAACCGCGTCCTTAACATCCCTTTCTGCAGTTGGTACCACTACGTAGAAAAAACACGTTTACCGCGGCCCAACTGCGGAGAGGGCCGCAGTAACCATGGTTTGATCTATGTAGTGATTGGCAGATCCAGTGGTGGAACGCCATTTTCGAAGCGGCGGGATCTCGGAACTAGCAAGATTTGGGATTGAATGAGTTACAACAGAGTTAGTTTGAAGGGTAGAGGTGGTAGATGACCGTAGATTTAGAAAAAAAATTGATGAAAATTTTAGGGAAACAAAAATATGATGGATAAGTTAATTTTTTTCCTTATAACGTTAGAAGGACAAAACAATCATTTCGTATAGATTCATTAAAGGTAACGGCTTAAGTGGACATAAATGATCATAATAGAACATAATACCATAGGATATGACCTAGACATGACAAGTTTTTTAAATAGTACTAAAACATGACAATAGTTATTTTTACGGGACTGTCAACGAAATTTACTCTATTTGAATATCAAACGTTACCATACCGATTACGACTCTTCTATTTACCCACTAGTGGGTAAAACCACTAGTTGATTCTAATACTATCTAACTAATTTAACTAATTAACTAATAATTTTAAAGACTAAAATACTTTTCTAGTTGGGTATTTACACACATAACACAACTAGTGATTTTTCCAACTAGTTGGTTAATAACATCATCCATACCGATTATATTCAGCCACCGTGCGAAAATGCAATGGTTAATTACTGTTTTACAGTGGGAAATTTTTTTACTCCTACCCGAGCTAGGTGGAAGAAAGTTCTTCTTGTTGTATACGTGACATACTACTATTGGTTGAAACACGCTATTAATTACGGATTGTCACCCCTGTAATAAATTGTGGCAGCCCCGTAATTATAATGATGGTACGAGCCAATATTGATATGTCACGTATGTAGAACTTTCCTTCTCTCTAAATTGGAGCAAAATTTTGTTCCTTACAGTGTGCACTTCCGAAACCTTGTCCTTGATGGTCTCACGAAATGTAATAGGAAACGTTTTTGAAACACCTAAAAGATTATTACCGTGCAGATTAAATTAGGATATACAAATTGTTCTCAACCAATTACTAGTGCATAAAAAAGCTAGGCGGTAATGTGTTTTTTCAAACATGAGGGATTAACTGCACCCTTTTAACTTTTTTTTTGTATAGATTAAGATAGTTTTGTCATTAACTTAAAATACATAAATATCCATCATTACTCCCTTAAAAAACTATGCTCTTCCCTCTCAACTCACTTCCTAAACTCTTTGAATAAATGCATTTGTAAGAGTAAAAGTGAACTAAAATTACATAAAAGTGGAAAAATGTCATATCATCTAAGACAAAAATATTTTGATATTGTGAAAACATATGATAATTAAACCTAAATCAAGTAATTTAGTGAGAGAGGGCAATTGGAGTCCCAACGTTCGAAAAGAAAGAGTGGGTCCTTAATCTACCAGGCAACAAAAAAACAGAAGTGGAGTACGAGTTAGAATTGAAGAAGATAAGAAAGAAAAACAGCAGAGATTAAGTGGAGATTACAGAATAAGCTTACAGCCATGCTTGGACCATGCATGCATCAATATTATTAACCACTAAATAGATCATCCATAACTCCAGCCACTGTCGTAGATTCCTATCCCTTATAAGCTATTTACCAGCTGACAAAAGAAGCTAGCTTCTGGTTTTATATATATATATATATATATATATATATATATATATATATATATATATATATATATATATATATATATATATATATATATATATATATATATATATTCTATTGTTACCGTTTTCTTAGATCTTTCTATTTCCTGATCAGCGGGCGTGCCCTGCAATTTATCTCTATTTTAAGCTTTTTAAAAAAAAACAAAATAAAGGAGAGAGAAATTTTATTAATAAATAAAAGGCTGAACTCCCATATATGAGAGAGGGCAGCGAAGCCTAAGGGCCGCTTAATACAACAGATTAAAATAAAACACACTAGATCGTGAATGATGAAGATGAATAATGGTTTAGAAGATGAGTGAATTTGTAAAATTTTGAAACTTTGGGGTTTATGGTAGAGTTTACCCGAAGTCACATAAGTGTCATCTTAGCCGAAATAAGCGTCACGATGAAAAATTTAATGTATAGTGAAAAAACTACGGCCAAACATAAAACATTGATGGTAAAAAAAATAGTTTAATTTTCAAAATAGTAGCAAAAATGATGCCCTTTTGGCAAATTTGGTCATTGTAAATTACCCAGAGTTGAATGGGACGACACATGACATGATGACAATATTGTAATTCTTATCTCATACTAGCTGCTCGGAACAACCAAGGGCCGATCGATGGAACCAAAAACGTATAGATAAAGCCGAGGAGATAAATGAATGGTTCCCAGCATATACAGCCAAGCCCTACATTAAACCCTATGCCCGTACGTATGCCTTTAGGCCCAAGTAACAAAAAGTGACCGTTACAAAATTAATTCCATATATATAAATATACCTACCACCTACACCAAATCATACTACGTACGACTGTTTATATTACTAAGTTGAGAGATATGGGGAGTAGTAGTACGACGTCGTCTTCCCAGCTGTGCTTCTTCTTCTTCTTCTTCTTCTTACAGTTCTACCTCACCACTTGCTTCTTTACTGCTACTACTACTAACGCCGCATCCGCCACATTGCTGGCTCCAACCCCACAACCACAACCCAACCATCATCATATCTGGGTTGGACCTGTCGGCCACCGCTTGATAACCGTTGACATTAACGGTTTGGGAGATTTCCAGACCGTCCAAGATGCCGTCAACGCCGTGCCGGAGAACAACAATATGAACGTCGAAATTCGGATTAGCCCCGGATATTACGTGTAATAATCAATTGCTCTTAATTCCCTGCCATGTTACATACATATATTATAAGCTTCAGTACTACATGCATGCATTCATTGGTAGAATTAATTTGTTCTTGTGGCCGGCCTGTTGAGTAGAGAGAAGGTGACGGTGCCGGTGACCAAACCGTACATAACATTGCAAGGGGAAGGAAGAGACATGACGTTCATAGAGTGGCACGACCGAGCCAGTGATCGCGGCGCCGACGGCCAGCAGCTCCGGACCTACCACACCGCCTCCGTAGCAGTTTTCGCCAATTATTTCTCTGCTCGAAACATCAGCTTCAAGGTACATGCATATTATATAGTATAATATAGTACATAAAGTTATATGTATGTATGATGTGACCATGCATGCATGTGCAGAACACGGCACCGGCACCGATGCCGGGGATGCAAGGATGGCAGGCGGCGGCGTTTCGGATATCCGGCGATAAGGCGTATTTCTCGGGGTGTGGATTCTACGGGGCGCAAGACACGCTGTGTGACGACGCCGGCAGGCACTACTTCAAGGAATGTTACATTGAGGGTTCCATCGACTTCATCTTCGGCAATGGTCGCTCCATGTACAAAGTAATTAATTCATTAATTAATTAATTAACCGATCTTAATCTATACTACGTACTATATATAATAATTAATACACCTTAATTTCTTTCGAATTACTCCATTGGTCCCCCAAATATTTTGCCAGTTTTGACTTTTAGTGTTGTATTTTATTCAAATTATTATTAATAGCTTGTTAAAAATTGTATTAATAAAAAGTTAAAACTACAAATTTCTATTTATAATTTGAAAATAAATTTTTATATCAAAGTGTTGAAGAAACAAAAATAGATTTTATGCATAAAAGGAAATGGGTTAAGTTTTGTAGGGCTAAGGGATGCACTATTTCTTCCTTTCCTTCATAAATTTTTATGGGAGTAAATGACACTTATGTGGTTTTGACGCAGATCTAGTTTGGGAAGTTATGCCCTTAGTCGGTCTATCCAAAGTTTTTATGGATGCCCCTTACTTTCATTTTTGATTAAATGTTTCATTTTTTCGTGAAAAGGGCACCCGTGACCGGTGAATTTTTTTTGAAATGGGAGGATAAAAGAGACAAATAAGTGGTGCATTTTTCAAAGCAATTATCCAAAAAAATCTGACAAATGCTTGAAAAGGAAGAGTCTTCGTGTATATCCCACTTTCCATGTCAGGGCTGTCTCCGCTCTAGTAGTAGTGGTGCGTGCCCAACTACTACTATACTGTACAACTAGCTACCCCCGTTCCGTTAATTAAAATTAGAGCACCAAATTTATTAGTAAGTCCCATTATTATGTTCGTGCTGATGATTTGTGCGTGCAGGATTGTGAACTACACTCCATAGCTACAAGGTTTGGGTCCATTGCGGCCCATGACAGGAAGTCTCCTGATGAGAAGACGGGCTTCGCTTTTGTCAACTGTCGAGTAACGGGCACTGGCCCGCTTTACGTGGGTCGGGCCATGGGCCAGTACTCTCGAATCGTCTACTCCTTCACCTACTTCGACAACCTCGTCGCCCACGGCGGCTGGGATGATTGGGACCATGTCAGCAACAAGAACAAGTAACAACACTCCACTCCCTCTTCATCTTCATTCTCCTCCCAACTCTTTCCCTTATTTAATTTGAGATTATGGTGGTAAAAGTTACAAGTTAACAATAATGGTGACTGAAGTGAAAAGAAATAAGACAAGAGAGGACCACCACTAAAGTAATGATCTTTGGTTTCATGTGGCTGGTTGCAGAACTGTGTTTTTTGGAGTTTACAAGTGCTGGGGCCCAGGGGCAGAAGCAGTGAAAGGAGTTTCATGGGCCAGAGAGCTAGATTTTGAATCTGCTCACCCCTTCTTGGTCAAGAGCTTTGTCAATGGCAGGCACTGGATAGCCCCATGGGATGCCTAGTCTAAATGTCTAAGCCCAAACTCAAAGCCTTCAGGCACATTCATTCATTCTAGGTTCATAGTTTCCACTTTTCAGCCTTCACAATTCATTCATTCATTCATTCTGTAATCATTTGCATTATCGCATTATTGTAATCATTTTCAAAGATTCATTCTCAGAAGATTGTTCAGAAACTTCCAAAAACAGAGTAATGAAAGTTCACTTATCCATAATGCAGCAGCTTTTTGAATCCTCCAAAGTACTCGACTCCCATCGATAAACAAGAACAAATACAGCACTTTATTCTATCGATTTATATCACAAGTAAAAAACTGACAATTAGACAACACATCGCAACAAATTTGTGAACTTTTTTTCATATAGTTTTCAGCAAGCAAACGATACAGTCAGATCTTCTGAGCTCCATCTCTTCGTCATCATAAATAACACAACAAATCTAATAATCGGATTTCTCCAAAGACTAACCAATGGGGCAATAGAAAGCTACCTTGTTCCTTTCAAGTGTATTGAGAAGATTGTGTGTAAAATCTGATCAGTTTAAGATAGGGGTCATGATGCCACTCTCTCTCACATTATACAACAATTCTGCTGCGACTCCAGCATCTCCGGAGAACTGCAAAATTCAAGACGATGGTTAGTACATGGTTAAGGTTGAATGTTAATTCCACTCTTAGCAGCAAGATTAAAACATGGAAAGAAACCCTGCAACTACGATAGCAAATGCCAGTTGAACACAGTAACAGCTGTAAACGGTTGAAAGAGGACTTACAGCTGGCCAAGAGTAGATAAATCAAAGTCCGGAGATAGCTCTTGAACAATGTCACTTGGGGGTTGACCGCATTCTTGCATTTTCTGCATGAGATCAACGATCTTGTTGAAGTTGTTGGGATCGGTTTCATAAACTCCATTAAGCTCCTTTATAAGTTCATACTGATGAAAGTAACGGGCATATTCATCCTTGCTCAAACTGCTTTCATGCTCCTTTAACCATTTAGGATATCTTTCTCCAATTTCCTTCATGGGTTCATGAAGGATTTCCTTAGACAGAAGTTGTTGCATCATTGTTTCTACGATAGATTCCATGTCCTGACTCAAGCAAAAAAAAAAAAAACAAAGAAAGAAAGAAAGAAAGAAGAGAAAAAATTGTCAATAATTAATCTTTCAACATACTCTCTCCGTTTTAGAAAAGATAGAAACATTAGACTGGATACAGTGACTAAAGAATCCTAAAAACTTGATAATAGAGTAAAATAAGTATATAGGATAAAAAGGAAAATGTTTCAATTCTACTTGAGCAGAGGGAGTAATACTTTAAGGGAACAAACTATATAATAGAGATTCAGCAGAATTCTAGACTGCTTTTACAGATGATAAACATTTGTCCCAGATTCAGTAGGCTGTGAGCCCGTCTACCGCAGAATGTTTTTATCTGTACCACTTTCTCTCTAGTCAACAGATAGCAACATGGTACACAATTGTAGATTTACATGTTTGTATTCCCTTGTTTTCTAGTTTTTTAGAAAGTTGGGAGATCGCCTGAATGCTGAATGATGCTTTCCTTTTATCTATCCAGATATTACTCCCTCCGTCCCAAGTGGGTTGTCACTTTTAACTTTTTTGTGTAGATTAAGATTGTCTTTGGTCATTAACTCATTTTACATAAACTTCCATCATTACCCTCTTCCAAACCTATTCTAACCCACCCCAACCCACTCCCTAGACTCTTTGAGCGAGTGCATTGCAAGGGCAAAAGTGGACTAAAATAAAACAAAAGTGGAAAAGTGCCACAAAAATACTTTGATGTTGCAACAATCCACTTCGGATGGAGGGAGGAAAAAACATGGTTTCTGCATCCAAAAAAAGAAGTTGTACATACATGCCTTGATTGAAGAGGAGTTGTAGGGGTAAGAGTATTAAATCTCATATTCATAAAGGTATCTATTTTCTGCTGTTATCTACTCAATCTGGATTGAAAGGAATTCTCCACTTCACTCTGGAGTTTCTCATCCATGGAGCTGGCTAGTTAGAAACTGCTCAGATCTTGTGCAGGATAGGAATGGTATAAATATATATGTTTAGTTTTTAACAAATAGTTTGTTCAGCCCTGATTTTGCTGTAAAGCACAGGGTTAGGCTTCTCTTTCTCCTTTTTCTTGGATCAGGTTTTGCTCTGTTAGTTCAGCTCCTGATCTTATTTTGTAAGTGCCGCTGGGCTTATTTAGCAATGAGATTCGGGTGTGTCCTCCTTTATTTATTTATTTTTTTAAAAAAAGAAAGAGGAATTGAAGAAAAATGGAGAGAATTTCCCCCAATGAAACAGGCCAAAAAATTGCACTCCTAAAATCCTCCTGATGGTTCCTAAACAGACTGATTAAGAATTATAGCATCTGAATCAGTGTAAATAGTGATGCACCAAGGGGAAATAAGAATAAAAACAGACAGAATCTTTCAGGCCTTGTTGTCTATTATTCAAAGAAGCCTTGTTGTTAACATGCAGAACACTATCAACAGTCTTTCAACTAGTAAAGTCACTACACAAATACCTAATCTAACAAATGGTATCAACAATGAAAATAGGTTCCAAACACTCATCCATCAAGCCTTATTTTGATAAACAATGTTACCTCATTCCTTACAGAGAACGCAAACCCAGTGTGATAAAACCTTATGGTAGGAGAATGGTGCATGGAATAAACCCTACTAAAACAAGCAACAACGACCTTTTTCAAACAACAAAAAAATTTGGACTGGACAACAAGCACAACTCCACAAGCAAGCTAGCTTTAACATCTCTGCTACATTTAATTTTTGTTTCCAATCAGGTGCAACTTCAATTGGTGCATGATAAAAAATTTCAGCCTTATGTCCACTATTGTTGGACTGCTTTAATTCGAAACGTACAACCTATGAAAACTGAGAACAGAATATAGCTGCTAAGATCACACTTCATTTTGTCTGCGTGCAACCGCTTCGCAAGATATAAACAGCAACGGAAATGTGGTTCTGCTCACTATATTGCTTCACATGATCCATATAATTAGCAATCTAACTCTAACCCCTTTTCTTTGTAACCCACAAACAGTGTGCTGTACAAATATTGTTACAAGGTTTCTTCTTTTTCATGTGCAAATAACATTTACGTTTACCCCTCTCTGAGCATAGAAAATACTAAACAAGAGGTAAAAGTAGTAGCATCCAGTCAAAAAATGCTCATAACAATTTTTGATCTGCAATTAGTACTACTATTATTAAAATTGGTTCAAAATAACTTTCCGGATAGAGAACTAACGTTCACTTAATACTGAATCACCAAATTACTAATCTGCATATTGTTCTCAAATGAATGCATCACAAGGAAATTCAATCCTATGTGATGCAGATAATGTTTAAATCAATGATAAAAAACGCTAGTAGAGGAACATCGAAACAGCTACCACAGGAAATGGCGTCCAGATTCAGGTGTAGATGTGATAGGCATGCAGTATAAGATAAAGATGATTTGAGAGACAAATCAGTTGGACGAAATGTACCTGAGAGCCTGCTAGCTGCTCAAATTGCTTGACCAAATCTTCCATCATTGCATCATTACTAAGATCATGTCCACTGGGTTTTGACATTGATTCCAATCCCTTGACAGTCTCTCTGGTCTGTTCTCTGAGCTTATCAAGAGCCTCCGTTACATGGGAGTCTTTAGACACCTTTTGCTTGCCCTTTTTCTTGCTCTTCAAGTCAGGTAATCCCATTCCCAATCCTTGAACCCCACTTGGCAAGCAACCAGATTCTTGCCGTTTCTTTTCACCATGTTCTTCTGCGACCCTACCACCATAGACATGTTTGACACTTTACACAAACCCGAAAGCGGAGCAACTTACAGAAAGCAAAAGTAACAAACTTTGGCTCAACCCCGCTTAGAGGAAACAATGAAAAACAAGTAACAGGCAATTTCACTTCAACATCAATGGCTGCTCAGGTAATGAGTGAGCCCAAATTTCCAAAGACGGCGAGACTGACCTCTGAGGCTCCTGAGAGAGGTTGATATTCTGGAAATCATCCAAAGCACCTGGAGAAGTGCTGAATCCTCAGGATTATCACGATACAACAGGCTTTTTTTATAAAAAAAAAAAGATAGGAAAATTCATTAGAAAATTGGATAATTCTTCAAACAACAGAAGACTTACTGTCCAGAAGTTGGTCCAAATCATCGGAGTGGTCGGCCATACTTGCAGATTCCTCTGTTCTCAAACGATTTCTTCTCGATTAATAGTGCGGGGAAATTTTGGATTTCTCTCTGGGGTTTAGCTCTGGGAAGTACACCGAGATCGGTGTCTGGGAGCAGGGAAGGACTGAAGACAAGAGTTATCTGGCGGTGCACACAAAAAAAGGTCGCTTGGAATTTGATCAATATCCAACGGTGTAAAAAATTGCTTAATTTATTTGACAAACTCTTGCGTCCAAAAAAAAACTCATACATCCATTTATTTGGAATTAAATCATCAACTTAAACTACTCATCAAAAAATAAAAAATAAAAATCATCAACTTAAACTAAAGATTTTTTTTATAGAGACTTAAACTAAAGACTTAAATTCATTTTAATCAAATATATATTGTTACAATTAATCTTAAAATTGAATAAATTCACTCGAAATTGAGTTCTAAAATTCTAATCATATAAATGAATTAATCCATAGAATCTTTCCGCTTGAGAAAATATTAGCTTAATCCAACAAATTAAGTTATTTTAGTGATCATAAATTTAATTTTTTAATATAAATTAAGCAAATTTATTATTTTCAAATGTATATTTATAACAGTTTAAGATAAATTACTAAATTACAAAAGAAAAACCAGTTACTGATAAAATACTTCATGCTCGTGATTACAAAAATAAAATTGGCACTATTTATAGTTTTGAAAAAAATAGAAAAATATATTTATAAAATTTATACTTTAAATTATGATATACATGTAATTAATTCAACTTTAAATATGTCAAATCATTCATGAAAATAAATCATAAATTAAATACATCGAAACAACAAAACAGACCATGCAATCTTTCAGGGACGGGTTTTTAAAAAATACAAAAAAAAATATTTATAAAATTTAGATTTTAAATTATGATACACATAAGAAATATTTAACTTTCAGTGTCTAAACATTCATAGAAAAACCATAGATTAATATTGTGAAACTATTAAAACAAATGGTTCTACCACCTAAAGTTTTATAATATTCTACATTAACATTAATATTTAACTTTCAATGTCTAAACATTCATAGAAAAATCATATATTAATATTAATATTCTACACTAACAAGGTTGTACCACCTCACTATAAATGATCTCACTTTTCTATTTTTTATACATTTTTTATCGGTTTATTTCTAACTCTCTAATTTTGTTTAATCCATATGTACCCTTAAAGTTTCTAGCTTATATAGTCTAAATAAAAAGAAATATATGTCATGAATAATTAAATATTTATATTCCTTTTTCTTGCATTTCACTCCTTTTTAATTTAATCTCATATTTTTAGTTTCACATTTTTATCGCATTTAAACTAATTTTTCCATTTTTTTAATATTTAAATTCTTATTTCCATTTAGTTTAGTTTTAACTTTGCTACAACATCATGCATAGAGAACTAACTATAGTACAATTATGAAAACTCATGTCTTTTGTTTTGCTTTTATTTGTTGAATGAAATTTTTTATATTTTTTTAAATATTAGTGATTTAAATGAAAATGAATGGCATGCAAAGATTGATAATTTTACAATGAATATAATTTTAAAAACCATACTATCTATTTTTCCCTTTTAACCCTTCTTCATTTGTAGTCATTTTGCCATTTCCTTTTTTTCCTACTATGTTTATTCAATAATCTAACGGGGTTTATTCAATAATCTAACCCGCTTATTATTTCCCATTCATATAATTTGTCTTTTATTCATCTAAATGGTGCGAATGAAAATAAATTATATACATTGATTAATAATTAAAAATTATATTAGAGTACGTTAAAATGTGAAAAGTCTTAAGCCTACGTTTGTTCTTTTACCTAATTAGTTTTTAATTTTTCATGTATTTCATGAAATTGCACCATCATTCATGACCAATTATAACTTTACACAATTAATGAAAAACACTTTGGGCTCATTTGGTTGCAGAGATACAAAAAATAGTGGGATTATATTGGATGATTAAGATGAGATAGAATGAGATTATTTATGATAATATTGGATGAGATTATTTATGATAGGATTAGATGGGATTATATCAAATAGGTTTGTCATATTTTCAATTTTCTTTTTTTGTCTCATCCCTCCTTATCACTTGGTGGGTAATTGATTATTTAGTCCCACTCTTGTGGAATAAATGTGTTAAAATGGATAATGTTTATCCCATTCTTGCACGCACCAAACAATGGATGAAAGAGGAAAACGGGATAATAAATCTCTCCTTATCTCTGCAACCAAACATACCATTTGGTTAAAAAGTATTCATCGATTATGCGGATTTATTTTGATTTGGTACAAATATTTTATTGATTTAAATTGTTGAAAGAACTAACTTTTGCATTTAAATTTTATTTTTCCCCCTTTACACATTAATCAATGAAATTTTAAACTAATAATTAAATGGGAAAAGTTTTAGGCCTTATGTCGTTTTTTAGGTGTTATCATTATTTACACTCTCATTTATTTCATGAAATTATAGTTTCATCTACAATCAAAATTTGCTTGTCTTTACAACTTTATTGAAATTTTATAAATTTTGCAATCTATAAACTAAATCAAACCTTGTTTGTAAATATTTACTCATACTCTAAATCTCTAGGACGTAAATGTCAATATTACAAAGGTGTAGAACTAAGTAGCATCCATCTCGGAAAAATAAAGGCCTGACTTTGAGAAGTTAGAACGAACTACTATATGAGACCAATCCCCTGAACCAAACTACAGAATAGATGTAAGAATGGCGGCTGTCGCTTCTCTCGCGCCAGCCTCATATCTCCGTTTCAACTCCTCCTCAACTCGTCGTCTCCTCTCTCTCCTCCCGAAAGAAGTCAGCACTCTTCGGGGTCTCCCGCGACATCCTTTCAAGTTGGCGCCGCTTTATCCCTCTGTTTCTCAACGGCGATGCTTCTGCTCTGTGATATCCGCGGCTCTCCGCTCCGGGGAACGGACGACAGCAGACCTTCCTGAGAAGATTTGGGGTGAAATGGGTAGTGAAAAAGTTGGGAAATTCAGGAAGAAGCTGAAGATTGCGGACATTAAAGGAGGGCCTGATGAAGGGTTGAGTCGGATAGGGCAGACTCTGGTGGTTACGGGTTGGGTTCGTACCATTCGTGTCCAGAGCAGCGTTACTTTCATCGAGGTGAAGTTTTGATTTTGTTTTTATTGTTCTACGTTTCACTGTTTGTTGTAAGCAAGTTCCAGCAGTGAATGTGGTGTATACTGGAAGCCTTTTTTGTCTGGGTGCGCAGCCATTGGCTCTTTGGATAGTTGTATTTAGATATGCACGTGTCCTTTTTATAGGTAAATGATGGCTCATGCCTTTCAAACATGCAATGTGTCATGAACTCGGATGCTGAAGGCTATGATCAGGTATTGCTCTGTACTGGCTTCTGGCTTTTATGGCAACTCTTATTTGGACCATGCTTGTAGCCAGGCTAATCGTCCATTACACAGCATATTTCAGTGAGCATTCTCCTCCATATTAACTCAACTGCAATTTATTGAGTTAATTCTCTTAACTAAAATTACTACCAAGGAATTGCTTTGTTCTAGTGATTTGTTATAGTGCTTTACATTATGTGTGGCTTCTTTCTTTCTTTTTTATCACATAGGTAGAATCTGGCTTGATAGCTACTGGGGCGTCTGTATATGTGCAAGGGGTTATTATGAACAGTCAAGGATCAAAGCAAAAGGTGGAACTGAAGGTTGAAAAACTTCTGTTGGTATGTCGAAATTTTCTCTCATTATCTTTTGCATGCCCACCCTACAAATTGGGACCCACATTTTTAGGACGATGATGGACTGTTAAGTGTTCAGATTTTCTTTGGTGTTCTGGTCTGAGTGAGGAATAAACTTCTTAATTAGCCAACTTCAGGTTTTCTTATCCAATAGACTGGATGATAATTTGGGATTTGATGGTATTATGGAGAGTTTTCTCTTGTTGAGGTCTCTGCTGGTAATTTCCGTGCCAAATATTGGTTTTTTATTTGTCCTCTTTGGTTTGTTAATGTTGTGTAATATATTCTTCAAGGGCTTTGCGTTGTCAAGGTTTGCAGGCTTTCTGCTACGAGTTTAACTTTATCTTTAGAAGCTGCACATGTCTTGGTTGTGGTTCTAGTGGCGCACCTTGTTTACTTAAAGCTAGCCTGATTCCATCACGAATTGTTGGCTTGGTACTTGGTAGCAATATTTTCCCAGGTTTGTTCGATTGTTTGAATACTCAGTTTAGCTTTGTCTTTTTCTTCTCCAATAGGTTGGAAAATGTGATTCGTCATATCCAATTCAAAAGAAAAGAGCGAGCCGAGAATATTTGAGGACTAAAGCACATCTACGTCCAAGGACAAACACATTTGGTGCAGTAAGATTATAATCTTGTTGGTGATTGTTTGTCATATCCATTCCAACAATTGGCTCTTTCTGCAAAACGTTGATTTACGGTTTAGATTAATGCATATGGCTTATCTTAGCGGAAAAACTCCCTATGTTTTTACGAGGAATCTTTCTTGTCTCATCTTCCTAATTGTATATTCTCATTGCTTTTTTTTCCCTCAATGGAGCTTTCATACCATTTATTCTTAATGTTCTTTGCACTTCATATAATACTTTATAAATAAATTCTCTTTGAAAAAATATAAATAAATGCAAGGATTTCTCTAATCAAGTGTATTCAAAGCTTTTCAGATGCATCCACAGTATCTTAATTATATGTTCTGAATCCGTATGATGTGTTTTTTAGTAATGGTGTTATATTGCGTAGGTCGCAAGGGTCAGGAATGCTTTGGCTTATGCTACACATAAGTTCTTTCAAGACAATGGGTTTGTTTGGATATCCAGTCCTATCATTACAGCTTCAGACTGTGAAGGAGCTGGCGAACAGTTCTGTGTTACTACTTTGGTATGAACTATTACTTAAATTTTTTGAGTTGTGTGGGGGGTTTTCTTAATGTTTCTTTTAGTAACCGGAAGATGAATAATGTTTATGAAGTACAGATATTGTCGTTAAGTATGAAGGAATGTGTAAAGGGACCATGTACAGAATTAACTGGAGTATAAGTTCAAAAGACTGGTCACTATCAGAAAGCATCATTCTCAAAGAGCCTCAATATGTTCTCCACTTTATCTCCCATAATAACTCCAAACATTGATAGAACTTAGCATATCTACCTTTGTAATTGGTATATATATATCACCACAGAGAATCATTGTAGACAGAAGCCATAGCTTTTATGACGTACATCTGATTCTCTATACATCTCCAACTATTTGTTAACGTTTTCCTCCATTTTTAGATACCAAACTCCAGTGAACCTGCTTGTTCTCCTGTAGATTCAATTCCAAAAACAAAGGATGGACGAATTGATTGGTCTCAAGTAAGTTTCAATATGCTGCTGATGTGTTTTGTTGTATTTTTCCACAGACTGCTCAGATATATATTTTTTTGTTAGTACTTTCATTTTGATACATACTGGGACCTTCAAAAGATGCAATTGACTTTTAACAGATTAATTATGCTTACCATGACAATGTCATAGAACTTTCTTTGAGTAATCATACATGTAACAGCCAGCAGTTTTGTTCTTATGTGTGATTCAGTTTAGTCTGTCTGTCTGTTTTGACAAAAGCAGTATGCTTGCATCTTCCCCGTAAGAGGTTGTCAAACTTCATTTGTTATGTATGGGAGAATGCATCTATCATTAGTTGAAATTTAAAATATAGGCCAATGGCTTGCCACTGAATTTGATCACATTATCACAGCCAAATCCATTTGTTTTTGCTGTTTTACAGTATTTAATCTATAAATTTGATAGAATATTAATCTCATCCATCATAGTATAGTAGCAAAGTTCTCTTGGTCTAAAAAAGTTCATAACCAGTCATTTCTGTGCTTAATTACCATATCAGTGTTTTGCAATTGTAGAAGTAAAAACGTTTTTCCTCTTATGATTTATTTTCTTATATGTTTAGACATTTAAAGTTAAATAATTCATGTTCATATCATAATTTGCAACATACCATTTATAAATACATTTCGAGCAGAGAATTCTAACACATCAAGGCACTTAGCAGAGTTTTGGGTAAGCATTCAATCCTTGACTTCTGCAAATTCTAAAACCCGGTGGAGATCTCGCCACCTGCTTGTTGCACCTAGCTCCTGTTTTTTTGAGGTCTTGGTGGGTCATGAGAATTTATTAATGTCGCATTTTAAAATCCTCATCTGCAGATGATTGAACCAGAGCTTGCATTTTCTGATCTTGATGATGACATGTCCTGTGCAACCGCATATCTCCAGTATGTAGTATGTTACTTTCCACATCTTTTTCAAATTCAAACTTTAGCTATTCCAATTGTTCCAGATACATGGATGTGTGATAATTTACCATTCCTCTTGAATTTGGAATGCAGGTTAGGCATGTACTAGACAATTGCAAGGAAGACATGGATTTCTTCAATACTTGGTTTGAGAAAGGGATCATTGATCGACTGACTGTATGAACACATGGAACTTACTGTTCTCTATATTTTTCAATTGTATTAGTTGTGCGCATGCATCTTCAGGAAAACAATAATGATACCTTTATTCTTATATGCTCGCTTCCCTTTGATTAACAGGATGTTGCTGAGAAAGACTTTGTGCAGCTGACTTATACTGATGCAATAGAACTTCTCCTAAAAGCAAATAAGAAGTTTGAATTCCCGGTATTGCATGTGAAATCTGCTCATTCATCAGCATGCTGCACTTAATTTAAACTACATTGGGGTCACCGGTTTGAAGTTTACCGTATCAATTCTGTTTAAAATTAACGTGTAAAGTGCACCCATGATCCTATAGCTTTAATTCTCGTCCTATCTTAGTCCCGTTTTAAGTTTTTGTACCAATAAAATCCCATATTTAAGTTTTTTCTGCATTCATGGTTCTATTCCGTTAAACACCAATCAAGTGTAATAGATCTTAGCGAAATATGATAATTTTAGCCACTGAAATTTATTTGAAAATCTATTTGCGCCCTAAATTTTAAACTTAACAATTTAATCACCCTAAACAATTATAAACTTAACAATTGAACCCAAAAGTTTTTAAACTTCACATAAAACCAACACACCGACCGCCGCCGGAAAATCCGGAATAGAGAAAGAACTTCACTGGAGCGTAGATCGGGGCATAGGGCTGCCGGATCGCGGCCAGAGGTCCGGGGGTGGTACGGTGGGTGTGTTGGTTTTATGTGAAGTTTGAAAACTTTTGGGTTCAATTGTTAAGTTTATAATTGTTTGAGTTGATTAAATTGTTAAGTTTAAAACTTAGGGTGCAAATAGATTTTTCAAATAAATTTCAGTGGCTAAAATTATCATTTTTCGCGAAGATCCGTTAAACTTAACTGGTGTTTAACGGAATAGGACCACGAATGCATAAAAAACTTAAAAATGAGACTTTATTGGTACAAAAACTTAAAACAGGACTAAGATAGGACGAGATTAAAGTTATAGGACCATGAGTGCACTTTACCCTAAAAGTAACACTACTAGTTCGTGTGAAAAGACTTTTTTGTTCGATCATTCTTGCCCTGACGCTTGACATAATCATAACCTGTTCTAACCTAGTAGTTTTTCAAAGTTAAGATGATATATTATGGGTAAAATAATGTTCTGTGCATTTAAACGTTTTTATCGGTTTTGCTAGTACATATTGGTAAGATGTTGATTTTAATGGCATTTTAGGTTGTTGCAGGTTAAATGGGGGTGTGACTTGCAAAGTGAACATGAACGCTACATAACAGAAGTGGCATATAATGGTTGCCCTGTTATAATTAGAGACTATCCAAAGGCATTGGATCTCTCTCTCTCTCTCTCTCTCTATGCTTTTCAGGCCTTGAAGAGTAGTTCTTCCGCTGTTATTTTAAACCATTTAAAATATGACAGGAAATAAAGGCATTCTATATGCGGCAAAATGATGATGGAAAGACTGTTGCAGCGATGGATGTGTTGGTACCTCGGGTAATAGGATAAATCTTCAATCGATATATTGATGTTAATGCAGTTCAGTCATTAATTCTTCAATCCACATGTTGATGTTGCAGCGGTGGATATGTTGAATTGTATCGTGGTATTGGTATTATCTTTTACTGCATTTTTGTTTGTTTAACATTTGCATCTGTGTTGGAGATGATTAGGTTGGTGAACTTATTGGTGGAAGTCAGAGAGAAGAGAGGATCAATTATCTAGAAGGCCGACTAGATGAGTTGGAGCTAAATAAGGATAGCTATTGGTGGTACCTTGATTTGCGCCGTTATGGTACAGGTAACTTAATAGTAGTAGGGAGTAGTAATATTTATCTGTCATGAAGAGAATAACTAGCGAGTACTATGTAGCTAAGATTGTGAGTAGATAGTTTTGATTTTGTTATTATTGTTTGTGGCTGCAGTTCCTCATGCGGGGTTTGGGCTGGGATTTGAAAGATTGGTGCAGTTTGCTACCGGGATAGACAACATAAGAGATGCAATACCTTTTCCCAGGACTCCAGGTTCAGCTGAATTCTAGTCCTCAATGAATTCTTTCACTACCACAGTGTTTTGGATGGCGAGACAAAGCTCTTTTGCTTCAATCAACTCTGATGATTTTATGTACTCCATTGCATTTCAATTTTTGGTCGGAACAATGGTTGTAGTTTCCAAAGATGAAATAAATTTATTTAGTGGAAAATATCGATAATGATTCGGCGATCCTCTTTATCCAATGCAAGTTGGCCATCAGAATTGTTGCTTGCAATGCCAACGACAAATTAAACTCACGTTGTCGCGCTAACTGGTATACAATCTGCAGCTCTTAACAAATCAAAAAATTAACCTGTACAGATAATTTCAGTCCTGGCTTCAGTGAATTTTTCTAGTGACAAAAGCCTGATTCCTTTGAATCGTGCCTGCAGCACCCAAAACCTACAATACAAATAACCTACAGTACATCATCTAGATAAGTCGTCAGATCCATTTTCTCCTTCCAGAAGAGAGTATCTCTATGCTTACCTGCCCCGGATGCCGACTCGACTTAAACTGTAAACCCGATACATTACTGGGGCAGAAGTCCAGCCATGTGTTGGACTCAGCAGACAAAATTTCATATTTACATCTTCAAACATGGTCAAAGTTCTACCTCGTGCAACTCATCCCCAAAAGTTCCGATACCGACTGGACTAGGCATAAACGGCGGTGGGGACACCATGGTTGCTCCGGTAGGTGATTTTATTTGATTGAATTTTGGTGGCGTTGATGAATTACTGAAGCTTCCACTCCAGGAGGCTACCCTGCGTGAGTTAGAAGCTGAGACGGAGAGACCATCCATCATATTCTCCTTCCTTTCAATATTGTCCATGCTCGCATACCTAGGCATCGTCGTTGATGGTTGTGGGGCTGACAGGGAGGCATCATACGGTACAGATGTTGATGGAGGCTCACCAGTCACATTTTCTCGTTGTTCGCTTTCTACAACCGCTGTAGTCTGTTCTGTTGTTGGAACAGGGGTGGGGACAAAGAACTTCGCATTTGTTGCCATAGCTGCAGGTTTGACAGCAGAGGACTGTAAAAAGTTCACTTGATTTCCACCGCCTTGGTTGAAAGTATCCACGTACCTGGTAGTAAGGAGTAAACGGACAAGATAAGAAAAATGACAACTAGTATGGGGAGCGAGTATAACAAATGAGCAAGCCCAATAACAACCCTTCTATGACTACATCTTTCATTGCCTATAAACAGTAGTGCTTTCTCCATCTTCAATTAATGTATACATTTGACTTTACTGTTTCAAGTTTCAATATTTGACTTAAATATTTACTAAGATAAATAGTGAAAAAAATTCATAAAAAATATATTTAGAAAACTTATACTTCAAATTATCATATGGATAAAAATGATTGAACTTAAAATACCTAAATACTCATGAAAGAAAATGATAGATTAAATACCGTGAAACAGTGAAAACAAATGTATGTACTTTTTGAGGACGGAGTATAATATAATCCTGCTGACAAGAACTGTAAAACCTGGAATGCTATCATTCCAATTAGTGCAGAAATACAATCTCCACCCTAGAGGTCACCTTCTACTTCTGTAAAAATTATAGATGATGTATCACATAAGCGTATTAAGTATGTTTCTTCATTTCTACCCTTCAATACATAACAAAAGTACAGCAAAGGCCATTCATCGGGTTTTTACTTAACAGGGAGGATAACATTCGGGAGATGAATGAAAATGGAAAAGTGATTCATATTTTCAAGCAAAAAAACTCAACCATGGGAAATGTTAAACGAAATTTCTTTTCACTTTCCAGTTCTAAACATTCTGGCCACACTTGTGCACAAGAACATCTCGCCAATAATTATCAGAAAATGCATCACCACCAAAATTTAAACATGCAAATGAATGATAGCTTCAAATACCTTGATCGAACACCAATGCGTCCCCGAGCTGAAAATTGATTATTGCTATTTGGAATAGGTGGGATTCCAGAAGCATGGTCTACAGGAGAAGAATGTTTAAACTTGGGGCTCCCATTCGTGGGAGGGCTCCAGCTGTTTGAAGCAGGTTTTAGATTGTAGTCCTGTGTTCCATTTTGAAATGCAGCAGTTGTGGGAGGCGGTGCCAGAGCTCCTTCTTCCGCAGGGGGTTCAGCACCTTCTTCGACCCATCTCTTAAGCTTTTCATCGTAGTAAAATTTATTCTTCTCACCCAGTTTAGCCTTCAATTGTTCAATAAAGTAACATCTCAATATTGATAGAAACCAAGGAGTGCATCTTTCAAAGTATAAATAAAAATAACACTCGAACAAATAATTCAGAGGATAACCTGTTTATCTTGGCGAGGCCTTAAGACAAGCCCCACAGTTTTTTGTATGAGTTGGGATCCAAACCCAAAACGAGAAAATCGAGAACCCCCTCCAGCAGTAGAGGCTTTCCCTTGAGAAGCAGATGGGGCTGCTTCCTTTCCATCAACCTGATCCAAAAATAACCAGAATATAGCTTAAATATATGATACCTCCAAGCGTAAAAAGCTATTTCTATCTTGTTTTCCAACTTGAGGAGAAAAGTATGCACCTGTCTAGGTGTTCTTCCAAAGTCTGGTTCTGAAACACTTCTGTTATGCATTGTCATTCGGCTCCCATCAGCTGCCCATTCGCTCATGGGCTCCATAGAAGCAGAAGGCATTAAAGATGACATGGCCATAGTTGATTGACTACCAGATACCTTAGGACCAGCTTGCTGCTGATAATTATCACTAACTAGGGTGATTCCAGGTGAGAATGATTGCACAGGTGGTGGTGGCGGCCCACCAACAACGAGATGTGCAGTGCTATCAATTAAGTTGCGCAGTTTACTAACTAATTTGCCTGGAGCCAAATTTGCAGCATATCCACTCTGCAACAAAGAATACACTCCTCTAAAACCACGAAAGGCCATATTTCATGAGAGAGAGAGAGAGAGAGAGAGAGAGAGAGAGAGACCTGCTGGTGAACTTTAACTCTGTCCTCGAGCAATAAAACACTTTGTCTCCATGTCTCCACCTCAGGTGCTCGGCCAGTTTTCAGGGACTTTAGGACTGCTTGACAGTACCTGAACATACTCAATAGTTTTAAGTAATGAATTACGTTTTGATGACAACAAAGGAAGATTGTAGACTTACTTCAATGATTCTGACACCTTGCCAACTTCAGCAAGCATGTGAGCATATACAATCTTGTATGACTGAAATGGCAACAGGATGAACTGAGAGTTTCCAAGCAGCTTTGAGTATTCATACAATTCAGTTCTCTGTCAAAGGATAAAAAAAATTATTCAAGGTAAATGCATTACGGGCAATTATCATAATTTTCTTACTTCTATTTTTATGCGGTACGCAATAAAAACAAGATACACCTAAACAGCACATTGACAAACAGAAACTCAGCAATAGAGAAGTAGAAAGGTAAAAAATGAATTCTTTTATCTAGGATAAAGGATTCAATAATAAAGATTCCTCACAACCAATGGGAGAAGTGAACCAAAGCAAAATTAACTGTTGAACTAAATAAAAGAATCATACATACAACTTAAAGTTGCAAAATACTTAAATACTAAAAGAACACCTGAATAGCCTCTGGGCTTGCATATGTTCGGGGAAACTTCCAGTGATCGGCTCCAATAAGACAGAGTCTTGCACTATCTGAGTATGACTCAAAATTTGTTTCCGCAATTAAATAACAGATGTGCGCAGCAGTTATCTGAATAAAAAAATAATAAGATAAAGAAGAGGTTTCCATCAGAAGAAAACAAGTTATAATTACCCATAAATACCTCGCTTCTCTCCCTCCATAGGCAATCGCCAAGGTGGAGAATTACAAGCTCGTCATCTTTGGTTCTATTTGCAGAGATAACAGCCAAATTCTCCTCCCAATCATCAAGCATGAAGTTGGTTCCAAGCTGGTAAATTAAGGACAAAGTGAGAGAATATAAAGGGGACCAAAGAGCTTCCTTGAAAATGCATATAGTATTGAACCTTAAAGATAAACATGATATCAGGAAAAAGAATAAAGCACGGGTAAATTGATGGTGATTAGAACTAAATAACAATACAACAGTATTTTTACATTTGTTCTGAGAACTATGAATTTATTGTAGGACACAGTGGAAGGCACGATGAATTGCCATATAACACTCGAAGATTCTATTTTATTATTACTATTCTGAAAAATAAACTTTTTATTCCATCTGGAGATGCCAATTCGAGAACAATGATGCAGAGAATATAAAGTGAATTCTGAAATCATATTTAGAAATAAAATCTGTCTTCTCAGCTATATGACCTTACTGTATGCATTTTTGTATTACTCCCTTTATCCCCAAATAATTGCCCCATCTTCCTTTTAAAGAAAGTCTTCAAATAATTGCCCCATTTCCTCTTTATAAAAACTATACCAACTGATTTTACTTTTTACCCTCACTCTTCTTTTCAAGGCTCTCTCTCTCTCTCTCTCACGCACATCCACCTTACCATTTTATCCTCACCTTTGAGTTTCCCCTTAATTTCCGTGCCTAGGGAAATGGTGCAATTAATTAGGGACAGAGAGAGTACAAAGTTACCTGTGCAGGCTGGGAAAGTGCATTCACATTGTTGTTTGTGTTCACTGTGGAAAAAACTTCAGCGGGTTGACCAGCAATTAACAGGCACAATGTCCGAAGCGGTGATCCAGCCACTAGCTGACGAAGTGCCATTTGTTTCACAGTATCAAGATAGAACTGAGTCAAAACAAGACAAGATCCCAAAACCCCACAATGGGGATGGAGATCCAAGTTTTAGTTTGAACTGCTTCACAAGGATTAAACAACACAGAAAAAGCACAGCTCCTGCAATGAAACACAAAGAAACCTGATCACCAAGCTGAGATGCAAGAACCAGAGCAGGTCCCCACAATTGACCTCCTTGAGCACACTGCAGAGCTTCTATTTTTCTGCCAGAAACCAAAAGATTTTGCACCTCCGATGCAGTTGCCTGGAACAGTATGAAAACACATAGATAACACATAAACAATACGGGGTATAACTGTTGATGCTATAACCAAAGTTTGCATAGCTGCACACCAGAATTTGTCCATCTGAAGGTAACTGCTGCATGCATTGACTAGGTGCACCATAGTGTGAACCATTCTTCTTCACTGATGCAAAAAGTCTAGCCACTGCTGATTCTGGAGTATCATTTTCCTATTAAGAGTACAAAATAAAAAAACGAAAATCATGGCACTACAACCAAGACAGAAGACAAGTCTAAGATATGTTAAAACTAGCAAAAGGTTCATAAGAGCTTTGAACCAAATCAGACTCATGTTCTTTTATTTTTCATTTCAACTAACTAAAAAGAAACTTTATCTTGGTAAGAGAACAACCCAATTAAAAACTTCTTCCATGTACGCAAAGTGTTGGTATTCTATAGGATTACGATCCCATTGTCATTTAGATGCTCTTCTTTACTTAATTAAATACAAGGAAGCTCTGGGAAAGAGTTCAGGACTCCAGTTTTAGGCACTTCATGACAGCAACAAGACATGATCATTAGGCCTACTTTAGCTTTCTCTTCTTTCTCTTTTAATTGGGGTAAATTACTGGCGATTACAGTTACCAAGAACTCTGTTAGACGCTGAAAAACTGCAGAGTTCCCATGTACATCATTCATGAAGATATAACATGCACTATTACCAACTGAAAAAAGTCGGTTCTCCTTCGTTTTTCCCCTTTTCACATAAAGCAAGAAAACAAAATTTACCTTCAATACAGTGTCACCACCAAAAGCAGATCGTAGTTTCCCATAATGCTGACAAGCTATTTTCAGCAGCGAGAAAAGCAATTTCAGAGCTTCCCCTTTACGGTAATCAACATCAGAAGATTCCGAATTTGCAATTCTTTCATCAATCCACCTATTCAAATCTTTACTGCTTACATTCCCACCAGCCAGTGGGCCTGGATATGATTGTTGTGTCAGAGCATGAAAATAATCACAAGTTTTCATTCCAGAAACAGAACCATTAGTCTTTCCAGTGACGACTTCCAACAAATTCAGAACCGAAATAGAACCTTCTACAGAATCCTTCACAAAAAATATAATTAGAAGACATCAGCAGTTAAGAAGGCATGTGAACGACTCAAAATTCATAAGCGACACAAACAATAATCAATAATATAGGTCGCCTAGAAAGACTATATGGAGTTCTAACCTTGCTACTAAAAGATGGACTCTGGAAGGAACTTTGACTTTTCATTACAATCAATTTTCCACCAAATCCAAAAGAAACCAGGGCATGCGCAGGACGCCCAGCTGATGATCTTCCAGTGGTGGAAGCAGAAGGCATTTGCTGAATGTGATGGGACGAATGTTGCACAGATGTTGACTGTTGTCCGCTGTAGAAATCATTACTGAAATGCAATTGTCCATTTCCAGTTGAACTCAATTTATTTAGTTCCTTGTTCAAGTTTTCACTAGGTACAAAGGTTGTCAATCCAGAATATCCATTAGCTTCACAATGAGAAGTTTTACCATCTGATTGAAGTTTATGAAATGAATCAGAAGAATGTCTGTTCACATGATTGTTTAAGATGCCATTGTAATTATTGTAATCCTGAACCCAACTGTCATTTTGGATATGGCTCTCAATGCCTTGCGTGATGTAATTATCAGTCTGTCCATGTTCGCTGAATGCATGCCCATTAGCGTGAGTGTAGTCACCAGCAAATCCATTTTGATTTGACTGCTCATAAGATTGAGCAACTGAATGAACAGATGGTTGATTATAGCTCTCTAACATCTGCCAAGCCCCAGCAATTGTGTCATAATACCAACCTGGATACTGAGGATCAAAAACCATATGTTCTGGATAACCATTATTCACTTGGGGAGCCTGATTCCAACCAACTGTGCTCTGTGTAGTGCCACTCTCTGCAGATGCGGAAATCCCACCAACTGACTGAGCTGTGTGCTGCAAATATGAAACTTCTGTTTTCCCATCCATACCACTTCCCCAGTCACCTGCTGAAACATCAGAACTTGTTTGGTTGCTACCATTGTAACCATTAAGCTGGTACCATTGACCCGTGTTTGCATCAAATTTCCAGCCTGGATACAGCTCCTCCCAATATTGACTGCTACTTGTATCCTGTCTACTCTCACCATCTCCAGCAGATGACCCATAAACGTGACTAGCTTCATTGTTCTGTCCATAATAAGCAGCATGGTGATCAACTCCACTAGTTTCTGCATTATTCTCCACTTTCCCGTGAGAATCGACTCCAAAGTCGTTAAAGAAGTCTGAGTAGGACCCAAATCCATGTCCCCCGTTTTCTGCAGAATCTGCATAGAATGAACTCCAACCAATTTCCTTTGCCCCAGCTGGAGATCCACTAGTGCTGCCAGTACCCAATTTATCACCATCATCATTATTATCTGTAATAATCCCACTGGGCTGCAAGGGTTCCGAGTTATCACTACAGGAGCCACCGGAGCCACCAAAACCGCAATCTGTAACTGCATTCTCAGCAACCACAGCGTTCTCAGCCAAACCACCTTCAAAACTTTTATCAACCGCAGAAGCTACCAAGACTTCCTCGGTCTCAGCACCTGATTCTTCTTCAACAGTCAAATTCTCAAAGGCACGAGCATCATCAGAGTCGTTTCCCTCAACGAGCTTGGCGGTAGCGGTAGATCCCAAGTGATCGTCATTATCATCATTGACCAAATTATCGAAGAAATCCTCATCCGTCTGATCCTCCACCTGAAACGGAGGATTCGAAGCCATTGGCTGAACAACAAAAATCCTACCACGTAATGATCAAAATTTATGGATTAATCTACAAATTCCCCCCACGTTTCCGCGCCCCGATCAAACTATACGTCAAAATCCAAGCTGACACAGTCTGCCAAGACCATGATCCAACAGAGAAATCCACCGAATCGAAAGGAGATCTAGGGTTTCTGAGATCTCCACAGTTCGAAGAGCATGAAATTTGAGGTTAAGAAGAATCCTGAGGAACCGCTGATCCGTCTTCAACTCAAACAACACAATACTTGGCGATGGAAGTGAAACTAGAGATCGAATTAGATGGAGGCAGAAACAGAATCGAAGGCACAAAACTTACAGATTCAAGTAAGACAGAAATTCGGTGAGCCTGAAGTGAGAGAGGGAGAGAGCGATGGGAGAGAACTCCGATTTCGCACCACCAACCCGACAACGGGGGAGGAAGATTGATTACTATTTTGGTTGGCCGGTTTTTTTTTCTTTCTCCCTTTTCTACCTTCTTAAATTTCCTACTCGCATGCACCACTGTTCTGGTTACTTTTACAGTGGTAAATATCGTAGTAAATAAGCCCCTAATGTTTGTGTTTTAGCCCAAAATACCCGTTGTTGCAACAATGTTTTCAAAATAACCACAGTATGTCCTAGGGGTGTTGAATGAATCGGGCCGAGCCGAGCTCGGCTCGAGCTCAAGCTCTAACGAGGCCAAACGAGCCAAGCTTCACGAGCCTCGAGCTCAAGCTCGAGCCGATTCTTTGGCTCGTATAATTAACGAGCCGAGCTCGAACATGAATGGTTCGGCTCGATAGGCTCGCTCGACGAGCCTTATCGAGCCTGGTGTGAAATTACATATATACCTCTGTTTATATATCGAGCCTTATCGAGCCCTTATCGAGCCTTATCGAACCCTTATCGAGCCTTATCAACGAACCTTATCGAGCCTAACGAGCTCGCGAGCTCGTTTGGGGCCGATTCGAATCGAGCTTCACGAACCTTCGAGCCGACCTCGAGCTTGAATTTTCGGGCTCGTTCGAACTCGAGCCGAGCTCGAGCCGAGCCAGAATTTCACGAGCTCGAGCTCGAACCTGCTAGGCTCGGGCTCGGCTCGAACTCACCCCTAGTATGTCCTCTCCTCCCGCTTAGACAGCGGTTAACGGACTAACGGTGGGGTTTACCCAAACAACTATGATGAGCATTTAACTTCATGTGCCAATTTGTTAAGGAAAAATCATGAATTAAAATATTGTCCATATTGCTTTGGAAAAAATTCATGTTATATTCATATATTTCAAAATGTTGCAATTTAACCTCAAATAAAAGTTGGATAAAGTTCTCAAAAGATTGAACTTGACGGTTTAGTTACTCATATCATCATGGGTTTGTTTAGAAGTTTTTTTTTTGTGTGTGTGAATAAAAGTTGTATTTTTATGAGAGGATTTGTTAGAGGAAAGATCAAAGATTATCAAAATAAAGGATTCTGGTTTATAGGGAGAGGCTAGGGAGGACTGGAGGAGTCAAAACTCTTGAACTCCACTAATGTCCTGTCTTTCTGTCAAAGTTAATAGGCCATGATCCATCCATCATCAAACGCTCACTTCACTTGTTTTCTTGAATTTCTTCTTACCTTACTTACTCAGTGTTCTCAGTCTGCTTAACTTTTTGCTGCTAGGTGCAGCAACTTCTAATAAAGTACTAGTACTTCTACTAGCTAGCAAGCAGCAACTTGAGCATAATATAACTACAAAACCCAACAACATACTGTGACTAGTTACTAGTAAAAGACAGAACACAACTCCAAAAGACAAAGTTACAAATTTGATGATGAATCTGGAAATCAAGCTTCTGAGAGGACACTGAAGTACTCATCATCACCATCATCTTCCAATGGTGCAGGCAAGTTTAGATCTACTATTAGATTTTGCCTAAAAATTCTCAGGTTTGAATGAGCGGAGAAGGAGCCAAGCAAGTGAGATCTCTTGTGACCACCAAGTGCTTGTCCCGAACCAAACACTCTGAAACAGAATGGACATTCAAATCTCCTCTCTCTCTCCTCAGTTTCTTTACCATTTTTCCTTGCTTTCTTCACCACCTTAACTTCTTCTTCTCCTTCTTCTTTCCCTGATTCTTCTACTCTGTTTCCTCGAGCGTCCCTCGAGAGCATCATCAAGCAGATGGCCAGAGCTTCCTCCTGCGTAGAGTTGCACTCGGAACTTGCAGAGTCGACTCGGCTAAGTGTCCCGTTCCTGTTCTTGACCTTCGATCGCTGCCGGGTCGGGTTCTTGGACTCCGTCTCGCTCTCTCCATCTTGGACGACGGAGCCGGGATCGGCGGCGAACGAGAACTCCGGATCCGCCAGCTTGAAACTCTTCCTGGGGTTCTCTCTTAGACCGTAATTGCCGGATTTCTCTTCGCCCGAGGAAGTGGACGGCGAGGAGGACGGTGGTGGTGATGACTCGTCGTGCGGCCAAACCTTCCGGCGAGCCGCCGCAGCAGATTTGGGAGGGACTGGCAGGGCAGCTAAATGTCCCTTCATGTGACCACCTAAGGCTCTGCCATTGGAGAAAGTCCTGGAACAGAGCCTGCATTTATGCTTCTCCATTGAAGCAGAGCAAGAGTGAGAGCACAAGAAAAAAGATGTTTCTTTTGAGGCTAAAGGAGCTTAAAAGAGAAGCACTGAGATCTTGGGAACTTGGATGAGTAGGTGACAAGCATTCTACCTCCCAAAAAATATGAAATTGTTGCTTTCTTTTCTTGGTAAAATGATGCAGTACTCATTGAGATGTTGTGAGTTCCATTTCCTTTTCTCTGGTACTACTTGGAAAAAATGTAAAATAAAGAAAGTGTGTGTGACAAGGAGAGGAAGAAGAGGGACATATGTAACATGCAAAATTTGCCCATTTGGGTAAGAAAAAAGCCTTTTCTTTTACAACTTTCTGTGGCTTTGCAGCATTTGCTAGGTAGGCAATTTCTGCTGCTACATCTCTCAGACTCTCTCTCATTCAGATTCAGGCCAAGTGAGTCCTTTCATTATTTCTTTTACCTGTTGCATGTTCAACTTCCCCAACACATGCCACTATTGCTCTTTTTCTCTTCTCCATTTACAATCACTCACCAACTTTATTATTCCTTGAAAATCTATATTTACTCATGTTTCTTCTTCTTTACACCAGCTGGTAGCTAGACAAAATAACATCACTTCAAAACACCTACATTAACCATGCAAAAAATTCTGCTTCACGTCTTCAATAGGGGTTTCAAACTTTGGGTTGTGGAGGTGAATTTTTTGGAATTCACCTCCACAAATTCGGTGATTAACTGTACAAATTCGGACCTCACCGTATTCACGGGAGGTCCGAATATGCACAGTTATTCATGATTCACGAACAACTGTAATCCATCCCACCAGCCCCCCACCCACAGCCCGCCACGTGTCTCTCTGCAGCCCCCCTCCCCTCACGTGTCCCTCTGTTACAAAATACAGAGCCCCTTCCCCACATCTTCCTCTATTTGTAAAAGAAAATATGTTTGAGAGATAGTTGAGAAATGGGTGAATTTTAAAAGTGAATTTTGTAATTTTTTGGTGAATGAATTTTTTTTATCATCATGTTTGAAGCCCCCTAATGAACGTATGTGAATTTTCTATTCCACTTGTACGCTACTAATCATCTTTCACTAAATCCAGTTTATCCAATCTAGTAACATGTAGTTAATTAAAATTTAAGTTAATTGGCACTATTTTTTTCCGAAAACAAAGACCAAATTATGGATTAGTACCCTGAACTTTGATGACTCATTCAAGAAAAGGCCCAAATTGTAACCCGTCCTAACTTGTACCATAAACTATTCAACTCGGTGCAGTTAAGGGCCTCGACTCAGTAACTTTGTTAACAGTGTTAGATTTCTAACGGTTTGATGAACAATTTTTTATTCTTAAATGTTTGGGTCTTAAATGATAAATTAACTAAATTTAGGAACTTCATAATCATTATTAAATAATCGAATACCCCAAGACTATCTTGATTGTTCATAAGAACCCCTTCGTTTTCAA
The DNA here is from genome assembly GCA_024586325.1 of Stellera chamaejasme. Lineage (NCBI taxonomy): Eukaryota > Viridiplantae > Streptophyta > Magnoliopsida > Malvales > Thymelaeaceae > Stellera > Stellera chamaejasme. The sequence goes on along the minus strand of CM044982.1, from coordinate 1,950,563 downwards.
AATTCAAAAAAACAGCATCTTTTCCCACCACCCCTGCTACCCACACCACCACCACCACCCTTTTTGACTATTGCGAGCAGAGTTGCGACCACCTGATGAGATTGAAATGAAATTTCATATCCACCTTTCTGGGTATTGCTCGAAGATGTGGTGGAGAGCCTATATCATCTCTCCTTTCGTTCCCTGCGGTGGATCTATGAGGCCTAGCAAGGAGAAGATCTCAATGGTGGTTACACGATGGAGGGTTCGTCACATATCGCAATAAGGAGTGATGATGTAGAGCTTGTTGTCGTAGGTGAGGGCATTGCCGGCAAGTGTGGTGTGGGTAGTTGACAAAAACGATGTCGGTTGAGGCATTCTTCGATGGTGGAAGAGGAAAAGATGACGAGGAGTTGGCGGATGCCGAGTTTGAAGTCTGGAGGAGAGACATTGCCCACAATTGACTCTGCAAATGTGCTTTGCAGGTACCAATTTTTTTATTAAAAGAGGATAACAAGTCTGTTGTATGGCTGAGCTCTTGCAGAAGCAGCGATAATACGATCGACGGGCAAGTTTCGTCGCAAACAAAGAACAATGGATATCGGCCAGGAAAGCAGGCAGTGTGGTTAAATGCAATGGTTTACGTGTTGTCCCCGTTTTAACAGACTATAAGGCCAGATTATGGATGGATATGGGTGATAAGATCGACCACAAAATCTCCGAGAATTGGATCGGCCAATTGAGATTTTTTCTGGTGTTCATGTGATACTGCCTCTTGGCAAACTCTTCTTGGTGACTGAATCTGTCCTAATTTATTTATCTTGATGGCCTGAGTTTCTGAAACTTTTGAACAATAAACCTCTTTCCTTAAATAAAATTATGAACTGCTAGAACTTAAAAGGTAAAAAAAAAAGAATCGGAAGGTTCGAGCACCAAGTGAATGAATGAGCCAAGGAGATCAAGGTTTTTGTTCAAGAAGGTCATTATAAGATCATAGGAGATTCTTGCAAGAAAGGTTGTGAAGTGTTGATCATCGTGTTTTCCAATGAGGAATGTTGTATAAAAAAGTTCACAAAGATAATTTTGTAATTAAAAGTAAAGGAGAGGGAAATGAGGGGTAATTAGGTAAAATTATTGTTAAAAACTTTCCTTAAAAGGAAATGTGACTAATTTATTGGGACAACCCAAAAAAAATATGGTTACTTTTATGGGATAGAGGGAGTAATTATTTTTCATTTTTATTATTTTGAGGTAAATTTGAAAAGAGTTTAAAGTTAGATGACTAAATATGTAGTTTTCTTTCATTTTTAACTTTAGTCAACAAATAAAAGTTTGGTCAAGGCCCTTAAGTGCACCACTCCAAAAGCTCAGGGTACGAGTTAGGACGAGTTATAATTTAGACCCTTCTTTGAACAAGTCTTCAAAGTTCAGGGTACTAATCCATAACTTGCATCCCAACAAACTCATCCAAGAATTATACTCTAATTATTTCGTGGCAAAGTTCTACCCCATCCTTTGGGAAGTACAAGAAAATGTTGGATGAGAAGGGAAAACTTGCGTTCAATAACAACCATATAGGTGAAAACTTGCATTCGGGAATAATATTTGAGGAAGAGGTGATAGAGGAGCAGCTTCGGATCGTGGAAGAACGGCGGCGTTGAGTAGTAGTTTAATAAAAGAAATGATATTTTTGTTAATTAAACAAATTTGGGTATTAAATGTATCATGTGAAAAGTGTAAGGACGTAAAATGTAATTTATTAACGGGGACCGTTATAGTTAACGGAGCAATCATGAAATTGCACTCAACGTCTGGGTTATGTGATAAATTTAGATCTTTAAAAAAAAGATGGTAAATGTGCACTTTTCAATCTAATTTAGTGGATTTTTTGCACCTAAAACCTATGTAAATAATTGGAGGGTGCATGCATTTTATTTTAGAGTTTTCAAAGGTTCTTTCTTCTCCCAGTCGACGTATCGAAAAGTAGAGACATTAATTAATTTGTATATATTGATTTTAGAAATGTAGAAATAATATTAATACAAGTTCACATATAACCGAATATTCATCTAAAACGAGTAAATACTTTGAAAAAGTATACCCATTTTTTAAATTAAAAAAAACTCATTTTGTGTGGAGAAGAGCTACTTATGTTAAGTCTTGGTATCGAATTTCACATTATTAGCGTGAGGGAATTTATTATTAAAAGCTTCAACCCATTGGAAGAACAATAGCACTGGCAAGTAGTGTAAGAAAATTCCTCAATTTACCCAGGGTAAACTCACCTACATGGTCAATTATAAAGATGACATAAGTGCCTGTAATAAATAGATACACTTAAATACTCACTCAATCAAACAAAAGAAGATTGAAACATTGTCTCATACTAAGATTAAGAAATGTTAAGATTTAAGGTAATACAATAAAACCTTTTTGTTTTCAATGGAGGAATGAAATTGGGTGATAAGGTTGTACAGAGACATGAGAGTAGGCATTTGGAGGAATTGAAGAAGTTGAGTGGCCTTGGCTGGCAGCTGCTTAATGCGATGGTTTGTTTCACAGATCATGACTCAGTCACATGTAAGGAAAAGTATAGGGCTGGTTGAGTTGAGAGGGATTGATTGTAATTTGTATTAGGGTGTGTTTGTGTAATATTTTAATGAAGAAAATTTATATATTTGAATTTTGATATGATGTTTATTAGGAAGAGAAAAAAAAAGTGCATAAAAATGTTGATTTGATAGATTTTGTTTTATGGAAATATCATGCAAAAATGATACTCGTAAACACACGAGAGGTGCCACTGTCCATGGCAGTCCCAAAAGCCATCAATTTTATTAACCGAAAGCATCCAATGAATGGCTGTGGATCCAAATGAGATATTGAGGTAAATTGTAATATTTTATAAGAATTTAATAAGGATGTAATATTAAGTGAAATAAATATATTTTTATGAAATAAATGATAAAGTATATAATTATTATGGGTGAAAAAAATTAGGTCTAAGAATTTTTACATTTTATCATATGAAGTCTAAAACATTAGGGACAAAGCGCAAAATAATAAGAAATAAAAGTAAAATAGAGATTTAGTCTCTTAAACAATTTGAAACACAAATAAATAAAATCACTAAATTATGATGAGGTGATACAATCTCATTAGGTAGGTACTATTTATACAAAAAATTATGTATATGTATAGAGTTTTAAATATAAATACTATACACATTATTACTCTTCGTTAAAATCATCAACACTCAAAGAAGAGGTAAAACCATATCATCAGATTTGAAACTTTGATGACAACATACTACTTTTTAAATAGTTATAAATTGTAATGAAATTTTCTCTCGCACAAAAAAAACGACACTACACTTAACGATGTTTTGAAAATTTAGGGTCTGGGGCTAATGATTTGCTTTTAAAATAGTTAAAGGTAAATACTGGGGTTTGTCTATATATATATATTGAGCGTATTATTCATCAAGAAGAGAATTCACAATAACGTATTTCTTACAAATTTCAAATTCACTTTCAAAATTGCCAATACTTTCGATCTCCATAAAAAGTATTAACTAACACACTTTAAAGCAACCAAAATGAAGAAGAAAAAGTGAAGAAACAAGATGGATGAGTGCGTATTCATCAACTAACCTACCAAATATTTGTGGTCTACTTTCATGAAATAAAAGAGAAAATAAATAATAATGATTGTAGGTAAAAAATCTTTGGCTTAGTTAGAAACTCAGATTTTCAAAATTTCGAGAACCAATATACATAATAATTTCCATAAAAGTAAAAAAAAATCTCACAAATTTCACTTCAATTTTCAAATTTATAAACTTTTCCTCTATAAATAGTAAATGAACACACTTTAAAAGGAAAAAATGCAGAAAAAAATAGATGACGTGACACAACGCATGGTTTCATACTAATTTTTAAAATTACCAATGTTTTTACCATTTTCATACCAATTTTTTTCCTATTAGTAACATAATAAATATAATTTAAAATTTTAAAAAAATTACCAATTTTAAAAATTAACATAATAAATATAATTTAAAAATAAATAATAAATATAATTTAAAAATAAATAATAAATATAATTTTAAAAATATAATTGATGACCACCAATTGATTGTGCACTGTTCATATACTGTTCATCAACAGTAGAATTTGCATAAATAGATATAGAGAGTAATGCGGGTCTGTCTATGTTCACTCACAACACTATACATTTGCTCACCACTATTGTTTAATTTTAGTCAATTTTGAGTGTTCTTTTTCTTAACATTAATTGGAACCACCACATTTTAGTAATGTACTATTGAATTGCTTTCTCAATGTTGACATATAAAAGACAGAACCCACACAACACACCTCTGGACTTCTGAATTCCTTTATGACCATGCACATCTCAGTTGTTATGATCTTGCCCATCTGGTTTGAGTCATTTATTTATGTGATCTGATAGAGTTATTATTTCATCAAATATGGATGATATTTTAATGTTGGATTGTTTTGGAAGAAACAACCAACGCTTGATCATGGCCGTCCGTTTGTTTCAAGAAGCAAACCTTTCACTCCTCAAGATTGACAATGGAGGAGTATCCTCTATTTCCTTGTAATGGTACTTGTACCCTCAAGTTGGCTATCTTTTGCATTTTGTTCATAAGAGGTTAAGGTTGTATACGATACAAGTACTAGTATAATTTAAGAATAATTTTTATTATAATTACCCTTACCTTTTATATTGCATGTGTATAAGAAGAGAAGGAGGACTGTCATGTCATGAGAGCTACTATAACAGAAGGAGAAACAAATGAAAATAGCAATGAGTCATGTTAGATGATAGGAGGAGTACTAAAAAAATTTAAGAGAAAAGATCAATAAAATTTGGACAGAAAGGAGTAGTATTAAGCATGCAATATAAAAGCTATGAAAAGACATATCATCCAAGTTAGGTGGATCGCAACGTTAAGTTTCACCATACATGACATGAGAACAGCCTACTCCAAATTCGTTTAAGCAAGAGCCACATGAAATAAGTACTGTACAACTTGCAGAGATCATACTCTGCATGCATGATTGTGTTGTGCTGAGAGAGAGAGAGAGAGAGAGAGAGTATATTTATTTACAGCAACTTGATTGCACCAAGTGATCTTGATTTGGATGGTAATATATATCATCAACCCAGGAATTAGTGCAATATTCTTAATTCAAGAGAGGCTTCTCCAGATCAACCTCACTGTCAAACAGGTCCTGGAAATCCTCTTTCCCTTTAGCCCATAACACCATGTACAGACCCCCAAACATGACCAACATCCCTCCAAGGCTGCATTGCCAAGTTCAAATCACAGCATAAAATTAGAAGAAAGCACAAAAGCAAATGAAAATCTAACACATGGAACAAATCAATTGTTACTAGCTACATACCTGAGCAGATTAATGGTGTCCCCTAAGGTAAAAACTGAAAGAATGACAGAGAAGACTGTCCCAACAGGATTAAACATGGACACAAGAACTGGCCCTCTTTTCTTTAATGCCCACCCATTGAAGCTCACACATACTCCGTTCACTATGCCTGCCTGTTTCAACAAAAGTTATGTGACATATCATAATCATGACTAAGACTCTGTTCTTCTAGATATCAAATACTATCAGATATTCATTTCTCTCTCTATTTGTCCAGCTTTTCTCTTTCCAGATATCACATACCCAGACCAAAGCATGGAGCCTAAGTTAAATGTAGAAGCATAGTACCCACCTGAAATTTGAACTGCATAACTTAAAGTAAATGGACAGACGTTAAGTGACCTTACCAGCACTGTAAAAGCGATTACGTCTTGAACACTGAGGGGTAGACCAAGCTGGAATCCATGATCTTGAAACAGCAGCACAGAAGTAGACATAAATGCCCCGATCAACGATGTCACGGCACAAATGGATATAGGGGCAGGAAAGTCGGCCAAAGTAACAGCCTGCAAACAAGTCATTAGCATAAATCATACTCATATGTTAAACGGAAGATGAGCATCTGTTGCAATTGTGTTGCCCAAATTACCTGCAAAACTACATTGCAGGATAGAATAAAGACCGCCAAGATGAGAATCAAGCAGCCGATGATCTTTTCCTTGTCAAATATGGTATCTGGCGAGGATGTGAAGAACATAGCCTCTTTTGCTTTTGCAGTGCTTTGCATTAGGCCCATCCCAAGGGCACCTAACACACATAACACTGTGCCAACAATCTTCAGTTTGCTATACAAGCAACTTAGGTTCACTTTCTCTAACCTGCACCAGTATTGCAAATGCATCAGTTACTCACAGCAGAGAGTAGTAGCCAGAAATAGCAAGGAATGTCATTTATCTTTGTTACCTGCATATCCAGGCAATTGAAAATATGAACCCTGGAGCAAGGTTTGGCATGGCGGTTGCTATTGCTGGTGAGGTCATTTTAATTCCCTGGAGGAATAGGATCTGAAACAGAGTTACCCTGAGATTCAAAACACCAAACAGATTTTGTTAATTTGTTAGTCTCCATCAAATCTTTATACTCTTGATTTAACTTTGCTTGTCTCTTTATGTACGCATGTACACAAAATTTAGTCTTTGAACTTCAGTTTTAATCTTCTTGTATTGTAAGACGCTTTGCAATAGTAGCCTTTATAATATAGTATTGTTAGGGTGAAAACACGCTGAGTATCAAGTAAGCAACAGCATAACCAAGTTGGAAGATTGATGCCACTTTAACGATTGGAGGAGCAAAGCGTTTAAAAAATAGGATTTTTCGGGGAATGATTGTGTACTGTTCGGGGAATGATTCGAATGGAGGATTTTTCAAGTAACCCGCAAGATGAATTTTTTATTCTTTTTGTTTGTGATGAAGGGAGAAATAAGAACTTTATTACTACTAATTTTGAACAGGAGATGAATATAAATATAAAATCTTTAATTGATTCGAGGTTTGTTTTGAAAGAAAAACACTGACTCCTCGGAAAGCAAGCAAAGGCCAGCAGAACAAAACAATTTAACTTAATGCATAATAAGTTGTCATAATTAAGTCATACCCTCCTAAGGAAAGCAAGACCAACTGAATCATCAACTTCAAAGTCAGTTGCTGAGGCCATTTGCTCCTGCGAAATCAACAGAAAACACATAAACTAAGAGGCCATGCCATCTCCTCCTGTTCTTAAGAACAATTAAGTAAATTTTCAGATAGAGAAGAGATTTAGCAGTTGATACCTTTCAAAATAGAGAGCAAATGGAGAGAGAATCAGGAAAGAGGCAAAACTGGAGAAGACGGTAATGGCGAGGGGATTAAGGCCAATTGACATAAGATAGCTAACCAAGACAGCATTCCCAGCGATCACCAATTGCACTGCAGCAAGTCCCCCAAAGATTCCCACATCTTCAATCGTCTCTTCCTTCATATCAAACCTCATTTTCAAACAAAAATCCAGCCAAAACCCTCAAATGGGGTTCCGCTAAAAATCCTCCCTTTCTTCTCTCCCAGGCCCAAGCTGAAAGCTTTAAAGCTAAAAGCCCTCGCCTTTGTTTGTCTGCTTGAGTACTTGCGTTACTTCTTTCGTTGTGTTCCGTTGCGGTTACTCCTCTTCTTCTTCTTCTCCGCCTCCATTGCTTGCTTGCTGTTGCTTTTGGTTGTTGTCTTCTTTCATTCTCTCTCCTGATTCCTGAACCCTCGTGTTTTTATGTAGCTACCATTCTTTGGATTTTTTAACTTCTACCAGTCTTCTCTTCTGGCTGGCTGGGCCTGGGGTGAGCACTACTTGCCTTGTGTTTAAAGCCTCCTCTCTTCTTCGCTTTCGCTTCCCCAGGTAGTTTTCAAGCGTCATTCGCAGTTTCCTCTTTCCTGTCGGTTACTTTCACCGTATTTAATATTCACCCCTCCTTCCGTCTTTACCTTTTTCTTTTTCTTTTTCTTTTTCTTTTTTGATTAACCCTTTTTCTTCCTTTTCTTTTCGGGTGTATTTCTTTAATGTTTTAGAAATCAGATGTTTAGAAAGAAGAAGAAAAACTCAAGATTAGTTAATATACTTTTTTTGGAGTAAAATCCGCGTCTGATCCCAGCTTTAAGTCTCACACCTATTTTAAATCCCAGTTTAAGATTTGAATCGGTCGAATCCTATTTTTGAATTCGTGACCTAATGTGGTCTTTTCCGTCCACCCTTCCGTTATCTTGACGGAAGGCTGTGAAATGCCGATTTTGCCCTTCCGTATGCGACTTTGGCGGTGAGGTGGATATAAAATCCAAAAATCCAAAAATAGGAATAAAATCCAAAAATCCGAAAAAATCCAAAATCTAAAATAAAATCCAAAAATCATATAATTATCATATAATTATATAAAATCATATAATTATATAATTATCATATAATTATCAAATAATTATATATCCGAAAAATCCGATAATAATTAAATAATCCAAAAAATCCAAAATAAAATCATATAATTATCATATAATTATATATCCGAAAAATACGATAATAATTAAATAATCCAAAAAATCCAAAATAAAATCATATAATTATCATATAATTATATATCCGAAAAATACGATAATAATTAAATAATCCGAAAAATCCAAAATAAAATCATATAATTATCATATAATTATATATCCGAAAAATCCGATAATAATTAAATAATCCGAAAAATCTAAAATAAAATCATATAATTATATATCCGAAAAATCCGATAATAATTAAATAATCCGAAAAATCCAAAATAAAATCGAGAATAAAATCATATAATTATATAATTATCATATAATTATAAATACTACCTTCATGTATATATAAAACAAAAAAATGTACTGTTTAATTAGTTTTTAGCATTTGATGTTTAATTATAATTACAAAAAAAATGTACTGTTTAATTATAATTATAAATATTTAAATTTTAATTTCAAAAATCGACTTAAATTATTATTAATAAGCTTTTATCAAATAAAATCTAAGAAACTTATTTAAAAATGTCTTTGTATGTTAAAATATTGTTAAAGAAATTAAAAACCAAACATCAAATGCTAATAACTAATTAAACAGTACATTTTTTTTGTTTTATATATACATGAAGGTAGTATTTATAATTATATGATGATTATATAATTATATGATTTTATTCTTGATTTTATTTTAGATTTTTCGGATTATTTAATTATTATCGGATTTTTCGGATATATAATTATATGATAATTATATGATAATTATATGATTTTATTTTGGATTTTTCGGATTATTTAATTATTATCGGATTTTTCGGATATATAATTATATGATAATTATATGATAATTATATGATTTTATTTTGGATTTTTCGGATTATTTAATTATTATCAGATTTTTCGGATATATAATTATTTATATGATAATTATATAATTATATGATTCTATTTATATGATTTAATTCCTATTTTTTCGGATTTTATTTTGGATTTTTCGGATTTTTTTCGGATTTTTCGGATTTTATTCCTATTTTTTCGTATTTTTCGGATTTTATATCCACCTCAGCTGCCAAGTCAGACACAGTAAGGGCAAAATTGACATTTCACATCCTTCCGTCCAAGATAACGGAAGGGGTGGACGGAAAGGACCCCATTAGGTCACGAATTCAAAAAATGGGATTCGACTGATTCAAATACTTAAACTGGGACTAAAATAGGTCGCCGAGACTTAAACTGGGACTGTACGCGGATTTTACTCCTTTTTTTTGGTAAAACTTCGCAAATTGAAACCCAGACGATTAGATAATGTTTTGGGGGGCATAGTCCTCGAGAAGCTAATCCCCGATAAATTATTTCACAACATTTCACGATAAGTTAAAAAAAATGTATGGATGTGTTTTTCTTCACCTTCACACACAAGAGTCACAATAGTAAAGAATTTATCAAGTATATTTTTCTTTCTAACCTTTTCCCATATACCTTGTCGGGGGCCTTCCCCCACGATGGGTTCCCAGCATCGGTGATGATTGTGGATGTTGTTGGATTATGAATGTTATTGGATTGTGGGACATATTATTTCTATTTGTCGAGGTGGTAGGACTCAGTTTAATTACTCGCTTTAGTTCACCTTCCAAAACGGGTTGAGGTAGAGGACGCCCACATGGGTTAGGTGTTGGATAGGGTCGGGGCAATAAGCCAAGCAATTCAAAGGCTGTAGCAGAAGCAGAAGCGGTTTGGAAAATGCTTAGTGGGGTAGGGGGGCTTCCTGCCTAGCCTGGAGCACTGATCTCCTGTGATGGGGATGGTTGGCGCTTTGAACCACATTCGTCCATCCCTTATCGCTATTTTTTATTCTTTTCCCGAACTTTGTGGTTATTCATTTTGTTCCTAGGCTTTTGGATAGGTTTATATTCTGTTTGGTCGGATGGTCCCTTTTGACACAATAGACTTACCTCTTGTTGCATGATAATGATTTAGTTCTTGAACAGTCACGATGGTGCGCCCTAGTCAAGATCGCTGATCTAAATTACTTCATCATGACAAAACATGTGCTGAATGATGGCTAGGTTGAAGGTTTGCTTCGTTTGCAGAAATGTCCCTTTTAGTTTACATTTTAATAGTTATGTTTTAGATGTTTCGTTAGATGTTTTTAATAGTTCTCTCTGGCTGTTTAGACTTTTATTTTGTCCTTTTTTGGGTTATCTTGGCTTGTATTATTTTTCTTATAAAGTAATATTAAGTCGTCTTACTTTTAAAAAAACAATATGAATTTATCATTATTATTCTGTAATCATTTCTACATATATTAAATTACTAAGAAAATAAGACCATAAACTAAATATACAAAACAAAACATCCAATTATTTTTGATAGAGTACAATTAAACATATGAATTAATATGTGATGGAGCGGTATCTAAGAAGAAATCTGAATGACATATAAGATATTATAACTTGACCTTTGAGGTGCTTTTTTTATAAATAAATTAAAAATTAAAAATTAATCATTTTCTTTTTTAGCAGCCTTTGATTTGTTTTACTATCGGGTATTATTTGACTAGCGTATACTATCTGGAAATAAGATGTAGATTATCAGTGAACAAGCTAGGCTTTGCTTTTTCTGAACAAAACATGTCTCGTCTCGGCCACACCTGAGGACTGGGAGTTCGAATATGATATGCCTTACGTTTACGTCCTCTTCTATCACTAAAAATTCATCCTACTACAACTTTTGCATGCAATATTAAAAATGCAGTCCCGTAAAAATAATTATTGTCATGTATTGGTTATGTTTTAAAAATTCAGTTGACAGTCCTTTCGTTAGATTTTTCGTTAAGTTTGCTGGAAATCAAGGGCATTTATGTAACTGTTCCTCAACCTTCGCCGGCCCTCCCACGCCCCACCTATGCATCTTTCCAATCGATCGAACCTTCCCCTACCCAAATCGCACCATCACCGACTTCAGATTTGGCACTGTCACCCCTACCTCTAGCAACTGTTGTGATCCGCCATCTTCTACCGGCAACTTCTTTTGTTGCTTTCAAATTTGTACCCAGCCTCACCCCGACCCACCCCACCCCAATCGGAAGAAGCGACCCACCATGTCAAGCTAACCCAGCTCCGCCCTAGCCCACCTCACGCCGATTCTAACCTTCTTTCTCCAACATCGAACGCGAAGTCGCGAACCCATATCTGAGGATGGACACGGACCCAAATCGTGCCTCGCCTCGCCGGTAGCCCGAATCTCAGGACGAAGGCGATGCGATGTGTGGCTCTGTTTAACAAGGCGAGGCCGGGTTGAGACTGGAAGGTCATGGGGGGTTCGCTGATGGCGATTTTGGGATAAGAGAGGTTGGGTGAGCGTCGAATCTGGTGCTGGATTCGCGATGGGGCCGCGACCAAGGAGGCGGGGCGCTGCAATCTGAGGTCGTCGGTGTCGGCTTCTACACGGTGTGATGCAGCGGCAACGGTGACGGTTACGGCGGTGGTGCTTTAGACACTTTAGTATTGGGTCAAGTTGTAGAATTTAAAAGTAGTTAGACTATTTTGTAGACTTTTACATTAATTAGATATTAAATTGGATATTAAAAAGTGACATTTTCGTAATTTTACCACGGTGATTTTAACTGAAATAAATGACGGCAGGACGAACAGTGCACACGATTGAAACTTACAGGACTAAAGTAAGCAATATTCTTAAAACGAAACTCAAATAGGAAAACTCACAAACTTACAGGACCACTAGCGAAGTTTACTCTTTTAATAAGTATTCATTTTTTGGTAAAGTGCACTCATGGTCCTGTAACTTTATTATTGTACCACTAGGGTATTGTTTTAACTTTTTTGTACTAATAAAGTCATGTTTTCAAGTTTTTTCTTAATCCATGGTCCTATTTGACATTTTTGCCATCAACTTTTAAAATATTGCCCTTTAAACAATTGTAAAGTATAAAAATCACTCTAACGTTTAACGAAACTTTCAATTTTACCCTCAATTTTTATAAATCCTAAAATTCTACCATAACTTTTACAAATACTTACAATTCTACCCTAAAAATTTTATCTCCACTTTATCTCACCACCCTCCTATCCACCACCACCGGAAATCTCGTCGGACCGCCGACAGCCTTCGCCAAAATCGTCAGCCAAGAGCGGCGGATCGCAAGCCCAGGGCGGCGAATCGCTCGTCCAAGGCCGCGGATCGCGAGCCCAGGGCAGCGAAACGCGCGCCGAAGGTTTTCCGGCGGTGGCCCGTGGCGTCCCGGCGGCGGCCCGTAGATTTCCGGCGGTGGTGGGTCGGATGGTGGTTGAGATAGGTGAGTTCAAAAGTTTAAGGTAGATTAGAGGGTTTGTTTGTATAATTTTAAAATTTGAGGGTGTAAACGGTATAATAAGAAAGATTCAGTTTATGTTCGTTATTGTACCATTTCTGTGAAATGGTAAAATAGTAAAATAATCGTAAAAATGACCATGGATGAAAAAAAGACTTGAAAACGAGACTTTATTAGTACAAAAGTTAAAACAAGACATTAATGATACAATAATTAAAATTACAGGAGCATGAGTACATTTACCGATTCATTTTTTCATCAGTTACAAAACAGATTTCACCATTTTAATATAATGGCCAAACTATTGTGCTTGATGGGCGGACATTTGTGTATAAATATTTAAGCTGTTGACTGAGTCTTCCCAAATGGATATCATGGCATCAAGCAGCATGCATGGAGCATAATTATAATACAATTAAAGTCACGGCATGGGTGTTGGTGAGTATGAAACATACCATAATCATTAATGACATAATTATATATTCACAATATTCATAACTGTTTTATTCAATTTTTTATTTAATATATAAATTGTGGGAGTAGGGTTAAAGTATAAGTAGTCTAAAATTTTAGAGTTAATTTGTTAGGTTCTTAAACTTTAAGATGAAAATAAAACATTAGCTTAAAAAATACGGAATTCATCAAACCATTTATGCAGTGACAAATTGACCCCGTTTAAAAAACATTGGTGGCAATTTAATTGATTAAAGGATTTGCATGGGCGTGGAGATTAAGGTGAATGTAAGATTTTTGTGTATGTTTACTTAATTGCCCCTTAGGTGAAGGTGCACAAAAAATGAGGTAGATAAAGTAAAGATAAAGTATGGATAGTTTAGTAACTTTGAGAGTGAGCAGTTTCCTTTTAAGGAAAGTAATCAATTTTTTGGGACAGTTCAAAAAGAAAATGTGTTACATTTTTATGGGACGAAGGGAGTACATATTAATCTTGTCGATCAAATACCATAACCTATTTTAAAATGATGGAATTTTCTGTAGCAATGAGGTGAGTCAAGATAGTGGTCCACTAGGGTTGTCAGACAGTTCAATAATAAGTCCAAAGGTAATACGTGCTGATTTACGATCAATCGAAGAGAGGCGAATTATAGGGTTCAGAAAGGTATGTGATATTATTACGAGATTGCATCGCTGATTTATAAATTACTATTATTAAAGGATAAAAATATTATTTCTTCATGCAAGAATGATTATTTTGTTGTCGCGCAACTATTCTCGGTATAAATGAGGATTTTTCAATGTGGTACATGGCATGTCCAGTATGCTTGCGAGAGGTGACTTAGTTCATCCTACACATAGATATGAAATACGATTATTAGTTAGCAATTAAAAATGCACAAAAAATACACAAGTGTAACGGGAAAAAAATACACACACAAGTGTAACGAAATTTTGTGATAATGTTAATTCAACACAATCTATCTACAATGTTCCAATGTTGTCAAATAACACAAAGGAACGTTCCCTCTGATTAACTACTTACAGTTCAACCTTATTATAACTGGCCGACCTATTAATTTATATAACTCATATAATACATAATTATTTATTATAATCTTCTTGGATACATACCAAGTCGTTGCATTTACTGTTGTTATAAATTTATTGTGGTCCTATAGCAGCAGTGAAGAAAGTGTTTGAAGTTGATTACATGCATGACTCGAATGTGTTGCCAGCGCGGTCAATTTCTAATGTAAGTTCTGGAAACACACCGTTCTTACATGACAGTGGTTATTTGAAGCATCGGCGGTGTTTGGACAGCGTAACATCGACGACGAACAGCCCCCTGACTGACACGCAGTCCACGAAACGGTAACATTTTTCATTATATGGTAGGTAGTATTCAAACTTTATTGGTATGCATAATCAAAGTTGTTTTATTTACTTATGTGACTACCATGTAAGACAAATGAAAGGAAAAGACAAGCTATAGCTAGAGGAGCCATCAAGTGATGCAACTGCATGCATTGACTACACTGAATATGAATTTAGATGACAGGTAGTATTTGATTTTTGTTTTTTTTATGGAATCCGTTAGTTTTATCGAATTTCTACTTTTAATTTATTCTATTCTACTTTTAATCGATTTCTTATTTTTAAAATAAAGTGCAATTATGGTCCTGTAACTTTAATTATTGTATCACTACGGTCTTGTTTTAATTTTTTGTACTAATAAAGTCATGTTGTTAACTTTAATAGATTTGTGAAAAAAAATGATAAAATCAGCAACTCAATTGTTTTAAAAAAATGTATTTACACCCCAAGTTTTAAACTTAACCATTCAGGTACTCCCCAACAGTTTTAAACTTAACACTTTAACCAAAATGTTTTAATTAAGCCCAACAACACCCAGCCACCGTCGGGCTGCCGCCACCACCATCGGACAGCCGCCGCCGACCGCTACAAGTGTCATTAGAAGCATGACTACTTATTTATTATGATAATAATTGATATAATCAAGTTTTTTTATTTTAAAAGCACATTTCTTTATGATATTAATATTTATTATCGTGCGAATACCCGTCACCCGATCCGCAAAAACCAAATGATGTGCAGGTACCCGCGACATGGGTGTCTGCGTAGTGCAGGTTCGTTACGGATAATAAAACTGGGTACCAGTCCCGCTGCATATGGATACCATTTTCTATTCTATCTACCCCATCCCGCCCATGATCACCCCTAACAGACTGAAAATAAAATATTTGACCTCAAATTGCAAACATGAAAATGGAAAATACGATAATTAATAGCAGAGTAAACTCCACCCGTAGTCCATTAAGTTTCAATTTTGTCATGTTTGGGTCCCACTTTAAGAATTCGGCTCATTTTCATCATTTAAGTTACAATTTTGTCCAAATTAAGTCCTACCGGTAATTTTTTCGTTGAATTTCCGTTAAATTGAGGGTGTTTATGTAAATGACCAACTCTAATTTACAATCTAACCCTAACTCTTTTTAGAAATATACAAATTAACCCTAAATATTCCATTTAATCCACACCAACCACTACCCTCGTTCTCCCACTTAATTCCCTTCCCAGTCGTGTCGTGCCGCCCTCACCAACGCCCGCTATGCCAGGCCTCGCCGTCAAATCCAAGACCATTGGTTGTCTGAAACGCAACCGGTTGTGCTGGATCCACTTCTTCTCTATCAATTTTCCATTGACCACCATGGGATGCCAAACCAGAGACAAAGCTCCGGCAGCGCCAAAAAAACCAGTCGAGTGGCTGCCCCGACCATCCAACACTCGAGCGTACAGACCAGAAAAACGACCGTAGGCCTGAAGGAGCTTTAGTCGGCGGCGACCAAAGGGGGAGGAACTGGACTGGCTACCGATCCTGTTAAGTCCGTTGATTCTCTGACGGAGAAAGCCCAAATCGGTAGAGAAAAAGTTCACAGTGGATCTCTCGAACACAGACCCAGACGGCGTATGCGAAACTGCCACCAAACATGGTGGGAAGGGCGAGACGCCCAACAGGTCGATGGGGCGGTGCGTCATGAGGAGATTTGACGACAAGGCCTGACATAGCGGGCAGTGGTGAGGGCGGCACGACACGGCTGGGAAGGGGGAAGAGGGAGAACGAGGGCAATGGTTGGTGTGGGTTAAATGAAATATTTAGGGTTAATTTGTGCCTAAAAAGAGTTAGGGTTAGATTGTAAATTAGAGTTGGTCATTTACATAAACACCTTCAATTTTATGGCAATTCAATAGAAAAATTAACAGTAGGACTTATATGTGACAAAATTATGACTTAAATGATGAAAATTAGCCAAATTCTTAAAATAGGACCCAAATAGGAGAAAATTGAAACTTAAGGGACTACGAGCGGAGTTTACTCATTAATAGCACGTTAAAATAATATAGACTACAGGCATAAAAATTTTTTGGGAAAAATATCCAAAAGCATTCACATATCTCTCAACAAAAAAAATCACGTCTCTTGAAGGCACTAAAATTCCGGTAAATTACAAAGAAAAAATATTTTTTTTATTTTTTTTAACTATAGCAAAAAAAATGGTGTTAGATGACAAACAAAATATAATGTAAACAAAATAACAGTCATTCTTGCAAACAAAGTAATAGAAAAATATAAATGTGGAAAATATTTTTTTAAATATAGCGGAAATTTAGTGACCTGTTATTTATAATGTGCATGCTATTAATTTATACATTATTTAGCGATAATTGAAAAATAAATGAAAAATTATTTTTTTCTTCCTCTCACCATTTTTTTATTAACTTCTTCTCTCATTTTGTTTAACACATATTTGTTTAGGGGATGTCTCCCTTATTTGTTTTTCTTATGTATGTGTCCGTGCTTCTATTTCACATTGTCAAGAAACACTTTTGTATCTTTTCATTTTCACTACTTTTATAACCGATTTGATTTTGTTTGAATGACACTATTTATATTGATTAGATAGTATCATTTTCTTTTTACCTTACACAAAAACATTTCACGTTTATACATGTCACTCATGAATCTAACTTTATTCTTTTATTGTACACATTAATAGTTTGGTTTCTGACCCACTAATAAGAAAACTGATCTAAAATGAAATTTGTATATCACTAATTAAAAATGAAAAAAATCAATATAAGTCTCAATGATAGAAAATCATGTATGAACAGAAGTGGACAATAAGTGAAAAGAGTTAAAACTAAGCCGACAAACAAAGCCTATGTGAATAACTTTATGTTCTAACAATCTAATGTCTTTTCTGTAAGCAGCTTGCTTTCAGTAGAAGCCACATCCAGTCTCCCATTGTGTACAATCAGATCTTTTTCCCAGGGTTCAAGTTGGGAAGTGATTAAGGAAAAACTACAAACCGTGCACAATAAAAGATACCAAGTTAAATGAGTTCAGTGTTAAATATAACTTGTGAACAATGAGCGTGCGGAAAATTTGTGCAACAAATTAACATTAAATTAATTAAAACTACTCTCTTCATCCCCAAAATAATGAAACGTTTGACTTTTATTATTCATTTGACTTCAATTTATCTGCATTATTATAGTACAAAATATATATTAATAAAGTATATTTGTAAGAAAGGCACATCCCCAATTTTTATTTGTATACAAAATTCTTAAATTTCTATTTTAAAATGATTGAAAAATAAAATAAAAAATAAAATTCTGAAAAATGAACTTCTTATTATTTTTTGCCAGCGGCGACCCATGAATGAAAGATTGAGGAATGAATTTGTTGTGATTGAAGAAGACCATTGAAAAAAATGTGAATGTCTTGAGAAAGATGGAAACTTCGTGAGAAGATTGAGAGGACAGAGTGAGACACTTAATTAATGAGAGGGTAAAAAATGGATTTGAACATTGTTTAGAGAATTAATCTAATTAATGAATTTAATATGGAGAGAATCAATCTAATTAATTAGAGGACTGAAATTGAAACCAATTCCTTAAAAAATGGTAGGCTGGTTGATTAAAAAATGGTAGGCTGATTGATGCCTACATGGTGTCAAAAAAAAAACTCATTGTCTAGTTGGGGCCTACATGGATCCTATGTGTCCTCACGAAATCACTCCATTTTACTCTTTTTTGGCTCTCTTGATAAGGCTACAGTAATAATATATAATAGTAGATTTGTTTCGCTTTCTAATTTGCAGGAATGTTTTACTATTAATTTTACTTTTTTATTTCCCACCTCTTCTTACTTTATAAATTATCTTTCCGCATTAATTACACATTATTCTCAACTTTTAGATTTTAGTTTAGAGGTACCCGTACCCAAAGAAATAAGGGAATTTATTTGGACAGATGTAGTATTGTGTTTCCTTATTTTCATCATTATTGAGTGTTTAAAAAAAAGTAGTTAATAGGCTATTGGGAAGTTGTTGTCATAACATGTGAAGGGAAAAACAAAGGCTTAAATGCATTTTTCTTAGGCAAACGTAAAACATATCATGTGTGTTAGTTGTGAACGTTTAAGGATCTGTTTTTCTGAGATTTTTTTTAAATAAAAAAAGAAAATAAATTGAATTTTTAAAATTTCACATGAAATGAACATTCTATGTTGCCTTCTTCTCTCTTAGGGTTTTCCCTTCACCCCCGCTGTCTGTCTGAAGATTGTGGGTTGGCCATTTATCAGGCATCGGGCCATGCTCTGGCACACCTGTGACTAACCTTTGTGTCGCTCTTCTCCTATTACAACGGCTCGGCTTCTATGCTCGTTTGGTCAGGCCATATGGTGGTCGGCCGTCCTGGTCGTTTATATCTTGTTTCCCCCAATGGTGATTCTGGTCATTAGGATCATGTAATTTCGACCTTTTATAAGAGCTCTGGGAGTCTGTGGCTTTGCTGGGGAGGTGGGCGAGTCTCGCCAAGCCTTATAGGTGGGTTGGCTTGGGTCAGATTTCTGTTGTTTAGTGGGGGCAGAGGACGGGCCATGGTGATTGCTAAGAGAGGCGAGAAGAGCACAATTGTGTTTGTGGAGGCATACAGGGTGAGGTTGGCTATCCAGCCTCGCTGGAAGCTACGAAACCATGGCCACAGAGTTGGTTAGGTAAAAAGTCGGTCTGGCTACTATGGATTTGTTTACAGCTCACAAGAAATTTAATACTTTGGTTTAATTTCTGTCGGACCCTATTTTATTGGTTGTTAAGTTTAGGGTTTTTGCTCTGCTTGGCACCTACTTATCACTTGGAGGTCTTTTTTTAAATTCTCACGTCAACGCACTATCGTGATGCGTCAATACTACTTACTTAGGATAAACATATCAGGAGTGTTAGAAGTTCGCACTATTTATATTTCAATCTGTCGTGATGATCACAGTATTCGTTGACCTTTTTAGACGGAGATGGGAGAATTATGAGATGTTATTCTGTCCTTGTGATTTAGTGGATATTTAGGTAGTTTATTAAGCTATATGCTATGCTGAAGAATTTTTACACTATAATTTGGTGTTGTTACATTTCTTTAAGGGGTAAAGTGCACCCATGGTTCTGTAACTTTAATTATTGTACCACTACGGTCCTGTTTTAACTTTTTATTCTATTAAAGTCCTGTTTTTAAGTTTTTTCTTCATCCATGGTCATATTTGACACTTTTGCCCTTAACTTTTAAAATATTGCCCTTTTAAACAGTTGTAAAATATAAAAATCACCCTAACGTTTAACGAAACTTTCAATTTTACCCCCAATTTTTATAAACCCTAAAATTCTACCATAACTTTTACAAATACATACAATTCTACCCTAAAATTTTTATCTCCACTTTATCTCACCACCCTCCTACTCACCACCACCGGAAATCTCGTCGGACGCTAGAATCGCCGGCCAGGAGCGGCAGTCGCGAGCCCAGGGCCACGAAACGCGCGCCTAAGGCCACGGATCGCGAGCCCAGGGCGGCGAAACGCGCGCCCAGGGCCTCGGATCGCGTGCCCAGGGCGGCGATCGGCGACCGAAGGTTTTCCGGCGGCGTCCCGACGGCGGCCCGTCGCTTTCCAGCGGTGGTAGGTTGGATGGTGGTTGAAATAGGTGAGTTCAAAAGTTTAAGGTAGATTAGAGGGTTTGTTTATAGAATTTTAAAATTTGAGGGTGTAAATGATATAATAAGAAAAATTCAGTTTATGTTCGTTATTGTACCATTTCTGTGAAATGGTAAAATAGTAAAATAATTGTAAAAAGGACCATGGATGAAAAAAAAACTTAAAAACAGGACTTTAATAGTACAAAAAATTAAAACAGAACCGTAATAGTACAATAATTTAAATTACAGGATCATGATGCACTTTACCCTTTCTTGATTGGCTTCTTTTATTCGGTGTTACATTGTTTGGAAGAGGGGTAGTTTCGACGAGTATCCAGAATGAATATGATGTGAGAGAATTTGTCAAATGGTCGGCATTTTTATTTGGACGAGGCGCGACATGTGCGCGCTTGCTATGCTATGCTGGCCTGGCTGGCTGCTCCCGCAGGCGCCACGCCACGGTGCAGTACTTGCGCTATTTTCATCAATTCCACGCACATACGTGTCCTCTCCGCGCATGCTGCTCAAACTTCCAACCGCTCTCCACTCAAAAGTTGAAACGCCTTGACCTTCTCTCCACCCACTTTTGCTTGCTTTTCAATTTTACTACATTTTTACTCACTCCGAGTTACTTAACATACCCGTCCCTAGAATTTGTTTGGGTACATATATTAAAGAAAATGGAAGAATGGTACCGTGTTAATAAAATTATCCTCACAAAAAAAAAGAAAATCTTGTAGATTTATGATATGAGATAAAGAGATAAAATGATAAAAATAATTGTAGAAAATTTTCGTTTTATGAAAGTTGACAATCTCTGTAGGACGGCTCAATAATATATTAACTGTTGACAATTTTTGTGAGATGGATAGAGTATTATTTTGATGAAAGTAAACCACTATATTTATAAATATTAAGTAAAAAAATAAGTAGAGAATGAAAAGGGATAGATGCACTAAATTGTTTGAAACTTGAAAAGAAGAAACTTATAGTCACCTGCATTCAATACTGTGAATTTGTCTAGGTAAAAGTTTATGTCGGGTAAATTCTCATGTTTTGATTATATTTTTAAAATATGTCATGTTATAAATTCTCATGTTTTGATTATATTTTTAAAATATGTCATGTTATAAATTCTCATGTTTTGATTATATTTTTAAAATATGTCATGTTATAAATTCTCATGTTTTGATTATATTTTTAAAATATGTCATGTTATAAATTCTCATGTTTTGATTATATTTTTAAAATTTGTCATGTTATAAATTCTCATGTTTTGATTATATTTTTAAAATATGTCATGTTATGGTCTTATCATTTCCTTTCCGTCCATTCGAACAGTTAAATTTAAAAAATAAAAATTCATGATTTTACCGTTTTATCCTAAATGTGACAAAATCGTCCAAACCTCTGTGTCTCTGCCTAAATTATATTTTAGTCCACTAAATTATATTTTTCCAAAACTTTAACCCAAAATTAAACTCCGACAAAATCGTCCAAACCTCTGTGTCTGCCTCCCTACACTCCTCTATCATCGCCCACTTCTGATCTCTCGCCACTAGCCCTCTATCAATGTGGATGTTTCCATGGAAACCGAACAAGCGAAATAGATGCCGGCAACCTTTTATTCCATAAACGCAGTTTCTCAAATTGGAGAATTGAAGCCACATGACCACTATGTTTTTTGTTCTTTACGAAGCAAAGATATTTAGCAAATTAGCGAACCCTCCTCCAATGCCCATAAACCATTATTTTTTTTGTTCTTTACACATCATGATCTCTTTTTGTTCCAAACAAAAATTCAATGACTAACATGTCAAGAGAAGAAGCGGCTCACCAAATCACCACCAAGCACACTCCAACACCAACAGTTGATTGACTACGCCAGAGAGTAAGTTTCCAGCAGCGTTTGATGATGGGTTAAAGGTTTGAATTGGCTGGAAATTCAGGGGAATTCTGCAGAACTTGGTAAGAAAGCCGGCTATGGTAAACTTTGATGGGTTTGGAGCATCTGTTGCTAAACCTTGGCTTTCTGTTCACGCTGATCTCTCAAGGTGAACTTTTATCTCTCAAGGTGAAATTTCAATACATAATTAAGGATGTTTCAAAGCCGATTGAAGCGAGCCCAGTTGAAGCTTATGTCGGGAGTGTGCCGAATTCAGTCGAAGAAGAGGCTGATTTTGTTCAGAATGACAAGGTTTCATTTTCGGATGATGATTGGAAAGGAACAGAACTTTGGAGATTTGGTTGGAAGAATCGAAGAGTTTGAAGCTTGGACAAGATGGTGCGGTTGAAAGAGGTGGAGAACCAAGGGGAGAGTGTTTAAAAAAACTAAAAGTATAATGACCAAGATAATGTTTTTCCTCAAAGGTAAAAAGGTAAAATCATGAAAATAAGTTAGAATTAACGGCTTGAATGGACAGACACCTTGAATGGACAGACATGACCAAAAAAGGACAAAGTATCATTGGATAGGATCATAATAGGACAAAATTTTAAAATATGACAAAAAAAGAATAATAATTATTTTTATAGGACTACCAACGAAATCTACTTTTACATATCTTCCAAACATTTCAAAGCTCATTTAAATGCTAACCCATAAACTATTATGATGTCCCCTAGCTAATATGCACCATCCTAGTAACTTGGATACATTTGGTTAAACAAGGTGGTTAAAAAAGTGTTGTTTAATTTGAATGTAATAGATACATGAGATAAAAGTAACAGTGGGAAAAGAAAGTGATGTTAATAAGGTAAAATTAATGTAAAAATATTTTTTTATAAAAAGGAAACACATTCATTTTCCAAAAGAACAAAATAAAATACTCTATAAAATATTTGTATTCCTATCCCCTGAGATGGTAATGTACATGGAGAAGGTAATGTTAGTTATTTTATTTTTTTGATAAATTCTTTACCACAAGAAACCACTGATTGAATGATCACATATAAAACTACTCTACCATGTTCTTCTAAGTTTCACACCTAAAGGAATAATGAGGAGACTTATGTGAAGTTATAGGAGGGGGGGGGGGGGGGGGCTCAATACTATTCCATTCACCCCTAATGGATGGGTTATCACTTTTTTTAAGCTCATTTTACATAAATTCTCATCATTACTCAATTCCAAATCCATTTTCACACCTCCCAACACATTTTTAGACTATTTAAGTGAGTGCATTTGCAAGGATAAAAGTGATAAAAAATAAAATGAAAAATATCGTTTTATTTTGGATAAAAATATTTTGATGTTATAAAAACACATTTGGAAAGAGTAAAAACTATCCATATATAGTCTTTTCAAAATGAAACAACTAATTTAAAAGGGGCTTACCTCTGTATCTCACTAAGCCTCTCAAACAATAGGAATTATTACTGGTACTTGCGAGAGAAGCCTTTTTTTCACCCACTAATCAAATCATGCTTGTTAGGCGTTTCCAACATAATGTAAGAAAATCACGAGTTCCTCAAAATCAAAGTATTACAAAGTCTTGCTGCTTCAATCATGAAGAACCCCTCACCACCATAGGATGATCACTCGTTGTCACCTTGGAACCGACAGACCAAACTCTGATGCAACACAATATGGCAGTGAGTCAGAAAATTTTAACTAACATTTTTTTTCACATTTAAATACAGAAACAAGCAGCAAAACTAGGAACAGCAGCATAAACAGATATAACCCATCGATCAGAAATGAAATGGATGGAATGAAACAACATGTAGATTAGACTGTAGACTTTTTATCACGAAAACAGCCTAAACGGTACCAGCTAGTTGGCTGCTACAATAGTTAATCACATTTCTTTTCCGTAACATAAAAAATGAAGCACACTGACAGAGGCCCACCTCCATAGATTGCTAATTCTCACGTACCATCAATTGTATCTGGGAAAAGCAAGAGGTTGTGTCACCATTTGCATTAATAGATTACCACATTTGCAACAAGATTAAACAACTTCTCTGGAAAAAGGTCACCATGCATATTAAACAGAGACATCCCACACAGAAGGCACATAAGCCTTAAGAGAGTTGTTATCTGAATCGAGGGAGGGAAAAAAAGGTTTATAACAGTTTAGGGCAGTGCGATGAGAAACTAAATGCCACCTAGGCTTGCTAGTCTTTGCCATGAATAAGCTTGTTCACTATCAACCATTAGCAAGGGCCACAAAACTCATAGTACTTAACAGACAAGCAACAATTACTTTCCTTTCCAAGTCAACGTAAGAGACATATTAGTTGACATTAGACTCAGGATTTTATTTCAATTGAACTTCGAAACAAAGATGCGTAGAGGAGATTCACAGGACAGAACTGGCTAAGCAACTAGAATCAGTAATGCAGAAGAATGAAAATAAAAAAGCAACAACCCTAAATAGCCTGAATTCTAAGATCATTCAGAGAGCACTAATCAGTTCATACTTGTGAATGATGATTGGCTCGTCATGGTAAATTCCCACTTTATATCTTTCAAGCATATTGGACTTATGTGCCTGCAGGAACCAAATACTCTAATCAGAGCGTGTCAAGGTATCTGACGAGAAGGCTTTTCAGCTTCTCCCACTCTCAAAGTACCAGAAGCCACAAGTTCCTAATACACACGGTCTCCTAGCAATATAAAATGCGCTTCCAACTTATATGAATTCTTCTGCCTAAACAGGAAACAAGTGCAACAAAAAACATAGAGCAATGCATCCAATTCCATACACCATAAATTGAATTTAACGAACCGAATTCAGGCAAAACCTGGCATTATCAACCAAGTGAAGAATCGGGACAACCCAAAAACGGAAAACCCACAAGCAATAACAAATCCATGGCCGATCAGGGAAAAGGGGAAATAAATTTACATTATTAGAGGCTGGGAGAGGTGCAGCAGAGTGTACCCTGGGAAAGCGCTCGGCAGCTCCTGGATGTGGTGCTCAGGCACGACGTCATCCTGGCGGCGGAGACGGCGCTGTGCAGCGGCAGAAGCGACTGGATGCATCCCAATTCCGGGGGGCACTGAGAGGAGAGGCGGCGGAGCGGAGCGGGGGCGGTTGGTTTGGTTGGAAGAGGGGCGGATCTTGTCGGTATAGAATTGGCGCTGTTTGATTTAAAGGCGGATTTGAACGATGATGTTCTTCTGATGAACCTGCCGCAGGCTGAAGCCATGACGAAGATCTGAGATCGATCGGGTACGTGTAATGGAGCAGACCAGTTTTGATCTGGAACAACCAAAAGGGTTTAGGGTTTATCAAGAAACGGGTCGGGTCAAGATGATCGATCCTAAAACTTCGTCAATTTTATCTCTGTCCTACAAGTTAGTGAATAATTACAATACAATCCTTGTTTCTAAAAACGTTTACAATACAATCCTAAATGTTAACAATCACTCACCACTAATAATAGGGGGTTTCAAACTTAGAAATTGGGAAATGAGATTTTCACCTAATAATTAAGAGTTTGAGAGATAAGTGAGAAAAATGAGTAACCATGCATGTGATAAAAGTCAAAGATAAGGGACTAACCATGCATTTTACCCAATATGAAATAGAAGTTCAAAAAATTAAAGTTATATTTTTGTAAAGAATTGAGAGTTAGTATGATACAAGAACACAGTTGATAGAAATTAGAGGGGAAAAGTAGAGACAATTACTGAAATCTTTGTAATAAAAATTCGAACCAAACACAATTACAAAAATCACACTTAACAATTGTGGAATAAAATAAGAAAAGATGGTGGAAAAAAAAAAGGCAGTTGGTAAAATGGAGTGTAACCACGCTATAACTCCCTCAGCACTACATTTCATAGTCTTTATAGAATAATCTTGAAACTCTCATCGTCTCTCCCAACTCTTGTTTTTCGTTCATTAGCCATTAACATATGACACAAAGAAATGTAGTAATTTAGAAAGTGAAAGATGATATGATGATAGATTAGTCCCACATTTAAAACTTGACCAATCATAACCACTACAAATAAGATGACCATTGAACTCGGAACTCCATGATCTAAAAGCTCTTATTCCAGTTTTTAGTGATTAATTGAGCCTATACTCGAACAAATTGGAAAATTAATGTGAACGGTTTTTTAAGGGTAAGAGAATATATTAGGAAAAAAAAAAGAGAGGAGGATTCGCAAAGAGATCGGGAATGTGCACCGTCTCTGCAGCAAATGGATACCAAATGAGAGCAATGACACAGTCAAGTTTAACTCCACGAAGCAACAACTGATCAACGGTTGGAAGTCTGTCTCGAGAAGCTCTCCAGCAAAAAATTGAAACCTTCTTAGACACCTAAGAAGTCTATCGAAAACTGTTGCAACACCACCGGAAGATTGTAGCGATGCGTTGATAATAAAATCAACAAAAATGATAGATGACAATATTGATACCTAGTAAGTAGTTAATGACATTGGGCAATTTTATATGGCTTTATTATCAAATAGTTCATTGAACTATGTTTACTCAATTACTTTAGTTCACGAACTATAAAACGTGTCAACTCAGTCCCTCAACTATGCACCATCAAGCATTTTACCCCTTTGACCGTATCAATGTCAGTTGACCTTAAGGAAAATGCCTATTATGATCACAAAATTTTCTAATATATGCCAAACACTCTAAACCTATCAGATCTAACAAAAATATCATCTCCCACAATACACACGTTTCTTTGTTAAAAAAATCTTATTTATGTTGAATCTATGATACTTTATTCAACATATCATGATCTAACATTTCTCCGACTTCGGACTCCAATATTTTACTTTATTCAACATATCTTCATTCCAACACATTTTGTTAAACAAAATTCAATGGGCTAGCTACTATAGCCCCTTGAAGTTTGGACCTCAAGTATTTGCTATTCAATGCTTTAAATTCTTGCAAAAAAGTCACTTATTTGTAAAAAAAAGGAGGAGGTTAAGATGCGCTAAACTAAATGGCACTTAGGATGTGCTTCAGTTTTCTCTTCATTTACGATGTTGCCATTTTCCTTTTCCCCATTCTCTAAGAACATGCATATATATATTTTTTTAATATCATAATTAAAAATCATAGAAAAAAATTAGTTCAATGGAAAGATAAAAAGAAAACGAAACCCATATGTCATATATTTTGATATTTTTTTCAAAGCCTGGTTAAGTTTCGACATGTGTTTCTAGTGTTCATCCGAATTAATTATGAAAATCATACTGGGTTCATGATATTCACTCCATGGATCATACTGGTTAAGTTTCGACATGTGTTTCTATTAGGGAGTTTCAAACTTCATTTTGTGGAAGTGGGGATGAGGAGTGATTCACTTCCAAAATTCATGGTGATTTTCGAAGTTTTTCACCGTGTAAAAATGGAATTTAACATTTAATCTATGATTTTTGTTCTTCAATATTTTAATAACTAAAGATTAATAATAACTAAAGATTAATAATTTATATGCAAATAATAAATGAACATCTAGTTTCTAAATAGTTTCAAAATATTATTATTGTCACATCACGAGAATTCACGGTGATTCTTCAATTTCTCATCTA
The DNA here is from genome assembly GCA_024586325.1 of Stellera chamaejasme. NCBI lineage: Eukaryota > Viridiplantae > Streptophyta > Magnoliopsida > Malvales > Thymelaeaceae > Stellera > Stellera chamaejasme. The sequence goes on along the minus strand of CM044982.1, from coordinate 1,922,767 downwards.
CCCTCTTAAGTTTGAAACCCCCTAATATATATATATATATATATATATATATATATATATATTTTCACCTCACGAGAATCCACGGTGAATTCTTCAATTTCTCATCTTATGAAAATCCCTCTCCCTCATAAGTTTGAAACCCCCTAATGATCATGAAATTCTTAGTACTGGATCACTACTGTTGTACTGCGGGATCACGACTCTTCTAATGCGGGATCACGACTCTTCTTAATAACTACTCCATGGATAATCACATTAGCGCAATGGCTCACCAAATCACTAAATTGGATCATCAATCACATGGCTTTTATCGTAACACAAAAAAGGCTACGTCTGTATATATATTGCCCAACTAGCAAACTCTTTAATAGAACTATTAATACTGGCAATTAACATTAATGAACATAAATGTCGGAGCAGGGACGGGGTACCTGAGAGTGTGTCCGAGAAGGTCGGCCTCCTGGAAGAATCCTGTCATGCTGCAATGAGTCTGGTTTCTTCCGAGCTGTTGCGTCCGCTGCCGCGCCGCGCCCGAGATGTGCTACTTCCAAGGCCGAGCAAGCACCTAGTACAATTTTTCGACGCTCAAGTCAGAATTCACACGTTATATTGGCCGAGGATCAATTGAGTAAAGGTAAGGTTGTAAAGGTAAGGTTCGAAAAAAGAGCAGCCCCTTGGGTGGGGCATTGAATGAGGTATTTATAGTGTTGGGATGAGATATGAGCAGTGATATGGGCTTGGGGACAGGTTTCCCCTTGCACCAAGGAGGCTACAGCGCTTGCGGGCCGGATATGCGGACCGACCCATGGTCTTAATATTTGGGTCCTCACCAAGAACAAATTGTGCAAGGCTATTGAGAAAAGCTAGTGCAGACATGAGAAAAGCGACACATAACCAACATGCCTTCCACAAGCAGGAGAATCGACATCGAAACAAGAGCTGTTACTCTTACCGGCAACCTCCCATTAGTATCAGCCCTGACCGCCCGGAAGCTGCACAATCGGCAGGGACTCTCCGACCACCTTCCTGAATCTCCACATCGCAATGCTCCGCCGTAGATCGCTCGCATGCATTAAACTCAACCATTGGAGAAGATAAAACATCCTCAATAGTAGTTGCATCGTTGGGAGGCTCGAGTTAACTAGGTTTGGTCATCAAGAGGCTAGGTCTGTTGGTCTACACTTTGATCGTGTTGAGAGAAATGAAAGATGAAATGACATAATTTGTAAATATGTGGTCATCTTAAGCTAAGCAACTCAAAGAAAAAACTAACTGCATTAGAGCCCCGTTGAGTGAGTTACCGAGTCAATGGACTAGAGTACTTGAATTTACATAGCTAAGGGACCGAGTTTGCACATCTTATAGTTTAGAGACTAAAATGTGCAAGTTAACATAATTTAGGGACTATTTGATAATAAAACTCATGTGTGTGTATATCAGTTTGTAACGGATCTAAAGAAAAGGATCTCAGTTACGTTTTTTTAAAAAAAATATAAAAAAGGTAACCAAAGTAGTTTATCGAAAATCCCCAAAATACTAGGAGTATACTATAGTTCCAAAGAAGAAATTTGGAACAAAATTTCGAGAAAAAATCACCTAAAAGATTCCACCCTTAATTCTGGATTTCAGTTGAGATCGATGGATTCTTAGAAGTCATGTGTTTTTTTTGGATAACTCTTAGTAAAAAATTGTTTTAACAGATCGATTATAACTTTAATAATCCAATAGTAAAAAAGCTACACTAAGTTTGTTGTAACTGTTATTAACTGATCTCTTTGTACCAGCTTGAGCGTTTTTCACCAGCTTCAGCCTTGAATTGAATCTACCAAATTGAATCGCTGATGCCCAGCCGATTTCTACATTTTATGCTACAGTGTTCACGAAACCTTCCCTGAACAGTGTCTTCTGCCTTTTTCTGATCCGTACGTATAAACCCTAATTCTCACCAGCTCAGTTCAGAGCTCTACATTCAACTTCCTGCTGCATATCCCACTGCTGGTGATGCCACTCGAGTAATTTACGGCCAACTTCAGCGATGAAAGTGGCCGAATTTCGCAAGTTCTGGTTGTTACCGGAGAAACTGGCTCCGGACGCCGGCGTTCCGACCAAGAAGCATTTGCTTTGCAGATGGCGGTCCTTTGGGACGCAGCAGCCGGTCTCGTGGCCACTTGTTTGCGGCTTCTTGCTCTTCTGCATGGGCCTCATTTCGCTCTTAACTGGACACATCGCGTCCGATCTCGAGTATTACTCGCACAGACTCATCAAAAGAAGCCTGTACTCTAAAATGGTGAATGGATGACTTTATATCACTTATTTCTGTCGTGCAAAATCTTTCTCTCTCTGAAAGTTGTTTTGATTCTGGATATTGTTGTAGGGTGGCAGTTTTAGGGGGCAAATTGATATATGGAAGTCGGAATATTCAACGCAATTTCATGGATGCAGCAAAAGGGGGCGCACTTTTACTCGTAAGTTGATAACACTCGTACTGTTCTAGGAGGATAAACTCGTTCCTGAATTCAACTGTGTTTAGACTGATGATGCTGATCTTCAGGCGTTGTAAGTGAGAAGAAATCAAATGGTTATTTGCTTATTGCAGCTAGTGGAGGACTTAACCAACAAAGGACGGGGGTAAATTTAGAGACTTCTGAGAAATTGCTCACTCCATTGCAAAATGTTAATGAGCATTAACCAGCCAATTGTTGTTTTATTGCTTCATCAGTATTGGTTACTTTTTTCATGGCGCAGATAACTGATGCTGTTGTAGTTGCTCGCATTCTTAATGCCACACTGGTTGTACCCGAATTGGATCATGACTCTTATTGGAAGGACAATAGGTTAGAGCGTGACCATTTATCCTGTTGGTCAATCATTAACTCTCAATTTGACTTTTAAGTACTAGAAACTGAAGCTTTTTTCCCCTTTCCTGACATGTAGTGACTTTGCCAACATTTTTGATGTTGATTGGTTCATTTCTTACCTATCAAGAGATGTGAGAATCGTCAAACGAATTCCTGAGAAGGTTATGAGATCAATGGACAAACCTCCATATACCATGCGTGTTCCAAGGAAATCAGCCCCTGATTACTACTTAACACAAGTTCTGCCCATTCTCAAAAGAAGACGTGTAAGACCACTTTGTGCAGCCCTGTTTTTTTTCCTTTTACTGCAATTGCTGAGAGTCCATGATTTGATTTTGTCATATTGCATGGTCTACTATACTTGCCAGTGGTTTATCTTCAATGAGGCAACTGAAATTTTGAAACTTTTATAGGTTGTGCAACTGACAAAGTTTGATTTCAGACTGGCCAATGATCTCGATGATGAGTTGCAGAAGCTGCGTTGCAGGGTTAATTATCATGCTCTAAAGTTTACAAAGCCTATACAGGAAATGGGGCAGAAAGTTGTTATGAGAATGCGAGAAATGACAAAACGCTTTATTGCTATTCATCTGAGGTTTGTCATCATCATTAAAGGCACACACACACACACACACACACTTCTACATCTGGTTGAAGTAATAAGTTCATCCGTTGATTTACTTAACAAGAATGGTACGAGTGATCATTTTGGGTTCAGTGTTTCTTCTCCCCTTCTCAAATTAGGTTTTATTTTCCTTTCCTCTCCGATGTCTTCAGAAATTCTCTGTAATGTTTGGCAGAATATTAGCTGTTTTGTTTGATGTTGCTCTAATTCACTTTTTCAATAGGTGATGAAGCTTCACTGCAATATGAGTAATTTATTCAGCATGTATTTAGGGAATAATCAGATATTCTCATTCAGCCCAAATATTTCTGATTTACAGATTTGAAGCCGACATGCTGGCCTTTTCTGGGTGCTATTACGGAGGAGGTGACAAAGAAAAGTACGAGTTGGGAGCAGGAGTTGAATCCTGGAAGAAACTAACAGCGGGGTAGATGTCCTCTTTCTCCTCATGAAGTGGGGCTGTTACTGCTAGCACTTGGTTTCTCTAATGACACTTACCTATATGTTGCATCTGGAGACTTATATGGTGGAGAAGAGACTCTGAGACCTCTAAGACAACTCTTCCCAAACTTCTATACGAAGGAGATGCTTGCTAGTGAAAATGAGCTGAGACCTTTCCTCACATTCTCTTCCCGCTTAGCTGCTCTTGACTACATTGTTTGTGATGAAAGCGATGTTTTTGTCACCAATAACAATGGAAATATGGCAAAAATTCTTGCTGGTCGAAGGTGAGAACTTCAAACCTGAATTTTAAGTTAATGCCATTTTTATCTCATTAATCTAATCAACCAAATATACTCTTTACTTTTCTTTTTTTTTCCGAACGGCAGTAGGTCAGTCGGTTAGATTAGACACTCCCGTCCTCGGAGAAACCCCACATCACGAGTTCGAGTCCCTTCGGTTTAAACTCATCCGAGGGCAGAGCCGCAGGGGGGTTAAACTCGATTCGTAATGTGGGGTAAAACTCGTGTCTTGGCAGCCCAGGGACTCGAAGCCAAGACTTCGAGCCCGAACACCCACCTCTGTGGCACACTAAGTGCCACTTGAGCCAAGGCTGCTAGATAATATACTCTTTACTTTTGATTCAATTTTATGTGTGCATTGCATTTTTTGGTGACTGGTTATTTCATTTTATTTACAAGAACTCTGTTGCCTGCATGTTGAATGATGATCAAAATTTTATAGAATTTAATGAATAATTGTGGAGTGATTGTAATTTTCTATGAGGAACAGACATAACAAAATGATGGTTAGACATGTTGTTCTGACATGTTAGTTTTGACATAAGAAAGAGGAAAGAATAGAATAAAAATGGAACTGTTCATTTCTTCACGATTCCTACAAGCTAAACTTGGGATTTAGAGGAAGAGAGAGAGACGGATGATATTTATTCTTTGGTTTCCCTGTCTTCCCCTTTTTTTTTTCTTGCCCGTTTTACTTTTTTCCCCCTCCTGTAAACACACCCATACTGTGAACAAACAAAGCAAATATGGTAAGTACACCATCCCTCCCTTTGCTACGCCCTTCCTAAAAGTTATAATCCAAAGGGACTTATGAGTTGTTTCAACATTAATTTTACTTCTAGTTTATAGGTTTCTAGAAGTTGATCAAGCCTTACAGAAAACGGGCTGTCTGTGCAGCTAAAAGGACAGAGTATTCAGACTTTTGATCGGTCAAATTCAGAGGATATTTCTCTTTTAAGGCTTTAGCTTTTTTGCCAAACCCTAGCCTGTCGCAAACAGTTTCTTATTTCATGCATCCATGTTAATTCAGTATTCAACCTATAGAACATGGAACAGAAAATGTTAAACTTGCAGTTGAGGATTCTCTGAACCTATGTTGTCCACATTTTAATGTGTTCTGAAGATTTTACTACACTGAAATCATCGACCAATTATAATTACTAGATATTTTGGGTATGGTGTGGGGAAGTGTGTGCTGCAGGTAGCTTCCTTGTGATCGATTTGAATTTGTTTCTGGATTAGACAGTACACCGTGTAAGCTAGTGCATGGTGTTGGTAGCAATATCTAAGTCGCAAGACATCATGAAGAATACTTTCTTAAGCTGGCCAGCTGGGAACTTGTTTCCTAGAGGCTACTGCTAAAGCTATTCAACAAATCGTGATGAATTCTTGATAAAAATTAAGTTTATAGTTAACGGGGCTTTTAATTGCATCTACCGATTTATATATCTTGTGGATGATACTTTGGATTTAAGATTGGCTGCTAATAATGTTTTTTAACCTGTTCTTTTCATGGATGGCAGGAGGTACATGGGACACAGGAGGACAATTAGACCAAACGGGAAGCGGCTCGGTCCATTGTTTATGCAGAGGGACAAGATCAGTTGGGATAACTTTGCTAGAAAGGTAAAGTCGTATCAAAGAGGATTTATGGGGGAGCCTGATGAGATGAAACCCGGAAGGGGTGAGTTTCACGAGTATCCATACGCATGCATCTGTAAGAAGCTAATCAACAACTCGACAGGTGAAACCAGGAAAAATGTGCTGACAGTGTGAGGGGGAGGGGGATGTGTACATGACAAATCTGGGGTAAAAGAAACCCACTGAAAATAGCTAGATGCCATAAAGGTCCCATGATGGTTGAGCAGCTACTTGGAGATTATTTTGCATCGTCATTGGCGCAATTTTCCAGCCATGACACTAACAGAGGTGGCTAGGGTTTGGTTTCTTAAACTGACTCCGTTGAACAAGTTGCAACTGTGGATGTACATTGCTCTTTCTTTTGAATCATTGATCGGCAAGCGTGTAATTGTATTTATTATATAGGCGTGTAAAATATATGCTTTAAATATCAAGTTTTTTGATGACATGCGAATATTGGATTGGTTGAGGAGAATCAAATGGCTTTAGACAGCCATAAGATTCAGAAGAATACACAGCACCTATCAATAGCAACACTAAAAACAGTGATAGAGGCAGGGCAAACACATCACTTGCATACCCAGTTTGCATAATTTATAGCAAACTGGATAAAACAATAACTTGTATTACTGGATAAAACGAACTTTAAATAAATCCCATAAGAAAGGGCCTCCAGAATCTAGGAACATGAACAAACCGAACCATGGAAAAAGGCTCGCACATGAAAGCTAGACGTTCATAAAAATACCGAGATAACAATCTGCAGCACAACCTAATGGAATACACAAAAGAGATGGCATCCCTAAGTGCATCGTTCAATAGCGACCAACTGCTAGCATCGGTAACCAACTTCATCGGGTAACAAGCATTTGCAACAAGGACACTACACCACCACCTTAGTCAAATGCATCATCATCATCATCTGGAAGAGGTTGGTTCATTGCTGCTGCGATCTCATCTTCATGCCTAATAGACGACAGTAACAATATATCATAACCACAAATAAGGGCCAAACAAAGAATTCAAGATGCCAAGTTGGACTCTAAAACAACACTAAGGCACTGAAAAAAGAGTAGGCATTATGAGGTAAGTCTTACAGTTTCTGTGCGACCTCATCGATTTGCACCTCAGGAGGTGCAAGGGCAGGAGACTCAACAAAGTGAAGATTTGCGTCTCTGAAAAAACAACAAAACTAGGATCAACAAGTTTCTAACAGAACCACAACAACCACAAAACGCATTAACTCCATACCCTGCAAGCTTCCTAGCAAGATACAAGAAAGGCTTCTCAAAATTGTAATTGCTCTTGGCAGATATCTCATAATACTGAAGATTCTTCTTCCTGTGGAATGTGACCTGCTTTGCCTTGACCTGCCTGTTCTTAACATCAACTTTGTTCCCACAGAGAACAATCGGAATATTTTCACAGACCCTAAAATTGAATTAAAATAAGACAACTTTAGAGAATTCCATAACAGGACCCAGCACTCATGGACAGAAACTTGCATCACATACCTGCAGAGATCACGGTGCCAAGTAGGAACATTCTTGTATGTCAATCGGGCAGTAACATCAAACATAATAATGGCACATTGACCATGAATGCTGCATCAAGAATTGAAACAACTTTGTAAAGCAAGACACAAACAGAACATTCAGGTATGTGTGAGCAAAACAACAAACAACAATGACAAATTACAAGATTTCTCAGCATACAATGCCACACATGATTCACTTACTAGTAGCCATCTCTGAGACCACCAAACTTCTCCTGGCCAGCAGTATCCCAACAGTAGAAACGGATTTTGCCGCAGTTTGTAAAGAAGTCCAATGGGTGAACCTCCACTCCAATAGTTGCTGAGTAAAAGAAGCAACAAAATATTTTCACCAGACGTAGAATAAATTGCTAAACAAAATTTGTAATGACATTCTGATAAACTCACGCTCATATTTCTTCTCGAATTCACCAGTCAAATGCCTCTTCACGAACGTGGTTTTACCTAGACCATAAGCAAGAACGCAGCTCAGTTCAAAAACGGTCTGTAAACAACACGTGAATAGGAACAACTTGGCACAATAAACCAAGGACGCGTACCTACTCAACTTTACAGAACATAAACCAATTGACAGAATAGCGGACGAAGTTCAAATTAATCCAAAAAATAGCCGAGGTGCTCTCACTTAAAATCTAACACTTCTCTGATAGAAAAGTTAAATGAAGTCGGAAATGAATTCAATACTAAGGACGGTTTGCAAAATGCAAATGAAACAAACGAACAATCAGACATACGGTCATGCTAAAATCAGATTCCATAACAACATCCTCAGATTTCACTTAAACAAGAACTGCAAGTAGAGCTTGTTTTGAGTGATCCTAGAATTACAATCAGAGGCAAGCAAATGCGGAAACGATAATTTACCAGTTCCTCCATCGCCAACTATCACGAGCTTAAAACTCGGGTAATCCACAGTCTGCTGATTCGGTAGAGCCTACCGGAAAAAAAAACGAGAAACTGATTTGTAACCGGAAGCACGAAACGAGAAAGATTTCAAAAACAAACGAATGATAGGAAAAAAGAAGAAGAGTAACGTGGCCTCACCATGACTTGGAACCTATGCTGTTCTCCTGACAACCTGAGAAAACGCTGCTGAGAGTTGCAAGTTTGAAGCCGGCGATAGCAGAATCGCGAGAAGGATTTTAAGAGGAAAACGGCAAGGGCTAGCTACTGGCTTTAAATTAACGCAAGTTGTTTGGCCGTTGGATGTATATGTTCTCAGCCGTCGGATTCTCGACCGCGCCCAGGAGGATTCCCTTTTCTATTTCTTTCATTATTTTGTACACTCATATACAAATAAATACAATTGACTCACAAGGTTTCTAGAAACCCATAACAAAACCCTTATAACACCTTCACCATTAACTCCGTCATTTGAGCGTTAAATTGTTTGGTTCACGTTCTTTGTTCACGATAAAATGAAGGATCTAATACTTCATTGGTTCCAATTTATATGAACACATTTGATTTCTGTTCAAAACATAAATATACTACCTCTGTCTCGATGGTATGTATCATTTATAAAGAAAAAATATGTATCATTTATAAATAAAAAATGACAATTCATTTAGGACGGAAGAAGTATTTAATATATACTTGTTTAAATAAAACTAAAAAAATTGATCCTCAAAATTTTTTTTTTTAAAATTTATAGGAGTATTAGATAAAGAAGAGCAACGACAAAATTAACGCAAAAGAAGCAAAGGTACACAAAAAAGAAGAGATATCATATAATGAAAAGAAATAGTAGATTAAGATATAATATCACCTACATACATAAAGTATCCAAGAATCGACAAAACCTAGGGTTTATTCTCTATGGAAAAAAAACTCATAAACTCATTGAAGCGCTCTACCAAAAACTAAATCATGGTGTGAATTGTTTTTGGAAATTACACGAAAAGATTCCTAGATACAGTCTACACTAAAGATCAACAAACAAAGCATGCAATGTGAAACCCAACCCATCCATGAGGCAAACAGCCTCGGAAGGGCACCTTGCACATACACAAGCGCCCTTCATTGCCCCGAAAAAGACTTTCAGGAACATTTTGCTCTATCATTGCATTTAAACCTGGCCACCGGAAACCATGGCATCAGTGCTGCATCGTGCAGGCAGGCCATCATCAGCCCCCTGCCCTGCCGCACTCCGACCGACCCCCAACGGACACCCAACACTCATCCTCATAGCCAATCAAGTGCTCAAATCCTCTAATTAGTTACCACTGAAAACCGCATTGGGTCTACCCTCTCGTCATCCATAACTAAATTGTCATACTTGCGCAGGGTCTTGATCTTGCGTAGGAAATCGAAAGATACAAACAGACGAAACGAAAGGTTTGTAGTAAAATACTCCAGTTGTTAATTTACATGTTCATTACCTTGAGCTACAAGAATCGGTTTGGGCACAAAGTTTAATTTTTATTATTTAAAAAAAATGTAACTGATAGTGCACAACCAATTAAAGAGGAATAAACTAAGTGCATATCTATTTACACATATGTGGTATTCCACACACTATGACAAAGTCACGTTTACTCTTTTGATAATTGTCTACGAATGATGTTTTAATATTTTAATTTATTAGATAGTTAGTTAAGTTAATTAATTAGTAATATATTTAGATAAGTGTTTTCCCACAAATAAACTAACTCATAAACTAGAATCCATCAGCAATGAAAACAAATGTTTAAGTGATGGTTTTTTTTTCCAACAGATAATTAAAGTAGAAAATGAACCCAAAACCTAACACTTTACCCAACTTGGCAGAAACTTAAGGACTAGTTCAAGTGATAGGTTCTGCTGTAAAACATACAACACTAAAATTTTGTTAAACTCTTTAATTATTACATTTCTTTTTAAAAATCTTTTCCCAACATTTTGACATACTTCAAGTTCGATAACTTGAATGCATGAGATAGATGAACATCAGAGATTTCTAAATATATCATTTTTCAGAAAAGAAAAAATTACTACTTAATCATAGAAAAATCTAATTCTAACTCATTCAAAAATGAGTTTAGCATATGTCAATAGCTGTAAGGTTAAAAGACAACTTTTGGGAACTTTGTGCTTGGTTTGGTTTCCCAGAGCTTTAAGCTAAATCAGATATGCAGCCACAAACATGACTCATGCTGATAATGTTTAAATATTCTCATACAAGCTAAATCAGATATGCTGCCACAACACAATAACTCTTGTATTAGTAGAGATGGGGGAGTTTTATAACAAAACTCAAATGAAAGGGATCGCCAGGTCTCCAAATTATAGAAACTCGAACAAAACCGGACCATGGCAAAATGCTCACATAAAAGTCAAAAGTTCATAACAATACCCAGATAACAATCCACGGCATGCACAACTAATATCATGCACAACAAATCTCCATAGCGACCAGACGCAATTTTTGGGAACAAAACTCTAACAGCTAACAAGCGTTTGCAGCACATGAAAACTGCCCCTTAGTCAAACGCATCGTCATCATCATCTGGAAGAGGTTGGTTCATTGCTGCTGCAATCTCATCTTCGTGCCTAATAAAGCATAACATAACAGCATATATCAAAAACACAAAGATGGGCTGAACAGGTAACAAAATGCCAAGTAGGATTACAAGGCTAGTACAAAAGCAGTAAAAAAACAAAGTTGAGTATCATCAGGTGAGTCTTACAGTTTCTGTGCAACCTCATCGATCTGCACCTCTGGTGGTGCAAGGGCAGGAGACTCAACGAAGTGCAGATTTGCGTCGCTGAGAAAACAACCAAACTTAGATCAACGACAACAAGTTCCCAACATTACTACAACCACAAAAACGCATTTACTCCATACCCTGCAAGCTTCCTAGCAAGATACAAGAAAGGCTTCTCAAAATTGTAATTGCTCTTGGCAGATATCTCATAATACTGAAGATTCTTCTTCCTGTGGAATGTGACCTGCTTTGCCTTGACCTGCCTGTTCTTAACATCAACTTTGTTCCCACAGAGAACAATCGGAATATTTTCACAGACCCTAAAATTGAATTAAAATAAGACAAATTTAGAGAATTCCATAACAGGACCCAGCACTCATGAACAGAATCTTGCATCACATACCTGCAGAGATCACGGTGCCAAGTAGGAACATTCTTGTATGTCAATCGGGCAGTAACATCAAACATAATAATGGCACATTGACCATGGATGCTGCATCGAGAATTAAAGGCATCAACAAACAAACCAAGATATACACATATATGATCAAAACAACAACGAACAATAACAGATACACCAAGATATCTCAGCACACAGTAATGCACAAGATTCACTTACTAATAGCCATCTCTGAGACCACCAAACTTCTCCTGCCCAGCAGTATCCCAACAGTAGAAACGAATCTTCCCACAGTTAGTAAAGAAGTCCAATGGGTGAACCTCCACTCCAATAGTTGCTGAGTAACAGAAGCAACAATGAAGATGTTTAACAAAACCAAAATAAAATGCTAAACGAGATTTGAAAGAGCATTCAGGTAGACTCACGCTCATATTTCTTCTCGAATTCACCAGTCAAATGTCTCTTGACAAAAGTAGTTTTACCTAGACCATCCAAAACAATGCGGATCAGAGATCGGTAAACAACAGCACGTGAAACTACAAAACCTTGGAATCATATATTTGAAGTCATCATAAAATCAGATCCTACTACAGTCATCCTTATATTTCACCTAGAGTAGAACAGAAACCGATATGAATAATTATTGAATCACAATCACAAACAAACAAATGCGCGAACGAGGATTTACCAGTTCCTCCATCACCGACTATGACGAGCTTAAAACTCGGGTAATCCACAGTCTGCTGATTCGGTAGAGCCTGCAAGGAAAGTTTTAGCCGATAAATTGAAACTTCGCAACGAAAAGCACGAAACAAGAAAGTATTGAAAAACAAACGAATGATCAGAGAGAATAAGGAACAGCGATTCACCATGAGTTGGAGTTGATGTTGTTGTTCTCCGGGCAAGGTGCGAAGAAGAATGAAAGTTGAAGCAGGAGGAGACGGCTATTTGAGAGAGAGAGAGAGAGAGAGAGAGAGAGAGGGCTTTTTAAGAGGGAAAACACCAAGGTCTAGCTTCTGCCTTATAATGGCTTTATGTTGACGCGAATTGCTTGGCCGTTGGATCAAGATGTTATTAGCCGTCGGATCGTCGACCGCGCCTCGGCTTTCAATTTCCAATTTCTGCTTTCTTTATTTCATTTGAATTCGAAATTTATTCTAATTTTCTTTTTCTTTTCCTTTTTCTTTTTCTTTTTCTTCTCCTCCTTATCTTGACCCATCAATACTCAATTTGACTAACTTTGATGACTTATAATCGCATTGTTAAAAACAATCTGCACCATTTTATTTTCATGTTCCAAATTTACAATTGATGTTCACAAAAATGTATATAAAAAAATCAGAAACAAAATTTCAAAATTATAAAAATGATGTGCGTTAAATAACACACGTAATCAGTTAAATGGACTATTTTGAATTCTTATAATTCTTCATCCATCTCATATCTTTAAAAGTGTTTCTCTGGATACAAAAATTTGAGAAATGATGAATTTGTTTTGGATTTCATCCATCATTTATGTGTCAAATAGATTTACGCGACAAATATGTTAAAACAGGATTAAAAAATGGTATGGTCTGTACATAAAATTTTGGATTATACTGTATCATATGTACGTTTTGTATATTTGGAACTAACGAAAAACTCTGAAGACCCGAACACAATTTACACAAACAGCAGCAATATGGCCAAACAGAAACCAAGTGACCTGTGGTTTCATATCTGCATTCTGCACCCAAACATAAGGAAAAACTTGTTTGAAATCCCCTGGTTCTTTAATATTTTTTAATTCTCAAATCCATGGATTTTTTTAATTATTTCTCAAAATCGAAAGGAGCAACTGAAACATCCTTGTACCCAAATTCATGCCTTACAAATAATATAACTAAGAGAAATGAAGTTAACGGATGTTGCATAAATTTTTTTGAGACAAGGAAGTTGCATAAAATTAATGGAATGTAAAAGTAAACTTTATTTAGAAGTTTAAAATTTATAGAAAGTGAATTGAGATGAAGTCCATAGGAGTAAAACGAAGTGTGCATTGTGAGGAGCTGTCAAAATAGGGAAACAAGTTTTGAGGTTTATTAAAGTGGAGGGAAAAAATGTGAGGAAAAAAAGATAGAAGATTTAATTTTGACTAAGTTGTGAAAATTTGTGCTTAATGAACACAGCTAAAGAACATCATATGAGATTTCTTTAACTGACCAAGGTTCAGAACCCAAATCTTGCAAGAGGTTTGTCCTCTTTGGTTGCAGCAAAAGAGTAGACTTCTTCACATGCAAGTAGTAAGTACTTACAATTACAATCCTTCTAACTACTGTTAAGATTTAGAACACCAGAAAAAATGTAAGCAGAAAGTAGCTTCACATGCAAGTCATTTCATGCCAAACACCCTTAACTAGCTAAAAGGCTTAATTTGCACTATCAATTTAAAAGACCAATATTCCAACACTTTCCGGTCACTAAAAGCCAGCTATCTCCAACCCCTAAACATAGAATACTTCCCTGTCTTGCATCTGACAGTTGCTCCTCAAATATCAAACAAAACACAAACCCTAACATCATCGGCTCTCCGTAAACTATCCAAAACTCACGGCATTAACTGCAAACTGTAGTTAAACTGGCAATGCAAGACTAGAAGTATACATACAAATTCTGCAAGAATATGGGCCAAAATGGAGCATTAGATGCCAAACACACACACTTTTTCGTAGGGATGCAGTGATATTACTTGGCATACCTGAGTAGAGAGGCGCATGTGACTAGGAATGAAGAAGCCATTTAATTTAAAGATCATCCAAATGATTCTTTCCAGCTTAAAGCCAAACTAGCATCTACACCAAGAGTTTCAATATACAGCTAACAGGGTAGAACCTAGGTACTACTTGAAGGTAGATCAAATTGATCTTTGATACTAAAATAAGATCAAATAGCTATAACTACATATTCTGTGGCCACGAGTAAACTAATCAACATCAAATTATGGCCTCCCTATCACAAAATATGCACAGAACTACATTAGTTTTATCTTGGTGATCCACCAGTGAGTTCCCTCTTGACTGGACCCCGAAAATCGAGCAGCATCTGATCTTCATGCTCAATCCCTGTTGCATCGTATCCAACACGGTCAATCCCAGACATGCTAGTCATGCAGAAGCAAGACATGATAACAACAAATGATCAACTCAAAATCATACCTCTTACTCCTCTGACTTTTCTGACTTTTATCATGTGAAACGGATGGGATCTTTGAGATTATAAGGGAGCTCTGAAGCCCTTCCAACAGCTACGACAACAAGGACCACAACAAAAATAAAGAGAGATGAAAACTGAAAGGAGTCTAAAATAAACTCAAGTCCAAGCATCAATAATACTCTCTCCAATTGTGATTAATTGTCGGTTCTGTTTTGGTACGAAGATTAAAGATAGTGGTAGATTGAAAGTGTTATCCTGATTTTGCGCCCAGTGGAAATACAAATTGAGTAGACTGCTTGTGGGACCCGTTTGTGGGAAGAGAATTTTGGGGAACTTCAATAACTTCAGATTAAGAAGTTTCCTTGCAAGGAAACAACGTCCCCATGCGTCCCATAACTCACGGACTTCTCGTACCCGGTTACGAGTTTCATGCCTTCCCCAGGACTCGAACATGGGACTCCGGGCTTAATGTCCCATTTCACATGAGTCTGAGTAGCTCAAGTGGTACTCAGACTCATGTGAAATGGGACATTAAGCCCGGAGTCCCATGTTCGAGTCCTGGGAAAGGTTTCATAACCGGGTACGAGAAGTGGCTTTTTTGTGGACAGCCCAAAATAGAATACAAAAGTTTATCAGGAAGAAAGGATTAAGTAGCTAAAACGTGTAAAGAAATGATAATGGTATCAGAAAAACTGCAAGTACAAATGACAGATATCACATGAACTATAGAAGACAGTTTTACTTACCCTTGATGTTGGCTGAATCTTGCGATTAGACCTACGAGGCTCAGTGACTTCGTTGGATGCCTTCACAGAACAATCACCAGAGATTCTCTCCTCCTCAAACTTAGAAACCTTACCTGCTGCAAACCCAGTTTTCTTTTTATGCAAATGTTCACTCTTGGCAATTGATGTGGATGGTTTTCTAGATGGAGCATCTGAGGATACAGTGACAGATGAAAACATTATCGGATCCTCTGATGCTCCTTCAGAGCTCTGGAATGATCTAGATTCCATTGCTTCATTCTTTTCAAGTTCATTTTCAGAGTTGCTACTGGAGTTTCTCATTTTCGATTCATCAAGTTCAGAAAATCTAGACTCTGATTTGTAGTCTTTACGAGGGGCTATTTTGCCTGAAACGGTTGGTGGTTTTCCAGAAACTTTGGGCTTTGATATTGTTGTTCTCTTATCTTTTGATTCTCTGTTAGAATCATTTTTCAGTCCACGTGGTCCTGATCGCTGAGGCATTAAATAGTTTGCACATTTCAAGGAGCCATCAGATTCATTACCCCTACTGCTCTTATCTGCAACATAATGTTTGCTTACTTCCATAAATTTCCTCTTCTTACCAGGCTTAGGAACACCAAAAATCACCTTAGATCCCTCCTTCTGTAAGCCAGTCCTAGTCATTCTGAGTGAATCAATTTTGATGTCATCTCTGGAGCTCCTACCAATGTTAAATACTTTCTCGTTTGTGGCTAAATCAAGCAACCTAGTATTATCAGGTCTCTCAGGTCCTACAATAGCATTGCTTCTGGGAACCTGAACGTTGTCTTGGGTCCCAACAGCAGTATCAGTCACCTTCAACCGCTTTTCCTGCGGAGTGTCACCCTGGAGAACAGAATCCCCCGTTATCAACAGATAAGTAAAACCAGAAATGAGAATAGGATTCGCCAATACCTTTCGGGAAGGCTGAACATTATGAGACACATTGGACACTTCAACCCAACTACCATTCTCCCATATCAAAGAAGAACGTAGATTCCATGCTTTGACAACTGATGATTCCCCTGAAGCTACACTCCAAAAGATAGAATTTCTTAAAGTAGATGTTTCAGACAACGCTGTTAATGATACTTGAGAAATTCATACCAGGAAAATGAATCGTGAAAGAAGACTCATCACTCTGGCTATTATCAACAACAACTCCTTCCCGCCAGCTGCAAGATAAAAAAAAAACAAGCATCAGAAAGGTGAAATCAGCTGATTATATAATTATAGACCATGTACAGTAGCTAGGGTTAAATATGCTAATGGGTCATCACTATGACGCTATCCATGCTCTTCTACCTGACACCTAATGAAATGCAAACAAGAAATGAATAAATTGACCAAGGACGGAAAACATATGACAGCTATTGATACCTATCTTGCATCCATACATCAACTCTGTCTCCAACAGACCATTTACTGTCCCCCATGGCTGCTCTGCGTCTCTTCCTAGTTCCTTCAAATGGCATTGCAGTAATTGGGCGAGCAAAGCGTATTCTAGGTGTTCCATCTTGATAACCTTCAAGTGCCACCAATTCTTCAAGTTTATGTCCTTCTAAAAGACGGAAAAAATGTAGAAGGGTTGTGAAACTACAAATAAAGCCACATGAAGAACAAAGAAGCAAAGCATCTAAATTTGAGTTGTTTTCTGGAAAAAATGGAAATTAGACCGTTGTTTGGTTTTGCCTTAAAATTTTCATGTCACGATAATAATTGCTGTTAAACTTCTTCTGTGTTGTTTCTGAAAAACATCGGAAGCCAGATTCTGCAAAACCAAATACAGATCGGATCCTATTTCCAATGTCTATACAGACAATTTTCAGAAGTAGAAAACCTATTACTTTGTAAAGTTCTACCAAAAAATTCAGAAGTTGGCCTCCCGCTAGGGAGGGAAAAGACTAAGCTCCACACAGGCTTCAGATGTTTAATATACCTTCTATGATCACCAGCAGATAGAAAACATCAATACACGTTGCAACCCGATTTTCAAATGTAGAAACAGCCTTCCATGTATTTTATCTCTATATACTGAAACATCATCCATATTGTGATGCATACCAATACTCATTTCTATAATCATAAGATGTCCGAAGATAAATGCATTACCGACAATGTTAATATATCCAACTCAAAACTGATTGGGAAAGGGAAACTAACCCTTTAATTTTAGGCCCGTGGGATTTTCCCACTTAACACAGCCCCTTGAGTGCAGGTCACTAAGACAACTTAAAATAGGTCTGAGGCGTGAACCAAGTCATAATACTTGAGATCAGGCAGCCGCAACCAATGAGTTCTCATAATATGTTAAATCATTCAACCCAAAACCAATTGCTGATGGGTGGAGAAGCCTCGCCAGATATGGCCTTAAATAACCTCTTGATCTAAACATGTGCAGTTTTCCCACTTAACAAGATAATGCTTTGAGCACAACTAGCCAAATTCAAAAAGAAAAATAATCTTTCTTTCTTTTTACTAAGTAACAAAATCGTCAATCTTAATCAGAATGTTCATGCTAAAGCAACAGAAGCTTTATAGAAAATAGAGAAACAAGATGTGTAAAAGAGCTTTAATAGTCTATCCTATTGAGTCGATATGAACAAGTTGATCTACTAGAAAAATACAGAATTCGCAACTTTTTTTTTCAAACGAATCAGAAAAAGGTCAACATTTGAAGTATGTATGACTTTACTGATGACCAACTGACCTTCTGACAGAAGTTCATGATAACACACACAAGCTTTCCCATCCCGCAAGCTCAGTACATCTGCTGTAAACCATGCTACTTTATCCCCACCTCTCAATACCTAAAAGATAAGATAGATAAAATAGCACCACTGAGTTACATATATACAAAAAAGATTTAACACTGAAAATTTGATGTCTATCTATCAACTAAATCTTGTGAAACAGCCTTGACTGTGTTTGCATCGCTACAAGGATATGAGTTTAAAAAAGGGCAAAAAATCAGCAAACTCTTTACTAGGGAAACAAAAACTCATAAGCTAATAACAGCCCAACCATCGCTTACCCAGAAAATTGAAACAAAATAAGGAAACTGAAAATAAAACCGAAATATGTTTCACATCATTATCAAGGTAGGATATAGAATAAAGATAGAAGCCCTCAGGCATTTCAATATTCTTGATTTGAAAAGCTAGGATAAAGTTATAGGGCAGAAGTAAGTTCAAACCTCCACCCTGGAGCCCTCTTTGATAATATGCTCATTTGAAACTTCCGCTTTCTTTTCAAACATGGTCTGTGAGGTTGTGGGAGGAGGATCCATATTATTGCGAGATCCAGCAACCATCTCAGAGGATGTAGCTCGATCTGAATTTGTAAGTCCCATTGTATTCTTCTTATCCACCCGGGTTGCAGCAATAACACCTGAAAAGTCATATATCATCAATAGTATAATCCTCTTCAACAGGTAATATATCTTCGAGATAAAAACATACCATGGTCAGTCTTGTCCGACAAACCCTCTGAATGCCTGGCAAATGCCTCTGAACTTTCAGCTACCCCACCTCTATTACCTTGTTCTGTATCTTTCCCTTTGGACTGCTTAACAGGGTCAGAAGCTGCAAGGGAAGTCTTCCAGTGAGCACCAGAACCGCCCTCAACCAACTCACATAGAGGCAACGGCTCACCCATGGCAACAATTTTTCCAGCCTGTGATACAGCTTCCGCAGCTAACTCTGCAGCCCTAACAATGGCATTTATGTTTTCAGCTTGTTTTACAGCTGCTGAAGCAGCTTCCACCCTCCTCCTAGCAGCCTCCTTAGCCACCGTGATAATAGATTGAGAAGTATCAGATGTTTCATGACCCTGCAAAATGGAAGCAGGCGTGGCTTGGCCCAAAGTTCTGAGATCAAGGTGACTGGCTTGAGCAGATGTGCCATACCCGCTTGAAACAAAAGCTTCATCAGCCATTAATTTTGCTTGCAACGCAGCATTGGAAGCAACATTTGCTGCTGCTGCAGCAGCTCTCGCAACAGCTGCTGCTGCAGATATTGCGATAGTTGCAGCACTTAGTTTACTTTCAACATCCAGCGGCAACCTACGATTTTTCTGCTCCACCAATTGATTCCATATCTCTTGGCCACAATTAATAGCAGCAGCAGCAAACTCAGCTGCATCCTCCGCCTGTTTTTGAGCTTCCTTCAGCTTATCAAGTGTCCCTACAGAAAAAGTAACTCTCAGGTCTTCTTTCTCCCCTTGTTTTGAGTGATCCTTTGGGGATACAGAAGAGGTCACAATAGCAAGTGGTGCAGGGATACTTGTTGTGACAACAGGAGCAGAAGGTTCTGATTGAGAATGAGAATGAGAATGAGAATGAGAATGAGAGTGAGAATGAGAATGAGAATGTGATGGTTCTGATTGAGACTGAGAGTGTGATTGTGTTTGGACAGCCTCCTCAGTAACGGGACCCTTTTTCCTTTTCCTTGGCTTTGATTCACCATAATTCTTGTCCGCTATTGCTGAAACCTTGCTCATGTCAATCAGGGGAGATCCTGTCAAAATCTTAGCAGCAGTTGGATTTGAAGCCACATGACCAGCAGGTATATTCACACTAGATGAATGCGTTATGACAGCTGGTAGCCCGGATGATTCTCTGACAGGTGTCAAATTTACTGTTTCTGCAAAAGGTAGCACAGAAAAACGAGTACTTGTTTCAACATTAGACGATTGCCAAGGAGCACGATAAGGAGATTGGGATGCCCACGAAGCATTATGTCCAACAATGTTCCTGACAGGTGTGATCTGATGAGGATGTAGTGGAGAAACTGCATGTTGAAAATCCATAACTGCACCACGTGAGACACCAGCATGCTGAAGAGCATCACCATGAGGTGTAGACATACTCCAAAGTGGTGATGATGGGGGTATCACAGGATTTGCAACAGTCGCTGGAGTTAACTTGCTAGTGGTCCGATTAGCTGATGAGGGAGTTACCTTACTCTGATTGCCACTCTGTTTAATCGTTAGATCAGGAGCTCTGTTACCTAAGATCTCAATCACAGAAAGAGTTTAGACTATGTAGCAAAAGAATCAACGGTCAAGTGTATTAAATAGCTCTTAGGAAACGAATACCTAAACGGGACTGTAAATGTGTTTCGGGGGTACTGAGAAGAGATTTCTGACCATGAACTCTCTCGAGACATTTACGCCATGCGCTTTCCCAACTGCTCTTTCCACCATCTGGGAACAGTTCAGATGGTCACAATATTGTATAGATACCACATGAGAATGACACTGAGAATAACCGAGAC
This sequence comes from Stellera chamaejasme, assembly GCA_024586325.1. Taxonomy (NCBI): domain Eukaryota; kingdom Viridiplantae; phylum Streptophyta; class Magnoliopsida; order Malvales; family Thymelaeaceae; genus Stellera; species Stellera chamaejasme. The sequence goes on along the minus strand of CM044982.1, from coordinate 1,902,027 downwards.
TAACCAGAACACCCAAAAGCTGAAATCATATATGCCTCATCAGGTGCTGCACCTTGGCTGCAGCAACAATGTTCAAACCAAGTGAAAATCAGAACTATAAGCAGAAAGACGCAAGAAATGATTTATATTGGATGCCCTTCTGATGCAACACTTTTTGTGAAAAAGTAACCAGAAAAAATCCAAAAAATGTCATCACAACTATGTTCCTCCAATTGCATGGGGTTACCAAGAGACAGCATTAAATTGAGATAGATGCTATGATCATTATTAAAACACAAGAATGACATTGTAACGTTAACATGGCCAAAATGGGTCCGGACCAAAAAGCTTGAGCAACAAAATAAAAGAAAAGAGTGTCTCACATTAAAGCTCCATAAACAAAAATTTGTGCACGTAATTGGACTTGCTGCAAGTCGGTGAACGGCTGCTGAAATGCTGCAGATGAAGAAACTTGAGTATTGAGATCGGGCAGAGTAGACATCGACGTAGAAAGAACACCAAAACCTTTCATGTTATTGCATTCCCCTTGTCCATACTGTTGCATTTCACTGGGTTGTAGTATACCACCGGAGTTTAGGGGCAAGTGGCTGGTTGTATCACCTTTTTCAGCATATCTTGCAGACGATGCCTCTTTTACAGTTCTCCCTTTCTTAGGAGTTTCTTTTATTGAACTCTTACCAGGTGCCCGCCTTGGTTTACGTTCAGAACTTTTACTGCTGGACCTCACACTCTTCCTGCCAGATGCTTGTGGTGTTCTGTGGATAGCGCCAGGATCTGATTTTGCTTCATCCTGGCTTACTCTCGAAATTGGCGAGATCTCCACAGTTTTCTTTCATGAAAGAAAAAAAATAAACACAACAATCAAAATTAAGCATCCAAGCCATCAAAAGTCAACTTATTAACAGTATACTCCATGTCAGAGACCATAAAATGCAAGGTCAATCTATAACGAACATTCAACCTAGAGCATTAGATTGTTACTGAACTGATCAAAGTTCAATTAAGCAAAAATCTTCACCAAACATACTTTATCAGACTGAGTGGTTAAAAATGGTTGCCATTTTTTTCCATCTTTCTGAGAAGTATCTGGCGAAGGAGGGACCTCAAAGGTAAAGCTTCGCCCAGCTTCTGAAGCATCATTTCCATTTCCATTCTGAGAAACAAGGCTTCTATCAGCTTGTACATCAACAACTTCAGAAGCTTGAGTCATGCGCACTGCAGAGATTTTGGCTCCTTCACTTTTAGTCTCCATCAGGGAACACTCAGAAGATCTGATGACAATGGGAGAACCACAGCTAGCATTATCTAGATCAAAAGAAGTTTTTCCATCATTTTTAGCTCCCAGCTTAGGTTGAGATCCCGTACATGGGACAGAACTGGTGGGACCATTATGCCCCAAATTGCTACTTCCTGAAATCAAGCCATACGGCCAAGTAAGGACCTTGAATTAATTTTAGAGAGAACCATAAGTAATACTAAGTTGCTCAATGACAACAAGAGTAGAATGTGAATGTTGAATTACCAGCACATTAAGGTTGAATCTATATGAAAGTGGAAAGAGTACATATCACAAAAGACAAACAAACAGAAACAGAAAAATAAGGGAAATTACAAAATTATGATGACTCACCATCAACTCTAGGCATAGAAATCTGCATATCATTATCATCTACAGAAGCCAATGTATTGTTGAATCCTCCAACAATTACGCCAGTACACGAATGGGGAGGCTTCAAAAGCAAAGGCGTCAGGTTCAAGGGTGTTTCTTCATCCTTCTGGTCTGGTTCAACATCTGGTTGAAATGCTTGATATTAGTCATTAGTGCTACACTATGAGGCACACGTTAAATCTCTACTTGCTACAGAACTGTAATTCTTGACTACTTTCCAAAAGATCAAATCAAACGAAGAAGTTCAATTTTATTTTACATTCAAATTCACTTGCCATGTCCAGCGACATTCAGGGGTGAAATAAACTATATCATGGAAATGAAAAATGCATCTTAAAGGATTCTGGCACACAACTTCCACTGGTCATAGTTTCTTCGTCAGTTCCAGAACAGGTGATGGGATAACAGTCCAGCTCAACCAAACAAGAAAACAATTACACCCTTGTCCCGGATTAGTTCATAGGTTGACTGGGCACAGTGGTTAAAAAGGCTTGTAACCTTTCCCAATTTTTCTTTAAAAAAATATAGCAAAATTTAAGAGTTAATAAATATTGTAAGAATTAATGGAAAGAGATGGCGAACTTTCTTAAAAGTTGTGCAAAATCGATGGACAGAATTGAAAAATACGGGTGCCGTAAATGAGATAGAAAAAACTTTCCTAAGAAGAGAACCTACCAATTATTTTAGGACTTCCCTAAAGTAGTAGTATAAATTATAATGGGACGCAAGAAGGGTAAGTGCAATTTTAAACCTTATCATGCAAGGACTAAAGGATATAATCCTCAAAAAAAGTGCATAATTACTGAATAAAATGTAACAAAGTTTCAGGCCTTACCTCAGACATGTTATTGATGTTTTAGGCTAAAAGTACTACATTTATAACCTTTAGGCCCTACGAGATAAGAAGCTATGTTTGAGGCCTAACATGGTAAAACTTACAAACTTTTGGGCTTATAACCGCACTTACCATAATGGAGGAAGTAGTAATTCGTAAAGTCATTCTTTTTCCTCAATGATAATGTTATGTAGCTGCTAGTAAGAAAGCTAAAAACAGATAAAGAAGAAATGTACAACCGACTTCAATCGAATAATTATCAAAGAATATGAAGGAAACAGCTGCAACAAGGAACTCTTTCATTACCTTTATCGACTATCACTTCCTCATCCCTCTTGGAAGTAGCTTTCATTTGACCAACATCATTCTCCCTCACTGATGAGTCATGTAAACCATCAGATGTTTCCTTCTGCTCTGCTGTGGCTCCACCAAACATTGGCACCTGCTGTTGATTTTCGGTTCCCAAATTTGAGTCATCTGCCACAGACAAGGACTGCTCCACTGTCTTGCAAGACAGCAAGTTCTTAGAATCAGCAGTTTTAGATTCTGCAAATTCGATGGGGAGATACGGCAGATCAGGAGATGCCTTTAGATTCAATGGTGGAGATTCTCTCACAGACATATCCCCATCATCTCCAGAATTGACTGCCTCGGAATCTAAATGGGACAATGCTGACCCTTTGGGAGAAATAACTGTACCTGCTAAACATCATGGTTACTACATGTATATAATGCTTCAAAGGTAAAACAGAAAAAAGTAGAGTCGAGACAAGAACCACACAATCAAATAGAATATGGACAGATTCATTTTTCAAATATAAATTTAAAAGCCCCCTTCAACTTTTTATCCCACAAACTTTCCCTCCGTTTTTCAAATGCTTCAATTTCTTTCTCAAAATATTACAAAAAAAAAACACCCAATGTCTAAAAACCTGCTCACCTGATTCATTCTCACCACCAACTGCAGAATGAACCTGTGACAAATTGCCAGAGCCACTGCCAGAACTTGATGGATCAACTTCCTGGTTGCCTCTCAGTTCAAATGGGCGATCAGTTTCTAACATATCCATATTCTCTATCTCAGTTATTAAATCAGATTTATTTACCGTTAATTCCATCTCTGACTCATGCACAGCAGAACTATCAACCTCAGCCTTGCTACCCTCAGATTTGTTTATTGTTAATTCCATCTCTGACTCATGCACAGCAGAACTATCAATCTCAGTCTTACTACCCCTGCCTTCATTAACTTGCAGGATGGCCTCAGCTTCAAGAGGCAATGCTGGAGCATCATGTAAATGGACTTCAGAACAAACATCAACCTGTTGAGACAAGACAACATTTTCACTGTTTCCAGTATGCTCAGAAGTGGTCGAACAAAAACCTGTTTCAGAATCCCTTTCTACTCTGGCAGAATGTTTAGCTGGACTAGCTGTACAAACTTTTGCCAGATCATCATCATCGGTAAATCCCGCCTCAGTTTTTGAATCATTTTCTCTGTTTGACCTCACACCAGAACCAGAATTGTTGCCCGAACTCTGAGCCTCAACATCATCTTCTTGATGCACACCATAGTCTGTGCCTCCAACATTGATCTTCTCCACCAAATGGTTGACATTTTCATCAACAGTGTTATTTTCCCGAACAGGAACATCTTCAATATCATGCATGCTAATGGTAATAGTTTCCTGCTTCCCGTCATCGCAAGACCCATCAACCTCAATATTATCATTTGCAGAATCTGGAACATTGTTTTTCCCATCTGCAGACTCACATCCATCAGCTATGGGTATGCCTTCACCTATAATCATAACACTTCCATCATCCATATCTCTTCCATCAGATAAACTACTCTCCTTGTTTTGCAAGGCAACCTCACATGAAGGTTGTTGCTCTGCGACATCATCTTTCCCTAGAATCTCATCCGGCTGCACTGTGGGATTCAAATGCGTAAAATCCTCTATTTGTGAAGGACTGCTCTTAAGCTTTAAATCAGGCTCCATCTTCTTTACTATACAAGCCAATTCATCACAGGCATCTGCTGCTTTATTCAAAGTCTGACCAGGAATAATTTCTTCCTGCCCAACAGATTTTAATAACATTTCAACAGATTCTGAGGAAGCGGCTTCAGACCACACATTGCTCCGTCTCAAAATTGTACAGGTTTCTGCTGCAGTTGCACTGAATACTATTCCACTGCTAGTATGAGAGAAATCCTCAATCCACTGGTTCTCTTCGTTACTTTCGATTCCAAGAAAAGGTTCAGCATCGACTGAGCTATCAAATCTTATGGGCCCATGAAGGCTTTCATCAAAATCGTATTTTGGAAGAGCATATGGCCGTAAAACAGGGGAAACTTTGTCACTTCCCTCACCCGCTAGACGAAGATTCTGGCTTTGGAAATCATTGCCGTCATAATCCATGTGTGTATCACTACAAAGCAAAACATTTACGAACGCAAGTACTGGTTATATGAACAAATTATCCAAATACATCAAACTGACTTCCTTTACAAGAGATAGATCCTAAGAATTAACTGGTAATACTGGCACTCCATCCACATTCACTACAATAGATTGAAAGTAGTTTCGAAAGTCCATATTACTTGGCCCCTCAACACTGATGCTGAAAAATAAAATTTTAAGGCTGAATTTGTTTCACAATCTCATTAATGCATTAATTGCAATATTTTCTTATTTTACTTTTTATCAAAGAAACCAATATTGATTGCAACTAATACTGGATATAAATACGAGTTTTTTACACAATTAAAATTTAAAACATAAATACATATATTATAGAGCTGAAGCAATTATCCAACAGCCAGGAATTGTTAGGCTCTCTTATTTATGGATGGGAGACTTGGAAGACGTTTCAATCCACACTACAGCGCGATAAAGAAAATGAAGAAGAATAACTATCAGATAGAATCTGCAAGTTAAGCTAGAGAAATGTGAAATGATCAAACCTAAGTATGTTTTAGTAGACCAAGTTTTAGGGTCAGGAAAGTTGAATGCACAACTGAACTCTATAACCCTTAAGATTGACGCTGAAGAAAACAAAGTTAGTTTCACTGTTTTAATTGAGTTCCCAACCTTTCACCCTGTTCAATTAAAGCAAAGAACTTTAAATTTTGCACCTAAAAAGGTAGCAAATGCTAAATGTGATAAATTTATATGTAATAGGCAATATAAGAGATAGAAATGAATGAGAAGTACAGAACAGGAAACGATAATGAAACTAACAAGATTGAAAATTATTATGCTAAATGGGTTAACTAAAAAGATTCATTCCCAACCAGAGTATAAGTCGACTATACTAACATTTCACAAGCGACACTGATGTTACTAGAGTTCCACTGGACTGTGTTCAGAGAATGAGAAAAAATTGGGAAATCTTTTTGGTGTTTTTGGATGATGGATAATATGTATGTGAGTAGGTAAATTTGAGTAAAATGTGATTTAATGGAAAGTTGGTGGAATTAAGGATGTTTTGTGTGTTGGGAATTGGAAAAGTGGGAAAAAAATCTTGGTGAGCATAGCCTTAAGCAATATAACCTTTTTTTTTACGGGGAGCAATAGAACTTGTATTTAGTTAAAAAATACCCGATTCTTTTATGGCCCTTGTCAGTGTTAGCTAGTGAATAGACTATAGAGCTTGAAGTTGAACCGAAAGACCTCTATGTTTTGTTAATTTCAAATGCCGGATGCAAACTAAGAAAAGGAAGTGCTGTATTGAGGTTGCATTTCATCTGTACTAGAACTAAAATTCTATTTATAACTGCTGTTCAGGGTTATATATCTACGGTAGATACTAGTATCAATTATCTCCAGAGCACTGAACAGCTACAGGTAAAATGTGAAATTTAATGATCATGAACCACTTGTTACACAATAATTCATTATCACTATAAGTTAAAAGTGTTAATCCCCAGTACACAGCAATTCATCTCTGTAAAAGTCAACAGCTTGCATTAGCTCAAACTAACAAACATTTCCCCTTCTCATTCGAAAAGTATATGCATCAACAAGAGCTCTGACTATTAACTAATCTACAAGAAGAAAAAATTAACTAAAATAATAATGTAAAAAACATGCCGTGGCTACTGTTAAAGCCAACACCATCAACCTAGCCCCGCCTCGAAAAGGAACCTAAGAGCTAAACTTGAAGAAATTTAAACGAAGAAGAATAAAGTATTTGGACTACCTTTACCATATAGCAACGAAACAAGAAACTGTGCCATAAGCCCAGCGTCATGGAGCCTGTGTCCCCATTTTGGGCTAATATTAATACGAAAAATAACGAGAATAACGTGTGCAAGTTCATTTACCACCACCGAAGCAAGCCTTTCCCAGCTCGGGAAGAAGAAGTACATGAAATATTTGATTGGTAACAAGAAGAGGTACGAGAAGCAAAGTAGGAAATGAACAGTACCAGAGCAAGAAAGTCTAGAGACGCTACCTCCCTCCATCCGTCGACGAACTCCAGACCTTTCGATCTCAACTCCTCCCCGAAAGTAGGCTCATCGACTCCTCCGAGACAAAATAAAAACACGACTTACTAAGCAAAACACGACAGCAACCAATTGAAGATAAATTTTCAACCAGTGCTCATCGGAAACAGAAATTCTCCGGCGGATCCAATTAGGGTTCCGGCGAATTGAACAGCTACGGACTACGGAGGATGAAAAAAAATTAATTTTTTCCTCGTGCTGTATTCTGTTCGCGTCTACACTTCTCTCGCTACTCGCTAGGGAATTGAGACAGACGGTAATAAAGTGAGTGATGTTGAAATGATCCAATTTTTCGTAAGGTTGGCTGAGTTTACTAACCAGGAATCGGAATTGATCCAACGGGCGAACCGGGTCCGAATATGAGACGTGGCAGCCTACCATTCTTTGGATGAAGGCTTTGAGGGGAAGGAAGGATAAAGTCACTGCTGGGTTTCGTTTGCTTAGCGGTTAGTTGGGATGCATAAAATCTGGAATTTGAATTTTTTTTTGCCTAGCGCTGCAGTTTTTATTAAAATTACAAGTTTATAATTTTCATTATTATTATTATACTCTCTATATATGGGGATGGTTCACTGCTGGTGAACAGTATGTGAACAGTGTCACGCCCAATAGGGTCATGCCACGTCATCCTTTTTTAAAATTTTTTAATTATATTTATTATTTAGATTTTTTTAATTTTTTTAAATTAAACTTTTTAAATTATATTTATTATTTATTTCATTAAATTTTTTATTGTTTCCCATTTTTTTAATTATATTTATTATTTAGTTCATTACTTTTTAAAAAAAATTTTAAATTAATTTTTTTTCATTTTTTAAAATTATATTATTAATTAATTATTTTTTAAATTATATTTATTATGTTACTAATATAAAAAATTTAAAATTTAATAAATATAATTTAAAATTATATTATTAATTATTTATTATGTTACTAATATAAAATATTACTTTAAAGTGTGTTAGTTAATGCTTTTATGGAGACCGAAGTTTTAGTAATTTTGAAAACGAATATAAAATTTGTAAAAAATACAGTTTTGTAAATTCTCTTCTTCCATTACTTACCTTTAACTATTTTGAAAGTATGTCATTTTTTTGTAAGAAAAAAAATTTCATTACAATTTATAACTATTTAAAAAGTAGCATGTTGTCATCAAAGTTTCAAATCTTATAAAATAGTTTTTTTCTTTCTTTGAGCGTTGATAATTTTAACGAAAAGTAATAATGTGTAATTAGTATTTGTATTTAAAACTCTATACATATACATAAAATTTTGTATGAATGATATCCACCTAATAAGATTGTGTCACCTCATCATAATTTAGTGATTTTATCTATTTACGTTTCAAATTGTTTAAAAAACTAAATCTCTATTTTACTTTTATTTCTTACTATTTTGCGTTTTGTCCCTAATGATTTAGACTTCATATGATAAAATGTAAAAATTCTGAGACCTAATTTTTTCACCCATAATAATTATATACTTTATCATTTATTTCATAAAAATATACATTTATTTCACTTATTATTACATCCTTATTAAATTCTTATAAAATATTGCAATTTACACCGCTACGAAGTGCGGGGAATTAAATCCTTGTTTTCTCTAATCTATAAAAGAAAATTATCTTTTAATTTCTTAATAAAAAATTACAAATAATTAGTCCAATGGAATGAAAAAAAAGATTCGTATGTCATATATTTTGATATTTTATTGGAGTCCGTTTAGACTTCGACAGATTTTTTTTATCGTTCATCTCAATCTACTATTAATACTTATTACAGGAGTCTCCCGCCCAAAGTGCAAACAAAAAATTTAGACGCCGCATTTTTAGAGAGACAATTAGCGCCACCTAGGGCCACGTCAGCTTTTTTTTTAATAAAGCACTTATGGTAAATTTTAATCGGTAATTAATACATATCTACTATCTAGTATTATATATTAATACATGATAACTGCATTAATTGTCAAAAAAAATTGAACGCGCTTCTTGGTTGCTCCACCTTAGATCCACATCAGATTTGGAGTTTTTTTTCTGATATCATAAGATAATAATTGAATTGAATATGGTAACTTCCAAAATTTTCAATTGTAGTTAAGGCAAGCATCTAATCACTCTCATTTGTTTTCTCATATGTAATTAAAATAATTAAAACACCTCCAATCAAAAAATAATTAAAACACACTTTTACATCATTTGATTACTTCCCTCTCTCCCATCTCCATTCGTTTATTTCCTAATCGATTTTCCTTTTCTCTTTTATATTTCAAAGCTTGCCACCCAGCGACCATTCTCGACAAGCTTTCTCACCGAAAGCCAGCCAGCTCCACCTCCACCTTCGTATTACTCTCTATCGTTTGATGCATCATCTTACCGCCATTCTTTGCGAACCACCACCACCTAAGCTACCCAATCACTATCGATCCGATAGAGAACCACCTCATTGGCTCAAATCGATGGGACAAAATTCTCCCCAACTGAAGCTCCAATAGTCCGCCATAGCACCGCGGAGCTTCTCCATGTCCACTACTGCACTCTCCTTTGTCTGAAAGCGCCGCCGCTAACCACTGATTGAGCTTGACCTGCCATCGAATCTACAGACTCGACATGCCACACCGAAACATGAAGAATCCCTTCATCTTGAGTCCTCCACAATGCTAAGCGCTCGATTTGAGTATCGGTACGGACTCGACGGTGAGAGGTGAGCGAATTGATGGTGCGACAATGACGCTTGGCGGGAGGGGATGGATCGATGCCGAAGATCATCGTTTATTCCAGATTTGAAACGTCTTAGGTCGCGAGGGCACTGCTTGTCGAGCTTGGTGGCGGGATGAATTATGACTTCACACTTCCAGATCTAATAGTGAATTTATGTTAGCAGACACTTCCTCTTCATCCTTTTTATTTTTATTAATTTTCAATTAAAATTTTAGATTATTGTGTTATGAGTGATTAACAAATTTCTCTTCACCCAGATACTGAGCAGATAATGATAAACCAAACACGAAAGGTAATTATAACATATTCTTATTAATTATATGTTCTCACCTCTTCCTTCAGTGTCTTATAATCATCAAAAGAATAGGTGAACTTCTTCAATTAATATTAACGGTGAAGCGCAAAAAAATTTATGCTGATCAAACAAGATGAAGATTTTGCAGCAGCACTAGCAGCAAGCAAGAGAAATAAATTTTACATACTGGTGCTAATTGGGTGAGTATACACATTTGTGCGTGTAGATAAATTCAGTCAGAATTGTTTGCTCGAGGTCTAAGGGTTATGATAGGATACAGTTGTCCCTTAGGCTTTATTTTATGAGTGGATTTTAGCATATCATTATATTTGAAATTTTTTAAGACAAGTATGGAAAAATATATTTCTGCAAAAACTTGAATGAAGTTCTTAAAAAGGTTAGTCTGAAATGTGTCATTTCTAGCGTAAGGTGTTGTGGAGAGAGCACTCACTATGGATATGTTTGCAGTAACACTTTTAAAAGAAAATTATGATGCTAACATTTGTTTATTTGTACGTTTGATTACTCACATTTTCCCTTTTCATGTCATTTGTTTGCAGTAATTAATTTGATTGAAGGGGTAGATGTCCACGAAATTAAAGAACGAATTAGTTAATGCGAAGAAGAAAATGCTGGCTGCTTTAAAATTGATGAACATGTCCTCATTGTTGCCTGTAAAGATTAGATCATCCACATATAGGCATACAATGAGATAATTTCTGTCGTCAGTCTTCAAAAATAAGGTATGCTCACAGTAACACTTCTTAAAACCATTGGAGTTGAAATGGTTTTCTATTCTGCTATACCATGCACGTGGAGCTTGCTTTAATCCATATAACGCCTTCTGAAGCTTGTAGACTTTCTCTTCTTCTCCCCTTTTAACAAAGCCTTCAGGTTGATCTACATATACTTCTTCATCCAACTCTCCATACAAGAAGGCACTCTTTACATCAAGATGATACACCTGCCAGCTTCTTTGTGCAGCTAAAGACAATATCAATCTGATGGTGTCCCATCTTGCAACAGGAGCAAAAACTTCTTTATAATCTATTCCATGCATCTGAGAGTAACCATTGGCCACTAATCTTGCTTTATATTTGTCCACTTCACCCTTTTCATTAAGTTTAGTTTTGAAAATCCATTTGACTCCCACTGTTTTGGCATTGACAGGAAGAGTTACTAACCTCCATGTGTGATTTGCTTCTACGGATTCAATTTCTTGAATCATAGCCTTCCTCCAATGCTCTTTCTTCACTGCCTCTTGAAAGGATGTTGGATCTTCACCAAATGTGGCCATCATCAAATTCTGCCCTTCTTCCAAATCAGAAAGTTCATCCTGTGACATAATCACTAGTCCATGCTGGAGCTTTTCTAAGTCTTGTATGTGCTGGTGTAGTCCTCCCTTGAGGTGGACTTGCATGGACTATCTTATCTGAATCTTCACTCTGTGCTTCCTCTTGGACTTCTGCAACAGGTTGAGCATCTGTAATAGGTGTTGCAGAATCCCCTTCATATTCAAGAATGTCATTCTTGACTTCTTCTTCACTTCTTTCCCAGTTCCAGGCTTGATTCTCATCAAAAGTTACATCTCTGCTAACAATTATCTTGTTGGTAGTAGGATTGTAAAGCCTGTAGGCTTTAGATTCCTCACTTACTCCCAGCAAGATACATTTACTGCTCCTGTTGTCCAGTTTCTGTCTGTTATGTTCTGGAGTGTGCACATAGCCAACACAACCGAAGGTTCTGAAGAAGCCAACAGATGGTTTTCTACCTCCCCAAGCTTCTTCTGGAGTCTTATCCTTGACAGCTGCTGTGGGGCACCTGTTCAAAACATACACAGTCCATTTGACAGCTTCAGGCCAGAACCTTTTTGGCATCTTCTTCTCAGCTAATAGGCATCTCACCATGTTCATAATTGTTCTATTTCTCCTTTCAGAGACTCCATTTTGCTGTGGAGTGTAAGCAGCTGTGAGTTGCCTATTAATGCCAGCTTCTTTGCAATATTTATCAAATTCTTGAGATAAATATTCTCCTCCCCTATCTGTTCTGAGGCAACTAATCTTCTCACCACTTTCATTTTCTACCATGGCTTTGAATCTCTTAAACACACCAAACACTTCTGATTTTTCTGCAAGAAGATAGGTCCAAGTTTTTCTGCTAAAATCATCAATAAAATTCAATATATACCTCTTTTTGCTGTGTGATTCAGGCTTGATTGGTCCACAAACATCACTGTGAACAAGTTGGAGTCTCCTTTCACTTCTCCAATTGCTTTTCTGTGGGAAAGGTAGTCTGTGCTGCTTACCTTTCATACACTCAGTGCACACTCTTTTGGTTTCAGTGATAGCTGGAAGTCCAATCATCATGTCCTTCTGTTGTAGGAGTTTCAATCCTTTCAAACCAAGATGTCCATACCTACAGTGCCATAAGTGAGTTCTGTCTTCTTGAGTGGTATTGAAACATCTGTCTGTGTTGGGAATGATTGGTGAGGCAGTGATTGAAAACATTCTATTTGATGCCATGTTACACTCTATCATCTTGCCATGTTTCGGATGATATAGAGTGCAACAATTGTTCTTGATAACAATCGACACTCCCTTCTCTTGAATCTGACCAATGCTCAGTAAATTATTCTTTAACTCAGGAACATAAAATACTGAACTCACTGCTTGAACCAAGCCATCAATCTGCAACTTTATGTTTCCACGCCCCATAGCAACCATTCTTGAATCATCACCTAGCTTTATAGTTTGTTTAAAGCTTTCATCCAAATCTGTGAACCATTCTTTAACCCCACACTTATGGTTGCTACAAACTGAGTCTAGAAACCATACCTTCTCCTTGCCATTAGGTGTTGTCTGAGCCATGAGAAGGTAGTCTTCTTCCTCATCAATCTCCATATAGTTTGAGTTTTTGTCAGTGCTTGTACACTCTGATTGGTAATGCCCAAGCTTATGGCATTTGTAGCACTCCACAAATTCCCTTAGAGTAAACTGTCTACCTCTGCCTCTTCCTCTTCCACGGCTTCTGCCTCTGCCTCTGAAGAAGGAATCAGTCCCTCTTCTGTCATCATTTGCCATCTTCAATACCTGCTCCTCTTCTTGTTGTCCCTGCATTCTTTGCTCATGGACAAGTAGACTACTTTGCAGGCTATCAATACTCATAGTGGATATGTCATTTGATTCTTCAATAGAACATACCACATAGTTGAATTTAGGAGTGAGTGATCTGAGAATCTTTTCTACCACAGCCTCTTGATCCATTCTTGTATCTCCATGCATTTTCATTTTGTTCACAATGTTCAATGTCCTGGCAAAGTATTCATCCACCTTTTCTCCTTCCCTCATGTTTAGGATCTCAAATTCCTTTCTCAATGCTTGCAACTGGGCTCTCTTAACCTTGTTGGAGCCCTGATACTTCTGTCTCATAGAGTCCCAAATGGACTTGGCACTGCTCTTATCCAGAATTGTTTCAAGGATACCTCTGTCTATGGCTTGAAACAAAAAGGTCCTTACTTTCAGGTCCTTTAACTTCAGTTCTTCATGTGCTTTCTTCTGGACTGCAGTTGGCTCTCCCGTTTGTCCAGCAACCCTTTGTGCAGTAGTGGGTTCAACTACAGTCAGTGGTTCAACACCTTCTTCCACCAGAGACCACATCTCCTTTGATCTCAAGAAAACCTCCATCAGCAATGCCCAATGGTTATAATGACCATCGAATTTTGGAATAGCAGGTTGAACAAACGTTGCATCTGCTTGTGATGCCATTTTTTCTCCCTCTCATAATCACTCTTCAACAGGCCAAGTAAGGCTCTGATACCAAATGTGAGCTTTGGTTTGCTAAGATCAATAAACTAGAAATGAAAATAGGAAACCAAAGACTGCAGCTTTATTAATTAACGAGCAAGGCTTTAAATAGCCAATTACAAACGGTAAAACAATTGGCTTAACAACCCTTAACAAACTCCTACATACTAGGATCAGATAATGTAGAATCCTAGCTAACTTAAACCTCAAGCTAAACAACTAACAGAAACACAACGACTAGTAGGACTTGGTCTACTGCAGCTCCTGGTCTTTGATCCTCTGTGGACTAGTGCACCATGATCTTCTACACGTATTACTTTCTCGCTAATTGTAGTGCTGTGGATACTGATAAGCAAGAGGTACATTGATTTGTTTTTTTTTTCATTTTGTTCGCATTTAAACGTGTCTTGTTTGATGGCTTCAGATGCAGAGTTGTTGAAATTGCAATTACTTTGTTTATGAGAGTTAAAATTTTGGTCAATAAAGGTACAATGTGAGACGATTACGGATGGCTCAGCCTCTTTAGATCCATGGATGTTCAAGATTTCATATGACAAGTTGGTGATTGCATCAGGAGCGGAAGCCTTGACTTTTGGAATCAGGGGTGTGAAAGAAAATGATGTTTTCTTGCGTGAAGTTTACCATGCTCAGGAGATTCGTAGGAGGTTGCTTCACCGGCTTCAGCGAGTACTGCAACATCGCTGCACCTCTGTGGATGAGCTGCTGCTCCATCTTCGTGGCTTCTCCCGGCGGAATGATCTGCTCCTCCGGGTGCACGCCGGCGGCGATAGCAACCGTCGGGCCTGGTACGGTGTCGCTCGACACGATTGGGACGTCGCCGGGCGGCCTGGGCTGCCGATCCGGTGGCTGGGGCGGCTGATCCGGCGGTTGTCCGGATGTGGGTAGAAAGATGGTGGGTTTATTTGCAATGTTTGAAAAGTTTTGGTAAAATTGTAAACTTTAAAATTGTTTGGGGTGATTTAATTATTATGTTCAAAACTTATGGTGTAAATGGAGCTTTTAGGAAAAGTTCAGTAGTTAAAATGATCATTTTCCCCAATGGTCCGTTAAACTTAACGGCAAAAATGGACGGAAGGACCACGAATGAGTAAAAAGTTAAAAAAGAGGACTTAAAGAGGACAAAAAGTTAAAATAGTACCCCAATAGGACAATAATTAAAGTTATGGGACCTCCGGTGCACTTTACTCTATTTACATAATGTATCAATTAATGATTCTTTATTGCCTTATTAAAATCTAATTATAATCTCCAACCTACCATGTAAACCAACACTAACAATGACTTAATTTTAATTTATGACATGTAGTGTATTCATTAAGATTAAGTGTCAATTATCGCAAGTTTTTTACTTTCAAATAAACTGATTTATTTACGACTGATTTATTAACATCTAAATGGGTTTAATTACGACAATTTATTTTATAATTAAACTAATGTTGATTTCATTATTCCTTAAGTAGACAGGGAACAAAATTGAGCAATAATTTCGGAGAGAGTAGAGTATGCAAAAAATAGAGCAATAATTTAATTATCGCAAGTTCAATTTGAATGTATATAAAGTAAAAAAAAAAATCTAAGATCACTCCCTCTCAAAAAGCTAAGAAGATACTAAATTGAGCAATAATGATTCTAATACAAAAAGAAAAATTATATATCGGAGAGAGTAGAGTATGCAACACTAAAAACGGTTTGGGGATGAAAAGCATCAAACTAAAGTATTGAATAGGTGGAAATTATAGTGGGTGAGTATTATTTAGTAGATGAAAAGCAATAAAGTTTTGTACTCATAAAAAATGATAGATTGAATATTGTGAAACTATTAAAATAAATATATGTATTTTTTGAGGACGGAGGGAGTATTATTTAGTAGACGATCAGTCCTTTGAACGGAATTAATAGTAACACAGTGCAAACAAAATCATCCAATGAAGTTCAAGAATAACACACACACATATATATATGAGTGCAATGTCGAGTTAAACTATATTACCAATTGACATATATAGAAATAAAAACTTGATTATTCATTAATTATAACAAAAACATTAGAGTAAACAAAAACCTTATACTACCCATAATAAAAATGAAGGCAAGGGAATGTTGGCTACAAATTTAGGTGTGAACCGGTGGGTTATATGGGAGTATTTGCAAGCACTTCTCTCGCCTGTGGATGGCTTAATTTAAAGGACTCTCTCACTCATGGCTTGCCTGGGAGTATTATTGCTAAGTGCTCCTTTAGGATCTTCCGGTGCATTTTCTAATTTGTTTACCAGTGTTTAAAACTGTTTATTCTAATTCAATATATGCCCTTCTCGGTTTCCACTCCTTTCGGGTTTAGGATACATAATTTTTTTAAAAAAGTAAAAGAATATATCATGAGAGTAGTTTATGTGTGTTTATCTAATTGAGTAAGATAGAGGTGAACTACTACCGTGAGAATAAATCATGAGAGTTTGAGTTTTGAGACTTTGAGAAATTGTTTGACACCAAATCTTAGCTCTAGAGATAATCGCACTAAAAATTAATCAACAACCCTATTATATATAGTACTATGTGTCAAAGACTTTTCAGAAACTTAAAATAAATGTAGTGGATTTAAATTTGCATTTATGATATATACATATACATATATACAACACATAATTATCAATTCTTCGATAATCTGCATGCTCAATACAATACATTCTTAATGTGTAAAAACATGTTTGTGGTAGTTGTAGCATCACTCACCGATGATCATTCGAGATTTCATATTTTGAAATCTTTTCAATATCAATTGTTTGTCAAGACTCCGCAACACATCTTTCTCTATGAATGTAAACAAACAATCAACACATAATTATCATCCACCGATCTCCAATCTTGTTACGCAGTGTAAACAAACAATCACCATCCACCGAGTCTTCACAATTTTCATTGTATAAAATGATCTTTTTATATAAATTAAACAACAAACACAAAATGCCAATCTTCATGTTTTAAAACATATTGTGGAACCTGTATTTAATTATCTCAAATAAAAAAATGTATCAAAACAAGCATATATAATACATGTCAATTACATATAGTATAAAAAGACAAACATTATACATCACCATTGGTCCACTGTTGAATTAGAACTCAAACTTATTAACAAGCAGACGATGGGAAGGAATGAGTGGAGCACATAAATAAAATGAACAGCTTAAAAAGACAAAAGTTTGACTTTTATCCACAATTAACAGGCAAATACAACTAGATCAGAACAGGCAACCAAGCGCATTTCTAAAAAAGATGACGGCGGACCAGATCAAAAAAAGACTCAAGAGGAGAACGGTGAACTGATGCAGTTTTAAAATTGGAATTTCAGAGTGAGAAATCAAATGAATCACTCAATTCCTCAAACCTATACACTAAATTAAACAAACAATTGCAAATTTGATAAGAAATTCATACATATATCTTAGATTTTAGTTCAATTTCTTCAAGAAATTGAAATTGCAAATCCTAGAGCTTGAGTCTCCTCTCCAAAATCGGCGATGACTTCAGACTTCTTTCCTTTCTATTTTTCGTTTTGACACAACGTTTATTTTTTTAGTATATATAGGTGGTGGGATCAAGTGTCTAATTTGTAGTTTTTATAAGTTAGGGGAATTCAAGTGTTTATAGGTATAGTTTAGGGGCATGTATAAAATAAAATTTCAGTGGGAATTAGGTTGGGGTAAATTACGTGGATAGGATTATACTTATGCAATACATACATATATACCCTATACTTACCAAAAGTTCAGTGGGGGCACTTGCCCCCACCTTAAGTCTGCCTCTGCCTATACACTAAATTAAACAAACAATTGCAAATTTGGTAAGAAATTCATACATATATCTTAGATTTTAGTTCAATTTCTTCAAGAAATTGAAATTGCAAATCCTAGAGCTTGAGTCTCATCTCCAAAATCGGCGATGACTTCAGACTTCTTTCCTTTCTATTTTTCGTTTTGACACGACGTTTAATTTTTTAGTATATATAGGTGGTGGGATCAAGTGTCTAATTTGTAGTTTTTATAAGTTAGGGGGATTCAAGTGTTTATAGGTATAGTTTAGGGGCATGTATAAAATAAAATTTCAGTAGGAATTAGGTTGGGGTAAATTACGTGGATAGGGTCATACGTGTGCAATACATACATATATACCTATACTTACCAAAAGTTCAGTGGGGACACTTGCCCCCACCTTGAGTCTGCCCCTGGTGTGAACCAAACTGGATTGACATAGGTTTACTATATAATAAAATATACCTCCCTCCCCTCCATCAAAAAAATATAATAGAATATATATATATATAATATAATGTATTCACTACTCGTTTCCTTTTATGCAACTGCCTTCTTTATTGCCATTCTTGTTGTACCAATCCATGAAAACATCATAAGCCTCACGTGTTACACCAACATCAAGGGAAGTGATAAACTCATCATTGGCCTTACGCGCTTCAAAGTGTTGCCAGGACTCCAAGCACAGAGGGTACTTGTACCCATTCCATGGTATATAGCACTCACATCAATAACCTGAAATAGGTAATACAATATTTGTTTAATCAAACGTTAATCTTATTGAACATTTACATGATTGTGCATCCTATACAAGGTCCTCTTTAGTTCATGATTTTGGCGAGCAAGATACAGGTTCTGTGTTTTCAACATATCGATCTCAAATTTCATATCATGAACACCCTGGAGGTGACTTTCTTCACTGGCGATAAGTATCTGCAGTTCCCTCTCATCATATGAATCTCCAATATGGATTGCATCATTAGGAGTTGACATGGTACCTCTTTAACACACAGAACGATGAAACAAAAATGTGGGTGCAAAATGAACTGCCTTCTTTGGCTTGGAAATGTGGTATTTATGCTTGAATGTTAAGCATATGTCATGCCACAAATTATGTAATTTACGTATGTTTCCTTTTGTCATAGATTGATTAACATCAATTATGCATTATGAGATGTTGTATAGGTGTTTTATTAGAAACTGAATAACATAAATAAAAATTTTCATTTTCAAAACAATGTTGTTTGGTAGTATGAAACTGAGAGTAGTGCACCATATACTTAGTAAAGGCAATTAGCGTCAACGGGAAAAAAATTCCATGTATAGGTTGTATTTAGGAAAGTACTTAATAAATTAAAATGTTGTTTTCAATAATAAATTTTGATATGTGCACAATCAATGGTACCCGACATAGAATAACACCACACATGCATAAATAAAAATGTTGTTTTCCATAATTACTTACATGCATAGAAATTTTATTTTAAAAAACTTCACATATCTTCATAACAATAATTACTACTTCCGTCCCCACAAATAACTTTCCATTTTGTATGCTATGCTAACGTGTACAAAAAAAATATGGAACACAAATATGACGATGAGGTATGGTTGAACGTGTCTTTACGATGATTGAGAGTTCAGTTTTATTTTTTTTCGCGTTTTATTTTTTTCTTCTCTATTAAGATATAGTTCTGTATTCAGATATTATAATAATAGGATATGATTTTGTTTCACTCTTATTTTCTTTGTTCTCTCCCAATCTCCTCCCTTTTTCTATTCGTGTGCGTGCCACTAATTTTGTTTTTTCTCAGATACTTGCTGGATTCGCAAGTCAAGACTCCAGTCACCGACTCAGCCCGCACCTACTGTGCCCCAAGCCGTAACAAGAACCAACAGCCACCATTTACTCCCAGATCCAGCGACACGGTGGAAATGGAGATGAGCGTAGGGAGGTTTGAAGGAGACGGGGAGGTTTTGGCTGCTGAGGACGGCTCCGATGGGTTGCTGGCGATGAAACGCCAATAAGCGTCGACTGCGTAACCAGCGGCGAGGGTGCTGCACTCTGAGGCCGAGATGCTTTGTTCGCCAATTAAAGGTTCTCGCTTGCCCCAACATCTCCTTTCAAGTGAGCAATTAGAACTCAGTGGTTCATTTTTCTCTAATTTGTCATGCGTTTTCCTTTTCCAATCCAATTGTGCACTGATTTAAATTTGTTTGGTAGGTGTTGGTTGATTCAGGTGGAGATTGTGAGTAAGCGTCCATGGATAATGGCCTTGAGTTTCAACCAAGGGAGAGTCGTGGTTGCTTCTTCTTCCTAATGATATATATGGCGTATGCCGTATAAACGCAACGCCTATACGCCTATAGCCATATAAAGCCAGTTTCACCATACGAGTGAGTCTCAGAATACGACGAGCCTCGTACATGCCACCAGGCGCCAGACGATCTCTGGCAAGAAAGGCTGTGATGCCAATGCACTCCAACATAAGACACCAACCAAAAAGTTCTGGCCCAAAGACACAACGCCCAAAAATGCACTCAAAGACACAAGACACAAAAGTTGTACACACTCAAGTCTGTCTGACTCAACACTGCTGACAGCAGAATGTCCAATCCGCCGCTCAATCGAGAAGTCACGGCCACGCGCGTGAAAGATCTCACCAAACACTCTACCCAACGCGAGAGTCAGCATCACCCTATAAGTGGGTGATGCCAACCCAAAAATAAGGTAATTACTACACACCCACACCTTCCTCCCGTATGCACTGAAAGTATCTTCCGTCTTGCCTTTCGTGCACGTGAGCCACCCGCCCTAACTTGGGAGATCTTTGGTTGCGGAGGTCACGCTTTGGCTATCAATTTGGCGCCGTCATGGGAAACGAAAGCTGCTTTTTTCTTTCCTAAGCAATTTACTTTTCTCTCCTTACCATTCTCATGGCGAAAACAAGGAGAACGCACAACAGCGCACGCTGAGACGCTGCTTCAGCTTCCTCCGATGTGCCTCCACGCCCGCCGGTGACGAATGGGGACACAATGCCCCACAACCTCAATCGATGGCCATCCCGCGCTCCTATTACTAGCACACCCGAGGGGCAAGAACCACCGCAGCCGCGAGCGGCCACTCGACATACTCATGGGGACTTCGACGATCCCCAGTCATCGTCGATCCCGGCCAGCGCTGCTCCAAGCGAGCATGCTTAATGAGTGAAAGCCTTCATGGTAAAAACCATCAAGGCGGAAATGCAGATCGCTCGCCTCCCGCCTCACAACGACAGGGGACGAGCAGTCCCAAAATCAAAACCAAACTGCTGGGAACATAGACGTCGACGACCTCCTCCGACGAATCAATGTGGTCGAGGAACAGGTGAAGACTCCAAACATGGTCCTCGACGATATCGAGATCCTACTGACGCAGCCGTTCACAGAGGAAATAATCGCCGTCAGCGCCGCCACTTTCGAATGCCGGTCGCCGAAAGCTACGATGCTACAACGGATCCCGTCGACCATCTCATGACGCTACATCTCCCAAATGGAGATGGCTCGGCCTCGGAGGCAATACTGCAAGGCTTTCAGCTCCACCTTAAAAGGGGCTGCCTCAACATGGTTCGAACGCTACGAGGCCAGCATTTCAAATGCTTTAAGGACCTCGCCTCATCGTTCCTACGCCACTTCATGGGGCTCGACCTCCCCGAAGACTGTCCAACACTTGTTAAGAGTGAAACAAAGAAAGGGAGGAACCACTCCGTGATTATATCCGACGGTTTCAAAGGAAGCCGTCCAAGTCCAGGTCTCTCCTCGGACATGCAACTTTTGGCCGTAACTCAGGCCTACAGCGCGAGTCAAGGCTCGCTTACAACATCAACGAAAACCCCGTCACACGATGGGTGAGTTCATCGATCGAGCAACTCGATTCATGAACTCCGAGGAAATGAACAAGCCCTACAGCAGGCCTCCCACAAACGAGCGCAACAGGAAGTTCGACAAAGGGCCTATCTCATCGAGGTACCAGCCCTCGAATATCGGTTCGAGGACCCCGATCACCTCCCAACACTCCGTGACACCCGCACGAACATTCTCGCCATCACGGAGAAGCGTAACAAGGTTCCCAAGTGGCCACAACCCATCCAACATAAGAATACGAGGGCTTTGACAAATACCGCCTCTACCACAAGGATCGTGGGCACGACACGGAGGCGTGCTTTCAACTCCGAATCTCATCTCGGAGATGATTGAGCAGGCAAGCTCAAGGAATTCTGTCCGATTCCGACTCCCTTGCAAGGATTTCCCCAAGGGTCGTAAGAAGGACGACGATAACGACGACCGCGAAAAATGCGTCGTCGACACAATAGTCCTCGAAGGCACAACTTGCCACCACCTCCACCGGCGGCACCATCCATGTCCTCACAAAGTCGGAAGGTGCCTCCTCCAGAAGCGTTACGCGAGGGAAATCTTGCGGATCGACCACCTCGAGGAGCATGTCATCTACCGTCCTAACGGGACAAAGGTCGCCGTTCCACACTCGATCCGTTGCTTATCACGGCAAGGATCGCAGGTTTCGACACCGGCAGAGTCTACATCGACACCGCGCGAACACCGTGTCATCTTCAAAGACATGCTCGAAAAGCTCGGTACACATGTCTGCGATGCGAAGGAGCTCCGCCCTACATTTGGCATTGGTAGGGACATTGTCCCAACTATAGGGTCGCCAACCTACCCTCATGCTCATCGGGGACACACAATTCGGCACGGTTGACCGCCACTCCATCATGACGGAGTTCTTGGTCCTCGAGGTGCCCTCAACTTACAACGCAATCATTGGCCGACCAAGCCGGTCGATTTCAGTACGAGGTGCGACATCCGCTCCCTTACAATCACATTTGCAACACCTCGTGGGGATGCAACCATCTACATCGACCAACGAATCACGCGGACAAATTATGTCGCCTCTTTGAGCTCGACGGTTGATCTACAAATCTCGAAGAGCGTCGATGCTCTTACGGATCCCGATGACAGCCACGCCTCGATGATTTGACAGAGGAGGTAGACGCTGTTCTGGCAAGAAGTTCAAGGTTGGCAAAACCTGGAGCAAAAGGAGAAGATGGCGCTCATCCACCTCCTCGAGGCAAACCTTGACATCTTCGCCTGGAGCTGAAGGATCTGCCGGTGTCGACCCTAGCGTCATCACCCACAAATCCGAATGTATTCCCGGACTCAAAACCGGTTAAGCAAAAGAAAAGGGGTATGGCCCTTCTAAGAAGAAGTTTGTAAAGAAGAGGTTTCCAAACTCCTCAAGCCGGAATAATAAAAGAAATTCAAGTACTGAGTGGCTCGCTAACATAGTTTTAGCTGACAAAACAAACGGTGAACTTCAGATGTGCGTTGATTTCACGGGCATCAATAGGCATTGTCCAAAGGACCCTACCCGTTACCTGTCATCGACCAACTCGTGGACGCAACTTCCAAGTATAAGTACTTGTCTTTCATGGACGCTAAGAGTGGGTACCACCAAATCTACATGGATCCCGAGGACGCCTTCAAAACAGCGTTCACAACTGGTGATGACGTCNNTTACTNCGNTCGANTGCCCNTTGGGCTCAAAAACGCTGGAGCCACCTACCAGCGTCTAATGAACAAGGTTTTTACCCACCAGATGGGCCGTAACCTTGAAGCATACGTCGACGATGTCATTGTCAAAAGCATGACATTCGAAGATCACCTTCAAGACTGGCCGAGACCTTCAATCGTTCCGGCGATATAACATGAGGCTCAATCCAGCCAAGTGTTCCTTCTTTGTTGGAGCTGGGAAGTTCTGGGCTATATGATCTCCGAAAGGGGATCGACGCCAACCTTAAGAAAATATCAGCCATCACGGAATTGGCGCCACCAAGGAGCATTAAAGAAATCCAAAGAACTTACGGGAAGAATTGTTGCCTTGGGGCGATTCATTTCCAAGTTGGGGACAAGTGTAAGCCGTTCTTGACAGCTTCGCATGAAGAAGGCGTTCACTTGGACTCCGGAGTGCCAACAAGCATTCGAGCAAATCAAGAAACACCTCTCCGATTTGCCAACGCTGAAATGTCCGCAACCGGGACGAACTCGTCATCTACCTCTCCACTTCGAACAAAGATCAGACGGTGCTCGTTGAGGATGGCCCACAACAAAGTGGCCCGTCTATTACATAAGCCACACGCTACGAGGGCTGAGGTTAATTACCCACCCTCCAAAAACGATCTACGCTGATCGTGGCTGCCGAAGTTGCGAGCATACTTCCAAGCCCACACAATCATTGTCGTAATGACTTACCAATCCGAGACATTCTAAACAGAGGAACATAGTGGTCGTTTAGCTCGTTGGCATCGAACCTGGGAGTACGACATCAAGTTTGAGCCTCGACGAGCAATAAAGGCACAAAGCCATGGCGGATTTCATGGCCGAAGCTTTCCATTTACCCTCGAGCATGGCCCTTCGAGGGAACCATCACCGAGTTGGAGCCTCCCGAGTGGGACATGTTCGTGGATGGTTCATCCAGTCCGATCGCCCGGGAGGAGGCGTTCATATCCGGGGCCCACACGGCATGGAGGCTAGCTTACGAGTGGCCTTCCACCCCGTCACAAACAATGTGGCGAATACGAGGCCTCGTAGCAGTCTCAAGACGCTCAAAGCTGGCTTGCGACGTTTAACCGCACACGTGACTCACGGCTCGTCGTAAGCCAGGTTGCGGGGACCAATGACCGCAGGACCCGTACTCTCGAGGTACTTGCGCTTGGTAAAGAGCTTACAAGGGCAGTTCGAGCAGTTAAATATTAATAAGATCCCAAGGGATCAAAACACTGTGGCTGACAGGTTGTCTAAGGGGCGGGCGGATGCATTCCTCGAAACCTTAGCACAACCTTCGATAAATACAATTCACGCAATCGACGCCAACGCAGTAGCTGATTGGAGGGACCCAATCCTCCAAAGATCTCCAAACCGGCGCAATCGAAGGCCCACCAAAGGTTGCAAAAGAAAATAAGGACGCAGTCAGCCCGCCATGTCATCATAGATGGCGCGTTATGGCGTAAAGGATATTCTACTCCTTTACAGCGATGTATTGGCCCCGACGATTCCACACTCATCCCGAACGAAGTCCACTCGTGAGTCTGCGAGCACACATTGGCTCCGATGCGCTATCTAACAAATGCTTACGCCTCGGTTATTATTGGCCAACCTTGAGGAAAGACGCGCATGATTTGGTACGAACGTGCCATAAGTGCCAACTCAATTCTCGCATCCAACGACAGCCGGCAAACGAAGTAGTTACGGAGACATACCCCATACCCTTCGCTCTGTGGGGCCTCGATTTAATCGGCCCAATGCCTACGGCGAGGGCCGATTCAAATTTTGTATAGTGGTTGTCGATTACTTCACTAAGTGGGTCGAGGTCCACCACTCGAGAAAATCACAACCGCCAAGGTCATACACTTCCTCTGGCACGACCTTGTGGCACGATACGGGCACCAAGAGCCATAATCACGCACAATGGGACTCACCCGCAAGCAAAAAGCTTAAGGATTGGGCCACTAAGATGAACATACAAATGCTCTACGCTCCCGTGGCACACCCCACCAAATGGCCAAGTGGAAGTAACGAATCGAACGATCAAAGAGGGCTTAAAAAGCGTCTCGAGGACGAAAAGGAAAGTGGGTCGAGGCCACTACCCGGCGTCTCTGGGACTATCGAACAACTACACGGGGACCCACGGAGAAACTCCTTTCTCCTTGGTTTACGGCGTCGATGCCTTACTACCAATCGAAGTCTCAATACCCACAATCCGAACGCTGTATTACGACGCCCTCATAACGAGAGCGGAGTTCGAGCACGTCTAGACCTCGTGGAGGAACTCCGCGAGGGTGCTAGACTTAGGCTCATGGCCCTACGACAACGGGCAAACCTCGATCACAATGCTAAAGTTCGAGCTAAACAGATCCATGGTGGTATGGTCTTGCTAAAAGCATAATTATCGGTCGTAATCTCGCCATGGCGCACTTCGTTCCAGATGGGCGAGGGCCTTATGTGGTACACAGTAAAGGAAGAGAGGCGTATACAAGTTAAAGGACCATCAAGGCAAACAGCTCAAAAATGACTACCATGTCGACGATTTGAGGCCTTACTACGTCTAAGTTATACGCTCTCCTTTCCATGCATAGACAAGGGTATTTAAAGCATTTGCGTTGCACAAAATCTTGCTCGTGCATCAAAGGACAGGCAATATTCCAAGTCTTTACGTCGTGCATACTATGTTTACATAAAATCGCTCTGCTAGAGTGTTCCCCACTTCAGTGGGTAAGTCCAAAATTAATTGCAAGGTCACCGCTCGACCAACGCACATCGAATAAAATCACTTCACGAAGAATTACAACAATTCATTTCTACAATATTTTACCCGCACGAGTACGGACACTTCGCATTATGCAAGTAATACTCATACGGCAATTACAAAGGCAACAAATGCCGACATATTCGTATCTTATCAAAAATGAGCAAAAATTTAATTACAAGCCCCAAAACTAATTGGGGGCATCATCGTTGGGGGCACGGCAGGGCATCCTCTACATGCCGGGCGGGATATCATAAGGATATCCTGCTCCTAATTTCTTCCCCGCCTACCCCACTCGAGCAGAGCTGCCTGGGAGGGCTCCTCGACCTTCATCGCATCGAGGGGATCCAGCTGTGATTCTCCAACCATAGCCTCCACTTGATGGCGGCATCGTAGAACCCCTCGGATAACGAACCCCTCCATTGCTTGGGCCTCAACCAATTTCTCGGTCGGCGCCTCGAAGAAGTCGCCCACTCGACCAGTCCTCTCTGCGATGGGCTTGATAAACACGCGTGGCTCAAGACTTTCGCCCTCGAACAACTTGAGGCCAAGTTGTTTTTCAAGTTGCCGAAGGCTGAAAGACCAGCCAAGCTGTTGCTCGGCACTGTTGAGATTCTGGCCAGCTCTTCAACGTGGGCTGCCAAATTTGAGGCCTTCTCCTCTGCCCGAGCAGCCCTCGCATGCAGCTCCTCCACGAGCTTCTCCTTCTCCTCGGCCTTGGCAGCCTTCAAGGACAGCTCCTCGATGAGCCTGTCCTTCTCTCGGCCTCAGGCCTCCATCCGTTGGCACTCCCGAGCACTTGCTCCATCTCGACCGTTAGGTCGTTCTTCGCGCTTTGCTCGGCAAGGAATAGGGCCTCGAGTTCCTTCCCCTTAGCCGTGGCAGCCTTGATTCTTGACCAACGAGGCCCATGCTTTTCAGGCGTTGGCCTCTCCTCCTCGAGGCGGCCAACTCAGCCTCTTTCTCGGCCAAGGCTTTCTTGGACTCTCCACTTCCCGGAGTCCTTTGCCTTGGCCTCAAGCCTCTTCACAAGGACTTCAAGCTCCTCGATTTTGGCCACTAGGCCTTGAGCCGACCAGACCTTCTACAAGTTACGAACACAAAGCGTATGAGTAAAGCGTCCTACAAAAACGCAAATCGTGGACTTGAGAATTCGACTTACTTGAACAAGGTCTGGCAGATGTCCTTCGCGATGTCCAGGGGTCCCGGGTCGTGTGCTTGGATAGTGCGGTCACGGGGCATTGAGAGCCCTCGGCAACTCTTAGTCTTAACTCTTTGTCCCAGAGCACCGACTGCCGCGAGTCACCCTCATCACGGGGTCCCAGTGCTTCCACCAGTGGCCACACCCCGACGCCCAAAGGTCTTCTCGCCGTAGCTCACGACGGTAGTCCTCGGCAGTGGGGCTCGAGGCCGTGTCAATCCCCACAGAGTCTTCGAGATCCTCGAAGACCTCCTCCCAGATGTTCGGGAGCAACGGCAGCCACTTCGAGCGTCGGCCAAGAGCCCCACAGCCCTCTGCGCCTCGAATGGAGGTGGGACTGCTCCTCGAGGCTGGCCCTTTCCCTTTGTCTTTCGCGGGGCTTGGGCGCTATCCGAGGACACCTCTACACCTCGGCGACCGCAAAATTCAAAAGAAGATAAGAATACAATATAAAAGAAGCGCTTGCCAAAACTACGAGGCAAAACAGGGCGTTACACAGCAATTCGAGGCGTTTTCTCAGGGTTACGCTCATCGAGCCCTCGAAAGCTCTTCGATGACCGCAGGCCAGCCACACTGACCGGTTGAGCCTCCGTCACCAACGCCTTCTCACCTACGGGATCCACACTTTTCAAGGCCCGGTGAGGCTCCTCGACACCTTTTTGGTGGGCTCGGAGGCGTTGCTCCTCCGCCAACTTCTTGAGGGCTTCCTCAACTCCCCTTCTTCGCAAAGAGAGTCTTTGGGGTGCGACATCTTGGCTGTAGCAATACACGAGATCAAATTAAAACAGAAGCTGGAAGACGTAAATCACAAAAACGACAAGTAAACACAAGGCGGACCGTTGGGGTTCCTAAAAGCGCCTCGGAGCGCTCAATAAGGTCGCCATCCAACCCCTCCACCCGATTCTTGAGGGTGTCTCGTGGCCCGACATACGATGGGCCCCGCTAACCCCACCCTTCGCAGACCACTTCGTCCCGGAGGCGCCGGTGTGAAGGGGAACTTACCCTTACACTCCTCGAGCCTCTCCGCATCGCGAACCCATTCACAAAGGGCGTCGAGGGCTCTCTTCCTCGCTACCCGCCCCACGAGAGGGCTTCACCGATACCACTAGCGTTCTTCTCCTTTACGAAGAACGCAGGAAGCCCACTGTCCTCCTTCAAGATGAAGAAGAAGTTGCCCTTCCAGGTTCCCACGAGCTGGTGGTTTCGGCGAACTCCGATCTTCACCGATTTGTTCCCAACCTTCACCTCCTCGGGGTCGAGTTGGTAGAAGGGATGCCCAACCGGCCTTTTCGGTGTATAGAAGCTGCAAAGGTCTCCGGCACACCGCCGCCTTCGCCAAATGGCAAGCCACAACAAACGCGTTTACGGTGGTAAATACGTTTGGGGCCAAGCTGCCAGGCGGAGACTCCCGGCCCTCGCACGGCTGCAGCGGCGAGCACGGTGGGAGTCTTAGTCCGACCTTGATTGAGCCTCGTAGGCGACCATTATGCGCTCCTCGTGGCCTCGTAGCTCGGCCCCAACCCCGCCTTTCGCAAAACATCGGCCGGGAAAGGCCACAAACAACCCCGTATAAACGTGGTGGTTCGGCAAATCTCGGTCATCTTCTTTTCCGGCAAGACGCTACGGGCCACTCTTTCTCAACATCGGGGCCAACGCCGGCTTGCTTGGATTCTTGGGAGCCATCTACGTAAATCAATCACGATTCAAGAAATAAAAACCTAGACCCAAGAACCCGAGCGGTGGCGCGGCGACGCCTCACTCGCGACAATCGTCGCGACGAAACAAGAAATTAAAAGGGGATTCCACTTACGATTTATGCTGTTGGAGATGAGAACGATCGGTTCCAACGGCTGGATTCTTGAAACTCGCCGGAAAATTCTTCGGTGATCGCCGAAAATGGAAATGAAACTAAGCGAAAAGGCAAGGAAAGCGAGAATGTGGGAAACCTGACCTTTCACATGGGTTGGCGTATAAGTACGGATCGATGGGAGTTGAAACGACTTCCCCGTAATTACAAACGGCGCAAAAAGCGCAATTTCAAAAGTCTTGCTCAACCCCCTTACGCGGTAATGGGCGGCAATTGGGCCAAAGAACCGGGCTCTCTCTCAAATTAAAAGGTCAAACGGCACAACGCCTTATGGTGAGCACGGACAACAAAGTTTTAATTCCCCTATTTAAGCAATATCGGAGGGCATAAAAATCGTTCTCAAGGCACACGAAAAATTCCGGATTTTTCGATACAATGGTAGTGGCCATCTTAAACTCGAATTAAATTTCAAAAGCGGAGCACGGGGGCCTGCCCGTCCTCCATTGTGGGAGGAGGACATCTTGATATATATGGGCCCCAGTATGGCGTATTGCCAAACGCAACGCCATATGGGCTAAGCCCATATAGGCCAAGCCCACTAATACGAGGAGTGCTCCTCGTAAATACGACGAGCCCTCGTACATAGGCCACTAGGGCGCCTCGTGCGATCTGGTTGGCAAGCGGGTGCTTTATGGGCCGGAGCCCAATGGGTACTCCAACATAGTACACCAACCAAAAAGTGGTCCCAAGACACAACGCCCAAAAGTGCACTCAAAGACACAAGACACAAAGTTGTACACACTCAAGTCTTTGTCGGACCAACACTGTTGAGCGGTAATGTCCAATCCGCCGCTCTGGGCGAGAAGTCAGCGGCTCGCGCGTGGGAAAGATCCCACCAAACACTCTACCCAACGTGGGAGAGTGCAGGCATCACCCTATAAGTGGGTGATGCCAACCCAAAAATAAGGTAACTACTACACACCCACACCTTCCTCGCGTATGCACTGAAAGTATCTTCCGTCTTGCCTTTCAGTCGGAGCCACCCGCCCCAACCGTTGGGAGATCTTTGGTTGCGGAGGTCACGCTTTGGCTATCACCTAAATAATTACGGAGCTGTTTTGCCGCGTGCTTTCAGGTAGTAATTAAATAAATTGCGTACTTTCAAATAAATCAACAATATCCATGAGACCTGGTTTGAATTTGTGGTGTGGATTAATGAGTAGATGAGATCAAGAATTCAGAGGTGCGTAGGCACAAGAATAATAGTGACAGATCAAACAACTGAAAGGGATAACTAGACTGATTTTGTTGTCAGTGGCATCTTTTTTCTATTGAAGTTTCTGATGTGCTCGAGTTTTGAACTCTTTGTTCTTTGTGGACAAATCAAGTGTTTTGAGACATGCTGTGGAGTTTTGTGTTCAATACTGTGTACTTTTGGCTGAATATTTAGACTATCTTTGATTTATGTTTTGAAAGATCCATATATGTATTGATTTTTTTTTAAAAAAATCCATCATGTTTTCAGTGCAAAAGCTGCAATGCTTCTGTACTATATTCTCCTGCTTTGGCCTTACGCACTTTTGGCTATACAACAGATGCAGACTATCCTGCAATTGAAGCTCTCTTGCCTTTTGTCAGTTACAGAGATTTGAAGCATCATATATACATATGGGTAGTTCCGGTTTACTCGATCACATTATCTTGGTATATATAGTGTGTTGATATTTTTTCAGTTGAAACATGCGAGTAAGCGAGTTGGATGGTTCAGTTAACATCTTTCAAATCCAAAATTTCAGGTGAGCCTTTCAGTTGTATTTCTTAGTAAGATTCTACCTCCAGAATTATACCCTTTCCAAACTCCGTCTCTTAAGGAGAGAAATAGGCTTTCTTGGGCTTTCACTCTTCTCGCGGAGCAGCTGCTCTGCAAGCAGAAGCAACATGTAACGTTGGAGAGCTGTCAAAAGCCATCCCAGGAGCTCAAGCAGCCTCTAGAGGAAGAGCATGAAGATGACGAGCCGTCTTCACATGGTACTCATTTATATTTTCACTTTTCTCCATTTTTTAATGTTTTCCATTCATTTTTTATGTTCCTTGGTTGCACATGTGCCTTCATCATATAATTGAGACATCTCTTATTTCTCAATGCATAGTCACTAAGACAATACTTTGGAGAATGTGGACTAACTTGCATGTTTTTTTAGGATGTTACGATCAAAGTTCTGTTATTTCTCAACAAGGATCTTAAGTTGTATACTTGTATGTATTTCACCTACAAATGGTACAATGTCAAATGTTTCCCTTCGCCAAACAACTTCGTATGGGGGAACTCTGACTTATGAGGTATGGGAGTTTCAGTAAATAATTTTCAAAATAAAGTTGCATTGCATTTCACAAAGGCAAACTAATGAAAATTTCACCATTTTCTCTTTACTCATGTTCTCGGTCATTGCTTTTGACAATGACTTTGTTTATTCTTATAGAGATATATGTGCGAATTATATCTTCTTTTTTTACCGACTTTGAAGTATATCTTTTACTTAACAACATTGTGATTTTGCTTGCTGGTTCACCCTTTTCACCCTTCTTCCTTCAAAATTCTGAAAAGTGCATCACTATGTTTCATTCTCTTTTTGTAAGGCCCATTTGTGATTGCTTCTTCATGGACATTTCAGGTTTCATTCTTTTTTTTTGATACACAGTTTTCATTTTTTCATTCTCTTTTGTTCATCTTTATTGAGTTGCTGCTGCTTGGATTGATATCTTCTTTCAATCAGTTTTGGGTTTCTTGGTTGACTATAAAATTTGGGTAACATCAGAAATTCCTTGAAGTATTATGGTTCATTGTAACAATGCGATATTTTCACTTGCTGAGTTTTCATGTTATATTTTGTTTCTTTTTTCTTAAATGTTTGATATTGCATTGGATATTTATGGATGTGATTTGGCTACTGCAAAATTTTAATCAAGGGACATGTGTTTTGATAAAGTTGAACACAGTATAGAGATGTACTTGCCTTTTCAGCCAAAATATTGTGGGATGAATTTCTTATTGAGTTCTTTTAACTATCAATGTCCTTTCTAACTAAAGAAATTGGGTGTACTGAATTCATGCATTCTATCCTTTCACTTCATAGCTATGATGTTTTGAAGATATGGCTCTGGTGTTTGCATTTACCTGCATTTCTAATTTTCAGTCACTGGCTCAAGAGCTGATGTAGAGGTCTAATTTTGCACCTTAAATATTTAAATAAATTAAATTACGAAGAGTTGTATGAGATTTATGCATTGAAAACAAATTATAATGTGCTAAAGGTCAGCTTTAGTTGTTTTCATTTACTCCAAGGGTCATGGTTCTGAAGTTCATAAGCATTGGTAAACTACATAGATAATTAAAGCCCAAAACTCTACAGAAAGACTGGGTAGTAGCAAAATTTTCTGGCTATAAAGTAAAAAGTGGATGTTAAAACTTGTGAGATTTATTTAGGTATCCACTTTATAGTAGTGTGACCTTTTCAGATACTTGGTCTAAATTTCTCATTTTTGAGCAGATTCATCTTGATAAAAGCCCCCTGGCCTGGAGCAGGCCTGGGAGGTGGCAGCAACTATGCTTCAACAGCACTTTGGGCAGCCAACCAGTTTAGCACATGAGAAAGAGCTCCAACAATGGTCAAGTGAGATTGGTTCACAAATATTTCATTCTTTTTTCACAAATTTTTACATGGTGCTGCATACTGTACTTGACGAGGTGATGAAACTGCCTATGCTCTTCTAATAAGAGAGAACCACGAGTCACTGAACTTTTATGTCTTGAATGGGTTGGTCCCTATAATTGTAAACGTTTCATATTCACCAAAGATTGTGAAAGATCTGGATAACTGGATTGGACTGAACTGAACTGTAACCGAACTAATTTTTGGACCTATGTGTCCAATGTAATTCTAAAGAGGGACTACCAAGGAGTTAACCCACGTTTACTGTAGGGGTTCAGTAAAATGGCCTTGTCCTTGGTCAGTCTCTCTCTCTCTCTCTCTCTCTCTCTCTCTCTCTCTATATATATATATATATATATATAATTAACATATATGACATTTATAACAAATTTCATCACTAAAAAAATTGTGTCTTGTGACGTAGTCGACTAATTTTGTTTTTGTTATCATGTACTGTATTTGATGTCCACATGAGTTTTATAGTTTAATGAAATTTTAAACGTTGTGATATTTAGGTCATACCAAATAAATATTTATAATAGTTATCTCGTGACAAGCCATGTAATATTTCAATCTTAGAATAGTATTTTTATTTCAGTCTTAAAATTAAACTTTAACATTAAAATTAAATATTTAATTTCCATAAAATCATGTAACAAGTTAATTGCAAATACGTTCAGCTAAGTACATACACCAAGTTTACATATATTTAATATTATAGTAACAATATGCAGTTTTGTAATTAACAACCATTCAATCTATCTTGGATCTTCAACAATAAATAGATGACGAGAAATGTTTTTGTTATTTGTATTTTTAGTTGGTTTTGTAATTGACAACCATTCAATCTTGGATCTTCAACAATAAATGGATGACAAGAAAGGTTTTTGTTATTTGTATTTTGAGTTGGTGTAGCAAGTAGTTTGTTTTAACATTTGTATGTTTCTTGTCGGATTTATTAATACTCCTATTTAAACAATTTATCAGTTTTTAAATTATATTAAAAACTTTATAAAAAACAAATTATATTAAAAACAAAAACCCGTCTTTGTAAGTGGGTATGTACATTAGTTAATTAAGAAATTCATACCGAGATCATGTAATTCACATCGGGGTCGAATATTTCACTACGGGGTTCTGAATTACTACAAGGATCTTGAAACCGTTTATATTGGGATCACTTCTTCATTGCGGGATCACGACTCTACTACTGCAGGATTACGACTCTTCTATCACAAAATCTGGACTCTCCTCCTCCTCCTCCTCCTACTACTACTACCCGATTAGTACTTTTCACTATTGGATCATATATTTCCTATAGTGGATCATCAATTTCACTATTGGATAATGAATTTCTTACTTTGGATTTATTTTCACTAATGGAGCACGAATTTTCAGCACTGGATTATGAATTTAGTGATTAAGTGACAAAAGTCAATAAAATTATAGATCACAAGGATAGATAATTAATACCCAACAAATTAGCATCTTTTACATGTGGGGTAAACGTGAGATATCTTAATGATGTACAGTTATGAACCTGACCAAAAAAATCATCAACTTGTTCGTCTAGCCATTGGAGATGATCGCCAGAGTTCAGTTGTTGGAGCTAGCGAGTGAGAGTAACAAGTTTCATGGTGGTTGGTGGGCTGCTCAAGCATCCCGAGGAATCGAGACTATTGTTTTAGGAAGATTTATTTTCTTAGGTGCTGAAAGACGCCGTCGATGTTGAAGTTTAGGGAAGAATTGACGACGGCATTATCAAAACGTGGCTCTGTAGTTTTGCGATTCCCTACAAAAAGTTGATTTTCATCGTCGGGTTATCTTCCAGCTTTTACCGTCGGTTTTGGTGGAGTGGGAATAATGTGAAATACCACTAATTGTAATTAATTTGATATCTTAAGTACTTAGGGTGAGCTTCCTAAAGTGACTACTTTTTTTCATAAGAATGTGTTTGTTTTCTTTGGAAAAAGTTCCCCCATTCTAATTTCAAATTTTTCTCACATTTCAAAAACATAAACGTTTCTTCCAACTTTTAGACTTTGTTCCCGTGACTACTGGAAAAAGAAATCATACATAACCTCCTGACAAATTTTTTTCTCACATATTTCTTTAAATACTTCAACTTTTCTTCATATCCTTTGTTAAAAGAACACACCTTAAAGAGCACAGCCTAAACGTTTTTACATGTTTGCATAATTTTTACATATCATGAATTGAAGTCTTTGTGACAATATCATTTTTCAAAGATTTTTACTCCCATCCCATTATAATTAATACGTTTGGTTGGATATGATCGAAGATTAATGTGTACAAAATATAGTACTTAATAGTAAAAAGGTAAAATATAGTATAAGAAAATAAAACTTTCTTTAGTAAAGTAGAACAAATGATGGTAATAAAGTAAAATAACCATGTAAAAGTTTTAGGAAGATGCGACCAGCAATTACTTAGACGGATACTTCAAGGATCTCATTCAAAACTTGGCATGTTCACTTTTGTGAACCCCAAATCAAGTACATTGATATTCAAGCATATATTTTGGTTCACAAAAATTACCGCATGACATTTCAACGGTCGATTGTGCAAATGACTAGCAACTGTAACTAGCATTTATCGAGTTGCTTAAAATGCAACGAATCACATTTTTGTTACCCTCCAAAAAGATAATATATACTTACTTCATTCGTCCCTTAAAAGATGCATATGTTGACTTTCGTACTTGTATTTGATTCAAATTTTCACTAAGAGTATTTCATTAAAAAAAACAAAACTGAGAGATGTTTATTTATCATTTACATATAAATTATTAAACTTTATATATTAAAATATGAAAGAACGAAAATTATAAATTAAATGCTAGAAAAAAATTGTAGCATACAGAAAAAGTACTATATTAATTTTCGTGGGATGCATTAAGGTTAGATGTTTCGCAGTATTAGACATTGGGAAACATAAAAGTTACAGTATAACAGTTGAGAGAAAGGTGTAAAAATTGAAAATATCTAATTTTATAATTGTAAAATAATAGAATCTTTAGTTAAACATAAATTTAATAAACCCTTCATTATTTTGGATGAAAGAGTGGCCTTTAAAAACCAAAATAATGAATCATTTACTGAATTATGGTTATTCGGTTGAGTCAAATTCAAACATATGACACACATCCACAGTCAAGAATAAAATAAAGACTATATGACAATACACAGTGCTTGAATGTTTCATCAAGCTTCAACTGAGATCATGATATGGACTCTAACTCCACTCATTTGAATGCTCAAATTCCATAAAATTCAGTCTATTGAATCCTTCGGGCTATACTCAACTTTGACTCGATAGCTTGGGAGTAGCTCAATTAAGATAATTTAGCAAGTTATATAAGTTAGTACTGCAGGGCACTAGCTCAATTAAGATAATTTAGCAAGTTATATAAGTTAGTACTGCAGGGCACTAGCTCAATTAAGATAATTTAGCAAGTTATATAAGTTAGTACTGCAGGGCACATCGTTCTAATAATGAGGCCAGACCAGAGAAAGATATTTTAGCAGGACCATATTAGTCTTTATCAGCAAGTTCAGGATGTACAAGGCAACAAAAATAGATCAGCAGAACCTTGAAGTTGAAGCATAATACTAGCCATGGCAGAACAGTTGTGTGCTCAACTCAGGTGTTCAGTAATGTTGTTAGACCCATTCAAGAACTATACTTACTTGAACTCCCACCAGGATTTCTCGGTTATGTCCTTCAAGAATACATAACGAAACCTTGTACTGTATGATAACCACTCAATGATCTGTGATGGTCTCTTGCTAGATTTATGGTTCAGGCATTCCTGTACAGAATCTCGGAGCTTGGTCTCAACATTTTCTGAAACCCAATGGAGGAGTTCATCTGAAGTGATTGAAGCTTCCTTTCCAAACCTTTCAAGTAGCCTGGGTAAAAACACTTTCCTTGACTTCTTGACCACTACATTTGATTGAAGAAAGTCCCTTTTCGCATTTTCAAGGTCCTCCTCTATTTGCGCTGCCGTGTAAACCTTTAGCTGTAATGTCAACAAACAATTTACTTTTGATCCATAATTGTAGATGATTACAGCATCAAAATAGATGACTGATGAGATAGTGATCTTAATAGTCAGAAGTATTGCAGAAAGTACCATCTATGCAAAAGCGAATAATTTACCATAGGATCGGATGAAGCACCCGTACACAGAGCAAAACAGGCAAGTGGTTGGGGATATGGAAGTCCAAATTTTGAACCAACAAGTTGACGCTCTTCAGCAGACTTTTTTCGCAAGGCAACTGAGAGAAACGTCTCAAGCCACTGTCATTTGCAGGAAAGAAGAAAGTCTTGTGTTAACGTGTGTGCAGAGCTTCAGTAGATCCATATAGAATGAAATAAAATTCCCTACCCACTCTCAGTCACTAGCAGCTATAAAAATGGTATCTTTCGTTTCAGGTGAATAACTGTTTTCCTAAAGTTAGCCAATTCCTGATAAAACAGTATTAACAGGTAAGAACTCTATGTCTGGGGAAGATGGCAAACTACAAGTGACGTGATACTTGGCATCTTCAGGATAAAATTCGGAACACCAAATAGCATTTAAAACAGCATTATCCAATTGAAAGTTAATACCCGTCCTGTTCGAGGTGAGCGGAATCCAAACACAGACTGCTCTATTGCATTTGCACTTATTATGTGGCCACCAATGTTGTACGCAGCCTGCACTATAAATAAAAGTCTTATCAATTTCATTTTGTTTCCGGTAGAATAGTAGTAAGAAGTACTACCATAGTGCAAAGAGAGAATGAAGGCTAAAGTAAAAGTCAAGTAAAAGAAACTGCAACTAAAGCAATGCTGATGAGTTAGCTCACAAATAGGGATCAAAATGCTACCCTTTTTACAACATAACGGAAACTTAAACAAAGGAAAACAAGAGCAAACGCATCAAAAAAAAAAGTTTCAAACGCTTTGAAGATTGCTTTCTTTATGGTAAACATTTATGGATAATACTAAAACAAGCCACTCTATTTGTTACCCCTCATTCTATTCCACAAGTTGTGATACCTTGTGAAACAAAGGAAAACAAGAGCAAACACATCAAAAAAAAGTTTCAAACGCTTTGATGATTGCTTTCTTTATGGTAAACATTTATGGATAATACTAAAACAAGCCACTCTATCTGTTACCCCTCATTCTATTCCACAAGTTGTGATACCTTGTGAAACAATGCTAGCCGTCTCAGCGAGCTGCTAGGGATTCCATATGCTAAATATGCCTGAAAAATTAGCCAGATACAAGTCATCAATGTATGGCATAAAATCCAGAAAAGGGCGGGAAAAAACTTGGCATGCCATAAGTTAACTTACATGCATAACAAGGGCATTGTAGACATTGATCCAAAACGCAAGTTGGGCATTATTTCCCATCTGGCAAGCATCCACCTTTTCCAGCTGTTCAACCAAAGCTCTGAAATGAAGCAAGGCTTGCATCAATTATTGAGATCTACTCATTACTTTAAGCAAACCTCTATACATGCAGTCTCATTAAGGGGGGTGACGAGAAAGGAATAGAAGAAAGAGATTAAAATGAAGATGAGTTTAAATTTCCATCAGGGAAGTTTTTCGTTTTTTTCCTTAGTTTGGATCAATCGGCAAGTGAATAGGAACAGCTGTTCTGTCTGTACGTGTAAAAGTATGAGAGGAAACCTGTAACTGTTGATAGCATACGACGCATGAGAAACCCGACACCTTTCAGTTGATAACCAAGATATTTCAATCATTGACTTGCATGATAACTCCTGATCCTCCCCAATACCATGCCGATTCATAAGAACATTAGTTGATGACCTTAAAAGCAGAGGAGACCGGGTTTTTTGGGGACTTCCAGACGTTGAGCAACGAAGGCAGCAATAAATTGTTGCCATACATCTGACCATCTCTTCAGATAATTTACTTGGACACTGGTACAAATGATCTTTCAAGGTCCGCAAGGGAGTTCTTCCCGTCATTTGAGCCTTCTCTCCAGCCTAAAAAATGACTACATAAGAAACTCTACACAAAATCAAGGCATATTGGCAAACCTAGCGAAGCGTAGACTTAGAGGCTAGAGCTAAAATAATTGTTGAGTGAGAATTCAGTCATCACAGAATATCCTGACTTCTTCCATTTTCTATGTGAAACCATAAAAGTCTAAGAGGAGAAGTATAAAAACTCAAACACTAAGGAAATATTCAACCTATAATGCCGGTTGGTCTACATCAGAATCAGAGCAGACCATTCATACCCCTTTTCTGGTGTTGTGCGTGAATCCGTCATTTGAGACCGCCAACAGATATATTTTGAAATCTAAGAAATCCCATTATAACCTCTTTTTTTTGGTCATGAAGCCATCATTTGAAACCTTGCTGAAAAGTGTCAAGTCTAATTGACTCAAACAATGTAGCCATGAATTTTCCAAAATATTCTAGATGTTTTACTACCAGTAAAGGCATTTGGAAAGACTAACGAAGAGTAGAAAAAAATGAGAAGAAAAAAAGAGGCGTGAATTCCCACCTTAAAAGGGCCTGAACAGGTCGTGTCAAATAAAATAGTATTATGTTTTCCACCAAATTGCTGCTTATCATTGCTCTTAGAATTACTTTTGCCAAGCTCATTTGCGGAAACAAAGGCATGTAGATGCCTCAAGGGGAACTTCTTTGATGAACAAAATGCACTTGAAATAATACTTGGGTGTTTCCTTGATGCATGCTTTTGATGGGCAGGAGAAGCTCTGACTGAACTTTGCTCAGAGGGCCCCCTACTAACACAGTTTTCAAAAATGCTTCTGTAAAGAGAAAGTATATGCTGCTCACGGTTTGCCACTTCCTCTTCAAGCAGCTCAATCTCAGAAATTAACTCCTTTGTCTGGTATTAAGTAAAACAATATGTTAATCTAACTCTAATAAAATTTGAATGCAACAATGACGTGAACCAACTATTTCTGAAAAACTCATTTGCAAACTTTGGAAAAAAAACCAACTCGATAATGTTGGATCTCAGAGATTTAATGTGGCCTCAACTCTGATATCTGACACATGTCATTGATTGACATGAACAAATTAATTCCATGCATTTGGTTTCATATGTGAAGCAGCAAACCTTGGTCTTAATCATCTCTTCTTTGAAGTGTAAAAATAAATAACTAGTAGGCATAATACAGAAACTGTACAAATGCATGTAGACGCAATTTGCAAAAGTGAAGAGTGAATGTCAGCAAAAAATATCATTTTGTTGCAAATACAAATCTTTCAGGAAGAAAAAAATAGGTCTGGAAAAACTAGAGTAGGTATGCTAAATTTTTAAATTACCTGTGTTGCAAAATGCCTATGTCCAGGAGATAAAGTGCTTGAAGCCCGACCCATTGCCCTCTCAAGCACAGATCGCATCGATTTCTCTTGCTGCAAGCGCATTTGCAGAAGTTCGACCTGAAAACATAGAAACTATACTTGTAAAAGAAAGGAAATATAGGGAAGGCATATTGGTAATTAATTCAAGTAAAAGCTGAAAATATCAAGCTAGTAGCCTATTGCGCCACATAATAAAACCTTTTGAGTGAAATGCACTTTATGTTAGTAATATTTTCACTTTAGATAATTCTGATATATTACATCTTTCTCCAATGAGGTCCGGTGATTCAATGAACAGTTCTTGAAACTAGCAAGCTTGTCATGAAAAGGACTTCTAGCTGTGCATAGCTGAGTTGACAGAGGTGACACCTGTGAAGTTGCATAGGGAAAAATCAGTGACACAAAAGGCGCAAAGTTAAGCTTAGCACACATTACAATTTTGGTGATGTCTTAGGAATATGATTGTTGGCATTGAAATGGGAACAGGGTAAGGAAAACACTTCGCTTTAGCTCAGCGATCAGGTCCTCACTTTTGTTTCACGTAGATCTTTCTTTGTAGAACATAAAGCGCCAGATGCCAGAACTTCTGAATTCCTATCTGAAGCACTGGGAAGGCAATAATACTTAAGAAAATCAGAAAGATATAGCGAGAATGAGTACTGCAGTGGATGAAGAAATAAATTCATAGTTTGCTAATCAAGTTGCATTTGAGCAATTAGGGAATGTAATTCCTTCAGCAAATGAAGCATGATTGAACTGAAGCCTCGGTTGAAACAACACTCAGAGTAACAAAATGAACTAACAGAATTCTACTTTCCATACATGATGACCTTTTAACTAGCATATCTGCTTCATACATCCTCCCATCAGCCCTAGACATTATTTGATGATACCCGCGCTTCATTTCCATCTTATGACACATCTAATCTAACAAAGTCTTGCAAAGAACATAACCCAAAAGAGAAAGGTGAACCTGCTTGGCAGTTTTTTAGATAACTTGCCATCATCTGCAAGTTCTCAAAATCATGGCAAGTAGCACATGACAATCTAAACTTCACTGATCAATTCCCATCCGCAAAGAGACCCAAGAAACTTGTCATAATCACGACTCTCATCACAGTTTTACACCTAACCATAAAATGCCCTGACTCCCATCTCAAATAGTTGAAACAACAGAAATATACAAATGAATGGACACAGAAACGCCCCGAGCAAGTCCCACCCACCTCTTAGAACGCCTGTGCTGAGCACGAACATGAGAGGATGACCAAGACACTTCTTCACCCTCTTTCCTCACTGCAGCACATTCTCCCATATATTCGGGCAAACCATCCATTATCATATTCCTCAACATCACTCAGAAACCCTCACATCCTCTATAAACATAATGGGGACATCGTCACTGTTCCCCACACAATCAAGACCAGATTTTTAGCAATAAACATAAGTGTCCAGGCCGAGAAACAGTCAACGGAAGCGACTATCTGGAATGGGTATTCAAGAAATCGAACTGGGTCTGGAAGCCCGACCCCGGGTTCAAATTAAATGGTGTACAACAAGTAGTAGTAATACAAACACTTGCCCCAAAAAATGGGACCAAGTTGTTGAATGCTTTAAATTCCAAAGGAGTATCAGCTTTCTGGGTTGTTGGGAGCATTGAATGCGAGAATTTAAACTTCTTCTTCGTTTCTGCCATGAGAAGAGAACGAGCGAGGGAGAGATTACGTTTGCAAATTTGAAAAGGAAGATTGGGGTGTGTGGTGTGGTGTGGTGTCAGTCAGGTGTGTGGCTCTGGTAGCTACTGTATAATTATATATACTGTGCTCACTGACTGAGCCT
Source organism: Stellera chamaejasme (assembly GCA_024586325.1). Taxonomy (NCBI): domain Eukaryota; kingdom Viridiplantae; phylum Streptophyta; class Magnoliopsida; order Malvales; family Thymelaeaceae; genus Stellera; species Stellera chamaejasme. The sequence goes on along the minus strand of CM044982.1, from coordinate 1,860,060 downwards.
GAATGAACGGCCTCTCCGCTAGTAATATTCGGAAAGAGCAAAAAAAAAACATATTGGATGGGCCTATGTTACAAGTTTTGGGCCTATGTTACAAGTTTTGTTTTTTTATTTTCTCAACTTGTGGGCCAAAATAATGGGCCTATGTTACAAATTTTGTTTGTTTTTCTCAAGTTCTGTTAGTATTATTCTTTGTGTATGCAACATAATGCTTTTTGACTGTCAATTAGCAGTAAAAAGACACCACGCAGCTCTAAACAAATGGAATATAACTATTACTGTTCACTTTAAATTATGCTGAAGTAAAAAATGCATAAACATTAAGGAGACAAGTTTACAATTTGAATGGTTCAGTTGAATTTATTAACAATATTCCTTAAGGGTGTAAGTCTAATTAATCCAAAAACAAGAATGAGTTGTTAGTTGGTGTGTCACGTCCAGCCAGCTCCTCCTCGTTCATCATAACCGCGTAATTCATTCATTCATTCATTCAACCAGCCCTTTACATTTGCACACGGCAGGTAGATCTGTTACAGTCACCCTCTACTAAAGTTAAAAGTTGCATTGTCATCCTCGTGTTTAAGAATATGCATTTTATTTGCAATCAATCAACACTCCTCGACTTGTCCATCATCTTTCAACATTAGTTAAAAGATAAACTCAAACTAGCCACTAATTTTAAATTTTTAAGTGATGGAATGCTCAAGGAAAATGCAATATTAATCTGAAACTTGGAAGAATTGTTTTTTTTTAATAAATATATTGAGTATTAAGAATGAAAGATGATCACAAAAAAAACACTTTAATTACGAAGAGCAGTGTAGCATGAGCCGTTGCCATCTTCACTCTAGGAACGCCAATAATTGCATGCTATACGATCACAACTTTGCAGTAATAATTCGAATGATCGATCTATGAATAATTGAGGTTGGATTTTGTGGACATTGTTCTTTGAAGTTTGCCCAAAAAAAATTTGTAACATTTGATTTTTGTTTATGTCAATTTGACTTCAATATATTTACTTTATTTCTTAGAAGATTCTTTTTCTTTCAAAAAAACACGTTTATAAATTAAATACATCAAACTATTATACGTGTGTGTGTATATATATATATATATATATCTTTTAAAATTATAATTCAAAATGATGTAAAGAACATAATATAAACAGGTAATTCTTTTTCATGATGCTTAATTGCTTATAGAATTTCTAAAATTATAATAAAAATAAATACTAGTGAAATATCCATATTTTAGTAATTTTAGTCCGACCAGCAATATTTTCCAAAAGTGAATCGACATTTTAAATTAGAGTATTAGGTTGTCTGTCTGCCTTTGAAATGCAAACCATATCTTCTAAATCGAAGCTTTAAAAATATTTTGCAACTTAGCTATTGGAGCTTATTATTACCAGACAACTTAAGAAAAAGGGTGCAAGCGTATGATTATAAAACTTAGAGGGACGAATTATACTAATTAGTACCGACATTTTGGATCGTTTGGGCAATTTATGGGAAAGCAAAGCAGGAGATGTAGAGAAAACAAAACCCATATACGATCACGTGCAAACGTCGTTGTGAGGGAATGCACATTCCTCTCGCAAACCGGGTAGCATTTCCTCTCACGTTTCACATCTCTTTTAAAAAATACATAAACATTTCGTTTATTTACAAGTTTGTCATACAAATTTTTTGATCAACAATATTGTTGTGTTTGATAACCATTAATTATTGATCAACATCATAACTTATCTTATCAATCTCTATGGAATAAATATTGATATGTATGGCGATCCATCTCCTTTCATTTGGTCAATATTGGTGTCGTGTTTGATCAACATGATGTTAACTCGAAAGTTTCTCTGGACCTTTTCTAATGGGGCCTAAAACTCCAGAAATTAGAAATGCCAAAATAGGAATAGCACTTGATATTATCAGAAATGCCCAGAAACTATTCGTAAAGCAGAATAAGATTGATCTAAGCCAAAGGCAAACCTATGTCAAGAGAATCCCCTTTTCTAAAACACTTTGGTAGTGCTCCTGTATCAGAAACAAAATAATCACTGAGAGCACACGGAGCCATCTTCTTATTTTTCTTTTAGGTAAAAATATGGTAGACTAGCGGATATTTATATCAGCTAATGAAAGAGCCCAATGCAAAAAAAAATGCATGTTGGGTCTTTGAAAGAGTTCGAATCCATTTTGATAATAATGAGTTCGATCTGTTTTACCGAGAAGGTCTACGGTTCGAGTAAATGTTGATCTGCATGGTGATCAACATATCCTGCACGCAATCTACGCGGTGATCAACATCTTTTTACACCTAATCAACGTCATTGCGTGCTTGATCAACATTAAATATTGACCAGCATAATTACTTGTCTTGATCAACATCGCCATAATAAATGTTGATCTGCATGGTGATCAGCACATATATCCTTACACGCGACCAACATTGATCAACATTGTGATCAACATCTCCTTACACATGATCAACATCATTATCGTGTTTGATTAACATTTAATGTTGATCAACATGATGACTTGTCTTGATCAACATTGTCAGAATAAATGTTGATCAGCATGTTGATCAACATCTCCTTACACCTGATCAACATTGATCTACATGGTGATCAACATATCCTTACATCTGATCAGCATCATTCTCGTGCTTGATCAATATTAAATGTTTAATGTTGATCAACATGATGACTTGTCTTGATCGACATCGTAGAATAAATGTTGATTATGCAAGGTGATCAACATCTCCTTACATCTGATCGACATTGATCTGCATGATGATCAACATGTCCTTACACTTGATCATTATAAAAAAATCAAATCAACACGACTACCTACTATAATCATCATCGTTTTCCCCAGATTTCTCAAGTCAGAAAAATTTTCAGTTTTTTCATTGTTTGCAAGTTTGGTGGTTCTGGAGTTTCATCGCAGTCAAATTTTGGTGGTGGCTGTGTCGTTGAGTTCTGTTAGTTTGGTTGGTAGAAACATATCTGAAATCACGTTTGAATAAGTAAAAGCGTCGTCGGAAGTGACGAAAACATCATGGCTTCCGATGGAAAGCTTCACCAAATACGCAGAACATCATCGGAAGCAACAAAAGCGTCGTTGGAGGCGACAGAAGCTTCGTCGGAAGGCGGAGTGGTGATTGAAAGTCGGAGTGGCACTTGGTGTAATTGAAATTACATCTTATGTGCATGCGCACTGTATAGCAACTCGTTTGGCTCTAAACTAGCTTACATCCACAGATGAGAGAAATCCATTAGAACATCTTTGACAAGAGTAAATTCCATTGGGAGTCCCATAAAAATAATTTTGTCCTATTTCGGCTCTATTTTAAAAATTTGTCATGTTATGGTCTCATCCAAGGGTATCATGTCCTGTTTTGGTCATTTCCATTGAGTTGGACCGTTAATTCTAACGGATCTATATGGACTTCCAATTTTACCCTTATCAAAATTCACTTCAATCCTCAATTTATATTATCTTAAAGTTTTAGCCCCAAAGTTTAACTTGTACCTAGAAAGTCCCCACCTTTACTACTACCTCCTCCACTCCTCCGTCATCGTCAACATCATACAAAGTCTTCCGAACCTTTACCCTCTGCCCCCACCACTCCTCTGTCTCCGCCCATCCATTCAACCACCCATACGAAGCCCTCTCTGTTTTGACGAGGTTAGGATCACCAACAACTATATTTTGACTAACAATGGTGAACCCAGCGTTGGCGAGGGAGAATCGAATGTATGGGCCGCCGAGTTCTCAATGGAACCCAAGTCGGGAACTAGAGCGTGTTGGTGGTGACTGCCCGATAACCGAACTTGGTGTACAACTAGCGAGCCCCCATGTCATCTCCATACACCCAAAGTACCAAGAAGTTGAATCCCCACAACATTGCACGCTTTCACCAAGCAGCTCCAGATCCTCCGCCGCCGGAGCCTGTGCTGCACGACGAGCCCTGACATATACAAATATTCCACCGCATCGCCATTCAAGTGTTGAAGAACTTGTCTCGGGGCGGTCAAGTCCACCAAACTTCTGGAAACTACTAGCTATAGTACTAAAGCATATTTTTTCCTAACAATTAGAAGGGTAAAAAGATAAATCTGCAAAAATCTGTCGAATTTAACGGCCTAACTTGACGGAAAGAATCAATATAGGACACAATACCATAGGATAATAGGAAATGACCTAAATATGACAAGTTTTTAAAACATGACAAAAATATGACAATAATTATTTTTACGGGACTACCAACGGAATTTACTCTCTTTGACAAAGTATGAGAACTACGAAAGACTTATTGCGTCTTAACTATCCCGGCTTCCGGACCCCTCTTTTATTTTTTCACCCCTGCATCTTATCCCTCCACCACATTAGCTTTTCTCTCATACCCAAAACCCTAACACGACATGCCTTTATATACAATACAAACAAACCTATTACAAACTTGGCTTCTTTTATAAGCCAAAACTCTGCTTGGTGGCCAAAAATCTTCATGATTACTGGCCAAATAATACTCCAGCTTCAACTTGTCATAATAACAAGTCTTGTCTTCCATCTTTTATAATTACAAATCTACTATTATATATTAATACAGGATATATGCATTAATTACCAAAAAAAAAACAATTCCTGCCTCCTCATGCTGCCACGTCACCTCTATTTTTTTCGCATTCAAGCCGTACTCTGTACATTCCTTTAACTACACGAATTCCTTTTACTGTACATTCCTTTTACACGAGATCCACACATGAGTCCGTTTTTATGTACGCATTACATTTATGTCCATGTATTTAGTACCACTTTCCAACTGCACAATTACACGAGTTCGACATCAGCCCGTATAAAGTTTTTATACGAATCACATTTATTTAAACACATATACATACCGGGTTGATGTGGGAGGTTCAGATTACTGATTTCAATTTTCATAATCCCGGATCGGCATTCACAGTGAGGAAGATAGCCGAGGTCGACTATGTATTTGATATGGACGTGATTGTGACAGCGATTGAGAATGTAAGTTCCGTTAAATAATATGCAGAGTATGTTATTATTTGTGTATGATACTTATTCAAAATGTAAATTTCACAGGCGATCCGTTAAATAATATGCAGAGTATGTTATTATTTGTGTATGATACTTATTCAAAATGTAAATTTCACAGGCGATGTATGAAAGAGAACCGTGGCACTGGGATTCAGATGTACCGCCTAAAAGACAGATCGATTGTGTAGATCAACTAGACAAGGAATCGGCTAAAAGGTATTGTTCTCAATTTCATCCTTACTGATCTTTTAGTTGAATACATAACAATGAATGTGTCTGGTTTTTATGTTAACTATGATGCATCGAATAAGGGAAAAGAAAAGTCATATGATCATGAGCCACCCAATGTAGATTGTCTTGTAGTGACTTTAAATGATGATCATACAGATGTTAGGTAATACTCATTTATTGTTTTATGTGGCTAATAGCGGTTAAATGCCAACGTTTTCAAGTAATTGGCGGAGGAGACATACTAAACCACCCTATTACGGATCTCGCCGATGAAGATTGATGAATGCTATCACATTTGATTAAATGCATAGTTAAAAGAACCGGATCGGACCGGCCGGTCGGACCGGTTAAAATCGTGAACCGGTTGCCTGTCCGGTCCGGTTATTGGTTTTGCACCACATTGGTAAAAAACCGGTCAAAACCAGTCAAAACCATTTAGACCAATGAACCTGCGGTTCAACCAAAATGAGATGAAAAAATTCAAATTTAATTTTTAAAAAAAAAACAAACTCAAATAAGGAAAAAAACTCAAATTTAATTGAGTGAGAGTCAATATTAGGGTTTTATCTACATAACTCTAAATTATCCACAAAGTTTTATTTTTGTACAAATAAACTCTTATATTCTTTAGAATTATTACTTTAACCTTTCATCTTTTAAGTAAATAATAATAGTTCTTATTGATTCTTAAAAATATGCATTCTTATATGAATTATTTTGTTACTGATTCTATAAGATGGGTATTTATTAATAATTTATAATAATATAAAAGTAACGGTCCAACCACCTGCTCAACCGATTCGACCGATTAAACCTTGAACCACTAACTTTACGGTTCAATGACCGGTTCGGTTTTTTTAACCATGATTAAATGTTGTTGCATCATCGTGTTTTGTTGTTGCGTGTAACTTCACCGGTTTATGTCTTCCTTATCAAGACATATTTTATGATCAATGACGTGACTCCAAACTAATTGTCTTTAATATTTTACTAACGCATCTACAAACATGCCATTATTCTTATTATTTTTAACTCGAATAGTTAAAAAAGTAAAACTCTACCCTAAAAATGCACATAATACGGTGAAACTTTATACGGAATGGTAGTATAAATATTAATATAGAAAGTGTCAAGACGGGTATTAGAACTAGTTTGAGTCAATACTCAATAAAACTATGGTTAACTACAATTTTTCAAAATGCAAATTACCCCAATAGGAAGCTGAAATAGACCCTTAAGTTGTTACATTTTTGCTACATTTTTTTGTTAAAAGAACACGAACATCCCTATGATATTCCGATATGAATGTAATGCTTAATGTGCTTTTTAACTCTGTTTTTTTACTATAACATTTCAATTTGAAACTTTCTCTGTTTTTTTTTTCAACCTACTTTTAAAAAGTTAAACGACTTCTGAAAATCTCTATTCTTGAATGACCATTCGAAATGAAAACCTCGAGGTGAGTGCAACAAACAACGCGTCAAGCATCCAACGGCCTAAAAAATGTCCCGTATTTTTCCTTGGCCGTCCGTCCAACAGGTCAAGAGACTCACTTCACAAAACTCAATGGACTGGCCCTCCCTCGTGCGTGCGTGCGCGGCCAGGATCCTTTCAACCTTGAAGATGGAGCCAACCACCGAAAGTGAGACATGCTGCCTTCTATTCTCAATTAATTATTCAACCCTAGCTTGGCTTAACTACTAAACCACCATTACTACTAATCTAATCCAGTTTAATCCCCGGATTAAGGAACACGCTTTCTTTAGTGCCTTGAGTTTATGAAACAACCTCCCTGCATCTAGGACTAAATGTTTTATTATCGTCCATTAATCTGACTAACTTGTTATGAAATCCATGACCCCATCTTAACCCAATAAGCCAGGTCCTTTTGTCATGTTTCTTTGTTCAAAACAAGATAGTAGATGATAAAATACCAGGAAGGAAATGATTACACATCCGATGGTCATTCTTTTGAATTCAATACAAATGTTATTTAGGCAATTTAATCATTAAATATAGCATTCGTTTTTAAAAGAACTTTCGCATGACAATATTTTACTAGCCATGAGAGTGTGTAAACAAAGGATATTTCAATAACTGCCCAGAAATATTACAAACTTTTTGGAGTACAAACCAAATGCACACTCACATGTAGGAGTATTAAATATACACTCATCAGTATGTACAAATATTTGGAGTTTCGTGAATTCTGTTTGACTCGGAGTGTCTTGATCATTACAATGGACCAAAATGAAGGGATCAGAGCACTAAACTTTGATATTTGTACCTCTGTAGCAATATGGTCCTCACTATTGTGGGGGACCCTTTTCTATATCTATATAACGAGTTTCTGTTCCAAACAAACTCCCAACAAAAAAAAAAAGAAAAGAAAAAAGAAGAAGGATCATTTAGTTTTTGGCTCTAAAAAGCAAAAAGGCTCTTTCTTTTTCTTCAGCTTAAGATTCTGTTCATCACTTGAAGCCATCAAACCAAACACTGTAAACCTTTTTCCTGTCAGCTGAAGCTACAGTCCCATTACAGGAACCGAAACCAGAAACTAGAGATGGATAGTGGGCTCTATCCTGGTTGGAACAAGACTGAATCTTTCCATGCTTTAGAAGATTTAGATGAGGCTGTGGAGCTGAAGGGAGTTTCATCTTTGCCAGCCCTTCTTCAGCCGCAGACACCAAGAGAGTCTATGGAGTTCTTGTCCAGATCATGGAGCCTCTCTGCCTCAGAAATCTCAAAAGCTCTTGCCCACAAGCAGAAGCACTTCATATTTGACGCCAACCAGACCATTCTCCCTCTTGAAACATCGGTTTCACCCCAAATTGTGAGTAAAATCTTTCATCTCTAGCACCTAAAAGACTCTATCATGTTCGAAGCTGCTCTCTTTGAAGTAAAAAGTAGTACTACTTTTTGATCTGAGGCGCATGTAGATTCATTCATCTGTACTCCTTATCATGTCGTGAGGCTTTGTCTTGACATGTATGGTTTGATTATGTTTAAACAGGCAGGGAAGGTTCTAACTTCAATCAATGCTAGGAAGACAGGAGCAATAGGCAAGTGGTTCCACCAGAACAAGGAGTCAAATTCCAGCACAGTGAAGAAGAAAGACAAGATTCGGGCAGAGAACGCGAGGCTACATTCAGCTATATCTGTTGCAGGACTAGCTGCTGGCCTAGCAGCAGTAACTGCATCTTGGAACTCTAATGGTTCTGGTTCAAAAATGAGCGTAGCATTGGCATCAGCTACAGAGCTTTTGGCAGCTCATTGTGTGGAACTAGCTGAATTGGCTGGTGCTGAGCATGACCGTTTGGCTTCTGCAGTTAGATCAGCTGTGGATGTTCTCAGTCCCGGAGATCTCACCACTCTCACAGCTGCAGCTGCAACAGGTACTTTTACACTGCTTCTGTTTTTAGAATACCTTGATTATGTAGATGTAACCTGTGTTTCCAACAATCAACTAAATGTAAGTCTCTTCTGGTTCATTGAATTAGCATTGCGAGGGGAGGCAGCTCTGAGATCGAGATTGCCAAAAGAAGCAAGAAAGAATGCAGCTATAAGTCCCTGTGAAAGGAGCATGGCGGAAGCCAATCTGTCTACAGCTACAGCTTATCTGCAAAATCACACAAAGGAGCAAAACCCCCCTTGTGAAGGTGACCTATTGCAACATACACAGAAGGGTAAGTTTTAGTTTCCTCGGAAGCTTGAGATATGGGCCTATGGCCATAACAAAAGGGAAATGCCAGAGTTTTATACAACCCTTTTGCTTTCAGGATTGTTGCGGTGGAAGCATGTATGCATCTACATAAACAAGAAATCTCAGGTCATCGTTCAGCTCAAAAGCAAGCATGTCGGGGGTGCATTCTCCAAGAAGAACAAATGTAAGAATCAGCGTCATCTGTCATCTGATGCTTTTTAAGCTGTCAGGATCCGTTGGCAGCAGTTCATGTTAGCTAATGATGCATTCTGTTGATTGATACTAGGTGTTGTTTATGGATTCTGTGATGAAACTAGTGCTTGGCCGTACCGAAAAGAAAGAGAAAACTCTGAAGAACTCTACTTCGGCCTCAAAACTGCACAGGGACTTCTGGAATTCAAATGCCAGAGTAAGATCCACAAGCAGAGATGGGTTGATGGGATTCAGAATCTTCTCAAACAAGCCACCTATGCACAAGTGGCCGAAGTTTCTCTTGAATCCTTGAACATTGATGATACTGCATAATAACATCATACGGATCTTCAAACTCAATCATGAATTCATGATATCTCCCTGAAACAAATTCCTGTCATAGTGACCCTGATACAGAATCATGTCTGAAAGTAGAAGAGCAATGGATCACCATTATGAAGCAGAAACCAGAACCAAGTATTGGCACCTGTGTTCTCTACTCTAATTTGCACTCTTTCTTGCCTCCCCATAATGAAGTTTGAGGAACATTCTGTCCCAATTGTGTAGGTTTTTATATTTCATTATTTCCAGAGTCCAAATTTGCCTTTCAGAGAAGCAGAGGATATAATACCTCGTTTCTGTCTATATACTGCACAAGTCCCTAAAGGAAAAGGGTCTCTCTTTTTTTTCCTTTTCCTTCAGAAAAGGCAAAATCTCAAACACAATCAGAGATCTATGAAGTGTGGAACCACTTTCATTGGATTAATGTAAAAAAAATCGACACATACACGTGAGTAAAAATGAAAAGGAACAGGTGTAGTGCTCAATGTGAGCTCAACAACTCAAAATACAACAGTTTTATTTGTCTGATAAGGTAAAACTCGAAGGTCACAGTATGAGCGTATAGCCTTAATGAGGCACTGCTTCTCAAGGTTCTCCGATTTCTGCACAAAACTTCTCAGGTTGTCCCTGTGAGAGACTCTTTCAACCTACAAAAGATGGTCATGGAAAATGAGTCATTGGTAAAGGAACATCGAAATTCATATGCATTGATATGCACATGATCCGTAAAAAGAGATGCATAGCCGGTGAGAATATACAGCATGGAGAGTTAAAGCAAGAATTGTTACACTTTCACAAGCAAGCCATTCGATTTATGTTGCAAGATGTGAGTGTGTGTGCAAGTTTCAGCACAAATTATTTGCACATTTAGAGTTTGTCCATCATTGATCAATTTACTTCCAAAGATTTATGATTCTATATATTGATGGTTGCTTTAACTGAAAATGAGTCATAAACAACAGAAATCTTTCCATCTTCACTGAATATGAATGGTTTATTCAAGCCAAGGAAATAAAAACTAGACCTTAGATTTCATCATTTATGTTTTGGAGAAAAGCAAATAACCAGATTCTCTCATACCATGGTGATGGTCAGATTTGTAAGTGAGACTGATTCACTTGGATCACAGCCAACGGAAACTTAATTTTAGAGCAAGGTAGTTGACTTTTCTCTCAAATTTTGAACTTTCTAAGTACAAATTAAAAGAAAAAAAGAGTGATTATGTACCATTTGCTCAATAATGGGCCCACAATCAAGTTCTTCAGTGACAAAGTGACTTGTTGCACCAATTAGTTTAACGCCAGCATCAAAAGCCTAGCCACATACTCTTCCAATTAAACGACAGTCTAAGCAGCTTAGCAAATGACAAAAACTGGAGTTCAATTTTAGCAGTTGAAGGTAAAGTGAAGAAAAATAACCTGCTTTGATGGATTACCGCCCTTAAATGAAGGCAAAAGGCCGTGGTGAATGTTAATTATATCCTTTCCATAACTCCTCAAGAAATGACCAGATAAAATCTGCAGAAAAAATATGAGTTCATGGAGTATAATAGTAGCTGATGGCATAGCCTAGTCCCCCAGAACACTTAAAATATATGCTGTATTAGAAGTAATCATGTGCAATTCACGAGAAGTGTCAGAAGAAGATTATGCTGGTTTTAAGATCAATATGAGATGGAATGATGGCGAAGGAAGACAAGCTAATGATGTTGCAATTGAACCTTCTATCAAAGGCTCTAAAGGAATAAAACCAATGAAAGAATTTTGCAAAAATCGTTTTACCTGCATGTACCTGGCAAGTACTAGAAAATCAGTGTTCTGGATCAGCTCTAACATCAGTTCTTCCCTTTTATTTTCCTTGGTTGTTTGCAAACAGTGATATGGAATACCATGTCTGTCAAGAAAACGCATCACATGGGTGTTTGGACCTCTATCATGATTGCTGCAACAAAATAGACAAGGGAAATTGAGTTGATTTAGCCAAAATACTAAGAAAAAAGGTTGACCAAAAGAGATTAGGATGCAGAATCTAAATTCCAGAGTGGCAGAAAGAACAGAAGAGGGAAATTTACAACCAAAATGGAGCCTTTATCATCACTGCTAAAGTAAGATACATAAACTGCAGGGCTCTAACTAAAAACATGGATGTCAGCAGGAAATATTTGTAAAATGCTAATCAGAATGCATAAAATACAAGGACATACAGAAAGATTTTCAAAGAATACCTTATCACGCAAGCTATATCAACTGGAAGTTTTCCATCCTGCCATCCGTGTAAGAGCTCAACTAGGCAATGGTCCTTAGACATAAATTGATTCACTAAAAAATACTTGAATAATTATATGGAACAGCAACAGGAAAAGAAATTTATACCTGTTTTGAGGCAAGGACAGCAATCTTAAACTTGGGGTCTAGGGCAGGCACCCTGACAACTGATCTATTAGCACTGAACATTTTTGCTAACTGGAGAAAATCTGCATCCATTGTTTCCCTTGGCCATTTAAGAGGGTCAAATACAAACTCACTGCAATATAGATGTAGGAGGGAATCAGCTCTAGCTCTACATCCAACCAATCCAATAAGGTCTCAGAAGAATATCTACAACATCGGAATAGTCTGTTTTTTTCCTGCTAAGATTGCACTAATTGCATAAATCTCTACCGGTTAATGACATTTTAGGACATATACTTGTTACAAGAAGCGGCTCAAGTATAACTGCATGTCTCACAGTCCTACTTACGGATATTCTGATTGATCATAACTACTCTATGCAGTGGCGAAGCTAGGAACTCTAGTTGGGAGGGGCGAGATCGATTTAGATATTAACCGCTTGTAAAGAACTTAATTGAAATAAATATCTTTTTAACAAAATGATTTATATAAAATTAATGCATATCAAAAGTCATTAAAAATATAGATATGAAGTTAGAATTACATATAAAAAGTAATCAAAATCTAACTAGACGTTCCTTCAAGTCTCTAAAATCATCAATGAGCTCATCCAAACTGAAACATTCTGCAACATCCTTCTCAATATACAAAACAAGACTATCACCAAAAAACTCGTTGCTCATCTTGTTTCGTAATCTTGTTAAAAATGTTTGGGTTTTAGGAAGAATGTTTGGGTTTGGGTTGGGTTTATTATCTTTAAGTTTGGTTCATTATATATATAAATTGTAGTGTATAAATTCACATAATGTATATAATTAAAATTAACCCCTTAATTTATAAAAATGTACATTATATACCCTATCCTTTACAAAATGTTGGGGGTGGCAGTGGTCACCCCCGGTCATAACACAGCTTCGCCACTGACTCTATGGAGTAAAGCTATGTAGAAGATATGCCGCAAAAGGAAACTGATGGCTTAATATTAGTTTCACTGGATGAGAATTTAAACAAGCGATTGAGTTTCTTCCCCTAAATAACAACATAATCACATCTAGGAACCACTGAATCATGAGTAGCTAAATGACTCTTCGAACACCCATCCAAGAACAATAAAATGAGCAGTGTTGGAGTACAAAGTACTAATCTAAGATTAAGATGTTTCAATAAAGAGGAGGATAGATAACAATATGGCAGAAGAAGATAAGAGGCACCTCCTGGAGTAGAAGACATTCTTTTTCTCTGGAACAAAAACATCAGCTCCAAGTATGTTTCCCCCTTTTGAAGCAATACATTCTGATAGCTTGGCAACAATTCCGACTTCGTCCTAGCGCAGAAAAATAAGAACTTCATAGTCTGTACTACTCCTAGCCTCCATCCCACCAGTTAAACATCGAAACATTAACAGTTTAAAACTTATAACTCCATGGGGAGAAAAACTAGAGAGCATGCTGACAACGTAACATAGCAATTACAATCAAGAAAATGAAATAGGAATTCAATCAAGGGTATGCAATACATCTGTTGGTCGTCCTCACAAATCCAGCGTCGGAGTGCAAGAAATGTGTCTCAAAAGAAGAATTCCAAAAGATTCAATATTATTCAGAAATTTGGCAATTTGAATAATCCAGAAAAAGAAATTCAAAGCAAAAAAAAGGAAATGAGAGATGTGCGGTTGGTTTACTTACAGGACAATGGAAGACATGAACGCCGTGGGTGAGGTTGGAGCAGGAGGAAGAAGAATCGAGGGCGTCTGTGGTGAAGTGGAAAGTGCCGAAGGAGCTGCTCGCGAATCTAACAAACTGGTGAAGACATGAACACGCTCGTCTAATGCCCACCACACTCATTTCTTTACCTCTATCTCTTCACCTTTCTGTTTTGGTCGCAACGGAACCTCTGCAACTTTCCATTTCGCGTTTTACTCTTTTCAGCTTTTTACACTACTGCTCCATCTACACTTTACAACACGTTTTTTAGGGCGTTAATAAATGTTTGTATTATTTCTTTTTGTCAAAATTCGGGGTTTACCTTGAAACTTTGTAAGAAATAAAAGGACTAAAAATGCATTCAAGTACTAAGGTCCCCAATGGTAATTAATGAAATGTCAACCCCTTTGACCATCCTGGGAAGCTTAAGCTTGGACATGCCATAGGACCGACCAGATTCAGGAACGAGAAATCGGTTTGCTTGTTCCCGCCCAGAGTTGGTTCCGGCTGAGGATATGGCTGATAACAGTGGCAGACAGTGAGATCAGGCCCGTCGTATTCGTCAAGTGGAGGTTTGAGTCTGTGGCAAACGATCAATCGATCGGCGGAGGCGGTCAACGATCACCCGCTTTCGTCGTCGAATCACCCCTTTCTCTCTCCGGCTTCCTTTATTCTTCACGCTCCCACACCGTTGGCAGCGTCACCGTCATCGTCTTCCTCCCTCCGGAGTGCTTCTCTTGCTCATCGGTGATCTGGAGTATCAGAGATATCCTCCTTAAGTCTGAGGTATTCCACTCATGAAAGATTGAAGTATTCCACTCATTCAATTCTCTATCATTCTTTTTAAATTTAGGGCCTGTTTGTTTTCTTAACGCTTCTGAATTTTTCGATGGATTGGTTAGTTGCTTTGTTAATAGCTCTTTTAATTCCATTTGCTGTGCTCGGTGGCTTGATTTTAGCAGTTTTAATGTGAACATTGTCTGCTCCCGTCATATTTCTATTTGCTTTAGTTGCCTGTCTTTTACAAGACTTCATCCGACATTTTCCTTCTTAGTTCCTAGATAAGTTAGAAATGTTTGTGATTAGTTTGTTGCTGATTTTCGGTGATTAAGTTGGGTTGTACTGCAGTCCAGTTATCTCTCATGTATGCAAACTAGTCCCAGATTGAATAAAATTGCAGCTCATGATTTGGCCTCCCAAGTGTCTGTTTCATTTCACTTTCACATCTCCTTGCCACCTTTATTTTTCGTACGATCTGTTTTTTTATTTAAGCGTGGTATATGCAGTTATGGAGCTTAGTGCTTCTGTTTAAGCTAAGAGAAGTAAAGTCCAACTGGTTTCGTAATTATCTTGTTTAAAATTTGAGGAACTGAATTGTCTTGAATTATCTTTTTGTGCCCTTCATTGGCTGTCCCCGCCATGTTGTTTATCTGTGAACAGAGGAACCTTATTCTTCTAATACAGAAGCACCGTACTCTTTTGGGACTACCTGATTAGCTTGTTACTGAGAGAGTAGAATGAAGACACCGGATTCATGTAGCTCACCCCAAATAATCAGGATTAAGGCTTTGTTTTTGTAATTGCTGCCCTTGTTTATTTGAGATCATTCATGCCTCTGAACTATATTCTTCACCTTTTCCCTCCTCGTTAGCTTCTATTGTAACTCTTCATCTCCTTAGGCAATATGGGGAAGCAGTAGAGTAACTGATTATTAGGGGGCTTCAAACTTAAAAAGTGAGTGAGAAGTTATTCACCTAATTGAGTGAGAAGTGAGTGAGAAAAGTGAAAAGAGGGGGTTAAGTTTGAGGCCCCCATGAGTTCGGAGGACCGCTGGGCGTGAATTCGCACACCCAGCCCAATTCCCGCCTCATATACCCTTCCTTTTCTTGCGCTCTCTACTGTATGAAAACTGGATTCTACATTTCTTCATCTTTCGTGCATCTCCCTCTTCCAAGTTCTTCTTGGGCTGACTTTTTGCCCTCTTTCGCTTGTTCTCGTTTCTCTGGACGGTGTCATCTTAGTCGTTAAGCTCGGCATGTGCGATCGATAATGAAATGAGAGAGACAGAGAGTTGGGTCAAGAAGGGAGCTGAAATTTGGGAGAGCTCAGTCCAGTGGAATGGGTTTGTTCGAAACCCACTATTTTCATATTTTTATCTCATTTTGCTACGGATCTGCTTCTGTTTGCCTGGGTTGTACACATTTCAGTTGATCGGCGTTAGTATGTGCGCAATGCTATCTTACGCGCACAGATAGGTTTTCATGTGTTTAGACGTTGTGCGCATTGGTGTGTTACGCGCACAGTTAGTGTTCATGTGTTTAGAAGTTGTGCGCTTCGCTGTGTCACGCGCACAAATAGTGTTCACGTGTTTGCACGGTATGCGCTAGGGTGTGTGTTTTACTGTGCGTTGCGCACAATTCGTTGTTACAGTATACTAGACCAAGATCATGGCTGTGTTTTCTATGAAATGGAAGAAGGCATGAACATGTTGTCTCCCATTTGGTTATGTAAAAGGATTGATGCCAAAAATATCTGATCGGCGTCTCATTTTATCTGTCCTTGAGCAATAAATGGCCATGGCTATTGGAATCGATGAGGAGTTATGCGATGCCTATGTGCTAATAAGCAATTCACGTTACATCAACACTCGAGTTAGATCGCCACGGTCCACGGAGTACTTGTTGAATTGTGCGTTAAACCTAAATGCATCCGAATTCAAACAGAACTTTCGGTGCGATTTGGAGTCATTCCTCCGATTAGTTGAACTTTTGGTACCGTGTCCTGTTTTTCACAACCAGAGCAAGTGTGCACAAACTGCAGTGACATGGCAAGTATGTATTGCTCTATGGCGTCTTGGACACAATGGCAACAGGGCAGCCACCGCAATGCAGTCAATGCTATTTGGCTTTGGTGTTGGAACCATAGTTCTGTTTACGGGCAGGGTAATCACGACATTGTTGTAAATTGGAAGTAGGTATATTTTGTGGCCTAGCAAAAAAAGAAGAATGAAGATTGGACAGGTCATGGAGGCGGAGGGCTTTCTAGGTTGTGTTGGTTTTGTAAATGGAACCACCATTCCTCTAGCGGAGAAGCCAACTGTTGATGGAGAATGTTACTGGGATCGCAAACATAGATATTCCATAAATATGCAAATTATGCTGCATGTGATAGACGCATCATTGGGTTTTCATGCGGATGACCTGGCTCTATGCATGATGCTGGATTATGGAGGAAGTCATCAGAATCCAAGACCCCCAACCACTTCTTTAGCAAAGGGGAATACCTAATCGGGGACTCGGCTTACGGTGTGTCTAGTTACCTTATTCCTGCCTTCAAGTCACCTGCAGCAGACATCCAGATTAACAAAGAGTTCAATTTTGTACTCGCAAAGCAAGAGTGAGGAACGAGCACAACATTGGTATTTTGAAAGGAAGATGGTCATGTTTGCGTGAACATCGCGAGCAAATCAGATCACCAAGGGATGTGCAGACAGTCATCCGAGTAGCAACTGCTTGTGTAATCCTACACAACATGTTGAGCAATCTGGGGGATGCATGGGAGGAGATGTTCAGTGAAGTGACTCCCGTGGCTGTGAGTTTAGCAGAGAATCTAGAAGGCACTGACGTGGAACGCGCGAATGCCATTAGAGAGGTTGTCAAATATTATGCCGTTCAGAAAGGCTATATGAATGGTGTACTTCATTTGTTCGAATTTTAGCATCTTTTCCTCAATGGTTACAAGAGCAGCGGCCTTTGCGGATGCGCAATCTTGAATTGTCTGTGCAATGCGCTTACTGCCACTAGCAACCACCTCATCCTCATTTTCAAGTCCTGCCATTGCCTCATTTTGAGAAGATAGTGGCCAAAGGCCATTACCTTCATTGCTACCCACAATGTTCTCCGGATCAATTCCAGCATCATTCGGACTCCCTGTAACCTCATGAGGACTCAAGCTATCAACAACTGCGTCCGGTTGGTGATCATCGAAACTGAATGTCACCTCTTCATCATTGAACCTACATTCATAAATACGGATGCATCATGTCAGCCACTCGTATGCAAAACTATTCTCAAATTTTAGCACTACCGTTTCAACATACCTTAGAACTTCATTGAGGTCAGTTCCAGCACTAATGCTGCCACTATCGAACACTGCGGCAGGACTGATATTGGGCCGATCACCAACTAGAGCATGCATTCGCTCAAAATGCGGGCACAAATAGTTGAGCTTCGCCTGGATGGTGTGGATATTCCGCTTCCTGTCTTCTTCGGTCACACCAAAACCAGTGGTGTTGCTTTTGTCACGGGCGGCTTTATACTTGTTCAAGTAGTTACGCCAATGGTCACCCACAGATTTGGCATCAAGCTTAAACTTGCCCTTGCATTTGTTGTTGATGAGGGTCGCTAATTCCTTCCAAGCCGTGTTCTTACACGGATGTGGCACTCCAACCTCTGTCTTCCCGGTGACACCAAATACTTTCACCTTATTCACCGGGTCCTCTAGAAAGTTCAGGATTGTTGCATACTGCTCAGAATTGAATCTGGCGTTCTGTTGTGCGGGGTGGATGGGCTGGATGGACATGGTCTGCTCAAATATACAACATATCAATTCAAGAACAAGAGTTAGCACAGTTCAACTATTACACAGAAATATAAACCTAAAACAAAAACAGTTAGACAACTTGTTTAAGGCATGCTATGCATGATAAAAACAACAAACGAGAGTCCCGAAAGGTTAGTGCACATGTGCGCAAGCCTGTGCGCTTCACTGAACGTTTATTGGAATTGTATCAGTTAGAACTTGTGCGCTTATCTGTGCATGCAACTGTGTTCCGCACACAATATTGTGCGGGACTATGTGCGGACAGTTGTGCGCTGCGCACAACTTCGTGATGCACCAGAGTTCAAATTAAACATCAAGACAACACAAATCTAGCAAGCCGAGACAAAATCAAGCAACCTCTGCCCTAACCCATCGAGAATTTGTACCGTATTTAGCTAGGAAGAGAGAAAATTGAGGGAGATAAAGCGCTACAATGATGGAGAATATGAAAGTAAAACGACAAATACCTGGTCGAACGGCAGGAAGACGATGAAATGACGATGACCTTCAGCTGCGACAAGTCGGGGAGCGCCGAGCGGTGAAGATAGGTGAATAAGGAGGGGCTTCTCAGGTGAAAAACACAGCGTAATTTGAGGTGAATCACATCCTGTTTTTCACGTGAAAAAGGAGAATGCTTGAAGCCCCCTAACACAATTTCCAGAACTTCTGAAATCTTACCTTCTCGGCTTCTCCATCTACCGGAGGACCCTCTTTTCACTCAGGTACTGCAAAAACTTACTTGGCCAAGGTTGAAAATGGAACCCAAATTGCATTTTGCTCTTTTTAGTATCCCATTTGCATTTGACATTTGATTGAATCGTTGTTGGGTTTCACAGGAGGAGAAAGGGATTTTTATTTGTTGGCAAATCTGATCTTTTGATTTGATCTACTAATACTTATTCATGCTTTGAGAGCTTTTCTTGCTACTGCATTACGTTTTCTGTGAGTTGATCATGAGATGGGTATAATTTTCACGCAACTTTTCTATTCTCTATTTGGTAATAAGGAGGCTCAAATCTTTGTTCTGGGGATTTGGTTTTTCCGTAACAGTTTTTGTTTTTTATTCAATTTGATTGTTTCGAACATTCAACTGATGTCTGTTTTCTCTGTTTTTAATGACTTTGGCTCTTCAAAACGGGTCCTTATTGGTGATGGTGGTGTTTAAGATAAGATTTCTAAATTTTGGGCGCTTAAGTAAGATTTACAAAACTTCAAAAACCATTAAAGTTATTTTACCATAAGTCAATTGACAGCCATGTAGTCAAAGGACCAAATTACTTGACGGTACATAGTTTGGGGACTGAGTAATTCCGAGCTATAATCTGCGGACTAAACTAAACGAGTGATTATAGTTCGGGGGGCTAAATGATAAATAAGCCTTTATAAAATACTAAAACTCTTATTTACTAGGTGAAAACAATCTTTTTTATTTAATATCCGTTAGCAATTTTATAAATGTTTGGGCATAATTTTTAACATTTTAACAGAACTTTGAGACTTATATGACAAAATATCTAATTTTATGACTAGAATAGAAAATTATACTACTACTACATAGTAGTAGGAAAGAATAGTTATTTACCCATTTCTTCCTTCTTGGCCTGAACATATGTGCGACGTGAACTGCTTCTACGTCGTTTTTTAGTTTGGTTTTAATATAAGTTACCCTTTATCTATGTTCTTTCTTTCAAAATGGTCCTATATTTATATCAAAACACACTACCACTACGCTCAAAACTTGTAAAATTTTAAATTGTGGGCCCGCCCCTGTTCATTGTGCTATATTAATGGTTGAGAATACTTTGTTGGCTGTCAAGTGGGGTTTTACCAATTGACATCGAGTAGATTTTTACACATTCATCTATGGGGAAATGGTTATCAGAATATCACTAAAATAACTCCAGAATTATTAGTAGCAAAATAGTCTGTCTAGAGGATGGGTATTACTATTATTCTCTTTTTGATGTCAACTATGAATTTCTTAGTGATGTGAAGAAGAACAATCGTCAGCTTTGATTTTAGTTTAGTTTATGATTCCTAGCTTTTTGTTTACTTTCGTAATTTTTTTGGTTTTCTTTATTTTTTTCTGTTTCTTAAATCTTAGTATTGACGTTAGTCGTTCACTCTATATAGGTGGCTTTGGGTGTATGGTAGCATGATTATTCAATATTCAAGCATTAAATTTCTCCTTATCTTATCCTCATAATTTTTTTCCTTTTTAACAGCTACAAAATTTTTATTAAACGAAAAATATTACAAATATTTTCAGCAAGAAACTGAATCCTCATTCTCAGACTACCCCAGACCTCACAAGAGTTTAAGCATCGTAAAAGTACTTGTATTCCATAACCCCTTAAAAGGCCAATAACACCTAGATATACCCTAAATAAAGCACCAGAGTCCCTATATCAGAAAACTTGGTTTGTAGAAGTGGTTTTCTATTATTGACCATGTCGTGTTGCATCTCAGCTTTTATTTTTCAAAAGTACTCATTTTTTCCCTTTTATGTAATCTTGATGCCCATATATGAATGATTGAAAATTGAAAACATTGTTTTTCATAACGTGCCAGCACACTATTCACAGCAACAGGATCTGACTAGCAGTACATATAAAGAGACTGGATCCTGGTTGCAGTTTGCTTTCAGAAGATTAGCAATGTCAATGAATGGAAACTGAGACCAAGTTAGATCGGAGTGGTGGGAATTAGGTAGCAGCAGCCAGCAGATGGGGGGATGGAGGAATGCAGTTCAAGAGGTAGCGAGCTCAAAGCCACTCTTTCTCACAGTTTATGGGACTGTTATTGTGGGGATTGTGGTTTCCTTGTTTTACGTCTTCTCCGCTGTTTATGCACCGGCCACCTCCACCTCTACTTCTGCTGCCTGGCTATCCTCTCCTCCTCACACAATAAGTAAGTCCATTATTATTATTATTATTATTATTATTATTATTATTATTATTATTTTCTGGGTTTTTTTCTCTGATGAATCTCTCAGCTGAACCTAGTTTGCCGGTTTTGTTGAATTTATATGTGAACTTGGTTTTTTGGGTCTAGGATTGTAGACATTTTTGTTAAACCCAAAACTGTTGCTTTGCAAAGGGAGCAATGAAATTAATTTATAGGTGTACTGCTTAATGTTGTTCTCAGAACAAAGGCAGTGCTAAGGCCTGAATCAAGCAACCCTAAGGCATGCTACCTATCAGACACTCGACACCAGGAAGCAGCAATCTATCCTCTTAAATTATGATTTAATGACAAATATAAATACTTGCTGTTTAGGTTGTTGTTGTTCTTGGTCTGTGCAAGTCTCCTGCAACAACGTTCACGTCTTTTCTTTGACATTTGCTCCATGGTTAATGAAGCAAACAGCTTTTATGTTAACATATCTGATTCCATTTCTCTTTCTAATTCACAGGTTCTCCAATTGGCCAGTCATTCAATGTTACTGGAACTATAGGAACAGAAAATATGGTGCCATCTCCTGCATCACGCTCTGATAGCATGTGGTTGAGACCCATTTGGGAGGCTCCTCCTCCCAATTCAAAGATGCCACCATTAAAAGAGTTTAGATTAAGAAAAGCAATAGTAGAGCAAAGAGCAAAAGATAATGTTATCATAGTGACCTTTGGTAACTTTGCATTCATGGATTTCATATTGACTTGGGTTAAACACTTGACTGATCTTGGGCTATCTAATCTTCTAGTTGGTGAGTTCTATAGCCCATCGGATGTATATTTCAGTTGAAAACCTTAGAGGTGTTTGCTTGAATATGGAACTGAACTAAGAATGAATGTCATTTAGGTGCAATGGACACAAAGCTGTTGCAAGCATTGTACTGGAAAGGAATTCCAGTGTTTGACATGGGAAGCCATATGAGCACTGTAGATGTTGGCTGGGGATCCCCAACATTTCATAAAATGGGAAGAGAAAAAGTTATTCTCATAGATTCTATGCTTCCATTTGGATATGAGCTATTAATGTGTGATACTGACATGGTGTGGTTGAAGGTACCATTCTGTGCTTTTTACTCAATTCTTCCATCTGTTTTTTTTTTGATAAGTAGGGGATAGGGGATGGTGGAGACTTGAATTTATGACCTCCACCTTGTGTCGTTAGGAGCTTAACCACTAGGCTAGAGGTTCAAGACTCTTCCATTTGGGTTCAATTCCTCTTTTGATTAATTTCTAATTGATTTACTTATCTTAGCTCTTCTAAAGGTTTGCAACATGAGCTTGATTTGAAATGGGAGAGAAATGAATCTGGCTTAGCTTATACTTCTTCTTTTGTACTTTCGGTAAAGAGTTGCAATATAAAGTTGGTTTTCTGTCAGGTCTAAACTCCTTGTAATGTGAACGAGATAGTGCTGAGAGCTTAATTTATTTTATTTTAATTTGGTTTTGAATTCTTTTTGCATTCTGAATGTTCATTTTACTCTTTGGAGATTGGACTCTTTTTACGGAGAAACAAAATTTAAGAAACTTAGTCTATTGAATTACTACTAGAAAACATCTAATTCTGCATGTTAATTTACTGAATTGTATTTCGACTCTAAACCCTTCACGTGCATGCATTTGTTTCCTTGTGTTTATGATATGCTGTGTTGTTCTTATGACAGAACCCACTTCCATATCTTGCACGGTATCCTGATGCAGATGTTCTAACTTCAAGTGACCAAGTTGTGCCTACAGTTGTTGATGACAGATTGGATATGTGGCAGCAAGGTGAAAATGGTTGAAGAAAAGTGTTTAATTATGCTTTGAATCTGAGCTTCTAAGGGACATTTTTAATTTTTTCTTTCTGTGTGTGTGTGTGTGTATCTTATCATGTAAAGTTGGTGGAGCCTACAACATAGGAATTTTCCACTGGCGGCCCACAGAATCCTCAAAGAAGTTGGCAAATGAATGGAAGGATATGCTTTTAGCTGATGAATCGATATGGGATCAGAATGGATTTAATGATCTTGTGCGCAGACAGTTGGGACCATCGGTTGATGGAGACAGTGGGCTTGTCTATGCATTTGATGGAAATTTCAAGCTAGGAATTCTTCCAGCAAGTATATTTTGTAGTGGACATACTTATTTTGTTCAGGTAGCATTTTCATAACAGTTATCTTCAATATTATTATGCATGGGTGCACCTCTTTAATGCTTTTTTCCATTACATGGTTTTTGCTTTGAGCATACAGAGTATGTACAAGATTTTACATTCTGCTGTAATCTAAGCTCTTCTAGTTTTAGCAGGCTATTTATCAACAACTTAGGCTGGAACCATATGCTGTGCATACCACATTTCAGTATGCTGGCACAGATGGAAAGCGACACCGCCTGCGGGAAGCTATGGTATTCTATGATCCTCCTGAATACTATGATGCACCAGGTATTTAAGCTGGTTTTTTAGCTCATGAATTTTAAGCTTGTATGCTGTCATCTTTCGTTTGTGGATTGAAGTATTCACTAGAAAAATCTTAAGGTTCTTAATGGTTGATTTTTATCATAATTCACTGCTAGCTAGATATTTTTCTTCCTTTTATAGAATTTGATAAAGATTTCCTTTTTCTTTCCCCCCCTGTAAATTTGGCTCTGATTGCAGGGGCAGAGTCTAGTGAGATATGCTTGTGTTTGTACTTTTTTGGATTTATTAAATAGTCTGGTTTATTTTTCTCTTGGTTCAGATGTTCATTTCCAACATCATATCATCCAAACTCGTATTCTGTTTTGAATAATCTACCGAAACATGCAGGGTGTACTTTTCAGACATTTTTAAGATGAGTTACACTTTAAGAAACACAGAACGTAGAAACTACTTTAAAAACTTAACAATTCTCCTAAGGCTAAATTGTTGTTTGGTACCCTGAAATATGACTCGAGGAGCAAACAAGGACCTGAAAAAAAATAACTGGGTAAGGAAGGGCCCAATCTGGGCAGATAGGGGCCTGGAATCGGCCAACTCGGCACATGAACTCATGTGACCGGACGTACGTTGGGCACTTCATGGGTTTTTAAACGGTAGACTAAACGGTGTCTATTTATGTTAGTTTTTAAAGATTTGGGGATATCCCCAATTTCTGAAAAGTTCTCATATGTTCCTTTTGGCCTTCTCAATAGCCTCCCTTGCCTTCATTCATCTTCCACTTTCTCTCGAAGACCTATGTCTGTCTAACACTCACCGCCACTAAATCAAACGCCATACGCCATCGCCGGACATTAGCGACGGCTTGGACAAGAGCCATCAACAATCAAAAGCCACCGGTGATCTTACCCCATACTACACCCACCAGCTTCGAGATTTGTGGAATTGACGGAGCAAGAGATCAGATCTGTGCCCAATTGTGAATCGCGGCCGTTGCCAAAGCGTCCTCAAATCTCACGTTGCCATCATCTCGAGGTCTCTAAAAACAGAAAAATGGATCTCTATTTACTCAACTTCCTTTTTCTCTTTCATTTTCTTAATTAGCAGCATACAACACACAACCATGGCGGCGGCGAGGGTTAGCCATCAGAACCTGGTGATTCGGTGAGCAGTGCACTTGATCCCGTCGACAGGCTCAACATCTTGCATGATCCAATCCTGTTATAAAATAAGAGGTTTGGCTGTAGCTGGTTTTATTTATTTCAAATTAATATCCGTAAATATAAATTCAATTTTTGGGGGAAAGGACGGAACTTTAAAAACTAACATTTACGCCCCTGGTACGTTGACCGTCAGTTCTGGTTAGGCAACCAGGAGTGAAAAACGTTAAATGCCCAACGTCCGTCCGGTCACGTGAGTTCACGTGCCGAGTTGACCGATTCCAGGCCCTTATCTGCCCAGAAGTAATAGTTTGGGCCATTCCGTGGCCAGTTTTTTTTTCCAGGCCCTTGTTTGCCCCTCGAGTCATAGTTCAAGGTACCAAACAGCAATTTAGCCTTCTCCTAAAACTTCTAGTTCTAGTCAGGGATTGGTTTTTATAGAATGGTGATACTTTTATTGCTTGCATTATCTTTCTATAGGAATTCAAAGGTGATAATAGAGAAGATTTGCTGCTGCTTAACACTAGAAAAAAAACATGCAGGAGGTTTCTTGTCATTTAAGCCTTCGATTCCAAAGAGCCTGTTGCTGGATGGGGAGAACAATATTGAAACACACTTTTCTCTTGTTAACTTCCAAGTATGTGCACTTAGATTAGAAGTAGTGATCCTTTGGCAAAAGTTCCAAATTTCTCACCAGAAACCTGTAAATGGTGTTCTCACCAAAAGTTTTAAAGGCATTAATATTCTCACCCAATAAGTTTACATGGTTCTAATTTCGCCCCAATTATCTGAAATTGTCCAATTTTGACACCAAGGCGGGAGTGTTCCAGTATAAAATGTTATGTTCTATCAACTCATTAAAGGTTAATTGCATTTTATTCCCTTCCCGGAACACTGTTTAAATCTATAGAGAACAGTATTGTCCTCATGGATGAGGCCGGGTCGATTCCTGGGAATCTGTGCCGGATGAATTGCAGAGGCTGTAATGTTTCTGGAGCTCTCTGAGCTTTTGACGGCTGTTGGGTGTGTGGAGAATAGATGTATATGGTTATCATCAAGACTTTTGGTTAGATTCTAAGGCAGGGTTGGGGGTTGTTGTTGGATGTCCTTTGCTGGCTTTGCTTCTGCTACTCTTATTTCCATGGATTGGGAGAAAGAACTGCTGCCGCCACTGTAGCAGTCAATTGAGATTGTGGGAAATTTGGGAGTGGTGGAAAAGGGAGCAACAACAATAGCCACCATTTCTTCTGCTGGATCGCCCCTCATCGTGATCTGTCTGGCAATTCAGTTTTTTATGTCAGGTCACCGAGCTAACGAGGCAATTTGTATGTGACCTCATCCATGAGGAAGATACTGTTTTTCTACAGATTTAAAGTTCTGGTTGTTTAAGATCAAATGAAAATTGTAAAGGGGGTAAAGATGTATTTAACCTTTGCTGAGTTTACAGGAAGTATTTTGTATCAGAGTATTCTGTCCTTGGTATCCAAATTAGACAATTTCAAATAATGGGTGAGAAAATGTCACCATTTAAACTTATTGGATGAGAAAAAATGTAAACTTAAGTAGTTGCTTTTCAAAAAAAATTGAACTTTTTTTTTGAACATGAAAAAAAAAATAAACTTATTGGATGAGAAAATCAAGTCTTTGGAACTATTGGTGAGAAATTTGCACTTTTGGGGTGAGAAAGTTGATACTTTCATCTGGGGTTCTAATTCATGCATGTTTTGAATTCATGTTCAGATTAAACAGATAAGGACAGCGCTTGCTATTGCTTCAATGTTGAATCGTATTCTGGTGAGTGCAATAGCTGTTTAATGTTCCTGTAAAGCCGGTTAAATTAATCAATAAGAGTTGATGCGACATGTACAATTTTCATTTATGTTCTGTGGAGTTGGCTTGCCCGGCGGACTAGTAGGAGTAATTTAATGTGCTGACAAGCCCTTCTATTTCTTACAAACCAGACTCTGTGAAATAGCCAAAGGTGTGAGAAAATACAAAATTAATCAGATTAATTGTAGCACTTTTTTGTAAAAAAAAAACCAGTGATTTCGCTCATTTAAAGATGTCTTA
This sequence comes from Stellera chamaejasme, assembly GCA_024586325.1. Classification (NCBI taxonomy): domain Eukaryota; kingdom Viridiplantae; phylum Streptophyta; class Magnoliopsida; order Malvales; family Thymelaeaceae; genus Stellera; species Stellera chamaejasme. Next base: position 1,833,249 of record CM044982.1, on the reverse strand, counting down.
TTATCTCATAAAAAATGATTAATTGGTTTTTTGGACCGTTATTTTTTGTGTACAAGCTACTTTATCTTTCTCAACCTGGTATGTTAGTTTGTCAACATTAATCTGTATTGTAGGTTATGCCTCCAATATGGTGCAGATTGGATCGGTTATGGTTTCCACACCCCGGAATTCTACCTGGTTCAATGACCAGACAGCCTTTCATTTGTCCTTTGGATCATGTATTTGAGGTAATACTGGAGCAATTTCTGTGTGTAATATTCTTCCTCACTCTGATGCATTGTTTCTAGGATGCTTTTGACAGACTTAGTCTCGTGTCTAAATGGATACGATAGAGTTGTAGCTTTGAATTTAAAGACAAACATGTATTCATATCTGATTTTTATTTGTAATGTGGACAGCTTTATTCCTATTTCTAATCCCATGAATTAGTTTTGGATTCTGATCCTTAACTGGTTCTCTTGAACTATCTCACAACTTTATTAAAATGCATTAAATACTGTGATGATAAGTTTTCGAACTTCGGAAGATTTGAAGAAGCTTCTGAAGCTTCTTAAAGTACTTCTAACTACAACATTTATTGCATGATTGTCAATTTGGGACTATTTTCTCAGTTGCAGAGACACATGATTACTTCATGTAGTCAACCTCAACCAGCTGGGATTAAGGTTCGGTTATTGTATACCCGATAGGTTCCCATGTTTTACTTAGTTGTTTTGTGTCGAGTTGTTTGGCAATATCAGATGTAATCATTTTTCGAGTTGATGTTTCATTGTCAGCTGAGATTGGAAGGAGCTAGAGTCGATTTTATGAGTAATGGCAGCATGATTGAGAGAAAAAATGAAAAGGCAAATAAAAGGAAAAGAATCATTGCAAGTGTAAACATTATGTAATGGAGGTATATGCATGTGAAAGATTTTTCGACGTGTTTTTTATTTTTCTATTTCTTTCTTTTCAGCACAGTAGTTGATTTGGTTGCTCTTTTTTCTTTGAAGTACTTTATGTTATGTTCCATGAATTTTCTGTTGAGGAGTTTATGTCTTCATATCTGAGGTTTTATTAATATTCTATAGGTAAATGTCATGTTGAAAGAGTTTCCGGTGGAGGAATTCGGCCCTGCAATCAATTTCAGGGAATACTCTTTTCTCGACAATCCATCAATCCCGAAACAACTGCATGAGTCATGGCTTGATGTCCAGCTCTGCCAAGCAGGCATAAATGATTGTAATGCATCAAGCAACTTAAGTCGTCCTGGGTTATTGAGGTTTCCTAAACGTAGCAGTGAACAAGAGGTACGTGAAATTCTTGTGTCACCATTTCTTTTCACGTCTAGAGTGCATTAGTGCTTTATAAACCAAAACGTTAACACACATGGAGAATATTACTCCCTCCGTCCCAAGTGGGTTGTCACAACATCAAAATATTTTTGTCTCGAATGAAATGGTCATTTTCTAGTTTTGTTTTATTTTAGTCCACTTTTACCCTTGCAATGCACTCACTCAAAGGATCTAGGGGGAGTGGGTTGGGAGGGGCTAGAAAGAGTTTGGAAGGGGGTAATGATGGAAGTTTATGTAAAATGAGTTAATGACAAGAGACGATCTTAATCTATACAAAAAAACTAAAAGTGGCAACCCACTTAGGATGGAGGGAGTAGTATAACATGCTCTACAAGTCTCACTTTTATATGGTTTACATGAAGTGCTATGGGCTTCTGTTTGGGTTTGTTAAATATTATACCCTTCATGTAACCCCACATGGCTGAATAAATTGACGAGACCTCTCCATCTATCACCAATTGGTTTTAGATTGGATGCTTTTAGCACCCTCCGTCCAATGAGGTCCTTTTCTCCAAATTCTTTCCATCTCAGAAAAATGTATCCCTTTTTCATATCTCTCTGCATCCTCCTCCCACCATGGAAAACTCATAAAGGTCTATTGTTCTAAGTTATAACTAGACTGTTTGATGAAGGGTATTATTGGAAAAGTGTACAGAATACACTTATGTCACAGCATCAATAGTTCCTACTAAAATGGCAAAGGGTCATGCATTATTAGGTGGAATGAATATCTTTTTCTTTGTCATCTTTTTTTGGTTTTTTGCCTTTCATGAAAACCTGCCAACTCGAATTTTGGAAGTGTTGTTACTTTTGTTAGAACTGTTGTGTGGTGTTGGTATAAGTTTTCCTATTATCTGCAAGTTCTGATATTAGTAATGCCGCAAGATTGTCCTGGTGTGATTCTTTATAGCAAAACGTTCTCTCTAGAATCCTGTCCATGTGATCAGTGATGCGGTTCTCTGATGGAAACTTATCAAACTTAACATTCTATGTGCAGTTCCAGGCAGTATTTTCTTCTTTCAGGGATGTTAAGGTCATTCAATTTTCTTCTATGCAAGATGCTTTCCGTGGCTTCTCTGACAAGGTAACAATTTTTTTTTTGTTTTACGTTTCCCATCATCATCATCATCATCATCATCATCATCATCATCATCATCATCATCATCATCATCATCATCATCATCATCATCAACTTATACAAGGGTTTTTCGGATCTGAAGTTCATACCATCATTAACTTGCTTAGACTATGAGTTCTGCATAAATTATAATGCACAAGTTTTAAACCAGATGCCATTCTTAATGTAACATTCTTAGTATACCGTGCACGGTTAACTGGTGGTACACAGTATACTGCGATATTCAAAACACTGGATGTAACATTGAAAGCATCATATGATCTGAGGTTTTCCTTTAATTGCAAGTAGTAATAGCATATGACATTAAATTCTTTGTAATCATATTCCATAAGTTGTGAAATCAACAAGCACATAATGAAAGATGCAAAATGTCAACAGAAAAGAGAAGAAAAGTTCAGGAAACGTGTGAAGAGGTACGTGGGGATCTGGTGCTGTGTTGATAGCCACAATCCAGGACACATATACTACGACATGTACTGGGATGAGACACCAAACTGGAAACCTCTTCCGCCGCAAACTCCAGAAGATGATCATCCACACTTGTGAAGCGTACTTCCTGATTCTCTCGCTAACTTGGTATGTGCAAAATCTCAGCCCTTCTTAAGACAAATGATGCATAAGAAATCGATGGTGGTTCGTTGTTCTCTTTTGATCTTTTCTGCCTTCCCGCGTTGTATAATGATAGATGAAAGAAAGAAAGAACTCTCAATCATGTCGAATTTTGATGATTCAAATAAAGAAAATCTAATTCCGGCATTGTATTTAAGAGGTTTTTTGTTATGATACTAAGACTAAGCACAAGGGGGTCGGTGTTTTTCAGTATGCACAATGTTGACCCATCCCTATTTATTTTCAGTCGAGGAAAGCAACTTTTGTTTTACAGATTAGTTGACAACCTTTCTGAGAATGGTAGATCGAGACAAAGCTTAGCACTTCGGTCGATTGAATTTCTTTTACTCTAGTTGTTACTCTCTAGTCTCTCCGTTCCACATTGTTTGTAGGGTTTCTATGGTTTGTAGCCGGTGTGGAGAATGAGTTAATGTTTTTGGCATCTGTAAATTTTTTGGTAGTTAAGATTACATAGGAAATATAGAAGAGATAATTTTTGGCATCCCTGGATGTTTCCACCGTTACTGTGCCTGCCCAATGGCATTTTTGCACTCCAGGGAAAGCCCACTCACAAACCTTGCTCCTCCTATGAATAGTAGTACCTCTCTTCACCACTTCAACACATCTCCAACCATCCCTCATTTCATCTCTTCTTCTCCCCTCTATTTCTTTCTACCTCCACCAACTTCCCCACAACTCACTTTTCTCTTCTCTTCCATCTTTTCATTTTTTTTCCTTCACCACTTCATATCTTTTTATCTTTATTTAGGGATCTATATTATGTAATATTTTGTTATGGATTTCATGAAGATTAAGGATTGAGTTCTTCTCCATCTCTGTCTCTTGTTTATTTTCTTTTATATGTTTTACTTTATTTGTGTTATCATGTTGTGTGAGTAGTTCCCTACTCACTAATGAATTGCTAGAGGTTCTCGGGTGTTGGGATAGATTTTGCACACCTTAGTTGTGAGATCGGTACTTAATGCTGGTTGAGATGGGTGTAGGAGTACTACTATACCTCCTGATCATTCGTGTGCCCGATGGTGATGCATCGAGAGACAACCATCGGGTAGATCCGGATCTCACATGATACATGTGTGGATAGCCTGGAAGGGAGTCTGGGGTATTGGGGAAACCACGCTGGTTATGCGTCCGGAAGGCAATCTCGGGAGGGAAGCTGGGATAACAAGTCTGCCAGACGGGCCTTGGCTGAATTTAAAGCCCTTAGGCAGATTTGAGTGGCTTGAGGCCGGGAGGTCATTGCTTGAAATTTATCCCAGCCAACTTGAAATTTCTCGTTACTCTAATTTTTCATCGTCTGGTGATCTTCCCATGATGCGTTTATTTATTTGTTTTTCTTATTTACTCTCAGTATTTACTTCCTACACTTTAGTTTCTCTCTTTTTACTTTACAAGTGTGTTATGACTAAACATACTTTCCAAAACAATGCAAAAACAATAGCTCTTAGCTGGAAATCGTAGATTACCGATCTGTGGTTTGATATCACTCACCCCATTTACAAACACACACCTTGTGCTTGGGGGATCGAGAGAGAACATTTATTACTTGATTCAGATCTATATTTTCATGTACATATCCTACACTAGTCAAGACCATTGTAGCTTGTGTGGAAATTTCGATGTTTAGTTGTCTTAAAATGTTAGATTTATGGATATTTGGATAAAATCATTGATGTTTAGGTATTTATAATGATTATGGTTAATAACCGCGGAAATTTTATTAATAAGATCATTTCAATCGTAGCCAATATCTTATTACAAATAATTCCGACAATTTCAGGAGAAAAAGAGGCATTTACTTATTACAGAGATGGTGTGATTTGGTTATTTTGACTTTACCGCTCGACCTTAGGAATCCTAGATGAAATTCTGACCATATGTTTGTGAAAAAAGAAAGAATGGATCTTGTAGGATTCTCCATAAATTCTTTGATTTCATCTGGAAGCTGGTGATTATTCATTTACGATTAGCGGTTATGGATGTAAACATATAACCGTGGATAGTAAAACCACAATCCGTGGATACAAAAAAACCGCGGATTACGATTGGCGATTTTAAAGGTACCACGGATAAACCGATCCATTACCACGCCTAATCACAGCCACAAGACATAGGCAGTGAAACATGGGTGGTCTAGTTGTAAACAGTAGGAAATATGTGTGGCGTTCTTAGGATTTAGACCGAGGATAACAGCATTTGTGACTTGACCAAAACAAGAAGCCGACCGAATCAACCGAAGAGCCCCGTGAGAGAGACGCAGGAATCGCTTCCCAATCAGAACTCTTCGTTGCTCTCCGATCGCAACTTCTCCGGAAATTCCGAGAGGAAATGCCTGTAGGTTTCCAGATCTCTCGATCCGATCTACCGTTTTGTCCGTTTAAATAACAAGTTCTACTGTCAATAATGTGTGTACTGATTCATCGTTGCTGCCGGTGCGGTCGTTTGCTGTCTCTCAGTTCGTGATGGAGGTGGAGCAGCCGAGTCTGCTCAGATTCTTGATCGGGTCCGCGATCATGGTGATCGGAGTCGTACTACCCATCGGATACAAGATGGTCCGGAACAACCGCGCCCCTTCCAGCACTTCTTACTCCAAGCCCAGGTAGGCGTGCTGATCTGGTTGATCAACAGCTTGTGTCTGTTTTCCTAACACATTGGGCTTCTCAGATGCAATAAAACGTTGTTAATTTCCCAATTACCATCGGGCTTCAACTAGATATATATTGTTCTTGTTTTGTTTGTTGTTCTACTTAAGGACAATGCTAGCATTGACATTTGCTAGTGCATTGGTCGGTTCTGACAGTAAATGTGATTAGATGCTGCCTTAATGTAACCTGGATACAGTGAGAATGAGGCGTTGATTGTTCGATTTGCTTTCTTGTTAGAATCTGTAAGCAGTGAGCCAGCTATTGGGTTGTTATTAGGTAGTAGACTGTTTAAGGGTATCTAATGGGTTTTACTGATACGAGTATTCGCTGCAATGGCCATATTGCTGATTTTCTGATCCAAACATGTGAAAAACTTGAACTATTAGCCTGCGAATCTTCAGTAGGAACATGTCCATCAGGTGTCGTTGAGTTCTGGAACTATTACGATAGTTGTTACTTGTTAGAATTGCATGGTTCAGCGGTACTTAGCATGGTGTAAAGATTGGAACCTAATGAACACAAGCATGTTTTCCTGTGACTATAGAAATGTATCTTGGGTTTTCATATTTGTTTATTGTTCTAACAATGATTTTTGGGAGAAATCATTTTTCAAGTAACTTCTCAATTTCTGTAGAAATCAAATTGCGGGATCATTTGACTGGACTTTCTTTTTATTCAAAATTTAATGCATCATTAAATCTATTTTTTCAGGAATAAAGTTTTGATGTAGAGGTGCTGAGTAGATGCAGTTTATCGAGGCAAACATCATTGGTACAATATGTAAATAAGTGATAGATTGGTTCATTTTATGCTTCTTTTGCTTGTTGTCTATCCTCTGTGTTACATTTTAAGGTTATTCTATTAACTGAACATTTAACTTTCCAAACCCTAGCAAATATATCCTAATTGTTTTATCTCTTTACTATTTCACCTATCCTCCCACCCATCCCACTGCCTATTCCTCAACTATGCCGGAGACAATAGTCCCTGACCCCAACAACGTCATCTGCAACCAGACCACTCCTTTGCGATGCCCTCAGCCCTCCACGAGCAACCTTCCGCGTCTACCCAACCCCTCTGCAAACGTCCCCTGTTGCTCTGCCGTCCTCATGTAGGCCGGAGAGTTCGTCTTCTTTCCGCAAGGCTTATTGCAACTCGACGGCAAAGATGAACCCATCACCGTCCAGTCTGTCATCGTTGAACACCTTTGCTATGAAACGTTGCATATCACACTACTAGAAAACATTGCTAAACCGACTTTCCGGACTAATTGCAAAAAAAGCAGTTGGTCTAAGTAGTTGCTAAGTTTTCGACCAACAAAGGATCGATAGATCAGCTGTCGCAAATCTATTTATTCATGAATTGACCAACTGTTATACTGTCGCAAAGCATTAGTATGATTGAACTCGAACTCCATCAGGTGTGGAAAAGTGAGCCTCCTCAAATTTGGTCTAGCTTAAAAACATACGTTTATCCTTTGTGTAGTCTGAATCTGAAGGTCGCTGACGGTTATGGGAGGTCTTAATGGGGGTAGGAGGGCTCCATTGCTATACCACGGAGACCCTTCTCATCTTCAATGCCACGCTGCAGCCTCATGTAGCCACTCTCACCCATTCAGGTCCCATGTCGTACCAACTGCAGCCGCTCAGTGATTCAGCTCCAATCCTTGTACACACCCTGCAACATCACAACTATTGACATTAATGTAGCTAAAGTTATCAATGCCTTGTGCATCAAGTAATGTTGCCTTGCTCGACTGCATAAGATATCATAATTACATACCTCTGAGTAGAACTGGAAGTCTTGGCCACCATCATTTCTGCGATTGATACAGGCTGGTTTGCTACGACCTTGAGCAGTGTGTCCTTGTCATTCCCAGGAACGTTTTCGTCCAATCAATCGTAACAACTGGCGTGTTGACCTGGAAAATATGCCAAAATTGCTTTCAAGTGCTGAACCATTTTCACACACACACACACACACACACACACACACACATATATATATATATATATATATATATATATATATATATATAGCGGGATCAAGTATCAATTTATACTAGCTAGTATTTTGGAAGAATCACAGGTTTTGTCTTGAGCTTGGTAGGGGTAAGTAGATTCAGCAGTGACCCCTACCAAGCTCAAGACAAAACCTGTGATTCTTCCAAAGTACTAGCTAGTACAAATTGATACTTGATCCTTCTTTATGTATATGAAAATGGTTCAGCACTTTAAAGAAATTTTGACATTTTTTCAGCCAAACATGCCAGTTGTTACGATTGATGGGCACGCAATCGTTCCTGAGAACGATAAGGACGCACTGCTCAAGGTCATAGCAAACCAACCTATATTAGTCGCCATTGATGCCGGTTGCCAAGATTTCGAGTTCTACTAAGAGGTACGTATGTAAAGACAATATTTTTTGCAAGAGGGCAAGGCAACATTACTTGATGCAAAAGGCACGACAACATTAGCTACAATGCCTATAATTGTGGTGTTGCATGTTGTGTATACGGATCCGTGCGGTACAGAGCTGAACCATGGGGTGGCCACAATTGGGTATGGCACAACACTTGACGGAAATAAGTATTGGATTGTAAGGAACTCGTGGGGGCCTGAATGGGGAAAGAGTGGCTACATCAGGCTACAACGTGACCTTGATGACGAGAAGGGTCTTTGTGGTATAGCAATGGAGGCGTCCTACCCAATCAATACAGGATCTATGTATTTTTCAGGTCTAAAGCTTTGATGTTGGGGTTTACTGAAGAGGTGCCGAGTAGATGCAATTTTTGAGGCAGAGATCATTCATGTCCGGTGGTACAATATGTAAATAAGTGATAGCTGCTCAATTCATTTTATGCTTCTTTTGTTTGTTGTCAGCTATAGAATTCGTTTTTCTTTTTCTTCCTTGGAATTTTGTGTTTGGAAGTTGCATTGATATAGTTGCACAGAAAAGAACACCTGGTGTTAGACCTTAATGATCATTCTGAATTCTGAAACACATATTCAGATTTCTCTGCAGAAAAATGTGAACTTTCCCAATGAGAGAAGACGGTGGTTCTTGTAGTGGTTATGCATCTTTCAGGTTACAGATGTGCAGATTGATATCCGCGTGTCAGGTGAATTTCTTATGCTCTTTCATGAGAGCCAGCACAGGTTTGGGGGGACCTAGGAAATGCTGCTTAGTTCATGGTGAACTATTTTTGGGAGCTCATGAAGAATTGCTAGTGGTACTGCAGACACAAAGGAGTATATCGGGAAACATTGGGGTAAGTGCAGTTTTACGGCTAAAGTGTCTTAAGCATATTTAGACCTAAATCTTAGTTTTAAAATATGCAAGTCCTAATTATTACTCCAAATCTAGCACTTTTAGGAATGTATACAATGCCTGAGGTTAATACTTAAAAACTCTTATTTTTCATAAAAACGACATTTTATTAATGACTATTTAGGCCTTTCATTGCAGGTAATTGAGTTTGAGGGCTAACATAATACTCCATCCAAAGAAAACTTTACATTTATTTTTTAGTATTTAATCAGATTTTTCTCTCAATATTATGACATATAAAGTTAATAATTTATATGCAAATGATAAATAAATGATTTTATCGTCTATCTGTTTTACATTAAGTGACTATTTGAATCAAATACAAATACAATTTGAAAAGTTTAACATATCAATTTTTCCGCAACTGAGTAAACCGCTAAAAAGGTTTAAGCCTAATATTGCATGAAGAAAGAAACCAAGGCGTAAGATAATAAAACCTAGAAAGCTTTTAGGCCTAAATTATATTTACACACCCCTGGGGAGGCATTCTACATATGACATGTCATGGAGGCATCATTAAGTGTAGTTATTGTTAAGGTTATTGGCATATAGAAAATGTTATATACAATACTTTGGATATTCTATCATTTAAAATTTGTCATATTATCGTTTTTGTGAACCTACTTGATTTTTGGCCACAATTTGGTAAGAATACATGGCATTGGCATACTCCCTGTCCTATCTTTGATGTGTTTCAAGTCATATTTTTCTACCCTTCTATGTCTGAACTATGCAGAATGCTTTTAAACTCGACCAATTCAACTCACATTACTATGTTTTGCTAAATAAATGTGAACCTGTAATTAACATCAAGTAACATGAATACTTGATAAAGAATGATGGGGCTGATGTGAAATTTTGTTTTTGTTTTTTAATTTTTAGCCTCTGGTGTCTGAGAACTAGGGTCAATCTAATCTGAATCGAGCATTCTACAACCCAAGGTTGTAAATACTGTTTTAGTTCGGCCGGTATACCGGTCTTGGTATCGGCCGTTAAATGGTACCATTTAAACAAATCTTGTCTTGGTGAATGTACTAGTCGGCAATCTTGCTTAACGGTGATATTGTAGAAAATGACGATACAAAGGGAAAATTGATCAATTTTGAAAAGTTTAATGGCTTAATTAAATTCAAAGGTTTAAAAAATAAAAAAGGGAAAAAAAAAAGAAAGAAGTAAAGCTAAAACAATTTTTATGGGTAAATTGCACCGGTAGTCATGTAACTTTAATTTTTGTCCCACCGAAATCCTGTTTTAACTTTTCGTCCCAATGAAGCCCTGTTTTTCAACTTTTTTTTTAATTCGTGGTCTTTTTCCATCCGATCTCGTTAAGTTTAACGGACTTTTGAGGAATGATAATTTAACAACTCAACTTTTTTTAAAAAAGATTCTATTTATATCCTAAGTTTTAAAACTAACCATTTAGGTACATCCCCAACAATTATAAACTTAACACTTTTACCCAAAAGTTTTCTCACATTCCTTCTACCATCATGCCACCGTCACCAGCATCGTCGTCTGACCGCCACTACTGCCGCCGACTCGCCGGAACACGCTATTCATAGTCCAAGGCCGTAGATTGGGGACTAGGGCAGACGCATCCTGCCCCAGGGCCGGCGAATTGCGACCTGGGCTGGCTAAATGTTGACCTGGAGTCTCGATTCGCCGGCCTCGGGCCAAGATCCGGCGGTCCTAGGCCAAGATAATGCGAGCTCGAGCCCCGATCTACGATCCGGTGTATTATTTTCTTCACTTCGGATTTTTCGGCGGTGGTCCGACGGGTGTTGTGAGTGAAGGTGAAGTTTAGAAATTTTGGGGTAAAAATGTTAAGTTTATAATTGTTGGGTTTGTGCCTAAATGTTTAGGTTTAAAACTTTGGGTGTAAAAGATTTTTCCAAAAAAGTTGAATTGCTAAAATTATTATTTTCCCCCAAACTCCGTTAAACTTAACAAATGTTGGATAGAAAAGGTCCACAAATTTAAAAAAAGTTGAAAAATAGAACTTTATTTGGACAAAAATTTAAAACAAGATCCCGGTGGAACAATGATTAAAATTACAGGACCATGGGTACATTTTATCCCAACTTTCATCTTTCACAAATCATCTTAATGTTTGCTTTTGACATTTTTCATTTTAGATATCTTTTGAAACATTCTTTTCTAGTAACTGTAATATTGTTTCTCTATTCTTATTATTTCAATTATCTCTAGATATTTTCAATAAAATTCATTTTCTTAACCCATCAACTACGTACACACACACAATTTCTGGTACGTCTGAGATGTCCCTTGTACATTGGTACACTTGTACTATCTCATACAAGGAACGGTACGGTGATCTGTATAAGATTTTGCACCTTGCTAGGAGCCCTCTCCCAGTGACTGTGCTTCATACACAACACAAGGCCAAGACCGGAAACATTGATTAGGGAAGAATAAATCTCTCAGCACTGAGCTCCAACAACCGTTGATGCAGGTGGAGAATATGCAGATGCAGAGAATTAAGTTCTCCTATCCACTGTTGCATGACCAAGAACTGGGTAGAGCAACTTGAATTACATGATTCTGATTAACAACTGATCCATGATTCTGATCTTAAGAACATGCTCTGTCACATAGAATTAGTAACATTATACAACAGAGTTCAATCATTCGGAACAAATCCCTCTGAAGTCTCCGCAATTAATCAGTGCTCAATGTTCCTGGACTTGACGACAGAAGGAATCAGCTGAATGTGTACCAACTCCCACGAAGTTTGCAAGTAAAACTCATACGATTTCTCTGATGGGAGACCTAATTCTAATTATCCACAATAGTTGGCAGAATAACTTGCATTTTCAGTTTTCCCTTGCACCATATCCACTTTGAATTAGTCAGTAGAAGTGTTAAGCTATGTTGAGCCATTCTAATAAGTTAGGTCTGAGCGATGGAAGGCAGCATCCGCGCTGCATCTAAGGCACCAATCCAGCATCATATTCTTCCTTGACTACACTATCTATCCCATGAGTGCATGGTGAGCCTGCCATGAAAGAAAAACCCCATGTTTTCAGGAAGACAGGCCAACAAGTGACAAAAAGACACATCACATTCAGACAACAAATACAACAGACACAAGCAAGCTCAGCCCTAATTGGCAATAATTAATCATTTGTCAACAAGCAATGGACTTCTCTGCATTATATGTGGTGTTTCAATCTTCAATAGAAACGTGCAGTAGAAACAAAAGGAAATCTGCATTTTCAAGATTCCATTTAGGCGAGACAATGCAAAAGAAACAATCAACAGCGGCTTGAAAGTAGGTGTTTTCTTTTTCTCATTTTCAGTTCATTCAACCAAGGACAAAATAAGGTACATATTATGTAGATATGGAGTTCCCATTTATAGAAAAATTGGTCAACAAATTTTCTTGAAATTTGCATATCATCAAACCTAATCTTCTCCTATTTTATAAGCCTTCTTAGAATTCCAGAAAACAAAGTTTCCAGCATTCATCGAAAACTAAATGCATAACTGTTTATAGTAAAGGAAACATGAGAAAGAAAAATGTGTATTTTAAAACTACTGGACTCCCAGACCAGGGGCTACAGGCATTGCGCCGACAACAAATATAGGACAAAGAATTGCATTATATAATCAACTTCGAACCATACTGCAATATTTATCTCTCTTGCAAATCCCTCTTAAGATCAAATCTTATAGAGTTTTATACAGAATTATTAAACAGTATTATTAAACAATCTCAAAGCCATTGATCACCTTTCAAATCTTTTTTCCATTTAACTATAGAAGATTGCCACAAATATTGGAGTATATTGTAGCAAGGCTCAATGAGTTGCTTAAAAAATGTATGAGATTGGCAATCTTATAATACTCATACATGATAATTTATTTTGGAATAATAATAATAATAATATTAATATTAATAATTCATTGCAAAACTACGGAAACATGTTCATTTCTAGTCATCCAAAAAGTATTGTAACGTTTCCCTTTTTAGTAACCTTTAGACAATAATTTTACCATATTACATTTATTTCAATTCTACTTCCACTGATTCTATACAACTCCAATGAAGTTACTCATTTTCCATCAATTTCCACAATCTTCAATAATTCCAAATAATTTTTGTATGGAGTAGTTTTTTAAGGACAGAACAGAACTTAACGAAACCTAAACAACTTGTCATTCCTATCTTCATGCCCAAGCAACATTTCAAGATATATAGGATGAAGAGAGTATATTAAATGTCAACTGAATTTCATACTTCTATTTAAAATTGTCCAAACTTAACACTTTTTTTCATTTTTTTTTTGCTGTAAAATACTCCATCTCAACTATGCTGGGTTAGGTGGCATGAAATTTATAATATCAATTAATTTCTAAAGATTAATAAATCCTAGAAATTCATGCAGAAAGCACAGTGGCAAAGCCTTGTGTCAGAGGTCATTCCTATTGCAACCTTTTGACGAATGAATAATGAGATAAAATCCAAAATTTGTAATCATCATAGGTATTTTCAAATCATCAAATCAAATCAAATCCTATTATAAGATGAAAATTATTATAAGCGGCGATAAGTTGAGATAGTTGCTATGGTTACATCATATTATAAGATTAATATTGTGGAATCAACATTCACATCATGAAACATGACTATTATTTTATTGTTATGACTAGTTTTAGATAATTAATTAACATTCAAAAATTGATGCTACCAACCCCACCGTAGTTGGGATTAAGGTGCAATATACTTATGATGATAATGAACTAAGACATACAGTAGTTTCCTGCTCATAAAACTTTCCAATTTATAGACTATAAATGCTTAATTATTGTCACATTGTTGCATGCCCAACTATTATATTTAAAAAATATTAAATAATGATAATAGATTGACGCCCTTATCTAAAATTCCTTGCTTTGCCCTTGCACCTATTTAGCTCTATCTCATATTTCTTCTCCACGTCTTCCAAAAAGAACATAATTATATGCATGGAGAACATGTTTTTCTAAGACTTCTGTGAACTCTTTGTATAGGAATAGAAAATTACATTTGATGGTTCTCCAAATTTTATAAAAAACATCAGTTTCAAAAAATAAAAGTTACTGTGCAATAACCAAAGCCTGAATGATAAATAAAAGAACTTTCTACAGCACAAAGGGACCTTAATTTTGACAGAGAAAACTATACAGCAACAAAATCCAGAAGATGCAGAATTGCAGATTCATTTACAGATGCAATTAAATGTCAAACAAAATTGTGCCACAGGGCAGGGAAGCTCAGTAATCTAGTTTGATAAAATAAAAAGTTAAACAATACTTATTTTAGGAAACACATAGAAGAACGTATTTCTTTTTTTTTTGTTGTTTTCTCTCTCTTCTTCTCCTTGCCCTTTCAGAAGCACTATATAGGATAGAAATATTTGAAGTTACAGACTCAGCACCATTCTGGTTCATGCCATGGCCAAAATTCTGATCAAGCACATATTTCATTTCTCATGTTTTGACAATCTACTAGAAGGTTTCAAGGGTTTCCTGACCTTCTCTGCCTGAAACTCCAACCCCTTCTCTGAAGGCTTCCGCTTTCTTTTAAATCGCATTCCTCCATTTTCCTCTGCGTCACAATAAACCATAACAGATACTGTAAGTAATCTCGATTTAAAAGGTAATGTAAAAAATGTAGAAAAAAGCAACTAAACATATTGATAACCCTATTAACAGATTACTGAAGTTGGGTGCCTTGATATGGCAGACATGGAATTTTTATCACCAAAGGTAGAACAGAAGCTCAATGACTAAAACTTGAAAAACGCCAAACTCCAACCAATTCAAGGAAGAAATAAATGAATATATCCTTTATTTACCATATGTGATTACAGGTTACCCACTTGTCAATTAAGTGAATCAAATGTGTCTTAATCTAAAACTTAAAGCCCAAGTATGTGTCCAAGAAGGAGACAATAATGTCACGACAACAATAAAGAAAAGGAGAATGTCTGAGAATGTCTCCAAAGTTGGGTGGTTTAAGGTATCTGTTGCTCCTATTAAATGAACGATACATAAATTTAGATAAAGAAATTATTTGCATTTAGGAAGCTGAATTTAGTAGTCTTCTCAAGTCACTACTACAAATGTAGCATATCTAAGATTAGAGACGGTCATTAATGTTGAAAATTTCCCCCAACTCACATTGAAAGGTTAATTTTACCTTCAAGTGGACTGGATGCGTGGTTTGATGCCAGTCCATTCTGTTCACCTTCCTCTGAAAGGGGGGATACAGAATTATTGCTGTCTAACAACTTTGAAGAACTTCCTACACACTTGTCTTGCTGTTCAGGAATATCAGGACAAGGAATAGCTTGCAAGAAAGATAATTCCTCCTGTGACATGTCTGAATCACTGAAAGCATCCTTCTCTATAGTCAGGATATCAACTTCATCATCTTCACGGACATCTGATTCTTTGACCTTGAAGAACAACAGTATATTAAAAATACGTGGCTAATAAAATAGAAATGTTCAATCAATCTGATCTTGTCACCTTTTCATTGTCCGGCAGCAGATCAAACTCATCTTCCCGTTCTACATACTCCTCATTTTCCTCAAGCTCCTTAAAGTCTGGAGCGAATGCACTCCAGTTCTCTGTATAATCTTTAGCCCATATGTAAACCAGACCTGTCAAGGAAACAGAGACAATAATGGGGTGGAGAGGGTGCCATGCTAAATCAATCAACGCTTCTTTTGGGCCTTCAAGTATTTTCACAAGATGCCCAGCCCTGTCCCATATGTAGATTTTGTGCTCTCCTTTACTTGCAGAGCCCGCAATCACCCACTCACCATCACCACTGAAACAAGGAGCCTTCCAGTGCATTCTAGTAATAGAATCTTGAAACTCACGGAAGAGTGCTAAGCATTTTGCACCAACAGCTCTCATTTTTTCGATAGGATCTTTCTCCTCAATGGTACCATTAATCTCTTCTAGTGCTTGAAGTCCATCTTTCAAAGGCAGAAGATTCTCATAAATCCTGATTATCCTATCATTTGAATTTGTTAGAAGATACTGCCCGTTTCTGCTGAATACAATGTTCTTGATCACAGCATTCCCTGAAACGGGAATCAATGCAAGTGCTTTAACACTTTTGTGATCAACTATAAGTATCTCACCTTTTGAGTTCCCCAAATAGACCAGATCCCCGTGCTTGTTAAAGCATGCAGCGGTTGGTGTATATGGGGTTCCATCGGGTAATTTGTTGCGTGATGGAGGAGCAACCTCGTCAACCATGTCAGAGACTGTAACTGGAAGCACAGTTGTACTCTCAGATTGCAAGTCAACAATCATGGGAGCGGATGAAAGAGGGCATGCAAGGCAAAGGGATCTTGTGGAAGAACCGGGATGGAGACGAGCTTGCAATGAGGTTTGCTGCAACGTTGTGCGACTAATCTTCTCCCCACTGACAACATCCCAAAGCGTTAGTGACTTGTCTGCGGCAGACACGAGAATACGATGGCCATATTTAGACCAAGAAACACTTGTAATCGCAGCAGTGCAAGCCTTATCTTTAAGCTCCTTGGCAATGCCTCTGGTTTCAAAATCCCAAATAACACAGGTTCCATCAGAGCATCCAGCTGCAAACGCGGAACAAAGAACTTGTCATGTACAGAAAAATGTTTAAGAACCAATAGTATGAAATAAATACAAATATAAAACTGAAGTCAAGCTTAATTTTAAAGCCTAATCGCCAGTTCACCAGAAATCCAACCAGAAGCAAAAAAGATTCGAGCTCTCACACTGCAGAATACCCATGGACACAGGAGATCAATCCTACACACCAATAAAAAGAGCACAATCTAAGTTTCAAGCACTTCAATGTTCCCCCAGAAGTAATGAGAACCCGTCTAGGAACCTAAAACTATGTGAAAAAATAGACAATCGAGAGCTGCCTATCAAGTCCCTCGCCCGGAAGTTGCAAAGAAAGCGCAATGGCTTAAATAATGGTCAGTTAGTGACATTTCCAAACACAAAAAGGGAATTGAACCCATGAAAACAAATCAAAACAAAATCGAAAACAGAAACATAAACTGCCCCATAAGAGAGGTGAATGAAATAGAGTTTGAATTGCCTGCGAGAAGCGTGCCACGACGGTTGAAGGCGATGCATTTCATGAGCCCATGCTCCAAATACTCCTCTATCACCTCCGGGAAGTCTCCTTGCAACGGATCTTTCCAAAAGAGAAAAAAGCACGCATTCATGAGTTCACGAAGCAGGTGTGGAAGAAGCCCAAACAGGCAAGAGAAAGAGAGAGCTTACCGATTATTGGAGCATTCATGTCTGTCCGCTTCTCGGGATTCTATCACAGAGGAATAGCTAGAGCATCAGACAATACAGCACAACGACGACGGGAGAGAGGAGGAAGGAATTGTAAAACAACAGAACAGAACAGAGCGGGTCTTTGAAGTTCTAATTGGATTCGGAACGAACACCAATTGGGCCTACTTAGAGCCCAACTTTGTCTTCATATTTTCTTCATCCCACAATTTTATTTCTGTAATAGGGGGTTTCAAACTTAACGTTTTTTGGGTGAACAACTGACTTTTTCGCTCCTCTTTCTTCACGTGAGTAGGACCGCGTGATTCACCGTTTTCTAGGACGCCGAACGAATAGGATCGAAAAATGAAGCTTAGTTATTCGCGTGAGTAGGGTGACCTCGTTATTATACTTCGTTTCGAGGTCGAGAGACAAAAGATAGTGGATCAAGAGTATGCACGAAGTTTACATGAACTAGGGAATTTTGCAGGAATACACTTCAAGGAGATGAGGGTCGAGAACAGGGTTTTCACCCGTGGCATTCTCGAGGCGTTGGGCCAGCGCCCCCCGCCCCCCGTAGGGTCATCTCACATGCCTCATCCTCCTACTTCGACTTCCGGATCACACCCACGCCAACATCTTCTGCTCCTGCTTCGACCTGTGAATACACACCAGTGGAATTGAGTAGTCCTGCACCAATTTTCTCCCATCCCATTGAACCAAGTGAGGTGCAGCAGCCAGATGCCGAGGCCAGGCCAGTGAACAAGCGCAAGAAGATGACAGCAAGACACTTTTATCCCTTGAGTGGCGGGTAGACACAGCCTGATGCCGGATCCTAGCAGTAGGGGACCTACCATTGTAGCAGAGGAACTGTGCGCACAGGTTTGCGTAAGTTTGTGCGGTGCGTACAGTTTTATAGATTCATGTAAACTCTAGACGATGCCCATCATGTGTAGGGCCATCTTATCACATTTTTCACTTGCCCACATATGATCCCATCAAAGTTATGCCCGACCTAACCCATATCTAATCCTAGCCTTAAAAACGATGATGATCTAACAAAGTAGTCATGTGGATCTAACAAGGTAGTCATGTGGATCTAACAAGGTAGTGATGTCGATGTGACCAAGTAGTCATGTCAATCTAACAAGATAATGATATCAATCTAAACAACTTTTCATGTTGATCTATTATCAATGCTGATGGAACACGAATATGTGCGTGGCGCACGACAGTCCGCACATAGTCCCGCACAACGTTCTGTGCGACACACAGGTGTGCGCACAAATAAGTGCGCAAATATAATTGACACACTTCCATATCTAACCCTAGCCTTAAAGACGATGATGATCTGACAATGTAGTCATGTGGATCTAACAAGGTAGTGATGTGGATCTGACAAGGTAATGATGTCGATTTAACTAAGTAGTCATGTCGATCTAACAAGATAGTGATATCGATCTAACTAGGTAGTCATGTCGATCTAACAAGGTAGTCATGTCGATCTAACTAGGTAGTCATGTCGATCTAAACAACTCATCATGTTGATCGTCATTTTATGCTGATCAATCAAGTATGTATGTCGATCTAACAAGGTAGTGATGTCAATCTAACTAGGTAGTGATGTCGATCTAAACAACTCATCATGTTGATCACCATTTTATGCTGATCAATAAAGTATGTATGTCGATCTAACAAGGTAGTGATGTCGATCTAAACAACTCATCACGATCACCATTTTATGTTGATCAATCAAATATGAATGTCGATCTAACAAGGTAGTGATGTCGATCTAACTAGGTAGTCATGTCGATCTAAACATCTCATCATGTTGATCACCATCAAATCTTGATCAATCAAGTATATATGTCGATCTAACAAGGTAGTCATATGGATCGACAAGGTTGTGATGTCGATCTAACTAGTTAGTCATGTCGATCTAACAAGATAACAACATTGATCAATCCGATATATGTCGATCTAACAAGGTAGTGATGTCGATCTAACTAGGTAATGATGTCGATCTAAACAACTCATCATGCTCACAATTTTATCTTTGATCAATCAAGTATGCATGTCGATCTAACAAGGTGGTGACGTCGATCTAACTAGGTAGTGATGTCGATCTAAACAACTCGTCATGTTGATCACCATTTTATCTTTGGTCAATCAAATATGTATTGTCGATCTAACAAGGTAGTCATGTGGATCGACAAGGTAGTCATGTCGATCTAACTAGGTAGTCATGTCGATCTAACTAGATAGTGATGTCGATCTAAACAACACATCATGTTGATCACCATTTTATGCTGATCAATCAAGTAGGTACAGTAGGTAGAAGAACAACATCAAAGTTATTTTGAACCCCGATTGATCACGAATATGTGCGCGACGCACGACAATCCGCACAAAATCTCGCACAACGTTGTGTGCAACACACAGCTGTGCACACAAATAAGTGCATAAATATAATTGACACACTTTCAGTAAACGCACAGTGAAGCGCACATGCTAGAAAATAGGTAAGGAAAAAAGAGGTGGGAAAAGGCTAGGTGCGCGAAATTTACGCCCCAGCCCCCTTCAATTTCACGGGCTCCTCAAACTTGGGCCTCCTTATTCACTTTTCTCACTCACCTCTCAAACCCTTAGTTATTAGGTGAAAAACTCATCCCCCAATTTATAAGTTTGAAACGCCCTAATATTCTTTCATTTAGGGCTGTAAACGAGCCGAGCTGAGCTCGAACTATGCTCGGCTCAAAAAATTTTGTTCGAACTCGAGTTCGGCTCAATAGGTCGACAAGCCTTTATGATACGAGCTCGAACTCGAATCGAATGATTGCTCGAGTTCGGCTCAAAAACCTGTAAATGAACATTCAAGCCATACTCTAGTTCGGCTTGATAGCTGCTCAAATTTTGATTCAATTAACAAAATAAAGCATAATTTAAGTAGCAAAACTAATTCAACAATTACAATCTAACAAGCATGATCTAGTAGTCATTAAATAAATTCTACAATCCATGAAATAAAATCTAATTAACATCCGTCGACTCTTCTTCTTTGTCCGTTTTACTTTATGCTTGCTAGCCAAGAGTCCATGAAAGAATAGCTTTTCTTCCGTCACTTTTAACTTTACCTTCTGCTTGGGAGTTCTATCACCACTGCGAATATAGGGGAAAAAGAACTGAGACCAAATAAACATAAGAGCATCAAGTAATGGGAATCTGTTTTGAACAAAACATACTGACGAATAACACAACAATCACACATCGCAACTCCTCAGACTTCCCAAATGTGCCAATGATTCCACTTCCTTGACGAGTGAGCCCTTTCGATGATTGTACTGATCCATTCCCCTTCCATGGTAAAGTTGTTGGAATTACAGATGATAGATGAGGAGCTCTTACATCTAGAAACATCATCCAAAGGACACGTGCAGCAACATCATAATATCTGCATTGCAATTAAAAAAATTGGCCACTGTCAACAGAGATAAAGAAAGAAAAAGGAGTCAACTGATCACCTTTATAAGCAGGACAGATACCAATATCACCAGACCAGATTCAATTATGAAGGCAAACAAACATATCAGCAAGAAATAATAAATGCAACTATTTTCTTAGTGTAAAACTAAACTGCTATGAGAGCAAGCGAAGCATTTTGCATATGGCCAAATCCTCATCTTTAAGCAGACCATTTTGGACTAAGATAATAAAGGGATTCCCTGATTCCCATCAAAGTTAAAAGTACATTGTGCTATAGTATCTTTAAAATATTACTCATACTAGTTTATGGGAAAAATCCTGGGCAGAAGTAGGTGAATGCATATAAATGTTACCGGTACTCGTCGAGCCAAGAACATTGCAATTACAATAAGAAGAAATCGTCACTACTACTTAATTTAAGGGTACAACAGCAAGCATTTGAGAACAACACCAAGAAGTGAAACTAAACAAATTATTTTGTGCAGGTTTACTGTAACAACAGCATAAACAAATCACAAAACAATATAAACAGATCAAACTACTGTAAAGTGTAAACATTAATAATTGAAAGAGTAGACATTTATTATTGAAAAGTCTGTCACACAACATTCTATGTTAAAAACGGGCCCAACACCTCAAGTACTCATCAATCTATACGTTGCAAATATTCGTTTATAACAAAACCAATCACTTATTAATGTTTCATTCAAGCTACTGGTTATTGTAAACTTCAGTAATTAGCTTGAATATTCAGCAACTAAAGATACGAAGGAGCAGAGCAAATTGTCAGAAAGACGAGCATAATCTTTCAAAGAACATTCAGCAACTAAAGATACAAAGTCGGTTCTTTTTTTCTTTCGCGCAACTAGATGAGTGAGCGGATTTGGATTAATAGATTAAGGTCAAACATTACCTGTACAGGTTGAACAAAGACGAGAACAGCGGCGCCGAGGCTGACAAAGCTCAAAGCTCAACCGCCGCGAGCTTGATGGCGGAGACTTAAAGACGGCAAGAATGGCATGAAGACTCATACGATGGCGACTCGGCAAGTGCTTGACGAGAACGACTTCTCCCAAACGGCTTACCACCAAGAACGGCATGAAGACTCCTACGTTTACCACCTAGCCAAACGGCTTCATAGGATCTCTCGTCTGCAGCATCTTTGATTGGCATGGGGGCAACCAACCACCACCCAAACTGTGTCATACAAGCTTGTAAACATCCGTCCCCTACAAGAAGTGCCGGATAAAAGGTAGAGAATCTCATTTGCACTTGCATCACAAACATCAAAGAACAACCACTAATCCGCCAATCCACAAATAAGTTGATCCAAGCCAAATAGCTATATATACTGGATGTGTGGGCGAGGCTCTAGACCCCACACATCCAGACCACAACGCATCATTTCTCCAAGCGGGGTGAGCTTCCGGTCGACCCTGTCGTATCTGAATTCTGCTCCACCCATTCATCCTCCACATAGTTTTTTCTAGCTCTTTTACACCCCAAAACAATACCACCCGATTCTCCATCCGTCGAACCGCCACCCCTGGTCGACCCCGACCTCGCTTTACTACATTTTTTGGGGAGGCACCACAACCACGACCACGTCCCCGACCCATCGTAACCATCTCTCTTCCACTGCCGTAGGTAAATTTGATCGGCACATTAAACAGTTTTCCACAACAACGAGTCACTTCAATGGTAGGTGTCACAACCGGTTCAATCAGAGGCATGCGAGCTTTTAAGGCCACCACCTTTGGCCGCATGCTCGCCGGTTGCTGCACCACCGGCTCAATGCGATGGGTAGCCCCACGGTTGGAGTGGCTTTCCCCTCAGCCATGCACCATATAAGCTTTCGTGTGACTCGAGACATTCTTTTTCAACATGTGTCAAAACACCACATCAGAAGCAGAAATCCGGCAATTTCTCATACTTCAAATTAAACAATAATTTGGAAGAATCCGCACTTACAATGGTTATTACTCGTCGAAGGGGTTTGGTGATATTGACCGCAACCCGAAGTTGCATTGTGGTTCCCTCCTGATACACTTCCTTCAATTGACCAATCTTTCGTCCAAGAATTTCACCCATAGCAAGCGAAACCCAACTAAAGACAAGATCCATGACTTGAACCCAAAAATCTAGAGAATAAAACACAATGGGTAAAGTCCACGTATAGTCCCTTAGCTTTTATGAGTGTCATATTTTGGTCATGTATTAGGAATTCGTCTCAAATTCATCCTTTATCTTACATTTTCGTCCTAAACAAGTCCTTCCATTACATTTTCCGTTAAAATCACTCTTTAGTTAAAGGTATTTATGTAAATGTATATATTTAACATTCAATTTAAACTCAATTTTTTAATTATTTACAAATAAATCACAACTATTTCCAAATGTTACAAAACTACCCAAGCCTCTTCCCCACCTTCACGCCTCAAACCCTCACTCCCTCAGTTTCGCTGCTCAACGGAGATCCATCGCCGATCAAGTAGAAGCCACCACCATCGGCCTCTTCGATGACCCAAATCAGTGGCATCGTGACAGCAAGAGCGACACCCTTCTTAACCTAGCAAGAGCGATGCCTTCACGTTCTTCACCTTCGCCTCCATATTGCTGTCGTTTGTGAAGTCGGGATCATCGATCTTCATTGATGACTTTGCGGCGGCGCTCGACATTTTCACATTCGGAGGAGTTTGGGGAGTTTGCTCATCCAGCTTCTCTCGGTGCGGATCGGAGTGCCCATCGGCTGTCACTTGGCCGAGCTCTGCCTTGGCAAGTACTCGAATTAGGCAGGACCGGTGCTCTAGTTTATGGCGAAGCTGACGCTCTTTGGAGTTTTCAATCTATAGAGACTTCAATCTTTCGATTGAAAAATACCCAAGTCCACCCGTTGAAGATTTCAGATCTGGGGACGAAGGCAAACGAAGGTGGGTGGTTTAGTTGTTGAATCGAAAACTTTTCAGGGTAAGAGGAGCGAGGTGGCTATGCCTGGTTGTTCCAGATCTGGGATCGGCGTCGGAGGTCTTTTAGCAGATGGATGGTCAGAAGCAAAATCACAAATGTAGCTTTGAAGATTCAACAAAGAAGAAAACCTGGAACTAGCAAAAAAGGGAAGGTAGTAAGCAGTTGTTGGGGAGAGGATAAAAAGAGAAGAAGGTTAAAAATTTTGGTTAAAATGAACTTTTATTAAAAGTATAATGACAATATTGTAATTAAAAGTGTAATTAGGCTCATAAAAAAGGGATAATTACGTAAATAGTAGTAAATTTAACGGAAAAAGTGACGAAAGGACGAACGGTAGACAATTTATTAAATGTATGGGATGAATTTAGAACGAATTCCTAAAACAAGACCAAAATAGGACACGCAGATAAACCGAAACTGAGGTGCCCTAGTTTTCCACGCAGGCAAAATTGTTGTCATGCTTTCATTGCAAGTAATAAACTTACGACCTTAAATCACATCTCAAGTTTACAAGACTTCTTGTTCATGAGTACGCAGGATCAGAAACAGATGTGAACAATCAGCTATAAGTCTCCTTGGTAATGCCAGATTTCATGAGTCATTGATATAAATAAAAGTGGAGAACATCACCTTGCACAACCCTTGTACCTTGGTGAAGCAGCAAATCTGTTTCTCTTCGCAGGCAAGTATTTCCATTTGATTTATATTTTAAGTGCAGCAGTGAAATCTTAATTTCTGATCAGTTTTTCCTTGAATTCAGTCATTACTTATCATCATTTGCAGACTTCCCTCTTGAGGCAGAAACATGTAATGGTTCCAGACCTCCTCTCAGTTTTTCTTCTTCTTTTTAATCCTTTCCTTTTTGGCATTTTCCTCTTTTAATTTCCTTTGTATCCTATCCTTCCTTCCATAAGAATTAAGATACACAAGTTTCTAAACAGAAATAGAGTTCTAATCAAGAATTATATACCCAAAATACTGTAACTTCTAACTCAAATAAGTTAATAACTGGCCAAACAAGGACAAAAATCTCCCAATATCCATAAACAACTTCTGTTGCTCAATCTGCTACATGATGGTGGCATAAGATACATCAATAATGATCTGTTACAATCAGAACACCATTCTGCCAAAAATGGGAGAGAAAAAATTCAGTGTTCACCGGGAGGCATCAACTGCCCTGCCCATTTGCAAATTGCAATGAGAAAAAAATTTCAGCAAACCAGACAAATACAAGTTGAAACCGGCTAATCCCCCCTCCACACACATATATACAAAGAGAGAGAGAGAGAGAGAGAGAGAACACCTTCCAGTATTATTGAATGACACAGAGCTCTTTTTCACAATGTGTGAATTCCAGCTGTGGAATCGATAGGCTGGAATTGCTTAAGTGCCCCATAAGCTCCTTAGAGATCATTTGCAACTTCTCTTATGGTCCCAATATGGAATGCATTTGCAGCAACACTTATGGTCCGAAAACAAAAAGCGGTAACAGTCGAACACTTCCCTCCTCCCCAACAGACTGGCCACTATGGCTTCATCATCTTGTGAAGTACTGGGAAAAAAAGAATATACAGAAAAAACACAAACAAATACAGAAAATTGGTTAATAGACTTTCTTATACACATCTATCAGTACTAGAAGAGTCAGGAAGAAACAACTAAATGATGGTCAAAGGTTTATTTAAAGTGATCCTTTAAGTCTCATCTCTTATTTGCATCTTCTATTTTACAATACTCACTTCTTCTCAAGAGCAAAGAAGGGTGTAGCTAACGGAGGAGGGGTTACGGGAGATCTAAGGTTTGCCTTTGTTCTCACACAAGGTTATGAAAGTCAAACTACTCTACATGTTTTGTCATGATCATTGTTTTTTTATACATTTGATAACAAATTTTTATACGATTTTGAGTTTCTAGATTTAAATTACTCCATGTTATTTGTTGTTAATTCGTAAAATAGTTAGATATGAGAGTAGATGACTGAAAGAGTTTATAAGATAAATCATGTTGTTCCGGCTAATTCGTAGAAAATGACATATGACTACATATAATGGTGGTAGAAGTTGTAAGAGCACAGATGATATATTTCCTGTTAAACCTGTCTACATATATATGTGATTGAAATAAAGATAGGATTGGTTTAAACGTATACGTACCTGAACCTGGTTTTTATACTACGGAGTTCAGTAGCCTGAAACGTTTCGAGAAAAATCACAATTATTGTTTGTTGATCATAGTAATTCCCAATAAAATAGTTATCATAGTACTTAGGTAAATTTGAAGATCATCAACACATGCCTTGAGATTGTTCCTATCAATGTTGTACAAACGGTATAATAAAGCATCCGAGCTCTTCTCAACATACACGGGTATACCGGTTTCAAGGAAAAACCCATGTGCAAATTTCTTCTTCCAAAAGAAGAGCAATGTGCTGGAAACCGCTAACAAAGTTATAAATTGCCGAAACAACATCCGATGTAGAGCAGATGATGCGATAGAATTATATATCCTCAATCTTCTTTATGCATGAAACTGACCTTGTCATTCCATGTAAGCTGTTAAGAGTGAAATCGTAAAATGATTAAAAGAAAGGAAAAAAAAATATAATTACGATATCCATAAATTATACATACCCGAAGATCTTTTGGAGATCCTTTGCATATACATGCTCAACGCAAAACAAAAATAGCGTATTTTTTGTGGAACTCAGTAAATTGGTTGTGAACTCCAACTGAGTTCCACAAAAAATACGCTATTTTTGTTTTGCGTTGAGCATGTATATGCAAAGGATCTCCAAAAGATCTTCGTTTATGTATAATTTATGGATATCGTAATTATAATTTTTTTCCCTTTGTTTTAATCATTTTACAATTTCACTTTTAACAGCTTACATGGAATGGCAAGGTCAGTTTCATGCATAAAGAAGATTGGGGATATATATTTCTATCGCATCATCTGCTCTACATCGGATGCTGTTTCGGCAATTTATAACTTTGTTAGAGATTTCCAGCACAATGCTCTTCTTTTGAAAGAAGAAATTTGCACATGGGATTTTCCTTGAAACCGGTATACCCGTGTATGTTGAGAAGAGCCCGGATTCTTTATTAGACCGTTTATGCAACATTGATAAGAACAATCTCAAGGCATGCGTTGATGATCTTCAAATTTACCTTAAGTACCATGATAACTATTTCACTAGGAATTACTATGATCAAAAAACAATAATTGTGATTTCTCTCGAAAAGCTTTAGGCTACTAAACTCGATAGTATAAAAACAAGGTTCACGTACGTATACGTTTAAACCAATCATATCTTTATTTCAATCATACATACATGTAGATAGTCTTAAGAGAACATATATCATCGGTGCTCTTACAACTTCTTCCACCATTATATGCATTTTTATGTCATTTTCTACGAATTAGTTTCGAACAACATGATTAATCCTATAAACTCTTTCAGTTATCTGTTCTCATATCTAACTATTTTACGAATTAGCAACAAATAACATTGAGTAATTTAAATCTAGAAACTCAGAATCGTATAAAAAATTGTTATCAAATGTATAAAAAAAAATCAATAATCATAACAAAACATGTAGAGCAAGATGGCTTTCACAACCTTGGGTGAGAACAAATGAACAAAACCAGACCTTAGATTTCCCGTAACCCCTCCTCCGTTAGCTACACCCTTCTTTGCTCTTGAGAAGAAGTGAGTATTGTATAATAGAAGATGCAAATAAGATATGAGACACAGAGGATCACTTTAAATGATCATTCCAGCCATCATTTAGTTGTTCCTTCCGGGCTCTTTTCTAGTACTGATAGATGCGTATAATAATGTCTATTAACCAATTTTCTGTATTTGTTTGTGTTTTTTCTGTATATTCTTTTTTGTCCCAGTACTTCACAAGATGATGCAAGCCCTGCAGAATCTTTTCTACCGCTATTTTTTCGGATAAGTGTTGCGCAAATGCATAATAAGAGAAGTTGCAAACGATCTCTAAGGAGCTTCGGGCACTTAAGCCCAACCTATTTCTAGATCGTATTGTGAAAAAGAGCTTCGTGTCATTCAATAATACTGGAAGATGTTCTCTCTCTCTCCCCCTCTCTCTCTCTGTATATATGTGTGTGGGGGTGGGGGATTAGCCGGTTTTAACTTGTATTTGTCTGGTTTGCTGAAAAAATGTTCTCATTGCAATTTGCAAATTCGCAGGCGCTTGATGCCTCCTGAACACCGAATTTTTCTCTCCCATTTTTGGCGTAATGGTGTTCGATTGTAAAGCATCATTATTGATGTATCTTATGCCACCATCATGTAGCAGATTGAGCAACAGAAGTTGTTTCTGGATATTGGGAGATTTTTGTCCTTGTTTGGCCAGTTATTAACTTTTTTGAGTTAGAAGTTACAGTATTTTGGGTATATAATTCTTGATTAGAACTTGTGTATCTTAATTCTTATGGAAGGAAGGGTAGGATACAAAGGAAATTAAAAGAGGAAAATGTCAAAAAGGAAAGGATTAAAAAGAAGAAGAAAAACTGAGAGGAGGGCTGGAACCATTACATGTTTCTGCCTCAAGAGGGAAGTCTGCAAATGATGATAAGTAATGACTGAATTCATGGAAAAACTGATCAAAAATTAAGATTTCCATTGTAACATTGTAATGACTGAATCTGGAATCAGCTCCAAACATGATCCCCTTCATTTTTTCCTTCCCATTGTAATATTGAAAATGAAAAGCAAGAATAGTTGTTCCATTCAACATGCTAGCCTGGCAGAAGACAACGAATGAAAAGTTGGGCCAAAAGTCTTTACCAGTTCTTTAAATATAACTTTTTGGTATGTAATGGTGTAATGAAAGTGAAAATTTCCATGTAAGACATTTAGTGTCATATCAAATAACGAGCTAATTCTATAAAAATAAATAAATTAATGAGCTAATTGTAGTAAGAGCACCTCTTTCTTATGTTCATCAGAAATGGATAACGGTGTAAATGCTAGATCTGTCCTTTGAACATATTCTTCCTGAAAAAGGGGATATACTCTTTGAGTGCATGGAATACTGTTGTTGGTGCCAAAAAAATCTGGACGTTATTTGTTGATAGGCAGTCTCTAGGTAAAACGGGTTCATATATATTATATCAAGGGTAGGGATTTCTGGTGTATTAATCCAGCAAAGGATTCATCAGTGATTTGGAAGAGAATTTTAGACTAGAGAAGTTTATTTGAGTCTTTTATTGCTCAGAAGCTACAGACGGGGGTGTTCACTATGAAGGAGGCTTATTCTTGTTGTTCTGAGCATTATGACATAGTAAGATGGAGAAAGTTTGAGGGTCATTTCATGTGCCAAAATCATCTGTTATAATGTTGTTTACTTGTTGGAATCGCCTTGTCACATGTGATAGAGTATCTAAGTGGGAAAGTGAAGTTGATACTCACTCGCTGAAGATTTTGTGATACTTCTTGTGAATCCAGGGATACCCGCTCTTTGATTGTTGGTACTCCAGAGGGTGTTTGTGGAAGTAATGGCTCACTGTAAGCTTTATAGTGCCCCTTATTCTTGGAACAGAGTCTGTAGTTGGTTCGAGCGAGTTTGTAGGGGAAAGTCTATAAAGAATTAGCTGAGGAGAAGTTTATTAGCAGCAGTGGTGTACATGATTTGGATTGAGCGCAACTCTAGGGTGCATGGGGATCACTGTAAAGCCTGATTTCTCAAGCCATTGAGTTGGTGCAGCTTCATACAGGTTTGGATATAGGAGAGGTAGTTTGTTAGATACATTGGCTTTTTGGGTATAGGTTGCAGCTTAGTCTATAGATAGTCTTTCCACAGAGTTTTGATTTTTTAGGTCAGGTTTGCTTTTTGAACATGTACAGGCCCTGACTCTCTCAATTGTAAGTGTCGTTTGGTTTTATCATCTATGAAATTACAGGGTGGTGTGCTCCCCCCCCCCCTTTTACTATAAAAAAATATATAGCACAAACGGTCTTAGTTACAGCATAAAAAGAGGAATAAAGTTGAATAGACTAGCTAAGAAGAAAATTTGCACATGAGCAGCCTGATAAGATTAAATACACACAGTATATATGACAAATTGAGTTGATTTGCTCTGATGAAATGGAGAAATGAATCAGGCACTATCAGTTAATATTTAATAAAGCATAACTGTAACAATTCACAGAGGAAACGAACCTCATAAACTTCAGCAAGGCCTTTCTTGCTCTTACTCTCATCCTGCAACACAGAACCACAGATGAATTACAAAAAGGTAAATAAATTATAATGGGCATTACACAGGGTGAGGGTGGGCCGGATCACTACAAATCAACAAAGCTTACAAGCTCTTTTACTTCTCTTTCTGCTTTAGATGGCAAACTTGGAAGCTGTTGTACATAGTCAAATCGTCCCTACATTAAATTATACATTTCATTATTCACCATAACATAACATGGTAAAGAAATGCCAGTTACAATCAAAGACACTATAATGCATATCATTCCAACAACCACTATCATGTGAAGATATGATATTATCGGCTTGTTTTTTAGTTCGAAGTAGTTAAGGTCGGCAATATGAATCATTTATCTCCATTCAGCTCTGTAGAAGGCAGGTTCATCCATAAGCATTAGATGGCATATAGCCTTCTTCCACTATTTCTATGGTAGACCGACCTTAACCTCCTTTCACTCCACTATATCCGATATATCTCTCCTAAGCATTAACACATCTATTACATGAGGAATTGGCCAAACAATCCAAGCCACTGTCCTCTCTCAAAAACACTACTATCAAAGATTTAAATAAAAAAAATAAAAATACTGGATTTCCAACTAGTAATCATGCAAGATGTAAAGCCAACAAAGGAGTATCTTAGCAGTTACTACTATAATTGATAGAGCAGACAAAGATCAAGGAATCTAAACATTTTTAGTTTTTCCCAAACTAAAAGATTTGGGGATTCAGGAAACAGCTATCAGATATCAGTGTCTCATACTCATAACTTTTTTGTATGATAAATGAAGAGAATACATGACACCAGAGCACCCAGAAAAAAATAAATGAAGTGCATACATGACACCAGAGCACCCTAGATTCTGTCAAAAGAAAGTATTTTCTTGGCAGGCAACACAATTGCGACGATGAGAGACCTAGAGAGTCGATGAGCCAACGTTCGACAATGTTCACGAGCGTCACCGGGTGAGAGAGACATAGAGAGTCGAGAGTTCAGAGAGTAAGAGAGGCAGACGCGTCTGATAATTTATTGGTTGAGTACTTGAAAAGCGTGAAAATTTTATGGGAGGAACCTCGCCAAATATTTGGCGAGTGCTCCAAATATGGGGAAGCAACTCCTTTTTTTCTCTCCCTCCTCCATTTTGTAGAATGTGATGGAAAAGCTGTTGAACTAAAAAAAGTTCAAAAATCTCCAAATGTGAGAAAATCAATAAAACAGGGAGTATGTTGGAGATGCTCTAAAGCACCCATTGGAAGCCAATCCACCCTCAGTTCAACGGAGGTGAGAAAAAAATTTTGAAAAATTTGGGATTGTGTGTTTTAATTGATGGATAAGATATATGTGAGTAAGGAAATTTGAGAAAAATATTATTTTACATTAAAATGATAAATTTAAGGTTATTAAATGTACTAAAAATGAGAAAATTGAAAAAAAAATTTGGTAAATTTTGTTCCTGAACTGACCCGGGAAGAAACCGACATAAGGTGCCCCTAGTTTACTCCTAGAAAAAAAAAACAAAAGATAGGTCTTCTGATATCATCGTACTCTCCCCCTCCATGACTCAAACAGAAGAAGATAATCCCTGACCTAGTCGCTCGCAACCCAACGCAAGATGCAAGTCCTTCGCACCGCACCGGAAGTTGATGGACAGCCCCCACCAAAGAAGCTTTGTGCCCCTCCACCCTCATCAGATTCAAATCCCAATCCCCCCGGTACGCGCGTATGCTGCTTTTCTTTTGATTCATCCGAGCTTTAATTTACTTTTGGGGATCGAAATTCATTCTAGTGATGAGATTCGATTCGATTTTATATATGAATTAGTAGTATTTATGTTGTAATTTTATGTTAATTTCGGAAGGTTCCAAGGCACCGCCGGAGTATCCGTATCGTTGCTTTAATTGTACCGAAGAGTGCTATCACTACGACCCAGCAACTTGCGTCCTTCGTCCCATAGAGGAATTTTTTGATTCCGATGATGAGAGTGAATCTGGTGAATACGAGGGGGAAAAGGATGGCTTTGCATGGGTTTGCACGCGATGCGCTAATTCTGGACGTTATTGTTCATTTGATCATGGTGGAAAAAGCAAAGGATTATATCTTTCCAAGTCTTGCTTCGCATGTAATAATTGGGGTCACTGGACTTCTGAGTGCCCACATCAGACGAATTCCAACACAGCAGCAGCTGATCATGCAGATGCAGGAGAACAGACAAACAACACAAGTGCTGCTTGAGATGAAGAAGGAATTATGAGAAATGTCTGTCTGTCCTTCTTGAAATATATTGTAGGATCTACTTTATGTTCCCTAATATGTATGGAGACTTACTTTGTTTTCCTACTGCATGCACTCTACTTTGCATTGCAGTAAGGGTGGTGTTATTCAATAAACAACTCATTCCCCCATGCCATATTGTGTCTGAGCTCTTGATTGTTTGTGTGTTAACCATCATGAATTTTCTGAGCTCCTAACGGCCTCTGTCATAGTACCTCAAAGGTTTATGCTTTGCTATCGCATATCACTGTTTTGTATTTTACATCACTGTGCTGGTTTTGCCCCAACAAATCACTAAATTATAACCAGCTCTTTTTTGCTTCCTTCCCAATATATTGTTGAGTTACCAATTCATGCAGCTAATTGACCCAAGTTGTGATGTTGATTATAGTATTTATCTATTTGGCATCGTCTCATTCAGGGTAGAAAATTTGTTTTTGTTTCCAAGCTTAGAAAAAACCTACATGAGATGAACTTGCAATGGGTCTTGGGTCGCTGAGTACTGAATAAAATCGCAGCTGGTAGAGCTGGAGTATCACTGCTGATTTTTCGATGTTCTGTGCTGATATGATCCTCCCAGTTCTCATCTGACGAGGACTTGGAATTATTTGTATTGACACACCATTTAGAGTTGTATTGCTTCGACAATGCTATACTCGAATTAATAAATTTATAATGGAGACGATCAGTCCAACATCATTCATCTTTCCTTCAAGAATGGGGACAGGAAGAAGAAATCCAACTAGTAACTGTTGGCAACAAATGAAAGGATACAAGTCTACTACATTACATTTAAAACTGTTTTATACAATGAATTTGTAATCCGGATTTGCAACCACTTGGTGGAAATTGCATACGCACTTCGGAAGCGCCTTAGAGATCATCACCACAGAAACCAACATGGTAGGGTCTGCAGGGTCTACCAACTTTGGTACGTTCTCTTCATGATTATTTCAATTTTTGACCTATGTATTCCTTATCAATGATCTTGCGGGAAATTGCATACGCACTCCGGAAGCGCCTTGGAGATCATCACCACAGAAACCAACTTGGTTGGGTCCAACATCCCTTTGGAACCTTCTCCTCATGATTATTTCAATTTCTGACCTATGTATTCCTTATCAATGATCTTGCGGATCTGGTAGAGATGGTTTATGAAGTTTTACGGTTTATGGAAAACCTTCAAGCATCGGGGAACATTGAGGGTATGTCAAATTGATATTTTGGATGGGGAATGTTTTTGTCTTCAATCTTGAATTTCGTTTTTGAAGTGTGAGGATGTATAATTATTACGCTTTCCTTGATTGGAGCATGAAAGTCTACATTCTTGCAAACGGGTGAACTTGTAAAAGCATATGTAACTTAAGATCACCCAAATTCTCTTTAAACGACTATTCTGTGCGTCATCTTTAATTTATCAGAAAAAAATTTCTAATATTCCGCGTTTTAGCTTTTTGTTACGATTTCAAAGTCTTTCATGATTTATGGTTTATGTATCATAAATACTCATTTAAAATTATATGGTATATATTCTTATCGTATCCTTTTTCCTTAGTTCCTTACTGAGCTATATTTGTTTCGTGGTTAAGGTATCCAGAAAGTCAAGGAAGGTGAGTGCGAAGGAAGCAGAAAATATGCTCTCAGGAGAGCATGTTATGGTTCGGAAAGAGGCTGGCATCTCCAATGGTGAGCAATCAACAGACATGAGTGTAACTGAGAAAAGAAGCTTAAATACAAGTTCTGACAGGAAACAAGACATCAGCATCCCTGGCCAACCTGATGAAGGCAAATAAAATTTACTAGAGAAAGAAAACATCCTGGGCAGTCAGGTACAGTTAGATCACAAAACAAAAGTTCTGGTGATGTGAATGGTGATGTTGGTAATGGTACAGATGCCTCTTCTGGTGATGAGCAAGTAGCTGCAACTGCTGAAGTTGATTTTAAGGCGGCAAGTATGGTTTCTGTTTTTTCAAACCACGGCATCATCCAGAAATTGTGTTGGCTGCTTAAGTTCTATAAGAGCAACTTGATCAGAACATATCATTACATAATATTGCATGTTGTGAAGGATCAGTGAAGACCCGGAGCTCTCTCCGATGCTGTATCAGGTCAAACCTGCACTCATCAGTAGACAAATTTTGGCAGCCATTTATAGTTACTTTCTCATCTCATCATCTATTTTGTTTTTGGCTGTCATCACTCCTCGCTATAATTCTATGATATTTTAGCTGAGCAAAAGTCATCTGCTTGCAAAGAATATGAAAACATCGTTGGTTTCTTGAAACGTTTGGTCCGGAAAATGCTGAAAAAAATGAAACAGCAACCCTTACTTTTTGTGGAAATCCTCTCCTGGTAGACTCGCAAACAGTGCCATTACATCAATGCTGAATATTTATTGCATTAGCCTGGCCAAATGAGGAATGGAGGTAGAAACTGGGGAGATACTTTAGAGGATGGAGAAATGGCCGATCAACGGACAAGGGGTGGACGGGTATAAGCCTAGCAGATGCGCTTGGTGAAGATGAAGCCGATGTTGTGCTCGATTTTGGACATGACAAGTAAGAGTTGCTTCTAAAATCAGAGTATTCGCTTTCTCTTGATTAAGTTATCAACTTATCATGCTACCACATTTTTATTAAGTTGTAAATATTGATCTGAATAAAGATTGTTAAGGAGTTAATAAGTTAGAATATTTGGCCTTTGCTCGAAAGTGGTTAAGAGTTTGTTTAATTTTATTTTTTATTTTTTTCATCAAGCTGTTTATATTGTTCCGAAAAACAAAGGTGGGCAGCGAAATAGAGTATTTTTGTATATACATATAGAGATGCTCACTTTTTTCATCTGCAGCAATGAAGAAAATATTGGAAATGTGAAGGAGATGCTGTATCTACTTCAGATAATGAGATTGATGGGAAAGAAGATCATGAAAAGTACATTCCTCATACTTACAATTTTAATGAAGTAATGAACAATTTTACTTTTCTTTTCATCGTGTTGCACTTGGCTCTTGCAGTGGGGGCCAGCCCATGAAACCTGAAACTGGAAGGGGGTCCTCTGATGTAGAAAAGACTCGTTATTGGAGAGGAGCTGGAGATGAAAAATGAGGAATTGTATGAGAAGTATGTTGTTCTGATCAATGTCATTTATTCTGAGAAGCGTTTGTTTGTTGCCATCTTTTTCTTTCTTGAGCCTTATGATGAGTGTTTTACAAGAAATGAGTTGTGTGTGTACAATTTAGTAGCAGTTTTTGCTAGTTAAGTATCATCCACCTTACTGAATTTCCTTTCCAATATAGATTCAAGGACAACAACAATTGTAGCCACCTCATTGCTGAGGTACTTGATCCTGATGGGAAAATTTCATCGTCTCAAATTTCAAACAAGCTTAAACAGCTTGGGCTCAAAGTTGCACGGAGGAAAAGATTGGGCCACATGATCTGTTTCTGCTGAGTCTAGTCAACCTGATGGAGAAAGTAATTTAAAGGAAACCGTTATTACCCCTCATGAACCAAAAAATCGGCCGTTGTACGTACATCTTGATTTCTGAGTATAATAGTTTGATTAGTTCTTACTTCAAAGTTTTAGATACAGTACTGAACTCACATGGTGTGAGGCTATCTATATAAATGATTCATGGCTCTATCTTTCGTTTAGGGAGAAGTCTTCAACCTTTCTTTTCTGTGTTGTTGCTACACTCTTCTTACTGTTGGTTAATTGTAACGTCATAATGGTATAGGTACACAAGAAAAAGAGTCTGTGGGTTAAGGGAAGAACAGGAAGCTCAAATTAGATCTCTTTATGATCAGTGAGTTCACTTGATCCCCATTTCCAACATTTGATGAAAGACAACCAATGCTGCAGTCGATTATTCAGTAGTTTATAGTTCAAAAGATAAATGATTATTCCTTGATCTACCTAGGTTCAAGGACCATAAAACTTGCAGCCACGTGATCGCCAATGCAATGGATAGGGATGATAAACTGACAGCTCCTCAGGTTTCTCGTTAACTGAAGCAGCTAGGTTTATATATTCCTCGGAAGAAGAGGTCTGGAGCTAACATGCCGACGGGGGATCAGGACCTAAATGATTTCGACCCAAATGCCTCTGATGATGAAACATAACAGGTTAGCCGTGTTCCTGTCTGAGTGTCAAATTTCACTTGTAGAATTTGTTTCACTACCTTTTTATAGGATATTCATATTCCGCTTGTAGTAGTAGATTAAGAATGTTGTTATGACGTTTCTTCTCATTAAAACCTTGCAAAATCATGAAATTATCTGGAATAAGAAAGAGAATACAAACTTTCTTGGAATTCAACTCAAGTCTGGGAAGTATCGAGTCTGACCCATTTCATGTGTTTTTTGAACTGTGAAAGGAGGGTCAAGTCTAATTGTAATCCAAGTGCAAGAAGGTATTACTCAATAATGAAATGGTCACAGTAATGAGCTTTGATATACAATTGGTGATTGGTTCCGTTAAGTTCAGTTATTTCACCCATTACTAACTGTATAAAGTCAAATAGTTTTGGCCAGGCTTAGGCAAGGCAAGCTTCAGTAACCTACTCCTGTGTAGTCTTTTTAAAATTCAATGTAGATTGGGATGTTAACAAGCAATCCTCCAGATTGGGACTAGCTAAAAGTGACGATGTTAATATATACTTTCAGTGATGTGAGCTCCACTGGCACAGCACAAGCTGAAGCCATAACCATCGGCAATGATACGCTATTAGATCCTACACCTCTGAAAAATTTGGAGGTCTTACAATATCAGAAAAAATCGACATTGACTTGGAAGATTTAGGGGATGAATCAACCGGTAGTTCATCCTGCTAATTGACCCAAGTTGTGATGTTGATTAGATTTATCCATTTGGCATTGTCTCATTCAGGGTAGCAAATTTGTTTTTGTTTCCATGCTTAGAAAAAAGCTACATGATGAACTTGCACCGATAAAATCGCGGCTGGTAGAGCTAGAGTATTACTGCTGATTTTTCGATGATGTTTCCTACTGATATGATCTTCCCAGTTCTCATCTGATGAGGAATGAGAATTATTTGTATTGACACACAATTTATAGTTGTATTGCTTCGACAGTGCTATACTATGAATTAATAAAATTTTCAGACTAGAAATCAAAGGCAAGCTCATTTATAAATGTTACTCATCATTTCAGTTTCTGTTGTTGGTTCCTGAAAATTTATAATGGAGACAATCAGTCCAATATCATTAATCTTTCTAATTCATTTGCCAGACCCCGGATACATGAAGCTGATTAGCTTTGGTGCACCTTTTGCTGTAAAATAGATACCAGCATATGCAGATGCTAAGGGCAAGAGCAAACAATTGCCCTCGGACCAAGATGCTAGGACTTGCAGATCCAAATCCATGCCAAGTCTAAGGGATATCATCGAAGAGAACATTGTATGAAGCAAATAAAGTTGCGTCGTGTTTAACATCTTATATCAAGCTTTTGTATTTACTTGGTGAACACGGTACCAATCAGGGGTACAAATGGACCTACTGATTTCGTAAAATCTGTGGTTTCAATCAACTTAATGATTGTAGAAATGTTTGTTTACAACAGGACGACCCCTGCACAGGACAGCAGTGGTTTAAGGTAGTAACACCCGGAATCTTTCACGGTTGTTTTGAAAATGTTTGAAGAAAATAATAAATCTTTAATTAAAACTTGTAAATAAAGTTTAGATATGTCCTTTTACAAAACTAGTTTTATGTGTGTAAAAGAGTTTACAAAGGAAAAGATAAATGACTTTAAGAAGTTACATAACTTTAACCTAAACCTAGCCATCAGTGCCTGCAGCTCCAGTCTTGCTCTTAGGAAGAGTTCATCTTTGAACCCTTCTTCCAGTTCTGGAGATAGCCAGTTCCCCGCAAGTTTTACATGAGGGGGCCAGAATTGTTAGTATAGAAAATTCATAACATAAATGTAAGGAACTTGTAAAACAAGGAGGAAAAGGGTTCAGAACACTTACAGAGGTGGGTGGCAACCTCAGCTGGGAAAGTGAGTCCTCTTTCCAGAAGATAAATTGATCTTGCAATTGACCTTTCTGCCATGAGCAGAAGCCCTTCCCAACTCTGCTACTTTACTTTTAAATCTGCACACTTATGTAGACAAGTCAGTAGAAAACAGGTTTATCCTAGGGGCTGTGTTGCTTTTAGTT
Organism: Stellera chamaejasme; assembly: GCA_024586325.1. NCBI lineage: Eukaryota > Viridiplantae > Streptophyta > Magnoliopsida > Malvales > Thymelaeaceae > Stellera > Stellera chamaejasme. The sequence continues at coordinate 1,794,740 of CM044982.1, read as the reverse complement.
GTTTTTTGTTTTTGATTAAATGCTTTTAGTTGTTTAATCACACAATGGGTAGGTGCATCGCAGGGGTTAATCCAGCAGACAGAAAATTCTGCAGAGAAACATAACTTGCACAAAAGACCCTAAATCGGTGTAATCAGGATCTGGTGTGTGCAGATGTCAGCTTACATGCCAGATTCCTAGGTCAGGATACTACATGTAAAGGAAGCGTGGTATGATTAATAACAGGAGAAAGGACCAATTTCAGGACACTAAAACAAGCATCAATCAGATGGTGCAACTTTAGTGTAGAACTCCTAGACCTGTGATGCAAGTACGCATGGTGGAAATGCTTGTAATTCTAAACATGATTCTAAGATGATGTTCCTTAAGTAAACGGTGCATGAAACATGGCTGGATCTGAGTGAAGACATAAGGCCGGGGCAACAAACAAAGAAAACCTGCAAGTCAACTTGGCAAAGGCAAGCAGAGAGATGGCTGATAACCTCAGCCGACTAGGAAAGGGTCTCAGACCTATAGAAGCATAGATATCCTAATACACTTTTCCAAAATCAGAGAAGCAATATAATCGTCTGGAAGTGGTTTCTACTCAACAGAATCCAGAAAGTAAGAAGGAAGCAAGTGAATCATACCTTGGCACCTGTATTAGTAGCATTATCCTCCACTAGGGTTATCTAAGTAGGTGTAACTTTAAGAAAGATGCAAGTAGCAGCAGTTCATGATAATCATAAAGTAAATAAAAGTGTTAATACTTACTAAGCCTGGAGGTTAACTGAGACTGAGGTGCCTCAGTTTTCCACGCATGTAAAATTGTTGTCATGCTTTCATTGCAAGTAATAAACTTACCACCTTAAATCACATCTCAAGTTTACAAGACTTCTTGCTCATGAGTAGGCAGGATCAGAAACAGATGTGAACAATCAGCTATAAGTCTCCTTGGTAATGCCAGATTTCATGAGTCATTGATATAAATAAAAGTGGAGAACATCACCTTGCACAACCCTTGTACCTTGGTGAAGCAGCAAATCTGTTTCTCCTCGCAGGCAAGTATTTCCATTTGATTTATATTTTAAGTGCAGCAGTGAAATCTTAATTTCTAATAAGTTTTTCCTTGAATTCAGTCATTACATATCATCATTTGCAGACTTCCCTCTTGAGGCAGAAACATGTAATGGTTCCAGCCCTCCTCTCAGTTTTTCTTCTTCTTTTTAATCCTTTCCTTTTTGACATTTTCCTCTTTTAATTTCCTTTGTATCCTACCCTTCCTTCCATAAGAATTAAGACACACAAGTTCTAACTCAAATAAGTTAATAACTGGCCAGACAAGGACAAAAATCTCCCAATATCCATAAACAACTTCTGTTGCTCAATCCGCTACATGATAGTGGCATAAGATACATCAATAATGATCTGTTACAATCAGAACACCATTCTACCAATAATGGGAGAGAAAAAATTCAGTGTTCACCGGGATGCATCAACTGCCCTGCCCATTTGCAATGAGAAAATTTTTTCAGCAAACCAGACAAATACAAGTTGAAACCAGCTAATCCCCCCCACACAAACACACACATATATACAAAGAGAGAGAGAACACCTTCCAATATTATTGAATGACACGGAGCTCTTTTCACAATGTCTGAATTCCAGCTGTGGAATCGATGGGTTGGAATTGCTTAAGTGCTCCAGAAGCTCCTTAGAGATCATTTGCAACTTCTCTTATGGTCCCAATCTGGAATGCATTTGCAGCAACACTTATGATCCGGAAAAAAAAGCGGTAACAGTCGAACGCTTCCCTCCTCCCAAACAGACTGGCCACTATGACTTCATCATCTTGTATGAAGTACTGGGAAAAAAAAGAATATACAGAAAAAACACAAACAAATACAGAAAATTGGTTAATAGACTTTCTTATACGCATCTATCAGTACTAGAAGAGTCAGGAAGAAACAACTAAATGATGGCCGGAAGGTTTATTTAAAGTGATCCTTTAAGTCTCATGTCTTATTTGCATCTTCTATTTTACAATACTCACTTCTTCTCAAGAGCAAAGAAGGGTGTAGCTAACGGAGGAGGGGTTACGGGAGATCTAAGGTCTGGTTTTGTTCATTTGTTCTCACCCAAGGTTGTGAAAGCCATCTTGCTCTACATGTTTTGTTATGATCATTTATTTTTTTATAGATTTGATAACAAATTTTTATACGATTTTGAGTTTCTAGATTTAAATTACTTCATGTTATTTGTTGCTAATTCGTAAAATAGTTAGATATGAGAGCAGATGACTGAAAGAGTTTATAGGATTAATCATGTTGTTCGAAACTAATTCGTAGAAAATGACATAAAACAGCATATAATGGTGGAAGAAGTTGTAAGACCATCGATGATATATGTTCTCTGAAGCCCATCTACATATATATGTGATTGAAATAAAGATAGGATTGATTTAAACGTATACGTACATGAACCTGGTTTTTATACTACGGAGTTCAGTAGCCTAAAGCTTTTCGAGAGAAATCACAATTATTGTTTGTTGATCATAGTAATTCCTAGTGAAATAGTTATCATAGTACTTTAGGTAAATTTGAAGATCATCAACGCATGTCTTGAGATTGTTCCTATCAATGTTGTACAAACGATCTAATAAAGCATCCGAGCTCTTCTCAACATACACGGGTATACCGGTTTCAAGGAAAAACCCATGTGCAAATTTCTTCTTCCAAAAGAAGAACATTGTGCTGGAAACCGCTAACAAAGTTATAAATTGTCTAAACAACATCCGATGTAGAGCAGATGATGCGATAGAATTATATATTCCCAATCTTCTTTATGCATGAAACTGACCTTGTCATTCCATGTAAGTTGTTAAGGGTGAAATCGTAAAATGATTAAAAGGAAAAAAAATATAATTACGATAGCCATAAATTATACATACCCGAAGATCTTTTGGAGATCCTTTGCATATACATGCTGAACGCAAAACAAAAATAGCATATTTTTTGTGGAACTCAGTCGGAGTTCACAACCAATTTACTGAATTCCACAAAAAATACGCTATTTTTGTTTTGCGTTGAGCATGTATATGCAAAGGATCTCCAAAAGATCTTCGGGTATGTATAATTTATGGATATCGTAATTATATTTTTTTTCCTTTCTTTTAATCATTTTACGATTTCACTCTTAACAGCTTAAATGGAATGACAATGTCAGTTTCATGCATAAAGAAGATTGGGAATATATAATTCTATCTCATCATCTGCTCTACATCGGATGTTGTTTCGGCAATTTATAACTTTGTTAGCGGTTTCCAGCATAATGCCCTTCTTTTGGAAGAAGAAATTTGCACATGGGTTTTCCTTGAAACCGGTATACCCGTGTATGTTGAGAAGAGCTCAGATGCTTTATTAGACCGTTTGTACAACATTGATAGGAACAATCTCAAGGCATGCGTTGATGATCTTCAAATTTACCTAAAATACTATGATAACTATTTTATTGGGAATTATTATGATCAACAAACAATAATTGTGATTTCTCTCGAAAAGCTTCAGGCTACTGAACTCCGTAGTATAAAAACCAGGTTCATGTACGTATACGTTTAAACCAATTCTATCTTTATTTCAATCACATATATATGTAGATAGGTTTAAGAGGAAATATATCATCTGTGCTCTTACAACTTCTACCACCATAATATGTAGTCTTATGTCATTTTCTACGAATTAGTTTCGAACAACATGATTAATCCTATAAACTCTTTCAATTATCTACTCTCATATCTAACTATTTTACGAATTAACAACAAATAACATGGAGTAATTTAAATCTAGAAACTCAAAATCGTATAAAAATTTGTTATCAAATGTATAAAAAAACAATGATCATAACAAAACACGTAGAGTAATATGACTTTCATAACCTTGGATGAGAACAAAGGCAGACCTTAGATCTCCCGTAACCCCTCCTACGTTAGCGACACCCTTCTTTGCTCTTGAGAAGAAGTGAGTTGTAAAATAGAAGATGCAAATAAGAGATGAGACTTAAAGAATCACTTTAAATAAACCTTTCGGCCATCATTTAGTTGTTTCTTCCTGACTCTTCTAGTACTGATAGATGCGTATAAGAAAGTCTATTAACCAATTTTCTGTATTTGTTTGTGTTTTTTCTGTATATTCTTTTTTGTCCCAGTACTTCACAAGATGATGAAGCCATAGTGGCCAGTCTGTTGGGGAGGAGGGAAGCGTTCGACTGTTACCGCTTTTTTTTCGGACCATAAGTGTTGCTGCAAATGCATTCCAGATTGGGACCATAAGAGAAGTTGCAAACGATCTCTAAGGAGCTTCTGGGGCACTTAAGCAATTCCAACCTATCAATTCTAGATCTGGAATTCACACATTGTGAAAAAGAGCTTCGTGTCATTCAATAATACTGGAAGATGTTCTCTCTCCCCCCCTCTCTCTGTATATATGTGTGTGGGGGTGGGGGATTAGCCGGTTTTAACTTGTATTTGTCTGGTTTGCTGAAAAAATGTTCTCATTGCAATTTGCAAATGGGCAGGGCAGTTGATGCCTCCCGGTGAACACTGAATTTTTTCTCTCCCATTTTTGGCAGAATGGTGTTCTGATTGTAACAGATCATTATTGATGTATCTTATGCCACCATCATGTAGCAGATTGAGCAACAGAAGTTGTTTCTGGATATTGGGAGATTTTTGTCCTTGTTTGGCCAGTTATTAACTTATTTGAGTTAGAAGTTACAGTATTTTGGGTATATAATTCTTGATTAGAACTTGTGTATCTTAATTCTTATGGAAGGAAGGGTAGGATACAAAGGAAATTAAAAGAGGAAAATGTCAAAAAGGAAAGGATTAAAAAGAAGAAGAAAAACTGAGAGGAGGGCTGGAACCATTACATGTTTCTGCCTCAAGAGGGAAGTCTGCAAATGATGATAAGTAATGACTGAATTCATGGAAAAACTGATCAAAAATTAAGATTTCCATTGTAACATTGTAATGACTGAATCTGGAATCAGCTCCAAACATGATCCCCTTCATTTTTTCCTTCCCATTGTAATATTGAAAATGAAAAGCAAGAATAGTTGTTCCATTCAACATGCTAGCCTGGCAGAAGACAACGAATGAAAAGTTGGGCCAAAAGTCTTTACCAGTTCTTTAAATATAACTTTTTGGTATGTAATGGTGTAATGAAAGTGAAAATTTCCATGTAAGACATTTAGTGTCATATCAAATAACGAGCTAATTCTATAAAAATAAATAAATTAATGAGCTAATTGTAGTAAGAACACCTCTTTCTTATGTTGACCAGAAAAGGATAACAGTGTCTAGGTATCTGGACGGGTTCATATATAAAAATAAATAAATTAATACTGCTGTTGGTGCCAAAAAAATCTGGACGTTATTTGTTGATAGGCAGTCTCTAGGTAAAACGGGTTCATATATATTATATCAAGGGTAGGGATTTCTGGTGAATTAATCCAGCAAAGGATTCATCAGTGATTTTGAAGAGAATTTTAGACTAGAGAAGTATATTTGAGTCCTTTATTGCTCAGAAGCTACAGACGGGGGTGTTCACTATGAAGGAGGCTTATTCTTGTTGTTCTGAGCATTATGACATAGTAAGTTGGAGAAAGTTTGAGGCTCATTTCATGTGCCAAAATCATCTGTTATAATGTGGTTTACTTGTTGGAATCACCTTGTCACATTTGATAGAGTATCTAAGTGGAAAAGTGAAGTTAATACTCGCTGAAGATTTTGTGATACTTCTTGTGAATCCAGGGTATCCCTCTTTGATTGTTGGTACTCTAGAGGGTGTTTGTGGAAGTAATGGCTCACTGTAAGCTTTATAGTGCCCCTTATTCTTGGAACAGAGTCTGCAGTTGGTTCGAGCGAGTTTGTAGGGGAAAGTCTATAAAGAATCAGCTGAGGAGAAGTTTATTAGCAGCAGTGGTGTACATGATTTGGATTGAGCGCAACTCTAGGGTGCATGGGGGATCACTGTAAAAGCCTGATTTCTCAAGCCATTGAGTTGGTGCAGCTTCATACAGGTTTGGATATAGGAGAGGTAGTTTGTTAGATACATTGGCTTTTTGGGTATAGGTTGCAGCTTAGTCTATAGATAGTCTTTCCACAGAGTTTTGATTTTTTAGGTCAGGTTTGCTTTTTGAACATGTACAGGCCCTGACTCTCTCAATTGTAAGTGTCGTTTGGTTTTATCATCTATGAAATTACAGGGTGGTGTGCTCCCCCCCCCCCTTTTACTATAAAAAAATATATAGCACAAACGGTCTTAGTTACAGCATAAAAAGAGGAATAAAGTTGAATAGACTAGCTAAGAAGAAAATTTGCACATGAGCAGCCTGGTAAGATTAAATACACACACTATATATGACAAATTGAGTTGATTTGCTCTGATGAAATGGAGAAATGAATCAGGCACTATCAGTTAATATTTAATAAAGCATAACTGTAACAACTCACAGAGGAAACGAACCTCATAAACTTCAGCAAGGCCTTTCTTGCTCTTACTCTCATCCTGCAACACAGAACCACTCCCATCCTGCAACACAGAACCACTCTCATCCTGCAACACAGAACCACAGATGAATTACAAAAAGGTAAATAAATAATAATGGGCATTAGACAGGGTGAGGGTGGGCTGGATCACTACAAATCAACAAAGCTTACAAGCTCTTTTACTTCTCTTGCTGCTTTAGATGGCAAACTTGGAAGCTGTTGTACATAGTCAAATCGTCCCTACATTTCATTATTCACCATAACATAACATGGTAAAGAAATGCCAGTTACAATCAAAGACACTATAATGCATATCCTTCCAACAATTACCATCATGTGAAGATATGATATTATCGGCTTGTTTTTTAGTTCGAAGTAGTTAAGGTCGGCAACATGAATCATTTATCTACATTCAGCTCTGTAGAAGGCAGGTTCATCCATGAGCATTAGATGGCATATAGCCTTCTTCCACTATTTCTATGGTAGACCAACCTTAACCTCCTTTCACTCCACTATATCCGATATATCTCTCCTAAGCATTAACACATCTATTACATGGGGAATTGGCCAAACAATCCAAGCCACTGTCCTCTCTCAGAAACACTACTATCAAAGATTTAAATAAAATAAAAAATAAAAAGACTGGATTTCCAACTAGTAATCATGCAAGATGTAAAGCCAACAAAGGAGTATCTTAGCAGTTACTACTATAATTGATAGAGCAGACAAAGATCAAGGAATCTAAACATTTTTAGTTTTTCCCGAACTAAAAGATTTGGGGATTCAGGAAACAGCTATCAGATATCAATCTCATACTCATAACTTTTTTTGTATGATAAATGAAGAGAATACATGACACCAGAGCACCCAGAAAAAAAATAAATGAAGTGCATACATGACACCAGAGCACCCTAGATTCTGTCAAAAGAAAGTATTGTCTTGGCAGGCAACACAATTTTTATAGAAGTGGAGAGAATTTCCCTAGAAACCGACTTCATGATCATAAGAAAGACGTTACCTCAATGACTATTTTTAATCATGTCTTCGATTGAAGCAGTGACCTCCTCAGTGATTACAGGTGCAGGCCTCATGTTGTGCTCAAAGTCCAAGTGAACTTCCAATGCACTATTTTTTTGTCTTTGTGCAGCAGTAACCTGTTATTATATATGATAGATTTTAACATCTAACTAAAATCAAATGAAACAGACTGAATTATAATATGACTTCACAGTGCGCATAGTAAACTTAGTACTCCATCATTCAAGTAATCCTAAATTGACAGTAAAAAGAATAAAAATAACAACATCATACATCTCCAAACATGTATCCAAAATAGAGCATCGAAAATAGATGCATTCAAGAACCATTAGAGTCAATTTCATTATCCAGGACTCAGTCTCAACACTCAATGTTGATTTTTTATACAATGGTTCCAAAATCCCCTAATTTTTTTTCCTAAGTCAATTTTCCATTTAATCATTGGACTTAAGTATCACAGTGGATGGATGTCACATACGAGTACTTCTTGAAAATAGATGGGAAAACAAAAAGAACCTAGGAGTACAGTTAAAAAAGGTCACCTCCCCTTGCATTGTCCAAAACTTGGGGTCCAAGTTCTCTTGCTCCATCTGCTTTATCTTTGACTGAAGCTTCTGAAGTTCTTTCTCATTGGTTGAAAGACCATTTTGTTTCTGTAAGATTGCCCCATCAAAAAAAAGGTATAATAAAAAAACTTCTCTAAAAGTACCTTTTCAAATATGCACTACAGAATATATACACTGGGGAGATATTTCTCTATGATTACAGTATTACACTCAAAAGAGAATAGATGCTAAGCTACCTGATTCCCAGTAGGGTTGTCTGTTCCTCGTTCATCATCGGAGCTTATGTCTTTTTAGTTTGGACCTTTTCTGTGATCCCTTGTGCTTATTAGGAACAAAAAAGTCTGTATATCTGAAGAGTGAAAAAAATGCAGTTTAAAATATGTTAGGTGATACTAAACGAGTATTCTGAAGAGTGAAAAGAATAGTATTCTTCTCAATGCACACACATCTGCATGAGTGTGCGCACAGAGCAAGAGGCATTGTGGGATGAATTTTTATAACTCACGGGAAAAAAAATAGGATGAGAAAGCACTAAAAGAAAATGACCCACACGTTTCCATCTCAATAGCTGAGTGGTTACTAGTTACTACGGAGTACATCAGGAAGGAATAACAAATAGAGGTTTCCTTTCCTGATTAGTTTTTAATACAGGTAGTAAGATCAGTTGTAGAAAGAAGAGAACAAGAATGCAAAGCTAATTATGCCACAGATCCAATGAAATGTCACAATCAATTGATAAGCAGTGCTACCAATGAAACTATTCAAGAAAATCCTATGAAATGACCACAGTTGCGTTGCATTAATTAACTAAAATTGTATTTCAAGCATAAAGTTATAGAATAAAATGGTTGAAATGTACCGGCCATTTTCGAGCTGATTACCAGAATCTTCACCCTCGTCATCATGTGCATTAAAAAGCCCGAGCTGCAAGAGCAGAAGTTTCAGATGAAAATATGAAAATAGAAGACTGGGACTACAAATTGAGGCAATAATTTCCCTCAATTCAGAAAAGCCAAGTGCTTAAGCACTTTAAGCCAAATGTGAGTAAAATCTCAAAATTATTCTTTCTTTGCAAAGACTGACATCAAACTGAAAAAGTAAACGGCAGATTTGTGATTACTTTCAAATTTTTGACCAATTATTGGTTATTGCACGTGTAAGATTTCAGCCTTCCAAATGGCTTGTTGAATTCAATCCACGAACAAAAGATGTTGCCAAAAAACAGGTGGCAGATTATAACCTTAATTAATTGATTGGTCCCAGAAAGTGTCCAAATGAATCTATAGAACCAAGCCACAGATAAACAAAACAGTAAAATACCTCATCTTCCTCGTCATTATCATCATCGTCCTCTTCTCCTCCGTCGTCTTCATCTTCATTATCAGTCTCATCTTCCTTTTCGGCCTTCTTGTTTGAGTCATAATCATAATATCCCTAGCTTCGTCTTCCTCTAGATACTTCTGCAGATGCTTTATCTTTAAGAATTTATCCTCCACGGCTCCATTTTCTTTCCCTTCAGAATCTCTCTCCATATCATCTTCTTCACTCTCAACCTCCGCTTCACTGCCAGAAATCTCCTCTGAATCCCCTTTCTCTTCATCGCCAATCGCCATCATCATCATCGTCGTCGTCATCGAACTCATCATCAACTACATCTTCCATGTCGAAATCCATGTCACCCAAGTCATTCTCTTTAATTTCTTTGCTGCCCGTAATTTCCTTCTTCTCTACTTTTAGAGTGTATTTAAGACTGAAAAGCTCATCCGAATTCTTCTCAAATTTCTTGACCTCCATGCGGAGGCCGGAGAGGAGCGACTGGGACTGGAGGTCGATTTGCTGCCAAATCTGCTCGGCGTCGAATCCCTCTGTCAGCAACTAATCGAAAGGTGATTTGGGAGCATGCGATTTCAGTCAGGAGAAGAGATGCTTGGAGGCGACTCGCACAGTTTCTGATAACTCCGGTTTCGGGGCAAAACCCTAAAGCAATAATTACTAAAGTACCCTAGTAGAGTACTGGGCTAAACATAAACCCCATAATAACCCATTAATTTACTGGCCCAACTAACATTGGCCTGCAACATTTCCAGCTCTTTTTTTTTTTAAATCAAACTTCATTATAATTGAACGTCCATCGGCACTTACAAGGAAAAAACCTGGAACTTTACAAAATATAGCCACCAGAAAGACTACAAAAAGTATAACCTATCTAAACAACTCAGACAGAAGAATGAAATTCTTAACTTGGACACTCCCCAACACATCCCTCATTACTATCATTACTAAGGTCCAATCTTTGGCAGCGTGTTTGAAAATTCTTGAATCTCTCAATCCAAAAATGATAGACAATTGAAGCACATTTCCCACCTCTTCAAATTGGCCTTGTCCTCAAGGCCTATACCAGTCCAACCATTTTGCATCACTTTTACTGCAATTCCAGCCTCACTTTTACTGCAATTCCAGCCTCCTCCTCAACTTCACGAGTTGTTGTTTCAACAAAATCACACCTCAAGGCTTCCCTTGCAGTGACCAACGTGACCACCTGAATCAAAGCCAAGTTGCCCATTATGTCAACATGTGGACCACTCTGTATGCCACATTGCATCAATTTAATGTCAACATGTGGACCACTCTGTATGTCACATTGCATCAATTTAGGGATAACGAAATGAAGATGGTCTATGATATCTGATCCTTTGTATTCAACAGCAGCTTTGATGCCACCAACAAATGCTCTAGTAGCCAGCCCAGTCACTGTAATTCTCAGCATTTCAATGGCAGCAATTGATATACCATAAAAAAGAGTAAGGCTGTGAAACTAACAAGGATATTGACTTTTCCAAATGCCTTCTCACGGATTGTGAGCGGGAGGGCCGCTCGTCGGGGGCTTTTCTGCCAATTTTAGAAAAATGAGGGAGTCGCCATCTTTATTTTTTAGAAAATGAGAAATAAAGGAAAAACTAAATTTTTGACTCCGTATTTTAGAAAGGGCAATTTCCACGAAAACCAGAGATTTTAAGTCCGGAGATTGGGTACAAATTGGGAAGGTGTTAGACACTCAATTTGTCTGAAAATATTTCTTAAAACAAAATAAAAGTCGATTCTCATAAATTAAATAATGCAAAATGATTAATTTTTTTATTTTCAAACAATGAATTAATTTTAGTTAATTGGACTTGGGCCTGGATTACTGGCTTCCAAGCTGCTTACGTACCCGTTTGAATCGGGATCAAAGCCCACGTAGTTCGCTCCCGTTGGACCGGGAGAACTCGGGGTTAGGATGCGTACCTGTCGAGTCGGCGAAGTGGTGATCGAGTTGCTTGGATGATGCAGTCAAGTTGCTTGAGATGTGTCTCTTGATGCTTTTGTGGGGTTCAAAAAACGATTAGAGTCTGCAAGTCAAAGAATGCTTTTGAATCAATTGTTAGAATGGTGATAAAAATGCATAAATAATAATCTCAATTTTATTGAATTAATTTAATATATCTCAATTTTTTCTTGTTGCTTTCTTCCATTCCAACTATCACCAATTAAGTACATAAAAAACCCTAAAGCAATAATTACTAAAGTACCCTAGTGAGTAGTGGGCTAAACATAAACCCCATAATAACCCATTAATTTACTGGCCCAACTAACATTGGCCTGCAACTAGGGGTGTAAGGAAAACCCGAAGCCCGAAGCCGACCCCGACCCAAAAATGTAGGGTTAGGGTCAGTTCGAGGGCAAATACTACCCTGGGTAACCCGAACTCGAGATTATGTGCGATTTTCGGGTTCGGGCTGGGCCAACCCGATAACCCGAATACAAACCCGAAACCCGAAATTAAATCCCCCCACCCAGCTAGCAGCCCACCCACTGACCCAGACACCCAGCCCAGTCCTAGTTCGGCAGTCCCAGCCTTCCAGGCTTCCAGCCCAGGCCCAAAACCCACCCAGCCCAGCCCAGGTCTCTCTCTCGCCTCGCTCGCCCTCACCCTCGGCGGCTCGGCCCTCAAGAAGAACTCCCCGCCTCTACCGCCCGCCTGCCGCCGTCGTCGCGCTCTCGCCTTCGCCTAGCCTCAGCCTTCTCTGTCTCGCATCGCCTCCGCCTTTGCGGCTTCGCCTAGCCTCCGCCTTCGCGCCTTCGCCTCGCCTCCGCCTTCGCGCCTTCGTCTCTGTCTCACCTCACCTCGCCAGCAGCTAGACGCTCTACGCCTCACCTCGCCTCCGCCTCCACAGAGCTCCACCAGCACAAAGTTGAAACTGAAATTCAGGTTTTTCGGGTCAACCCGACCCTAACCCAAAAATTTCGGGTTCGGGTTGACCCGAAAATTATTATGGGCTGGGTTCGGGCTATATATACTGGTTTCATAATTTCGGGTTCGGGTCAACCCGAACCCAAAAAGGTCGAGTTGACCCGAATTTACACCCTTACCTGCAACAGACTATCAAACGGAAAAACGCAGCCATTTTCTGCCATTTTGTATCTCTCCTTTCTATTAATAAACAAATACAAAATAGTTATCAACTTGTAAAAATATCTACAAAATGACATAAAAAATTAGTCTTTGAACCTGTGAAAAATTAAAAGAGTGCTAAAGTTTGAAAACTTGCTATTTAATCACTAGTGGATAGGGTTGTTCAAAAAAATCCGCAAAACCGAAAACCGAATCGAACCGCATGATCCGAAATCGAAAAACCCGTGAACCGAAAAAACCGATAATCCACCGGTTTTAATTTTAGAAACTCACGGATACATGAACCGGTCCATATGTCTATTTACAAACAAATTATTTAAAACTAGCTTGTACCATCTCTTACGGGACGAGGTATAATCAATTTAATACAATTAAAACAAGATAAATTATAGGAATCCCCATTAATTATACCGAAAATAGGTTCCGACTTAACAAGCTATATTGATAATGTTACCAAATATAATTATTAAATAAAAAACTATTATACTCATAGTGGAAGATGAATTGATAAAACTTACGTGGTGATATCCTTGTAGCAATTGTGACACAAAGCAAGCAATCACGGTTAAAAATGATGACCAAGAGGAAATCGAGCTGATAACTTGTTGTGAAAATAAAACTAGAGAACAAAGTATGCAAGAGATAGATAGAGAGAATGTAGAGTGTGTCCTTCATTAATCTCTCAAGTCACTATTTATAGGGATCCAATACCTCTAATACAATCAATGTAGAATAAGTGGAGGTATTGGAAAAACCATGAGTTACATGAGTAATTACGAGATGAATCATTTGAGAACGTGAACGGATAAGAGTGATGATCATGATATGGACATTCACAATAATTATTTGTAACATATTCCACTCAAGTGGAAAAATAGGATGGACACAAAAAGGGGTCAGATCATGGTTGTGGTAGTGAGTAAGAAAGGTGATGGCTGGGTGTTAAACCAGCTTTCTTTGGGCCGGCTCACATGGCCCAATCTAACCAATTCTTCTACTAGCCACTCCTCCAAGCACATCATGATGTTGGTTGGCCTCTTCACTTGCTCAACAACTCCAAACTTACTATAGTAGTACTTTACGCAGCAGCTCTACTTGAAATCTTCCTTTTAGTGACATGTCAATGCCAATGCCACTGCAATCCAGGGGCCTAACGCTTTATTGTCCGTCCGGATGAGTTAGGTAAGATTGGGAACATGCATACTACACTTCATCAATCGATTGGTTTCCAAATTGTCATTGTCACCCGCTTGTGCTACACAACAAAAATTGTCGTCTTTTCAATTTTCCTTTCATTTTTTTGCAACCAGCTTAACCAGAGACAGATTGACAATACATCATAATACCACAGTGATTCAACGAAACTAAACCTCACTCTAAATTACATTACCTTCTTCATCCAAGATGTGTTTTTTAAGAACTACTATGTTTTTATGATGAGATTAGAAATTGGAATGAAAAAGTCAATTTGATAGTTTATTGATGAAAATATGATTGTAGAACACACCCTAAATAATTAATATTATGTTTCTTTTTAGAATTTAATTTATGTTTTCATTAAATGGTTTAATATAAAAAAAATAGATTTCTTTTGATGAATTTTAAATAGCGACAATTTATACATAAACGTACTAAGCAGCAACTATGTGGCTGTTGGTGTGGCGTGCCATATAGGATGTTGATTGGATACCTTAGCTATGGGTAAATGATAAATTAACCCCCTTGTTAATAACAATAGAAACCCCTGAACATAATAAGGAAAAATAATTAATGTAAAACGGTGATGTCGGTTGGAGAATGTGGGGTTTTGGGACCTTTCTGATTCTTTGGCATGTCTTTTAGCAGAAGAGATGCTTTCATCCAGGGTGATGAAAAATATTTTAAATGAAATTATGGCTCAGGTAAAACTATTAGTATTTGAGAATGAAAGTACATTGAGTACTTTTTTGGAAATTGAGAAGCATTGTCGTACCTTCTCGTGGTCTGGAACCCTTACCTTGACAACTGCTGTAATGGCTTGGAGGAAAGTTTGCCTTCCAAAGTCCCAAGGGGGATTGGGAACATATTCTATGGTTGGTTGGAATGTAGCTGCCTTAGCCAAAAAGATTTGGCGTTTGTTTTGTGATAAGGATTCTTTGTGGATCCGTTGGATTCACTCTGTCTATATCAAAGGTAGAGATTTTTGGAACTTGAGATTTCAAGATAATGCATCTGTAGTATGGAAGAAGATCCAGAGAGCTAGACCAGTTTTTTTGTGGACTTTATTCATACTACTTTGGTCCTGCAAAAGTTCCCTATGCGTAATGCTTATTTGCATTGTGTGGAAAATGACGAGCCTTGGAAATGGCACAAACTGATCTGGGGTGGGTATAAAGTACCTACAGCCTCCGTTATCACATTGTTGGCTATGCATGATGCATTGTCTACTATGGCTAAGATTGTGGCGTGGGATCCTTCTGTGCAATTGCAGTGTAGGCTTTGTGGTGGGGGTGTGGATTCTCGTAATATAACCACCTATTCTTTGAATGTAATTTTTGAGAAGAGTTCTTCTAGAGACTTTTCAGTCATGCAAATTGCATGATTGGCCCAGCAATTAGAGGGGGCTCTGTGATTGACTTCTTCGAGTGGTGAGTGGGATGAGTGTAAAGGCAAAGGTACGTTTGGCTTTGTTTGTGGTTGTTGTCTATTACATTTGGCTTTGTTTGTGGTTGTTGTCTATTACATTTGGCAGTAGAGGAACATAAGAGTGCATCAGGGTGGTGCTAGAGATTGGAAGAGTATTGTAGATACTATTGTTTTCTCTATACATGCTAGAAATACTATTGAAAAATATTGAACATCGTAAACATTTTTGGAATTGGAAGAGCCATTCCTCCCATTTTGTCGAGATAAACAAGACGTATTCTATCATGACTCGTTCTTGCCAAGAAAAAAATGCATTAGCTATTGAATCATGAGACAAATTATATATCTCTAAATCTATGCTAAATATATGAAAAAGTCGGAATAAAAAAGATTTCTTTTTTTTTCGGCATAGCATTTTCTTATAGATTTCTGTACACCCTCTATTGTGCTGTGTAGCATGGGGTTTTAGTTACTTTTTCATGCTATTCTTTTGGGTGCAGTTTACTGGCCTGTTCTCTGTTGTAAGGCCTGCATCCCAAGATTTGTAAGTGCTACCGGGTATTTTCATATCAATATAATCCGTAGGGGTGAGCTCCCCCCTTTAAGAAAAAAAAGTACATTGATCTTTTATGAGCCAACAAATAACACGATCCTGGAATCCGGTGATGAATCAACTGTGTATTTCTCCATTGCCTCCCCATCGAATCACAGGTTCACAATGATTGACGAAGTCAAAGAAGATAATGTATTTTTATCGAAAGTAAGTCGGAAGAAGGAGGAGGAGGAGGAGAAAAGAAATAGATTTTCTCATTATCAACTGTGGTTGAAAGGAGAATGCAGAACGGAAGAAGATGAAATGTTTGGCTATCACAATAAAGAAAACGAATTGAGGATAAATTGTAAATTCGGTGTTAAAATATACTTCCTCCGTCCCTGAAAAATTAAACACATTTCTTTTTGGGCTGTCTTAGAAAAATTGATCACTTTTTAAAAAAGGAAACTTCTCACTCTCAGAGTTACTAAATTATCCCCACTTTATTTTTATTTGTTTACCTCATTTTTATGCACTTTAAACTAATGGGCAATTAAGTAAACTTGTATAAGAATCTTACTTCACCTTAATCTCCACGCCCAAACAAATCCTTCAATCTTTTGGGAACGGAGGGAGTATTTTATAAATAATAAGGACCTTTATTGTAATTAATCCATAAGTAACAAGTTCCTTCGGAGCATCAGCTCATTATAGTGATCGCTTTTCTGCAAAATCTCATGGTCGTTGGAATTAAGGTTTCACGATACAATTATTGTGTGCTATTTTCTAATTCAATTTATTTCTTTTTCATATTTTTCTATATCATCCAATGGGGTTTCCTTTTGTCTTTGGAATGAGGTATTGGATATGATATGCTTCTTTTTAATCTGTTTGTGAAGTACACTTCTGTACATTGTCAAATTGTGGAGTTTGCATGTATGATGTGAAACCACGGACAAAGGGGAGTTGAAGGCTATCAAATTTGAATATCCTCCAGCTTGGTTTTATGTACCTTCACCAACATGCACTGTTCTTTATTTACACATCCTTTAAGAAGGTTCGATTCGATCTGTTGAAAATTAGTACAACTGGATGGTAAATTGAGAAATAGGTTACAGTTACTGATTGCTGTTGTACACAGTACTTTCTGTAATGAGGAGTATTGGAGTTGATTAGAACCTGAAGGGAATTTCTGAGAAACTTATTTGGGAATTTGATCTGCCAAAATTAAAAGATGTTAGAGAAATAGATGAACCTGGTGTTCCTCTTTAACAAATGCATAAAAGGATCATAAACAACCTGGAAGTTTTGCGACTCAAGTTAGCATGGGTGCTTGTTCATTTTCGGCTGTAAAGTACTACTATAAATTTCTCACTTCCATACCTTCTTAAGATATTCCCTCTTTATCCCTTCTCAATAGAAGTGAAGTGTATGTAGCTGGCAATAACATAGACTATTGGCCCATTGAGTTGCTTAGGTGCCCAGCTAATTGAGATTGTACTTCTCACTGCCTTGTGTTGTTTTCATATGGTTTCTTAGAGTAATCCTCTTTTTATTCACTCTAAACAGAAGAGAAGTATATTAGCTACTGAGTTTTAACCCATTAAGTTGTTTATTCCTGCGGCTAACTAAAGTTGTACTCTCCTTCTCATTGTCTTTTGTTCCTTTTCAGCTCTACCCTGGAGATGGAGGTTGGTGGTGGGCGGAAAGTTTCCGAGTTTAGCACATGGAGTCCAGACTACCCAAACGGGGGATGAAAGAATACAGTAGGCTACCTGCAATTGTGACTTTGATAGCTAGCAAGAATATTAATGTTGTCTCTTTTCAGCTGATGATTATGATCACTGATTTATTAGTATCTCTGTTGGTTGGTTGGTTGGTTTAGGTATGAGGGATTGCATCATGGTTCCAGCTACTTGGAACATCTCAGTTTCTTGCATGCAGCTAGAGCAGAAGCCGTGAAAAACCCGGCTGTGGATCTGCGAGATGGATTGATCTCTGTTGCTATTGGAGTTGCAGCACAACTTTCCATTGAGAAGGGCAGATTTGTTACTATTGATGAAGTACTCTTGTAGTAGTAGTAGGAAACTAGCTAGTACTAATCGTTTTATAGGATATTCATATTCCGCTTGTAGTAGTAGATTAAGAATGTTGTTATGACGTTTCTTCTCATTAAAACCTTGCAAAATCATGAAATTATTCATTTTTTCCTCGATTACAAAATAGATTTCACCATTTTAATGTGAGTATATCTCATAAACACGTTCATGTCATGTAATTGCTATCCATCAGTTGACAAATCTACTATTATATCTTATTACAGGATCATCTAGGTGGCAGGGCTAGAAAAAAATTTTTGAATACTGAATTCTGGTGCACTTACTTCAGCGCCAAGTCAGTGCCACATGTATGAACGCATTTTTTTTCTTGACATGTATGCATATTAATCAGCCTACCATTTTTTAAGGAGCAGTTACCATTTTATATGTCTTCCTTTTAAAAGATGCTTACCATAATGTGTATTTAATGCAATCCATTTATACAAAATTAATTCAATCCATTTATACAAAAGATGTATTTAATGCATCTTTCCATTGCTTATTTTTTAGTTTTAAGTATTCATTTTTTCCTCAGTTACAAAATAGATTTCACAATTTTAATGTGAGTATATCTCATAAACACGTTCATGTCATGTAATTGCTATCCATCAGTTGACAAATTAATATAATGGCCAAACTATTGTACTTGATTGACGGACATTTCTGTATAAATATTAAGCTGTTGACTTTAAGATGAAAATAAAATGTTAGCACAAAAAAAATACGGAATCCATTAAACCATTTATGCAGTGACAAATTGATTCTATTTTAAAAACATTGATGGCAATTTGACTCAATTAAAAAACTTTAATGGTAAAAAGTTACCAAACTCATACATTGGTGTGACAACGATTTTTAACATTTTAGAAAAATGTTTGACTCTTTGAACAAGGCAATTTATACAATTTTATATCATTTTATATAAAAGTTAACACTTTAGAAATTTGTATGACTCCTGTATTAGATATAATAGTAGATACTTTTGTATAATTTTATATCTAATACGGGATGTATGCTAAAGATGATGAAAAAAATACTTGACTATGAACGAAATGATGCTATTGTAAAAAAATCAAAAATAAGAAATATCATTTTATATCAATTTTACACTTCCTTCGTTCTCAATTAATTTATACATTAGCTTTAATGAATCAAGGAACAATGTTTGATTCAAATATTTACTAAGATAAATGATGACAATAATAAATTGTATTTAATTTTTAAGGATGAAGGGATTATTATTTTATTAAGGAACACCCAAACGAAAACAAATGACATAACAGAGAAAGAAAATAATGCGATTTTTTGGGTTTAATCACATTAATGTTCATTTGAATTCTTTCCCGCGGTAGAGTGCGGGTTTGTGTAATACTAGCTTAGATCTGTATGTTTGACAGAAAAAGAAAAAGGAAAAAAAACAAAGGTTTTGCATTATGATTTATGATGTTAATTTATTCACTATGTTTTGCATGGTCTTTCAATCTAGCCTATGGTAATATTACTGGCAGTGATGAAAAAATTGGTTGAAAGGGAGAAATTATTGATTGTGTGTGTCAAATCTGTACGAAGAGGAGGTCGGTTTGATGCTAAAGTTTTTGCGCAAGTTCGGAACGATGTCATGGTATTCGAGTTTCTTGAAAGGATTGACTACTAAGATGGTTGAGGTGAAGGCATTGAATATCAAAGCTATTTTTTCTATCTTTTTTACATAGAATTTTGTTGCGTCGCTTAGCATTGTAGTAGTTTTAAAATTCAGTTGCGTTCAATCGAATACATAATTCCACAAGTTAAAGTTAAAGGATCGAGAAACTATTGCTTTTGTCATTGAACCATCTCCTATATCCATATTAAACCTTTGATAATGAACAAAATCAAACTTGAAAACTAGATTTTGAAAAAAGTTTAACTCCAATGGAAATAATCCTCTCATGAGGAGTTTGTTGAAAGTAGAAATCATGATCATTTAGTTAATCATATATTTTTGCCGGAACAAATTAAAAATAATAAAATTAACCAGAATACAAAATGATTACAAAAAATGCTTATGTTATTTATTTTTTTAGTTATATATGTGCCAGGTATTTTATTTCAACATTTATATGCTTTTTATTTGGGGGATCATAAATTTGTTTATTTAAAAGGAATCAATTTAATATAAACAAATTATCATTTGTTAATATATATTTAAAACAGATATCCCGTGCCGTAGGCGGGTATTTAAGCTAGTTATTTGGAATAAGAAAGAGAATACAAACTGCGATATTGACTCTGATAGATATGAAACAGAAAATATTAGTAGGACAAAGAAATGTCTGAAAAGTGACCTAAAAGCTCTAAACTAAAACATGGGATCGCTTCGAAACAACATCATAAAATAGGGGGCTAGACGAGGGAATAGCTGCCACCAGTGAATTGCGGTATTTAAAAGCACGAGTGAACTAGCGCGCGGTTTGATTTAGGGCAGAGATTTTGAAACAATGGAAGACGGAGGAGAAGGTTCAAGCTTCGTGATAGGGCTCATCGAGAACAGAGCTAAAGAGGTACTACATCACTTTAGTTTCGATTTCACTGAACAGTGCCCTGGTCTAGGTTTTTCAGGTCACTGGAATCAATTCCGCGCTGAGATTAAAAATGCGAGCTGTTTCGTGCTCAGGTTGGAGTGGCAGCTTTTGACTTACGATCAGCTTCGCTGCATCTTTCTCAGTACATTGAAACGAGTAGCTCATATCAGAACACGAAAACGTTGTTACATTTTTACGATCCCATGGTGATCATCGTTCCTCCAAACAAGCTGGCGCCTGAGGGAATGGTGGGAGTATCAGAACTTGTAGATCGATTTTATGCGTCAGTCAAGAAGGTAACATCATACTATATGAGTTTAAGAAACTATGAAAGCACGTTTCTCTTAGTTGTTTTTGTGTGTCTTATGGATTTTGCCTGGCCAGACCTCACCGTTTAATTGGTTGGTATCTTGAGTGGTTTTTGCAGGTTGTAATGTCTCGTGGATGCTTTGATGACACCAAGGTTATCAGCAAACATAAGATAAAGTTGAAGCTAATGGTTCAGATTATTGCGCTGACTCACTTTCTCTAGGGAGCTGTGCTAGTGAAGAATTTAGCTGCGAAAGAGCCTTCAGCACTTGGTTTGGATAGCTACTACAAGCAGTACTACCTCTGTTTGGCAGCCGTTTCAGCTACAATTAAGTGGTAATTTCAGAGTAGTAGTTCTTAAATTAGTTAAACATATGAGGCAAGCGCCACCAAGTTTAACTGGCAATTGGTCTCTAGAGATGAAAAAGCACCTCCGGTCTCTTCTTGGTTACATTATTATGATGCTACTACTGGAGAGCTGTTTTGAACATGCTTGAGACTTAGATTTGATGTTTTCTTAATGGAGGACTTTGGTTCGACCACTGGGACGCCCCTAAAATTAAATGAGTATTGGACCACCTCTTATGATACATAGATGACTTTTCACACATTACATTGTAGTTGATAGAAGATTAGTGGTGGCCTTTCACTTGTCTATTCTCTATTCATATGGTAGTTCTAGTTGTTGATCTACTTGTTGGATCATAGGATTCATTCAGCGAAAAATAACTTTCCTTCATAAAACCCTTGCTATTAGCATGGTTATGAATTGATCATCTGAAGCATGCTTGAGGCTTTTGAATCTGATTTCCCTTTTTCCCTATATATTTTATGCCACTTGATATTGCTTTGATTTGGCAGTTCTGTTGAACAAGATTTTTCTGCTTAATACTCCAGGATTGAAGCAGAGAAAGGTCTCATTGTTACAAACCATTCTCTGGTGGTAAGAGTTTTGACTTCCATCTATAAGTAGCGTAGTTGTGACGGATTGCTGGACTATTTTTCCGAAGGAGGAGAAGAGAAGTTCCTATTTTGTGGCTGATTATGATATCTTTCTTTTACTTGCAAACTTTACCCTTACCCAGGTCACTTTTAATGGATCATTTGACCACATGAACATTGATGCCACTAGGTAAACACTAAGCACGTTTCTTTTGCAACATAAGGCATGCACAGATTATTTTTGTGATGAGCCATTAGACACTACCAGTCAGTCACTTTTTACTTATTTCTGATAACAGTGTCCAGAATTTGGAACTTATTGAACCGCTTCATTCAAATCTTTGGGGAACAAGCAACAAAAAGAGGAGTCTGTTCCAAATGCTCAAGACAACAAAAACAGTTGGAGGGTAGGTAGATGTGCAGATATTCTAGATGCATCTGCTTTGCACAGTTATGACAGTCTGTACCACTTTTCTAACAAGTTAGTCTGCAGTAAAGGTTGATTTTATTTTTCCCTTCCCCTGATGAAATGAAATGATTTTCCAGGACCAGACTTCTGAGAGCCAATCTCCTGCAGCCTTTGAAGGATATTGAGACTATCAATACTCGCCTTGATTGCCTGGTTCGTCATGCATTGCAAATTATCTGATTACTTTTGAACGGAAGTTTTATGAGAGGAAAAGTTGGAGGGGAATGTTATTTTTGAAATGTTGGGGGTTTTTTATTTTGTCCAAAAAGAACACGCCCTACGCCAAAGTAGTTGGGATTTTAAAGTGCTGTTTATGATGACGATGATGAAAAAGAACACGCCCTAGAATTTGTTGTCAATGTTTTGAAGAAAAGGTGTCCAATGTAGTATTGCTGTGTAATTTTTTCCAAAGTCAGATGCAAGCTCCCCAGCCTAGAGTAGCTAGTTTCTCAGCAATGCGTTGTATGTGTGCGCGTAGCCTTTTGACACCGTCGATTGCAGCCTATATTATTCAGCTGAAGCTCTTTTTCTTCGGTTCTTACCTTTTTGTTGAGTTATGCACTAGTGACTGTATGTATATGGGTATAAAATTTAACCCAAAAGCTTTGACTTAGAAATTGGGGTGAATCTCAAATAATATTAATATCTTTGATGATATATCTCTTTGGGCTAAAGTTCTTCAGCAACTGCTCTTCTTTAAGATGCCTGTGAGAGTATCTGGTTTTGAATGCAAACTCATATTTTCTGTACTGCACTTGTTGCCAGGGTGAACTCGTGAGCAATGAACAACTTTTTTTTGGACTTTCTCAGCTCTTGCGCAAGTTTCCAAAGGAAACAGGTTGAAATGGGAAAAATTGTCCAACATAGATGGAAAAGTATAGCTTTTCATTCTATAAGATCTCAACATTATTATTTTCTACTATTCAGACAGGGTACTTTGTAATTTTTGCTTCAAGCCAAAAAAGATAACAAATGAGGCAGTGGGTGTTGATAATGCTAAAAAGAGCCAGATGTTAATATCTAGCATTATTCTGCTCAAAACTGCTTTAGATGTGTTGCCTCTGCTCTCCAAGGTAACTTAAATTTTCTTTCTACCATGTTACTTATAGTGCAACACAATATTTAAGTACTGAAAACGTTTCTTAAATTTCAGGTGCTTAAGGATGCAAAAAGTTTTCTTCTGGCAAATGTCTACACTTCCATATGTGAGAACACAAAGTATTCTGATATCAGAAAGAGGTAGACATGGGGATGCAGTTGATAATGCTGAGATACGAGAGATGTTTTTGCAAACTTTAATTGTTTCACATTTCATCTTTTCTTATGAGTATAATTCAGTTCTATTCATGCAACTGTTACATTCCATGCGTATGGCTGTTTGTTCTATCAAATTAATGTATACACTACATATCATCATTAATTGATATGATGAAGATATTCAGCTATTAACCAATAATTTGCAAAGAAGTAAGAACTTGCTGTTTTCTGAAAATTTTCCGTTGTTTAGAATTGGAGAGGTTATAGATGAAGATGTGCTTCACACACGAGTTCCATTTGTTGCCCGAACACAGCAATGCTTTGCTGTTAAGGCAGGAATTGATGGACTACTGGATATTGCACGGAGATCATTTTGTGATACCAGTGAAGGTATGCTTATCAGCTACAAACTTCCATTTCCTTACCCATTTGTTATCCCCATGATTCTCTTTTTGTTCGTTCACTCTTTTGAAATGGGTCACATCACTGACAGCTATACATAACCTTGCAAACAAGTACCGAGAAGAATTCAAGCTGCCAAATCTTAAACTTCCATTTAACAGCAGGCAAGGTTTTTACTTTAGCATTCCTCAGAAAGACATTCAGGGAAGGCTTCCCAGCAAATTCATCCAGGTAGCGAACTTGATCTAAAGATCTCCTCCACCATCTCTCATGGTAATTCAATCTGACTTGATATCTTTGAGAGCAACCAGGTTGTGAAACATGGGAATAATTTTCACTGCTCGACGTTGGAACTTGCTTCTGTAAGCCTTTTACCTTTGTGATTCTCATTCATGTTCTCACATAGATTATGCCTTATTATAAGCATCAATTGCTAATGCTACATATGTTATCAGCTATTCAATAAGTAAATCTACATGCTAAAACTAACTCTTTCATCTCTTTCGGTTGCATGAAATCTGCAGCTGAATGTCAGAAACAAATCTGCAGCTGGAGAGTGCTATATAAGAACTGAACTTTGCTTGGAAGGTGGAGACGACCTTGTTTATTTGTGAATTTATGTCATGTATAAATTATCCTTATTTCTTCTAAATAACTTTTTTTTCTCCTTCCACAAAATAGCATCATTTTGAAGACTAAAATCAGCTAGACCTAATTTAAATTAAAATGGGATACGGCGTTTAATTGTTTGTTAGTTGTTGGAGAGGCAGAAGTAGCTTGAAGCATCTTCCGCAATCAATTACTTGCTTCGTCCCTATTTAATTGAAATGTTTGACTGGACATGTAGATTAAGAGAAGTAGAATACTTGTCGAGTTTCCTAGTGTTGTTCTCCAGAAAATATATATTTTATAATTTAAATCACTGAAGTTTGTGTGCGATTGATGGAAAGAGAAAGTGGACTTTATTGGAAATTGTGCTAAATTGATTGATGGAAAATTAGAGGATAAAATGGTAAAGGATGTAGAGAAATTTTTTTTAATAATTATTTTAAAAGGAAACTTATTAGTATGACTTCCTAAAAAGGAAAAAATATAATTTCTTCTTTGATAAGCAGGACAGGGGATGAGGATGGTGGAGGTATGACTTGAACTCAAACCTCTACTTTGCGTCTTAGGGCTTAACCAACTAGACTAGAGGCTGAGGGGAACATATAAATTAATCAGGGAGGAAGCGAGTATTTTAGTTGTTTCCTCTTTTTATTATGCTAATCTTTCGAATCTGAGATTCTTTTCTGTTGTGAAAAATAAATCAGTTATTTTGAGATGCAAAACAGAGAACAGTTTTCTTCTGTTAGAAACATTTGATTTTTTTTCAGTAGTTTACATTTCTATTTCTTTTCTCTTTCGAAAGTGGGGTCTGGGGTTGTCAGGTAAAGGGGAGGGGGATTTGAATGTCTACTTATAGCGTTGAGAGGCTGAAGCCTGTGCCAACTCTACCAACTAGTTGGGTTTTTAACTTTCTAATTTTAAACACTAAAAGAACTGCAGTTTAGCTAATCAATGTCTTACGAATTGCAGTCTTCAATGTTTGCTCAATAAAATCATTTTGCAGCCGTTCAAAAAAAATGAATAGCAGTCTTTGTTGTTGCCATGCTATTGGAGATGTGAGTTCAAGAACGTTTTCTTGATATCCTGGAAATTTGAATTATTTTCTAAGGGAACACATGTAACTTAGTCAAGTTTTATGTTTTTATGTGATGCTCATGCTCACTTTTCATATTATTAGGGATTAAAACGGCTGGGTACATTAAAATATTTTTGTTACAAGAGCATTGGATTGTTGAAGTTTTTTCAAATATTATGTACAATATTGAAGTTAAAATTTGTAGTGATATGATCCCTGTTTTTCTATTTGCTTTGCAGCACTAGTTGATGCCATTAGGGAAGACCTTTCTGCACTCACACTTCTTGCTGAAGTCCTGTGCCTTTTAGATATGATTGTTAATTCATTTGCACAGATTATATCTACGAAGCCTGTTGATCGCTACACCAGACCTGAGTTTACAGGTAAATATTCTAGGGTATTTTACATCTTATATCTGCAATAGTTTTTTTTATATTTTGTAGGGAATATGCTTGTATTGACATCTTGTTTGGCAGAAAATGGTCCACTAGCAATTGACGCTGGGAGGCATCCTATCCTAGAGAGCATACACAATGATTTTGTGGTAAATAAGATGGCCATACAAATTTCTTTTCTTCAAATTTTTACTGATAATCTTCAGCTGCTCACTATTTCAATTGTTTGAGTGCAGGCTAACAATGTCTTTATTTCGGATGCGTCAAACCTGGTGATTGTCATAGGTCCAAACATGTAAGAAGGGTCCTCTCTGATGTTCTACCTAGAACTTACACAAACTTGTAGATGTCAGTTATCCATTGCAAAGGAAGACTTGTAGATGTCATTTCATGTTTGAAATGTGAGGCCATCTCACATATAATTGTCACTTGTTATATGACCAGCATGCACGAAGAGGTCTGTGGTGCCTGGGTCACATAGGCAAGAAGGATAAAAGAATTACATCCTTTTATTATATCGACAGGATAGACAAAGAATCAAAGAAGTACATTCTTTTATTTTATCAATTAGTCTTACATTTGCAAATGGAGCCATTTAAAGTTCTCAAGGGGAGCCTTAGAATTTTACACTTCTCTTGACCTCAACTTTCTTTCACTGAAGTAACTTACATGCTAGCGTCCCCTTCTAAGATCTAGGTTTTTTCTTTACTTTTTTCGAAGGGATTAAAATCTGGAAGGATAGCAAGACCTTTTGACAACATGTCACACTAGCATAACCTTAGTGGTGCTCCTACACAAATTCTCTTGAGAATCTTCTTGATATTATCGGTACAGTGAAGATGATTTATTAAAGGAAAATAATAAAAAAATAAAATTCAAAGAGATGAAGTGTCTGCAGATACGCATCTGTGGGTTATGCCATATTTATTGATTATGGGTTGGCTGTCATGGCATTCTGCTTTCCACAGGGTCTTGTTAAGTTTTACATTATATTTTTCGGTCTAAATTTATTGATTAATTGTCTGAAAATATAATTGTTTTGGCTGTGTTCCTTAGTCTAATTACATAAAACACAATTCTATCCAGGAGTGGGAAGAGCACTTATCTGCAACAGGTGTGCCTTATTGTCATTCTTGCTCAGATCGGCTGTTATGTTCCTGCACGTTTTGCAACTATCAGAGCGGTTGATCGAATATTTACAAGGATGGGAACAACTGATAGCCTTGAATCGAATTCTAGTACGGTATAAGCTTTACCTTTCACTGCCATAAAGAAAATGTCTTCCTTTTTAAGCAATGATATGTTGAACACATGTTAGAGGCTTCTTAGGTATGAAAATGTTGAAGTGGGTTTTGAAGGAACAATCTATTGGAATGTCATATCTGTTTTGTCCCCTTATCTGTGAGCATCAGCTAGTAGTTGACGATGTAAAGGAATTTGTAGGTGATGTATTTCCTTGAAACTCTCTAATTTCACTATTCTGTTGATGAATGATCTTTTTTCTTTTGCCTAATTTATAGTAATAAAAACTTCTGTAAGTAAAAGATTTCTCTAGAAAATTTCACTTTTATAGTTTTCTAAATAGATAGCAAAACGTGGTCCTTCTGTAGGAAAACTACTCATTTCAAGTTTAAGCTTTTGAGGAAATTGTAGTTTAAACAAAGTACGGAATCTTCTCAGTTCCCTCATGTAATTTAAACTGCTAGCTGAACATGCAGTCCCCACTACATATATACCGAGATATGGTATATATATGGTGCAGTTTGTCTGCTTAATTGACTTCGTTTGTTTCAAACAGGAAGAGTTCATCATGTTTCAGGTGTTACTGATTTTTCAAGTAGCATACCATTTGCATGGTATCATTACCAGTAGTTTATGGCGTTTAACTTTGTGGTCTGAGGTGCATATTATGTATCTATCTAGGGATGCGTTTATTCCCTTATTAATACTAGGTTTAATGTATAGTTTACTATTGTCCTGAATTTGTAAAAGCATTGTTATCTGCAGTTTATGACTGAGATGAAAGAGACAGCTTTCATTATGCAGAATGCTTCCCAAAGGTACGAAACTTGTTTATACTTTTCTATCTTCCACATCAGATTTTGATATATGTATTAATACGAGCATATTTCTATTTGAGGCAGGAGCCTCATTGTTATGGACGAACTCGGTAGAGCTACTTCTTCCTCAGATGGATTTGCAGTAGCATGGAGCTGCTGTGAGCATCTACTATCAATTAAAGCGTAAGTTATTTCATACTAAGCTTCTTTCATGGCTCTGGTTACCATTCGCCTTTTAAAAGCATCGATTGATGCAAGGAGTAACAGTTATTCACTTGACCGTAGATGTCTTTATATGAAACTATCTACATACATGCAATAGGATGCTCGCAAAGAAAAAGTACCACGACTCATGTTCTCCTAATAAATGGAAACAACCTGCTGCAGTTACTGTTGTTGTAACATTAACTCTAATGTTGCATATGAGATATCGAGTACTGTATTGAAGAATCATTACTTTGATTAAAGTTCTAATAGCCATTTAAAACGATTGGTCTTATAACCTAGAGATGGCCATAGCAAGTGGCATGACAGATCATAGTTTATGTTTGCACAGGTACATCATTTTCGCTACTCACATGGAGAATCTGTCAGAGCTAGCAACAATCTACCCCAGTGTAAAAACTCTTCACTTTGATGTAGACGTAAGGAACAACCATCTGGACTTTAAGGTAAGATATCTACACTTCTTCTCAAGGATCAAAATTACGCTTCTCTTTTCAACTTGTTTTCTAACTGATTTCATAAACCTAGTTCCAACTGAAAGACGGACAAAGGCACGTAGCACACTACGGTCTTTTGCTGGCGGAAGTGGCAGGTTTACCCAGTTCAGTAGTTGAAACAGCTAAAAAAATCACATCACGAATTACTGCCAAGGTAATGTGTGCATTCTCATTTCACCTGCTTAATTCGAGATTCACCCAAGACAAAGAACAAGCACAGCGGCTAATGAAACTTTTCCCCCTTACCATGTCCAGGAAGCAAAGCGAATGGAAGTAAACTACGCGCAGTCCAGTGACATTCTAAAGGCTTACCATGTTGCCCAGAAATTAATATGTTTAAAGTACTCCAACCAGGATGAAGATTCGATCCGCTGTGCACTACAGAATCTTAAAGATCTATGTAATGAAGGACTCTAGAGCCTTTGAAACGTGCAGGTCTTTTGCTTCCCGCTGCGCAGTGCATATTGTCCTCTAGTTGATGTTTGTAGTATAAGTTGTGTAAATCTTCCGAGAAGATATAATCCATCAGTATGCGTCTAAAACTAAGACTTGGAATAATTTTACAGGATTTTTCCTAATAGAGACTGGATCCATTTTTATGATTAACTTACCTTACATTCATGTTGGAATGGCAGTGGGCCAGATGTAAGTTGCAAATCGCGGATTATCGGCCGTTATTGGCGGTTTTAACTGCGGATTTGCGGTTCTGGTTTTTTTTTGTGCATCTTTTAGCTCCACGGTTACGGATAACGAATAGTGTATTTGCACCGCAGATACTCGCCATCCGTCAATCCATGTGATAAATTTATAAAATAGGCCCATATATTTATAAAATATGTTTGGACTTTGGATATTTAGATAATTAAGTCTTTTAACAAGTTGGATTTGTGGTTATTTAAATGGACTAAACTCTGTCCGTGGTCCCTTAAGTTATATCTTTGTGCTATCTAGGTCCCGTTTTAAGATTTTGTATCACTTTCGTCCCATAAGTTACATTTTTGTTCTATTTAGATCCCATCGTCACTTTTTCTGTTAAAGTCATTCTTTGATCAAGGATATTTATGTAAATGATAATTGTTAATATCCAAATTAACATAATTTATTTACAAATCTACAAAAACCCCAACTTTGTAAATTTCTACAAACCCACCCATCTTTAATCTTAATGTTAGCCAATTGAGCACGTCACCATTGAACCTTGCCGCCACCGCACTCCCTGGCCTCGTCCACGGAATACAGACGGGCCAGATCTGGTGCTGCCTTCGTCAAACATCCGTCGTGGACGAGGCCCGACAAGGGCATTGTGGGCCAAGGTCGGTGACATGAGATTGGTCGACGCGAACGGTTGGCGGCGTCGGGCGATGTCGATCTTGGCGGGGAAAGGTGTCTGATGCTCAGACGACGTTCGATCTGGACGACGAGTTCAACGTTCGATTTGGATGATGAGGTCATGGACGAAGGCTCGATACGAGGGTGACAGCGGCACGGTTTGAGGGCGGCGTCGGCAGCAAGTGGCGGCGGTGGTGCTGTTGGAGGTGAGGGAAGACGGAGGTAGTAGGTTGGGTTAAGGGGTGGGTAGATTTGTAAACTTCTAATAAAGTTAGGGCTATTTTGTAGATTCTTAAAAGAAGCTGATTATAGTATATATTAAAAATAGAAATTTACATAATTACCCTGACCTAAACAGTGTTTTTAACGGAAAATGCAATGGGAGGATCTGAATAGGACAACATTGTAACTTAAGGGATGAAAGTGATACAAAATCTTAAAACATGACTCAAATAGGACAACAATGTAACTTAAGGGACAACTCACGGAGTTTACTCTATTTAAATGTTGTTATTGTGCGCGGATATCCGCAGTTTGCAGTTGCGAATTTAAACTTATAACCGTAAATGGTATAACCGCAATCTGCTGATACGAAAAAAACCTCGGATTACTGATTGCACTTTTAAGGGTACCACCGTTGTCATGCCTACATTCACGCAATGTTCTAATACTGTTTCAGACGGATCCGTGGTTTCAGATTTATGTATGTATACTTAAATAACAGGCAACGTTCAGCATACTTGAAACATAATTGAGAAAGTTTAACCAAATTGTTCATAAGATCGAACACAAAGTCAAACCAAACTGGCATCATGTCTACACAAGTTTAAAATTAGCTCAAAAAGATAGGGCATGGGCTGCACGGTAAAAAGAGACTGGGATTTCTATTGAGAGTAACAAAGTCTCGAATTCAAAGAGTACATCAAATAACACAGCCACCTCTTGTGCACGCAGGACGGGATTACTAAACACAAACAATTGGAAAACGCTCTAATATTCATGAAGAAAAACGGATGTCAAAGAGAGCTTCCATTTGCATCTGCTGTTGCCAATACACCTCTTTCTTAAACTCAACAAGCTTACACTAAAATCCGCACAAAAAGCTTCAAAGATTGAAATGAAAATTGAAACAAAACCAAAACAAGCGCGCAATTGTGAAACGTAGAATGAGGCTTCCAGAAATCATCGATAGCGGCGGAGCGAAAGTGTGTTGTTCCTCTTCCAGGTTGCCCTGCGAGATGGCCGGTTCTTGTGGTGTAAGTGCCCCTTTCCATGTAATCCTCTGTTTTTCTTCCCAGCGGATGTCAGGCCTCGCAGCTCTCTATGCTTGTGGACAGGGTTGCATATCCAGTTTATTCTGGGATCATTACGAACAGCATTGTGGGCAACATCAACCAAAATTATCTCAAAGTACTTGTAAGTTGAGTCCTGCAAAAGAAAATCCATAAAGATGACAAAGACTTGCACATAAAAAAATCATGACTGTATACAAGGAAAAAGAGCATAAAGATCAGCTGAGAAACCTCGTTAATCCAGTAAGAATTGAGCACCCTAAGACCACCCAGTTTTCGGCCAGCACGCTCCTCTGCTACTGACCTCTTGCTGCGTTGGAACTTTAGCTGGGTTACACCCTGGTTTGTGGGCTTACCATACACGATACCTTTAGGAACAGGCCTCTTTCTCCCACCCCGTCTAACACGTACACGGTAAACAACATAACCCTAGAAGGGTTAGGGTAAGAATCATCATATCTGACTGATGAAAGGAAATGACAGAAAGGAGCAAGTAAACAGACTCAAACTTCAAGAAGGATCATCCAAGAATAAAATGACGAAAACATCATCCCTCTTGGATTAAAAAAAAATTATCACTACACAATCTAGATTAAAAATATTAACAATAATACAATCTGCACTCAGATCAGCAATAAATTATTATAGCTAATACCAAAGGCATCAGGCAGCAACACATCAAGCACATGAGCAATTGCCAGCCACAGGTACACGGAACCAAACACCCAGATGCCCTTTAATGTATCACCCGAGACTGAATTTAGCTATTCCATCAAGAAATAACCCAAGCGCAGAGTCAGCCAAGAATGAGCTTACTTTTGCTAGCTTGACATGCAATCAATCATAAAGCCACTATCATGTTGCTGTCAAGCGAGCAAGATCATATTACTATTTATATATCAGGATCTACAGAAAGACCACCTTCTAGTAATCAAGAAGAAGACCATTACATCTCATAATATCAACACCAAGTTCCAGGAACCTGAACTTGATAGGATGTTAGAATTGGCTGGCAATAAAGTGATGTTAAGCATCATCACTGCCCTGACACAATGAAAAGAAACAGCTACATTATGAAAGGGGCGTTGATGTATCGATCTAGACAAAAGTGAGCTCAAAATGAACAAGCCCACTTGGTCAGATGATCGGATCTTCAGATTTTAATATAGCTAGCTGGAACTCCACACCCAATCAACAGAGTGAAAATAAGGTGCTTTTCAGCCAGCAAAATCTAATAATCCTACGTAGCTACAATTAATATCCCGGATCGAGACAGAAGCAAGATTCAAAAAACGAACCCTGCTCGGTATTATGAGCGACAATCTACTGTTGCTGGTCTCAAGAAGCGTCGAATCACAATGAACCAGGGCGCCGGTTAACCAGCAAATAGAGAAAACTAAGGTAAACAACTAACGCTTCAGAACAAAGCAAAAGTAGTCAGCATAGAGCAACAAATACCTGCTTGGCCTTGTAACCCAAGCGACGAGCCTTGTCAGGACGAGTAGGCCTCGTGAGCCGAACGATAGACGGGTGCTGGCGGTACTCCCAGCACCTAACCCTCTGCAAGAACCTCATTACGTCGGACTGCTTCTTCCTCCATAGCTCCGAAACGTACTTGTATGCTCCTGAGGTAAATCATTACAGAAACTTCGGTAAAGCAAAAGCAAGACTCATACATTGCGAAAATTTTGAACTTTTGGATCCTATTAAGGTCCAAGAGAATGAATTTGACAAAGAGATAAATGAAAGCTGAAAACGAAATACCCATTGGTCAGTGGAGCAGTGGCCGGGCGGTGCCTCTTTCGGGATAGCGTCTTCAGAGGGATGGAGGAGGTTAGGGTTTGTGGGGTGCTGTTATATGAATCGCGTGAGAGAGCTGGGCCGGGAGCGAGCTTTTGCAGGCTTGAAAAATGGTCTCGGCCCATTTTCAATATTCAAGCAAATCACGTTTTTGAAATTTTATTGTTTGCATTTTGAACATAGCATAATTTGGACTTCTAATCCAATATTAGAAAAAACAAATTACGTGATTTTGATGGAAATTGAATTACTCTCTTTACCCCCAACGAATTGATAGGTTAGGGTTTGAAAATTAAGGTGGGTCATTATCAAAAAACAAAAAAGGATGGGTAACAAGATTTGTTATGTTAGGGGAAATTGATGTTATTTTAATAACTTAGGTTTTTTTTCGAAAGGCAAAGACAGATTTTAATTAAAAAAAATAGAGGTATAATCTTACTCTGAGTGTGAGTAAGATCATACACTGATACAGAGAACATCAAAAGCGAACTTACAGAAGCATGAGCATAATTACAGAGACAAGATACATGAAGAGAAGGAAGCCGAGTGAGCAGAATTATATAGCAAAAAATGAGGCAAAATCAGCCGCTTCTTACTGCCTCAAGAGGGTTTAGAAGTCAATCGATCCATGAGATCCTTTCCAACGATTCGAGATCCAAATGAATGAAGGCATTTGAACCGAAGAAATCCACGAACCATGAGTTTAGAGATTGTCTGAAATTATAGCATCATTTCAGCATCTCCATATAACATATTAACTTCTCTAAGGGAAACCCATTAATTTCTCTAAGATAACATAAAATGAAAATGTTATTTATCTTTCAGAGCTAGAGGTAGAATTTTTCAATGCCCAATCATGCCCACAAAGATTGCACCTTTTGTTTTTGTTGTTTCACAATATTTAATCTATGATTTATTTTTATGAATTTTTAAACATATAAAGTTAAATGATTCTATGTTTCTCTTAATTTGAACTCTAAATTTTCTAGATGTAGTTTTTTCCACTCTTTATCATAGTGAAATTTTAAGTCAAACGCTATAGCTCGAAATATTAAAGTCAAATACAACAATCTTTGTGGGACAAACACTTCAACTTAAAACATTAAAGTCAAACACAACAATCTTTTGTGGAACAGATGGAATATTTAGGAAGAGTATGGACTTTCAGACGTTAGCGTGAAAAAAACAATAGAGATAAACTGTAGAAAAAGTTTCAGATTAAAATGTTGGAATTATAATTGGATGAAAAGAACAAAGTAGCAAGAATTATGAGACAGGTACATTCAAGTCTGAATTATTGCTTTTGGTGAATGAGAATTACCAACTTAGAAGAGTTGAAGTCTCCAACTCGGAGAATTCGAAGGTTCCTTGAAGGAGACAATTAACAGGAGGTTCACATGAATCATAGCCACTGTCCCTAAACATACATTTAAATTGGACAGAAGCCCTAAGGGACTCACAGCATCTCAATGCACATAAGTTACCTGAACACCCAATATCTACAAAGCCACACAAAAGGATTCCCCAACAAGCTAAGCTAAACGCATCACTAGTCCTACACATTTAGCATATCTCTGTCTCAAACTTCAGGTTGATCCCCATGCTGAATAGCTCCTGGCTTAAAAGTTTGGCCCCATACGGCACTCGAACTTTAACAACATCATCAGCAGTCTCACAGAACCGGCAGTATGGACCTCGGACCCTTCGTCCTCCAACCACTGACCTCTGGATGACATTGGCGACGTTTTCGCACCTTCTGCAGATATGCATCTCTGATGAGTCACTGAGTGTTAGCAGCCGCTCATGCAGGTTGGCAGAGGCACCATGGGCAATCAGGCAATCTCGCTCCATCTCACCAAACTTGATTCCACCGAATCTCTTCCTGTCTGCAACAGGCTGTCTGGTCAGTGGATGAACAGGCCCAGTGTTTCGGAACTTGACCTTGTCTTCAGACATGTGGATCAGACGCTGGTAGAACGTCGGGCCCATAAATATCAAAGATTTTACCATTTCACCAGTCCGCCCGTTGTAGACTCTTTCACTGCCCCATTTCTGGTAACCAGCCCTGAAATACATTCAACAATAAACGAAATGGAAGCATGATTCAAATTATCATGGTACAGTAAGTAAACGCTTTAACAGAAAGAGTAAAAGCTGCATTGTGTTACCTGTGCAGTTGATTCGTGATGGCTTCAACAGAAAGAGTCGAGAAAGGAGTTGCATTCTTCAGCTGTCCACCATTATGGCAAGCGATCCCTTTACCCAATGCAGCTTCTAGGAGTTGACCGGGAGTTTGTCTGGAAGGAAATGCATGTGGGTTGATCACTATATCAGGAACTATTCCTTCTTGTGTAAAGGGGAAATTCTCCTGAAACTCCAGATAACCTAGGACCCCTTTTTGCCCATGCATGCTCGAAAACTTGTCACCAAGAGAAGGAGACCGAACCTGAAACATGATACAGATTACTTCAGAATGGAAAAAGAAAAATGCCAAAGATGCAACAATAAGTTGTTGGTCTGACACAAGGCTACTGCCCTGGGCTTGGAGCTAAATAAGCTCTTTGAGGCATTTTGCAGTTGTCCCCAGTATTCTCACATCTACTTCCAAAACAAGACAGTATTCCAAAAATGTGCTTTAAAGGAAACTCAAATGCATCATGAGGTCAATTCTTGCCAAATTAGCTGTTTTTTTAATGAAATTATGCACGTTACATTTACCTGCCTTAGTGATACCACAGCAAAATTCTTCCCATCATCATTGGATGAGAGCACAACTTTTTGAACCATGCCCCTCTCAGTGTGCTTTAGCTTAACGCTATGATCAGCTCCAGAGTCTGCACACTTCCCAATGACAATGTCACCGCTTTGCAAATTAGCCCCCACAAACGGAAAACCATCATCATCAAGACTATCAACACGACCAATCTTGCTCTGCATTTTGCCAAATTTCACACACTCTTCAGGCTTCCGTCTTTTCTCTTGAACTTCTTTGCTGTCAACTTCTGCCTTGTAACTTCTGACATGTTCTGTCCGGAACATGCCCCGCTCCAGTGAAGCCCTATTCATAACAAGGGAATCTTCTTGGTTGTACCCAAGATGCACATTTACTGCAACAATCGCGTTCTGCCCGTTGTATAGCTCTGGCTTCGGAAGTACTTTATACTGACCAAGAGGATATCCGGACTTCCCAAGGCAACCGGAAGTCATTGTCCTTAAGAGTGGTTTCTGAGGATAATACATCTGATGTGACAGTGTATCCACTCGAATGTTGGGATTGGTCGACGAAAACCCAATTGCCTGTTGTGAGTGCTTCTGAGATTGGTAGAGGACCCTCCTTGCATGGTCATGATTGGCAAATGGGATTATTCCACAGCTTAATCCCAACAGAAACGACAGATCCAGCTCACAATGACTGTAACCGACTGGTTGCTTCACTTCAGCTTCTGAAATCAAGTATTTTATACCCCAGGCAATTTTACAGTCCTCTTCTTCTTCAGTCCCAACAAGCTCAATGATCCCTTTGTCTAAGAGGGACTGAAAAGTGTAATTATCATCTTTAAATGACTGTATCTTGCCTAGGTTTTGAACAACCAAGAGGGGACGCAACATCCTTCCAGCATCAGAAAATATTCTGACTTCTCTATCTCGCTTGTCTGCTTTAATTTCCACCTAGAACATTAAAAAGATAGAATCAGAAAACTGGCAAGTCACAATGACAACAAATGAACCCCATAGTACTCGCCCAACAAGAATAATGAATATCAATGGTCTAAAAAAAACAAAGAAAAGAAAAGAATTAAAGCACTGTACATTTAAAGAAATGCTCCCTAAGACCATCATCTTTTACTGTCATATTGCTCCTATAGCTTCAGTCCCTCAATTCGTAATGTGAAGTTCATATTATCAATTAAAGAATAAAACCTGTCTATCAAAAAAAAAACAAGAATAAAACCTGAGAGCATATAAATTCATGCTAAAGTGATATGCGTCAAACATTTTAAGAAAATTATATTTACAAGTGAGAAAAGGAAACAGGAAAAGTGATTAAGTTTTATGTCAAATGCCCTTCGACCCTTCAGAACACAGCCCTTTCATGATCAAATATTAAGACACAATTTTCCAGAATATGACCACGATATTTTTTACCTAACTGCATGGAAACATATAATGAATCTAGAGAGTGAAGAGAAATCACTCTAGAGAGTGAAGAGAAATCACCTGATGCGGCAGTTCTTTCCAGATTCGACATATAATGAATCTAGAGAGTGAAGAGAAATCACCTGATGCGGCAGTTCTTTCCTCCTACGCAATCTCCTTAGAGCTTCTGCAAACGAAGTGCAGTCTTTGCAAGTGCCAACCCATTCCCCATTGAGAAATACTTTATCTTTCCCACACAGTGAAGTAGAAGTGTCATCTACAACTTCCTCCATGCCGCAATCAATTAACTTTTCAAGCTGAAGTTCCATAATACTTGTACTCACAAGTGCTGTGGTGGCCAAATTTTTCACTAGCCCACAGTTTTCACCATCTGGTGTTGAAAGGAAACAAACTCTGCCCCAGTGAGAAGGGTGGCTGCAATATAATACACAATAAAAACAAATCAGCAGGCCCCAGAGAAATTGTCCAAGCTTCCTAAGGAACAAATGCCAAAGCATAAAAGTCTCTTACATGCTAAGATGCGAAAGCTAATTCTGTCCATGTGAGCGATATTATTCAGAAACTTAGGTAATCAAGAAAATGACTGAAACGGATTGAATAATTTTACTAATGTAGTACAGAAGTGCGAAAGCCTAACATATCCACAGAAGAATCTAAAAAGGTCCATGAACAAAAAGCAACTTGTCCAAAACAACTTACGGATATCTCGCATCTCCAACCTTCCCAGTATACTGCACCTGCTGACGTGTTCTCCTCAAATCTACCATGGTCTGCAGTGCATTTGCCCGCCCAAGATTAGCAACTACACCCGAAATCCTTTCCATCCTCTTGAAAGGATGACACCACGCTCCTGTCGAAAATGCTCTAGATAGCCCATTTGTGATTATAGAAGCATCGAGATAATGCTCAATAGGTCGGACTGAACGATCAGCATATAAATCTCGTTGCAATGCCTTTGCCATGCGTCTCCTTGCATGTCCAATGTGAACCTTCAACTCTCGATCTATCAGCTCCCCAGCCAATTCCAGCCTTTTGTTTCTAAAACTATCTCTATTATCACATTTACGATGACCATTCAGTGCCAGAAGAAGACATTTCACCAAGTAACCAAGAAAACGGGCCTTCTGCTTCAAGCCAGGTAAACTAGGAAACAGGTAATTTTTTATGCAATCCTCAACACTTTCAGATGGGGGAAATCTAGTATCCTTCAATAATTTCCCAGCATATGCCAAAGCATTGTTTCCTTTGCGAAAGCCTTCACATTTGTCATCCGCATCATGGATTGAAGCGAAAAATATGTTGTTGACAGAAGCAGCATCATCCCTTCCATAGTCGATGAGATTAACAACTTCTCTATCAGAAGACACACCAAGTGCAAAGAACAAGATCCAGAGTGGCACCTCTGTTGACAGGAAATAAACCGTCAACACCTTCTCACCACCCTTGATTTCTTCAAATTTTGAACTCTCAGTGAGTCTAATAATCAATCTGTTCCTTTTCACCTCTGATTTATACGCAACTGTCCAGTCCTGGGAGTTTGAAATCCAAAGTCTTTTCAGACAAATCTGTTCTTGGGCTATGAATATCTGCAGCAAACAAATAACAAAGAAACTAAATACTTAAACTTACAACAAACTGTTAAAATTAAGTTCATCCAGTAGTTGACAAAGGAAAGAAAAGGCAGCAGTTTGTTTACATTCTAGAAATACCCAGCAACATTAGCCAAACAGACAAGCAAGAAAGTGTTAAGACCTAACACAAAGAAAAAGTTGCAAAATTCAGAAAGTTTGAGTTTTTCATAACTGCCATAGAAACTTGATCCATCCTTATGAAAGAAAAAAAAGGTCTCACATTCCTGAGAAAAAACAAGGCAGCTTTCCAAAAAAAAATCTTGAAATTCAGAGCAGAGAACAGACGAAAAACAAACAGTAGAAATCAGAAATGTTTTATATAGGCTCTAATACACACATCCACTTAATGTGCATTACCATTACAATCACAAAAGTCTTGATAACTTAGACCTATATTACATAATCAAAGTTCACGACAATATACACCATTAATATACCAGAGGCTAGCCAAACAATGCCTTCAGCAAATCCCATTCCATGCTACCCCACTGATGGAAGAATCATAAATTTTTCTCTGATTACAAATACAGGAGAAAAACAGAGCAAGAAAATGAGAAATACTTTTAAGTCTACCCATAGTTAAAAGAAAATTATGGCTTTAATGCTGACCTTTTCTGCACCTTTGACTATAAAATAGCCACCATGGTCAAAATCACAATCCAACTTTTCAGATTCACTCATCCAGCAAAGGTCTGACCTCACCATCACAGGAATCTTACCAATCATCATGCTCTTTCTATCATCCTCATGAACACACTCATGCTCAACATACTGTTCTTTTCCAGTTTTGAACTTGTCACTTCTAGTTAGCTTTTTCGTGTATACCTAAGAGATCAACAAGTATGCATCAGTGATAGAAGAACATTTTGGCTAGGATAATCATTCTATCAGAAATCCAATGATAATATCAGTTTAGAGAACATAAAATGATAAACGATACACTGGAGTTATTGCATGGGGGGAAATCTGTAGATATTAACATGTGTCTACCGTTAGATGATGTTCATTACCTGAAGATGAACATCCACATTCATCTTTGCTGCATACGTCATATTCTGAAGCCGAGCATGGCGGGGAAGCAGAACTTGCTCGTCCCCACTGCCAGCCCAAAACTTTGGGCGATCAAGTGATACCTTCCCAAATCTAACACTGGCATATCGCCACTCACTTTCACCTTTTTTTGCTGGATCAAACCCAGGATCCACTGTCAGCTCGCCGAAAGAATCAAACGCTTTCTGCAGACCATGACTGATGAAATCATTGAAGGAGTTCAGCTGGTGACTAATGAGACCGCGCTCCTTAAAGAATGACATGGACGCTTTTTCAACGAAACTTTTCAGAATATCTTCCCCGATATCGTTGATATAGGGGGGGTCTTCAAGTTCATCGTCATCAATAAACAGACCACCCTCATCGAAAAGCTCTTCAACCATAGCACTCACGTCTTTGTCTTCCTTCCCACCAGGTGATGGCCCCATTTTGTAAAATCTGAGGAAGATGGAGAAAGAAAAAGTTCAAATACACAAAAATAACCTAGAAAAATCCTTCGTACAGAGAGATAAAAACTAACGGAAGAATCTATAATACAGATAATTTCTTGTTATCTCGATCATGCAAGCAGATATTCTCACTCGTGATCCTCAGAATCAGCTAACAGAAACAAAGGGCTTTCCCGGAGAAAATCCACATAGGTAAAAGCGTATAGAGATGAAGATAAGACACGTCTTCTAGGCCGAGATTGTTCAGCAACCTTCAATACACCCTACCCGCACAGACATAGACTCTATCAAAAAGTCAAGGAACAAACTTTAAAGGCAAAACGAAGATGAGAATGCAAGACGAATGCGGTTGTGTAATGTAACAGAAGAAAAGTGCGATCACATTGCAAAATACATGGAGAATAGCAGAACATGACAGACGGAGCTTACAGAGCTGAGCAAGATACTAAAACCCTAAACCCGTGACTGTGAGAAGATGGGCTTCGCTTATACCCTCTGCTTCAAAATGGCAGAGGAAGTAATCGACCTATCAATTTCTCTGTGTAGTGCAGTGTAGTAGTGTCTGCCTCTGTGTGTTTTCGGATGAAGACGACGCTTTGATTGTCCGGCTCCCTTGAAAATTGAAACGAGACTCACTCGACTTGGTGGAGGAGCAGGAGGTCAGTGTGAATCAATTAACACAGTAACATGCTATTTGGTTGTACTTAAGCCGGGATTAGTGCCAAAGTAGGCCTAAAACTTTTAAAGTTTTCACAAACTAAGCCTCTAACTTAGGATTTTTGCAAAGAAGTCCTAAAACGTTTTAGTTTTGGTTTTAGGCCTGAAAAAAAAATATTCCAAGAAGATCCTTTTCCTTAAACTTTCGAACTTCTGTCACTTTTATCTCAAAATTTTAAAAATGTTCTTCTACCCAAAGAAGATAGAATTTGCTAAAATTCTTCATTTTTTCCCGCTTTTAGGTTTCAAGGTTACTTCTAAAGGTTTTGGTAATTATCATCCAGGACGCGTTTTTTTTCGGTAAGACCTAGTGAGAGGCAGTAAGAGGGAGTAAAAAGTTCGTTGACATATAATATTAAAACCTTGAAACTAAAATTGTTCCTTAATGACCGAAATATTTAAAAATTTGGCAAAATCTACTTCTAAAAGATTTGAAGAAAAGGAATTTAAATGAAAATGAAAAGTGAAAAATACTTAAGGCTTAATCATTCGAGACATTGAAAAAAGTTTGGGAAACTGGTATATTCCAAGAATTAATAAGTTTGAAGTCTACTGAAAAAGAACTTTTGAGCTTAGAACTTCATATGTCATTAAAACAGTAGAAAGAACTATTCCAATAATGGAAGAAGATCATAAGTTTGAGCTATTGTCCAAATATATGATAGAAGATCATTTGGAATATCATTACAATTATCTGCATGTTGGATTGTTTCAAATTGCTTTAAAAACACTAACTAGGAATGGATTAAACACCTCTGTTATTATTGCTTTGAGAGATCAACGGCATAACAAGTTTATTGATCCCTGTTAGGAATGGTAGAATCTAGTCTTTGTGATAGACCTATATATTTCAACTGTCATCCTAATTTTACAGTATCCTTAAAAGATCCACATATCATGAAAGTCTTAACTGCAAATATCCTCACTTCAGGATTTGATATGTTAGAAAGATCTTAGAATTTAGCCCTTGTATATAGAATTTATTACAAGGTGATGACAACTCAAATAGAGTCGAAGGCTCTAGAATTTGGTACAAAGGGTGAAACTCTTTTAATACAAGCAAATGCTGAGAAAACTAATGTTGTTCTTCCAAAGCCCATAAAATGGAGTGATATCCGTTTACCTGAAAGATGGGTGATGCATAATGAAAAATCAGTTAAGCCTTTAAGAACAACAGAAGTAGAAAGGATAATAGAATTTGAAAACGGAGAAGTTGAGATAAAATTTGGAAAAAACGGAATAACTAGAATGATTAACTTATCATAAAAACCTCATAGAGTTTCAACAATGGCATCATGTTCATATGTGCCAGAAACAGAATATGAAAAATCTATTGGTGGGGTAAGACAATCGGTAGAACAGGTTTTCCACTCAGTTTATAAAATGGATCTCATTAAAATTGAAGAGGGAAAATCATCCAAATCAGTTGAGGATGATAAAATTAGTTTTTCACATTTTGAAATAAATATGCTGAGAGAACCATTTAAAAACAAAATGGCTAGCAGATAATTATACCCAAGAGGAGAGAGGAAAAATACAAAAACTGTGGTATAAAAGGATCAGACAAGTCAGAACCAATCTAAAATTCTTTGAATGGTTTGTTTCAACCTTAGTTTTAAATAAATAAATAACTCCAGTTGCACTAGAAGAAAGATGGATTACATACAAAGTTAATGAAGGTGAAGAGATAAAAGAAGTAACTACTTCACACCCTCCATCTAAGACAATTGTCTTGGGAGAACAAGCAATTGCCTCACCATTTAAAACTACTAGTAAAGAAACGGGTAAACTTTAATTTTAGTCCCTTACCTTTCCGGTTTGTCCTACTCGGGTCCCATTTTAAGAATTTGCATCATCTGAGTCCTTTAGCTTTGATTTTTGTCCCAATTAGGTCATACTGTTAATTTTTCTGTTAAGTCATACGTTAAATTAATTCTTTTACCAAAATGCCCATTTTTAACTAACCCCTGATTTAATGAAATTTTGACAAAATAGTCCTTACTTTCTCTCTTTACTCCATCTATTCATCATCTCTTCATCTCCCTCCCCAATCAAATTTTTTGGATACCAGCTCCCAGATCTGCCTCCGAGCAACGATCGGGAGATAAGATCAAGCGCCCGCTTGTCGGAGTCGAGCGATTGGGCCCGCGGCGACACGAACCCGAAATCTCTTCATCTCTCTCCCATCTTGATCTGCCGGCTTCATGACCAAAAATCACCATCCTTTTAAAATAGGAGAAAAGGAAGGCTATGAGGATGCTTCTTTCTTCTTCTTTGAAGATCGATGTGCTG
This sequence comes from Stellera chamaejasme, assembly GCA_024586325.1. Taxonomy (NCBI): domain Eukaryota; kingdom Viridiplantae; phylum Streptophyta; class Magnoliopsida; order Malvales; family Thymelaeaceae; genus Stellera; species Stellera chamaejasme. The sequence continues at coordinate 1,751,382 of CM044982.1, read as the reverse complement.
CACCTATTTTTGGGGCGGAAGACAATCGAGGAGAGAGAGAGAGATGGAGGATCGCGAATCGAGGAGAGTGGAAGGGATTTCTTCTTCTTCTTCTTCGAGATTTTCCATCGAAGAGGCTGGTTATTAGCGAGGGTTGAAAACAGAGCAAAGAGATGGAGGATTTGACCAGTGGCTTGAACTTGGGCGAATCAACAACACGGGCTGGTGAAATTTCTGCTGGTTGGCTAGCCCGATCCTCGGCCAAGTCCCGATTCCACCCTCGTCGAGCCTTAATCAATCTTCCCAACGCCTCGGATCCTCTCCTGTCCGACGCATTGATTGCCGTCGTTACCACCGCCGTGGAACTCCGCCGAGAGACGAGGTTGGTTCTCTGTGCGTCGAAAAGACGAAAGGAGACGAGGAGGCTGAAAGGTTGAACGAAGATGGTGCGGCGGGAGTTGGGAAGGTCGTCAAGCGCCTCTGCGGTGGTGGAGTCAATCGAGGAGGAACAATACAGATCGCCGGATGAACGATTCAGGCGCGGTAACCTAGGGGGTCGGTTGATTACTATGGATTTCGGCGACTTGAAATTGAAGAGAGATAATGGCATCCGAGTTCGCGAATGGAATGCGCCGGTTTTAGGGGGACGGGTTGGTGGCGGTTGGAGGAGAAAATTGAAGGAGTTGGGTGATGGGTTGATGGTTGTCGCTTGCAATGTGAAAGTCTAGGGTATAAATAAAAGATTGGAGATAAAATGAGGTAAATTAATGAAACAATAACTAAAGGTAAGGGACTTGGATGACACAAATTCTTAAAATGGGACCTGAGTAGGACAAACCGGAAAGCTAAGGGACTAAAATTAGAGTTTACCCGTAAAGAAACTAGTTCTAAGCAAGTAGAGACAAAAGATCTTTAATCTTTTATTGAACAGAATAATTACATAAATCTTTACCTACAACCGTTAGGAAAACAAATGTGTAGAATTGAAGAAAATAAGAAGACAGAACAAAAGTATACTACTTCTAAACCTCATATTCATCTTTCATCTAAAATTCCAACTTACAGATTAGGAAGAAGAAATGATGAGGTTTCTGAACGAGTAAAAGAATTAGCATAACAAGTAGGGAAACTTACTATAGTAAGCAGAAAAATCTCCAAATTAATGTTATTAAATAAAAAAACTTTCAGAAAAGAAAACCAATTCTCTCTAGAGACCCCTCAAATTAATAAAATTAAAATGGAAATATGAGGTCTTTCAAGAGTATGGAATGTCTTACATCCATACACAAGTAAACCATCTCCGGTTGATATTTGGCAAAATATTTTTGGTCGCCTGATTCGTTTGTCACCTATAGAGGAGATGAAATGAGAGAATGGAATATTGATAGTCTTTCATAATATCAAATATCCAAGATCATTCATCATATGATAATGTATGGGATAGCGGTTAAAAGTGTGTTTACTAATACATCAGATGCACAAGTAGCAGAAATGATAATTTTTGAATTTTCAGGACAATTAAGAAATTTGTGGGATAAGTGCATGACAGGACAGACAAGACATGAAATGAGAAATGCTAAAAAAATAACAATGGTAAAAGGTAATGAAACCTTAGTATCATCAGAATTTGATGTTGTTAATACATCAATATCAACAATTTACTTACATTAATATCATAATTAAATATGATCCAAATAAATGCTATAACAGAAGAGGATGAGAGAATTCTGTAAATAGCAAGAAATATAGAAGATCCAGATACAAGAAAAGAAACTCCTTTAAAGTATTTAGAAAAAAATAAATAGTCAAGAACACGATGGCCCAAAGTGGCAAAAGAAGAAGACAGATTGGAAAGAAATAAATAAACCCCAGATTTATAGCTTTAATGAAATATTAAAAAGAGTTGGTCAAGCATAGATAAGTTATAGAGAACCTACGGTCAAAGAATTAAAAACTTTGTTTCATCAAGTCAGAGATGAAGTGAAAGATCTCAGAAGAAGAATTCAAATTTTAGAATTACAAGGAATGAAAAAACATTGTCAAGAAGATGAAAATGTTATCAAAGACTTAAATGATTTGAAAAACAAAAGAAAAAAGATAAGGGGATAATGCTTAAAGAATGAGAAGCAGTTATCGAACTACCTCCTCAGAATAAACAACTTCAAATAAATTAGATTGAGTACATTCCTAATATAAGGTACACAAGTTTAATTACCTTAATGGTAGAGAAACAATTTGAAATCACAATTGTCATACTGATTGATTCAGGGGCAGACAGAAATGTAATTAAAGAATGATTAATTCCTTAAAAATACTTAGAAAAAACTTTTGGGCACATAATGGCAGCAAACAAACAAATAATGCCTATGAGATTTAAGTTAACTCATGTTAATGTTTGCAATGAGAAAATTTGTATCTCACAACATTTTACAGTGTTTGCCTAAATGAAACAATATGTGATTCTATAAACACCATTTCTTAGTGCTATAACACCTTAAAAAGTTGACAGAAATGACCTAATTACTAAGAAATTTGGAAGAAAGATAATTTTTAAGTTTGCTAAACCTCCCAGGACCAGCTTACTTGAAGAACTTACTGCTAATATGAATAATAAGCATGAGACATTTATGAGTCTTCAAGAGGATATTAGACACAAAAGTGTCGAGGGAAAAATAAAAACTCAGGAATTACATAAGCAGATTCAGACTTTCAAAGAAGTTCTGAATAATAAGATTTGTGCAGATATTTTCAATACATTTTAGGAAAGGAAAAAACACATTGTTAATCTACCTTGCGAGGTAGAATTTGAAGAGAAAAATATATCTACCAGATCAAGAGTTATTCAAATGAATGAAGAATTAACAGCTCATTGTAAAAAAGAGATACAGGATCTTATGGATAAAGGATTAATAAGGAAAAATTCATCACCATGGAGTTGCTCGGCCTTTTATGTTAATAAAAATGCTGAGATAGAAAGAGGAGTTGCAAGGTTAGTAATTAATTACAAACCTTTGAACAAATTACTAAAATGGATTAGGTATCCAATACCTAATAACAAAGATCTTTTGTCAAGATTATACAAAACTACTGTATTTTTGAAATTTGACATGAAGTCAGGATATTGACATATTCAAATTGCAGAAAATGATAAATATAAAACAGGATTCAATGTTCCATTTGGACATTATGAATGGAATGTAATGTCATTTGGTCTCAAGAATGCACCGTCAGAATTTCAAAGGATTGTGATTGAAATCTTTAATCCTTATAGTTCTTTCACTATTGTTTATATTTATGATGTGTTAGTGGTTTCTCAATCAATTGATCATCATTGGAAGCACTTACATAAATTTATGAAAATAGTTGAAGAAGTAGGCTTGGTGGTGTCAGCAAAGAAAATGAAATTATTTCAAACAAATATTCGATTTCTCAGACATATGATAAATAGGGGCACTATAAAACCTATTAATAAATTAATAAATTTTACAGAAAAATTTTCTGATGAAATCAAGGATAAGAAACAATTACATAGGTTTTTAGGAAGCCTAAATTATGTTTCAGAGTATCACAAGGATATGGCAAAAGATTGTAAACCTCTGTTTGATAGATAAAAGAAGGATACCTCGAAATGGGGAAAAGAACAAACACAAGCAGTCAGACTTGTGAAAAGAAAAGTAAAAAAAATTCATGTGTCACTCTTCTTATCCCAGAAGCTTTTAAAATTGTTGAAATAAATACTAGTGAAATAGGATATGGATGAATTCTAAAACAAAGAATTGATGGAAAAGAAAAAATAGTAAGATTCACATCAGGTGTTTGGAATCAAGCCCAACAAAACTATGCTACAATAAAAAAGGAAATATTGGTAATAGTTTTTTGTGTTACAAAATTTGATGAAGATTTACCGAATCAGAAGTTTCTGATTAGAACTGATTGCAAAGCAGCCAAAAATGTTCTTCTTAAAGATGTTAAGAACCTTGCATTTAAACAAATATTTACAAGATGACAATCAATTCTAGCAGTATTCGATTTTGATATTTATTATATCGTTGGTTCAAAGAATTCTTTGCCTGACTTTCTTACTCGAGAATTTTTTGCAGGGTGGACATAGGGAAGAAAGAATCAACCAAGGAAGAGATCAGAAAAAGAATGGAAGAGGTCGATAACCCAGATCTCTTAAAAACATTATTTCCTTATCCTTATCTTTATCCTCATGCATATTACAAGGATAATAAATATTTTGAAGGAACCTCGGTTCCTAGAACAGCAACAAAAATGCAAAAAATCACTCTTTTCTCTTTAGGAATATCACCAGAAAAAGAGAAATAGAAAGAGAATCTCTCTATCCAATAGAAGATAAAGATCTTAAAATCATGACTCTGCAGAACTGGCAAGAAAATACTGGCCTAAACATAGGCATCCTATGTGGGAATTTAATCCTATTAGAAGACATGAGTATTTTGAGTTAATACTCTAGGAATCAGACTCTGTAGAAATTGAATACAGAGATAGAAACACCAAATCTCCATATGAGATATTTTAAAGAATTAGGAATTTCAAAGCTGGGTGTCTTAAAAGTTTGGACACCAGAAGAATGGGGAGCACCTTAATCCCGAAGAAGATTAATGTTTGGAAAATATAATTGTCATCCTTATCCTTACTGGGATTATATCCAGGCCTGGGATGAAATATTCAATATTCAAAATTCAGAGCTCAGGCACTCTTGGATGATAATATTCAAGACAAACCACAAAAGGTTTCCAAATTGGTTTCATCATTGGTTTGAGAAAAAAAATTAGTCTCGGACCAACTTCCAGAGGCAGACAAGGAATCCTTTGCCCAGCTTGTAGAATTCAACAAGCAAAAATCTCAAGTAGATCTAGTTCCTTTCAGCGAATTCTACTTCCTGGTCATCTACCGTATTCCATGGATTGTTCAGTGGCATTACGAGATCAATCAAGAAATATATGTTCCCATCTTAGAAAGAGTTTAGGTCTCGCATTGGTGGGACAAATGTGTGATAAATTTTTGCCTATTAGAAAATATCACACTGAAGAAAATTGGTCTAGTCAAGTTCCTAGAAGAAGAAAATATTGATTCGGTGCTCGGAAAACTCTACTCCGGATCAGAACTAGCAGACATCCCATTGAAAGAAATGAAAGATAAGGTGATGAAGCTGGCTTTCAAATCTGCCAAATAACAGCTATAAAAAGGATCCAGCCACGGGTTATCATCTGGCCAAATCTAGGGCCACCGTGAAGAAAATAATGGCCTGCCATATAATGTCATGTGAAGAAAGAAGAAAAGTCTTTGTGGGACCATTTGTCCACTTCTATAAAAACATCTTTTTAGGTGGAAAATAATTCAACTTGCCAGTTAAATTTGCATAATGCATGCCAGCTATAGAAGATAAGGAGGACCATCCTCACTATCCTCAGAGAAGTTTGCCTATATAAGGAGGCTTCAACAACCGGAGAAGGCATCCATCAATTTCCTACTTACATTTTTTCTCTGCTTTCCTAAGTTTATGTGTTGACCCGCCCTTATGCTAGCATAAACATTGTTTTAGTTTGTAATTTGCTTGGAGTTTTGGTGTGTACGTGTGTAGATGTTGGAGCTTGGTGTGTTCATCTGACAGACTTTTAGTATGCTGAAGAACATCTGGTATTCATCAGATTTTGTAAGTTAATGTTTAAACTTAAGATATAAAGTTGTGAGTTTTATTCCTACTCTTTTTGTGATTTATATACATATATCTGGGCAAAAATGGTATCAGAGCCAAGTTACAGCTTTTATTAATGCTTAAGCATCCCTTTGTACGAATCTCACTTATTAAAGGACGTAAACGAGCATTCAACCCCGTGCTTAGGTCTTCTTCAAAGATCCCTTGAACTTTAGGCCTAACTTGCTTATTCTTATAGAGTTTTAGGCCTAATTCCTTATATACGTGAAAGTATTAGGCCTCTCTTGCGAACTCGAAAAGATTTAGACCTAAGTTGAGAAAAGCACAAAACTTTTAGGCCTAACTAGTTATTTATCCCTACTTAAGCCAGGTACCAATTCTAACTTACTCCTATGTAAGAAGAATTTATTTGTATTTCATTCAAATATAAAATAAATATATGTTTAAAGGTAATAAATTTATGTAAATTGAAAAAAAAGTCTTAAATTTTTGTCATAAAAACGACTTAATTAAATTGATTAGGTCAAAAATGGCGTAAGCAGCTTAAGCCATTGGATTAAATCATTTATGTGATTAAATTTTGAAGATTTATGTAAAATTATTATTTTTTAAAGATATATTTATCTAATTTTGAATGAAATATAGAGAAAATCTTCATATATATATATATATATATATAAAAGTTGGACTTGGGTTGGATTTAAGCCAATGGACCCAACCAAATAGGGTGTAACTTAACCAAGGAAGCAATAGTTGGGAATAGAAATTTGTTTTACTAATTATGTTTGGCTGAATTATCATTTAGTACCCTGAACTTTGACGAGTGGGGCAACTCAGGTCCTGAAGTAAAAGTTGGGCAAATTGAACCTTCAACTATGTAGTGGGTGCGGATAAGGGCCTTGACCAAACCATAAGTTAGTTGACTAATGTAAAAATAAAAAAATTACATATTTAATCACATAACTTTGATCTCTTTCCAAATTTACCCCAAATAACAAAAATGGTCATAATTATATACTCATTTATCAAAGTAGTGTAACATTTTTTTTCAATTGCTGGTCTATAATTTTATTTATCAATTATTCTAAATTTTTTAGTTTTTAACATTATTTCAAGAGGCTTAATAATGTTGTTCTAGGGCTTGCAGAGAAATGGTGTGATGAGATTAAAAAACTCAATTCAAAAGCCGGGATCTTTGATGCCATTTCTCTGCCGCCTATTTGTGTCCCAATCCCTCTCAAACCCTTCAAAATTCAAACAGTCTTTTTATCGCAAAAGTAAAATCAACCTCAACCTCCAATTCGCTTCAGCAAAAGTAAAATCAGCCACCATGATTTGGTCATCGTCGTTGTCACCACAATCTCCATCCTAGCTCGTCCACTGCCTCCTCCTCCTCCCTACGTTTGAGACCGCCGCTGTGAAGTTGTACGTCATCGACTTGCAAGAAATATGTTAGGTAAGTTTTATATATTGAAACTTTTTAATCATAGACAATATTTCATTTTTAGATATACAGTTTGAAAAAAAATAGTTGACAACATAGGCAAATCCATTTTTATACATAGAAACAAACACAATATGACTAACTACAAATAAACACTTAAAGTGTGATATATTATAATATCTTGCAAACACTATTGCAAGAATTTTGTAAGATATCTCTTTTAAAGTACTTTTTGAAAAATCTCATTGTACACTTTACATTATAGTAGACAATGTAGATTTTGGTGGTGGACAGTATTATGAATTACAGTTAGACAGTATAATTAATTATAAATAAAAAATTAAAGTATTATATCATGTTGCAAACAATTTTAGACATTGCAAAGAGAAATTTTCACTGCTTATTGAGACTAATAATTTTGAAAATCTCTTTCCTACAGTTTGCAATTTTAGTGTATACAATATTTGATGATGTAGTAGAAAGTTCTACATATCATTTTAGACACAATGTAATCAATTATAAATGAACGTAAATATGTTTTATATTATGTTATAAATATTATTAAATGAATTTTTACAATTTTATACGAAACTTAATTTCTATAAATTTTGTTCCACACTATGCATTTGTGTGTAGACATTATCTGATAAGTTAGTAGACAGTTTTGCATATCATTTTAGACACTGTATATTTAATTATAATTTTTAATGAAAAACTGTTTTATATTATGCTGTAATTAATTATAAAAATGTTTTTTATTATCTTTTAAACTGCAGATTGCAGTGGTGGTGCCGGCGGCAGTTCCGGTGGTGGTTTCGACGGTGGTCCGATGGCAATTCCAGCAACGGTCCGACAGTGGTTCTGGCGACGGTCGTGGAGATGTGGGTTTTGTTAAGATAGTTTAGTCAATTAGGAAAATAGGACATTTGAGTAAGGTTCTACTGTATTTTTGGACTGCTATGTGTTAAACACATAGGTGGTTATTAAACGGACCGTAAATCTAACTTTCATTAAAACAAAAACTTAAACCTAACTGAATAACTGTAAAAAGTTATAGGTGTTACTCTGGACAAGCAAGCTTAGCAGATAACACACACTACTTAATTATTAATAGCACTAGTACAAATACAACCATTCCAGTTCCTAATGATCTATCTATGCATTGAATCTTGATTCTCTTTCCTTCATTCGGGATCCCAGCTAAGGAGCTGTGTACTAAACATTGCATCACAACATATTATTTCTCAACTTCCAAATCGACCTATCATTATTACCTGTAATGCAAGCCAAGCCAAGCTTTGAGGTCAACCACATAACTTTATTCCCCAACCAGAGAGAGCATACCAACTGAAACAATTTCACACATCACAGCCTTGCATTCCGAAGCTGTTGCTTCAACATGGGCTGGATATACTGATGGTAACCCTCCGGCACTACGGTATCATTCAAGGGATCCTTCCAGGCTTCCTCGTAAAGTTTTGGATACACATTCCCATCATACCGCCCAAGAATTGAGCTAAGGTAGTGGTCAGTGTAATTGAATGCATCGACGAGCGCAATTGCATTAGGACGGACCTAGCAGTTAAAAAATTATAATTAGTAGAACGGTGGAAGAGAAGAGGACATCTACCTATAAACCCAAAGGTAAAAAAGATTCAGGCAGCATTGAAAATGAACCTGGGAATAGAGAGATCTTAGCTGTTCATTTGCCAGTGAGCCCTGTTTGGGAGTAATGGTAGTAGTGGAGAGGAAATCTCCAAGATGTTTATGCACAAGATGTAAAGCGTAAATGTTACACAGGATCTCCAGCTGCCTCTTAACTCCCTTACCAGGAATGTCTTGTTGCAGTTTCTCAATGAACCTGAAATGAGTATGATTTTCTTAATAACTCCTTCAAAGCATCAAAATTACTACGATTACCATTCACACAGGGTACACAATGACAGTGCACAACATATTTTGAGGGTAAAAGTTGAATTAGCATTAGAGTTTTATTGTTTCTGGAGTGGCAGATGCTTTTGCAAGAATTATAGTGTTAACTAACTTTTTACAATAAATTGATAAAGTAATATAAATTTCATGTCACCAACCCTAAAATAGTTAGGATTTAAGGTATTGTTCAATGACGAGGAGTGGCAGATGCGGAAAAGAACAATGATACAAAACTCTCATCCACATGATCAGTGAGTGAGACTACATCTATGGGGAATGACAAATCACAAAAAACCATCATTAATACAAATGCTGTATTCAACGCTAAAAATGCCCTCTGCATATCTTAAAGGACATGGTGAGAAAAACATCTCAACGACCAATTAACGTTGGGAAATTATCCCTCCCCCCCCCCCGAGGTTTTTCATAATCTCCGCTTTCCCCCCTGCATTTTCAGAATTCTCGAAAAAACCTCCATGAGGTTTATGAAAATATACAACCCCCCTACACTAACCACCCTTAACTATTCCGCTTAACTACAAAAATTGGACCATAACTTTTGTAACCCTAACAATTCTATCCTAAAGTTTTTACCCCTTTTACAATTTCAATCCCATAAGGAGTAAATATGTAATTTACCCTTAAAAAGTTGTCTTCCCTCCTCTGGTTTCAGCGAACAACAACGAGAGACAATCCTAAGGAAATCTAAGAATATAACTAATCATAGCCACAAGCAAGCAGAAGAAATCATCTGCTCAAGCCATACAAGTTAAAGAAACAAGAAAATCTCATAGATCTAAAGAGTCAAATAGTAATTCTGGCGATTCCCACTTCGTTGTTCTTGTTGTGCTAGAACACGTTGAAGAGCGATGGTGCTAGTTTGAGCTCTTGGTGTAGGGTCGGTTGGGTTCGAGCTCTAGCGTTTCCGTGAACAGAGAGACGAGATTGGCCTCGATTGACAGAGAATGGTGGCGGACTTGTTGTCGTTCTCCAAGCTATAATGATAGATCTAAGCGTCCTCAAGGCTCTTGGCTTGGTTGGTGGGTAGGTTGCTGACGGGCAGCTTAAATAAGAGATGGTAAAGACACATGGGCGTGGATGACGGCGAAGGTAAGGAGGTGATTTGGGAGGGTTCAATCGTTCTGTGTGGTACTCTCACACGGCGGAGGCGAGGCTGCAAGGTGATGAATGAAAGGTTGAGAGATGGCGAGGCGATAACGCGTTGATTGTAGCGAGGCAAGGGGAGTGGAAGAGTCAAGGCGAGTTGGGGCAAGATACAAAGACGAAGGAGACAACATAGGAACATGACGATGGAGAAGCTGCAAGCCGGCAAGAGACAGATCCATAGGGGCTTTAGAGATGGGAGAGAAATTGAAGAGAGCAATAGAAGAAGGTCTGGGACGTCGTGGAAGGTGGGCCGAGATCAATTAATGTTGAGACTATCACCATTGGAGAGAGGAGTGTCGAAATTGAGCATGTCTTGTGTCTGGGTTTTGAAATTTGGGAATTTTGGTGAGGAGGGTTACTAGATTTAGAGTGTAGATGTAAAATACATAAACTAAGGGTGCAATTTTTATTTTTTATTTTTTTTACTCATTAACATTTTTTCATTAAAACAACTGAGAAACTGAGATGCAACTGGTCCTCTAGTCCTCCATGTAGTCTTGAAACATTTGGGTTCAAGTTATGTAATTAAATCTTAAATTTAACGGTTAGTTTAACGGAAGTTAACATCTAGGGAGGTTTTTGTATATTTTCACAAACCATGGGGGTTTCTATGAGAATTCTGAAAATACGGGGGCAAAGACCTCAAGGGGGTAAATGATAATTTCCCATTAACGTTAGTAAGATGTTGGTTGGATGCAAGATGATCTTACTTGGAAACAACAATTAACTGGCAGTGAGCAACAGCTGCCTCAACCAGATCCGCTTGCAATTCCAGGAAACCTGATTACAAAGAGTTGCTCTGATGAGTCAAACTTCAAGCTCTACAACCTTTTCAAGAAGTAAAATTAATTGGCATAAAATATGGTGTTCAACTGCAAGTGAATATACTATACCCAGAGTGTCAATTGCAAACCAACTAAATGCAACAACTTATCCGAAGCCTAAGAGCCTACATGTTCAACTCAACTACCAGATCATGCTTATCCTTGTCCAAGTAAATGGAAACAAACAGAAGAGGGAGAAGAAATACCCTCTTCAGGATTTGGAAACTTGCTCAGATTTTTAGCACATGCAACAGACATCCTAGTTGCCCTTGCTTCAAATGCCTCCAATATAACACTAGCCTTCAACCAGTCCTCAGCTGTAAACCATTAGATAGATTTTAACTTCATACATGAAAACCTGGGCACAGAAGAAAGAGATCGTTTGGCAGATAAAAAGTTTAATGCCTTACGTTTTATAACATTGCAGCGACATTGCATGAGATGTTCAGCCTTTCCCATGTAAGCTGTAGTCCCAACAGGCTTCTTTCCAGAGCCAAGTTGTGAAACTGTTTTCATGAGAAACCTGGCAACCTGCAGGGCAAAAAGAATGAGCCAAATTGTATAAAAGACTAAGCGCCAATATCTTAAAAAATGAGATATGTTAGCTACCGACTTAAGTATCATTAAATTGATCCTTCATTCAAAATGAAAACTTATTAAAAGACAAATGCAACTCCCTCCTTCCCTAATAGTAATTTATAGGTTTTCCCTTTCAAAAAAATCACTAAATAGGTCATATGTTTCCTTCTAAGGAAACTTTTCTCTACATTATATACCATATTATCCTTACTTTAATTCTCTTTCTATCAAATCAGCACGGCTTCCAATAAAGTATACATTCTCTTTCCATCAATTCTACACAATCTGCATGAACATTTTAATTATATTTTTTAAAGGGTAAAATCGGAAAACGTTACAAGTCTTCTACTCCCTTAATCTTCAAGTCTAGTCAATCATAACAATTAAATAAGGATGAACAGTTGTTACAGTTCTTTCCAAAGCAGATATATCCAAATTCACATTTCTGACACATAAGTTAGGCAGAAGCATATCAGCATTTTGTTTAGCTTTAGAGTTGTTGTGCATATTGTTGAAAATACAAGATCATAGTACGAGTGAAACACAACAGAGTGAACAGATCTGAAAAAAGTTCATGGAAACTAACTTAAAACGTTGACAAGTATGTGCTGGTGGATTGGCTACTGACTACCAGCTGGTGAAGCACAAGGTTGTTTATGCCCTGAAGCAACTACATTGAGTTGCTTATGAAAAGAGCTTAGAGGAAGGAAGAGTCCATTTAATGTCTGTTTTTTCCTCAAAATTATCTAATATAGAAATGAGCAAATGGGGAAAACAATTCAGGATTAAAGAGAAAGAAGAAGAAACAGACATAGGATGCATGTCACTTTACCGCCTTATGGTCCACAACATATAAAGAGGGGAATGTGGGTAGACAAATCAAAAAGATAAAAGGAAAGAAAATTGTTTATACCTGTAAAAGCAGCACAATGTTGTCCCCTTCATACGTACAGGCAGGGACATAAACAGCGAACAACTCAGGAAGCCCACTACTACATAGGTAACCATGGCCACCACATAATTTTCGGCATTCTTCAATTCCATCCTGCATTTTAAGTCATTCTAGTCATTTTAAGAATCAAAATCACACGAAGCTAATGATTTAAATGCTACATCACTCGTAAGAAAAAGAGATATTCAGAAGTATGACCAAAATTCCATGCATCATTACAGTTGCAAATGAGAAAAGGCCTAGAAATCTCATATAGATCACGCCACATAACTAATATACCCACTGATCTAATTGCTACATTACTCATGATAAAGGAAAAAATTTAGAAGTATGATCAAAATTGCATGCATGGTTACAGATGCAAATGAGAAAAGGCCTAGAATCTCGAATAGATCACACCACATAACTGATAAACTCATCCTCAGCCATAGTTTTACATTTTCTTTTCCTCCATGATAATTTGTGCTAAAAGCCTGACCAACCTATCACTTCCTTTTTCATCCCTTCCTTTTTCATCCGGCAATGGGAAAATCCATTAAGAAGAATAATAATCACACTCTAATATCCAGACAACTGACTGCTGTACCTGAACTATGAACTTAAAGCATGACGAACAAGCATAAATAGGCATGATACCAATCTTATTAGCAACAACATGAGGCAACTAAGGAAGCAAAAACCTTAATCATAGAGAATGAAGTCTAAGAATACTACTTTAAGTCTGTTCAAAGGCATCCAACAAAGTTGAATAAACTCTTAATATGGAATCTATAAAACTTATAACTGCAGGAAATGGGTAAAGGACACTCACAGCAGTAGCAGAGGTAGTAATTGACTTCAACCCTGCCGTACATGCATGAGCCTCAGGCAATGTGGAGAAATCACTGGCTTGCAATCTTTGCATCACATCAGTGTATAGCCAGCTCAACCATTCACCAACGAATCTAAAAGCATAAGCAGAAGCAAGCAAAGGAAAGAGCCTACTTTGCTGGGTTTTATAGTCAATCACCTGAAAAGGAGGCAGAAAAGCAAAAGCACTAGCTATATAGATCACAAGATGAAAATTGCAGATACCACCATAAAAGAGAGCATGCAAGTAGATGTACTGACTAGCAATCATGATTATAAATGGCAGAATCGACCATGGTACCAACAAATTAATACAGCTATGAGTCACATAAATCATGTAGTATTTCCTGTTTCTTCATCTGACACAGCCATTATAGAAGACACTAAGTTATGGAATGAAACAACAAATGGATTCTGTATACCTGAGTCTCCACACCACCATTTAGTGAGCCAAATTGCCTGCGAACAGCACTGTATCTTGTGGCAATACAAACTGCCCTTGACAAGGCACAGGAAGCATCAGCAACAATAGTTTTTCGGACATATACCATTGTCCCATAAACCAGCTGGCGTGGAACATTAGATTGTACATATTTCCCTTCTTTAGTAACTTGTGAAAGCCTACAGCAATTGAAAAATAGCAAATTAATTTAGCCTTGAGTAGCATGGAATAGATTGAACAGCAATACAGGGAACCAGTTGTATCCTGTCCTGATAACACAATATCAGAATTTTCTGAACTTTCACACACACACTGAAATCATTGTCTTATTTTTAATATTGACTTCAAGAGAGAAAAAAGAAAGAAAAACTTCCACACAAAACTCTTTCAAATACACAACATAAAATGAATAATGCATTTTAAATGGTGTTCTCACAGTTCATGAAAGCTCAGGAGGAACTTCAACCTCGATGTTTCTATCCCAGTGGCTTAAAATCACCCTCTTTGAAAAATGGGTGTTATTTTCCAAATTAAGTACTCCCTCCATCCCAAGAAACTTAATACGTTTCTTTTTTCTTGTCCCACGAAAACTGATACGTTTCCTTTACAGGATACTTTTTCGCACCAACTTTACCTATATTCCCTAATTTCCCTTCCCATTAAAATAAATACTTTGGTATTATATGACCATTTTACTTAATTACCCTCTAGTCTTCGACATTTCTTAATCTATATGTTCAGTAAAACGTATCATGTTTATCAGGATGGATGGAGTACATGTTAAACCTTTACTTCGTAAAATGAGTACAGTTCTAACTCATACACGCTGACTAAGAAGACCCACAAGGAACTGGGAAACAAAACTGAGAGAGAGAGAGAGGGATAGTAGAGAGTACAAACCGCATTAGCATTTGATCCCTTGGGATGCGTACATGGTCAAATGTCAAAACACCATTATCCATTGTGTTATATGCACCATTTCCAAATTTCATGCCAATATCACCGATTGTTATGCCCGGAAGAGGAGAGTGATCATCTAAACTTCGTAGCTGAACAATGAAACCTGAAAATCAGAACTTTAGTATTTTATATATGTAAACAAGAAACTTCAACTGCGGTGAATGGAAAAAAATAAACTTGCACTTGCCATGAACTCCGTAGTCTTGTCCATCAGTTATGAGACGAGCGTAAACAACAGCATGTGTTGAAACTTTTCCTAATCCACCAGGCCACCACTGACATTGGAAGAATGCCATCAGAAAATGCTCTAGAATAGCTGGATTTTAAGCTAAATAAAACCATCACATACTTTGCTCGAGGTCAATGTGGGACTATGAATAACGAACTCATCAGTTTCTGGGTCAAAAGTGGCAGTAGTTTCAAGACCTTGCACATTTGAGCCATGACCAAGTTCAGTTTGTGCATAGCACCCGATTATTTGCATCCTATAAGCTAGTGATAGCCACTTCTGTTGCTGCTCCTCAGTTCCTTGCCCTTTGATGGCCGGTACAAACATTCCCTTATCACAAAAAAGCGAACAGTAAGATAGAAGCAGCAAGAAACAACATTCCCAACGATCTCAAATTCAGATGTACTGTACACAATTCTCAGACATGGTCAACAAGAGCTGAGGAATATTTTTCCAGAAGAATGCAGGACTCCATAGAGATGCATAAGCTTTTGTTAGCGTATGTCAAACAAAGATGAGAGGGAAAAAAAAAAGAAAACTTTCTCACCCAATGGAGATCAGTAAAGGCTGGTTCGTCCACGTAAAACCTTAATCTGGAAGCCTCTTCCTCTGATACAATAACCATCCTTTGGTTAATTCACAAATTTACAAACTCAAATGTTGCAAATAAAAGTTGTTGCCGCAGTCATGAAGTAGAGATTCAAACTCATACCAGAAAGTCGGAGCTCAATTATCCGCTTCCAAGCATAAGCAGCCTTCCTCAATGTGTTGTTGAACAGCTCCTTCCGACCTAGCCTAGGTCTGTCATCCTTCCTAAACGCCTAACCCAGCATTACAAACAAACAATGAGCTCATCACAGTCGTTCAACAGCGTACAGAAAACAAGAATAAAACGAAGGTAAAGGAGGAGTAATCCTTACCGGATCGCTGGCGACGAGGCGAGCAATGCGATCGGAGACTTCGAAGGCTTGGCGAGAGCCGGCCCAGACGATCTTCATCTCGTCGACGTCGAACTCCGCCTTGCGCCTCTCGTCGGCGTGAAAGTCAATGCCCTCCATTGCCTTGAGAGTGTAGCGAGAGAGAGAGAGAGAAGGAGAAACTGAGAAAGTGAAAATTGATTGTAAATTTGGTTGGCTGGTTTTTGGGTTGGTAGCTAGCGGAAATAAATAGGAAAACAGAGAAGGATTGACAGTGGGTAATTCGGATTTGGATTTGGATTAGCTGAAAGGCGGCAGCTTTGAAATCCAAATCCTCTCGATCCGGTCGTTGATTCCAGTCCCCGAGGCTCAGCGCCGGCCAACGTGACACAAAACAGATCGCTTGATTGTAGTTATGACAACAAACACTCACTGGTCTACACATTTTGCTCAACTGATTAACGGCGTCCAATTTTTTTTTTGAAAACTAACGACGTCCAACTAGTGAGTTGTGGCTCGTGACATGCTGAATCCATTTTCTTAACACATGCACGTGTGTTAACAAATTAAATACCAATTATCAACAAAAAAAGTTACAAAAATATCACTTTTACTGAAAATTCTAGTCCTAGATAAGAATAAATTTGTAACTTTCTATCACAGACGCTTGAAAAGTCTGGATCTGGATTAAGCAATAGGCTTCACCGCAGTCAAATTTCCCCATAATTACTCATCTTATTCTATCTCATATGAGTATGGTTATATTGGTATGTTCATTAATAATAAAAAAAATTGAAGAATTTTGTGAAGTATTTTTTAAAAACTGATTTGATATTTGTTTCAGGAAAAATGGAGAAAAAAATGTTGATTTGATGGTTTATTTATAATTTTTCTAAGGAATGAACACAACTTAATTAAAATTCTGGAGAAAAAAAATTGTTTTGGTATGCCTACCAAGTGGCGGAACACAACTTAATTAAAAAATTCTGGAGAATTTTTTTTTTGGAATGAACACAACTTAATTAAAAAAAATTGCATGTTTCACCTTTTCTCAAATGAACTAGCACATGGAAGCAGAGCTACCTACCAAGTGGAAACAACTTTTACTCTTTGTTTTGGGTATGCCTTGCCTTATGAGGTCCTCCAAGTGGCGGGAGCCACAGGCCCACCAGGTCACTCCTCCACTACACCACAATTGCCTTAAACATAAAAGTTCTTTCCTCTTCGGCCCAACCACCAAACTTTGGGAATGAAAGTGTCATTAACCTTATTTTCAAAATGCACATAAAAATTTTATGGTAAATTTACAAAGATCCTCTAAGATTTTCTAACCTATCTATAGTTATCATCTTTTTTTAAGAAAACTACAAACAAACCCTTAGGTATTACAAAACCTACAATTACCCCCTTAATCTTTAACATTGTTAGTTGACTGTTAATGTACAGTTACTTGAACATTTTGTATTAAATTGCGAACCGATAAAAAAATCTTATATGTCTGTTGGTTAGGATAAGATATAGTAATAGAGATACGGTCCATATTACTACTCTATATATATATATATTTACGGAAAAAACATTGCTGGTGAACAGTGGTGTCATTCATTAATTTTTTATTTTTTATTTATTTATTTTTAAAATTATATTCATTCATTCAAATTTTTTAACATTTTATTTTATTTTTTTATTTTTAATTATATTTATTATTTATTTTTAAAATTATATTTATTATGTTACTAATAGGAAAAAAATTGGTAATTTTGAAAATTAGTATGAAATCAATTGTGTTGTATCACGTCATCTATTTTTTCATGTATTTTTTTCTTTTAAAGTGTGTTCATTTACTATTTATAGAGGAAAAGTTTGTAAATTTGAAAAATGAAATGAAATTTATGAGATAGAACATTTTTTAGAGAACATTGTTTTGACTTTTATTTCTAATTATTATGTGTATTGGTTCTCGAAATTTTGGAAATCTTAGTTTTTAACTAGGCCAAATATTTGTTACCTACAATCATTATTATTTATTTTCTCTTTTATTTCATGAAAGTAGACCACAAATATTTGGTAGTTTAGTTGATGAATACGCAGCTCATCCATCTTATTTCTTCACTTTTTCTTCTTCATTTTGATTGCTTTAAAGTGTGTTAGTTAATGCTTCCAATGGAGATCGAAAGTTTTGGTAATTTTGAAAGTGAATATAAAATTTGTAAGAAATACAGTTTTGAAATTCTCTTCTTGATGAATAATATCTCAAATATATATATATATATATATATATAGACAAACTTCATTACTTACCTTTAACTATTTTGAAAGTAGAGCATTAGCCCCCGGCCCTAAATTTTCAAAATATCATTAAGTGTAATGTTTTTTTTTGTACGAAAGAAAATTCCATTACAGTTTATAATTATTTAAAAAGTAGCATGTTGTCATCAAAGTTTCAAATCTTATGTCATGGTTTTTTCCCTTCTTTGAGTGTTGATGATTTTAACGAAAATTAATAATGTGTAATTAGTATTTAAAACTCTATACATATACATAAAAATTTGTATAAATAGCATCCACCTGATAAGATTGTGTCACCTCATCATAATTTAGTGATTTTATTTATTTATGTTTCAAATTGTTTAAAAGATTAAATCTCTATTTTACTTTTATTTCTTATTATTTTGCGTTTGGTCTCTAATGGTTTAGACTTCATATGATAAAATGTAAAAATTCTTAGACCTAATTTTTTCATCCATAATAATTATATACTTTATCATTTATTTCATAAAAATATACATTTATTTCACTTGATATTACATCCTTCTCAAATTCTTATAAAAAAATGTAATTTACACCGCTACGAAATGCGGGATAATTAAAACCTTGTGGAGGCTAAAGTTAGGCAAAATGAGGTTTCAGATGAAGAAGATGGTGGCTCGATCTAAAGCCCACTATTTGTTATGTGCACTTTGAGAATGGTATCATCACTTCATAGTCCAATGGGCCTTATGGCAGGCATTGATTATAGATATTATAAAAAGAATAATCAAGATTACTCCTCAGGAGAAGAACCTGATCATATATAGAGTATAAGAGACAAGGTTACAAGGAATTAGCAATGGTCTCTACAAATCAATCACGGCAAGAAACTTTGAATTTCCTCCGACGGTTGGAAAGGAATTTAACGAGAGCTAGGGTTGTCAAATTCAGATTGCTGTCCTATTAGTCAGTTACAACAGAGAAAATCAATAAATTTACCTCTCTGATCCGATCGCCTGGTAAGAATAGCTACTGTTTGGTTTCTGAGCTTTATTACTTAACTATCAGTATTCATATATTTTTCAAATTTCAGTTATTTTTCTCTTTACATATCTAAAAACAGCCAGCACATGGCAGTTAATTAAGCAACACGTAGCAGTTTAAGGATAAATATTATGATGTTTATTGTTAATTTTAGTTAAAGGACTAATATTATGATCCACTCACTTTAAGTTCTTTAATAATATTTCCGTCCCAACAAATATGACACTTTTGAATTTATGTTTGACACAAATTTTCATCAAAAAGATTTTTTTTAAAAAAAAAAAAACTTAAAAAATATATTTAAAACCTAGACACATCAAATTATCATATGCATAAAAAAAATATCTACATTTTTGTGCTAGAATGTTAAAGAAAATAAATCATACATTAAATGCTAAAAAATAATGATACTGGGCAAGGGAGTACTATTTTATGATACCCCCATTCCATTGGAAGGCTGATATCGAGTTGTGAGAGTGCAAGGTTTTACCTCAGTTATACATGCCATAGCAATTGCAAAGAACATGGTTTAGTCAGAATAAAAGCATACATAAACATGCATGAGTGGAAAATTCCACTAGAAATTTCTAAAATTTATGGATTTCCAGCCTTCTCTCCTATTTACTAGTACTTTGCAGCAAAGAACTTCTAAAGCTCCAGAACTCAGAGACATGCAATTCTCCATCACAAGAAACAAAACAAAAGCACTGGTAGTGCCAGTTATATACCATAATAGCCAACCAATTTGTATGATCTGTATCTGTTGAAATCCAACCACAACTTTGATACATGTAAAACTAGTAGAAGAAAACAGATTTTCTTTTAATGGAAAAGAAAATAGGAAAATAGTAGTACGTTTTAAGGTTCAAACACAAAGTCAAATGGACTGTGATCCTTTGATAATTTGTCAGGATGGACAGTCCTTCACTTCCCATGACAAATTTTATCCTTTCTATGATAAATTCTACACAAATTTTACCTTGAAATACTTTTTCTCATTTGGCTACCACTTGATCTCTTGATTGAATCAATCCTCTGCAGCCTGATCTGCTCCCTGATTTTGGCTATGAACTCATCAGCTTTCTTATCCACATCTGATGCTCCGTCTATCACACTGCTAGGAGAATTCCCATGGCTTGGACTTGGACTTCTAACTTTCCATTGCTCCCCTTCCTCTTCATCGTCTTCTTCTTCTGTGTCCGACTCCTCCTCCTCAGTCTCCACAGTCACCTTCTCCAAGAACCTTTGCTTCTCCTCCAAGAAAGTTGCCTTCTTTGACAAGTATGTCGCTGCATCTTCATGACTTGTCAGCTGTTCAGTCCTAAAGGTTGCATTTTTCCTATCATAAGCCTCCCAATCTCTCTTGGTTTCTTTGAGCGAGCTACTTGGGCGAATCGTTCTTACTGATTTTCCCATCAAAGAACCATCAAAGTTCCCTCTTTGCTTCACCCCCACGCCTGCATTTTCTTTGTACAAGTCCTTTCCTTCATTGCCAGAGCTTCTCGGTCGCATACTTCTCTCAAAAGAAACATCGTCACCTTCCTCATGGCTAGGCCTTGGAGTCCATGTCGACACTCTTTGGACAACTGGCGGAGGCGGCGGTGGTGGCGGTGGAGTGGAGCTGGCATAGATGCTCATGCTCTTCTTTCTCA
The DNA here is from genome assembly GCA_024586325.1 of Stellera chamaejasme. NCBI lineage: Eukaryota > Viridiplantae > Streptophyta > Magnoliopsida > Malvales > Thymelaeaceae > Stellera > Stellera chamaejasme. The sequence goes on along the minus strand of CM044982.1, from coordinate 1,730,479 downwards.
CTGAATCCTCAATCCCTTTTGCCTGTGGCTCCGATGACAATGACGGAGATGGAGATAGCTTCTTCGGGGACGGCAAGGAGGAGGAAGAGTTTGGTCGAGAGGGCCGAGACGTTTGAGACTTCAAGGACTTAACCTCTGGCCTACTCAGTTCTGAATCCTCCATGGGAGGAGCCAGATTGAAGGGGGAAGGGTAAGAATCAATCTCTTCCTTCACACCCTTTACCTCCATTTTTCCTGATCTCGATCTCCAAGGAATTGGGGAACGAAGCACTACATTTTCACCCATGTCGACCTCAGAATTCCCCTGATCTACTCCTCCAAACCCATTAACAGGAGCTTTACTCGAGAACCTTTTCGAGCTAGAACTCGATCTAGATCTAGTAACATCAACAGAAGCAGGATGTACGGGAAATATATTGCTACCTGCAAGATTCTTCTCTGAAGCATGCGATTTCAGGCTCCTAACAGGCAAAAGCAGAGGCTTTTCACGAATCTCAGAACTAGAAGCCGTCTGTTCATCAATAACAGAGTGCTCCTTCTCCGAGACAATAGGGTTCTCACTCCTAAAATACTGATGACTCCATGTCTGGACCTTACTCTCATCTGACCCGGAACAGTCTGATTCGTCTTCAAAAACAGACGAAACCTGCAGCAGTCTAGACACATAGGACTGAGCATTCTCAAATCTAGAATGGGTTTCACCATTTTCCTTGTCCGGTCCCTCGTTCCGGCTGCTGAAGAGGCCGTAAGAGACGGCTATACCGACGAAGAGGAGATGCAAAAGCTCCCAACTTCTGTTCACGAGACTCTGGTCGATGAACTCAGGATATTGTGTGGGGAAAAGTTGGAAAATTACCAAAAAAATGGCGACCAGGAGTGCTTTCAGAAGGAAACGATTGAAGTACTTACTTGGGTTTGGATGGTTCTGCTCTGTTTTGGTCGGCTGCTTGTTTTTGATGTTGGAGTCTACATCTGCCATTGAGGAGAAGAAAAAAGACAGAGACTTTGCACTCCGTGGCTTAGGGTTAGAGATTTGGAGAAGATAAAATGAAGAAAGAGGAGCCTTATTACGGATTAAGAAAAAGATGACGAAGAGGAAAGGTAGAGAGAGAGAGAGAGAGATGAGCCATGGCCTGAAGCTTTTTACCTTGGATTCTTGGGAGCGGTTCTTGTGCGCATGAAGTGGACGGCATTTAAATTGGGTTAATTACACTTACCACATTGAAGCTTTAGCTATGACTCACTTATCCCCCCTGATAATCAGACATTACAATTCTACTTTTGTGTTATTTTAAGAGTAAAGTGCATCCATAGTCCTGTAGTTTTAATTATTGTCTCACCAGGTCCTGTTTTAACTTTTTGTCCCAATAAAGTCCTATTTTTCAATTTTTTAAAAAAATCTGTGGTCCTTTTCCATCAGCATCCGTTAAATTTAACGAAATTTGGGGAAAAATAATAATTTTAGCAATTCAATTTTTTTGGAAAAATATGTTACATCCTAAGTTTTAAACCTAAACATTTAGGCATAGACCCAACAATTATAAACTTAACATTTTTACCCAAAAGTTTCCAAACTTCACCTTCACTCACAACACCCGTCGGACCACTGCCGGAAAATCCGAAATGGAGAAAATAATACACTGGATCGTAGATCGGGGCTTGGGCTTGCTGTATCTCGGCCTAGGGCCTCCAGATCTTGGCCGCAATCTGGCGGCCCTAGGCCCCAGAATGTGTGAGCGGCGGCAATGGCGGTGGTCTGACGGTGGCGCCGGTGACCGGACGGTGGCTTGATGGTGGAAGGAATGTGGGAAAACTTTTGGGAAAAAGTATTAAGTTTATAATTGTTGGGGGTGTACCTAAATAGTTAGTTTTAAAACTTAGGATATAAATAGATTTTTTTAAAAAGGTTTAGTTGTTAAATTATCATTTTCCCCCAAAGTCCGTTAAACTTAACGGAGGTCGGATGGAAAATGATCACGAATTAAAAAAAATAGTTGAAAAATATGACTTTATTTAGACGAAATGTTAAAACGGAACTCCGGTGGGACAAGAATTAAAGTTACAGTACTACCGGTGCACTTTACTCATTCTTTCACATTGCATGTTCGAAATTATTTCTTCAAATCATTTTATTTGTTACGTTTCAGTCATTTTTATTCGAAATTAATATTTCATTCATTGCTAAAAGATTATGCATTTTTTTCAATGTTATGTTTGATTGAAATTATTTTTAGAAATAAATCATTAAAAATTTCAGACAATATATACTTAAAAATTACAAACATTAATATATTATTTACATTTGTTAATACCAATATTAACATAATAGAAATTGACAAAGTAAGGAATGAGAGGAGTGACGAGAGGTCCTTCGCGGTGACGGAGCGACAAAGTTCATGTTCCCGGTCCGAGAGGGTCGTGAGCGTCGTGTTGGCGAAGATCTCCCATTCGCGAGGTTCGGGCCCATGGTCCTACGAGTCGCTCGTGAGGTCAGTCCAAATCCGAGATGGTAGCTAGGGGGAATCCGGAGTTACAGTATCATTAATGGTAGTGAAGTTGCTCATTATAATGTTGGAAGAGGTATCTATAGTGTTGAGGGTGGTTTACGGAATCGTAGCTGGTCGTTGGGATTATGCCATGTGACATGTCAGTGGAAAGGGCCAAGGTGACGATAACACGTAGGGAAAATCTCCCCACGTGCCATCGGAGGCCCTTGGACCGTCTCGCGTGCGGACCAGTCAATGAGGACTTATCCGATTCAAGCCTTACCAGAATCTCTCATATGCGAGGTTTGGAGGATCAGGGGCTTCGTACGTGAGATTTCCCGAGGGCGGTCGCAGGCTCAAACAACCTTCAGGATCAAAAACGTTGCGGCCGAGACTAGGCGGTAAGCCTAGCGTCTCGGCCCGATGTATAGGGGCCACCAACATTTAAATTATTCAAGTTTATATATTAAAATTTTGAAGAAATAAATTCATAAAGTTTAATTTTATATGTTTAAAAATTTCATCAAAATAAATTATAAATCAAATATTTCTTCATATAAAATAGTATTGCATTTAATTAAGTTAAAAGATAGTACTAAGTATGTTATTGATTTATCTCATGACTAATTCAATCTAAAATATGCGTTTCAATTCATTACGCTCGACAAACCTGCACTGCTTTTGAGGCTGTCGGTTTGAACTGGCAAAGAGGTGGTGACCACACTAACCATAATCTCACTTTCGCAAGGGAAACTTGCTAGTTAGGCTAATTTGGTGTATTTTAACTAACAAAAAAAATTGGAAACTACAAGTCTACAAACATATGTAGAGTTTGAAATTTGTTTTTAAACTATAATATAGTATTCACACACTAAAAATATTCATTTTATCATTTATATATACTATTATATATATAATCTTTTTATATCAAAACACTGAGCATGAAATCATGATTTAATTACTGAAAATGAATTATTATGTTAATTAGTTTGAGAGTACTTAAGGTAGGTAGTCATTTGGTTTGTAGAAGAAAATGGTGGAGCGACAGAGAATTGAGAGGATTCTTTTTTGGACTGCCGACTGCGTACGCTAGTTCTTCTTTCTGGGTATAGTATAGTATAGTATAGTATAGTACTCCGTATAATATAGATTTCGTTTGAGAATAAGAACACACATGCAAACAGTGACGGAACCAGGAATTCAAAGTTGAGGGGGCTGGTGGGTAGATTAAATTAGGGGTTGAAATTTGCAACCATAAAACGTCGGCCTTAACCCATTTTATAATGATCGCAGACCAACCTCCATATAAAGTAATAGTTGAAGTAATTGAGGTTAGCGACGTTGTTTTCCAATGAAGCCACCACTAATCATTAACTCCTAACTCGATTGAGAACATAAAAATCGACCTACGAATTTTTTTGAGTCCGCTAACCTTTTACGTAGAAAAATAATAATAAAAATTCATACAACTAAATTGGTATCATGGGTTCATTTTTATTTCTTTTACTTGATTTTTTTTTATAGAAAACAATATTTTTAAATAAAGAAACAAAAACAGTGAGAAATTAATAAAAAAAAAGAATTGTGTGTAATAATAAACTCAAACTCATGACAAGTACAAAAATAAAAATGGATTAGTAATAAAAATTAAATTATATATAAACAATCTCACAAAAACTCATCAGTTGAAGCTCACACCCTTACTTTCCCACACTTCCACAACTCCCATGTTTCATTTCCTCACACGATCCCACACTCCGTCACTGTGATTCCAGATTCCATGCAACCGAAGATCGCCGCGAACATGACTCTCCGTCGGACATCACCGCTCTCATCTGACACCGTTAGACCTCGTTGGACTCATTAGACTCGCCATTCTCACCGAACCTCGCAACCGGAGAGAGGGGAACAAAGAGCATGATGGTCAACCGAAGATCGGTGATCAACCTTCTTCAACCGGAAGACTCCACCAACGGAGTTGATCGACGTCAAAGGCTAAGATGAGGTGGTTTGCTATCTTAAATATATAGTAGATTTGAGGTTTTTGTGAACACCTCTGGTCTGCTGATCGATTATGTTTTGCTTCTATAAAGTTGCAAAAGAGCACATGTGTGTTTTAATTAACCTAAATGTTCAAGAAGTGTCTATTGAGTATTCAAGAAGTGTCTCACTTATTCAAGAAGTGTCCAATACATTTCATAAATTTATCATTTTATTAATATATTATGAAAATTAAGTGTTTATCAAATTCTTAAGAACCGTTCATGAAAACTCTCGAGAAGTGTCGTTTTCAAGAAATTTACTGTTGTTTGACATTTTTAAAAAGCATCTTATAACATATAATATGTCTGAATTGTCTAAAATAACAAATGAAAATCTCTGAAAGCGTGTTCACAAATGTCTGAAAGAATACACACAAATGTGTAAAGAACTAAGCTATAAAATCAAACTCTTTCTTCCATTAGTATGAGCTGCTTCTATATCTTCAAGTAACTTTAAAGTTGTCCTGCTATGATATTGTAGTAATAAGCGTGATTTGATAATCTGAATTAACAAATGTCTAAAAGTGTATGTACACATTTCTAAAAGAACATATACAAATGTCTAAAGAACTAAGCTATAAAAGCAACTTCTTTTTTCCAATAGTATGAGCTCCTTTTATGTCTTCAATTAACTTAAAAGTTGTCTTCTTATGATATTGTAGTAGTAAGAGTGATTTGATGTTCCGACTTAGTAAATGTCTGAAAGCATATGCATAAATGTCTAAAAACATGCAATAAGATATTTTGTTAACTTTACTGAGATTTTGCAAATTACCTCGCTCACTCAAACAAAATTGTATTGCGAGATATTAAAACCTTAAAACACGCAGTACTGGTTAAACAATATGGACACATCTGTTAAGAACTATAGACACATCTATTGAGCACTATAGACACATCTCTTAACAAATAAAAAACAAAAGTTCACCTCCGACACGCCGCTCACCTTCAACACGCTGGCCTCTCGTCTCTGTCGTGCAATTGCTCTTCTATTTCGTTGCAGCTTACTCGCCTCCGTCACGCAGGTTCCTCTATGCCGTAGTTCCATCACAAAGTTCAGATCTACTATAGTTCTAAGATCGAAACCTCTGACGCCGTTTGCCTCCGCCTTCAACGCCGATCACCTCTGCTAGTCGCCGATCGCACAACCTCTGGTTGAAGATAGGCCGAAGCTGACTGTTGTGCGTTTTTTTCTCATTCTCCAAGCGGAGTCAACCCCATCTCAACCTCCACCTCTAACATCATTCACCTCCGCCTTCAACGCTGCTAATCGCCGATCACACGACCTCTAGTTGAAGATAGGCTGAGCTGATTGTCGTGCTTTTTTCCCTAGCTTGTCGATCAAATGAAACACATGTTATTAGGGAGGTCAAATTTTTAATTGTAACTGCTATGTTTAATTGGTACAAAAATGATACTCCACACAAATATAGAAATTTTGTTAGAATCATGTTCATAAAGTAGACATGTAACATTTGTATATAAAAAGTCTAAATTAATATTTTAGAATGCTAGAAAAATAAAATAATAAAGTAAATGTAACTCAATCAGAGGGAGTATTTACAACATAATTCTCGAAATTTTTGAAAAGTTGATTTTAAAAATTTGATTATAAAATTTTCAACAAATTTATTATATGAGTGCAAATTTATATATTTAGTCTTTGAACTTGTTTAAGAAACTAAAAGAGGACAACTTTTTTTGAAAAAGTTACAATTTAAGTAACATATAATTGAGAAGCTGGTCAAATATCTTATGGATATCAACCAATAGAGTGGAGCGATCCGTAGAAGGCAATCAAACCATGAAGCGAGTCAACCCGCTGCAATACCCATCCCTACACTTTAAGGGGAGGGGGATTTATAAAAAGGATTTACTCAAACAAAATGGTGAAAATAGTAGAATAGTCTTAACAGAAAAGGAGCGGGAGAAATGAAACAAAGTTATGGTTCCACTTGGTTTCCTCGAGACAACTAGCCGCCGCCGCCATCTTCTTCATCTACCGCCTCTGCCATGCAGTGGTGTGTTGCTTCTCTGTCGTTCGCGTCGGCTTCCTTTTGGCGATGAGCCTCTTCATCGCAGGTCCCTGCTCCGTCTCCAACGGAGCTCCTCCAAACCGCCTGGGAGCCTCACAATTCAATTGGTTCTGGAAGCTGGCTTCCATGGCCGCCGCGACAGCTTGTTCACTACCGCCGCCGTCAAAATCGACTGTTCCACTTTTGGTTGTGGGTCTGGCTTCTCGACCAGATCTCGCTACTCCGTTGGTGCTACCGGTACGCATCAAGTTGCTACATGTGACCGAGCCCAACCCCCTGTTGCTATTGTGTTTGACGCTCATGGTCCTGTGACCCCACAGAAGGGGTGGGTTGATGTGCGGCCTAGGCCGCTGGGATGGTTTCGCAACAAGACTTGGTTGCTGCCTTCGACAGAGAGGTCATGGTCTCAATTCAGATCAGCCTTTGGTTCTGGTGTTTCTTCCAGGCGTGATTTTCGATTGCCAGATGCGTTTTTGGTGAAGATGCTTTTGTTGTATAGAGGAGTACTTCCAGTTGTGGAGCAATGCTTGCTAGGGTCGGGGGACTTCCCACCCAGCAGCAGCAATTGATAGCGCCACTGTAAGGCTGGTTAGGCGAGAGGGTCGCCTATGATCGGTCTATCCTCTCCATCTCATGATCCCTCTTTTTAGCTTTTTTCTTTTTAATCCGTTTGCTTCGATTTGTGTTGCCGCTTGTTCGTTTGCAGTGGGCTTCGCTGCGCCTAGTTTGTATGATTGTGTTGGTGATGAGATCTCCTTCATCGCACTGCTGCAACGTGTCGACACTGGTTTGCTCATATGGAGCTGTCTGGGCTGTCGAGGGCGAGATCGCGAATCTATATAAATCTGTCGCGGCTTACCAGTGCATTATGGCCAGTTGTATGGCGTTAATGAAGGGTTTCTTAGCTACAGTTCGATCCTACTTATGGCATTAGAGTCCTCCTTGTTTTAGTTTAATTATTTGCTTTGATTCTGGCCGTTTTCGTTCACATTCTGATAATAAAATGACCCTTTTGATCAAAAAAAGAAAAAAGAAAAGAAGCGGGAGAGAATTAGATCCTTTCACTTTCGGGCAAATGTGAGGGAAAAGGCAGCTTCATGAATCATCTTTGTGTTGTGCCTAGGAAGGATTAAGTATATGCTCTCTCATCTTACTTTCCACATTCTCCTCTTTTTTATTCCTTCTTTTTTCAAATTGATTGTACTTGTAATTTACAAAATATAGACGAGACAAACTAAATTAGACAGAGTGAGTAAGTTTTTCTTGAGATCAAAGACTGAAAAATCCATCTAAATACAAAAGAGAGAGAAAGAAAAAAGGTGACTGATAAATACAGCCACAGGTGAATACAGCCACAGGTGACCGGCGTGGTAAGACAGAGCCCAAGTTATCAGAGCATAAAGATACTTCAGTGATCTCAATGTCACTTTCATTTTGACGGGGAGGAAGCTTTCTAAAGCCTTTCTTTCCTTTTTCTTCCTTAAAGAAATAGTTAAACATCAATCAATGGTAAGTGGAAATACGCATAATAATCTGGAGGAGAAGCGCAGTTGACATGACAGTACACAAGAACTAGTTTTCTTGTATCCCAAGCAATTCCTCGAAGAAATTCTGAACAGGTAATGGCCACTTGTAGGAGGATTAGTCGAGTAGGAGATGAGATGATGGTTCTTCCTTGTCCTCCGACACAAGCCAGGAAGCCTCTTCCCCACCGAGATCTTGTCTTGTTACCCTTCTGTGATTGCTTCCTTTAAAGCTTCTTGCATCGGTCTTCTTTGCTTGATCCTCAAGGTAAGGCACAGCATACTTTCTCATGTCTTGTGTAGAGATCCCGAGATGGCCTCCTGAGACATTGTGGAAGTGGACTTTTCCGGCTTCATCCAAAGTCTTCAGACCAATCCAGTCTTCTGTGTAAAGCTTCGTCTGCAATTCGCATTATTTGCATTGGGGAAAGAGAAAGAGGAAATTGAAAATAAATGAATGAACAAACAAACAAACAAACAAAAAAGAAATGTCAAATGTGTACCTGGTTAGGCTGCAGAATTGGTTTGAAACCGCCATCAGGATAATATCCGAACCAGGAGGTTTCCTTTGGGATCAAGACAGTGTCTTGCTCAAACTGTAAGAAAAATGTAGTCCTATGAGGAGAAAAAACAAAGAAGTTTCATCAGAGGATGGATTTACATAACAAGGACTTGTGCAGTCACCATGATTAGGACCAAGTTCTGCAAGCTAGTGAATCGTTTTTTGAGAGTGGAGTTCCTTTCATGAGGGAGTTCATTGTTAAGCTTTGGAAGAAATCTGCACTTTTTCAAATAGCTGGATATTTCCTGGTCACCAAAACACAATCCCAAGCTGAACTCAGCTGTAACGGAACAATCATTGGGTGCGGTGCTCATAAAGAAGACGAAGAAAGAAATTACCACTCACATTGGGTACTTTGATATAGCTACTAGGTGCCAAATGCTCCTACAAGAAATGAAAGGGTAAATTACAACAAAAAAACCCCTGAGGTTTGGTGAAATCTTCAATTTGCCCCTCTATTTTCAAAAATCAACAGTTACCCCCTTGAGGTTTAGTGAAATCTTCAGTTATCCCCTTTGACTGTATATGGTATTAGTTGAATCTTTAGGATTTTAGTACTAATTACACTAGCTATACTCTGAAACATTTAAGGGGCAGCCTGTGGTCACATGTATCGTAACAACATGGGCTCGCTTGCGTTTTTGCAGCCTGAACTTGTTGCGTCGTGACAGTGACCAAACAACAACGACGGCTAGGTAGGATGTCCGGTTTGAGAGGGAGAAAGGAGAAACAAAATGTGTGGGTTGAAGTATTAAGGTAATAAATATTGGTGACAATAAGAGCAATTAACCCTAAAATTCTTAACGGTCAACTAATAACACAAACGGTCAATGGGGTAACTGGAGATTTCACTAAATCTCAGGGGGGTAACTACTGATTTTTTAAAATAGAGGGGGCAAATTGAAGATTTGACCAAACCCTAGGGGGATTTTGTTATTTACCCGAAATGAAATGAATGTGGTGTATTTATAAAGAGCATGAATGAGAGACTGAAAACAACACCGGGTATGAAGTATAAAAATTAAGGAAGATAATGACAGACTTACTTGAATATAATCGCTGTATATCTCGGACTTAATTAACCTATCTGCAATTATGCACCAAATACCAGACTGAAGAACCAAAAGAAAAAATTCATGGATATCAGGTGAAGTGTCACAACAAGTTTAGATAATTACCAAACAGTACTCTACAATTCATGAGGAGCAGTGGTTTTATAGCATGCCAATGTATGTGAGAGTTCAAATTACTGAAAATGGAGCTCTACTAGTACTTACACCACAAAGAGGAACAGAAGCTGTGCCAGCATGAGGTCCTGCCAGAGAGATGAAATTCATAACCTGTTTCAAAAGTTTGATTTCACTTTCAGCTCAATTGATCTAAAGGCGGAACTTCAGGATAGGAATGTATGTTCAAGATACAAGAAGGTAATAATGGCAAGAAGATATTACAGAAGAAGAAAGTAACAAAGCCATAAACCAGTCCTGCATCAATAGTTTAAGCACAGGTAGACACTTGAGACACAGGTAGATAGACATGACACAGAGTGAAAAAGAAAGCTTTCCCTTGGAGTCTCTCTAGATAGAATTGGCAACAAGAACAGTGATAAATGACACATTTAACCCAAGGTAATTTCAATTCAAGACAAGGACACATGCATGTTGGATTGCAACTAAAAAGGCACAGAAAAATCAGAGGTAAAAGATAACTATCAGACAGATCTAGAATTTATCAGGAACCCAACCCAGCAACAAAATGGCCAAGCTATTACTGAACACAACCTAGTCGAAATTAAAAAGGAAAAAATTGGTAAAAAAGAAGTGAACTTTTAAAGTCTTACAGGAGGGGCACCTTCACAGAACTCCACAACTGCTCGACCTATTAAGTTTCCCTGTTAAACAAGGCAATAGAATAAAAAACAAAGGACAAGGAAGCAAAAAGTTGTTTTCTTTCCAAAACAGCACAAGCAATGTGTGATTTCTATTATCATACGCAAACTGAGGAGCAGAAAGCAACCAGTTTTACTGACCTGTGATAGACCAACTATGTTGTAACCATTCCTCAGTTCTTCCATTTGCTTAACCTGGAAACATTATACTACAACTCATGAGCTTCTTCATGTCAAGCCACAGGAGCATGACACAGTGACTTGGTGTGCTAGTTACCTTGCTACAGACAACTTCTGCCTGCACAAGTACAGTCAAGTTTGTCCAAATCAGAAGCAAATAACTTTGAAATTAGAATGACAAGGGGCAAGCACAAGCTGTTCCATTCGATCGTTCATTCCTGTTTACCTGTCTTTCAAGAGGCATAAACCATGAGTCCCATGATCCATTACCAATCTCTCTGCAAAAATGATCAAAACACATCAAGAAACCACTTATTTTTCTCAGAAAATAAACTATTTCTCATAGCAAGTGCCAAGGATATTATCTACATACAAGCAGTAGCCAGCAGAAGCGGAGTAGTTCCGGAGAAGCTGAGTGAAGTGAGTCACTCCTCGGCTCGAACACGAGTCGCCGATTCCTGAAAAGGACAAAATAAGAACCGTACGTCACCAAATCCAATGCTTGTCCATGGATCATGAGATGGGGCGGAAGCATGCAGATCAGTAAAGTACCGTGGAGGACGATGAACGGAAGGGATGAGATAGAGGGGAAGATGACAAAAGTGGAAATTACAAAGAAGAAGCATTTTGAGGACAAAGATGGAAAATGAACAGACAGCGCCATGGGACTCATGGTTTATGGATCAATCCTGAGTTCTTTCTTCCTGATTGGTCCATAAACCCCTAGATTCATGGATCCAAAAGGTTCGGGTAAAGTAGTTCCTCCATTTATTGCATTTACTGTATACTGTTGGAATTATTGCACACACAAACTAGTACTTATTTGCGAACCTACCCGTTACCAACAACTGTTTGAACTTTTAAGGTCGAAAATTTCATACTCCATCCGGACCATCCTGCCCTGCCTTGCATAAAAACAGAACAACATTTCCTCTCGCATCTCTCTCAACAAATATAAAAGGGAAAATGTCCAAAATTGCTATCAACGTTTACCTCTTGGCACTTTTTTGTTTGTCACTTTTTGTAAAAAAGACTCCCATTTGCAATCATCTTAGGTTTGACGGTCCAATATTACCACTCAATGTATTTGTAAGATCCTTTCTGCCATTAATCTGAATAACAAAGTCCAATTTCCATCAAAAGTTTCGTCGATAATTTCAACGATGATGGAAAAGTTGCATCACAAACTATAACGTTGATGGTAAACGAGAGCATTTTTTTTTTGAGAAGTGGCAAAAGAATGTCAAAAGTTGGTGGCAATTTTGGACTTTTCCCGATATAAAAATCTCATTTTTTTTTCATGAACTTTCCCCTACCTAGATTTTTACCGAACAAACTATAACGTGTGAGGGGGGGACATAGATGATAAATCGTAAATTTTTTATACAAATGTGTTGGAGGGAGTACCATTTGGCAAAGTTTGAGGAGCAAGTCAACCGGAATGTTATTTAGAGGGGTAAAGTGTATAAATTTATATAGTCTGAGCTGCAAAATGGTTTTAAGGCAATTGTAACGTGGCTTTCCAGCAACTGGCAGCCAATTTCCCTCCCTCAATTTTCTATTGGGACATACAAACAGTAGCGGTTGTCCCCACTAATTTTTTAAAAAAACAAAAAACCGGAGATGGACTGACAATGTTCTGTCATCGACGCGAAGCTCGCTAACCAATCAGCAATGGGAGACGGAGATGCATCGGCGGCACAGAGAAGCACTGCATCGCCGCCTCTGGCAAGACAATTCCGAGAACAAGTGGCGGCACAGAGGCAGATCACTATTATATCAACCTCCTTCCTCCGCCGAATCTTCAACACCAAACCGGCCGTCGCTGCACCTTCAGATCGAAGCATTACTGACGGAGGCGCCAGTCCGATCAGAGACGAAACAAGCACCGGTGGCTCTTCATCCAGCCGCAACAACAGCGAAAAATATCCTTCCGATGTAGATCCGATCAAGGTTCATGGCTTCCACAGGCATGCCCTGTTGCTGCAGCAGTACCTTGGTGCTCCCGATAGTAATGAGTTCAAGTCCGCCGCGATTCTCGGGGTCGCCGGCGTTGGCAAGACGACTCTGTGCCAACTCGTGTTCAACGACCAACAAGTGATCAGGCAGAAGTACTTCCCGAGGATTTGGGTCACCTTGTCCAGCGAGACGGCCAACGACACCGAGACCGTCGTCAAACGCCTCTTGGAAGAGCTGGGTGTCGACGACGACATCATCTCTTCAGTTTCCTCCGAAAGGAAGTTGGCCGGTTTAATCTACGCTCTGTTTGTTCAGTTGACCGGGAAGCCGTATCTTGTCGTTCTCGACGGCGTGGGAGAGTTAGATAACAGAAGCTCCGGCGACCAGTTTTCTCATGGATTTCCAAAGGGCTGCGGAGGAGCTGTCCTGATCACGACCAGAAGCGAGGATGCGGCGAAGAAAATGGCTGGACCGGAGGGGTTTCTCTACCACCTTCATCCACTCTCAGATCCCAACAGCTGCTGGTTGATATACAAAGATTCAGTCTTGACACCAGAAGACGAAGCTTCGGAGGAAGTGAAGCATGAGCTGATGAACAAGAGTGGAGGTCTTCCCAGTGCTTTAGTTATGTTAAGGGAAATTAAGCGAGCTACTCCTGCTCCAGTTGATCTTGATCAGAACAGTTCTGTGGCTGCTAGTCATAGGATAAATCATGTTGATGTTAAAGATCTTGATTGAAAGTTTTGGTTTCATTTCTCATATATAGTTGATTTGTTGAAGGAACAGAATTAGTGTACCAGGACACAAGGTAGTAGGGTAACAACTAACAAATGCAAAATTGAGCATTGCAAATTAAGACTTGAGCCACACTCCATATCCATCACATGGACAGAGAGTAACCTTAGGGCACTTGACTCTCTCTAAGTGCAGCAATTCTGGGAACATTTCACGCAGTTCCTTCCAGTTCATCCTTAGATCAATTAAGCACTTGAGTCTCAAAACCTCAACTTTCCAGTTCTCCTTCACCTTGTTCAAGTGGGTTAGATTTCCTCCTCTAATGTAGAGCTTCTTTAGGCCAGCAAGCTTCTCTGGAACCAGCCAACTAGGGGGCTTCCTTTGAGGGAAACATTGGAGGTCCAATTTTACTAGATTTCCCAGTTCTATAGACTTTTCTTTCTTCCCTTTGTTGCTCATGGCTCTTTTCATCAGGTTTTCCTTCTTTCCACCATCTCCTCTTCTGTCTGGTGTCCTGCTAACTCCGCCTCTAATGGAGTGATCCTCTGATCCTGGTTGCATCCCAGCACTTCCAGCTTCAACAGGCTTCCTCATCTTCTCCTTGTTTCCACCATCTCCTCTTCTCTCTGGTGTCCTTTCATTTCCTCCACCTCTATTGGAATAGTCCTCCACTCTTGATTCTGCCTCACCACTTTGTATGATTTTAGTTTCATCCTTCACTTTGTCCTGTAAAGATCGTCCCCCCCATTCGAGTTTCAGTTTTTCAAGCTTCTTGAAGCTTGAGAGAACAACTCCACATTCTTCTACATTAAAACTTTTGCTGTTGATGTATAAGCTTAGTTTCCTTAGCTTCTCGAGCTTTGCCAAATCACTTAGATTGCAAGAGTACCGATCATCCCCAATGACGAAGCCTTTAAACACTTCAAGGTTGGAGAGTGATGACAGTCGTTTAGGCATTCTGTCGAGCAGGTAACAATCAGATATGTCCAAGTGAACCAGACTATTGAGCAGGTCTAAACCCTCAGAAAGTTTCTCCAAATCGTGACACGCTCTAAGATCCAAGATCTTCAAATTACTATGTTGGCAAATGCATTTGGGTAGCTTCCGAATTCCAGAAACCCCTTGAAGACTTAGAAGCCTCAATTGCTTCGAATTCTTCAAACTATTCATGAAATCAACGGACTCAACCTCGATGTGCCGCTCCGCTGTGCTCTCCCATTTGCCCAGATAAAGAACCATGATCTTTTTCATCTTGGAGAACCAGTCTTCCCTGAAGTCGAGAAACTGTTTGCTGACATTGAACAAAGTTTCGACCTTTTCTGGGCTTTCCTTGAAGAAGTCTGGTGTATTTGAAGCAGAACCTGTCTTGTCTCTGGTCCGAACAAGACATACTCGATCACATTCTTTGAAGTTCATGGTTGGATTCCCCTCCGAATCGAAATCGAAAAACTTGCACCTCATCGCCAGGAGTATCAGAGCAGAACGAGTAATTGGCTGGATCCTGTAGCCTTTTGCTCCAGATCTTCTTCTATCACCCACCGTCTCGATCAAACCCTTCTTCAAAAAATCCGCAAGAACATTGTTGGTAAATTCCTCCGCCGTTTCCATATCCGGGACAAAATCTTCTCCGAGCCACCAGTACATCAGAAGCCTCTTCCTAATCTCTGCGTTTTCCGGGAAGATCGAGAAAGACAACAGACAGAGCTTCGATCTAATGTCAAGGCCTTCAAATTTCCCCAGGATTTCTCTGAAGTAATCGCTCTGTTGGAACAAGTCACGCTTCTGCAAAAGGCTGGGCAAGTCGTCAGCTGGCCTTCCGGCGATGGTTCTTTTGAAAGCGCGACTAGCTTCAGAATTGGGGTTGGATGAATGATGGTGTAGAGGGATCTGGGTTTTCAGCTTTGTGAGGTTGCTCCTGAGCACATTGATGTTGTGAAGAACCTGGCCGGAAGAGGGTCCTCGGAGGTCTCTCACGATGTCACTCACGTTCGATTCGAGGGTTTCCAGTGGCTCGATTAGATTCTCTTCGAAACTCTTGAGCTTGATGAAGGCGCTGCTTACGGAGTCCAGTTCTCTGCACAACCTCTCCAGTTGACCGGTGAGATTGTCGCCGTCGTCGTTGCCGCCGCGGGGTCTAGCTTGAGAGAGACGGGATCGCAAGCTGGATGTTCTTTGGCTGACTGTTTGAATGGTTATGGGTGGTTCGGCGAGATCTCCCAGCCGAGGCGGAGCGCTGTTGGAGGAGTGAGCCATGGTCACTGGTTCTGTCCAATTCACCGGAGATAGTGATGCGCGGCTGGAGGAACTATGAAAGGAGAGGAAAAAAAATTCACCAAAAAAATTTCTAATTCATCTTCAAAATTCATCACATAAGAAACGGGTCCTCAAACTTTGTGCAAAACAGAATCGGCTACTTTGTACGAAAAGGAGATTGTTGTGCGAAAAGAAGGGTTGCTGAGGGGGACCCACGAAGAAGGGCAGGTTGTTTGCTCTCGCACAGAAACTGTGACTCACTTTCTTTTCTCATTCTCACTTCTCCCATAATCACGCTAGGTCCGAATATAGAATTAGAGTGAATTTTATAAAACTCACCTCAAAAAGCAATAATGCTGCTCAACTTTCAAAAGCCAGTCAAGTCAAGCAGTCAACGCCTCAACGATTTTTATTAATTACACGGTTAGTTCCTTTCTTTTACCAACTCGTACCAGGTGGTCTCTTAGTTTTGATTTAGTGTAATTTAGTCATCAAATGCCACCAGTTGAGTTAATGTTTTAAATCATGGAGTAGAGAAAATTACTCCATAACTTGCATTCAACTTATGGTTACGGAAGAATTGTCTTGTTAGAGTTTGGAGTGATTAGTAGGAAACTTAGTAGAATTTGTGCATCTCAAACAAGGACATAGTATGTGAAGCAGAAAGCTTCAAAATTTCACATGAGAAACTGTGTAATTGGTTCGTTGCTGATTCACCTTACTTTTTGACAATCAATTTGGCTCTTTTACGTCCTACATTGATCTGGAACTGCTCCCCAATTCCAAAATGAGCCATGAGTAACCAAACAAAAGTAATGAGCTCCCCTCCCTGAGTTACCTGCTGAGCATGTGTACTTGCTCTGCAGTGACTTGCTGCATAAGCCAACAATTCCACCCATATGCTGCTAATCAGCTCCCAGATGCTCTTACGGTTCCCCTCAGCAACACTGTTGTCTGTCCAGCTCTCCTCGAGGGCTTTGAGAGCTTTCGCCAGCCTGCTTGCTTCAAACAGAACTGACTTGCTTTCATCTCCTTTAACTGCACTAGGCTCAACATCTGTGTTCACTGAGATGATCTCTCTGCAGGCCTGCTCTACTTGGCTTGCTCCTACTTGCCTTCGGCGGAAGAAGATCTTGGCCTCAGCACACGTGTCTCGGAATCTTATCTTCCCGATCCCCGCAACAGCAGACATCATTTTAGACTCCTGCGTTACTAGGAGAAATAGCATGTAGTCCGAGAGAAGCTTGCTCAACTCTCGGTGTTTGTACTCTTCTGCGGTCTTGACATTGTGAGTTTCTGTGTGGTAGCAGATCTCGGTAGCTATGTGCCAAAGTAGCACACTTTCATCATATGGCACATCAGTCACATAATGCATCAGAGGCTGAGTGTGATCACTGCTGAATTTTGTGTCGGTCAGGACCCAATCTCCCCTTGCAGAATATATCCTCCTCGCAGTTTCTGAGTCATCTGCGTCTTGGGATTTTTCTTTCAGCTCCTTAAAGATGAATTCCCATAACTCCTTTGTGAAGGGCTCGCAGGACACAAATAGCAGCTCATTGAAGAACTCCTCAAGCCCAATCTTCTGAACAATTCTTTCAACTAAAGGTGTCGAAGACTTGGGCGGTCCAAGACAGAGCTCCATCTTACTACCAATGCAGGCTGTAATCCGACCAGTTAAACTACCCAGTGGCTTCGCGAAGCTGGCACCGATGATCGAAGCAACAAAACGGAAGACTTGCTTAAGATGCAAGCAAGCAAAGATCATACCAAACACAGCGAAGATTTTTCCAAGCAAAATCCCAAACCAACTCTTCAAGGGTAGCATCCTCTTGGGACTGCTCCCTGAGCACAATCCAATGAGGTTGTATGTTGGCACAGATCCGGACCACCTGCCGAACAGAATCGGCATCACCATCACCCTCCATTCCACATCAGACTCCATACCATTCACAGACACTTTCTGTTTGCAAGTGTGCCACCTGGACTTCTTAAATGACATGAAAACGATAATGATGGCTGCCAAAAACCGCTTGAGCTTAACAGCAAGTGAAGTCTTGGTGAGTCCAGAATCCGAACCGAGTTTCTTGAGCAATGCAAATGTCCAGTCAGAGAAAAAGAGCATGCAGAGAGCCACGGCCTCAAGCGCCACAGCACCAAGTAGCAGAGCGTAAGTGACACCCTTGTTTAAACGATCGAAATGCTCCTTGTGCACTATGAAATGGAAGTGAACGAGTGCCGCTACAATGGCGGCAACTGCCAAGAACCGGAAAATGTAGCCTATTTTGGACTGAACAGCTCGTACCTTGGTGTAGAAAACCTCGTAAATGAAATTGAGCTCCACCTCGATCACTCTCAGGGCGTCCTCTGCTTCCAATCCGGCGCCATTTTGATCTCCGCCGATGAAGAGCGCCCTGCTCTCGTCTCGCTCCCGGAAGCTGAAGATCCGGTCGACAAGGAGACCCTTGAAGATGTTGAAGAAGAAGAAAGCGTATTGGACAACCTCGGACTCAGTCAAGCGTTGACCTTGACTTCTCCTCTCTGTAAAAGCGCTTGACTTGAACTCCTTATCGGTCTCGGATATGTAGATGATTCTGGTGGGGAGATTTGAGTCGATCTTGGAAGCGTACTCTTCCATGAGCTTGGCGTAATTCGGGCCCGGGTCGGGTTCTTTGAGCATCGAATCTCGGAACTTGTCCAAGCTCGAAATGTACAACGCCCAAATCCGTTCCGAGTACTTGATGAATCCGGCGAGAAAAACCAGGGCCGTGGGGATGTAGACAGTGCTGTCGGGAAGCGATTGCAGGAAGACGTAGAGGGCGGAGACGAGCTGCGACACCATCTGGAAGAGGTGGCGCCGCCAGAGGGCATTATCCTCGAGAGCGAAGGCGGTGATGGTGTCGGGACCGCCGGAGTGGAGGAGGACGAAGGGAGCCCAGAAGGCCATGAGATGGCTGTCCAAGGAGGCCGCTTTCGCCGGGGAGTTTTCAGGCGAGGGCGCGGCGTCGTCGAGCTTCTGGGTGGTTGAGATTTGGCCTATGGAGAAGTTGGCGGCCCAGTCGGCGAGGAGGTAGGCGGACCAGATGAGGAAGATGACGGGCTTAGTTCGGGTGAATTTGCGGCTGGGGGCGACGAAGACGAGAATGGTTTGAAGGAAGAGGCTGAAGAGAATGAGTCCTCTGATGTTCCATTTCTGCCACGAGTTCCTGATGCGGGCAGATAACCGTTCCAACATTTCTTTCTGTTCGGGGAAGACGAAGCAGCTGAACTGAACTGAAGCTGAAAGTGCTCTGGCTGGTCAACGTAAACTAAACTAACTAGCTTGTCGTTTTTGTCCAATCATCCCCGCTCTAGTTTTGTTTTAACCTATCCATAAAATAAAAGGGCAAAAGGCACACAAAACCACTAAACTATATATTTTGTCACGATTTGGCCACTCAGCTATCTAATGGGCCAAATTAACCAAGATTCGATGTTCGACCATAAAGATGGTCATGGATCCTAGTCTGGTACAAGATCAAAAGGAATCACTTGTAGTACTAATAAGAAACGACTTTCTCGAATTTTTAGCATTGGGACGCATAACTTTCTATACTGCGTTTCACATTTACTTAAATTATTGTTAGAAATATTTTTTTTAAAAAAAAAAAATTCAAAGAAATGATTCATTGATTAAATGCTGAAAATAAAATGAGAAGATTAAGCAATACAGGTTACATATGCAGAGGTTTTGACATTTACACTTCATTCTATACAAAAATGACAGACGAATCATGAATCAAAGGTCTACTTGCAACAATTACAAGCCCCCATCTTTCTTCAATGTTCAGGAATGAGCTAAAGGTATTCATATAGGAGTACAAAACAATTAGTGAAAAACAGAGGAACTCCTAAATACAAACACTGGGTAATAATGGTGGCCTAAAACTCCACCAGTGCACTGAAGCACATCACACTAACATACAAGATGCAGATTGTGCCCTAAAAACCTGGGAACGAATTCAAACAGATTCCTTTGCTACAGTGACTGGCTTTCCATCCAGAAATGCAATGTCGCTATTCGGAGAAATAAGCAGATGATGATTTGCATCCTCCTCTTCACTTTCTGTTAATGATGCAAAAGAATCTGATCCATCATCATCTGCATCAGAGAGTAACACTTGTTTAAAAGTAAGAGAAGCAGATAATGGTTTCAAAGTCAGTGTGTTGTTGTGGAAGCTTTAAGTGAATAAACAACCAAAACAATGGAAATCTATGAAAATGATAGTTTAGATAACAGAAGTTTCTAAAACATCGTATCCACAAATACTATGTCACTTTGTTTTTCATTGCGTGTAGAAAATCAGGTTACAGTGAACTGGAAGTTGGTATCAATGGACCTTGCAACTTTTGAACATCATACATAGAGCTAACTAGAGCCATCCTTTTCTTCAAGAGTAGCAGTGAGGCATTTTTCTTTATGGATAAGAAAAACGTGAAGGCGAAGTTTTTTCTTATTACTTTCTTCCATACTCAAATTTGATCTTCACCGGTCAGCAAAACTGGATTTCCCAGCTTGGATGCGGGGTTGGATAAGAGGAAATCAGAAGGATGCAAACATGGAAAACTTTTTATGGAACAAAGTCAATCCTCAAAGAAAACAAACTTACCAGAATATGTTTGATGATCAGGCAGATGTCGAACAGTAGCAACCTGGATGCTCTGTGGCAGCAAGCAATTACAGAACGAACCTGCAACTTTAAATGTATTCAGATCAGGTAAAGGAAACCGGTTTATTGAATAAGACTTTACAAGAAAAAAAACCAGCCAAGTAATCAAAATCTGGCTTCCTCGTATCAATGTTGAGGGTATGCCTTCTAATCGTTGGTATGGTTTGAGAGTTTATCAAAGGTGAGATAGTTAAGCCTCTTGTTATCAGGCTCAATAGGAAAAATAAGTTTCTGGCTGAGCCATCCACACTCTTTCATCGTGCAGCAACAGCAAAATAATGAAAAATTCTATAATGATTGTATTTTATACCCAAGGTGAAGAGTAAAAATAATTTGAATTTTAACGTTACAGCAATAGAGCAAGGAGATGATCAACAAGGTGTAGAAGCTATCCAGCACATTCAATCCTCAGTTTAAAGGGGACATTTTATCAGATGTTAGTCTCACCTAGTTTAGCAAGCCTATTCACCCATCCAGGGATTGGTTTTCCAGTCAGCTGCATGCACACTTCATCTGTAAAATGGTTGCAGTTCTTGGAAATCAAATGGTAAGTGTCACCATGATACTTTCGAGAAAGTTTCTCCATGAAAGACCGAAATTCTTCACGAGACATATTTATGCTGCCCAAATACACAGATCGTCTAAATATGAACCCAGGACAACTTTTGGGTTCCACTTCGAAAACACCACTGGTTGGATACTCATGGGCCCCAAAACCATACTCCAAGCCATGAGCTAGCAAAAAGAACAAGAATTTAATGGGTCATAAAAGTCAAAACCTGAAAGGTAAAAAAGCTTCCTCATCTATAAACGAAAGGCAAGGTGAACATACTAAACTGGCATAAAAGCTATGGTGGGTGAAAGACCTGAACTCTGTACTGATTAGGATTAAATCATCATAAATCAAGTAAAACTTTCTAGGATCTTTCAGTTACAAATGAAGAAAAGAACTTCAAGGTAGAGTTTCAGTTACAAGTTGCTTACTTTTGCAGACTAAACTTAATTGTATCCCTTGTGATTGACTTTCAAGAGGATGGAGAAAAAAAAGTGACTTCCTCTGAAATCCTAAATGAAATTTAAAAATTTGACCTGTAATAGTCTGCCAGAAAAATAGTCCTTGAGAATGTAGGAGTCAACGGAGCAACTCATATTTCTCATCATTCAGCCCAAGTACCTTGAAACAAGTGGAGAGATTACGATTGAAGAAGGAGAAGACAATGTTTTCTCCAAAAAGGTTTTCAAGCCAAAGGAAAAAAGGTTCATCTGCATTAGACTGACAACATGATCCAGTTCAAAAAGAAAGGAGACAAAAGTAAGCAGGATAAAGTCTCTTATCCTTCTAAAATGGCTCAACACCACTACCATGAACGCTGGTATTTCAAATAAATCAGTTTCGTAATGTTCCATGTTGAGATACAAGGTTAACAACTACAGAAATATATCATGGTTGTCACCCTGTTCATACATATGACTCCAGTTGATATCAAAAACTCATGTTTATTATCATACCAGTAATTATAGAAGGCACTATATACTCAGAAGCTCAAATCAATGCACGAACAAAAGAGAACCAACCTATCTTTATGTAACACTCAATCATTTAGCATGACATACCTCATCACTAAATACATGGAAATAGAGCCCAACCCAAATGAAGGCTTGCATATTTTATCAGTTATCAACATTCAAGCCCATAACCATAAAGCTAGAGCTAGCATCAAAATATATAAAATTTCCTAGTAATTATTCCTTGCATCATCTAGAAAAGTTGATGAACATAGTAGAGAGAGAGCTACATATCTAATATACCTTCAATGCCCGAGTGGAATATCCCGCAACCAAACCAGTACAGATAGTTATTTATCGGTGTGAGGTCATACACATTGAGATACAAAAAGGAATGGCTGCCTTCATCATCAGTCTGTTCCCTGGCCACACGTGAGGTCAGTGGAAACAACCTCATTTTGCATAAAATATGTCTCTACTGCAACCACATCAAGCTCATCCTACTTTAAACTGAAGGAAAAAAAATAACAACCAGAAAGAATTCTGTTAACATCCAAGAATTCAATTAGGACCCGTAATTTCTGCTGATAAAAATCTGAAATTTCGCAGTAACAAAACAAAACAAGAAACAGCTAGCGCTTAACCTAGCATTAGAAGAAATAGTTACAAGAAACTGAAACAACGAAGAAATTGTCCCTATAGTAGAAGAAATGCGCTTGACGCCAAAAGAATTCCTTTCACTTGATTAATTCGCTTCCAAAGTCCGAGGAAAAGGAAGCACAGATCAAGAAGACTAAACCCATAAAGAATTGGGTAACAGGAACAAGTAAAAGAGCAAATTGACCTTGCCTTGAATCAGCAAGATACCGAATTTAGTAAAGAGCAAGAATACAGAAGAATTACCGGCCGAGAGAGCGAGAGCTTAGCAAAGAATCTGGAGAAGTAAGGTGGCAGCAGAGTCGTAGCCAGACCAGAGATCAGAGAGGAAGTTTCAGACTTGCATGTAATGCCAGCGGCTTGCTGCTCTCGGAAATTCCATGGAGAATCAATCATGTACAAATGGATGGATCTGCACTTTATGGGATAATAATAAAAGCAACGATTTTACTACCTTCAGCATTGATCGATCAGGTCCTCCAACCTTTTGTTTCAGTTAAATTTGCCCCATAATGTTTCAAGCTTTAGGTTTCGTTTGAAAAGAGCTTTCCAGAGGTTTAGAATTTTATTTTTTTATTTATTTATTGTTAATGATCTTCATAACTTAGAAACCTTAGAGTTTAACAACTGATCTTACTTCTTAGACCCTCATAGTTTGGGCCATTGGCCATTGGTGTGTAACTTGTAGTAATATTGCTCCCCTATAATTTTATCGGCCATGTTAAAGGTTGTTTCTAGGGCATCTCTTAAAAATAATCTTATTTCGCTTTCTTATATCTTCTCCATACTTTTATTCCTTTTCTTGTATTATCACTATTATTACACATATTATCTATATAACATTTATAAATTTGATGAATAGTAAAATGGGATCTTTGTAGGGTGTGGTAGGGTGTAACTTAAAGATATGAGCTTATGTTTTCTTTTGTTTTTTGTTTGTGTTTTTTTGTTAATAAGATAACTTAATTCTAACATCTTATATTATATTTATATTTATATTTTAATATAGATAACATTTATAAACTTGATGAATAGTAAAATGAGATATTTGTAAGGTGTGATAGGGTGTAACTTAAAGGTACAAGCTCATGTCTTCTTTTGTTTTTTGTTAATAAGATAACTAAATTCTAACATTTTTTTATATTATATTTATATTTTAAGTTATATTTATATTATATTTAAATTCAAACCTTTTTAGTTATTTTTTCATTTTAGTTTTTTTAATTATATATCTATACATTATATATTATATAAATTTTGATCACCTACAATTAATCCTATCATAAGCTCAAATGTTTCCTTTTTATTTTTCTTTTTTCTTTTTTTGTTCTTTTTTGTAAACATGTAGTATTATAGATTTTGCTTTTAAATTTGTTAAAAAATAATTCATTTTTTAACTTTTATTTTCATTCTTTTTGCACATTACATTATATTAGATTATATCATATTATATTATATAACTATACATTATATTATAGTATATCATATAACTGTAAATTAATTAATTAACTATCTAACATTTAGAAACTTTCATAAACAATAATTTGAGTTTTATGTATTACATGGCCTGATGTAGAATATGGCCCGCTGGCTTGGATTTTGGAGGTGGAAGTTTTTTAACAAAAAAAATAACTTTGGACTTTTCTAGGCTTTCTATCTCTGTGTATTTGATTTTTCTATTACTATTCCTATTAATTAAATTATTAATTTGTATTAAACAATTAGAAATCATGCTAACTATCATGAACAAAAATTGAGTTTTTCTTTGTGTAGTTAAAGAGTATGACTATAAAAAACATATAAAAAAATTAATCACTTCAAACATTTTCCTCCAAATTTTCTTCTCACAATTATCAAATCAAATTGGTGGCGAACACAACCTAAAAGAACACAGGCTAGGTTCTTTTTTAGATGTGATATGATGAAAATATCATCTTCGTCTCAAGTCTGTTGTCATAACATTATAATATATTTATCCAATGTGATATGACTTTTTCTACTTTTCTTTTATATAAGTTCACTTTTACATTTACAAGTGTACTAACTTAAAGAGTCTATGGGGTGGGTTGGGAGAGGTGAGAATGCGTTTGAAATGGGGTAATGATAGAAATTTATACTCCCTCCGTCCCACCAAATATAAAGCATTTGACTTTTCACGGGGATTAAGAAAAATGGTTGAGTAGAAGGTAATAAGGTAAAGTAGGTATATAAGATAAAAATAAATTTTTGGAGTGGGAAGGGAAATAGAGAATAGTAAGGTAAAGTTGATGTGGAAAAGTTTCATTTTTAGGAAACAATGGAGTTTTGTTGGGACGACCCAAAAAGGAATATGATGGATATTTGTTGGGACGGAGGGAGTATAAAATAAGTTAATGCTTCAAGACAATTTTAATCTATACAAAAAAGCTGAAAGTGACAACCCAATTGGGGCGACGGGAGTAACTTTTTTTTTTACTTGAAGCTCTCTTATTTGGTGTACATTTTTTTGTTCCTTTGCATATTGATCCCTAAAGTTTCCTACCTTGATTTCCCCTTCGTTTATAGTCAGGGAAATGCTATGGATGGTCATATTGATTTATAGTCGATGAAGGTTAGTTAAGCACCCATTACGAAGCACGAGTAGATAGAAAACTCGTGGAAAACTATAAGAAAAGGAAATAGAATTACATTTTACATTTCCGTAATTTATTACGCCTTTCTTTTCTTACTCATTTTAAACAATTTAATTGTATTACATAAATTACACTGTCCTTGCAATGGTTATGAAGCTTCAACACTTGATATTTTATAGACCGAATAGCACACATTAAAAATAAAAAAAACTAGATAGCAAAAGAATGAGCACTTCAGTCCTGAGCACTTGGCCTAATGATCATGCTTCTGATGACACTTTTAGAAGTCTCGAGTTCGAGCCTCCGATATCCCCAATCCTTTATACCCTTTGTATCAAAAAGGAAAAAATAAAAAAGAATGAGCACTTAGGAAATAATTTTTGGACGACCCACTACCCGAACACCTTAAAGGATTCGCCTGAAGGCATATGTTCGGGACATCACCGTCACGTGTCCTCTGACACACGCCGCCTCTTCACCTTGGGATATTACAATAATGTCACTCTATTAGAAGGGACTATAAAAGCACTTATTATACATTCATTTCAAGGTAACTATTAACTCTCACTCCTTTGGTGCTGTCACATCCCTTTCAAAATACACTCATACTGACTTGAGAGTCGGAGTACCAGACAGAGGCCCCCCTCTATTTTCCCCTGTTTGGTATTTAGCTCACTGTTCATTTGCAAATCCCAATGGCGTCTAGCAACATCGGGACCGGGGTTGGGCAACTGCCCCCATTAAAGTTTTCCAAATTATAGGATATCTATGTATATTCAGAACAAGTTGAACCCTATCTTTGTAATTTTCCCTCACACAATTTATATTAGCAACTTATTACACACATATCCTTATACTATACTTGAAATTACTCTCACACCATTACCTTAGAAACTAAACACTTAAACTCCTATAACCACACAATTTAAGACTTTTGTATATGTTCAAATTTGTCCCCACAATAAATTTTTTCTGGGTCCGCCCCTGATCAAGACACGACTAAAACATCAGAGGTCAGTGGCGGCTGCCACAAATTCGCCACAAATTGTTTTATGTATTGAGACTCAGATAGTTGGATTTTTTTTGGAAATAGGGATGTTGACTGAGCCTTAGAGTTTTTCATGCTTGATCTACAATATCACATTCTTTATGTAGCAATTAAGTTAGTAGAGCCATGTCAAAATTTATGATGGAGATTATACTTTTTACACTTATCGCTATTTTTTTTAATTTGTCTTGCCTTTCAATTAAAAAATGTGATTATATTAAATCATACCACAAACATAGGGGCAGATGAGCATGGATGCGTGCCAACCACAATATTTTAGCTCAAAGCCCAATATACCTATCCATAACCCAATAATTCTTTTCCACAGACCAGTTTATCCATCAATAACCCAACAAATTTTACCCCTTTTGATCGAATTTTGATGAATACCATGTAAGAATTATGTTTTGACTAATCAAAGAAATTAGGCCAAATTACATATTATTACATCGAACTTTGTTGAATCGTTCAAGGAATGGCCCGAATTCTAACTCGTTCCGACTCGGTACCCCAACTATTAAAAGAGTGCAGATAACGGTCTTGACTCAGTAATAACCATGGCTCTCTTCCAACCAGATTTCACCGTCGATGGCACAACAGCCATGGCTCGCGCAACCAGGGCTTGTCGAAGAGCCTTGCACAACCCTAGGCTGGCGGTGCCGCTGCTCGCACAGCCTTGGGCATGCGAAGCCAAGGGTCGTACAACCCTAGGCTCGCGTCGCCGCATCTTGCGCGGCCATAGACTCGCGTCATCACGGTCCACGCAGCCCTGGCCTTGCGTGGTTGAGGTTGCGCGGCCATGCGATGGCTCTCTGCGATGGAGATTCCCGGTGACGGCGGCATTGATAATTGTGCATTATCGATATATATTTGCCCTCATTTCACGTGCTTTATCGATAATTATGTTAGTACTTAGTGTGGTATTCGGTGTCGGATGTCAAAAGGGAAGAATTCTATGTAAAAAGGGCTATGAAGAGAAAGCTGATGACCAAATTAAAAAATCTGAAAAAGGTCAAGGAATGGTGAAGAAAATGGTCCAAGCGAAGCTCCAGGCGGCCCAACACCTCAGCCTAGGCGATCGCCCGGACCTGGAGAAATTCCACGGAAAATTCTGGAGCCGGATGGAGGTCAGGCGACCCCTGTCCAAAAGTCAGGCGGTCACCTGACATCATTTTGCGAAAGTTCAGAGGCCCAAGAGACTAGCCAAGCGGCCCGAACCATAAGCCAGACGGTCGCCTGGCCAGGCGAAGGTCCAGGCGGCCCCTTTCCTTGGTCAGGCGGTCGCCTGGAAGCACTTTTCAGAAACGGCCCACTCTTCTTTTCTCCAAAAAATGAGGCTTTAAATGACGTTTTTCACATCTCTTCACAACCCACACATTTTAGACTTACTCTTGAACCCATCTAGGGTTCTTGAGCTCTCTTTTTTAGACTTGCTCTTGAACCCATCTAGGGTTCTTGAGCT
The DNA here is from genome assembly GCA_024586325.1 of Stellera chamaejasme. Classification (NCBI taxonomy): domain Eukaryota; kingdom Viridiplantae; phylum Streptophyta; class Magnoliopsida; order Malvales; family Thymelaeaceae; genus Stellera; species Stellera chamaejasme. Next base: position 1,702,824 of record CM044982.1, on the reverse strand, counting down.
CTCTTTTCTCCTCCATCTTTATTTTCTACGAATTTGGGGACTTTTATGAAGGATTGAAGACTTGATTTCTACTTTCAAGCTTCTTCCTTTCTCTTCATCATTTTTATTCATTGTTGTGAATAGCTTGAATATTGATTAGTTCATCATTCCTAGGGTTGGTTAGCATGTTGTTGTGTTGCTAGATGAATTATAGTTGTTTGGTTGTTGATTATGCATGATTAGTAACATTTTATTGGGATTAAGGAAGGTTTATTGGGCTTAAGGAAGGTAGAGGTAGAGAAGAAGGCCAACTACTCTACCATGCCCACCAAGTGTTCGATGAAATGCTTGAGAGAGCATTTTGTTGAATTGACCAAAGAAAATTGGTTAGATACTCTAGGATTATTTGAGAAGATAATCTAGGGTGTTATGAGACATCAATTGGTTAAACTTATGCCTTCATAGTTGATGCAAGTGGAGAGATTATACTTGGTCTTCTATGAAGAGGATGGTTCTAACTTAGGATGTTAGAACTTGTTAATTATCCAACTCTTCTAACTTGTCATAAATCACAACCAAACACTCTATCTAGTGACCTCAACTCTAACTAACCCTAAGGAACTTTTATTTTTCATAATTGTTTGTTGCATTGCATCCTAGTTTTATTTGCATTAGTGATAGAAGTAGATTTAGTTAATTTAAATTTATCATCCATCTTATCACTTTTCATCTAAATCCAAAAACATCAAAAATATTGTATTTAACTAAACTTCATAAATTGCACTACAATCTCTTGGGTTCGACCTCACTCACCCTATTACAATTTCACACATTGCACTTGAGGTTGAATAGGTTTTATTACTTAATATTGTGCTCAATTCATACACATGTAAAACACCCGTCAGGCAGCAACTAGATGCAGGAGGGCAGAGGAGGCTTTACGGTGGTTTGGGGAAAAATTTAGGGTTAAAAAATGTTAAGGTTTAAAATGTTATGTTCAATAAGTGTAATTAACCCAAATAAGCCAAAACACAAAATCTAGCTATTGTGTTTTTTTAATGAAATTTTGGAAATTTTTTTGAGAGAATTCATGAACAATGTTATTAATTCTTTATAAACAAATATTTCTTTTTGTTAATCACATAGTGTTGGATTTTTTTTAAAGTCTAGTACTTGTTTTCAAAAGCTTATATATTTTATAAATTAGTGCAATTTTTAATAAAATGTAGAAGTATAAAAAATGGTATTTTAATAAATTCAAATTTGAAGAGTTTTTTCTGCAACTTATTAATCTACTATTATGGTACATTATTAATTGTGTTAGATTAATTTCACTTTTTTGAAAAAAAAAATGTTTTAGTTTGAATTCAGTGTTAATATTAAGTTGAAGTTTAGGATAATTTTAACATCCAACAAAGAATTATGGGCTACTTTGTTATTTTACATTTATAGTATAAGGAGAATGATAGAATTATAACGTTTCTTTGGGTTAAATCTGAAAAATAATAAAGGTTTGGTTCAAAAAGTAATATTTTGGGGTTAGTCAACCGACAAACGATTTGCTCAAAACCCTTGTCTGCACTCTTTGAATAGTTGATGTACCGATTTGAATAGTTGATGTACCGAGTCAATGTGAGTTAAAATTCAGACCTTTCCTTGAATGAGTCAACAAAATTCATGGTAGTAATATGTAATTTGATCAAAAAAAAATTACTTATTATTGATTGATTGTTTTGTGGTTCACCTAATTTTTAGATCATAGATCCACTACTGACACAAAACCTATTTAATTCATGGTTATGCTTTAAACCCCTTACATTAAAGAGTATGTTTAATTTCAATCTTTTGAACATTGATGTAAAATCGTGATCAAATAGGGGTGAAATGACTCATATAGTTGATCAAGAGTGAAATGACTCATATAGTTTATCATACTTATATGATACTTTAATCTGTGATGATAGGAGTAGATGAGAATAACACAAAGTTCTTGTTGGAGGATGAGAACAATACCACAGTAGGAGTAATATATTTTTCTTTAATTGAAAATTCACACATTTATAACATATTAAATTAAAAAATACAAATAAGGAAATAATTGGACACTGTAATGGTTGAGAAACAATATCCTAAACCAAGAGTTATCTCTCTTATTGCACAACTTCTATGGAAGTAATGAGAATGAAAACAATAGGGTACTACAATATCCATAAACAGATGCTGAGGAATTCATGTCTTGTTGTACTCAAGAAGCTTGAAGTCTTGGTGGTGACAAAGTGGCAAATCCAGGGATGAAGCTTGAAGCGCAAGCAACACCAAACTCTAAATTTAAACTGTGTAATGAGGGTTAACTTCAATGTCCAGCCCTCTCAGTTTTGCAAAGGACTCAACTTTTCCTTTTAGAGTATAAAGCTCTCTTAATCTGCATAGATAAATAGAGACATCACAATTAGCAATGTGAATTTATCTGAAGTGTTACTATATTATATGGATTATCTCCAAGTTATGAGCAAACCTTGCAAGTTCTGCTCTTCTTTTTGCTTCCTCCGCCATTGGAACATGCTTGCCTACTTCCTTAAAGCTTTGCCTTGGATCTGCTGTGGATTGCAGACCGTGGAGGGTGCGCTGCTCAGTCGCCCACGCAGCCATACGAGCTTCCTTCCCGAAGTCTTTCTTTGTGGTCAGAGCAGTCTAGCAATTACAAGAGAGGGAGAGAGAGAGTAAAAAAAGTGAATCAACAAATGGAAAGAAGTGTTGCTTGTTACACAAGAAGTTCATAGTTGCACAAGCTCACCCTTTGGTTAAACATATTGTTCCATGCTTCACCGCTGAGTGCATAGCGAACTGCAAACTTGATGGGATCAAGGAAGACATAGGAGACTATGTTGTACAGCCAAATAACTCCACACCAACGCCAACCGATAGCTCTGATTCCAGCTTCATTCCATGTTAGTTCAGCAGAAACAACAGTTGCAACCTGCAGGAAAGCCCACCAAGTTAAACTCAGTTTCCCAAATCAGCATTCTTCTGTATAGTGAACTAAAGAAACAATTAACCTCAAACTCCTTACCAATTGAGCTATGATGAAGGCCGCAACAAGCAATAGGCCAGGTCTTTCCAAGTATGACCAACCCCTAGAGCGTGTCACAAAGATCAATGCCTGACTGATTATGCTAACCTGGAGGTACACGGCAGACGCTCGTTGTCTACTAAGCATCGCATGAGCAACCTCATCCATAGTGTCTTTAGCCACTAAACTGGTTGTGTTGAAGTTATCCTTGAAAAAGTCAGTTTGAGAAACTATATAGTAGAATAGAACAGTCATCAAGGCTAGATAAGTGCCCAAAACAATCCCGGTTGCAAAGATTTCGCTAAGCTTCCAACTATCAGGAACCGGCGAAGGCTTCACCCTGTCTTTGGAGATTGTCATGATTGTACCTGGAAAATGGTCAAGTGATAAGATGTATTATTGCAACCAGTTTTCATCATCACAATCTAAGTAAGGTGCATGTCATTGCATAATTGGAATATTAGCTTGTAATTACTGACCATCATTGAGAATGGCAATGACTAAAACCATTATTGGAGGGAAATCGAACTTCCAACCTATCGTAAGGATCATAAATCCGAGCTGTTACATAAATCCAATTATAGGAGTATTAGAAAGTGTTACAATCACTAGAAAATGAATGCTAACATAGTAGAAATGATGCTTACAACTATACGTATCGTGATGGATACTGCATAAATCTGAAAGATGAGAAAAAATTGGTAAGAAACCGAGAATTTTGCAGGTAAGAAACAACTGCTTGAGCATGAAGAAAATATCTTGGTTGCTTTACTGTGTAGTTCTTCATTCGCTGGAAGATTGCACGGCTTGTAAGAACAGCACTTATGATCACACTTAGCCCAGGCTCAGTTAAAACAATATCAGCAGCACTTCGAGCAGCATCTGTTGAGTCGGCCACTGCGATTCCTATGTCAGCTACCTTCAAGGCAGGTGCATCATTGACCCCATCCCCAGTCATTCCAACTATGTGCTTTGTTGCCTGCAGCTTCTTCACAATCTCATACTTGTGTTCTGCATTGTGTCATGGAGTTAAATTCTGATATAAACAACACATTCTATGAGCTAGGAAACAGCCAAAGAGAACATATTCACCAGGAAAAACCCCAGCAAAACCATCTGCATTTTCGATAAGTTCATCAGCTGGAATAGCCCCAATAACACCATCCTTTTTATCACCAAGAAGTGATGATGAAGGATACATGTTTGTCCCCATTCCTAGTCTTCTTCCTGTTTCTTTAGCAATCGCCAGTTGATCACCTGTAACAAATATTCAACTACCTTATAACTTGAAATCCAAAACAAGAATTAAATTCTTAATATATATATATATATATATATATATATATATGTATATAAATGTGTTAAACCTGTAATCATCTTGACACTGACACCAAGATCAAGAGCCCTTCTAATGGTCTCAGCACTATCATGTCGTGGTGGATCAAAGAGAGGCAGAAGACCAATAAACTCCCATGGACCTCCAAGACTATCTTTGCTACCAGCAGGAACATCCTAAATTCAATGTGTACCATTTTCTATGTCATTGAAAACATTCTTGTGAAATGTAGTAACATTTACAATAGTCAGAAAAGTCCGATTACCTGTCGAGCAACTGCAAGAGATCTTAGGCCACGCTCAGCAAATTTATCTATTATGGAGTGCACTCTATTCTCAATTTCGGACTTATTCCATGCCAAATTAAGAATCTAGAACAAGCAAACAAATAAAAGTGACCATTGGTTTGTGGTAATAGGAATGAATATCAGATCTAACATGCCCAGGTGCTTTTGATAATCTTCAGACCTGCTCAGGTGCACCTTTGCTGACTCTTTGCATTTTACCATCATTATCAGTGTATGTAAGCGCGGTTCTCTTATCAGTTGGATTGAATGGAAGGAAGTGAACTTCGGTTATTCCAGCTCGTGCCTAAAAGATATCAAATCAATTAAGTGTACACCAATTATCAACTGATGACACAAGAAATAGGAAACGATTGAAGCAATTCAAGAGCTATCATTTATAAATACCTCCTTAGGATCTCCTAACATTGAGACGATTGCTGTGTCAATGGCATCTTGGTTCTCTGTCCTTGAAGCTCTCGCAGCCATTAAAACAACTGTATCCTTGTCAACACCATCGACGAAAACCTCTATCAGGTTTTTATCCACAGTGAGCTTGTTAAGAGTTAATGTGCCTGTTTTGTCACTGCAAAGCACATCCATTCCAGCCATTTCCTCTATTGCTGTCATCCTTTTTGTTATGGCACCCTTCAAATAAGATTAAGAAGAAAATTTTAAGCATAAATAGTAATGATAATATTGTACTTTAAAGTCGAGGTTAAGATTGTAGACCTGTTGAGATAATCGGTGAGAGCCAATTGCCATGGTGACAGACAGAACAGTAGGCATAGCAATTGGAATACCACCAATGAGAATAACGAGCAGGTTATCGATAATAGGACGATATTTCCTGCCTTGAATAGGATGCAAGACAATGATCTCTATGAGCATTCCCACAGCAATAGTGCAAAGGCAAAAGTTACCGATGGCTGTTAGCACCTGCAAGTGAAAAATTGAAGGTATATGTTAGATGAAGAATGTTAGTAGGTAAACATAATAGTATCATTTTGTGTTATGTACCTGCTGGAAATGTCCAACATGGGTGGTATTTTCTACAAGATGAGCTGCCTTGCCGAAGAAGGTATGAACTCCGGTAGCTATTACAACTGCTTCAATCTCACCTTGTTTACATGTAGAGCCTGAGTAGACTCCATCACCAGGATTCTTTGAAACTGGGAGCGACTCTCCTGTAAGTGCAGACTGCAAAAGAAGAGACCAAAATTTCAGCCTAATACTATATGCTAGCAAGACAATTAGAAGCCTCAAAACTGAAGTTGACAATGCAGAAATAGCAAGTAACCTGATCAATTTTCAGAGGATCACCCTCGAGCAAACGCGCATCAGCAGGGATAATATCCCCTAGCTTGATGCTGATGATGTCTCCGGGAACCAATACAGATGCATCTTCCTCGTTCCATTTTCCATCACGCAGAATCTTGGCTTTCGGAGCTAGGCGAGCCATGAGAGCTGCAGCAGCATTTCCAGCATTGTTCTCCTCTAAAAAGCTAATTGTTGAGTTGATAAACAGCAAAGCCAGAATGCCAACAAAGTCATGATAATCCCTCTTCTTGTGCTGCACACGGATAGTCATCAGTTCATTGGGAATTAATTAGTCAGTTTGTTATTATGATAGACTAATTGTTTTTTTGGATAATTTATGACTTACTCCTCCATGTGCAAGAGTGATGGCCATCAATGCAGCAGCTTCCATAACCCATGATAAAGGATTCCACATGAACCCCAGAAATTTCAGTATTTTGTTTTCCTGTAATAACACACACCAGAAGCAATAAGAGCAAGGTCAAGTGGCCGGTAACAAAGATAGAAGGTGGAATCGATCAGAACCTTTTTCTCTTCAAGTTTGTTGTAGCCAAAGACCTCCAACCTCGTTCGAACGTCCTCACAACTCAGGCCTTCTTTTGTGCATCTTAGAGCTTCAAACACTTCTTCAATTGGGATGTTCTCCTGCAAATTAAGACACATGCAGTTCTCACAATCAATACCCGAACCTCCCATCTAATCACCGACAAGGCTACTGTCTGTAAAAGTACCAGATCAACTGTCTCCTTGTTGATTGCATCAAGAGAGATCTGAGCCATCTCTTGGCCCATTTTCAGTTCCTTCAGCTCTTGGGCACGAGCTGAAGAAAACCGGCCTGGTCAGTTGTGATTGGAGGAAATGCAAGTAGCTAGATAGATAGAGTTTATATAGTGCAAGTGTAATATACAGCTTGGTGAACAAGGCAAGTCACAATTAGCCGCACACGATCAGACGGTCATGCTGCAACTATATTTCCATGTGAGGACAAAAAGGCATGCACTTCATGATCTCCGCAACCAGCTGATCAACAACACAACAACTAGCTGCGAACCAGACACCCTCCTTTCATCGATAATAACTAACTATGTTGATCCAATGCAAATACAAGATTATATCACACGCATGCATGAGGTGCTGGCCTTTACTCTTTGGGTGTGTTTGACAACAAATATTTTCTAAAATAGCTTTTGTGTTTTGAAAAAACTATTTACGGTACCTTTTATCCTTTATTTCTAGCTGTTTTTGACCATTAGAAAATTATCTAAAACGCTACGGGGCCAAAATCTCATACTCCTTCATCCCCAATTAATCCTTCATATTGTGTGAGCGCAAAGATTAAGATGAAAGTAATTGTCCTTGAGTAGAAGTTGCACAAAAAACGAGATAGAAAAAGCAAAGATAAAGTAGGGATAGTTTGGTAATTTTGGAGGATCATGGAAGTTTCTATTTAAGGAAAATGTATAATTTTTCAATGACAACCCAAAAAGAAAATTTGTAAGATTATTTGAGTACAAGGGGAGTATATACAACTTCGTTCTATAAGTAATGCAACAAATTTTTTTATTTTCTGTACTCATGCAACGTTGCCTTTTTTCAGTACTTTTTTAACATACAAATTTACCAAAATCATTATTTCCTCTAAAACTCAAAAGATTAAACCCTCCCCCCCCCCCCCCGAAAAAAAACTAGCCAATATGGGTATTTTTTCTATCTCGATCGAATTAAAATTTTCTACTTGAATTTTTTAATAGTTTGAATTTTATTCTTTGAGTGTTTATCGTTATAGTTTGATTTTGCTTTACAGCTTTTCTTTGATTATTGTGTCTGATTACATTTTCTAATACTAAGCAAAATGGAAAAATTAATAACCAAAATTTATCCATGCTGAACCATGTGTTGCAAAACATATGAGATGGATGCAATACAGTTTTTAAAAGGGTAAATTCTATAGTTGCTTTTCAGCTTTGCATGTTATCCTAAACAGATTATGTTTCAGCCTTTCACAATTTAATTTATTAGCTTCACAATTTTAACTCAAATTGGTCATTTTGTACAGATTTTTTTTTTGTTAATTTTTGTTTTTGTTATCTCTATTGTTCCTAGGTAATTGCTCATTTCATAATTGCCTAATCATTTAATAAGTATGATCATTTTAAACTTTTAATAGAATTTTTATTTTACGGAAAGTTAACAATTTGAGCACTTATATTTTGGCCCCTAAAGTTTTACAAGTCTACGAAACCAATCCTTCAAAAATTAAATAAATATAGCCCTTAACTTTTCGAATAACAAAATGGTTCATAAACAAGCAAATCTTATCCTTAGATCATGGCTATATTTCTTTTCAAAACTACACGAACACTAAAAGATTTAAATGACACTCTTTCATAATATAGCATGGGCCCTAACTCTATTTTTATTTTATAAAAAAAAAACACGGGCCCTAACTTTGTACACTTTTTGCTTCCCAATTCACCAGCCCTCTCTCTCTCTCTCGGGTGCACGGTTTCCACCACCTTCATCTCAACCGTTGTTCTTATTTGTGCCTCTTAAGCCTATTCACTCCAGTCTCCATATATCTCTATTTCACCGAAAATAGTACTCACTCCATATATCTCAATTTAACAATGATAAATAGTTTTAAACATATATATTTAAAAAATTTAGATTTCAAATTATGATACATATGAAATATTTAATTTTCAGATTCTAAACACTCATGATAAAAAAAACCATGGATTAAATATTGAGAAATCGTTAAAACAAATTAGTCAATTTTTTTGCGGATGAAAGGAATATTTAATAAGGGTCTCTTAATTAGTATCCATTTTATTTTCCTTTTTTCCAGTCGATCATCTTGTCAGTGTTTCATTTTTTTATTATTGTGTTTTCTTTTTATTTCAGATTATGTTGTTTTATTGTGTTCTTCTATATGTTCTTCGGCATAAACAGGAAAGGAGGCGGGTATGAGAAAATGGGAGAGATGCGTGCATGCACGGTTAAACTCTTAGTTAAAATCCTTGTCAAAACCACCTCTTTTAATTTACAAAACTATTTTTTGTATACAAATTAGTACGAATAAGGGTGATGGGTAGAACTTCAACTCAAAATCTCCACTTTGTATCTTTTAAACTTAACCTACTAGATTAAAGACTCATATATATATATATATATATAACAACTTGTGGGTACTCCAAAAAAAATATATTATGACAGTTTTTATGTATTATAATTGATATAATTATCAAATAAATATAAGTAAAAAGGTTAAACATATATACCAAATTTTATCAGATATACTTGGTATTTCTAAAAGCGACCATTTTGTAGAGTCGTTTTTCGTTACCGTGCATACAATGATGAAAGTGAAGGAGATTTTAAGAAAAAGGTTTGAATAATGATTCAAAAACAGAAGAAAGTTTTTTTAGAAAACGTTTAGTGGAATTTTTTGCTTTGAATTCAATAAAAACACTTTCAGAGCAACTGAATTCATGACGGGGATAAGTTGAAAGAAACATGAGCGGATAGTCAAGAGTGGGAGTTGTTTTCCTTTCATATATAGTCATAGTACTACATGAACGACGTTAAGGTCGACCAAAATGCTGAAAATGCTACTCCGGGCGTTCACCAAAAGTTCGCCACTTCATTTATTTTGACAGTTTAATAATATTTAATCTTTCATAAATATTTAAATATTAAAAATTAAATATTTCATGTCTTAACTTTTTAAAATATTTTTTTTCTGATTTTTTTAAAATTATTTATCTTTGTTAAAATTTGAGTCGAACATTTATTTTAATTGAAATAGTAAATTCGCTCTGATTTTTTATGGACGGAGGGAGTATCAATCTACTTTTTATATTCGGCCAAAAAAACTAAATAAATTTAAATTTATCCTAGATGAGTTGTCACAACATCAAAATATTTTTAACCCATATGAAATAGTCATTTTTTACTTTTGTTTTACTTTATAGTCCACTTTCATCATTACAAATACACTTATTCAAATAGTCTAGGGAGTGAGTTGGATGGGGTGAAAATTGGTTTAGAATGAGTAAGAATGTGTTTAGAAAGGAGTAATAATAATAAAAATTTATGTAAAATAAATTAATCATCAAATATAATCTTAATGTATGCAACAAACTAAAAACACGATCCACTTTAGAACGGTGGGAGTACTATATTTTTTGGCAAATCAATGTGTTTTTTATTTATTAACGAATATGTCAAATATATATATGCTGGCATCTTTACTTGCATGGCACGTGACATGAAACTATTTAATGGAGAAGACAAGGCGTGTCTCTATCCCAAAATGAATGAATAGAGGCAGACGAGCAGTTTGACACTTTTGACTTACGCTGCCGCTTGAATCAGGCACCCCCCTGATTCTGATTCGGTTGCCATTCCTCCCAATAACTTTCCAATAGCTCGAATATGCCATCGAGCGTGGGTGTGTTGTTTTGGAGGTGATATAAAAAATGTAGAGAAAAATTAGGTATTAATTACTATGTACTCTCTCACCAAAGATGATATATTTAACTGGGTAAGAAGATTAAGGAATATTGTTAATTAGAGGATAAAAGTGTAAAATAGGTATATCAGACGTATTTTTTTTGTGTGGGAATGAAATTTGGGATAACGAGATAAAGTTGATGTTAAAATGTTTTTTTAAATAAATATATCAATTTTTCTGTGATAGCCAACAAAAGAAAATGTATTAATTTTATTAGACATAATAGAAAAAAAAATGTCTATTAGCTAGGCTCTATAGCTTTTAAAGCTGGGTCAGGTGGATCCTTAATTTCTTGGTGGAAAATTCTACTAAACTTTGCATCTCCATTAATTCACAAGCTAGCTACTTGGAAGAGAAGTAATTAATTACAATTACTCCACCAATTTCTATCATATCATAAGGATAAAATGCACTGTTAGTCTTTTATTTTTTACTTTTGTCTTATTCTGGTCTCATTTTAAAAATTTGTTATGCTAAAGTCTTTTATCTTTTATTTTTGGTGCATGGATGGTCCTTCTGTTAGTTTCAGAGTTAGTTCATCCGTTTTTTTGTGTTTTTACGCAAATACCCTTACAATTATAATTTAATTACACATTTAATATAAATATGATCATTAAACTTTTAATTCATGTACATATGAGTCCCAAAAGTATTTTTTTTTCTCTTTTACTCTTAATTTCTTTGGGTTCATCTATCTTGCGCGACACAACCACGGTTCAAACCATCCCACTGCCGAGATCCAAACTATATGCTCCATCTACTATCAGTTCAAATCGGCAGCTCTTAGTCCGGATTGGTAGTTCTCAGTTCAGATCGCCTCCCTCTACTCCATCTCAAACCCAAAAGGGCAAGTAGTCGTCGAATTCGATCTCAACCACACCAACGTCGTTGAATTCTGGCCGAATCACGCGTCTTCACCTCAACTTCAACCGATCTTCTGCTGAATCCCCGAATAGAACAACCACCGCCTGAAACTTCTCTTCAAGCTCTACTTCCGCTTCACCGGTGAATTCCCTTCTAATGTCTTCAACCTCCCTAGCTTGAAATTTCCCTCGAGTTACATGTACTTTCCAGTTGGAATTGCATGAAGAAGAACGCGGTGAGAGTCGCCGGTGAGAAAGAAAAAAGTGGTGCGTGAAGCAACAGAAGCTTGCCATCGTTTCCGTCGTCGGTGAGAGTCGTGAGGTTGAAGAAGCACATGCCCGTGGTGGGTGAAGCAGTAGCAGCAGTAACTGACATAGATGTAGCAAAAGCACGATTCCGAATCTGGGTTGTACGATACAACATCGGATCTGTGGGTTGCACAATTCGCATCGTTGCTGGAGAAGACGATTCACACCAAATTCTGCTACGACGCGGTGGCGCTTGTCTCCGGAGAAGATGGAGATCATGAAAAGTGATGAAGGAATAGTGGTGGTGGAGCATGGATGGGAGAGAGGAAGGGTGGAGATGAAAAAGTAATATTTTTGGATAAAATTGATAGATTTTATAAAATTATGGAATGTGTTGCAAATTAATTGTGGGTATTTTCGTCTTTACAATCAGTTAACAGAACATTTAACGCTGAAACTAACGGAATGACTATAAATGCACCCAAAACTAAAGATAAAGGACTCTAATATGACAAATTCTTAAAACGGAATCAGAATATAACAATAATCAAAGACAAAAAACTATCATCTTAAACGGTCAAGGGGGGTAACTGAAGATTTTAATAACTCAAGGTGTAACTGAATATTTTTAAAAATAGATAGGGTAAACTGAGAGTTTCTCCAAACCTCATAGGATTTTTGTAATTTTACCCCACATAATATTAAATCAAATGACTCATCACTCATTTTAAGGCGCGCAGTAGTTGCATTATCGTCATCTCTTGAAAAATATGTAAAACTCCATAGAAAAGTATCTACTAAGCCTTACTAAAGTCACTGCCGTTCAGCACGTGTTCGGATGACTCACTTTATTTTTTATTTTTTCCATTTTTTCCCAAAATTTAGTCAAATGCATAATATAGTACAGACTACAGACTACGGAGTAGATTTGTTCGAACAAAAAATTATAGTGTTCTTTGGTAGAATTTGTTTTTTTAAAGAGTCAGCAAAATCGGTCGTCAAATCAATTTTCCTCGTCAATTATTCATCCCACAAATTTTTAAGCAAATATTTTTATTCTGTTCGTGCGCGTATATGTCCCAGGATACTGTCATAAATTAAAGGAAAGTTCAGTGAGGCGTGTGGTAATGGAGAAAATGAAGTTGAGGCGATGGATATGCAAATCCAAAAACGTTTGAGATGAGCTTAGAAACAATATATAACCTATAGGAAAGTAAAAATGAAAACTTATTTGGGACTGAAAAAATAATACTCATCAATGGATTTAAAACTTAACATGATAGACAACGATTATTGCACAATAAATCTTGCAAACGAGTACAAGAAATAGTAATCACCAATAATTCTTTCTCCAACAGATCATTAATTATCCATTTTACATTACAAAACTTAATTTAAGATTTTTTTTATAAATATTTTGATACCCTCCGTCACAAGAAATAAGATGGATATGAAGATTAAGAAATATTGTTAACTACAGGGTAATAACGTAAAATATATATATATATCTATAAAATAAAGATACTTCATCTGTCCCCAATTAATTCTACACTTTATATGAGTGCAGAGATTAGGATGAATATAAGATTTTATATAGTTTGACATAATTATCATTGAATAGAAGTTGCACAAAAAACGAAATAGAAAAAGTTAAGATAAAGTATGGATAGTTTGATAACTTTAGAGGAGAGAAGTTTCTATTTAAGGAAATTGTATAATCAAAGGACTCCTTTCGCGTTCGATGCGTGTCTGCCTCCTCCCGGCATCTCGCTTGGGCTCACTCCCGATGCCACTCCGTTGGTTCACTAGGTGCGGCGGTCTCGGCGTTTCTCTTCCTCTCGATCCTCGCTCCGATGGAGGCGTTGTGGTCTGCCCAACGGTGCTCGTCCTGGCCTCCATGTTCTTGTCCGGCGCGGAGCTCTCCGATGGGGCATTCCGACACTTTTGGAAGGGGTGTTTACAATGTTTGGCGGGGTTGAGGGTTGTCTCACCCTGCCAAGCGTCATGATGCTATGGTTTTGGGATTTGTTGGTTGTGAAGGCTAGTCGGCATATCTTAGCCTGTTTGCTTATTTGGAGTACTCTCCGTTATCTTTTATTACTCTTTGTTAAATGTTTTTTTCTGTATGTTTTGTTTGTTAGAAGTTACAGTAGTGGCTTACTGTGTTACCTAGCTATTTGTTTTTTGTTAGACTTTATTTGATCTTACTTTGTCTTGCTAGTTATCACGTGAGTTATTATTATTACTACGGTTAGTGTTCGTCTTAGCCCACTATGGTGCGTCGGTACTATTTAGCCTTTGGGCGTGCAAGGGTACCGGGAGCCTGATTTCAGATCTTTTTATCCGCCATAGTGGTTATGACCATCATCATGGTTTGCTTAACCTTTGGATGCCGGAACATGTGAGCCTAACCGTAGTGATTTTGGTTTTTCAGAGTGATTCCATTTATGTGGAGATTTCTCATTTATTAGGCAGGTTCATTTGTGCCTATTCTAGGTACTTTAGGTCATCATTTATGATTGTTTTGTAATGAGTTATCATTAATAAAATAGGTCTTCCATGTTCCAAAAAGAAAAGAAATGTATCTAATTTACCTATAACGTAACAAAATGTACCTATTTCACTGAAAAGAAGTGCTATATAAAATTAACAATAAGTACTATATAAATTAACGGAAAACTACTATTACTCCTGCATAGGGGTGAGTTCGAGCCGAGCCGAGCCCGAGCCTAGCAGGTTCGAGCTCGAGCTCGTGAAATTCGGGCTCGGCTCGAGTTCGAACGAGCCCGAAAATTCGAGCTCGAGCTCGGCTCGAAGGTTCGTGAAGCTCGAGCTCGTTAGGCTCGCGAGCTCGGCTAGGCTCGATTCGTCCCCAAACGAGCTCGCGAGCTCGTTAGGCTCGTGAGCTCGTTAGGCTCGCGAGCTCGTTAAGGCTCGCGAACCTTACGAGCCGAACGTTTCGGGCTCGAGCTCGGCTCGTATATTATTTGAGCCTCGAAACCGGCTCAAGCTCGAGCTTGAGGCTAGTGAGGCTCGGCTCGTCGGGCTCGTTAAAGCTCGAGCCGAGCTCGGCTCAGCTCGATTCGTTACTCACCCCTACTCCTGCATATAGTAAAATCTATAGTTTTTCTCCTATTTCTGAAAATCTACGTACATAAACACCCATAAGATATTATGAAACCTACAGTTAGGTCACTGACCACGAAAACGAGGCTTTGGAAATACTTTAGAGGACGGTATAAAATCAATGTTTCTGTTGTTTTTTTTGTATAACAGAAATCAATGTTGTTTTAATTTATACACAAATTAATGGGGTAAACTCCAAGTTTAGTCCCTTACCTTTCAACTTTGTCCTATTTGAGTCCTATTTTAAGATTTCGTCATATTTCAGTCCCGTAGCTCCATAAATCGTCTCAATTGTAGTCCTTCCGTTAGAGTCCACGTTATGTTGACCG
Organism: Stellera chamaejasme; assembly: GCA_024586325.1. Lineage (NCBI taxonomy): Eukaryota > Viridiplantae > Streptophyta > Magnoliopsida > Malvales > Thymelaeaceae > Stellera > Stellera chamaejasme. Next base: position 1,687,753 of record CM044982.1, on the reverse strand, counting down.
TTTCTTTGTGAAAAATGACCATCAAACCCTTCCTTTTTCGATCTGGATCGGCGTGGCCGGGCAGCGGCCTAGGCCACCGGATCGGCGGCCAGCGGATCGGCAGCCGGCGCCGAACGGCAGCCAGCCGCGATCGGCAGCCGGCGCCGGATCGGCAGCCAGCCGCGGATCGGCAGCCTGCATCGCGGATCGGCAGCCGATCGCGGCCGGGCTGCCGATCCGGCCGGGCCGCCGATCCGCGGCCCGGCCGCCGATCCGCCGCTGCCGCTGCGCCGGCCGCCGATCGATTCGAAAAAGGAAGGGTTTGATGGTCATTTTACTGTACACTTAAGACTTTAACGGTCAACATAACGTGGACTTTAACGGAAGGACTACAATTGAGACGATTTATAGAGCTACGGGACTGAAATAGGACGAAATCTTAAAATAGGACTCAAATAGGACAAAGTTGAAAGGTAAGGGACTAAACTTGGAGTTTACCCCAAATTAATGGTATGTACAATGTTTTTGCAATGATGGAGTAAAATGTTTACCAGAAGGTCCAACACTGACACTACATAGTTAATAGGAGCTCGGTAGCGGGTCTGGTAGGTGGCGGTCCGCTACCAAGCTCCCAAAAGTGCCTGTGGTTGGCTGGGCCGGGTTACCCGCTACCGAATGCGTTACTGAATAGTGGGCATGGTAGTGGGAAGCCCGCTACCGTGCAATTAATTCAGTTGGCGGGCGTTTTGAAATTCAAAATGGCCCTCAAAACCGTAAAAAGAAGATGGTAGCGGGAATGGTGGCGGGCTACCTGCTGCCGATACTATTAAATTTACTTTCAACTTCCTCTCTACTCCATTTCTTCCCCGACGATTCCTCTCCTTCTCCTCCAAAAACCACCGCTGACCACCGCCGTTTTCCCCATTTCTAGCGCCGTTTCAGTAGCTTTTTAGGTGGAACTACAAGAGCAAGTTTAGGTATCATCTCCTCTTCTTTCTTTCAGTTTTTTAATGGTTAGAAATTGTGTATTTGACGATTTTAATTTTTCTTTATTCAAGCTCCAACACTGCCGCCGGCCACCTGAGATTTCCGTCACCGGCCATCTCCACCGCCATCTACGGGTATTTTTTGTGGTATTTTATGAATTTTAGTATTTTAGGAATTATTTTACTCCCTCTGTCCCTTTTTAATAGTTACGTTTGACAATGTTTTGTTTAAATTAATTATTTACTTGAAATAGTTTGTCAAAAAAAATCTGAAAAAAAAATGTTTTTAGAAACAATAAACATTGTTTTACCTTATACGTATAAATAACTTGATATTGTATATCAAAATCTTGAAGAAAAATATTCATAGATTAGAGGCTGAAAAAGAAACGTAACTATTAAAAGGGGACGGAGGAAGTAGTATTTTAGGAATTTATTTAGGTATTTTAGGTATTATTTATGAATTTTGTAGTATTTTAGTATATATTTTATGTATTTTGTGGTATTTTAGTATATATTTTAGGTATTTATGAATTTCGTGCTATTTTAGGCATTTAAGTTATTGTTTATGAATTTTGTGGTATTATGTTGTTTTTAGTATATACTTTAGGTATTTTTGGAAAATATTATTATTTATGAATTTTTTGGTATTTTAATCATTTTTTGGTATTTTAGTATATACTTAGGTATTTTACGAAAATAAGATTATTTATAAATTTTGTGCTATTTTAAGTATTTTGGTGGTATTTTAGTATATATTTTAGATATTTTGTGGTATTTTAGTATATATTTTAGGTATTTGTGGTTTTTAGTATACACTTTAGGTATTTATGAATTTCGTGCTATTTTAGGCATTTTAGTTATTATTTATGAATTTTGTGGTTTTCAGTATATACTTTAGGTATTTTAGGAAAATAAGATTATTTATGAATTTTGTGGTATTTTAGGTATTTGTTTTGGTATTTTAGTATATACTTTAGGTATTTTACGAAAATAAGATTATTTATAATTTTTGTGCTATTTTAAGTATTTTTGTTAGATCGACATCAATACTTTGTTAGATCAGCATGAATACCTTGTTAGATCAGCATGAATACCTTATCTAATACCTTGTTAGATAAACATGAATACCTTGTTAGATCAGCATCAATACCTTGTTAGATCAGCATCAATACCTTGTTAGATAAGCATCAATACCTTGTTAGATCAGCATGAATACCTTCTAGAGCGGGGCATCTTACAACAGCATCAGGTGCCCTGGGACTTGGTTGCGGGAGGATCATCCCGGCCACCGCAGGACCAGTACGTGCCGCCAAACTACTCCACATACATGATCCCAACGTCGCAACCGCAACCTCAGTGGTCCTTCTGGCGCACGACTACAAGGTTCCAGACGCCCAACATCGGCGGTGCTGATTATTATACCTCGATGATGCCGACGCCACAGCAGCAGACACCTCAGCAGCCGCCGCACAATAACGTGTACGACCCGGAGTTGTTTAGGCGGAGTAATGTGTCGTTTAATCCATTCTCTTTAGGGTTCAACAAACAGACGTTCGACGATTCGGAGCACCATTCCCCACCGCGTGAGAATCTGAGTGACGATTACGATTTGCCTCCCCGTAAGACATTTTTGTACAAACTATTTGATTTTGGATGTTTTTTTTATTGTAATTGATACATTTGGTTAATTTATAATTAAATTTATTTATGTTTTTAATTATAATCTATAAATACTAATAAATAATATTATTATTCAATCATTTATTAAATGATGCAAATAAAGAAATCATTTTTAAAAAAAGAAAAGATGGTAGCGGGGGCAGGGAGCTACCAGCTCTGTTAGCTGGCGGTGCCCACGTGGCTCGATGGTACGTAGCGAGTTGCACGCTATCGAGCCCCCTACTACTGGTAGCGGGTGGGTAGCGTCAGGATTGACGGAAGCGGCCCAAAAAAGCGGGTTAGGTAGCGGGCTGGGTAGCGGCTCGCCCCCTACCCAATGCTCATTAAATACAAAGTGTGATTTATTGATGAAAATTTTACGCTTTTATCAATTTCAATGTCAGCAACTTTAATTTGTGTTGTGAGCCTGTGAGATCATTTTTGTATCATCAATGTTATTTATCACCCGGGTGATTTTTCACCCACCTAGAGCACTTGAAAAATGGAGGATAGATATGTAATTGTCTAATTAGTTGGGCTTGAGCTTCTAAATTACCTTATAGATGAGTCATTTGAACAAGTGGATGATTAACAGAGTTGTTTTTGTATACCCTAGTTAGATAAACTGTTAACTGATGTACAATCTTAACATTTATTTACAGTAGTCTTAATTACAGTACAGTGAAGGTGATTTCCGCATTCCTTCCGTCAAATTAAGAGGCTAGTTAATTGCAACTTTATGTTGTGTAATGATGCAAGTGAATAAAGATAGATACTTAAGAGTTTAGAGAAGCTAGAGATGTTATTTATGGACATCGCGATTATTAACCATTTCTCTGCATTTGATTAAACAAAATAATGAAAAAACATGGCCGTTGGCACAATATTCCACAATCTACTACTTAATTAGTCTCATTTAAGCTCACTTTAGATCATGAGGGCAGTAGATGTTGATCTAAAATACCCTCAATGTCAAACTTGACCATATGTACATCCGGAAGCCTGCAAGGAGGGAGAGAATCCGATCATTTGGGGAAAAACTACCACCAAACGGCCTGGAGGTTGACTTTTTTGCCTTTTTCTGTTTCCTGTTCGGATTGTTTACGTTCACAGCACCGCAACCTGTTGATACCCCAACGGCGGGTGCGGTGATAATAACGGAGAGAGTAACGGCATGTTAAATAGATCATCACCATCCAACAGAGTGGTCCAACTTGACGGCGTTAATGGCGCTTCGGCAACGCTGTCGTTTTCTCTCTTCTTAACCGCCTTATTATTACTAGCCGCTCTCTTATCATCATCATCTTCTTCGCCGTTTTCTTCCCTGCTCCGCTTCTTATTATCGGTTTCGACGGCGGCGACGCTCTTCCCGGCTTCAAGCGGGAAATTCAGGATCGCTTTGGAGCCTCGGAGCTTGAAGGCGGCTCTGTCGTAAGCTCGAGCCGCTTCGATTGCGGTGTCGAACGTCCCAAGCCAAATCCTAGAGCCTCTCTTGTTGGGGTCTCGGATCTCCGCCGCGAACTTCCCCCATGGCCGTTGTCGGACGCCTCTGTAATGCTTGTGATCAGCCGATTTCGACGGTGGCTTGGGGTCGTGAACCTGATCTTGGTCGACTGTGGTCGCGAACTGAATCCACTCCGTTCTGGTCGGCGGCGAGATTTTAAGTGAGGGTTTTCTGGATTGGAAGGTAGGTTTTGGTTTCAATCCGATTTGGAAATCGTCGGTGGTGGCTCTGGAGGTGGGGGTTAGGGATTTTGGCGATGAGAGGTCGATGATTTGCGGTTTGGATTCGAACTCGAACGATTCTGAGTTGGTGGGCTGGGTGAAATTGGTGGTAAATCGGAAGAAGTCGGTTGGTTGGACGGTGAAGGTGGAGGTGGTGAAGGGGAAGAATTGGTTTGGTTGAAGGTGGGTGCAGTCGAAATCGGCGATGGAGAGAGAGGAATCAGAGGTGGAATTAGCAGATTGGGAAATAGTAGTATACAAGGGCTCAGATTGAGATCTACTCAGGAGTTGAAATTGATTATCAGCAGCAGCTGGTTCTCCAAGAAGATGTTGCTCGATGAACTGAAGAGCGGTGCACATTTCGTTGCTCCTCGTCGTCGTGGTCTCCATGGAATTCGTACGTAGCTCAAAGGTTTTTTTCTTTGTTTTTCGAAGAATGGAAATCAATGAAGGTGTCTGTTTCTGGTTGAGTTGAGAGTGGAAAATGAGGAGTGATTCTGTTTATATACTTGTAAATAAGATGCATGAGGTTTTATTAAATAAGAAGAATTAAGCGTTTGAAGTCACGAGAGAGACCATTCAATTCAACAAAGCTTCTGAAGGAGGAGGAGGAGGAGGGGCGACGAAGGTTCGAGGAAGGTGGAGGAGAGCCCGCCGTCAGATCATTTGGGAAATTTGAAGATAAGGGAAGATCCAACGGATATTACTGAATTTAAAATAGTACTCCCCCCTATTATATTATATTATTCACGGAAAGCAAAGTTACTCACGATTGCTTTTTTCACTATCTGTTATGTTGTGTTCTGTCGTGCCGTGCCGTGACTTTCCTGGTTGGTTCGCGAATTGCTGCATGCGCTTCATATTTGCTTGCTTAAACTATTTGCTTGCTTAAACTATACTATCTTCGTCCCAATCAAATATCCAAACATATTCATTTTTTAACAATAATCTCATTAAAACTACAACCTTTCCTAAAAAGGAAATTATTTCCTAAAAAGGAAATTATTCTACATCAATTTTATCTTACTACCTTCCATTTCTATTCTCACTCCAAAAATTAGTTTTGTCTTACATACCTATTTTACATTATTACTCTCTAATCAATCATTGCTTCTATTCTCCGTGTAAAATCAAATATTCTATATTTGGTTGAACGGATGGATGGAGTACTTATTTATATAAAAAAATATATATACTTATTTTATTCACTAGTCTACCTAGTTGATAAGTTTTTGCATTGAATTTATTGGTTAATTTGTCCGCGGTAGTAATCATCCCGTAATCATCCCAATTCTATTGTTTTTCTATGGGTAAATTACGGGTACCCCAGCTTTATTGAAAGTTTCCATTTATCCTATTTATTTTTGAAAAACGTTCAATTACCTTTAATTATCATATTTAACCGTTTGTGATGTTAGTTACCCATTAAATATTTAGAATTAACTACTTTTATAAGTGTTAGAATATTTCTAACTTTAGTACTTCAGCCCAACATTTAATTTCTTTTCTTCCTCTCTCCCCAACTGGTTATCCCTGTTAGTCGTCGTTGTCACCTGATCACCGGTGACATGGATGAGCTCAGGCGTGCTATGCAGAAAAGACCATGCCATTACGATGTAGGTGTGCCCAGACTGTCCTTTGGCATGGTAGCGGGAACTTGCTACCATGCCCGCTACCCAGTTGCGCCTCTGGTAGCGGGCGACCTGCCCCAGCCAACTAGAAGCTCTTTTGGGGGCTTGGTAGCGGGCCGCCACCTACCATGCCCGCTACCGAACTCCTAACAACTACGTAGTGATATTTTTTGCTCTGCCCTCTCTCTACTTCCTCACTCTAAAAACAGAGTACTTATTTGAGTGTCAGATGCCCGTTAACCAGAGCACCCTTCGGTGCTGCTTTCTTTGCAGGCGGAAGCAATCAGCAACAACCATGGTCTATCATATAACGAGATTCCAGAATAAGAACCAGGTGGCGGATCCTGTAGAAGTTCGGCCACCACACACAATATTTTAATTTTCATCACTATGTTTAGCAAATTTAATACACAATTAGCCTCATTTTAACAACATAAATTAGAATAATCACCACAATCAAAGATGTTGAATTTTGGTTGCTCATAATTAAGATTCACACAACTCTAACTTTTCAACAAGTTCTCTTGCTCTCCTTATAACTTGTTTCACCCTAATCACTACCAAAGAGTTAATTTGAAGTTATTAATTGTTCCAACCTATGCAATTATAATGTAATTTTCTTATAGAAGTTCACTTAAACTTGATCTTCTACAATATCTTGCACAATTAAATTCAAATTTAAGCCTTTTTTATAAATTGCTAATTAACTCTTTTCGTTATTATGTTAAAGTCATTTTCGAGAAGTCAAACGTCATTCCTCACGATGAAGAGTATTTTCTCACGTTTTAAGGGGTCATACAGTAAATAATTTTGGAAGGCAAACTAACAACTTTAGTGGGTAACAAATGGGGTTTCATCCAAAGTTACTGCAACTCTAAATGTAGCGAATGCACTAAAAATCGGAAATCATTTTTTACATAGAAAAAACTGATTTCTTTCATTAATAAGTGTTTATTAGAGACTAACAAAGATAATACTTCACTTTTTTAACGAACGTGACTTTTTTTGCATCAAAATAAAAATAATACACAAAACAATGACACAAATAAAGTTATGAGGGCTAGAGTATAAAAACATATAAACTTTGAGTACTAGTACCTCAATACCTAGGATTAAGGCACTACCTAGGATTAGAACTTTATGTCACATTTTCCTTCTCCTCTATGTCTGTTTTACTCCCAATGTCCTCAATTAATTCTACATTTTATGTGGGGCACGAAGATTAAGGTGAATGTAAAATTTTATGTAGTTCGACATAATTATCCTTGAGCAGAGGTTGCATAAAAAAACGAGTTATAAAAAGTTAAGATAAAGTGGGGATATAGTTTGATAACTTTAGAATAGAGAAGTTTATATTTAAATAAAGTGTAGAATTTTTTAGGGACAACCTAAAAAAAATATATGTAAAATTGATTGGGGACGGAACACTACATTTTTACTGTCAAAGTCTTACATCTTTATTTTTATGTCCAACCAAATCAAATTTATCAGATTGATATGGAACGGGCTGGGGTAGTAGGAAATAATTCGGATTAAACCGTAACACTTGAAACCTTTTTGCTTTATGTGCAAATGACATTAGAGATGGAGGTATAAATGCTGAAGCAAAAAAAGCTTACTAAGGCTCTGCTGGTTTCATAGTTATCACGAAATGTTTAAAACAAAAAAAAAATTCACATAAATTTTATCAAGTTGAAGTCTAATTTGGTTTGATAAATCACTACGTCGAAAAAACACCTTTTACTGCGACGGAGGCCGAGGTAATGTCCATAGTAAGGATCATTTACTGCGGTGTTTAATGTGGTTGGACCAATTATCGCGACCTCCGTCGCAGTAAGACCGCGATAAAATGTGCATATAAACTTTTCTTCACAAAATAAATAAATAAAATTATAAACACGCCCTAAATAGAGATGAAGCCTCATAAAGTAATGGTTGGTGAATGCATAAACGGCTTTTTAAAAAGTGAAAATGTAGTCCCGTACGTGATTAACGTGGCAACCAGACAAATTTACCGCTATCGTAATCATCATTTGTATTCTCCCATCAGCTCAGAAAAGACTACACATCTGTTTAATTTAAAACATTCAAAATATGATTTTTTTTTCCATTACGTATAAAATTTTAAAAATTATAATATTTTCCATTTCTGAATATACTTTTTTAGTTTTTTTGTAAACCAAATTTTTTTAATGCAAATTTAACTCAAATATAAATTTAAAATTCAATATATATCTTTTTTCTACAAAAATATTAATTACAGTACTGTACAGTGCGATGGTAAGTGCATACTTAAAGTCTTAAAGGTGGCTAACAACTCTTTCTATTTTATCGCTTTACGTGGAAAATTGACATTATATATGTGACATTTTCACAATGAACACACACATCTTGCCCATAATCTTTTATCCATCTTTCTTTTACTGACATAATAATCAGACACTGTGAGCTTATCAAACTCAAAACTAGCTAATTGACATGGAAATGCTAGCTTATTAATCATAACATGTATGTGTCTCTCTCTATATATACGTGTGTGTATATATATATATTTCACCTCTTCAATAAGTACGTATTTTAGTACTCCATCCGTTTTATATACAACTAAAAATTTGACGTCTTAACTTTATAAATATATATATATATTATTAATATAATTAAATTGAAGTCAAGTTAACATAAAAAATCAACTATTGCGTTACTTTTGGGACAAAGAGAGTATATATACTCGCCTAGAGACGAAGCTACTTGGGGACAGGGGGAGCGACCACATGCCCGTAATTATTTTAAATATATAGGTATATAGTATACAATTAGTATAATTAGGGTTAATTGTAATTTAACATAATTATATACTATCTATTTTATATACAACTTAAATGTATGAGTTTAAAATTGATACAAATTTAAAATATAACACCCAAATAATAAAACTCATTCACTAAAAAACTCACCGTCCACTTATCTCTACCTACATGACTTTATACTGTGGCCCAATCTAACATGGGTTCCTTTCCGTCCATCTGAGTAGCATTTTTCATTCTTGAGTACTGTTTTCTCATTTGTATTTACTTTTTGTTTATACATAGGTAACTAAATTTTGTAAAATTAATTGTTTTACTAGAGCTTTTGTTATATCTTAGTAGCTTAATTTTAATTCATATGTTATAAATCTCTAACCCTAAGTAAAATTGAATTTAATCCATGCCCCCTCCATCCCAAATCTTTTGAAACGTTTAACTTTTAATGTTCATTTTACTTCGATTTATCAATTTATCAATATAATTATTAAGTGGGAAAGTTTTCAAAAAAAAATGTGTCCATAAACTAGACACATCAAATTATCATTTGTGTATATACAAAATTGAATTTATGGTTGAAAATGTTTGAGAAATAAAATCATAGATTAAATGTTGAAAATGTTTGAGTATATGTTTATATGTTATAAGTGGAAATGCTATGGACAGTCACTTTGAATCCATTAAACACTTTACATTAAGCACTTTGGTGGATCCAAAGGCCCACAAAAGTGATTACATATCAAAATTTAAATGGGATAATGTCCAAGAGATTGCTCAAAGTAACTATCCATAGCATTAAATGAGACGGAGGGAGTATATATTTATATTTTTCGGTTTAGTATGAACAGTGATTTTCTAATTAGTACTCTTATTTGGTAATTGAGAGAGATTTTGCTATAAAATTTACTAGTTTAGAAGAGTTAACCCGTAATTTCATAAATTACAAAGGAATGTGTTAAATTTTGACAATTTTTGCTATGTATTTTGATTAATTTTGATATACATATGGCTAGTAAAAAAATACTCTTGATATGTATCTCCCGCCATCCCGTAACTTATTTCCTAGCTCCGCCATGTACTCTCCTATCGTTTTATAAGTATAAGTAACCCCTTTTAAAGGCAAGGCCAAAACGTTCAATTTTAAAGTTTGAGAATTTTATAGTTCTATCATTCTCATCTTTTCTCCAAAATTACGAACGTACAATAATGGGCGTTCATACCTTTGATGTTAGTATTATGCCCCATGCATGATCAGACTACTCATGTAACTTGTCATGTGTATTAATTAATCACTATATGGGACCATGGATATGGCTACTTGCATTATCAATGCCTTTAAAGATACTTCTTCCATTCCATCAAAACTATTACATCCATCAAAACTGATACGTTTGATTGAAACAAAAATTTAAAAATATTATTGATCAAAGGGTAATAAAGTAAAGTGGTCGTACAATAGCCCAAAAACAACAGCTTTAATCCAGAGAAACAAATGCTAATTAATTAACTCATTTATTTTTGAAAAACAACAGCTTTCTTTCACAGTTTCTGAACAGTAGTCTCATATATATATATATATATATATATATATATATTGTTGTCCCAGATAGGCAGCCAAGAGGGGGGGTGAATTGGTTGACTCTAAAAACGAAATCTTTTTCTTAAAACTAAGATGCTGTAGCACACTCAACCCGTTTACAAAAACACGACAGTAGAGAAGTAAAACGAGAAACCAAAATAAAATACTGAAAAGAATGACACAGCAATTTATAGAGGTTCGGTCTACGACCTACGTCCTCTCCTCAAGCTCACCACTTGAGAGTTCCTTCCACTATACTTTAAAACGGTTACACAAACCTAAAGTATACAAAGTTTTTCCCGAGGCTCAACTAAAACCTATTTTTGGTTTTCCCAAGGCTCACCAAAACAACCTAACTCTCACCAAAATAGTTTTCCCAAAGGCTCACTAATAACCTAACAAAATTCCTATTTGGTTTTCCCGAGGCTCACCAAAACAAACCTTACAAAAACTGTTTTGTAGAAAACTACTCAACCTGTTGAGGTTTTTCACGAAAAACTCACAAAAACGTTTTAAACCAGATTTTCTCTCTCTCAGAATAAAGTAGGCAAACTAGAACGAAGTAGAAGCTTTGATCTTGAAATATGCAATCTTTGGAGAGCTTTAGAGAGCTTTAGTATGATCAATCTCTGCTTTTCTTCATGAAACCGAGAGCTTTTTCTGTTCTTGATCAATCTCCATGGAATCGGTGAGGGTAACGTTTCTTCATGAAGCCTTGCACTTGATTAAATAAACGGAGAGAGGAGCGTCGTGTCATCCAAGTCCCTTAGCTTTGATTTTTGTCTCAAGTCCTTTCTTCTTGACTGTTAGTGTGTGAGGATGCGCTACGAAAATCTCCATGGAATCATCATCATGAGGGTAACGTTTAAATTTGAAACGAGATTACAACAAGGAGTCCTACTCAACCACAACTACTTCCCCATCTATCTTCTAAGTAAACACATTTACTGAGTGGGCTTTAGTAAACATAACAACTTGGGCCTTAACAGAACGTAGCCCAATATTGTAATTCATTTATCTGAACAAAATGCATAATCAATAACAGCCCACCAAGCTTTTCAAAACTATACATAAAACGCCCAAAACTTTTGTGATCATCAAAATCGTTTTCTTGCAAAAGAAATAATCCAACAATCTCCCCCTTTTTGATGATGACAAAACTAAAACTAATATTTTGAAAAGCTCCCCCTGAACAGATTCTCCTTGAAATACTTTCAAAAACTCCCCCTAAGCCAAAACGAAAACTCCCCCTTACTAGTACAACTCTTGTACAGAAAAGAGCATCATAGGAGAGACATATAACAGTAAGCATATACATTAGCAAACAGAGTAATCATTCTAGCACACACCATCAGCACGCATTCAACAGAAAATATTTCCCATATTCTCCCCCTTTTTGTCATAATCAAAAAGTGTAATAACCATCATAAAGTATAGAGGAAGGAGAGTTAGAAGGCAACAGAATGTTTGTGCATCCCAGAAGTTTTAAACAAAAACATAGCTTAAACACAGTAAAATTGTTCAAAAAGAGAAGTGTTCCTGACATAGGACACATAGGGGTTTGGTTTAGCAGGGGCTTGGTGACTGAGGTGGGGTACTCCAGAGATCTGTGATTTCAGGGATTTGGAGAGGGTTGTAGACAATCATGGCTCTTTCAGTCACAGCCTCTTGATCCTCAACAACTCTGTCCTCTGTTGCTGGGTCAATAGGTTCAGCACTATCCTGTGCTGCCTTGTTCTTCTTTGGTTGCTTCCTTGCAACTATGCTGCTGCTAATTTCCCTTAACCTCTGTAAAGCTCCATCATGCTTGCTTGGAATCCTGATCCACTTTCCATCCTGACCTTTCTGAAAACCACTTTTCTTCACTGTTGTTTGAAGGAGATAAGTGAAGCTTTCTCACTTCTCCTTTTTCTCAGCTGTACCCGGGACCTTGTTTGCCTTCAGAAGATCACTGATCAGTGTAGCATAGGGCATGTGCTCCTTATGCTTGCCCTCTACAGACTGTCCTAGTAATTCAACAACCCTACTGCCGAAATCAACCTTCATGCCTCTCACTATCTTAAACATTAAACATATATCCCCCCAAGTTACCAATTGAGTACCTTCCTTGGGAAAGATAATGGCAGTGAGAATCCAATGTAACACTCTATGTTTGAAATCTTTAAACAGCATGCAGGTGAACTGATAGGGCAGTGATTGAAAAGGGATTCCAACATTTCCAAAGAAATACGTAAAAGCTTCCTCCTTAAACTCACTATCATCAGTAGGTTCTTCAACAGAATCAAGCACTCCTAGGGCAGCAGAGAACTGAATGTGTGTTATTCTTACCAATTTCCCTTGAACCTTGGATTCAACACTTAGCTCTTCTAAGTCCACATGCAGTTTAGACAGAAACTCAGACACCAAGTTTGTATACCCTTTAGCACGAGTTGATACAAACGGCATTAAGCCATAAACATCTAACCATTCAGCCACTTCAGAGACTCCAAAAGATTCAAGAAGTTCCCTAGTCACATACGAATGCCGAAGGAATTTGGTAAATTTTGGGTGTACCTTTGTGACAGAGACCTTTTTTGCCGCAGGCTCTGAGTTCTTTTTCTTTGAAGGAAGAGCAGGCTTCTTTGATTCTGACTTGACTGGCTTGATCTTCACAATAGGAGAAGAGGGCTTCTGTTTCTTTGGTTTCTCTAAAACCATGGGAACCGGTTTCGAGCGGAGTGACCGCAGCCCATCTCCCCTAGTTCGTCTTCTTTGTACTGGGTAAGTCGGTTTTGGGGCTTTCCTCTTTCTAGCACTGTTCTGTAGATCTGCTAGGGTCATTGCCATGTCAAAACTGTCGAGAGAGGAGGAGGAAGAGTGCTGACCAACGACCTTTACTGACTCGTCGTCGGAACTCATCAGGTTGAGGGTGGCGTAGGCCAAGGTTTCGGTGGTTGCAGGTTTCTCGAGGGACTGAGAATGGCGGTCTTCTTCGCCGCTTGAATCACTAGAATAGTCGACTAAGGTTTGCTGGAATTGAGGATTGCTGGGGCTAGGGTTTTGAGAGGAGGAGGCCATCGTGCTTGGCTAAGGAGTCTGAAGGTTTTTCGGCTTTCAGGAGAGAGAGAGAGGTAGAGTGTCAGAGACGAAAAGAAGAGTGTGGAAGAGGGGTTTTATTACACGGTAAAATATTTGAAAAATTACTCTTTTACCCTTAGTAAAAAATCTGTTTTATCCCAAAAATAACTTCTCCTCTTCCCAAAGTTTTCTTTGACCGAAAATACAAAAACAGGTCCAAAAACATTGTTTTAAAAATAAATTCTGGGAATATTCATGCACCAATTTACTTTCAGAAATTTAGAACACATATATATGAAATTTATTTTCATATTACATGTCCTTATTTCATTCGACAGACACTAAACAGGTTTAGGAATGTGTACTTGTAATTACCTTGGATTGCTCATGCCCAATTCTCTCCTTATGTAGCTGAATCTCTCTTCACAGAGTGGTTTTGTGAATATGTCCGCCAGCTGATTATTAGTATCAACAAACTCAAGCAAAACATTCTCATTAGCAACATGTTCTCTAATGAAATGATATCTTATCTCAATGTGTTTAGCTCTAGAATGATGAACTGGATTTTTAGCCAAACAAATTGCACTTGTATTGTCACACTTAATAGGAACTTTCCTGAAGTTAAAACCAAAATCCTTCAGTTGTTGAACCATCCACAAAATTTGAGCTACACGACTTCCCATGACTATGTACTCACTTCTGCAGATTGATAGAGCAACTGAATTTTGCTTTCTTGAAAACCATGAAACTAGGCAACTTCCTAAGAACTGACATGAACCACTAGTAGATTTTCTATCTACTTTGCTACCAAAGAAAATCAGCATCTGAAAAACCATAAAGTTCAAAGATCGTTTCTTTTGAATACCACAACCCAAGATTTGGTGTGTCAACCAAATATCTAAAAATTCTTTTGACACAATGCATGTGAGATTCTTTTGGGTTTGACTGAAATCTAGCACACAAGCATACACTGAACAAGATATCAGGCCGACTTGCAGTTAAGTAAAGTAGAGAACCAATCATGCTTCTAAACAGTTTTTGCTCAACCTGTTTACCGTTCGAGTCTTCATCTAACTTGACTGTGGCACTCATAGGAATAGGGCTTGGTTTCGCTGATGTATAGCCAAACTTCTTCAGGATATCTTTAATGTACTTGGCTTGACTTATAAAGATCCCTTCCTTTGATTGCTTGATTTGAAGTCCAAGAAAATAGCTGAGTTCGCCCATCATACTCATCTCGAATTCTCCCTGCATTAACTTAGAGAATTCCTTGCACAAGGATTGATTAGTAGCACCAAAGATTATATCATCAACATAAATTTGAACAACCAAAATGTCATTTTTAGAAGACTTTATGAATAGGGTGTTGTCAACTTTTCCCCTTGTAAAACCATGATTATCCAAAAAAGTACTCAACCTTTCATACCAAGCTCTTGGAGCTTGCTTTAAACCATAAAGAGCCTTTTTTAATTTGTAAACATGGTCTGGAAAATGTGGATCTTCAAAACCGGGAGGTTGTTCTACATAAACCTCTTCTTTGATAAACCCGTTTAGAAAAGCACTCTTTACATCCATTTGAAAAAGTTGTATGTTCATAAAGCATGCAAAAGCACAAAGCATTCTTATTGCTTCAAGTCTAGCTACAGGAGCAAAGGTTTCATCAAAGTCAATCACTTCCTCCCGTGAGTAGCCTTTAGCAACTAATCTTGCTTTGTTTCTTGTGACAACACCATTTTCATCAAGTTTATTTCTAAAAACCCATTTGGCACCAATTATAGAATGATTTTTTGGTCTGGTAACCAAATCCCATACATCATTCCTTTTAAACTGGTTCAGTTCTTCCTGCATAGCATTTATCCAATTTTCGTCTTGCAAAGCTTCATCAATAGTCTTAGGTTCGACTAGTGAAACAAAAGCTTGAAAAGCACAGAAATTTCTTAAGGAAGAGCGTGTCATTACCCCTTGGGTTACATCACCCAGAATGTTCTCTTGAGGGTGACTTAATTTGTGCTTGAATTTCCACTCATGAGGCAATGTTTGTGAGGGCTGTACAACAGTTGAGTTTTGTTCTTCTGTTCTTTCTGGAACATCCTCAACAGGTTGAGAATGATCTTTTCCTTCAGAACTCTCATCTGCTTGGCCTCCAGTCAGATTCTTTTCTTCACTGCTCTTCTGACTTGTGTCTGCTGGACTTCCAGGAGTATCATCATCTTCTCTGAGAACATTGTTAGCCTCATCGAAAATAACATGCATTGATTCTTCTACCTTTAAAGTCCTTTTATTGAAAAGTCTAAAGGCTTTACTTTTTAAAGAATAACCGAGAAAAATAGCCTCATCATTTTTTGAATCAAACTTACCAAGATCTTTGCTTATCCAAGTTTAGCACAAAACATTTGCATCCAAAAATATGAAAGTGAGAAATATTTGGTTTTTTACCTTTCCAAAGCTCATATGGAGTTTTGTTTAGGATGGGCCTAATCAAAACTCTATTGAGTATATAGCATGAAGTGCTTGCTGCCTCTGCCCAAAAGTACTTAGGAAGAGAGTGGTCATTTAACATAGTCCTTACCATTTCTCCAATGGTGCGATTCTTCCTTTCCACAACACCATTTTGTTCGGGTGTTCTTGCACAAGAGAAATTGTGAGTAATACCGAGTGAAGCACAAAACGATTCCATTTCTGTATTAACAAACTCACCTCCATTGTCGCTTCTTATTGCAACAATTTTATCACCTTTCTCATTTTGCACTTTCTTAACAAAGTTGACAAATACTTCGTGAGTTTCACTCTTTTTAGCAAGGAAGAAAGTCCATGTATACCTTGAGTAATCATCAACAATAACTAAACAAGATTGTTTACCTCCAAGACTGGTCGTTGAGATTGGACCGAATAGATCCATGTGTAACAACTCAGAATCTTTGTCGTGGTCACAACCTCGTTTAGCTTTAAAGGAAGCTCTTGTTTGCTTTCCTTTCGTGCAAGCTTCACACTCCTTATCTTTGTCAAACCTGATCTTTGGCAGTCCTCGTACCAAGTCCTTCTTTGACAGCTTTGCAATTGTATGCATGCTTGCATGTCCCAATCTCTTATGCCAAAGCCAACTATCATCTTTGTTGGGCCGAATAAGACATTTCACGTTAAAAGAAGATAAGTCATCAAAATCAAATGTGAAGACGTTTCCACACCTTTTACCAAAGAACTTAATGTTGTTTGACATTCTATCAATAACATGGAACTGGTCTGATTTGAAAGTGACATAATAACCACTATCACACAATTGATCGATACTCAACATGTTGTGCTTCAGTCCTTCTACTAGCATTTCATTTTTGATAGTAGAGATCCAATCTTACCTACATTACCAATACCTAGTACCGGCCTTTCTTTGTTGTCACCAAATGATATTGTACCTCCTTTTCTTGGTGTGTAATCAAGAACTTGCTCCTGTCTCAAATCATGTGCCTTGAACAGCCACTTTGTCCAAGTACCATGTATGCTTCTTCAAAACCTAAACAGTTGAACATTTCGTCGACTTTTGGTACCCATATCTTTTGGGTCCGAAGCGTTAGTAACATGTTTAATAATCCATACTTGCTTAACACCATACCGAAATATCCATTTCGAAAAGACACTCAAATTTACTATGTCCTTTTTGATGACATTTCTCACAGTTATATAAGTGACATTAGCAAGCTTCTTTTGAGAACAAGGTTTTCTATGACTATAACCTATTCCGGTTTTGTCATAGTAAGACTTTTGACTCTCAAGAAGATTGTCTAAGTTCTTTTCACCATTAATAAAACCTGCCAGAGTTTTCTCCAACTTTTCATTCTTAGTTTTCAATTTGGCCATCTCTTCTTTTAACGCCATGTTTTCGGTTTTAAGCCTTTTGACAAGAGTATCATAATCTCGACATACTTCAGTGAACAGTAGATCTCTTTCATCAGAGTAAGAATTTGAGGAATTAAAAGATTCACATTACCTCCGATTCGGCGGTGGCCATTAGGCATGTTTCAACAGATTGATCTGTCTGCATTTCATAGTCACGAGTTGACACTGAAAGGTGCAGCTTTCTTCATCGTCTATCAGACACAAGTGTGCCTCTTCTTCTCCATTTGAGGATGATTCCTCGTATGCGAACAGCTATCACTCCATGCTGCCATTCCTTTCAATCCTGGCCTTCTTTTCTTGAAGAATCTTTTTTTGTCCGAGCCTTCTTTTTCTTTTTGCTTTTTGGAGCTGCCTTCATTTGCTGGGCAGTCAAATTGCATATGACATCTTCCGCTACATTTGTAACAAATTGGAGGTTTGAAGGGGCTGTTCCTTTTTTCCTTCATTTGTTGATATCGCCCTTTATATTTGAGCAATTTTTTGATTTTCCTCGCAATCATTGCAGCCTCATCACCGGTTTCTTCCTCGTTTGATGAACTTCCTTCTGATTCACTTGCCTTCAAGGCAATTGACTTTTGTTTCCTGTTCATCCTTTCATCTTCTCTATCCTTCATTTCATAAGTCATTAGTTTTCCAAATAGTTCATCAACACTAATGGTTTTGATACTACCTCCTTCATTAATGGCTTCAACAAGATTCTCCAAGTTGAAGGTAAACTCAAAGAATTTTTCTTACCAATTCTTCATTTGTATAGATCTTACCATACTGCCGAAGTGGTGTGATGATTTCATTGAACCTTCTATGCATGTCTGAAATTGTTTCTTTTGGATCCATTGCAAACATTTCATAAGCCTTGACCAACATGAACATTTTGGTATCTTTGACTTGATCCGTTCCTTCGTAGGTCACTAGTAGCTTATTCCATATCTCATGCGCACCGTCACAAGCGAAACAATATTAAAGACATCGGAGTTAAAGCACATAAAATCACATTTACCGCCTTTGCGTTCATTGTGCACATTTTGTCATCATCTGGAGTGTAGTCTCTAAGAGGCTTTGGTTCGATTTTTCCATCAGCGATAGCGATGGTTGGAACCTCGCGGTCCCGCCTTGATGATCCTCCAGAGATGGTGGTCTTGTGCACGAATGTGATTTTGCATTCGGTCTTCCACCAATTGAAGTTTGCGGAATCGAAAAGTGGAGGTCTTGATGGATTGTAACCTTCAAGAATCATGATTGGAACTGATGAAATTTTATCTTTGGATCTGAAACCGTGAGGTTTTGTCACAGATCACTCTGCTCTGATATCAATTGTTGTCCCAGATAGGCAGCCAAGAGGGGGGCTGAATTGGTTGACTCTAAAAACGAAATCTTTTTCTTAAAACTAAGATGCTGTAGCACACTCAACCCGTTTACAAAAACACGACAGTAGAGAAGTAAAACGAGAAACCAAAATAAAATACTGAAAAGAATGACACAACAATTATAGAGGTTCGGTCTACGACCTACGTCCTCTCCTCAAGCTCACCACTTGAGAGTTCCTTCCACTATACTTTAAAACGGTTACACAAACCTAAACTATACAAAGTTTTTCCCGAGGCTCAACTAAAACCTATTTTTGGTTTTCCCAAGGCTCACCAAAACAACCTAACTCTCACCAAAATAGTTTTCCCAAAGGCTCACTAATAACCTAACAAAATTCCTGTTTGGTTTTCCCGAGACTCACCAAAACAAACCTTACCAAACCTGTTTTGTAGAACACTCCTCCACCTGTTGAGGTTTTTCACGACAAACTCACAAAAACGTTTTCGCCCAGACTTTCTCTCTCTCAGACTAAAGGAGGCACACGAGAACGCAGTAGAAGCTTTGCTCTTGAAATATGCAATCTTTGGAGAGCTTTAGTATGATCGGCTGTTTCTTTGCAAACTGAGAGCTTTTTGTTCTTGATCAATCTCTGAACTGTTTCTTCATGAAGCCTTGCACTTGATTAAATAGCAGGAGAGAGGAGCGTCCCAACAGCTATTTCTGTTTCTTCTTGACAGAGGATGCGCACGAAAATCTCCATGGAATCAGCTGAGGGTAACGTTTAAATTTGAAACGAGATTACAACAAGGAGTCCTACTCAACCACAACTACTTCCCCATCTATCTTCTAAGTAAACACATTTACTGAGTGGGCTTTAGTAAACATAACAACTTGGGCCTTAACAGAACGTAGCCCAATATTGTAATTCATTTATCTGAACAAAATGCATAATCAATAACAGCCCACCAAGCTTTTCAAAACTATACATAAAACGCCCAAAACTTTTGTGATCATCAAAATCGTTTTCTTGCAAAAGAAATAATCCAACATATATATATAATGGAGTGGAGATAGATATTTCAGCAAAAGAGAGGCGAAAAGAAGCATGCTACTTGTTAGAAATTTGGCTGTAGTATCGCTTGCATGCATGATGTAAACCTTCACAAAAAATTGATTAATTAGGCAAAAAGAGCAAGAAAAAAACTATGACCTTCTTAAGTCTTAACTCGTCGGTAGTCGGCCACTGAAATTTTTAATTGGCCAAAGCATTGAATTTTTGGCTTATCAGGAATCAATCAATAAACTTTTTATCAACTGAATAAATTATTAAATTTTTGAAACTATACAAATTTAACCACTCGATGTAATTTCACTGATGTGACAGAATAATGAATGATATAAAAAAAAGTTATCACTAGCCGAATAAAAAATTTAAAAGAATATTAATTTCCAGATAATTTTTCCATCCATTATAGCATCAAAATTCAAACCGAATGATTAAATCTGTACAATTTCAAAAAATTTGTAATTTATTTTATAGTTAGAAAAATCAACATCTAATCATATTCATGACAAATTGAAAAGTTTTTTTTTCGTTTTTGTATACCTGCAGATCAAATACTAGTATATGACTATCAATCCTTAGCCGACAACCAACTCCTTATTTTGGTAAGTTGCACAAATGAAGACAACTTTCATTTTGTCGTTACTCTAACAAGTTGCCATTTTTGGTAAAAGTCTTCTTCTCCAATTGACCAAAAACATTTTTTTTAATGAGATTGACCAAAATAAATTAATAAGTCCCTCGCTGCCCGAACCAAAATCTAGCGGTCCTCGCCATTTATGAACAATTGTAAAATATTTATGCTTTATTGTCGGCTTGATTAAAAAAAAGAGAAAAATGCTGTTCTTTTGTAATCATAACATACATATATATATATATATATATATATATATATGGTACATCAAATTCCACTATACGTAACATTTTCTGTAAAATCATTCGAATTCATTTTGACTGGTATTAAAAATGAAGAAAAATAAAACAAAGAGAGAAAAACGCCAGACAACTCAGCATGGTCTTGGTCAGCAATATGACTACTTTGTTACACGAGGATATTTGCATGTTTCTATATCAAATTTGGAGTCTCAAATTATGAGAAGGGAAAAATCAAAGAACCCGATTTGTTTTTTTATTTATTTATAAATCTTTTGATAAATGTCCTGAGACTTTTTTGATACATTTGGGTAGGGGAATGAGGATTGTGGAGACTCGAATCCGAGAGCTCCAATTCATATCCAATAAACATAGTCACTAGGCTAGATGTCGAGGATAAGCCTTTAATTAACTTATTGGTTATAAACTTCTAATAATATAAACCGGAGGTTTTAAGTTTAAGCTTTCATCACCATCCCATGTCCGATTCCCTTATGCGTAAAAAGAATCAAAGTAAATAAATAAATTAAAGTTTTATTTTTCCACCGATCACCTACCGCACATAATGAACCAAATAGAACTATAATTATGAACTAAAACTGATTAATATTTGTTTATATATAAATAAATAAAAAAAGTAGTTGCTTTAAAAAAAATTCTTTATGCCGTTAAAACTAAATTGCACCAAAGTTGGTCTTAGAATTTGGAAAACAGTCAACATTAGTACTGGTCTTTAGGGTTGTGTGGATAAAAACTAGTGGTAAGAATATTTTAAGTATTTTAATGTAATTACGTTTAAGTAGAAGTTAGGCAAAAATCAAGAGAAAAAAGGATAAAGAAAAAAATAGAATAATTTGGTAACTTGGCAAAAAAAAGCTCGACCGCGAGCATTGGGGTTCCTTCGACTGCTGAGGAGGTTTGCAAGCGTACTGCTTTGGATCTTGTTGTTCAGGTTCGAAATGGAGTGATGTTGTTAGCTAGGAGTTTTTGGGGTTTAGTTGGCTTAAGCTGGTTTATTTCTTTTGGTGGGGTCATGTCCCTTATTCTATAGTCCTCGGGGGTTTTCTTGCCGGTTCTTTCCCCTCGTTGTAATTCTTGAAACGAAAAAAAATAAAATATGAATTTTCTTCTAAAACAAAAACCAAAACAAATTTTTTTAAAAAAAGTACGTAAAAGTATTATTAAAAAAATAGCAAATATGTCTTATAAAGACTAAAATTACTGGTGACACAAACATTGTAATTCACCCACGTGCGTTAATTTGATCATAAGTTTTTTTGTTTTTTTATATGTGAATATTCTCTATAGCAAGTTGCGGGCCGATGCATGCACCTTGTGGAAAAATTGGATCATATACCAGACTTGACTACTTACCCATGATCAGTGATCACCAACTAAAGCGGCCCCCGGCTCCATTTTATATATCTTTTATTATTAATTAATTAGGATTACTACTGTATTTTTTTAATCGGATCATAAAAATTGTCGGCTGAATCAATTAAAAAGAGAACTGTTATAATATTACTGATAATTTGGAATCAAACAAATCTTGATACATGCATGCATGTTACTTGCTACGCGTAAATTAGTTGATTGAAGCGTTTATAATTATACTCAAATTTCTATTCAAACAAGTTGTTAAAAATAAATTAAAAAAATGCTCATTCATCATTAAAGAATGCGAGTTTTGATGTCAGAAAATTCAAAAGAATCTAACATAATGCTACAAATTTGTTGGGAGGACGTGGTACTATTAGTTTAAACTAGGATTCTTTACCCCGCACGGTTTTACATTCAACATAGATAGATTAGTGAAAAAACTAAAAAGGTGTATTGAAAAAATGAGGTTATGGAATGATGAATAAAAGGAAAATGAAATATTTAATAAGAAATTTTAAAAAATAAATGAGATTCGGAAGACGAGTAACGTAAATTTGAAACAAAAATGTCAAATGAAATATTTGCACATAAATGGAAAGATGAAAAACAAAAAATGGAAAAAATAAATAACTCAGAGAATAACATTAGTATGATAAAAAAAAGTGTAAGTGAAAATGTAAAATATTCATCGAACATAATTGTACTAACTTGTTTGAGAGAATATCTAACATCCATGACGTATAAATGAGAAAGAAAATGACAAATACATGTGTCATGAGCAAATATAATGCCTTGAATGTAAAAGATAAGAAAGTTAAAGGTGTTTTGCATAATATAAAAGAAATTTGGTTAAAAATTTGTCAAAATTGACACTATTCATAATGTAACATCATATTTTCCACAATTAGTATATAGTTATAATAGAAAGAGGCGCAGTCCTCGTTCTCTAAAACGTGATTTATTTATTTTGACAGTTACACAATATTTAATTTATGATTTCCTAAATATTTAGATATTGAAAATTAAATATTTCACATGTGTGTCATAATTTGAAATCTAAATTTTCTAAATATATTTGTTTTGAATTTTTTTAAAAAAATTTATCATTATTAAAATTTGAGTCAAATATTATTATTATTATTATTATTATTATTATTATTAACCCTTCATTTACGCACATCCATTTATCCTCACCTTTTTACTTTGCCACTAAACCACGTGCCCAAAGAAATTAGGCAATTTCATGGGATGGAGGGAATATTGCTTACAAGAGTATTATAGTGAGCAGGGAACGCTTAATTAAGGAACACTCTTACAGTTCATGTTAGCTAGCTAAAACCTAATACTTTTTGTCGCAGTCCACTAGCTAGATACTGGAGTGTGTGTGTGTGTGTGTGTATATATATATATATATATATATATATATATATATATATATATATATATATATATATATATATGCTTGCTTTAACAAATATATTTCTCTAAGTCTACGTACCCTACCTAAACCCTTAGATCAATAATATATATTTCTCACTGAAGAAAATAGAATTTAAGTATGGTGGGAAAAAAACAATTGCGAAAGATTCGATCTAGCGTGAGTTTATAACCTACTTAATCATCATTATTATGCATTTAGCTTAAAAAATTAGAAAACATGGACACAGGCGCACATGAATCAGACTAGATTTGGTTAACATATCAGAGAGTCATCTGCGAATAACATAGTTCACTAATCTTGACTTTAATCCTAATCGCCTGGCTATTACTTAACTTTTTATTTTTGGTTATTAATCTTCAATTCCTGATTTGTTTTTCCAAACGTAGATAGTTTTATTTTCTTTTCTTTTAAATCTGTCTTGTCGAATCCGTCTTCCTCCTCCCGTTGACTACGAAATTGATCATCGGTTGCTTCCTACGAAGTAACGTTAATCAAATGAATCAATTTGGTAGATTAATAACGTATATGAGAGGATAATTCTTATATTTGTCTAGGTAAAGTTTGTCATTTAATGGTACTCCTCATCATGATGTTAACTTTTTTATATATAAAATGGAGTCCGTTTATTTACCACATATGTGGAAAAACACCTACCTGAATGTACTACTAATTAACTAACTCAACTAACTAATCTATTAAACTAAAAGACTAAAACATCATTCCTATAAATTTATTAAGAGGACAAACTTGATATTTTCATGGTGTGTGGTTTTCCACATATGTGGTAAATAGACACCCACTATAAAATGTTGTCCATATTTTGGTGGAGGGAATCACGCATAATCAACTTCCTTTGTTTTCTTACTAAAGATTTACCATATATCTAATTGGTACAGGATACGGTGCGCCTCACGTTTAAGTGAGTCTTCATGAGCCATGTTCCTTTTATTTACAATAATGCCATTACTGACACGCATCTCCTTCTACGACTCTTCACCAGCGCATTCCTTCAATGTCGATAACCTCAGCCATAAACGTTTGCAACAAGACCACTCACCACAAGCCTCCTTCAACCATCGACGATGACCCTTCCATATCCATCACCGCCACCGCCACCGATGACGGCCCTTCTATGTTATCGGCAAAGAACAAGTTTTTGGAGTCCAAAAGCGTCGGTACTGCGAAATCCGACCATGCCGGAGCACCCAATCGCTTCCCGAGGCGTCTTTGATCCATTCCCAACCAGTTCCTTAGCTGAAAAACGCGATTCATATCTTATGATCCAAAGCTACAACCTGCTGCAGATGATGTAATTATGATGCTCATGCGTACTTTAATGATCCGCATTCGACTCATTATGATGCTTTTACGTACCTTAATGATGTGTGAGCTGGATTACATAATTAGTGGGAAAAGTGCATCATGTTTATAATGGAGAACATCATAGTGGAAAACGAGAGCATCACTCTTGTCCCCAAACGCATCATTTTGAAATGTTAAAGAAAACGAGTGCAATATTGTCATGAGAACGAGTGCATCATATTTGTAATGGAGAGCATCGTAGTGCAACATGAGTGCATCATAGTGGTCACTAAATGCATCATTTTGAGAGGTTGAAGAAAATGAGTACTTCATTAAGTCATCAGAATGAGTGCATCATGTTTATATGTTAGCGCATCATACTTGAAATGTAGAGCATCATTCTAGTAAACAAGCGCATCATAATACGTAGGAAAAATTGCATCATATTTATAAGGGAGAGCATCATAGTGGAAAGGAAGAGCACCACATTTGTCACCAAGTGCATCATTTTGAAATGTTAAAGAAAACGAGTGCATCATATTTGTAATGGAGAACATCATAATGCAACATGAGTGCATCATAGTAGTCACCAAAGGCATCATTTTGGGAGGTTGAAGAAAGTGAGTGATTCATTAAGTCATCAGAATGAGTGCATCATGTTTGTTACGGGAGAACATCATTATGCATCGCGAATGCATCATTTTGGTAATCAAGCGCATCAATATGGGTGGTAGAACAAAATGCATCCGTAAGTCATCAAAGCAAGTGCATCATCTTGTTAGGGAGCTTATCATAGTGTATCGAGAATGCATCATTGTGGTGTCCAAACACATCATTTTGGGCAATCGAACAAATTCGCTAGAGTTGGTGGTTGCTTTCACCGGAAGAACTGGGCAGTTGGGTTTTGTTGCTAATTTTGTTGATTTTGCATGAAAAGAAGAGGAATTGGATGAATTTCGGTCTAATTTTGTTGCTGCATGAGGAAGGAATGACGGATCCGTGGATAGTTGCGAGTTCCGATTTCATTGCCGACAAATACGGTGAATTCTCCGATGCCCTGTTCTTATTCTTGTTATTCTTCTTCTCTATAGGCGCTTAAGGTGCGCCTATAGGCGCACCACCCTATAGTTACTCTATCTAATTCCTCACGATATTAATTGCATTAATTGCAACACTCTAACAATCTTACTCCCCTTCATCCAGTCCACATTTTCTTTCTGAGTCAAGAATGTTTTATTCTTCATTTCCTTTTTTTTAAAAAAAAATAATAATTCTTTATGTTTTTCATTATTTTTAAATATCAATATTTTTTTGTCTACAATTTGTGTATGCATTGTCAGCAAATTTTCAAAACTTGTAAAACAATAGATTTTTATGTGGTGATTTGATTAGTTTTTCTTTCTATTTATTTTTTTATGAATTATTTTGTCTACAATTTGTATGCGCATTGTCTGTACCTTTTGAAAACTAATGAAAAATTCATCTATCATATGCTTGATGGGTTTTTTTATTGCTTTTATCATATAAGCCCTAAATCTTATTTTTGTTGTGAATATATAATCGAAAAAGGGTGATTATAGTGCGCACCCTGTGCGCATAAGATGTAAGACTTATTACATCTACTGCCACTATTTCATCGTCGTCGACTTCAACGTCGTGTCTGCTTTTCATCAGCAACTCCAACGTCATGTTATGGTACCACACTTTTTCGTCGAAGCTTCTACTCCCGATTCCAGCTCTGAACCCAACACCAAACACAACTTAGCAAAACCACCGTCACTCACATACCGCTGTCTCTTCCGACGAACCTTTCCATCGGGATTATTCCGACATGATTTCAAATATGCTTTTAACACCAAACTAGCACAACTCAGTAACACAAACACCACAAGAATCTAGCCTCGATCAAACTCCAGAACAATCAAACTTGCAAAGAATGTAAAATTGAAATTTTTTCTAACTTAAGAAATTTGGGAGAAATGATGATGATGATCATAGTAGGTAGTCATGTTGATCTGATTTTGATACTGATCAAATGTAAGGACATGTTGATCGGCATGCAGATCAATGTCGATCAGGTGTAAGGAGATGCCGATCACTTTGCAGATCAACAATTATTCTGGCGATGTTGATCAAGACAAGTCATCATGCTAATCAACATTTAATGTTGATCAAACACGACAATGTTGTTGATCTGGTGTATGGAGATGTTGTTCACCATGCAGATCAATACTGATCAGGTGTAAGGAGATGCTGATTACCTTGCAAATCAACATTTATTTCAACGATGTTGATCAAGACAAGTCATCATGCTGATCAACATTTAGCATGACAATGATGCCGATCAGGTGTAAGGAGCTGTTGATCACCATGTAGATCAATGCTGACCAGGTCTAAGGAGATGTTGATCACCATGTAGATCAACATTTATTCTGGCAATGTTGATCAAGACAAGTCATCATGCTTATCAACATTTAATGTTGATCAATCACAACAATGATAGTGATCAGGTTTAAGGAGATCACCATGTAGATCAATGTTGATTGCATGTAAGGAGATGTTGATCACTTTATTCGGGCAATGTTGATCAATGCAGTTCATCATGTTGATCATGAATTAATGCTGATCAAACACGACAACAATGCTGACCAAGCGAAAGGAGATGTCGATCGCCATTTAGATTAATATTTATCCTGGAGATGTTGATCAAGATAAACTATGATGCTAATCAATAATTAATGTTGATCAAACACGTCAACATTGTTGATCAAAAAACTCACGTGACAAACTTGTAAATAAGCGAAACATTTATGCACGGGACTATGCATTGTGCATTTTAACCCAGGTCATCGAAAAAAGTCATAAATAGATGAAAATTGTAGGGAATGGGGCTCCACCTTTCTTATACTCCAATTTAGTTGTTGGATCATCTTCAAGATATGATTTAGTTCGCACATTGGGAATCCCTTTCTCAATTAGGAAAAAAGGGTAGCCCTCTATAATTGCAATAAAAGGCATACTACAACAAAAAAGAGTTATTGTGACATTTGTTATATGTCACGAATTGGGAAAAACTTAATGTTACATTTTAAGCGAATGTCACATTGTTGTCACTAAAGTCAGTATTGCTTAAAATTTAAGTGACATTTTTGCGAATTGTTTATGCAACTTTCTTCTGACATTTGCTGAATATATATATATATATCACAAGATATATAGTTAGTTTCAGGCCATTTAGTGTCGTTATGACAGTAACACTTATTCTATGAATCGTTTTTAGCACATTTTCTTCTGTACACACACACAAAAAAACAAAAAACAAAAAGAAGCCCACCCCCGATGCATTCAACTCGTCCCAGCAGCAAAGAAAAACCAAAAACTGCACGAACACAAAGCATAACAGAGGCTACCAACAGCCTTAACCCACCCCATCAGCTAGAGAGGAGCAAATACAGCCTCAGCTTCTGAAATCGACTGCTAATCCGGAGGAAAGAAATCACCTGTATTTCAGCCTCAGTTTGATCGTGTAGAGTCGCGGCTCATTAACTTTTAAGACTTTTTTTTTTAATTCTTAAAATTTTTTATTCTAACTTTTACTCGTATGCTTAGGGCTCCGTGTAAGAATTTCTACTGACAATTAACTTGTCCACAGCCTAAATGTCATTAAAAACGTTTTTTGTTGAATTCCCAAAGTTGTAGCAAGTTGGTAAAAATGTTAATACTCCATTTTGGAAATGCCGACACATTCATCTGGTCATAGAGAACGTTGAAGATCTCAGATGATAAAGTAAAACTGACATACAAAAATCATTTTTTAGGTGGAGTAGAGAAATTGAAAGCACTAAGGTAAACGTGAAATGGCCCAACCAAAAATACGGTCAACTTTTTTAGAACGTAGGTGGGGGAAGAAAGAACGCCTTAACACTTAACAGTACATCGTATGCACAGATAAGTCCGACCTCACTCACTCCTTTTAAGCGTTCTTTGCTATATAAATTGGGGGGAATTTACAACAAGCTCAGAGAAATCAAAATTATTGGTGGGGGACCTGAGAAGAAACTCTAAATACAGCAGGGATTCAATTATTAGTATATGCTAAGCGCTTATACCAGAGGAGGTTCTCTATCATCAGCTCCTTTTCCATCTTTTGCAGCAGCCGATTCTGAATTCCTGCGTTCTTCAAGAATTATACTACAGTTGTTCATCGTGCTGGCATCAAGAAGACCATGATTCCAGAGTTTGATCATTAATAACCTCCAGCACCTGAGAATATAGCAAACATTGGATAATCGAATGACCCCGCCTTCAAAGTACCACAGCAGCAAACACAAATGCAGAGTAGAGAACATTAATTTACGCAAAAATCAAGTCAAACGACATCACAGTTTCTATCGTCTCCTTAAATCAACCATTCTTAAACTAGCTGCACTTTTCTATGTTGCCGGATAATGCTACTTAGCTGGAAGGTCATCTAAAACTTACCAGAAGAGAGGTGGCGATTGGAGTAACTGCTGCTTATGGTGTTTCGAAAATGCTTCACATGCCCATGAAACATGACCATCCGCCAGTACACTAACACAGAATCAGAAAGCTGATAACAATGAGCACGGCAGCGAGATCAAGTAAATAAATCAAGGAGAGAGGGTAAGGGAGCAAACATCTGTAACTGCTGTTTGCCAATTCAAAAGCCTACATGCTTGATAAATTGGAGAAAGAGAAAACAAGGATTTAGAAAAGAAATGTGGTAATCACCTCTGCTTTCTGACGAATGAATTCCAAAGATGCATAACCTGCTTTTCATCCTTGCTAACATCCACAAAATCATCGAGCATCTGTGACATAGCATTCTTTCTTCAGTTATTAGAAGTACGACTTCCAAAAATATGCAGAGGTCGCAAAGGCAGCTAGATTTTCAAACCATTAATTAAATAACGAAAGGCAAGATGATGAATCAACCTCTACAGCTGCTTCAATAAGATAAAGGATAAACCAGCCCCTTTCTCTTCCATCTCTTACAGCTAATTAAAAAAACTGGCTATCCTCCATTTTTCAAATGCTCTAGGTGGGTGAAAAATCACCGGGATGATAAATAACATTACTCATAAACCAGCCCCTTTCTCTTCCATCTCTTACAGCTAATTAAAAAAACTGGCAGCAGCACACCCACACACAAAGGAGAGCAAACCATTCAATGAAAATAACCTGATTGTCTGACCAGAAGAGGTCATAGTTATTTTGATCTTTAATTTGTTTGAGGTTCCAAGTCTTTTAATTCCTATACAAGTCAGACTAATTTGACTGTGAGCTACTCAAAGCTGACCCGCCAGACCGATGCAGCACAGAAGCATTACACTGAAGTACATTTTATCTAATTTTCGCTGCTTGGATTAATTCTAGACTTATCAGAAATCTGCAATGGCCAACTGGTGGGAGTGCATCTGTGAAGATTAATCAGAACCCCACACCACCCCCACCAAACACCCCCAAAAAATAGAAAGAAAGAAATAAACACAAGCAGAAGAATAAAATTCCAATGAAGCAGCAGAAAATGACTTCTGATGCATTCAGAACATCTTAAGACTAGCAATTATTTATTGTTATAATGTCATCAAGATATATTATCATCAAGTATACCCTGCAATCTTCAAGATCAGCTATGTCCTCATCAACTTCATCTTCGCTGTCTCGATCTGAGAGTACTTGCTCAAACGACATGGGCTTCAATAACATTGTAAAAAAAAGTTAAGAGTTTAAGCAAAGGTCAGGAAACATAATGAAAACAAAGCAAAGAAAAACAGTAACCCGGAAAATCTAATAAGCAAGCTGTTGCAAGAAACATGAACTAAAAAAAAGTTCGACAATCAAGAACAAGGTCTCTTAAGTGAGGCATGGGAATAGTTCAAAGTTCGAAGTGTCATGTCAGAGGAAGAGGAAAAACCAAAACTAGGTCTCACTTTGTACAGGCTTATGCAAATTTGGCTTCTGCGTGGAGCAGATGAGGAATAAAAAAACAGGTTTCATCCAGCCACCAACTAAGGCTTAAAAAATGTAACAGAATACATATTTCTGATATCGGGCAAAGAAACAAGCTTTGCATCAGACAGAAATTTGTTTCAGACATGTACCTATGTGCAGAAGTTAAAACGACTCCAGTCTTTTAGAAACAAAACCATGGCCATATTGAACACTATTGAGCGAAAGGGCTGGATCAGCAGGCCTACTGTTGGTTTACAACCAATGATTGCGAAAAAAAATACTCCGTACAAAATTCTCCACTACCAAAGAAATGTTAATAAACTGCTCATTCCTTTCAGGATGTCTGATATCTTGGACTGAAGGGAAGCGTTATATACAACAGTACATAAATGAAATGCATAGATGTAACAGATCACCTGAACACGGTGAGAGTGAAAGAACTGGCGCTTGAATAGGAGCATACGGCTGGAGACAGCATTAAAAGGCATTAAAGAATATTCAGCAAACTTGAAATCGAATTGCAGAAATATTATAAAATATCTATTGAGAGAAAAAAGCTAAGCTATGCATCCCAAAATAAAGAGAAACCGATTAAGAATATTTCCCTCGATGATGAAGTCCTTGGTAGCAAGGAAATCATGCTGTAAAAGTCCTAAATAAACTCAGGAGGTATTGGATGAACAGAATTAAAGTTATTGTACATACTGCTTAGGTTCAGATCGATCTGCGACTAATTTCCTTTGTTTTGCAGGTGGACAAGCTGAATCATTCCCACATGATGATTTGGCACAATCCAGATCCATGGGAGACTGAGCCATTGCAATTGAAGCACTTGGAATATTGCCACTGGTGGTTGCAAGTTGAGAAACAATGTCTGCTCTGGTGCAGCAATCAGATCTACAGTTTTCTACTCCCTTCTTCACACTGAAATCTGTAATTCAGACAGGAGTTCAAAGCAATGTCACCTTAGCAGAATTTAGAAAGCCAGATAGAGCATTCTTTTTCTTAGCAGAATAGCGGTATATATGAGGATTTCTCAACCATATTCCATGATGTGCATGTTGATTTTATATATCAATCTTGTTATGAGGCATGACTCTAGCCACTATCTTAACTCATCACAATCTTATGATAATTTCCATGCAACGGGAAAAATTTATGATGATGACAGTTATGGAATTTCAATACATTATTCCTCCGTAATAAGGTTGCGACAAGAAGGGCAAC
Source organism: Stellera chamaejasme (assembly GCA_024586325.1). Classification (NCBI taxonomy): domain Eukaryota; kingdom Viridiplantae; phylum Streptophyta; class Magnoliopsida; order Malvales; family Thymelaeaceae; genus Stellera; species Stellera chamaejasme. The sequence continues at coordinate 1,655,875 of CM044982.1, read as the reverse complement.
CTGCATTGCATAAAACTGTCACCATGCTTTTTGCATAAATCCATACTAATAACTATGTCTTGACAATATATTGACACTACAAATTCATTGTTACCGACCCAACATAGTTGAAATAAGGTGTACTATGCATGGATGGATGGATGGATGCAGTAGGAATTCATTCTCATATGTTGAGACCTCAACCATAACCACAACTTCTTTTTCTTTTTTTGGCTTTAATGGCAACAAAGGCAAGCAATATCTGTCGTTTATAAGATACAGAAGTTTGGAAGGGTGAGGAGAAAATAGAACATTTGATTGGATAGGAGCAAATAAAGTACCACGATCCTTCTCCAGATGCGCATTTTGTCTGCAATCGGCAGCTATCACTGGGGAGTCCAGCTCCAAAAATTGAACGTTGACAGCAGGTCGCCTAAGCCTTTTTCTTTGTTGCCTTGAACTGTCAAGGCAGTATTCTCCACATTCTCAACTCGGTAATCAGAACATAAGATATCAACAAGAAGCAGACAGGGTTGAGATGAATAAATCCTACCAGAAGAAAAATGTTTCCATTTGTGGGTCTACTCCATTTATTACAGCCTGGAGGTAGCAAGATGGCGAAGGATCAGAAGATCAATGACAATGCATAGCTAAAGGAGTGTTTTTGCTCCTGAACTAATATGTCCAATATCAGCCAAAGTATAATGGTCTTCTTAATATTACTCATTTTTTAATTACTTTGTTAGTTAATTGTACTTAAATTCATGATGCATGATAACCACAAATTGAGCCAAGGCACTGCACAGTGAAACAAACCCCAGTTATAACCAACAAAACATGAATTAGAGAACAACTCAATTGCAACATTTATGACTTCGAAAACGAATAGATGTTTCAATAACTAAAAAGCTCATGTGAAATATCATCATGATCAATAATAGCACAATATTGTTTTTCTTCACAGATTCTGCTCCACCCACATATCCCGCATTCTTTAGCAAATAAAATCAGTTCTGAATCCAGATATTTTCAAATTTAACGTTAGCGTCCACTTTTCTCTCCACCTTTTCCAAGACTTTTCCCTCCACAAAAAAAAATATAGATGTGAATCGAGATGATCTTTCTCATGAAAACAATGATACAAGGAAAAGGAAACAAAGTTAATAAGATTCTGTTGAGTTCTGACCTCAGATCTCAAGGAATCAATTTTAACAGAGACGTTCACTGCCTGAAACTCTTCAGAAACCTACACTATAAATGTGGAGCTTTAGACATTCTATTACGCAACAAAAAGCTATAAAAAAAACCACATCTCCGAGTTCATACCCAGAAGTCAAAATCGAATAAGTCATGTGATGAACATAAATGATAACGCATACCCTGTAGAAAGAAGATTAGACATTATGAGTACATACAGAATATAGTTCATGAAACATATACTCCGTACTAGCAAGACCTAACAACCTACCCTAGTAGTCAAATTTGAAGATGAAATGCATCAATACTAGGTAAGTTTAAAGGACATTTTACAAACTGAAATTTTTCCTAATTGGCCATTTTGTTATTACTATGAATGCATATACAAAATAAACATGTGAAACCAGTCTTAAAAGCTAAGAATCTTTGGTTAAAAACCATGATCATATTTGTTAAAGAATATTTCAAAGGGAACACAACACAAAACTGAGCCTAATCCCAACTAACTAGGATCAAATATATGAACCCTAAATCTGCATTCCACTCGATTGGTAGGAAGCTCCTCTGAATGTCCTAAAAAGAAAAGATCCTTCCCTACTACATCTGTCCTGCCAAGTTTGCATGTCCCCTTAGCCCTCACCCTGCTTAATGCGGCCCAAAACTATCCTACCACTTTTACATACTGACACCCTATTTGGCTGCTTTAGATGTTTTCAAACTATCTGAGTCAGCCCTCCTTAATTTTATCCTCAAGCAAGGCAACTGTACCAAGCCTCGAACATTTCTAACTCTATCCCTTTGTGTATGCCCATTCATCCACTGCAACATTCACATCTCCTTAACGGTCATTTCGGTTGTGTCTTGCTTTTACATTACCGAACTCTCAATCTTGCTAAGCATTGCATGTCAAATGGCCTTCTTCTAATACTTTTCCTTGTCTTCCATTCAACTTGAGTGGCATGTTCATTTTAGAGGGGAGGGATATGTAATAGGAAGTATTTGCTTATATAGGATACTCCCTCCATCAGAGAAACTAGCAATATTCCCCCTTGAGCATTTATAAAACAAATTTTGTTTCTCCAACATTTTGGAATACAAATTTAAAACTTTTCATACATGTAAAAATTCAGCGGTTTTAATTTTTAAATATACTTTTCTAAACTAATTCAACCAAATAACGGAGTATAAATAAAATTAAGTCAAATGTACCTCAAAAGTCAAATGCTACAAGTTGATTGGGATAGAGGAAGTAAAATATATATAGAAACAGAAAAACAAAATTAAGTTCAGTTTTCACATTAATATTTAAAACACCAAAACAACAGTCATATGTTCGATTGTTCTCCTACACCGGGTTCAGATTCTTTGCTATATTTACAAACATCTTATCAAATTGTTAATATAACAAAAGCACAATATTTAGAAGCACAGTTTCATTCACATAAATCATTTCCATTCGACAGAAGCAGTTTCTTTGTTCCATTTAGAAGCACAGTATCAAACTGCAAATAAACAATCAGCTACCAATGTTGACCTTAAAACTTGCACATCGCAGTAGACAAAACGGACAAGAGAAGTCTTCGGTTACTGCATATGGATAAGAAGATAATATCAGATGCAGGGCGAACACAGAATAATATACAAAATTTACTCAAATTAAAATCTCATGTCAGATGCAAAAAGCTATGGACAATAAAGAAACCAGAGTTACCTTCAGTCTTTTGAAACATGGTGCTATAGTCCCTATAGTTGAATATCACTGTCCCAGACAGTAATCTGGAGGAATACAAGCAAGACACATCAGTTATAATGTCTTTAGGCATAATTAAAAGTCTAATTCATATATTGAGAAAAAAACAGTAGCTGTATAAGTTGCATAAAAATGGAGCTGGGTATAAAGTATAAGAATGCAAATGTTATCATACTGGAGGTAATTATATTTGAGGCCCAAGATTTTTAGAGCGATCGTATTATGCTTTCTTCTGGTATCCTAATAAAGTATAGCAAGTACTGTTGGTTTCTATTCACAACAGCAAGAAGTCCAACCATGGTCAGCAACAAGAGGGAAATGGATGGGTCATGGTATCAATGGAATTCAAAAACAAAACCAGTTGTATAATAATTTAAAAGAAGCAATGTCTGGAGACTAACGCCCTCAAATGCTGCAAGATAACAAATGTTTATTCTCAATGTAAAATGAAATCGGTCAATTTAGAAAATGCCTCTCCAGTGACCAACTTTTCTACTTAAGAAATCACCAAATTTAGCAGCCGTGAAGATGTTTACTGACTAGAGAACCTTTTAGCAACATTTTTGTTACAGTTAAAATGCAACATATCTATCCTGTTCTTCAGCACTAGACTCAAAAGGGAAGTTCACAGTCAGTTTTCCAAAGAAAATAAAATAAAATATTTTGATTTTACAACCATCAAACGGTTGGTTATTTTGTTGTTGAGAACTGGCCTGGATAGAATGTTACCATTGAATGCAATTGCAAAAGAGAAGAACGACTAGAATTCAACAAGAGTCAAGACAGTAATTAAAAAATTGAAGGCATCTATTCTTTAAGATTTTTTTAAGGGAAAAAAAACCTTCTTCAAGATATTCCATGTGCATATCTATATACTCCGGGGTACCCGTATACTCTGTCCTCTCCCTTAATAACGAAGAGGGTTGTCGGTGTTAGGAAATGTGGAACAACAGATTTCAATATAAATGAGATCCTCTATCACTTGGATTATATATTGTGATAACCCATATGCCACAAATAAAGTCTGTGTTTTAAGATGTGTATATATGACTCAAAGTTCCGGTACTTGATCACCATGTGCTTATCTTTCCTAGTGGATAACCCATGTGGTATTGCAGGGTGTTTCTCTTAGCAGTTCAAGACCTGGGTTCTTAGGCTAATAACTATGTGGTTGACCAAAATATTGATTAGATAAATCGCAAGGAGTTATGGCTCATAGCTTAACAAGATGCACATTGACTACAGTGATGTACACAAAATCCTTGTTTACATGTTCTAATTTTACCCATGTTAGGTTATGTACATCACATCCTTCTTAAAAGGGAGAATTTGCCACTAACGTTTGGTGAAAAGGGAAATTTTGCCAACAAACTATTTTTGGGGGAGGTTTTGCCATCAACGTTAAATTAAGGGGGAAATTTTGCCACCAACCGTAAAATACTAATGGAAAACATGAAGAAATGTAAGTTTCAGTCCAAAACTTTTTTGTTTTTGAAAACAAATAAGCCAACATTTTAAAATAGAAATTTATTCATTCACCAATTATGTTTTCCTTCTCACACCAATGGCTGTCATTCCTTTTGTTTCGCAGATTACATCTTAATCTGCGATAAACAATTATCCATTACTCTCGTAGTCGGCGTTATACGTTTGATAGCTCTTGAATGTGAGATAATCATTGCTCAATTTGATTTATCATTCGGTTTACATTTTACTTTGTGATCCAATGATGGATCTCACCCATATCGTTTTTTAATTTGCTTTGTTCCTCACAAGAGACTAGATTGTATGTTGAGCAATTCCTCACGAGAAACAAAAAGAGAATGATAAAAAAGGGAAAAGTGCAAATCATGATGGGATATAGGATGAGGGAGTAACAAGGATCATTCTTCAACGGATAAGGGAGCTTGAAAAGAGATGCTTGCATAACTAGCTATATGATATCAGTAGTTTTTTGTTGTGTTCTTGTGAAACTATTTTCTTAAAATAATTTGACAATTTTAAAAGTGAAGGGAAAAGTAAATAGAACAAACTGGAAGGAAACTTTAAATCTTAAAATTCATTGAAATTGTTCAATGAAAAGAACATACCCTTTGTTTTCACGTGACACTTTCATCTTGTGAGAATGTTATGCACATGATGTGAAATAGATAACAAGGTCATGCAAACTTAAAGAATAATGACAGTTGGACACTTACACAAATAGAAGCAAAAGGAATAACTTTTCTACTGGTTAAGCTAGGGATTGAATGATATTCAAAATGTTAAGTGCATGATACGAAATAGATAACTGGTCATACAAACATACTAATGGTAGTATGACACTTGCAAAGAAACAGAAGGAAAGGAATAATATGTTATACTAGTTGGACTAGACAATGAGTGGTATTCCTCCTATCATAAGATTTCCTATTCTAAAAATCAAAGAGAAGGATGAAATATGGCATACAAAAAATGAGGGGAAAATATCTTAAATTAGCATGCTTTTGCTTGCTGTAATACACAGAAGAAGGGGTGTGCTTACCTTCGCTTCCGCTTTGCTTCCATCTTGTACTTCAAACATCTTCGAAGGAATGTGGGCTACAGAGGGAAATCAAGTTGACTATAAGAAGCTCAATCAGTCTCCCTAAGATTTTTTTTGAACAGCTAGCAAACTCTTTCAATTAATCAAAGTAAGCACAGAAACAAATACAACATGAACAAAACCAGAACAACACAAGAACAAAGAGAGAGAGGAAGGCTAGATACAGAGCCCCATGAGATAGGGGGCAACAGCACTAGCCTACAAACACCTCCCAACAAACCAGGAAAATACAACTAGCACAGAAGCGAACCAGCCCACCCCCTTACAAAGAATCCCCTACGAACCGAACACCAATCGAACCTACTACCCTACCCCGTCTGCTGCTCGCAGAAGGGGGTCTTGAAGCCAATCCACCCACGACAGGTTTAACTTCCTGTCTCTGCTTGAAATCCACAGGAAGGATATCACCTGAACATCAGCAAATATTTCAGCAGCTCTCCAAGGGGAATTCTGCATCACAACCTTGTTCCGCGCCTTCCATAACGACCACATCGTAACAAACACAATAGATTGCCACACCTGACCCACTTTAGGGGGCCCTTGGGCGAGGAAAGACTCTTGGAGCACATCCGTAACGTCCTGAAAATTTGAAACATCCGTATTGCACCACCTTGCAACCGCACGCCAGATCTCCGATACCCAAGGACAGCGCACCAACACATGGCCGGGGGTCTCGACAGCCATTGCACAGAGCGGGCACATGGTTGACTCCACCTCAACTCCTCTTTTGCGAAGCTCGTCCCGCACTGGGATGTACCTTCTGGTAGCTCTCCATATGAAAATATTGACCTTCTTGGGAATTTTGTTACACCAACGCATCGGGCCTTCATGTCTTGCCGCAAGCTCCGCGCTGATCTTCTTGGATAAGCAGCTAACCGCAAAGACACCATCAATAGCAGGCTCCCAGCTCCACCTGTCTGGACGCTCCCGATGAGGAGTGACACCCTGCAGCATGGACAGCAATTGCTGGAACTGACCTTTCGCCCTCCCCCTCGGCGGCCTTCTCCAACTCCACTCCCACCTCCACTCTCTCTCTCCCCAACTAACCTTATCGCTCACCAAACTTCCCGGATTTTCCTCCAGCTCATATAGCCTCCGAAATCTCTCCGTTAATGGGCACCCACCTACCCACTCATCCTCCCAGAATTTGATGGAGTTCCCCCTACCCACCACTCTCCTAAACAGATTCCTAAACTCCAGCCCCAAGGTCTCTACTTCCGCCTCCGCCTTTCCTATATCCTTCCACACACTCCACGCTCCCGAGGTAACTCCTAGATCTAAAGACCCAGGGACCCCCCATAGATACTACTCACCACCTTCGTCCATAACCGGTCCGCCTCATGTAACCACCTCCACTTCCACTTTCCCAGAAGGGCTAAGTTCTTCCCTTTTAAACTACCCACTCTCAACCCCCCTACTTCACTATCACCGAACATCTTATTAATTTTAGCCCAGATAATTTTCCTACCCTCCCCCGAAGCCCCCCAAAAGAATTTGTTTCTCAAAGTTTCGATTTTCCTCACCACTCCAACCGGGGCACGGAACACTGAAAAGTAGTACAGGGGTAAGCTTCCAAGATCCGAGTTAATCAACGTATGCCGACCGTCAATTGATAGAAGTTTTGTTTTCCAACCACCGAGTCTCTTTTCCACTTTTTCAACGACAGGTTTCCAGTTGACCACCCGGCTCATATTCACACCAACCGGCATACCCAGATAAGTGAACGGGAGAGAAGCTGATGAACAACCAAGAACCCTTGCCAAACTAGCAACCTCCTCCACTTCCACTCCAACACCAAAGATTTTGCTTTTTCCCATGTTGATTTTAAGACCTGATGCCAACTCAAAGCACTGAAGCAGACTAAACAGAGACCTTACATTGTCCATCGACCACTCACCGCAGAACACCGCATCATCTGCAAATTGCAGATGAGAAATGCTAACCCTCTCTTGGCCGACTTCAACGGGACGAAAAACTCCTTAACTCACTGCCTCCTCCATCATGTGGTTTAGACTCTCCACTGCCAAGATAAATAAGAACGAGGACAAGGGGTCCCCTTGCCGTAAGCCCCTCTCCATCCCACATTCCGCTGTCGGGCTTCCATTGACCAAAACCGAAAACCTGGCTGACTCTAAGCACCCAGCTATCCACCTCCTCCATTTTACCCCAAAGTTCATTTGATTAAGGACAGAGTCCAGGAAACGCCAGTTCAAGCTGTCGTAGGCCTTTTCAAAATCCACTTTAAGAATGAGCATTTGGCGTTAGTTTGGCAAGGGTCTCGTTAAGAATCAGGACCCCATCTGTTATTTGCCTTCCTTCTATAAAAGTTGATTGGGTCTCACCCACCAAACCGCCCACGACTCCTTTCAACCTCTCTGCTAAAAGCTTGGCCACAATTTTGTAAAAGCACCCAATCAGACTTATCGGCCTAAAATCTGAAATGTGGATGGGGTCTTTCACCTTCGGTACCAAAGCAATGAAGGACGAGTTGCACCCAGCCCCGAATCTACCAGTCTTCTCAAATTTCCTCACTGCTGCTATCACATTTGTCTTCATGACCTCCCAATTTGCCCTAATGAAGTTGAAATTGAAACCGTCGGGCCCTGGAGCTTTCCCACCTCCACACCTCCACACTGCTTGTATAATTTCTTCCTCCGAGAAGACCGCTTCCAAGGATCCTGCTTGCTCCACACTTAACTTCCTGAATCTAGGACTGATGAAGTGAGGTCTGTCCGTCCTTGTTTCCTTACAATGATTCTTGAAATACTCCAGCACTGCCACTTTAATGGACTCCGGGTCTTCCACCCAGTTCCCATTCAGGAGTAACCCTTGGATGGCGTTTCTGACCTTCCTTCCTTTGGCCACCGCGTGGAAAAATTTACCATTCTCATCCCCTTCAATCGCCCACTTCGCTCTTGCTTTTTGCTTGATATCCTTAGACAGCACAGTTTGTTCCTTCCAGAAGCTGGCCTTTGTTTCTCGCCAAGTGGCCCATTCTTCTGGGCTCAAGTCTTGTTGCTCTGCTTTCAATTCCAAATGAAGATACTGGTCCTTCAACATCTTTATCTTCCCTTCCAACCCTATTCTAGTTGCATTCCGCCACTCTCTAATTCTCATCTTCAGAAATTTCAGCTTCTCCTTTAAAACGAAATCAGCCGCTCCTGTAACCTGGGCGTCCTCCCAACCTGATCTCACCACCTCCCCAAAGCCTTCTGTCATCAGCCAAGAATCAAAACAGCGGAAAGGACCCTAAGATTGATGCAAGGTTGACTATGCTAAAAGCATCCAATCCAAAATCAATTAGCAATGAAGGAAAAACCAACCACAAGAAATTCCTCTTTACGCAACCAACTAGGAATAACTACTTAAAATACCACTTTACGAGCATCCAAATGTAACAACAAAGTTCATTTTATGGACCATTATGCAATAGTAGAAGAAACTGATAATAACAATCCTTATTATTGATGGGGTAAATTACAAAAAAAACTCTGAGGTTTAGTGAAATCTTCAGTTTGTCCCCTCTATTTTCGAAAATTGTCAATTACCACCCTGAGGTTTTGTGAAATCTTCAGTTACCCTCTTTAACCATTTGTAGTGTCAGTTGACTATTAAAGATTTTATATGTAATTATGGCAACTATACTCCAAAACAGTCACGGGGCAGCCTGGACACATCTGCATCATAGCGGCATCTGCTCATCTGCATCGTTGCGGCCTGAACTCATCCGTGTTGCGCCGGCAATCATGCGATAATAACCGTTAGAAGGGGTGGCCGGGTTGGGGAGAGAGAATATAAGATCAAAAATATTGGGGTTGGAGTTTTAAGGTTAGAAATATTTGTGAAAAGATAAGTAGTTAAATCTAAAATTCTTAAAGGTCAACTAACAGCACCAATAATCAAGGGGGTAACTGAAGATTTTACTAAACCTCGGGAGGGGTAACTAATCAATCAATCAACCGAGCCTTAATCCCAACTCGTTGGGGTCAGCTGCATGAATCTCTTGCGTCTCCATTCCGCTCTATTTATTACGAGGTCCTCCGGAAGTTCTAGTAACCTAAGATCTCTCTCAACTAGGCTTACCCATGTAAGTTTAGGCCTTCCCTTACCTCGTTTAAACTCTCCTAAGTCTAACCTATCAGTTCTGCGCACTGACGCATCTAAAGGTCTTCTTTGTACATGCCCAAACCACCTAAGTCGGCCTTCTCTTATTTTATCTTCAATTGGTGCTACTCCCACTAAGCCTCGAATATTCTCATTTCTCATTCTATCTCTCAAGGTGTGTCCACTCATCCACCAAAGCATTCGCATCTCCACAACGTTCATTTTGCTCATATCTTGTGTTTTCACTACCCAACATTCAGTGTCATATAACATGACTGATCTGATAGTTGTCCTATAAAATTTTCCTTTCAACGCTAGTGGAATATTTTTATCAAGTAACACCCCAGTAGCCCCTCTCCATTTTGCCCACCCTGCATTTATCGAATGGTTGACATCCTCATCAATATTTCCCTCCTTTTGGATAATAGAACCTAAGCATTTAAAGGAGTTGCATTTGGGGAGCTCCCAACCCTCTAATGCAACCCTACCGGCTTCTCCACTCCTGTTCATGCTAAACTTACACTGCATATACTCCGTTTTGGCTCTACTTATTCTAAATCCTTTGGATTCTAAATCATCTCTACAATTTTCTAATTTATGGCTTACCCTTTCTCTGGTTTCATCCACCAAGACTACGTCATCTGCGAAAAGCATGCACCAAGGGATATCATCTTGTATAGACTTTGTAAGTTCATCCATCACCAATGTGAAGAGGTACGGGCTTAGAGCCGAACCTTGGTGCAAACCGATGGTGATCGGAAACTCTTCTGTATAACCTCTTGGGGTTCTAACAGAAGAAGTTGCTCCGTCATACATGTCTCTAATGACATTAATATACCTAATTGAGACATGTTTCTTCTCAAGCACCCGCCATAAAACTGCCCCTAGGACTCTATCGTATGCCTTCTACAAATCAATGAAAAATGAAAACCATGTGGAGATCTCTATGTTGCTCTCTAAACCGTTCCATCAATCTCCGTAGGGAGTATATGGCCTCCATAGTAGATCTCCCAGGCATAAAACCAAATGGATCCTCTGTAACATCTGTATCGCATCTCAATCTGTACTCCACCACTCTCTTCCATAGCTTCATGGAGTGACTCATCAGTTTGATACCCCTATAATTTGAGCAATCCTGAAAGTCTCAGGGGGTAACTAATGATTTTCAAAAAATAAAGGGGGTAAACCTCAGGGGTTTTTTTGTAATTACCCTTATTGATGATACTCCCTCCGTCCGCCAAAAATTGTAGCGTTTGACTTTGTTGTTTCAAAGTTCAATATTTGACTCGATTTTTAACAAAGATAAACATTGAAGAAAAAAAATCAGAAAAAATGTATTTAGAAAATTTATATTTCAAATTATGATACTCATGTGAAAATTTTGATTTTCAATATCAACACAGTCATGGAAAAAAATCATAGATTAAATACTGTGAAACTATCAAAACAAATGTTGCAATCTTTTGCGGACGGAGGGAGTATGTTAGAGCAGCTGACTCAAACCAAGTGGAGAGACCAAAAATGCCCACTACCTAAATCCATAAGACACTCCAAACTTGACTATGTGAGATTACAAAAAGGAACAACTGATGCAATAGTCAGCAATCCTAATCAATTATGTATTTCAGTAAGATGCTACTAATGAATTCCAATATACATATATTTATACCATAGCTATTAGATATGAGCATTCTTTTCAGTTTCATTGCATGGAAGTGATCAAAGTTCGATGACAAGACAAATCTTATGTCAGTCAACAATTTAGAATATTTTGCACAAAGCATGATGCTCGCACTTCAGATTAGGAGTCCCAGTGAAGATAAACTTGACAATTCAAAAAGCAGACAACTTTTTAAGATCGATGCAAATAAAAGAAAAGCATTTGCTAGAGAAGTGAGCATATGATCACATTGTACAAGGCACGATGCTGAAGAATGTTGTATAATTCGACGGGCTTGCAGTATATCAAAAGATTCTCCTCAGCTGTAACAGCCCCCTCCGGCGTAGAATGTGAACAGAAGTTTTGATGACACATCTTACTGGCAAGTGATCGATCACTATCAACAGCTGAAATCCAGGGACATTATTCAGAAAGTTTTTTTTGAAAAAAAAAAAGGAGATGAAAAAAACTAGTTTCCAAAACGAGTTCTCACTCACGCATCTAACATCAGCCTTCATAACTCATACTTGAAAGGAAATACTAGAAACATCAATTTGAGAAGGGGAATGAAACCTAGCATGAAAACAAATGTTGCCCAACACAAATGTCGACCATGAAAAATGTAATTCAGCAGCAATGTATACAAACTTGACACTAGACAGCCAAATTAGTAGTATAAGCTGATGAAACAAGACAATTTGGGAAACAATTGAAGGATATAAAATGATCCGAGTGCGAAAACAGAACGATTTCAAAACCATGGACTACATTCATCAAAAGCAAGAGCAAAGCAACAAAAGAACTTACAGGGAATAGTCGGAGATGAAACTCGATCGGAAAAGTCGCCGGGGAACACGAGAAATAGAGAGACCGGATTTAGACTTTTCGCCACATATAAAATCTGTAATCTGCTGACCTTGCGCAACTAGTATTTCAAAATTGTCCTTCTCCTGCGCAGCCCCAAAGGCAAGCTTCGTTGTTCCTTCTTCTCCGGCAATGGCGCCTCAGAATGAAGCGCGAGGAAGGAGGGAGGCAAGGTCAGATGTTAGGTGGCTTTCTTCTAACAGAAAATTTCTGGTCCAATTGCAATTGCGTTTGGCCTTGGGAACATGGATTTTTTGAACAAGAGCTTTGTCTTTTCCGAGGTGCCGTAGTTTACCACTCCATCACCACCAGATTGAATGAAGCCCACGTGAACCTCTCTTGCTCTCTTTTTCTTTCATAAAATCTACCTCGGTAATTTTGAATGTTAAAATCAAATCCACAATTGTTAAACACTCTAAGGGCGTGTTCAGTGCACATAAAAACAAAATAATTTTTAGAAATTATTCGAAATTTGAATGTAATATGGTGGGTCAAAAGTTTACAATTAAAGAATAAAGGGTAAACTAGTAAACTTCTTACCTGATATGTTTTCTAATCAACCTTAGTAGTGGTAATGTTAGAAATTAATTTCTAGCAGTTGTGAGCTAAACACAGCCTAATCGATAGTTTTGTTAGAGCATCTCTAACAGACTCTCCATTTTATTGAATTGCTCAATTTTGGAGATTTTTTGACTATTTTTTTTATCCAACAGACTCTCCATCTGACCCTCCAAAATGGAGAGGGTAGAGGGAAAAAACGAGACCCTCGCCAAATATTTGGCGAGACCTCTATCATCAATGCTTCAAAGTTTTCAAGTCAACAAATGCTTCAATTCACAGACACGTATCTTCTATGGTCCCTACCTCTCTCTGTCTCTCGATTTTCCTACTCTCTCCTATTCCTCTCTCTTATTATTTCTATTCATTTATTATTAGTTAAAGATGTAAAATATTTTATTATTGTAATAAATGAATGATTCTCCAAAATAGAAAAGCTCTTGGAGTTTAAGCATTTTTTTTGAGGGTATGGTTGTTGCTTCCCCATTTTAAAGAAATTTTTGGAGAAGTTGTTGGAGATGCTCTTAAAATGAAGTACTCCCTCCATTCAACACCAAAGATGATACATTTAACTAGACATAGAGACCGAGGAATATTGTTGGCATATAAGACAAAAGTAGTTTTTTTAGTATGAACAAAATTGGAGAACAATAAGGTAAGGTTTGTGTGAAAATGTTCCACTTTTAGAAAACGCATCAATTTTACTGGGGCAACTAAAAATATAAAATGTATCAATTTTACTGAGACGTAAGGAGTAATTGAAAACGTAGTTCCCAAAGAGGAAAGCTTCATCTCACTTCGTCACTAAACACTTGCTATAATTTTCCTTTCGAATTGTCCCTTAAAATTTGTCACGCATCATTTTATGGAAAAAAAATTATATCAATTTTACTTTATTACCCTTATTTTCTCTTTTCACATGAAAAGTTACTTTGTCTTATACACATACTTCATCCATTCACAATTAATCATACACGTTAGGGGGGTTCAAAGATGGGAGGGAGAAGAAAAATAATCTGGTGAAATTTCGACAAATTCACCATGAATATGCAACGCTCGGACAGAATAGAGCTCCAACACATCCCCAGTCCAAACCCTTCCCACCCCCACTCCTCTCCTGCTTGCATGCCTGCTCAGCCACCGGAGCAGCCAGGCAGAAGGCGAGTGGGGGTGGGAGGATTGTGGACTGTCATTGGCGATTTTGGGAGGGGCAGCCGAATTCATGGTGAGCCGCGAAAATCACTTCGCCGTGATTCACCCGAGATCCGAAAAATGGACGTGAGAAATTTTGAAATTCATGGTGAAATGCGAAAGGTGAGATTTTTGATAATTCATCCCAAATCCCCCAACTTTGAAACCCCCTATTATATGGATGCGGAGATTAAGGTGAATGTAATATTTTATGTAGTTTGCCATTGTTCTTGAGTTTACAGGTTGCACAAAAAATGAGATAAAAAATATATATAAATTATGGATAGTTTGGTAACTTTGGAGGAGAAAAATTTTCATTCAAGGAAGTGTATGATTTTTCAGGCATGACCTAATAACAAAATGTGTAAGATTGTTTGAGAATGGGGATATTTACATTTTTACTCTCACCTCAACACATATTCTTAATCTACATATCAATCAAAATGTTGCAGGTTTAAAGAAACGCAACAAGTAGTATTCTATCGATGTTGTATATATAAGGCAAAAATAGTTGTGATGTGTCACCAGTCAACCAAAATGGATTACTCATAGTTTTAGCTCAACAACTCAAGAGTCCACATCACATGTCCCTTTTTTGGTTTCTCATCAATGTCATCTACTATAAATGATTAACGGTGTTATATCTTTAGTTAAAAAATTAATAGATTAATTAATACCGCTAATCATTTATAGTGAAGAGCGTGGACGAGACACAAAAAATGGAACAGTTGATCCTCTCTCCCAACTTAGTTCCTTTTGAACTTCATTTTCTATCATTCAATCTACTTTATTGCCAAAATTCTAAAGGTCCCTCATTCATTGTTCTAATCCCAAAAACAAAGGACCCCATCGGACTAAAATAATTTCGCTCGATCAGTCTCATCGGCTGCCAATACAAAGTATTGGCAAAGATCCTAGCGGGAAGGCTAAAAAAAGTTATTCCGAGTGTCACCAGTAATGTTCAATCTGGGTTCATTGAAGGCCGTTAGATCGTGGATTGTGTTTTGATTGCAAATGAGATAATCCAATGCGCAAAAAAGAGTAGAAAGAAAACCATGATCCTGAAAGTAGACTTTGAGAAAGCCTTTGATTCAGTCAACTGGAACTTCCTTCTGACGACCATGAAACAGATGGGTTTTGGAGAAAAGTGGATCAAATGGATCACTAGCTGCCTTCACTCAGCTTCGGTTTCAGTCCTAGTCAACGGTAGCCCAACAAGTGAATTCAATATGGAATGCGGTTTGAGACAAGGTGACCCTCTCTCACCATTTCTCTTCCCTATTGCCGCAGAGGCTATGCACATTATGATGGAGGAAGCAATTGATAAACAGTTAATACGAGGCTTCAGCTTCGACGAATCAGGCATAAAGATCTCTCACCTACAATACGCTGATGATGCAGTTTTCTTTGGGCCTTGGGATAGATCAAATGTGACCAACCTAATCAGAGTCCTCAAATGTTTCACACAAGTTTCAGGACTTCAGATCAACCTTTCTAAGAGCACTTTGTTCAGTATCGGTATATTGCCTTCTACCATTGATTCAGTTGGTTCAAATTTGGGGTGTCAAACCGGCACTCTTCCTTTCAACTACTTGGGTCTCCCGGTTGGTGCCAACATGACTCAAACCACCTCATGGAAACCGATAATCGAAAATTTCAAGTCCAAATTGTCCATCTGGTAATCGCATCTGTTATCTGCTGGAGATCGCCTCACTTTGAAGTCGGTTCTGGGAAGCATGCCTTTGTTCTTTCTTCTCTTTGTTTTGCGCCCCTGTAGAGGTAACCCAAATACTTGAGAGTATGATATCTAAATTTTTTTGGGGTTTAAAAGGGGAGGGAAATGGAATTTACTTGGTCAATTGGGAATCAGTGTTGAGTGACTTTGACCATGGAGGACTAGGGGTGGGGAGCCTAAAAGGGAAAATTGGGCTTTAATCGGGAAATGGAAATGGAGGTTTCCTGTAGAAAATCAGGCACTTTTTATTCAGGTCATGAGGGATTTTTATGGTGAAAACGGAGGGTGGGAGGGCGATGCTTACTTGAAGATAAGCGGAGTTTGGGGTAGGATATTAAAAATAGGGAAACTAATAGACGATGTCGGAATTTCTCAAATTCTTTCAGAAAAAATATAGGAGATGGAAAGGAGAGTCTTTTTTGGGAGGACATTTGGTTAGGTGACAAATTTTTCAAAAATCGCTTCCCAAGGTTAGCAAAATTACAATTAGTGGCCGATTGCAGGGTAGCAAATAGGGGATATTTTAGTACGAATGGTTGGTGTTGGGTTTGGAAGTGGAGAAGAAATCCTAGAGGAAGGGAGTTAGGGGAATTTGAAGAACTAACACATCTTCTGCAGGTTGCAACTATTAAAAAAGGAATTGCTGACAGTTGGAGCTGGAATCTGGATCACTCGATGAAGTTCACAGTTGCTACCCTCTCGAGTTACATCGACAATGCAACCCTCCTCTGCCTGTACTCTGATCACACAACGTACTGGCTTCCATGGGTTCCTAAAAAGCTCAAAATCTTCCTCTGGAAGCGGCACTGGATAGACTACCAACCCTTCCCCAACTTTGCAGACACGACGTATCACTCCAAAGTCTGACTTGCCCGCGCAGTTGTATAACTACTGAATCTGTCGACCACTGTTTGCTCAGTTGCACAACCGCAACAAATCCGTGGTCCTTTGCCTACCTTTGGCGCAATCTTGGTTCTTTCTTAGGGGTGGAAACCTCAGACGTTCTCTCAACAAATTCCAACAGAAACCTCTCTAAGAACCAAAACAAATTTTTGCTCGCAATCATAATTGTAGCAGCTTGGTGCATTTGGCGTGACAGAAACTCCATCGTCTTCAACACTCAACCTCCTTTGCAAAAATCCTCCCTCTTACTCTCCTCAATTCAGTTTTTGACTTTTTTGTGGATATCAAACAGGTGGTCCAAGTTCTCTGCAAATTGGTCAAAGTGGATAATCAATCCACTCGGTTCAATTACTAATTTGTAACCCAGCTAGCTTGTCTTGCTTGTAATTTTTCAGTTGTTTCCGCTTCTAAGCTTCTCTGAGCTCTACTCCTTATAGAGCCCGGAGAAGCTGTGAAGCTGACCTTTCCCGTTTATTATATTTTGGATGCCGTTTTCAAACAAAATATAATTGTTCAAAGCTTTGTTGAACTTTTCTATATCACAATTTATTTACCAGTGGATGAACCAAAAGGAATGGGCTGATAAGCTGCGATTGCACTCAAGTCTTGGGAGGGTCGGCCTTTGATGGGCCTCTGCCCCTTGCATTGGGCCGTATAATATCTCGGCCTTGATTGCCACTGGTGATAAAAAACAGGGGGGGGGTTAATAATAAAACATGAGTGTTTTCATCCAAAATATATATAAAAAAAAAAACACAGGGGAATTTGAACACGAACCGAGTTTCAGAGTCTTCCAGTTGACCCTCCATCAGATTCCTGATCTTGCGGCTTTGACAGTCATGAGAAGAAGAAGAAGAAGACCTGCTTAAAATTTAGAGCTACATGTACACACATGATCTGCATGCTCACCATCTCCTAATAAATTAAGAATGATACGACTACAATAAATACTACTCGTGTACTGTAAATTTAGAGCGTGCATTTAATTATTATAATTATTATTACTACTATATAAATTATTTAATTTTATAAAAAAAAATTTGAAACATTCATAGATTAAATGCAATAAGGAATATCCTAAATTTCTAATTTAGTGATTAAGCTTATGAGACGTGCAAGCTTCCGTGATTTCCAATCCTCTACGCATACGTATCACAAACAAACAAAAAAGAAGAAGAAAAAAAGAAGTAACAACTTACAAACATCTTCACATGAAAAAGGAAATATAAGAAGAAGAGTCGATGTAGTGAGAGTGATGGTGCAGTTGAATCCAATCCCGACATCTACTATTAATATATAAACAGGTTCATACTGAAGGTGGAGTCGCCACGTGTAAAATACATTTAATTTTCTTTAAAAACAAACAAATCTGTTTTATGAAGAGACCTATCAAAACATATCAATGAATTTCGTGAATTTTCAAAAATGCAGATAATACCTCATTTTTCTTTAAAAACAAACAAATCTGTTTTATGAAGAGACCTATCAAAGTATATGACTGAATTTCTTGAATTTTCGAAAATGCAGATAATACCTCATGGAGAGACCTATACAAATATACTATTCGAATATACTACTAAATCGCCAACAGAACCTATCATAAATATTCGTAAAATTTATCCCAAACCTACACCCTAGATAATTCACACTATAAATACAGAACTTATTTACAAAGGATTCAATCATTCATATTAAACTCGAAAAATTCATCATTGTTCATTAGATGTCCATACGCAAGATTCAATCATTCATATGATGTCGCAGCGCAGGAGATGCGGTCCGCATTAGATGAATTTCAACAGACTTGAACGCCTCCGCATTATATACAAATGTTAGCGTTGTTGAGGGTGATACGATCGACATTCCTCAACACAAATTTGACTTTGTCAACATTGTGGATTTATCGTCCAAGTTTCCGCAGAATTTATGTTGCATGTGGGATGTTTTAGTCTGTTTATTTATATTAATTTTATATTAATTTTTGGTATAGTTTCTAATCCGGTTAAACGCAAATTGCAAAAATTTATTCGTTGCAGATCTTGTTGGGCGATTAATCAAACCGACGATACCCGTAAGAAGATTCTGAAAAGTGGTAGTTTATCCAAGCTACAATCTATAAGTGTAGTTGATCAAAGGTATATATCATTTATACTGTATATTATTTGATGACATAGAAATGAGATTTTTATTCCTAAACAAATATACATGATTGTTTTGCGCAGCGGTCACGATGTCGATATAATGTTTTGGGGTGACCAGGTTAAACTTTTACAATGTCTTGCAGATATTTATTTAGATGCATGTGTGGTAGTTGTTATCACTACCACTTATGTTAAGAAGTATCAGGGTATGTACATATGATCTATGGAATTGAGTGATTGATATGTAATGATGCTTATTATGTTTGTTTTGAATTGTATATCAGGTAAGTTTCATTTATCTGCAACCTGTGGGACAAAAATCCATATCAACATTGACATTCCAGAAGTTTCAGCTTTACATGACTTGTATGTATTTTGTATGTTTTATATGTAATTATTTATTTTAACATTCAATTGTTAGTCATAACATCATATGAATTTCAGGTTTGTTGTAAATGGAAATGCTATCACTAATCGTATTCTTTGAACGAACTTCAACTATTTCAACGAGTGGGACGAGTGTTGTCATTAAGCGTGTCATGTTGCGTCAACTTGAAGCCATTCGGTCTTTTGGAAAATCACCTGTATGCGCTTGTGTTTTGTATTTTTCATATTTTTAAATAACATTTTATCATGATAATGGTTTGTATGATTTTATGCAGATAAGGAATTTTAGATGCAATGCGATGATCATGGGTGTTAGTCTTGATTATCCACTATGGTACCTAGCATGTCAGGTATGCTTGAAAAGGTGTTCGAACAAGGTCCTGATTATTACTGTAAGGGGTGTAATACTATTGTCCATTCTGCAATTCATCGGTATGTTCGACAACGCTTATGTATGTTGATTATATTTATTTATTATGAGTATATCTAATAATGTTGATATGACTACACGTGTATTTTTTGTTAGGTATAAAGTCGAAGTAATAGTTATCGATCGCAGGAGTCAAAGTTCATAATGTTTGATAATGTAGCATGCAGACTTTTCCAGTGTGATGCTCAGACATTCGCAGGTTATGAAAAAACTGTAAGTGATGGTTTTTCAATTCAAATATAACACGCACTATAGACATGCTCATATTTATTCAGAAATTTTCATTTTACATGATAAACTGTATATAGGAAGTAGGACGGATGAAGTTGGAGAGCATGTACGAAAGTTTGAAAGGAATTAAATATGTATGGGATATAAAAGTCACTGACTATAATATCACAAACAAACGCCCAGGATTTACCGTCCAGACATTTTCTGAAATTGATTATGCAGGATGGTCGAGATGCATTAGAACTCATCGAATCGTAAGTATGTGTGCACTGTATCTTGTGTCATGTAATAAATACTAAGTAATAATATTTTTCATACATAATAAAACGTATTGCATTTCGGATCATAGAGACAATTATAAGAAAAAGCGTTTACTACCACTAAAAGCGTTCGCAAATCAAATCAGCAGGCGATAGATACCACTAATGATAGGTATTAAATTTTTATATGATTGGAAAATAAACTATGTTATTAAATTTTTATATGATTGGAAAATAAACTATGTTATAAACCCAATTACATTTTGGCTATATTATGGTGTTTCTTTGTATAGTTTCATTGTTGAAGAGATTGGTAGTTGCGGTGTACTTGGTAACAGAGATAATATTGGCACATTAGAAGTACATGATGGTAACAGTGTCGGAGAATCCTTGTACGTATGTTACATCTACTACTATTACTTATAATATAATCTTTAAAATGTTATTAACTTTATGTGACATGTACTTGTAAGGATGAACTTTCCCAAGATCCAATAAACACATTAGGGATTATTGATGAGCCATGCAGAATGACGAGATGTGGCCGTGTGCATGTACATGATCAATAAGATCCGTTCGTGTTTTCAATATTCCGATACTCATATTTGATGTTAGGTGTTTCCTTCGCCCGCGATATGTGTTATGGGTTTTCTTTTCATTTCTAATCGTCGTCGTTTGTGAGCATTTGATGTAAACGAGCGTTTCTTTCGATTGGTCATCGATCCTTAAATAACATAGCATATGGGTTACTTGTGTAGGAATTTATACAAATACGTTGATAGTATAAAGATATAGACGTTAATTCTTTTTACCCCGTCCCGTAGGAGGGGGTATAGCTAGTTATTATTATTATTATTATTGTTGCTTGCTTGCTTGCTTGCTCGCTCCCCCACTCCGCGTTGACACGTGCTTATAACATCATGCTGCATCACTATCGATTGATTAAAGAGTCCGTACTTACGCAATACTTTTTTAAAAATAATAAAATGGCAGGGAAAAAAAAGTTTTACCGTGTAAAAATCTCAAACAAGATGTTTGAAGGGTGATAAGACTTAAGAGTGGTTAATAATTTAATAAAAACTAAACATACTTTACGATCAGGGATGATGTAATTGTAAGTTTCATTAAATTTTAAGATGTAAAATGCAATGTAGGTTTCTGAAAATGCAACATATACAATTTACTAAGAACTATTATTGACAAAATAATAATAAGGTAAAATATAAGACAAAATTAAGTAGGTTTTTTTATGGGAAGAGAAATGAAAGGTAATAATCATCTAAGTTTGTGTGTAAAAGTTTCATTTTTAGAAAACATATTTGTTTTGTTAGGAAAACTCAAAAAATAAAATGTTTCATTTTTTTTTTCTGAAAACGGATGGAGTTTTTGATTTTCAATAACGGATTATTAGAGAATAAAGATTATAAATGAAAACATTTTTTTTTCAAATGTCGGTGACATTGTGGTATGTGTTTTGCACTTGAAATGATATGTGGTGTGTTTAGCAACAACTTGTTAAAATAGCTATTGTGTTTTGGAAAAATTATCTACAAATAGTTTTAATGTTTAGCTGTAAACTATTTAATCTCAGCCATTAAAAAATTATCTAAAATACTACAGCTAATTGAAATAGTTATTCTCAAACGGCCTTGTGTTTTTTGAGTTATTTTCCCAAATGTTTCTTTTGGGTTAAAGATGTTACTTCTTTGGCTTTTTAATAAAAAGTCTCTTACGCTTTTCAAAAAAAAAAAAAAAGAGGCCGAGCAAGTGCTATGAACTACTCCATCCCTCCCAAAATTTGATCTATAATTTTATTTTTTAATCATTTTAAAATATAAATTTATAGAGTTTTGTATACGAATGAATATTTGATATTCCTATTTTAAAAACATATTTTATTTTATATTTTTCTACGTTAAAATAATGCAGATAAATTAAAGATAAATTGAAGTAAGGTGAATATCAAAAATCATTTCATTATTTTTAAGATGGCTGGAGTAATTAAGAATGTTAGACTGACATGATTTGAAATTGAAGCTACCCCATCAATTGTCCCTATTCATTGTGAATGCGAAACATGCATGCATTAATTTTGTGTTCGTGTCCTCTCTTGTAAAAATGTTTGCCATACACAAGTTGATGTCGGTGCCATTTGCTCAATGGATGTGGGCTTCGCTCCCTCGGTACCATTTGCTCAATGGATTTCAGATAATATATGCGTGCATGATATCCACTCACAAAATGTAGGCCTTATTTTCCAACAACTATCCTGCCTCAATCCGTACATATGATATGAGCCCTTGATGGTGGAAATTTCTGTTTCCTATTTTTTTTTTTTTTGAAAAAAGTTTCTTACAATGAAACTTTTTACTGCTAAAATTAATTATTCAAATACTCAAAATATCCAACTCATTTCAACAAATGAATTTTATTGGGCAATGTACTCAATTACTATATCATTCAAACAATGAGATTAATTAAATTGAGAGGAAAATTAAAAGACTTGTAATCTATATCCAAATAGTAGTATATATCTTTGGAGTATCTTGTTATCAAAAACAAATGTAGTGGGTAATATTTCGAGGACGGTGGAGCATTTGATTTGACATGACAAAATGGGAATTATGATGATTCCCTTTCCACCACGCGCGGCACGAATGAGGAAGGATATGGCCATCCAGCACCACCAGACCAGTTAGTTGTGTTGTGTATGTTTGATACTACTCACTACGGTACGGAGAATTATTATTATTATTATTATTATTATTATTATTATTATTAGGGGGTTTAAACCACCATTTTTTGATGTGAGATTTTCGATTCTCACCTTCAAAAATTCAGTGATTCTCACCTCCGAAAATCGGACCTCCCATGAGTCATCGAGGGCGTGAACGTGAGAAATGGTGCGTGAGAAATGGTCTGTGAGAATGGGACGCCCGAACCCCACCCTACCCCGAACTCCGCCCTTCGTTCCGGGCCCTTTCGCCGCCACCAACCACCACGGTTAGCTTCCCCATGACAAGACGAAGCTAACCTACCCTCCCACGTTTCCGGAACTGCTCCGACGAAGGAGAAATTCAGAACTAACCGCCACCACGAATTCGCGTTTAACCGCTTCGATCCGTCGTTCTCTTCGTCTTCGGCCACCCCAACCACCACCGTTGGAAACACCGGTCGACGGCGCACCTCCCAGACCCAGGTCCGCCGCCCTAAGTAGCAGCTCCGCCGCCGCCGCTGTTGGAGACGAGTGGGGTGGGATTTCGGGAACTGAGGAGTGGATTGGGTTTGGATGGTTTGAGAGGTGAAATGAGTGTGATCAATTTTAGTGATGATTTTCATCTCATATGAGGTGAAATTTTTTTCTCCCCCATCAAAGGATTGAAACCCCTTATTATTATTGTGTGATTGGCTGCAGCGTGCGCAGACGCTGAGCCAGCCTCAGCTCCCATTTTGGATCTTTTCTTTTGCTTTTCACCATTAAAACGTGCCCTTTCCCCATCTACCACTGTGTTCTTTTTGCAACTTTTGATAACAAATTGTTATTGATTTGAATCGGTTTGGGAAACTTGTAAGAGTAAACGTTTTTTAAAATTATGAAAATTTAAAATATTACTAGTTTATTGTTGTTTTGTTGGTGAAAAGAACAACACCGTTTTTATTTTTGATGTTTCTTTTTCTTCAGTTCAATCAATGATCTCTTAAAAAAATGTGACTAAAAATGTTCCTCTATAAAATTTGATGAGAATGTGATTTGAAAGGTGAGTGAACATAAGTTCACGAGGAACGGAGACCAAGTACTTTCCTCATCCTACAATAATACTTGGATAAAAAACACGATTCATTTAACTTTCATATTTCAATATTTAATGTATGGTTAGGATATTTACAAACATTAGCCCGTGATCTGGGCGCTAGGCTCACGAATCACCACCCAAAGCTCATGATCCGCGACTCATGATTCGTGGGACGTGGAGCTATTGTGTCACCATCGTTGGGTGTTGCTTGGTGGTTCATGCCAATGCTGCAGTGTTTCCAGAGAACGAGGGTGACGTCACAACGGTCGACTGAATGATGGTAGACGAAGGGTGAAAGAGAAAAGTTTATAGTGGAATTGTTAGGATTGATTATTGTTAATTGGTGGTCAAATTGTTAGATTAAAAACTTATGGTGCAAATAAGGTACTAGATCATACTAAAATTTCGAGTGGCTAAAATTATTTTTCTCGCAAGGTTCTAATAAACTTAATGGAAAAAAATAATAAAAAGATTATTAATGTCCGATAACTTTTAAAATGGCAGTAGCCCAATAATAATACAAAAACTTGAAATAGTGGAGCTCATATAGGACATTAATCAAACTTATGGGAGTATGGTACACTTCGTGTGCTGACAATATTTATGCTTAATGATTATCGATTATCTTCTTTTTTTTCCCTATAGAAAAAGTTTCCAACTGCTAATTAATGTGAAAAAAAACAACAGTTAAGTGCCGTTTTCGACCTATAACAGTAACATTATTATGCCCAAAAAATTATCGAGCCACGTAACGCTCTTTTCTCATTATGAACCTTGTAATCTTGTTCTGTATATCAATCTAATAAAGTTTATTTTTGTAGTTAATAAAAAAAACTCTGTTTCAACAGCACAAATCTAAAGTTTTTTTTTTTTTCCCTTTCTCGTTCGTGGTTAGGTATGCAAGCATTAATAAAAAGAGAAAAGCAGAAAGCGAATATCCAAACGACAAAAACTATAAGACACATGTATGATGTATTCCACGAAGGAGAATTAGCATTAGTTTCATAAATAAATAAAAAGAATAAGATAGGAAAAAGAAAATAAATATTGGAAGGCAAGCTCAGGGATTCTATATGTGAACTGCGAAAGAGGAAAGTCACAGGAAAAGAGCCCAGGGGAGGGTGGCTAAGAAAAGGAATAAATGCTGGCTGTGGAATTTGACTCAACATTGTTTTTTGTTTATATTATCATACGGACAATTTAAAAAAAATGTAAATAAAGACTTTTAAGATTTGTTTGGACAGGTCTTAAATTTTTGCTTGACAAGCAAACCACCAAAAAGCCATACATACATGTTCAACTTCAATTCAGCCTTTTTAATTCTTAGCTGGATATGTTTGATCTGCGAACCATACAATTTTATGATCAATTTGAATGCATGCTCTGAAGCGAGCAAATTAAATGCCACAGTGTGCCTTGGACTTTTTGAAATTATTCTAATTGGTCAATTTTTTTGAAAATTTGCGACATTGTAGACTGGAAACTTTCAAGCTTTCAAATACATATCCCAGAGTTTGATACTTATGTTCTAATATTATAACTTCGTGATCAATTAATAATGAAACCCATTCTCCGACCAAATTCCAACTTGCTAGCTAGTTAATCAATTATGTTAATTTAGATAATAAGGTACTATTTCATCCCTTAATAAACCTTAATGCTGCTACCATTAATATATAGAATTAAAGGACCGCTGGTACCCGTAGCATGGAATAAATAAAGTTGGAATAATTTTAAAATGGCCGGGCAATTTTGATCGTTAAAACAGTACTACCGAATCAAATTTTCAAAGTCAAAATATATTACTATAATAAGTAGGAGACTGATAAGCTGTATACATTTTCAAACTTTACATTGGTGGATGTAATTGGAGTAGCATATACCTTTCTAAGGAAAATGTACAATTGACTTTTAAATTACTAAAGTTAAAAGTATACTATATATTTAAGAGCTGCGCAAATTAATTCGATCTCCAATAATTAAGCAGTTAATTAACATAATACACGGATACGCATACGTACCTGGTCTCTGGTGGTACGTAGCATGAGCATCAGCTTCACCTTTGTCATTTGTTGTCATTTGTTGTATTGTACCCGTCCACATTCTTCTCTATTGGATCATATATATATATATATATATATATATATATATATATATATATATATATATATATATATCGACGATAGTCACTACTTGCGTTTAATTAATGATCAATGTCAACACCTTTTTTACTACTTAATTACATCCATTTTCATTTTCAATTACCTTTTTTTCAATTACTTAATTATAATTACACGGAGTTATTTTTTTAAAAAAAAAAACTTTTAAGTACGTGTTTAGTTTGAGTCTCTGATCTAAAGTCTAACCTTAATGCCTGCAACATACTAGCACTTCTTGCTTGACAAGGAAACCTTGTTTACCAACATATACAACATCAGTCCCTAGATTCTAGACTTAGTGGATGACGTGCTCCCTATACTTTTAAAAACAACAAACTTGCCCTCCATCTCTTCCCCAACCAACAAACAACTTCCGCGAAGTTCAGAAAATTTTCCTGCTTGCTTCACATGTATGACGTTTGTTTAATTGCTTTTATTCTAATTCGGCTCCTAATTTAAAATATTTGCCACTTTTAACTTTCTCTAACATTGAGTTTAGACTTGAGAATGTTTGCATTAGTAGTAGTACATTGTTTACGAACTGAAAAAGGTGGGTTTGCTGTTCGTGATCGTCAAGAATAGAGGAGCAATCCACTCGTGCATGCATGCCCTACACTTTCTCTATAGAAATAAATTTTAACTTAACTTTAAATTAAATTAAATTTATTCTCATAGGTAATTTATTGTAATCATCATTATAAGTTATACTCTCTCCGTCCTCAATTAATGTATACATTTGATTTTCATGTTTCAAGATTTAGTATTTGACTCAAATATTTACTAAGATAATAATAGTAAAAAAAATCATAAAACATATATTTAGAAATTTATACCTCAAATTATGATATTGATATAAATTATTGAACTCAAAATGTCTAAACACTCGTGAAAAAAATGATACAATAAATAGTATGAAATTATAAAAGTAAATGTATCTATTTTTTTGAGAAAGGAGGGAGATAAAATGATGTGAAAATAAAAATTATATATATATATATATATATATATATATATGAGTGCCATTCGTTTATGTTGTGATCATTGGTAAAACAACTTTCTCAAAATTCAAAATAAACATTCTATCAATTTTATTCATATCACAGTACACTATGTAGCTGACCTGACCCTGGTAGCGGGCCTGGTAACGCCAAGCTTATTGCCAGGGTGGTCAAACGTCTAGTTGACCATGGTAGCAGGTCAAGGCGTTACTAGCATGCCGCGAACGGCCTAGTAAGTGGTTGGAGCGCTACCAGACTGGTAACGGCCTGACCCCTTCCATCCCGCTACCATTTTATGCTGATCAATCAAGTTGTTATGTCGATCTAATAAGGTAGTCATGTGGATGTGACGATGATGATCTAAACTACTTATCATGCTGATCTATTATCAATGATGAGCTATCAAGTAGTTATGTGGATCTGACAAGGTAGTGATGTCGATCTAACAAGGTAGTCATGTGGATCTGACAAGGTAGTGATGTCGATCTAAACAACTCATCATGTTGATCACCATTTTATGCTGATCAATCAAGTTGTTATGTCAATATAATAAAGTAGTCAAATGGATGTAACGATGATGATCCAAGCTACTTATCATGTTGTTCTATTATCAATGCTGACATACCAAGTAGTTATGTCGATCTAACAAGGTAAACATGTGGATCTGACGATGATGATCTAAACAACTTATCATGTTGATCTATTGTCAATGCTGATATATCAAGTAGTTATGTCGATCTAACAAGGTAGTCAGTGAAACGCCCGAGAATCGAAAAATTTGGGATAATTGTTAAAAATTGAATTTCAAATTCAATGATGCTGGTAACGGCCTAGTAATGACTAGACCCGCTACTAGCAAGTTGAATTGCTCACAGCTGCCTCCCCTTCCCCATTTCTTCTCTCCATATCATCCCTCACCTCCCTCACCTCCTCCCTCACCACCAGCGCATCTTAACCCTCCACCATCGCCAATTCATCGCCCTAACGATCGGGGGAGCTTTCATCGTTGTTTAAGTAAGCATCTCCTTCATTTTTTTATCTTTTTTGTGATAATTTCAAGCATATACTAAAATTTCAAGTTATGAATTTTATGAACTAAGTTAATTTTATAGAATTATGTTGATCAGCATGAATACCTTGTTAGATCAGCATCAATACCTTGTTAGATCAGCATCAATACTTTGTTAGATCAACATCAATACCTTGTTAGATCAGCATGATTACCTTGTTAGATGCTCGATTACCTTGTGATGTGGTTGTCAGATCGCATGAATACCTTGTTGATGTGATTAGGCATGGTAATACCTTGTTACGATCGGCATGAAAAAATTATTCTAGGCTAACTAATGGGTAGACCTAGCCAAAACAACTCCGACTGAAATAAAATGATAAAAATTCGAGTTGGAAGATGAGGGATGAGTTTTGGCCAATAAATGTGGAGTAAATGATCCTCATTTAAGTGTTCTTGATGGAGGGCTTGAGGCTTGTAACTCCTTCCTCACCAATGGTCCCTGGATGATTTTGGATGACTCTTGAGTCCTCAAGGCTCTGAAGTTCGTCCTTGAAGAGAAGTGAGCGGTTGGAAGCTTTGGGAAAGCATTGAATGCGCCATGTTGTCTCAACAGAGGTTGAGATATTCGTGAACCATGCACTTGGGCCAAATTGTCATTTGGTTGAGCCCAAACCGAAATGTTGAAAATTGTTTGCACCATTTGAGAATTGGGTTGGCCCAAATTGAGGAGTGCTTGCACTTTTCCTTCATCTTTGTGGATATCTTCACTTTGCTCCTCACACTTTGCAAAATCGTGCATCAACGGGGTTGAGTTGACATGTCTGCACATGAACACTTTACTTGACTAACCCAAAATCCATAAGAAGCTCGATAACATGTGTGTAAATTTTAACGCGCGCATCATTTCTACCGTAGACCCCACTTGTTGAAGTCTACAAAAACAAAAAAAATACTTACTTCGACAAATTAAAATTGATAGAACATTATTTATACATAGGATAAGATGCCATATACACTTCTTATCAAAAAAAAAAAGATGATAAACTTAAATTTAAGGGAATTTTAACTATCTAATTTACATAATTATTACACATAATTTCAGTTTCATCAAAAATTACTCCACTAGTTATAATATGGGACGAAGAAAGTAATGATCGAGAAATTTGAAAACGTTTGCATTAATGATATATAAGGATCACTACGTAGAGAAAACACGTTTACTCGGTCTATTGCGCGATAAATGCCGTGGTAAATGCCATTTACCGCGCAGTAGGTCGCGATAAACGTGTTTTCTCTACGTAGTGATCTCTATATATCATTAATGCAAACGTTTTCAAATATTTCTCGTACATCATTACTTTCTTCAAATTATACTAAATGGCATTTACCGCAACATTTACTGCGCGGTAGGCCGCGATAAACGTGTTTTTTTACGTAGTGGATTTAGAACTGTTATAATTAATAGTCTCTTCCAGGAGGAAGAATTGTAGCATATGTCCTGAGTACTTGGCCTAATAATCATGCTTCTGAGAACATTTATAGAGATTTCGAGTTCGAGTTTCCGACCTCATACTCTCTTCGTATAAAAAAAACTATTGTAGCACATTTCGAGCAATTATACAATAACATTTAAGTTTGCTTTCTACTACCAATTTTATCATATAGTATTATCACATCTTGCAATTTAGCTAGGTGATGTTCCTTCTCCACGTTTCTTCAAATTATGATTCACTTGACCTCTATTAATTTGTTTCCCCTTTTAGTAAAATGGCTAAAACACATATTTTCAACTATTCACTTTAATTCTGAGTTAAACTCTACAAATTCTAGGAGATGAATGAAACATTAACCATATTTATTAATTAGTAGCTTATGCCAAAAGTTAACTGTTCTGTTTCAAAAATATAAAAAAAGAATAACTGTAGCTTTTTTAATCAAAACATATACAACTAAATAAATTTTACTAGGCCCCATATATATATATATATATATATTAAGACGTTTGATTTTTTATATTATATTTCACTTAATTTTTACCAGTAACAAGAGTTTGTTTAAAAAAATTGAAAAAATAATTTTAGATACTAGGCTCTTTTATTTACCTTTTGTATATAAATTATCTTACATTGTAGAACAAAATATTGAAGAAAAAAATTCATAAATTAAATGTTGAAAAAATAAGTAATAATTAAATTGGTAGGGAGAAATAAAGTGGTTTAGCCGACCAGTCATAAAAATGTAGCCAAGGGATCTATGTAAGAGAAGGAAATATTGTCCGCTAACATTTATTCAAAAAAGAAATTAAGAAAAAAATAGGCCGCTGAGCAATTGTTATCCTTTTTACTTAAAAAATTGAATGGTTTTCAAAGTATTTAATCTATGATTTATTTTAATGAATATTTTGATATATAAAGTTGATTAATTTGTATGTGTATCATAATTTGAAACATATCCTTTTAAAATATATATTTTTTTTGAATTTTTCTTCACTATTTATTTTAGAAAAACTTGAGTCAAACACTGCTACAAAACATGAAAGTCAAATGAATCAATTATTTAGAGACGGATGGAATACTAATTTTATTTTTTTATGGATGTTTAGACATGTAAAATCAAATAATTCATGTTTATTAGTATGATTTTAAAATCAATTTTTTTGAAGTTATATTTTTAATTTTTTACTATTTATCTTATTAATAATATAAGTCAAATACTACTGTAAAAAGACATGATAAAGTTGTCTTGAGTATTTAGCCTATTGGCTATCTCCATTCTCAAATTCAACCCTCTACAACCCCCACCTGTATCAAAAAAAAAATGATGAAGTTAAAACCATATTAATTTGGGGGTAACGATTGAGTTTTTGTTTGGTAAACAGAGGAAGGGCAGTGACCTTATTTTACCAACAACAACTAAAGTCGAAGGGGTGTTTTGGTCAATCAACGACTAAACGCATCGTCACCCTTTTAACGCAGTCACCGGACTTTTCTTGAAGCGAACAAAGTACTCGGCGCTTACCGGAAGGTAGTCAACACGAGCATCTTTCCATTTATGTCCCCGTGAATTCCAATAACCACCATAGTACCCTTACGCGGAGCGATAATTGTTAAACCTTTTATATTAAAAATTAAGGGGTGTTTTCGTAAAAGAACGCTCTCCTATCGCTCCTATAAGTATGCTCATTTGTCGCTTAAACTCAATCGCTTTTTGAGCACAGAGCTTCGAGTACCACAAACTTGCAGCTCCGGCTTCCTCATCGAGCTCCGACGAGCTAGTTATCACTCTCGCTTGTAATGATGCAAACCAGCGTATCGCTTCCAGCGAAAAACATTAACCCGTTCCAAACAAGGCGGGCCAGCTTCAAATGCCGCGCTTCGACGTTAAACCCAACTCTCCCTGCCTCCCAGAAATTCTCCGGCGACTCCAATGAGGTGACCCGGAAACACATCGCGAACCTCGAAAAGCTGCTCCAGAAGACAAGCGAACCCGACCCGAGAAGGCCTATTAACAATACTGAGTCTTCGGGGCATGAGAGTAACAAGGGCAGAGGATTGCTGAATCTGGCCAGAATCTGGCCAGAGATGAAGGCGGCAGAGGAGGTATCGCCCCGGCATTTGAACCGCCTGCAGCGGCTTCTCTCGATGACGGCGGAGTATTCTCCACGGAACAGCCTTGGATCGCGGTGGCGGGAGTATCACGGTTGCAACGACTGGGTCGGGATGCTGGACCCGCTTGATGAGAATCTCCGGAGAGAAGTAATCCGGTACGGCGAGTTTGTGCAAGCTGCGTACCACGCCTTCCATTCAAACCCCGCCATGTCAGCTGACGAAGCCCCGGAGCCTAGACACGTGGCGCTTCCTGATCGGTCGTACAAGGTGACCCGAAGTTTGTACGCCACCGCGTCCGTCGGACTTCCGAAGTGGGTGGATGACATGGCACCGGATCTAGGGTGGATGACACAGAGATCGAGCTGGATCGGCTACGTGGCGGTTTGCGATGACAAGAAGGAGATCCAACGGATGGGAAGGAGAGACATCGTGATCTCGCTACGCGGCACATCAACGTGCCTTGAATGGGCCGAGAACATGAGGGCCCAATTAGTCCCAATGTCCGAATCCGACCCGGCCCAGAAAGTTGAATGCGGGTTCTTAAGCCTTCACAAAACACATGGAGCTCACGTGACCAGCCTAGCGGATTCCGTCGTGGAAGAAATTAAAAACCTCATGGAAACATACAAAGGTGAAACATTGAGCATTACAATCACCGGTCACAGCCTCGGTGCAGCACTAGCTCTACTCGCCGCCGATGAGTTGAGCTCGTGCATACCCGACTCACCCCCAATTGCGGTCTTCTCATTCGGGGGACCCAGAGTCGGGAACCGGGGCTTCGTTAACCGGCTCGAGTCCAAGAATGTCAAAGTCCTAAGAATCGTGAACAACCAAGACGTTATCACTAGAGTTCCGGCAGGACCTGTGTTCGAGGCGAATGACGGGTACTCGCATGCCGGAACGGAGCTGCGGGTCGACACAAAGATGTCACCGTACTTGAAGCCGAATGCGGACGTGGCATGCTGCCATGACTTGGAAGCATATCTACACTTGGTGGATGGGTTCTTGTCGTCGAATTGTCCGTTTAGAGCCAATGCTAAGAGGAGTTTGGTGAAGTTGTTAAGTGATCAAAGATCGAATGTGAAGAAGTTGTATATAAGCAAGGCTAATGCCTTGAGCTTGAACCTAGAAAGAGGTGGCGCCATGGATAATAGGGCAGTCTACCCTTCTTGTTTACCTAGTCCTTCATAATGAAGATAATATAATCATGAGTAATTTAAGTAATTAATTAGACTATTTCACCCCCCCAGGTTGGTTAAAACTTAAAACTGATGTTGCAATATGCTCGGATGGGTGGCTTGGTATTGGGGCGGTGCTTTGTGACGACGGGGGTAATATAGTTGCGGCATTGATGGCTAAAAAAAGAGGGCTTCCGGTAGCTTATAATGGTGAAGTCATAGCCATCAAAGAGAGCTTACACTTGATTCAATTGGTGCAGCCAACAAAGATCATCCTGGAGGCTGATTCTCAAGAAGTCGTCAATGACTTCTAGCTCCAAGAAATGGAGAATCAGAAGTGGCTCTTAATGTCAGATTCATCCAAGGCGTTCTTCAAGGTTTGCAATGGTGGAGAATTACTCATGTCTACAGCGAGGCCAATCAGTTTGTCCATGAGCTAGCTCGACGTGCTCTGTGGGAGGCAAATTACTTTGTTTGGTCCGACTCTTTGCCTATCTTCTTTTGAGAGTTAATCTCCTTGGATGTAATGCCGTCGCTGCGGGTTTTTCTTTTTCTTTTAGGGCCTCGGAGATTTTCTTCTTGGTTCTTTTGTCCCGTTGTATCTCGTTTGTTAGTGAACAGGTCTAGGCTAGAATAGGTTAGATTTCCGTAGGTTGTTGAGAAGCTCTAGGAGGTACCACACTGGTACCTCCCACCCCCCTACCAAAAAAAATTAGACTATTTCATATTGTTCATCCTATCATTTCTCATTTCCTTTTTTATTACTCCCTCCGTCCGACGAATATTGCACAATATCTTTTTATGTTTCAAACTATAGTGTTTGACTCAAAATTTAACTAAAATGAACAGTGGAAAAATAATATATACATATATAAAGTTTAGACGATAAATTATGAGAAACATATGAATCATTTAACTTTACATGTCTATGCATTCATAGAAATAAATCGTAGATTAAATACTATGAAAACAACAAAGAAATTGTGTACTCTTCGTGGGATAGAGGGAGTAACTCATATGGATACTTGTTATTCAAAAAAAGAACAATGACAAATAATGTTTCCTTTTTTCCATTATTTTTTTATGAAAAGGAAGGGATCATACTTAAAAAAATGGAACAGCTGGAAATATATTACTTATCTCATAAGAACGTCTTACCAAGATCAAAACTTTCAAAAATGTATAATTATAAACCATATATATATACACACATATTTTTAATGTACTCCAACTGTCTCAAAAGTTTTACAATACTTTCTTTTTTTAGGATGTTACAAAATTTGAAAAGTTTATCATTTTACTAACTTTTTCCATACTAACAAAATTTGAAAAGTTTCTCATTTAGTAACTTTTTCCATACTAACAAAATTATTTATTCATTAGATATTTAAGAAATAATAAAATGAAATATAGTCGATAGTGATATATTTCTCTTTCCGAATATATTTAACATATTTACTATTTTAATTTGATCTTGGACAACCTAACTTTCCTCTGTTAGCAAAAACACGCATCTTCTTCTTCATCTTCATCTTCATCTTCTTCTTTCTATTATTTTATGCTACCGCCTTATGGTCTACAACTGAATTATATGAGTAGCCTTTATGAAGACAAGCATGTTGATGTTTACGATTGACTTATCCCACATAAATGGTAAAAAGTAGACTGAGATAGATCTATATTTTATTGACTTATGCTTTTAGAAACATGTATGAGGGTACTATATATATACCATACTGCACTGGCAATACCACTATGGGGGCAGTGGGGTAACTGCCTCCATTAACTTTTCTCAAAGTATAGAGTATTTATATATATTTAGGAAAAATTTGAACTATGTATATGTAATTTTCCCTCGTATAATTGGTTTTGAAAATGTATTACACACATATCCTAAATTATATATAGCTTAAAGAACTCTTAATCAATTCTCTTAGCTTAGAAATTAAACATTTCAACATGCACCAGTATTTATTTTCAATTGTACCGAAGCCAATTATACTTGATCATCGACCAAGCTTTGCTCTGTTTTTGAAGTTTGTTTCCTTATGATTTTTTTGATGACGGTGCATGATGCACGCAGTGGGGAATACAAGCCTAACTCCGGCCCTTACTGTGGTTTGGGTCGCAGTAAGCCCATGTACGCAGTAAATGGCACAGTTGCTGGTGTAGTAGGATTTACTGCGGCCAATGCCGCAGTAAGGCCGTAGCAAACTTTTTTTTAGGGTTTAAACTCTCGTTTCTCTTCAGCTCCGTTGTTCTTCTTCAATTTATCCAAATCTCTTTCTTCTTCTCCTTCCTTCTCAGTTCTTCCTCCTCTTCTTATTCTTCTTCTATGTTTTCTTCTTCTTCTATGTTTATTCTTCTTCTCCTGTGTTTCTTCTTCTTCTTCTTATTCGCCGATGCTCAACCATCGTTGCTCCACCACCACCGCTCCACCGCCGATGCCGCCGCAACTTGGTCACCATTCATCTGAAATCTGAGTTTTTCTGGAATTGTGGATGAATCCGGATGAATATTCATCCACTTTTTTAAAATAAAAAACATTTCTACTGCGGCCATACCCGCAGTGAGGGGCCTAACTGCGCCCATTTTTACCGTGGCGTCTACTACGGCCCATCCTGCAATGATTACTGCTACTCTACTGCATGGTGGGCCGCAGTAGAGCCCGTTTTCTCGACGTAGTGATGTTTCCTCGGTCCTAATAGCTAATATATACGCATAGACTGACAACATAAATAAATTCTATATGCACTTTTTTAATTGAGATAATTAAATAGAGATTTCACAATTTCTATAAAAATATGAAAATTTTGTAATTGGTGATTTGTGACATTGCTTTTTTTAAAATAAGACTTTTGTGTGTATATTTCAAACCACCTTCATTTCAGAATTTCAGAAAAGCTAATACAATTATTTTCAATATTTAATCTATAACTTTTTTCATTCAACCTATTAACATATAAAGTCAAAAAATAATCTATATATGTATGAAACATAGACATATAATCTAGTTTCTAAAATTGCATTTTAAGAATTTTTTCCTTGAGTCAAATATATATAAATTCGAAAATCAAATTATATTAATTTTTACAATTTCAGTTTTAAGGTTTGCCCCGCAACAATTCTTTTATGATACCGCCCACTGCCATATCGTATTAATTAATGTACGTAGAAGCTACCAACACCTTCACAAATCACAACTAGCTAGTGGAAACCTAATTAAGGTTCATTACAATTATGGGCCCTGCTCTCAGTCTGTCAGTGATGTCTTCATCACCGACCATTTTTACCACTAAGTCCTCCACTAATAGTAACAGAAAACTGGTACTGTGAAAACGTTTACCACATAGTGTGGTGGCCTGTTAAATGGAAAGATATAGATACAAGTCCTCAGCTCTAATGATTATTGATCCCGATATATATATAATAATAATAAAGGAAATCCCATTTCCTTTGATTTCATTGTGGAACACATCACAAAATTCGCCCATTCCAATTGCAGTACTGCAATTCAATTAATGTTTACTCAATTTATTCTATCGTGTAATTAATTGTTTAAGTGCAAGTAGTAGTATTTTATCTCTAGTACTGTCAGTGAAGAAGTGTTATCTTTATAATGTTCAATGCATGATAAATTGAATAAAGGTAGAAAACCTATGAACTGATGAGATGTGTGATCGATGTGATTAGCATATGAAATTAAAATATTGAAACACAAATTACTGGAATGAGATATCTGAAACCATGAAACACAACCCCTAGTTGCGAGAAACTTCAACAATTCACTACAACCTCACCCAGACCCACATCACAGCGACTCATCCAAATCTAAGGGTCCTAAGGGAAAGAGAAAAAAAAACTGGTACTCCCTTCATCCCAAATGTGTTGTCATAATATCAAAATATTTTTGTTCCAAATAAAATGGCATTTTCTCACTTGTGTTTTATTTTAGTCTACTTCTACCCTTACAAATGTACACATTTAAGGAGTTTAGAGAGTGGGTTGAGAGAGGTGAGAATGAGTTTGGGAGAGGGTAAAGATGGAAGTTCACGTTAAATGAGTTAATGACCAAAGACAATTTTAATCTACACAAAAAAACTAAAAGTGACAACACACATGGGATTGAGGGAGCATGTAGAATTGTTCGAATTAAAAATGCTAGCTAGTGTGCATTTGAGTCTAGAGATATTAACCCATGAAATTAACAGTTAAAACAAAGTGTGCTATTGGTGATCGAAGGTTAATTGTAGGTTTACCGTCTGGGTATCTGTAGGGTTTTAAGAATCGAAGAACAAACTATAAGCTTCGGTAAACTTGGGGGCTCTTTTTTGCAATTTAAACTAAATCTTTAATATTCTTTAACTTATGTTCTAATTAAAGATACTACCTCTTTCCCAAATGATTTACCCTTTTCTTTTGTAAATTGTAATGGAAAAATGACAATACATTTAGAATGAAGGGAATATTATATTTGCGGGAGGAGTACTCTAACATGCATGCACTTTTCTCGTTTGTCATTAATTGATCAATTTGTTTGTTATTAATTGATCAATTTATTTTAGTTGTTTCATAGTATTTATTCGATTGTTTTTTTATGAATATTTAGATATTTAAAGTTAAATTCAATTCATATGCATGTCATAATTATTAGAAAAAATCACTTCTTAGGCTTAAAACTTCTTTGGTTTTCGCTTTTTATGCCTAAAAGTTTTCGACTTCGAAACGTAGACGTAAACATTACCTCCGTTGGTGAGTTTTAGGCCTAAAATGCTAGGTGACCAACGGAATATTGATGTAGAGATTTAACGTCGTTATAGTAATATAGTAAAACGCCATTTGTTCTAAACGACATTGTTTAATGTTCTGGCTAAGACTATAGCTGATGAAATTGTTTTGGCTTAAATATAGATCACTACCCCGAACTATTACTAAGTGGGCAAATAAGGGCCCTAACAAAAAATAGTGCAAATAAGGGCTCTAACTATTGAAGTTGGGCATTCAAGGACCCTGACTCAGTGGGCTCGGCACATGCTATCACGTGAGGGGACGGGTGTTAGTGATTTAAACCGGAAAAGGACTGGTCTGTCAGGGTTTGGGCATTAGGGGGTTAGAGTGTAAAGTTTTAGAAACTTTAGGGTCATAATTAAAAGTCCCACCTCCTGCATCGCCGGCGAGATCTGCAACGTTTCTCCACTTTTCTCGGTTACTTTTCCTTTTTGGGTCATCAAGATGGTTGATTAACGGTCGGAAGGGCAGTGAGTGTATGTATTAGCTAAGGTGATGAAATGAATTCATATTCATTTGCATTTGTTACGTTATTTTAGGATTGTTGTTGGTCCAATTTCTCTAGAGTCTAGATACGAGTTGGGCATTGATTCGCTGGAGGGTTCAGATATGAAACCGGACCCATGTCGCCTCATCTAGCAGACGGCCCGGCGGTGGCTGAATCGGCGGCGGCGGCAGGCTACGACTTGTAACGGACGCTGTCGACTCCTTTTTGACGAAGACATATCAACTTATAGATGATCCCACAGTTGACGATCTGATCTCCTGGAATGAAGATCCACTTTCATTGTTTGGACACCGATGTTAGCAGCGGAATCCGCCAGAAATGATGCGGTGGCGGCATGAGAGTGGGGCAGTGATGACTCAGATGCGGAGTTTGGGCTGTGTGAGGATGCAAACGTGGAGGACAGTGGAGGGTGGACACCGGCGGTGGTTGCTCCTAGTCAGCGTTTTTTCAATTAATGTTTTAACTAAAAGTAATTTAAGTCTTTCTAAATCTGGCCTTATAGCTTTCAAAACTTTACACTCTAGCCCCCCAATACCTAGACCCTAACAGACTAGCCCTTTTTCGGTTAAAATCACTAACAATCGTCCCCTCACGTGATAGCACGTGCTGAGTCTAGGGCTGTAAACGAGCCGAGTCCTTATCGAACTTACTCGAATTCGAACTCGGCTCGTGTTTTATTGAACACTGTCTTATTGAGCTTCGAGCTTCGAGTTCGAGCCGAGTTCAGGGCTCGATAATTTTATCAAGCCGAGTTCGAGCGGAACAGAGTTCGGTTCGATAGGTTATCGAGCTATCGAGCCATATGTATATATATAATGAACTTTGGTTTTTCAGGGTCTCAGGTGTAAGTAATTAAAATGTCAGGGCCTAGTTGACTGAATCTTTAAAGTTTCAGGACTTACATCAAATTCGAGCAGCTATCGAGCCGAACTCGAGTATGGTTTGAATGTTCGTTTACATGTTTTCGAGCCGAACTAGAGCAATCGAGCCGAACTCGAGCAATCGTTCGAGTCGAGTTCGAGCTCGTATCATGAAAGCTCGTCGAGCTATCGAGCCGAACTCGAGCTCGAACAAAAACTTTTGAGCCGAGTTCGAGCCGAGCACAGTTCGAGCTCGGCTCGGCTCGTTTACAGCCCTAGCTGAGTCCATTGAGACACAACTTCAATAGTTAGAGACCTTGTTTGCACTGTTTTTTGTTGGGACTCTTATTTGCCCACTTAGTAATAGTACGGGTAGTGATATACATTTTATCCAATTGCTTTTGCCAAACATCCTAGACATCCGCCGCAGACTAGCGCACAAGAAACTATCGTCTACCATCGATGCCTTTGGCGCTCTTCCGGTGCTTGCGATCCCACTGAAGGACTTGTAAGAGCGGATTGTCTGAACGATCTCGCAGAGGAACGAAGTTCTGGTCTACTCGGGAGCTTGCTGGCGCTTCTTTGAATTTGAAGAAGAATGCGACTCGCCGAGACCATATCATCCTATCGCTCTGAAATCTGGCCCAGATCTCAATGGCTAGCTCCAAAATCTTGATGATGGATGCTTATTCAAAAGTCCTCAAATGCTTGTTGAATTAGGTTCTGTTAGATATGTTTCTGAGAGCCTTGAGATGTACTCCTCAGTCAGTAAGGAACTCGTTTTCTCCACTGAATCATTGTGCATCATAGAACCGGTGGCTACAGGTACATAAGTGATGAAGGGGAAGAAAGATGAAAACATTTGTTTTTCAAGTTTGGGAATTATAGAGAGATGTGAAGGGATTCTAACCATCTTTGGACATGATCTCGAAGCCGAGAAAGAGGATCTGGGCAGTAGCAGTTCAAGAGGAGATACGTAGACAAATTAAAATCAAAACATCAATTGCCCTGCTCTTCTTGCAACTACCACCGCAAGGAAACCGGCGGCATGTACCCCAACTGAACTAGACGACATCGCACCACCGACCTTACTCCTCAGGCACTGGGTGGAACATACAGGCAGGACGATGTTGAGGATGCAAGCAGCAGCGGCGTGGGAGCTGTGAAGAAAACGTTGTGTACCGAGTTCATGGTGGAGTAAAAGGAGAAGATTTTGCATTTACGGAGGCGGACGAGTGGTGGATTTGATAGGAAGAGTGTGGGACGGTGGATAGATTTTGCGATGAGGTGGGCGGAGGAGAAACAAGGACAAGGTGAGCTGGCATCGAGTGTTCCGAATTAACGGTGTTACGTGTCCACGTCACCATTTCGTTGCTCACCTGCCGTTGCCTAAAACTAACCAACGGAAATAACGTACGTTTCAACCTAAAATGTTTTAGGTCTATACAGACATTTCCCCCCAAAATTATCAGTCTAAATTTTATAAATATATATATATTTTTTTTAATATTATTATTTGTTAAAATTTGAATCAAATATTGAGCTTTGAAACGTGAAAGTCCAATGTACCAATTAATGGTGACAGAGGGAGTAATTTATTTTAAAGAAAAACCAAATTGAAATGATCAAAAAAGAAATATTTAATCTTTGTTGACCCAGATCAAGTAGCCTCAGGGGTTGCAACCTAATTGGATGATCAGAACCCTCATCATTGACCCAGTGCTAAATGGGGTAACCCTAGCCGCCCACCCTATTACTACGGCTGCCCCAGGATAAAGGCCCCGCTTATTTGACTGGGCAAGGCATTGGATTAACGAGTCCCTTGTTTTCGGTCCAACCATATTACGCATGGCTTATTCTACATAACGAGTTTGGAATTATTCAGAGAGCACTTTGACCATTGTGTCTTACCCCAGGTAAAATAATTTAATCTTCATAAGGCAAATGAAGTGCTAGAAACTAGACATGGAAACATATCGGTTATTCAGCGGCATCCCTTAAACTACAACCGCCAACCGCAATTTTTTTTTGTATCCACATTTTACGGTTTTACGCTTTATGATTATAGGCTCACATCCACGATCGCTAACCACAGATATCCATGGTTAACGGTTTATCCACGGTTATTTAAATATCATGTAGAGGTTATCAAAATATCCATAAATCCAACATAAACATCCACACGACATTTTAATTCATGGTTGTGCAAATACTAATTCCAAACCGCGGATGACGGATATCCGTGGTGCGGATACCCCCATGCCGCTGGTGGCTGCGTTGTGGCGGCTGCCACCAACGTCCTCTAATGTTGACGTAATCATGTTCTGATGTTGGTAGATGTCATCGAGATCCGCGACAATATAGTGAGCTAAACACCAAACGTGAGAAATAGAGGGGGACCCTCTGTTGGGTATTCTGAAGCTCAAGTCAGTTATGATTAGGGCTGAGAAATGAACCGAGCATGTTCGAGCTAGGCTCGAGCTCGAGCTCAAACGAGCTTGTCGAGCCGAGCTTTTTCGAGCCTCGAGCTCGAGCTCGAACTGTTGTTTAGGCTCGTTTATTAAACGAGCCGAGCTCGAGCCTCAGAGGTTCGGCTCAATCAGGCTTGCGAGCCTACACGAGCCGAGCTCGAGCCTCAGAGGTTTGGCTCAATCAGGCTCGCGAGCCTACACGAGCCTAACAAACGAGCCGAGCCGAGCCCGAGCCTATTAGATTCGCGCTCGAGCTCGTGAAATTTAAGAATATTTTATTGAATTAATGTAAAATATCTCAATTTTTTCGAACTTCACGAGCCACTTCGATCCTAATCGAGCCGAATTTTATAATCGAGCCTAAACGAGCTACCCCCGAATCGAGCCTCACGAGCTTTTGAGCCAAGCTTGAACCTGTCACGAGCCAAGCTCGAGCCCGAAAAATCGAGCTCGATGAAGTTCGAGCCGAGTTTGATTTTCACGAGTTCGAGCTCGAGCCTGCAAGGTTCGGGTTCGGCTCGATCTCACCCCTAGTAATGAGTGTATTTTGAAAGGGATTTGTCAGCACCAGAGGAGTGACATTATTGTGATATCTCAATATAAAGTGACATTATTGTGATATCTCAATATAGAATGGCGGCTTGTTAGAGGACACGTATCCTTAAGGTCTCGAACATGTATGGTCCGGAACATCCTTAATATGTTCGGGTATGTATGGTCCGACAATGTCCTTGGCTTATTCGGGTTATTAGTTATTTGAGTTTTAATGAGACTTTTATTTTGGACTACTAACCTGACATTTTGGTAGGCTTTTTGGCCATTTGTGGGCTTTAGTATATGGCTTGATTGGGCATAGTGGCCATCAACCACTATCTGCATCTGTTGAGTCAACGGTTAGAAGAAAAAAACGTAACTGTCATATGCGTGGTTAACCACGGTTAAAACCGTACAAACGGTTGATTACTCAAGATTCATCCCACTGCCATGCCTACTAGAAACTATCACTCACATTAATCTTTACATTAAGCCCCGTTTGAGAATTAGATAATTAGTTGTAACGTTTTCGATAATTTTTTAATGGTGAAATTAAACCGCTAACAACTACTTAAAAAATTTGTTTTCAAACACATCTAAGTCAAATTTTACGATTTCTATCGGTGAGAGGAGTGTAATGCTTTGTACCTGTTATCAGCAATCCTGTTGCTCCCATTTCTAACGATGACAAATGTTTCTTCATCTTAAAATTGTTACGCATCGCTCCATAGTCCCTGTCCTCAAAATTTCTTCTTTGCGAATCTCGCCTCTTTCTACTTCCGCAATCCATCAACAATATGCGGATTCTCCCATCTCCACTCCATCGAGGAAAGCCAACTTGCTTCCCGCCGATAACTTGATTGACACTACCACAAAGATCGCTCCTTGCCAGGACCAATCTGCGAACTTCAATCACCATATTCCAAGCGACAT
The DNA here is from genome assembly GCA_024586325.1 of Stellera chamaejasme. NCBI lineage: Eukaryota > Viridiplantae > Streptophyta > Magnoliopsida > Malvales > Thymelaeaceae > Stellera > Stellera chamaejasme. The sequence continues at coordinate 1,613,058 of CM044982.1, read as the reverse complement.
TGTTTCGTCCAACAAGAAGATCACGAGCTATATAAGAGCAGGTGATTTGGATTCTGCTCTTAGGGTTTTCAATAACATGAAGGTTAGAACAACGGTCACTTGGAATTCAATGCTGGCGGGTTATAGCAAGTCGCCGGGGAGAATAACCGAAGCTCACCAACTGTTTGATAGAATTCCCGAACCAGATGTTGTCTCGTACAACATCATACTGGCTTGTTATTTACAAGAATTTGGTGTAGAAAGAGCATGGAGCTTCTTTAATCAAATGCCTGTTAAAGATGTTGCGTCATGGAACACCATGATATCGGGTTTCTGCGGGTGCAGGAATATGGACAGAGCGCGTGACTTGTACATGTCCATGCCCGATAAGAATAGTGTGACATGGAATGTCATGATTTCTGGTTTTGCCGAATGTGGAGAGATGAGTTTAGCATTGGAGATGTTCAAGTCGGCACCTTTTAGGAGTGCTGTGGCTTGGACCGCAATGATAAGCGGGTACATGAAGTCGGGTGACATCGAGTCAGCCGAGAGATTATTTCGAGAAATGCCCACGAAAGTTTTGGTCACCTGGAATGCCATGATAGCAGGGCTTGTAGAGAACTGCAGAGCTGAGGATGGTTTGAAAATCTTCAAGATGATGCTGAGGCATCAAGTTCAGCCAAATTCATCAAGTTTCAGTAGCGTTTTATTGGGTTGCAGTGAACTATCGGCACTGCAGTTGGGAAGACAAGTTCATCAGTTCATATACAAATCTTTGATACTCCATGATGTAACCGCTGGAACTTCACTGGTCAGTATGTATTGTAAGTGTGGAGTTCTGGAGGATGCTTGGAAGTTGTTTCAGGAGATGCCCCGGAGAGATGTTATCTCTTGGAATGCAATGCTTTCTGGTTATGCCCAACATGGTGCAGGCAAGAGAGCATTAAGTTTGTTCGAAAAGATGAAGGATGAAGGGGTTAAACCAGATTCGATAACCTTTGTGGCGGTTTTATTGGCTTGTAACCATGCAGGTTTGGTTGACTGTGGCCTTCAGTATTTCGATTCAATGGTAAAAGATTATGGACTAGAACCTAGACCAGATCACTTCACATGCATGGTAGACCTTCTAGGTCGAGCTGGAAAGTTGGTTGAAGCTGTAGATATGATTAACAAAATGCCTTATAGACCACATGCTGCCATATTCGGTACCCTTCTAGGTTCTTGTAGGATCCATAAGAACCTGGACGTGGCTGAGTATGCAGCCGAGAAGCTACTTGATCTTGAGCCAAAAAGTGCAGCTGCATATGTTCAACTGGCTAATCTTTACGCTGCATCAAACAAATGGAACCACGTGGCTAGGGTTCGCCGATCAATGAAGGAAAATAAGGTAATCAAGACCCCCGGATACAGTTGGATTGAAATAAAGAGTGTTGTTCACAGGTTCAGATCAGGGGACAGGCTGCATCCAGAACTGGTCGCCATACACAAGAAACTGAGTGACTTGGAGCAAAAGATGAAGGTAGCAGGATATGTTCCAGATCTTGAATGTGCATTGCATGATGTCGAGGAAGACCAGAAAGAGAAGCTTCTGTTATGGCACAGCGAAAAACTAGCGGTCGCATTTGGGCTCCTGATGTTGCCCCTGGGGAATCCTATCAGAGTTTTCAAGAACTTGAGAATATGCGGAGATTGCCACAGTGCCATCAAGTACATTTCAGCTATAGAGAGCAGGGAAATCATTGTACGAGATACAAGAAGGTTTCATCATTTTCAGGATGGGTGTTGCTCTTGTGGTGACTACTGGTAAGATATGACTTGTGAGCTTACCTACAGGAGATTGGATTTTGATTGGGCAATGATGATGAGGCTTGAAGAGGCAGTAAAGATGCAGAAAATGGCTGTAGTAGACTCGCATCTTAGTTCCTAGCTACCATACAGCAGATTATGTAGATGTGTTTCTAAATTAGCAAACGATAAATTCATGTTTCCTGTTTCTAAATATATTTTTACAGAATATTTGTAACAAATTTTTCCTAATGAAAATTTGAGTTAAACACAAATACGAAATTCAAATATATATTAGTTTTGTTGGGACAAAGAGTATTACTCCATCTAATACTCTCTGTTACATATTAAGAGGGGAAAATTAAATTTGGAAAATGCAGGTAAAATATTAAGTACTATTTTTTGTCAAAGGGCCTTAGTGCAAGCCAGAGCAACTGTTTTTCTTTGTACATTATATTATCTTGTTTTTATTTCCTGTCATTAAAAAGGCCCAAACCTTTTTTTATTAATGAACAAAAAATGGAGGTATTTTATAATACCTCTAAATTCAAATGAAACCCTAAACTCTGGTAAGCCTCACCAGAACTTGAACCTGTGCCCCTACCCTTCAAGAAGGTTTTATGATGGCCAAGCCAAGAGCCACAGAGCCCAACTTGAGGGACTGCAATGTTTAATGACTCCATTGTTTGCGTTAAAGATGATGAATAGAACCCAGCCAGGAATGCTAATTAACGAATATTTCAGCTGATCATTGTCACAAATCAACCAGCCAAAAAACAGAAGGCTTCTACTAACCAGTAACGACGTCTCTACTTTTTTACAGTTTCTTAAAAGAATTCAAATACAATAAAAAACAATGACCGTCTAGAGCAGGACTGAATTAGTAAATCTCCCCCCACCACACGATATATTTGGAGTTCATCACATCAGAAAAACGCAGAACACAGTATTTAGGATGAGCAGCAGCCGGACTTCTGGTTCACCGGCTCTCCCCTAAACTGTACCGTCGGAGGCCTTGCGTTACTTGTCGGTTGGCTTGCCATCCTGTCAACAGTCATCAAAAAAGCTGAGGACCGGTTTGCATAAATGAAGAAACACCGTGATACTAATACTGGTTTCAAGAATGAACGCCTGTTGTTTCACTGTACCTGTTCTTAATTGCACCAGCCATTGCCATGAACGCCTGTTCAACATTAGTGGCATTCTTAGCACTTGTTTCCATGAAAGGTATCCCAATTTCATCAGCAAAAGCCTGCAAAAAGAAAACATGATTAAATCAACCGATGAACGTTGTCTGTAAGACTTTGCACAATTATTATCTCTATGATCTATGATATGCAAGCACCTGGCAGAATTGCTTTTTACCTTGCCTGTCTCGTATGACACGACTTTGTTAGCAGTAAGATCAGATTTGTTCCCGACTAAAAGCTTGTTTACACTATCATTTGCATATCGATCAATTTCACTCAGCCATTGCTTGACGTTGTTAAAGCTTTCTTGATCTGTCACATCATAAACAACCTAACCAGAAGCAAAGCATAAAGAGCTTAATACGAAACTGAGATGAAGAGCAGGTGGGTAGAAATTTCAGACTATAAGACAGGATGCCTTACAATGATACCATGCGCCCCACGGTAGTAGCTGCTGGTGATTGTCCTGAAACGTTCTTGGCCAGCAGTGTCCCACTGCATTTAAACCAAGGGGAAAGAAAGAATCAACAGGAATCACTGAAGCATGTTCTACAAATAGGAGTCTAGCAAATAGATTGTTACTCTACTCCAATAAGTTTACCAAAACTTCTTTAATCCAGAAAACTTTGTTGCACCTAACATTTGTGTCGGACCATATTTGGTTCCTTACAAGATTGTTTGGGTCTCTCAAACTACGTCTGATTCCAACCACAAATACGTGCAAAAAGGAAGAAAAATATGGAAGCATAATCTTTGTCATTCAACCACAGCAAGATTTGCAGTGAAAAACAACTCCTTCCTTGCAGAAATGTCGACCGCTTTCAATTTTTACTAATGTTTTGTATTTTTACAAATATTACTTATATTCCGCAACAAGTGCATACTAGACATGTTTACCAAACCTTACCAACTAACACAATTTCCACAATGGGCATTCACAAGCTTTACATTAGGTATAACGAAGAAGGTCTACGTGGAAGAATATGCATAATTTTTTAAAAAAATACTTATGCTTTGAGACCCAAAAAAAAGTGTGAAACATTTTGAGGCAGAGAGGGTATAGAACTAAAGATTCCTCAATCTATAACTTTGAACATAACATTCAATTGACTCTGTATTCTAATAGTTAACTGATAGCCAAAGAGCAACATACTCAGCACTTACTATTTGGAGCTTAATGGTTTTTCCATCCTGCTCCACGGTGCGGATTTTCTGTATTACAAACAAAAGTAAACATCAATGTTAAAAAAATAAAACAGAAGTAGGAGAAAGTAAAGCTTACAACAAGAATACTTACAAAATCGACTCCAATGGTGCTGATGTAACTTTCCAGGTACGAGTCATCCTGATTCACCAAAAATAAGATGTTTAGGCGTACAGAACGTAATAGATCAATATAATAAAAGATACAGAAAAGATTAGCATCCCAGCCGTTTGTCTAAGTGTAAATAATGATAAAAATAAAAAGAGAAAAAAACATCCCGCAGCTAAGATTGGATTTGGATATACAACCAGAAGTAGAGGTTAAACAAAAAGTTCATTTGAAGCATATGTCAAAAGCCAAGTTAGGCAATAAACAATTAGAAACACTTGAAGCGTTTCAACTTTAACAGGCCAAAAAATATGTTGTTACCCGAAAAAAACCAAGTGACAAGGCCAAGAGAAGGGAGCAAAGAACTTACCGCAAACCTCAAAAGCAAGCACGATTTGCCAACGCCAGAGTCTCCAATAAGCAAAAGTTTAAACAGATAATCACTGGAATGTCAGGGGAAAACACTCAATCGGTAAGCAAATCAGAAAGGAGTAACAAAGAACTGAAAGACAGATAAAGAGAAGCAAAAAACAAGTAAAATGATGAGGCCCGCCAAAGCAACAATAAGCATGACCAACTCCAAGACCAAACCATGGTGGACCATGAGAACCTACTTCCCGAACACCAAAATGCTAATTGCCTAAGAGTGAACAGGACCTTTCTTTTTGGCCATGCAGGTACTTTTGGGTACTAAATTGCCTCTCACTCTACCAATTCCACGATCATGCCAAATCAAGGATTCTGTGAAACATTCGATGAACAAACCGCCGCTCAAGCAGATCCACCATCGTAAAAATTTTCCCTTTTCCCTCGAATTAATTGAGAAATTCAACACATCCAGAAACTAGGGCCCCTTTCACAAGTATTTCCCGAAATTAAACCTGATCTCGATCGGATCAGCAATACAACGAACTGAAAGCAATTTAAGGGAAATAGCAGGAGGTTCATGTACAAGATTCGATCCCACACAAATCTAGAAAGGGGAAAACCCATTCGATTCAAAAGAATAACAAGAGGTAAACCAGATCCACAGGCACTGACAAACCACAATATAAAAGAGCGTAAAGAAAGACAAGGAAGCGTCAGAAATTGAACGTCTTGCTGAGATTCGAGGGTGAACAGAAGCTTACTATTCGGGAGTCATGGCTGGCTGCGACGTTAACGAATGAACTGGAGAATGGGAAAAGGGGGAAAATTTCGTCGGCAAAGAAGAGAGTGAAGGGTAAAGTTGAGATCTTGGAGCGAGTGGATGGAGATCGAAATTTGTAGGATTCAGGTGGGGTGCGTTTAGATGTCGTCACATGAATGAATGAAGAGCCCGAGTCAGCCCAAAATGTTGGAATTCTATTTCTAATGCAATTGATATTCACAAATAAACAGAAAGAGTTAGTAAGAACAAACAAAATAAGGGAATGTGGTGGACTGGAGGTGACATGCCTCCGTGGACTACTGATCGCCACTTGTTAACCACTCTGTTAATAGTAGTATATCAAAAGTTAAACCCTAGTGATTACAATTTACAAACTCTGTTAATTTTTACTAGTTTTCATAAAAATTTTGGATCACAATTTACAAACTTCTTCTTCTTCTCTGTGTTCGGTTGCTGGGATTAACCATGATAGGATGAGTTTAATCTTATCTCATCCATTTACCCTTCATTTGAGTGCCCAATCATTTGGTAAAAGGTTCAATTTTGACACTAATGTTCAGAGATAGCTCTATTTTGTCACTCAACTATTTTCGAGCTTGATCTTGCCACTAATGTATGGAAAAGAGACACTCATTTGCCACTAAAGTTTACTTTGGGGATGACTTTACCGCTAGCTCAGTTAACAGGGGGAATATTCCGACATATTCCCTAACGGAGCTAATGTGACATAGTACCCAATAATCAATTTAACCCCAAAGTTTTTTAAACAAACAAATTGACCATATTTTCTTTCTAACTTTACAATTTAACCATCTTCTAACTTCACTCTCTCAGAAATTGGCCCTCCCCCTCCCATGGCTGCATAACCCACTATCTCCACTGCCTACTGGCGCCACTTACTCCTCCTCCCCTGTCCGACCACATGCCACGCAACAGCACAAACCGTAAACACCACCTTGGCTTCACTATGAACAAGCCCATAACTGCGTCCTCTCTTCACCTCTACAAATCATCATCATCATCATCATCAAATTCATTACTCCTTGCAACAAATTCCTCACCACATTTACTTTCATTCCCGACATTCTTCTTCTCCGCCCCTAATTTTCCTTTTCATTTTTCTGCTCCTATAGAGATCGGCATCTGATTTGGGACTGACAGCCGACAGCGACAACGATCTATGATGGGTAAGACCAATTAATTTGGTTCATATTGCTAATTAATTGGTTTCTTAATTTCTCAGTAATTAAGCTACATCATCTTCAATTAAATTATTAATCTGTGTTGTGGAAGGAAGACAATGGGTGAGAGAGATGGCTGGAGCAGGGAAGGTTTAAAAGGAGGAAATTAGAAAGGTGGGGTGGCTTTGAACGATGGAAGGAGAGGGTAGGGTGTGTTTGTAAGTTTTTAAAATGTTAAGGGTTAAAGTTGTAGTTTTACAAGAATAAGTATTGTCATCTCGGTGACACATAAGCATTTTAAACACCACCGTGTACATTCTAACGGAGAGTGGCAAACACCCTCCCAATTAGAAACGTTAGTGGCGAAAATAGACTCGAAAATAGTTGAGGGGCAAAATCGAGCTACCCCTCATACATTAGTGGCAAAAGCGAACCTTTTACCCTCACATTTTAATCCCACTTATCTGGGACAAAAGCATTCTTCGTGAAGTGAAGGATATTTTTTTGTAAAGGATAATTTTTTGTACTATGGGATGAGTTAAAAAAAAAAATCTGAGATGTGACATTTTGTTCCTTCATCTTCTCAAGTCCTCTTCAAAAAGTCTTCACAACCTTTGAAATAAGTGATGCATAGGTGGGGATTAGCAAATTATGATGATTGGAGGTCTTAGGAGCAGTGCGGCGGCCTATGACGGTGGTGGCCTAACGAACAGCACGGTGTATGCGAATCGAGGAGGGTCACACACGGAGAATTTCACGAATACCCGAGAGGATTTGAAAATAGAAGGTGCAAGGACCTCACGAATGGAGGTTGGCGGCGATTGCGACAACATCTAGAACCGCAGGGTGCAACATGGACTAACAGAGGCAACTACCATAGAGGCAGCTCAAACAACAGCGTCACCAAAAGCAATGGTTGGAGATGGAGCAAAAGGGGCCGATCTGGAATCTAGATAAAGGCGTAGGATTTTGAGAGCTGGGTTCAACGCGACGGAAGCCATGGTAATCTTTGACGATTTCGATGTATAAAGGGAAATGTTAACGGGTGATCTGGGGACACTTTTTAAGGGTGAGCTAATTTCCTTTTCTTACACTTTTCTACATGTGTAATAATTGTAATGATGCAAAACAAAGAAACAAAATAATAGATTTGAAACATAAAAAATAAAATAAAAGTGCTCTTAAGAAATGCCCTCAGGGCACCCGTTAACAAGACTGTTCCGTAAAATTGTCCATTGTAATGCCAAACAAGTGATAGATAGTGTAAAATTTATTCTAATTCTATCCAATCCTCTATTTTAAGTATCTCGTCCCATCCCATTCTAATCACTTCATCCTCCTACAACTATCTCACCATTTTTTCTCCCGACATCCAAACGATCACTTGTAGTTTGTAGATGGGGATAGATGTTTGTTAGGAGAAGAATACACTTCCATCAAAGAAAATAGAGTAAAAGAACTAGAAATAGTTTTAAAACTTGGGTTAACTCTAATTGATTTCAAACTTTTGACTTTTGAGGGATTTTGTTATTTGCCCCGTAACAAGTGTTAATTGCTTCTTTTGATCATAATAACCCGACGCTTTCTTCCGATCCAAGTCGTGAACCAGGGCGGATCGGCGGCGACTGCCCGATAACCCGCCTTGGTGTACAACCCGCGAGCAGCCATATCATCTTCGTATACCCGAAGCACCAAGAAGTCGAATCCCCACAGCACCGACACAGCATCGCACGCTTTCAGCAAGCAGCTCCCGATCCTCCGACGCCGGAGCCTGTGCTCGACGGCCAGCCCCGACACGTACAGGTATTCTGCCGCCTCGCCGCCCAGGTGCTGAAGAACTTGTTTGTCCCTTAGCGCGGTCAAGTCCACCACGCCCACCACTTCGCCGGCCGTCTCCGGCGACTCCGCCACCAGACACGCATACCTGCCACTCAAATCGATCACCCCAGAGACCTTGCTGAAAATTTCAAATTGTTCTGCACTTCGGTGATGTGGATTAACTAATTACCTGTTTGGAGGTGAGCTTCGGAGTTTGTAATTCAGTCCTGCAAGAACTTCTGCCTGCTCAATTCATTAGATTTCCCAGACGACGAAAGCGACGAACTTGTACATATTCATGGAAAATAAATTCAGCCCATTTATTGACCTGAAAGAACTCGAAGAAGAGCTGTTGGAAAACCGGTGTCGGGTCATGAAAGGCTTCTGCTTGAACTCGGGCGACTTTTCTTATCTCATATTGGTCCTCCGCCGCTAGCTGCCGCACTTGCCAGCCATTTTCAGCTGCCAGGCAGGGGAGCTCCGCTGAGGGGGAAGAAGAAGAGGAGTAAGAGTTTCTGCATCGCCAAAATTGGGGTCTTTTGTTGTTGCCGACAAAGCGGTGATTGATGATGGGTTCAATTTTCTGGTGCTGGAAGAGAGCGGCGGTGATTGGGACAGAGCAGTGTTTCGGTAGCAGCAACTGATCCATGAATTTGGGTCGCGACTTCCATCAACGAAGATGTAATTTTGCTGGCGCCACAAGTCCCCTGTGCTACTACTTGTGTGCTTCTCGTCGCTCAACAGAAATTAGTTTTTTTTATATTATTATTGTGGATGACAAAATTTCTGAGACTTTTTTAAAATGCCTAGTATATGTATTTGATTTAGGGTAAAGTGCACGGTTAATCCCTTAATTTTGCTTATTGTCCTATTTCGGTCCCATTTTAAGAATTTGTTCTATTAAAGTCACTTATCGTCATATTTTTGTAGTATTCAAGTTCTTTAACTCGGTGTTAAAGTTAACGGATTTCCTGGAAAAATAATTTTTTAGACATGCATTTTTTCTTTTATACTATTTGCACCCTAAACTTAGATATATGACTTCTCCATCCTATACATTTTCCCCTCCTCCCTCCTTCCACCACCACCGCCCAACATTCGTTTGTCGACCACCGCCGGAACGACACCAGTGCCGTCAACGGCCCAGGGCTCCATATTAGCAGCCTTGGGCTTGAGATCGACCGCCCTGGGCTCGTGATCGGCAACCCGGGCTCGCGATCGGAGGAACTGGCTCGCGATCGGCTGCCTCGGGCTCGCGATCGGCGGCCCTGGGCTTCGAACGCGCCAGTGAAGGTCCGACGGTGGTCGGCCGGTGACGTTCCGACGGTAGTGGTGGGAGGAGGAGGAGGGGAAAAGGTATATGGAAAAAGTGTAGGATGAAAAAATCATATATCTAAGTTTATGGTGCAAATAGTGTAAAAGAAAAAGTGCATGTGTCTACAAAATCATTTTTCCAAGAAATCCGTTAACTTTAACACCGAGTTAATGGTAAAGGACTTGAATATGACGAAAATATGAAGATAAGTTACTTTAATAGGACAAATTCTTAAAATGAGACCGAAATAAGACAATAAACAAAGTTAAGAGACTAACCGTGCACTTTACCCATTTGTTTTAGTATGTATCCTGCTCTCTTTTCAAGGGTTGGTTGCTCTTTAAGTTTCTGACAATGTTATCCTCTAATTGGGTTGGAGAAAGTATTTTCTGTTAGTAACTACATTTTTGTCAGTTTCTGCACAACTACTCAAGTCAACACACCACCTAAAAGAAGGACAATTTTTAGTCACACACAAAGTTTTACATCATAGAAGTTTGTAGGGGTTGGGATTGCACAAACATATCGACAAGAAAAACAAGTTTACAATGTATATAACAATCTTCATTCATTCCCTATCACTAATTTATGTAACAATAATGTGTTGACTATTATTTTTTCCCCTGAACAACAGCCAGGCAGATCTGGTGAACAAATCATGACACAAGGCAGGAAGAAGTAGCATAAGGGGGAGAAGTTCAATAAGAGGAGGAGGATCAGCAAGAGGGAGAGATTCTGGGGAGAGAGGCAGTGTTCAAATACCACAAATAGCAACAACAGGTTCATTAGTGGGGACAATGAATCTACCAGAAACAACAGCAACGAGTGAAAGAGGCAGAGGTGACTGTGCAAGGCCATATCGTTTCAGAGAAAAGCTGCCCATAATGATGCCTCAATGAAAGTTGTAGAATTAGCGAACTGTTAGGTGCAGTGTTAGGAAGATGTAATTTTTGTGTAGGATGTGGTGCCTTGATTATGCTGAAATCATTGTGCTTTTAGCTGGATTATTTTGTACATGAAAGTGCAGTGGTGAACAGAAGGGAATAATATGGCACATTTAGGGGTAGTATTAGTATTTTTGTCTGCACCAGCATTACTTATGGGCACATTACTTTTGGTATGAATCTGAAGCTGAAATTTGAATTGGATGCTATGTTTAATGTTAAACTAAGTTAGTCCAATTCACATCTCAACTTTCACTTTGTTATGATACAAAGGCATACTTCACAAGTTCAACAGAAACCATTCATTGCACCAAACCAATAACTCCTTAAAATCCATTCATTTCATTTCATAAAGTACATACATCATAACCCATCATCTATTCAAGAACAAAAGCAACATACAATTTTCCATTACCCATCAATAATGTGTATCATTTACATTTAAGAAAATACACTATGACACCACTAACAAAAAGCATAATAAACATAGAGCCTTCTCTATCCAAGCAGCCCTCATCCATCCAACACCCACAGTAGATTTAATCTCCATCATCTCCTTTACTAGCAACTTTGACCTCATCTCTGAAATTTCAAGTTTATTCCTAAGTTCAGCCTTCTGAAGCTCCAACAGTCTAACTTTTGCGGTTGTCTCCATCATCTCTTCAGCTACCAAACTTGACCTCATCTCAGTAGCTTCGAGATTCTTCTCCATTTCAACCTTCTCAGCCTCCAACTTCTTCAATTTCCAGGCACCCTCTCTTTTGGCTAAACATAACAAATTCTGAGGTCCCTAACCTCTTCTCTAATCTCTTTCAAATTCAACTCCAACTCATCCTTTACAGCAAAAGCGCCGAATTCAACAACTTCAATCTTCTCATTGATTCACAACAACTCATACTTCATTCAGATTTTTCGCACCAACCTGACAACGATTCAGAAGATGAACCGCCTAATCCCTCCAAATTGATGTGTTCTTTCGCAAATTGTGCGATGAAACAACATCTTCCATATCTAATTGCAAGAACCCCGAACCAATTCACACCAATTTGCCCCAAATCGATGACTTTGCCTTCCGAATCCCTAACCCTAGCACGAATTGGATTTCAGCCGAATTAGAAATGAATCCAACCCCAAATATAACATTTATGATGTGGAATCCGACGTGTAAGTCGTTTTATGTACAATCTCATGTTGTTTTGAACCTAATGACGGAATATGCTCGAAGATTGATCAAATATTCGCTCTGTTACTTAACTTAGTATTTAAATTGCACGTTCGTAGTCGATAGTCTTAAATATGCACTTAGTAATAAAAGGTTAGTAGTCATAACGGACCGATGAAAAGATGAATGGGTAAATCACATTTTTCGACCTAGTTAAGCCCTAAATTTGCGCATGAAGCCATGTATGTTTTAAATTTACATTTTCCCTCTATAATTTATTCTCCTCTATTTCCTGTAAATTCTCTTTCTACTAACTACAAGTATTTTTTTCGATACACTAACTACAAGTATTAATAAAAGAATAGAGTTGAAAAGAATAGTTCTTTGGGAAGCACAATGACTCAAGTGGGAAAAGGTAAAATAAGAGCACGTATACGAATAAAGAAATGAAATTAAAAAATAGAAAGAATAAATTTGAGGATGGTCGTTTGGGTTGTGCAAAGGCTTCTTTAGTAGAACCAATGTGACCTGCTGCAGAAGAATCTTCCACCAAAATAAGAATGCCAAAACAAATCGACTTCTAAGAAGACTGCAATGGTGGCCTCTATTTACTCCGTATCACTACTTTAACTGGCAATACTCAACATTTCAAGATAACAATGAGCAAAAAATCATTATAAAGATGAAGAAAAAAATCACATGTCGCAAAGATAAAACCTGAAACATTTAAATTTTTTTCAAAAGAAAAACACACCTAAATTTTTTTCTCATTTTCGCGTCAAGCTACGAACAACGCACTTCCATGCTGCAGTTACAAATAGGTAATGCTCGACCATTAATCGTTGATGCAGAGGCCGAATCGACTGTCTTCATCTTCGAATTAGACCAAATCACTCTTAGATCAATCCTCCGCCACTGATATCGAAGAGTATAGAGGCTAGGGATTGTGTTTGCTAAGGAATTGGGGATAGCTCGAGACAGAAGCAGGGCGTACATGATCTAATAAATCGAGCTCCTCCATTAACGTCTAACAGCGTCAGCGAGTTGAGGCCAAACTGTCAAACTTAGAATACTATAGGCCCTAAAGTGCCCCGCTTTTAGTTGAGGCCTTCTTTTGAACGAGTTCGCAAAGTTCAAGGTACCTTCATGCAACGAGTATGGGGGTTCCTTCCTGCGCCAAGCCCAAAAAAAAGAAGAAAAACTATAATGCCTTATTGGGCTTGGCGCAGGAAGGAACCCCCATACTCGCAGCGTAGAACCAGAACGGAAGTCTTTCTCTGCGGAAACAGAGCCGATAACCTGAGCTGAACACAAATTCGAGAATGCAGAGAGCAAGAGGATTCCAATTCTTGGCTGACAGTGATGGAAAAGTTGTTTGATACAGACCCAGAAACAAAGTTTATTCACAGAGGCTAATCCAAATCTGTCAGAGACAGACAGGAGAAGGAGCTTGTTGGTGAAGAATGGAGAGGATCAAAAGTGAGAGTAGTAGTAGTGGTACAAGTAGCAGCACAATTGTTGGGACCGGACAAAGAAGAGATTTCAAAGGAATCAGAATAGAGAGTCCCTTTACTTTGAAGGTGGGTCAGGTATTTACGGGCTTTGGGATTGGCTGCGGGATTGGTATCGGCGTTGGTCGCCCCATAAATCTTGGTAACCCATTTATCACTTCTCCATTTTTGAGTTTTGCTCCTCTTGTTGTTGTGCTAAATCATTTCCTCTGTGGGAGAAGATGAACTGGGGTTGGCCTTTCACACCCAAAAGTGATGGTTCCAATAGCAATTTGCTTCCCAAGCCACCTTGTATGTATGATATTCGTGACAGCTTCTTCTGCATTTCTGTTATTAGACCTTGGTTTGGTTTGGGTTGGTTTGCTTTTTAGGTTGGTTCATAGGTTTCAACTGTAATCAACCTAGTGTAAGTAGTTTGATTAGGTTGATTCCGGAATTTCTTACAGTACAATAGTCAAGGATAAGTGATGTAGCTTTCAATTCGTCCTCTGGGGTTACATTCTGATGTTTTTTTCGTGCTAATGCATCTTGTGAAGCCTCCAATCTGGTGGTTCATTTATTTCTTTTACTGTATACCTCAAAGTTAATCACAGGCGAACGATCCAGTTATGTTGGTTATATGATTGATTCTAGCAAACCAACTTCATATGTTTTCATTGTGCTGTGGTTAGAAGCAGTTGGGAGTTCAACTGGTGGGTTAATGATGCAATCCCAGGAATGATGCAAATTGTCCATGCTTATTTGACCCATGTATAGATAGAGACTTTAAAATGCTGAAATCACTATAAAAATGGTTATTCTAGTTATTCATTTCCAAAGAGTCGTACCATCACTTTGATTGTGGAGATACCTGATCTTTTCATCACTCGTAATTGTATTCTGATGTCCAACAGGCAACTTTACCTGATTGTATTCTTAGAAAAAGGTTGTGTTCGTTTGTGAGAAGTAGTGAAGAAATGTTTGTGTTTTTGAAAAGTGGATGAGATGTTTGTGACAGAAGAAGTTGGAGGGAAAAGTTGATTTTTGAATATTTTGTGATGTTTTGTTTGTGAAGTTAGATATCCTAACAGGGCGAAATTTGTAGGCAATGTAATATGGAAAAAGACCACTAAGCATCATTCTTGCTTCAAATTCCTGTATGACCCTACAACGTTACCTTACAACATTTTCAGGTGCAGTACCCATGGTGGGCGAAGTTATGACTGCCGCTAGGGGTGCAACAGATGCTTTTGCTGGTGCCAGCAGACATTTAAATAATGCTGTATGTCAAATATATCCTTCAGTTGTTCTTTTGATATTTCTTTTCTGCTTTGGTTGTCTAATAGTTTATGTTATGCTACCCATTTCCTAATCTCTAGCTAAGAAAGGTGGGGGCTAAGAATATCGAAGCAGGCGTCGGATGTGGTATTGGTTTTGGCCATGGTTTTGGAGCTGGTATGCATGTGAAATTTCTCTGAGATTGATAATTTGATATTGATTGAAAATTTACAAATACATGTGGACTCTCATGATGTTGAGAGACCGTAACATTTATTTAGGTAGCTATTGTCAATGTACATTAGATAAAAAAGAATGGTCAAGTTCAACTTAGCATTCATTTTCTGCCCTCCATTTCCAGTATTACATGATACTCTGTTTAGTTCATTGCGATTTGAAACAAATTCATGACATGAATAACATGAACTGCCAATTCCGTGAAAGGAGAAAATCACATTTAGCAAAGAAAAATCACATATAAAGGTAGTTGTAGGATTAACCATCTTCCAATTAATTATCAAACTGTCTTTAATTTAGTTATCATAATAGCCTTTTGTGGCTAATATTTTATACTCTGACAGGGCTTGCTGTGAAACCTGGAGTTGTACATCAAATTCAATCTTCCATAGCAGTATGCAGTACATTTTAGCAGTATTAAAAATTTCTGCTTATTTGTGAAATATTGTGAGTATGAATCTTAATCTCACAATGTTAGGAAGCAGTAGCAAAATTGATGATGAAGTTTGGAGGAGCTCCCAGTTTGCCCATTGCTCCAGGCGCTTCTCCTCTATCGATGCAAACTGCTGTGGCCACAACGCGTGAATACTCCACTCAAAATCCTTTAGGAAGTTTGCTGCAGACTGTGCCGAAAGCATCAGAAAAAACATCTCGAAGCCTGCCTGAACATGGAAATGTAGGGGCTGAATCATTTCATAGAGACCATGCCTCAAAGTCTTCGTTAAATCCATCTTTTGGCACTCGAACTGAAGAGGTCCTCAATAGCTTCTTGCAGAACCCCCTGTTGAAAGATGAAGGACCCAGCTTAAATCAACTGGTAGGTTCATCCACAGTTCTGCAAAGAAATTATAACTAGCTTACCCCCTTTGATAAAAGAAGTTATTCTAGTTCCTGGACATACATAAAGAACATACATACTATATCATGCAATGCCTTATTGAAATCTGTTCAGCTTTTGGAGGATAAATGGATATAAATGACAGGCATACGAACTACTGTTCTTGGTCCAAGGATGGGTGCATTCTGATGCCTTGTGTTGAGCATGTTTAGGCTCTGAAAGTTCTTAACATCGAAATGATAGACCTTGAACATGAAGTGATTCTCATGGGTCAATCAACTGCAAAAACCATTAAACCTTCAATTAGAAGCATCTTTGCACTCTTTTCTCTCGACTCTACTTTGTATTACTAATTTTAGGACTTGTTTTGAATGTTGCTAGGGTGAGCGCTTGCAATCAGAGAACAAATTGCTTCAAATGGTAGTCTCTCACACTTGCATCATTCTTGTTGCTTTAGCTAAATAATTTTTAGGATCACTCCTTGGACACGGTAATAGCGTTTATACGTTGTTAATTCATATATGCCCAGAAAGCTTGGTTTGATACTTTTTAAAAATAAAATAAAGTTTCAATGTGAATCAGTGTGCTTAACCAGTCTATCATGTATGCTCCAGAAATTTGGAAGAAGCCATTAAGATGTTATGCTATGGCTAACTATGCACATTCTCTTCCCCTATGATCGTTACATCTGTTGAATCAGGTGTTAAAGCACCAGCAAATAATCGATGACCTGATGATGGAGAATGAGAAACTCCGTCAGGTACTTGTAGAAGACCTGAAGATACCAGCCAGTAAGCTCCAGGCACCTCATACTAGTAAGAGCCCGTCTCCATGTTCAGAGTGCTTTGAGTGTCGTAGAAAGCTAAGAAAAAGCAGATGATAGAAGCATGATTAGTTGATAATGTGATTCAAGTACCAGAACATGAAGGTCTCTGTTCCATGGCCCCCCAGGTTCGGAAGTTTCGATATCTAGCAAGCCTCTATGATCCAGATGTGAACACAGTCGCTAACAGACCAGATTTATGAGTGCAAGCAACAGAGACCCTGAATACCTTGGAAGCCTGATCTTCAGACAGTGTCAAAAGCTACTGAAAGCCTAAAGGTAGCATTCATCTGTCAAGGAAGCTAACTGATTTTCTTGAGTGGTTTTTAGGACATACAAGCTTTACAAATGCATAAGCTTTGCAGAGGGCGTTTACATCTATTCTTGGTTCAATCGAGTTATTTCTATGGAATTTGGATTTCTAATTCATGGAAGTGTTGCGTATGTTGAAATCTCAATTGTTGTAATGATAATTTTCTGTTAGTTTGGGCATAACCGCATAATCTGATTACTTGTGCGATAAGTCGCTACAGTTTTCGTAGAGGAAAGTGCAAGCAATAGTTATTCGACAGTGATCGTTCTTTTAGACCCAAACATGTTTAAAAAAATGTGATCATTATTTAGACCCAAAAATGCTCAACAAAATTAATCGAAGAGTTTATAAGCAATTGTTACCGTCGTTCCTTTCTTCTGTTTTTCTTTTCAAAAAAAAAGTTACATCGTATTTTTTTAATCTATCTAATGATTCTTTTATGCACTATTATAATAAATTTCTATCATTGTATTTTGTCTTGAATTAAAATTCTAGCCATATTTATTAAAGAAAATGAATATACTTTTGAAAGGGGCAGTGCCTCACACAGGGACATACCGGTGTTTTGCGTTTTTCATACTATTGATATTCTATAAAGAATGGAAAGTTTTGTGCATGTCTATTTGTCACATATATGGTATTCCACACACAATAAAAATATCAAATTTGTCTTCTTAAAAAATGTTTACGAAAGGTGTTTTAATCTTTTAATTTATTAGGTTATTTATTTAAGTTAGTTAATTAGCACTCCATCGTCCTCAATTAATGTATACATTTGACTTTATTGTTTCAAATTTTAATGTTTAACTCAAATATTTACTAAGATAGAAAAAAATTCATAAAAAATATATTTAAAAAATTTATACTTTAAATTATGATATGGATAAAAATTATTGAACTTAAAGTGTCTGAACACTCATAAAAAATGATAGATTAAATACTGTGAAATAATAAAACTAATATATGTATTTTTTGATAACGGATGAAGTAGTTATGTAAATAATCGAACTCGAATTTTTTTTTCCGAAAATGTCGACTTCTCATGACCCGACCCGATCTACATAGGACATGTCGGGTTACCGCTTGGGCGGAGCAAAATGGGAACATTTGAAGGGATAAGACGCAGAACGAGAGCGAGTATAGACTGAAGTAAAGAGACGAACCTATCAAGTTCTCATGGCTTCTCAAGTCCTTCCGCAGGTTCTTCTCTTCGCCAACCGCCCAAACTTTCTCTAGGCTCTGTTAATCTATCATCTGATTACTGAATGATGCTCAAATTATTCTGCAGGTTTTCCACACAATTCCTGGGAAACAAACACAGTCTCATTCCGTGAAGAAGGGAGTGTTCTCTCCCTTCATCTGTCGTCTTCCTTCTGCGTTTCCCACCAGCCGGGCTTTCATTTCTGGGGTTCATTTGGGGAATGGACCTGGGTGGAGGATCGATCACTTCTCGAGAAGCGATTTTGTGGTGAGAGCGGAGCCGAGTCCTGATGCTGAACTTGAAGCTGAAGGTGAGAGTGAGGATAGTGGTGAAGTAGATGAGACAACAAATGAATCCGAGGCGGCAGGGGAAGTTGAGAGTGAAAAGAAAGAGCCCAGGAAGCCTCTGGTCAAGCTTGGTGATATAATGGGGGTAATTTGATCCACTTTCTGTTCCTTTTCTTTTTCCTAGTTTGCTCCTTTAACCGTCTAGTTTTTATGTTTTCTTTAGTCTCTTATATTTTTATTTTTTGGTAAATGTTGTCGTTTGTGTGTTTGGTGGAGTTTGATCAGAAGTTACATGAAAGGTCCATCTGGGCAATGTGGTTCATTTGCAAGTGAATTAGGTGCCATGTTCACCGTTTTGTATGTGTGAGAAACACCGGGAACATTCATCATTCTCAGCGATTTTATGGTGGATATATCAAGTCCATAGCTGTCAATCTGCATCAAGAGAGGGAGGATTAGGCGTTTTTTTTTCTCCTGTTAACAAGAGGCAATATTGTATTTCCAAAATTTCAGCAGGAAGCCTAGTTGTTGTCGTAGTCCTTTTGGTGAAAGCATGTTTGACACTTCTTCGCTGGTCATCGATCCATCGTCCTCCTGCTGCTGGTCTGGCTTTCGCCTGGGCAAAATCACCTGGGTTTGAACTTCTCACTGGTTGGTGTAGCCACCTCAACCGATTTACCCTGTATTAGACAATATTCTTCAAGTCTGGTTTCAGTCCCGGTGAGCTGGCTACTGCAGATAATTTGCATTGTCTGCAGTTAAAACTGTCTGTTTTTTTGGTGCGGGGTCCAAAGGAAGATGAGAAAGAAAACCTGATTAGGAATTTTCAGCTGATTGGGGTTCTATATGTTTTGATAATTTACAATTGTCCAGTTCTGAAAAGCTAAGTTGTCTTTAAAAGGCAATGGATTGCTTCTGCCATATCTCTATTTCTGACCTCATTATGCCTATACAGGTATATGGATCCAGGTTGCATATTGCACTTGGATATATATATATATATATATATATATATATATATATATATATATATATATATATATATATATATATATGATAGTCACCTAATTCCAATTGGAACTCACTTGCTGATGATCCCTCTGTTTTTTAACTGCTTTTGTGTGGTTGATTTTGGTTAATTGATTTAGATCTTTTTGTGCTAGTAGTCTACGTGTTTGTTTTGAGATCAAAGACTCGAGGTCAAATGCTTTCTCCAACAAGAGCAGCTCCTGCGAACGCGAGTGGTTTTATGCAACTTGTAGACCACCCTTCATATTAATGTCTGGTTCTTTTATTTACTGTTTTTTTAAATGTGTTGTATTTTCTTTCTGGTTAAGTAGATATTGAACAAAAGAGCAATTGAAGCATCAGAGGCAAACAGACCTGTGCCAGATCTCAGGACTGGTGATATTGTACAGATTAAATTGGTAAACAATTTTAAGTTTTGAAAAGTGGTTACTTGTTCCTTCACCGTACTTGATAATTGGCTAATGAATCATGTTTGTGACCTACAGGAGGTACCTGAGAACAGGCGTAGGCTCTCTATCTACAAAGGTATTGTTATATCAAAACAGAATGCAGGTGTCCACTCTACCATCAGGATTCGAAGAATTATAGCTGGTGTCGGAGTGGAGATTGTATTCCCAATGTGAGTATTTCCATTTAGACAGGCTCTATGATACTGCTGACAGTTAACCTATTTGATTATAGTAATCACTTATTTCTCTAGTGAAGGGCAATACAAAGTTCAGAAAAAATCACTAGAACTAATACTCAATTTCCAAACTAGGTGAAATTAATGCAGTGACTTGTTTACAGCAAGTTGGAGTTCTTGATGGTACCTGAATCCATGGATCTTTTCTTTCTATTTCTTACTAAGAGAATATCCGCCATGCTGAATTTCATGGTATATACATGTTGCTTAAGTAAATGAGACGGAACCTAGAGAGGTGGTCAGTTAGCGGTGATGGTTTCTCTGAAAGATGAACCCAGGCTGGCTGGTTTTGACCCAACAGTATTCTCTTGGTTATATATAAGTCTTTGAGTACAGCAGTTTCTTCCTAAAACTGGAGCTCTTTTTTTTGTGTGAAACTTCTTCTAGTATAAGCTTGCTTAATTCTAAGATGGCCCTCTTCTATGGTTTTTAGTCCCACTAAGATCGCTTACACTAAAGTATGCCCTTGATTTTGCGAAGAACTCATTGCATGCTGTGTCAACCATTAGTTTATACATGCTTTTGTGTTGTTTGTGTTATCGCAGTTACTCTCCAAACATAAAGGAAATCAAAGTAGTGAAGCACAGGAAGGTGAGGAGAGCGAGGCTGTACTATTTGAGAGAGAAACTCCCAAGGCTGTCCACTTTCAAATGAGGTGTTCTATACTTCTTTTTTCCGCTCTTTGGTTCTCATGTTCATGCATTTCGTTTTGATTTCGGAGAGCACCCGGATGAGGCTGTAACTTACTCGATACGTTTCCTAGCAGTGCCTTTGACATGAATGTAAAATTTGCTCTAGTTCTCTGGACTCTAATATGTGTATTTCATCTTGTGAAAAGGTATCGGATGGAACAAAAAATTTAGAAAAGATCTGCAGGTCACTTCTTTGTTGCAGTGTTGCATGTCTTTGCTATAACGGGGCTCTGTGTGATGAAGTGGATTGGTTATGAAACGGAATTGCGTTCTTCGATTGAAAGGCCTGTGTGTTAATTAATGTCATGGATAAAATAAAGAGGATCTCTTGATGCTTAACGTGCAAGCAACGGAACGTTGAGCTTCACGTTGTATATTGACCGACTAATTCAGCTCATAATTGGTTCAACTCGGTGATTTGTTTCAATGTTTCCAAAGAACATTGAAGAAACAGAAACTAAGAAAAACACAGCTAATCGAACAAGTTTCAGTTTCAGAACCTTAATTTTTACTTCCATTTTTTTAAAAACTCAAAAACAATTTTTTTAGAACTTTTTCCGGATGAACACAATGTGTGCTTTCATCTTTGCGGGAATAGAGGGAGGTTATTAGCATATTCAAAAGTCAAAGTACTAAACAGGATAGAAAGTAGAGGCTAGGGAGCAGAAGCGCATTTTTACAAAAAGTTAAATTGAAATACTCTACGGCCGACGCAGGCCAGTTGGTGGACTGCTTTTGAACCGCTTCTCTCTCTCGATGTGCCAAGATGGTCTGAGCCTAATCCGTTGTTTCATCGGCGGCGGAAATGACGGAGGAACAGGGCCGGATTTATCGCTGCTCGGTCCACTTCTCAGTTCCTCCATCCGCTTCGAAGCCAAATTTTGGGTGATGATGCTTAAAGCTAGCGCATCTGCCCCAGCGCAATTTCCGTGTAGATTCTCTGTCTTTCATGGTTGATTATTTTGGCTAAGATAAAACGAGTGCCCCTTTACTTTCGGTGCTTGCTTTTCTGTGATGGTTATGTTACTTTGTTTCTCAGATTTTGGTTTGTGTGGGTTGATAATTAGTTGAGAGAAGGTGGAGGAAGAAGAAGAAGAAGAAGAAGATCCAGAAACAAGAAGGAAGATAGAGGCTTAGTCATGGCCGGTGATCAGTTCATCTCTGTTCAACCCAATGAGCTTCGATTTGTTAGTACGTCTCTCTCATGTTTTTTACTCCGCATTTTAGAGTTCTTTTGTGGATGCCAATGTAGGACCTAATGCTGGTTGATATAGTTTAACAATGTGCATCATTTGCTGTAAACTTTCAATAGTCAAGTGAGGCTTTGAATGTTTTCATGTGACCTGCATCAAAAGTAAATGGGACTATCCTATAGCTTGCTGATAATGTGCATCATGGGGTAATCTACTGCAACTCGACTGCAACTCTGGTCACACTTTCGGTGTTGCATGTTATTAATCGGGAGCAAGAGTAAAAATCTCAGTAGATGTCTGACTAAATTGGAAGCACCTCAGGATTGTACGAATCAAATGCAGTATCTAGAATGTTGAACAATTTGGTGAAAATTAAAACCTAGAGGTGTGGTAACTGATTGATTTGAAGTTAAGCGAATGAGTTTTTTCTACCTTACTTGAAATATCTAACAAAGGTAGAGAAGATGGCTTGACATGTTTCTTTGTGATTCAGTTACGTTGTGTACTCTTTAAATGGCTTTTTATTTGAAAATATAAGCTTAGTAAACTTTTTGGTTTCACACTGGCCATTATATATGTTATTTAGTTTAGATTGATCCATAAGTAGTTCTTTGAATAAAGTTGATCTGAGTTTATGCTTATAGATTGATCTAAATCTGGACCTTGAGTTCTTGGTTTTTTCGTCTGTTTGGTTTCATATGTATTGTCAGCCTCAGTACTTGGTATATCTAAGCATTACACTGCTTGACTATAATACTGCTAAGGGTATTATAAGTAATGTGGACTTTCGTATGTGGAAAGTGACAATATTCTATGGTGAAAAGTTGACAAGGATATTATTGCATGGAATAATGGATCCCTTAGTCATTTATTTACTAGGTTAAATTTGGTTTCTAAAGTTTTGTGTTTTGATCGTTATAAGAAAAGAAAACTCATGTTTTAATACTCATATGGCTTTTCTCTTCAGTTGAAATGGAGAAGCAATCCTTTTGCGATCTCAAACTTTTGAACAACACTGAACATCATGTGGCTTTTAAGGTACCCGTTTTATTTGTCAGATGTATGATATTTTCATATGGAATTTTCATTGACCAAGTTTGATGAAATGTGGCTCTTCTGTTCTTTTACTTTTAAAGGTGAAAACTACATCGCCAAAAAAGTACTTTGTTAGGCCAAACACCAATGTCATACAGCCATGGGACTCTTCCATAATCAGAGGTATTAGTCAGATTGATTTCTTATTTTTTTCTTGTTCCCAGAAACTTCTATGCAAAACATATAGCCTATACTTGTTTAATCACATTCTCCTTGCATGCCTATATTTGCTTGATGTCAACTTGCAAATTGTTTTATTTTTCTTTCTTGGCTTTCCCTACTGGGCTTTTTGGTTGTTGTACATTTGTGTTTTAAACATATTGGTTATAATATCAATCTAATAAGCGTTGGAAATTATTACAGAAACTATATCTTATTTGTGCCCCAAGATAATTTTGAATCTGATTTCGCTATTCCTTCATCAAGGATTTATTATGTCAAAAAGGACGTTTAGCTTAAAGCATCTACATTTTACCTAAGATGGATTTATTTTATCAATATGTCTTTGTCAATTAGTTGACATTGTAACACTCATTCCCTCAATCCTGATGTAGCTGTGCTCTTTCTCTCATAAAATCCAATGCGAATTTGTTAAATCAATCATTTCGTCTAATTTTTCATCTCACAAACTTCACCTCAATTTTAAAGAACTTCATTTTTTTAAAATATTTTTTCCCAAATTATTTGCAAAAGAACACACCAATACTTGAGATTAATGTGTAGCGTTTTTCCGACGACAATGATGTTGATGATAATAACACTTGATCTTGACTTTGTTTAATTGATTGTACAGTTACCCTTCAGGCCCAGAATGAATATCATCCTGATGTGCCATGCAAAGACAAATTTCTCTTACAGAGTACCATGGTGCCAGCCCATGTGGATATTGACGAACTACCACCAGATACTGTGAGAAATTTTATGCTGTGCTGCTTTGGGTTTCTCTGAATAAGCTCATATAAGGAGCATGCTAATACTTTTTATTCGTGACTCAAGTTTAATAAGGAAAGTGGGAAGGTGTTACAAGAGATGAAGCTTAGAGTTCTGTATATATCTCCATCTGCATCTCAAGGAGAGGCCCGAGACAGACAAGGCAGTGCTGATTCTGACCCAGTATGTCTTGTTCATGATCCACTAAAATTAACAATTTGTTTTGGGGTGTTTGATGTTTTTACTATGGTACCACTTTCATAACATTTTACACGGGCTTCCATGGGAGGCATGGTACTGATGTCATTACTTTTAGTGCCCGGAAAGCTTACATTTGCACCCACTTCAATCTTGATGAGAGACCTTTTGATGAGCTTTAAATGTTCTTTGCTTCCTTTCACAAACCGTTGGCCCTTAGATGTCAGCCAAGAACATACTACTGATTAAAGCATGGAGTTGAAATTGTTAGATGGCTTGTCGGTATGATTGGTAATATACATGGTTGATCTGTTTTAGCTGTTTTATGTCCATAAAGTGAGGTACATTAGAAATAACGTTACAAACATGTGCGTCTGCACACACACAAAATGCAGCTTCTCATAGACCCTTGCTGAATGCTGTAATAACCTCAAGCTGTATTGTGTTCCCTTTTAGTTCAATGTTTATATTTTTTCTTTCCTGATTTGGATGCTTAATCAGGCGGTACAACGCTTGAAGAAGGAAACAGACGAAGCAGTTCGACAAACAGCAGCTCTGCAACAAGAACTGGTATTTTTCTGAAGCACTTTCATTTCATGCTTGTTTGTTACTCTTTACCTGTTCTAGTGATTGGTCTGCTCCATCTTTGCCTTGTTCTGGAGCATTCATGTATGAACTGATTGACCCTTTTCCATGGTACAGGAAGCGCTAAAGAAGCGAAGAAATCAGAGCAATGGGGGCGGTTTCTCATTGTCATTTGCAGCCTTTGTGGGGCTAATCGGGATTTTGGTTGGCTTCCTCGTGAATTATTCATTGTCTTCGCCGTCAACTTTGGCAGCAGCAGAATGAAGAAGCTTCATGCCCATGGAAAATGGAGTACTATTCTTCACAGTGACCTCTGCCATGGTGCCTTTTCTGGTACCCTTCCTCCCTGTTGATTCAAAAGGCTCTCCATATTGTTTTTTTCTTTTTCTGTATATTTGCACTCCCTAACCTTTAATCGCTAATGGTGTAATAGTACTAATTAATGATTTCGTCAATACTTTGTAATACCGTGATGTCAATTATTCAATGTAACATCTTTGTTTATTTTCTTTACTTTGTTTATTTTCTTGCATTAAGAAATTCAGTCGACTGATAGCATCAGTCGTATGTAATCCAAATAATTCCATCTATTAAGTATTCCTATCAAAAGAAGTAACATAACAAAGTCTACTAGTATTATTAATCATGCCTTGTCAAACGTAAATACTAAATCATGAGTCATGACGCAGGGAGCATTTACATTTTCAATATTTAATTAATGTGTTCTTTTTTTATGGGATTAATATGTTCCTTTTAACAGTTTATATTAAATTTTTTACAAATTCATTTTCGTACCATTTTTAAATAAATTATAGAATGAGAAGTTAAAGTTAACCAATTAGAGGAAGAGAAATAGCAATAAAATGGGTGATGTGGCAGATATACATACAGGTTGGTGAGACTTCATCTAAATTTTTAATTTTTTATATTTTTTCATCCAAGTATATCCTTCCTTCGCATCGAAGTCATTCGAATTTTCTAGTCTATTTTGCCCCTGAATTTTCTAGACCGCTCTATTCCCATCTATTCGTTTCCCACATTGCCCCTACTGGAGCGACCAATGAGTCTTTTCCTCTTTTTTTATCTCAGAGAACAATGGAATGGATTAGTTAGTGAGGGGCATATTGGTAAACTTGAGTAACCAGAACTTTCCACGAAACCAACCAACGACAGAAGAACTCCTCCTCTTCTCAGAGCCGGCGGTGGTATTTAAATGGTCCATCTACACCACAGCGTGGGAGGTCTCGCAATCGATCGGGTTCAGAAAGAAGAGATTAAACTGTTAAGACGGAAATCGGAAGCTCTCAACTTCACCGGCGATGGACGCTTTTTCCTCGTTTTTCGATTCTCGATCCAGAAGCTGGAATTATGATACTCTGAAGAATTTTAGTCAAATCCCCCCTGTCGTTCAGTCTCACCTCAAGCAGGTACATACAGTTTCCCGCCTTTTCCCCCTCGTTGCTGTTCTCAACGCTTCATTACAAATCGAAGAACTTAGGGTTCCTTCTTGAAATTCGTTTTTCTGTTGTCTCTTCAGTTCCTGGTTCATTATTCTTCGTGGCTTGGGGGTAGAGAAAATGTGAATTGTTTGTCATTGTCTTTCGATCCTGACTTAATATCGAGCTAAAATTTGTTGGCGAACTTTCAAGTCTGGACTCCTGCCTTGTTGTCATTCGATTTGGTTGAGAGTGTAAATGGAATTATCGAAGCAATTTGGGCTCTTTTGATTGAATTGTTCAATGTTTCCGGGAATTTTTCAGGTTTATCTCACCTTATGCTGCGCTTTAATTGCTTCCGCTGTTGGAACTTATCTGCATATACTGTGGAACATTGGCGGTTTGCTTACAACACTTGCCTGCTTTGGTACCATGGTTTGGCTTCTTGCAACTCCGCCACACGAGCAGGTGGTTGTAATTGCAATTACATTATACTTTCCTCCTTGGCCTTCCCTTTCTGTTTTAGTCTTTTTGCGAGGCTGATTTTTTCACCAACTGATTTGTGCAGCAAAAGAGGGTAACTTTACTTATGTCCTCTGCCCTCTTCCAAGGGGCTTCGGTTGGTCCCCTAGTCAGCCTGGCCATTGAGATCGATCCAGGGTAACGACTTTGTCCTCTCTCTGTGGTCGTTGGTTCATTTTCCAGACTAGAACCTGGATTGGATTGGTTAAATTGCTATGATTTTTCAATATTAGTGAAATAATGTGGGTTTCAACTTCTAATTTCTTACCTTGTTTGTTGTTCACTTCTTACAGTGTTCTGATATCAGCCTTTGTGGGAACGGCTTTGGCATTTGGATGTTTCTCAGCTGCAGCTATGTGGGCAAGGCGTAGAGAGTATCTTTATCTTGGTGGCTTGCTCTCGTCTGGTGTATCCATGCTCTTCTGGCTGCATATTGCTTCCTCCATCTTTGGTGGCTCCTCTGCCCTCTTCACATTTGAGGTAATTTAATAAGCTTATTCTTTAGATGTCAGTACTTGCAAGTGTTTTACCCCTCTGTTACAAATGGTGACTTGTTTTACTGTCTGCCTGCGGTTTTGTTTGATCATATCTCCAGTTATACATGGGCCTTCTGGTGTTTGTGGGATACATAGTATTCGACACACAGGAGATAATCGAAAGAGCCCACTTTGGCGACCTGGATTATGTCAAGCATGCATTAACGCTTTTCACAGACTTCGTTGCTGTGTTTGTGCGTGTTCTTATCATCATGGTGAGTTGATTATCAATGACTGATTACGGCTGATCCCACGTCCTTGGCATTTGTTTTCTTTTATTATGTTTCTGTGCCATGTTATCCTGCTGATGGGATTCTGATTTTGTACTTTGCTATACAGTTGAAAAATGCTGCTGAGAAGGGCGAGAAGAAGAAGAAGAAAAGAAGGGACTGAACTGAACTGAACTGCTGGTTTTATGGATTCGACCATTTCTTTCTGTAGTTTGACAAATTTGGACACGTGTATGTGTCATTGGGAGTGTTAATATATCCGAATGCAATTCATGAATGATGTTTCCTGAAAAGAAAAAAATTACTAAATATTCCAATTTTAGGGCACTCGCATCGCATGTGTTCTATCTTGCTTGATTATCTATCACACCACACGTGTAAGTAGGGGTGAGTAACGAATCGAGTCGGCGAGCTCGGCTCGAGCTCGAGCTTTAACGGACGGCAGTGAACCTCACGAACCTCGAGCTCGAGCTCGAGCTCGAGCCATTTCGAGGCTCGAATAATATGAAAAGAGCTCGAGCTCGAGACGTTCGGCTCGACGAGCTCGCGAGCCTAACGAGCTGGCTAAGCCTAACGAGCTCGCGAGCTCGTTTGGAGCCGAATCGAGTCTAGCCGAGCTCGCGAGCCTGCGAGCTCGAGCTTGCGAGCTCGTTTGGGGCTGAATCGAGCTTCACGAACCTTCGAGCCGAGCTCGAGCCTGCCGAGCTCGAGCTTCACGAACCTTCGAGCCGAGCTCGAGCCAATTTTCGGGCTCGTTTGAGCTCGAGCTGCTCGAGCCGGCTGACTTCACGAGCTCGAGCTCGAACCTGCCAGGCTCGGGCTCGGCTCGGCTCGAACTCACCCCTACGTGTAAGGACTAAGGAGTCATCATCACCTCCATAACAACTTGGATGGATGATGATCTACGAGTACAACAAGCAAGCACCATGACTTTAAATTGTTATTTTCCGGGTGTTTGTTTGCAAGGCCCATTGTAGGTTGAACTTCTTGGGCCTTGTTACTTGGGCTTGTGTATATGGTATGGTGGGAGAGGGGTTAGTAGTAACACATGCATTTCTCAGCATATTCACTACATTCTCCGTAACTGAACCCTTCTCTGTCACAGTTACAGCTGCATGGATAATCATCTGGCACAATCCAGCATGCTTTCTAAGGAAGATGGCATATCATCATCTGAATCTTCTGCATCTGAAACGTCATTGGGATCATCCTCACCCGCTTGAAATCCTGAAAATTAATTAACATAACACAATCACTGTATTATTTTTCTCTAGCATTGTATAGCCACAACAACAGCAAAAGAAAGGAAGAACAAGCCAAAAAAGTAGAACAATACATACCTAAATTTTAATTTCTCAAAGCACGTGGATACCACACATCTCTTTGTATTCATATGTAATTTTAATTTCTTAGTTCATGAAATGATTTTTTTTACGGAGAGCGGCTCAATATTATTCTCAAATAAAATAATACAAACTAAATTTTGAAAAACTGAAACAAAACAAACACCTAAATAAGTAGCAACTAGAAAAAAGAGAACAAAACACACAACCATCGAAATGGAAGACATATAAAAACAACCTAACCAAACGAAATTCAAAAGAAAAGCTCACAGAGCTGCAACAGACACAGACTAGCAGGGCGACTCCTGGATGACAACACCACCACTACAATGAGCCTACAAAAGGCTAAAGACAATCACATATAAGCATAATGAAGCAATATAGATCCACGATTTCGAACAAGACATACCTCAAAGGTTCCCATGTAACCAAATGACGTCTCATTGTACGTGTGCAGGAAGGAGCAAACCCGCCCGCTAAACCAACAAGACCACCCAACCAAACTGCAGACCAACCAGAACCAGCAACAATTTGAGAAATAAAACATTTTTTAAAATAACCTACTACGGAACCAAACAAGATAGCTGACGGGCAAACTGGTCGGCTCACTTCCTGTAAACCCCAAGAACCCGGGGCTCATGTGTCCGGGTGAGGCAGGGAGTTACTCGGGCCCACCTGTGTAGCATCCACAACCAACACAACAGATACATGTCGTGCTATCAACCTAGCACAACCAAATCGCAAACCAGGAGCCATCATCCTTTCACAGAATCTGCTTAGGGCACACACCCCCGAAGATTCAGCCCAACCAACAAAAATGAAGCACCGCCGATGCCGGAAACGGAGACCCAGAGCACTGCTACCGAAGCAAGCAGTAGCCTGGGCGTGGGTCTAAAAACGTGCACCTAAAGGGAGAAAATCAGAGTCACCAGAGGACAGTTTCAAAGGGAAGGATCCAAAATCCTTCGAACCATTGATAAGGACAGACGAACGTGAAGGCCATGCCAATTTTTTGTCGACAACGGTGGAGAAGACGGAGGGCAGCCTCGACGAGGGGAAGCCACATCGCTTTGAAGAGAACCAAGCCGAAGACTGGTTTAGCAAAGGCCAATCACAATGGTGAGCAAAAAATGGCATCGACATTTGGGTGAAAAAAAACCTAGCAGAGACATCTTGGATTAATGATATTTTTGAAGACGGTTTCATGAAATGACTTAATAATTTTGATTTAGTTTCTTTTTTTTTCTTTTGAGGATTTTAATTCTAATTTCAAACAAAGGGTAAGAAAAAAGAACAACCTCAGAGACCACAAATATTCTAGCTACGAGAGATAGTCTAGTTTGTGGAGACCACAAATATTCTAGCTACGAGAGATAGTCTTCCGTCTAGAGGTGTTGGTGTTGCACCTGAATGTCTAGTTTGTGGAGAATTTTCGGGGTCTGCTCACCACTTGTTATGGGAATGTCCTCTGACAATTGGACTTTGGCACAATTTGCGGGTTGATTTTTCACCTTTTACAAGGAGATTAGTTGATTGGCAAGACCAATTCCAGACTCTTAAGGTGTGGTTTATATGATCCAACAGGAACATGATTGTTTATGAGCACAAATGCAATACTCCTGTGGCTCTAGCACTTAAGGTGCATCTTGGGTAACAACCTAGATAGCTGCAAATCCGATGTAGGTGCAGCCGATGCGACCCCCGAGGCCGGTTTTGCATTGGTCTACCCCAGAGTTGGGAGTTGTCAAAGTAAATGTTGATGTCGCGTTGAGTAAAGAAACAAATCTTGCAATTGTAGGAATTATTGTCAAGGACGATTCTGGTTTTGTTTTGGGCGTTGCATCTGATTGCGTTGCGCATTATGGTGATATGATCACAGGGACGCTTGACACGATCCCGCGAGATCAAGGAAGCGCCGAATCTAGCTCAAAGGAGTCGCAATAACTGGGAAGGATAAATTCGACCTCAAACACCTCCCAACTACGAGGTTGGGCAATATTTGAGATAATGCCTGGGGAAAATGGAAGATCTAGCCTCTTAACTACGAGATTAAGCAATACTAGATATTAAACTCGATGATAAACACCAAGGGGGATGGCGGAAGGTAGCAAGGGGCGAGAACCGAAGCTTGAGGAAATAAACCTCTCAAGCGTTTTACATATGTTCTAAGTTACAAATGAAGAACTAGGCACCTTTTATAGTGAAGGGGAGAAAGGTGAGATGATGGGGGGTTTATGGGCAAGAACATAACTAGGGGACCATGTTCCTAGAATTATGGTGGGTGAAGTGAAGGGATGGTGATGGAAATGAGATGGTAGGCTACCTACTCCCTTCTCCCATTTCTTCCATAAAATACATTTATGGAAGAATGGAGGGAAAGTACATAATATCTAATTCAAAATGTGTTGACAAGTAAACAATGGGGGCTTCGCAGGGGAGGCTTCGCTTGAGGGTTAAGCCATTGCCTGGAGCGCCTGGAGGCTTCGCAGGGGCGGCTTCGCCTGAGGGCCTCGCCTTCGCTTGGAGGCTTCGCAGGAGCGGCTTTGCCTGGAGGCTTCGCATGAAACCTTGCCTTGGCCTGAAGGCTTCACATGGAGCCTTCGCCTTCGCGCTGGAGGCCTCGCCTTCAATATTTCAAGGCTCGTTTCCTTGTCCAAAAGGGGTGCTCCGAGCTTCATTCATCCTCCTATTCGAACGGCTATACTTTGTTGTTGCTTGGGAATCCCATGATCACGTCATATGGTGGGGACTTGCTTTTTGTGGTATCCAAAGCGATGCACTTGGGTTTGCTAGAAGCTGCAAAACGTGGTTGGAGACGTCTGATCTTGGAATCGGACTGTTTAAGGCTAGTCCAGTTGATAAATAAAGCATCAGGACATTGTCTCTGTCATTTTGGGGCATTGGTGGATGATATCGCTACCTTTGCTCCACTTTTGAGTTTTGCTGCATTTCTTTTTCCCATAGTGTTCACTAATCATGCTGCCCATGCAAATGCTCGTCATGCTTTGTTGGTAATTGGTTAATGTACCCGGATAGACCCTTTGTCAGATTGGCTTTTGGCTGTAACTATTGTTGATCATTAATGAAATTGATCATCTTTTCTTCAATTCTCAGAAAATCTCAAACTAAAATGAAATCAAGAGTAAAAAAAAAAAAAGCGACCGACCCTTTCCTATATCAATGTGAAACAACAATGCCCATATATGCAAATAACAGGTTGAGCTCATCTTTCATCATCAAACCTATTTCTAGACCTTTAAACGGGAAACAACCCCAAAACGATGTCAATAGCCAGTTTCATCATCCACTCTTATAGGGTTCATACTATTGCTAAAATTACTGAGAGAAGTAGAAACAGAAAAACAAGTAGGAATTGAATAGAGAGATGTACCTTTGGCGGAAATCAATAACCAGTTTTTAGGCACTCGGACGCAAATTAAACTGTGTTAATCAATAATTAAAATAAAAACTGCGTTAATCATCCGAGTAGCTGAAAAATCAACGTGACATTGGAGCAATAGGTTATATCTTGATTTCATGAAAAGGATATATTTCTATGGGAATACTAGAATTTACAGTAGCTGAAAAATTGACAAGTTTTGCAACATTGGGCACAACATCACACCACAGCTCAAACACAAACGGTTTATAAAAGATTAGCTGAGCTGCTACAATTAGGGTTAACAACTGCCACCTAAGATAGGTTTTCAATATCACCATGTATACATTAAGGCTCTTAAGTGTCTTCAACTTGCATGCCAACATATGCATCTTTATTTCCCCAAGTAATGCCTAAGTATCTAAGGATGCTTTCTTTTCTTTTTTGATGAAAATCTAAGGATGCTTTTAATAACATTGCATCATGAGCTTCACTTATCCATTATAATCACTGGCGCTTGCTACTAAAAGGGCATCAGCCTTAAACACCAACAGAGAGAACTTTGACACAGAATTGCGTTCTCAGATTGTAAACCCACTTATTTGTGCCTTCAAACAAACCAGGTGAAGTAACAAAATGTCTCATATCCCAAATGGTGATCTATTTGATGGCACCCAACAACATCATTGACCAAAGAACCTTTATTTCTTGTTCTTAAAATCTAACCAATTTGAACCACCTTTTTCCTCCAAGGCACTAGAAGTCGTTCTCTATCAAAGAACATGAAGCTACCATGCATTCACCTAATAAATGATGGAACTATAAAATGATCAACAATAAAATGTAAAGGTCAGAAAAGTCCAGGTCAATGATATCAGCACACACGTCTTCTGATGCCTTTTTTGAGAAGAGGATGTAATTTCCCCAGATGCAATTACCCAAATGGTCCACAGCATACCACAATTAAGGTAAAAAGAGAAAAAGGGAAAGGGAAAGAAACAAGTACAACTTCATAAATAAACTGCCTTTCTGGCATTCAGAAATATGATATCACTTCCAGGATCACTAAGGACATTGGATTAGCGATGTCTGCTCCTTTGGTTGCCCATCCCCACTTGCGCAGTTGATCAATCTAAATATCGAGCTGGGCAAGAACAAACTTTAACAAACTGGCCAGTAGAAGAGGGTTTAAACCAAACAAGTATTACATACCATAGTTCATGGAAAGTACCATAAATGATACATGTCGTCTGTTTTGTTCATAAACGGTATCCAGTGATGAATCGCTTGACCCCATCCAAATCAGATACTAGTTCAATATTGCAGAAGCTTCCTGCCTTGTCACTCTCGATGTAATCCATCAGAAAATTACATTGTCTTTCACCATTAGACTGCAGAAAGGAAAAGGAAATGAAGCAAACTAGAATAATAACACACAAACACATATAAATTAGATTTACAAGACAACAAACCAGCTGAGAATTGTCCTTGTAGAACAAGTCCATTGTTGTTTATGATAAAATACAGAAAAATACTTGAGAGAATGCCTCATTTTTCTAGTGAAAATACCATCAAAATTAAAAAGGACAATTAACTTAGTGATTTAATGAAAACCAAACAATTGATTTCCGCGAAGCTGTATCATACCTCAAAAGCAAAGAAACCTCCCGGCATCAGCATTGAAGAAGCTTCATCAATCAAATGGAGAAGATAATTGATGCCATCAACACCACCATCTAGAGCAAGCCTTGGTTCATGTCGACCAACTTCAGCTTGAAGATTATATACATCATTAGTTGGTATATAAGGAGGGTTACTAACAATACCAGCAAGTTTTCCCTTAAAATCCTTTAATGGTTCAAACCAAGATCCTTCTTTAACTTCAACCACGTCCTGCTTTGCACACCCAAAAGTCGACTTAAGATGAGTTGAATCAATCATTTCTGAAAGAAAATGCTTATAAAAAGGAGAAATACAAATATTCCATTGATCCCATTATCTTTGCAAATTTTAGGTGCCCCGAATTCTTGGCAACATTTCCTTATTTAGTAACTTTTTAAAATAGATTAACTTCATCACTCATCACTATCTTGGCAAATTTTAGCTACCCCACATGCGCTCACCTACACATTTATACCATCCCAATTTTTAAATAGGGTTAAAATTCGGAAATGTTGAAGCAGCTTTAGAATGTTAAAGCTCCCACCATCCGAAGGCAATGAACAAGAAGCATTTTTAGTTAAACGACTACCATACCTCAGTTTTCCCTAACTTTAGGGACAGTGGCATGAAATACATCTGTTTACATTAAATCAAGTCACACTGACACTAGAATACAGAAAGAAAGAGGAAGACTTTTGTACCACATATATTGCCCTCAGTTTAACAGTGCAGGCATAAACGTATCTGTCTTTCAAGTCTAGCTTTAGAATATAAACAGGACAAGAGCAATATGCAAGGGGGGAGCTGCTTAAAATCAAACACCTAAATACGAACACAGCATAACATCCTTACACGCTAAGATGTACCAGCCTCCAAATAAAAACATTTGCACAAGCAATTTAGACCAACCTGCAAGTCATACCTCTGCACATTGTACGCAGCAACGGCCACCGCCACAGGGCTTATGTCAACGGCAATCATTCTCCCACACTGACCTAAAACTTTGGCCAGCCCAATTGCAAGAGCGCCGCTTCCAGTTCCCAAGTCTGCCCACAGACCCTCTCCCAGAACCCCCCTTTCCCTCACAGCATCCATCACCAGATCAACAACTAACTCAGTCTCCGGCCTCGGAATCAGAACCCCTTCTTGCACGCACAACACCAAATCCCTCCAATGTTCACACCCGACAATGTACTGAAACGGTCTCCTCTCCTCAATCCTCTGCATCCATAAAGAGTAGAGCTCATCCAGAGATGCCTTCAACTTCAGTTCCCTCGGATTATTTTGAGAACCCAATTGGCGAACCAGCGAAGGGTGTTCAAGCGAGTCCTCAATGAGCCAGTTTAGTTCCCGGCAGAGCAGAGAGGCGTCCGGGCCATTGTCTAAGCAAACAAAAGAAGACCCGACTGACGAGATGAGGGTTTTAGCCCAAGTGTGCCATTTCTGGAACTCCGACAGAGAGGCTGAGAAAGCTGGTGGCCGCAGGAAGATAGGCGTCTGGGGTTTCAGAGATGGCGATTTCGAAGTACTGGTTGAACAAGAGCGAATTGGAATTCGGGAATTGAGAAGAAGGGTTGGTAAACGAACGACGGAGAGATTAGGGTTCAGTTTCATTTCATTCAACGCCGTCGTTGCTCAGCCGCCGCGGGAGCGCCAATCTTTTTCATTCGCGTGCTTTCCATTATCGTTCCAATTTCATTTGCGTCTTAAAACTCTTTTTTTTTTTTGCTCGATATGATCCCCGATCGTTCTATTTAGTTTAGTTTGGTCCTTCCATTTTAGGGGCGTTCACGGGACGGATCGGGACGAGTTTTGGCAAAAATAAAATCCACCCCGTGCTGTACGGTTTCTCTAATTAAGAAACCGAACCGAGCCGTGCCTTTGCAGAAACCGAACCGAACCGCAGATTAACGGTTTTTTACGGATCGGTTTACGGTTATCCACACTATAATCTATCTACAATTCCTAACACATTCATCAGCCATTGCCTTTTAAAAAGTTAATTAAAAAAAGGTCAGTTAAAGCATATTTCAAGGGTTAAAGGGTAGGATTAGGTGTGGGAAGTGTATAGACTTATGGTTTTAAGTTATACACGGTTCGGGTCGGTTAACCACGGTTTACACGGATCAGAAACCGAACCCGAACCGCAGAGACACGGTTTTTTCGGTTTCTCGGTTTTTCGGATTCTCGGATATCGGTTTTTTTCGGTTTCGGATCATTCGGTGTGGTTCGGATTTTCGGATTTCCGGATTTTTTGAACACCCCTATTCCATTTCCATTAGGTTCCTTCCGTAGTTTTTTTGTTTGAACAAAGAATCGATATATATATATATAGGTACAGGATACGGTGCGCCCACGCTTATCGTGGGCCTCCGTGCGCCACTTTCACGTTATTTACAAAATTACCATTTTCATTCAAATTCGTCTAAGTATGTTCGCCAGTAATTATGATGCTCCTGTGTACTTTAAATAATGCGCACTCAACTCCAAATGATGCTCCTACGTACCTTAATGGTGTGTGGTGGAAATTGAGAGCATTAATCTTGTCATGAGAGCGAGTGCATCATATTTTGTAATGGAGAGCATCATAATGCAACAGGGAGTGCATCATAGTGGTTAACCAAAGACATCATTTTGAAAGGTTAATAAAACGAGTGTAACATTTGTCATGAGAGCGAGTGCATCATATTTTGTAATGAAGAGCATTATAATGTATCGGGAATGCATCATAGTGTTTTACCAAATGCATCATTTTGGGAGGTTGAAGGAAGTGTGTGCTTCATTAAGTTATCAGAACTAGTGCATCGTGTTAGCAACTATACAAATTCGCCTATAGGCGCACCTTAAGCGCCTATAGGCGCTTACACATCAAAATCATGATATGCTTAAACATTAAAATGATGTATCCCTTCTTCTTCTTAGGCGCTTGCGCGATGCATAATGATGTATCCCGCGATGCATAATGATGTATCCCGCGATGCATAATGATGTGCCTCCGTAATAAAAATCATAGCATTTTGTTCTACAGTCCACGGTAATGCACTTTATTACCAAAATGATGCATTCCCGATACCTAATGATGCTCTCCTATAACAAACATGATGCATTCGTTCCAATGACTTAATGAAACACTCACCTTCTTCAACTCCCAAAATGATGCTTTCTGGTGATCACTGTGATGCTCTTACTCGTTGCATTATAATGCTCTCCATTTACAAAAATGATGCACTTGCTCTCATGACATAGGTTACACTCGTAGTGATGCATTCACGATGCATAATGATGCTCTCCCGTAACAAACATGATGCACTCGTCCTGGTGACTTAATGAAGCACTCACCTTCTTCAATTCCCAAAATGATGCGTTTTGGTTGCCACTGAGATGCTCTTCTTTTGCATTATAATGCTCTCCATTTACAAAAATGATGCTCTCCATTTACAAAAATAATGCTCTCCATAATGATATGCTTAGACATCATTAAGGTACGTAGGAGCATTATAATGAGTCGCATGCACATCATTAAAGAGACGTGGGAACATCATAATAACATAATGTGCAGTAGGTTGCATCTCTGAATCATGAGATATGAATCACATCATTCAGCTGAGGAAATGGTTGGGAATTGATCGACGACGCCTCAGAAAGTGATTGGCTACTTCGGCATGGTCGGATTTCGTAGTGCCAACGCTTTTAACCTCCAAAAGCTTGTCCGCCGTTAACATAGAAGCGCCGTCGTCGGTGACGATGGAACGGTTGTCGTCGATGGCAGGGGGAGGCTTGTGGTGGCTGGCCTTGTTGCAGTTGAAGCAAGGAAGGAGAAGAACGAGCAAGATTCAAACGAAATGACATTTTCGTAAAAAAATGGAGTTGGGCGCACCGGGGCTCACGTTTAGCCCCGGCGCACCGTATCCTCTGCCTATCAAGAGTGTCTGTCACGTCATCTAGCAGATTCACATCCATTTTACACCAAGTAGAAACTGCGCTCCATATGTTGTTAGCAGCAGAACATCTAAGAATTGCATGGTTGGTCGTCTCCACAACAATTGAACAAACCGGGCAAAGGTCTGAAGGGATGGGGATGTCACAATGTTGAAGATTGGTCATCACCAGGAGAAACTTTCGAGTAGTACGCCACGCAAAAAGATTGATCTTCCTTGGAATGATTGGACACCACCTCATCTGACCACTTTTGTTCCTTGCCTTAGCTTTGTCCACCGCCTTAGCCATGGGTTGCACAAGATACTCTGATTTGTTGTGTAGTAGCCAACACCAACCCTCAAGATCTACAATTTTCAGTTGGACCTGATTCAAAAGATTTATTAGAGCTTCACACTCCATCCACACCCACCCTCTGATTGGCCTCCTCCACTCCCAAAACACCCTTCCACCTCCCTCCACCTCTCCTGGACTAAGCACTCCGGATTCCCATATAATCTATACAACCTTGGAAATTTCAGGGTACTCCACTGCCCAAGTATGATTCCATAAGCTGGTTTTATTCCCCTTACCGACCTCTCTTCAAAACCCC
The DNA here is from genome assembly GCA_024586325.1 of Stellera chamaejasme. NCBI lineage: Eukaryota > Viridiplantae > Streptophyta > Magnoliopsida > Malvales > Thymelaeaceae > Stellera > Stellera chamaejasme. Next base: position 1,574,712 of record CM044982.1, on the reverse strand, counting down.
TCCTTAAATGAGACTCCTAAACTATCAAACTCTACATTAACATTCGCCACCTCCCTCCAAACCCCCCACTTCTCACTACCATCTCTTGCTCTACCCAAACCGCCTCCCTCCTTCCGTAGTTGAACCAGCAAGAGGAAGGAGGCAATCTCCAGCAAGAGGAAGGAGGCTAGGGGTGTTCAAAAAATCCGCAAAACCGAGAAACCAAACCAAACCGCATGATCCAAAACCGAAAAAACCCGTGAACCGAAGAAACCGATAACCCGCGGGTTCTAATTTTAGAAACCCACGAATACCCAAATCGATCCGCATATGCCTATTTACAAATAAATTATCTAAAATTGCTTACTTCATCTCAATTTTCCTTTAAGTTTCTTTTATATTATGTGTGAAAACTCATTTCATACAACAATAATACATGATTTGCAATATTATATTATTGTTCTATTTATGCAAACTACTTTTCCTCATTTTGATGCTCTAGATATGTACATTTATGATGCAAAATTTTAGAATATCTCCAAGTAAATTGAAAATTTTTATAGAATAATTATACTTAGGAATACCCGCGATCCGAACCGCAAAAATCCGTGAAAATCGGATACCCGCATTGGGTACCCGCACTCAGTGGGGTGGATACTATTTTTCTCACTATCCGCCCCGCCCCGTGCACACCCCTAAAGGAGGCAATCTCCTTATATTATATGCCCTTAGCTTTTCTTCATGCATTTGATAATGGAAACTATACTGTACTAAAACAATGTTGGCTCTATTCAAATTTGGTTATGAAGAATGAAGTTGCATCCTTGAACCCCAGACCTCTTGTGAACTCTGGCACTAAGCTCTAACCATTGGGTCAGAGTCAGGGCCGGTCATCCTTGCTCTCTTCCATTGTTGATTTCATCACTTTTTGTTTTTTGCTTTGGATTGCTTTGAGGATTTATGGCAGATCTTCATTATTTTCCATGATATGTTATCGGATGGATATATACAAGCTTCAGGAACTACGAATTACATTCCTTTTTTCAAGTGTTCAACTTTCAAAGGTTAATCCGATTGACTAGTCAATTTCTGTGGACCTTGAAAGGATATTTATTTAAAGAGTTTATGACGTTTTAAGACGTTTTGTTGAATATTAAGGGAGTATAAATGATTTGTTTTGTTCATTCTGCATATGATTCTCGCGTGAGAACAAATTAGGGGACTCTTGTAAACTATACCCAGTACATGATCTTGTAAATTATACCCCATTACATGCTCATTCTGTAGTATGTTGTGCCACTTACCTGTTGCCTGCCAAAGCCAACTGCTGGTGTGAATCTTTAGCTTTTCATAAGTTCAGAATTACTGAACATCTACAATATTACTAGTTAATTTCAAGTTAAATTGTAAAAAAAAAAAACTATTTTGGTTAGTGAGTTTAACATTGTCATCACATCAATGCTAACTATTATAGATAGTCATATTTATTATTATGTTAAAATCAACCACATTTATTTTATGGCTAGCAACAAATTCTCTCTGTACACTCTCTAAATTTAGAGAGTCGAATAGTAAAAGCTATTATGGCTAGCATGATAGCTAATTATTGGATCAAAGATTTGTGCATTTTTTCTATTTTGACTAGCTGTAGTTGACTTAGGAGTGTGCCAAAGGCATGTGTACTATATATGTTGTTCTCTTTTTTAATTAGATCATAAAGTTTCAAGCATTTATGGTTTTGACTTCCCTTTATTTCTCTTTATGTAACTATTTACTTATATTGTTGAATTATAACCCAAATTTTCAGGGACAAAAAAGTTTTTTTTCTTGTTTCTTACCATATCCGCATTAATTGTTTTGTGTTGAATTATTTAGTTTCTGAATTGAGAATTCATTCTAATTTTTTTTCTTCATTTTATCATTTTATTCACGATTTAAATGCAGAAAATGAAACGTATCATTATTTTAGGGGCAAATACAGTAAATAGTATACTTACTTAAATTGAAAATGATTTAGTATAAGTTGTTTACTTAAATTGACCCATGAAGTTTTTCATTTATACGGTATTACTCTATATTATACTTTAAGCTTGGATTGGTATTATTTTTGACACCCAAATTTGTCCAACATCTCGTGATATTATATATCTATATATTTAGGGGAAATGTATTGTAGATGAATAGTACCCACCCAATAGTGTTGGGCCACTTCTTCTACTTGTTTCTTTGATTTATTAAATGAGATAAACATGTTTTAACTCCAACTTTTCTTCTTTACATATGTATACATGAAAGTTGTTACTATAGATAAATATTGATACATTAATGGGTTATATCACCTCACTATAATTGATGTCACTTTGTTTTTTCTATAAATTTTTTTATTAATTTGTTCAAGGGTCTAACTCTCTGATTTGGCTTCAGTTTTTTACTTATTCTATATATAGCCCTAGAGTTTCCAACTTATATAGTTTTGTCATCTCTTCCTTTTTTTAGCATAGATAATTTGAATAAAAAAATATATGTGTGCCCGTGAATTATTAAATATTCATATTATTTTCTCTTGCATTTCTTTTTTCATTTTTGTAAACTAAATCTCATATCTTTAGTTTCACATTTTTATCGCATTTAGACTTTTTCCAATTTTCTAATATTTCATTTCTTATTTCCATTTAGTTTAAGGAAATTAAATTTTACTTTCATTGAAACCCGCGGATAGTAATGAGAACTAGCTTTAGTATAATTATGAAAAACACTTTTTATTATTTGTTGAATGGAAAACTATATAATTTTTTAATGGTAGTGATTTAAATGAAAATGAATGGCATGCGAAAATTGGTATATTATACAATGAATAATTCTAAAAATCAGTCTACCATTTTTCCCTTTTTTGTACCCTTCTTCAGTGACATTCATTTTGTCCTTTTCTTCTTTTTCTTGCTCCATTTTTTCAATAGTCTAACTTAGGGGTGTACATTGGCCAGGCCGAGTCCAAGCCTTTTAAGTTGGAGCTTGCCCCCTTAGTTATCGTTACTACTTGAGCTCGGGCTCGAATTTCTCAAGCCCAATAGGTTAGGCTCTAGCCCATCTCAAAGTAAGCTCAAGCTCGGGTCGAATAGCTCAATAGGCATGTTTTAGAACTTTCTAAACTATATTATAATTAACAAATAAAAAAAATACAAGATACCATCAAAATTTATACAACTTAAATACCCGAATTGATAAAAAAAAATTACTAATCATGATTATTACTATTAATAAAATACTACGATACCTAACATACATTATAATATAGTAAAAAAAATCAAGAGTTTTGATAAGTATCGATACTCGATAAGGCCGAGTATTGTTAGGCTCGAGCTCGACTCGTTAACTTATCGAGTTTCATTTCAAGCTCGAACTCAATAGGCATCGACTCATATAAATTTATCTTCTAGTCCTCTATTTGTATGGAAATAAACTGTATGCATCGATTAATGATTAAAAATCACATAAGAGCTAATACGTTAAAATGTGAAAAGTCTTAGATCTAAATTTGTTTTTTATCTAATTAATTTTTATTTCTCGTATATTTCATGAATTCGCACAATCATTTATGACCAATTAAAAATTTACACAATTAGTGAAAATCACTTTGCATGAAAAGTATATGTCGATTATACAAACTAATCCTAATTTGTTACAAATAATTTTCTTATTTGAATTTTTGAAAGAATTAACCATCACATTTAACTTTTATTTCTCACTATTTTGCACGTTGATCTGTGAAAATTTTAAACTTATAGTTAAATGGGAAAAATTTTAGGCCTATTGCTGCTTTTGAGTGTCATCATTATTTATATTCTCATTTATTTTATGAAATTAAACTACTATCGATGATCAAATTTTACTCGATGTTGCAATTTTATTGAACTCTAATAAATTTTGTGGTCTACATCTATTGCGAAGCGCATACAAATGAAACCATGATATATATATATATATATATATATATATATATATATATATATATATATATATATATATATATATATATATATATGTGTGTGTGTGTGTGTGTGTGTGTGTGTGTGTGTGTGTGTGTAAACCTACATTTTAAAACCTCAAATGAACAGTCTTGACCTGAATACTTGACCTAGCGATAATGATCCCGAGGACACTTGTAAAACCCTCGAGTTCGAGTCTCCGATATCTCCAACCCCCTACCCATTCTGTATAAAAAAACCCTCAAATGTACAAGGATGGAAGTTAATTGGGATTTAAATCTCCTACACCCAATCCTACTATAAGTCTAACATCATTTCTTCTATTTCTTTTTGTTTTTATATAGCAAGGATAACTCTTTTCTTATTTATCAATTTCATTATTTTTACACATTCATACCAAATGTTTTCAATATGATGATTTAGGTCCAATCTTATGATTTGGCCGCTTTAAAGTTTTTCATTATTTTATTCTAGAAGCGATGCATGAAGTGAGGAGAGAGAGAAACCCCCATTTGGGAATAATTATTTAAAATAGCTGTAGCGTTTTGGTTAATTTTTTAATAGAAAAACTCAGACAGTTACAGTTAAATGCTAAAAGTTATCTGTAAATAATTTTTTCAAAAATGTAAAAATTACTTTAAAAAATTGTTGTCAAACACAACAAGAATCTCATATACTTTGGAGGGAAACGAGAAGGGTATATGATTGTCCATGGAAAAATTATGATGCGCCTGGGCTTCTCTATCATTTACTCCCTCGTAGTTGGGCTTGGGTCAGGAATTGTTTTTGGATCAGATAGACACGGACGTGTTTTGTTTTGAACCAAACCAAGATTTTAACTAGGATGTTTTTTCGTAGCTAGAGTATGTATGTTTGGGATTCGGACTAGTTTTCGGATTAGATACAAGGACGACGAGTCTCAGGCTGCATCGGGAGTACGGTGATTCGGCGAGGAATGAACTTGTGAGGTACCGTGGTGGAGCCGACGGCGGCGCTGATAGGCTCACCTCTTACCGGATCCAATTCTGTGCAATAGCCTCTCACTTCTACAGTTCTACCTACCACAAAGGATGCCGTCAAAACCTCCGTTTTATCTAAATCATGGCAGTTCTTGTGGACCTCTTCTTCTTCCTTAAGATCTTCCAGATTCAACGATTTTGCGCAATCCGTGGAGAAAACCTTGACCACTGTGCTCTTAAAATTACCAAATTCGTCATCTCCTGCCCGTTCGATGACCCTTTCAAGTCCCGAATTGACTCGATATGCACTCCACCGCAGTGTCGAACACATTGCTCTGAATTCTTTATCCTTTTGGAGATTGCAAGGGAAGACTACATCGACTTTCAGTTGCTTGAAGCATGCATGACTTGAAGAGAGTGGAGATCATTGGGTTTGGGCCCAACACTGTGTGTTTAAATTAGTGTGGCATGTCAGTAGGTAAGTTTGGTCAGCTGGTGGTTGTGTGTTTAAATGTATGTATATATGGTGCATATATGAGATCACATGGATGATGAGTTCATGACATAAGCCATAGGGTGGTGGCATATTTGTAAGCCAAACACTGTGCTGATGTGTGAGTTACTGTAGTTTGTTGCGAGTAAATACATTCAGAGATGCTCACATTTGTTAGTTAAGGTAGTATAAGAGAGAAGAAGCGGGGAGAATAGGGCGGTAATGTATATTGCTCAATCTGTCGCTAGCTTAGTTATATAGCAGCAGCTAGCATATTCCTGATAGAAGTTAAAGACCTAAAACAACAACTTTAATTAATTCTACTTCTTGTAAACCACCTTACATAATAATAAAATCCTAGCTAATACGATAAGGGATAATAATAATATAGCAAGAGTCCTAATTCTTCTAATAGAAGTCTTTTTGCTGCAGGTTTGTCTTGCAGGAGGTGGCTTCAGCAACAACACTACTGATCAGCACTCCTCCTTCTTGCTCTCGACCTAATTATATATTCTTCTCATATCTTCAAATATGCCTCTAGGTAACGCTTTAGTAAGGATATCAGCCCAATGATCTTGTGTTTGACAATTGTAACGGCCCAATTAGGCCCAACAAAGCTTTAAGCTAACTTGAGCCCATTCATGCATCCTACACCAAACCCAAGGTGTACCAGGCCCTGGGGATAAAGCACCCTAGGCCCAAATCCGAATTTAAAGGGGCTAGGAGCTTTCAATAAGGCTAGGGCTTTCTAGAGATTTCTAGGGAACCTAGAGTATTGTAGATAAGTGTAGATAAGTGTATAGGCTTAATCTCCACCATTGGATCAAGATGATCCTAACCGTCCATTGAGGAGGTGGAGACCTATATATACCCCCACTTGGGGGCACATTTGTAACCATCCAAGCATTTCTAAGCAATCAATACAAGTTCTCCTTCAAAAGCTCTCTAGCTCTCTTAAAATTCTCTTAAGCTTTCTCAAAGCCTTCAAGGCATAGTAGGGTTGGGTCGAGGCTGACTTAGCACAAAGAGGTGTGTCTAAGTGCCGCACGGAGTAGCTGAGAAATCAGTCCGTGGCACAATACACAAGTCTCACCTCACCTTCTTTTTGCATTTCCCTCGAGTAGTATAATTTTTATCCTGAAATGTTTTCGTTTTCTCATGGAAAACTGGGTCTCCACCAATAGCAATGGCAGCCTGGTTATCAACAAATATGTTTCTCTCCTCCTGGGCTTCAAGCAGATCAGACATGATATTCCTGAGCCATATATAGCTTGTTTTGCTGCTGAATTTGCAGCAATGAACTCAGCTTCAGAAGTGGATGAGCTTTGGTCTCCTGTTTCTTGGAGCACCATGTAATCACTGTTGTTCAAAGCGAGAAACAGCTCCCAGAGGTGCTCCTCACATCATCCACACTTCCAGCCTAATCAGTATCAGAATATCCCTTCAAAGAATACTCATCAGTGTTACATGTTATTAGTTGGGGACAAGAGTAAAAATCTTGGTAGCTGTCTCCTCGTGATTGTACGAAGCATCGGTATTAGAAATTCTGACATGAAATCTAGTATCCATAATGTTGAACAGATTGGTGTCTAGTGTGGTAATAGTATCTCCAGCACATTCTCAAAAAAATTCTTTAAAATGGGGAAGCAAAGTCTACATTCTCCAAATTAGTTTTGCTCTAATTCTAACAGAATTCCTATTTTAGAGAATCATGCATTTATTATAACAATAAAATATTATATATTTTTTCTAATAATTATTAAATTATTTGAAGTGATGAGAGAGAAGAGAGAAACTATGTTTAAACCAATAACAAATAGTCAAAAGATATGAGAGAGGAGAGATTTGGAAAATTTTGATTTGAGGAGGCTCTCCAAAATTTAGAGAATGCTCCAAATTTGGGAAGGCTCCTCATTTTATACGTAAAACTTGCTAATACTTTTTATACGTAAATAAAACAAGTAGTTGCTTTTCAAAAAATAAAACGAGTTTGGAATTGGGTAATGATGAAAATTTATGTAAAATAAGTTGATGAACATAATTAACCTTAATTTATACAAAAAAAACTAGTTGGGATGGATGGAGTATTAATTTGAAGAATATTGTTTTGAAGTTCTCCATCTTAATATTAGTATTCTCCAAAATTTGGAAAATAAGGCTTTTCATTACTAAATACTAACTAGTTGTACATCCAAATTTTTACAAATGAAATTTGGAATGAAATTTTTTTCCAACTAAACAGATCTTCAAATTTTCAGTATTGGTTTCTATATTGTTTTGTTTTCAATTTAGACCTTAAAACTTTCAAAATTTATGGTTTTACTCTCCCTTCCTTCTATTTGCATCATTTCTTGTTCTCTTATTGAATTAAATATTACAGTTTCAAGGCCTTGCGAAAAGGGAAAACCTAAGTTGGCTTCTAAATTGTTCTATTTTTGAATTAGATCATAAAGTTTCAAGCATTCATAGTTTTGTTTTGCTTTTTTTCTTTGTGTCACTATTTTCTTCTTTTATTGAATTAAATCCTAAAGTTTCAGAAACGCGAATGTTTTTTTTATTACGTACTTTTTACCATATATAGTTTTGTGACAAATTATTCAATTCCCAAATTAACAATTCATTATATTTTTTTTTATTTTCTTTGCAATTTAAATTCGTAACAAAGCGTTGATTAAAAAAACCTTGTTTCATATAGATATGGTATCCATTTGAGCAATGCAATTTGCTACCATTATTTAACTAAATGTACTGGTTTTTGTGGGCAATATATAGCTCCTACGGTAAAAAAAAACATTATCAATTGAATAATCTCTGCTATACTAGATGTTTCAACTGCGAACTAACAATAGAAACTCACCTATAAAATTTAGTGCGTTTTGTTTTTAATATTGTAATAGACTCAAATTATTATTAGAAAAAATTCACTAAAAAGTTTTGGAAAAAACATATCTAGAAATTACAATCACTAATCTATAATTTACACTTGAATTATTTGACTTTATATATTAAAGTGTTGAATAAATAAAATCATATAGACTACATCCTGAAAATGAATATGCACCAAATTTATAGGGAAAATGTGCTAAATAGTAAATTTACTTAAATTGAAAATGATTCATAAGGTTGTGTTCTTTACTAAAAATGGAATTTGACAGGAGCATTCACTATCATGATACTGAAAAGATTTGAAAATAAAAAGTGGAGGAAAATATAAAATATCTTAATTCAATTGCAAAAGAAATTCTTAATTTGTTTTTTGATACATTCGGGGTTCGTAGTGGGAAATGTGTAAGCTTGAACTCAAAACCTCTACTTCACGTCTAAGTACCGTTAGGTTAGATGCTCGCACAAATAACTTAATCAGATAGATTATCCGGGGAAGTTGTTTTCGGCTTGATCGAATGGATTTAACTCTTTATGTGATTAGAAATTTGAAATTTTAAAATAAAGTATTTATTTATTTATTAACATATATCGATCAAGTTCTCGAGTGAAAAAAGTATATTATTTGGTTAAGTCGAATTTAATCTATTGGCTTAAGAAAAAAGACATTAATATTGTGAATTCCTTTAATTAATTTTTGTTTGAGAATACTTGCATTAGAATTCCATTAAACCTTTTTAATAGGCGAAACTTATTTTTATTATTGCCATCTTTCGTTTGTTTCTGTATCCAACTAACCATTTAAATTCAACCTCTTACAATGTTTATAGAATACTAGAATCAAATAAGAAAATGGAACATTTATCCTTAAATTTGGATAAAAGAAGAGAATTAAAACTAGAGATTTAATTTAATGGAAAAACTGAAGGAGATTTTTTTTTTCTAAAAAAACAAACAAACTCTTTTATATATTATTTTTTTCGCATTTTTAAGTATAAATGCGAAGCTTTAAAATATGACTTGTGGGACCCCGAGTGACATGGTTCCTACTGAAATCCAACGGCTGAGAAGTAACATATGAGAAAGGGTTGATTATTTTCCTTGTTATATTGGTCAATGACTTTTGTTATTTCTCCAATCTCCCCCATAAAAAACAAATGGCCACCTAATTTTTATCAACATCATGCCATCCCTAGATTGGTGATTTGGGCAATTGGACTCTTTTTACCGTCTTCGTAATTCATGTACATGATGGTGCCATTTTTCATATTTTAAAAAGACCTAATAACCATTTGCCCTCAAACTGTTCTGGTTTGGATGCTCAACCCCATCAACTCCAATTCATCGCACATTACCTCGAACTTTGCCAAAGGAAACATTAGGGGATTTCAAAGTTGGGGGATTTGAGGTGAATTATCAAAAATCTCACCTTTTGCATTTCACCGTGAATTCCGAAATTTATCACGTCTATTTTTCGGACATCGGGTAAATTACGGCGAAGTGATTTTCGTCTGGGATGAAGTGATTTTCGTGGCACCATGAATTCGGTTGGCCCTCCTGAAATCGCGAACGACAGGCAACAATCCTCCCACCCGCACTTGCCTCCTGCTTGGCAAGCAGGAGGGGAGTGGGGGTGGGAAGGGTTTGGACCGGAGATGGGTGGTGGTATGTTCTGTCCAAGCGTTGCATATTCACGGTGAATTTGTCGAAATTTCACCGGATTATTTTTCTTCTCCCTCCCATGTTTGAACCCCCTTCCACACACACCTGCGATTAGGAGCTGAATCTTTTTTGAAAGGTAACTAAAGTTTTTATTAAAAAAAACTCAAAAAATACACTCTAAACCCAGAAGATGATTTTGGGTAAAGTCACGAAGAATATAAGAATTCCCAATTAGGTGTTGAATCTAATACCCCCGTCCCAAAAGTAATGCAACATTGTTTTTTCAGCATTTAATCTATGATTTTATTTCTCAGTCAATTCAAATTAGAAAAATTTTTGTATACAACTAAAAATTTGATGTCTTAACTTTATGAATGTATTTTTTAATATTTTTTCCATTAAAAAAATATAGATAAATTGAAGTTAAATTGACATAAAAAATCAACTGTTGCGTTACTTTTGGAACGCAGGAGTATATAGCTTAGTCAACTTAGCAAATGATTACATTATATGCTTGAAACCCAAAGTTTTCATATCAGGAGTAAAATATAAATTGGATGCAAAGATAAAGGTTTGAGTTCCTTGGAAGATACATCACTTTTTCAATTCTCAAGCTAATAACATAATACATCAGTATTGCAAAGAGATTTAAGTGATTCATAGTAACACCATATAATGAAATTCCCAATTTCGTATGAGAAGGTCCAAGGGTATCCTTTACATCCATAATAAATGAATGGAGTCAAAATCTGTTGTCCCCCTTTTCTCTGTCCTCCCTATATTCCCACTGTATTTTATTAACACCGTTAATTATCTCTTTAAAAAGATCGATAACATATTAATTAATGGTGTTAATAAAATACACCGGGGATACAAAAGAAACAAGGAAAAAAGAAACAACAAATCCAGACCCTAATAAATGTAGACTGAAAATGGATCTTTACAAAACAAGGAAGCCAAAGATATATGGACGTTTTATTTGGGAAAAATATTTCATATTAATAGTAAAACTTTAGAATTTTATAATGAATCAATGTTTATAGTAGTTTATTCAAACTTCTAACGTAAAATGTTACTATTGGGGCCAAGGCTATTTACCACATAGGTGTTAAAACTCCTACCCATTAAAAGACACAATTACCCATCAATAAATGAAAGGACCCAATGAAACGTCACCCTTCTCCCTCCCCAAAAATGAACCTTCGCTGTGCAGTTTCATCTCCATCGCCGCCAGACCGTGGTGGCTCTCCATCGCAAGAGACGGCAACCTGAGCGTCGCGGCTCGGCTGTTGAGGCCGACACCTCATGATCGTCTGATCATTATCGAGAGAATGAAGAGAACACTCCGGTAATTCGATTTTAAATGAATAAAACCACCAAATTTTAGATCTGGATATCATCCTGATTGTCCGAAAATGCCGATCACGAAGACTCCAGTTGTTGCGACGGAGAGAGAGCTTTGGCTACGTGATGGAGAAGATCTAGCCAGAAGCTTCATCTTCTTGGATCTACCTCCTTTTAGAGACGGAGAACTGTTCATCAAGACGTAGGACCTTCGCCGGAGCGGACCTTTTTGACGCGGTGGAGGTGTAAACGACGCATCCAGTGTTTCGAACTTGCGATTAGATCCAGACGGGAGACCGATCAAGCTGATGGAGATCATGATATGTGGCTCCAATCGTGATTCGTGGAACAGTTCTCCGTCTCTAATGTGCACTAGTTGCTCCAATCGTGATTTTCCCACGATCGGAAGAGTCACTAGATCTCGCGATCTCCAGCACCAGATCGGCTTGCGATGAAGCCGGAAAACAATCGGTCTTGGTCTCCGGTGATCTCAGATCCGGACGAGTGACCTCAGATCTGGATGGAACAAGATAATCCGAGGTAAGACTAGCAGCAACACTTTTAGACAGTTTCAAAATTCATTTAGACAGTTTCAAATATGTGTTTAGACACTATAACGCTTTCTAGTAGACACGCTATATTATTGTAACACATATTCATAATATTTGGTTAGCCTGACAGATTTCAATATTAATGCAGACGTTATATAACTTTCTAGTAGACATTATAGTCGATTGTAACATATACTATCATATTTGGTTAGCTAGACAGTTTTCACTATTATTTCAGACATTATATCATTTCATAACAGACACTATAGGAATGTATAAAATAATTAATTAGATAGTACAATTTCTTGTAACAGTGATGGTGGTGGTGACGTTAGTACCGACGGTGGCGGAGGTGGTGCCGGAAGTGGTGGCGGTGGTGGCAGCAGTGGTGGCGGAGGCGGTTCCGACGGCAGCAGAGGTGGTTCCGGTAGCGATGGAGGCGGTGCCGGAGGTTGCAGTTCTGATGTCGGCGTTCCGGCAGTGGCGGTGGTGCCGGAAGCGGCGGCGGTTCCGGGGACGACTGCAGCGGAGGTGGTGGTGGTTAGCTAGTTAACAAGTATTTTATTAATAAGGGTATTTTTGTCTTTAACTTTCTGTATTAATTAGTTTAGTTAGTTATATAAGAGTAGATTAGGTAGGTGGTTTACCACCTAAGTGGTAGATAACCGGACCCTACTATTGGATATCGTTTCCTAAATTTAACAATATACAATAACATTAATTACAAGTAAGCACGACTTAGAAGCTAGATTTGGGAGTTAATTTGCTGTACATAGACGGCTGATATATGCTCTTCAGTCCCATTTAGAACTTTAATTATTTGGAAAGGGCAAAGATAAATAAATAATTTATTGTTACCAAGAATATATTCATATAGCACAAACTCTCCACCACGTCAATGTAATTATCAAAGCTATGGGTAAATACAATCACAAGGATCAGGAATTTCCAATGACATAGTGGAGGATAGATCCTTGAAAGGGGACATTTGTTTTGTGTTGTGTACATGTCAAGGAACCATGCGTAATTAGTTGCAAAGTTGAAAGGTTGTTGTGTACCAAAGTAGAGTTCAAGGGCTTAATTGTTCGAGGTGGTAAAGTTTGAGGCAAAATCTGGAGTTGGCCATTTCAAAACTAAGGTGTCTCAAATCGTTTTTATAAATTCTACACAACTACTATTTACAAGATCTCAAAAATAACTTTTAGAAATAAAAGAGAACTTTAAAAAAGTAACAATATCATAAAGACATTTAGTACTAATTCTAAAAAAGGAAAAAAAATAGTAGCATTGTAACTCTTGCAATTACAAGTGAAAAATGAAATAATATCTACTCCCCACGTCATAAAAGTATTTAATTTATAATTTATTTTATGAATGTTTTGACAAATAAAGTTAAATAATTCACATGTATATCATAATTTAAAGTATATTTTCTAAATATATATTTTTTAATTTTTTTCACTATTTATCATAAAAAATTTGAGAACACTGCTACACATATGTATCAACTTTTCGCGCATGAGGGGAGTATTAAAAATATGTAGTATCTATTAAAAATAGTAGTATTAGAATTTAAAATCAATTCTCACTTGTAATTGCAAGAGTTAAAATGCTATTATTTTATAATAATTTTTTTTTGAGAAGTAGTACTAAATGTCTTTATAAAATGAGCATTTTTTTTGATAGGATAAAATGAGCATTTTACTTCATAGACAATGCAAGAAAAAAAGAGCATTTTGCTTTGCTCCAAAAAAAAAACAAGGGAAAAGGTGAGCATTTTACTTCATAGACAATGCAAGAGGTCATATACGCACAAACACAGGACTGCGCTTTCTCTCCCATTTCACCTTCCTCCTTTTTCACTCACAACCATTTATTAGATTCCTTCCAAATGGTCTTCCATTTTCTTCATTGGATTTCACAGATTCAAGTCCAGAATACCAATCTCATTATCACCCCTCCCCTGTTGATTTTGTGTCTATGCTTTTGAGCTTCGATTTTCTTGTTGGACTGTGAGAAACGCATACAACTCTTTCTGGGTTCTTGGCCTTTTGCTTCATTGAACAAACTTGCTTTTGGGGCTCCTTCTAAAAAGGCCTCTCATAGCCAGCTACATATTGCAGAAGAAAATTTAAGAGAATATATATATATACACTATATGTTTAATTTCGCCGCAATTTTGAAGTATTTTCTGGGTTTTTGCCTATAAAGCTCAATCAGTTTCCGGGTTTTCCCTTTGGTGTTCCACATCTCGGCGTTGAATTTTTCTTTAATTTGCGTTAGGGAGAGACATGGGGAAGCATGGACCTTGCTACCACTGTGGAGTTACAAGTGAGTTATTGTTTCTCCATTCAATTCCACAAAAAACCCAGTTCCTAGCTGTCCAATTTCAGTTTTCTTATTGGTCAACATCTTGGTACATGGACATTGTTGTGTGGTTTTGTGGGTAAAAGGAGAGAATGACTGGATGCTGAGAGGATCATATTGACAAAGCAGTAAATTAAGAAGTTATGATGCTGTTATTGATTTTGTGTCTGCGAAGTTTGAGCAACAGGATGTTCTGGTTTCTATGAATCATGTTATGATCTGAATTTGACTTTGTTGTTTATCTCAGCTGTTTTCAGCATCGATCACATGGCCTTAGTTCATGTTTTGACTTTGTGCTGTTCTTCTTTGACTGACCAAATGAATTTAGATGAAGTTCCACTGAAAATGGGGTGATATCACAACCTTACAACCTATACTGTTCTTCCATTATAGAGTAGCTTATACCTCATGTACCTGGCCAAACATCCCCTCATTCTAGCCAGATAATTCTTCAAGTCGAATAAGATTTTTTTTTTCTTCGTTGCCTTCTTTCGCAAATCAGTGTATATTTCAATGCTGAGAAGACTCTAGGCATCTACTTCATTTGCTCACCATTTGCCTTGCCCATTGTCGATTAAGAGTGCTGGCATTTGTTGGAGTAATGAGATCAGTTTAGTGGTGTTAGTTTGATTTCATCATTGTATTTACATCCTCTGCATTCTGCACACGTTTAGTATTTTTTTTGTGAGAGTCTACATACTTAAAAGTAATTTGCAGTACCATAAAAAAAAAGTGATTTGCAGTATCACTGTACGAGAAAGAAGTCAATCCACCTGTCCTTAAGTTTTCAGTATCTTCTGTTTTTTTTTTTGGTTATGAAAATCTGCTCTAGACAGTGGTAGGATTTGTTCCGTTTCCTAAACAAGATTACTGTCTATATTTGTGAAAACTGCACAAGTTTTGCTCTTTGCTCTAGACTTCTTTAACATTTGGATTGTTTGTAGAAGGTTCAATTGCCTGCTTTAATAAATGAACACCTGTCATGTTAATGTTGACTATTTTATCATCAGTTGTAATGACAGTTAGCCTTCCAATAGGTTCCTTCCGTGGCTGAACCGGCAAGGAGGCCATCTCCTTATATGCCATTAGCTTTTTTTCATGCATTTAATAATCTAAACTGCACTGTACTAAAACATTGTTGGCTCTATACAAATATGGTTGTGAAGAATGTAGGAAATTGCATCCTTGCTCTTCCATCGTTGATTTTATTACCTTTTTTTTATTTTTTATTTTTGCTTTGCTTTGCTTTGAAGAGTTATGGCAGATCTTCATTATTGTCCATGATACGTTATCTGATATATACAAGCTTCAGGAACTATGAATTACATTCATTCTTTCAAAGGCTAACCTGATTGACTACTCGATTTCTGTGGATCTTGAAGTGGTATTTATTTAAAGAGTTTATGTTTTAAGACGTTTTGTTGAATATTAAGTTTAAATGATTTATTTTGTTCATTCTGCATATTTTTTCTTCCTTTTGCCTTCCACTTTTTCATTGCCTAAAGCTGACAATTGAGAACTGAACAGGTACACCTCTTTGGCGCAATGGTCCTCCTGAGAAGCCAGTTCTCTGCAATGCATGTGGTTCTCGCTGGAGAACAAAGGGGACTCTTGTAAACTATACCCCATTACATGCTCGTTCTGAATTTGATGAGCTTGAGGAGTATAGGACTCCCCGAGCTAAGAGCATGTCCTTAAATAAGCACAAAGAAATGAAATTCCCCAAAAGGAAACCAGATCAAGATTCGATCATTATGGTGCATGATTATGATCAGGGGGGTCTTAAAGTTATCGATGAAGACACAAGTAACAGATCAAGTTCGGGATCCGCCATATCTAACTCAGAAAGTTGTGTGCAGTTTGGCAGCGCAGATGCCAGTGACTTGACAGGTTGGAGTTACTCCAAATTTGTCTTGGTTAAGTTAATTGAATCCATGAGAAGCTTCTTTTGGCCAGTAGAACTGAGGATGAATTGTTGGCCATTAATGATGTGTAGTATCTCAGAACTCCAACCAAGATTTATGTCTCTTTGGTGAAAAGGAAAGTAATCTCTGAAGTGCTCCTGTAAATTATGATCATTGTAACTTGCAACATTTCCTTTTAAGCATTCAGCTTATGTCGAGCAAATATATATATAGTAGATATTGCTGCAGCTGTCTGTAAATGGCCAGCCAAGAGAATGTGGTACCTTCTGGTTTCGCTAGGCTTTTGTTTCTTCTCGTAGGTGACATATTTTCACGTTTAGTCTGCAGCATGTTGTGCATTGACCTGTTGCTTGGCAAAGCCAACTGCTGATGTGAATCTTAAGTTTTTTTTTTTTTTTTTGAATCTGTGAAGTTTTCAGAAGTTCAGCAATACTGATTTATAGTGCCCGTTGCATCTCTTTTGTAGGTCCAGCCCAATCTAACGCATGGGAGACAATGGTGCCTTCTAAGAAGAGGACATGTGTAAATCGGCCAAAACAGTCGTCTGTTGAGAAGCTTACAAAAGATTTATGTACCATTCTACATGAACAGTCATCATATTTCTCTGGTTCATATGAGGAGGATCTACTTCTTGAGAGTGAAACACCAATGGTTTCTGTTGAGATAGGTCATGGAAGTGTTCTTATCAGGCATCCCAGTTCCATAGCTAGAGATGAGGAATCTGAGGCCAGCTCCCTTTCTGTTGAGAGCAAACAGTTGTCTGGGGTTCATTCGCTTAGTTCAAGCCTCTTTTTACACAATGAGACCAACCATGCAAGTTTTCCAGGCACAGCTGAAAAAGCTAAGAACCTCACTAGACAAGCAATGCAGGTCGATCAACTCAAAAGGTAAATGCCTGAAAAACTCTAGTTATTGAACTAATTATGCACTAAATGTAATATGGCTATTGCAAATAGAAAGTGTAACAAAATCGGTTTTGTAAACATTGAAAAATTCAAATGGCCATACCTTACTGCTTAAATGCCCCTTAATCAACTTATCATACGTAGTGTTAGACGTTCTGTGTTACATTGTGAACTTGTTCTCCCACAGATGTTGAATTTAGGAGAACCCTTGTCCCATTTATACGAAACTTTGTTTGGTAAATGATTGAATTATGCTTGTTAGGAGATGCTTTGTAAGTTATTACCGCTGATGGACGGTAGTAAAATGAGCTATTGTTCATGTTTTTCTTATTTGTTGGATTCTCAGGGAGAAGACTCAGCAAGAAAAACCAGGATTCCTTGGATGTCATAGTTCACTGTGTAACATAGATTTAAGTGTAAGTTCCAGTTATATTTTTCCCCACACTCCATTTGATTCTCTCTTTTATGTCATCGAGTTAGACTGCCATATGAACTCCCAACATTTGGCATCATGCTCTGATTGATCTATAAAACCCCCTTGGTGACACTCCGATTTATGTGTTCTAGCTCCTCATATTTAAGTTAACCATCAGCTGTCTAAAGAATTTCGCTCTTGGCAAATGAGTTCGTATTTTGAGTTGGACTTGTTCTGAAATGCTTTTATAAATTTGATTGAGTACAAGTGCAAGTTGGTACTGAATTGATTTGTGATGCAGGATCTTGTCAACTTTGAGGAGTTTGTGGAACACCTGACAACTGAGGAGCAGCAACGGTTGCTAAATTATCTACCACCACCTGATACAGCAAAACTTCCAGATAGGTAAGCATGTTGCTACAAAATGCTTGAGATTGTTTTGGCCGTTTCTTATTCTCATACGCAATAAAAAATGACCATGGTCGTTCTAAAGCACTATGAGATGGTTGAAGTTGGTTTGTGCTTGTGATTCTCTATGGAAAATATGATGATCATGCTCACTCTGCGACATTTGATAGACAAATGAATAAAAAGATTTGTTTTTATTCCCCATTTGGTTTTGTTAAGAAGAATTGAATGAGGTCAAGAATGTAGAAAGAAAGGAACAGGAAGGATATTTTATTTAAATTTTTTTTTATGCATGTTCTTACTCTGTTTCTCTATCATATTCACACAAAATGATGTTCATTATTAGTGTAGTAGGCTCGTCTCGATTTTCATGCATGGATTTATATTAAAGTGGTTCACAGACGTTGGTTGACATAATTATAAATTTTGCCTCATAAATCATGTAAGAAAACAAAAATCGCTCTTCATTTCATTTCTTTTCCTACTGCCGGTTCACCACAAACTCAATTTAGTATACGAGATGAGCTAATGGCAGTGTGATGGTGGTTTTTCATGCAAAATGCACTTTGTTCAGAAGTGAAGAAAAAGGACTTAAATTGACTTATTATCCGTTTGACTTTTGCCCCATCTAGCCTCAGAAGCATGTTTGACAGCCCTCAGTTCAAGGAGAACTTATCTTACTTTCAGCAGTTGCTTGAGGAAGGGGTCTTTAATATATCTTCTTCAGGGGTGAAACACGAAGACTATAAGACTTTAAAAAGACTTGTGTTGTTCAATTCAACGAAATCACAGTGGGTGGAACACCATCAACAACTCAAGGTTTAACTGATTTCCTGATACTGCGTATATCACTCCTGCAGGAGCCTGCTTTAGGACTTATTGAGATTTTATGGTTGCAGAATTCTAAATCTTCTGCTGGAGGTTTTCACGTTCCTCGAGGACTGAATTCCGCTACCAAAAGTAGTTATGTGAATAGAAAGAGACCACATGAAAGCCAAAGCCAAATACTTACAGGTTAGACCATAAACCTCTCCAATTTGCAGTATTCTTTGAGGAAGAAAGAGAAAAATTGGATGCTGCACTCGCACCAAATAAAGACATTTTGATCCCAATAAGTTTAATCGATGCTGTCAAAACTTGTTTTCTTGGGAGGAGTTATTTGTCGTAATATTAGAAACCAGAGAACAGTACAGGTCAAAAGTATAACATACCATTCTGACTGATGCTTAAAGCTTTGATCTTTGATGTCCCCTTTCAATTCACAGGTAGAGCTAGATATTATAGGATCCCAATTAACAGAACCCCATACTTCTATATGCCATGCTAAGAGAGAAATGCCTTTTTTCGAGGCCTGCAATCGCAGTCTTATTAATTCTTCAAACAAAGTATTGGTAAAAATATTTCTAGTTTATTGCTGCTGCAGAATTCCTTTGTACATTTTTCAATTGCAATTTATGGTTGGTAATAATTTTACACTGCCTGCTCAAGTTTATGCTAGATGAACTAGCATTTATACACTATTAATACAAGCCTGGTATGGCTTCCATATCTCAATCATCAACTCCAATATCTGCTGGATTTTAATTTTAAT
Organism: Stellera chamaejasme; assembly: GCA_024586325.1. Classification (NCBI taxonomy): domain Eukaryota; kingdom Viridiplantae; phylum Streptophyta; class Magnoliopsida; order Malvales; family Thymelaeaceae; genus Stellera; species Stellera chamaejasme. The sequence goes on along the minus strand of CM044982.1, from coordinate 1,555,244 downwards.
TTATCATGTACATTTAACCACATTACAGTGGTATCATCCTCGATAAGATAATTTACCCTTTTTACAGAAGGAAAGAGCCTGAAGTGTCTGAAACGGGAGATTCAGCCTACTTCTTGCAACAAAGAACTGATAGAAAGTGGTAGTTCATGTTTTAGTCCAAGACCGCTATTCGCCATGCCTCCTGTCGGCAGCTCCTTCATGTTTGATTCCACTAACTTTGTCGATGAAAATTCAGATCAAGATCTGCTGGTCGAAGTGCCATCCAATGGCTCATTCGCACAGGCAGAGCTCCTTCACCCTGCCATTGCCTTGGGTGGAGCGGCGAGCACTAGCAGTAGCTCATCATACGCTCACCTTGCTCGACCCTAGCAGGACCGTGGCTGCGTGAATGAGCTGTTAAGTTCGCCCCTTCCCAGTGAGATAGCATCCTCCTTAAGAGTCCCCATGGTTCAGTAGGCATGCACAAGAAAGTCTGAATTGAGTTTAATGGTTGATGCTTATCCCCTTGATTATTCAGACTTGGAAGACAAGACAAAACTGGGGATTCCTTTTTTGTCTCTTATCTTTTTGTATAGGTTGGCAACAGATTGTAATATATGGCTCAGAGAGGCGAAAAAGGTGGTAATTTCCTGGATCATGAATGGCTCTTTGTGCATATATAACATACTCGACCGCTTCTGTAAAAATTACTATGTTATTTAAATAATGTAACACAATGACTCAAAACGGATTCGTGACCAAATAATTGCTTGACATGTAGTAAAATAGAAACATCATTAAAAGCAAAAGGTAGTTTTCATGTCATTATTAATTTGATAATAAAAAGGTCATTGTGATGCATAATGGTTAATCTTGCATTGGAAATGTTGGAGCAATGTTACCGATAATATAATTAATTGGATAATTTTATAAAAAGAACGTTCCATCTTAAAATTCTTCCATATTATGATCAATTGTCATCAAGAACTTCTTTGACAACTTTAGAAGTTGGATATGTGTAGCGACGGGGTTTTCGACGGGAGTCGCCACCAATAATTTTGAGTTAGGCCGATTGGGAACCTAAACTAATCTACGAGAAACTCGAAGGTCCGTTAGTCGATTACGTACAAAACATAATAGTTTTCATACGTCCAAAAAATTGGTACCACGGGTTAACTTCTATTTTTCATTCACTTGAATATTTATCCAAAATTAATGAGAATAATGAAACATACGGAGGAATAAGACCAAACAAGTATAGCAAATGCAAACATTGACACAAAATGAATATACATGTGACGAAGGAAACAATCAATAAAAGAGTTAACATAAACAAAGACAAAAATTGAGGATAAAAGTTACACTAAAAAAAATAAAAATGGAGAAAAATAAGTGAAAATATAAACATATGAGAATCAAGGAAACTACTACTAACTACATAATTTTAATACTGCAAAACATACTAAACGGATCCACATATTGACAATAAAAGAAAATCATGTCTTCAAAATTACCACTTAAAGAACTGACAAATTGAATCAGTAAAAGGAGTTAATATAAGAGACAAGAGAATCGCAAATACCGTGTCAAACATGTGGATTCATTGACATGAGTACTTTAAATGCAACAAATTACAAATCAATGGCTTTTCTGAAACATGACATAAAGAGTAATGACCAAACATAATTGTACCAATAATATTGACTTGTCTTCTTCTCCAAAGGCTACGATTTTCAATTCTGCGACTTTGCCCAGCGACCAGGAAGAGCTCGTGGTGCGTTAAAGAGAATAGTCAGGCTTCCGGCGAGAAATAACAAATAAATGACCGGAAAGCAAGCTAATCGTACGGAAAATGAGCTTGGGAGCGAAGTGGCAAGACTTGAACAAAGGGGCAGCGAACTGATGAGATCTGAAACGCGACGCCTCGCCGGAAAATCTTGCCGGAGAAAACAAACGGTGATGGGACAATGGATGATAAGGCGAGACGAACCAGAAGCTATCGGCAGTAGCGAGAGGATCCCTGGAACACGACGGATCGTTTGCCTCCAACTCGAATCTTCGTGTTTTTTTTGCTCCGTGGAATTGTTATTTCTGAGATTGATTGTATATATCATGTTGTTGCTGTCTCTTGTAGATGGGGATTGTAAATCGCCCATTCTCCCACGAACCCACAAGCTCCCGTGATCGTGCCATGAATGGGAGTTGCGCGCATCCGCAACCGTTGCGTCGCCGGAGTCCACGATCGTGCTTCTGCAAACATAAAAATTAAGTGGCAAATTACTAAATCAGACCGTAACTTTTTGTAATGTTCAATTTAGTCCCCAATGTTGTCTGATTTCCAAATTAACCCCGAGTTTTTTTCAATTTTACCACTAATGAGCCACTTCTTTTCAATTAGTCACTTAAGTCCTCACATAACGTACTTTTAAAAAACCCCGGGACAAAATTGGGTGTCAACAATATGTAAGGTCTTGCGAACAATGTAAGTGTTTAACGTTGAGTTTTGAAACGCTATAAAATGTTAGTAGTGTGTTAACATTAGAGGTTTGAAGAAGTCATCATGATCATTTATTTTTATTTTTTTCAATGTATGTGATCTTAATCTCAAACGCTCTCTCTTTCCAAATGAAGTTGTAATATACCCCCTTGGTTTCATATTCATCGTCATTTTTTCATTCTCCAGGTATAGAAGTATAAGACTACCCCCGTCCCTGAATAATTGTCCCGTTTGACTTTATTGTTTCAAGCTTCATTGTTTGACTCAAATTTGAACAAAGATAAATAGTTTAAAAAAATTTTAAAAAAAATATTTAGAAAATTTAGATCGCAAATATGAGATACCTATGAAATATTTCATTTTCGATGTCTAAACATTCATGGAAAAAAAATTATAAATTAAATACTTTGAAATTGTGAAAACAAATAGAACAACTTTTGAGGGTCGGAGGAGTAATACATTCGATATGTCTATCGAAACCCTTGATAGTAGTATAAGAAAATAGTAAGGGAAATAGCAAACGTGGGCTTTGGTTTTGGATTGGGTGTCCATATCATTTATCTCACTTTTCTGTGTCATTTCTCCTCTATCCCCAATTATAAGTAATTTTTTAGCAAAATAATATATAACACTGTTAATTATTTATAATAGGGATACATGAAGTTTGTGTGTTTTTTTAGATTTTTTTTTTTGCAAATGTTTATTTAAAAAGTTAATTAGAAAGAAATATGAGACAAAGTATCCTGTTTATTATTATTATTATTATTGTCATTGGTAAAAACACAAAAATGTACAGTAGAAGATAATTAGTCTATTGCTATTTTGCCTAAACCTTGCTTGATTTCAGTTTAAAAGGTAATCGACTCAATAATGATATCCAACAACGGAAAGATTAGCATAAAAATAACAATAAATACAACTACGTGGTAGCATTAGTGAATTACCAGTACTCCGTACTCGGTACTACTACTACTACTACTACTATATTTGTTGATTCCAAACACGACACCGTTCGAAACGGTTTACTCACGGTTTTCTTTTCTTCAGCTCTGTACTGTGCTGATCACTTCACTTGCCGGGAAGATGCTTTCTTTCCCGTTTCTGCAACTGCTGCTGCGCTGTGCTATATACATGAAGCTGAAAAGTTTCCTCCTTAACCCCAATGAGGCAAATTCTTCTCATATTTTTACTATTTTGCCATCAAACCAGAAGCTTCCACTGAGCTCCCTTCATCCATTTGTTTGTTCTTCGCCTTCCGACGTTTCGTCTTCACCCGATCATCTGCTTCTCAACCTCTCAGGTAATTATGCTCGATTCTGTTGCCTGTGAAATTCAGACTAGTGAATGAGGCATAATTTTCTGACCTGAATGCATGTTGTCAGTCACTTTTCTTTTTTTGCGTTGTTTTTCGAACACGACTCAGCTCTCGCTAATTGTTTCTCATTACTTGTCGTAAATGGAAATGGAAATTTTCCCCATGTTTCAGTCGAATGCGAGATCCAACGCTTCCTCGCTGAGAGAATTCAGCTACTTGTTTCAATCTGTTCCTAATTATTAAAGGCTTTTTTTTTTCTGTAGAAATGTTGGAAGAATCGACAGATCAATCGTGCCGCCGTGGTTTGCCTAAACGGAGGAAGACGTCCGGAGTTAGGGATTTCCCCGCCGGCTGCGGTACCAAACAGCAGGCTCCACCAATTAGCTCCTCCCCTAGAAAGATGCCAGCTGGTTTCAGAGACTTGCCTCCCAATGGTTCTAGCAGGATTTCTGGCAGTTTAACAGCCTTCATAGACGGCATACCAAGAAAAAGTGCCACTACTACTTCGGCAAGGAAAAGAAGAGTAGAATATACTGATGAGAAAGAAACTTATTCTCTCTGTAGTGGTCAGAGAGATGTAGGAGGGGATTTGCAGGGGGGAGTGCCAATTGGGAGCTCTAGCGTCTCTAGACCACCAGTGTATCCACAAACAGTTCTTGATGCTTGCTTTATTCGAAGGAAGGTACTAGAGACATTGCAGCGGTTCCGCTCTCTGTTCAAGCAGCTGTCAGAGGAAGGAGAAATGAAGACCGGGGAAGGGAAAGGTGCTCGTAGAAGAGTGGACTACGAAGCCTCTAAAATTCTCAAGGCTGAAGGAAGATGCATTAACACAGGGAATAGCATTCTGGGGGCTGTCCCGGGTGTAGAAGTTGGGGACAGGTTTTGTTACATGGTGGAGCTCAATATGGTTGGCCTTCATCGCCTACCTCAAGGTGGTATAGATTATCTGAGGGTGGGGGATAGAATTTTGGCCACAAGTGTGGTTTCTAGTGGGAACTATGGAGACAGTAGGAGCTCAGATGTGCTGATGTACACAGGACAGGGTGGGTACATTGTGGGACGCAACAAGAAAGCTGAAGACCAGAAGCTTGAAAGAGGAAACCTGGCCTTGGCCAACAGCAAGGCTGAAGGGACTCCTGTGAGAGTCATCCTGGGTCGGAAGTTCGAGAAGGACTTCATCTATGATGGGCTCTATCTGGTAGAGGATTGTAGAAGAGAGCGAGGGCCTCATGGTAAGCTGGTTTTCAAATTCAAGCTCGTCAAGATGAAGGATCAGCCGGGAAGAACAGAAGCACTAACAGGTAATAGTTGAGATAAAAGACCTTCAGCCTGTGTCCTTAGACCTTTGACCAGTTGACTAGAGACTAAGTACAGTAGTATTGGAACATTACTTGATTAGAAAGAAATGTAAGAAAGAAGAGGACAGTCACCTGCTCTGTTGATCAGCTGAATTTGTTTCTTAGGAACATCTGACACTAGTGCATGATTGTTTGTGAATGCTATATAGTGAGTAGTATATTGGAATTTTGTGTCTTCTTCCTCTGATAATACTGGAGTATTATACAGGACTTTTCGGGTCATAGAAAATTTCCTTCTTATTTATCAAGTAATGAAAGTATGAAACATATAGATTACATACGGAGTACGTATATTCTTGATTTTTATTTTCCTGTTTAAAACTTCCTGGCCTTTTACCACTACCCAAGTAACCCCATCCACGATTCATGCACGTTACCATATACAACTAATTAAATTCATAAACGTTACGTGCACATAATTAACTGAAAATTAAGTTGATCACCTGGTTTGCTGCTGCTGTTAATAAACTCCCTACTCTTGATCGAATTGGGGTGCGGAATTCTGAAACATCTGACATATATTTGATGAGCATATATATATTTTGAATCTCGAAATCATTTGTTCTTCTTCTATTGCCCCTTCTGTATTTGGTGTGAGAGGAATGGAAGGCGTTGTCTTCTACAGTGGAGGAGGTTGTCGTGAAGGCCACTCCATCTTGTTTGATGATATTTTTCTGCCCTTCCTAATTAGTGCTGGTGTGTTCCTTGCTGCTGTGGACAGTCTCGTTTGGTTGCTCTAGTGCCTTAGACTTGTAGCTTATCAATCATGTATGGCTGGGTTCTGTTGCCTATTTGTCCCCAACTGAAATTTTTCCAGTTGACCCTTTAAAACTTTCTTTCTTTTTATTGTATTCTTCTTCTCACTCTTATTCTTTCTCCTTATACCTAAAACAAATAAGATTTCCATCTGAAACCTGCCTTTTTCTTCTGAACAAGTCCAACATCCTTAATGTTTTCTTTTTGTCCTAAAATGTTTAGGGTCCGCTTACTTGAAGAGAAGTTTTCAAATTTTCATTTCCAAAATTTCTTTGTAAATGTTTGATCAATATCTAGGTTTGAAGGGATGGAAAACAAGGTTTTCCAAACTTTGGAAAACTCTAATATTAAATTATGAAACACAAGGTTTCCAATTTAATATTACAGTTTTCTAATAATTAGAAACAAGATTTTCCATTATATAAAAACTAGATATGTGATCAGATATTTACAAAGGAATTTTAGAAACGAAAACTTAGAAACTTCTCCGCAATTAAACGGATCCTTAACTTTTCCAAATAAACTAAAAAACGTAGCAACCTTGCAATCAGCACTAAATCTTTCTGGTATATGGTTGGTTGATATATAGAAAGAACGATAGTGCACCAAAAAATAAAGATAAATAATTTTTTTTTTTGGAAACCAAAGATGAATCATCTATTGCTATAATTGTTAACAATTATAGGTATTAATTCTCCTGTTAAAAAAAGGTATTAATTATTCATTTGTTATTTACCTCATAGTAAACATAGGAATTAACTATTTATACCTTAACAAAGTTTTTTTATACAACGCCTTATCAAAGTTTTAATCCCGACTTAGAACATTTAAACTTCTGGGATTAATATTATAAAGAAAATACAAAGTCCTAGACTGATTTGGAAAAGTAAAACATTTTAGATTTCAAATGAAAAGGCAAAAATATTTCATTTAGTAAGAACTAAAATGAAAATTTGAAAATTTTGATACTTTTGTGAAGTTTGTTCGAGGAAAATATGGATAAAAGATATTGATTTGACGTTTAAAAAAAACCTTCTTTAATAACAAAGCCTTAAAAACTAAAATTTCACCCTTCCCCTGTTTTTTCTACTTCATCCATCACAAATCTTGGCAACAATTCTCTAGAATATTCCTAAAGTTCACGTTTCCCTTTTTAGTATTTTTTTTTTCATTTTAACTTTTCATATTATATTTTCCTATAGCATTCAAACATTGACACTGAATTCTAGTCAATAAATCTAGTCAATTGAAATGTAAATACCGTTGGGCTTTTTAGATTAATGAAATTACTGTAGATGACCCCCTCTTTTACTAAAAAAATATAGTCAATTGAGTCTCCTTTTACCCCAAATATGTTTTTCTATTTATTTATTTTTTATTTTTTTAATTTTTTCATGAAGTGTTTATTCGTATAGTTGATTTTGGTTTATACTATATAGTATTAATATTAAAAGAAGGGCAAAATACAAAAATACAAAAATAAAAAATAAATATTTTCATATACCAAGTTTAAAGTGTTACATCATTTTTGGAAATACTAAAAAAGGGAAGAAAAATAATTTCTGACCCGTTGCTTGTGTTCACCATCTATATCATTCTCTTCTAATTACCATTTCCTCAATGATTATTAGTTAGAATGAGGTGGATTATGACAAGAATAATTTGGAGAAGCATCATTAGAAAAACAAAGAGAAGATTGGATATTCAAATAATAATTCTGAAATTTTGATTTTTCCGGGAGTGTCACCATCTCCAGCTAGACCGGGTTTTATATGTGAATGAGAAAAGTGAAGAGAATAATTTTTTGGTTAAAGAGGTGAGTGGATTGGATCGATCAAAGAGATTTAATAGAGGAGAAAACTCAGTTCGAGATAAGAGGCATGTTGATAAAGTTTGTAATTTTGTTGGATGCTCGTTCAAGGGAAGGGATGTGAAGGAGTCGCATTGGAAATTTATGATGAGGCGTTCAAACCTATCAAAAAGGGAGCTTCAAATTATCGGTCTCGTATTAAACTGAAAAATGAATTAAAAGATTGCAATGAAATTTTAGAAAATAGAGAGTTTGAAAGTTTAGGGTGAATTAGGGACATATGATATTTGGATATTTTATTCTTCGAGAATGGGTGGTTCCGGGCATTTTTCGGTTTGCAAAAGAAATTTGATTTTCTTTTGTATAGGATTTTTGCTCTAGCATTTCGCTGAACCTATTGTACTTTTTCATTTTATTAATAAATTTATTGCCGTAAAAGAAAATGAGAATGAACAATAAATTTCCAGATGAGATGTTCGTCGATGAAACGGAATTAATTTTGCATAATGATAAATGACATACGCAGTGCCAGCAGCTAAACCCTCCTCTTTTTAATTGATAAAGCTAAACCCTCCTTGACATGAGTAATTAATGTGTGCAAAACTATCGACGGTCACGACATTTAACTTTGTAACGAAAGTTGCTAGGCCCAGACAGAAGCGTCGTGAGATAAATACCCCAATTTGTTAACATGTTTTACTATCTCCGTAACATAAAAACATTTTATTTTTAGTCTTTAACTTATTTTTTTTCTTTCAAAATTTTGATGTAAAAAACTAAATAATTTATATGCAAATAAGAATTCAGCGTTTCTAGTTTCTAGATATATATTTTTTTAAAATTTATTTAGCAAATTCTTTCTAATAATAATTTGAATCAAATACAACATTAAAAATCAAACGTTTGAATCATTTTAGAACAGAGGGAGTACTATCACTTTAGTTCATGAACTATAAAACAACTACGTATCGTCAAACATTTTACCCCTGTAACCGTATCAATGTTAGTTTGACAAGGGGATATTTATTATGATCCTAACTTTTCTAATCTATGTTCAAAGACCCTTAACCTACTAGATCTAACAAAAATATTATCTCTCACACATTTTTTTGTTAGATGATCTTATAAATGCTGAATTTATAATACTTTATTCAACATATCTTAATTTAACAATTCTCCAATTTCGGACCCAAAAATTTCACTTGATTCAACATATATTGACACCAACATATTTTGTACACAATATTCAAGGAAAGAACTTCAAAGAGTGGCTACTACAACCCCTCGAAGTTTGGACTTTAAATATTTGCAACTCAATGTTTTAAATTCTTACAAATAAGTCACTCATCTGTCAAAAAACTAACGACGTTAGAATTTGATTAAGCAAGTTACCGAGTCAAGGGACTAAAGTGCTTGGACTTACATAATTGAGGAACTGAGTTGACACATTTTATAATTTAGGGACCAAAGTGCACGAGTTAGGGAAATTAACAAATACCCCCACTCAGATTTACCATAATCTCCACACCTGCCCCACATTTTCATCCCACAAAACCCCCCCGAGGTTTGTGAAAATATACAAAAATCCCCTGGACATTAACTTATGTTAGAACAACCGTTAGCATTTAGGTGTAATTACAAAATGAACCCTCCCTTAATTATTTTATACTCCTACATTTAAACCCCCACCTCCACCTCCATCGGCCTCAAGTCCGCCTTTCTCGACACCTCCCACACCTTCCTCCGCTTGCCGCACCAGCCTCTTCCTGCCGCCACACACAACCCAGCCACCTCCGACAACAACCTCAACCCAGCCATTAACCTTCCAATCAATCATTAATTCATAATAATAATACTACTACTAATAATAATAACAACAATAAAAAACATGCAAGTAAGGAGGGGAAAAACAAACATTAACATGCTTCATACCATGTGATATATATGGGCCCAGCCCGTATGGCCGTATTGCCAAACGCAACGCCATATGGGCCGTGCCCATATAGGCCAAGCCCACTAATACGAGGAGTGCTCCTCGTAAATACGACGAGCCCTCGTACATAGGCCACTAGGCGCCTCGTACGATCCGGTTGGCAGAGTGCTTTATGGGCTGTGCCCAATGGGTACTCCAACATAGTACACCAACCAAAAAGTCGGTCCAAAGACACAACGCCCAAAAGTCGCACCAAAGACACAAGACACAAAGTTGTACACACTCAAGTGTCGGACCAACACTGCTGAGCAGTATTGTCCAATCCGCCGCTCTGAACTGAGAAGTCAGCGGCTCACGCGTGGGGAAAGATCCCACCAAACACTCTACCCCAACGTGGGAGAGTCTGGGCATCACCCTATAAGTGGGTGATGCCAACCCAAAAATAAGGTAACTACGACACACCCACACCTTCCTCCCGTGCTCGCACTGAAAGTATCTTCCGTCTTGCCTTTCAGGTACCAGAGCCGCCCATACTAACCGTTGGTAGACCTTTGTTTGCCGGAGGTCACGCTTTGGCTATCAATTTGGCGCCGTCAGTGGGAAACGAAAAACAGTCGTTTTTTCTTTCATAAGCAACTTACTTTTCTCTCCTTACCATTCTCATGGCGAAAACAAGGAGAACGCACAACAGTGTGCACGTTGAGGACGCCGCTTCAGGTTCCTCCGATATGCCTCCACGCCCGCTGGTGACGCAATGGGGACACAACAGCCCCACAACCTCAATCGATGGCCATCCCGCCGCTCCTGTTACTAGCACACCCGAGGGGCAAGACCACCGCAGCCGCGAGCGGCCACTCGACATACCTTGCGGGGACTTCGACGATCCCCAGCAGTCATCGTCGATCCCGGTCAGCTAAGCGCTGCTCCAAGCGAGCATGCTTAATGAGCTGAAAGCCTTCATGGTAAAAACCATCAAGGCGGAAATGCAGGCTGCTCGCCTCCCGCCTCACAACGACAGGGGACGAGCAGTCCCAAAATCAAAACCAAACTGCTGGGAACCTAGACGTCGACGACCTCCTCCGACGAATCAATGTGGTCGAGGAACATGTGAAGACACCAAACCTGGTCCTCGACGATATCGAGATCCTCCCGACGCAGCCGTTCACGAGAGGACATAATCGCCGTCAAGCGCCGCCAGCTTTGAATGCCGGTCATCGAAAGCTACGATGCTACAACGGATCCCGTCGACCATCTGCGACGCTACATCTCCCAAATGGAGATGGCTCGGGCCTACGAGGCAATACTCTGCAAGGCTTTCAGCTCCACCTTAAAAGGGGCTGCCTCAACATGGTTCGGAACGCTACGAGGCCAGCATTTCAAATGCTTTAAGGACCTCGCCTCATCGTTCCTACGCCACTTCATGGGGGCTCGACCTCCCCCGAAGACTGTCCAACACTTGTTAAGAGTGAAACAAACAAAGGGAGGAACCACTCCGTGACTATATCCGACGATTTCAGGCGGAAGCGGTCCAAGTCCGTGGTCTCTCCTCGGACATGCAACTCTTGGCCGTAACTCAAGGCCTACAGCGCGAGTCAAGGCTCGCTTACAACATCAACGAAAATCCCGTCACAACGATGGGTGAGTTCATCGATCGAGCAACTCGATTCATGAACTCCGAGGAAATGAACAAGCCCTACAGCAGGCCTCCCACAAGCGAGCGCAACAGGAAGTTCGACAAAGGGCCTATCTCATCGAGGTACCAGCCCTCGAACATCAGTTCGAGGACCCCCGATCACCTCCCAACACTTCGTGACACCCGCACGAACATTCTGCTACTGCTGGAGAAGCAGAACAAGGTTCCCAAGTGGCCACAACCCATCCAACATAAGAACACGAGGGCTTTGACAAATCCGCCTCTACCACAAGGATCGTGGGCACGACACGGAGCGTGCTTTCAACTCCGGAATCTCATCTCGGAGATGATTGAGCAGGGCAAGCTCAAGGAATTCTGTCCGATTCCGACTCCCCTTGCAAGGATTTCCCAAGGGTCGTAAGAAGGACGACGATAACGACGACCGCGAAAAAACGCGCGTCGTCGACACAATAGTCCTCGAAGGCACAACTTGCCACCACCTCCACCGGCGGGCACTATCCATGTCCTCACAAAGTCGGAAGGTGCCTCCTCCAGAAGCGTTACGCGAGGGAAATCTTGCGGATCGACCACCTCGAGGAGCATGTCATCTACCGTCCTAACGGGACAAAGGTCGTCGTTCCACACTCTGATCCGTTGCTTATCACAGCAAGGATCGCAGGTTTCGACACCGGCAGAGTCTACATCGACACTGGCGCGAACACCAGTGTCATCTTCAAAGACATGCTCGAAAAGCTCGGGGTACACATGTCTGCAATACGAAGGAGCTCCGGCCCTACATTTGGCATTGGTAGGGACATTGTCCCAACTATAGGGGTCGTCAACCTACCCCTCATGCTCATCGGGGACACACAATTCGGCACGGTTGACCGCCACTCCATCATGACGGAGTTCTTGGTCCTCGAGGTGCCCTCAACTTACAACGCAATCATTGGCCGACCAAGCCGGTCGATTTCAGCATGAGGTGCGACATCCGCTCCCTTACAATCACATTTGCAACACCTCGTGGGGATGCAACCATCTACATCGACCAACGAACTGCGAGGACAAATTATGTCGCCTCTTTGAGCTCGACGGTTGATCCACAAATCTCGAAGAGCGTCGAGGCTCTTACGGATCCCGATGACAGGCCACGCCTCGACGATTTGACAGAGGAGGTAGACGTCGTTCCAGGCAAGAAGTTCAAGGTTGGCAAAACCGGAGCAAAAGGAGAAGATGGCGCTCATCCACCTCCTCGAGGCAAACCTTGACGTCTTCGCACGGAGCCTGAAGGATCTGCCGGGTGTCGACCCTAGCGTCATCACCCACAAACCGAATGTATTCCCGGACTCAAAACCGGTTAAGCAAAAGAAAAGGGGTATGGCCCCTTCTAAGAAGAAGTTTGTAAAGAAGAGGTTTCCAAACTCCTCGAAGCCGGAATAATAAAAGAAATTCAGTACTGAGTGGCTCGCTAACATAGTTTTAGTGACAAAACAAACGGTGAACTTCGTATGTGCGTTGATTTCACGGGCATCAATAGGCATTGTCCAAAGGACCCCTACCCGTTACCTGTCATCGACCAACTCGTGGACGCAACTTCCAAGTATAAGTACTTGTCTTTCATGGACGCTAAGAGTGGGTACCACCAAATCTACATGGATCCCGAAGACGCCTTCAAAACAGCGTTCACAACTGGTGATGACGTCTATTACTACGTTCGAATGCCCTTTGGGCTCAAAAACGCTGGAGCCACCTACCAGCGTCTAATGAACAAGGTTTTTACCCACCAGATGGGCCGTAACCTTGAAGCATACGTCGGCGATGTCATTGTCAAAAGCATGACATTCGAAGATCACCTTCAAGACCTGGCCGAGACCTTGAATCGTTCGGCGATATAACATGAGGCTCAATCCAGCCAAGTGTTCCTTCTTTGTTGGAGCTGGAAATTCTGGGCTATATGATCTCCGAAAGGGGATCGACGCCAACCTTAAGAAAATATCAGCCATCACGGAAATGGCGCCACCAAGGAGCATTAAAGAAATCCAGAACTTACGGAAGAATTGTTGCCTTGGGGCGATTCATTTCCAAGTTGAGACAAGTGTAAGCCGTTCTTGAACAGCTTCGCATGAAGAAGGCGTTCACTTGGACTCCGGAGTGCCAACAAGCATTCGAGCAAATCAAGAAACACCTCTCCGATTTGTCAACGCTGAAATGTCCGCAACCGGGACGAACTCGTCATCTACCTCTCCACTTGAACAAAGCCTTTGTATCAGCGGTGCTCGTTGAGGATGGCCCACAACAGTGGCCCGTCTATTACATAAGCCACACGCTACGAGGGCTGAGGTTAATTACCCACCCCTCCAAAAACGATCTACGCTTTGATCGTGGCCGCCGAGAAGTTGCGAGCATACTTCCAAGCCCACACAATCATTGTCGTAGCAGACTTACCAATCCGAGACATTCTAAACAGACCGGAACATAGTGGTCGTTTAGCTCGTTAGTGCATCGAATCGGGGAGTACGACATCAAGTTTGAGCCTCGGCGAGCAATAAAGGCACAAAGCTTTGGCGGATTCCATGGCCGAGCTTTCCATTTATCCCCTCGAGCATGGCCCTTCGAGGAACCACCACCGGAGTTGGAGCCTCCCGAGTGGGACATGTTCGTGGATGGTTCATCCGGTGCCGATCGCCCGGAGGAGGCGTTCATATTCGGGGCCCACACGGCATGGAGGCTAGCTTACGAGTGGCCTTCCAATTCCCCGTCACAAACAATGTGGCAGAATACGAGGCCCTCGTAGCAGGTCTCAAGACTGCTCTGAAAGCTGGCTTGCGACGTTTAACTGTACACAGTGACTCACAGCTCGTCGTAAGCCAGGTTGCGGGGACCAATGACTGCAAGGACCCCGTACTCTCGAGGTACTTGCGCTTGGTAAAGAGCTTACAAGGGCAGTTCGAGCAGTTAAATATTAACAAGATCCCAAGAGATCAAAACACTGTGGCTGACAGGTTGTCTAAGGGGCGGGCGGATGCATTCCTCGAAACCTTAGCACAACCTTCGATAAATACAATTCACGCAATCGACGCCAACGCAATAGCTGATTGGAGGGACCCAATCCTCCAGTATCTCCAAACTGGCGCAATCGAGGGCCCACCAGCGTTGCAAAAGAAAATAAGGACGCAGATCGCCATGTCATCATAGATGGCGCGTTATGGCGTAAAGGATATTCTACTCCTTTACAGCGATGTATTGGCCCCGACGATTCCACACTCATCCTGAACGAAGTCCACTCAGGAGTCTGCGGAGCACACATTGGCTCCGATGCGCTAGCACACAAATGCTTACGCCTCGGTTATTATTGGCCAACCTTGAGGAAAGACGCGCATGATTTGGTACGAGCGTGCCATAAATGCCAACTCAATTCTCGCATCCAACGACAGCCGGCAAACGAGGTGGTTACGGAGACATACCCCATACCCTTCGCTCTGTGGGGCCTCGATTTAATCGGCCCAATGCCTACGGCCAAGGGCCAGTTCAAATTTTGTATAGTGGCTGTGGATTACTTCACTAAGTGGGTCGAGGTCCAGCCACTCGAGAAAATCACAACCGCCAAGGTCATACATTTCCTCTGGCACGACCTTGTGGCACGATACGGGGCACCAAGAGCCATAATCACAGACAATGGGACTCAATTCGCAAGCAAAAAGCTTAAGGATTGGGCCACTAAGATGAACATACAAATGCTCTACGCTCCTGTGGCGCATCCCGATCAAATGGCCAGGTGGAAGTAACGAATCGAACGATCAAAGAGGGCTTAAAAAGCGCCTCGAGGACAAAAAAGGAAAGTGGGTCGAGGCCCTACCCAGCGTCCTCTGGGACTATCGAACAACTACAAGGGGACCCACGGGAGAAACTCCTTTCTCCTTGGTTTACGGCGTCGATGCCTTACTACCAATCGAAGTCTCAATACCCACAATCCGGACGCTGTATTACGACGCCCCTCACAATGAGAGCGGCCTTCGAGCGCGTCTGGACCTCGTCGAGGAACTCCGCGAGGGCGCTAGACTTAGGCTTATGGCCTTACGACAAAGGGCAAACCTCGATCACAACGCCAAAGTTCGGGCAAAGCAGATCCACGTGGGTGGTATGGTCTTGCTAAAAGCGGAATTGTCAGGTCGTAATCTTGGCCATGGCGCACTTCGTTCCAGATGGGCAGGGCCTTATGTGGTACAGTAAAGGAAGAGAGGCGTATACAAGTTAAAGGACCATCAAGGCAAACAGCTCAAAAATGACTACCATGTCGACGATTTGAGGCCTTACTACGTCTAAGTTATACGCTCTCCTTTCCATGCATAGACAAAGGTATTTAAAGCATTTGCGTTGCACAAAATATCGCTCGCGCATCAAAGGACAGGCAATATTCCAAGTCTTTACGTCGTGCATACTATGTTTACATAAAATCGCTCTGCTAGGAGTGTTCCCCCATTTCAGTGGGTAAGTCCAAAAATTAATTGCAAGGTCACTGCTCGACCAACGCACATCGAATAAAATCACTTCGCACTATGCAAGTAATACTCCTACGGCAATTACAAAGGCAACAAATGCTTGACATATTCGTATCTTATCAAAAATGAGCAAAAATTTAATTACAAGCCCCAAAACTAATTGGGGGCATCATCGTTGGGGGCACGGCAGGGCATCCTCTACATGCCGGGCAGGATATCATAAGGATATCCCGCTCCTAATTTCTTCCCCGCCTACCCCACTCGAACAGAGTGCTGGGAGGGCTCCTCGACCTTCATCGCATCGAGGGAATCCAGCTGTGATTCTCCAACCATAGCCTCCACTTGGTGGCGGCATCGTAGGAACCCCTCAAAGATAACGAACCCCTCCATTGCTTGGGCCTCAACCAATTTCTCGGTCGGCGCCTCGAAGAAGTCGCCCACCCGACCAGTCCTCTCTGCGATGGGCTTGATAAACACGCGTGGCTCAAGACTTTCGCCCTCGAACAACTTGAGGCCAAGTTGTTTTTCAAGTTGCCCGAAGGCTGAAAGACCAGCCAAGCTGTTGCTCAGCACACTGTTGAGATTCCTGGCCAGCTCTTCAACGTGGGCTGCCAAATTTGAGGCCTTCTCCTCTGCCCGAGCAGCCCTCACAGACAGCTCCTCCACGAGCTTCTCCTTCTCCTCGGCCTTGGCAGCCTTCAAGGACAGCTCCTCGATGAGCCTGTCCTTCTCTCCGGCCTGGGCCTCCATCCGTTGGCACTCCCCGAGCACTTGCTCCATCTCGACCGTTAGGTCGTTCTTCGCGCTTTGCTCGGCAAGGAATAGGGCCTCGAGTTCCTTCCCCTTAGCCGTGGCGGCCTTCAGCTCTTGACCAACGAGGCCCATAGCACTCAGAGCGTTGGCCTCTCCCCTCCTCGAGGCAGCCAACTCAGCCTCTTTTTCGGCCAAGGCTTTCTTCAGACTCTCCACTTCCCGGAGTCCTTTGCCTTGGCCTCAAGCCTCTTCACGAGGACTTCAAGCTCCTCGATTTTGGCCACTAGGCCCCGAGCCAAGACACCTTCTACAAGTTACGAACACAAAGCGTATAAGTAAAACCGTCCTACAAAAACGCAAATCGTGGGACTTGAGAATTCGACTTACTTGAACAAGGTCTGGCAGATGTCCTTGGCGATGTCCGGGGGCCCGTGGTCGTGTGCTTGAGATAGTGCCGGTCACGGGGTATTGGGAGCCCTCGGCAACTCTTAGTCTTAACTCTTTGTCCCAGAGCACCGACTCGTCGCGAGTCACCCTCATCACGGGGTCCCAGGCTTCCACCAGGGCCACACCTTGACGCCCAAAGGTTTTCTGCCGTAGCTCACGGCGGTAGTCCTCGAGCAGCTGGGGCTCGAAGACCGGGTCAATCCCCTTAAGAGTCTTCGAGATCCTCGAAGACCTCCTCCCAGATGTTCGGGAGCAACGGCGGCCCTTCGAGCGTCGGCCAAGAGCCCCACAGCCCTCTGCGCCTCGAATGGAGCTGGGGGACTGCTCCTCAGAGGCTGGCCCTTTCCCTTTGTCTTTCGCGGGGCTTGGGGCGCTATCCGAGGACACCTCTACACCCTCGGCGACTGCAAAATTCAAAAGAAGATAAGAATACAATATAAAAGAACTGTTTGCCAAAACTACAAGGCAAAACAGGGGTGTTACCTGTAATTCGAGGGCGTTTTCTACGAGGATTCTGCTCATCAGAGCCCTCGGAAAGCTCTTCGATGTCCACAGGGCCAGCCACACTGACTGGCTGAGCCTCCGTCACCAACGCCTTCTCGCCTACGGGCTCCACACCCTTCGACGGCCCAGCTGGGGGCTCCTCGACACCTTTCTTGGTGGGCTCGGAGGGGCGTTGCTCCTCGACACCTTTCTTGGTGGGCTCGGAGGGGCGTTGCTCCTCCGCCAACTTCTTGAGGGCTTCCCTCAACTCCCGCTTCTTCGCAAAGAGAGTCTTTGGGGTGCGACATCTTGGCTGTAACAATACACGAGGTCAAGATTAAAACAGAAGCTGGAAGACGTAAATCACGTAAAACGACAAGAAACACAAGGCACCGTTGGGGTTCCTAAAAGCGCCCTCGAAGCGCTCAATAAGGTCGCCATCCAACCCCTCCACCCAATTCTTGAGGGTGTCTACGTGGCCCGACATACGATGGGCCCTGCTAACCCCCACCCTTCGCAGGACCACTTCGTCCCGGGCCGGCCGGTGTGAAGGGGAACTTACCCTTACACTCCTCGAGCCTCTCCGCATCGCGAACCCATTCACAAAGGGCGTCGAGGGCTCTCTTCCTCGCTACCCGCCCACAGAGAGGGCTTCACCGATACCCAGCGTTCTTCTCCTTTACGAAGAACGCAGGAAGCCCACTGTCCTCCTTCAAGATGAAGAAGAAGTTGCCCTTCCGGTTCCCCATGAGCTGGTGGTTTCGGCGAAGACTCCGATCTTCACCGATTTGTTCCCAACCTTCACCTCCTCGGGGTCGGTTGGTAGAAGGGATGCCCAACCGGCCTTTTCGGTGTATAGAATCTGCAAAGGTCTCCGTGACACCGCCGCCTTCGCCAAATGGCAAGCCACAACTCTAGCGTTTACAGTGGTAAATTCGTTTGGGGCCAACTGCCCAGGGCAGACTCCCCAGCCCTCACACAGCTGCAGCAACAGCGAGCACAGTGGGAGTCTTAGTCCGGCCTTCAGTTGAGCCTCGTAGACGACCATTGTCTGCTCCCTCATGGCCTCGTAGCTCAACCCCAACCCCGCCTTTCGCAAAACATCGGCCGGGAAAGGCTACAAACAACCCCGTATAAACGTGGTGGTTCGGCAAATCTCGGTCATCTTCTTTTCCGGCAAGACGCCACGGGGCCACTCTTTCTCAACATCGTGGCTAACGCTGGCTTGCTTGGATTCTTGGGAGCCATCTACAGAAATCAGTCACAGATTCAAGAAATAAAAACCTAGACCCAAGAACCCAGGCAGTGGCGCGGCGACGCCTCACTCGCGACACTGTCGCGACGTAAACAAGAAATTAAAAAGAGGATTCCACTTACAGATTTGTACGCTGGAGATGAGAACGACCGGTTCCAACGGCTGGATTCTTCGAAACTCGCCGGAAAATTCTTCGGTGATCGCCGAAAATGGAAATGAAACGCAGGCGAAAAGGCAAGGAAAGCGAGAATGTGGGAAACCCGACCTTTCACATGGGTTGGCGTATAAGTACGGATCGATGGGAGTTGAAACGACTTCCCCATAATTACAACCGCGCAAAAGCGCATTTTCAAAAGTGTTTCTCAACCCTTACGCGGTAATGGGCGGCAATTGGGCCAAGAATCGGGCTCTCTCTCAAATTAAAAGGTCCAAAACGGCACAACGCCTTATGGGCCGAGCACTGACAACAAAGTTTTAATTCCCCTATTTAAGCAATATCGGAGGGTATAAAAATCGTTTCAAGGCACACGAAAAATTCCGGATTTTTCGACACAATGGTAGCCGGCCATCTTAAACTCGAATTAAATTCCAAAACGGAGCACAGGGGCCCGCCCATCCTCCGCCGTGGGAGGAGGACATATCGATATATATGGGCCCGGCCGTATGGCCGTATTGCCAAACGCAACGCCTATACGGGCCGAGGCCCATATAGGCCAAGCCCACTAATACGAGGAGTGCTCCTCGTAAATACGACGAGCCCTCGTACATAGGCCACTAGGGCGCCTCGTACGATCTGGTTGGCAGAGTGCTTTATGGGCTGTGCCCAATGGGTACTCCAACATAGTACACCAACCAAAAAGTCTGGTCCAAAGACACAACGCCCAAAAGCCGCACTCAAAGACACAAGACACAAAAGTTGTACACACTCAAGTGTCGGACCAACACTGCTGAGCAAGAATGTCCAATCCGCCGCTCCGAACCGAGAAGTCACGGCTCACGCGTGGGGAAAGATCCCACCAAACACTCTACCCCAACGTGGGAGAGTCTGGGCATCACCCTATAAGTGGGTGATGCCAACCCAAAAATAAGGTAACTACGACACACCCACACCTTCCTCCCGTGCTCGCACCGAAAGTATCTTCCGTCTTGCCTTTCGTGCAGTGAGCCACCCGTCCTAACCGTTGTGAGATCTTTGGTTGCCGGAGGTCACGCTTTGGCTATCACCATGTAACCGCCATCCGACGGAAGGGCACCCCTGCCACTACGAGGTGAAGGTCTAACTGTGCTGCAGATGACAGAGACTTGGATGTGGCGATCTATGTTGACGTTGGAATGAAGGGAAGATTTGTAGAGCATGGGGATTGGGGATGGGATTTCGTTTTGGGGATTTGAAGATTTGCGGATCAAAGGGATTTTGTACCCATATAATTTAGTAGCAAGGAGAAGCAAATTCATCGATGGTTGTACGTAAAATGGCAGTCGCGAAAGAAGGAGAAGGTCGGTGGTTTTGCACTTGAAAAAAAAAGGACTCGAGCAAGAAGGAGAAGGTCGGCGGTTTTGCACTTAAAAAAAATGGACTCGAGCTGGAGGGACACGAGAGATGGGCTGTCGGTGCTTTCACAAAAGAGGGAGTGAGCCGGTGGTTTAGGGTCAGCAGTGGGGTGATAGGGTCTGAATCAAGGTGGAGTGATGGTAAGGGTGAGTTAAAAATGTGAGGTTTAAAAGCTTTGGAGTACTGCTTAAGTTATTAAACCAAAAATCTAACAGTTATTTTAAAAGTTCAAAAGTTTTCAAAACCTCCCAACACTATAACCAAATGTTAATTTGTACTTGGGATGACTGGCCAGCAGTCGGTAAATCATCATCATTTACTCCTGTTGGCGGACTAAACCACTGCGCATCAATTACCAAATAATGCGCACATAATAATTTCAAATATCAGAAGCTAATATATATAACAGGTCTCCACCACAATTCTCTAACAGGAAAAACTAGTCTTGAACAAAAAACACAGCATTGATCAGATCCACATTTCCAGAAGACTCTGTCCTTCAGCGGTACTGCAACAGTAATATACAGAATATACGATTAGCTACGGAGCAGAAGATGAGTGGAAACCCAATGAAATGAAGAAATCTGAAACGGGTAGAGTAGCCAGCAAACCTTAATGAAACCAATTTCCTTGGCATTGCTTCGGAAGCACTGTCTGCAGCACATAAGGCCATACTTCCTGATTATGGCATGTGGGTTTCCACAGACGCGGCTACAAACAGGTAAGCGAGATGAAATCAGAATATGCAGTTCAAGAGAAACACCAACAGCTTATTGCCTTCCCATTTCGAGGAAAGAATAGGCATTCAACAACAGAATAGATATGATTAACACTCTCCCACTGGTATGTATATGAAGTTTACTTCAGAACCCTCCATCAGATTTAACACGCTACTATGATGGTTTGTTCTAATACGTCCTGATTATGGCTATAGACAGTACCAGATGAAGGACAGAAACAGCTACAATTGCATGGAATCAAAAGAAATTAAATTAAATAGAATAAATTAAACATTCTACAGCTGACAGCATTAGCTATGCCTATGCCCAAAACGATTAACACATAAGTTTCAGGAAAAGAAAACACAAGATGACGAACCAGAATGGTTACATACTTCCAGTAAAATGATGGTTGAATCTAAATTCTGATAATACCCCTATGCAAAATGAGCAGCTGGATGCAGATACTCAGAAATCAATGCCGGAGACTTAATCACATGCATAAGAGGGGAAAACAATCAATTAAACTAAGCTCTCAGTGTGAAAATCATGCCTTCATCAGCTGAGCTGCACATAGACATGCCAACAAAACAAACTTAGCCCAAGTCTTAAGGAAAATTAGACTCACTACGATCATGATTAATCCAACTCTGTTTCCATGGAGAAATCAACCAAATGAAGCCAAGTCAGATGCAGACAATATAAACTCAGTATAAAGCATAGAAGCATGTAGAAGATCGAATCTAATTTCAAATCAGGCAGGAAAACAGTATATGATCAAACTCTGGACCTAAAATTTAGCCGAAACAAAAAAGAACAGAAACTAGAAGGAAGGAAGGAAGAAAAGATTAGTTACCATGCGCGAGACCCAGGACCGTAGGTCTTGGGGTGAGCGTTCCAGATGTTAGAGTGACCCATGTTCGGATGATTGGCTTCTCAACCGTCAAACAATAGCTCACAGCTGCGCCGTGCTAGAAACCCTAATCACGATGGCAATGGACTCCCTAAGTGATACAGATTGGTATATTTATATGTCAAAATAAATTATGAATAAACCACTATTGTTTATGGTTTCGGACGATTTGGCAACTTATTGTTTTGTTCATCCAAATAAATCAATTCTGTTCCAGAACATTTTTTATAGCCAATTAACCCATTTTAAATCACTTATGCCTCAAATAACCTAGGACCTACCTAGGTCAATCCCTCAATCCAAAATTATACTACCCCCATTGCAAAAATTTTATCCATTTATATATAGTGTTTTCGATATTTGACTCAAATTTTATTAAAGATAAATTGTTTTTAAAAATTCATAAAAAATATATTTGGAAAATTTAGATTTCAAATCATGATATACATATGAAATATTTAATTTAGATTACAAAAAAATTATGATATACATATGAAATATTTAATTTTCAGTGTCTAAATATTTAATATTAAATATTGTGAAACTGTTAAAACAAATGGTTAAAATTTTTGTGAATAGATGCAATATTCACATAAAAAATCCAATATTAACTTGTCCGCTCGGTGTGTTCTTTTACCAACTTCCCCGAAAAAAAAAACACATAAACATATCAAATTAATATTTCTATACATTTTTTCTTCATAAATCTCATATTAATTTTAAAAACTTTTTGCTTATTCTTTACTTTTTTTATTAATACTTATTCTCTACTTATTCTCATAAACGTCTTACTTTTTCTCGAACAAAGATCATAAGTACTGAAAACAAATAAACTTCATGCCTCTACCCGCCGGATATAGTTTTGGTTATTCGATGAGATCTTTCCGATTAGCGGGTCGGGCTATCCCAGCATCCGAATTCGTGGTCCGACGGCATCCGGATATTTTCCCCCCTCCCTCTCCGGGTGACTCACTCGTTCCATCTTAGAACACCTTCAATGGACGTCGCCACCGCAACAGCGTCCCGCTTCTCGGTTCACGCTCGCAGGACACCATCTATCACCTCCGCTCGGAGCTTAAACCCCAATCCATCTTCAAGGGCATGTCTCTCTTCCAGCTTCGTATCTTTCTGCCCTGCGCCCGGCAGCCTCTATTCTGGTTTCGCCGGCCTCAAGCTTCAACCTGAATCCCTCAATCCTGCTTCTATCTCGCACTCAAAGCGCAGGCGAAGAGTCATCACTATGGTTGGTCATTGGTTCCAGCATCATCATCTGTTTCGTTTTGCATAAAAAATTTTCTACGGTATACGACCAAAAAGTTAATCTGAATGTTCTATTTTGAGCTCTGATGCACTCTATCACTTGCAATTTTAGAGCTCTGAAGTTTGAGGTTTTTGACTCGGAATTGCAGTAATTTGAGGAAAAAAGAATCTATGGAAGTGTTAAGCTATGTAGCATTGACTTCAGTTATGGAAATTATGCTCTTGAGTTTTCAAGATATGATGCAGTAGTTGTTAATTAAGTAATGACAGATTCTATATGCACGAAAGCCTGTCCTTATCATTATGTTATGCTGGAATGTTGGTAGGTTATTCCCTTTTCAAGGGGGAGTGCTTGGGAACAACCACCGCCTGACCTAGCTTCATACTTTTTCAAGAACCGAATAGTCTACTTGGGAATGTGCCTTGTACCAGCTGTTACGGAGTTGTTACTGGCAGAGTTTATGTATCTTCAGTATGATGATCCTGTGAAACCTATATATATGTACATAAACTCCACTGGAACAACAAAGGTAAACTGACTTTCTTTCATGCTACTTGTTGCTTGACTTTTTTCTGGAAATGAGAACAACTTCTGATCTAATATGGGACCAGTATCTGGATTTTTACCCATCTAGACTTTAACTAAAGGTGGTTAGGGAGTTCTGCTATCTAAGTTGAAATTGTGGGAAAGGATTCTGCTTGTTGTGTTGGAAGGACAAGAAGGTTAGCAGTAATTTAAACCTGAATAATGACTTACAGAAAGATGGAAGGCCAACCAGTTTGCAAATTGATTTAGCTTTTATTCTCTGTGATCAAGCATGGAATAATGGTTGGATAGTGATAGTGGTTGCTGCATGATTTTTAGGGTCTTTTGAAGGAGTGGTAAAGGAGTTGTTGAAGGTTAAAGAGGAATTGTAATGAGAGTTATCGCAGGCTTTGCTTTATGGCTTTATGGTTGACATGGAATTAGATCAGTCCTTTGAGCATCATTATTTTGTTTTAGAAGTAAATCTTTTGTGGTCTAGTTGGAGGGCATCATTATTTTCTTTCAGCTGTCTCAGGCTTAATTCTATGGAATCTGTTTTTCACTGATTGATCTGTTCAATCTTAAACTCTTAAGTAATTGCATAGGCTTGTAAGACTCTCTATCACCTGTCTGGGGATTTTACTCGGAAAACATTTAATTTGGCTAGGTATTATTGTCCTACTTATATCTACGTGATCACACTTAATACTTTCTCTCTCATTTGTCTGATGGTATCTGACATGGCATTCTTAAATTTTAAGTCATTTTTAAGATCATTTTTTCCTTCATGATTACTCATAAAGACAATCAAATTCATACTTTGTTAATTGCAATTCCTTTTCACATTTTTCAGAATGGTGAGAAGCTGGGTTATGAGGCTGAAGCTCTTGGAATCTATGATGTGATGAGGTTATATGTCTATATCATATCTTGCGCTAAAAAAGATTCCATATTATTGCATTGAACGCCAATGTTTGAATAGCTGCTTTGAGTGTTTCTGTGGAATTATAATTATATCTCGGGTTAGATATATAATTGAGAAACAGTAATAAGTGATTTTGCCCCCTAAAAGGTTGGGCAAGGTCTTGCCTCCAACTAAGCAATGGTGACAAGATTAGTGTAGTCAATGCCAACAGTTTGAGATGATGACTTTGAATTTTAATTGGTATTGAAAGTGTGATCTTAATTAGCCATCTTGCTTGCTGACGTATTCTGTGGTTTGGACACTTTAAATTAACAGGGATGCTTGGAAGTTTCTGGTGTTACTTTTTGTTGTTTGTGTATTTCAAGTTTCTAAAAATGGATTGAAACATGTCAGGATTTGATGTTCATGTTTTTTTTCCCTCTAAAAATTCACTGGATTTGTTGGGGTGGGGGGGTTAAAATTATGAATATATTGAAGTCCCTAGACGCAAAGATGGGATTTTGCAAATCCTAAATGCATTTCGGACTGCTTCAAGTGTAGAGTTCAATGATAATATAATATGTATGGGTAACCATTATGGATAAGAAAAATGTGAAAGTAATGCCTCAATTAAAATCTGAAACGAATGGAAGTGCCAAGTGTGTCTTTTCCGTTTTAGTTTAATATAAGGGAAACAAACAAACCGAGTTTTTTTTTGGATCAAGTAAGACTAGAAATCTTAAGATTATAAGGGGAATAGTTTGATTTGACATCTTTACATGGTTCTAGGTAAAAAACCTGTGAAACACAGTATAAATTTTTGAATATATTGAAGTCCCTGGTAGCAAAGATGGGATTTTTCAAATCCTAAATGCTTTTCGGACTGCTTAAAGTGTAGAGTTCAATGATAATATAATTTGTATAGGTAACCATTATAGATAATAAAAATGCAAAAGTAATTCCTCAATTAAAATCTGAAATGAAAGGAAGTGCCAAATGTGTCTTTTCTGTTTTAATTTAATACTCCCTCCATCCCAGCAAAACTGATACGTTTGACTGGTACGAAGATTAAGTAATAATGTTGACTCCACTCAGAAAAAATAGCTTTTTTAGTGGGAAAAGAAATGAAGGGTAATAAAGTAAAGTTGGTGCGAAAAAGTTTCCTTTTTAGGAAATGTATCAATTTTGCTTTGACAACCTAAAAAGTAAAACATATCATATTTGCTGTGATAACCCAAAAAGGAAAACGTATTAAATTTGTTGGGACAGGGGGAAGTATAAGGGAACCAAACTGAGAATTCTTTTGGATCAAGTAAGACTTTAGAAATCTTAAGATTATGAGGGGAATAGTTTGTTTCAACATCTTTACATGGTTCTAGGTAAAAGGCCTGTGAAAACACAATATAAATGAATGGTAATCTTGGGTCTTGTCAAGGGTTTTACTTCCTGTAGCATTCAGAAGTACTCGAAACTGAAACTCTCGAGGTAGTCAAATGTAAGGTGAATATTTTGTGTTGCTTTAAATTGTTGCTTTCCACCTGGTGCCTTAATCAATAATTTTTTATATTATTAAATGAGTAAGGCCCTCCAGATTTATTTGTACGATAAGCGAAAAGGCGTATGCAAAATATTACTCCAAGGCAGTATAGCAAGAGAAATTTACCTGTCTTGATCTAAAGTCTACAAATTTTCTTGTATCCATGTTTAAAACTTTTTGGTCAGGGTATTATTATATAACATGTATTCAGAAGGGTTTAAAGATATTAGAGAAAATTTATGAATGTATTCAGTTTAAATCTCTTTTCCTGCTTTAATTTTGGCTTCTTTAACCATTTCAAAGAACTAAATCCTCATTTTACAGCTTTGTTAAGCCACCTATATTTACTCTATGCGTTGGTAACGCCTGGGGAGAAGCAGCGTTACTTTTAGCTTCTGGAGCCACAGGGAACCGTTCTGCTTTGCCCTCATCTACGATAATGATAAGACAGGTTTGCTTCTGAACAAAAACAGTTTCTCCTTGTTTTGAAATTATAAGAGATCAGGCATCAATGTGATCTTGAGCTAGTATCTTTCACTATTGTTTCACAGCCTATGGCAAGGTTCCAAGGCCAGGCAACAGATGTTGACATCGCCAGGAGGGAAATAAAGACTGTGAAGGAAATGTTGGTAAGATTGGTTCACAGCTAGGGTTGCCTGATATGCTAAATCGAGTTTTGATGCATTTGAATCATTATAAGCCGCTTTGAGCTCAGATTTTGTTTGCATTGGTTGGTTAGAGGCATTTTTCTTATTGTTGTTAAATATTGGCCTGATGGTTAGGCAAACTTAATGAGAAACAAAAGATAAAAGCAAGCTTTAGTTTAGGGTTGAAGTCATGTTGATCTACGGAGTAATATTGTAACGAGACTTGACTATTGCAACCATCTCAACTCATCACCCTCACATGATAACATAACTTTCATACAAATGGAAAAAACCTTACGATGATGACGGTTATAAATTTTCATCTCATTATACTCAATAATTTTCTGCTTCAACAGACAACAGCTTGTTCAACTCCGAATTTCTTATAACAGGTTGAGCTGTTAGCAAAGCAGACTGGGAAGTCAGTTGAACAGATTGAGGCCGATGTAAGTCGCCCAAAATACTTCAGTCCCAGTGAGGCAGTTGAATACGGAATCATTGATAAGGTGCTTTTCAATCGAATTTTCACCAATTGGCTGTTTGTTTTAATCCAGTTCTTAACCTTGTTTAACTTACTGCAGGTACTGTATACTGAAAGAGCCAGTGAAGATCAGGGAGTTGTTTCTGATCTGAAAAAGGCACATTTAATTGGCGATCATTGAACTTAGATTGGAGGGTCTTTTGAATAGGTGAAGTCCTGAATTTCTTAAATAGCTTAGGATAGTTGTGCAAGAGGCAAGATCAAATATGTAGTTGTTTAAATACTCCTTTAATTTGTAATCTGTTTGTTTCGAAGTGGCTTTTATTGTTTCTGTTGAAAACGTCTCGCCCTGATTTTCCAGATCCTTACCCTTATAAGTGAGCTGGAGGAATGTTAGTTGGCGCTAGAGGCCATAATCCATTTAATTATTCCAATTCGTCCCGTTTTCTTTCCTGCAGGGAGGGACTGGTTACATGTCTTGTAGCAGATTTGTGAGCACTCTCTCCTAGCTCTTAATTACAACACTTTCTACTCTAGCCAGCCAGCCTAGTAAACAAGTTAAATAACAATTTTAAAGGAGTGACCAGATTAGTACACATTTGAAAGTTACCATTTGATGATTAGAAAGAATGGCAGAAATGGCGGATTGAGCTTCTCAATCCAAAACTCAATAATATTGTTTTTCATGCTAAATAGGGTTACCGCATCATTCATTAATGTAACTAATCATGACTGTCTAACACCCAAACTAACTGGAGTGATCATAGTCAATGGGGTTTGTTTACGAAAATAGAAGGGCAAACTTTCCCAAACCTTAGAAGGGGGCTAGCTTCTGCAATTTGCCCTATTTTTAATTGTTATCCTAAATGAGTCATTGTTTTAAGTTATTATTATCATTATTATTTATTTCGTTTATCGTTTGGCTGTACTCGGGTTGTTTATTTCGTTTATCGTTTGGCAGCTGTACTCGGGTTGTTTATTTCGTTTATATATGGGGTTTCTGCTCATATGTAGAAATATTAAGGATTAATTAAACAATTTACTAAATACTAACTTGATAAAAGGAGAAGCGGGAGACAAAATCGGGGGGGGATTTTTATTTTCTTTCTTCTTCGTAGTCGGGAGAGCAAAGCGAGAGGAAGCTCTCATCCTCTTGCTTCTTCCCACTGTTCCCTTAAATTTAGTGGCTAAATCGCACTGGCAAAACAAAATGGATCAGCAGATGGTGGTGGAGGCAGCTAGATCTGGAGATATGAATCTGTTGCGGGAGGCAATCCGCCGCAACCCTCATGCTCTCCGGCAAATCGACGAAACCCCTTTCATTGATACTCCTTTACATATCGCGGCATCGGCGGGGCAGGTCCTGTTCGCGAAGAAGATGATGAGGTTGATGCCGTCTTTCGGCCGGAAGCCCAACTCCGACGGTTTCACTCCGTTGCATTCCGCTGCAAGGAGAGGGGACGTGGAGCTGCTGGGGACATTTCTCAAGGCGTCGCCGGAGTCCATGGAAGACGTGACGATTCAAGGCGACACGGCTTTGATGGTGGCCTTGGAAAATGGAAAGCTGGAAGCTTTTGAATTTCTGGTTGGGTGGGTTTTTCTGGGGTACGATCAGAGTTATAGTTGGAAGAAGAAGATGTTCAATTTCAAGGATGCACATGGTTGGACTCTGAGTCAACGTTACAGCACTAGAACTTTCTGCAAACCAGAGGTCAGACTCTTAATCATCGCGCAACTTTTCTTTTCCTTTTTTGTTTTGGTTTTATTTCTTGGTAATAATTATGGATCAAAATTATTTAAGCATTCCACTCGGCATAAAATGATTAACAAGTACTGAAGTTTGAGGATAATGAAAGTTTCCTTTTGGTGAGAAGAAGGTATTGGTGTACCCGCGTTTCACGACCGGTATAAATTATAGTATTAGTAAGAATTATGTATAGTTGTAATATTGATAAAATAATAGAAATGTAAATTGTATGTTATATAATATATCATCCGTTTCCAAAATATTCAATCATTTGTTTAAACATTTTTACAGTATTTAATCTATGATTTTTTTTCACAAATATTTAGTCATTGGAAATTAAATATTTCATATGTGTATCATAATTTGAAATCTAAATTTTTTAAATATATTTTTTTTGAATTTTTTAAAACTATTTATTTTTTTAAAAATTCGATTTATTGAAACGTGAAACATTAAAGTCAACGGGTGAATCTTTGCGGACGGAGTAAGTATAAATTAATGTAATGAATTAAAGTGTTGTTAAAGAGTTCATGAGAGAAAATTAAAACATAAAAGTAAAAGAAAAACCTTAGAGAGCAAGTCTCCTCGTGTTGTCACTCAAGCAATGGGTGATCTTGTTGGTCGTTGGAGTGCTCCAGGTGCTCCGACATTTGCTCCAGGCTCTCTCTCTCTCTCTCGTCGTTCTCTCGACTTGATACCAGTGCTCTGTTTGATCGCCGGTTCTCGTTTCAAGGGACCGACGGTTTTCTTTCTTCTCTGCCAATCTGCTTCGATGCAAGCAGCCTTTCAATTCTGCCTGTTAGTATGCAAAAGAATCGTTGCTGCATCGACATACTTACACATCATCGGCTCTCCGTCGCACAGCCGTCGTCGTCCTCCACTGTACAACCACTCGTTTTCTTCTAGTTCGACGTTCTTCTCTCTATGTGTCCAAACTCCAAAGTTGCAGTCGTAGAGCGTTTTTTGGTGGGGTCGGGGGACTTCTCACCCCACACGACACTATGAGGTTTCGACTTTGGAGTGAGCCAGATTACAGGCCATCTTGGCTCGCTCCTTCAATTTTTGTTTTGTTTCAAACTTTTGTTTGCGTGTTTATCACTTTCACGACCCTCGGCTATTTTTACTCTTTGGTTAGTCTTCTTTTAGTTTCGTTCAGTTTGGTTTGTTATCACGTAGGTGGACTGCGATTAGTTATCTCCTAATTAGCCCACTATGGTGCGCTGGTATTATTTAGTTTTTGGGCGTGCAGGGGTACCGGGAGCCGGATTCAATATATTTTTTTCACCATAGTGGTCATGATCATCGTCATGATTTGCTTTGATGTTGGAGGCCAGACAAGGAGTACCTCAGAGGGGTTGTGGTTTTCTTTAGTAAATCCATTTACGTGGAAGATGTCCCAATTAAGGGCAGGTTTAGTTCGACCTGTTACGGTTACGGGTATCTAGATTAGATTCGTCGATCCTGACTTATTTTGTAATGATTCATCATTAATAGAATAGGTCATTCTTGCTCAAAAAAAGAGAGTTCATGAGATTGATATGATATATAAAACCCAATAATGTATACAAATATTACACTGGAATTAGAAACTTAAGCCACCATTGATCGATAAATCGATAAATCCCAAAAATTAAATCATCCAATGTTACTTTTATTTAATACGATAATTTTATTTTATTATTCCTAAATTTTTAACATTTTTTAATTTATACATTCAATTAAATACTTAAAACATTTTGGGATAGGAGTTATATACTATTTTAATTTGGCGGACAGCCATCTGTTTCTTTAAATTTTAAACAAAATATCTGACTAACGTACAAATTGTCGATAATCTACCTTTACCGAAACATTTTGTCGAAGGACTAATGGTCTGTTCAGACTTCAGACCGCGAATTTCACAAAATTATCTAAGAGTTAGTTTTTTTTTTTTTGATAGGAGTGAGTTAGTGGCGAATGGTTTTTTATTTATTTATTTTTCTCCAAATGCAAACAAAAGATATATTAAAAAATTATAAGAATGACACTATTCTTCTTAACAAAATTTCAACAACAAAACAACACCTATTTAAATTTTCACAATTCCCCCAAACTTTTATCCTCACAACTTTCCCTCATATTTTTAAATAGTTGTCAATTTTTTATACCAAAAGTGACCTGTAGAACACAACCATACTTAATATAGAAGATTGGAAAAGATCTCCATCATTAAACTCTCACTCATCACAAAAATGAATGAACCCCAACCAAAATTAACCCAAATTAAAATAAGTTGAGAACTATTTAATCTCACTCTTCACACAAAATGACCACAAACTATTTAATTATTAATATTTCCATCAAAGCCCACAAAATTATCTAGGAGTGAGTTAGATCCGTTTGAGAAATAGTTGTTTTAATTAACTGTAGCGTTTTGGATAATTTTTTAATGGTTGAGAGCTAACGACTAAACTTAAATACAACAATTACTTGAAAAAACTATTACACTCAATAGTGAATGGTTGGGTATTTTCCAATGGCGGATCCATGATTTTTTTAAAAGAGGGTCCATTTATATCTTTCAATGTATGTTACTCTTTCCGCTCCAATTTGACTTGGAATAGAGAATAAATGAGCAAATTTTGGCTTTTGACTTTCATGTTTCAACATTTTTATGTTGTACAATGTTATCACGGACATAAATTGGAAAAAACCAAAATCAACAATAAATTCGAATCATCCAAGAAAAAAATCAAACAGTTAGAAAATTGGAGAGAAAAAACATATTTTGAAGATTAAAAGATCATTATTGACTATATTTCTGTATTTTTGGGACATCACTTAGTGTTCTAAATTATTTTAAATAAATAAAATATAAAATATAGAAATAATATCACAAAATATAGAGAATCCACTTCTTCAAGATGAAGATTCCAACATATTAGTTTAAGAATTTATATGCCCACAAATATTGATTCTCAAGCAGATTATAGGGTCATAAAAAAGTATATATTTTTCTACATACGATACCATTAGGGTTAAATTAGTCTTACCATTTTTCACTTCATTTTTTTCAAATGTCCTTAGAGTTAAAGTGCATATTAATTTAATTTTTTTAGGAAATAAACAAATTCATTAATTGGCTAGAGCCAAATATAACCAGACTAGAACATAGTTCAACCAGAAAACAATTAGACCAACCACGAAGGAAAAGAAAAGTGATAGCCGAACATGGCTAGTAACCGAACATGGCCACGACAGAACATGGATCATGGCCGAACATCGTCGACAATCGTGGTGATAATCGAACATGGCTATTACCGAACATAGACCATCACCGAATATGAGACAACGCCGAACATACCAACGGATAAACTTGAACATGCCTCTAAGGAGTGATCACTATTATCCAAACAATAGAGCGACGACCCATTGCGTGCGACCAAGACGATGATCTAACGGGAAGACAACGTGTGCACGCAATAACGATGGCGTGTGAGTATAGCTATTACCCGGACAACAGGATGAGAGCATGTTCGGACCAAAGATGGAACTCAAGATATTTACCGAGTATGCCACGAAGATTAGTCTAAAAACCAACCTCATTTACTTCAGTTGGTACGCATTCATTGCTACTCACTCTCCCCTCTAAACACTTCTCGTTTGACTTGATCGTCGGAAACCTTCCCCGACCCAGGTTTTTTTGCAGAACACACCAACTTTTCGACCTTCCCCTTAAGCCTCCACCACACAGCCGCCAACCAACGCCGCTAGGCTATAGTCGGCGTCGCCCCTTTAATCACCGTGTCAAGCTTAAAAAAACTACTTGTATCTTGATATTTTCCCTTTTTCTAATAAACAGCACAGACATAATTTCATTCAACCTGCAGGTTCTTCAATTGCTAGAAATTGCTTCAGGAGAGGGCGGGAGCAGTCTACAAATCCTTCACTTCCGTTTCCTAGAGTCTTTTCTTTGTTATCTGAGGTGAGTAGACTAGATTTATCTAACATATATATACGCCCTTTCTTTATAGAGATTAAAGAAAACATAGAACTTACAGAGTTCTCCAATTTTACCCTTAAATAATTTGACAAAATTTATTGAGAGTTATTGAAGATTGTTCAGAATTCATTGAAGAGAGAGTAAACTTCATTTGAAATACGTCAAACGCTTAAAGACTTAATCAGCAGGCCTGACCAGAAGTTGATGCTGTGTGCTTATGGTGGAGATATCGATGGCTTGTTTTCGTGTCTATCCGAGGATCCTGATCTGTTGGAACGGATAGATAAAGTCCCATTTGTGGATACACCATTGCACATTTCTGCATCAGCGGGGAACACCCTCTTCGCTCTCGAGATGATGAGGCTTAAGCCATCCTTGGCTCAGAAGATGAACCCAGAAGGCTACAGTCCTCTGCATTTGGCTATCAAGAACAGTCAATTCGATACGATGCTCAGGCTTGTAGATGCGGATAATGATCTTGTCCGAGTGAAAGGCAAGGATGGGAAGACTCCGTTACACTCCACGGTGGAGAAGGGAACTTCGACCGCTGATCACATTGCTCGTCTTCTTGCAGCTTCTCCTAACTCCATCCTCGAGTTGACCGATAGGAAGGAGACCGCAGTTCATTTAGCCGTCAAAATCGATAGAGTTGATGCTTTGGAGGTTCTGTACGGATGGCTGGTGCGGGTCGGCAAGAAGAAAATCCTGACCTGGACGGATGACCAAGGCCGAAACTTATGGAGCATTGCTGAAGAAAGAAACAATTGTATGGTTATGGAATGGTTGGCGGAAACTTCGAGCTTGAGAAGACTGAGATGGACCCCTCGAGTGGTTGCCAGAATGTTCGATCATTTGGATCGTGAAAAGGATCTGTACAACTCCAAAGCCAGAGCAACATCGTTCTACGGCCTGATTAGTCTCGGGGACTACCTGAGGAGCAAAGTGTCCCCTAGGGAAGAAATGGCATTCCGTCTTCACACCGGGAAGCTTACCATATCGTCGGAGAATCGAGATGTGATCCTAGTTGTGATGGCTCTCATCGTCACAGCCACCTACCAGGCCATGCTGAGCCCACCTGGTGGCCTTTGGCAGGGCGATCCGAGGTTGCGTTTTCCCGACAACCGAACAAACAGTAGCTTGGCAACGGAAAGAGCACTGAGCTTGGTCGGCCAAACGGTCATGAGAACGTTCCCACGTTACGCGTTTTTCGCATTCAACACAGCGGCGTTTTGCTTGTCTATGTCTATAATTGTGCTCCTGCTCCCGCCGGGAATGGAGGTTGCTTTTCTGATACCGATGCTTTTGATCCCCTGCTACGTGATCTCATCCTATGCCATCGGTTACGTTTTCTTTCTGGTGTGGGTTTTCATGGGTGGCTTCATGGTTTATGCAATGCTTCCCAATCTGGTACAGCTCTGCTATCTTAAGCCGCTTTCAAAGGCCGAAAACCTCTTCTCTCCACGGAGTTGCACTGGTTACGAGGCCCCGTAGGTCACGAATGTCACATAGCCTGATTTGGCAAAAGAGTTCAGTACATCGATGTTTAAAACCTTACAATTGTTGTCTGAAACAGTTGAGTTGTCAGTTTGATCTCAAGGTGAAATGAGGACAAGTTTGGGAATGTGCAAAACAAAAGAGAGCTGGAACAGAGGACATGATTCATCTCTTGCCTTAAGGAAGGAAGGTTAACACTCGTAGTTCTAGTAAGAGACTGTTGGGGCATGGGAGTTGTACTCCCGGTATCTGCCAAGGTTCTTTGGAGACTGTACAACCCTACCCTACTAAAGGCTAATAATACTAATCCCCTTCTTTGGAGTTGTACTTCATTCTTGTACTCCCTCGATCCGGCCATTTATTTTGACATTTTTACAGTATTTAATCTATAATTTTTTTCACGAACGTTTAGATACTGACTAGACACCAATCAAGTTACAGAAAATTAAAATTACAGTAATTAATTGACATTTCAAATAATCTTAGAATAAAAACATTTGCCATCTAGACACTACTAACCATCCACATGACACAAACATTAGCCAGGCGTCAAACAATTCCACTTGTAAAAGGGAACAGGAAGCAATACGCCATAGACTTCTGGTAAGATCAGGAGTATTAATAAAGAGTCAAGGGTGTGATGAATATATTTTAACCTAGAGCGATCGTTGCTGACGAGTATACTCCCAGAGGGCGATCGCTCCACTGACGTGAACGTTAAGCGACCGGACGACACCTAATTGTGGAATCTCGATGCAAGCATCTAACATATGGATTACATCTGCTGGTATTCCTTCTTTCTCTCGTCCCAGGACCATGACCTGCAAAAACCAACAGTTTGTATATAGCTTGAGCTTTAAACAGAAAAGCAAGGGGCTGCAACAATGTGGAAGATGGATGACTTACCGTCTTTTTGGGATAGATAAACTTATCAAGAGGTATGCTGTTTGCCGTTTGCTCCAACCCCAGAATGGAAAAACCTTCTCTTTTCTTCCTCTCCAAGAAACGTTTCACGCTGTTCACCGGTACTTCTGTGATCGGAACCCACTTTTCTGCTGTTACACTGGAGGAAACAGAACAGTTCACTGTTTAAAAACACTTTCCAATAACACAAAAGGAGCTAGTTTCCAAAAGTTGCAAATTAACAGCTCTTTAAAATCCTCAATAACATTGTGGTTGCACACACATTACTGCCTAATGATTTTGCATTCTTTTCCAAATAGATTGTGCGGTGAATTTACTAGGCTTGCAAATGCTTTAATGTTTATCCAAAACTATAATATGACACTAAAGGGTGCAGATATTTATACTGAGGTACCTATACATGCATGACCATTGCGGAGAAGACGAGAGAGCTAATCACCTGCTTTCTGATCACAATTCATAACACACAGTTTTAAGATATACTCCTTCCGTCCTAGCAAATATGATACATTTGCATAAGCGTGAAAATTAAGAAATATTGACGACTTGATGATAAAAGTAACATTTTTTGAAGAGAAATTAAAAGTGATGAGGTATTTAAACTTATAAAAAAACTACCTAGAAATGAAACGTATCAGTTTTACTAAGACAATTCTAATAAAAAGGAAAATGTATCAAGTTTTTTTTTGAACGTAAGGAGTGTATCACTATTTATTGGCGAAATAAAATGATAAGTGTTATTAAATTGAATTTCAGCAGTATCCTATTTGTATTTGTATTTGAAACACACATACAATCACTTTCCATGTGCAAGGAGACTCGCTATTCATACTGGAGCGTGGACATAGACCAGAAAGATACACCACCAAAGACATATTAGTGACCATAACCTGATTAGTTGAAATTGTTTGTCATGTATGATATTTGCATCTGCCACAGCTAATCCTGATGCTCCAAAGACCTGAAAAAGAAACAAAGATGATAGTTTCGCATAACATCCGGGCTCTGAACTTGGAAAGTATTGTACAGCTTATAGTATGATGACATAACTAGTTTTGACATACCTCACATGTCCGTGCTAATCCAGCAAGGTTAGGTACACGATCAAGTAATGATGCTACAAGAATAAATGGCTGTCGCTTTCCTCTTATTTTTTCCATGGTCACATTCCTCGACTTAAGAAGCTGGTCAAGAAGATCATCTTCCTTTTCCATTTCTGTTATCAAACAAGACAATCAGAGCAACAGAGAACAGAAGACCAACTCAAGAGTTGCATACTTAACCTCCCCTTTTCCCGAGGGAGGCATCAGTGAATCTTAATTGTAATATACTCCCTCCGTCCCTGAAAAATTGTACACATTTCCTTTTTGGGCTGTCCCAGAAAATCACTTTCCTTAAAAGGAAACTTCTCACTCTCAAAGTTACTAAACTATCCTTACTTTATCTTTACTTTTTCTACCTCGTTTTTTGTGCACTCTCAACTAAGGGGCAATTAAGTAAACATATACAAACATCTTACATTCACCTTAATCTCCGTGTCCAAACAAGTCTACCAATCTTTCGGGGACGGAGGGAGTAATAAAATAGTCATTAGGAGCTCGTCAACAGTTGTTCTACATTCTACTTATTGAATTAAGCAATCCCCATCTTGATAACAAGGTCTGTCTACAACCATAAAGTACATCATATAACAATGTTGTACTTAGCAAGGAAAAAGAAATTTTTTCGACAACTGAACAACCCTTAGGTCTCATGTGGCCTATGCGGCTATGCCTAATTCAATGTACTTCCATTTCCTCACAAAAATTCTATCTCAAAATCTTCCTTGAAAAACTTAAGAGAAGTCTCCTTAATAATCCTGATCTAATTTACTATCTGTTAAGGCTCGAAGGTTAAAAGCTTTTTTCATACGAACATCTAACATTTACACTCCACAAAACAACCCCCCGCTATGTTTGAAATGAAGCAGATAAGTTTAGTACCGGTTAGAATACAGATCATATCATGCTTTAGACGAGCAACCATCAAAATAACCACAAGTACTAAAAAATAAAAAAGAACTTTTGTGTGTCACATAGACTCTCGGTTAGATCACAGTATGTATTATCTAAATAAGGTGGCATAAAAAAAACAAAACAAAACAAAACAAAACATCAGAAGCACTTCACATGATTTATATCTTACCCAGAAGCTGTTTATAAGTTTCTTTGTTCCCCAGGAAGGCACTGGAACATAGATTCTCCTTGTCATGTTTTGATAGAGTAACCTTTTTCTGGTAGTCAAGCGTTAACTCCTTGGAAGCATTAGAAAGTGACTTCTCTTTCGACAGAGAAGATGATTGTTCTCTGGAGGCATTACCAACATCAAAGCTCTCATTCTTGATTGTTACTGTATCTTTGGCCATTGAAGATCTGAGCCCTTCTCTAGCATCCTGTCACAGGGAGAGGAGGTCAAACACTAATCATGATGTACAAAAACAGTGATATGATGGTGGGTAACAAGAGGAAGTTTAAATCATAACCAATAACAAAATCTTACGTTCAGAAAACTGAGCACATGCTCCATGAGGGATGTTGGAACACATTCAAATTCGGTTTCCTGCACATGCAATGCGCTCGTGAAATACTAAACAAGAGGAAGATGCATTTATCAAGCAACAAGGAATAGGTTAAATATGAGACAACAATGTGATTGAATTTTTCAAATATAACCAAAATGCTTTCCTAAAGGTTAAAGCGACACCTTTTGATATAGTAAAAATCGGTTTTAGAGAGAGAAAAATAGGTCCGTCTTCTCGCAAATTCTGTGTATTTTTTGATTTTTAGACGAGATTTCGCCATTTTCAATGTAGGCATCTCTTCTCTACTTGTAAGTGCCGCCGCTTGGCTGTTTTGACCAATGAATTACATGGGGTGTGCTCTGCTCCCCCATTTAAAAAAAAACACCTCTCGATATGGCCCACGACATGGCGGTTCTCAATATAATAATTCTAGAGCATGCCAATTTCTGTCCTAAGAAATACTCCCTCCGTCCCAGCAAAGATAATACATTTGACTGGGCACGGAGATTAAGAAATGTTGTTGACTAGAGGGTAAAAATGTAAAGTAAGCATATAAGACAAAAGTACATTTTTTTAGTGGGAAGGGAGATGGAGGGTAATATGGTAAAGTTGGTATAAAAAGATTTCATTTTTAGGAAACGTATCAATTTTGCTGGGACGGCCCCAAAAGGATTATGTATCAATTTTGCTGGGATAGAGGGTAATATGGTAAAATTGGTATAAAAAGATTTCATTTTTAGGAAACGTATCAATTTTGCTGGGACGGCCCAAAAAGGAATATATATCAATTTTGCTGGGATAGAGGGAGCACTATGATTGCTACAAAGCACACCATAGCATATATTCACTTCTATATGATCAGGTATTAAACTTCTGACCAGCACCGTGCAACTTATCACATAAGAAACCAGTAAGAAAAAAACCTTTAAATCTACATTGTTGCATTCAACAGTAGAATGGCAGTTTAAAATTGACCACCAGCACAATTCCATTGAATCAGTCTGGTCGAAAAGAGGGGGAACTGAAAAAGAAACGAAAGCATTGGCTAAGAAGCACGGCTGATGATGAAGAGAAAGAATAGCGGTTGTATAGAAAAATGGAGTAAATAACCCCTTGGAGCAAGTATTTCTTTGTTACCATATAGAAATTTAGACGTATAAGAAATGGAGAAGAAAATTGAGGTAAAGAAAGATGTCACAGAAAAAAATTCTTCTAATATCCCAATAGTAGATATACTTCATGGTTTCAATTAGACATCACCCAAATGGTTGATATCTTAAGTAAACATTATCTAATACCAGGAATCATAGGTCACTGGAATTTAGATTTTTATAAGTTCGCACATGTCATTAAGCTATTTTTAGAGACTATGGTAGTGAAATACTAGCATTGAGATCTCCAAATGTCATCGGGGATCAAAATTCACATATATCACTATTTGGTACATGTCAAAGCAGTCAAAATAGCATCAAAATTTGGAAATGTCAGAGATACCCGGATTCATTAATAGAACGTTCTTTTCATTTTTTTATCAACAAAAACTTAGGATGTCTGAATTTAGTAAATATGCCTAAAACGCTTCTCATGGAGAAAGAAAGATCAACACAATTGGAGCTTTCTATGTTGTCAAATTCATTAAAAGCATTCAGTACCTTAAACCGTGCAACAAAAATTCCCGCAGGTGTAGCATAAACTACTGGATCATAGGCATCAAGGTACCCTTCCATTGATGATCTTAAGCTGAAAAAGTACCAGACGAGATATTAGAAAAGGGGAAACAGTATGAAACTGGGCTACAATGTCACTTGGAGCCATTAAAATGCAGGCAACTTAAAACACAATGCATGTTTAACAATTTCTTATCCATATAAATTTTTTATTAATTTATCATCTCAATGCCAGATCTGACATATCCGCCTAACAGATTTGCTGTGCAAGACTAATGGACTCGCAGTTGTCCCATGTAACATTCAAGAAAGACACACACCAGTCAACTTTACCGTGCACAATCAGAGTTTCCTTCCAAGTAAAACTTCAAATCATGAAAACACTTTTTTTCCAGTGGCACGACTGCAGAATTTCCAGAATCAAGGTTAGGGAAAAATCTTCTAAGTACTTGATGCACAAGGACCTGCAAAGTGAACTGATTGTTATCTTAGCGTAGAAGCAACATACAATGTAAAACCCATTCATCTCACAGAACTGACCTGGGTAAAACCTCTTAAGCTATGGTGATGTGAAGTCAAAAATGGAATGATCGGGGGAAATAATTCATCCAAGTGTCTAAACTTAACAGCATCTGGAGCATGCAGCATCACATTAGCAGCAATGAACACATATGAGGCAAGGGCCTGCAATTGAAATACCAGAAATGGCAAATATGTATGTGAGATGAGATGAGTAAAAAAAAAACTCAAACACCAACAACATCCATGCAGCATTACATTAGCAGAAATCACATACATGTAACTGATAGATAAGTGAAAGGGAACACACACCAACTACATTAACGCAGAATAACATCCTAAATTTTGTAAAAAGTACTAGTTTTCTTTCTGAGATGCAATTGAGCTGTGAAGGCTAAGAAGGAAGCAGTTGAGCTGTGAACCTTACATTACAACCATAAACCTTAAAATATAAGGCCAAACTTTGGTTTGTAGCATCACACAATAGCATAATCAAAATAACACCATCTCCACTAGCATTGCCACAAGCATCATCATAAAAGGAACAACAAACTTAGATTTAAAACAACATTTGAGTGTAGTTAACCACTCTAGCAAATAACATGAAAGTATGTTCTTTGGGACGGTGAATCTGAGTGTTTCATTTGATCCTTGTGACCTTATCCAAAATGGATGAGAAAAGCGAGCAATAGAAACACATTACAAAATGTTCTACTAACCTGAGGCCTCATGTCATAATCTCTCAAAATAGGAATTAATTGTCGCCCAACCTGCAAACATGAAAGACTCAACAAGTGTGATCACTTAATTCATCTTACCCATAGTACCAGTGTAAACAAAACTTCCTCCATCCCAGCAAAACTGATATGTTTTCTTTTTTTGGGTTGTCCCAGCAAAACTGATATGTTTTCCTTTTTGGGTTGTCCCAGCAAAACTGATACGTTTTCTTTTTAGGAAACATTTTCACACCACTACATTAATACCCATCTCCCATTCCACTCAAAAAAACTATCTTTGTCTAATATGTCTGATTTACTTTATTACTCTCAAGTTAACAATACAAATTAATTTCCGTGTCCAATCAAATGGAAATAAAAAAATGGAAATAAAAAAGTGGAGAAAGTGGGGTAAGATGAATATGTAAAAGAGGAGAGGGAGTGTTGGTAAGGGAAAGTGGGGTGATAAAGTAAATTGAGAAGGTAAAACCTAGCGGAAACATAACAATTATTTTGTGGTTTCCTAAAAGAAAAACATAACAATTATTCTGAGATGAAGGGAGTATATGCATTGAAGAGCAAAGATGGCTAGATTGCCACCGGGCCATGGATATCGTACATAATGAGACGGTATGAAATTTTGTTTCTCAATTTCACATCGAAATAGGTATGCATAGAGACTTGCACCTGCCAATCAACCCTCCTGCAAATATTTTTGCAGGAAGAGAAGTCCTCTAACAGTCTCCCTTCTAAATAAATTAAAATGCGAAATCTGACAAAAAATAAAACAAACCGCTTACCAGTAATGGAAACTTTAAGAAAATATTAATCCCAAAAGTTTCCAAGTACTGACGAACACCAGGCAGATTGCTTCTCTGTCAAAAAAAAAAACATTAAGATCAGGAAGAGGCGAATATTCGTCACATGGGGGTTCAAAGATTTAAAAGAGACTGCATTAGCATCCATATAGTTTTGTGATACTGTAACTCTGGGGCAAAGATAATAGGAGGTCAGTGGGTGTCTGGGACCCCTGACTCTACCCTAATCCAATTATCATTCTCCAAAAAGTATAATACAGTAAAATATTCTGTTACTCTTAACATTAAATGGTATCTATTTATCACTATCGGCAAACAAATTTACTTTTTACTTATATTAAAAGCAGTTTTGAAGTTTATGTCATTCATAATGAATATTAAAAATTTCTACCATCTTTTGGTAGACAAATATAGCTACGATGTTCATATATGTATATTCCAGGCAAACTGTTTCTCCACTATGGCAAATGCAATGAATGCAGATCGTCAATTAGTGTGTTTCATTACAAGGTTGACATTATGAGTTCACCTCATGTGAAAATGGCAAATACAACATAAACGGTCAACAAGTGGAGCATGAAAATATGGGAAACAACAATGAAAACATAACATTGAATATTACCCAACCATGCCCAACCTTTAGTTGATGACATTTCACATTGCTTGTGAGAAAAGTTGGACAGAACTATAGAATTTGAAAATGCAAGAGTCACTTACATAGAGAGCTATGTGCAATTTTTGTGTGACTTCCTCTACTATATCATCACCAACAAATGACGACAAAACACATATCATCTGCCAGGCACGCACTTTCCTCCTGTGGATCTATATGAAATGAAGAATGAAATCAAACACAGCTTCAATCCAATACAGAGTTAACAGGAGCAAAATAAATTCCCAACACAGAACAAACCCATCGAAATGGTCAATGTCTCCCAGGTTTTGGAGAAAACAATTTAAAGGAATGTTCAGATTATACGAACTATGGTATTCAAGATTTGGTCACGTCACATTTAGAAACATTCAGTGATTGTTTGGTAACTGTTGAGGTTAAAACCAAGTGGTGAAGTCAAGGGGAAAGTCTATCCATCAGCTAGAGAAGAACGCTACACTTTTTAAGGACTCGACTTGCTGCCAGCTTGCTATGGTATAACAAACTCCGCCTGCCCGAGTTCCTCGGGTTGCCGGTCCCAAGCCCGGATAAAGGAGGAGGGAGTGGTAGGTCGACAGCCAACTTAAAAAACTTGTCACATCTATGAGCATGAATGGAATGACAAGGTCCAAAAAGCAATTAAAGAAAAAAGAGATTGCTATAAAGAACTACCAAAATGCCAAAATGGAGAAGCTTTCACCAGATATAAGATAGCAAAAAATAAGGTGCGAAAAGCAGTAAGGGAAGCCCGCTCGGTAGTATATGAGGAGCTGAACAAAAAGCTGGGTACAAAGGAAGGGGAAAGAGATATATATAGACTGGCCAAGCTAAAAGAGCGAAAAACAAGAGATCTAAACCAAGTGAGGTGTATAAAGAATGAGGAGCACAGAGTGTTAGTTGCCGATAAAGATATTAAGGAAAGGTGGAGGA
The DNA here is from genome assembly GCA_024586325.1 of Stellera chamaejasme. Taxonomy (NCBI): domain Eukaryota; kingdom Viridiplantae; phylum Streptophyta; class Magnoliopsida; order Malvales; family Thymelaeaceae; genus Stellera; species Stellera chamaejasme. The sequence continues at coordinate 1,511,978 of CM044982.1, read as the reverse complement.
GTTATTTTGACAAACTAATGAACGGACCCCACCAAAAGTAGGGGATTTTGACACTCAGGAACCAAATAAAAATGTTAAATACACTAGAGGGATAAGAGTGTCAGAAGTTCGGAATGCCCTAAGAAAGATGATAGGGAAGACGGTAGGACCAGATGGTATCCCAATAGAAGATTGGAAATCTTTAGGAGAAAAGGGCATTCTATGGTTGACAAAGCTCTTTAACATTATCCTTAAGACTAAAAAGATGCCAGATGAGCGGAGGAAAAGTACTATCATCCCAATATATAAGAATAAAGGAGACTTTCAGGATTGCTCAAATTATAGGGTATCAAACTGATGAGTCACTCCATGAAGCTATGGGAGAGAGTGGTGGAGTACAGATTGAGATGCGATATAGATGTTAAAGAGAATCAATTTGGTTTTATGCCCGGGAGATCTACTATGGAGGCCATATACTCCATACGGAGATTGATGGAACGGTTTAGAGAGCAACATAGAGATCTCCACATGATTTTTATTGATTTGGAGAAGGCATACAATAGAGTCCCAAGAGAAGTTTTATGGCGGGTGCTTGAGAAGAAACATGTCTCAGTTAGGTATATCAATGTCATTAGAGACATGTATGACGGAGCAACTTCTTGTGTTAGAACCCCAGGAGTTTATACATAAGAGTTCCCGATCACCATCGGTTTGCACCAAGGTACGGCTCTAAACCCGACCTCTTCACGTTGGTGATGGATGAACTTACAAAGTCTACACAAGATGATGTCCCTTGGTGCATGCTTTTCGCAGATGACATAGTCTTGGTGGATAAAACCAGAGAAGGGGTAATCCAGAAATTAGAAAATTGGAGACATGCTTTAGAATCCAAAGGATTTAGAATAAGTAGAGCCAAAATGGAGTATATGGAGTGTAAGTTTAGCATCAGCGGGAGTGGAGAAGCCGGTAGGGTTGCATTAGAGGCTCGGGAGCTCCACAAATGCAACTTCTTTAAATACTTAGGTTCAATTATCCAAAAGTGGGGAAATATTGATGAGGATGTCAACCATCGAATAAAGGCAGGGTGGGCAAAATGTAGAAGGGTTACTAGGGTGTTGCTTGATAAAAAATATCCACTAGCGTTGAAAGGAAAATTTTATAGGACAGCTATAAGACTAGCCATGTTATATGGCACTGAATGTTGGGCAGCAGTAAAAACACAAGATATGAGCAAAATGAACGTCGCGGAGATGCGAATGCTTCGGTGGATGAGTGGACATACCTTGAGAGATAGAATGAGAAATGAGAATATTCGGGGCTTAGTGGGAGTAGCACCAATTGAAGATAAAATCAGAGAAGGCCGACTTAGATGATTTGAGCATGTACAAAGAAGACCTTTAGATGCGCCAGTGCGCAGAACTAATAGGTTAAGACTTATGAGACTTTAAATGAGGTAAGGGAAGGCCTAAACTTACATGGGTAAGCCTAGTTGAGAGAGATCTTAGGTTACTAGAACTTTCGGAAGACCTCGTAACAAATAGAGCGGAATGGAGACGCAGGATTCATGCAGCCGACCGGTTGATTGATTGATTGAAGGTGAGGCTTCCTCATATCCTATCATCTCTAATTTTTTATCCTTTTTATTTCTAGACTTCAGTAAATTTAAGGAAATGGAAGAATTTGTTACCGCACTAAACTTCTTATATAACTCCTTTCCAAGATCTTTATCATTTACCTGCATTGAAAAACAAAATCCATAATCAGCACAACCTGCACAACTGATCATTAAAGAACACTACTTCAAATTTAGACTGTTTTAATACAGATAAAGTGCACCCATGGTTCTATAACTTTAATTTTAATTATTGTACCACTAAGGTCCTGTTTTAACTTTTTGTACTAATAAAGTCTCGTTTTCAAGTTTTTTCTTCATCATGGTCCTTTTTACGATTATTTTAATATTTTACCCTTTCACAGAAATGGTACAATAACGAACATAAACTGAATTTTTCTTATTACACCATTTACACCCTCAAATTTTAAAATTCTACAAACAAACCCTCTAATCGCCGCCGGAAAGCCACGGGCCGCCGCCGGAAAACCTTTGCCGCGCGATTCGCCGCCCTGGGCTCGCGATCCGCGGCCTTGGCCGGGCGTTTCGCAGCCCTGGGCTCGCGATCTGCCGCTCTTGGCCGACGATTCTAGCGAAGACTATCGGCGGTCCGGCGAGATTTCTGGTGGTGGTGGATAGGAGGGTGGTGAGATAAAGTGGAGAGAAAATTTTTAGGGTAGAATTGTAAATATTTGTAAAAGTTATGGTAGAATTTTAGGATTTATAAAAATTGAGGGTAAAATTGAAAGTTTCGTTAAACGTTAGGGTGATTTTTATATTTTACAATTGTTTAAAATGGCAATATTTTAAAAGTTGAGGGCAAAAATGTCAAATAGGACCATGGATGAAGAAAAAACTTGAAAACGGGACTTTATTAGTACAAAAAGTTAAAACAGGACCCTAGTGGTACAATAATTAAAGTAACAGGACCATGGGTGCACTTTACCCGTATTAAAACTAAACAGCAGTTTCCTTGAAGTGGCCTGCACTTCAAAGACCAAGAGAAGCTACAGTGAAGTTGGCGTGCAAAAAAAAACAGAGAAGCTACAGTGAAGCACTAATTTTATTAACGCAGGATGCACTGAAGACTCACAAGTGGCACATTTGTCATTTACACACATATAGTGTTGCATCAATGTTATAAAATCTTTTAATCCTGAGAAAGCCTACACAACAAGCTCAGTCCTTGTGAAGGAAGTTACTTCCCTTGGTCACAAAAACAGAGAAAACCTATCCACCAAGCTAGGGCTGTCCATGTGTATGATATTTTTAAAGGTGTAATGTTTATGTGTTAACAAATAATTAGAGTCAATGTACGGATTTTTGTAGCAGGAAGTAGATCAGTATTGTATGGTGTTTAATGAAGGTTGCTTGTAAATGAAGTTTGTGTTTTTGTGGACCCATGTTTTGTGAGTTACATATCGACGAGTTACCTACAATTCTCCATTAATGTTATGCAACCAAAGGAATACATGAGGCGTAACCAGAAGTCTTGATGTTACAAGTCTGCCTATCATGATTAGTTGTTTTGTAGCACTATGTATTGTGTTAAAATATTGAAGTAGAGTATTACATCTAGATAAAGTGGAAAAATAGGAATTCATTTAGTTATATTGTTGTCTGCTAAGCCTTGTTGAGCCTGAACAAAAGCCATAGGTCATCTAAATGATGGAGATGGACCCTTAATATAGTTCCTGGGATAATGCTCCGATGCACGTTTTAGAGTAAAATTGCTTTAACCAAAGTCTACGTGCATAGGTGTTGGTTAAGCAAACTGTGTTTTTTAGTATTGTTGCAGCTCTAAGTTCATTTGGATGAGTGTTTCTTAGCTTGATGCTGGGGGTAATGGAATTCGGGTTCTAACCTACTATACTCCATTTTCTTTTCTAATACCATCAATATAAAGTTAACTGTTATTAAAAAAAAACAACACCCATTCCTCACTACAATAATAAACATATCTGTAGGAAGAAGGCTTTTAAATTATGCAGCTTTATGTTTTATGTAAATAATGCAATTTCAGTTATTTGGCACTATAAGTTTTAGCACTTCATAACATTTTCTTTGGTGCGTTTTCTCATTCAGGTGTGGTTTTTCCGACACCGTGTCTATTGTTGTTTACTCATCCTAAAGCTATCGAATTTTGCAACATTCATATTACAGCTATCTAAAGTATTGCTTACGCGTCTTGATGTGATAATTAGGCATCAGTGATGGACAATATCACAGCCTTCTACTGGATATAGAAGAACAATTGTGACAAGTCCAGCTTGGAAGAAGAAGAAGAAGAAGAAGAAGAATACCACAGAATCCATAAGATCTAGCAGAAACAATTTTCCTGATGCAAGACCAGCTTGGAATCTTTTTTGATCAACTGATGCTCTCGCCACTTGTGACAAGTCTGCTAACTTCTGAAAGAGCACAGCAACAGAGACACGAGCATACAACTCTGTGTTGATATATGCCTGATAGCAAGAATTCAAGTATCAAACCACGATCCATCATAATGCAAAAGGTTTATCAGATGAAATAACCAACATTATTAATGGGAATGGATAATAAATTGACAAGCTTGGTAGCTTACTTCAGTCAGCTCAGAATCTGGGCTTTTACCCAAAAATGATACTTCAATTCTTGAATCACGATTCTCAGCCAGCTCAGCTTCAAAATCCTCATCGAAGGCAACTGACAGAGATAACAGAGGTTTAATGTACAAGCTACATTGCACAATAAATCATGAACTATGAAGGAATAAGCTCACCAGAACCATAGAGTGTAAGTAACTTCAATTCTTTCAAATAGTATTTTAATGTCCAGGGATTTAGAAGCCACAGTCCTGTTAAATGCAGAGCCGCGAGACGAATTGTACGAGGACTTTTGGTGCCTTCCTCAATAAGTCTTCCCACAAACTGCAGAGATGATATAAAATGATCCATTTACAACTTAGTAACCAAAATCAACAGCATTACATGGAATATGAGATAATACAACTGCATACTAGTGAATGCATGATTTGTGCACCCATACACGTACACACAAATAATCAGAAAAAGACAGCTACAGAGACAAGTAGAACTTACCCACTTCAGAGGCCCAGGCTCATCACTGCTAACATGCATGTCCTCCTCACCAAACAAAGAAAGATGTAAGATAGAAGACAAAAGGGCCGCAATTGGTGCAACCCTTCGCTTGGAGCAGCTAACATGCAATATCCAAGAAGAACGAACCAACTTCCATATTATCTGCAAAGAAACACAGTACAGAACTTTACATTTCTAAACTGCTAAAACCTGCATGTGTATTCTAAAAATTTGTTCATTGTTTACAGCTGTCAAATCTGGTTTATCTAGCTTCCACCATTTCCTGGAAGAGAGGGATTTGTGATTTGCTCTGTATAGTGGTTAGATCTCTACACAATTGCATAAAAACCACATATATACAAAACTGCACCTCCTATGAGGATACAAATGTCAATTCTTTTTTTGATGCACAGAGACTACAACGTGGTACAGCCACCATTCTTTTAGGTACATAGAGTAACTATACGACACTCGATGTGGTGCCTTTTGCAAAAAGGAAAAATAAAAGTGACATAGTTCTCTGACAATAAGCACTGTACAGAAATTAACATATTTCTTAGTAGTTTTCCATCATAGAGATTTGCCCATCTTTTTTCTTCCATTTTCGTTTTTCTTTTGTCATAATAGTGTGCAAGCAGAGAATGAACTCAACCTCAGTGTCATAAGCTTCAGATGCAGTAGCAGCTGGATGAATTCTCCTTGAGGCAACTAACTCCAAGGCCATCCTCAAAGATCTCAGCATAGGTAAAACAGATACTTCTCCAGCATTCTCAAGACTGGCAAAGAAAGAGAAAAAGGCAGAGATCAGAATAAGTTCACGGTGACAGGAATCTCAATCCCAATAGTAAGATTATGTGAAAATTGATACATTCAACTGAATACTAAATGAAAAAGGACAATCAATAATTTAATCAGTGCAATGATAACTCATAGAACTGAGGCTTGTTCAAAGACTAGGTTATAAAGGATTATCTACTGAGAAAAACAGAAGTTCCACAGCTTCCTACCTTTCAGTGACTTCAGTCAGAATATGTCTAATAACTGCATCTGAGAAGAAAAAGCTGCCATCACCTACCTGAAGCCTATTTTGCTCAGAAGATAATAAAGATTCCAAGCAAAGCCACTGAAACAGCCAGAAACTGTGTGAATATTAAACTTTAAACCACAAGAATAAAGAGCATAACGACTATAAACAATGTGTGAATGCTAACATCATGTAGTATGATCGAAAGAGACGATCACCTTCCAATTTATTAAAACAGCACGTCTTGTCCTCACCATCACTCCAACTGAAAGAAGATCATTGACATTCTGAAGAAATGGAAGGACCAATGAATCCAACAATGGCTGTCCTTCTACTGCAATAGGTAACAGATTCTGAGCTCTCCTGATGAAATGAAGATCTTCAGGAGATAATAATGTCATGAGGGCTTTTAGAACCAGAACTAATGCTTCATACGCAGCAATGCGAACTTCTGCTTCAGTCTAAGGTGAAAAAATTCAGTAAAGGAGCAAGTTATGTGTAACCTACAAATTCAGAACTTCGAAAAAATATCAGAATAGATCCGATTAACTACCTCGGAGTTACAGGTCGTACATGAAACAGTTTTCTGAAAGAATCCCCACAAAAAACTGCGAACAGAATGTAGCAAACTGTCACAAGCGTACTGAGCATATCCCCTGGAGATACAAGCCACAACTTTTACAGAGACAATCTGTTGATTCCCAACAAAAGAAATCATGAGGGTGGTTCATAGAGTAGAAGCACAACAGCAAGCTACAAGATTAGCACAATGACGAGTCAACTGACAGACTAATACCGCGCTTCACCAGCATAGTTCCAGGAAACAATGCAGGCATCTAAAACATTAGCGCTTCTGAAAAAGAAGGGTGGGAAAAAAGAAGATGCAAATTGAAAGCATTTTGGACCATATGAAACTTAATAAAATTGGAGTTCACAACTAAAATAAATACTAAAAATGTGAAAATTTTCTGAAACAGATAGATGGAGAAGAGCTTATACAGCTTTTAACACAGAAGCTGTTGTGAAATTTGGCAACCGGCGTTGACTAGGGCCTCCAAGTCTTCCTCTCACAGAACTAGGCAGAACCACGCTCTTTAACTCAGGTTGTTCCGAAAATACGGAACAACATAAATAAGTGAAAGGCAATAGTTTCTCCTGCAGATAGACAAATTGCATATGTAGCAGTCACTAACAGAAAATTATGAACAAGATCACTGCAGGAAACTTCTATTGATTCAGCATGATGTCAGCATACCAATACTAATAACAAAGGTCCCGTGAATTTCTTGCAAATCGTAGAAGCTTCGACATGTGGGTGATCTATTCCTTCTATCAAATGAGCTTTTTTCTGCTTAGATCTGGAAACACATTTAACAGTTCCTTCCTTGAATTCCTCAATCTCGTGAATCAAGCATGAAATGAGGATCAGGAACTTTATAGGCATATGCTCTGATTGATTGTTTTGCTCAAAGATTGTAACACTGCAATTTTGAATGAACTGCACCAACCCACATAGTGTTAAAGCTCCTTGAATTAGATTGCTTTTTCAATTAAAACTAAAGAACACAACACCAAAAGTAAGATTGCCTACAGAAGTGGAGAGTAAACCGAACCTTTAATATTGGTGCTAGATTCTCTCTACCAACAAAAAAAAGTACTCTTGTCCATCTTTTTGCTTCAAGCTCCCAAGCATTCAGGTCTTCATCATCAAAACTTTGATCAAAACCATTATGGAATATAAAAATGCTTGGATATTGGCAGAGCTTTTCCAAAAATTGCATTTCTATTTCATCAGAATAAACAGTTTGGTCCTTATTGCTAGAAAGCCAGTCTCGTACTGCCATCCAAAGCTCACCTAGAAAACAAGAAAATGGAAACACACAAGACTAAAAGAGCCGGAAAATAAAGTAAGAAAAGGACAGAGAAAATATCAGAATGTGAGCATGTTGGAACTTCTCTGTATGGTCTCAGCATTCATCAACTCATAAGGAATCAAGAGACAGTAGGCAAGTAAAGCCAGTTTTTTGTTAAAAACAGGATATAGCATCAAGAACAGGAGGCAAAGTTCACTTAGTATTCCCTACTATACTAAACGAAACAAAAGCTTGGGATCAAGAGGTCACTCAGCATTCATATTGTTCCCAATATAAGAATAACTCCATAAATTCTAAAATCTGCATCTCACAGAACTAACTCTATGCCATCAAATTTTGTTTGGCACGCAAGGAACGTAAACAACTAATAACATTTATTCCTTTCTATTTTTTTCTTATTTTTCTTATTTTTTGTTTTTGGGAAAATGCTTTCAGTAATCTCAGACAAGGATACCTTCCTGTTAAAGGCTTTGCTGCATCCCGTATATCTGTTGCCATTAGCAGAAAAGCAAATGTTTTATTTAGGAGGCAATAACTTCTGATAATCAAGAACATATGAGTTTTCTATAACTGCATGCATCCTGTATACTTACCATGAACATTAGTTGGTAGCGCATAATATCATAATAGCCGACAGGACTACATAAGCCTTAGTAGACATTAAACATAATAAGTCATTTTTCATAGGGTACAATAATATTTTTTACGTACCTCCATTGTCAGTAAACTCTCGCGGTATAGCTGAAATAAAGTGCAAGACAGTCTCTAAAGAGACATCAGTTACATAGACTAAAGAGGCTACCGCTGTAAGCACATCCCCGCACACTGATGATTATAGAGAAGGTTTACAAAATTACTGAAACAGTAAATATATTGTTAACTAGAATATGTGAGTAATCAAATTGTCACCTCGAAGACGGTAACTAGGATTAAAATGTTGTTTGCTGCTCTCAATGACGTATCTTAGAACACCCAACAACTCTTCTTTGTCATTACAAAGACATTTATCAGCATAATATTGCTCCTGCAACTTATCATGAATAGCATCTTCGCAACATTTAGCTTCAACACCTCTGAGTTTTCCAGATCCAAGACCAACTGATGCAATACATTCCGCAAGACTCATCAATCCCGGTCTACTAAATGATCGCTTTTTAGTTAGCGCTGCTAAGCTCCATGAAAAGGCTATGCGTCTCCTGAGACCAGAAGCATGGATATACTAGTTTAGTCCGTAGTTCTTACTTCTTCTTTTTTCTATTTACAAAAGGTGTTATAAACAGAAGGAAAATGCAAGAGATATTTTTAATACCAACTGCTATACAAACGAATGCTACAACTCTTGAATAACTGAAGTACTCAGCATTTCAATGAATAGGCACAAGAATATGAGCACCCGACTTCAGTTGAGCCTTCATAAGATATGCAGCCTGGCATCTACAATTTCTAAAAAGTTAACACTTTCCTAAAAATTCTCCAGAAGAGAGATTTTTTTAAGAAAAAAGAAAACCAAAACCGAAAAAAAGCATTATGAAGCATTTAGACCAGAAGTTATCAAAACAATCAGCAATAGGGAATGGAAATATTTAGCATAAAGAATAGCCCATCAAAATGATAGAATAGCAGAGTGACACCTCAAATCAGATATACTTAAAAAAAACCAACATAATAAGAAAATTTAAAAAGAAAACAAAGACTAGGCACTGGTTGTTACAAGTTCATGAGGATGTTAAAACAGGGCAGCCATGTTAGAAGGCACATGCTTCACTAAAAACAACTGCTATAGTGAAAAAAATGTAAGAGCACTGGAAGGCACATTGTGGATGGTTGCAGCTAAACATGCAGATAAAAGTTCTGCTTCGGCAGCATGGTTAGAACCAAAACATTTCCATATTTTAGACAATTTATAGCTTAAATTTCCAACTGAAAGTAACTAGCATCCCCAAGCAGCAAAGTTTTGAATGACATGAACATAAGAGATGCAAAAGCAACTGACAGTGGTGAATGACCAAGTTTAAGCTCTCCACCAAACAAAATAATCCTGCACGTCTTGAAATGTCTGGTCATTCACATTAATCACATGGCCACAATATGTATACCTCATATCTAATCCACGTGCAAATTGATGGATAAAACTAACAGCACCCTCGATTGTTTTTGATGAATATACTTCTTTCACACCTGCAAGTAGTAAAAGTACCTAAACGGGTTCATGATGCATAAGATGAATGGTTGGGTGATAACTGATAAGTGGCCTTTCTTTTTCACCCAAAAACATGAAGTTTATATTAGAGGGAGAAAAATCAAATATACCAAATAGTGCATTCTAAAAGAGTACTTATGAGACTGCAAACTTACCAAAATCACTGTGGTGAACAGGATCATCAAGAGCATCCAGAAAAGGACCAAGAACAAAACTTTCAGGCATGGAGTTTGCACAGCATTCATATTGTTCCCAATCAATTCCAAGAAATGACTGCAAGATCATGCATCGAACTGCAGAAACATAAACGGAAAGTTTCACGGAAAAAACAAAAGGAACTAGATGGAATAAGCTTAAAATCACTTGGAATCTCTGATGCATGCAAATGATTGTAGTTAGCAGATTTATCAATATAGCAATAGGACCTAGAGGATTATCGTGAAAAAAGCCTCTTTTCCACAGAATTGATAGCCAACTAAGAGCTTCGTCCGTAATTTCTTTTTCATCCAGTTGAGCACCTCTACTAATAGCAGTCACAAAGTTATCATCGGAAACAGAAAACTGGAGCAACAAGGTTATCTGCAAGAACCAAAGAACTTTGTGTATAAGGTGAGACAAACTATGGGTTTAGAGATTGTTAATGATAAAACAAAATAAAGCGAAAGAAAATGAAAATAAATAGTCATCAAAACAAAGAAATTCAGTATATACCAAATCCAGTTTTCAAATGGACATGTCAAGATCTGAAAACCAAGGTGCCAATGCAAGCAAGGAATGGTTATTCAAATTTTACAACTCTTCTACCTTTGGTCAGTTGATAATTGATTTTACTCCAAGTGCTGGAAAATAAACCACTTTTTTCTAAAGCAATGATAATGCAGAGTGTTTGATGCGTAATAAGAGCAGGAGCTATTGACAGTTCACAAACTGGAATCGGATTGGAAGGTGGTGGTTACTCTTATTTTGTCCCTGACCGCTACTATCATCCTAGTAGCTGAGAGTTTGCAATGTTATTCCTTTTTCTCCTCCCTTTACAATTAACTACATTATTTGAGGCAAACACTCAGAGACTGGCTTGCTAGTAAAGATCTTAATTGGTGTCTTACATCACCTTCAACATTTATACAGCTCTGAACTGCTCCAAATCGTAGCACCATATCATAAGTGATCAAAGAAAAAAACAGTAACAGAGAGCAAGAACCTGTGGGCTCCAAGCAGCTTCTACAAGATGAGTACCATATTCCTCAAGCATTTCATAAAGAAGCAAGAATGCCTCCCACTGCTGCCTACTGTTTATAGCTAAGTCAGATACTTTGGAAACTCTTCCAACACCCAGAGACCTGGCTTCCTTCTCCGCCCAGAGATCCCGCTTTGATGTTCCATTTGAAACTGAATGTTTATCAGTTGTTTTGCTCTCTGAGAAATGAGATTCAAACTGGCTCATTCCTTCTATGCACAGTACTGTTTTCAATATATGCAATGATTGCTTCCTCACTAAGCCATCATTACTCATCTGAAATTAGATGAAACTAAATGGAATAAACTAAAATGAGGTAATTTTTCATTTATAGTAAATGGAAGAACCTTGGTGATTGTAGTGTCACTTACTAAGCCCTTTTTCATCTCATTCCAGAACTCTTTCACAGTTTTTATGTCAAAAACTTCTGGTTGATCACTGACCTCAGCATCCGTAGAAATTTCAGTAGAAGAAATGAAAGACATGTACAACGAAAGCAAACCATAAGCATCCCTCCTCTCAGAAGATCCAAGGGAGAAAAGGGTTCTGCAGCATGACCAGATCTTCATGAAAAAGGAATTTCTGGAAAAGTGAAAGTCATTGATGAGTAGAGAAATGGATATTTAACAGAAGTTGGAGAGAGTATCTTAAAAAATAAAAAAACACAAATAATCCATGTACCTTGAAAGCAAATGTGTCTTCCCATTAATTGGGACATTTATAGTGCTCTGAGAAGCAAAAATTTTTAAAATGATAGGAATCAGGAAACCAATTGTACAAGACCGCTGTTCTGAACTTTTCAGAAGCAAGTGTTCAGTCAAAATCCATAAATCCCAGAGAAGAGTTGCTACAAGTTCTTCTGCACTACAAGACCCTCCTTCATGAAACAAATCTCCAGATGATCCATTTCCGAGAGTACTTAAGGCGGCATCAAGTGTTGCACGTAAAAGAAAGCATGACAGTGATAGAGGTAGAGACTCTGATACATGTAGTTTGTAATCTTTATCCACATATGGATTGTTAATTGGGCCACAGTTTACAGGCATTTCTAATTGCAAGGTATCGGATTCTTTGTCTCCAACAGCCGCATCTGAAAAGGAAGCTGATCTTAGCAGAAATGGTATCAGATTTTCTTTCAGAAAATCCCAGGCATTTGTCTTTTCCACAACACCAAAGAACAAATCTGTAACCTATAGAGACATAAAGCATTAGAAGAAAGAACCGAGTGATAGGCTATGCAGGTTAAACTTTAAAAGAAATCATGAATTACATGCCACCATAAGCGTATTATACCTGGTTCAGAAATTCATGATCCAATTCATGCCCCATCTTCACAACTGGGAGGAAGCTTCTCCACATAAATGACCGCAATGCTGCATGGTTAGCCCCTGCAGAAAGTTACCTCAGTTGTCTGACAGTACTATGATACACCCAAGAACAATTGAAATCAAGTAAAATTTCCTTAACATGAGACTATCTGTTAGAGAAACATGCTCACTCATCACTGTGAGTGCAAGTATAAATTTACCGTTAGATGTGGAAAACAAAACAGACATTGAGGTCAGGAAATATTGGTAGAAATTATAACTCACCCACTTTATTGAGAAGGTGACAGACGGCCACAAGCATTCCTGTAATGCTTGAACATGATTCTGAATCCAACTTCTTGTCACCCTAACCATAACAATGCCACTCCCAGGAAAAATCAGGCAGAACCGAAAGCAATGAAACCCAATACTCAAAAATTTCAGGCAACAGAAAATATAATTACAGCCAAAAAATCCATAAATGAAATTGGAAAAGCCCAAATAAGTCACACATAAAAGAAGAAGAAACTGTTCCAAGTCACTCCATAGCCTTCCCTCCAAAAGAAAAAATCAAAATCAAGGTCAATGGGACGAGTTTCAGCGGTATATACCTCAACCAAATCGACCAGACGATCAAAGAGTGAAGCGAAAATAGTCGAGGGAGATATGCCGGTGGAAGCCAAAACGCAATCCAGCACTGGCGGAATAGCCGTCGGAGGAACAGTTCGAAAGCTCTCCGAGAGGGAAGATATGAGCGAAGCCAGTGAACTGTTCTCTGCTTCACTCATCTTCTGGGAGAAAAAATCTTCTATGCTCTCTTCCTTCTGCGACTCTTCTTCTTCACACAAGTTCAAAACTAACGGCTAGCTACGACAAACCCTGTGATTTCGGATAAACCCTAAATCATGGCACGCTCAACAACGTTTTTGCCCGCGCTAAAACGTTTTCACCCTCGAGGTTTGGTAAATCCTCTATTCATCCCCTTGGTTCTTGTAAACCTACACCGATGGGTACGTAGGGGTTGGGTGTTCAAAACTATACTAGTAGTTAATTTGTGTGTCGGTTTTGAGTTTACTTTATAAACCTCCATATACTCTAATCGGTTCACATGTAGCTATTAACAAACTTTTATATATATATATATATATATATATATTCATCTCTACTCAATGACTACTTTCTTTTATATTAAGGGACTTTTTTTATATTAGGAGGTTTTAAACCTTGGGGTGGGGGAAAATTGGATCACCGAATTGTTGAGGTGATTAACCACAAAAAATCACCACTTTAATCGCGTCGGTCAAACCTCAGGCCAAACTCACCCCTCTCCCAAAAACTCACCTCTGCCGCCCCACCCCCACTCCTCCGTCGCCTGGCTGACGTATGCTCTGGTTCTCACTCTTCAAAATAGGGACAACACTTCGCCGAAAATCATAGCCGTTGCTTCTGCGATTTTGTCTCTTCTAGGCTTCTCTTGCTTGGCTGCGTTCCCGCTCGTCCGCCATCTCCACCATAATTTTTTTGCAAGAATCCACCGAAATGCGAGTTCCGGTTAGAATCTCTTCACCATCCGGCCACGCCTCCATCATCCGATTCGACGGCGGGATTAAACCTGGGATCTTAGGTCGAAGCAGCAGGGGAAGGGAAGGTCGGAGGGCGGGAGCGGGTCCGTGATTCACTCGAGAGTTTCTCACATTCACATATGAGGTGAATTTCGGAGGTCCGATTTTCGGGCGTGAATCACCGAATTTGTGGAAGTGAATTCCAAAAAATTCACCTCCACAACACAAAGTTTGAAGCTCCCTATTATATTTGAAAACTCTTATGAATTTTTCATAAATGTTTAGACACCGAAAATTAAATATTTCACACGTGTATCATAATTTGAAATCTGAATTTTCTAAGCATATTTTTTCCTAATTTTTTAAAAATTATTTATTTTTATTAAAATTTGAGTCAAATATTGAACTTAAAACACTAAAATCAAATGGCTGAATCTTTTGAGTATGGGGGAGTAGAATACATATAAACTTCCCAATTTTTTTTAAACATTTAATTGAACACACAAATTTAAAAGTGTCGAAGACTTAAGGGTATCAAAGTAAAATTGTCATACAATATATAAGTTTTTTTGGTAAAAAATGAAAGTTAAAGGTTAAAAGGTAAAAGATATGTCAAAAAATTTATTTGAAAAGAAACGACCGAATCTTTTTAGAACAATTCAATATAAAATATGATTGAATCTTTTTGGAATATAAGATTATTAATTAAAATAAGATTAATCCAAAATAAATTCTATATGTTGTTATTTCATGTGTATAAATTACTATGTTTTTTCATGTGTATAAATTATTTGTTTCAAATTGACAGGTCACTGAGGAGTATGAATTATGATACATTAAAAAATCGTAAAGTAAGGTATTGCGTCACTTGCTAGTTGCTAGAGTGGATATTATTTTACTTATAGTAACCATCTCCAACCGGACGTGGCACTTAACGGGTAGTGGACGGACCGTGACCGTGACTGCGCGGAACTATTTCCTCTTGAATCAGATTCACCACACCGTTGAAGCAGGAGGTCGTCCCCTGGAAATGATGAGCCTTCTACTTTCTCAGCAATACCCTCTCCTTCTTCTCCTCATCCCACGTAAAAATGATCCACTACTCCCCCCCTCCGCTTATTTACGATTTTCTTAAGTTGGATTTGACCATTCTCAATTTGCCCCTTGTTTTCCAGTGTTGATCGGATTGGTGTGGGGTGATGGAGGTTTCTGTTCTGCGCCGTCGATAATGGAGAAGGACGAGAGCTCCAAGCCGCCGTACTGGAAAGTCACCAACCCCACTCTTTCCCCTTCTCATCTGAAAGGTCAGTGCTTTTCTTCTAAAAGGCCATAGCTTTGTGGTTAGTGGGAAAAGAAGTTGGGCATGTTTGTATATTTAAGATTTGAGAATAGGTTCTGAAAAAATCTCAGCTTGTTGCGTTTGAATTCCCCGATGATATGTTGATAGAGGAAGTAATGTATTCACTTGAAAACGGATTTGGGTTCTGCAGACTTGCCAGGCTTCACACGCAGTGTTTACAAAGCGGACCATGCGCTAATAACACCCGAGAGTCATGTATATAGCCCTTTAATTGATTGGTATATTCCACATAGTCAGCTGTTTGTTAGAATTTGTGTGAAGATGTATGGATTCGCCCATTCACAGGTCCAACGATGTGTTTCTTTTGACAGGGAAAACACTTTGGGAGCATACTTAATCACCCCAGCAATGGGATCACACTTTGTGATGTACCTTGCGAAAATGCAAGGTAACATCTCTCAAGTTGTCGGCGGACAATTAATCCTTCTTGAGCTATCTTTTCTTTACTCATTCTGGTCTGTTAATGCTAATATAAACCAACAGATGATCGAGACGCGGGTTAGCTGATAGATGATAATATCATTTCCTAATCCCCTTTCAATTTCACTAATCATCATCATCATCATCTCGTTTTCGGTAGTCTGTACCTCAGCTCATGTCTTGTGTAACCAGACCTTTTATTTCATTTTATCCTTTCCATTGTCACCAAAAAGTTCAAAAAATTGTGCTTAACTACAGAACAGCTCCTACTTACTCAGTATTAGTTTAGCACTTCTTATGTGAAACTCATCGCAACATAATGCAATGTAATCAACATTCCTATGCAACTTGTACACACATGCTGTTTTTTTTTGTAAAAAAAAAAAAAATCCATAACACCTTGTTGCTACCCAAGGATCTGGTTCACTGCACCATTAACGGGATGAAAGAACCAGGAAGAAAACCCCCACATGTTGAAAATTTAATCAAAGAAGTTGTTTCTTGCAGAAAATTCAAGGTCCGGGCTCCCTCCAAAAGATGTAGAAAGGTTTTTTTTTTTTTTTGCTAAGTTATTTTAGTGGTCCTTTTACCACTATTGTGAAGAGATTTGGCTTTAGTTGCTCTTGATGCCACTTTTTAATTAATCTGATTTGTTAATTTTTAGGTTTATATTTGTCGTTGATGGTGCTGCCACTCTTACAGATATCTCTGGAGATAGCAACACCTTAACGGTAAAGTGGGTCTGCCATAGTTTTTTACTTCATTCTGTTGCAGATGGGCGCATGCATATACATCAAATAACGCAAATCGGGTTTCATATTTTCCAGAAATTACACGATTATATAGCCAAATGGAATAGGCTGCGTCTAAAATCATCCCAAGGGCGGCTAATGTGGCTACTATGCTATTTCTTTGGAAAGCTCCTACTGATATGGGCACTTGACATGCTCACTTACTCCTAATGTAGGCCTTAGTTTTTGGAAAGTGAGAAAGTATGTTTTACCTTTGACTGAATTCTGAAATATTCCAAGAACTGGTTTCTTAATTTTTGTTGCAAGTTGCTGTGGTAGCATGTGATTATATTCATAAACATAGGAATGAAACTTTTTTCATGTTTGTGCCCATCTTTTAGTTTTTATACTATGCAGAAGGGGTGTTTGTGCTCCAAATAAGTTCCTAACCAAAGTGGAGATGTAATCCATTTCTTTCAGGTGGATTCATATGCTTATCTACCTCCAAATTTTACGCATTCACTTACTTGTAGCAGGTCTTCTTCACTTGTAGTATTTGAAAGAAGGTCCGTCACCAACCTCTCTTGACATTCTCTTTCGACTGTCAGATTAATACTTTGTTGACATGATTTGAGGCATTATTTACACATTTAATGTGCTCTTTGCCCTAGCAGGTATGCTTATCTGGACGATCATGTTACCGAGCCGATCATTGGTTTCACATATAAGCAGCCACTTCTTGATACTCCTGGAGAGGTAGTCTTTAGTGCTTTCTTTTCCTTTTGTTCGCCGTCATACTCTGCAGCTTGCCTTAGAGAAAACAACAGTGAAAAGAGATTATATCCAGTTTTTTCACAGTGATGAAATTCATTCATGTTTTTAGATCTTATACTCCATAATCACCAGAATGATATGAGGGGAGCCTGACTTGAGTTTCCTTTCATGTAATTGGAGCTGAAGTTATATAACATTTTTTGAGACTCGTTTAGGAATCTTTTTGCTTAGTGTACTTAAAGTTTGAATTCATGTCATTGTTGTGATGTACATTGTCGACAGGTTTTTCAACTTCGGAAGCTTCTTCCTCAATCTGTGCCTTATGACTTTAATATTCATGTAAGTTTCTGAACATTTTTTCGTTTCAGTTGTGTAATAGCAAGATTTTTAACTAAAAAAAAAGAAGGAACATTCGAATTCTTTAAATGCTTCTCTTTGTTTTTGGATTGAACCAAATTGTATATTGTCTTGTAGAAAGAGCATGTACGGATGTACTCTCATTCTAAAGTGATCATGATAATTTTTAACTCCAAAACTGAACCAATAACTAAGAAACAGAAAAGGAAGGCGCATGTTCACTGAAACTACCAAACACTTTAAGAGATGCAGAGAACCATTCATGTGGTTTAAGTTTGAAAAGTTTAAATTCAAAATCTTGAAAATCATGACAAACAAACAAACAAACAAACAGAAGCATGTTGTGATAAATTTTCTCTTTCAACATGCAGAGAATCTTTCTTGTCCTCTTAGTGTTGGCATTTTTTAAAACCACAATCCACAACTTTGCCTGTCGAGATGATCAAGGATTGAAAAATAAATGAACAAGCAAGAAGTATTTGAACTGAAATTGGTTAGAAGTTTATTAATATACTGTGAACAATTCATTTACTTTTGGTTTTTACTATCTTAAATGCAAAAATCTTGACTTTCGTCAAACAATCAAACAAATAGGAGTAAATGATAGTAAAAATGAAGAAATTACATTGAAACTGTAGAATATATTTGAATATGCAGAGAACCTTGATTGTCATGTGACTTGGAGATGAGTATGCTGTCGATGATGCCTTGAAGTCTATTTTAACCGGCAGACTTTGGAAAGGATACATAAAAGTACCCCTGAGACTTGGTTTTTTTTATTACCACTAATTATACCTTCTTCCAGAACTTTCAGAAGATGGGTGTGATTTTTATATCAAACTGGATCCTAGATATGCCTCCACTTGTTTGTAAATGCTATTGGCGATGCAAATTACTCTCAATGGACTGGTCCATTTTCTTACGGATATGGTTTCACTTTTAGTTCGTTTATGATGTTTGTTTTGGAACATGTGTGCAGATAATGGATTTTCAACCTGGTGAATTCCTTAATGTGAAGGTATGTATCATGCTCTTTCCGATTGAGGAAGATGATGGTACTTCTTCAGGTTCAGTGTCATTGGTCGTCTAACTGCTATTTCTATTCACTTTTCCTCATCTAAATTTGGTTGCTTTGTCAGGAGGTCCATTATAATCAGCATGGTCTATTGCTTTTAGAAGGGAGTGGCATTTATCGCTTGGGTGATAGCTGGTAAGAATTTCAGTTAAGAGTTGTAATCTCAAAAGAGTCCTGGACGTGGGTGTCTATTTAGGTAGGTGTTTTTCCACTTCTGCGTCCCGGACTCCTGCTTAAATAAAACTTGCTGCCTGTCCAGATAAAATGAAACATGACATTTGCTTTATCCATATTAGAACTTGTAGTAATTGTTTACTGGTTGACAGGTACCCAGTCCAGGCTGGAGATGTTATCTGGATGGCACCGTTTGTGCCGCAATGGTGAGTACACAGAGACCCATAACACCATTCTTTTGCCCTTTCAGATCTGAATCCCAGGATTCATTCTAACATGTTCTGGTAATGCTTAAAGGTATGCTGCTCTTGGAAAGACCAGGACTAGATACATGCTATACAAAGACGTGAACCGGAGTCCGCTGTAATCAGGTAGAGTACCGAGTGAAGTAAGTTATGTTGATTATTCAGAGATTGAAGTTGCCGTAAAGGCCAAGTTCATTGCAATTGAAGGTAGTTTGTTGTGCAACTTCCATATCTTATCATGGTTTCCCAGTTCATTGAAGGTTCTTTAAGCCCTGAACCTCTAAATCTCTCATGGCGGCTGCCATTCTCAATTGTTCTGTAGTTTCATTTCTCTAAAACCTTCACTATGGACTGACAAGTAAGAGACGTAGTACTCAATTACACAAGCAAGAAACGTAGTATACTTAATATCACTTTCTCTTTGCTTTCAACTTTTACATATTCATCTTACTTTATTTCATTTTTTTAATCTTTTGGGAACACAACATTCTTTTATAGGTTATTCACTCAACATTCTAAAAATAAAATCATAGATTAATTGTTAAAAAATGGGTGTTTCAATAATTTAATGATAGAGGAGGTAATTTGGCTATAGCTATTGTTAGAGTTCATCTGGATTCATACACCATCGGCTGTTTGGGTAAGGAATGTTCAAGACTCTTAAGAGAATATAGCCTGATTGTTTGGCCACAGAAGCCAGGGTTGAAGCGAGCATCAATGAAAAATTCAATTCAGGGGGGAAAAATTCAAAATTTGCTTTCCGTTTGTACGAATAGGAATTGCCGGGATTTTGTTTTCTCTTTTTTTTTTTTGTCATTTATCTCCCTCTTTTTTGTTTCCACTTTTCGTATTTTGCATTATGATACAGTTGCCCCCTATAAGAAAAAACTAGATTGCAATAGCTCTACATATTGTGGAAAACTTTTACAATTTTTGTTATTATATTAAACAACCATTTATTGTTGTAGCAAATTTAATGGAAGGAGTGACGAAAAAGAAAACAGAAACAAAATAATAAGTATATATCAGGCGGCTACAAAATCCTATAAGAGCTGGGAATCAAAAAGAAACAGAGAAGTGAAATCCAAATTCGAAGAGAAGAAGGATAAGAGCAGCAGCAACACTATATATATATATACATAAAGCTAGTAATTAATGATTTAAACGTGCATAATTAATGCTCATAAAATCTTCCAAAATTTCTCTCCATCGCCGTCGTCACTGGCAAACACAATGGCGGCGATGTTTCTCGGCGACTACCTCTGGCTCTTCATTCACTACTCTCCACTCATAATCTTCCTACTCCTCAGCTTCCTATTAATCTGGTGGCACCGCAAGCGCAACAGTACCAGCACACTGCCGCCTTCAGCTACTACTGAGCCACAACCGCCGTCATCACCGCTCAAGCCCATCGCCGGAGAAGTGGTTACCTACCATCATGAGATCACTTCTGGCAGCAGCGTCGTCGTCGAGTGTGCTATCTGTTTGGAGAAGTTGTACGAGGGCGAGGTTTGCAGGGTTCTGATCAAGTGCAACCATGTTTATCATAGGATGTGTATCGACAAGTGGTTGGAAGCGGATCCGAAGCACAACTGCCCGCTTTGCCGGGGATCAGTTCGCCGGTCGGATTCAACTCAGGAGGACGATGATCCTAATTACACCGATGATCGTTTCGTCTATATGGTTTAGCTTTCGGTGTCTGATCATATGTTTCTTTGAGTCCCTACTCTCCTGTATAATGAGTGGTTTTAAATAATTTGTCAACTTTTTAAAAAATATCTAACACTGCCAATTACTAGTTAATTACTAATGGATGACATGAAGTAGAGGATCTGTGAACAAGTGATTCTCACTCATTAGAACAACATACTCCCTACTTCCCAACAATTGTGATAGATTTGGCTGCACACTGAGACTAAAAAATATAGTTGAAAACTATAGAATAATACTCCCCCGGTAAAAGAGTGTATCAATTGTTTTGATAGTTTCACAATATTTAATCTATGATTTTTTCATAAATGTATAGATAATTGAAAATCAAAATTTTCATGTCTATCATAATTTGAAATGTAAATTTTCTAAATATATTTTTTCTGAATTGTTTTTCAATGTTTATCTTTATTAAAATTTGAGGGAAACATTGAACCTTGAAACAATAAAGTCTATCATAAATGTATAGATAATTGAAAATCAAAATTTTCATGTCTATCATAATTTGAAATGTAAATTTTCTAAATATATTTTTTCTGAATTTTTTTTCAATGTTTATCTTTATTAAAATTTGAGTAAAACATTGACGCTATAATTTTTGACGTACGGAGGGAATATAAGGTAAAATATGCATATAAGACCAAAGTAACTTTGTTTGATTTTCTTTCTTTTTTTCCATCAAAAGTCCTTTTAGTTTCTACTCTCACAAGTACGTTCTTCATATTTTCCATTGTGGCATCTATATTCAAGATTTCTTTTGTCTTCGAAAACTAAAAGAAACATTACATGTCTAAATTAATCCAATTGATTAAACTTATATTATTCAATGTCATTTCTCTATTTTAGTTTATTGCGATTGAAGATAAAATTTTGAAGCGGTCTCTTATAAGTCTCTCTTCTTTTTTTCGAACAGCTAGCACTTTTCAATACACAAAATAAACGAAAACAAGGGTTACATGAGCAAATGATTTACAAATGAGTGTCCCTTATGATTAGGGACAACAACGCAAAAACCAGCACAACCCTTGCCCTTAACACGCCAAACCTGAGACCAGCAAGACATCTACACCCAAATACAAGCAGCATCCCAACCAGCAAGAAAACACTACACATTCCAATTAACCGACACCCACCCCATCTGCAGCACTTATTAACGGGTCTTGCAGCCAATCACTCCAAGACAGAGAGAGCTTCCTTGTTCTGTTGATAATCCAGAGGTATGAGAGTACATGTATATCATTAAAGATTTCACCAGGTTTCCAAGGTAGATTTTGCATGACTGTCTTGTTCCGGGCTTTCCATAGGGACCATGCCATGACGTACACAATTGCTTGCCACACTGATAATTGTGCATTATGGATATGTATTTGGCTCTTATACACATGCTTTATCAAAGTTTTTACTAGTACTTAGTGTGGATGCGGGCGTTTTTGTAGGTTATCCATGTCGGGTGAGAAACATGCATAAAAACAAGACATTTTCGAGTAAAAAGACAGCTCAGAACAAAGTTGGGGGCAATTGTGCATAATCTGGAAAAGTTCAAGGACAACCAAGAAAGACGTAGGGAGCGACCCCGGTGGCAACCCCTCATTTATGGGGTGTGGTCGCTCCCCCTCGCCCAAGAGACCACCCAAGCCAACAGAATGGGAGCGACTCAGGGAGCGGCCCGTCACCTTAAGGGTGCGGTCGCTCCCTCACATTTTTCATAATTGGTCCCCTCCTCTTTTCTCTCGACCAAGAGGCACAAGTGACGAATGTTCTGCATTTTTTTGTTGTTCTCTCCTTCTTGAAGCTCCCTCATTGGCTCTATTTCATCTGGAACTCCAAAAGCCTCAAAAGTCTCCTTATCTCATTAATTGATTTTGGATTCTAGGGCTAGCAACATTGCTTTTGAGCAATTTTTGGAGGATTTGTAAGTAACTCTCATACATTACATACTTGTTCTAGTTCTTTGCTAGGGTTTTGGAATTCTTCTCTCCTCTCTCATTCTCTAGCATGAATTTGGGTTGATTTATGCAAGATTGAAGATTGCTACACCATTTCTAAGCTTCCTTTCATCTCTACTACTTTTATTTTGCATTTATGTTCATGAATTTTGTGAATTTCGTGAGTAGCATTATGACTACCAAGTGTTTGATGAAATGTTTGAGAGAGCATTTTGTTGAATGAACTTAGAGAAATAGTTTTATATTCTAGGGCTATTTGAGTAAGATAGTTTAGAATGTTAGGAGACTTTATTGGCCAATTTTAAAGCCTCCATGAGTGATGCAAGTGGAGAGACTCCTTTGGTCATTTATTGTGAGAATAGCTCAAACTTAGCAAGGTTGGGCTTGAATTAAAACCAACTCCTCTATCATGACATTTTCATTAATTTGACATATCATTCGATAACCTCAACCCTAAGCAACCTAGGGAGGCTTTTAGTCATTTATTTCCATCCAAGTTATTGTCATTGCATCCCCCACCTTAGAATTCAACTCACCTAGTTCACTTTGTTACTTGCCATTTAGAATAGTTTCATCTAGCATCTTACTTGGATCATTTCACTTCACCTATCAATTGAATCCAAATCATTTAAAACAAAAAACATCAAAAATATTGTATCTAGCTAAATTTCATCAATTGCACTACAATCTCTAGGGTTCGACCCCACCCACCCTACTACAAATTGCACACCTTGCACTTGGGAATAAGTTTTATAACTTGAATTGAGTATGTTTTGAATACATATAAAACACTCATCACACCTGAGCAGCTTTCGGCGGACCTTGATCCTTGGCACCTTTCCATAAGTCTCTCTTCTATATTTTAGTTCGCACGTAAAATTCTTTTGTTTTAGAGGCTATTTGGTTGGCTTAAGCAAGGCAACGAAATAGATAAATATATAAAGAATTTAATTGTATTTTATTCTCAAACATAGAGATATATATATATATATATAAGTAATAAATACAAAGAAAATCTCCATATATATGCAATAAAATTAACATAAAATGAACTTAGGCTAATGCCTTAAGCAATTGCTTAAGTCGGCTTAAACCAACCAAATGGGGCCTTATGATTGTAACATATGACTATTTTTCCTACCTTTTTGTATTTTATTTTTATTTTACTTTTTGGAGCTTGGAAATGTTTTTAATATATTTTCTTCTTTAAAATTCTTTGATATTACTCTTTTTTTAATAATAAATTCATGTTACTCTTTTTAGCTTTTCCAATTCAACCGTTTGATCAAATGTTTTTGTTACATTTTTCTACTCCTTTAAAAAAATTTATTCTTCCAATTAAGACTTACTTTTTTCATTTTTTCTGATTTTCTTTTTAATGCTTATAATTAGTCATTTCGTATTCTTTTTAATCAAATTACTAATATTTTTTATTCTTCAATTCAATCACTTTTTTTAATCATTGCCCTTTATTTTATAGGTAATTAGAGTTTATATGCTCAATTCTTTATATTATAGCTTTTTTACTTTGTTCGACTTTAAAATTCGACTTTAAAATTGAAATATTTAAGTTAGTATATTTCGAAATTAACTTGAACGTTGTTCTTAGTTACTTCTTCTAAGCATAAATTATCTCATTTATGCTTTATGAATGTTGTTCAAACAAGTTAGTATATTTATGTTTGATCAATATTGGACATTGTTAGTTATAGTTCTCTCTCTCTCTTTTTTTGTCAAATTAACCTATGTTATTATCTCCTTTATTTATTTATTTTTCATTTTTCTATGTTACACTTTGCAGTTGGCCACAAACATTTTCATTTAATATTTTTGTTATAAATTTATGTTACCCATTTTGTCCAATTTCAATTTTCATTTTTGAATTTGGCTTGAATATTCCATGTTACTTTTTTTTCATTTGGTAATCTCATTAACACTACACACATTTTTATTTCTCACTAATATATGTTAGATTTAGAATCTGCAAAAAGCATAGTGTTCCTCTATCAATCAATTAGCCTTTTTGATTTTCCCCGTACAATTAAGATTAGAGTAATCATTATTTTCTTTATTCATCGATCACAACGTAATTGTTGTCATTTTGGTAGCAACACTTGTTGCGGAAAGGGTAGCAACCAACACCATCCCTTACTAGCCCCAAAACACAGCCGCTATCAACAGATATACATTGTGAGATATTACAGCTATGGTACATAAGTAGCGTCTACGGTCGCAATATGACGTTAGTAGTTTTCTAAACCGCATTAAAGGCACTACCAAATAAGTCATCAGTAACGTGATAAATGTTGCGTACCAACCAGCTACCTACCAGGGATTTAGTAGCGGCCAGATTTGCAACACCTTATAAATCTCCACCAACACAATTTCCTCCCCATTTTTAAAACACTTGCGGCTCTCCTTCCCTAACAATTAGCTCACGGTGTCCATACTTTGGTGGTTCTTCTTTTATTCCCATTCTTTTCACTTGGAAAACATTTCAGAAGTAACAAAGAAAAGTTGTTTTGATTCAGGTAAAACAAATATGAAAACAAATGAAAGTATTTGGGATCAATATGTAAAACAAATGAAAGTATACAATTTCTATAAAAAATGTGTTGTTAGGAAAATAGATATGCTTTTAAATTTTACTACATATTTTTTCACATGTTCCTCATTTTCTTTCCTTTCATGACTCATCTTTCTCTCTTATTTTTATTCCATAAAAAAAGGGAGTATTTTTTTATTATAATGAAATCATGATAGAGCTACTATTTAATTAGGTTTTCCTATCTTGAGTATAATGTTATGTGTTGGCTACGAGACCAAGCGCAGCTCGCAAGCGCAGCATACTCAGTTCCTTGTTTCACTCAACAGATTTGATTTGGATGGCGACGCCAACGGAGGATTGCCAGGATCCAGCGAGCTATAAGCCAGGCGGTGGCGAAGCCGCCATCGACCGGATCACGTCGTTGCCGGATCACGTTCGCTTGCACATTCTGTCTTTTTTGTCGACGAAAAACGCCGTGAAGACGAGTGCTCTGTCCAAGGAATGGCAGTTCCTTTGGACCTCTGTCTCTACCATCGATTTCTCTATCAGAATACCTTCAACCCTTCCATCAAGACAAGAACCCTTCATCCTTTACGACGCCCACTCCCCTCAAATCATCGACAAAACCCTAACGCTCCACTCCTCCCCCAAGATCACCAAATTCGCCATCGCCGTCCCCCCCTTCCAAGACTCTACGAAATCTCGAATTGACGACTGGCTTCGCTTTGCCGTCAGCCGCCATGTTGAAGTACTCGAATTGTATTGCAGTTGGCTCAACAGGTTTAAATATATCCTGCCCTCCTTCTTGTTCAACAACCCTATTTTAACAGAATTAACCATCACGAACTGCCTCGTCCGCCTCCCGGCCTGCGTTCATTTGCCTTCCCTCAAGGCATTGTCTGTTCGTGGCGCCAAGTTTAGAGGCTGCTCAGTCAGTGACCTTCTCAACGGCTGTCCTTCGCTCGAGTATCTACGACTGACCCTCTACAGTACTGGAGGCGAGAACCTCATGCTATCTTCCTCAACCTTGAAAGAGTTATCCATAAGCGTTAGTACTAGCAGCTCCGTGTTGAAGGTCTACGCTCCTAAGCTCCAAACTTTGAGCGTATATGGAGATTTCTGTTCCCGCAATCACAGATTGATGGACGTGTCTTCTCTGGTGCACGTATCGCTCACTTTTAGCCGTTTCGCTTTCCCCTCACCGAGTGTCCCGGGGATAATTAGCATGTCCGAACTAACGAGTTTCAAGGAACTTCTTCAGAAGCTCGGAAAGGTTGAAAGCCTCACTCTTCGTACTTTTGGCACTGCCCATTCACAGGCAAGTATATATATAATCTCGAGTCTATATATTATTTTCTATCT
Organism: Stellera chamaejasme; assembly: GCA_024586325.1. Taxonomy (NCBI): domain Eukaryota; kingdom Viridiplantae; phylum Streptophyta; class Magnoliopsida; order Malvales; family Thymelaeaceae; genus Stellera; species Stellera chamaejasme. The sequence goes on along the minus strand of CM044982.1, from coordinate 1,485,401 downwards.
CTGTCATGCATATTTTGGTCTCCGATGGCCGGTTAAAATCTTATATATGGCAGATACAAAGTGACGACAACACCATTCTTGAAGAGGCCAGGGCGTTTTGGAGATCACAACAGAAAGAACTTTTCGCGTGCTTGCAATTCACAATGAAGCGGGTTGAGCTCATTGGCTTTGTCCCGAACAAGGTTGGTTGGGAATTCGTGGATCCACTGGTGGAGTTTCTCCTTAACAATGCACTTGTGCTTAAGAAGATGGTCGTCTGCTGGGATGATCGGACCGTGCACGAGGCTCCCAACTCAAAGCAAGCACGAGAGTTATGTATAGCAAAGCGACGGGTATTAGATTATAAAAAAGCATCACCAAAAGCAAGGGTTATCTTTCGGAGCACTAAGTAATTATTGTGAGGGCCAAAATTTTGTATAAGTACGTGTGTGTGTTTTTATAGCAGCTAGCTAGCTAGCTAGCTAATTGTGACTCGCCAATGCAGGAGGACGTGGGTTTATTTATTTAGTACTCCTATTTATTTATTTATTTATTTTGATGGGCCAGTGGCTTTTTCATTGCCCTTCTTCTTGATACATCATTGGACCCAAACTGGTTGTCTCTATACATTTTATGAAATCAACGAGACAATTAATATGGGTTGGTGGGAGTCCTAGCTAGATTGACGATGAAGAATTAACTTAATTTTCAGGTCAATCAAGTTATGCAATTTTGCTCTTGGTACGTATACTGTCTGGAAAGATTCATGAACAATTAATAAATCTGAAACAGAGGCTGAAAAAAGATCTAGGGATGGCAGTTTTTGAAAGATTACTTGCTCCATCAGTCCCCTCTTTAAAATGGATAAGTCATGTAATGATATGATTAATTTATTAGTGATAATTTTTCCTTCAATCATCTATCTGTTGGTTGTAGCAAAAACTTAAATTGGAAATTAATTATCTAACAGGATGCATGTCTTGAAGATATATCTATATATGATTGATGATTTCGGATTAGGGAGCACGCTTGTCGTTAATTTTAATTAATGGGATACATAAACTGGCAGATGCAAAATCATCATGTACAGTATGTTATATGAAAAGCTTTCCTGGTTATGTTATGAATCCTTTAGATACAGACATCACATATATCTAAAAATTATTAATCCTGTAAACCAAAGATAAGCCTAGCTACTATGGTACTGTGATGTGTGATTTGACCAAAAACATCACATATCAGACGATGACCATATCCATAGGTAAGCCCCTTTTCTCATTTGACTTGTTGATCTATCAAGCTAGCTGGGTCTTTTCAAATCCATTACTGCGATCAACTTCACCCTAATGTCTACCTGGCTTGGCTTGATATAGTATCTATTTGGTGCACCTATGCATGATTATCTATGCATGCAACGTTGGTTGTAATTCCAATACCACCTACGTACATAATTAACTGTCCAATTAATTAAGGATATATATATATATATACAGAACCACGGCGGATGCTGATGCTCTTTGATAGCTTAACATGATTTGTTGCACCGCCTTAATAAATATCAAGGCCTCATCTAACGTGAGAGGTGGGGAGGCTTGTCAACATCATCATCACCAATCCATGCACACGAATAGCTAACTTCTCATGCATGCATTCTTAAGCAAAAACTCCACCAACCGATCAATGATTTCCCATATCTCTCTCTTTGTTCACCCCAAAGACATTGATCTCCACTCTCTTCAAGTGATCTGCTTCAAGCAACTGAAAGTCGATGTAGTCTTCCCTAGCCTTCCTAGCATCAACAATGTCATCATCAACATCAACGCTCTTGGACGAAATTATCAAATGAATTAAAACAGCAGATTAATTAGTAGTTTTAGTTATTGTATTCTTTTGATGGTATATGAACAAAAACTTATCCGAACAAATGACAAAAAGTTGAAAAACAAAATAATACCTCCGTCCCCATAAAATTGGTGCGTTTTTTTAGCATTTAATCTATGATTTTATCTCTTTAACACTGTAATATGTAATATCATTTTTTTAAATGAAGATTATAGATTAACGTATCTAGTTATGAAATATATTTTTTTCAAAAAATTTTAATGATTTTTTTCTAGTAATAATTTAAATCTCTCACAACATCAAAAAAAGAAACGCACTAATTTTTTGGTGACGGAGGGAGTACTATATGTTAGTTGGGTTTTGGGTTGGGTAAATACTAATGGGTTAACTGTAGAAGACCAACGATTAGTGGGTATCCACGAAACAACGGTTATCCGCGGTACAAATATTCCTAAACCGTAACCGAAACCGCTAGGCTTGTAGTTAGTACTTACCACTCACTAGCCAATAACTGCGGTTAATAACCATGAATATATATATATATATATATATATATATATATATATATATATATATATATATATATATATATATATATATGCAACATAGGTTACGGTCATACGCGGTTTGCGGTTTTTATCAAAACCGTTTTCGGCCCTACCAGGCGTGGAGTACAAACTCTATCAGTCCATCTTCAAATCAAAATCCCATTTCATTTTCATACATCCTTCTTTCTCTTCTGCTCCCTTATGTACTCCATCAAAGATTTAGTTTTCCTCGTGGCATTAGTAAAAGTTTTCTTTGCTGCTTCATTGTCAATTTCCTTCCAACTTGTAGGTTTATTTTGCTTCTTTTTTGTTGTTGTGGCTTCTTCCATTAGCTTATTCACTGTGATAGATTTTCTTGTATGATCTGGTATCCTTCCAATTATTAGCTCACCTTTTCTGCCAGGCTACAATTAAATTAAGAACATGATGTTCTAACTTTAATTGAGTAATATAACGTTAAGGTTTGTTTGTAAAGGACATTTATTTGGTTAAAAACTCCTCATGGTAAGACCCATTACGTGCCCCTTTACCCTTCCTTTGTACGGGTCGGGGTAAGGGGGCACTGTACAAAGGAAGGGTAAGGAGGCACCTAATGGGTCTCACCATGGGGAGTTTTTAACCAAAATAAATTTCCTTTACAAACAATTTACTTAATTAGACTTGATTGAATTATTTTTTCTATTTTAGATTGTTTTTTTCCATATCACTTGCCATTAGGGGTGAGTTCGAGCCGAGCCGAGCCCGAGCCTAGCAGGTTCGAGCTCGAGCTCGTGAAATTCGGGCTCGGCTCGAGCTCGACTCGAGTTAGAACGAGCCCGAAAATTCGAGCTCGAGCTCGGCTCGAAGGTTCGTGAAGCTCGAGCTCGTTAGGCTCGAGAGCTCGTTAGGCTCGCGAGCTCGTTAAGGCTCGCGAACCTTACGAGCCGAACGTTTCGGGCTCGAGCTCGGCTCGTATATTATTCGAGCCTCGAAACCGGCTCGAGCTCGAGCTCGAGGCTTAGGGGTGTAATTCGGGTCAATCCGACGAATTTCGGGTCGGGTTGGCCCGAACCCGAAATTTTGAATTATCTATAGACAGAACCGAACCCAACCCATATACATGTTCGGGTCGGGTTGACCCATGTAACCCGAACTCCAACTTTTCCAAAATTAAAAAAAATAAATTTATTCAGGTCAACCCGAACCCAAAATTCTTATACCCTTGCATGCTGGACCAAAACCGACCCGAACTTTTTTTTTTCGGATCAAGTCAGGTTTAAGGTGGTAATCCGACCTTCATGGTTCCAGTTTTTTTTCTTAGAAGAAATTGACTTAGATTCATGGTTTTAAAATTTTGATTGTAATTCCTATCATTATAGAGAGGAAACTTGAGTTAAGGCTTAGTAAATGACCAATGTGGGACAAATAGTTAAAGCCTTAAGAATACCTCTTGGATAGAGAACTTTATTCAAATAAGTGTGGAGCCTCTTTATCTAAGCATCAAACATCAATGTGGGACATTGTGTGGTTCACTCTTTCTTATCTTGCTATCAGTTTTCATCCCACATTGTTGGTGAAAAGATAGACCTAAGGCTTGTCTTTATATATTTCTAAGGTTAGCTTCCACATCATTTGTCTTTCTTTCTTGGTCATGCCTTATATGCTCTCACCCTACATTGTTAGTTGATGAGAGAAATGCAAAGGTTGAGTCTTTTAATGGGTTAATACTCCCATGGTCCATACAAACTTCAAAGCTTGAAGCCTTGAAGTATGTAAAAAGTATGCCTTGTAATTTTAATCTTTATCCCACATTGATGGTAGATAAAAGAGGAGCAAGAGTTGAGTCTTTAATTTGCTCCTTTTATCCCACATTGGATGTCTACAAAGGCTTCATGCCCCTCAAGTATGTATAAAAACATGCATTCTGAGTCTCTACCTTAGTTAGCTAAAGAAATTATAGCAAGTAAAGAGTTAAAATGTCTTTATTTGCAAAGTATAAATAATTTTTTAATGGAAATTCGGGTTTCGGGTCGGGCTCGGGAATTTCGGGTTGAACCCGACCCAAACCCGAATTTGGGCTAAAAGTCGGGTTCGGGTCACCCAAGGGTGTTTTCACCCTCCACCCGACCCTAACCCGACAATTTCGGGTCGGTTTCGGGTTGCGGGTTACACTTACACCCCTATCGAGGCTCGTGAGGCTCGGCTCGTCGGGCTCGTTAAAGCTCGAGCTCGAGCGGAGCTCGGCTCGGCTCGATTTGTTACTCACCCCTACTTGCCATATAGATTTAAATTGTCCACGTAATAATCAATACAAGTTCTCCTTCAAGCTCTCTCTAGCTCTCTCAAAGTTTCCCTTAAGCTTCCGCAAAGCCTTCAAGGCATCGTAGGGTCAAGTCGAGGCTGACTTAGCACAAGGAGGTGTGTCTAAGTGCCGCACGGAGTAGCTGAAGAATCAGTCCGTGACAGTTGGTATCAGAGCGAAGGTTCGTGCGTGGGAAGACCAGCAAAGGCAAGGATGGCCGATGTGGTGCGCGATGAGGAGCTACCCTTCGAGATGGAGGAAAGCTCAAGGAGAGGAAGGTCCCGGGGTGCGTCCAAGAAGGTGATGGACGGCTTTGAGGCTAGGCTCATGACGGTGGAGACTCAGCAGAGGATCTCGAGGCCAAGGTGGAAGGACTCGAGGATGCGTTGCTGGGTGCGGTGAACCAAGTGGCCTCAACAGAAGCAGAGCAACGCAAGGCTGCGGATGAGGCTCTCACCCTAAGGGTCCTTGACCTTGAGAAGGAGAACAAGGCTCTTAGGGAAGAGCTTGCGGGCACGATTGCGAGGTTGGATCAGGAGGTGGCCCTCCTTAAGGCGGTGGTGGCTAGAGGCATTAACTCGACGGCATCTACCTCAACGCCGAGCCTTACACTACCACCCAGGATCGATGTGCCGAGGCCTAAGGCATACAAGGGCGCTAACGCCAAGGAAGTGGACAACTTCTTTTGGGGCATGGAGCAAGATTGGTGTTGCTGGCATCATGGAGGATGCCTCAAAGATCAACAATGCCACCTCTACCTTGAAGACATGGCACTAGTATGGTGGAGGCGGCGGCATGCGGAGATTGAGAAGGGGACTTGCTCAATCTCCACTTGGGAAGAATTCAAGAAGGAGCTCAAGCGGCAGTTCCGTCCGGATAATTCCGAGAATGAGGCAAGGGCGAAGCTAAGACATCTCTCTCACAAGGGTAGCATTCGAGAATACGTGAAGGAGTTCAACGAGCTACTCTTGGAGATCCCGGATTATCCCGAGAAGGAAGCATTCTTCACCTTCGTGGATGGCCTCCAAAACTGGGCCAAGTTGGAACTCAAAAGGCGCGGAGTAGAGGATCTTCCGACGGCCATGTCCGTAGCGGAATCTCTTATTGAGTTCCAAAGGATGGAGAAGCCCAAAACCAAGATCCCAACCAAGGTACAAGGTGGGGGAGCATCTGGTCAAGCGAAGGAGGCGCCCAAGGCAACAAGGAAGGAGGGAGGCAGCAATCCAAGGTGGAAGAAGGTGGACAATCGCGAGAAGAGACCACTCGAGTGCTACATTTGCAAAGGTGAGCATCTAGCTCGAGATTGCCCTCTTAAGAGTCATCTTTCATCTCTTGCCCAGGAGAAAGAGCAGGCTAGCACCAATGCCGGCATGGGTTCTCTCCAAGTCCTTAATTCTATTAAGGCCAAGGTTGAGAAGCCCACACCGGACCAAGGTGGTCGTCTCTTTGTCCAAGCCAAGGTTCATGGACAAGAGGTACGTGGCTTGGTGGACACCGGAGCATCGAACAACTTCCTAAGGCTGGAGGAAGCAAGGCGCCTTGGAATCAAGTATTCCGGAGAGCAAGGCTGGATGAAGGCTGTCAACTCCAATCCGAAGCCCATCTACGGCGTGGCCAGAGATGTGGAGGTCCAAATAGGTGAGTGGCGTGGCCTTGTGAACTTTTCGGTAGTTCCCATGGACGATCATGACATGGTGTTTGGCATGGAGTTCATGGACCGGGTTAAGGCAATCCCGATGCCTTTCGCCAACACCATGTGCATCTTGGAGAAGGATGAGGCACGCATGGTACCATTGACTCGCGGAGGACCAAAGCATGGAGCTACGCTTTCGGCCTTGCAAATCCACAAGGGCATCAAGAGAGGCGAGCCTACCTTCCTTGCGGCTATCAAGGAGGATACCGGGGAGATTGTCGTCGATGTGCCCACCGAGATCACTCTGTCTTGGAGGAGTTCCAAGACATTATGCCACCCGAGCTCGAAAAAGCTTCCACCTAAGAGAGAGTGGATCACGAGATTGAGCTGGTGCCGGGGCTAGACCACCAGTGCGGTACCCTACCGCATGTCTCCTCCGGAACTTGAAGAGTTGAGGAGACAAATTAAGGAATTGTTGGATGCGGGCTACATCCAACCATCAAAGGCTCCATACGGCGCACCGGTCTTGTTCCAGAGGAAGCACGATGGATCGCTTCGGTTGTGTATCGACTATCGCGCCTTGAACAAGATCACGGTAAAGAACAAGTATCCCATCCCGCTCATTGCAGACTTGTTCGACCAGCTTGGGGAAGCACGATGGTTCACCAAGTTGGACTTGCGCTCAGGCTACTACCAAGTCCGGATAGGCTGAAGGGGATGTGCCCAAGACGGCATGCATCACAAGGTATGGCTCTTACGAGTTCTTGGTCATGCCCTTTGGTCTTACGAATGCTCCCGCTACCTTCGCACCCTCATGAACAAGGTACTCCAGCCCTTCTTGGATAGATTTGTCGTAGTATACTTGGATGATATTGTGATCTACAAGAAGACCTACAAGATCATATTAAGCATCTACGGCAAGTCTTCCAAGTCTTGAGGGAGAATGAGCTTTATGTGAAGAAGGAAAAGTGTGCATTCGCCCAAGAAGAGGTGGCGTTCTTGGGGCACATTGTGGGACGAGGAAAGCTGAGGATGGATGAAGCCAAAGTCCGAGCCATTCAAGAATGGGAGCCGCCAAGGAAGGTGCCAGAGCTAAGATCCTTCCTTGGGCTGGTAAACTACTACCGGCGCTTCATCCAAGGATACTCCCACATAGCCGCACCTTTGACGGACATGCTTAAGAAGAACTGGCCATGGAGTTGGGATGAGAAGTGCCAAGAGGCGTTCATGGCACTTAAGCAAGCCGTGATGGAGGAGCCGGTGTTGGCCTTGCCAGACCACACCGAGACTTATGAGGTACACACGGATGCCTCAGACTTTGCTATTGGAGGAGTCCTAATGCAGGAAGGACATCCTATTGCTTACGAGAGTCGTAAGCTCAATGAAACCGAGAGGCGCTACACGGTCCAGGAGAAGGAGATGACGGCCGTGGTACATTGCTTACGAACTTGGAGGCATTACTTGTTGGGGTCCAAGTTCGTGGTCAAAACCGATAACGTCGCCACAAGTTATTTCAGACACGTAAGAAGCTCACTCCGAAGCAAGCAAGGTGGCAAGACTTCTTAGCCGAGTTCGACTATGTCTGGAGTACAAGCCGGGCAAGGCTAACTTGGTGGCGGATGCACTAAGTCGCAAGGCTGAGTTAGCTTCCATTACTCAGCCCGCCTTCTCTCTCTTGCGGCGGATCAAAGAGGGAATGGAGAAGGACCCTCAAGCCAAAAGTCTTGTGGAGTTGGCACTACAAGGGAGGACCCGACGGTTTTGGCTTGAGGATGGAGTAGTGCGCACCAAGGGAGGAGCTATCTTTGTGCCCAAATGGGACGGCTTGCGCAAGGAGATCATAAAGGAGTGCCATGACTCCTTGTGGGCGGGTCATCCAGGGGAAGGCGTACTTTGGCCTTGGTGGAACGAGCATATTATTGGCCAAGTATGCGTGACGACGTGGAGCTATATGTGAAGACTTGTCTTGTGTGCCGGCAAGACAAGACAGAACAATCCGTCCCGGAGGATTATTGCAGCCCCTACCCATTCGGAGAGACCATGGGAGAGTGTTTCCATGGACTTCATTGTTGGGTTGCCAAAGGTGGATGAGTGTGGCAACATCATGGTCGTAGTGGATAGATTCAGCAAGTATGGAGTCTTCATCCCCGTGCCTAAGAAGTTTTCAGCGAGAGGATGCGGCCAGACTTTTCTTCCGGCACGTGGTGAAGTATTGGGGCATCCTACGTCCATCGTAGCGATCGAGACACTCGGTTCACGAGCAAGTTTTGGGACAGAACTCTTCAAGATGTTGGGCACGGAGCTTAACTTCTCCACAAGCTTTCACCCACAATCGGATGGGCGAGACGAGAGAGGGTGAATGCCTTGCTTTGAGACGTACCTTAGGCACTTTGTGAGTGCCAATCAGCGAGATTGGGTGAAGTTCTTGGATATAGCCCAATTCTCCTACAATCTTCAAGAGTGAGTCCACTGGGGCTAGTCCATTCGAGTTGGCGGCGGGACAACAGCCTTTAGCTCCACACACTATGGCGGCGGCTTCTCCAGAAGGAGTCCCGGTGCCTTCATCTTTGCCCGAGGCTGGAAAGAGAAGTCCGAGATAGCCAAGGCATGCTTGGCCAAGGCGGCCAAGAAGATGAAGAAATGGGCGGATAACAAGCGAAGGCATGTGGAGTTCAATGAAGGAGACTTGGTCATGGTAAAGCTTCTTCCACATACCTTCCAAATTATGGCAAGGTGCACAAAGGCTTACTACGCAGTATGAGGCCCCTTTCCTATAGAGAAAAGAATAGGAAAGCTCGCTTACAGGTCACCTTGCCACCCCACTTGGAGCTCCACCCCGTTTTCCATGTGAGCTTTCTAAAGCCATACCATCCGGATCGAAGGATCAAAGCAATAATCATAATTTCATCCACAAATAAGTGTTCTTCCTTGTTTTGCCCTTCCTTCCCACTCAACTTCTTCGTTTTCCACTGAAAAATGCAGAAGCAAGCCTCCATTAAACAAAATCTTAAATCAACACCCCAACACACCACCAGAAGTTAGACATTAGTTACACATTGAAAAGTAAAAATCAGACGGAGCAGAAAAACACTGATACTAACTATATTTGTGAAATTTAAGTGAGAAAGAAGAAGAGGCAGAGTGTAACCCAGACCACTCCTCGGCAGCCACCATTTCAAGGCTGAAAGAGAGCAAAAATTGGCGAAACCAGCGCAAATCTGCCAAATTCTATCAAATCCGCCATCCTCCTCCCTTGAGGAATCCTCGTTCATCGGCCATGGAGAAACCAGCGCAAAGCCACCAAATTCATCTTCCAGACATTGAAGCGGTACATCAAGAAGCCATGGGAAACCACCCGCCCATGTGCGGACCTGAAATACATATCAGCTTTGATCAAAGCTACATGGTACCGTGTTCGTTGCCCCGCCACGGTGGTGGAGAAGGGCAATCATTCCCACCTCCAACCCAGAAATCGTCTTTGAGAGCAAATTCTTCAACTGTGGCCAACGCCGCAACAACCCGCCTATCCGCGTGACAATTCACGGTTGAAATGGTTTTCTGGCTTTTGGGCAAAAAAGGCAAAGGAAGTACTATTGAAATTATTACGTGGGACATCCAGTGTTAGGTGGCAAGTGACGAGGCGAAAAACAATCCATTATAGTTATAAAAAAAAATCAATTGATATCAATTTGATTTCAATATATCTATATTGATATCAATTTGACTTTCGATATCAATTTGTTCCACCATCCCAAAAGTAACGCAACAGTTGATTTTTTATATCAATTTGACTTCAATATATCTATATTATTTTTTATTGTCAAAAATATCAAAAAAATACATTCAAAAAGTTAAGACATCAAATTTTTAGTTGTATATAAAAGATTCAAATTTTTAATTTGAATTGGTAGATAAATAAAATCATAAATAAAATCCTGAAAATTCAGTATTGAATTACTTTTGGGATAGAAGGAATAATAAACAAAGTCTATTGAGGTTAAAAACTCTACCGTGGGTGGGATGGGATAGGATGATATATTGAAGTAAAACAAAAATTAGTAGCAGAAAGAATTCGTTAACTTTTTAATATATAGTACCTCTGTTCTTGTAAAAATAGTGTGCTTCTTTTTCAATTTATTTTTTGATAGATAAAATCGAATAATTTAGATGTAAAGTATGAATTAATGTGTGTTGTTTATAGGGATGTCAAAAGTTGACCCGACCCGAGCAACCCGCCCGAACCCAAATCGATGCAACCCGAGTTGCATAGAAAGTCAACCAACCGAACCCGACCTGATCTATACCCGACTCGTGTAAGTTGAAACCCGAGATAACCGAACCCGATATAACCCGAATCCAAAGGAACCCGAACCCGAAGGAACCTGAGAGGACTCGAAGAGATCCGAGCATACAAATATATTGAGGAATTATATCCAAGTTACAAGTACCAAAATTTTCATTTGACATATATGTCTTTTCCCTTATCTAAGTTTTCTTAAAATTGAATTATAAATATAGAATTCTTAATTCATAAACTTTAAACTATAAAACAACAAATGCATAGATATTAAAAAACATTTCATCTCATATCGTAAAGATCGGAAAGGTTGTTAGAAGTTCGGAATCTCAAACAAATAATGTTCACTTGTAAATCATTACATCATCTAGTGGAACAAAAAAAAGAAAACTCTAGAAAGTGTAGCTTCTAATTTCCAAAGCAAATACTATTAGTTCATTTCCAATTTTGTTAGAGTAATGTTAATTTCCAATTTTTTGGAGTAACGACCTTTTCCTAAATTGTTGGAGTTGTGACCAATTCAAAATTTGTTAAATTTGACTTGTGTCAAATTCTAAATTTGTCAGAGTAATATCCAATTTTTAATTTTATTGTAGTAATGATCAATTCCAATTATATTGCAGCAACTTCTAATTTCATTTTTTTGATGAAATGTCCAATTTCTAATTTTATTGCAGTAATGTCTAATCTGCAATTGGAGTAATGATCAATTCCAACTTTAGTAGAGTAATGTTAATTTCCATTTTTTTAGAGTAATGACCAATTCCTATTTTGCTGGAGATGTGGCCAATATTTAATTTTGTTGTAGCAATGTTGTACTCCAATTTCATTTTAATATTGAATAATTTTGCGATATAGATAATACTTGGTTTAATTACTTATGGTTTCATTTTTTTAATGTTGAATAGTTTTGAATCAACCAATTTTCTTTTAAGATTCACTTATTTGAGAAACTAGTTGTGGACCGAAAAATTTCAAAATATTTTTTCTTTTTGGAATAGGAATATAAATAATAAAATGTTGCATAAAGAAATTATTTCAAAGTCATTTAATGATATTTTCTAGAATTCAAAAGTTTAATTTTTTTAAAACCATATATATGCTCAATAAGCAATTTATAAACTAACCCGAAATTTGACCCCTTTTCGACCCATAGTAACTCGAAAATGAAATTTTCTCAATCTGATCTCAACACGAACCCGAACCCGAACGGACCTGACCCAACCCAACCCAACCCAAACCAAACCCAAAAATAAGAAAACCTGATCTCAACCCGAACCCGAATGACCTAACATGTACCTAACCCAACCCGAAAACAGATAAACCCAGTATCAAGCCGAACCCGAATAACCCGAGCCGAACCTGACCCAACCCGCCCGATTGACATCCATAGTTGTTTATAAATATATTTTTTGAATTTTTTTAATGAGTTACTTCGTGTAATAATTTGAATATCTTGTAACATAAAAAATAAATGTATCAATTTTTCAGGGACGGGGGAGTACAATATATATACATATGTTAAAATTACAAACACTAGTTTATCATTTGTATATAAACTATTTAAATTTTCTTATTTCTAAAAGTATTTGTGTATGGAAAAATAAAAAAATTCACCGATTAAATGTTGAAATCGAAATACATCATTTATTTTGGGAGGAATAGGGCATTAGAAAATATTCTATATCTAACTTTATTTTAAATTTATTCTTTGATGATTATTTTCTCTAATTTTAAAAACGTAAATTAAGTTTATTTTCGCAACGTCTTTTATTTCACCAAACACAACCTAAATCATTACTATCACTATTACTATTACTACTCTATTCAAATTACTATAACTATTTCTATTACTATTTCTATTACTACTAAATTCAAATATGGAAGTGTAACAAATGATGAATAGTGGCACAACCAATAGAGTTGTGTCACGTCATCAATTTGATTTCTTCAACTTTTTTTCATTTAAAGTATGTTTATTTTTACTATTTATAGGGGAAAAGTTTTTAATTTTAAAAATTGATGTGAAACAAAATACGGTTATGCCACGTCATCTATTGCATTTCTTCAATTTTTTTACTTTTAAATTGTTTTTATTTATTTATGCTATCTATAGGAAAAAGGTTGGTACTTTGAAAATTTTATGTGAAATTTGGTCTCAAAATTTTCAAGCGAAAAAGGCTAAAATGTGGATTTTTAATTATGGTAAAGATGTTTATCTACAATATTATATATGTTCTCATTTATTTCATGAAAGTAAACCAAAAACACTTGGTAGTTTAATTCGTTAATGAATACTCACCTCATCTATCTTATTTCTTCACTTTTTATTCTTCTTTTCGTTGCTTTAAAGTGTGTTCTTTGATGTTTTTTTAATGAAAAACAAGATGGAAACTTTGAAAATTGATACGAATTTGTAAGAAAATACAATTTTTTTGTGTATTGTTGATGAATAGTATCAACTCCATAGTTTTTTTTCTTTTTTATTTTTGTTTATTTGAGACAAACTCCATTTCATGGTTTTAACTATTTATTTTGAAAGTAGAGCATTGCCCCTTCAATTGTCAAAACGTCATTAAGTGTGGTGTCTTTTTTTCGTACAATGGGAAACTCCACTACAATTCCTTTTTTTACAGTGAATGCTTTTACTCAAAGCCAAAGGCAAAGGACTATGGAAATAGCCAATTCAGATATCAACCCCTATACAACCAAGAAAACCAGCTCTAAATGGAAGTGAACATAACAAAACTTACTAACCATACAGCTTAAGGTTGTATAGAAAATAAAACCTAGATTAAGTCCTAGAAATAAAATCTTAAATAAAGATAGAAGGCACGTCTTTTCGAAATGATATAAGTGGATGATAAACAGATCGAGTCCATATCGGACTATGATGAGTTCTTCATAGCTCATCATGGCTTTGAACAGGCATCCGTGAGCAGCATCTCTATGATACCCGACCACCGACCTCCCCCACGAAACTAGTTGCAAAAAGCAAGCTACCAACTTCCTGGACCTTGCATGAACACTTGGAAGAATGAATCTAGTCATAGAATTGGTCTCAAAATAAGATATCAAATACTCATATCGATGATGTACTTGAGTCAATTTGAATACACAGGAGGGAAGGGAAGACCCCGAACCCCCACCACCCGGCATCCGAGACCTCATTGCTCTAGGTAGGATGGGCTACCAATGTTGATCCCTGCCATCTCAACAACCCACCCAGCGACATCAAGCGACACCGGTTCCATCCTCAAGATCGCTATGGCTGCCAGACTGTTCTCCAACTCTTCCAACACTATTAGCATAATCGATTGCGCGCAGGGGAAGAGGAAGCCAAAATCGAAGGAGATTGAGGGGAAAATCTGGTATGGGAAGGAGAAGAAATTCGGGAAGGAGGCCGATTTTCTTAGGGAAGAAGGAAAAAAAACAAACTTCAAAGCCTGTACCAAACCCAAGGAGAGCAAGGAGAGATTACAAACCTACTCCAATATAATTTACAACTATTTAGAAAGTTGCACCTTGCCCCTAAAGTTTCAAATTGCATGTTATGATTTTTTTTTTCTTTCGAGCGTTGATGATTTTAATGAAAATTTAATAATGTATAAGGACTAATATTTATATTTATAAATCTATACATATACATAAAATTTTGGATGAATAATATTCATCTAATGAGATTGTGTCACCTCATCATAATTTATTTATTTTATTTATTTTTGCTTCAAATAGTTTAACAGACTAACTAACTCTTTTAAATTTATTTCTTACTATTATTTTGCGTATTGATCCCTAATGTTTTAAGACTTAATTTGGTAAAATGTAAAAATTCTCAAGCCTAATTTTTTTCATCATAATAATTATTTATTTTATCATTCGTTTCATGAAATTATACGGTTTCTTTTGCTTAATGTTACATCATTATTGAATTCTTATATAACATTGTAATTTACACCGCCACGAAGTGCGGACAATTAAAACTTGTCAGGGAACATTGATTGTCTAAAAAATATGGAATGGGATGAACTTTTCTTCCTGTCTAAATATGAGAAAACACAATACAAAGGGGAATGCTAGACAATATTCTTCCATTACAAAAATACCACTTCATCATTTTCTTGAACTCATTTATAATCAAAGATTAAATTGTCGAACAACTTACCTTTAATTCTTCATTATGAATGGGAAAATGTCATCAGTTACTTACTAAAAATGACAATTCATTTTTTTCTCTATTAATGTGGTAGAATGTGTGCTAATAGATGAATGGATAATAATTAAAAAAATCATGAAAATAAGATTGATATGACAATGTAAATAGATTTTTAGGGAGATTAAAGATGCAATCGTAGCAAAACTTACAAGTTTTTAATGAGAGGATATTTAAACAAGGCTTTATTATCAAATAGTTCCCTAAACTATGTTAACTCACACACTTTGGTCCTTGAACTGTAAAAAGTGTCAACTTATTCCCTCAACCATGTAAATTCAAGCACTTCGGTCCCCTGACTTGATAACTCGTTCAATGAGACTTTAACTTCGTTATATTTTTGACAAATGAAAGACCTATTTGTAAGAATTTAAAATATTTGATTGCAAATAGTTAAGTTCCAACTTTAAGGGGATGTAGTGGCGAGCCTTAAACTATTTCCTTGAATTTTTTTTATATACAAAATATGTTGGGATCAAGATGTGTTGAATCAAGTAAAATTTTGGGACCCGAAATTGGAGAGCTGTTAGATCAAGATATGTTGAATAAAATATTATAGATTCAACATATGTAAGATCTTCTAACAAAAAAAGTGTGTATTGTGATAGATGATATTTTTATTAGATCTGATAGGTTTAGAATCTTTGGGTATAGATTATAAAAATTTATGATTATAATAGGTATTTCTCCTTAGGTCAACTAACACTGATACGATCAAAGGGGTAAAGTGCTCAATGATGCATAGTTGATGGACTTAGCACGTTTTATAGTTGACCGCCTAAATGATTGACACTATTCTCTTACATTTGTGATATGTAACTGAAGGGTGACTTATAACTGTACAGCTCCCCCGCTCCAAGAGCCCAGACAGATTGCAAACCATGGTTGATAATAGGGGGGTTCAAACTTGAGGGGTGAAGAAAAAAAATTTCGGTGAGAAATCGAAATTTTCACGGTGAGAAATCGAAATAACCCAACCCACCTCTCAAACCAAAAAACCAAAATTTTCACTCTTTCACGGCGATGATAGACAACGGCTACCGCGAAGACTTGGTTTTGGGCGAAGCCCTCGAATTCGTTGACCACCATGGTGACTTCCGACGAGAAGCGACAGAGGAATTTTTGGAGATTGGACATGAAGTTTTCTTGGATTTCATGGGGAAGCAAGTCTCTGGCTACCGATCGAGCTAGCATGGCAGTGGCCGCGATGGAGGCCGCGGCGGAGAGGACTGTCCTGGCGACGGAGAGGACTGTCCTGGCGGTGACGAGTGGGGGTACGAAGGTCTACTGCCCCTCGGGAGCTCCCCACAGCCCTCCTCCCTGCCTGGCTGCTTCACTGGCCCACCGAAAATCAGGCAAGTAGGCAGGAGATGAGTGGTGGTGGTGGGGGGGAGCGTGCCGCCGTCGTGGCAAAAAATCAGGCGAGCACGTAGCAGACGAGTGGGGGTAGGAGGGAATCGTCGTCGGATCTGCTGTCGCCGAAAAATTCAGCGTGACTTTTGGGAACTCACTTCGGCAGTGAATCTCAAAGGTCCGAAAAAGCTGCAAATTCACGGTGATTTTCGAGGCTGAAGGTTTCAGATGATTCACCTCCATTTACACAGCTTTGAAGCCCCCTAATAATGAAGGTATCCTCCCTATAGTGAAGTGAATCTAATTGATAGGGAGGATCCGGTCACTTAACTCCAACTAGCGTTTCTTTTCTGAGCCAAAGAACAAATCTGGGACTTAACATGGCGTGCAAAATATTCCAAATATTTGAAATTTGGGTAGAGCAAATAGCATGATAAACAGTTGGGCCAGTCACGCTCAGCTCATTTGGAAAGATGAGGTTGTTCATGAGCCGCCTGTGCGGGGATTCTGTCTGTCCGCTCTAAAAGAATCCAACTTTCTCTCAATTTCTCCCAACTTTATACCACCTTATTTGTATACTTACCCTCTCATTTCATTTGGACAATTAAGCAAACAGTTGATCCGCAACGATGACTACAGGCGGCCAGCAGCGTCCACCGCCAGACGAGGGGCCGGAAGACGAAAGCAATAGCACTACCACCTGCGAAATCGGAAAAGCACCGTGGAGAAGGATTTGGGCTCTGTTGGGATGTGGCGATGAAGATTCCAGTGGCAGCAGCAAGCTCTGGCTCGCGAAAGAGGTTGTTGGTGGCAGTGGAAGTGGAAGAAGCAGGAGCGGCTCCACCAATCTCCGGTTTCTTATTCACCCCGATAACTGGTCAGTTTCATCTCAGCCTCTCCTTCGTTTCTGGTTTTAACGCTGCTGAACTGGAAAATTACACCACCGGTTCCTAACTTTTTTTTCCGTTGCAAAATTTGCACCAGCTTTTGAGTTCTTTCAAACTAGTCCCTCATCTTCTCATCCTACCTACTGAATTTATTTGCCCTACCTACTGAATTTATTTGCATCTCTATCTATGTTGAAGTTGGACGAATCACACGCAGGTGGTACGTTGCATGGACGTATTTCATCCTGGTATGGGCAGTCTATTCTTCCTTCTTCACTCCCCTGGAGTTCGGATTCTTCAGAGGACTTCCAGAACGTCTCTTTCTTCTCGACATCGCCGGTCAGATCGCCTTCCTCGCCGACATCGCTCTTCAGTTCAATCTCGCTTATCGCGATGCCCACACTTACCGCATCGTTTACAGCCGCAACCAAATCGCTCTTCGGTCTATTTCTACTTCCTCAAATTCTTTCTAATCTTTTTTGCCGGCCCTGTTTCTAATTGATCAAATTTGTTTTCTGATGTTCCAGGTACCTGAAGTCAAGATTTGGGGTTGATTTACTCGGCTGTCTTCCCTGGGATGCTATTTACAAGGTACATTAATTTCTTGGCATTGCATCATCAAATTCGATCCGTTTTGATATGATTCACTTGATTGGACAGGCTTGCGGGAGAAAAGAGGCAGTAAGGTACATGCTATGGATTCGATTAAGTCGGGCTCTGAGGGTTACAGAGTTCTTCGAGAAGCTGGAGAAGGAGATTCGAATCAATTACCTCTTTACGAGGATTGTGAAACTTCTTGTCGTTGAATATTATTGCACTCATACAGCTGCTTGCATCTTCTACTACCTAGCTACAACAGTCCCTCCATCCCATGAAGGTTACACATGGATGGGAAGTTTACAGATGGGTGACTTCCATTACTCAAATTTCAGAGACATTGATCTCTGGAAGCGCTATGTAACATCTCTGTATTTTGCTGTTGTCACCATGGCCACCGTTGGTAAGTGATTAATTTTTTAGCCAATGATCAAGATATGATGTTGGTGCTGCATATTTCAGTAGTTTGATTTAAAAGATGCTTGACAGTAATTGATAATCACATGCATATATGGTTTTATCCTCAGGATATGGAGAGATACATGCAGTGAACGTGAGGGAAATGATATTTGTCATGATTTATGTCTCATTTGATATGATTCTGGGTGCCTATCTGCTTGGTAACATGACTGCATTGATAGTAAAAGGATCCAAGACAGAAAGGTTTAGGGATAAAATGACTGAGGTGCTCAAATACGTGAACAGAAATAATCTCGGAAAGCAGATATGTAATGAGGTTAAAGGTCACCTACGATTACAGTATGAACGCAGCTGTAATGAGGCAGCTGTTCTTCAGGACATTCCAGCCTCCATCCGCACAAAGGTGCTTGCCTTCTACCTAATTCTGTAAGTCTGAGAATAAAACTAATAGTTTCTTTTGTACAGATCTCTCAAAAGTTATATGAGCCATTCATTAAAGAAGCTTCTCTCTTCAAGGGTTGCTCTTCTGGGTTCATTAAGCAGATTGTAAGTTTTTTCTCAAATTTGTTAAATAGATTTCTAGACTGTAGCTTATTTGTTTATTTTCAGGCAGTTAGAGTGCATGAGGAATTTTTTCTCCCTGGGGAGGTGATAATAGAGGAAGGGAAGATAGCTGATCAGCTCTACATCGTTTGTCATGGTGAGCTGGTAAATCTTCTTCTGCTCATGAACAAGGGAAGATATATAGTAGCTTGCTTTCTCCTATCTACCTAGTACTTAAGGAAAAACAAATTTAATGATACTCTTCAGGAAGAAGTGGCAAGGGGCAAGGATGATGAATCAGAAGACATAGTTGTGAATCTCCAAATGTACAGCATTTTTGGGGAATTATCATTTCTATGCAACATTCCGCAGCCTTATGCAGTACGAGTCCGAGAATTGTCCCAAGTGCTGCGACTTGATAAACAATCATGGACTGAAATCCTTGAGGTTTATTTTTTCGATGGGACGATTATCCTAGACAACCTCCTTGAGGTAAAAATTATGTCAAATGCAGCACTTCATATTCATAGAGTTTCTGAAAGGGCAATTGGAAATATCCTTACAGAATATAGATAAGACAGTACTTTGTTAACAATTTCTTAAGATTGTATTAATTGCAGGGAAAAGACCCAGAACTGCAGAACATGATATTGGCTTCAGATGTTACCTTGTACATAGGAAAACATGAATCAGAATTAGCTTTGAAGCTGAATGCTGCTACCTATGATGGAAATTTGCACCAAGTAAAGCGTTTAATTGGAGCCGGAGCTGACCCCAAGAAGACTGATTATGATGGAAGATCACCACTGGTATCATCTCTTGGTTGCTAAAATAAGCTTCTTTAGTAAAAAATTTAAAAGACCAAGGTTACATGATATATAAGTAAAATTTAAGATGATTTTTCAATATTACTCGTACCTTTTGTAAAGCATGTATAGAAGGAAAGGAAAGGAAATGAGGATTTGTCATGAGAGGTATGATAGGGAGAGAGAAAACCGAAGTAGAAATGACAAATGAGTCGTATTGAATGAACAAAAAAATTTAGGGTAATAGGGCCATTAATACTGGAAGGAAGGAGTACATATCATTATCGGTGCATGCTTTAGTATGAATTACTTACAAATTAATTCACAAATATATATGATATGAATCTATGTGCAGCATATTGCTGCATGCAAAGGATATGAAGAAGTAACTGTTTTTCTTATCGAACAAGGCCTGGACACAAATGCAGTCGGTAAGTTTCTTATTTAGAGCATTGCTGTGTACTTGATTAGGAAATTAGTTCCGTTTAGTATCATGATTATCATGATTCTTTTTCTCATTACAGACAAGTTTGGTAATACCCCATTGCTTGAAGCTGTTAAGAACAGGCGTGATCAAGTTGCTTTGCTCCTTGTTAATGCCGGCGCATCACTGCTGATTGATAACGAAGGTGTTTTCCTTTGCACAACTGTGGCAAGGAAGGAAGTGGGTCTTCTCAGAAGGCTGCTGGATGCTGGTGCAAATCCAAATGCTAAAGATTACGATTTTAGAACACCCCTTCATGTAGCTGCTTCAGAAGGATCAAATGTAGCTGTCAGATTGCTACTGGACTCAGGAGGCAGCATCTTCTCAAAGGATAGGTAAGATAACTCATATATATTAGGATGTTCATGCTGATCTGCTATATTGACATCAGCTTCTTGTTCTGGTCTTTGTTTCACACATTGAAGTTATATATAACTATCATCATATCTATCTGTAGATGGGGACACACTCCACTTGATGAAGCTCGAATTGGTGGAAACAAAGATTTGATTAAACTGCTAGAAGCTGCAAGATCTTCCCAGATTTCTGAGTTCTCCTGTTCATCTCAACAGACTGGAGGTAAAATTTGTCAATTTCTACTTTGAGAATTATATTATTCTCTTATTACTATAACAAGATCAGTAGTGTCTTATGACAGATGAGGCACGCAGAAAGAAATGCACGGTCTTCCCATTCCACCCATGGATTGAAGAGAAGAGAAGGCAAGGAGTTGTAGAGTGGGTACCAGAAACCATGGATGAACTTATCAAGACAGCAGTAGAGCGGTTGAAATGTCCAAATGTTGAGTACAGTATTCTGTCTGAAGATGGGGCAAAAATTATGGACGTCGATATGATTGATAGTGGTCAGAAGCTTTTCCTGGTAGCTGAAACCTAGCAATTCAGGTAAAAAGATCCCACTTTTGGGGGAGTTTGGAGTACCCTCCTCCTGGCAGGGGAAGAGCTAAATTCATTTTCAAGGAACTACTATGTTGGGCGCTAAAAGAAAATTATAAAGTCGCAAGGCTACAGCTTTTACTCCCATACAGGGCTATTATGGTCATGTTTCCAGCTTGGTTGTAGCATTAGCTTATTTGTTATCTATTTGGGGATGAAAATGGCATTTTAAGATACCGTAGGTGCCTTTGGATGCACTCATGCTTGTATATTTTAGTTATACGATTTAACATATGCATATAGCAGAATGAAAATGAACCAGCATCTTTTTGGCATTTAGAGTGTTGCTGACTTAACACTTGGGTTTCGTCATAACAAAGCTTGTCCTGATACAATTCATTAACACTGTTAATAGATTTATTAAAATTAACACAATAAATTGGTATATAATGGAGGATACAAATGACCGAGAAAGACTAGGCATGTATCTTGATTAAACGAACATACTTGAATAGAACCTTCCACATTTCTTGCGCAGGAAAGTGTCATTTGGCAATCTACTTTCTTGTAATAATAATAGGAAAAACATCGGAAGCTCTATAACGTTTTCACTTTTGTCAGATCAGTACTCAAAGTCATCTACCTGTCAAAAGAATTCCTGTAAGTAGTCTGAGCTTATTACCCTGTTTGTTCTGGAACGTTGAGTCGCGCTAAGATCAGGGATGAGGTGTATATATGCAATGCAAAGGACGACAAAGTTGAGGTAATTACAATGAGAAAAAAATGTTGGACCGTTTTGGGATCGGGCAATTGAACCCGACGTGAATCGAACACGCAACCTTCTGATCTGGAGTCAGACGCGCTACCATTGCGCCACGGATCCTCTGGTGTTATACCAATCATTTTAATTAATAGAAACGCGCATTATGTGGCGACAGACCACAGACGAATACAGACCCATTTACCTAATAGTTGCTGCTAACAAGCTTAGTCAACTAATCAATAATTACCTAATGATTATTGCTGCTAAAGCAACTAAGTAACTAACCAAGTACAGACCCTATAAATTAGAGGCAAATAATTGCATGCTGATAAAGAGATCAAAATGACAAAAGAAGAGCTACCAAGCTACTCCTAATTAGGAGGAGGGTTAAGAAGTTGGTGGGTCCAAGTTCTGTTTTGAGGCTTAATTTGCATGATAAAGTCCTCGAAAACATGAAGCGCAATCCTACCTGACATCACTTGCGGGTGGCTAATATATAGGAGGAGATCATTCGAGATGAATGAGTCGCGAATTACCCTCGTCTTTTATTGTTTTGAATCCCCCCCCCCCCTTTATGAGCACAAACAGTACGTTAAGACATACAAGTGTTGTTGCATTGACACATGATGTAACCACAAAAATGTTACTCGTACAACATTAAAGAACATCATCACTAGGAAAACTAAAGCAACGAACACCAACATGGGAAATTGGAAGAAAGCAAAAAGTAGAGTTCTTTTTCCTTGAGAGCAAACAGATGTCATCAAGAAAAACACCGTCTGGTTCCAGAACACCAACAACCCACCTTCTTCAAAACCCTACCAATCCCGTGAAGAACAAAGTGAAATTCATCAAATTAGGTTAAGATTCTTAGCAAACATAACCAATTAAGATGAACTTTACTGAGCTATATGGAATTCATTCACCCTGAGGACAGTCTGGCGCAGAAGAAGGCTTAGAAAAGAAAATGGCACTTGGATGGCATTAACAGTTATATGGAAAGATCACTTACTTAAGATGCGTACATTTATAACATCCGTAAAACACATGACCTAGCAGGGGGCGAACATGAAAGGGCTATATCTCATAGACGAATATTACTCGCAAGGGGAGCCAGGTATTACAAACTCATAAAATATCGCGGCCAAACCTGCTCCAACTTCCTGTTTTCATGGCTTGTGGATTTTGAATCCGAATACTCTGGGTACATAACTTTGTGCAGCCTTCTGCGGCTTCAAGTGCCCGTACGTCATCAGGAACAAGTGTGGAAATGTAGTCCCAAAATACGCTCCATCGATATCTAGAGTAAGTTATGGCAACTTGGAGCACATATTGCAGACATCACTGCTAGAAAAGAGAGGTCCCAGAATGTGATGAGAATACTCCACTTGTCTAAAATGCATATGCTAGAGAGAGAAAGAGAATGGATGCATGAGGCAGCCAATATTCTCCTCAAGAAAATCTGGATTAAGATAATGTTGGCAGACTCCTGGCGACGAAGTAAACAGTTACTTGCATGTCACTGCAGCTGAAATAATTTTAGTCTCATCTAGATGGTTTGCGTATTTTATACAACACCTTCAAATTAACAAGATGTTGCCAAAACAAAATCTGGAGTCCCAAGGCAATGAACAAATGCAAGCATCAGCTCCATCTTCTGCAATTTTAACTAGCCAATAAAATTTCAAGGGACTAGCTATGTTCAAAAAAGAGTCATTATAGGACTATTGAGGAATTAAAAATATCAAACGAGCTTCAAAAATCTAGCCATGTATCAGATCAGCTTTTATCATTTTAGAAGAGCACGTAGACTCCTAGGTTTAAGCTTCAAAATCAACATGAAGAATATGTGTGTATGTGTGCAAGGGGGTGTGCTACTTGGAAAAGGATACTGCCTTGGTATTTAGACCGGGGGTAGTAGATGTCTTCACATCTTGGACAGTATATTTTCACAGTGCTTGACCGTGGGATGTCCGATTGACCAACAGGAAGACATGGCTGTCCACAGCAGTAAACTCTAGGGCATCTACCGAAATCATAGTTCTTGTACTTGTCTAGCTGTATAAGTGTTGACAGAGTTGATTCAGAGCACAAATAATAGAAATAGACCTTCAAACTCAACATAAACGAAAAAATGTCGGGTCTTTACCATAGCTGCCATGCCTTTGCTAGTCAGTATGTACCGAGCATGAATCAGACCATAAAGCATTTCAGCGGCAGATTCCACCATTTCATTTTGTTCCTCTGTAAACATGTCACCTACGGATTTCAAGCAACAAATCTTTACATTCCAAGAGACCAACATAAGTACTCTCTGGCTACCATGTGCAGAGTAAGTCCACAAACATGGCAATTTCAAGCAAACGCAACTCTTTAAACCCTCCTACAAAGGAGAACCCAGAGCTTATAAACACGTCCTCAGTAGTTGTTACGAAACAAATCAACTAAAGTAATGCGACAACGCAATCTTTCAATGATTGAATGAAAGGGAAACAAGAGCTTCCATGAGCAAGCAACTGTGCATCACTTACCATGTGAAGACTCCACATCCAAAATCAGATCAAGTGCGTAATCATAGTAAGGAACTTGGCTGCTTAGCCCGCAAAGGTTAAAATCATCTTGAATATAATCGTCATCAACCTCACAAAAGAATTCATTTCCTCTCAAGTTGCAAAACCATGAAATCCAAGATGTATCATCACCATCTGAGCCACTGACATCCGACTCTTCACTGTCTGTTTCAGATTCTTCCACTGCCAAAACATATTCCATTGAGATCAGACAACTACCAAAGAAAGTATCCTACATGAATAAAAAGGTAGGTACAACTTGAAACAAGGAATTGGTGAGGAAAAAACTTAACAGCTGCAGACAGTGTTCGCCATTGAGCGTAAGCAGTAAAAAGAATGATTCCATCACAATTGTCAAGCATGAAAGTGAGTCCAAGCCTCCGAAAGCCACAGAAGGCTTCCTAACATTTTTGGCAATTTAAAGCTTGCATTTTGTTAAAGTGAAAACCCCATTAACAAGAGGTGCATGACAACAACCATTATTTAGGCAACATGAGGATTCAACATCTATCCTAAGGCTAATGATCAGTACACGCGATCATGGCACCAGCACAGATTTCAAATTATGTCACAAGGACAGAGCCAAATGAGAAAAGATAGAAATCAACCATTAAAATGAATCCCTAGTCCAAAACAAGGTCTTGCCGAATGGTTTCTGAGACGCTTCAAGAACGAGGTCTCAGATTCTAATTCAACCAGAGCATTAGCCCCATCAGATTGAACAGAAGAGTTAGATTGTTAGTTTTCAGACCAAGAGCATTCATACAGACTTGGCTAAATTTGTGGTTATTACTTTGATTCATGGAATTTGCTAAGTTCTACTCGCAGCAGTTGCAAAAATGAAGTGAAACACGCTGCCTCACTTCCAAATTAATTTAAACGGAATTGAATTTATCTCCTAAATATCAATCACAATGAATTACTTGCCCAACTATAGAAAGTTTACTACACCGGACGAAAAAACACAAGCCCAAACGACACGAAATAAACGGAAAGTAACTCTCTAACAAAGCCAATGAAGAAGCTCACTTTTCCGAGACAACCAAACTGAAGACTCGGCTCATACTAATTTCTCCTCAGACATTCCTCGAAACTTCTACAAGTAAAGGATTTTCTTCAACGTGAAAAGGAAACACGAAATTTGCAAGGCCAAATCCGTGGATATGAATGAGAGTGAAATGGGTATACCGTCGGAGGCGTTAGCCTTGGTGAGAGAAGAAGCGGCAGAACGAGAGTCGCGATGATCAGAAGGCTGCTTCCCCATGATGACAGCGTGAGCCCCTTTATCCTTGCCGTTGAGAACCCTAGAAGTCGACGGCGACGATCGCTCGAGCTGCTTATCGAGAGCCTCGTTGATCCGCTTCCGATCTACCTCCGCCTTCGAGCCACCGGCGCCGCGCTCACGGTGCATCTTCCTCTTTCTGAACGCAAGGATCAGGAACAATCGCCTCCAATTACAGCCGATTCATCTCCAGGGCGACGCTAGGGTTTCTGATTATGGCCTTCAATATTCGTGTTGAACAAGGTTAATCTGCGGAGAGTTGGTCGGTTTCTGAGGCGGAAAAGGGGCTTTGAGCTAAGAGCAAAGGCGAGCCATTTTCGATTTTAGAGAGACAGGGGCAAAATGGGGAGAGAATTTTTGCGGCTTCGGCGAGTTGGCCGATGAATCGGCGGTGACAGCTTCCCCCTTAGATATCAAGACTGGTGAGGTTCCAGTGTGGGAGGGGGCATACAGACCTGATCTGCGCTAGGAAAGAAAAGACTACACGTTAGGGAGTTCACTATTTGAACTTGATTGAAAAAACCCAACAATTGTTTTTTTTTTTAAGAGAATAACTTTTATTTAATATCACTTAGTTAAATTCGACAAAAATAATAGGAAGGCGGAACAAGTCCCTAGCAAACCGCCTAGGTGCTCTAAATCGTAATGAGTAATGAGTGATACCATAAAAGCATCATCTTACAAAAGAATTAGCAAACAAAATGTTAAAGCATAAAACGAACATCTACACAGCTTCATCGAGATATCTCAGATGTGTAAGCATGTATGAGAGAGCATCATCGAGATATCTGGAATGTCAGCTCTAACAGCTTCGTGTTCCATCTGACGGTTAGCAGAAGATCTCCACCTAAGAACAACTGCTACATTGGTACAAGCAAACATCGGCACTAAACAATAACAATGAAAACTATTTTTTTAATTAGATTATTTTAAAAATATTTACCAAATTAGACTTACATTGTCCCACGTCTTCTAAAAAAACATATTCTCACTTCCACGTAATCAACTTCTTCTCTTCCCGGTCCTCTCACTCTGGTTTTCAAAGGATCAAGATGCACATTGATATCTTGAATTATTATGACACGGGTACTTCAGAATCTGAACAATAAAATGGGTAGATTGATACCTCAAACTATTTAAATGAGGCAGAAAAGAGCCTCGGCTCACCCAACTCGGCATGTGCCATCATGTGTACGGACGGACGTTAATAAAATCAAAGATTCTGTTGGTGTCCTTTAATGTCATGTTTTTGGTAGGGTTAGAGTGGCAGTTTTGAAACTTGTTGGGTACTTTAACAGTTCCCAAATTTTGCTGGGATTTTTTTGAAATTTCCATAATCATCTCCACTGCCGACCTCTTTCATGGCCTCCGATGACGAGATATCGTGCTCCAGTCTCAGCTTCGTCAACTCTGTAGTATCTCACAACTCTAACAACAAATCCATGCAATCATCAAGGATGGCTTAAGATTCTTAGATATGGAGGTATTTAATTGGTATATTGGTTCGAATCCTTCAACTCGTCGTACTCTCATTGCAAATCCGCTCATCATGAATGAAGCATGAAGGCAACAGAGCCATAATCAGAAAATCACGGTAATAATACTCAACGGCCATAGTAGCGGATTCATAAAACTAAAAGATCATCGGACGACGGCGGTGGTCTTATCTGGCAGCTTTTCATCCAGGCGAGATGTCTTGTGGTGATTGATTCTTTTGGCGGATTCAACGAGGTAAACGGCGGTCACTTCAAATGGGTCTTCCCAGTTCGGGGCAAATACACCTCTTTTTGGTCTACGGGAGCCCAACTTGGTCTGCCTTAGGACTATGTCTCTAACCTTGATATTGTTGGCTTTAACTTTTGAATTTTCCGAGGCTGCGATCCTTTGTTGAAATGCCTTTCTTTGGAGCTCTGCTTCGTCTCTTCTTCTTTCGAGAAAATCTAAATTTGCCCTTAGTCCTTGTCCATTCGCATTTTCTTCAAGACTTTTACCCTTAGAGATGGATTAGTTACTTCAATGGCGATGAAAGCTTCGTTCCATAGGCTAAGGAAAATGGAGTTTCTCCTGTCAATCTTCGGGATTAGTTACTTTTACGCGTGGAAGCTCTCCGGGCCATTTACCCTTAGCGTTCCCAAGCCTCTTTTTTAGACCGTCATTCAACGTTCGGTTTGATACTTCGACCTGTCCGTTACTCTGCGGGTGTGCGACCGGAGCAAAGTGAAGCTTAATACCGAATTTCTCGGAAAAATTATGGAACCCTCCATCCGTAAATTGTGTCTCATTGTCTGTAACAAGCACTTTCAGGCATCTGAATCTGCAAACTATGTTTTTTCAAACGAATTCCCGGATGTTATCCGCTGTTATCGATGCTAGTGGTTCAGCTTTTATCCACTTGGTAAAGTAATCCACGACGACTACGCAACATTTCACTCCTCCAGGTGCTTTTGGTAGTGCTCTAATCAAGTCAATACCCCAAACGGCGAAGGGTATTGGGTAGTCCGAAGACATTATATACTCCGAGGGTACTCTCTGTATCTGGGTATGCTCCTGGCACTTCCTACATTTGTTGACTAACTTTCTAGCTTCTTCTTTCATGTTCGGCGAAAAATACCCTTTGTCTGAGAATTACCGCAGCTAATGCATCTGACCTGATATGCGACCCACATGTGCCTTCGTGCACTTCAGTTAAGAATTCTGCGGTTTCTTCCTCGCCGATACACTTTTGCATAGGTGAAGAAAAACCCTTCCGATATAAACTACTCCCTATTATGGAGAACTTGCTTGATTTCTTCCTTATTTGTGTCGCTACGATCTGGTCCTGCGGGAGTAATCCTTCGGTGAGATATTTCCAGTAAGGAGCTCTCCATCCCGAAGTAATGCTGAATACTCGGAGGTAGTTGTTACAAGGGTTCTCCTTCTCTTCATTGTAGGAAGCGGACTTGGAGAGCAGATCCGTTTCGGAGTTTAAGGGCCTGTGGAATCTTCTCAATGCATAGTCTTTCAAACTGTGCGGCTAATTTCTTGGCAATGTTGGTGTATTTTTTAAGATTGGGTTATTTGACTTCGTACTCTCCGTTCATCTGCTGAACCAGAAGATTCGAGTCACTACATATCCGTAGAGACCGAATTCCTGCTTTCTGAGCTAACTCCAATCCGGCGATTAAGGCTTCTTATTCGGCCGCGTTATTTGTTACCGGAAAGGTAAATTTAATGGATTGGGTAGCTCAAATACATTTGGGTCCCTCGAGCACTAGTCCCGCTCCTTGTCTTTCTACTCCTGAAGCATCGTCAACGTAAAGAGTCCATACAGGGCTGTCTTCGACTTTTGCCTGGTCGTCTTCGAATCCTTGTGGTAATTCGGCAATAAAATCTACCAAAGCCTGCGCCTTGATCGCTCTTCTTGGTTCGTAATTTACTTCGTATTTGCTTAGTTCAATGCACCATTTTGATAATCTCCTGGAATGGTCCACTCGCTTCAGGATGTCTTTAACATGGACGTTACTTCGGACCACTATGGAGAACCCGAGGAAATATGGCTTTAACCTTCGGGCTGAGAGGACCAGGGCGTAAACTAGTTTCTGAATCATTTGATAGTTAAGTTCAGCACCATGTAATAACTTTCTCACATAGTAAACCAATAATTGCTTTCCTTGGTCGTCTTCCTGGATGAGGACCAAACTTACGGCTTTCTCTCCCACCGCAAGGTACACAATCAGGGGCCAATCCTCGATTGGTTGCGGTAGGGTAGGCATCTTCAAAAGATAAGCTTTGATTTCCTCCCAAGCCTTCTGACAATCGGGGTTCTATTCGAATTTTGCTCGTTCAGCTGCGTTTTCTTCCTTTGATTTTTTCTCCCTTTTCTTCACACCTATTCGTCCGGGTTCCGCACCTTCCTTGATTAGGAACTTGAATAATGGATGGCACTTGTCCCCGTACCGAGATATGAAGCGGCTCAGAACCGTGATTTTCCCAAGCATCCTCTGCACGTCTTTGACTGATGAGGGTGTCTTCGAGTCCATCAGAGCTTTGATCTTTGCCGGGTTTGCATCAATGCCACGTTCGGACACCATGAACCCGAGAAATTTTCCGGCAGTCGAAAACACACTTGTCCGGGTTCAATCGAAGTCCGTACTTTCGGATCTGACCGAACACTTTCTCGATATCCCGGATCAGGTCATCCTCCTCTTTGCTTTTGATGATGATGTCGTCGATGTATACTTCGAGAATCCTTCCTATCTGGTTAGAGAAGACTTTATCCATCAACATTTGGTAAGTTGCTCTGGCATTTTTGAGTCCGAAAGGCATCATGATGTAGCAATGTGTACCAGAGTCGCTTATGAAAGATGTCTTCTCTTCGTCTGCTGGGTTCATCCGGATTTAGTGGTATCCATTATAGGCATCGAGGAAGGACAACCTTGCATGTCCGGCTGTGGAGTCTACGAGTCTATCGACCGGGGGTGTGTGGTATGAATCCTTCGGACAAGCGTCATTCACATTAGTGAAATCTATGCACATGCGTAGTTTGTCACTGTCTTCCTGGGATGCCACTACGGGATTACTTAACCATTATGGATAGGATACCTCTCTTATGACCCTTGCATCGAGAAGTTTCGAGATTTGTTTTTTGATGAAGGCTCTTTTCAATGGTGCGTTGTTCCTCTTCTTTTGCCTTACGGGTCTTGCATTCGGGTTGATGTGCAGACTGTGTTGGATTACTTTTGGGTTGATCCCGGGCATGTCACTAGGAGAGTAGGCGAATAGATCTTTATTTATTTGAAGAAGATTTACAAGTTTTCCCTTACTGTCCTCGGACATGTATTCGGAAATCCTGGTGGTCTGGCCTTCCTCCAGAATGACATCTTTCGTCTTGGTTGCTTCCTCTTCTTCATCCTTCGAGCAGCTCGGCCCGGGCCCTTTTGAGCCAAAGCCATAACGTCCTTTGCTTCCCTCTGGCTCACGTAAATCACGACATCCCCATCTTCGGTTTCGAAGGTGACGGTGAGGTTCTTCACGTCACTTCTCATGTGAATTGCCCCTTGAGTCTCTCTCTCGATGATTGCGTTGTAGGCTGAAGGGACGTCTACACCCAACCATTTGACCATTATTATGGTATACCGGGATTGCCCTTCGGGCCCGATTCCTATGAACATGGCGGGGAGCTCAATGCACCCGACTATTGGTAGCTCGTCCGGACCGACACCATATGTGGCGGTCCTGACTGGGGTCAACCTGCTTGCTTTCAACTTCAGTCCTTCGTAAGCTTTGACGAAGAGCACATTAGCATTCGAGCTGTCGTCGCAAAGGACTCTTCTAACATCGATGGTTCCAATCCGAAGGGTCATGATGAGTGGGTCATAATGCAGGAATCGTACATCGGTTCCGTCCGCTCGTTTGATCCTTGAGGTGGGGTCCCTGTAGCTTAGAGAAGCTACCTCCCTTGTCTTCCTCTTCCTTGCATTTGACCCGAGGGTGGTGGTAATGGTATTCAGCACTCCGGTGGCAAGAGGAGGAGATTTCCTCGCCTTGTTCTGCTTGTCTGAACCCGGAGTGTCCCCTTGAACCTTCCCCTTTCCTCGGGAGGTTCCTTCATCTGAAGGCATCTTCAAGTACTCCCTCAGGAAACCCTTCTTGGTGAGGTGCTCAATGTACCTCTTCAACTGGTAACATTGTTCGGTATCATATTTGGTATCCCTGTGGAACTGACAGTACTTGGAGGTATTGCATTTTGCTTCCTCCGGCATGGCCCTGGGCCAACTGATGGTTCCGCTCCCCTGCCTTTGTAGTGCTGCAAGGATGCTGGTCCGGGTGGTGTTGAGCGGCGTGAAATTTGTGCTCCTCTCGAAGGGCTTCTTCTATCCTCCCCAGCTCCCTGGGTGCCTAATAACTGTAGGCTTCGGGTTATCTCTCCTTTGCTCCCTGTTGTCTCTATTCTCCAGCTTCCCTTCCCTCTGGGACAACAACTCTTGTGCGATCATGTGTTTTTGGGTGATAGCGTACATTTCTTCGACGTCGGTGAAATTCTTTCGGGATAATTCATAAGCCAACATGGAGTTAGGGAGTAACGCTTTTGTGTCATGATTCGGATGTTATCCATCATTTCTGATGCATAGATTGTTTCCATGTTGAACCGCTCGATAAATTCCCGAATGCCCTCGTTCGGTCTCTGCTTGATATCAAACATCTGGATAGCCCTCTTGGTCGATCTTTTGCAACCAATGAAGTGGGTGGAGAATTTGGTTGCTAGGTTCCCGAACGAGTTAATACAGTCCGGGAGAAGAGAATTGTACCATGCTGACACTGGTCTTCTCAGTGCGACTTCGAAACATTTGTAGAGGGCTGCTTCATTCGCTCCCTTCAGTTCCATTTCCCTCTTGTATTTCCATATGAAAGCATCTGGGTCTCCCGTACCACTGTAGACTTCTACTGGGTGAGGCAAATTGAACATCCGGGGCATCTGGCTATCCCAAATTCGACTGGTAAACGGTCCATCCTCAGAAGCCGCTTTATACTTGGCCTCTGGCCTGCTTGAATTTCTCTCAACCCGCTCCAGGCGGTGTAACATCTGCCGAAAAACTTCATCTCGAGGGTCTCTAGTTATCAATCTCTCCGGCCTTGGGGACCGCTCTCTTCAGTGTCCCTTAGGGAACCTGGACCGTTGTCGACTCTGTCGGTTTAGGGAGAGGACTGGTTGTGAGTCCGGTCATCTGATCCCCTGACCGAATTGTCTATGCTGTGTGTGTCGCTCGTTTTGTGCCGTGTGGGGTCGTCCAGGCCGATTGTGTGTGTTGCCCCGTTCTTCCTGAATCACTACTCGCACCGCCTGGACTAGATCCGGGTCTAGTTGCTCCGTGAGTTATGTCATCAGAAGAACTCCGATAGCTGGGATCGGTTGTGCGGCCGTTAGTTGAACCTCCTCATTCCGGACTAGATAGGTGGGACTGTGAATGGTCCTCATGCTTCGTTGAAGGAACCTGGGTATGGGGGCCACCACATTTCCCACAACGACGCTATTTGGTGGCGGATCCGTGTGGGCTGCGCCACGACTTCTCTCTACCGACGTGTTTTTACGTTACTGGACGCCATGAGAATTTATGCAATGTGCGTTTAATTCAGAATTCGAGAATGAGGATAAGTGTGTTTTCTGTTGATGTTCCTTTGAATCAAAGTTGTCAAAAAAAAAAGATCCCTCAACTCCCGTCATAAATGCTTTATATAGTCCACTGCTGTAGTGGCAGAATCTTAATATTTCAATATAGTGTCAGAGGACACGTGTCTTTAATACATTCGGGAGTGTTGTTCGGGAATATCCTTGTGGTATGTCCGGGTCAATTATTAGGTCCGGTAATGTCATTGTCTCATACGGGTTTAGCGATTATTTGGGTTTTTAATTGGACCCTTATTTTGGGCTACTAGTTGGGCCTTTTGCTAGGTCTTTTGGGGCTTTTTTAGTTGATTGGGTCTGGCGGCCATCAACCGTTAAATTAATTCCACACTAAACTCTAAAATTTCTAAAACTCAACAAATTCACCGAAATTCTACAGTTTCGTCCAATTCCCCTCCTGCATACGACGACTTAGGCCGCCGCCTCAAAACCTCCCTCAATTGGTACTACAACCAATCCTCCGGCACCGCCAACATCACCTACCGCCACACCGAAACCACCTCCTCCCGGTGGTCAGTCTGGGCTTTCAACCCTTCTGACGCTACCATATCCGGCTCACAAGCCCTCGTAGCCTTCGTCAAATCCTCTAGTGTTGTCCGAGCCTACACCACCACATCAACAACCCCAGCAGGCTGTCTATGGTGCCCAACAATCTGAGCATCCGACCAATGGAGATAACATCAATTCTGTTGGAATCATTAATTTTCTGACTACTCAAGCCGCTGTCAGCGACGGCTCTGGCAATTCTAGATACAAGAAGAGAAATGTTGGGTTAATTTTTTTAGGCTTACATTGTAACTTTTACAAAGTTGGGGAGAATTCTTTCATTTTTAAAAGTTTCGAGTCAATTGAGCAAGAAGATATACTTTGTAAAAGAATATTTCGAGAATATTCTCTCCGTTAACAACTTCAATGGTAAAAAAGATCCAAAAAGTAAACTTGATGGCAAAATAGTACAAAATAAAGTGTTAATGTAAAAAAAGAACCAATTTTCAAAATAATGGTAAAATTGTTCCAACCACCAAATGTTAAGGGTAATTTGGTACATTTTCTCTAATTTTGTTCTTTGTGAAAATTTTCACAACAAAGTGATGTAGTATATTTGAATTTGGGATGAATTTTTTGTGAGAGTAAGGTTGTGTTCTTTCACCCTTTTCTACAATAAATTAACAAAAAACTAACACATTTTAAAATTTTCTCTCCCAATTTACTCTCTCTCGCCTTTTAAATTCAAAAGTGTGTCATCTTTTTGTTGGTTTTTCGGGTGCTCAAACACAACTTTTTTAGAGATTGATAAAAACTTAAATTGTTCTGGGTTTTATGTTGATTTTTTGTTCAAAAGAACACACTCTCAGCGGCTTTAGGACTGGTTGGCGATGGTCCGACGATGGTCGTGGGGTGGTCCGGTGGGTATGGTGATTTTAGGTGAAGTTTGAAAACTTTTGGGTTTAATTGATAAATTTATAATTGTTTGGGGTGATTAAATTGTTAAGTTTAAAACTTAGGGTGCGAATAGATTTTTCAAATAAATTTCAGTGGCTGAAATTATCAATTTTCGCGAAGATTGTTCGAAAAAGGACCAAAAATGCAAAAAAAACTTAAAATGAGATTTTAATGGTACAAAAACTTAAAACATGATTATGATAGGACACGAATTAAAGTTATAAGACCATGAGTGCACTTTACCTTTTTTTTTAGGCTCAGTTCAACATTAACCTTGGAAATTTTTTTCTAGAAAATATTCAAAATTCAAATTGTTAAATAGTACTACAATGCCCAATTAACAGCTAGTCTAGAGAGAAATATTTGTAGGTTAAAATAGGGGTAAAATTGTCAAATGGTTAATCTGCCAAAATTTTATCCCCCACTTATTTTCTTGGAAGATGCAATTTCCAGACATTTATTCCTAATTCATATGCATAGCTATTGAACTAAACTAAGCCTTAGTTTTGAAATTTCGGTAATTTGAAGTAAATATAGAATGTAGAAAAGTCCTAATAAGAAAAAAAGATGTAGAAAAGTCCAATCGTAACAATTCAAATAATAAAATAATTTTGGCTAAAAATATACGATGACATATCTGACCTTCATTTCAAAGCTAAGGCACTAAGCAACAATGTACGGATTAGTTTGCACTTTGAACAATTACTTCATTTACAAGCAAGAGTGTACGAATCGATTAGAGACATCAATTTCATCTCCTATCATTTTCCATTACTCCCACTGCCCTAAAAAAAACACGACAACAGTTAATTTATTATACTAATTTGACTTTAATTATTTATGGAGTACTTTTTAGTTAAGATATCAATTTTTTAGTTATTTATAAAAGTTTGAAATTTATAACTTAAAAATAGAAATAAAATCATAAATTAAATGTTGAAAAATAAAGGTTGCATTACTTTTGCGACAGATTGAGTATTATTTACTAATACTCTTACCTATTCTATTAAGAATTAACCAATTAATTAACAGGGTTAATAAATAATAATAAAAAATAAGAGTAAAGAGGAGGATTTGCGACAACAAAATTGATTATTGGTTCTGCTTACTAATGATGGAGTGTGATTCTGTATTTCTTTTCTTTTTCAAATGCTTTTTCTTGGAAAAAATTTCGATAAAAACATTGAAATTCTTGAAAATTGATAAAAAAAAATTAAAAGAAAATATTAATATGATAGATTTTCATAATTTTCTTGAAGGAAAAAAAAAACACTAACAGGATTAACACAGCAGAACATCATCGTACCAGCCATGTGATGCTGATGTGAATAGAATTTATTTTAGGAGTAATTGAGTCATGTTCCCTAACCCGACCCCCTTGTATCAAAAAAGAAAAGAAAAAGAAAATAGAGAAGAGACGTCTGTTGGTCACACCACGTTTCCTCTTCTGCTGGCTGATTCCCTTCTTGGTCAATCTACACCGTAACCCTCACACGCTTTATCTTGACGTTCTACAGACAATCGTCCGTCCTTTCGTTCACAATTCTGATCGTTTACAATTCCGAGTTTGGTCCTGTTCGTCCAATACTGTTCAAATTTCTTTGCTTTCCCAAAATTTTCTTCTGGGTTTTCCTGTTCCCGCTTCCTCCGGAATTATTATTTCTGGGTTTTGCTGCAGCTACAGAAAGATTGAGACTTGAGAGAAAAAATATAGTAGGAGTATTTTTTTCAGCAATGAAGTGTTTTTCGCCTTTCAAGAGCAAGTCGAAGAACAAGAGAGAAGTGAAATCCGCTCCGGAATTGAGAGACAGAGACGATTCAGATGATGCCAGAGCTGTGAACCGCACAACGAGATCAGTGCCGTCGACCAGAAGCATACCGGAGCTGTACAGGGAGAAGGAGCCGAATTTGAGGGTTTTCTCTTTTCAAGAGCTGAGGGAAGCCACCAACGGATTTAGCAGGACTTTGAAGCTTGGAGAGGGTGGTTTTGGGAGCGTTTATAAAGGCTCAATCACGCCTGCCACCGGAAAGGGCCAACTGTTTCCTGTTGCCATCAAGAAGCTCAACACTAAAGGTTTGCAGGTATGTTTCTTGTATCTCTTTCCCCAAATTCTCATATTGATTCCATGTTTCTGAATTACGCTTTTATATAGTAACTTTTGGAATTGAAATCGAACTTTCAGGCTAGTGTTGCGCTGCTTTTCACTTCCAGTGTTGGTTTAACTCATGAATTTCTCAATGTATGATGAGATTGTCAGAATGCTTGAGTAAACTGGTTGTAGGGAGATGATGTATGTAGGATAGGTAATGCACAGCATAGTTCCGAGGCCAGCTAAAAACTCCTGGGTGAATGTTGATGTCTTTCTTCTAATGATAATAGAAGTGAAGCCCAGTAGATCAGGGTTAAATGTCAGCTGGAATTTTCAAGTGAAGAAGTTGATACCTATTTAGTGACAATATCACAAAACTATGAACTTTTACCCATCAGATGAGGCCATGAGGGTTAGAATCTCTATTTTCTTGCCTCATTATCTCTGCTTTCTACGTAACCTCCAGAAAATGATTGCAATATTGTTCTGATGAGCGTTGCCAAAACGACGATTATAGCAACTCTTCTGTCGTTTGTTTGTATTAAATGACTAAGCTCTCTCATGTGATTGTGTTATTTTTTCTTGCTCTATTAGCTCTGTTACATGATCGATATTATTTCTCTGTGATAGGGTCACAAAGAATGGCTTGCAGAGGTTCAATTTCTTGGTGTTGTTAACCACCCAAACTTAGTAAAGCTTATAGGATATTGCTGTGAAGATTATGAAAGAGGGATCCTGCGGCTATTGGTATATGAGCTCATGCCTAATAGGAGCTTGGAGGATCATCTTTTCTCTAGGGCATCGCTTACTCTGCCTTGGATAACAAGACTGAATATAATGCTTGATGTTGCTCAAGGATTGTGTTATCTACATGATGGACTAGAAGTTAAGGTACACTATACTTGTGTTTTGTTTTCCTTTTCTTTTTCTTTCTTACCAATTCCTAGTATTGAAATCTCGTGCTCTTAATTCTTCACTGCCTGGTCAGGAAGTTGAACAGTATTTGAAGTACTGATTTTGAGTCATTCTCATCATGGAACTGTGCCTATTTTATCACTATGAGTCACTTTTAGGCAATATGATTGAACCTTTTTCCTGGATTTACTCATTGGAAGGTGATCTTTCGAGATTTCAAACCATCCAATGTGCTCTTGGATGAAAATTTCAGGGCAAAGCTTTCGGACTTTGGGCTTGCCAGGGAAGGACCTACCGATAACCGCTCTCATGTATCAACACAAGTGAGTATCCATATCAAGTTCTGGTCTTGTTAGACACTCATAGTTTG
This sequence comes from Stellera chamaejasme, assembly GCA_024586325.1. Classification (NCBI taxonomy): domain Eukaryota; kingdom Viridiplantae; phylum Streptophyta; class Magnoliopsida; order Malvales; family Thymelaeaceae; genus Stellera; species Stellera chamaejasme. Next base: position 1,448,027 of record CM044982.1, on the reverse strand, counting down.
TTCTCTTAAGCAAAGTTAAAATTTGTTTCTCTTTCCATTATTTATTCCAGCCGGTTGGGACGTATGGATATGCTGCACCGGAATATGTAGAAACCGGGCATCTCTCGGTTCAATGTGACATATATACATTTGGCGTGGTGCTTTATGAGATCCTCACTGGAAGGCGATCCATTGAAAGAAGCCGGCCAACACCTGAGCAGAAGCTGCTAGACTGGGTGAAACAGTTCCCTCCAGATAGCAAGCGGTTCAGCATGATCATCGATCCTTGCCTAAGGAACCAATACTCGATCGCTGCATCTAGGACCATTGGAAAATTAGCTGATGCCTGCCTGAACAAGGTCCCGAAAGCGCGGCCGAGCATGGTTCAGGTTGTGGAGACCCTGCAACAAGCAATCCAACAATCACAGGGGGAAAGCCCCTCGGTTGCCTCTTCATCGAATTCGAATGCTCCAGCAATGATCAAGTGAGGTGTTTCATCATAGACTCAGAGTGACATTTCGAGTTCTGGCTCACTTTCAGGAGATTTTTGAAAGCAAGGTTAGATGTAAATTGAGGTTGTCTTGTAAATTGTAGTGCTTTTGCATGTCCGATTATAGGTTGTGTTCTCTTGTCAATGAGGGAGAAAGGCTATTCATTTGTGCAAATGTTGTATTATCGTAGAGAGAGAGGAAGAGCATAGGACAATTACATGGATACAAATATTACCCTTATGTGTTAACCTTATGCAGTAATAATGCTCTTTTATTGAAACGTTTCTTTGACACTACATGAGTGGTGCAATTATTGGAGTAAAAAATTATGAGGAAATTTTGTGAAGTTATTGAAGATTGTGTAAAATGGAATATACGTAGTGGAGAAGGGCTTGTTTGAACAAGAAATTGGGAAATCTAGTGACTGATTTAAATGGAACAAATAAACCTCCATTTAAATCCAATTTTCTCCATGTCTTCTATGCTTATACATGTATAAGGTCATCATGATCATAATGATAGTAACTAACATGAGATCATGAGCCTCACCATATAGATGGGCTACAGGCCTTCAACATTATTCTGTCAAAATATATACTACATGATAGTTTCTACTGCACAAGAGCAGCTAATTCCTTGATGTCCTTTATAATTACCTTCTTCTGCTGCTGCATGATCAACCCCACGTAGAGGCTTGTCCTGGTAGAGTCAGGCTCCGGCAGCCTCGACCTCCGGCCATCCGACATGCTCTTCACAAACTCAACCAAGTTCCTCCAATTCTCTCCTTCAAACAACCTCTTGTTCAATCTTAAATAAGTAAATGCACCAAGTCCATTACCAGACTCTGACCTACTCGTCTCCAAAACCTGTGCGTACGCTCCAGCGTCATATCTCTCCAGTGCATTCTCCCCTGCAAGCTCAACCCCAGCTGCCTTAGTCGCCATCTTCACCTGCCGGATCAATCCTTCCGGTGAGGCATGCTCCGGCTGCTCCCCGTCTTTCATCTCCATGCATGTGAAGTTGAGCACGACTTCATGCTTGTGGAACATCTGTGCAATGGGGGCGTAGCCGTCACGGTTCCTGGTGTTGTAATAACCTGCGGTTAGTTCAGCTGCATGAGACCTTGTTCTGTAGTGCCAATGGATGCCTGCAACTTTTCCTGATAACTTGGCTCCGCTTCCTTGGAAGATTGTGGCTGCACTGCCCAGGATTCTGTCACCATGTTCCAGGAGCTTAGCGGAGTACCACTGTAAGAAGAAGTCGCCATAGTTGGTTTTCCAGGTACCTTCTCTTCTGAAGAAACCAGTGTCTTCTGGGAACTGATTGTAGAGACCGGAGTCATGTGGTCCGCTTCTTCCCCAGTCCCTGTTCCCTGCAGCTTCTGCACAGGCTTCCAGTGAAGCTCTCATGTACTGCTCCACCAAATGGATGATCATATTGCATGTTACTTATTAGATGAAGAGATTCTTCAAAATATTACTAATAATATATATATATATATATATATATATATATATATATATATATATATATATATATATATATATATATATACTAGCTACAAAAAATCTTATATTCACTTTAATTTTTTATATTTAATCAAATAGTTCAATTATTTAGGACCGAATGGAATACTACATCATATCCTCACTTGGATCTCTACTTAGACTTAATTAATTAAAAAAATATTACTATATGCAAAATCATTCACTTTTTGAATATTAATTTGTTTGAGGTAGGTAAGTTACCTTGTCGTAGCATTGGAACTCCCCAATTCCAGGAAACCTCCAAATCCCATTGGTCTCAGGATAAGAAGGATACCTCAGCTCACCACATGGACCCATTCCTACTTGGATTTCCTGAAAGTGTATTGTACGTAAGTTTGATTTAATTAATTGGCGTAATTATTTTTGTTTCTTTCTTCCATATATAAAAGTAGTGAAATATTGATGAAATTGACAGATATATACTCGTAGATGCCAAGGAAGATTCGTACGTAAACCACATGCATGACAACGAAAGCGACGACTTTGTATGTAAAGTATAGAGTTTAGATTCGTAACTTTAAGATATTTCCTGTTTTCACTTTGATATTTCCTAATTTGATACACCAGTTTATTAATTAATTGTGGTTTGAATTCAATGAATTGAATTAAGGTGTTTTTAAGCTTTTGTTTTCTGGTGTTCTCTTAAGAACGGTGACTGCGTTGTATTTTTCCTCTCTTGCAGTTGCGGTCCCTTTCTCAAGGGCTGTTTTCATGCTTGAATAAAATTGTCACCATTATCTTTTCAAAAAAATATAATTAAGCTAAGTTATGTCTTGAACGCGGCTAGATACAAAGGTGTGTTATTTTCGAAAAACAAAATGAACAATTATTATTATTTTTTATTTTTTTAAAAAAATGTATAAATTTTAATGAGAGAAAGAATTAAACCAATTATAAACTTTTGAGAATTATATATATATATATATATTCAAATTAGGAATTATATATCAAAGTTAAGGACTTATTATATACTACGTACGTTTTAAGATACGTGCGCATATAAGTATAAAGATTTAAAAAGTAGTAAAAGCTCTGCTAATTAATTAATTAATTACCACAATCACGTGTCCTAAGTAGTTCCTGAACCTGTCATGGAAGCTTCTCATGTAATCAGAGTAGACCTGAATAGGTGTCCTTCCTCTCAAAACAGGTAACATATCACAACCTAAGGAGATGTACTCAGGATTCCTCCCCCCTGATCCATCTGTGTAAACAATCTCTGCGTTCTTGCTCACCTCTTCTACCACCCATGGTGGTAGAGGAATACTGCATAATTAATGCAATTTATAAGTTACATGAGTAATACATGGTGGAATGGAAGTATATAGGTAGCTAGCTAGTATTAATTAGTATAAGATTTGAAGAAGAGATGGAACATGCATGTACGTACCTGCAAGAGTCACCGACATTTCCTCCACACTGATGGAAAGACATGACAACTTGGAGCTTGAGGCCATGGGTGTCCACCATACGGAGCAGGTCGGCGTAGCCTTCCCAGTTGTAGTTCCGGGGACCGTCCTTTTCGACCAAGCCCCACCAGGCGTCCACCATGAGGCCTTCCACGCCGGCGCTCTTCAAGGCTATCAAGCTCATGTTCAAGGCTCGTGGCTTGTTCAAGTGGCCACCAAGCGTGATGGTGTCCAGCGGCAGCATCACGAACACCGGCACCTTTCGAGAGCCTTTGTCGTCGTAATTATTCGGGCGGGAAGAAGGAGAAGTACTAGTACTCAGGCCTTCGTGTATTCGAACAGCAGCAGCTTCATGATTAATATTGGGTGATGGATCTGGTGCTAATTTCTTCATGGAGGTGGCCTTGGTGGTGGCTCGCAGTAGTAGTGGTGTTAGATCGCGTTTGGTTCGCGAGAAGCAGCTGCAGAAGGTCATCAAGTCCCCCCGGGGGGTTTTGTTTTTGATGAGAGACGACGCCGACGGCCGGCTTGGGTCTAATTTCAGATTAATAGACGTAAAGCAACGAAGTGTCATTATTAGTTATAATTAGTAAGTACTCTATTTGTGTTTGTGTTTGTGGGATGATGGGGGGTTGGTTATAGATGCAAAAGTGGAGGAGGAGGCAGGAGCTATATAATATAGCTGGCTGCCTGCCTGCCTGGCTAGGAATATACAACCATTGTGGAAGAAGATGAGAAACAGTCGAGTCGGCTGTGCACTCAAATTTGCCACTTGTCCTACTCATAACCATTCTCAACGAATGAACTGCACGGTGGTACTACACGTATATTTTCAAACAAATTTAAATAGTGTTGTTGATATGTCAAAATACGCTTTAGTAGTAGTATCTTAGATTCTAGTACTAACTCCGAATAAATATCTAAACTGAAAAATAACTATTTATTTAAAACATTTACATAACGGACCTCTACCTTTTATAAAATTGGTTCTTAAACTTCTGAAAATGTACGTACAATATGACCCAAGGTGTGAATGAAGAGGAGTGACCTGAACTTTTCGATTGGAGGAAACGAAATTGGTGCTCTGATTATTGAACATTTCAAGTACACTCTCAACACATTAATATAAGGGAAAATGGGTAAAAATGTCATTAAAGTATTCGAAATCTCTCAATTTGCTACCAAAGTTCATTTTGAAGCTAAAGTGTCATCTAACTTTTGAAACTGGGTTAAAAATGTCACTGACGTTAGAATCCGTTAAAAAATCTATTAACTCTATGGTTTTATTACAAAAAGTAGTGGTTAAAGTTTTCAACCATTTACAATTTGATCCTAATGATTTTACATTGTAATTTTCGCCACCTTGCTCCACCCTTTATAATCGCCGAAAATTGGGCTTGGCGACAGCCAACGGCGCCGGTTGAGTTTTTACGGCAGACTTGGGCCAAGATGGTTCGCCGGCGACCGGCGGTGATAATGATGGTGGCCAAGGTTGAAGAAGAAGGTGGTTGGAGGGAAGGGAGGGAATGGATGGCAGTGAAAGATTGTCGTGTCGTCGTGATCGATCTTATCGGAGCTTCCTTTCTTGTAGAAGATCCCAATCCTGTCATTTGGATTGCTGGCGCGGCCGGCGACGTCGAACTTCGACGAGATTGGCGCCGGTGAAGTCAGATCATCAGATGACGCTAGCCTGGCGTGAATTAGTATTGACTCGCGAAGCTCGGTAGCGATCGTCTCCTCAACCTGTCAACGTGTTGGGTTTATTCTCATATAAGTTAGATTTTGATGATAACAAAACTTTGGGGTTGTTGTAATATCTAGAATAGTTTGATTCTTATCTTGGTAGCATGTATTGAAGGCCTCTGAGAGAAGATATTCGGACATCTTGTAAAGATTGGGAAGATCTGCTTTTCTTTCTCAACATTATATCTTTCCTTTATGTTCTCAACGTGTTTAGGAAAGACTACAGACTTTCCTTTCTGTGCTCAATAGGTTGAGGAAAGACAACAGATTTTTGCAATCAGATTGGAAGATTCTCAGAATCTCTAGGATGAAAAGAGCCATTGCCGAAGATGCTCCGGACGCTCCTCTCCTCTCTATTTAAGCCAAGTTCAAGCATTCATGAAGAATACTTCTCCTACACACATGATCATTCATCTTAAAAGCAATCAATCCAATCTAAAGGTCTTCAACGCTGTATTTTCAAAGATCAAGCTTCCGTTTCATCTTAATTTCTTCGAATTATTTTTGAGAGAGTGAAAAAGTGCTTCAACTCATTTTTTGAGTTTTTTCTGAAAAAAACATCAATAGGTTGATCAACTTTTCAAAGAAAACTGTTTTGTAAGGTTTTTTTTGTGAGCCTCGGGAAAACCAAACATGGGATTTTTGTTAGGTTGTTAGTAACCTTTGGGAAAACTAATTTTGGGAGTGTTAGGTTATTTGGTGAGCCTTTGGGAAAATCAAAGTTATGTTTTTAGTAAGCCTTGGGAAAATTAAAATAGGTTTTTTGGTGAGTCTCTGGAAAACCATTTGTTAGGTTTTTAGTTAGCCTTGGGAAAACTAAAATAGGTTTCTAATGAGCCTCGAGGAAAATTAGTGGAGAGGCTTTTTGGTGTAAAAGCTTTCTTGGGGTTGATGTAACTATTTTGAAGAATAGTGAAAGAAACTCTCAAGTGGTGAACTTGAGGAGAGGATGTAGGTCATTGACAAAACCTCTATAAACCTTGGTGTCACTCTTATTTATGTTATTGTTCCGTTTCAACGTTTAGAGTTTATAATTTTGCTTGAAACGAGTTTTGTCAACAGGTTGAGCGATTTCCAGCTTGGAACATATTTGCTCAATAGGTTGAGCTTTTCCCAGTGTCAACGTTTTTGTTAAAAGAATTAATTTTTTAGGCCAGCCAATTCACCTCCCTCTTGGTTGCCTAATTGGGACAACACACCGTTCCACCACAGTAGCCGGTCTCCCTGACTGCCTGAGACCCTCCCCGTAGAATCCCGCAACCAACCATTGTCAAAGCGCCGCCCACGAATTCACCAAAGCACCGTGTTTTTCTTTTTAATTTAAAGCCCGGTAAACTCCCCTTCCCCATTTAACTTCCCCGATGAATTCGATCAGCCATTGAATCTGAAAGAATCACTGCTGCAGACGAGTGAATTCGGAAGTGGAGAAAGCGTGAGATTTTATGTAAAGAAAAATACAATGTAATATCATTATGATCAAATCGCAAATGGTTGAAAACTTTAAGCACTACTTTTTATAATTAAACCATAGAGTTAACAGATTACTTAACGGTTTTTAACGGCAGTGATATTTTTAACCTAGTTTCAAAAGTTAGATGGTACTTTAGCTTCAAAATGAAATTTGGTGGCAAATTGATAGATTTCGAATACTTTAGTGGTATTTTTACCTTTTTCCATAATATAATTCAGGATATGCAAAAGTGGTGTAGGTACTGTATAGCTAGCTAGGAATATATTGTGGGAATTTTGGGTCGTGCTTATAAATTTGGTTAAGTAAGAGAATAATCTTTGGGACCAAGTTAGAAAGTGACTAGTTTGGACAGGTTCGCCTAGTTGGGGTAAAAAGTGCAAGAGATAAAACTGTCGGCTATACCTTCTCATGACTCAAATTTGCTCACGTGTCCTACTCACACCATTCTCAAGTCTCAACGAATAAACGGTACACATAAATTTTCAAACAAATTTAACAGTATCTCTCAAGTTGTTGATATGTCAAAATACGCTTTAGTATCTTAAATTGTGTACGTAACTCTAAATATCTAAACTATGAAAAATATCTATTTATTTAAAATATCTACATAACGGACCTCAAACTTTTATAAAAACGATAAAATGGTTCTTAAACTTTTGAAGATGTACAAAATGACCCGAGGTGTGAAGAGGAGTGACCTGGACTTTTCGTTTATCATCAACCATCAAGAGGTTGAAATCGTTGGCGAAGAATAAGCGGTTGGGTTGGGAACCTTGGTGATGGAAAACTCTGGCGAGTAGGGGCGTACGTCGATCCCTCTTCCCATGCATTGTGGATGAATGATGATGGAAGAATATAACCCATGCATTGTGGATGAATGATGATGGAAGAAATTATATTTATAGGTAGTCTGGAAGGGTCAGAAGGCGGCATGCTCAACTCGCTCAACCCCATTTTGAGTACGTATTGATTAATATCAAAATTGAAAGATATTTCAGTCCTTTTAATTACCAACTACTTGGAAAAACCTATAGTGGATCCTAACACTATCTAATTAAATTAATTAATTAATTAACAATTCTAAAGATGCATTCGAGAGTTCATCGAACGATGGAGGTCGAGAGAACGAAGTGAGAGAAGGAGGCGGCGGTGGAGCTTCACAATAGAAGTCTCCAGCCCAACATTCACGGTACTCTAGATCTCGGAGAAGGAGGAGACATTTTAGATATTTTTTTAGAATGACATTTTGGTCTTTACACAACTAGTTGGTAAATAGTGTTGACGAAGATATTTGGGTAGGAAGGAAATATTTATGAAAATCTTTCCATTTTGGTCTTTACACAACTAGTTCGTAAATAGTGTTTATTAACATTTTTAGGTGGAGATGAAGTAGTCGGAGACTGCTTTATCATGTTGATTTTAGCAGGCTACTAGATAGTCTATTATGTTATTTACTAAGATACTTTTGCACCATTATTCGGTGCTGCTATCTTTCTTTCTTAACTTATTTTATTTGGATTTATCTATAATAAAATAAATTTACCAATTCAAAAAAAAGAAGTCTGTAATGATTCTGTTGGGCCAAGTTCGAGAGGGACTCGTTTGGTGGGCTCAACTAAGAGGAAAAAAGTGCAAAAGATCAGTAGCCTGCATTCACATTTTCAAAGCCTCAATTATGCCGACGTGTCCCTTCCTTTACCAATGCGGTATTAAATTTTGTTTTAAAACTCAAATAAATTTATGTCAGTAATTTTATATCTGCAATTGAACCAGAAAGTATGATTCATAATCATCCACCTTTTTATATGCAAACTGAGAAGTAGTACATTTGAGTGGTTAATTTATACACTGTCTCAAAAATATTGTAACACTTTTCTCTTCTTAAAAATAATGCACAACACTTCCTTTATTGATTAACTTTTTACTGGTGACTCTAGGGTGCGCTTAAGCGCATGTTAAGTGCTTAAGATGAACTAGTATTTACAAATCATGCCATCCATCTTTCTGTGCGATATCCTCCTGAAGAGGAAGAAGAACGGAAGTTTCTCATTTCTCACTGTATCGATTCTGGTCTGAGCAGCTTGATGAAGACTATCATCACCTTCATTTCACGAAGCGAGCTTCTGGTGTGGATCTCATCTGAACAGATACTGGACTAGATAGATCTCGCCGGCACAGAGATCTAGCCGGAATAGAGATCTCACCGGAACAAAAGTGAAACTATGAAATCTCACCGAGGCTTTGATATGCATTTTATCAGCAACGAAGGAATTGTAGTTTCTTACCGCCTAATCAGCAACGAGTTGTAAGTACCAACGAGTTTCATTGCTCAACTTGTTCTGCATCTCAATTGGATTAATCGGCTAAGAGCGCTTCAGAATTGCTAATCTGCTATGTTTTTGCCTGTTCTATATTTGAACTCTTTCGCAGCTTTCTCCAACTTAGAGTTCCTGTTGATTTGCTATTATAGTTGCATTTTTTTATTAAAAAAAGGCACTTGAAAATGAGATTGAGTTGAGAAGAAGTGTTGTGATCCCGTAACAAGAATTTCATGGTCCTTATAATTGATGATCCTCGCAGTGAAATATCATGATCATCCATATGAATTTCATTATTCCAGCAATAGTTTCATAATTAATTTGGATAAACAGTAAAAAACATATCAGTGCCTAAACGGACTACGAAAAAAGTAACAAAACATATGACATATGGGTCTCTTTTTCTCAGTCTTGTTTTTTCTTTCCATTGGACTATTCTTTTGTAATTTTCAATTATGGAATAGGAAAATATACATTTTTTAGAGAATGACAAAAGAGAAATGACATAACTTTTAATAAATCGAAAACTACAGTGCATCTCATGCGCCAATTCGCCAATTGAATTAGCGCATCCTATCCTCCCAGATGATGGGCGTTTTACATGTGTATGAATTTAGCACAAGATCAAGTAATAACACCCATTCAACCTCAAGTGCAAGGTGTGCAATTGTAGTAGGGAGAGTGGGGTCAAATCCAAAAGATTGTAGTGTAATTAAGGAGAGTTTAGTTAATGCTATTTATGGGGTTTTTTTGTTTAGAGAGATAATTAGTATGGATGAATAATAGCTTGGTGAGTGGAGTTCTAAGTTCAAGCTAAACTAAACTAAATTATACTAACACACTAATGCAAGTTTAAACTAAATGCAATGTACACAAATTTGGAATGGAATATAATGGACAAAAACCTCCATTGGACCGATTAGTGTTGAGCTTACTAGATTGGTGATCGGTTTTAATTCTTGCAAACAATGAAGAGTTGGAAGAAATTCAAGTTCTAGTTGCTACACTATAGCTATCCTCACAACAAAAGACCAAGAAGGATCTCTCCATTTGCATCAATTGTTATGGCCCTAAGATTACCCAAAATTATCTCTTAACATTCTAGATTATTTTCTCAAATTAATCATAGAGTATCTAACAACTTTCCCCAAGTCAAAGCTCAATAAAATCTTTCTCGAACATTTCATCAAACACGTGACGAACATAAAAGTGTAGTAGGCCTCCTACACCTAAATTACCCTATTTAATTCCAATAAAGTGTTACAACATTTGTAAAATTCACAATTGATCAACCACAATCAACCTAGTGTTCTCAACATCATAATCAACCCAAAGAGTAGAAACTACTCACATTTTATGATAAATTTGAAATCAACAATATTCGAGAGTTTAAATGAAATTAGAGAGATATATGAGTAGAAATAAACTAAGAAATGAAGTGCAAAGCTTCAATCATTCAACAAAAGCTTCAAATTCATGGGTCACATGAGAGGAGATGGACAAGGAGCACAAAACCTAGGAGAGCAAGAATGATGCTAAAAACTAGAGATCCAAGAGTTGTCATAAATATCGTCCAAAAATAACATAAATACCCCAAAATAATCAAGAATATTGAGTGAGTACTTTTTGGGTGTTCCTACCATTAAAGACCCATAATTGAGCTTGAAATGTGAGGAAGACCGGAAATCTCGCACCAACCCCCACTTGCCCGACGAAAAAAAGAATCAGAAGTGTCTTTTAAACTAACAGTGAGCGATCTCTCACGAAGGGTGAGGGATCACACACTGGTCGCTCACTTGGTCTGATGCCTTCCCAGCTCCCTTCACTTCTCCAAAAAAGTGAAGCTTGGTCCTTGCCTTCACTTCTCCAAAAAGTGCAGTTTGGTCCTTGCCTTCACTTTTCTTTGCAAATAAACTCGCTTTGGACTCATTTCCTCCATTTCCTCTTTGAACATGCGAAACCTACAAAAACTCTTGCACCAACACTAAGAACTAGCAACAATTATCATAAAAACCACAGTTTAGAGCTGGAATATAAATCAATGAAGCGCACTCATCACCCGACTTTTTACATACTAATTTATCAAATCATCATTATCTCTAAAGTTTAAGAAATAAAATACCAAAAACTGATCAATATGGATATATTTCTTCTCCAAATAAAATTTTCCATTGAATAAGATAATTTTTTTAATTTTTATTCTTGGAATATTTATCGTTATAGGTTAATTTTGTTTCCTCGATTTCTACGTTTGATTACATCATTAGCACAGAGAAAATAGTAAAATGGAAAGTCAATGCTAAACTTTTATCACCTTAATCTCCATGACAAGTTAAAGTGTTAGATTATATTTAAAACGGAAGGAGTGATATGTATATTCTAAAGGGTAAAGTACACGTATAGTACCTTAGCTTTTATGTGTATCATGTTTTTGTCTTTTGTTAGGAATTCGTCTCATATTAGTCCCTTAGTTTTAATTTTGTCCTAAACAGGTCTTTCTGTTACATTTTCTGTTAAAAACCACTGTTTAATTAAGGGGATTTTCATAAATGTATATAATTAACATTCAATTTAACCCTAGTTGTTTTAATAATCTGTAAATTGGCCCCAACTATTTTCAAAATTTTCAAAATCACAAAAACCTTCCTCCTTCCCATTCTCCCTTAGTTGACCAAAGTTTTCAGCTTTAACAAAATCCATGGTGGTAGCGTTCACTGGCAACGTTCTCCGGCTTCAAATCCACAATGTCCCCAACCCCAGATTTCCGGTGACTTGCAGCTAGACCTGCTGGTGATTTGAAATCCAGTGTCTCTGAGCTGCGACTTGCAGGGGGTTACTGGCACGATGGATGAGTAAGCGGTGACAAAGCTCGCTCAAGAGGCGTCCTGATTGGCTCGCTATAACAAGAAGCCGACGATCACGTCCTAATATGCAAAAAAATTGATTTGATTATTCTTTATTTTTTGATTTTTATGGGATTTGATTCTGACAACCACCACCACTACCAGATGTTGCTGCAACATTGCTCAAACTCTTACCCTTAAACTTCTTAGTGGTTGCTCTCACCAGCCCCTGAGATCTGCAGTAGGTAGCTTCAGATCTCTCTAGTTCTAAGGTCCGGACGCTTTGAGAGGCCTCTTACGCAACCCGAGAGCGTTGAAGGTTTCATCATCATCATACTCCACACCACCGAAATGAACCCAATTTGTTTCAGAATCCTAAACCAGCCGCAAACATATCCGATTTATCGTTGAACTACATGCTTCCCAATTTGTTTTCAAGATCCGATTCAAACACGGGAAAACTTGAAGATAAGGGATGGGGTTTTCGGTTTGATTTTCAAGGGTGGAATGGAGAAGGATTCGAGAGCAAATTTTGGAGGAGACCCAGAAGATTTTGCCGATGTTGGGCATTTTTTGGCTTTTGATCTCAGATGCGGAGACCGAAAGAGATGGGAGCGTGGCATGGATGCGAATTGGGGGAGTTTAATTCAGGGGAGGAACAAGTTGAATTGGAACGGAGGGGTAGAGAACTAGGCATAGGTTCGATTTTAGAGGAGGCCAAGGAAAGGAGTGGAGTGCGTAAGATTGCAGAGAGAAACCATGACAGAGGAAGATGATGAGGTTGGAGAAGAAGAATCAGGGAGGAAATAATGAAGTTGGGCTAAATTGTAAGATTCAAAAAGAGTAAACTCCGTCCATGACCCCTTAAGTTACACACTTGTCCTATTTGGATCTTGTTTTAAGAATTTGTATTACTTCCGTCCTTTAAGTTACATTATTGTCCTATTCAAGTCCATCCGTTAAAACTTCCGTCTAATTGCCGTTAAACTAAGGGTGTTAATGTAAATGTGCATACATAATATTCAACTAAATCCTAACTTTTTTAAAAATCTGCAAATTAACCATCAATAGTTTTAATTACCATTTTCAAACTCACCCCTCTTCCCTATTCCCAAGCAGACTTCTGCCTCAGCACGTCCAACCACCGCGGTGAGTCCAGTCCAACCTCTCCCACTAGCAAGCCCCACCCCCCTCAACTCTCGTCGGCCATGCCCACCCTTCATCGGCCCTCCCACGCCCCATCTATGCATCCTTCCAACCAATTGAACCTCTGCATCCTCGCCATGCCCAAATTAAAATTTGGACAAGGGCATTTAAGTAAACTCATAGTGATAGCAGAAAAATTAACGGAAATTGTGACGAAAGTACCAGTTAGAGACGAATTTAAAGCTAAAAATCTAATATGAGACGAATTCATAAAAAAAGACCAAAACAGAAAACACATAAAAGCTAAGGTATTATACGTGTACTTTACCCATATTCTAAATGCAATTTTTAATTGTTGTATAAAAGACGTTTTAACTATATTTAAGTAAAAAATTTAACCAAAAATCAAATGTATGATACAATTAAAGGGGGAAAGTAATTGATTGATATGCTTATGGGTGAGTTCATTAGATATGAGAAATTTATTTTGTGAAATTTGGGGATGTATGTTCTGATTGATGGATAAAATATATGTAAGGAAAATTGAAAAAAAGTAATTTAATAGACAATTGATAAATTTAAGATTAGTTGGAAAAAAATTTGGGAAATTTTATAAATGAACACTACCTGTTACTATATAGTAGGGACAAGTTGAAAATATTGATCTGACCGAAGGTATAGTTTTTGGTCAAGGTTAGGATGAGCATTTTCAGAAAAAAATAATGCGCATCCTAAGTGCTTCAGTTGTTCTGTTATTTACATCTATACCATTTGTCTTTCCTCATACTCTAAAAAATTCATATATTTTTATTCTATGATCAAAATTTACAAATAATTAGTCAAATGGAAAGAAAAAAAAAGACGAAGAGAAAGAGATCTATATGTCATATGTTTTGATGATTTTTTCGGAGTCCATTACTGAGTATCATTTTTTTCACTACGAGTATCATTAAATACAAGTATCATTTTTTTCATTATGTATCATTAATTTCTTACATTGCATCACTAACTTTTCACCAGTGCATCATTAATTTCCTACAGTGCATCACTAACTTTTGTACAAGTATCATTTTTTTCCAATGTCGTATCATTAATTTCTTACAATGCATCACACCACTCATACTACTGTATCATGAATTTGCTACGATGCATCAGTACTCTCATATAAAAGAATCACGAATCTATGATGCATCATTAATTATTATTGAATCGGATCTGGAAATTAGAACGACTGTTTCGCGCAAGAAGACACTGTTGCCGGCTAACAACCAACGGCTAGGTCGAACCAGCCCACCTTCACCCCGTACCTCACCAACCGGCCACTCGCCACCGTTAACTTTCCGATGCCACCGCGCAAAGTCCGGTCAAAGAAGATCGAATGGTGAAGGAGAACGAGAAGATGAATGACGAGGAGCATCTTCTACCCAGCCCACCTCCATCTCGCACCTCACCGACCGGCCACTCACCACCACGCTTCCATAAGCTTTCTGATGCCACACATAAAGTCCGGTTGGAGAAGATGGATTTAGTCGAGGTGGATGCAGAGTGACAATTTTGTAGTTTCTTTGAAAACTTAAGCACATTGATTACATGGCGCATCGTAAAGCGACCCATAGTTTTTATGTTCATACATCATAGAGTACTGTCATTTGTATATATTCAACACATTTTATATTTTGAGCACTTTACTCCTCCCTTTCCAACATTATATATATATATTTAAAATTTTGCCTTTAAGACTAAATATTCCATAACAATTTTTGCGTTAAAGTTGTTAGAAACAGATGACAAACTGTAGAATTGAAGTCAAGATAATTGAAAATGAAGAAAAGAGTTTTTTTAATATATACTACCTCCATTCATAAAAAATTGGTAAATTTCTTTTTTAACATTTAATTTATGATTTTATTCAGTTAACACTTTGATATATAAAGTCAAATAATTTGGATACAAATTATAAATAAATGTACGCAATTATTAATATATATTTTTTAAAATTTTTAAAAATAATTTCTTTTACTATTCATCAATTACTCCAGGGGCAATCGGCCACCGGATTTGCGAACAAGCAGGGAGAAATTGTTACTTAACCACCCGCAACAATGTGCGAACAAGTAGCACTAGTTAATGTATAAAATGTTTACTGCTGTACCAATTTAATTATTACGTTTTTTTTTCAACATTTAATATATAATTTTTTTTAATATTTTTGTTATACAATATCGAATATTCATATATACAAAAAGTAAAAAAAATCTAGTTTTTAAAAATATTTTTTTCCATTTTTTTTGAACAAAGAAGACTTATTTTATTAATGATAAACCATTATAAAATAAGTGGAATACGACGAACTAAATCACCTATAATAGGTACAAAAAAACCGGCTCGCTAACGGGAATATCTCCACATAAGTATAGTTAATATGAGAAACCAAAACCACTGTGAATAAGCTTACCTAAACTGGCCTCAAAAGGCTATGCAAACTCATGACCACTATGACGGTAAAATGATCTGGAATCGCGCACCCAGTACCCCTGCACGGTACCATAAAATGATCTGGAATTGTGCACCCAGTACCCCTGCACGGTACCGACGCACATAGTTGGCTAATGAGAGCACCTCACATAATGATAATGGAGACTACAATAACAAAACCACGTGATCACTACAGAACTAAACAAGAAAAAAAGTACTAACAACAAAACCACATGATCACTACAGAACTAAACAACAAAAAAGTACTAACTGGCAAAAACAAATAATTGAGGGTCGAGAGAAAGAATGACAAAACCAAATGCAACAAAGTTTTAAATAACAAAATAAAACTAAAGTCCCCCGCATAGCTAAAAAACGGACAACGATACATCATGGAGCGTCGAGAGCTCGAGCCCCGACCTCGAGCTCGAGCTCGAGCCTCACGAGCCTCGAGCTCGAGCTCAGCTCGAGGCGAGGCTCGTTTTATCTGGCCGAGCAATAATATACCGGCCAGCTCGAGCCCGAGCGTTCGGCTCGGCAGCTCGCGAGCCTAACGAGCTCCCGAGCCTTAACGAGCTCGCGAGCCTAACGAGCTCGCGAGCCTAACGAGCTCCCGAGCTCGTTTGGGGCGAATCGAGCCTAACGAGCTCGAGCTTGCGAGCTCGTTTGGGGCCGATCGAGCCTAGCCGAGCTCGCGAGCCTAACGAACTCGAGCTTCACGAACCTTCGAGCCGAGCTCGAGCCTAACGAGCTCGAGCTTCACGAACCTTCGAGCCGAGCTCGAGCCTGTCTCGAGCCGAGCTCGAGCTCAGCCTCAGCTCGCTCGAGCTCGAGCCGAGCCCGAATTTCACGAGCTCGAGCTCGAACCTGCCAGGCTCGGGCTCGGCTCGGCTCGAACTCACCCCTACCCCGCACAGCTAAAAAACGGACAACGATCCATCATGGACCGTAGTTCGGCCTGGAGTCCCCCGACCTGATGAGACGGAGCTCCAAAGCTGCAGCCACCATCCTCGTAATGCGTGGTCGTTTCTTTGTGAGTCCCGACCCCAGCCACACCAGACAGCGATCCACCATCTCCATTGCGGCCACAGATAAAGGAGGACGTCCCCCTCCAAGTGGCCCTTTGTCCCACGCCAAAAAAGAGTATTGCAGTAGCAATACTCCGAAACAACCGAGTGCACCACCGCCCACCATCCTGGGCAGCATCAAATAGGGCCTCCACCTCCAACAAGGCGCAGCCCCAAACCCTAAAACCAGATCAGAAGTAGCGACCCTCACCAATCCACCGGAATCCATCTGCAGGGACCAGGGCAGCTCAACGGCCACTAACCCACCACCGTCGAATACCGCGAAGCCACAACAGCCACCAGATCCAAATCGGACAAAGAGAAACCAGGGAACGAATGGATTGGACGTCGCCGGAAGAAAACAAGGGGCGCTTGCCGGCCGCGACGGAGAGGATCTGGATGTTGCGGCGCTGCAACTCCGACAAAACCCTGGCGGGTTGAGAACGCACCATCCGAATCCTTTACACACTTGTGTCTTTTTGCGTTTTCTTTATACTTGTGAGGTTTAAGATGTTTTCAACTTTTTTTAAAGAACTATTTTTAGTTAAAAATTAAATCAAACAAAGTATTTCAAAATGGATAGAGGTAAAAATACTACAAAGGAAACACTTCCATATTGGAACAACATAAAAAACTGGAGTATATGTTTTTAATAGTTTTCGAGTGGATGAAAGCAGTACATTTTTATTAAAACTTTTTCAAAGTTTCTTTTCAGTACAATAGCTTATATATATATATATATATATATATATATATATATATATATATATATATATATATATATATAATCATGCAAATCTGAAATGAATTTCAAGTTGCAAGCTTTCAAATTGACCAAAGTTTGCTTCTCTGCTCTTCCTATAAATAAAACTCATCTTAAACCATCACAAACTTGTAGTACAGGCCATGAACTTGAATAGAGCACAAAGACAGTTCGTATCTAATAAAAAAATCTCAGAGGTCATGCAGCATTAGAAAGCAACAACGATAACAACAAAGCATTCTGTTTACAGAAACTTCAGCTAGATGTTTTACGTTCAGCACATTCAAGAACACTTCAGAGTTAATTAAGACTCTGCTATAGGGAACACGGAGCCAATTTTATTCCCAAACCTGTAGCACTTTATGTTAACTGAGTAGGGTCCTAACTGAACATAGTTGTCCTCTCCACCCACAAAGAAACACAACGTATAGAGTGCAAACTCGAATTCAGGACTCACGCCAATCAAAGAGGATGACACAGATTTCAGAACCCCGTTCCATTCAAACTGAATAGTTAGCACCTGTGTCTCAGAATCAGGCTGCAAGAGACATTACAAATGATCAGAATACAAAATTGGAGAATAACACGCAAGAGTTGTAAACAACTGAAACGGTGAATATGTCATTCTAACTAAGGAAGGTGAATTTGTTAACTAAGGGCGGTGCTTGAAAATGTTTTTAAGTATCAATAAATTCACAAAATATTTTCACGTTGCATGCTTACTTGCTTAAAAAGCTATATAGCGCTTTTTCTGTCATGCTTACTTGCTTAAAAAGCTATATAACGCTTTTTCTGTCATTCTTACTTGTTTAAAAAGCTATCTACCGCTTTTTCTGTTTGACAAAACCCTAGATCTCCGTTAACTATTACTCTCAAAGCAGGGAAATGAAATCTTATCACAAGCCTTTAGTCAAAACAATCGTACAAAAATTCCTGTCTCGCATTGTCATCACATACTATCACAGAAAGGACCATCTAAATACTTACCATGATCAGGAGCTGATAGTATTATGATTTAAAAGTTCATAAAACTTCAAAGTTGATTATATCTTGAGCATAAAACTAATTTCATAGTATGATGGCAAGATCATGTCTTTGTAGACAATATATGCGTGCATAGTTTTTCTCTTCTTTTGTTCTGAAGGCTCTCATCAAGTCAGTACCAAACAAGAAAATTTTAAAACTACCGTCTCTCCACGTCTTCGGGGGAATATGTAACCTTGATAGTCAACCCTTCCCTTAGCTTCTTCTAGATAAAACTGAAATACAAAACAAACAGTAAGGGTACATTTGAACCAATTATTCTTTTAGATCATTATACATGAAATGCAAGACTATGAAAGGAAGTATGAATTTCTTTTCTAAACACAAACTTGAAGGTATGATAGTTGGACCATGTAATATAGTAAAGTCTTGGAGACATAAGGTTAACCTTATCAAAGACAAAAGCCACGACTATGAAGGTTTGAACATACAGCACACTGTAAGTCCAAATTCAGTACCACTTCACGTCTAATCTTGTTATTGATGTACGTGTAACAAAAACTTTGCACTCCAATTATTAGTCAATCCAAGTACTTAGAGATACTGCATTATTTGGAATAGAGATTTGAGAAGCCAGAATCCAAGGACACATACCTGAAGCCAATTATGAAAACCAGTTACCTCCTCTTCACCACGTTGCTTTATTTCTCCAACAAAAACGTGCTCAAACGCAGAAGAGGAGGCAGATGTACCACCTCGACTGTAGAGATCGAACCATAACCTTGCTATCATAGTCTTGAAGTCTTGATAGTTCTCAGACGTTATACCCTTCAAAGAGAGATATCTGTGAAGATATTTGATGGGTGCAGTCCGACTGATCTCTTCAATGAAAGCATTCTGCTCTTGCTTCTCTTCAGATGTAACAACCTCTTTGTATCCTTCATTTGGGTTATAATTATCCAGAAGAGAACAGAAACGAGAGTATGTAGGTCTCTTAAATACATCATCGCTCAACCAAGAAAATAGGTTTCCCTCAGCTGCATCTCCACTTTGGCGAACCTTTTTGCCTCCACCACAGTCAATCTCATAGTCTTTACCAGGCACCAGACGGTTTGTATCAAGTTCCCACAGCTTGTTGCAAGCTTGTGACAAGTCATCGAGCTCCTCCCTTGAGGGATTCAAGCTAGCACCAATCTCAACTTCATCAGAGTAATGTTGCTCCTGCGGAGGTCGCTTGAAGCCTTGCCACTGATCCATGGGGACCTGTAAGCATTTGTATCACAAAAGTCGGTAGATGAGAAATCAAGAACCTTCCTTTTTGTACAAGCTATCAGAAAACAAATACAAATTCAAAGGGAGAAAACCTTGTGTTGTCGCCTTCCGTGCTTCTTTCCAACTGTTTCCCAACCATCAGCATTCTCCTCTTTAGACTCCTATCAGTTTCAGAGAGACAATCCAAGATAATCCGAAATTAGAGGGAAAAAAAAGAAGAAAAAAGAAGAAGATCTGATCATGGTCATTAATGAAAGTTTAGATATTAAACACTAGAACAAACCAAGAGTCCAAGACCAACCTTTCTGCTCCACACATTTTGCTTAACGTTCTGTCTACCTTCACCTTCATAGTCTTCACAGCCCTCTTGGTTTGCCTGCAGAAGAGAACTATCTATGAGACATAAAAGACTAATATTAACACTCTACGCCAGCAAGCTAAGAAGAGAATATATTGTTTTCATACAAATAAGATTGTAGCTTACCCTGTGAGGTCGCCTGGATGGTCTGGAGGTCTGTGTCTCCCATTGCTGATCACCGAATTGGCTCTCTTCCTGCAACAATCACAACTCGTTGCATCGATCCCAATCAAAATCACAAGATTCAAAAGAAAAATCAACACATGGAAAAAGGGAACCTGCTGTTTCCACTTGTTCTGGTGGTGGCGACGATTTGAATCACCATCTTCCTGATCTCCAGACACAACCTAACGAGAAGGAGAAAATTGAACCCATGGGTATCGGGAGTAGGGAGAAGAAGATATGGTGAGAATGGGGGCATGGGTGTACCTCGGCCCAAGTGGATCTGACACGGTCCTCGCGGTCATCTCCTTCCCGGCCGCCGCCGCCGCCGAGAACAAGGTCGACTAAGTTCTTGACGAGACCGTCCATTGCTGCTTCCGAGTGCGAAGATCTGTGATCTGCGAAGGCCGACAGTTGGCAATTCATAACTGGAGTGAAAGGAAAGTCACAAATCAGTCATCAGTCAATCAATCAAGAATGAATTTGTGGCGGGCAGCGAATGCCACGTCGACGACGATGACAATTATTAATTTATTATTATTGGGTTAAAGGGCAAAATTGCCACTCAAATCTTCCAAAATATGCAAATTCGTCACTGAACTTTAGGGGTGTTCAAAAAACCCGCAAAACCGAGAAACCGAACCGAACCGCATGATCCGAAACCGAAAACTCGTGAACCGAAGAAACCGATAATCCGCGGGTTCTAATTTTAGAAACCCGCGGATACCCGAACGAATCCGCATATGCTTATTTACAAATAAATTATCTAAAATTGCTTACTTCATCTTAATTTTTCTTTAAGTTTCTTTTATATTATGTGTGATCCATTTCATACAACAATAATATATGATTTGCAATATTATATTATTGTTCTATTTATGAAAATTACTTTTCTTCATTTTGATGCTCTAGATATGTACATTTATGGTGCAAAATTTTAGAATATCTGAAAGTGTCTTGTTAGCCGTTCAAAAAAAAAAATTAGAATATCTCCAAGTAAATTGAAAAATTTTATATAATAATTATACTTAAGAATACCCGTGGATACCCGCGATCTGAACCGTAAAAAACCGTGAAAATCGGATACCGCATTTAGAGTACCCGCACTCGGTGGGACGGATACTATTTTTCTCACTATCCGTCCCGTGCACACCCCTACTGAACTTCAAAGGGAGGGACCTTATTTTGCCACTGAACCGAACAACCATCGTCATTTCACTTGCTTCAAAGCTGCCATTGAACAATCATGAAACGTGCAAAGCTGCTACCAGGACAATACGACGTGGTAGCTGGACAAATGTGAAATGATACTGGGACAAGGCAGAAACATGTCAACAAACTACGGTCAACTGAACGAATAGAACGTAATATTTGGCACTTCAAAATTATTATGCTCATTTATCGTCATGGTTATTTCACACTGCTATTATTTGCATATGATCCTTGGCTTACTTACACACAGGAAAGGGTAATTGTTACTCCTCGTAAGTATTACATTACATTTGAGAACAGTTCTCCCTATTTACACTTACCCTAGTACAATGAAGATCAACATCTGTCGGCCTGCTCCTTTTCAAAAGCAGTTTAGTATGGAATCAGCAAACGTATTTGGGGGCAGAAATCTGTACACATTAAAATGGCGATTCAAACAGCCTCGGGACAACGGCATGGGGCGGAACATCAGAGCTAATTCTCAGACGGCTGCAAGAGGGGCTGACGATCATCATCATCGAGCACACGCATAGGCTTCCACTGCGTTTCTTCTTTCCTCTGTCTTAGGGCTACAAAGTGGAGAGCATCACTACGCACTTGATAGATGTGGCAACCCCAAGGATACGAGTCTGGCGCAGACCAAATCTTTTGCTCCTCGAACACCGTTTCTTCGGAGATCGAATCCGCAATACAGTATGTCAAGCCAACCTCTGGTTCCGTGAAACCGGCCACCGCAACACATCCAAGAGAAACAAATCCTTCTGGAGCACGTGGGTACCAGATTGATACTGGACTTTTGTAGTCATCTGGACAGTTCCTCCACACCTATAGTTTCACATAGATTTCAACTTAGCACAAATAATTCACGGGCTATCATCTATTACATCCATACTGAAGAAAGCCTAGGAAACACAGGTTTCTACAAAGTCAATGGTGTCAAAATGTGAGAGAGAAGTATAATTTCTTGCAGGACCCAGATAACTTCACTGTCTGAGAAATTCCAGATGCAGCAGTATTAACACAGCCAAGTAGATGTTTAATTAGCTAGATAGCAACTTCTGTCAGTTTAGGATCGATTTGAGCTATTTTTCATAACGTTTAGGACACAATAGTTAATTAAACACCATTTAGAACTGAATTGTCAAAAACACCAAACTTTTAGGACTGATTTTGCATTTCCCCCCAGTGTTTTTGTTTCTTCATGTGTTTGTATTGCTTACCAGGTCATAACCCACGGGAACTGCAAACAGCTTCTCATCATTTCGATAAACAGCAGCAACATTTGGAGGATGGCTACCAATACGAGCAATATCACCTATTGATACATACCTAGAACAAACAGTGAAACAGCCGTCTTATACACAAGAAACAATAAATGTGATAGAGAAGGACCCTATCAAAAAAAAAAAAAGAAACAATAAATGTGAAGCTGTTAACTTTAAATCCACTGGCAACTAAGGAATTAAACAAAAGTTCAGGCAGAATAGCCTCAAATATACCACTCCCAAGGATTATGCCCTCGCAAGACAAGTGTAGCAGCAAATTTGGACATACAGTGAATCTAGTTAAGACAATTCTGAGGTGATCATGCACTGTGTGAAGTTACCAGTCCCAAATAGACCATTCGACTTCTCAAAGGCAGGTTCTCAAAAGCCTAACCACAAAATGTGTTCTGAAGTTAACCTAAGAGGCCTATATATAATCCTTACATTTAATAGGTCTTCCACATGATTCACCATCTGCATACAGGGATTTAAAGGGAAATAACACTAAAGTTTGGAAGTTCTATCTGGAAAAACATGCTTGAGAGTATTGAAAGGGGAAACCACAATTGCATGATACTGTTCAAGTTCCAATCAGTACAGACCAATGTCCAATGAATTAAGCACAAGCAGACTCATACAACTGCACTCAAATGTTTGATGTTTACAGGTAACCACAAGTTGCAGTGACAATCCAGTTAACAGTAAAATGAGCACAGGAAGATAAATACGATCAACTATGCATATACTACCAGACACCACCTGGTAACACTTACCCGTCAGGACAAATTGGTCTCCAAATGCTACAAATTCCATCATTCTGTGATGCCTGAAAACAAAAATAATCTCACAGGTTAAGAGGTAGTAACATCCAATATGAAATGTTACAGAAATTTTTAGTGGGAAGAAAAGCACCGATTCCTTACAACAGTAGTAAGTAATAACTCAGGTCAGCAGAGGATGCAAGGGGAGGGGTTAGTAGCATTACAATATTAGATGGGATAGGACTTGAGAATAAATTCTTGGTTACTCCTGTGTACATCTCTAAATATTAAATGAAGCTCCTAGTAATCTAGCCTGAGTTTAATTTTAACAATAATAAGGTTATTCTTGAATTTACAGGTCTACTGGACAGCAGGAGGATCGATTTTAG
This sequence comes from Stellera chamaejasme, assembly GCA_024586325.1. Classification (NCBI taxonomy): domain Eukaryota; kingdom Viridiplantae; phylum Streptophyta; class Magnoliopsida; order Malvales; family Thymelaeaceae; genus Stellera; species Stellera chamaejasme. Next base: position 1,424,372 of record CM044982.1, on the reverse strand, counting down.
GGTTTGGAGGGTTGTAAACCATTTTGGAACTGGTGGAAAAAATAAAACAGAGAATAAAGGTAGAAAAACCTTGAAATCACACCTGGGTTTGGGTTGCATAACTAAGCATAAAGCTATCACATTTATCTGAAATATCCAAGGCTTGAATATAATTGAAACAAGGAGACATGCTCCTATCAAGCCTTAGAAACCGTATTCCTTCTATCTTAAAGGGGAAATAATAAAACAGGCTAAATCAACAACTCACAAACTAGAAAAGACATCTAAATAGACCAACTTAGGTTTGACTCCAAAGAACTTGTATAAAATAAAACTAACCAAGAAATGTAATCTGATGTCCTACACCAATCCAACATTGTACCTTACTAAAGCCCCTTGCATCTTTCATCAAAGATGACTTGAAAGAAATGACAGATCTATTCTCTAGGTTGATGCATCTCTTTACTCTCACATTTAGAAGTAACGACTTAGATCTATGACATGTCAGCTTTAAAGCATGTGCACAACTAATTACAACAATGAAGCAGTAAAGAACAAACACCTGTCTTTTACACAATGCACAGTGACTTATCAGTTCTTGTTCACTGCTCCAGATTTTTCGAAAGTTCACACTATGTTTCACGAACTTCACTCCTTGAACTGCTCCAGAAGAAGAAGGCTCTCGAGATTTAATGATGGTTTTTCTTGGGGAGGAGGGTTCTGCACTGTTGGCCCAAGAAAAAGATACGTATCTCTGGCTTGCAGGAACCTGGACACATGAGAATCTCCTCAGAACACTTGTATTCACAACACTATAACTATTGAAAACCAAAGGACCATGCTGGGTAAACAACCTTTAGCATTATACTCCTCAGGTTAGAAAGGTATGCTTTCCACATCTTGCGCACTACTGAACAGATCTTTACAGCTTGAGGTTCCCTCCGATCAGCTTCAACATTGCACTTTATCACCCGGACAAAATTTTCTGATCTTCTAAAATTTTTAAGGTGTAAAATCAAGTGTGAAGGGAACTCAAAGCCTGCTTTTGCTAACTCCAATGACATAAGCTCTTCCCAAGGAACATCCCACAGTATCTTGCTAGGCTTTCTGTCCATCTTGTCCAGAGATAAACACTAAATAAATTCAAGAAAAACAGATCATAAGAGGAAGAAGTTACTGCAATTAAATACATATAAACACAGTTCCCATTACTAACCTGCAATAACATAACCCGCTTATTAGTCACTAACACTATTCTCTGGTGAGGTACAACAAAGTGCTCTTCATAATAATCAGACAGAGCAAATTTTGAGGGTTCTTTGAAAATCTCCGTAAAACCAAAACGTCGACTTGCTTCAGCAAGATGGAGAACCATCTGCAAACAAAAAGAACAGAATATTATTTAAAAGATCAAAACAGGTCCGTGAAATGCCAAAAAGATTAAAATTAGAATGCCTTAGCTTGGAGGTACTATCGTCTATGATCTAGAGAAAAACAAACCCAATATATATATATATATGTACTATCATCTATGATCTAGAGAAAAACAAACCCAATATATATATATAGGAAGAAATGACCTGTTGTTGGAAATATCTACAAAAATAAACTGAAATCATCATCAACACCACCTTAATCCCAACTACGTTGGGGTCGGTGGCATGAAATTTATAGTGACAATTAATTGTCAAAAATTAATTGACACTATAAATTCAATCAGAAGCGTAGTGACAAAGTTTTACGCCGGATGCCCTTCCTGTCGCAACCTCCTTTCAAAGGAAAAATGAGATGAAATTTCAAACCGTATCATTATAGGTTTTTCCACTTTCATGAAAAATATCATGAGAAGGCGATGAGTTGAGGTAATTGCTCTAGTTATGTCCAATTACAAGGTTGATATTGCAGAATCAACATGTACATCATGGAACATGACTTCATATTTTTCAAAATATTCTGAAGTTTTAGCATTCAAAGGTAAACGCAGTGTGCTACCTGACCAACAGCATCTTTTTCAAAATATTCTGTCAGCACGCCATCTGCACGAATAGCACGTGGGTTTCTAATTCTCTGCGTTACAGTTGTGTCACTTAAAACTTCTAAGCATCTGGAACAACTTGCCCCAATTCCATCAACTGTCAAGGAGAAAAAGTCTAATGCTCCACTGACTGGTTGCACAATAAATCCAACAAAAGCACGGCCAAACCCCTGAGCCAGCCCGAGAAATCCATGTTGCCTGGCACTCTCCACAGGTTTTCTCACAACTCCAGATACCCCAAAGGCAAAACCTTGTGCAAGAGCTTCTGTTCCTTGAATGATTCCATCACCTACACCCGTGATTCTTCTTGATGAAACCTGACCTCATATTACACAATTTCGTGTAAGGTACCTATTTATTATCTCCCAGATTTAAGATTTTACATTAAAGAATTTTGAAGATAACCTACCTGCTTTGAACGTAACTGTAGAAACAGCCCATCAGTGGAAAGCTCAGCAAATCCCTTACTCAATGAAGCTAGTGTTGAACTAGTCATACCAAGAACATCTACTGAAAATAACAGGTGCAATGGATTGTGAATCAGCTCCCTCCAAATCCGACTTCCAATTGCAGGAACAATTGAACTCTGTCGCATAAATCTGTCTCTATGCATTACCCTCCTCAAATGCACCTGATATATAGCGCCTAAGCATCAGTGTTTCAGAGATATGTGAAAGACATGTTTTCTCTTATTTCCGTAAGGTTTATGCCCAAAATGTGAGAAACAAGGCACATTCAACATGCCAATAAGCTAAACCGGTATGTCGTTGAAAAACAAACATGTAAAGCACTTCAAAAATAAAGAAAAAAACGATAAAGGGAGTATAAGAGGTCTTGTGACAGCATAATCATCGTAAACAAAATAAGGACCAAAATAAATTCACTCAGTGCCAAGGGGAACATACAGCATGTTGCATGATTCATAAATGTTCAAGGCCAATATGCATAGTAGCAAAACGTGCTGTTTATTAAGCAGCTTTGAGACTTACCTTAATGATCTCTCGGTGGAAAGCTTTAATGCAGAATAGAAGCTAAATAAATTAACCATGGATAGTAATAGCAAATGCATATTACTTTTCAAAAATTCCAATTCCTTGTGAAGGCTTTCAACTTTTTTAATTGCCTTTTTGCTCTTCCAATTGTCCTACAAGTAACTCATCTTTTACTCCATATTGTTTAGAGCAGGGTTCTGGAAGTGGAAAGACAAAAGTACTCAGACATCTCCGTCCACTCAGAAAAAAAAGAAATGATGGTATTATATGTCATTAGATGGCTTTCTCTGCATATATCATTTTTCCCCGAGTTGATGTGAATGGGAAGTTCTTCTAAAATTCTTAGAAAGTTTCCATCTGCAGGTTTAACAAATATTTCTGGAGTTTTTTACATTGATGAATTCTAGACTCAAGTAGTCCGATAATGAAAAGCCTTCATTCTTTTTTCATTAACATAACAGCCCTTGGTTCATCATTATGAGCAGCACATATAAACTAATTGCTAGTATCTGAGATATTAGAACATGAATTGCTCTTGCATGCTACTCTAGGCTGGGTGCAAGTGCAGCTATTTGGAACTCTAGGCCATTTATAGTTAATGTTTCGCTCAATGGACAAAGCAAACATTGCAAATCTACAATAGCTGAACTCCAAAGAGTATTTACTTTTTTTGTTCAGGTTGGCTTTTTAATTTTTTACTTTTTTTTACTATATTTATTTATTTGGTGTTTTATGTTCATCTGGATTAGGCCCCATGGTATCAGCAGAATCAATTATTAAGTCTAAACAAGTATTGGCTTTTATTGGCTTGAAACACCAGAATTGGTGCCTCCTACCACATTGAAGCAAACCCCCCATTTACTAATACCTCCTCCCCTTTTCTTTGCAATGCTTCTTTCTTGCCATACAATTTATGATTTAATTTCTAGATTTTGAAGTACAATGTTCGAAACTTTTACAACTGAGAATTTGACAGAAGCAAAAAGTAATATGGATTAACATAAGTCAAATTGACAAAAAAAGTCGCATGTTGCTGTTAGAAAGTGACTGTTTAGTTTTATTTAGTTTTTATACTGTTTGTATTTATTTACAAACTATGGGGCTGTTCTGTACATATCTTGATAGTTTAGGGGTTTAGTAACGTTGAATCCTTAGGACTAGAATTACTTTCCTAGTAAGGATCCCTGTATATTCCTGTATATATACATACGCTTTACAGCGTACAATCTAGACAGAAAAGTTCAGTTTCTCTCATGGTATCAGAGCCCTAGGTCTCTGAATTTTCTCTCCAGTTTTTTTTTCACTGGAATTCAGTTTTCTTCTGCGCTTTAAATCCTCTGGCCTTCATCGCCAGAAATCTTTGGCCTTCACTGCCAAACCCTAATCTGGCCTTCATCGCTAATTCTTCCCTAAACACAAACCCTAACCCTAGCAATGTCTTCAGATGATACTGCTTCAACCACTGTTACTGCTCAGAGCAAGTCTCCTTCGACCTCTGTTGACCTTCATAACATACAGCCAGCATACAAGTTGAATGGACAGAACTACCTCAAGTGGTCCCAATGGGTTCAGAGGTACCTTAAGAGGGAGAGAAAAGCTCGACCACCTCTTGAAGGAAGGACCAAAACCTGAAGCCCAAGGATTTACAGCTTGGGAGACACAAGATGCCCTAATCACGTCTTGGCTTTGGAGTTCTATGAATCCTGAGATAAGTGACACTTGTATGTTCCTCCCTACCGCCAAAGATGTTTGGGAGGCCATTCAACAAACCTACTCTAAATCTAAGGATGCTGCCAGGATGTATGAAGTGAAGATCAAGGTCGGAACAACAAAACAAGGATCTAGGAGTGTCACAGAGTTTGCCAATCACTTGCAATACCTATAGGACAAATACGATCACTACAAAGCTTTGGAGATAACCAGCAAAGAGGAGGCAATTTGGTATAAGAAGCTTATTGGGAAGGACGGTGTATGACTTCCTAGCTGGCCTTAACCCTGAATATGATCAGGTTAGGGTTCAGATCTTAGGGAAAGATGAGGTTCCCTGCTTGGAAAGGAGAGGAGTCATGTTGGAACCCAAGGGCTTGGAAAGTTCGGCCATGGAAGCAAAGGATGAAGGTTCCATGGGTCAAAAAGTTGGAGACTCCAAGGATTCTCTTTGGTGTACCTATTGCAAAAAACCTAGGCACAGCAGAGAATATTGCTGGAAACTGAATGGGAAACCATCTACTTCCAGCAAAGAATGGAGTGGAAAAGGGAAAGGAGTTTCTAAAGCCAAAACTGCCCTGGTTTCGGTTGTAGATGCAAAACTGCAGACAACGGACAAACAAGAGATATTGAGCAAGGCTGAGTAGGAGAAGTTCAAGAAGTTCCTGGACTCCTTAAAGTCTAAAGATTCCTCAACCTCCCTTGCCCTTTCTGGTATCTCTTCTCCTTTTGCTTTATATGTATCTGCTAGTGTTTATCCCTGGATACTAGACTCAGGAGCCACTGACCACATGACCCCAACTGCTTCTCAATTTGTCACATACCAACCCAGTCCAAGCAATAAAAAAATTTCCCTAGCTGATGGGTCTTTAACTACTACAGCAGGGTACGGAGATATTCAAATAAAACCTGAAATCCTCCTAAAAAATGTCTTGCATGTTCCAATGCTCTCTACCAGCCTAGTGTCCATTCAAAAACTTACCAGTGATTTAAACTGTAATGTTATTTTCTCTCCTACCACTGTGTATTTCAGGACCTGAATTTGGGGAAGAGGATTGGAACTGCTGAGCAAAGGGAAGGACTACTATCTAGAGGAAAATAGCTCTAGATCTCCCCATATTATGCATGTTAGGGGTGAGGGTAACCCAACCAATAAATCTGTAATTTGGATGCAACATTTCAGATTAGGGCATCCAGCTTTTTCAGTTTTACAAATTATGTTTCCTGATTTTTTCAAAGACATCAATAAAGATGATTTTCAGTGTGATATTTGTGAATTAGCAAAACACAAGAGAGCTGTGAGTGTTGTTAGCCAATTTATGCATGACCCTAGAGAGGTTCACTTGCAAGCAGCTAACAGGATCCTTCAATACCTTAAAGGGTGTCCTGGAAAAGGTATACGTTTTAAGAGAGGTGGAGGTCTGCAGCTGGAGGCATACACTGATGCAGATTATGCTGGATCCGGGAAACTTAGTTACTTGGAGAAGTAAGAAACAAAATGTTGTGGCAGATCAAGTGCAGAGGCTGAGTATAGAGCAATGGCCCATGGTGTGTGCGAACTACTTTGGCTTAGAATTGTTCTTCAGGATCTAAAGCTCACTTCTACAGGCCCTATGAGGTTATATTGTGACAACAAGTCTGCTATTCAGATTGCTCATAATCCGGTCCAACATGACAGGACTAAACATATTGAAATAGACAAGAATTTCATCAAAGAAAAGATTGACAGGAAGCTACTTTGCACTCCTTATGTGGGTTCCCAACAGCAGTTAGCTGATGTCCTTACCAAGGGCCTTCCAGGACCAGCCTTCCATTCTTTAGTGTCCAAGCTGGGAATGGAAGATCTCCACTCACCAGCTTGATGGGGGGGGGGGTGAGAAAGTGACAGTTGTTTAGTTTTATTTAGTTTTTATACTGTTTGTATTTATTTACAAACTATGGGGCTGTTCTGTACATATCTTGATAGTTTAGGGGTTTAGTAACGTTGAACCCTTTTAGGACTAGGATTACTTCCTAGTAAGGATCCCTGTATATTCCTGTATATATACATACACTTTACAGCGTACAATCTAGACAGAAAAGTTCAGTTTCTCTCAGTTGCAAACAAAGGATGGAGCGGAGGGAATACTATTGAACATTTGATGTACACCTGCAGCTTTATCTATTCGCCTATATAAAACTCATAATCCCATATATAATTCTATCCCTCCATTATGTCAAGTTATAAAAAACTAAACTTTCACGTCTGTTCTCACCCTCCATTTTAGCAAGCTTTTTTTTTACTACCCTACAATGAGTCCACACAAAAAGCATAGAGCTTTATTCGTTATTACTGGTTCAGATTATGTCAAATTCGAAATTCGTGACTTGAGAAGAATTAATGGCATTGCCATCGGTCTCAACTCTTAAAGCCAAAAATTCCGTTCTTTAAGTAAATAAATGTTAAAAAATTCACTAGATTTCTCAAGTAAAACTTTGAAATCAGGTCAACATAAAGAATTGGCAGTGAGATAATACAATGAATGGAAAATCATCATAGAAAATTGGCATAGTGAGATAATACAAGCAGAAAATCAACATTATATCTTAGCGACTCAGCAGCCTGCCTGACCTGAATTTTAAACGCATTTCCAATAGCAGACATTACAGGGCCCCATACACCCAAGACACCACGTGGTCTTTGAGCTGGGGCTGTCTCCATGGACACCTTTAGTCTTACCTCCGAAACATCTATAAGACTGGAAAGAACAGAAATAAACCAAATATTAGCATATCTCACTTAGAAATGACAAGTACTCTGTCCCATTCATGTTGCGATTTTCCTTTACAAAATGTATAGGGAATGGGACAAACATGAATGGGACGAAGGGAGTAACTTAAAATAAAACAAGACTATACACGGTACATAGCTTGATAATAATCAAAGAAAGAGATTTTTTTTTTGATATATTTCAGCTTATGGCCAGGTATTTGTGATTCCTAGAAAATTGTAGAGTAATTGATTCTGTTAAAACGTGTATTCGGGCGAGAGGAAGAGGAGACATTATAAAAATAAAAAAAAACCACAATTTTCGCAAGCTTCTTAGTAATTTGGAAGGAATGGGCGTTTTCAAATTATCAAGATCTTGTGTGGATCAAGATTTTCTGTGGAATAGGGATAAAACCTTTTGCTGTTCTCACAGCCACTGTCTTCCTAAGGGATCTCAAGTAGTTTGAATTTCTCCAATCGAAAACTACGAAAAGTGAAACACAGTGAAGGGCAGTATTGTGCAAAAGTTACGAACAATTCCTTTAACAGAAATGTATGTAGGCCACTTTGGCAAAGTGGTATTGTAGTTTTCTTGCGTGCATCTTCCCAGGTCAGTGGCACAAAAACAATATACTACCATAAATTAAAGAAGCTTGAAGGGGGTGTAAACCCTTACAAAGAATAGCTCTACAAGAACTATGTTTTCGATATGTATGAAATAACTTCCCTACCCAAACTTCAGGATATCTAGCCTTGCAGCCTCAAGAACGGTGGCGGCCTTTCTTACCGCAAAAAGACTCAAAAGTTCCTTCCCTCCAGATTATCAAAAGACTGCAAGAATCTTTTAAGTTCTAATTTCCCGCCAAGCTTATGTTTCCTTTTTTATAGATCCTGTTTGAACCCAGCAGACACCACTAAAGACTTTGGAGGTTTCTACCATGAGAAATATTTCCCACATGATCAATTAAGGCTTTATATTACGGTGAAAACTCTCTACCCATTACCAACTGGCTCAAGTTTTGGGGTTGATGCTTTAACAATAATGATTAGACAGCCGTATTAGTTACTAAGTTATCTAGTACGAAGGCACATCCTAGCAAGTAATTTCTTATATTTCCACAAAAGCAAGGTCAATATACCACACTTGAAAACAATGTGCTCCATTGAATCAAAACAAAGTTCTTTCTGACATAATGGGGCTGATTTAAGTTGAAATTTAAAGTTTCTTAATTTCCTGCATATTCAGATGCAAGTTACTATACCGTCAAATTTTCAGTAGTTTTAGGACAAATAACATGCAAAACAAAATCCACCTTAGATGTATTTAAGGGTAAGATACACACTTCATATACCTATCTAAGTAATTATAGTATATGCAAACAAAACCTTAAGAAAAATTGACATGGGTCTTACTTGAAACGTATTTCTGGATCAACTTGAGTAACGCTAGAGCTTTTCGGAATGCGATCTAGCTGAAGATTTCCATAGAACTCTACTAATGCCCAAATAATTGGTTCATGGATGTTAAGCCTCCAACACTTGTCAGTCACCTACAATATGAGCAGATGCAATTATGCATGTGTAGCATGACAGGTATGATACAGCTGAATCACCATATATCAGAAGCATACCCGTATATATACATAGGGATATATCAGGACGCCATCAATGCTTTCATTACGTACTGTAACAGTCATCTTAAACACTGGGTGCAGCACATCACCATTCTCTTCTGGTGCAAGAAGGACAGGCATTAATGATAAAGGAAGCTGGTTATCAATCTGTAGGTAGCCCATTATCAGCTTGAACCTGGAAAAAATGCATATCCCGATTAAAAAAAAAAACATGTTTCGCAAACTAAATCAGAAATAAAGCAAACATAACTTGGCAGACTCCACCATAGAATAGAACTGGCTAAAACCATTGAAGACTATAAAGCAAATTCTATCTGTAACTTGGCCATACCACCTCTCCCCAACATTTTTCCACAAAAGAAGTCTAGGCCCATAATTAAATGGCATGTAAAATATCGAAGGGAAGCTATAAAATAGATTACAACAAATTAGACATAAATCTGAAGCCTGTGCTCTCCTATACGAAAACAAAAATGACTTTACAGATAATGAGGACTTACCTGCTCGTGTTTCCACCATATCCAGTAGAATATGACACGAAAACTCTCTCCAAGTACACATAAGAGAGCTCCTTTGGCCTATGATCAACAACTGACACACCGACAACACCCAACTCAATGATGACCTCAAAAGAGGTTGCACTATTCTGGGACTTTTCCGTATCTTCCAGACGTCCATACCCTTCATGTAAAGTTAAAGCCCCTTTTCTTTCATCTGTAAACCTAGCAACCTTGATATGACCAATTTCAATTACATGAAACTGCATACCCAGGACCTCATTCCACATAGGACATGTCTCTGCACTTTCAAAATCAAGTCTCCATACCCCGACACCAGATTCACCATCAACCCTGACATCCATACACTTCTGTCCATATGGGTCTTCCCAAGAAAAATTTATCGTTGACAGAGGTCGCATACTTGTCCATGCATTCTCACCGAACCCAGACTGACGGATGGAAATAGTTTTTCCTGATGTGTGATTCTCAATCCTGTTTACATGTGTTACTATATTAGTTAATAGATCCACACCACATCCAACCCCGAACCAAGGAAATAAAACCAAGCAAGGGCATCAACTACCTGATAGGACCGTCAATTTCAGGACGGAACACAACTACAAAGCGTGAACCTTCTTCATAACCACGTATTTCCATCCTTAAAAACTGGTTTGTACCATTAGGTTTCCTCAAAACTAAAAAGATGGTATCCTCCTTCATGATCTGTACAGGGAATGACCATTCTGTATCCACAAGTCGAACCTAAACAGTAACCTAAGTCAACCTCAAGACACATGCAAGTACCAAGGCATAGAAGAAAAATGGTGATTCCGGATGCAATTATTCAGAAACTATTTTTAATAAACGAATCGCATAAAGACACATGAGCACACACAAAGAAACTTCTGCATGTACATAAGAATGTCCAAGTATAAAAATATCTCCTAAAAATTACTCCTAGACAAGAATGCAAAGGTCTTAAGAAAATCACTGAACCTGGAGTTTATCTGCTCCACTGTCAGAACGTATAAAGGAAATTCTTGCATCATATGCACGGAGGACCTTGGGCTCATCTTCACTGTTCAACCTGATAAATATGTCTTGGCCAATTCTGTTTGTGAATGTCATGTATGGTCGGACAGTTATAACCTATAAATTTTAAATGCAATTAGACAACCCTACAAGCACTCAATGAAGTGATGAAAGATAAACCCTAGCTACCTTTGTTGGGACAGACTGATAGGAGCAAGGTTTTGCAGATATAAAAAGCCTCAAGCATCTACCATCTCCATCATAAGCATCAACATCAATTGAACCATCCTTCCAAGCAGGATTGAAAAGAAGAAACCAACAATGGTCCATGTCAGTGATACGAAGTTGCGAAAAAACTGTCACAGATCAAAAAGAATTCCATAAAACTGCACTTAAAACATACCATGTCTCCCAGTGGAGAAAGCTCTTTAACAGGTCCAAATTGCTCATTCTCTAATCCAGCAATTGATACAGAAAGCCCCAGCACTTTGAAGTTCAAGGCTGAAGCAATTGTATGACCGTTGTAAATTTCCTGATCATTAATCTCCTCATAATTAACGTCAGTACTTCTTCTTGATCGAAATGGAATGCCGATCCTCTTCGCAGGCATTTTCCCTGTCAGTTCTTGAAGCTTGTATTTTAGGGGGGGGCATCTCGCCACAGAAAGCCAGTAGGGAGCATAGATGCGTATTGATTTTGCTAGGACAACTTTTTCTGTATTGCAGTTTTGATCAAGAATGAGTTGAACAATCCTGCATGACAATCAATAGAACCATATTAGTAAGCAGAATAAGAAAGACTGGATGTGATATAGCTGGCATAGAAATAGTCGACTAACCTTCCAGTAACGGAACTTCTCAAGCTCATGGTCTTTGAAGGAGCTTCATGGGGATGGGAGATAAGGATGGCTTCCTGAAATATGCAAAATTAAATTAAAGAATACTGCTTGTTTAGTAAACAAATGAAATAACAGCAGCATGTCTGCAAAACAAATAGTGGAAAAGGTGAAAAGAAAAGTAAATCCAGTACACAAGTCATGTACTTATTACACGAGTTTCTTAATCTCTTACATGTACTGGTAGCCATCCCCATTGAGGCACTAGTGACAAGAATAAGGGTTTTCGTATATCAGCATTGTAGGACTTCACAGACTTCTCGGTGGAAATTATTCCTCTAGAACACACAGCAAAATGCCTACTCTCACGCATCTCAAAAATAGAGTACTCTGCTTTAAATGGAAGATAATTTGTGATAGATAAAGGAGACTTGACCACAATGGTCCAATCTTGAATTGGATTTGAATTGACATCTTTAGAAATCTCCGTTGCTTGAATGCTTACACAAAACCAAATTTTACCACATGAACTGTCCAAAGATGTTCCATTAGTAAGGCTACAGTGAAGCAATTCCTCGGACTCTACTAAAGCAGATACGCATATATCTGGACTGTTGCCTGTCATTCTAGAATCCTGTGACCAATCAGACTTAACCACAGTACTCCAGGAGTATCCATCACCCATATCAAGACTTGATGGTCTCATCTGCAATACGTACAATCCTGGTTGTGACAAGCCTGATTGTGGAAGGGGCATCACCTCACCAGGCTTCAATTGCCCAACACGGATCTCTTCCTTTGCATCCTTGGATGCAAGCTTCCGCTGCCTAATCCATCTCCTCTGTCTTCCATGGTTTACATACTTTAACGAATCATTTGACTCTGGCCAATTAAGTCCCTCAATATTAGGAGCATAAACCCATCCATCATCAGCATGGACGGATGAGGTGTCCAAGTGCCAATCATCGATCCACTCCCAACTGCTAGGTAACTGAATTGCCTCCAAATCCTGAGGTAAAAGAAACATATTAAAGACTGGTCATCAAGTGCCTGAAATGAGTAATCCAACACCAAAGTTGGTGATGAAAACAACCATACTGGTTAGCTACTTGAGCGGGCCGACAAGACTTTTTTAATCAGTGATAGATTCAGGACTTCTACTCATAACACCCAAGATACCATAAAAAAATAACAGCGCATTCAATGTAAATCTCGACAATTCATTATTCAGAAAATACTGTAGAATCTTTTGAATATTGCAATATCTTGCAAATCAATTGATTTATCAAAATGTACCGATAAACCCAAGTTGGAATGAAGAAGCAATATAATTATCCACAAAAGGGTTTTGAATTAAAAATAAAAAATAAAAAACACCAAGATTCTGAAAGAAGATGATGCAACGACCATGAAAATGATGTTAGTTTACTTGTCACAGAAATCCACCTCATTGTCAGTATGAATAGTTTCTACAAAGCCACTACCGTTCAACTGTGGCACTACAGCTTATTGAGGATGTTTAGCCCCCTTACCAAGTACAGAGAAACAACCAGGTTTGAACAAAGTATCCACAATGGCTGGGTAGGGGAAAAAAATCTTTTGAACAAGGAAACACCCATGTTAACATTACAGTCTGGACATGTATAATTTGTTTCCGGGCAAGTCTAAGATAACAGCTACCTTGAAAGCATGCATGTTACACCATCCAATTAGTTGTATATCAATAGAAGAGTACTAACTCATTGTAACAGTGGAAAAGAGTCATCAAAGAAGTTTGATAGTGCAAAAAACACAAAATTTGAAGGATTAATGTCCTAAAAGGGACTATTTCCAGTTCCTGAAGCACATAAGTCATAACAATCCTTAATTCCGCCAATTTAAATTCGTCGTACTACAGACTTACAAGATTATACATCTCATTGGATCATTATTGAAAAAAATGGTTGCCCACACAGGCAACCTCAACACATGCAATACACGCATAGCCAAGACCTACCTGATGAATGTCACCACTTCCATGAAGTTTGGAGTGTTGTTGATCTGAAACGTTTATCCAGCCCATAGTTGGTTCATATTTTTCAGTTTCAAAAACCTCATCCATCTGAATTTTGTTGTCTTCTACATTTGCACTGTCAGATGTACTGGCATCAACAGGTGCCTTGATTTTCTGATGATACGCCTTTGGTGCAAGCCTTAACTCGAGCACAAATTCAGTGTTGTTGCGTACTGATACAAGAGACCTAATAGTGACGTATCTGTTTCCCTGTTTAATGCTTACTTCACTGGCAACAACATCATTGCCTAATCTCCAACAAGCAGCAGGTGCAGCATAGTTAAGCCGCACTGGGGTCCATGGTCCCCCAATATTAGGACTAATCTGTATAAATGCAGATTTTCTACCACCTGGGGAATTATCTTTCTGGCCAACTGTATATCTAGAAGCGACAAGTACTGCAACCCTTAATCTTCCACAAGCCTTCTTATCTTCTGGTGTATTCTGCAAGATAAATATTGATACATATATTAAAGCATCTGAACTGACTTAATAATCATTTGAATTACTAGTATACGAAAGTAAATACTCTTTCTGTCCCAGTTTAATAGTTACATTTGACTAGCCATGGTGATTAAGGATAGTGGAAGACAGAGAGTTTTCCAATTTTACCCTTTAAAAATAAAAAAGAAACAAAATGCTGTTGAATATTGTGTAAACTAAACGGAAACAGAAAGTGAACTTTATTGGAAGTTATGCTGAATTGATGGAGAGAGAATAAAAGGATAATATGGTAAATGTTGGAGAGAAAAGTTCCCTTAAAAAAAAACGTAACAGTCCCTCCATCCCTAAATTCTTGAAACACTCCTTTTTTGTGTTGTCTCTAAATTATTGAAACGTTTCCTCTTTTAGAGATCTTCATACATAAATTTAACCAATTATCCCTCTACCCCTATCCCCACGTGCTACCAACTTCCCCTGCCCACAGATTTCTCTCTCCACCACGCACATCACAGATCTGAAATCAGTTTCCTCTCTTCCACTCTTTGCAACTCAACAGACATTCTAATTTCTCACACTCCACTGTTGTTTTCAATCGATCATCCTTGTTGCCAATCGGCCATCCACGCAAAACACAGATCTGAAATGGGTCACCCCTTTTGCCACCACAGAACATTGAAGCAAGAAATCTCCCTCGACCTACCAACCCGCTTGATTTGTGGCTCTACCGGCCAGCACGGCCCGCTTCAATCTCTCTTCCGGCCATCATCGCTCGCGTCATTCGTTCCACCACCAAGCCGCCCGATTCATTTGCTTCACCACCGCATTTAGATGCTCTACTAGCCCTTGCGTCCTCCATCAAGCGTCAGTCACTCCGCTGACCGTTGCCACCAAGCCCAGCCACATTAGTCACTCCGTTTGCCCTTGCTTCCTCCATCTGTAATTCTGTAAGCGCTTGCTACCTGGTTGGTGCTAAACGAGATGCATGGAAGGGTAAAAGTTGACAGTCAACGCAATAGTAGCTCTACATAAAACAGCGTGCCCAGCCAATATGTTTCAAAAAATTAGGGGCAGAGGGAGTAATTATTTAGGGACTTACCGAAAGGGAAACAACAAATAAAATCAGACGGAAGGAGTGTATAATTTAAGCTTGGGCCTATAAATGAATAGAATGGTCAGTAAAATGTTCAATGCTAGTTCATTTCTTGTCCAACCATTTAACTTTATGAACAAACACAAACATACTTTTGCAGTCATTTATTAAAAAAACAAACACAAACAAGGTTGCGGTACCTTCGTTCACGCTTAAGAACACATTCTGTTGATTTACTGATTTATTCATTTGCTTAAATCTGTATTATTAGATTATTATCTGCAAAGTTTATTTATTATTTTGTTTCAATATATATATATATATATATATATATAGATTTATAACGATTCTTCATGGAAACTATATCCTAAATGGAACTATAAAGCCTAAGAATTCAGAAACCCAAATAAACCAAAACCCAAAATAAACGTTTTAAACTAAATTTTATAAAATTAGTTTGAATTAAAACTCTTTAGTACTCCGTCCATCCCTGAAAAATTGAACACATTTCTTTTTTGGGCTGTCCCAGAAAAATTGATCACTTTCCTTAAAAGGAAACCTCACGCTCAAAGTTACTAAACTATCCCTACATTATCTTTACCTTTTCTACCTCGTTTTTTGTGCATTTTAAACCAAAGGGTAGTTAAGTACATATAAAAAAAATCTTACATTCACCTTAATCTCCGCGCCCAGCCAAACCCTTCAATCTTTTGGGGATGGAGTATTAGTTAGATAAGTAAAAATACTTTATGAAAAATTATTACTCCCTCCGCTCCATCCCAGATTACTTGGCACATTTCCTATTGCAGAACCCTTTTACCACAACTTTTACCCTATTGCCTCAATTGCTCTTCTACACCAAAAAATTTACTTATATATGTCAGTCTTAGTTTATTACCCTAAAGTCTTCAACACCCCTTAATCTCTGTGCCCAATCAACTTTGCCAAGTTTTATGGGATAGAAGGAGTACTTTCTAAAAAAATTGTTTTTGCACTTATTATCACATAAAAATTACATCAGTTTCAAAAAAAAAAGGATGTATAAATAAGAAAAATGTAACATTTATACAAAAGGATGAAATGAAAAAACCCTAAGTTTTTGTGTAGGGATCTATCATGTCTGTCAATTTTTTGTACATATTTTTTATTTATAGGTTTATAGGTTTTTCTTTTTATGAATATATTCTGAACATTTATGTGTTTGTTTTCTTGGTCGTTCATGCTTTGCTTGATTGTATAGCTTGTTCATGAACGTGTTAATTTATACTGTTCATAAACAGGTTTATGAACACAGAAGGGACAGACACAAACACTGGTACTTATAAAGGAACACAAATAGAGAAGCTGTTGGGTTTGAAGTTCATGTTTGTTTTCAATTTAACAGTTAATTGAACGAACATGAACAGGGCTTTTCATGTTCGTTCAGTCATTTACATCCATATTCAAGATACGTGCATTGCACTGGGACTCGAACAGGTGTGCATGGTGAGCATTAATAAAAGGAAGAGATAGGTTGCACCAACCAGGGATTCTCTGGGTAAAAAGTCTATCCACATTAAGCTATCAACACCATCATGACCTGAATCACTGTGCACATCTTTGGCAATCTGATACAATGGAGCTAAAAAGTATCCAATAGCATCACCTGTGAAATCATCAAAATACATGGATTCAATAGTGACTGATTACTCCTATTTCAGGGGAGATGGTTCACTATGTTCTTTCATGGGGGGGTATCCAACATAAAAGCTGGTTCACCCTTTTTGTCTACGCAAAGGTTCACTCAAATCAAGTGCTTCAGGGTAAGCAAGACAAAGAGCTTAAATGAAGCAGATATACACACTTAACGAGCTATTTCTTTCATCCACTTCCGAGAGCAAATATGGACTATTATTCATCATAAAAAATGGATGAAATTTCATCCAAACAAACAAGCTAAGGAATTAGAGCTCAGTATTGAAAAGAAAGGAGACATAGAGCAGCTCATGAAGATACAAGTGCAATCATCTGTGGGAATAAAACAAGAATATATAATTAAAAAATTATCAGTATAATTAAAAAACTATAACTTTGTTCTTCTGCACAAGCATGAACTGTCAATATGGCTCTTTCAGGGACAGCAATAAGGAATGAAACCAAACCGACCTTTTAAAGTTGATCAATTCAAGGGACTCATGTTCCTAATCCAAATCATGGAGCCACTAAAAAACAGTTTTAAGAATAAGCACATAGACTTTCTGGGCTGCTTTTTTTGAACATCTTCCATTAAAAAAATTTCTCATACTAATGAAGTTTTCCAGCGGAAAAGTTACAGAAGCGTTGTTTGACAGGCACTGCTAATAGGGAAAAGTGCCAGAGAGCCCCCAGTACAACGGATGGGAAGATTAGTAAGAACACCAGTATCAAATACAGTAACAAAAAACCCTTTTATCATTTAAAAATACTGGACCAAATTACGATAATGAAAGTAGTATATTTACCTTTTCCCATTTCAGACAAAGTGAACTTTATATTGTATTGTTCCTGCAATGAATAGAAGCACATTCTCTAAATCAAATGTACTGACAAACTAAACCACAGAAAACGATAACAAAATTTAAACTCTGGAACCAATTTGCACTCGGTCATATCTAAAAGTGTCAGTGGTACCATACTGACATTTAATTTACATGTTATGGATAGGTCCAATAAAAAAGAGGAATGCTAGAAAATAGGATGACAAAGGCAACTTAAACAAAAAGCATGCTAAAAATCTGGTTGCCAAGTGAACTCTTTCTCTAACAATGTGTGGCAGAGATCCACATGGCATGCAACAAAGTGGAACGGCATTCTGATATGAGTAGATCAAATGACTACTTAAAAAGCATAGGATAAAAGTGAAAAGAGCATGACAAGGACATCTAAACTACAAATGACCAACAAGAAGTGCAAATTACTGTCTAATGCTTCATACAGAATCTTTACTAAAATTAGATATGCAAGGAGAGTTGAGAACAAATCTTGACTTTGATGTATTTTATGATGCAGAATGAAAACAAAATAAAGATGAATGACATGTCCAAAGGTTAGTACCGCAAAAACAGTTTGATTTATTTATCAAAAGTCCAAAAGGCAAAATTACAAATCCAAAGAAAGGCCTATTAACCCCCTTGTACTCTTGATAAATATAAATCATAATGCTGTCAGTAACAAATCCAAAGAAAGCCTTATTAACGTTATTTGAAGCTAAGTGGTGCAAGTATGTGTATGAGTTGACTAAACGAGCTAACTGCATGACCATGACTTATGTACTTGTGGCCAGAGGGTATTGCAAATAGCTATAATCTAGCAACGGCAGTAAATTTTGTGCTTAAGAAAGATTGCCTTAGCAAGCAAACATAGGCAGATGAAAAGTTCAAGTACAAACAGCAACTGATTGTTCAATTGTTTCACAATAAGTTTTCTTTTAATTTAGAACCAACTTAACTTACAGAAGAGTCGATTTTGAAGAAATATATTTCATTCCAGTTAATCAATTCAGTGGTTTGGCCTGAAATATGTCCTTCCGGAAAACGGCCACATGTTCGTGCGCTTTGCTGATCTTGGAGCAATTCGCTACCAGGGCTATGGTCAGAAGAAAGGCACACGTGAACACTGTATTGATGAGAAGCCAAACCCTCAACTCTTTGAACCTGCACAATAATTCTAAATTTATTCAGCATAAAGAAAGCAAGCACAAGGATTCTAATAAATGGCACCCAACATGACCTCCTCGCAAGACAAGAAGCAGAGTCTATCATCTAATGTTTCATAATTCACTGAATGAAACCAAAGTAATTGCTCTTCAGAATTCTTCTTTTGACATTGAGAAAACAAGAAAGCATATAGAAATGCAGTGAAAAGAATTCAACTCTTATTATTCAACCACACGTATCACCTACTTCCAAAGCTAATATAAAAAACCAAACGAATCATTAGAAATTAAAATAAATTATTTAAAAACACATGGAACAAAAAAAAGAACTACACGAATAACAGATTGTTGAAAGGGATACACATATTGCATCTGCAATACTGCCTTTAGTCTCAACCATAAGCACTGTTCAAGTTATCCTACTTCTGTACATCCATGAATTCAGTGTTAAAAAGACGTAGAAAGAACCAAATACACATATAAAACAAAAAAAGTCAAATGATAGCCTCGACATTTTTTCCATATAACGTAAAAGGAGATCCATCATTGGAAAACTTAAGAGTGCCCTGTGGAGTTAGAACAGAAATGCATGCATTTAAACATTGACTACATAATCGGGAAGACCAGATGCCATGTAAGAAACTTTCATTAAATATTGCAGAAATAGATATGAAATGTAGAGCAAGACACATCTTAACACCAACTAGGCACTTTTTTAGCATAAAAGATACGATATGATCCTAAAAGAATTTGCGGAAAACTGCTGAAAGCTGCATTTAATATTGCTAACTGATGCAATGATAGGAAAGACTTATAACCCTACCAGAATTCAAGCAAGCAAAATACCTCTGCATCAACTATAATAACTGTAACCATTGCTCTAGATTTCTGGAGAAATTCTGCATTCAAGTGGGAATCCAACATGTTCAGTGAAACTGGAACTTTAATGGGTTTAACATCCCCAGATGGCATTCTAACTACACTTGAGAGACCCCGCATCTCAGTAGCTCGAATGAAAATGTCCTGACCAAGCTTGTTTTGAGGCATCAAGTAGTAACTTCTCTTCTGGTGCACATCAACAGCAGAGCTTGCACCATTGGGTGATGATAATTCCTGTTGCCATTTGGATACCAAAGAGGGAGCAATCAGATTCTTAAACATAGGTTACACCTACTAAAAACATTCACAAGACCCATTTATTTGGTGACTCAAAAACAAGTAAACTAATCTCACTTTTCTCCTAGGATACTCATTGATACGATTAAGATTGTTCCAGCTTGCATAGGCTTGGAAAACCATATTGGCATTAGAAACAGAGACATTCAAGTTGAGATCTCTGGTAGAAGTGAATCGCAACTGAGAACATGCACCTGGGGTACTGGGATCATGCTGGTACCTAAAAGTGGCAACAAAAGTTGATGATAACTCCAAAAACTAAGCATGAAATTAGATATTCTCAGAAGATTGCGTACAGAAATTTGTAATGTTAAAACAAAGCCTGCTCAGGTAAGTTATAAGTAGGATGAATGCTCAGGTAAACCACCATATGCCGTTCAAAAAAAAAAAGGTAAACCAGCAAAAGATAATCCTGTAAGTAACACAGCAGCTTGCGCTTGCCATCATATAACAAAGACTTAATAGAATGAATGATGGCAGGAAGCTTAATAAATGAAGATAAGAGGACACAAATACACTTGCTCAGAGCTTATTACAGGATAGTGATAAAAGAGGGACCTAAAAAGTAGAAAGGAAATCTCTGAAAACGAATAAAGAACCATAAAATTCCCAACGAATCATTTAACTATAAAATATGGTGAATATAGAAAATACCGTAAAAACCCATCCACCGGCTCGATTAGAGGCTCCCAAGACTCATATTTATCATTATATGATCTTGCAGCTAACGAAAAGCTAACAGCAGAGTTTAAGTAATCAGTTCGACCATGCATACTGAACCCGATTCCACTCATAGATAGATTAAACAATGGCACCACCTGCAAGAAAAATAACACTCCATGTTATAGCAATTCAAACATCAAAAAGAGACTGTAATATCATAATACTACAGTTACATCGTTCAGAGGAAACCTTTTACACTTAATCGTGTAAGTATTACTGCAAAGAGCACTCTTTGCAAGAACAGTGAAACACATGATGGAAATATTATCCATGGGATCAAGGATATTGTTGAGCTTACTAAGAAGCAAAGACAACTTTTGATGATAACAAAGTATAAGCACACTACACAAGTCTAAACCTAAAAGCAAAAGAAAGTAATATAAGAACTTTATACTAACCAAGCCCCCATAATCATCAAAAAGAGCCACAGACAAAGTCCTTATCTCAGCGTCAATGACTGTATCATCAGAACCAGAGTGTGGATCCAAATTTGCAAGCCTCAAAGCCAATCTCCTTGGAGGTTTTATGAATCCACCACGCACAACAAATGTACCTAGCTCATTGCCGACTGTCCATATACTGAATTGATCTGTTGCAACCTTGGTATCTGTAGTATCCCACAAACTTTCTTCTAAAAATTGGTCTCCACTTACCATATCACTCCGAATACATCTTAATGGGCCAAAGTTGTATTGTTTTGGTGATCCTTTACAAGCTATACAGCCCAAAGATACAAAACCTGGTGGAGCTTCAGGTTGCCAGAAAGATATAGTTTCCATCCCTCTTTGTTTCTTAATCTGCCCAACCATTTGAAAATCAACGGGAGCTCTAAAAAGTTCTTCATTCGCCATTTCACGAAGAACAACGCATGTGTTTGGAGGCTCATACCTGAACCACAGAAATGCATCAAGTTTCTCTAACTAAAGAATGCACTGCTAGAGACATAAATATTTTAGTTATGTATCTACAACCAAGAACTTTCACGCACCCATTAACTGCAATATCACCAAAATACACCATCCCCTCCGGCACTTCTGGACGCCATATCGATAGTCTCTTCCTTGCATTCAAACCTCTATTCCACCATATCAGCCTAAAACTAGCAACAACTCCATAAAACTGACTTGAACTTGCAGCAGTAGACCTGTCTGGCTGAAAGATCTCACCATGACCAGGAGCAGTGGCTTTAACATCTGAGTGCACAGATGCCTTTGGAGATGAAAATCCAAATTTCACCAGACGCAATTCATATGGAACTGCTAACAAGCTAAGAGTTGCAGAATCCGCGGGCAAGAAAGTTCCAAGAGAATTATTAACTCGCCAAAATGCGATGGTTGATGGACATCTACAATTAAGAACAAACAGATTGTACGCAATTATCTAGAAATGCAACAGCAGTCTATCAAAACATCAAACTCCAAGGTAAATTTGGAATCAAAGAGAATGAAACTCTATAAATTCACATACATATTGGTACAACTGATAGTAATGCAATCTCTGAGGGAACAATGAGACACGAAAGAGGCCATGACACAGAAAGTGCAAGATGGCAAGGGCTGCTCTTTCCCTGGGGAAACAACACAGCCTAATGCAATATAACCTTCAGGTGCCTCAGGGAACCATACAGAGCAATAATTATCTCCACTTTGAAGTGTATCTGATGACAATTCCGAATAAGCTTCCACCTGATCAGGTGATGCTCCAACAACTACAGGTGACCATATTAGTTTAAAGCTTTTTGGCCGCTTGACTCTTATGTACTGAGTATTTATAGCTAGGACCCCTTTTGAGGGTGGTTTATCCCTGGAAAATGCCATTATTAAAACCAATCAAAATTAATTCAAACATGTATACTAGACAAAAAATTACTGTAGAGATAACTAACATGGGTGTTAAATAGTCGCCAAGCACTGCAAACCCAGAAGGTGCAAGAGGTCTCCAAAAGGCATACACCTGGTCGTTGTTAGGACCTGAGAAGAATAAAAAGAGCATTTATTGGCATCATAAATCTCCAGATATCTCATTTAATAAGATGGAGCAAAAAAAACTACTCCCTCCATCCCAGGAAATAGCTACGTTTATTTTTCAAAATTTAATCTACATTTTTTCTCATTCAACATTTTGACGTGTAAGTTTTATAAGTTTATATGCATGTAAAAACTGAATTATTCTAGTTTCTATATATATTTTTTAAGAATTCTTTTGACAAGGTTGTGCTCTACACATTAAAATTCCATATACTTTCCATAGTTTCTATCAGCTCACCTATCTTTTCCTCTCACATATTTCATATCAACTTCCAAAAAATTCCTATTTTCTTCACCCAATTATTCAAAAAAAGCACACCACAAATTATTCTTAATAAAAAATTGAGACAAACAGAAGTTTGAAAGTCAAATGTGACTAGTTTCGTGGGATGGAGGTAGTATAAAGAATAACGATAGCATAATATTTTCGATTTACATTTAATCATTCCCACTCTGTCAAACTCGGAGCAAACTACAGTCGTTTCCTTTGATTTTGTCCTCAAAAATGCCAAAATTTCTTCTTCAACCAGTAGAAATAGCCTTAGGATGCTGAATGAGAAGTTCATGAAGATATCTGAAACAGATAAACTTATACTCGTCTTTCCAGAAGCATTTGAGTACTTCACAAAAGTGTCGAAAGGCTCTAAAATTCGAACTCCGTTGCTCTCCACTGTCAAACCTAGAGCTTTTGCAGTAACCTCGACGGTATCATCTTTCAAAACCAACCTGCAGCAAGAATAGCAAGACATGCTATCATTTGAGCTTTAAAATATCATTAACACTAATTCATACTCCTCTGTCATGTGCCATGTTACTCAATGCTATTATGTATCATCTTGCAATGGAAGATGACTATCGCAATCACCTCAACTATATCGATAAAAGTTTTAAAACTGGATCTCATTATTTCATCTCAAGAGCATTGCATCAGGAAGGGCATCCTATGGAAACTTTTCCCTAAGTTTTCAGCAACAACTCTTACTACTATAACTTTAATGAACTAATTAACGCTTTAAATTTCACATCACCAACCATAATGGTCACATCAGGATTTAAATCAGGAACTGAAATCTTAGTTTATGAGTTGAGAGTTAAAAATAAAATCGCAGGAATTGCCATAATGATATTTTAAAAATGTTACAAAGTTTTTTGAACGTTAATATACCTTCACAACAAATACTCATTATACATCTATTTTAAAATTATCTGCCATTGCGATGCACATACATAGCTTTCCTAACCTTTACATGTAATATTACACACATAAAGTGAAAAGAAATTGATGCAATCTTTCTAAATGAAGAAAAATTTGAAAACATTTTTATGTTTACAAACCCCATCCGAGTGTAAAACTAATTTACACTTATTTAGATATTTTTAATCTAATGATTCAAATTTAAACTAAATTTCTAGCGACCAATATTTTCTTACTAATCAAGAATCCAAAATAAATCGTGTGATCCTTAGCAGAAAACAATAAATCTATTAGACTTGATTGGCCAAGATATCAAAAGAACCATCAAATTTTGTGTCTCGGATCAGATTGACTATCCACATTTTTTCACGATAAAAAAACTCACCCAGTAATTAAACTTGGGTCAAATCATCCAACTCATCTTGCTGCAATATTTCACTGATGTAGCAGAATATTCAGTCACAAAATCAAATATTCCATCATGAATTCTATGAAGCAATGCCAAACCCCTTTCTTTTAAGTTACATATTCACCTCACTTCCCTGAATCCACAGTCAGCACTACCGAGTGGTTTTTCAAATGTGAAAAAAAGTTGGGCGACGATTTGACCCAACGTACAATAAGATCTTTATTTTTTACTTATTTTTGCTAAATTTAATTACCCGGTGAGTAAAATAACCAGATCACATAATTTGAATTGTGAATTAATCGATTCAAACAACTATGACCTAACCTAATATTGTTGGGATTAAGGTGCCATATGATGATAAGTAAATTCGCATTAATGATAAGTTGGAAAACTGACCTCCCAAAGGCATCTAATTGTGCATGCAGAAGTCTGTTTGATAAGATTGGTGATTCACCCATCTCTTTTGAAGTAGTATAAAAAGTCAGTTCAGGGCTCACAGCCTGCAACAGAAGAAGTTGGTCATAGAGATCTGATTGCAAAGGAAAACTCCAAGCTATTTTTACAGAATAAAGTGCTTTTAAAGCAAAAAAGTCCCATCATAAATATATCAGGTGCAACTGCAGTTACAACCAGCAGCAATGTCCCTGTAAACTAGAACATAAAACATCTAACCTTTCAGCTCTCATGGCGTATTCAAAAGGGGCTATATTTCCAGAGCTAAGGTTGCAATGTGCCAGAATACGAAAAAGTTTCACAAACTTCTTTGTGACTTATGAGGCATGTATAAAGTCTATTGTTGTACTCCCTCCGTCCCAGCAAATATCCAACATATTCCTTTTTGGGCCGTCCCAGCAAAACTCCAACGTTTCTTAAAAAGGAAACTTTTCTACATCAATTTTACCTTACTACCATCCATATCCCTTCCCACTCAAAAAAGTTATTTTTGTCTTATATACCTACTTTACCTTATTACCCTCTAGTCAACCACTTTTCTTAATCTCCGTGCAACGTCAAATGCACTATATTTGGTAGGACGGAGGGAGTAGTAATCATAATAAAAAATCATACTACATC
The DNA here is from genome assembly GCA_024586325.1 of Stellera chamaejasme. Taxonomy (NCBI): domain Eukaryota; kingdom Viridiplantae; phylum Streptophyta; class Magnoliopsida; order Malvales; family Thymelaeaceae; genus Stellera; species Stellera chamaejasme. Next base: position 1,399,045 of record CM044982.1, on the reverse strand, counting down.
CGACCCACGAAATTAACCACATTTGACTTTCGAACTTGTATTTTACTCAAACTTTCATTAAGAATTATTTGTCAAAACAATTCTTGAAAACTATATTTGGAAACTAGAAACATTATTTTATATGCATAAAAACTCATAGAATTCAAAGTAAAAATGTTGAAATAAAAAAAATCGTAAATTAAATCCTGAAAAACAAACATAGCAATTTTCTTGGAATGGAGGGAGTACAAAATATGTCTAGTGACCCTCTTAAAAAATTGCTCACGAATCTCCTCTGTAACAATATTTGGCTGGCTAAATTCCTATTTGAGATGGTGTATCCAACAATGACAAAACTTTGCACAAGGGAAGGCAAGTCCAGTCTGCACATTCCTGTGAACACTATATGCCTTGGTGCGTAAGTCAAAAGACTTGGCACAAAACAAAATAGCCTTGTCTGATGCTGCTAGAGGACATTCAATGCGGAATGCTCACACTAAGCAAGTCCTTTTGGACTTAAGACTACCTAAGGACAGCGAGACATGGATTCCTATTACATAACTAGAGGGCCCGGCGTTTCTCAAATTGAACAGATTATAACCAAGAAAATTTTATGTGCCCCTAGACGAAAGCCGACTCAATTGCTGAAGTAGAACTGCCAAGCATATTTTTTTGCAATAACTTTTTGATTAGCTCATTAGTGTTAAAGCAATCAACCCAAAACCAATTGACAATAGCTGGACAAGCCTCACCACAATATAAAGGCATATTTGACCACTTGACTTAACCAAAGTGGACATTTACCACTTAACCCACCCCCTAGCATGCAAAGCCATTTCAGACAACTAAACACGGGCTTGCAGTACAGACCAAGACAACAAAGGGCTTCCAACATGGGAGACGGGGTAGTTCTGTGTTTTTTCTGCTTGTTCTGAAGGGTTTTGGGTTCTTTATTTTTATTGGGTGTTTGTTCTAACATTTCGCTAGAACTTATATATGTACTTAAAAAATTTTAATAAAATTATTGCCGTTCAAAAAAAACATGGGAGACGGGGTAGGGACAAATTTTGATGTAGGTTATCATGACTGGTTAAGTCATTATCTCCTTCCTTATCACACAGTTCTTTTACATTTGTCTTTAATTGCCCATATATATGCTTCATGTTGAGCCTTCCATGCAAAGAGTATTTCATGCTAAACTGCCTATCCAATAGACCAAGAAACAGAACATGGCAGTAAAAGTCAGAAATCAAAAACCAAAACCTGAAAATTGATAATGAAATCAGCAGCTTTATTGGTCTGCGATTGCAGGTCCTTGGCACTTCCCCCAGAATCTGAAGATTGACCTTCATCACCTCCCTCTAGGAATACATGATCATCCTCTGAAGCAGAATAGCTACTGTCGGTTCCCAGCAAGACACAAGAATCTAGATAATGGCCATTCTGCACCCAAACAACAGCTAATGCATTAAGTGAGATTATGCTATGCCCTTAAAAGAAATTGTACTTGAAATATGAAAAAAAACAGCACAGACAAACACATCCTAGTGCAAAAAACAAAAGGACAAACACCATCTCTAAGGTACTAAGCAAAACCCTTTACAGTATGACTTCAACGAAAAGGATTTTGACAAACATGAAAAAAAACAGCACATATAGAAATGCAGCAAAGACAAAGACAAAGATAAACACATGCAAAGTACCTTGATGATAACATTTTTAAACTGCAACCTCTTTCCACTATCAACATATACAATTGGCTCACTAGGTGCAGAAATAGCAGCACCTCGCCTATCTCTCAAATGCAGAATGCCACCATTCCCATCATAAACGAAGTGATCATACTTCTCATCGTCAACTATCAAAGGTCTCAGAGGTGAGAGGGAAATCTCCGCTGCTGGTTGCCGGTATATTGGCTGATCTAAAATAATTGCATCCATAATATGCAAAGACTTATTTCCTTCATCAACAAGCAGATTGCTAACTGTTGGAACAAAAAACTCCACAACAGCCAACAGAAAATCAAGAGCAACGAGTAGCTGTGGCCTCTGGATGCACACAGAGACAGAAGTTGAGGATTTTCCAAATCCGGCATCAAGGATAAGCATTGTAGGAAATGGCTTTGCATCACTACCCTTTGATTCTGTCTGATCCGTCCGCTGAGCCTCATTTTGTGGATTAAGATACAAATACCCCCTATTTATCTTCTCTAATGTACCAATGGCCAACCTAAATTCATCTTTTGTTCCTTCACGGTCATCAATCACAGAGAAACCCTTGAGGCTTGCTGAGAGGGACCCTTCTTCCATTGTATTTGATTTGTAGAGAAGCCATGCACCACTAGCCTTCAGAATAAGAGAAAACAAATAATGAAACATAAACCAATCTACCGTGCCACTTAAGCCAAATGGAAATCACACAATATAGAATATGGTGTCCACTAAATCATTTACAACTTCTAGAAAACAAAATACATAAAGTCGATCTCGTCTACCTGCACTGTTGCAAGAGAAACATCCCTCACAGGACCAGAATACAAGCACAACTCAACCAGATCAATTATGACAGAAACTTTCATCACAATCCAGGTAACATCAGTAGGGTCTACTTCCTGAACACGTGTAACTGGCTCTACAACATCAATTGAAGATGCTGCAGAATTGTTATTCAAGGATGGCAGAACATTCGGGACCTCGGATATGTTTGACAATGCACATTCTGTGACAACCTGGTATTCCTTGTTGGACAAGGCTGCTCTTAATTTCTCCACCTGAAAACAGCAAGTTACATCAGGCTTTAAAAAGTAAAAAAAAAAAAAACCTTAAGGCAGCAGGTATATAGACTTTGGCCCTAAATCCAGATCATTAAAGACAGATAAATCACCTTGACTGTTGTTTCAATGCTTGGTAGTTGATGCATCAAATCACGAAGTGACCTCTGAATTATAACAGAAACCCCCTCTACATCTTGAATGATACTTTCACCAATGTCTGATCCAATACCAACATTCAAGTTGATGTCCTTCACCTACATAAGGTACAAGGAACAAAGTATAATTCCATTTGACCTGGTGAACAAGAAAAACGTATTGTAGAAGCAAATGAAGGGCTTTGCATAGTAAAGTGACTCGTTTTTCCACCATATTTTTAAGATAATACCTGGGTAGACTTAAAATGGAAATTTTACACTTGCCTGTACAGTGATTATTTCCAGACGTACGGCATTCATATCATTTTTGTTGCCGCAAAGCCATTTGAAGGTGTTTTGTACAGTGATGTGGACAACATCAAGCTTCAAATAACTATCAACATGTAGAGATTAAGAAAGATTCACAAAGTGAAGAAACAGACAAATGCACTCACATCTAAACACAATCTTACTCTTGACTGTCTGTTCTCCGAGGCATTAAAATTATAGGCTTCTCAAGGGAAAGGTCTAACTTTAGAGCGGGTGATCCTTCAAATTCATCGGTTGTAAACCACTTCTCAGAATTAGTCGACTGATCCTTATATTTCACAACGTTCTTTGAGTCATTGGGGACTAGACCCATAAAGTAACCCACAATCTGCATATCAAGTTCCAAGTAACTGAGAAAATTAAAGGTACGTGTCCCCCATATCTATTAATTAAGTCCAAGATTTTTACCTCCTGCACAAACCGATTCAGATAAACAATGCGCACTTCTGAAAGCTGCCCGATAAGGCTATATTCATACCCTTCATAATCCTCTTCATCAGCACTGAATGAACTAAAGAGTAACTGCAACATGATATTAACTTAAAACAATCAGAAACAAATTTTTCTTCAGTCAAATAACAATCAAAGAGTGACTTCAACATGATGAGTTTTCATTTTCTATTTTCTGGGCGACAACGTTTTTCAGATAATGATCGACTGAAAACTCCAATATGTTGTTCATATATTCGGTCGATATCCAACATTTAAATAAGAATATGACACCTAAACTCAAAATATTTACAATTCAGTCTTAAATTCATTATTTATCGGGTCCATTAAAACTTTACAGATTTGGTCCTAGAAATTTACACAAACACAACCTAGAAATCAAATTTTGGTTTCTAAAGTTCTCAAAGATCATAAAGCAGCCCCTAATCAACTAAGCGTTTAATCCCTTAACTTCTTAAAGAAAAAACAAATACACCACTAAATTTTTTAAAGTGACATATCAATCGTTGTGTTGAAAGATCTCGTATTACTTCCTAGAAGGAAAAAAAAATACTCTGGGAAATTGTACACAAAACAACGAAAAGGGAAATAGTTCTCAACATCCAAACGCCCCCATATCTAGAAATAATTGTAAGGAAAGGGTAAATAGGAAAAAGAAATATATAACCCAAAGAGTCATGAAATTCAAAGTACCTCCACAAATGAGGTTCCTCCAGGATCTCTCATGTCACAGATCCAAAAATACATGTGATTATTAGGGAGACTGTCATCACTAATTCTCAGATTTCCCAAGGATGCTTTTATGCTAAAAGAGGATGGGAACACCTTTCATGAAAGGAACAAAACAAAAGGACCCAAATGAGAAACCAAATAACCAATTGTGACAAGACTGAAATGAAAATGGCATAGGACGAAACTTAGCCAAGAACGAAAAAATGAAAAACAAATGGAATTTTAGCAGCTAAGGCAAACCTTTATGTCAGTGACGAGGTTTTCTTGTGACAGACTAGCAAGTTTGGTTTCATTCTCAGTCATCAGTAATATCTCAGCGTGAGTCATATCTAAGGTCAAATTGAAAATAATTCTCGATTTCCCCTTTCCCAGGAAACCTTTGACAACACGATATTCATCTGTTGTTAAAGGCTGATCATCTGCAATCTCTCCCCTAGAATTAATGTGTTCCAAGTCCTCTTCTGAAGAATCTTCACTGAACGATTCACATCTTTCAATATCAGTATTGATAGCATTAACAAAATCCATCACAGCAATAACTGTTGGCCTACGGCAAAAAAATGACAATGTAGCCAAAGTGACAGACACCTGGAAAAAGGAAAAACATTATAATGACAGCATAGTAGATGAAATCATATATGCATGAATGATTTCAATAGTTCAACACTGTCAAACACCAACCTGTGTATCAGTGTTGCTGTATAAAGGAGAATCCTGACCGTATATCACTATTTGAGCTCTTACGAAGCTGTCCAATGCACCCTCAAGTTTAATCTCCTCCTTCTCAATTGAAGGGTGCTCCACAGGAAGTAAACCCTCAATGCGGTGGAAACTAGGGGTCCTGAATGTGTTCTTCTGGGAACTCAATAACTCCGATATATTATGAGGGGACCCTGCTGAATTGTCAACAACATCAACCAAATTCTCTGATGCCTCATAGAACTGCTCTTCACTTTCACTTGAACGCAGATTGTTGTTGTCATGACTTTGATTTCTACTAGCACCATCAAGTGAGGGCTGTGCATCCGCACTTCGGATGAATGATCTAGCCAAGTAACAAGGCCAGTCATACCTGCAAACTAAATCTTCTATCTCCAAAGACTTCAAGACGGTGCCAATGAACATGTCACTCCCTTTTATTAAAAGCTCAACCTGTTCATTAAATAGAAATTTTAAGATGCACAAAACAGAGAGAGAGAGAGAGAGAGAGAGAGTTTTGTAGACAGCAACTAAATATCAACCCACCTGACCACCAATGGCTCGAAATAGAAATAATGGGCTTTCTTCACCAAGCACCACCTCAGTAAAACGCTGACTCCCCTAAAAAACTAAGGCATTTAGTTAACATAGAGCCTCCAAACATAAGAAGATTCAGTTTCACAACCATACCTGATGGTTATAGCTAAAGTTCACGTTTAGCTCATCAAGAAAGCCGGTTAAGAAAAGCGTCTCAAGTCTCGATAATTCAATTGCAGATTTGCCATCACTGAGTTCTGCCTCTGAGTCATCTGACGATGTTTCAGACAAAGCAGCTATGGGAGCAGAGACCTAAAAAAGTGACAAGTTTGATTTTCAAATTAGACTATAATCCATAAGATCCTAGAATATGAGCAGTTGTAATATTAGCAAAGATATGTATTTAAAGCTCAATTTCAAATACCCAAAACACAATCTTGTTTTCCATACCACTAATATATCAAAGTACCAGAGGACTGAAACAGATGAAAAAGTAAAATAATATACAATCACTCATAAATCAGCCTACCGAAGCATGATATATTGCTCTCTGCAAGCGGCTTTTCCAAATCCTCGTAGAATCATCAGTCTCACATTGCAGTATTAGTGCATTCACATCTTCGATGACCTTCATAAGATAAGGAGGGTAAATCAGAATATACTCAACATAAAGACTAGTTTAAGATATCTCTGACAATTTATGCTAGAAGATTGGTTTATTGCAAAAAGAAATCAATTTACATTATAACTAGGCAGAAAAGCATCTTACATTCCTGTTATTGGTTCGGGCAGCATCACAAACAGCCAAAACATATTCCACTTCACCAACCAATTCTGAGGGAACTTGATATATTTGTTTCCCACGTAAACTGAAGCATCAAAGGATACATTTAGCCAACAATATCCACAAACTATGACAAGATATGCTGGCCAAATTATATGGATGTTAAATCTTCAACAAATGAAAATATATGTGCAATACGGATTTCAGAACATATGCTCCAAGAGTAAAATAACATATTCACATTCACCACCAGTTTTATTCACTATGCCTGTAAAACACAAGCCTTAATGGAAAGAAAAAAATTAAAAAGTTTGGACTCATAAGAGTTGCATGAAGTGAACTCATAGCAACAACGCCCTTCAATATGTACTTCCAAGTTAAGACTTTTTTTATCAGTAAAATGTATACTTCTATATTAATACAGATAAAGAAACGGATCAACCCCCTTCCCGTGAGGAAAGGAAAGAGGGGAAGAGTTACTAGTACACTCCATCACTAACAAGCCCTGCAGTAACTTGAAAACTATGAGCCAATAGAAAACTATGATGAGGTTCAAGCACAATAGAAAACTATGAGCCATTGTTCAACTGTGGTAAAGTAAACAGCTCAAACTTTATTAGAATAAATGGATAGACCCAAGAGTTTATGAAGATTTTCACAGTTCTGTGTCCTCCCAGTGATTTCCTTTTTAATAGTTATTATCTTTTTTTTTCAGTAAGCATTCCCCATTGTGCCTGTCTGAATACTGAGCCAGTAGGCCCACTCTATTTTCTTCAGATGTGTCATCTATCAACCCTGTGGCTTTTCTGTCAACATACAGACAACTTGGACAGTTCCTTTCCTGTTTAGTTTTTACTTTGATCAACACTGTTATACAAACCTGGCACTACTCTTAAGTGATTAAACTGAAAAAAAAACGGATCCATATAATATTTTAACTTTTAGCATTATTTAACTTGACCCAAGCTTGTTCCGCCAGGTGGCCCAGGTCACAAATGCCACCTAGGTTGTATGTCAAATTTTATTTGAAGAATATACGACCTACATGGTATGCTAAATAAATAAAAAAATCTGAGTGCATGACATGTAAGGAACATGCGAAAGAAGTTTTCAGATATCCTCATTCAATTTAATAAAAGAACATCACTTAAAAATTAAAATATGGAAGCATTCTAAGGGGCTAAACCCAGGGGGGATTCAAACAAACCAGCATACTAGCGCGTTTCGCTGTTATTGTAGCTCCTGCTGCAATTCTCTAACTGTACTTTGTGTTAATTTTCAAGTCCCCAATATTGTGTTTTATGAAACCAATAGCAGCAATATCAGACTGCTCATAAAAAGAAAAACGAGTATGCTATGTAGAACACTGGTCCACTCGTTAAAGCAAAGAACTAACCTAAATAAGCCTGGAGGTGCCGAAGTGGTAAATATTCATACATACATACATACATATATACATGTGTGTGCGCATGCGCGCACACGTGTGCATGCGTTTGTGTGTGTGTGTGTCAACATATTGCAGAACATATTTATAAAAAATAAATTATGCAAAGAATAATCTAAAACCAACAAAAAATAAGCCATGGGTTGGAAGCTACAAATAGCCTTATAATCATGATTCAAAAAGCATCTTGATGCATAACATAAAATCTTGATTGAGGCAACATATCATGAGCACGATTAACAGAATCAACATACACTAGGATGTTGTACCTGAGACGATGTCTGTATGATTTTGAACCAGGACTTTCAAGCACATAAATGAAAGGCCCCACTAAACATACATATCTCCGCTGCCATACAGCCTCCCTGTTTCCCATACCCTAAAATACAATTGTGGTCAAAAAAAATGAAAAGTTCTGAAGAGAATACCAGTACTACAACTAGAAGCAAAAGATACTGTCAGAGGAGGAAGTTACCTTCCTTGTTAGAACAGACAACCAGCCCTCAAAATCAGCTTGATCCCATGGCCGAAGTACATCTGAGCTCTCACTATCCTCTTGAAATATTTTCACCACTTGCATCAACCTATGATAGCGAGCTGGAGAAAAGTGAAACCCTAATGACGGCAGTCTTACAGCAAGTCTTGTGGACGGGAAGGACGGGTTCTCTGATCGCATCTACCATTAAACATATGCTAGCATTAACCTCAAACCTCACAAGACTTCAATAGAAAGAGCAAAGAAACAAGATAAAAATTGCAACACCTGTTGAATCTTTAAAATGACACCACATTTGTCAATAACAGGAAAGAAGTTGACCCCACTAGTGTGTATCGAGACAGCAGAGCTAACAGATGTCTGGTTCCAAGTATAATCCCCATCAACCAGCATAGCAGAAACATCACTCAAAACCATATCGAATTGCAAATAAATATCAATCTCCTCTTCTGATTCTCGTGTGTGATCATCCTACACACATTTCAGCTTCCAGATTAGAGCAAGTAAACCTACCTACTTGAAGGAACTGTATTTGATTCAACCACTAACCTTCGAACGAATGACCAGATTTCCCAGGTCTAGCAGAAGTTTTGTTGAACAATTTTCATCTGGCTGAAACTCAGTAGGAATTGTGATCTTGGGAGCGGCAATATCCAAGTCGAGAGAAAACCTTCAATCAGGTTTAAGTAGCAATTTTACTAACCACACTACAATAAGTGCAGCCCGACACAAATATCCAAGTAGAATTCACATAAATAGAAATTAGAAAGAAAAACAAGAAACATAACTCATAGGAGAAAATTTCATTTGCAATTAGTAGTATTATCAAAAAAAAATGTTTGCTTGATGAAATGGATAGAGATTGAGAAGCAAAAACAAAGATTGTTTAGCCAGAGTAAAAATAGCAACAAAAAAAAGAAGTATACTCATGTTACTGACCTGGACCAAATTGGCCATTCCTACCTTTTTCCAGCTCAGAAATACCATTCATACATCTAACTCCAAACAGATCAGTCACTCCTCCCATAATTTCCAAAGGTGATTACATTATTTCTGCATGTAATTAGCTACTTATACTTTGCTCCTCTCTCTCTCTCTCTCCATACGAAATTTTACATAAATCTAAACTTAGTTATCCCTTACTCTTTCCCAAATCAAACAGTAACTTCCGGAATCCTAATTTAGGTTGTGTTCATTGCACCAAAAAGATTCTATTAAATTTTAAAACCCAACATTCCCTCGAATTTTTATTTCACAAATTCTCAATCCATTTTTCATAAACTAAAATTATTTTCTCAATTTACCACCAAGAGAACAAACTGACATTTTAGAAAAATTATTTTTGATTCCACAAGGAAACAAATACTAGATAAATAATAAACTGTGAAAAAATATTTGGGAGATGAAAGTGCTAGAAGATAAATTAGATGACAAGTAAAACGAACAAACCTAGAGTGGTCCTTTAGTGCCCTGTTCACTTGTTGCTGAGCATTACGCTTGACACCATCTATTGTCATCTAAAAACCATTTAAAACAGTCCGTAGGTCAGCCATTAACCTAATAAAGCATACGTGCAAATAAGGTCTGAAAGCAATAAACACCTACATACATGTATAGAAGTTGATAGCTCATACACATATATCTAAATGCATCCTACATTTTTGTCTGAATATTAGCTCAAAACACCAACAATTTCGCTTGATACTTGCTACGATGAAATATTACCTTCTAAATAATTCTACAAAGCCCTGCTACTCTCATATCTTCCCTTTAGTAAGGGACAACTACATCAATTGGCCTATCAGTCGTCCACATTTAGACAGGCGACAAGTTTCCAAAATTGAATTAAGTTCACATGCTTTGCACAGTCTCTTGAGACACATTGTACGGATGCTTCTCGCTATTTACTTACTCCTCCATGTCGTGAAGAAAGAAGAGTTTAACTAAGTGCGAAGATTAAGGTGACTACTTGAAAGTGTGTTTTGATAATTTTACCCACTCAAACAAAGGAAAAAGAAGTCCGGTGGCCCCAAAGATGAAAGGAAAAAAAACCAGTCTGTCGGGCCCCAACTTTAAGATGGGATGAAAAGAGAGAAAATCTAATGTGCCTCAACTTTGAGATAGTAAATAAGGTGGTACTTGGTAGAATTGGTAGTAAAAAGTTTCCTTATAGGCAAATTGAACAATTAATTCAGAACAGCCTAATATGGCAAAATCTACTATTTTTGTGGGAAGAAGGGAGTGTTAGATTGCACGGTGCATTAAGGTTCAAAACAAAACCTGGACAGCAGCTGCAGTTTCCAATGCAATTGTCTGACTAACAGCTGTATTGCTTTCAAAGAACTTGATAATTCCGTCAATAGAATCCTTGAGATACTGCCAACAAACATAGTCAGTACGCTAGATAAAAATCTCAATCAGTACAAATCAAACAGTGGAAGGTGTATACAGTAGCATAACATGGAGAAGCTTTAGCAACCAAACTCCAGTCCACTTTTGCATCAAAGGGCTTATAGTGAAACACACCAACTAATGAGTCAGAACTAGTCGCACTCTGCATTAAGAAAAGAAGGTTGCCATAAATACTTTTCCACACTAAGCCAATGACCTTTCTGTTTATAGAGAAAACAACCTCTACAAGAAGACCAGTTGGACATGATAATTGATAAGACTCCAGCTTCACGTTGACAACTTTAGTTTCTGGGTAAAGCCTAACAGAGCAATCAAGACCTTCAGAAGATAATTCAGCAAGACTAGCCTCAGCCTCATCCAATAGCTTTGTAGCATTTCGCTTAACATGTATCTCCAAAAGTGTTTGAAGGACATCAGGTCTTTGATTACTTATTACCAACTGCTGATCATTATCTTCTTTATAACCAATAATTCTATTTAATTGCTCCCAGTCCTCATCACTGATGTGGAATGATTCACTTTCATCTTTCACGGCTTCACTACTCCTGAAATTGTAAATGCAGATACTTGACTCTAAATTATCCTTGTAAAATGGCCACAATGAATCATAATGTCGTGAACATCAGACTTGGAAAATTGACCAAGGACATTACCATCCAAATGACCACCATGATTTCTTACTTTTCTGCTTCTTCAGACTGTTCTGTGGCTCAGTTGATTGTTCAAGAAACTTGTGTGCCAACATTCTGCAATAACTAAGAATCATAACCTGACTCTAAACATAGGAATGTTCTCCTGAAAAGAAAAACTCGCTGCCCTAGGTCTGAAAAATCATGCCTGAATATAAGGACCACATACTTTAAAGGTCAAAGACTCAACCAGGCATTTCTTACATAATAGCCGTTTAAGAAGAGAGTAATTTAATGCAGAAGCACATTCCTTGAGTAGTTCTTTGTTTTTAGTTACTGGTATAGCATCTGAGTTCTGACCTCACTGAAACCATTTGGTAGAAGGCATGAAGGCATCACAACAACGCAAGGCGACAGGAATGCCTTCTGCTAGTTGCTACCATGTGAAAGTTTCTAGTGAAGCAGAACTAAAGACCCAACCAGGCAAGCCAGAAAACAAACACCAGATTGATTTCAGTCCACACAGCCCACGTTCAGAGTCCACACTCCAGCACTCCAAGTAAAATCATTTTCTACTAGACACAGGCTTTTTCCTAAACCAAGGAAGAATGGAAGATTAACAAACACTATCATTTGGATTAACAAAATATATTTTGCCAGTGGCAACATATCAAGTGAATAAAACAGTACATGATTTTATCTAGATGAGCCAATAGATTATGGAACACCTACAGCCTACATGATTAACCCAAGGACATGCAAATAGTGTGGTTCAACCTCCACTTGTAAAGGCATTGTATTGACACAATCTGCCCAAATATAGGTTGTGAAGTCACACTGCGTAAAGAACTTGGCCTAAATTATTCATTATGGCCTTTAATTGGCCAGGGTTCCACATCAATAGAACGAGTAATATAAGATGTAACGGTGCAACATCAAACCTCTTGACTCCATCAGCCACTACCAGAATATTACTATTATATACTTAAAAAGTAAATTGCTATACCTCCATTGCAGTATAAGCTCAATATCAAGTCCACGATCAAGTTCCTTAATTTCCTCACTATCATCAACCACTTCCAGGCTCATGTCAGATTTAAGCAGTGAAGCATACAACGATATATACTTTTTCCTTAGGGTAGCATATCTTAGGACCTGCTCCCATGAGAGTTTGCCACTGTTAAAAAGGAAAAGTTTTGCACAAATTATGAAGCTATAACCACATCCAAAGGACTACAAAGTCCATTCCAGAACACCATGTCTTTGAACAAAAAAATGAAAGTGAGCAAACAAAACTGCTATGCAAAATCACTCAGCCTCCCAAACCTCTAAGATCTTAGAACAAATGGAGCAGGAGAGCAAAAGAGAGAATGTTGGCAGACAATTCACACCGATTGCGAGGAAAACTTTCAAATAATATGAAAATACAGTATGTATACCACTGCAACAGATAAAAGTACTCAGAAAATACTGCACCGCTACAAGTTTGTGTCAGAATAATGACAAAATTTTGAACCTAAAACACAATGTCTTAGCCAAGAAAACAGCGGCAAAAAAAAAACCATGCAACAAGACTCGATCAACACGACCTGTTCAGAAAAAAAAAATACTGTACCTCGCTTTCTTGATCTGTTCAGAAACAACTCGATAAGCATACATCCACCACGACCTCGGATCTGACTTAACTGACACAACTGGTCTGTAATGGGCATACTTCAATCTTTCATTAAATGAAGCAAAATTATCCGCTAACTTCAAGATATCCCTGTATCCATTCTGCGAGTATAGATGTTGTAACGGACAATAATACTAGAAACCAAAGTGACAAAAGATATAACACATCAAGAAAGATAAGAAACAACCTTTGACAAACACAGAGTTACATCATCCAAATTAACTGCTGCTTTCTGCCGAGCCTCCCTACTAGCAGACAGTTCACTTTCATGTGACTTCAAGTATCTTGCATTCCCAGTCACTGGTTGGAGGACATATGTGTGCTCACTTACAGGATGGCTTGCTGGCTTGCCATCTTTTGTGCCGAATCTGAAAACCTAGACCTCACACAAAACAAATAAACTTATTAAAATCGAAAGGCAACAAAGAAGAGCGTGTGAGAGTAAAATAAATTTGAAAATTACTGCACTATGACTAGATAGTATTATACAGATTTTTGCCTATTAACTAAAATTGAATTAAGCAATACCTGAACCCACTCGTCAGGGAGCATATCCTCCCACGGTTTATCAATATGCCATGGAGATATATCAGAATCCATATAAAGAGCAAGCTGATTCAGTTCTACAGACTGCAAAAGAAGGTGTATCACTTAGATATGCAGTGAAAGGCTTTGCATTTTACTCCTGTCATAAAGATAAGATGAAAAAAATATGTTCATCTACCACCACACAGTCCTAGAACCTTGCAAACACACGATGTCATGAAGACCTAAAGATTGTTCACATAAGGTTTTTAGAGAAATGGTCATTAACCAGGGGACTTTACCAGCAGAGCTGCAGTATTGCTCCAAGGATTTTGAGTTCACCCTGTCAGCCATTATCCCTATCTTTTAAAGTTGTGTGATAGAATCAACACCCACTTGCGTTATTACTTCTATTTTTTATCTTCTTCCATATTCTTAAGTATTCTATTTGTGGTTCAAATTGCGGCACAGGCTGCCCCTTCTCTTCCAATGTTTCGTTAGAACACTTCAACAGTTCATGTTTTCATTTCAGAATACTTGTCAGACTAGTTTTGCATTTCCATGGGTCCATAAACAAAAGGTTTTAAGGGTATGTTCACAACTCTGTACAAGCTTTCAAGCGATTAGGCTATTGCATATATGTAAAAGTGTTTTTTTCTTAATCTATCTATTCCTACAACCAACTCATTGAGTTATATTCCCTCCGTCCCAGAGTAAAATGACCCATTTGACTTTCTATGTTGTATTTGACTCAAAGTATTATTACAAATATTCGTTAAGAAACTTCTACAAAAATCAGCAACTGCAAATGTCCATATATCATTCCCAGATATATTCTTAAGTACCATAAAGTTGAAGAAAAAATCATAGATTAAATGCTGATAACAAAAAGGTCATTTATTTTGGGATGAAGGGTTTCAAGGGAGTAATAAGAAGGGAAAAGGGGTAAAAATGCCACTAAAGTATTCGAAATTTCTCAATTTGCCACTAAACTTCATTTTGAAGCTAAAGTGTCATCTAACTTTTGAAACTGGATTAAAAATGTCACTGCCGTTAAAACCCGTTAAAAAATCTGTTAACTCTATGGTTTAATTACAAACGTAGTTTTTAAAGTTTTTAACCTTTTACAATTTGATCACTAATAATTTGATCCTAACAGTTTTTAACACTCCAACTTCAACCCAACTTGCTCCACCGCTTCCGGCCACCTCTACCTTTCCCGATTAGTTCCAGCTATGAGCCGACTTCGGTTCCAGACATCCGCCGCAGCCCAGCCCAGCGTTCCAGACAACACCGTTGACAACGGAAGTCTCCGGTGTTCTTCCGACGCTTGTGATCGATAAGCACGCTAAGGAGGAATTGGAGCTTGGCCAGAGAGGAGCTTGGCCACCATCAAAACCGCCTGGTCACGCCGGAGCTCCCCTAACCAGCCCCGTGTACGGAGATGCCCCGACTGGCTAGAATTTCAACAGAAACCGCCAACTCGTTTCCAAGTATAACCGCTTTGATTCACCGTTCCAGCCGTCCTACGCTGCTCCAACCACCATCATTGTCACCGCCGGTCACCGGCGAACCATCTCGGCCCAAGTCCACCGCGAAAACTCGACCGCCGCCGTTGGCCACCGCCAGTCCCAGGCGATTGTAAATGGAGGAGCAAGGTGGCGAAAATTACAGTGTAAAATCATTAGCGATCAAATTGTAAAGGGTTAAAAACTTTAAGCACTACTTTTGTAATTAAACCATAGAGTTAACAGATTTTTTAACGGTTTTTAACGGCCAAGTTTCAAAAGTTAGATGGCACTTTAGCTTCAAAATGAAGTGTAGTGGCAAATTGAGAAATTTTGAATACTTAAGTGGCATTTTTACCCCTTTTCCCTAATAAGAAAGAGAATGCGTACATACTACATGCCAGAGAAATAAACCTTTTGTATTCGGTCCAGTGAGCCCCCAGTAACGAACGTCTCGCTCCCACTATCATCAATTGTAACAGCCGTCAACCTCTCCAAGCTTAAGCCTGCAGCGAAAGGATGTCCAGGATTGCTACCAAAAAAACAGAAGACAGGTTAATTCTTGTAAAGTTACAAAAGTTTCACCAAATAAAACGCGGCCTTTTACCTTTCGAGATCCTCATATCTGATATGTATATTTGAAATTGAGAGCTTCAAATTTCCAATTATGGTATTAATAAGAGATCCCAACCAGGATTTATTCTGCCAGATCAAAAAACAACATCATATCATATCAGATTATAACTTTGATGAAACTTATGTCAACAAGAAGAGATCAAACACGCGTGCCCGACTATAGCAACTATCTCAACTCATCGCCATCTCACCAACTCATGATATTTTACATGCAATTCAAAGAAACCTATAATGATGATGGTTTCGGAGCTTTATCTCATTATTTCTTCATAAGAAGGTTGCGACAAAAAGGGTATCATATAATTTTGCCACTATGCTTCTTGTATGAAGTTATAGTGTTAACTAATTTTAATTAAAAAATTGTCACTATACTTCATGCCACTGACCCAACATAGTTGAGATTAGGGTGCAATATGATGAGAGGTGAACTTCTGCTTTAACTACCATATTCAACTAAGCACTGAGACGATATCACTTATTTTTTACCAAATTGCAATAAGATTGCTCAAAACTATAGCTCTTTTGATCCTACGCTTCTAGGCGCTCAAAAGAAGAGTGATGAGTACAACTCAATTAAAGCACCCAATCCATACACGCAATGCAGGAAATATAGAATTACTGGGAGCCTACCACAAAATAGCCAAAGACCCCAAAAAGAACATGGTGTTACCATGTTTAACAAGCTCCTCATGAGGAATAACAAAGATTGTAAACGACTATTTAAAGCCAGAAATAATATTTAACAAAAAAAATATGCATTCATGCTACCTAGCACACAAAAAAGGTAATTTACAGGTAACACAATTGACCATCTAATTTTATAGAAAAGTAGCCCTGGACAACAGTCAAACAAGTAATCAACTCAATGAGTTAATGAAGATTGAAAACATTGGATCAGACATCTAGGTACAGAACATACTGACCTCTGAATACTTAGGGTGTGTTCATTTAAAAACAAATTGAGGGGAAATTAAAGTTTTCAAAATTGATGTGAAGTTTGTAAGTGTAAAAGATTAAAGGAGAATACCGATTTGACAGATTCATCAAAAAAAATGGCAACAAACTTTACCATTTCTGACTTCAATTCGCGCGATCTTTCTAACAGCTTCATCTCCATTTCCTACCACCCAAGCGAGAATTCTGATTAGTTTCTATCAATGAAGAATATTAACATCAAGTAACAAAAAAAAATCAATAAAAAAATGAGAGCAGGTGAAGAGAAGCAAGACTGCATCAGCAACAACAATGAGTCATTGCTCACCCAATCTTACCCGTACTCTACTTCTCTTTGCTTCTTGAACTGCATCTTCACTACATCCTTCTACTGAGGTTGCAGGTTCAGCCAACAGAAAGATGCGATCTAGGTGAACTACAACTGGATCCTGACCCAGCCTGCTCCATGGTACCTGAATTTTAATGTTGAAAATTACCATGCAGATTATGTGTAAAATTACGACAATAAATGAGTTATGTGTATGATCAATACCAACGCAATGAAGTACCTAACTAGAGCCTTAGTACTAGAGAGAACATGGAAAAGGAATTGCATAAATAATACAATAAAGCCTTTTCTTTGGTAAATGAAGGGGGACCATGGGTGGTCAGGGAGGAGTGAGAATTGAACTTGGACCTGCTACTGACAACAACAACGAGCTTTAGCATTCAGGCCAGGGCTTTGGTGTTTGCATTCCCAAGGGAATGAAGGCTATGACAGATGGAAGGGCCTTGTAAAACCAACAACTAAAACAATATAGATTGAAGTTGATTTTCACTCTTGTGCTTCTTTTAAAGAACAGAAAATGGTGGTATCTGTCCTCAAAGGAACTGCAAGGAATCTATAATAAATAATCGGAAAATGGATGCAGTTCTATGGTACAATCTTACACTTTGTGTAGTTGCAGAAAAGGGTGTTTTCATATGAAACTCTGGATGAGGTAAACACTTTAATTGATTCCTTACCACAAGATTTTCAATTCAATGTTAACGAGCACAAGTCATGGATTCAACTTTTTCAGAATGAAATAAAAGATACTGAAACCATAACATCTTCTATCCAGAGATTAGTTGAGATGTTTTACAACTCCTACGGAACAGATAGGGATGTCAGAATAGCAGCAATCGATGAGTCCATTTGCGAAGCAGAAGGCAAATGGAGAAAATCTCCAAAACGCCAGGCCACCAGGATCAAAGTTCACAAGAGATGGGTTACTGAAAATAAAATGAGACTATAGCAGACCTTGAGTTTAACTGATCCAAGGAAACCAGCCTTCACCCTCACAGGTAATTTCAATGCGTTAAGTGCCTCTGGCTTTAGCTGCATATTTGTTAGCTCAACATTACCTGTATCACATTTTAAGGGAAGAATCAGCAAGTATACCACATGACAATGTTTGATAAGAAAAGCAACAAACACAAACACAAGGCCATAAACACTTCAAAAAATCCATCTCTAACACTACCCTTCATTAAGAGGACTTCGTATTCACATAAACAAAACCCAGATTAAGCTGACTGATGCCAAAGCTCGGACTATGGCAAATTTCAGAAATGCCTGCAGTTTATGCTACACGATTGTCCTACTTACATCTACGCTATTAAAGCTAAAAGAACGCTGCAACGACAAACTGTAGACCATCAATCTCAACTAGCCTGAAGCCCCGAATCCCGGCAAAAAAACATAATTTTAATTCCAAGAAAACGTGGAGCAATAAGAACAGCGGCGAATTTACTAAGATAACAAAGGACAAAGCAGAATTTCGAACAGCAAACGACGCAGACCTTGCCAGACGCTGATCTTAAGCGCTTCTTTGTTGAGACCCCGGACGTAATTACCCAAGTACTTCTGCAACAGGTACGCTACTTGATCTTCCAACATGGTGACGATTCTCGGTTAAGCCGCATGCACAAAAAAATAAAAAAAGGTTACAGAAGCATAAAGGACTAAGAACTGATGAGTGATAGAAGGAAAAAAATATGCGATTTCTGGACTGATTACAGAGAAACGACTGAGAACTGAAGAAAAATCGGAGCCTTTTCTGTAGGAACACGCTAGATCCTAGCTTTCCTCTATACAATACAACCGACCCGAACAAAACTCAGGCCACGTATTAACCGCTTTGAATTAAATTCCTTGCCACGGAAATTGCAAAATTCCACGTGACACATGGGTATTCTCATTTGGAAGCCCTCCATAATTTCACACAATTCTCATCTGATCCTTGTATATGTTATTTTCCTCCCTCTATGGCTCCATTCATTCATAAAAAAGTAAGTAGTCTATATCAACTTATTTACAAGTGATGTTACCGGCCTTCCACCACCGATCACATATTTATCAAATATTTTGATAAATTATTTTTAAAAATCATAAAGTCGTGGCTTAAGTTTTTTTTGGACGGCCTTGAAAAATACTACTCCCTTCGTAACACAAAGGTTGTCAACATTACTATATTGGGTCGTCCCACAAAGGTTGTCAACTTTCCTAAAACAGAAACTTTCTATCACCATTTTTACCATTTTATCCTCTTATCTCACACCATGGACCCACAAGTTTTTCTCTTTCCTCCCATTAAACTTAAAATTGGGGTCCACAAAATCTTCTTCTTCTTTCTTTTTCATGAGGGTAATTTTGTCAACACACTACTATTCTCCCACTTTCCTTAATATATGTGCCCAAACAAATCCTACAACCTTTGTGGGACGGAGGGAGTATATAACAAAAACTGGTGAGGATGGTTTCAAAGGGACAAGCTTTTGAGAATAAATCTTGCACACAAACCAACCCAATAGAATAACAACATACAAACATAGGAGAAGAAAAGAGAGAAAACTATAACAAGACAGAGAAAAACAAAACTCATGTAAGAACAGAAGATCAAACTCATGTAAGAACAGAAGATCAACCGTAAGAGCCAAGGAGTTGAAGATTCCCGAGTGGTGATTGAGGCAGAGCCCCTGGACTTAAGCCACAAAAAAATCTGGAAATGAATTTAAGAAAAGATGACCAGAGAGAGTACCGTGGAATTTTCTGCATCACTAAGCGATTCCTAGCTTTCCAAATGATGGAGTGACACGATCTTCGACTTTGTTGAACAACCTTTCTAGAAATCTAAGTGAGTTAAGTCCACCGTTGAGAGAAGCAAACCTGCCAGCATCCCGCACCAAGAACGAACTGAATCCTAGATGTGAATTTTCTGGCATGTTGTTGAACACACGATAGAATGTGTTATTGGTTTCACACCAACCAAACAACCCTTCAAATTCATGTGAATTTGAGTATGAGTGGTTCATTCGAAACATCTATAAAACCTAAACAAACTATAATTCAAATCTTGTGATGAGATGATGTATTAGTGAACATCCACAAACTGATTAGTGACACGGTTTTTGGAACTGAACCAAACTGGTCAGATAGGCTCGGCCATGAACCAATTAGGTGGTCACTCAGGCAGGGACGACTAGTCGATGTTAATTTTCAGTTTTGGATTATAGAATCTAGCTAGGTTCTCCTTGTCAAAATCTTTAAACGCATCAATTTCCAAGGTTAACGAACTTTTCTGGGCTATAATCTTATACCTGTTGTTGCAAAATAATGTGGTGAAAAATGAATAGATGATAATCAAGTGAGAAATAGATAAATAAGAAAATTAATGATAATGTAGCAATAAATTGGGGGGAAAATTGTAAGTATTGGTAAAAGAACTCATGTTTGCGAGATCAAAACCACATAATCTTACATTCACTAAATCTAAAGTTCAGTTAAACCATTCAATTGTATCAGATGGAAGAAATGATTTCATTTAGTTATAAAATCTATGATTAAGGACAATAAACTTGGCCCAATTACGGCCGATTGTTCAACCAAACTTGAGTTCTAAATGAGGCCCTTGAGAAAATACCGCTCTTCAATCCTCAACACTGCAACTCATCAAGTGCAAGGCACGATCGAGTTGCATCATTGCATCACAATTTATCACAAACCCCCCTCCCTCCTTTCCACAATTTATCAAAACTGTGACTCATGAAGATCATAAAATCCAAAGTCATCAGCTTTCAATTGTTCCTCATCTGTGCATCACACCAGTGGAAAACTGGGTAGAATAAGCTCCAACATAAAGCCCTCTAAAAGAGCCATGATAATATGAGCAGATCCACACAGGATACAAATACAAGTAGCAATTCTCAGTAAAACTCTCCTCCCTCTCCTCCTTAATACACCGCCCCTCAAAAAGAAAGGAAAAATGAAAACTTCCACAGTATCTGGCTGCTTCTCTTAATCTCAGATCCTTCCTCCTCCACACTCGTTGGCCCTCTCTTTTCATTTATGATACAGCTATTTATCACGTACTACTCTACCCAGTTCGTATCGTAGCCGAGATGTTACAGAAGCTTTTCATGGTGGACTACAGATATGTATCTAAGCAGCTGCAATTGGGTCAGTTATAAAGGAGTAGTCTTGAGCTTTAGAGGAGGAAGATTTGTTCCTCTGCTCTTTTTTCCTCAGTGCTTTCACGGAGGACAACAGACTCCGATTCTTCTCCTCGGCTTCATCGATATCTATCTGTTCTTGTCTGCACTCCTCACTGCAGAACGCCGTGTCCCCTCTGCCAAAATATTTCATAAGAAAACCCATCAGCGCCCAGAAAGATAAAAACTTGAATCTTCTATTTCAACCCCATGAATTCATAGTTTTGGGTTCTGTTTCCATGTAAATCAAATGGATCTTAAATGATCATAGCACATGAGACTGATCCTTTGAACAAAAACCCACCCGGCTTTTTCTAGAAACATGAAAAATTGCCAGATCTTTATCAAGTTAATACCTGTACATGAAGATGTCTCTGTTGTTCCCAAGAGGCTTCTTGCAGAGGAAGCAAGCCTCCAAGAAATAAGGGTTGTGGTCCTCAAATCTGGCATCATAAAATCTGGCAGATCTCGGGGAAGAAACATTCCTGAAGCCGCTGCTTCTGAATCTACTTTGACAAAGAGCCGACCTTGCCAACAAATTTTGATTATTCCCAGAAAACCCAGCTTCCATATCTGCAAGGGAGGCCAATCCATCATCCTCTTCTATGAAACAGGGTCTTCTATTTCCAGATAGAAAAGTTGAAGAAGAAGAAGAAGAAGATGATGATGATGAAGAGTACTCCATCTATTTATTTTCTTTTTTTCCTTCTTTTTTTTCTTCCTTCAGTCGGTTTTGCCAATTGTTATGAAGGCAGTGGAGTGGTGGAGAGCCCAAAGAGATGAGAGAATGTGAAGGAAGGAGTGCGAGAGACGATGAGCTTTTATAGCAGTTATTATTATTTCTTCTTTCCTGGAGAGCGTCATGGTCGAGCGACGCAGAGAAAAAAAAACTAAAAAAACTAAAACAATGGCAGATTTCAGAAATCCGTGTGAGCAAATCTATTGGCTGAATAAACCGCACTTTCATGAGTGCGGAAAAAATGGAAACTTGAGGTATATATTACAACAAAAACCCCCAAGCTTTCTCAAAACAGAAGCTTTATTCTAATATTTCTGGAACCAACACTTCACTGCGAGAATGCATTTATTTTGAATGCAGGGCAGGGCGTCAGTTTCTTCTGACATTAACTCTAAGATCCATTTAATTTTAAATTGGGTTTTGATATGTAAATTTGGTAGTCTGCAATTGAATTGAAGTTGAATACAATGATAAGATGCCCCAAGTCAGTTTACGAAAAGAATCTAATGATGTCCTAAATAATATTAGGATGGTAGTAGGTAAGAGAGTATAATAGATCAGATACCTTTGAATAAGTTAAAAGGTTCATCGTCTATATAAGGTTCCAGAAAATGATACTCCATCACATCACACTGCTAAGAACGTGAGTAATTTCTCCAATCCAAGTAAACGAAACCCATATGGGAATACTAAATACTTACTTCATCAAGCTCATGTAAAAAACAAAAATAAAAACTTCATGTAATTGCTGACATGTCATCACATGCATGATTTAAGCGGCTGTGAAACGTAGATTCCACATGAAATCTGGGGGGGCCTAATTGCAGTTCCACCCACGTCTCAGGCGTTTTTCTGGTAAAATTTCCATAAGTTATTTGTCTTGGGCTTCTAGTATCGTCTGTTACGTGGAGATGATATTTTCACCCTTTATCGCGCTTGTAATTACGAAAACGCCATGTAAAAAGAAACAGGAACGCAAAAGTAAAGGCAACCTGGTTGTCGTTTTCGAAACAAACGGTGTCGAAGCGAATCCCGAGCCCCACCCAGTGGGCCCGCCCAAATACAACCAAGACGTAGTAAAGTTTCCCATTAAACCCCCACGCTCGTACACTTGTGCGTTTCTGTAACGACCGAACCGCCCTATTATACTACTACTTCTTTTCTCTTTTGATACACGCCCTCCTCTATTTTAGACTACTCCCCGTATTTGTTTTCTAAGATATTTCTCCAATAACTTATCTTATTTCTTCTTTAATGAAAATTAGATTTTTTTTTTGAAATTTTTAAGTTTAACATATATTAGTGAGAAAAAAAATTGTATATGAAAAATGAGATTATCAAATGACGTAAAAGATAAATAACATAAAACATTCATGACGACATTAAAAATAAAATTTAAAATTGGGTGAAATGGGTAAACATAAATTTGAAATAAAAATAACAAATGAAATATTTGTGACCAATTGAAAAGAGAAAAATAGAAGATGGAGAAATAAATTAGAGAATAAAGAGTTTGAAAAAAAAACTACATGTATTAACTTGATTGAGAGAATATCCAACACTCTTAAAGCATAAATGAGATGATCATTTTTCTCTAACTATTATTTTAAATCCAAAAAATAAGTATTTTTAAATTTTAAATATATCTTATTCAAACATTAAATATAACTAACTTAAAAATTCTAATTTTAAAGTTAGACAAAGTAAAAGGCCATAATTCCAAAAAAATTGACCATGAAATACTATTGAAATAGGGAATAATGAGTAAAACATAAATAGATATTTTTGAAAAATTAAAAATATCAGATTAAAAATAGATCATGTCACTAATTGCTAAGCATCAAAGAAAATGAACAAAACCGTAAAAATAAGATAACGAACCAAATTAAAAAATTCCAAATAACTAATTATAAGTATTTAAAAGAAGTGAATTGAATGAGCAGATAAATAAAAAGGGGTCATGATTATAACCATAAAAAATATTAAAGGATCAGAGAAATATAAAAATATTGCAGATGTTGAGTTTTAAAAAGATACTAAGTTGATAATTATCATTGCGGTCAATTTAAACTTGGATGTTGGTTAACAAATATTAAAACACCAACGAAAAATATATATACTCATCAATCGAATTATCTTAAAATCTTCGTTTTCATTTAGGTCATTAGGTGGGAAAGAGAAATGACAAATACATGTGTCGCGAACAAAGATAATGACTTAAATGTAAACGAGTAAAAGTTAAAGGTGTTTTAGATAATATAAAGAAAATTTGGTCAAAATTTATCAAAATTGACATTATTCATAATGTCACATCATAGTTCCCACAATTAGTATATAGTTATAAATTATTGCATGGATTTTTTTTATACCCCCACATTTTTTATATTCAAAACTATCTCTCCCCATTTACAAACCCACTTACCTTATTTTGTGCGAGAGTTATGAAAACGTAATTTTAGTCTCATTATCATAAATTATACACACAAAACATCTTTAAATTTATGGATTTTATATCAAAATATCATTAGGAATACCTATTTTAATTAGATGTAGTGTTTTGGATAATTTTTTCATGATTGAAATCAAACAATTATATGTAAACGCTGAAAACTACTCGTAAATAGTTTTTCTAAAATGTAACAGTATTATTACCAAACACACACCAAATCATGTTTCTACCCGTATACATTTCATCTATTAATAAATAAATAAAACAACCTAAAATCCCAAAAAAAATACTTGTTCTTAACTGAACACAACCAAGTTTCACAACTTGGAAACATCTAATCTAATATAGGATTTTATTTTTTGTAGGAGAATGGTATGATGTTAAAATTGATAATTAGAAGGTTTCTTTAAATAAAATCCGTTTAATTTCTCTACACATATATCTTATTTATCAATAAAAAAAATACATCCTCAAATTTTACAAAATTATTTTCCCAATTCAAATGAACACAACTACATACTACAAGTACAACATTTGGGTAGTTTCTCGGTTACTGCCTACTCCTTGGATTTCTTTCATTTCATAATAATAATTTACTAATGGGTGGTATTGATAGTTGAAATTCAAACTAATCATTAATGCCCATGAAATGAATATGAAACCACGTCATTTCTAAACTTGGGTTGAGTTTGAGTGATGATGGTAGTAATGTATCCAGTTCCTTGGTAATGTGTGCGTTTGATAACAATTTTTTTAAATAGTCGTCGAGTTTTGAAAAAATTATCAACGATGACTTTTTTAGCTGTTAACTGTTTGATCTCAACTAATTAAAAATTATCTAAAAAACACTACAATTAATTGAGAAAACTACTCCCTCTATCTCCCAAGAGATTGAAGGGTTTGGCTGAGCGCAGATATTAAAATGAATGTAGATTTTTATATATATTTACTTCATTTCTCATTGGTTGAAAATGCACAAAAAACTAGATAGAAAATGTAAATATAAAATAGATATAATTTAGTAACTTTGAGAGTACTAGTTTTCCTTTTAAAGAAAGTGGTCAATTTTTATAGGATAACCTAAAGGGCCTTATTGGTATAAGTTTTAGAAGTTACATGGGAATGTAGTTTTGATGGGAATAAGATACCTAGGGAATTATTTGAGTCTTGATATGATACACATATGTGTAGGTACACATAGTAGATTAGATGCCTAATTTACAAAACAGTTTCAGCCCAAATCTATTAAAAAATACTAAATGTCTAAATTATCCCTACATACTTTCTCTATATATTGTTATGTGTACCTACACATATGTGCACCATATAATTGGTAGAATTATTTACATGGGCACAGGGGATAAACTTGTTTGGCAGTGATTAGTCCCGTTTTTTATTTAAACATATTGGTTTTTAACAGTTTTATCATTTTTCCTATTTTACCCTTATCTCCCCTTCCTTCGTTTTTGTAAACGGAAATGCAGTTCCAACTTTCAACAAAACAAAACTCAAATCAGATGCAATACAACAACATAAATAAAAAAACTAACTAGAAAATTGAATAGGAAAAATGAAAGTATAGACTATAAAGATTTGTCAGCCTATTTTGGTGAAATCGGGATCACTGTGAAGAGAAGAAACGATAGCAACTCCGGTGTGGGCAGTAGAGCGTCAGACGGTGAACAACAAGGAGTGCGTGGCCAAAGATTTCATTGTCTTTGCATCGAGGTTGCTGGTGGTGGAACATTTCCGTCGGTACGATTCGTTCGACATTCACCGCTTGTGGCGGGGATCGGAGTGATGTTCTTGAAGAGGGTCGGCTTTTGAGAAGTCAAAATTGGAAATTCAATTCAACTCCGGTAGCGGCATTTGACAACGAACTCGACTCCGACACCGGTAAGGAGAGCATCGTTCGACGACAAACTCGACTACGGTGGCACCAAGCAGAGCAGCGGTCGATGGATACAGATTTGGGTTGATCATTGCATTCTAGACGTAACGACTTAAGACACCCAGATCTGATTGGTGTCGTATGGCGAGGAGGAGATATATACAGATCAGTGCGGTGGAAGTAGTTACCAGAGGAGGGAGGCCGGGTTAAAGGCTCGTTGTGGGGCTAGCTACTAAGATGATCAATGAGCGGAGAGGATAGAGCCGTCAAAAATTAATTAAAGTGTGGGAATGTAAGATCCATCCTATTCATCTTAGGAATCACTTTCCCGAGAAATTGAGGAATATGATTCATTTGGGCTCAGTTTAAGTGAAGTTAGGAAAATAATTTTGGGAAATTTAGAAAAATGTGTTTTTATTGATAAATAAGATGTATGTGGGTAGAGAAATTTAAGAAAAATATTATTTTTATAGAAAAATGAATGGTTTAAGATTGTTAAATGTATTGGGATTGAAAAAATTTAAAAAAAGGGAAAAATGTTGTCCCAAATAGGCAGCCAAGAGGGGTGAATTGGTTGGTCTCGAAAACTAGTTCTTTTTGCAAATACGTTAAAACTGAATCGGTCTCAACCCGTTGAGAAAAACGCGACTGGAAAAACGTAAAAACGAAGAACCGAATAAAAACGCTTAGAAGATTGACACCATCAATTTATAGAGGTTCGGTCAACGACCTACGTCCTCTCCTCAAGTTCACCACTTGAGAGTTTCTTCCACTATACTTTAAAACAGTTACACCAACCCAAAAATATACAAAGTTTTTCCCGAAACTCAACTAAAACCTATTTTTGGTTTTCCCAAAGGCTCACCAAAAGAACCTAACACTCCCCAAAATAGTTTTCCCAAGGCTCACTATTAACTTAACAAAAATCCATGTTTGGTTTTCCCGAGGCTCACCAAAACAAACCTTACAAAACTGTTTTGTCGAAAACGACTCAACTTGTTGAGGTTTTTCACGAAAAACACACAAACGTTTTAAATCAGTTTTTCTCTCTCCCAAATATAAAGTAGTAAAACTGAGATATAGTAGAAGTTTGATCTTCGAAATATACTGCACTGGAGAGCTTTTAGAACAACTTGATTGCTTGTGAGATGAAGAAGCTTGAATCTTGGAGAGTTGTGGAGTGCTCTTCATGAATGCTTGATCTTCGTTTAAATAGAGGATGAGAGGAGCCTCTTCAACGTCTCTTTCTGTCAATCAGGAGATGAGCACGAAAATCTCCACCAAAGTTGCTGATGCCAACGTTCAAATAACTAGAGAGATGAAGTAGAAGAGTTCTAATCAAAGACAAACTCTTTTCTTATCTCACCTAATTAAATACAACTCAAATTGGGCTAAACTACAAATGGGCCAATATTTTACACATTAGCACCTTTGCAACAATAAATATGCATAAATGTAAAACTCTTAAACATACATTAAGCTTTTCTAAACTATACAAAAAGACCTCAAAATTATATGGGAATAAACCCAATAATCTCCTCCTTTTTGATGATGACAAAACTTCTTGAGAAAGAACTCAAGTTTTCAAAACTTTCTCCCCATTTGTAAAATATCTCCTTCACATAATTATTCCCCCCCTTAATCTCACCTTTCTTTTCTTCCCCCTTTCGAAATATTTTCTACTTTCTCAAAACCATCTTTTTATCTCATTTTTGTCATAATAAAAAAGGTGAATGAAAGAGGGCAGTAGATAATGTAAACTAGATTGTAGAATAGTGAAGGAATAAACCTGACAATGCGACATGTTTGTGCAATCTAGAGTTTTTACCAAAAAAACATGTTGTAAAATCCAACTTCCCTTAATGAAAAATCATTCTTTTAACGTGGTGGAATCCACAAACGTAAAGTGTGTAAAAATGATATCTATCATGTCTGTAAAACATTCAAAAGGAAATATGAATGTAGGGATTTAAAACTAAAACTAAAATTTTTAGAAAAATACGATTTTTTCAACAGGTTGACAAAGTAAATCTCTAGATTGTTTTGCACTGATTTCTCTATGAAATTCGAACCATATGTGCATGAAATCAATTTTCATGACAAATAATTCATCTTCATTTACTCAGATCAACATAAGATTAAAGATTACTTCATTTAACCTCGAATTTGCTCTTTTCCAATTCTTTTGATGTAGTGAATCTCTCTTCTTGAAAAAAATGATCAGTTATACTTATAAATATTTCACAGCTTTTCTGATGGATTCATAGCAGCGACATCTAAATTATATGGGAATAAACCCAACAAGAAATGAGTTGGATTTCTGGTAATAAATATTTGAACTCCTACCAAACATAGGAATGAAAGAATGGGAATTTAGGAATTTCAAAACTTAACCCCTACCAAACATGCCTATAAAGGAGAACATATTAACTTTTCAAAAAAAATTAGAGAGAGTATGCAGATTCCCGTGCAAGATTCACGACTTCGCGGCACGGGCTCGCATTTTAGGTAACTGTTCCCCCTGTCCTGAGCATCTGTTTAGCTCGCCACGTGACTGCTACATTTGCCCGTTACTCTCCACGTGTACGCATGTCGATGGCTCCACGCCTACGCTTCTCCTTCTTTTGCCCAGTGTCACTTACACCTCACCATATACGAGGCCAATCCTACTTTCATTATTCTATTTTTACAAATGGAATTTGATTCATATAAAATGATAATGTTTTTTTGGAACTGAAAAAACTAGTATTAAGATTTTAAAATTGATATAAAATTTGTTTAACAGTTCCAAAAATTATTTGACAAAAGAACATGGTGGTGATTCGAGCCATTATGTAGTATGAAAAAAAGAAGAAGATAATAAGCTGAGTTAGTCGAGAAATCAGCTCATAATTCGGTTCTATTATTATTATTATTAATTCATTAACTGTTTTTTTAATACTCCTAATAGTTAGCTATCAAGTCACTCGAATCATTCATACTGTTGTCTCTGTTTTGTGCGACACTCATGGTTGGTTATGTTTGCGCCACATTTTTTTACATTTAATAGGTACTAGCTACAAATTATATATATATATATATATATATATATATATATATATATATATATATATATATATATAGACTCACAATTGTTGGAGATTTTGCACTATCATTGTTGGAAATTTATTGGGTGTGCGTGTTTGTACATATCCTACAACCTTTTGTGATTTGTTCTTTCTTTTATCCTTTTTTACTTTATATTCCCTTCATCCTCCATTAATTGTCCAATTTAACTTTTTTTGTTTCAAAACTTAATGTTTGACTTAAGCAATGACAAAATGGAACCAACAAAGCAAAGACTTGGTAGAATTGAACCTTTACCTAAATATTAGTGGAAAAACGGTACATTTTCCCGAGCTCAACCTATTTCACTTTGTTAGAAATTGATACCAATGATGTGAAATGAGTTGAGTTAAGCATGTAACCTTGAAATATAAAGCTAAATGCATCAATTAATTGAAGACGGAAGGTTCATAAAAAAATGAGAATGGAAGAGTATATGTTTGATGATCAAACAGTAATACCGATGATCAGTAGACTTTATATAAGTGATGAATTTAAGATTAACGATGATCAATTTAACACTAATGAAGAACAATATTTATTCCTGAATGATCAAAGATCTTGATGATCAGCACACTATAATTTAATTGATGATCAAATGTACATTTGATGCACAGTTACTGTAAATGATAATCATATGTTCATATTTTACACTCCTAATTCGTTGGAGTACTTGATGGAACCAGGAGTGAGAACTCAACCAGCGCCCATGGGTAATGGGTAATTAGATTTATAATCTCTCTGTCCCAGTCAAGATGATACATTTGATTTTCAAACTTGTGTTTCACTCAAATTTTTATTAAGAATATTTTGTTCAAAGATCTTAAAAAATATATTTAAAAAGTAGACACATCAAATTTTCATATGCTATAAAATATCTAACTTTTTATGCTAGAAGATTAAAGAAAACAAATCATACATTTAATGCTGGAAAACAGAACTTATCATCTTTGCTGGGACGGAGGTAGTAGTATTTAACTAATACTTATTGTATCCACGCAAAAATGGGAATTAATAACTAGTACTATTACTAGATCAGTTTAAACGGAAATGCAACAGTATTATTATTTAAAAAAAACATAACATTTTACCTTTGATGTTAAATTGATTTCAGTTTATTTACATTATTTTAGCATACATTATTTTTTAAAGACCATACGCTTGTAAAGTATAAACAAAACATTATAGCAATAAAACAAATACAACAAATTATTGTATGTATAAAAAATTACTAAAATTTATACTCCTCCGTTCCAAGTGTGTTGTCACTTTTACTTTTTTGTGTAGATTAAGATTGTCTTTGGTCATTAACTCATTTTACAGAAACTTCCATAATTACCCTCTTCCAAACCCTTTTTAACATTTCTCAACTCACTCCCTAGACTCTTTGACTGGGTGCATTGCAAGGGTAAAAGTAGACTAAAATAAAACACAAGTGAAAAAATGTCATTTCATTTTGTACAAAAATATTTTGATGTTATAACAACTCACTTGGGACTTAGAGAGTATTACAAACAATTATAAAAAATAAATGATAGATTAAATACTAAAAACATAAATATTGCATTAATTTAACGAAGGAACTATGAAGTATATACAACATGCGTCGATAATATATGGCTTTATTATCAAATAGTCTCATAAACTATATTGACTAAATCACTTTAGTCCATAAACCATAAAACGTTTCAACTCAGTCCCTCAACTATGCACCGTCAAACACTTTACCCCTTTAACCATATCAATATTAATTCACCTGAGGGAAAATGCCTATTATGATCTTAGATTTTTCTAATCCATGCCCAATTACCCTAAACCTATCGGATCTAACAAAAATATTATCACCCACAACACAAACTTTTTTCTTAGAAGATCTTATATATATTGATTCTATAATACTTTAATATTCAACATATCATGATCTAACAGTTCTCTAATTTCAGACCCCAAACTTTCACTTGATTCAACATATTGATCTCAGCATATTTTGTGGAGTAAAACAAAATTCAAAGAAATAACTTAAGAGGTTGGACACTACACCTCCTTGTAGTTTGGATATTAATTATTTGCAACCCAATACTTTAAATGCTTACATGTAGGTCACTCATCTGTCAAAAAAACTAACGACGTTAGAGTTTCGTTGAGCGAGTTGCTGAGCTAAGGGACTAAAGTGCTTAACTTGCATAATCGAGGGACTAAGTTGACACGTTTTATAGTTCAAGAACCAAAGTGCGTAAATTAACATAATTTATGAGATTATTTGATAAAGCTTAGATTATATTTATACTGCACGATCATTACCCGAATTATTAATGTTGAGGCATGTCCGATCGAAAAGCAACTCCTGATAAGAGTTCGGTAAACATCTCGCTCGAATGTGTTCGATGATGAAGTGGCAAGAAAATGACATGATGAATACATTATAATTAGGCTTAGGCTACTCATTGGCTCCTTACAAAATATCAATGAAATTCATATTTACCATACTACCTAGCGTGTGACTTTACATAATTTTGATACTAGTGGCCTAATTAATTATTCTAAGATAAAAAATTGAATGAAAAGCATAATTTTAGAAATATCTATTAATATCCATCCGTCCCCTTTTTAATCATGCGCCACCTCAAATTAATTCAATAATATATAATATAGATAAATTAAAATCAAATAGACATTAAAAGTTTATCATTTCAATTATTTGGGACGAAGGGATTACAAACGAACACATCTTTATTACTATTTGTAATGACAATACATATCTTGTGATTTATTAGCTCACCAAAAATAATGAATTCCATATAAACGTAAGTTTATCGAACCATACTAATTAATACTACTATATATTCTTTTCCTGTTAAATCAACTGTTGCAATGAGCTTTTGCTAGACTGATCACTGGCTCCTAATTGGTTGTTTCCAAGCAAGAGAACAAATGTGATGGCGTGATTAATAATTAGTTTACAAATGCACAAGTTGATCACCTTACATGATTAAATAGGGATGCTTTTTTGAGTGATTTATACAGAGATATTGACTTGGTTGAGTGAAGACAAAATCTGAAGTGTTGTTGCATTGAACCTTCACTTACATATCATGACCCGTTCTCCCAAAAAGTGCCCAAAGTATACTCTAATTAATCATTCAGCTTTGGTGCTCATCGATGTGTTGAGGGAAAAGGGGAGGAAAAAGCTTTTTTTTTTTTTTTTAGTTTTGAAAGTTTGATGAGATATTTCTGTGTATAGAGAAACTTGAGGGAAAAAAAGATGATTTGATGGAGAATTTATAGATTTGAGGATGTTTTGTGTATGGGTATTTGCAAAAACAAGGGGAGGAAATTGAGAAATTTTTGGTGAAAACTACATTTATATGTTGCTTTTGTAACAATTTTGCTTTTGCTTACATATTAAAAAGTGAAAATGCTGCGGATGGATCCATGATACATATTTATTTAACCTCAATCTCTAATACAAATGTTACGGATGAATCATTGAATCAAGCCTTATGGCATTTTGAGAGCACACTTACGATCATTTGAATCTTCTTCGGGTGGCCTCGCAACAACAACTTACAGTGGATGGATTAGCTTTCCTACCCTATTGGTGCCCTTGGAAATAGTTCTTCACAGTCTCACCCTCTCAATGTGTTGTCAGTCTCACCCGCTCAATGCGTTTTCTTCTGATTTTCCATTTTATTTCCCTTTAATTTTCCTGCTTAATCATGTACTATTTAATCTATTTGTTGTGCTCTTGTCTTCCACCTTGGAAGGCAAGTCCACTTCCTATTCTTTTTAATTGAAGTAGTGCTTTCTATAAAAAATTCACTTGAGGATTTCTATCCTTTATATCAACGTGATGTTTCTATCATCCTGATTTTCCTGTTATCTAGTATTTTATTAAACTCATTTTGGTTGTTATTATTATAATTATAATTATTATTCTCACTAACCTTAAGCTATTGGAATAGTTGGTTTGATCTTGCTCGACTCATGCAATGAGCAAAAGTAGTTCTCAGGATGTTGTTCATGATTAGTTTATTTATCCAATCAGAAGCTGTTAGTCATTGAATAAATAATTATTTTTGTTTTTTTAAAGTGACAAAATTATTTAAAGTTTTCTATTTATGCCATACTGAAGATATAATTTATTTGTTTTAGAGTTATTAAAGATTATTTTGAGTTGGTGGCAAAACGAAGTAAATTTTGTTCAATGTCTTGTAAAATTAGTGAAAAAGAAGATCATGGTGCGGTTGTGAATAAAAGTTTATAATTTTAAAAAGTACTTCTATATGAGATATTTGTGAGACAGTAAATGGAAGGAAAAAGTTGATTTTGAACACTAAGACTTTTATTTTGTGAAATTAGTTTTTTCGAACACAGAATATAACTGAACATTGCACAGATTTAAGAATATATTTTTTTTTTATAAAAAAAAAAACAAAAACAAAAGAATGTTGCAAATACCAGTTCTACATACATGAGTGAGTGAGAGTGGTAATGAAGATTAGGAAAGTAGGTGTAAGGGCCCTAAGATGGATGGGGTCACAACATCATGACAGTCGTGTCTAAAACTATGGGCACTTTTGAGAGTGCGGCTTCATTATTAATATATCTATTGGCTTCTTGAAGCTTTTGTTGCAATAGTGTGTAACACATTAACATTGTTTGAGCTTTTGAGTGACATTGTGACTGGCTGATATCATGATCATGTGAGTGTGTGACAGTCCAAAAGATACAAGAAAGAAAAAGGAAAAGTGTGTAAGATTTATGATTAGTGTTAATTTCCTTCTTTAGTTTAACTTTTAGGTGCCTAACATTGAAGTCAATTTCTATTATGTAACTCAGGCTAAAATTTAAAGGGCAACCCTTTTTTTGATCGGCAATATATTTTTATTTTTACATGTTCGGTTCAAAAAGTTACAAAATGAAGGGGAAACAGACAACTCCTATTTCTAAAGATAGGTGAAAAATTGAAACTTCTTTAATCATGTTTTATATAAGCTGTTTGGTTCTTTAAATAATTTATCTAATTTAATAGTCTTATTTTTCTAATTCACAATTTATACTCCATACGTTACATAAAGATTATTAATGTTGTATGAATATCTTTAGTTTCTAAATATATTTTACAATTTTTTTATTTTAAAAATTCGAGTATATAAAAGATGAATTTAAAAGTCATGTGATAAAATAAGAGTAGCTATAGGGTGCGATTTCAATTGATTACAACGAAATCATTCCTAATTTGATTTTTAGTTAGCAACTTTTATTTTTTTTTTTCTTATTTGTTTTTAACCATCAAATCAACAGGATAGGGTGGGGTGGATTAAAACCAAAGGCATAATATACCTATGAGATGTTTACATCTTATGCCACCGCGCGTCCATTCAACCGACAATCGTCGCCGTAACATCCAGCGAAACTTCCAGTCCGTCTATCCAGCTCCGAAATCACCACGAAACACAACTCAACAAGCAACCACCATCAAAACATGTCACTGTGCATCCGGCAAAGCTCTCCATCGGACTTGCCGACGCCTCTGTCGTTTCTATCGTGAACTTCAGATCTGCTTCTGAAAATCAAACATGCTCAACTCAACAGCATAAAAAACACAAGAATTTGTCGGCTATGAAACTCCAGAACCACCAAACTTACAAACAATGAAAAATTGAAATTTTCCTGACTTAAGAAATATGAGGAAAACAATGATGATCTAACAAGGTAGTCATGCGGATCGAAACAACATGTCATGCCGATCTAAAAACTCATTATGTTAATCACCATTTTATGCTGACCTATCAAATAGTCATGTCGATCTAACAAGGTAGTTATGCTGATCGAAACAACACGTCATGCCGATCTAAACAACTCATCATCCTGATCACCATTGTATACTAATCAATCAAGTAGTCACTACGTAGAGAAGCCAATGATTTACTGCGGCGGAGGTCGCAGTAAACCGATTTACTGCGGCTCACTGCGGCCTCTGCCGCAGTAAATATCGTAGTAAATTTCATTTACTGCGGCATTTACTGCGGCGGAGGCCGCAGTGA
Organism: Stellera chamaejasme; assembly: GCA_024586325.1. NCBI lineage: Eukaryota > Viridiplantae > Streptophyta > Magnoliopsida > Malvales > Thymelaeaceae > Stellera > Stellera chamaejasme. Next base: position 1,363,605 of record CM044982.1, on the reverse strand, counting down.
GGCGGTTTCTCTACGTAGTGAGTTATGTTGACCTAACAAGGTAGTCATGTGAATCCGACGATGTCGATCTAAACAATTTATCATGCCGATCTATTATCAATGCTAATCTATTAAGACAATAATGTCGATCACTATGCAGATGGATATTCATTTTGACGATGCCAATCAAAATAACATGTCATGCCGATCTATATTCAATACTGATCTATCAAGATAATGACGTCGATCGAAAAATACGAATGACAAACTTGTAATTAAACGAAGCACTAACGTATATGCGTATATCTTGCGCATTTTAACCTCAGCCTAAAATAAAATAGTAAAAAATGACTTTGGTTATCACATCATCTTAATTTTTTTTTTATAAAAAAGGGTGTTGGAGAGGAACATTTATCTACTTATTTATTGGTACACCTACAGTAAACCAGGGGACGTCACTGTATTCATAGTCCCCAACCATTAATTACTGTTTCAAGTTAGTCTTCAACCTTTGAATTGTTGCATGTTATTCAATTGCAGCATCATGGACGTAAGGAATGTAATTTTTTGGATTTCTTTAATAAAAGTTCTTTAGTTGTCTTTGAAAAAAAAAGAATAGGGGTGCAATATTAGTGATATATATGGGCTCACCAGTATGGCCGTATTGCCAAACGCAACGCCATATGGGCCAAGCCCATATAGGCCAGCCCACTAATACGAGGAGTGCTCCTCGTAAATACGACGAGCCCTCGTACATGGGCCACTAGGGCGCCGTACGATCTGGCTGGCAGCAGTGCTTTATGGGCTGTGTCCAATGGGTACTCCAACATAGTACACCAACCAAAAAGTCGGCCCAAAGACACAACGCCCAAAAGTCGCACTCAAAGACACAAGACACAAAAGTTGTACACACTCAAGTGTCTGCTGACCAACACCGCTGAGCAAGAATGTCCAATCCGCCGCTCCGAATCGAGAAGTCAGCAGCTCACGCGTGGGAAAGATCCCACCAAACACTCTACCCCAACGTGGGAGAGTCCGGGCATCACCCTATAAGTGGGTGATGCCAACCCAAGAATAAGGTAACTACTACACACCCACACCTTTCTCCCCGTGTTCCGCACTGAAAGTATCTTCCGTCTTGCCTTTCAGGTACCGGAGCCATCCGTCCTAACCGTTGGGAGATCTTTGATTGCCGGAGGTCACGCTTTGGCTATCAATTTGGCGCCATCTGTGGGAAACGAACCCACGACTGCTTTTTTCTTTCCTAAGCAACTTACTTTCCTCTCCTTACCATTCTCATGGCGAAAACAAGGAGAACGCACAACAGTGTGCACGCCGAGGACGCTGCTCAGCTTCCTCCGATGTGCCTCCACGCCCGTCGGTGACGCAATGGGGACACAACAGCCCCACAACCTCAATCGATGGCCATCCCGCCGCTCCCTATTACTAGTACACCCGAGGGCAAGAACCACCGCAGCCGCGAGCGGCCACTGACATACCTTGGGGACTTCGACGATCCCCAAAGCAGGTCATCGCGATCCCGGCCGATAGCGCCGCTCCAAGCGAGCATGCTTAACGAGCTGAAAGCCTTCATGGTAAAAACCATCAAGGCGGAATGCAGATCGCCGCCTACCGCCTCACAACGACTGTGGACGAACAGTCCCAAAATCAAAACCAAACAAATGGGAACCTAGACGCCGACGACCTCCTCCGACGAATCAATGTGGTCGAGGAACAGGTGAAGACACCAAACCCGGTCCTCGACGATATCGAGATCCTCCCGACGCAGCCGCTCACAGAGGACATAATCGCCGCCCAGCGCCGGCCAGCTTTCGAATGCCGGTCATCGAAAGCTACGACGCTACAACGGATCCCGCCGACCATCTGCGACGCCACATCTCCCAAATGGAGATGGCTCGGCCTCGGAGGCAATACTGCAAGGCTTTCAGCTCCACTTTAAAAGGGGCTGCCTCAACATGGTTCGAACGCTACGAGGCCAGCATTTCAAATGCTTTAAGGACCTCGCCTCATCGCTCCTACGCCACTTCACGGGGCTCGACCTCCCCGAAGACTGTCCCAACACTTGTTAAGAGTGAAACAAAGAAAGGGAGGAACCACTCCGTGATTATATCCGACGGTTTCAAAGTGAAGCCGCCCAAGTCCGTGGTCTCTCCTCGGACATGCAACTTTTGGCCGTAACTCAAGGCCTACAGCGCGAGTCAAGGCTCGCTTACAACATCAACGAAAACCCCGTCACACGATGGGTGAGTTCATCGATCGAGCAACTCGATTCATGAACTCCGAAGAAATGAACAAGCCCTACAAAGAGGCCTCCCACAAACGAACGCAACAGAAGTTCGACAAAGGGCCTATCTCATCGAGGTACCAGCCCTCGAATATCAGTTCGAGGACCTCCGATCACCTCCCAACACTCCGTGACACCCGCACGAACATTCTGCCATCACTGGAGAAGCGTAACAGGTGCCCAAGTGGCCACAACCCATCCAACACAAGAACACGAGGGCTTTGACAAATCGCCTCTACCACAAGGATCGTGGGCACGACACGGAGGCGTGTTTTCAACTCCTAATCTCATCTCGAGATGATTGAGCAGGGCAAGCTCAAGGAATTCTGTCCGATTCCGACTCCCTTGCAAGGATTTCCCCAAGGGTCGTAAGAAGGACGACGATAACGACGCATCACAAAAACGCGTCGCCGACACAATAGTCCTCGAAGGCACAACTTGCCACCACCACCACCGGCGGGCACCATCCATGTCCTCACAAAGTCGGAAGGTGCCTCCTCCAGAAGCGTTACGCGAGGGAAATCATGCAGATCGACCACCTCGAGGAGAATGTCATCTACCGTCCTAACGGGACAAAGGTTGTCGTTCCACACTCGATCCGCCGCTTATCACAAAGCAAGGATCGCAGGTTTCGACACCGGCAGAGTCTACATCGACACCGGCGCGAATACCAGTGTCATCTTCAAAGACATGCTCGAAAAGCTCGGGTACACATGTCTGCTGTTAGAAGGAGCTCCGGCCCTACATTTGGCATTGGTAGGGACATTGTCCCAACTATAGGGTCGCCAACCTACCCTCATGCTCATCGGGACACACAATTCGCACGGTTGACCGCCACTCCATCATGACGGAGTTCTTGGTCCTCGAGGTGCCCTCAACTTACAACGCAATCATTGGCCGACCAAGCCGGTCGATTTCAGCATGAGGTGCGACATCCGCTCCTTACAATCACATTTGCAACACCTCGTGGGGATGCAACCATCTACATCGACCAACGAACTGCGAGGACAAATTATGTCGCCTCTTTGAGCTCGACGGTTGATCCACAAACCTCGAAGAGCGCCGAGGCTCTCACGGATCCCGATGACAGCCGCGCCTCGACGACTTGACAGAGGAGGTGGACGCTGCCTGTGCAAGAAGTTCAAGGTTGGCAAAACCTGGAGCAAAAGGAGAAGATGGCGCTCATCCACCTCCTGTAGGCAAACCTTGACGCCTTCGCCCGGAGCTCAAGGATCTGCCGGTGTCGACCCTAGCGCCATCACCCACAAACCGAATGTATTCCTGACTCAAACCGGTTAAGCAAAAGAAAAGGGGTATGGCCTCTTCTAAGAAGAAGTTTGTAAAAGAAGAGGTTTCCAAACTCCTCAAGCCGGAATAATAAAAGAAATTCAGTACTGAGTGGCTCGCTAACATAGTTTTAGCCGACAAAACAAACGGTGAACTTCAGATGTGCGTTGATTTCACGGGCATCAATAGGCATTGTCCAAAGGACCCCTACCTGCTACTGTCATCGACCAACTCGTGGACGCAACTTCCAAGTATAAGTACTTGTCCTTCATGGACGCTAAGAGTGGGTACCACCAAATCTACATGGATCCCGAGGACTCCTTCAAAACAGCGTTCACAACCGGTGATGACGCCTATTACTACGCTCAATGCCCTTTGGGCTCAAAAACGCTGGAGCCACCTACCGCGTCTAATGAACAAGGTTTTTACCCACCAGATGGGCCGTAACCTTGAAGCATACGCCGACGATGTCATTGTCAAAAGCATGACATTCAAGATCACCTTCAAGACCTGGCCGAGACCTTCGAATCGTTCCGGCGATATAACATGAGGCTCAATCCAGCCAAATGTTCCTTCTTTGTTGGAGCTGGGAAATTCCTGGGCTACATGATCTCCGAAAGGGGGATCGACGCCAACCTTAAGAAAATATCAGCCATCACGGAAATGGCGCCACCAAGGAGCATTAAAGAAATCCAAAGAACTTACAGTGAAGAATTGTTGCCTTGGGCGATTCATTTCCAAGTTGGGGACAAGTGTAAGCCGTTCTTCGAGCAGCTTCGCATGAAGAAGGCGTTCACTTGACTCGGAGTGCCAACAAGCATTCGAGCAAATCAAGAAACACCTCTCCGATTTGCCAACGCTGAAATGTCCGCAACCGGGGACGAACTCGCTCATCTACCTCTCCACTTCGAACAAAGACCAGTATCAGCAAGTGCTCGCATGAGGATGGCCCACAACAAAGGCCCGTCTATTACATAAGCCACACGCTACGAGGGCCGAGGTTAATTACCCACCCTCCAAAAACGATCTACGCCCGATCGTGGCTGCCAGAAGTTGCGGGCATACTTCCAAGCCCACACAATCATTGTCCGAACGGACTTACTAATCCGAGACATCCTAAACAGACCGAACATAGTGGTCGCTTAGCTCGTTGCATCGAATCGGGGAGTACGACATCAAGTTTGAGCCTCGACGAGCAATAAAGGCACAAAGCCATGGATTTCATGGCCGAAGCTTTCCATTTACCCTCGAGCATGGCCCTTCGAGGGAACAATCACCGGAGTTGGAGCCTCCCGAGTGGGACATGTTCGTGGATGGTTCATCCAAAGGCCGATCGCCCAGAGGAGGCGTTCATATCCGGGGCCCACACGGCATGGAGGCTAGCTTACGAGTGGCCTTCCACCCCCGTCACAAACAATGTGGCGAATACGAGGCCTCGTAGCAGTCTCAAGATCTGCTCAAAGCTGGCTTGCGACGTTTAACCGCACATGTGACTCACGGCTGCTGTCGTAAGCTGTGTCGGGGACCAATGACTGCAAGTGACCCCGTACTCTCGAGGTACTTGCGCTTGGTAAAGAGCTTACAAGGGCAGTTCGAGCAGTTAAATATTAACAAGATCCCAAGGGATCAAAACACCGTGGTGACAGTTGTCTAAGGGCGGGCGGATGCACTCCTCGAAACCTTAGCACAACCTTCGATAAATACAATTCACGCAATCGACGCCAACGCAGCACTGATTGGAGGGACCCAATCCTCCAAGCACCTCCAAACCGGCGCAATCGAGGGCCCACCAGCGTTGCAAAAGAAAATAAGGACGCAACAGCCCGCCATGTCATCATAGATGGCGCGTTATGGCGTAAAGGATATTCTACTCCTTTACGATGTATTGGCCCCGACGATTCCACACTCATCCCGAACGAAGTCCACTCGTGAGTCTCGCGAGCACACATTGGCTCCGGCGCGCTAGCACACAAATGCTTACGCCTCGGTTATTATTGGCCAACCTTGAGGAAAGACGCGCATGATTTGGTGCGAACGTGCCATAACTGCCAACTCAATTCTCGCATCCAACGACAGCCGGCAAACGAGGTGGTTACGGAGACATACCCCATACCCTTCGCCTGTGGGGCCTCGATTTAATCGCCCAATGCCTACGGCCAAGGGCCAGTTCAAATTTTGCATAGTGGCTGTGGATTACTTCACTAAGTGGGTCGAGGTCCAGCCACTCGAGAAAATCACAACCGCCAAGGTCATACATTTCCTCTGGCACGACCTTGTGGCACGATACGGGGCACCAAGAGCCATAATCACTGCATAATGGGACTCACCCGCAAGCAAAAGCTTAAGGATTGGGCCACTAAGATGAACATACAAATGCTCTACGCTCTCGTGGCGCACCCTACCAAATGGCCAGGTGGAAGTAACGAATCGAACGATCAAAGAGGGCTTAAAAAGCGCCGAGGATGAAAAAGGAAAGTGGGTCGAGGCCCTACCCAGGCCCCTCTGGGACTATCGAACAACTACACGGGACCCACGGGAGAAACTCCTTTCTCCTTGGTTTACGGCGTCGATGCCTTACTACCAATCGAAGTCTCAATACCCACAATCCGACGTCAGATTACGACGCCCTCACAACGAGAGCGGCCTTCGAGCGCGTCCGGATCTCGCCGAGGAACTCCGCGAGGGTGCTAGACTTAGGCTTATGGCCTTACGACAAAGGGCAAACCTCGATCACAACGCCAAAGTTCGGGCAAAGCAGATCCACGTGGTGGTATGGTCTTGCTAAAAGCGGAATTGTCGTCGCAATCCTGGCCATGGCGCACTTCGCTCCAGATGGGCGGGGCCTTATGTGGTACACAGAAAGGAAGAGAGGGCGTATACAAGTTAAAGGACCATCAAGGCAAACAGCTCAAAAATGACTACCATGTCGACGATTTGAGGCCTTACTACGTCTAAGTTATACGCTTTCCTTTCCATGCATAGGCAAGGGTATTTAAAGCATTTGCTTTGCACAAAATACTGCTCGTGCATCAAAGGACAGTGCAATATTCCAAGTCTTTACGCCGAGCATACTACTAATCGCAAGGTCACTGCTCTACCAACGCACATTGAATAAAATCACTTCACGAAGAATTACAACAATTCATTTCTACAATATTTTACCCGGCACGAGTACGGACACTTCGCATTATGCAAGTAATACTCATACGGCAATTACAAAGACAACAAATGTTGACATATTCTGTATCTTATCAAAAATGAGCAAAAAGTTAATTACAAACCCCAAAACTAATTGGGGGCATCATCGTTTGGGGGCACAGCAGGGGCATCCTCTACATGCCCGGCAGGATATCATAAGGATATCCCGCTCCTAATTTCTTCCCCGCCCTACCCCACTCGAACAGAGCTGCTCGGGAGGGCTCCTCGACCTTCATCGCATCGAGGGGATCCAGCTGTGATTCTCCAACCATAGCCTCCACTTGATGGCGGCATCGTAGGAACCCCTCAAAGATAACGAACCCCTCCATTGCTTGGGCCTCAACCAATTTCTCGCGGCGCCTCGAAGAAGTCGCCCACTCGACCAGTCCTCTCTCGCGATGGGCTTGATAAACACGCGTGGCTCAAGACTTTCGCCCTCGAACAACTTGAGGCCTAGTTGTTTTTCAAGTTGCCCAAGGCTGAAAGACCAGCCAAGCCGTTGCTCAAAGACACTGTTGAGGTTCCCGGCCAGCTCTTCAACGTGGCTGCCAAGTTTGAGGCCTTCTCCTCCGACCGAGCAGCCCTCACGTAAAGCTCCTCCACGAGCTTCTCCTTCTCCTCGGCCTTGGCAGCCTTCAAGGACAGCTCCTCGATGAGCCTGTCCTTCTCTCCACTGGGCCTCCATCCGTTGGCACTCCCGACCAACTGCTCCACCTCGGCCTCAAGGTCGTTCTTCGCGCTTTGCTCGGCAAGGAATAGGGCCTCGAGTTCCTTCCCCTTAGCCGTGGCGGCCTTCAGTTCTTGACCAACGAGGCCCATAGCGCTCAGAGCGTTGGCCTCTCCCTTCCTCGAGGCAGCCAACTCAGCCTCTTTCTCGGCCAAGGCTTTCTTCAGACTCTCCACTTCCCCGGAGTCCTTCGCCTTGGCCTCGAGCCTCTTCACGAGGACTTCAAGCTCCTCGATCTTGGCCACTAGGCCTTGAGCCAAAGACAGCCTTCTACAAATTACGAACACAAAGCGTATGAGTAAAACTGTCCCTACAAAAACGCAAATCAGAGACTTGAGAATCCAGACTTACTTGAACAAGGTCCTCGGCAGATGTCCTTGGCGATGTCCGTGGGGCCTGTGGTCGTGTGCTTCAGATAGTGCCGGTCCACGGGCATTGGGAGCCCTCGGCAACTCTTAGTCTTAACTCCTTGTCCCCAGAGCATCGACTCGCCGCGAGTCACCCTCATCACGGGGTCCCGTGCCTCCACCAGTGGCCACACCTCGACGCCCAAAGGTCTTCTCGCCGTAGCTCACGACGGTAGTCCTCGAGCACTGGGGCTCAAGACCGGGTCAATCCCCAAGAGTCTTCGAGATCCTCAAGACCTCCTCCCAGATGCTCGGGAGCAACGGCGGCCCTTCGAGCGTCGGCCAAGAGCCCCACAGCCCTTCGCGCCTCGAATGGAGCTGGGACCGCTCCTCGAGGCTGGCCCTTTCCCTTTGTCTTTCGCGGGGCTTGGGGCGCTATCCGAGGACACCTCTACACCCTCGGCGACCGCAAAATACAAAAGAAGATAAGAATACAATATGAGAGAACTGTTTGCCAAAACTACAAGGCAAAACAGGTGTTACCTGTAATTCGAGGGCGTTTTCTACGAGGATTCTGCTCATCAGAGCCCTCGGAGAGCTCTTCGATATCCACAGGGCCAGCCACACTGACTGGCTGGGCCTCCGTCACCAACACCTTCTCGCCTACGGGCTCCACACCCTTCGACGGCCCAGCTGGGGGCTCCTCGACACCCTTCTTGGTGGGCTCGGAGGGGCGTTGCTCCTCGACGCCTTTCTTGGAGGGCTCGGAGGCGTTGCTCCTCCGCCAACTTCGAGGGCTTCCTCAACTCCCGCTTCTTCGCAAAAAGAGTGCTGGGTGCGACATCTTGGCTGTAACAATACACGAGGTCAAGATTAAAACAAAACTGGAAGACATAAATCAAAGAAAACAACAAGAACACAAGGCAGACCGTTGGGGTTCCTAAAAGCGCCTCGAAGCGCTCAATAAGGTCTCCATCCAACCCTCCACCCAATCCTTGAGGGTATCTACGTGGCCCGACATACGATGGGCCCCGCTAATCCCCACCCTTCGCAGACCACTTCGTCCCAGACCGCGCAGTGAAGGGGAACTTACCCTTACACTCCTCGAGCCTCTCGCGTCGCGACCCATTCACAAAGGGCGCGAGGGCTCTCTTCCTCGCTACCCGCCCACAGAGAGGGCTTCACCGATACCCTAGCGTTCTTCTCCTTTACGAAGAACGCAGGAAGCCCTGCCTGTCCTCCTTCAAGATGAAGAAGAAGTTGCCCTTCCGGTTCCCCCATGAGCTGGTGGTTTCGGCGAAGACTCCGATCTTCACCGATTTGTTCCCAACCTTCACCTCCTCGGGGTCAGTTGGTAGAAGGGATGCCCAACCGGCCTTTTCGGTGTATAAAATCGCAAAAAGGTCTCCGCAACACCGCCGCCGCTAAATGGCAAGCCACAACAAACGCGTTTACAGTGGTAAATACGTTTGGGGCCAATCGCCAGGCGGACTCCCACCACACACTGCAAAGCAGCGGCAGCACGGGGGAGTCTTAGCCCGGCCTTCGATTGAGCCTCGTAGACGACCATTGTCCGCTCCTCATGGCCTCGTAACTCAACCCCAACCCCGCCTTTCGCAAAACATCGGCCGGGAAAGGCTACAAACAACCCCGTATAAACGTGGTGGTTCTCGGCAAATCTCGAGCATCTTCTTTTCTCGCAAGGCGCTACGGGCCACTCTTTCTCAACATCGGGGCTAACGCCGGCTTGCTTGGATTCTTGGGAGCCATCTACGTAAATCAATCACAGATTCAAGAAATAAAAACCTAGACCCAAGAACCCGGGCGGTGGCGCGGCGACGCCTCACTCGCGACATCGCGACGGAAACAAGAAATCAAAAAGGGGGGATTCCACTTACAGATTTGTACGCTGGAGATGAGAACGACCGGTTCCAACGGCTGGATTCTTCGAAACTCGCCGGAAAATTCTTCGGTGATCGCCGAAAATGGAAGTGAAACGGAAGCGAAAAGGCAAGGAAAGCGAGAATGTGGGAAACCTGACCCTTCACATGGGTTGGCGTATAAGTACAGATCGATGGGAGTTGAAACGACTTCCCATAATTACAAACGGCGCAAAAAGCGCAATTTCAAAAAGTCTTTGCTCAACCCCTTACGCGGTAATGGGCCAAAGCAATTGGGCCAAGAATCGGGCTCTCTCTCAAATTAAAAAGGTCCAAAACGGCACAACGCCTTATGGCCGAGCCTGACAACAAAGTTTTAATTCCCCTATTTAAGCAATACCGAGGATATAAAAATCGTTCTCAAGGCACACGAAAAGTCCGGATTTTTCGATACAATGGTAGCTGGCCATCTTAAACTAGAATTAAATTTCCAAACGGAGCACAGGGGCTCGCCCATCCTCCGCCGTGGGAGGAGGACATACTTGATATATATGGGCCCGGCCGTATGGCCGTATTGCCAACGCAACGCCATATGGGCCAAGCCCATATAGGCTGTGCCCACTAATACGAGGAGTGCTCCTCGTAAATACGACGAGCCCTCGTACATGGGCCACTAGGGCGCCTCGTACGATCTGGTTGGCAGCAGTGCTTTATGGGCTGTGTCCAATGGGTACTCCAACATAGTACACCAACCAAAAAGTGGCCCAAAGACACAACGCCCAAAAGCCGCACTCAAAGACACAAGACACAAAAGTTGTACACACTCAAGTCTTTGTCGGACCAACACCGCTGAGCAAGAATGTCCAATCCGCCGCTCCGAATCGAGAAGTCGCAGCTCACGCGTGGGGAAAGATCCCACCAAACACTCTACCCCAACGTGGGAGAGTCTGGGCATCACCCTATAAGTGGGTGATGCCAACCCAAGAATAAGGTAACTACTACACACCCACACCTTTCTCCTGTGTCTGCACCTGAAAGTATCTTCCGTCTTGCCTTTCAGGTACCGGAGCCATCCGTCCTAACCGTTGGGAGATCTTTGATTGCCGGAGGTCACGCTTTGGCTATCAATTAGCAAGTTAAATAACGTTACAGTTTCATAAAAAGAAGTTAAATAAGGTTAACATCATTAACAATCATTCACCTGGCAAAACAATTGTAATGATTTTGAGACTAATATGCTGATTTCGAAATGCAGCAGTCTGCTCTTTAATTGTGATATGACGCTTTGGGAAGGAACTTATAAGTTGTTAAACTACCATGCTTACACTTAGAAGTACAATTGCCAATCAAGTAAAAGATGTGATAAGAGTCAGTTTATTTATCACGTATATGAAAAAATTTACTTAAATATATTATACTAATTTATTAATTCATCTAACAAATTTAATCAATTAAAATACTAAAACACCATTCGTAGATATTTATTAAGAGGATAAATTTCAGATTTTCATAGCGTATGTTTTTTCACGTACGTAATAAATAGACACACATAATGATAGTAATAATAATAATAATAATAATAAAAGTTATACTCTATATACCAAGGAGGCTTATTTTACTATTCCGGCTACAGTAAACATAGGTTAACTCCTTGGTAGTCCTCCATTTTATCTACAGTGGAGACTTAGGTCAAGATTTTTTATATATGTTACATTTTAGTTAAATTAGCTTCTTGCAATTTCAGTGCTACATATGAGACATTTCCGAGTTAGGGGGTTATAGTGCTAAATATGGAAATGTTTAATCACCCGGGTAGTAAGTGGCAGCACACCTCAGAATGTCAGATGTCCTACAACCTTTTTAAAATATACAAATGGACCTTGCGTGCCACTGTACTGCCCAAAATAACCCACTACGTACTTTTGTGACGCTTCTTGTAGGAGGGTGTCACAATGTATTAGGCGTTACAATCCGTCACAACTGGCGTTGCAATTTTTGGAGATGTCAGTTGTAATTCGTTTGTGATGGTCTTTGTGGTGAAATCAAACAGTTACAACAATCTTTAAACCCTCACCCTCCCCGAATCTTCCTCATTCGCAACAGTTAGAGAAAAAAAATCCTCTTCCTCTCTAACTCCTCTCCCTCCCCCGCTGTGAAGTCTGTCACCCGCCGTCGAAAATGTGTTGATATCATTCCCTTCGATACAAATCTCGTCGAATAGGCACGTCTCTCTCTCTCTCGTTTTTTATTTTTCTCTCAGATTCAACCTCATAAATTTTTTTCTTTTCCAGTGATAGCCGCGTCACCGCAACATTTTTGTCGTCCTCTTGCCGTTGTCGTCGATCTCCAGCCATCAATTTCACCAAAGTTTAAGGAGTCGAAGAAAACGTTGATGTGGGGTACTATGGCAGAAGGATTTGTTACATGAACAAGATTATATAGACTCCTTAATAAGTAGGATTTTATTGTAATTGATTGAATTTTAGATGATTTTTATGTAAATTTACATTTAGTTGTTATGATTGTTTCTCTTCCTCATTATAATGAAGTCTCTTTACTTAAAAAAAAAGAGTTTAAATCTGAGTATAAAAAAGAAGATGAATATGGGTTTTTGATAATTTTCGGATGAATTTTGATTTATTTTTTTTATTTCATAAAAAACTTCTGTGACGGATTTGCACTTAGACCCACAGTATTATCCTGATAGCATCTAAGCCAATTTTACTCTATTTATCCCACTGATCTAAATAAAAATAAACCAACAACCAAACTTATGCAGCAAAGCCAAGTATTTTACTGACAATTTCGTCAATGAATCTCTAAAACACAAAAAATCATTAAAAGTGTTCCGACTTATCTAAATGTTTTATAAAGCCCCCACTTCTTCATTAAAATAAGAGACTTCTATATTGTTCTATAGCTTTTTTTATTTGCCTATAAGCCTTAACTATTTACGCGTGTTCACCTTACCGTGAGTTTTATTCTTTCCACACTGACTAAACTAAGGAAAACAAAACTTTCGAAATTAGGGGCTTCAAAGTTGAGTTTTTGGAGGTGAATTTTTGGCAAATTCACCTCTCCAAAATTAGTGAACACACCTCTCTCCAAAATCAGACCTCATGTGAGAAAGCCAAAAGTGAATGTGAATTTGTTGTGTAAACCGAAGAGTGAGTTAAGAAAAGAGTAGTGGAGGTGGGGTCCACCCCAAGCAGCCAATCAGAATCAGGGGGAGTGGGGGTGGGGCCCACCAGTATTTGTTGTGTTTGTGTCTGGCGTATCCCAAGCAGCGAATCAGAATTAGGGGGAGTGGGGGTGGGGCCCACCAGTATTTGTTGCGTTTGTGTGCGTTGGTTTTAACTTTGAAGAACCCGGACTAGGGGATGAATTTGTTGAGTGAATTTGGCAACAAATCTGGTGAAAAACTTTTCTCCCTCACTTGAAGTTTGAAGCCCACTATTGTTTTGTTCAACTTCCTGAGAATATTATTTAGGGAAATTAACAAAAAACCCCATGAAGTTTGTCATAATCTCTACCCCTACATTTTCGGAATTCTCGAAAAACCTTATGAGGTTTGCGAAAATATACAAAAACCTAAAAACCCCTGACACTAACCACCGTTAACTATTCCATTAGACTTTTAGATTTAACTACAAAAATTGGACCATAACTTTTCTAACCCTAACAATTCTACCCTAAAATTTATACCCCTTTACAATTTCAACCCCACTCTCACCACCAATTTTTATCATGATCCCGACGCCTTCCATCCCCACCAATGACGGCTAGTACAGCACCTACGGGCACCAGAACCGCTCGGCTCCGATGGTTATCACTTGCCTGTCATGAAGCTCGTAGCTCTTCTCCACCGACGTCCAACGCTATGTAAGAGAGCTTCTCCTTCACGTCCCTCACGATCTCACGCTCCACCATCGTGGTGAAGGAGTACCCACACTCTGTCAGGATCTTCATGAGGTAATCGGTGAGGTCCTGGCCGGCAAGTCGAGGCGGAAGATGGGGTGGCTGACGCCATCGCTAGAGTCAAGGACGATCCCGGTTGTACGGCCGCTAGCGTAGAGGGAGAGGACGGCCTCAATGGCGATGTACATGGCGGGAGCATTGAAGGTCTCAAACATGATCCGAGTCATCTTCTCCCAATTGGCCTTGGGGTTTAGCGGCGCCTCCGTGAGGAGGATGGGGTGCTCCTCCGGCGCGACGCAGAGTTCGTTGTAGAAAGTGTGGTGCCGGATCTTCTCCATGTCCAAGATTGTTGTGCGAGGTTGAGGATCGATGTGATTGCGAGGCCGAGGACCAATGTGTGAGACCAACGACGGTGAAGCTAAGCGAGGTCAGGGTTGGACGGTGGGTTGGTCAGGGTTGGGCGGTGGGTTGGCTAGGGTTGGGTTGGGGTTGGGGTTGGGGTTGGGTTGGGGAGAGGGTAAATATGTTCAATTGTAAAACTATTAGGTAAATCTGTTAGGGCTAAAAAAACTGGAGTCCAATTATTGTAATTAAATATTAAATCTAACAGAATTTTCAACGGGGTTAGTCTTCAGGGGGATTTTGTAGGTTTCATCAAACCTCATGAGGTTTTTTTGAGAATTTTGAAATACGGGAGCAAAGTAAAGATTATGTCAAATCTCGGGGGTTGGGGTTTGATAATTTCCCTATTATTTACGCCCATCCATCGTTCTTCATCTAAAATTTATAACACGTATAGTTTTCAAGCATTTATTCTTTCCATAGCAACTGAACTATGGAAAACAAACTTTCGAAATTATTTTGTTCAACTTAATGCTATTTATGCCTACCCGTTATTCTTCATCTAAAGTTTATAGCATATAATTTTCAACATTTAATCTAAGGAAATTAACATTTACCTCCTGAGGATTGCTATAATTATCACTTTGCCCCCCGTATTTTGAGAATTCGTTCTTTTACCCCTAAGGTTTGGGAAAACCCACAAAAACCCCTTTTAACCGTTAACTTATTGTATTGAACGTTAATTTTCTTGGAATAATACTTTAACATAACCCCAAAAACTTTAACCATAACAATCCTAACCCAACACTTTCAACATTTCTCCATCCCACCCAAAATTGACCCCAAGCCCAACATCCTTGCCCTCCAATTCAAGCATCTCTGACCTCCCCACCATCTCTGCATTGTGGAACACCAAGCATCGCGTTGTAGCTTCTCCTCCGTTGTGATGTCGCTCGGAAGTGAGAAGCAAGGCTGTTAAACATCATTAATTTTATACGTCGATGGACTGAGAAATCAACCATATCTGAGAATAGCTAGAGGTTCACGATTGAGTAGATTTGAGATACAGTAGCTGGAGCTCCAACATCAAACTGTCGTTGCCGCTGTCTCGTGTCACCGTCATTCCCAACCTCGACGTTAACTGCTCCTCACTCTAACCGTGTCGCCCAACCAGAGACTGAATTGAGGCGATTAATCAAAGCAAGGAGCGAAGACATAAATTGATCGATTCGTCTAGGATAGTCGATCGTATCAGCCGGGAAAGGGACGAGGCTTCGGGTTAAGCGCAGAGAGAGGGAGAAATGAGGATCTCGGGACTAGGGCGCTGGAGGTTTAGTGGGAGGAAGGGCACGATGAAGAAACAGACTGAAGAAGCGCCAGATTTTGGGAAAATCACGGCAGTTCTTTCTCGATTCGCGGTGCCCCGGTGGACGAACAACGGAGGTGCTAGCAGGGTTAGAATCGCACGGTCGGGACGGACCAAATGGCACCGGTGGCGGCACCATCGACCGTCGTCGACGCAATGGCGATGCCAGGGTGCGACGGCCTCAGTAAATGCGGCGCCGGAAACCTTAGGGTGGAGAGGGTGTGGTTGAAATTGTAATTGGGTAAAAATCTTAGGGTAGAATTGATAGGCTTGGGAAAGTTAGGGTCCTAGTTTTGTAGTTAAACCTAAAAGTTTAACGGAATCGCTAACCGTAGTTACTGTCATAGGGTTTTTATATTTTTTCACAAAGCTAACCGTAGTTACTGTCATGGGGTTTTTATATATTTTCACAAACCTCGGGAGATTTTTCGAGAATTCCAAAAATACAGGGGGGAAGTGGAGATTATGACAAACCTCAAGAGGGGTTTTTGATAATTTCCCTTTAATCTAAAATTATTTTTTCATAACAATTTGAATATGAATTCAAACTTGATGTTGACAAATGTGAATATCAGTGAATAATTGTGTTTCTCTTTTCAATCTTATTCGAAATACTACGTCCTTGAATGATTTATATATTTCAAATATTTACAATGATAAATAATAATAAAAAATCGCAACAAATATATTTAAAAAAATTACATTTTATATTAGAGTAAACTTCGTTCATAGTCCCTTAAGTTACATGACTGTCCTATTTGGGTCCCGTTTTAATATTTTGTATCATTTTGGTCCTTTGGGTTGCATCTTTGTCCTATTGAAGTCCCTGGGTTAAATATTTTGTCAAACCACCGTTAAAATGAAGGTATTTATGTAAATGTTCATATCTAATATTCAATTTTATCAGAACATTTTTTATAACATACAAATTAACCCCAACTAGGTTTAGGAGCAAACCCACCACTCTTGCAAAAAAATCTGCATTTTTTGCTTGCTGTCAAAAGAACTCTACAGTTAAACGATAGTACGTTTACATGCGGCACCAGTTAAAGAAACCATGGGATTGCTAGAGAAATGCCATGCTCACCTGATAAGCTTCAACCTCTTTCTTGAGTCTATATCGAATGGGTACTGTTACAGAACATAAGGGAGGCAACATAAGGCAGACTATATCGAATGGGTACTGTTACAGAAGTTTTAAATCATACCCCCTCGTCTGTCCCTGTTCTATGCTATGATCTTGCCCCACAATCACCATCTTCCTCAACGATCCCATCCCATTTTGCCCAGCGACAAGTCCAACCATTTTGCCCCGCTGTCACCGACAAAGTCGCTGCTAGACCATCACCAAACGAAACCCTCGATTCGCATATGAGCCTAGATGAACAACCGACCCTTAAGTGACGCTTCTCCAACCTCGCCGTTCCACATCACGTCAATTTTCATCGATCCAACTCGCGTTGATCTCTGTCGATTTTCCTATCTCCATGACACACTGGATTCTTCATCCTCTTCCATGTCTTCAACAAGACAAGATCAATTTGCCCATCTCTAGATCTACGCAGTGAGAGGACATGATGAAGCAGGGGTTTGACGATGGATGCGTCGACGGTTGGGTTGGGGAAGGAAGCAGAGGTGTGGGAAGTGGTGGTCGTCGAAAGGCTACGATCATGGTTGGGAAGAGGGAGGGATGAAGGGTAGAGGGTTGGGGTAGGTTTATAAATTATAAAACTAGTAGGGTTAATTTGTATATTATTAGAAATGTTAGGATTAAATTGAATATTAGATATGGTTATTTACATAAGTACACTCATTTTCACGGTGGTTTGACGGAAATTTAACGGAAGGACTTCAATAGGACAATGATGTAATTTAAAGGATCAAAGTGATACAAAATCTTAAAATGAGACTCAAATAGGATAACTATATAACTTAAAGGACCATGAACGGATTTTACTCTTTTATATTATGATACAAATATGAATTATTAAACTTTAAATATCTAAATAATTATGAAAAAGATATACTATAAAACAATATATATATATATATATATAATATATCAAGTTTTTTAGAACAGAGAAAAACTATGATTAGTCCTTCATAGTTTTAGTTTAGTTCCAAACCGGCGGGAACGCGCGAAGGAGTGAATACTTGTAATAATAATAAATGAACCGTAAGCTAGCCCTACTGTGCCGCCGCCGACTTCACTCTGTCAATGGAGAGTTGTGATCGGATCCCATCCAACGCCGCCGATCGCTTCCCGCCGTCAACACCGTCCTACCCTCCTGCCATTCTCTTGCTTTTCCAGGAGGTGCCGTCGGCGCCTCTCTGGTTTTCCCCAAATTCCGGCGTAGGTGCCCTACCGTTTCAACCCAGCGATGGCGGAGATTGGATGTTTGGTCGCTTCCCTTGCGTCGCCTTGCTCTCGATCCCTCTCTGTTGGCCGACGATTCCGGCAGAGTTTCTTGTTGTTTGCCTATTATCGGAACTCCCTAGTACCAGGAGATCGGTGGGTGTCTCCAAGGCCTTTTGTTAAGCAATGCTTGGCGGCCTTCTTTCGTGCTCCCCCATGGGCCGTGTTTCAGGCAGAGTCGCTGGTAGAACTTCATGATGATGGAAAGAGGGAGCTTATGTGGGAGGGTTCGAACAATGCTTTGTTGACAACGTCAACTACTGCTGTCGTTTTGTCCAATAGAAGGGTGGAGATGGTGATTTGGGACGTGTGCTTTTGTTTGGTTTTTCTGTATGTGAGATTCATTTGATTAGTATCCTGGGAGAGTGTAAACAATTGTTGGTTTCACTGTGGTGCTGGCGCAGGAAGGAATCAGACAGAGTTGGGATGGATTAGGTGGGGATGCAAGAAAGCCCGAATTGGTGCCGCCGAAGATGGTCAGTTGGAACCATGGCTGAGAAAACCTGACCGGTCCGTCGGACCGCGAATCGGCGGTCTATCCGGTCCGGAGTTCGGTTCTGACACCCCTGCTTGAGAACCGGTGTGAACCGTTGGAACCGGTCAAAATCGTGAACCGAAACCGCCGGTTTTCAAGAAATAAAGCTTAAAAAAAAATTATTTTAAATTTTTAATGCTCATTGTAATTTTAAAGCATATATGTGCTAACTATTTTGAGCTTTGATGGATATATGTTCTTGAGTTTATTATAAATTACTTATTTACTTTAAAATAAATGGTAAATGTTAGATATCACTGCGTATTTAAGCTAATATCGGTTGAATCGATGACTCAATCAATTAAATCAATCATATTGTGAACCAGTAACTTGAACGGTTTTGTGTCCGGTTGAAACTGATGCAGGGACATGCAACAATGTATCAGCGAAGGACTTGGTCCATAGTAGTTGGGGTTCTATTCAAAATAATAACAATAAATGTGGAGTATTTAGTCATTGAATAAAGTTTATTTAACGAATTATCCATGAAAAATTGCATTGCTTATTTTTAAATATACTCCCCCCTTCCAACAAAGTAGATATAATATGGCTATTGGACTTGTATTTGATTAAAATATTCGCAGAGAAAAATGTATTAAAAAATCTATTTATTTACAAACTAGATACATTCATTATTTATTAACATAATGAACAAAAAGTTATAAATTAAATATTATGAATAATATTATATCAACCATATCCATATGGGACAAAAAGGATTTTTGTTTTTTGTTTTTGTACAGTTCAGTCATTGTGTCCGGACAGGAGTTGATACACACATTGTCCTTCTTACTTACGTACCATTTGGGTTGGGCTCCTCATATTCTACAACTTGGCTGGCTCAGGCTCACACACTTATTAGGCTTCGAGCCGTAAGGAAGGAAGGAGGTTAAGGACTTCCTTAGTCTTTTTGCCTCGGCACCTCTAAGTAAGACCCTTCGGACCTTAATTTATCGTGGTTTGGACTGCATGAGCACAGACGGCCCAATCCTTCCTGATATTGGGCCTACGTCCCGATATATCGGCCCAACCTCTTCATGGGCCAATCCAAGGCACCTTACGTAGGACAGTACAGTTGTATTAGCGTTTGCAATACCAAAGTTTTCTCTGTACTATTTTTTGACACCTGTGCAACGACATAAGTATTTAAAGTAGGGCTGTAGGGGTGAGAAACGAAATAAGCCACATCGACCTCGAGTTTACTAGCCTTGAGCTTGAGCCGATTGTTTAGCACGTATATTAAACGAGTCGAGTCCGATTGAGCTTAAGAGGCTTGGTTCAAAAAGCTGGCGAACCTTAACGAGTTGCACGTAAAATATCCACAATGTTGGGTTTATTCCAATATAACTTAAATTTTGATGATAACAAAACTTTGAAATATATTTGTAAAGTTTAGAAAAGTTTGTGGATCTTGTTTAATTTTACCTTTTAATTTATTCTTCCCAAATATTCTTGTGTCCTGTACGTTTTATTAGCCCAAGCCCATTCCTTGTAAGATAGTTGAGTTATTCGTTTCACTTAAGGAAAAGAAGTGAGTGTTTAATTTGGTTTTAAACTCTTTAACCTCTTTATCTTTTAAGTCCAACATTATTTTGGAGATCAGAATATTTTGTGGAACGAGCAGATTAGCTTCAAGGGATTTTCTCCAATAGAAAAAAAGGGACGCACAAACTTAAATTTTGAAGCAAGCAAAGCTCGAAGAAAACACTTATCCTACACACAAACTTCTTCATCTCACAAGCAATCAAGTCAATCTAAAGTTCTCTAATGCTGTATTTTCGAAGATCAAGCTTATGTTTCATCTTAGTTTCTTCGAATTATTTTTGGGAGAGTGAAAAAGTGTTTTAAATCGTTTTTTGAGTGTTTTCTGGAAAAACCTCAACAGGTTGAACTTTCTCGAGAAAATTGTTTTGTAAAGTTTTTTTGTTGAGCCTCGGAAAAACCAAACAGATGATTTTTGTTCAAGTAAATTCCGTACACAGTCCCGTAAAAATAATTATTGTCATGTTTTGGTCCTATTTTAAAAACTTGTCATGTTTTGGTCCTATCGAAGGGTTCGTTGTCCTATTTTGGTCCTTTCCGTCCATTGATGTCGTTACTCTTGACGGATCTCTGTAAATGTACCATTTTGCCCTCCTGAAGTAACCAGCGGCTGAAGGAGGGAGTTCGCGAGCTTCGACGTTGAGCAGGCCAGCGGCGTTTTTCAACGGTTGGTGGCGGTTCTTGGCGGGCATCGACGGGGAGGACCGACTGAGGTCAGGGAGAATTCTAGTGATGATGAGGTGGCCGATTGTAGCGGTGAGAGGGCACCGGATCGCAAGTTGCGTTGGAGATGGATGGAAGCAGCGTGTCAGTGATCCTGGACTACAGCTTCTTCAAGGCTGGAGGGCGGAAGGCCGGCGGCTCTGGTCCGATGCAACTTGGCGAGTTCCCGACGATAACGGCGGTTGTGGTTTCAGTTCGGCTGGTTGAGATGTTGGGTGGGAAAGTCGGGTTTGTGGTTGTTCTGGCAGCCAATGGGAGCGGAGACGACGATGTATTTGTTGACTGGAGCTTCTTCTCGCTGGTGAATGGCATTGCGGCTAGGCTGTTGTCTAGCGGAGGAGGAGGCTGCTGCTAGGCTTTGCTGGTTCAGAGGGCAAAATGGTACGTTCACAGAGATCCGTCAAGAATAACGGCATCAATGGACGGAAAGAACCAAAACAGGACATCGAACCCTTAGATAGAACCAAAACAGGACAAGTTTTTAAAATATGACAAAAACAGGACAATAATTATTTTTACGAGACTGTGTACGTAATTTACTCATTTTTGTTAGGTTAATAGTGAGCATTGGGAAAACTATTTTGGGGTGTGTTAGGTTTTTTTTGTGAGCCTTTGGGAAAACCATTTGTTAGGTTTTTAGTTAACCTCGGGAAAACTAAAATAGGTTTTTTGGTGAGCCTTGAGAAAACCATTTGTTAGGTTTTTTAGTCGCCCTTGGGAAAACTAAAATAGGTTTCTAGTGAGCCTCGAAGAAATCTAGTGGAGAAGCTTTTTGGTTTAAAAGCTTTATTGTGGTTGATGTAACTATTTTGAAGAATAATGAAAGGAACTCTCAAGTGGTGAACTTGAGGAGAGGACGTAGATCATTGACCGAACCTCTATAAATCTTGGTGTCACTCTTATTTATGTTATTGCTCCGTTTCAACGTTTAGAGTTGTAATTTTGCTTGAAACGAGTTTTGTCAACAGGTTGAGCAATTTCCTGCTTGGAACGTATTTGCTCAATAAGTTGAGGTTTTTCCGGTGTCAATGTTTTTGTTAAAAGAATTCGTTTTTGAGGTCATCCAATTCACCACCCCCTTGACTGTCTACTTGGGACAATACATAATACCCCCCTATTTAAGTCTCCCTACTTCATTGGTTGCTTCCTAATTTTCGAGCTTCACGAGCTATTCGAACCTAGTCGAGCCAAATTGAAACGAGCCTAACCCAACATCCTTATCAAGTCTCACGAGCTTTTCACTAGCCGAGCTCGAACTCAATTTTGGCTCAGATGGAATTCGAGTCGAGCTCGAGCCGAGCTTAATCTTCAGTCTCGAGCTCGGCTCATTCTCACCCTATATTTAAGTAGTAGTGAATTTCATAATCACAATTTTCAATAAATACGTATGAATCTAGCTGTAATCACTTGCAACTAATTAACCAGGAAAAACTCTTAAAATAAGTTGATGAGCAGAAAGAGATACAACATGGAAATGGATCCTGAATTCTCAGTTTCAAAGATGTCATTTGTAGAAAAACAGGGAAATTAATTTTAAAAAATTTATGATTTTTTTCTCAATGTTTTGTTAGTACAGGAAGTAGGTGATCCAGAAATTTAAAGCAGTAAAACTTAAGGTAATGGTAGTTGTTGAGCGATTAATTATAATATATAGTGGAGTAATTGATAAAGAATAAAGAGTAGTGAAGGTAGTGATGATACAGAAGTTGTAGACAAAGCATCGCATATAATCACTAAACCACCTTTCCCAAGTTAATTAGTTTACTAATTCCCATTAAGAGGTATCGGATAATATATATATATATATATAATATGGGTTATAGTGTATACTACTAATTAATTACACAGTAATTTAGGTGTGGCAGTGCAGGGCCGAGAGATTAGTGACGCCACTAATTGAAGGAAACATCATGTCTTGCCTGTGTTTCTTTCTCTTTTCTCGAAAAATAATAAAGAATAAATAACTTATATATATAAGTTATATATACATACACATATATATATATATATGATTTACTTTACTGACATAGTAATTTCTTACTTTGTATTCAGCAAAATCTTAAAAGTTTATCAGTTATTATTTTAGTTAGGTACAGATATCGACGTATTTTCTACATTCGCCAAGTCCACTCCTATGATTAATTTTGCAAGCTTTTTGAAATTTTAGAGACAGTTTCATTTGGGAATGAGTTGTTTCAATTAGCTGTAGCGTTTGAATAATTTTTTAATCGTGGAGATCAAACAATTAAATTCAAAAAACTATCATTGATAGTTTTTTCAAAATACAACAGGTACTTGAAAAAACTGTTGTCAAACACACACTTAATCTAGAGATCTTTTTAAACTCGATGATATAGAGTATCAATGTTGATTTTTTTTTAAAGGTGCAAAGATGCTAATATGACATAAATAAATAAATAAATA
The DNA here is from genome assembly GCA_024586325.1 of Stellera chamaejasme. Classification (NCBI taxonomy): domain Eukaryota; kingdom Viridiplantae; phylum Streptophyta; class Magnoliopsida; order Malvales; family Thymelaeaceae; genus Stellera; species Stellera chamaejasme. The sequence continues at coordinate 1,340,616 of CM044982.1, read as the reverse complement.
AAAGTGGTTGTTAAACTTGCATATCAACTACTATCAAGTTATATGAACAAACACAATCGAAGTTACAACTTGGGTAGCAAGGCATACGAAGACTACAGGTAAGGAAATAAAAGGCTTTAACATACTACAGGAAAGCAATGTCTACTATGGTTACTGGAATATTCTTTTATACCGTTTCTTTATCGGGGAAAATATATATATAAACAAAAACGAATCACTCATTTAGATTGAATCAAATGGCCTCTTGGTTTTTTAGCATTAATATTTAAAGCCTTTAAAATGTCAAACAAATGACCTGTAGCTCTATCATGAATGTATAATAGATGTACGCAATTGCCGTTCAAATATATAAATAAATAAATGTACGCAATCATTCAGGACTAATTTCTTGGAGGTTGGGAGTCAAATGTAAAATAAATAAATTAGGGGGTTAAAACTTTTTGCGACCAATCTTTGTAACATAAAATCTTTCTTTGGGTCCAATATTTGTAACCTAAAACCTAACGGAAAGAGGTCAGCTTTTTGTTTTAAAAAAATTACCCTTAAATTTAAGTTCTTTTGGGCTGCACTTACCCGAGCTGCATTCGACCCAACATTACGAATCAAATCAAGGATTGATCCCACACCCAAACCTTCGTTCCTCGAAAATCAATTCCAATAGTTCTCTCCACTAAATAAGGTGCAATCAATGCATTTCAATGGTCAATCCATTTCCAATGGCTTTCTCTAGAAAACAATCAATAAGGTTTCAAACTTTAAAAATGAGTGAAATGCAATTCACCGAATTTGTGTGGAATTCACATATGAATTATTTTTTTTAATTCACCGGATATAATGGGACATTAGGATTGAGGATTCATGAAAAATGGTAAAATTAGTTGGTGGTGATATAACTCAAACACTCATCAAAAAAAGAAACCACACAAACTAAAACTCATTCCACATTACCACACTCATCATGAGCGCTCTATTCTTTTTTGTTTTGTAGAGAAGAAGAGTTATGTTTTGGTGGTAGTGAGTTTCACGCCATATTTGAATTACACTAACTCACGCCTCCTAAAATCACCTTAGGTCCGAATTAACCATTAATTCATTTACAAAATTTTAAGTTTGAAACCCCATAATCTATTTCAATATTCAATCCCCCTAATCAAGCCCCTTAATGGGGCTCGAACACCACTCTATATGTAGAGTGGTGCACTTCTAAGAAATGTACGCTATAAGCTTTAACTCCCCTCCCCTCTTTTGCTCCTGAATTCTCCTTCATTCTTTCATTTCAAATCATACTTGGATCTCTCGTATGGTAATACTTGGATCTATTCCGAATCGGGATTATCAAATTTTTCTCTCATCGCAGAATACGATATCTTACTAATATTGTATCTAAAAAACCACATGGTATGTAAATGATAACTTAATTAGTGGTAATTGAGTCATATAGTAGTTACTCTAATGGAATTAGGAGGACAAATAATTGACGGCTAATATGAATGGCCAAGAAGGAAGGGACGGCGTGTTCAAGTTTGAAAAAGAAGAAGAAGAGATTATTAAGTAGTTCATAGACAGGGGATAGGTAGCGAAGAAAGGAGTCGACCGGCCATCCCTTAATGGGACCAAAACGAGGACAAAATGCTTCATGCCATTTTAATCACTCGCTTTCAGTTTCATTAACATTAATAATCTCTTAATAATTATTTTCTCTCTTTCCAATTTGGTGGCCTCTCTTTCTTTGTCCACGACGCCCATTAATTTAATTAACTATGCAATTCCATCTTGATAATCAAAGGTTAGCACACTAGCTCGACTTTTCTTATCATTATTACACGTGTATGAATGTATGTATGTTTATGTGCGAATGTGTCATTAAAGATCTTAATTCGAGTCATGTTTGTTTGTTTGTTCGTGTTCATAAAGAGGTGGCTTGACAAGAGTTTGGGATTAATGTTGTTTTTAAAAGTTTTGAATAGTGATTATAGCTTCTCTCAATCTCTAACGCTAAAAGATACATTAAATAGCGTTTATCAACATCTTACGTTAAATCATAACAGTATTCTCAAACCGATCCGAAATAATTTGGTTATGTGTTCAATTGCTTTCATTTATTACTTCAATTCTTTTTATTGATTTTAGATATCAATTTGATTTCAATGTAACATTACTATTCATTGATAGAATTTCCTATATATATATATATATATATATATATATATATATATATATATATATATATATATATATATATATGTATATATATATATATATCAAGGGACATATAAGCAATGTCATTTAGCCATTTGTACGTAGGGGCAATGGTTGTGTAGATAGAGATCATGGTATAGAATTAGTGTAAAACAAAGGAAAAATAACTGATAATTCAAAATTTGGGGGGATTCATCTAAATCTAAGGAATAGTTAGGGTTGGATATATATTAGAGGAGGCTGCCTGGTCAAATTAGGAGAAATGGAGCTGATCAAGTTAATTAATGTACACTTTGCTATCTAGCCGATCGAGGTCAACAGGAATCAAACAAATTTGGAGTTAGGTATCAGATGTGATTTGATCACCAAATTAAAATTTGTGAGATTGATTATGTTTTAATTAATTAGCTTGAACCTTGTCAGGCAAGTAAGATTGACATCATGCAAAAGCTAGGTAGCTACAATTCAAAGCTGGCAATTAACAATAATTTCCCTTTTCCCCCTTTATACAAAACTAGACTTCAAGTAATTAGAGTTAAACAAGAAAACAAAAACAGGGCTAGCAGCTACATGCAATGAAAGGGTTGATGAAAATTGAAATGCTTTATAGGCGTGGATATGCAATCATTTTCGGGAAGTAATTAAAGGGACCAAAACAAAAACATCAATTTCCTAAATATTAGTAGTCCAAATTAATTAATAGAACGATTCTACAGTGAGATCAGACGCGTATGAGATTATTATGTGATCACTATTTATAACCATTATTAATTAACTAAAATTGCTGTAATTAATACTCGCTCTTGGCATGAGATATTGACTTGGCATGAGATTTGCGTTACGGTAGATTAATTTAGAAAGAGCCATTAATTAGAGGAGCAGTTAAACACCCGGCTTAATTTGCACAGTTAGTCCCCACTCTTAATCTATTTGTTACGATTGGAAATTTATTTCATGAACCGTTTCAAGACAACCCTTAAACCTCCTTGAGATTTCGTACTAGTTACAATTCATTCCCCATATCTCATAAACCTACGTACACTTAAGCTTCACTCAGTTAGCTCGTTGGTCATTTGTGAAGAAAAGTGAAAACCTCTCTAACACCTCTATACTTCTTTCTTGCCCCCAAAACAGCAAAGATTCTAAATATAACCCCCCCCCCCCCCAAAAAAAAAACCGACTTTCTTCATCACTTTGCCCATGATGTTGAGTATGAAGTGTAGGTTTCCAAAAGAAGTGAAGGCTACCATATCCAGTTATTGTTATTTGCTTTCAAATAACACTGATTTCAACTAAAAAACCTAAAAATAGAAAAACAAAATCTTTGAAGATTATGGCCTTTAATTGGAACGAATCACGCCAAATATAATGAAACTCGCGAGGTTAAATTACAAAAACCACCGTTGAGGTTTAGTGAAATCTTTAGTTTACCTCTATCTATTTTAAAAAATCTTTAGTTACCCCCGAGGTATAGTGAAATATTCAGTTACCCCTCTTAACCATTTGTGATGTTAGTTGATTATTAAAGATTTCAGGTGTAATTACACTAACTATACTCTAAAATAGTCGAGGGGCAACATGCACTCACCTGCATTGCAACGACATCTGCTCATCTACGTCGCTGCTGCCTAAGCTCGTCCGTGTTGTAGCGGTGACCAGATGACAACGATGACTGGTAGGGATGATCGGTTGAGGATAGAGTAATGAGAGATATAAAATGTTGGGATTAAAGTGTTAGGGTTAGAAATATTCGTGATGAGAAAAGTAGTTAAACCTAAAATTCTCAAAGGTCAACTAACAACACTAATAGTCAAAGGGGGTAACAGAACATTTCACTAAATCTCAGCGATTTTTTGTTGTTGTAATTTACCCAAATTCAAAAATAGTAATCATTTCATCCTTTTTTTATCATTAAATTTCTTTTAATAGTTTAATAGTTAGAGTCAAATATACTAATAAATGTAGGAGTATATAGTTTGTAAATAATACTCCGAATGTCCAAGAATTTGGTTTCCTTTTTTTTTAGATGGTTCTAAGAAAATCTGTAGGTCCCTTTTCATTAAATTTTAAGATCAAATTTGTACCCTAAATTTACTTTCTTACTAAAATGGTTATCTGTACACTTCTTCAACTCCAAAAGACATATTAGTTTTTTTTCCTGAATGTTTTAAGTAAATTATTCTACAAAATTATATATATTTATTTTAAAAAAACAAAAGTTTGAAAGTAAAAAAAAAACTGGTAAAAGAGATAAAAAGGTGGCGATCGAGGAGTAGTGGTGAGTATAGAAATAGAAAAGGATTGATGGGGGTGGGAAAGCAAAGCGTGGAGAATAGATACGCAAGGAACATCTACAAATGCAAACAAACCTCCCTGAGGCTCACAAGGTTATGTTCTTCAAAAAAAAAAATCCCACTTTTTTATTTCAATTTTGTTAATTTCAATACATAAAATAACTTTAAATTTATCGATTCTTCACCGATTCTCTATTAAATCACATTTTCCTCAAATTTCTCTACTTATATACATCTCAATCATAAATCAAAACACATATCCCTAAATTTTTCAATTTTTTTTATGCTTCCACACTAAACACACACAAGAAGAGAAAAAACATAAAGGGAGATGAGGTTCCATGTCCAACATGCCCCTCACCACATCACAACAAATCCCTCCCTTTCACCAACGCCACCATTTCCTTTGGAATCCCCCCCTCACTTTCCTTTTCCCATTTGAAAGTCACCCCTTAACTTTTGGTCATTCATACACTTACCTCCTTTCAAAAGGGTGTGTTGGAAAGTAAAAACGGGAATAGTGATTGTGGTAAAAAGTATATGTATTTTTTAGGCTAAATTACAAATACCTTCTGAGCTTTACTGAAATCTTTAGTTTGCCTCATCTATTTTTAAAAATCGTCAGTTACTCCCATGAAGTTTAGTGAAACCTGAAGTTATCCCTTTGACCGTTTGTGATGTTAGTTGACCATCAAGAATTTTAGGTTTAACTACTTATAATTAATATTTCTAATACAACAGCTCCAACATTTGATAAGACGCTTACTTGGAAATATAAACTTTGTAAATATAAACCATAGTAAACTAAACAAATAGCTGGAATTATATATATATATATATATATTATTAAGTAATATTAATTGAAGTAGTATTAAGATTCAAAAAATGATCAATTTTTTCTAATTTTATTTATTTAGAATTGTCGTTGTCTTCTGACCTCCAAGTGGACTAAAATAAATCAAAAGTAGAAAATTATCATTTGATTTGAGAAAAAAATATTTTGATGTTGTGACCACGTTGAGATTAAGAAAATATAAGAAAAATTTATTTTAGTTAATTTAAGATTAAAAACATTGTCTTACATTTAGTGCATAGAAATATAGAGCATATATTAAATTGCAAGGTTTTTACTACCAAAAATAAAAGGCAAGAGAGGTAAGTGCATCTTTCGAAATAAAAGGGGTGAAATATCATCTCCAAAAGAGTTTAAGGATAAGTACAAGTAAAACTAAGAAAAACAAGCCATCCTTTTCTTTCTCCCCCAATATATTATTTCTCTTTTTATTTTTATTTTTTGGATAAAGTCCCCCCCACCCCACAAAACAAATAAAACCAAAACCCAACCTTCTTCGTCGATCGTATCTGGGGCATTCAAATATTATTAGAAGTATAAAACAAAAAACGTGATAGGTATTAATTGGCATTGGTCTTGCAGAAACCTCCATGACGAAAACAAACAGGAGCCCAGCCCAGCCAGCCAGAGTCCGCAGCAGAGGAGGAGAAGAAGAAGAAGATAAAACAAAGACGGAACCAAATTACCAGACCAGAGACAAAACCAGAAGAACAAGAACTAGGATGATGAACAAGGAACCTCTTTTGTTTTTTCACCATCTGTCTTTCCATTAAATCTCCCCACCTCTCCTCACATTGAAGGGTCCTGATTTCCTTCTTTCTTTCATTGCCTCTCCATCTTCCTTTCTGGTTATAATTAGTCTTCTTCCATTAATGGCGATTCAAGCTCAGTACCCTTCCAATGTCCTCCTCTTCAACGCTCCTCCTAACAAGTCCCCCGCCCAAGACGGGCTTCATTCTGATCATCATAATTTGTTTCAGCCACAGGCGCCAGGACCCTTTCTCGATCAATCTCATTCCAGCTTGTCCCACATGTTTTTCGGTAATGGAGGTCAGAATTTAATGTAGCAGGAATAATTTTTTTTTTTTTAAAGGTTCTTATTTTTTTTCTTCTGAAAGTTCGATCCTTTGATTGTTTTCTGTTTTTACCATTTTGTTGTTGAAGGAAGCGGGCAACGTAAGAGTGCAAGAGAAGTTCCGACGACGTTTCCGATTCAAACGCAGCAAGCCTCTCAGCTGATTAACCTCTCTCAGCTCCAACTTCACCACCCAAATGCCGTCTCCACCGGCCTCAGGTTATCTTCCGGCGACAAACAGCAGCAGCAGATGTTTAATCAATCACAAGAATTCCAACAGCAGCAGAAGCAACAGAATCAACAGCAAACCAATCTGGCGCCCCAACAGTACTTTCCCCTGTCATCTCCCATATCAGAAGATGTCGCCGGTCAAATCAAACAATACAGAGAAGAACTCGATCAATTTCTTCAGACCCAGGTACCGTTTTTCGAATTTTTGTAATTGGCTTTTCATCGGTTTCACAATTAGTAGTTTTTTTTTGGTGAAGAAAGATTCCAAATTTGAGAGGTTTCATCTGTTTCGGAAACAGGGGGAGCAGTTGCGACGTGCTTTTGCAGAGAAGAGGCAGCGGCACTACCTCGCGCTTCTCCGCGCTGCAGAGGAACCTGTGCTGAAGATGTTGAGGGAGAAGGAGGCGGAGATGGAGAAGGCGGCCAGCCGCTACGCCGAGCTGGAGGCCGACGCGACGAAACTGATGATGGAGGCGCAGATGTGGCAGGCTAGAGCGAGGGCACAGGAGGCAGCGGCGGCTTCTTTGCAGGCGAAACTGCAGCAAGCAATAATAAGCGTACCGGCTGTGGACGCCGCCGCCGCACACGACGGCAGTAGCGGCGAAGAAGGGCTGAAGAGTGCTGGTAGAGTTGAGGCGCCGGCGGAGGATGCGGAGTCTGCGTACATTGATCCGGATAGGGCGCCGGAGGTGGCAGGGCCGCCGTGCAAGAGCTGCCGCCGGTCGTTAGCGACCGTGGTGCTGTTGCCGTGCCGACATCTTTGCTTGTGTACAGAATGTGACCGAGTGGCGCAAGCTTGCCCGCTTTGCCTCTCCGTCCGGAATTCCAGCGTGGAGGTTTCTCTGTCTTGAAAATTTGCAAATATTAAAAAAAATTTGACAAGTATAATAAGCGAATAAGTAACACTTTATTCCCAAATTAATTTCTTTTAGCGTTTGGATGGTAAGGACCAATTTCTTATATTAATTTCGATTCGCCCTCTTGGAGTGATATAGAAGAGAGGTGGAAGGTGGTTGCCATGTCATGTTTATTTATTTTATTTATTTTTACGTAATTTATGGTACTACATAAAAATTCTTTTATGTTAGAATCACAAACAAACACTGGTACTGTTCATAATTAAGTGCATATATATTCAGATGAAACACCTATGGTGTTTAATTGGTTTATTGCTTGGTCATTATGTGGGTTTGAGTTTTGGGTAATCCCTTAAGAATCTCTGACATTGCCACATGGTATGGGCCGAATGCTAAGCCCAGGGGTCGGCCGACAATTCCATGGCCTTAGTCTTCACTAGGAGCTTAAACGCATGCCCATGTTCGGCCATAAACCCAGCATCAGTAGTGGTGTGTGGAGACACCTGTCTCCTGACCATATCACGCCATACCCCTTCTGGGCATTATAAATACTTTATTCCGCACCCCACCAAAGGGACCGAACTTTAGCTAAAAACTCACAACTCAACCATCGTTAATCGACTAGCTTACCGTACGAACTCTAACTTGAGCGTCGGAGAATTGTATCAGGTGCTCGCTCGGCCTCGGAAGCAACTCGTCTCTGGAGTGGCTCAGCAGCGGACGAAGCAGCTCGAAAGTAGCTCATCTCAGGAGTACCTCGGCGAAGGACGCAGCCATTCGGAAGAACCCCACATAGTCGCAGCATAGCAGGATTCTTTCCTTTTGGGAGACCAACCTTCTCGGACACGGCATCAGGTATTTCACCTTCGCTCCGACAGTTATATTAATTAATGTTAATCGCTGGTATTAACACCACATCTATTATTATATACTAATACGAGAGCCTTGTCACAGTGGCCAAAAAAAGTGAACGGAGCGATTTCGTGAGGACACCTAGGATCCACGTAGGTGCTACCTAGGATAAGAGTTTTGTTTTTGCGCCATGTATGCATCAATCAGCCCACCATTTTTTAAGGAATCAACCTACCACTTTTTAAGGAATCAACCTACCTTTTTTTAAGAAATTAGTTTCCAATTTCAGCCCTCAAATTAATTATAATGATTCTCTCCATATTGAATTCATTAATTAGATTGATTCTCTAAAAAGTATTCAATTCATTAATTAGTAGTATTAATCTATAATCTATAATCTATTATTATATACTAATACGAGAGCCTTGCCACAGTAGCCAAAAAAAGTGAACGAAACGAATTCGTGATGACAGCTAGGATCCACGTAGGTGACAACTAGGCTAAGAGTTTCTTTTTTGCGCCATGTATGCATCAATCAGTCCACCATTTTTTAAGGAATCACCCTACCACTTTTTAAGGAATCAACCTACCATTTTTTAATGAATTAGTTTCTAATTTTACCCCTCAAACGAGATGAACGAAAAAAATAGATGAGATAAGTGAAATAAAAATATGTAGAAAAAATGTTTGATAAAACACAGTTTTAAAAAAGAAAAAGAAAAATGGATGAGAATCTAGATTAACACAATGAGATTGTGTACAATCTCAATTAAATGAGATGTGTTGATTTTGTGGTGAGGAATCCAAATCCAAACCAAATTCCTCTACCCAAACCGCAATATCTCACTATTAATTACACAAGAGTATGACAATTTTTTTCTTCTTTTCCTTTCCAAATTTCGTAATTGTTTCAAAATTAACTCAATTGGTTTTATCTTTAATTATATTAACGAAATATTTCATTTTAACCTCAATTCCGTTTTAAGTTTTCAGTCTATTTTAGTCATTTTTTTTATTTTTTTTGTCCTGATCGAGTTCTATCGGTCTATGTTGGCATTTAATCATGTGGATGTATGGAAATGTCCATTTTACCCTTAATTAATTGCTACAATACATTACAGTTTTTTTTAAACTTAAGCTATTCTTACCCAACATTTATTAAACTAGACATCAACACTTTTTTCTACATATTTTCTTTTGTCATCACATATAAATATGTGTTTTTTCTACATATTGCACACAATGTTTTTATTTATTAATATTTTTGGTGGGGTTAACATGATTAATTCATAAATTATTGCACCCGCGATGAACCAGGTATTTAAACTATTTGACATGATATAAAAAATTCATAAATTATTCTCATATTGGTTATTGGTCTTATGACTATTTAGTGTTACATCCTTAGTCCGCAAGACGGGTAAGCAACCATTATAACGGTCTAACTTCACAACGTAGAGAAGACAGGCCTCACTGCGGCCCATTGCGCAGTTTGCCCGTGGTACCAACTGCGGCGATGGCCGCAGTGAACGCCGCAGTTAAAATGCCCGCGATTTGAACTCAACTGCGGCGTCGGCGCGATGCGTCTGCGGCCTCACTGCGGCCATGGCCGCAGTAACCTGTTTGAATAATTAAAAAAATGGACGAATCCGGATGAATGTTCATCCGGATTCGTCCGAAACCCAGAAAATGAAGAAGAGGAAGACGAAACAGAAGAAGAAGAAGAAGAAGAAGAAGAAGAAGAAGAAGAAGAAGAAGAAGAAGAAGAAGAAGAAGAAGAAGAAGAAGAAGAAGAAAAGGAAGAAGAATTCGAAGAATTCGAAGAAGAACTAGAAGAAGAAGAAGAAGAAGAAGAAGAAGAAGAAGAAGAAGAAGAAGAAGAAGAAGGAAGAATTCGAAGATGAAGAAGAAGAAGAAACAGAAGAAGAAGAAGAAGAAGAAGAAGAAGAAGAAGAAGAAGAAGAACTAGAAGAAAAGGAAGAAGAAACAGAAGAATTCGAAGAAGAAGAAGAAGAAGAAGAAGAAGGATGAAGAAGAATGAAGATGATGATGAAGGGGAAGATGAAGATGGAAGAATGAAGAAGAAGAATGAAGATGAAGATGGAAGAATGAAGAAAAATGTGAAGGAGGCGGATGAAAAAGAGAACCGAAACCCTAAAAAAAAAATTTACTGCGGCCTTACTGCGGCTAAGGCCGCAGTAAACCTTACTGCGCCAGCAACCACGTCGTTTACTGCGTAAATGGGCTTACTGCGGCCCAAACCGCAGTAAACTTTGTCCTCCCCACGTAGTGCTTAACTGCGAGATGGGTAAGTAGCCACTTTAACGACCTAACTTAACCGCAAGATAGGTAAGTAACCATTTTTTCACGGGTAAGCAACCATTATAACGGCCTACTGAAATTGTTTCACGATTAAGAATGCAACACTAAATAGTTGCAGAACCAATAAGCAAGATGATGAATGATTTAGAGACATTCTATGTTCTTAACCCCACCAAACTGTGGATCATGGTGATCGGGTATAATGTACTTAAACACACTAAGAACATAGTTGGATGGAGACAAATCTTTACTATTGCATGTACTTTCATTAGTTACCGTACTTTACATTTATATTTTTTTGATTATAAATGAAGTAATACCAAACACATCGTTTTTAATTTATATTCCGAATACATGGTATCCATGTCAATATTCCAATAATAAATTAAAATCAAAACTTTTAAAAGTGAACTATTTTTTCATAATTAATTACACCGAATATATTGTTATTTGATACATTAAATTTTTTGATAAATATTAATTTATTGAACCCGTGACAAAGTCGGGTATTAGAACTAGTTATCTTTATCTTCCTAATTAATTTTCTGATTATCATCCATTCAATTATTAATACATCATTTGTTACTTTACTAGGGAGGGGTATTATATTTAGTCACTGTTAGACATTTTCATTTCGTTCTAACAATTGTTTGTTTAAATACCTACTGATTATATTTGTACCAAAAACGTACTTATAGATATCTGTAACATAATTAATCGATTTCTCAAAACAAAAGTTAAAAGGGCAATGGAATAAACAATTAAAAGGACTATTTAATGAGGGATGACCAAGTAAAATTGGTTGGACGTGTTCATGAAAATTTCTTATTTTTGTATCGCAAAGTTTACTCGTTACGAAATAAATGATTTCCATTAATTAGTTTCAAATATTTCGGACAATATCACGATTTTTAAACAAATATTCATGAAAACAACTGACCCAAATTTGCATAATCTATCATCACTTGAGAACTGGTGGTGGAGGCAAGAGCTTAGGGGCCGTGAGGCTCATGAGTTTGCAGACCTGTCCTCCTTTCCGGTTAAGGAGGACTCTTGGCGTTGGGCTCCTTCTCCTAATTAATTGTTCTTTGTTGGTGCGTAACTAGTGTACATACCCGCCTCCGGCACGGATACACTTTTGTATAATGAAAATTACGTAACAACATAAATAGAAATTTATAATTGTTATGTGACTTCATTGATCATTTAATAGTTTGAATGTGACTAAAATAATCGCACAAGTAAAGCAATGTAGTTACAAAACATCTTAAAATGCATAGATAAGAAAATGGATAGTAGATAAGAATAAACATATGACATAAACAAAATGAACATCAATGTGACATAGATTGAGCCCTGTAAAATTTTATGGGTTTGTAAAGTTTACACTTTGTCTTGTAAGTTGATTACTTTAGCCACTTTTGTTTTAATATGTTAATGATAAAAGTTTATAAGTTTATGGACCATTTCGTTAAGTTTTCAAAAGTTTACGGAATAATTGTTTGTCTTTGTAAGTTCTTGAAAAGCTCAAGGAATAAATACGTTAATATATGTTAAGTCCAAGCATGACATGATGAGAAATGAGTCTCTTGAGAAATCTTATAGTGTTGAGGGTGACTCTCTTGAAACTTTATAAATGATATGAGATATGTGAGTTTAAGTTGATAGACTTTTAAGGCGCTTTATGTGAGTATGTGTCTTTGGGCTAAATTATACATTATTAATTCTAGTTTTTGGATGGAGGGCACACCAATATATATAAGTGTAACAAAGTTCACAAACCGTTCTATAAAGTTTTAATATTTGAGGGACTATTTGTGTATCTTTTCTAATTTTTGGAAAAGTTTAATGTATAAAACTTTAAGGAATAAATATGTTAATGTATAAAAGCTCATAACTAAATGGTAAAACATGTCTTTACAAATGATGAGAAATTTTTTTATTTTAAGAACTTTAGGTCTAATTGTCAAATTTATAGCAATTAAAATGATATTGTTTATTACTAATATGATTCAAAATATACTACAAAGTTGAAATTTTTCCAAGAATATGAATATAATTTGTAAGTAAGGGGGTCAATTTGTAAAATTTTATGGGTATAATTATAAAGTTTTTACACTCTGTCCATGTAAGTTAATCACTTTAGCCACTTTTGTTTTGATACGTTAATGGTAAAAGTTTATAAGGTTAGGGTCCATTTCGTTAAGTTTACAAAAGTTTAGGGAATAACTTTTATGTTTTTTAAGTTTTTCAAAAGTTAAAGGACTAAATACGTTACTATATAAAAGTGTAAAAAACTTCACGATCGTTTTGTCAAGTTTCAGTAGTTGATGGACTAATTGTACATATTTTCTAATTTTTTAAAAAAATGTATAAAACTTTAAGGATGTTAAAGAACATCTCTTCTATTAACGAACTTAATGATTATTAGAATAGTGATATGGGTACCATGTTTTTCTTCGTTACGGAATATTAAAGAACATCCCGTCTATTAACAAACTTAATGATAAATTGCAATCCAAATTAAAATTCGGTGGTAAATTTTACCTTATATGGAAAAATTAGTGGTGAGAAATGAAATACACGATCATGTCACGGGTTTAATATATTATTGTAGAAGTTTTTTCACAAAATTTTTTGAGTACAAATTTAAAACATGTGAGAGTACAAATCATTCTTTATCGGCTGCTCAACATGGTCCATATGGGCACAAGTTTCATTACACATAACTAACACAACTATGAATTATCTCATAAAAAAAACACAGCCATCAATTGTATCAAATTTATAATTGCAAATTAATATGCGTGGGAAAAAATAAAGCAAAATAAAATGCAAATCAGCCACAGTTAAGTAGAGAAAATGGAGAAATAGGGAGGTTTAAAAACATGGTAGTAAAAACATCACAATGTAAACAATCAAACGGAAAACAAACACACAAAGAAAAGCGTTCCAAATGAAATCACCTGGGTTCTGCACTGTGAAATAAATCTGGCGCTGCATATTAGATCATCATCACCAAGCAGTTATGAAAATTACAGTGGCACAAGTAAATTATTTGAGTTAAAGTTGTCTTTTATTACCACGAGTTCAAGGTGTCTATGCAATATACAAGGTAAAGATACAAAGAAATAAATAAATAAAAAACAGAAAAACATACCAAGAGCCTTCTCTTGAAATCGATGCAACTGTTGAATTCTCAACCAATGTATGAATTCAAAGCTTATTTTTCTTCATTAGTGGCCTTAACATAACAACTTAAAAGCATAAGAATGAAAAAGGGAAAAAAGCTAATGAAAACATAGAAATTATGCATCACCGGTAATGCCTCAATTAACATCTAGGAGGTTTGATTGGTCACTACATTTAGTACTTTATAAGAGTATAAGCATAACATACAAGAATGAACAGGATGAAAACAGTAGTGGACACTAACAATTGTTATGATCCTTTAGTCCGTTGAAGCAAAGTAATTGTCTAACTTAGCCAAAGCCAATAATTTACCATTTCTTCCATTAGCTTGCGTTAGAATAATCAATTAATAGGAGAAAGGGTAAATAAGCACAAGTAGAGAAATTAGCTCAAATTCAAAACCGATTAAGGCCATATCTCGAAACACGATCGGTGATCTTTGAAAATTTGAATAATAGAAAGCAGAGAAAAAGGGAAAATATAGAGGTTTAAAAACATATTTTCAAAATAAATGTATAAGCATGAATAATAGAAAGCAATCAACAGATGGGGATGGTCATGAGACTCGAGTTCATGCTATCTGATGGAAGAAGGTAAGAAAATTGCATGAACTTGGTAAGTGATGAAAATACTAATCACTATATATTTATAGTATTTTATTTGATATGAATTTCTATTAGTTTAAGGTGATCAAAATTACACATCACTTTCTATATGTTAATTTGTCATTTTCTTTGAAATTTTCTCTATATTTCAAACTGCATGTGTTATTCTCATTCAGCAGAGTAAATATAACCAGTCGCCAAAACAGATCTCATGTTCCCCAAATTGGGAAGACAACTGTGATTGTGAAGCGGGAGTGTGTTGAAATCGAAGGAATTTGGAAAACGGATAATAATTGGAACGATGACTGTAGAACATATAAAGGATTTGTCATGCTATGATTAAGGTAATTCCCTTAATCAGGGGATTTAACAATTGTCTGTGTAACTGTAAGATAACGTCGGCAAAAAAAAAATTGCAATCTAACTTGGCACCGATGTGGAGCTTACATGGAAGCGTGAGAGGGCAGCGTTCTTTTTTTTTTAACTGCCGTTTATAGGTCCTGTATTAGTATTTAGTAAGGGATTTATCTTTGGCTCTTCAGTCAAGGAAGGCTCAACCCCCGTAATTAGGGGGTGTACTGTTCACTAGTTGGATAAAATTGAAAAGATCGAATAACGAATTGATATTGGACGGTTTGGATCAGTTAATCGGTTGTTCAGATCGAATCGGTTAAAAACAAAAAAATTCAATTGGCTATATAGTTCGGTTATGGATACTATCATTAGAACCGAAATACCGAAATCTAATAAAGTTTGTATATGACTATTTAATAAACACTAACCCAAACTTGTGCTCATCAACCGAAATATTAGATTAATTGTGTTTTTAGGCCAATAAACCGAAATTAATATCCGATCCAACCAAAATATTATTTTGTCCATTCAGTTCGGTACCCAGTTCTTATTCGGACGACTTGGTTTGTAATTCTTGTGTCCATAAACCGAATGGTTTGATTCTGTTCAGGTACGATTATTACCAAACCGACCTAACGAACATGCCTAACTGTAATATTCCAACAATTTGGTCAAGCTTGATTCCCAGGAATCAATATTTCTTTGGTGCACACAGGGATTTTCTTCCATGCCGGCTCCAATTCACTACTAGAAAAATGTGCAAAATCGACTGACAAACAGTCGGTAAATCGGCAATACCAATTGTAAATCAGTCCCAAAATGTGTAGTTGGTTTTGACCCTGTCGGTAAGGAAACCACCGACTGCCGAACTGTCGGTGGCATCGACTGATAAGCAGTCGCTACGTATTAGGGGTGTAAGTCGGGTCGGGTTGGCCCGAACCCGAAAATTTGAACTACTTATATACAAATCCGAACCCAAGCCATATATATTACCCGAACCCAAAATTCTCGGGTTAGGGTCGGGTTGACCCATGTAACCTGAACTCATGCTTTTCCGGAATTAAAAAAATAATAAACTTATTTAGGTCAACCCGAACCCAAAATTCTTATACCCTTGCATGTTGGACCAAAACAGACCCAAACTTTTTTTTTTTCGGATCAGGTCAGATTTAAGGTGGTAATCCGACCTTCATGGTTCTAGTTTTTTTTCTTAGGAGAAAATGACTTAGATTCATGGTTTTAAAATTTTGATTGTAATTCCTATCATTATAGAGAGGAAACTTGAGTTAAGGTTTAGTAAATGACCAATGTGGGACAAATAGTTAAAGCTTTAAGAAGACTTCTTGGATAGAGAACTTTATTCAAATAAGTGTGGAACCTCTTTATCTAGCATCAAACATCAATGTGGGACATTGTGTGGTTCACTCTTTCTTATCTTGCTATCAGTTTTCATCCCACATTGTTGGTGGAAATATAGACCAAAGACTTGTCTTTATATATTTCTAAGGTTTCAGGCTTCCACATCATTTGTCTTTCTTTCTAGGCCATGCCTTATATGCTCTCACCCTACATTGTTAGTTGATGAGAGAAATGCAAAAGTTGAGTCTTTAAATGGGTTAATAATCTCATGGTCCATACAAACTTCAAAGCTTAAAGTATGTAAAAAGCATGTCTTGTAATTTTAATCTTTATCCCACATTGATAGTAGATAAAAGTGGAGCAAAAGTTGAGTCTTTAATTTGCTCCTTTCATCCCACATTGGATGTCTACAAAGGCTTGATGCCCCCAAGTATGTATAAAAACATGCATTATGAGTCTCTACCTTAATTAGTTAAAGAAATTATAGCAAGTGAAAAGTTAAAATGTCTTTATTTACAAAGTATAAATAATTATTTAGTGGAAGTTCGGGTTTCGGATCGGGCTCTGGAATTTCGGGTTGAATCCGACCCAAGCCCGAAATCTAGTATGTAAAACTAAACGAGAAACAACCGATTTTGTATGTAAAATTGGTAGATTCAATAGGAATCTGGAATTTCGGGCTTCGGATCGGGCTCTGGAATTTCGGGTTGAACCCGACCCAACCCCGAAATCTAATATGTAAAACTAAACGAGAAACAACCGATATATTTTGTAAAATTGGTAGATTCAATAGGAATCAAAAGAAATTTGGGCAAAAAATTAGCTTTTCGGAAACGCTTTCCCATCGTAGACACCTTAACCGCCAGTAGCACCGAGTGCATTTCACCGCCGATCTTTAGATGCGCTGCCGAACCATCGTGTCGCAGCCTCCACCAGCCGAAAACTACACCGAAACCACTACCTCCTACCTACTGAAGAACAATCGCAGCTTATGACGATGATAAAGAGATTTGTGGTTATTTCCCTGAAACTGTAAACGTATTTTTTTAATTTAAAGGTGGATGGAAAGCTAACGGTCTAGCAATCTCATATATATCCATATCATACACTTGCTGAAAAAATAAAGTCAACAAAACCGACGATGATCTAGCTACCGCCTACCTGTGTCTGTCAAACCATCAATCAATGGTTTTGTGAAGATAAATTGATGGTTTAACCATTAGTTGATTTGTAACTTAAAAAATACCGCTCGTATTTAAAATTTTAATTGACGGTTTATAGATACGATTGCCTAGGTTTTTATTCACGGTTTTGCGGTTGCGATTTTTTTTAATAACTGTGAGGTTGGCGGTTACGGATAACGGATATGGTGTATCCGTACCGCGGTTTCACGGATATCCGCTAACCGTTAGAATATACAGATTATTAATTACGCCCACATTTTGTTAAGCCGATTATAATCTAACCTTTACAGTCGAATTCTTCAAACACCCAACCCAATCCAATCATTTTTAAATTGCTTCAACCCCAACATAAACAAAACTAACCGTACCTATCTATTTTACACCAAATGCATAATCTTCAAAGAAATTTGCTCATGGTTATCTGTACTATTGCTTTCAAAAAAGTTCGTTCATGTTGTGTGCAAAAGATTCTTATATTTCAAAAAAGAATTTTGTTATTTTCATGAACTTATTTGGATGTTATTATGTATATTTTGATAAAATTATTGATATTTAAACATTTATAATTGATTGAGTCAATAACCGCGGATATCTGCGGTTAGCGGATATGGGTGTCAGAATCTAACCGTGAAGGACAAAACCGCAATCCGCAGATAGGGAAAAAAACCGCGAATTGCGGTTAGCGGTTTTACCCCTACCGCGGATTATCCGTTGCTATGCCTACGATTGCCAATCCAATTCTTAGATTTTTAAAATTTTAATACGTAAATTTTAGAAAAAGTAACTGATGGGTTAAACTATTGGTTTGTTTACGATTGTTTTTCTAGAATTTATAAAGTCCTGTAAATAACGAATTAATTCAAGGACCTCAAGGATTTTGCTAACAAAATTAACTTAATTTGTTGCCGTTAAAGAAAAGTAACCACTCAACACCAAGCCTTAATTAAGCCAATGTGTCTTAATTCACAAAAAAAAAACCTGAAAAGAAATTCGAGGATGACATGGCAAAATGAGTTTAAAATAACAAACACTTTTAAAAACAATCTAATTAATTAAATAATTTCATTTTGGAATCTATTTACCTTAAAAACTCAACACACTCGTATAATAATTTACTATCTACTATCTACTATTATATATTATTACAGGATCATCTAGGTGGCAGGGTTAAAAATTTTTTTGAATAAATTCTGGTGCACCCACCTCAGCGCCAAGTCAGTGCCAAATGTGTGAACGCAATTTTTTTCTTGACATGTAGGCATATTAATCAGCCTACCATTTTTTAAGGAGAAGTTACCATTTTATATGTCTTCCTTTTTAAAGAAGCAATTACCATTTTATACACATTACGGTAAGTTTTAATGTGTAATTGATACAAATTTAATTCAATCCATTTAGTTTGAGAACCGATTATGGAGTGTTTTTAGTGTTTAAAATTCCTACTTTTTAGCTGGAATTGTTAGGAGTTTGTAAATTTTGTTTGTTCAAGCTCGCCTATATAATGTTTCTTATTTTATTTGAAATCTCAATTTTATTTCAGTTCTCAATTCAATCTCCTCTTTCTCATGGTATCTACCTCTGTGTGAGCAAGTTTATGGAGGTCCAAGATGACGGTGCTACGAGCCAGGGGTGCTGTGTTACCGCCTTCAACAACAGACTCCATCAAGGTTCAACTGTAAATTCAGGTAAGGTCGCAGCCTGGAGTAGGACACCGCTTTGTCATCTCTGTGCTCTCTACAAACTATCTTATAAGACGACTATATTAGTATTTCTTATTCGCTTCTGTAGGTGCTAATTTCTCGACCATGTATCTTGACGAACGACAGAGCTACATGAAAACGTCAACATCTCATTGTCAAACAGCCATAACCGACCAAAATTGTCGTTTCATTGTAACATCGACAAGAGTAATTATGGAATGAGTGGTCACAAGAAAGGACTACTATTTCGTCATGAGGGTAATAATCGAAGCAAATACTATTTTGAGGAAAGATTAGCTCTTAGGGCCAAGTATCAAAAATTGTATCAACCTCTATAATGGAAGGTATGTGATCCAAAACTTAAATCAGCGAGCATGTTCGTATTGTTCTCTCGGTTGATCAACCTTTGTACATAATTGATACTACCAATTTCCAGTTTCTTTCATTTTCCCCCCACTCACAGGGTTATAAAATTGTAAATGGTGGTGTTGAAACTGAACGATCCACAACTACATTCGTCGCAGGAGAAGGGGATACGTGATGTGCTAAATCCAAAGAAAGAAGTGCCTAATGCTTGGCTTATTGCAATGAAATATAATAAAGTGTTGAGTGAGGGGTTAGCATCTTAGTGTTATATTTCAAATTGTTGTATGCTATTTTTTGTGGTTAGATGCATTAAGTTATTCGTATATCAATTTTTTTTGTGATTGTGAAGACATATCACATGATGGATGAAGAACCTATTCTTGAGAAGGAAAAAGGGTAAGATCTCCTAAGACTATTTTATTTTTTAGTACACATTGGGCATAACATATGGATGTTAATCGTTATTGTGACTTTATTTTTTCTTTTAATATGTAGGACCGAGATAGAACAATATCCACGGAAATGCCTCACCCATAAGTTACTACTTATGAGATTGGAAAATACTTCTGTGATATTTTCTAGGAGCTTTGATATAGGTTTTTTTTCTTCTTTTCAACAACTTATATTAAGAGGAAAAACATCTCTACATTTATCTTAGTGTGGTGACTTTCCTTGTAAGATTATATATATATATATATATATATATATATCAAATATCACATATTCAATTTTTATTCTCTCCATTTTTTTAAAAATATTTATTTTATATTTCTATCTTTTTAGTTTTTCTCTCTTCATATATAATGTATAGTGGCCAATTCGATTTTGAAAGTGGCTATTTTGGCAATCTACATGTTTTCTTGTAACTTTTTAAACCTTTTTCATAACATCCACTTAATTATAAGTAATGAATGGTGGGTACGAGTTTAACTCAAAATCTTCATTTTATATCCCTAATTAAAGAATTAATCATTTGGCTAAACGCTCAAGATGTTTTATAGGCCTTTAATTGCATTTGTGGAACACTTACAATATTAGTAGTATTGTTTAGTACTCCCTTCATCCCTTAAAAATAGTTGCGTTTCTTTTTCGTTAGTGTTTGACTCAAATTATTACTATGAAGAATTGATTAATCATTTTTATAAAAAAAAATATTTATAGAACTCGAAATATTAATATCTATTTTGCATAAACATTATTTGACTAACTCCATGCATTAAAATATTGAAAAAAATGAACCAATCTTTCAGGAAATGAGGTATATTACTAGGGTCTTTTGCACACATGATTTGATGTAGGGTCTTTTGCACACATGATTTGATGTATTTGATGTGGACTTGCAATTTTTCAGACTCATAACATACAATTTCAAGAATTTTTTGTTTGAAATTGTAAAATAAACATTAATAAATTACGTTAATTTGATTAATCCCGTGTCATCGACGGGTGTTTAAGCTAGTTCTAATTAATTACAAAAAATTAAAAATGTACGCGCGTATTAGAGTTATTAAGATCATTTTTTAGGATCCTTAAAGTACTGTAAGTACAATAGAAGCCATCATGCATGCATATGTAGATTCAAATTTCAAGGGTAGGTTTATCAACAAAAAAATGTATATTCATAAGATCAGTGGGTCATGAACAATATTATTATGTCACAAGTTTAACTAATGATCAGTAACGTACCATACAAATGAATAACAAAGAAAGAAAAAAAAATTAAACAACTACTGACTGCACTGCATGCGTATATATATTTGTCCTGACATATATGAATCCCAAATATCAATGTTTGAGCACGTTACTTAACTTAATTAAGCCAGAACTGATCAAGGATGGTGCATGCCGCCATATTCGGCCCGAACTGATCGAGGATGTTACTCTTAAAGTAATTAATTAAAGAGTTTTGTTTACTTTAGTGATCAATAATATATAACTGCATACATGTAAAGAAAAAAGAAACATTTTATCTTGATTCTTACAGTATTTATAAAGGCAAGCTTCAAGCCCAAGAGAAAGCAAACAGTGACTAGAATATTGTATAAGCATTGAAATTGGAATACATATGGATTCAAACAAAAGAGAGCTAGCCTGAGGAGTGTTGGAGAGAGAGAGGAAGATGGAAGATGAAACCTGTAACCTAGATGTTGATACTAATTTTGGCCGAGGTAGTAATTTAGGTTGTAGTAATACCTAATTTGTAATTGTGTATTTTTGATATTTTTCGGTATTTTTATTTTCACGTGGTTTTTGTCAATATTTTATGTACTTTTGTCAATTTTCGTTATTTTATGTAACTTTTGTCATTTTTGTTATTTTACGTATTTGATATCATTTTCATGCGCTTTTTTCACTTAGTTATTTTCATGAACTTTTGTATTATTTCGTGTGCTTTTCTTAATTTAGTAATTTCGTTAACTTTTTATCATTTTTATTATTTCGTGTGCTTTTGTTAATTTAGTTATTTCATTAACTTTTTATCATTTTTATCATTGTTTATCATTTTTCGTGTGCTTTTTTCACTTTATCATTTTTGTTAATTTAGAAAATGGTGGATATTTGCAAAAGCTACCATGTGTCTCGAAGGCAATCTGTGAGTTAACTCCGGCGGCCTTGCTGAGGAAGGCGGAGATGTCAATTAGTGATGAGGACATGAGGGAGCAGACCATGGTGGTCTACGAGACTTAGTTGAAGGCAGGCTTGAGGCTTCCTCCATGCACGTTGTTGTTGCAGCTGTGCGAGGGGTGGGGTGTTTGCCCTAGGCAAATGGCCCTCGATGTGTTTACCACGATAAACGCTTTCATTGTGGCGTGCCATCTTGCAAAGATGACAATTTTGCCCGAGGTATTCCTGCAATTTTACCATTTGAAGAGACCTACTGGGCACCCTTTTATCAACTTATTCCCGAGGAAGTGAAAGTTGAGAATCGCACGGTGAAGATTGGATGTTTGCAAACACCTCTAGTTTGTGGGATACGTGGAAAAGCTACTTTTTTATCTTGAAGGATGATAGCTGAAATTTCCCAGCGTATTTCAATGGAGAGAAGGAATCGAAGGCGTTTGGTAAGCCCTCCATTTCGACTGGCTGTGAGGGGAAAGGAGCGTTGACCCTTTTGAATGACGTCCTAATTAGTGCGGGTGTAATGGATCCGTTGGCGTGGTTATGCGAGGATAATTGATGGGAGTCCTCGTATTAGCAGTGTTCACGTTTGTAACGACTCCCAAGTTCCTGGGTCATGTATATCACTTATACATTCTCCGAAAGAAATTGAAGAAATTGAACATTTTGTTAATTAGCATATTGTAATAGTCGTACACATGTCTTCAAAAGTTCTCTCTTGGATTTTATGTGGGATAAATAACTTGGAAATATTACCAACGATCACCCTCTCATGAGTAACTCCAGTACAACCACATAATATCACGTTGGAGTCACCATGGCGTGGATCCCTACCAAGTGAATGGTGTTGGCTATGATATACTCATATACTTGTTGGGGAATGTACATACCAGGAAGATCCACATGTGATGTACAATAGTAGTCATATATGTTTCTAAAAGCTTAAAGTAGCCAATGAAATAGGAGATACCATTATATATATATATATATATATATATATATATATATATATATATATATATATCACTTTTGATTTTCATCATATGGATTATAAATATCACCATTTGAAATTAAAAGGCTCTTATTTACCAATAGACCAAAAGGCTTTTTGATATGGACAACTTTTTTTTCCCCTAACAAAACATGCATTGGTGTAGCGAAAGTATCCCTCCAAGTGATAGGGCCAGTTTGACCAAACAATAAAAATTTGGACAAAGAACTATTTGCCGAATTCAGTGCTCATAAATTTAGTCATTATTTATTGCCTTGCAATTAAATAGGGCGCCCTTTCTTTGGGGTCTACTCTGGCCTTTTCTTCAGTTATGGTAGATGGCAGAGACCAATTACACTTCGTTTTCTCCTGCCATCCCAACTTGTCAACCAACCAAAAACACCCATAATAATGCAAAATTGTAGCTGACTGTTTTACCAATTCTTCCTCAAGGACTTGGCCAATTTCTAGTCTATATATCATTATTGTTGTTTGATGGTTTCTTACTTTCTTTAGTTATATCATATCAAGTAGAATGAATTATTACAATATTGAAAAGATGGGGGCCATGCCTACCTTTCCTGATTGAACAAAAGGGAAAAGATGGTGATTCCATTGCAAAATGGTCCCTAACATTTTAGTCGTAACAAATTCATCCTAAACCACTGAAGGGCCGGCGAGAAAAAGGGTTCATGAATCATGCCTACCAAATCTTTAATAATTTCTGGTTGGCGTTTCAAGAGTTCGGTCCATAGCCACTAAAGCGGTAGTAGTGAATCCTCCAAAGCGATTTCACGATAAGAGCATAAGTTCTTCAGTTCTTCTCAATTCCCTCTCTCTCTTTTTTTCGACAATAGAGCATAATTTTATCCTAAAAAAAACATTCATAATTCACATTAAAGCCTACTCCACGTGAACGAGTAATTTTTCTCCACGCTACTAGCTAGGAATTTTTATTTCCCCACTCCCACATACTACTAGAAAATTTCCAAATAGTAGTACTTTATGAACTTCCCTTTTCTATGGTGAAAAGGTTGCTCTCAATAATCAAATTTTCATGATTCTACCACAAGCTTCATTCAATATTATTTGATGTGATGCATGTACCTAACGTTGAGATAATTGGTTCTAACCTCATTAATCATTTCATCCGTAAAAAAAACTAATGTATATTTAACTAAATTTAGGAGTATTTAATTCAAATTTTTATTAGAAATAATTTATAAAAAAAGGTTTTTTATGAATATTTTTGAAACTATAAATATCAATTTATCATTTAGGTATATACATTATTTGAATTTATATACTAAAATATTATTCCCTCCGTCCCAGAAATATTGTTGTGTTTGATTTTAATGTTTCAAGTTACATTGTTTGATTCAAAATTTTAATAAGATAAAGAGTGAAAAAATTCAAAAATAATATATCATTTCAAATTATGAGAAACATATTAATCATTTAACTTTACATGTCTAAAAGTTCATAAAAATAAATCAGAGATTAAATACTGTGAAAAACAAAAATAAAAGCTACAATAATTTGTGAGTCGGATGGAGTAGAAGAAATAAATTACGAGTATAAATTAAATGTAGAAGAACAAACTTAACACTTTTGCTACCATAGAAAAAGTACTACTATTATATTGTCAATTCATCAGCTTATTCCTCTAGGTTAATGGCGAGCCTGTGCTCCCTTAACTTATATTTTAGCTTGCTAGTTAAGTTAGTCTTTTTTAGAGCATCTACAACAATACTAGTCATCACACTCCTAAGTCAAATATAACTAGCAAAAATAGGAAAAGTAGATAAATTTTGATCCAACAATACTAGCTATCACACTAGCCATAATAACTTTAGCTATTTGGCTCTCTAAATTTGGGAGTGAGGAGAGAGATTTTATTGCTAGCTATATATCCCTCTGTCCCGTAAAGATTGCAGTGTTTGACTTTGATGTTTCAAGTAGCAGTGTTTGGCTCAAAATTTTACTAATATAAATAGTGGAAAAAAAATTCAGAAAAAATATATTTAGAAATTTTGTGTTGCAAATTATTAGATTCATATACGTCATTCAACTTTACATGTCTATGAACTCATTAAAATAAATCGTAGATTAAATACTATGAAAATGACAAAAAAAAACTGCAATCTTTATGGGACGGAGAGAGTAAGAAATATGGTTGATTTCAATTCAATAATAAATGTCACTAGCTATAATAGCTATTATTGATGCAATAACAATGTTAAACTCACTAGTCAATATAGCTTTTTTGTCATTTTGGCTACAATTTAACTAGCTAGCATTGTTGTAGATGCTCTTATACGATATCACAGTATTTAATCTATGATTTTTTATGAATGTTTAAACATTGAAAATTAAATATTTCGGTTGTGTATCATAATTTGATATCTAAATTTTCTAAATATTTTTCACTGTTTATCTTTGTTAAAATTTGAGTCAAACATTGAATCTTGAAACAATAAAGTCAAACATTGAATCTTGAAACAATAAAGTCAAATGGATAAACTTTTAACCATTTAAAAATCATTGAAAACTTTATAGGCAATGGAAAAAGTTATTCCAAAATGGAGTCGCAATGAACAAAGTAAATCAGGGTATTAAATTGGAGATTGTGTTCAAGAATTCTCCATTAAATTGTTAAGTTCATCCGTAAACATACATAAATGTTCCTCGAACGAACTTGTTCAGCTAGAGGCTATTTGGTTGGCTTAAGCAACCAAAATAGATAAATATTTGAAGAATTTAATTGTATTTTACTCAAATATAAATAAATAAATATTTAAAAGTAATAAATACAAAGAAATTAACAGAAATTGAACTTAAGTTATGGCTTAAACCAACCAAATGGGGCCCTAATTCAGACAGTGGACATGAATGCTGTTGTGTTGATTTCACTCACAAACCCCGATGGATATGAACAAAGATTTTGTGCAAGGCTTGAAAGTAGCTAGTATATGGGCCAGTGCCTTTAAATTTATTATACCATAATCCAGATTTTACCAAGGCCCGGTAGTTTTGGAATCTTTCCCAACAATATCTTGTGAGCCCAGACAATATCCAACTTATGAGGGAAATGAAATCTACATGCGGACCAATATTATTGTTTGCTCCTAAATAAATAAACTTGGTGGACCAATATCCAACAAGTTATGTATCTCTACCATTAATTAGCTAGTAGCGTGATAAATCTGCAATCAACTGATGATCAAGGACGCATTGATAAGAATATGTGCAATTTTTCTAGCCATATGTATTTAACTAATTAGGTAGGTAGGAGATAGCGGAGAGCAATTTATGATTTGAGGAGGAAGTGAACAAGGATTCAGCATGGGTCAAGTTTGGTGGTGGTGGGTGAGAGAAGATGATGGATTTAAAACTTAGGGGTCTGTGTTTAAAGCATTTTAGAAGTTGAGATATAGATGAGCAAAGATGGGAATTGGGAAACATGTTTGTGTTGTGAAGCAAAGCAAGCAAGCAACCCACATGACAACAGTGAGACCGAGCTACGGCGGCCCTGCGGCCTGCCTCTAGAGTCTTGATATGATACACATATGTGTAGGTACACATAGTAGATTAGATACCTAATTTACAAAACAGTTTTAGCCCAAATCTACTAAAAAATACTAAATGTCTAAATTATCACTACATACTTTCTTTATATATTGCTATGTGTACCTACACATATGTGCACCATATAATTGATACTGCCTCTACGTACAAGCTTGCCTTCTATTCAATGGTCAACCACATGTCCATCCACGTACTACTTGTTTCTTTTTCTTTCTTTTAATTCAAACTTTTGTAATGAAACTTCTTTGCACGTGCTGAAAGAAATCACTGATTTTGGGCTAAATAAGAATGAAATGGTACATGTATTGTATGTATGGCCACTCTATTTCTTTCTTTTGTCACTCTATTACAATTATCGGAATCCAATTCTCACATTTTGGTATTTGTATGATTATTGAGACACATAACATCTAGTATCGAATCCATCTATCTAGTCGGACTGATCTACATGCACACTTGATCCCACGGCAACCAACCCCAAAATTCTGATCCACCGACACGTAGCACGCACGTCTTCCTTCCATCACTCGCCAATTGCCACCCCTTACCTTACATTATCCACACATCCCACGCTGCTACCACATAATATTGTCTCAGTGTTTTCCCCATTCTTTTTATTTGACTGACCACATACTAAAGATAAAGTAACGAATTGCACTTATATGTGGAGCTAGGAGAAATACTTAAGCATTTTTGGTGACCGGGACATAATTAACAAACCAATGTATAAGGTTAATTATTCATAAGTGGGCCGAGTTCTCGGCAGTTGGAAGTAATGATCTGGTGAAGTTGAGTACTGAAGACGGGCTACTGCACCAGGGAGCAATCTGCAGGGGATAAAAGAAGTACTCGGGAGCAGAAAGAGGAGTGAGGGTGTGGATATGGTGTACCTTTTCAAAGTACCCTTTTTATAGGAGATGAAGGAGGGCGGTCGCCTCTGGTGGGCCTTGAACGTGGGCACGTTTGTGGAAGGTTGAAGATGTTACCCGGAATCGTGGGAGCAGTTATGGGAATTCGGAGGACGCTCTCTGAGATCGTGACTGATCTTACAGGATAGTGTGGAGAGCCGCACAGGGGTGGAGTTCCGAGACGTTAAGTGTCGAGGCCTCGCACGGGGGTGAGGGTTTGTTAGCGAAGGCCCTTCTTTGTAGATTAATACAATCATGCTTTAAACTGATCATGATGAGGAGGTGGAAGGTGCGAGGGGGGTTCCGCGACGCGCTGCGGCGAGGGGGTGTATTCACTGTCGTCCATGCCTTGGCCGCATCTTTGCGGCATGTGAGTTGGGCCCACGTTCTTGGGCCTGGATTGGGGGGCCAATTAAGCGGGTTGGGCCCCGATATACCAAGGAGCCCCTCCCAGAAGTCGAAATATGGGAAGGGCCTTGTATTCCGAACCCAGCAAGTGCGGTGTCGTTTGCGCTATGCCATTATAACCGTTTAATGTGGTAACGATAATATTTGAACAATCAGTACTTGAGGAGTCACTTCCCTCCTATAAGAGGAGAGGCCTGGTGAGTTTCGAGAGTTTCGTGCTTTATGAGTTTTTCTTCTTGCGGTTGCGTTATTCCTGCTGGTTGCGTTCAGTTGTCGGGGAGGTTCGAGGCATCGATTGTGTGTTTACACCAACATTCATTGTTGAGGTAGTTTCCCTGCATTGTGGCTGTTTTTTGAAATTTCTGAGTGTTACTAGAGACTAATCGCCCGTTCGCTCTATTATTGTGTAGATGGCCCCCAAAGTGAATGGTGTTGGACCTACCTTGCTGTCCCTGGAGAAGAATGCGATCGACTGGGACAAGGTTGTCGAGGAACTGATTCAAAAGTACTCCTGGCCGGGGAACCGTGTGGATGCTCGGAAGACGCTGAAGGTGGCACTGAGTGCCAAGATGATGACGGTGATGCCGAAGAATGTTGAGAAGCACACAATGGTGTTGTTCCCTGCGCAGGTCGTGGCGGGGCTCAAGACGCTGCTGCCACAAATAACGGAGGACCTCTGCGTTTGGTGGCAGGTGTCCCCGTCACAGTGGGGGCCCAATGTTTTTGGGCACGTTGCGGCCTTCGCTGTGGCGTGCAAAATGGCGAAGGTTCCCGACTTTACCGATGTGTTCCTACAGTTTTATCGACTGAATCTGTAGAAGGATGGGTCCATTTGTTTCCACGTGACCCCTCATTGCGTCGGGGTGAATCAGATGGTGTCTTTCTTCGCCCCGCCGAAGTCCTACCATGATTGGCACAAGAAGTTTTTCTTTGTGCCGGTGGATGCGAGCTAGAAGTTCCCAATGGCGAGGACTACCATGCTGGCGCATGAGATGACTGCGAGGCGTGTCCTGTCTGTCAATGGGAGGAGGCACAATGCGTATCAGAGCCTTCTCAAGTGGTTAGGCAAGGTGTACAGCCGTTCATCATGTGACGAGCTATTCCCTTTCAAGCCGGAGCATTTGGATGAATCGGTGCTCCGATGGGCGACCCTTAGTGTTGGCCACCTGGTGGACAAGGTTCCCCCAACATTTGAAGGGTGGACCTGCAACGTCCAGGGCAAGATCGTGGACGCTCTCGAGAAAGCAATGGCGGAGCCATGAGGTATTGAATTTGTGTGTGGCATGCATCTTTCTTTTATTGCGAAGGGTGTAACTGGTGTTTCATTATGCAGATAAAAAGCTTCACTCCTTTACCGACAAGAAGAAGGCGAATACCCTTACTTCTATTCACGCTCATCAAATGTTGAGCGAGGGAAACGGCCCTATGGAGGCCCTGAAAAAGGTGTTGGGAGAGATCGTCCTCCGCGTGTTGAAGTGGCCGAGGCAGGTGGCGACGGTGAAGGCAAAAATGCTCTGGTGAGGAAGAGAAAGGTTGTCCCGGCGGAGGGGGCATCAAAGGCCACGAAGGTGTCCAAGGTGGCCCAAGCCATCTCGGTGGAGAGAGCTGGGGTGGTAGGGGTGCCAGCGGAGCCTACCACCTCGCCAAGGTCTAGTGTCCCAGTTCTAGCCCAAAGACTGAGGGAGTCAGGGCACCGAAGGGCCGCTGCAACGGGGTCTGCGATGGTTGTTCTTGGCGGTGGTCTCGTTGGTGGAGAAGTGGCGATAACACCCGTACATGCTTATGATGGAACCACAGGGGAGGGGTCCAGTGTTTTGAAGAGCACGGTCTTCGGGGTGAGCCATCGCCCGAAGATATCGGCTGACGCAAGGTTGCTAGTTGCGCGAAGGGCCCATGCAGGGCTAGGACAAGTTGTTTTGTCCGCCCGGTCGGGCCATGGAGGTTCACCAGTGGTGACGCGGGGTGCCTTTAGGACGGTGATGATAGAAGAAAGGCCTTTGGGTGCTGAGCTCGCGGGGGCTGGTGCTCTTGTTGTGGTGCCAGAGAAGGCATTTTCTGGGCCCGCCCCTACCATTAGAGCGCCCTATGCTTATAGGGAGGCACCTCCCACCAAGTGGAGATTCTATCCCCTTCTTCTTCAGCCCCTATTGTGGAGTGAGGGACAAACATGCAAGAGGGTACCCCTGCAGTGTCCCCAGCGGAATTGCCTGACCTGCCTGCTGCTCAACCCCTCTCTTTGGAAGGTCTTGAGGGTAAGATCTTGTGTTTTTTCAGCTGCTTCTATGTATTGTTGGTGTTATGTTTGAGCTAACTTGTTTGGTGTTGCAGCATCCTCCTCTGGGGTCCGGGAGGACTTTGAAGCATGGGGGGCCGTCATGCGTCGGGAAGTGGACATCGAGGGGAAGGCCACAGAGGTAGAGAAGATAGGGTTGTGGCCTAACGACAGCGAATACACCCCCTCGCCTTCCACCTCCTCATCATGCGCAACTTAAAGCATGATTGTCTTAATCTACAAAGAATGGTCTTTGCCCGCAAAACCTCACCCCTGTGCGAGGCCTCGACACTTAACGTCTCGGAACTCCACTTCAGCGCGGATCTCCACACGATCCCGCCAGATCAGCCATGATCTCAGAGGCGTCCTCCGACTTCCCATAACTGCTCTCACGATTCCGGGGAGCATCTTCAACCTTCCACAAACGTGCCCACGATCAAGGCCCACAATCACGGCGCACCGGAGGCAACCGCCCTCCTTTATCTCCTATAAAAAGGATGTTTGGGAAAGGTGCATCCTATCTACACACCCACACTCATCTTTTTGCTCCCGAGTACTTCTTTTATCCCCCTGCAGATTGTTCCCTGGTGCAACAGCCCGTCTCCAGCACTCAACTTCACCAAATCATTATTTCCAGCAGCATCTGAGAACTCGGCCCACTTAGGAACGAGTTTATCAATTTTGAATATTCTATAAAATTTTATACACCGAATCTTTATTAACCCAAAAGTCACTAGGGATAAATGAGATCTACTCACCAAAGGTGGCCTCGCCCCTACCCACGTTTCATATCATCGAAAATACAGTGGTTAACTAAACATGTAATTGAGATCCTAAGTAATTAATGCCATTGAAAAAAGGTAAATTACAAAAAGCCCCTTGAGGTTTAGTCAAATCTTCAATTTGCCCTTCTATTTTAACAAATCAATAGTTACCCCCTGAGATTTAGTAAAATCTTTTGTTACCTTCCTTGATCGTTTGTGTTATTAGCTGACCGTTAAGAATTTTATAGTTAACTGCTCTCATTGTCCCCAATATTTCTGACTCTAATACTTCAACCCAAACATTTTATTTCTCTACTTTCTCTCTCTCAAACCGAGCACCCTACCTAGCCGTTGTTGTTGTCTGATCATTGTCATGACGCAACGAGCTCAGGCCGCAGAAACGTAGGCGAGCCCATGCTGCCACGACACAGGTGAGCACGAGCTGCCCCTTTAATGTTTCAGAGTATAGTTAGTGTAATTAGTACTAAAATCCTTAAGAGTCAACTAACACCATATACGGTTAATGGGGGTAACTGAAGATTTCACTAAACTTTGGAGGGTAATTGTTGATTTTAGAAAATAGAAGGGGCAGATTGTAGATTTCACCAAACCCCAATAGGTTTTTGTAATTTACACTTGAAAAAATGGTACGGATATCTAGAAAAAGATAAAATAGTTAGTTCGGATATTTTATTAGGGTCGCTGAATTATCCAATGGATGATTCGTGAATATTTGAAACGTTTAATAGTATTTTATGTTTATTGTCAAAGTAATTAACCAAAAAAAATAAAACTTAACGAGGCTAAAGTTAATGGTCAATGCCATAATTGTAGATTTCGCTTTTCAGCTCATACATTTGGAGATCATTAATCGTAGGCTGTCACTCATGCGTTGGGTGGTGTAGGTCTTCGAAAAAAGGAGATGAGAAAGTGTACTTTTTCCAAACCTGGGGTATTTGTTATTTTTTTTTTTAAAAGTTATTACCATGAGAAAAAAAATCCATATGTAGTATTAATTTTGGAGTCCATTTATTTACCACATATGTGGAAAAACACCTACCTAAATGTACTACTAATTAACTAACTTAACTAACTAACCTAATAAACTAAAAGACTAAAACACCCTTCATAGAGATATATTAAGATGGTAAATTTGACATTTTCATTGTGTGTGTTTTTCCACATATGTGGTAAATAGACACCCACTTAATTTTGATGGTACAAAAGAATCATCAATGTTATTTATCACCCGGGTGATTTTTTACCCACCTAGAGCACTTGAAAAATGGATGATAAATATGTAATTGTCTAATTAGTTGGGCTTGGGCTTCCAAATTACCTTATAGATGAGTCATTTGAACAAGTGGGTCACCCGGATGATGATTAACAGAGTTGCAAAAGAATAGTATATAAAATGTACTACCCCGTTCCGTTTTGTTGGTATTCTCGTTAAATTTTATTTGTCTCATCCAACATGTTTTATTTAAAATTTTACTAGAATATTTTTCTTACTCTTCCTATTATACCTCTCATGACAATATTCCTCCTAACTTTTTATGATATCTGATATGATCTTGATTTCTTTAAAAGTAAAATGTAAAATAACATGTTTGAGTGGGAGAGAGTATCAAATTTCCTCACACGGCCATTGCATGTATGTCAACAAATTTATTTTGAGATATAAATTGTGTATTTAAATATAGATATGATGTAATTTACAAGAGAATAACTTGGATAGAAAAAGTGATTTTGATGAAGAATAATTGAATTTAGGGAAAAAAATTCTTACCCTTTTTTTTGATAAATAGTTTTCTTACTTTATGTAAACGAAACCAATCCTAAAAAAACAAAAACTTAACAATTCCTCATAGGTGCTGATGTCGTGAGCATTATTAATGGAGGTGATGTAATGACAAGTGCATCATTTTGAACTATTAAGCCACGTATGTATGACCTTCTTTTTTTTATCATGCTATGTTAGGTACGGACCATCACATGAGGAGTTGCATAAGACTTTTTTTATATTAGAGAAAGTGACTCCCAAATAGGGAATCCTACCCGGATGCTTCTCTCCCATTTTTTAAAAATAGAATGAAAAATAAGACTACTTAGGCCTGCATTCACTAATCCTATAGAACAACGGGAGAAAGATACAATGTAGAAACTTTGATGCCCTAATAGGAGGAAAAGAGAACGAAAGAGAAACGAGAGAGAAGCATCAATACAGATCACAATGGACAAAGTTCTGAAAGAAACGAGGTATCGCATCTAGCCCACCGACCCTGTCTCCTCAAGTGCCTTTTTTGCCAGAATATGGGCCAAACCATTTGCCTCCCTAAACACATGTGTGACTTGCCAGCAATTGTCCGTGCAAAGAAAAGCCTGAATACTCGGATACAATTTGCAGCCTCTAAGTCATCTTTGGGATGTGCATTGACCGCCTCTACCACTGATTTTGCATTTGCTCCCATTATAAACTTAACAGTCGAGAGAGCATAAATTATTTGAAGACTAACTTTCATAGCCCATGCCTATGCGGAAAATGCATCATTAGGTCCCTGAGTACTTGCAAGCAACGCCCCAACTATTGCATCGTGTGCATTTCGGGCAACAGCTCCAGCCCCGATCCACCCCTCTTCGCTAACCGCTGCATCAACATTCATTTTAATCCAGCATTTGGGAGGTTTTGTCCAACAAGCACCTTGGCGGTTCGGGAGCTGCATGATGGGTAAGCAGCGGACTTCAACTTGCTGTTGTTGAAGGAGCCAAAGGATGTGAGATGAGGTCCACGTCTCCTGACCAAGCACCATCCGATTGCGTTGCTTCCATAAAATCTCTGCACAAATATAGAATTTAATCCACTCTTCATTAGATAATTTACCTTTGTTGTTCATATCCAGTCCCTACTTGTTGCTTCCACTACGTAGAGAAGACAGGCCTCACTGCGGCCCATTGCGCAGTTGGTCCGTGGTACCAACTGCGGCGACGGCCGCAGTGAACGCCGCAGTTAAAATTTCCAGCTTTGAACTCACCGCGGCGGCCGCGTGATCTGCGGTCTCATCGCGCCATGGCCGCAGAACTGTATGAATAATTAAAAAAGTGGACGAATCCGGATGAATGTTCATCCGGATTCGTCCAATGAAACCCAGAAAATGAAGAAGAAGAAGAAGAAGAAGAAGAAGAAGAAGAAGAAACAGAAGAAGAAGAAGAAGAAGAAGAAGAAGAAGAATTCGAAGAAGAAGAAGAAGAAGAAGAAAAGGAAGAAGAAACAGAAGAAGAAGAATTCGAAGAAGAAGAAGAAACAGAAGAAGAAGAATTCGAAGAAGAAGAAGAAGAAACAGAAGAAGAAGAAGAAGAAGAAGAAGAAGAAGAAGAAGAAGAAGAAGAAGAAGAAGAAGAAGAAGAAGAAGAAGAAAAGGAAGAAGAAACAGAAGAAGAAGAATTCGAAGAAGAAGAAACTAAAGAAGAAGAAGAAGAAGAAACAGAGGAAGAACAAGATGAAGAAGAAGAAGAAGAAGAAGAGGAAGAATGAAGAAGATGAAGAAGAATGAAATTGTGCGGCGGATGAAGAGAAAGGGGAGTTTAAACCCTAAAAAAAAATTTACTGCGGCCGTACTGCGGCCAAGGCCGCAGTAAATCTTACTGCGCAAATTTACTGCGGCCAAGTCCGCAGTAAATCTTACTGCGCCAGCAACTGGGCCATTTACTGCGTAAATGGGCTTACAGCGGCCCAAACCGCAGTACAGGCCGCAGTAAGAAATGTCTTCCCCACGTAGTGTTCTTGACAGCAATCACCACCTGCAAGTTGCAAGTTGTCCAAACATCCGCTACCATTGGGCAAATTTTCAAGATATAGAGAGTAGATTCCGGTTGAGCACTACACATGGGACAGATGTTGGTGTCTGCAACATTACTAAATGCAAATTAGCTATGGTCGGGAGAACATCATGTGCAGCAAGCCACAATTTTTTTTTGTGTTCAAAAGTGGAACAAGTCAAATTTCCTTCTAAAATCGCTCCCGATTCCCTTGCACACCATCATAAAAATGTTGTGCCTGCGTATACACTTGATAACCACTCCGAATTGTGTACTCACTGTGGCCGTTAAAATGTCAAATTTGTTTATCCTCTACATCTCGGTCCATAAGAGGCAGTCGCATAATCAGCTCTGCATCTTCACGGCCTAAAATCTGATGGATTAGCTTTGAATTCCGGCCACTTCCATCCTTTGCAACAAGGGAATTCACTATTGCATCGCTATCAATAAACCGGGGAGCAGTAGCTGGCATGAATAAATCTCCTCTAAGAAGCCAAGGATCCCCCCAAATTTTGACAGTATCTCCTCTGCCAATTCTCCAGTGGAGGCCTAAGGTTAGCACATCCCGACCTTGTAGGAGACTCTTCCATACAAACGAAGAGTTATCCTTGTCTGCAACATCCCTGAAAGAAGTGGTTGGGTAGTATTTGGCTTTCAGAACTTTCGAGCACAAAGATGATGGATTTTGTAATGAGTTTCCAACCCTGCTTGGCTAGCATCGCCAAGTAGAAAACATAGAGGTCTCGAAAGCCCAAGCCGCCTAGGTTATTGTTTGGCGTGAGACGATCCCATCTCATCCAATTCATGTCCCTTCCACTCTTGCCATAATTGCAGAAAAAAGTGTTCATTATGACTTCAAACTCACGACATGAAAAAGGATGATGCAGAAAACACTCATGGGTTGTCCAACTAACTTAATTAATATTTCCTTGCCAGCCCGGGATAAAGTCTTATCGTACCAATTATTGGTACGTTCTTGGATTCTGTCTTTGATATATCGGATAACACTTTTCTTACTCCGGTCAATATATCTAGGCAAACCCAAGTACCGCTCAACGCTTAAACACTCATTGACGCCAAAGGAGCGCATAAACTGAGCTCGATCTGACTGTCGGGTGTTAGGACTGAAGAAAAGTCCTGATTTATCAAAGTTTATGCTATGACCTGACACTTCTTCATATTGCTACAAGGCGAATGCAGGTAGGGGTGTAAGTCCAACCTGAAACCCAAAGCTCGAGCCGAACCCGACCAAAAAATGTTGGGTTAGGGTCGGGTTGAGGGTAAAAAAGCCTTGGGTAGCCCGAATTGACCCTAACCTAAATTTTTGTGGATTTTTCGGGTTCGTGCCGTGTTTAACCCGAAACCCGAACTTCAACCCAAAACCCGAAATTACCCAGCCCATATGTTTATATCCCAGCCCAGCAACCCACCCCATTAGCCCATCCTGAAAATCCACTCAGCCCACATCTGAAATCTTCTTTGACCATTGATCCTAACTCACTCAGCCCAAAATTAATCCCCTTAGCCCAACTAGTTTAATTTTGTTAAATTTTGAAAGTTGTAATTTCGGGTTAGATGGGTTAACCCGACTCTAACCCGAAAAAATCGGGTTCGGGATGACCCGATCCGAACTACAGTTTGGGTTGGGCTCGCGCTACAGATTTGCGTTTTTAGAATTTCGGGTTTGGGTTGACTCGAGCCCGAATTTGTCGGATTGACCCGATCTTACACCCCTAAATATAGGCAAGTTGCTTCTCTTTGTCTTGTGCTACAGAAGACAAGGCTATCATCCGCACTGACTCCAGAGAGCCTCCCGCTGTTGTGGGTGCGTCTAAGAAGAAGAGAGAGCCCTTCAGAGCAAATAAGTAATAGATAAGGGGACAATGGGTCACCTTGGTGAAGACACCGTTGCGGCACAACCTCTCCCTGACTCTCGTCGTTAACAATAATAGAATACCGAACTGAAGAGATGCAATCTATAATTGTACCAATCATTGGTGTCGCCAATCCCATTTTTTCATCATTACATCCAGAAAATCCCTACTTAGTCTGTCGCAAGCTTTTGACATATCCAACTTTAGAGCACAACTACCTTGATAACCTTGTCGTTTCCCTTGAAGCTTATGTAACATTTCATAGACTATGCATAAAGAGTCAGCTTATTGTTATTCCTTTATTGATCCAATCAAATTGAACCATTTCATTTTGGTTATTTTGATTAGAATGATGAAATTTATATTTTTTGGAAGGCAACGATAGAATATTACTATCCTAGTCTCGGTCTTTGAAAAATTGATTTGATTTTTAATGAAAATAATAATTTGAGTTCAATATTATATTAAAAATAAAACGCATAAATTTTTCAGAGATGAGAAATTATTTCGATTCGTTTTAGTATAGAAGCGAAACGATCAAATTATTCGGTTGAAACCTAAAAAAATAAAATAAAAATAAAATGTCCAACCCTTGGTGCAAGCGAGAAGGTGGTATGACGAATTTGAGGATCTTCCATTAGGGGTGTTCACGGGGCGGGGCGGGGCGGATATTGAAAAAAATAGTATCCGCCCCGCCGAATGCGAGTACCCGATTTTCACGGTTTTTTACGGTTTGGATCGTGGGTATCCGCATATGTTTCCAAGTATACTTATCTATAAATTCTTCCAATACACTTAGAGATATTTTATAATTTTGTATCATAAATGTATATATCTAGAGCATAAAAAAGAAGAAAAATAGTTTGCATAAATGGAACAACAATACAACATTGCAAATTATGTATCATTATTGTATGAAATGAGTTTTCACATAAAAGAAAATTGAGATGAAGTAAGCAATTTTAGACAGTTTATTTGTAAATAGGCATATGCAGATCGGTTCGGTTATCCGCGTGTTTCTAAAATTAGAACCCGCAGGTTATCGGTTTCTTCGGTTCACAGGTTTTTTTTGGTTTCGAATCACGCTGTTTGGTTTCTCAGTTTTGCGGGTTTATTGAACACCCTATCTGCCATGCTAGGTGATGGCGAAGGAGTGTGTGAAGAAGGTGAAGTATTGGTCTGAGTCGACTTATCTCTTTACTTTTTTTTAAAGGAAAAACGGCTTAGATTATATTAAAACAAGCTAGTGAAAATCATCCAGGCTTTGAGCATTCAACAAGATAAAAAATAAACAACGACATAACATTTTTTAAAAAGAAAATAAGTAGAAGTTAATTTAGGGAATTTGAGAATGTGCGTTTTGGTTGATGGATTAGATATACATGAGTTCGAAATTTTGAGAAAAATGTGATTAATAGAAAATTGATAGAGAATTAATATATTTAAGGTTATTTTATATATTAAAATTGAGAAATTTGGAAATTAATTTTTGGAAATTTGAATTGGGAACTTTGCTAGGGGAAAGCACAATTTAGTGGTAATGGGTTCAACTAACTTTCCAACCTTAAGTGGGGTTAGAAAGCGAAATTAAGAAAGTAGAAGGACTATCAGAGTCAAATTCAATAAAAGACAAAACAGAACTCAGAGAGAAGGTGCTCGCTCGTGTTCGTCATGGTGGGCTGGAGTTAAAAAAGTTAAGTAAAACAAAGAGAGGCGCGCGTCGACGATTCGCGTTGTGAGGAGGTAAGAGCGAGCGAGTAATATATTTTATTAACCGAGTCTGGGCTGGGCTCCCTTAAATTCCACCTCGTCTTCCCAACCAAACAAGCAGCAGGTCTCGTTTCATTTCCCGATTTGTGCAGAATCAGAATCAGAGCTCACACATGGCCGAATCGGTGGAGCTACCGGCTCGCTTGGCGATTCTTCCCTTCAAGAACAAAGTCCTCTTGCCTGGCGCCATTATCCGTATTCGCTGCACTTCTCATAGCAGGTCCCTCTCTCTTCGTCCCAATCAAGCTTCCTCGTTGTTTCCTCTTTCCCTTTGTTTTACTGCTACCTTCTCCAAGTCGGTGGCTCACTCATGGTTTTTGTAGTATGTGATTCCATTGAATTAACGGTTGGTGGCTGTTTTGCTTTTCGATTGTTGGTGTTGATGCAGCGTGACTTTAGTGGAACAAGAACTATGGCAGAGGGAAGAAAAAGGAATTATTGGGATTCTTCCTGTTCGCGATGCTACTGAGATGGCCTCTGTGGGATCGATGGTATCTCAAGGTGTGATGATACGAATTGTGTGTGATCAATTCTGCAGGTTTTCTTCCATTAAGATTTTTTTAAGTTCAATTTCTCAGGTGTTGGAAATGATTCTGGAGAGCAAGGCTCAAAAGTTCACATTAGTGCTTCGGATGGGCACAAGCTTGATGGGAAAAACAAGCAGGAAGTTCTTCATTGGCATAATAGGTGCTTACTCTCTCAACAATCTTCTGTATACGCGTCAATTTCATTGTTTCTACTTTATATCTTATGGTAATTGATCACAGAAGATAGCTAGCCTAGCGAGAACCACTTGTATTGAGGAACATATTGTGTTTTGTCCTTTCTTCCCCATACCAACGTAAACTCTGATTTCAGAACCTTTTCTTTCCCGTTTCGAGTAGTATTAAATAACTTCACAAATTTTGGGGACAGAAAGTAACTGGATGAATCATGATTTGTAAAACTGAATGGTAACGGAGCTGCAGGCATCTTAAAATCCTTTTGCTTCAGATTGTATTCAGGTCTTAGACCTTGAGTAACAGCATCTCAAGTGATTTCTTTCTTAATATGGAACAACCACCATTTTTTTTTAAATTTCCGTTTACACTAAAAAGCTACATTCTGTTCTGCATCGATGCCTTGTATGTCTAAGGTTTTGGCATATTGATATCATGATATTTTGTTACCCAAAAAGTTGTTTTCCCCTTTTAAATAGTTACTTAATAGTGTCAGAAGACTTTATAATAGATTCTAACACTAATGCTTACATTTCTCCGTCTTCTTAAAAAACATGGTCATCCTCTAATAATCCAATCTCAAATTTCCCAGGGGAGTGGCAGCTCGGGCTTTACATCTGTCAAGAGGAGTGGAGAAGCCAAGTGGGAGGGTGACATATATTGTTGTCCTTGAAGGTGTATGCAGATTCAATGTACAGGACCTCAACACCAGAGGAACCTACTGCACTGCAAAAATCTCATCCCTTGAGATGACGAAAGCTGGTAGGTTGGCTGTTACTTTTGGCGTATCTTAATTTATTTTCTGACATTGTAGTTTGTTCCTTTATTTAGGATATATATGATGTCGCATGTTATCTGTGCTTCAGTTATTGGGTCCTCATATTCATCTATTAATGTTCAGAGATGGAGCAAGTGGAACAAGACCCAGAGTTCATAGCATTGGCCAGACAGTTCAAAGTTACTGCTATGGAGCTCATTTCTGTCCTCGAGCAGGCAAGCAATTTTGCTTGGATAAATTGTTGTATAAACTTTGAGTTTGCCGTTGTAGTAATGTCAGAGCATCATTTTTATTTCAAAACCATGTTTACGTTTGTCTGATACAACATTTGATGCCAGTGATGGTGCACTGCACAATACTTTTCGTGCATGGTTCCGATCCTTCTTTTTGATTGATGTCACCTGTTTATATGTTTCTTCAGTATATATCTTGTTCTACTGAATTTAGAAATAAAATGGAGTATCTTGGAAATGCATGTTCAATTTAAGTATTACAATTTTCCTAAATTCATCTTCAAATTGACTTACTGAGAATTTAAGATGCTAATTCAGCTATCATTTCCGGACATTCTCCCCGGTTTAGCAAAATTTCTCAATGAGCATAGTGTAAATGAATCATAACGAAACTGTGATTACTTTTTTTGTCCGAGCACCTCAAGCTCTATCTAGAGCAACATTCTATCACAAGTTCTACTTTTCTTATTTTGAGTTACTCCGTATCTATCAAACTGAGCTCAACAGCAGTCCGTAACAATCTATATGAATTATTAAGTAACTACTTGTTATATGCCGGGGAATCTTCACTTGTTTGAGTCCTTGTGGTACATAAGCAGGTCTGGGTGTAACAAATTGGAAAGTAGCTTGATAATTAGAAAAGAACTATTGATACACCTTATTCTGACTG
Organism: Stellera chamaejasme; assembly: GCA_024586325.1. NCBI lineage: Eukaryota > Viridiplantae > Streptophyta > Magnoliopsida > Malvales > Thymelaeaceae > Stellera > Stellera chamaejasme. Next base: position 1,299,763 of record CM044982.1, on the reverse strand, counting down.
TTAATAAGTTATTCTAAGCTAGGACATAGGTGCAAACACCATCTCTGTACAAGTCATACTAACATGGGCTTTGGTGCAAGTAATTGGAAGATTTTTGCTTGAGATACATTTTCCGCTTAATGATTTATGCTTTTCTTAATGTAGAGGTGGCTTCCTTAATTCATTCTTTTTTCTCTTGCAGAAACAAAAAACTGGTGGAAGGATAAAAGTCCTTTTGGAGACTCTTCCTCTACACAGATTAGCTGATATATTTGTTGCTAGCTTTGAAATAAGTTTTGAAGAGCAGTTATTCATGTTGGATTCTGTGGATCCTAAAGTAAGGCTTTCAAAAGCTACTGAGTTAGTTGACAGGCATTTACAGGCAAGCAATTTCTTGACTTGTGGTTGGAATCAAGATTAAGCCGGAGTTGATCTATCCATTGACTTCTGTTCTTTATGCTTTTGTTTTTGCAGTCAATTCGTGTTGCAGAGAAGATAACGCAGAAGGTAGAAGGACAACTTTCAAAGTCACAGAAAGAGTTTCTTCTGCGACAGCAGGTTAGGTTTCAGAAAGAACTTTTTCGCAAACTTTTAGTTGCTCATGTTGTCATTCCTGAAGGTAATGTTAGTATGCTATGTGAATGTTCTAAAATCTAGTAAACAAAAGAAAAATGTGCCCTGTTAGTGTACAGTGACATTCCTTTAAAGAGATTCAAAGACGCAAATCTTGAAAAATTGGAGCAGTAATGTCTAGGTTGTTTAGTATACCTCCAGTCCAGGCTTTACTGCAACCTGAATGTTGCTTACTACCCTAACTGTCAGTTGGTTCAGCTGCAAGGAATGTAATGGAGCAGTGTTAAGCACTGATAAATACAGTATTTTTTTTTAATTATAAAGAAAGCGTAACTACTGCTTTTTGTTGTTGGATTCATTTGCACTATATTATATACAATGGATTTCTGTGAAACATTACAAACTTTTTATGAGACACTACTGTTGAAATGTACAAAGTAACATATTTCAGGTTCCTGACTGAATGAATATGTTCATCATAGAAGCATTGAAGACCCTGTTAAGCCTGCTGAGGGGTGTTAATCTGTTAAAGTTTTACAATGTGCATCAGTTTATTTGACAAACTGTCAAAAAAAAAAAAGAAACCTTCTTTCAGAATATTGTTGTTGGATGAATACGACCTTTTAAAATGCAAACTTTAAGTGAACATGTAAGTGTACAGCTATTCATTTATAGTGTACAGATATTCATTTACTGTTTAATCATGAGTTGCATTGTGCTTCAATTTGTTTACTTCTGAGGAACCTGGCCAATGCTTCGACTTGAGCTACCTTGATGTTCTGATTCTGCTATCTGAAACTGCAGATGAGAGCCATAAAGGAGGAGCTTGGAGACAATGATGATGATGAGGATGATGTGGCTGCCCTGGAAAGGAAGATGCAGAGTTCCGGAATGCCTTCCAATATCTGGAAGCATGCGCAGAGGGAGTTGAGGTGATTTATGCTTTTACCTTATGTTTTCATGAGTTGACTCCAGTAAACTAGTTAGAGCAGTGATACTTGAAACAAAGAACTACATGAAGGGTTTGTGTTTTTCCGGATTAGATTTTATCAGGCTATATGTTACTTAAAACTATGTTTAATAGCTTGTTGAGAAGATCCACCTCCATGGTACTTTTTGTCTCTTTTAGTTGTAAGAATGATGCCATGGAAGTTTAACAATTTGTGATGCGGGTATCATTAATTTCTGTTCTAGTTTCTCCGAAAAGTCAATTAACCAGCTCTTTGGGCAATGAAAATTTAACTCTCTCCATTCCATATTAATTATTCGTTTAACTAGGCACGGAGATTGAGGTGTGTAGAAGACTTAAGGATAATAAAGTAAACTAGGTAAAATTGGTAGGTAAAAGTATCCTTAAAAGGAAACATATCACTATTTTTTGGGTCATCTAAAAAAGAGTATGTATCAACATAGTCGGAACTACTTGGGGACAAGGGGGGCGCCCACCCCCCCAAAAAAAAGTTGATCGGGTATAGGGTAGACATTATGAGGATTAATGTAATAATTTACCCACTAGACTCCCCACTCAATCCAAAATAATTTTTAAACCCACTTATTATTAAACCCCAACCTAAATGGTCCCTTCTTTTTCACACACCCAAATTGCATCCATAAAAGAAGCCAACTCAACTTGGTTAGGTAAAATTCTTTTTGGTTCCTGTTTTCTATCAATAGTTTTATCTAAGTCATTTAAATTTGATATGTTGTAGTTTGAGACCATGCCTAATTAAACTTTAATTTTCCTTTTAATCATTCTTTAGTAATTTACCCACTAACTCCCCACTCAATCCAAAATAATTTTTAAACCCACTTATTATTAAACCCCAACCTAAATGGTCCCTTCTTTTTCACACACCCAAATCGTATCCATAAAAGAAGCCAACTTAACTTAGTTAGGTAAGATTCTTTTTGGTCTCTGTTTTCTATCTATAGTTTTATCTTAGATTTGATATGTTGTAGTTTGGGACCATGCCTAATTAAATTTTAATTTTCCTTTTAATCATCTTTTAGTACATTTAAATTTTGGATTTATGTGCTGTAGTTATTGTGAGATTGTTTGGATATAATTTAATTTTTATTACTAATCCATTTCTCTTTTTTTGTTAATTTCTCACTGTTTTTTGTTTCTTTATTTGGAAATATTTCTTTCCATAAAAAATCAAGTAAAAGAAATAAAAATGAACCCATGACAGCAATTTGGTTGTATGAATTTTTTTATATTATTGTTGTACGTAAAAGGTTAACGGACTCAGAATTTTTCGTAGGTCGGTTTTTAGGTTCATCGAGTTAGGAGAAAATGATTAGTGGCGGTTCCATTGGAAACCCGCGTCGCTAACCTCTATTACTTCAACTATTACTATATATGAAGGCTGGTTTGTGGTCATTTAAAATGGGTTACGGCCGACGTTTTATGGTTGCAAATTTCAACCCCTAATTTAAGCTACCCACCAGCCCCCCCAACTTCGAATTCCTGGTTCCGTCTCTGTGTATCAATTTTTGTGGGATGGAGGGAGTACTAATCTGTGAAATGAAAGTAGTGTTCAATGTCACTCTTAAGTGTTGAACCAACTTGCTTACATGTATATTTAATTTCTGACTTCACTCTGGCCACTCTTAAGTATCGGGTCATTTTGGAAATCACATTTCTATGTCAATGATATGGCTGTAGCAGCATGCCAATAAGTGTCAATGTTGGTTGAATCTTACAAATTCAATTACGTTGATTTTAACTATTTGCTTATATATATAATTTCAGGAGGCTGAAGAAAATGCAACCGCAGCAACCGGGATATAATAGTTCACGTGTTTACCTAGAGCTTCTTGCTGATCTTCCTTGGCAGAAGACCACTGAAGAACAAGAGTTAGATCTAAAAGCAGCAAAAGACCATCTTGACAATGACCATTATGGTTTAAGCAAGGTCAAGCAAAGAATTATCGAGTATCTAGCTGTCCGCAAGGTCAGCCATTTATCTGTTCTTGAGTTCTGAAGGGTTCTTGGTTGCAATTTTGTGTGGCATGCTCAATTTTGGTGATTTTTCAGCTCAAGCCAGATGCCAGAGGTCCAGTTTTGTGCTTTGTTGGCCCTCCAGGTGTTGGAAAGACATCATTGGCATCATCTATTGCTGCTGCTTTGGGAAGAAAATTTGTGCGCATATCTCTTGGCGGTGTTAAGGATGAGGCTGATATCAGAGGGCACAGGAGAACATACATTGGGAGCATGCCTGGGCGTCTCATTGATGGGTTAAAGGTACAGAAGTAGAAGCTTTTAATTGAAGCTAGTGTACAAATCGTCTGTAGTTCTTTTTGGATGATAGAAGATGGGATCAATTTAGGAAGTGTGCTTCTACATATGTTGCCTTCATGTTGTGCGTAAGATCTAATCACTGCGCTACATTGTCATTTTCTGAAATCTATTTTGGTCATGAATTAAATATTGAAAATTTTTATCTTGCTTTAATTGAAATCTTGCCACTGAAATTCTAAAATTTAGATCATCTTACTTGTATAGTGTTATGTTGATATAATTCATGGTACTGAAATGTTTTTTTTGTCCTGTTTATCGTAGAGGGTAGGTGTTTGCAACCCTGTAATGCTTCTAGATGAGATTGACAAGACAGGTTCTGATGTACGTGGTGACCCTGCATCAGCTCTGCTAGAGGTCCTTGACCCAGAACAGAACAAAAGTTTCAATGATCAGTATCCTGCTTCTCTTTGGACTTTGTCAGATAGTTTTAGTTTGGGCAAGTAGTGATATAGCTCCTCTGTCCCATATTGATTGCTCCATTTCCGTGGATATGAATGAAGATTAGGTAAAGGTAGAAAGTGGAGATAACAATTCAGGTAATATTGAAAATAAGAAGGTAAACATTTGTAAAGAAGGAACTTAACAATTATTTCGAGATTTCCTAAAAGGAAAATTTAGCAATTATTTAGGGATGGAAGGAGTATTTTACGAAAAATAATGGAGCTCTTTGTAAAATTTGAATTGTATGCAGTCTAATATGATTCCTTGACTGGTATTTAGCTATCTGAATGTTCCATATGACCTCTCAAAGGTCATTTTTGTGGCTACTGCAAATAAGGCGCAGCCTATTCCTCCTCCACTCTTAGATAGGATGGAAGTTATTGAGCTACCTGGATATACTCCTGAAGAAAAGCTCAGAATAGCTATGCGTTATCTAATTCCAAGAGTTCTAGATCAACATGGATTGAGTTCTGAGCTCCTTCAAATTCCTGAGGTGGTTATTTTTGCAATAATTTTCTGTTATCCTGGATTACTTTCTTAATTCGGCTCCATTTATACAGTGCAACCGACTTTGGTCTGATAACTATTTGCCAGTAGAATATATCTGCTGTCTTATGTCTCACTCTGTTGTCTTAGCATCAACTGGATTCAATCATGATGGATTTTGGTTCATTTCGATGATGCTGTCGTTTACCAACATTGGTTACTTTTGCCAATATTGACTAGCAAACGTGATTCTTGTGTGTGTGTGTGTGTGTGTGTGTGTGTGTGTGTTAATGAACAACAATCTACGATATTGAGTGGAAGTGAAGTTAAGAAAGGTAAAAAGGCTCATTTGGATTCTGGTTGGTTGACCTGGGAAGTACGTTTCTGATTTACATGAAAGCCAGTTTAAGAACCGCGTTGGGAGTGGTGGTGGTGTCAGAGCCAAACGTGGCCACTGAACGCCATGAGGCCTTGAGTCCATAAAAAAAAGAAAAAGAAAAGAAACAAACTGGTTTATAAACGTACTTATCATATTCCTAGAATACGAGTGTCTTTGTGCTTGCATCTTCGAATCCTACCTATCTACAATGGGAAAAAGATACTATGAGAAAGCTGAGTTTCCAGTAAAATTATGGTCCGTTCTTACCCTTGTGTATAATAGTGGTTTATAAACTCTTTGTATTTGTAGGCCATGGTGAAACTTGTGATCCAGCAGTACACTAGGGAGGCTGGTGTTAGAAATCTGGAGAGAAATTTGGCTGCGTTGGCTCGTTCTGCTGCAGTAAAAGTTGCAGAGCAAGAACAGGCTGTTCCTCTAAGCAAGAATGTCCATAAGCTTGCTTCACCTCTTCTAGAAAGCAGAGTTGCAGAAGGAGCTGAGATGGAAATGGAGGTGATTCCAATGGGGATGAATAGTCATGAGATATCGAACACATTCAGGATTGCTCTGCCTTTGATTGTGGATGAGGACATGCTGGAGAAAGTATTAGGGGTAATATCTCATTTCGTTTAGATTTTCTGTAACATTTAGGGGAATCTATACAATACTTGACATAGCTTTGAAGAGATTTATTTATTCTCATTTATCATTAGTGCAGCCTCCAAAATTTGATGACTGTGAAGCTGCAGAACGTGTTGCAACTCCGGGGGTATCGGTTGGGCTTGTGTGGACTGCTTTTGGAGGGGAAGTTCAGTTTGTTGAGGCAACTGAAATGGTGGGGAAGGGTGAATTACATCTCACTGGGCAACTTGGTGATGTTATAAAAGAATCAGCGCAGATAGCATTGACTTGGGTAATTTGGTCATTTTATTATTTTTTATACCTTGGGAGTAACTACTTGCACACTTATACGGCAAAGAAGGAACTCCCTGTACGCTGATTTTTTATTATTTATTTTTTTTTGCTCTTTTGATTTTTTCCTTTTGTGAGAGTTGGGAGTCTTGTGGTAATAATTTATCTCAACAATTGGTCTTCATGTAGGTGCGAGCTAGGGCAGCAGCTGCTCAAGAAGTTAATCTACTGGAGGCTCGGGATATCCATATACATTTTCCTGCTGGAGCTGTACCCAAGGATGGGCCATCTGCTGGTGTTACTCTTGTGACGTCCCTGGTTTCCTTGTTCACTCAGAAGAGTGTAAGAGCAGATACAGCAATGACTGGGGAGATGACTTTGAGGGGTCTTGTGCTACCAGTTGGTGGCGTCAAGGACAAGGTATACCCTATTACATTTGACCTAACTGTTTCTAAGTTGCATGCTTGAATAATGTTGGTCCATCGGGTACGTTCGTCACTCCTTTCATGATCTTTTATCCTGTGTGAAATGTCCGCCTCATAGGGCAAGCGGTCATCTTGTGGCTGGGATACAGCATTCGATAGTTTACATTGATGGAGATGTATAATGGTAAATGGCTGTGGAACTGGAAAAATGCCTAACTAGTCCTAAAACTTTTAAGGTTTTCGAGATGTAGTCCTAAAACTCTTGTACTTCGAACCGTAGGACTAAACGTCTCAGCCGTTATTGGGTTGTAGTCCTAAAACGCAAGGTGGCGAACGGAATAGTGACGTGGATGACTGACGGTGTTAATTTTTAAAAAAACACTTATATCAGAAACAAAAACATAAAGACCAAAACCCCCCTCCCATCACAGTCCTCTCCTTTCTCCATTAACTCACTCAACTCCTTCACTGTCACTCTCTTCATAACCACCATGCCCACCTCTTTCTTCTTCTTCTTCTTGATTGAATCTACTTCTTCTTCTTCTTCTTCTTCATCTTCAGATTCGAGCATTCCCAGCCGTCGGATCCTCCATGAACCGTTTTTCCCTTCAGATTCCGTTACGCCTTCTGAACCTCCTTCTCCATCTCCCCCAACTCCCCCTACTCCCAAGTATCCATTTTCATCAACTACACCTTTTTCTTCTTCTGCTGCTTCAACCCCTAATAATTCTCCGTTTTTCCCATCTTACCCTGCTCTGCCACCACCGCCGTCTCCGGCATCTTTCGCCTCTTTCCCGGCCAACATCTCTTAACTTATTCTCCCCCAGACGAATAAGCCTAAACCCAATTCTCACAAGTTGCTGATTGCCGCGCTCTGCTCCGTCATCTCCGCCGCTGTAGTTGCAGGCGCGCTTTTAGTGGTTTACTGCAGTCACCGAGAACGCCGTCACGAGTTCGTCAACGATAATAAGACATTGGCCTCTGAGAATAGTAATAGTGTATTTGAGTAATAACACCGGTGGTGGCACCAGCGGCGGGAATAACGATGGACGGAAGCAGCAGGGGCCCACTTCTGGGACAAGCTCCGAGTTTCTGTATCTGGGCACGGTGGTGAATTCGAGATCGATCGAAGAGGGCAATGCCTAACTAATCGTTTTGATGCTTTCGAGATTTTTGTCTTCGGTGAGCTCGATGGACGATTTTAAAGATGAAGGGCTGAGGAGACAATTATTGAGAGATATAGTGATCAGCTTTATATTAGCCGTTTCTGATATAAGCATCAAAACGACGTCGTTTTGATGATCTGTCAGCTTTTTTTAAAAAATTAACACCGTCAGTCATCCACGTCACTATTCCGTCCGCCACCTTGCGTTTTAGGACTACAACCTAGTAACAGCTTAGATGTTTAGTCCTACGGTTCGAAGTACAAGAGTTTTAGGACTACATCTCGAAAACCTTAAAAGTTTTAGGACTAGTTAGGCATTTTTCCCGCTGTGGAACAGGCTGCTTCTTTCACTAACGTCTTGTCCAAAGTCTCACTATGCAGACTGAGAAAGGATTGTGCTGTTTTTTCTTCCCTGTTGGTGTTTTGTCTGTTTCTTCAGACTAGGGAGTTGTTGCTTTCCTGCAACTCTGTGTGATGCTTATCCCTTTCCTTGTGAGTTCTAGCAGTAGTTTTGTTTGGTTGGTTGTCTTGTGTTTTTTCTGCTAATATCCTTGTAACGTTTTCAATGTTTGTTCAATAAAATCTTTTTGCAGCCGTTCAAAAAAATAAAAATAAAAAAAAGGAGAAGAAAGGATTGATTAAACGTCCTTTACTCCAAACGCATCCATTTTGAGTATACAGCAGAGGCCTAAAGCTCCAACGTACCCATTCTTGTGTGAGATAAAACCACTTAACATGCCCCCTCGCTTGCCAGTCTACGAAACAATTAACTTGACCCTGTCATGAAACCACAAAAACCGGCTAGCGACAAAGCACAGCAACAGTCTTGCTCCATTACTATGTTACAAGTTAATGCTAATCTTTTATTATTACTCCATAAGGAGAAGAAAATGATTTGGTAGAGAGCAATTGCCTGAGCAGTGCTACAAGATACAAAACTAGAGATAGATTTGTCTACATCTTTGCCCAAACAACTTTTAATGGAGTCAAATAGTATTTTAAAAAGCTGACTTATAATTATGCAATCCTGTTGGTATATAGATCTCCATTCTTTATTCGTGCAGGTTTTAGCAGCACATCGACATGGCATCAAGAGAGTTATCCTGCCCGAGAGAAACTTGAAGGATCTTGTCGAAGTACCGGTAGCTGTGCTCTCTAATATGGAGGTAATATTTGTGATTATAACTTCCTGTGCGTTCAAAGTTACACGTCCCTGGTTGAAATTTCTGCTGTTGCTAAGTTGACATTATTGACCTTCCTTTATTGACATAAAACACATGACATCTGGTGCCAAAGTGAGACGTGTTGACATGAAGGTGCAAATTGAACCAAAACAAGTCCAGACTTCCTTTTATTTAAAATCGTATGGCAGTCTTTTAAGTCAAAAAGCGAGATTTTAGCTGTTTGGAAATAAGCAAATCACAATAGCTGTAGTCTGGTGCAGAGAAGAGTGTTATTTGCTGAATGAATTATGCATTTCTAGATGTAACTTAAGGTTTGAGGTTCTTTTTAGTATGAAGCAGCTTGTCTGAAATATGTCCATGCTGTGGCTCGCTCCGATAAATTTGCTGAATGCAATCATGATGGTTCAATATTTTATTTGAATACCTTGAAACTCATTGGTGAAATATATGTTGATCCTGTATTCATGCGTTTAATCAGATTCTATTAGCCAAAAGAATGGAAGATGTTCTGGAACAGGCTTTTGAAGGGGGTTCTCCGTGGCGACAGCATCCAAAACTATGAAAAGCCCTCTGTTGATAATTAGATGAAAGCTGTGTTGCTTCCTGCACTGTCGCCAGAGAATGTCAGGAAGAATTAGTTAAGATGATGCATTCAGTTTCGGATGCCTGGATATATATATTAACCACCACAATGAAGTCATCCTGCAAGAAACAACTTGGCTGCTTGAAAATGGACTTGGATAAACAAAGCCTGGTGGTTCACTTCACTGCTCGGTATGTATTATATGGAGTATAATTTACCTTGTTACCAAGCTGTGCCGGAGACACAGCGTTGATGCCTGCCTGATTTATTCTCCCCTTAATTTCTCCCTTTTGTATATATAATATAGTAGTATTATATACCTGTAATCTGACCACTCACTCGCCAAGGAAAAGTTGATTATATTATCTTCCAGATACCTGATTGGAGAAATGTATGTAACTTTCTTACCCTTTGTTTGATGAAGACAAATGAATGAATGAATAGACATGTTATTATAGTGAATGATTTCATCTTTTGAATCACTTGTCTGGACGAGTTGGAGGTGCTAAGCAGCAGCAAGTGTTGAGGGGAGCCACCCGAGGTGGCCTGTTGAATTAACAAACAGCATAAGAATTCCTGCCGATGAATTAATGCACGTACCCTCATCTATATAGCTAATAGCATCTGTTTTTCACTTGGTATGTTTGCTTGCTTGTTTGGTGAGGCAAAGGATTTGGTTGTATGTATCACCGTCCCAACTGTTCTTCATGATATTTTGCATGCATCAAACAATCCAGTGTTCTCTTCCTGCCGGCCCACCAGCTCTGTCCGTACAATATCAAAGACATTCCCTCCTTTATCTGCCTGCCATCGACGTTCTCGGTTGGAAAAGTGTCCGACTCCAACAAATGAGAAGAAAAAGTGCACTTTGTGGTTTGCTTGCTTCAATGCATTTTGGTTTACCATTCAGGTAACAAAAGAGGCGAAAGCCCACAAGGCTTTGGCCCATAGTACCGAATTCAAGGACATAAGAGCGAATGCTCACGTAACTTCGGTTACTAGGGAGAAGTCCCAGGCTGATGCCGCGTACTTAGTACAAAAGAGCGAATGCTCACATAGCCTCGGCTATGCTAAGGACAAAAGAGCGAATGCTCACATAGCTTCGGCTATGTATAAGGATGAAAGAGCGAATGCTCAAAATGATTTTAAAAAACATACTACCGAAAAGATATGCAAATATCTTTGCGGTACTTTCACAGGAACACAACAGAATTACCCAATTCATGAACTGGAGACCCTGGCGGTTCTTAATACTCTAAGAAAATGGAGGATCGAACTTCTTCCAAAGGAATTCACGCTAAGGACAGATTCAAAATACGTAACAGGATTCATCAGACACAAGATAAAAGCCAATTACAACCAAGGAAGACTTATCAGATGGCAGCTAGAACTTGCCTAGTATCAGTTCAAGACAGAGTACATTAAAGGCGAAAACAACTATCTTGCAGATACACTGACGCGAGAATGGAGGCAATAGGGGCAATCAAGGAAGGAATCAAGAAGGAGCTGGAAATCCAGCAAATGCAGGAAGGAATCACAAAGATACATAACGAAGTCAACCAGAAGACCGAAGAGCTCAACAAACTAAGGAATGCATTAACCATCACAATGCAAGCCTTAGGAATCAAAGACGAAGAATCAACAACAGCAGCAACTGAAGAACCAGCAAAGGACGTACTCCAAACCGTTCGTGAGTACGCACATCAAAGGAGCCAAGAAAAGAACTTCTACGTCATATTCAATGGCCCAATGAAGGGCATATATGACGACTGGAGCAAAGCAGCAATCCACATCAATGGACAGAAGGGTATTACCCACAAGAAGTACCCAAATATTGAAGAAGCCAAGGCGGCCCTAAAACAGAACCAGAAGGACTTTGCTACAACAGTAGCATACCACAAGACTCAGACAAAAGCCCAAAAGGAGCGATGAGCAGACATCGTCGAGAAAGAAGCCCAAGAGGCACCACGAAGGATGACAGTTCTCAACAGAACAAGGACTATAATACCATGCCCAATCAACAAGCCCATAATAGCGGACATCCTCACACAGGACCAAGTACAAGAAAAAGTGAAGGTAACTAAAGAAAAATTCCTTCAACTTTACCAAAAACTTAATTTTTACGAGGACAAAGACAGAAGTCTCCACATCTACCCAATAGACAGAAAACAATTTGGACCAAAAGCCATAGTCCTACCAGAGGCAGAAGGACTTCTAATAGCCCAACACTTTCAGAGTGGGTTAATAGACTGTTTATATACCTCATCAAGGACCGTAGAAAGACAGATGAAATATCTACCAGCCAACTTCGGTTCACGAACGGTTATTTTTGTATCCGTTTATTCGGCTTATGGATTGGGACGGATAGAATCTATGTATCCGCCGTTGCTAACCCGGTTTTAACAATCCGCAAGTCAATAAGCCCATAGTGAGGCCCATTAAGTGAGGCCCAACTGTGGCTGGCTGCCTGAAGCCTGCTTGATCCTGAAGCTGAAGCGTGAATGTGAGCCCAATTGTGATATCTGTGGTGTGAGTGTGAGTGATATGTTAGGGTTAGACTTAGCACTTAGCAGCAGACTTACACTAACACCATAACATTCACAGGATTCGCGAATCCTTCATCTTCAATCAATCCTTCATCTTTGATTATTCCAGAAGTTCGGCTTCAACCAATCCAAAAATGAAGTAGGCGACGAAACGATTAACACAGCAGGGGCTGCACTCTGGTTGGGCGACGACGAAGACGATCGAGTAGGCGATGAAGGCAGCAACGACAGCAGTCAGCAGGCCCCTTCGTCTCAGATTCGGCAACCATCCTCGCCGCTCTCTCTCACCCCCTTGTTGCCGAGCTCACCACCACCACGCTAGCTAGGTGCTCCGGTCGCAAGTAAGTTCGATTGCTTGACCTTAAGCGGCTCAATCCTGTCGCAGGCTCCTTGTTCAAGCTTCTCTCCCCACTCTTTAATGGAATGGAGTACACAGATTAGGGATAGTTGTTTGTTCTCCTGACGAGTGATAATTTATTTAGCCTTATCTTTTTGCAACTGGGTTTTTGTTAGCATCGGATGTGAACTCATATGATGGTCCGAACTAGGGCATTAATTACTTAGTCAATTGAATTTAACCCTAGCTCTATTTTGAGTTTTCACGTATGTGTTGTGAACTGCTTGAAGTAAATAAATCAATTAATTAGAAATAGTTTGTATTTATAAGTTGAGTGGTGATTCCTTTAACTGTGTAGAATTGGGGTTTCAGTCCATGTACTGCTTGGTGGGGGGATTTGTGATGATCTGTTAAAATGCTAGTTAAAAGTCCATGTACTGCTTGGTGGGGGGATTTGTGATGATCTGTTAGTGGCATGTTAGATATCTTTTCAAAACCTTGTACTACTGTTGGTGGAGGCTTTAAACTTGTTTTTTTTTCAGAAGTTGTTTCCAGAAATAGGCCTAAGCAAGATTTATAAATGATCAAAGTGATTGGCCTGTTCAAGTAATTAGTGAGCATGCCTATAATTTTTATCATTAGGCATGAATGCCTTGTGGGATGCCTTAATTGACAACTATGATTTACTTGGCTGTTTCTTAAGTTGATTTGTAGTCTTGATTTGTATTAGTAACTTTGCTGGAATTATTGTTGTCTTAACATCAATTCTAGCTCGGTCATACATGTCCACTCTTGGTAAACCTGAAGTTAGATTGAAATTAGGAAACGAGACTTAGGAGACACATTTACCTACTGTCTCGTTCATCGTGTCTACCCTCAATGCTTGCTTCCCTTTTATTATAGTAAAGCATGTTGTAATCTGCTCTACTTCTTACTTGTTCGCCTATTTGTTTAAGCATGAAATAATCTGATTGAGGGCTGTTGACCTTAAAATTGGTAGAAATATTGGTAGCCACTGGCTGGTGAAACAAGTGCTGTTTTAGTTTGGATGATTGTTGATGTGGTCGCAGGGTGTCTCAATATAATTATTAGAGTACTAGATACATGTTAATGCCCTAGTTCGGACCATCATATGAGTTCGGACTTGTTCGATTCAGCCTTGGAAGGCCATTTCGCTTTCAGGAAGGGGCCAGGACAACCATGTTCCGAGGCTTCATAGTCATCAATTTGGTCTGGTCTTTCTTATATTCGGTACTGATTTTCGCACATCAATGCATTACATAACTTAATTAGTAGCATCAACTTAATTTCCAACTTGGTGATGCTTCGATCCAACCGACCTGTTTGCTGCATTGTGAGATAGATACATGCACAAGTGTTGTACAGAAAGGAAAAGCTACATTTGCTGTGAAATCTACTCCATTATTTTCATCTAATGTGTTTCAGAAACCAAATACAGCTTTTGTTCATCACAAATCATATTTACATCAGGTATTTGACCAGCATCTTCTGATAATATACAAGTGGGATTAGGAAAACTTAGCTGTTCAGCTGCACTTTGATATTAACTGTGGGTTAACCGCTAACCGCGGATACCCGCGGTTCGCGGATGCGGATTTAAATTTCTATCCGCGATAGGTGTAACCGAAAACCTCAGATACAAAAAAAAACCGCAGTTTGCGGTTCGCGGATATGAGCCTACCGCGGATTATCCGTCCGATTGCCACCCCTTCTTTCTCTTGATGTTGTTGCGTCCTTGTTAATCTTCTGATCTGGATTGAATTGGGTCAAATTGGTGCTCTATGGCTTTCCTTTGAATGAAAACTTTCCCCCTACAATTGAGATATAGCAACTTTGAAATACTCGTTTGAGTTTGATAAACACCCTTGTTTAAGCATGAAATAATCTGATTGAAATACTTGTTTGATAAACACCTCCTAGCAGCACCTTTGAAATACTCATTTGAGTTTTCATTCACACTTTGTGTGCTCCATTGTAGGGGGAAAGTTCCCTGCTAGGAGGTGTTTATCACCTTACCCAGAGTAGAGGTGGTAATCCTCTACAACAGGCTGAAGGCCACCAAAAGGAATTCAGAGCAGTAGCTCACCGAATCAAAGAACTCGGCAGACAACGCTGCAGTTTGATTCAAAGGAAAGCCATAGAACACCAATTTGACCCAATTCAATCCAGATCAGAAGATCAACAAGGACACAACAACATCAAGAGAAAGATTCAGGTATTACTTAAATTATGATGCAATTTTGGTTTAGAAATGCTTTAAGCGAATCACTAAGAAGACTAATAGATCAACATGAAGTAATTGAAGGACATATACATGAATTAAACTTGCTAAATGAACTGTTCTTTAGAAATGAAGCCTCGAGCTTTGAGTACAGATTTAACATGAACATAAGAAGATATGAACTAGAAGGATTAATTAAGAAAAAAAAGAAAGTTTAGAGAAGAACTTAAAAAATACTTAGATATGAAAATAATATTATCATCAGCTTAAGAAAAATGACAGAAACAGATCAGATCTGTACCTATATTAACCAAATAGAAGAAAAAAGTTATTATTCTAAGGACATACTAATAGAAAGAAGTAAGATAAAAGAAATAGAAGAAAAAAGTAAGATCACGCTAAAAGAAGGACAAGATATAAAAGAAAAATCCCTAATTAAAAAACTCTTTAATAGGAAAAATATACTCTATGTAGGAAAATTCATCAGAGAAAAACCAATAGAGATTACTCAAGCTAAAGGAAAACTTATGCTACCACTAATAAGTTCAGAAGAAATTAGTAAGAGGATATCAGGAATGAAAAAAGAAGATCAGAAGAAAATAGGAACAATTCATATAGGAACAGTACAAATCATAGTAAAATCAACCTACTTAAAAGGAATAAACTCACCTATAAGGATAATAGTAATTGACGAAAGGATTAGACATATTCAGGATAAAATTATTGGAATCATAAAAGGAAACCTAGGATACACAACGGTAAAATTTGACGTAAGCCTACAATACGGAATCCCACTAATTACAAAAAACCTAGACCAATCTATAGGATTAATATTTGAATTCGACAGATAAGACCTAATGGAACAAGGAGATTACCCTTTTACAATAACATACGCAGTAAGCTACGGATTAAGTAACTCAGCACACAGCATAGACTTTAAGGATAAAAATCAAATTGAAATAGAAGAACTATTTAAAACCAGTACTCAATTAAGAACTAAACCAAGAAAAACACTAGAAGACCCAACCACATCAAGGAACCATTTTAAGAATCAGGAAACAAGGCTAATAGACATAGGACAATCACAGAGAATAGAGCCACAATCAGTACCAAGACCGATAATGGTCGATCAACCGATAGAACGAAAGGTCGAAGGCCAAATTCAAGAATTAAGGACAGTAATAAACGAAAGACTAGGATGACTACTGACGAAGAAAGTATCAGGCAGATTGCCAGAATACTTAAAACCATGGAATACAAACCAGAAAAAAGAGAAATTTATGACCAAATCATTATAAATGAAAGGAAAGAAGTTTTTATCGAAGAAATCGCAATAAGGAATTACAACGTATATCCAAATGTAAAGACTACTCTCATAAGAGAATATGAACAAACATACAACCTACTCGGTAATCTACGAAGAATATTTGAGAATGTCTGAACTACTTCAGATTATATCTGAGTATTTCCGCACTAAAGTACAAGAGCAAGAAGAAAGAATTGAAAAATATGAAAAATACAGTAAATATGACATAGGATACAGTCTATACCTAGATGAAATACACGAACATAGGACGCTCATAGAAGTACAATCACGACCCGAATATATATATATATATATATATATACATATTTTTTTAAAAAATTACACTACTATTAGTTTGGGTCAAAACTCAACTTTGGTTGTTAGGTGTTACTTAAAACACGAAGGCAACGCAGACCGCTCTTCGCAGAGGGCCACGGCTGCCTTTGAGACTTCACAGCCAGTCTCCTCCAAGTCTAAGGCATCTACCTATGTTTGGTGATGGAGGCAGCAATAAAGAAATACCAGCAGAAGTTTAGAAAGGTGAAAGACGAGATGATGGTTCGGTGGGAAGAGCTTCAATCTCGTTTACTGTCTCACTTCGCAAATGCCTCGTCAATCATCCAGAGATTACAGGTTTACTGTTAAGGGAAAAGAAAAAAAAAATTATTGTATCTGGTTGCTTTTTAGTCATTCCAGTTTTTGAAGAAGCGTTACCAGATGTCTTTTGTTTTTTTGTCCTTCCCTAGATCGTTCAGAATCCCAATTACCATGGCATTTTAAGTTCTGTGGAAGGTATTAAATCTGGTCTACTGCAAGAGCAGATGGATTCACTGCAGGGCATTTTGAGTTCAATGAGAAAGACCATGTAGATATTTATCATCTCAGTCTAATGATGTATCTGATAAGTAAAATTGTTTCTTGAAAAGCATTGAATGGTTGAAATTTAAGTCGAAAATGTTTCAGGGAAGAGTTCCATGGCTTGGTTTTGTCACTTAGAAAGGCCCATCGCGATGGTAAACAGCTTGGTAAAGGAGGCTCCACCCAGCTAAGCAAGAAGCAAATGCAGCAGAGGATAGGAGTGAAGCCATCTGTTTCAGATTGTTTGGAGGGTCTTTTGCTTCTATATGAAATGCATAGCTCCGAGTAATAGAATTATTCCATACTCCATTTTGCTGACTTGTGGTCTTTCTTCTCCCAATCACTCTAGTTTTGTGAGACTTTATGACTACTGTGAGTATGTACATTTTATGCATGTGAGCCGCTACTGACCAATATATTTCTTTGTTTTATGAACAGGTATCGCCTGAAATTGTCATTGGTTGCAGCACTTTCAGCTCTTGCCTTGAAACCAGAGTACGGAAAGGCTCTTTATGGTTAAACTCTATCAATCAGTAGAAATTGTAATATTGAATTTGGTGATGAAATTACCTTTCAACCTCCCATCTGCATTTGCTATCATGTTCTATTGCCTTATCAAAGGATAGTTTGACCAATTTCCAAGTGATCCTTCGACTGTTTGAAACCCCTCCCCTCTCACCGGTCTCCACAGGCCTGGCCGTATATATTTTCTGTTTCTTTACCCCAATAAGTTTTCACTCTATTTACTTTGATGATGAATTTATATACAGTCCACCAATTAGGTATTTTGATGACCGTATCTGGCTCTTGCTGCAGAGTGTACCTGCTCCATGATGGATGTTTGCATCTGTTGATGATTTGTTTAGATACATACTGACATGCTTTTTCGACATGAGCTACTTCTAACTTGGCAGAAATAAAATAGGGGTCATCAACAATGCAATCCTAACAACGGCTTCATTGCTAATGTTGCAGTACCAGTGATTTAGCTGCACTTTGGCAACTTTTGGTTGATCAGCCAAACATATGCAAAGATGAAGGTACTTGGTGACTAAGTTGGGCATGTACTGTCCTGAATATTTTGATCTCATTGTGATAACTTTTTCTGTGTCTCCGTTCTAAAAATTTTGTGGGGAATTCAAAATGAAATGTTTCATTACTGTATTATATGCAGTTCGCCTATAGGTTATGTACTTTTTTAATGGTGTCCATATGATCTTCTTGGTTAAATCATGGATTCTTTGTACAATCAAGTACTTTAAACACTAATGCCACCCTGATGTCTTTTCAATGAATTTTTCCCCGGTTTGTTCTTTCTACCTCCTCTATCAAGGACTAAATCCAGATATTAATAATACTCCATATATCCCTTCAGTTTCTTCTCTCTACTGTTTTCCTATATTTTTTTCTCTACCTATTGAATTAGTCATATCTAACTCTAGAAATTCTCTCCCAAAAGAACGCAAGAAGAAATAATTTTAAGAAAGTAAAGTGGCATATTGATGTCTTTACAATCAAGTCTTTGAATTCTGAATCAAAAGCTAGAGTATCTTGCCATTTTTGTTCTAAGGTTAATCACCTCAGCGCCTCATGACAAGCCTCATTTCCTGAATTTATTGTAATATTCTGCATCTATGTTACTTATATCGTAACAGTTCCCAAATCACAGGAAAAGGTCACTATAGCAAATAAGGATCCACATATGGAACTTTGCAACCTGGAGTGCTTTTATCTATTCAGGATGGATCAATTCATTACTTTCTTTTTTATTTTCATTGGTTTTTTCAGTACAGCGCATCTTCGATATCATATTTGCTGAGGAAATATGTTAAGGTTCTAGTGGTTTGCACAGACATTACTCCCATCTCTGCGACTTTGACAAAACATAGCCAATTGATTTACAAAGTTGTTCAAGCAGAGGAGTCCGAGTCCCCTGCTCACAGGTGAAGGTGTAGAGAGATCATGTTTGTATCACACTCTATGGCAAGTAATCTGAAAGCTCCAAACTTTGTGTACCTTTTTCTGGTTGCTGTAATTAGGAAGCAAGATGAGGCTCACAAAATCCTTTTATGTTAACCTTGTCTGTTCCTTGAAGAGAAAACATCTGTGCATCCATTTCGGCATGGAAGGAAAAACAGTGTACAGAGTTAGAGTTTCAAATGATTTGATGCGAAGAGCTTGGGTGAAGGTGAAATTGGATTATTGTTTACATGTTCCTAAATTAAATAAACCATCAGGAAATTATGTACAAATGTACAATATGGTGTTAGAGAGAGCCAGAGATAGAACCTTGGAACGGGAAAAACATTTTTGATGCTTGAAACCAGGACTTAAGCCATTGATGGCTTAACTCTTAAGCCCACCAAAATGGGCTTAGTTGAACGTGAAAAGGTGAATGGTAGAAACTAGAAAGTATGGGTTTTGATAATGGAGTATAACCCAATTTCAAAATAAAATGTTTGGTGAGTCCAAATTTATGATGAGATGAGAAATGAAAGATCAAATTTGATTTTTCTAAATAAAAAAAAAAGTTTGTTTAAAATGAAACATCACTACTAATTTAAAACAATTCAAAAAATAAAACTACAATTATTATAGGATGGATAGAAAAGAAAACAATTGGTTCTAATAGCCTACTACTACTGCAAAAAATATAAGTGATAAAGATAACAGGAAATCTTCTGGTTGAAGAGAAAGAGACTTCTAATTTGACTTTATGAGCAATGGGCACCATTCTACCAATGAATCACCTACAATGTTCTTAAATTGTATGCTATGCTGTCAAGTGAACAACTTAAAATGCTGTCACAGACTAGCAATATTTTGAACTCTTTTGCACCAAAGTATAGTCTCTTTATCTTCCGCACCTGGAAACATCTAACTAGTAAGTACGGCTGCTACTAGGGGTGTAAATGAGTATGACCTTCAAAGGGTAGTTCGAGCTCGAGCTCGAGTTTGAGTTTATCGAGTCGATACCTATCGAGTTCGAGTATGAAATGAAGTTCGATAAGTTAACGAGTCGAGTTCGAGCTCAACGATACTCGGCCCTATCGAGTATTGATACTTATCGATACTTAATGATACTTATCAAACCTCTTGAATTTTTTTACTATATTATAATTTATGTTTGGTATAGTAGTATTTTATTAATAGTTATATAATGGTGATTAGTATATCAATTTGACTATTTAAGTTGTATAAACTTTGATAGAATATTGTATTTTTTTATTATTTGTTAATTATAGTGTACTCTGTTTATAAAGTTTTAAAACCGGTCTATCGAGCTATTCAAGCCGAGTTCGAGCTTACTTCGAGCCGAACTCGAGCCTAACATATTGGGCTCGGGCAATTCGAGCTCGAGCTTCATTTACACCCCTAGCTGCTCTGAAGAAGTACCATCAATATATTCAGTACTAAGTAGTGAAATAAGAACTTTAGAAAATTGTAAAATAGATAACACTTACTATTGGAGAGATACGGGTGATGTTTGCTAAATTGACATGTACGACTGTACAAGAAATCAAAACCCATCAAGCCAATTTGTAGAATATCTTTGTTACTGCTGCTGTGGGATGTTTCAGAAGGGCTTCTTTCTGTTCCATTTACTATATATAAGGACAATGTTAAGGTTTTATAGGTAACTCCCTCCCCCTGTAGGCCCTCGAGGATAGGCAAACGTTTGCTATGAAATTTTAAACATCTGATATCTCGTTTTTCACATCTAATGCAGAAGAGTATGGAAGTTGGCATTACTGCGTGTTATATAGGTGCTACTGTTTAAATTTGACTAGGCGAGTGCAGAATATAAAGAGAGCTTAACACGAGCTAAAGCTAAGCTTCTATTCAGTTCTTGAATATCCTCCTCTAGTACTTTGTCATTCTCCTGACGCCCTCTCTGTATCTCTGCTTCTAGAGCTGCAATGGGTACTAAATTAGTAAATCTACCTTGCATGAAATCTAGTACTAGTCACGAGTGTGTGCGCAGGCAGGCACGAACTGTGAGTATGCATGTGGTGGCAAGTTGATGTTAACCAGGATGGAGTGGAATGATAAGCATTCCTTATTCAGCGGGAAACAGTGCAGCAATGTAGCTTTATTACAAAGCAAGCTCATACTATGTTTGCTACGAAATCGTTCACCCTTTCTCTCATGCCCTTACCCAGCTCAAAGAAAATCGCGGTTTCTTGCATTTTACATGATGGAACTGAAATCCACTGGCACTAGCAGCAGAATAGAATACATGGGATTGGCTTACAAGCAGCTTAAAGCATCAAGTCATAACAGTCATAGCTTGATACCAGGTGCTTGCGACATGCAGTATGAGAACGCATTTTAAATGATGAATTTTACTCGTAACAAGTCATCATTACCTAACTTTTATTTACTCTCTATAACATATAAGCGGCCAAGGCCCGTTAAATTTTACTTTCACAAGCAAGTGTCTTACATATCACTTTTGGGACACCAACCCAATTACTCATGTCTGGACCTATAAATAAGTACTCAAGTAACGACCTGGCATACAGATCATACCATGACAGTATCTCAGAGCATACAAGAAGTCTTAGTGATTTAAAGCGCACACAATTGCAAAAACATGATTCAACTTCCGCACTGTCCAGTCGAGACTGTCCTTTACCTCAGCGAGAAAGCACGATGACAATGAAAGGGTAAGGTACTCCATTGTTCTGATTTCTAAGAAAAAATCTTTATTTTCAACCCTCCTCACAAGGTATCTCGACAAACCATGGTAGTATTAAGCTCATTAGGAGCAGCCAACGTTGAAAATCATTGGAAATAGAAAGCAACAAGAAGAGAGCAGAGGAAGGACCAAGACGAAGCATTAGCCCGTGAGGGCAAAGTTCAGAGCACTGTGCACATCAACCCCAATTTGGGCTTCAGCTTTTTCCAGGTCGGTCGCTGCTGAATTGAGCTTCTGGTTGAACTCTGCAAGTCCCTTCTGGACCAAGGCAGGGTCAATGCGGTCCAAGGGCACAGCCTCAACAGCCACAATATCGGCAACTGAGTTGGCATGGATGAAAGCAAAACCACTGCTCACAAAATACTTCGTAGTGTCATTTCCTTCATGAACAGATAGTATCCCAGGTTTCAGTTCTGCAATTGTTGGCACATGACCAGGCAAAACACCCATCTGTCCTGTAGTTGCTGGAACTATTACCATGTCAACCTGCATGAGATGAATGTTAAGCCAGTCGGATTTTATTGGAATGTTTTACAACGAAGATAAAGGAAGTGCTTGCCAACGATCAACATATGCAATTAGTTGTAGATTTGTTCTATCAACTGTCAAGACCACGAAAACTATTTCATAAGACTCCATAACAGCACAGGGAAGAAGTGTACTAGAACATAGTCATCAAAGGGATACAGTAGAAAAATATAAAATCTCAATATAAAATGTTACTACCAATTTCTTTGGTTTTAATAGTTCAGGCTCAGTATCAGCTGACAATAAAGATACAGTGATGTAAAGAATCAATAGCTTTTTTTAGAGAAAATAAGGGGATGGAAAATGATTAAAAGGTAAATTAAAACAAAGTACACAATCCACCAGCGTAATCTGAACAATAAAAGACTACAAGATAAACAGAAAGGAGGTACAGACAGAGAGTTCGTGTCTTCACTTGAATTACATTCACTAATTTTTCATTTCTTCTACTCTGTTTGCGCTTTTGAAGTACAAAATCTGAAACATGCAAGCAAAAACTTAATGTCTGAATATCTGATAATTATATCAATGTGAAGCAAAGGTCATAGAAAAGTACAGAAAAAAGCTCGTTTTCAAGTCAGGATATTTGAAAAAGGCTAGATACACAGAGAAGACTACATAAACCAGCAATACATTTGACTAATGCAAACATCATACTGTTAGGCTCTCTGTACACAAGATCAAGTATGTCATGATTAGGCTATCTCTTGCTGTGGCCCCTTAACACGAATACTTAAGCAGTCTGTGTTCTTAACAAATAGCTTACTGTAATTTGTTATCACTATAACTTATTTGGACAATACTTGATGCAGTTTGAATAATAATGATTATAATTGCACAACTTAGTTAAAATAATTGCATTAAAAATTTTGTTTCCCAATTTCAACAAGTGCAACATATATGAAGCAGTGGACACATGCTTGTACAAATAAGTGATTCCCTCACAACATCAAAAGCTTTCGCAAGCAGTCTAATGTCAGCAAGATAAACAACACATTCCTTGCAACATAGTAAGTTGAAGAAATCGGTTAAAAAGCATGGAACGACCATATTGAAGGTTGATTCAGGATGCAAAATTGTGGACATTCAAAATGCATAGCATATAACTAAGACATCCTTCATTAATGTTCTGATTGATTTCACCAAACAGCACCATAGAATAGATATAAAATTCTCAAGAACATTTAACTGGATGGCCTATAGAAAATAGTGAGAAACACAGAAGCACCAATTCAATTGAATACCACAACCTTATAGTTAAAGCCCAAGCCGCAGATGACACAGACCATATGCTTTTTTTCACAGTAAAATAAGGTGATGTCTCAACCTTGCACAAAAATCAGCCAGAATCATAGGAATAATATGATCCTCGTGAATAAGGTTGAGAGATTGATATAGGGAGCTGCATTCATCTCTATGGAATGAGGTTTTAGCCAAAGAGCCAAACTCCAGCCCCATTTTTCATGGAAAAGATAGTTTTATCAGATATATTGCTTAATATAACTCACTGTTAGCGATACAATTTAAGCATTACGTATGTACGAAAACATTTTGTATTGTTCCTTGACTTGCAAGTGGATCAAATAAACCTAAACATTATTTGAGGTAAAATTCTGCACAGTACCCTCAAATGGGAACTACCAGAAAAACAGCAAGCTTTAAAGGAGCCTCGCAGCTCCAAGAAAGTATGTTCTTGTTCCAAACAAGGCATACAAACAATATTGAGAATTTAATTCAGAGACAAGATGGTTTCAAGATCCCACAAATCCATTTTTCTTCCGAAAGCAAGGTCCTAGATGTTTCTGATAATTACTGATCGGCGTCAATCACATATCTATTCTAAATGAATAGATAACCATACCAATGTACATGACAAAGCGAAGCAAGCATCAACTGGCTAATTAAAAATCAGACAGATCAGGACCAGAAAATACCTAGATCAGGTGTGACAAACAAAGAATCTGGAGCGAAAACCTAGGCAATTTACCTCCTTTTTGTTGAGCTCAGAAGAGTAGGGAAGGACGAAGTTAACGGTGAGCTTTGACGGCATGGCGGAGGGGGTAGGGGGGCGAGGAGTCATGAAAGAAGACGGAGTCTTGGGCGGTTCTATGTTGGGTATCATCTGCTTCCACTTATCCACGAACGCCGAGTCCTGAGTCACCGCCGCCGGGATCTCCGACGAGAAAGCACGTGAACCAGAAGCGGCGGTGCGTGCCGAGAGGCGCAAGGCTTGCCGGAACATGGCGCTACTTTAGGTTTGAGTCAGATGGAAACTGTGTATCTTCCGAGGAGAGGAGATCAGCGAAAATGACTCCTGTTGAATCTGAAAAAAGGGTTATGTAATAGTACGGAGGCGTAGGGGAAGGGAAGGGAAGGGATCAAGGGAAGGGAAGGGAAAGAAGGCGAATGATATTTTGGGTAAAAGTGTTCATATTTATAAAGGTTGGGGAATAATTCGTATTTTGTCAAACATATCGGAAGATAATGAAATTTCGGGTAAATTTGTATCTTTTTATAAAGGTGGGGGGCAGAATTTGCATTTTTCGTAACTAAAAACGAAGCCTTCTTCACTGATGTATCACAGGCAGGATTTGATGAATTTTTTTTGTTGGTAAGAGTGTTGTTTAACGTCCAATATTATTTGATACTGTATGTTGAAATTCTGGAAAAGAAATTAACTGTTTATTCCCTAAATTGTTAAGCACATGATCGAAACCTTCTGTTCTAAGAGTAATTATTTAAACATCAACTTGAAGAGATGGAGTTTTCGACTGCCAAGTACATTCCTTTCTATTCTTGTTTGGGGAAAAATGTTTCGGTCAGTAAACCATGTGGGACAAAATGGTGCTGACCAGATGGAAACTGAGTGACGCTTCTGTTGAATCTGGAATTTTTTCGGGTAAAATCGTAAGTTTGTATAAAGATTGGGGAAGAATCCGCATTTTCGCAAAAGAAAAAATCCGAGAGCCTTGAACTTTAATATCAGAGCCAGGTTTCGATCCTGGGACCTGTGGGTTATGGGCCCACCACGCTTCCGCTGCGCCACTCTGATTTGTTGTTGCCTCTGTGTTTCAAATGTATATGTACTATTGTCGTCTCGTCCATCGCTGATTCTCTTCAACCTAATAGAGCCAATGTTTTCTCTTTTACTCATGGAAACGTACTCAGTAAAATTGTTTTAACAGGAACAAAAACTACAGGATCAAATTTATTAATAAGAGGGCATTACTAATCATACAATCTAGCTTTCTTTTAGCAGAAACCTAACCCCGAGATCATTTGTCCCTTCATTTGCTATGGTTGTCCTTCATCTCATCTATAATTTTTTTTCTTTAGTTATACATAGCATATACATGAAATAAATCGACGTTTGTATTACAAACTATAATATTAGTACTTGAAAAAGAACAACTTAAATTATTTTTTTAAAATTAATAATACCCGTCCCGAATGTGGGGTTACAAGGTAGTTCTTTTAATATCTTATCACACATAAGTTATTACTCTCATTCAACAAAAATAAATTTAATGGTAGGATCACTAGCTCAACCGGTTCAATCGATTGAAACGTGCCACTACCTTAACGGCTGAAAGCATTAAAACCAGTGTCAAACCTCTTTCTCAAACAAAGAGACAAGCTTCTCGTGGTAGCAACTTGGCTTCAATATGTGTTCCTTGGTGCTCATGTCTGAGAACATGTTGAGCCTCACCTTGTAAGAAAGATTCATCTTGATGGTCTTGTGGACCCACTGCGCATTGTACTTGAACGTGTTGAACCACTTTGCTTCTCTTCCAAGTTCCTCAAAAGCTTGTAATGGCTCATCCACTTCTCATACAGCCTCCGTAGGCTGTCCTCTGACTCCCCGTCTCACGGAACTTGAAATGTTGCACCGATGCCGCTACAACAAACGTCAAAAGCAGAGAAAATACAAGAAACTTCCTCATTTTTTTGAGTGTAATTGATTGAAATTGTACGAAGATGAAGAAATGAGTGCGCATGCAATGGTGGGTTTATATATATAGCTAGGTTAATAACTTAATGGAGACTAGCATGTAACAAATTTTGGTCTTGGTACCGTAGGCCTTGCTGTAAGGATGTCGCCTGTTACTTTCTGCTAAGGATCTTGTAGCTAGACGCACAGCTTAACTCAGACTATTTGATCATTGCATTGCTGCAACTAATTTGTTAGGTTGCACAAGGCGTCAGACTGAGAGGTGCTTCTCGAATACTTGGTGTTGACACTAACCTTAAAAAATGTGAAATAATAAGTAACTACTTGTTTTATGATTAGGCATATGATTTTGGGTCGTTGTAATATTGCTGCAGGACTAATATTGTGATCTGGTTGCAGCAAAAGCTTAGTGGGCTCGGTCTAAATTATCATTAGTCTAAAATTTCATTACTTCCTCTGTTCCAATTTAATTGTTACGTTTTTTTATATATAGGGGGTTGGGGATATCGCAGGCTCGAACTCGAGACCTCTACATGTGTGACCATTAGACCAAGTACTTAGGATTAATTGTTACGTTTCTTTTTCGACATCTAATCTATGAATTTTTTCCTTCAATATTTTGTTATACAATGTCAAATAATTTATATACAAAAGGTAAATCAAATATCTAGTTTCTAATTTTTTTTAAAAAAATTAATAAATTCTTCTTAATTAAAAATCAAGTCAAACGAAATATCAAAAGTCAAACGTCTCAATTAAAAAAGGACGGATGTAGTATTTTTTATTATTGTAATATAATTTAGAAAATTTCAAAACGAGTCTATCAAGTTATTTGAGCCAAGCTCGAGCTCAACATATTGAGCTCTAGGAATTCGAAATCGAGCTTATTTTACTAGTTTATAAAAGTCTGAGACAATTCTGTAAATATTTTAAGGGTAAAGTCTACTTTTAGTCCCTTAGCTTTCCGGTTTGTCTACTCAGTCCCATTTTAAGAATTCGTGTCATCCAAGTCCCGTAGCTTTGGTTATTGTATCATTTGTGGTCCTTCCGTTAGTTTGACCGCTAAGTTGACCGTTAGTTTATAGGAAATGATGAAAATACCCTTAATTCATTTACAACATTGTCTATAATTTTATTACAATTTGCATTTTTATCCCAAAAACCTCAACTCTCCAAAAAACTCACTTCCTTTTCCTCTCTCTAAAGAGATGGGCAGCGAGTGCCCGGTTTGTCTGTCGGCGTTCGCGGAGGGCGAAGACATCCGGCAGCTGAGCTTATGCAAGCACTGCCCACGCCACCGCATCGACATGTGGCTCGCAACCACTCCAACCGTCCGATCTGCCGGGCGGATGTTCCGGTGAAACGCCCAATAATCCGGCGGGGGCGAGGATCATGATCTGCAATGGGGATCGCCAGATGCGTCTAATTTGGTCTGAATCGGACCTGAAATTGAAACAAACAGCTTCTTCTCTTTTGTTTTGTTGTTTCTCCCCGATTAACGATAATTTGGTCCGAATCGGACCTCTAATTCATTGTGCGAAAGATCGAGCGAGACCAATCCACGAAGCTTCCCGAAAACCTCGTGCAAGATCCTCAATCGCCTCTCGGAGAGATCGATTCTCTCCACGACCTTAGTTTCAGCGTCTTTCAAGATCTTGACAACTTCCTCATTCATTTCGGGGTCCGAAGCACCAAATCTCCGGTGACGGATCCGTATACCCGACGCAACATCTCCTCCGCATCACTCAACTGGTTTTCATACTCCGCATGCATTTTCTCCAATCTGATTAACGCCTCGAACAACTCCACCTGATCCGGAGACACCGCATCGGAAATCTTGCATTCCGCGGCGGCGAGAGCGGCAGGGTCCGGCCGCGGGCCGAGGGAGCGGAGTAGGAACAGGCAGAGAGCGACGGCGGTCGGGACGGAGTGCGAAAGAGAGTCAACGAGTCTTTGGATCGGCGAGGCGAGGGAACCGGTTGTATAGATTTTGGAGGGTTTGTGGAGGGTGGGGATGAAGGTTTGGCTGAGATGCGGAGAGGACGTAGGAGAGGATCGGAAACTTGGAAAGAGTAGAATTAGGGGTTTGTTAATATTTTATAGAAATTAGGGGTTTGTTGAAAATTAAGAAAAGGGTAATTTGGTAAATTAATTAAATTAACGGTCAACTTAGCGGTCAAACTAACGGAAGGACCACAAATGATACAATAACCAAAGCTACGGGACTTGGATGATACGAATTCTTAAAATGGGACCTGAGTAGGACAAACCGGAAAGCTAAGGGACTAAAAGTAGACTTTACCCAATATTTTAATAAAATAGATGTATCTCATACGATTCTTAAATGTCCGAATTACTATAGTTTAAATGAATTTTGGCTAAAATAGAAAGTTGATAAGTTAATAAGTGGGAGTAAAGTAGAAAAGTAATTGGCTCTTTTCATGTATAGCCCCTGACGTGCTGCTTGGCAAATTTGATAGAATGAAAACTCGGAGGTACCTTTGGACTAGGTATGGCAACAGTTCGGATAATCCGCGGTTGGGATAAAACCGCTAACCGCATTTCACGATTTTTTCTATTCGCGGATTGCGGTTTTGTCTACGCGTTAGGTTCGACACCATAATCGCTAATCATGATATCCACAGTTAGCAGTTATATCCGCGGTTATTAACTCAATCCATTATAAATACCTAAATATCAATAATTTTATCAAAATATACATAATAACATCCGAATAAGTCCATGAAAATAACAGAAACAACATTTTGAAAGAAAAGAATCTTTTGCCACAACCATGAGCAAACGTTTTTTAAAACAATAGTACAGATAACCATGAGCAAATTTCTTTGAAGAATACGCGTCTTGTGTAAAATGAATAGATACGATTAGTTTTGTTTAGATTGGGGTTTAAGCAATTTAAAGATGATTGGATTGGGTTGGTTGTTTGAAGAATTGGGCTGTAAGGGTTAGATTATAACCAGATTAACAAAATGTAGGCGTAATTAATAATTTGTATATTCTAACGGTTAATGGATATCCCCTATCCATTATCCGCAACCGCTAACCTCGCGGTTATAAAAAAACCGCAATCGTAAAATCGCGGATAAAAATCACGGATAAAACCGTAAAAACAGTAGTTATCCGCGATTTGCGATTTTAATCCGCCCCAATACCATCCCTACAAATAAGGGTCTTGACTGAGTGAATCGGTTAACACTATCACTTTTCTAACTATTTGGTGACCTAAACATAAAGTTTTCAAAATATATGTTTAAGATTGTGCAAATAAGTTACTTTGGATATTTGGTTATAATTAATCCTCAAATTCATCCTCACCGTCCACATCAAGATCCCAAACGGCGTTGCCATCTTCTACTCCTCCGCCATGTCGATCTTCTGCGATGGCAGCTCTGATCCACCCAGGTCAAGGCCAGATCTCAGCCGACCTAGTCCAGCCAGTTCCTCCGCCTCCCGGTGAAGCTCGGCGAGCTCGAAGTGGCGCAGCTCGAAGGACGAGTCTTTGCCGACGTGAGGAAATAGAGATTGACGCTTGTTGTTGGCGAAGCTGGCAGCGAAGGCGCCAATCAAGATGGTCTTCTAGAGCCTCTTAACCCAACGCCTGATTCTATGGCGGAGAGCTTGGTGATGAAATTGATTTGCTGGATATCTAAATATGAAAATAAGAAAAGAGGAATAAATATTATAGTAATTTTTTTTCTTTACACAACAAAGTATATGATTGTGATTGTTTTAGGGTAAATTTGAAAAGTATTAAAAGTTAGGTGGTTGAATAAGTAATTTTATTTCTTTTTTGTTGTTAGTCAACTAACAAATATTTGGTCAAGGCCCTTATCTGCCCGAACTCAATAGTTGAGGGTAGCATTCCGCACGTTGTTTTGTCCAGGCTCCCTTTTGCCCGAGTCACCATAATTTGAGGTAGCAATGTGCATTTAAGCGTAGTAATTAGGCTTATTTGTTTCAAATTTAAATGAATTAGGAGTCGTTAAATGAAATTTGGTAAAATTAGAAAGTTGACAAGTTAATAAGTGGGAGTAGGGGTGTAAATGGGCCGGACCGAGCTCGAGCTTAGTTATCGGTACTACTTGAGCTCAATGAACAAACACCTGTACTAATATCCATCTCACTCAAACCATAAAAAATGGAGTATGTAAACAATACACGATCTCATCATCTCATCATCAGGATATCGGAGATTAATAGCTTCGCGAATCTTAATTTGAGTCGTCGCCGCCAGTGGTTCTCGTGAAAGGATTAAGCAATCGACATGCTTCTTGCTCAACATCGGTACTCTGACCGTGGCTGGATTGCAAGCATAGATCGAAATCAGCATTTTGAATTTCTAGGGAATACGCCAGGAGACATATTATGAACCTTGTGATCATCGAAATCGGCATATGTGACCTGTATAACTAGACATCCAACGAGGTAAGAACATACCGGCCGGCCTAGGGTTTGGGTCAGTGGCAAATCCAGGATTCAAATCTTAGGTGAGCGGAAAAGGAAAAAAACTCAATAATAGATTTGATAAGCTAAAATACAATTTTTACATAGTATTCATCAAAAATTCGATCCAGATAGATATGAAATTTGTAAAACAAAATACCATATATGCACTATCTGAATTGAACTTTACGATCTCCAATAGACTCAAAATGATCAAAAATACGTTTAGAGTTGCGCAGATTGGCAAAACATATACCTTTTCTCCACAAAAGATAGCCCCTTCATTATGAAAAGATTTTTGCTATCCTCACACATTTTACTTCAAGTCAAAAAGGTAAATAATAACAGCTTTTAATGATTACACAAATACCATCATATATTTTGTCAAGCTCTACAAACCGATAAGAGTTTTCTTTGAGGATCAACCATTAAGCACTAATGAGTATAGATTAAACATCAGACATGATTTAAAGACTCTTGTAGAGAATTTACACTTTTATGATCACATTTGGGGGGCAAATAAGATCATTCACTCATGTAATTGTGTTTGGGGCCAAAAGAATCAAGGATCGGAAATGATAATGCTTTTGATGTTAAAGATAAGGTAAGCTTACATGGAAGGTATTCATGAGGTAAGCTTGAGAAAAAGTTCTTGCATCTGCCATGCATCATTGTTTTTAATTGAAGATCTCCATCATTGGTTTTACTTGAATATCACTATGATTTTACGAAGGTATCAAACATTTTCAAAGTCATGCATCATGACCATCATGTATCATGCACGTTGTCATCATCCATTTTCAAACACAGGCTTTCAAGGAACACGTCAAGCAAGGACTTGAATGTGCACTATTCAAGTGTCTCTTTTGGGATCAAGATCAACCAGCACCCAGTTCATCCAGAAAGTTAAAGGAAGTTCCTTAACCCCTTTCGGGAAAGAAGGATTTCTCTCATAAAAGGACTAGAAAGTCATTCCCAAAGTTAGCCATGATTTTCACCAAGACAAGTAAGGAGGACTCCTTAGCTTCATCAAAAGTCAGATCAAAAGTCAGGTAAGAGGTTCTTACTATTCTCTCACATTTCATAAGACAGGTCTAAGTTTTCACAACGAAAGGTAAAAGTTCCTTAACCTATTCATAGAGAGAAAGGTTTATCTTCCAATGTAGGAAGTTTAGTGATTTTGCCAAACTTCCTTACATTCTCATAAATTCGGTCATTTTTTGGGATTTCTCATGGTAAGAAAGTTCTTCCATCGACTCATTTCAAAGTCAATCCAGAGTTTTGATTAAAAGATATGAAAGGTTCTTTTAGCTCAGCCCAGAGAGAAAGGTTTTTCTCCCAAAATGGTAAGAAAGTTCTTATCATTCTTCAAATTTCAAAATCAATCAAGAGCTCTCACTCAAAAGACAGTCAAGGTTCATTTGCTTAAGAATGGAGAGAAAGGTTTCTCTACTATATGATGATAAGAAAGTTCTTATCTTTTCATAATATGAACCAAGAATTTCTTTTTTCACTAGAAAGCGAGGAAGGTTCCTTTGCCTTGTCCTGAAGAGAAAGGTTTCTCTTCCCAAATGGTATGAAAGTTCTTATCTTTCTTCATATTTCAGAAACACTTCAAATTTCCATTTAGAAAGACAAGGAAGGTTCTTTTTGCCACCGCCTAGAAAGAAAGGTTTCACTCTCGATGGTAAGAAAGTTCTTACCATTCTCCTCATTTGAAATTATCAATCAAGTTTTCCAAGGAAAGTTCCTTAGTTATTTTTCCATAAGGGAAAGGTTTCCCTCTCATTGCAGTAAGAAAGTTCTTACCATTCCCTACATTTCAAAAAGGTTTTCAATCTCGTACACTATTGAGGTAAGGTTCCGCTATTCAACTTAAGGGGAAGGTTTCCGCTATTCAACTCAAGGGGAAGGTTCCCGTCAAGGGAAGTAAGGAAAGTTCCTTCACTCAAAAAAGGTAAAAAAAAAAAAAGGTTTATTCCTTTCGCAAATAATGAGAATGTTCTTATTATTCATCAGACAAAATTGAGGATCACCTCAAAACTGAACCGAAAAAGGCGCGCAAAAAATGTCACAAAAATCTGCACTGTTCCTCCGCCCCAAGCTTCAACTCCAATACCTCAAATCCCCAAAACCAGCCTCTCCTCTGCCGAAAACCACTGCCCCAGGTCCGCCCGTCGCGAGCAACCCTCCGGTGCGCTCCTTTTCGCAGGAAAACTCCGAAAAAGAGAGGAATCATCTTCGACCCGCTGCTCGACCCGATTCAATCGAGCCACTCAGGTCGCCGTTTTGCTCCCACTGCTGCCATTCAAATCAACATTCTCCCCTGGTCCGTTGCCCGACGTTTTCGCCGCCTGAAAAGCTTGATCCAGCCACTGGCCAGAGCAAGTCGCTGCTGCCAGTTGAAACTTGTTCCTCTGTTCGTGCGTGTTGGGACCTGCAGCTTCTATTAAGGTGATATTTTTTTTTCTTTTATTTAATGAGTCAATTACTAAAAGGCTTATTCTTTTTACATGTGTGGTTCACAAATGATATTAACATGATAGTTATTTGTGTCCAAATGATCATGTTCTTTTCCTTTATTTCTCTTTTTGTGTGTCTTATTCATTCCTCTATTTTTTGTGGTTTGTTTTCTCTCATCTAATTACGTTTTAATTTGTCCGTGAGTTAATGATCTTTTTTTTTGTTTATCTGTATCTTTATTGATATTTGTCTGACTTTTTTTAAATTTTTTTTCATCTAATAAAAAAAACACATCAAACAAAGACATAACATAAATCCCATGGTACCAATTTTTGGGCATTCGAAAATTTATATTTTTGTTTGTAATTAACTAACGGACCAAAACATCTTGTAGATTAGTTTTAGGTTTCTAATCGACCTAGGTAAAAAGATTGGTGACAACCCCTGTCGAAAATCTTGTCGCTCCAAGTACGTTGGAAGGTGGATCAATTTGTTTCAATTCTAAAACTCGATTCGCATGATTTGCTTTCATTTTCGTTTCCAATTTATTTCGAGTATTTTGGATGAAGTTTGATTGGATCTTGTGGGATAATAAGTCGCTACCCATTTTTCCATTTATTTCAAATATTTTGGATGAAGTTTTCATTATAAAACCCTGGTGAAGAGACAATTCATTGATGCCAGCGAGAGGGAGAGGGACGAGCGACACGAGCGAAAGGGACCTAGGTCGACGCATGTGACCTGGAGGTAAAGGGATGAAATCAGAGGCAACATCGGCGGCCCTCTATTCTTCAAAAAACACGACATATGTTTCCTCTTTCCCAATTCTCCATCAGTCCATGCTTCCCTCTAAATAAGCGTGATGTGGGATCTCCTAAGTGAACTCTCAAGGTATTGGCTCTGCACTACCTCAATAATATATTTTGCATTTACTTGCAAATTTGTGGTGTTTCACAATTCTATGTGGTATAGAAGTTTCTATGTTACATTGTCCGCCTATTTATTTGCCAATATGGAGGAGAAAAATGGACAAAAAATGTAAATCGATTATGGAACAAAACAGACAATTGAGAAGGTGCGGTCAGTCGATAAAGAATCGGCTAAACGGTAAGGTCCCTAATAATTATGGTTTAGCTTATTGATGCATTATCTTTTTTAAAATACGTCGTATGACAAAGAAAGGACAGGAGAAGACATATTCCAGAGAGTCGGTCGATCAAGTTATCGGTAGTGATACACAAATTGATGAACATGGAAAAATAAGGTAATTGGTGTTAGTATCGTTTTTTGTAAGGTAATTGGTGTTAGTATCGTTTTTTGTATACAAACTGTATATAAATGTATGATATTTAAAATGATTGATATTGTTCTTATCTTAAATCCGACAGTCTAGAGCACTCAATCGTGGATCTTAAAGAGTAATTGTTAGATGGTGAAGCAAATTTCATTATTGTACGTTGGTGACAATTATGTTTGTTTTTATATTATTAGACGATCTCCGAAATCATTATCTGAACGATATATTTGTGTTCATCTTCCTAGCTTGATAACCAAAAGAATCTGGATCAAAAGAAAAATACATTTTTGTTAATGTTGTTACGGGATATTTAGTATGGATAATTGTACCCGTGACATTGTCATTGTCGGGTATGTACACTAGTTTTATTCTATTAACGCATTTGAAATTTATTTTATGAGAAGACTGCAATTTCAGACCATCCAATTGTGAATCTTAGAGATTGAGTGGGATATCATTAATCACATATTTCGTCGGTTTGTATTGAGGCATTTCTGTATTATTCTATATACTTTCATCCTTTATTATACTTTATATTCGTTTATATTAACATGTTTGGTAATTAATAATTCATTGAAATCGTGGCGTGGTCAGGTTAGGGATGAGATTAGAGTTCGGGCTATTTTGTTTACATTATCATGTTTGGTAATTAATAATGTACTTTCATCAGTTTTTGTACCTCACATTTAGATTATTTTGATAATAAACGAAGTAACACCGAATATATCGTCTTTAATTTATATTCCGAATATATAAAATCTATGTCAAAATTCAAATAATAAATTTAACCTAAAATTTATAAATACGAACTAATTTTTCATAAATTTATTACACCGAATTATATTATTATATAATACATTAAGAATTTTGATAATTATTAATTTATTGAACAAAGTCGGTTATTCAAACTGGTTTAATATTGAAACCCAAAAATGAAGAGAATGGAATAGGCCATTGAAATGTTTTTTGTTTTTTTTCATTCTACAGCTGTTATGTTATGTTAGTAGAAAAGAAGATTCCGAAGTCTGTCTGGTCTCTGGAATCTACACGACCTAATAAGTGGGTGTTCATTTACCACATATGTGAATAAACACACACCATGAAAATGTCAAATTTATCCTCATGATAAATCTCTATGAAGGGTGTTTTAGTCTTTTAGTTTGTTAGGTTGGTTAGTTGAGTTAGTTAATTAATAGTACATTTAGGTATGTGTTTCTCCACATATGTGGTAAA
The DNA here is from genome assembly GCA_024586325.1 of Stellera chamaejasme. Classification (NCBI taxonomy): domain Eukaryota; kingdom Viridiplantae; phylum Streptophyta; class Magnoliopsida; order Malvales; family Thymelaeaceae; genus Stellera; species Stellera chamaejasme. Next base: position 1,264,404 of record CM044982.1, on the reverse strand, counting down.
TAAACGGACTCTCCTAATAATAATGTAAAGTAAACGCAGCTAATACTACTACTACTACTTTACAAAAAACCAACCAAAACTGCGCTACTTGTATTCAATGCCATGCTTTTGTACATTTTTTCTTTTTTACAAAAGAGGAAAACAGCAGCAGCATCTCATGATCTCATCCCATCTCATCTCATCAAGAAGTAGGCTCGTGAGCCCAAAAGGCATCAGGGTCCGGACAGAAGAGAGAAAAGTCCTTGACTTCAAGATTGGCGACATGCCAGTCCACCAACCGAGCCTGTAATGACTTGAATACCACCAACACTGTAGGCAAAACCCACCACTTCTCATCCTCCCTGTTCAAAAAACAATACTGAAAATGAAACTACTCTTCTGAAAAGAAAATAATAGGAAGGAACTCAGCTTGCTTGCTCGTGATAGTAGTAGATAACAACTTAAGTTTGGTTCCTTAATCTTCAAATGTAAAGTAGACATTTTGCGTTGCAGTACCACAATTTTGGAGCATGTTCAAAGTTCTCACTCACCTTCTAGCATTCCAAACACCGGAGCTTTCAGGTCGTCGGAATGTGGCAAAGCCATAACGAATAATGCCAGAAGCAAAGGCCACAGCCTGCAAGTGACAAATGAAATAGGTAGGCTTCGCACATGACTAGCAATGGTACCGACAACTTTAATTCATCTGTGATATGATGTTTTTGGTTGCTCTACCATTCAGAATACAACTCAAAGCTAGAATAAATCCTACATTCACAGAGAAGCAGACTTACAATATTTGACAATGATGTAGCATTCCACAATGCATACATACGAGCAAGTGATGCTCTCCTAGGTTCTTTACTGAAAATGGCGTTTAACCCAGCCGGGAATGGAGAAAGAAGGGACAGAGGAAGAACAAGCAAGATACAAAGGAATGCTGCAAGAGAAATCCAGTAGAACTCAACCAACAAAAGAAGTGTGACTGAGAGATCTGCCAAAAGCATAATTGTAATCAGAAGCTGTACGGTGTCCTGTAAAACACAGAATTCACATGTTAGGTTAGCATAGATGATGAGGCTCGGCAAAGAGCAGATGAAAGGAAGATAATAACGAACCTGGCGACCGACAGGTCTAGTGTTGTGCAATAACAAAGAAAATGGAAAGAGATGATCCCTTTTAAATTCTAAAGATTGCAAGTTAACGTCAGTTAAAACACCACCATTGATTCCACCAGTGATCTTTTTACGAGATAATGGATGATTTGAGGATTGCTGAATCTGCTTATCATTGTTCTGTGTAGAGGTAGCATCTTTCCTGGAACAAGAATCAATGGACAGTCATCATTTCACCTATTCTCCCATGCAAACCGTTAAAGCGGTTAGCTTAAAAGTCAAATCCTATAGGTGATGAGTGAAGACTGAAGACTTCAAAGGAAGACACTTGACATGTAAATTCTCTTGACATACAGGCAAAATTGAAAATTTAAATCATGTCACGTGGACAAGGAAAATGGAGCTTACAGCACAAATAGGTAACAAACATGAGCTCAGACCTCAAAACCAGTTGACAACAAGTGTAAGGCCTTCCCAGAAGGCTATGGGATATGAAAAAGGAATACAACAATAAACAATACTTCCTCCATCCCAGCAAATTAGATACATTTGACTGGGTACGAAATTATGCAATGTTATTAACTAGAGGTTAATAAAGTAAAATAGACATATAAGACAAAAGTAACTTTTTCGGTGGAAAGCAAAAGTGAGGGTATTAAGGTAAAGTTGGTGCCAAAAGATTTCCTAAAATGAAAATTTATTTTACTGGGACAACCCAAAAAGAAAAACATACTCCCTCTGTCCCAAGCTGGTTGTCAGTAAGTACACTAGATTTTTTTTGTTTCTTTTTTTTCCCACTTTTACCCTTGCTTGTGAGCAACTAAGGAGGTAGTGGCTCATAGTTGAAGCAGTTACAGGAATTGGTGGAGTTGGGGTGGAACTCGCCCGAGCTGTTTGATCATGTGATCGGTTCCATTTTTAGTGTGCATGTTCTATAGTGTGCATGTTCTATAGTGATTTAGGAATTCGACCCACGTTTTAAGTTTTGTTGGATACAATCTTAATCTTTTCAAAAAATGCAGAAGTGACAACCAACTTGGGATGGAGAAAGAGTATAACATAATCATTGGTGATGGCGGTTCTTAAATTAACAGTTTCTGTTAACCGGTTTTGGGTTGAAGACTTCAAAAGATTGTATACAACAGTTAATACTTCTTAAAAAAAAAACAAAAACAGTAAATGAAACTTTTGGCTGTTAAGCAAAAATGACAGGGACAAAAACTAAAAGGAAAAACTTTCCAGAAGGTTCTATTCTATCATTGAGTATAGTAGCAAATATTCCTTAGGTTTTACATTCATGACTTCTGTTGTCACTCTCCAATAAGATTGTGAACAGAACTGAAAACCAGTTTGTATTACAAATTTGTAGTATTTGAATTATTCTTCAATATTTTTTTAGAGCAACTTAGACCTCTCCAGTGTCACTGAAATAATCTTGCAGTCAAACAAGGGTTAGCCACCAAAAACTTCTTTCTTCTTTTTTAAAAGAAAAAAACTATAAAAGGCCGACAAAATGATTCCACTGGGATACTACATAGAAAGTCAAGAAATATCTTGGGATGTTACCTTGGACATCTGTCAAGGCCCCTCTCTACTGAACAAGGCCGCTGCAAACTGTGGAAAGAATAGTCACCAACCACTACTAGAAGACCTAGTTGATAGTAACCAGAAGCTGTTGCTTGGAACCACCCCATTTCAATTTTAACACCATGAAATTCAAGTTGAGGGTTTCCGTGACTGTTTATCCACTTCATAACAGGAACAAGTGCAGAGCGGATGGACCCACATCTCACGGTCCTCAACTGAGCATTCAGACCAGCCACCAAACGGGTCCATACCGTTGGAGGAATGTGCTGCAGACAATAACATGAAAGCTTATGAGCCTGACAAATATTTAAGCTGAGTATGCAAATGTAAAAACAATGAGCACACTCAAGAAACCTGCGCAAGAAGATTAGTAAGCAATGTATCACTGTGAAGACTGTATGGAGACATATAGCTCCCATCACCACCAAATATTATGCACATTGGAAACCTCTTCTGAATAATGGATACCAAGTCAACACGTTTCTCATCACCACCAAGGAAAAAATCTATGTATGCGACCATCAGATCAGGAGTTGCTCCCACCTGAATCATTTAACAATTCTGCATCATTGTAAAAATAATAAGAAAATGCATACGGGCACTTGAAACTCTAGCAATGGTTCTAGTTTAAACTCAATCCAATTTAAGCCACAAACAGAAGTAGTGGTAGTGGTCATATAGGACTTTTGGAACAGACAAACTTCATCAGGTATCTATGCTATGCAGTAGAAAGGTATAAGTATGCTATGCAGGAGGATAGGCAGCCCAGCAGCATATGCTACCCTGGAAGGATATTGGCACTAAACTACAATATGGGCACTAAGTTATTGAGTAATTTTGTCAGTAGGTATTTGTATAATACAATTCTACATACACATACTCGACAGATCTAACATTTAGATGTAGGCTTTGAGGTTCAAAACTATAACACAGAAATTAGCATTCACAATATGCTGGGCACGGAGAATAAGGACTGTTGAAGATTGGGCATGGAGATTAAGGATTGTTGAAGATTCGAGGGTAATAAAGAAAAGCTGGCGTATAAGAGAAAAGGTAACTTTTTGGGTTAGAAAGGGAAATTGAGAGTAAAAAGATAAAAGTGGTAAAGGAAAGGTTTCAATTTTTCTAGGAGGACCAAAAAGAAATAAGTTTCAACTTTTCTTGAACGGAGGGAGTAGTGTATGATATAAGTAGATTTCTACATATTTAATATTCCAATACATTCCAATATATATATATACCACAGATGATTTACAGATCTCTCTCTCTCTATATATATATATATATCTATCTCTTATATATATCCTACTAATCTAAACTATTGAAAGATATTGACATGATATATATCATGATACATGTAATTGTGTGTATATGTGTCCATGTATTAATGGTGCCATTAGTTGTATACTCCCTATTAGATTATGCACACACACACATACAAATAGAAAGCCAAACCTTCATTCCTTTGTATAAAGCTCGTGATCGGCAAGACCGGAGGCATGAATGATCATACTCAGATTTCACGTATTCTTGTAGCCTCTGGACCTTTCTTCTACGTCGCCACTGCTTCCACGAACAAGCACAAGGGTAGGCGAGTAATGAGAGTATGCTGTGGACGGATCCTTCCCACCAGTCATAAGCAGCAACAGAGTTGATCTCATCAATGAATCTATTGAAAGCATCTTCATACCTACAGTCCAAAGAGCCCTGAACAATATAAGTATATATGAAGAAGAAAGATAAACACGAATGCTGACACTATTGTGCAGTGTGAGTTATCAATGTCAATGTCATTATTTATCTACGTAATAAGTTAAGATATCCTATATTTTGTAAACACTTTTAAAAGGTCAAGAGCAAACAAAGAGGTAAATGCAGCCTCAGATTTTCAAATCAAACAATTATTTCAAGCTCACTAAAAGACCTAAACAAGGTAAACTGGAAAGACACTCCTTAAACAAAGTCTGAAAGCCCAAACAAAATTATAACGCATAAATCTATAACAGCCACCTACCAGAACTATGTCCAAAAGTATTCCAACGTTATCTTTCTTAAGTTTTCATAGCAAGGGGAGTACAAAACACAAATCTTCAATAGGGGGCTTCAAAGTTGGGTTTTTTTAGGTGAATTTTGTCCAAATTCACCTCAGTTTTTTCACGGTGAGTTCTTCAGTTTTTCGGACCTCGTTTTTTCATGTTGAAAGTGAATACCTCCAAATTCACGTGATTTTTTTTTCTGTCCTTTTATCGGCGCTGACATGTGGGGCTGAAATTTTTTTCGTCTCTTACCAAGGCTGACATGTGGACATGTGGGCTGGACGTGGAACTCCCCTCTCACTGTTTTGGTTCGAGGGGGTAGGGCGTGTATTTTTTTTTTCCACCGGTGAATCAGTTCAAATTCACCAATTTTTCCCCCTCCCTCGTAACTTTGAACCCCCCTAATAATACTTAAAAAAAGTACAAAAGTTTGGATTTATGTTTCTCATTACATTATTTTCATTCATTTATGTCTTATAGCAATCTTATCTATATGAATAATAGGCTGTCATCCCTTTTTACTTCCAAATCACAATTATATACCGATATAATACAGAAATAAGACTTACACAAACACACACAAGTATATGCATGTGTCCATTAAAGACCACAAATTTCAGTTCTTTATTCAATTTTCTTACACTATCTCGATTATTGCATCAGGAGGAGAGTAAGGAAGGTGCCATTGTTCTCTAAAAGTATTGGGGCCCATGAAGTACATCCTGTAAACATGGCCCTGAGATTCTTCAGCTCTGGTCCCCCTAACCTAGGTCCCAGGAAACATAGAATAAAAACTAATGTCAGATAAATATTGTTTGACCTTGTGATAAAAGCATTTAGAACACTGCACAAAAATGAGAACTTTAATAGCATACCTCTGACAGAGAAAGAAGGTATGGGAAATGATGGCTACTTTGATGTTCGATACGTGCAACATAAGAACTCGATTCTACCAGTTTTATTCTTAAAGTATTCAATAGGAGACCTAGAAGCACCAAAATGCCAGACAGAAGCAAAGAGAAAGGCCAAGGACCTCCAAAATAGTACACCAGCTCCTCTAGAGGTGTATAACAATTTGGCATCCTGTACTTTTCTGATATGCACGTGTAAGGACAAGACTTATTGGTGACTCCCCCTGCGACAAAGATAAATCCTTATGACAGTAAAAAGTTTGGACAACCATAATGGAAAAATAGCAACACAACCACTGGCAAACCTCCTCCAAACCCACACCCCCCCATCCCCCCCCCCCCCAAAAAAAAAAAAAGACAAAATAATCTACATATAGAGCTTTGCAGGTGAGATGGGAAATACCGCGTTCATATATGAAATAAGCACGAGTTGGAAGAAGTTCCAGAGCGCAAGGAATACAGAGATCTTCATCAGAACCTTCCACATCTTTGTAAGTGCCAATGGGACACTCCTGTATAAGTTATTTTTTCCAAAAGAAAAAACTAGTTTGTAATTCAAATATGAAATGTTTGAAGCAACAGAATAATACAAACCAGCACCAATTCTATGTTGGGAAAATCATTATGGAATGAAACAACGATCCAAAGAATTATTATTATTATTATTATTTTAATGCAGACCAGGCATATGATCCAGAATATTTCACTTCCACACATATTTATGTCCTAAGCAAGCAAAGCCTAAATGATGAGCATAATGCATCTACATTCATATCTTTTTCCTCGACAGTTTTTTTGGTTAGTGAATAAGAGAAAAGGAAGGCGTTTGGTGACAAGGAGTGCATCTAACCTTTATAGTCTGGTTACTGAGTGAAAGAAGAACACCTTTGAGACTTTAGTACAAGAACAATAATTAGCATAAACCACTAGATAAGAATTTTGGTGACTGTGAGGGTAATAATTAGAAGATGAAACCCATTGATTCAGTTGAACAATGACTTCTACAATTCATAACGACATTCTATTCCATGAATCCCTTGGGGTGAGTCCTTTTGTAAAATATCAAGAACTACCATTTTAAATTGTTCAAGTGCTTGAGTTTTTTTTTTTTGCCAAAGTTTGACTTAAGCTTATTAAAATATATGGAAAAAAGTATAATTAAAAGCAACATGCTTTGATTTATAAATTGAGTACAGAACTTTTAAGTTTATACGGAGTAAATTGAAGATAAATAATTATAGATTACTTGCTAAAAAGTACATGGTGAGAAGAACATGAAACAAAGGCAGTAGTAACTAGAAATACCAATGTATGAATAACAATTTATACAACCAAGGGTTCATCATCAACACCTTAATCCCAAACTATGTTGGGGTCGGTGGCATGAAGTTTATAGTGGCAATTAATTGTCCACTAGAAATTCATGCAAAAGCATAGTGACAAAGTTTTACGCCGGATGCCCTTCATGTCGCAACCTTCTTACGAAGGAATAATGAGATGAAATTTCAAACCGTATCATAAATTTATAAAACCAAGGGTTATCTGTATAAAAAAAAACAACCAAGGGTTATTTGGTAATTACAAAGAAATGCCTCATTGCACACCTTTTGGTAGTAACCATTCTTTCAACACGTTGCTGTTAAGATATTCTTAACATAAATAAAGTGATCTCATCTATAAAGTTAAAAAATCTGCAATGAATTAAAACTAAAAATAATCCACAACAAATGCAGTAGAAGAAAAACACAGCAACTTTCTAACTAAAAAATTTCCACCATTAAAAACAGAAGTGGGAAAAGTCACACCTTGCAAAATGTACCATATAATCCTTTAGGGCATTTTTTCCCAGTGCATGTGCCTTCATTTCCAAAACGACCACCATCATCACCAGCACCACCACTGCTACAACGAACTAATCAGAATGCAATTATTAAAGAATGGTGAATCTTTGATGATACAAGTTTTCATCAAGCTTATGGTTTGTACTTGATTTATTCATACTAGGAGTATATTTTTCTCAGCCATATTGTTCTACTTCCAGTAAATCAAAACTCTTACAGAAATAGAAACAACAAAAACATTATAATTCATCTAATTCAAACAGCTAGAAAGTTAAGGTCTAAATGGAAAATACAACTTTTCAATCTTATAGAGACAGAATAGTCTAATTAATTGTGCACCTGATAATGACCAAATTTGTCCTGTATATATTAACTACTTTTCCTTTTAAATCTCCTTAATTAGAAAAGTAAATTAGGTTAAATCTCTCATTCAACAACAAAAGCGTAAAAAGGTAAACTTGTAACCGACAAGTTAGGGTTCAAGAAAAGAATTAATCATCTTTGGAAACCATAGGGAGTAGCAATCCTCGTCTCTTATAGTTACTCCATCCAAGAAAAACTGAGACGCTTTTCTTTTTGGATTGTCGAGGAAACATAGAAAAATAACTTTTAAGGAAACTTTTTAACAACACTTTGACCTTATTACCCTAAGTTTCCCTTCTCAACTCAGACACTGTTGCTTGAAAGTGCTGTTAAAAAGTGTTACTAAATATTGTTGTTAAAAAGCTCTATATTGCGGTGATGCCTCTCCATTGAACCTTAAGGCTTTGATACCCTTGCTAAAATATTCAACACAAAATCAATAAACAATGGGTGGAGACATCATTACAATATAGAGCTTTAACTAACCCCTTTAGCCATTTGAGAATTTTCACATTTAACCAAAGCCTAGCCCCGGTATGCTCACCGGAAAAAAAAAGACTATTCGCTAAGACAGATTAGCATCAACAACCTTGAGCTTCAGAATCATGTAAAATGCCCAAATCTAAAACCAATTGATAACAAATGGAGTAGCCTCACTGCAATACGAAACCATAAGAAACTCTTTTCTCAAACCAGTTTAACAAACTAAATGGCATTGAGTAGAGAAGCCTTACGGTATTATCTCAGAGCCTGAAACATCCGTAATGAAGAAAATAGGTTCCATCCCACATTTCAACCCAATACATATCAACAGAAGTTGATTAAAACAAGTTAATGACCATAGATATTCATAAACATTTTAAGTTAATTAAGAAAGCACCACAATTTTAAGTTGTGAGCCAACAACTTTGATATAAATAAGAAGCTTTTATCCTTAAGAAAAAAAATATAAATCCATAAAAATGAGAGCAAATACTCAATACTATGGCAAGCAACAGGAAATGTGGACAGACCTACTATTGATGGAACCGCTTACAGAGGCAACTGGAAAATATTCTTCTCCAACTCTTAAATTGGACCAATGAAAATGCACTCGTCCACCTCCTCCACCACCTCCACCAAAAGGACCTCCATTACCACCAATCACAGATAAAGTTGAGTTCTCTTCAAGAACAAGCTCTTGGAGGAAAAGAAGGATTGTTCCCCCAGAACCTCCACCAAGTCCGCCAATGAAAGAGGCATTGCCATTAATTGCTGCTATATCATAACTTTGACCATCTGCTGTCAATGATCCATAAATGTCAAGCCTCAACAAAGGCCATAAGATGGAGCCCATTACTGAAAGGAATGAAGATCAAATATATCAATGTCAGAAAACAAATAAATGATAGGAGTACTAAATAAAGCAAAGCTGGTAGAGATAATCTTTTACCCCAATAATTACAACCAGAGCATTTAAGTCAAAAGAATTGTTATTTAAAGACAAGTCATACAACACAGGAAGAATTCTCTGCAAAATCAGGGATCACCAAAACTAACCAATCATTCCTCCCCCATACACATGCCCAGAAGACTTGGGAGCCACGGATCCACTTCCCAACTCACAGGGAAGATCAGCATTACCATACTCATGTCCACCATTGCTGATCATACCATTGTAATACCCAGCACCCCCTTTCCCACCATGCCCTGCACCGCTACCAGCACCATCAGAATAATTGCCTTGTCCCAAGCCTCTGCTGCAACCTGAAAAACAAACAAGCCATTCACCCGAGATATGTAACTGACATTCTCTTTGTCAGACTTAACAGCTGTCCCAAAATGAAACTTTATCCAGCAAATTAGCGAAAGCGAAATATTAAGAAAGTAGGAAACAGGTTGAATATAGCCAACCACTCTCATTACCCAGTTCAGACGAAGAAATTAATCCATCAGCATCAATCACGACTGTCCTAGACCGATGGATGTGTACTATACTCCCCTTGATAATTCCATTCACAATAAGGTCCTCAACTCGACAAATCTGTCATGGATACAATAAAGTGCCACACCTTTAACAGCAGTAAGAAAAAGATGATATATATTACAGAACTAAAGCAAGTTCTATAAGAGACCAATAAGTAATGTGTGTGCACATATTCAGCTTAACTTGAACATCAAATATAAGTAATGTCTTCTATGATATCTGCTGACAGAATGCATTCCCTAATATCTTCTTGCTTATTACTTCTGCCTGGGTAAAAGATCAACTTAATGTAGAATGGATATAGTTTCTACCTGAAGAGAGAAAGATAGTGTATAATTAACGTGACAATCGTCTGGAGGAGTTATCAAATCTATCGGGCACGTTGGACTCTCACAAAGGGACTTTGTAACCCTACAAAAAGAAATCAAAGCTTTAATACAAAAAGAAAGCTCCAAAAAATTTCGATATACAAGTGTCAGACATTAAAAAAAAATCAAGGTTTCATACTCACACACTTCTGCTAGTATCATCATCTAAAGGAGCTTGAAGTAACGAACCTGGCCCGACCTGATGTGAACACAAATTATTTTTACAATAGAAAATGTTATGTAAATATAAAGGTTTAGTAAACACTGAAAAAAAGAACAGGGTGATAGATTCCATAATATTGTATGTGTACATGGACCCATTCAGACCAATTCAAGATCCAAACATGACAAAAAAAAAGGTTTAAAGTATCAGATAATGGTGGATGATCAGCATATCATTAAAAGATTAACGACCACAAGTTCAAAGTTTGGACAACAAAGCAGCAAAAAGATGCAGAATGTGTTCATAACAAATATCCAAATATGTATTGGTGAATATCGAACTAGAGCAAAGATTTGCTTATATGTGAATATTGATAATATAAATAATGAATCTCTCACGTTCCAAGATATAAAGACAAAACATAACAGTCATGATAAACCAGCTATGCCTTACAGTTATGTTATAAAATAGAGACAAGGAAAGCCTCTGGCCTATAATCGCATCTCCATGCCCAGTCAACGTCAGAAGTCCTTGACCATAAACAGCCAGGTTTGAGTTGGAGATAATAACGGAATTTTTCTGCAAATGGAACCAGTCAGCTAGATAGGTTTTCTTGGCTTCAAATATTCAGAAAACAATAACAGTATGCCCTACCGTTAGAACAACCAAATTCCTCACTTCAAGGATAGATGCAGTGACAACAGTATTTCCACGTCCATCAACTTGAATTGTGGAGTTCCACATGAGCAACATTTTAACTGAAACCCTAAATGCACCAAATACCTTCATTTGAAATGTCACATTCAGATCAAAGATAAATATCCAAAAAGCTTTAGGAAAATTTAAAAAGAAAAAAGAAAACATGAAACAATTACAACGAGATTCGATGAAAAGGACCAAGAATATTCAAAGTTTAAGACTTCAGGTACATGTTATCAATGATCTGTTATAAGTGTCATTTTCTTTATTATTTGAAGTTGCCTTTTGATTCTATTTGTATAAACAGCATAACTATGAGACTGCATATCCTTTTAGACTTCCACATTACATAAACATGTAAGAGTAAAGAAACCAGCATATGATTTTGTTCCAAAATTTTCAAATATCTTAAACCCAGTGCACTAGTATGGTATCACGGGTAATTATTAGTATTGCTACTTATTTTCCTATAAATTCTTCAAAAGGTAAATTCTATTTGTGCCAACATAAGATTTAAAGCCCTGGAAATGAGGCAAGAAAGCAAACTTCATTAGTCAACAAGGATAGATCAGCATACAGAGACGTTGGATCTTTGAGACCAGCTATAACACAAATTTCTGAAGATTTACAATTTCCCATAGTGGGGATCCTCTAAACTATCCATGTTTAATAAAGTCTCTCCAACCCAAAAATAAAAATCAGATTGAATCGATTGTAAGAATCCACTTCAGAGAAGATACCGAAAAAAGGTGATTATTGTATACCTTGATAACAGAATCACTCATCAGAAGTTCTTCAGCAACCAGTTCAAATTCTGATACCGGATATGCAGACAATCCAAACACAATAGTCCCTCCACGGTATAGACCAATTTCTCCTCTAACCTGCAGAATCAGAAGGAATTTATTCAATGAAGAAGAAAAGGTCACGTAAAATTTTAAAACTGTAGTTCAGTGAAAATTAAAGACGGGGGGGGGGGGGGGGCGGACATAATGTGGCAGAGATCGTCTTTAAGGGGAAGCTTCTTATTAATCAATTATAGTAAATTGGTCTGTTGTTTTAACATAGGCAAATATTTTATTTGATTGAGTTAAGAGCAAAGGCATTGTGCAGTCTTAAGCAAGAATGTTAGAGCTATAGATTTTGTTTCACAAAACATAATTTAAGAAGAAAAAAGCATAATTATTTTCCATGGATTTATTTTTTAATTTATCAAAATTAATATACATATTGAGACTTGTGCACTAAATAAAGAGACTTTGCAAGATGTCAATAATCCTAATTATTCACTTTCAAACCATGTATACTCCCTTTGTCCAAGCCTATGTTTAACTTAAATTATTACTAGCTTTTACTAGCCTAATTATTCATTTTCGAACCATGTATACATATTAAGACTTGTGCACTAAATAAAGAGACTTTTACATCTAGCTTTCAAGCCTATGCTTAACTTGAATTAATACTGGACACAAAAAATCGAAAAAATTTAAAACTTTCAAAAGGAAAAAAAAAATATAGTTTACCAACTACAAAAATGTGTATACATATTGTGACTTTGAATATCAAAATGCTTAAGAAACAATTCATAGATTAGATATTGAAAAGAAACACAACAATTAAAAAGGAACATAAGAGATACTAGTATAACTTTTCTTCTTTACTCCAGGAAACATAAATAGTTTCAAGTATTCTTATCTTCTATTTAGTTGAAAATAAAAGTGGTTCTAATATTAAAAAGATTTTGGCTGCCTTCGTTTTCTTATGCCCAAAGAACTGCATAAAACACTCCTCAACAAAATTTGCAATGACAATAAGCCTAGCACCTCTACGTCCTATCAGTGTCACAAAAAATTCAAGATAAATCTCATTGGCAAGAGTATCAAACAAGGTAACATATATCAACATGTCCCTCTTTTGCTCATCATTATCCCAAGCTAGATTTCTCCCATGAGGCACCATGTCATTCTCTGGAGATTTTAACATGATAGAGGAAAGCAATACTAGCTTCGTAGAAGTGAGAGGTTTAGCTTTTTCTGCACAAAGCCACTACTCTAGGGCTATTAAAGTATCTAGTGACATGCCCCAAAGCTCCCACGATGAAACAGGACTTTCAGCTGTTATATCAAGTTTCCAATATGCTAGTTATACGCCCCAAAGCTGTTATATGCTAGTTTCCAATGTGTCATTTTTTCTTTCTCAGCAGTTTCAAGTATAAGACTTGCTATCTGAGCTTTCAGAAGATAACACTGAATAATATATGCATGTCTGCACATGCAGAGCATTGATAAACAAGGATTTCAGCATTGGAAGACTAAAAAACATAAGAGCATTTACATTAGAAGATAAAGAAATGCTCTAGTTCAATTAAGATAATGAAGAAGGAAGGTAGTCAGTCATAAGAGTGACTGCTAATTCTCTAAAGAGTGGAGTTTAATAAGGGTCTAAGTTAAGCCAATTATCTAATACTGTAATGCTTAAAACAGAAGCATCTATGACTAAAACCAGGCATGAATCTTGAATGTTGGGACAAAATAAACAACCTGGACTCTACTCCACAGCAAAGGAACCAGAACCTTAGCATCATTCTCCACATAAACATTTGACCATAAGGGCGTAGTTGGAAAAACAAGCAAAGGAGTTTCTGTTTCTGTTGAGATGTTGTCATTGCCAACCCTTAGGCTCAGTAGATCTGCATTGAAGTATGTGCCAGCTGCTCCAGCGTTTCCAGGACAACCAATGCTTAAACCACCTACCAAAATAAGACGATGCTATGTGAACAAGAAATACTATACATTAGAGTCACGTGCTCAAATGAACAAACGTACAGAACTCCAATCTCAAATGAATACAAGGTTATAAAATGCTAGGGAATTCAATTTAACTTTACCCATTTCAGAAATTCCTTACAAGCAGTTATTTTAATAAGAATTGTCAGAGACAAAAAAAAACATTAAATAGATGGACATAATCTAGTAATTAAAGCTGATTTTGCGTTGGCTTTAGAAATCTGCACTGACAGGCTCATTTATTAACTTATTGTCGACTGGTTAAAAGTCTTCAATTACCAGTGTTTCCCCAAATGAATAAAGTCTTCAACTACCACTGGTTAAAATCATGCATATGCAAAATAACATATAACCTGACTCGATTTCAAGCCAAAGTAACTCGAAAATGGAAGTGCAGAAACCTGATTCTAACGGCAACCGGAAAAGGCACAACCCAATATCAATCAAAATACAAATGACCTGATCCAAAATCAGCTCGACCCGATCCCCGAACCCGAATGACCCACCCCGCCTGATTGACACCTCTACACAAGATAATATAGAAGAGGTTCATATACCACAAACACCATAAGACACAAACAATTGACTTGATAACCTAACACCAGACAACAAACGTGCTAATGGTTTTAGACCACACCCTTCTTACATGTAATAACTGTCTCTCAGACAAGAAAAACTAAGCTGTTGGCTAGATCACTTCCATTATCAGATAGTAGAATTATCGGTACGAACCATGCACAGTAACTTTTATGTCCTCTTGTATGCTGTAACAATCCAATGATATTCTTCCACCCCCACCACCACCCCAACCTCTACCTCCTGCTGCGCTGATGGTACCATTTCCTTTCCTGTGACAACAAAACATAAATAACATGATTAGTAAGAACACAGGTTGATTTATCAGCAATAATATTTTCTCACTAGAACATAGAGGACAACCATAAGGAGAGGGGGTTGGACTCCACTTGGATACATCAAAGTCAAACAACTTAACTAAATTCACAACCCCGTTTTTTAAATTAATAAAAAATAACAGATGTCATAGCTTAGTTCAAGAGCTAAAAAAATTTAGCCTTCATTAGAGACTTTCATTCATGCAAATGCCATATGATTGTGCACAGAAATCATATATAGGACATGCTAAACAAGAAAGAAATAGGAAGAAAAAAATGAATAAAAAAAAGGCAGTAGACAGGTGATATGTTGAATATCTTATAACACAAGAACTGCATCCTAGGACTCAAGATTGGCAAGTTCCGCACAATTTTTGTAAATGCAAACTAGTTTTATAAATAAAAAAAATCATTCTAATCCACAGCAGATACTTACAGCTTTACAGAATGTACAAAAATGCTTCCACCAGATCCACCTCCACCATTTTGTCCCCCATCTCCACCATCCGCTTCTATGGATCCATTCAGATACAGAATATCATTAACAAGAAGCTTAATACGTCCTCCACCATTACCCCCATATGGATTTTTCTTTGACATGCCCCCACCCTTGCTCCCATAACTCCATGGTTCAGACAAAGATGACCAGGCATAAACATCACCACCCCAATAGTTTGTACTATTATTTTTCAAACAAGAAGCACCCCTTCCACCATGTCCTCCACCAGCGCCATCGTAACCAACAGGAGTTCCACTGGTTTGAGAAGGTGGTGAACCACCCAAAGATGTAGCATTAATTGATGAATTGTAGCCAACAGTCAAATTAGCAGCAGAAATAACTACAGAACCAGCAACAATAGCCACATGCGATCTCACATTGACAGTTCCAGACAAGTTAAAGGTGATCACGCAGCCTTCCAAGGGACACTTTATTAAAACATGCGAAAGTATGTCCAAGTTTCCCGTACCGTATGCATAAACATCGGAATTCAGATATAAATTTGAATTTAGAATGCAATTTGCATTTAATGATCCAATTCCTCCCAGATCCTGACAAGATACCGAATCATTCGATGTAACAATAGCAGATATGTCAGCTTCTATGGTGGTGCTATCTTCAAAAATATCAGAAACTAGTCCAGATACACCGTTGTACTGCTTTAAACTATAAGAAAATGAAGGTTTATAGCACTGTCCAAACAAAATGAGCCAGGAAAGACAATGCCACATTGCCAAAGGATGCATCAGAATCCACAAATGCTGGTCATGAGGCCGCAAGGCAGCACATTGCTCTATAACTCAGTTCCACCTGACTCCCTTCACAGATCTTGTTGCATAAATCTCTACAATTACACGGTTTGCACCCCTTAAAGTTCCTTTCATACTCTTATTGTATCAAAAGGAAAAAAAAATCATTATGATGATGTGTCAGGATGCTTTGAATCATGATAGCACCAGGCCTTAGAAACAGAAATTTCAGTCCTGCAACAAGACCATTAACTTAGGAATATTTCACAAAACAAAAAAAACAAAAAAACAAAAAAACACATCTAAGCAGTCATATTGTTAACACTGGTCATCATGAACATTAAGGTAAAAGAAAGTGATCAGATAAATGCCAAACAACTAAAAAGAAGTACAGGAACCTTGTTCGCTTGTTTCTCCCTAATCAAAGGAGATAAAAAGGACAGTGAAGACAAAAATCTAAGGGAAGTCATACAAATTCAGCTATGGGTAAATAAAAAAGCGTCCTCTATTTACAGGTTGGGTGATTGGGTATTGAGGTGTTGGGAATCAACACCGACTTCAGAAGAAAAGTCTAGAAGCAGCAACAACTAAGAGCACCGGCATTAGAAGTGGCTAATAGTTTTTGGCAATAATTTAATAGACTTTACAACTGGATTAGGAGACCAGAAAAATCTGTAGATATAGCAGCTACTAATGCCAACATACTACACAGTTCATAGGACTAGTTATTTATGCCATGCAGCTGACTGCTGACCTAGGACTAGTACAAACAGAGGAGGCCCGGCTGTGCTAGTGTGTAAGGGCAGCAAGAGTGCAAGTAAGTGGAGTGAGCAAGAGTGAAAATGAACGAAGTGTGAGGCATGAGTGTGCTGCAAGTGAGGTGAGCAAAATAGAGAGCGACTGTTGTGAGTGTGCTTGTGTACAGATAAGTGAGTGTTTTTGCCAAAATAATGAAAGGCCAGTTTTTCAGGCTTGATCCCCAACAAGGGGGACCTTACAAGTTACAACAATAAATGGCTGCTACCTCTTATAAACAAAAGAATTCATCTAAGGAATATAGCTTGTCTTAATTGCTCAACTTTAAGGACTGAATGACCCTGAAGGACCTCTAGCGTTCTTTAATTTCCAAATAACATAAACCGGGAGAAGAAATCATGGAGATGCCTTAAAGAACCCATTTGATAGAAGAGCGAACAGTCTTTTAGCTGACACAAAAAGTGAAGTGAGAGAATGGAGGATGAAGCGCAATTTTCAAAAAATAGAACCATACCACATTAAGTCTCTAAGGAAACACTGCATTATATTTCTAATAAAATAAAAAAAATGAGTATATGGACGGATAGAAACCTCTGCAAAGAAAATATAAAAACCAAGCTTGCTAAGAAAAATGTAAATACCACTCTCCTCAACTGAGTCCAATTCAAGGAACCAAGAAACTTTCTAATCACAAGTAGCAGACCTCCGTCCTCACATAAGAGTTCAGTTATTAAGTGCCCGCACGAATGGTCATGAGACCTTTAATTTTATTCCATGCATAATGGACGTCCACCATCACTGTCGTTTATGATAGCTGCAAGTCAGTTCCACTTAATTCCATTCCATTCCTTAACTCCTTTGACTAGCATTAGACTGAAACTGATCTATCCTTAACTCATTTATCACATCAACGGTCACAATTACTAATATGTAGTTCCTAGAACTGACTGAAGAAGCAGTAGTATCCCAAAAGCCTAGAAATCTTACAATCAGAAAATGACATATGAGCAAACACTTATACAATGCAGATCAGAAACGAATCCAAGAAACAAAAAACATTAAATTCAAACATAAAAAGCCATTAAAATTCACTGCAGAAATCCGCGAAGAAGCGATCTTTATTTCGAACTCCAAATCATCATACATCAAGAAGTTCATAATCGACTCCGAAAATTCAACATAAAAAATAAAATAAATAAATAAACCAAAAGAAAACAACTGAACTTACAGGCAGTAATCTGAAGTTCAGTGAAGCTGTGTCTGCTCAAATTATCAAAAAAAACTTTTTGATTCGGAGACAATAGAGGAAATGGTCTGGCTTTGTCTCTACGTTTTTTGCTTTTTGCCGGACGAAGGAAAAAGAAATCAGAAATTGTTTAGAGAGAGAGAGAGAGAGGAAAGCATGCAGAGAGAGAGAGAGGGAGCAAAGGAAAGCAAGTCGCCCAAAAGTCCAACCAAACGACGCTTATGCTTAGCTGGACTCCGTTACAGATTTACGCGCCGGTATTTTTTTGTAAAAAACCAAAAAATGAAAAACTTTTGAAACATCACAGAAATATTTGATTTATGTTAACTCTGTCCACACTGTTTACTTTGTGGCAAAATTACCCACTAAACCTGGAAATTTTAGACATGGGCATTGGCTAATTCCACCATTTTACAGTCGATTCATTGTTATCAAAAGGTTTTCATTGTCTGAGGCATATTGAAAGTATTGCTACAGGACCAAATCAAAGCATATTGAAAGGCTGGTGAAATGACCTCATATATGTCTAATTTCCTTTACTTCAATTTTCAAAAGAAAAAAAAAATAATAATAAGAGTACTTACAAAATACAATAGCTGATAAATTCATCCTGATCCGTGTTCGCTGATAAATTTCAAAATTTCAATTCTATCAAACTTTAGAAGAAAAGGACAATTTAGCCATCATAAGCGTAACAGCTTCATAAACAAATAGAAATTGATGGGTTCCACCACGTATAAATAAAGACTTAACTGGAGCAAATAAGGTGGACAGACATGCATATGATCCTCTTTTCTTTCTTTTTTTTTTCCCTCCAAAATTCCGTTCCCAAAATATAGCTGATCTCAAATAACTAGAGATACTGGTGACAGAAATTTTACCTAGATCATGAAAAGCCAGATTTCCTCGCATTTTGTTTCCGATAATATCCGAAATTACGAAAGCATGATATTCTAAAATCCAAACGAACTCAGTTGGAATGTCGTACAATAATCAAACTTTGTTTCGAGTAAAACCCATTACTTTAGAGTTCTACTACGAGTACTTAAAAATTATCCCAAAAAATCTTTTTTTATTGTCACACCATCCTTAATTTCTTGATTTATCTATTCCTCACTTTGATCATCATTCATTCTATCTATTATCACGTCATTTACCAAATCTAAGGGAGAGAGGTATATACATTTTTAGTGACTCAAAGCATTTCCCATTAATTTAGTAGTTACCACTTGTATGTAATCAACGGCCTTAATTGTTCAATATGAAATGAAAGCATCAACCTATTACAATTTACAAGTATTTGTTCTGGAATTATAGTGAGGGAAACGTACTAAGAAATATGAAATGTTAGGATTAGTTATCAATTTTGTAATCTTGACATAAGATTCCGTCATGAAAAACGTTATCTTTATGGAGTACAAGACAGCCTGAATTAAATCTACTAGATATAAGTATCTCTTATTTCTAGCCCAACCTAGTAGTACAAGGATGACATTGCTGTAGATAGAGCATCGGTGTATGTATGCCTGACATGATGAGAAGGATAAAATATTGAATTGAGGTAGATAGCATAAGCCGTACTGGAAAATGGATTAAATCGAACACCTGCATTTAAATATGGATGAAGTCTAACACATGGCTAAGTATAGGTTACTAATTTGTAAGCTGATAGCGTAGTAGCCCAAAATGATGACAATTGGTCGGATAAAATAATAATACTATCACGAGACTTTTCTGTAAGCGTATGTGGACATTCAATTTAACTAATCACAACTCCATTCATAGAATCATCTCTGATACATTATTAATAATTTCTGACCCAAGATTCGCATAGCCTTCTAGCTTGCTTCTATAACCAATATAGAGAAGCAGTGAAAAGCCTGCTTCTTTGCTGCTTTTACTTTGCAAGATGTGAACATATAAAGAAAGAATAGAGCACACCACAACAGGTATCGTTTTAAACATTCCTAGAAAGATCCGTCAAAACTCAGTGGCTGGCTGCTGTAAATGTAACTGCGTCACTCTGCAACTTACCAACTTACTGTTACAGATTGCTGACCTTCACGTGTAGAACTGGACTACAATATAGCTTATGAATCAATCAGATAGTCCAGTATTATCCTATCCAAGCATGCACTTGGCACGAGCACCGCCATATACTATATCGAACCACAGCCCTGATGCAAATCATAATCAGACACAAACCGACAGACACTTGACATCGTAATGGAAGTTGTTCAAAACACGCTGGCCGAAACTCTCAATTTTTCACTACTACTAAACAATCACATATCTCCAACGGCACATATTAGTTAGATACTTATGCAAGAGTTCTAATTACATGCCAGGAAGAGCTAAAAGGGTATCGTGATTTGCCTGTCTGTACAAAATCTTCAAGCCTTATGCTGCTGCTTCCCAAGTGATGAACGATATACACTGCAACAATGCCTGCTCTTGACGACTCTGGCAACCCCGGTCAAACCCTTCAGCGAAACCTTGATCATGTATGCTCTTTCTAAATCAATACTTTCTCAGAAACAACGCAAAACAGCCAACAGGTTTTCGTACTATGCTTAAAACTCAGCCTATGGGATGCACTGTCCATGTTTGCTCTGTACCACAATATCCGTCACCCTTCCTCGATTTTATTTATCCCAATCATCCACCACATGACAGGGTACTATTATTTTCTCCTTCGTGAATGGCCTGAGATGCACTTACCTCAGTATTGCACTCATGCGTCTCAACCATGACGCAGCTGCATGCACAGACAGCACAAACCAAGTTGCTGGATGCAATAAGCTATTCAACCCATCATCCTTGCCAACATAGTGGCACCCTCCCTAATTTAACCATTGTAGTGAACCTTTTGGTTCTGCTGGCTCTGATTCTGCTGTGGCTGCTGCTGCTGCTGCTGCTGAGGGGCTTGCAGATTTGGAGGCTGTGTGTTGAAGTGTGCAAATGGCTGGGAGTAAAGAGAACCCATTAACCCCTGGAAAAAAAAAAAGAAAAAAAGAGAAAGAAAGAAAACCAACACATTTCAAATTTCTAACTTCAACGGATTCAAGTTTGAAACAATCAACGAATCCAAAATGCAAACCTGAGACTGTAGAGGGTTTGAGCTACCAACACCAAATTGGCCCTGTGAAGCATCATCTTGTGAAGGATCATTAAAGCCAACTTGAGTAAACAAACCCTGAGACCCATGAGTGATGTAGTCCTATGAAAAAAGTGATAGCTTAATTAGGAGAAACACAAGGAACACCTACTGTAATAGAAGGCAAGAAAATTTCTTCCTATAGGGTAAACAAACTATTCCTATTTCAAAAACCTGAGACATGAAATCGTTTCCACTCCCAAAACGAGAATACCCAGCTTGGGAGTTTTGATTGAGGAAGTTGCCAGGAAATCCACCCTGCGCACCTTGTGTCATATAATCAACCCCATATGCACCCTGTGAAGCCTGCATTGTAAATCAGGATGTGATGACAACCACATTTATCTTAAAGAGCAATAATGCAGGTAAAACATTTATAAATTGAAAACTAATCCAGAAAAACTTAAATGTAAGTTGCGTCGATACATTCAGTAAAAAGATCAACTGACTAACTGCAATCATTAACAAAAAATTTGCTCCACTGCTGTTCCTATTCACTTGTAAAACATTTATAAATTAAAAACTAATCCAGAAAAACTTAAATGTAAGTTGAGTCGATACATTCAGCAAAAAAAATCAACTGTAATTATTAACAAAAAATTTGCTCCACTGCTATTACTATTCACTTGCAAATCTAAAATTGAACAAAGAACATCCAAGTTGTTTCAGCTTTAAAAAAGATTTTCTTATTATGAAAATGAAAATATTAGAAGAGACAGCTACTATTCGTTCAAAAATGTAAATAACAAAGCTTGTCATGTTCACCTGTGTTGAAAAATCAGTAACATGGTAAGGAACATGAGACCCTTGGCTTTTGAAATCATCACCCAAAAACTCCTGTAGGAAGATTGAATTAAGAATGGAATCAGATTAAACAAACGCAAAGAAAAAATCAACAAACAGTGATGGCATGATCAAGTTACTTTATGGATGCAAAATTGTGTGTGTTACTAAAAACCAAGACCAATACCTGAGACAGTCCACCCGCTGAAAAACCATCACGAAATGTCTGGCTTGGCCCTTGAACTGTCATCTGCTCCACAGGAGTTTATGTAAGCAAAAGAAGTAGCAAACTAAGGACAAACATTCCAAACAAATAGAAGAAGAATTACAGACATTATTGACATATCCAGCCTGAGATAAAGGACCACCAATGGAAGACTGGCTATTTGTGTTTTCCAGGGGAGGAAAGTTAAAGTTTGAGCCAATCATCCCTACATTTTGCTGACTTCCTTGCTGTTGTGGAAGATGACTACCAATAGGAGCACCTGCATTGCCCCTTCCAGCACCAAATCCACGATTTCCATGTTGTGGGACCTGAGGGACAGCTCCAACCGGTCCATGTACAGCTCCACGAGCTGGAATAGCATAAGGCTGAGGAGGACCACCTGGAAAATTAGGGTGAGGAGCCCGTGGCCCAGGGTATCCAGCAGGATGCAGTCCAGGCTTATGGGCACCATTAGGTGGACCGTTTGGCATGTAAGCACCTGAAAATTGGGGACTGTGTAAATACCTATGTACCATATCACATGGATACTTCACAACTTATGATGCACCATTGATCACGATTTTATTTTATAGATGAGGTAGAACATATTACCTCTAGCACGACTGCTTCTCCTGTCAACAGGACTGGAAGAGGTAGCAGGACCATAACCATCATTTGGCACAATCCCAGGTCCACTTCCGAAAAATAGTCTTCGATCATTGTAGATCTATGATTATTTTTCCCAGGAAAACCATTTTAAAAAAGCACAAAAGCACGTCATTTCAAATGACACTGACAAGTAACAACTACTTCAAAAACATAGAATAAATACCTTTTTAGGCTTCTGAAATTGAACCATACTCTGCTTCAAGTTATTTAGAGGCCCCTCAACCAAACACTCATGTTCCTGCAATATTAGGGTGTCAAAACAACTACTGTAAAACATTGCGCAAATACTTAAGTACAGATAGAAAGGTCAGTATCCTATCTACTGCAAACACAAACTGTACCTTGTAGTGCGTTAATAAGCCATTCCAGAGTGGCTGTTTACTAAGAACTTTAGGGTTCCCCAGAATAACAATCCCATATCGAGCACGGGTTAAAGCAACATTAAGTCTTCGAGGATCATTCAAAAATCCAATACCCTAAAACACATATTTAAATTATATATGAAATCAACTTCTTAAGCTCATTGCACATAAACCAAAACCACAACCATAACAGGCAGCAACCTGATGTTCATTACTTCGGACACAAGACAAAATGATGTAATCTTTTTCCCTTCCTTGGAATGAATCAACACTAGCAACCTGTTTCACAAAACATAATGACCAACAATTCCATCATACAAGATATTGACGCAAGTTGAAAGAGACCTCCAAACAGACCAGGTGTTACCTCAATTTCTTTATAAAGCTGCTGTCTCAGTGCTCCATTTCTTGCCATGTAATTAACAATATAAGCTCTCTGTCCTTCATATGGAGTTATAACACCAATCTGGAAATAAATAAATAAATAAAAACTAGCAGAATAGCAGGACACTAGTTGAGAACAAAAGAAAATTTCATATCAAATTGCAGCTACTCGGGACATTACCTGGCTGGGTACGACACCACTCCTCAAGAATGTAGTTACAATTTTCTCTACATTAGCAGCTTCCGTTCGGTTTAGATAAGATGTTCCACTGGCGCTAATTTCCTCTTGCCCCAACTAAAAACAATAGACAGGCAATGCAGTTAATATTAGTTGACATTTTCCTCATAACAGCTAGTGTCTTCATTGCACCAATTTGACCTTGTAAAACATCATTAATAGGCAGGATATACTAACCAAAACAAAAACCATTAACCCCACTAAAAACTCAGTTCAAAGACAAATCTTAGTCCTGAGAGCTGAAATAATGTGCAGAAGCATCTATGATGCTTTTGGAACTAAAAAGATACTCCCTCCGTCCCACAAAGGTTGCAGGATTTGTTTGGGCACAAATATTAAGGAAAGTGGGAGAAATAGCAGTGTGCTGAAAAAATTACCCTCGTGAAAAAGAAAGGAGAAAATTTTGTGGACCCCAATTTTAAGTTGAGTGGGGGGAAAGAGAAAAACTTGTGGGTTTATGGTGTGAGATAAGAGGATAAAATGGTAAAATAGTGATAAAAAGTTTCTGTTTTAGGAAAGTTGACAACCATTGTGAGACGACCCAATACAGTAATGTTGACAACCTTTGTGGGACGGAGGGAGTATTTTATAGTAATAATTTAGATAAATCAAATACAGCAGAGTTTTATCTAGTACCTGGACATAGAAAAACATAGGGCGATTTGGAACAGGCCAAGGAAAATCGATTCCTGAGGATTGCCTCTCATTGATTGTCACTCCATTCTGTAATGTACCCTCATAGAAGCTGTTTGATGGGAACTCCGACAAACATGGATGCATACGGTATTGCACCTAGAATAACAAAATAGCGAACTTCATTTCAGTAAGAAGGATAATCATAAGAATCCAACTCACTGCTATCATTACCATTTAAGATCCGTAATCACTATTACTGCTGATGTTATTTCTTCATATATAACGACAATAAAAGCAACAAATAGTGATGGACGTTATAATATAGTCCCTGAAAAGAGCAAGTTGCCTAGGACATCATTCAACAGTTCTAATGCCAATTGACTGTATCTGATACCTGGATTAAAATTCATCTATTAAAGTAACACTTTCAGATCCATTTATTCGATACGGATAGGCACTCAAAGGTCAGACAGCATGACAGCAATGTGCTAGCAGAAACAACAAACCCAATTAAATACGAGATCTTTATATAGGGCATAGATTCCATATTCCTTACCACAGCATATAAGCAGATTGATATTTGGAAAACTAACAATAACCTAACTGAAAGGTCCATATAAAACATAGAATTCAAACATATACCAAAAAACAATTCAACACTGATTGGTATTTGGAAAACTAACGATGAAGACACAACATACCTGCAATCTGATGGGTTTAACACCAAGTAAAACAAGACGCTCAAACAGAGACTGGGCTAATCCAGCTCGAGCAGCTTTCTTGCACATTATAACAGGACCAAGTTGGCAGTGATCACCAACAAGAATAACCTGTAAGAGACAATCTTGTAAAAGCTCGATAAACGGAGTTATGCGTCTGTATATTTACAATCCCCTGGTTATTAATAAAAACTTATCATGCCCCTTACCTGTTTTGCTCCGAGCACCAAAGGAATCAGACATTCAGGTTCTGTTGCCTGGGTAGACTCGTCGATAAGTACCTAAATATAAGAAACAGGTAAAGACACTTCACCCAAATTACAAGCAAACCTATTCAATAATACAAGTTAAAAGACAGTACCTGCCGAAACCTAAAATTTGCCAATCTAGGATCTCCAGCACCAACACAAGTGCAACAGATGACATCTGCGCTCTGAGAGATCTCTCTTTCTGTTGCCCGCTTCAGAGCTTTGTACTTTTTTTCATCACTGCTGGATAGCTCACCTGCAGATTTTTATTAGTGCAAAGAAATGACACTGCCACTAGCAAAGAACAATGACAAAATCAGAGTCCTAAGTAGCAAGAAGTGAACTAATGTCTCCAAAAAATATCCTATGCATTCTCACTGAAATGTAGAGAGCATCAGCCCGCATCAGCAAATGAAGCATTGAAATTCAGGTGAATATTGAGCTACAAAACAAACAACATTATCAACAAGGGAAAAAATGGGCCAGATAGAGGGCAAACCTTGTTCATCTTTCAATTGTTGTAATTTGTGAAGTTCACTCTTCTCCGAAGTGTCAAGATGTCGAACCTTCAACAAATTATTCTCATAAAAATGTGCACAATTCCTAAAAATTTTACACTTACAAATCAGGAATATGCCCCCCCCCCAAAAAAGGAACTCAACAGACCTGATAATGAAGGGTCAAATGCTCAACTGGGGAACTTACAGCTTCCCTTGATTTTGCACAAAGCCTTACAACCTTTCAGAAAGAAACAAAACCACAAAACACACATGACATGTCACAACACAGCAGATATTTAACTTCACTTACAGGCAATAAAAAGACCAAAAAGGAAAGCCCAAGAAAATCAAAATATGACATATACACTGTTTCTAAAGAGAGAACACTCACATGTATGCTCTTTTTTTATACAGCTCTCAAAACTAGCAAAACAAGAAAATCTAGTGAACCTGGTTGGCCATCTACCCAAGAACTAAAAGCAGAAAGCACCACAGCTGGAGTCCAGTGGTAAAAAAAATAAAGCTAGCAACAATGCCACTCTTAAACAGAAGGCACTAAAACTGAAAAGGTTTGCTCAGGTTGCTCCCATATCACTTACAAAGTTCCAAATCCAACGAATCTATGCTAGATTTATTTGCCCTTTGCTGACACTCAACAACATAGCTAAATCAAAAGCACAATGATCTATGTATATTAAGAAGGCACAATCAAATGAAAAACCATTAGATTCCTTACCTTCAACCCGGTTGCACTTATCTTCTCAGCTAGTTGGTCAACAGCCACATTACTTGGAGCACAAACCAGTACCTAATACAATAAAAATATAAGATAGTAAGGAAGACCATAGTCACCAGCAAGTAAACGAAAGGAACAACAAATGATACTTTTAGGTGCCTACTTGCCCTTGACCCTGTTTTGCCATGTGATATACAATTGCCGCAGAAGTTACAGTTTTCCCTGTGCCAGGTGGACCCTGAATCAAACTTATTGGCTTCTGAAGCACACTTTTAACAGCAAAGACCTGTTCAGATAGAATGTGTAAACAAAGTTTAAGAGAAAAGGTTCACAAAAATCATTAATCTGGTATCAAGTTGGTCATAAAAAATGCTACACTGACATCAGATTAAATAATTAAGACTAATAAGCAAACCAACTGGAATCCACAGTAATGTTAAAAAGAAACGACTTCTGTTTGTCAGAATAAGCACATGAACATAAAGAAGAACTTTTTGGTCCCCTACAAAATGAAGAAGAACAATGCAAACTAGAAAAACAGTACTGTGTTATTCGAAGACATACACTAACATATCTTACTTGTGAGATACCATCTTTCTACAGCATGCTACCAAACAAATACAGATGACCTAAAAACCGTGCAACAAACCTGAGACGCATTTAACTCTGGAAGACCAGGTGCACCAAAGCGACGAGGTAAAGTGTTTCGAACCATCTGAACCTCAACCTCATGCCCCAACAAGTGGTGGTAAATATAACTAAAAGCATAATACACAATCAACAATATAAGAGTGAAGGTACCACTTTACTAACAGAAATAGGGTGGCAAAACATATATAGAACACCTTACCCACTAACACTTGTTTCATCTACTGCAAATGTTTTCATAGCTGACTGCATACGGTCAAAGCTTGTACTCTTCCAAACAAAATCAACACTAAAACCATGGCTCACATCAACAGGAACACCCTGCAGGAACATAGGTCACACCTAACACCAGAAAAACAATATCTGAAGGCAACAAAACATGCTTAAGAGAAATATCAATTGCACCTGACTTGCACGAAGCTCAAGCGCAACCTCCTCTTGTGGAGTTAGCTTGATCTGAGGACAGCAAAAAGTAATTCCTAAACCACTTGAACTTATATTAAAGAAAAACGTTCCATCTGTCAAGGTATGGCTAAAAGCCAATCAAGAACAAGAAGTACAACAAAAGAAAAATTAAAGAGACAAACCACATGCCCAACTGCCTGCCATGAAGGATGAGCTGCATCTCCAGAGTACCGCAGGCGCAGTTCATCACCAGGTACCAGCCGCAGTTCATTGTCTTCCTATAAACGAGGAAAGCAGATTAATTTTAATAAAATAGTTGTCTAGTACTAATTTAAACACCGTAAGTGATGCGATAATTTAATAAACTAAAAAACGCAAGAAAATAAAATCACAGATTAAATATAAAAGTATAGAGGCACAGGCACCTTTGGGAAGACAAAATATGCAATACGCTTCTTATTCAGGCCAATATCCCATCTAACTGTGACATTATCCTTGCTTTGCGATTCTTTCATCATCTACAATGATATTATTTATGAGCTAGCAATAAAAGTAAAAGTTGAGAGATAAAGAACGTAAAAAAACTCCTGTGAAATTGTCAGGCATACTTTATCATAATCAGCTTCAAGCTTGATAAGTGGGGCAAAGACATTTTGATACTGCAAAAAAATAATTGAGCATAGAGAATATCAGAATAAAAAAGAGAAGGATATCTAACTGCATAGCACAGAGAACTTGTCACTCAAACGTAAGTTCTGTAGACAAACTTATGGTCACATGAAACGAAACTTCATAAATAACAATAAGAAACTGGAAAAAGTAGTCACCAATTGAAAATAATTAATCCACTGAAAAACACAGGCACCTGGTAAGCATCTTCATATTTCAGAGCCACGGGCTGCGGTTCATCATCCACACCAGGCTTTTCAAGATCTTCGAGAGAGGCGTCAGGATTTGTCTTCCAAAGTTCTTCTACCTTGTTTATCTGTTGCGCACTAATTTGGCGCGCCCTCAACTGTTCTTGTTCTGACGGGATCTGGCAAACAACAGACTTTAGCAACCACTTAATTGTAGCAACCCCATCAAACTAACAGATAAAATAAATAATACCTACCTTTACCAACCACTGCAAAAAGCATCTGTCATCAATGAGGGGGCACCACTGACTCAAATCCCAATTCATGTCTTTCAAAGCATTGACATTCAAGCATGGTTCTCTACAAAGAAGAACCACAACACTTTCTGTCTTTGCTGATATAAACCCAAGAAGAAAAACATTGCGGCATCCACAATTATAGCACTCTAAAATTGTTTCCCCTAAAGGACTATCTTTATGCAGGCAGACTTCCTTGTGTTTTGCTCGAACCTACAACATAAGAAGAAAATATAATGAACAACCTAAAGCTGCAGTGTCAACTGAGACAAACACTAAACAAATACTACTAACATGTTGGGTTTGAGCAATTCATATAAAGAAAAAAGACTGATGAATTTGTAAAGATTGTTAAAAATAAAGTAAACAAAAGTATCTAACAATTCAGAGAACCAAGAATGATGTTACAATATCACTATTCTCCTACATTAACCTCTTCATTCTTCAACACTTTTTTCCATGACAAGACCACAAACACACATAAACTAAAGAGAGAATGACAACGAAGTCGGTACTTTATATTTTTCTAACTTGGAATCTTATGCTTGCTAGTTTTTGTTTGCGCTTAAAGTATAACAGTGTAGTTTTAGTAACTTGAGAAACTACCCTCACAAAGTTACTTACTCAAAGAAACATTTCAACATTTGCAGAACATCACAAAGAATTAGATATTGCTATTTCTATTGCTAAATCCCACCTGATACAAAAATGCATGGATTTCCAGAAAATAAAGAGATAAATATTGCAACAGGTTCAAATACTTAATGTTCCAATTGGTCTGTACAGACATACGTTACAATGTGCTAAACATGCTCAAATTTCCCATCAACAATTGCAAACAAGGTTCTCAATTACTACCGGAAACTACTGATTCCAAAGTTCAATCACTATTCAGCATCAAACTTCTAAACGGTGAGTTAATTTCAACATACTGTCCAAAGAAAAGAGAGCAAAAATGGTTGGCCAAAGACTCGAGAAAACTCACCAGATGATTAACGATATGCGAACCAGAAGTATTCCCCCTGGAGTTACAAAACCATTTCCTACAAGACGGGACGTTACAGCGAACCACACAAGCCGGGTTGGAAACCCCGCAATAGCGACAAGCATGCTCCACGAAACTCCCCTTTCCGTAGTCAAACCCTCCGTCATCATCCCCAACAGTCTCCTCAAAATTCAGCCCGCTAATCCCGGAGGCCAGTGCGTCAACAATGGATCCGCTATTGCTATTGGTAATGTTATTACTGTTCCCCCCAACGCGTCCATGGGCTTTGGTGCCGCTGGAGGGAGACGAGGAAGCGCCGGTGTCGGAGTGGTGGTCAGCAACGGAGCGATCGGCAGCGGCAGAGTCGGAGGGGGTCGGCCAGGACCGAATCGGGTCTCGGAACTCGGGGTAGTCGAAATCGGACTCACCCTGGGTGTTGAATTCCATGAAGGTGTAAGCGTCAGTTGCGGGGTCAGGCTGCGACGCTGTATCAAATTGAGAATCCATGTATTAGGGTTTTCAGTGTGTCTGGGGTTGCCTTGTGCAGAGAGAGAGAGCTTGGGTTTGGCAATAAAGAAAGAAATGAGGCGGAAGGAATGTGAGATGTGTATTTCTAATAGTGGTAATCAAATGGTTTCTTTCGAGAGATGGATGGATGGATGAAGAAGGAAGGAAGGAAGGAATCCTCGGAGGGAGGAGGAGGTGTTGGTGTTTAACTTCAACGCTCAAGGAAGGGTCTAACAATGCTCGGTGAACTCAGGCTTGGCCCGATCCAAATAAAATCTGGGCTTATATCCACAAAAATGGCCCAAATTGATGATCAGCCACTTTTAATTATTGAAAGGGAAATTATCGAGAAAAAAAATCCTGAGATTTGGTCTAATCTCCACTTTATCCCCGGTATTTTTAGAATTCTCGGAAGACCCCTTGAGGTGTGATAAAATATACAAAAAATCCCTTGAAGCTGACTTCCGTTAGTGATTTCGTTAACTTTTTAGGTTAAATTACGTAAATTAGATCCTAAACTATTGTAAACCTAACAACTCTTACCATATGTATCTTAATACTTTACAGTTTCACCCTCCCTCCTCAAATCAACCCAACACCTACCAACCACGCCAACCATTGTTGAACCGCCACTAATGACCGCCAAACATGTCGAGGGTTGCCATGAATGAAACCTAGGTTGTTGCGAGCGAACTTGGACCGTTGTGAGCAAACCCTAGGCTGTTGCGATCGAGCCTAGACCACCGCCCAACCCTGTTCCCCACCTAGCAACACTGCCCTCGACCTCATAGCACCGCTCTCGGCCACAGAGCGCTGCCATCAGCCTCCCAACACTGGCCTTATCCTCGAAGTGCCGTCTTAGCCAAGAGATCATGCACACTGCACAACAAATCATAAGGAGTTGGCTATAAAAATAACTAGGCATTTCTAGGAAAACTTAATCCACTTGAGTTGCTAAATTAACCGTAATCAACATTCCACACGAGCAACTAACATTATGAATTTCATTCACAAAATTATACAAATTATAGAATACCCAAACGATTTAATAGCCAAATCAGAGCAAGAATCACATTATAAGCACAAATCAGCTCTACTTAATCCCTAAATGTTCTAATCAAAGAGAACATGAAATTCGAGTGTGAAAAACTACTTTTGCTATGAGATCAAGAAAGCACAAAAGAGCGTAAGAAATTTACCTGTGTTGCGACTGAACCAACAAGAAGAGTGGAGAAGAGCGTTGAAGTAGCGATTGGTCATTGAACACGAGCACGATCGTGTGTGAAGGTTGTTGCAATCGATCAACTAAGAGGTAGAGAACTGGTGGGAGGAGTTGGCGACTTTTGAGTAGTAGGGTGAAGCAGATTCGTCGGTGGCTATGTGTGAAATGATGGAGGTTGGCCGGTTCGCGAAAGAAGGTGGAGGTCAGTGGGCTTGCGCTTCAAACAGACTCGCGCTGGAGGGAAGGGGGAAGGGCTACTATCAATTTTGCGAAATAGGGAGGGGCCCGATGGTTTATAGTCGGTGGTGGGGTGACAGGGAGGAGGTCGGCGATGGAGTGAGTAGTGAGATGAGGGAAGTTGTCAGTCTGGATTGAGCGAGAGAGTGAGAGTGGTTTCTGACTTCAGACTGTTAGGCGGTGTTTAGGTGGATATGGGGGTGATAGTTCGGGTGAAAGTAAAAATGTAAGTAATTAAAACTATTGGGTTATAAATGTTAGGATTAAAAGCTTTTGAGTACTACTAAATTGATTAAACCACAAATCTAACGGATGTTAGACTTGATGGGACCTCAAAGGGGTTTTCCTTAAGATTTCGAAAATAATGGGATAAAGTGGAGATTATGTCAAATTTCGGGGGCATTTGATAATTTCCCTTATTGAAAAGTGGTGCGAACTTTTGTGAAAGAATTTTCAAAGGAAAAAAATGATTTCAATCATGTTCCAAGGGCTTTAATTATTGCATGGTTGGCAATTCAAAACTTGCAACTTTTGATACTTCATTGGAAAAAATTTCCCTTTAATAAAACATCAGAAGCAAATTCTCTTTTTCCCCCTAGATTTAATATTTGGACAGAAACCACTATTTTCCCCTCTATTTTTTTTCTCAAACTTTTCTCTTGAAATAGTAATAAAATTCAATCTAAACAAACACACTCTAAAATGGATAAATAAAATATTCTTATGAAACCATCAGCAAAAATCAATTCTCTTCACCTTGGTCCCATAAAAGTGATACTTCTTCTCTGCCAATTATCATAACCTTTCAAAACATGCTTTTGGGAATATGTCTAAGTCTATTTGGTAACAACTTTTCAAGTAATTGTTGCATTTTAAAAAATTATTTATAAGTAATTTTCAGCGTATAGTTGTAACTGTTTGTCAATCAAAAAAAATTATCCAAATTATTATAATTAATTGAAACAATCATTCTCACACAAGATGAGACCCAAGTCTCATTGTCACATTGAGCGAATATTGTAAAGCTACCATGCACTAACCACTATCTTCCCAAAAATTGAAACGTGCACGTTTTTCTATTGTTTAGGGTGTGTTTTTGTATAAACTTTTTGGAGAAATATTTTGGAGAGTATTTGAAAATTGATGTAATGTTTGTGATAGTAAAAAATGGAGAGAAAAAAGAATTGATTTGATTTGATTATTTATTGATGAAAAAATTTCTTGTAAAGAATGCATCCCTAGACTAGAACCGCGCATGCAAACCAAAAAAAAATGAAAAGAAGAAGACCTAGGGTCCGTTTAGTTATGGAGAAGTTTCCAAGTTTTCCTTTATAAAATTCATTTGTAAATATTTGATCACATACCTAATTTTTAAGAGATGGAAAACCTTATTTTCCAAAGATTAGAAAACTCTAGTATTAAGATGGAAACTTTCCAAACAAGGTTCCCTAATTTAATACTAGAATTTTCCAATGTTTGGAAAACCTTGTTTTGCATACCTTCAAACCTAGAGGTACATGATAAAAAACTTACAAAGAAATTTTGGAAATGAAAATTTGGAAACTTCTCTGTAACTAAACGGACCCCTAGCTTTTCAATGCATTGATGTGAACAATATGAAAGCCAGCATCTTCACAACTTGGAAGAAGGATATTTTTAGTCATGATGGTACACACCACTCCGGATTTTTCAATTTTTTGTTGATTAATAGCATGAATACAAAGTTAACGGTTCTTATATAAATTAATTTCACGTTTCTGTCTGCAATATACTTGGGTTAGGGTTAATGTGCAGTACGATGATAATCTATAATAAAAGTTACTAGTACTTAACTACAAAATTAGTCTACTTGTATCTGTCATATAGTAGTATTTTTAAATACCTAAAATGTTCTATCAGAGAGTATGTCACAAGGTGCGCAAACACAAATTGAGCCATAGAAATTAAGTCCATTGATTTTTATCTGCCAGCTTCAACATAAAATAGTGCCGCAAACTTGCATGCAGCTTCTCACCTTCCCCTAAAAATATCTAGCTGCTCATTCAACTGAACCATGGCTCTGTATCTTCGAACCTGTATGATCCTTTTTGGTTCCTTGTTTCTTACGCAAACCCTGGCACAGCCTGCAACATGTAGCTATTGCTTTGTCTAGTCTCGGGCAGCTTACTATCCAAATTCAACAGAACAAGGAACAGACAGTATGTTACTATAAAACAACTTGACTTCAGGTTATGATACTACATGTTTAATTTTAATTATCCCTTGCTTTGCAATTTCTTAGGTGGAGCATGTGGATTTGGTACATTTGGTGCAACTGGGCCCGGTGGAGATGTGTCAGCAGCCTCTGATCTCTACCGCCATGGTCTTGGCTGCAGTGCGTCTTACCAGATGAGATGCAGCAACAGCTACAATTGCTCAGACATAGGAGTGACGGTTGTTATAACCGACCAAGGCTCAAATGACCGGACAGACTTCATCCTGAGCAAACGAGCCTTTGCTCGGATGGCTCAAACCTCAGATGCAGCTACATCTCTCCTGGCTCTTGGAATTGTTGATATTGAATACAGAAGGTATGTATACGGCTTAGCTTCTCAAGCAAGTTTTCTTTTTCTAGTGTCTCACACTTTGCCCTGCCCAAAAACAGAGTGTCATGCATCGATCCCGACATCAAGATCCATGGGAGCAGCAACAACCCTTATTACCTTGCCTTTGTGATATGGTATCAGCAAGGCAAAAATGACATTACCGCAGTTCAACTATGCGAGGTGTGTGAAAGCTTTGATAATTGTCCGTGTAGAACAAGTATAGAAGCTAATACTCTGTAATATTAACCCATGGATGCAATTGCAGAGTCAGAACTTTAGTTGCAAGCTGCTGGATAGATCTTATGGAGCGGTGGACAACCACATCTCCACCAAAAGGTCCACTTTCTTTGAGGATGTTGTTCAGCAGCAATGATGGGGATGGGGCATGGGTTGTGCCTGTCAATAACATACCTCAAGACTGGCAAGCTGGAGCAATATTTGATACTGGAGTTCAAGTGACGTAGATACATGTGGGTACCAGAGTAGAGACTTGTTCATTAAACTGCAACCACTGAATGAAAGACCTTAGACACAAGCTCTTCAGTTTACATGTATGATGCAAGGCAGCATAACAAACATCAAAAGGAACATATTAACTAGTTATATCCGCATAATATTGAGAATGCTCATTGAATTGGAATAAGTTCAGCAGCTAATTACAAAATCTTGGTGATATCATCCACCCTACATCCACATTGAATTTAATTCTGAAGAGGATGAATTTGTTTATGACAAGTCACTCTTTGGGGCCATATTGGATGAAATAAGTATTTGGAGATGAAAAAGAAGGATCCTAAATTTTGTGAACAATTCGGAATTGAATTTGATGATTCTCAAATATGAAGATATCAAATGGGATACATAAAACTGGCATGCCCCGTAACTCATGAATCGCATTTGAAAAGTCTTCCTAGTTATGTTGTGAATCTTTTAGATACAGACATCACATATCTAAAATCCTACAAACCACAGATAAGGCAAGTATACTACGATCTGTGATTTAATTTTCCAAAAAAAAACCCATCACATATCAGATACAGACCACAGATAAGCCTCTTTCTCAGTTGCCCTTTTGTCGTTTGTCTTCTTGATCAAGTTCTTCTCAAATCCTACAAATGGGGTCATTGAAATAATTACATTAAAGAAGAATATATTATATTCGTGATACTAAGATGACAACACTTTTCTAAGGAAGACAAAACAAATTATGTTGGGCTTAAACCGAGTTTTTGCAATTCATATAAACAAAGAACGTTTTTGCACTTCATCAAAAAAAAAAAAAGAACGTTTTTGCAATGAATGAAACAGTTTATGTAACTAAATTTTGCAATTCATTCTCGAGTTGAGTTAAATTATCGTTCTTAAACATTTACTATTATCGTGTTTTAGGGTGAATTGCGAATAATTTTTCATATATGTTAGGTCATTGACTTAAGCAGAACTGAATGGGCCCTAAATTAACGATATGCAAACCTACCATTACTGCGATCAACTCCATCCCAATGTCTTCCTGGCCTGATACCATATCTATTTGGTGCGGCATCTAATCCTCGCTTTAGCCAACTGTGATTAGGTATGTCTTGTGGAATCACAAAACCTGACTCCTTCATCCTCTCATTTTCTCCTAGGTCTGGCAGAACTAGCTCAGATTGCTTTCTCTGAAATAACATCAATGGTAGAATAACCATCAGTACACACACATTTGCATATATGCAGTAATGTGTATAAAAAAGTTTGTGGGTTTAGAAAACAACTGATATTATTTCAAGATGATTCTACACGCCTCAACAAAATCACCTATCACAAAACCTGAGAAACATCAAACATGACCAGGATCTGCATACATCTGGGAGAAGCAAAAACAGAAGATGCATCATCGACAAACAATAACAGATCAATTAATTACCTTCACCAAATGTGCCATTGGATCTCCCCATCTTACTCTTTCTTTCATCATCTTGTCCAGTTCTGGATCATCCCTGAAAGCATAATACTCTTTTTAAGTTTTTTTTTTTAAAAAAAATCAGCACTAAATATCTTTGCAAAATAAAACGGAATTGATGCCAAGGAATATTTAATTCCAGGATCGTTAACCGGCGACAGGAGGTAGCACAATTGTTTTATGGGCTCTTTTTAAAAAATATTTCCTTCATTTCAAATTGTTTAATATATTTACTTTTCAACAATTAATCTATTTATTATTTAATATTATTGCATCAAAAGTCAAATAACTTATATGCAAATAATAAATCCATGTCCAAGATTTTAAATATAATATTTTATTATTAATTTTTTAAATCAAACACATTCTAATTTGAGTCAAATACAAGTTTAAAAGTCAAAATTCACCATTTCATTAAAAATAAAAAAGACTCAAATTCACCAAACAACTGGGCATGGAGGTGCATAAAAAGGAATAACTTTATGTCGGAATTCTATCACTAAGGTAATTTCAGTTCAACTCCACGAACACAATACTGAAAGTCAAAAGATGAGACTACAGATACAGTGCTAAAACATTAAAGAAATCAAAGAAAAGCTTAATAGTAAGAACTGTATTGTTACCTAATGGGTGTGTTCACCAACTTTTCTTTGTGATAAAAAGTTGAGAGTTTTTGAAAGATGGATGAGATGTTTGTAAGAGGAAAACTTAAACGGAACGTTAAAAATTTGCGATGAAAGTTGGAGAAAGACGGAGCAAAGAACACACCCATCATTTAAAAAAGTTCAAACAAAACATACTAAAAGGTAAAGTTTATGATTCAAGGCACTATAAACGGCAATTTGAACATACTATCTCAAAAAGAGTGGCAATTTTTTTTTTCAAAAGCACATAGTGGTAGTGTGCTTGAATGTTTTGTATAATGATTACACTATAGGAATGATCCAAATAATGCACCAATGACCAACAAGTATATTTTCTGGCTCCAACTAGGGGTGAGAACGAGCCGAGCCGAGCCCAAACCTGGCAACTCGAGCTCGCGAAAATTAGGCTCGGCTCGAACCTGACTGAGCCTGATTTTTTTGGCTCAACCTCGGCTCGAAGGTTCATTAGCTCGAATCACAGACCCATTTCATCACAGATCTGTCTTCCAATTTGTTGTTGCTCCGCCTTCGGCCGGAGACAGACCTTAGTTGTCAAGTTTGAGAGGAACGATTGCAATGGGCGAACTGGGAGGAAGGAGAAAGACGAGACAGACGAAGAGAAGAGGCTGGGTTGTGGAGGCAGGGGTAGGCAAACAGCTGTGAAAGGAGTCAATGGTAAAAGGCAATTCAAAAGTTTATGGGAAGTGAAGGCGGTTTGAATTTGGCTAGAACTTAGAAGCAGGAGGTTTAGAGAGGATTGAAGAATGAAGACAAGGCAAGGCGGAAGAGAGAGAATTAGATGAAAATTATATTTGGGAATTTGGAAAAGTAATAAAGTGGATGGGAAAGGTCAAATGTGTTGGGAAGGTAAATATAGGGAAGAGGGAGGGTCTGTGTACGCATGGAATTGGCACGGGGAAGGGAAAAATTAACGTTTATTAAATAGAAATGAGAAATGGAGTAATAATTGGAAGGGTAATTTTGTAATTCTAATAGGCTTGATAAGGCTTGCGAACCTTACCGAGCCAAACCTTCGGGGCTTGAGTTTGGCTCGTCTATTACACGAGCTTCAAAACCGGCTCGAGCTCAAGCTTGAGGCTCGTTAAGCTCGGCTCGTTAGGCTCGTAAGAGCTAGAGCTCGAGCAGGCTCGGTTCGTTTCACACCCCTAGCTCCAACCCCCTCATTGAATGTCATGTAATTAAAACACAAGCCAAAGAAAAAGGCTACCTGAATTTGGTAAGACAAACACGATGGAATTTGAGTTATCCTGAAATTTACCTAGTTCGTGCAAAAGGTTTATCCTTCTCAAGTTCTAATTCTTGCAACCTGGCATCAGCTTCCCGCTTTTGAGCCAAGCCTTTTCCCCATTCAATTTTCTTTTCCTGAATAAAAAAAATGGTAAGTCAGAGCTAGCAAATGTGTGATTATAGATAACATATATAGAGTATTTCTCACCATCATATCCATTTCCAGCTTTCGAACATAAAAACATGAGCACATAAAAGTGAAAAGAAACATCCACAGATGACAAACTGAAGCTGAATATATGCAACGGATGTTAGATACTTAAATTGTATCTTTGACTATGACACGCAAACAGCATCATCTTCTCATCCTAGACCACTAATGAGGTGTACTGATGGACAGCAAAAACAAGCTACAGATCCTACATCTCCATGACCCCCCCCCCCCCAAAGTACACACACAAAGCGGAAACAAAAAAGGTTCTACCCACAATCCCAGTTAGCTCAGTAGAATCATATTCCAATACAAGCATAACGATAACCCAGTAGTCGTAACCCAACAGTGATGAAGGGGACACTAGAAGAAAACTAGAACAAGTGCACCAAGAGACTGGAAAGTGTCTAGCCTCAAAGTGTTGGACAAATGTAAATAAAACTGAAGTCGCATAACTTCTTGAAGATAATTGCAGCAACTTGAATACATTTTGAGCACAATACCTTTGGTTTTTCCTCGACTTTTTGTCGAGATTTCAAGTACTCTTCCTTTGAAACGGCTTGACCAGCTGCATAGAGATCAAAGTATAAGAATGATAGAGCCAGAAGCATGCATACGTTTCTAAAGCCAGTACAGTCAAATAGGAAGGTAATCATACCTATACGGAATACAGGTTCAGCATCCTGCCCAGTCATTGACGGATCCATATCTTTGAACCTAAAACGAAACAGGAAATTAGCAGATGCAAGTAATTTCTTTCAGGAAGGAAAAGTTATACGGCACACATCTCAAAACAATGGGGCAAATGTCACAAAGGTATGAAGCCCATAACACTATAAGCAAATTTACAGATGTTGTAGAACCACTATCACTGATAGCAACAACAGCATAGACCTTGCCTAAATTGCAAATAACAGCAACTCATTATGTGTGTTATATTATTTCAGGAAATAAATATACTTAACTTCATAAGGCAGGTAACAAATGGTGCAGAATTAAATACTAAGATATTGGTCTTGCTCTACTTCTACAAACAGAACCCGCAAACGAAGGCAGCACATTCTTTTCAGTAAAAGGCTAGTTGGTTGACATGAAAATTTAACACAGGCCCAAAAACAAAGATTATCACACTTCTCAAGGCAGCAGCAAGTAGATTTATGTGGAAGATTACCTTGATGAATCGACCTTTTTTATCTTTGAAATTTCCTCCCTCATTTGAGTCCCACTAATCAGACCAGTTTTTCTCTTTTCTTTCACTGAGAGGTGGACATCCAATTCCTTTTGGTCTTCCCTCAGTGGAGAAAGGTCTGATGAAACACGGGTTGCAGACTTTTTCAGCTTTTTTTCCTCTGAATGTGAACTGCGTCTTCGAGGAGGAGAGAGATCAAGATCCGGTGATGGTGTGTGATTTCGTCTATGTCTCTGACATGAAGGTGACAAATCAACCCTCTTTCTTCTTTCTGGTGAAAGTGATTCATACCTAACCCTGTGATTTCTGGGGGGTGACAAATCAGTGTCATCTCTAGAAGGCTCAAGTCTGTGTTGTGGCAAAAGCATATCATCGCGAACTTTTCTCTTACGAGGTGGGGATAAATCAGCTTCTTTGATACTTGTACCAACAATATATTCAGGTGAGTGTGAGCCTTTTTTTGCCATTTGCTTCCTAGGAGGTGAAAGATGACTATTTTCACGTTCTTGCTTAGTTGTGGGTCTTGGTGAAGGTGTGTCATTCCTAGCAATTGGTTTCCTTGGCGGTGAAAAGTCAGAATTCAAGCCACTGGACGACACTTTTCTTGGAGGTGACAAATCCTCATCCTCTCTTCCAGCATTGGATCTGGGTTCTGGTGAAGGTGTGTCCTTCCTTGTTCTCCCCCTACGAGGAGGAGAAATATCTGAATCTTTATCAAAAGAACTAGGTGGTTTTGAAGACACTGAAATCCAACCACTTCCATCGTCAGCAATGGCATCATATGCCCTCTTAAGTTTGATCTGTTCCAACCTCCTCATGCGCTTAACTTCTATATCTTCATCCACAACTGGTGTCTCATCTACAACAATCATAAGAAAGTAATCATTGATATATCTTTATAATATACATAAATAACTGTATTAACAGCCTGCAATGTACATGTCCCAACAGGCAAATATTGTAATAATAAAAAAAGGGTTCAGAAACATACCGGGAGACTCATTGGCTTCTTCTTCAATATTCACAGGTTTTTGCCAGACAGGATCTTCATCCACTACTAAAACACCAGATGCCTCTGCTTTCTTAATCTTTTTCTTTTTATTTCTCTTCTTCACTTCTTCTTCGCTCTTGCTTTGATATCGTTTCAAATAATCTTTCAGTGATGCCGAAGCTGCCATTGATCTGATGTTTACCTCTTTGATGCGGAGTGGCGGAGTGCGGGCGTCACTGGTCTGGAGAGCGAACGCCGGAGACTGGACTGGAGTGCGCCGGCGCTGGCGGTTAGCGCCCAGCGGAGCTGCAGCTGGCCAGCTGCAGAGGCAGCGCGGAGCCGCAGAGCAAGGGGAGGGCCGAGGCGGAGAGGCCCGACGGTTACAGAGGGGGACGACGGACGCGTGCAGCAGGAGCGGACGGCTGGAGACTTGTGGAGTCTGGTCTCGTGGTCGCCGATTTGGGCGAGGGGTGGGCTAGAAACTGGAGCCCAACCAAAATCATAATCGAATCGACGACGGGTTTTCAATGAGATATAATCACAGGAGTACGTAACCTCAAGCAATCAAATGATTTTAACGCCCAAGTTTTTAATTACGACAATTCCACCCAGAATCTCTAGGGTCTGTTTTAGTTGGAGAGAAATTTCCAAATTTCCGTTTTTAAAATTTATTTGTAAATGTTTGATCATATATCCAGATTTGAAGGGATGGAAAACAAGATTTTTCAATCTTGGAAAACTCTATTATTAAATTAGGAAACCTTTTTTGGAAGGTACTAGAGTTTTCTAATCATTAGAAAACAAGGTTTTTCATCTCTTTAAACTTAAACTTGGATATATGATTAAATATTTACAAAGAAATTTTGAAAATGAAAATTTAGAAACTTCTCTGCAACTAAACGGACTATTAGTGACTCGATTTTGCAAAAATAACCCTACAAGTTTTTAAAACTTGCATTTTTAACTTTGAAATGAAAAGTAGCAGTGGGACAGATAACTCCACAAGTCACAGGTCGATGCCTGCAGAAAGTAAGTGAGCGAAGGAGGAGGCGGCGGCGAGAAACTAACGCGGCGAGCTCGCAGTTTCTTCCATCTCTGGTAATGGAGTTCTTCGAGGAAGAAACGAGGCCTCGATTCGTCTTCCAGTCGCGTCCGCAGCCTTCTTCCTCCCCTCAAACCAAATCTCCACAGACCAACTCAAAGACCCTCCTCTTCTTCACGTTGCCCGTCGCCTGCGTTTTCCTCTCTCTTTCCTTTGTCTCCGTCGAAGCAGAGCCCTTTAAGTCTCTTTTAATCTGGCTTTCTCTGTCCCTCCTCATCGGCCCCTTCGCTCCCGCTTCCATCACCGGCGGCGATATTCGAGTCGGGCAGGGCCCGATCATTCCCGATCCGATCGATTCAGATGCGCAGTCCGAGCCGGAACCCAAGAAGAAACTTTCTCAGAAGCGGTCGAAAGCAGAGAACAGTTACGAGAGGCGTGAAAACGGTGTTTCTGTTCGGGACTTTGAATTTGGAAATGAGTATCCGAAAATGGAGAGAATTACGGAGACTACCGACGTGGGTTCTAGTTTAGCTCTGCGAAATGGTGGAGAAGAGGAGTGGACCGAGGAAGATGTCGAGATTTTGAAGAAACAGATGGGGAAGCATCCTGTTGGGAAGCCGGGAAGGTGGGAGGCCATAGCTGGGGCCTTCAACGGGAGGCACAAAGTGGAGAGCGTGATAAGCAAGTCGAAAGAATTGGGATCGAAGAAGGTTGATGATGCTGATTCTTATGCGCTGTTCTTAAAGAATCGGAAGCTTGATGAGAGGATTAATGGCGGAAACCAGGAGGGGAACGAAATGATGGATAAGCGAGAAATCCAGGACAATGGTGGTGATGATGTTGGGACTAGTTGGACTTCTGGGGAGGACATTGCTTTGCTCAATGCCATGAAGGCCTTTTCGAAGGACTCAGCAATGAGATGGGAGAAAATTGCAGCTGCTGTGCCAGGAAAGTCCAAGGCTGCTTGTATGAAGAGAGCTACTGAGTTGAAGAAAGAATTCCGGAGCTCCAAAGCTAGCAAGGAAAGCTAGAGAAAAGTCTCGGCCTGCTATTTTTTTCTTCTAAAGCTAGAATTAAAGAGGTAACCCATGATAGGAAGCTCTGTTTAGTGTTTTTGTTCTCTGAAAGCTATCATCTTTAAGCAACTTCATGTTACTGAAATACTGAGGAAATATTTGGTTGCAGCAATTACCATTACTAAGCCAAACACCTGTCAGATTTATGCTCTTTACTAACAATAATAATGAGTTTAATATATGCTGTTAGATGTTAGTGTGTAGTTGTACGTATTAGCAGTTCCAAATTACCACTACAGAATAGGAGTATATCCTCTACTACGTTGTTATCTATCGGTTAGTTCTGTTTTGTTCATAGTATGAAACTTTATATTCAGGTTGGAAATCATGCCCTGAAATTAAGGAAACTTTTAGTTCAAAACCTGTTTGATCTTAGCGATGAGATTACCACTACATATGTTCTGCACAGTTCTAGCGATGAGCTACAATGCCAGTTCTTGTTGCTGTCATTAATATATATACTCCACTAGTCATCTTTTAGAAGGCTCAATGCTAGATTATTGAACTTGGAAGTTATTTAAGTCAATAATGCTTACTGTAATGTGTAGAAGCTAAGAAATGTGTATATATCCAACCCTTGGAACTGAAATTTACAGTTAAACCTTAAATCAACTCTGCATCTGGGTTTTTTTTTTTCAATTTTCAACTCAGGGAACAGGGGTTGTGTCATTTGGCTGAACAGGCAAGATATAATGATCTTTGTACATGCTTATAAATAATTCAGTCTGAACGAATGAGAACTGACCGGACAGTGAACACGAACATCCAGGATATAGTGACCATAGTTCTTATGGTTCTTATCAAGATCCTAGTGCATATCGGGCTATATAGACCAAGCTTTTTGGGTTGAGCTTACCTCTGTTTTAGGTACTCATCTCTATGTGTTGTCAGCAGATGATACCTGTTATGTTCCTGATCTTTCTTCTCCCAGATTCCTAACTTGGCAGAAGGGCAGTTCATTACAATCTTTGTATAGTTAATCTCTCTTCTCGCTGAAATCAACTTTCAAGAAATATTGCCGGCAGATTGTTATGTTTCCTTGGTAGAAGTTAAGTTTCATGAAAAGAATTTGTCCAAAGAAAATCTTGTAAATTTTGTTTTGTTTTGTTTTGTTTTTTTCAAAAAAAAAAAAGTAATTTGTTTTAACAAGTTTGGGATGATTGATGAAGGAAGCTAGGTTTAACCTATGATTTTAGTTCTCTAACAATCTTAAAAATAATTTCAAAAAAAAATTGCATAAACATATTATTTGATGTCTATTTTATAGAAAAAATTAGAATTTTTTTTCTATCTAAGAATAATATAGATAAATTGAACCAAATAAATATCAAAAGTCAAAAATTTAAAAAACTTAGAGATGGATGGAGTATTTCTCTCCTTTCGAAAGTGTACATAACTAACATAGATATTCCTCCAATATGACGGACGGGTTAATAAGTTGTTGCCTATTTCTCTATACTAAAAAAAATGAGTAAAGTGCCCCGGAGTTCCCTTAACTTTCAATTACATTCTATTGGGGTTTTATTTTAACTTTTCGTCTTCTTAAAATCTTATTTTAAGTTTTTTATACATTTGTGGTCCTTTTGGACAATTTTGACCCTTAGGAAAAAAAACGATAAATTATAGGGTATTCACGAGGTTTAGAAATATTTTTAATTTACTCCTCATTTTCATAAACATACACAAAAACTAACAATTTCTCAAAATAGTTTAAAAATTATCTAAGTCTCCCCAAACAATTTCAAATCTAACAATTATACCCTATACTTTTTCCCCTCTTTTCCTCCACCACCACCGCCGGACCTTCGCCTGCTGACCACTGCCGGAACTTCACCGGCGCGTTCAACAACCCAGGGCCGCGAATCGCGACCCAAGGGCTGTGAATCGCGGCCCCTGGGCTGCAACTTGTGACACTAGGGTCGTGAATCATGAGCCCAGGGCCGTCGATTGCGAGCCCAGGGTTGTTGATTGCGACTCGTGAGCCCAAGGCCATCGATCGCGAGCCCAAGGCCATCGATCGCGAGCCCAAGGACGACGATCGCAAACCCAGGACGGTCGATCTCGAGCCCAGGGCCGCCAATCTCGAGGCCTGGGCTATTGACGGTGCTGGTGAAGTTCTGGCGGTGGTCGACTAGCGATGGTCCGGCGGTGTTGGTGGGAGGAAGAGGAGGGGAAAAAATATAGGATAAAATTGTTAGATTTGAAATTGTTTGAAAAAATTTAGATAATTTTGCAAATGTTTTAAGAAATTGTTAGTT
Source organism: Stellera chamaejasme (assembly GCA_024586325.1). NCBI lineage: Eukaryota > Viridiplantae > Streptophyta > Magnoliopsida > Malvales > Thymelaeaceae > Stellera > Stellera chamaejasme. The sequence goes on along the minus strand of CM044982.1, from coordinate 1,219,467 downwards.
TTTTTGTATGTTTATGAAAATTGTGGGGTAAATTGAAATTTTTTCTAAACCTCAAGGATTTCCTATAATTTATCTTTTTTTTTTGTTCTAAGAGGCAAAATTGTTCAAAATGACCACAGATGTATCAAAAAACTTAAAATAACACTTTAAGTGGACGAAAAATTAAATAGAACCTCAATAAGACGTACACAAACTAGCATTAGCAATAGGGGTGTTGAACGAATCGGGCCGAGCCGAGCTTCACGAGCCTCGAGCTCGAGCCGATTCTTTGGCTCGTTTAATTAACGAGCCGAGCTCGAACATGAATGGTTCGGCTCAATAGGCTTGACGAGCCTTATCGAGTCTGGTGTGAAATTACATATATACCCCTGTCTATATATCGAGCCTTATCGAGCCTTATCGAGCCCTTATCAAGCATTATCGAGCCTTATCGAGCTCGCGAGCTCGTTTGGGGCCGATTCGAATCGAGCTTCACGAACCTTCGAGCCGAGCTCGAGCTCGAATTTTCGGGCTCGTTCGAACTCGAGCCGAGCTCGAATTTCACGAGCTTGAGTTCGAACTTGCTAGGCTCGGGCTCGGCTCGAACTCATCCCTAATTAGCAAGGTGCTTATTTGTTCATACTTAAACAATAGTTTCCAAATTGCCCAAAAAAACAAACAATAGTGGTCAATGCGTTTTCCAGTTTATGCCAGGAACAACTCATTTTTCTTTCTCCTTTTTCTTTCTCCTTTTTCTTCTTATGATCTTCATGTTCGTCTCTCCTCGTATCGGTTGCAGAGAAACAGGGGTCGATTTTTCATGCTCGTCCAGTTGACAGGGGTAGGCAGGTTGTGGCCGAGATTGGCACTTCATCAACATGTCAGCGACACCCAGAAGGAGAAAACACAATCCCCATTCGTCTTCTTTATCACCACGAATCGTGGAGCCACCGCAAAACTTTATTCCTTCCAAGGAAGACCTCCCGCGTCTACTAGCTGTCGTCGCGATCGCCGCCTCCATAGCTTTTTCCTGCAACTTCGTTGTTACCTTTTTCAACTCCACCTCTGCCCCCTTTTGTGACACTGACCTCATTTCTCCAGATTCTCTCTCTGGCGAGTTCTTTGTTCCTCTTTACATCTTCTTTCTGGGTCCCTTAAAAAGTTTTACTTTTTGTTGTTACGAGTTGTTCCCAATTGATGTTCACAAGCTAAAGAATGTAAAGCTTTACGCCTATAATTGAAATGTGAGCTGCTTGTTAATCATTGTTAGGATACCGATAGTCAAGCCGGTGAGCTTTCGTTTATATGTCAACTGCACCAGTACCAAGTTATTCCTGTGGATTGTGCTAATGAGGGTTCACCTTAGTAATCTTCTGTTTGGGGTTTGGCCTTTTAAGCTAATGAGTCGAGTTCTTTCAATTTTGGGGTAACATTTGGTTTTGCTTTCAGCTGTATATAACTGTGTGTATAGTTTCGTTGTTAATGTTGCGTTTTGTTCCTATATATTCTGGTGTTACTCTATTTACTTCTTAAATGAAATTTTATCGTTCTTGGAGCTATTCCTGGAAAAGATTTCCTGAAAGTTGAGAGTGAAAGCCATAAACTTCACAGAAACCAACCCCAATGTAGTTGGAATTAGGTTGGATTATGATGCATGGTAATGCTTGAGTGGTAGCTATCTGTGAATGTTATGCCCCCAATGTCTTTGCTATCAATTTGGGCTTAATCTGGTTGATGCAAACAATTGTTCTTCAGGCTTCTCACTGTTTCCTTACATACCTTTTTGTTGTGTTTATCAGACTGTATCTATGAAGTCACTCATGCATTCTGCATCACTTGCCCATCAACAATTCTAGATTCAATGTCAAGCCTGTATTTATCTGAACAATACTTTTCATTTTATAGATTACTGTGAGCCTTGTCCAAGTAATGGGATTTGCCATCAGGGCCAGCTGGAATGCCTTCATGGGTTCAGAAGACATGGGAAGATGTGCGTGGAAGATGGAGATGTTAATGACCAGGCTAAGAAAATTGTGTGTTTCTGGAATCTTGCTCACTCTGGTATATTTATATTCTACCGGCCTTTGTACCCCGGCATTTTTGCTTTGTCTTTACACTTCTGATTTTTCTTTTAATTTTTTGTACAGTCTAAGTGGGTAGAAACCTGTGTATGTGAAGCTTATGCACAACTACTGTGCTATGGGACTGGCACAATGTGGGTATGCATGCTGAATTTAATTAAATTGAGTGACCGGAGAAATACCTTTTACTATTATACTTGCATTTCATGAGGCAGATGTCATTTATGCATCTAATTCTGACCAGTCTGTTGTAGGTCAATGAAGATAGTATATGGAATGATGTGCATGGACAGGGTATGATAGAAAACTTAGGCTCAGAGAATGAGCTATACGTGTATACTAAGAAAAGAGCAGAGGGAACCATTGAAAATGTGTTGGAAACCAGGAATAATTCTGATGGGTATGGCACTCTGAAATTCTTTATTTATATGCAGATTTTGATAATTTAGTGCAATCCCTTATTGTTACATTTCTTTTTTCTTTTTGTAGAATGAAAGAGTTGAAGTGTCCAAACTCATTAGTGGAATATTACAAACCATTGCAATGTCGCATCCGTCAGTGGGCTTTGAAGAACATTATTGTTATCGCGCCAATCTGTTTTATGGTATAGTGTTGTTCTCAGATTATTTGATCCTTGTAGTCGATTGTTTATTTACAAGGTTGCTACTGGTGCTTGTATTTGCAGTTTCTGGTATTTACATTCCTGCTTCACAAGACCCGCCAGAGGCAAAAGCTTTCAGCTAGAGTTGAAGGCCTTTATTGCCAGGTACAAAAGAGAACACGTCTGTAGTTATGTGGGAAATATCTAACGATAATACTCTAGCATCTCATAACATGTCAAAGATGAGAAAAGAAAAGATTGGAAAAGGAATGATAGTCTAGGTGGCAAAAGAAAGAATTCTCTAGCTAGCGTTGTAACACGAGGTAGCAAAAAGGGAAGGTTCCCTACCTCGTAGAGTAATTGAAAGATTTGATATCAAAGACATAGTTTTTGATTGGGTGTCAACAACGTTGTTTTATGGTATTTACATTCTTGCTTTTGATCGTGGTATCTGTTTTCCATCTTTACCTATATCGTTCGTTTTTGGCGTGATAAAATCAATGCAACCAATTGTAATTATTTTGTGCTCTTTTATCAGGTCCTTTTGGTGTTTCACCTAGTCTGTGATTTTAAAATAAGCAATATTTAGGTGGAAAAAGATACTAATGATGTAGATATAGAATTCGGTTGAGATAAACAAGTGAACATGTACACTAATCATCAAACCCTCTTGTTAGCGTGGAAAAAGACTGCATAAAATTGTGGGAGGTTGATGATCTTATTTTTGCTCCTAGACCTATGCAAGTATCACGTGTTGTTACCTGCATGTTTTAGTCTCAGATTGCCAAGGTGATGTCAGATGTGAACAAACCGACCTTCAAATTTTTCGATATTTAGGATGTAGTTTCATTTTTGTAGCCTTAGTAAACATGTGATGCATGCTTTTATTTTTCTTCTCTTCTTTTCTTTTTGTAATTCAATAAATTTGTGTTTTTCTGCTGTTTGTAAGGTCTGTGACATACTTGAGGAGAATGCTCTAATCTCAAAAAGTTCTCCTGGTGAGTGTGAACCCTGGATTGTTGCATCTCAGCTTCGTGATCATCTTCTTTACCTTGTTTTTCCGTTTTGTTTACTCGAGAGCCCCTAGTGTACTATACTTTGAAAAAGGGAATGTTACCTTTACTTGAAAGACTCATCCTCTGGCAAAAGTTGTTATTTTAAATCCTGCTCCTTTCATTTTTTTAAAGCTGAAAGAAAAGTCGAAATGTCGGTTTGTAGGTCTCTGTTTTGTAGGGTTGTGATCTGCAGGGTTGTGGCCTATGGCCTGTTCTGTTGTTTGCTGTGTTGGTTGGTTCATACTCTGGAGTGCTTGGGAGGTGATGGTTGTCATGTGCTCGTGCTGCCCCCTCTCCTTTGTTCTTGTTGTAATTGTTCTTTCTCTTAATTGAAAGTATTTCGCTAGCCGTTCAAGAAAAAAACAAAAGAAAAGTCGAAACGTTAAGAAGAAGTCATTTTGTTGGCACTATTTTCAGGAGTCCATCTGAAAAGAACAAAAGTCTGTATTAAAGATATGCAAATTTTGTATGCATTACTTCATGCTTTATACTGACAGGTGGAGGAGCTGGTACAGGAAGATTCTCGTGTTGATTGCTACCCAAAGCTGGTCAAGGGTGAACCAAGAGTTGTTTGGGAATGGCAAGGTAATACCGTTGCATGATTTTTTAACTAAGCCGGTTTCTATAACTAAGCCGGTTCACTACATGATTCAGCGGGGGGAAAAGAAACATTAATGAGGTTTGGTTGATTGTTATCTAGTCTCTGCTAGCAGTCAAGAGCTGTTAATACATCTAAGCAAAATGATACAGAGGGAAAGGTTGCTTTTTTTCACTTCCATTGGTTTTAAGAGTTGTTTGGGAATGGCAAGGTAAAACTGTTATGTTCCTTGTTATGGGTGATTTTAAGTCTTTACCTATCTAACATATAACTTCGCTGAAAATATGAGTTTAAACAACAATGGTCCTATTATCACAACTTCTAGATTGCTTCTGTTTTCATTTTCTTTATGTGGCTCAGTTTGCAATGTGCTCTGCAGTTGATGGTTCACTAAGCTCTTCCAGGAGCCGAAAAAGCATAGAAGGAAGCAAATCCAAATCAAAGGGAATCTTGAACAGAAACCTGGATCAACCAGATAACACTCTCAAGGCCGCTGAACATGCGGGGCTCTTGTCTTCACACTTTTGATACATACGGATTATTAAGAGGTCTTGTATTGGTAGCTGTCTTTCTCAATCTCTTCTAGAGTCCAAAGCAAAGGTGCAGCTACGACACAGTTTCAGCAAATGTCTGAGTTATGGAGTTCAGATGCCTGAAACTAGCCCTTTGCTCTGTATGTTAGTGAATCTGTACTGTTCTGTGCTAGTGAAAGAGACTGCATAGGAAGATCAAAGTCCTCCAAGTACTCACTCCTTTCAACGTCCCAAGGGGCATTAAAGTAAAGACATGGAGATCTTGGAACCAAGGTCCTCGAAGGCTGCATTCATGGCAATCATCACGTCTTTCTCCCGAGGGCATGGTATGGCTTTGTTCTTGGTGTTGTTTAATAGATGTCGAGTGTGCCGCCTTTCCCCGCCCGAGAATCTCCATCTGCTCTAAGTGGGCGAGCTAGAAGAAAGAATCCTTATGTCAGGTTGGTTGTTCAAAAGACTTTCTCTTTACCCTTTGCATTTTCATCTTTTTGAAAGCCCAGACCCATTCTTCTGGATTTTCATTAGTCCTATTTCAGGTGAAAAGCCTCTTTTCTTTCTCATTTTTTTGTTGATTGAAAGAGGATAAGCGCTATCCATTGAGTAAAGGGAGTTCCTCCATCAAATCTCACCTACAAAGTCATGGTTGGCAAGCTATTCGTTACATTACGACTTGGGCGATTTGGAAGGAAAGAAATGCGGTCGTCCACTCAAATAAGAGCTCCCCAAGTTCCAGAGTTTTTGACTCCATTCAGTTTCTTTCTTACCTTTGGATTTCTAATAGGTGGAAACCCAAAAACCTTTCTTGGTGTGAATGGGTGCTCCACCCTCTAGCTGCTATTGCGAATAACAGCTAGCGCTGCTCTTGTACTCTTGTACTGTTTGTTTGTTTAAGGCCTTCTCCTCTATCTTAGAGGGGAACCTGCTGTGTTTCCTTTAATAATATTTCAGTAGCCATTTTAAAAAAAAAATCAAATTACGCCTACTCATTTATGCTCAGATTCTGTCTAAATTTTTGTGGAAGAAGAGAACTTTAAAGTTGAATTGAACATTTTTGTAATTTTATTTTACATTTAAAGACACAAATTTTTGCATTAACAAAAGCTAAAAGCTGATAATTTATATAGTCAAGTCAATTAATTGCAAATAAAACATTTTAAAATAGAACTTACTGATAGATCACTGTTGAACTGTAGTCTTTTTTTTTTTTTTACTGATGTCATAAATTTAAGAAGGGTGTAAGTGTATATTTGAAAACCACATGACGATTAGTGTGATTTCCATCATAGTACAGGGATAAGTGCAGGTCACCCCTCCCCTTTGGTCTACCATTCAAAAAGCAGGGGAACGAACTCTCACGGCCTGACGGAAACTCTGTTCTTCTTTTCGGCGCATACACCGGCGGAGATATCTGGTTCTGGTACTCTTTACTCCGTGCCATTGTTGAAATCTACTGGCTGAGTCTGAGAAACAGAGAGTTTTTGGGAGGTTATTTCAGGTATGTGAACTTGTCCTCATAGAATTTGAACTCCATTACTTCTCTTGAATTGTTGCCATTGAGATCTATCTGCTGTTTCGTACTACGGTTTCTTTTTGGGTGTCCTACTTTATGATCGCTGGTTCCAAATTTTCCAGAAAGTTATTGTCTTTCTTGTTCAAGTCACGGTTTTCATTATTTACTTTCAAATTGTTCGTTTGTTGTCCCTGGAAACTGTAGAGCTGGATCACCAGGTTACTTGTTAAAATAAATACTCTATAATCCGAACAATCAAGTAGAACATTATCTTTCTCAAATTTGTAGAGTAAGAAGGAAAAAGAGTTTTGACTTTTCTCCTTTTTCTTTTCTTGAGGGGTTGCTATAATAGGGCATTTATATTTCAATGAGGTCTTTCATCATCATACAGCACCTTAATTCTAACTATTTTGGGGGCAATGGTATAGTGTCAATTAATTATTTAAATTTATTTAACACTATAAAATCATGCAAAATATATAGTGACAAAGTTTTATACCGGATTCCCTTTCTATAGCAATCTTCTTAAGAAGGATTAATGGGATGGAATTTTAAAATCATCATCATAGTTTTTCTTCTACTTGCATGGAAAATATTATGATACGGTGATGAGTTAATTGGTTGCTTGGCTATCTTAGTGTTTTCACTAACTTCATTTACTAGCCAGTACTATATAAAGAGAAGAGGGAAGTAGTTTTGATTGGTTGAGGGATCCTTTAGCTAATGTGTGCCAGTGATTGAGGGTTGAAAATTTAACCACTGTTCATTTGCTTGAATGGACTTATTCGAATCCATAGTGCATTACAGGGTTCTCTGATGCGCTTTTTATAAGTTAGTTACTTTTGATGTTATGTTCAGTGCCGGGGGACCTTTTGGAGCTTCATTATGGGTTCTACCTCCAAGCATCACCCATCAAGTAGTAGAAGGCGTCCATTGTCAATATTTGCTGTGATTGGCTTGTGCTGTTTCTTTTACCTGCTTGGGACCTGGCAGAAGAGTGGTTTTGGAAAGGGAGATAGTATAGCATTGGAAGTAACCAGGCGGACAGATTGCAGTATCTTCAACAACCTAAACTTTGAAACTCATCATAATGATGTAGAGATTTTTGAGCCGTCTAAGCCTAAAAAAGTGGTTTTCAAGCCATGTGACTCAAAATACACCGACCATACCCCTTGCCAAGAACAAGATCGAGCCATGACATTTCCTAGGGAAAACATGATTTACCGGGAAAGACATTGTCCTCCTGAAGGAGAGAAGTTGCATTGTCTCATTCCAGCGCCCAAAGGTTATGTAACCCCATTTTCCTGGCCAAAGAGTCGCGACTATGTTTACTATGCTAATGTTCCCCACAAAAGCCTTACTGTGGAGAAGGCTGTCCAGAACTGGGTACTATATCAGGGAAACGTTTTCAGATTTCCTGGTGGAGGAACAATGTTCCCACAAGGTGCTGATGCATACATTGATGAGCTTGCATCTGTCATCCCGATTGCAGATGGCTCTGTTAGAACAGCATTAGATACAGGGTGTGGGGTATGTTTACATTCTCACTATCAACTTTTATATTGCATCTCAGTGATGATGTTTGTCTTACTGTTTTTACTCCCTTTTGAAGTTGGACAGATCTTGAAACACATTATCACCTGCTATTTCACTATGGAGCACCAAGTTACATGAGCGTATTATGAACCGGATCATATTTAAAATATTTCAGTAGATATGTCTTCCTTTTGCAATACTAACAGTCCGGGGACTGAAGGGGTCTGTGTATGTTGAAATGGACATTGCGATGCTAAAATTTGAGGGGGGGGGTTGTGTTTTTTATGTTCATTATGATGCATGTTTGTACTTTTTTTACATAGAAAAAATGATGCGTTTAATTTTATTTAGTTGTCATATCTACCCCCTTGTGTTTCTTATTTGTAGTGAGCTAATTAGGAAAATAATCATTCAGGTGGCAAGCTGGGGTGCGTACCTACTGAAAAGAAATGTCTTGGCAATGTCATTTGCTCCGCGTGATAATCATGAAGCACAGGTTCAGTTTGCATTAGAGAGAGGAGTACCAGCTGTTATCGGTGTGCTTGGAACAATATATCTTCCTTATCCATCTCGTGCCTTTGATATGGCGCAGTGTTCAAGGTGTCTGATACCATGGAGTTCCAATGGTGAGTTTTGGTAGTTCACTCGCCAGCGCCATTTAATTCTATATTCCTCCATAGTTATCTTGAAGAATACTTGGCAGAAAATTAATATTTAAGGTAATTGAACTGCACCTACTGTCAGTTATAAGTATCATAATGTTTTTAACAATACTATGAAGTGCATAAAATAGAATGCGAAAATTGAGGAGGAATCAGTCTTATAAAAGTAGACTTTTGTGGATAGCTTATTTCTATACAGATCCTAATCGTTCTTTATGACAAAGATTTGTTGTGATCCATACTTTATTCTCTTTTAACAGGATAAACACAGAGAGCCCTTATTTTCCAGTCTTTTTATGTTCCCCTCCAGCTCTCTCATGAAGCAAATGTTATACCTGTATTCTTTGTGGGATGGAGTGAATATGTGATGACACTGATCTCTGCTTCTTTCTTAAACAGATGGAAAGTACTTAATGGAAGTGGATAGAGTTCTGAGGCCTGGTGGATACTGGATTCTATCTGGCCCTCCAATTAATTGGAAAACCTACTACCAAACATGGAACCGTTCCAAGGAAGAGCTCCAGGCTGAGCAAAGAAGGATTGAAGAGCTTGCTGAATCACTATGCTGGGAGAAAAAGTATGAGAAGGGAGATATTGCTATTTTCAGAAAGAAAGTGAATGACAAATTGTGTCGAAGGATGCATGTAAGCATCTGTGATTCAAGGGATACCGATGATGTCTGGTAAGTGTTGGTCTCCCATGTTTTCTAGTGCAGTCAGGATTTTTCCTTTAACATTGATTTGGCAGTCTATTCTGCTAGTATTTTTTTTCTCGAAGTTTTATGTTGTGGGCTTGAATTTGATGGCTTGCTTGGTCATAATATGGGGATGGGACAACCTGGGAGTCAGATTTCACCAGTCAGATTGAACGCAATTGCATGTATTGATGTCTGCGTGCGTGCATGTGAGATATAAGAACGCAAATTGGTCACCAGTTGCATCAATTGCTCTCATCCAATTAAATGCCGTTCGTTCTTTTTCAACAGTCATAACCTTTCTTCATTGCAACTTTTTAAGGAAACTAAACGCTCTGTTGTGAGGGCAGGGGATTGAACTAGAAATTCAATGCTTGCCTTTGATGTCAGCAAACAATCATCTTAGTCACTAGTAAACTGAAGTATTGTTCGTAAGTTGTTTAAGGTACAGTGTGAAGGTATTATTAGGTTGTGTCTTCAGAGTTTGAAGTTCATCTATTTGCAAATTGTTTCATTTTTGTTGCATTTTCAGTACATTTCAGGAAGCAATTCTTGTATCTTTCACTATTACTGAGCTGCATTGGTTATCTAGGTACAAGAAAATGAGTACATGTGTGACGCCTTTCCCCAAGGTAAGTAGTCCAGATGAAGTAGCAGGAGGGGAGTTGAAGAAGTTCCCTGCCAGGCTTTTTGCTGTCCCTCCTCGTATAACTAAGGGACTTATAGAGGGGGTGACTGCTGAATATTTCCTGTCGGACAGCAAACTGTGGAAAAAACATCTAAGTGCGTACAAAAGAACAAACAGGTTAATGGGCACTTCAAGATACAGGAATGTGCTGGACATGAATGCAGGTCTTGGTGGTTTTGCAGCTGCTCTTGAATCACCTAAATCTTGGGTGATGAATGTTGTCCCAACCATTTCTAAAAATACTCTGGGTGTCATTTATGAGAGAGGTCTCATCGGCATCTATCATGATTGGTATGTTTCATTCCTTCATTAAGTGTGTTTGAATTCCAGGATTTGGTTCCCATAACAAAAAGCCTTGATGCAGTTTAAAAGCTGAACGTTTCTACCTCTTTTGTTATCCATTTATAGCCAAGACGCTATGCTTCCATGATAGTGGAACCTGTTGACCAGCTGGTAAATACCAGTGAAAAAAAGGGCTTCCTCTGGCTTAATTTCTAACGGCTTTGCCTTGGAAAGTTCTTAATCATTTTTAAAACGAATTGTTTGTATTTTTTTTTTTTTAGTATTTTCTAAGATTGAAAAGGTAGAAAAAGTTACAGGGGTTAATCAGGTGCAGGCAAGTATGAGGTAAAACTGTAAGTCTTAGGAGAAAATTGTAGCTGTCCTTTGTATACTACTTGGGAGAAAAATTGACTGGGGGGGATGCATGGAAGTTTTGTTTTCTTGTTATTCAAGTCTTTTCATGGCAGGTGCGAAGGTTTCTCAACATATCCAAGGACATATGATCTTATTCATGCAAGTGGTATTTTCAGCTTGTACCAGAACTCGTAAGTTGTTACATCTTTCTTAGATCTTGCTACCTAGTTATTGCATTTGGTGTCGAAGTTCGAAACTATTGCATGAAAAGTTGTCTGTTACCCTTTGCCCCTACATCTGACAGACTTACTGATTCCACAGGTGCAAGATGGAAGACATACTTCTGGAGATGGATCGCATTCTGCGGCCTGAAGGGTCTGTGATTTTCAGGGATGATGTTGATGTACTGAACAGTGTCAGGAAAATTGCTGGCGGCATGAGGTGGGATACCAAGATGGTAGATCACGAGGACGGTCCCCTTGAGCCGGAGAAGATACTGATAGCTGTTAAACAGTACTGGGTAGGCACGGGAGGAAACAGCACTGATGCTGCTGAATAAACTGACCGCTAAGAGCAATTGCTTGGAGTTGGAAACGTAACAGAATCAGTCAGTTGCGTGTGGGGCAAGGCAGGGGATATAAAGGTTACCAGATGCTCCACTGAGTTACTTCATCAGTGTCCCTATTAATGGATGGTTGTAGGAGGATGGTATGCAACTTTCTATCCCCTTGTTGAATGAAAAATAAGGCGCTGTTAGAAGTCATCAATCTACAAATCATGTGTATAGCTTTCTTCTTCCTTTTATTTATTTTTTTATTTATTCTTGCTTTAAATTATTTTATTCAAAATGCAAAATGAATATAGTTCCACTTTCGTGTGACAGTGTTACTACAGGAACAGATAGCCGGATGATTGTTATAAAGCAGAGAGCTGAAAGAAGCTCAGTCGATGGAGAGGAAAAAAGTTTGTAAACTTTGGAAATGCTATCATATATCGAAATTGTGAAAGAACATAGAAGAGAAAAATGATCTTATTCAACCACCGTAAAAATGCCAATCTAGATTCAAACAACCTGAACAGACAATCATCTTCACACCCAAATCTGACCACATAGTAACGGTTCCCTAAGTCAGTTGCTTCGAAAGGCAAAAGGCTGTTTCAGATTCCACAATGTGTGTAGCCCTGAACAGAGCTTATGATGGCCACCTATGGCTGTCCCGATGATCTTGATAGTGGCAATGGACAGCTTCCTTAACTGAATTGGAGAAGTTGATCGATGAGATCGCGCCATGGGTGATTTTGTGTTCACGTTCCGATAACTTCTCGTCGTCGGCCAAATGGCGATCCGATCTGCTTCTGATATAATGCTGATATCCACGGATTTCTTTGTTTTCTCCGCTCTATACTAGAGAAATTATCAAAAACTCTACGGAGGTTTGTCATAATATGCATTTTTTCCCCTGCATTTTCAAAATTCTCAAAAAAACCCCTCAAGTATATAAAAATATACAAAAACCCCTCTAACACTAATCACCGTTAACTATTCCTTTAGACTTTTAAGTTTAACTAAAAAAATTGGACCATAACTTTTGTAACCATAACAATTTTATCATAAGGTTTTTACCCTTTTACAATTTCAACCCCACAATGAGTAAATATGTAATTTACCCTTAAAAAAGTTGTCTTCCCTCCACTGGTTTCAACGAACAACAACGAGAGACACAATCCTAAGAAAAATATAAGGATCTAACTAATCATAGCCACAAGCAAACTGAAGAAATCATCTGCTCAAGCCATACAAGTTAAAGAAACAAGAAAATCTCATAGATCTAAAGAGTCAAAATGAGAGTAATTCTGGCGATTCCAACATCGTTGTTCCTGTTGCGCTAGAACATGTTGAAGAGGAGCGATGGTGCTTCGGTCAAGGAGGGAGGTTGCGCTAGTTCGAGCTCTTGGTGTTGGGTCTGTTGGGTTCGAGCTCTGGCGTTTCCGTGAACAGATGAGAGGCGAGATTGGCTTCGATTGATGAAGAATGGTGGCAGACTTGTTGTCGTTCTCCAAGCTACAATGATAGATCTAAGCGTCCTCAAGGCTCTTGGCTTGGTTGGTGGGTAGGTTGCTGACTGGCAGCTTAAATGAGAGATGGTGGAGACACATGGGCGTGGATGACGGCGGAGGTAAGGAGGTGATTTGGGAAGGTTCAATCGTTCTGTGTGGTACTCTCACACGGCGGAGGCGAGGCTGCAAGGTGATGAACGGAAGGTTGAGAGATGGCGAGGCGATAGCGCGTTGATTGTAGCGAGGCAAGGGGAGTGGAGGAGCCAAGGCGAGTTGGGGCAAGATATAGATGATGGAGACAACAGAGGAACATGATGATGAAGAAGCTGCGAGCCGGCAAGAGACAGATCCATGGGGGCTTTAGAGATGGGAGAGAAATTGAAGAGAGCAGTAGAAGAAGGTCTGGGACATTGTGGAAGGTGGGCTGAGATCAATTAAGGTTGAGACTATCACCATTGGAGAGAGGAGTGTCGAAATTGAACATGTTTTGTGTGTGCGTTTTGAAATTTGGGAATTTTGGTGAGGAGGGTTACTAGATTTAGAGTGTAGATGTAAAATACATAAACTAAGGGTGCAATTTTTATTCTTGAAACATTCCGGTTCAAGTTTTGTAATTAAATCTTAAATATAGCAGTTAGTTTAAGGAAAGTTAACATCTAGTGGGTTTTATGAGAATTCTAAAAATACAGAGGGCAAAGTGGAGATTATCCTAAACCTCAGAGGGTAAATGATAATTTCCCATCTATACTATCATCCCTAAACTTGCGAAATCCTCCAAGTTTCTCAAAGGCTTACAAACAATAACTAAATTTAAAGTTTTGAGGGTGAATAACTGAGTTTTTCGCTCCTCCTTTTTCACGTAAGTAGGACCGTGTGATTCACCTTTTCTACGCGGACCTCAAGTGAATAGGACCAAAGTGAATTTAGTTGTTCACGTGAGTCGTCCCTTGTTATTCACCTTAAGTTCTGCACTGCGCACGACAGTCCGCACATAGTTTCGCACAAAGTTGTTTGCGGCACACGGATGTGCGCACAAATAAGTGCACAATATAATCGACACACTTCCATTTTATGTCGATCTAACTAGGTAGTGATGTCGATCTAACTAGGTAGTGATGTCGATCTAACTAGGTAGTCATGTCGATCTAACTAGATAGTCATGTCGATCTAACTAGATAGTCATGTCGATCTAACAAGATAGTGATGTCGATCTAACAAGATAGTGATGTCGATCTAAACAACTCATCATACTGATCAATCAAGTATGTATGTGGATCTAACAAGATAGCGATGTCAATCTAACTAGGTAGTGATGTCGATCTAAACAACTCATCATGACGATCACCATTTTATGCTGATCAGTCAAGTATGTGTGTCGATCTAACAAGATAGTGATGTCGATATAACTATGTGGTGATGTCGATCTAAACAACTCATCATGTTGATCACCATTTTATGCTGATCAATCAAGTATGTATGTCGATCTAATAAGGTAGTGATGTCGATCTGACTAGGTGGTGATGTCAATCTAAACAACTCATCATGTTGATCACCATTTTATGCTGATCAATCAAGTATGTATGTCGATCTAACAAGGTAGTGATGTCGATCTGACAAGGTAGTGATGTCGATCTAACTAGGTAGTCATGTCGATCTAACAAAATAGTGATGTCGATCTAAACAACACATCATATTGATCATCATTTTATGCTGATCAATCAAGTATGTACAGTAGGTAGAAGAACAACATCAAAGTTATTTTGAACGTCGATGGATCACGAATATGTGCGCGGCGAACGACAGTCCGTACATAGTCTCGCACAACGTTGTGTGCGGCACACAGTTGTGCGCACAAATAAGTGTACAAATATAATTGACACACTTCCAGTAAACGAACAGTGAAGTGCACATGCTACAAAAAGGTAAGGAAAAGAGGTTGGAAAAGGTTGGGTGCACGAAATTCACGCCCCAACCCCCTTCAATTCACGGGCTCCTCAAACTTGGGCCCCCTTATTCATTTTTTTCATTCATCTCTCAAACCCTTAGTAACTAAAGGTGAAAAACTCATCCTCCAATTTCTAAGTTTGAAACCCCCGATTCCAATTAGTGTACCTTATGAGATTTAGCGTATAACTACCCCCTACACCTTTAACTCTATCAATTTTGCTGTTAAATTAGTGGTAATTGCTCAAATTGACCCCACAGCCTTTTAATTACAATTTAACCCCAAACAATTAGATCTACCATTTGTTTTTTTGTTTTTTTTGTGTGTGGCAGATTTACTAATAAAATTAAATCCATGGGCAAATTGAGGGCTTTTCTAAATTTGCCGTTTTCAAATGGTTTATTTTATTCATTCGTTTATTTCCTTGGGGGTGGGGATGGTGCGGTGCTGAGGAAGAGGACCAAAGAAATTGAAACGGGTGAAAGCAGCAGAATTTGGGGTGTAGTACTGAGGAAGAAGAAGAAAACAGTTGCAGAGGATGAGAGAGATTGCGGATGAAATTGAAAATCCGAATTCTGAACCATCAGAAAAGATGGTGGAGATCAGTTTTAAGGCAGTCGGTCCTTCTCGCCCCTCTCGAATTCTCGTTTCTTCTTCGATCAGGGTACGTAGATGTGGCGGATAAAGAAAGAGTTTTTGTGCTCGCCCTTTCAACAATTTTGTGGTTTGAGGCTTCCTACCTCTTAATGGTCCGATTTCTGGGAATTTGCAGATCTTATTGAACATTGTCTAATGGTCGATTATAGGGTCTGATTGATGAGTGATTGATTATACCAGTTTCATTCACACCAGCGCGTGCTTCGATTTGATTTAGGTTGTTGATTTAAGAAAGTTGATAGCTGCCAAAGAGAATTTGCCTGTTGAAAATTTGAAGCTCATCCTACGAGGGAAAGTGTTGGAAGACAATGCGAATGGGGATCTTTGGCACCTTCAGCTCAAACATGGTGGTATGAATTTTTAATTCTCAACAGTCCGTGGACTTGTTCTGTTTCATGGTCTGAAAGATGCCGATTACACTTCTCTTCTGTTATGTGGAAACTCAGATGTAGTGCCTTTTCTTTCCAACTTCAGAATTTTCGAACCTAGTCTAATGGCCATTACTGAAACACTTGTCCTAGGAGTCAAAATCGACGATAGGAACCTCTTGAATTTTTGTTTAATTATTGTCAGAAAAATGGTATTAAGGAACTGCTAAAGTCATTCTTTACCAGAGAAGATCAGGAGCTTCAACCATTTCTTTTTCTGGAACAGTTTCTTGAGAAACCCAGAAAACAAGTTGTTCCTTGTGGTATTTGGTTTTTTATAGAAAGCAAATTGCTATTCTTGAGTACCTGCAGCCACTTCAGCAAAGTTATCTCTTTGGACTTCATGCTGACACCTGCGGACCTGCCCTATTATTCTATTGGCATCTCTCTCATATTACTAGAGTATACGCATCTTCACTGTCGATGAATCTAAATAAAATGACTTTTTTTTTATATGAAGAAATAAGATGGCATTAATGGTCCTCCATTCCAGTGATAGTTGTTGCTTGATATAGATTATGGTTGTACATGCTAGTCACCTTTTTAGACTTATATTGATGTTAGTACTTGTATGGATCTGTAACTTAATAAGCTGTCTGTGTATTATCATCAACATATTATTAAACGATCATTTATTCCGTGCAAAGACAATAGCACATACAAGTAATGTTGAAAAGGGGAAAAAGGTAGATAAATCAGGCCTTCATGGAAAAAGAGAAGCATCAAGGGGCAGTAGATAGCTTAATGGTTCCAATCATTTCAATATCCCTTTAATTTTTAAAAGCTACGGATATTTTTTTTTATCAGTACCCCCAACTCATAACTGTGGTTTGAGAATGTGAAGAATAATGTTATACTGATGTACTTTCCATAGCTCCTTTTTTATAGGCCTACACATTGCACTGCTCGTATAGCAGTATTATAGAGGGAGTTTGTGGTATTTATGAGGTGGAAATTGCAGTTGAATTTTCTAGTGGATATGAAAGAGAATAATTAGTCTTTGTTCCTTAAAATTGAAATTAATGGTAGGCACAAGTTATTAGTAAGAGAAAAGTTAAACTCTGTTCCTTGGAAAGATTTACAACCTAGCCTGCTGCAAGTTTACATGGAATGCATTGCCACAAACAATTAAATATCTTATTTAGCTACCCTTTGTCATGGATCACTTCTTTTTCCTTCTCAACATGGTTATCTAATACAGGATTCTTCTCAATTTCTAGATTCATTGATAGTTGCCGTCAAACCAAAACCACCAGTTGGCTATGAGGTGGAGGTGGATGACGATGACGATGACGATCTGGTGTGTTTATGACGTTGTAATTGGACTAAACCTTGATTCCCAGTTTTATGAACTTTGGACTTCAATATCTAACTCCTAATGTTTTAAACATTTAGAAGTTTGAGCTTCCAAAATCGACAAGCCGGTGGCAGAAAAAGCTTTACTTGTTTTTACGTCACAAGCTAAAGCTTCCTGGTCAGTGCTCATCAAGTTCATTGCTTTTATTTCTTGTTAAACTTGTCATCTGATTTGTTCTTATGTGCATTTTCTAGATATCCTTCTGATGGCAATATTCTCCCTCAGCCTAAAGGCCTGGGTTTTAATTATTCTGTGGTTTTTAGTGGCACCAGTCGCTCACAAATGGGACCTTGGACCTTTATACGTAAGTTCACCAACTTTCTTTTGTTGGATATGCATACACATTTGAAGCAATCATAATTACCAATGCCCAGTGCAGCTAAAATTGATTTTATTTGGAAGATGAAAAGAAGAAGTGTCGAACCTCTTCTGAGCTTTATATTGCTCTGCCCATATTGTCTGGCTCAGTTCCTTAAAAGTAAAAAGTTTGCTCTATTACTTATTTAATAGTATTTTTTAAACATAAAACACACCAACTTAAACTTTTTTAACTAGAAGTCAAAGGGAATAGCCCTTGTGAGATATTAGGTGTATTTGTATGTGCTTAATTGTAATGCATTGTAAAAAGAGATTAACTGCAGAATATACGATGGCACGAGGGAAAATCTAGATTGCCTTAAACCTTGACCATCACTGATAATATGAAGGGAATACTGATACCAAATTCTTCATCAAGTCTGAGGATGCTGGTTACATAAAATCTTGTTTTGCCAGTGTAGTAAAATGCCTTGCACGCTTTTTTCCTCATTTGAAAATAGTTCTGTTATTGAAAAGTTGAGGATACACTGAAACTATTAGTGAGCAAGCTTTGACCAGCTGATAGCATACTTGCTAGTGTATCGTATGTTTCCTCTAGATGCATGAATCAAAGTCAGTATGCCAACTTACTTTTCTTTCTGCTTACAATCTTCGCATTTTTATTCTTTCTTCCAGATACTTGCTACTGGTTTCTGCTTGATATTTCTAAATCTTGGAAGGCGGCAGCCGGGTGATGTCAGGTATCTTATTTTCAATTATAGTAATATGATGAGTAATGGAAAGTATGAAATTCTTTTGTGTGGAAGCAAATTATCATGTACAATGAGCTGTAAAAGGGTGAAATAGGATCCAGTACACCATTGAGGTCAATATAACTCATGAATAATCTGATCATCAACCTTGTGCAAATAAGCGAATTAACCATCTTGCTTTTTTCTGGTGAGAAGGTATGCTTACATAATCCTACCAATAGATATAGCTAACAGAGACTCATATTGTTTCATAACTACCTTCCTCTTGGCTCTTCTTGCATCAAAGTATTAGTACATGACAAGCATGAATAAAGCTATCTTGTTCGAACAAGTGAAATAGACCAAGTGTTTCCTCTAAAACAGGGTTAGAAGAGATGAAATTCAAATCATTCGACAAGTAAAACCAAAATGGTGTGGGAACATACAATAGTTTACTACTACTATTAGTGTATTTGTCTTGTTCCCCGATCGCTTTTCTCTTTTGCTGTTCCTTGCAGTGCGTATTCCATCTTCAATGAAGATTTCAGAGAGCTTCCTGGAACGTTTAATGCGGAGAGAATAGATAGGGATGTGAGAACAGGTCAGTTGTGATGTTAACTCTGATGCCTGTTCTGAAAAACTTGTAAGTAGTCATTTACCATAGGCCAACCAAGAGTTTTGTTCAGCAATCAATTAGATCTTGTAAAAGATTTCCTGTGCCCCCTGTCCTACTCACATAATGGGGCAAAGAAAAATGGAGGAACAAGTTTTCCACAATCAGGTGTTTCGAAATGGTAAAATTTATTTCACCACATTGTAAAGTTCATCAGACATGAAACCAACTCGGTTATGTGTGTGTGTGGTGGGGAGCTTTTCCCTAAGCCAAATGGTGATTATAGACTTCAGTCAGATGAATAGTTTGTTCTGGTCTTCCATGATTATGCTCAACGACACTCAGCTGTTCAGAGTGAGTATCTTACCTTATCAACTTGCGTGGCTTGTAACCAGTGAAGGTTAGCCTATGTAAACTATTTAACTTCATGTATCAAAATGTTAAAGAAAAAACGAACGACTGTGCCAATTCATATTTGAGAGTAACGTGCATTGCATTATTTATTAGAGATTTTGATTACTGGGGAAATTCGATTCACCTGTGCGTATAGCAGTGGTATATTTGATCAAACAACAAAAAGGCGTGGTCAGTTTGGTTTCAGTGAAAAACTAGAGTGGTTTCCTTTAAATTATTAGCGGTTCATGATGGCAGTTTTGACGTTGAGGCTGCTGCTAATCTTTAGATTTAATAGCTTGGTTGTATGTATATTCCATTTACTTCTCTTCAACCGCGTTTTTTAGCTTCACATTTGGGACTATAATAAACAAAACCTCTTAAACAAACTACACCTTCATTCCACGCATTCTTGTACTATCATCTTTTTCGGCCAGACACCGTCTTCTTCACAGCTCCAACGGACACTAGGAACTGATCCAGGGATGACAAAGTCCTCATGTCATCAGGTGGGAAGTAACTGGCAGCCTTACCCATCAGTGATGTGAAGAGGAGAGATAGTGAAGGCCTTGTAATGTATCGTTCCCCCAAAAGATCGTCCAGAAATGCAAACGCCGCTAAGAATTCAGACCTCCCAGCATTCACCGGAGCTGCGAAATGGGCAGGGATTATCCTCCGGAATCTCCAATCCCTTGCAATTTCATCTATCCAGTCCCTTACCTGGATGCACATATTACCACCTCATGTTCAATACAAACTAATCAACTTTTTTTTATTTTCACCTTTTAACACTCCATATGTGTAACCGATGCCTTAAGGGAGAATTTGAGAATTCAGGGATGTCTCACCTTTTCAGGAACCTTGCTGAACACTAATGTTTTCACAATAGGTGAAACAATAAGCTTCTGTGACATCTGAGCAAAACTAGCGTTAGGTTCAAGGAGGTTTGCTGGACCCAGAAAAAGAATCTGTAGAACCATCCTTTCCCATCCTGCAGATAAAGTGCATCTCTAAATGAGTTGTAGGATCAAAATAACACTCGAGCAGCTGAACATACTTGTCAATTTCCATTGCACTAAAGATTCTCCATGTAATTACACCGAGATTAAGAACGTGTCCAAAAACTGACCTTTTTTACGGTTAATTTGGTTGTCAACAACTGGTTCATCAGGAACTTCCTTTCCTTTGCTAAGAACTTTTACTGCCAGGCCATTCTTTGCAGATGCTAAGAGGGATTCCTTGCTTATGCACTCAGGTGGCTTTCTCGGGACAAAAATCACAGCATCTGTAACTAGAAGTGTCTTTGATCGTTTATGAAAAAATGCCACTTCTACATACGGTCCAATTCCTGAATCCGATATGGAAAAGTTTCATCAGTTAGCGAAGACAAAAGACTAAAGCAGTCAAAAGTTGCAGACTTGCAGTTCATTTACCAACTTCTGGTGAGCTTAGAACTTTCTGTTCAATCTCATCTGCCCATGGGGTTGACAGATCCCCATCTTTCAAGATCTTGGCACGAAAAATCCCAAAAAATTCAAGTGGTAAATTCAAGGGCCAACTCCATTGCCTAGGTGCCACCCACACCCGAGCCTTTGGAAATTTTCTAGAAAATGGTCCAACAAATATCTTATGTTCATAAGCAAATGTTGGAAGCACAATGTATTCTACAGGAGCCCCGAGTTCCTTTACAAGCTGGACAGAAGCAAAGAGATAACTTAATAAATGAGCCAAACTAAACCAGCTTAATTAGAAGGTAAGAAAATGTACATATGCAAGAGGGTAGCAGGCAGCGATGCAAAACAAAGCCAATGAAGGCAAAGAAACAAGAAGGAATGATTGATCGTTGCTCCAAGAACGGAAATGAAAATCACAGATATTTTGGTTTGCAGATTTCACTTACAGCAAGAAACCTAACCGTTAAAAACAAGTTGAGGATCCAACTGAATGGTATCTTAATCCTTGAAACTAGAAACCTTCCTGTTAATCTCCTCCAAAGTAAAAAGTGGTTAGTTAAAAGATCATACTCTCAGGCCTATTCTTGCTATAGCATTCTCTGTTTCAATTGTTCTGTTGAGGTGGGGTAGAGTTACATACAGGTCCAAATATCAGGTTGAGCGTAGTGCAATCTAAGGGAGTAAAGGCTAAAGATCAACTGATGAGAAAATAAATGATTAATGGAAGCCAACTTAACAGAACTGGATTCGCACAAAACCAACATTCTTTCCTTTACTAGTTAATCATAGTATTCAATTCTATGTATGGATAAGGAGAAACAGAACCTCAATACACTCTCTGGTAGGAGCAATGGGAGCATGAACCCAGAGCCCACCAGATTTAAGCTTGATTACAGTCATCCGTATATTTGTAGAGACGCTGCTGAATCCCAGGGCTTGTTCTTGTTCAAACAACCATATGCAACCTTTCACCGCCTAGAAACACAAATATAAGATGTACTGTACATGTGAAGCGTAAAGGTCTGAACTTTTTGAAATCTGAATTCAAGAATGGATTTTTGAATTGAAGTGAATCCTAAATATTGGGAGAGTGAGTATTACTGACCTCGGTTCGGATGGTGCGACGGTTGAGAAAAGGGCCAAGAGGGAAAGGGAAGCCGGTGAAATTGAGATAAAATCTGCCGCTGTTGGCCGTCTCAGGCTCGGCGGCGGCGGCGGAGCTCAGAGAACCATCTCTCCTCCTCTTGCTTCTGGGGGTCAACGACAGTGACGAGCCTCCAACAAGGGCACAAGCCAAGCCTCTATGGGTGGTGTGGTTCCGCAGAATCACTGCGGGATTTGGCGAGGACACGGCAAATGCTCCTCCAACCATTTTCCCACTGCCTCCGTTAATGGCGTTTCTTCTGACATTAACCAGTAAGCCGGAGAGTTCAGTCGAGTGGAGGCCATCGTGTCGACACGTGGTATATTTGAGATGATGAGTTTGGGGAGTATGGGGAATTTTCTGTCACTGTCACCAAGTAAGATGACATCCTGTGGTTCTCCATAGAAATGTCTTGATGGGGTTTAAAAGTTAAGAATTTGTGGTGAATTATAACAAATTTTCATCTCCAACGTTCATCGTGAATTTTGAAGTTTTTCAGACCTCCCCTAATTCACGTTGGCATGAATTTCGTGGAAGTCACAGTGAGTTTTTCGGCCAACACGCCCAAAATCGAGAAACCACTCCTCCCCTTCCGAGCGAGCCCCACTCGTCTCATGCCTGGGTGGCTGCTTGTCGGGCCAATCGCGATGCCTCACCCCCACTCGTCTCCTATCTGTGTAGGGGTTTATGTAAACACACAACGCAGTAAAAAAATAAAACTTCAGCCAGGATCCTTATGCAATTAAAAAATACAGAATAATTTGGTTCAGAAATTATACCTGAAAATAATTTCTGTTGGCATCGCGTTGGTAGACCTGAATGTACAGATCCTCTACGGTATCCATGTCCAATGAACCACCAGAGTTATTGATCCTATGATGTCGCGCTAGCAGCAATTCTCTCAAGGATCAGAGCCAAAAACAGAAGGAGCAATTTTTCTGGACTGTCCGTCTCTCTTTCCTGACCAGAACAAGATACATATATATCACCAACAGGGAACTGTAAGTGACGTGAAGAAACAAGAGAGATCATTAAATCTCAAAATTGGGCTAATTGTGTTCTCAGTCCCTTATCTCATTTGCTCCTAATACTTAAGTACTCAACTTCCACAAAGTTGACACTTAAGTCACTGAACTTCTGTTTCTAGGCAAATAACTCCCAAGCTCACTCATTCAGCGTGCGACCCTGTAGGTTCCCATTACGTTGGCAGTAATTATGATTTCTCACTCATAATTACAGACAGTGAGCGGTATCTAGCAATACATCGATGTCACTCAAGTAATGTAGAAGTCGATTAACACGACGAAACCTCATCGATTGGTTAAACCATACTCTTGTACATGTTGTGTCCCTTCGTCATATTCTCTAATTGAACCGCGTTCAATTTGGCCTCGAGAATAAACTCCCGTGGCATGGGAGTGACAAATTTCATCGTGACTTATGACAGTCTTGCTCTGCGGTTCGTGACATACCCAAAACTTGCCCGTTTCTCTCGGTCAAGAGAGAATAGTGCGTAGAATCAAAGTATGTTACTAATCACAAGAAGGTCTTCATAGTCTCAGGTCGAAGGACTACACGCGCTATGGTTAGGTGTAAAACTTGTAATAATCATGCCACGATTATTTAAGTTCTCACAAGTGGGACGATGCAAGGTTTGAGGAATATGCGCCGGTAGAGGGGAATTCGATTTTGTTCTCACCGGTGAATAAGCACAAACTCACCGAACATTCCTCCCCTATTAGGTTTGAACCCCCTATTATTTTGTTTTCCATGGTGCATCCATTTTCCACACTTAAGGAGGGGATTGGATGATTTGTATCCCAATCTTCTTATTTATCCCTTGTTCGATGTACAAAAGGATAATATAAATTTTATCCCACCAACCAATTTAATATTGCAAAAGGGGCCTTTTCACATCCCTTGTTTATCGAAGGATAAGCGAGGTAGGATGGCTTGCGACTTGTTCCTCTGTTTTATGGGACCTGTTGGTAGCAGCAGTCTCTCTCTTCTCATGCTGATCGCCGACCTTGATGTCTCCCAACGGAGGTTGGGCACGTGGGCTCAAAGCGGAGGTTGAGAGAGGCTGGGCTCGAGGACGATGGCCCAGGGCTCGAGGATGATGATTCAAATCGGAGGTCTAGAGTTGATCGGCCATCATAAAAGGATTGTGGAGAAGCGGAGATGGGTATGTATCTCGATTGAAGATAGTTTTTGTTTTGGTCTGTGTTGCGTCCTTTTTGTATGTTAATTTGAAAGAGAATGGGTGAAGGAATGAGGTTTCAGATTTGGGAGCCAAGTTGATGGTTGGGTTGTGGTACAATGGGAGAAGGGAAACACGCATTAGGTTCCCGAATCTGAAGCCTTGAGGAAGGATGGATGGGTTGGTGACTGACCATTTGCTAGGCAAATTGTGGTGGTTTATGCGGATGGAGTGGCGAGGCGACGTCACAATGGAATCAATGTGTACTCATCCAACATCCATCCAAACAGTGGATAAATTCTTGTATCATCCCATCTCGTCTTAGCATGTACATCTATCCTATCTTATTTTAATTTTCTCTTCTCATAATACTCTCTTTATACTTAAAAAACTTTAACGTAGTAAGGTTCAATGTTTAATTTAAACTTTAATAAAGATAAATAGTTTTAAAAAATTTAGAAAAATGATATTTAGAAAATTTAGATTTTAAATTATGATACACATATGAAATATTTAAATTTCAGTCTCCGAATATTCATGAAAAAAATCATATACAGATTATTAAATGCCGTGAAATTGACAAAATAAATGGCTTAATTTTTGCGGAGGATTGAGATTTTTTTATCTTTTTTTTTTATCTTGAGAACCAAACGTACAGTCAATGGTGGATGTAAATATATCTAACTAAATATTTCTTGCAACTATTTTTTTTTTATAAATTTATCATCAAATAACTTTCTTCTTCTTTTGTTTTTTTATAGAGTTTAAGCAGGATATAGCAATTCTACTTTATTGTATTTATGACAGAGTTAGGTTACAAGTAGAAGAGATGCACAGAACGAACACCTCGATCGCCAATGGGAGGGAAATTACGGCCTGTTTGAAAAGTGGTTGTTTCAATTAGTTGTAGCGTTTTGGATAATTTGTTAATAGTTACGATCAAACAGCTAACAACTAAACTCAAAAAATTATTTTTGATAGCTTTTTCAACATACAACAGTTAATTTGAAAAAGTTGTTACCAAACACAACATTTTATTTGGCTTTATTACACAGAGTATACTAGCTAGATGATGAGTAAATACTATTCCCTCTGTCCCAGCAAATATCCAACATTTTATTTGGGTCGTCCCTGCAAAACTCCAACGTTTCTTAAAAAGAAAACTATTCTACATCAACTTTACCTTATTACCCTCAATTTCCTTTCCCACTCCAAAAAGTTATTTTTGTCTTATATACATACTTTACATTATTATCCTCTAATCAACCACTTTTCTTAATCTTCATGCAAAAGCAAATGTTATATGCTCTATATTTGGTGGGACGGAGGTTGCAGTATTTAGCAAGTTATATATAGTGCCTTGCCCTCCACTAGTAGGCCAAGGGTCGTCGCTGTGACGCTCATTCAGGAACGAAATATGATCCGAGCTGGAATGAAGAAACAATTAATCAATATCTAGCATAGCTGAATATTGGAGGAGTACATATTCTGAAAATCAGAAATAATTAGTCCTTTCATCCCAAAAGAAATGTCGTATTTTCAGCATTTGATTTATACTTCATTTATCTCAAGTATATTTTCATAACATTAAAATATTTTTATCCTAAATAAAATGACATTTTTGTACTTCTGTTTTATTTTAATCCACCATTAACCCTGCGGTGCACTCATTTAAAGAATCTACAGAGTAGAGAGTGAGTTGAGAGAGGTTAGAATGAGTTTGGAATAAGGTAATGATGAAAGTTTATGTAAAAAAACGTTAATGACCAAAGACAGTATTAATCTACAAAAAAAAATTACAAATGACAACCCATTTGTGATGGAGTGAGTAGTATACAATATATAAAGTTAAAATGAAATTTATAATTTTAGAATATAGTACTTCGTACATCCTACATAGGTTGCATACTTTGTTTTCCGGCGCGAGGAAGAGAGAGGAAGGGTATATCTATTTATTAAATAGGAGGGCATTATGGTCTTTAACCAGGTAGGTGTTTTCACCAATAGTTGGTAAATAATATCAGTGACTATATCAGTTTCTAATTGACACTATAAAAATGTGTAAAATAACTAATTAAACAAGACTCATAAAATTTCTTGTAATAGACAATATTACATATCAGTTTAGACATTATAACACTTTCTATTGAACACTATTAGACAGTGCTGCAATTAATTATTTTTCCAGAAATTACAGCATCGACGACAGCAACAGTACCAACGGCGGCGAAAGCGATTCCGACAACAATGGGGAGGTTCCGACGGCAGCGGCGAAGGTTTCGGTGATGGAAGAGGTGGCTCCAGTGGCGGTTGTAGCGGCGGTTCGGGCGGTGATGGTGGCGGAAGCTCCGGTGGTGGCGGCAACTCCGGCGGTTGTTGTGGTAGTTCCAGCGACGGTTGTGGTGCGGGAAACGACAGTGAAGATAATGGTGCGGTGGATAATATTTTTGGTTAGTAGTTATAGTTAGCTAGTTAGAAAGTCTTTTATTAGAAAAGGTATTTATGTCTTTCAATTTCTCAAGTTAGTTAGTTTAGTTAGTTGATTGAGAGTCTATTAGATATGTGTTTTACCACATAGGTGGTAGATAAATGGACCATAATATAGTGTTTGAATAAATATTGGAATCTGTTTAGTTAACCAAATAAGAGAATATGTGATAATAGTCTATAGTGTCTATTGCAAAGTGTCATAATGTCTAAATATATATTAGAAACTGTCTAAATGAATTTCGAAACTGTCTGAAAGTATTGCTGCTAGTCTTACCTCAGATCATCTTGTTCCATTCAGATCTAAGGTCTCTCGTCCAGATCTAAGATCACCGGAGACTAAGACTGATCGTTTTCCGGCTTTATCGCAAGCCTATTTGGCGCTGGAGATCGTGAGATCTGTTGAATCTTTTGATCTTCACGTTCTCGTCATCTCTCCATGACGAGGAAAAGAGGAAATCTGAGGCGAGATTTGAGTAGCCTCTCACTCTATCCGCGTTTGCCAGATCTTGCCGCAGGCCTTGCTCCTCCGTCTTGTCGTAGATCTCTCCGGATCTGGACAAGTGACAACTTGTCGAGGCTTCCTCAGCAGCAAATCGTGGTGGCCGAAGGATTTCGTCTAGATCCGGCCGTCATCGTCGTTGGTACATCACAAAAACGGACAATCTCGACAACGCAATCTCTAAAATCCGATGAAGAAGAGGCATCCGATCGCAGTAGCTTCAAGACGGAGATCGCGACGCCTTCGAAATGAAAAGCGGACGATCGTACAGATCTGGCGTATGCCGGCGAGCAGTCCGGGCAACAACAAAGTGGTTGGGCAAAAAGTTAGGAGGTTCACCGGAGATGCAAATCAGAGAGCTTGCGCTGTGACTGCTGCAACGAAACTTCAATTAAAGGAGAAGGATGACATTTATCTATTAAAGGGCAATTTAGACTTTTAACGGATATGAGTTTTAACACGTATGAGGTACATAGACACAGCCTACTGCTACTAGTTTACTCGGAAATGCAGTGGATAATTTGTATGAGAAGAGGGGTTCAACGAGAGAGAGAGCTCTTTCCTCCATCATCAACGCGTTTAGCATCGACCTGCTGCATCATGAATTGGTACTGGAGAAGAAGCATGTGGCTGCATTGTTGGATGGATGCTTGAAGTCAATCAAAAGGGGTTCGAGCAAAGAGGTTAGCCTGGCATGTCATGTGATGGGGCTTGTTGCTCTGTATGCTGGTCATGATCCCCAAATTCGTCAACAAATTCTGAATGAATCTCTGATTCCAATCTCACGAGCTGTAATTGATCACCAACCTGCTGCTGCAGAGTCTTCCAAGATGTTATCATTGGTCAAGTGTTTGGCTATCATCAGTTATGTCACTGGTGAGCATGAGATAAAGAAGAAAGCCATGCAAATCATATGGCAGAAAGTAGTAGTTGATCATCATCCTAAACCCTCGGCAGCTACAATAACTGCACTAGTTTCTGCATGGTCCTTTCTTTTGTCGACTATATATCTGTGGAGAGACAAGAGACTAATTCTTACTTCCAAGCCTGTTTCCTATTTGTCTAGTTTGCTAGAGAAAGATGATAGGGGTGTGCGCATTGCTGCTGGAGAGGAATTGGCTCTTATTATTGAAGAGGGATGCCGCAGCTTTGACGACAAGTCTTTGGAAGAAGAACGGGGGGGGGGGTGGCTCATGGAAGAAGTCGTAAATCAAATGCATACTCTCTATTGAGAGGCTGGTGGTAAAGGTTGTGCAAAGAAGGATCTTAATAGCCAGCGGAAGTTGTTCAAGGATGTTCTGGAAGAAGAACGGGGGTGGCTCATGGAAGAAGTCGTAAATCAAGTCATCCCGCAAGGGTTGCTGCTGCTGGAGTTGTGGAGGAGCACTGCTGCTGGAGTTGTTTCAAGTCATCCCGCAAGCTTTCTTGTAGGACTTCTAGATTAATTAAGTAGGACTTCTAGATTGTTTCATGTTAGGATATCAATTACTACTATAAATACATAAGCCTCTTGGCGCTGGAGTGTTGCAGTGCACAAAACTCTTCTCTTTCGTTTGTGTTAACATCTTCAAACCGCAAAAGAAAGAACATTTTAAACCTAAAGCTGAGAGGAGGATGTTCAAGTCGCCAATTTCAACCAAAAAGAAAGAACAAACTTGTTTGTGTTAAGCGTGTAGAGAGAGAATATTAGGGCTTGAATATATACTGCATTGATATATTTTTGTGGAGCAATGCTCAACAGTTATATAGCCTATCCTAAAGAAAACCGTTTATGACTTTTCTGATTCTCTTTCAGTTTCAGACACCATTCCTATCAAACAACTTAAGCCACTGATGCAGAGCATTGAGACTGGCCAACACCAATACAGGCTTATTAAATAAAATAAAAAAGAGAGACAGGAACCATCAAAAAGGTAAAAACAATACAAACAGAGAGAGAGAGAAAAAAAAAATCTTCTTTGTTTTGCTTTTCTGTAGAAAACAGAAAGAATCATGAAAATGAAAGACCCTATCCTAATTACAGGTGGTGGATTACCTATGCAGTGGCAGCTGAAGATAGTATCTTAGACTGCAACCATGGCAGCAATTCTTCCCTCGTAGACACGAAACAACCTGCTTTCTCTTCACTCTTCTTGAATGGCACAGCTAGTTTCTCCAAATGCAAAGCGAAAGCATTGGCCAGTCCTTGAGAGAACTTATGCGTTCCAGTACCTGTTTGAGCAAAAAACAACTCTGGCAATGCTTCATCCCTTCGAACAAGTTTCGCCAAAGTACCGATCCACTCTTCCAGTGCAGTCTGAGCTGCACCAACAGACAATGATCTAACATCCAAGCACCACTCCTTCACAGTCTTGTTATGCAGACCAGGGTAGAGTCCATAGAGAGTCCCCAGATACAGCAGCTCATGTGCTCGCTCATGGAGAAGTTTGTTTCGACAGATATCAATCAAGCAGTTACAGAATGGTCTTCTAGCTTCAGGTAGTGTATTAGTCATGATAATCCTGAACTCTTCCTTAACACAATCAAGATTTGATTTTTCTTCTTGAATCAAGCTCACAAATGCAACCAACCGTGGATTGGCTTGGTTTAGACAAGCAAGAACCTTATCAGCACCATCTCCACCCTCACATAGAGCTACAACCGACAATAGGCATCCACAGAGTCTATCATCTACCTTGATTCCTTGTTCAACAGAGAAAGCAAACACCTTTGTTAAAGCATCGATCTTTCCAGCTTTTCCTAAGCACTGAATCAAACAAGTGCAGCCCATCACATTGAGCTCAATACCCAACTCACTCATCTCTTTAAACAACTCCATTGCCTTATCGACATTGCCTCCACTCCCATAAATGTTAAGCATTGCAGTATAGCTCCAAATGTCTGGCTTGGAATGCACACTTTTCTTCATATCCTCAAAAAGCATCTCAGCTTCCTCTACCAATCCAATATCCGCACACATATTCAACAATGTGTTGTACAAAATGAAGTCCACCGGCCACTTTTTAGACCGCATTTCCTCCCATAGATGCAATGCATCCTTTGCCCACCTCGCCTTGCCATAAATCTTAGCAAGAGATGTTAAGGTTTTCTCATTTGGAGTCAAACCCGACTCCAGCAATTCTTCGAAAAGACTCCGTGCCAAGCCAGGCTTCCCGGCCTTGCCCATTGCCTCCAACAATGTGTTATAGACAACTAAGTTAGGCTGCACGCCTATGGATTTCATCTCCTGTAAAACAAACTTAATACCGTCATAATCCCCTGTCTCACCAAACATCTTTGCCAGCACGGAAAATGCAATAGGATCAGGTTTCCATCCACTAGCTAGTCCCCTTTCATACAAAGTAAGAACTTCCTCAACTTTACCCAACTTGGCATAAACATCTAAAGTAGCTGAATAAGTAACCTCATCGGGCATCAGACCAGTTTTGTACATTCTCTCAAACCACTGTACCGCCTTATCGAAAAGATTGCATCTTTTGGCACAAGTAATAATGGTTGAATAAGTAATGTTATCAAGTGGAATCTCATTGCTTACCATCTCATTTGCAAGTTCCTCAATGAGATCAAACTGCCTCCCAAACCTCAAAGACTTCATTGTGACATTGTAAAATATGGTCTCCAAGGGGAACAACTTCTTAGTCTTGATCCAATTAAAGAACAATTGGACCTTTTGCCACGGTAGCAAGCTGTTTAGAATCAACAGAGCATTATCTCTAGTGGGTGGATTAGGGAGTTCCTCAAGAACCGCCATGAACGCACCCTCGTTGTCTCCACAGTCATTAAGCTTCTTCGCGAGGAGCTTCAGCTCCTTAATCTGGGGGTTATAAGAATAAGAAGAACGCTTTTGTCTTTGCAGAGAAAGTACAGACCTTTTGGGCTTAGTTGGGTTGACCCAAATGGACTTGGGTTTGTTGAGGAGCTGCTGGGTCTGGTCCTTTCTGGAGCCGGAGAGGGTGGTTGTGGCCAGTGGCTTGAGCTGTTCAGACAAAGATGGAGTCTTCACTGCTGTGGATGGTTCGGGTGGTGTTTGGGGAGACTTGGAGGTTGAATTGCAAGAAATGAGAAACCTTTTTCTGGGGTTTTGTGTTGAGGGTTTGGTTAGAAAAATTGGTTTCCTTCTATCAGATTGTGGGACCGAGAAAGCAACATCTAGAGCTGTAGAGATAGAAGTTGCCATTGAAGTTACAGAGAGAGGAGCTGGTAATGGCTAGAAGCAAATTCTGCAGTTCAGTTCAGTAGAAGAGCCATGTTTTGTTCGCCTTATCTCGAAATTCAAAGCGAAAAAATATCTGTAAGAAGACGATGTAGGCTCGGGGAAACAAGACAAGTTTATTACTAATAACAATTGCGGTTTGGGCTTCCGGCCCATGATTTGTTGAAATAAATAAGCCCAATAATTTTTATTTTGGGCTGGCTGGAACTCTGTAAAAGCCCATCCCATTGATTGATTGATTGATTTAAGCCTTGGAAACATAAAATAGCTAGCTAGCAACATTCGTATCACAGCAGCGGGAAAAACGTGGGAAAAATCAGAAGGACCATACCTCTTTGTCTTGCTTGTAATGTTCGACCACCAGCATAGCCAATACAGTTGGAGGCGAGCAACGATAGAGTATAAATATATAAATAATCCCATTTTTGCAATTAATTTGAGTGAATGAATTGAATTGAACACCAGGATATATAATCAGCTTGATGGGGCGTATAGGTTCATGGGGATGATGGGGTTTGTTCTTTTCATCCTATATGCTGCTGCAAATATCAGAGGTACGATCGATCTGATCATAAGGAAACCACATACATAAATACATCTACATTGGAAATATGATGGAAACAGTGAAAAATGTGAATGAAAGATAAAATTATTTTCTACCTTAAATTTGAAGATTTTCTCACCATTAGTACGGTGATTTATAGACCATAAGTAGAGTGATTTCATGGTTTTTAGCATTATGAGTTAATAGTTAGCATTATGGTACAGTTAGGTGCCCTAATGGTTAGGCATCTCTTAAACACTATAAAAAGGTACCTCAACTATGCTTATTTTTCATCCCTTTGCGTACTTCTTACAAAATCTCACTTTATCTCTTCTTGCAAAATCATTATTGCATAAGTTTTGTGGTGTTCTTCAATGTTCTCCGTTCTAGTTCGTCGGTGGTATCTTGGGAGACTAATGCTCGTTTGATCCTCAAGCACTCGTACCGGAAGAGACTAATCTGTTTTAAGGAAATTGCGTGCAAAGCAAGCCTCGAAAACCAATTTCTGATGAACGGTTCTAATTTCTAAACATTTTTGGTTTGGTTAGTTCTTCTTCTTTCCAATTCTAATTTATTGTTAAAATTATAATTTTATTGTTATACCGTTAATTTATTGAATTTCTGGTATAATTTATATTTAATTTCATTAAAATAATTTTGGTGAATATTTTCTAATTTTCAGAATTATTTATTTAAATTTTTGGTAGAACTATTATATTGTCACATTCTTTTGAATATTGTGCAAATTCTACCCCTTTTCTTGTTTTTGGTACTTACTTGTACTACATCTACTTGAACATGCATGCATGCGCCTTCACTGCGTAGTTGTTAGGAGCTCGGTAGCGGGCCTGGTAGGTGGCGGCTCGCTACCAAGCTCTACAAAAAGCTTCTGATTGGCTGGGGTGGACTGGCCGCTACCGGAGGCACAACTCGGTAGCGGGTTGGTGGGGGAAGCCCGCTACCATGCTATTAATTCAGTTGGACGGACGTTTTGAAGTTCAAAACGCATCTCGAAATCGTAAAAAACGCATCTCGAAATCGGTAGCGGGCGAGGCGACCATCTTACCATCTTCTCGTGGGGAGCCCGCTACCATCTTCTCGGTAGCGGGCTTGGCGGCGGGCAGCCCGCTACCTATCCTCATAGATCTGATCTTTCGAGTTTCTCTCCCCATTTCTTCATTTTGAGTATTTTTGTGGTTTTTGTGTATTTTGGGTGAATTTGTACTACGACATGACCTCCTTCTCCTCCAAAATTGTAATATTTTGCACATGCCGCATCGAGGTGACTTCCCCATTTTCGCGCCGTTTCAACGGCTCTTTGGGTGGATCCGCATCAATGCAAATGAAGGTATTTGACCGGTTAGAAATGATGTATTTGACCATTTTATTTTTATTTTGTTGAAGCTCCAAACCACCGCCACCACAAGAATCGAGTTTTTCCGTGGCATAATTGTCACCGTACATTTCCATCGCCATCTACGGGTATGTTTACATATACATGCCAATAATTTCAGTTTTGGACTTTTGTGGTGTTTAGTATTTTTGTGATCAACATGATGAGTTGTTTAGATCGACGTCACTACCTAGTTAGATCGATATCAGTACCTTGTTAGATCGACATACATACTTGACTGATCAGCATAAAAGGTGATCAACATGATGAGTTATTTAGATCGACGTCACTACCTAGTTAGATCGGCATCAATACCTTGTTAGATCGACATACATACTTGATTGATCAACATGATGAGTTGTTTAGATCGAGATCACTATCTTGTTAGATTGACATGACTACCTAGTTAGATCGACATCACTACCCAGTTAGATCGGCATAAAATGGAAGTGTGTCTATTATATTGTGCGCTTATTTGTGCGCACATCATACTTGTTTGTCGTGCACAACTTTGTGCGAAACTATGCGCTGTTGTTGTCGCAGCGCACCTAATAACGATGGGTTACTCACGTACTTTGGTCCTACTCACATAGAAGGAGGAGCGAAAAACTCGATTATTCACTCTCAAAACGTTAATTTTGAAACCCTAATCTGATGATGAATTTGATCACTCCTCACTGGCTCGCTTCCTTAACTAACCACCTATGAAGAAGGTACACGCTACCTACCTAGGGATGGATATTTAAGTTTTTCTTTCTTTTTCCCTTATTTATTTTTTAAAAAAATGATTTGTCAAGGTTGGAGTGGGTCTAGGGTGGAAACCGAAAGAACAAGTTGAGCTAAACTCAAACTCAACTCAATTATAAATTCATTTATGGCTCGTTATCAAGCCAAACTCAACTTCCATTGATATAAGTGAACACCTTAAACATCCATTGCAAATCAGACCACTTTAACATGTGCAGTAAACACATTTAATGCAAAGAGATCCATATCCGATCGGTTGAAAAAGAGAGTGAAATACTGGGAAAAAAACGTTAATGTGATCCGGGCAACATTAACAATCGCATTAAATGTGCAACACCCACGTAGTGTCCATAAATTTAATTCTAAAAATACATGGTGGAAAAAGAGTTGGCCGTTGTCGATGGATAAATATTTATACTAACATTTTTCTATTGATATAATGAACCATTTGGACTTGATACGAATTCGATTGATTTACAACTCATTGGTAACTTGTTCATAAGTTAACAATAAAATCTATCTATTCACTCGCAAATTAAAAGTCAAATATCGAAAGCAATTATGTCTAGCGTAGCGTGATAGCTAGTACCTCTGGATTAAAATTTTAATCCAACGGTACGTACTAACTATCATGCTAGATATAATGCTAGTGAGTTTAATATTGTCACCGCAATAATGTAACTATTTTAGTTAGTCACATTATTATTTTGAAATCAACCACATTTATTTTATGGTTAGTAATAAAATCTCTCTTCAGAGACTAATTTTTCCAATAGCTTAATTGGTTGAGTTTGCCATTGGTAAAAAATTCTCCCAAAAAAATCTCTTTTTGTTGCCACATCATATTCTTAATTTCTTGATTTACCTATTTCTCATTTGATCATCATTCATTTATCTTTTGCCACGTCATTTACTACATCACGAGGAAGAAAATTGTGTACATTTATAGTAACTGAATGCATTTTCCTATTTGGTAACCTGTTAGATCCGTGGTTTAGGGGGTTTAATTAACATGTTAGAGTTAGGGGTTAACTACAACATGTAACCATGAACTGAGATAACATTGCATTTAATCGTCCAACTTTAAAAAACATACAATTAACTTCTATTGAATATTGTTTGTGGAAAAAAATTTCTATCTACACAATGAGAAGAAATTAAGGAGAGTAGCTATGAAATTATTGTGAAGTGATGAAGATGGGAGCAGCCCAAAAGGGAAACGGACCGCTAGTATGAAAAGAAGATAAAATGGCCCGAAAGCCGAAACCGAAAGGATAGTGGACGACAAAGAAGATCTAAGACTATTAGCAGCCTAAGGTAAGGTGGGTCTCTTCATTTTCTACTCCAGCAATACAAGAAGAATAATAATAATAATTCATCATTAGAATTACCACCCTTCCACTCCACATTCTTCAATCAAACTACAAACTCAACACAAACAAACAAATCCTGAAATGTTCTGATCAGATTTGTTTTTCTCACATGACATTTGTGTAACTTTTAGAGTACTATACACCCTTTAAATTGATACACACTATGATTTTACGGTTGGAGGGGCGAGTGAGTTGTTTACACATAGCAAGTGAAGTATGTATTAGTCAAAATTTTAGGAGTTTTTAATGAATTATTAAAGTACGGATAAAAATTGTATATTATGGTAAAGCTTTGGGGGAGTATTATTTAAGCTACATTGTTAAAAATCATTTGAGAGAAATTCTATATATTTGAGAGAAATTAGGTTGAATTTTAATTAAAATTAGGATTAGATTTTATTTTGGGTGAGTAGGAGGGATTAGATGGACAAATTATTACCTAGATCTATAAAATACCCATTATGTACCATATACCCCTCAATTGAAGGGGGGGGGCAGAGAGAACACTTTGTTGCACCAATGCTTTCCGTTAAAATTCCGTTCCATTCCGTTGCTTAGATTCGAGCAACAACTTTTTAGCAACAAAGTGACAACTTTTAAAGTTAGAGGGAATTTTTTGACACTACGTAGTTGGAGCTGACTTCGTAATGCACGGAGTAACGCCTGGGGCGTTACTGTGGGGCCGAAAATCGCCGTAGCACCCAAGGCGTTACTGAGGGCGCTACCGGTCAGAGACTGTCAGAGCTAGTAGCACCCTGGTAACGCCTTTGTGCGTTACTGTGGGGCCGGAAAGTGTCGTAGCTCCCTGGGCATTGCGAGGCGCTACGGTCGAGCTTGTCGAGCTAGTAGCCACTGCCAGTGCGTTACGGCCGTTCCATTCTGATCGTACCCCCTTTCCTTTCCCCTTCAGGTGCGAAGTATTACGAAAATACTAAAATAATACTCCCTCCGCCGTTCACATTACTGACGTACCCCTTCTTCCAAAAATTACTTTCCCCTTCATTTTTCTACCTTACTTATTGTGCGGGGTCAAGTAAACATTACGAACTTTCTATTATACTAAAATACAATACTAAAATACATTCCAAAATTAACAAATTATGATAATTTCAAAATACTAAAATAAATTTCAAAATACTAAAGTAATATTTTTTCGAATATTTAAAAATTATGATAATTTTTCAAATATTAACAACTTAAGATAATTTACAAATATTAACAAAAAATGATATTAAAAAATATTAACTAGAGTGATCTATGGCGTTACCAACCACCTTTTCGATTCCCGGGCAGTAATCCATGTTCAAATTAAAGTTGAATAAAGTAATGTCCTAGTAACGCCCTTTGGCGTTACCAGTTTCATTAAAGTAAAAACGCGTGCAATCTTTAGAACGCGCACCCGAAACTCATCTGCCTCTCTCTCTCAGCCTCCCTCTCTCAGCCTCCAGCCTCGCACCGCCGCTGCATCGCCGGCCCACAACCGCGCCCACAACCGCGCCCACAGCTGACCGCGCACCCGAAACTCCTCTGCCTCCATCTCTCAGCCCTGCCTCCCTCTCTCAGCCTCGCATGGCCGCTGCATCGCCGGCCCACAACCGCGCCCACAGCCGTGCCCACAACCTCTATTCGTGTGGAGGCTCAGGAACAAGCAGAGAGCGGAGGACTATAGCGCCGCGGTCGCATCCGGGCTGATATGCGGCGACTCCTTGTGGGGCATTCCGGGCCATTCTTCTTTAATTAGATTAGTTGTAAAGGATGTATTCAGTGTTTTCTTTCTGCTTATTTTTTATCTTATATGCATCAACATTAGTAACTTTTGTCTCTATTATCAACTTTCATTAGCAATAGATTTAGTTGTAATTAATGAAAACCATCTATCAATTATCATTCTAACAGTTTGCCATTAGTATTTCATATCAACTTATCCCAGTTTGCCATTAGTATTTATATTTATTTTATAATAAACATTTAAGATTTAATAATTAAAATGTTAAAACATAAAAAAAAAGAATTTCGGATAGTAACGCCAGGTAGGGGGGTGGGGCGTTACCAGGCCTGTCAGGTTGGCAGACCTGCTGTCAGACCTGGTAACGCCAAGTAGGGGGGTGGGGCGCTACCAGGCCTGTCAGTTTGGCAGGCCCAATGTCAGGCTCGGTAACGCCTGGTAGCGCATTGGGCTGAAGTAACGCCTCGATTTGTAGCGCCCTGGTAATGCCCTTGTGCGTTACAATTCGTAACGGATTGGTAGCGAATTTGGCGTTACCAGGCCTTCTTCGGATACGTAGTGTGAGAATTGTGTTGATTTTTAACTGTTATTGTTTTTTTAGCCAAAAAACACACTCTTGGTGTGATGAGTTTTTTTTTGTCTTTTTTCCTTTTTTAGCCAAAAAACACACTCTTGTGTTGATTTCTTGAGCTGCATATACCTCAAAATAGCTCCTCCTCATCCTGGACTTCTACCGGCTTGACTTGGTATGTTTGTGGTTTCTTTTATTGTGGCTTGATATATTTTATATTTCTTCCTCCACCACTTCCCAAAGGTCTGAAGCAGGGGCGGACCCACCATGGGGGCACACGAGGGCACGTGTCCCCAGTAAAATTTTACAAATTATGGTCGTAGTGATAGTATTTTCTGATATAAATAAAGTATAGAGACCATTTTGAAAATAAGCATATAGTTTAATATTCAACTGACACTTAAAACCCAAATGTGCAAAAAAAGATTGCGGGAATCTGGAAGGCCCAATGCCCAGTCCTGGAGCAATCTATGAGAAGACAAAATGGGTAAATTATTTTTAGCATCCTACTACTGTCCATAACTTTGTATTGAAGTCATAACATTCATTATTTTATTATACAAGTTTCAAAGTTTTGATAAAATGTTAAGAATTAATCCTAAGCAATTAAATAAAATAAATTATTTTCTCCTATCAAATAAAAGTATCAAATAAAAGTGTTAGTATTTTATAAAATTGCAATATCCTATCATAATCTTTTGAACCAACAAAAAATATTTAAAATATTTATTTATTTAGTTCAAATTTCTTTAAATAGTTACTAAAATTTCAACATTTAAATAGATTACGACTTTATACTCGAGGTTAAATTATCCATATCGTTAAATATTACTCCCTCCGTCCCACAAAGGTTGTCAACATTACTATATTGGCCCGTCCCACAAAGGTTGTCAACTTTCCTAAAACATAAACTTTCTATCACCATTTTTACCATTTTATCCTCTTATCTCACACCATGGACCCACAATTAAACTTAAAATTGGGGTCCACAAAATCTTCTCCTTTCTTTTTCATGAGGGTAATTTTGTCAACACACTACTATTCTTCCACTTTCCTTAATATATGTGCCCAAACAAATCCTACAACTTTTGTGGGACGGAGGGAGTATCTCATATAACACATTACGTGGGGAAGACATTTCTTACTACGGCCTGTACTGTGGTTTGGGCCGTAGTAAGCCCATTTACGCGGTAAATGGCCCAGTTGCTGGCGCAATAAGGTTTACTGCGGCCTTGGTCGCAGTAAGGCCGCAGTATTTTTTTTTAGGGTTTCTCTTCTCTTTTTCATCCGCCTCCTTCACATTTTTTCTCATCTTCTTCATTCTTCCATCTTCATCTTCTCCTTCATCTTCTTTCACTTCTTCTTCATCTTCTTTTCTTTCTTTCTCCTTTAATCTTTTTTTTTCTTCATCTTCTTTTTATCTTCCCCTTCATCATCATCTTCTTAAATTCTTCTTCATCCTTCTTCTTCTTCTTCTTCTTCTTCTTCTTCTTCTTCTTCTTCTTCTTCTTCTTCTTCGTTTTCCATACAATGTGAAATTTTTGAAATTATTTTTTTCTTAAATAAAAACTTAAGAAATAAGAAAGAAATTGTGCCCCATATAATAAATTTTTTGGGTCCGCCACTGGTCTGAAACCTCTAGGTAAGTTTGCATCCGGATGGACCACTCTGATAATTAGTTCCATCAGAGATGGGTGGAGACATATTGTTGTTGAATAAAGTATTCTTTATATGTTGTGGGCCTTGTGGCTTGTGTTGGTTTAGGGTTTATGTAAGAGTTGAACCTTCCAGACTTAAACAATTTTAATATCAAGTTGTATTAGTATCAAAGAAATTCGAGCTCACCGAGCTTCAACTTATCATAAACCGAATTCAAACCACTATTTACCAAGCTTGATGAACTCTGATCTAACCAAATGGAATCGAGCTCTTGGGATCGTCTACAACCCTAGCAAGGAGTGCTTGAGGAAGGGGTAAAATGGTCTAGCAAATCGTAATGTTACTGGCCCGTTTCTTCATGGAAGTATAATGACAAATTTGATTAGCCTCCAAAGCCAAGGATCAAAATGATTACCTTTGCTTTTATTATGGCTTTTTGTGGCGATCCCGATGTGAAAAGCAGGGAGTCTCCACCCAACTACTTCCAACACAAAAATCACCAAAAATCCCACATCATCTATGTGGATGATTCTTTACCCGAAAAATAATAAAGGGCATGTACGTATGCCTCTTATTCATTCTATATAAAACAAGATATGAATAAATAAAAGTAAAACAAAAAATTAGAAAATGCCAGGGCAAAACTATTTGCAATATGTCTCCAACAAAGGTTGGAAGCCTACTATTAATTACCCATTATAATATATATTTGTTTAGAAAGCAACTACTTATATTATTTATAAAAAATGTTAATAAGATTTTAGTTTAACATGTTTTAATTTCCACTTGATTCACTACGTATGGTGATCGAAGGAAATTAAAATTATTGTTTTACACTAACAAATACAGAAAAAGGGATAATCTCTAAGTCATGCTCCATCAATCCCTAACCTCGTTGGATGTTTACTTTAAGTGTAAAGTAGGTAGGGCTGATCATTCGGTTAATACGGTTATAACTATATCCGCATTAGCTACATACTTCGATTTTCGGTCATGAGACATCGTAACCGCATTATATAAAATAAAACCTCATAACCGCTATAACCATAACTGCAATAATTGCGGTTAATTCGTTATGCAATTCGATTAACCATAATTTTCCTCTAATTTCATTCAACTTTTTTAATCGTGAATTAAAAGCAAACACATTGCTTAAACATTTATAGGAAAAAATGATTCATCAATCAAATATTACAATCCAAAATCCACATAAAAAACCTTAATCCATTCAATCAAAAAAAAATTAATCCTAACTTTCCTTGAATGAAGAAACTTCTACAAGAAAAAAATAGATTAGTTAAAGTATAGAAAAATGACTTGAAATAGAAAAGATAGACAAATACAATATGGATCATATGTCAAACTTGAATGTGGTACAAAGAACCCATAAAACAATTAATAAGGGGTTTGTTTTTAGTAACTAGGATGGGTAGTGGATTAATTAGTTGTTATTGGACATATATATCATATATGAGTTACTTAGATACAAGTTTTTCTTTACCTATAAAATGGCGGTTTTGATCGTAAAATCTTTCCCTTTAACCGCAAACCGCACCATAATTGAACCTGAAACCGCACAATTAACTGAACCTAATTAACTACATATATTCGATTATACGGTTAATTCGGTTATAACCGCAAACTTGCACGGTTCTACATATTACTAGAGATATAAATGAACAATTCAAGAGATTACAGTTGATTTTAAAAGGGAAATGTTTTAAGATAAATAGGACTAAAGATTTAACATATAATTTCAAATGGAATTATGTAATCTAGATTACCATAATGCGATGATTATACTTTTAATTACAGCTTCCAAATATTTATTAATCTTAGAGAAAATACTCAAATGATACACTCCAAAAATCGCGGACGAATATGTATAAAGACGGAGCGGAGCATAAACATAGTAAAGCAAGTAACTGTAGACATTTTTTTATTTGCACTTTTTTAAAACTATTTTGACAAAGCAATGTTTAAATTTTAATTACCAATATCCTAATCCCATTAATCCTACTAATATTCGTTATGTTGAATCAACTAGCTTCCGGTTTGAAAGATTTGTATGGTAAAATCTTGGGCCAACAGGGCCCACCTAATGTGGATTAAAGTGGCCGATTAAAATAAGGTAGGGGCGTGTTTGGGTGGTTCCAAGAAAGCGAGGCCTGGGCCAAACAAGATGACCTCATCATTCCTTGTGGACAAAGCGAAAGTGACCTCATCAGCATGTCTCCCGGTGGCTCCTGTTCCCATTTAGTTAATGAGGGTAAATTTAAAAAAATAAAATCATACGCTCTCTATCCCATCAAATATAGAGCATTCTTTATATCCTATCAAATATAGAACATTTGACTTTTCATGAAGATTAAGAAAAATGGTTGACTAGAATGTAATAAGGTAAAGTAGGTATATAAGACAAAAATAACTTTTTGGAGTATGAAGAAAAATGAAGGGTAGTAAGGTAAAATTGATGTAGAAAAGTTTCCTTTGTAAGAAATGTTGGAGTTTTGCTGGGACGACAAAAAAATGAATATGTTGGATATTTGCTGGAATGAAGGGAGTATGATTTAGTGAAAATTTTCGGTTTATCCCATCAATTTTAGCAAATCGTTAGTTACCACTCTAAAGTATATTGAAATCTTTAGTTATTGCCCTTAACTGTTTATAGTACTGTTAAAGAACATCCTAAAGTATACTGAAATAGTATTTAATTATCCCCTTAACTGTTTGTGATATTAATTGACCGTTAAAGATTTTATAGTAATTACAGTAACTATACTTCATAACAATTAAGGGGTGACTTGAACGCACTAAACCTCAAAGGGGATAACTGAAATTTTTTGAAAATAGAGGAGAAACTGAAAATTTTACTAAACCTCTAGTTTTTTTTTGTAATTTATCATAATTGGAGAGTTTGATTGGTGCAGAGATTAAGTAGTCAAAAAAATCTGTATGTTTCGACATTATTATCCTTAAGTTAAGATAAAAATGAAATAAATAAAATTAAGTGAAGATAATTTAGTAATTTTGATAGTTGAAAGCTTTCCTTTTTCCCATCAAATATTTTTTTAAAGGAAAGTGAAGATGTTTTAGGACAATTCAAAAATATATATATATATATATATATATATGTTCAATTTTTCATAAACAAAAAGTAGATTTTATTAAAAATTGTAAACGAGGTAAATGAAAAAAACTATAAAATAAACCTATCAATTATTTTAATAGTATCTTCTTAAACAAATACTCTTTTATCAATTTTTTATGAGATGAATAAGGTACAAACAGTGAAATGGAGTAATCAAATTAGTTGGGGACCAACATTCAACGGTCGTCAATTAAATTGGCGGGAGACGATGCGTTATATGTGAAGGAAGCTTAATTATTTATGGGGTAACTTTTGCAATTCCCCTATATATATTACTCTCTCCTTCCATACTATAAAGGTTGCAACATTATTATATTAAGTTATCCCACAAAGATTATTAACTTTTCCTAAAATAGAAACTTTTCACTACCATTTTCACCAAATTACCCTTACTTATTTTTACCATTTTAAACACTTATTTTCATACATTTTTTATAACAAGATTTAAAAGATCAACATATTATTATTCTCCAACTTTATTTAATATCTGTACGGAGGGAGTACGCGGCAGGTAAGCAATTTCGAAGTC
Source organism: Stellera chamaejasme (assembly GCA_024586325.1). Lineage (NCBI taxonomy): Eukaryota > Viridiplantae > Streptophyta > Magnoliopsida > Malvales > Thymelaeaceae > Stellera > Stellera chamaejasme. Next base: position 1,176,701 of record CM044982.1, on the reverse strand, counting down.
TCAAGACACTTTTACTTTCGCTGTATAGCACACTTTTATTTTTTGAAAAATCCTTTTGCCACTCAAACTTTTACTTTCTACACATTTCACTGTATTTTTGTTGCCATCCGGCCCTTATTCAGTTAATTCACATTTATTTGAGCAAATTGTACTTTAGTAGTAACTGCACTTATCAATAACAAGGCGAGGCTGGGCTGAGACTGGGAGGTCATGGGGGTTCGATGATGGCAATTTTAGGAGAAGAGAGGTTGTGTGAGTGTTGGATATGCTCTTGGCTTCACGATTGGGCCGTGACCAAGGAGGCGGGGCGCTGCAAGCTGAGGTCGCCGGTGTCGGCTTCTACACAATGCGAGGCATCGACGACAGTTACGGCGGTGCTGCTGCAGCGGTGATGACGACAGTTACGACGGTGGTGCTTTAGACACTTTGGGTCAAGTTGTAGAATTTAAAAGTAGTTAGGTTATTTTGTAGACTTTTACATGAATTAGGTATTAAATTGGATATTAAAAAGTGACATTTTAGTAATTTTACCACTTTAACTTTAACGGTGCTTTTAACGGAAAAGGTGACAGCATGACGAATGGTGCATACGATTGAAACTTACAGGACTAAAGTGAGTCAAATTCTTAAAACCCAAATAGGACAACCCACAAACTTACAGAACCATCAGCAGAGTTTACTCCAAATTTATATCATCCTCCCATTTTTCTTTCGTTTTCCATTTTCTTCTATTCCAATTAATGCTTATAATTATAACTAAAGAATTATGGAGTACTTAAATGAAATTTTTTAGAATAGTAAGACCATGGAAATCACACCAAAAGTAAAATGATCACTTTTTCTTCTTTTTCATAATTAAATCATTTGATCATCTCATTATTAAATTTATATCATCATCTCATTTTCCATTTTATCTATTTAAAATTATCACAAATTTGAACATTTTCGTTTTCAGGCATATCATTAGTATCTTAAGAAGAAAGAGGGTAAAACAAAACATGTAAAGAATAAGGAGACCAAAATATTAATAGAATGAAATAATAAAATCATTTTCATTTTCACATCTATCATTGACATCTTAAGAGGAAAAATGATAAAACTAAACATGCAAAAAATAAGATGATCAAAATGTTAATAAAATGAAATAATAAGGCTAATTGCAAATATAACTCCAAACTATTAGAAAAAAAACAACAAAAGAAAAAGACAAAAAAATTACTATTCATGTACAGTATTTTCCCCTAAATATATAGATGTATAATTAGGACACTTATTAATTCTCAAAATAGTTGAGGGAGATTCTTAAATTACCAGTTTTTGAACAAGTGGGTTGCTTCGCTGAAACACTATAAAAAGACATAGATGACCTGTGGTTTGTTTTCCTATACTCGCTTGTTCTTCCTCTGCTTTTCTCTTCCCTCAATAAACTTATCCTCTCAAATTTTGTAAGCCCGAGCAAAAAGTTACAAGCTTCTTCATCCTAAAGCCATCCCCCTCTTCCAAAATTTCAAATTTCTGCGTATTCTTCAATAATTAGGCAGCAATTTGGGTTTCCCTCACTCGGCTTCTAGTCCTTGAAAAATTACAAGTCCTCTTCTACTACTAAAATTGACACATTGCTTCTGGAATTGAAACAATTTCAGCTTCTGGGCTGTGCTCAAATTTTGATTTTCTTGCTTTCGTTTCTCTCTCCATTTCTTCTTAAACTCAATACTTGAGGGGGGAGGGTGGGGGTGTTTGAACTCTGATTGGAAAGTGAAATCTTTAAGGACAATGATACTGTCACTTACTGGGTGCAATCTGTGGAAATTGTACTCAGTTTGTCCTTTCAAGAAATTTGGGGTTGATAAAAGTTTTTACTTTTGGATCTTCCAGATTTTTACTAGGTACAGCCTTGGGACTTAACAGAAGAAACTGTTTCTCTTCTCCTGTTAGTTTCTTCTTGTTCTTCAGAAAGTAGGGTAAAAACATGGGAGGGGCTTCATTGCCACCAGGTTTTAGGTTTCATCCCACTGATGAGGAGTTGCTTGATTATTACCTCAAAAGGAAAGTGGAAGGTCTTCCAATTGAGTTGGAAGTGATCCCAGTGGTTGAACTGTACAAGTTCGATCCCTGGGAGCTACCAGGTACTCCACCTGTTCCCTTGTTCATTTTTCAGAAATCTTTCTAGGTTCTGTGTACAGTTATTGTTGATGAATTTGATTCCAGGATTTGTGTGACTAGAACATAAAGTCGTGTTACTGGTTTAAAGCTATGTTTTCAGTTGTCACAATGTGAACACAATATTTATTTTTTCCTAATGTGGGGAAAGCACTTTTTTGTTTGTCTTGTGACATTTCATTTTCTTCTTTGTGATTCTCCTCTAGTTTAATCTTGTTTGATCTAAAGATGAGTCACAAGTTACTTTATGCTTATGGAACTCTTTATACTACTTTTCTTTATTGTCAAAAGACTTGAAAGTGAAAGTTGGTGGTGACATCCAAGAACGTTGTGTATCTTGAATAGCTGCTATCTGTTCTTGAAGTGTTTCTTTCTTGTTTGATCTGGAATGCAGATAAGTCATTCCTATTGAGTCACGACCTGGAATGGTTCTTCTTCTGTCCCAAGGATCGAAAGTACCCGAATGGCTCAAGAACGAATAGAGCCACCAAGGCTGGCTATTGGAAAGCCACCGGGAAAGACAGGAAAGTAGTATGCCAATCTTCGCTCTCTGGATTCCGCAAGACCCTTGTGTTCTACAAGGGTCGCGCACCCTCAGGGGACCGGACAGATTGGATAATGCATGAGTATCGCCTATGTGATGGTCTTTCTGAAGGGTCAACAAATCAGGTAATGTGAGATCATCAATGTTGTTGGCTTTTGTTTAAAGAAAAATGCATGTGGCTGGCTAAAAAACAACTGACGTGAATGTTTTCGGCTAATGCAGGGAGTATTTGCTTTATGCCGAGTTGTTAAGAAGAATGAGAATGTGCAGAAGAGAAGTGATTCAGCTAAAGGGAAGACAATGGGGAGCAGTTCAAGCAGAGGGGGGGAGATGACTGCAACAAGGAATTCGAACGAGGCTTTGAGCATATCAGGCACAAACATTGTTTCTCAAGGAACTGATCCTTGCATCGATAGCCAATGCACAAGCCCGATTGGATCTCCTTCTCGTCATGAAGTTAGTCAAGCGTCACAACTTGGTCATGTTTCAACAAGTCAATCCAATCCCACAGATATCTGGATCTCACCTAATCTGATTCTTGATTCATCAAGGGTATGACATTGCAAAAAGGAGCTTCTTGGTTCTTGTTTACACAGCTGTAAACTGATTGATTTGTTCTTTTGTTTGATTCAGGACTACCACCCACAAGCGAAGGAAAGAATATCCAAATGCTTTCCACAACATGAACTTCCTACATCCAACGCTCCTTGGCAGCACTATGACCAAAGAGAATCACACTATAACTCATCATACTTGAAGATCGAGGGGATGGAGCGCACAAATAGTTTCAGTCAGATAGGCTGCTTGTCTCCTTACTCGGGGCAAGCCCTTTACATGGATTTCTATGGGAATGAGTGCATCGCATACAATGGTTATGGCCATGATTGTTCCTTTGGTTACCTGAATCCTCTCTGACATCATTAAGAGGTGGTAACATCACCATCGCTCTTTCTTCTCAAACACAATCCTCTTAATTAACGTTTGATCTTGGAGACTTGGACCTGAATAATGTAAGAAAAGCCTCTCATTTCCATGTATTCTGCTATGCTACAACAATTTTCTGCCATGACACTCAAGTTAGAAAGAAGGAAGGTGATGTTGTCAAAGACTGACGGATCACAAACATTTGGGTTGCCATGAGCCACACTTGCTTGATCAACAATTACAGCTGTCTGTGAGCCGTCACAGACTGCTGATGGATAGATCTTCCCAGTTAGAAATCATCTGTCACTACTTCGTTAGCTTTGGTGCCAATCAGTCTGAGTGTTTGATCTAGTAGTTGCATTATTTCATCTGCAGCTTGCTGTGTTTCTGCGAAATGTACTACAATGAACAATCTTAGGCAAGAAGAAACTGTAAATGTATTTCACTATGTACTTGTAAGAGTGAAACTGGTGATGTTCTAATGTAGTAGTAAGCTTTCTTCATCTGGAAGTCATCAGTTGTACCATCATTATCACTGAATGGATGCACAAATTGAGAGGCTTTTTCATGAACCCAACTAACGTGCACAAGTTAACTCTGGTTCAAAATGACAAAATGTTGAGCTGATGAAACTATTTGCTTACTGATGGCCGCCAGACCCAATAAAGCAAAAAAGCCTAGCAAAAGGCCCAGTTAGTGACCTAGGATAAAAGTCCCATTAAAAAGCCCAAGTAATGGTAAAACCTTAACGAGTAAGGTTCCCAGACCTAAATAAAATTCACCCGGACATAGGACAAAGCATTCCCGGAGGTTTAAAGACACGTGTCCATCAACGCTATATTGACATATTACGACTTTGCCACCATTAATATGGGCTATATAAGGCATTTATGGCGGGAGTTGATGAGACCTGACTCTTTAAGAACTTTCTTAGAAAATAACAAGGATAAAACAAGACATACTGGAATCCCTTCCTCGAATTCCGAGAAACGCACTTCGCACGAATCCCCATGGCATCTTGTAATATTAACACTCGTCAACTTCGCAGACACTTGGCGGTAGCACAAACAGATCCGCCACCACTTACCAATCCCCCTTCAATATATCATCATGCACTTAGCTTTCCTGGTTAAAGTGGCAGGTCCCCTTAAACCTGACTTTGTGGCAAAGGTGTAAACGAGTTGAGTTGAGCTTCGACATATTATGGTTAAGCTTGGCTTGATAATCACTGGGGTTTGAGTTTGAAGTTGTTGAGCCCTTAAAACATGGACTTGTGCTCGGTTCAGTGGGTTTGATGGGTTTAATGGTATTGGGGGGCTAATTGTAACCTTTGGAACTTTTGGGAGTGATAAGTAAGTACAAAGGAATAAGAATATACTCATTCTAAGGGTGAGTTCTTTAACAAAAAAATAAAATAAAATAAAAAAACATCACAAATATTCATCAAATCAATTTCAAATCACATTTTCTTACCCCACCTTTTCTCACATAACTTTTTTCTCAGCCATGATCCAAGCCTAATCTGGATAGGGCACTGCATAGGCAAAGGCGGCACTCCCAACGTTGCCTGCTCCATAGATTTGTGAGAGAAACAATTCGAACCCTCGATATACTTAAGGGAAACAAAGTCATCATCCATTCCGTTCATTCCATGTTTACTAACATAGCCTAGATGTATAATATGTTGCGAAAAAATCAGATTCGGGCAATCCTATAGTGATCGAATGTCGGCATTCAGGAATGCTGTGAAATTCTTACTTCCTAATTAAGCATATTACTCGCTAAGTTTCACATAAAATGACTTGTTGTTGATGTTGTTAGCAATATGCTCCACTCGATTTGCATTTGAAAATTAGTATTTCCAAGAAAGAGGGGTGGTGCACACGATCGGGTCCAATGCTTTTTTGCACTTAATTTCACAAAGTGTAGATTCTTCATTTTTTTTCATACCTTAATCTTTTTCACAAAGTGTAAATTAGTATTTCACAAAGTGTATCAATTCAAGATAATCTCCAATAATCCCAAAAACTTGAAAGAATATTTTCAACCTTAATCTTCATGTAATTTTGGAACATTCTTAGAGATGAGGGAGTAAATGCTTTGCAAAGAAATACCACTACACAGTAAATAGTTGTGTCTTATCATCAATACAAGCTTGCAATTTGAGGGCTACAGAACACATGCACCTCCTCAAGGGTAGCCTTGAACTCATCCCCAAAGAGGGACTCCTTGCCATCCTTCCTCTTTGCATATGACAAGCCCAACCTAGACTTAGCTTGTCTCAGGTCTCCAATACCCGAATTCGTATCCGGACCCGCAAATCCGCCCATGACTGGGGCTAATGGGGGCCCAATCAGAAGCCCATCAGCCCCAAACTGTGGCCCACCACGTGCGTAGTCGAAAAGGGCCGCACCGCTGCCCCCTACTTTGGGTAGAATGATCGGGTTGTTGGGCTCATCCTCGGTCCAATAAAACAGAAATGAATCAAAAGTGTCGTAGTAATCATCCGTGCTTCTGTAGCCTTCCGGGTTAAATGCCCCAAACTTGAAGGACTTGTTTGTGTACCCGATCACTACACATGGACCTTTGAAATCACAACATCCGTGGAAATTTAAGGCGCTGAATCCATCACTGCTGCCCTTGTAGCAGCATCTTAGTTCCTTTCCTAATCAACAAATAATAATAATAATACTTGATGATTAAAGTTTAGTTATTTATTTCCGCCAATTTCTTTAGCATCAACCATTTCGGCTGATGTGTAATTTGTAGAGACGGGCAGAATAACAGTTCATGATGCTAATTCAAGAAATAAAGATACTCTTTCTTATACTCCCTCAGCCTCCCTCAGGTGGTGAATGTTTCTGCAGTGAAAACGAACTAATGACTACTTTCTTGAGAGAGAATTAATTAAGTGAGAGATTTTCACCTGTTAGGAATGTTTTATCCAGTAGAGAAGATGAGAAAGGAAGATCCACAGGATGATATAGAGCTGGCTGAGGCTTGATTTGAGGACTTTTCTTCTTGCTGAAATTCCATCGAAATAAACTGCAACAAGTGCTTTTCCTCCAGTACCCATGAAATGCCGCTTCACAAACACAGAAAGCCATTGAATTTTTGGTCTCCTCCCCCAACTCAAAGAACGGACAGCCGCACAATTTATAATCTGCAGTCCTTATTTGTTAGTATTATTATATAAAAACATCTCTGATTGCCATCACTTGGGTCCATAGCTCAGTGGTAGAGCATTTGACTGCAGATCAAGAGGTCACCGGTTCGAACCCGGTTGGGCCCTTTTTCTTTCCTTTTCTTTTTCCTCCTACAGTTTCCGTTTTCTTTTTCACGTCTTCCTACTTTTCATTTTTCTGTCCGGCCTCTGTCACAAAGCTCTACTAGTGCCAACGATCGTGCACTCGCCGGCCGGCGACGAGAATGTGCGGGATCTTCGCGTATCCCAATTTCGACGCCAGCCGCGACCGCCACTACATTCTCGAGATCCTCTTTAATGGCCTTCGGTGGTTGGAATACAGGGGCTACGATTCCGGCGGGATCTCATTGGCGCTTGCTCCCCTCCTCGCTCCGATCCTCTAGTCTTCCGTCAAGAAGGCAATATCGACTCGCTCGTTTATTCTGTCTACAGAGGTAACCTCTTTCTTTCTTCGCTCGCAGTTCACTCGTCGTGTTCTTCATTCTCTTGGAATTGGGCGTGTTATGGAATCTCTCCTGTCCTGCTTAAGCTTAAACTTTCACTACGTGGATCATACTTCGCTCCTTGGATACTTGCAATGAAACGAAACAAGACAATTTTTAAACTGTAATCGTAGCTCCTCTTACTTGTCTCGGTGATTCTGATTGAGTATATCTTTTGTGCTTGATTTCAAGTTAAGTCTGATTGGTAATTCACCCTGCTTCAATTTCATAGTCTTTCATTTGCTTCTCGTTGATTAAATTATCCAATTTGAAGAATCAGCTGCTGCTGTCTGGTTTTCTTTCCTTAATTTTGGTTTTAAAGTAATGACATTCATATATGGACCCCCCAGATGTTGCCTCAACACAGCTAGATTTAGAGGAATGTTTTCCCATACATGCCGGAATAGTACACACCCGCTGGGCTACTCACGGAGAACCATCCCCTAGAAATAGTCACCCCCAGAATTCCGGTGCTGGAAATGATTTCGTGGTTGTTCACAATGACGTCATTACAAACCATCAGGTTTTGTTTGCTTATGTTCGACTTCCTCAGGTTCATACTTTCTTTAACTCCTTAAGTTCTCATGCTTGTGCTACATACATTAATGATTTACAATATTGATGAAGTGGACTTAGATCTCATTTCTTCACTCCAGGTGCTGAAGGAAACACTGGCATGGCATGGGTTCAATTTTGAGTCTGAAACCGATACGGAAGTGATTCCTAAGCTCGCCAAATATGTGTTTGATAAGGCCACTGAAGAAGGTATGTTGTAGATATGACAATTAAATGCACCTGATACTGGTGGTTCAAGACTTCCTCAAAGTCCCTGGAAACTAAGAATCCTGAAAGTAACAATCCAAACTATGACAGTTATTCTAGTAAGAAAATGATATCGTTATAGCTGTCAGTGAAAGAATCCAAACAATCTCGTGTTTGGTTAGCCTAGCAAAACAATTTTTAAAATCTTGCTCTTTAAGAGCTGGGTATCCAGTTATCTAGAGAATCCTTCTCCTGAAATACTAAAGATTCTCATTTTCGTAGGATTTTGAGAATCCTTAAACCAATTACTCCCTTAAGTTTTTCTGGTAGAAGACTGTATGCCATAAAAATTCGTAAAGCCTTCTTTTTGATAACTCTCAGTTTTAGTTGTTAGATGCTAGAGAAAGGACTGCTTGCTGTGTGTAATTTAATCTAATTAACCTCTTAGTATTCTTTCTGACCAATATTTGACAATAGCCTCATATTGTTGGTTTTTTTAGAGGGAGGAGTGAACAAGAAGAAAAATTAAATCAACAAGAACCATGGTTGGTTTCTTTGAGAGAGATAAACAAGAGATGAAGACAAAAGTTTTGTGGGCAATTAGGCAATATTCGGCCACACTACTATTTCATTGAGACTTTACATTGTTCTTGGGTTACATAGCCAACTTCTTTACATTTGCTTAACTTCCACTAGAACCATTTAATTGATTATTAAAAAACTTGTAAGTCCTAGAAACTTCTTGTCTAGTAACTTACCCAAGTAATTAACTTCTATAATAACTTCTAATTTTAGTTTGTTGCCTAAATCATTAATTTCAACACTCCTTGATTTAGATGCAACAAACACCAAATTTGTTCCTAAGAACTTCAATTTTTTTTTTATATTGGCAATCAACCTAGAACCACTTGAACTTGCACTTGAACTGATAGTCAATGTTCTCCAATGTTGTAATGGCTGCTTCATATCTTTTTGGTAAATTGACCAACAACTTCTTCACCATTTTTTTCTTCGTCTGGAATGCTACAATAGTCTCCCTTTGTTGGTAAGACTCAATAATCTTTCAGAGTACTCACTGTCTAGGATTCATCGGATTCCTTCAATCTCCTTCTTCCTTTTGCAGTTGACCTCTCCGAATCAGATTTGAAAAAAATGCATTTTCTTGACTCTTTCATCTTCTTTAATTTCAGCCTTGAGATTCCCTGGATCTCCATTGTTGATTTAAGAGAAATAATTTTGGTAAAGATTGACTCTAACAAAAAACATTTACCTTCAATTTTCTGCTTCATGGATGATTTTTGCAGAGTGTTGTAGTTCCAAAATTTTCTTCAACAGCCTCCCATTGTGCTTATGGTAATTCTCCATTCTCGACAAGGAGAAATCCAGATGAGCATCTTTTTCTTCTTCCATGGTAGATTCAACAAACACAAAAACAAAAAATCCACAAAAGGTCCCTCAAGATATAAGGGCTTAGATACCAATTGTTGGATTTTTTAGAGAGAGGAGTGAACAAGAAGAAAAATTAAATCAACAAGAACCATGGTTGGTTTCTTTGAGAGAGATAAACAAGAGATGAAGACGAAAGTTTTGTGGGCAATTAGGCAATATTTGGCCACACTACTATTTCATTGAGACTTTACATTGTTCTTGGGTTACATAGCCAACTTCTTTACATTTGCTTTTATAGCGAAGGAAGTTTTGTAACTTCCACTAGAACCATTTAATTGGTTATTAAAAAACTTGTAACTCCTAGAAACCTCTTGTCTAGTAACTTCCCAAGTAATTAACTTCTATAATAACTTCTAATTTAAGTTTGTTGTCTAAATCATTAATTTCAGCACATATCTTTAACAATTCATTGTAGAAAAAGATAAGCATTTTAATAGCAGCATGATCCCTCATCTTCTTTCTTCTTTCTGGTAATCATCTTTCTTTACATTAAAGAACAAATTATCTTGTTATCATTTTGCCTTTTGGTTTCTAGTGGTTTTTCTTTGTTAAAGCTTGGTTAAATAGGAAATGAGCAAGGGTCATTTCATGACTTGTGGAGGAATCATGGTTATTAGCTTTCCTTTTTTTAGAGCAACAAGCTTCACATAAGCTACTGAAAAAAGACAAATGTACAACACTCCAACTTGTTTCTTGCAGGTGAGTATGGTGTAGTATGATGATAATGATCATTGTTGGTGAGTATTCCATGTTTCTTAAGCTCGATGCCATATTTTTACTAAGTATTCTGGAATCGCTAACCCAAACAGTTCTTCATTTTTATCTACGAGTGTCAATAGTTTTGGATAATTCGGTCAAAGTTTATTTTCATAGTGACTGACTCCTAAGGTACATGTTGGCATATATATGATGTACCTCTTGTTAATCTACCACCACTTTTAATGCCTGCGAAACTGCAATTCCAGTTCATTTATTCCCATGAAGGATTCCATTTTATGTTCCTTAGACAATTACATGCCAAAGATCATAGATGATAACATTCCCTTGTGTTTTTAGATATTAATAGGTACTAATATGTCAGTCTTGTATATAAACATGTTTCTTTGGATAGTATGCTTTCATGCATACAGGCACAAAACACACTGGCATGTTTTATTTTCCCAGTTTTTTCTAATTTTAAATAATTATCTGTAGGTGTCAAATGAAGAGATCAGTGAACCCCATTTCTTGATCTTCAATCCTTTTCTGAAAATGGTTGTCCCAAAGAATTTTTCCTGTCGAGTGATGCTAGTGCCCTTGTCGAACACACAAGAAAGGTTCTGGTGATTGAAGATGATGAAGTAGTACATCTAAGGGTAATTTTACTTGCTTCGAGTTTAGTTTTCATTGCTTGTCTCATTCTGCATACTATAGTGACCTTTCAGGATAGTCATACTTGCTTATTCTCCATTGTTGCTTGGTAAAGCTGAGAAGGTGGCGCACCTGGCAGATTCAAGAACATTTTTCAGTTCTCTGTTGGACTGCTACATCTAGTTCATGCATTGGATATTAGATTCCTAGCTTCTGAAAAAATTCAGTTAGATTTGTGCGTATATTTAGGAACTGTTGGTTTTTCTCAGGATGGTGGTGTTTCAGTGCTTAAGTTTGTTAGTGACAGAGGGAGACATGGCAAGACACCTTCCCGACCATTGTCTGTTCAGCGTGCATTGTCGATTCTCGAAATGGAAGTTGAACAGATAAACAAAGGTGATTATGAACACTACATGCAGAAAGAAATTCATGAACAACCAGAGTCTCTTAAAACCACCATGCGAGGGAGGCTTATACGTGATCTTGCGAAGCGAAGAAAGTTCTCTTAGGTGGATTGAAGGATCATTTGAAAACAATCAGGCGAAGCAGACGTATAGTTTTCGTTGGTTGCGGGACAAGCTACAATGCTGCCTAAGCTGCACGCCCAATCCTGGAAGAACTTTCTGGTACTTTAGGGATTCAGAATGACGTCAAAAGTGGATTATCTTTCTCTAGCTTATATGTTCTTGCTTGTTTTCTGCAATAATGTAGGTGTACCTGTTACAATGGAGATTGCTAGATATCTTGTTGATCGGCAGGGTCCAATTTACAGAGAAGATACAGCAGTTTTTGTCAGTCAATCTGGTGAAACTGCAGATACGTTACTTGCACTGGAGTATGTGCTAGATAATGGTGCTTTGTGTGTTGGCATCACAAACACTATTGGAAGTGCAATAGCAAGGAAAACACACTGTGGGATTCATATAAATGCTGGCTGTGAGATTGGGGTGGCAAGTACTAAGGTATGTGTAACCTTTATTTGAACTGCCATTTGATTTCTCTGCAGTACACTCACACTATCTTTATTTTTCAGGCATACACAAGTCAGATAGTTGTGATTAGGGCTGTAAACGAGCCGAGCCGAGCTCGAACTGTGCTCGGCTCGAACTCGGCTCGAAAGTTTTTGATCGAGCTCGAGTTCGGCTCCCTTCATGATACGGGCTCGAACTCCGCTCGATTGATTGCTCGAGTTCGGCTCGATTGCTCGCGAGCCGTTCGAAACATGTCAATAATTATTCAAACTATGCTCGAGTTCGGCTCAATAGCTGCTCGAAATATGATACTTTGTAATTTTAGTCTTGGTGCTTTATAATTTTAGTCAACTAGGTCATACTACTTTCAAATTACTCATTATACTTTATAATTGTAGTAAATTAGGTCCTACTACTTTAATTATTTACATATGAATTATCCTAGGTTCTTTTTAGTATGTATTGCTCTATAACTCGATAAGCAATCGAACCGAACTTAGCTCGGCTCGATAAAATTATCGAGCCCTGAACTCGACTCGAACTCGAAACTCGATAATACATTGCTCAATAACACACGAGCCAAGTTCGAACTCGAGTGAGTTCGATAACGGCTCGGCTCATTTACAGCCTTAGTTGTGATGGCCATGCTAGCACTTGCTATAGGTGATGACACGATTTCCAGTCTAACAAGGTGAGAGGCTATTATCGATGGACTTTTTGACTTGCCAAGTATGCTTCCGCTGGATTCACTTTTGAATTGGTTACCCTTTGTCCATAAGTATCACTCAAAATTTGTATCGACTGATATACGTGGCACGTTTGCATGTTTACACAGATTGCTTCAGACTTACCCTTTCAATTGGCAAAAGCTCATTTACTGCTAAGCATCAAGTATCTCAAAGCATTCATGCATTAGTGAAGGGTTTTATATTCCCGAAAACTTACATAATTCCCTCGTGTGGGAAATGTTAATAATTTTGTAAAAGGAGAATTATTAAGTTACAATCATTATTGGACGGTGAGAGTATTATATACTCCTATATCCTTGTAGTTTATAGCTCTTATATTTTAAGAAATTGTGCCATTAAGTGCATTAGGGTTCCCAACTTTTTGCAGATAAAGTTTGAGTAGTGCTTAAGGTCGACAATGAAATGAAGGAATTAGCAAAACTGCTAATTGCTGAGCAGTCTCTTCTTGTATTTGGAAGAGGATATAACTATGCAACAGCTTTAGAGGGTGCTTTGAAAGTAAAAGAAGTGGCTCTTATGCACAGTGAAGGGATGCTTACTGGTGAAATGAAACATGGTCCTCTGGCTCTAGTAGATGAAAATCTTCCCATAATTGTAATTGCTACTCGTGACCCCTGCTTGCTTCAGGTAACTTGTCTTGTTGCCTACCAAGAGCTTGTCCTTTATTGAATTTTCGGTTCATGTTCACCTTACAGTTTTAAGTTTGCAACAGTAAGCAGCAGTCAGTCGTCCAGCAGCTGCGTGCGCGTAAGGGCCGGTTGATAGTGATGTGCTGGAAGGGCGATGCAGTGTCTGTTTGTCCTGCGTGGGGTTCTTGTCGAGTCACATATTCTTTCATTTCCTTCTTGTCACGGATTAGTGTGTTTTTTTTTTCTCTTTCTTTCTACTCTTACCCTCTCTTGGCCTTTCTCACTCTCTATCATTACTGCAAGTTTCCTTTGCAAAACATGATCTCTCTTCTCTGACTTGTCTTGAACACACATATAATGCCGCATTGTTGCACCCTCTCTTACAGGTAGACGACCATCCCCTTGAAAACGCGCACAAAATGGTGAATGAAAACGAAGATTTGGGATTCAGAACATTGAAATTAGAAACATTATTATGTGTGGCTGGCAGGCACTCACTCAATTTGCATGTGGGATGTGAATGAGAAATTTGGGGGACGGCATATGAATGAGAAGATTGCATTGCATTTGCATGCATCTCAAGATAATTTTACCGCACAGTCAGCTCTGTTAAGTGCATCGATCAACACTGACCCTCTCTCTGTTTGGATACATACAATAATTAGTAAAGGCCACTAAAGGCCGGGCCGTTCCACTCACCTCACTTTGCCGAGGGCCAAAACTGAGAACTCGGTGGATCTCTGAGTCCAATTCTTCTTCTTCTTCTTCTTAAAAAAAAAACATTTTTATTATTTCACATATTCTTTTGTACACAGCTCTGCCCACCTTCATCTTCCTCACTATTACTATTTTTTTTATACTTTTTAAATGTGGATGACCAATGGAACAAAACAAAAAAATGGCAGTAACTTCATGAAACTATTTTTTTAATAATAATAATCACCATGTACATGTATAGGTATTCCTATAAATATTCGCAGTACTCTTTCTTCATTCTTTGACCTTTTTTTTCTTAGTTTAATAAAATCCTTTTTCGAATTTTGCTACCTAAAATGAGTATCAAATTAGGAGAGCCTCTCAAGATAGCCTAGGAAACAGGGAAAAAATAGAAAAATTGAATTACTGCTACGCTAAGCTCCTACTTGTTACCAAAAGGTTTCGAATATTCTGTGTGACGATTTTTCACCTTTAAAGAAACACCTGCTTCATCTTTCCAGGTGCTGATAAATGTAGTGTTCTCATCTAGTTAGTTACACCGGAACGCCAGGCTTAGTGCTGAAAAGCTCTCTTTTCCTTTATTTACAAACGTCTCCATATAATGCCTGTAGCAGCATTTCTCAGGTCTACAACTCAAAACTCAACAGACCGCAAATGTGATTGCAACAAACTGCAATCTGATAAACGAGTACTTTTGCTATAAAAACTCTTCAATATCAGTACATAAGGCTACGAACTAGCTCCAAATACGCAAATCCGCTGTTCGATTGGAGCATGGCAGCACGGACAAACTACTCTACCCTTCTTCCCGAAACTGTCATTGCAGTTCGCGCAAAGTACCTGGTGTGCACAAGGCAGGAAGACAATAGAGACCTCATCTTTCAAACACAGTATGCATTCTCTGTTACCATCTAACTCTTTATCCGAAGAATCATCCATTTTATCCAACTCATGCAGCAACCTGGCGATTGTTTCTCGCTGTGCTCTCGCCCCTTCATTCCTCCACACCCCTGCAGTATTTGCTTGATAGTTTGCATCACGGGAGTGGTCGGCGAGTTTCAAACGAGAAAGCTCCTGCTCTAGCCTTTGGAGATCATCCTTGCGGCGCTGGAAGTCTATCTCTATCTTCAGGCGCAAAGACTCGAGCTTTCTTTTGTTATTTGACTCCACTGCCTCTTTCAGGCGCTGTTCCTCCTCGACTTGTGCCATGGCTTGTTCTTTAGCCTTCACTTCCTGCCTCAACTTTGACTGAAAGAATATTGCACATGTAAAGCAATCAAAAGAAATGATAATGTCATGAAATAGCTTAACATTCCAACTCAGCACCTACAATAGATATATCAATGAAGCAATGAAATGGAGGTGCATTAAAACAGCAGTTACGCTAAATTTATCTACAAGCACCGTTAATGATTTACTTAAAAAGCAGTTTTGGTCCTTTCTTCTGAAAGAGAACCGTAATATAAAAAAGTAACAGATTAAGCGGAATATCTTTCAGCAACCTGAAACTTTGAGGTTCATCCCAATTAACTGGCAGAGCCACACATATCAAGCATCCTCCACGCGGACCTCAAGAGTGTGTCTTATGGTAAAAAAATACAACAAGGTTTTCGCATATAAAGCTCACTGGAATACCATGATGAGATACCATTTCATAAAAAGAAGTATATAACTACACAGGACAGACGGAAAGATTCTACAGAAAACAACTTTTGAACTACTAACACCATAGGAATAAGCAATCCATAGACAAAACTTGCAGTTCATATGGTTGTCTGCATGCCTTAAGACACCACGGATGTACCTCAAATTCTTTGGTCTCCTGCTGTACCTTGGTCAAGCATTGTTGCAACTCCTTGACCTTCTCATTTTCGTCAGCAATCTCTTGCTGCAGCTTACTTTTCTGCTTTTCCCAAGCCATCAGCTTCTTCAGCCACTTCTTCTCTCTTTTCGCAACCTGAAGACAGGTTGTAATCGATTCTGATGCACTCAACTTTGCAGCCTCCATCTCTGCTCTGATCTCTGCATTCTCAGTCTCAAGTCGTCTCACTGCTGCATTTGCTCTGTCCACCTGAACACTAGCTTTCCTCAGGGCATTCTCCATGTCAGACAGTCTTTTCATGGTTGAATCCTCCAACGTCTGTTTTCCTTTCTTCATTCTTTGGGTCTCTTCCCTCTCCATCCTCAAAATTTTAAGCTCAGCTAGGTCAGTACTAAGCTTTCTCGCAGCTTGCATTGCCTTCTGATGAGCCCATTCTTTCCTCTCGTTCACTTGCTTCTCAAGATCCTTAATCTGATGAAGCAGTGTTACAATCATCTCATCCTTTTGGTCTTCACCAACTTGCTCTAAATTCTCACCAATGTTAAGATCACGGAATTTACTCAATACCGAATTAACATCCTGCCTTTTTGAATTATGGGATTCATCAGATTTCTGAGCAGGAACCTCGCTCTCTGGTACTGCAGGAGTTGCATCCGCCATCGGCGGTGCACTCACACAGGTTTTATTCTGGGTTTGCACCTGTTTAGAGTTTGCCCGAAAGCCAGCTGCAAACATTGCAACGTTTCTTTTCAACAAAGACTTCAATGAAGGTGAAAGATTGAATCGCTTGGGGCACTCAATATCCTTATGCAGTAACATTTCAGCGCTATATGAGAGAAAACCATTTACAGCGAAATCAGACCCACTTCCATTCCCGAATCCCCAACCACCATGAAACCTGCATAGTGCAGGGGACATGATACCAGCTCCTCCAGCATTCCCAATACTCTCAACACTATTCGGGATAGGGATAGCACCACCAGCAGCCTGTGAAGGAAGAGCAGGCAGCTCCATAGCACTAGCCCTACCAACATGGAGATCACTCATCAGCAAACACCACATGGCATCACCTTTACTCAACTGTGGCTTGAGTTGCTGCAACAAACACACCATACCAGCAAGAGAGTATTCCTCCAACTCCCTCAAATCCGAAAAATCACGCTCCAACTCTTCCGAGTTCTCATTACTGCTACCACAACTACCATTCAAGTAAGACAAGGAATGATGCAAGATATTAGTTAAAATATCCATCCCACCGTAGCAATGCCCATTTCTCAAAACGGCCCTCAACGCAGCATCCTCATCATAACCTAGAGCCACAAGCTTAGAAATAGCTTCATTATACAAAAACTCAAGGTTCTTCAACAGAATCTCCTCTAACTGCTCCTCAGTACAAAAACCCCACCCGTGATCATCAAAGTCGGTGCTGTTCGAATTAGGGTTTTGGGCGGAATAATCGTTGAGACCCAGATAACAACTTAAGGGTTTAAGACCGGAGTCAAGAATGGATTTGGGGATAGATGCCTTATCGAGGAGACAACAAGGATCGAATTCCGGTTTCGCGGATCGGGTCCTCCGGGCCGTCCGGATATGCTTCTCTCTGACGGTGCAACCCATTCAGGAGTGCAAGAAAACACGATTGAATCAACAAACCCTGCAACAAAACCATCGCCAAACAGATGCAGATTGTAACGAAGATTCGAACCTGACAGGAATAATTGAAGACTGGTAATGCAAAACAGAGAGATACTATTAGAAACTTACAGATAGTATTTGAGTGAGGAAGAGGGATTGGTTCTGTTTAGGGGCAGAATGTGGAGCTTGCAGCTGAATTTGTGAAGGTGGTGGTGGAGGAGGAAGAGAAGAGGGACTCTTTCGCTGCCAAGTTAATAGGGGGTTTCAAACTTTGGGAGGTGGAGAGATTGTAATGAGTTGAGAAATTGAAGAATTTACCGAGGATTTTCGTGAGGTGAAAAAAAAATATTGGGGGGTTTCAAACTTAGGAGGGTAGTTGAGAAATTGAAGAATCACTGTGAATTCTCGTGAGTTGACAATAATAATATTTAGAAACTAGATGTTCATTTATTATTTACATATAAATTATTAATCTTTAATTATTAAAATATTGAAGAACAAAAATCATAGAATAAATGTTGAATTCCATTTTTTCACGGTGAAAAACTGATTTTCACACCTCAAGTGATTTTTGGAGGAGTGAAAAACTTCCAAAATCACCATAAATTTTGGAAGTTAATCACTCCTCATCCTCATCTCCACAAAATGAAGTTTGAAACCCCATAATAATGTAGCAGTATAATTTCATTTTTTGTCTAGTTATTTTTTAAGATGAACAAAAAAGGAGTAAGGTTAAAAATGCCACTATATTTACAAATTTTCTATATTTGCATCTATCTTCTTTTTGGAACGAATGTCTTATTTAAGTTTTGAAACTAAGTTAAACATGTCGTTGCCAGACGAAAAATGTTATTCGTTAAAGGGTAACTCCAGTTTTAGTCATTTATCTTTGTACTTTGTCCTATTCACGTTCTATTTTAAAAATTTGTCCTATTGAAATTTCTTAAATTTATTTTTATCTCAACTAGGTCCAAACCCCGTCCCTTAACATACCATCCCTTAACATAATTAACCGAAGTAGAGCAACAATGATTAATTTTGTTGTATGATGATTTCAAATGGTTTATGTATTGGTACTTCATTTATTGTTTGTTCTTGATTTTTTTTTGTTTAATTATGACCTTTCTGAATAATAAAGTTTAATTTTTTAAAATTTTGGAATTTTCGTCCATTCTTCTCTTCCTTGCATGTTCATCCTCCATAAATCATGTGCATGACTTCAAACTAAAAATAATAATGACAAAAATATTGAGTGGAAAACAGAAGAATAGAAAATCATAATAAACATAAGGTATATATCCAAAGTCGTTGCAGCCTTTGGGTGATAGGTTGGTGGGAGGGTAAAATTGTTAAATATAACACTGTTAGCATCAAACTATTAAGGTTAAAAACTTGAAGTACATTTTTTGTATTTAAATTAAGGGAAATGGGTAAAATTGCCATTAAATATTCGAAATCTTCTAATTTACCACTAAATTTCATTTTGAAGCTAAAATGTCATCTAACTTTGGAAATTGGGTTAAAAATATCATTGCCGTTAAAAACAGTTAAAAAATCGATTAACTATAGGTTTAATTACAAAAAATAGTGCTTAAAGTTTTTAATCCTTTACAATTTGATCCTAATGATTTTACACTGTAATTTTCGCCACCTTGCTCCACCTTGCCTTCCTCAAATTCATGCCTTTTCAGCACCGCTGCCTCACGCAGAGCACCCTTGCCTTATCAAATTCGCCCCACCACCGTGAACCCCCTTACCTTCTTCAGCCTTTCGTCATAAACCACTATGAACCCGATTCTGCCTTTGTTTACGCGAAACCGACAAGTGATCTAGATGCACCCATATGCAACCTTGAGGATCCAAGAGCTCACGTGCCAAAAGAAGAGGTCATTGACATTTATGACACTTCCACCTTCAATGAACCTATGACAAGGAGCCGACTAAGAAGGCTAAGGACGCTCTCAACCTGTTGATGCACGCTTTTGCTAAGTGTGAGGAGCAAAGTGAAGATATCCATAAAGATGAAGGAAAAGTGCAAGCACTCCTCAATTTGGGCCAACCCAATTCCCAAATGGTGCAAACAATTTTCAACATTTCGGTTTGGGCTCAACCAAATGACAATTTGGCCCAAGAGCATGGTTCACGAATGTCTCAACCTGTTGAGATTCCAGCTGGCGCATTCAATGCACTTCAAAGGTTTCCAACCATTCACTCCTCATCAATGGCGAACTTCAAGATCTACAAGACTCAAGAGTCATCCAAAATCATCCGAAACCATTGGTGAAGAAGGAGTTACAAGCCTTGAAGCCCTCCATCAAGAGCACTTAAATGAGGATCATTTACTCCTTATTTATTAGCCAAAACTCATCCATCATCTTCTAGCTCGAATTTTTACCATTTTATTTCAGTTTTGATATATTTTGGCTAGTTCTACCCATTAGCTAGCCTAGAATAAATTTAGAAATAATTGTTTTAAATTCTCACATTTACATTTCCTTTTAATTTCCATCATTAAGAGTGGAGATGAAGGGACTTGTAAATTGATTTGGGATGTCTAGCTTCCTTGTCCTATAAAAGGAGGTCTAGGTTAGTTTGCAAGAAAAAATTCAATCATCAAATATATTTCACCTTTTTCCCTGAAATTGAGAGTGATTCTCTTTTCAACCTATCTACCATTTTCCACTCAATTCTTGTTAAGTTTTATTTACAAGTCTACTAAGACCAATATTGCCTTCTCATTTGAAGAAGGAGGTGTTGGCCCCATCATCATTTTTCCCCCAATTTTGGCAACGAAGGCTTTCTTTGTCTTGGACCTTTTTTCGGTATCAAGAAGGAGGAGTCGCCAAAGGCATAACACCATCTTTGCACGGGCAAGGATCCGGAGGAGTTGGCGGCCATATCCATTCGTTTCACAAGCTTCCGCATCGTTTTGCTTTGTGCATTTCGGATCTGTCAACTGTTGACATTTCCGCCTCATCAATCATACCTACCCGTGTTGCTCCTTTGTTGGCTAGATCTGCTCCTCGTGTTCCGGATACCCTCCGATACCCTCCCACATCAATTGGTATCGAATCACATCAATTGGTATCGAGCCACTTGCTCAACAAGGAGAAGTTTTTCTACCCTTTTCTTTTTATTCCGCAACATATATCATTTTTGTTATCATTGTGTTTTTCTTGGTTGTTCTTGCCATTTTTAATTTCTTGTTCAGTGTTGTGCAATCTGCATAGGAAAAAAACAAAAAAATCGCATCTTATTTGCATTGAAAAAAAAAAAAAAAAAAAAAAGCTTGACTCAACTTTGTTCTGATTACGAAAAGACAATTTGAAGAATTCTTGGAACAATTTTCAAACAAAGGGCAAGAAAAAGAACAACCTCGAGCCTTTTCAAACTGTTCTTTCAAAAGTTGCGAATATATTTTTCCAAAACCCACAAAAGAACCGTTTTGTAAAAAGTAACAACACTTCCCTCAACCTGTTGAGGTTTGTTTGAGTTTTATTTTATTGCATCTTTTGTGTCTTGTTTTGAATCACTTTTTCAAGAATTTTGAGCCGTAAAAAGTTGCTAGGTTTATAAAGAGAATCCGTGAGTTTTGAGAGAAAAAAATGGCTGATGAAGCATTGCTAGAACAATTTCAAAGAATGTTGCAGAATAAGTTGCTCCAATAAATGAAAGGCTTACTCGATTCGAGAATGGTCAAAAGTAGAAAAGCCTCATGGCCGAGGATGTCTAAAACGCCTTCAAACCATTGTCCAAGGCGCTAAATGTGTTGAAGATTACCATAAAGAGATGGAGGCAGCCCTTCTTAAGGCAGTATGGTTGAGAAATGTGAAGTGAAAATGTCTAGGTTCATCCAAGGACTTAGACCGAAATTGTGGAGATTTTGCAATTATGTGAGTACAATAATTTTCATGAGTTGTTGCAAAAAGCCATTAGAATTGAAAGAAAGCTTGAGAGAGGCAACACTTCCGCCAAGGTTCGACGATGCAACACTTTACCAAAAGCTCCACAAAGATCCCGACCATCACCACCAAAAGGTACCCCTTCCAAACCTTCCATTTCTATCCCTTCCACTTCCCAAGACCATTTCAAAAATCATCCACCTTTTAAATCTCGTCATGAGATTGAATTTCTGGAAGTAATGACCATGAGAAATGAAGAGAGCAAAAGTTCTCAACTTTGTTGAAGACAAATGTGCACAACATGTTTCGAAGAAGAATTGGCCTTTCCAGTTGAAGGTACTTTGATGACAGCAAGAAAATTCTACTTGTGCAAGCGAATCCTCCAAACTTCTCAAGAAGATACTCCTTTTCATTCAAGAGCGCGAGTTGTTGGTGTGACCAATCAATACACAACTCAACCTTTGTTGACAGAGCGTTCACTGTGGTGCCTTTAGCCCAACAACAAACCCATGACAACAAGATCCACCTTGAGTGAGTCCAAGGGTAGGATGGGTAAACACATGGGAAATACTGAAAATAAAATGAAATCCCAAGTGGATTTGCAAGAGTCAAGTGTCTTTTGGGATGGTGAGAGAATAACTAAAAAAGAGAGAGATGAGGGCTTGAGAGAAAATAGTGAGCAAAAGACCCACTTTCTCGACGTGTTGAACCAGAGAGTTGAGTGTTTCGAGTGAAAAAATAATGAGTTTGAGAGAAAACAAGAGTCACCTCCACTTTCTCAACGTGTTGAACCAGAGAGCACATTGCCTCCAACAGTCTCAAATGATTTACTAACATCTAATGAATTGCAAGTCTGTTCTTCTTTGATGTTTGTGCAGGAGAATGATGATGTTCATGAAGGTAAGAACATCAACCTTAAAGAAGAGCAAGAAGTTGTGGTTGAAGTACCACTTGTGCCACCTTTGGAAATTGTGTCTACAATTGTCCAAAATGTTGAAAATCAAGGTGAAGATTGTTGGTTTGAAACATTATCCATGAAGGAAGAAGAACCACATCAAGAGGAAACATCAATTTTGAGGGATGGTATTTTTTCTCTTTATTCAAATTATTTATTTGTTAAAAATAATTATTTGAGTATTGAATTACTTGGTGTTGAAAAATCTGGAACTATTCATAAATTTATTCCATTGAATGATTTATGTTCTAGTTTAGGATTTGTTCAGTCTTTTATTCAACCCGTTGAATATGTTGACTCATACGATTCATTGTCATTGTCTTATGTGAATTGGAGAAATATTGTCAAGAATGCTTCATTTTCACCTTCTATTCTTGCTAGAGTAGAAAACGAATTTGTAATTAATTCATGGGAAGCAGTTTCTCAATGTGTTGACAGTGATTTGGAAATTGTACAATCCATTGGATCAGTGCATATAAAGATGCTAAACGTGTTGAACATGCCGAATTTTCGTAAGGAAATTTCTCAAAGCTAGATTCAGTGTTCAATTTAAATTTGGTCATGAATTCTTTTTATGTGTCAAACTTGATGGCACATGCTTGATGAAGTTGAATGAAATGATTGAAAGAACAATATTTGTGTTTGACCCGGGTGTATGTTTGAGTCATCTCAACGTGTTGAGTAAGCATAAGCAAAATTTCTTTCAAAGTCCATTGCTTGAAAGTGGTGAAGTTTTACCTACTACCATGTTTCGAATTGAGTTGATTGAGAATAGTGATGATCTACGATGTACTTGTTTCAAATTAAATTCGTGATGTGATGATTTGATATTGAATGATTACCATGCTACTATTGACATGTCATTGAGTGAAAAATTCATGGTGATTGAATTATTTGCATACTTTAAAGATGCTTATATGTGTTATGGTTTAATAAGACAACTTTGGACCATCTTTGCAATTGTATTAAAATTTGTGATTTCAATCATTAAAATTGCTAATTTGGTCCTCGAGAAAGGCCTACTCACTTTTTCTAGCTACAAAGTTTTCATCTTTGACGATTCGAACCTTAGGCATGAAGTTGTTTACATCCATGAAAAGTTACTTCATAATTTTTCAAGATACAAGTCCCTTGAAAATTTCAAGAGGGCTACCAAGGGAAATAATTTAGTTCTCAACTTCTTTATGCATTGGATGTACATGTTTGGAATTGCTTCATCTAACCTCCTATATTTTTATGTTACAAAACATTATGATTCGAGGTCGAATCATTTTCAAGAGGGAGGGAATGACGAGAAACCGACAACTGATCTAGTTGCACCCATGTGCAACCTTGAGGATCCAAGAGCTCACATGCCAAAAGAAGAGGTCATTGACTTTTATGACACTTCCACCTTCAATGGACCTATGACAAGGAGCCGGACTAAGAAGGCTAAGGACGCTTTCAACCTGTTGATGCACAGTTTTACAAAGTGTGAGGAGCAAAGTGAAGATATCCACAAAGATGAAGAAAAAGTGCAAGAACTCCTCAATTTGGGCCAATCCAATTCTCAAATTGTGCAAACAATTTTCAACATTTCGGTTTGGGCTCAACCAAATGACAATTTGGCCCAAGTGCATCAAATACGAATGTCTCAACCTGTTGAGACACCAGCTGGCGCATTCAATGCACTTCAAAGGCTTCCAACTGTTCACTTCTCATCAAGGACGAACTTCAGCAGCCTTGAGGACTCAAGAGTCATCCAAAAACATCCAGAAACCATTGGTGAAGAAGGAGTTACAAGCCTTGAAGCCCTCCATCAAGAGCACTTAAATGAGGATCATTTACTCCTTATTTATTGGCCAAAACTCATCCCTCATCTTCCAACTCGAATTTCTATCATTTTATTTCAGTTTTTAGATATATTTTGGCTAGCTCTACCCCTTAGCTAGCCTAGAATAAATTTAGAAATAATTGTTTTAAATTCTCACATTTACATTTCTTTTAATTTCCATCATTAAGAGTGGAGATGAAGGGACTTGTAAATTGATTTGGGATGTCTAGCTTCCTTGTCCTATAAAAGGAGGTCTAGGTTAGTTTGCAAGAAAAAATTCAATCATCAAATATATTTCACCTTTTTCCTTGAAATTGAGAGTGATTCTCTTTTCAACCTATCTACCTTTTTCCACTCAATTCTTGTTAAGTTTTATTTACAAGTCTACTAAGACCAATATTGCCTTCTCATTGGAAGGAGGTGTTGGCCCCATCATCATTCCCCTACAATTTTGGCAACGAAGACTTTCTTTGTCTTGGACCTTTTCGGTATCAAGAAGGAGGAGTTGCCAAAGGCATAACACCATCTTTGCCTGGGCAAGGATCCGGGAGGAGTTGGCGGCCATATCCATTCGTTTCACAAGCTTCCGCATCGTTTTGCTTTGTGCATTTCGGATCTGTCAATCTCTTGACATTTCCGCCTCATCAATCATACCTACCCCGTGTTACTTCTTTGTTGGCTAGATCTACTCCTCATGTTCCAGGATACCCTTCCGGAATCACATCAATTAGTATCAGAGCATTCTGACAACCACATCAATTGGTATCGAGCATTCGACAACCACATCGCCTGTCATAAACCACCTCACCATTACCTTCTCCTCACCAACCATACTCCTTTAAGTAGTATAAATACTCTCCATTTTTCAGCCAAAAAAGAATTATAGGAGCAAAGAAAGAAGAAAAAAGAAAGAAAAAAAGGGAGAAAGAAGTCAATCGCATAAATCGGCCAACCATTCTCTCCCTTCCCTCCAACCACCTTCTTCTTCAACCTTGGCCACCATTGGAATCGCTTGGTCACGCCGGAGCTCCCCCAACCAACCCCGGGGATGGAGATGCCCCGACCGGCAAAAATTTTAACAAAAACCGTTAACTCGTTTCCAAGTATAACCATTTTGATTCGCCGTTCCATCTGTCCTACGCCGCTTCAACCACCATCATTGTCACCACCGGTCGCCGGCGAACCATCTCGGCCCAAGTCTACAGCGAAAACTCGACCCCCGTCGTTGGCTGCCGTGCCGGCCGCCGCCAAGCCAGTTTCCGACAATTGTAAAGGGTGTAGCAAGGTGGTGCAAATTACAGTGTAAAATCATTATGATCAAATTGTAAAGGGTGAAAAACTTTAAGTACTACTATCTGTAATTAAACCATAGAGTTAACATATTTTTTAACGATTTTTAACAGCAGTGGCATTTGTAACCCAATTTTAAAGTTATATGATACTTTAGCTTCAAAATGAAATTTTGTGGCAAATTGAGAGATTTCGAACACTTTAATGACATTTTTACTCTTTACAGTAAAAATTTAACAAATTCTTTACAGTAGTGGTATTTTTAATCAAATTTTAAAATTAAAATGATAGATTCGCTCCAAAAATAGATATGTCGCAAATATAGAAAATTTGGGACATAGGTGCCATTTTAACCCTGCCTCTCATGTGTGCGTGCCTGCCTCTCATGTAAAAGGTGGGCCATCTGAGGTAGATGTGGGCCCATGTATGTAAGCCCCTATGTCATTGGGCTTCCAAACAGTGTCCACAAGATTTCCTATTTTTCATGGAGTTTTTTTTAAGAACCGGTGCACTTTTAAATTCTATTTACACTTTAGGTGTAGTTTTAATTTTAATTACTTATATAGGGCAGTTGTTTCTCCCACCTTCACCAGTTCGATCAAAATCTCAATTCACCAAATAAAGGAAATATTTATTACTCATTGTGTCCCATCTTAGAGAAAACAACTTTCGAGGAACCCTCTTTGCATTCTAGACACATAAGCCATCTTCTTCATCATCGATTCATTCAGTTGTTTCACCATCTTCTCGTTCTCTGTCAGGGAGCCCCACCATTTCTTCATCACAGACTCCACAGCCCGCCAAGTCATCCTCTTCTCACTACCAAATCTGAAAGCAATTTCTCCAGCGTTTCAAATATGAAGCCATCGGCAGCCTACAATAAATATTGTTCTGCATCAACAGTTCATGATCCTTGTTCCTACACTCAAACAATAAATCCTTCTACATTAATCAACCAAATAAGCAATTACAAGTCAAAAGTACAACACCATAATATAGACGAGTAAACATACGAAACTGATATAGGGCCCAAGGAGGTCGTTCCAAACGCTGACATCATCATTACGTCATCACTACGAAGATCCCTCTCGTCTATATGACGAGGGTCCTCGTACAACGGTCAAGCGAACCCACAATACGAAGGTGCTTACCGTATGGTCATATTGGCGGGAAAGTATCATCTTGTGGGTATGGCCTTGACTGACAAACACGGGCAAAGCCCAATTCACACCCCAACTTCAAGTCAAAGGCTCATTCAAGTAATATCAGATCACCACTATCTGGGGAATACGACAGTCCCTAAAATCCTGAGAGTCAGCAATCCCAGCATGGGGGAAAGGCTGTGACAATACTCTACCCTAGCATGGGGAGAGTCCTGGAACCTTATAAGTGGGGTGATGCCAACACAAAATAAGGTATCGACTACACACCCACACCTTCCCCCTTTCTTCTGCACCTAAGAGTCTCTTGTGTCTTGGTTTTTACAAGATCCGTCAGCAACTCTTTCTCGGCTCCCACCACCGCCTGATCACCCGGAGGCTATCAATTTGGCGCCATTTGTGGTAAACAACGAAAACAACCGCATCACTTTTTCCAGATACTCTTTTTTCTTTTCCTCCTAATGGCCAAAACAAGGAGGACTCACAATCCTGATAACAACGTGCATGTCGAGGACGCTAATTCTAGCTCATCAGGCGCGCCCCCACTGCTCCCAATCGACGAGGCAGCAGGTACCCAGCCGCCCACACAACAACCAGTGGCTAACTTAGCCAATCTCCCAAGACCTTCCACGGTCCCACAGCCCATCATCATCGATCCTGCCCAGATGATACTACTCCAATCCAACATTCTCATTGACATGAAGGCCTTGATGGTACAAACCATTAAGGCTAAATTGCAGGCCGCACGCATCCCGCATCCTAACAATCGTGAAGAACAATCCCAGAATCAGAACCATACCTCTGGGAATCTCTGCGTCGATGACCTCCTTTATCGCATCAACATGGTCGAGGAGCAGGTCAAGACACTAAACCAGGTCCTCGATGATATCGAGGTCCTCCTAACACAGCCCTTCACAGAGGATATCATCGCCGTCCAGGCACCCGCCGACTTTCGCATGCCAGTCATCGAAAGCTACGACGCCACCTCTGACCCCATCGATCATCTGCGGCGTTACATCTCCCAAATGGAGATGACATGCGCCACAGACTCAATCCTCTGCAAAGCTTTCAGCTCCACCCTCAAGGGGGCCGCATCTACATTGTTCAGAACATTGCGGAGGCAACATTTCAAATGTTTCAAAGACCTGGCCTCATCTTTCCTCCGCCACTTCATGGGTGTCGGACCACCCCCGAAGACTGTCCAATACCTACTGAGGATGAAGTAACAAAAGGAGGAACCCCTTCGAGACTACATTCGACAGTTTCAGGCGGAAGCTGTCCAAGTCCAGGGGCTCTCTCCAGACATGCAGCTCCTGGCCGTCACTCAAGGCCTCCAACGCAAGTCAAGGCTCGCATACAACATCAACGAAAATCCCGTCACAACGATGAGTGAGTTCATAGATCGAGCAACTCGATTCATGAACTCTGAGGAAATCAACAAACCCTACCACCGATCCTCTCCTAATGATCGGAACAAGAAATACGACAAGGGATCCAATTCATCGAGGTACCCCTCATCGGTCGATACTTCTAGGACCTCTGACCCCCACCCACCTCTCCGTGACACTTGCACGAACATCCTGCTATTGCTCGAAAAGCAGAACAAGGTTCCCCAAGTGGCATCAGCCCATCCAACACAAGACCACCAAGGGTTTTGACAAGTTTTGCCTCTACCACAAGGACCTCGGACACGACACCGAGGCCTGCTGGCAACTCAAACATCTCCTCCGAAGACCTGACTCCGTTGAGTCGCCACTGCTCTCAACGATGGCTTTAGGAGCAACCACATAGACCGGTTGCGCCTTTGTCACGATTGCATCAGGGACTCGAGGAGCCCCAACACTCGAAGCCCCTCCCGAGGACCCCTCGTAGACCCCTCGAATGGGCTCTACGGCATATGACCCCGCCATTTTCTTCAACAGGGCCTCTCTAAGGTCTTTCTTCTTAGCAAAGAGGCTATTCACCTTCTTCATCTCGGCACTGCAATACAAATCCAAAAAAAGGGATTACAAACTCAGTTGCAGCAAACAACCGTCACAAAAGAGAACAATGCAACTGACGTCTGGGGTTTTAAAACGAGCTCTCAAAACGCTCGATCAGATCTCCATCCAGGCCCTTGACCCAATTCTCCAACGTATCCACGTGGCCTAAAAGCTAGTAGGCTCGGCTGACATTCACCTTCCTCGGCACCACCTCATCCATGCTCGACAGAGTGAATGAAAATGAACCATCACAGTCCTCGATCCTCATCACGGCGCAAACCCACTCGCACAGGGTATCGAAGACTTTCTTCCCTTCGCTCCCGGCCCATATAGAAGGCTTCGTAAACACCCGAGATTCTCTCTCTTTGATGAAATAAGCCAGGAAGTCCCAACTATCCTCATTCAGCATAAAGAAAAATGCGTTCTTCCAGCGGCCCCACAAGCTGGTAGTGTCAACGAACACACCGATCTTCACCGTCTTGTTACCCACCTTCACCTCCTCGGGGGTAAGTTGATAAAAGGGGTGGCCAACAGGCATCTTCAGAGTGTAAAACTGAAGAAACACCTCGGGCAGCGCCACCGTCCTCGCCAGGTAACAGGCCACTGTAAAAACATTTATAGTGGTAAAAACATTTGGGGTCAGCTGCCCAGGACAAACACCCCACCTCTCGCACAACTGCAGCAACAACGAGCAGAGCGGAAGCCTCAAACCGGCTTTCAATTGGGCCTCGTAAACCACCATCGTGTGCTCCCTCATAGAACCGTCGTTTAACTCCATCCCCGCCCTCCACAAAACATCCGCTGAAGATACTCCGTAGACCGCCCTCGTATAAACGTGGTGGTTTTTGCAAATGTCGGTCATTTTCTTTTCCGACAGCGACGATCGGGGCCATAATTCCCCAATATCAGGATCTACTTCGGGATTGCTTGAGTCCTTGGGTGCCATCTACAAAATCAGTCACAAATTCGAAATCAAAAACCCTAAACCCAAGCAACGCGGACTACAGCACTACATATTCACCTAAAACCACAGTCGAATGCACAGGGAAGGGAAAATGTCTCTTACCGATTCGAATCGCAGCAACAAAAACGGATACTTGCGCGGTGAAAATCTCTACAAATCTCGCCGGAAGCACAAAGCCAATGGAAAGCGACAAACACTCAGGCGAAATGACCTCGCCCACGTGGGATTGTGTTTAAATAGGGGGAAGACGAAAAACCGTCCCACTCCCCCAATAATTACAAGCGGTAAAAATACCTTTTACTGCGCAGAAATTTCAAGACAAAGGTTACGTGTTTCAAACCGCCGCAACTCAAAAAGGGGTGGGTCAGTTCTTGGGCTTCTCCCAAACAAAGCCCAAAACGGAGCACATGGGTCCATCCCATCCTCCGCTTCGGGGGAAGGACATACTGATATATATGGGGTCCAAAGAGGTCGTTCCAAACGTTGACATCATCACTACGAGAATCCCCCTCGTCTATACGACGAGGGTCCTCGTACAATGGTCAAGCTAACCCACAATATGAGGGTGCTCACCATATGGTCATATTGGCGGGAAAGTATCATCTTGCGGGTATGGCCTTGACTTCAAACACGGGCAAAGCCCAATTCACACCCGAACTCCAAGTCAAAGGTCCATTCAAGTAATGTCAGATCACCACTATTTGGGGAATACGGCAGTCCCTAAAATCCTGAGAGTCAGCAATCCCAACATGGGGGAAGGCTCTGACAACACTCTATCCCAGCATGGGGAGAGTCCTGGCATCACCCTATTTATAGGGTGATGCCAACCCAAAATAAGGTACCGGCTACACACCCACACATTCCCCCTTTATTCTACACCTAAGAGTCTCTTGTGTCTTCGTTCTTCCAAGATCCATCAGCAACTCTTTCTCGGGTCCCGCCACCGCCTGATCTCCCGGAGGCTATCAGAAACATACATCCAAGTACTTAGTTGAGGATCCTTGTTTCTGCAACTACCCATCTCAAATTTCCAGAAGTTGAAGCCTCACAAAGCAACAGGGGGACATCGATGATGCGAGCTTGGCTACAGGATCAACAGCGCTCTGCGGGAGCCAACGAATCAAAGTTGATGGCTCGAGATCTGAAACGCGGTAGGGAAACAGGCTTAGTAGCGAGATCGGAGGTTGGCTGGTGGTGTCGTCTGTGATGATGAAATGATAGAGGCAGGAGAAGATATGAAACAATTGAACGAATTGATGAAGAAGAAGATGGTTTACGTGTTCTAAGTGAAAAAGCAATTCCTCAAAGTTGTTTTCTTAAAGATTGGGAGAGTATAAGTTATATTTCCTTTATTTTGTGAATTCAGATTTACGTGGGAGCTGGAAAACAAAGAAATACCTTATTTAAGTAATTAACTACACCTGTTTTGAAAAAAACTCATTTTTTCAAAACACATTTTTCATGTCTCTTATTTTGGATTCTCATGTTCCTCCCAATCCTCTAGTGTAATTAATTAACAGTGTTGAATAATTTATTAACTTTTTAACATGTTAAACGAAACAACATATAGTAACAACGTTATTGTTCAACGTTAAAAGTTGAAAATAGTACTACTACCACGTAGTTAAGGATTGCACAAGTTTTTGGCAGATATATCGCTGGTAGAAATAATGGTGTGTGTACTTCTCATTTTAAAAACATCCTCCTAATTATACGATTATACATTTTTTAGGGGATTGTTGAACTATTCATTAAATGTTTATGTTAAGTAACTTTAACTCACCAATACTATTTTTTGAGATATAAAAATCAACAAGTTTAGAAATATCAAATTTTGTATCTCAACCCATTTTCCCCCCCAAATACTATTCTTTTGAAACACAAATTCTATTTTTAATTTAACTTCCAATCTTTTATTGGACTTTTTTTATATCAAATTTTGTACCTTAATTTTTTTACATTTTCTATTTTCTAATTCAATTTAACCTCAAATAATTCATTTGACCTTCTTTTTTGTAGCAAATGTTGTACCTTAACTTATTTTTATATGTTTCATTTTCCTTCTTTCAATTTAAATTTTCAATATTAATATTTATTTCATCATACTGAACCCAACTTTTTTTCATGTTCCATTTCCATATTTTTTATTTTATGTTATGATATTTCATTTTGGCTATTGATTCGTATTGTTTTAAATGTTTATCATTTCATAATTTTTTAGTCTTTTTTGCTTTGAGAATTAAACTTCATGTATTTATTTTTTCTTCTTATTTTTGTTTGCTAAGATAATTTAGATACAAAAAATTTGCTTGAATGATCTTAATTTTTCATATATTTTTCATGTTTTCACAGTATCATGGTTCTTATGATTTTATTGTTTAAGCCAACTTTTGATAGGGTGTTGAATTCAAATACCCTATATCACAGATGTTAAACTCGAGTTATTTTTTATTTTGTGGATATAATAATAATAATTTTTATTTAAAATTCATTGAAGTGATTTATAAATTAGTATAATTTTGGACTTTTATATATGATTCACATGATTTTATTGTATTGTTATAAACCAAATAATTTTAGACTTATAACATGATTCAAGTATATTGTAATATTTCTTTTAAAAGTCTTTGCTTTAACTTAGGAGATCAAAAAGTTGTTTCAAATTTAGAGTAGTGCTATTGAATTTTCTCTCAACAATCTTGAGAAGATTTAAAATTTCTTGAATTTTATCATTAATTAGTCATTCAAATACTTTTGCTATTGAGGATCTTTTGTATTTTTAAAGTTTTCGTTACATTTCATTTTTGTAATATTTTCACCATACGAAGCTGGGCTAGAAGACCTGGTGTATTTGACATTGCTTGGCCAATCAGTCACCCCTATCAAGGAGGGAGACCATAGTTAGTGTCTTTGGTAAGAAACAAAATGATTAACGATTAAAACAAAACAGAGAGACCTGAGCTCAGAATTTCTGACGTGCTTTCAATTTCAGAGTAAAATTTTCATTCAAAATCAAAATGCTAACATCTGGTAACAAGATCCTAGCAGGAAAATATCAAAACTGCGAGCTTCGGAAGGAAACATTAAAATTAAGGATGAAGACTATCATAGGTTAGGTGTACCTTGTGCCCTGCGTGTGCAATTTCCTTTCGATTCAAACCACCAACGTTATGACATCTTGTGACCAGTTGAGCAACATTAAGAATCTTACCAGAGGTCTCTTGTTGCTAACCTGTAACCGACACAAAAGGCTACTTGTTACGCTTGGCAGCCCGTCTTCCCTGTCCTTTCTTCGGTGGTCCCTTTCCACGACGCTTCAACATTTCAAGTCTGGATAAGCGTCTACAATGCAAAAGAGGGGAAAACACTATTCAGAATATAAATGCATCCAGACTCCAGAGACATGCTTCTCAAAGTTTATGATGATGGATGGAGGTATCAATCCCTCATCCTTTACTACTAGGAAGACCAACCCTACAGACACTTTCTCACTATAACTTCTGCATGAACTTCATACCACTAACTCAGACATAGTATGATGATGATGACCGAGAAACATGCTTAGAGCATATGGCCTGCACTTAAGAATACAAGAGCAACTGGAATCTAATGGAGCTCAGAAAGATATCATAATAACCATGACAACTGGTAAACCAACAGCGTATCTAAAAACATTATATGACCACCAAGAGAAATTGCCCAGAAGATCAGAAATACACGGCCAATATCAAATACTCCGTAGTATTCAATCTCTCTCTCATTTTTGCTCTCTACCTTTTTAACTTTTCTCTCTCCAGGCCAAAAGAACACAAAGAACACAGCTTCTTCTTTTAACAAACTATGTGTAACTAAGACACACAGCGTAGACACAAAGACCTCTAGCTCCAAAATTACACCAAGCTTTGATTAGAAGAGATGATGAAGTCGTGAAAACAGAATATGCTTCATCTAATTATTACCAAGATGGAAGAAGTTGTGTTAGAAAGGAACACTTGGGGAAGTTACGCACATTAACAGGACATGGACTAGATTCATATGCAAGCGAGGCAGTGCTTAGGCACATGTACATGCACACATGATTGAAATGAAGCAATTACAAGCACAACGCCACAAGAAGAGGAGCTTAATCAAACACAATAATGCAGAAACACGACCCTCAGACATTGATGGAGACATGAGACTCATAAACATAGGTAGAGTTATATTCACCCAAAATCATGGTAACAGCACCCAAATAAAGAGTTACATGTAGTGATGCTCTGATAAGAGTTTATCAGGTCAAGTTTAATGTTAGATAATAGTGGGTCGCTGATGCAATCAGTACAACCATGAAATATGTTAGCAAAATGAAAATATGCATGCTCAAAGACTAGCATAAACAGATACTGAACATGGCAGCTAGGGAGGGACATACTCTTGCTCTTTTTGTGCCATGACAAGAGGGTCATCGTTCTTTATGTCATGAGGGTACCATGCTGCAACTTTATCGCCAATGAGTTTCTTGCGCAATATCTTGTGAGCAGACCTCTGCCCAGTTGGATTTAGTATATGGCCAAATATCCTAGCCCTTGCCTCATCCACTCCTCTTGTAACAGCAGCAGCCAAAATGCTCTTCAGACCACCAGTGGACATCTTTGCTTTATGTTATCAACTGAAGGAGGCAGCCACAGAGAGCTGGTTAGAGCTCCAAATAAAGATACCAAGGCGTTTGAATGTGAGCAAATTTTTTATCTATATTACGTTTAATCTATCAATATCAGTTGCAATAATTCATCCCTTTCTTGTAGTATTTTGATAGGAAACATTAATTCATCCCTTTCTCATTGAAATATTAAATCCACTTTAAATTTGTGTATGCAAATAACAAGCCTGGTCCATTAAAAAGAAAAAGAAAAGGGAATAAAAAAGAAGAGATAGCTAAAGCTAGACAATTTAGCTTGGCCATGGCAGCAGAGTCATCCTCAACAGAAACGTTTCATACATTTCATCCTTTTTTTTAACCGGTGACAGCACAAATTTCAAGTGCGAAGGCTGTACGAAAATTTCGCGCTCAGAAACTTCTTAAGAACAATTTAGATAAACTAAGAACGAGACCGATATCTTACAGATGAGAAGCTACAAGTTTTCAAGACGGTGTGACCGGAAAGGTGCCGGAAACGGATCTGATGGCGGCCGAGAAGGAACGTCGGATATGGCGGCGAAGGTGCCTGCTAGTAGTGGACGAGTGAGTCTCCGAGCGTAACGCAAACGAATTCGAGCCTCGAGAACGCAGAAGTCGAAACGACCATTCCAGTCCTTAAACTTCTCCATCTATGCCACGTTGGTACTTAATCTATTCTAAGAGATACATTGAAGTTAAGATTGTTAACATTTCCAAACAAAAATATCAACCCAACCCTGTTAATCATCACCTATTTCACTCACTAGTCCAAAAGATTCAGTTACAAGGTAATTTGAAAACCCAAACCCAACTAATTCAACAATTACATATCCACTTCTCATTTTCCAAATGTTGTAAGTGGGTGAAAATTCATCTAGGCGATAAATAACATTGAAGAAAAAATATAAAAATAAAAAATAAAGGTCATTGACTCGATAATTTATAAACCTCTATAAATTAGGGAGCACAATGATAGATTTGGGAAAGTTGTGAGAGAGGTCAAGGAGAAGTAAGACATTGAACCAAATATTTCCAAATAACCACCATAAATCTTGGCCATCAAATACAAGGTTTGGTTAATTATTGAAAAACACATTAAATTTAACTTAAACTAGAGACTAGTTTGATAAAATTATGCTTTTAATATAGAGAATTTAAATTTATAGAATACTATGAGAAAGTTTCAAGAGCATAGGTTAGGATTGTACTTAAATGAAAAGACTGAGGAAGGAAGTGCAAATGTACTCACTTTTCAATAGAATGAAATTCGCTGTTCTCAGTTTTGGGGCTTTCCCCTGATGAACACTGTTCCGGAGACCTGTTCAGGATCGTTCTGCTAGTAAAGGTTCTTTCTCTAATTTTGATTTTCTGTTCCATGATTCTTCTACCATTCGATTTTTTCTTGCTATTCTATCCTTTTATTTACACCCCAAACTGATTTGGGTTAGTTTGAGGATCTCCTGATGCATGCTAGTATTTTGTCCCCTTAAATTGCTTCTGAGCTGGTTTGTGTAATACCTTAAGAATTTTCTACATAGGGATGATGTTCTTGTTGGATCTATGCTAAGTTGTTTTGGTGCTTTGTTTTGAAGTTATGAAGCCAATAACAAATGTGTACATATGGGACATGGATGAGACCCTTATATTGCTCAAGTCCTTGATGAATGGCAAGTATGCCCAGGCTTTCGATGGTCAGAAGGATGTTGAGAAAGGCATAGAAATTGCAAACACGTGGGAGCAGCATATTCTGCAAACATGTGATGACTTCTTCTTCTATCAGCAAGTATGTCATGTTTTATGTTCCTCTTGGTTCTCTTGTTGCCATGTCCTTAATTAGTACTACTATTAATCTGCTTGCGTATCTGGTCGATTTCCTGCAGCTGAGTAATTCATACACCTGCTCTGTGTTGGTTTTGTGATGTAGATAGAGAACTACATTGAGCCTTTCCTTACTTCCTTGAGCCAATACGATGATGGGAAAGATCTTTCAGATTATAAATTTGATCAAGATGAGCTTGGTCCTCCACTTGATGACATAAACAAAAGGAAATTAGCATACAGGCTCAGAGTAATTGCTCGCAAGTATGAGCAGGTATCTACTATCTAGAATTGATAGCTACATATATTCTGTGTAATAAAATTCAGGGGAAACATAAATGCACTGAAAACTGCAACCTGTTAATATGACTTGTGTAGCTGTGTTTTTAGTAATTTGACATGAACGTTCTATAAATCATTTAATCCCTGAATCAAATTGTGATGTTATTACGCGATATGAGTTTAACATGAACTAGCAAGGCATATTAGCTCCTGGATATCTGGTTTTGCATTTCATTTAGGTTTCTGCAATAGAGGTACAGCCTAACTTCCCTGTTTCTTATTATTTGCAAGTCTGGATGAATCTCTTACTTTCTCAAGCTATCTTTATTTCTTTGTTTGCTTTCCTGCTACCCTAAATGTAAGTATAACAGCACTTAGAGCAGTTGATCTCTAATGATGATAAATGCAGGAATCATGTATGTGTATTATTTCAGGGGCTCACCAATTTTTTTGATCGGGAGATGATGAACGTCTGGGAGGCCTTGTACAATGCAACGGATGAATATACTGATAAATGGTTCTCATCGGGTAAATCATGTAACAAAGATTATGTTGTCATCTCATCCAGTTCCAACATCCCTTTTCAGCTACTTGTTCTGAAAATACTGAAATATTAGGATGTGATTAAAAAAAATCGGATCTTTTCTGATATCTTCAGGTGGTCATTAGTTGGAATGGCTGTTGATCGCAAGTTTGAAAATATAATAGTATTTCTTTTGTAATAAGCTTCACTGGGACTGGGAGTACATTCTATAAGTTCTAATTATTTGAAATGTACTGGAAGCTATTTTATTTTTCATATATCAGGAAGTTGGAGGGAATGATAATGTCTTTAGATAAAAACAACAAAAAATGAGATAGCAAGGGAGAAAACATGAGTTAATAAATTATTGGTTTTCTTTGACAACAACTCTTTATGATTCCAAAATTATTTCAAATGTGAATACTTTTTGAACTTCTGGCTTTGGATGTAATGAAGACCAATAACTTGCTGTTGATTAATGAGAAAAACTTGTCCTTTTATTGCATGAATTTTTTGCTTTGCATCACGTTTGATCTAATAATTTTTCCTTTTTGCCTAAGTGTAGCTCGTGCATTCTTGGAGCAGTGTACGCTTGGAACTGTAGATTCAACGTCCCGTCTTCCTGTTGCTAATGGAACCATTAATCCTGCTGGTAGAAACCATCTGAATATAAATGTCTTGGTGACTTCTGGATCATTAATACCAAGCCTCGTGAAATGCTTATTCTTCCGATTGGATAATATGTTTACACATGATAATGGTAGGTTAGCCAACATCACTCTATTCTTAAGGCACTTTTTTTTTCTGGCGTTTTCCTCAGGCTTTTGTGAAATTAATGTCTGGATTGTGTTGGTCTTTTAGTGATGCCACTTTTCTACTCTGTGTGCCTTCCATGCTTTGCTTTCTTATACATCTGGTTGAGAATTGCGTAAACCTTAAAAATAGAAATCTAGTAAACATAAATACATGGATGCTAGCATGATAAATTTTATCTTCCCTTGGTCCCTTTTTGCTTGCAAGAATTTTGTTTTGGTATGTTCCTAAATGTTTGTAATGTTTCCTTTTTAGTGATCTTATAAACATCAATTTACCCTATTATTAACTTTTCTTTCCATCAACTCTACACGGTTCTCAACAAAGTTTACTTTCTCTTTTCATCTTTACACAATATTCATTAACTCAAACTTTTTAACAATATATTACTCCCTCCGTCCGTTTTTAATAGTTACGTTTCTGTTTCAACATATAATCTTTGTTTTGTTTTCGTCAATACTTATTTTGGTATATAAAGTTAAGTAACTTATATACATAAGATAAATCAATGTGTCTAGTTTCTAGAAATATTTGTTTTCAAATATTTTGAGCTAATTCTTTCTAGTAAAAAATTGAGTCAAACAAAAGTTTGAAAGTCAAATGTAACAATTAAATAGGGATGCAGGGAGTGACAGACATCAGGAATGCTCGCCACAAATTTTATTCATCTTAATTTTCATGCCAAACAGAAATCTTGCATAAATAAATGAACAGATGTAGTAATATATATATCTGATTGTAAGATCATTTATGTTGTGATCAATTTCTGGTTCAGATTGAATAGGGTTTCTTAGGTTTGTGCCAAGTTCATCACACTGCAGCTTAATCTCAGCTGCGTTGGGGTTGGTTGCATGAAGTTTGTAGTGTTAATTTATGGTTCAAGATTAGTTAACACTACCATGGCAGGCAGAAGGCGTAGAGTGGCAAAGATTTACATTTGGTGTCCTGCCTGATGCGGCCCTCATACAAGGGAATAGGTTTTGTGTCAAGGTGTTAACTTAAAGATATTGGTTCTGAAATCTTTAAAACCTGTTCTCACGTATATTGGTTCATATATTGCTCAAAGTTCATTCGAGGTATTGAATAGACTAATGAGTCATTTATTTTCCTTTTCCTTTTCCTTTTTTTTTTTGCCGGGGGTTGGGGGAGATCGCGTTTTTGAATTAGAAAGCAGCTACTAATTCTCTGATTGGAATTGTCAGTTTACAGTGCATGGGATGTGGGGAAACTACAATGTTTCAGATGGATCCGTGAGCGTTACAGTGATCCAAATGTCCGTTTTTGTGTGATTGGAGATGGGTGGGAAGAGTGTGAAGCTGCACAGGCCATGCAGTGGCCATTTGTTCAAATAGATTTCCGACCACAAAGTCCTCACAGGTTCCCAGGTCTGACAACTAAGACGGTGGGGTACTTTTTCTCTATCATTTATGATAACAATGATGCAGAAGAAGATGATGAAGACTGATTATGCATCATCCTGGAGTAGTTCATGGGTGTGCAGTGAATTAAAGGTTTCCTAACAGAAGGGTCAAGGAACAGCTTTAGCTCTCAAGCCCAGGCAAACTCCACAGAAAACAAACAAACGCTTGCACACTGTATCTTGAGGTAGTGATAACAGTTTCTACCACCTGATACTGGTTTGTACATATCGATAATGTGAGCCATGCATGCATGAATGAGAGATACATTGGTCATATGTTCACCCATGCAGCATTTGTAACCTTAATAATAGGAGTACTACTTAGCAGGTGATTAGATCTTTTACATGTAAGGCACTATGTGGTAAGCTTGTTATGTTTACAAAGGTTAAAACAACAGAAAATGCTGTAGAGGATGGCATTGTCTGTGATGTCTAAAAGACAGATTTGGTCCGAAATGTGCTGTTCTGTTATCAGGCAACCTTTTGTGACTTGTTAATCAAATGTTAGACAATGTTTGCTTGACCGTGTTCCAAGTTTTATTGCCAGCGAGTACCAAGATGTTTTTTTGAGCCAAACGAAATGAATCGTCGAACATCTTTGAGATCGTCGATTTGTTCTGTGTTGTGATTCAACAGGACTAGCAGCAGCAGCAGGCCATAACCGGCCAAGTAGAAGCAAGTGCCCCATCCTCCGTCTCCTCCTAGCCCTAGGGTGTGTTCTTGAAAATTCGGGTATTATTAATGTGAACTATCTGAGAGAGAGAAAAAAAATTGATGATTTGACGGATTATTATTGGGGAAAGTGTGGAAAAGATTAAGTCACCTTGTCGTCATTTCTTTGAAGTCCACCTTGACGGATTAAAATATTTTTTTAATAATTGATATCAATAATTATATCTGAAAGCTAAAATCTGTCGTAGATAACTATTTTCAAAATGCAATAGTTAATTTAAAAAATTATTGACAAACAGACACTTAACTCCAAAGAAATGAGGCCTTAGTTAATCCTTATCTTAAGTCAAATCACAATTGCAAGAGAGTTCTTCACGCATGATTTCCACGAGCTTGTCACGACAGAACATTTGCGTCTGAGTCTGAATTTCGCAAAAGGGAGCAAATAATTTGCTGTTCATTATTCGAAAATACTACATAGGTAGTAAAGAGAGCCGAACTCGAAGCGTGTTGAAGAGTTGAATTTCGATAACTCAACGAGTCTTACGTTATGAAAACTCGGCTGGCTCGATTAATTGTTGAGTTTGGCCGATAGTTATTTGTTTGAAAGCACGTAAAAAGCGAATTTGAATTACTGTTCGATGCGGCTCAAAAATGGCTTGAAATCTATTTTAATTAGCAAAATGAATCATATTCCTCGTATTTTATGATTTTAGTCAAAATAAGTCCTTCAAAATAACTCTTATACTTTAGAAACTTAGTAAATTAGGTCCAATTACTTTAATTATTTGCATATAAACTATTCTACATCTTTTTAATATGTTTTGCTCGATAGCGATAGCTCGATAGCTGATGGCTCAAACTCGGCTTGATAAAATTATCGAGCCATGAGTTCTGCTCGAGTTCGAGTTCGAAGCTCAATAACATACGAGTCGAGTCCGAGTAAGTTCAATAAGAACTCGGCTCATTTACAGTCCTAGTACTACATGCATATCCAATACTCCTACAATCTGTCAAAATAGAATAGCGTAAATTATAGGTCAACCTCATACACCTAGGCTCAGTTCAACGAATGGTGGAAATTAATTTTGGAACATTTGGAATTGTGTGTTTTGATTGATGGATAAGATGTATGTGAGTAGAAAAATTTGAAAAAAAAATATATTTTATAATGAATTGATGGATTTAAGGTTGTTAGATATAATGAGATTGAAAAAGTTGGAAAAAAAATTAGGAAAAAATGTTTTTGAACTGAGCCCTAAGGGTTAGATCAAAGTTTTAAAAATCAAATTGGAAGCAAAATCGTTCAAACATCGTTGACAATTCAGTTGGTTAAAACCACCTATCAGTCTTTATTGTGTTGAGTTACTATAATGTAATCTATAAATAATATACTAATGTATATTTTACACTAAAACAACAATTTATTATATGAATTTATTTGTTCATGAGATGAAAATAAATGTAAGTAGATCAATGAATAAAATAACTTGACATTTTGCATTTGCAGCCACAAGTAATCTATGAGTACATAGAACAGGTCCATTTAATAAACGAGGCAAAAAAAATGAGAACTTGAAATAAAAAGATTCGAGAGGCTCAGCTCAACAAAATGGTTCTATTTAGATGGCAACACAAGAGTAGAGGTGTGTTTGGGAGTATCGTTAACATTTAGCATCAATATCTAATTAATGCCAACTTCAAACAAAACCTAGATGTACAATAAATGAAATCACGAAAATGAAAATGATTAATGTCTTCTTATTATTAATCATCACCTTCAATCTTTGTTAGATGAGCTTTGAACCTTTAGTGCTTGATCGATCACTCGATTAGATATTATTGCACTACTAAAACAATTGGCGTGAATAATAAATATATATATGTATATGTATATGTAAGCGAGATGACAAGTGCATTTATGTATCGGTTAGACAAGGAAAGGTTTATAGTTACATGAAAGGGGGTGGGGTGTTGAGGAAATGACAAGAATCCAAGTGGGATGGATGTTGTCCTGTTGCCAGGGATGTGGACTGGTTGTGTCCTGTTGCTCTTACCGGACGACGTGGTAGAATCCTCCCCAAGAGATGAGAGTCGACCAGATTTCCAAAAGATAAGATCGTACCTTTTTCTTTTTGATTCTTCACCCACATGCCTGCCTGCCTGCCTGCCTGCCTGCCTTTTCTATTTTGACACAATCTCTCTCGTGTCACACTTGTTGAGCCACTACTAATGTAATTTCCGGATTTGTCAACTAGCTTCTTTCATTTCTTTGGTATTTCCACCATGCCCAAATTTATCATCACCATCTGCATGCACATGAACTAGCATATCACCTGTCCGCAACTCATGTTTGGCTTTGCATCACCAAATTGTTAGGTGTTTGGGTTGTGTTGTGTTGTCTAAGCTGCTGAGTCCAGGTCTCTGTTGGGCACATTAATGTAAGAAACTGAAATGCATCATCATCATCTGTCATATTAATTTGGGTAAATCCTGTCAACTCTTTCTTTGGGATACGTGTTGAACAGATAATAAGTCTCGCCAAAAATGGCACTAATTCTTACTTGTCATTTCTTTCTTCCTATTTTTTGTTAAGTATAGCATGTATTTAAACAGTGAACAAACAACAGTATTTTTATCAATTAAACTATACAATACAAATAGTATTAATTGAAGTATTTTTATCAATTAATTACTATACAATGCAAAAATGGCACTTCTTACTTGTCTCCTTGGGCTTGTTATATATATAAGTGAGTATTCTCTATACATTTTGTGAAGAAAAGGAACAACCAGTATGAGACAATTGTACTACTATATTCCAATATCAAATTCTACAATGCAATATAAACTGCATGATTGTCAAATCTCGTAGCCATAACTCACGTGTTCAACTCAAAGCTGAATTATTGTACTAGTTTTGAGAGGTTAAGAAAAAAAGGAAGAAGAAGAAGAAGAAGAAGAAGAAGAAGAAGAATGCCCTATTCAGAATGCTAAAGAAAAACTTACAAACACAGTGGTCCCCTTATTGCCTAAAAGCTTATCATCTGTGGCCCTGGGAATAGTTATGGTACTCTGTAGGGTATGTCTTAAAGCTTTTAAAGCCACTGCCTGGTGCCCTGTGCCCATGCTTCATGGACTCTTCTCATCACTATGGCAATTGTCCCCTCCCCATTCCCCCACCAATTCCCTCAAATCCATTCACCTTTTTCATACTTTCCCTATTCTTTTCCCTGTTGTACGTAATAAGTTATGTACTCTTCTTGTATCATAAATTTACAAAGTTTATTCTTTCTTTCGTTTGGAATTTGTGTCACATTTTATGTATTTATATAGTACTAGTTGCTTTTAATTTACAGTTCACCTTTTCAAGTAGTTCATGCAAAGTCATGCACCAAGCCTATTCACCACATACGTGTTTTAATACATATCGGTGAAAAGTCTATAACACCCCTCCATTTATAATTATTTTACTTATCCTTGCTTTTTTTAAACTTTTAAGTTTTTGTCACTTTTATCCTAGAATTTTAGAAATTATCCTTCAGCCTGAAGAAGTTAGACTTTGCTCAATTTCTTTAACTTTCTTGTTTTTGAAGATT
The DNA here is from genome assembly GCA_024586325.1 of Stellera chamaejasme. Taxonomy (NCBI): domain Eukaryota; kingdom Viridiplantae; phylum Streptophyta; class Magnoliopsida; order Malvales; family Thymelaeaceae; genus Stellera; species Stellera chamaejasme. Next base: position 1,133,449 of record CM044982.1, on the reverse strand, counting down.
CAAAATTACTTTCAAAGGTTTTGGTGATTATCACTCAAGACGCGTTTCCTCCGTAAGACCCAGTGAGAGGCAGTAAGAAGGAGTAAAAGGTTCGTTGACAGATAACATTAAAACTTTGAAATTAAGATTGTTTCTCAATGACTGGAATATTTAAGAATTTGACAAAATCTACTTCTAAAAGGTTTGAAGAAGATTCTAAAGGAAAATGGAAAGTGAAAAATGCTCAAGGCCTAATCATTCGAGATATTGAAAAAGGTTTGGGAAACTAGGATATTCCAAGAATTAATAAGTTCGAAGTTTACCGAAAGGGAACTTTTGAACTTAGAATTTCATATGCAATTAAAACAATAGAAAGAACTATTACAATAATGGAAGAAGATCATAAATTTGAACTATTATCCAAATACATGATAGAAGATCATATGAAAAATCATTATAACTATTTGTATGTTGGATTAGTTCAAATTGCTTTAAAACCTTTAACTAGGAATGGTTGAAACACTTTTGTTGTTATTGCCTTGAGAGATCAACGACATAACAAGTTTATTGATTTCTTTTTAGGAATGGTAGAATTTAGTCTTTGTGATGGACTCATATATTTTAACTGTCATCCTAATTTTACGGTGTCCTTAAAAGATCCACATATCATGAAAGCCTTAACTGCTAATATTCTCACTTCGGGATTTAATATGTTAGAAGGATCTCAGAATTTAGCCTTTGTATAAAGAATTTATTACAAGATGATGACAACTCAGATAGAGCCAAATGATGAAACCTTTTTAATTCAAGCAAATGCTGAGAAAACCAATGTGGTTCTTCCAAAGCCCATAAAATGGAGTGATATCCGTCTACCTGAAAGATGGGTAATACATAATGAAAAACCTGTTAAATCACTAAGAACAACAGAAGTATAAAGGGTAATATAATTTGAAAATGGAGAAGTTGAGATAACGTTTGGAAAAGATAGAATAACTAAAATGATTAACTTATCAGAAAAACCTCCTAAGATTCCAACAAGGGCATCATGTTCACATGTGCCAAAAACGGAATATGAAAAAACTATTGGTGGGGTAAGACAATCAGTAGAACAGATTTCCCACCCAGTTTATAAAATGGATCCCATTAAAATAGAAGAGGAAAAATCATCCAAACCAGTTGAGGATGATAGAATTAGCTTCTCAGATTTTGAGATAATATGCTAATAGAATCATTTAAAATATACTATAATGGTCTAAGAAATGATTTCAGATCAGAGGAAAATGAAATAAAAAGAAGATGGGCTAGCTGACAATTATACCAAAAAACAGAGAAAAAATACAAGAATTATGGTATAAAAGAATTAGACAGACTAAAACTAATTTAAAGTTCTTTGAATGGTTTGTTCCATTACTAATTAGGAGCAATAAAACAACTCTAGCCGTGCTAGAAGAAACGTGGAATACTTACAAAGTTAAAGAGGGGGAAGAGATGTAACTACTATACATCCTCCTTCTAAGACAATCGTTTTAGGAAAACAAGCTGTTGCCTCACCTTTCAAGACCACTAACAAAGAAACTAATTCTTCACCATGGAGTTGCTTAGCTTTCTATGTCAATAAGAATACAGAAATAGGAAAAAGAGGAGTTCCAAGGTTGGTAATCTATTAAACCTCTTAACAAAGTGTTAAAATGGATTAGGTATCCAATACCTAATAAGAAAGACCTCTTGTCAAGATTATACAGTTTCACTATATTCTCAAAATTTGACATGAAATCTGGGTATTGGCAAATCTAGATTGCATAAAATGATAAATATAAAACAGGATTTAATGTTCCGTTTGGACATTATGAATGAAATCTTTAATCCTTATAGCTCTTTCACTATTGTTTACATTGATGATGTGTTAGTGTTTTCACAATTTGTTGATCAACATTGGAAACTTACATAAATTTATGAAAATAGTTGAAGAAGCAGAATTAGTAGTATCGGCAAAGAAAATGGAACTTTTTCAGACGAATGTTCGATTTCTCGTACATATGATATATAGAAGTACTATAGAACCCATTGATAGATCAATAAGTTTTACAGAAAAATTTCCTGATGAAATCAAGAAAAGAAACAATTACAGAGGTTCTTGGGAAGCCTGAATTATGTTTCAGAATTCTATAAAGATAAGACAAAAGATTGCAAACCTTTGTTTGATAGGTTAAAGAAAAATCCTTCTGAATGTGGAAAAGAACAAACAGAGGCAGTTAGAATTGTAAAAAGAAAAGTTAAGGAAATCTCATTTGTCACTCTTCCTATTCCTGAAACTTTCAAAATTGTTGAAACAGATGCTAGTGAAATAGGATAAGGAAGAATCCTAAAACAAAGAATGGATGAGAAAGAAAAATTAGTGAGATTCACATCAGGGGTTTGGAATCAAGCCCAACAGAATTATGCTACAATAAAGAAAGAAATATTGGCAATAGTCATTTGTGTCACAAAATTCGAAGAAGACTTGTTAAATCAGAGGTTTCTGATTATAACTGATTGTAAAGCAGCCAAAAGTGTATTGCTTAAGGATGTTAAAAATCTCGCATCTAAACAAATATTTGCTCGATGACAATCAATTCTAGCTGTATTCGATTTTGATATTGAACATATTGTGGTTCAAAGAATTTTTTTGCCTGATTTTCTTACCCGAGAATTTTTGCAGGGGGTCATGGGGAAGAAGGAATCCAAGAATGAGATCAAAAGAACAATAGAAGAAGATCTCCTTGGAACTTTGTTTCATTGGAGTGATCTTATGGACCTAGAAATCCAACATTCTCGGGAAAAAAGTCAGTATGCTCCCTATCCAAATAGGAGTCCAGGAACCAAATCCAGAGGAATTTTATGAATTACCCACTGGACAGAAAATAAGAATTGAAATAGGAGAATCCTCTCAGAGCAGCAAAAGAGCAAAGGAACATGCTCCTATAACACTTCTTTCTCCTAGAGAATTAAAAAGAGGAAGAGTTTTCCCTTACCCCTATCCTTATGCGTATTGCAAGGATAATAAATTTTTTGAAGGAACCCTGGTTCCTAGAATTACAGCAAAATCCCAAGAAATTACCCTTTTTTCTCTAGGAATTCTACCAGAGAAAAGAGAAATGGAAAGAGAGTCTCTCTCTCCTGTAGAAGACAAGGATCTCAAAACATTGACTCATTCAGAAATGGCAAGAAGGTATTGGCCCAGAGAAAGACATCCAGTATGAGAATTTCATCCCATCAGAAAATATGAATATTTTGAATTAATTCTCCAAGAAACAGGATCCGCAGAGATAGAACACAAAAACAAAAATGTCAAATCTTCCGAAGGAAGGTATTTCGAAGAAATATGAATTTCAAAACTAAATGTCTTGAAAGTATGGACTCCAGAAGAATGTGGAGTTCCTCATTCTAGAAGAAGATTCTTATTCGGGGGATACAACAACCATGCTTATACCTATTGGGATTATATCCAAGCATGAGAAAAGGTTTTTAACATCCATCGATTTGTAATACATCTTTCTCTATACCTTCATTGTTCATGTGTTGAACATCCTTCTACTATTTTCTTTTAGTTTCAAGTTTGGCTTGTACGTGTGTAGCTATTGTTGGAAGTTTGGTGTACTTAGTGTGTTTATCCAACGACCACTGTTTGCTATAATCATCTAGTACTTACCAGATTACTGTAAGTATTAAATTTGGAATGTTATAATATCAGTTATGTGATTATCAATATTAATCAAGTACTCCCTCGGTCCCCGAAAGATTGGTAGATTTGTTTGGACACGGAGATTAAGGTGAATATAAGATGTTTGTATATGTTTACTTAATTGCCCCTTAGTTGAGAGTGCACAAAAAACGAGGTAGAAAAAGTAAAGATAAAGTGAGGATAGTTTAGTAACTTTGAGAGTGAAAAGTTTCCTTTTAAGGAAAGTGATCAATTTTTCTGGGACAGCCCAAAAAGAAAAGTTATATTTCTATTGCTCGTACGTCTTTTATTACTTCTCGGATTCCTATTACCTTCAGTACCACGGTATCAGGACTCCTATCACTTCTAGTATCAGGTTATAACAAGAAGATGGTAGTAGAAATAGTAGAATCTATTCGACTATCAGGTTATAACAAGAAGATGAGTTTAGGCTAAGCTCTAATTACTAATTAATTTCAGCTGGCCTAAACACAAACCATGCTTTGAATGAAGTAAGCATCAAAATTCCCAAGGAGAAAGAACACCATTCTTCTTTCTAGGCCCACCTATACTATACATAGCTAGCTGTCTAAGCCCGCACCAAACTTTGTGTACTGCATGCAATTACTAAATGCACGTAACTGAAAATGATGATACTCACTCAGACGAACCATAAATCTCAAGGATCTATCACTATCCCCCCAACCCAAACCTTGATGATGGTGGAAAGGATACTGGACCCCCACCCACCAGAGAAGTCTGACAATTTGCAGTAAGAACTCCAAAACCTTTTTTTACAATGGAAAGAACAACGGCCAAGATTACAATTTGAAGCACGTGGCTGATTATGAGCCATCAGTTGCCCCGTGAGAATGGAGCGTGTGGCTGGCTTGACACAAATATCCAGGCAAAGTAAAGGCAGGAAAGTTCGAATTTGTAAGCGAGAATTTGTGGGGTCCAGGGTGACTTTGAAAGTTTATCTTTAGACACCCACCGCCCTTTGGAGATGGAAAACAAACATGTAGTATGAATATGAATGAAGAGGGCAAGTGAAAATGGTTTAAGAAGGGAGGGAGGGAGGCACCAAAATCATTGCTCTCTCTCTCTCTCTCCTCACTACCTGCTTTCCCTCTGCCCATCCCACAATTATAATAATAATCTTATAGTAGTAGTAGTATCTCTCCAACTAGCCTCTTCTGTTTCTTGCATAGGTATGGTGGCTCTTCCCACTTCACAATGCTTCAGTACTTAATCTTGTGCTGCTGCTAATTTTAAAGAATTGTCTCTATGTTGAGTTCTGAGCTGTTTGCTTTATCTGTTAATGTGACTCAAACACTTCTGTTCCCCTTTTACCCATATGTCTTTGCAGTGCAGTCAAATTTCTCAGCAGGCATATGCATTTTAAATTGGCAAGGATGGGAGAAGTGTGAAGCAGTTATACATAACTTTCATTTACAAAATACTAACAGATACCTGGCTCTTTCTTAAGAATACATACATATATATAATGCCAGTTCCTCTTGCTCCATACCCAGCACCACCAGCACCTCACACACCACCTGCCAATGGTAATACACTCGGTTCTCAGAAAGATATTCGTTAAAGGTTGCATCAAACAGTCAATTTTTTGGTTTATCAAAATATTAACTTTATGAAAAGATAATACTCAGAAGTTCTCAAAGAACTATATATGCTGAAGAAAGGCTCCAATTCAAATATCTCTTTTTCTGTCCACTTTTGCCCCCCCTAATGTTTGTACGTGGTCTTAATCTCTGATGTGACATCTCTTTTTTAACAGGTGCGCAGAGCCAGCTTGTATGTTCAGGATGTCGGAATCTCTTACTCTATCCAGTTGGAGCTACATCTGTATGTTGTGCCGTTTGCAATGCAGTGACAACTGTGCCTCCACCTGGTATGTTTCTCCTTAAATCATACATGAGTGCCAGTCAAAGTCTCAGACCCGCAAACAAGCTTTGTGTTTCTGGACTCGGAAGATGAATTAATTATGCGCAGGTGAGAACATAGTTTTGAAATTACTTAACAGGAACAGAAATGGCCCAGTTGGTATGCGGAGGCTGCCACACCTTGCTCATGTACATCCGCGGAGCCACAAGTGTTCAGTGCTCTTGTTGTCACACCGTCAATCTGGCAATGGAAGGTATAGATCACGGTAACTTGTATACGTCAAACACGCACCTGTCAAAACTCTTTTTCTCACAAGTACTCCATATATATACCGGATGAATAACAGTACGAGGTTTGGATTATATATGTTGACAGCAAATCAAGTAGCACATGTCAATTGTGGGAACTGCAGAATGCTGCTAATGTATCAGTATGGAGCACGGTCCGTGAAATGCGCAGTTTGCAATTTTGTAACATCAGTTGGGGTACGTACGTTCAAACTCTGATCTGCACCAATTGTTCAACTAATGATTTTGTACCACCTTAGGGCAGGCATCAAATAGGAAAGGAAAAGAATGTCTAAATGAAAGATATATATTCATCATCATCAGACATGACAATTATAAGTAGTAACAGCAAAACTATGATCATTACCGGTTAATTCCGCCCACAATGAAGAAATGCTGCATTGAACCTAGATCAGGACTACCAAATGAAATCCCCCTTTTGATGCCAGGTTTTCCTGCACATTTAAATTATTACTAGTAAAAGATAACGGATAACAACCAATCACTGATGGCATTAACTGTAATAGATTTAAGTTTAGACAAACGATTTTATTTCTGTTAACGGTTAGCACCTTTAATTCTATCTTTCCTACAATTTTCGAATTAACAAATACTCTACTGTTTTGCTACGAAGACCCTTCTGACTTGTCATGCAACCAAAAGCTCAGAAAAGCATCAAAGTTTCTGTGTTCCCGTCGAAATGTTTGTTTTCTCTTTGAATATCTTATGCCCATGCTACACATCTGTTAACGCTAAGTGAATTGTCTCCAAGCTGCAGATAAGTAACCACTCCCCGAGTGTCATCGAAATGGAAAATTTTGTCTAGCCATAAATCAACTGCACGAGTAGGTTCAAGTCTTTGACATTCCTTAGAAAACACAGTAACGGTCTTAGTTGTGTTCTAGAAATGGTAAAAGTAGTCATCCTTGCTTCAAGTTCAATCAACCCTCCAGATCAGGTTAAAACTCATAGCAGCAGCCAGAGTCTATCCACTAGTATGTAATGACTTAAATCTGATGTTATTCAACTGATGTAAATACAGGCCTCAACAAGCACAGTTGAACAGAAATTTAACAGCTAGTTGCTCCTCGATCAAGCATATTTTTGCAGGGACTGCAGCTTCAGTTTTGCATTTCATGAAACTCCTATCCTCCGCAAGCGGAGGTTATTCAGTGAGATCACATCACATGTATAGAGTTACTTTTCCGTTTGCGTGAATAGTTTTTGAATAAGAACTGGATTTTGGATATATGATAAGTTATCTGTAAGAAAACCAAGAGTGTATTGAACCCAACTATCAATATTTAGTTATTTAGATTTCATTTGCTTTGTGCTTGGGACTTTGTTGTGTAGTTCAATTATAAGAAACATAGACCTCTTAACGAAAAGAATACAACAATTTAACCTAGACAAATTTATGCAGACGATAGAGCTGCACATTTATGCAGACAACAGAGCTATAGATTTGTGCAGACAAAAGAGCTACCATATATTATTGTGAATTGGCCTTGTCATGGTCAAATGATATTGTTCTGAATGATTAATTAATGCAGGAAAAAGCAAGATGGGAATATTGTCAAAAGTTCAAAACATATTCATTAGAAAACATTTACAAAGAATCATACTTTGAAGTTCAAACTCACAGCCAGAGTACATGTCTGTAAATCATATCAAACCAGCTGTAAACAAGTTCATGACTTCATAGCATATAGCACAATCCAATCCTTCTATGTTATGTAAATGACATCATGACTCATACACCTAATCAGTGAGAAAGAGAGCCAGCAATAAAGTCATTTTTGGACCGTACAGAACTGTCTGAGGAATATGCTAAGCATCTCATACTTTGATGCCTAGCCTTGAAACAAGTGAAAATGTACTCCACTTTAGACCTGAGTATGGCCATATCATCATCATCATCATCATCATCATCATCATCATCATCATCATCGACACCATCTTAATCCCAACTACGTTGGGGTCGGTGGCATGAAATTTATAGTGGCAATTAATTTTCAAAAATTAGTTGACACTATAAATTCATGCAGAAGCATAATGGCAAAGTTTTACGCCAGATGCCCTTCATGTCGCAACCTTCTTTTGAAGGAAGAATGAGATGGAATTTCAAACCGTATCATCATAGGTTTTTCCAATTTTATGGAAAATATCATGAGATGGCGATGAGTTGAGATAATTGCTAAACCATATGAACAAGCTAAATCTAATAAATGGTAAATTCCTTGTATTGTTAATTGCTAGAATGCCATCAAAAGGGCGTGATCCTGGAAGTTCAATGCATAATAATAACAATAGTAATAATTATTGTCAAAGTAGTTTATAGGATAAATTCATGGTGTGATTAATTCACAAGTCCAAGCCCTTTATATAATAAGGAAACTTGCTAGAAGAGATAGAAAACCTAATACTAATAGAGATAGGAAACCTAGTACTAATACCAACAGAGATAGGAAGCCTAGTACTAACAGGAGACAGAATTCTAACAGAGATAGGATAAGTAGTAGAATTCTTCTAACAATTATTATTACTGCTATTAGTACGACTACTACTGCTGCTATTATTATTATTATAGGTCAATATATATTTAGTAAAAGAAGAAATCATGAGAGATTTAGCACCTACAGCACCATTAGTGGCTAAAATAATGCTAATTGCCTGTTCCATGACATCACTTGCTAGTTTACAGTTCCAGGAAACATGTCTGAACAAAACAGAAGTATGCTATTCAGACACTATTAAATACTCCCTCCGCCCAGTAAAGATTGCAGTGTTTAACTTTGATGTTTCAAGTAGCAATGTTTGACTCAAAATTTTACTAAGATAAATAGTGAAAAAAAATCAGAAAAAATATATTTAGAAAATTTATATTGCAAATTATGAGATTCAAATTAGTCATTCAACTTTACATGTCTATGAACTCATTAAAATAAATCGTAGATTAAATACTGTGAAAATAACCAAAACAAAACTGCAATCTTTATGGGACGGAGGGAGTAGTAGACTATATAATGGATTTCACCATGAATAGCTAGATTACTTTTATCTACTATGAAAAAGTACCTTGTTGTAGGGGACCAAGCCCTGTGCCAGAACAAAAAGCGCTTTCATACACAATTTCAGTGGCGAGATCTACATAAATCTACCCAGTCCAAGTCCTTGTGACGCTTAGACAGAGACTTGCAGGCCCAAGGTTTTGTGGTATATGATCCCTTAGACCCATGGAATGATCCGTCTGTTGTGCTACATCCGTCCCAAAATATCTATTAATGTTTTTCTTTTCTTGGGAAGTCCTAGAAAATTTTTTGTTTCCTTTCAAAAATGTTTTCAAACTAACCTCATTACCCTCAAGGCTTCAATTTTCCAACTCTCCAAATAGTTTTTTCTTCTTATAAACTTATTTTACCTTAGCACCTTTAAGTCTTTTTCACACCTTAATCACCAAGTCTAGTCAGACTTAACAAGTTCTGATGGAGAGAGTATACAATAAACCCACATCACAGTCACTGCCCTTAACAAGGAAGACCTACCCCAACATTTAAATTAAGAGGGATTACTCACCTCAGACGCAAATAACAGAGTACTACAGTTCCACAAAAACAATGGCCACAAATTTTGTACTGTAATAGAACTAATTTTAACATCATGCTCATCTATTGCACTCAGTCCAATTGAATCACTGGTAAGCAACCACACATTTTGTCTCTGCCAATCATTAGCAATCAGCAAATAAACTATAAGTGATATAGCTAAAAAATAGTAGAGGCTAAGATTTTCAGTAATTTAAAATGCCACAGTAAAATAAAATAAAACAATAAGTGGTCATTTGCAGAATTTCACCACAAACACAAGAAAAGAAAAGAAAAGAGCAAGAAGAGTGACGGCAATATGTAATACAAAAAACAACAAGGTACCAAAAGCCTGTGCTTCGTGGCGGGTATGTCGAGTGTATTTGTAAGTGGTAAATTGAAAATACACTTATCAACTTGAAATTAATATTAACTTGGTAATAGTGTTGTAGAGAAGAGAGATACAGGTGAGAAGTAGAAGACACTTCATTTATATGATGGTATAGTTGATATGCATAACATAAATCATCATCATCAATCAACAGCAACTTAATCCCAACTACGTTGGGGTCGGAGGCGTGAAATTTATAATGGCACTTAACTGTCAAACTAGTTGACACTATAAATTCATGGAGAAGCATAGTGGCAAAGTCGTCGGATGCCCTTCTTGTCTCAACCTTTCGAAGGAATAATGAGATGAAATTTCAAACCGTATCGTCATAGGTTTTTCCACATTCATGGAAAATATCATGAGACAGCAATGAGTTGAGATAATTGCTCTAGTCATGTCCATTTACAAGGTTGATATTGCATAATCAACATGTACGTCATGGAACGTGACTATAAATGGATATCTAATATGCAAAAGCTGCAAACATATCAGCTGACCTTGCAATTGAATGAAACAATCTTTATAAAATATAAAAGGTTTTTAGATATCAAGTTAACATGAACCGTATTGTGAATGAGGATCGGCATAAAAGGTTTTTTATAATAAAAAAAGGAACAATAAAAATCATGAACAATAAAAGAAAACCACAATTGGAAGAAAAATATACATGCTGATGAAAAGGATGGAAAAACCTGTGCCACATGAACCATAAATATAGAATCATTGAGAAAAAATGGGACAATGGAAAAATAGGTTAAAATATAACCATTTGTCAGAAACAAATATTGTTACCATGACATCCATATATATCAACCAAAATCCAGAAGGAAAAAAAAACAACTCAATCAATTGACAATGCCAACCGAAAGAAAGGAAACCATTTCGGTGGATACACGAACACAAAAATAATTTTCTTCATTACAGCGAAAGTAACTCTAGGCAACAATGATATGGGGTGAAGGAAAATGCTTAGAATCAAATAGAAAGGAAAAAAATACCCAAAAGCTCACCTGAATATATTAAAAATGCCACCGGAAAACACGAAAAAGAGAATCCTCGTAGGCAGATGAACATATCAATCTCAAAAACAACACATACGAAGATTATAGTAGGCCACCATCTGACTATGAATCCATCGCTGTCGACATCTATACAGAGTTATGCACTCTTAATAGGTTGTGTTATCGACAACTTGTTTTTCCTAAACTTTAGGTGCAACTCTGAGGTAAAGTGCCTCTCCTTCCACATACGTTTAACTGGCCCTACTGAAAATAGCTCAGCTAAAGCTAAAATTTGCATCCTCCATGAGAAATGTAATTAAAACACTTCCTCCATACTCTATTAATTGATCTATTTGTCTTTCATGTTTCAAAATTCAATGTTTTGACTCAAATTTTCACAAAGATAAATAGTAAAAAAAATTCCAAAAAAATACATTTAGAAACTTTATATTTCAACTTACGATACACATATGAGTTACTTAACTTTACATGTTTAAATATTGATTAAATAAAATCATAGATTAAATGTTGTGAAACATTCAAAATAAATGGATCAATTAATGAAATACGGAGGAGGGAGTAACATTTTTCCGTATTTAATGCACATCCCTGAAATCAGTTTCACAACCACCGGATCGCAGAACAGGTCTGAATGGATGCTGGTGCCCATTTGAGAAGTCAACTTTAAGAGAACAGAAGAAAAAATGTCCAAGGTTATGTGCTTTTCATAAACCAAAACAAGGCAGCAAATATTGTGGGAAGTTGAAACTGTCGTCTTCCTCACTCTAACAGTATACAGTCTCCGATTTTTTTTCAGCGAAACACTGGGTTTTAGATCATTGAGAATAATATCCATGTCTAATCAGTAAACTCAGAACAATATGCTAGGTAGAACTCATACTTTACAAACTACAGGCAGATGCCCCACTGCAAAATATGTCAAAAGCTTACTTGATTTTCAAAGTTATAACGTGTAAACGACAAGCCTGGAGCATAGCATTCTTGGACTATAAGCTAATAAGCTAAACAGATGTTGGGTCAGGGTGTTATCCAGGTGAACAAATCCTGACCATGGTTAGTGCTACCTGTAATGCAGACAACTGTTAAGTAAAAATGAGCTCAAGTCACAAGTCCTTGAACATATAAATGTTCATTGGAATTAGTAATCTTTAAGTTGACTACAAAACTATAGCAGTTCACTTAAGCAATACATGAGATGTGATGAAACAGAAAGTACAGTACCTCCTCAACATAAAATTAGAGACAAAATGAGCTTTGTAACTCATGTGGTTTCCTCTAGCATACTGGGCATTAAAACGGAGCCGTCATAACTTCATATATGTTTGGAGGATATTATGTAATTGACAAGAAACTCAATTATACTTTTTTTGAACCTAGTACTCCACAAAGCATCAGGTCTAATAACTCATCACCTTTTCTTCCTTTAGAGGTTTAAGCTGACGGAAATTCATATATTGGAAGTTTTTATTCATGAAGCATGTCTATAATCACAACATAATTAGGACAAGGGCATCCAGCATGAAAAATTGTCACTCTGCTTTTCGCATGAATTTTACAGTGTTTAACTAATTTTAAACATTATAAACCCCATGTCACTTACCCAAACATAGTTGAAAATAAGGTGCAATACGATTGCCTCAAATTATAAAAAGAAGCAGATTTGCCATCACACACAGCTGCAATGTGTCCCACCACCTAAGAAGCAAAAGCTCTCAGGAACTGTTTAAAAAGAAATATATTTTGTGTTTCTCTTGATACAGAAAAAACTCATGAAGGCCTCATCATCAAGAGAGTGGCATTAGAAGAAAGTGGTAGTCTGTACTCTGTTGTTTCTATCAATTCTGTCAAACAAGCTCTGGCCCTGTTGATTGAGCAAGAAAGAGTACACATCCACCTCTTCTTTTAACTAATGAAAGCATTCTCCCATCAAAAGTGCTTTTGTTTTCTTCCTCGAAACCATCCGAGAAAGAAATAACAGTATTAGGAAGAGAGCTTCTATGAACCCCATAACCACTTTTAACACTGTTAGAACTATGGAGAACTAGGAAGATCTACTTTTTCTGTTTTTATTAGTTGTCTTTCCCTGCTCATCAACCTTCTCTGTTATATAAAGGGTTTGAGGTGGTTATATGGTTATCAAGCCCTCAGTTTACCCTATCTTGTCCAACAGACACTGCAGCTCACCTCCTAAGAAATGCTAACAGATGATCAAGCAATACATCAGAACTCCATGACGGGACATCATAAAAGGGTCAGCACAGCACCTTTGCACAAATACACCTATTTACAAAACAACAAATATGCATCTATCTTTATAATCACTCTTACAGCAAACTGCAATTCGCATCTTACTCTCAGCTTAAAGATGTTGCTGAATAAGATGGTTTTCAATCCAGAGATCAGGAATAGTATATCAGTAAGTATATGGTTACAAAGGGAGTGGGAAAAAAATGCTACTACATTTAGCAGTTAAATCCTGGAGATAAGACTTCTAACTCAACGACTGCAAGATTATTGATCAATTCATACATGGTTGGCCTCTTCAATGGCTATCAATGAAAACACACAGCTGGAATTTAACAAAGAGAGAAAATGAACAGAACATAAAATACAGAATTTGCAACCGCATTGTAACTGCTCACTTTTACATTTTTAAGGTAATGAAGGTTACTCATCCCCCATAGCTAACTCGAGAGCATAGTCATCCCTTTCCTGCAATTTCAATAAATTGCATTATAGAGCCAGCCTAAGAAAGTAAAAACCAGAAGTGAAACGATTTTTACTTTTTCACGATAACCTTTTTTTATTTTCTAAATTCTACTGCATATAAATAATATCTATGACCTGATAGTAATAGAGCAAAGGGTTCTGAGACCTAAACTGGATCTCTTTCCCTTGAAAACTGCAAATGTAATATAAATAGAACATTGAGAACTTACAATTGGTCCTCGAGCAAAATATCTTCCGAACTGAAGCCAGTAAACCTACAAATGCAAGGAAGCCAGACAGAAATTGAATGACTGAGCTTTTCCTTTAGAAGAGAAAAGGATGAAATTTAGAATAAAACAGACATTTCTTCACTTCATCAATACTAAATGACGAATGCACAAGAATACAGATACAATCATTGCAGGTCCCAAATTCATGAGATCCAGGGCGACAGACACCGCATTAACTGATTAGCAATAACATGTATACTACCGTATTTAAGATGAGGAGTGATTAGTTAATGGCATTACCTCATCCTCATCTTGTGTTTCCACTTCAAGATCAGAGGATGGAAAACCAACACAAAGAAGTGCATATCCCTGTTTGTAAAACCAAATCACACAAGGTGTCATAGATTACAAGACAAAATAACGGATAAGAGAATCCAGTCATTGACGACATTCAATTATTAAATTCCCATCATCAATTCCTATGGGCACCAATGGAAGGATACAAAAAAAATGAAAGAAACTACAATCCTGTCATTGTGGTAAAGAATTGGCAACCCTTACTAAAATGCGCGTACAAATCTCCTTAGAAATGATAATATCTCTTTCCCGTTTGTGTCCTTATGCTATCAGTATGAATAGGGACCTAAAACTGATATACTCTAATAGGAAAAAAGATGATGCTTTCACCAGAGGAAAAAGGTCAAGGGGAACTAGCCGCCAGCTCGGGTCAGTAAGCTTGGTGGGGGCTGAAAACAAGCATCACCTGTCCACTTTTAATTGATGTGGTAACAAGATTGCTTAGGAGCAAAATTTATGATAACTAAGAGATTTCAAGAATTTGCAGTTTTAATATCAAATATAGTTAAGTCACAGATCCACTCTTTTCCCCTTTCATCTACGTTTCGGCTTTGTCTAGTTTCAAAACCTCTGCTTGCAGTGCTTTAGTCATCTGCGAAGCTCTACCGATCACTATCACATTAACCAAACCCTTCCTCCTCATTATGCCCTTTTCGTGTACCCCCAAGTCTGTCTGCAATAAACCAGAGCGGAACCCAACTGATTGCAGGCAACTGACAGTTGCCACCTACTTCTTTTAATAATCCTGCTACGTGATTTATATTCGGAACATCTCATCCTAACAACAAACAAATAAAAATTGCATAAAAACACGAAACGTGCCTTTGCTTTCAGTTCAGCTGATATTCCCAGCGCTTCAGGCTGTCTTAAATTTCCAGACTTCACTCGAACTGCACAGCTTGTACAGCAACCTGTAAGTTAGCAAACCAATCATAAGTGCGCAAGCAGAAACAACATTTACCTTATCTGACGGATTAAGGAATTTGTTCAGATCAATACCGTGCCTGCAAGCGAACGGAAGTGTGATGTTCTGAGACTCCGCAGTGTGCAAGATGTACTGGTCCTGCAATTCGAGTCAATTTCGTCACCGGGGAATAAAATTCCTCCAATGTTCTCACTCGATAAGAGTCTGAACCGCGTTATTCCAGAAAACAAAATGCGTGCAACAAGGGTACCTCTGGAACGACAAACTCGTGGACGACGCCTCGTTGTCTGTCGTGAACGGTGACTTTATGCGTCGGAACAGAAGCGGAATAAGCGCCGTTTTGGCCGGAAACGCCAACCGGAACCTGGAGCTCCGACTTCGCCGCGGAGCAGCATTTCAGAATTTGACGGCAGGGGCTCCGCACGGGAAACTGAAATCTGCTTTGAAAGAGCGGTGACCGGAACGGCGAAGAGCAAGAATGGCCGGGTATCATGAGGTCCATCTTCGATATGCTCAGAAGCTGATTGGTCACCGGAACAAGTGAGCGCAAAGAAAGGTGCTGATTACGATAATCGTTTCAGTTTCTCAGTGTAAGCGCGAGTTCTCGACCGTTGGATTCCTTCTTCTTTTTTTTTGTCTTCTGAGAGAAAATGCGGTCATCTAACTATACAAGTAGGGGTGTTCACGGTGATAAAAATAGTATCCACATGACTAATAATCGATTTTCACAATTTTTTGCGGTTCGGATCGAGACATTTGCATGCGTTCCTAAATATACTTATCTCATAAAATCTTTCAATACATTTAAAGATATTTTAAAATTTTGTACTCGTATCATAAATGTATATATCTACAGCATCAAAAAGAATAAAAGTAGTTTTCATAAATAGAATAACAATATAACATTGAAAATCATCTATCATTATTGTATGAAATGAGTTTTCACATGTAATATAAAAGAAAATTTGAAGGAAAATTGAGATGAAGTAAACAATTTTAGATAATTTATTTGTAAATAGGCAAATGTGAATCGGTTCGGGTATCTGCGGGTTTCTAAAATTAGAACCCACGAGTTGTCGGTTTCTTCGGTTCACGGACTTTTATATTTCGGATCATACGGTTCGAAACACCCCTAATACAAACCGTCTTGTAAGTTGTAAAAGCATTCTCTAGTAGCTATAAGGTTATTGAAAAAATATGAGTAACTTTAAGATTTAAATATATTTGTTTAATTCAAAAATTAAAAATCATCTAAGTTTTAATCCTTGGAGACTTTTCACTCACCATCATTTCTCCGATGAACAGTGCAAACTGAAAAGCTAAATTGTGTTCTAAGTGGTTTATTTCCAACATGTTTTTTTAACATTGTCATTTTATGTTTTTGTGATTTTCTTCTTGGTTCATTAACACAATTTGTCCCAATTACAAATTTTAATCAGAACATGATGGAGGAGACGTTGGTGTCGGAATTTTCGCGAAGTTAGTGATGAGCACGTGCTCCTACACCTTGAACGGCTGGGGTTAAGCGTGAACTCTCACTTCCGACACCATGAGAACACCCACCTCGTGATGGCAGCCGGTGTTGATCAATCGTATCACTAGGATTTGGACCGACGCAGCCGGTGTTGTTCAATCGTATCACTAGGATTTGGACCGACGCGGAGGAGATCACCGTCAATCGCCCGCTCCGGCACCAGAATAGTTGGTTGAGGAAGGAGAGGGTCACTCAGATGGCTAGTGATATAGATCTAGTACATACAAGGAGGAAGAGAGGAGAGCGATTTTCAGATCAGATTCAGGTTTCGACAGAACATGACTGGGAATCGACAAGCATGGTTTCGTCGTTGTTCTGGTCCGGCGGCGGCAGCGGAGCCATCGGGAAGGAATCATCAATCATGGAGGCAGTTTAGTTTCAAGTGAGGAAAAATATTTTGGGGATTTTATGAACCATTAAACAATTTTTTCCATTAAACCGTTAGAAATTTAACACGTACCGCTAATGAAGTTACTGAGTCGAGACCCTAATTTGCACCTAGTTGAATAGTTGGAGGCCGAGTTTGGACGAGATTTTCTTCAGGCCCTGAGTTGGCCAACAACTCGGTAAAGTTCGAGATACTAAAAGATATTTTGGCCTTTTTTAATTGTGTCTTTGCATGGAGTGTTCTTCTTTGGGCCTACGGCCTATAAAGCTGAATCATCCTTTTTAAGTGGGACCCTCTTTATAAATGGATGATGAAAGTGGCTAGAGGTAAATCTGTCAAGATGATCTTAAGGAGAAGCGTGTTTAGTGCAGACGTTTATACAGTTTAAACCCTATCTGCAAATCCCCAATACCAAACAAGAAGTGAGCCCTAAATAAATTAATACAGCTAAATTAACTAATTAAGCCCTAAATAAACAAAATTTAACAAGTCCTAAAAAAATAAAGCTAGTTGAACTCTCGATAGTGAGAGGTGTACCGTTTGTTAGGTTGAGGGTCGAGGCACAAACTGGGATGATGTTGTGTCTAGTGAGCTCCACTTGCAACGACGTGGCATCTAGTTGAGAGTAGTGGCGAACGGAGCTCCACTGAGATGCTAGCGACCTAGCTTCTAGCAAAGAGCTAACTCATCTGAGAGATTGGGAGAGTCGACGGTCAAGATCATAGAAAGTTCGAAAGTAGCAGAGCGACATAATGATGATGGTCGATGGTTTGCTGCAAGTAGTCTGGTTCTGGAATGAAGTGGTGACATGTGGAGGAGAGAGAGGGACTGAGGCCTGAAGGTGCGATGTCAGGGTAACTTAGCTTAGGGTGTAGTAGGTTTGGTTCCAGGTTGGATAGTTGGGTTGGGCTTTAGGATCTCTGTCAAATTACACTACGTCGAGCATACCATTTTTACTATGGCCCATACTACAGTTTGACCGCAGTAAGCAGGCCAATAAATAGTGCAGTAAGAGGCGCAGTAAGTTTTTACTGCGGCCTGGGCCGTAGTAAGGTCGCAGTAAAGTCTCGTCTTCCTTTCGTCGAATCCTTCATTTTACTCATCTTCTTCCATCTTCAACTTCTTTTTTTATCTCTTCAATCCTCCTTTCTTTCGGTTTTCTTCATTCTTCTTCTTCTCTGTTGTTTTCTTTTTTTACTTCATTTCTCTCCATCTTCATCCTCTCCATCTCTCTCCATCTTCATCTTCTCCTTTATCTTCTTCTTGATCTTATTCTTCCTTCTTTCTTCATCTTTTTCCGTTTGCTTCTTCTTTATGTTAACTCCACTACGTGGGCGAAACGGGGCTTACCGCGGCCTCCCCCGCGGTAGCGCCGCGGTAACAACCGCGGGGAGGGCCGCGGTAATTCCCGCGGTAAATTGGGGCGCGGTCATGGTCTTACCGCGCACGAAGCCGCGGTAATACCGCGGCCTTACCGCGTCACAAGCCGCGGTAAATATTTTAAATAATTTAAAAAAAAAGTGGATGAATTCGGATGAATATTCATCCGAATTCATCCACAAAACCCAGAAAAACCCAGAAATTCAAAATTCTTCTTCTGAAGAAGAAGAATAGAGAAAGAAGAAGAAGAAGAAGAAGAAGAAGAAGAAGAAGAAGAAGAAGAAGAAGAAGAAAGAAGAAGAAGAAGAAGAAGAAGAAGAAGAAGAAGAAGAAGAAGAAGAATGAAAATGAAGAAGAAGAAGAAAGAATGAATGAAAGAAGAAGAAGAATGAAAATGAAGATGAAAATGAAGAAGAAGAAGAAGAATGAAAATGAAGAAGAAGAAGAAGAAGAATGAATGAATGAATGAAAGAAGAAGAAAAAAGGAAAAGATGAAAACGGGAAGAAAGAAGGAAAGAAGAAGAAAGAAGAAAATGGGAAGAAAGAAGGAAAGAAGAAGAAAACGAGAAGAAGAAGAAAGAAGAAAACGGGAAGAAGAAGAAAGAAGAAGAAAATGGGAGAGGATGAAGGATGAAGATGAAGATGAAAATGAAAATGAAGAGAAAGAAAACGGGTGAAGAAAATAAAAATAAATCTTACCGCGGCCTTACCGCGCAAAAGACCGCAGTAAGCGTTGGAAGCGAGCTGGCAGCGAACGTTACCGCGACCGTACCGCGCTTTCGGCCGCGGTAAACGTGACTCGTTGCCACTTTACCGCGTCCAACGTTTTACCGCGGCTTTTTGCGCGGTAAAGGCCGCGGTAAAACGTCTTACCGCGGCCTTATGCGCGGTAAAGCCGCGGTAAAACGTGTAGCATCGACGTAGTGCTCCTTTCTCTTATTCTTCTTCTTCGTTTCTTTCTTTTATTTTCTTCTTCTCTCTTTATCTTTGTTATCTTCTTCTTCTTCTGGGTCACCACCATTCCACTGACCTCGTCGTCCCACCGTCGCCACTGCCACTTGCTCCTCCTTGGCCGCTAGTTGGCATGTTTGGAAAAAGGTGGATGAATCCGGATGAAATTTATCCAGATTTATCCACCTTTCTATTATTGAAATGGTTATTGCGGCCTAGTGAGGCTGCAGTACGCACCACGGCTTCAGCTGCAGTGCTTGAGAAACTGCGGCCGTAGTAACGCAAGAGGCCGCAGTACGCACCACGGTTTCAGCTGCAGTGCTTGAGAAACTGCGGCCATTTTTACTACGGCATTCACTGCGGCACTCGCCGCAGTAGCTACCACGGTCCAACTGTGTTGAGGGCCACAGTAATCGCTCAACCCTCCACATAGTGTTAGTAGTTTAGAATATTTTAGCTGGCTGTGGGATCGGGTCGTGGTTAATTCATCAAGTTAAACCTGAGTTGAATTTTAACACAAAATTTAAAAAATCAGAAAAAATATATTTAAAAAGTTTATACTTTAAATTATAATATGCATAAAAATTATTAATTTTAAATGTCTAAATAATTATAAAAAATTATAAATTAAATATTATAAAATAACAAATTATTCTGGGATTAAATGAGTAGCTATACAGGAGTATGTGTACATGGGGAAGATCGACACAAGAGTCAGGAGAAAAATAAATCAGTGAAAATGAAAATAAACAAGGAAGATGGAATAGTGAAACGTGTAAGAAGATGGAATAGTGAAACGTGTAAGAAGATGGAATAGTGAAACGTGTAAGAAGCTGGTCTTGTATATATCCCGCATGCGAGCCACGTAGAAGCCACGTACCCCCGTTTCTCAGGGCAGCAAAATATAAATATTATATTATATACTCTCCTAGCTAGCTAGCTCCAATTTAGTGTAAATATGGATATGTCTAGCGAGCAAGTTAATTAGAAGATTAATTATCTTGAAGTAGCGGTACTGTAGCCATCAGTTAATCAATCAACAGGTAGCTAGCATGCAGTCGGCAAAAGAGAGTCTGAAAGACGCGGCTTCTTCAGCCAAGAAGAACGCTAAGATCTTAGAAGCCAAAGCTGAAGAACATGTGAGCTAGCTAGTTATATATATATATATATATATATATATATATATATATATATATATATATATATATATATATATATATATATTTATCATTAATTAACATGTCTCGTTCAATCGGAGTTTGCATGTACGTACGTAGCTAGTGTTTGTTTGTATGTAATTACTAGCTAATTAATTTGTGTGCGTGTGTAAATTAATATTTATAGGCTGTAAAAGCGACGGCAAGATCCGCAGAGGAGAAGAAGATTATAGAGCAGCAGAGAAAAGCGAAGGAAGCGGAAGCGAAGATGGAGTTGCATGAGGCCAAAGCCAGGCACGCGGAGGAAACACTCTCAGCCAGGTCGACGCATCACCTCACCGGCACTGCAGCCACCCTTCTCCCTGGCCATGATCACCACCCGCATGCTGCCGACGCCGGATATGGTATGGCGACGACCGGCCAGCCCCAGCACGGTGCTGCCGCTGGGCACTATCCACCCGGTGCTGTCGGTAATCCGGTGACTGGAGCCACCGATCCTATGTACCCCGCGGGAGGACATGTCCCACCGACGGCTGGACATGATACGAGGAGGCATTTCTGATCATTTTATTCTTGCTTGTTTTCCTGGTGTATTAATTATATGTGGTGTGTATGTTCTTTTAGAAATAATAATCGAGTCGCCGAAGAACATCTCTTTGCTTGTTACAGATCGATCCCGCTTACCTTACTTCAAATATATTTTCATAATAATTAATTAATTCTTCAGTTTTACATGCTTGAAAATATAATTAAAATATAACTCAAGGTAGTTTTAATACTTGACTCCAAATTGGAACATGCATTTCAAACAATGTAGATATATAGGGATTGTATCATCATTATTACTGTGAATTTTGTAATCAAGTTACAAAAAGTTAAGTAATCAAAAAGACAAAAAGTTAATTAAGGTTGCCTCAACCTTAAGCAACTTAAGTAACCTTAAGCAACTTAAGTAACAAAAGAAACTACGAACCATGCAACTTAAGGTTGAGCAACAACCTTAAAGTTGAAGCAACGAAAGAAAGTACATCCAAGTACATCAAATCAATCCTACGAGGAACCATGCAACTTAAGGTTGAGCAATAACCTTAAGCAACGAAAGAAAGTACATCAAATCAATCCTACGAACCATGCAACTTAACGTTGAGCAACAACCTTACCATGCAATTATCCTACGAACCATGCAATTTAAGGTTGAGCAACAACCTTAAGCAATGATAGAAAGTACATCAAATCAATCCTACGAACCATGCAACTTAACGTTGAGCAACAACCTTAAGCAACGAAAGAAGTACATCGAATCATGAAAGAAAGTACATCAAGTCATAATGATATAAATGGATGATAAGCAGATCGAGTCTATATCGGACTAAGATGAATTCTTCATAGCAAGTTACTAAACGCTTGAACCCTGCAGAAACACCTGGAAGAACACATCTAGCCATAGAACAACCTCGAAATCCGATATCAAGCACCCACACCAATGACGTACCTGAGTCAATTTAATCATACGAGTAGAGAGGGAAGACTCCAAACCCCCGCTACCCGGTTTCAACAGCCTCAACGCTAAGGCAGGGCGAGCCTCGATTGCTCCTCCCTGCCGTTTTAATTACATGTTCCTCTGGTTCTTCCACAATCAGGTCAACTTTCACTCTTTTTTTACCTGAAGTAGGAGCCGCTGTTATGTATCCTTGCTACCCTCCTCTTCCTCTCCCAGTTGTTCCTCCACCCCTCTTGCGAGCAATGAGGTACAGCGGCGCTACCGTCGCTGTAACCAAGCCAGCCACATCAATTGCCACGGGTTCCTCCTTCGTGAATGCGATGGCTTCTATGTTTTCCTCCAAAGCCTCCTTCCATGTTTTCCTTCAAAGCCTCCAACACCATCAGCAGAGCGATTGCAAGGTTAACGGATAGAAGAACAAAAGGAGTAAAGTGAAGGAATCAGAGGAGAAGTAATCGAAAATTGAGGAGGATGATTTCGTAGGAAATAAAATAAAAGACAGTCTCTAAAAGCTCTACCGAATCCTAGTATAGAAAAATCACAATAGAAGAAGGAAGAGTTAAGAAAAAAAAAGAGAGGAAGTGAAAGTTGAATTTCCCAAATTTCCCGAACCTAAAAATTCTTTTCCCGATTAAAGTACTTGTGCTCATTTCCTAATGGTTTATTGTTTTTCAACCCATCAATTTCTCAGACCCCCCCTCCTGCAAAAGAAAAAAATCTACTATTGAATGATGTTAATTAATCTAATTAGTCTAAGTTTTTACCTTTTTAACAGAAAGTTTAACATATTAATTGTATACTGGGAAACAGTGTTAATTAATTGTACTGGAGGGTGGGGATAATACACGGTTGATTCTACATCTTTTTTTGGTATGTCTCATGTCAAGTGCTGAAAATGAAATGATAAAATGGCATTTTCCCAATGTTCAATTTAATCCTTATATTTTTAAAGTTTTACAATTTATAACCCAATACCCTTCAAATCTGTACTTTCCTCCACACCCTATTCTCATTGCGGACCTAACCTTACATCCCGCCACCACCTTCCTACCCTCGTCGGCCTGGCCTCCCCAAGCTTAACTCCGAATCTGTTCGACCAAGCTAGCGTTTCGAGCAACCGACCATTGATGCAAGCTATAGATCAAGTGTTTTCGTCGGGCTAGTCATCACAAGCCCACCCGCGGATTTTTACATTCAAGCTAGATCACTCGAGAGTAGTTGCAGATCTTTACAGCTAAGCTATGACAAACCGAGCCTAAGCGTGCATAGATCTTTGCGGTTGAGTTATGGCAAACCGAGCCCAAGAGCACGTGGATTTGTGAGATCGAGCTCTGACGATGCGAGCCCAAGCTCGTGCCTATATGTGCAATGAGGTCCGGTGACATGAGCTTAGATGTGTGTCGATTGTGCGGTTGAGCTAGGAGGGTGGTCGGGGTGGAGCTACTGAACTGAGGCGGTCAATATTGGAGGTAGAAAGGGGAGATAAGATAAGGAAAGTTTGGGCTTAAAGTGAACTTTCATTAAAGTTTAATTATCAATCTTTTAATTTAAAGCGTAATTAGGTTAATAAATAAGTGATAATTATGTAAATACAACGTAGATAACATAAAACTTAAGGGTAGAATCAATGGTATATCATTTAGTAAAGTAATGGGACTAGTCTGATACAAATTGCAAAACTAGGATGTAAATAGGATACCAAAGAAAGATAAGGACTAAATATGAGTTTGCCCATTGATATATGCACAAAGTAAACGAAACAGTAATGTTTGAAAGACGATTACATCCCTGCTGGCTGCTGCAATTCGGTCTTTCTCAATTCTCTCGTGAGAGAGGTCTAACTTAGCAAGCTCCCCAAAGTTCAAACTTCTCGCTTAATTTTCTTCTCCTCTGACGGTCGTCTCACAGGCTTTAATCAGATTGCCGACGTCGTTGCTCCAGATCTGTGGTCATTTCCGTTACATTTTGTCCTCGATCCGCTGGATTGAAGATGCCGGTGGCTGCTTCCGCCATCTACTTCTTGAATCTCCGGGGCGATGTTCTTATTAATCGACTCTATCGGGACGATGTCGGGTACTTTTCATCTTCTCTCTCTCCTCTCTCTCTCTCTACAGACTTGAATTATCTCTACAAACTTTGTTATTTTACAATTGTTTATCGTGTATTCGAATTTTTTCAGGGGAAATATGGTAGATGCGTTTCGGATGCATATAATGCAAACAAAGGAACTGGGGACTTGTCCCGTTCGGCAGATTGGTGGTTGCTCTTTCTTTTATATGAGAATCAGCAATGTTTATATCGTCATTGTTGTCAGCAGTAACGCTAATGTTGCTTGTGCTTTCAAGTTTGTCGTTGAGGTACTCTACTTAAGTTGCTCTAGATATTCTAATTCGTGACTTATTGGAATTACAGATGTGTAATTCAAGCACTTATTTTATCGGGTGAAACAGATTTTCTCTTGATGATTTCTGATTACTTGTGTTTTTAAGCAGTTTTATTGATATTATACAAACTAAGGGAAAATACATGAGCTCGGTCTGTTTCCACGGCATTTTGAAGTTTATTGTAGCTTCTGTGCAGGCAGTAGCACTGTTCAAATCATATTTTGGTGGAGCTTTCGATGAAGATGCTATCCGCAATAATTTTGTGCTGATTTATGAACTGTTGGATGGTGAGTACTTTAAAAATGGATCACCTCTTTCTTTTTTCAATGAACACTGGGATCAGTTTTTATGTATTGTACATATTGATTTTCTATGCATCTTCATCCACTATTATTTCATTTCTTTCCTTCACTCATTCAGCCACATCCATGCATTTTTGGTTTGGTTTTGTTTTTGTTTTTTTAGATTTCTTGCAGCAGGGGAAGGAGGTGGAGGAGGGAAGGGGGAGTTGGATTAAAATTATATGTGAATTCAACTTATTTTCTTTCTTCACCTTTCTGCTTGTTTTTACTATTAATATTTGAAAGTGACTTTGCTAGAGGGGGACTTTAGGCATATATCTGAAAACCGTTATGAAAGACTCTTTATTTCTGAGTTGAAATTGCAGAGATTATGGACTTTGGCTACCCACAAAATCTTTCACCGGAGATTCTAAAACTTTATATAACTCAGGAAGGTGTGCGCTCCCCATTTTCATCCAAGGTGGGTTGTACTTATTATTTTTTTGACAACTCATTATTATGATTGTAGAACTTTGATGTAATGGAGTTTATACTGGCAAAGGATGATCATTTGATGTCTATAGTATCTAGCCATGGTTTGTTTCTGCTGACTAACCCGTACAAACTACTAAATAGTCCTCAGATAAACCTGTTCCGAATGCTACGCTGCAAGTTACAGGTGCTGTTGGCTGGCGAAGAGAAGGACTTGTATATAAAAAGAATGAGGTGATCAATCTTAGCTATCTTCTGTATTGAATTTTTCTAGCATGCATGATTTAACGTTTGGAGTTGCAGGTATTCTTGGACATTGTGGAAAGTGTCAATCTTCTTATGTCTTCAAAAGGTGGGCAATGATCTTGGAAATTTTCTGGCTAACTTCTCTGTCTCTCTTGGTTCTGGGAAGAGAGGCATTTAGCTTGCATTTCTTTTATTGATTTTTGTTGCATTTACTTAATTATCATGACGCCTACAGGTAATGTTCTCCGCTGCGATGTAACGGGGAAGATTCTTATGAAGTGCTTTCTCTCGGGAATGCCTGATCTCAAGTTGGGGCTAAATGATAAAATTGGGCTTGAGAAAGAATCACAGCTGAAGTCTCGCCCTGCAAAAAGGTTTTATTCATTACATAGATGTTCTTTATTTATCTTCTCATCTGTATATCCTTGTGTGTGTATGATTTTCTGGTGAATTATGGTACTAGTGATATAGAAATTTGTGCTATTGATGATGAGAATTCATGTTCAGAGCTTTTATATTTTTTTATGTTCAAGATGTTACCAGGTTGCAATACTTTTTCTTCCACTCATTTTTTTCTCCGGAATGCTGAATGCCGTCTTTCATGTGTTTTTCATGATCACCATTTATGTTTAAGGCGTTGAATTTACAACTTATACAACATTACAACCATATCCAGATTCACACATCACCACTAAAATGAGTTTCTCATGCTGAAGTTGGAGCATGCAGATGTTTTACTTTGTCTATGTATTCTTTTTGCGTCATTTAGTTTCTGACTTTGCTGCAACCTGCAGTGGCAAAACGATAGAGTTGGATGATGTTACTTTTCATCAGTGTGTGAATCTAACAAGATTTAACTCTGAGAAGACGGTCAGTTTTGTGCCCCCAGATGGTGAATTTGAATTGATGAAGTAAGTTCACATTTTTTTCTCTGAGTAGTCTTTTGTTAAAGTACATGTCCATCTGTGGTCCATTGCCTATTCTTCATGACCAGCTATAACAAGCCCTGTTTTGTATTGCTCAAATGTGTTAGGTATCGTATAACAGAGGGTGTTAACCTTCCATTCCGAGTTTTGCCAACCATTAAGGAACTTGGTCGAACACGCATGGAAGTGAATGTTAAGGTTTGTTAGTTCTGCTTTTTAAAAATTCGTTTGTGAAGATTTTACTTAGCAGGGGGCTTAATAATAAGCATTTTTCAGGTCAAAAGTGTCTTTGGTGCTAAAATGTTTGCTCTTGGGGTTGTGATTAAAATCCCTGTACCAAAGCAAACAGCTAAAACGAGTTTCCAAGTAACTTCTGGCCGAGCAAAGTACAATGCTGCCATCGATTGCTTAGTCTGGAAGTGAGTGTTTCAATTTACATATCTGCTGTATTTTCGGGTTTATCGATCTTCATATTACGTTTCATTGTTCTTCATGTGACTTATATCTCTTCTTTAAACATTTCGTCACTAGAATTTTTCTTCTTAAGTTCGTTTGTGTTGGGTATAGATCTCGGTTTCCAGTAAGTTGGTGAATATGCAGTCTTTTGTCTGTTGCTCTTCTTTAAGGTGTTTCGAGTGACTTAGTGTTCTGTCCTCTAGGTTACTTTAGATGTTCTTTAAAATCAGATTGTTGGGGGGGGGATCTTCTTTTGATGTATGAGGGTAAAATCAGATTTTTAAGGGTAAAAGAACATAACAGTTATTTCCTTGGGCAGGGGAACCTGTTTGATGATGTTCCATAAGAAAAAGAGTTTAGTCGTAATAAGCTTTGAGTAGGCATTGGATGCTAACACTGATATTAAGTAGTCTTTAAAGTTTGGCTTATGTTGGAATAAGTTTTAGGTTCCGAATTTTGGTGGCATTTGATGTTTGGAACATGGTTATTAAAAGCGCGCCTAAGGCAAAAAGCGAGGGCTTTAGAGGCTGAGACGCTTATTGCCTCAGAAGCGTTGCCCCTTGGGAGAAGCGCCCTTGAAGCCCCAAAGCGCTGGTTTCTGGCGAAGCGCAAGGTGTGGGTGGTGCAGATCTGGGAGAAGATGAGTCGCAGAACGGTGGTGGCGGCCCGAACGTGGTGAATGCTTCTCGCCGGCGTCGACCTCCATGGTTCCGCCGGTCTTTCTTCTCTAATCTCTCAAGACGCCCTCTCTTTCGCCTCTGCCCAATTTTCCCCAACTTATTGGGGTTCTTCAGTTGATACAAGTAGGAGCCTCCTGCTCGTGTTCTCGTCGTTCATTCGACAGTGAACTCAAATTCGATGAGAAGTTAAACATTCTTACAACCTCGGGCTGAGTCATCTTGTTCAAATGGGTCCCTATATTTATTCTGTATTGCAACTTAATCTCTCAGCTGACATGTTAGTCCCTAAGTTTCCCATAAAGCCTCAATGTCCACACTCCTATACAATTAAGTCTCACATTTCTTATTTATTACCACACAATCCACTTAATTTTATGTCTTATTTGAGGTTTTCAGCTACTTCAAGCTTCTATCTTTTAACTTAATATATACAAGTTTTACTTAGTTAAAGCCCGCTTTTCGCTTTGGCACCCTTAGCGCTTTAGTGCGCTTAACACTTTTAATAACCTTGGTTTGGAACATCTCAATTCAGATTAATGGAAAGAGAATTTATACAAAAGGCGAATACTAGCCATTGATTGTAATGCCCATTTGAGTTGATGAGCCAATCTTCCTCACCAAAATGAAATAAGATGACATTGATGGGACTTCAAAACATATTAGTGCATTTCATATGTTTTAGTAGTGCTTTTCAGTAATTTTTTCTAAGAATTCTCTGTACAGTTTCTTTTTATAACTTTGGTTCACTGCTAACAAGGCTGCTCAATCAGTCAATTTCATTACTCTTTGTACCTCAACTTTAATATGCTTCTCACAGTATATCGTTATACTTCACCAGCTTTGGTGGTTACTTTTTCAGTCCTTATTGGTTTTGTTATTGTTTCCCAGTGACCACATGCCCAGAGTTATAGGTCTTTAATTTGTGCTAAACGCTAGGCAATTATCTATTTACGAAAATCTATTGTGTGAGGTCCATTTTGTCCATTTGAAAAGTTATGCCCATCTGAATCGCCTTCATAGTTCTTGTTTACCACGGAAATGTTACCTTCATTCACTCTATAATTAACTGGATACTTTCGGTCTTGCTCACTATTGTGCAAGCATGTGCCTTTAGAGGCAAGGTATCCTAGCATATCCTGTTATTTTACTTCTTAATCATGATATTTTTGGACTTCTAGGATACGGAAGTTTCCTGGGCAAACTGAGCCAACCTTGAGTGCAGAAGTTGAGTTAATATCCACAATGCAAGAAAAGAAATCATGGACAAGACCACCTATTCAAATGGAGTTTCAGGTCCAGTTTAAGTGATTTTCAGTTCACTCAATGGTTTAATTTGGTTTGTTTTATGCTTGGGTTATCTGGACTTTTCCCCCTCTTTTTTGGCTTTACTTTTCTTGTTTTTAACAAAATATGTGTGGCTAGTAAGTCTAGACAATGGTGAGCCATTGACTGCATAGTAAGTCCTATGTTTGCCGTTCTGTGGTTTTTTACACCCTATTGCATTAATTTAGATAAGTAGAAATTGGTTTATGAAGCTAAGAGCTGCATGTCAATGACCATAGAAATTGGTTGGTGCAGCATGTGTAGCAATAGTTAAAGTAGTAATCATAGAGTATAGCTCGACCATGATAATGCAGACTTGTGTTAACTTTCTTCTTGGAAGAATTGCAAATACATCTTGGAATATTACTTCTAAAACAATAATTCGACCAAAAATAATAGAGGGAATTAATTTCAGTTCCAAATTTTTGAGATATGTAATGTTCTGCTTTTCCTCTAGTCTCGCCTAAAACGGTATTGGGCAGGACTTGTGTTTGTGACATCTAGCTTATCTACAGATGGCTCTTCTTTTTTGGGTTTTCTGATTGCCTCAACCGAGAGCATCTCTTGTAGTGGATGCTACTGTCTTATTTCTTTTCTGATTGTTGCCCTTTAGCTATCCTCCTTTGCCTCGGAAGTGGCTTTAGTATTTAAGTAGTGATCATGTTTCACCTTTTCAGGTTCCTATGTTCACAGCATCTGGCTTACGTGTCCGCTTTCTGAAGGTGTGTGCTTTCTTTCGTCCTGAAGATTTCTCTTCATTGTCCTAGTTTAGGGCAAATAGTGATGCTGGGATACTGTTGTGCAGGTGTGGGAAAAGAGTGGGTATAACACAGTTGAATGGGTCCGTTACATTACGAAAGCAGGTTCTTATGAAATTAGGTGCTAGGGAAACTGCATTTGCCTTCTAGAGCTTGCCTCCAGTAAACCCAGCATTGCGATGAGAATCCAAATGGTTGTTCGGCTAAGTGATTCTTCTACAAGTTCCCGTTGGTTTTTGAGGTTAATGAGTTTCCAGTTGAATGAAGCTTGCTTTCTGGTTCCTTGATCCTTAGCCTTACGAGCCTCCTCTTGGTGGATCACTGTTTATATGATTAATTCAATCGAATATATACTAGTATTCTTTTTTTTTTCCTCTCCTTTTTTTTTTCGTTGTCCTTTGTTGAATAACCTCAGTCACAAAGTAGTAATCTGTTGTAAAATGATTTGGGTTGGAGGAATTCATTTACCTGAGAGGCTATCTATAGTCATATGTATTGTGTAAAATCTGAGATCAATTTTTGATACTTGCTGATGAAGGAATGTAGTGTGGGAGTAATTGATTCGGAGATTTCTGGGTTTGCCGTTCATTTTCGGTGTGTGATTTGGGGCATTCGGCGCCAAGTAGTCTCGTTAATGGGTGGTCTTAAGATACGAGTATGGCAATGTATGATTAACATGTGAAGAATTTGTTTACGAATTGTGATACTTTTTGCTTCATTCATCTCATATTGGCTGAAATGTACTACAGTGTACGAGATAAATGAAGTACAAGTTTTGGAATATTCTATTGTGAAATAGAAACTCCGAAAAGAAATCCTTGTGTGACAAACCCACGGATAAATCTGAACTGTTAATCAATATCAATCTGAGTTTGAGTGAGTGATAAAACACACTTAATGGTTCAGACTTGAGCGCAATAATTGTACACTGGTTTTTATTTTCGTCTCACAATTTATTTTTTTGTTTTTTGAGAAGCTTTTAGTCTCACTACAATAGTAAGGAACATTGTTAGGGGTGAAACATATCAAGTTTTAAGTTTGTTTATATTATTTTCAAGTTAAATTTAAATAAAACATAAACAGTTTAGTGTTTGACTTGGTTCGATTTTATTCTAATTTTTTTCATTGTGAACCGACTCGAATTCAATTGATTTAAAATTTATTCAAGATCGTTTATATTATTTTTAAGTTAAGCTCCAACACAATTGAATTCAGACCCGAATTACTCGGCTCCGTCGACAGGCGTAAGTAGTACAGTATTATCTAAATATAAATAGTGAGCTGTTTGTACCGCGTAGCGCACTGGAGTCTGTTTAGGTGGAGATGTCCTCCAGCTCCGTGTACACGCGGCTGCGCGTTGTGGGTCATGTGGGGATCAGATCAAACCAAAAAGACAATAATGGCTATGAGAAGAAGGAACCTTCCACAAATTACACACACAAACACGCGCTCCAACGGCTCTCTCTCTCTCTCTCATCATCTGATCAAACAAACACCCAAAAAAATCAATAATAACAACGAAATTTCATTTAAGTTGATATTGTTATATAGTAGTACTAATAATATTGGAGGTGGGGACTGGGGGGAGCTCACTATTCGCTGTTAAATTAGTAATAGTAGTAGTAAAGCCCTACAATGATGAATAAATTAAAAAAAAAGAACAATGATCATTAATCTAACATTCTCAAAGTTACTACACAAAGACAAAAGTCCACATCGATCACCCAACAAATACACCGCCTTGATATTTTAGAATTTTTAAATCTTCCCTACATACTAATTTTTAGTAATATACTACTTACTTATGTTAAACAATAAACCAAATTAAGTGTTGCTTTGCTTATAAATACAATCTTCTTGTAGCCGTTGTTGGGTTGGCCTATTCATCAACAAGACTTGGTCAGTTGCCGTCCTACTCCTACACCTGCCTCTTGTCATCACACACACACACACACCGCTTCTCTCTCACAATAACCACACCCATCTCATCTTCTATATATACAGTACCCAACCCAACTCTCCATCTCATTCTCTGCACCAATCATACTATATATACACTTAAGAGAGAGAGAGACATGGATTGCCTTGTGTTGCCGATGACGGCGTTAAGGAAGCGGAGCTTCAACCCGAGGATGGGCTACCGGATTCTGGGGGAGGAGGAGGAGGAGGAGGAGGAGCAGACGGTGAGGGTTGTGGTGGGGAAAGAGAGAAAGGAGTTCTTCGTGGATCCATTCGTGCTGGAGGAGAGTCCTTTCAGGGCGTTGATTGGAAGGATGAAAAAATGTGGTGCCGGAGTGGATGGAAATGAAAAGATGGAGGGCTTGGTGGGGAGAAGAAGAGTGACTATCTTTGTGGATCATGTGGATGCCATTCTCTTTGAGCACATGCTCTGGTTGATGAACAACGACTCTTCCTCTCTCTTTCAGCTCAATCTTAAGGAGATAATTGACTTCTACTCTCAAGATTTTTAGTGAATTATTCAACCCACAGCACAAACAATCCAACCAATACAATCAGTTTATGTAATACCAAAATGATATATATATATATAGGATCTTAACATATATATACATGTGTATATTTGTTGAAGTTCTAATACAAGCTTTATGTAATTTCTTCTAGTGGGCCGGCCGATTCTCCCTGTGAAGCCTGAAAATGACTTACAAGGCATTTGGCAGGGCTTCACTTGGTTAAGCCAATAGCTGAAACCTAGTATATGGGTCTTGAAATTACCAAATTAACCCTTTACACCAAATTAAGAGTGTAATGGAGAATACAAGTAATTTGGTAATTTCAAGGGCTGCATACCAGGCTTAACTAGGGCTGTAAACGAGCCGAGCCGAGCTCGAACTGTGCTCGGCTCGAACTCGGCTCGAAAGTTTTTGTTCGAGCTCGAGTTCGGCTCGATAGCTCGACGAGCTTTCATGATACGAGCTCGAACTCGACTCGAACGATTGCTCGAGTTCGGCTCGATTGCTCGAGTTCGGCTCGAAAACCTGTAAACGAACATTCAAACCATACTCGAGTTCGGCTCGATAGCTGCTCGAATTTGATGTAAGTCCTGAAACTTTAAAGATTTAGTCAACTAGGCCCTAACATTTTAATTACTTACACCCGAGGCCCTGAATAACCAAAGTTCATTATATATATACATATGGCTCGATAGCTCGATAACCTATCGAACCGAACTCTGTTCCGCTCGAACTCGGCTCGATAAAATTATCGAGCCCTGAACTCGGCTCGAACTCGAACTCGAAGCTCGATAAGACAGTGTTCAATAAAACACGAGCCGAGTTCGAGTTCGAGTAAGTTCGATAAGGGCTCGGCTCGTTTACAGCCCTAGGCTTAACCTATTGGCTTCACCTCGTAAAACCCTGCCAAATGCCTATTAAACTTGCGCAAATCATCGTTTTCTTAATTGATGATGATGGAACAATTACTAGGAAAAGCCTACTTGTTTTTTTAGTACAGATGGTTTTATTAAATGATATTGATTTCTTGTTTCTGATACTAAGAGAATTCCTAATATCAAAGGTGTTGAAATGACTTTATATATATATATATATAAAGTAACATTAATTATGAAAGATTACAAATAATGTTATACATGGGCTGCATGATCAGGCCATTAATTTGAGTATCAACAAGCCCCATGTATAGTGTCAAGGTGGGATAGGTAGAGATTTGAGTACAAGATCTCCATCGCACATCCAAGAGGCTTAGTCACTAGACTAGATGCTCAGGACTCTCATAATATTACTTTACTTTCTCTGGTTGTAGAATGCAATAGCGGCTAACGGAGTAGTTACTTTTTAAAGTACTTGGCTAACCATGTCTATGACTTCACTACAATATTATATTGTTTTGTAGTAGTTAATTGATATCGAGTATATTTCTTTTTCATTTTCTTTTTGGAAACCGGAAGCGCCTATAAAAATCCAAGTAAGAGTATGATACGACCGACAGTTGTTGGGGTTGAGTGGCAAGGAGTTCAACATTCCTTAAACAAGGTCTTAAGTTCGAGTCTTGTATATGAAGAAAACACCGTTAGAAGAGCTGTCATTCGAAGAGGCCCAATAAAACTCAATTGATCCAGGTAAAATTGGGAAAAAAAATTATTTTAAAAAAGAGTTATGATACGAATTATCTTTTCTTAGAAACTTTTCTTAACTATGCTAAGAAAACGAACACTACGTGGGGAGTCCAATTTTTACCGCAGCTTTACTGCGGTTTTTGTCGCGGTAAATGGAATGGTGCAGTAAACTTTACCGCAGTAAACATTTTTCTAGGGTTTCCTTCCCTCTTTTTCATCCCCTCCTCCCCATTTTTCTTATCTTCTTCATTCCTCCATCTTCATCTTCTCATTCATCTTCTTTCACTTCAACTTCTCTATCTTCTTCTTATTTTTCTTCTTTCTCCTTCATCTTCTATGTTTTCTTCTTCATTTTCTTCTTCATCTTCTTCATCTTCTCCTTCATCATCATCTTCTTCTTCTGCTTCATCATCATCATGATCATGATCATGATGATGATGATGACATCTCTTCTAAGCCACCGCCGCTCCACCACCGTTTCTCCACCGCCACCGCCCCACCGACGACGCAGTGACTTGCTCATCATTCATCTGAATTCTGGGTTTTTGGAATTGTGGATGAATTCTGATGAATATATTCATCCAGATTCATCCATTTTTTTAGAATAAAAAATTCATCTACTACGGCCATGTCCGCGGTAAAGAACAAAACTGCGGCCAATTTTCATGCGGCATCTACTACGACCCGTCCTGCAGTGCTTACTGCGGCTCTACTGCGTGGCGAGCCGCAGTAGAGCCCATCTTCTCGATGTAGTGGAAAAAGAAAAACGTAGAGACAGTTGTAGATTAATATATAATTCTAAATTAATGATGTGTAAGTTTTAAATTAATCAAAGTAATTGAGAGAGAAAGCTAGGTGCAATAAGCCAACATGATCAATTACACAGTCCAAGAACAATGATCCTCGTTGATTAATCCAGCTCTTGCATGTAGAAGTCCAATATTGCGTACTTATTTTCCGGTTTCACAACGTACATCAACTGATAATTAAGATCCCTAGTAAATTTTCTAAAAAGAATGCTAGTTATAATTAATAACAAGAAACTATCAGAAGTGTTAATAAATAAAAAAGAAACTAAGAAGTGAAAATGGATCATATAGATCGATATGTCATCTCAAGCTCGATAGAATTAATTAACCAACCAGTTGCTGGTTCATAGCTAGTGTTATAGAAGAATTACATGCAACTTCCCGGATTAATTCTTTAAATCAAATTACATATTTGATGACTGCTTGGTAGCGCCCTACCAGCTACCAGGCCGTTATACTACTGGTAACGGGTCTAGTAGCGGGTTTGTGCGTTACAAATCAGGCCGCATTCTCTATAAAACCCGTTACCAGGCCGCTAGGGTCGGTAACGGGCCTGGTAGCTGGTTGGGTGCTACCGGGTGCCATGATGGCACATCCAGCTGGCCAGGCTAGTAGCACACCAGTCCATTACCAGCCCCTTACTATATATTTCTTTTCCTTTAATTTATTTAATTTGTATATTGTGTAAAATTAATAAATATTAAATCATAATGCAAATTAAAAATTATTATGCATAATTAGTAATTAAAAGGATAAATAAAATAAATAGATTACAATTAAATGTTATAAATACAACTACAACATCCAAATAAGTATTTTTTTAATTACAATAAGGTCCTACGGGCGAGGGGGAGGGAAATAGTAATAGTTGTGCGGCGACCGGTGCTGCGACGGACCCGGCTGCTGCTGCTCTGAGGTACTCGACGGACGTTGATGATACCCATTATTGAACATGTCAAAGTCCTCAAAATTGTATCTGTCCCATGAGTTTGGGCCCCTAATCGACCCCTTGATCGACTCCCGAGAGTAGAGTCTCGTCCAGACCCATCATATCCTTAC
This sequence comes from Stellera chamaejasme, assembly GCA_024586325.1. Taxonomy (NCBI): domain Eukaryota; kingdom Viridiplantae; phylum Streptophyta; class Magnoliopsida; order Malvales; family Thymelaeaceae; genus Stellera; species Stellera chamaejasme. The sequence continues at coordinate 1,097,942 of CM044982.1, read as the reverse complement.
AATGATGAAAAAGGTCAATAGTTAATAAAAAGTTCAAGGGACAAAGTTTTACAATTTTACATTTTGGCCCAAACTTTGTTAAAATTTCAAGTAAACCACATAATTTTAAAAGTTTACAATTTAGCCCAAACGTTTTTTAAAACTTTTCAACTAAACCACATTATTTTAAAATTGTACAATTTCACACAACCTTTTTTCATCCTATTCATTAAAACCACATAATTTTAAAATTTGACAATTTCCCTCGAACGTTTTTTAAAAAACTTCAAGTAAACCACATTATTTTAAAATTTTACAATTTCACCCCAACTTTTTTAAACCTATTCATTAAAACCACATGATTTTATTTAAAATTTGACAACTTCCCCAAACTGTTTAGAAAAGTTCCTAGTAAACCACATTATTTTAAAGTTGTAAAATTTCACCCAAAATTTTCAAAAACTCTTCAACTAAAGCACATAATTTTAAAATTTGACAATTTCCGCCAAACTTCTTAAAAACTTTTCAAGTAAACCACATAATTACCAAAATCATCAAAATTACCTAAATTAAATAAAATCACCACATCTAATAAAAATCAACAAATTTTGTCACCCCACCGCCCCCGGAAGCTAGCGGAAGCGTCGTTGTTGCGGAAGCCGAAAGTATCGGCGGCGGGTGAATACGGATTTTCTCTTAAAAAGGGTTGTGGACCCGAAACCCGTCCCTTAAAACGTTTCCTTCAAGTTTTAAGGTTATTACGTGTTTGCAGTTTTAAGACGTCTTACTAGTCCTAAACCTGCACCCGAAACACGTTAGTGGTTTTACAGAATATCGCACGCGCGGAAGGCAGAAAATAAGTAATACAAGCAGAAGGAGTTCCACCCTCTTCGTAGGGTCGGATACTCCCACGAATAATATATAGACTAGAACATCAGAATACTCAATGTAACTAATATGCAAACTACGCCTACAGAGCCGAGCCATAAAGCAGATTATACCTCGCTAACTACTATTGCTGCTGCTGAACATAAACATGAGAAATTAACGTCAGAAAAATGGATAACTTAAACCAACAGATCACAAAAGGGATCTAACGAGAAATAATCCCCCAAACTTAATCAGACATATACCTCTCAGAAACAGAATGCAAAACGATCACTGCGGAAGGTCTAATCCTCAGGTCGTTTGCCACGATCCCCTGAAAATGTTTAATATGTGGGGGTGAGTTCTCGAAAGAACCTGTAAGTAAGGGCAGTGCGATACTGGAAAACTTTTTAAAAACGTTTTTCCCTGCATAAAAGGTTAGTATGCAATGAACTAGCAGATAATACAACCTTAAGTATAAACAGGAATATGGTATGCAAATGTCACGATGCTCAGAAGTCCCGTCGGACTTGTGGTACTTTCCCATACAGATGGTTCCAGACCACAGACAGCACCCTACGGCAGCTTGTTAAGCTCACGCCGATTATCGGGATTAGAACGCATGGTACTAACGAGGGGTGATCTGCCCCTAACTGTCAGAATAGTTAGCGGCATAAAGCCGACACAACAGAAAATGGGTCCGTCGTCGACCCCCGATAAGCATATCCGATATAGCATAAGTCCAGAAAATCTCAATAGAGAGTGGGTCCGTCATCGACCCCCGATAAGCATAAAGTCCAGAAATAATAAAAACCTGCATACCGTTATATACCATGTGACTAGCCCCGAGAGTCACTGGGCCCCACCCTCGACCCGAGTACTAGCCCTTAACTAACATAATACACATGATTTGAACTACAATGCGTATTAAGAAAGCTAAACCCCTTACCTTGACAGAAACGGATAATTTGCTGTGGCCCCCAGACGCTCCACAACAATATCCACAGAAACGCAGATTTAATCTACTAGAATCAGAAACACAGAATAACTCTAGTTAATTAACTAAAGTTTCTTACTATGGGAATTTAACCAAAATTACCACTTAAGTCCTCAAACTTTTCAGAAATTTGCAATCTTACCCAAAACTTCACAAAGCTGCAAAAAAGTGACAACTTTATACTTAAAGTGTCCAAAATTTATTCCATAACTTAAAGTGGCCATCTTTTCTTTAACTTCTCCATAATTACACCTTTAGTCCTTAAACGTTTTAAGAACTTTTAGATTAGCCCTTAAGTTTTGCAAAGTTACAAAGTACTCAACTTTGTCAACTTTTCCACACAAATATATTTTCCAACCAAACTTTCAGCCAAGTCCTTAATTTCGACCAAACTTCCATTTCGACCCTAAACTTTCTAAACTTACACTTTAGCCACTTAAACCATACTTTTTCCACCAAAACATCAATTAAACACTTTCTCCAACACTTTAACTTCACAAAATCATCATAAATCATCATCAACAATTCGGTTTCTTCCCAAAAAAATTACCAAATAATTTCCAACTTTTCCAACAACTTAAAAATACGTTAAACATGCTTTCTACCAATTTTCTTCAACAAAAATCCACCCAAAAATTCATCCAACATTTCGGCCCTAACCCCAAAAAATACCAACAACATGTTTTTTCATGATTTCTCAAGGACAAAGTATGTTCATCATACTTCCAATAGCAACATACTTGAAAATAAAAAACATCCATGAACCAAATCCATAAAAATTACCAAGGAGGACCCTCACCTTGATAATACTTGTAGCTTAGCTTAGGATGAGTAGGAGTTGAGACAAATCCACCACCAAAGATCCTTGAAGTTTTTGGCCATGGAAGAACAAAGGAAATAGATGAGTTTTCTTCATATTTTAATTTCAAGAACATGAAGATTCAACCAAAATAACTCAACCATACCTTGAATACTACTGATTTAGGAAGCCTAGGAAGTGGTAGGACTAAGCTTGTTGAAGATCCAAGCTCAAAACTTCAAGAAATGGTTGATGGAACCAAAGGTGCTGCTGGACCCTTCGGATTGCACCAAGGTTTTGGAGACCTTCCCTTCACCTTTGGCTCTTGTTTCCTTCAGAAAAGTTGTAGCCAAGACCTTGATGAAGATATTCTCTGAAGACCCCAAGAGCAGATTCGGACGTCTACTAGGGCAGAAAGGCTGTGGAAGAGAGACGAAAATTTCTGGCAGCACAAAGGAGAGAGGTTCTTCTATCTCTTGCTCAATAATAGAGATGAGAGATGAATGAGAGATAAAGAAAATAGTGAATGGTAAGGAATAAGAGATGAAGTCTGAAATAATGGAAGGGGATGGGTAGAAAAGAGAGGGTATGGGTTAAAGGAGAAGTCTTGACTTTTATGAAGAAATGAAACTAAAAGTCAAAAACAAATATCTCAAGACTTATCATAAATACAAATAGGTAAAATAGGCCAAAAAAATATCTTCTCCCACTCACAAATTCTCCATCCAATAAAAGAAATTAACCCAACAAGTGATTTTCCATTTTTTTCCTTCCTTGGTGACCATTTTGCCCACCGAAACCGATTTTTTACAAAACGTCCCGGAACTCCGTAAATGTTATCCAACATATAAAATACTTGTAATTAACTTCAAATTAACTCCCAAACACTGAATTCCATTGATTAATCACAAGCCGTTTGTGATCGATAATTACAGAATTTAAGCTTACGGCCGAAATTTACAGAAAAATTATAGAACGTCGGGGGTGGGTGTAACAAATTTACTATCACTAGATATAAAAAAACCCAGAAAGTACATGCATTCAAAAAATAACCAAATAATCATGAAATTATCTTAAATTCAACAAATTTCATAAAAATCACCAAAAAACATGAATCCAACAAATACATGGAAAAAATCACCAAAATCAAATTTACCAAACATAAAATACATGAACAAATATATGAACAAAAAATCATCATACAAATCCCAACAAATCAAATTTCAAGATATTCACCAAAAATCTTGAAAAAATCACCAAACTGAAAAACCTTACCTTCTGAACTTTGTTTTTACGGTGGCTAGCTTGAACTCGGTGGTGGCAGAAGGCGGGAAGTCCGACATTACACTACGTGGGGAGGAGAGGCCTCACTGCGGCCTCAGGCGCAGTTGGCCCGTCATACCAACTACGGCGAGGGCCGCAGTGAATGCCGCGGTTGAAATGTCCGCAGTTTCGAACTCACTGCGGCGTCGGCCGTGGTACGTACTGCGGCCTTACTACGGCCATGGCCGCAGTAACCGGTTTGAATAATTTAAAAAAAGTGGACGAATCCGGATGAATGTTCATCCGGATTAGTCCAATGAAACCCAGAAAACGAAGAAGAAGAAGAAGAAGAAACAGAAGAAGAAGAAGAAGAAGAAGACGAAGAAGAAGAAGAAGAAACATAAGAAAAAGAAGAAATAGAAGAAGAAGAAGAAGAAGAAGAAGAAGAAGGAGGAGGAGGAGGAGAAGATGAAGAAGAAAACAGAGAAGATAAATGGGAGAGAAAGAAGAGGAAAACAGAAGAAGAAGAAGAAGAAGAAGAAGGATGAAGAAGAATTTAAGAAGATGATGATGAAGGGGAAGATAAAAAGAAGATGAAGAAAAAAAAAAGATTAAAGGAGAAAGAAAGAACAGAAGATGAAGAAGAAGTGAAAGAAGATGAAGGAGAAGATGAAGATGGAAGAATGAAGAAGATGAGAAAAAATGTGAAGGAGGCGGATGAAAAAGAGAAGAGAAACCCTAAAAAAAAATTACTGCGGCCTTACTGCGGCCAAGGCCGCAGTAAATCTTACTGCGCTAGCAACTACGCCATTTACTGCGTAAATGGGCTTACTGCTGCCCAAACCGCAGTAAGGGCCGCAGTAGCTTTTGTCCTCCGCACGTAGTGTTAAGACCTTGAACACAAACAAAAAAACCATTAAATATCTCAAAATAAACGTTTAAAATGAAAACAATTGTAGGAGGAGAACCTACCTCCAATGGTTGAGATTCGCATCTGGTTGGAGAAAAAGGGGATCAGAATCATAAAAAATGGACAGCCTTCGCGGAGGAGATGAGTGGTTGAGTTTGGACGTGTTTCAGATCTGAAATGAGGAAGAAGGAGAGCTAAATCAGTTTTAATGAGCTGGTAGCGGGCCAGGCCGTTACTAGCCCGCTACCACTTCAAAATTGAATTTCAAAGATCCCACTTTAAATTTGGCCAGCCCGTCTGATGTTTGGAAAGGCTTGGTAGGGGGCCTGCCCGCTACCAATCCGTTACCAATTGTCTAATATATTTTGTATTGTGATTTAAAAGAACATTCTAGTAAATGAAACATTAAAAAAGACATAAACATAATTATGAAAACATTTTAATATTGAAAAATTTAAAAATATTTTAATAGTAATCTTTCTAAGATATTTCAATTAAAAAAGAAATATTTAAAATGCAAGATTTGTTTTAAAAAAAAACATTTTCAATTAAAAAGAAAGATTTAAATTCAACATAAATCGAATAATACAAGTTCATTATTTTCTTTTTATTTTTTTAAACAAAGTTGGACTGATATATTTTTTATTTATTTGGATATATAAGCCTATGGCTTAATTAAACCATTGGGTTAAGAAGTACCACCAAATAGCTAGCCTTATATAGCAATATTGTGACAACGCATGCATTTTGAATCATGTAATAATATTTTTTAAAAACTTTGACATGATCACATCCATCTAGCTTGAGATGAGTATATAGGAGTATATGGTAAAGAATAAAAATCGGAAATCAGGAGGATGTTTCTAGCTAATTGGGATTGTGTATGGAGGAAGCATATCCACGAAATCCATAATCATGTGCGTGCTTATATTCGTATATATTCATCAATTTGGAGTATATAATTTATATCTAATAATTATACTAAGTAATTAATAAATATTTAAGCAATAGTGTAACCAGTCAAATTCGAGTTACTATATTACCACCGGAGCAATCACCTTACCACTGCAATGGTGCTCCAATGGGCTAGCTAGCTATACAGTCATCTTTTATAAATAGAAGGCTGAATTAAGAATAATGTGATGAGGTTGAGGTTTTATGAATAACTAAAATTACAATTAACTCGTCTAGCAGCTTGGCTCAAATGGTACTTTGTGTGTCACAAAGATGGGTGTTCGGGCTCAAGGTCTTGGCTTCAAGTCTCTGGGCTGCCAAGACATGAGAATTTTAACCACATGGTGAATAGAGCATTAATCTTGTGGCTCTGCCCTCGGATGAATTTAAACAAAAGGGGCTCGAACTCGCGATATGGGGTTTCTCCGAGGATGGGAGTGCCTAATCTAACCAATTGACCTGCCGGTCAAAAAAATTACAATTAACTCAAAATGCGATGCGCTCCAACCGAGTTTGAGGTTTAGGTATTCTGAATAATGTGAATTAAGAATAATGCGATGTGAGATTGAGGTTTTCTGAATAATGTGAATTAAGAATACTGTGAGATTTAAATTATCATTAGAAAACATTCATTAAAAAATTCTGGAAAAAAATATACTTCGAAACTAGACACATTAATCTATAATCTTCATTTAAAATATTTTATTTTACATATTAAGGTGTTAAAGAAATAAAAATCATAGGTTAAATGCTAAAAACGAAACGCACCAATTTTTTGGGGATGGAGAGGTAGTATTCTTTTGCAATAACATTTAAAATTTCAAACTAACATTTCAATATTTTCATTATGTTTTTATCTCAATAAACTTATCAAATTTCTGAATTTAAAATTTTGATATGAAATTCTTAACCATCCACAATTCAAGTTTCTTAAACCTAAACGTTTTTTTCTTGACATTGATTTAAAAAATAAAAATCATTTCAAAAAGTTTTTCTTACTCATAGATAGTAACCCATGGTTTGTTTAAACTTTAAAATTTAATAATTTGTAGTTAAGTTTTCGAAATAAATATAAAGGTTAGTGCAAGTATCTCAATTTCAAGTTGAATGTTATCTTAAATTTCGCAACTTATGTAATCAATGTATATACAATTAAGATTCAAAAATATTTAATCAAAAACAAAAACCAATTAAGATGAACTCAACTATCAACAACTAAAATCACAATCTAACAGTTCAAATAATAAATTTAAAACTTTAATAACTGAACAAAAAAACTAAAATAACAATCAAACGGTTAAAAAAAATACTATAAATAGCTAAACATTAAAAATCAAAGAACAATCAATCCTGATTTTTAGCTTGTGAGTTTCCGGATTTTTTTGTTGTTGAGTTGTAACTTACACATGTTATTAATTAATGAAATGACATTAATGTCTATTGTGAGGATTAAAATGTAAAAACATTGTATTGTTAGGCAGTTTGAGATTTTAACGGGATTACATGGAATTTTGAAAATATATATATATATTGAAACTAGACAGACTAATATATAATTTTCATTTAAAATATTTGATTTTACCTATTAAAGTGTTAAATAAATAAAATCATAGATTAAATGCTAAAAATGAAACACATCAATTTTTTGGGGACGGAGAATCTCCGACCCGAACCCGACCCGAAAGCGTCGGGTTAGGGTTGGGTGAAGGGTGAAAACACCCTTGGGTGACCCGAACCGAACCCGATTTTTAGCCCAAATTTCGGGTTTGGGTCGGGTTCAACCCGAAATCCCCGAGCCCGACCCGAAACCCGAATTTCCATTAAATAATTATTTATACTTTGCAAATAAAGACATTTTAACTCTTTACTTGCTATAATTTCTTTAGCTAACTAAGGTAGAGACTCATAATGCATGTTTTTATACATACTTGAGGGGCATGAAGCCTTTGTAGACATCCAATGCGTGGGATGAAAGGAGCAAATTAAAGACTCAACTCTTGCTCCTCTTTTATCTACCATCAATGTGGGATAAAGATTAAAATTACAAGGCATACTTCTTACATACTTCAAGCTTTGAAGTTTGTATGGACCATGAGAGTATTAACCCATTAAAAGACTTAACCTTTGCATTTCTCTCATCAACTAACAATGTAGGGTGAGAGCATATAAGGCATGGCCTAGAAAGAAAGACAAATGATGTAGAAGCCCGGAACCTTAGAAATATATAAAGACAAGCCTTAGGTCTATCTTTTCACCAACAATGTGGGATGAAAACTGATAGCAAGATAAGAAAGAGTGAACCACACAATGTCTCACATTGATGTTTGATGCTAGATAAAGAGGCTCCACACTTATTTGAATAAGAGCCCATTTGGCAGGGCTTTGCACCGTTAAGCCGAAGGCTTAAGCCTTGCCCTGTCAAATGTGTGCCATGTCAAATTACGAGAGTACCCTTATAACTTGGATGTTTCACGTAATGGCACAATCGTAATTATAGTTTTAAGATTGGGCAAAACATAGATGTCACACGTGTGCGTGTAAGCCGAAAGTGTTAAGCCATTGGCTTTTCCTCTACCAAATGGGCTCTAAAGTTCTCTATCCAAGAGGTATTCTTAAGGCTTTATCTATTTGTCCCACATTGGTCATTTACTAAGCCTTAACTCAAGTTTCCTCTCTATAATGATAGGAATTACAATCAAAATTTTAAAACCATGAATCTAAGTCATTTTCTCCTAAGAAAAAAAACTGGAACCATGAAGGTCGGATTACCACCTTAAACCTGACCTGATCCGAAAAAAAAAGTTCGGGTCGGTTTTGGTCCAGCATGCAAGGGTATAATAATTTTGGGTTCGGGTTGATCTGAATAAATTTATTCTTTTTTTAAATTTTGGAAAAGCAGGAGTTCGGGTTACATGGGTCAACCCGATCCGAACCCGAGAATTTCGGGTTCGGGTTGACCCGACCCGAACATCTATATGGACTGGGTTCGGTTTTGTCTATAGGTACTTCACAATTTTGGGTTCGGGCCAACCCGACCCGAAATTCGTCGGGTTGACCCGAATTACACCCCTAACGGAGATAGTATATAATAGGATTGTTGGATGAAGAAGAGAGGAAGATGAGCTGGATTTATATGTTAGGTGGTATAGGTACTTCACAATTTTGGGTTACGTATAAAATGGGTGCCTGGTAGGGGCAATCCGCCACCAATTCCGCTACCATGGTGGCGGGCTAGCCCGCTACCCAGGGCCGCTTCCATTTGGCCCGCTCCTTCGACTTGGCCGCTACCCGGCCACTACGTTAGTAGGGGGCATGGTAGCGGAAGGCGCTACCTTGACCAATCCCGCTACCATCATTTTATTTTTTAAAAATAATTTCTTTATTTTCATCATTTAATAAATCAATCAATAATAATATTATTTAATACGTTTTCATTTAGGTTACAATTAAAACGAAATAATCACCTTAATATCTTCATTTTCATTTTCATTTTCATCATTTAATAAATCATTCAATAATAATATTATTTATTACGTTTTATAGATTACAATTAAAAACGAAATAAATTTAATTATAAAGTAACCAAATGTACCAATTACAATAAAAACATCCAAAACGAAATAGTTTTTACAAAAGTGTCCTACGGGAGGGAAATTGTAATCGGCATCCCGATTCGGGCGCGGCGAGGGAACGGTGCTCGGATCGTCGAACCTCGGAGGTGGGAGCAAGCTGCGAGAGCGCGTCATCCATCGGGGTGTCATCTTTGCTCCTCCACGGTCTGCTGTGACCGTCGGTAGCGTGAGGATGAAGCGAAGTCTTTGGACCATGAGTGCGACGACTACCAGACGACGGGCCAGTGCGACCCAGAACGGCCCCCGATCGTGGAATCACGACCTGTACCACCAAAAAACTCAAAATGTTCAAATTAACCCAAAACTATAAGAAATCTTACAAATTCACCCAAAATACCACAATATTCATAAGTAATACCTAAAATACTATAGTAATTCCTAAAATACTAAAATAATTCCTAAAATACTAAAATTCATAAAGTATTCTTATTTTCCTAAAATATGTAAATTATATACCTAAAATACTAACAAATTCATAAATAATACCTAAAATACCTAAAATAATTCGAAAATACTAAAATTATTCCTAATATACTAAAATAAACAACATATTCTTATTTTCCTAAAATATGTAAAGTATATACTAAAATTCTACAAAATACTAACAAATTCATAAATAATTCCTAAAATACCTAAACTAATTCGAAAATACTAAAATTATTACTAATATACTAAAATAAACAACATATTCTTATTTTCGTAAAATATGTAAAGTATATACTAAAATTCCACAAAATACTAACAAATTCATAAATAATTCCTAAAATACCTAAACTAATTACGAAAATACTAAAATTATTCCTAATATACTAAAATAAACAACATATTCTTATTTTCCTAAAATATGTAAAGTATATACTAAAATTCCGCAAAATACTAACAAATTCATAAATAATTCCTAAAATACTTAAACTAATTCGAAAATACTAAAATTATTCCTAATATACTAAAATAAACAACATATTCTTATTTTCCTAAAATATGTAAAGTATATACTAAAATTCCACAAAATACTAACAAATTCATAAATAATTCCTAAAATACCTAAACTAATTCGAAAATACTAAAATTATTCCTAATATACTAAATTAAACAACATATTCTTATTTTCCTAAAATATGTAAAGTATATACTAAAATTCCACAAAATACTAACAAATTCATAAATAATTCCTAAATTACCTAAAATAATTCCTAAAATACCTAAAATATCACAAAATTGAAAAAGACTTGTCTGTATACAAAACACCACAAATATACAAATTACACATAAATAAATAAATAACACGAAAAATACAAAAATTAACAAAAAATATTTGCATTAATCTATAAAACATACCTGTGATTGTGGTGTTGGAGAATGCCGGAAGAGGAGACGAAAATTGGAGGAGGTCGGAGCTTTTGCACCAAAACCAAAACGGTTAGAAACTTCAATCTATAACCGAATTTAAGGCGAAAAAAGAGTCGACCTTACCTTAGTGAAATGGAGCAGATCCACGGTAAAAAGAGTGGAGAGGCGGCCGGAGACAGTGGTGTTGGAGTGGGCCGCCGGAGATGCGAGGGAGAGGCGCAGGAGGTTGAAGATGAAGATGAAAGGAGGAAAGGGGCCTTTGGAGGATTTAAGTGAGCCGTGGCAGGCTCCCCCTACCCGCTACCAACTTTTTGCGGTTCAAGACAATTTCAAAATTCGGACGGCCCGCGCAATTAATTTCGTTGGTAGCGGGTATGGAAGCGGGCTTTGCGCTACCAAATTGGTAGCTACCACTGTGGGCGCTACCAACTTTATTACAGTGGCGCCCACGAGCGGGCTGCGCGCTCGGCTGCCTCGGCGAGGTGGTAGCGGGCCGCCACCTACCAGGCCGCTGAAGTCCAACCAACTACGTAGTGTGACCCGCTAACACACTCAGGTGGTGACCGGCTGCAACGCGGGCTGGCATTACTAGGCCCGCTACTAGGGTCTGGTCATGTACGTAGTGTCATACGATTAATTCATGCAGGGTATCGTTTTCAATCCTTCCGTCCCAAAAGTAAAGTAACATTAGTTTTTCATCATTTAATTTATAATTTTATTTTTCCACTATTTTGAAGTATAAATTTAAAACTTGAGGGATGTTATTTCCAACTAGTTGGAAAAACCACTAGTTAATTCTAACACTATCTAACTAATTTAACTAACTAACTAACAATTTTAAAGACTAAAATACTCTTTTAATTAGGTATTTACACACATAACACAACTAGTGGTTTTTCTAACTAGTTGGTAAATAACATCTCCCTTAAAACTTTTAGATAAAAATGATAATTTGAAGTGTCTACTTTACAAACACATATATTTTTCATATTTTTCTACTATATAATAATGTAGATAAAATGAAGTCAAATTAGTATTGAATTTAAATCAAATGTTGCATTATTCTTATAACGGATGATGTATATCGTTTGTGAACAAGAACAAAGGAACAACACTCTAATCAACCGTACTAGTGCAGGAGCAAATTTCTGATTAAGCTTATTATTAACTTGTTTAGAGAAAGAAAATAAATAAAAGGAAAAAAGAAAAGAAAAATATACGAGTATTTACTGAAGAACAAATCAATAGAGTTTCTTGTTTTGATGAGCGGAATAATATCATTAAGAGCAGTAGTTAAGATGCAAAAGTCAAGGGCTACCTTCTTGTACTACTTACTATATATATATATATAATGTGTATATATATATATATATATATATATATATATATATATATATATATATATATACATTATATATATATATATATATATATATTATGTACTCCCTTCGTCTGTAAAAAATTGTACTGTTTGACTTTACTGTTTCAAGGTTCAATGTTTGACTCAAATTTTAAAAAATATCATCATTGAAAAAAATTCATAAAAAATATATTTAAAAAATTTATATTTCAAATTATAATACACATGAAAATTTTGATTTTCAATGTCTATAGATTTATAAAAAAATCATAGATTAAATACTGTGAAAATGTCAAAACAAATGGTGACGGAGGGAGGGAGTATGTATCTTTTGCTAACACTGAATGGTAGCTAGGGTTTCACAAAAGGTTACATATTACAATGGCCAAGCAACTAATCGGCCGGCTAACCATTCAAATTAAACATATATAATACTACCCCGTCCCTAAAATATTGATGTGTTTCGTTTTTAGTATTTTATTTATGATTTTATTTCTTTAACACTTTAATATGTAAAATCAAATATTTTAAATGAAGATTATAGATTAATGTGTCTAGTTTTGAAATATATATTTTTTCAAAAAATTTTAATGTTTTTTTCTAGTAATAATTTAAATCTCCCACAACATCAAAAAAAGAAACGCATCAATCTTTTGTGGACGGTGGGAGTATAATTCAGTTTATACATACATATATATATATATATATATATATATATATATATATTCTAAAATACAGTTTATGTAATAATCGAAATCAATATGATGATTTGAGTTCCAAGTACCCAGGTGTATAGGATTCCTCTTCACTTCTATAAATTTTAAATCATGATGCATGTACATAAGATAATTATTTTTCGTGATTTAAAATAGCTAGTGTATCTAGATGAAATATATATACATATAATATTCATATCAACTAAAAGTTCAGTACATAACGAAATATTGTCCATTGAAGTGATATGGATACACAACGTAAATTTTGATGAAAATAAATATTAATTTTAAGAAAAAGGTCAAGGGCAAAGGGCATTAAGACCTTTCAGCAGTATAAAAAGAAAAGATAATGAGTTACTAGCTGAATATTATAGCATAAAGGCACATTAGCTAGTACAACTAAGGGAAACATAGACTACTAAAAAGAATGATACATGCATTAATATATCATCAAAAACATTAGATATGGTTGACTTTTTTTTTCATATATAGGGACAAATGGTAAGGGATGTCAAAACTTTCACATTGTGTTTTATGAACTCAGAAGCCATTAGGTTAAATCCTCCTACTACTTATATAGAGTTGACTTATAACTATGAACAACTCCTTAATCAATTGCATTAGACTTTGTATTTTGAAAAGCATATGATCGAGCAACCTTTCGTCAAGGCTATCTAGTTAGCCCCAATTTGCATTATTTAATTGGAATATAAACGAATATTATATATATCTTGCAACAAACTCTATCAACTTTATTAATTTATATAGTAGTGTATAACTAAGTTAATGATTTTGTATCGTCAAAAAAAGTTGATGATTTTGACTTCCAAGCTCCCGTGAAACAAATATTTATGCGTTAGTGGTAATTAAATAATTAGTTATTTCCAAATTTAAGTAGCTAGCATTATCGACACATATATAATTATATAAAAATACAATTAATAAAATTAATTTCTTAATCTTCCCATTTTTCTTAACCGATGTTGTCAAACAACAAGGAAAATATTTTGTTTTGTAGCCCCAGTATCAAATAATTCACTCTTCTTGTATATATCCAAATTAAATAAAAGAAAAAAAAATCCAGTTCATATAGTTTTTATTTTAAAAAATGCTTAATTTCATCCTTATACTAATGGCTAACTAAATTAACGTATCAAACGATTATATATTGAAAATTTTAAACTCAAAAGAAAGCTATATATATGCATTACTTTAGATGTAGGAAAAAGGTAAAATACATCAAAACCTAATTGACCATGAACACACATGAAGAAGAGAAAAAGTTTCAATCTCCAGAATTCAGAAATTTGAAGTGTGAATTAAAGAAAAACAATAAACAGAAGTAATAAAAAAACGATTCCAGATCAATAAGGAATTTCAGATTGAATTACAAGAGAAGATTTAGAGTTCCAGATCATCATCATGAAATTACGCGAAAACAAAAAGCTTTGTCAAAACGGAGGCCTACCGTTTCCGGCGTTTCCCTGCCAACCGTCCACCGCCAACTGAGGATTCGCGGCCATATTAAGCGGCAGATTCAAGAACGGCAGCCCTCCTCCTCCGCCCGGCGGAGCTGAGCCAGTTTCACAGAACATATTGATTCCGTTTCCTGCTCCGCCGCCGGCGCCGCTTCCGCTTTGCATCTGCAGCTGCTCATCCTCTTCTAGCGGCAGCCGCTCGTATGCGACGTTGGTGAACGATGCTGCGATGACGATCACCGGACCAGCCGCCACCAGCTCCCCTACTACGTTCCCTCCGACAACCTGACCTTGCCCGCCGGCGAGGAATATCGTCAAGCTGGTGGCGCCAGGCGGAGCCGGCGGCGGCAGGAACGACCCAGACAGCGACAATATCTCGAACCTCCCATGAAGTGTGACCACCGCTCCGGCAGCCGCGGGCTGCCGGATGGTTACGTTGGTGACTGTGCCGTTTCCGCTGAGCACACAAACCCCCCGCTGCCGCTTCCGCGCGTAGGTGGCGATGCAGTCGAAGACATCGCAGCCGTTGCCGATTTCAAGAATGTGAGCCCGGAGAGTGTTAGCGCTCTCGCGCGTGATGATCACCGGCGGCTTAGCCTTGTTCTTCGACCCCGGCGGCCGTCCTCGTGGCCGCCGCGCCACAATCTCCGAGTTGTGGTGATGATTCCCGCTATCGTCATGATGGTCGGCTGTGGCGGAGAACTGGTGTCCTCCTCCGCCGCCGCCACTACCACCACCGGAGCCGTCTTCAGATTCCGGCTCATGATGATGCTGTAGATGAAGATCAGGTCTGTGAAGAGAATGGATGAAACGAGAAGATGTTCCTAAATCAAGACCGGCCATGCCGGCTCCAAACAAAGCAACACAAAAACAAATTGAAGGATATTATAAAATAAAAAAACTAATTAACAATCTGATTAAAATCTTAATTAACACTGTTTTATTTGATATTTTAAAGAAGAGGAAATCTATAAACAAGAGAGGAAAAGAATAGGAATGCCGGCGAGGAAATTAATAGTACTATAGATTTTAAATAGAGATTACGCGGAGAAAAATAATAATAAAACAAATGGTATTATAAATTGTTTTGGTAGGAAGAAAAAAAAGGAGAGAAAAAGAAACACGAAGATGAAGATGGAGTGCAGAGAAAGTGAAGTGAGGAAGAGAAGGAGGCTGATGAGGAGAGGGACAAAGACTCTCCCACACCAAAAGATTAATTACTATATAACATAAAATAATGTTAATGATTAAATTAATCCTATGTGTTGTTCTTATTCCAAGAAGAAAAGAAGGGTATATATTCGACGCTCTTATTGAATGCGTGGAGTGAACGCGTTAATTAAAATGTCTCTTTCTTTCTAATCAAATATTATATTCATCATGATGTATATTTATATATAAAAAAAAACTTCAACGCTCTTATTAAGAGCGTGAAGTGAACGCGTTAAAACATTAATTAAATAACGTATAAAATTTTGAAATAATGCATATTAAAATGCTACATGTTAGTGTATAAGTTTTCTTGAGAATCCCTAAACTAAGTACATGTCTCCTTTCATACTTACCATGAGTGATTGCACATGATGGTTGTGGGGTGCATGTATGTATCGATATCATGATGATGGATCAAAATTAAAAGAAAAAAAACTATTAAGGATACCATTAATTAATATTGACTATTTAAATACAACAACTATATATTAAGGACAGGCGCTATAGAAGTTGGCAATTAAGAATCTCCTTGGTGTTTGTATCAAAGTTTTGGGGAATCGAATTATATATGTTAGATGAGGGGGGAAAAAACCTATACACTAACAATAGTTTTAACTTTAAATTATCGTTGTGAGGAACAAATTGATTTGGAAAGAAGGTTCACAAGTACATTTAGCTACTATATATATATACTTTTAAATTAAGTTGTTATAAGGCTCTAGCTAGCCATTTTTTTTATAAAAAAAATGCATCGAATAATTTTGGTTAATGATAAACTTAACTCCGAGAGAATATGAGAAAACGAGTTTCAACCCCACTCTCTAAAACTCCCAATCTCTCAAGTACTCACACTCTATTTCTGAAAGTACTCTCACACACTCTCTTTATATCTTCCTCAATAGCCCTAGCTAAAGTCACAATATTCAGATGTACGTACGTAGAAAGATATATGGCTTTGAAGTTTTATTCTCTTTTCCATATTTCTATCTTCTTGTTTGGAGATGATTTTAGGGATGGACTAATTTGGAGTGTGTGTGTGTGTGTGTGTGTGTGTGTGTATGAGGATGGATTGGGATGAAGTTTGTTACTTGAAGAGAGTTAATACTAGAGGAGAGGTGGTCTATGTATATAACCATGGAAGATGTATGCGTCGATTTTGAAGCCACCATGTAGAAAGATGGCAGTGATCATGCGAAATACTATTTGTGATCAATGAATGATGAATTAATACGATCATCATAACTCCATTTCACTCACTCACGAAATGTAACAACGTATATAGAAGGTATTTGTAGGCTAAAGTCTTTAAAATTGTAACAGATCTTCAATATATATATATATATATATATTATGATACGTGTTGATGGAGAAAAATGGATTTCTCTTTCGAGAAATTTTTGATCCACCACTAATTAATTATAATCAATCGTATTTGCCTTTTGGAATATTCCATTCTGACCCAATTTTCTTCCTTTAGATGTTTCCACTATATATGTGAGTTCGAAATATATAACATACCCATTTGCTAGCCATATATCCTAATTATAGTGGGTATGACTTATGGCATCATATATATATATGTATATATCATTTCAAGTGTTTCAAGTGTACTAGCTAGTTATTTGGTTCTTAATTAATAATGGAGGGAATGAAAAAAAATAAAAATAAAGCCACCTTTAATTTTGTGGAAAGAAATTTTTTTCATTTATGTCGAAACACATGTAAATTATTAATTAATATATGGTGAGCTTTTTAATAATTAGTATTTCACTTTAATAAAACGTTTAAAGGCTAGGTAGCCAGTTAGCTAGGTAGCTACACGCGCCAATTGAGAGATTTGAGCTTGTGATTTCTTATGTAGAAAGGAACATTGTCCCTTTCAAAAAGAAATGAATAAACCCTAGATGGGGTTAGATGGAGGTTTGGACTTTAATGGCCGAGTGATGACCATGGTTAATTCTTAACCAATGAAGAAGTTGACCAGGTCGGGTTAATGGTTAATCATGGGTTAGACAGGGAGAGATTGGGTGTTCACCAGCAATAAAACAAATGGTGTTACTCAACCAATTGGAATTAATTAGTAGGTTAATTATGAGAGATTAAGAGCTAATAATTATATATTAATGGGCAAGTGGGTGGTGGTGGTGCGGCTACGCTCCTCATGGTCCCAATTTTGTCTCTCCTTCATTTGGTAGCCGTCAGTGCTTAGCCCATTTGCTTGCCTTGACCAGATCAATTTGCTTATGTTAATCCACCCATAATTCTACTAAGATATATATAGAAGAGAAATTAAGAAAGAGAAATATGCTAACAACATGACTTACCTCTATACAATCACTTGTATATATTATTATTATTATTATTATTATTATTATTATTATTATTATTATTATTATTCTACTGAAAATTTATCATATGTTTATTCTTACGGATCCAAAACCAAGAAGATTGATTAACTTAATTGTAAGTTCACAAAAATTGTTACATGATGAGTTTCAATAGAATGCAAATAACTGTTCAAATAAGTGTGACTTACTCAAATTACTTGCTTTCAAATCCATAATAGTAAGCTGGTGGCGGATCTGTGTGGACAGCCGCCACGGTCCTCCTGTGCTGTCTAGTTTTGACGTTGCTGGATGTTATGGGAATTTGTGTTACGTACGACGGACTCGGAATTTGAGAAATAGAAATAGAGAGGGGCTCTCTGCTTGAATTCAGTAAATTTTGGGAAAGTGAGATGACAGCAGCAAGAGAATTGAGTGAATAGTTACCTTGAAAGGTGTGAATGATTAGTGCTTTTATAGTCCATAATCATAGAATGACAACATTCGAGCGTTTGAACCTTTTCTCGAATGATAATGTCCGGGCTGCTGCACTTTTCCCAAATGATTATGTTTGAGCTTTTGAACTTTCTTGAATGATATGCTTCGAGCTTTTGGACATTTTCTCGGATGACAATGTCCGGGCTTTTGGACATTTTCCCGGTTGATGATGTCCGGGATTTTGAGGATTTGGCATCCCCTTTTTGTCTCGAACATTGTTCGAGCTTTTGAGCTATTTCTCGGATGATAATGTCCGTGAAATTGAGGACCTGACATCCTCATTTTGTCTCGAACATTGTTCGAGCTTTTGAGACTACTTCTGGATGCATATCTCCGGGATTTGATACGGTTTTTTTGGTGGTATATCTCTGGGATTTGAAACGGTTTTTTGATGGTATATCTCTAGGATTTGAGGTAGAGTCTGAATGATATAACTTCGGGATGTAAGGCGGTTTATTACTTGTTCATTTCCCTTCATTTACTGCCCCCTTTTTGATGAACGGTGGAGATTGAATACCTTGCGACGTTTCAACTTCCCGGACTCTCTTCAAATAGTGAGCAGAGGTAATTCATTTTCTCACTTCTCATGTTCAAGAGCTCTCTTCTTTCTTGTTCCTTCCTCTACAATAAGGCCGTCACGACAGACAACCCAACTCTCAAGGAGGCGGTCAGCATCTTCTAGAAGTGGAGGACTATCGAAGTTGCCCATCCAGAGGACTTTCTCGCCCCCTTTCTCAGCTCAGCCATCGTATCGGAAGGCTACAGAGGTTCATCGGTGGTTCATCAATTTTACCGGTTCCACCGTAAAACCGTCGATACTGTCGCCGTCGGCCCGTCTTTCGATCTTTGCTCAACCTCTCGCACCTCTCTTCTCCGGCCGATTGCTCGAGGTATATGAGAATGGCTCCTACCTTTCATGCCCCTTCCACTGTTCTTCCTTCGGGTAATTTGTTAGAAACCATGGGTGACGGTGGCATAAGAAAAATGGGGTTTCTTTGGTTGACCTCCGTGGTGTAGTCCGGTAGCTCCATAAGACATGTGGAAGCTCTCCGGGCCATTTACCCTTCGCGTTTCCAAGCCTCTTCTTCAGTCTGTCTTTTAACGTTCGGTCTGATACTTCGACTTGTTCATTACTTTGAGGGTGAGCAACTGAAGTAAAGTGAAGTTTGATTCCGAATTCTTCATCGAAGTCTTGGAATCCTCTGTTCGTCAATTGTGTCCCATTGTCTGCTACGAGTACTTTCGGGAATCCAAACCTGCAAATGATATTCTTCCAAATGAACTTCCGGATGTTGTCAGCCTTTATAGATGTCAATAATTTGGCTTCTATCCATTTTGTAAAGTAGTCTACAACGACCACAGTACTTCAGTCCTCCGGAAGCCATCGGTAGTGCTCCAATTAACTCAATACCCCAGATGGCAAAGGGTATCGGATAATCCGAAGATGGTACATACTCTGAGGGGACACTCTGTATTTGGGCGTGTTCATGGCACTTCTTACATTTGTTGACCAACTTCTTGGCCTCTTCCTTCAGATTCAGTCAGAAATATCATTGCCCGAATATGACCGCAGCTAACGCAACCGACTTGATATGTGACCCGCATGTGCCTTCGTGAACTTTTGTTAGAATGTCTCTGGTTTCTTCTTCCTCGTTACATTTTTACATAGGTGAAGAAAAACCCTTTCGATACAAATTATCGCCTATGATGATGAACTTGCTTGATTTTCTTCTCACTTTGGCTGTCATGACTGGGTCCTCTGGGAGTACTCATTCGGTGAGATATTTCCAATAGAGAGCTCTCTATCCCGAAGTAATGTTGAATATCCAGAGATAGTTAATACAAGGATTCTTTCTTTATTCATCGTAGGAGGCGTACTTTGAGAGCTGATCAGCTTCGGAGTTGAGTGCTCGCGGGATCTTCTCAATGCACAACCTTTCAAACTGTATGGATAATTTCTTGGCAACTTCGGCATATTTCTAGAGACTTGGTTCCTTGACCCCGTACTCCCCGTTTATCTGTTGAACCAGAAGGTTCGAGTCACTACATGTCTTTAGGGATCAAATATATGTCTTCTTTGCTAACTACATTCCGGCGATTAAGGCTTCATATTCGGCGGCGTTATTTGTCACCGGGAAAGTAAACTTAATGGATTTGGTGGCCCTCATCCCTTCAGGGCCTTCGAGGACTAATCTCGCTCCTTATCTATCAGATCTCGAAGCTCTGTCCACATAAAGTGTCCATACGGGATTGTCCTCGAATTCTGAATGTTCGTCTTCGGATCTTTGGGGTAACTCGATAATAAAATCAGCCATAGCATGTACCTTGATCGCTCTTATTGGTTCGTACTTGACTTCGTATTCGCTCAATTCGATACACCATTTTGATAATCTCCCGGAGTGATCCACCCGTTTCAGGAGAATCCGAGGAAATAGGCTTCAACCTTCGGGCCAAGAAGACTAATGCGTACACTACTTTCTGAATCATAGGATAGTTAAATTTGGTACCATGTAATGACTTGCTCACGTAGTAGACCGACCACTACTTTCCTTGGTCGTCTTCCCGTACGAGGACCGAACTTACGGCCTTCTCTCCTACCGCTAGATTTACTATTAGAGGCCTATCCTCAGTTGGTTGCTGAAGGGTAGGCATCACAAAGAGGTAAGCCTTAATTTCCTCCCAGTCCTTCTGATAATCGGGATTCCATTTGAACTTCGCCCGTTCAGCTACGTTTTCTTCCTTAGATCTCATTTCTTTACACCAATTCTTCCGGTTCCGCACTTTCCTTAATCATGAGTTTGAAGAATGAGCGACACTTGTCCCGTACCAAGATATGAAATGACTGAGAGTTGTTATTCTCTCGAGTAGTCTTTGTACATCTTTGACCAAAAAAAGGTGTCTTCGAGTTTAACAAAGCTTTGATTTTTGCCGGATTTGCGTCTATGCCTCGTTCGGATACCATGAATCTGAGGAAATTCCTCGCAGTTATTCCAAAAACACATTTTTCTGGGTTCAACCGAAGTCCGTACTTCCGGATCTGACCGAACACTCATTCGATGTCCCGGATAAGATCATCTTCCTATTTGCTTTTGATGATGATGTCGTCGACATATACTTCGAGAATCCTCTCTATCTGTTCAGATTATACTTTATTCATTAACCTTTGGTAAGTTGCTCTGGCATTTTTTAGCCCGAAGGGCATCCTGATGTAGCAATGTGTGCCGAAGTCGCTTATGAAGAATGTCTTCTCTTCGTCTGCTGGGTTCATCCAGATTTGGTGGTACCCACTGTTGGCATCGAGGAAGCAGAGTCTTGAATATCCGGCTATAGAATCCACGAGCCTATCGACCGGTGGTGTGGGGTACGAATCCGAAGCATCGTTCAAATTTGTAAAATCTATACACAAGCGTAGTTTGTCGCTGTCTTCCAGGGTTGCTACTACGGGATTACTCAACTATTCGGGATAAGACACTTCACGTATGACTCCTGCGACTAGTAACTTCAAGATTTGTTCTTTGATGAAGGCTTTTTGAATGGTGTGTTGTTTCTTTTCTTCTGTTTTATGGGTCTTGCATTCGGGTCGATGTGTAAACTGTGTTGAATTACTTTCGGGTCGATACCGGGCATGTCACTTGGAGAGTAGTCGAATAGATCTTAATTCATTTAAAGGAAGTTTACAGGTTTCGCCTTACTGCTCTCGGGCATATGTTCGGCAATCCTGGTGGTTCGGTCTTCGTCCAAAGTGACTTCTTCAGTCTCAATTTCTTCCTCTGCATCCTCATTTAAACTGCCTAGCCTCGGGCCCTTCTGAGCTAATGTCATGTCGTCCTTCGCCTCCATTTGGCTCACATAAATCGAGGCATCCATTTCGCCGGTTTCGAATGTGATTGTCAGATACTTCATGTCACTTCACTTGTGGAAGGCATCCCCATAGGTTGAAGGGACGTCGATGACCAGCCATTTGACCATCAGTGTTGTATACCGAGATTGCCCTTCGGGCTCGGTCCCTATGAACATAGCTAGGAGCTCGATGCACCCTAGAACTTGCAGATCATCTAGTCCTACTCCGTAAGTTGCGGTCCCGACTGGGTTCAGCTTACTCGACTTCAATTTTAGTTCTCTGTAGGCTTCAGCGAACAACACATCTGCGTTCGAGCCGGCATCACAGAGGACCCTCCTGATATCAATGGTTCCAATCTGGAGAGTGATTATGAGTGGGTCATAATACGGGAATTGTACTTATGTTCCATCCGCACGTTTGATTCGTGAGGCTGGGTCTCCGAAGCTTAGAGAGCTATCTCTCATGCCTTCCTTTTCCTCACATTTGACCCCCAAGGTAGCAGTGATGGTGCTCAGTACTTCGGTAGCTTGGGGTGAAGACTTCCTTCCCTTGTTCTTTCTGTCCGGACTAGCAGCATCTCCTTCGGCCTTCCCCTTCCCTCGGGAAGTTCCCTCGTCCGAAGGCATCTTCAAGTACTCCATCAGGGAACCCTTCTTGATGAGGTGCTCGCTGTACCTCTTCATCTGCAAGCATTGTTCGGTATCGTGTCCAGTGTCCCTGTGGAATTTGACGGGTGTTTTACATGTGTATGAATTAAGCACAATATCAAGTAATAAAACCCATTCATCCTCAAGTGCAAGGTGTGCAATTGTAGTAGGGTGAGTGGGGTCGAACCCAAGAGATTGTAGTGCAATTTATGAAGTTTAGTTGAATGCAATATTTTTGGTGTTTTTTGGATATAGATGACAAGTAATAAGATGGATGATAAACTAAATTAACTAATTCTACTTCTATCACTAATGTAACTAGAACTAGAATGCAATGCAATAAACAATTATGAAAAGTAAATGTTCCTTAGGGTTGATTAGAGTTGTGGTTGCTAGATGGAGTGCTTGGTTGTGATATATGACACGTTAGAGGAGTTGGATAATTAACAAGTTCTAACCTCCTAAGTTAGAACCATCCTCTCCATAGAAGACAAAGTAGAATCTCTTCACTTGCATCAACTATGGAGGCACTAAGTTTAGCCAATTGATGTCTCCTAACACCCTAGATTACCTTCTCAAATAATCCTAGAGTATCTAACCAATCCTCTTTGGTCAATTCAACAAAATGCTCTCTCAAGCATTTCATCAAACACTTGGTGGGCATGGTAGAGTAGTTGGCCTTCTACTCTAACCCTACCTTCTTTAAGTCCAAGAAAATGTTACTAATCATGTATAATCAACAACCAAACAATTCTAAATCATCTAGCAACACAACAACATGCTAAACAACCCTAGGGATGATGAACTAATCAATATTCAACTATTCACGAAATTCACAATAACTATGAACAAAAAGGAAAGTAGAAGTTAAAGAGGAAGGAGGGAGCTAGAAAATTATCTTCAAGTCTTCAATTCTTCATACAAATTCATAAATAAGAAATATGGAGGAGAAGAGAGAGCTCAAGAACCCTAGATGGGTTCAAGAGCTAGTCTAAGAGTGAGGAGGTGTGAAAAGAAGTGAAAAAAACGCAATATAAATGCTCATTTTCGGGAGAAAAGAAGAGTGGACTAATCCTGAAAAGTGCGGTCAGGCGACCGCTTGATCCATGAATTGGTCCGCCTGACCCTCCGCCTGGCCCCCTGTCTCTTACGTTTTGAGGTCAGGCGACCGCCTGACCTAAGGATTTGGTTCGCCTGACTCTCCGCCTGGCTCCAGGATTTTTCGTGGGATTTCTCCAGGTCCGGGGGCCTGACCTAAGGAATTGGGTCGCCTGAGGCAATCCTCGGGCCACTTTCTTCACCATTCCTTGAGCTTTTTGAGATTTTGCAATGTTGTCCTCGGCTTCATTTCTTGGTGCTCTTTTTGTCCGAAAAGGGGGATTTTGCACCATTTTGCATCCAACATGAATTACCTATAAAAACGCTTGCGCCCACACTAAGTACTAGCATAATTATCGACAAAGCATGTGAAATGAGGGAAAATATATATCGATAATGCACAATTATCAGAATTGCAGAACTTGAAAGAATTGTGCTTTGCTTCTTCCGGCATGGCCCTCGGTCAACTGATGTTTCTGCTTCCTTGCCTATGTAGAGCTGCGAGGATGTTGGTCCTGGTGATGTTGAGTGGTGTAAAATTTGTGCTCCTCTCGAAGGTTTTTTATGGCCTCCCCAGCTCCATGAGTGTCTGATGACTGTAGGCTTCAGGTTTTCTCTCCTTAGCTCCCGGTTGTTTTTGTTGTCCTGTTTCCCTTCCCTCTGGGACAACAACTCTTGTGCGATAATGTGCTCCTGCGTGACCGCGTACATCTCCTCGACGTCGGTGATGTTCTTTCGAGGCAGTTCGTACGCCAATCTGGAGTCTGTCAGGTCCAATGCATGGACTGCTTCTTTGTTAAATCTTTCAAAAAATTTCCAAATGCTCTCATTCGATCTTTGTTTGATGTCGAACATCTGGGTGGCCCTCTTGGTCGATCTTTTGAACCCGATGAAGTGGGTGGTGAATTTGGTTGCCAGTTCCCCGAACGAAGTGATGGAGTCCGGGAGAAGGGAATTGTACCACGCCGACGACGAACCCCCCAGTGCTACTTCGAAGCACTTGCAGAGAGCCGTTTTGCTTGCTCCCTTCAACTCTATCGCCCTTTTGTACTTCCGGATGAAGGTGTCTAGATCTCTCATACCATTGTAGATTGTAGACTTCGAGAGTGTGAGGTAAATTGAACATTCGGGCATCTGCCTGTCCCAAATTCGTCGGGCATGGTCCATCTTCCAAAATCGTCTCGTACTTGACCTCCGGTCTGCTCTCGAGTTTCTCTCCACCTATTCCAAACGGTGTAACATCTGCCGGATAACTTCGTCCCAGGAGTCTCTGGTTGTTAACCTCTCCGGCCTTGGTGACCGCTCTCTTCGGTATTCCCTTGGGGACCCGGACCTCTGGCAGCTCTGACGGTCCAGTGAGAGATCCCGTTGTGACGCTTATCGTCCGATCTCTTGACCAGGTGATCTTCGTCGTAACCGTCGCTCACCTCGTGGTCTGTAAGACTGTTCAGACCGCTGGTGTTTGTTGCTCCGTTCTTCCTGGAGCACGATTTGTACAGCCTGGACGAGATCAGGATCCAGGCATCGAATATCGCTCCGGCAGAGGTTGGAGGTTAGCGGTTAGTCGCAAGGAGGTTGCCCCGTGAGTAGTGTCCAAAAAGAACTCTGATAGCTGGGGTCAGCCGTGAGGCCGTCAGTTGAGCCTCCTCCTTCCGGCCTAGACAGGTGGGAACGAGAGTGACCCCCGCACTCCGTTGGTGGAGCCTGATCTTGGGTGCCGCCATCGTTCCTACAGACGGCTCCATTTGGTGGCGGATCTGTGTGGGCAGCCGCCACGGTCCTCCTGTGCTGTCTGGTTCTGACATTGCTGGACGCCATGAGAATTTGTGTAACGTACGACAGACTCAGAATTCGAGAAATAAAAATAGAGGGGGTCTCTCCTTGTATTCAGTGAATATTGGGAAAGTGAGATGACAGTAGCAAAAAAATTGAGTGAATAGTTACCTTGAAATGTGTGAATGATTAGTGCTTTTATAGTCCATAGTCATAAAGTGGCAATATTGTAATATTCTAATATAGAATGACGACGTGTTAAAGGACATGTATCCTTAATATGTTTGGGTATGTATGATTTGCGAATGTCCTCAATATGTTCAGATAAATTCTTATTATGTCTGGTAATGTCCTTGTCTTGTTTGGGTTATGAGTTATTTAAGTTTTTAACGGAGCCCTTATTATAGGCTACTGATTGGCATTTTACTAGACCTTTTTGAGCGTTTTAGGTAATTTAGGTCTGGCGGCCATCATAAGCATATGATAAATTTTGAATGAAAAAAACGACGTAAATGAGTTTTTTAAGTAAGTGTAATAAGTAGCGTTTCTCAAAATTAATATGTGGAAATTAAAGAAAAGAAATACCCCAATAATTCAACTGCAGCAATATTTGACACAATTGATTGGGAAGTTAGTACTTGGAACAGTTGAACATCACAAACTTCGAACAGTGAATTAAAGCGGACAAGTTATACAAAACCTTAACAAGTGAAATTTTCGAACCGATCAAAAAATCGTGGATCGATCATATCAGGCCAATCAAATCATAATTTTTTATTTTATTTTCTTTCTTTCGTTTTTGATAGCTAGCTCAAATCATAGTACTGTACGTTTAATCCTAGAACATTAATTGGCTTTATTTTGTATTTCAGTCCTAAAGTACTGTCTTCTAAATTAAGTAGGTTTTAGTCAAATCTTAAATGGCTCCGAGTCCCTCAAGGGTTCTTTTTCAGCTGCGCCGCCGCTGCATTGGTTTTGCATTGGTTTTGTTGATGGATTCTTGTGATTTCCCGGCGACTGGATCGGGCTCCATGCTTTGCCTCGACGGTGCCCAGCCCTCAAACGGAGTTGGGGGCGAGTTAGATCCCTGGATTTGACTCCCTTCAAATCCTCCGACGAATTGTTTTGTGGTGGTCTTGCGTCGTCGCATCACAGGGCTCGGTGACTAGTGATCTCCACCTCCAAAAGGCGACGCTGCTCTGGCCTGGGTAACCCTCCCTATTGGAGCCAAGCCATACTTGCCGGACCTAGAGGCTCTGTGCCTCTTGGTGGGGATGAATTTGGTCCGATCTCGCAGTATTAGGTTGCTGGTTGGGTCATGCTTTTCTTGTCAACTTGTCGCAACTTGGCCCAGGGTGGCTCACCCGCCTGATTTTTTGTTCCTTCCTTCTGGTGCGATGTGTGTCAATGGTCGTTGCTCTTGGTCGGATGGGTTGATGTTTTTGATATGGACCAGTGGATTGAAGCCTTCTCTAGGACCACTTGTAGGGATAGGTTCCCCATACCAGGGCAAATCTGGTAGCCGTGGATCGATGGAGTTTACCGATGCTCCTGGTGGATGGTAGGGGCTCTTTGGAGGCAGACCAAGAGGATTTGTTGTTTCTGTTTGGGGTTGTCATAGTACCCCAAAAAATGGTATGAGACCGGCAGGGAGGAGCAACAGCTCTCCTTGACTGGAGCAGTGAGGTGTTTGGACCAGAGTGGTTGGGGTTCTAAGTCCACCCCAATCACTTGTACTTCACAACTGATATGGGTTCATCAGTGGATATTGTTATTTTTTAGCTGGTTTTGGATGAGACCAATACTGGTATGGCTCACTGTTTCTATGTCCTTCCCAGGTCTCCTTGTAGGGAATAAGCTCTCATTGGCCCGTTTGGCGGGGTTTTGGTGGAGGAAGTCGGTAGCCTCGAGCTCTCGTGAGTATGTTGCGGAATTACTCATGTTTAAAGCCAATTGACATTTTGGAAGGACTTGTGAAAAACGACTTTACATGATGGTCTTTATCCTTTATTTGTTTGGTACCCCTGTCATTCTGATGATCCTGCTATCTTTTGTTTCATTTTCAGATAGTTTAGTTTGTCTCAGACTATTTTTCACATTAGCCTTTAGCTTTTAGGGATGTAGTTTCAATGCTTACTCTATGTTTAGAGCACGTTTAGTTCTCGAGATTTCATCCATGATTACACTACGTAGAAAACACAAGTTTTACCTCGACCTTTACTAGGCAAGGGCCGCGGTAAAGCTTGGAACGCAGTAAAGGTCGTTGTCAACTCGTTTCCACAGTTTACCGCGGCCCTTTGCGCTGTAAGCCGCGATAATTTTTTTTCCTTTTTTTCCTTCTTTCTTTCTTCTCCCGTTTTTCTTTTATCTCTTCTTCTCCTTCCCTTCCTTCTTTCTTTCTTTCTTTCTTTCTTTCTTCTTCTTCTCCTGTTTTTTTTTTCTCTTTTCCTCCTCTCTTCTTCTTCTTCTAGTTTTCTCCTTCTCTCTTCTTCTTCTTCTTCTCTATTCTTCTTCTTCTTCTTCTTCTTCTTCTTCTTCTTTCTTTTCCCGTTTTTTTCTCTTTTCCTTCTCTCTTGTTGTTCTTCTTCTTCATCTTCTTCTTTTCCTTCTCTCTTGTTCTTATTCTTCTTTCCTTCTTTCTTTCTTTCTTCTTCTCCCGTTTTTTTCTCTTTTCCTTCTCTCTTATTCTTCTTCTCTGTTCTTTCTTCTTCTTCTTCTTCTTCTTCTTCTTCTTCTATCTTTCTCTGTTCTTCTTCTTCTTCTTCGGATGAATTTTTGGGTTTTTCTGGGTTTTTTGAATGAATTCGGATGAATATTCATCCGAATTCATCCACTTTTTTTAAAATTATTTAAAATAATTACTATGGCCTGGGACGCGGAAGGCCGCAGTAATGTTATGGTTTGGGGCACGATAAGGCTTCTACCGCGAGCTATTTTACCGCGGGAGTTACCGCGGTCTCTCCCTCGATAATTACCACGACGCTACTGCGGAGGAGGCCGCGGTAAGCCATGAATGCTCTACATAGTGTTAGTTTCTTTCTTCAGCCCCAGAATGTTCGTCATTATCAAAAAACAAAGTACGGTCATCTAATCCAAATGATCGTCCCAAAATGTTCTAACAGGAAACGGAATATATAATTTTTATCGAGAAACGGTACATAAAGGTCAATATATTTAACGCATAACAGCATTACTTCGATTTTTTTTAATACGCAACTATCGATATCAGCTGGCAGTTTAATTTAATCCATAATAGTTCGAAAGATTAAAATACAAAAGGTGCAAAAGTCATTGAGTTACATAGTGATTTTTAACATATCAACATATTGTTAATTTAACCGGTATATTTGTGATCATAACGATCACACAAATCTAGTTATCATTAATTGATTAATTAATTAAAATTTTCGGAAATATCTGACAAATGTCTTATATATATATATATATATATATATATATATCTTTAACATTGCGTTGCCAATCAATCCAATGTAGTGCGAAAAGGAAACTATTAATAATGGGATCAATGATATGAAGAAATCATACAAGAAACACAGAAGATGTTCTTTGAGCGCTTAAGTTAAACTAAGTCTCATAGATCTCGTCGGTTTCTTAAACGTGAGAAATAGCGAGGGGAGCACGTCTTTGAAGCGGCGTTGATTCGGGATGAGGAATGGTTGTCGTCTCAAAAGCGCGAAGAGTGAATTTACTTGACACACTCAGTTAATTAAGTCCATTTATTCCGCGCCCACTTTTTAAATTTCATAGAATTTTAATTGTATGGGTAACTTATCACAATATTTGTAGTCACACGTATCCTAACCTAACACAGATTAATGGGAGTTAAAGCATAAATAAAATTCCTATCACTTACAACAACTTTTGACGTAACCTAGGTAACCCTATATATATATATATATAATTCATATGCATATGTACAAAAAATTATTCCAAAACTACATTTTATTAATAATTAACCTTTTACAATATATACAAATAGTTTCTGGTTTTTTACTAATAAAAGAAGGAATAATTTATTGAAATGTACCTTAAACTAGTAAAAATTTGTAGCAACCATCTAATAAAACATATAAAAATATATACAGAAATAATTTCTATAAATCATTAGCTTATTTTAAGTTGGATTATTTGTCATTATGAAATCCTATTCTAAGGCGACAACTCAAATTTTGAAAGAAAACGTAAACAACTCGATTTCAAAATCTTGAGTGAAACGTAGTTGATAGGTTTGTGAATAATACCTGTTACATTAGTTCCTCTTCTCTTCCAGATTACGTAAGTAAATAACGGGGTTTTTCCTAGCACAAAGAGCCTCTTGCAATACAAAAGCAAAATTTCTCAAAGGTCAATCCAAGGTAAAAACCACAAAGGTTAGCCATGTTTTGTACGATTATATAATTCATGTTAGCCTTATTTCTATTTCTAGTTTTAAGAAGAACTTATTCCTATATATATATATATATATATATATATATATATATATATATATATATGAACTTTTACATTTGTCCCTTATAATTAAGAAATCCAGTGAAGGATAACTTCGCAATGAAAAAAAAGAGGAGAAGCAAACATAATAATAATAATAATAATAATAATAATAATAATAATAATAATAATCGTTTCCTGTCATTAAATTAACTTAAATATTTTTTTCAACCAAATATTTATTATAATCAGCACAAATGTGAAGAAAAAAAACACCTTCAATTTCTAAGAAAGACAAAGCTGAATTCTAAAACCAAAAATATGATAAAGTGAAAACATGCATGTCATTTTACTACTCATATGTTGTCCTTAGGGCAACAGCTTTGTTTATGAAAACAAAACAATCTTGCATGTCATAACGTATTCATAGCAATGAATACGTTACCATTTGATTAATGGTATACATCAATTTGTTTAAGCAGAACGTGAGACAAGGCAAATAAAAAATGAGTTACGCTATATACGAAGAAAGTATCAAACTATTATGTGACTATTTTTTTTTAATATTGACTTACTTTGTTTATTAGAAACAAGCCATAAAAAAATAGTTGATTTGATATTTATATTCCAAGATATTGGATACAAAATTAAAATCACATACTAATATAGTATTTGGTTGGACTTAAGTTATTGACTTTAACAGATAGTTAAATCAAACTTAATCAAGTTGAAAATGAATTAAGCATTATAATAATCTAATGGATTAAGTTTAATAATTTTTTGGATTAAGTCAGTTTTGTGAGTACAAATTATTTAGAAGGTCAAGGTTAGGATGCGCATTTTCAAAATGCATATCCTAATAAATGCTTCAGTTGTTCTGTTATTTACTTCTATACCATTTTCCTTTTCTCATATTCTAAAACAATTCATATATTTGTGGAAAGAAAAAAATACGAAGAGGAAGATACCCATATGTCATATGTTTTGATGATTTCTACCGACACTACGTGGTTAAAACATTTGGTAGTGCGGCCAAACCGCAATTGGAGCGCAATATATAGCGCGGTTTGGGCCGCACTACACACCGTAATATTTAAGTCCGCTCTAACTGGGCTATCGCGGCCTTAAGCGCAATACGTATTGCGGCCTAATGCGCTTAAGGCCGCATTACGTCATTTTGAAAAATAAAAAAATCTTGATGAATCCGGCTGCCTGTTCATCCGGATTCATCACAAACCCAGAATATTCATCCACACCCAGAAAATTCATCTCAATTGTTGTTCGTTTGTTCCAAAACAAAAGGTAGGGGAACACAAAATTTCTTCATCGGGCTTCCAACTAATATTCGAAAACATAACATAACAAAGCTACAAATAAAGATAATTTGGGCTTGAAATTGTTTGAAATTTCTCCATCTCCTTCGCCGGCAAAGAAACAACAGAAGAGGCGAGCGAACGGCGGCAAAGCCAAGTCAACGGCGGCAGATGCAATGGTGAAGCTATCATTGTTTAGATCTGTAACAAGAACATAAAAAATAGAAATAGGCATGAGTAAAAAGCTGTAAAAACGAAAAATTACACCATCAATGCTTACCTTAAGTGGCGATGGAAGGGAGAGACAGTGCAACCAACGGAACAACAAGATGGTGCGATGGCCGGAGAGAAGGAGAAGAGGGCTTGTTTTTTGGAAGAAGGCAGAAAAGGATTTTTGGAAGAAGGTGGAGTGTTCGGAAGAAGGCAGGAGAGGGATTTTAATGAGCCCATTGCGGCTTATTGTGTATTAAGCCGCAATAATACATGGGCTTGGGCTATCTTAGTGCGGCCAAAATTGCGGCTATGACCGCAATATGCTTAGTGCGGTTATAACCGCAATATAGGCCGCACTAAACCACGTAATGCAGCCATTTGCGCAATAATGGCCGCAATAAAAATAGTATCAACGACGTAGTGATCGACGACGATGTTGTTCGCTAGCGATTAGATGAGGGAGCTTCAGTTTAGGCCAAATCTGCCAGCTGCTGGTTTCTTTCGAGAGAGGTGTGTGAGCAGAGGGCGGTGGTTTGAGTTGAGAGCAAGAGAAGAGATTGGATTTTAAGCACCGACTGCAGAGAAGAGCAGCAAAGAAGGAGATGAAGGATTGATCAGAGTGACATCAATCGTAATATATTTGATATCTTAAGCGCATAGAATGCGCTTATGCGCATTGTAAAGTCACCCTATTTAAAATTCATCATAATTCATCAAGTAAATTTAGTAGTACTATTTTTGAACGCATGATGATTATCCAGTCTTAGGGTAAACACCAAACAAAATATCATCACATATTTGATCAAGTTGGATCTAAGATGTTGGCCCAAGTTTGAGGGGCGCGGATCTAGGAAGGGGGAATTGAGGGCAACTGTCCTGACTCCAGTTACTATAAATATAAGAAGTTTAACCCCATATTTCAAGCTAGTATTTTTCTTTTGAACGACAATTGTTTGAATCTATTTTCTCAAATTATCTTATTTTTAGTTAGGTACTCTCTTTACTCTCATATGAAAATTTTTCTATATCCATCATTGCTAGCTTGAGTTAGTGATTTAAACCAACCAAATGGAATGTTCAATTTCTATACACTATAAATACCTCTAATTTAATTGTTAAAACTTTAATTAAAATCACATTCATCATCCTTTGCTTAATTATTATATATAAAAAAGATGCATATATACTTTTGGTTGGTACAATGAACGGGAAGCCATAAGGTACCACATGGAACCAATTAATAATGTTGGTGGATGGAATCACAAAGTTAATTAAAAATTTATTAGGTTTCTCAGTCATCTTTATCCCTATTATCTCACACATTCCCACGTGGTGAGTCTCTCCTAATTGCTCCCACATACCAAGGCCTTGGCATGTGGGTTTCAGTTTACTACTACTAATAAATTAATTTTAGTTTTTCATGATCACACCTTTTCCTTTACATAGATTAGGGCTTGCCCTTCTTTTCACTATGACTCAATTTAAATATGAAAATGCTAATGGTAGTTACAATTTTTTCTATTAAAAATTTTTTATATGATCACTTTTTGGGATTGAGCAAAAGAGGGGGGTTGCTGTAGGCAGAGATGGTAACTGTGCAGAGGTGTGCGGCGAGGGTGACGGTGCAATGCAAGGGGTGTGCGGTGGGGGAGGTCCTAGCAAGCTAGCTTCTAGCTAGAGCAAATGTTGTTAGGGGATGAGTAAAGAGAAAAGGGAAAAACATTTGGGGGCAAACTTGTATAGATTTGACAACATTGAGGGTCTCTATCGTATAAGACGAGTCAGATTGCAATCTTGTGGATGAGGCAAAACTTGTTATCTACAGTAAAATGAGTACTCTTTTATTTTTTATTGTTTTTGTATATATAATAAAAGAGTAAATTTCGCGGACGGTCCCATTTTAAGTTTTGGTGACCTATTTTCATCCCATTTTAACTATTTCTATCAATCGAATCCTATTTTTTGAATTTGTGACTCATTTCGCTCCCTTCCGTCCATATCTTCCGTTTTCTTGGACGGAAGGTTGTGAAATGTCTGTTTTGCCCTTACTGAGTCTGATTTGGCATATGAGGTGGATAATTGCTTTTATTCCATCATCTTCCCTCTCCTCTGGACCTCCTTCCCTTCTGCCCACTCACCGTTCACACGGACAAAATCGTTTTGGAGCTAGGGTTTCTTTCGAATCGGTCTCCAAATTCATCATCCTCCCACTTCCCTTCCCTCATTCTCCACTAGTCGCAACTATGGCTTCAGCGTCGGCGTCGGCGTCAACTTCAGTGGCAAACCCCTCTACAGCCATTACTGACGGCCCGTGTTGCTTTTGTGGAATCATGTCCCCTCTGAAAGTGGCGTAGACGAAGTCCAACGTCGGTCGAAGGTTTTATGGGTGCTCAAACTTTGAGGTGTGTCTCTGAGTTGTTAGCATGTGTTTGTCCCTCCACCATTGTCAATATCAGAATGGGTCTTATGGTTTTAGTTGTCAATGTTCGGTTGCTGGATTTTATAGGTTCCAGGAGGGTCTTGTGGCTTTTTCATGTTGCGTGATGGCCCAACCCCGAAGCATCTGAAGAAGACTCTGCTCGATGCACATGATGAGAAGGAGGTGTATAAGTATAAGTACTTCAAGATTATCAAGGAGAGAGATCAGCTGCTTTGTGAGTTAACAGACAGGGAACATGATCTGCAAGTAGTGGGTATTGAACTTGTGGAGAAAAGGAAAGCTGTTATCAGACTTGAGGAGCAAGTTGAGATGTCCAAGGGGTTGGTTGGACGGTGGAGGGACCAGAATTTCTGGATTGCTGCCACTGGTGCTGCAATATTGTTCTATCTGTATTGGTGATTGTATGAGTGTAGGGGTGGGTGTGGGTCTAGGTGAGGTCAGATTAGGCATAGTTAAGATAGAACTCTGATGGTGTAGTTTGGACCTGTATGTGGCCTCTTTTGGCACCATTTTGTGGACCTGTAATGTTTGAAGCTGACTACATGTATTGGTACAATGAAGTATTCACCTTTAAGTGCTTATTGACCTGTAATTCCATGCATATAACACATAATAAAAGTCTAAACACAAGCATAACATATGATAAGTCAATCTGTTACACAAATTCCTAACATTATATAACTACTACAATGTAGTAGAATAAACTCCTGATTGGGGTTCAATTCCCTTCCCCTTGCCCCTGCCTCTTCCACCAGATGAGTTATCTTTGCCTCTCTTGTCAGCTCCCCTACCAGTACCAGGAGCTTCATGTACCCTGTTTGCAAGAAATGCATTTGTTGCTGGAACTTGGGGTAGTCCACTTCCCTTAGCTTGTTCTTGAAGGTCAAAAGTTACATGGTTTAGACTTGACATAATAACATAATATGGTAAAGTACACGTATAGTCCCTTAGCTTTAATGCGTGTCCTATTTTGGTCATGTTTTAGGAATTCGTCTCAGATTAATCCTTTTGCTTTAATATTTGTCCCAAACCAGTCCTTCTGTTAGAATTTATGTTAGAATTTCCGTTATCTATGCTATTTTTACGTAATTACCCCTTCTATATTAACCTATTTACATTTTTAATTGAAATCTGACCATTGAACTTTTAAGAAAAGTTCATTTAAACCCAAACTTTAAACACTTCTTCATAAACGCGGGACAAAGGTGAGATTCGTCATCTTCATCGGATTCGTCGTAGAGGATAACCGGGGAGGTGCTGGAGTTAGAGATAGATCCGACCCGTTTACCCTTGTCATTGGCGCCGTCGAGCGAAGTGTTCTAGGAGGAGCACCCTTCCGATTCGTCATCCATGGGTTGATTCGTCATCCATGGGAGTCTTCGTGTTGCTGCGATTTAGAGCTGATGCGAGACAACAAACGGTAGACTACAGTAACGGAAGGAAAACGAAGACGTGACCGTCGATCTTTTTCAATTGAGTCTGCCGAACACTGGGATTTACGGCGGCGATGCGGCGGCCTTCGGCTGCCGGCGAGTTTCTGCGGCGGACTTGGGTCCAACTAGTGGTGCCACGGTTGGAGGTTCCAATGGTGGTGGTTGTTTGTAGCACAAGGGTCAAGAGATGGAAGGAGGTGGAGAGGCCGATGGTCTGGAGAGGGAAGGAGATGGAGATGGATGGTGGTTGGGTTAGTGGTGGAGAATGGAGGAAGAGGAAAGGTTAAAATCAATTTTAAATAAAACATTTCCATAATTGCCCTTAATTAAACAACGGTTTTAGCAGAAAGTGTAACGGAAGGACCTCTTTAGGACAAAACAATAAGCTACGGGATTAATCTAAGACAAATTCCTAAAACATGACCAAAATAGGACACACATCAAAGCTAAGGGACTATACGTGTACTTTACCCTAACATAATACCTTCAATAACTATTACAATCTATATACCTACCGACCTTCAAAAGTTACATGGTTTAGACTTGACATAATAACACAATACCTTTAATAACTATTACAATCTATATACCTACTAAGATGACCTGATGACAAACAAGTTTTCTGATGGGTTATCATGATGAACAGGTGGTGCAGGGTTGACATCCTATTAATGACAGAAAACATAATCTTAGCCAATAATATCAACCTCCAAAAAAGCAAGGTAAGAAAAGTAAGAGGTGGCCTACCATTTTCTGTTTCTTCTTCTTAGATTTTGTAGTCTTATCCTTCCTTACTTGTCGAGGGGCCCTTACCTGTTGAAGGTGTCTGCTTGCATGTCTTCTTATTGTGGCCCGTCTGTTTATAGTTTGAACAGGTAGTAGTCCCACCAACTGGCCTCTTCCTTTTTTTCTCATCAACATCCTCTCCAACCGAGGGTTTCCTCTTAGTTTTGGGCTTACCCCTCTTCACTATCTTCCATTTTGGGGCCTCAACAGGTGGGAAGTTGCTTTCATCCCACATTTCTATGCCATTAACAGGTCTGATCATGTTGGCATAAATCTTCCTATGGTAGTCAACATGGTAACACGCATCAACATAAGCCTCAATATTAGAATTGTTTTAGCTAAGGGCACTGCAAGCATGATTACAAGGTATCCCTGTGAGCTACAATTTCCTATAGCTGCGAGTTTTGGCCTCAATATCAACATCATAAATATCATTGACTGTGGTCACCTGGAACCTACCTGCCCCAGATTCCATAGTGAAGCATCCACTTGCTGCCTTAATCATGTCATTCAATTTCTTGGTAATTTTGGGACAGAGTAGGCCTTTCCAATTCTTTTGAATTTCCTCTTTTTTTGCTATTCTGACCATCAACTTGCATCTAATTACCTCCATCATTGTCAGAATGGGTTTTGCCTTGCACTCATATGCTCATCATTCAGCTTCTTAATTTGCATTCTTGGACCTCCCTTCACCCTCCTAGCTACCAACTTCCATGGACATCCACCACCTTTGCATTGAACAACAAATCTCAGCTTCTCATTCCTTTCAGTCTTCAAGTTGATTTTGTTCTGGACAGAGTAAACCCTAACAGCCTGTCTAAGCACCTTAATAGAACTGAACCTCTGTCTTAGCTTGAACTTGGGGTGGGCCATGTCTTAAATAGGGTTGAAAAGGGGAGCTCTGTTTTGTTCCCCACTAGAGTCCGAATGACAACTCTTTAACTCTTCATCACTATCCTCATACTCTGACTCTGGGTCATTAAAGGTAGCTCTCATAACCCTATTAACACTTCCTGGACCATCATCTTGGGCCTCCTCTCTAATTGGGCCCTTTATCTCAGCTCCACTAGGCCCATCTTCTTGCTTCTTTATGTACCATGAATCATCAATCCTAACTTTAACATTCATTGCCTCATCTTCACCTTCAATATCATTGTCAGATTCAACAAACTCTGTATCACAGCTTCCACTTTCACTGTCAGTTTCATCCCATCAGAATAATCTACATCTTCATCATCTTAGAATCAATTGCTCTGTTCTGCCTCTTAGAAGCCTTATCTTTCTCACCGTCATCCACTCTCTTACATTTTTCTTTGTCCTCACAATGACAGTCATAAACACCATCTGAATCATCATCATCAACTTCAGAAATTTGTTGGTTGTCTTCATCATTTTCTGCCTCTTTTATTGCTTCTATATTTCTCTCACCATCATAACCTTCTAACTCACCATCAGCCCTAACCATAGCATGTATTTGAGATATCACACTTCCAAAGTTAAACACAATATCACCATCTGAACCATCCTCATCACCATAATCCTCTGAGCCACTATCTATATCACTAAGGTGCACAACACCCTCAGTCACCCTTCCCTCATCCTCATCAATTTCACTCACTCTGCCCTCTTCAACCACACCCACAATACCATCTGTCTCCATTACTTTCTCACTGCCTTCCATGTTATTTTTAAGATACCACTCTATTGTGTGTTCTACATATAAATCCAACCATTCCCCCTCATTGGCTGCAGTAAACAATGGTTGTAATCTATCATTGTCACCTAACTCACTAAACATTAACACTTTCAAATTTCCCTCAATTGGCCGACCCTTTGACTTGTAGTAAACACATTTAACATCTTCACCTATATACCCCAAATTCTTCACACAAGCACGTGGTGAAAAGTATTCAACAACACCTTTGTAATTTTTATATACCCTCAACGTACCATTGACATACTCCAGTGAAGGCTCTCTGACAAACCTCCCACCATGTAATAAACTGTAGACGTAAGTATCAGCCATCTTCGTGAGCCTTGAATACCTTCAAACTTCGCGTACTGACTCGGAACAACGAATTCACCTTCGATTATCGGTCGAAACAGCGGGAATCGGGGTAAGGGTTTGAATTTCGAGTACAAAAACCTGGTAACTGGTGTTAGGGTTCACGAATCTGGTCGCCGGTGAGTTTGAGTGATTCTCGGGTGAGGAGGAGGGAAAGAAGGAATTGCTGAGGAAGAAGCCATCTCGGAGGAAACATCCACCTCATATGCCATATCAGACTCAGTAAGGGCAAAACAAACATTTCACAACCTTCCGTCCAAGAAAACAAAAGATATGGACGAAAGGGAGCGAAATGGGTCACGAATTCAAAAAATAGGATTCGATTGATGCAAATAGTAAAAATGTGATGAAAATAGGTCACCAAAACTTAAAATGGGACCGTCCGCGAAATTTACCCTATAATAAATAGAGTAACTATACAGTGTGTACTACTTAATCTATGTTAAAGTGTGCACCCATAAAGATCAGAAGTGATGAGTTTTACAATTTGGTAATTTATCCTTATGAGTACATTCTTTAGCACACTTTAAGGGTGCACTCTTTTTTTTTTATAAGGAGGGTGCACTCTTTATCCTAAACCTAATAAATAATACTAATAAACATCCGCTAGCTGTTGAAACGAAAAGCAATTTTTCAAAGATAAAATTGCAATCAACCTTAAACTTCAACTTTTTTCATTATTTTATTGCAATAATTAGTTTTAATGCCTTTTCCCCGTGATTTCATTCGACATGTATGATTAGTACTCCACTTCCCACAATGAAGAGTAAAGTTTACTACCAAACATAAAACCTAATAAGGTTTTACTTTTCGCTCTCCGCAGCCAAGTATAGATTGCAACATTTAATAATGATTTGATAAGGTTGTAATATCAAGTAATAAATGAAATAAATGAAAAAATAAATAATGATTAATTGTAAGTGAAAAAAAATTGATTTAAAACTTTTTGCATGTAACCTAATAATTTTAAAACTCGAGAGACCGATGGGAGAAGGTAAGAAATAAAAGTGAATTGAGAGAGTCAATATTTTCAACAATTGGAAGAAAAAAGTAAAACAATAACAAATTATAATGTGGTTATACAATATTTCTATTGGATGGAAACTATTCATCTATAATAAATTTCTGTTATTTTATATAATTATAAATAATATAATTATAATAATTATAATTACACAACATATATTCAGAAATAAGTCGGCCTTCTATACTAAAAGAGGAAGATATGACAAAATCATAAATATGAGCAGCAAATGTGAGGGGCTTATCTAGAAACAAAAATAGCTGCAAATAAATAAAGTAATACTATTTCACTGATAAAATATTATAGGGTCAATACGTAAAAAAAAGGTAAAACCCAAATCAGGCAAATAGTCTTTCAACAAAATAACTCTTGGACAAAACAAAAAGGAAACAAAGAATGATAATATGATGGCTGAAGGGAGGGAAGACATCAAAGAAAATAGAACAAACGAGAAAGAAGAACTTTAGTGTTGTCTAATTTGCAAAAGAGAACAAAATAGAAGCCTCTCTTTCAACGAATAAAACCAAACAATTTATTTTTGTTTTCTTTAAGAATGGAATGAGTAACATGTTTAAATAGCTTCTCCTCACGAAAAAATGATTATTCTTATCTATAACACTTTGCTCATAATCATTAAAAGTGATTGAAATAAAAATGAAATATAAAAAAATACTAAATAAAGTGGAGTACGCAAAATTATGTTCATAGATCTTTTTAATTATTTATAAGTCTGTGAAGAAAATTAATTGTGATGAAAATAAAATAAAAACAGCAAAAGAAAGATAAGCAAAGTAATTATCGAAAATTTTAAATAAAAAAAGAAGGAAAATCCAACTTGCAGAAAACCCACTTTGCAGTTTTAATTTCATGTTTCATCCGGCTCAAGAGAATTAAACCAAATGAATAAATTAAGTACAAAGGTTAGCCCAAAAAAAAGGAGAAGGTCGTCATGTTTTTGTTTTTTACTTTTAGATGATTGGGCCATGTGGCACAATAGGAGTACTTTTTTATTCTTACTCCATTAATTGATCCATTAGTTTTGGCTGCAGGTTCACAGTATTTAATTTATAATTTTATTTAGGAATATCTAGACATGTAAAGTTAAATAATTTACATACGTATCATAATTTGAAATACAAAGTTTCTAGATAGATTTTTTTAACTTTTTTTACTATTTATCTTTATAAAAATTCGAGTCAAACATTAAATCTTGAAACACCAAAAATAAATGGATCAATTAATGGACCAAAAATAAATACTATTTGGATATTTTTCCAAGATTGCAAAATTAAGTTTAAGGTTCAAAGATTATTTTGAATGGGTTTATTAATTATATCAAGTTGATCAAGAAGATATGAGATGAAATGAAAAAGGTTTTGGTGGAGTTTACTTTACATGCTAGTTTATTATTGGACGCTAGCTGATTCAAATGGATATATATTTTCGAGTAGTGAACCAAGTCGGGTTGTTGGACTAGGTCTAGCTAGGTTATTTGAAAGATTGATGAAGATCAACTCATTCTTAATTTGCTTGTGAGCTTCACTTGATCAACTCTACACTCAAAGTTCAAGCAGCTCAACGGTACTGATCTCGTACGTGCTGGAAGTCATCATATTGTGGGAAAAGATCGATCGAAAACCCTATTATTTTCAAAAGTGGTAATTCTGGTGGTGCGTGCGTGCGTGAGAAAGGTGTGTTTTTGAAAAGGTTTTTAGCTAGTGATCATCCCGTCAGGTTGAATGTTTCAGATAAAAGTTGTTCTGTCTGTGTTAGGTTTCTGGTAATTAGCTGCATGCTTTGGGTTAAACCATAGTTAGTAGTTAGGTTTCAAACGATCAAGCTTTTGAAAAATTATATATTAGGTTTCTGGTGAGTATTATTGTGTAAAGCTATATGTGTAACAGTGTAAGCTTTATTATATAGTTAATTACCTAGCCAGCCTCAAAGAACATAATTAATGGTGGTGGAGATATATTCTTTTGTTGAAATTAAAGCTTTTTTATATTTTGGAGAATGATGAATGAGAACTCTCAATTTGAAGTGGACCTAACCTCTATGATCTTTTGTTTTGATGTCATTTTACTTTTATTACTTCTTTTTTACTCAACGTATAGCACAGTTTCTAAAGCAAAACTAATTTTGTTAACCTCTTCAGCTTTTGGTTGCTTTACGTTTTGCAAAAGATATATAGAATCATCCAATTCAATTCCTCTTCGTTACGTACATGGGACTAGCAATATGGCAGTGGGTCCAAGTCTCTTATACGGATCCAATATTCACGGGTTTTTTTACCTCCATAGTCTGCGGGTTTTTTTATATCGGCGGGTTTTGAGATAGGTGGTGGGTCAGATGGTGGTTGAGATAGGTGAGTTCAAAAGTTTAAGGTAGATTAGAGGGTTTGTTTGTAGAATTTTAAAATTTGAGGGTGTAAATGGTGTAATAAGAAAAATTCAGTTTATGTTCGTTATTGTACCATTTCTGTGAAAGGGTAAAATAGTAAAATAATCGTAAAAAGGACCATAGATGAAGAAAAAACTTGAAAGCATGACTTTATTAGTACAAAAAGTTAAAACAAGACCCTAGTGGTACAATAATTAAAGTTACAGGATCATGGGTGCACTTTACCCAGCAATTAAAGTTGGTCGAAGTCTCCGCAGATGATGCCAGGGCGGATCCATGATTTTTTTAAAAGGGGGTCCATTTATATCTTTCAATGTTTATTACTTTTTTCGTCCCAAAACTTTTGCACCGATTTGACTTGGAATGGGGGATAAGTGACCAAATTTTGGCTTTTGACTTTCATGTTTTACCATTTTTTATGTTCTATGATGTTTTCACGGACATAAATCGATTAAAAAATATATCAAAATCAACTATAAATTCGAATCGTGCAAGGAAAAAAGATCAAACAATTAGTAAATTGAAGAAGAAAAACATATTTGGAAAATAAATATATCAATATTGACTATATTTGTGTATTTTTGAGACATCACTTAGTGTTCTAAATTTTTTTTAACAAATGAAATATAAAATATAGAAATAATATCACAAAATATAGCAGATCCAATACAATTTTTAAAAAATTTTATCTATAAATTATATACAACATATACATACAATTGAGAAAATTTGGGGTCCATGAACCGCCCCTTTGTTACATGTAGGTCTGCCACTGGATGGTGCTCATCCCTCCACCATCCATAGGTTTTTTTACCTCTACGGTTTGTCCTATTTAGGTCATATTTTAAGAATTCGTCATGTTGGAGTCCCTTATTTTTTATTTTACCCAATCCATCTAGATTCTCCCTCTCCTCCACACACTTAACCTTCAAACCCGCTTGTTTCAAGCCCTTCACCGGGCTCAACGACGGTCTTCATCTTCTGGCCGGAAGAAAAACTCGGTGGTAAACCGAGCTCGTTGTTGGATGCTTCGAGAAGATAGACCAGATGGGTTTGTGAGGCTTAGATGCGAATGACGGTTGTGGTCGGGTGCGGCAGTCTTGGTGCGTGCATTCGATGAGATCGACGACAGCTATG
Source organism: Stellera chamaejasme (assembly GCA_024586325.1). Taxonomy (NCBI): domain Eukaryota; kingdom Viridiplantae; phylum Streptophyta; class Magnoliopsida; order Malvales; family Thymelaeaceae; genus Stellera; species Stellera chamaejasme. Next base: position 1,054,984 of record CM044982.1, on the reverse strand, counting down.
ATGGTGCTGGGGATGAGGGAATCGGGAGGGGTAAGAGCTTGGTGTGTTGGATGATGTCTGATGATGAGGGGGAGTAATGAAAGAAAAAAGGTTTTAGGGATTTGTATATCCATTCACAAAAAGTTTAATGACCATACTTTTATAAAATGTGTAATTAGATTTTAGTTGTGGGGGTATTTGAGTAAAAGCATAAAGAAAACAGAAATGATAACAATCAAATTAATAGGACTACGGATGCACCGAAAATCAAAGATAAGGGACCTTGGTAGGACGAATTCTTAAAATATGACATAAATAGGACAAACATCAAAGATAATGGACTAACCGTGAACTTTACCATAATTTTCCTTCACCTTCACCATCCGCGTTATTTACACATCCGCGGGGCATCCGCGGATACCTTAACATCAACATCAATTTTGCTTAAACATAATTAGAGATGTAACATAATAACATCCAAATATAATTTGATAAAACTCCTAAGTCTAACTACAAAGCTAATAGCACTATAGAAATAAAATTAACTACATAACATAATTGCACTAACACTAATTCAAATTTTGTTGATTACATTCAAAATGTAACATCAATTTCACATACGATTTCTTTGTTCTATCCGCCCTAAGACATAAAAAAACAATCAAACTTGCAAATTCAATTTTATGAGAGTAAATTAAAAGCGGAAATATATAATTGAAGTACCGAACTAATAATCATATGTGCTAGAGTTTGGAGAATAATATTTGGTAATGGGTTAGAGCTATTGGGTTGGGTGTAAGTTATTAATGTGGAGTATAATTTATTTGCGGGTTGTGTAGATCCGTGAATTCGCGGATGGCGGAGTTCCATCTTGCGAGGGTTAAATCCACCTTCATCTCCACGAACACTTCCATAAATTCGTGAACTTTGCGACATGTGATACGAGTTTCGACGGATTACGGTTTACTTCAAGCACCGCCATTTCTAATTATATTAAAGCAATATGGAATTATATATATATCCATTTTAATGAGAAAATAAAGCAAACATAGAACTATTATAATAAATTTCTCAAAGAATTTTTTTTAGTTTTTAATTTTTATTTTGGATGGAGCTCAATGAATTCCTAATTCCCTTTTTTTTTCTTCCCATGTCTACATTTTAAGTATATTATCCAGAATTCATCCAACCCGCTAACCGAAGGCCCCAACGCCACATTCGAGTCTTCGACGCATTGTTAGCTTGGTTTAATGGCATCTTCCGACGTGAAACAAACGCTAGGCAGTCTGAACAAGGAATCTTTCGTGACACTGCTGACCAAGCTGATCGGCGAATCGAAGTTTGTCCAGAACAACCCACCGGAGTTGATTCCGGAGGAGGACCGCGTGGTGAAACATGTCCTGGATTGCCTCCTACCCTACAGCACCTCCACCGGCGGCGGCCCTCTCGTCGTCAACCATGTCACCTACTTCCCCAACAGGGGCAACATCATCGTCGAATATCCCGGGACTCAGCCTGGAAAGATCTTGTCCTTTGTCGGGATGCACATGGATGTTGTAACTGCCAACCCTAATGATTGGGTACGCTTTCTGTTTTCATTTTGTTAGATTTCGGATTTCGTATGTTTCAGAACGATGTTATGTTATTTTCGGTGTAGCTAGGATTCTCTGGCATTTTATTTTGGGTTTTAGGTTTGGTGCTTATAGAGCTTTGCTTGAAATGATTTTCTGAAGTGCAATGTCGCATGTTTAGTCTGATTGATCTCAATATCTTTCCGAGTTGCTGTCTCTTTCAATTTGACTGTTTGACGAAAGCTTTCTCTGTGTATGTATCTCTATTTGCTATAGGTTTGCGTTGGTTTTTTATGCGTATATATTAATTGGTAACGTATGGTCATCCATCGGGAATAACATTAATTGCAGGAGTTTGATCCTTTCTCATTAAGTATAGAAGGGGATAAACTCCGTGGTCGTGGGACAACTGATTGTTTGGGCCACGTTGCGCTTGTGACTGAGTTAATGAGAAGACTTGGTGAAACAAAGCCGAAATTGAAGTCTACAGTGGTTGCTGTTTTTATAGCCAATGAAGAGAACTCTTCAGTGGCAGGAGTAGGTGTTGATGCACTGGTGAAAGATGGCCTGCTTAATAAGTTGAAGGATGGGCCTCTGTAAGTATTTTCTCCGTTTCAATCTTTCTTTCTACACCATTCTTATAGTTAATTTTGAGGTTGGTTCAAATAACATTTATGCAATTTCACATACAGCTATTGGATTGACACAGCTGATAAACAACCTTGCATTGGCACTGGTGGTATGATCCCCTGGAGACTTCATGTCACAGGAAAGCTTTTTCACAGTGGTTTGCCACACAAGGTATCTACATACATACCATAATGTACTTTTGTCCAGTCAAAGACTCAAATTGTGGTTGAATGAGTTTCTTAGTGCAATTAGTAAAGTGGTAATGGACTAGTGGTAACTCTCCTTAAGTTTTATTACCTAGGAGATTGGAGACCTAAACTAAGCCAGGTGTAAAAACGATGAGGAGCACTAGGTGTCAATTTTCAGTTATGATAGTATTAAAGGAAGATGGGAATTTACTTTGACGAAACCCATAACTTGAGGCTTTTAAAGGATCTAGGAGAACTATACAGTTAGGAAGTATACTAAAGGGATTGAGTGCGGGAAGTTAGAAATTGCTCAAAAAGATGAAATCAGGGAATGCAGTAGAACTGAATGGCATCCCAATAGAAGTTTAAAAACCTTTTGGGGAAAAATGGACGTATTTGTTAACTAAGCTCCTCAATATTATCCGTCAAAAGGATTCGGATAAACGGAGGAAGAGCATTATCATCCTAGTTTATAAGAATAAAGATCTCTGCTCAAACTACAAGGTTTCAAACTGATTAGTCATACCATGAAGTTATGGGAGAGGGTGATTGAATATAGATTGAGGTGTGATTTAAAGGTTATAAAGAACTAGTTTGGTTTTAAGCTTAGGGGATATACCACGGAGGTCATCCACCCTCAAAGGAGATTATTTGAAAGGCTTAGAGAACACTTTAAAGATCTTCACATAGTATTCATTGATCTGGAGAAGACATATCATAGATAGTCCCAATAGAAGTTTTATGGTGGGTGCTAGAGATGAAGCAAGTTTTAGTTAGGTATGCCAATGCCACTAAAGACATGCATGATGGAATTGCTTCCTATGTCAGGATTGCAGGGGGCTATGTAAGAGAGTTCACAATTACCATAGGTATGTACCAAGGTTCGGCTCTAAGCTCTTACAACTTTACCTTGGTAATGGATAACTAATTAAAACGTTCCAAGAGGAAATTTCTTGGTGCATGCTTTTTGCAAATGACATTGTTTTGGTGGATGAAACCAAAGATGGTGTAAAATGTAAGTTAGAGCAATGGAGAAGTCTTAGATACTAAATGCTTTAGGAATGGGTAGAGCCATAGATAGAGCTAACATAGTACATGAAGTGTAGGTTTAGCTTGTGTAGAAATAGAGAAGAAAGTAGAAATGCGCTGAAGGATCAAGATCTGGTTCAATGTAACTCTGATCTGGTTTAATGTAACTCTTTTAAGTACTTAGGCTCTATTGTCCATAAGGAAAGAAATGTTGAAGAAGATGTTAGCCATCGAATCAAGACAAAGTGGAGCATTGTCATTAGAGTATTACTATTAAATAAGAAGTTTCCATTATGCTAACAGGGAAATTTGATGAGACAACTATTCGACTAACCATGTTATATGGTATGAAGTGTTGGGCAGTGATAAAGTAACACATGACCAAGATAAATGTTGTGGAGAAGTGAATGCTTCGATTGATGAACACACCTGAAGAGAGAGAATAAGAAACTAAGATATTGGAGCTTGGTAGGAATAGCACCAATTAAGGTCAAAATTACAGAGAGATGACTTGGATGGTTTGGTCATTAAAAAAAAAAGACCTTAGGTGCCAGTGCGCAGATGTGATATGCTAGATTTACGTAAGGTTAAACTTGGTAAGGGTAGACCTAAACTTACGTTGGCAACCCTAGTTCAGAGTTCAGACAGACTTCTCTTCTGGGGCTACTAGAGGAGCTTGTTACTGGTAGAGTGGAGTGGAGTCATAAAATTCATGTAGCTGACTTCAGATAGTTAGGATTAAGGCTTAGTTGTTTTTATTTCTGTTTTATTATGCAGTAGCCCTGTTTCTCAGCACTGTGAATTAGAATGCAGACCAAAATCGACAGAATATTTCTGTTTTATTATGCAGTAGCCCTGTTTCTCAGCACTGTGAATTAGAATGCAGACCAAAATCGACAGAATATTATGCCAAAAGGGAAAACAGAGACGAAACAAAACAAAAAGAAAAAACTGTTTCTTTCTTCTATTAGTTGGATGAATGTTCTTAGCTGTTCTGTGACATCATATCCATCTTTTTGGCTTTAATGAATGCACCATACATAAACCAGGTCTCTGTACCCTTGCTGTTACTTTTAAATTGTGTATTATATAGTTGAAAATTTTGCACAGAAATGTTAGATCATGGTTTTTTGGTGCACCCGGTTAAAAAAAAAGTTTTGCCATTACAGAACCATACTTCTGTTATTGCATTTTGAAAGAGCTGAGTATCAATGTATTTATGTCTTGGTATATGAGAAACCTATTCACACCATATTATGTTTATTAGCTGTTCACTCTTTCTTTTATCTGCTCTACATTGTTTGTTGAATCTGAGTATTGATTCTGCAGGCTATTAATCCATTGGAGTTAGGAATGGATGCTCTGAAAGATATCCAGACACGATTCTATAATGACTTCCCACCCCATCCAAAGGAGCAAGTCTATGGATTCGCAACCCCATCTACCATGAAGCCGACACAATGGAGTTGTATGTTTGTGCTCAATCAGCTGTTTACTTTAGGCTGTGTTCTTTTAGGGTGAAAATTTAGAAGAAATTTTTTTAAATTTTTGAAATATAGAGTGAAAGTTTGTGAGAGTAAAAGTTGAAGGGAAGAACATAGGCTTAATGATATTTGATTTAATAGTATGTTTCTCTTATTTTATATCTTTCTATGGTGCAGATCCTGGAGGTGGAATTAATCAAATTCCTGGTGAATGTACAATAGCAGGAGATGTAAGGCTGACACCTTTCTATGAGTAAGTAGTCTGCTAATAAACTATTGTTGATGTTTTAGTAACTGCTAGGGTGCTATCTCTATCAGGCTTTCATTAAGCTAAGTAACCCAGTATTGGCCTCTTTGTTCTCATGATTGTCTACAATCAATTGCAGTGTGAAAGGAGTGATGACCAAGCTGCAAGAATATGTCGATGACATAAATGAAAATTTATTGAAACTCCCAGCACGTGGTCCAGTTTCAAAGTATACCTTACCTGATGAAAATATTAGAGGAAGGTGTGCTCTATTTTATCTCCATGCAGGTTCTAGCATTAGTGATATTTGACTATGCATCCAAAAAAATGTACTATTGTTTTTGTGATTCATTCATGTTGCTTGCTGAAATTTTTAAAATTGCTCAACAGCCTCACATTGACTTTTGATGAGGAGAATTCTGGAGTTGCTTGTAATCTGGAGTCACGTGGCTTTCATGTATTGTGCAAAGCAACTGAAGAAGTTGTTGGTCATGTAAAGCCATACTCGATTACTGGGACCTTGCCACTCATTCGGGAGCTGCAGGCAAGTCATGGCTTGATAATTGGAGTAAATATTTTATTTGAATGAAATGATATTAGTTTTTTGAAATACAGTTATTATTATTATTATTATTATTATTATTATTATTATTATATCTCTGCTAACTCTTTACACTCTCGCATCGCAGAATGAAGGTTTTGATGTTCAAACTGCAGGCTATGGTATGATATTGTTTCTAGTGACTATTCTGATTTTAATTTCAGTTGCTTCCTCACTCTCTAATGCCAAGGCAAAAAGAACTTCTGTACTTTTTGATTTATTTTATTTTATTTTAAAGTTGGTATCAGGTGGCTTGGAGTGTTATGTTTGGGGAAGTTGGAAAATCTTGCTCATGGCTAAACCCTTAGACGTACACAGAAAAATACATATTATATTGAAGTCTCCTATTATCTCGACCTTTTAAGTATGCATTACTTTTAGAACAACCTAATATACAAATGCATTACTACAACTATTACTAAGGTACTCTCCTCTTGTTACCTGTTACTCGTATTATTGAAAAAATGTATAAAGAATTTTTCATTTTGTCTTTACTGTTCGTCGATTCATGTTTAGGGTATACTTGTTTTATGGAAATTGCTTCTACAAGAACCTGTCTGAAACAATTTGTTTACTTTAAAAGCTACCTAAATTGGCATCCTCTTGGAATCATGGATTATATCTTGTATTCTGATAAATGTTATATGTAAATTGTGCTAGGTTTAATGGCCACATATCATGCCAAAAACGAGTACTGCCTTCTTCCAGACATGTGCCAAGGGTACCAGGTTTTTACCAGCATCATTTCTCAACTGGAAGATTAGTCTGGTAAACTTCCGAGGATTATACCTCTGTCGAATACGATTAATTCTGTTTACTCTGATATGGTTAAGAAAATATTGATTCTTTGTTTGTGGAAAATATCCATAGTGATTTTAACTGTCCATCAAAGTTTCTCGTTAACTTGCAATTACTGTGCAACTTAGTTTTGTAATTCCTCATTGCAGATATTCTGGAATGTCAACACAAAATTTGAATCCAAATAACTTCTACAACGGTTACCGGACTCAACTTAATGAGCTAGCTGTTTTCCTTGCCATATACAAGCCGACACTCTACCTGTACATTATTTCATTTGCACATTGTTCCTATGTCAAACTATGACTCTGCCTCCGCCTTCCTGCTTGCATAACCGGCTCTGCTACTTGATATACAAACTTTTTCGATATAGAACACACATACAGAAGACACTATACTAGCTAGCTATATGTTTGCTTTGTTTTCCCTGGCTTCTTTCTTAATCTGCAGCACTCTCTGACGCAGTCTTCTGCGATGATCATGGATTTTCCAGAGGCCATGCCCCAATATCACAGTGGAGTATATGCCATGAGTTATAATTGGAGAAAGAATGTTACCCGTCTGCCATTTTGGAAGAAAGACGTTGAAGAATCAGCAATCGGTTTTATATTCTGGTGTTTGACAGATCAAAGGTGAGGGTCGAGGCAGAAGGATATTACCTGGATCCATTCGAAACCTAGGTAGAGTGCCAAGAGCCCTTCCAATAGGGGAGAGTAGATTTTTCTCATCTGCCTTCTCTCGTACCAGGCTGCACAACATTTCCATGAGAATAAGATGCGAGGATGTCTCCTGAAAATGTTTATGATTGGGAGAACATGATGGAGGAGGAAGATGAGATTACCTGCAAAAAGCTTCTTCAAGTCATCACGTTTAGAGCGTGATGGGAGAACCGGCACAACGACATAAGTAGGATCTGAGAAAGAACAAAAGCATGTCAAGATTCTCAAATGACAGAAACCTCTGCATTTAGATTGATAAGTATTGACTCTACTACCTTTGGGAGATGCAGCAACATAGTAAAGGGAGCCGGTAAGCACAGCTGTAATGACAGCAGCAAATGCCTGAGCGAATGGAACGAAGGGCGGAAGAACACCAGCCTGCAATTCACAAGACCATCAACCAGTTAGCTACTTAATTTTTTTGGTGGCTACAAGGCAAACGGATAAGTCTTTGATTTCGGCAATACCAGAGATGCCATTCCTCGAGCACCGGACACTATATCCGTGCCCCTTACGAAAATATCAGCAAGTGCGCCCTATACACCCACAAGAAAAATCGAAATGTTACCTAAGAACACTTGATTGCGCCTCAAGAAAATCAAATGATCAAAGAAGGGGCTGATACCTGCACCGCGGCGCGGTAAAAAAGTTCCTCTCCGATAGAGCTGGCGGCGATGATGAGAATAAACTGCAGAAAATAGAAGCTTAGGAGGCATAAACTCAACCAACCCCCGGTATTTACAACGAAAACCATTGATGATGATGTTGCTGACTTACTTGCCAAGGTGACATTCCATAGAAGAAGCTCCTCAGCTCCTCGTCCTCCACATCTCTAATGGCACGAGCATGCGGTGACAACTTCACTACTTCATCCTACAAGTCCAATGGGCAAAGTCTCACTCAGCTAAATATTCAAGTCTTAAAAGGTCAAAAAACGAAAGATGGGGGTGAATTCTTACATCTAGAATAAAAAGAAGGGCCATGATTGGTGGAGCTGCATATCCAAGTCCTTCAAGAAGCGCATCTAAACAAGGATTAAAACCTCCCATCCAATCAGTTCCGGTGATGGAACAAATAAACTTCCCAGTCACAGCCATCCCTCCATAAATTCCTGCGCCAAAACAAACCAATTTCAATTTCAAACCATGAAACTAAGAGCCCATTTGGTTGACCATTTGATATGTTTGAAATAACTTAGCGGCAAATGTATTAAACTCCCGTTTGAATTGCAAATGTTTCTTCTTCTTCTTCTTCAAACAAAGTAAGTTATGAATTGACTCACCGATTCCATAGCTGAGTCGTACGACCGCGCCAATCTTGTCCCAAACAGGAAAATCCTCCCCGAAGCCACGGTCCAGTGAGGTCACTTCCATGGCACCTCCAGTGTACCCTCCTCCGCCTGTCTCCTCCATCCTCTGCTCGCCGGTCCTCCCCGCCGACACCTTCGTACACCGCAACACCTTCTCCCCATCCTTCCTCCGCAGCGCCGGAAGCTCGCAGGCCCACCTAAGAATGCTTGAAGAGGAGGAACGACATAACGACGTGGTAGCAGGCTTTAACGACAGTAACGGAATCTCCATTAACGGCGGCCGATTGTCCCCGGTGCGGCCTTCTTCCGTGTCGTCGTCGTTGACATGGGTTGTTCCTGGTTTAGAGAGAGAGAGAGAGAACCAACCTGTGTGCTTCGGAGAAATATATAAAATAGTTTGTGATCAGGAACGAGAAGCTGTGGACGGTCCGATGCGATCCAACGGCCAGGGGAGCCTCACGTGGGACCCGTACTGTGAGTATTATACTTCGGGATCGTTTTAATAAAGGGATATCCTGCATACCAATAGGAGGATAACACGTGGAGATAACGCTGGCGTATATGGGTTGGGTTTAGAGATTTGCGATTTTGTTAAACCAACGGTCGTCAATTACCTCAACTCTGTTTTCCAACTTCAATTCATCTATGAAGTTGTCACTGCCGAGTATTATTAAGATGGACTCCTTTATCAAAAAAGAAAAAGAAAGATGAACTCACTCGCTATTAAAGCATCTCCAATAATTTCTCCATTTTTTTGATATGTTCATTTTTTTTGAGATTTTTTAGTATTTTTTTTATCCAACAATTTTTCCATTTCATTCTCTAAAATGGGAAATGAGACAAAAATATGGGGAATTTTTTCCAAATTTGGAGCATTCTCCAATTTTTTTAGAACCTCCTCAAATCTACTTTTTTTAAACCTCATCTCTCATATATTTTGGTTACTTATGATTAGTTTAAACATATCTTATCTCTCATCTATCTTCTCTCTCCAAATAATTCATTAATTATTATTCAAATATGCAAACTATTTTATTCTTGTAATAAACACAAGATTCTCAAAAATGGAAAAACTGTTGGAGTTTGAGCAATTTTTTTCTTACATAACATAGCTTTTGCTCCCCCATTTTGGAGAAACTTTTGGGATAGCTGTTGGAGATGCTCTTACTCTTTCATCTTCGAAAAATTGATTCATTTTTTTTTTGTTATTTTCAAAGCATTAATTTATAATTTATTTTCATGAATGTTTTACATACAGAGTTGAATAATTTGCATGTTGGTAACCTAGTCCGAAATGGATCCAAGTATCAACGTCTTGAGAATTTTGAGTCCCACCTGAAAGTGGAGAACAAATGAGAATTCATGAGCAAAAAGAGGATAAGAAGTGTAGCTTAGAGCGTACATTCTTTAGAGAGACACCGCTCTTTATATAGAGTGATATTGAGCCCGTTAGCGGGGCTTGATTAACAAGATTACAAGTGGAGCGCGCCGATTGTTTCCATTACGTGTATGAGAGCCATTAAGAGTTAACCCTGGAGGGTGGCTCCTTTAGGTGGCAGGGTCGACCCTTGTGGGTTTGATTCGAAACTGCGGGTCGAATAGTAATTGGTCGGGTGTGGTTCGGTAGTTTTTCAGACCTATATATTACCACTTGTATATCATAATTTAAAATATAAATTTTCTCTATATGTTTTTTGAAAATTTATTCATTATTAATCTTAAAATAGTTTAAGTCAATCACTGTTACACACAACATAAAAGTAAAGTATATTAACTTTTCCGTGATGGATGGAGTACTTAACGGAAGAATGCACATATTATCCTTCTTTTCAATTATGGAAGTTTTAATATTGATAAATAGTGGCACAACCAATAGGATTGTGTCACATCATCCATTTTATTTATTCAACTTTATTTTTTTTTCTTTTAAAGTGTATTTTTTTATACAATTTATAAGGAAAAAGTTGGTGATTTTGAAAACATTCTTAGAAATGCACAACCAATAGGGTTGTACCACATCATTCATTTTATTTCTTTATATCTTTTTTTTTTTGCTTTTAAAGTCTGTTCATTATACATTGATACATTATATTATATATTTATACATTTATGAGTGATTTGATACTATTCATAGTTGAGTGTGGTGGTTGTATCTACAATTTTTGCTCCAAACTTTTAATCCAATTATAATTATAAGATTATACATATTCATTATCGCCTTTGTGTGTTGGTGCTTGCTCATGGAAAAAATGCAATATTTCTTTGAATATTTATTCTACAATCTAATCTATTTATTATTTGAAAAATATAAATTTAAGACATTTACATATAAAGATAATTTGATTTTACAAAAAAAAAATAATTTTTTTAACGAAAGAATACTCCCATCATCATTTTTTCGCTTTTCTTTTTTGAGACGTCCCTAAATGTTTACAACATTTCCCTATCTAATAAATTTTTTCAAGTAAACTTCTTTTCAACTATCAATATTCTTCTTAATTTTTTATCTCTAATTATTTGACTCAGCTCACTCCACACATTTAACTTATAATTATTTTTTCTATTATCTGATATAACACTACTAACTTCATGCACTCGGCTGTTTTTTTTTTATTAGGGTAATTTTGTTAGACTTCCTTATTTTTCTACTCATCTTAATATTCATATAAAAACAAAACATTACAATCAATTAGGAACATATGGAGTAATATTTAGACTTCGTTTATAAGTATGTTATAAACCTATATGATTTTGAACTTTACATATAGATAACCTAATTTAATTGTTTTTGTACTAGGTATTTTACCTATACCCACGGTTAAAACCTATAAGATAATCCACAAAAAGTAATGGAATTTTCACATGTGGCAAGTTTCTTCATATGATCAGTCCCATCTTTGTTCCTGAGACTGGAACCCTTAGTTTAGCTTAGGTGTATAGAAGAAAAGAGTAGAAATCAGAAAATGCAGCAAGAGAAGGACAATAAAATCATCCCAGAAAGCAGCAAGAGATTATTGGTGTGGTGGTGGAGGGAATGCTGAGTGTAGGGTTGGTCACAGCCACATTTCTCTCTTTTTGTCTCCATCTTCCTTCAACTGAAATCCTCCCGTCACCCACTCTGCTTGGTTAGTGGCCACCAACCTTCTGTGTGGCTCTCACTTTCAAGCTTAAACCCCCTTCCTTCATTCTCTTCCCCAACATTTTGGAGCTCCAAATCTTGTTCCTTTCTTCCACTGTGGGCTTCTACCAGGTGAGGTGAGCTTCCCAGTCCCTCCATTGTTTTAAAACACAATGTTTGCTTACTCGGTTTGACTTTGTCTTGTCTGCTCCCAAATGGAGTCTCATTTAGGATGATAATGAACCCTCTCTGCATCCCTTGCAGTCACTCATCAAAATTGCTTCCTTTTTTTTAGTTAGATGCTCTCTCTTACATGTTGTTTTGTGTGAATTCATTACCACCACCAATTTCATGCTGCTGACCTGATGTAATTAGCATTAACAGTTTCAGTTTGGTCACTAGTTTGACATATATGTATGTGTCTGCATTTGCATCAGATGGCAGATGTAGCAAAGGATTTAAGTGCTGGGACAGTAGGAGGAGCGGCACAATTGATCTGTGGGCATCCCTTTGATACCATCAAAGTTAAGCTTCAAAGCCAACCTGCTCCTCTTCCTGGTCAGCCTCCAAAATATGCAGGAGCCATGGATGCTGTGAGACAAACTCTGGCAGCTGAAGGACCCAGAGGTTTGTACAAAGGGATGGGTGCTCCACTCGCAACCGTTGCAGCCTTCAACGCTGTCCTCTTCACGGTCAGAGGGCAGATGGAGACATTGTTGAGATCACACCCCGGTGCGGTTCTCACTGTCCAACAGCAGGTCATTTGTGGAGCTGCTGCTGGAGTTGCAGTTTCTTTCTTGGCATGCCCAACAGAGTTGATCAAATGCAGACTGCAGGCACAAGGTGCACTTGCAGTACTTCCTGAGACCGCGCCTGGTGGTGGTGGTGGTGTGGCTGTCAAGTATGGAGGGCCAATGGATGTGGCCAAGCATGTGTTGAGGTCAGAAGGTGGTGTGAAAGGTCTCTTCAAGGGGTTGGTCCCGACTTTTGCCCGCGAGATTCCTGGAAATGCTGCTATGTTTGGAGTGTATGAATTGATCAAACAGCGCATGGCAGGTGGGCAGGACACTTCTGAGTTAGGGAGAGGGTCTCTAGTTGTGGCTGGAGGCATAGCCGGGGCTTCCTTCTGGGGATCAGTCTACCCAACCGACGTTGTCAAGAGCGTTCTCCAGGTAGATGACTACAAGAACCCAAAGTACTCAGGCTCCATTGATGCTTTTAGAAAAATTTTGGCATCTGAAGGTGTCAAAGGCCTGTACAAAGGGTTCGGTCCTGCGATGGCACGCAGCGTTCCAGCAAATGCTGCGTGCTTCTTAGCATATGAGGTTACAAAGTCTAGTTTGGGATGAAGACCATTTCAAAGGTACTCCCTCTTCAAGTTTTTGACTTTCAGTATTGCCCTGCTCTCTCATTAAGTACTGTTGAAGAAACATTTCATAATTTCATTCCTTGGCCCTCAAGCCAGTCCACTGCCACCTAGTCCTCATGACGTTTCACCTTAAACTGATCACTGGGAATGAAGTTTTAGAATCCCAACTTTCTTAAGCATGAAGTTAGGTGAGCCCTTTGTCAAGCTGGCAGCTGTCATATTAAGTGTCACTGGTTTTAATTCCATTTTGATGTGCAGATCAGACCACTGGTTTCTGTGGGAGAAGAGAAGATGGTTCCTTTGGATGGCGGATCAGCTTAGAAGGAAAGGACTGAATTCTAACTTTGAAGTGTCACCCTTTAAACTTCTATGTTGTAAAGCCAAAGTTCCGTCTTAAACCAAATTGTACAGCAGCACCAAATTATGCTCCATCACCTTCTATTTCATTGCATCATTCACTTTCCATCACTTACTCTACAATTTTTCATCTTCGATCATGATGTTGCAATTTAATCTAACTATGTTGGGGTTAGTGACAAAAAATTTATAGCCATGTAAAATTAGTTAAACTTTAATTCATGTAAAATAGGATAGTTTTTTTTAATATCAACATCACCATAGGTTTTCTTTTCTTTCACTTCATCACCGCTCAAACCCCTGGCCACGACAACCCACCACCTCACGATCCCTTTCGACCTGGGCTCGTATATCTACCTCCTATGTGTTATAACACATACCAGTCCAATAGGCAAGTAAAGCATAACCCAAAGCTACTATTTTTCCAATTGTTGAAAATACCCCTAACCACAGTTTTTAACAAAAAATATCATCCGCCGGAACCTCTGCCACCATCTCCGGAACCACCACCGCGGTCGTCAGAACAGCCACCACCGTCGTCAGAACCGCTTCCGCTGCCACTAGCAGTGCCGTTGCCATCGTCGCTGCTGCAATTTCTGAAAAAATAATTAATTTCAGTGTTGTCTAATACTCGTGTCTATTAGAAAGTGTCTACTAATTTATCAGAAACAGTCTAATAATTTACCAAAAACTGACTGCGTAAAAGTGTATAAAGAGATTCCATAACTTAAATATGCGATAAATTGTTAAAATTTCTTTTGTGTTTGATAACAAAACTGTTTACCAAATTATGAAAAAGTGTTTACATCAAAGCGTAACAATGTATACGTTTCAAAAGTTTAAATTTTATAAAATTCACTAAACTAATTTTGATCTGAATTGCTCATAAAACTAAAAAAAATCAGAATCGTGGAAACGTCCAAATTAAACTAAATAATAACAAAAATAAAAACGTAAATCACAACTAAACAAATAGTAATATAGTATATCTACTAAAACTAACTAAAGTGTGTATATTGATTTTGTATACTGTCCAATTCATCAAATTGCAACATGTCATGATGATTTTTGATAATTTGAAGGCATATTAGATCAAAAGCATCCAAGTTAAACAAAAATCAAAATCAAAGAAAAACTTAAATCAGAAGTAAATCAATACTAGTATCAGATACAAACTATTTAACGAATATTAAAAACTGTCTAAACCGAAACTCAAAGTGCCTAAATAAAATTTGCATATTGTTCAAAAAGGTGCAAAAAAGTTTGTAGGACGAACTTCCCATCTCACCTAGCACAAACTTTAGATCTGGACGTTGCCAGTAGAACACCGGTGATCGGAGCCACGAGACCAACAATCGGAGACATGTCGCCCTAGCACAACCACTGCCCAACTCGATGCTTCTTGTTTTCATCTAGATCGCATAAGTTGAAGTAGATCTGGACCATGACGGCTAATATCGCGACAACCGGAGATGGAGTTCACGATGGTTGGAGGTTGGAGCAGATCTGGATCAGTCTCCGATCTAGCATCGCCGTTGGTCCACCCTCGCTACTACTCGATGTTGGCTGCTGCTCGACGATGGCCGCTAATCCGGAGCATCAGTGAATCACGATCGGAGCTGCGAATTTCGATCGTCACCGACCACTCCTCCATATTCTGGAGTTGCATATCCAAATCTTGACCAATGCATATTTTGGAAGCTACTCGAAGAAGAAACCATCATATTCGGGAAAATAAAAAAGAAACAATTATTTATAAGGGTAGTTTAGTCTTTATTGCAATATGTGTTAAATAACCTTTCTATTTCGACCTTACTCAGAATGAGTTCACTGATCTAATCCCCACTATTCGTTTATTTTCCATATATGTGAAAAAATACCTACCTAAATATACCACTAATGTTGATAATTAACTCAACTAACTAACATAATAAATTAAAAGATTAAAACACCATTCGTAGACATTTTCATTTCTATGATATGTGTTTTTTCACATATGTGATAAATGGACACGCATTTATCATCGTGTTCCACGAAATTTTTCAAGGTTTGCTTGATTGATTGAGGATAATTCAAACGGTTCAAATGTTACTCGGTGTTTGTCCTTTGCGCTTGCTGAGTATCGGCTTGGTAAGTTACCGTTACCACTTCTTCCATATTTTAAAATATATGGTACAAATTTATCTGTATTTGTTTTTCCTATCTCGGAGAAAATGTACTGTATAAGTTTACAGTTGCTGCTGTAGATAAATTTTTTTAAATAAATACATCAAATTAATTATTTCTTTGGATACTTTTTAAATAAAATTTATATCAATTTTCAAATACTTATAATTTCTTCATAAAAAATCTAATTGATTCTTTTCCACCTATTATAGTTTGGAAAAATGAATTCGTCTAAAAAAATAAATTCGCTTTTCTGGCAGAAAAAATAAATAAAGTAGGAAGTTACAATTTCATGGGAGATGAAATAGAGAACATAACCGAGCGATGATAATTTAACCCAGCTCTTCATAATCTAATCGGAATTTCTGGGCCTTTTCCCTCCTCCTCCTCCTCGGACAATCTCCGATTTTTCGCCGCCGCCGCCTCCTCCTCCTCCTCCGTGGCGTCCTCAGTGCCACGCGAAGTTGCTTTGACATTTCCGATCAGCGTTGAACGCCGCATTTTCTGCTAAGGTCCTGGATCCAATCCAACCCACTCTTACATATATACATCTCTTTCAGTTTCTTTCTGGTGTTTGATTTCATCTTTAATTTCCTTTCCGATGTCCCGGGCCGGCATGAATTGGTCCGTTATCTTTGATGAGATCATGTTGGCTTGAAATGCTTGGTTAGGGTTAGGCATTAGTCTAAACTATGCTTGTTCGTTGCTTGCCCGCTGATTTTCATCTATGTGGTGGTTTTGGCTTCTGAGAAGTAGTTTCTTTATATTGTGCTTTTGATTAATATTAATCACTTGTTGTACGACGTATGAGAGATTTACATCAGTCTTTTCAATTAATTTGGGATTTGTGTCTGTTTTTTCACCACTTGTGAAAGGCTGGAGCACCAGAATATCGGGTTTAGTGTTTAAAAATGCTGTTACAACTGCTGGCCCTTTTCGAATCTTCCCATTTCAGTAACTTTATTTTTTCAGATCTCTTGTAAGATCACTCACACATGTATTTGATCAGTTCCCCGTTGTTTCCTTAGAAGCAGAGATTCAAATAAGAAATCAAAACCTTGTTACCTTGAATTTGCCATCTGTCTCTACCAGTACATGGTCCAGTAAAAATCCTTTTGCTGAAACCGAGAATTGGGGGCGTGAAGGCAACTGCTTATCATTTTGCAACCAAATTACCTCATTACTTAATTCTGCTAAGCCCGCACCATGAAAGGGGGAAAAGAACAAAATGCTTGTCTATCAAGGTTGAAAAATCAGGAACTTCTCTTCCGTTTTTTTAATTTATGTCCAGTGAGAAAGCCTAGGCAAGTCATCTGTAAACTCTTTAAGCTTGTTATTTTTCCCAGATGTCATGGTTATGTATAAGCTCGGATTGAATACCTTGTTTTTAGGTGTTGAGTAGATTTTATCAACCAAAAGTTCCGAAACAGATGTGGCAAATGATTTTTAGCTGCTTAAGTTAGTTTACGTTGATCAAATAACTTTAAAAGTTGAGGTAAGCTATTGGTGGTTTGGCTTCAGTGCTTTTGATCAATGACTTGTATGTCCTGTAGCATTTTCACCAAGTATGGAGAAAGCAAAGAACTCATAAGAACTTCCAGGTTGCTGGTTCTACAAGACATAGTTCATTTTTTTTTCTTTTTACTTGAAGGGATGATATCAAGATGTAGATATTCAAACTTCTTGGTCTTACCGAAGATGTTAACCTATACGAGATTCCCAAGTCCTTCAGGCGTTTATGAGTATAGTCATATTAGCCAGTTTTCTGTTTGTTTCCACCAGTCCTATGGAAGGTGGCTAATTATTCATGGAGGTGAAACAAGTAGAAATCTGTAATCTGTGATTACATCCATGGTTAGTGGGATTTTCACATGTTTGCTTGTATACTTTATCTATACTGCACAACAAATTATGAGTAGAACTAGAAGGAAGCTTTATCTCAACAGCGTGTTCATCACCTTAAATATTTCTTGAATATTTTAATTTCAAACCTTCCCTACTACTCTCTCTCCCTACATATCCTTATATTTCCCCTCCATATTTTAAAAATCTCATACTTCTTTCTCAAAAGAACGCAACTTAAAGCATAGACAGAATCAGTTGATGAGTGTATCTGCAAACAGTTTTCTCGTTTCCCTTTTCACTCTTCTCATTACATACTGAACATGCAAGTTGTAGTTTCTTCTATGGCTTATGAGAAAGTCTTACATGTCATGCAGGTCAATTGTGCACATCCACTATTAACTGAAGATTTCACATGTTGTATAAAGAAGGCCTTCGATGCTACGAAATGCAAAGTACCATATAACTCAGCTTGCTGTTTCTTTAGTGCCCTTTTTATCTCTTATGTAAAACAACCATCTCTTTGCCATTAAGAACCTTGAGTGCTGAAATGGACCCTACTGAAGGACAAGGTGGGTTAGTAGTCAAAGAGCACATCGATGTCAGTGAACTTCTGATTCGTCGTGAAAAGAACCGTGAAAGACAGCGTAGATATAGAGCGCGGAAGCGTTTAGAAGCAGACAAGTTGCCTCTACCGGAAAATCATCCAACTTTATCACAATCAGCTGTCCAAGTGAAAGAGATCCCCTCCAGTAATGTTAGACGTGTATATTGTAAACGAGATTGGAAGAAGGATGCAAGGTTGGCGCAGATGCGCAAGTTTGAGGAGCAGAAGCTCAGTGCCTCCTCCATGCAGTCAGCACCACACCTGACTGCTGAAAGCCAGCCCCTTTGTTTAACCTATCCAAGTGGGGCCAAGCAATCAGCTGAAACGAAATGTCATTCGGAGAGCTGTCTTGTGATCTCTAATTCCAATACTGGAATTAGTAAAACTAAGCTTGGCCGTAGGAACTGGAAGGCAGATGCTAGGAATAAGAAATCTTAGGGTGGTTTGTTACCAAATGGTGTAAGATGTTTGTATTCTATGTACGCGTAAATGGGTTAGCGCCAGTTGAAAGAGCCAGGACTGCTCAGGACTCTGCAAGGTATGGTCTGTTAAATTGGTGTATGGCATTTGGGATGATATTCGATTTTGTCATTGGTATGTAAACTGCTTGGAGCTTATCAGAATTTAGAGATGTACTTGAGCTCAGGATATTATCGATAGTTGTTGTTGGTATTAGAAGAAAGGAATTGTGATGAGAAGATATTAAGAACTGCGTTTTGCAGCTTAGAAATAAGTGAAGGCTGTCTGTAATATGGTTTAATTGCATGTCAGATAGTATTCGAACCTGGGAGAGTTTTTGCGATTCTGATGATAAAATTTGCGCATCATCAAGCAAAGGGCTGTTGGTCAGGGTCTGGTTTTTGCATTTTTCTGTTACACATTTTTCCTCAATAAAACACAGACTTGAAAACACTTGCAGGAGCAATTGTGTTTTTATCTGAAAAGTTAGTATTGATGGAGAAACGTAGTTTCAAAGGTTATTAGAACAATATTTGACTTTAGCGCTATGAAAGCTCTCTCATGGCCTCACATTTGAGAAATTAAGTACTCATCTTGGACCGATTAACTAAACTAAACTTAGCTAATCGGTTTGTTGGGTTGCAATGATTCTGAATGAGGAACTTTAGGGGGTTTCTTATTAAAATCTGAACGAGGAACTTTAAAGGGTTTTTTTCTTGATTCTTTTACCCCCATCATCACACATAATGACCCAGAATTAGTGTCTAATTACTCCAATTTAACGATATATATTACTCGTATTAATCTCTATTATGGAGTCTAGTTTTGGAAAAAAAAATGGATAATCTTTAATTTCCGAAAAAGGCGAGGCCAGGCAATTATAATCGGTTGACCGGCCAATTTAATTCGTGTTGGAATATTATTAATAGCAAATACCCCTGGCTAAATTTAAGACACCAATACTGGAGAAATAAAATTAATGTTGCAGAGTCGCAGCCAAGGCATGCATCCAGATCTTCTCCTCCTCCCCTAAATTAAATCAATGTCAGAATCATGAGTCTCAATTGCCTCACATGTAACGGCTTCCAGAGGACCAACTCCGACCGTGAAGACCACCAACCGCCGGTGGTTGGTCTGAACAGGCGATTTGAAAACCGGAACTGGTCGGGGAATTTGGTCCAGCCGCGTCGTCTGGTGGCTGATCGGGATAAACCAGGGCACCGCCGGCTTTATACGACCGGTGCGGTGGCGTTTGAGACCTGCAGCGAGGAGCCGAAGCTGGTGAGGAGCTCGGGGATGAGGAGAGAATGGAGCTTTGAGGACGTCATGCAGCAGGAAGGCCTCATCAATAATAGTACTAATAATGCCACCACCTCCACGCACCAGATTTCGGTGCGATGATCATCATGGATGATCAATATAATAATTAATACTACTTCTAATATTATTGGATCGGGTCTTTATAAATTGCTTCATTAAATCCGCGTTATTTACTGCAATGTGAAACTCTAAATAAACATTACCAGTATCTTTCTTTGATTGCTGGATGGTAAGAAAGGTTTCAAAAGGAATATTGCTTTGATCTTCACGGAATCAATATTGCATACCCATCATCATGGTACGTATAGCGTTTTAGATAATTTTTCTATTATGATTGAGATCAAACAATTATATTTAAATGATAAAAGCTAATTTTAGATAATTCTTTCAAACTAAATTGCTTTTTTACCTCAAGAAGTTGCTACCAATACATATTACCATCTATATATGGACTATCTATGACCATAAGTAGGGGTCTAAATGTGACCTCGACAATCAAGCCTACTAAACTCGAACTCGACCCCTTAGCTCTTATCGATACTACTCAAGCTTCTCGAATTTAGCTTGAAATAGGCTCGAGTTTGATTTGAATAGTTTTGAAACTTTATAAACTACTATATTATATCATAAAATCATGAAATCATCACCATTTGAATTTGTTGTTTGAGGTTGATGTTTGACTCAAATTTTAACAAAGATAAATAGTTTTAAAAATTCAGAAAAATATATTCGAAAATTTAGATTTCAAATTATGATACACATATGAAATATTTAATTTTCGGTGTCTAAACATTCGTAAAAAAATCATAGATTAAATCTTTGTGAAATCCAAAATAAATGGTGGAGTCTTTTGCGGACGGAGGAGTAGTAATCAACTAATAATGAAATACAATATATCTATCAAAGTTTACACAATTTACTTTAAAATTTTAAACATCCAAATTGATAATTTTAGATTAACCATAATGATTACTATTAACAAAGTACCACTATACCAACATAAATTATAATTCATCCGTCCCAAAAAGATTGAAGGGTTTGGTAGTCACGAAGATTAAGGTTCTTACGGCCCCACACCTTGAGCGGGTAGTGACTTTGGTATTAGGGCTCAGTTACAAGCATGTCTTTGGGTGGTCAGACAGCTCCCGGATCTTTTCTGGGGTTCATCCTCGGAAATGCTTTCATATTTGAGGTCATACAGGTTCCCCGCACATTTTCGCGGAAAATATATTTTCGGGAGCGGGACTTGTTTCGGGACGGCCAGTAAGCTCGGTAGCTTTATCGGGACCTCAAAAAATGGAAATTTCAGCATATTTGGGATCGTATGAGCATTATGCATCTTTCTACGGAGTATATTTTTCAGGGTTGGGATGTTTGTTCTCGGGCGACGCCCGGGGCTCGGGATGAAAGTTTTGTGACGACAATGGTGTGAGGTGTGTTATGACTCAAGAGGAGTAATGTGGTGATAACCGAGCAAGCACACATGACGGGATTGTTTGGCTCGGGAAAGTAAGCACACACGTCGGGATTTACTCGGGTGAAGTTGGCGCGGGATGACATCTCAACACTTATGGATTTTCGGTTTTAGCTTGGTGTGTGAGTCACAAGGTGACTAAGGTGGTGACCAAGGAGCTTGGTGGACACTTGTCCCATTTATAAAAAAAGAGATAAGTGAAAGTATAAAAAGGAAGAAAATGGAATTTTCTTCCACTTTATCTTCATCTTCTTCCTTCACGTATTCTTCCATGGAAGAACACCATTAATGACCAAAGGTGAATTTGGTGGAAACTTGAAGAAGCTTCGAGGTAAGATTACCAAAACGATCCTTGTGTTGTGTAAGTGAATAATTTGAGGTCGGTTTGTGAAGATTCAGCTCGGTTTGGAAACCACAAGCTTCTGAAATTCCTACATATTTATGGAACTTCACCTTTGGTTAATTTTATGGTTCTTAAGCATTCCTTGCACCTTCTATTACGTTTTTTGTGTCAGAAGTGGGAGCTGAATCTTTGCGGAAGTACTGCCGAAATCCGTTTCTGATTTCCCGTACAGAAACCCATCTTCAGTTTCAGTGAAAGGGGGTAGTCAGAAACGCAGCCGAAACTCTGCCGAAACTTATACCGGGACGGCTGAACGAGAATTTCGATTCGGACTTGTATGTAAGCTTGAATCAACAGTTGTGGAGTAGTGCGGGACTTCGGAAGTCACACTACCGCGTTTCGGGCAGAGCGTCGGGATTTTGACGGGTTTCTTCTGCGGGTCGGTAATAGTGCGATAAGAGTTTCAGTATTGCTCTTGATTCTGCATTTCGGATTACTTTATGAAATGTGTGTCTGGGTGTACCGAGTCTAAGTTTGGATTGAGGGTGGCCCGAGGATACCCAAACTTGGTCAGTCGGGATAGGCATTCGAGGACTCGAAGATGCGATGTCTTGATTCAACTCCTACGGGGTGGTGTTACGATTCAACTCCTACGGGGTGGTGTTACGATGGGGTTAGCTACCTCGGTGGTACCAGTCTCATGTGTCTGCGGTAGTTCATTACGTGGCTAGGCCAGAATGGACTATCGTTTCAGAGCGTGTCTATTTGCTATACTAACAATTTTGCTTATGTGCATTGCATATGTTTGTTTTGCATTGGTTGAGCATATGTTGGTTATCTGCTGTGTGTTTGCATTTTCTTTGTCTTTGTTGTGCAGGTTGTTATACGTAAAGAGAAAACGTGTCTATCCTCAAGCCCTTACTAAGTTCTCAAAAGAGGACTTACCCCTTTTGTTTACCGTTTGAAGTACGACCAACAACCCGTAGAGTGAGTCCGGGGTGTGTTGTTTGATTCTGTTTGCACTCTTACATTGCATCGATTTTTCTATCTGTAAGGGGCAGTCTCTTTGAGTAACTATAGTCTGGGATCTGATATCTGAATCTGTAGTCTGAATTTGAATATGTAGTCTAAATCCGAGTCTGTTGTCTGAATCCGAATTTGTTGTCTAAATCTGGAACTGATATCTAAAGTTTGAATCTGGAACTGATATCTGAAATCTGAATTTGTTATCTGAAATTTGTATCTATATACGGGTGCAGATCTATAGTCTATTTTCGACTTGGTTTTATGCTAACGGATAGCATATGGGTTAACTCATAGTTAACTTATCTCTCTCTTTTGTTGGTGTGTTAGCAATAACATCGATAATGCGGGGATCTTCTGATCTCAGAGTTTCAGCTAGATCTCGCACTTTGGTATTCTAAGGTTTTCCTTGGTCGGCTTTGTAGGTGTATATGCATGCATGTCATCTGTCTGATCATGCTATGTATCCTAGATACATTACCTTCGTATAGATGTTTTGGATACTATGTAGGACCGGGGACTCGCCATGACAGTGGAGGCGGGACCCGGGTATGATCATATTCTGATGTGTTAAGACACATTCTGTATCTGTATGATTATGTGGATTTTATGAATGATGTTATCCATGAACTGCATGTTTGGTGATGGTAGATTGCTCGCCTATTTCAGTGGGACGGGGCTCGCCATGGATAGTTAAGGTTTATACTATATGCTTGCCATATTTGGGGAATTGTAGGTTGCGGGTCGAATCACGACGGAAGGTTATAAGCGCATAACTCTGTCTGCATACTCAGTGAGCAAAGTGTTCTCAGGCACCGGGCCTTTGAGAACGAGACTTTGCGCGCTGGGTCAAGGGACCACCACACTTAGCAGGTTTCAGTTGGACCAACCGCTTCTGTTTCCGCCGTAGCTTCCACTTTTGCCGTTGCCGGACCCCCCGCCTCCGCAACCGGGCGCGAGCGCACTCGTGACAAAGGTGAATGTAAAACTTTCGTATATGTTTACCTCTTTTCCCTTTGTTTAAAAGTATAATTTATGTTGGTATAGTGGTATTTTGCTTCTGTATATGTTTACCTATTTTCCCTTTGTTTAAAAATGTACAAAAAACGAGGTTGATAAAGTAAATATAAAGCGGGTGTAGTTTAGTAAGTGAGTGTCGCACCTAACGTGAAAAACGAAGAAGTGATTTTTATTTTTCACATGAAAAAGCTTGAACTCACCCTGTGAGCCTCGTCGACAGCCTCTGCTCCGATCTTGGTGGTGTGCATCTTGATTCGATTCGATTTGATCTGATCTTGTGAAGAGTTTGTCGGTCTTGGAAGCTTGACGAAGAAGAAGAACAGAGGCTCGTTTTTGGCGCCCTGTGCGCGTAGCGTGCGCGCTAAAAAACTGGACGCTCATCCATACCTCTTCATGCGCGCCCTGATGCGCATCAGGGCGCCCACCTGCACCCGTCCCTCATTGCGTGCCCACAAGCACTCATGTGTGCGCACACATGTACCATACCCATGCGCACAGGAGGCACATTTCACGTACATAGTTCACGCACATTTCACGATTCCTCAAACCTAAAATCTCACTTTCAATGGTGAATCACAAAAGTAATTTACCATGAATTACCCAGGAAATTCAGTGAATTACTCAACTTAAAAAGAATGCAGCTTGTCCGCCACCATGTCTATTGGACTTATCCAGTACGTTGGGTTCATAAACGTATACCCACATAATGTTGGTGGCTTGCAACACCCTGACTGAGAAAAATATTGTATATATCACCAAAAAATACATCAGCAAAAGTTGGTGGTTCAAGTGAAGCTTTTCAAAGTTAAAGGACTTAGTGTATACAGTACGATACGTGAGATGCAAATAAACCTGAATCGGAGATAGATGAGCGTTGAAGAAATCGAGAGCATTGCTATACGTCTGGTTCAACTCTGCACAAATGCTGGTGGAACTAACGCAGGCTTTAATGCGATCCCACTTATAGGAGCTCCGGACGCGGCGGCGGAGCCAGCCGGAGAAGTCGTCGAGGTGGTACTCCAAGTAGGCCCGGCTGGGCTCGATGTGGCCGGTGCCGCGGACGGTGACCAAGTAGACGAAGACGACGAGCGCGGCTAATAGAGCGATGAGGGCGAGCATGGCGATGAAGTAGAAGATGAGGAGCCAGGTGAGGCGGCAGAGGGCTCCGAGGAGGCCGACGACGGCGACGGCGAGGATGAGGGCGCCGAGGGCGATGATCGGCCACTGGAGGGTCTTGATGCAGGAGTTGTCTGGCTGGTTGGAGAGCCAGATCCCGGTGCCCAGAACTGGGATGGAGAGGAGGACGGCCACAATGTTGATGGCTCCTATCACGTTCTTGCTCAGTGCCATTTTTGGATTGATCTTGTTAGGGGTTGTGGAAGAGGAAAGTGGTGGTAACCACTGAGCAGTGTTGAGGGTGAAAGATAAACCTGTAAAGGCCTGCTGCTGGGATCAAGCTGTAATTATGACTACTCTAGTAATAGAGTATGATTTATCCTAATTTATACATAAAGCTTTTAATAGTTTTGTTGAAAATATTCAGGCTGAAATTTTGAAGTCACATGACCTTTCAAACAAATAAAAATAAAATAAATGGAGATGTTAAGGGTGGCCTCCGGACACTTTCTTAAAGTTGAGATTATTTGATTTTTGTATACCTCTATGTAACTGTAATAATTGTTATGATGTAAAACAGAGAAATAAAACAATACATTTCATACATGAAAATGAAATAAAAGTACCTTTAAAAAATACCTTGAGGCACCCGTTAATAAGACTGTAAAATAAAATATCATTTCATTCTGTTATTATTATAACATTTTCTTTTTTGGAATGTTCCTAAATGTTTGTAACATTTTTTTATTTAGTAAATTATTTCTAATGATTTAACATCACTAACTTCACTCATCCATCCACTCAACTCTTATATTTATTTTTTATAATCTGATTTGATACCACTAAATATACTCATTTTACCCATAAAATTATCTCTTTCTTAAGGATATTTTTGTCAAACTTTCACAATTTTCCACTCCATTTAATCTTTGTGCCAAAATAAATTGTTGCAAAAAAAAGGATGGAAGGAGCATGTAAAAGGGGTAAATGGTAATTCCATGATGGAATTTAATGAAATCGCCGAATTTGCCATAAAAATTCGTTTTGAAGCAATAGTGTCATCAACATTTTATTATAAGGATCCGTTTACCACTGGATGTTAAGTCATCCCAGTTGACAGTGAGATACGCTTAAATATTGCTTATGTTGCGTGCTAACGAGTTATTACATGGACATTGTTGTACATTTCTACCGTTAATGTTTAATTTCCACATTAAAGTTTGTAAATATGAAAATTGAACTATGAAACTTTAGAAGACAAAGTTAATTGTTCGGTCATCCCAAGTTGAAGACAAAGTTGAAGATGAAGGTTGGATTATGGAGCAACAAGGACCAAATTGCAGTTATCAAATTGTTTTCACTATTAATCTTTTAAGGATAATCTTTTGACGACAAAGTTAACTGTTCTTTCATGCAAAGTAGCACTATTTGCTTAATAGTAGCAAATTTATCCCTAAAATAATAAAATGTTAATGACATTTTCACTTCATATTGAACTGGAAAAATGTACCATTTTACCTTACGTTTGGGCAAATGATCAATTTTACCACTCCTTTGTTTTGGTGATACCGTTATGCAATTGTTTTATGTATTGTGGATACGTATTAAAAGTCATTTTGTTTAATGGATTCATCTTACCATTTGACTGAGTAACAGTGAGAATCTGGAAGAATATTCTGTGATGGAATATTGATGTGTTAAGGGGGGTGGTATGTCTTCCAGGTGGCGGACACTATGTCATTAAACATATTTAATTGCGGCTAAGTTGCATTTGGATGCACTATATAGTGAGATCTAAGACACAATAGAGGCTGCAATACCTATTGCATTAGCAGCTCTATTGCAGACCAAAGCCCAATACCTATTGCGGCTAAGTGCAGCCAAGGCCGCCTACATTCTAACGCACGTTTGATGCCTGTCAACCCAACCCACTACATATATAAAGGCGGTTTTGCAGTGCCTTAAGAAGCGCTAGAAAGAGTTACAAAAGCCCTGCCAACCACTTGGCGCTACAGGGTTTATCCGTTTTTTCATTTATAGCACCTATGTAGCGCATTCTAGCGCCCCTATATAAAGAACGCAATTAGTTCAATTTCCCTTTTTATTGTTTTCATCAGGCTCACTCTCCCTCCCATTACTTTCAATTTCCTTTTATATTTTTATCTCCATATCTATCGCCTCTTCACCACTATCTCCTCTCTTTTAATTTATTTTCTACTCTCTCTCTCTATCTTTCTCCTTCATCCACCTCTTCTTTCTAAAAAAATCTCTCGATCAATATGTCCAACGAAGACAAAAATACAAGATCGAGCTCCCAACAAGTTCAAGACAGCAAGATCCATCTCCGTCAAAGTTCAATGATTGAGAGGTCAGGCTCCAGCATCCAGATATGGGTTAAGGTGAGTACAAAGATCTTGTGATGATTTTTAATTCGCAAGATCGAGATTTATTTCGAGATCTGGTCATGATTTTTGCGAGTTTTGGATTTAGATTTGAAAATTGTGTTTTTGGTGAAGTTCTTCTTTTTTTTGTTTCGAAATCTTTATTTAATTTTTTTTTGTTTTAGATATGGATTTCTTTCATCTTAGTCCTCCATCTCTCTTTGACCTTATGATCTTGCCTTATCGCCCTTCATATCTGGATCTGTGAATAACGGTGGGCTCCAGCAACGGTGAATCTTCAACGGTTTCAACGGCGGTAGGCTGCAACAGGTCCGAATATACCGAGATCGGA
Organism: Stellera chamaejasme; assembly: GCA_024586325.1. Classification (NCBI taxonomy): domain Eukaryota; kingdom Viridiplantae; phylum Streptophyta; class Magnoliopsida; order Malvales; family Thymelaeaceae; genus Stellera; species Stellera chamaejasme. Next base: position 1,027,482 of record CM044982.1, on the reverse strand, counting down.
AACATGTTAGTGATTTTTTACGAGATCTGGATCTGTGTTGTAAATCTATGAATCTTATTCCTTTTGATATAATAGGGGGCTTCAAACCTTGTGTTGTGGGGGTGAATTTTTGTGAAATTCACTCTCACAAAATCGGTGAATCACGGTCTGAAATTCGGACCTCAGAAAATCACGCCGCTCGTGAACGTGAGAAATCTGAAGTGAATCACGGACGCGAAACAACCCAGCCCCCCATTCGTCTGCTGCTACCCCCCATTCGTTTGCTGCCTCCTTCGCGAGCCGCGCCGGAGCTCGCGATTCCGGCAGCTGGGTGGTGCGGTTCGACGCGGTTGGCGATGAGACTTTGGAGGGAGGTTCGCCGGAGGCTGAGGAAGGTGGTGCGACGATCGCAGCCGGATGTTTGAACCACGACGATCGCGACCGGATGCGTGCGAGATCTGGTGACCCCAACCACCACCGCTTGTCTCCTAATTCGGCGGTGAGCTGGTGACCCCAACCACTAGCGCTTCCACCACCTCCGGCGTGCGAGATCTCGAGGCTGGGGTGGTGAGTTTCTGAGATGATGAAAAAATCAGTTTGAGGTTTGAGGTACTTGAGGGAGATGATGAATTTGGGAGGGTGATTTTAGCCCAAAACAGATGAATTTTTCCCCCCACCCAATAGGTTTGAAACCCCCTAATTTCTTGACCACGTTGGCCTTTGAATATATGGATTTGTTGTTTCTAGGTTCTAATTTGTTTCTGACAATTGGTTCCTGGGCTCAATTTATGTGCATCATTTTTTTAATTTACAGTAATTGTTGTAGCGCTTAGAAACGCCGCACAAGCACTACATCGTAGCGCTATTAAGCGCAAATTGCAAAAAAAAGTGCCTCTTAGCGCAACGACGCTAGAAGCTCCGATGGACGTTTCTATACTAACGCATGTGAAGTGCATCAAGCGCTTCAACGGCCAAATTAAATATGTAGTGACCTAATACGGCCTTAATGCACAACATGCCGCAATGAATATATTTTGTATTGAATTTGATTTTTTATTATATCAATTATAATTACTTGCAATGAAATAATTCTAAATTACTATTGAATTTATAATTAGAAATGGAATATTAAATATATATATATATAATCCATATTTTCATCTAAAATGTTTGTAATAAATTAAGACTGCAGACTGGGAAATACATCTCGAGGATCCCTAATCAGATCCTCGATATCTGCTTGGCTCCACCCTCCCTACATAAACGCTGCCAAATCATCTACCGTAGTAGCTTGTGCGGACATGGCGGGGGGATCCGGTCGGTAATCACCCGCAAAACCCAAAAACCGAGGTGAAGGTCGGCGGCGACTGTGGAATGTATTAGATTACTCATGGTGGCCAAATCATCACAGTCCACATGTTGCTCATGGTGACAGTACACATGTTACAAAATTTAGGAAAACATATATGCAGAAACTGAAACAATTTATCTATCTTATGCTTTTAATTAATTTAACATTGTTTATCATAATACAGAAGAAATGTCTTTTTTATATTAGATTACTAAGCTCCTTTTTTCGGCAAGAATGACAATGATTTCTTCTTGGCTCTCTATTAAGACTTGGAAAACTAATCGGGACACTATTTTCATAGCTCAAAACCACATCCATGGTAAGTAATTCTATTTCAAGTTTTGTTCTCGTGACCATCCCAAGAATTACACACAAGAACCCCACCATAAATTCAAAATTAGAAATTATACAATTTGTAAATTTAATTCAGAAAAAGCAAAAAAAAAGGTTTAGGAGTATACCATTAATTACCGGAGAGGATTAAACGGAGCCGGCAGGTGAGGCATTGGCGAGAGAGGCAAGTCGACGGCGGCAAATGCGACGGTGAAGTGGTCACTATTAGATCTACAACAAGTACATAAAAAATAGGAATATGGTAAGTAAAATGTTGTAAAAACGAAAAAGTACAATCATCAGTGCTTATCTTAACCAGCGACGAAAGGGACATGGAGAGGAGTCGTTGCGACCGCCGGAGCGACGAGATGGTGGCATGGCCGGAGAAGGAGAAGAGGGTGATGTTGCTTTTCGAGTATGTGAAGTGTTTGGAAGAAGGAGGAGAGGGCTTTTAATGAGCCCATTGCGGCTTAAGCCGCAATAAGACATGGGCTTAGTGCGGCCTTAAGTGCGGCCACTACTGCAATATGCTTTTCTTGCACCATATACTACATTCTCTATTGGGATTTAATGCGATTTAATGTTAGTGTAATCAAAACCGCAATACAAGCCGCACTAAAAGCTCTCTCCACCACGTAGTGGGAATTGAGTTCGGCAAGTGGATGCATCGATGGATAGTGGACGTGGTGGTCTGTCACTCCGGACACCTCTGTGGTCACCAGTTCACCAGCGTCGGAGCTCTAGACAGCGTTGTTGCAGTCTGGAATCAGCATACTAGGGAATAGATCTATCCCCACACCAGTAACGAATTCTTATACTTCAAGAACAACTCTAATCACTTCCACTGTTTTTCCGGAGCTTATCCAACTCCATGAATTCGCCGCTTCTCGGGGATCTATGGCCGGGAAAATTGTAGAGGTTGATTGCTCCTCCTCCTCCTCCGTCACCCCTCTGTCGCCTTCAATTTGTCTCTCATGTTAGACATGGTGGGGCAAAATTCAGAGAAGCGAGTTTAGAGAGGCTCAGGTTACAAAGGATTTGTTAGCGAGATGTTGGGTGCGGCTGTGGCATCCTCGGGTCCGATTTCATCCAAATCCGATTTCACCAGATCCAATTTCAAGGTAAGCATCGCGGGAGAAGGTGTGTTTTATTTTTTTTGACTTTTGGGACATAAGTTCAACTTAGTCCCCTATATTTGTTATAAGTGTCATCTTAGTCCCCTAAATTTGTTACAAATGCGACTTAGTCCCCAGGTCAGCAGCCAGCTAGTGCCCAGGTCAACAGAAAATGTACACCTCGGCATTACTAGGCGCTAGCGTGGACAATTTGACGGTGAAGGACAAACGTGTACCACAAACCATAAAGATACTGGTATTCCCGTACCACCAAACCAAAGAAGTGGTAAAATTGATCAATTACCCAATCGTTGAGGGTAATTTGGTACCTTTTTCCGAACTTTAATGGTAAAATTAGAGATTTCATTAAGTTCATGGTAAAATTACTCTTTTATCCCTTAAAAGGATATATGTTAAAAGTAAAATACCCACTTCATCATATGAAGAGAGATTAACGTACTTGTTTGTTGAAAATCAAATAGAACAATCATGGGACGGAATGATAAGTTCAAAACTGCAAGGTTATATAGTTCAGGGACTAACCCTAAATTGCAACTTGTTCTAAAAAATTTAGAGAGAATTATGCAATGGTAAACCTATTAGGTAATTAATAATACTGCAAAACTTATCTTCTTCATCAAGGTTTTACAATGTAATTTTAAAGGCGACTAACAACTTCTCTTCTTCTTCCTTGTCTTGCCAGAAACAACCTTCCGCTGGAAAACGATCTCTTAATCGCAACCCCTTTAGTCACGCAACGGAAGCCTCTCTTTTCCCGACCGAACGTCGTAGCTTCCGGAGCTGGATTCGATGACGATTCGCCGGAGAAGTCATCTTCCTCCGCCTCGTCGTCCCCCATTTGCAGAATGTTAGCCACCGTGAAATTATCCATCGAAACCGACCTTCTCACTCCTCGAACCCCACAATCCGGTATCTCGATCACCACATCTCCCCTGCTCTGCCTCTGCCTATCCTCTGCCATTACCCTGTTTTCTTCCTCCGTCTGCAGATGAACATTCAGCGGCGGCGAGTGGGATCCGGCGACTATCCCGGCGCGGCACAAGGGGCAGCTGGCGTGGGACTTTAGCCAAGTGTCGATACAATCGACATGGAAAGCGTGAGGGCATTTGGGCAAGAGCCTGACTTTCTCACCCTCGCGGAACTCGTTGAGACAAACAGAGCACTCTGTTCCTCCAACCAATCCATCTCCTTTCCGGTACTCGCAGACGGTGATCATCCGGATCCACTCCTCGTCTAGGCCGTACGCGGCGGAGTGCCACCCCTGGTGGAACGACGGGTCGCCGGAGTGGAGGTGAAAGTCGTGATCTTGACGACTCCGTCGGGGAGTGCAGTAGTTGGAGACGATGGCGTAGTAGCTGACGAGGAGGAAAGCGGTGGCCAGAACGCCGATGATGGCGATCAAGTAGGGCGAGAAGTTGGGAGAGTCGCCGTCGTCGTCAGGGAAGACCAGCGGAGGCGGCGGTGGCGGCTCCGGGAAGACTACGTAGCACCACTGTGGACATGAGAAGCTGCAAAAACCTTGGGAGCAGTCGTTCCCTGAGGATCCCATAACCGTATTGAAGCCAGATTGACTGATGAGTTGGAAGAATATATACTCCATAAACTTTATCTCAATTTATTTCTGTCTACAAATATTACTCCCTCCACCCACAATTTTTGTTGTGTTTCCAATATGATTTTTTCTGTAATTGTTTCCAACTAATTTATACTCCCTCCGTCCCACAAAGGTTGTAGGATTTGTTTGGGCACATATATTAAGGAAAGTGGGAGAATAATAGTGTGTTGACAAAATTACCCTCATGAAAAAGAGAGGAGAAAATTTTGTGGACCCCAATTTTAAGTTGAGTGGGAGGAAAGAGAAAAACTTGTGGATCCATGATAAGAGATAAGAGGATAAAATGGTAAAAATGATGATAGAAAGTTTCTATTTTAAGAAAGTTGACAACCTTTGTGGGAAGACCCAATATAGTAATGTTGACAATCTTTGTGGGACGGAGGGAGTATTATATATATAAGTTAAATACCATTTTGATTTCAATTTATATATATAATTTAAGTACGTTACTTGGAAGCAATTAATTACTCAAACCCAAAGACCTTGAAAGTAGAATTTCTATGGATGGTTGGGTTTTCTTGGATGTGAGTGATAGTAATTGTTTCGACAAACGACGCCTGACTTATAGTGCACCAATATGCATTTCTTGATTCCAATTTCTATAAGTCATTCGGACCATTTACTTTGGAAAAAAAAATTGATACTCACTTCGTCTGTAAAAAAATCAGCAATTTGATTTGAGTGTTTCAAGAATTAATGTTTGATTCAAATTTTAATAAGGATAAATAGTTTTAAAATTTTCAAAAAAAATATATTTAGAAAATCTAGATTTCAAATTACGATACACAATTGAAATATTTAATTTTCAGTGTCAAAATATTCGTGAAAAAAGTCATAAATTAAATATTGTGAAACAATCAAAACAAATTGCTGAATTTTTTGCGGATGGACGAAGTATGAAATATGTGAGTAAAAAAAATGATTTGATAGACTTTTATTATTTTTTCTGTAGAAGAACACACCCTAAATAAAATACATGCAATACTCTAAGCTGTAAATAACAAAGCAATCAAATATATTTACGAGGAATTGATTGATCTTACTACTAATAAAACAAAACCTCTTGCTGATAAGCATATATGCAACTCCAATGATAGAGTATTGACTTGACCAGGCCAGTGGTGTTCAACGAAAAACTTTCATTTCTTTTACTTTTTAATGTTCTTTATTACAAAGAAAAAACGCATATTTTCATGTTTTTTTATGTGAAATAGTATTAAAGGAAGAAACTTTTTTGGCAGGCAGGTAGAAGGGTGAAGTGATGACTGGACAGGAAGAAGAAGAAGAGCCCCATTAATTTCTCCCTTTTTGTTCAACATTTGATCCGAGTTAGTTCCTTTGCTACTGGTCTGGTCGTCGATCTTTAATTTAGTTTCCTAAAAAGCAAGCAAATTGCAATGCCTGCCTGCCCTTAGTGGTCTGAAACTGACCGGTCAAGATCATCTTTACAACTTCTTCACATCCTTCGCCTTTCGAAAACTTCTAATACATAAATTTTGGTCCCAAAGATTTTGAGACAAGAGAAAGCTCTTTAAGAAAAAAGAAAAAAAAAGGGAGGGGGTGAATCATTTGATGTATGTAACGCCTCCAATATATGAGGCAAACATATTTCCTCATTATTGTCTTGAATAAGGCAGAAGTTTCAAATGCATTTCTACTTGCAAAGAGAGGTGCAGTGGAATCATGAAAGATCTAATAGAATGTGAGATGTTCAAACTTTCTTTCGAAAACAATGAAACCTAGCTACATAAACATTAGTTAATTGAGTAGAATGTTTCGAAATCTTAGATTAGATGAGAGATTTTACAAATATTTTAACTTTAACGTTGCCATGTTCTTTTATACTAGTACTGGATATTGGACATTTGGAGATTGAAAAGTTGAAAAAGTAGTGATGGGGAGAGAAAAAGTTGAAAAAGGTTAATATTCAACCACTCCAAACGGTAAATTTGACGCTTACCATATGCTTAAAGAACTATAATTTATCACTAAACATCCCAAATGGAGACCATAAATGTGAGTGTAATGTGCTAATATACCATGTGTGATGTGCTAATACTAAGGAGCATACACTCTTCAGAGATATTTCAAGTGACAAAATTTTCAAATATTTTCAACTACTGGCTCCTGAAGATACTTACGGTAATGCCACCTGAAAAACATGGCAATTACTTTGACCTCCTAAACCAACGTTAGTCTACAAGACAGCACTGTAACATCCTGGAACTTAAGAGATGTGTGTGTAGCTGATTAACATGTTGAAGCCTGGTCATTCATTACTTTAACCTCTGCCAAATCTTGCCCCACAGTTCAAAGCCATCGATCATAACCAAAATCTAAGGTAAGGTTACAAGCTATTTGCCCTAATCTGGGTCTACCAAAATTTAACGCGAACGCCATAAAAATCGAAAATTCCAACAACAAGAGATACCACAACAAAATACAGAACCAGAATTGAAAGAGCGGAGACCGATGGAGCCGAGAGGGTATCCACAGACAAGTTCACAAACCCTGTGAGGACATTTGCCTAAAAAAGCAAAGCAAGAGATAAGATCAGTTGAATACTGCCTCGGCACTGTGGGTAGGGAAAAATGAGGCATGTTGCAAATGTTTGCTTACCAACAAAAATGAAGCCAACAAATTCCGATCGAACGCTTTTTCAAGAGCTGAAAGACTAGTTGCATGGAGGCTATCAGGGAGCATCAATATCGCCAAAACCTGAGAAACAGATGCAACAGTATTCTCAGTCTTTTAACACAAAAAGAGTGAACAAGTAACATGTTAGACACGGATGAGATTGTGTAGAAGCAGTTTATAGCACCGCTTGCTTCGTCAGATTTAAGTTCCAAGTTCATCTAAGGATGGTTGGGACGGTTGTGTATGAAGTTCAATTTGTAAAGATGATGAAAAGCATATGATCTGACCACCGGAATGTAGGTGTTGTTAATGATGAAGGAAAAGAATTCACCTGTAAATTTTGTGCCAACACCCACATGACATAAGTCAGGTTGCACTGCAAGAATTTAAATTCAAATTGGCTTTAGCATTTAACTAGTAAAAGCATTTGATACAGTGTAATTTGGAAGGGAAAGAAAACAATGAAACCTACCATTCTACGGGAAGCTCTTTCAACATGCCTATCTAGAAGCAGTGTAAATAACCTGCAACATTTACAAGGGACATTAACACACAGAACTTCCAAGGCATTATAAAAGTTGGGAGAGCTACGAATGCTGCACATGAACGCACAATCCTCTGTAACACATACCAGAACAAAATAGTGAGAAGCCAAACTCTAACCCTTGTCCCATTTTTGCTCCTCAGCACAGCATGATCCCCAAAGAAGAGATAGTATCCAACCTGGACACCAATGAGATACAGTCCCCAGTAGCCTGTTAAAAATAACAGCAACAATGACAACCTGAAGAAAGTCCCTTTGTGTTTTGCAAGGCAAGAATATAACAAGTAGAAAACATGTAGTAAAATCTAAGCCAGATGATAGTTGTTCATCTCTAAAGCTGCTAACAATATAGTTCTTTTCTCATGGAATTAAAGATGTTTCCTTTCCCCTATTACAACGACAGGCTTAATGCTAGATGTTGGTCAATATACTTTGGAGCCTTTGTTGACAAGAAAACCTACTTGTCCTCTGCATAGCCACAGCTTAAATACTCTAAAGTACAATCCAACAATGAGTAAAATATTTTGCATCCTTCGCAATTGACAGAAGCAAGCGCCCAGGAAAAAAATCAGCCACATAAAATTAAGCAGAGGGGTTCTCAGGGGAATCACATGTCAAGGGAAGCTACTAAATTGTCATAATCAATACAACTTTTCAACAAGATTGGAGAAACATACTAGTACAAAACTGAGATCATTTACATCGCTTGATGTGCATGCTTTCAGTTATGTCTCCAATTCTCTCTTGCTTAAAACGGAATATTTCATTATGTATTTCTCTTAGTGGGGCTTCAACGGCAAACAAATGAATTTTTCATCAATACTTCCTAAATGCAAAAGAATATCCTAGAAGATAACATAAAGGAATAAAAAAATTACTTAGAAGACACTTAACGAACACTGCAAAAGTTCTGAATCATTCTTACCAAGTATGCTAAAAATCCCCTCCTTATTTCTGCTAATGACATCAGTTCCTCTTTCATTAGTTAGAAGGTACAAGTTTAGTCCATTCATTACCCAACTCTGGTACCCTGAAAGTTTAGCAAGTAAAAAAAAAAATCTATTTAAGATCAGAAAATGAACAGATTAACAAAGAATAAAATGAGTACCTATTAAGATCAATGAACCGACAATTCCAGAATATTTGGAGGGGATGTTAATCAAGGATGTAAGGATAGATACACCAGCAAGTGTGAAAAAGAAATTCCAATGCACTCCATATTCCCCTACATGAACCTACAATAACAGAAATGATGATGGTTACTTAAAAGAAACGAAAATAGGTGAGAAATAAAAAAAATAGTAGAGTATTAGAACCACAATTGAAGTGGGACAAGACTGCAACAACCATCCTCGCCCACTATTGTCAAATATATACCCAACAAGTCAAAACTATAATGATGACAGTTTAAAAAATTCATCACATATTCATCTCATTATTTGCTTGTATAGGGTTGTTAGGAAGAGCACTCAGAGTAACCTTTGTCTCTTTGCTTTTGCGCAAATTTGTAGGTCTCATAAACTATAGCCAGTTAGTTGATGCTATAATTTTTTATACTATCAAACCCAAAACACTAGGGACTATGGTGCATGAAGATAACGGCTGTAACGTTTAAAACTACCATCAGAAATACAAAAACCAGCAGCATAAATGTTTAGAAAAGAAACTAAATTTTGTAATTTCTGGAAAACATAACCTGACAAATTAAAATTCACATCCTACCTGATAGTCAACACTGGAAGTCGAAATGAGTCTGCCAAACCCAAGCAACAGCAATGGACTACTTGATTTAAATGCAATCCTCCAATTCCTACAGCAGTGTGAAAACGTCAAACAACTCCAACTTATCAATTTGATGACAAGTAAAACCTCAAGCATATTCATCTGGGAATGACGATATTCATGTTAGGAGCCTGAAGGAACCACAATGTCATCCCTAAAGCACTGCTACTTGTTTGGTTGAATCTGTCAATTTTACCAGGGCTCAACCTGTTGACTGTTGTACAGCAGCTATACAATTCTTAAGTAGAAGTGTAAAACTTGCAGGGACGCATGATTTGCATTCTTCATGTTTGTAGTAGCCAATACCTGCCTTCCTCTTGGTTTCATGTACTTTAATTAATAGTCTTCTGCAGCAATAGAGTTCTAGAAAAACTGAGTAACTATACCAAGTCTACGGCATAGTTTGGTTTGATCGATGTGCACAACTTTACGCACAAGATGTGTGTCCATGTCAATCATTCAGGCATGTACATAACACCGTACGTGCTTTTAAGAGTCAAAATAGCTCAATGTATGTTTACTTAGTAGTTTTAGATTGAACTCAAGAATCTAAAAGAAGTACCTACTCAAGATTAGAGAACATACATCTGAACATTTAGAAACATTTAACATATCTTTCAAATCTACTTGGCACCACGGACACAGCAAACTGAAACTTTATCATCAATTTCTACATAAACACTCACATTGATGTGATATTTCTTGCTTGGCGTGAAACTAAGGAATTTGCTAGTACAAAGGAACCTACCCCAAGATCCATCTGAAATGATCCGCATAAGGTTCACATATTAGCAAATGCGAGAGGATATTGATTACTACAAACAGCAATGGAGCAACACCAGTTCTAAAAGGGGAAAAATGGCAACAGTACCAATATACTGTCATAGATTTCCATCTCAATCTTACGCTATTTAGAATCTCATTACAATGATCAAAGGCTTTTAAGAATTCTCAATTTGATGGGGCAAAAGAATGTTTTAATCGATGAAGCTGATGTAGAAAGTTATCCACAGACCAAAGGAACACTAGCAAATACACAAATTAAAGAAAGTGGTGAGAATGCACATATGCTCGCTTTCTTCTCATAAAAACTTAACCTCATATATCTGTACATTGTAATAGACAGAAAACTCCAAGTCCTAGTGCATAATTGATGTATCAAGCAATTTTTATACGAAAGGGCATTTACAATTTATAAAGGAAAAAATTGAGCCCAGCCCGTTCTCCTTCACATCGATCTAGCTGCCTGCCTAAGACAATTTTATTGTTCAGTTGCAGTACCACTGTTTACTATCAATTCTTTACAATGGTTAACTAGAATAAACATAAGTATGATGAAATAAACATGTATGAAATTGACTGATAAGCTCTGATGTGGTTTAGGTATCATACTTCAACTTAATGAAATGAATGGAAAGAACAGCACAGAAAATGACAAATTGTGCCCTGAAGAGCTAACATTTAGGATGAACTTTCCAACTCAAGTAATTTGATAAGAACAGAGTAATTAACTAAGGGGTGTTTGGAGGCCATGTTCTTTTGATTGACCTGTCTTGTTCAATACTCCCAATATTTGACTTTGCAGCCATGACACAAAAATTTTATACATCTTACCAAACTGGTACCATAAGTCTCAGTCTTGGCATACCGCCTAGGAAATATTCTGAAGTCGACTGCTAATATGCTCAAGCATGTAACAAACATCTGGATTCAATTTCCATATAAGACAGCAGAGAAACTAGTTGTCAGAATTAAAAAAGAAAACAATAAAGGCCATTAATAGACTGTTAGAAAAATGTAAGTCCTCACCATAGCAACTCGGTAAGATGATATGCTCGACCTGAAGTTTTTGGGTGCATTTTTTAAAGGGGAAGTGGACCTGTCCCCAAACGTTACAGAAATAATTATAATGTGGATGGACCAAAGTGCAAGTAGAGCTTTTGTTTCTTTGGATGAGAGCATGTGGTCTCAATAGGAAAACAAACAACTGATTAAAGAGATGAAAGGACATGTGACTTACTAGCTCTACCTTTTGGCTGCAACAGATAAAATTAGAGGCACTCCTAGTAGCATTAACCATAAGTATGTCCATTCTGCTAGAACCTGTAAGAAGTAAAATTTATAGATCTGAAAGAAGCATACAAAATTTATCCATGATCCTACTGCAATAACGTTGACTATATGTAGATAGTCATCCATACTATGATCTACAGCGTTCACCTTCCACTAGATTCAACAACTCTATAAGGCAGGTAAACTAGGTCACAGGTAATGCAGGTAGCTAGGAAAAAGGAAAAGGGAATAAGAAAAGAAACTGATAGCATTTGCTAAAATCCATAACTTAAGCACAGCCACAAACTCCAAGATAAATTCATGCCAGAATCAAAGTGAATGATAAACTTACAGTGAGAAACAATATAATGGGAAGAACAATAGAGAGGAAATCAACAGTCAGTGTTGCCAAATGAGTCCTCAAGTTACTACAAATAACAACTGTATCATCATTTTTCTTCTCCGAGTTCCCTCTAGAACTAGCGTCTGCACCAATGGATTCATCACAACAACACAATAGTGAGACAAAACAAAAGATATTGCCCGTAACACGACTGGATATGAAGAAACAAACGATATTGTTAGAAACATCTTTACCCGTAACACGACTCGCGCTGAAGTGCCGCAGAAGTACAAGAATCTGAAATCAGAGAAACCGAAGCAGAAACAAATTGATAAGAGGACGAACAGCAATAAGCTAGAAAAACAATTTCAATTTTTCAGAAACCGGGGAGGCATACAGGAACAGTTGTAAGAAGAGCGGCAGTTTCCAGCATAGAAGATCCACTTAAATTGCTCACGAATCTGTTCACGACGAGGTTGGGGTTAGATTTGAAGTAATATATATATATATATATATATATATAATATATATATATATATATAATAAAGGAGTAAATTATGAAGTACTGTTCTTTGAGATGCTTGTTGGGATTGAGCGACTTCTGAAGAGAATCCATCATCGGCGTCCTTACTCGATCGAGCTCCGAAGCCGACCATGACACGGGATATATATAACGTTCTTAAACGTCGCCGAAAAAGTACAAGACGACTGACTACAAATGTTTAGGTTTGTTTTAAAAATACCACTAACATTTTAAATAGTTTGGATTTTGGAATGAAATTGAACACAACTACCCACCCACCACAAGCGAGGATGCATGCAGCTAATACTAAATGACAACTCCAGTTTGGATTTTGGATGTTGGTGTCTATCAGCAGCACCAATAATCAGTATCTTTGTTTGGCTCTCTTCATTGGCTGGCTTTTTGGCCAATGGAACGGTCATCTCCAATTAAACTTGACCCTATGCCCATCACTAAATTACAGTTGGAGACAAGGACAGTGTTTGTACAAGCTTGATATTCCCAACAGGAAGGAGGGAATACTGATACAAAAAACCATACATACCCATGATGACAACAAAGGAGAACAAATCCAGAACTTGGGTGGGTACTTAAAAAGTGACACCAACCCAATTTGCCAGCAAAATTCTGAGCATGTCAGAAAAGAGTAGTTTTGTCTAATTCTTCTCCTTCCCTCCCTTGGTGAAGGCAGCAGCATTCATGAACATGGGATTAAATTTATTCCACATCGTCAATCCAATCGCCATATATCCGACTTATCTTATCTGGACCCTTCCATTTCTGAAGAGTTCTTGGAGCTTGCACTGGCCTTTGAATCAAGATGGACGCCCTCTGTGAACCAACTCCCATGTGAAGAACATCTGAATGTGGGGCTGAAGGGCTCGGTGCAGCCGCATTCTCTGCTGGAGACTTCGAGGGCATTACTCCTTGCTTCGCGTCTGAAGCAGTAGCGGAAGAGTTTCGACCTTCACCCTCCATGAAGCCACCACCATATCGATGTAATTCTGAGGTCAGACAAGTGAAACTACTTTAGTTTTAATGCAATGCCATATCAAACTAAAAAAAGAAACCTGGCTACCCTACGTTAAAAGCCACCAATCTCACATGAGTTGTCAACTTAGCTGCTCTTAACAAAGTGACAAAACGCCAGCATGTTGCAAGGAACAAAAAGTTTGCAACTTTTTATTATAATCAGATAGTATTGGCTTCTATGTAGTACTAGTAAAATTTAATGCAAAAATTGCTAACGTTAAGTATATGTACTACAACTCACTAACACATGCTGAAGCTCCAAATATGCCTTCAGTTTGAGTAATAGTAAGAGTACAAGCAAGAGGCTACAAGACTTGATAAGATGGAATAGCCAAAAATATACTTTCTTATCAACTATATCATTTACCACAAGGCAGATAAGTAAACCTTGAACAAAACAGGACTAACTTTCTTTATTTTAATCAGAATACATTTCTTGTCAGACAAGGCCAGAGCCTAATCAGAAATCTAAAGCTTCAGCAAAGACAAAAGAAGATACAAACAGTCACAAATATAGGTTCCAAACTAGAGCCTAACGTGCTATCTTAAAATGGACACAACACAAGAAGAACGTAAAACGGGGTGGATACTCTTTTGTCTTTCAGCACTCTCAATCAATAGGTGAAACTTAACCCGACCTTTCAGGATTACATGGATCATGAGTATATTTCGCTTTGAGGCAGGTTCTGCATTAAGTTCTGGGAAAGCGACATCCCCTATACATTATCTCCACTAGAGTATGCATGGATCTACTGTTATCCCTTTTGCTTCCCCATGTCAAGTCTACTCGTTTTACATACCAGCATATCTATTAACCTAGTTAGTAAGTCAGATATACCCAAATTATCTAACAATGACTAACTCAATTATGTCCATTCACCATTGCAACATTTTCATCTCTACATAGCAATTTTGAGACCATGTGTGGTAGAGATGAAACCACTGGATTTCAAGGCAAATGGCAATCTGGAGAACATTATGCTATAGATTCAAGTTGTTAGGGGGACAGCAAAAGAGCAAGGAATTAACACAAACACGACTGACACTTCCTCGAAAACAAATGTCAATAAATGATTTCCATACCAAATCCAGGCTATTCCACAAGTCATGGTAATCACAGTGAGAAGTGCAAAATGTAGCATACCTTCAGATCCATGTGCAAAATGGCACTTATTCCCAAACGGGCAATACCCAGTAATCTCCCACTTGTTACAAATCCTGGTCTTCCAATTTGAGGGCTTGGAGGCCGAACCGTTCCCACCTCCAACAGCTCCTCCAGCAGCACTGCCGCCACCTCCGTTTCCACCTCCTCCGCCACCGCCATACCCACCAGGCCCCAAACTTATAGCCACACTCTCACGATTCTTTGACGCCTCGTCGTGCAAGAACGTGCAACTATCTCCATAAGGACAACCCTCTTCCGTGTAGAACTTCTTACAATGTCTCCCTTTAGACGACCTCGTTTCGCCTCCAGCCGGGGAAGACCCCAAGATCGGGATTTGGTACTCCTCCCTCAGCTCTGAGAAGCTGCCACTCCTCTCCTCCTCGTGCGCCGCCACAATATCCTGCCAGTTTGGCGGCGGCCGCCGGAGCTCCTCGATGCTGTGAGCGAAGTTGCAGTTGGTGACGTACGGGCACGTGCCTTGACGGAACTTGCAGCAGAGCTTCGTCTTGAAGAACATCTTGCCTATGGCCTTGGACCGGGAAGTCGAGTCCTGAGAGCTCCTCGATTTCTTGGTCGGCGGCTGCTCGCTGCCGGACCGCGATTGGGGATCGTAGTTGGAGTTCGACGGAGGCGTGTCGACGGAGCTCTCCCGGTTGTTCCAAAACCGGTAGTCGTCCTCCGTCGCCCAAACGGAGCTGTCGGAGGAATTCGGGAACCAATTCTCGGACCCATTTGTGGGAATTACGTGAACCACATTCTCTCGATCGTAATCCATTGGACAGGAGCTACAAGCTCGAACAGCCAAAACCGGAAAACCTAATCCGATTTCAGCGGGGGAAGCATGAAATCGGGAAAATTTCGACGATGAAAGACGATAACCAGAGATTTGAGAAACTGGGTCTTCGATTTCAAAACGTGAAGACTGTAGACCTCAATCGCAGCGCAAAATTTCAACTTTGAAGCTCAGTTGAGAAATAGAGAAAGTAAATTAATGGAAGTGAATCTATGTTTGAAGATTGGTGATGGCTCTAGATCTAAGAGAGCATACAGACATTATTGCAACATGACAAGCTAACTGGAGTTGGATAAGGAAACTGCGATTGAACTCAAACAATCGGACAATTTTGAGATTGGATTTGATGATTTTAATTTGCTGGGGAAAACCTTCGACACAAAACACCGTTTTTTTTTTTTTTAATCTTTTTACCATAAATTTCCGTAGGCATAAAATCACACTTGGACCTTAATTTAGTTATGTGGTATGGTTGGTTGATAATCCATAGTAATTAAATGGATTCATCACTTGATTTAATGATATTCATGAAAAAATATTTCATTTTAAAATTTTGTAGGTTAAAGGGGTCAAAATACCATTAAAGTTTAGCTGTTGGAAACGTTTTACCATTGAAGTTTTTTTCGGGGCCATTTTGGCATCCAAGTTTTCTGGTTGGGGTTAATTTGCCATTACAGATGCAGACGTGGGAAGATGTTGCTGACATGGCGACGGAAATCGTTTAATTGTTAACGGGGCAACGTTTAGTGTAAGATAATTTTGTAGTGGGATGTTTTTGTGTAAAATAAATTTTTGATGGGTTGTTTTAGTAATTTGGGGTGGGTAGGGAATTGGGGATTTGGTATTTTAGGGGTTTAGGGTTCTTCGACAGAGGGAGCTCTGCTTTCCAATTTCGCTGAGGTTAGAAATTGCTAAAGGGGGGGGGGGATTGCTAAAATTCTGTTGGGGTTTTTGTGAAGGAGATGAGCGTGGTGAGGCTTCCGAGTCAATCCCAATTCCAAGGGTCTCCAGAGCCCGACGATGAGAACTCTAAGTACGCAACTCACTACACTTGCGGTGAGAAATTTCAAATGTAGACCTCTTGGACCTACAAGAATCCTGGAAGGAGGTTCGTGGTATGCCTGAAGGATGTGAGTGATGCTTTCCCTTTTCCATATGTGCAGTTAATTTTTTGTTGTTCAGTTTTATCCAATGTTGCTTTTTTCGGTTCCAGAGTATTAGAGAATGCAGGCCTTTCAAGTGGGTTGATCCCTCATTTCCAAGCCAAGCGAAGAAGGTTATCAAGGACCTATTGGATGCCAGAAGTGAGCTGTACTTGTATAATTCCCAGATCAATGCTGAGAGGGTCGAATTGAAGACTGCCATGGATAAGCTAAAAGTTGAGTTTCATGGGAAGGTTGCAATGCTGGAAGGAGAATTGATGGAGGCCAGATCCCAAAATATCCAGGGCAAGTGGAAGGGCGTATCAATTGTCCTAGTTGTTGTCCTTGTTGCAACTTGGGTGAAGCTCCTAGTTTAGGATTGATCTATTCTGTTGTTGTTGCTGTTGCTGTAAGTCTGCTTTAGGGTGTTGGTTAGGGAGTGGTTTAAGGTAGGTGATGATGGCAACCACTAATTTTGGATGGATGAATGAATGTAATGACTGATGGATGAATGAATGTAATGTAATGATGGTTGGATGTTTGTGATCAATCTTTCAAGGTGTATTGCACAAAAGCATAATAACTTGTACAAAATTCACATCAATTTCAGCATGCACACAATTTACAACAGCTCCAAAAGCATAACATTTCATTCATATCATCTTTAGCATCAAATGCTTTACAGGTATATGTTGTACAAAATTCACATGTGTTCATATCAGCTCTAAATTACACATTCATCTTCTCTCTATACCAAAATGAACATCAAAGTGGCTGCACAAAATTAATCCTACTTAGCAGCTATACAAAATGGTGCCAGATTTGCATATTAAACATATGCATGATGTTGTTCAGTGAAGATCTTGAGTCTCTGATGTTTCCCCTCGACATATTTTGAGTTTGCTTCTTCTTGATGTTTGCCCTTGGTCAAATGCATTAGCCCCTTCGCCAACCTTCTCAGCCTTTCTTTTACTGCCCCTCTTCTTTGTTTGTGAAGCAGTAGAGTTAGGTGAAGCTTGTGTGCCTTGTGTGCCTTCTGATGCATTAACACCCTGAAAGATCAGCAAGTTTAATTTATTAGCAGATAATCACACAGTTGCAAGTACTGTAAACACAGTGCATAATCACATACATTATGTGGACACTTCCTTCTGTTATGCCCAGGTTGTTTACAGATTGAACATGTGTTTACAACTCCTTTTTTGCTCACTCTTTTGTTTTCTTTTTCTTTAGCTGATTTCTCATCTGCCCCTTTGATTCTCTTATATTTCGGTCTCCCAGGCAGTCTCCTATGTGGAGGTGGACTGATTGTAACACCAAGGCCAGTGTGCCACATATTTGGCCCTGCAATAGGCTGTAGTGAGTACTTGTATGCAGCTGCATACTTGTCTATCCCATAGCACTCATCTAAGTACTGCTCCAAACTCTCCCTTCTTTCAATTATGCAGCAGACAGCATGTACACATCGAATTCCACTAATGTCCCACCACCCACATGTGCATGACCTTTCATGAACCTTCACTGCATGTTGCTTACCATCTTTCTCCACTTCATATCCATGATCACCATTGAAAAAAACTCTCCATTTGTAATAATTCTCAGTAGCCTTGCTCAGCTTCTTTAAAATTTTGTCCCCAAATCTATTCTTCCAGCTGCTCATAAATTGTCTCTTCTCTCCAAACCTACCCATCACGTATTTCCTAATACCCTCCAACATGGAGAAGATTGGTCTGGTTCTAGCTGCCATTATCTTATCTACACCATTGAAGGCCTCACACATGTTGTTCTGGTTGGCATCACACTTGACAGATTTGGTGAAGAATGCTTTACACCAATGTCTTGGATCAATCATGAGTAGTGCTTCCTTAGTGCCAGGATATAGATCAACCACACTCAACTTATCTTTGAACCGTTTTTCATTTGCACTATCTGCACATGCCCATAAAAGACCTTTAAACTCATCCCCTCGGTATTTCTTCTGCCAATTGGAACAAATGTGCCTTGCACATAAACGATGCTCCACCTTTGGAAGCAAATTCTGTACAGTGATAATTGTGCATTATCGATATATATTTTCCCTCATTTCACGTGCTTTGTCGATAATTATGCTAGTACTTAGTGTGGGCGCAAGCGTTTTTGTAGGTAATTCATGTTGGATGCAAAATGGTGCAAAATGACCATTTTTCGGACAAAAAGGGGCACCAAGAAATGAAGCCGAGGACAACATTGCAAAATCTCAAAAAGGCTCAAGGATTGGTGAAGAAAGTGGTCCGGGCGAGCCTCGGGCGACCCAATTCCTTAGGTCAGGCGATCGCCCGGACCTGGAGAAATCCCACGGAAATTCTGGAGCCAGGCGGAGGGTCAGGCGACCAAATTCCTTAGGTCAGGCGATCGCCTGACCTCAAAACATAAGAGACAGGGAGCCAGGCGGAGGTCCGGCGGACCAATTCTTGGATCTGACTATCGCCTGACCGCACTGTTCAGGATTAGTCCACTGTTCTTTTCTCCCGAAAATGAGCATTTATATTGCGTTTTTTTCACTTCTTTTCACATCTCCTGACTCTTAGACTTGCTCTTGAACCCATCTAGGGTTCTTGAGCTCTCTCTTCTCCTCCATATTTCTTATTTATGAATTTGTATGAAGAATTGAAGACTTGAAGATAATTTTCTAGCTCCTTCCTTCCTCTTTAACATCTACTTTCCTTTTTGTTCATAGTTATTGTGAATTTCGTGAATAGTTGAATATTGATTAGTTCATCATCCCTAGGGTTGTTTAGCATGTTGTTGTGTTGCTAGATGATTTAGAATTGTTTGGTTGTTGATTATACATGATTAGTGACATTTTCTTGGGCTTAAAGAAGGTAGGGTTAGAGTAGAAGGCCAACTACTCTACCATGCCCACCAAGTGTTTGATGAAATGCTTGAGAGAGCATTTTGTTGAATTGACCAAAGAGAATTGGTTAGATACTCTAGGATTATTTGAGAAGGTAATCTAGGGTGTTAGGAGACATCAATTGGCTAAACTTAGTGCCTCCATAGTTGATGCAAGTGAAGAGATTCTACTTGGTCTTCTATGGAGAGGATGGTTCTAACTTAGGAGGTTAGAACTTGTTAATTATCCAACTCCTCTAACTTGTCATATATCACAACCAAACACTTCATCTAGCAACCTCAACTCTAATCAACCCTAAGGAACATTTACTTTTCATAATTGTTTATTGCATTGCATTCTAGTTCTAGTTGCATTAGTGATAGAAGTAGAATTAGTTAATTTAGTTTATCATCCATCTTATCACTTGTCATCTAAATCCAAAAACACCAAAAATATTGCATTTAACTAAACTTCATAAATTGCACTACAATCTCTTGGGTTCGACCCCACTCACCCTACTACAATTGCACACCTTGCACTTGAGGATGAATGGGTTTTATTACTTGATATTGTGCTTAATTCATACATATGTAAAACACCCGTCAAGTTTTTGGCGCCGTTGCCGGGGATTGTTTGTGTGGTTATTGATTGTTTAGTTATTTGTTTCTCATTCAATAAATAGAAGTTAATTGGTGTTCATGCTCTTTATATTTAGGTACTCCCTCCGGTTCGTGACAAATAATGCACAAGTTCAACTTGTTAATTGACTCGGAGGTTGAAGGGACTTTAAGAATCATGTGAGAAAGAGCATGATCACACAAGACACTTCAAGGATAGGACTTCATTGTTAGATATGGAGGAGCATTTGGAGGAGAATCGTGGAATGTGGACCTCTTTCCGCCCCACCACCGGTACTGAGGCCGGTGGCACCGACATGGATATGTAATGGGGGCCTAACTTGGCCCCCGGGTAAGACTCACAATTCTTCCTTGCAAAGATCACTTTCCTCATTGTGGATAATGCTAGATTTAAGTTTGGGGGAGTGCTTGAGGCATGAATATTGTATTGATGTATGGATGATTGTGAGCATGATTGCCTTGATTCCAATTGCAAGCTTGTGCCTTGTTAGAATTAGTTGCATTTTGCATGGTTAGCGGATAATTGCACTTTTGGTTATTCTTTGACAAATTTGTTATAGGATAGTTGCATATGCATTAGCTTAGTTTCATGATGCATTGTTAATGTAGATGCATACCTAGGAACCCAACCCCGAGTTGTGAGATTTGCAAGCTAGATTATTGTTGATATTTAAGTTTTGAATCTAGTTGACTATGAAAGGTTGCTTTGGATGTTACAATTGGAAATTTCATACCATGTGAGCAATTGAGCCTTAATTCTTTCTATGCATGGATTGTGTGATTATTTTTGTTCTTCATGAGAGAATTTCGGATTATGCTTGAACTAGAACTCGAGTGACTTGACCATTACAAACTCACATTGTTGTTTGCAATTTTTGTTGATAATGGCATTTAGGAATAGCCAACTTTCCAAAGAGCCAACCCGGTACAAATTTGTTTTTCCAATAGTTCACCCCTTGAGCCATAATAGCCTTATTTCTTGTGAACCTCTGCTATGAGCCATCATTTTTTTCTCTATCCACTCTTGTCCTTGAAACTTATTGAGTATGACTTATAAGGGCGTAGGAGATAAAGTTGTGGGTCGGATTGCTAAACAAGTTTGGGGGAAACTCTTGTGTGTATTGTTGGGTTCAAAAGGAAACTCAAGAGAATTTGGTTTGTTAGCAAATTTCGTGAGTGTTGTACATGTGAGCTAACCATGGAAATTCTTGTAATGCTCTTATCTCAAAAAATTGTGAATGAAAAGAAAAAAAATGTTGCAAAAAATGCAATTGCAATGAAAAAATTGAGATATAGCATGTAAGCGTCACTTTGTAATTCCATGGTTAGACTATTTTGTTAAAAGTGCGTGGAGAATATTGAATTGTGGAAGCTTTTGAAATCGAGCACTTCGGTTCAGACACAACTGAGTAGGGTTATTCTTAGTGAATATATCATTAGTGCCCTTAATCCTAGGTACTCAATATGTTTTTTTAGCTCCACCGATTAAATGGCCTTCTACCGATTTCCATGCCTAACCGAACCAAGCCACATTACAACCTTATAAAGTCCATTGTCACTTAAGTTGTAACCAACTCCCTTAGGGTAAATAAGTGAGGGAGTTACGGGTCATCATTCGAGCTTATGGTAAAAGTAATAATTCCGAGATCACATCACACAATAGCACACCCTACCTCAAGAGTTGAGCGTAAACGCTAAGGGAGTGGCCCTCCGAGTGTAGCATCTAAAGCAAGATTTCATATACCATTAGATTCATATCTTAATTGTTTGCAATAATTCTTGGCTTCTAAAGCATTTGATGCGGGGTTGATAGCTCGAGCTCTTGCATTCATTTAGTGATTTGCATTTAGGTGGTTAGTTGCATGTAGGGAGTGTATTTGCTAGGGACTAGCAAACATCTAAGTTTGGGGGTGTGATAATTGTGCATTATCGATATATATTTTCCCTCATTTCACGTGCTTTGTCGATCAGTATGCTAGTACTTAGTGTGGCGCAAGCGTTTTTGTAGGTAATTCATGTTGGATGCAAATGGTGCAAAATGACCATTTTTCGGACAAAAAGGGGCACCAAGAAATGAAGCCGATGACAACATTGCAAAATCTCAAAAAGGCTCAAGGATTGGTGAAGAAAGTGGTCCGGGCGAGCCTCGGGCGACCCAATTCCTTAGGACAGGCGATCGCCCGGACCTGGAGAAATCCCACGGAAATTCTGGAGCCAGGCGGAGGGTCAGGCGACCAAATTCCTTAGGTCAGGCGATCGCCTGACCTCAAAACATAAGAGACAGGGAGCCAGGCGGAGGTCAGGCGGACCAATTCTTGGATCAGACTATCGCCTGACCGCACTTTTCAGGATTAGTCCACTCTTCTTTTCTCCCGAAAATGAGCATTTATATTGCGTTTTTTTCACTTCTTTTCACATCTCCTCACTCTTAGACTTGCTCTTGAACCCATCTAGGGTTCTTGAGCTCTCTCTTCTCCTCCATATTTCTTATTTATGAATTTGTATGAAGAATTGAAGACTTGAAGACAATTTTCTAGCTCCTCCTTCCCCTTTAACTTCTACTTTCCTTTTTGTTCATAGTTATTGTGAATTTCGTGAATAGTTGAATATTGATTAGTTCATCATCCCTAGGGTTGTTTAGCATGTTGTTGTGTTGCTAGATGATTTAGAATTGTTTGGTTGTTGATTATACATGATTAGTGACATTTTCTTGGGCTTAAAGAAGGTAGGGTTAGAGTAGAAGGCCAACTACTCTACCATGCCCACCAAGTGTTTGATGAAATGCTTGAGAGAGCATTTTGTTGAATTGACCAAAGAGAATTGGTTAGATACTCTAGGATTATTTGAGAAGGTAATCTAGGGTGTTAGGAGACATCAATTGGCTAAACTTAGTGCCTCCATAGTTGATGCAAGTGAAGAGATTCTACTTGGTCTTCTATGGAGAGGATGGTTCTAACTTAGGAGGTTAGAACTTGTTAATTATCCAACTCCTCTAACTTGTCATATATCACAACCAAACACTCCATCTAGCAACCTCAACTCTAATCAACCCTAAGGAACATTTACTTTTCATAATTGTTTATTGCATTGCATTCTAGTTCTAGTTGCATTAGTGATAGAAGTAGAATTAGTTAATTTAGTTTATCATCCATCTTATCACTTGTCATCTAAATCCAAAAACACCAAAAATATTGCATTTAACTAAACTTCATAAATTGCACTACAATCTCTTGGGTTCGACCCCACTCACCCTACTACAATTGCACACCTTGCACTTGAGGATGAATGGGTTTTATTACTTGATATTGTGCTTAATTCATACATATGTAAAACACCCGTCAAGTTTTTGGCGCCGTTGGGGCTGGTTTGTGTGTTTATTGATTGTTTAGTTATTTGTTTCTCATTCAATAAATAGAAGTTAATTGGTGTTCATGCTCTTTATATTTAGGTACGTCCTCCGGTTCGTGAGAAATAATGCACTAGTTAATCTTGTTAATTGACTCCGGAGGTTGAAGGGACTTTAAGAATCATGTGAGAAAGAGCATGATCACACAAGACACTTCAAGGATAGGACTTCATTGTTAGATATGGAGGAGCATTTGGAGGAGAATCGTGGAATGTGGACCTCTTTCCGCCCCACCACCGGTACTGAGGCCGGTGGCACCGACATGGATATGTAATGGGGCCTAACTTGGCCCCCGGGTAAGACTCACAATTCTTCCTTGCAAAGATCACTTTCCTCATTGTGGATAATGCTAGATTTAAGTTTGGGGAGTGCTTGAGGCATGAATATTGTATTGATGTATGGATGATTGTGAGCATGATTGCCTTGATTCCAATTGCAAGCTTGTGCCTTGTTAGAATTAGTTGCATTTTGCATGGTTAGCGGATAATTGCACTTTTTGGTTATTCTTTGACAAATTTGTTATAGGATAGTTGCATATGCATTAGCTTAGTTTCATGATGCATTGTTAATGTAGATGCATACCTAGGAACCCAACCCCGAGTTGTGAGATTTGCAAGCTAGATTATTGTTGATATTTAAGTTTTGAATCTAGTTGACTATGAAAGGTTGCTTTGGATGTTACAATTGGAAATTTCATACCATGTGAGCAATTGAGCCTTAATTCTTTCTATGCATGGATTGTGTGATTATTTTTGTTCTTCATGAGAGAATTTCGGATTATGCTTGAACTAGAACTCGAGTGACTTGACCATTACAAACTCACATTGTTGTTTGCAATTTTTGTTGATAATGGCATTTAGGAATAGCCAACTTTCCAAAGAGCCAACCCGGTACAAATTTTTCCAATAGTTCACCCCT
Source organism: Stellera chamaejasme (assembly GCA_024586325.1). Classification (NCBI taxonomy): domain Eukaryota; kingdom Viridiplantae; phylum Streptophyta; class Magnoliopsida; order Malvales; family Thymelaeaceae; genus Stellera; species Stellera chamaejasme. Next base: position 1,003,221 of record CM044982.1, on the reverse strand, counting down.
TTGAGCCATAATAGCCTTATTTCTTGTGAACCCATGCTATGAGCCATCATTTTTTTTCTCTATCCACTCTTGTCCTTGAAACTTATTGAGTATGACTTATAAGGGCGTAGGAGATAAAGTTGTGGGTCGGATTGCTAAACAAGTTTGGGGGAAACTCTTGTGTGTATTGTTGGGTTCAAAAGGAAACTCAAGAGAATTTGGTTTGTTAGCAAATTTCGTGAGTGTTGTACATGTGAGCTAACCATGGAAATTCTTGTAATGCTCTTATCTCAAAAAATTGTGAATGAAAAGAAAAAAAATGTTGCAAAAAATGCAATTGCAAGAAAATTATTGAGATATAGCATGTAAGCGTCACTTTGTAATTCCATGGTTAGACTATTTTGTTAAAAGTGCGTGGAGAATATTGAATTGTGGAAGCTTTTTGAAATCGAGCACTTCGGTTCAGACACAACTGAGTAGGGTTATTCTTAGTGAATATATCATTAGTGCCCTTAATCCTAGGTACTCAATATGTTTTTTTAGCTCCACCGATTAAATGGCCTTCTACCGATTTCCATGCCTAACCGAACCAAGCCACATTACAACCTTATAAAGTCCATTGTCACTTAAGTTGTAACCAACTCCCTTAGGGTAAATAAGTGAGGGAGTTACGGGTCATCATTCGAGCTTATGGTAAAAGTAATAATTCCGAGATCACATCACACAATAGCACACCCTACCTCAAGAGTTGAGCGTAAACGCTAAGGGAGTGGCCCTCCGAGTGTAGCATCTAAAGCAAGATTTCATATACCATTAGATTCATATCTTAATTGTTTGCAATAATTCTTGGCTTCTAAAGCATTTGATGCGGGGTTGATAGCTCGAGCTCTTGCATTCATTTAGTGATTTGCATTTAGGTGGTTAGTTGCATGTAGGGAGTGTATTTGCTAGGGACTAGCAAACATCTAAGTTTGGGGGTGTGATAATTGTGCATTATCGATATATATTTTCCCTCATTTCACGTGCTTTGTCGATAATTATGCTAGTACTTAGTGTGGGCGCAAGCGTTTTTGTAGGTAATTCATGTTGGATGCAAAATGGTGCAAAATGACCATTTTTCGGACAAAAAGGGGCACCAAGAAATGAAGCCGAGGACAACATTGCAAAATCTCAAAAAGGCTCAAGGATTGGTGAAGAAAGTGGTCCGGGCGAGCCTCGGGCGACCCAATTCCTTAGGTCAGGCGATCGCCCGGACCTGGAGAAATCCCACGGAAATTCTGGAGCCAGGCTGAGGGTCAGGCGACCAAATTCCTTAGGTCAGGCGATCGCCTGACCTCAAAACATAAGAGACAGGAGCCAGGCGGAGGTCGGGCGGACTAATTCTTGGATCGACTATCGCCTGACCGCACTTTTCAGGATTAGTCCACTCTTCTTTCTCCCGAAAATGAGCATTTATATTGCGTTTTTTTCACTTCTTTTCACATCTCCTCACTCTTAGACTTGCTCTTGAACCCATCTAGGGTTCTTGAGCTCTCTCTTCTCCTCCATATTTCTTATTTATGAATTTGTATGAAGAATTGAAGACTTGAAGACAATTTTCTAGCTCCTCCTTCCTCTTTAACTTCTACTTTCCTTTTTGTTCATAGTTATTGTGAATTTCGTGAATAGTTGAATATTGATTAGTTCATCATCCCTAGGGTTGTTTAGCATGTTGTTGTGTTGCTAGATGATTTAGAATTGTTTGGTTGTTGATTATACATGATTAGTGACATTTTCTTGGGCTTAAAGAAGGTAGGGTTAGAGTAGAAGGCCAACTACTCTACCATGCCCACCAAGTGTTTGATGAAATGCTTGAGAGAGCATTTTGTTGAATTGACCAAAGAGAATTGGTTAGATACTCTAGGATTATTTGAGAAGGTAATCTAGGGTGTTAGGAGACATCAATTGGCTAAACTTAGTGCCTCCATAGTTGATGCAAGTGAAGAGATTCTACTTGGTCTTCTATGGAGAGGATGGTTCTAACTTAGGAGGTTAGAACTTGTTAATTATCCAACTCCTCTAACTTGTCATATATCACAACCAAACACTCCATCTAGCAACCTCAACTCTAATCAACCCTAAGGAACATTTACTTTTCATAATTGTTTATTGCATTACATTCTAGTTCTAGTTGCATTAGTGATAGAAGTAGAATTAGTTAATTTAGTTTATCATCCATCTTATCACTTGTCATCTAAATCCAAAAACACCAAAAATATTGCATTTAACTAAACTTCATAAATTGCACTACAATCTCTTGGGTTCGACCCCACTCACCCTACTACAATTGCACACCTTGCACTTGAGGATGAATGGGTTTTATTACTTGATATTGTGCTTAATTCATACACATGTAAAACACCCGTCAAATAGTCACAAGATTTCACCATTCACAACACTCTTCAAGAACCATCCATCTACCCCAACAACTCTCCTACAGCCTTCTAAAAAGCCTCTTTTACATGCATCAAAGCATATGTAAATTCTTACAAAAGTTGCAGATAACCCATCAGTTGCTGGCTTAGTCTTTAACACAACATTACTACCTGGGTTTGTTCTCATTAACTCAGCATAGTCCCTAAGCAAAGAGTATTCATAATCTGGGCTGGCCAAGTTTTTTCTAAACACTTTCTTCACATACTTTGCCATGTGCAATGTTATGTGCAGTTGAGTCTCCTTCTTCACTAACTCCTTCAAAGCTTTACGACCCATATTTGATTCATCCCTTAATTCTGTGTAAAACCTTCTAGCAAGCCACTTTGTCGTAGCTAGACTTAACTCAAACCTTAAGTTGCACATGTGTGTGTTCTTAACCACTTTAATCTAGAAGCATCTTAGTTCTGAGTTGTAAGATGCCCAAACATAAAATGGACAGTCTTCCACACACCTCACTTCAGCCCTTGAACGGTCGACCTTAGATAAATGAATATCCCTATGGTTTGCAACAGCGTAGGCAGTGGCTAACTCTTTAAACTCCTCTCGCCTATCAAACCTCAATACCAACAACAAATTGTTTTGATGTACCCGGGACATATTTGGGATATTGAGCTCTTCTAAATGACAGATTTGCCTCATCATCTTCATCACCTCTATCATCCTCACTATCAGCCTCAACCTCTGAATCAGAATTTATGTACTCTGTTTCATAGCCATCATCATCATCCTCACTAATGTTTTGAGCTTCACCTTCATCTTCACTTACAACAGACTCAGACTCTGAAAATTCTTCATTATCAGACACACGGAATTCAACACCATCACAATCATGCTCCTCTCCCTCATCCTCAGAACCATACTGCTCCTCTGCCGCACCCTCAACATTCTCATCATCCACCTTATCATCATCCACATTCTCATCCTCCACCTTATCATCATCCACATTCTCATCCTCCACATCTTCTCCCTCACCATAAATCTCCTCCAAATCTAACCAACGATCCTCAATATTTGGCAAATCAGGATCATACAATGACTGCCCTTCACCATCTTCACAATATAGAACCACTTCCCTCTTGTCCATCAACACCAACACTGCCACCCAAGCACTATCTACATCCCAAATCAACCTAACACTATCCGGGCTAACTAACTCTTTAGACACTAGCAGCTGAACAGTATGAACATCTTTCATGCCTCTTTTACGCATGAAGTTTACAAAAGTAACCCAATTACTAAAATACTCATCTGTCTCAACCACAACTGACTCACCACCTTCATACCTATAAGATGAATTCTTAAAACTCCCACCATGGTGAATGTAGTACTTGAATTTCTTGGAACGTGGATCATTACTTGCCCTGCATCACAAGGAACACAAATTCAGTTCATATTTTAAAATCGTTGGAACCCTAAAATATTGTGAACGAGGAAGTTCCCAAACATCGGATCCAAGTTAACAAAAAAATGACCCAAACAGAGATAATCGACCACTAAACTGATACATTTAAGCGCTTCACTAGAGGAGAACCCGAAAAATCTCAAAAACCCTTAAACCTTAACCCAAAAAATGCTGAAGAAAACTCATACCTGCTCCTTCCCCTGCGCCGCCCTACATCGTTCATACCCATTTCGAACCAAATGGCAGCGATGAACAAAGAGAATCGCCACTCTCAGCCCTTTAGGTCCAACCAAGAGACGCTTCCTCTGGTTTCTACCTCTGGCTTCTTCATAACGTGTTTAATATGAGGAGTCCGATTTTAGCCAAATCACCACTGAGATGGGTAAGAAATAGCCACTTGGCATGCCACGCAAACAAATTATCCACCTAAGCATTAGCAGTTAACGATGAATGGCAAACGGACCCCAATCAAAGAACTTGATGGCAAAATGGCCCCGAAAAAAACTTCAATGGTAAAACGTTTCCAACAGCCAAACTTTAATGGTATTTTGACCCCTTTAGCCAATTTTGTAAATATATACATATATTTAAGAATATCAAACTCATAGAATTCTATAGTAGAAGACTAGAATCGCAAAATTTGACAATTAAGTTTTTGCTATGCTAAAAACTTGTTAATTACTTCATTGATACTTCTTTTAGAAAAATTTAAAGTTTTTTTAATTTTAAATTATCTTATAAACTCAGGATAACATTTTAATCTACTCTTACTTTATTATCTTCATTTTATTAACAATCTTCATGTAAAACAAGTTTCAATATTTATGGAAGGGAAGTTGTAGAAGTAACTAATAAAGTTGTTGGGAAGAAATGGTAAAATTGGCACCAATTTTTCAAAATTTTATAATTTTACCACCAATCTTTGGGGGTTCAAATTGCCATAACTTTTATTTAATGATAAAATTGCCAATAAAGAGATGATCGGAGTATGTGGCTTAGTGGGGTCATTAATTTTTATCTACATGAAATGACCAAGAGTGATCTATGATATGATCTTTGATTAGAGTGATGATAATTTGACTAACCTCACGAATTATAACTACGATAAAAAAAGCTCGAGACAGGGAGACTTCTTGGAGTACCCATCCACCAATTAATTAGGAGACGGATAGAGTAAGTCACATGAGCGAACTAATCAGATTCGGAATTAAAGTCCGGAATCTGTTTTTACTTGAATTTTCGATTTTGTTAACCCGGCCGGCCGGAGTGGGAAATCGTTTTTGAGGCTCTGAGTCGGTCAATAGATTTTGTATCGATTGATGAAGTAGCAAAGGCTTCGGTTTGCAGCTTCCTGTGTCACTCCTCGCCGTCGGAGGAAAACGATCCAATTTCCAGAACGCGAAGCCGACCCTATGGATTCCGACGCTGCCGGAGGTGAGCCGGGGCTCGTTATCTCCGCCACTGGACCGATTAGAAAGTTCCTTCTTTCTGTCTCTGGGGACCCGCATCTCTCTCAACAACTCAGAGAACTCGCTTCGAAGCTATCCTCTCAAAGCAGCATACCTTACAAGCAAATCCGGAGTATATGGGCGGGATCAAAGGCTGAAACCCGACCCGAACTTATTCGACTCTTTTCCGGGTCACAGTTCGTCTTCGCCAGCCCTAAACCGAGAGAGAAGGTAAGATGCGAACTTGTTTCATGTCTGACTTCTCAGCGATGATGAGGAACTGTTGATTTGGCTTTAGCAGGGTCTTTGCTTTAATCTTATGTTGAGGTAACGGTTTTTTACTGTGTTGGTGGATGATCAGAGTGAAGAACTAAAGGCTAGATTGAAGAAGCTGGCTGAAATGAATGAGAGGAAGGAGTATAACGAGCTTGTAAAGGATATTACTCCCAAGAAGAATGCGAATGAGCCATTCTCTACTTATAAGGATCAACTTGGATTTGGTTAGTTGCTTCTCTTCCTTCATTTCTTTAGCAAATGCTCTTCCCCTGCAAAGAATTGATTTCTTTTTTCTCATTTTTCCTGCTGGGCTTCACTGCTTGAGTACATATTTTTTCCATTTTGCAATTCTAGTATGTTTTCTGTGTTTCTGATGCTAGGTAAACAAAATGGGTAATCTCAAAACTTCTATTGATCTTTGGTTTTTCTGGGTTGTTGAATTTTTCTTTGTTGGTTTGTGCCAATTGACATCATTGCTAATTCCTTCATTTCATTTGCAATTCCTTGTACTAACATTCCAGGTGCTACGTTGGTCGAGTTCTGATGTTTTGTATCTGTATGACAGAAGATTAACCTCAGTTGTAGGTGGCTATCTATCAAATACATTGATGGTTTCTATTGTGCCTTCATGTTGGCTACTTAAATGTAACTTTTGGTTTTGGATAACATGGTGGTAAAATTTATGTTACATTCCATGAATTGCACCATAGTTAAGCTACTTAATTGCTCAATGTTAATTCAATTTTCCTAAAATTTAGGACAATGTTTCCCATGATATTTTTTACACAAGCGGAGAAAAGCTATCGTGGTACAGTTTTAAAATTTCAACTGATTATTTCCTGCATAGAGGGTTGTCTTAGGAAAAAATCCAGCACAGAGTGTTGGGCTTTTGCTTTTTTCGTGAATCTAAATTAGGAGCTTTCATCTGCAGATCCTACCCTGTTGATAATTTATGATGTTGATTCATGACAAGGTGTTTGTGTTATTCCTACAGAGTGGTGATATGGTGCTATTATGATTTGCTTTCTGTTATAAGCTTAGTGTTTTAGGTAGTTATAGGTAATACTACAAAGTTTTTACACATTCTGTACTTCGATGGGATTAGATGTGGTGGTTCATTGTATTGTTTGAAGTTCATTTAAAGAAGAAAAAGTTCGCTTTCTTTTGTGCTATTTAAGTTAGGTTCTTCATCTCTTCATTTGACTCTGTAGCGAAAAAGCAACTTACGTGTTTTACTGAATGGACAGGTGTGCATGTCGCTCTCATAATGTTCACTGGCTATCTGGTTGGCTATGCAGCATTCAGGGCATTATTTAACCACAGCCCTGTCATGGTAAGTCTTGAACTATATAACCCTGTTTCTGTAGATGGCTTAAGAGCTGACAACCATGAGCTGGCCAAATGATGAGCGCTTCTGGTTGTTTTCAGGAGGTCCAATATCCGAGTTTAACAACAATCCCCTTCTTTTCTCATATGTGCAACAAGAAAAAAAAATAAAAAGAATGAATGTTTCAAGGATGTCAGAGTGCTGTTCTTAGTCAATATAAATGTTGGTGATGTCCTGTATTTATTAGTTCATTCTATGGATTTTCTGTTCCGCATCTTGTAACCTGACATATTTTTCAGAATGCTGCTGGAGGTATTCTTGGATTGGTTTTTGGCATGCTTCTAGAAACACTTCTGTTCATCATCAGAACATCTAGCCTTGAGCTCAAACAGCAGCAAGAATCTTCCTGCATGATAAAGAATCAATAAGATAGCTATAAAGAGGTTGGTGTTGTTTCTTTCATTTCTGTTTAATTCCCTGTCGTAAATTTTGAGTTATGGTAACCAGTTCTCTTACTACGGCATCACTTTCTGCAAGATGTAAGAATGTGTTCCGAACCGTAATCTTAGCAATATAACTTCATGGTAACTAGTTGGGATGCAAGGCCATGAACAAGAACTTTCTGTTGCATCGTAACTGTGTAGGCTTGACCATGAAACCTAGGTGGAGTTCTCTAGTATTCTTGTTTCTCCCTAGGCAAATTATTTTTTCTTTATGATTGAATGAGATATGAAGAATAATGTGAAATACTGTTGGCAGCAATAGGATTGAAATGTACTTATGAGCTCAACTTTTTCTATGTTTGCATCCCTGGGGTTTTTATTTTACTTAGGTGAATAAATTGTAAAGTTTGTTAATAGTACTTGGTTGGCACCACGACCATAATCTCCACAAAAAGGGAAAAAGCGACAATTAAAGTGGGGCTGAGGGAGTAATTCTGTTTATAACAGAACTGTTTGTGGATGGTTTAATCACACAACATTTTCATTTCGTTTCAGTGCTTTATCAGTATCTACAACCTTGCCATGGACTGCTAATTGTGCATTTACTCTTAGCAAAATGTCTGTCAGTTCATTTTGAGAGGGCACAATTACACAAGGTACTTTGAATTGCAGCTGGTTTGTGGCTATCTAAATGCATGGTGCTGTCTGTTAGTAATGTTTCCCAATCACCTTGCCATTGGTATCGGCTCGCAAATTCGCAGCAAAGCACAATATTGCATTACTCTAAATGTTGAGTTCTTACAGCTTAGGGTGCCTCTGTAGGCTCATCCAAGAGCTAGGTTGTGAACCAATTCTGTACACATGTGGAGATCTTGAGTTGAAGTACTATCTGCCATCCTCTGCCCCTACTTATCCAAAAGCAACTTAGTGGGAAATCGTTTTTGAGGATTATTTAGGTTCTTATTATGAGGAGTAAAGTGCTACACAGTGATTCTTAAGGCGAGGGTTTATGTTTTTTAGGAGTTGGATGTAATTCTTTTAGGAGTTTTGCCCAAAATTCTTCTGTTTGGGTTATGTGTATTTTATTTTTTATGGATTTCTTTAATTAAAATTTATTACCGTTAAAAGAAAAATCGTTATTAGGGTTTGGTGGAATATATGGTTTCACTAAGGGGTCTTGTGACTTTCAAGTGGAGCAAGCAACCAACATATATTAAGGGGAAAATCTCATAGAGGAAAAAAAGGAATCTAGTGAGGGCCTCTCTGTCTCTCTCACAATACCAAAACATCCATCCAGTTCTTTTATTGGAGACAGACTCTAACATGCATGGATATGGTAGTATGGATCCCTAACTTGGTGAAAAGCTGAAATAATGGAGAATCCATTGCACTAGCAAGTGCCATCTATCTTTATGGGATATTTGAGGACTAACCTGTTCTTTAATTGCTCCATCCTCCTAATTAATTAAAGTAGTTTGGCATCATGATGATTTCTTCTTGAGGTCAATGTTATTCTTGACACAATACCATTCCAGAATGGATCCAAAGCCACCACATCTTTGATAACAACAAGTCTTCTTAAATTCACCAAAATTAGAAGGACAAGTCATAGACGTTTTGGCTCTATTATTAACTGAACTGACCGACTTACTTCATTTACTTTAGTTTTAAATCTTACTTCATTTATTTTGATCTTAAAATATACTCCTTCTCTGACATCCAATATAATAATAATAATAATAATAATAATAATAATAATAATAATAATAATTTGAGTTATCAGAATATTAAAAAATAAACACTTCAATTTTTTAGGAGTGGAAGGAATACTAAAACTTACCTTTTTAAATTTCTAACTATTTCTACAAATTCTTCTAAACATAACCAAAATTATAATTAAGTTAAGCTCGTGGATTCTTTCTTTCCTAGAATGTACTCAACTCGTCTCTTGTACATTTCCCATATACTTTGAATATGAGAGGGAGACCTGATCTCCATCTTTCTTCAACTTTTATCCACTTTTTTTTTTTTGGTAACTTGGGAAGTGGAATCACCTCTCTCTAGTCTCTCCTCCATTCAACCTATATCACATGCAGCCCTCCATCTTCCCCTCGACAATTCATTTATATATGTTGTCTATATCCACTATGACTTTCAGGTACATTAGACTTTAGGGGACAGACGATGCTTTGAACTTGTGCCCAAAGTGAAGAAGGCCAACAACTCTTGTCCACATTCACCGTTCAAGCTGCTATCTTAATTTACAGGTCTTCAAACATAAGGTAATGGTGTAAATGTATGAAAATTTCAAAAAAAAAAAAAAAAACTTGTTGGAATACGATAAATTTCAGGAATAGGCGTTTAGTTAATCTTTGTGCATGTAATATCATACAGCGGACGATTAGTGAAATTTAGTAGATCTTTCTATTGCATGTTACCTCTCGGCCCATTTCTAATAAACGTTTTTTTTTTGACAGGGTATAGTAAACGTTCTTAAAGTATCTGTAATGTATTGCAAAGTAAAAATATATCAATTCAAGGCTTTCCCTTCTATTTTTGTTCTCACAAATATCATAGGAGTATCAATTTCAAATTCTTCACTAAATTCTTCAAAATTTTCATTCAAAAAACACACCCTTTGTATATACTCTCTTCCGTCTTTTAAATCTTACTACAACTTCCTTTTTCGACTGCCCCAAAAAACTTGATTCACTTCTTTATATATAAATTTTTTTTACACCAATTTTACTTTATTATCTTTCTCTCCTAACTCAAGAGTTTTTTTTTGTCTTATACTCTTTCCGTCTCTGAAAAATTAAACATATTTTCTTTTTAGGTTGTTACAGAATAATTGATTAGTTTACTTAAAAAGAAACTTCTCACTTTCAAAGTTACTAAACTATCTCTACATTATCTTTACTTTTTCTACCTCATTTTTCGTACACTTTTAACCAAAGGACAATTAAGTAAACATATACAAAAATCTTACATTCACCTTAATCTTCGCGTCTAACCAAATCCTTCAATCTTTTAGGGACGGAGGGAGTATTATTTTACCGTTTTACTCTCAAGTCAACACATTCTCAATCCATTAGCCGGTCAAAATGGAACATGTTTAAAGGGATGGATGGAGTATGTGCTCAAATAATTGGCTTATTTTTTTGTTGTTTTACAGTATTTAATTTATCATTTTTTGCATGAATGTCTAGATATTTAAATTTAAATAGTTCATATGCATATCATAATTTGTAACATATTCTTTCTAAATATAAATTTTGGAGTTTCTTCTACTATTTATCTTTGTAACAAGGTAATCATATATTCAATTTTGAAACATTAAAGTCATACTCCATCCCCAAAAGATTGATGGGTTTGACTGTGCGCGGAGATTAAAGTAAATGTAATATTTTTGTATATGTTTACTAAATTGTCCATTGATTGAAAGTACACAAAAACGAGATAGAAAAGGTAAATATAAAATATGGATAGTTTAGTAACTTTGTGGGTGAAAAGTTTCTTGGGAAATGTCAGGGACACTCTCTTGGATACTCACTTTGGACACTCTCCCTTTCAACAAATGTCATGTAATCATTTTTGTGCGTCTACTTGATTTTGGGTCCGTCAAAATGAAGACACGACAAATGTTGAGTGGGAGAGTATTCAAAATGAACGCACACAACATTTTCCAAGTTTCTTTTAATGAAAATGATCAATTTTTTTTTAGGTAACTCAAAAATGAAATGTGTAATTTTTTAGCGAGGGAATGGAAGGTAGTATAAAAGTTGTGGTGGGAACACGGACCAGACCGTACAATACAGAGTAAATTGCACCATATATACTTAAACTATACCCGTGAGTTAACATCCGTTAAAACTTAACGGAAATTTTGATAAAAATACTCAAATTGACCCTTGTGATTTCTAAAATGTGTTGAACACCTCTATAACTTTATTATTTGATTTTTCTGTTATTATTTTTTATCTCATGTGTATTTTTTCATATATTTATTCCAATTTAGAAATATTAATTATAGATTGAGTCTGAATAAAAAAAACAATTAACAACTATACATTCCTTCCAATTCAACAAACATTGATCGACATGTTACTTAAAATTACATATCATTAGTCATAATAAATCTTATTTATTTCGTGTCTACACTGTGTTTTGAACCGTATCAAACGAATGAATGTATAATTTCAAGTGAATTTATAATTAAATATGTAAAACTTCTAAAAAAAATACAAATGTGGAAATAAAAGGAAAAAATGGATATTAGTATTTTCAAAATTATAAAAAATAAAACAGGAAAATTTAATATTTTTAGAAATTTATTGTTCATTCTTGCATTTTATATTTGATAATACTATTTTTTCATAATAAAAAGGCAAATTTTAGTATACTAATATTGATATTATTTTAAAACTTTTTTTTTCATGTGATAACTTTTTGGATATTTTACACTCAATTTAAAATTAATTTGAATAATTTGGGAAGATTATTTAAAAAAATACACATGTGATAAAGAATAATGAATTAAAAATGAAATTATAAAGTTAGATGGGTGTTCAACACATTTTAGAAACCATAAGGGTCAATTTGAGCATTTTTTCCAAAAATTCCGTTAAGATTTAACGGATGTTAAGTCGATGTATAAATTTGCAACACTCATACTTTATAGTCATTTTTGCAACAAATATTTGTTCAGGTATAGATTTGCAACGAATGATATAGTTTAGGTATATCTGGTGCAATTTACTCTACAATACACCAATAAAAGCACCCTCCCACCAGCACAGCGCTTTTCCAATCCACGTGTACCGCCACATCGCGCGCTTCTCGTGCTCCGAAAGCAACCGGTAGCCTCCCTTTTTTCAAGTTCTCCACCGCCGCCGCCTGCCACGCTCTAGCCCATCCCATGCCTCACGTGCAAACTACACGTGTCGCTGCTTCGTTCGGCCACATTGTCAACTGCATCGACGGCTCAGATTCACTCATGCATGTATAAGAAAGAAGCGCTGACAAATCCAGCTTCCCTTCACTGCCAGTCAAATTGAAAAAAACAGAAAACAAAAAGATCATCCGCCATGGAAGCTGTGCTTTTGAGAACCGGTTCGGTTCCAGTCCGATCAGCGGCTCCCGCCGGTTCTCATAGACCTTCTCTCTCTCGCCACGAATCCATCGCCGGAGCCTTCTGCGGCGGCTCGTTGAATCTCCGGACGAACCGTCGAGACCACGGCACGTCAAGGATTAGCCGCGCGCTGTCGGAGAGTCACGTCTTCAGGTCGGTCAATGAGATCGGATGTGGTTCGCGGACGGTTTCAGCGGGAATCCCGGAGGAGTATGTCGTAGATGGACGCGATCCGGCCAGATTCCCGTACGGAATTCCGATCGAGGAGTTGGGGATCTCCGGTGGAGGAGGAGGGGGTGGCGGTGGCGGTGGCGAGAGCAAGATCGGCGACTACTATCGAGAAATGGTGAAGCAGAATCCTGGGGATCAGCTTATCTTGAGAAACTACGCTAAATTCCTGCACGAGGTGGGTTTATTTCAGATCGAAATCTATCAGCTAAATTAGAACAAACTCTTATTTAAGTAGTCGATAATTAATCTGATCATGTTACTATTAATTAATTAAGTAGGATGCATTTTTGAATTTGAAGGTAGAGAGAGACACAATGAAAGCAGAGGAGTATTACGGGAGAGCGATCTTGGCGAGTCCTGGAGACGGGGAGGTTCTGTCTCTGTACGGAAAGTTGATCTGGGAAACGCAGAGAGACGAGATTAGAGCCAAGTCCTACTTCGATCGAGCCCTTCATGCTTCTCCAGGGGACTGGTATGTATGGATAATACTACTGGATCCATCAATGAAGTATTGCTTTGGTTGATTAATGTATATATTGTGTGTGTAGCATGGTGATGGGAACATACGCACAGTTCATGTGGGAAGCTGAGGAAGAAGAAGAAGTGGGTGAGATGAAATTAGCATCAAGTTCAACAGCAGCGGCCATGGTTGGGCAGCTGGAGTTTTAGCTAGAGTACTGATGATGAGATTAACTAAGATGAGGAACTAATCCCGTATCTGATTAACACAACACAAGTAACTGATCATGAATGAAGAATAATTAGTGAATTTCGGAAGCTAACTTTCAATGATCAGATGATGATTAATAAATAACCCATCAGTGTTAGGCATCAATACAATATAATGAGGATTATCTATAAGTTTGGGGGCCCAAAGCACTGGTTTTAATGGCTTGTAGCCAAGGCCAGTGCTAGTGCTGTCTTCAAGGTTGGCCTCAATTTATAGCCAAAAGGGTTGATTGACAGAAGAATGAAGAAGCTGTGAAAGTTCACAAGTTAATAACGGATTGATTGGTGAGGATTGGCAGAGGCATGGAGCTGGAGTCGACAATTAAACGTTAAATTAAATGTGTGTGTGTATTTAATTCACATATATAGCTCATACTTGGTGGTGAGTTTGAGGAATTCACATTTTAAAAACGTCAAATTTTTACAGGTGATAATATTGCATTTGCCCCCCTTATGAAGTGATCACCATGTAGCTTGCCGGCCCTTTAATTAAGCTAAATAGATGATATTCATTAAGTATTACACGGTACATATGTAATTTATACAAAGAGTAGATAAACTTTATTGCAAGAACAGCATATATTTGGACAAGAAATTGAGAAAGATGCATGCATACATGCATGATTAGTCAGTAAAAACGCCACTAATCTTTTCTAAATTTCTATATTTGCCACTGAACTTCATTTTCGAGCTAAAATGTCATCCAAGTATTGAAACTGGGTTAAAATTGTCACCACCGTTAAAAAAATCCGTTAATTCTTTGGTTTAATTACAAAAAGTAGTACTTAAAGTTTTTAACCCTTCAAAATTTAACCCTAACTCACCAAAGTTCCTATATTATTCACCGAGACATGCCCTCCACCTTGCCCTTCACGTTCTGGCAGCCCTTGTCACCAACCACCACTTCCATCATCACTGCCAACCTCCAAGGAATTCTAGCCGGTACCCTCCCTCCCGCCGGAGATAGCCGGAGGCGGGAGAAAACGCCCTCGACCCGCCGACTTGGTTCTCGCCCAACTCGCTCTAATCCGGCTGCTCCATATCCGAATCCGCTGCACCACCGCCACAGATCGACTCCTCAACCGCCGTGCCTCCATTTCCGACCAGATCCGCCGCTGGAGAATGCCTTTGGAGTAGTGACCCGCCCTTGGATTCGACCGACCCGCGAACTGCAGGTGGGTCTGTTCTTCAGACTTGCGAATCAAAGATTTAGGATCAAATTGTAAAGGGTTGAAAACTTTAAGTACCACCTTTTGTAATTAAATCAAATAGTTAACAGATTTTCTGACGGCTTTTAACGGCAATGGTATTTTTAACCTAGTTTCAAAACTTGGATGACACTCTAGCTCGAAAATGAAGATCAGTGGCAAATATAGAAATTTAGGAAAGATTAGTGGCATTTTAACCCATTTTCCCGGTAACTAAATAGTTTTTCTAGCTTGAACCACAATTTATGATCTTGTCCTTTGCAGTCTCAGGACCATCATTTCCATGAATTATGTTTCTGAAACAGTCGACACCAGAGTTAATATGTTAAGAAGTCTATGTCGAGGACGACGGTCGGGAACGGATCGGAGAATCGATTGTTGCTGACGTCGAGTTCGTAGAGGTATTTAAGCCGGGCAATTGTAATAATCCTAAATTTTTCGAGTCTAGGTTAATTCTAAGATTAATTTAAGAGAAAATACAATTCCAACCCCAAGGGTATTTTGGTAATTTTCACCTCTTGTTGTAACCTCCTTGAGAAGAGAAGACTAACAAACTCTGTTTCGTTGACATCCAATCTTGTCGTAGCAGATAATTTAGTTGTATCTAAATTTTAGGTACTATTTATTTCCTAATTAACTATGTTTTCTTTTATTTATTTTATTTATTATTGCTAATTTTTATGATTTCATATACTTTAACATTTTCATTATTTTATGTACTTTATTATTTTCATTATCTTATTTGTTTTAACATTTTTGTTATTTTATATATTTTATCTTTTTTCATTATTTTATGTGCTCTCATTATTTTCATCATTTTATGTTTTTTTATCATTTTCACTATTTTATGCACTTTATTATATCTATTACTTAATTTGCCTTACCATTTTCACTATTTTATGTACTTTTGCATTTTGATTTTTTCATATGCTTTTGACTTTTTTTATTATTTCATGTTCCTTTATTTTCACCATTTCATGAATTTTTACTTTTTCATTATTTTATGTCTTTTTTATTGCTTTTATGTTATTTTATGTACTTTCTTTTTGTTCTTGTCATCTTATGTTGATAATTTAGAATTTTAGTGGGTTTTCTTTTTAAGTAGTTAATAGTAATTAGTTAATAAAATAAGTAAATAGACGGTATTTAATTAAATTAGTAAATAATTAAATTTTTAAAAATTAGAAAATAAAATAGAAAATCGGTGAGAAATTCGTCGACTCCGGCTCCATGCCTCTGCCAACCCTCACCAATCAATCCATTAACTTCTGAACTTTCACAGCTTCTTCATTGCTCAAGCATCTGTCAATCAACCCTTTTGGCTATAAATTGAGGCCAACCTTGGCTACAAGCCATTAAACCAGTGCTTTGGGCCCCCAAACTTATAGCCCCCAAACTTATAGGGCCCATAATCTATTATATCCTATTATATATATGGTACACTACCCAAGAAAATCGTCATCGCCCTCCGCGAGGCCATCGCCCCTCGCGATGCCCTCGCCATCAGCCTCCAGCCATATACACACAGGGATAAAAACCGCGAGGGTATCGCTTCCCACGAAGGCACGCCCAAGCAAGGCCACATCTGCTGCCTTCGCCAAGCAAGACCCTCGCCCTCACTGGCCTCGCACCCGGAGCCTTCGCACCTTCGCGTAGCAGGGCCCTCGCCCTCACTAGCCTCGCATCCAGAGCCCTCGCTCCTGGACCCTCGACACTTAGCGCATACAAGAACTAGCAAACCGGGGGTTTCCTACACACACTTCCCATAGCGGATGGGAAGACAGTGAGCTCACCTGACAAACCACACGCCTCGACTGTGGGCTACCGTCCGATTTACACGCCAAAGGCTACTCCCATAGAGTGACAGATTGAACCACAGCCTGACACACGCCTGCTCCTCTGACATGGGCTCAACCGGGGGAGGCTCCTAGCATCGCTCTATAAATAAGGCGATGCCCACCTAAAACTGGGTATGAAACTACACACCCCCCCCACACCCCTTTGCTGCTCCTAACTATCCTCTTTATTTCTTGCAGGTTACTCCGAACCAGCACAAGGCCGTTCACAACATCACCACATCACTTAATCATCTGAGAACCCGGGCCGCTTCGGAACGAGGTTATCAATATATATAACGGGGAATAGAGTTAGGCGTATTTTCGGGTTTTCCTTTGTTCAATTCGAACTTTTAATCACAAAAATACAGAAAAAGGATATCTGGCCATAACAGAAGCCTAACAAACATATTGTGTCGGATGGTACAACAATAGTAGCTCCGCAGATAAGTTGCCAGACGACACCCTTTCTTTAAAAGACATGCAAGTGATTGGTGAGTTCATTGGATTTGAGACTCAATGAAACAAACTTATACTATTTACATACATACATTAACATATAAAGTATTACCGTGTATTTGTAAACAGTGGTCCAAGTCCACCAATACCTATCAACACCAATACTCAAGGTAAACATAATGTTTTTTTATTGTTTTTTTTACATGCTGTTTAATAATAACAACTAACATGTGTTACAAATGCATGAACATGTGATATAGTGAAGACTATTTTCATTAGAAAATCAAATAAATATTAGCTTATTTCTTGAAGAAACACTCTGAGGTTAATTACATTGTAGAACCCGATGTTAAGTATGATAAGAACATACTACTAAATGTCTAAACTTTAAAACCATCCGACCCCTTTTTACCCGATGCATCGCCGGGTATATATAGACTAGTTATAATAAAAGAGAAACATACAGATGGACAAAATCGACTACCACTTTAAGAAGCATTTCAGTGATGCCACGTGTACAAATGTTCTAAAAACATGGTGTTAAATGAGTGACATATTTTGTAATTAAGAGATCATATGAAGGTTACGATTGTAAAAAATCTTTTTTGATATCTCTAAAAATATCTACAAAATCCTAAAATCTCCTCAAAATCTTTTGATAGCAAGAAAGTTTAGTCTAGGAAATGGACGTACTATTGGAGTGGAAGAAGGGAATAAAGTTTAGGAGCCCATGTGTGATTGTTTCTGTAGTTTAGGGGTTATTGTGATTGCTACTTTCTCTTCTTCTATTTATTGAAGATTTTTGTTTCTTAATTTCCTCTAATCGATATCGGTGCTCCTGCCTGCTCTTGCGCAAGTCTGATTTTGTTTTAGGGTTTCGGTGCTCTCTCTCTGCCTCTCGCAAATCGCAGTCTCTGTACCGGCGGCGGCGTCGTCATCGTCATCGTCATCGTCACGGTTACAGTAAGATGTCGAATTTCGTCTTGATATATATTGCCTGCCTTGTGTCCATCCATCGGTGTCTGTCTGGTTTAATCAGGTGTCTCCATTGCTTAATTTCTAGTTTTGATCTAGTAGGTTTTTCACAATCTAGCTTGCTTTCAGACCGATCGAAACACAACACGTACGTTTGAAGAAATCATTGTTGTATTGTCTGAGTTCTTCCTGATCTCCATTTTTTTTTCTCCCTAAAACAGTCTGCAGATCTCCATCTTGCGATTGATACTTATGGGGCTGTTTACTAAACTGCCAGATTTACTTAAGATTGGCAACCACATGCCCAAGGTCGATGGTAAGTAACATATCTCTCTCTTCTCTTCTCTTCTCTTCTGTTGCCGCCCCTAACCTAATCGATCTTACATTATTTTTACTAATTCTATATATACTACGTACCTTAATGCAATGCTTTGGTATTTAATTTTCTACTGTTTGTGCACGGAAAACCGTTTGGGTGTCGGCTTTCACAGGAATCAGGCGCTATGTCTCCAATAATGGTAAAAGCTCTAATTCAATTATTGTTACTTAACTGGAAAGCGCATGCATGCCCAAGCTTGATATAATATTCTAATAATTACTAGCTAGCTGTTGCTTAGTATTTTAGATTCAGAATCTCTATCACCAGTAAGTATCCTCCAATTGGTACCACCATTCATTCATCTATATAAACCCACCATTCATATATCTCTCATTTCTTCATCTCCGTACAACAATTACATGCAGAGAAATGAGTAGGTTTCTTGTATTTTCTCTGATTCTGACCCTGGCTGTAGAAGCATCGGTGCAGCCTTTCAAATACCATGAGAAAGATCTGGAGTCGGAGGAGAGCCTGTGGAGGCTGTATGAGAAGTGGATAAGTCATCACAAGCTTTCCAGGAGCTTGGAAGAAAAGCAGAAGCGGTTCGAAACGTTCAAGTACAGAGTGCGGTGGGTTGACGAGACCAACAAGAAGAAGAACCTTTCTCACACGGTGGGGCTCACCCCGCTCTCAGACATTAGCCTGAAGGAGTACAGTAATAATCATTGTAATCTGAAGCTCAGGGATGACGGGAACACACATTAAAGCCAAGTTGCCACCACCACCAGAAGCTTGTCTCTTTGTCTGAGCAAGCAAGAGCTGTTGTTTTAAAAACCAAACCGTGCGTTCTATTTAAATTGTTCGTTTCCAAATACTAATATAATTATATATAGTTTGTAGTTTGATTTCATGTATATACTACTATATATAACCAATGTTAAAAGAAAAATACAGTAATTATAGATGAGATGGGTAAAATGACCATGGGGCCGGCTAGGTTTCTGCCAAAAGAAAGCTAGATTGTAAGATTAGTAATGCCCTCTTATTAATAAACCTCTTTTGGCATTCGATGCTCCTAATATAAACCTCTAGAAATTCAGTTCATTATCATCCGGAGATGGGCATTAACAGCAGCAAGTACCATCATCTTCTCGCTCGGACATTCACATTATTGTCTAGCTTACCTGTCTTTTATTTTACCTGATATATAACCACTACAGGCTCTGGCATCAAGAAATTCTTAAAAGTGTCGACGATTGGCATCGCAGCTTCTGACGACATCCACCACCTTCTTCCAGCAACTTGGTGAAATCACCCATTGCTTCCTCCCTAGATTTAGATGAAGGGTCAGCTGAAGGATCAGAACTCACATATCATCAGCAAATAGGAATGGCCTTATGGCCTTACAGCAAAATATTAAACCCAGTACCTGCTGCTGGTTTTGAGCATTGATATGACAACATCCGATTACACCCCTAAAGAGTTTATCGGGAAATTTATTTATTTTTTTAGTTATATATGTGCAGTATTTTATTTCACCATTTATATGCTTTTTATTTGGGGGATCAGAAATTTTTTTATTTAAAAGGAATCAATTTAATATAAACAAATTATCATTTGTTAACATATATTTAAAACAGATATCCCGTGCCGTAGGCGGGTATTTAAGCTAGTTTTTACTAATTGCATATATACTGCCTCAATGCAATTGGTTGTGCAGGGAAAACCGTTTGGGGGTCGCGGAATCACCGATGCTGTATATGGGTCTCCAATTATGGTACAAGTTCTAATTCAATTATTTTTACTTAAGATTGGAAAGTACATGCATGCCCAAGCTAGATAGTATATTCTAATAATTGGTGGTGTTGCTTATTTTAGATTCAGAATCTTTATCACTAGTATCCTCCAATTGGTACCACCATTCATCTATATATATAAACCCACCATTGCGCTAAGCTGTCACATACCCCTCATTTCTTCATCTTGGTACAATTTCAATCAATTGCACCGAAAAAATGAGCAAGTTTCTTGTATTTTCTCCGCTTGACTTTGGTTGTAGCATCATCGGTTCAACATTTCAAGTTCCGTGAGAAGGATCTGGAGTCGAGGACAGCGCTGTATGAGAAGTGGATAAGCCATCACAAGTTTTCCGGAAGCGAAGCGGTTCAAGACGTTCAAGGACAAAGCGCCGTGGGTCCACAAGACCAACAAGAAGAACCTTTCTTACAAGGTGGGGCTCAACATGTTCTCGGACACGAGCCTCCTCGAGGAGTTCAAGAACACTTATTGTATGAATCTAGGCCCTTGACTCTTTGTCCGAGCAAATCTTTGTGACACTAATTTTAAAAACCGAACCGTGCATTCAAACTTATGTGTGATGAATGATATTAAAAGAACTAGCTTGTAGTTGTACCACTGCTTGAAGATCCTACTTTGGTTTCCAACCTCCGAAAAGAGAATGCTTTAATGTTTTTCCTTCCTGAGAGTAGTAGTTTGTAATGAGCAGCTAGCTATTTCGGGCTTTGGTTTTGGTATTCCAAGTGAGTGTAATCACACTCCTCATCACCGAGGAGCAAGGAAGTTAGCTTCATGAGCAAGTTAGGGTGAGAACTAGAGGAGCATATATAATAATAATGTGATGGAGAATAATAGTAGTACTTTTAATAGATAAGAGAATAAATTATTCAAATCACTGCTGGATAGGCTAAGCTGCTATAATCATCCGAATTCGGTCACTCAAAAGCCTTTGCTGCAACCAGATTACAATATTAGTCCTCTAGCATTACAATGACCCAAGCGTAATCATAAAACAAGTAGGTACTTATTATTTCAAATTTTTTAGGGTCATCGGTGTCAACACCAAGTAAGTATTCGAGAAGCACCTCTCGATGCAGTGCAACCTAACAAATTAGTTGAAGCCGCAATGATCAAATTAGTCTACCCACATCACATTCACCTCCCTCTTTATATGTTGTGGACCATAAGGCGGTAGGTAAAGTGACATGCATGATCCTATGTCTGCATGCATGTCTGTCTGTCTCTTCTTCTTTCTCTTTAATCCTGAATTGTTTTCCTCATTAGATAATTTTGAGGAAAAAACAGGACATTAAATGGACGGACTCTTCCTTCCTCTTAAGCAAGCTCTTTTCATAAGCAACTCAAATGTAATTGCTTCAGGGCTTAAACAACCTTGTGCTTCACCACTTGGTAGTCCTGTCAAGAGCCAATCCACCAAAGACATACATACTTGTCAACTTTTTAAGTTAGTTTCCATCAACTTTTTGAAGCAAGGGCAACTAGGATGTCATGTTGCATTGCATGTGCTAAAAATCTGAGCAAGTTTCCAAATCCTGAAGAGGATATTTCTTCTCCCTCTTCTGTTTGCATTGTCTCCATTTAATTAATTTTACTTCTTGAAAAGATTGTAGAGCTTCAAGTTTGACTCATCGAGCAACTCGGCAGCTCACCGTAGTGACAAGCATATCAAAAGCATTGACTAATTAGTCATGAGTGAATCTAGCTAGGATTATCAAAGTGTCGGATAGCTCCTTACTTTGGAGTATTATTGAGTTGTAATTGTCTCCTTTCTTTATGATCAATAAAACTTCCATTTGTCATTCAGAAAAAAGAAGATTGCAGCTTATACTAGCTATATGGGTAATTAGGCATATATAAGATCGAGCTAGCTAGTACAAATTGGATAAACTAGAAATCGGGAACGAGCAATAGAACATTAACATAATTTGCTTATAATTTTTCAATTCAACAACTGGCAACAGTCTTAATTTGCACCGGCTTTTGGAGTTCCCAACACTCTTCTCGTGCTCTTAAGCAGTTGATTAAACGTCTTCTTCGCGCTTGTGGCTATGCTCTCGACTGCTGCATATTGCCCTGGCCTTCCATCTTACAAACAGGTTTGTTCGATCGTTCATTGTCGGGTGACTTGGAATACGCAGTGATCTCAGAAACACACATCACATTACAAGCAATGACTTAGATCCCAAGCTTCCTAGTTCACTGACTTGAAATCTCCAGATTGAAAACAGAAAAAGAAATACAAGCGAAAAGAGATCAATTCAATTTGAGGGATGTCTTGTCACTTCCGGCTTACAAAGGGCTTTTGGTCAACGTGTTCGATTGCTTTAACTTGAGACACAAGCCTTGATTTGTTGGTAGCTTGACGACAGCGAGGGTTTTGGTGTGTCCGCCGAGAGCATTCTTCAGCATTAACGGTGGATACAGACTGTGATGAGAAGAAACAAAAATAACGTTGTGCAACTTTAATTACTCCAAGGCATGGGCATGGGCCGCACAATAATGTTGATTGGACTTACTTGTGGTTCAAGGTAACGGATTTGGGTAATCCAGCAGGTGGCTTGGGGTTTCTAGGGCCAGTGAAATGAATCTTTGCTTGTGCACTTGCTTCTCTTGCGTTTCGTCCATCGAAACAGTGAAGAGTCGCCCAAGGTTGCAACTTTAGGCCTTGCTCTTGAGAAATGCTCAAGTTTTAGGACTAGTTCTCAAAAAAGTCAAAAGTTATAGGACAATCAAGCATTTGTCCCTTATTCTTAGACTTCCCTCGTCTATTCTTATTAAAGGTCACATGTTAATGAAGTTATTTCCTCCAAACGGCCTAAATTTTCTGTTTGTTACACTCCAGTCCAGTGATAGAAACCAGCAACGCCAACATTTTTCACTCATCTGATCTCTTAAAAAGCAAGTGCTGGGACAATGGGTCAAAAGGAGACGCATCGTTAAATCGAAGGGAGAGCCTAAGTTTTCATTTGGGAATGGTTTAGATTGTAATTTTCACATATTTAGTGTTAATTTTTTTCATTTTTAAAAATCTGGTGTCAAATTGAGAATGATGATATAGTGTGTAACGGAATATTCAAAGAATATTTTTTCCATTAACGATTTTAGTGGTAAATACGATTCAAAGAGTAAATTAGATGACAAAAATAGATCCAATGACAAAATGTACCCGTTTTAAAAAGAAAATTGGTATTTCTTTTACCCAATGCAAGTAACGTGTCTTGTCTTGTGGCAAAAGATAGACAAACTTTATCTGCCTTTGGACCTAACTGCTCATTTGCAAACGAGTCGCCCTTGCTTCTACGCACAAGCAAACACTAAGGCTAAGCCTTTCGTACTTACCCATTTTACACCACATTGACATTGTTCATGCTCTTTAATCTTAATTATGGAGTACTACTATAATTATTCCACATTGTAGTGGAATGATTATAATAGTATAATCAAGAACTTAAATTGAAGCATGATGAATAGTAGGACCAGAGTTTAGTTTACCAAATGGGATTATATTATTGGAGTGGAAGAAGGGAATAAAGTTTAGGAGCCCATGTGTGATTGTTTCTGTAGTTTAGGGGTTATTGTGATTGCTACTTTCTCTTCTTCTATTTATTGAAGATTTTTGTTTCTTAATTTCCTCTAATCGATATCGGTGCTCCTGCCTGCTCTTGCGCAAGTCTGATTTTGTTTTAGGGTTTCGGTGCTCTCTCTCTGCCTCTCGCAAATCGCAGTCTCTGTACCGGCGGCGGCGTCGTCATCGTCATCGTCATCGTCATCGTCATCGTCACGGTTACAGTAAGATGTCGAATTTCGTCTTGATATATATTGCCTGCCTTGTGTCCATCCATCGGTGTCTGTCTGGTTTAATCAGGTGTCTCCATTGCTTAATTTCTAGTTTTGATCTAGTAGGTTTTTCACAATCTAGCTTGCTTTCAGACCGATCGAAACACAACACGTACGTTTGAAGAAATCATTGTTGTATTGTCTGAGTTCTTCCTGATCTCCATTTTTTTTCTCCCTAGAACAGTCTGCAGATCTCCATCTTGCGATTGATACTTATGGAGCTGTTTACTAAACTGCCAGATTTACTTAAGATTGGCAACCACATGCCCAAGGTCGATGGTAAGTAACATATCTCTCTCTTCTCTTCTCTTCTGTTGCCGCCCCTAACCTAATCGATCTTACATTATTTTTACTAATTCTATATATACTACGTACCTTAATGCAATGCTTTGGTATTTAATTTTCTACTGTTTGTGCACGGAAAACCGTTTGGGTGTCGGCTTTCACAGGAATCAGGCGCTATGTCTCCAATAATGGTAAAAGCTCTAATTCAATTATTGTTACTTAACTGGAAAGCGCATGCATGCCCAAGCTTGATATAATATTCTAATAATTACTAGCTAGCTGTTGCTTAGTATTTTAGATTCAGAATCTCTATCACCAGTAAGTATCCTCCAATTGGTACCACCATTCATTCATCTATATAAACCCACACCATTCATATATCTCTCATTCCTTCATCTCCGTACAACAATTACATGCAGAAAAATGAGTAGGTTTCTTGTATTTTCTCTGATTCTGACCCTGGCTGTAGAAGCATCGGTGCATTTCAAATACCATGAGAAAGATCTGGAGTCGGAGGAGAGCCTGTGGAGGCTGTATGAGAAGTGGATAAGTCATCACAAGCTTTCCAGGAGCTTGGAAGAAAAGCAGAAGCGGTTCGAAACGTTCAAGTACAGAGTGCGGTGGGTTGACGAGACCAACAAGAAGAAGAACCTTTCTCACACGGTGGGGCTCACCCCGCTCTCAGACATTAGCCTGAAGGAGTACAGTAATAATCATTGTAATCTGAAGCTCAGGGATGACGGGAACACACATTAAAGCCAAGTTGCCACCACCACCAGAAGCTTGTCTCTTTGTCTGAGCAAGCAAGAGCTGTTGTTTTACAGCAAAATATCACCAAATAGGAATGGCCTTATGGCCTTACAGCAAAATAAAAAACCCAGTACCTGCTGGTTTAATTAGGTTTTCCCATTGCTTAATTTCTAGTTTTGATCTAGGTAGGTTTAGCTCTCAGACCGATCGAAACACGTAAGTACGGTTGAAGAATCATATCATTGTTGTGTTGTCCGAGTTGTTCGTTCTCTCCATCTTGCCATTGATATGGGTCTGTTCACTAAACTGCCAGATTTACTTAAGATTGGCAACCGCATGCCTGGGCTCGATAGTAAGTAACATATCTCTCCCTTCTCTTTTGTTGCCTCCCCTAATTGATCTAACATTAATTTTAGGCTGTGTGTTGTTCAGCGTGTGTGTGTTGTTCAGCGTGTGTGTGTGTTACATTCAATCTATGCATCCTTGATTGCTGTCCTAAAAAAACATTATCTACTATTATATCTTATTACAGGATCATCTAGGTGGCAGGGCTAGAAAAAAAAATTGAATACTGAATTCTGGTGCACCCACCTCAGCGCCAAGTCAGCGCCACATGTATGAACGCATTTTTTTTCTTGACATGTATGCATATTAATCAGCCTACCATTTTTTAAGGAGCAGTTACCATTTTATATGCCTTCCTTTTAAAAGATGCTTACCATAATGTGTATTTAATGCAATCCATTTATACAAAATTAATTCAATCCATTTATAAAAAGATGTATTTAATGCATCTTTCCATTGCTTATTTTTTAGTTTTAAGTATTCATTTTTTTCCTCAGTTACAAAATAGATTTCACCATTTTAATGTGAGTATATCTCATAAACACGTTCATGTCATGTAATTGCTATCCATCAGTTGACAAATTAATATAATGGCCAAACTATTGTACTTGATTGGCGGACATTTCTGTATAAATATTAAGCTGTTGACTTTAAGATGGAAATAAAATATTAGCACAAAAAAATACGGAATCCATTAAACCATTTATGCAGTGACAAATTGATTCCATTTTAAAAACATTGATGGCAATTTGACTCCATAAAAAAACTTTAATGGTAAAAAGTTACCAACCTCATACATTGGTGTGACAACGATTTTTAACATTTTAGAAAAATGTTTGACTCTTTGAACAAGGCAATTTATACAATTTTATATCATTTTATATAAAAGTTATCACTTTAGAAAAATGTATGACTCCTGTATTAGATATAATAGTAGATACTTTTATATAATTTTATATCTAATACAGGATGTATGCTAAAGATGATGAAAAAAAACACTTCACTAGGAACGAAATGATGCTATTGTAAAAAAATAAAAAATAAGAAATATCATTTTATATCAATTTTACACTTCCTTCGTTCTCAATTAATTTATACATTAGCTTTAATGAATCAAGGAACAGTGTTTGATTCAAATATTTACTAAGATAAATAATGACAATAATAAATTGTATTTAATTTTTAAGGATGAAGGGATTATTATTTTAAAAAGGAACACCCAAACGAAAACAAATGACATAACAGAGAAAGAAAATAATGCGATTTTTTGGGTTTAATCACATTAATGTTCCCTTGAATTCTTTCCGCGGTAGAGTGCGGGTTGGTGTAATACTAGCTTAGATCTATATGTTTGTGAGAAAAAGAAAAGGAAAAAAACAAAAGGTTTTGCATTATGATTTATGATGTTAATTTCTTCACTATGTTTTGCATGGTCTTTCAATCTAGCCTATGGTAATATTGTTTGGCATGATGGAAAAATTGGTTGAAAGGGAGAAATTATTGATTGTGTGTGTCAAATGCATGCGAAGAGGAGGTCGGTTTGATGCTAAAGTTTTTGCGCATGTTCGGAACGATGTCATGGTATTCGAGTTTCTTGAAAGGATTGACTAATAAGATGGTTGAGGTGAAGGCATTGAATATCAAAGCTATTTTCTATCTTTTTTACATAGAATTTTGTTGCGTCGCTTAGCATTGTAGTAGTTTTAAAATTCAGTTGCGCTCAATCAAATACATAATTACACAAGTTAAAGGATCGAGAAGCTATTGCATTTGTCATTGAACCATCTCCTATATCCATATTAAACCTCTGATAATGAACAAAATCAAACTTGAAAACTAGATTTTGAAAAAAGTTTAACTCAAATGGAAATAATCCTCTCATGGGGAGTTTGTTGAAAGTAGAAATCATGATCATTTAGTTAATCATATATTTTTTTCGGAACAAATTAAAAATAATAAAATTAACGAATACAAAATGATTACAAAAATGCTTATGTTATTTATTTTTAGTTATATATGTGCGGTATTTTATTTCAACATTTATATGCTTTTATTTGGGGATCGAAAAATTTTTTTAATTAAAAGGAATCAATTTAATATAAACAAATTATCATTTGTTAACATATATTTAAACAGATATCCCGTCCGTAGGCGGGTATTTAAGCTAGTTTTTACTAATTGCATATATCTTGCCTCAATGCAATTGGTTGTGCAGGAAAACCGTTTGGGGGTCGCGGAATCACCGATCTTTGTATATGGGTCTCCAATTATGGTACAAGTTCTAATTCAATTATTTTTACTTAAGATTGGAAAGTACATGCATGCCCAAGCTAGATAGTATATTCTAATAATTGGTGGTGTTGCTTATTTTAGATTCAGAATCTTTATCACTAGTATCCTCCAATTGGTACCACCATTCATCTATATATATAAACCCACCATTGCGCTAAGCTGTCACATACCCCTCATTTCTTCATCTTGGTACAATTTCAATCAATTGCACCCCGAAAAAATGAGCAAGTTTCTTGTATTTTCTCCGCTTCTGACTTTGGTTGTAGCATCATCGGTTCAACATTTCAAGTTCCGTGAGAAGGATCTGGAGTCAGAGGACAGCGCTGTATGAGAAGTGGATAAGCCATCACAAGTTTTCCAGAAAAGCAGAAGCGGTTCAAGACGTTCAAGGACAAAGCGCCGTGGGTCCACAAGACCAACAAGAAGAGCCTTTCTTACAAGGTGGGGCTCAACATGTTCTCAGACACGAGCCTCCTCGAGGAGTTCAAGAACACTTATTGTATGAATCTAGGCCCTTGACTCTTTGTCTGAGCAAATGCTGTGACACTAATTTTAAAAACCGAACCGTGCATTCAAACTTATGTGTGATGAATGATATTAAAAGAACTAGCTTGTAGTTGTACCACTGCTTGAAGATCCTACTTTGGTTTCCAACCTCCGAAAAGAGAATGCTTTAATGTTTTTCCTTCCTGAGAGTAGTAGTTTGTAATGAGCAGCTAGCTATTTCGGGCTTTGGTTTTGGTATTCCAAGTGAGTGTAACTGTCACTCCTCATCACTGACAGGAGCAAGGAAGTTAGCTTCATGAGCAAGTTAGGGTGAGAACTAGAGGAGCATATATAATACTAATGTGATGGAGAATAATAGTAGTACTTTTAATAGATAAGAGAATAAATTATTCAAATCACCTGCTGGATAGGCTAACTGCTATAATCATCCGAATTCAGTCACTCCGAAAGCCTTTGCTGCAACCAGATTACAATATTAGTCCTCCAGCATTACAATGACCCAAGCGTAATCATAAAACAAGTAGTAGGTACTTAGTATTTCAAATTTTTTAGGGTCAGTCAGTGTCAACACCAAGTAAGTATTCGAGAAGCACCTCTCAGTCTGGTGCAACCTAACAAATTAGTTGAAGCCGCAATGATCAAATTAGTCTACCCACATCACATTCCCCTCCCTCTTTATATGTTGTGGACCATAAGGCGGTAGGTAAAGTGACATGCATGATCCTATGTCTGTCTGTCTGTCTGTCTGTCTGTCTCTTCTTCTTTCTCTTTAATCCTGAATTGTTTTCCTCATTAGATAATTTTGAGGAAAAAACAGACATTAAATGGACGGACTCTTCCTTCCTCTTAAGCAAGCTCTTTTCATAAGCAACTCAAATGTAATTGCTTCAGGGCTTAAACAACCTTGTGCTTCACCAGCTGGTAGTCTGTCAGTAGCCAATCCACCAGCACATACATACTTGTCAACTTTTTAAGTTAGTTTCCATCAACTTTTTGAAGCAAGGGCAACTAGGATGTCTGTTGCATTGCATGTGCTAAAAATCTGAGCAAGTTTCCAAATCCTGAAGAGGATATTTCTTCTCCCTCTTCTGTTTGCATTGTCTCCATTTAATTAATTTTACTTCTTGAAAAGATTGTAGAGCTTCAAGTTTGACTCATCGGAGCAACTCGGCAGCTCACCTGTAGTGACAAGCATATCAAAAGCATTGACTAATTAGTCATGAGTGAATCTAGCTAGGATTATCAAAGTGTCGGATAGCTCCTTACTTTGGAGTATTATTGAGTTGTAATTGTCTCCTTTCTTTATGATCAATAAAACTTCCATTTGTCATTCAGAAAAAAGAAGATTGCTTATACTAGCTATATGGGTAATTAGGCATATATAAGATCGAGCTAGCTAGTACAAATTGGATAAACTAGAAATCGGGAACGAGCAATAGAACATTAACATAATTTGCTTATAATTTTTCAATTCAACAACTGGCAACAGTCTTAATTTGCACCGGCTTTTGGAGTTCCCAACACTCTTCTCGTGCTCTTAAGCAGTTGATTAAACGTCTTCTTCGCGCTTGTGGCTATGCTCTCTGACTGCTGCATATTGCCCTGGCCTTCCATCTTACAAACAGGTTTGTTCGATCGTTCATTGTCAGGTGACTTGGAATACGCAGTGATCTGTAAAACACACATCACATTACAAGCAATGACTTAGATCCCAAGCTTCCTAGTTCACCTGACTTGAAATCTCCAGATTGAAAACAGAAAAAGAAATACAAGCAGAAAAGAGATCAATTCAATTTGAGGGATGTCTTGTCACTTCTGGCTTACAAAGGGCTTTTGGTCAACGTGTTCAGTTGCTTTAACTTGAGACACAAGCCTTGATTTGTTGGTAGCTTGACGACGACGAGGGTTTTGGTGTGTCCGCTGAGAGCATTCTTCAGCATTAACAGTGGATACAGACCTGTGACAGGCAGCAGCAACAAAAATAACGTTGTGCAACTTTAATTACTCCAAGGCATGGGCATGGGCATGGGCCGCACAATAATGTTGATTGGACTTACTTGTGGTTCAAGGTAACGGATTTGGGTAATCCAGCAGGTGGCTTGGGGTTTCTAGGGCCAGCTGAAATGAATCTTTGCTTGTGCACTTGCTTCTCTTGCGTTTCGTCCATCGAAACAGCTGAAGAGTCGTCCAAGGTTGCAACTTTAGGCCTTGCTCTTGAGAAATGCTCCTCGCGCTTCACATTCAAGGGGTGGTTCCTGCGACATGATGAAGTAAGTACTCAAGTCAGATTCCCATTTCCCAACCTGCAACAAAAGAAGATCACACATGTACTATGTAATATTGGCTGGTCTCAGCCT
Source organism: Stellera chamaejasme (assembly GCA_024586325.1). Taxonomy (NCBI): domain Eukaryota; kingdom Viridiplantae; phylum Streptophyta; class Magnoliopsida; order Malvales; family Thymelaeaceae; genus Stellera; species Stellera chamaejasme. Next base: position 972,793 of record CM044982.1, on the reverse strand, counting down.
GCTTTACGTGTGATTCAAGCTAACAGATTTGGATAAACCAGGTCTGGGTTTCTTGAGCTCCAAGGAATCACATCTCTCTTGTGGCAGTACTCTTTCCTCATTCACAGCACCAAAACGGGCAGAATTAGCTGCTCTCCTTCCTCTGGACATTCTTAACAGAAAGAACAAAAGAGAATTTGAACAAACTCAACCTTCTTAGGGCTGAAAAGTTTTAAAGTTATGGGTAAAAGTGACAACAGTTCAAAAGTTTGAGGAAAAGTATCTTCTGGGAATATTCGTTTTTAGGACTAAAAGTCACATTCGAAAAGCTTTAGGACTAGTTCTCGAAATCCAGAAGTTTTAGGACTAGTTCTCAAAAAGTCAAAAGTTATAGGACAATCAAGCATTTGTCCCTTATTCTTAGACTTCCCTCGTCTATTCTTATTAAAGGTCACATGTTAATGAAGTTATTTCCTCCAAACGGCCTAAATTTTCTGTTTGTTACACTCCAGTCCAGTGATAGAAACCAGCAACGCCAACATTTTTCACTCATCTGATCTCTTAAAAAGCAAGTGCTGGGACAATGGGTCAAAAGGAGACGCATCGTTAAATCGAAGGGAGAGCCTAAGTTTTCATTTGGGAATGGTTTAGATTGTAATTTTCACATATTTAGTGTTAATTTTTTTCATTTTTAAAAATCTGGTGTCAAATTGAGAATGATGATATAGTGTGTAACGGAATATTCAAAGAATATTTTTTTCCATTAACGATTTTAGTGGTAAATACGATTCAAAGAGTAAATTGGATGACAAAAATAGATCCAATGACAAAATGTACCCGTTTTAAAAAGAAAATTGGTATTTCTTTTACCCAATGCAAGTAACGTGTCTTGTCTTGTGGCAAAAGATAGACAAACTTTATCTGCCTTTGGACCTAACTGCTCATTTGCAAACGAGTCGCCCTTGCTTCTACGCACAAGCAAACACTAAGGCTAAGCCTTTCGTACTTACCCATTTTACACCACATTGACATTGTTCATGCTCTTTAATCTTAATTATGGAGTACTACTATAATTATTCCACATTGTAGTGGAATGATTATAATAGTATAATCAAGAACTTAAATTGAAGCATGATGAATAGTAGGACCAGAGTTTAGTTTACCAAATGGGATTATATTATTGGAGTGGAAGAAGGGAATAAAGTTTAGGAGCCCATGTGTGATTGTTTCTGTAGTTTAGGGGTTATTGTGATTGCTACTTTCTCTTCTTCTATTTATTGAAGATTTTTGTTTCTTAATTTCCTCTAATCGATATCGGTGCTCCTGCCTGCTCTTGCGCAAGTCTGATTTTGTTTTAGGGTTTCGGTGCTCTCTCTCTGCCTCTCGCAAATCGCAGTCTCTGTACCGGCGGCGGCGTCGTCATCGTCATCGTCATCGTCACGGTTACAGTAAGATGTCGAATTTCGTCTTGATATATATTGCCTGCCTTGTGTCCATCCATCGGTGTCTGTCTGGTTTAATCAGGTGTCTCCATTGCTTAATTTCTAGTTTTGATCTAGTAGGTTTTTCACAATCTAGCTTGCTTTCAGACCGATCGAAACACAACACGTACGTTTGAAGAAATCATTGTTGTATTGTCTGAGTTCTTCCTGATCTCCATTTTTTTTTCTCCCTAAAACAGTCTGCAGATCTCCATCTTGCGATTGATACTTATGGAGCTGTTTACTAAACTGCCAGATTTACTTAAGATTGGCAACCACATGCCCAAGGTCGATGGTAAGTAACATATCTCTCTCTTCTCTTCTCTTCTGTTGCCGCCCCTAACCTAATCGATCTTACATTATTTTTACTAATTCTATATATACTACGTACCTTAATGCAATGCTTTGGTATTTAATTTTCTACTGTTTGTGCACGGAAAACCGTTTGGGTGTCGGCTTTCACAGGAATCAGGCGCTATGTCTCCAATAATGGTAAAAGCTCTAATTCAATTATTGTTACTTAACTGGAAAGCGCATGCATGCCCAAGCTTGATATAATATTCTAATAATTACTAGCTAGCTGTTGCTTAGTATTTTAGATTCAGAATCTCTATCACCAGTAAGTATCCTCCAATTGGTACCACCATTCATCTATATAAACCCACCATTCATATATCTCTCATTTCTTCATCTCCGTACAACAATTACATGCAGAGAAATGAGTAGGTTTCTTGTATTTTCTCTGATTCTGACCCTGGCTGTAGAAGCATCGGTGCAGCCTTTCAAATACCATGAGAAAGATCTGGAGTCGGAGGAGAGCCTGTGGAGGCTGTATGAGAAGTGGATAAGTCATCACAAGCTTTCCAGGAGCTTGGAAGAAAAGCAGAAGCGGTTCGAAACGTTCAAGTACAGAGTGCGGTGGGTTGACGAGACCAACAAGAAGAAGAACCTTTCTCACACGGTGGGGCTCACCCCGCTCTCAGACATTAGCCTGAAGGAGTACAGTAATAATCATTGTAATCTGAAGCTCAGGGATGACGGGAACACACATTAAAGCCAAGTTGCCACCACCAGAAGCTTGTCTCTTTGTCTGAGCAAGCAAGAGCTGTTGTTTTACAGCAAAATATCACCAAATAGGAATGGCCTTATGGCCTTACAGCAAAATAAAAAACCCAGTACCTGCTGGTTTAATTAGGTTTTCCCATTGCTTAATTTCTAGTTTTGATCTAGGTAGGTTTAGCTCTCAGACCGATCGAAACACGTAAGTACGGTTGAAGAATCATATCATTGTTGTGTTGTCCGAGTTGTTCGTTCTCTCCATCTTGCCATTGATATGGGTCTGTCTGTTCACTAAACTGCCAGATTTACTTTACTTAAGATTGGCAACCGCATGCCTGGGCTCGATAGTAAGTAACATATCTCTCCCTTCTCTTTTGTTGCCTCCCCTAATTGATCTAACATTAATTTTAGGCTGTGTGTTGTTCGGCGTGTGTGTGTTGTTCAGCGTGTGTGTGTTACATTCAATCTATGCATCCTTGATTGTTGTCCTAAAAAAACATTATCTACTATTATATCTTATTAGTTATTACAGGATCATCTAGGTGGCGGTAGAAAAAAAAATTGAATCTTGAATTCAGTGCACCCACCTCAGCGTCAAGTCAGCGCCACATGTATGAACGCATTTTTTTTCTTGACATGTATGCATATTAATCAGTCTACCATTTTTTAAGGAGCAGTTACCATTTTATATGCATTCCTTTTAAAAGATGCTTACCATAATGTGTATTTAATGCAATCCATTTATACAAAATTAATTCAATCCATTTATACAAAAGATGTATTTAATGCATCTTTCCATTGCTTATTTTTTTAGTTTTAAGTATTCATTTTTTCCTCAGTTACAAAATAGATTTCACCATTTTAATGTGAGTATATCTCATAAACACGTTCATGTCATGTAATCGCTATCCATCAGTTGAAAAATTAATATAATGGCCAAACTATTGTACTTGATTGGCGGACATTTCTGTATAAATATTAAGTTGTTGACTTTAAGATGGAAATAAAATATTAGTACAAAAGAAATACGGAATCCATTAAACCATTTATGCAGTGACAAATTGATTCCATTTTAAAAACATTGATGGCAATTTGACTCCATAAAAAAACTTTAATGGTAAAAAGTTACCAACCTCATACATTGGTGTGACAACGATTTTTAACATTTTAGAAAAATGTTTGACTCTTTGAACAAGGCAATTTATACAATTTTATATCATTTTATATAAAAGTTATCACTTTAGAAAAATGTATGACTCCTGTATTAGATATAATAGTAGATACTTTTATATAATTTTATATCTAATACGGGATGTATGCTAAAGATGATGAAAAAACACTTGACTAGGAACGAAATGATGCTATTGTAAAAAAATAAAAAATAAAAAAGAAATATCATTTTATATCAATTTTACACTTCCTTCGTTCTCAATTAATTTATACATTAGCTTTAATGAATCAAGGAACAGTGTTTGATTCAAATATTTACTAAGATAAATAATGACAATAATAAATTGTATTTAATTTTTAAGGATGAAGGGATTATTATTTTAAAAAGGAACACCCAAACGAAAACAAATGACATAACAGAGAAAGAAAATAATGCGATTTTTTGGGTTTAATCACATTAATGTTCCCTTGAATTCTTTCACGCGGTAGAGTGCGGGTTGGTGTAATACTAGCTTAGATCTGTATGTTTGACAGAAAAAGGAAAAAAACAAAAGGTTTTGCATTATGATTTATGATGTTAATTTCTTCACTATGTTTTGCATGGTCTTTCAATCTAGCCTATGGTAATATTCTTTGGCGATGATGGAAAAATTGGTTGAAAGGGATAAATTATTGATTGTGTGTGTCAAATCTGTACGAAGAGGAGGTCGGTTTGATGCTAAAGTTTTTGCGCATGTTCGGAACGATGTCATGGTATTCGAGTTTCTTGAAAGGATTGACTAATAAGATGGTTGAGGTGAAGGCATTGAATATCAAAGCTATTTTCTATCTTTTACATAGAATTTTGTTGCGTCGCTTAGCATTGTAGTAGTTTTAAAATTCATTGCGCTCAATCAAATACATAATTCCACAAGTTAAAGGATCGAGAAGCTATTGCATTTGTCATTGAACCATCTCCTATATCCATATTAAACCTCTGATAATGAACAAAATCAAACTTGAAAACTAGATTTTGAAAAAAGTTTAACTCAAATGGAAATAATCCTCTCATAGGGAGTTTGTTAAAAGTAGAAATCATGATCATTTAGTTAATCATATATTTTTTCCGGAACAAATTAAAAATAATAAAATTAACCAGAATACAAAATGATTACAAAAAATGCTTATGTTATTTATTTTTTTAGTTATATATGTGCCAGGTATTTTATTTCAACATTTATATGCTTTTTATTTGGGGATCAGAATTTTTTTTAATTAAAAGGAATCAATTTAATATAAACAAATTATCATTTGTTAACATATATTTAAAACAGATATCCCGTCCGTAGGCGGGTATTTAAGCTAGTTTTTACTAATTGCATATATCTTGCCTCAATGCAATTGGTTGTGCGGGAAAACCGTTTGGGGGTCGCGGAATCACCGATCTTTGTATATGGGTCTCCAATTATGGTACAAGTTCTAATTCAATTATTTTTACTTAAGATTGGAAAGTACATGCATGCCCAAGCTAGATAGTATATTCTAATAATTGGTGGTGTTGCTTATTTTAGATTCGAATCTTTATCACTAGTATCCTCCAATTGGTACCACCATTCATCTATATATATAAACCCACCATTGCGCTAAGTCATCACATACCCCTCATTTCTTCATCTTGGTACAATTTCAATCAATTGCACCCCGAAAAAATGAGCAAGTTTCTTGTATTTTCTCCGCTTCTGACTTTGGTTGTAGCATCATCGGTTCAACATTTCAAGTTCCGTGAGAAGGATATGGAGTCAGAGGACAGCCGCTGTATGAGAAGTGGATAAGCCATCACAAGTTTTCCGAAAAGCGAAGCGGTTCAAGACGTTCAAGGACAAAGCGCCGTGGGTCCACAAGACCAACAAGAAGAACCTTTCTTACAAGGTGGGGCTCAACATGTTCTCGGACACGAGCCTCCTCGAGGAGTTCAAGAACACTTATTGTATGAATCTAGGCCCTTGACTCTTTGTCCGAGCAAATCTTTGTGACACTAATTTTAAAAACCGAACCGTGCATTCAAACTTATGTGTGATGAATGATATTAAAAGAACTAGCTTGTAGTTGTACCACTTTGCTTGAAGATCCTACTTTGGTTTCCAACCTCCGAAAAGAGAATGCTTTAATGTTTTCCTTCTGAGAGAAGTAGTAGTTTGTAATGAGCAGCTAGCTATTTGGGGCTTTGGTTTTGGTATTCCAAGTGAGTGTAAGCTGTCACTCCTCATCAGCGGGGGAGCAAGGAAGTTAGCTTCATGAGCAAGTTAGGGTGAGAACTAGAGGAGCGTATATAATACTAATGTGATGGAGAATAATAGTAGTACTTTTAATAGATAAGAGAATAAATTATTCAAATCACTGCTTTGGATAGGCTAACTGCAATCATCCGAATTCAGTCACTCAAAGCCTTTCTTTGACAGATTACAATATTAGTCCTCCGGCATTACAATGACCCAAGCGTAATCATAAAACAAGTAGTAGGTACTTAGTATTTCAAATTTTTAGGGTCAGTCGGTGTCGACACCAAGTAAGTATTCGAGAAGCACCTCTCGATGCAGTGCAACCTAACAAATTAGTTGAAGCCGCAATGATCAAATTAGTCTACCCACATCACATTCCCCTCCCTCTTTATATGTTGTGGACCATAATGTTAAAGTGGATTATATCCCACATGGTTAATAGAAGGGGCTAACCATTGCTATATAATATGATGAGGCCTCTCTACCCATTGCCAATTGGTTTTGGGTTGAATGCTTTAACATGGTATCAGAGCAGGTTGATCAAGGCCCCGACCATTGCACAAAGAAAGCCCAAAATACCCACGTGTAGAGCGAAAGCCTAGCCTACACGTGAGGGGGTGTGTTAAAGTGGATTATATCCCACATGGTTAATAGAAGGGGCTAACCATTGCTATATAATATGAGGCCTCTCTACCCATTGCCAATTGGTTTTGGGTTGAATGCTTTAACACATAAGGCGGTAGGTAAAGTGACATGCATGATCCTCCTATGTGCATGCATGCTGTCTCTTCTTCTTTCTCTTTAATCCTGAATTGTTTTCCCCATTTGCTCATTTCTATATTAGATAATTTTGAGGAAAAAACAGACATTAAATGGACTCTTCCTTCCTCTAAGCTCTTTTCATAAGCAACTCAATGTAGTTGCTTCAGGGCATAAACAACCTTGTGCTTCACCATTTGGTAGTCTGTCATCGAGCCAATCCACCAGCACATACATACTTGTCAACTTTTTAAGTTAGTTTCCATCAACTTTTTGAAGCAAGGGCAACTAGGATGTCTGTTGCATTGCATGTGCTAAAAATCTGAGCAAGTTTCCAAATCCTGAAGAGGATATTTCTTCTCCCTCTTGTTTGCATTGTCTCCATTTAATTAATTTTACTTCTTGAAAAGATTGTAGAGCTTCAAGTTTGACTCATCGGAGCAACTCGGCAGCTCACTGTAGTGACAAGCATATCAAAAGCATTGACTAATTAGTCATGAGTGAATCTAGCTAGGATTATCAAAGTGTCGGATAGCTCCTTACTTTGGAGTATTATTGAGTTGTAATTGTCTCCTTTCTTTATGATCAATAAAACTTCCATTTGTCATTCAGAAAAAAGAAGATTGCAGCTTATACTAGCTATATGGGTAATTAGGCATATATAAGATCGAGCTAGCTAGTACAAATTGGATAAACTAGAAATCGGGAACGAGCAATAGAACATTAACATAATTTGCTTATAATTTTTCAATTCAACAAGCGAGAATCAGTCTTAATTTGCACCGGCTTTTGGAGTTCCCAACACTCTTCTCGTGTTCTTAAGCGGTTGATTAAACGTCTTCTTGGCGCTTGTGGCTATGCTCTCATTGCTGCATATTGCCACGGCCTTCCATCTTACAAACAGGTTTGTTCGATCGTTCATTGTCGGTGACTTGGAATACGCGGTGATCTGTAAAACACACATCACATTACAAGCAATGACTTAGATCCCAAGCTTCCTAGCTCACACGACTTGAAATCTCCGACTCATATTGAAAACAGAAAAAGAAATACAAGCGAAAAGAGATCAATTCAATTTGAGGATGTCTTGTCACTTCGGCTTACAAAGGGCTTTTGGTCAACGTGTTGATTGCTTTAACTTGAGACACAAGCCTTGATTTGTTGGTAGCTTGGCGGCAGCGAGGTTTTGGTGTGTCCACGAGAGCATTCTTGACGTGCGGTGAATCTGACACTGTGACAGACGAAGAACAAAAATAACGTTGTGCAACTTTAATTACTCCAAGGCATGGGCATGGGCCGCACAATAATGTTGATTGGACTTACTTGTGGTTCAAGGTAACGGATTTGGGTAATCCAGCAGGTGGCTTGGGGTTTCTAGGGCCAGCTGAAATGAATCTTTGCTTGTGCACTTGCTTCTCTTGCGTCGACGAAAGATCCATCGAAACAGCTGAAGAGTCGTCCAAGGTTGCAACTTTAGGCCTTGCTCTTGAGAAATGCTCCTCGCGCTTCACATTCAAGGGGTGGTTCCTGCGACATGATGAAGTAAGTACTCAAGTCAGATTCCCATTTCCCAACCTGCAACAAAGAAGATCACACATGTACTATGTAATATTGGTGGTCTCGGCGCTTTACGTGTGATTCAAGCTATGATTTGGATAAACCAGTGCAGGTTTCTTGAGCTCCAAGGAATCACATCTCTCTTGTGGCGTACTCTTTCCTCATTCACGGCACCAAAGCAGGCGAATTAGTGCTCTCCTTCCTCTGGACATTCTTAACGAAAGAACAAAGAGAATTTGAACAAACTCAACCTTCTTAGTGAAGAGCAAAGTTTTAAAGTTATGGGTAAAAGTGACAACAGTTCAAAAGTTTGAGGAAAAGTATCTTCTGGGAATATTCGTTTTTAGGACTAAAAGTCACATTCGAAAAGCTTTAGGACTAGTTCTCGAAATCCAGAAGTTTTAGGACTAGTTCTCAAAAAAGTCAAAAGTTATAGGACAATCAAGCATTTGTCCCTTATTCTTAGACTTCCCTCGTCTATTCTTATTAAAGGTCACATGTTAATGAAGTTATTTCCTCCAAACGGCCTAAATTTTACATTTGTTACACTCAGGTCCAGTGATAGAAACCAAGAACGCCAACATTTTCACTCATCTGATCTCTTAAAAAGCAAGTGCTGGGACAATGGGTCAAAAGGAGACGCATCGTTAAATCGAAGGGAGAGCCTAAGTTTTCATTTGGGAATGGTTTAGATTGTAATTTTCACATATTTAGTGTTAATTTTTTTCATTTTTAAAAATCTGGTGTCAAATTGAGAATGATGATATAGTGTGTAACGGAATATTCAAAGAATATTTTTTCCATTAACGATTTTAGTGGTAAATACGATTCAAAGAGTAAATTGGATGACAAAAATAGATCCAATGACAAAATGTACCCGTTTTAAAAAGAAAATTGGTATTTCTTTTACCCAATGCAAGTAACGTGTCTTGTCTTGTGGCAAAAGATAGACAAACTTTATCTGCCTTTGGACCTAACTGCTCATTTGCAAACGAGTCGCCCTTGCTTCTACGCACAAGCAAACACTAAGGCTAAGCCTTTCGTACTTACCCATTTTACACCACATTGACATTGTTCATGCTCTTTAATCTTAATTATGGAGTACTACTATAATTATTCCACATTGTAGTGGAATGATTATAATAGTATAATCAAGAACTTAAATTGAAGCATGATGAATAGTAGGACCAGAGTTTAGTTTACCAAATGGGATTATATTATTGGAGTGGAAGAAGGGAATAAAGTTTAGGAGCCCATGTGTGATTGTTTCTGTAGTTTAGGGGTTATTGTGATTGCTACTTTCTCTTCTTCTATTTATTGAAGATTTTTGTTTCTTAATTTCCTCTAATCGATATCGGTGCTCCTGCCTGCTCTTGCGCAAGTCTGATTTTGTTTTAGGGTTTCGGTGCTCTCTCTCTGCCTCTCGCAAATCGCAGTCTCTGTACCGGCGGCGGCGTCGTCATCGTCATCGTCATCGTCATCGTCATCGTCATCGTCACGGTTACAGTAAGATGTCGAATTTCGTCTTGATATATATTGCCTGCCTTGTGTCCATCCATCGGTGTCTGTCTGGTTTAATCAGGTGTCTCCATTGCTTAATTTCTAGTTTTGATCTAGTAGGTTTTTCACAATCTAGCTTGCTTTCAGACCGATCGAAACACAACACGTACGTTTGAAGAAATCATTGTTGTATTGTCTGAGTTCTTCCTGATCTCCATTTTTTTTTCTCCCTAAAACAGTCTGCAGATCTCCATCTTGCGATTGATACTTATGGAGCTGTTTACTAAACTGCCAGATTTACTTAAGATTGGCAACCACATGCCCAAGGTCGATGGTAAGTAACATATCTCTCTCTTCTCTTCTCTTCTGTTGCCGCCCCTAACCTAATCGATCTTACATTATTTTTACTAATTCTATATATACTACGTACCTTAATGCAATGCTTTGGTATTTAATTTTCTACTGTTTGTGCACGGAAAACCGTTTGGGTGTCGGCTTTCACAGGAATCAGGCGCTATGTCTCCAATAATGGTAAAAGCTCTAATTCAATTATTGTTACTTAACTGGAAAGCGCATGCATGCCCAAGCTTGATATAATATTCTAATAATTACTAGCTAGCTGTTGCTTAGTATTTTAGATTCAGAATCTCTATCACCAGTAAGTATCCTCCAATTGGTACCACCATTCATCTATATAAACCCACCATTCATATATCTCTCATTTCTTCATCTCCGTACAACAATTACATGCAGAAAAATGAGTAGGTTTCTTGTATTTTCTCTGATTCTGACCCTGGCTGTAGAAGCATCGGTGCAGCCTTTCAAATACCATGAGAAAGATCTGGAGTCGGAGGAGAGCCTGTGGAGGCTGTATGAGAAGTGGATAAGTCATCACAAGCTTTCCAGGAGCTTGGAAGAAAAGCAGAAGCGGTTCGAAACGTTCAAGTACAGAGTGCGGTGGGTTGACGAGACCAACAAGAAGAAGAACCTTTCTCACACGGTGGGGCTCACCCCGCTCTCAGACATTAGCCTGAAGGAGTACAGTAATAATCATTGTAATCTGAAGCTCAGGGATGACGGGAACACACATTAAAGCCAAGTTGCCACCACCAGAAGCTTGTCTCTTTGTCTGAGCAAGCAAGAGCTGTTGTTTTACAGCAAAATATCACCAAATAGGAATGGCCTTATGGCCTTACAGCAAAATAAAAAACCCAGTACCTGCTGGTTTAATTAGGTTTTCCCATTGCTTAATTTCTAGTTTTGATCTAGGTAGGTTTAGCTCTCAGACCGATCGAAACACGTAAGTACGGTTGAAGAATCATATCATTGTTGTGTTGTCCGAGTTGTTCGTTCTCTCCATCTTGCCATTGATATGGGTCTGTCTGTTCACTAAACTGCCAGATTTACTTTACTTAAGATTGGCAACCGCATGCCTGGGCTCGATAGTAAGTAACATATCTCTCCCTTCTCTTTTGTTGCCTCCCCTAATTGATCTAACATTAATTTTAGGCTGTGTGTTGTTCGGCGTGTGTGTGTTGTTCAGCGTGTGTGTGTTACATTCAATCTATGCATCCTTGATTGTTGTCCTAAAAAAACATTATCTACTATTATATCTTATTACAGGATCATCTAGGTGGCAGGGCTAGAAAAAAAAATTGAATACTGAATTCTGGTGCACCCACCTCAGCGCCAAGTCATCGCCACATGTATGAACGCATTTTTTTCTTGACATGTATGCATATTAATCAGTCTACCATTTTTTAATACCAATTATATGGTGCACATATGTGTAGGTACACATAGCAATATATAGAGAAAGTATGTAGGGATAATTTAGATATTTAGTATTTTTTAGTAGATTTGGGCTGAAACTGTTTTGTAAATTAGGCATCTAATCCACTATGTGTACCTACACATATGTGTATCATATCAAGACTCATTTTTTAAGGAGCAGTTACCATTTTATATGCCTTCCTTTTAAAAGATGCTTACCATAATGTGTATTTAATGCAATCCATTTATACAAAATTAATTCAATCCATTTATACAAAAGATGTATTTAATGCATCTTTCCATTGCTTATTTTTTAGTTTTAAGTATTCATTTTTTCCTCAGTTACAAAATAGATTTCACCATTTTAATGTGAGTATATCTCATAAACACGTTCATGTCATGTAATTGCTATCCATCAGTTGAAAAATTAATATAATGGCCAAACTATTGTACTTGATTGGCGGACATTTCTGTATAAATATTAAGCTGTTGACTTTAAGATGGAAATAAAATATTAGTACAAAAGAAATACGGAATCCATTAAACCATTTATGCAGTGACAAATTGATTCCATTTTAAAAACATTGATGGCAATTTGACTCCATAAAAACTTTAATAGTAAAAAGTTACCAACCTCATACATTGGTGTGACAACGATTTTTAACATTTTAGAAAAATGTTTGACTCTTTGAACAAGGCAATTTATACAATTTTATATCATTTTATATAAAAGTTATCACTTTAGAAAAATGTATGACTCCTGTATTAGATATAATAGTAGATACTTTTATATAATTTTATATCTAATACGGGATGTATGCTAAAGATGATGAAAAAACACTTGACTAGGAACGAAATGATGCTATTGTAAAAAAATCAAAATATAAGAAATATCATTTTATATCAATTTTACACTTCCTTCGTTCTCAATTAATTTATACATTAGCTTTAATGAATCAAGGAACAGTGTTTGATTCAAATATTTACTAAGATAAATAATGACAATAATAAATTGTATTTAATTTTTAAGGATGAAGGGATTATTATTTTAAAAAGGAACACCCAAACGAAAACAAATGACATAACAGAGAAAGAAAATAATGCGATATTTTGGGTTTAATCACATTAATGTTCCCTTGAATTCTTTCCCTCGATAGAGTTCGGGTTGGTGTAATACTAGCTTAGATCTGTATGTTTGTGAGAAAAGGAAAAAAACAAAAGGTTTTGCATTATGATTTATGATGTTAATTTTTTCACTATGTTTTGCATGGTTTTTAATTCTTTCATATGGTAATATTGCTTAAAGTGATGGAAAAATTTGTTGAAAGTGATAAATTATTGATTGTGTGTGTCAAATGCATGCGAAGAGGAGGTCGGTTTGATGCTAAAGTTTTTGCGCATGTTCGGAACGATGTCATGGTATTCGAGTTTCTTGAAAGGATTGACTAATAAGATGGTTGAGGTGAAGGCATTGAATATCAAAGCTATTTTCTATCTTTTTTACATAGAATTTTGTTGCGTCGCTTAGCATTGTAGTAGTTTTAAAATTCAGTTGCGCTCAATCAAATACATAATTACACAAGTTAAAGGATCGAGAAGCTATTGCATTTGTCATTGAACAATCTCCTATATCCATATTAAACCTCGATAATGAACAAAATCAAACTTGAAAACTAGATTTTGAAAAAGTTTAACTCAAATGGAAATAATCCTCTCATAGGAGTTTGTTAAAAGTAGAAATCATGATCATTTAGTTAATCATATATTTTTCCTAACAAATTAAAAATAATAAAATTAACCGAATACAAAATGATTACAAAAATGCTTATGTTATTTATTTTTAGTTATATATGTGCCAGGTATTTTATTTCAACATTTATATGCTTTTTATTTGGGGATCAGAATTTTTTTTAATTAAAAGGAATCAATTTAATATAAACAAATTATCATTTGTTAACATATATTTAAAACAGATATCCCGTGCCGTAGGCGGGTATTTAAGCTAGTTTTTACTAATTGCATATATACTGCCTCAATGCAATTGGTTGTGCAGGGAAAACCGTTTGGGGGTCGCGGAATCACCGATGCTGTATATGGGTCTCCAATTATGGTACAAGTTCTAATTCAATTATTTTTACTTAAGATTGGAAAGTACATGCATGCCCAAGCTAGATAGTATATTCTAATAATTGGTGGTGTTACTTATTTTAGATTCAATCTTTATCACTAGTATCCTCCAATTGGTACCACCATTCATCTATATATATAAACCCACCATTGCGCTAAGTCATGTCACATACCCTCATTTCTTCATCTTGGTACAATTTCAATCAATTGCACCCCGAAAAAATGAGCAAGTTTCTTGTATTTTCTCCGCTTCTGACTTTGGTTGTAGCATCATCGGTTCAACATTTCAAGTTCCGTGAGAAGGATATGGAGTCAGAGGACAGCCGCTGTATGAGAAGTGGATAAGCCATCACAAGTTTTCCAGGAGCGTGGAAGAAAAGCAGAAGCGGTTCAAGGACAAAGCGCTGTGGGTCCACTAGAAGAACCTTTCTTACAAGGTGGGGCTCAACATGTTCTCGCCTCGAGGAGTTCAAGAACACTTATTGTATGAATCTAGGCCCTTGACTCTTTGTCTGAGCAAATGCTGTGACACTAATTTTAAAAACCGAACCGTGCATTCAAACTTATGTGTGATGAATGATATTAAAAGAACTAGCTTGTAGTTGTACCACCGCTTGAAGATCCTACTTTGGTTTCCAACCTCCGAAAAGAGAATGCTTTAATGTTTTTCCTTCCTGAGAGTAGTAGTTTGTAATGAGCAGCTAGCTATTTCGGGCTTTGGTTTTGGTATTCCAAGTGAGTGTAACTGTCACTCCTCATCACTGACAGGAGCAAGGAAGTTAGCTTCATGAGCAAGTTAGGGTGAGAACTAGAGGAGCATATATAATACTAATGTGATGGAGAATAATAGTAGTACTTTTAATAGATAAGAGAATAAATTATTCAAATCACTGCTGGATAGGCTAACTGCTATAATCATCCGAATTCAGTCACTCAAAGCCTTTGCTGCAACCAGATTACAATATTAGTCCTCCAAAGATTACAATGACCCAAGCGTAATCATAAAACAAGTAGTAGGTACTTAGTATTTCAAATTTTTAGGGTCATCGTGTCAACACCAAGTAAGTATTCGAGAAGCACCTCTCGATGCAGTGCAACCTAACAAATTAGTTGAAGCCGCAATGATCAAATTAGTCTACCCACATCACATTCCCCTCCCTCTTTATATGTTGTGGACCATAAGGCGGTAGGTAAAGTGACATGCATGATCCTCCTATGTCATGCATGCATGCATGCATCTGTCTCTTCTTCTTTCTCTTTAATCTGAATTGTTTTCCTCATTAGATAATTTTGAGGAAAAAACAGACATTAAATGGACGGACTCTTCCTTCCTCTTAAGCAAGCTCTTTTCATAAGCAACTCAAATGTAATTGCTTCAGGCTTAAACAACCTTGTGCTTCACCACCGGTAGTCTGTCAAGAGCCAATCCACCAAAGACATACATACTTGTCAACTTTTAAGTTAGTTTCCATCAACTTTTTGAAGCAAGGGCAACTAGGATGTACATTTGCATTGCATGTGCTAAAAATCGAGCAAGTTTCCAAATCCTGAAGAGGATATTTCTTCTCCCTCTTGTTTGCATTGTCTCCATTTAATTAATTTTACTTCTTGAAAAGATTGTAGAGCTTCAAGTTTGACTCATCGGAGCAACTCGGCAGCTCACCTGTAGTGACAAGCATATCAAAAGTGTTAATGCCAAAGGATTAACATTAATTAGGAATAAGATTGGGATTAGAGAATCATACCTGAGAGGTTGTCCGAGAAGGTGGGCCTCCCGAAGGGGAAGAATCCTGACATGGTGGGGTGGAAAGTGGCTCGGCTGGTTGTTTCGTCCTTGTAGCTCTTCTCCTTGAATATGCTGCTTCCGACTCCAGATGAGCACCTGGTACGACACTCCGACGCTCAAGTCAGTTCTCGCTTCACAAAGTAGCCGAGGCACAGAGAGTTGAGAGTAAAGTAAGGGGATTCTGTCTAAGTTTTCGTGGATAAGGCAGGCGAGTATGGGGGTATTTATAGGGGTTGGGGAGGTATGGGCAACGGTATGGGCACGGTATGGGGTGGGGACAGGTGTCACCGCGCATAGTGAAGGGGCTGTAGCCCCAAGGCAAAGATAGTGGCTCGGCCTAAAGGCCTGGGCCGAGTGGCCCGGCTTAAATCACGGCGGTGTCCTCGGGCTCGCGGGCCGCAACGCCCGGAGCCGGCCCGTGGCGTGGGCCGCTGCCCAAACCTCGGCCCTCACCATTAGCCCCCGAGGCGCCTTATCCAGGAGGACCGGACGAGGCGCCTTGTCACGCTTAAGAAAGTATCCGTTACGCCACGTGTCGCTCCCGCGTTGGTCGCGCCGCGGCGATTCGCGTTTTTCAGCGGTCTATAAATAGCGAGTTAACGCTTTCAAACTCACTTTTCGCGTTCTTTGCTTCCTCGCGCTTCGGCTTCTTTCAGTTTTCCTCTGTTTCTCCGTTTTCAACCGGCTCGACCATCTCGCTCGTCTCCAACTTCACATATTTTCCGGTATGATTTCTTTTTCTAATTCGATTCGTTCCTCTGTTGGTTCCTCCTCGGGGAGATGGCGGACGATTCCAGCGATGGGGATTCGTCTCGGCTCGCTTCCTTGGCTCTCCCGGGTTCATAGCATGTCAAAGCGCCCGGAAAAGAGGTTTGTAGAGAAAGCGGCCCGTCGTCCCAAGAGGCCGAGGGTCGAAAAAGCACCGCCCGAGTCCCTGATGACATCGAGTCTAAAATGACGGGAAGGTTGCGCGCCGGCTGGCGCTAAAGTTCAGCTTCCCGAGGAAATGGACTGGCGAGTCCCGGGCTCGTCCGACAGGCCAACAGCCGAAGGAGGACGAGTTCGGCGTATACTCCGTCTACTTCGAGATGGGCATGCGCTGCCGCTCGGGAGTTTGAGACCTCGGTGCTTGGTGTATGACCTAGCGCCGAGCCAGTGGGTGCCCAACTCATGGAGGCACATCATCGGGTTTAAACTCTTCGCCTGTCAATGGGCTTCCAACCTACGTCCCCATGTTCCGCCACGCTTACAAGATTTCGGTCGATGGAAGCGGCGGGGGACATTGGTATCACCTTGCCCACCGCTCGCAGTTGCTAACTCCGGGCCCGACGTCGAACCACGGATGGAAGAAGAAGTTTCTCTTCGTCCAGACGCCCCGCTCGGCTGGGTTTAGGACTTCCTGGAGGACGGTCGAGTCCGAGCAGGACGTGAACTCGATCAGTGAAAGTTCCCTCTTTGGGCAAGAGGGTCTGGCTCTGGTCGAGCTGCAGAGGGAGGGGCTCGCCCGGCCTTTTCCAGTTGAGGCCGTTCTTGAAGCCGGCTGGGCTGAACTCCCAGAGGGGGAGGTGCCTGATTTGGACGAAGCGCATCGGCTTGCTTCGGGCCGAGGTAGTCCCTCACCAGTGGGTGCATCGTCCGGAGCGCCCCATAATTTTATTAAAATACTGCATTTAAAGCGGCTCGGACGATACGCCTCATCCATTTCTTTAACTTAGCAAATATTGTACCTTGCTTGGCTGAGTACCTTAACGTTTTTGTTTTTTTTTTTAACATCCTCCTTATCTCTTACTCAGGTTCAAACATGGATGCCTTTGAGAAGGCCGAGGCAGAAGCCTTCATGGCGTCGCCCGTCCTTCCCAGACCCAGGAGGGGGCGAGGCGGGAAAGCCACCGCCTCCGAGGCCCGGCCTCTTCCCGCCCCGATCTGGGAAGAGCCCCGGTAGGGATGAGGGAGGTCTCACGGTCGTGGCCCCGCCTCGACGCCACGGCCCCGTCACGGGAAGTAGCTCGTCGGAGAGCGAGGGTCGCCCGCAAAGAGGCTATCCCTTGCTGGGAAGAAAGCCGGATCTGGAGGCCAACGGCCTCCAAGTTCTAAGGGTAAGGGCCCCGTCGAGGAGCCCATTGACGTGCCGAGCGAGCCGGAGTCTCATCACGCCTCGCCCCCCAGGGCTCGTCGGGTCGACCCCAAGTCGCGCGACTTAGCGTTCACGGTGGCCGAGAGGCTGCTTGAGCAGGCCCCCGACAACCAAGGCTCGACCCTTTCCAATCCCGAGTCGCTACGACTCCATTGGGAGTCTATGGTCTCGACGAGGGATGTCGAGGCGTTGCGTGCCTGCAAGCCCCGACGATCTGAGTTGAGTCATGCTCTCCGGAGGAGCTTCTACTGGGTAAGCTTTCTTAGTTCCCCTCGCCCGTTAATTGCCCACCCTTTGTTAAGGGCCTCTTTGCTAACCATTTTTGTGAAAAACGCATAGGCATCAATTTGCGCCGAGGAGATGGGGCGGGATGAGGAGACGCTGCAGGAAGCTCGGGCCGAAGTTGAGAGGGCTCAGGAGGAGGCCGAGCTCCTCCGCAAGGAAAGAGATGAGGCCCTGCGCCGGGCTGAGGGGAGTGAGTCCAG
This sequence comes from Stellera chamaejasme, assembly GCA_024586325.1. Classification (NCBI taxonomy): domain Eukaryota; kingdom Viridiplantae; phylum Streptophyta; class Magnoliopsida; order Malvales; family Thymelaeaceae; genus Stellera; species Stellera chamaejasme. The sequence goes on along the minus strand of CM044982.1, from coordinate 954,725 downwards.
GGCTCTTGGGCTGTCCAAGACCCTTGCCCAGGAGAGGGATCTCAAGAAAACGGCCGAGGAGGCGTTGGCCGAGCTGAAGAGAAGCATCCCCGGCCAAATTGATGAGGCAAAGGCCGCCTTCCTGGAGAGCAACCAGTATAAACAAATGAGGGCCAAGGACACAGGGCGAAGTACCGGCTCGCCGTCGCCGGCGTGGTCGAGGTGTTCGGGAGGTTTACCCGGGCTCGACCTTACTCCCGTCCAGTCTCTCCCGAACAAGGAGAAAGCGGTGGAGAGCCGAGCCGCCACCGTGTCCCCAAAGACTCGCCTCTACAATGCCCTCTACGATTACAACTCCGAAGAAGAGGAGGAAGGGGACGAGGCCCCAAGGAGCATCCGGGCGCGAGCTCTTCTCATGCGTAGCTCAATTTTTCTTAAGTTCAATTTATGCCCGAGCCACTTGGGCTCGTGGCTCTGAACGGAGTAGGGTCTGTAATAATACTCTTAATTTTTACTAAGTTCAATTTATGTCCGAGCCACTTGGGCTCGTGATTCTGAACAGAATTTAGGGTTTGTAATAATTTTTCCTCGTAACATTTCTCGTCAATTTACTACTGCCTTCCCCCCCTTTTTATACTTCATTCTTTTAGCCGAGCCACATCGCCCGGCTTTATTGCTCGCGTGTAATGTTTTGAGCGTTTGGAGTCAACCCTTCCCATAGTGCCGAGCTACAATGGCCCGGCACATAATACTCATTTCTTCGAATAGCGGTCCGTACACTTTCCGTCCTTCAAACTAAGCATAATATTTTTGTAGGCACTCCGCATTCCAGGCGCGGTTAATCATTGTCCCGTCTGGTTTCCCGATCTATATGCCCCTTTCCCCGATTCATCGATAATCAAATAGGGGCCTTCCCATTTTGGGGTACATTTACCCTCGGCATGATCTTGTTGAGTTGTGGCCGTGCTCAAGCACAAGGTCCCCTGTCTGGAACCTCCTCGGCCTAATTTTAGCGTCGTAGTACCTCTTTATTCTCTGTTGATAGGCCCGGCTATGCTGCTCGGCCTTGTCACGGCTTCGTCCAATAAGGTCGGCTAGTGGAAACCTCTTCATTGTTTTCCCCTTGAGAACCGGCTGACCGGAGGGAGGGGGCGCCAACTCGACGGGCGTCACGACATCCATTCCATACGTAAGGGCGAAAGGGTGTTACCCGTTGATTCGCGGGCGTTGTTCTCATCGCCCACAAAACCTCGAGCAAGAGGTCGGCCCACGCTCCTTTCGCCTCTTCCAATTTCTTGTTGATGGCGTTCTTGATGGCTTTGTTGGCTGCTTCTACCAACCCATTACTTTGAGGATGCGCCACGGCCGCATTGCAATGCTTGATTCCTAAGCCAGCCAAAAAGGCCTCTATTCGACGACCCGTAAATTGCTTTCCTTGGTCGGTCACTATCTCCTGGCACCCCAAAACGACAAATTATGTCATCGAAGATCATATCGATCCACGTCATCTTGCACGATACTTGATAGGCCACGGCTTCGACCCACTTGGTGAAATACTCAACGGCCACCAAGACAAACTGTCTCGTCGTGGGGCCATGGGGAAGGGGCCCAAAATGTCCAAGCCCCATTTTGCGAAGGGCCAAGGAGCCACAATGGGGTCGGAGGCTCGGGCGGTCTCCTAGGAGTGTTAGCAAAGCGTTGGCACTTGTCACATTTCTTAGTGTACGCCTACGTCCGCCTTCATATTTGGCCAGAAGTAGCCGGCCCTCTTCAGCCTTCGCAAAAGCAGTTCGGGGCCCCGGTGGTTACCACATATGCCCTCATGCACTTCAAAGAATGGCGATTTGTGCCTCATCAATCCCAGTGCACCTTAGGTACGGGTCGAGGCCGAAGGACTTTCGGTAGAGATCGCTTTGAAGGGGAGAGATAGAAACGGGCCGCTTGGACCACTAACTTATGTGCCTCCCCGGCATCATCCAACAACTCCCTGTCTCTAGGTAGTGCGCAATTGGGCGCGCCGATCTCCTTCGGCGAAGAGAATGCCGACCTGCTCCCCCTCAATGGACGGGGCTCCCGGAGTTTCGATATATACCTCGGAGATTTCCTCGATTCGGCGGCCAGCGCGCTAGGCGTCGGCCTCGGAGTTTTCGCAACGAGGACTTTAGTGATCGAGGCACTTCGAAGTCTTCTGAGCTGTCTGACCAACCTTTGATATTTTTCCATCTTTGGCTCTTTGGTCGCGTCTGATTCGGCAGATTGGCCCACTACGAGTTCTCGAATCAGATAGATTTCAAAGCAGTGCCCACTATTTTGGCCAATCGCAGGGCCATCAATACGGCCTCATATTCCGCTTTGGTTGTTGGTAGCTGGGAACATCAATCGCCGAGTGGACAGTTCGATACTTTCACGGGCCTCGAGTATCACTCCAACTCCTGCCCGGCTTTATTGGAGGAGCCATCCACAAAGGCGACCCACTGCGCCTCCGTCGGCGCTTCGTCCTTTTCCTTGCCCCGCCCGTGGCCGCGCACACGAAGTCGGCCAAGGTTCGCGACTTAATGGCTGTTGGGGGTGTGAAGTCAATGTGGAACTCTGTGAGCTCCTTACTGCTTTTACTCTTTCGCCCTGAGCGATCAGGCTTGGTGAGGCACGCTCGGAGTGGCGTGCTAGACATCAGTTTAATGGGGTGGGCCTGGAAGTAGGGCGCAGCCTTCTGGCGCTCACAATCACGGCGAGAGCCTCCTTCTCGACATTGGAGTAGTGGGGCTCTCCCCCTTGTAAGACTCTGCTAACGAAGTAGACGGGGAGTTGCTCTCTATCAACTTCTCGGACTAGCACTGCGGCTAAGCTATCGCTGAAGTACGAAGTGTAGAGGAGCAAAGTTTCCCTGGTTGGGGCGGATGTAGCGTGGGTAGTTGGGCTAAGTGCTCCTTAATCTTGGCGAATGCCTCGTCACATTCCGCCGTCCACTCGTACTGCTTCTTTCTAAGTAACCGGAACAGGGGGAGGCACCTCTTCGACGAATTGGAGAGGAACCGGCCGAGGGACGCCATGCACCCCAACAGCTGTTGGAGTTCCTTGATTCGAGTGGGAACTTCCATGGCTCGGATAGCTTCAACCTTATCGGGATTAGCTTCAATCCCCTCTCGGTTATCGAAGCCGTGGAACTTGCCTCGATTCGACCCCCAAACACACACTTTTTAGGGTTGAGGCGCATTTTATATTCCCGAAGAACGGCAAAGGTCTCACGGAGGTCATCGACATGATCCCGCTTCGTTTTGCTCTTAACCAGCATATCATCCACATACACTTCAACATTCCTCCCGATCTGCTTCTCAAACATTCGGTTGACGAGGCGCTGGTATGTCGCCCCGGCGTTTTTTAGGCCGAAGGGCATCATTTTGTACCCAAAAATGCCCAAGTCAGTTATGAAAGCGGTCTTCTCTCGTCGCTCGGCTCCATAAAGATTTGATTGTAACCGCTATACGCATCCATGAAAGATAATAATTCATGCCCAGTGGCGTCAACCAGCGTATCGATACGAGGGAGAGGGAAAGGGTCCTTTGGACATACTTTGTTCAAGTCTGTGAAATCTATACACATTCTCCATGTCCCGTCAGTTTTCTTTACAAGGACAACATTCGCGAGCCACAAAGGGTAATAAACTTCGACGATGAAGCCCGCCGCTAGGAGCCTCTCCACTTCTGCCTGGATGGCTGCCCTTCTTTCCATATTGACGCCTCGTCTCCTTTGGATGATCGGCTTGGCGTCGGCCGGAATGCTCAACTTGTGAGTAATAACCTTGGGTCTACCCGGCATATCTGCCGTGCTCCATGCAAAAATGTCTTTAAACTCCTCAACAAGTCCTTCAACTTCTCCTCTTCCTCGGTTGGTAACTTGGTGCCAATCACAGTGACTGCTCGGCAAGTCCGTGACCATCACTTCCTTGATTCCTCGGCTGCCAAGCCCCTCGGCCTTTTCTCCTCATCCCTGAGATCGAAGTTGTCCGTGGACAGGTCAATCAAATCCAACGGAGTTAGATAGCCATAAAATCGTTCTAGACTTTTTACCAGGGGGGCCGGGAAGGCCGAGTCACTCGGAGGACGAGTGTGAATGATGATTGGCCCTCGTGAAGTTGGAAGGCGTACTTCCATGGTCTTCGGCCTCAAGTGCAGGTCGAGCAGATTGAGTGTGTATCCCGAGAATAACATTGTAGGGGCTCGGTGACTTGACCACCTTAAAGCATACTTCAGCCACGGGCGAGGGACACCCTCTTTATCTAAGTCCTGACTGATGCATACTGGCAGAGTGACAGTGCCCAGAACAGGTATGGGGTTGTTGTTCGGCCCATAGACCGGCATAGTACACTTGCTGAGAGTGCCCTGGATCTCCTGGCTCATCATGCGAAACGCATGACAAAACAATATGTCGGGCTGAGCCCCCGTGTCAATTAGAATTCTTTTTACCCTGTACCCCGCTATCTCCGCCTCAATGGTGAGGGGGTTCTTGTGTGGGAGGAGCGCCTCGGCCTCAGGGCCATTATCAAAAATTATCGGGCGCAATTAGGGGCCACGAGGAGGTTATTCACTGCTCCGGCCGGGCCCTTTCATCCGGATGATCAAGGATCATGTGGATTATGGGGCGCTGTCCTCCCTTCTTTGGGCGTCCTTGGGCGTGAGCCCTCCGGCTCCTCTTTCTTTGGGGTGATCTGCAAGGGCGTGGCCTTGACAAACTGAGGGAGTTTGCCTTGTTGGATCATTTCCTCAATGAGCCTGCAGAGCTCATGGCAGTTCTCAGTCACGTGACCGTGGTCACGGTGGTATTTGCAGTACAACTTCTTGTTCCTCTGCTCTGGGGGGGACCTCATGGCACGAGGCCTTTCAAAGCCTTGCTGCCGCTCGAGGACGGCGAGGATCTGCTCTCTAGGAGCGTTAAGGGGGGTGAACATGTCGGGCGCTGGGAAGCGCGGATTAAAAGAGCCACCACACCTCTCGACCTCCTCGGCCGGGTCTGAGTGACCTCGACCGGAATCCGTCCGTTGGCGCTTCGAGCGATCATCGGCTTGCGCCTGATTATCGGCCTTTCTGGCCTGTAGGGTATCCTCCAAATTGATGAAGGGTTCCGCCCGCTCATAGAATTCCAGGAGGGTCCTGGGTGCTCGTGCTGCGACGTCTCTCCCAAAGGGTGTCACGGGATTGGCGCTGCCGAGGCTGCGTAGGTGGCCACCTCGCCGGACACATTAGTCATCTCGACGAGGCGATCGTTGAAACGGTTGATGTAGCCCCCGAGTGGCTCTGTTTGTCCCGTGCCACGTCCCCGAGTCCGAGGGGTTCCTCCTCATCCTCTTTTTCCAAGGTACTGGCTGATGAACATCTTCTTTAGCACTTCCCAAGTGGTCGCAGTCCCATGGGTAATCATGGAGTACCATAATCGAGCCACCCCATTCAAACTCTGGGGGAAAGCTCGGGCCAGAGCAACATCATCGTAGCCCACCCATCTCATCTTGTCTTCAAAGATCTCGGCGTGGTCTTGGGGTCGGTCGTCCGTCATAGAGGCGAAGTCCGGGAGGTTCATAGCCGACAGTGGGGCATCGAGGACCACTGTTGTCTTATTGCTGCGCCGCTGCTGCGGCCTGTTGGGCTTGCAATAGAGCCACTTGGGCTTGAAGCTGACGGCATTGTTCCTGCTGTGCTTGGAGGTACCACTCCAAAGGGGACGAAGTCTGGGGCGGTGTGCCCAAGGTGGCTGAAACGGCCGGGTCGACCCCCGTGTGGGGCGTCTGGAAAGGGCTGGGGCCAAAGCCTTGGAGCCTCATGAGGAGGTCATTTGGCAGCATTCCGGTGCTTAGGCCAAATGGCTGGGGTCCCGGAAGGGCGTTGGGGCCGAATGTCGTCGTCAGAATCGACGTTGGAGTAGATACCGGGGTGGTATGCGCTGTGGCGTGAACAGTAACCACGGAGGGCGTGGCACTTGGTGCAGGGATATTCCTGCAAGAGGGGCATTCGAATTAGAATGCGTTTGTGCATAGTCTGGGGCCGTGGCCCACATAACTAGCGTTGGTACTGGCCCGTAGGCACTTACGTTTGCATTTGCCCGGAGGCAGTTTGGGCGAAGTCAGCGGCGGAGTTTCGAGAGCGACCCCTTCACTGCCGCCGTCGCTATGTTGCGCGACCCCCTGTCAGGCGATCGGCTCGGATCTAGATGGAGTGGGGCTCCTAGTAATGGGGCCTGAACTGGCCGTAAGGATTGCCTCCGTGCCCGTAGGCAAGCTAGTGTCAGATGGTAGAGTAACCCTTGGATCTGAAATCGGGCCCCACGGTGGGCGCCAAATGTTAATGCCAAAGGATTAACATTAATTAGGAATAAGATTGGGATTAGAGAATCATACCTGAGAGGTTGTCCGAGAAGGTGGGCCTCCCGAAGGGGAAGAATCCTGACATGGTGGGGTGGAAAGTGGCTCGGCTGGTTGTTTCGTCCTTGTAGCTCTTCTCCTTGAATATGCTGCTTCCGACTCCAGATGAGCACCTGGTACGACACTCCGACGCTCAAGTCAGTTCTCGCTTCACAAAGTAGCCGAGGCACAGAGAGTTGAGAGTAAAGTAAGGGGATTCTGTCTAAGTTTTCGTGGATAAGACGAGGCGAGTATGGGGGTATTTATAGGGGTTGGAGAGGTATGGGCAACGGTATGGGCAACGGTATGGGCTGGGGGACAGGTGTCACCCGCGCATAGTGAAGGGGTACTGTAGCCCCAAGGCAAAGATAGTGGCTCGGCCTAAAGGCCTGGCTGAGTGGCCCGGCTTAAATCCCTGGCGGTGTCCTCAGGCTCTGTGGGCCGCAACACCTGGAGCCGGCCCGTGGCGTGGGCCTGGGCCCAAACCTCGGCCCTCACCAAAAGCATTGACTAATTAGTCATGAGTGAATCTAGCTAGGATTATCAAAGTGTCGGATAGCTCCTTACTTTGGAGTATTATTGAGTTGTAATTGTCTCCTTTCTTTATGATCAATAAAACTTCCATTTGTCATTCAGAAAAAAGAAGATTGCTTATACTAGCTATATGGGTAATTAGGCATATATAAGATCGAGCTAGCTAGTACAAATTGGATAAACTAGAAATCGGGAACGAGCAATAGAACATTAACATAATTTGCTTATAATTTTTCAATTCAACAACTGGCAACAGCAGAATCAGTCTTAATTTGCGCCGGCTTTTGGAGTTCCCAACACTCTTCTCGTGTTCTTAAGCAGTTGATTAAACGTCTTCTTCGCGCTTGTGGCTATGCTCTCTGACTGCTGCATATTGCCCTGGCCTTCCATCTTACAAACAGGTTTGTTCGATCGTTCATTGTCAGGTGACTTGGAATACGCAGTGATCTGTAAAACACACATCACATTACAAGCAATGACTTAGATCCCAAGCTTCCTAGTTCACCTGACTTGAAATCTCCAGATTGAAAACAGAAAAAGAAATACAAGCAGAAAAGAGATCAATTCAATTTGAGGGATGTCTTGTCACTTCTGGCTTACAAAGGGCTTTTGGTCAACGTGTTCAGTTGCTTTAACTTGAGACACAAGCCTTGATTTGTTGGTAGCTTGACGACGACGAGGGTTTTGGTGTGTCCGCTGAGAGCATTCTTCAGCATTAACAGTGGATACAGACCTGTGACAGGCAGCAGCAACAAAAATAACGTTGTGCAACTTTAATTACTCCAAGGCATGGGCATGGGCATGGGCCGCACAATAATGTTGATTGGACTTACTTGTGGTTCAAGGTAACGGATTTGGGTAATCCAGCAGGTGGCTTGGGGTTTCTAGGGCCAGCTGAAATGAATCTTTGCTTGTGCACTTGCTTCTCTTGCGTTTCGTCCATCGAAACAGCTGAAGAGTCGTCCAAGGTTGCAACTTTAGGCCTTGCTCTTGAGAAATGCTCCTCGCGCTTCACATTCAAGGGGTGGTTCCTGCGACATGATGAAGTAAGTACTCAAGTCAGATTCCCATTTCCCAACCTGCAACAAAAGAAGATCACACATGTACTATGTAATATTGGCTGGTCTCAGCCTGCTTTACGTGTGATTCAAGCTAACAGATTTGGATAAACCAGGTCTGGGTTTCTTGAGCTCCAAGGAATCACATCTCTCTTGTGGCAGTACTCTTTCCTCACCATTCACAGCACCAAAACGGGCAGAATTAGCTGCTCTCCTTCCTCTGGACATTCTTTTATCAATTTCCAGCGAAAATGGTTGAGGGACAGTGACTCTCAGTTTCGATTTCGAATTCGAGTTCTGCCTAGACCTGTGCTTTGCTTTCTTAGATATTGTTGAAACATCTTTGCTAGTGCTAGAGCTGTCATCTGCAACAGCTCCAGTGACATCTATGTGCTTCTCTTCAAACATGGGAATCACTTTCTCATCATCGCTTTCCCGAGTTTGCTTCGCACCATATTCATCATTTGCTAGCCCTTCTGCATGCATCCTTCCTTCACCTCCTTTGCTTGTATCTGCAGGAGGGTTTTACTTAAAACTTTGAACTAAATTGGCTTGGAATAAGTTTTGTTCTTATATATATATATATATATATATATATATATATATATATATATATATATATATATATATATATAGTCGTCATGAACCCATAATTAGAAGTTTTAGTCAACTGGAAATGATCAATCAAACGTGCCAGATAGACTTGAAGGGGCGATAATAATGATGAAGTAGCTAGCTAGGAGATTAATTATTTGAATAATAATGAAGGAGGCCGTTGGTGAAAGCAAGTGGCAATTTTCCAAAATTGTGAGAGGTTGAAATGAAAGCCGGCAGCGACTTTTTGGTAATCATTTGGAGTTTTCTCAACGGGGTCCTAATCATTTCCTTTTTAAGTAACAATATTGATAATTTGATTTCATTGGAACCAAGGTAATTAAAATTCACCAATATTAAGTATTTACAGTTTAGTGTCCTCTTGTATAATAGGCATGACAACGGCTCGGATAATCCGTGATATGGGTAAAACCGTTAACCGCAATCCGCGGTTTTTTCCCTATCCTTCGCGGTTAGGTTCTGACATCCATAACCGCGGATATCCGCGGTTATTAACTCAATCAATTATAAATACCTAAATATCAATAATTTTATCAATATATATATATATATATAATAACATCCAAATAAGTTTATGAAAATAACAGTTTTTTTTAAAGATAAGAATGTTTTGCACACAACCATGAGCAAACTTTTTTGAAAACAATAGTATAGATAACCATGAACAAATTTCTTTGAAGATTATGCGTTTGGTGTAAAATGGATAGGTACGATTAGTTTTGTTTAGGTTGGGGTTGAAGCAATTTAGAAATGATTGGATTGGGTTGGGTGTTTGAAGAATTCGGCTGTAAGGGTTAGATTATAATCGGCTTAATAAAATGTGGGCGTAATTAATAATCTGTATATTCTAACAGTTAGCGGATATCCGTGAAACCGCGGTGCGGATACCCCCTATCCGTTATCTTATCTGTAACCGCCAACCTCACGGTTATTAAAAAAACCGTAACCGCAAAACCGCGGTTAAAACCGTCAGAAGCGGGTGATTATCCGCGATTTACGATTTTAATCCGCCTCATTGCCATCCCTACTCCTGTATAATAAATACTCCATTCAGAGTTGTAGTGTAATTACACCGTTACTATGGCGGACAGTGTTACGGTCACCCCGAGCGGGTTGCGACCGGGAGACCCGGGGCTCCGGTTTTGGCCTGCGGGTCACGTTTTTCGGCGTTCAGGCGGCTCCCGAGCCCTATCCGAGTATCATTTTGGCGAACCCTTCCGTATTTGAGGTCGTGTGGGTCCCCCGGACGTTTCCGCCGAAAATATTTTTCTGGCGCCGGGGGGTTGTCGGGGTCGTCTCGGGATGTACAGCGGGCTCGGTAGCGCTCTCGAGACCTCAGTTTGGGAAGCCGTTTGCAGTTTTGGAGTCGTGAGAATGTCCCTGAGGTGTTTGTGGAGTTTAATATTTGGGGCGGGACGTTCGGTTCCGGGCGACTCCCGGGGCTCGGGATGGAAATTTTCTGACGGCTTTGGGGTAAGTTGTGTTATAATTTAAGATGGAATTTATGGGTATTTTTATAGAATTTTGGAGTGACGGAATTTCGGTTCATGTTGACACGCTCGCACGTCGGGTTTTGGTTCGGGTTCAGCGAGCTCGGTAGGACACTCCGGAATGGTAAATGAACTTTTGAAATATGTTTTGTGAATGTTATAATATTCTGAGGGTTGTGTCCAAGTTTCGTTAATTTTGGAATTCGGTAATTATTTTTGGACAAAAAGAATTGGAACTTTCGGAAAAATTGGGAGTTAATTTGTATTTGGTTGCAAAATTATTAAAAATCAGTATGGGCAGCTGGGATTTTTCGGCAGAATTGGGAGATGTAATAGGACACTTGTCCTATTTTGATTTTAAGATGAGAAGTATGGGTTATAAAGTGAGGGGAAATTATATATGACTTATTATTTCATAAAAGGAGATTTCATCTCATTTCTTTTCTTTTCTTCTTCTTCTTCCTCTTGCTGCTACTGCCGACGCCACCATTGAAGCTCCACTCAAGCTTGAAGTTCTTCTCCTTAGTTGGAATCAAAGAGGAATTGGGTGCTTTGAGTGGTAAGCATCCTTCCTTCTTCTCTTTTCTTGTTAGAATCAAGGTTTAGTGAAGAAAAGTTGAGTTTTTGCAATTGATGGGTTTGTTCTTAGCTATAAGCTAGGATGATTCTCTTCCTCCCATCTTTTAGTATGTTGTTCTTGGGTTGTAGGAGAGTGTTAATCAAGTGTTGGATTTTGGAAAACACATCTTGGATGAGGAACCCTTGTTTGCCGAATTTTTGGATAATTTCCAAAATGATGTGTGTTTGTTATCTTGGTTCATGCTTCAAGTATGTTAATCCTAGCATGATTCTAAGCTTATGTATGGATTCAATTTGATGGAAAACAAGTTGAGGTAAAAACCCCCTTTTGGCCGAAAGTTTAGGTTGATTTTCAATATTGGATTTTGTTGTTTGGATGCAATTGGATAGCATGCTTGGTTTAGAAGTGAAATTGGTGGTTAGAATGGTTGTTTGGTAGCTTGAATGGATTGAATTGGAAGTTGGGTAAAATGTTGGTTAAGAACCGAAATGTTGGAATGATTCTTTTTCAATGTTGGAGTTTCATTTTGGTTGAGTTGGATGTTAATATGGTGTTGGGGTTGAATTTAGGAGTGGTTTGAAGTTTGAAACGTTGAATTCAGTTAAGAAATGGAAAAGTTGCAATTAAGCGGGATTATCGGAAAATGTTGGGTAATGAAGGGTTTTAAGGTTGGTTTGGTCGGTTCTGCTTGTTGGATGATGTTTGTCAATATATAATCTTGCATTGTCTAGGTTGGTTACGAATTCGACATTTACGTGGAAATCAAATTTTACGGAAGTGCCGGATTTTCGGTTTTGGGGTCGGGGTGTAGTTTGGTAGTGTGGTCGATAAAGATTCTAATTCAACTTGGTTTGACAGATTCGAGGTTCGGAGGTGAGAAAAGAGGGGTTTCGAGTTTTGGGTCGCGGTGTGAAAGTTGTCAGAGCGGTCTAATACTCTGGACTTGAGAGGTAAGGGTTTGGTTACATTATTTTGGTAAGATAAGTATATGTTTTGGTTTCATTTTTTGTTACGCTAGTATTTGAATTTTATGCCTTAGGGCATATTTTGTAGTCTGTAGGAGTATGCCTTATGGCATACTGCATGCAGTAATCTACGGCAGTTGTGGGTTCGCTACCTAGTGGTGCACCATGCTTCAGTATTAGCTTCGGCTTCCGACTCCCTTAGTGGGAGGTGTCGTTCGATTTGTTATAAGGGTTATGGCGATTTAGAATTGCACGTCCTTCGGGATTCCGATCTATTTTACGTGCACGTGCATGATATTTGCTATCTTTCTGTTTTGCGGGGTTATTACATTGCATATATTGCTATCTTTCTGCTTTTCCGCGTGGGAGGTTACATATACTTACCTTACCCCATATCCCTTACGGGTCCTTTTAGGACTCACCCTTTTCGGGTTTTGTTTTTGGGTTTTGTTTTTGGGTTTCGGTGGGCACGATAAGCGACTGCGGAGTAGGTATCCGTGAGGTTTCTACCTTGGGTGTGTTTTGCAGCACCTAGCGGTCCGGGATATGTCTTTTCGGCCTGAATCCCGCGCGAGGTCTTATGACACTTAGATCTAGGGCAGGCTCTGTAGTTGCATATGCTCACTTTCTGTATTGCTGTGATGATTGTATATTTGTATATATTTACATATTCTGTTCTGTACATGTTCTGAGCGCCTGGCGCTTGCTAGACACCTTAGGTTCTGTGAACTCTGTATGTATCTATGTTTTGGTGCGTAAGCACTCGTCCACGGAGGGCGGGGCTTACTCTGTTGCTAATGCATGAATTGTATGTTTGGATTTTATTTTTGGTTGTATGCACGAAATTTTTGTTAGGTTGCTTCCACAATCGTTTCGCTTTTCGGGTCCGCTACGCGCGGCAGGTCTCGATGGACCTGCCATTCCATATCACTCCGGCTTCCGCTTCCGACGTCCCGGCGCCCCCGCCTCCGCAACCGGGCTCGGGTGCGGGTGGCGTGCGGTGACAGACAGGACACCATGACCTAACTGAGGTTCTTGGGTTGATGAGGAGGACCATCCCACAAATTACTTGGGTTGAAGGCCTGATGGCTTGGCCCGGCCCGATGTAATTTAAATTAAAATGTTTACACTACCAAAGAATATAAATTGTTAACTATTATATATATATATATATAAGTACTGCTACATTCACTTTTAATATTGTGCTCAACTCAAATTAAGTTGATGAACAATTTATTAAAAAAATTTGTAAAAAAAAAATGTTTAAATTATAATCATCAATCGATCATTTGACTTTCCAACATCAATTATTCCCTTCTCGAAGGAGCATCTTGTTCCCTTTTAAAAAAAATATATATATCTTGTAAGATACTATGTAATATTTCGTTGTAAGAAAAATCAGCGACGAAGCCACTCCATACGCATAGGTCACAATTTTCCTACTTCTCTCAAATAAACAGGTAGCACATAATGGCATTATTAAACTTTTCGTAGAATTGCTTGCTTATAAGAAATGTATTGTTTTCAAAACATTTCAAGAGAAGGCAAAGCAGGAAAGGAACCACAATTTTTTTCTCTTAAATTCGGTACTGTTCAAGATTTTTTTTTTCTAATTTTTTTAGCTCTCTCAATCTCAACGCACGAATCAACGTTAGGGGGTTTCAAACCTACATTTTTTGAGGTGAATTTTTACAAATTCACCTCGTTTTTTTCACTTGATGAATTTTCGAAAATTGGACCTCCAAAATTCACTTCCAAAGTGAAAAAAAGTTTTTCACGTGAAAAATTTTTCACGTACAATTTCGGCCGCCGGAGATGAGTGGGGTGGGATTTCGGGCCCTTTCGCCGCCACCAACCACCACGGTTAGCTTCCCCATGAGAAGACGAAGCTAACCCACCCTCCCACGTTTCCGGAACTGCTCCGACGAAGGAGAAATTCGCGGTTAACCGCCACGACGAATTCGCGGTTAACCGCTTCGATCCGCTGTTCTCTCCGTCTTCGGCCACCCCAACCACCACCGTTGGAATCACCGGTCGACGGCGCACCTTCCAGACCCAGGTCCGCCGCCCTAAGTCGCATCTCCGCCGCCGCCGCCGCCACCGCCGGAAGCAGTGACCGCCGCTTTGTGCGGCTGTTTAAGGAGTCTGCAGGGAGGAGAGGAGTGGGTGGGTGGCATTTCGGCTGGTGGAGATCTGGAAACGGAGGGGGTTGTAGGGGTGAATTAGGTTGGGATGGTTTGAGGGGGTAAATGGGTGTGGTGAAATTTAGTGATGATTTTATGGGAAAATGAGGTGAATTTTTTTTTATGAGGTGAGAAGGTTTGAAATCCCCTTATTAAATCCATAAATTCTCTATCAAAACATATTTTTCTCAAATTTTTCTAATTATATACATTTCATCCATAAATTAAAAACACTTTCTCAACAAAAAATTCTCAACCTCCTCTGAACACTACCTCTATCAATTTTCGATGAAACCATTTTTTCCCTAAAACTTTACCTACTCCCATTACCCATACAATTCCTCCAGCAATAAAAAATACGCAAAAAAAAAATCCCAAAATAAACCAAAAAGAAATGATCCACCAACCGAACATGTTAGTTCCTTTCCCACATGGGAGATTCCAGTGAGAGATTAAACCAGAGGGATGTTATTTACCAATTAGTTGGAAAAACCACTAATTAATTCTAACACTATCTAACTAATTTAACTAACTAACAATTTTAAAGATTAAAGGCAGAGGATACGGTGCGCCCCTTCTTAAGGTGAGTCTCCGTGCGCCAAACTCACACTATTCACGAAATTGTCATCGATCTCTCCATCGCGCCTTCCTTCTTCGTCGACAACCGCACCCACGAGTGCAACGTCACCGACGACTGCAACAAGGCCCGCCACCACAAGCCTCCCCCTGCCATCGACGACAACTGTTACATCGTCACCGACGACGGCGCTTCTATGTTAACGGCGGACAAGCTTTTGGAGGTTAAAAGCGTTGGCACTACGAAATCCGACCATGCCGAAGTAGCCAATCACTTCCTGAGGCGTCGTCGATCAATTCCCAACTATTTCCTCAATGAATGACGTGATTCATATCTCATGATTCGTAGATGCAACTCTTTGCACATTATGTTATTATGATGCTCTCACGTCTCTTTAATGATGTGCATGCGACTCATTATAATGCTCCTACGTACCTTAATGATGTCTAAGCATATCATTATGGAGAGCATTATTTTTGTAAATGGAGAGCATCATTTTTGTAAATGGAGAGCATTATAATGCAACAGAAGAAGCATCACGGTGGTCACCAAAAAGCATCATTTTGGGAGTTGAAGAAGGTGAGTGCTTCATTAAGTCATCAGGACGAGTGCATCATGTTTGTTACTGGAGAGCATCATTATGCATCGTGAATGCATCACTACGAGTGTAACATATGTCATAAGAGCGAGTGCATCATTTTTGTAAATGGAGAACATTATAATGCAACAGAAGAACATCACAGTGGTCACCATAAAGCATCATTTTGGGAGTTGAAGAAAGTGAGTGTTTCATTAAGTCATCGGAACGAGTGCATCATGTTTGTTACAGGAGAGCATCATTATGCATCGGGAATGCATCATTTTTGGTAATAAAGTGCATTACCATGGACTGTAGAACAAAATGCTCTGATTTTTATTACGGAGGCACATCACTATGCATCGCGGGATACATCATTATGCATCGCGGGATACATCATTTTGATATTTAAGCATATCATTTTGATGTTTAAGCGTCCATGTTCTCCCTCTTCTTCTTTTATATAGGCGCACCGTATAGCTACTCTATTAGAATACTCTTCTAATTAGGTATTTACACACATAACACAACTGGTGGTTTTTCCAACTAATTGGTAAATAACATCTCCCATTAAACCAATTACTAATCCAACTGGATATATACGGACAATCGTTTGGATATCCTTTACATGTCATATTCCAAGCCAAATAAAAAAAAACACTAATTAGATGATAATGATACTTCACGTAATAATAGAGTTGCTTAACATGTCATGAACATTAACTTTCAAAGCAAGAAAAACTGAAACAAGTTTTTTTTTTTTTTTTTTTGCAGTTGAACAAATTAATCACGACCAATGACCCCCAACAACTCAAGTTAAGATTTTGGTTCAATTTTAGACATTTGATTCACATTGGAGGACTTTGAAGCCCTTTACATGTGCCATTAATGGTCTTGTGATTTCATGTTTAATTATTAAGGAGGGCGCTCGTTGAACTTGAAACAACATTAACCATTCCACTGCGCTTTTCCTCTAGAACACACACCTACCTTATATACACAACTCTGAGTACTAACACTCTCTTGCCATGAAACCAGAAATGAGTTCCCTTCTCTTCCACCAGTACAACACTAGTTATCACATACCATCACTGCAACTGATTCACGGCTAAGATTCGACTACAAGTTGAACTTATTCGACAATAACCTGTACAGAAGCAATGGCGTAGAGAAGCGAAGCGCATATACACCAAGAAAGCTCACCCGATGTGTTTTACTCGGGGCGCTTCTTGCTGATAAGGGTAGGAGTGACAGTGGCAACACCGATGAGGAACAGCGTGGCAATTGAGCTAAAGTCATAAAGATCCCTAACAGATTGCAGCTCTCCTAGGGCTATTCCTGCCTGCAAAATAAATGGCAACCATGCATCACTAGAACATTCTCAGCGGAGTATAACGGTGACAGACACTCCATAATATACATCCGAAGAAAAGCCTAGCTATCTTAAGAAACTCCATAAACGATAGACAGCAATACCCTGACTGTTATGTATGCAGCAGGAATAAGGCCGATAACAGTTGCCATGAAAAATGTGTGATACGGAACATCAACGATTGGTGATGCAACATTGATGAATGTATTTGGCAGGGTTGGAGTAAGTCTTAGGAAAAGCATATAGTTCAGTAGGCGCTCCTTCCTTCGAGCAACCTGCCATATAGAACGAAGAATTCAACCACCATGCATGATAATGTGATTGGAAAAGTACAAAAGAAACGACTTTTCCAAGGGGCTCAAAATCACCTGGGCTTGAAAGAAACTCAGCTTGTCGGGCCACAGTGAAAAAACAAGAGGCCGTCCGATCAACTTGGATAGGAAATAGCATGAAGAAGCACCGGCAGTGGCGGTGAACACAACCAAGGCTACACCTTTGAAGACTCCAAACAGTGCTCCAGCAAGCAAGGACATAAAGACAGTTCCGGGAATCATGAAAGTCTGCATGAAAATGTACACCACACAATAGCCAACAAGTACTTGCACGGTGTAGTCAGTTGTGTATGCCTCAAGGTGATCTCTGCAAATAACGAATGAAACAATTTAAAATAAGAAGAAAGCACAGAAATGCACCTTGCAACTCATACTTAGGCAGCTCTGAAAGATCCAAGAATTCATTGCATTAGGACCCACTAACTATAGTTTACTTGCATGAAATTCAAACCATGAAAGCATAAAAGGCTTCAAAATCTTTCAATGCCTACAAGTAGAATACAGCAGAGTGAACATCGCAGAAGAATATGCAAATGGAGTATCACTCAGCAAAAAAAAAAAAAAAAAGTTAATGACTTTACTTATGGATTTAATAAACCATGGGAGCTTATTCGAGCTACCAGCTCCAGAGATCTACCATGCAGTAGGAGGGATGAGTCCCCTTCTTCTACTAAAGCTCCAGCCTAGAAGGTCCTCCAAAATCTAATATGGAATCTACATTTTGACAAACAATAATCCCAAGATGACTAGTATCATTAAGCTAAATGAAGTATTAGAAGGTCAATTGAATAATCCATCTCCCACCAAGGAATGCATGCAAATCAGATGATTAGATCTCAAGTAATCTTCTCTCAACCTAGACGTTTATCTAATTTTGTGACATAAATCAATGACTTAACTTGTAAAACCACAACCAAAATGAACCCTTTGTTTGTTCCGGGACAAAAAATATTAAATCTTTGAAATAATTTCTTAAAGCAGATCCGGAACACAAGAAACAAAATCCCCTTTCGTTGATACGAAAAACAAGAAACCCCTTGTCTCTTAAAAGTGAGCAACACTCTTCCTCCAAACGGATCCGATCCAGAAGCAAAAAAAATTTATATTGTAAAAAGGAAAAAATAAATAAATGTACTAACAGAAACAAATAAAAAAAATGCGAAACCTTAGGATCTGGAGATCTTCAAGGTTTCTGGGTAGCTTGAGGAAGCTGTAATCAGAATCGGGCATGGTGAGATAGACCCCAAGGAGACCCAACAAGAACCCTAACACCACCATTGAAGCAGCTCCGACCTCCCAAAAGCTCAAAGCGTATCTGGGCCTTGAACCCTTCTCACTGCTACCCTCCATCTCAATGCCTCTGCTTTAGACAATCCCTCCTCCTCCGTTCTCGTTCCAAAAAAGGGGAGAGTCCCTTGGATTGGGTCTGGATCTTCTTCCTTTAGGGACACTCCTCTCCTCTTCTCCCTCCCTCTGTTTTATCTCTCTAATGTCCGAGGTGGAAACAGAGAGAGTGTATGAGGGAGAAGGAAGGAATATTCCTCTGCAGAAGAATTAAATGCTGGAGAAAGAAAGGCAAAAATTGAATTTTTAGGAGACCAACACGTCTGCGTTTGAGTGTTCTTTGTTTGTTTGTTGGATTTTATAGAATGCCAGGCTTTTTCGCAGAAATACCAAAGTCGTCCGATTTTCTACCTCTTCTTTCTTCGGTTGTCCTCCTCCCGCTTTTCGCACAGCTTCTGCCACCTCCAGCTTACTTGTTTTTCTGGTTTTAATTGAAAAAAGAACCCTTAAATTTAAATTACTTTTCCGCAAAAAAACAAAAACGAAAAGAGAACACAGTAATTCAATTTGACCCGTGAACTTTTGGATTATATTATCACAAAATGTTTCAAATTTAAATTTTCTTAACAGTTTTCTCTCTCAACAAATTTCATCCATTTTTTTCAGAAATATCAACAACAAAAAAAGTAACTATAGGTGATCATATGCACACCGTATATGCATAAGAGTTACAACAAATTACAGGACATGTCAGTGCTACATTGAAGCTTTCAATCACCACTTTGGCTTCCGACGAAGCTTTCGTCGCCTCTAACGACACCTCCATCGTTTTGCATATTCCAGTAAAGTTTTTCATCGGAATCCATGATGTTTCCGTCACTTCTCACGACGCTTTTGCTTATTCAAACGTGGTTTCAGATCTGCTTCTACCAACTAAACCATCACAACTCAGTAACACAACCACCACCAAATTTTGATCATGATGAAACTTCAGAACCACCAAACCTGCAAACGATGAAAAACTGAAAAAATTTCTGACTTCAGAAATCCGGGAAAAATGATGATGATTGGAGTCACGAGTCATTTTCACCTGATTTTGATACTGATCAAATGTAAGGACATATTAATCACCATACAGATCAATGTTGATCAGGTGTCAAGAGATGTTGATCACTGTTGAAACTAATTGTTGTTTGACGTGCAAGTCAAGTTATTGACAGAATCCTAGTGAAAGTATATTCCTACTGTATATAACAATTAGAAGTTGCATTGGTTACAATTATGTAGAGTACTAAGCCAAATGTAATTAGAATTACTTAGTCTGTATATAAATCCGTCAAAGTTAATGAGAATGACAGTAAGTTCTCGTCAAAAATCATTGTTCACCTACTAGCAAAATTAGATTTCTACATGGTATCAGAGCGGTTCTGATCCATATTGATCACGCTCACTGGAAAACACAATTACTTCTTCTCCTTACTACCTAGGATATGGAGATAATCTTGGAACTACCATCTCAGGATATCTTCTTGAAGGTGAAAATTATCCAACATGGCAGAGATTTATGATCAATGCCCTAAACTCTAAGAACAAGGTCGGGTTCATATATGGAACCCTCACCTTGCACTTTGTTCTTCACCCTAGCACTGGAGACCCTTCGACTCAACTCCCACTCCCACGCTTTAAAATGGAACGATACTCAATTAAGTAATAACGTATGAGTTCAAATTGCTGAGTAGGGAAGACACTTCATCAAACCAGCTCTCACATCATTGTCAATGTCAGCCATAGTGGAAAATTAGACACGGTGGAAATTCTAACGTTTACTGGTTATTGGGGATCGATAGCATTAACGGCAGTGACATTCGTGAACATTTTTTTTAAAATAATTACAAAAAAAAAAAACTTTTGATGAAACGTCAGTGACAAAAAATAACCTTTCCCTATTTGACATTTTAGATCATTATTCTCAGTATTTTTTAAGAAAAAAAACGCTATCAAATTAACGCTCTCGTGAAGAACGTGTCGTCTTTCTTTGCTGCCCGAGTCAGCGCATCACAGAAAAAAAGAGGAAAAAAAAGAAAGAAAAATTATCTCCACGTGGTGATTCTTGTAACTAACCGCGGTTACTTTACTGCAGCTCCAGATTCGCTCTCTAACCCTAGTCGACCCTATCTATATAATGCCTGTCTACCATTTCCTGAGCCCCCGCCTATCAAATCTAATACACCCTCTCTGTGAAACGATTTCGATTTCTCCATAGAAAAATTCTGGAAAACCCCTGATGAATTCATTTTGAAAAAGAGTTCGTTCGAGAAGGAGCTTCTGAGCCGGGAAATCGAGCCATCCATAAAAAATCCTGTCGGTTTCTGACACTTTTTTTCTTTCTTGAATTGAATCCTCCAAATGCGCAGAGGAATTGCGCGATTCATCGATCGAATATTGTTCCAGTGGAAGAGGAGAAGCGTCTGGCACTGAGGAATCTATCAATGGCGGAGCCCGAGACGGAGACGCGGACGAAGATAGGTTACGCGCTGCTGCCGAAGAAACAGGACAGCTTCATCCAGGAATCTCTGGTTAACCACGCCAAATCTCGGGGAATCGATCTGGTAAAGATCGACACGGATAGACCGTTGATCGAGCAGGGTTCATACGATTGTATTATCCACAAGCTCTATGGAGAGGAATGGAGGAAGCAGCTAGAAGAGTATCAGGAGAGAAACCCTAATTCTGTGATTATCGATTCTCCCGAGGCGATTGAGCGCCTGCACAATAGGATTTCCATGTTGCAAGCCGTTTCGGAGCTGAAGATCGACAATGAGACGGAAACTTTCGGGATCCCCAACCAGATTGTGATTTACGACAAAGAGACTCTCTTCGATAGGCTGTCTTGGAGTTTGCTCAAGTTCCCGGTGATTGCCAAACCCTTGGTGGCCGACGGCAGCGCCAAGTCGCATAAGATGTCTTTGGTGTTTAACCAAGACGGATTGAATAAGCTCAAGCCGCCGATTGTGTTGCAGGAGTTTGTGAATCACGGCGGGGTGATTTTCAAGGTCTATGTTGTTGGGGAGTATGTGAAATGCGTTAAGAGGAAGTCGCTGCCAGATGTTTCTGAGGAGAAACTCCAGAGCTTGGAAGGTTCCTTATCGTTTTCACAAGTTTCCAACTTGGCGAATCATGAAAGGAGTGATGATAAGTACTATAAGATGATGCATCTGGAGGATACGGAATTACCACCGCTGAGTTTGATAATGGCCATTGGTAGAGGCCTGAGAGGTGCTTTGAAGCTGAACCTGTTTAACTTCGATGTGATTAGGGACAATAGAGTTGGGAATCGCTACCTTATCATCGACATCAACTATTTTCCTGGGTATTCAAAAATGCCTTGTTATGAGACTGTTATGACGGACTTCTTTTGGGATATAGTGAATAAGAAGCAGCATGAAGTGTCAGAAACGAGTTTCAGTAATGAGGTGGAGGCCAGTTCTGAGGTAATTCTCTGCGATGAAGTAAGAAAACCTGTCAACAATAGTTGTTGTAGTGATGGGGAAGAGTATGAGAAGACTGTTTGAGTTTGAAGTGAACAGACAGGGAATACTTTCCGAATGCCTTATGTGGCCTGTTCTGGCATGGGCTGACTCACATGGTGGCTTGATCCTATAAGGATGGTGAGACTTATGCTGGCTTTGTGAATCAGAACCTGCTGCACCTTCTCCGCCTAAGAGAAGAGTTGCTCTGGGGTTGGACGAGTAGTTTGGTAAGGTTAACCATGTATATTCCATCCACCATTGCTTTAAAGATAGGTAGTTCTGAAACCTGGAAGTTTTAGGAAATTTAAATTGTATTTTGAGGTCTTACGAGTTTTCCTGTCAGAATTTCATATTGTTTCTTTGGAAAGTCCATGAATGTTTTCATTTTTGTTAATGAGAATTCCTTTTCAAATATAACGCTGTTTCTATACTGCCAGTCATGTTATTTCGATGATTGGTATCTTGCTTTCTTTGTACAAATTAATAATCAAGTATAGATGATAGCTCTAGGTGGATGTGTTCAGGGTGGATGATAAATGTATCATCTAGGATCCTTTTCATTTCATGTCTGTGCATCTTTGGATATTCAGCTAGCGAACGAGCAGTGGTAATGAAGCCTGCTTATTGGCAGTCATGAATTGATCATTCTCCTAGTCTCTGGTTTAGAAAGTTTTTTGAAGCTAGTAGTATACTACTACTAGTATTTGTTTCAGTTCACAGAATGTAAGTTGCCAAGTACATCAAGCTTTACTGTACTGCCTTGAATAGAGGCGCCTTCCATGTTGTTAATGCCATGACTGTGTTAATCTGCTTGTTTGGTAGAGATCACATTTGACATTCATGAAGGAATAAATCTCACCATTTTTGCATTTTGTGGATTCTGTTTAACTACTTTGGGGGAGTAGTTGTATCTTGGATTCGGTCTTGTTCACCCTTGCTTGTTGTTCTGTAAGCTTGCTGGATTTAGTCTTTACTCTTCAGTAAGTGGCCATCCTACTACTTTCTACATGTCAGACATATAAGATGTTGGAATGAAGGAAGTTCGATTCTGGCAGTATTTAATCTTCTTCACTCTTCAACAATCCTCCATAGCAATCTGAATCTCATACTTGTGAATGGTCTTCTTGCTTCGGCTATGCAGTGCAGCCGATGATTAGTCTCTCTCGTGAGGCTTGAGCTCACTCTCGAGTGTGTTTGGCTCGGGGTTTAGTAGGCTCAAAATCTAGTAGTATTTTGTTGAAGAAAATTTATCTACTATACTTTTCCAACAAGTCGCTTAAATAAAAGAGCAATAACACTCTAACTCCATGCATTTATTTATGCAATCATAAATTAGTAACAATCAGAACGGTCCATGAGAATTAGTAAGATTTACGACTTTAAATGTACAGTAATTTTTTCCCCCAGAGATTTAGTAAGATTAAACTTGTTATTTAGAACTCCTAATTAGATTCGATTAAAAACAAGTTATTTTTAGGAGTCTTACTTCGACAAACATTATTTCTAGATTTTCCCCAATGGCTAAGGTATATAAGAATAAGTGCTTTCCAAAATCTCTCAGCACCCCGCCATGAGAAGGAGCGGTGGAGGATATAGGCATAACCACCGCCACGGCGGCCAGGAGTGGAGGGTCAAAGCTATCGGCGATGGTACGCCTCAAGGAGGAGAAGAAGGGCGACAAGTGTATCATGAATTTGATCGTGCTTCTACTTCTGATCAACAGCAAACCTCTTGTCAAACTCAGAAAATCCTTAACGGTAATCGAAATCCCAACTTCTCACAGAGAAACCGAGGTTCGAATAAGGTTAGTGTTACGGTTGGTTCAGATTCAACAGAAAAGTGGCAACACAATCACCCAAACGAGCTCGATAATCCACGAATTACAGCAAAGCGGAGGTGCAAAAATCCAACTACAATCAGTTGAGAAGATAGAAGCCACCAGTGGTGAGGACGATCGATTAGAACGCCTGCTCAGAGAAAGGTGGAGGAAGAAGGGTGAGGGCGATCGATCAAACCGCCTACTCGGAGAAAGATTTCAGAGATTTCAGAGAAGAAGCTACAGAGCAATTTCCCACGTCTGCCCGTGCAGTTGCTGAAGTACTGCAACGCATGAAGTCGTCCTCACCCTGCCCAAACGGTGCGTAGCATACTAATAGGGTACTTTCCAACACATGCCTTGCTCAATTAACAGCTTACCATGCGATCCCTCAATTGCCCACCACCAAGCAGCTGTAACAGTTAGAGCTAGGGTTTTGAGGAAATCAAATGTGGGTTCTTCTAATTCACTGTCTGAGCTTGGTCATATGGATCATGAGGTAGTTGAGCCCGGGGTCGATGACTTAGAGAAAGAAGGTATTGTGCCGAGAAACGAAGAACCAGAGGTGTGTTCTTCTTCACAGTCTGAGCCACGCTCACTGGGTGAGGAAATTGAGACTCTAGATGGTGAAGCTAATTCTTTCAGCACTGAGGTGGGTAATTGTGATGATGGGGAAGAAGATAAAAAGATTGACAGAAGCGAGGTTTGTTTGTGGGTCAAATATTCAGGCAGTTGTGGATCTGAGAAGTGAGTCTGGGAAACGTGAAGATGGTGTTTTTGCTAAGTTGGAGGAGTTATTGTCGATGGTGGATGAACCTGAATTATCCGAGGAGCAGCTCAGGTTAAATGATCAACTGCAGGAAGATGAAGTAATTCTGCAAATTTAGTCGATGTACTTGGTCTTTTTGTTTTGTTTTTTTGGCGCTCTTATATGGAGCAATACTTATATGTCAAACACGATGTACGATCACTTTCACTTATGATGGTGTTTTTCTTGTAACAGTTGCTTGTGATGCAATCTATTTATGGAGAAAATGTCGGCATAAGGACTTGCGGGTTTTCCAGGTTTGCATCATGCTAAGAACACAGACTTTGCCTTTTCTGTATGCTACATTAACGTTCACAATCGAACACATTTTACACTGTTTTGCAGATTCACATTCACCTGGAATGTTCGGATGAGGTATCTGTAACTGTTAAAATGGACTCATCTGATGACCCCGATGTCAAATCTGGGGGTTCATCTGATTTCTCATACCCGTTTGTACGATATCTCCCACCAATCATACCAACATGCATGCTACCTCAAACATATCCAAGCCACCTGCCACCTTACTTTGTGATCTCTGTTAAGTGGTTGGACTCCACAATGATTTCTGAGCTTTGCTTAATGCTTGACTCTATATGGAGTGAGCAGAAGGGACAAGAAGTCATATATCAATGGTCAGATTGGCTACAAAATTCTTCCCTATCTTATCTTGGCTTTAACAAAGGAATAGTTCTAGGTTCTTATAGTGCTACAAAGGTTGAAGATAGCCGATGTTTTTCTGGAAGAATGTCTCCTATGAGTGTTGTTCGTTTCCTAAGGAGCTACAATGATGAGAAATGGCATGAAAATTTCCATAGGAGTTTGCGTGAATGTGTCATCTGCTTCAGTGAGTACTCAGGTAATACTGCTTATATTGATTCAAGTTTAAGTCAGATAGATATTGTTTTTTTATAAAAAGTTTTATTTTTATTTTTATGGTTCATGTCTGTCTGGTTGTTTGACTAAGTTAATACCTTGGATGAATAGAGAGACTTATACGGATATATCCTGTTTACTTTTATAAAATTTTCCAAATTTTCGGAAAGTGGAAAAAGAAAGCGAACATTTTTAGTTAAACAATTTTCGTTGTGACTTTTCTTATGAAACAGTTTCCATTCTAGTAAAGTTTAGAAAACCATATTTTTATGTTTTTCAAAATCAGAGATTCAGAAAACTGGAAAACACTAACGTCATCTCTCTCCTCTCTTGATTTTTTATTCACCGTCATCTCAAACTTATTAGTAAATATTACAGTTTGGTATTCAAACTTTTCAAATTTGCAATTTACTCAAATGTTTGAAAATTTACAATTTAATCCTTCAATTTTAAAATATTTACAAAATGCCTGAAACTTTTCTAACACTGAACCTCAAACTGAACACCACCTAACGGATGAAGAGGCTCCCAAAAGATGCTTCAGTATTTTTAATACTAAATTTTTAACAGGGGGCTTACATTTTCGATAAGTGGTTTAAATCTAAGTGTTTTAAGGAATTGGATGGCTTTATATGGGGAGAGGTGCCTTCAAATTAATTGATCTGTTGTTTTCAATCTTCACTTGGTATCAGGTTTCTGCTTTGTTTACCCTCTTGTAATGGTCCATGTATTGGGATATATTCTAGTAATCTTTAAACTGGCTTGCATGTAGATGGGGATATGCTGATGCAGTCCCATATGATTGGATTAAGGAACTTCTTGCGCTCTATATATGTGTCCGCATACTGCCCACCATTTTTGTCTTTGGTTAAGTGTTTAAACATACCTTAGACTAGGTTGTTGGGTAGGTATTAGTCATTACAATAGGTTGCACCGGAGGGGTTGCGCTAAATTGCATAATCCTACATCGGATATAAGCTTGTCATCTTTGTTACGCTGACAGTTCTTGTTTAATTGTCCATAAGTTTTTAGTTCTTTTGTGTAGTATTAAAGCTTAGCTTTCCAAATCTGGAAACAGGAAACCTAAAAGAAACATGGAATAGCATAAAATAGGAAACAGAAGTTTGAAGACAGGCCTTAAACTTTGCAGTTGTGGTTTCCAGACATCTGTGCCTCTTCTTTTGGGGAAACGTACCACTTGGTATAGCAAAGATCTTTGACTGAGAGAGTTGATGCATTGATGCCTATGGTGATCCTGATGCTTTACCTTTCTTGCTGGCTTCTGTTTAATTTTTTGTTCACGGTATGCCTTTTCACTCTTACCAGGGAATGACTTTATAATCCTTCCTTGCCGGCATTTCTTCTGCTGTAAATGTATGCATTCATACATCAATATCCATATCACTGAAGGCACTGTAGGCAGACTTCCTTGTCCAGAAGCAAAATGTGGTGTTATGGTTACACCTGGTTATTTTAGACAACTGCTTGATGATAAAGACCTTGAACGATGGGGAGTCAATCATGCTACAAAAAACACTTGAATCAATGTCAGATGTCAGATCATGTCCGAGGTGTAAAACACCGTGCATAGAAGATGAAGATCATGATGCACAGTGCTGCAAATGCTTCTTTAGTAGAGAGCGACGCCATGTAGGTGTAGCATGTATGACAGCAGAGGAGAAACTTCTTATCTTACAGGTATTTTTGGTCTGGCCAAAATTTTCTTCAGTTTTTTTACTTGCTCATTCATCGCAATAGAAGTTCTAAGGCACTTGATGCAGAAAGTATCACTCCTCTCAGTTGAAAAGTTGGTTTTTTTAGTTTTTGTGTCTGTTGTTTTTTGCTGATAATTTGCATGACAAGCGGCAAAGTAGGGAGATCAGAGCTTGTCTCTCTGTAACATATTCACTTAATATGATCATAATGCATGTGGTAATCTTAACATATTCACGTAATATTTCACGGATATTCTCTTTTACTAATTGTTATTGTAGGTTCATAATCCTGGAAGGTTGGAGTGAAACAACTAACTTAATGTTTGGTCAACCCAGTTTTGTAGTTTGGTTACTATGATCCAATTGTTAATCTTAATTTTGAGTTACGATGATTAATTTATGAGTCAGTATTTTGCCTTGTCTGTCCTTGTCCACGATCCAGTTCTGTAAAACAATCGAAACATCTGTGTGGAATGGATAATGGATTTAATACATGGAGTATATTATTTTGATGTGCTATGTTAGAATTGGTATCTTGTCTTTTAAATTCATGATCATGCTTCTTTAAATGTAGCAAATTTTTTTTCTACTCCAGTTTGATTTGAAATTAGGTGGAAATTGATCATGTCATTAACAAAAATGAATGACCTCACATGCACTGTTTCATTCCACGTTCCCTTGGGTTGCAAGCCTTGTATATTCATGGGGTTGTTTGCCTTGTCTGCAGGAGAGGCAACGTTCATCTCAAATTTCATATGACCAAAAGCGTAGGGAGCGGAATATGATTAATGAAATTCTGAGTATGAGAGAAGTGCTTCAGGCTTCTAAGCAATGTCCATCTTGTAACATGGCAATCTCGAATCGAAGGTTGTAACAAGATGGTATGCAGCAACTGTGGGCAGAAGTTTTGCTATCTGTGTAACAAGGCAATTGATGGCTATAATCACTTCAGGTATGTAGAATACTAAAATGGTGCATGATCATCCTTGCCTTCATAATTAATGTTTTGGATTTGCTGTGATCTACAGCGATGGAACATGCGAGATGTTTTCCGAAGAAGTGATTCAAGCATGGGAGCATAGGATGAATGGTCGTCAGGTGGTGGCTCAAATGTAAAGGTACTATGGCACTAGTAGAGCTAAACCCCTATACAGTTTCTTTATATCTAGGCTTTGTTTAGAAATAGTGATTATCATTAGCGTTAGACGTTTATTATGATGGTGGTTTGTTCAAACCTTCATTCTTATCATCCCAAAACAGGATGATCATTTCATTGGTTTTATGCCCAGTCCAATACATTGCATACACTATATCTGTTCCTTCTGGTACCATGACCTTCTGCATTTTGAATATTTTCTCTAAACTTAGATGATGATTGCGCCTTGAATCGATGCTATCTTGTTCATCCACTACTGCTACCTCTGTAGAGTGCATTTCGGACGCAAGGGTTGCTAGCAGCACACAGTAGCTAGGTTTTTTATAGGATGGAGAAGCAATCTTCTTAATATTAGCTGCTTCGTATAATCATCGTCATCAGCAGCACCTTAATCACAATTACGTTGGGGTTGGTGACATGAAATTTATAGTGACACTTAATTGTCAAAAATTAGTTGACACTATAAATTCATGCAGAAGCATAGTGACAAAGTTTTACACCGGATGTCCTTCCTGTCGCAATCTTCTTTTAAAGGAATAATGAGATGAAATTTCAAACCGTATCATCATAGATTTTTCCACTTTCATGAAAAATATCATGAGCTGCTTCATATAATCAATTAAAGAAATGTACATTACCAAGTAGCCATTTTACTTGTATCAAATCAAATTCGAGTACCCATTCTTGATTTTAATTATTGTCATATTTGAATTATGTTTCAAGTTATTACATGAAATCGTAATGTTGGGGTCAATCTTTTTTTGTCAAGTCAAACCAAATTTTGTGAAAAATGATTATTAAAGTGAGTGAATCTTTCATCTCTCTTTACACACTAAAGTTTTTAATCCAACATTTCGATCACACGCCCCTAGGGGTGTTCACTAGGCGAGGGAGGGATGGTGTTGATAAAAACTATCAGCTGGGTGGAAGGAGGGATGGTGGAGATCAAAACTATCGACTCCAGGGTGCAAATTACCCACCCATCTAGGTTCAAAAGTGTAGGGAATCGGTATTGATGCGACGGCGGTGGACGGGAGAGAGCTTGGCGGCGTTGAAGGCAGCATATCGGAGCGGGAGCGGCCTCAATACGTCGGGTCGGGTGCGAGTTGGGTCGACGGGTCATGATGGTTTCCTCGCCGATTACTGGTCCTCCGGTGGTGTGTGGGCTCGCCGGAATCTTCATGGCGCGACAGTTCTGGGAAGGCTGGAGTTGGGTGATGAGAGGTGGCGGATGGATGCGGGGAGGGAGGAGGCCGGTGGACGCATCGGAGAAGGGAGGTTGGATGACGTGGAATATACTTTCTGATGTGGAATATCAAATTTTCTAATGTTAACGGAATATGCCAATTATTGAGGGAACATTCCCCCCGTTAGGTGCTCAAGTAATTTATTTGCACTTTTTGAAGTCCATAGTCGTTATTTTGCACTTACTAATATAAGTGAGTAATTATTTTGCACCTTTGAAAAGATGGGTGGTTAATTTGCACTTTTGAACCTAGATGGGTGGGTTTGCACCCAGAGCCAAAACTATCCTTATGCAGTTGGGTGGGTATCTAATTTCACTATAAAAAATCGAACAACACTATGCGGTATCTGCCTTGCATGATCATGGTTTTCTGTGGATCGGGATGCGGGTATCCTCACTATCAATAAATCATTACAACATGATAAATAAGCAGTCAAATACACAATCAGTATGCAAATCCCTACAACTATTGTGTAAATATACTTATATGTGGGCCGAGCTAGTACCCGTGGGTTCCACAGATGATAACTCAAAACCACCGATATGAGCTTGACAAAAATTTTAATTTTTGGATAATTTGAGTTCCGATTTTTATAGATCACAAATATTTTCGATTTCGAATTATGAGGATCGGCTCAAGTTTTTGGTTTTTTTTTAACACCTCAACTATGGAAACTCAACCCAGCGATGGTTAGGGCTAAGGTGAGAGTTCGTGCAGCTGCAGAAGTTGGTTATTCATGGGGTAGGGTAGGAGTGGTCGTTCGTTGCTGAGAGGGGTGGCCGATTTGATTAATTTACATCTATACCACTCATGCAATTAACTTACCATAAGGGGTAAAATAGACAAGTGCTTATTCTGCCATGTTTCCCACTAACCTGGGATGTGCAAAAGCAGGAAATATTTTCCTACAGAACACGGTTTTAAAATTTAATCACTAGATTAATCAGAACTTAGGATGACTTTCAAAGTTTAAGAAGTGTGGTTTCCCTTTTTAAATGCATTTTGAATCCTAAAACATTTTTGGGAAATTTTTTTTCTCACCTCCTCCCCTGAATGTAATCATCATGTTGATGCTATTTTTTTATCTTCAAATTGAAGATTATCTTTATCTCTTTCAAAACTTATGGTGCCATGTAGCACTTCCATCCATCTTAACGACATAATTTAACTATTGGAGTACTAGTAAGTAGGGATATTAATCGAGCGGGTCAGGTTGGGTCATTCGGATTTCGGGTTGATCTGTTTTGGTGTTCATGTCATTTTCGGGTTGCGCTGATTTCGGGTCAGTTCAGGTTTAGGCTATTCGGGTTAGGGTTGCTATCGGGTTGAGTTTATTTCGGGTCAGGTCGAGTTTGGGTTCAAGTCATTCAGGTTTCGAGTTGTTTCGGGTTCGGGTCGGGTCCGAGTCAAGTTTCTTCGGGTCACAACAATTTTTGAAATTAAACATTGCTCCAATAATTTTGGAAAATAGACATTGCTCCAACAAAATTAAAAAATTAGACATTCCTCAAACAAATTGAAAATTGGACATTGTTCCAACAAAATTAGAGTTTTCACGTTGTTCCAAGAGATTAGAAATTAAACATTATCAATTTAATACAATTTTTTTGGAAATCAGACATTGTTCCAACAATTTTGGAAATTGGACATTCCACAAATAAAATTCAAGTTAGACATTCCTAAAAAAAAATTGAAAATTGGACTTGGTTACAAAATTGAAAAATTGGAAATTTGACATTACTCCAACAAGATGAGATATTGGAAATTGGACATTTCTCCAATAAAATTGGAGATTAGACATTCCTCCAACAAAATTGGAAATTAGGCATTCCTCAAAATTGAATATTAGGCATTGATCAAACAAATTTGGAGATTGTACATTGTTCTAAAAGATTATAAAGTGAACATTATCAATTTATCACAAAAAATTTCAAAATTTGACATTCCTCTAATAATTTTGGAAAACAGACATTGCTCAAATAAAATTGAAAATTAGACATTCTTCCAACAAAATTGAAAATTATATATTAGACATTGATCTAACAAAATTTGAGATTGCACATTGTTTTAAAAGATTGAAAAGTTAACATTATTAGTCACAGCAATATTTAAAATTGGACATTACTCCAATAATTTTGGAAAATAGACATTTCTTGAAAAAATTAAAAATTAGACATTCTTTCAACAAAATTAGAAATTGGATATTGCTCCAACAAAATTGGAGATTCCAAATTGTTCCGAAAGATTAGAAATTGGACATTATCAGTTTGTCATAACAATTTTGGAAATTGGATATTCCTCCAATAAAATTGGACATTAGACATTCCTCAAACAAAATTGAAAATTAGACTTGGTTACAAATGAAAATTAAAAATTTTGACATTGCTCAAACAAGATGGGATATTGAAATTTGTTCAAAGAAATTGTAAATTAGACATTCCTCCAATAAAATTGGAGATTTCCTCAAACAAAATTACAAATTTGGCATTCATCCAACAAAATTGTTGAACATGAGACATTGATACAACAAAATTTGAGATTGCACATTGTTCCAAAAGATTAAAAAGTGAACATTGTCAATTTGTCACAACAATTTTCGAAATTGGACATTGTTCCAATAATTTTAGAAAATAGACATTCATCCAACAAAATCGGAAATTACACATTCCTTCAACAAAATTAGAAATTGGACCTTGCTCCAACAAAATTGGAGATTCTACATTGTTCAGAAGATTAGAAATTGGGCATTGTCAATTTGTCACAACAAGTTTGGAAATTGAACATTGCTCCAACAATTTTGGAAATTGAACATTTCTTCAACAAAACTGGAAATATATCATTGTTCTAACAAAACTGGAGATTTCATATTGTTCGGGTTAATCGGGTTTGGATTTGGGTTAGTCGGGTTCAGGATTCGGGTTCATCGGATTCAGGTCAGGTCGGGTTCGGGGTCATTTCTGGTTAAGCTGATATCGGATCAGGTCGGGTTCGGGCTATTCAAGTTTGGGTTGCCATCGGGTTGAGCTTGTTTTGGCTCAGGTCAGGTTCGGGTTCAGGTCGGGTCGGGTTGGGTTGAGCGGGTTGCTCGGGTCGGGTCAGTTTTCGACATCCCTAAATTTCAGGATTGTGGGTGCAACACTTGATAGTTTTAGGACCAAAAAGTAACATGGCTAATAGTTTAGGATGTTTGATGACATTAACACTGGAAAAACAGTTTTTGACAGCGGGTGATAGGAAATTAACTCTTTATCAGTCCTTTCCCAAAATCTCTCAGCACCCGCCATGAGAAGGAGCGGTGAAGGGCGGCAGTGGTCCGTCAAGGCTATCGGCGATAACACGCCTCGAGAAGGAGAAGAAGGACGACAAGTTTATCAGGAATTCGATCGTGCTTCTTCTTTAACACCTTCTACTTCTGATCAACAGCAAACCTCAGGTCAAGCTCAGAAATTTCCTAACGGTAATCGAAATCCCAACTTCTCACGGAGAAAGCGAGGTTCGAATAAGGGTAAACCTAGGTTTTTCAGAAAATCAAAGGTGGGTTCTTCTTCTTCACTATCCGAGCTTGGTCATCTGGACCA
Source organism: Stellera chamaejasme (assembly GCA_024586325.1). Lineage (NCBI taxonomy): Eukaryota > Viridiplantae > Streptophyta > Magnoliopsida > Malvales > Thymelaeaceae > Stellera > Stellera chamaejasme. The sequence goes on along the minus strand of CM044982.1, from coordinate 922,065 downwards.
TGAGGTAGGCTCGTCAGATGAGGTAGTAGAGCCTGTGGTCGATGACTTAGAGAAAGACGGTACTCTGTCGAGAAACATCGCTTCCACTAAGACGGAACCCAGATTTTCTGCACAGCCAGATGTGGGTTCTTCTTCACAGTCTGAGCTACGCTCATTGAATGAGACTCTAGATGGTGAAGCTTATTCTTTGAACACTGAGTTGGGTAATTCAAGGCTTGGTGATGAAGGGGAAGGTGATAATCAGAATGAAAGAAGCGAGATTTGTGGGCCAAATGTTCAGGCAGTCGTGGATCCGAGAAGTGAGTCTCAGAAACGTGAAGATGATGTTTTTGTTAGGTTGGAGGAGTTGTTGTCAATGGTGGATGAACCTGAATTATCCGAGGAGCAGGTCAGGTTAAATGATCAGCTGCAGGAGGATGAGGTAATTCTGCAAATTTAGTTGATGTACTTAGTCTTTTTGTTTCTTGGTGCTCTTATATATGTTAAACTTGATGTATGATGACTTGTCATGATTGTTTTTCTTGTAACAGTTGCTTGTGATGCAATCTATTTATGGAGAAAATGTCTTTGTTATTGAGAGGCATAGGGACTTGCGGGTTTTCCAGGTTTGTATCATGCTGAGAACGCAGACTTTGCCTACTTCTGTATGCAACAGAGGAAGCAATTAAACATCTTTACATTGCTTTGCAGATTCACATTCACGTAGAATGTTCAGATGAGGTAACTGTAACTGCTCAAATGGACTCATCTGATGATCCCGATGTCAAATCCGGGGTTTTATCTGATTTCTCGTACTCGTTTGAAGTACAATATCTCCCACCAATCATACTAACATGTATGCTAACTGAATCATATCCAAGCCACCTGCCACCTTACTTTGTGATCTCTGTTAAGTGGTTGCATTCCACAATGATTTCTAAGCTTTGCTTAATGCTTGACTCTATATGGAGTGAGCAGAAGGGACAAGAAGTCATATATCAATGGTCAGATTGGCTACAGAATTCATCTCTATCGTATCTTGGCTTTAACAAAGGAATAGTTCTAGGTTCTTATAGTGCTACAAAGTTTGAAGATAGACGCTGTTTTTCTGGAAGTATATCTCCAGTGAGTGTCGTTCCTTTTTTAAGGAGCTACAATGAGGAGAAATGGCATGAAAATTTCCTCCGGAGTTTGCATGAATGTGTCATCTGCTTCAGTGACTACTCAGGTAATACTGCATATACCGATTTGAGTTTACATCACTAGTTATTGTTTCCTTATGGTTCATGTCTGTTCGGTTTCACTGAGCTATACCTTAGATGAATAGAGAAACTTAAGGATGAAGATGCTCCCAAAACTTGCCTAAGCATTTTTATAATTTTAGCAGGGGGCTTACATTTTTTATAACTGTTAAGTGGTGTAAACCAGTGTTTTAAGAAATTGGGATGGCTTTATTCTGGATTAATTGATCTGTTGTCTTCACTTTTCACTTGGTGTCAAGTTTCTACTTTGTCTACCCTCTTCTAGCAGTCCATGTGATATATTCTAATTTTTAAACTGGCTTGTGTGTATGAAGATGTGCTAGATGCATTCCCGAATTTTTGGATCAAGGAGCTTCCTGGGCTCTATATATATGTTTGGATACTTCCATCGTTTTTGTCTTTGGTTATGTGTTTAAACATGGCATTAGACCAGGTTGCTGGGTTGGTATTAGTCATTACAATTGATTGCACCGAAGGGATTACGCTAAATGGCATAATCCTACATCGAAAACAAGTTTGTCATCATAGTTAAGCTGACAATTCATGGCATAATCATACATCGAAAACAAGTTTGTCATCATAGTTACGCTGACAATTCTTGTTTGATTGTACATAAATTTTCAGTAATTCTGTGTAGTATTAAAGCTTAGTTTTCTAATTCTGGAAACATGAAACTTAAAAGAAACAGAACTTTTCAGAAACATGCAATAACATAAAATAGAAAACTGAAGTCGGAAGACAGACCTGTAACTTTGCAGGTTGAGGTTTCCTGACATCTGTGCCTTTTCTTTAGTGAAGATCTTTGACTGTCAGAGTTGTTTCCATTATGATGCATTGATGCCTATGTGATCCTGATGCTTTACCTTTCTTGCCGTCCTCTGTGTTTAATCTTTTTGTTCATGGTATGTCTTTTCACTTCACTGTAATGGGTTTCATTCTTACCAGGGAACGACTTTATAATCCTTCCTTGCTGGCATTTCTTCTGCTGTAAATGTATACAGACATACATCAATATTCATCTCACTGAAGGCACTGTAGCCAGACTTGCTTGTCCAGAAGCAAAATGTGGGGGTATGGTCCCACCTGGTTCTTTTAAACGACTGCTTGACGATAAAGACCTTGAACGATGGGAGTCACTCATGCTACAAAAAACACTTGAATCAATGTCAGATGTCAGATCATGCCCGAGGTGTGAAACACCATGCATAGAAGATGAAGATCATGATGCACAGTGCTACAAATGCTTCTTTAGCTTTTGTACCCTTTGTAGAGAGCGACGTCATGTAGGTGTAGCATGTATGACAGCAGAGGAGAAACTTCTTATCTTACAGGTATCTCTGGTCTGGCCAAAATTTTCTTCAGCTTTTTGACTCACCCATTCATCGTAATATAAGTTCTAAGGCGCTTGATGCAGAACACTCCTCCCACTCTCAGTTGAAACATTCTTTTTTTTTTTTTAGTTTCTGTGTTTGTTGTTTTTTGCTGATGTTATGCATGACAAGCTGCAAAGTAGGGAGATCAGAGCTGTCTCTCTGTAACATATTCACATAATATGATCATAATGCATGTAGTAGCGGATATTCTCTTTTACTAATTGTTATCGCAATTTCGTTTTGCTGGAAGGTTGGAGTGAAACAACTAACTTAATGTTTGGTCAACCCATTTTTGTAGTTAGTTTGGTTACTATGATCCAATTGTCAATCAAAATTTTGAGTCATGGTGACTAATTTCTGAGTCATTATTTTGCCTCGCCTGTCCTTCTCACAATCCACTTCTGTGAAATAATTGAAACATTTGTGATACATATATTGTTTTGATGTGCTATGTTAGAACCTAGAACTGATACCTTGTCTTTTAAATTCATGATTATATGCTTCTTCAAGTGTAACATTTTTGTACACAATATGATTTGAAATTAGGTTTGCAAATTAGATATAAACGAAAAAAAAAGTCATAAAAACCTAATGCGCTCTCCCTCTCGTGAGGCCGCCGCTGCCAGGGATTGTCCTGGCCGCGACACCGTCATCTCTGTGCTCCTCCATGCCGGTTCCTCGGGTCCTCCCACGTGAAGTTTAGTTGTGGCTACTAGCGTCTCTAGAGAGACAACCCTGCTCATGCCGCCAGCGGTTCTGGGCGTTTTCTCTCCGGCAAGGGCATTTTCGCTACTAGCCGGTGTTGGCGTTTTCGCTACGGTGTCGGTCAGCCATCACGTCAAGGCTAGGGGTCCGTTTAGTTACAGAAAAGTTTCCAAATTTTCATTTCCAAAACTTCTTTGTAAATTTTTTTATCATATATCTAGGTTTGAAGGTATGGAAAACAAGGTTTTCTAAACTTTGGAAAACTCTAGTATTAAATTAGGGAACCTTGTTTGGAAGGTTTCCATTTTAATACTAGTGTTTTCTAATCTTTGGAAAACAAGGTTTTCCATATCTTAAAGATTAGGTATGTTATCAAATATTTACAAATGAATTTTAGAAAGAAAAACTTGGAAACTTCTCCATAACTAAACGGACCCTAGGCATCTCTTGTTTTGGCGATTTCCGGTTTCGTTTGAGTCGTCACTGCCGGGGTTTTCTTGTTTCCTAGTGGATCCGGGTGGATTTGGGGCGCGGAAGGAGGTTTCGCTGGTTTTTGCATATGGATGGGGCGAGGTGAAGATGAGCTCTCACCCTGTGCTCTGTTTGCTGTTGGTTTCGAAAATCGGGAATCTTTTGGGAGGACTGAGCCAGGCCTCGCCCTACCCAGAGTCACGAGTGGTTCGTTTGCAAGCTATTTGAGACTTGGATCTTCCTCGATAGCTCAAGCCCGGTGGTCGGGATCTGAATTGATCCTGACTTTGTCTTTCGTCATCAGATCCCAACTTTGTCTTTCGTCATTGGAGGATTTAGTTTTCGGTGGGAGCATTCCTCAGGCTCCCCCTTTCTGACATCTTTGGTATCGAGTTTAAGAAACCAAGCCCCTCCTGTGTGAAGTTTTTTACAGTTATTTCCTTTATTCACCCAGCTACTTCCGGTTTGGTTTTTCTTTTCCCCTTCTACTGGAGGTAGTTTTGCTTGCTCGTTTTGTTTCTGTTGCGTCCATCTTGTCCTAGTTGGACTTTGTATTCTTTCTACCTTTGGTATAATTTATAGGAGTACAAAGTCTTTCCCCCCTAAAAAAAAAGGTTTGCAAATTAGTTGAAAATTGATCATGTCATTAACAAAAATGAATGACTTCACATGCAGTGCGTCAGTCCATGTTCCCTTGGGTTGCACATTATTGAGACTTGTAATTTCAGGCGGTTGCCTTGTTAAAATATTTTCATGGGGTTGTTTGCCAACAGGAGAGGCAAAGCTCATCTCAAATTCAAGAAGAGCAAAAGCTTAGGGAGCGTAATATGATTAATGATATTCTGAGTATGAGAGAAGTACATCGAAATTCTAAGCAATGTCCATCTTGTAACATGGCAATCTCAAGAACCGAAGGTTGTAACAAGATGGTATGTGGCAACTGTGGGCAGAAATTTTGCTACCTCTGTAACAGGGCAATTAATGGCTATGACCACTTCAGGTATGTAGAATACTAAAATGGTGCTTCATCCTTGCCTTCAATGACCCATAATTAAGGGAAGCCCCTAATTTGTAGGATTTGTTGTGATCTCTATACAGGGATGGATTGTGCGAGTTGTTTCCCACAGAAGTGATTCAAGCATGGGAGCATAGGATTAATGGTCCTCAACCATGGGAGCCTAGGATGAATGATCGTCAGGTGGCAGCACAGGCCCAAGCTCAAATGTACGAGGAACGTGGCCATCAATGTCCGAACTGTCGCCAGGTCAATGTGAAGGTAACATAGCACTTTATCTTTGCTGGGAGCCATTCCGTCTATATTCTTGGTGGAATTGCTATTGGTTTGATTTTTGTCTTTCTACTGCTCAAAAAGTGTGGGATATCTTTTAGTATCTAAATTTCCTTAACTATTACTTCCATAAAACTAACGCAGTTAGCTACCAGCAGTGGTAGAGCTAAACCTATGCTACGCCTTTATATTTTCGGATTAGCGTTACACATTGAGAAAATCTATACATGGTGAGAAACCTCCAGTATGCATATCCCAAAACAGGAAGGTCATTTCATTTCTTTTCTGCCAAGTCCACTGTCATGATGCTCTGCATTTTGAATATTTTGTCTAAACATTGATGATGATTGTGCCTTGAATGGATGCTATCTATGTTATTGGCAAGTAAGGTGCATGGATGATGATGATTTATTTGATGAGCAGGTTGATAATAACAATCACATCTTCTGCTGGGCATGCCAAGTCCACCACTGCTACCTCTGTAAGAAAATCGTTAGGCGAAGCTCTGAGCATTTCGGACCCAAGGGTTGCAAGCAGCACACAGTAGGCTAGTTATTTTTAGAGTTTTAGTTAGTTAGACCATAATACTTACTACTCCTATATACTAGCCATTAGATAGATTTCCAATCACTTATTATAAATAAGTCCTCAAAAGAAAATACTAGTAAAAAATTTGGAAAAAGGGTAAAGAAAATAAAGGATGTCTAATTCTTCTATGCCAAAAGGAGGTGATAGACGTTTGTTTGTTGTACCATTTTTACATTCCCTTTTTCTTTTTTCTCTTTTTCCCATTATAAATAAGTTTTAGCTGTGGAATTGAAATACGGTGTAGGGCGTTCAGTTGTGGAAACTAGTATTTTCGTTTTAAATTTCTGTCTCAGTTCTGTCTATTATATGCATTTATTTAAAATGTCTTCAAATTATAAATGTACTACTACTATTCTATGTAATTGTTTAAAATAACTGTAGCTATGGGACATGGAATGCTAGTTATAAAAATGATCAAGTACTTTAAAAAGTGTTTCTTATTTTTTTGGGGGGAAAAACACAGTTTGGTTTTAGAAAATTTTCTTTATGGGACAAGGACTATTTTGTTAAGCAAGTTAAAAAAAAAAAAAGATGTATTCCTAAGTTGCAACTTAAATTCAAATCAAATCTTATTTCTCTATTCTGATAATAATTACTTACATTTTCAATAACCTTTTTCAACAGAAGTTCAATAAAATCTTGTCTATCACTTTTGTCTTCGATCGATCCTAGTGTTAGTGGTAACGATCAAAGGCGTCAACACTAATAGAGCATCTGTTCATGCGTCAAATACAGCTTTCTTTCCCACAATCCTATACAATAATTAATTTTATAAATCCATATAAAAATTATTTTGCTGTTCCAAAAAAAAAAAATCCATTTAAAAACAATGTTAGTGTTGAAGATTTGAAGTTGGATACTTAATGATAATTTTAATGTCAGAATTAGTTTCACATAAGTATCACAATCAATAATTTCTTTTCTTCAAATTCAAAGGTTATTTTTTCTTTTAAGATAAACATCAAATTTATTAGACATTGGAACCAAAACCGTACTCAAACAGCTAGAGGTAGGTGTCAACCGAGAGTGTTTACCAATAACAACCAGGTGCCGGAAATCTGAATCAAATAATTTATTTTATTTTTCTTCCTTTTGCTTTGGAGTAGTCATTTGCTCTTTAATTATTGTGGCTTAATTTCTCCATGTAAAGATTGGAAGTAAATCTGGTTGCACTTTTATTACCAAATAAGAGACAATATTGGCCGCAGATTCACTATCATAAACTTTAATTTCTCAGGATTATGAAATGTTTGACAAATTTTTATTCATGAAACTTAATCTCATATATTCGCGATAAGATCTTAGTACATGATTAAAGTACCCCTTGTTTTAAAACATTCCAGAAACCAGTTTTATGTGTTTTCATAATTTTATTCATTTACTAGGGAAAATTAAATACTCCATAATACATTCCGAATCAAATGCAAGATTTAGAAATTAAAATCATATACTCCACTAATTAGTAATTAAAAGAAGAGTAAGGTGAATCATACTCCTATAGATATACAGATAGGAAGACAAACGTACAAAAAAACAATTTGCAAGATATTATGGCAATTAGTTGTCAATACAACCTTTAATTTCCAAAATAGGATAAGTGATTTTATTACCCTGTCTCTGTCCAGAGTAGCACTTGTACAACATCCATCCATGGTTATCATTCATGCATATGAATTTTCAGGGTAAATTAGCTAGATGAACCTTTTAGATTTACTTTAACCTACAATTTTCTCATTTATTTCTAGCAATCCATAGTTAACTCTTATAACCCCTAACTCACTTGCGTTGTTTCTAAGATTTGTTTTTTTTTAAAAAAAAAAAATAGTTTCATTTGTCTCCACTATTTATCAAGTTTGAAAGTATAAAAGTTCATAACAATAAAGGTCAAAGTAATAGGTTTGGTAATCAAGGTGGTTATCTGTAGATTTTTGAAAAAATAAGGAGATACTTATAACTGTAAGTTAGTCCAAATTTGAAGTGTTTTTTAAGTCACCTAATTTATACTTCACGATCTCTTGGAAAAATGATATGTTGTCATGTTAGTACTATGTGTAGTCCGTTAAGGAACATATAACAATTCAATGGCACTTAATTATTTACGCTTGTCACACTAGTCTATGATCCTAAATATTTATTGTGAATAATAATCATATATATTGTAAGGATTCCTTTAATTATATATAGTTGTTAATACAAGGTCTTTTCGTTTTAAAAAAATAATACTAATATATAAAGATTGGTATGCCAGAAATTAAATTTATCGGAAAACAGTACACTAGTATAGTTGAAGAGTATGATGCCTAAAGTTTTAATTTATTATTTAAAGTCCACATTAATGTACCCAATTACTAAGATAGTGGGAATTAAAATATGTGATCTTGCAACAATTTTAATGTCAGAATTATTATCTCAACCTTATAAGTAGAGGCCAAAGAGGTAAGAAGCAGAAGAAAAGCTAAGAATTCCAAACCAAAGTAGAAGAAGAAGTTAGGCAGGCGGGCATTATGACTCGCAAGAAGGTGAGACTAGCATACATCGCCAATGACTCGGCAAGGAAAGCCACCTTCAAGAAAAGAAAGAAGGGGTTGATGAAGAAGGTGCGGGAGTTGAGCACTCTTTGTGGCGTGGAGGCTTGCGCCATCCTATACAGCCCATATGACTCGGTGCCGGAGGTGTGGCCGGATCCTGCAGGGGTGCACCGCGTGGTGGCCCGGTTCAAGGGGATGCCGGATATGGACCAAGGGAAGCATATGATGAACCAAGAGGGGTTCTTGAGGCAGAAGATCATGAAGTTGAGTGAGCAGCTGAAGAAGCAGCGCAAGGACAATAGGGAGAAGGAGGTGACCAAGATGATGTTTGAGAGCCTTGTTGGGAGGAATAATACCAGTACTCTCACCATGATCGACCTGAACGATCTCATGTGGGTCATTGAACAGAACCTCAAGGAGATCGATAGGAGGCTCGAGGCCGCTGAACCACCACCACGGCACGATCATGATGTTGATCAACCTCAGAATTACTCGCCCGTCATGCTCGATCAAACCGAGAGCAGTGTTGTTGGTGAGGGGCAGAACTATGATGGTGGAGTGAATGATAACATGGTGGAGACGATGCAAAAACAACAATGGTTTATGGACCTGATGACCCCCCCGCAAGATCATGTTGGGTTTGGAGGTGGTGCTGGTGGTGGAGATGATATTGTCTTCCCATTATTCACCGACAACAACAACAGCAGCAGCAATAATCCGTTCTGGTCGAATGTTGTCAACTTCTTCCCTTAACTAGGGAAATCGGTGGTCATAAGTTACGTGCCATACAAGGGAGGAGATCAAATTTGGGTTGTTTTTTTATCCACACCACAGAATACTTATGTTTATGTTTCTCCTTTCATCATATTGTAATCTTCAATAAATATCAAACATTAATGTACGTTGTTAGTTCTCCTTTACGTAAGTAACTCTTTGTTTCAAGAATATTATTGAGTGATTAAATTTGATGAACATTTTCCAGAATAGCTAGCGTCTTCTCGGGCAGTAAAACTTGGGGTGAATTAATTTCATTGATGTTTGCAATTATAAGAATTATTAAGAGAAGAAGAGTGGTTAATTTTATGAATAAAGAAAATATTTAGGACTGATGAAATCGTATCCGTTTAATGACTAGATCCGTGCTTTACATCCCCAATCTGCAGCTACCAAAAAAAGGAGACAAACGCTGCGTTTTATGATTTTTGTGAACCCTTCTTCAACATCGAAGCTGAAAAAGAAAAAAAAAACATAAACTTCGGATCAAAACCTCGTTAAACCCCCCGTTGTTCGGAGCAGTCAGCCACCAGCGATGTTGCTCCGCCGCGCTCTCACGACGAAACTCGTCCATTTCCGCTTCTTCTCCGCAGAGACCGCGCTCGAGCTATCTCCAACACCGTCTCCGTCGCAGCCGTTGCCCACATCTTATTCTCTAGAGTATCTCGAAGGCTTTCCGAAACCGGACCCCAAGTACGCCGAGACGATCTTAGCCGTTCCGCGGCCTTCCTCCGGCAAAAGCATCTCCGCTAAGGAGAGGAAAGCCGGCCGGCTTCCCAGCATTGTGTTTGAGCAAGAAGAGGGCCAGCATGGAGGCAACAAGAGGCTCATCTCAGTGCAGATTAATCAAATTAGGAAATTAGTCAACCATCTGGGACGCTCTTTCTTCTTGTCCAGACTTTTTGATCTCGAAGTCCGCTCCGAATTCGGCTCAGGTGATCTTGTAGAGAAGGTTCGGGTTCTTCCCAGATTGGTGAGCCCCTTTCTCTTTATCTCTTTTTGAGTCTGGCCTTGAAATTTTATTATGTAGGAGAGTTCGAGGGATTTTTCTCAGTTGTTTGCTGAGGAGTGGTGGGGAAATAAGTATGGAAGACCATTTTTGTAGTTTTTCTAGCTTAAAGCCTGAGCCAAAATAGCTCAAATTTCGACTGTGTTAGGCTAAGTGAACAGCCAATTGAATCTTCAGAAGTTGTTTTGGGGAATTTGGAAAAATGACAAAATTGGGGTGGAATCGTGGAAGAAACTGAAATAAAACCGAAGTTCATCTTTTCCCTGGCATAAGGTGCAGGGACAAGTTTACTTGCTTCGGTTCTTGTTAGCTTGTTCCTCGATGATGCTACAAGGATGCCGGTTCTACTTTTGAAAATTGATTAAATGTACTTCTAGTTGATATCATTCTAAAAAATTGAAGTTCTTATGGTATGACCTTAATCAGTTGTTTCTTAGATTTTACCTTTTGGGGCTTAATGAAAAGGTTAATACAATCATGAACTTACCTTCTTAAATTAGGAATATGTATGGGGAGAAAAACAAATTGGAAGTAGAGGCACGTTTCATTTGGTTCGCTAGGGTTTGGATAGTACAGGAGATAATTTACTGCCTTTTGTTTTTCCTAGGCTGTTCCTAAAGATGTTGCAGTGACAATAGTTTCACTTTTGTAAACAGACTACCAATTAATATTGTTCGGCAGTTATGAAGCTATTTATATTGTTTAATTATTTATTTGTTTATTTTAAAGTATGGGATGGTTTCTCACCGAGATCATCCTGTCTTAATTCTGTCAGCTTCATTTCCATGGGGGTACTGAAGCACCTTTGAATGTAACCTTCATACGGGCACCTTCGACTGCGTTGTTGAAGGTTGATGTGCCCCTTCAATACATAGGAGATGATGTGTCTCCTGGACTAAAAAAAGGTGTGTCAAGAATCTGACCAATCTTTCGGGTTTTTTTCTCTTTTTCCAATTTAATTGGTGCTACTGTTTCTATCATGTTTGGAGTTGCATCGTTTATGAGCATTATGCGTCCTAGTTCCTTGACATATTTTAATAGCATTCCTATTAGCTTGAATGATGAAGTGAGGAATAACCTTTTCTATCGTCATAAAGCGGTTATCCTGTGCATTTTAACCTATGAGTATGCTGGATAGTATATTCGCACTTTCACTTGATATTTTGCTGCAAGTCAGAAAATTATTATCCCTGTTATTTTTCTGCAAGGAAAAAGTTTATCGATACATCAAATAATGCCATATAGATTGGATAAAGCTCCCGTGATCTTGACTCTGGAGATTGATTTGTCCCTTGGACCAGAAAGCAATGCTGTGTACCCATCCTTTTTTTAAAAAAAACAGTTAAGGGACTGTCCTTCTAGTCAAAAGCTGTTATGTTTCTCTTGCCAATTCAGCCGAATAAGTGAAATCAATGAGAAAATTTTCTTTATATTCTTTTTCTTCACAAAGATTAGACCAAGCAAACTTTATCTCCTCTAAAAACACTGGTTAACACCCAAGAAACTTTTGTCACTCTATAACAGTGCTGTACAACTCTTGTATAGGAGCAATGTTTCACTTTTATGTTTCTCTTGCCAATTCAGCCGAATAAGTGAAATCAATGAGAAAATTTTCTTTATATTCTTTTTCTTCACAAAGATTAGACCAAGCAAACTTCATCTCCTCTAAAACACCGGTTAACACCCAAGAAACTTTTGTCACTCTATAACAGTGCTGTACAACTCTTGTATAGGAGCAATGTTAAAATGATGAACCACCTCAGCTTCATCCAATAAAAGAAATTTCCGTCTTCTCTGCAAATTTGTTGAAGTCAGAATTATCTCCATCTCACTCCCTGAGCAAAAAGTTTCAGCCTTTTATAGGTATTTGATTCTTCCATGTGAAATCACCTCTTCTTAACTGAATTTGATGAACTTTCTAAAAGAACCATCAGCTCCCTCTATAGTGTGGAATGATAGACTGTTCTTTTCATTTTTTTATATCTTGATTTTGCCCGTTACTATTCATTTGTAGGTTTTTATTTATCATTTAAGACTACCTACTGCCTTATAGCTAAAAATTTCTTCACTGCATTAATGGTATGAGATGCACAGAATCTTCATCCTGAGAAGATGCCAGTTTTTTCAGATTTAATTTGTTTAGACTTTGTCACTATGCTTTTGCATGAATTCATTGTGTCACCTAATTTTCTACAATTATTTGCCACTGTAAACTTCATGCCACCAACCTCAACATAGTTGGGATTAAGGTGCTATTTGATGATGATGATGATGATGATTTGGTTAGACTTTGTTTTGTTGATCTTGGCTAAGGAATGGGCATTTGAATTCTTGTGTACTGGTATATGTAGATTTTTGTCTTCCTCATTGAATGCTGAGTTTGTGTTTTTCTTCACTCATGAAAAGAATTAGGATATTTTTCTGACATTTTTCTCTTTTTTGCTCGCTCATGATACCTGATTCGCATCAACTGAGACTCAAATAAGGGAAGGAGAATCTTAGATGGATTTATTACTTCAACTCATTGTTCACTGAGAAACTCTTGGTGCTTAGACTTAAGATTGATACAGTAGACATTGGAAGTGCATCTAATGGAGCATAATGGAGACAGCGTATTTGTATTAGCAATTAGAGGTTGTCGGGCTAAGACTTGGTTCATAGAGTGATTCCTACAAAGAAAACCATCTTTTTGTCCAACTATTTTTCAATTAGAATTTGGCGCTTTACTGACTATTAAGTGCATCCAGAGACCCGAGGTTTTGGTGTTTGCAGTTGGGTTAGCCTGTTTCCATTTTGATTCCCTCTTTTCCAATTCCATGATTAAGTCTAAGGAGAAGTGAATTTCTGTTCACCAGTCTTGTGAAACAAGAAAACAGGAAAAAAAATCAGGATTCCGAGGATCTTGGGGCTTAACAAGAACAGTTATTGGCATTCTGCAAAACTTGCTAAAATGATTAGGATCAGCAATGTTCAAAGTTCCTATAGGTATTGGCCTAAGATGTATCTCAGTTTTCTTTATGATTTTGATTATAGTACTTTCTCTATGAAATGAAATATTAATATGTATGAGTTAGCCTTCTCTCGTTTAGGTAATGGTCATGCATCTATAAGGTTTGATGGCATTCAAACCTATGCAAATCGTCAATTTTGTTTGGTTTTTTCAATTTGCTGCACAAACGGATACTATCTTTGATTCATGATGTTGACTGTTACTTTTGGAGTTTGCTACACTTTGTTCATTTGATTTGTGCTTCAAGCTTTACGTTCACAAATTTGGCAGGGGCGTATTTGAATACCATCAAGAGAACCGTCAAGTTCCTTTGCCCTGCAGATATCATCCCGCCATACATTGACGTGGATCTGAGTGAATTGGATGTTGGTCAGAAGTTGGTAATGGGAGACCTCAAGGTCCATCCAGCTTTGAAACTCATTCAGTCACCAGATGAACCTGTCTGTAAGATAATGGGAGCCAGGGTTTCTGACACCAGGAAATCAAAATGAGGTCTCCGAATCGGATCGCATGATTTTGCCCTACATGGAATGGATCTTTGGGAAGCCAGAACTGGTAAACTGCTTGATATCCGTGATTCTGCAGTTCTCCATCTTCAAATAGGGGTTAGCCATTCAGTTCTACACTGGCCTTTTGGTTTCTAACGTCTTGTTGAGTTGATGGAATCAAAGTTAGTGATTGGGGTGCTGGAAAGGCTGTTTCTGTTGTTTCTTAGTTGGAAGTTTTTTTTTGTATCTGATGATAAATATACTAGGACCCACTTTGATGGTAGGAAGAAATGGATTTCAATTTATTTTGTGGCGCTTCCATTTTAATATTGGCACATGAAATTCCTAATAAATAAACATATCCCCTTCCCTTCCATAGAATCCGTTAGCCTTCAAAGTGAATCATGCCCCAATTTACGAAAAACAGATGTCTCTGAGATGTTCTGAATCATCTGTCCAGAGCAGGCAAAAAGTATAAGAAACTTACACTCATCTCATCTCAAGCTCTTTTAGTACAGTCTAGACTAGACTACTAAAAGAGCTTGAGATGAGTGTAAGTTCTAGAGATGATTAAAAGGGATAAAGGCATATTAAGTCCTACATGTTTGCGATTTTTAACAAAGAAGTCCTATAGTTTTGAACTTTCACAAGTACTAGTATGAAGGGAATCTAACAAAGAAGTCCTATATCTTTTCGTGCATGTTATTAAGTCATCCAATTTTTCAGCAAAGTTTGTTTAGGGACATAAGCTTTTGAAACTTTCGTTTTATGTCAAACCTGGCTCTGATACCAAATCTACTAAATGTAGCCCAGATAGCAAAATATAAAGCAACATATAAAACTTGTAACAAAATACACAATTTATATATTAAATTCAAACATCAACTTTTGGTGGATGCCAGATAAGCAAAGTGCAAACAAAGGCTGTTGGATAAACACACCAAACACTCCAAGCTTCCAACAGTTACACACGTACGTACAAGCCAAAACTCCAAATAACTTACAAACATAAATAATATTTAGACTAGTAAAAGAGCGTTCAACACATGAACTGGGAAGGCAGAGCGAAAGATGCAAATAGAAATTGATGGATGCCTCCTCCGTTTGTTGAAGCTTCCTTATATATGCAAACTTTTCTGATGATAGTGGGGGTGGTCCTCCTTATCTCCTACAGCCGGTACGCATTATGTAACATTAGCTGACATGTTGAATTATTTTCCACCTTTAAATATGCTTTATAGAAGTGGACAAATACTTTTGTTGGTGGTTTGTTGGTCCCACAAAGACTTTTCTTCCTTCTTCACATGGCCTTATTTAGCCATTACAAATGATACGCATTATGTAACATTAGTTGGCATAAATTGAATTATTTTCCACCTTTAAATAAGATGAGAACATATTTTTCTTGCTTTATAGGAAGTGACGACAAATACTTTTTCTTGTTAAATTATACAGTGATTTGTTGGTCCCACAAAGACTTTTCTTCCTTCTTCACATGGCCTTATTTAGCAGGTCATTATTTTCCTCATGGTCGGTCCTAGTTTTGGCCAGATGATGACCCATGGTTGGATCCTAGCTGTTCTTTGGCAAATTTGAAAGCCAAAAATTATTTTTAGTAACTTCATCAGCTTTGCACTTTTCTTTCATACTCTATTACTACAACTTACAAACCAATGACTGAAGATGAACAAAAATGACTCAAAGAAGATGAACAAAATTTTGCTCCAATCCAGAGAGGAGGAAAGTGGGGCTTGCCGGTGCCGATGCGCCTTGGTGGTGGCCGGTGGTTGTCGACAACGCCGGAAGTCCTCATTCCTAAAAATCATTTTTCCAAAGAACTGCTAACATACGTGGTATATCAAGACTTTATATATTCCAGCCATTGATGAGCAATTTTAATTTCAAAATTTTAATGTTATCTGTCAACGAACTTTTTACTCCTTCTTACTGTTGATTTTCTTCCAACACTTACTGCCTGTCACAGGGTCTTATCGAGGAAACGCGACTTGGGTAATAATCACCAAAACCTTAGAAGTAACTTTGAAACCTTAAAAGTAGGAAAAATTGAAGAATTTGAGCAAATTCTATCTTCTTTGGGATGAAGAACAATTTTTAAAATTCTGGGGTAAAAGTGACAGAAATTCAAAAGTTTGAGGAAAACAAAGGGAAGACGCGGAATATTCTCTAAGATTTCGATTTAGGACTGAAATGTTAACTTTACCGAAGAAAAATGACTTGAACGTTAGAACACTAAAACCTGTCATCACTATTAATTACGAGGTTGTCACTATTTATTACAAACCAATGAGAGAACCAATGACGAGATGGCAATCCGTAAATAATAGTGGCGTTTCAACCAATAGTAGTATGTCACACATGTTCTCCTCCACCAGGAATTTTTTTCCATGACGTGATTTACCCTCCGCCACTCAAGCAAGAAACAGACACCGCATACATAATAGCATAGCAGACAAACCAACGTTGGTTTCGAGATTGAAGAATTCCTTTATCCCTAACAGAGAGAGAGGAGTATCAAATAAACCTTTCATTTTCTCCCCTAATTTCGCCACAAAAGACTCTTTGATCTCAGATCAAAATCCATAAAAAGGAGCAATCTACTTCTGGACCAACGACGTTACTGCAACAAAAATATCCATCAAGAAATGAGGTGTCGCATGAACTCGTGGTAGACGCTATCTTCGACCATGAAATAGTCCACCACCTTCCCAGCCGGTGAATATTTTAGTTCTTGAATCCTCCATTGGCTCCGCCCTCACTGCTGCTACATAGCCAACACAATTGTTGAACCTTTCTCCTGCACCCTTAGGAACAAACTTGGATAACAGCTCAACTGACTCCATAGCTTCAAATTTGGAAAGAAGGCCTCAAGCTCAAGATGGATGCACTGTAACGATCTAGGTCATTACAGGCAAATCAAGAGGAAGCCTGATGCATTACTACTTGCACTTGAAGTTCCTATACACAACAATACGTTCACTGGGAAGTTCAAGTTCAACAAAGTAACACCCAGGTACTACACTTCACTGTATGTTCAAATACAATTCTATAATGCCTGCCCTTGCAGCTGTCACATGAATGATCAATTTGTAATCATCTAACATCACCAATCAGGATGTCAAAAAACATGAAGTTCCAGATAATGTTACAGTACCTGCAAACTGGAGAATCACACTCTAAGCTTCTGTGGACTTAAAATGTTGATATTCATTTGTTTCAGATGCTTTGGGTGACTCAGACAGGTGAACCTGAGCGAGGTGGTGACTCAGACAGGTGAACCTGAGCGAGGTTATCAACCATTTTTCTTCTCTGCTCATCTTCAGCCTTACCCACCTTTTCTTTCGTCTTTTGGCCAACGTCCCCTGCAGCTTTCACAACTTTATTGAAGGCACCCGTCACCCACGAAGCACCAGTGAGCACGTACCTATTCTTCATTACAGCGGACCCTGCACTACTGGCCTTTTCTTCAGCAGCTGCGAAGGCAGATTTAGCTTTCCCTGAAACTTGGAACTTTTGGTCCACTTCATGGACTTTGTTACTCGTGACATTGGCACCAACTGTTATCTTGTCCGTGAGACAAATTTTTTTATCAAAAGATGCTACCTTAGCTGATGCTGTCGATGTCAACCGGTACTTCTCGTCAAATGTTTTTGCCTTGTTGACTGCATTTTTTCCAACAATAAAACCCTTAGCAAGCATCGAGCTCACAACATCCTCAGCTTTCCTGAATGCAGAATCTGCACCAGCAGGAGCTTTATCTTCTGTTGCCTATGAGCGAAAGAATGAATTGGTTCTCTCTTTTTATTCTTTGAACAGAGATAGAATTGGTTTTCTCTTAGTTCATAGTGAACTTCTTAAACATTTAGGTTGAAATTAGGGACATTAAGCAGGAACTTACGGGAGTTGCCAACGCAGCGGGAGGCAGCCTGTACTCTGGAGCCAGAGTAACATTGACCGATAAATCAACTATTGTTGCCCCCTGAAGGAAGATAAATTATAGAGGAACTAACATTGTTTAGCATATACAGTAACAAAAAACAAGCTTCAGTTACCAGACAATAATTAGGGATAAGGTGCGTGGATAAAGTTAGTAAATTTGTGGGATGCTCTTTCGAGGGTAGTGAAGGAGTTGCGTTGGAGGTTTATGATGAGGTGTTCAAACCTGTCAAAAGGGGGGCTTCGAACTCTGAGTCTCTTGTTAAACTGAAGAATGAATTGCGAATATTGCAATGGAACCAGGGATTTTGGAGCAATCGTCAGTCTACATCGATCTTGGTTGTCTGAAAGTTCTAAGTGGACCAGGGATGTAAAAATTAAAGAATTTCATCTCTGTGATAGGATAGTTCTGTGCTTTTTTATTTGTTCTGAAGAAACTTGGGTTCTTTATTTTTCTTGGGTGTTTGTTTTAGCATTTCGCTAGAATTTATGTATTTTAAATATTTTAATAAAATTATTGCCGTTCAAAAAAGAAAAAAACATATTCCTCACCAAATAATCTGATATATTGGCCAGTTAAACATATCTCCGTTTCAAAAAAGACAGCCAAAGTTAATTTGATGCAATGCAACCAGTTAGAAATGACAAACAATATGATGAGAACAACTTCATTCTTCACCAGGAACAGCGGTTTTCATTATCCAATGCCTCAACGTCTACTTATCAACATAAAACTGATTTATTTTTCATTTGACCTATTCAATTGTAATCAAACTTATCTAGAATAAGATAACTCCTAGGGGCTCTCATATATCACAATAGTTTAGAACAACTCAACAGCGAGATGCCGCACATTTGCTGCATGCAGCATCAGTGTTAGTCAAAGATACATGACTCAAGCACATGCCACGCCTGGCCCCTTAACGAATGTTAAATTAACACCATAGCAGATTTCATGTTTCATGAAGGAGGTGGAAGATAAAACCTAACCTTGCACTGCAAGTGTAACATAGTATGAAAAAAGTGAACTTTATAAAACTTACTTAACCCTGAATAGATGGTGAATACGGAGTAAAATGTTTCCATGCTGGTAATAAATAAAATCCCCCCCCCCCCCCCTTCACCTTTACCCATGATGCAATGAGCCAACTGGTAATAATGACTCAGATTAAGACAAACAATAAGGAAAAAGTTGAGATGCACAAAATGAAAATTGATTTACCGAAAGAAGAACAGCTGTCTCTGCCCCTTGTACATCTTTGAAGGTAACATAAGCAATTTGAGAGCGTGCAGTATCACTGCAACAGCAGATTTATTGATTAGGGTACTAATAAGAACACCAAACCAGCTTGGATTATAACTGAAGAGAGAAAAGAACCTTTGCATTTCAACATATTCAATATCACCAGAAAACGAAAAGAACTCTTTGACATCTCTCTCGCTTGCTCCTAAAGAAACATTGCTAACTTTAACAGTTTTCACCTGCACCAGCAACAAATATTTGACACCAGAAGAACTTCTGAGGAAGATGATATCATAAGCATTCAAGTAAAGCTTAAATGCAAATAACATCAATAAGTGAACCCCCAATGAAACTATATCTAGACCACAACAATCAAAGAAACCTTAAGAGGCTAAGTCTTTATCAATTAGTGATCAGCATGAAAGTAGAATAAAGCAATAAAAAGATCACTAGCCCATTTATGGTCTTAACCAACCTGTCCCATATTGGGAGAAACTAGATACCCTGAGCTGAGCATCAATGACAATTAACAGATTCCATAGAAAATATCGAATCTTATTTCAACCCAACAGTTACATTAAGGACTGACCAAGTAAATCAAAACCGAAATCAGAAGTTATAAAGATAAAGATTAGAAGCAAGGAGTTCTAAGTTCCCAGTAGAAAAATTCAGATTGAACATACACCAGAGACAAAGCAAAAGGTAGAAGAAAAACTAACCGACATGGTGAACTGGCCAAGTGTTGAAAAACGTTAACGCTCCAGGCAATCTAGGAATTTCGGCCTTCAAGATGAAGGATGATAAATAGGAGTAGGATGTTAGAGAATGGAAGATAAAAAGGAAGAATTTTTCTTGGCCTTCACTTCAGTTCAGTCCATGTGCCAAGTCGGCGGTCGCAGACGAGATTGCCGCGCTGTGAGCCTCCGCCGTTTTGGGACAAGATAGCAGGGAACAGTGCCGCAGCTCTCGCCCACTTTGTCGGGTCGGTCATCGCGGGTGACCAAATCAGAGTCAGGTCACTAAGAAGTTGGAAAACTTAACACCATGGTCACGCAAGTTTTCTTCCTCTCATTTTGAAGGACCCATGTTATTCACTACTTTAATTTCAGTGGCTTACTAGTTTTTTTCTCTCCAAGTTTGACTAGTAATTTAAATTATCAGTTTGTCTTCTTTAACTGAAAATTTGTATACTTTTTTATTTCAATAAACTAGCTTTAAAGAAGAGCCAAAAACAAATGAAATATGTTGCCACCAATCTGAATTCGAATTTAAAAGTTTTTGCTTAACGGTCTAAGAAATTTGAGAGTTAAGTTTATGATTATTTTAAGTATGCAAAGAAAGAGTAAGCATTAGGCCAGTTTCGTTCATTTACCTGTTTAAATATAATTAGTATCATATAAATTAAGCCTTAAAATTAACATACTTTTTTTAAAACAAAAAATATCTATTTTATTAATGATAAATCATTACAAAATAAGTTAAAGACGACGAACTAAGTGAGTGTCTATTTACCACATATGTGGAAAAACACACACCATGAAAATGTCAAATTTACCCTCTTAATAAATCTCTATGAAGGGTGTTTTAGTCTTTTAGTATATTAGGTTAGTTAGTTAATTAATAGTATATTTAGGTAGGTGTTTTTACATATGTGGTAAATAAACGGACTCGAACTAAGGCACCAAAGTGGGTACATATAAACCTACATGTGAATGAGGAAATCTCCACATAATTAGAATTACTTAAGAAGACCAAAATCACTATAAGTAGGCTCTCATTGTCTGACCTTAAAAGGCTAAGTAAATCAGGACGATGGTCATGAGAAACATACCCGGACATATAAAACACGTATGGTGATTTTGCCAAATAAAGATCTTGAATCTTTTCACCACTTTATTGACAAGACTCCAACCCTACCCGCGTGCATGCCCAAAGCCTAAATAGTACCGGCGTATCATAGTGGGCTAAGGAGAGATTTAATCGTAGAAGTAATGACAACCAAAGCAAATCATCTACGTGATAGCAAGCTAAACAAAATAAAATTAACTGAAGTCTAACCGAAAGCAAAAACCATAAGATGGTCCTAAAAAGAAACAACAAAACGAAACTAGGAAATGAAACGGAAAAAATAAGAAGACCCTCACAACGGTTTTAACCACTCACAGACTGACCGGGGAAACCCACTGCCCGACCAGGATGAGCTCACGCCCGACCCTGCCGTGCCAAAGAAACCTGAACCACCAGCACGCGCAACCATCACCACATCAACACCCCTACCATTGATCGGGCCAGTATGGATCGTGCCCCCGCCGAGAGAGGAAGAGCGATGTCTATCGAACCTTCGCCTGCTCCATGTATCGATTGCAGAAGAAGCCAACATCCCACTCCAAAAATCGCGTCGCGACGATGTCGACCTCGCGCGAGTTGCTTTCGACCCGCCTCATCAAATTCATCCACATGCAAACCTTGTAATCCCCAAAACCAGTAGCAGCCCCGACCACCACAAGGGCAAGAGACCCACCACCAGCCACCATATCGGACGGACAGAATGTTGCACAACCACTGGGAGTACCGAGCAGTGAGAGCAACAGGTCCGATCCCGGCAAGAAACTCAGCGCCGTGAAATCCTTCAATGAGTGATGTGGTGCAAGTGACCAGCATCTCTGTGCTAAGAGACCAGCGACGAGATGCGCTAAGGAGGCTCGGACGAATCGCTGGAAGACAAAAGCACGCCGTTGGAGATAAGAGCCTGCAATCAACGGTAACAGCAAGAAACGCATGAAGAAATCCTAGCATACAAAATTAACATACTACTATATACGATGTTTGCTGAATAGTTCACGTTATTGCCCTTAATTATTTTGCACTCCAATGAATTCATCTCAAATGGTATATATTGTATTGGACAATATTTTGGTATAACTCGGATTGGAGGAAACTCATCCAACCACCATACGTGTCATCTTATTATCGGTTGGTGCACCACTGTTTATTACGGGATTGGCACTATTAATTACGATGATAAATGACAGTCCTGTAATTAAATGTCACTAACCAATAATAACATGACACAAATACTTCAATAGAGAAAAATATTTTCCATATTGTATAGTATTTGTATTGGTCTAAATTTGGAGTAGAAATTCAATATTGAATAGTAAGTGTCTGACTTTATACGTATCGAAATTAGCTTCCGAGATACTAAAATAATTGTCTCCTTAAAATTAAGAAGAAGCAGGCACGCAGCTGCTAATGATACCTCTTTAAATTAGCTTCCGATATACTAAAATAATTGTCTCCTTAATTTTAAGAAGAAGCAGGCAGGCAGCTGCTAATAATAATACCTCTTTAAATCCAGACAAAAAATATTTAATGTGATTACTGATTTTGATTAACCTCAGGACAGACAGAGACAGAGAATCCATCAGTTGTTGAGTGGGGCCGTTGGATCAAATTAGCCGCCGTATTTAGGAACGGGTGAGCAAGCAGCTCCTCCAAGGAGGCCCTCTTCCGCCAATCTTTCTCCATGCACCGACTCACAAAGTCCCTCAACTCCGGTGACGCATCCTCCGGCAGCTCCACCGTCTCGCCGAAACAGATCGCCCACATTAACGCCGCCCAATCCGCCCTCTCCCCGATCTCAATCAACGGGTAACGACCGATCAGACACTCAAAAACCACCACGCCCACCGCCCACACGTCCCCAGGGAATCCGTTTGCCTCCTCTCCTGCCCAACTTTCCGGATCCACCCGCTCCGGGCTCATGTACGCGCACGTCCCCATCAGGATGAATTCGGTTCCTGGTCGACTCGCTCTGACGACCTTGCTCACGCCGAAATCTGCGATCTTAACATGGCCTTCGCCGTCGATTAGAAGATTGGAAGGTTTGATATCGCCATGGACAATGTTGATTCTGTGGAGGTACTGTAATCCTCTGAGCACTCTCCATGCGATAGCCGAGATGACGTCCTCGTCCAGTCGCCGTCGCCGGCGGGAGAGAGCGTCGGCGAGTGACCCCCCGGCCATATGCTCCATGACGAAGCAGAGATCAGCCGTTACGGAGGTTTCAAAAATGGCGTGGCATTTGACGATGAAGGGCGAGTCGATGAGCTTGAGAATCTCCGCCTCGCAGAAAGCCTGGCGGCGGAGGAATGCATCGGCGCCGTCGTAGTTGAAGCGGATGACCTTGAGGGCGTAAATGCTGCCTGATTGCCGGTGGCGGACTTTGTAGACGATGCCGCCGCTGCCGTGGCCGAGGACGGAAAGCTTCTGGAGATCGGAGAGGGTGTCAGTGTCGGGGGAATTAGTTGGAGGGATGTCGATCCATTGGGGGTGTTCCGGCGGCGAGGGAATGGGTGGCGGAAGCGAGAGACGGAGGGCTTTCTGCTGTCTCCGCTCTCTCACAACTGTCATTTTAGATGATGAGGTACTCTTAGCTGCCGCTGTTTTGTATAATTAGCATTAATTAATGGGAGCTGCTTTGTTATAAATACTCCTAATTAAATTACACGTATGCATGTATTATGGGACGTGAAACTTGTTTAAGATCAATAATACTCATAATCCAAGGGCTGTGAGAGGCTGAGAGCACACGTGCGTGAGTTTAATTAATTAAGCATGTGTCTGAATTTGAGTGTGGTGACTGACTGGTGATGTGTTTATCATATAGTTTGGATCTTATGTTACAACCGAAGAACAAGGCAAGCCACCAAACCAAGCTATAGTCTATAACATTTCACTTTTCTATTTTGGTTCTTTTCATGTCATGCCATCTCTAAAAGCTTCATCATTCAGTGATATGAGCTCGATCGAAATTAATGCTCAATTAATCTTAAAACAAGTTATGATCAACTGAAAATCATGTAGTCTAATGTAAAAGCTAGATGAATTATATATTTATGTGGTACTGGTATGGTATGCATGCTTGTCGAACTACGTGAAGTTTTATCTGTATATTAGTAAATGCTTTGAGATGGAGACTCCTAGCCAGCCAGCTCTTTCTTAGATATGTTCAACACTCTACCGACAACTAGGATGAAGGATTAAGCTTAAATGTGAAATCTTAAATTAACCTCTTGACCGTTTATGGTTTTAGTTGATTGTTAAAGATTTTAAGTGTAACTGCACTAACTATACCACAAAACAATTAAAAAGCGGTCTGGACACTTCTGTATCGCGGCGGTATGGTTTCATCTGCATCGTTGATGCCTAGGCATGGCAACGGTATGGATAATTCGCGGTAGAGGTAAAACTGCCAACCGCAATTCGCAGTTTTTTCCCTATCCGCGGATTGCGGTTATGTCCTTCGTGGTTAGGTTTTAACACCCACAACCACTAACTACGGATATCTGCGGTTAGCGGTTATATCCACGGTTATTAACGTAATCCATTTTAATTTCTTAAATATCAATAATTTTATCAAAATATACATAATAACATTCAAATTAGTTCATGAAAATAACATAAAAAATATTTTGAAACATAAGAATTTGTTGGACACAACTATGTGTAAACTTTTTTTAAAACAATAGTATAGACAATCATGAGCAAACTTCTTTTAAGATTATGCGTATGGCGTAGAATGGATAGGTACAACTAGTTTTGTTTAGGTTGGGGTTGGAGCAATTTCAAAATAATTGGATTTGGTTGGGTGTTTGAAGAATTTGGCTGTAAGGGTTAGATTATAACGAGCTTAACAAAATGTTGGCCTATAATTAATAATCTGTATATTCTAGCGGTTAGCGGATATCCGTAAACCGCGGTGCAGATACTCTCTATCCGTTATTCACGACCGCCGGCCTCACAGAAGTAAAAAAAAACCGCAACCGCAAAACCACTGATAAAAACCGCTATTAAAACCATAAAAACGGGTGGTTATCCGCGGTTTGCTGTTTCAATCCGCGTCACTGCCATCCCTAGGCCTGAGCTTATATGTGTTGTTGCGATGGTCAGGCAACAATGACGGCTGGCTAATGTGGCCTGTTGGGGAGGAAAAAACAAGAGAGATTAAATGTGGGTTGAATTATTAGAAATATTAGTGATAAGAAGTAGTTAACCCTAGAATTCTTGAAGGTCAACTAACATAAAAAACGGTCAAGGGGGCTAACTAAAGGTTACACTAATCCTCATGGGGTAAATGAAGATTTTTGAAAATAGAAGAGGTAAACTGAAGATAACATTAAACCGCATAGGGTAAATGAAGACTTTTTTTGTAAAAGTACACATGTAACACATGCATAATATGGTTCTCTTTAAAAATATGGTGATTCATTTATTCACGGTAAGGGTAAGCCGTTATCCGGTAATCTCGGTTTTTTCGCTATCCGTGGTTTGCAACTATTTGTTTCATGGTTACTATTTGCCACCCACATTAACTATCAATAGATATACGCAGTTAACATTTATATCCACGATTATTATCACAATCTATGATATTGCTCTTCGGTTGAAATTTTGACTTGAAATAAATTACAATTCAATACAACCAAATCAATAGATTTATCGATTAATCTTCAATAGAACCCTCAATCAATCAAATAGTTACAATAGGTTAGGTTGGATTGAGTTTTGAAGAATTGGGCTTAGGTTGTAATTGGTTATAACTTAAATGGGTTAGGGTTGTAATGGGCTAGATACAATAAAGGCTGAGACTGTCTAGCAATTAGCGGATATCCGTGAAATTGCGGTTGCCTATTAACCGCAATATGGATAATCCATATCCGTTATCTACAACTGTCAACATGACAATTACAGGAAAAAGCCACAACCATAAAACTGTGGATACCATAAAAAATGACGGTTATTCACAGTTAATGGTCCATTTGATTAGTGCAAACACATTGTTTTCTAATTGGCTCGGGTTAAAATGCGCAGGTTGTATGCGTGTGCATAAGCGATTCGCTTATTTACAAGTTTGTCATTCGCTAAATTTGATCAACATATATAATGGTCGTGTTTGATTAGCATGATTAATCGATCAGCATCGTTTCCTCATGTGAACAACATCGACAGATCAACATGACAAAACTATTGATCAACATGACAAGTCTACTGGTCAACATGCTAAAAAGAAATATCAACGTGACAATAAGAAAGATAAACATGCTAAAAAGAAAGATTAACATGACATGAAATATAGATCAATATTATAAGAATAGAGATCAACATGTTAAGAAAAAAGATTAGCATGACAGTAGTAACAGAGATCAACATGCTAAAAAGAATGATCAACATGTTAAGAAAAGAGATCAACATGCTAGAAATAAAGATCAACATGGTAAGAAGAGAGATCAACATGATATAAAAAGATCAATATGACAAAGAAGGTAGATCAACATGATAAGAAGAGAGATCAATATGCTAAAAAAATCAGCATGACAATGAAAGAGATCAACATGCAAAAAAGAATGATCAACATGACAAGAAGAGTGATCAGCACGCTAAAAAGAATGATCAACATGACAAAGAAGATATGTCAACATTGGACAAGAGCAAATCAACACTGGATAGAAGTTGATGATCAATATGAAAAGACTACCGATCAACATTGAAAATGTGCAGATCAACATGACTACCTTTTGTGATCATCATCATTTTAACCTGATTTTTTAAGTTAGAAAATCAACAATTTTTTTAGTTTTGTCACGATCAATTTTTTGTGTTGATTTTGTTGTTGAGTTCCCTGATTTGGTTTTAAGAAGCAGATCTAAAATCACAAAGGAAGATTCACGATGGAAAGCTTCATCGGAAGAGCTAGTGACATGTTTTGTTGGTGGTTGTGTTGTCGAGTTGCGTTGCGTTGGTTTGGTTGCTACAAACAGATCAGAAATCACGTCGGAAAGGACATTGGAAGATTTTTGTGGTAGTTGTTTTGTTGAGTTGTGCTTGATGATGAATTCGGAGTTGAAATCGGAATTGAAAGGAGTCGTCGGAAGCATCACGATGAAAAGGATGACATGTGTTGTAAATAGAAGCAACTCTTAAGCACATAGACTGCGCATTGCGTAGTATATAGCTACTCTTTCTAATTTATCTAAATATTTTTATAAATATATGCTTTAAAACAATAAATTTACTCAATTTAAGGTTGAATTATAATATTTTAATTATAAAAAATATTAATTTAGTGGATAAATTAAGAGTAAAGTGTATCCATAGTCTTGAAACTTTAATTATTGTACCACTAGGGTCCTGTTTTAACTTTTTGTATCATTAAAGTCCTATTTTCAGGTTTTTTCTTCATTCATAGTCCTATTTGACATTTTTGCCCTCAACTTTTAGAATATTGCCCATTTAAACAATTTGTAAAATATAAACATCATCTTAACGTTTAACCAAACTTTCAATTTTACCCTCAATTTTTATAATCCCTAATATGCTACCCTAACTTTTATAAATACTTACAATTCTACCCTAAACATTTTCTCTCCACTTTATCTCACCACCCTCCTATCCACCACCACCAGAACCTCGCCGGACCGCCAGAAACCTTCGTCGGAATGCCCAGGAACACCCTGTTAGCCACGAACGCAAGTCTAGGCGGCAGATCCGCAGCCTAGGGCGGAGAATCGCACGCCTAGGGCTGCGAATCACCGGCCCAAGGCTGCAAATCACGAGTCCAGGGCCTGTGGCTTTCCGGCGGTGATCTGTGGCGTTCCGACGGTGGTGGGTTAAATGGTGGTTGAGATAGTTGGAGTTGAAATTTTCCAGGTAGATATAAGGGTTTGTTTGTAGAATTTTAAAATTTAATGGTGTAAATGGGATAATAAAAAAAAAATTCAGTTTATACTCGTTATTATACCATTCATGTGAAAGGATAAAATGGTCAAATAATCATAAAATGACTATGAATAAAAAAAAACTTGAAAACAAGATTTTATTAGTATAAAAAATTAAAAACACCCTAGTTTTAAATTAGGTGCACTTTATCTAATAGATTAGAAAAGTTTTTTGATATAGGTGCAAAATGGCTTTTACCTGCCAACCAATGGCCCCTTCCTATGCCTTGAACTAAGAAGGGTCCCGGCAGACTCCCCGCCGTGTTCACAACCTCCGACCGGGATCTAATATCGAAACGGCTGTAATCTTCATTGGTCTGCATCGCCAGCCCCCTGGACGGACAAACAATCAACCCAGTCATGATCAGATCATTGGAGCAGGAAGGCGAGAGTCTTGTCTGAACCGGTGGTAAACGCATGCAAATGCAATGATCCCGGTCGGTTCAGGGAAGACTCTGGTTCTCGTGCTCCATCCCAATGAAGCCTCCTGGCAGACCTAGCTCAGCTCCCCGTCTACCTTGGGGAGCAATTCGGCAGGATTGCCACTACTACAGCGGCTCTCCCGCCTCAAACCCTCAGCTACAAATCCCATGTCGGCCCGAAATCAGAGAGCTCCATGCCAGGCTTCTAAGAACGAATACTCACACTCACCCATCTTCCCTTGCCCATGTTATCAAATCCTATGCTCTCTCTTCTTCTCATCTTCACAAGGCCTGTCTACTTTTCCACCAGATTCAACACCCACCTTTGCCTATTTGGAACCACTTAATTCGTGGGTTTGCGCTCGGCGAACCACCTAATAGAGCTATTGAATTGTATGGTAGTATGCATGTTCAGGGTTTCTCTGCTGACGATCGTACATACGTGTTTCTGTTCAAGGCCTGTTCTCGCGTTCCAGATATTTCTCATGGGAAAATGTTTCATGTTCATGTCATGAAACGTGGGTTCGAGTCGTATCTTTACGTGGCTAATTCATTGATTTATATGTACTGCTGTTGTCATGATTTGGTGTCTGCACGCATTGTGTTCGACGGAATACGGGACAGAGATTTGGTTTCGTGGAATTCCTTGATTTGTGGATACAGCCAATGTCGTAGATACAAAGAGATCTTGGGCTTGTTTCTTGCCATGCAACTAGCCAATGTGAAGGCTGATGCAGTAACAATGGTGAAAGTCATTCTAGCTTGTTCTTACACAGACAAGATGCATTTTGCTGAATCAGCGGTTAAGTATATTGAGGAGAATTGTATTAAGATTGATGTTTACTTGGGCAATACTTTAATAGACTTCTGTGGGAAGCATGGCAGGGCATATTTGGCAAGGCAGTATTTTAACAGGATGAGTGAAAGAAATTCTGTGACTTGGAATGCCATGATCACAGGATATGCAAAAGCTGGAAATTTGGTTGAAGCAAGGAAGATTTTTGATGAGATGCCAAACAGAGATGTGATTTCTTGGACTTCCATGATAGTGGGATATTGTCAAGCGAACCAATTTGTAGATGCACTCAAGCTGTTCCAAGACATGATGGCAGCTGAAGTGATACCTGATGAAATTACTGTGGCAACTGTGATTTCTGCCTGTGCCCATGTGGGCTCCCTTGACACAGGACATACATTGCATGATTACATAAGGAAGCATGGCGTCAAAGAAGATGTTTGTGTTGGCAACGCACTTATTGACATGTATTGCAAATGTGGTGCACCTCAGAAGGCTGTCATGGTTTTCTATGAAATGAGAGAGAAGGATTCAATTTCATGGACTTCAGTCATCTCAGGACTTGCAGTAAATGGTTTTGCTGATCATGCACTGGTTCTTTTCACTCAGATGCTGAGTGAAGGTGTTTCACCAACCCATGGATCCTTTGTTGGAGTTCTCATGGCATGTGCTCATGCTGGACTGGTGGATGCAGGGCTGGAATTTTTTGAAAGTATGGTGAAAGTTCATGGAATAACCCCAGAAATGAAGCATTATGGATGCGTTGTCGATTTACTGAGTCGTTCTGGTCATCTGAACAGGGCTTATCACTTCATAGCAACAATGCCAATTGAACCTGATGTTGTTTTGTGGAGGATATTATTGAGTGCATGTAAACTTCATGGAGATGTAGTGTTAGCTGAGAGGGTCCAAGAAAAGCTTCTTCAGTTGGATCCGTCTAATAGTGGTAACTATGTTCTGTTATCCAGTACATATGCAGCCTTCAATAGATGGGATGAAGCTACAGAAGTTAGAGGCTGTATGGAGGCCAATAATGTGGTGAAGCCATCTGGATGGAGTTCCACTGAAGCACGGAGAGTGAATGACTAATGATGCATTTGATAACTGGACAGCTTTCATCATGGTAATGAAACCAAAATTGAACTTCTCTTAGGCTTCGTATATAGTTTTTTTTATGGATTTGTAGTCCACTTGTTGATTTTGTGAGTAATTCAACTCATCACTTCAGGTTTACTTTTCAATGTGTCTGCAGTTACATTTAATTATTCTTGAAGGTATTGGGCCTCTAGGTGCTCTTAAAAGAGTTGAGACTTTAGGTAACCGTGTATATCCCATCCCATGCTCTCACCAATTTGTTCAAAACTCAAGTTGGATTATCTTTTATGATGCAGATGCAAGAGTCTCTGTAGTTGATGGAACACCATAAAGATTCAGTCTGTGATGGATGGATGGATGAACACTATAACTTAGCACCGTTTTGGCAGGAAGATCACATGTCTTCGTAAGCTCCATTAATTGAACCGGTCACCTTCATTACTGCTTTTACCACAAAATCCATAAATGTTATTAACGCAGAGTTGCATGGCACCTGAGCTGAGTACCTTGTCTGATGACAAGTTTGTGAGAAAGTCGGTGTTTATGGTTTAGGGTTAAAATAGCAAAATTCCCAAACAAGATTGTTAAAATATTCGCTGTTTATAATATGTGGACCCAACATGGGATTATGGAAAGATTTATCCATAGATTCTTAGTTTCTACTACCATTTCTAGTATGTAACATTCTTACTTTCCATTCTTAGAATTCGTGAATTACTCTCTTAACGTGATTAACATAAGGCTTTTGATCTTGGTTGGTTGTCCCGCAACAAAATACTCCCTCAATCCTGCAAAAATTTCAAAAACCGTATTTAATCTATAATTTATTTTGATGAGTGTTTAAACACACTTCCTCCGTCCCAAAAAAATTGGTGTTTTTTTTTATGTTGTAGGAGATTTAAATTATTATTAGAAAAAATACATTAAATTTTTTTGAAAAAATATATATTTCAAAACTAGACACATTAATCTATAATCTTCATTTAAAATATTTGATTTTACATAATGTTAAAGAATAAAATCATAGATTAAATGCTAAAAATGAAACGAGTTTTGTTAATCACGATATTTTCAGCCAGTAGCCCAAATGGTCCAGTTACAAGTTAATCCGGAAGCTCAAACCCAATTAACCGAACAATTACATATCTACAACTCATTCTTCAAACGCTCCAACTGAGTGAAAATTCACCTAGGTGACAAATAACATTCGTAAAATGAAACGCACCATTTTTTTGGGGGACGGGGGAGGTATAAAGTTAAATAATTCATATACTTATCATAATTTGAAACATAATTTTTCTAAATATATTTTAACTATTTATCTTAATAAACTTTCGAGTTAAATTCAGCAATTTGAAATATGAAAGTTAGACACAACAATTTTTATGGGACGCATTAGTTTTACCCCAAGTGTGACTCAAATCAAGGGCGGTAGAGGCTGCTGTCTTGTAAAAAAACAAACGTTACTATAAAATTAACCAATGAGTTGGATATTTGGAAGCTGAAGCATATACATTAATACATCGTCTACAAAGATTAATGTAAAATTCAAAAGTGATGTAGTAGTTTGTAAGTAAGATATGTATGGGTATGTAAGTATCAAAAAGAAAGAAAAAGAGGATAATAAGATAGGATTAATATTACCCCTTCCGCTAGCCGTTAATTGTAAGTTTATAATAATGGCAGATTGTAAATGCTGTCCTCATTTTCTCTTAGCGGAATAGAGATTATGAGATCCCCACCCTTTTGTGGGGGCTTGTTAATGAAATCTCTAGGTATTTAAAAACTACTACTACTACTTCATTAGAATTTAAAATGAGATGGTAATTTTTAACAGAGCCTAAAATAGAAATTGCAAGAGAAATCAAAGAAACTCTTTATAGCCACAGGAACCATACCATAATTCCTTCAAGCTGTGATTGAATGAAGAAAAATACATGTAGGTATCATGATCTTGCGCTATGTTACATTGTGGAGTACAGCAAGACAGGAGAAGAATAACCTGAAGCCTTTGCTGCGTACTACGTACCTTGTCAAGGATTTCTTACACCACCTTGATGACATTGTAGAAAGAAAGAAAAAAAAAAGAAAAAAGAAAGAAATGCTCCAGGTTGTAAGGAAATCAGAAAATCCCAATCAGCAGCAAGAGCAAAGGCTTTCCAAGTGACAGACAACTTAGGAATAAACTGTATTATGTGCAAATTGCCCTCGAAGAAACTGTTTCTTCGACTGAACCGATATTTGGAGGTCGGTCACATGACCATGGTGGTTCCAGAACTGGGGTTCGTACAGAGATGGTGATGCAAATATCCTGGTGAGGAGACTAACCCGTTTTGCTCTGGGATGAAAGAAGGCCCATCCGTTCTGTGAGTTTATCCATATGCTGAGCTTTGCCCCACCCATCAGCACCTACCTGCTCGTTGCTGCTCCTGTCATCGCTATCCATAGGAGCTAATTCAATGTTCTCAGGGGCAGGACATTGAGCAAGAAAGTCATCAAAAAAGTGTGAGTTGTCTAGCAAGGAATCTATGTCCAATTCAGGAGACCAATCCTCTATTCCTAAAAGATCTGAATCATTCACCACCATTGATGAGGGATCGATGAACTCATTCCCTGATTCCGGTGCAACATATTCCTTTTCTGCAATATCACCAAGAGTTTCTGGCACCATGTCTTGAAACTGAGAAAATTCGGGCATCGTCACATCTTTCTGAGGAACAGGAGGGAGCGGATCCTCTATTACAGAGCCCACTTCTGTGAATTGAGGATCCTTCACCTGTTTTTTATTGCTTGATTGTGATGAAGACTGCAGATCTGGTATGGGAGCTGAAGGACCCTGGGCTGAGACCCCTGAAGCTGCTGGCAGATGAACGGACCGAGTTGAAGCTGGTAGAACTTCCTGGACAGTCACACCTGATGCATGGGTAGCACTCCCACCATCTCTTCCACCAGAAGATGAAGTGACATCGCTAATGAAGAAATTTTCATGACTGTTACTAAAAGATTCCAGTCGTGATGCATCGCCTTTCATTATCTGCCGGAAAATTGCCTTGGCCTCATTCATCAAAGGCTGATATTTAACGATCTGTCCTTCAGATGAAGCAGAAGGGTCATTCTCAACAACACCCTCCTGCCTCAGCCTCCTTTTCTTACTGGCTTCACCAATGCGCCTGCTGCTTTCATTTTGCTGCTGTACAAACTGAGCGAGAAAGCCAGGGCTCTGTACAGCCTTTGCCAGGAAGGACATCATTTGCTGCTGTCTCTGCTCCATCCCCTGAAGACGCTGCACCATGGTTTGCATCTGGTTATCTGTAGCTTGTTGCTGCTGCCTTAATCTAACAAGTTCCTGCATAAGCACATTCTTATCTCTTTTAAGCCGTTCAACCTCTTCCTCAAGCCCAAATTTTCCAACCTCAACACAGGCCCCCACAGAAGAACTTTGTCCATGAGACTGCTGCGACTGCTGATTGCCATGCCCATGGGCTGGCTTTCGCCTGGTTATACTCTTAAGCAGGTGTTTCTGACCCCTTAAGAAACCTTCATTGGCAAACTCCCAGCGGTCTGGATCAACCTTCCTGAAACCCTGTTCACCAGAAGGGGAAAGAAATATTCACACAGTAATAACATTGCAGAAAACTAGCAATGATGCAGATAACTAAAGTTCTAGAAACAAAATGAGATCGCAAAGATCACAATAAATTACCCGAGTATCCATGACAGAATGATTGATCCCCTCTCTTTCACAACTAACCACTCTACAGACTACATCTCTTTCAAAAAGGATAACAGGAAGATTTTTTTAGATAATATTCCCCCCATAACATAATGAATGAAATGTTTCTTAAGACACAAAGTTTAATGATTGGTAATACATTTTCTGTTTTTCCATTTTTACCCTTCTGCGCATATAACTTTAAAATCTTTAATTTGCAAAAAAGTGTGTAGGATGACGGAGATGGAAATAAATTTTATTAATATGTGGAGTTGATGGCAAGAGAGTTGAACTAAGTGCAATATAGCAACTTTAGATCAACATTATAGGGAAAAGTTTCTAAGGAAACGTTTGCTTATACTGGGGCATCCAAAAAGGACTATGTTCTACTTATTTGGACAAAGGGAGCACTAATCATAGCAACAAGAATTATAATGACCGAATCATACCCTTGGAGAGCCCAAAGTATTTAATATATACAACAAAAACCAAAGGATAATCTCCTACCATGTGATTCACCGCAATAATCTTGTGGATATACAAGAAATTTAGGATGTATTCTCAAGTATATATGATATAAACTAAAAAGTATGAAAATCAACGCTATAAAGCAAGGAAGAACAACCCAAGAACTAAATAAGGAAACAGTAACAGAAAACATAAAGCCCTCTTTTTCTTAACAGATGGCAACATGTGCTAACAACTTGAAATATTTAGCTACTGTAACTTAGTACCTCTCTTTAGAATATAGTGAAAGACAAGGACAACATGAGAAGTTTATGTGCCAGACAGTTATCTTTACACTGGCTGAAGATCTTCATACCATCAAACTTCAGTCTTACTAAACTGTACCAAGTTATTGAAAAAAAATAAAATTCCACTTCAGTCTATCCAAACTATGATTCAATCAATTACAGACATAAACTCACAACAAATTCCACCAGTCACTTTACTTCCCAGTCTACACGAACCAAAACTACTGGATTCCAGCACATAGCTGGTGCTTCATCGTTACAAACTACAAATTCTTCAATTGACGAACCAAAGAATCTTCCTGTCATCTTGAATATGGATTGGTGTAAATGAAGTAGAGACAACACAGGAACTTATTTATGAGGTTCAAAGGTTTGTTCTTGAACTATTTTGGTTGGATTTTCAAGGTCAAGCTGTTGACAAGAACTATTTTGGTTGGTTTCTGCGTATCATTTGGACAAGAATGACCGGAGAAAGCATCATACAACGGCCCCAACATATGTTTACTGGACAGATAAGGACTCTAGAAGGTAAATTGCACAATTGTACAGTTATGATAAGTCCTAATAGCCTCTCACATCTCATCAATCACTTAATACAATCACTTACGAGTATTATGCCAATTTACACTATAGTCCAGACAAAAGCTTTCTAAGGGCAAACACAGTAACTAAAACTCACAAATGATGTGTGAGTATATCCCGATTTATCTGTTCTAAAATATTAACTGGTCCCCAATTACCGATAAAAAAATAATCATTAAAATCTAGGTTGTTTCATAGTGCTACCTATAAGCTAACACAGAAACCGATTTATCTGATCTAAAATATTAAGGGTGTTTTATTTCCCCAAATATCAAACAACAAACCAACAACAATAAAATATTTTCACCAATCCCATTTCAAATCCACAACAGTGTGTTGCAAAATGAAAATCCGAGTTCTGGGCAAATTTCAACTCCAAAAGAAATGTTGCGCACATGGAAGTGTGCACTCATGTACCGAATGCAATGCCCCATATGCTATCCATAAACTATTTATACCATACAAAAAGAAACAACCTAGTGAACAAAAAACTCAGCTGGCAAATCATACAGGCTAGTATTCCACATGTTAACTGCTACGTCTATTTACTTGGACTACAACATTGGAATAAAATGATCTACTATAAGTATTTACAAAAAACAAAAAAGAAAAATTACAAGGGAAAAAAAGGTAAATGAAACTAAACTGGTTTGACAGGGTTTGCAGGTGCACAGTCTATAGTTGAAGATAACATTCTCAAATTGTGGTTTGACCTTCAATAATTGCCCAACTAACGTGGGAAAAAGAGTACATGGCAAAAAGCCAAGATTTTAACAACATTAAGACGCAAATAGAAAATTGTTAACCTCTTAAAGGGCCTGCTAATAAGAAACAGATTTACAAGGCAATAAAAGAAGGTTAAATCATATGACAGCTATTGAAATCTTCTACAGGTTCGATCTGGAAGACAATATGTTCTATCTAAAGTTGAAAGTATAAGGGAAGAAAAGGAAGAACTTGATAGAAAAATACTTCGTATTATATTGCACTCACATAAATCCTTATGACTCTAGAAGGGGAACACTAATGTCTTCCTCACATTACTACTTTAGGCTAGCCTGACATTCCTAGGTCAATTTTAAATGGAAAAGTCAATATGCAGATGTAGTAACCTTTCATAAGGTAATGAACATTTTGATACTTGCTTTTGCAGTTTTCTCCTTTCTCCTCCATTTGAATGCTGAGAAAATTGAGGAAAAACTGATGACAACTCAAACAGCCCGGTTCTATGACTCTGACACCACGATTTAAAATGATAAACCCCCACCTCAAAAATTCACCATGGCAAATGAATTCCTATCATTCAAATGAAAACGCATCAAACAATTAGACCCGCATCCATTTTCATTAATTTCAAAGCCCTATAATATTTACTACAAAACAAGGAACTAATTTCAAGAATATTCATTCTATATAAGGAACTGCAACTCAGTCCTAGCTAAAACCGCCATGGTACACGATCCTATGTCGCACCAATACCCATTAGGCATTGCCTCATGAACACCAACAAGACGCTCCAGGAGTCAAATTCTTGCCAAGATTCCATAAAATAAATAATCACAAATCCAAAAATAAGACAAGAAGAAGAAACAAAGCAGCTAAACATACGTAGGTATTGAGTTGTCTGACAAAGCTGGAGAAATTGTTGTGCTTGAAATACTTGGGGAGAAGGTCCCGCGCGAACTCGGCAGGCTTCGAAACGATGAAGCTGTTCTTGGTCGGGCTCCAGGAGACAATCGCATCTGTGTCCGGGTCGTCCACCATATCGTACGTCTTGCTGAGGAACGGCGGCGGCGCATTCGCAGCCTGCACCGCCACCGGCTGAGGCTGAGGCGGTGGTCCCACTCCGCCGCCGCCGCCACTGGTCGACGCATCGCTGATATTGCTGGTTTTACTACTAGTACTGACGCCATCCATTGCAACAAGCACAGATATGACACAGATCGACAGTCGTAGGGTTTTGATGGAGTGTTCAATTTAACTTTCCTCCTCATTTGTGAAAAGGAAAATTTTAGGGATTTCGGTAAGATGAGATACCGGACGAGGAAGAGAGAAATGACAGGTGGCGGTGATGAGAGGATTGAGGAAACAGTGAGTTAACTGGCAACAGCCGGTCAATTTTTAAGCAGATGCAAAGTGGACATTTACGTCATTCAATTTATTTTGTTTTGGAGTTTAGGTGCTCAGTTATTGTTTATTTTTGGAACACAAACGAGCCATGCCAATATTAGAGGTACTCTATATCTATATTAGGGATAATACAGAGACAATAAATATCTATTTTACCTATATATACTACTTCCACCGTCGAAGATTTTAAACTTTAAAGTTTTTGTTTGTCTCATAATAGTTATTCACTTTCATTTTAGGAAAACACTAGGATATCTTTTCCCGCACTTCAGGCTGAATATATATTCAACATTTATTATGCATTCAACAGTTGTAGTCACCATTTTCTAGTTATACTTGACGTGTTCACGAAGGGAAATATCTTTTATCTTTCAAATCAATCATTTCCCTCCACAAATATCACATAAATACCTACTTCT
The DNA here is from genome assembly GCA_024586325.1 of Stellera chamaejasme. Taxonomy (NCBI): domain Eukaryota; kingdom Viridiplantae; phylum Streptophyta; class Magnoliopsida; order Malvales; family Thymelaeaceae; genus Stellera; species Stellera chamaejasme. The sequence continues at coordinate 884,705 of CM044982.1, read as the reverse complement.
TTTCCCATAGAATTTTTATTCTTCTTCATGAATGCACCGTTAATTTTAAAAGCAAAGTGACTAGATTGGAAACAATTTCAAAGAAAAGTAGGAAGAAAAGATGGAAAAAAATCAAAAGGAACTTAATATGAAATGGTAAAAGAAAATAGTAGTTCAAATCCATATTCATTTGATATGTATGAAACCAATGATCTTTTTTGTCTATTTGAACTCTGACCATAAAATGTAGTTTCATAAAATATACAAATACCAATGGAAAATATAGATTGCATCAATTGAATTATCTTAAGATCTCTGTAATGAATAATTTATGCCATTGGATGATGAACAGTATTATAGGACACATATGTATCATGAACAAAGATAATTCCTTGAATTTAAAAGAGAAGAAAGCTACATGTGTCCTGGACATTATGAAGAAACTAAATCAAAATTGGTCAAATCTTGAACTATTCATAAACCGAGGTTCTCTTATGCAAAAGTTAAGGAAGTTGATAATTTTTTGGGTTAATTTAAACTTTGACTCCAAAACGTAATTTTAGTTAAATTACACACACCTACGAAAAATATAAAGTGCATATTGAATCATCAATCACCTTAAGATCTTCATTTTCTTTTGTATCATTGGGTGACAAAATGTAATGTTGGATACATATTTGTTATTAACAAAGACAATGCCTTAAACATAAAAGAAAGTAAAGCTTAAGGTGTTTTTGGATATTATGAAGTTAATATGTTAAAATTGGTCAAAATTGAGACTATTTGTCCCATCATATTTCCCACAAATACTATATAGTTATAATTTCACAACTAAATTTATTCTCTAATTTTTCTATCTTAGCATTGTGATCGGCCAGAGTTTCTTTCTTTATTTCTTTCCTTTTTATTCATTTTAAGTCAAGTCCATAAAATTTTATCTTTCTTTTTAGATGGAAAATGCATATATTTTAACTATTCATTTTTATTTTCTTGCCTAATAAAACTCTACAACTATTATGGGATATATAGAGTAAAAAATAATTGAATCATCACTAGTGATACCTTTAATGATACTAAAGAATCATAATTAAACTCTGGACCTGCTGCCAATTTATGTATCTGAACTCCAACCAGTTTTGAGATAGTACTTTTTTTTAGAGTACATAGTTGAGGACATGCAAAAAGAAGAAAAAAACTTGAAAAATGAACTTGATACATAAGTAATACTCCTTCTGTCCCTGAATAATTGAAGGGTTTGTTTTGCTATTTTCAGTGTATTTAATCTATGATTTATTTTCATGAATGCTTTGACATTTAAAGTTGAATAATTCACATATATATATATATATATATCATAATTTGAAGTATAAATATTTGAAATATACTTTTTTTTTAATTTTGTTTCACTATTTATTTTGAAAAAAAATTGAGTCAAACTGTGCTACACAAAATATGAAAGTCAAACCTTTCAATTATTCAGGAACGAATAGAGTATTAGATAAGGCTATCTACATATGAATGCATAAAAGTAGAATAGACCTGGAGTATAAATTAGGTAGTTTCACTTTCACCCCCTCCCCTCATAAATTAACAAGAAGTGGCCTAAATTGTCATAAACAAAAGTGGTAAATTCGGCTGCATTAAAAGTTTAGTGGGTTAGTTGAGCTAGTGCACGAACAATAGTGGTTTATTTGTAACTTTTTAAAACCAGACCTTGCGTTTTACTCGCATGTCTTAACCGTTTCTCACTTTCTCGCGATTCGACCGTTGCAATAATATCATTATTAAAAAGAATAAAAAAAAAACTTTGTTCGGATCTGAAATTACCATTGGCACTCCAAAGTCCAAATTTCGCTTCTTCCACGGCCTTTTTCAAAACTGAACGCTACTCTTCATGGTCTGCGCCGAGCAAAATCGGGAGCTTCAGTAGCACTTCTGACTTCACTTCTCAAAAATAATCACCTCATTCTCCATCTTCCCTCTCAGTCCAATCTCTCGCATTAGCTAGCTTCCTTTGCCCTCTGTTAGCAGAAAGATTTCTTTTTCAAATTTCTTCCAGCATTTTCCGGAAAAGCCCTGTAAATTTCACAAGAAAGCTCGCCACTTTCGTCAAGTTCGAGCCGTTTCTTCAACTGGGCGTTTGGAATTTTCATCTGGGTGTGTATGTGTAGCGTGGGAAGAAACTAGAATGCCTGTGTCAACTAGGTCCCAGATAGCAGAGAACGAGTCGAATCGGGTGGAGGTTTCAAGAAGGAGAGCAAGATCAGATCAAGAAGAAGAGACCCATTTGAACATTCATCTGAGAAACCCTCACCATGGGTTGAAGGAAAAGATGAAGGCTTTAACTCTCTTGTACGAGCAGCAGAAGAAAGCGGCGGCAGCTCTCCGGAATCCATCGCCAAAACCGGAGGATAAGCTGTTCACGACGCACCCGAGTGTCGAGCTTCTGGGTTCACGACAAAAAGGGGAGAAATTTGAGGAAGAAGTGGAAAACTATTCGAACTTGAACAATGTGATGGGAGAGAACTTGACGAGAAAAATCCCTAATTCATCAGCGTTTGTACTTCCTAGATCAGATAAAGAAGAATCCAAGGAGAATCATGTGGTGGGTTCGGATCCATTTCTGGGGTTCTCTTCATGTGCAAAAAAAGAAACTTCAACAAATAAGGTGGCGAGGAAGCTCTCCATGGGCGGTCCACAGCAGGGAATGGAGGACAAGGGTGTGGAATTTGGGAGAAAAGTGCAAGAAATGGAAAAGCTGGGACCTGTTTCAGCGAAAAGTGGAAGTAGAATTCTTGTACTTGTGAGGCTGAGGCCTATGGGAAAGAAGGAGAAAGAAGCTGGTTCTAGGTGCTGTGTGAATATTGTTAACGGGAGGGATGTTTACTTGTCTGAGTTTGCCAATGAGAATGATTACTTGAGGCTGAAGAGGCTCCGTGGCCGCCATTTCACCTTTGATGCTGCATTTCCTGTTTTCACTACTCAGCAACAAGTTTATAGCACTTCGTAAGTGTGAAAGTTTTCTTGAGAAAAATTTACTCCTGACTTGCCATTGTGCTGTGGCAAAGTTTTATTGTCTACTAGTAGATTGTTTACTGTTGCATACTACTCTCCTTTTTTTTGTTAAAATAGTTTCCTTTTCGGGTCATCTCTATTATTCTGAAACGTTTATTATACATTTAGTAACCTGTGCATGTGAAAGCTAAAAGTTTGTAGCGGTACATAATTCATACAAACTCAGATGTTCCTTACAGGGAAAGGAACAATAAATTCTAGGGTTTTCAGAGTTGTTGTCCTATAATTCTAATGATCACATACGGACTTTCAGAACTGCAGAGCTTGTGGAGTCAGTTTTAGAGGGAAGGAATGGCTCAGTCTTCTGCTATGGTGCCACAGGAGCTGGAAAAACCTATACAATGCTGGGGACTATGGAGAATCCAGGAGTTATGGTATTGGCCATCAAGGATGTCTTTGCTAAGATTAGGCAGAGGAGTTGCGATGGTAATCATGTTGTTCATCTCTCATATCTTGAGGTCTATAACGAAACCATCAGAGATTTGCTCTCTCCTGGAAGACCACTTGTTCTAAGAGAAGACAAACAGGTATTATAGTTTGATTTTTCAGCAAATACCATTGTTTCTGAATGAATGTTATCTCATAGAAGTTGGTGTGCAAATGTCTCGCAGGGTATTGTGGTAGCGGGTCTTACGCAATATAGGGCTTACTCAACAGATGAAGTAAGTTAGGACACACCCTTAAATCATAGAGCTTACTCAAGGTAGCAGGGTAGATGTAACCATATAGGGTTATACTCATGCAGGTAATGGCATTGCTTCAACAAGGAAATCGAAACCGAACAACTGAACCAACTCGTGCAAATGAAACATCCTCGCGCTCACATGCCATTCTGCAGGTCTGATCTCCATTCATGACCTCACTTTATTTTTATTTTAAGATTTTACTATGCTGTTATAGTATCAGTAATTTATTACAATCTTTATTTTCATGTCAAGGTTGTGATCGAGTATAGAGTTAAAGATGCTTCAATGAAGGTGGTTAATAGAGTGGGAAAGCTCTCACTCATAGATCTTGCTGGCTCCGAAAGAGCTCTGGCTACTGATCAGAGAACACTCAGATCACTTGAAGGGGCAAACATAAACCGGTCACTGCTAGCTCTGAGCAGTTGCATCAATGCCCTTGTTGAGGGTAAGAAACATATACCTTACAGGAATTCGAAACTCACTCAACTCCTCAAAGACTCTTTAAGCGGAGCCTGCAACACGGTAATGATTGCAAATATTAGTCCGAGCAATCTCTCTTTTGATGAAACACAAAACACTTTGCATTGGGCGGACAGAGCTAAGGAAATAAGGACCAAGGTTTGACATCTCACTCATAGATCTTATACTATGTATTTTTGTCTCCAATATGTTTTGGTTGACATGACCTTGAATAGCAGGACTGTGAGGCAAATGAAGAACTGGTGATAAAAGCACCTGAATCTGCAGCAGATCAGGCCGAGCTTTTACTCGAACTGCAGAAGGAAAACCGTGAGCTACGAGTCCAACTAGCACGACAGCAACAGAAGGTTCTGACTCTTCAAGCAAAGTCAATCACCGCAAATGCTTCTCCCACCCCTTCTTCTGTTACATCTCTCATGACTCCTCCCTCCACTGCGAAACCGGATGATAAAAGGAGAACCAGATCAACTTTCTTGGCAGGAACTTGCTTCTCGCCAGATTACAAGAAGAGAGTGGTAGAGGATGAGGTTCAAAAGCTTAAGATGAATATTAAATCTTTAGAGGCAGAGTTGGGACGGATTAAGAAGGACCATGCCTCACAGCTGAAACAGAAAGATGATCTGATCCAGGAGCTTCTGAAGAAAAATGAGAAGGCCTCAGGAGGTGCAAAGAGAATGTCAACAAGGAGTGTCCTGCGGCCGAAGGAACCAAATACAGGTGAACTGAAGAGCCCAAGTCATCGTTTTCGGTCACCTGCAGCGACAGCTAAAAAGCGCAGCATATGGGATATTACAACTGCCAACAGCCCATCAATCACTACTCTGAATGGAAGAAAAACGCGAACCCATGTTGCTCCAGAACCTGCTCCAGCTCCCTCCCAGCTTCTTCAGGTATACATTTATGTTCAAACCTGTATATTTATGTTTGACATCTTTTCAGTTTCATTCTTCCTTTCTTTTTTTTTTTTTTATAATGACTTAGTTTAGACCTAACATTGCTAAATTTCATCACTCAGCCAGGTTTTGCTCGGCAAAGACCCTCTGCATTGAAGTAGTGGGCGATTCAACTGCTGATTGATTGAAGAAAAGAAGCTTGTCCTTCTCTAGGTTTAGATGGGTTTATGAATTACAAAAAAAAAGTGACAACCCATTTGGGTTTGGGACAAGGAGTAATAACTAACAACCAAGTTGTAACAAATGTTAGTTTGTCTTCTATTTCTGGTCACATCATAATACTTTAGCAGTGATGTGACCCAGTTTAACCTTAACATCATGTTTTCTGTCACACTTGAGGCCAGTTAGTTTTTCACTGCATACATAATTTAATTTTTGTATTTTTTAATGGACCTGCATACAATTTATAGGATTCATTATTCTGTCAGAACTTTCAGACAGTTTGATCTCTCTTTGTCAGCTTTGTTTTTTGGACATTGTTACTTGAAGAACTTACATTTCAAGCCCTAACAAAGGTGATGAAAACTTATGAGAAGAGAGATTATATGTATGTATGCATGTATGTGTATATGTATATGTATGTATGCATGTATGTGTATATGTATATGTATGTGTGTAGTAATATCAGTTTAACATGGATGGATTAAAAAAAAAAATCCCCAACGGTGGGGTGACCCAACTCCGGCAGAAAATCAAAAAGCAAAAGGCAGTCGAAAAATATGAAAAAGGTAAAGAGGGAAGCGCATACTTTCCCTGTTCGGAGCTTCACTTTTTCTTTTCTTGGGACTCGGTGCTTCAATGGTGGTGCACCAGCAAAACAAGAAAAAAGATGCAACTTGTTTGGAACAAAAGGGGTAAATGCATTTTTAGGGCTAAAACTTTTTGCGTTTACGCAATCTAGGCCTAAAACTCTTAGTTTTCTCATACTAGGCCTAAAACGTTAGCACCGTCACCAGTATTAGGCCTAAAGTTTTAATTTTTGCCATGTGGCAGATAGAATGCTTACGTGGCATATGATGCTGTTGATATGGATGCCAAATAATAGATTCAAAATGGCTAAACTGTCAATTCTAAACTTAATATGTCACCCCCTTTTCATCTAAACCCCCACTATCCTACCCTCCGTTCACCTCAGTGGCGAACCCAGGAATTTCAAAAAGGGGATCTATATGTACAAGTAAAAGACTAAATTTTATAATTATATAATAAAATTTTGAAATGATAAAAATTATATTACAATTGTTCTCGTCGAGTCCTCATCCCTTAGAAAAAATCTACAATTACATCATTGCTAATGCTTTTAAATACATCTTTCTCGATATAAGTCATTAAGCAATCAAAACTACTTTAAGAATTTTAGGAATATTAGTGCAAAAGAAAACACGTGGTATCAAGTTATTAAAAAAAGTGAAATACAATGGTCAAGTTATAGTTATTACCATAATAAACTTTAACTCAATAATTAAGAAATTGATCCACTTTGTATTTTTTAATAACCAATATAATATATTAAATATCATTATAATTTTTAAAGGGATCCAACTAATAAATTATATATCCCCTATACATATTTTTGAGAAAAAAGGGGGGTCCATGGACCCCCTTTGCAAAGGGTAGGTCCGCCACTGGTTCACCTTCATCGGTTTCGACCAAGCCAAGCTCCTCGCCATCGCCGGCATCCATCCTGTCGTTATCTCGCACTATCACAACTAGATCGACTCCCTCTCGCACAACGACAACATATGGAACTGCTGTCCTCGGACTCTTTTTGCGTGGCCGAACACATTGGTGTGAGCGGTGTATGGTTCTCCACTTGAATTCCCTAAGAACTCGAAGTCGATTTCCAGTTCGATCCCTTCGAGGTCAACTCATTATAATCTAAACCAAATCAACAGAAGGGAGTGGGAATCAATCGATGATGTATTATAATCTTGATCTCCCATTTCAAATGATAGAGTTTCCTCTTCGCTAGTGGTTTCTTCTCACCATCATCACAATCGGATGAAAAAAAATCATGTTATTCTGAAGAAACCAGATAACTGTGGTTGCTTGTAGCATTTGGTTACATATTAATTAAAGCTGAAGTTTATCAAAAAAAATAAATTAAAGCTGAAGTAATTGATATTTTATAATAATCTGGAAACCAGATCTAGCCACCATCTGCGTGAGCCGTCATTGTTGTCGTCGTGCGACAAGGAGTCGACGATGGTGATGAGCGCTTGGTTTGGTCGACAATGGTGAGGGTGCACAGAGGAGGAGGCGGGGCTGCTTGGATCGATGTTATGGAAAGGGGGTGATGGAGGCAATGTTGCAGCCATTGTGTTGGGGACTTGCTTCAAGAGCAGATGTGAAGCAAGAGGACAGTGGGGGGCTTAAATGAAAAGAGGGTGAAATAATGAGTCTAAATTGAGAATTTATCCATTTTAAATTAATTATTTGGCATCCATGTGTTAACAAACTAACGCCATTGGATACCACGCAAGCATTACGGCTGCCACATTTCAAAAATTAAGTGAAACAAATGTCGAATCCAAACAAGAAATGACAGACCTTTGCCGGACCCTCGCTGGACCACTGTTGGACCTTTGTTGGACCGTTGCTGGACCTTTTCCAGACCACCACAGGACCAGACGGACCACCGTTGGACCCTCGTCGGGCAGCCGTTGGTGGTCCGGCGACGATTCGACGGTGATTCGACAGCGGTCTGGCGGTGGTCCGGTGGTTGGTGGAAGTGTAGGTACTACCGGTGCATTTTACTCTTTTTAAAATACTGTTTTCAACAAGAAATGAAAATGAAAACTGTTTTCGTCAACTAAACGGGCCCTAAAGTTTTAGGCCTAATATCGCTGACTGTGCTAACGTTTTAGGCCTAATATAAGAAAACTTAAAGTTTTAGGCCTAAGTTGCGAAAACGCGAAAAGTTTTAGGACTAAAATTGCATTTGTAGCGGAACAAAAGAGAAAGACATGATCCTTGGGTTCTTTATTGGGATCATGATTTCCTCATTATGTAAAACAGATATAGGAGGGGCCAGAAATCATCATTTTTTGGTCTTTCTTCAGCCTTCATAATGAGAGACTATATTAAATATACATATACATTTATAGAAACAGGATGGAAAATACTTCCATTTCCATGGATCTCTCCAGTATAATCATCAGGTAAAACGAACACTAAAAAACAGAGCAACTCAGAAGAGCATGCCATCTATGATCCATCCATGGCAGAGAAAAGCGGGAACCTTTTTTTTTGGGGGGGGCGGGGGTGTTTCAGAGTCTAAGCAAATAGACACTAAGCTCAGGAGCTCCATTAGAATCAGGGTTCATCATGTAGAAAGCTTCAGAGTCTCTAGACCCAACAACCCTCTCAAACTTGGCCCTCATGTAGATGACTTCACTCTCCACTCCATCCCCCGCCGGCAAGACTCCGGCCCCCATGGAAATCGGCTCCACCGCTTTAAGCACCTTCCATTCCTTCCCTCCACACTCTCTCTTGTTCGCGAACCCGCATTTCTTGCCGTTACAGTATGTCCTCCACAGAGGCTCTTCAAGCAGCCTCACTGCTGCAGTGTTACTGTTCTTCTGCTCTTGCTGCTTAGTCCCAGCTTTGTCACATTCCAAGGCTATCCGGACCAGCCCGGATGCCATCTCGCGGACCAAACTGGTTACAGAGGTGGCTAGCTCCACCAGGAAGGCTGGTGGAGAGTTGGGATCCTTCTGGAATGCGAAATGGACGTGGCCGTTTCGGTAACCGAAGAGTGTGCCGGTGACTTGTGAGCCGAGGCTTGTGCTTGAGCTTGACCTGTGCTTGGTGATGGTGGAGAGGACTGATCTCAGCCTGGCCACTGCAACAGCTGGAAGCTTCTTCCTTGGAGTTGTGACTGATGAAGGCCTCTTGTGATCTTCCTTTCTAGAAGATGAGGACTTCAAGGTTGAAGAAGAAGAAGAAGCATTATGATCATGATCCTCTTCACTTCCCACTTTGGTTGTCCAGTGGAAATGCCTTCTCGAGGATTCCTGTGAGTTTCTTGCCATGGAAGGAATGGAACGAAGAGCAAGCTCTGAGAGGGGTGCTCTTAAGGATCGGAAGAAGAGTAAAGGAACAAGACAGAGAGAGATTTTACTTTTGGTTTCTAGTGGGAAAAGAAACATCGGCTGCTAGTAAGTGGACCAATTGAAGAGCAACAAGACAATTAAATTTAAACAGTCTAAAGGGGACAAGGTGTCTCTTACTTCACTTTCTTGTGGGGGCACCACAAAAAGAATTTGCTTAGACTCACTCTTTTTGACCAGAAACCCAAGAAAGATTAAAGGGTTTTGAGTGAGTAAATTGAAAATTAAACAAAATTGGGGACCAAAATGTAACCAGAACCATCATGTGTGTTATTCAAATGAATTGGCATGAGAAAACAAGCAAGAGATGATCTTACAGAAACCTGTTCTGTCTGGCCCCTACCAGTACCAAGTTCTAATCAGTAATGTTCCCAGCTTCTCATCAACCAATGCAAGTCCCTCTCTTGGTAAGTATTGGCACGTCACCATCCAAGTGAGCCCCATATGCATATTCTTTTCAGAGTGATGCTAAAGCTCTGATTTTTATCTTCTTAATTTGTCCTATTTACTAAGGCTCTAAAGATTATGAGCTTAATTAATACCACGAGACAATTTCCTAAACACATGCATGGCTTTTACAAATGACCATAACCTTCTAAAACTAAAGGCTATACAAGTAGTTGGAAATTAATTAGAGGCACATTCTTGCTTGATAGTGTACCTTGCCCGATATTAAACTTGTCCAACAATACATTCTCTAATCACACATTGATCACAAATAAACTGTAAAGGCATTCTTAATGAATATCACTTAATTTTATGTGTACAGCCATATATAACAACAAACATAGTATATAAAATTAAGTCTATGGAAGTGGCTCGTATTTCATACAAGTTTTCCTAAGTGCCACTGCATATACTACTAACTATTAGGAAAACTTGGTCCTTATTTAACCATACACAAGTAACGACAAGATCATTATGATTGCATAAGTGCTCTTGCTGCTAATTATATTCAATCATCAGCGGCCAGGTGGTGCTGCTTGATCAGTTTGATGATCCATTTGAACATTGCCGCACATGCAAACACCATCCTTGCATGATCCAGAATCATAGTCTTGTTCCTTGCAGCTTGCATCACAAGCAATAAAGTGCTCCATAGTTTGACATGGTGTTTTGTAACCATGGCTTTCAAAAGGGAACTCATCTTCATGAATGGTGCAACACATGCAGGTACCATCACGACATTTTCCTAGAGTAAAATCCTCGTCGTTGCAGCTGATCATATCACAGAGTAGATCTTGCTGATCAGCCGCCTCATCAGCTTTATCATCACAGCTTCCCTCATAATCTTCGAGTGCAACCCACGATTTGTCTTCATCATCGCAATAGTTGGCCATTCTTACTTCTGTAAAAATAAAATAAAATTAAAAAGGGATCTTTACAATTTGCACGGGAAGCTTATAAATATAGAAGGCTAAAAAAAAACAAGTTTATTTTATTAGAAAACACTCCAACTACAGATTGGAAAAGAGTCTAATTGGTACTATGTGTATAGCTAGACTTGGTTTTTTATTAGCTATGTATAGGTATAGAGCATTTCTAGTTTACATGTACAGGACCTAAACCTTTTGCTTTGTAAGTGTCGATTGGCTTATTTCATCAATGAAATTACACGAGGTGAGCTCCCTCTTTTCTTGCAAAAAAAACAAACAAACACACCACCAGTCTAAAAAATGGTTTAAGCATTTGATTAAACATGAAGATTACAAGTATTGTTGAATACTTGATAGTAATTAATAAAGTAAAATCGTCAAAAAGTAACTTTTTGGATGAAAATTGAGAGTAAAAAAGTGAGTAAAATTTATGTTTAAAATTTTCTTAAAATTAAGGAAAGGAGCAAGGAGCGATGATATCCACGGTGGCCGGGTTGATTGAATCCGGTCTTTGGAGGAGCTCCACCACCAATCCAGAATGACAGGGGGTTAGCAACGCCTCGCGGCAGCTGCAAAGACCACCTTGGTGGATGAATCTCCTGACCTCTCCGGCGGCCACCATCGCTCGCTAGCTAACAACAAGACGAAGCAAGCTGCAGAGAGAGAATTAGGTAGCTAGCTAGGGAACTCACCATGAACCCAAAATAGGAGGAAAACGCAAGTGATCAATGAGAACATTTTGGTGACAAGAAGAGTGAGAGATTTCACCATATCTTTAAACCGGGGACTAAGCCAGCTATAAATGCAAAAATATTGAAATTTTGGTTGCTAGGTTAACGGTACTTACGAAATTAAACTGATTATATAGAGAGAGAAATCACAGTTTTTTGGCCGTCCAAATATTCAATGTTCAACAAGCAAACAAGTAGAAAGATACTAGTTTTAATTTGGGAACTCGTATTTTGATTCACCCAATAAAACCGTGTAGTGTTTCACAGTATGTCCAAATGTTTTCCATTTTAAAAAAGACTACTACGGTTGTATTGTATGAGATACAAGAGAAATTTAAAATGAGTTTCCATTTTTACCCCTATTCCAATTAAAAAAAGAGGATTGTCATAATGTCATAATCAACTTTATACCTCCTAATAGGGCTGTTAAACGAATCGAGCCCGTTCGAGCTCGGCTCGAGCTCAAACGAGCCTGTCGAGCCGAGCTTTTTCGAGCCTCGAACTCGAGCCGTTTTTTAGGCTCGTTTCTTAAACGAGCCGAGCTCGAGCCTCGAAGGTTCGGCTCGATCAGGCTCGCGAGCCTACGTGAGCCTAACAAACGAGCCAAGCCGAGCTCGGGCCTATTAGATTCGAGCCGAGCCCAAGCCTATTAGATTCGAGCTTGAGCTCGTGAATTTAAGAATATTTTATTGAATTAATTTCATATATCTCAATTTTTTTGAGCTTCACGAGCCACTTCGAACCTAATCGAGCCGAACTTTATAATCGAGCCTAAACGAGCTACCTCCGAATCTAGCCTCACGAGCTTTCGAGCCGAGCTCGAGCCTGAAAAATCGAGCTTGATGAAGTTGGTTGTCCATTTTAAAAAAGACTACTAGAGTTGTATTGTATGAGATACAAGAGAAATTTAAAATGAGTTTCCATTTTTACCCCTATTCCAATAAAAAAAAGAGGATTGTCATAATGTCATAATCAACTTTATACCTCCTAAGTTGGTTGTCCATTTTAAAAAAATACTACTAGGGTTGTATTGTATGAGATACAAGAGAAATTTAAAACGAGTTTCCATTTTTACCCCTATTCCAATAAAAAAGAGGATTGTCATAATGTCATAATCAACTTTATACCTCCTAAGTTGGTTGTCCATTTAAAAAAAATACTACTAGGGTTGTATTGTATGAGATACAAGAGAAATTTAAAATGAATTTCCATTATTACCCCTATTCCAATAATAAAAAAAGGATTGTCATAATGTCATAATAGGGGGCTTCAAACATGAAAAATTTGGAGTGAATTTGTGTCAAATTCACCACTCAAATTCGGTGAATATCACTCAAACTCACCACTCAAATTCGGACCTCACCGTATTCACAGGAGGTCCGAATATGAACAGTATATAGTGATTCACGTCTGCCCACCCCCTCCTGCCCCACCCCCAACGTGTCCTTCACTCCTTCACTGCCCCCCCTAGCTGCCCCCAAACGTGTCCTTCACTCCTTCACTGCTGCAATGCTGAAAAGCTGCCACCCACTCAGCCTTTTTGGCTCCTCAGCTCCGGCTCGAATATATGTTTGAGGATCCAAAAAATTGGGGGTGAATTTTTTATGGGTGAATGATATTAAATTTGGTGAAATTTTTTCCCCCACTCCCAATATTTGAAGCCCCCTAATAACTATGGTAGATTGGGGGCAATGACGGATGTAGTGTCTAAAAGTTAGGCCATGAGCGGAAAACGAATCATCGACAATAGGATAGGTATGTAAAATTTTTGACAACTTAAAACACAATTTTTACATAATATTCATAAGAATTTGATCAAAAAAATACTCCCTCTGTCCAAAAATCATTGAAACACTTTCCTTATTGGGGTGTCCCTAAATTATTGAAACACTTTCCCTTTTTAGTAAACTTTTGTACATGAATTTACTCAATTATCCCTCATCACTCTCTTCCATCTACCAAGTAAACTCAAAATCAGCTCCACCCAAAATAGCGTGCCCAGTCAAAACGTTTCAAAAATAATGAGACGGAGGGAGTATAAGAATTTTAAATAAAAAAATCCGCAAAACATACTTAAAAGATATGGAAAATTCAACCACCAGGAGTTGGGTGAGCTCCTAGGATTGTCCGCCCCTGATTGGGAGTATAGTAGGAAGAGTAAAAATCAAAGTATAAACGAGCTAGGTCATGCATCTTGGATGGGACTTAAAAAAAACACCAACAAGATTGGGAGGGAGGGAATATTTTTTTTTTCTTAGGTAGTGTTCAATATAAAAAATTCTAAAAAAAATCAGCTTTCTCAATCTCAATACATAAAATAAAATTAGATTTATCAATTCTTTATCAAATCATATTGTCCTCAAATTTCTCTACTCATTTACTCTCTCCGTCCCAAATTGTTTAAGCATTTGACTGGCCATGAAGATTAAGGAGTATTGAAAACTTGAGAATAATAAAGTAAATCTGTTATATAAAACAGAAATAAATTTTTAGGTGGAAAATGTAAGTTGATAGTTAAAAGATAAAAGTGGTGTGAAAAAATTTCCTTAAAAGTACAAGGTCAAATCTTTTTGGGACAACAAAAAAAAGAATACCATTGAATATTTTTGAGACCGAGGGGGAATATATCTCATTCATCAATCAAAATACAAATCCTCCAATTTTCCTTTTTTTTTTTCATTCCACTTGAACACACCATTAGTTTACATATAATAGGAGGTTTAGAATAGCAATGTTCCGGTGCCCACTTGATGTTATTGGGTATACCCCAATCTTTAGAAACAAAAAGAATTAGTAAAATCTTACACTTTGATCCCTCCTCCCATCATTGCCACCCTCAATCCCAGCATGCCGCTATCGCCGCTGCACGTTGCACAACCGCTTCCCTCTCTCCACTACCAAAATCAGCGTCGAAACACAAAAATCAGCTATTTAGGGGGCTCAAACTTGAGTGGGAGGTAAAAAAAAAATTGGTGACTTTTGGGTAAATGATGAAAAACAGAAACCCAACAAATATCCCCTCAAACATACAATTAAAAATGGTGGGAGTGGGAGTTCCACGTGTCTCCAGCTTGACATAATTGACCAGCCAATGGAGATAAAGAAGCTTGAAGCACGGACATCAAAAAACATTTTCACGTGAATTTGAGAGGTTCACTTGGGCGTGAATTGGAAGAGGTCCGAATAACCTCCAAATTCATGGTGAATATGAGGTGATTTTTTTTGATAATTCACCAACAAATCTTTAACTTTGAAGCACCCTATTGATTGGACGATTGCTTCGCAACAAAAATATCACGAAAAGTGTTGATGAAAAAAAAAACATGGACAGATAGATAATACCCCCTCCATCTGTAAGAGATTATATCATTTGTTTTGACAGTTTCACCGTATTTTGACAGTTTTACAATTTCGGATGTTCATAAATTAATTGAGGGTTGAGGTATGCAGGGATAAAGGTGTTGGGATGGAGGGAGTAGTACAATTTTATTTTTGGGTGAAGGTGAGAGAGAGAGAGAGGGAGTATTACTACTAGTACTCCCACTCCTACTGGAAATTGAATAGTTTTTTCATGTTGGTAATGGATCCAAGAAAGGTGAACTGTCTGTTACTCGAATCCGAAGCGAGCGAACAATTGGTCACGTATTGAATTGAAGTCTCACTGCTTGATAATTTCCCATTTCTATTTCTAGCGGGGCGGAGTGAGGACAGACAGCGTAATAAGAAAGAATTTTCCAGTTACTAAGATCCCAAACGAACAGAACCCTCGAGACAAAATCTGCACGCATGCATGCAGCAACAGTCCTGTCCTGTCCTGTCCTGTTGCTGATGCTGATGTTGTCTTCACCGATGATTGGTTAGTTCAAAGGACTACGGGCATGTTAATTGAATCAGTAAGCTTGATGAAGTTAAATAGATTAAGATTATCATATACTAGTATTCAATTGGAGGATGAATACTACTAACCATATATATGAACCCTCCCTAAATGTTTAGCTTCTCATCAACCAAGGACTAGGAGGAGGTAGAGGAGGAAGGAGCCGGTCAAAATTCACTATTCTAAAAAATCTCATGATACCCAAAACAAAAGAAGTCGCGATCAATCATTTCATTTGCACCATAACCTCACCTAGAAAGAAACCATATAATAATGTGCAGTTTTTGTGCACCATGCAACGGAATTTCACAGTGTATCTATTCCGCCAAACTTATACAGCAGCAGCAGCCGTATTCAGCAGCTGTTCTGACTTTGTAATGCTATGTAGCTTGATTGATTAAACGACTAAGAACAAGATCAAATACAGCGCTAAGACTCTGCTTTAACTAAGAAGCTTTCACTAACTACATTTAGGTTATGGACATCATTCTTGGATTAACTACAAGCATCCACAGGGCATGGGTGTGGTACTAAATGCTTTTTGTACATGAATGCTAGAGATTAGATGAGCAGGGACAGCAGAACGATGCCTGCCTGCCCACAATGGAGGGAACTAAAGATCCTAAAAGGTGGTTAATTCTCTACACCGGGTTAGCATCTTCGTGCTTGGGAGGAGCAGAAGAAGTGCCATTCATCCTCGCACGTGCCTCAGCAAACATCCTCTGCTGCTCTGCTGCGGCTTCTTCTTCTGTCATCTCTGCCCCATTGCTCCATTTCCCACCACCTTTCAATGAGTCCTGCTGAAAGTGTTCCAAAAACAGCTTCAGTGGGCAGGAAGAAACCAAATTATCCAGATTTCAGAAACTTCTACAACTGCTTTATTATTACTTATTAAAAAATTTCAGTACAAGATGGTAACAACATAAAGATTACCACCGTCTCAAGCTTGTGCTGCTCATATGCAGCATACACTTCTTCAATGTACTCCCCAAAACCAAGGACCTGCAGGATCAACCAAATGCAGTTCAGTACTGAACAATGAGTATGAACTTGTTTAACAATACCGCAAAACTGATCAGGTGCAAGTAGTTGAAATAATTGCTCGGACAGCATTAAAACTTGACACCTCGGATTACGCACAACTAACATACATATGTATGTAAATGAATACAAGCAGGCTCTACAGAACATCACATGATGACCAATGACAGGACAGAGATGTACCTCTAACGCCTTCAGTACATGCTCAGGCGCTATGGTTCGTTTATCCTCTCTGCTACAAACTTCATTTGATTCTGAGGAGACAAGATTTATAAACTCTGCCAAAATGAATGACGATTTTCTATCAGCTTTTAGAAGTGTTGACAACCATGTACTTGCAAGTCAACATAGTAGAATACGATAAGAGTTTTGCTCCAACAGGTCTACAAGTATTACATTCATGGTCATAAGAGCAAGTAATCAAGGACGAGTATGCAGCAGCACTCATGCTTTTATCTTAGCTCTTAGTTACGTGGATGCTGAGTTTTGTTGTATCAAATTTCGCTAGTCACTTCCTATTAGCAACAATCTTAATAAGGTAGGTCAAATTCTTAGCATATAGTCAATGAAGAACATTAATAGGAAGGTTTTGCCTGTTTCCACCAAACAATTGCCAATACACAGGTCTATGGGCTTTCTCTTCCAAATGCCCTTTATCTTCATGAACAAATCAACTGGAAAAGGAAGAACGTCTGAGAAACAGGATGCGATTCTCAACATACAACAAGATTCTAGTTACATATCCCAAAACTCGATCAGCAAGCAATGACAATAGAAAGAGTAAAAAAAGTAACAAATTTCCATTTTAAAAATGAGAAAAAGAACCAACATAAAAATGATGGTTACTTGATTTAATTCAAGTGAGCAGATGAAGGAAGGAATCTTAGATATAATAAAAAGGATAGAAATCATCACACTCAGAAAAATAGATTGGATTCTCTTTACCTACACAACACTCGATCAAAAGATCTTGCGCATCCCTTGCAACACGAACATCAGGAGGAAGCATTTCTTTAATTATCTTTGTCATGGTTGCTGAAAACAGAGGAAAGTATCACAATTTGCTATAATAAGCAATGGAGCTAATGAAAGCGCAATAAAACCAGATCTTCCATTAAAAGAACATTCAGTACACACAAACAATTGTCCAAGTCAATATCAAGGTTCGATCCAAGGAAAACACAAATAAAACTTAGAGCATGAACTTTATCGTACTCAAACAATTTCACCTACTTAGTACGAGTACTACTTTTTCTTATTTAATCAACACCTTAAAAAACCTCACAATAATATAGTAGTAGAAAATTGAGGACTGAAGCAAGAGGGTCTAGGATCTGTACATGTCCAATGTATTGTAATAAGTGCACTGCGTAGTGCGTACATAGGGTCATGTAACAGATATAGCAAGTGAGAAAAGCAACATGCATGGACCTGAATGTTGTCATATTGTAAGTTTGTAACAACAATAATAAAATTAAAAAAAAAACTACCTCCATCCTAGGAAAATAGCTACGTTTGTTTTTCAGCATTTAATCTACAATTGTTTCTTTAAAAAATTTGAATTATAAATTTTATAAGTTTATATGCAAATAAAAATTGAATGTTTCTAGATTCTAAGTAGATTTTTCGAGAATTTATTGGACAATTATTCTTAATAAAAATCGTGTCAAGCACAAGTGTGAAAGTCAAATGTGACTAATTTCGTGGGATGAAGGAAGTATGAATCTGTCAAAGCTTATAAATAAAGCCTGCTTCCATCCAAGTGAAATCATGGTACAACATTCATGCAGGCAAGCACACAACACAAAATTAAGGTCTGACTGATTAACAACCGAATGGATTAAAACATACATAAACACATTCTTGGGGCCTTCACCAAGGTGAGCATTAAGAAGAGGAGAGAGCTACCTCCTGTTATGTCGCTCAAATGGGCCCATTGAATTTTATATGAACAAAAAATAAACCTGAAACCGTCGAGTGCAGCAAAAAGTTCATAAAAGAACTAATGCCAAGTGGAGAAAAGATCTCATTTCTTATCACCACAGAACTTTCTTTCATGAAAGAGATAGGAACGATGAAAAGCTCCAGGAATTGCACAATTAAACAGAATACACTACCACGGTTCGGAAGAATAGAAAAAAAAAAAACAAAAACAAACAAACCACAGCATAGTTTTACATGCTACTTTCTATCGTCAAGCACATAGACAAACACCTTACTCGGAAACCGAAACCAAAGATAAAGATTTATCTATTTAAATTAATGTCCCAAATCCTCTATACCAAGAAGCTAACTCCAAATTTTTAGGGGTAAGCAAGGCATGTTTGCCAATAGTTCAAAAGTAATAATCTCTCCTGGAAACAGCAGCTTCAAGAGTTAAACGCTCAGGAACAGAACACAATTCAAATTGAGCAAGTTCCATTACGTATAAAGTTGAAACTGCCGAATAACCTTAAACATGCATGAATTCAATCGACCTATTTAATTCGTTATTTTTCCCCTTTGTTTGCGACTACATGAAATCAATAGACTTCAAAAGAACTAGCTTCAACAAACATATTCGAACAACATATGAAAACAGGCGGAATTTCAATTTCCCAATTGAACCTAATCAAATCAATTTCTTCCAAGCAGAATTTCCTTCACAATTCGCAGAACCAGGTGAGCTACAATTACCTTTTGGAAGGGAAGCATCTTCCTTCGATTTCCCCACGATATCCATCGGCTCCATCCTGAAATCTTCAAACGAGAAAACACCTACAGGAAACAAACTTCCAAATTATCTACCAATCGAAAGCGAATAACATATCCCGACAAAAAGCTAAGCACAACTAAGACAACGAACACGAAATCCACAGAACCAAAAAGGGGACTCACCGAGTCGACGAGCGGAGACGAAGACTTGTGACCTCTGCGAACGCAAAGAAAGGCGAGCTACTCAAACAAGTCCGGATCGGAATCGCGGGCTGGGGGGATGGATCGGAAACAGGTCGAACATGGTGGATGATTTTATGGAGGTGTCAAAGGAGGTGATGAGCGCTTCACGATGACAAGGAGCTCTCGACCGCATCCGATTAGGGCACCAGATCGTACAGGCATTTTCCAGTTTATGGTTCTCCACGCTCCGTATCGGCGCGTGAAACTGGTTTCTACATTAGTTAATTGTAATTTTGCCCATAACCTTTTAAATATTTTTCATTTTCTCATCAACATTTTTTTCTGGAATAAAAATGACATTAACGTTTCTTTTTAAGAGTAAATTTGTCGCTGTTGAGAAACGGTACAACATGGCATGATGAAACCCTTGAAATGAAAAATTGTCCGTCAGAGACATTAGCCTCTAAATCTGACCTCTAAAGTTTAATAGTTAGAAAGTGAAAATTGCAATCCGGTCCTTGTTACTCTCAACACTACGGTTGTGTAACGAACCGAACTCGTTCGAGCTCGGCTCAAGCTCGAGCTTAAACGAAACTGTTGAGCTTCGAGCTCGTGCCGTTTTTTAGACTCGTTTATTAAACGAGCCGAGCTCGAGCCTCATAAGTTCGGCTCGATGTGGCTCGCGAGTAGTCTACACGAGCCGAGCCCGACACATGTTAGATTTGAGCTCGAGCTCGTTAAAATTTAATAGTATTCTATTGACTAAATATAATATATATCATTCTTTTCGAGCTTTACGAGCCAATTCGAGCCTAATCGGACCGAACTTTGAAATAGAGCCTAAGTGAGCTACCCACTAAACGAGCCTCACGAGCTTTCGAGCCGAGCTCGAGCCCGAATAATCGAGCTCGATGCAATTCAAGCCGAGCCTAATTTTCACGAGCTCGAGCCTGACAGGTTCAGGCTCGGCTCAGCTCATTTTCACCCCTACTCAACACCAACCTTTCATATTCAACCTTCGTCCTCTGCCTTTCCTTTCCAACCTTCAGCCCATTGCCTTCCATTTCAACCTCCAGTTGCCAAAATTGATCCCCTGACATCTGTTGGACCTCCACGAGCTTGGCAGCAGTCTTGTCCTACCTCACCCAGCGCCACAATGCCACCAATTGCAGCAGATTGGTGATGGAAAATTGAGAGAACATGAGGTGAAAGAAGACAACGAACGATGAAAGAGTCGGTCAGATTTAGAGGGGAATGAATTTAAGATTCTAAATTTGTATGGTTAAATTGTTAGGTTTACAACTTTGAGGTGAAATTAAAATATTAACCTTAAGAAATGCACAATCAATATACGCGCAATCGCCCTGTAGGAAGCCACGTCAATGCCATCTAAGGGTATCTCACTGCTAACTAGGACAACTTAACGTCTAGTGGTAAAAGTACCCATTTAACAAAACATTAATGATATTTTTACATCGAAAAAAGGGGTTGGTGGTAAAATGAGAGATTTTTAAAAGGTTAGTGGCAAAATTATCTCATCTCCCTTGCCTATTCTACACTACTTATGAAAAGAGCATTTTCACCCAAAAAAAAAAGTTTTTAAGATTTGTATAGTCCATTGGTTACATTTTTAAGATACTAGCCAAGTTTTGTGTTCAACCCTCATCCCCTTTCTCATATCCTACTTATCAAAATAAACTTGGATTTGAATCCTTGGTCCACAGAGATCTTCAAACATGTGCTATTGAAAAATGAGTAGCAATACAATGCGCATGTGAATATAAGAGATGAAAAAAATTATAACAAGTGCCACTCCCGCTTCCAATCACCATTCCAACTTTCGTCAATATTTTCGACAAAGTGTTCGTCACCACTAACAAAGATTTCGTCACTTCTGACGATGATTTCATCGCTTCCGACAACGTTTCGTGTATAGAGGCGAAAGTTTTCATCTAATCGACGACGTTTTTCCGTATTCAAACGTGATTTCAGATCCGCTTCTACAAACCAAACCAGCACAACTCAACAACCAAACCACCACAAAAATTTGATTGCAATGAAGCTCCAGAACCACAAAACTTGCAAATGATGAAAAACTGAAATTTTTTCTAACTTAAAAAATCTGGGGAAAACGATGATGATCAGAGTAGGTAGTCATGTTGATCTGCACATTTCCAATGTTGATCGATGGGTCTTCTTATGTTGATCAGCTTTTGTTCAATGTTGATCTGCTCTTGTCCACTTGTCCAATGTTTGTCCAATGTTGATCTCTGTTCTTTGTATGTTGATGATTCTTTTTAGCATATTGATCTCTATTTTTGTCATGTTGATAATTCTTTTTATATAGCATGTTGATTTCTCACATTGTCATGCTGATCTTTTTGTTTAGATTGTTGATCTCTCTTATTACTATGTTGATCTATATTTTTTGTCATGTTGATCTTTCTTTTCAGCATATTGATCTCTCATATGGTTGTGTTGCTCTTTCTTTTTAGCAGCATGTTGATCTTTCTACTTACCATGTTGATCATTCTTTTTAGCATGTTGATCTCTCTTACTGGCATGCTGATCTTTCTTCTTATTATGTCGATCTCTCTTCTTACCATGTTGATCTATCTTTTATGTCATGTTGATCTTTCTTTTTAGCATATTTATCTTTGTTATAATTGTCATGTTGATATTTTGTTTTAGCATGTTGATCAGTAGACTTGTCATGTTGATCTGTCGATGTTGTTCACACAAGGAAACAATGTTGATCGATTAATCACGCTAATCAAACACTACCATCATGCTGATCAAATTTAATGAATGAAAAACTTGTAAATAAGTGAATCGGTTATAATGGGATTCTATATTATTATTATCATCATGGATTGTTCTATATTATTTTTATTACTATAATGGGATTCTATATTATTATTATCATTATTTTAGATAAACTAGTAAATAATAATAAGAGTAAGTTTTATTTAAAATTATATTTTCTTTATCTTTCCATGGTTAGAAACTAATGAATTTTTCTATCAAATCCGAAAAGAAAACATGAACATACTTAATCAAAAAATGATCATTAATTTTAATGGAATTTCTAAAAAAATATGAACATACTTAATATTTATTTTTGTTAATATCGTAATTAATTTGTTAATATTTTTAATATCATTTTTTGTTAATATTTGTAAATTATCTTAATTTGTTAATATTTGTAAATTATTGAAATTTTTAAATATTTGAAAAATATTTTAGTATTCTCAAATTTATTTTAATATTTTGAAATTGAACGTCCGTAACGCCCGAGTAATGCCCGGGCGCTACTAATACTTTCGGCCTCACGCGCGCCAAAGGGCGTTACTAGGCTACTAGCTCGACAGCCTCCGACCGGGTAGCGCCCGAGTAACGCCTCGGGCGCTACCGCGCTTCGCCCCATAGTAACGCCTCAGCGTTACAGCAAGCGCATTGGCGCCTCCAACTACGAGTGATGTTGATCTATCTTTTATGTCATGTTGATCTTTCTTTTTAGCATATTTATCTTTGTTATAATTGTCATGTTGATATTTTGTTTTAGCATGTTGATCAGTAGACTTGTCATGTTGATCTGTCGATGTTGTTCACACAAGGAAACAATGTTGATCGATTAATCACGCTAATCAAACACTACCATCATGCTGATCAAATTTAATGAATGAAAAACTTGTAAATAAGTGAATCGGTTATGCGCACGTATGCGCAGTGCACATTTGAACGCGCGGCTTGAAAAATACCTCAAAAAACCACTAATACGAAAAAATGTAACACTAAAAGTTTCGTATACATCACTGTCATTGGTCATTATATGGTCCATGTAGTGGTTTTTGCCATCAACGTTTGGTCAAAAGTCTCATTTTGCCATTATTTTAAAAACTAGTTTTTTTTTACCATCAATGTTATCTCTTTGGACCATTTTTGCCACCCACGTTCACTTTTTGGACCTTATTTAACATTAGGTCGTTAACAGAGGGAATATTCTTGGAATATTCCGTAACAGACTATTTGTTTATAATCAATTTGACCTCAAACTTTCAAAATTGGAAAAACAAAACCTAAATTTGTAAAAGTTACAATCCTACCCCCTCTTCCGGCGATGCCCTTCTCTCCTCCACCTTCCTCCCGCCTTCGCCGATCTATATGAGCTCGCTTTCACCGATTCCGATCTGCCCGGAGATTATATCCATAACATTTGCCTCAATTTCGTCGCCGATCACTTCAAATCAGAGAAAACCCAGATCAAGACGCTGAAAATCCCGACAGCCACCGTGCTCTACCAGGGCAGAGTGAGATTCCGGCGATCGACCCAGAGCTCAAACATCTTCGACATCCAATTCCAAGACGGGATTCTCGAAATCCCTTCCCTAGTGATTGCCGATTGGAGCGAGCTCTTCTTCCGAAACATGCTTGGTTCATCCGTCACCTGGTGAATTCTGGGAAAGATGCAGGTCTGTTGATTGAGGAAGGGATTTTGGACAACTAGTTGAAGAACAATGGCAAGCTATCGGTGCTGTTCAACGATCTTTCATCTAGCACGTTGATCGATCTCAACAGTTTCTACTTCGCTGGAATCGTGGAAGATCTGAATGGTTATTGTGCCATTATCTTTTAAGGCTGAGATGGATGAAAATCAAAAGTGATTTAGAATGTGGGTGAATTTGTAGTTTTTAAGAATATTTAGGGCTTAGTATGAAGTTTTTTTAACGGAGAGTGGCAAACGGGGACCTGAAACAATGACGTTGATGGCAAAAAGACCAGTTTTTAAAATAATGGTAAAATGAGACTTTTGGCCAAACGTTAGTGGCAAAAAGAGACCTTTTCCCCCATGTAGTGCATTATTGTATATGATTAAGAACCCAAAATACGTCGTTGGCTCACTTCAGGACCTATTATACGGTCCGTTGCAATAACGCTTTTTAGTTTTTGTAACGTTTTTCTTTTGTTCAAACGATTTTTCTTGGCTATTCATACGATTTTTAGAATCGACTTATCTTAAAACGATATTGTTTTAAGTTGGAAAACTAAAAAAAGAAGAAGAAAAAAACAAGTCCAGCTGATTAGAATGACCAACCAGTTAGTGGTTGTTAAAATAGTTTCAAATTGAAACGTTAGTGATAAATTAATTGGGTAAGGTATACTCATGGTCCTATAATTTTAATTTATGTGCTATCGTAGTCATGTTTTAAGTTTTTGTAAGATTAGAGTCCCATTTTAAGTTTTTTTTTCATTCGTGGTTCTTTTCCGTTAAACGCCAGTTAAGTTTAACGGATCTCCGCGAAAAATGATAATTTTATCTACTGAAATTTATTTGAAAAATCTATTTGCACCCTAAGTTTTAAACTTGACAATTTAATCACCCCAAACAATTATAAATTTAACAATAGAACCCAAAATTTTTCAAACCGCACCTAAAACCATCACACCCACCGCACCACCCCGACCACAACCGGAAAATCCGAAACGAAGAAAATACTTCATTTGAGCGTAGATCGGGGCCTTGGGCTTCAGATCGAGGCCGGTGAATCGCGGCCCCGGGCCAGAGAATCGTGGCGCCTTACTTTCCTTTTCATTTGTGGTACAGAAAGCAAATTTCTGATCTTATGTAGTTCTGGCAGTGCAACTTCAATACTTTTTCTCTCTCTTGGTGAACTTGCAGAACATAAAACTCCAACTTGGAGGATTGAAGGCAAGCATTCCATCATGGTCACAGAGTCTATTGAATCAATTTCACTGTTGCATCTGAGCCGAAGATCAATGATCTCCATCAAGTGAGAAGGCAGGGCCATCTTCACAAAATCATGCAGGGTGAAGTTTTCTGCAAACATACTATCTGTGGGACTTTTGCCTGTAAATAATTCCAACACTAGAATGCCATAGCTGTAAACATCACCATGTGTAGACACCACTCCCCCCATACCATATTCTGCAGTTCAGATAAGATGCATGAACACTAAATGTCGAAAATGTGGATGTCTTATGGTTGTAACTAAAGAATGTTGTAGGGGAGACAAGTTTAAACTGAGTCATATATTTCAATAAGATGTAGTTAGAGATTTACCTGGAGGTATATATCCCACTGTCCCTCGAACCTCCATTGAGCTACTACTTTCTTGATTTAATTGGTCTGTCGAAGCTGAGAGGAACTTTGTTAGGCCAAAATCAGTTATATAAGCTGTGAGATCTCCATCAAGAAGAATGTTACTGGGTTTTAGATCACAATGGACAATTGGTTTATCATGTTCACAGTGTAAATACTGTAAGGCTGATGCCACATCAATGGCTATGTTTAGTCTCTGACAAAAATTCAAGTTTCTTGGATCCGGTTGCTCTGTTGATCTAGGATGCAACCAACTCTCCAAGCTCCCATTAGACTTGTACTCAAAGATCAAAGCTTTGAAGTCATTACCTTGAAGATCGATGCTTGAGCAGGAAGTGATGATCTTTATAAGATTCCGATGCCTTGTATTCCTTAATGCTTCACACTCAGCTACGAATATCTTGTTGGCTCCTCGTTGTTGAAGATTAAATACTTTCATAGCCACTACTTGGTCATTATTACCAAGAGTTCCTCTATACACAGAGCCATATCTTCCTTTGCCGAGAAGATTAGTAGAGGAGAAGCCATCCGTTGCACGTAATAATTCAGTATATGTAAGTCTCAGATGGTTAGTTTCTAATGATGAGGCTGAAGAGAGTGTCTTGGATGATCTCAACCTGAAGCAAATGAGGCAGACGTTGGCAGAAAGCAAAATGATGAAAGAACCAATGCTGATCCCAATTATCAGTTTGTGAGAGAAATGTTTGGCTCCATTGCTAGGACATTGCTTCAATTTTAGTACTTTTATTCCTCCACATAGCTGACTGTTTCCAAGTACTGAGAATGCACTCATGTTCATGAAAACTCCTCCTGTTGGAACTTCACCATCAAATTGGTTAAAGGAAAGGTTGAGATTTCTCAGAGCTAATTCCCCTAAGAACTCCGGAATCTGCCCTGATAAGTTATTCCGAGAAAGATCCAGCACTCTGATTCCTCTTAAGACTCTCAAAGAAGATGGGATGGTCCCTTGAAACAGGTTTCCACTCATGTTAAGAATTTCCAAGAGTTGGCAAGATTGAAGGGCTTCTGGTATCATCCCAAATAGCTTGTTTTCTGAAACATCCAACCAGTTGAGGTTTCTCAGGTTGCCCACCTCTGAAGGCAACGGTCCTGTGAAATTGTTTGATTGCAGGAAAAGGCCTATCGAGAATGAAGATAGTCCAACAAGTTCCTTGGGTATTTCACCGCTTAGCTGGTTATTTGAAAAGTCTGCTCCTTCCAAATGTCTGCAGTTGCCAAATGAAACAGGTATGTTCCCTTCTAACAAATTATATGCCAGATTCAGTCTATATAGTCCAGTAATATTACCAAAAAAGGATGATGGGATCTTTCCTGAGAGAGTGTTTTGCTGAAGTTCAATCTCTTGCAGCTCATAAAGTTCCCCTATAGAATCAGGAATCTCACCAGTCAGTCTGTTAGTAGAAAGTGCAAGAGTAGTCAAGTCTCTAAGGTTGACTATCCCAGAAGGTATGTTCCCGGTTATGTGGTTCATCTGTAGCCTTAACACGTTAAGCCTAGCAGATAGATTTCCCACTGATTCTGGAAGTCGTCCTTGAAGATTGTTCTGGAACAATGACACAGATCGTAGATTAGTACAATTGGTCAAATAGGTGAGAAAGCCTAGATCATCAACATCTGAATCGCCAAGTTGGTTTCCATCAAAGTTTACTGACTGCAAGTTTTGGAGGACTCCAAAACCAATTGGTACCACACCAATTAAATCATTCACAGCCATATCAATTTGCACCAGGTGTGAGCAATTAGCTAATGTGAAGGGGATTCGCCCGGTGAATCGATTTCCTCCAAGGAAAATTCCCTGGAGATCAGGAAGAGCTAAGCCTAAGTGAGGTGGTACCTGACCTTGCAACCTGTTCCTAGATATGGAGAAGTAAGTTACAGATGAGAGGTTGAAAAGCTGTTGAGGAACCGTACCGGTCAAGTTATTGCCTCCTAGCTGAAAGAACTGCACGTTGGACAATCCAAGTTCCCTCCAAGTTGTTATTCAGGAATGAGAGAGAAGTAAGCAAGGTAAGGTTCCCAATCCAAGGTGGGATCTTTCCTGTGCAGTGATTGTTTGAAAGGCCAATGACGGTGAGTCTTGACAAAGAAGCAATCTCTCCAGGGATTTCACCATGTAGGTCATTTCCAGATAGTCCAAGAATCTCAAGGTTAGGACATTGACTCAAGTTCCTGGGGATTTCACCAATGAATGAGTTGTTGGTGAGCAGAAGACGTTGCAGGCGATGCAGTTGGTTGATCTGTTGCGGTATTGGCCCACGGATGCTGTTTCTAGTGAGATCAATGAGGCGAAGGAAAGTAAGATTACCAATGTAAGGAGATAGCTTGCCATTCAAGTTAAGTGAAGAAAGATTGAGAGCAACCACTCTGCGGTGTCTACCACCGCATGTTACCCCTTCCCAGTTGCAGAAGTGGATAGAAGCGTTCCACGACCTGAACACCGAGACGGATTCAAGGTCCGTTGATATCTGGCTCTGGAAGGCAAGCAGTGAGTCTCTCTCAGTCTCATTCAGCAGACCATGAGTACGATGAAAAAAGAAGACACTGAGAGTGCAAAAGAGTGAAAACCTCAACATTCCTGATCCTACTGTTTATTGTTCAATCACTATGCTGCTGCTGCTGGCTCTTCTCTACTTTATGATTGAACGGTCAACTAGAAGAAGGCAACCAAATAACAACGTTACTTGTGGAGAAGACCTTGTGGTGGACTTGGAATGTCAGAATCAAAGCCAGCCAGCCAGGTTTGAAAACTTCCACATGATGTATCGTGGTCATAACCAATGTATTTATTTATTACAAAGGTGAGTTATTTATCACCGGTGACCCCTTTAGTTATTACCTTATAGATGAGTCGTTTGAGCAAGTGGATGAAAAATCACCCGGGTGATGATTAACGGGGTTGTTTTTATTATACGTAAAAAAAACAACCAACCATTGCAGCAACGTAAAGTCATAAAATTAAATTTGGCTCTAAAGAAATGATAAATTTTATAAAATTTAGGACCAGCCAATTCACATAAAAATTAAATTATAGAAGTAAACTGAAAATTTTAAATAGGAGAAAAAGGTAATTTTACCATTGATGTTTAGGATAGTATCTTTTTAGAACTGATTTTTTTATCCTCAGGGTAAAATAATTTCTATCAACGTTTGGGAAAATTGTAAATTTGTCATTGAACTTAAGTGACTTGACAACTTCCGTTAAGTTTAGAATTCTTACACGAGTAAATTCCGTTTGTAGTCCATAAAAAATAATTCATGTTCTATTTAGTCTATTTTAAAATTTTGTCTCGTTATGGTCATATCCAAAGGTACTATGTCTTGTTTCGGTCATTTCCGTCTAGTTAGACTATTAGTTCTAATAGATTTGTGTGAATTTATCCTTTTACGTTTATGAAAAATTTTACTTCAACTCTTAACTTATATTTTTCTAAAATTTTAACCCCAAAGTTTAACTCATCAATAAAGTCACCATCTACCTTTCATATGAAGAAAAATCACCTTCTATTCCATAATAATTGTTGTGTTTGACTAAACACATAGATTAAAATGAGTAATTGAAAGTGTATGTTGTAATAATTATACCCCTACTTAAAAAGAAAGAGAGAGAGAGATTGATGAGACCCAACTTTAAGATTGATGAGACCTAACTTTAAGATGAGCTGGGAGAAAATTTAAGTCTTGTTGGTCTCTACTTTTAAAAATTAGGATAAAATTGTAAATTAGTAGTAGAAAGTTTTCTTATATAGAAAGATCACAATAATATGTGAAAACCCCAAATACAAATAGTAAAATTGTAAATTAGTAGTAGAAAGTTTTCTTATATAGAAAGATCACTATAATATGTGAAAACCCCAAATACAAATAGTTGCAATTTTTATAGAATAAGAGGAGTATTTTTTATTTATTTTAAAACTTTCTCATTGTAAAACTTTAAGTCAAATATGGATTGAAATTAAACACAACTATTAAAAA
Organism: Stellera chamaejasme; assembly: GCA_024586325.1. Taxonomy (NCBI): domain Eukaryota; kingdom Viridiplantae; phylum Streptophyta; class Magnoliopsida; order Malvales; family Thymelaeaceae; genus Stellera; species Stellera chamaejasme. The sequence continues at coordinate 855,404 of CM044982.1, read as the reverse complement.
TGGAAGGGATAAGGAAACGAAAGGTATAAAATAAAAAGGGGAAAAATTAAAATGCTTTAGAAAAAAAAGAAGAAGAAAAAGAAAAAGAAAAAGAAAAAGAAATGGGTTGGCCCAAAAAATGCAAGAGTCAAGACTACTGGGCTAACCGAGAATAAAATCATAAAAATTGAGCTCAGAATTAGAAGTATTTGTAATACCCTGATATGTTATGTTATCATCTTTTTCTATGTCCCCAGGACAGAGATGAGACATGGAAAAAAAGGGGCGTTTGTGAAGCATGAAAGTTTTTTTTTTATAGAGTGAAGCATGAAGGTATGCTACTTATATCTCAACAAAATCAATACATTTAAGTGGACACAAAAATTAAGAACATATTGTTGATTCAAGAGTAATGTAGTAAAGTGATTACATAAGATAAAATAAATTTTTTAATGGTAAAGGAAACTAGAGTAATAAGATAAATTTCGTGCGAAAAACTTTTCTAAAATGAAAACGTAATTACGAAGGTAAATCCCCTCATTTTTCATTTTTCTTTTAAAAAACATATCACTTTTACTAGAACGAGTAAAAAGAAAACATATTAGCTTAGTTGAGAAGGAAGAGTATTTTTTTTTAGGCAATACAATTATAGTGTAAAAAAAAACTGGTTCTAAGGTCACTTTGATCCCCTGTTTTCCAGATATCTTCACTTGAGCTTCTGAATCTCATTTCCTTAAAAGAAGTACTACTAGTATTTTTACTAATTTTTCCTTAAATTCTTCTGCAACACCAAGTTTCTTTCTTCCCTTCACATAAATAATTGACTTAATCTCATTCCACTAAGAAGCAAAAAGGAGAAGACACATAATTAACCACCAAGTATAGACTATATCCGTATTAAATGCTGATTGTTTTTGGACAAAAGGAGTATATATTTATAATCAGGACACCGTTTTCAGGACAGTGGGCTTTGATGTGCGCGGGTTATTTCAGATTTAGAGAAACTTCAGTAAGCGCAGACAGAAAGACGCAACTCTGAAAGTCTGAGATGTAGTAGTAGTGTGGGCTAAACTTGTGGGTGGGTTCTGTTGTGACTTGTGAGAGATATTTAGGGGAAAAACCGACTTCTTCTAGGTTGCCTTGCCACTCCAAGGAACTAATCGTTTACAATAGCAACTCTTAAATTAGTACTCGTATAAATAAGATGGTAGGAAGGATTACCACCAACTTATCGTAATTTATTTTCTGGTGATTGGGTCGTCCCCAAATTGACTGTTTACTCAGCTGGAAGTACCGAAGCACGTCGTTTGACTCGCTGCTTGTAGTTGTAGCTAACAGTCAAGCGTAAGTGTTTTGGCAGCCACCTCCACGAATTGTATGTATGTAATGTACCCAGGGTGAAGATTTTCCTGAGAAAGATTCTGTCTTTTCGCTCCATCTCTGTTAAGTTTTCTGTTTTTTCTTGCAATGTCTTACCGAAGTTAAGCTGGATGTTTCAGTGTCATTCTTCAATCTTCTCTACCTGTATGTAACATGAGATGGTTCTTCTGTTAGGATTCACACGTGGTAAGTTGACTTAGACTTCCTTCTTCTGCTGCTCATGGGCTTCTCATTTCCCTGCCACTCACGTAAAAATTAGTTCTTTTTTCGTTTTATTTTTTCCTCTCTGATTGATCTTCTCTTGCTTGCTTGCTTGCTTATCCAGCTGCTCTTTAGGGGTTTTCTCTGTCACTACTCTGACTCCAGCAAGTGGGTTTCTGTACATATGTTTAAAGTTGAACAGACTAAAATCTGAAAGTTGCAGAGGGCAATGGGGGGTGGTGGGAGGAGAAAGAAGCAAAATTTCAGCCGAATTCATGCCTTCTCTTGCGGGAGAGCTTCATTCAGTGGGGAGCACTCCCAGATTGGCGGTCCTGGCTTCTCAAGGGTGGTCTATTGCAATGATCCTGACCATTTTGAGGCCACTGCACCAAACTACTACTGTGACAACTATGTGAAAACTTCCAAGTACACTTTGGCCACGTTTTTGCCTAGATCATTGTTTGAGCAGTTCAGGAGGGTTGCCAACATTTATTTCCTCGTTTGTGCCTTGCTCTCATTCACGCCCCTCTCCCCTTACTCGGCTTTCAGCAATGTCCTTCCTTTGGTTGTTGTGATTGGAGCTACTATGGCGAAGGAGGGTCTTGAAGATTGGAGGCGAACTAAACAGGTTCTCCCTCTAACGATCCATTCGACTAATGATCTGTAATGCCAATTTACTCAGCTTGATTTTCCATATGGTGATGTTTGAATGCTCTAATCTTGCAAATATCTGAGGTACTCAACTTATGCTGAAATGAATGCATAAACTGATAACTGATGCTGGAGGAGATAAATGATTATAGAATTTTGGTGGATTAGATCACAGCAATAGACAACTGATTATGGACTTGCATTTCCTTCTGAAAACAAAACTGTTGATGTGGTCAAACTCATTTATGATGTTTCAGGACATTGAGGTGAATAACAGAAAAGTTAAAATGCATCAAGGTGATGGTGTTTTTGATCTGACTAAGTGGAAGGATTTAAAAGTTGGAGATATAGTAAAGGTGGAAAAAGATGAGTTCTTTCCTGCTGATCTCATTTTACTTTCATCCAGTTATAGTGACTCTATCTGCTATGTTGAAACCACAAACCTAGATGGAGAAACCAACCTGAAAGTAAAACAAGCGCTGGATGCAACATCAAGTGTGAATGAGGATTCTGACTTCCGAAATTTCAGAGCTGTAATCAGATGTGAAGACCCAAATGCTAACTTGTACTCATTTGTTGGAAGTTTAGAGCTCGGGGAAGAGCAGTATCCCCTCTCTCCCCAGCAGCTTCTGCTACGGGACTCCAAACTACGAAATACGGATTTCGCTTTTGGAGCAGTTATTTTTACAGGTCATGACACAAAGGTTATTCAAAACTCAACAGCACCTCCTTCAAAGAGAAGCAAGGTTGAGAAAAGGATGGATAAGATTGTGTATTTCCTCTTTTCGATGTTGGTCCTAATGTCGGTCATTGGGTCAACCTTTTTCGGGATTGCAACCAGGGAGGACATAGAAAATGGAAGGATGACTAGATGGTACATTAGACCAGATAATACCACTATCTACTATGATCCTAAAGAGGCAGCTGTAGCAGCTATTCTTCAGTTCTTAACAGCGCTTATGCTTTACTCATATCTCATTCCAATTAGCTTATATGTGTCAATTGAGATGGTCAAAGTCCTGCAGAGCCTTTTCATCAATCATGATCAGTGCATGTACTATGAGGAAGCAGACAGACCGGCACATGCCCGCACCTCAAATTTAAACGAGGAGCTAGGCCAAGTTGGAACTATACTTTCTGATAAAACAGGAACTTTGACTTGCAACTCTATGGAGTTCATCAAGTGTTCCATAGCCGGGACATCTTATGGCCATGGTGTTACTGATGTTGAGAGGGCTCTGTCCCATAAAAAGAGTTCACCGTTTCCTCAAGATGTTTTAGAAGAAGAAACAAAGGAAGATGAGACAAAATACAACAAGGCAGCTATAAAAGGATTTAATTTTGTTGATAAGAGAATCATGAACGGAAACTGGATCCATGAACCTCAGGCAGGTGTGATTCAGAAATTCTTCCGATTATTAGCTATTTGTCACACAGCGATACCTGAAGTGGATGAAGAGACTGGAGAGATATCATATGAAGCTGAATCACCAGATGAGGCGGCTTTTGTGATTGGAGCTAGAGAACTTGGATTTGAATTCTTTGAAAGGACACAAACAAGTATTTCACTGCGTGAGGAGGATCCCATTTCTCAACAAAATTTGGAAAGGTGTCTTATGCTTTCTGATAATCCATTAAGAGTTATGAGTACTACTTACTGTATTCTCAAGAGTGCAAGTCCATTGTCTTTTTCAGAACATACAAACTGTTGAATATACTAGAGTTCAGTAGCTCAAGAAAGCGGATGTCCGTTGTGGTTCAAAATGAAGAAGGGAAGCTCCTGCTGCTGTGTAAAGGTGCTGACAGGTTTGTATATGAAACTATGTATCAGAGTTTTAACATTTTAAGCCAACTAGCCAAGCTGAGTAGCGTAGAATTGTTCCAGCCTTCCCACTTCTGCTTCTTCCAATCAATGCAATTTCACATTGTCATGCGAGACTAAGTTCAACTTACTTTTCTGCATAATCAGTGTCATATTTGAAAGACTTGCTAAGAATGGTCAAGAGTTTGCAGAGCAGGCCAGGAGGCACATTGATGAATATGCTGATGCTGGTCTAAGGACTTTGGTGCTTGCATATCGCGAACTAGCTGAGGAAGAATATACTGAGTTCAATGAAGAGTTCACACGTGCCAAGAACTCACTGAGCACAGATCGCGAGCAGTTGATTGAGGATGCCGCAGAGAAAATTGAAAAGGACTTGATTCTTCTGGGAGCTACAGCTGTTGAAGACAAACTTCAAAATGGGGTGGGTCTATAATGCATGAATTAGGCAGTAATCCTTCTTAGAGAAGATCAAATTTTCCGTTCTTAATATAGTAACCAAGTAAGGTACATGGAGCTTAAGCAAGTTGAAATAAGTATTCATTTTTCATGATTATGCTAAAATTTACAGCATGCCGCCACTTCAAAATAGCGAGTTTGAAGTTGTGCCTTCTTTTTGGCTTTCTTTCCTTTGCATTTTTTTTATATTTAGTTTTCCTTCTCCTACAACAGGTTCCTGAGTGCATCGACAAGCTTGCACAAGCTGGAATTAAAATATGGGTGTTGACTGGAGACAAGATGGAGACAGCTATAAATATAGGGCGAGACTAATAAAAACTGGATGCCATGTGTAGTTTCAAACTCTTCTATATACCTTATTGTTGTGTTTGTGTTTTGCAGGTTTGCCTGTAGTTTGCTTAGACAAGGAATGAAGCAGATAATAGTTAACTCTGAGACGCAAGAAATCAGGTTGATGGAGAAATTGGGGGACAAAGCTGCCGCTGCTAGTGTATGTTTTAATTGTTGTTATTTTTTTTTAATTCAAAATCCTCATTCAAATTTTCATGAACAGCAGGGTGCTTTTAGAAATGATAAAACATTGAAAAACAAAAGAGAGAGATGAATATAGTAAAAAAAAACCATCACATTGGTGTCATAGAAATCTCATATTTATACTTGTTTCCTCCTAGAGTATCATTTTGTGTTTCGTTTGAATCAAAGCTACGAAGTTGAAATCCATATGTAAGTTCATTCACACAACCTCCATATGTAAGTTCATTCACACAACCTCTGGGGAGCCAACATCTTGAACTTCTGATGTATTTATTTTCTTTTTAATAAATAGGATTTATCCGCTTTTTACAGGCCTGACTGAACTGCTTGATTATTTAGGCATCTAAGGCAACTGTTGTCCGTCAGATATCTGAAGGAAAGGCATTACTTACAGCTTCAAGTGATAGTTCAGAAGCTTTAGCTCTAATAATCGATGGAAAGTCACTTGGTTATGCGCTAGAAGATGATGTTAAGGATATGTTTCTTGAACTTGCTCTTGGATGTGCATCTGTTATCTGCTGTCGCTCTTCCCCCATACAGAAAGCATTAGTAAGTTGCATCGTGGAGTTCTTTTACCTTTCTTTAATGACAAGAAAACTCAAAATTTCAATGAAATGCAGGTCACAAGATTGGTTAAAACCAGAACAGGTAATGCAACTCTAGCAATTGGTGATGGAGCTAACGATGTTGGTATGCTTCAAGAAGCCGATATTGGGGTTGGTATTAGTGGAACCGAGGGAATGCAGGTACGTCAAACATGTTGTTTGGTATTTTTTACGCAGATCCTCTTGATTGGCACTTGGTGGTTTACATTCTTATTCGCTCACCAAATTCAATGCAATTTCAGGCAGTCATGTCCAGTGACATCGCCATTGCACAGTTCCGATATTTGGAGCGCTTGCTTCTTGTACATGGACATTGGTGTTATAGGAGAATATCTTCAATGGTTAATATCTACAATCACAACAGTCCAGTTAAATTTTCGGTACATGTCCATTGATTTAGAAGCACCATTTTCTTATGTTTTAATTTTTTTCGGCAGATATGTTATTTCTTGTACAAGAATATCGCATTCGGTGTCACTCTCTTCTTCTTTGAAGCTTATGCATCATTCTCAGGCCAAGCTGTGTACAATGACTGGTTCCTTTCGCTGTACAATGTCTTCTTCACGTCACTTCCTGTCATCGCTCTTGGTGTCTTTGACCAGGATGTGTCTGCTCGCTTTTGCCTTAAGGTTCATCTCACATTAACCTCTCCTTGTCCAATAGACTTGTTCATATTTTGCAACAATGTCTGCTTTTTTGTTACAGTTTCCGCAGTTACACCAAGAAGGTGTACAGAACAGACTATTTAGCTGGTCTAGAATCTTGGGGTGGATTCTCAATGGTGCAGTCAGTGCTACGATCATCTTCTTCTTCTGCACCGGAGCAATGCAGCAGCAAGCCTTTCGAAAAGGTGGTGAAGTTGTCGGCCTGGAAATCCTCGGTGCAACCATGTACACATGTGTCGTGTGGGTGGTGAACTGCCAAATGGCCCTATCCATCAACTACTTCACATACATTCAGCATCTCCTCATCTGGGATGGTATCATATTCTGGTACATATTCCTCCTTGCATATGGTGCTATGGATCCCTACATTTCCACAACCGCCTACATGGTGTTCTCTGAAGCCTGCGCTCCGGCTCCGGCTTTCTGGCTCCTCACTCTACTGGTGCTCATTGCGTCACTTATCCCATACTTTGTGTACTCGGCCGTGCAGATGAGGTTTTTCCCGTTGTATCATCAGATGATTCAATGGATAAGAGCTGATAGGCAGTTGGATGACCTCGAACACTGTCATCTGGTGCAGCAGAAATCGCCGCGCCACATGACTGTTGGGTTCACAGCGCGTTTTGAAGAAAATTTCAACATTAATCCAAGTAGGATAGTTAGCTGAACTGAGCATTTCCTATTAGTTGCTCCAGTAGTCTGTGTATGTGTACAGTTTCAGTGCAGAGAAGGTCTAGTGCCAACTTGAAATTCTGTTGAGAACAATACCTTGCACGCCTGCAGCTCGGAACATCTCTAAAGTATCACAGATCATCATGTGCTGTGAATTTGATGAGGAGAATAAAGTTAATTCAATTTTATATTCAGTTTTGTTTCTCTTGTAGTAAAGCCCGATTTTGTAACTGAACATCCATTGTTCCTAGTGTTTATGATGAAACAGGATTCACAGATTATTCTTTGGAGTTAACATGTACTATACCTCCGTCCCTGAAAGATTATACACTTTGAATTTGCTGTTTCAAGATTCAATGTTTGACTCAAATTTTAACAAAGATAGCAAGTTTTAAAAAATTCAGAAAAAATATATTTAGAAAGTTTATACTTCAAATTATGACATGCATATAAATTATTAACTTTAAAGTCTTAAAATTCATGAAAAAAAAATCATAGATTAAATACTGTAAAACAGTAAAAACAAAGTGTACAATTATTCAGGGACGGAGGGAGTATGATTATTATCTGAACAATTTATTAATGAACAGCTAATATACCTGAAAAATTAATAGACGTATTTTTCAGCTGTAATTCCATGTTTTTTTCGATGCATATAAATAAACTGTTTTTTGAAAATGTTTCAACAAATTACTAATTCAAACCCATTCATAATTCATGTAGATTTGAGAAAAGAATGCAGTGATTTTATTTCTTATTACTAGGGAAACCAAGAGGAAGACACGGAGTTGGCCATAACAGAAGCAAACTCGTGAAAACTGATAACGCCGTCACCGTTAGCATCCGCCTCCTTAATCATCTCCGTCAGCTCCTTGTACGTCAACGGCTTCCCCATCTTGGCCATCGACCCCGCCAGCTCCGCAGCCGTGATGTACCCGTTCGGGTCCCTGTCGAACAGCCGGAACACCTCCATCAGCTGCTCCCGGTTCATCAGCACCTCCTCGTCCAGCTCCGGCGAAATGGCGTTCGCCAGCTCCTCGAACTCCACGGTGCCATTGCCGTTAGCGTGAAGGCGGGCTAAGAGAGGGACCGCAGTTTGTCGCCGGACGGTGACAGTCCCAGTGACCGCAGCAGCGCCGTCAGCTCTAGGAGGGTCAGGCTGCCATCGCCGTCCATTTCGAACCTTGTGAATATCTCCCCCAATTGTTTCATTTGGTATACGCTTGATTTCATCAATACACACACACATATATCATACTCCCTATAAAAGTTTGATCAAGTGAATTAACGCGCGTTATGGAGAAAAATCATGTGATCAATTATGGTGGTGGTGCAAAGAGGGAACGATTGTAAGGAAGATGAAGCTTTCTAATTAATTTGTTTAAGGTGGTGAATGTGTTTGTGAAGCTTATTCATCAACACACACACACAGATTTTAGGAATTGAAATGTAGTTCCTCCGAAGTGTATTTATTGATTAGTAGCGTTTGCTTGCTTGGTACCTGAATTGGGTGGTAGGTTTGAGAGTATTGTATTGTCTCTCTCTGCTGTCCACGAGAGTTATTCTCTTTCTGCGCCAGCCAAATAATGAATTGAACAGATGTAGCATTCGGAAGGAGTATATTTTTGTAGTTGACTTGAGACTCAAGTAAATAGTAGTAATATTCAATGTTTGTGAACTGAGGGAACAACATGCTAACTTACACTACAAGTTGGTAACTGATAATGAAGTACCAATGGACCAAACTCAAACTCTGTTTGGGTCTGTCACTAATACAATTCAGATGTACAATTCTGATCGGATACAAGAACTCTTGTACAATTCTATCATTAGTAACAAGAACATGTATGCATATACAGCCTAACCTGGCCCTATCTACTTTGTGCAGTCTCACGTTTATGATTGAGCTTGCTGAGTATCGCTACCACGTCTCTCATTGATGGCCTTGCATCAGGTGAAGTTCTGGTGCACTGCTGTCCCAGTTCCAGCAGTGTAATGGCCTTCAATTGGAGATCACCATCCCAACCACTGATGATTTCTTCATCAAAGGCACATATGGCCTGGCTATTGTGCTCCAACCGCCTTCTACTCCACGCCACAAGATCTTCCCCTTCCTCGAAGCTTGGGTCTACAGCCAACTTTCTGCACACAATTTCTAGCAGAATCACCCCATAGCTGTACACATCGCATTTATCTGTCAACCGACTCGAGTATGCATTCTCTGAGATGACAAAACAAAAAGGTGAGTTAGTAGTATATCTTAAGGTTGAAGGAAAGTTGAGGTGATCAAAGAGAAGAAGAGAACCAAACCTGGAGCCATGTATCCCAATGTGCCAACAATGACAGACCCTGTGGAGTTCAAATCTGGACTTGAGACCAGTTTCGCCATTCCAAAGTCAGCAATCTTTGGTTCAAACTCCGAGTCCAGCAAAATGTTGTGCGACTTTATATCTCTATGGATGATCTGAGGAATGCAGTCATGGTGGAGGTATGATAGTCCGTTAGCTATGCCGAAAGCAATGCGGAACCTGGTGTCCCAGTCTAGAGCTAGACGGGGTTCACCCTGATGAAGCACATCGAACAATGAGCCTCCGCGCATGAACTCTGTCACAATAAACCCATATCCATCTTTGATGCAATACCCTTCCATTTTTAAAATGTTTCGATGCCTAATAAATCTCAGTGCTCTCATTTCAAGGCTGAAGTTTGATTCAGATACATTAAACTTCTTCACAGCCCAGAGTTTACGCGAGAGAGAGGATTCTGCACGGTAAACGGTCCCATGTCTGCCTCTTCCAATCACATACTTCCCACTGGACTCTCCTGAAGCAAAAACAATATCTTCCATGTTCAGATCCTGTGGCAAATCTCCTGTATATGATTGTTCATGAACAAGAGATTCATCAGTAGAATGCTTCTTCCGGAAGCCTCGAATGAATAATATATAAACCAGAGCAGAAAGCAATGCTACGGAGAAAAGGACACCACTGATTATGCCAGCTAACATAAGCTTATTGTTATGTCGTTCCTGGCGCACCACACAGTTACTCTGTAGGCAAAGTTGTGCATTTCCTAGGAAAGACCCAGGATAAGAAGCTGCAATCTCAATCCAGTTAGATGGAAGCTTCCCGGAGAGATGATTGAAAGATATATTAACAAAGGAAATAGCACGCATATTATCCAGCTGTGTTGGTATTTCCCCTGACAAGTTGTTGCTCGAGATATCAAGCCTCTCTAGATTGACTAAATTTCCAAGGCATTGAGGAATATTGCCTGATAGCATGTTGTTACTTAGATTGAGAGCGTATCTCAGCTGTCTAAGGTTGCTTAAATTGCAAGGGATTGAACCTTCAAGCATGTTTGCTCCAAGCGCCAAATCAGATAGCTTTTGGTCAAATGTGAAGGAATCTGGAACAGGCCCAGTGAGTCTATTCTCCTGAAGTAGAAGGCTTTCCAACTGAGGTAGTGAAGCTACTTCTGAAGGTATTCTTCCTGTAATAAAATTCCGGCTGAGGTCCAGTTCAATCATCTCTTTGCACTTACCCAGCTCAGAGGGGACACTTCCTGTAATGTTGTTGGAAGAGACTCTTAATCTCCGCAGGCTGGTAAGCATACCTAGTTCAGGCGGTATAGACCCTGAGAACCTGTTTGCTGATATATCGAGCAATGAGAGATTGCTCCAATGACCGAATATTGAAGGTATGCTTCCTTCAAAAAGGTTTCCTCGGACATCCATGTACGAGATTGCTAAGTTCCTCTCCAAAGTAGCCGGTATGGTTCCTTGCAATAAATTGTGGCTAAGAATCACTCTGTTGAGAGTAGGACATTTGGCAATTTCAATCGGAAAACTACCACTGAACCGATTCCTTTCGAGGATCAACCTTATAAGCTGGTTGCCAGAACATATGCTAGAGGGAATGGTTCCATTTAGGTTGTTCCAACCTAGATCCACCACTTTCAGAGCAGGAGAGTTTTTTCCAAGCTCTGGTGGCATTTCTCCAATGAGAGCATTTTGACGCAGTGACAGAAATTCTAATTTCTCCAAGTGAGCAATCTCAGGTGGGATCATGCCAATCAAGCTATTGTTATACAATGCTAACTCAACCAAGTTTCTCAGTTCACCTATTTCACTTGGAACATGACCTGTTAAACGATTCTCGAACAGGTAAAGGATCCGAAGGCTTCCAAGATTCCGGAGTTCACCAGGGATGGTTCCACCAATGGAGTTAGAGTAAAGACCAAGTTCCTCAAGGGAAGTGCAGTTTCCAAGCTCGGATGGCAATGACCCATCAAGCATGTTCCCATAGAGGTTGAATGTCATCAAGCTTGTAAGGTTTCCAACTGATCTTGGAACTGAACCAACAAGATGATTTTGAGAAAGATCAACATGTACAAGCTGACTACACTGACCTATTCTGTCAGATATCGATCCACTGAGACCATTGTTAGTAAGAATAAGTTCTCTTAATGCTGGCAGGTTCCACAGGCTATCTGGGATATCCCCTTGAAAACCATTTTGATGAAGATCCAGCACTTCAACCCTCGCCATGCCCTCGAAAATGCCAGGTGAAATAACGCCTTGAAACCTGTTAGAAGAAGCTATAAATTCTGTAAGGTTCCTGCAGTTCCTTAAGCTATTGGGCAAAGTCCCAGAAAGTTTATTCTCATGAATCCAGAGGTGAGAAAGTGTACAGGCAATTGGGAAGCCTGGCAATACACCAGTGAGGTTGTTTGTGTTCAGATATAAAGAATTCAGCCTAGGCAGAGAAAAAATCCCACTTGGAAGCTCCCCAGTCAAATAATTATTGTAGAGGCCTAGATATTCGAGATTGGAGGAGAGAATTACCTCAGATGGGATTGAACCAGAAAAAGCATTAAAACCCAAATCAAGCTCCCTGAGCCTGCTAGAGTTGAAAATAAGCGGAGGGATTGAGCCCTCAAGCGCATTGTCATTGAGGAAAACTGAGCGGAGCTGGGCACAATCTCCAAGCAGGTCAGGGATATGCCCAGAAAAATTGTTGCCACTAAGATCAAGAGACACCAATCTGCGATGGAGGCAGAGGGAGGGAAGAGAGTTGTTGAGGGAGCCGGAGAGGCCAAACGCAGAAAAGTTGAGAGCTTTGACATCAAGATTGGAGCTTTTCGGGTAGCAAGAAACTCCAGCCCATTGGCAAAGAGAGAGAGCTGGATTGGATTCATTCCACGGCAAGAGAATCTGGGATTCTCTGGGAAGGCTGTGGAGGAATTGGAGGAGGTAAGTTGCAGAAGGAGGTGAGGAGAGAGAGATTGAAGGTGGAAAGAGACTGAGAAAGACAAGAAAAAGAGAGCTGAAAAAGCAAGGCATGATTGTGCTGTGGTGGGCTAAGGCCTAAGAGCTTGAGCTGTTACAGAAGAGATGTAAATGAAAAGAAGCCATGAGCCCTGATGATGGACTTCATGAATTCTTTTAATGGGTTTTCTCCACGTTTTCCAGGAAGGAGTAAACCAGCAATGGCACCTGTTTTTAGAAGATCCCAAGCTGCACACCAGCAATGGCACATGAAAGTTTAAGCAACCCTTAGGAAACTTTTGAAAATGGTATCTTTGTTATATATGGAATGAATCAAAAGCAATATCCATAACCACATTCCCATTCCAATGGAATAGAAGTGGATGATGGAAAGGGATGTTGTTTTCTAGATGATCATGTATTGATTCCCTTTCGATCGCCCACCCCACCCAACCCAACCCACGGCCTGGCTGGGGCAGTCCAAAATGTACAACTCAATTCAATTCTCCTCCATTAATTACATGCAAGTAGGTTTTATAAAGTCCTGTCAAGGCACAAAACCATCGCTATGGGTATCAAATAGTTCGTCCTCTCTGTTCGATTGTTATGTTTGATTGAGTCAAAATTAAAATATCAGTTGACTTTTCGATTTTATCTTTTTAATCTTAAAATAATGAATTATACAATTTAATTTTGAAGATTTTGTAGTTAATTGACAGAAGAAGAAAAAACTTCATTGAAACTTATACTCCATTGGTTTAAAATTTGAAATAGAATTTCAGGGATAATAAAATTGTAGACTTTTTTTATTAAAAGCAAACAGAATAATTATATAGAGACTTTACGAAAATATGTAAATTAAAAAAGGATTGATGGAATATAGTTTGATAGTACACACAACGTCCCATGATTCCTCTTGTAATTATATGCGCAGATTAACAAGAGTAGTAATGTGAAATTCGCGGTTTCTACTTTGCACTTAGCCTTTAGTACTTCTTGTATTTACCTATTTTCGTTACCTTGCATTAAACGATGTCTCATTCTTTGCAACCGTTTTGTGGCATATTCTTGATACCTAGTTATTGTTGGTAAACACTCCTAGTTGATCTCTACTTGGTTGGGTGCGCCTTTGGTCTCTTATATCTATTAAATTGGATGCTTGTCTCGAAAGAAAAAAAAAAAGAATGAAAAGGAAAGTAAGTTGATAAAATTGATCAAAACGCTTCCTAAAAATTTGAATAAATTAATTTAGACAATTTCTGGAAGCTTGCAATTACTTATCTAAGGTTTAGTGAAACACATATTTTCCTATTTATTTTTCGGAAACTTACAAAAACTCTTGTCTATGTTTCACGACACTTACAAGCTACAATTATTCATAAAGTCTTCATATCATGTCGTTAGTTTTACCATTAAATTCGATATATTAATGCTCTAACTGCACCTTAAATCTTTTAACCCTTACAATTTGAACTATCTATCTCTCTCATTCCATCCCACCAATATGGTTAACCTCCATGTTTTAGGGATTGGTGGAGTTGGGGATCACCTATGCTAAGTCGTCCATGATGGCTACCTCAACCACTATTACCATCACCATCACCTAAAATAATTTTCGGTCTAGGAAAGTTGTGTTTTTATCAAACTTAAAAGTTCTATATGTTCATGATCGAATAGAATAAGTAATGAGAAAAGTAATCAATTTGTTGAAAAAATTGGTTTGTTAGTTATATGTCAACTATATATTCCATAATTATGCACGGCATTTGAGTGGTGGTAAATGTATTCAAGAGGCACATTGTAGATGGTTATTTCAGCCTCCGATATCTATATCTATATATATATATATATATATATATATATATATATATATATATATATATATATATATATATATATATATATATATATATATATATATATATATATATATAACATCGACATTGTCAATTACTCATTGTATTTTATTGACATTTTCTCTACTATACCAAAAAGAAAATAGAATGCACTAATTAAAGAATCTAATGGTAAAAGTAGTACTCCCTTCATCCCAGCAAATATTCATCATAATTTTTTTTTATTGTCATAGCAAAACTCCATCGTTTCCTAAAAATGAAACTTTTCCACATCAACTTTATTTTACTGTCATTCATTCCCATTCCAAAAAGTTATTTTTGTCTTATATACCTACTTTACCTTATTACTCTCTAATTAATCACTTTTCATAATTTTTGTGAAAATTCAAATTCTCTATATCTGGAGGAGTACTCATTTTATATAGAGTATATCGGATGACTGGGTTCAGCATATTTATAATTTAATAAAGATTTTGCGGTTTAGTATTTCCAAAAGGAATAAGAATGAGAAGAAGCAGCAGGAGACATGTTTGTGGGTCAAACGATACGATGGGCGGGCTCCATGGCGGTCCCCTCCCTCCTTACCGATTTCCGGACCGTCTATTCTCCATCGCCACATCCCTTGCAGATTCTACAACGCCCGTCACAGAACCACTGATCGAAAGAAACTCACACCCAAAAGCCAAGCCTCCCTCTTTTCGCTCGGCCCGGCTCGATCGAGACCGCTGGCCAACTAAATCATGGTGGCTCAACTCGCGGTTCGAGCTCTACCCACTGCCAGGCTGTGTCTGCCCTCAACTTCACAGCCTTCATCTTCCACCCCCAAAGCTTCTCCTAAGCCCCAACTCAGATGTGCTTCTGTGTCTTTTCCCACCTCCACCGCCATATCTCTACTCACCATCCTTTCGCCGGCGTTCGAGCCCAAAGCACTCGCACTCACAAAGGAACAGATCGTCTCTTCACTGACTCAAGTAAGAACAAAAACCTCAGCAGCTTTGTTATCTATCACCAGCATTTTTATCGTGCAATTATCCCTTATGTGGTTTGGCAATGGTTCACACTGAACATTCCTTGGTTGTTTTGTTTTCTTGCTTGTGTACCCAGTCGCTTGGAATTGTCAAGACCTCAACTTTTAGTTAATGTTGCTTGGTTAGTGGTGAATTTAAGGTTTCAAAATCCTGTCTTTGCACTTCAAAACCATATGTAAATACTTTGTCACTTTATAATTTTAAATTAACACGCTTTCGGTTGAAATTATATGGTTAGTAGTAGTGAATTTTGGTTTAAAGTTTTTGTTCCCTAATTGTTTTTTTGTTTTTTTTTTGCCTCCTAGAATATAAAGAGTCAAAGCCACACTTAGACACTTTGTATACTTGGTAACTTTTGCATGAACACATGAACAGACTTGGATTGTTTCCCTTGCTTAGTACTCCTGCTAGTTTAGAAACCCTTTTGACTGACATTGCTAAGATTTTACATTTTTTGTTGAAGTTGCTGGACGAATGGTGAGTATTAAGTTTGGAGGTAATAAGGGGTTCAGGTGAAGTGATGGTTGATTAATGACTACTCTTCTGAACAGGTTGAAAAGACAATCGATCAAGTTCAAGAGACTGGATCGAGTTTTCTAGATACGACACAGAAGCTTATTGATACCATTGGAAAAACATTAAAGCCAGCAGTGGATGCCTCAGCACCTATCGTGCAGCAGGCCGGGGAGCAGGTTTTGAAAGCTGCATCTCCTGTGATATCCGAGGCTTCAAAGGTTGCCAAAGAAGCAATTCAAGGCACAGGCATTGACATGGAACCTGTTGTTACTGCTGCCAAGGTTTGTGTTGGACCATATTTCCAAACTGTTGCTTCCATTCATATTTCTACATGGAGATTGTGTTTTTGGTAAACTTACATCTAGCAATTTGGAAAATAGAGACAGTTGCTTGTCCAAATAATCAAAATCTGTTTTCTTTAAAATGCCGAAATGTTGGTCACAGACAGTTGCTGGTGCTGCTGAGCAGACCACAAAGGTAATTGAAGCCGTGAAGCCGCTAGCATCTTCAACTGTTGAAACCATATCATCAGCAGAACCAGTTACAATTGTTGCAACTGCTGGAGCTTCATTTGTTGCATACCTTCTGCTTCCACCCATTTGGTCTGCTATTTCCTATAGTCTCCGCGGCTACAAAGGTGAACTTGCTATAACTGGTTAAAAGATAGAATCTTGCTGAACATGTTAGAGATTTTTTGAATAATCAACTTAAAAAGATAACAAAGATGTTTTAATGGTACAAAATCTTAAAATGGACTCGAACAAGACAATAATTTAAGTTTAAAGACTATAAGTCCCCAGAGGAAAAAGGTAACTTTAAAAGTGTGGATCCCAATAGCAGTGATGCTACTTTTCTTGGTCTTTGTGCATGAACCTTTGTTTCAAACAAAGTGAATCGGAGGGAGTACTTTAGAGCCGGAATGAAAATTAAGAGTAATAAAGTGAATTGGTATTAAAAACTTTCTTAAAAAGGAAATATTTAGTATTATTTTTGGACTTTCTGTAAAGGAAAATATAACAGATTTTCTGGGGCGAAGGGAGTAGTATTCTCTTTACTATTTTATCTACTCTACAGGAAGTACATTGTTACACTGTCGTCTGATGCAGCCATCCTTTGCTATTCAGGTGACCTTACTCCTGCCCAAACACTTGATTTAATGTTAACAAAAAATTACATTATGATTGATATCCGGTCAGAGAAAGACAAGAACAAGGCTGGAGTGCCTCGTCTTCCTTCTGCTGCCAAGAACAAGGTGGTTGCAATTCCGTAAGTGTATGCTCTATCTTCTCAGCCTGCAAATCAACGTACTCTCTTGCTTGTCTAGAAGGAGATTACTCTAGCCATTCCTACTTTTCACTTGCTACATCTGTATTCTGTTCATAAATTGGACATACATTGTTCTAACCTGAGAGGATTTCACAGACAAGTTCAAATTAGTGATGATTGTTTTAGTGTTTCAGTTTGGAAGACTTGCCAAGCAAGTTGAGAGGCATCGTACGAAGTGCGAAGAAAGTGGAAGCAGAGATAGCAGCACTGAAAATATCGTATCTCAAGAAGATAAACAAAGGCTCCAACATCGTAATCATGGATTCGTATGTCTTCTATCTGTCTTGCGTTAGCTCACATGAAGCAAACTCATTTTTGCTTTGTCCAGTTCTGGTTTACTATCAGATCATTAAATTCTTCTGGCAATCGCTTCAGGTACTCGGATTCTGCAAAGATTGTGGCTAGAACGCTTACTAATCTTGGGTTCAAGAACTGCTGGATTGTAGCTGATGGGTTTTCTGGAGGCAGAGGATGGCTGCAAAGCCGATTAGGTACTGATTCGTACACCTTCTCCATTGCAGAAGTTCTATCCCCTTCCCGGGTTATCCCTGCAGCAGCCAGACGTTTCGGCACAACTACCACTAAGCTTCTTCCTGGCTCTGAATAGATTTATCTGTTTCCTCCTCTTCTATTTCATTGTTGTATAGAAAAATCAGGAGCACAGATTCTGATATTTTCAGATGGGATGAATTTACCACTTTTCCCCTGGAACTTTCGGTTCCTTGTGCTACAAGAATAATGATTCTGTTAGCGCCTTTACACACACAGGCCAGTAAAGAGGCAACGGAAGAGAGAAAATCTAATCTTCAATTTCAAGGTCTCGAAATGTACAATTCGAATCAAACAAGTCAGTATCTGTTCTAAAGCCTTACATTAATCCTACTGAATTGGTTCAAGTAATCTCACATCAAAGCTGCAACTTCCTCAGATTTCTGTGTTCTTGGACTGAAAGAGTAACTCCAGGGATGGGCTGCAGTTGCATCAGTGGTAAGAATCCAGCGGTGCCTCTGATTGTTTATGTAGGCACAACCGGCAATGTTAAGAGTGATGAGGATGAGCACAAGAGCTGTTACATTGAGAAGCGCCCAAAGCCTCCATTCCTTATTGAGGCTGAACAGAACTTCTCTCTTGCACGAATCGCAGTCGTAGCAGAGCTTCTCTTCCTTGTTCTCCCACTTCTCGCAGTCTGCGTCTGCAACCTTTGGCCCTGCCTTTGGTTCTTCCCAATACGTCAAGTTCTTGTATCTGAACCCGCAGTAAACTGGGGGCTTACAACAACCCGACTGCAAAGCATACAGGAGAAGAGGGATAAGTACACGTTGCTCCTCAAATTTGACATATGTTTTCATTTGATCAAAAGTATTGAAATTTTGAAACTTTTTCAAGTACCTGTACGGGAGAAAATTCCTGCCTCGTAAATTCTGAGAATTCATCGTGCGAGCCGAGGCTTTTGCAAAAATCACTCTGCCAAGCAACTTCGAAGCTGATCCCAGTGCTCACCATAGATGATATGCTTCCTCAACCAACCACCGTAATGGCCGCCGCCCAATGCAGTCACCCTCCTTGAAGCGCTGCTGCTCGTGACCACCAGCACCAAAAAGGCCATAACCACCAAGACCATCACCGCGAAGTAGAGCGCAAACCCCAATCTATTGCTGCACCAAGAAGCCACCAAGCCCAGAACCGAAACCAAAAACAGGAGGAGGCCGGCCACAAGAAGCGGCTGCCGGATGGTCCTCTGGCAAGGCGAGGCACCGTCGGAAAATCGGAAGTAGAGGGCGGTTGGAACTGCGAGGAGGGCCACGAACAGGGAGAGGGTGTTGATGGCGTAGAAGGCGATGTTGCTGATGCGTGCGCGAGCCCCCATTTTTTCTCGATCGACCGACCCTATGCGGGGGTCGATCAAGAGCTCGCTAGCTAGGAAGCTAGCCGCCTGTCACAGACGTAGGCATGCAATGCAAGCGATCAGTGGGGCGTTACTGTTGATGGGAAGGAAGTTCATTAATTAATGTGGCGGAGGCGATGACGGCGTTGTCGTCGTTCATTAGTAATATACTCCGTTGCCACTTTGGTAAATTTAGAGAGAGTTGAGCTGTCATTTGCTTGTTTAAGGAAGGAGTCGTTTGAATTATTAACGGTTTTGGGATCTTTTTGACGCGGGGGCGGCGGGTAATTAGGCCGTTTCGCGATGTTGAATGTTTCCATCTACTTAATTAATTAATTAATTAATGCAATTAAGGAAGGCTCTGTTGGAATTAAGGAGGAAAATTTGGCAAAAGTAGCTAGTATACAATTTTAAACAGGCGTAGGAGCATAAACACCAATGAAGTTAATGGTGGAGTTCATGGACGACAGCCTCCATTTTCCTGCACTTCACTAACAGGAGTGCTTCCATAATAGGACCTCAAGTTCACAGACTGTAACACAGCACCACTACTTCCGTCGATATTTTGGCCAGCCGGTGGTTGCACCACTGCTTCCCAGAAGTTCCCGATCAAGCTATTTCTCTTTATGTTGTCTGGTCTAGGCTCGAAGTTCGCGACTTGCATTGTGTTGGCCCTGGGACCAGACAGATAGTACTTGATCGTCCTGTTCGCTATGAACTCGGTGACAAGAACGTAGCTTCTGTCGGAGCTCACCGCTGCTCCTGCTGGCCCTGATAGATTGCTCAGCAGAACAACCGCCTGTCTCAACCGGGCATCGTACTTCAGCAGCCGCCCTGTTGAATCACCGGCAGCAACTGCTTGCGCTATTGTACTTTCGACCATTCAAGGGAAAGTGTATAGTACGTTAATAATTAGCTTGCTTGGGAAACAAGGAAAGGAAGTGATGATATATAAGTACTCTATGTGCGTACTTGATGTTGTAGACAGCACTGGCGTCTGTGTCTGTGAAATAGACATCACCTGTGAGTTGGTCGACATCCAAACCGTCACAGAAGTTGATCGGTTGGCCGCCTGCAACAGTTGCGACGGGGGTAGCTAGTACATCGGTAGGGTTTGCTAGTTTCAGGAGACCTCCATAAGCGTCGCAAATATAAAGAGTATTGGATGATTGATGCAACCCAAGCCCTAAGGGCCTGCCACAATTTCGACTAGGCACCGTGATGTTATCACATGTAGCCCTTGACCTGCCCATTAAGATTTCTGCACAGATGTAAATTGTAAATCAATTTTTTGATAAAGGTTATCGACGGTTTCTACTGTTACCTGGTTGGCGTGGTAAAACCATAGAGAGTAAATTGGCGAGTAAGCGGCTGATATTCCAGGATTCTACCATCCACAACACCGGTGTAGAATTGGCTGCCTAAGCTGAATGCCATGGCCTCCGGACCACCAGTGCCTGGTTGCAACAGAATGATAGTGAAGGTGGGGACAGCAAAGGGAAGATGGCACAAGAAAATGACCATGAAGTAAATATGGCCAAAATCTGGATGAAACCCCATCATCCCCTTTTGATGAAATGGGAGATGAGGCAGCATAATAGAGGGAGTTGTAATGGAGGACGTGAAATGAAAGGTGTATGGTATGGGGATTACGCAATTTGCATGCAATTCCCAAAAACTTGAGCCGCACACTTACACGGAGTAAGCTAAAATGGTAGGTTAGTAAGTAAGCTAAGAATGGTAGGTTAGTATACGTCACCTTATTAACCAATTTTGGCTTTGCCTAAGCAAGGATAACTAACACTTAGCTTCAATCCTCTTTGTGTGTGTGTGTGTGTGTGTTTGGATTTATACATAAAATTAACCATTTCTGATATACTCACATTCCTGTCATCCATTTCATCCAAATTGACTCATTTCTATTTGAGTCTCTCTTTTCCTATCAGACCTCTCATGGTAACTCTGTTTACCCCCTTTTTACACTTGTCTTAGAAAAGGTAGGAGTACTATTGAAAATTTCTCTTAATTTTGCAAATGTCCCATGCAACCTTAATCTCTTCGAGAAGAAAAATGTACAAGAGATCACAATCAACTCGAGACGAGGGTGACTCTACCTAATGACAGATGACTTCCAAGTTCCAACACCTAAAGTACGATGGCAGGCCCAGCATAAGAGCCCGACCGCATGTTGACATTGGGTGATTCCATCTCAGCAAGCCATGCATATCCCCCTTCCTTCCCGTCCCTCATCATCTGGCTTCCTGCATCTGAATCACAATTGTCGATTTGAAAAAATATGGAACACAAGCTTAGGCTTCTGAAGTGGTATAAGCAAACCGTTTGAAAAGGCGGCAGAGCCAGCACATTACACACCAAACTGAACCAACTTACCAAATGCGGAAAATGGATGGTCGATGTAGTAAGAACACGTCCGACCCATGTCTTCTCTATATGGAGGTGTAAGAACATTAAGAACTGCACAAGGGGAGACTGCTGTGAAACAATGCAAGTTCCCACCAGTCTTCGGATACAAAACTGATGTCGAACATGGTGCAGCCAATACTTCATCAGCAGCCAGTTTCGCTAGCCTCACTGCATGTTAAGAATAAAACAACGTAAAAAGAGTTTTTTTTTTGTATTCAGAAAACAAGTCACCATCATCCTTTTCCCTCTTTCTTACCTCTTATATCATGCATATTACTCTTATACAGCCTCGAACAATATTTTAATTTTGTTGTAAAACTATTTATGAACAACATTGGTTTGCTTTATTTTCTCCTCAATGAGGCCAATCATGGAATATCCTGTATTATCTTCTATGTATATACTTTATATTTCTCCACGGATCTCCATCTTAGCTAAGCATTGAATATGTTGAAAGTGAAAGTGAGGTTGAAATAAAAGACTAAGCATTGTTGTAGAAATAGTATTTTCTTACAATGTTTATGCAACAGAGCCCAAACTGCAATAGTGTTTCACAGTTGCACATAAGTGAAAGTATTGCAGAGAAGAGACAATGTCAAATTCTAACCTAGACGCTGGCCTTGTGTCTTGCTTTCCCTGATACAAGGTGGTTCAACCCAATCATAAGCTTTCACATGCAGGGAGCCATACAGAAGTTTGCTGAAGACGGTCATCCCAGGATGGTCATGGAGTGGAATGACTGATGAAGTAGGAAAGCAAAATATACAAATCTGCATGAAACAAAATTTATCGGTGATGAAAGAACAAGGAACAAAATCCACTGGAAAGAGCAAAAATTTCAGCCCAGAACTTGGTTGCTAAAATTGATTATCCCAACTAATACGAAGGGGTGCTTTATCTTTCTAATACACATAAAAGACCATGTACTGATGGAGTATCCCTTGAATATGTTGTCAAATAAAAGAGCCTTGTTGACTAGAAATCAAAATAAATCACAACCCATAAGCAATCTGTGTGCATGTGCTTGTAGGTGGGACTGTGTGTACATGCGAGTGTCAGTATCCAATTTTAACAGGTAAGCATTACACATTATTCTTGAGAAAATTGAACTTTGGCTATGTCCATTTAAGAGAAGTTTAAGGAAAAGTTTGAGAAATGGTTTAGGTTTTTAAAACGTAGAGTGAAAAAGTGTGGAGGAAAAAATGGAAGGAAAATTAAGATTTGAAAAGTTGAGAAAAATTTAGTGTAAACGGACACCCTTTGATAAAACTTCAAAGTGTGAACTGAATCGACCAACAATATGCAAAACCTAAGGGGAAAAATCTCACCGTAAAACTATCACACTCATATATGTCCAAATATGTTATTGGCTGAGCCCATCGACCTACCCTATCTACTTTTCCAAAGCCAAAAAATCCGTAGCCTCGGTCATCATCTGGATTTTCCTCTTGAAGACCAACATCAGAAGGGCCAAAGGTGTCTTGAGATGGAAATCATCAATGATAAGTGATAAAGAAGCATACAATTAGATATAACAGAGGTGGTTGGAGTCAATACAGAATATGATGAAGACAATGATTATGATGATGAGCAGAATGATGATGAGGAGGAGCAAAGATGGTTGGAGTTGTGCTTTCTAACTTACAAGTCCCCATGTTATTGCATACACCAGCTCCCAAGAAGATTTACAGGCCAGTGCAGGTAGTAACTAACTACCATACTACAAAACCACTACTCGTGTGATATGATGGCATTAGAAAGTTTTAACATACAATTCGTCCTGCCATTTCATCCATGTTTTCGCTCAGGATCTACTGGATCCACCGAGATTTTGAAATTCTTTTAGGATCTGATGACATTTTCTAGTTTTCTTTTCCCCGGGGGCTAGATGTAACAGAAGTTTCATTCTTACAGAGAAAATATATTTTACAGTGATACTTCAGTTGCATATGACAGGCATGCCATAAATTGTCATAATCCAGCTATTTAAACAATTTCTTTAAATTAGGCGACTCAAACCTGGCCACGTTTCTGTGGGGATTGTCTCTAAGTTCTCACTTTATGCCAACTCAGACACAAGCTTCTGACGTACTTAGCCTATTCATTCTTACTTGACATGTTAAAGTATAATAGACACTTTAAAACATGAGCATGGCTCAGATGTTTCTCTTTCATATTCATGTTTAAACAATTAGATCTCTCTTAATATGCACAGGCTTACATAACCTAAAGCGAACATGAAATTTCCAAGAGGTAATCAAGCATCCAAAATAGATGTAGAATTCATATTTGCTTCAATCCTAAGATATAGCTTAAACCCCTAAAATCTGTATACAATCACCAAAACAGTGACTCAACATAGCATAGCCGATGAATTCAACCCAAGTGTATGAAAGACTTTAAAACTGCCATGATAGCTGCTCAGTGGTTTCAGAAAAGGTACAACCTGTCCAAATATATTCATTAACCCTATTGAAACAAAAACCATGTTACTTTGCCTACATAAGTGCTTCATTACTCAAGTTCAAGAACCAAGAAAGATAACTTCTTACTCCAGCGTTCAACCACATTTCCGAGAAGGATACAAAACAGAAAAGAACATACAGCTGCTTAGCTTTTGCGAAAGAAGAAAAACTCGAGCACTTAAGAAGTAACTAAAAATTCTCATTCAAGTGGAACAATCCCACAGCACCGGTTTGGTACCTGTGCTCACAAGCATAGCATCTAAACATACTACAAAACGCTAAAGCTAAAGGCTAAACTTTTTGCAAGAAAAAACATGTGAACCATTTCAAACGCAAAAACGACCGAATTTCAGCCCAATCACATATCGAACCCCATAATTCTCTGCACATTCTGGAACGCAAATGCAGAATTGACCCGAAATGCTAAAATAAAACAGAAAACACCCATGATGTAGCAACATCTTTGACCAGCCAGAAACGCAAAAATAGCATTGGAAGCTAAAGAGAGTAATACCCAAAAGAGAGCGGAGTTGATGGACAGCCTGAGGCGAGGAAGGCGAGGGAGAAGAAGAAGAAAGGTTCTTTTTGCAGAATTCGTAGAGAAGTTGAACTTTCGGAGGGTTCTTGGCCGCCATATGAACCCTGTTGTTGAAACAGACGGAAGAAAGCACTTTGTTTCGCCAAAGGACCAGAGCTTTATCTGTGGCATTCTGGAATTTGGAGATCATGGTTGATATTAATAGAAGTAATTCATGGGAGGTTGGGGAACGGAAGCGAAGGTTTGGACCAACCGATCACTTCCCTTCGATTTGAGCAGCTGGTTGTTCTTTGTATCTGTTCTATTTCTGTGGATGGAAAGAATGGAAGTTCAGTAGAGGCAAGCACACTGGAACTCTTGCTCGCTTTCCCCAACGGTGAGAATTTATGTTTAGTCGTCGAAGTAATAGTTAACTTTCAGAATCACCTCTGAAGTATTATATCTGACAAACGAAACAAGTCATTCAAGGTGTGTGACAACTACACCACTAGCGCTTGAATTTGTCCTTTTCCGAACTTCGACATAAGGGTGAAAATGGGCCGGATCTTATTGGGTAGCTTGAGTTGAAGTTTCGCATTTCAAGTTGATTATTATCGAGTTCGTGTTCGAGTCGAGAATCTAGCTCAAAATTTTAAAGGTCTGAGTTCGAACCTAAAGATATCCAAATCCATTCTTGTAGGTATACGGACCTAATGAGCTTATCAGATAGAAAAATATCCTAAATTCATACTTCTCTTCCTATTAGCGTAAGCTCATTTCCCTATATTTTGGTGTGATGCCTGGGTTGAATTAAATTTTGCATAGTGTTCTTCAACTGGTGTACCTATTTTTGGGGAGGACCATTTAATGAAGTTATGTTGGCATAGTTAGGGACCATGGCGATTTGTTGAATCAAACGACACTTTTGCCAATGTGAGGGGCTGAAACGCGCTGAGCTGCTGGTTGAGGGACAAATCACGTAATTTGAGAAAGTTTTTGTACTATCGATTATTTATTGCAGTAAAGAAAAACCCTGGAGTGTAAACCCTAGTTCAGCTTCCTCAGCAGTCAGCACGCGCGAACACGGAGCAGAAACCTCAAACAGTGGTGGAAGATGGGAAGCGACAGCGAAGCAGAGAAATCGCAGCAGAAGGAGAAGGAGAGGAAGAAGTTACTGGCTGTGGCCCCAATCGCCAAGCCCCTCGCTGGAAAGAAGCTTTGCAAGCGCACGCTCAAGCTAGTTCGCAGAGGTAACTTCCAATCCACTTTTCATCGATTTGGTTTATTTGTTTTTTGGGCTTCTAGTCTACGTTTGATCGATTTTGGTCGATACCCTTTTGCGGTTCTTGTTGAAATCTGAAGACTTTGGGTGTTCTGGTTCGAGGGTAGTACTAGTGGCTGCTTTCATGAATGGAGGAGTCAACATATTTGTCTGAATTTCTTGAGCCATAAATAGCTTTGAAATATCGAATCTGGTGAATAGCTCTAAATGACATCACAGCATTTTCTTTTCCCCGTTATTTGGGAGTTTCTACTAGTCTATCACTCTAATGTAATGGTGAGCTCTCTGGTTTTTCAGCTGCTGAGCACAAATGCTTGAAAAGAGGAGTGAAGGAAGTTGTCAAAAGTATAAGACGCAACCAAAAGGGGTAAGCTGGCATTTTTCCCGTCTTAACACATACTAGTATTTCTGTTTTTTATTGGATATGAGGTCTGGCAGTGAAGTATTGAAAACAGTAAAGTATTCTATGAAAGAAAATGAATTTAAGAGGAAAATGGTAAGACTTGGGGGAAGTGGATGTCTTGCGTGAAGTAGAAGTAAAAAAGAATGTCAATGGATAATCTGGTTCTGCACTCTATCTGATCTGACCCCAAAATAGGGAGTCGATTGTGTCAGTAATGCTTGGTTGATTGCCTAATTGGTTGAGTCTTGTTTGGTACTAGAGTTCCTTCTGATTCTTTATCAGCTTAAATTTACATGTTCCAAATTTCATACTGTGGTTCTTTGTTTTAAAGAACAAGTTTAATTGCTAATATGTTGATCATCGTTGTTTCCCACTGCTTTGGAAGGTATGGTCATGCATGTCTTTTCCTGGTTGGTATGGTCTGGGTGTGAGGGTTAGTCTTGGTGAGCCTGTGGTCCCTCTGTTGCATGTGTAAGGAGTGAGTCATATTCACGATTTTGACAATACAGCTGAAATTTTTAGTCTAAAAGTAACTCTACTGTAAGACTGTAAGAGTTTTAAGGTTTCCACATTATCGGAATAATGCGGTTCACTATGTAAAAAGAAAACAAAGAGACATTTTTCCCCCGAAGTTCTATGTGCAACTTTTGTTATCAGCTGCTTGATCAAGTATCTTGAAGATGATTTAAGCAACCAGATGTAAGAGTGGTTGTAGCTACTTCATTATGGCACTAGTTGTGATTTCAACTTGGTATAAATTATTTCTCTAAGATTGAAAATGGAGGAGGAAGAAAGGCAGAAGAGAAATGGTTATTTCTCTTGTATGTTGTTCCAATTTGATTACTTGTAAATCTCGTTTTTTTCAAATTTGAATGCTTCATGAGCCCAATAGAACACCTCTATTCTCTTCCTTTTATATTTGTAAGTTTCATATATTTAGACCTTTCTCTTCTTGATGGCTGCAGGCTGTGTGTTATTGCTGGAAACATCTCTCCTATCGATGTTATTACTCATCTTCCAATCTTGTGCGAAGAGAATGATATTCCCTATATTTATGTTCCCTCGAAAGAGGTACCTCATCTCTCTCTCTCTCTCTCTCTCTCTCTCTCTCTCTCATCTACTGGTTCGCCACACAATCTCCCTCGCCTGAATTTCTGCCAAAAAATTCAATTTTAAATCCTTACATGCCATGGTTATGTGATGTATCTGAGAGGTCAAAGTTTCAAGTCATTCAGCTGATATTCTTACTTCTGTGCACCAATCGTTCTTATATTTACCTTCACTACAATGGTCTTCTGTGTTTAACATTGTATTTTCTGATAATTAGCATGAACTACCAGTATACAGATTCCGGTGCCACTATGCGCTGTTATTCATCGTATTTTTTGGTCCATTTCAGGATCTTGCGGCTGCAGGAGCTACTAAGAGACCTACATGCTGCGTTCTAGTGATGACTAAGCCCACAAAAGGTGAACTAAGCTCAGAGGAACAAGAAAAGCTGAAGTCAGATTATGAGCAAGTAGTGGCGGATGTATCCGAGTCTGCAACACCTCTTTTCTAGGGACTAAGCAGCTAGTTTTTTGTATCACTTTGCTTCTTCATTGTTTTCCCCCCGATGTTCCTAGATGTGATATTCAACTGTTAACGTTACTTATAATACCATGTTTAGTTTTCTTTGCCATATTATCAACCTTGTCATTTTTTCACTGGGATTGAACTGGAAATAGCGGTTCCATGAAAAGTCTTATGCAGGCTGTCCAAACACATTCGTCCTAATCCTCGGTTGAGGTCAATGAGGTGGTAAGAAAGCTGTAGAGCTGCGCTTGGACAGCGGTGATCCCTTAGGACTATAGTTTTTCTGTATGATGTGTTTTTTTTTTAAGAAACACAATTGAAGAATCTCTTCTTGACTATAAAAGATTGATAAAATTGATCAACATCCCCTCTTAAATCCAAGAATTGGTTCAAGCAAAAGTGAAGTTTTGCCAAGGGAAGGAAGATGAATCCAACACCTATTTCTTCAAGAGAAAACAACCTTGGATTTTGATAAACTTGATCAGACATTTGAACAAGAGTTGAGTGAAAAGTGTAGATGATAAAAAAGAGAATTGCTATTAATATCAAAGTAATTTCTTCATATGATATTTCTATCTTCTTAGGCTAAAGTTGGCTCCTTATATAAGAGTTTCTATGCTATGACAAAAGGGTAATTTCCTATTCTCGCATAAGTCACACATGTGAGAAAGAAATACAATAAATGTAGTAAATTCTTACATCAATGTCCTATTTATTCTTATGCATTAAACTTCACGTTAGGATAAATTCATGGTCACAAAGAAGGAAAAGTGACCGGCCAAATTCTTGTGAAAATAATCCAATGGTTCTTTTGGTGCAATTGATGGCCAAAAGAAGTTTCACTTGAATGCATTGATGTGTGCTTTGATGAGATGCAATAAGTCTCCAACATATTCTTCTATTTTTCACTTAAGTCCTCCATGTTTGCAACGTGCTCAACTTTCGGTAGATTTGCTTATAAGTCCTTCATTGTTTGTGTGCGATTCCACTTAGGTTTATGAACCACCTATAATAAGCAAATGGTCCAGCTGCTTGATAAAGCAGATTATAAACCAATGAACGACGATTCACAACATTCAGGATCTTCTTTAAAAAAAAGAAAGAAAGAAATAAATAAATAACTAAATTTTGAAGTTAATAAGAAATAAATAAGTTTCTTTTCAAACTTACAAGTTTTAAGTGTACACATGTATTTGCAAGTTTAAAAGAAAGAAAGAAGAAAGTGTAAAATTTTAGATTTGCTGAGGTCCAAGTCTTTTAAACTAGTAAAGTTTTTACTCTTCAAGTTCCTTGTAGCTGCAACTTCTAGCTTCTGGGATCCTTCTTCTAGTCCATTTGCCCGACTTTTATCAAGTCCAGGTTCCCTCCAAACAAACAAGGAAGGAGTAAGTAAGTTGCATAAGTGTTTATAAGTAAAGAAATAGTAACTTGAGAAGAAAAAGAGGAGGGAACAGAGTACTTACAGGGGTGTGGAGTGCACCCCGCCAGGAAGGAGCTAATGCTTCTTCTCTCTGACTCAGCTAATTGCCTAACTTCAACTTTAATTCCAAATCCCAATAATTAAAGTTATACAAGACAATTGAGAGGCAATATTCAGTTAAGGTCGTGAGCTTCATCATAGCTCCCTTCTTTTCCTTCTTTAACTAGATTAATGACTCCTCTCGATAAATGTTTATGAACCATTTACCATCATCCATCTCAAAGTACAATATCATCATTTGACTCAATAACATAAATTCTCCCACACAGTTCTCAAGTCGAGATTAAACGTGATCATCCTTCAGCCTCCATCTCATGGAACCATCACACATTGACAAAATTGTCACAAACATTTAGCAACAATTCATCGACATCCATCCAATTATCATCTCTATTTGACTACAATATTTCTTCTAATTTCTCTAACCAGCAACCACGTTTTAACAAGTAATTCAGTAGCTATTAAGTATAAACAACTCAAACAATCAGTATTTATTCATTCAAGTCGAAACCTTCATAATACTATCAACCTCCTTTCACGCAAAATGAGTATTTAGTAGTCAAATCTTCACTTATAAGGTAGACAGAGTTCATTCATCTCTCCTTTCAATTTGGACCAAGAAAATCACAATTAAACTCCATGAACCTTTCGGACAACTCAAGTCTTCCCAAGGAATTTCATCAAAATCGACATGAAATGCAGTAATTTGGAAGAAATTACTCACAAATGAGGAAGAGAACTCAAATCCCTCACATCAATCCATGATTCAAGTGATGCCCGGTTTGGGCTAGGGTTCTTCACATCTGATTCTCTAAATTCTTGGACCAATGATGAAGAACATTACCTTCTTCCACTGATGTAAGGCCGATAACATCAATTGGCACAAACTCCTTGCTTGAATCGAAGAACACAAGAAGAATGATGAAGGAGAATAAGATACGGGCAGGTTTGTTTTGTCCTGATCGCTCTGCTCGTCGAGAGAAGAAGAATGAGAATGAATCCCCTCGTAACTTGTGTCTGTCTCGTGTCTAGTTTTAGGCAGATTACTTAAGGTTTAGGTTTTAGGTTATTAATAACTTTAGTCCTTGGGTTATTTTACCCCTTTCAAACAAACCCCAATTTAATTATTCAGTTGCATTTAAGTCCTTCTAACTATTTCATTTTAATTCTTTCAATTTTTTAGCCAAAAACTTTCTAACTCTTTCAATTTACCCTTAAGTTTCCTAATTCTTTCATTTTAGTCCAGTGTCTATCAATTTAATCTAAATCTTTCCCTTTCTTCCAACCTAGCCCTTCATTTTCTTATTTCTTCCTGTATGACACGACATAGTATTCATGCAAAATGTCCTGAGTTCCAACCATAGATCCATATCCTGTACAAGATGAAGTAGGATTACTTTCGAGTAAGAAATTTGGTGAGAAGTCATTCTCATGCTTGATCAACAAAATCAATTGATCTATACAAACACCTGGATCAAATATTAACCTTGGCCTTTCAAGTTTTCCCAACAAACTTGTTTGGTCATCAAACTCCATCTTTACACATAAGAAACAAGTAAGGCTGAAACAATTGACGGAGTCATAGTTTTTGGATTTAACAACAAACTTCTTAGTATTGCATGCATGACTCCCAATCATTGGTGAAATTTTCTTTATATTTTCAACTTTGTCCAAAATGTTTTCAACATGCTCAACAAGAGTAAGAGGCTTAAACAAAACATGCTCAAGAATTAATTTCAAATTAATCTTTGGCATACACGATGAAGCAAATGGATCAACATAAGAAGAAGTATTAGTAATCATACTAGCATTTGTACTTAAAAATCATTTTTGGTGATTAAGTCATGCATAGGTTTTGCTATTTCAACAACAATTTCATTACTGAATGAATTATTTAATTCAACAAATAATTATTTTGAATGATAAAAATTACCTTCCTTGAATTCATTTGAAGGAACTTCTTGTTGTTGCTCTTCCTCCATGGGTAATACCTCTTTAAAAATTGGTTGGACACTTACCATTGTGCATTCCTCTTGGAGCTTTATTGCAAGTTGGTCACATTTCTCTTTTACCTCAAAATAGGGTTCAATTTCTTGTTTTCTCTCAACTTGTCTCACTTCATTTTCTCTTGAAAAACTCAAGTTGCTCTTTTTTTCATGGTCATATACCTTTCACGGTGAACCATTTCTCTCTGTCTTTCTTTCCTCCCCTATTTTTCTTTTTCTTCTATTTTTCTCTCTTCCTCACAAAAACTGGCATTTTTCTCTAGTATTTGTTTCATCAAATTTCTCATATTTGTAATAGAGGCTAAAAGGAATAGACTACAATGTCATTCTTTTCTTAAGAAGGACATTCATTTGAATGGTGGTAGGAAGTAGGACTTTGTTGTGGAGTGTAGGTCCCTTGTTGGTGATGGGTAAGAAAGTGTCTTGTTTAGGCTTGAATTTTGAGAAAGGTCGGAAGATGGTTCAAGCTTATAGTTCAAGTTTGCACAAGCATACATTTTCCTCATTAAAAACCTCAAACGCCCCCAAGATTGTATACAACTTTCACCATTCATTTTCTTACGGTCGGACATGGTCATCCACCATTGAAAGGCTTCTCCATCCAAGTGTTTCACTATAATATCAAGTTCCATAAATATTGGTATCTTGGCTTTGATGAAGTAACTCTCCATATGTCTTTCTCATGACCAATAATTAATCACAAAAGTCATCTCATCCTTTGAATGATAATGTTGGTCTCATGATGCGTACCTACACAATACAACAATGCGTACATACACAATACAACAATAAAATTGTATCATCCCCTCTCTCCTTAAGTGTTTCTCTCCACTCTCTTGTTTTACTAGCACAACTCACCAAATTCTCTTCAAAGATTCTCTGCCACTTTTCTTACTCAAAACCCTTGAATTATATGGAGAATAAAAAAAAGGTCTTGTTAAGATTTACCAAATACAAAGTGCTAAAACCTTTAGAAAAAGATTTTTGGTTACTTTTTTCAAATTGTTCGGTTTGAACTTTGGATTAAAGTTGGGTACTTTCCGCGATTTGAGAAAAAGTCAGTGGTCTTTTGTAAGCTATATCAATCTTTGAGAAATTTTCAAAAGTTCTTAAACTCTTGCCTTTTTTGTGCCAAAACCTTTTTCTTTGAAAACTTGCACCATTTTTTTTCTTTCATTAAATGTTTTTTTTTCAACTTCCTTTTTTTTCTTATACAATTTTCCCCTTTTTATTTCTTTTTTTTCCAACAATGGTGCAATAATGAGATAACAAAAAAAAGGTTATGCCACAATAAGAAAATATGAGGAAAATATTATAATTGGTTAATTGACAAGTAATATGACATATAACACAATATATTAATTGAAGAGCACGGGATAGTGAATGAGAGAAATTGAAAGAGCAAATGAAAGGGATCATGAGAAATTGCAAAAAGATAAATTGCAAGAAATTAAATTACAAAATAATAAATTACAATGATCAAAATTGCAATAAAGTATAAGTTATGACGGGAAAGTAAATTGTAGAAGGTAAAAAGTTAGGAGCGGAATGTCAGGAGTCAGAAGTTATGAACGGGATGTAAATTGCAAGAATGTAAAAAAGTTAGATAGTCAATGAATTTTTTTTTTTGGTTGTGATGTTGAAAACATTTTCCATCAAGAACAATGTGCTAGATCAAGAAGATGACTCTGATACCAATTGATATGTTTTCTTATGGATTAAGAAGCACAATTGAAGGATCTCTTATTGACTAGAAATGATTAACACACTCTCTTGAATCCAATAATTGGTTTAACAAAAGTGAAGTTTTGGCAAGGGAATGAAGATAGATCCAACATCTCTTTCTTCAAGAGAAAACAACATTGAATTTCATAAACTTGATCAGGTCCTTTAAACAAGAGTTGAGTGAAAAAGTGTAGAGAATAAAAGAGAAAATTGCTCTCAATATCAAAGTGATTTCTTCATATATGATATTTCTATCTTCTTAGGCTAAAGCTCCTTATATAGGAGTTTCTAAACTAGGACAAAAGGGTAATTTCCTATTCTCACATAAGTCACATATGTGAGAAAATAAAAAAAACAATAAATATAGTAAATTCTAACATCAATGTTCTAGTTAATTCTTATGCATTAAACTTCATATTAGGATAAATTCATGATCACAAAGAAAAAGTGACCGCCCAAATTCTTGTGAAAGGAATCCAATGGTTCTTTTGGTGCAATTGATGGTCAAAAGAAGTTTTTCTTGAATGCATTGATGTGTGCTTTGATGAGGTGCAATAAGTCTCCAACATATTCTTCTATTTTGTCACTTAAGTCCTCCATGTTTACAACATACTCAACTTTCGGTAGATTTGCTTATTAGTCCTCTATTGTTTGTGTGCGATTCCACTTAGGTCTTCAACTTTGGGTGAGTTTGAAGTTAAGTCCTTTGGTGGATTCACATCACTGTACAAGGACCACGTTTAGACTTTTACTACTGCCTTAAATTATTGTTGTAAGGGTAAAAGGGTAATTTGTCACTGAATTTCATTTTGAAGCGAGAATGTCATCAACGTTTTATTAAATGAGTAAATTTACCACTGAACATTAATTTGTCCCAGTTGGCGCTCATGTGGCGTGCCACTAGGCGATTACGTGGATATTGACTGTACATTTTTGTAGGGTTAATATTTTAATTTCACTTAAATTTTAAAAAAATAACAATTCAACCATTAAACTGTGACAGATGTTAAGGTGAAAATCAATATTTACTCTACAAAATGTACAGTCAATGTCCACGTAATTATCTAGTAGCATGCTACATGAGCACCAACTGGGACAAATTAACGCCAAGTGGTAAATTTATTATTTCATTAAAATGTTGGTGACATTTTCGCTTCAAAATGAACTTCAGTGGCAAATTTAGAGATTTCGTAAACTTCAGTGACAAAATTACCGTTTTTGTAACTGTTCACTTTCATGTCAATGTGAATTTTAAAGTATCTATATCTATTTTTCATTTATGAAAAGTTTAACACAAACAAGAAGTGACGAAACTACTCGACTGTCCACCGGTCCACAGCATCGCCGCTTCCAATCACCATGTGTCTCACATCCGATTAATGGTTAAGGTACACAATGGTGCAATAGGAAGTTCCATTGACGGTTGGGACCTAAATGTTCCATTCCACCAAGTTCGAGGGCTTATGTATGTTTCGGGGGGTTCAAGGGGTGTCATCATGTCCATGTGTTTGATTTGTTCAAGCACAGGGGCTGTTTATGTTGACCCCTGACTCAGAGAATATTTGTCTGAGTCACTGAGTCGAGTGACCGAGTGAGTGATCTATTTTGTTGCACGCCGCCCAAGAGGGGAGGAAGCCCTGGGCAGAGAGAGCGGAGCCAGCCACAATTGCTGCAGAGAAGAGAAGAGAAGACAGACTCAGAAATGGTTGAATTGACGATGAGGGGTACGCCGGCTCAGTATGGTTACCGAATGCCTGCCGAGTGGGAAGCTCACTCCCAGTGCTGGATGGGTTGGCCAGTAACAACTTCTTCTTTTCTTTTCTTTTCTTCTCTTCTATATCATCTCTGTCAAGTTTTATGCCACAGAAACTAGAAATTAATGGCTAACTTTTTGCATCACAGGAACGCCCAGACAACTGGAGAAATAATGCCCAGAATGGTCAACTTGTGTTTTCTAAGGTGGCATCTGAAATTGCTAAGTTTGAGCCTGTGACAGTATGCGCTAGCGCTGCCCAGGTTTGTGCGACTTCGGCGAGGGAAATAATGTTAGGTATTTGTTTCGTTATTGAGACTTCCACTAGCATCTTGTTTCACTTTGATCTCAGTGGGAATATGCACGGAACCTATTACCAGAAAATGTTCGGGTTGTTGAAATGAGTATGAATGATTCTTGGTTTCGTGACACTGGACCAACTGTGAGCTTACTCCATTTTGATGTTTTTCTGCGACTTTCAGCTACACACTGTCTAAACATTCACATTTTTAATTCTCTTTCATTGTAGTTTGTTGTCAGCAAAGAAGAATCTCATAGTAAGATTGCTGGAGTTGATTGGAACTTCAATAGCTGGGGAGGTAAAGGACATAAGTCTTATGTTGAACCACTATGTTATTTCAACTCAGTTCTCTTAATGAAATCATACTTATTTTGGTAGAGTATGTAACTCACTAGAGATGTAAATATAGCTTGAGATTCTTGTCATATTATTATCTCTATATGGTGCACATGGTATGCTTAGTTCTGTATCAACCACATGCAAAAACTTCTTGAATTTTGTTATAACAATGGAGTCAATTAAGCCTGCTAGCATTTATTGCGGAAAGTTGATTTTAGACCAATCAAGATGTGGCTAAAATTCAGCAGCATCCTGTGCTGGTTGTGGGGTTATACAGGTACGTTAAATGTCTTGAAAGGGTATAAACATTTTTATTCTCAGGTGTTGATGACGGCTGTTATCAAGATTGGACTCTTGACCTTCTTGTTGCTCAGAAGGTCAGTTGACTTTGATGCATTGCATTCCTAGTTTGATCGACATATTTGTAGGCTTTTTTTGGGTAAATTAACTCATGATAACTTTTCTTGGGAGTTCATTTCCGTTTATCATTTACTTCTAGATACTGGCAGTTGAAAGGCTACCCAGATTTCAACACTCGATCATTCTTGAAGGTGGAAGCATCCATGTTGATGGAGAAGGTATAAGGACTTTACTGCCTTTATCTTTCTTAATTGAATCAATTTGGGTGGTCCATAGGTCAAAGTAGCTTATAAGAAAAACTCAGCTATCAATTTGTTCTCAAAAATATTTTTTCTGATGGATACTAGGATAAAGTAGATTTCTACTTAATTTATGTATGATGTGTACGAGTAGTTGAATTGGTTTCCAGTGCCTATTACTCGTTCGCTTGTACGTTTGAGTGATAGAACATGCATCTTTGCAAACTTGATCCCTTTCTTAACTGTTTGCTTATGGCAAAGTAATCCTAGAATGGATCTCCTTATCAAAAAAAATCCTAGAATGGATGTAATGGGACCTTTATACCTTCATAGAACAGCGTGAAACAAAACAGGCTTGCTTTTTGTTTTCTGTCTTACATGTTTGCATTTCTTATTTTCTACATTTCAATTACAAGTGGTTACTTAGACTTACTTCAATATTCGCAATGACTTCCCATTGCCACTTAGCACTTCATCTGGTACTTGGCCTCGGATATTTAAGATGTATGAACATTTGCTTGCCTCAGGAACCTGCCTTACCACAGAGGAGTGCCTCTTGAATAAAAACAGGAACCCTGATTTGACTAAAGAACAAATAGAGGGGGAACTTCAGGCGTATCTTGGAGTCAAGAAGGTTATTTGGTTGCCACGTGGATTGCATGGTATTCACTATTTCATACCTACTAATAGTTTGATCCATATAGTTCCAAATTCCTTGTATCAGTTATTTCAGTTGAGATTGATTTGTTTGTTTATGTGGTATTACCGAGTGCTATTGGATTCTTTTGCCTGGGTTTTGGAGTATCATTTAGTCAACAGTATTAGCATATTAATTCTGCTAGTGGGACACAACAATTATAGTTATTGTCTTTGATTAGGGAGAACTTGAAGTTAGTTTGTGCTGCTCCAGACCTGTATTATTGAGATTGAAATCAGGAAGAACTCTAAGATTGACTTGGTTGGTGAATAATTTTACTATACCTATCTGGACAGTCTAGTCATCTGGGCTGGGTTGTAACTGTATGCAACTGAAATCAACCAAATATTTATGTTTTGGCGTAAAATTCATACTGTATTATTTTTGGTCTGTCTTTTTGTACCAGATTATAATTTTCTCAGTTTATGTCATATTAAAAGTTAAAGTAAGAACCTCTTTTACAGGTGATGATGATACCAATGGTCATATTGATAACATGTGTTGCTTTGTGAAGCCTGGTGTGGTTCTGCTCTCCTGGACTGATGATGAAAGTGATCCTCAATTTGAACGATCTATCGAAGCCTTTTCTGTCCTTTCCAACACAACTGATGCATGTGGTCGTAAATTTGAAATAATTAAACTGCATATTCCAGGGCCACTGTACATGACCAATGAAGAAGCTTCTGGATTGATTCAGGTCAACTTTCTAAGTGTGGAAGTTCTATCAAGTGTCTCTTTACTCTCACTTTTACTTGGCTAGTTTCTCCTTTGTAGAACCATTCAGCTTCATATTTTATTCACATCAACCTTTGACCTTTGCATTGAAGTTTTTTCTGTAAAACTTATCAGTAGCTTCTTTGAGCCTTATTTTCATGAATGACAGGATGGTGAGGCTAAACCAAGACTCCCTGGGACAAGACTTGCTGCATCTTATGTTAACTTTTACATTGCAAATGGAGGGATTATTACACCGCAGTTTGGGGACCAGAAATGGGATGATGAAGCTGTTCATGTCCTATCTCAAGCTTTCCCGAACCATGCAGTGAGTGCTACTACGTTTTGTTTTGCATGTTAACTTCTTTTGTAATGTTCTTTAACTGGTTTGGTTTCTGAAGCTAAGCTACATTGTTATGGGTGTCAAGGTGGTAAAGATTGAGGGTGCAAGGGAGATTGTGCTGGGAGGCGGCAACATCCATTGCATCACACAACAACAGCCTGCCTGCTAAATCCTAATCTCTTTCACAGAGTCTAAAATGGTGGGTGATATCTGAGAAGTGAATAAAGACCTGCCTGCCCCTGCAACTATCTACTAGTAGTATTTGCTACTAGTTGAATGCCAAATGTGCTGCTAGTAGTAGTAGTAGTAGTAGTAGTAGTAGTATTCTCTCTATCTTTTGTTGATGCCTTGAGAAAGTAGAAGCGCCAATGTGAGACAGTAGTGTGCTGGTAAGTGAGCAGATGGAGATGGTACCATATTTTCTTCTCCACGCTGTATGTCATTACCATACCCATGCCCATACCCTTCGTATTCTTCTACAATACAATTCAGATGCTACTCATCTTGTGTTTGCTCGATTCAATCAGCAATTCGATTTGCTTCTTTCAAATTACTATTTGGGTTCTACATAATGTAATACTCCAGTAGCTATGAGCGGCAGCATATCGACAGACAATTGTGCTAGTACTAGGGGCGTAATCAGCAGATGGATTAGGTCTATAACTCATTTGGCATGAGCTTAAGTTAGATTAAGTAAGTAGATTTATTTGATGTCTTTGTTCTTGTGCGTTAATAACTATCTACAATTCAATTTTAGATTAGGTAAACTCTACTTTTAGTCCCTTACCTTTTCGGTTTGTCCTACTCAAGTCCCGTAGTTTTGGTTATTGTATCATTTGTGGTCATTCTGTTTAATTATTCATTAGTATTATTATTCATTAGTTGACCATTAATTAATCTACAATGACGAAAATACCCTTAATCAAATTTCAAATTAACCCTCATTTATACAATTTTTTCTTTTATATCCTACAAATTACATTTTCACATATTCACTTCCACTTTCATCACTATCATCAATCTCTCTCACATCGCCGGACTTGAACCAGAACTGTACTTGAACCAGAACTCCGCCGGACCACCACAACCTTCACATTGAACCAGTCATTGTCACCGCTCACCACCCAGTCCTTGTCGGCGTCCTCCTGCCCGATTGTGCTGCTGCCACCGGTGTGCCCTGTGTCGCTTCGTCTCCCTCCCGAGTATGAGAACCAGAAGCAGTTTCTACCGTCCGTCTGCCGGCGAAGCCAGATCTGAAGTCGATCCCACCATAGGAGCGTGTCAAACATCAACCAACATCGAATCACCTGCCCACCACCAAACGGCCTGTGCAATTGAATCAGACCAATCGAATCCGAAAGCGTCATCCGAACCCGCCGGAAGAAGCTCGACCCAATCCGCAAGCGCTCACCACCAGAGACATCGGACCCATCACTTCTACTGTCTAGATCGGACCCAACCCCGTCAGATCCGATGCGGCGAATAGCGTTCTCTGCCAAATTTGATCTCGCAACATCGTTGATGAGGGCGTGGCTTGTCGCCTAACATCTCCAACCACCGAGAAAT
The DNA here is from genome assembly GCA_024586325.1 of Stellera chamaejasme. Taxonomy (NCBI): domain Eukaryota; kingdom Viridiplantae; phylum Streptophyta; class Magnoliopsida; order Malvales; family Thymelaeaceae; genus Stellera; species Stellera chamaejasme. The sequence goes on along the minus strand of CM044982.1, from coordinate 816,367 downwards.
TCGCCGTTGTTCCCATCGCTCTGGTTTGCACCACTGCCGAGCCGCTCCTCCGCCGGACACTGTCGATCTCGCCGTGTCGTGGTTAGACTACTCAGAACTCTTGCTAAGACCATCGCTGCACAACAACCAAAAGGATCTCAAGAAAAGGCAATGGACCCAAATTTTTCAACAGGGGATCTAACCAAAAAATTATACTCTGATTCATGCCTCCAAAAAATTATGCTTTGATCGTGTCCAGGTACGATTTGGAGAAGAAGGCGACAATTTAGAGAAGAAGGCGTTCAGAGGTGAGGATGGGAGGGAAGCTTGGGGATCGAAGCTAGCGAGGCCGATGATGGAGGATTGGTGGTCGGTATTTTGGCTAGGCCAAGGGGATCATATCAGACCCGACATGAGACGATATGAATGGGGAAGGAGCTTGATTTCATAGGTGGAGCTCGTTTCAGCCTCTTCTTCATTTTCTTCTATTTTTTGCTTTTTGTGAGAATCAATCTGTTGAAGATCGATGAATCAGACAAGAATGTGGATGGAGGGTGAATAGATGAGGGTGTATATGGGAAAGTTAAACTATTTGGGTAAATTTGTTAAAATTTTATAAAATTAGGGGTTAGTTGAAAATTAAAAAAGGTAATTTGGTAAATTAATTAAATTAACGGTTTATTTAACGAAAAAATTAACAATAGGACTTGATTGGGACAAAAAACAAAGTTAAGGGACTTATATGATGCAAATTCTTAAAATGGGACATGAGTAGGACAAATTGAAAAGGTAAGGGACTAAAAGTAGAGTTTACCCTTTTAGATTATGTTAATTTATGATTAATGATTATAGGTATGGCCACCTTTTTACAGAATTTAAATGATTTTCACGTATAATAGAGGAGTAAATTTTGGGGACGGTCTCATTTTAAGTCTTAGTGACCTATTTTCATCACATTTTAAATATTTGCCTCAATCGAATCTCATTTTTTGAATTCGTAACCCAATTAGGTCCTTTCCGTCCACCCCTTTCTGTTTTGTTTGACTAAGTATTGCGAAATGACGAATTTACCCTTAATTAATTTTTACAATAAATCTCATTATTTTAAAATTTAATCATTTCTATCCCAACTTTTTACATACTACATATTAATATTTTTCACTTAAACAGTTCAGCCCCTAACATTTTCAAAACTTACAAATTAATCCTCAAACTCCCAAAAATCATCACCTTTGCCATCTTCTCCCAACTTCCACCTTTGCCGTCTTGAACACCTCGTTGCCGACCACGATGCTTTAGATTCGGGTTTGGGGCTGTCGTCAGATCAAAGAAACAGCTGCCGATATCGGCATCCGGAGCCAAATACAAGGGCGTCCGTCAATGGTCGTGGGGGAAGTTGGCAGCGGAGATCCGAGACCCGAGTCAAGGCCGCCGGAGGTGGTTGAGGCTGGGGGTTCGACACAGCGGAGGAAGCATCTCTAGTGTACGACAACGCCGCCATCGAGATCAAATGCCCGGGCGCTCTGACCAATTTCGTTAAACCCCCTCTTAAACCCTCCCCGTTGCCGGAGATCAAAGGTAATCCATAGTCAACTTCCGGGTACAATTCGGGCAAAGAGTCGCAGCCTCTCAGTTCACCCACCTCTGACCTTCGATTCCAGTGGAATGGAGAGCCTAAAGAGGGTAAACGAGAGACTTCTGTGTTCGAGTCTGAGTGGAGACCGGTGCAAGAGGATGATGATTTTGGGTTATCGGATCCAGGTGATTACGAGAATCTGGCGGCCATGTTCTTTGAGCCCGAGGAGATGAGGTTGGTGGTGGAGGAACAAGTCTGGAAGATAATTGATGCGACATTTCGGTGGACATGGAGTTGGGAGAAGATGGCAAAGGCGGTGATTTTAGAGAGTTTGAGGATTAATTTGTAAGTTTTGAAAATGTTAAGGGCTAAACTGTTTAATGAAGAATATTAAGGTGTAGTTTGTAAAAATTTGGAGTAGAATTGATTAAATTTAAAAATAATGAGGTTTATTGTATAAATTAATTAGGGTAAATTTGTCATTTCGCAATACTCTGTCAAACAAAACAGGAAGGGGTGGACGGAAAGGACCTAATTGGGTCACAAATTTAAAAACTGGAATTCGATTGACGCAAACACTTAAAATGGAATGAAAATAGGTCACCAAAACTTAAAGTGGACCGTTCGCGAAATTTACTCTATATTTGAGAATAAGCTACTTCATCTATAAGAAAAAGAGAGTTTTGAGTGAGAATCATGATTAGATTGAATAATTGGAAGTGTGTATTTTATTAAAATTAAATTTATCCGCTTGAAAAATAAAAAGGCCGAAAAAGTTTAGTAAATCTCAACTTAATATTAGGACTCGTTTGGTTGCAGGGATAAAAAATAGTGGGATGGGATGATTAAGATGAGATAGGGTGAGATTATCTAGGATAGGATTGGATGAGATTATTTATGATAGGATTAGATGAGATTATATCAAATAAATTTGTCATAGTCTTCTTTTTTTTTATCTCATCCCTCCTTATCCATTGGTGGGTGAGGTAATCCCACTTTTATGGGATAAAAATATTAAAAGGGATAATACTCATCCCATCCCTGGACGTACCAAACGAGGGATGAAGGAGAATGGCAGGATAAAAATAATCTCATCCCTCCATATCCCGTCAACCAAACGCATCCTTAGTGAAAAACATGTACGAGTATTTCGTAAATACATTTACGATTGCTTGTTTTTGTATTTCTACCACCAACAGTTGAGTCTTTCGTGGAGAAATAATTCCTCTATCCTAGCAAGTTATAAATATTTGACTGGATACAAAAATATAAGAATAATTGTATAAAATTAGGATAAAAGTAGTTTATTTTTTAGTGAAAGTTTCACTGAGATGATAATTTTTTATAAAATGTTTATGTGAAAATGTTTCATAAAGTGAAAAGTGCTGCTACTATATAGTTTTTCTGTGATAAACAATATACTCTCTCTCGGAAGGGGGGAGTATTTTAGAACTAATGGAATTTTTTTATCGGTCAAGATTAGTGGATGGTAAAAAGATTCAAAGTAAAATGCTGTGATTAAATCATAATGATCATAAGAAACACTGAGTGATAGATTTGCCCCTGAAACCAAATCCCAAAATCTGGGTGGTAAAATCATGTTTTTTGCGGTACTGGAAATTAAGACGACGTGTCTGAGTCCGACAGGGGATCGGAGGAGCACAACCAAGATCGGAGTTCCGAGAGGACCAAAAACGGCGTCGTAATAGTCGTAGTTAGTAGGTAGAGAGAGTAGGTTCCTAAGATCATCTGCTCGCTCTTTCGAGCTGTTCTCTATGTGTGGCATGACACACTGATCGGCGGAGAAGATCTGCACAATCGATGGGTTGCAGCTTTTCTGGGTTGAACGCCCTCTACGACGCCGTAAACGGCGGTGGAGACGTCTGGATAAACGGAAATCGGTTTAGGATTATCCGGCAGCTCGGTGAGGGTGGCTTCGCCTTCGTCTTCCTGGTCAAGGAGGTGCTTTCTGAATCCTCTGCCGATGGCCTTGCGAAGAAAATCAAAGACAAGTCTCATCTCTCTGGTATTTGGTCCTCTTTTCTGGGTTTTGCTCAATTTCATTCCTTTCTGATTGGGGTGCTGGATTGGTTGGACATTGCTTTCAGTGTTTTGGACTTTGAATCTGCAAGCAATTAGACTTGATATTAGAGTTTCTGCTTCCATGAAGTTCCATGCTTGAGCCAATTTATTGAGTCCTTTCCCATGTGATTCTGAACTTTAATACTCCTTCTCTGTCCAAAATGGGTTGTTACTTTTTTTTTTTTGTAGATTAAGATTGTCTTTGGTCATTAACTCATTTTACATAAACTTCCATCATTACCACCTCCCAAACCCATTCAAACCCCTCCCAACCCATCCTCGACTCATATTGCCTTGTAAAAGTGAACTAAAATAAAACACAACTTGAAAAATGTCATTCCATTTAGGACGAAAATATTTTGATGTTGTGACAATCCACTTGGGACGGAGGGAGTATGAGTTTATCAGTGCTTTCAAAATACTAAACTTCTGAATAAAACTCAGACTATGGGATTGGGCCTGTGTTGGTTCAGGCTTGATGTGCAATGCAATGCGGCTTTCCATCTCTAAAGTCTAACCTCTTAGTTATGGTAGAAATAAGAATCTTGGGGCAGTAAATGTGTCTGGAAGTGATCATTAATCACTATTAGTTATTTTGAGAACTAAACTACCATTACTTTAAAAGAATTGTACAACTACGTCCCGATTATAACCACAAGTTACAACTTGAGAACTAAACTACTTATACATTCTGCCTTTGAAGTCACGCTGTGGCAATCAGGAGCCAAGTTTTCTTTTGAACATGTCTCATTGGAGTTCTCTTATTCCCAACTTTGAGTGATGGAAGAATGTATAGGCTCCATTCTTTTTGCAATGGTTGTAATACTTGTCCCCCCGCCCCATACACACACACACACAAATTGCTCTTTGTTTTGTGATCTTTCTCAAAATTGCTATTTTTATTAAATCTTTGTATATTCCTCCCACTAGCACTCCCTTGCTATTTATCAGTGTGAATCCTTTGTTTCGTGATCTGTAAGTAGTTCCTATGTAAATGTAGATGATGGCACGTATGCCATGAAGAAGGTGCTTATTCAGAATACCGAACAGCTGGAGCTGGTTAGAGAAGAGATCCGTGTTTCATCTTTGTTCACTCACCCAAACCTGCTTCCGCTACTTGACCATGCTATTATTCCTATCAAGGTAGCAATATATCTTCCATCAGCAGTACAAGATGAACTCCTATGATTATTCCTTTTAGCTACATGCATGGAGCATAAGGAAAAGTGTATTTACTTGGTAAAGAAAATGTTGTATCTTAAGATGGATAGCTGTGATCTCTTGTACTTAATATGGTTCTTTGGATCATACTATGTATTATGCACTAACCAAGCTTAGAGTCTTATTTTTATTTATATTCTCTAATCATCTATAGGTGCTCTGTTGTTGCATCATTATTTAGATGACTACTGTTTTGGAGAAGTTCAGTGTCCTGAGAATAGATGGCTGATGCACCAAACTTTAATTTTCTCCTGCCCAGACTAATCATGATGCATGCATGAAATTGATAAAAGAGTAGCCGTGTCAGTGGCACCATTATGCTTTGTTCTGAGAAAGGCCTTACTGTGACCTTCTTAGATGTTGATGCATTGTTGCAGACTAAATTCAACCTGTCCAAGGTGATGCTAGTCTAGAGAAACTTATTTGTGTATTGAAGGTTGGCTTGTCACTTGACAACCACATATTATGTTTAGTTTTGGCCAGATTCTGCCGTTTGTTTCTGGAAAAAATATTATCCTTTTCAATTTTGAAGCCTGAAGTCTGATTATATTATATCAATATGTTTAAAATATCATATTTATATGTTCTGATCATTCCATTAAATACTTTCTCCCACGATTATTGATGTGAAGTTTACATCCATTCGCTAGTCTGTGCCAGCACAACAAGAATCATGGAACCATGAAGCGTACTTATTATTTCCAGTTCATTTGGACGGGACATTATTGGACAATGCTAAACTTATGATGGCTAAAAAGGAATATTTTCCTTTGTCGGACGTTCTACAGATATTTCGACAGGTAAATAAGATTTTTTTTTGGGGGGGGGGGGGTATTTTTTAATGGACTTTCTTGTACCTATCTCAAAACCATCATCTGGGATTAGTTCATGTTTGCTGCTGCTTTTCATAATCCTTAGTCCCTATACCAATTTCATCCATTTTCTTGCATAATTAATTTTCTCACAATTTGAAATGACTGATTTAAGAGGGGATCAATAGCTACACTTACACCCTCTTGGAAGTAATTTTATTTGTTCGTTTCATGATAATTTTGGGAAATCAATCGAGTTTATTATTTATTTTTTTATATGTGAGAAGGAGCTCGGCCATTTTCAGATGTTGCTGTCTATTTTTTAGAGTTACAATTAAATCAGAAAAGTGTTTCTGCACTTTTTTCTTTATCTTACGAGTGAAATTGAGTTGGATTTTTTTATTGTAATGATGACGGTTACATTACCAGGAAGCATGCTAATCTGAAAGGATTTTGCCTCAGCTCTGTGCAGGTTTGAAGCATATGCACGATTTCAAGCCTCCGTATGCACATAATGATGTGAAACCTGGAAATGTTCTTCTAACTCGAACAAAAGGACAGCCACCTCTTGCGATCTTGATGGACTTTGGGAGTGCCCAACCAGCAAGGAGACAAATTCGATCCCGGAACGAGGCATTACAGCTTCAGGTATTGCTGAGTCATCTTTTTGTTCTTCCTCCCATCTGCTTGTACTTTAAATGCCTTAAATTCTTTATGCTCCACTCATATTTCATGGGGACCGAATTTGAACAGCAGTTATGTTCTGCAGCTATATGCTTCTTAATCATTACTTGGTGTCAGCTGTTCAACATTGATATTTTGGTCCCGTTCGTTTTTCTCTTTTTGCTTAAGGTTAAGATAATTGTAGCTCTTGTAACATAGGTTGTGCGTTTCATCTAAATGGGTTCTGGCTTCATCTTTACAGGAATGGGCATCAGAACATTGCTCAGCCCCTTTTCGGGCTCCGGAGCTATGGGATTGTCCTAGCCAAGCTGATGTTGATGAGAGAACTGATATTTGGTCACTGGGATGCACATTATATGCAATTATGTAAGCACTGATACTTGACTCTCTTTCATCATACCGTGTAACATATTTCTCCCTCATTTGTGAAGGTATGGGGTCTCCCCTTTTGAGTATGCACTCGGAGAATCCGGAGGAAGCTTGCAGTTAGCCATTCTAAATGCACAGATCAAGTGGCCTGCTGGACCAAAACCGCCTTACCCAGATGCTCTTCACCAGTTTGTTACGTGGATGCTTCAGCCACAGCCTGCTGTTCGTCCTTGCATCGATGATATCATAGTTCATGTTGATAAATTGATCTCAAAGTTCTTGCAGTGATCCCTCAGTCGCCTGCTATGGAAATGGAAAAGTTTCGACCTTGTGATACTCATACTAGTTCTTTACTACATGTCTCATAGGAATAGTATTTTACCCTTTTTTTCTTCTCTTCAGATGGTTTTAAACTGTATCGATTAGATCGTTGTGAGCGACTTTTCTTTTGTTCCTTGTCGGTTGACTTGTTACCCAAGGATAGAATTTCCTTGTACATCTGCTGCCCTAGCTATCTCCACCTACTTCATTTTCACTTCTTCACTTGTCACTATTGCATGTCGATTAATTAAAAACGTAACTTCATTTTGGATCTTGAGATATCCATCTCCGACGGCCACCACCAGGTCCACCACCATGATTGCGATGCGTGACGACATCCATGAGCCGTAGCAGGATTGTAACATTAAATTACCTAACAGCAAACTACGCAGTAGTTCCAACAATTATCCTGCCCGATAATAATCTTCTCAACAATGTTGATCATCAAAACGACGTCGTTTTGATGATCTGTCACCATTTTTTTTTAAGTTAACACTGACAGTCGTCCACGTCACTATTCCGTCCACCACCTTGCGTTTTAGGACTACAACCCGGTAACGGCTTAGACGTTTAGGCCGACGGTTCGAAGTACAAGAGTTTCAGAACTACATCTCGAAAACCTTAAAAGTTTTAGGACTAATTGGGCATTTTTCCCCCTGTAAGAGCTGGAACTCGTTCCACAAGACCAGACCTTTAACCGACCAGCATCCGTGGCTGCTCTGTTTCGATGAAAATGGCTACCGACTTTAGAACTTCTTCCCACCTCAAAATCCCCAAATCTGATTTCTCTTTGAAGTCTTCCATGTATGTGCTTCTAAGAAAGGCTGGTTATTGCTCCGCCATCGCGCTTCTCCGGTGAAGGTTGTCGCGTACAGTCTTCTCAGGACGAAGTCATTACTCTGCCTCCGATGAATTTCAAGCTCGCATCTTTTTCCACTACGCCGTCAGACCTAGATTGCGTTTCCTTCACGCACAACAAGAACCCATTTTTGGGCAAAATAATCGGACTCTGGAGACAGGAGGAGTGGAAGTGGAGACTTAAGATTTTGCATCCATGTTGAAGCTCTGTTTTTGAGCTCGATTTCTCCAATAAGGAATGGGTAAGGAAACAGAGTTTGGAAGAGACGGCTGTTTTTGTGGAAGGCCGCTCGGTGGCAATGATGACGGCGGGCTCCTTGGTTAGCAAGTCAAGAGACGGAGTGTACTACATTGAGGGTACAAAGTGTCAGTTCTGTTGTTTGACAGGTAAGTTGAGAGGTTCTTACAAGTTTGCGAAACCTTACAAGTTGGGCCCGGATGAAGATGGGTGTAACAAGTTGTGGGTTGAGCCTCCTTATTGAAAGTTTTGATTTATAGGATGTCAAAATTGGTTTGGCTCCTAGCTTGTTTCTTTCTTGTACATGAGGCGGAGGGTGGGGGAAGCACGCAAGGGAGTTACGCATGAGGGGAAGCATGGAGCGACATTGTTCCCTGCCAGGCGCCACGAAAAAGTTGCTTTCGGATGGTTGGGATGCAGAGTCCGACCTAACCATAACCATCTATTGTTTGTTTGGGACTTGGGATATTAAGTGGATTGTGATATTTAGTTGGTATTGGATTTGGTTCATGCAAGACCTTGCAGGGAACAGTATCTTTCGGGCACACTGTGCGTTGCTTCAATGGAAGGGGACAGTATCCTCGATCTCTGATACAGATGCTGCGGATGTATCCTTGAATCAAGCCTTGTGGCATTTTGAAAGCTCTTCCGAAGATCAGCTTCACTGGAGGATTTTGATCCTTTATCAACTTTATGTTTTTATCTTCCTGATTTTCCTGTTATCTAGTACTCTCATCGTCCCACAAAGGTTGTAGGGTTTGACTTTCATTTGTTTATGTTTAAGTGTTGACTCAAAATATAAGTAATATAATGAAAAAAAATCAAAAAATATATTTAGAAAATTCACATTACAGATTATGATAATAATATTAATTATTCAAATTTCTATATCAAAATATTGATAAATAAAAATCAAACATTAAATAAATCATAAATATGAAAACAAAGTTGATAACCTTTGTGGGACGGAGGGAGTATTTCTTTAAACTCATTCTGGGTTCACTAGCCCTAAGCTATTGGGATAGTAGAATTAATCTTGCTCGATTCATGCAAAGGATAAAAATAGTTCTGAGGATATTATTCATGATTAATTTATTTATCCAAGCAGAGGCTGTTCGCCATTAAATGAATAATGATTCCTATTAAAAAAATGTAATTGTTATGAGGTTTGTTTACTTAAAGGTTTGCAAGTTACGTTTGCAATCATATGCTAGAATAGTCATGTTATTAAAAGTAGAAAGTATAATCTTTCACCACATATGCAGCCATTACTGGAGTAATTGTGTCAAACCTTGGGGACTGAAGAGTAATGTTTCGGTTCGAAAATCAGAGGCTGGGCTGACGGTGTTTTGGGCCTGCATGCTCAGCTACGGCCCATCCTCTCCAGGCCTTTGAGGGAGCCCATTTGTTAAGATGGATAAATATTAAGTGGTTGAGTATTGATAATAATGTGAAGATAATTGCACCTCCATTCCACTACTAAGGAATAAGGACAGGACAAAAATACTGTATAGTGTATTATGTACTCATATAGCTAGAGACAGTAAGTTATATTTCCACTTAACAAATGCAGTACACAAAAGCAAAAAGAATTATTCACAAAACTTCGAAATTCAGAAATACTAATGGTCGGTGTAGTTATTGAAGTATTATGAATCTTATGGAAATTTTATTTTTCCTAAACTAGGAAATAAAAATAAAATGTATCTCATTAAATATTCATGAAAATATTTTATCAAATTTTATCATTTGTTTCTTACTTTTAACAAATAAACAGTTAAAAAAACTCTTTAAACAATTGGAAATGAAAAATAGTAAATAAGAGGACAATATTTTTCACAACTAAACCTCATCTAAGGTTTTCATTTTGGGAGGGTCCAATCAAAATGCAATACGAAATAGGGTTTTTTCCTCTTCTCTCGCCGCCGCCACCACTGGCCGGTGCCGATCTCGAGCTTGTTTGGAGTTAATGAGTTCTTGTCTCGCCGATCGGGCCTTTCTCCACTTGGTCCAAAGATTTCTTCGTGCACCGTTGCTGGGCCTCACAATCCCAGCGTCCTATTCCCGTCGGTTTGGGTGGTTGCCCCAACCCCACTGGTGGAGTGTCGCGTCGTGAATCTCACAACCACACTCGGACCGTCACCGTTGCAGGCTGGCGACATGAGTTGGCCAGGCGATATCTGCTCTGAGTGCCTTTTGGTATGTCACTGTCGGCAGGCGCATTTTGGCAGGTCTCCATTGCTGCTGCTGCTCAGCCGGGGCCCTTTCCTGGTGGTCTGCTTTGCGGGGGACTGGTGGTGAGGCTGCCTTACGCTCGCTGCTACGTCACTATGCTGCTCAAGGACGCGAATCTAAGAGCCCATTTGGTAGAGGAAAAGTCAATGGCTTAACACTTTCGGCTTACACGCACACGTGTGACATCTATGTTTTGCCCAATCTTAAAACTATAATTACGATTGTGCCATTACGTGAAACATCCAAGTTATAAGGGTACTCTCGTAATTTGACATGACACACGTTTGACAGGGCAAGGCTTAAGCCTTCGGCTTAACGGTGCAAAGCCCTGCCAAATGGGCTCTAAGCCAAAAAACGGGGGCATAAGAGGTGATCTGCGAGGACGAGACATGGAGGCAGCTTGCGAAAGGAACATTGCTTGCCTCGGTATGATGAAGGACGAGAAGGGCGGGGTTATTGTTTCAGTTCGGTTGGCTGTGGAGTGGAGGATGGAGGGGGCACAAGCGTGCTTATTCAGACGAAGTATTAGTGGGGGTGGTATAGAAGAATGTCAGCAGGAGCTGATGTAGGACAAGGCGGGGATGGGCGAAAGCCTGATGAGAGCATGATATATCTTTATATAGCATGCAATTGTGGGAGTTTTGAAGAGCATTTGAGTATGATTTACTCACAAATAAATGTATTATGGCAGGTTGTTATAAGTTTGGGTCAAGTTGACAAAAGGGGAATTGTCAAGGGTCAAAGATGGATATTTTCTGCAATAGCGATCGTTGGAGATCTCCCGGACGCATTTTGCAGAGGCAGCGAGCATCAACTCTTTCCCAGCGATCGCTGGAGATCGACAGCGATCGCTAGCGACTGCTAGGGTCCGAAAATTTTCATCTCACTCTTGATGCATCCTAATCATTGAGCTCGCCAAAGATCAATCAGAGCAATCCATTGGGGGAGATAAATGCAAGCCATGGAAGCAAATAAAGGGGTAGTCATTGAAGCAAAAAAAAGAGCCAGGTTTCGGGAGGAGCGGCAGAGGAGTAGTCTTCATCGCCATTTTCATCCTAGAAGCACCCAAGCTCCATTTCTTCATACTTTTTTTATTGGAGCTAGGGTTTTCATCAATTTTATGAGTAGAATCTATTTCTAGGCTCAGATTTAGTTGCTTCACCTTGCTTCACCTTCATTAGGGATTTGTTCGTCCCACACTCACATTCACTCCGGAGCATGAGTTTCCTCTATTACTCTCTATTTATGTTTTTTATTATGATGAGTAGCTAATTTTCTATTATCTCTTAGGAATTAGTGAAACTTGAATTATGGGTATATGAAATTTTTGATTAATGGATATTGTTTAATGATTTGTGTTTGCATCTCTCTAAATTTATTGACAAAATACCTTGATAGAGGATTAATCTTGGCATGATTAGACTTAGACATAAGCTAAATATGCCAGACTGTAGAGAAATGCATGTTAGGTTAATTATAGGACGAGAGTTCATAATTAACCTAAGAGGAAAATTGATTAATTCATAATAAGTTAGGACACAAGACATTGTGGCTAACTTATCTCTAAATACTCTTGAGAGAGGTTTAGACCCAATAGATTTTCTTACATAAATCCGAACAATATCCATGAATGTTTATGAGCCAAATTATAATCCATATACCCATGATCCAAGTGGAGTAAAAATTCCTAGGAGATAACTTCATTAATCTGTTAATTAATTCCATCCATCTCCATTTAGTCTAATTCGATCATTTTAGTCCTTCGGCATCGCCATGCATCGGCATCGCCATGCGTCCCAACTCACGGACTTCTCCTACCCGGTTAGGAGTTTTATGCCTCCCACAAGACTCGAACATGGGACTCCGGGCTTAATGTCCCATTTCACATGAGTCAGTACCACTGGGCTTACCTCGTTAACCCACCCAACGGGACTTCGAGCATCATGTTTCGCATATCATAGCATTTATAGGGTTGCTATTTCGCTAGATCATTGCACGCTAACCCTTTGTGCAGGCAAAAACGTTTTCAAAGTTTTAGAATTAGCTAGTATTTGGAACACTTAGAATTAAAAGTCCCTGTGGTTCGACCCGGTACTCCCGTATTTTATTACATGCGACCACCGTACACTTGCAGTGAGTCACTGTCAAGCCCACCCTGCCCGGACCAGTGAGGAGCTTTTTCCTGGGTGAATGGGGTCTAAAGTCCACCACATTAATTCCTAATCTAAAAAGGACTATGGTGTGCCTAATTGCAAAATCTTCATTTTGATTAATGGATATTGTTTAATGATTTGTGTTTGCATCTCTCTAAATTTATTGACAAAATACCTTGACAGAGGATTAATCTTAGCATGATTAGACTTAGACATAAGCTAAATATGCCGGTGTAGAGAATGCATGTTAGGTTAATTATAGGACGAGAGTTCATAATTAACCTAAGAGGAAAATTGATTAATTCATAATAAGTTAGGACACAAGACATTGTGGCTAACTTATCTCTAAATACTCTTGAGATATAGGTTTAGACCCAATAGATTTTCTTACATAAATCCGAACAATATCCATGAATGTTTATGAGCCAAATTATAATCCATATACCCATGATCCAAGTGGAGTAAAAATTCCTAGGAGATAACTTCATTAATCTGTTAATTAATTCCATCCATCTCCATTTAGTCTAATTCGATCATTTTAGTCCTTCGGCATCGCCATGCATCGGCATCGCCATGCGTCCCAACTCACGGACTTCTCCTACCCGGTTAGGAGTTTTATGCCTCCCACAAGACTCGAACATGGGACTCCGGGCTTAATGTCCCATTTCACATGAGTCTGAGTACCACTTGGGCTTACCTCTGTTAACCCAGTCCGACGGGACTTCTGAGCATCATGTTTCTGCATATCATAGCATTTATAGGGTTGCTATTTCTGCTAGATCATTGCACGCTAACCCTTTGTGCAGGCAAAAACGTTTTCAAAGTTTTAGAATTAGCTAGTATTTGGAACACTTAGAATTAAAAGTCCCTGTGGTTCGACCCGGTACTCCCCGATTTTATTACTTGCGACCACCGTACACTTGCAGTGAGTCACTGTCAAGCCCACCCTGCCCGGACCAGTGAGGAGCTTTTTCCTGGGTGAATGGGGTCTAAAGTCCACCACATTAATTCCTAATCTAAAAAGGACTATGGTGTGCCTAATTGCAAAATCTTCATGCTGGCATGGGACGGTTTCTTTGTTAGTAGAGATTGTTGATCATCAGTTCTTCCCATGCTTTCTTGCAGGGAATAGTGATGTGTTTTTTTATGGATTAAGAAATACAATTAAAGAATCTTTTCTTGACTAGAATAGATTGCTAAAATTGGTCAATACCGCCTCTTGAATCCAAGAAATGGTTCAAGCAAAAGTGAAGTTTTTCCATGGGTAAGAAGATGGATCCAACACCTTTATCTTCAAGAGAAAACAACCTTTGAATTTAGAAAACTTGATCAAAACTTTGAACAATAGTTGAGTGGAAAAATGTTGTATAAATGAAGAGAATTTTCCCTCAAATTAGCAAAGTGAATTTCATATATGACCCATCTCAAAGTGTAGAAACAACCCCCTATTTACAGGTAGGAAATTGACCTAGAGTAGGAAGAAAAATAAAAGAAAAATTACAAATTAAATTGATGAAAATTAATACTTCCTTCGTCCCACAAAGGTTGTCAACTTTGTTTTCAAGTTTTTGAGGTATTTAATTTTTTATTTTTATTCATCAATGTTATGATACAAAAATTTAAATAATTTAGATGATTATCACAATTTGTAGTATGAATTTTCTATTATTTTTGAATTATATATCTTACTTATATTTTGAGCCAAACACTCAAATACAAAACATGAAAGTCAAACCCTACAACCTTTGTGGGACTGGGGGAGTGCTAATTATCCAATTTATTTCATGCATTAGTTTCCTCATTTATGTGACCGATTAATGCTCTTGTAACCTTTGGAGATAAAAAGTGTAACTTGTGAAATTGTCATTTATTCTCAAACTTTTTTTCATCTTGTCATTTGAGTCATCCAAGCTTCCAAAATGTTTTGTTCTTCTTCTTCTTGGGCACACATGATGACTAAAATTTGGGCCACTCATTTGGCCTTACTTCTTGGGTTTGACATTTTTTCATATTTTTCACTCAACTTTTGTTTTGACACTTAGGTCATGCAAGTTGTCCATAGGCTTTAGTGGGTTCGGATCAAATAGGCTCTTAGTCCACTTTGTGAGTTTTGGCGGAGGAGGTAGGTATCCTTGAACTCACATAAGATGCTGCAGAAGGAAGTATGTATCAAGTCATGTGACATTTTGGAAGATCCTTGGATCATACTCTGCACATGCTGAGGAATCTCCTTTGGTGGCATTTTTTTGTTATCTTGTTTTACTTGCTATCTTTACCTTTCCAACTTTCCGGTTATTATTTGTTATCTAGCTATTCGAACATTATAGTTATAGGTTTAAGATTTTTGGGTCAAAAGAATGCTCATGTCATACTTAGAGCTCGTTTTATTTTCGGGGTTCAATCAAACAGGTTTGTTTATCCAATCTCAGATTATCCGTTCAAATAGTCATTCCCCTATTTTCATTTTAGTTTTCCCTAATTCGTTGGTAAATCCAATATAATAATCGATTAATTTGTATGACACTTTTTTCTGAATTTTTTTAATTAAGCTTTATCCAAAAATATATTTAGAATTTTAAAAGTTTTTAATCGTTTCCTGCAAAAATATTCAATGGCAAACACAAGTATGTAAAACCTAAAACCGAGTTTCTTTCTTCACTTTTCACCAACCCACAGGAAACGAAAAATATGGCGTCGCTTACCTTCCTTCATCTCCACGACGACGACGACGTCGGCCACCACCGCAACTTTGCTCATCACCACGACCAAACGTTGAGCCCTGACTCACCCCGTTACTGGTACTCCGATCTCCACCTCCTCGGCGCAGATCCAGAAATCTCCGACGCCTCCGATCTCATTGATCATCGCGAGAATCAGGTTAATTTCGTTATCAATCTCTTCCACCAGCGCGTTGACCAGTCTCAGGTAATCCCCTCCGCTTCTGAGAATCACGACGTTGATTTGGTTTCTGATGTGTTGAGCGACTCCGGGTTCGGTGTTATCGAGGGGAATCACGAGTTGGGCATGGAGAATTTGGATTTTGATTTAGGGTTAGGTTTCGATTCCTTAGATGTCAATGATAGTAATTCCGGGTTCTTTGGTGAGACGATTGTTGGGAGTGATGTTGAGGTTGATGGAGATGATTATGGTTTCTTTGTTGAAAGGAGGGCTTCGGGATTGAGATCCGCCGAGATAGCTTCCACGGTTAGTGTTATTGAAGAGCCTTTTGGGGATACCGCTCGGGTCATTGGGTTTGGATCTGATTCGGACGAAGAGGATGAGGCTGATGGGACTTGTGGATTAGGCATATTTTTAAATTCTGGGGATGAGGGTGGATTGGACCATGTAATTGGGGGGTACGATTATGACGAGGATGATGATGCAAGTGGTAGTATACCTCTTTTTTGGGATTCACTTCAGTTGGAGGATCGTAGGGAGACAAACGAGGAATTTGAATGGGAAGAAGTGGATGGAAGGGCTGATGAGAGGGAAGTTCTGAGCATATTTGTTGAGGCTGCTTCTGTTGATGTTGATGATGATGGGCATTCAATTTCACTTTCCATTTCTCCAACTATTGTACCCGAGGATGCTACAAATGCGGAGAGGGTGGCTGGATTGGGGAACCTGGAGTGGGAGGTTTTGTGGGATGACAATAATTTGGAGACAAATCCAGAGCTGGATGAGAATCCTGAAGGTGTGGATTATGATGATGATTATTTTCACACTGCGGAATATGACATGGTGTTTGGCCATTTCGCTGAAAACGAGAATGCATACCTTGGAAGACCTCCAGCTTCAAAATCTGTGGTTGACACCCTTCCTTCAGAGGTTGTTACTCAGGCTGATGTAGAAGGTAATAACACGCTTTGTGCAATATGTAAGGATGAGATTAGTGTTGGGGAACAGGCAAAACAGCTGCCATGCACCCATCGCTACCATGGTGACTGCATTGTGCCATGGCTTGGCATAAGGAATACTTGTCCTGTCTGCCGTCATGAGTTGCCTACAGATGATGTTGAATATGAAAGGAGGAGGACCAGAACAGATGCACAGGCCGTTTGATGGTAACTTGACTGAATATAGTTTTGAAGTTATATATCTGAGTGCTACGAGGAGGTGAAAAATTTGTAAATAATTGCCTGTGAGAGTCGAGGGGTTTGTTATGAATTTTCTTCCCCCTTTCTGGCTTTTTTGTTTTTCTTTTTTATTTTTTTCCCTTAAACTTAAATCGTATTCTGTTATTTACTGTATTGCCGCCTTAAAGAGTAAGTTTTTTATTTTAGAAGAGAGTGAATTGTGCACTGCTTGCATCTGAATTGCCCTTTCGGCCTGCATTCGTTGTTTGTTATTGGCAATTTTGTTTTTCACTAGATGCATTACTTATGTTTGTGGTATGTTTATTGTGTTTCTGGAGTTTTTTATTTTTTCCTGAATCTTCTGTTTATAAATCTCATAAAAGAGATGGTGCTGGTTCCGTCTGTCAGGTAAATCAAGTCAGATGCGGGCCGAACTGAGCATGTGTAGATACCATTATTTGGCATGTCAAGAGAATTTTTATGATAGTCTTTCATTTGCTTCTGTTCAATGGAAGAATTGTTTTTAGATATATCTCAAGTTTTTGCCCTAATTTCTTCTTCGTGCGACCAGCATACGGCATCAGTCGCCCATTTTCACTCCGGCATTAGCTTCGTTAAGGTGGTAGGATTTGTAGACGAATTCTTCAGATTCTCATTTTGAAAGCAGAGTAATGCCTTGAGAAATGAAAAAGCAACCTGTAGTTGACAAATTTTCAGAGAATTTCCACACAAAATAATAAAGCCATAGATTTCTTATAATTCTTTAGTCACTCTGGTATACAACAATTAAGTAATCGTTTCGTAATCAATGGCTGAAGCCCTTTAGAAAACCCCGACCATGGTGAATCACCCATCATGTTCAGACCGCAGTTAGGCAACTTGAAATTCGAATAGCCTGATCTGGGATCGGTATGATGATAATTAGAAGAGCTTCCGCAGCAGGGCTAGATGGGAATGCACTGTCATTATGCTTAAGGTTCAGACTGAACTCAGGTAATCTTTTATCAAGCCCAAGATTGGATTGGAATCAGACGAACCTTCCAGTCTCTGGAACATGATTCCATCCATTCGTGCCTGGATCCCATCTGAAAATGTTAAATCTTGCAGAAGTGCCTTTAATGTCTGGTCCACTCCAAGTACAGAATTTCCAATGCCACTTAAGATCTCTGGAAGAGTTGGAGAGGGTCTTGATAGCTCCACAAGAGTAACCTAACAGTAGCAGTTAAAGTTGATCTCAATTGATTTAACTCTTGAGCCTGTAATATCACAACTTGGAGCTCACTTGCTTCGCGAAGCAAAAAAGGGAAATCAAGAACTAACCTTTCGATCTTGGGGAATGTTTGCTTTCATTTTTGCAATCGCAACAGCCCTAGAGAACCCACCAATAGCATCTACCAGGCCTCTTGAAGTGGCATCTTGGCCTGTCCATACTCTACCTTGTGCTACCTCCTCCATCTTTTCTATCTGCCAACATGAAACTAATGAGTATATTCGAAACCAATTCACACGAAGAATATCACGACTGTGACATACAGGCATAGATCTTGAGAAAGCTGCCTTGTCTCTGAATTGTTGATATGCATTCTGAGCAGACTTTGAAAATAGTTTTGCTTCATCAGGCCTGTAAAAGGATTAATTTTGTATTACAGTACTTTCCACAGGTAAATGATCAACCAATTTTCTTTTACTGTTTTGTGTTCAGGAGAAACAAAAAATACACGCATATAAGCAGATGTGTACAAGTGCACAACAAGGACCATGGTTGAACCAGAGATTATGTAGTTAGGCTGATACTTGGCCAAAAGAAATAGAGCAATAGAATCCTTCAAGATATAGTCTCAACAATACAATAGACCAAGTACTATCATTGGTCCAGTAAAATTCTCATGCAGAAACATAGTCAATTCCAAAACCGAAATTACTCACCGGAAGGGTCTCTCTTCAGCTGCAAGAAGCTCTGCAAATTTTCCCCTTGAAATGGTTTCCTTGTTGAAGCCAATTTTTTCATATAGCTTACCCAAGGTAAACTTCGCTGCAGATAGTCAGGAACTAAAACTAAAACAAAACTCTCGTTTGTTCTCAAGGAAAAAACACTAAAGACATATGGTTGAGGCCAACCAATATGGAATTTTGGCTCTGTTGAGCTGGGTTGGAACAAACAAAACCATATGAATTCAACAGTAGACTACAAAATTTATGCATATGTTTTGCAGAGGGCTTAAAACCTGGAAACACCAGAATAATCTTTCTTCTTGTTTTTATGAAGTGCTATAATCCTGATCAGCAGATTCTGTATACTCTTTTCATTAAGCACATATTCTCTGACTTGGATTTTCTTCAAAATTTCAGTTATTGGGAAGATTCAAACAGATTGGCAATTATCTCATCATAAGCACCGCAGATATGTTTTGACCACCCAATATTTTTCTCATAATGTTAGGCCCCAAACCTTAAATAACTCAGGCTTCAAAATGTTATTGGTGACATGATTCACCTGAGACAACTCCGATGGAACCGGTTAGAGTCAATTTCTCAGCTAGAATGGTGTCAGCTGCCATGGCCATATAGTATCCCCCACTTGCTGCCACATCAGCCATTGATGCAATGACGGGCTTTGATTCAGCCAAAAGCCTGATTTCTCTCCACATTCTTTAAATAAAAGAATCAAGTCAAGTATGTTTATCTAAAGCAATAAACAGTTCTTCAACAAGTAAGCTTTATATTTTCCAACAAGTATAACAAGTAAGAAATTGAACAGAGATCAGATTGAAAATCCTTTTGGTAACAAGTAAGAAATTGAACAGAGATCAGATTGAAAATCCTTTTGGATCTGCCAGTAGCACACTGTACATTAGGGGGGAAAACATAAAAGGCAACAAAAGAAAGTGTTTATTCCAAAATGTATATGCTATGGAAGCCACTGTAGAACTTACAAATCAGAAGCAAGAGCATCACCTCCAGGGCTATCAATTCGAATGATAGCAGCTTTAAACTTCTTTGACTCTTTTGTTATGCATCACATCAGCAACCAGAAGTATGAAAACATACAAGTAAAACAAATACTGATAATGCAATTAAAGGAAAATGCAAGACGGTTAATCTATTGAGCTACCACCCTACTCCTCGAGTAGCTGTTAGGACAGAATTGTACCCCTAATGGTGCGAATCTTCTCAATGAGTTGCTCCCCGATGATGCCAGAACCAGGAACACTAAATGGACCACGAACACGGCTTATGCTCCCAGATGCTCTGATCACAGCTATTAGGTCCCTGCCACCCCCTATACCAAGAGTCCATTTTCGAACTCTAGAGTACTTCCTACATATTTAGAGCTATATGTGTCACATGAAATCTCCAACGTGCATGTGGGATTAATTGAAATCAATATTATCCAAATTTTAAACCCGTAACAAATCAGACTACTCTTAAACCCTTAAGAGAACAGACCTTCCTTTCAAAGACATTAAACAAGGGAGTGTACTAGATAATAAATTTTCACTGAAGTTGAATTCAGGTAGTCCATCAAAACAGAAGCGCCGAAATATTGCAAAAGAGCAGAAGTACCTGTAATCAACCATTGAAATACTTTTATCCTTTTGAATTCCAAGTCTCTCTTTCAGAGTCGATATCACCTGCAAATGTCCGCACAAAAATGTTAAGAAGTGGCTTTTAAAATTCACAGCTCCCTACATCTAGGATAGGCTAAAGTGTAAAAAAGGAGCTCTCTACGATATAAGGTTTGAGTTGTTGTCATGGGACTTGGAGCTCATGGGTTCAAGTGGAAATAGCCTCAAGCTAATATGCAAGGGAGGGGAAGCTGTATACAATAGATAATTGTGTCCAACTCTTCCCAGACCCTGTACATAGGTAGGAGCTTTGTGCACCGGGCTGCTTTGAAGAGTACAATACAATAATTATACAAGTAGTCCGAAATATTTATTCAACATATACATTAGTCTCTCCCACCCTATTTCCCTACAAGGCTCAGTATGCAGTGATGAGCTAATTTCACTTCTCATGGCTAACGTATCATTAATTCAAAGTTTTAATAATTTAAAGCATCTGACCGCTGTATGAAACTACAATCAAGAAACAGCAAAGCTAAACCTGATCATCATATAGTATATCTGTTATCAAGCCCTCTTCCTTCAACCTCTCTACTTTATAAACTCCTTCGTTAATGAAATCCTCCATATCCTCCCGTTTCTTTCCTGCAAAAAAAGTTGCAGATGTTACATTACAGTAACTTCTTGTAGTCAGAATCATTCTGGAACCTAACAGGAGAAGCACCTTTTGTAGAAGAAACTACATCCAGCCAGTTCCCATAAATGTTATCAAGCAAGGAAGTTAACATTTCCCGATTTTCTTCTGACAATGTCTTGCGTGCAAGTTGATCTCCAGCACTTTTGTACTTACCAATTCTTTCAACTTGAGGTTCAGCTCCTAACTTCTCAAGAACACCTACAAAGTAACTTTCAATGCCACCTTCTCAGTTTCAAAATTTTCAGGTGTTCTCATGGATGCAAGACATATATCTATGCACAGAAGATATCATGGAAACTGTGCAAAGAAATGGGGCATGCCTGAGAGTGTGTTGTGAAATTCAAAACCGTTTAGGTTGCATTAGAGCTTGAATACAAAGCGTGCACTTGCAATGTTGCCTTTCCTTTTAAGAAGAGGATCGCACACCAATTTTCTTGTTTCTGTTTTATTTGTATGATTCTGGAATCAGAAAACCACGTGTTCTTTTGTTAAAACTTGTTGTTGAAAACTCAGGAAAAGCAATTCTGGAACCTGTTCGCAAATTATTAGAAAACACAATTTTTAAAATTCCAGTTTCTGCCATTTTCCTAATTCCAGACTTTAAGAAAAGGAAACAAAAACAGCAATTCTGGAACCTGTTCGCAAATTATTAGAAAACACAATTTTTAAAATTCCAGTTTCTGCCATTTTCCTAATTCCAAACTTTAAGAAAAGGAAACAAAAACAATTACGACAAACAAGTATTCGCATAGGTGGATTCCCTCCCCATCCTCTCTCTTGAAAATTGTTAATAAAGTGAGAGTAATTTAGTGCTTGGACTCCTTTAATTTTGTACTAAATGAATCTGAGTTCTGAAAAAAAGGTCTATCAATATGTTCTCTCTTAAAACACTTTTCTAGTGGAGTTCACTTTTAACCCTTGAACGTTTACATGGTTCTCTCCAACAAGCCATTAAGCAAGGCACAAGATAACCAGATCCAGGACTGTAACATAGAGAATTTTAAGGTTAGCTACAATTAAATTAACTCACCTCTGAGGAATGATGCTTGAACTGTCAATCCATACAAGTAGAAGTAAGCACTTGGAGGGGCATACACTTCCTCACATGCGCATGCGAGATAGTACTCTTTCTCCCTACATGTAGGGACATATGCAATAATGAATTTACCTACAAATTCACGAAGGTCCACAAAACATAATTCTAACTTGATAGATTTTGCAGTCGCGTAATAAACATAACAGAACAGAACAACTTATGGACACCAAAAGAAACGAAATAATGCATTTTCAAATTCTTGTCATATCATGAATGCAAAACAAAGTGAATTTTGAAGGGCTTAATTAAAGCAGTACCTGATTTCTTAAAATCTAACACATGCCGTCTAATTTCTTCCACTTTTCCCCAACCACAGTTCAGAGATTCAATATGGAAATAAATTCCAGAAATGCGAGGATCATATGCTGCTTTCAAAAGATTTTCACATATCTGCGGAAGTGATAGTCCCGGAGAGAAACGGCTCTTTAGCTGATCAGGTATCTGAACATGGAAAAAACACACAAACACAAAATCCTCAAAAAAATGTGAAAATGGGAACTACTCCTAGTATTTAAAATTCTATAAGAAGGATGGGAGATGGAGAACCTGGCCTCGAAGCTTCATCGTCAAGACACTGCCCTTCCGAATCCTCTCCCAAGGGAAAGCAATGAGCATCTTAAGCTTCACGACGAAGGTCTTCCAAGCACCAAATCGTTCGAATTCGAATTCCCCACTGGGATAATCCTTTTGAGAACCATCATGCCCGTCGGCTTTGCGCAACAATTCCTCCTCATCGGTTTTCGTCTCCGCCGAAGGCGATGAATCGTCGAAAGCTCGAGTGGAAAGCGAGACAGCGATGAAATGGCTCGGCCATCGGCGGGGAGACGGAGCTGGGGTGGAGAGAGAAGGAAAAAGAATCGGGTTCCGTGAGGCAGGGAGAGGTCTGGAGAGAAAGGAGGTGACAGTTCTATGGAAAAATTTAGGGGTGAAGTGAAAGTGAGGAGAGTGAAGCGACAGTAGCTTCCCCATTTTTGAAATTCTCTGGAGCTCTACTTCTGCTTCCTTCCTGTAAGACTCACTCAGTAAATGGGGAAGGTTTGGAATGACAAGGTGCAGTGCGGTCCACGTCGACAGGCTATGAACTGACAGCGTGTCAATGGATACGTGGCCCAACCAGTAACTGGTCTTCCAATGAAATTCAATATATAGAAATGGCGGTTGGTTGAAGTAAATCGTCAATATAGGAATGACGGTTGGTTGCAGTAAATCGCATCTGTGGAGATCCGCACTGCTTCTTCTGAATTAAATCTCTACGGGTTTATGAAGGTGGCTGACTTTCTGACCCGTTAAGATTTGTGGGGGTAGAGGTGGACACCGTGGAGTTTCACTATCCGCATATTTGCAGATCTCTGCAACCCATAAACAAACTATACGCATCAATAACTTATACCAACCTGTACAAGTCTTATGGAAAAGAAAATATGGTCGAATGAATCTATTGATTCCCAATAGAGATACCTAGCAATAATACCTGGTCTAATTAAGAATACCCCTCGCTAAGGGAAACATAAGAAGAATCTTATACAACAAATCTCTTTAAGAATACAAGTTTGACTAGTATTTCTACTCCTAATCTGTATCATCTTCTCAACACTCCCCCACAACCCCCGAGGTTGGACAACCAGGGTTCGTAACTCCCAACGTGCAGACCATGGATGTGAACTTTTCATTTCCCAGAGCTTTAGTGAACGTATTTGTAAGCTTTTGCGAAGAACAAACATATTTGGAGATAATGTGACCTTGAAGTACTTTGTCTCTGATAAAGTGACAATCTATCTCTATATATCTAGTCCTCTCATGAAACACCGGATTTGCAGCAATATGCAAAGCTACTTGATTGTCACAGTACAGAATAGCAAGGATCGAAACAGTCAAATGTAAATCAGAGAACAAATAACGCAGCCATGTTAGTTCACAACAAGTACCTACCATGGCTCTATAATCAACTTTAGCGCTTGACAATGAAACAGTTCCATGTCTCTTACTTCTCCATGAAATTAATGAATCTCCCAAGAAAACATAATATCCGGAAGTGGATCGATGAGTGATAAGACATCCTGCCCAATCTGAATCACAAAAGGCCCTAAACTTCAAAGGACTTACTAAGTGTAAAAGGATTCCTAGGCCTAGAGCTTGCTTCAAATATCGCACCACCCTCAATGCTGCTATCATGTGTTGTTGCAATGTTTCATGCATGAAACGACTTAAAATATGTACAGAATATGTGATGTCAGGTCTCGTTATAATTAAGTAGATCTGCTCACTAATCGTCAATAAGTCTCTGGATCCTTTAATAGCACCCCCTTACTTGAAAGTTTATTTTCTTCCATCAGAAACTCAACTGGTTTAGCTCCCAACAATCCACCATCCTTTATGGTTTCCAATGCACAGAAAAATTCCCTTCTCTGATCGAGCTATCTGGATTTCCAGAAAATATTTCAAAACACCAAGATCCTTAATGCGAAATTGCGGTTGAAGAAATTCTTTAAGAAGAGCAATAGACCTTTGACAATTTCTGGTTATAAGAATATCATACATATATATCAACAATGCAATAATTGACGTACCATCTTTCCGAACGAATAAAGAGTAATTGGCCTTTGATTTAGAAAAGCCAGCATAAAGAATAACCTCTGTGAATTTTGAGAACCATTGTCGAGATGCTTGCTTTAAACCATAAAGGGACTTGTTGAGGAGGCATACCAAGTTCTCCCCCTATCGTCGAAAATCAAGAGGAGACCTTGGTATGCCGCCTCAACAAGTCTCTTTAAGTATACAAGTTTGACTAGGATTTCTACTCCTAATCTGTATCATCTTCTCAACAAAGTCCACCCCATTACCAAATATTAGTCTCCAACTCAGCACATATGATTGTTAGTTGGTACTTTAGTTATATATATTCGTTTTTAATTTGCTTCGACAAAATGGAATTTACAAGTTTGTTTTTTGATGTCTTATTGTGGATATAACAAAGAAGTCGTATCTGAGATTGATGTGATATCTTGAATGTAATAAAAAAATATTGGAATTAGTATTAGTCGAATTATATTATCTATAGTTAATTTCATTTCTATAGTGCTATAAGTATAGCTGATGTTGATGTTAAAGTATCTGCGGATACCTCTTGGATGTGTTAAAAACCATGGATGGTGGATGTGGAGAAAAATTACATCTATTAGAGAAAAATCTGTAAATTGTGGAGGTAGAAAACCCCATAGATAATGGAGGTGGATAAGAACCATCCGCGGAGACGCCGACCCACTGGCATTCATAATTCGTTATCGATATGATCCAATAAAAAGCTTACTTACTCTGTTTTTTTAATAAGAAATCTTGCATTTTTTTTTGGAAAGTAACAATTTTATTTATATATAAAAGGAACTCCGTCCAACCCAAATGAAAAGACTCATTCCCAACACAATTTATAAAGGAAATGAGACAAAAAGGGTCAAAGAAAGCAAAAATTACCGGATTTTAATTCTCCAAAATTTACCATCTATTTGGTTCATTATGTGTGGTGATCGAGAGTAAAAGAACCAAGAAGAAACCTTCTCGGGTTCTTCATTCAAATATTGCGACCTGACCATGGGGTGAGAAAGGCCGCTTTGTATAAGAATACAAGTGACCCTAATTATGTGTCCATTAAACGATGTGAACATCAGAATACAAGTGACTGTTAAAATGAGCAACTATCATTTTGAATGTCTGGGTTAAAATGCGCACGTCGTAGATGTTGGTATAAGCGATTCAATTATTAAAAAAATTATCATTTACTAAATTTGATCAACATAATGATAGTGTCTGATCACCATGGTTAATCGATCATCAACGTTTCCTCACGAAACAATATCGACATATCAATATGACAAAATTACTTATCAGCATTTGATGGAAGCTGATCAACATGACAAGTCTACACTATGTAGTTGCTGATGATTTTGTAGCGGCTAAGGTTGCTACAAAGCCTAAAGCATAAGAAAAGAAGACATTTTTGTTTTGAAGCGGCCATGGCCACTACACAGTCGCTGCAAAACATTAAATTTGATTGGGTAAATTACAACCCCCGAAGTTTAGTGAAATCTTCAATTTATCCCATTTTTTTCAATAATTGTCAATTACCCCCGGAGGTTTAGTAAAATCTTCAGATACCCCCATTGACTATTGGTGCCATTAGTTGACCTTTAAGAATTTTAGGGTTAACAACTTCTCTTTTCACGAATATTTCTAACCCTAACATTCCAACCACAATATTTTGGATCTCTCATTTCTCTATCCCTAACCGGCCACCCCTGCTAGCCGTCGTTATCGCCTGCTCACCGACGCAACACGGACAAGCTCATGCCCAATGACAATGTTGCCGCGAGCAAGTAGATGGTCAGGGTTTAAAATCAGTTGGTCAGATTGGGTTATAAATCTGTTAGGTGCAGTTGTAAACTTGTGAATATGAATGTGTAACTGACTTGTGGCTGTGTGTCGCGTTTCCTTTTCCTAGATCTCTTCCTTGGAGAGCTAGGTCTTTCTTTTATAAATATATTCCTTTGGTTACACTCTCAAAAAAATGACGATGCTGCTACGATGCAGATGAGTCCAGGCTGCCCTGTGACTGTTTGGAGTATAGTTAGTGTAATTACACAAAAAATCTTTAACAGTCAACTGACACTACAAATGGTCAATGTGGATAACTAAAGATTTCACTAGACCTTAAGGGGATAACTGAAGATTTTCGAAAATAGAGAGGGTAAACTGAAGATTTCACTAAACCACAAGGGGGTTTTTGTAATTTACCCAATTTGATTTAATTCCGTCTTTTCATGTCCAGATTTGATTTACTCCCTTCTTACTCTTAAACTCTCATTTTTACTCTCTTCACTCTCTTTCTCAAACTCCCCTTCTTCACCTCATTTCATCCAACCCCAACTGCTGCAACCCCATTTCGGGCGAGTCCATCTGCCCATTCCGACCGTAGTGGCCTCCTCTCTCTTATGGCGGCATCAACTTTTATGAAGGTTTTTTTAAAAAACTTATTGCCTCCTCTTTTCTCAAAAACGCTAATTTGATGTTTACTTTTTTTGTCCAACGACATCCTCCTCTTTTCCAGCGAATCCAGAGGCATTTTTGGTGGGATCCTCCTCTTTTCCGATAATGGATGTTGTTTTTTATCTCAGATCTACATTCAAAATTTTCTAGGTTTGTTATTGATGAATGCTATTTGTTTTCTCTAGATCTATAATTGTTTCCCTAGATTTATGCTATTTTTTGTTTTGTAATTAATGATTTATATAGTATATATATACACAGATCTATTATGGGTTTGTAATTTATGGGTTTTTTTTCTGGGTTCATTTAATTTCTGGGCAAGTGGATGAAGTTTGATGAATGTTTGAATATTTGGATGTGGATTTTTTTCCAGGTCTGGATATTTTATTTTTAATTTAGAAAATCGTTTGTAGCGGCCAGGGCACTATAATTGTAGCGCTTCAAAGCGGCACTATAGAACAAGGCGGGCTCTAACGTAGCGGAATTGTTACGGAATGCCTGCTACAAAGGATAAAGTAACTACGTAATGCTACTGATCAACATGTTAAAAAGAAAGATCAGCATGACAAGAAGAGAGATCAACACGCTAAAAAAAAATCAACATGACATATAAGATAGATCAACATGCTAAAAAAGAGATCAACATGCTAAAAAAATATCAGCATGAACATAAGAGAGATCACACTACGTGGAGGTAACATGGCTTATCGCGGCCTTTCCCGCGGTAAAGCTGCAGTAAATATTGCGGGAGAGTGCACAGTAATTGTCGCGGTAAAATGACTGACGGTAAAGAGCCTTATTGCACTTCCGACCGCGGTAAAATTCATTTGAATTCATCCACATTTTCAGCAATCTTCATTCATCAACCAAGAAAACTTCATCCAAACACTACGTAGAGAAACCGCCTCACTGCGGCCTCCGCCGCAGTAAATTTCATTTACTGCGGTAGAGGCCACAGTGAGCCGCAGTAAATCGATTTACTGCGGCCTCCGCCGCAGTAAATCATTGGCTTCTCTACGTAGTAAAATCCAAAAAAGTTCATTAATCTGCCAACCCAGCAACCTGAACTTGCAAATAAGGAACAAAGTAAACCGAGAGTGAACAAAAGTGGGTGGAAAATAAAGAAAAAATACATAAAATTACACTAACTTGATGCGGTGGTGAGGGGAATGGCGAAATGGCGGCGATATGGCTGTGGTTTTGTAAAATACCAACTTTTAGAACCCTATACAAAAATTAAAGAAATTAAATTGAAAAAATGGATCCACACATACCTGAACACCGCGGCAACGATCTAGCCATGAAACACCGGCGGGACGATCGGAGGCGGCTGGATGAACGGAGGACGGAGGTGGAGGATTAAGAGGGTTGAGGGAGAGAATATGTGGTTTGATATGAGATGTGGTTTAAAAAGCGGATGAAAAAACCTAAAACAATCTTAGTGCGGCCTTACTATGCAAAAGACCGCGGTCACTTGTGGAAGCGTGGCTTTCCACGAGCAGAAGCTTACCACGGCTATTGCCGCAGTAAAGGCCGCGGTAAGATCTGCAATCTCTACGAAGTGTTAATATGCTAAAAAGAAAGATCAACGTGACAAGAAGAGAGATCAACATGCTAAAAAGAAAGATCAACATGACATAGAAGATATATCAATATGGTAAGAAGAGAGATCGGCATGACATAGAAGATAGATCAACATGGTAAAAAGAAAGATTCACATGACAATAAGAAAGATCAACATGCTAAAAAGAATGATCAACATAGTAAGAACAGAAATCAACTTGCTAAAAAGGAATATTAACATGAAAAAAAGAGAGATCAGTCAACCTGCTGAAAAGAAATATTAACATGACAAAGAAGATAGATCAACATGATATGAAGGGAGATCAACATGCTAAAAAAGAAAGATCAGCATGACAATAAGAAATATCAATATGCTAAAAAGAATGATTAACATGACAAAAAGAGAGATCAACATGTTAAAAAGAAATATCAGCATTACTTAAAGAATGAACAACATGTTGGAATAAATGTTTAGCCCGATCATCATCACTTCACACAAGATCAACTTCATCTCACCCAGATTCGTTAGTTTTGGAAATTTCAATTTGATATTGTTTGCAACATTCTTTGTGTAATCATCTCTAGTAAATTTGTATTTCTTTCAGAATTTCGTTGTGTAATTGTGTTGGTTGTTTTGTTTAGCTGGGTTTGTTTGTTTCTAAAGCTGTAGTTCGCCGTAAAGTTTCGTTGTTGAAGCGGCGACATAAATCTTCATCAGACTGGAAGAGTGGAGTGACGGTGACGTTGGTTTCGTTTTGTTGAGTTGTTGTTTGGTGGTTGGTTCAAAGCTGTAGGTTGGACTGGAAACTTCGACGAAAGAGCACGGTGACATTTCTCAACGTTGAAGTCAGCGATGGATAGAGCGGTGGCAGTAAATGTATTTAATATTACATCTTATGCGAATAGGCTGCACATTGCGCAACCTATAGCTACTCCATATTTTTTAAGAGGAGTGACATTCATTCAATGTCACATGGGTGTCACTGACAAAAACCAAAGAATAGGGAACAAGTCCCTAACAAAGCTACCTACGTGATCTAAACCATAGTGAGCAATAAAGTGGACGATACTATAAAAGCGTCGCCTTACAAAGGAACTAGCAAAGCGGAAGAAATAAAAACAAGCAAAAATCCAAAAGCAAATAAACCTCCAGTAACACCTTGGAGATAGCACATCTCAACCCTAATCCACACATAAATTTTAAAGGATAGCTACTCCATATTTTAAAATAAATGTCTGTTAAAATAACCCATAATAGCTACTCCATATTTTAAAATAATGACACTTAAAAGAACCCCTAATTATATATCTATATATTTACGGAAAGTTACTGGTGATGAACAGTAACTTCCGTTTCCCCACTTTTTGTTGGGTTTTTTTTTTGTTTTCTTTATTGGTTTAATTCTTTTATTTTCACTAACTTAAAAAATCTGCATAGGCCCTTAAAGTTTCACTTATGATTTTCTCTTCTTTTTTCATTTAAGGTGATGGTCTAATATAGGAAAATTGTATATGTGGGCAAATTATACAATTACAAACTCTGTTTTGGAAATCACGAAATATTACTTTAACTAAGATTTAATTTTTTTTATTTGCATCTAGCCTTTTAAATTTCTTGATTAGATCCGTAAAGTTTATAATTTGTACTAACATCGTTCTCTTTTAGTGTGGTGACCTAAATGTAAAAAAATTGTATATATGGGCTAAACTTTATAATATTACTTTAACTAAGATTTAATTTCCTTATTTTCATCTAACTTTTTAAACTTCTTGATTAGATCCGTAAAGTTTATAATTTTGTACTAACATCTTTCCCTTTTAGTGTGGTGACCTAAATGTAAAAAAACTGTATATATGGACTAATTATAACTTTATATAATTACAAAAAAAAAATTGTTGGAGAATAGTCACCTCTCCACGAGATTGAGTGACCACATCCTAATTTGAGGAGACTTTATTTATACATTATTATTATTCTATTAACTGTTGTAGGGACTAACTCTCTTTGTTGGTTTTTATTTATTACTCATTTGCACACTGATCCTTGAAATCTAGAGCTAATAAGTAATAAGGTAAAATGTGAAAAGTTCTATACCTAATTTTTTTAACGAGTAAAATCCGTCGGTGGTCCTACTTTTTAAGTTTTTTTACCTATTTCGGTCTCATTTTAAGTTTTTTTTACATATATTACTGCTAAATTTATAAATTGTGACCTATTTGAATCCTTTCAATCTATTTTCTCTATTTAAATTGACGTTAATCTGTGAAATGTCAATTTTTCCCTTATTGAATTGCTAAAATACACCCTCAGATTTTTAAACTAAACAAATCTACCCAAACATTTCTTTAAACTCCCACAAATCTACCCTCAATTGAAGTTTTCTTATCACTTTATTGAAAGGGTAAAGTACACGTATAGTCCCTTAGCTTTTATGCGTGTCCTATTTTGGTCCTTTTTAAGAATTCGTCTCAAAGTTTTCCTTTAACTTTAAATTCGTCTCAAATTTATCCTTTTCTCACAGTTTCCGTTAAGTTTTCTGTTATCAACATGAGTTTACTTAAATGCCCCTATCCAAATTTTCATTTGACCCTTGTATTTTTTGAATCTTACAATTTAGCCCTACTTCATTATTTCCTCCCCGATTCTTCTTCTCTGTTTGCCGCTTCTTCAGCCGCCTGAACGCCTCCTTCGCCACTTTCTGGACATCCTCCACCTTCTCGTGCGTGTACGGTACCAGAACCCAGTTCGTTAATGGGTATCCCCTGTTTTCGATGATCCAGACGTCTCTTAGAAGCCCCCTGTCTGCTCGCTGGAAAGCGCTGACTTTTCGAGAATTTGGTCGTCCGGCATCGATCCCGGCTAGCCGATGCACACGTCGCTGAAGATTCCTTTCGTGTCAACCACGCACTGGAGCGTGATTGAGTAGGAAGTTTTCTGGTTGCGCTCTGTGCGCCGCTTGTTGAAGTAGGCGACGATGCTGACTTTGGGGGCGATGATCGGGATGTGGGTCGTGTACATTGAGCTGTCGACGTTGGGGATTCTCGACAATGATTCGAATTCTTCCTTAATCGACCTCATATTGGCGTCGTCGGCCCAGTTGAGGAACTTGGGCATGAGGACGGTCTTGATAGCAGAGCAGACCTCGAGGATGAGATTGTGGTAGGTGGAGATCCCCAGCCCGAACCGCTTCGACACCAGCTGGAGCTGTTCTCCGGTGGCGAGCCGCCAGATACAAACCGCGACCCGCTGCCGTATCGGGATAGCATCCCGGAGCATCGTGTTCTTCTTCATCACCGCCGGCTCCAGCTCCTCACTGATCATGTTAAACGTCGATTTGCTCATCCGGAAGTCCCTCTCACAACCCTCATTGTCGCTTCTTCATCGACAATTCTAGAGAACGGATTTTTACACCTCTCCGCCGGCCATCTTTCGCATTGCTCGAATCAGAGGCTAAATTGTAAGATTCAAAAAATACAAGGGTCAAATGAAAATTTGGATAGAGGCATTGAAGTAAACTCATGTTGATAACAAAAAACTTAGCGGAAACTGTGAGAAAATGACCAATTTGAGACGAATTTAAAGCCAAGGGACTAATATGAGACGAATTCCTAAAAAAAGACCAAAACAGGACACGTATAAAAGCTAAGGGACTATATGTGGACTTTACCTCTTTATTGAAACCTAAAGTTTTAAAATTTTGACAAACCCCCCACTCCTTCATCTTCCTTCCCCATCGCAGCCAACCACCACCCCTGCATCCAACCGGCCTCGACGGCTTGACCCAACCACCTCAGCCCCACCATAGCCACGCCCGACTTTACCCAACTCCGCCCTAACTGCGTATTTCCGTCCCAATTCCCTCTCAAACCCTTCAAAGTTCAAACCCAGTCTTTTCCGAAAGTAAAATCAACCCCAACCTCTAATTCACCTCAGCCTCCTTCGGCTCTGCCTCACCACTACGACATGCTTCCATTCGCTTGCAACTGGTTCATGTGAATCGTCGAAGCTTCTGGGAAATCCGGCAGCGTAAACTCCTCTGTCTGTTCCGATGTCTATGTCTGCGGGAGATTCGTCCACATGGAATAGTAGCACGCGAAGCCGAACGCACCTGACCCACTGAACACGGCTTGAAAAACGCCGAGTTTCACGGTGACCTCGACCATATACCGGAAGAAAATGTCGCTGATTAAGCAGACCGGGTCTCCGGTAGCATTATGTCGCTTGACGAGATCTCGAAATTTCTTGCGGGGGATAGGGAGGCTTGGATGAGGCGGGTGGCGAGAGGGTAAGTAGGGCTGAGAAACGAACCGAGCCTGTTCGAGCTCAAGCTCAAACGAACTTGTCAAGCCAAGCTTTTTCGAGCCTCGAGCTCGAACTTGAGACATTTTTTAGGTTCGTTTATTAAACGAGCCAGCCTTAGAGATTCGGCTCGATGAGGCTCGCGAGCCTAACAAACGACCCGAGCCGAGCCCAAGCCTATTAGATTCGAGCTCGAGGTCATGAAATTTGAGAATATTTTATTGAATTGATGTAATATATCTCAATTTTTTCGAGCTTCTTGAGCCACTTCGAGCCTTATCGAGCCGAACTTTATAATCAATCCTAAACGAGCTGCCCACTAATCGAGCCTCACGAGCTTTCGAGTCGAGTTCGAACCTATCATGAGCCGAGCTCGAGCCCGAAAAATCGAGCTCGATGAAGTTCGAGCTGAGCTCGAGCCGAGCCTGATTTTCACGAGCTCGAGCTCGAGCCTGCCAGGTTCGGGCTCGGCTCAACTCGATCTCACCCCTAAGGGTAAGGCAAGACGTCGCAGTTCTCGACGGACGGTGGGAGGCCGTGGGGGTGCTGTTGAAGGGGATTTCGAGGAGGTTAGTGGAAGAAGAAGAAGGAGAAGGGAGAGAGAGCATGAGCTTGGCGATGTTCAGGGTGTAATTGTTTAGTTTAAAACTCTTGAGTGTAATTGTTTAGTTTAAAAGTCTTGAGGGCGTATTTTGGCAATTCATTGAGGATAAAATTGACATTTCATGGGTCACCGTTCATTTAAACGGAAGAAATAGACGAAAATGACTCAAATAGGTTCACGATTTATAAATTTTTGATTAATATAGCTGAAAAACTTAAAAAGGTGAGATCTAAATAGGTCAAAAACTTAAAAAGTATGATCGCGGACGGATTTTACTCTTTTTTAAACCAAATTAAACTTTTTTGTTTCACTTTATTTAATGGTAATTACTTGCATTCAGTTTTTTTATTTTAATTTTTTGATAAGTTTTTTTAAAAATCCTATTTTAATATGAGTTGCCTAAATTTTGAGATATAATAGGTGATAGCTAATTTTAACTCTATGCAATCACATTAAATTATTGTAGATCAACAATATCCGCCAATGATTGTGTCTTCTCATCCTAATTTGTTGCATTTTACTTTTTCTCCAAATTGTTGAAAATATTGACCCTCATTTGACTTTATTTTACTTTCTACTCATTGATCAGTGAAGTTTTATAATTAATAGGTAAATTGTGAAATGTTCTAGGCATAAGAATGTTTTTTCAAGAAGCTAGACTAATATCTTTAATCCATTTTTTGCTTGATATTACAAACTTATCAAATTCTTTTGAATTTTGCAATATACTCCCATTGCTGGTAAGGGCCCAGATTCCAAGCCCATAGGCCGGCCCGCAAACCCGGCCTCCTGCAAATACTGTAGCGCCCGATCCCTTCCTGGCGCAAAGGGACACTTGTTATCCGGCTTATGCCTCTGCCAATGCCTCTTCCCAGCACTATAAATACCTCATTCAATGCCTCCCACAAGCACCTCTTTTTCGCTTACCTCACCTTTGCTCAATCTATCATCGGCCGATATCACGTGTGAATACTAACTTGGGCGTCGGAGGGTGTTCGCTCAGCTTCGGACGCAGCTCAGCTCGGACACTACTCGACAACGGGCATAGCGGCTCGGAAAAGTTGGTCTCATCGCAGCATGACAGGATCTTACCCATTCAGGATGCAAATCTTCTTGGACACACTCTCAGGTACCTCGTCACTATTCCAGTATTTATTAATGTTAATTATGAGTATTAACAGTTACGAAGCGCTGGAAGATGAAATCTTGTTTCCTTATATATATTGTCAAAGCTTAACCACCAGACTTTATAAAATGCGGCTAATGTTAAGTACTGCTACTTGTATTTGGGCAGTGCTGATCTGCAGGAGTTTAGTTTAGATCCATATTTGCTTACCGATAATGAGAAAGGTATGCCCAGTTCAGTTAACCAGTTGCGTATTCAAGGCTAGCTAGCTTCAAATCCACAGATAGAAGAAGAAAAAAATGTTAAATCCCTAAAAAGCAAAGCAGCTGAAATTTGACAAATTAAGTCCAAATTTTCTTTGTAAATACTTGGATGTATAACTAGTTATTTTGTGATGTAAAATCTTGTTTTCAAAATTTAGGAGAACTCTAATATTAAAATGGAGAATTTCAAAAGAAAATTTTCAAAATTAATACTAGAGTTCTCCAAAATTTTCTATCTAATTGTACATCTAAATATCTACAAAAGGATTTGAAATAGAGAATTTTCGGAACTAAATGGACCTTAAATCTACATTGTTGCATACAAATGCAACGCAAGAATAAATTAAAAACCGCCAGCTAGCTAGCTGCAAAATGCCGTACGTCGTTTTCTTAACATTCCCACTGCTTTTCTTCCTCGGTCAAACCCGGCCACATGCCTGAATTAATTAGCCCTGCCATTTGTCCCTTCACTATGGTTTTCATGTCTTTCACTTTATACATACTCGTATTTCTTCCAACTTAAATACTATATAATGCAACACTTTGACTTGATATGAAAATTTT
Source organism: Stellera chamaejasme (assembly GCA_024586325.1). Classification (NCBI taxonomy): domain Eukaryota; kingdom Viridiplantae; phylum Streptophyta; class Magnoliopsida; order Malvales; family Thymelaeaceae; genus Stellera; species Stellera chamaejasme. The sequence goes on along the minus strand of CM044982.1, from coordinate 780,947 downwards.
GACTGGATACGAAAATTAATATGATAAAATTTTGGTATTAGCTATTTAATTTTACTATCTTCTCTATATTGAAAGATATAATTAAATAAAGAAATCGAAGAAAAACAGTAAAACAAAATTAAATTTTAATAGTAAATATTCAAAGGGAAAAAATTAAATAATAATAATATTGAATAGAAAATTATTTTACCTAGGGAAGAAAGAGATTCATATTGACTATTTTTTTGTGTTTTATTTCTTGAATTTTAGATATAAGGATAATTTGGTAAGTTACCACATAAAAATTGCCAAAAAATAAATGTTGCATTACTTTTGGAACGTCTCAAAAAAAAAATGTTGCAATACTTTTGAGACGAAGGAAAATGTGGTTTTCATACTATAAAGAAATCTCAGCTCAAGGGGATCTCGGAACCAAAAACATCACATACTATTATAAAGAAAAGATGATTTCTAGCTATTTTCATCATAATTGCGACATAAGACACAAGTATTCTATCCACCTTAGGTTTCCAATTTGCAACCTTCACTACGTGAGGAAGACAATTCTTACTACGGCTCTTATTGCGATTTGAACTGCAGTAAACTCAAAGGTGCAGTAAACTAGCGCAGTTAATGGTGCAGTAGGCTTTACTGCAACCAAGGCCGCAGTAAACAAGGCCGCATTAAAGCCACGGTAAACAATTTTTTAAGGTTTCTTCACCCGCCGCATCCTTCATTTTTTCTCATCTTCTTCTTCTTCTTCTTCTTCTTCTTCTTCGTCTTCTTCTTTCTTTTCGTTTTTTTCTTCTTTCACTTTCTGTTTAATTCTCCTTTCTTCTTCATCTTCTTATTCTTCTTCGCTTCTTCTTCCTCTTCTTCTTATATTCTTCGTTCACTTTCTATCTTCTCTCTTCGTTCTTCTTCTTCTTCTTCTTCTTCTTCTTCTTCTTCTTCTTCTTCTTCTTCTCCTTCTTCGCTGCCGACGCGCGCTGCTCCCACCTCAGCACCGCCGCTCCACCAACGTCGCTTTCTCACCGTCATGACCGCCGCTTGCTTACCATCACCACCGACTTCTGGGTTTTTCTGAGTTGGTGGATGAATAAATTCATCTGGATTCATCCACTTTTTTGTTTAATTAATAAATTTATCTATTGCGGCCATGGCCGTTACTACGGCTATTACCCCAGTGAAGTTTCTACCGCGCCTTTATTTACTGCGGGAAACACCGCGGCCTCTCCCGCAGTAGTTACTGCGGCTCTACTGCTATTTTGGCCGCAGTAACCCATGTTCTCTCTACATAGTGCTTGTCCATGGTGGAAAGACTACTCATCATCGCAAAAGCACATTATCATAGCTAGAGGTTTCAGGAGAATGCCTTGGACGCCGAATCAACCGACACAAAGTCACTGTATCATAATTCTTAGTAATATGCACACATACTGCTTTCGTTTATAGAGTAAACTCCGACTGTAATTCCTTAAGTTACACGATTGTCCTATTTAGGTTCTCTATTTTAAGATTTTGTATCATTTTCGTCCCTTAAGTTACAATCGTGTGTACTGTTGGTTCTTCGGTTACTTTTTCCGTTAAAATTACCGTTAAAGTGAGAAAATTACAAAAATATCTAGATTTAATACTCATCAAACTCTTAAAAAACTACAAATGAATGCTAAATAGTTCCAAGATTTACAAGTACACCCTCTCTCCTACCCAACACACCCTTGAACTCCACATGCCCCGATAATCTTACCCGGGCACCCTCCCTCTTCCCCAGCCAACCCAACCCCACTCTGCCTTGCCCCACTGCCGAGGTCGTCCCGCCCATCGGCGACCTTCTTCGGCCCAAGACAAGTTGAATAAAAGAGAAAACACAACTTGCTTGCTCGAGTTACCGGGTTGTGGTTCTGGGCCGTAAAGGTCCGGCGATGGGCGGGGCGGGGCGACAAGCTCAGTCTTCCATTCCACGCCCTCCAGATTCCCAACGTAACCGCACGCAATTTTAAACCGTTAATTTTGTCCCATGAGTTCAATCAATTGAATATTTGAATTAAAAAGCAGTAAAAAAAAAAGTTACAGAGCCAGCTTTTGAAGTTTGACCTCGGTTTTGGATTAATTCGTCAACATGTGTGTGTGTGTATATATATACGGCTAGCAGCTTGACATTGACACAGTATATAAATTGAGCTAGGTAGGTAGCTTGAGCTTGTAGTGAAGTTTGAATCCTATCGATCAAGAGAAGAATTTAGGAATGGTGCCCAGAACAAGAACTTGTGCAGCTGCCTTCTGTTTCTTCCTCCTTTTACCATTTCTAACTACTGCAAGACTCACATTATTATCTCAAGGTACCAGTTAATTAATTTGACCAGCTTTAATTAATATTTCAAATTTTGTAACTGATGACCATGTCCCTGTTTTTTACATTACTAATTCTAGCTAGCTAGCTAGCGAGCTGCAACAGATTATTAATTATATATAGACGACTAGCTAAACCCATGCATGCATGCATGTGTTAATTAATTACCAATTGGCCATTCCACTGCCTTCTCTCAACCCTGCTACCTCACCTTCTAAGCTTGATATATAGTTTTATTTGTCTCTCATCAGTAATTATTTTCTCTTTACATAAATTTTGGTTTAATCGGTATACCATATGAAATTTCAGGGGGAAACGGTAGTTCTTTTTAAAAATGGAGAGAAAAATTTGGAAGGTCTCAAAACCTTTTTAGAAAATAATTACACTCCATATATATATATATATATATATATATATATATATATATATATATATATATATATATATATATATATGCAAATTTGAGCTCAAGTTTTTTGATTTTTTTCCTCGTGTACGTAGTTAAGCGGAAAATGGTGGTGGCTCCTGTTTATTCGACTGGTCAATTAGGAGGGGGAGGAGCAAATGGACGTCTTCATGAAGTTGTTTTACTTAAAAAGAAGCCTGAAAATCAGGTGAAAAACGCCCGCGCGTTACACCCCCCATATATTATATATAGTATGATCATAGATCATATTATAAATTCAAATCGGTAAAGATTAAAAATCAATGGTTGGTTGGTGTGGTGTATGTATGTAATTTTCAGGAAAAAGGTGGAATAAGAGGAGCAGAAGAAAAGAGGGAGATCAGAATAAAACAAGAAGAGACCTCTGTTGAAAGGTATGGGAGAGAGATTTCATCAGGTGCAGCCGAGTCTAGTTGTAGACATTACTATTATAAATCAAAAAGATCAGCAGGGAGGGATGATTTTGATGAACTTGAATTGCGCTACACCTACTACCTCATCTCGTCGCCACCGCCGTCGGGTCACGAGATCAAAGATGGCTGCCGCTTCTGATCTTACCACTTTCAGTACTGCAGAACAAATTATGGTTGTTTTATTAATGTAAGACTTTGCTCCCTTTGGGATGGGGAAGCAAAGCCAATATCAGAACAAAAGCGTTACAAAAAAAGGGCTTATGAAGCTAACAGTGATATAAAAAGCATTGAATAATATTTGCTCAACAACCATCGCATAATGCCCACCTATGTTTAGATATACAAAAAACCATGCCTGTCCCAATTAGTTAAATGTGCAAATTTGAGTTACCGACAGTTGGCAAGAGCACCTAGAGGATTCACCATCCATTCACTTCATGTTACCTTGCATTTCTCCCAGCGATTAGATATCCACAGGAAACATAGGAATTGAACCGAAGAGAGCCACGAGTCTTGTTGTATCGATGTGTCTTGAAAAACTTTATCATTTCGGCTTCTCCACAAACACCAAGCATCCACACGTCTTATGACATCCCAGCCTTGCCTTTGTAGATAGGAAAGTCGTGCGAAGGAAGAATGAGAGGCCACTATTATCAAAGTGTTTTTTGTCCTGTAAAGGATCCAAATCACACCAAGAGATTCAAGTTACTTAATAGACATGAAAGGATACAAGGGACTTAATAACAATGCAAAACATACATGCAAATATAGTTCATTCTCTCCTTCTGTCTCTTAAAGACGTGTTTGTGCATGAAGTGAGAAATATATATATATATATATATATATATATATATATATATATATATATATTTATATATATATATATATATATATATATATATATATATATATATCTGTGTGTGTGTGAAGAGCAGATAAGAGATGATGATGATGTGGGTCTAAACTATTCCACGAGTTATATATATATATATATCTGTGTGTGTGTGAAGAGCAGATAAGAGATGATGATGATGTGGGTCTAAACTATTCCACGAGTTTGGTGAAGCTAGTGAACAAAATTGCCTTGGGCACTATCTCTAACTAGACTTACTCTACGCGCTATGTACCAGAATTGTATTCCATATTTGTTTACTGTAATAATTTAAAAAAAATAAAATTGGAAAGTGTTAAACATATACGTTTTTTCCACTAAAAGCTAGGCTATTTAATTTTATTGTTTCAAGTTTCAATATTCGATTCAAATTTTAACAAAGATAAATAGTTTTAAAAAGAATCAAGGAAAATATATTAAGAAAATCTAGATTTCAATTTATAATACACATATGAAATATTTAATTTTTCACGTATAAATATTCACGAAAAAATTCATATATTAAATACTATCAAACTGTAAAAACAAATAGCTCAACTTTTGACGGACAAAGGAAGTGTGTGTAAAGATTTAATCAGAGAGAAATAATCGTTTGTAAAAGAAATGATAAAAAACAAAGTTAAATAAGAAAGAAAATATAAAATAAAAGACTAACTAAAATCGTTGGGAAAGAAAAGGGTGGATAAAAATGGAATGAGAATGGATAAATATTAATTTGTCATTAAGATATTCCGTAATTAAGAAAAAAAATTAAAAATGGTAGAAAGGTTTGGAAAAGGAAGTGACAGTTTTATTTTGTTTTATTTATTCTTTATTCTTTATTTTTTATTCTCTGTTGTCATTTTAGATGTTCATCTTATTCGTAATTTATGAGTATTAAACAATAGAGGTTTAAAAAACATATTTGAAAAATGACAAACGTGTAAACATGCCGTGCATTAATACAAATTGGAAAAAGTTAAAGGTACACGTGATTCAATAAAATTCAGTCTTTTAACAAAAAGAGTCCACGGAATGCAAAAAAATTAAAACACAAAAGTATTTGAATTATTTTTTTGTCTTTCTTGAATCCGTGGATGAGAGAAGTCTAACAATGAGGTTTTTTTTGTTAGAAACATCAAATAAATTTTCTTTTTCATTTTCTTGCATAATTTTTCATAAATTTTTTTTAATTTTTCTTACATAATTAAAATTACATGACCATAGGTACACTTTACCTTATATATATATATATATATATATATTATTTCCCTGTGATATTTGTGATATTAGGGAACAAAAAAGATAGGTGTAGTACAATGAAAAGAAGAGGTGGAGGACCTGTGTAGTTCAGTTAAACAATGAGTTGGAGCATGAGGTGGAGCTACTACAGCAAAATCACAACACGCCTCTTTATATAATTTTCCTTTTTTTATTTTTTTCATCATTTTTTATGTTTATCTCATTCCTTCTCGGTTAAGAATAATGTTCATTTTCTTATTTTTTCTCATCATTTTTTATGTTTATCTCATTCATTCTCAGCTAAGAAGAATACGAATTTGGAAAACGTCAAAAACCTATGTGGTTTGATAAATAAGTCTTTCTATTATTTTTTATGTTTATCTTATTCTTTTTCAGTTAAAAATAATACGAATTTGAAAAACGTTAAAAATTTACGTGGTTCAATGAAAATAATTCTTTTAGCGGGAAAACATTGGAAAACGTAAAGGTTCATCTAGTTCGATAAAGAGTGAGAAGGGCCAGAGCCTTCAGAATTCACCAAATTTTAGTGCTCCAAACAAAAAAAGTTTCCAAATGTAAGAAAAGCATGTCTCCAAAAAAATTACTCCAACTCCAACACTATACTCCTATGAAGTACTTGATCGAGAAAATCACAGGAAGAGCTCACTCTGGACTATCATTTGAGATTCATTCTTTAATTGGAAAATGTTCCCTATAGTAGTCATCAACATCCATGTACATGAGATAAATGTTTAATCAGGCAACAGTGGTTATCAATACCTGCATTCATTCTATCAATATCAGCCAAATCACTCGCTTCAAACTGACCCTTTCTTTGCATCAGAAGCTACTGGGTCCTCACCCATCATATTCTTTTTTCTCTTAATTTGAGCTTCCTTTTCCATGGAAAACATGTCCCTGTTAGTGTTAGCTTCAGTTTCCTCTTCAGTATCTCTTCAGTAAAAAACTTTGAAAAGCTTGCCACTGTCCACCATCTACCTCCCTCCCATTGACTCCTTTGTTAGATACATCCAACAATTTTCCTTGCCTTCCTTTCTTTTCCAAAGATCTACGGGCGCTTCTATGCCTATGCCGTCATCAAGATTGGAAGATGACTCTGAATCACTACCAGAAGCAGCTTGCCTGTTTGAAGTTATGTAGTTTATGTTTCGAATGACCACCTTACCAGAACTCCTTTTACCAGATCGGCTACGCATGTTTCCTTCTTCATTTTGAGCAAACAGAAAATGAAGTTTCATGCTTCCTCTTCCATAGTTCTGTAAATTTAGAGCAGGCCTCCCTGAAAATGGAGTTTCAGCAATCAGCCAAAGGCAAACAGATACTCAGAATATGGGACATGCTTCCATGATGACCCAAATAGATGCTATGCATTTCATGGAACAACCTACATCATAGATGTATAAATCCAAAGCTATGTTCCTTAACACCAAAAAAATTATTCAAATTATGATTTATTCAACTTGACACAAACCAATATTTGAATCAATCACTTTTTGAATTACTCGTTATATTAACACAAAAGAGCATATTTCAAGACTTCTAAAAGGAATTGTCACTTACATCAAACGTTCAGCTCCAAACATCCCCGCAAAACTCTTCAAAGGTGCCATGTTATCAATGTCCAAACCAGTAGCCTTTGCACGTGCAAAAGCCATCCCTTGTTCCTTCTGCAGGACAAGCTCAAACATTGATCAAGAGGTGTATTTCTAGCCAATTAATAAACTGACAAAATTCCACTACTCCGTTAAGGTATTAACCAAGTCTTGCAAAACAACAAGAGTAATAAAACAAATAGACACAAGGTTAACTAATCACATCAGTTATAACATCGGATTCAATTAACTAAGTCAGCCACAAGATCATAGATGGAAATTACCAAACTTGCTCAATCATACAGCAATGAACAGAGTACATTATTCATCTCTATGTAGGATTATACCTGTTCAAATTCTTCTGCTACTGATCAGAAATGGAGGGAGTATATGTAAGAGTAATGGCCATCACATTCTAATGTAGCATGCTCTGTTAGCTCAGTTCATCATCTTTGTCTCTACTTGCTGATACCTCTGTTAGCATGCTATGTTAGCCAAACCGCCGCGAACAGCCGTCCAGCCAGCATCTTAAACGCCCTGTCTCCGTACCCGACAGTCGTCACCGACATGACAGCCAGGTAGAAGGAATCCACCCAATCTAACCCTTCCACGTTGTACAGCACCAGAGCTCTGACGCCGATCGACAGAACCACCACCGCGAGCGCCAGCCCGACCTTCAGCCAGATCCTCATCCGACCCTTGGCGACGTCGAAAATGTAGCTCCCAGCTGAAAATCAGGTTTATTGGTTGTGGTTCTGCTTTGATAAAAATCAGCCTCTCCTGATTCGAGCTCCCTCCTCGCCAAGATTGAGTCAGCCGATCCTACTGCCAGCGGTAGTTGGCTCTTCTCCACTGGCAACAATCGCCGGGAGACGGCGAGTAGGTGTTCGTGACTTGGTGGCGTCAGGCGTCTGGAGACTTTGCGAGTTTGTGAATTGAGAGATCAAGAGAGACAGAGAGAGATCCAGAGTCGAGAGAGGAGAGAGGCGACGGCGAAAGTCTGTGAAGTGGACTTGAAAAGCGTGAAGAATTTATGGCAAAGCTCTCGCCAAATATTTGGCGATGCTGCAGATATGGCGAGACCACCCTCTTTTTCATCCTCCCTCCCCATTTTAGTAAAATACTCAAAATTGAGGATATCGAAAATAGGAGATTTTGTAGATTATTTTGATCCAACAGCCTTCCCCATCCCACTTCCAAAATGGAGAAGGAGGCAAAAAAATGGAGAGGCATTCTCCAAATTTTGGAGAGGCTCAAATCTACTTTTTTAAAACCTCTCTCTCTCTTTTTTTTGGGCACTTGTGATTGGGCTTAAATATTTTTCATCTCTCATCTCTCCTCTATTTCTAAATAATTCATTAATTATTATTCAAATATGTAGAATATTTTATTCTAATAAATGTATAGTTCTTCAAATGGAGAAATTTGTTGGAGTTAGAGTTCATTTTTTTGGAGAATATGGCGTTTCTTCCCATTTTAAAACTTTTGGGAAGGCGCTTTGGAGATGCTTCTTAGATTAGAAAGGACTCAAAAATTTCTTTGGCCGTAGTTAGTAGGAACCTAACCTAACAGTAACACCAATCATTCTCTATTTCACTAATTCCGCTCTTCTATTTACCCATTAACGACTCTTTTATTTACTAATTAATGGATAAAATAACTAGTTAATTCTAATACTATTTAACTAATTTAATTAATTAACTGATAATTTTAAATATTAAAATACAAAATTTACTGGATATTTACACACATAACCCAATTTTAAAGACTAAAATAGCTTTCTTATTGGGTATTTACTGTATACCCGACGGCTCCGATTCACCACCGCTATGTGATCACACAGGATCCTAACAAACAAAAAGATAACACCGTCCCCTCCAGATCTCATCTCATCTCAAACCAAATTGTTTTGTGTTCTTCCACCGCCCATGGCTGCCGCCGCTCCCACCATCCTTCTATACCCTTACCCAGATTCCGGCCACATCATTCCCCTTCTCGATCTCGCTCTTCATTTCCTCAACCGCGGCCTTGCCGTCACCGTAGCTATAACTGCCGACCGCTCCCCTCTCCTCCAACCGCTCGTGTCCCGCCATGAGTCCTCAGTCCACTCCCTCGTCCTCCCGCAGCCGGGACCTCCTCCGACCAACCCACCCCTGCCACGCCCCCTCTTTATCATGGCACGCTTCCGTGAGCTTCACTACGGCGCGCTTCTCCAGTGGCTCCGGTCTCAATCTCCGCCGCCGGTCGCCATCGTCTCCGATTTCTTCCTCGGCTGGACCAAGGATCTGGCGGCAGAGGTGGGCATCCCGCGTATCGTGTTCGCGGCGTTAGGCGCTTGCGCTTACTCCGTCAACATCTCACTTGCTCGGAACCCGCCGACGAGAATCAGCAACGGAAACGGACCGGCGGAGACGCTGTCACTTCCAGATCTCCCGAATTGCCCGAAATACCCTTGGTCTCATATTATGGGGGTTTACAGAGATTGCAAAGAAGGAGACCTAATCAGGGAATTATACAGAGGCAACTGGCTGGCGAACCTGGCGAGCCACGGCGTGGTGTTCAACTCCTTCCACAAGCTGGAGCATGCTTACATGGACTACCTGAAGAACGTGTCGGGCCACTCCCGGGTATGGGCAGTTGGGCCGGTCGTACCAAGTGATGTGGAAGCCCGTGGCGGGCCCAGCTCCCCCGACGGCCTCATTGCGTGGCTAAACGCACGCGAGGAGGAGAATGAGTCGTCAGTTGTGTACGTGTGCTTCGGGAGCCGTCACGTGCTGACACGTGACCAGATGGATACTCTAGGAACGGCCTTAGAGGAGAGCGGAGTCCACTTCATCTGGTGCATCGGGGAGCACGGTGGAGGCGTTGAGGATCGGAGGAGGGGGCTGGTGATAAGAGGGTGGGCCCCACAGGTGATGATCCTGAGGCACCGAGCTGTGGGCGCGTTCCTGACTCACTGCGGGTGGAATTCCACGCTGGAAGGGATCGCGGCGGGAGTGGTGCTGCTGACGTGGCCGATGGCGGTGGACCAGTTCTTCAACTCTAAGTTGCTGGTTGAAGAGGCTGGTGTTGGGATTCCTGTTGGTGAGTCGACCGTGAAGGTTCCGGAATCGGGCGAGTTGGCTCGGGTGTTAAGGGAATCGGTGAATGAGAAGAACAGGCCGGAAAGGGCTCGAGCTAAGAACCTCAGAGACGCGGCTCTGGCTGCTACCGTCGCAGGAGGGAGCTCTCACAAGGATTTAGACGCTTTGATTAGATCATTGAGTTAGCGGGAACTGTGATGTATTAAAACATCACGAGGAAAGCGCAAAAAAATATACTCCCACTCTCCCTCGATCGATGAAACAATTTGATTTGCACTTGAAATAGAGTAACAAAATATGATATGATTTGCAGTTGAAATGAGAAAGTGTGTTGATTTGATTCATAAAAAAAAAAGTGAATAAGAGTGTTTTAATGAAAAAAATACTAATAAAGGTAATAAAGTAAAAAACAGGAGTACTAAAATTGATGACCAAAATATTATATGACTGACTTGACTGATTCAAAACAAACCCAATCCGGCCTTCGTTTTGGTCCTCCTCCTCTTTCGCATCGTCCCTTCCCTTCGTCGATCGATATGTAGATTTGCATCCCGTGTGAAACAGATGTGCAGGAGCTCCACGCTCAGAATCCACCTCGATGGAGATGCATGCCGAAGAGACAACAAGACCATCAATCATTCACGCCAGCTGCGGGATTTGCTTGTCGGAGGGCGGCGGAGCCACCATCAGAGGCCTAATCGATTGCTGCGACCACTTCTTCTGCTACGTATGCATCCTTGAATGGGCCAAGGTTGAGTCTCGCTGCCCCCTATGCAAGAGACGCTTCTCCACCATCTGCCGCCCGCCCAAACCCCCACTCTTCCCCTCCGAGCGAATCGTCAAAGTCCCCCATCGCGACCAGGTACAATTTCTTTCTCGCGATTGCGCCCATCTTTTGGCTATTCGGCATGTGTTTCTGATTCAGTCTTTCTTTTTCAAGGCATGTTGTGCTTAGTTATAGCAGGACATTTTGGGTATAATTTGCGATTTCGGTGATTTTTGGCTGTTGGAATTAAGGTAGAATTGACTCAGCTACATACACTTGTTGCTTTGGGGGGGATTAGTTTGATGTTGCCCTTCTAGATAATCTGAACTGGTGGGTAATTTTGATAAATTGATTCATCTTGATCAGGTTTACCTTCACTCTGGGAATGCAACTACTAGTAGGACCAATGACCCGTATGGGGATGTTAAGTGTAGTGTGTGCTATGGCACGGGGGATGATTACTTCCTTCTTCTTTGTGATCTCTGTGATTCGGCTGCTCACACCTACTGTGTTGGACTGGGGAAAACTGTACCACAGGGCGATTGGTTTTGTTCTGATTGTTCCGTCTCAAGAGAGGAACACAAGAGAACTGAAGTTGATGCCGAATCAGAGGAAGAAAATGCTAGCGTGGATCCTCAGCCAGATGGGAATGTTGACATACTTGAGATTGTGGCTGAATCAAAACACCCTTTCTCAGTGCATGCAGCATGTAAGAGAAATAGTACAACATTGCTTCAATCCCCATTGCTGTCTTCTGCAGTGCCTGGAACTGGATGCAATAGCACAAATCAAGCTACTAGGTTTGAAACAAGATGTGAGCGGGCTGTTGGTCAACCATCTCTATCAGCTGCAAGAACAATGCGTGTGCGTCGGAATGTGCAGAGTCGCATACAAGCACTACGTGAGAATTGGGATGCTCTGCGAAATGGGTCTTTGAGCTTTTCCGCATGTTCAACCATACCTGGCTGTGAATATAATAAAAGGAGGAAAGTAATATCTGGATTTCATGGTGCATCAGATGACCTGCAAACTTTGTCTTCTGGACTTCAACAATCAACAGCTGGCGCTCCTGGTTTGTGTGACAACACATCCAACGATGGTTTTTGCAATATTAGTAAGGCATGGAAAATGATGGATCTCGCCAAGTCAATTCAGAAGAATCCTAGAAGAAACAGCTTTGCCGATCAAACTTACCCCCATTACAAGAACAATTATGTGAAGAAAACAGCAGATATTAGGAGTGGTCTCAGAATTGCAACTAGTCAGCTGCGTGAGTCAAGCAACCGGGCAAACATGGGTGAAATGAAGAACGATGGCCATCATCATAATGAAACTCTGAGGTTGGAGAAGAGGAAAGGGGCAGTAGATGTAGGTTCAACTTCGGCAGTTTTAGCTGCAAGCTCCTTTGAAGTCTGTGAATCGTTGTCAACTAAGGCGGTGAAATTTCCAACTGATGCCAATTTCATGAACGGCATTAGACCGGGATTAAAGTATAGTGGTTGGGCATCATCATGTACTACGAAAAATAACCCAAACAAATCTGTTGGTTTAGATAGCTTGCCTTGTTCGATTCATCAAGGCTCTGGTTGTACATCTGATGCTGAAGCTGGTCTGGTTGCAAGTTTGTCTTCCAGTACTGATCTGTCAGCTGAAAAATGTGGGTTAAGTTACGCTCGTGCCAAAGGCAACCCCAAAAGAGAAGATGATGCCAAAAAGGAGATCCAATCTCTTGTCAAGCTCAACTTAAAGCTTCTAAGTAATGGGAAACAATTAGGTATTAACCTTCACTCCTTTTTTTTATACAAAGGGGGTAGGGATACAGGGGGTTTCGAACTCGAGACCTCTACAAATGTTCTCTACAAATGTTCTCAGGAGGTCATCCTTCACTCATTAAAGCAGTCCATTCCTTTCTTTACATGTAAAACACTCAAGTCTTCATACTGAGCTTTTTTTATATTGGATTACTGTAGGAGCTGATGTGTTTAAGACCATTGCTAGACTTGCAACACATACTACGTTGGCGGCATGTAGACTTGATCATTCAGAGTCCTGTGTTATTCCATTTCCAAACTCTCTTCTATGCAGCCATTCCAAGCAACGACACAAGTCGACACTTATGCCAAACACTTGTCGTGAATGTTTCTATGTGTTTGTGAAGGATGTTGTTTCATTCCTTGTGCATGAGAAAGTTGGTCTTACAGGTTGTTCTCGAACCAAAATGCGGAAAAAATGAAAGTTTATAGTGCTGTTCATCATGATTTTTAAATATGCATGATTTTTTTAATACTTTCTTCATACAAAATATCTTAGAAATCATTTAGATATCCTTTTCAGGTTAAACTACATCGTTATTCGAATCTTATTTTAAGTTTTCGTCCAACATAATCCCATAATTTTAGCTTTGGTGAATGATCAAGCAGTGGTGAAGAGTAGGGGTGCGAATGAGCCGAGCTAATCCCGAATCTGGCAGGTTCGAGCTCGAGCTCGTGAAAATTAGATTCGGCTCGAGCTTGATTTTTTTTTACTCGAGCTCGGCTCGTGACAGGTCCGAGCTCAGCTTGAAAGCTCGTGAGGCTCGATTAGGGGGTAACTCGTTTAAGTTCGGCTCGATTAGACTCAAAGTGGCTCGTGAAGCTCGAAAAATTGAGATATATTACATTTATTCAATAAAATATTCTTAAATTTCACGAGCTCGAGCTTGAATCCAATAGGCTCGGGCTCGGCTTGGCTCATTTGTTAGGCTCGTGTAGGCTCGCGAGTCTCATCGAGCTGAAACTCTGAGGCTCGAGCTCGGCTCGTTTATTTAACGAGCCTAAAAAATGGCTTGAGCTCGAGGTTCGAAAAAGCTCGGCTCGAAGGCTCGTTTGAGCTTGAACGAGCTCGATTCGTTTCACAACACTAGTGAAGAGCTTAAGTTACGTTCGTTTTAGGGGGTTCATTAGGCTTTGGGGTGCTTAATTAAAGCCACGTAATTTGGTGTGTGTAAGATCTTTCTTGGAGTTAGACAGAAACGACCCTTCTCATGCCCCATGGTTGGGTTGTAATGCTTGAATGAGGAATTTCGGGAGATATTTTAATGGTTCTTTACCTCCGGTCATCACTTATAGTGAACCAAATAGGAGTAAAATTTGGAGAACTAAAACTTATTAATATTTTTTTTATAAATGAATAAAATAAGTAGTTTTTTTTCAAAAAAAAACATAGTCCCATTTTTTTTTCAAAATACAACACAAATTGGTATTTTCTTTGATTTTTTCGTCAAGTCCTTTGTTATCTCCACCATTTTTAGGCAAATACCTTTATCATAATAGTCTAATTAAATACTTCCTTTGTCCTTAAAATATTTTCTCATTTATTTTAACAGTTTCACAATATTTAATTTATGATTTCTTTTCATGATATCGAAAATTAAATAATTTACACGTTTACTAAAACTTGCAATCTAAAATCTCTAAATATATTTTTGGGAAATTAACAAATACCCCCCGAGGTTTAGCATAATCTCCACTGCCCCCGCATTTTCGGAATCCTCTAAAAACCTCATGAGGTTTGTGAAAATATACAAAAACCTCATTGACGTTAACTTTCGTTAGAACAACTGTTAGATTTTTGGTTTAATCACTTTAGTAGTGCTTCAAAGCTTTTAAACCTCACATTTCTAACCTAATAGTTGTAATTGCATATATTTTTACCTCCATTACCATCACTCTAGCTCAATCCAGACCACATCCCCCATCTCGTTGCTCACTCCACCGCCAACCTCTTCCTTGTCACCCCACCGCCAACCCTAAATGATACGATCACGGGGACGCTTGACGCGAAGCCACGCGATTGTCGGAAGCGCCGGATCTAGCTTGGAGGAGTCGCAAGAACAGTGAGGGATAAATTCGGCCTCACACACCTCCCAACTACGAGGTTGGGCAATATCTAAGATAATGTCTGGGGAAATGGAAGATCTAGCACCTCTTAACTACGAGATTAAGCAATACTAGATATTAAACTTGATGATAAACAACAAGGGGGATGGCGGAAAATAGCAAGGGGGTGAGAACCGAAGCCTAAGGAATTTTCCTTCTTAAGCTTTAAACATGTTCTATCTATTCTAGGAGTCTGTTGTTCCTTTTATAGGGAAGGAGGGAACAGACTCTTACATATGTGCATGCATGCCAAAAGCATAAAGTGCTTTAACATGCATGTCATCCTAAAAAGGTAAAAGCTAAAGTAATTGTACTCCCAAGTGCCTGCATGAAAGGAGGGAGTGTTCCGGATGGGATGGGAGTGGTTGGGAGTGGTTGGCCGAATTTTTGAGCATAGGTGGCTTCGCTTCAGGGCTTCGCCTGAACTGGAAGGCCTCGCACTGAAGGCATTGCCTTCGCCTGGAAGCTTCGCGGAGATGGCTTCGCCGAAAGGCTTCGCCTTCGCTTGAAGGCTTCGCATGAGGGAAGCCCAGCCTTAGCGCCTGAACTGGAAGTCCTCGTGCTGAAGGCTTCGCCCTCGCCTGGAGGCTTCGCCCTCGCCTGGAGGCTTCGCAGAGATGGCTTCGCCCAGAGGCTTCGCCTTCGCCAGGAAGCTTCGCCTGGAGGTCTTGCCTTCACCTTGAAGACTTCACGTTGGAGATTCTTGTTTGAGGGCTTCGCCTTGAGGCTTCGCAGGAATGGCTTCGCCATCGCCGGAACGCCTTCGCATGAGGAAGCCTAGCCCTCGCCTTAAGGCTTCGCAGGGACGGCTTCGCCCGAGGGCTTCGCCATCGCCTGGACGCGTTCGCATGATGAAGTCCAGCCTTTGCCTTGAGGCTTCGCAGGAACGGCTTCGCCTGGGGGCTTCGCCATCGCCTGGATGCCTTCGCACGAAGAAGCCTTGCCTTCGCCTTGAGGCCTCGCGTGGAGGCGTTGCCTTCTCCTGGTCAGGTGATCGCCCGAACCATGGATTAGGCCGCCTAGGCCTCTGAACCTTCTCGCCAAGGGGGTGCTCCGAGCTTCATTCGCCTTCCTCTTTCGCGAAACCACCGGCCCCCTCCCTCTTTCGCGAAACCACCGGTAGCCCATCCCCTGTGTTTCTCCTGCTCGAGTCCATTTTTGAAGCGCAAAAACGCCGACCTTCATCTTCTTTCGCGAACCAACCAACCTTCACCCTTTCACACACGGTCATCGGCGAATCTCACAGCGGCAAGAGCGCCCACTCGTCTCACGGCGGTTGCCTGGTATGAAGCATGTTAAATTTTGTTTTTCCCCTCTTTACTTGCATGTTATTATTATTATTATTATTATTATTATGAATTAGTGATTGATTGGAAGGCTAATTGCTGGGCTGAGGTTGTTACCGGAGGTGGCTGGGCTGTGTGAGGCGGCAGAGAGATGCTGGTGCGGTAGGCAGAGGAAGGTGCAGGAGGTGTCGAAAAAGGCGGGTTTGAGGCCGATGCAGGTGGAGGTGGAGGTGGGGGTTTAAATGTAGAAGTATAAAATAATTAAGGGTAAAATTGTTACAGTTAAAAGTTTTAGGGTCTAATTTTGTAATTACACTTAAAAGTTAATGGTTGTTCTAACGGAAGTTAACGTCCAGGGAAATTTTGTATATTTTCACAAACTTATGGGGTTTTTAGAGGATTCCGAAAATGGGGGGGGATGGAGATTATGCTAAATCTCAGTGGGGTATTTGTTAATTTCCCTATATTTTTTCTGAATTTTTATCATTGTTTGTCTTTGTTAAAATTTGAGTCAAATATTGAATTTTGAAACAGTAAGTCAAATGAGACAATTTTTTGTGGATTGTGGGAGTACATAAGTGAAATTCGGTCATTGAACTTTTATAAATGTACAAAGAGCTCCACGAGTTCTTTTTCTTACTCTTCTTTCCTCTCACTCCCTCAACCATCGGTGCTCACCCGCCACCATTGTCCGGCAGTAGCACAACTGCTGACTGTTGCACCGTTACCACCATCCCTCCATTGTCCCACTGTGCCGTTGTCTGGGCTCGCTCTAGTGATCGGTGATCATCGCTAGATCTGCAGCATGGGCTGATTTCGGCTTGCCAAGTGATTGTCGGTTGCATTGAAATCCGCGGTCGAGGCAAAATTGATAAAGGGACCATAAATGCATGATATGTTTGAAAACAGTAATTTAAGATGGCAAAAATTTAAAATTAAAGTAGAACTTAAACATGAAAATTATTAAAGTTAAAGGATTACAAGTGTATTTTATTAGGGTATTAATTGTTGTATTATTCTGCTAAAGCTATGTGAATAGGGTATTAATTGTTGTATTATTCTGCTAAAGCTATGTGAAAAGGCAAATAAAAAAGGTGACTATCATTTTATATATATTGTTTTTGTATTTAGTTTATAGAGTGAATAAGAATGAGATTAATTATTTGAATAAAAAAAATTCCACGATAGAATTTCTTGCTAAGCCGGCCAAATTTATCTCATTTGAGAGTTTTTTATAATCTAAATAGTCAAGCTATCGACAAAATATTGCTGCATCATTTTGATTAAGAATTAATATTGTTTGATGCACCTATGCACCTGTCGTAGAAAAGATTTTTTTCATCATCACACTTTTAAGGAAACAATTAGTCAATTACGTGGACCCTTTTTGTTAAATAATACTTATAATATATTTTTGGGTCCATTGATGTTTCCATAAAATAGTGAAAAAAATCTTTTATATCGTCGATGTATCAAATATTAATTTTATACGATATAATTTTCTATGCATCAATCGATAGTGGAAAATAATTTTTTTTTCACAATCATTTTTTATAAATAGAATATTCCACAAATTTATTAGTATAAAAATATTATTAATATTATAAAGTTTACAGAAATATTTTTATTAAAAGTGATATTGAAAGAAAAAAATTTACACTATCCCATGCATAGAAAATTTATCTCACAGAGCTTGTCCAATTTTACACCAGCTGTAGACTTGTCTATACACAAAAACAAATGGTCAACGAACAATACAATGGTCCAATTCGTTTCCAATTGGCAAAAACACCTAGGGCAACACATCTCCCTCATGAAGTTGAATTGGCCTAGGGCAATGGCTGGATCAATCTTGTTGGTCATCACTTACATAAAAAGGCGTTTAGCTATATTTCAAACATCATGAGTATTGATTTGTTGAAGATTTCTTGCATTTTCATGATCCTTCTATTTGTTACCTATGGTTAGTATTGATTTCATCTCATCACCACATCAAGTTCTGACCATATATATGCGGGAAAAAGGTTCAATGTTGCCATCAATGTTTGGCTATTGGACTCTTTTTACCACTACTCGAAAAAATGGTCCTCGATCTTTTACCATTACCGTTGGGGTCCCCGTTTGCCACAATGCGTTATTTGTCGCTGGCATGGCTTCCCAAGTGTTTTCAGCGGCCACTTGCCTTACTTAGCGCATTATACCACCGTGCAGGCTGCCCCTTGCAAGCTAGTCGCCACTGAAGCTGTCTTCCACTAACGCAAAGTTCCATCCTCGTCAATGGTCTCCAATCTCCATAGCCACCTAGCCGCTTCCAGGGTCATCAGCTGTCGCTAGAGGCAGTCACCCTCCCATGAGTTGGTGACCGACCCCGGACAACACCGCCGCCGATTTAATTGCAACTTGAAATCTAGCAAGACGGGCCAATTGGATCAAAAACCCTAATCCCCAAATTGCAATCGATCCACCTCATATAACCTATCACCCATTAATTCATAGTGAAGATTGATTCAATCTCCGGCCATAAGTCGGAAATTGTCTCATTAGAGGTCCATAATCCAAAACATCTTCTATGACGATTTCTTATAATTTAGCGACATTTTCTACAAATCCAATGGAGCTCGGAGAAAGTATTTCGTGGCAAAGACTGTGGCGGGGGTGATCCGTGGTGAGTGAAATTGAATAGTGGCGATGACAATGACTTTGTGGCGGCGATGACAATGATTTTGTTAGAGATTGTTTTTAAAGAAGTGGTAAAACGGTCCATTAGCCAAACGTTATGGCAAAATCGGACCTTCTCCTTAAGGTTATAACTTATCTAGAAGCCACGTGAATGACACCTAAGCACACACTGCACATGTGGAACAAAGTTGTCGGAATATTCCACCAAATTCACGCCGTCTGCAAAAGTAATGGCAGAAAAGGACCAATAAACATATTTAGTGGTAAAACTGGACCACCAAACTAAGGATGATGGTTAAAAGGGACATTTTTTCAAGTAGTGGCAAAAGGATCCAAAAGCCAAACATTGATGGCAATTAAAGTCGGACTTTTCCCTATATATGCTCACCTTTTGTTTGACTTGTTCTTGGCTTAAAGATTTCTTGTTTGTGCAGGAATCAAGGCAGCTGATTCGGACTCTTGAATTGGAAGTAGAGGCTATATATATATATATAACACCTTGCAATGCCACCTGGAATATGTAGAGGAGGCATTTGCAAGTGTACTAACTTTAAACCTAATTAATTTGTTGCTTAGACGATCACTTTTGAATTCAGATGATGATGAGGATTCAGATGTTCCGGAATTAAGTTGATGCATCATCTGTTAATTCAATTCTTAGCTTAATTTTAAGTCACAAATTAAACCACTGTAGATGATTGATTGGTTTTGGTGGGGAGTATCTGTAGATGGGAGATCCACCACACATATTCTGAAAAGTTTTAAGTCAATGGAGAACAAATTAATTAACCAACCCCTATATATGCATCTAATTACTCTGATCATAATTTTCACACATGTAGGTAGGACAATTTGGTTTTAACGGGAACTAAAATATCATTAGTAGTTCCATGAGCCATTTATTTTTAACAATAAAGATAAAGAGTTGAACTCAACATTTCCATCTTATAACTTAAACCAACTTGATATAGCCATCTTCTTAGGAATCCCACCAACTTCCTAGCTTTTGCCTTTCAAATTTTGTACCTTAATTTCTTACCTTTTTTTTCAATTTTCAATTTGATATGAAATCAGCCATTTGACCTTGTTTGTAGAAAATTTTGTACCTCAGCTTCTTTTATATGTTTTATTTTTATTCTTTTTAAACTTGAATGTTCATTTTTAATATTTATTTCGTCATATTGAACCTTGATTTTCCCCATGTTCCATTTCCATATTTCCGATTTTTAGTTATGGTATTCCATTTTGGCTATATATATATATATATATATATATATATATATATATATATATATATATCATATCATTTCAAATGTTTCTCATTTCATACAATTATATTCTTTTAGTGTTTTTGCTTTGAGTAGTAAAGTTCATATATTTATACTTTTTTCTAATTTTTGTTTCCTAAGAGAATTTGGGTACAGAAAGTTTGCTAAAAGGATATTAAAAATGTTCTAATTTTTATGTTTTCCACCTATAATAATCTATAAAGCAGTACAATTTTGGACTCTTATATATATGAATCACACTATTTAATCGTATTGTTATAAACCAATATAATTTAGGAATATAACATGATTCAAGTGTATTATTATATTACTTCAAACCGTCTTTACTTTAACTTATTTGATCCAAAAGTTATTTTAGACTTGAGTGCAATTGTTTGATTCCCTCAACAATCATTAAAATGTTTAAGATTTATTGAACTTTATCAATAATTAATCATTCAAATATTTTTATTATTGAAGATCTTTTGTATTTAAAAGTTTTCATTATATTTGATTTTTGTAACTTTTTCCCCATCTAAAGGAGGGGCTCGAAATACCTAGTTGGTAACATTCTTAGAGAGAGAGAGAGAAAGAGCTGCAACACACTGGTGGGAAATCGAACCACTATTTTTACCTTCCTATGCAAAATAAAATTTTCTTTGGCAGCCCTTGTCTTGATTTAAACAGAGCTATAATTCTCTATTCTTGCTCATCTTCTAGTAACTAATTTCACATAATTTTTCCCTTCAAATCATAACTAGTAGTAGTACGTGTTGGGGTTTGGGCAAACAACAATTTTTCACCGTTACGATTCCACGATTTTTTTCACTATCAATCTCAGTCAAACAATTACACGTATCAATTCTATCAACTCTCATTCTCTCAACAAAAGGAAAACTCTATCCTAATTTTTCCCTCACTACTTGCGGCTCTACTCAGGCTCTCAAAGCCAATAGCACGCACTAAACTTCACACTCAAAACTATAGCACTACTCTTGGCTGCCTCTCACAATCTCACCCACGACCAGCCACTAAACATCATATATATACTAACAACACATAAAAACCTAATCCTATTAAAGTTTGGAATTCTAAAACAACTCAAAATTGGGATATAACAACTTTAGTCCTTTACCTTTTTAATTAATTAATTTGAGCATCTACTCCAACAATCTCCACATTGACTCAAATTATTTCTTCAACTCCACTTTTTCACCAAATCTGCAAACTTGACTTTCTTGTTCGTTGGAACCTTCACCTCCGAGTACTTCCGACCAATTCATACAAATCATTAGAGTTTTTCGCTTCCCTCATCACAATTAATGCATTTCCCCAAATTCTCATACCTTCACCTTGAGCAGAAAATTCATAACCCAATTTATCCAATTTAACAAGTGAAATCAAATTCCTTCTAAATTTTGGAGCGTACCTCACATCACCAAGTGTCTTTGTACTTTCATCATGCAATTTGATCTGCACATTACCAATCCCTTCAATTCTTTCTTCTCCACCATTAGCCAAATAAATTGGCATATCACATGGTTCAAATTTTTTGAACCATTCTTTCCTGAAGCAAACATGCAAACATGTTCTGAATAGGCTGAATCAAATATCCAAACATCTTTTATATCTTTCTCTTTAGCCTATTGCACCATTAGCAATTCATCACCACTCGTATAATCTTCCAATAAACCAGCATCCCCTTTTTCCTCTTCTTTCTTTTCTTTCCCTTTCTTCTTCGTCTTCAAACAATCTTCCAAATCTTATTTTAATTTTGGGCAATAAAATTTAATATGCCCCAATTCTTGACAATGCCGACATTCTGTTTTGCTCCAATCCTTCCTCGGTCTTGAACTCGATCTTCCTCTCGAATCGCTTCTTCCTCTAGAATCACCTCTTTCTCTTCAGCTATTTTTCTCTCGCTCCATCACAGCCGCATCACCACATTTTTCCTTTTCCCCAAACTTTTGTACTCGATCATGTTTCAAAAGCACTGTAATCACATCTTCTAACTTCAAGGTCTCTCTTACGACCATCAAAAGAATTAATCAAAATTATAGCTCTATATTCTTCATGAATTTTCTCACCAGTACTTTCAAGTTGTGTAACCAACCTGTTAAACTCATTCAAGTGTGCAACCAAAGCAGTATCATCTTTCATCTTCAAACCATATAATTGCTTATTTAAACACAACTTGTTAATAATGGACTTTGACATATACATACCTTCAAGTTTTGCCATCAAACTAATTGGAGAGGTCTAGTTCAACACAACATACTTCAGTTGTGGTGCAAGAACTAATCTAATCGTGCTCATCGCAATTTCCTACATCTCTTTCCACTTGTCATCTTTAATTTCATATGACTTTGTTTTCTCGAACACACTACCGAGCTTTTGTTGCACAAGCACATCTTTCACCATGCACTTCCAAAGACTGAAATCTCCGGAACCATCAAAACGATCAATCGAAAAATTGCTCGACGTCCCAGCCATCACGAACCTCGCTCTGATTCCACTTGTTGGGGGTTTGGAAGTGTGGGCAAACAACAACAATTTTTCACCGTGACGATTCCACGGCTTTTCTTCACTATCAAACTCAATCAAACAATTACACATATCAATTCTATCAACTCTCAATCTCTCAACAAAAGGAAAAATCTATCCTAATTTTTCCCTCACTAGTTGCGGCTCTACTCAGGCTCTCAAAGCCAATAGCACGCACTAAACGTCACACACCCAAAACTACAGCACTACTCTTGGCCACCTCTCACAATCTCACCCACAACCAGCCGCTAAACATTATATATATACTAACAACACATAAAAAACCTAATCCTGATAAAGCTAGGAATTCTAAAACAACTCAAAATTGAGATATAACAACTTTAGTCTTTTACTTTTTTAATTAATTAATTTGAGTAACTACTCCAACAGTACGTTCTTCTTTTTGTTCTTCTTCTTAAGACTAACTAGTACGTAGTCGTACATTTGAACAAAAAGTTCAGGACTTTAATTAAAAGAAAATAGTTTGTAAACACAAATTGAAAAGTTAAACATATTCTTTTCTAGGACGGAGGTGGTAGTACTACATTTTATTGGATGAACTTGTAGAGAGTAATCCAAACTAATAGACTTATAGTTTTCCATGTGGTCGTAGAAAAAAGTATAACGGATGATGACATTTGTGAATGGGATCATGGTCCATTTTGGTTTGATGTGTACCTTGAAATGTATAAAGAATGAGACAAACGTGGATGTTCCTACACTATAATAGAGCATACAACTTTACTTGATGTGTGGAGAAAGAGACAAACTGATATTTAAGTGGCATTGAAGCAACTTTGCACATTGTTGTCAAGCTTTCTGTTAGCAAGATTGATTTGGCAGACATTATTAATAAACCAAAAGCTTGGCAACAGAAAACAAATGAAAGATGGGAAGTTGTAAGATAAGTGGAAGTTTTGCCCTTTAGAGAAGTACTCCTAAAACAATGTTCTCTTTTCTGAGCAAAGTGATGGAAATTTTAATAGGAGCTCTGACTTTGAAGACTAATAAGTAGTACTTTAGATAGTTTTGAGGTTAGGCCAGGATTGTTTTGATGTTTAAGGGTGTAACTGTAACACCAAAAATAGCCAAAGGGGCAAATACAGTTCCATGGGGAGATCGCACCAGCATGTAACAACAAATCATTTCTGCAAGGTTTAGGAAAACCATCTACTCAAGACTCTACAATGCCCATCACACCGACCCTTAAATATTTCATTTTCTTTTTACATCAATAACAAAGAGAAAATGCCTTGAGCCTTTTAGCCAAATCGGTAAAGCTCTAAAGACATAGTGAAGGTCATGAGTTCAAGTCCTATCTCCACCATCCCTATCCCTACCTCTGCTTATAAAAAAAAAGTGACAGGGAAAATGAGTACCCACTTCTTTGCTTGTGTTCATCTGCTGTGAATCTCAAGGATCAACATCTTCGCTTCAGACCACCTTTAGACTTATTTTAACATTAATCATTGTTCTCATCATTTTGCAGTTTCAGATCAGATTTGAAAGGAATAAATACCAGCTGAGAAAGACAATTGTTCCTTGCTACATGAATATGCGCAACTTAGACACAATCAAACTCATTCTAGCTGGGTTGTGTTTCATCTGTTAGTTGTTAGTTACATGAGCATACTTTACGGTTGAGACATTAATCTGGTAAATCTAATTCAAGATTACTGGCAATTTTAATACCTAGTTGATGTTAATATGGTCAATCTAATTCAAGATAACTGGAAATGTCAATCCCTAGTTGCCTATTCGGGCCTACAGACATTCCCGTAGTTTTGGGTTAACACACCAGTTGCTCTATACCAAGTGCTCTGCAAAGTTCTTTTACAGCCCTTACTTTGATCAGATACTTCTTTCCTTACACATAATGCTACTTTCTTTTCAGGTTTCCTTTATCGTCTTAAAACACTCACTTCGTCTCCAATTAATTCTACACTTTGTGCGGACGCGGAGATTAAGATGAATGTAATTTTTTATGTAATTTGACATAATTACCCTTGAGTGGAGGTTGCACAAAATATGAGATAAAATAAGTTGAGATAGAGTAGCAATAGTTTGGTAACTTCAGAGGAGAGAAGATTCCATTTAAGGAAAATGTATAATTTTTTAGGAACAACCCAAAAAGGAAATGTGTAGAACTAATTGGGGACGGAGGGAGTATTTATATAGTATATTCTAGTAATTTGTTGGTAATGTTAAATCATGCGCATCCTATATTCTTACCGAAGTTCCCATGAACTTGTCAAAGTCATCATTAAGATCCCCATCCACATCATCTGGATGAACAAAACAGTTACTGGCATTAACAAAGCAGAAGTAATAAACAGCATATATGATTACTAGACAGTGTGTATATGTGCAAAAACCCATGTCAATATGAAGGGTGGATCCTTGGGCTGGAATATAAAATTAGAGCTGTGTGCGGTTGGAGTTTTCTTGAGTAACAAGTTTTTTTTTTTGGAAAATGGAGGGAAAATTTGTGAGAAAAAGTAGGAGGGAAGATTGACTTTAAGAAGTTTGAGAAAAATCTTACCTAAATGAACACAGTAAGGGAGTTCCATCATTAAAGAAAGGTAAATGAATAACTTGAGTCTATCATAGTAACATACTAATTTGGGCTGTTTGGAAAAGTGGTTCCCAACAGCTAGTACTCACTTCGCTAGACTGTCATATTACTCTCTCCGTCCCACCAAATATAGAGCATTTGACTTTGCACGGAGATTAAAAAAGTGGTTGAAAAGTGGCTGACTAGAGTGTAATATGGTAAAGTAGGTATATAAGACAAAATAACTTTTTTGAGTGGTAAGTGAAATGGAGGGTAGTAAGTTAAAGTTGATGTAGAAAAGTTTCCTTTTTAGGAAACGTTGGAGTTTCGCTGAGATGACCCAAAAAGAAATATGTTGGATATTTGTTGGGACGGAAGGAGTACAAGCTAAGAAGTAATCATGATTTTTAAAATAATAGATGACGCATATACGAATGCTCATGGAATGGCAGGGGGTAAAGGAAACATAGAAACCTGGGCCTTCGTCACTGTCTCCACCCAAAAGAAATACATCCAAATCTTGCTCTGCAAATGCTGTTGAAGTTTTATTCTGCTGTTTTGATTCAGTAGCTTTTGGCTTGGAAATTCCTAAGATTTTTGATGTTTCCCTCTCCTTGTCATCCTTCATTTGCTCTGCAGATTTCAGCTTCCTATCTTCCATGTACATTTTCTCATATCTGAAAATTAAGCAGAGTTAGTGATATTTCCCTTCTAAACCCCATCACATTTGTTCTCACATGTTAGAAACAGATCTGGAAACCTGTGTGCAATAAAAGGAGGGTACTTACAAACATCCTGCTGAATTTAAAAGCGATCTTATGCAAGTAAATGTCATATCAAAGGAAATGATACTCACAGGGCAACATGACTATTAACTAGAATAAAGTATATTCTCCAGAACTTCCTCTCTCTCATAACTCGTGGGCATATTTCGTACCTTAACTTTGATATCTCCTGCAGCAATTGGAAAGGAAGTTGCGGTTCATTGGGTTCCAAGGACAAAAATAGTCAATAAAGCAAGCTACTGTGATTGAATACAAGCATACAATGACCTAAAGTTAGAAAATCCCAAGATTATGCCTCAATTCAAAGATGCCAACTCACATTAATAGCTTTAGCATAAAAGTAGATTTTAAACTTACACTTGGAATATCAATCAATTCAGCAGTCAATTTTTTTTATTTTTTATTTATTAAAAGAATGAACATTCTGCTATAACAAGCGTGTCATGTGTCTTTTTTATCAATCTTGTAATGCGATATGACTACAAAAACTATGTCAAATCAGCATCTAATAATAGTTCTTCATGCATGTGGAAAAAACACCTATGATAGTAATTGTTTCTTAATTGGATCTCAATAGTCCATGAGAGATTTACGTTAGAAAGTGCACACAATATAGGACTTTGCCAATGCCCTTTTTGATGAACTTAATAGTGTTAACTAATCCCTCAATCCCAATAAAATTGTGAAATTTGATTGGTCATGAAAATTAATTAGTGGAATGTGTATTTTGGCAATTGTACCCAATGTTTTTAAAAGCGCAAAGCGCACTTGAGCGCCAAGGGTCCCAAGCGCAAAAGCGGAAAGCGGAAAGCGAAAGCGTGGGCTTTAATGAAGTAAAGCTCGCTATATATTGGAGTAATAATTAGATAGAAGTATAGAGTAGATAAAAAAACCTCAAAAATCTAAAAATTATAAGTAGATTATATAAGATTAAAAGTTTAAGAACGCAATTCAAAGTTCTAATGACTCCAAAAACTCCATAATACTAATGTTTCAAGTCTCAGCTCAAGTCAACCAAAGTATCACTCATCATCAAAAAGGTTATCATCTTCAGCATCACCAAAATCACTCTTATATCCCTCATCATCTTCCTCTTCCTCTTCCTCTTCCTCTTCTACCATAAATGTTTGTGATTGAGAACTTGAACCACCATAAATGTTTTGAAAGCTTTCTTGCGTTAAGGAATTGAAGAACTTTCTTGACTGTTGAAGTCTTGAAGAAGCATGAGTGATTGTGTGACTGTCTGCCTTCTCTGATTTTTTTTTCTTTCTAGCCGCAAGTATCACTCAGTTTTAACGTTTAAAACAATTAATTACCCTAGGGAAGCCACAAGTATTAAATGTGTTTTAAACTTTTCGGCTGGCCCATTAAAAAAAAAGTAAAAACTGGGCCGGCCCTTCATTTTTTACTTAAGCGGCACTTTAACTCAGCAGCTGAAGCGAGCGCTTCAAGCGCTTAAGTAAAGTCGCTCAGCTTCACCCCAAAAAAGCCCTAGAGACCTGAAGCTCATCGCTTCACGCTTTAAGCGCGCTTTTAACAACATTGATTGTACCTAAACTCAGAAAGAAAGAAAGAAAGAAAGTAAGAGAAAACATGTGAGTTCCACTTTTAAGATGAGAATGAGAATTAAGGGTAATGTGGTAAAAGTGGTAGAAAAATGTTTCCTTAAAAGGAAACTTGATGATTAATTTGGGAACAATTCAAAACAAAAATGTTACTACTATATTATGGGATGGAGAAAGTAACTACAAACAATTAACTGACAATACCAATTTCCTGCCACTAGCCTCAATGTAGCCGGGATTAGGGTGCTACACAGGGTATGACAATGTTATAATACATAGGTTACTTATCAGCAAATCTTCATACATGTGAACATGTTTACCTTGACGTACAAAGAGTACTGGGACATAGAGAGATAAAGGTAACCACTTTTCTGACTGTATCACCATTACCCTTATTGCCAGATAAAAGCTTCCACCAAGAAACTTTGTGAACTTAATAACAGTTTGAATAACAATTGTAATTATAGAACATTAACAAGTAGTATGTTGTTGATAAAAGATAACATCAACTAGCATTATATTTGAAAACTAATCTTCAAATGTGAAGGTTTCAAGTGGATAAGGAGAGTTTATGGTTAAGTGGATAAATGTCTATTATATCACGAGGAAGGACTTTTGGTCTTTGAATGATCCTAAGTATGCAACTACGGGGATGAAAAGCATGTTCAAGGGCAGAAAGTTCTTCTGTGACTGGTTCAGGGGCCTTTCTGTGACTATTGATGGTAAATTCCCGTTAAAGGAAGCCTATTATCATATTGAGCACTTTGATGGTGTCTTGTGGAAGAAGTTGGTGTAGGGACCCTCTCATGTCCCCAAGACCTCAATGATAGCATGGTTTTCTGCCTTAAACAGACTGCCTACTTTGGATAGGCTTGCTGGTTGGAATGCTGATGAGGTAAATGTGTGTGGTTTGTGTAGGAATTATCCTGAATCACGGAAACATCTATGTTTCTATTGTCCTTTCTATTGTTCTGTGCTTAAAGGTGATCTGAAAGCCAACTTGAGGAGGGCTGTGTTTGCTGCTGCGATGCATGGAATTTGGGGTGAGAGGACCTCCGGGCATTTTGGATTAAAGGCTTATACTCCAGATGAGGTCTGCAGGCGTGCCTTGGAGATGGTTCAGGTAAGAAACTCTGTTACTCTGGACAATGTCTTTGCCGTCTAGCTGATGAGTGGATTGGTTTGAGATTTTTTTTAAGGTCTTTGCTTATGCTGTGCTGCTTTGGGTTTCACTTAGTTTTGTTTTTCTGAGTTCTTATTTTGGGCTTAAGTGCTTGGTTCTTGGTTAGAAAGTTAACTTTACTGTTCTTCATTTTTATCTGTGTGTGGGGCTTTTGGGTCTGGTTTTTGCTGTCCTTGTAAAGCACCGGATCCTAAAGAATTGTAAGTGCCGCAGGGCTTTGATATTAATGAAATTCAGGAGGCGAATCCCCTTCTTTATATATAAATATAAACAAATCTTCAGATGTTCCTAAACGAGCAACTCTGTTACATGTGTAATTAGGGATACAGCCTAAAACCTCCCAGGAAAATTCATGCAAAATGCAACTTTTCACAGATGATGTAACAAGAGATGCGAGAAACAAGCAGCTTAACTGTTTGATTACCCTGATTTATAAATTACCTGATATTAGAAAATAAGACATATTCTTATGTAGCTCCATAATAAACTGTAAGAGATCTACCTTCACTGTAGTCAGAACAAGACTGGCATGTTTTTCTTGCCATTCTGTAAGATCTTGCCTAATATTTGAGATTGAAGGCACATCAGAAATCGATGAATCATCTGCACATGAAAAGGTCAATCGTTTTTTAGTTACATATAAGACCCATGAATGCTTGGATACCTAGCTTCATACACATAATGTGCATGCAAATGTTGAACAAAGATAAAGTATTCTAGTCTAGTATTTTGGTTTCAACTGAATAAATTAGGTACTACTCTACTATATACTACTCCATTAGCTAAGTTTAGCTAACAACTTCCGCATGCTTCCTTTTTGGTCAGTACCTATCTTTCCAAGCACATAAAATCACATAAGATTGAGTTTTACAGAAAACAAGTTAAGCTAATTCAGATTCTGAACATAATAGCTGCTCAGGCAAGTGTAAGGGCTTGGGGAAAATGGCCCTCTGCTTTTCAGCATTCAAGAAACAAGCCAACATATGAAATTTCCTGTATTAATGATAATAGTGCCAGGTTGAACAAGGCATGGATATAAAACAGTTAGAATTATTACCTTGAAGAGGGAAATCCTCAAAGGTGCTGGGTGTGATTCCCTTTACGAACTCTCTCAACTCTTCGGTGATCCCAAACCTTTCCAACTCTTCCTCTGATACATTTTGATCGTCCGGCGGAAAAGAAGCTCCGTCCGCGAGCGTTGATTTGAGAAGTCCAGCTCGCTTGGCAGCTTCCGCTTTGATCTGGTCGGCTCGCTTCGACGTCTCAGCCGCGAAATCTTTGGACCGCCTTGACGCCTCCACGACGATGTCGCCCAGCCGATGGTGAGCTCCGACGAACGGCAGGTCGCTTCCTTCGTCAACTCCTGTGATCGTTTCGCGGCCTCTTCCGCGAAGACTCGTGCTCTCTGCCAAATGTCCATCCGCTCCACTGACTAATCTCAACGGTCACTTGCCCCCCTCCTCCGAACCTCCGGCCTCTACCAATTTAATCGGCCTGCCCTGGTTAAGCCGAAGCCCCCATCGAATTCGAAACGAAGCCCAAAGGGTTTTATTGCAGCAGATTCGAAGTTGAGGAGTGAAACGATATAAATGCTAAATATCAGGAATCAATCTCGTTCGTATTTTACATTTTGCAATTACTACAAAGTCACAGGGGTAGTTTGGTCATCTAGTTGAGTAACTGCTACTTCGAACTTTCAAAATACTTTTACCAAAAAAGCCGGCACTCTCATCAGTTACCACCACCACCGTTAAGCACCCCCGTCTTCCTCCTTTGGTGGTTCTACGGTTTCTGGATTGATTTCTGGGCTTCCGCTGAGGGAAGGAGATGTTTGAGCAACAGCATTTTGTTGATCTGCACGGGAATTCGGATTTCGGAGACCCGAAATCTTGGCTCGCCGGCGTCGATAATTCGTCGCCGACTCACGCCCGAGCTCACTCTCTACTCGCTAATTCGGCCTCTGTCAACTCAGCTGCCAATGGTAATCTCGATCGCGACCTTTACAATGACCTCGTTGAAATGATCCCCCTCGTCCAGTCCTTAATTGTAAGAATCCCGCTCGTTCTCATCGTGTTTTCGTATTTACTTTTTGAATTTGTTTTGTGCTCTTCATTTCCTCGAGGGAAGGGGTTGGGTGAGAAAGAAATGAGGGAGAAACTCTGAAATTTTGAACGACTAGTTAGTCTAAAAATTTAAGTCATTTGAGTGAGAGTGGCGGCTTGGTTCCTTCTTTTTCTTTCCCGTTTCTTTCAGGTTGTTTGAATCTTGAATTTCTGCAGGAGAGTAAAGGGAGAAGTTCATTCACAAGGCGTGGTTCAATGATCTACACCAAGACGCCCTCAAAAGAGTCATTATCTAGAAAAGTGAGAACTTTTATTTCTGGTTTGCTGAGTTTTCAGTGAAGTCTCCTTTTTTCTTCTCTGAGTTTATCTCCAGTGGTGTGGAAAGAGTTAATTGGTGATTAAAAGACATTTTCACGTGGTTCCTCTATGTGATTTGTCCATAGAAGTACTTAATTAAGGTTTATTCTTGTTTAAATAATAATAATTTTTTTAGTGTAAATGGTTGGAAATAAGTATGAGGTATCTAGCATTCAAGTGCTGAAGTTATATACTCCGTATATGGAAAAATTCTGATACCATACCCTTGCAAAGATCATGTATTATAGGTTGTCCCCTGTTCTATGTGTGTATCTAATCATGTTTTGTGTCATAAATGTAGACTGATTCATAGCACAGTTAATCTAAACTTTGTCTGATATGGAAAACTCAGTTTCTCAGGCAGATCTCTATTGGTTCATGTGACATGGACCCATTCACTTCCTCATAATGGCATTACTGTTTATTACGAATTTTCACCCATTCTGCTTTTTAAGCAGGATCCTTTTAACAGATTTGGGATTAAAAAAAATTTATCACTTTCTGATTATTTTTCTTTCATGTAAATTGGAGGGAACTTATGCTGATGAGAGTTTTTTATTCTTATGTATCTTCCTCTCAAGCCTTCAGTCATTGGAGGCAATCTATATAACATGCTCATTTTTTTTTCATTTACATGGAATAATAACTTCGTATGACTTACTAGTTATTTGACATTATTAACTCATAGCATCATTAAGGTGCAGAATCAGGGTTTTCGTGAATATCGTTTTTCTTAAAACAAGCATACATGTTGCATAGAACAACAGACTACACTGAACCGCACATCTTACTTAATTGTTGAGTATCATTTTATGTTTTGTTCTCTTCTCACTCATGAGTATTTCAGAAATTCAATTCTCAATGACAGGTCCCATGTCGAGATATGGGACAAATTCAACACTTCATCAGTCAAAAGTGGTGAAAAGGCACCAGCTTTCCCTAGTATTTGATGAGACATTGAATTCAGTGGTTTCGATTTCTTTTATTGTTAAACATCAGAATACTGATGGGGAACATTGTTCATCAAACTCCTTCAGACGGTCTGAATTGCATGGCTCCAATGCCTTGGGAAAAAGTGGTCGACAATGACATGATTAGGATGCTAAAACCATTCACAAATGCTTGGCCCCATTTCTTAATTTTCATGCCCTTCTCAGTAATGCGTGAATCTGAGAGCTTTTTAGCTCTTACCTTGCCTTTGCTTTGGTTATCAGACCATCTCAAGTATTTGACTGAGACAAGTGAACATCTGCATTGTGTTGTCTTTACCTTTCCATGTGATTTATTCACACCGTAATTTTGAAATCTCCCTTCTCTTTGACCTGTTACCAATGAAGCTGACTGATCGTAAAGGGAGGAGTGCAGCTCCATCCATTCCAACAAGAAAGAAAAAGCCTAATGCAGAAGACCAAGGAAAATACCATGGTGAATTCCAGGATGATGACAGTCTTTCGATCCTTTCCTCCAGGTCTTTGGCATCGGAGAAGGAAAAGGAAGAATTAGCCACATTGAATGAACAACTGGAGGATCTTCAGAAGAAGTTACTAGAAAAAGAAGAACTTTTGAAATCCGCAGAGATGTCGAAGAACAGTATGGATGATGTTTATACAAAGCTTGAAGCTTTCAAACGACAGGCTGCAGAAAGGGATTCCTTAGTCAAGTCAGTTCAACTTCAACTCTCTGATGCAAAGGTGTGTGCTCTCTTCTATCCTGTGGTATTGTTTAGCACCACATGCTCTACTTGTCTTTCATTGTGAAACGGTATTGTATTCTCAGTGTGACATACTCCAAACTTCTGTTTCAGAATTTAGAGAAACAGTTAAGATATAAACTTCAAAGTCTCAAACCGCTTGTTGTTTAATAGTAGTATATGATATTGCTATTGAGAGGGAAGAAATGATCAATTAAAGGTAAGTAGAAGTACTTGGACTTGGGTGAATTATGCCGGTGGTTCTTTTCTTGGTTGGAATAGACTTGTATCTGGTTATTGTTATGGAAATTTATCTGGCAGAGCTTAGAACTTTTGTGAAGTATTCTATTTTTTCTGCAGTCATGTTACAATGTTAGTTAACTATATTGAAACTAGAGCTGATTCTTTCAAACGAGATCAATACTCATACCTGCGCTAGAGCAAATGTTTAGCTTTGAATAAGGAAGTAACAAAACATTCTCTGGTTCACATTGTGTGATCTTTAAGATGTTAGTTGTTGCTACCTGTTTATGAAGAATTTGTTACAATTACAGGAAAGTTTATCAATTCGGCTTCTTTACATAAATGGCACTTCATAAATCATTCAAAACTAGCTTATGTAATAAAATCGTTATGATGTCAATATCCGATGGGCATAGGTTTTGAGCGTCTTGATTGATTAATTTAAAAGAGGTTAGGAATGTAGACGACGAATGTAACAGTTACAAGTTTACCTTCTTAAAGTGGATTTATTTTTTTTTTTTGTTCTTATCTAAATCATGTTTGGTCTTGGCTGAAGGCTATATGGTAAACTATGTCTCCTGTAGATGTCCTTGTGTGAATTCTATTTGGTTTTGGTTCAAGGCACTATATTAAATTAGACCTTTCCCTTGATACAATAAGGACAGCTAAATTGTGAAAGGAGTTGTTGCGTCAGAGGTGGATTCGCACTATGAACATAATAGTAGTATTTTCACTGTTGATCAGATTAAGCTTGCAGACAAGCAGGCTGCCTTGGAAAAGACACAGTGGCAAGCAATGACAGCTAACTCATGGTCCATCCATGAATGTTGCCGACGACGGAAGTTTCTCGCCCTTTCACGCTTCTTCTTCATTTACACATGAATTTCCATCCAAATCTGGTGTTAGTTTGGCAGATCGATATTTTCCGACAGCTTGGAGGGCAGGGAGCAGTGCGATGATGGCTATGGATGGCGTTGGCAGCTTGTATCCCTTTAGTTTCAGAGGTCGAAAAGAGAAGAAGTTAAAAGTTTTGGTTAAAATGAACTTTAATTAAAAATATAATGACAATATTGTAATTAAAAGTGTAATTACACTCATAAAGGAGGGATAATTATGTAAATAGT
This sequence comes from Stellera chamaejasme, assembly GCA_024586325.1. Lineage (NCBI taxonomy): Eukaryota > Viridiplantae > Streptophyta > Magnoliopsida > Malvales > Thymelaeaceae > Stellera > Stellera chamaejasme. The sequence goes on along the minus strand of CM044982.1, from coordinate 746,924 downwards.
AACATATTTAACGGAAAAAGTGACGAAAGGACGAACGATGCACAGTTTATTAAAGGTAAGGGATGAATGTGAGACGAATTCCTAAAACATGACCAAAATAGGACACGCATAAAAGCTAAGGGACTATACGTGTACTTTACCCTTTACATAAATGGCACTTCATAAATCATTCAAAACTAGCTTATGTAATAAAATCATTATGATGTCAATATCCGATGCACATAGGTTTTGGACGTCTTGATTGATTAATTTAAAAGAGGTTAGGAATGTAGATGACGAATGTAACAGTTACAAGATTACCTTCTGACAGTGGATTTCTTTTTTTTTTTTTTTGTTCTTATCTAAATCATGTTTGGTCTTGGCTGAAGGCTATATGGTAAACTATGTCTCCTGTAGATGTCCTTGTGTGAATTCTATTTGGTTTTGGTTCAAGGCACTATATTAAATTAGACCTTTCCCTTGATACAATAAGGACAGCTAAATTGTGAAAGGAGTTGTTGCGTCAGAGGTGGATTCGCACTATGAACATAATAGTAGTATTTTTCACTGTTGATCAGATTAAGCTTGCAGACAAGCAGGCTGCCTTGGAAAAGACACAGTGGCAAGCAATGACAGCTAACCAGAAGATAGAAAAGCTACAAGAAGAGCTAGACTCCATGCAGGGAGCTTTTTCATCCTTCATGCTGCTATTTGAAGGTTTATCGAAGAACAACTCCATTAGACATTCAGAAGATTACGATACTCCTTTCCATGAGTTTGACCATCTCTCCTGTATTGTAAGCCTTAAAATCATTGCCAAGATGGATTTATTTCCTTCTGTAAGACTTGTCACCTTGCTTTATCCTTGCTGATTTACACATCTGATTGGACAGGATGATGTTGATGATGTGGAAATGAGGAAAATGGAAGAAGCTAGACAGGCCTATGATGCTGCTGTTGCGGCTGCAAAGGAGAAGGGAGATGAGGCGTCACTTGCTGCAGCAACCAATGCAAGATTGTACTTACAGTCGCTAGTTTTTAGATCTGGAAACAGAAACAGAAAAGATATTGGATCCTCTTAAACTTTGCATGCAGGCTTCTCAAGGTGACGGTCTCACACGCCTTTTTTCTTTTCATTGTTTGTATGTATCTGCTGCACTGTGATAAACTATACTTCCTGAACTTATAGTTCGGTAGCCCAGATTATCTGACTCATCCCAGTTACTCGCTTTAGCTTGTTCATGTTAGACACACATGAATTTCATGTACTATAAGTCTAGGTGGATATTTGAACTTGAAGTGCCTAAAGTAATCACACAATACTTTAAAACCTTCTATAGTTCTTTGAGTATTGTCTGATGATTATGCGAAGGTGAATTCGGAATTGAGTTCTGGCAGTAGCTCTTGATGTATGTTTGACAGGGTGTAAAAGGAGAAAGAAATTGAGATGTGGTAGTAGCTCATTGTGCATTTTCGTTAATCTGTTAAAACTCGATACATGTTCGTGATCACCTAAAAACTCACACATCGATCGTTTTTCCTCTTTTTTTTTTCCTCCAATTACGTTGGAGTATATAAAAAGGGGGATTAAATTATGGAGCTACCAGTAATAATCAAAAGTGTTAATAATATCATAGTACCTGTTTCACTTTAGTTATCTCGCTTTCCCTCTCGATTTATAAAGAAAAAGGAACAATCAAGGTAGGATGGATCGAGTACATAAAATCTAACGTGATAAGTAAACTTACTCCACAAAATCTATCTTAAATTGTTTTTTTTTAAGCATTATCTTAAATTGTTTTAACTTGAAGGGGGAAATAAACTTATGTTTGTAAAGCGATCATGTAGAATTAGTTTTAGCAAATAATTACACTAGTTACTATATGAAAATGAAGTAAACCTAACATGGTAATGTCAATATCCAATATGTAGATTAATCAAAGAATAATGAAGTCTATTCCTAGTAACGAAAAGAAACTTGGGCATGTAGAGGCTGAGAGATGAAAAATGTAGTCGCTCAGATCAGAATCTACAACACTGGAAACCCGGAGGCCAAATCTTGTCTTCCCTTAACAACAAGTCTTCAGCCGGTTTTGGCATCTGCACTGGACTTCCCGACCACTCTTGTCCCAGTCTGCAATTTTAAACAATATCATTGTTCATTTGACCAGATTATTACAAAAGAAGAAGAAAACAACATAGAGAAAAATGCAAACTTTCAGAGTATTTCCTGTTCCTTTCTCCGTTATAGTTGTAGTGAACTGGACTAGTGTCAATGAAAAAAAGTTTATTTTGAGAAAAACGATGAGATATTTGTCTCACACAGGGAAGGAGAAAGAGGCAGTGCTGGTATCTGATTGACTACAGTCACTTGTTTCATTTGATGTCACACTCTTTCTTGACCTCTTATCAGCATCACTTGAATACATCTCCAACTCCACTTGCAGGCTTTGCCCATCTTCTCCCTCCTATATTAATACAGAAAGACAATATCAGAATTATGATTTTGTTCAAAAAGCAAAAAAAAAAAAAACTTGAGAGGAATGCAATACTTTTTCATTATAAGGGCTGCAAAAGATTCAACCTTTTGATTTGGACTACGAGGATTTTTTGTTGGAACTCCTGGGCCTGGTGGGCTGGAGCCTTCTAACTTGTCATCTCTCACCAGGTCACCATCATCAAACTTAGCTCCATCTTCCTTGAAGCAGAAGACAATATAGTTTTCATCTTTGAAAAGTGTCCAGCTAGAGCTACTATCTCCAGATTCTAATTGACCTGCACCTAGAACATTTTGATCTCTTCTTCTGTGACGCTTCTTGCCTACTTTTCGTGACGGTTTCGTGCCGATTCTTCTGCTCCTACCTTCATCTTTTGCCTCAAAAACTATATTTGTAAGTGGTAACTGACCTGGAAACTGTCTGCACCCACCACCACCATCTTGCTCATCTTCCCCTGCATCAACCAAAATTATTACAGCACTATTTCCAGAAAAAAAAAATGAAATAAAAATTGAATCTTGGTCCAAAAAGGAAGAATCTTTAGAGACATTAAGTTACCTAGAGGGATCCTGCAGGCCAAGAAACATGAAGCCAAATCTTTAACGCGCCACCTTACAAGCCTTGTGAGAGTCCATGGTGTGCCCATGATGTCTTTTGGCTTTCTTGTCAAGGAGATGTTGGGATGATATGAGAAATTCAAATATGGGGATTGATCCCAAAGAGAAATTAAAGAGAAAAAAATGATTGACATTTGGTTTTGATTTTGAAACACAACTCCATAAATGTGACAAGTTATAGCTTTTGTCCGTTGTGACTTTATTTCTCGTGATGAAAAAGGTAGAGAAATTAATAATGTGGAATTAATTCATCCATCATATATTCAGATTGGCCGATGAAACACATTCTTCATCATTTTGTTTTTCATTTTCACTATTCACTTATTTTCCTTTGCCCGTTTTCAATTTTAAATTACACAACATTGTCCCTGATATATGTTTGAGTTTCCATTCCACAGCCTTATTTCTCCTTTTCCTTTGTACTCCATACTCATAATTTCTTTTTGATGGTTAATACTCATAATTTTAACACTAATGGGGTGTTTGGTTAAGGGATTCTAAGAATCCATAAAATGTGAAAATATATAAAGTAGCAATAATGTAAAATTGAAATCCATAACATGAAAATCCTTCGTTTGGTTCGCGGATTGTTATAATCCATGGAATGTTTAGGGACCATTTTATAAAATTTACAAAAGTTCACGGACTAAATGTGTAATTTTTATGGATCATTTTGTACATTTTCAAAAATTAGGGACTAAATATGTAAATATGTAAAAGTTTTAGGGCTTTGTTATGATTTTTTAAATATAATTATTCTACGGATTTTAAGAATACCTTGCTTATATTTATATATGGTATTTTGAATTCAAGAATTTGTGAAGGATAATGAATCTTAGGATTTTGAGAATGATGGATAATTATTTTTCAAAATGAACTAAACACGAGAATCCCTTGTAATTTTGAAAATCTATAATCAGAAAATCTTTGAACCAAACACCCCTAAGATTTTTTACGGTTTTTGAATGTGATGCCTGCAATTAATCAGAAAATTGGAATTGGAAATTGGAAATGGAAATGGAAATTGAATTTGAAAGACAACTCAAGAATGTGAGGGAGTGAGGCTCAATTATGATTTTGAAACTGGGTATTAAAGGGAGTTATCAGTAATTATTGTGGCCAAAAAAAAATCAACGGCTACAGATTTCAATGAGACCAGCAGTTAATAGTAGTTTGAAACCTTACCAAATTAGGCATTTATATTGAAATCACCTTTTTATATAACTAAATAAAATTGTGCTCGCCCTTCCCATTTTAGCATCAATTGTTTTTAGGCAAACTTTTAGTTTTTTTTCCCCCTATTGACGTCTCGTATTAGTTTTCATAAATGAATTCATGCTCCTTAAAATTTCATTATTATCTTTTTTTATTTAATAAGTAGGGAAACAATGGATGGTGAAGACTCACATTCAAGATCCACCTTTTGTAGATATGTTCTTAGAGCATAACTAGCTTACTGACTTAGGACAAATTTAATTATTATCCTATATATTCTAGTTTCATTCTATCTTCTCATCCCGTTGATGTCTTATTAACTCTTACTTGCATTTCAAGTATGGTTTTTCCCTCAATTAATAATCTCATTAGTCATAATAGAATTTTAGTTGAGAAAATAATTGACAGAAGGATTATAATTGTTTGAAAGGCAATGCTAAAATAAAAGGTTACTATGGAAGGAAAAAGTTAGAAATTTTACTGGTATATATATATATATATATATATATATGTATATGTATGTATATAGTAGTAAACAATAAGGATCTATATATGTGTGTATGTATGTATATAGTAGTAAACAATAAGGATCTATGGTGGGTTTTTCTTTTTCCTTATCTGCTTGGATAGTGTTGTTGACATACTTCTCTTCTCTTTTTTATTGAACAAAAAAGACCTATTTCGTTAATGATAAATCATTACAAAATAAGTTGTAGTCGACGAACTAAAACACCCAGAATAGATGCAAATAAACATGTCCGTAAATGAAGAATATTCCATATAAATGGAATTATTTGAGAATACCAATAACACTACGATTAGGCTCTCCTTGTATGGCCTCCAAATGTAAAGCAAATCATGACTCGTCATGACCACTATGACGGAAAAAAATATTCTGAATCCGGCTCCCGGTACCCTTGTATGCCCAAAGGCTAAATAATATCGGCGCACCATAGTGGCTAAGGAGAGAACTAATCGCAGAAGTAGTGGCAACCAAAGCAACCCACCTACATGATAATAAACTAAAGACTTCGAGTGCAAATTCAATATTTAACTATTTCGAAAAATGCAATTTAACTACCATCCTTTTCATCGGCTCAAATTTAATACTCAACTTCAATTCGAGGTGCAATTTCAATACTCCACCGTTAATTTTAACTTTACCCGTTATCTTAATTATAAATTAACCTCTACACTTTAAATTTTGTATCTCTAACACCCTAACTTTAAATTTTTTTGCGGCTGTTATTTACTTTATGTTGGACACTTTGAAATTTCTTAGCATTTTTGTTTTGGTTTTTGTTTTTTACGTTAAGTTGTGTTGATAGCTGCTTTGGTGGTCTGTTGTGTTTACCATTGTCACCGTTGTTGGTACTTCCCTTAGCTCACTTTTGTGTGTTGGTACTATTTAACCTAATTTGGACGTGCAGGGGTACCGGATGCGGGATTCGATATCTTTTATCCGTCATAGTGATCATAACAGTCGTCATAAGTTTGATTTGCCTTTGGAGGCCACTACGGGCGAGCCTGATTCCGATGGCTCTGGTTTTGCGCAATTGTTCTACTTATGCGCTGGTTTCACCACTAGTGGGCTGGGGTTATTTGTACCTGTCTTAGGTACTTGGGTCTTTCGTTGGTTACGGTTTATTTTGTAATGATCTCTTTTCATTAATAAAGTGAGTCTTCCATGTTTTAAAAAAATATATTTTAAGTAGTAAAACTCCAATTTATACTTTCAAGAAATGAATTTTTCTTATTATCTGATTACACCGCTAACCCCTCTTACACCACATATTCAACTATTTTCTTTCAAAAGGGTAATTTTATTACAATTCTACATTTTTCCATCCACCTTATTTTTGGTGCAATATTAATACTTCCCCGTCTCTAAATAATGTCAAATTATATAAAATTTTATATTTATTTTAATTTTCTTAATTTTTATCATCACATAATAGATGTAAGATTAATTGGGGACAAAAAGATTTAAGTTATAAAAATAAAGAGAGGGAGAGAGAAAGAGAGTACTATGGAGTCTTTGGTGGGCCGTAAAAATGTTTTCCAGCAGAATCAGCGATGAGACCCAACAACTCCCGCCATAACTTGGGGCTTATTACAAACCGACACCAATTGGAACCCTCATCGGTTTATTCCGTTTCCCTCCACTTCAGTTTAACGACGAACTTGATACGAGCTCTTCATGTTGAACGAAGAGGAAGGAACTAAATTCAAGTTATTGTTTCTGAAAAATGGGCATGGCGGAGAGAGAAATTGAAGTCCGTTCTCTGACCGGAGAATCGACCGTCGTCGGATTATCTCCGGACAAGACCGTTCACGAACTCAAGCTTCTCTTGAGCCGCTCTTTCGCTCCCGCGTCTTCGTCTCCCAAATTCCATCTCTTTTTCAAGGTTAGAAAGGCTTCCCCTTCTACTTCCACGTTTAATACCGAGTTCTTTTTGTTGTTCCTGTATTTCATGGATATCGGGGGAGAAAACCAATATGGCTTTGTGGGTACTTCTTCCATTTTTTGTTCTTGATTGTGAGTTATAATTTTTGTTATACCAGGGTGCAAGGTTGAGTTTATTGAACAAGTTAAGTAGTCTTCCCATTGAGCCTGGTGAATTCTTAGTTGTGGTCTCATTTATGAGTAAGAATCCACCGAAGTTGGAGAAACATGAATTTGTTGATTCTTCTGTTAATGCTCCCAATCAAAAGGGAACCTCGTCAAGTTTCGCAGATTCTACTTACGCTGACATGATGCAAGAATTCTCATCATTAAGTAAGGATCGAGTTGGTGAGAACGGGGATATAGATAAAGGAGTGGAAGTGAACTTATTTGCTGATAAATATTTCCAGAATAGAGAAAGACAGGAAAGGGATCGTGATGATCAAGAAAGACATCTTATTGAACTTCTGTGGAGTATACTGTTTTCTCATAAAGAGAATGTATTTGAAGAGCAGAATTCTGGGAATTCTGTTCAAGTTTTGAAGTCCTTGAACTGTTTGTTGAGTCCACAATCTGGGCAATGCATTTGGGCTAGCCTTACTAAGGTTTCTAGTGATGAGAGTTGGTCACATGAAGAGAATGGCAGAGTATGCTTATGTCCAGAATGGTTGAAGAAAATTATGGAGGCCTTTTCTCTATTGAGCATTCTATCTGCTTTTCTTCAGCTTAGAGGACAAGAAGTGTCTGTATTGTCTCTAAATACAATGTTCAACCGCGTCCAGAAACTTGGAGTTGCAATTGGAACTGAAGATTTAGAGCATCTTGCTATTCTGGCTCCCAAGGTTTGTTTGCTTATACGTGGTTTCAACCGTGTCCGTATTGTTTGGCAAGACATGCGTTGCTTATATGTGGTTTCATTCAACTAGGATTAGGATCTCTGGATAAACATAGTTGTTTGCTTAAATCCATATTTATTTATGTTGTTTGAAGATAGTTACTCTTCCTCTCATTAGGTCATATGTTTTGCAACCAGTGAGACTGAGTGTGGGAATGCTGGTGATACAATTGTTATTGTACAATCTCCAAGTGATAAACGAGTTGAATTTGAAGAACAACTTAGAGATGGTAAGTTACTGTATTCATACCTGACCTTAAAAAGATAATTACGGCTATGTTCTTGTTCATTGAATGAAAGTTGATTTTAGATATCAGGTAAGACAAAGTTGGAAAAGTAGAGAGAAAAAATTGGTGGGGAAGTATAAAATTTGAAAATATCATAATTCTCCATTTAAGCTGCAAATGATGGAGCCTTCATCTTATGATTTTCACGTTTTCAGGGAAGCAAGGCATAACAATTTCAAAGGTATTTAGAATAATGAAGAAGAGGGAAAAGTCATTCAAAAATAGCTTGCAAGAAGCTATAAAATCGTTATTGGTATGGTTCTTGCCATCTTGTATCATGAAACTGGTCACTCTGTGCTAGCTCTAAATATGAGCATATTTTCATTGATTTTATTTTATTTTTTTGCCTTTTTTCCCACCCTCAATGTACAACAGGTGTTTCCCCGTGCAAGATTGTATGAAACTTAAATATGAAAATTTTATTGTAGCCAGTTTGTTTTAGTAAAACCATGTTTTCCCCCCATTTTTTGTTAAAAGAGTGTAAAGAGATAAAAGTAAGTTATACTGGATGGATTTAACAACCTGAAGGCTAGAAATGAGATTATTGGGATAAGCTAGAGCTGTCCTTAATTCATGAAAAAACAAGAGATGTTGTCTTGGATGGTTGGGAAGTAGGCAAAACAGATCAATATATACAGCTGTCGATAGGACAGATAGGCTAGAATTAGAAGGGGACGAAATGAGTTAAGAAAAGTATTTTTTTTTTATAATGTTGTGGTGAGGAACTCCAGTCCAACTGTGTAGAATGGCGACACAAGATTCATGTAGCACTTCGCAGATCCAATTGGTCGGGTGTAATGTTTAGTTGATGGTCTGGTATATTATCATTCTTAAAAAATTCTTATCAAACTTTAGTTAGGGTGAATAGTTATAGTGACGTTCAGTTTGAGAGTACAGTTTCTGGTGGGGGAGAACTGTATGCGTACGAGTACTTTTCTGAATTATTTTTTTGGTGATGGTGTTGATCAAGGATTTACATGCTTCAAGCTGAGGGCTTGCAAGGATGAACTAATTTTCTCTGCGTTTTGTTTTTTTTTTTAAATTTTCTGAATTGATGTCATCTTTAGGGGCATATTATCTGTATTTTGATACCTTTTTCATGTCTCATGTTCTACTTTTATTATCATAATTATTATGATTACTTTTCTCAAGCAGTGTAAAACTAAACAAGACAGCGCCTTGTTTTCATTAGAGGATTTGCTCAAATTTATAAAGGAGAATGGTTCTCTTCTCAGAGGGAATAGATTGAAAAGATTGAGGGAATGTGAGCCATCAGCTTCAAGTTATCATTCAGCTACAAGAAAATGCTATGTGGGTGCTTCTTCATTCCTGGTCATGTTCTATAATTTTTCCCACACGGGGAAGAAAATATTAGAGAAAACAATTATTTCGTGTCAATACCTTTGAAATATTGGAGTAATGCTTTCCTCAAAGCTTGTATCTATTTGACGTTGTTGATTTGTTGAACACATGTTTTCATATAAAAGTTTGCATTTAAAACTCTTTATTAATCCTTTTTTGTTACTTGTGTAACAACTCATATACTTGTGGGAGCCTGCCGATATTTAAACAGTATGCAACTTTTTGTGTTTCATCGGTATAGATAAAATAGCTTCTCTTTTAACCAACTCATCATTTGTAGGATTCAAAGCAGTTGCTCCCTGAAGAAATGATTGGCCATCTCAGAAGGGGCCTTGGCCTTGAAGGACAGGTGGCTTACCCCTCCTTCTGAAGCTATTAGTTAGATTATTGAATTGAAAACTTATGCAAATACAATTGAGCGAATGTGTATAATTATATGGACTTTCCGGTTCAATACTTTCTGTAATTTTGCATGTTATATGTCACTCCCTCCGTCCCAGCAAAACTGATACATTTGTTTTTCAGCATTTAATGTATGGTTTATTTCCTTCAACATTCTAGCATAAAAAGTTAAATATTTTAAATGCATATGATAATTTGATGTGTTTGGTTTTTAATATATTTTTTAAGAGTTTTTTTAATGAATTCCTTTCTTATGAAAATTTGAGTCAAACACAAGTTCAAAAGTCAAACTTATCAGTTTTGCTAGGATGGAGGGAGTAGTACTTATATGTTTGTGAAATGTATCACACAGATAGTGCATGTGGAAAATATCAGTGCTAGGAAAGCTAGTTTTGTTGAGATACCGCATCAGCTCTCCGATGTTTCAAAATCCGCACTTAGGAGTATTGGAATTGACAAATTGTACAGTCATCAGGTACAAAATGCCTTTCTAAGTGAACATCAGTTGTGTAGCTTGAACTTGAAATTGTTTTGGCTTTGTCAATCTGCAGGCAGAGTCGGTGCTGGCTTCCATTTCAGGAAAAAATGTTGTTGTTGCCACAATGACATCTAGTGGGAAGTCTCTTTGCTATAATTTGCCTGTTCTAGAAGAATTGTCCCACAACTTGTCATCATGTGCTCTTTACTTGTTTCCAACTAAGGTTTGTATCCATGCTCATTATTTTTGAAGAGGCTGTATGCTTATCTTTGATTTTCACTCTTGCATGTTCCGTTTATTAAATTTAAGGCTGATAGAAGAAAAGTTCTTACAGAGCATGGTAATCACTTAAAACTATAAACTTCTATTCTCTTATCTAGGCATTAGCTCAAGACCAACTGCGATCACTTCTGGGTTTGACCAAAAAATTTGATGATAGCATTACCATTGGGATTTATGATGGTGATACTTCACAGAGTGATAGAACTTGGCTGCGTGATAATGCTAGACTGGTATGTTGATAAAATTTGCATTATTTCGTTCGGCAGTTATATAAAGATGAAATAATGCAAATGTTTTCCAGCCTTTGCCTTCATGTTTCTGGTCTGAAATCCTCATGGTCTTCTTGCAGTTGATTACTAATCCAGACATGTTGCACTTGTCAATCTTGCCTACACATAAACAATTTAGCCGAATATTAGCAAATCTAAGGTGGGTTGGATTCACTGCAGTCTGACGATGTGCTATGGAAAGGAATTATTTTCTTTCCCAACTTAATTCTTTTACTCTCATACATTCCTTATGACTTCGGTTTCATTTCATTACTTTCAACTCCCTTTTTTTGGCTGCTATTGTATATCTTGAATCTTCTCCTTCTTGGTATTTTAAAGTATAGAGTTGAACTTGCAGTCACTTCTATGGTTTGCTCTTAACTTCTTATAGCAATAGAATGCACATTAAGTTACTAAATTTGCTTCACTCTTTTCGATTTTAAGGTTCCTGGTCATTGATGAAGCTCATGTTTATAAAGGGGCTTTTGGCTGCCATACAGCTCTCATACTAAGAAGACTTGGCAGGCTCTGTTCTCATGGTATGCTTCAGGGGTGATAAAAAGCTTTCATATTTAGTGTACTTCATTTTCCCTAATGCTATAGAAGTGGATCATGAATTATGCAGTTTATGGGAGTGACCCTTTGTATGTGTTTTCTACTGCAACGTCCGCTAATCCTCGTGAACATTGTATGGTAAGGTTCAATTCTTAAATAATGGTTAGTTATGTATAGTGGTGATGGTCCAAACTGAGACCAGAAACAAATACTATCTCCATTGGTGCAGAGTAAGAATAATGCATTGTTTATAAAAGTGATCCTTGTCAAAAGTTTAGTTTTCAGCACCTTCTATGGACCTTCTCTTTTTCCAATGGGCATGTCCACCAACTTGCTCTCACATTAGTTTTCTAAACCTACTTCCTTTCCCTCACATGAGTCACATTTTGTGGGAAGTCTCAATATGTTGGTTTAGTATCTTGGAATCACCTTTAAAAACATACAGTATTGTCTTATTCCTTATAAAATGTGCAAATTTGGCGCAAGAAGAAAACCTGGCTTAGTATGAAGATCAGGATATAATTAATGAAAGTCAATGCTTCACTTACTGGAATTTGGGCCAAATTTTGATTTATGGTGTCCTACTTCAGCTGTATATGGTTATAATTACTGTTTATTTTGATTTTAGGAACTTGCAAACCTATCAACACTGGAGTTGATTGAAAATGATGGAAGCCCTTCTTCAGAGAAGTTTTTTGTCCTCTGGAATCCATGTAATGGTGGCAAAAATGTAGGTCATTCTGCTGATATGGCTGCCATGTATAAAAGGTTAATTTTTCTTATGCGTTGCTGATTATCGTAACCAGATAGTAACTCTGGTTAGATGACAGGTGCATGATAATACTTGGAACAACATGGATGCTAATACTTATGAGAGAAGTTCAAGGTATGTTAAGTGGAACCTTCTGTGTTTAATTCGATATTACTCCATATTATGCGATCATATTTATGATCTCCCTCTAGCCCAATATGGGAAGTCTCTGGCCTTCTTGCCGAAATGGTTCAGCATGGTCTTCGCAGCATTGCTTTCTGCAAATCACGGAAACTCTGTGAGCTTGTTTTATCTTACACGTATGTGCTATGTTCACTACATGTCTTTAAGTATTCGGTTAAAAGGCTTTGTACCCTAACACCGAAATTGGTTAGGCGTGAGATTCTGCAAGAGACTGCTCCTGACTTGGTCAGTTCAATATGTGCATATCGCGGTGGCTACATTGCTGAGGTCCGTTCCATTTTGGACGTTGTAATAAGTGATTATTCAGGTGATTATAGAGTATCTGGATCGTCGCATATAAAATGGTAGATGTTTTATTATTTTATTTTTTTACTTTGCTAACAAAACAGGACCGCAGGAGAATAGAAGTTGACTTTTTCAGCGGGAAGCTTTGTGGAATTGCTGCTACGAATGCCTTGGAATTGGGAATTGATGTTGGTCATATTGATGTCACTTTGCATTTAGGCTTCCCTGGTACCATCGCCAGGTGAGATAACTGGTTGAAGATTTTCTTTACTGGAGGGATTTGTAGAGCTGCTTATTGTCTTCCATGTTTTGCATTTAGCTTATGGCAGCAAGCTGGAAGGTCTGGGAGAAGAGAAAGGCCATCTCTTGCACTGTATGTTGCATTTGAAGGACCTCTTGATCAGCACTTCATGAAATTTCCTGATAAACTTTTTGGGGGCCAAATTGAATGTTGTCATATCGATGCTCAAAACCAGCAGGTACTGATTTTTTTTTTTTTTGCTGTAAGGCCATTGAAATTTGCTAATATTCTCCCCACATGAGTTTTCATTTAGCACAAAAATAGTTTGGGGAATTACAACCAATTGATGCCTTTTCTTTTAGGTTCTTGGACAACATCTGCTCTGTGCCGCTCTTGAACATCCTTTGAGCTTATTATATGATGAGAAGCATTTTGGCTCTGGATTAAAGAGTGCTGTAACAGCTCTTAAGAATAGAGGATATATAAGTTCTAATCCTTCAGCAGACCCTTCATCTGAAATTTGGAATTATATTGGACATGAGGTATTTGGCTCATCCTTCATAGAACTTATTACTCAGGGTGCACTTGGTAATAATAGCTGGTTGCATTGATTTTTGAGGAGGCAGCCTGCTGTTGATCCCTAGTGTTTCATTTGTTTATCTGCCCGTTCTGTGTTTTAACAAAAACGGCAATTGCACACCTGAGTGCTTTACTCCTTTAAAGAAAGTCATTGTCATCTGGGTAAAAACTAAAGATTGCTATTTCATCATTGTTCGCTGACACTTGTTTTTTTGGATTGTCCCTCTTGGTCAAATTCTAGTTCATTTCAATAGTTAATTGGCATGTCGGTTATTAATGGTATAGTGGCTTCTTTTTTTCCCTTCAAGAAAATGCCCTCACGTTCCATCAGTATTCGAGCAATAGAAGCCGAGAGGTATGCAGTGATTGATAAACAAACAGGTCGAGTCCTTGAAGAGATTGAGGAAAGTCGAGCTTTCTTTCAGGTGGGATTTCTTTATTGCTTATTTCAATTTTTGATCTGTTGGATAACATATGCCTTGTCCTTTACAAGTTCTTAGAGGACTCTGCAGGAATGTTATCTTGTGTTTATTTAATCTTTCTCAAAGGACAGGTGTATGATGGAGCTGTATACATGCACCAAGGAAAAACCTACCTGGTTAAGGATTTGGATTTATCTAGAAAAATTGCCATTTGTGAAGCAGCTGACTTGAAGTACTACACAAAGACTCGTGACTACACTGATATCCACGTCCTTGGTGGTAAAATTGTATGTCGGGTTAAGCATCCATCTCATTTTGTGCATTTAGTATATGGAAAATTTATCGTACATCACAAAAAATGTTTAGGATCTGCCATTTAACGGAAAAAAAAAACTGAGTTCCTCAGCTTCTGCTTCTGGAAAAATGTTTAGGATCTGTCTTGGTTAGTTCACTTACAGGAAATAATGGAGATAAACCCTTTAAAGAGACGGTAATTTTCATGTGCTGCTCACGAAAGTTAAATTATTGAAAGCTGTCCCTTTTAATTTACTCCCAAATCATATAATGAATCATTGTGAGGACTTTTTTTGGGATTTGGTGTCGGGACAGGCCTCTTTAACAATTACTAATTAGCCAACCATTACTAATTAGCCTGCGTTTTAATGGTTTTATCATGGTATCAAAACAATGTTTTTGTGTCGGTTATTGAGCCCGTTTTCATCACCCATGTAAATGGACTGTTTTAGTTGCTGCATTGGCTTGCATATGCGGATGTATATTAAGTGGTACTATGTATAAGACAAATAGAAAGGCAGAGGAATTGTCGTATATTATTAATGATTTGTGAGTGGTACAGTAGTATATACTCCTATATAATAGTACAGTGTTGGTAAAACGTGAAACTGAAAGCAAATAAATCCATGTGATATATGTTCTGGTGAAACATGATTATGGAATATGGACAGTTTGTCAGGTTTTGTGGCAAACAAGTGTATCAGGTCTATTGACTGCATTATTATGTAGAACCTGGATGACCTGTCTTCATCGTTTTGTAGGCTTATCCAGCTCGAATTTCGAAGGACCATCACTCTGGAACAACAGCTCAAGCAAGTACTTGCAAAGTGACAACCACTTGGTTTGGATTCTACCGCATATGGAGGGGAAGCAAAACCATTTTTGACGCCGTTGAACTTTCATTACCTAAATTTTCATACGAGTCACAGGTATTGGCTGCACATAAATAATTTCCTTTATGGTCATGAATATTAAACTTTCATAAACTCATCTCTAATGGTTGCAGGCAGTTTGGATTAGCGTTCCACAACCTATAAAAACTGAAGTTGAAAAGAACTTCTCATTCCGAGCAGGCCTGCATGCTGTCTGTCATGCTGTTTTACATGTAGTGCCTTTGTAAGTGTTTCTATTCACTGATCTATAAAAATCATGGGCACTGATGGTCTGAAAAATGAGTAGATTTAAGTTCATCATTTCCTTTAAGGTGTGTTTGCAGTTACTTAAGCATCTTTTGTTGGATTTTAATTATACCTGTCTGGCTTCAGAGTTTGTTATGATACTTTGATGCATGCTTAGTGAAATTGTAGCTATTGATTGCTTAAGTGTCTTATTTGTGTTACCCTGGCCTGCTAGATACATAAGATGCAACTCATCTGACTTGGCTCCAGAATGTCCCAACCCATACGATTCACGCTTCTATCCAGAAAGAATTCTGTTGTACGATCAACATCCTGGAGGGACTGGTGTGGTGAAACAGGTTACCTTCTGACTTATCTATCCTGAACCTTGTGCTTATGGTTTTATGTAATTTTCTGGATCTGGAGTCCAGTATGCAGTTGAGACCAAAAAGACAAAAAAAAAAAAAAAAAGAATTTGAGCATTTAGTGTGGCTAAAAAACAATAGTTGATATCCGCAGGTACTAGTGACAGTATATTTTAGTTCATTCACCTGATTGCTAATGTGAAAGCTTGTTAATGCCACCCAGATTCAACCGCATTTCACCAAACTGTTAAATGCTGCTTTGGATCTCCTCTCTGGTTGCCACTGCTATGGAGAGACAGGATGCCCCAACTGTATTCAGGTGTGGTATATTTTTCTTGTTTCGGCATTTTACAAGATCATTACTTCCAACGGTAATCCAACACAAGTTACTACAAACTTTCATCCAATGTAAACTCTGTTGGCAGATATATTGCGTCTTAAAACAAATCAGTTACAACAAAAATAGAGTAGCATTTTGTTATGGCCCGGCGTTTATTAAGATATGTATACGGTGGTTCAAGGAACAGTAGATCAGCCTTCATGCATCTTCTTCTACCTAGTACCTGCATGCATTAGATCAGCCTCAAGCTGCATTGTCTGGTTGTTACTTAACAAATTAGTACATGTTTCAGAACCTTGCTTGCGGTGAGTACAATGAGCTCCTAAGCAAGGACGCAGCCATCCTTATCATAAAGGTTTGGACTTTAAACTCAGTGGGAGGAAAGTTTTACTTTTATCTGTTGGTGTATGTAGAAAGTAAAGTTTAGTTACCGTTTCTTGTTCAGGGTGTCCTGGAGGCAGAGAAATCCTACTTTCACTAACAGCCTGATTATTATTATTATTATTATTATTATTATTATTATTATTATTATTATTATTGATACGAGGCTGGCTGGCTCAAATCTCTGGAACCCGAAAATCTATACTACAGTATTTATCAGCCAGGAGGAGATCAAGAAAGTCTGATTAAATGGGCAAATCTTTTCATTGGGCATCTGGTTTCACTTTCACCTGACTGATTCCCCATGTAAATTTCGACTCAATTTTGGAACAATGTTGATTATGGAGTATAAGGTGAGGTCATAAATCAATTCTGGAACAATGTTGATTGAGATCGAATTTGCTGCTTACCTTTGAAAACTTAATTGAAAGGGGGTAAATGACAATTTCTGAAATATTAAGCTGGTAATGCAACTTTTGGCAAATATGAGAGGTTTTAGAGAAGCTTGTTGAGGGAAATAAAAAAAAGCTGGGCCGACTTGGATAAAATTTCGTGACCAGTATAACCCATGGGAGAAAATCAAATGAAATTTCCGAACCTTTATATAGAGTAATAAAAAAGAAACAAAGATTGTGAGTCGTCCTGAGTTCATATTTTAGTGGTTAAGTTTTCAATAAGATAATGTGAAGGTCTTGAATTCATGCTTCAATCACCCTCATCTATTACTATTATGTATCAAAAAAACAAAAATCCTTAAAGATGTTCTAAACTGCAATTATTCCCTCCTGATTTTCAGAATTCTGGAGAAATCTCTTGAGGTATATTTAAATAAGTTACCATCTTCTATTGTTGATTCCGTCGAGTTTTTTTTATTAAAGTTTTAGGTTAAAAATATTCAAATTGCATCTTAAAATATTTTAACCTAACAGCTTTACCTTGCAGTTTTCCTTTACTAGACTCCCCCTACCTCCACACTTAGCCTCCACCTCTTTCTTCTTGACACTGCCATCTCCCCAATGCAGAGGCGAAGTTATTTGGGAACAGCGGCAAGTAGCTGTCTGTCGATATTTTTTTTTGGAAAAGTATAGGTATATAATATACATTAATATAATCATGGGTGTTATTTTTAATCTAACATATTTATTTACTCTTTATTTTACATGCAACTTAAATATGAGTTTACAATTGATCAAATGTAAAACACAACACCTAAATAATCATGCGTGTTATTTTTAATCTAACATATTTATTTACTCTTTATTTTACATGCAGCTTAAATATGAGTTTACAATTGATCAAAAGTTCTTCTATTCACTAAAAAGGCAACTGCCCACATCTCTCTTACCTTTACCCTGCATGGCTAGATACCCATGATCAAACGTGGCCGGCCGGCCCGAAAATTCTACCTGAACTGAAGGCGGAATTAGTTACCAATTGTGAGATCATGAGAGATGGATGGAGATGTTATTTTTAGTTTTGAACTTTTTCAACAAAACTAAATGAGAATTTCGATATTCAACTAAGAAAATTGAAAAAGAATGATAATAAGTTAAATATTCAACTAAATGAATAATTAAATATTAACAAAGTATTCATTAAAGTTTCCTTTATTATACAAATTAGGCATCATGCTTTCCCTCCGTCCCTGAATAATTGTACACTTTGTTTTTACTGTTTTACAGTATTTAATCTATGATTTTTTTTCATGAATTTTTAGACTTTAAAGTTAATAATTTATATGCATGTCATAATTTGAAGTATAAACTTTCTAAATATATTTTTTCTGAATTTTTTAAAACTTGCTATCTTTGTTAAAATTTGAGTCAAACATTGAATCTTGAAACAGCAAATTCAAAGTGTATAATCTTTCAGGGACGGAGGTAGTATTACTCATATAATCTTTTATATAAACAATCCATCATATATATAAATATGCATTATTACGTTGTATATGAATTTTTTTATAATAATTTTATAAGATGAATATCTATTATTATATTTTATGAAAATACAGTTCAACTACTGATTTAAATGATTAAACCGGTTAGACCTTAAACTATTAAACGAACGATTTGATGTTCGGTCCGATTTTTTAAACTTAAACTATTGTTTACCAATTTTAGCCCCATATATATGTTTACCTTAGTAGCATTTGAATCTGGGTTACCTTTCTTCTTAATGACCTATACCAAAATCACAAACCTATAGTGATTGAATTTATGTCACTTATATTCTTTAATGCTATTTTTCCTTTTTTTTTTGTTATTAAGTTTTTTGGTCAAAATTAGAAATTATCACTTAATTAAACATCTCAACATTCTTTTATTTTGCACATTAAAATTATGAATATGACATACGAATCTTTTTTTCCTTTTTCTATTTATATCATTTACTGTTTCAACATTTGATTAAATGTGAATTTAATTGTTAATTTTTCAAATATTTATGATTGTTTTATTTTCGGATTTTTGACAAATTGGAGAGTTTGGAAGAAAAATCATATCTTGAGCTACAGAAGTCGGAATCAGATGATTCAAGACGCGTTTGAAATCAGACATCCTAAGCTACATTTCATATGGAGGACTCAAAATCCATTTTTCAAGTTAAATGGGTCTAAATGGTCAACAAAGTGGCAACCTGCTCCTGTGCAAGGACTGGAGCAGTTTGAATTCGCTTTGGGGGACTAAATTGACAAAATGAAGAAACGTGAAGGGGCTATATGAAATTGACCGGGCCAGGGAGGCCTGAGATTGAAACATGAAGATACGCGTCAGACTCTCTTTTAGAAGTTGAATTGAATTAAACTTGGGGAGTACGACACCTTTCTCGGTTCACTCCGAATGCAACAAAAATGCCCAGCAAAGACACCTTTCATGGAATCATATAGAGATTTTAGTTCCTGATAAGTTGATTCAGCTGCAATAAGATGAGACGATTCGGTTAAATTGACAATTTGGGTTGGGTTATGAGTGGGGTGTAGATTTTAGCTCTAAATCGCACACCACTATGATGGTCTGCCTCTGTTATAAATTTGACATGATCTTTTTAAAAAAAATAGATTGCTAATGTTTTTTCTTCTTCAAATTAACAGTTTTTGTACTCATTGCATGATTTAAATAGTATAAGAGTTTTTTTTTACTTTCAAATTAAAATATGTAAGTTAGTCATAGTTCAAATTTAAACTTACTAAAATTTTGGATTTCATAATTAATTTGGATATTGTTCTTAAATAAATTTTGAAGCATATATTATCTCATTTATGCCTCATGAATGTTTGATTTCTCAAATAAGTTGGTACATCTATGCTAGATGAATGTTGGATATTGTTAGCTATAGTTTTTTCAATTCATGTTATTCTCCCATTTTTCATTTTTCATTTTTGGTTTCCTCTTTCAAATAGGTGTAGATTTTTTTTTGAACGACAATTGAATTTTATTAATAAAAGTAAAGTACGGTACAAATAAACACTCCTTTAAAACTTTTTTAAAACGGAATTTTGATTTTACAGTACATTGACAATTCATCATTATAAGTATAACTTTTTTAAAACGAAATTTTGATTTTAGCGCGAGATCGACCTGGAGGAGCAGCATCGGAGGGACATGGATGAGATCAGTGACCTGAGATGCAAGGTCGCCACTCTCGAGGATCAAGTTGCTGGTGTGCAGACAGAGGTTGACGCTCGAGTGGAAGCCCTGGTGGAAGCCCGGGTGAACGAGCTAACGCGTTCCACGGAAGCGGCGATCAGCAGCATGTGGTCGGCGCTACGCAGGGGGGACATGTCCGACTTTCCGACGTGCCAGCGACTTTGGTCGCCGGACCATCCCAGCCTTCCCCCTGGATCGCCCCACGTCACGAGAATCCTCCGAGGCCACCTTCTCCCGACCTCACCCTCACCTCCACCCAACTTGATTATCACCGGTCTTTGTCACGGACATCGGAGCAGCAGATCGGCCCGGATCCCACAGCGCCGATCAACTTTTTCAACAACTTGTTCGGGGTGGATGATCAAGATTTCGACGCTTTTATGCAACAACATCATCCTCCGAACAACTAGAATTAGAATTACTGTAAATATTTTTAGGATGTAATTGGTTAATTATATTCAATATACATTCCATTTATATTTATTTCAATTAATAATTACTTTCTTAATTAACATTAATATTATATTTATGTTTATTAATTTAAATAATAGTTACTAAATATTTATAAGATTTTATTTTTTTTTACAAAATATTCTAATTATTGCGGCTAAAGACGCGGTGAAGGCCGCAATAAGTAATGGCAGCGCCGTCAGACGGCTGTGAGTTCGAAACTGCGGCCATTTTCACCGCGGCATTCACTGCGGCCCTCGCCGCAGTTGGTACCACGGCCCAACTGTGTCTCTGGCCGCAGTGAGGCCTGTCCTCCACACGTAGTTTCTTTCCGTCCCTTTTTAATAGTCACGTTTCCTTTTAAGCCTCTAATCTATGAATTTTTTCTTCAACATTTTGATATATAATATCAAGTTACTTATACGTATAAGGTAAAAATCAATGTCTCTAGTTTCTAAAAATATTTTTTTTTAGATTTTTTTGACAAACTCTTGCAACTAAAAAATTGAGTCAAATAAAATATCAAGTTAAATGTAACTATTAAAAAGGGATGGAGGACTAACTAATCGACTTGATGAATCGTGCGTGTAATCAGCTAGCTAGCTAGGGATATGTATGTACGTATGTACTCAAATCCAATAATCTATCATCTATACGGTATATTATCCACACTGTAAGGTGGAGTATTACACAGGGAAAATTTATTACTAATTTGTAAATCATACATGCAAATTAAATATATTTTTTTTAAAAGTGGAGCATATATCAGTGAGGATGAAACAGATACAGTGGCGGACATACCATAGGGGATAATGGGTAGTTTCAAAGTTGATTAGGGATCAAATTGTAATATTCGTATCTTTCATGCATGGTAACAAAGTTTCATACATGGCCTAACAGTACTCGAACATCTAGCATAGTGGCTGATGAGCTTCTAAGGACATGAAATGAAAGTCGTATATGTTCAAGTCCCTGCCATTCCTAATCCCTACCCTCTATATATCACAAAAACAATATCAAAACAACATATTAGCTAGATCCTCTTGCTTGATCGAGCCACCCTAGCAAGCTAGCTAGCTTCCAGGAACATCACAAACTCAACTGCACACAATCACTCCTTCAGAGGACAAAGAAAAACCCTAACTGGAATATAGACTCAGATATATATATATATCCATCAAGGTAACTGAAGCATCCATGGAGGCAAGAGAGTACCGGTGGTGGATCGATTTTGCACCGTGGCCCTGCCGTGTCCCTGATCTCCTCCCACGCTGATGAACCTAGCTTCATGCTCAATGCTGCATCATGGTTGATTTTGTTAGAGCTAAAGCTTGAAGCTGCTCAACGTGAAGGGAAAGAGAAGCAACTTGTGCAACAAGTCAAGGATGGAGCAAGAGGAGATGTATGTGAAGAGGAAAAATAAAGAAGAAAATAAAATAAAATTAATGAAGTGTTCTAGTTTAATTAGGACTTTCTTATTATTAGTGATAAGGTTAGTAGTTTTCTATTTTATCTACAATTATTAAAAATAGGATTTATGTTATTTTAGAATTCCTATATCAACTAGGATTAGTTTGCTACAAGATATATAAACTTAAGGTTGTAAGCACAATAAATCAATGAAGTTGCTCCCGGTTTCATACAGTTTCTTCTTCTTTGTTCTCTCTTCTTCACCTTTGTCACCACAAAAAACAACAACAGGTTTATTTTCACAAATTTTTTGGGCTGGTCTAGCACTCTTTGGTAAATTTACTAGAGATAGCTTCTTGCGCAAGAAACTGACCTAACATCCAGCTGTTGCAATGGCTGAGCTGCCAAGGGTGCGGAGGCTTGAGCTTGATTTTCAGCCACCGCCGCCGCCACGTCCGCCTTCTCTCTCTCCTTTACCTTCTTTGCCAGCATCGAATTCTGTTGTTGCAGTTCCTTTCCCTGCACGTTTATTTTGTAAGTAATTGATCTGTGAGATTTGGTACAGACATTAATTATCAACGAGGGAATTATAAGTAGTTGCAAATTAAATACCTAGGACTAATTAATTTAATTACCTTTTTCTGAAGCTCTGAAATTGATCCAAACATAAGTTGGTTCTGTAGAATAGTACATTGAAAAATCTCGTAAATGTATGTACTCATACTGTACAGTATATTCGCATATATAGTTTGACAAAATACTCTTATATTATATATATGTGTGTATTCTGAATTTGCGCTTATAATTATAATCACAGAATTTCTAGTATGATTATTCAACAAAATATTTGTCATGTCATTTTTTCATATGCGAATGTAAATATTTTGTGCAATTTAACTTTGGAGCATGTAAATAATAATTCAAGCAACTGTTGCAAATATTTCCTTATCATGAGAAGATATTTGTGTTCTTTTGTAGGGAAGAAAATGTAGTATAGCTCATATAGGAGCACTACGTAGAGAAGACAAATCTTACTGCGACCTTTCTGCTTTGCCAAAGTAGATGAAAACGCAGAAATTGCGCAGAAACTTTACTGCGGCTTTGCAGATAAGGCGCGAGCTGAAGAGGCCGCAGTAAGGCCGCAGTAAGCCATTTTTAGGCCATTTTTTAGGGTTTCCCATCCGCCGTTTCCTTCATTTTTTGCATCGGTTCCCATCTTCTTCTTCAATCCTTCTTCTAATTCTTCATCTTCTTCTCCTTCTCCTCCTCCTTGTTCTTCTTCTTCTTCTTCTTCTTCTTCTTCATGTTCTTCTTCTTCATTTCATCTTGTAGGGAAGAAAATGTAGTCATCATCATCATCATCATCTTCTTCTTCTTCTTCTTCTTTCTTTTCATCATCTTCTTCTTTCTTGCTCATCGATTTGCTCATATAGGAGTATAAATTAAGAGAGAGTGAGAACGTAGAGAAAAAACGAGAAGAGAAGTTTAATTTTTTAAAATAGGGATACTGAAATATGCAAAAGCTGAGGTAAATATTACCACTCCATTTCTTAATGGCTAGCTAGGGTAATACATTAGGAAAAGGATTAGTCAGTTAATAATGTGAGTAAGAAAATATAAGGAGCTACTAGTAATTATTAATTATGTAGGTATACCTTTCTTGTCCTAATATGTTTGAGAGCAGAATCAAGTTGTTGTTCCAAATTTTGAAGCTCTTTCATACTTAGACCTTCAATCTCTTCCCCTCTAAAATGCCTGCAGCTCATCACAACATAACACACATCCAAATAAACCATCATCATCATCATCATCATCATAGAAATATATAGATCAAATCCGTTAGATGGATGATACCAGCTGCACTCATACATATAGATGGTGTGTTCTGAGTGCAGGGCTCCGTATATCCAACGGATTGATCTTTAAATTTACAATCAAAAACTGATTTGATATTGAACCCTAGCTAGCTAGTACCAGCTGCACACACACACACACACACATACTTTTCATTGCGTTCTAAGAACTCCATTCTTGCCTTGAGCTTTGCATGCTCCACTGTCCAATTTGTCTGGAAATAAGTATATATACATAAATCAGAAAAAGGATAAAACTAACTAAACAAGGATTTTGAGAGGTTATATGTGTGTGTGTGTGTAATTAGTACTATTTGTACAGGATTTTTATGTTTAATCTATACACACACACACACACACACATACTGTGTGTGTTTGTTCAATGGGACTTGAAGCAATCTGCTTCTCTGCAAATGTGTATCTCTCGTAGCGTTCCAGAATCTTCTCCATGCTGCAAAACAACAACACACACAACAATATTAAGTTGGTAGACAATAGAGAAATAAGAAAAAATGCATTAGAGCTAGCAATAAATTGGTCTAACAATATTCCTTACATCCAAAAAAGAGTTAATCTACAGTTTCAGTATTTTTTTAAAAAAATAATTTAGTTGTGTTCCTTTTGCAAAAATAGTTTGAGCTTTTACGGAAGTAGATTTGAAAATACACTGTAATTGGAGGAAAATTCAAAATTTTAAAATTATTTGAAATTGCTATGATAAATATGAAGTTAGAATTAAATGCAACCTTATCTAACTGTTGTTGCCACTTTTAACTTTTTCTGAAGATTAAGATTGTTTTAGCCATTAACTCATAATTTTACATAAACCTCCAAATCTCCAGCTAGCCCTAACCCGCTCCCTAGCTAGACTCTTTGAATAAGTGCATTGCAAGGGTAAAAGTTGACTAAAATAAAACAAAAGTGGAAAAGTTTTAGTATTTCATTCGGGAAAAAATATTTTGATATTATGATAACCTACTTGGGACGGGGACTATTAATTACTGGATATTGAAAATAAAACTTTCCTTTGTACAAACACTTACACTATCATTTCTAAGATAACACTAATTATTATATAGATGCATGAGATTGGAATTAAAGAGACATGCATATATGTATGAAATTAATGGTACTAGCTAGGTAATTGAGTTTATATTATTATATCCAAAGCTAGGTGAGTAATTAAGGCCAACGTTAGATTGATTAATTGGATGAGATGGGGAAGTAGGTAGGTACCAGGAGTGATGAGAGGCGTATTGGAAGAGGTTGCCTTTGGTGGAGAAGATGATGAGAGCGAGGTCAGCATCGCAGAGGACGGAGATCTCGTGCGCCTTCTTAAGGAGACCACTCCTCCTCTTGGAGAACGTCACCTGCCTGTTGATCTTGTTCTCTATCCTCCGCAGCTCCACCCTACCACGACCCATTCAACCCAATCGCCCCAAAATATCTATCTATCTATCCCTCTAACTAACTAACTTGCCCGGAGATGATCTATATATACATTTATTTACTTTACTTATAGGATGTATATATAAATAATTAATTAATTAAGTTGATTGTTTTTTCATTGGTGCGTGCGTGCGTGCGTGCAAATTGGAAAACTTGTCCGGTTTAGTTTAGATGCGCTTGCTTGCTTGCTTGCTTTTGTAATACCACCTACCTGCTTTCGTCAAATGCGTTGTCGTATTTTGATTCGTTCAGTACAAGCTAGCTATCTATCTAGGTTCTTTTCTCTGTCTCTCGCTCTCTCTCTCTCGCTCTCCATCTTTAATTAATTAATTAATTGATTAATTAATTACTGCTCCGTAATTAATTCAATAAAAGGACCAAAAATAGCTATTTCAGGTGAATTGGGTAATACACTAGCTACCTACTAAAAACCAGGCCTGTTCCAGCCGTTAAATAGCAGAAACGACCGAGGACGACGACGACCAACACCAAACACAGACGACAAACAGGACCGACCGGCAATTAATAAGTAATTTATACTTAATACTACTACTGTATACTATGTATTATACGTAAACGTACCCAGTAGTATACTATACTATGTATGTTTTCCCGTTTCCTCTTCTGCTGTTGTTTCCACATCAACCAGTTGAATAATTAATTTCTTTTCCCTGAAATGTCCCGGCAGTTTCACATTTCATCTCCTCGTCTTGCCCTTTTCCTTTTTCCTTTCTTGTGTCTGCTTCGCTTTCTTTCTTTGGAATCCTATCAATCCATCCAGCCTTGCTACCTATCAAACTAGCTGTACCTGGTCGGTAAATATATAGTACTATAAATGAGCCAAGCACCACTAAATGAGTTCGAGCTTACCCGAGTTTAATTTGTTTGCTTATCGAGGTATATATCGAGTGATACATACTAAAACAAATATAGAGAATAGTTCATATATAAGTAATTGAAGCAGTGGGATCTAATTAAATAAAATTATAAAGTATAAGGAGTAATTTGAAAATATTATGACATAGTTGATTAAAATTATAAAGTATTAAGACTAAAATTATAAAGTATCAGATTTCGAGCTGATACCGAGCCAAACTCGAGCGTAATTTAAATGATTATTGACAGGTTTTATTCGAGCAGTTCACGAGCAATCGATCGAGCCAACTTTGAGCCCGCACCATGAAGGCTCGTCGAGCTATCAAGCCGAGCTCGATAAAAACACATTCGAGTCGAGTTCGAGCAGAACACGATTCGAACTCGGTTTGACTCATTTACAGCCCTTAGAACTTCACCTTTTCCTCATAACAAGTCACAAATGAGCCATGGTTTTTAACCAACCTTCCCCAGCCAACAATCTATAAAAAAACATCGCCTTTTCCTCTAATATATTTCATAATTAACACTTATTTTTTTAAAAAAAATCAAATACTTACTACCCAAATAGCACACCCTTAAATTGAGTCAAACTGAAAATCGATCTATATATCAAGTTTTTCATTCAATTTATGAATTATGTAAATATGTGGTAATTGATTAACTCAATGCTTTCAGTCACGGACTGATTTCTCAGCTACTCCGTGTGGCACTTAGACACGTCTCCATTGTGCTCAGTCAACCTCGATCCGACCCTAAGATGCCTTGAAGGCTTGAGAAAGCTTAAGAGAACTTGAGAGTGATAGAGAGCTTTTGAAGGAGAACTTGTATTGATTGCTTGAATTTTCTTGGATGGTTACAAATGAGCCCCAATCGGGGGTATATATAGGTCTCCACCTCCTCAATGGTTGGTCATGATCAATGTGATCCAATGATGGAGATTAAGCCCTTAGAATTCTCTACATCACTCTATACTTCTATATACATCTCTACACTTATATGCAAGACTCTAGGCTTCTCTAGAAGTTTCTAGAAAGTCTTCGAGAGTATGAGAGCCTTCTTGAAATGACCTAGCCCCCTTAAATATGAAATTGGGCATAGGGTGGTTGATCCATAAGGCCTGGTACACCTTGGGTTTGGTGTAGGATGTTTGAATTGTAAAGTTAGCCTTTCTTAACTTTATTTATCCTCCAATTTCAAGTCAATATCCTGGGTCCTATTTTCTATTCCAAGACGCCCACTATGTAGAGAGAAGCCAATCCCCTACCTATTTCTATTCCATGTCTATGGCACGGCATTTTCCGGTTTCTGCCACGTAGCCGCTCTCATGGTAAGTTCGGACATTGTCCCCATGCTACCATAAAGTGAGCTCATGCTTCCATGTTGCCTTAGTGTCCGAATGCCCATCCATTGTACCAAATACTCTTTGTAGCCTGTATATACTACCTCTTGTGAGTACGGTGCACCAAAATCTTCTCCACCTCACATTCGAGCATGGTAGCAACTGATGTCGATGCTCTATGAGATTCACCCCGCGTTGGATCCTCCTGATCCGGATGGTAAGGCTTAAGGAAACTCACATGAAAAATCCATTAAAAATGCTTATATGATCCCTAATTTTCCCTACTTTCACCACTTGAGCCCCCTACATATTTATTCTCCACATTTAATTTCATACATATTATACCCACGACCTTGGTCACATTTATACTTTAGCCAGTCAAACTATTTGATCATTTAACTTTTTATCCAATCAAATTTTAAGTGTCCAACTATATATTTTTGTCACATTGGCCATTTAACACTAAATGATCAAAACACTAGTCTCGGACCCAACTTGGCACATCAACGACTTGACTTTACACATTTGTGGTCAATCTAGATAATCTATAATACAATTCAGTTCTCTTAAACAATTGCCTAAGATATTGTAACTGGCCTGTCCCATTTTTTAACAGGATTTAAAGTTTTGATGCTCAACCATTCTTGATAGTGCTTTAGTCACCACCATGTGTTCACTTGATCCATTCTTTCGTCAAATTCTTCTTTTGTAGTCAAGTCGGATGCATGATCATGGTTTGTTCACTGGAAGATAGATAAATCGGTCAGAAATTGATGGTCAAAATTTAAATTAACAAAAAAAAACTATCAACTTTCTTAACTTTTGCATAAGAAACCCTCAAGTTATCAACAGTTCCAATTTTGACCAATTTTGGTTTATTTCATTCATAATGTCCAAGACACCTTTATCTTTATTCTCTTTTACATTCAAGGAATTATCTTTGTCCATGATACAGATGCATCTGACATTATTCTCATCAAATGGCCTAATTAATTATTACGAAGACCTTAAAATAAGTCAATGATATAGTCTATATTTTCCGTTGGTATTTTATATTTTATGAAAATTATGTTTTGTGGTTAAAGTTTAAATTGAGAAAAAAAGACTAACAATTTTCTTAACTTTAGACCATTGGTTTTATGCATATCAAAATGAATATGGATTTGAACTACTAGTTTCTTTTGTCATTCCATATTAAGTTCCTTTTGATTTTTTTGTCATTTTTTCTTCCCATTTTGATTTGAAATTGTTTCCAGTTTAGTAACTTCGATTTAAAACCAAAGGTGTATTCAGGAAGAAGAAAAAAAGTTTTATGCGGAAAGAAGTAGGTATTTATATGATATTTGTGAGAGAAATGATTGATTTGAATGAGAAAAAATATTCACATTCATAAACACATCGTAGATAAATAAATGATGAGTATAACTAAAAAACGGTGATTAGCAAATGTTGAATGCATAATAATATGCATTCGGTTGCAATGAAGTGTGGGAGAAGAAATTCTAGTTTTTTCTGTTATTTTACAACTCATATGGTCAATATTGTGGCAGTTGGCAAGTTAGCAGATCAGTGGTAAAATTGCACCAAAATTATAACATTAGTGGTAAAATGATGTTAAAGCAAATGATGGTAAGGATGTGACGAATGGCAAAATTGCTAAATATCCCAATGAAATGATAAATGAGTTCCTTGTGAATCTTCCTTTCTTCCCCATCGTTCTCGTTAAATCAACTGCACACCTCAAGAAGAAGGCTTCTCTGTGTAACGAAGCTAACCAACCGACCTCAACAGAGCCACAGGCCAACCAAACCACACAGACCGATCTAATCCGCCATTAACCTGCAACCGCACCGCTTCGGAGTTGCTGTTTTCTGACGGAATCTAGCTAGGGTTCTGCGTCCCGAAACTATCACAGCACTCGAAATCGCTGTTCTGTGCTGGGTTTGGGCATTACGCTGCTGTAAGTTTCAGAAGTCATAAGCTTCGCTTCTGTTGTTTCTGATGCTTTGTTCCAACATCTTAATTCAGCTAGGTGCTCTTTCGCTCAAGTTTGCTTTGTTCTTTTTTGTGTTGTTTCAATCTTTGCTCACCGGGAAGTATGGACGATTCTAAGTTGTTCTTGTTTCATGTTTGCTCTATTACGTTTTAGTTGTGATGGACCTTCAACTGTTGGAGCTTTCTGTTTTTTAAGACTTTTCTTGGCATTTGTGGTTTTGTTAACATGAGGTGGTAGCAGTCTGCTCAATGTCTGTTTCATGTGTTTTGTTTTCCAGGGGCTTTTAAGGTTGAAACCGAAGCAATAGCTCAGCAAGTGACGTCTAGTTACAGTACCTTCTATGTATGATCAAGGGCGTATTAATTCTCGGGACGGGGAAAGTAGAAATGCTCCAATGCCACCTCCGTACCAACAGCATTTGCCAGGTCCGCCCCCTCGGCCCCTTTTTCAGCAAGCTCAGCAGGGTTCTCCTGCTCAACATTACCAATTTCATCAAGGTCTACCATTTAGGATGCCAAATAACTTACCCTTTCCTGGGTCTAGTTGTTTGCCATCAATGTACAACTCTGCTCAACACCGCCCTAGTTTCTTTACAGCTTTAGGACAACAGAATGTACATCATAACCCTATTGGCACACCACCTCCGTTAGTGGCACCACAATATCAGTTGAGGCAGACGCTTTACAGAGCTCCATTACATCCACCTTCCCAGCAATCAGTTACTCAAAGTTTATTGATTCCAGCCCCCTCCTATTCCAGGCTTCCACCTCCTCCAGCAAGCTATGTCAGTTCTGCTCCACTTGAAACTAATGTAAACTCCATGAATCCAGACCCTGTTCCATCCTTAATTCCCCTTCCACCAGCGAATCCTCCCTCCTCTCTAGCTCCAATTTCCTCTGTGTCTCCATCCACCTCCACTACCAGCCTTTCATCTTCCAATCCTAGTGATGAAGCAAAATATGAGATGCATTTGAGGGTTTCAGAGAAAGAATCGTCCACACACCTCCATGATTCAGTCACTGTAGCTAAAGCCTTTTCCCCTTGCGATTCTGACATGGAGATGGAAGGTTAGTGTAGTTGATAGTCATACATGCAGAATATTCCTTGTTTGATTCTTTTGAAAACACATGACCATGTCCTCTTTGCTGATAGTGACTTTAAGGAATTGTTTTACACCAGTGTCAGTCTCTTCTCTGCAAATACTGTTCAAATACTAGTATATGTGTATTTTTAGTAGTACAGGTACTATCTTTTTGGTGGGTCGAATCAGTGGCTTTTTATTGATTATTTCACAGTATGCAGTGTTTGTAATTTTGTCTTTTTACTGTACGTTTGATGTTAATTTGAGATGAAAAGAGATAATTTTATGCTAATATCTGATTCTTGAGAAATGCTGGTACACACTTGTTTCTTTGCAGTTACATCTAACTTATGATTCACACACGGACACGCACATTCTTTGTACTTTTTGATTAATTGTTTCTTCTGATGGTTTAAGATGACATTGGCCAAGTTGACGCTGAGGAGGTGGTGAATCACTTAGTTGTGAAGCCTGAGCATATTCCTGTTGACGATGAACTTTATGTGAATAATAAGTGTGCATCCCCAGATAAATCAGAATGCAAACTGGAAGTGAGATCGCGTGAAAGAGCAAATATTGCTTGCTACTCTGATTCAGGTGGCATGGTTTTTATTTTAACACTCAATTTTTATTAATTCTTTGTAAAAGAAATTATATTTCGTAGAACAAAATCATGATTTAAACTTTTTATGTTTGCTTATCTTCAGAAAGTCAATCTTCTTGTTCCTTTTTGGCTTATTTTCTTGTTTTTTTGTTAAATGTTGACCGTATATTTTATCTTTTAAAAAAGTATATTAGTAGAGAGTAAAATGATTTGAATTCCCAAACAGTTCATGCCAAGTTCTAGACAAAAACTGTTTTTATTTTCTAATCATGCTACTGTTATCTATATATATGAAAATAGTAAGCTGCCGTAATTAAAAATATAAGTCACCTCTCTTTATTGTGAGACAGGTGTTCATCATAACGAGGCAGTGGAATCTGAGTGCTCACCGGTAATTGGTCATGTGTCTTCTAGAAGTTCAGCTGGAAATAGAACAGACCTTCAAGATATTATTGTGGAGAAATCTACTGCTCTTGCTGAGGGGACAGATCTACCTCGACATTTGGCAGCTAGTGATGGAAGGGATTCTTTTAGACTTGTGGCAGACTATGCTTCTGATGACAATTCAGAAGATGATGTACGGAGTCATCCTCAAAATACTGATTGCGCACCAGTGCCACTGTCAAGTGCATCTGGTTCGGATTGCAGTAAAGTTACTGGTTTTAAACTAGGTAAGCTTGAGGGGATCAGCAATTCCTGCAAAAGGGGGTTGGGAATCCACTTAGGCTCTAGCCCATCATGCAAAGCTCCTGGTTCAGTTGATTTTGAAGGTGCTTTTACTGTCTCAGACACCAACAGGGATGATGTTGGTAACAATAAGCCTGAAATGCAGCATCCATGTGAGAACAATGATGCTTCTAAGCATGGATTGCAAAATGAAAGCGCTGGCTTTGATCACAGCACTGGAAAGTTTAGCAAGGAACATAAGAAAATGGGAGAAAGTATGAAGAATTCTTCTGATCAGCCAAAAGTAGATGAGTTTGGCCGACTGGTGAGAGAAGCTGCTAGTGACACTGACTCTGATGATTCACGCTATGCTAGGAAGAATAGGAGGACAGGGAGGAGAAATCAGAGTCCCAGCCGTAGTAGAAGCCGTAGCGTTTCACCTATACATAGACGCAGGAGGAGAAGTCCTTATCTACAAGGAAGAAGGGACAAACGGGCACGATCTCGCAGGTATTCGGGATATATGTTTTCATTAGCTTGTGTGTTCCGTTCACTTAATATATTGTTTCTTCCTACATTATAGGTTTTCATTACACATGTCTTACTACAGACTGATTTTACTTAGTATGTTGTTCCCTACCTCATTGGTGCTAGTGAGCATGTTTTTCTTAGGGTTATGTGATTGATTTACTTTTAAACATCTTGAGACACCTCAACCCAATGCAAGATTGAATTTGAGCCCTCTAACCTGCATATTGCTCTTATCAAAACCTTCATGTCTCTTTTTCGTATGAGTTATATTGAAAGATTAATCATATTATTTGCTGTTGTCAGTTTGTCTCCGAGATATAGGAGAAGCAGGAGCAGGTCCCCCAGAAATCTAAGAAGTAGGAGCCGGAGCAGGTCCCCCAGATTTAGGCGCACACATGACTTAGGTGGCGAGAGCAAAAGATGGGTTAAGAAGCGGATTCCTGAATGTTTTGACTTCCGTAGAGGCAAATGTTATCGTGGAGCATCCTGTCGCTTCCTGCATGATGGCTCTAATAGGAATGAGGACTGGAGAAAGCAAAGGCTTGAGAAACAGCATTCACTCGTTTCTCATGGTTCAAAAAGTAATGTTGATGAAGAAATCAAGCATGTCTCAGATGAAGTTAATGTCCATGGAGATGCGGTAGTCAAGAGCCCAGAAATTACAGCCAATAGCCATTTGAGTTCTAAAAGAGAAGATTCTGACTGTGCTCTTCAGCAGGGTGAACGAGTTGATTTTGGTATCCCTAATAGCGATCTCCAAACTATTGGGTATGGGCCACAAACAGGCAACCAGAAGCTGTTAGGGACAACTGCTCTAGGTTGCAACAATCTCCAGGAAACAAAAGACTTTCCTTCTAAATCAGATAACTCTTCTATATCTGTTTCATCACCACGTAACACACTTGCTTCACCTTCTAATGATCAACCAGCCAGCATTACACATCCAATTATGGTTCAACTCCAGGAGCATCCCTCCACAAAGGTTTCTTCCGCTTTGTCTCACTGTAAAGATATAGATGGCCCGCAAGTTGCTCATCCAAATCATGTACTCTCCGCATTTAATCCTTCTGTACAAAGCGTGTATCCTTGTAGATTGGCCAATCAACAACCCTACATTTTTACACAACCAAATTCCTCATTAATGTCAGCTGCAGCACAGTTGCAACTTCCTAATTCAACCGTAAATTCTGAAGTTGCTACTTCTAGCAGCTGTTCACGATTTCAGCAGTATCATCTACCCAGGAGAGATGACTATGGTTCTCAGGTTAACTCAAGCTCTTATTTGAACCAATTGCCTGCTGACTCTCAGGTTGGTGGATTTCAGCAGGCTCGTCATCCTATAATGGCAAATCAAAACCGGCCCCCAGTGAGTGTTCTGCCTGTGTACAGCATGCCAAGTCAACAGTTCCATGGGTCTGATCCTGCAGTCTTAACAGGGCCTTCAGCTCAGACTTATATGGTATCCAATTCATATCCACAAGGCAGCATTCACTCTCATACTGTGGGTCTTGTGCAGGAGTTGCAGGCTATCAGAAATCCGACTGTTTCTGGTGGCAATATGCTGCCAGTTGGAGCTTCAAGTGTACCTGTGTACCCTTGCACACAGCTGCAAGAGCCAAACCACGCTGTGCAACATTCGTTCACCCATATGACTCAGAGTCATGAGAAAATCGGAAATTCTTTGAGGATCCCACCTCTTACTGAACCAAATAACTCACTTGTTGCTTCAACTTCATCAACTTACCAAGACCCTTATTCACATGCTATTCAACCTCCAAACATGGGCATGTTCAATATTGATGGTTTGAGGATGGAAAAGGATCATGCTACAGATGATAGGCAGTCTATTATGTCAAATATTGCAGCTTCCTTGCCTAATTCTGTTAAGGATACTGCACCGTGCATTCGTGGTTCAGATCCTAACCAGTATGATCCACTTGTTGATAGCATCGAGGCATCTGCAAAGACATCTAGGAAACATGATAGGGTTCAGAAGTGGGAAGCTACTGGTGATTCAGATGCCATTTTGAGGTTCTGCGGTTCCAATAAGCAATTAGATGCAGAGGAAAACAGGCCAAAAGATGTAGAAACTGTTGCTTCGGCCGCATCTGTGGACAGTGGGGATGCAGATGCAGAAGTCGGTGCAGTTGAGAGCCTTAGCAATTCAATTGGTTCAGAAAATGCAGCTGGGGTTGAAGTTGAAGCTGAGACAAAGTCCCCTGGGAAGAGCAAGAAGAGTAAAGATTCCAGATCAGTGAAGCTTTTCAAGGTTGCACTTGCTGATTTTGTGAAGGAAGTTCTGAGGCCATCATGGCGACAGGGTAATATGAGCAAAGAGGCGTTTAAGACCATTGTCAAGAAGACTGTTGATAAGGTGTCTGGATCGATGAAAGGTCGCAGAATGCCGAAATCTCGTGATAAGATAGATCAATACATTGAATCATCACAGCGGAAATTGACGAAGCTTGTCATGGTAATTCTTAATCTCATCCCTTCTGCTTTAACATAGAGATGGAAACATTAACCATCATAATCCCTCAGGACATAATTGTGATGGTGCTAAACAAGAACTTTTTTCTGACTTCCTGCTACAGGAAGACCTCATGTCATATGATTTCATTTAGGGAAGCATTGCAATTCTAGACATTAGTTCTCTGGTTGCTATTTCTTCCTTCTAACAGGACATTTGGTTCATATTTGATCTGTCAGCGTTTTAATGAAGAGGTCTATCATTTACTTTGATTGTGGATTTTTTTTATTGACGATGTCACATGGACATCGTGAAGGTATAACTCAGTAACCGTATAAAATGCACATATGTGTGGCTTTTTAGTGTGTTGGTGGTTGTGCTTTGGTGCTGTAGATGGGGAATTGTTTTGGGAAGCCAACTTTGGGCTGTCTCTAGGAAATAGGATAAAGTTGCACGATTCCTGTTAGGGAAATCAAGGATTCATAAGATGGTTGCTTTATGCCCCCAGTTTAGCTGGCAGGAGATCAAGAATTTCTAAAGTAATTTTTATCTGTTTTCAGGGCATCGGGTCCTTCAGTTTGAGTATGAACCAACTGTCCTGATTTGAAACCAATTAAATTCTTGCTTTATATCGGATATGGTTTACGATCTGATAAAATAAATGACATGGTTTAAAGTTTCATCGTAAATGCTCCAGTTGTTACAACATTCTCCAGTTGTTACAACATGCTGTAGTACACAATTTCAGTAATATTAATTACTTGCACTTCTCTAGGATGTCTAGAACCTTTAAAAAATTCAAATTTCCCACAGTGGGTGCAATCTTTTGCAACTTTCTCCAAGTGGGTAAATTGGTTTATTTCAACAATAGCAATCGTAAAAATAAGTTGATTAATATTGTTGGTATAGTTGGTGCTGCCAGATACATTTTCCTTCTTGAACATTTTAATTGCTGCCTCATGAAAATACTCTCTTCATTTCAGGGTTATGTTGATAAATATGTTAAAGTGTGATATTTCAAGATCAGCTGTGATCCAAGTGCTGCTTCAAGCATGTGTTATCGTTTGTACATGTGAAGCATTTCTTTACCATGCTTTCCGTAGTTCAGCCATTCTGGGTTTCAGAAGATCCACGTCCCTTGATCAGGTCCGTGAGAGGATTCCGAACTTTGAACTTGCATGATAGACTGCACGGTTTGTAAAACTGAAACTGTTTAAAAGGGGAGAAAGTGAAGAGATATCAAACCTAAAGCGGTATTGATAGTCACTAGGGCTGAGAAGAGGCATGTAATGTTATGATCTGTTGAATGCAGCAGGTTGTGTACCCAATTTCCTCATCCTGGTAGTCGAACATTACCATGATTACCGCTCTACCAGCAGCAGGAGCTGAGTATTATGCTGGGCCTTGCGAAATTATGCTGGAGGCTCATTAAAGTACTCTTAGTGAAGCCCTCATGGGAGTTTCAGCTATGGAGGTGATGGCATGGCACTGCAGTCAGCGGCAATCCTCAATTGCAACGTGTAGCACTCAAATAATCATGATCAAGGTACAGAAATCCTAGTTCGAGCATGATGGTCTCAATGATACCATGTCGAGGAAGATGGGGCCATCTCCCCTGTGATTTCCATCGTTGGTTTTGAAGGATTTTGATGAGTTGCAAACTTGTGGCTGCTAAAGCTTGCTGCTGGTTGTAGTTCTGGATAAGAGGAGTCAACAGTTTGAATATAAGCCTAATCGCTCATAATCATCTTGGCTGTCGTTCCATAATTTTTTGGCCTGGTACGGTTTT
Organism: Stellera chamaejasme; assembly: GCA_024586325.1. Taxonomy (NCBI): domain Eukaryota; kingdom Viridiplantae; phylum Streptophyta; class Magnoliopsida; order Malvales; family Thymelaeaceae; genus Stellera; species Stellera chamaejasme. The sequence continues at coordinate 710,498 of CM044982.1, read as the reverse complement.
GTCTCACTTGTTCTGTCATCAATCCTTGAGAAGTTAGTTCCCCTTGGTATCAAATTGTTACTTTCTTGTTTGTAGAGGTTTCCCCGGAGCTATTTGTTTTCCAGTTTCGAGGGGAATTAACAAAACAATTTTCTATTTTAAATAGGCCCCGTCTACATGCATGCAAAGGAATTTTGAGATTAGCAAAAGCCTATTATTGTCTAAAACAGGAGGATCGTCTTTTATAATAGTCCAACACAAATATTGTTTACTGAAATTATCAAGAATTAAAGTTCATGTCCATCGAAGACTTCCGCAAGTTTTAATGCTTCTCAAAGAATTTGTTGTTTGCTACTAACTAAACCACCAGAGTCGGAGTTGTTTGCTAGAGGAGTAGAGAAGCTAGGTGGAGTATTAATTAGTAGTATTAACCAAACTTTTCTTTTCAAATGGTGTAGGCTGGCTGCGTGGACAAACTGTTTCCCATCTCCTTACCTCTGTTGTTATCAATTAGCTTAAAGAGGTGACCGAATCAAGAGAAGGGATCTGAATCTTGGGCGACAAGTAAACAATCAACATGTAATATTTTCTGTCTCAACCATGCAAAGCTCTGGCAACTTATTCACATCTTCCCCAGATCCTAGCATTCATGAATTCTTGAGCCACATCATATAGCGTCTAGCACCAACAACATTAGCAAAAACGAAAGAAAATCCAAACAGCCATGTTTATTGGCATTGCCCGCTGACCACCATTGCAAAGTCCAAGCTCATTAAAATACACTTTAGTTTCGCTCTCCTTTTACACCTAACGACTGAAGATGAAATCCTGCAGTGTGTGCCATGCGATGACTTCTGCCAAACCTACAGAGGCAAATGCAGTTCAAGTCAACCACACAGGCGTTGACAGTAGAAAATGGCATGGCATCTTATATACACCATAACAGCGTACATAGATCAACCACCGGACAGCATTATCAATAACAAGTATTGAAGACAACTTCCGAGTTGTCAGCAGCTGAAATTAAACGAGTAAACAACTCTACTTCTGAATTGTGCACTAACTGAAATTGCTCGTGCTCATCCGTAGAAATCATGTCATATCAAAACCATATAAAACTCATCCATAGAAATCATGTCATATCAAAACCATATAAAACTCTACAATGTTTGCGCATATTCAAATACTGCTAATCGTTACTATGATTGGCGTGTCAATCAACACATACTTCAAACCACAATGTCTTCTCCAGATTCCACTCTACCATGTTCGCACATATTTAAATCTTGTGCTTTTACCACCATACCAAATCAACGGCTTGTACTTTTGTAATACCAAAATTTCCAAAATCCATCAGGGACCTCTCTGGCCAGTTAATTAACTTGCTTTCTTAATTATGGAGACTAAACTTCCTCTTACTAACGTCCATGCATGAAAACAGAACACTAAGAAAATCCAAGCACTAAAGCAAAACCAAGCCTGCTAAGAATTACCATCTGTTCACACTTCTTTTAATATTCTAATCCTTCATCTGCTCGAATAGAAGAGATACCTTCTGAACTTTTACATGTGCCAAAATGAAAAGCTAAGCACAAGTATTTTCAAATTCACTCATGCAGTCATGCTATGTAAACCATGAAGGGTTTGCTTCTAAAAACTACATACACGAGATAAGGGAAATTCTTTGAAATCTAATCAGAATCTTTATTCTGGTAAAAGGAACAAAATGCCCCTCTTTCAAAGAGGAGGAGATGGTAAGACAAATGATTGTCTTATAAATTTAAGCGTTCACAGTCCTCGTGTTTAAATCAGGATCATTAATTATCGAATTCAATGCTTTTTTCTGAATGATTAAAAGCAACAGTGTTGTTCCTGGAGTAGTTCCCAGGCTATCTGATGTAAATGCTGGCTCTTTTGTTAATGATTGAGGATGAGATGTTGGACCGGGGGAAAAAAGCAACAGTGAAGTGCAGATGTTCCCTTTTTTGACAATTTCTTGGTTTCTACTCCTATTTTCTAAGACTGAACTCGATTTCTATAGACACTGCTTATATAAAACAAAAGTCTTCCAAGGAGGCAATTACATATTCATACTACAGACCAATGATTTGGCATACATACTATGTAAGCCACATTTCCAGGTCACTGGACAGATTTATACCCTCATCTAGAGAGGACAGAATGTCTACGCTCATCTTCCTCCATCAGATATCATATGGTAGTAGTCATTCTAAATATATAGAACTCCAATGCAAAGATCCACACCTTCTGAACCGAAAGCTTGAAAAACAAACATATGCATGGTCATTTTTATTTGAAGACACAGATACAGCACTAGTCTCCAGCAATCTCTCAAACAACCGATTCAGAAATTCACCTGCCATTATGTCTTGTAATCATAGCTCATGATTCAAATGAAGTATAAGCTGACCGAAAAGGTTTATGGTAACAAGAAAAAGCAATGATACAACCTGAACACTATGATCAGAACAAGGTAGCAATATGTGATGCCCTTTGGCACATATACCGGGCTGCATCACATTCTTTAGATAATACACGTCATTTTCACAAGGGAGTATCGATGACTAGAATGCGATGAAATGAAATGTAACTCAGTCAGGTGTACATGTCCTCAAGAACAAAAAATCTTTCACTCGAAAAGACCTATCTGCTTTAGAACATTTACCCCACAACATAAACTGATCCTAAAGGACCAAACTCAAAAGAACCACCAAACCAGTAAGACAGTAGTGATTACAATTAACTCCTACAAACCAATTTATCTTCCACAGACCTAGGAAATTTTATTCTTGCCCTATGCTCCAGTTCCTAAATGGATAATAAGCTTACATCCAATCATATCCATACACCCCAATAAGTGAAACAATCAAGCAAACATATTCATTACCAAGAACCCTAAACCAATCATTCACAACGAGAGAGAATCAGATAACGATGAAGAAAGCAACTTTGTCACGTACTTGCCTACTTCTGGTAGCCACCGCCAACCGCATTATAATCCTCTTCAACCTTCTCGGTGACATAAACCCAAGGCAAATCAGCGACATCGAAAGTCTTTTCCTTCATCATCTTCTCAACGTCAGCTTTCTTGAGAACCGTCCGGCGGATCGGCGGGCGGTTGCGGCGCTGGTCGCGGCTGAAGTACTTGATATCATAGACGGTTTCTGGGTTGGAGGTGGGAACGATCGCCTCCTCCGCCACCGTGGCGGGGCAGCGAACGCGATACTCCGTAGCTTTTGGCAAGGCGGATCTGTATTCTGGGTCGGCACAAGGGCCGGTGATTTCCCATGGCTTCTTGATGTAACGCCTCAAAGTCTGGAAGATGGATTTGGTGGCTTCGGAAGCTGGTTTCGCCATGGCCGGAGAACGTGGATCGTTCGAGGAAGGAGGGCAGATTTGGAAGAATTCGGAGATCTGTGGAGGTCGTATTGAGAGGTGAAGTTGATGAGCAGAAGGTCGATTTCTTTTGGTTTATTTTCATTTAACTACCTTATTTTCATTTCGTAGCACTTTGGTATCGTTTGGTAATTTGGTTTAGTTTGGCTGTTTCCGTTTGGGTGGGAGGGATAGGGTTAGGGATAATTGGAGTGGAAGAAGGGAATAAAGTTTAGGAGCCCATGTGTCATCGTTTCTGTAGTGTAGGGGTTATTGTTATAAATAGCAGATTGTTTCTTAAGTTCCTTTAAATCGATATCGGTGCTTGCTCCGTGAGCAAATCTGATTTTGGTTAGGATTTGCGTGTTCTCTGCCTCTCTTCCTCGCAAATCGCAATCTCTCTACCGGCGGCGTCGTTCCCTCCTTCTCCTGGTGGTTCTCGCTCGTCGGCGGCGTCGTTCCTCCTGGTGGTTCTCGCTCGTCATGATTACAGTAAGTGGCGGCTCGAATTTTGTCTTCATATTGCCTTGTGTCCATCCACTGTGTCTGTCTGGTTTAATTATGTTTTTCCATTGCTTAATTTCTAGTTTTGATCTAGGTAGGTAGGTCACAAGCTAGCTCTCAGACCGATCGAAACACATACGTACATTTGAAGAATCATTGTTGTGTTGTCTGAGTTCTTCCTCTCCATCTTGCAATTGATATGCGCTGTTTACAAATTGGGCTTAATTACAATACCAGGCACTTTGATTCTTTTAGATAACCCACGATGGGTAAAAGGGTTTGTTATATAGCACAAGTAGTTGACTTAAATAAACCAAGTTAAAACAAATGAATCGTAGTAGTATTTTGGAGCAAGTTGGGTCTGATTGTAAACATGAGTGGTTTTCTTACTATTGTTTCCAAGCTATTAGACACAGTAGAACATTCACATCAGATTCTGGGTCCTCGACTGTGTTTCCTCCTATTAATGGGAAAGTAAGGTGTTATTGCGTGCTCCCTACCCTGAGCAAATCTGAATTTGGTTTAGGGTTTGTGTGCTCTCTGCCTTCTCCATTTCTCCTGCTTCTGATCCTTAATCTCTCCTTAATCTCGCTCATCACGATTACAGTAAGAGGTAGCTCAATTTTCGTCTTGATAGATATTGCCTCCTGTTGTGTCCATCTGGTTTAATTAGGTTTTACCATTGCTTAATTTTTAGTTTTGATCTAGGTAGGTTTTTTCACAAGCTAGCTCTCAGACCGATCGAAACACATACGTCCATTTGAAGAATCATACCATTGTTGTGTTGTCGAGTTCTTCCCCTCCGCATCTTGCGATTGATATATATGGGGCTGTTTACTAAATTGCCATATTTACTTAAGATTGGCAACCGCATGCCCAAGCTCGATAGTAAGTATCATATCTCTCTCCTCTTCTCTTCTCTTCTCTTCTCTTCTCTTCTCTTCTCTTGCCTCCCCTAACCGATCTAATATTGTTTTTACTAATTTTATATATACTACCTCAATGCAATGCTTTGGTACTTTCATCCGGGTTGTGCAGGGAAAGCCGTTTGGGGGTCGTCCCTCACGGGAATCACTATCGGTGTAGCCGCTTATGGGTACTATGTCTCCAATTATGGTACAAGTTCTAATTCAATTATTTTTACTTGACATTGGAAAGCGCATCAATGCCCAAGCTTGATAGCGTTGCTTATTTTAAATTAAGAATCTCTATCACTATCCTCCAATTGGTACCACCATTCATCTATATAAACATGCGCTAAACTGTCACATATCTCTCATTTCAATTACACGCAGAAAAATGAGGAAGTTTCTTGTATTTTCTCTACTTCTGACGCTGGCTGTAGCAGCATCGACGCAGGGTTTCAACTTCCATGAGAAGGATTTGAAGTCAGATGACAGGCTATGGAGCCTGTATGAGAAGTGGATAAACTATCACAAAGTTTCCAGGAGCCCGGAAGAGAAGCAAAAGCGGTTCGATTTGTTCAAGGACCGTGTGCTGCTGGTCCACAAGACCAACAAAATGAACTTGTCTTACAAGCTGGAGCTCAACCATTTTGCTGACAGGACCAGCGAAGAGATTTGCTGCTGCTGTAGCCAAGAGAGAAGGAATTCTTGCTACGGGATCAAGCGCGAAGGAAACACAGATTGAAGCAAGTTGCCACCACCAAAAGCTTGTCTCTTTGTCTGAGCAAGAGCTGTGACATTGAACCATGGTTTTAAAAACTAGACCGTGTATTGAACCGTTATAGTGGTTCATGATTCAACCGATTGAGCCAGTGGTCCAACCGTTACTTATTTCTGTTGAATGAGAGCAAGAATTTATTTACTGTAAGATATTAAAAGAATTAGCTCGTACCCCTCCTTCGTGACGACGGGTATTGTTAATTTAACGAAAGTAATTTAAATTGTTCCTTTTCACATTAATATGATAGTTTATAATGCAAATGTCGATTTATTTTATGTATATAATATATACAACCAATGTTAAATAAAAATATATATAAATGAGATGAAGGGCAAACATAGCAAATGAAGGGAAAATGACCATAGGGTCAGGTTTCTGCTAAAAGAAAGCTAGATTGTAAGATTAGCAGTGCCCTCTCATAAATAAACTTGATCATGTATTTGTTTCTAGCTAAAAAAAGCTAGATTGTACAGACGAGTAGTGCCCTCTTATTAATAAACTTGATCATGTATTTAAACGGAGATTCAAGGGTTTATATGGTAAAACAAAACTTGCAACATTTTCTAATGTAAGGGTGACTTTCTAACTACTTTGATGATTCACTATGTAGTTGTTACCATTTTTCAATCTGCCTCTTCTCTCGCAATTCAATACCTATATTATCGAGTACCTATAATTTTGTTCGACTGCCCAAAATGACGTGTTTCGACACCACAATGATGTATTCTCGATGCACGATGATGCGCTCCCGTAACAACATGATGCATTTGTTCTAATGACTTAATGATGCATTTTGTTCTGCAGCCAAGAGTGTTGCACTTGATTACCACAACGATGCATTCAAAAAGCACAATAATGCTCTGCAACAATAACATGATGTGCCTTGATGCCACAACGATGCACTCCCGTTGCACTATGATGCTCTTCCCTTACAAATATGATGCACTCGTTCTAATGACTTAATGGTGCAATTTTATTTAACCTTTCAAAATGATGTGCTTGGTGTTACCCCCCCTTACTGCGGAAGCGCACGGGTGATTAAGATTATGCTAATCACCTAATCTCACTCTCTTGGGGGTAACAGTGCACACAGAACACAAACATTAAGTGAGCCGCTCTAACCCCAAGCCACTTAAAATTTTCGATAATAACCATAATAAAGTATGATAATCACTTTCTCTAACCACACCCAGGATCACACATCTGCACATTACTGAACACAATCACAAATTGGTGCATACTTTCACAGATTCACAAATCCTGCGCCTAAGTACTTCACATACACACACATAGAATTTTCAGCACACACTTTTCACAACTAAAACCCAACATATATTTTCATACTCCAAAGTTCCTGCACAACATGCTTCACAACACAAATACTATTTCATAACTGATTTTGATTTTCAGCACAACTTTCATACTACTCAAGAATTCAACACATGTACTCACAAGATTTCCAGCACAACACAAATATGATACTACTACAAGTATGCATGTCATTTACTATATGCAAAGTCAGAAGTATCAAATTGGAATACATACGGGACGTGCGAGGGGTTGACGCTTCAAGGTCCAACCACAATCCTCGACGTGACAGATGCTGCTGCTGCTACACACATAAGAAAGTTTAACCGTGAGTAAACCAAAGTGCTCATATATATATATATGAGCACTTTCAAGTAACCTCCAACGGACACCTTCCATCACCAATTTGTTTCTCGCCCGCCAAATCACCCACACTGTCGTAATTAAAGTCGCTTGCCATGCCTGCCGAGCCTTAGCAGGAAATTTGTCGTAACAACGTTCCTTTGATCATTTCTTTGTAACAATAGTTGTAGATTCAATAAAAATTTGATGAAAAGATTTCTTTAGAGATAAATATGAATAGAAAATTATTTTGCTTCTTTGTTTTGTCTATAATAAAATTTTCTTATTCAAGAGCTGGTTGTACGTTCCTAATTTTTGGGGGACATTCTGCAATGATAGCAGAACCTTATGAGGTTCATTGGAATCATCTGATGGAAAAAGTAAAAGTTGAGGGCATACTTTAGCAAAACATCTTGGAAAAGGCCAAAAGAATCATTTCATCATTTGACATCGCACCACCACACCACTTGCATCCTCCCTGTACTATATGGTTTCCTCATTCGGTTTTGCCCAACACGTGCGCATTCCTTTTACCTCTTCGTCTCGCTTCTCATCGTCTCTCTTCGCTGCTCCAGTTTAGGACACTCCTGCCAGATCTCTGTCCCAGGTACTAATCTGGTCTTGTTAATCAATTGCTACTTTATTGGTTTCATGGGTCTTTCCGCTCCTGTTGTTACTTCTCTTCACTTGATCGATTTGTTTCAGAACTCTTGTGTATCTTCGTGATTAAAGTGTCTTCCTTTGGGCTGCACCTTAAAAAGCTTCTTCATTTATATCTGGGTTTTCTATCTGTTCAATTTTTCTTCCTTTTTTCAAAGATTGTTCACGCTTGTTTTGTGATTATGTGAAAGGGTTCAAGCTCGTAGCCTTAGTCTCAGTAATATGACGTAAGGTCTGGTAGCATGAGAAGGGGCAGTTTAATTTTGTGAGATCGCTGCTTAAATTGCAAGCTTGTTCTTTTTTCAGTAGAAAATGGTGGTCATAGTAGAACGGGTTCCCCCCATGCTTCTGTCGCTGCTTGTTTAAGCATGTGTGTGTGGAACAAGGTTTTGTGTTATGATCTGATAGAATCAATGCGATTAAGAAAGAATCTCAGATCTTTGTTAAAACTAGTGACTGATATTCATGCATTTCAGTAATGAAAATTTTCTCATGTTTATTCTGTTGTCAGTAACTTGTCCAAGAGCATTGTCCCTGTAGGCTGTTGTGTGTTTAACAATCCCCTTTGGTGCTACAGTTTCAAACCTGTTGTTCTCTCTTTTTGAGCCACCTTATATGGCATTTCTTAAATTGAGAAGGTTAGTTCATTGGTGAGGGTTGGTATTCTGGTCTTAGTTCCTCATCGTATTTTCAATGGTCAATGGACTAAATGATCATGCAACTGAGTCTCAATCTCGAATTACTGGAGTTGGCTAAATGAATTGCTTGTTGCTAATTTACTTGGTTGGAGGTCAACATAAATCAATTAATGAACCAACTTTTATGACAAACCTCCATGAAAAATGAACCTTCCAAAGAGGAAAGTGGTAATGCGTTTTCAATTATTTAGCGCTTGATCCACTGGATTGCTGACTTGTGCTATATTCATAGAGGGATGAAGAATCTGTTCAGAAAATGGCATGAAAACAATTCTAGCAAAAACAGGATAAAAAAAGAAAAGAAAAAGAGAAACATGTTTGTACAAACCAGCATTAACAAAACAGGTATGGCGTTGTTAATAGGCATTACTGCCCAGAACTCCATAACAATAAAAAGAATACTTAGTCTGGCTTACATTTAAAGTTTTAGCAAAGCTGTTTTCTCATGGAAGAGTACATCAGAGTTACTAATGGATTTGTCCTTCTGAAATTACTTTAGTTCCTGGAGAAAGTACTTTCAATTTTATCCTTTTTGTCTTTTTTTGGCAACTTATAGTTCTGATTTGTACACAGATGGCAATGCAGGAAGGAAATGGTGTGCATACTCCCAGTCCAGAAGTAGTTGGCTGTGCTTTTGTTGAGCAATATTACCATATTCTTCACCACTCACCAGAATTGGTTCATAGGTTTTATCAGGATTCGAGCTTTATGAGCAGACCAGACAGAGATGGAAGCATGAAAACTGTGACAACACTGGAGGTAATATGCCAACATGGCTAAATGTTCTCCATTTATTTAATCTTCATCTTGCATATACTACAAAAACTCGGGGTTAGAATCAGGCAATGGGTATTCTTTGAGAGAATAATCTTTTATTGTGTATTGAAGCAAGATTTTAAGCTTGGCTTTGAAGTGTCTTTTCCTCGTTGTTTGATTTGAGCCGCAGAAGGGGTTGTCGAGTTCATAGAAATGCATCAGATGTTTCACCTCACTGCTGTCTCTCTCTCTCTCTCTCCACTTCCTTTCTTGGCTTATTATCCTCTCTTCGAAATTTTATAAAACTCATCCTTTCTTTAGGTGTCAAAGCATCCAACCAAAAATCAATTTGTAACATCTTAGGAGGCAAAATTATGTAAAGCACTCACAACTTGCTTTACAACAATTTGGAATTTAACAGTCCCGTTTTGCTTAACCAACATCATGAATGTAAACCGCAAACTGTGACAGATACAGACTAGGTAATGCCAAAACAAAGCTGAGATAGATCGGAAATGCACCCCGAGTCCCTGAGCTCCAATAACAAGTTAAAACATTCGTCAACCGGTAACTTTGATATAAAGTATTAATGAACATCTTGCTTTAAAAGTCTGACATCGACGCTAGGGAGCTCAACATGGTGCCTGGTGCTGATGATACTCCCCTTCTACTTTTGGCATATACGTAGTACTTCACTAAGTATACAAATTGCTTGTACTGTCTTCCACTCAGGTAATAACAACTAAGAAGGTTGAGACGGATCTGAAATAATATCTACTGGCATGCTCTCTTTCACTTTCAATGCTTAAGGAAACTAGAATGACCCAATAAACTTCCAATGACATAACATTCTCTTTGTAGCTCTTCCTTTACATGCACTGCAAAAACAGCCAGGTGACTTGTACCGTTTCTTGCTCTTTTCATCTTGGACTTGCGCCAAATTTTTCTCCAAGAGTCCTGTCTTATACATTTCGAAACAGTGATGTTTCTCTGCCCTAATTAATTATTGCTTAAATGAAAGAACAAAGAAAGTGATTCGCCAACTCACCTGTCCTTTACATGCTTGGGCACATGGAATCTGTTCACCAGCTCTTGAATCATTTGGCGGTTTTACAAGCTGAGGTACCTTCAACATTGTATCTCCTGTAACGAAGTTACATTTATTGATGCTCTTGTTCTCGGGTTAGTGTACCATTGGAACTGTCAGAAATCTGCATAAAAAAAGATTTACAGGACTCCCTGGTAAAAAACTATTACTAAACTTTTTTTAAAAAAAAAACTATTTCTAAATTAACGCAACCTAGAAGCTTCACCTTATAGATTTCTCAAAGTTTTCTTATATATAATCACAATTTGGTCTGTATCTAGGTCTGACAAATTTGCGCTGTTATGTTTGGAGCAGGCAATCAATGAGAAGATCCAATCCCTTAACTATCAAGAGTATACTGCTGAAATCAAAACTGCAGATGCTCAGGAATCCTTTGGGAAAGGAGTGATTGTACTTGTAACCGGATGCTTAACTGGGAAGGATGATGTTCGGAATAAATTTACTCAGTCGTTCTTCCTAGCTCCACAGGATAAAGGCTATTTTGTTTTGAATGATGTTATGAGATATGTTGAAGAAAGTGAGCTTCCAGTTAATCCTTTGTCAGCTACTGGACTCATTCAAAATGCTGCAGCACCTGCAGCAACTAATGAGCAAGGTTTTACTAGCTTATTTTTCAACTGAAAAGATTTTAGTTGCTTCATATGAAATTTATTGATTCACTTATTCTCCTTGTAGAATCTGTTGATCTTCCTGCAGTGGAGCAAGTCACTGAGGCAGAAGAAGAGCTTAATAATGAGCCTGAAGTTGTTGACCCTTCTGATAAGGAAGAAGGATCTGTGATTGATGAAGAGCTAGTTGAACCTCAGAAAGAGACCAGTGAACCTGAAAATCTTGCTGAAGTTGAGTCTGCTCCCATAGCTCATGAGGATGTCCCTAAGAAATCTTATGCCTCAATTGTGAGTTCAACATGTAAGATTTTTTATCTGTAATTTATAACTGCCTCTGTCTCTGTGACTCATTGTTTTCAATCTTCTTGTTAGCTCAAGGCAATAAGAACAGCAGCCCATGTTCCTCCAGAAAAAGTGAAAGCAGCGCCGGCAGAGCAACAATTGTCTAGTCCCGCAAAACCTGTTGCACCACCGCAGATACCAGTTTCAGTAACTGTGAGTGACGGTGCTTCTGAAAATCTCAGTGTCAGTGAAGAAGGTAAAATGTTGACTGTAGTCCACTCCATACCTTTTGATGGCTAGTTATTCTGGATTCTCAATTTTTCTCTTTCCATGGATGCATGCATTTGGTTTGTTAGCCTTTGACATCAGCTGTTGTATCGCAGTTGAAGGGCACTCTATATATGTGCGGAACTTACCTTTTAGCGCAACACCTATACAACTTGAGGAGGTGTTTAAAAAGTTTGGTCCTATTAAACATGATGGCATCCAAGTTCGAAGTAACAAGGTCAGCATGACATTTACTTGGTTCTTTATTTTATCATAATTTGGGTTATGTTTGTCTAGCAATCGTGTTCCATGATGTGCATATCAATTTTACAATATCAATCCTGTAATGAGACATGACTATAGCAATTATATCAACTCATCACCTTCATGATATTTTTTTTATGCAAGTGAAAATGTCTATGATGATGGTTTTGGAATGTCATCTAATCACTTCTTCGTAAGAAGGTTGTGACTTGCATCCAACGTAAAACTTTGTCATTGGGCTTTTTGCTTGAATCTGTAGTGTTAAATGATTTTTAGACAATCAATTGACATTGTAAATTTCTTGCCATCGATCCTAACGGAATTTTGATTGAGCCACAATATAAGGTGATAACTGGTGATGATTGGGTTGAGTTTGTCCTAAAATGTCACGCCTCTATGTAATGTATTCCGAACTTCATGCAGCAAGGATTCACTTTTGGGTTTGTCGAATTTGAGTCATCAAGCTCCGTGCAAAGTGCCTTGAAGGTATCGCCAGAATTTGTTTTCCATACATGCTCAAATGCTCTCATTATTTGCAAGGCTGCAAGTTAGATGTATAGAAGCTAGAACTAAGAAAATATTTCCATCAGTAACTGACACTGAACACTGGAAAAACTCGCATCATAGAGATGGCTCTCTCTCGATATTAAAAAGAACAAAACTTTATGGACAGTTTGCATTGTATATAGATAGATATATGCAAGGAAATTCAGCTCTTCACTACGTATGATGATTATACTCATTGACATTCTTTTGGCATTTTTGCATGTTTAGTTTGTTTACATGTACATATCAACACCATCTAATATGGATTTGAATATATTTCAGGCTTCACCAATAATAATTGGGGATCGACAATCTGTCGTGGAAGAGAAGAGAGCAAATACTAGAGGCAAGTCAAAGCTTTTTTGGAAAAACAAAATTGTACACTAAAATTATGATTAATAAATGTAGCTTTCAATAAAATAGGCTTTCTATATTGCTATGATGCCAAAAGTGTATTATCACTATGATGCCCAAAGGGTATATGGATAAGAGGATATTTACTGAAGTTTTAGTTAGAAAGGAGCACCACAATTTTACCCTTTTGTTTGCTCTCTTCTGTTTTACTTTCCAGGATTGGAACTTAAATAACTGTTGATGCTTGTTTTTGCAGCCAGCAGCGCTGGAAGAGGGAGTAAGCCTGCTACAGGAAAAGGTGAGTTCAGGAATGATAGCTTTAGAGGTCACGGGGGCTATGCTGCTGGCAGGGGCTATCCCAGGAATGAATTCAGAAATCAAGGTGAGTTCTCTGGGCGATCAAGGGGTTTGGGTGGACGCGGTGGTGAATCTTATCAGCGATCTAATCAGAATGGAGGTGGGAGGGGCGTTCGTCAAGGTGGGGTGAAGCCATAGTTTTGTTCAGGCCAAAATGCTATTGAAAAGGCGACTGCATAGCTTGATTTTGACTAGCGGAAGATGCACTCGTCAGGCACTTACGTTCTCCATTTTTATTATTTGGTGATTTATGTTGTATGTTCCTGGCACTTCCTGTTGCACCAACTGTTTAATGGAGTTAAAATAAAGGTTCAACGGCAGAAGTCGCCGAGTCTAGGTGAGCAGAGGGCAATGTATGTGGTATGTGTTTTTTTCTATAGAGTAGAAGAGTTGTATACAAGTGATAGAAGTTCCAGGTACAAACTTTGTCTAGGCCACCAGAGCTTGGGAGTTTTACCATCTCCCCCCTCATTTTCCCACTTGGCAGAGGAAATTTATACACAACATTGTCAAAAGGCTTATTATGGAATCCTGAGTTCTTCAATATATAACGAGTAGTTGTCTTGTAAACCTGCTAATATTGATTTCTCTGAGTACTTGCTGAATCTTTTATTATCAATTCGCTGAGCAAAAATGCTGAAAACTGAACTTTGTTCGACAATGAAAGTCCCAAGCTTTTGAAGCTGGAATATGGAGTTTTGTTTTGTAGTAGGAAACCTTAGTTTTATTTCTGCAGGTTAGATACAAAACTTGATGCAGCAAAAGCTGCAGAACCACCAGCTACAGACACCAAAGCCACGACACTCTGCAGCAGCACTTCGCCAAGGTTGTCTTCAGGCACAAGGTAGACAAAAGACGGACCCAAAAGCAGCAAAACCAAGCTAAGTGTGAAGAGTGCAGCTGGTGTTGCCGGATCTGTGGCCGCTGAAAGAACTCCGAGCTCTTCTGCTTTGGACAGGAGACCTAATTTCTCTATGGTTGACAGAGAGAATCCCAACTTCTCAGCTGCGGAGAGCAGTCCCGCTTTCTCAGCTTTGGTCAGCAGTTTGAGCTGCTCCACCCTTGTCAGTAGCTTCACCGGTTGAGCAGCCGCCACGGGGCTGCTTCGCGGCCCTGGCTCACCAAGAGGGAACACCGTTGAGCTCTGCTATGAAGAAAGCAAAGTTATGATGACGTTACCTGGATCTCCGTTTTCTGTTTCCCTGTTTCCAGTTTTTCGGGAAAAAAAAAACATTTTTCACAACAATTTCTGTTTTTGTCTCTTAAAGTATAAATATCTCAGTTCAGCGTTTTCTGAAACAAATGCTATTGAGTTTCCAACTTCAGATTTTAGTAAAAGCATAATGTTTTATGATTTTGAGTACACAAAAATATACAGAACTGAAACTTTCATAAACAGAAACACAAACGAGAAAAAAATGGCAACTGTATGAACGGACAGCAATACAAAGTGAAATGGAGGTGGAAAAATTCCAAATTTTGTATACTTCTCATACTACTTGATGGCCTTAATAGGGATACACATGTAAAGTTAAAGTCTTTAGGAGCTACTACATTAAAGATCACTACCTTTCTGGAGGTAACCGTTTTGGCAGCGGCAGGGAGAGGTTTCTGGGCAGCCATAGGTTGAAATTGGATAGAAGGATATGATGAAGTGGAAGGCGGTTTCCATCTCAAGTTGGTATGGTGGGAGCAAGAATGGCTGCTGAAATTTGCGCCAGCGTTCATCGTCTTTCTCCTCTGTGGTTCCTTCTAAGACTCCCAACTAAACCAAGACGAAATCTTCAACAGAAATGGGTGGTCGAGAGGAATCTTATATTAATTCGAGGGAGAAGTATGACAATTAAGTCCTAAAAGTTTGCTCCATTTGCTGTTTCAGTACAAAATATCTAACGATTTCAAAATGGGTGGAAAAGTTTCGTTGAGGTGCCAGCAGATGATTCTAAATCTTTTTTTTTTTTTTTTTAAAAAGCCAGAAAACGAAAGCTTGATTTATGGCAGGGAAATATGATACTTTCATTGTCAATAATTAGTAGTAAAAAACTTAGTACGATTAGACGACAGTTAGCAAAGCAGCTTAAAATACTACTCCACTACGGACGGGAGTATATACTAGCTATCTGGAAATAATGTTGATTTTGAAGTATACAATTTTCTTATCTCTCCTCATATATTATGGTTCGCTGACCTTATTTCATCTTCACGACTTCATGGCCAACTTTCAACACACTATCAAAGTTTTAGAGCTCAATTGAAAAAACCACAAAGAGATGTGTAAACGCTTAGGACCAATATTTTGTCTTTTCCTATAGTAAAGCTAAGATAGCTTGTCCATGTGTCCTTCATTTGCTGGTTACCCTATCCCACCAGAAGAGAATGAGCACGGTTCAATTTGGAACAGCACATGACTAACAAGGGTTACCAACAAAAGAAAAACGAAGCAGAAATGTCCTGAACTCCTAGGCTAGTATTTAAATTCTTGAGGATATAGTATATAAGATGGAGGTTTTGGTTTTGATCAGCCCAACCTCCATCATCTTGAATCGCTTAAAAACCTTCCATGCCTCCTTTCCAGAAAAAGAACCCTACTTCACTATTACGCATATAAATGAAAGGAATGACAAGCGAAATGAAATAACAAGTTGAACGTAAAATAGGTGAATATGTTGACAAATCGAAAGTATTGCTCGTGAATATGTATATTGTTTAAAAGCTTAGTTGACCCCCATGGACGATTCGAGTGCAAATTTAATGGTAATGTACAATATACTCTCATCTTTCGAAGTTAAGAAAACTTACAGTTTCTCCCTTCATTGTTCATAAATGTATACTCTGTACATTAAAAAAAGACTGTCGATATAATGCGCATTGCGCAGCTGTGCGCACAAGTAAATCCTTTAATTTCTAAATTGTCACTGCTCACGATTGGCAGCTTCAAAATCGCATAAGGTTTTCTATCACGATTCTATTCACGGGTCTATTGACGGCAAAGGGTCGTATGGCTTCAGGCAACAACGGGATGATGGTATAGTGAAGGTTGACGGGGAGATTGTCCGACGACGGTGAGTGTCTGGTGAGATAGAGGAGACGATGTAGAGAATGCACAAAATTGAGATTTGAAGCGCACCAGAGAAAAAGATGGAAGATTTTTCTATAAAAAAAACAAAGAAAACGATTTTTCTATAAAAAAAACAAAGAAAACAAAAGAAAGAAGATTTTGGGTTAATGATAAAGTTGTCAATAAATTTACATTATATACATCTTTATCTTCAACTTTCATATATTTCACTTTAATCACCGGCTCAAAAACTTCAATTGGCTTTGTTTGTATTATCCTTTTTTTTGTTGATCTAAGATTGATTCACGATGATCAATAATTTATTTTTGTTGATTAAATGTCCAGTTTTTTATAATTACTATTGAGCTTTTAGGAATCAATTTTAATTTGGCTGATCAAAAATAATTTGATTTGCGCACTATTTTCTTGTTTAATTACAAACATGCCACCTTGTTAGTTGCCAACTCCTTTTCTTTTTCTTTCATGAAGTCGGATAAAACTTTATGAAACAAAAACGACAACACTAACAGAAACTAATCAATATATTGTAAATCTAGATCATCATATTGTATATTCATATTATCATTTTATGAAGTCAGATCAATATCTTAACATTTGATTAACAAACTCTATGAAACTGAAATGACAACATTAACAGAAATTGATAATCATTTTGTACTACTTCCATCATTTTCCAAAAGACCAATAAACATAATGGTCTTGTCTGATCGACATGATTAATCGATCAATAACATCTCTTCATGCGAACAACATCGATAGATCAACATGACAAATCTACTGATCAACATTGAAAAGAAGTAGATCAACATGACAAGACTATTGATCAATATTGGAAAGATGCAGATTAATATGACTAAACTAGTGATCAACATTGGACATAAGTGGATCAACATGATAAGACTATTGATTAACATTGGAAAAAAATCAATATGATAAGACTACTGATCAACATTGGAAAGAAGTAGATCAACATTAGAAAAAAGCAGATCAACATGATAAGACTACTGATCAATATTGGGAAAAAACATAACAACAAGACTACTGATCAACATTGGAATGAAACGAATCAACATGACAAGACTAATGATCAACATTGGATATAAGTAGATAAACAATGGACAGAAGCAGATTAACATGACAAAACTAGTAATCAACATTGGAAAGGTTCAGATCAACATGACTAGATTAGTGATCAACATGACTAGATTAGTGATCAACATTGGAAAGAAGCAGATCAACATGACAAGATTACTGATCAACATTGAAAAGAGGCATATCAGCATTGGAAATAAGTAGATTAACATGACAAGACTAGTGATTAACGTTGGAAAGAAGAAGATCAACATAACAAGATTACTGATCAACATTGGAGAGAAGTAGATCAATATTGGACAGAAGCTGGTCAATATGACTAGATTACTTATCAGCATTGGACAAAATCAAATCAACATGAGAAGACTACTTATCAACATTGGAAAGAAGCAGATCAACACGAGTACATGACTACATACTATGATCATCATTGTTCTATCCAAATTTCTTAAATTAGAAAAATATCAATTTTTCATCGTTTGCAATTTGGTGATTCTATAGTTTTATCGTGGCCAAATTTTTGTAGTGGTTTTGTTGCTGAGTTACCCTGGTTTCTAGAAACATATCTGAAATCACGACGGAAGAATCCGTCCAGAAAGTCTTCAACATTATATATTATATATTATATACTCTTGACATTTGTCACGGTTATGAACAATGTCTTTTTGTCTCTTTATGTTTTTTCTCTCTCTCTTTCTTTTTTGCTTTTAGTTTTCTATAGAATAGTTTAAATGTTTCCATATTATTTTTATGATTTTTGCACATTAATCCCCGTCATTTTAAATTTATTATAACAAAATATCCATTATTGGGATCGGATGCGGGCGAAATTCCCGCCAACTTTCCTTTCTTTTTGCATTTTGATCTTATTCCTTGTATTATTTTTCTTATGATATTCTATTTTTCATCAACTGACATATTTTAAACCCATAACAATGTTTGTTCAGAAGTTTTTCCGCCATGCTCAATGAAAAAAGTATTTTCTTAGTTCTAGAAATTTTAATTCATCATTTTATTTTTTAAATTGTTTCCTATCACGAAGCAAAAAGAGCTAATTTTAATACATTGATGGGCGTGAAATAATTGGTAGCCATTTTGTCCTTGTGTTATTTCTCACACATTATTTGTTAGGACTTCACTATTGTCATTTTATTGAAGTGCGCCATGTTGTGTTTGTCTTAAAAATAGGTCACCACAGGTCACATGCTGAACAAATTAGGACACGTAATTATAAGGTATGCTTTGATTTGTTTTGAATTATATAATGACCCAAACTACATAGTATTTTTTAATGTGCTTTTTCCATCTTGGCCTAATAGCTTGGGCTGACAAGAGGCATAGACCACCGATGAATTGGGGTTAGGATGAGCAGCATGGCGTGCCCAGCACCTGTTGGGCAATATTTGAGCCTAAAACCTATTAGCATGTAAAAATTATATACTTTTAATCAAAATTTTGATGAATAATATGTAAAAAATGTATTTAAATTTATCAAAATTTTTACATATTTCATTATGTGTGAGTATTTTTTTTCCGCTTACCTAATTTTGAAACACTGGATCTGCCACTGGTTACTTACGACATTGATAGGTTGAGCAGGAAAAATATTTTGTGGAAACAGCTTATGAAGCTTAAAGTCATCATCTGATGCAATCTTTAGCATATTTTGCTCTTGAATGTTTTTAAGATTTAAGTCAGCAGAAGGCCAAATCTTGGTCAGATTCTTAGAAGCGACATTGATCCCAATGAATAGCTTGGATCTTTCATCATGGTACAAACCAGGCCATAACTTTGAGTCAACACCTTCAGACTCTGCGACTTCTTCATTTTCATCCAAGGTACCATCTTTAGGGGGATCTTGCTTTATGATATTTGTTTGATTCTAATGTTGAATAAATTGGTTGAAGTTTTCATAGCATCTGTTTTTCATTTTTGCATTGGAGATTAATATCATTCTTTATTACCAAAGGCTCCTAGGATTCTCATCTCTGTTGTAGGTTAGCTCCAAGAGGAACTCAGAACCAAGGGCTGTATCCATGAAATTGATATTTAGTTTATAAATGTAAAATGATGAAATGATCGCATATTAGATGTTAACATTAGTAAAATCACTTGCTTCTTAACTTTAGTTGATCATCTTATGTTTTCATCCTTTTTATCTTCTAATTCATGTAATCAACAAAAATCAATTATTGATTATCGTGAATCAATCTTAGATCAACAAAAAAAAAGGATAATACAAACAGAGTCAATTGATGAAGTTTTTTAGCCGGTGATTAAATTTTTGAGCCGGTGATTAAAGTGAAATATATGAAAGTTGAAGATACATATGTATATAATGTAAATTTATTGACAACTTTATCATTAACCCAAAATCTTCTATCTTTTTTTCTTTGTTTTTTTATAGAAAAATCTTTTTCTTTGTTTTTTTATAGAAAAATCTTCAATCTTTTTCTCTGATGCGCTTCAAATCTCATTTTTGTGCCTTCTCTACATCGTCTCCTCTATCTCACCAGACACCCACCGTCGTCGGACAATCTCCCCGTCAACCTTCACTATACCATTATCCCGTTGTTGCCTGAAGCCATATGACCCTTCGCCGTCAATGGACCCGTGAATAGAATCGTGATAGAAAACCTTATGCGATTTTGAAGCTGCCAATCGTGAGCAGTGACAATTTAGAAATTAAAGGATTTGCTTGTGCGCACAGCTGCGCAATGCGCATTATATCGACAGTCTTTTTTTAATGTACAAAGTATACATTTATGAACAATGAAGGGAGAAACTGTAAGTTTTGTTGACTTCGAAAGATGGGAGTATATTGTACATTACCGTTAAATTTGCACTCGAATTGTCCACGGGGGGTCAACTAAGCTTTGAAACAATATACATATTCACGAGCAATATATACTTTCGATTTGTCAACATATTCACCTATTTTACGTTCAACTTGTTATTTCACTTCGCTTGTCATTCCTTTCACTTATATGCCTAATAGTGAAGTAGGGTTCTTTCATCATGGTACAAACCAGACCATAACTTTGAGTCAACACCTTCAGACTCTGCGACTTCTTCATTTTCATCCAAGGTACCATCTTTAGGGGGATATTGCTTTATGATATTTGTTTGATTCTAATGTTATGTTGAATAAATTGGTTGAAGTTTTCATAGCATCTGTTTTTCATTTTTGCATTGGAGATTAATACTCCCTCCGTCCCAAAAGTAATGAAACGTTTCTTTTACTGTTTCACAGTATTTAATCTACGATTTGTTTTTATGAAATTATAGACATATGAAATTAAATAATTAATATGTTTCTCATAATTTGCACTATAATCTTTCTAAATATATTTTTATTTATTTATTTTTCACTGTTTTTCTTAGTTAAATTTTGAGTCAAACACTGCAACTTGAAACAGTAAAAGAAACGTTTCATTACTTTTGGGACGGAGGGAGTACCATTCTTCATTACCAAAGGCTCCTAGGATTCTCATCTCTGTTGTAGGTTAGCTCCAAGAGGAACTCAGAACCAAGGGTTGTATCCATGAAATTGATATTTAGTTTATAAATGTAAAATGATGAAATGATCGCATATTAGATGTTAACATTAGTAAAATCACTTGCTTCTTAACTTTAGTTGATCATCTTATGTTTTCATCCTTTTTATCTTCTAATTCATGTAATGTGATATAGGATATTGACTAGTGGAGGGACATACTCTAATCTTGGCTCTCAATCTCATAGGCATACTAGTATTGCCAAATATATAGGCGGTTTAAATTTCTGTGGTTACACCTCTTAAGGAAACGGTCGCAAACAGATTATGTGTTGACATATTTAGAAGTGGTGATTATAAAGATAGAAATGATGCTTTCAAGATAAGTTTCTTTTGCCATTTAGATATCTCTTTTAACAGATTGATTAAGATTGATTATGTTATGACCCGTCCTTCCGGACGTATCGTAACTGGAATGAATAAAAAGAACAAGAACTGATTTGGAAGAAATAGAAAAGTTAGAGGATTTAAAATTGGAAGAATTGGACTAAAATGAAAGAAATAGGAAATAGGGGGTTAAATTGAAAAGAATAAAATTGGATTAATTTAGAAAATGACTTTATTGAAACCTAGTAACTAAGTGGGGTAAGTTTGTAAAACTTAAGTTAACCTAAGGACCTAAGTGTAGTTTTACCTAAAGTTAAGACACTAATCAGCTCCTACTAGGGGTGGCAACCGGACGGATAGTATCCGCAACCCGCGGATAACAGCCCGTCAGTGACGGTTTTAACCGCGGTTTTTATCCGCAGGTTCGCAGATACAGTTATTTTTTGCATCCGCTAATTCGCGGTTATGGATTACGGATATGTCGTATCCGCATCGCGGTTATCCACTATCCACGGTTTGCGGATACCCACAAACCGCAAGTCAAACCCATAAGATTAGTGAGGCCCATTAAGTTAGGCCCAACTATGGTGTGCCCTGCGGCCCAGCCCCTGCGTGAAGCCTGACCTGATGAAGCGTGTCTGTGGGTGTGCCTCTTAGGGTTAATAGCACTTAGCTCAATCAAAAACGTTCCTCTCTCAATGCAAACAGAAGCCATGTAGTTCTTAGAGTTTGCTGCAAACTTCTTGGCCATACGATGAAGGCCCACGCTCGTTTGAGCTCCGGCGCTTCTGTTCCCACGCCCAAACAACGCCGTTTGCCCGCCGCCTCCCGCTCAATCCCTCTCCGCTTAACTTCCTTTCCCACCAAACTCGCCGGCAACAGCCACGTCGTCGTTTCTCGCCGCCGAGATGACTGCCACCAGCCCGCCGCCCAACCTTCCGCCTCTAGACGCACTGTCTTGGTCGCTCCTTTCCTCACCTCTGCTGGCGCTTTCCTCATCCAGCAGCTGCCGTCGGTTGCCGCCGAGGAGGTGATTGTTCCGGTTCCCTCACCGGCGCCGCAGAAGAAGGCGGAGGATGAGGCTGCGGTGACTGCGAGTTTATACGACGCGACGGCGATTGGGGAGCCCATGGCTGTGGGAAAGGATAAGACGAAGGTTTGGGAGAAGCTTATGAACGCGAGAGTAAGATTATTAGCAGATCCCAAATTCTTGCACAGGTTAGCTATAGAAGAAGCAATATCGATAACTACCACTCTTTTAGCACAGTATGAGAGGCGCAAAGATAATTTCTTTGAAGAGATTGATTATGTGATCACAGACACCATCAGGGGTTTAGTGGTGGATTTTTTTACCGTGTGGCTTCCTGCTCCAACTATATCATTTCTATCATATGCTGATGAAATGAATGCCCCTGATAACTTAGATGCTTTAAAAGGACTCCTTGGGTCAATTCCAGATAATGCATTTCAGAAAAGCCTTGCTGGAAAGGATTGGAACCTCAGCCACCGAGTTGCCTCTGTACTTTTTGGTGGTCTTAAACTTGCCAGTGTTGGAATTATCTCTAGTATTGCTGCAGTAGCTTCCTCAAATATTTTGTATAATGCACGAAAAATAATCAATCCGGCATCTGTTAGTAATCTGCAAACTAAGAGATCACCCATATTAAAAACTGCTGCTGTGTATGAATGCTTTCTCTGGACATCTGCCAATCCTCGTTATCAGGTAAGATTCCTTTCTGAAAGGCTTCAAGTACAATTCAAAGGGCTAACCGCGGGTTAACCGCGGATACCCGCGGTTCACGGATACGGATTTTAAATCCTATCCGTGATAGCAAACGGCGGATAGCGATTTGCAGTCCGCGGATATGAGCTAACCGCGGATTGTGCGTCCAATTGCCACCCCTAGCTCCTACCCTAGACACGACGACAGACACGGACTGATTTACCTAGAGGAAGGGAAGGCTGGATCTGTTCTTCTTCTTCTTCTTCTTCTTTACTGCATCTTCTATTGGAATCGAGAGGGATCATTGAAGTCAGGAAATCAAGGAAGGGAATGATTTCGGGAGGTGAGGGAGTTCTGGAGTCTTCAGCTTTGAGACAGAGAAGAGAAATAGAGATGTGGGACAGTGGCCCTCGCCGGCGATCAACGGGAGCTTCCTTGGAGAACGATTTGATTTAGAAACCAAAATAAAGGCAAAGAAGGCTGAGATTCAAGAACTATTGTAAGCGATTGAGAAGGGAAGAAGAATGTTGTCGGGCTAAAGGTTTGCCGGGGTTTGATGCCGGCACCCGGTGAAATCTATGTTCTTCCCTACTTAAATTTATGAGTGGTACTACTTGACTGCATGTCCTCGGTTAACTCAAGTTTTGATAAGCTTCTTAATTATGTATGGGTTGTCCTGTTAGTTCAATGCGATGAAGATAGTGTAGTTGGTTTGGCTGCTAGTTTCATGATTTAATTGGTATTCTTCTATATTACTGATTAGGATTGCCTCTGTTAAAGAGGAACAAGGTAAATTTCTGGTTTCAATGGTTTGGGCGATTATGTTGTTGTCAATTAGATTAGTAGCTGCTGTTGTATTTTACTTCTAGAATTTAAAGTTGCTTTTGATACTAGACTTGTTCTATCTTAGCAGATAATCGCTTAAAGGCATGCTTTGTAGACTGAACTATCATGTTGTGGCTTCAATAGACTGATTAGTTATAGAAAATGGTTGGTTGATTGTTAGTTCTATAGGTCTCGGTAAAATGAGACTTTTTGGGTTTTGAGCAATATACATGTTGTTTCTTATAAATTTCTTATGAAACTTGAGAGGACCAAAACCTACATGATGAATATCTATTGATCAATTAGATGAATTACTTGAAACAGATGAGAATAATTACTGTTAGTGCTCGGTTAAAGGATTATTACTAGAATACAGCTGTTGCATGATTGAAGTAAGGATAACTGAATTTAGGTTTTCTCCTAGACTACTGTAAAAGATGATGAAACTATAGGAGTAATATCCAAGCTACCAATGAAGTATTGTGGTGCTGTACTGGGTTAACCCCTCGGTTTAGGGGTTAAATAAAGGGCTGCAATATGATTCCCTGGTTTTCTATCATTGAGAAACATGCTCAAGATGCATGTTTACTAACCAGAATTTGGAGTTTAAGTTAAAGTTAGGCACTTAGCCTAGTCAAAGATTAGAAGCATTACCTTCTCCTGGCGGGAGTGCACTCCACACCCCTGTAAGTACTCTGTTCCCTCCCTTTCTTCTTCTCAAGTACTTTCTTTATTTATAATCACTTGTGCAAATTACTTACTCTTTTACTGTTTGGTTGGAGGGAACCTGGAAATGGAAATAAGATGAGCAGAAGAGCATGAAGGAAAGGTTCAGAGGCTGCAATATGAAGGATCAAGAAGCGTTGAAGCCCAACTAGGCTAGGTTTATCTTCAAAATGGTTTGTGTTTTCTTTCTTATTGTAACTCTTAAACTCACTTCCCTAAACTAAACTTTGGTTTGTACAAGGACTTTGTATATTATTTTTTTGATTTTAAACTTTAAGTTTATTTTTTTTTCCATCGAAAAAAACTATTTTATAAATGCCAAATGATCCCGGGAGTTGTGGCTTTAGATTTAGCTCTCAGCTTGCTAGATTTAGGGTCATAACAGTTGGTATCAGAGCCTGAGTTTTTAGAAGTGAGTTAAAGTTTAGGAAATGATTTTCAAAAGTGTTTTAAAAGTGACTAACCTAGTAGTATGGGCTGCACAAGGTTAGTGAGTAGTTTCTTATTTAAGAGGAGCAAAAGGTAAACACTTCTCATCTTTGGTCCATTATGTTTGCCTCGGTAGTACTCAAGTGTGGTTGTATTAACATTGTGTTTTCTTATTTGATTGAGCACATTATCGGCCAATTACTTTCAGGGAAACATATATGCTGGAGTGAATGATAAAGGTAGCAAGCAACAAACCTAGCAAGGCTGGAAGGACTTCACTCCACAGCCGAAGCTAAGTCTTCTAACCCTGCCGCCTTCATCAATTTCTTTTGCTAAATTTCCAAATGCAATTGGATCTGTAACTTTGAGGATTTCAACTTAAATGTGTTTTCTAAATTTGGTTAAAATTTCGAGATTTAATTCAGTTTTCTAACCTTGGTTTTCAAAATAGAAATTGAACTAGTCACTAATCTGTTTTCAGAAACAGGCTACACTTTTTAACTCCACTTGTTTTATTGAGCTGTACCAATCTCCTTCGTATTTTAAATTGATAATTTTTATGGTGGTAGCACTATGTGTCTAGTTTAATCTCCAATTTACAAATCCGGATTTGCATGTCTGTAGAATTTTCTAAAATTCTTACACTGAAGGTTGGTACCGCTGGAAACTAACTTATTGGTTGTTTGGCTAAGTGCTCCACACAATGCCACTTTCAGGGCAAAATCACTTGATGGAAGTAGAATGCATAAATGGAAAACTAAGGGCTTCTTAAATAAAAGGATAAAGGTACAATGGTCAAGGTATGTACTGAAACTTCTTGTGAATTTCTGGCTGTAATTGTATTACTTGAAGACTGATCATAGGTTTCTAACTCAGTTGCAACTGAGTTAGAATTTATAAGCATCTAGAGGTGAACCACCATACCTCGATTGATTTCAATTTCCACCCTTCTGAATAAGTTTAAGACTGAGTTGCTTGACTATGATACTTTAACATGTTTCTTTTGCAGGATTATTGTACTTCACTAATGGTAAGTAAGAGATCGACTTAATTTACGGTTGCAGCTGTAAATCGAGTGTGGCTACGACTAGGGGATAGCGGGATTCATGACCCGTGAAATGTGGTACTGACAATCAGAAACATCAATCCTTTGTTGTTGTGTGCATGTTTGTTGTTTATTTAATCGAGTCAAGATTGATGTTTGCTGATTGATGCCCCGAGGCACACAAACAGGAGAAAGGCTACCCCAATCTTAACATAAACCCTACCCCTACCTTTGAAGCATTTTAGCAAACAAACAGATCACTTATTTGATAAGAACCCTACGGCAACGAGTGGATATCAAAATCTACAGTTTACTATCCCTACTGTAATACTTACCGCAATTCACCCCTCCAACCTCTTGATTCTTCACTTCAGTAACCGCGCCTTCTTTCCTCCAATCCATAGAGGGAGGGACTGACTGGACGTTCGCATAGCTGAAGTTCTTGTTATGATCATCCCGTGCACAATGGAACATCATGTCAGACTTCAACTTGCAGGAACAACAAGTGTTCCTTAACATGTTGAAGTTCTTGTTATGTCAGTGCAAAGTTTCGATTTTGATGAGAATGATATGAAATCAGAGAACAGCCTATGGAGGCTGTACGAGAAGTGGATGGCTTACCATATGATTTCTAGAAGTGTGGAAGACAAGCACAAACACTTCAACACTTTCAAGGACAGTGCTACTGGTCCACAAGAACAACAAAACAAACATGTCTTACAAGCTTGAGCTCAACATGTTCGCTGACAGGACCAGTGAATACTAGCTTAAATAACTTAATGCAGAGCTTTGTATTTAATTTCCTCTGGTTGTGTTGTGTAGGGAAAACTTTTTGGGGTTTGTCTTTCGCTGGAGTCACTGCCAGTGCTTTGTCATACTACGTCTCCAATTATGGTACAAGCTCATGCCCAAGCTTGATTTCTAATAATTGCTGCTGGAATTTTATTGTATTTTCTTTGCTTCCTGGCTGTAACAGAATCAGTGCAGGGTTTCGATTTTGATGAGAATGATATGTAATCAGAGAACGGCCTATGGAGACTGTACCAGGAGTGGATGACTTACCATATGATTTCTAGAAGTGTGGAAGACGAGCACAAACACTTCAACACTTTCAAGGACAGTATGCTACTGGTCCACAAGAACAACAAAACAAACATGTCTTACAAGCTTGAGCTCAACATGTTCGCTGACAAGACATGTTTGTTTTGTTGTTCTTGTGGAACAGTAGCACTGTCCTTGAAAGTGTTGAAGTGCTTGTGCTTGTCTTCTACGCTTCTAGAAATCATATGGTAAGTCATCCACTCCTGGTACAGTCTCCATAGGCCGTTCTCTGATTTCATATCATTCTCATCAAAATCGAAACCCTGCACTGATTCTGTTACAGCCAGGAAGCAAAAAAAATACAATAAACTTCCAACAACAATTATTAGAAATCAAGCTTGGGCATGAGCTTGTACCATAATTGGAGACGTAGTACGACAAAGCACTGGCAGTGACTTCAGCGAAAGACAAACCCCAAAAAGTTTTCCGTACACAACACAACCAGAGGAAATTAAATACAAAGCTCTGCATTAAGTTATTTAAGCTAGTATTCTCTAGTATTAAGTCAGCGAACATGTTGAGCTCAAGCTTGTAAGACATGTTTGTTTTGTTGTTCTTGTGGACCAGTAGCACTGTCCTTGAAAGTATTGAAGTGTTTGTGCTTGTCTTCCACACTTCTAGAAATCATATGATAAGTCATCCACTTCTCGTATAGCCTCCATAGGCTGTCCTCTGATTTCATATCATTCTCATCAAAATCGAAACTTTGCACTGACATAACAAGAACTTCAACATGTTAAGGAACACTTGTTGTTCCTGCAAGTTGAAGCCTGACATGATGTTCCATTGTGCACGGGATGATCATAACAAGAACTTCAGCTATGCGAACGTCCAGTCAGTCCCTCTATGGATTGGAGGAAAGAAGGCGCGGTTACTGAAGTGAAGAATCAAGAGGTTGGAGGGGTGAATTGCGGTAAGTATTACAGTAGGGATAGTAAACTGTAGATTTTGATATCCACTCGTTGCCGCAGGGTTCTTATCAAATAAGTGATCCGTTTGTTTGCTAAAATGCTTCAAAGGTAGGGGTAGGGTTTATGTTAAGATTGGGGTAGCCTTTCTCCTGTTTGTGTGCCTTGCTTTCTGTGTGGCCTATGAAATATTGTCCATGCAGGGATGGGCTGGATGCTTCATGGGTGGGGTTTGTATTGTTTTTTTTCTTCTGTTTAGGTCCTTGGCTAGTTACACTTCTCGTGGATACCCAGCCTTGGACCCGCTTCTATTCTTGATCCTATCTTCTTTTTCTAATGAAAGTTTGTGCTAGCTGTTAAAAAAAAATGGTTTGGAATGTGTTGCATAAGTCAATGTTGTTTGTTTATGTTCAATTCGGCCACTGTTATGGAAAAAGTAAATGTGGGTTTTAATGGAACACGGATAGATGTTTGGGGTTTGTACAAATCATATTATAGTAGGAGGGTTCTTTAAGGAAATTAAGGAAAATTGAACATGGGGTATTAAGCAACCTTTAAAAAACCTGGAGGACTTAATACGAATTTAGCGAAGAAAACATAAAATAATAATCTTTACTCCTCAAGCCCCTAAAGCTAGTACCATTTTTTGTTAGCCCCTGTAGTTTTAAAAGTCTCGTTATTAGCACTTCCAATAAAAGTAGTCAGCTCAATGTAATTGTAAAATGTGTAAAACTTATAGGTGCAAATGAGCATAAATTACAAACTGAAGGACTGCTATATAAAATAATTGTTGATTTTACAATAGTTTAGGGATTTACTGCTGGTTTTCGAAAAATTGAGGGGTAATTGTAAGTTAAGGTAAATTTGAGGGAGAATATGTAATTGCCTAACATGTTTAACTGTACTGATGTAACAATGATTAAATATCTAATTGTTAACAATTTAAAACTATTGAGTGAGATTACAGTTGAAAATGTAAAATGTAACAATTGGTAGGCTTAAGTGTAGGATTTGGTGAAGGGTAATGGGTGAAGAGCAATTTTAGAAAGAAGTGTAAAGCCTTCAGCTGCATTCCTTTCCTAGCGTCACTACAACAGAATTTGTTTTTTCTTCTGCCTGGATTGCTGAATAAGTGTGCAGCTCTAATTGATGCTTTTTTGTTGAGGAAGAAGTCAAAATTGGTCACCGTACATGCACGGTAAAATCACCAAATTTCTTTTGTATGTATAAGATAATATGTAATTAATACATATGTATATGATAATATAGGAAGCTGCTGGACATTGGCCACTGTCGCGGCAGTAGAAGGAACTCAAATCGTGACCAAAGAGCTTGTCTCTTTGTCTGCACAAGAACTAATTGATTGTGACGAGAAATTATGGATGCGTGGGAGGTTCGATAGAGGAGGCATTCGCGTTCGTGAAGAAGAACGGCCTCACGGCTGACTCTAATTACCCATACACAGCTCGAGAAGGAGGATGCGAATCTTCCAAGGTAAATTGATACCCAACCCTGCTGTAAGTTAAGATAATTGTTTATTATTTGGGCAAAATTTGACATTTTTTCAGGCAAACAAGTTGTTGCCACCATTGATGGGTACGAGAGCGTGCCCAAGGATGATGAGGACGCGCTCCTCAAAGCGGTATCACGACAACCTGTCGTAGTCCACATTGATGCTAGCTCCAAGGAGTTCGTTAAATACAAGGGGGTATGTAAGCTGTTCATCTGTTTCATTCGTGAAACCCTGCTGTCTCTTACCTTCTTGAGTTGCTTGCTTGCATGTTATATTTAAGTCTAGTTTCTGTTTTCTTGCACCTCATACAACGCATTGACCTGTTCTGCCCTGCTGGTGTCTTGAACCCATTGTTTCTACCCGACACTACTCCTAGAAAGTGCCTACACGTCGTTCGGCCCAACGGAGCAGACTAAGTGACAACAAAATACTAGCAAATTGATCAACCCAAAATGCAAAGCCCATGTTTTTTGTACGATAGATGAACTTTCTTAAGCATATTAAATTTAAGTATATTTTAAATATTTTTTTCTGAAAAAAATACATTTAGATTTATTTAAATAATTTCATTATGTAAATTCGATTCAAAACTAAAGTTAGAAAATCAAATGTGTAAATTAATGCAGGTTATAAGGAGTATGTACACCCAATACTATGCTATTTGCAGGTTTTTGCTCATGACTATAAATTTGATCAAATATCTTAACCCATTTAACCTCACAACACAAAGTCTATATGTGGGGCCCAATCTGAAAACATCTAGAGGCCCAGCCTGGAATACATTCAGAAAACCAGATCTCATATATGCCACATGGGTAAATACAGTAGAAGATTGTACTTCTTTGATTAATACTAATATTAGTATGCTATAAATAATTGAAATTGGGATCTAATTTAGATTGATGAGGATAGCCGTGTAGTGTTGGCCCATTGTGAGGCCCAACTTCTTGCTTCCTCAGGATGGACCAGAGAGCTGAAGTAGGAGAAATAATCCTGGTTTTCGTGTGAGCTTAG
Organism: Stellera chamaejasme; assembly: GCA_024586325.1. Lineage (NCBI taxonomy): Eukaryota > Viridiplantae > Streptophyta > Magnoliopsida > Malvales > Thymelaeaceae > Stellera > Stellera chamaejasme. Next base: position 680,045 of record CM044982.1, on the reverse strand, counting down.
ACGATTGAATTGGAGATGTAAATTAAATGACCCTGTTGTATGGAGAATATATTGTTTGTAGTTATGAGACAGCATGATGATGTGTAATTATATATGTATGTATGTATGCATGCATGCATGTATACACGCGCACACATGTATCTGTGTGTGTAGCAAGTTAGAGAAAACCAGGTTCCCCTTCACTTGCTGTTCACCTAAAACTGTGTTGGAGCTTGCAGGGTATCTTCAAGGGTCCATGCACTGCAGAGACGACGCACGCGATGGTTGCTGTCGGATATGGCACAACGTTTTGGGGAACAAAATACTGGATCCTCAAGAACTCGTGGGGAACTAGGTGGGGGGAACGCCGCTGCATGAGGCTGCGCCGTGGGACAAAAGATGGAAAGGATCTTTGTGGTGTCACAGTGCAGCCATCCTACCCCACCAAGGCCTCCCATGACCCCCCTCTAGCTGGGCTTTCACCCTCGGACTGTGGTTTCCCAAATATCTGAATTTGTTTTTTCGTTCTTTCATGTCCAGTTGGAATCTATAGATAGGATTCTGCTGAATTTTCCCTAGTTAGGTGCATTGCGGATTTATGAAAAATGGTGGTGCTCATATGCTCCAGTAGACATTGAACATCTGAACTGCAAATTTTGTGGTTGCATCTGGGATATTTGATGATGTACCTCATGAGCCTTCCTTCAAATATTATAAACATTCTAAAGAGCTCTTCTGTTTTCTAATGGTGGTGGATGAAGTAAGTCTCTCCTGTTTTCTTTTACTGCGTGATCCAATTGAAAAAAAGGAAAAGAGAAAAAGAGAAGCTTAAATATTATTTGTAAATGTTTGATCATATACCTAGTTTTGAAAAAGAAATAAACACAATTATTTTCTATGTCCTAATCTTAAAACCAAATGTCTAAAACATTTAAAACCAAATGTAGAGGGAAATATTCGTATGTCATAATCTTAAAACCAAATGTTTAATGTGCAAACTAAAAACTAAAAGAAAGATGAAAAACTTAAATGACAATTTTGAATTTTGCTCTTAATCATAATTATGGTAAAACATCGAAATAATCTTGAAGATTATATGTTAGATTAATTGAATCACCCTAAACCCTCAATGTTTATTTTCATCACTCAAGAATAAAGAGTAATTTTTGATGTAGAGGCAACTTGGGAGAGCATTGGGGGTCAAGATGTAAAGGGTTAGAAACAAGGCCAGCCACTAGAAACATCCCTCTACCATCGATCGATGACGACCCTTCCATGTCCGCCACCGTCGTCGACGATTCTTTTATGTTATCGGCGGACAAGCTTTTGGAAGGCATAAGCGCCGCCACTACGAAATCCGACCGTGCCGGAGTAGCCAATCACTTCCTGGGGCGTCGTCGATCCAGTCCCAAAACTGAACGACGCGATTCGTATTGTATGACCCGAAGCTACAACCTGTTGCAGATGACATAATTATGATAAGTCTTCGACTCATTATGATGCGCCTATGTACCTTAATGATGTGTGAGCTGGATTGCATAATTAGTGGGAAAAAAGTGTATCATATTTATAAGGAAGAGCATCATAGTGGGAAGGAAGAGCATCACACTTGTCACTAAGCGCATCATTTTGAAATGTTAAAGAAAACGAGTGCATCATGAGAACGGGCTTATCATATTTGTAATGAAGAGCATCATAGTGCAACAAGAGTGCATCATATAGTGGTCACTAAAGGCATCATTTTGGGAGGTTGAAGAAAATGAGTGCTTCATTAAATTATCAGAATGAGTGCATCATGTTTGGAAGGTAGCACATCATACTTGAAACCTATAGCATCATTATGGTCACCGAGCGCATCCTTTAGAAAGGTTGAAGAAAACGAGCATATCATTATATAACCAGGACGAGTGCGTCATGTTACGGAAGAACATTATTATGCATCGTGAATACATCATTGTAGTAATCAAGCGCATCACTGTGATTGTAGAACAAAATGCATCGGTAAGTCTTCAAAACGAGTGCATCATATTGTTACGGGAGCGCATCATAGTGCATCGAGAATGCATCATTGTGGTGTCGAAGCACATCATTTTGGGTAGTCGAACAAATACCCTGGAGCCGGTGGTTGTTTTCACCGGAATAATGGGGTAGGTGATTTTTTATTACGTTTTCGATAGTATTTTCGTTAAATAGCTTTTTATTTTTGATGAAATTCATTAAATAGCTTTTAAAAGTTAGTATTAATCGCTTATGTAATTGAGTGTGTTCGTTTCCCTGATATCCAATATCGTGATATTGGATGGTCAAACAATAAATTATATAGTTAACCACTTAACTTCAATAAATTAAGCAAACTGCCCCATTTATTGTTAAAACCTTTCAATTTCATCACCCTTCATCTCTATCTCTCAGCCGTAACTCCAACCTTGGCCGCATGATCGGCCAACCGATCTTCTACCCACATGACTCGCCCTACCTATTCCCAACATGTCCACCGGTCGCTCATCCATCAACAACTCCAACGCCTGCATCAATCCCTTGCCGCCGCTCTAGCTCGCATAATGTTGACCACGCTACCACCTCATATCAACGGGACGGCCGTGTCTAGCCGGTCACTTTAGATCACGTCGGGACGGCCGCGGCTAGCCGGTCACTTTAGATCACGGTGGGACGGCTGCTACCATCCGATTGGTCCAGATCTCGCCGAAATGATCGTTACCGATCACTCCAGATCTACGACATCGAATGGTCCACAGGTGGTGCTGGATGTGCAGGCGGAGGTGTGAGGATGCTAAGGTGGCCAAAAGATGGCACAAGGGTAGGGTGATGGATCGGGTGACGAATACGGTGGTCGGAAGGCTTTGATGGGATTTTAAAAGTGTGTGTAATTTAGGGATCATTTTGAAAACATTTAAAAAGTAATGTATTTAATTGATCATTTGGCCTTTACTTTTGTCAAACTCATGTTTTCCAATATCGTGATATAAGGGAGGCACCGAACACACCCATTGCCATCGAATAGTTTTAGTTTGGTCTTTTAGTAATAAAATCAATCAACTATCTACGATTTTACTTGGCTTTTCGATCTGCAGCAACACGCAGACGGGTACAAATCTAGTAATAAACCCTAAAACGCTAAACCCCTACCAAAATCCTCGTCTTTCTGATAGAGAGGGGAAAGGCAACTTAAGCGCATCAATGGCGAACACTCTGATCTCCCTCGAGCGTCTCAAATCCTTCTGGCGTTCTCAGGTCGAAGATGAAGAGCAGTGGGCGATTAACATGGTACGAACCTGTCCCTCCCTCCGTTTGATACCAAGTTTTCATTTGATTGTTTGATCAATCCGAAGGATCGAGCTTGTGTTTATGTTCCATCTATCGCATGTTCTTAGAATCTTTTATACGCACTCCTACGGCTTTAATTGTGTGGCTTACGATGGTGGGGCTTGAAGGGGGCGAGTTTATTATGAATGTTCCCGCTTGAAGATTGACCTGAATAATCTGATAGATAAGCTGGAGCTATACGTTCTATATAGCCTTGATTTAATTCAAGTTACTCCATTATTGAGGATATGTCTTCTTCGACCAAACATGACCTTAGCTTTTGAAAAAATATTACAAGGAAAGAGAGTTAAGAAGTGAAGATCGGAAAATAATGCAGGCACTCACATCATTTAACTTTTTATATTCAATAGTTTGGCAAGGAAGAACAAATCTCGAGGACAAACTGAGGTTGAATCGGCATGAAGTAGCATGATCAAATTTGTCTCTCTCTAGCATTATTGTTAGCATGGTTAATTGTGATTTCATATGAGAAGTGATAGGTTTCACAACGTTGTATAAATTATTTAGCCATAGCAGTTGGCAGTCTGTCTAGGGTTTTTATTTCAAAGGGATAGATTTGGCTTGTTCAATCTTATATGGTATTTGAGATGATATGTTGCTTTCAGTAACATACGCATGAACCTTACTAATCTACTTATTGCATTATGAGATGATATGATGAGGATGTTGAATCCCTTGTTAGTTCTTTGGACAAGAGCCTATCAAATATTCTCTTCCCAGTGTAATTCTGTTTCTAAGAGCATCTGTGTTTCACTCTCTTGTAGAAGCTACTTGAGCTGTTGGATTGTTTGCGGGTTCTATCTTTGTTATGCGCAATTATGGTGACCTTATGGCTATATAAGGAGCGCGCGGGAGGCACTTTTATTTGTTAGGCAATTCTGCCAAAGCAATAGACTTGTGTAAGCTTCAAAGTTTTCGGTAGGATGGTTGAATTGAAGTATGCATTGGTTAATTTTCTAGGTGAGCTTAAAGTTCTATGGCCCTGTTGATGTCCAATCTAAATGTTGCTTGCAGTATATTATGTTAGATACTGATGTTTCTTTGAAAGATGATAAGAAGCTAATGAAATGTTTTCAAATTGAATGACTTGCTGGATTTTATAGTCTGGACATATGATTGGTCCAGAGGATAGATGGGTTGTTAGCAAGATATGAGCTTCTCTATCCTCTACTTGTATGATTGTTTTTAGGGAATACTATATGCTAGTATAAGATTAGAATCAAATTTGCCCAGAAGCAGCTAGTACACTAATGATTCTTCCTTGTATCGATTGGTAGCAATATCTTTGGCTAGAGTGTGTCCGTTCAAAATTTGGACCATATTATAGTGATATCTTTGTCAGGTCATGATTTAGGTTTCTTGAAAAAATCATGAGTAGAACATGAGGATAATCAAATGGGAGGCATGGAGCAGAGGTGGAGGAAGAAGCTTAAACGCATCCGAATCATTAGTGTACTAGAGCAAGGGAGATTGTCTGGTAGAATTGATGAGGGCTCCATGAATTTTGATTACGTGATAGTTATAGTGAACGAGCTTGAGCTCGAAATCCTGCTGCTATGACAAACTAGAATGAGCTCGATATTGAACGGTCACCTCAGTTGGAATGAGCTCCACTAGGTAGATGATTCAATGACCGTTCCTTATGCCGGTGACTCGAGATGCTTTCCTTTGATCCATTTTCAAAATCTAGGGAGGAATTATAACAGATTTACTTCACTTGGACAGGCGATAACGTTGCAAGACGTAGGGCAAGAGAGGATGTATCATATTCTTGGCGTTGATGCCGACATATGGCAGAGCTTCTTGTTCTGGGTTGGGTTACCTTGAAATTCAAAAGCAGTCTCCTTTAAACTTGTTGTTCTTGGCTTATCCCTCAACTCGTCCTGCTTCAATCAGCCAGACACCACTGCAAGTTCATCCCTTTCACATCCCTCTAGAAAAAATAGTTCGAATCTTTTAACTCGTTGGATACAGAAAATGCAGATTGCGTTCTGTTTGAGCATAACAAGGTTGTTTCTTTTTTACAGTTGATTCGGATGGGAGAGGAAATAAGCAGTCTTGATCCAATTCACCTTCTCCCTGAACCGAATGGAAAGCTTCTCCGGAAATTTTCAGAGCACTATTGCTTTAAGCGAGCCTCAGCCAGTAAAGAACAGGAGCCAAACCCAGAACTGATGCTGTAAAAAACTGCTGGCAGTTCATTGAAGTTAAGGTTTAAGAGTGTCCCCATCAGAAAGAGGTATGGTTCTCTAAAACAGGGGAATGGCGAAGGAAAGAAGCTCAAAAAAACAACAAGGGCAGAACATGGGAACAGAAAGAAGGGGAAGGCGGAGGTGATGGATTTGAGGGAGGAGCCACCATCTTCGCCATCTAAGGTTCAGGACTGGGCGGTGGCTGCTGCATTAAAGAGTCATGCGCTGATCAGAGCCATGAAAAAGATCAGACAAGGTTTCAAAGACCACAATGGTAGTGGTATATACTCTCATGTCATCTTCTGGTTCTCTTTCATTTTTTGGTTTTTATTCTCTTTATCGGTGCGTATATGCTTTGGTTTTGGCATGTACTACTTCTGGGATTTACTACAACTCAGCACCTTAAACAACAAACTACTCCTAATATTCCAAACGGGTATTCAAATGTTTCCTCAACCCCATTTGTCAGAAACCTACTCATGCCTTTACTTTTGTTCTATTTACAATGTTTGATGTTAGCCGCTAAATTTCTGGGAATTCTTAATTAAAAAACACACAATATCCATGTTTCAGAAATTTCAATCCGCTAAAAAACTTTTCATCTTTAATTGCAGGAATGAAGCCACCGGGGAGATTATGTGGAATCAACAAGAATTAGAATTTGTACAGATCGAGGTAACAAGGAAGAGGGAAAACAAGTTGGTGAAGAATAACCAACCTTTTTTCCGATGTTATGCTTTTGGCAAGGTCATCAGAGCCATGTTCTAGACTAGCTTGTTGCTGATGTATCAAACTGCATTCTACTCCTTTCATCAAACTCGCAAGATGGCAACTTGGAAGATGAAAACTGATACTTTGTCCATGGATGTTAAAAGAAGTTTAATTCTTTTGAGAATAAGCCACGAGATTCATTCAGAAGGCACAATATCAATCATCAGCCTATGCTAAAGTGATAGCTTCAGAGTAGCCGCATGGAAGCCATTCTGTCATGACACGTTGCACCGCCAGCTCAGTAGTGACAAATTTACCCCTAAAATAAAATGTAGATGACATTTTTACCCCAGAAAAAAGGTTAGCGACAAAATGAGAAATTTTTAAAATGTTAATGGTAAAATTAGCCTTTCTCCCTTAAAGGAACTTAAGAAACAATCTTCTATTTATCACAATAAACCCTAAACTACAGAAAAGATGACACATGGGCTCCTAAACTTTATTCCCTTTTTCCACTCCAATAATGATATGCTCGTTTTCTTCAACCTTTCTAAAGGATGCGCTTGGTGACCATAATGATGCTCTAGGTTTCAAGTATGATGCACTACCTTCCAAACATGATGCACTCGTTCTGATGACTTAATAAAGCACTCATTTTCTTCAACCTCCCAAAATGATACCTTTAGTGACCATTATGATGTACTCTTGTTGCACTATGATACTCTTCATTATAAATATGATGTGCCCGTTCACATGATGCACTCGTTTTCTTTAACATTTCAAAATGATGCGCTTGGGGACAAGTATGATGCTCTCTCTTCCCACTATAATGCTCTTCCTTATAAATATGATACACATTTTCCCACTAATTATGCAATCTAGATCACACATTATTAAGGTAGATAGGTGTTATAGCCGCCATGCGCTAGGCGACTTCCGAGGTAAATTCTGTGCAATTTACGATCCGTTTTCTGATTTCTGTGAATACCGGGACTTCAATTTAAACATGTTTTATGTGGGTTATGAAGTCTCGGAGTTGGTATCAGAATTTCAATTCCGTAGGTGTTCCCGTTTGGAAAATATGCAAGTTGCGGTTGGACTAAATTGCAACTTTGTAAAGTTTTGGGTCAAATTATAAATAAGGAAAATTGGAAGTCAATTATTGAGGGAGAGTGATGTGGACATCCCTCCAAGACAACCCAAGCACCCGAGCAAGGCATCAAGTCCTTTCTAAGGACTAAGAGGTCTAATGACAAGAGGACGGTTGAAGAGAATACAAGAGGATTTTCAAGCATTCATGAGGATTATGGCACAAGAAGGAAAGCGGGATCAAGGGCAAGACTGAGCCAACCAACTCCTCAACATGGGCATTCACATAGAGGAGAATCATTTCCCGAGTATGAAGGCCCTTAGTTGCACCTCCCTTGAAGCCGAGGCACATCCCACCCGCTACACGCGCTATCCCAAGACACCGGACATCGGAGCACCCGACCTTGCATCTTCCGCAATGTTTCCAAGCCTTCGAGACACTCAGAGCTTGTTACAGTCACCCCGAGCGGGTGGTGACTTCTGTGTATCCCGGGGCTCTGTTCCAAACATGCGGGGCATGTTTCCTGTTGGTCAAATAGCCCCGGATCTTTTCTAAGTAACATTCTCGAGAATTCTTTACATATTCGAAGTCGCAGGAGTTCCCCACACCTTTTCGCGGAAAATATTTTTCAGGGTCGGGATGTTCGTTCTCGGGCGACACTCGGGGCTCGGGATGAACAATTTGATGGCACCAATGGTGTGTGGTATTTTATGACTCGGGATGATTATAGTTGTGATAACCAAAGCAAACACACATGACGGGGTTACTTGGTTAAGCTAGCCAGCACATACGTCGGGATTTGTCCGGGTTAAGTTGCCGCAAGATGACACTTAAACACTTCGGAATATTTTCGGCTTGGACTTGGTGACTAAGGTGCCTAGGTATGTGTTTGTCATTAAGTTGGCGCGGGATGACACTTAAACACTTAGGAATATTTTCGGCTTGGACTTAGTGACTAAGGTGCCTAGGTGTGTGTTTGTCATGTGACTAAGGTGCCTAGATGTGTATTTGTCATGTGACTAAGGTGCCTATGTGTAAGGTTGTGGTAAGGAGTATTTAAGGGGTAGAGTTAGTAAGAGTTTCATCATCTTCCTCTCAAATGTTCTTCATCTTCTCAAGAACAACCACACACAAGTAGCTCTCCTTGATTCCTAGACAAGGCCAAAAGTTTAAGTGTTCATCACAAATCAGCCCTAGCCAATTTGTTCAAGGGCTTAAGGAAGGTTATTCATGGTGCTAATCTTGAGGTGAGCATGTCTCCTTTATGATTTTGGTATATTTGAAGCATAGTTTGTGGTTAAAATGCCTTTAAGCTGAATTGAAGGGAAAAGTATGTTTTAAATGCTTAGCTGTGCATGTCTAAGTATAAACAACGATGTTCTAGCTCGGTTTGAAAATCCGAGCTTTTTGTGAAGTTTTACGGGAAAGTGCGGGAATGTGCGAGATCATTTCCCGTGGGTCTAGATTGGTGATTTCTGATTTGTAAGTGGTTGTTCAGCTTGAATCAGCAGTTGCGGAGTAGTGCGGGACTTCGAAGGTCACACTACCGCGCTTCGGGCCGAGCGTCAGGATTTTTCCAGGATTCTTCTACGGATAGGTAATAGTACGGTAAGGGTTCAACTTCTCTCGTTATGTATTCTGAGAGGGATATCATGTATATCAGGGTTAGTTGAAGAGGGTTCCGGGTTGAGGACGGGTGTCCGGTGATCTCGGGACCGGTTATATGGTAAGGTGCAAGTGTGCAGGTTCAAGGCCCAAGATGGTCTCAGAGACCTCGGGTTCTTCGGTATTCTATTTCTGCACTTGGTTCTGATATTCTGTATATACCTTGTGGTATACTATGTCTGTTGTATACCCTGCGGTATACTTTGTCTGTGGGGATCACGACTTCGATTGGTACCATGCCTCTGTCAGCTTTGACTTCTGACTTCTGTCTGTATGCGATCATGGGTCTCTGTCGTTCTGCAAGTTTTATTACCTTGATTTAAATCGCTGATAAATGTGTTTAAATAAGTTTTAAATTGTCCTGTAATTTGTACTGGTCAATTTAATTTTAAAAAATTGCAAACTCTATTTTCCTCTTCTCCTTGATATTGGGGGATGGAAGAATATTCCTCAATGAAGCGGTAGATCAAATGATGATTGGCACTCGTCAGTCCGGACGCGCCAGGAATATGCTTAGCTTGCCGCGGGTCGGCCAAATCAATGGCACTCGTGACCCGAAGCGCCCGGCTGTAACCACCGGAGTCATTGACCGTTGAAGCGCAAGTTATACGCTAAACACACTAGGAGTCAAACAAACAATTAGCTGGAGGCAGACAAGGATATACTAATAAGCATTGGTCAGATTTGGAGGAGGAGCAAGCAAGCTCCAAGACCATGCCTTTCCCATGTAAGTCTCATCCTTTTTCACCTTCCTTTCTGGATTTCCTTCGTTCCCCTTCTGGGTTATATGGATATTTGCCTTGGATCGCTTGGTTCACGAGTTTGAGATTTCTGGGTTTCTTTGGTTTATCAGCCACGGAAATGCTGTTGGCCTTCTGTTTTTTTGGTTGTTCTCAGTTTTAATTTCTTGTTAGGCTCAAGCCAGATGTTAATTGCATCTGCAACTGAATGGTGTTTACCTATCGGTATCTGACACTTATGTCAATATTTTAATTAATGAATTGCTGGATTTTCATCCCTTGGTTCAAGTTAGTTTTATAGCTCTTACTATTTTATACTATATGAGATGTACGAGTACTTTTCATTCCTGCTAAATTATGATTTTGGCTAATATCTGAAAGCTAATACCTTTAAGTCAAATGTCCATTTTGCTACACTTCTGCCCTTGGCTAAACATGATTGATTAGTCAATTGACTGCTATAAGATTTCCGTTTCTGCAGCTATTACACTGACCTCTTCTGCATTGCTTCGGCTCTTAATCGTTTATGATGAAACCTTTGGCAGGCTTTATTGCTCTTATCCTTCTATCACTTGCTGATGTGAATTCCGCGAGGCCTCTTTATCCACTTCCAAGTAAAGTAGCTCATGCTCATAAGCAGCCTCTACAGACTTTACGTCCTTACAATATTGCTCACAGAGGTTCGAATGGGGAGATCCCGGAAGAAACTGCTGCTGCATACATGGTAGGTCCATGCGAAACAAGTTTTCATCACCAGTGTTTGATCTAGAATGCTTGTAGTAAAATAGAGTATATGATCTTTTATCAACTTGAATCATGACAGGTGGCGAGAACGAACAATGTATAACTTGATTAGTTTTCCGCTATACTTTGACCTGGATTTTCCTTTTCAGCTGTCATTTAGCGTTTTACTTACAGTGCTTTTTTTTCATTTTCACTTATTGACGTGAGCTCTTTGGCCTTTGTTGGCTATAGAACACTCTGTTTGTGCAATTCCAGAGACATGTATCTTTCTTTTCATTTTCTCTTTTGGCGTTTGAGATAAATGTTCTTATACAAATCTTTCTACAACCTCTTCTTGCAGAGAGCTATTGAAGAGGGTACAGACTTTATAGAGACGGATATTTTAGCGTCAAAGGATGGTGCTCTTATATGTTTCCACGATGTTACACTTGATGACACAACTGATATTGAAAATCACAAAGAGTTTGCAAATCGTAATAGGACATATGAAGTGCAGGGGGTTAACACCACTGGGTTTTTTACAGGTATGCCTCTTTCAATTTATATTGTTCGTTTGTTCGTTTTGGTTGCGAATGTGTATATCTCAATGATAACATTTATTCTGAAAACTTGAAACATTCAGCTTATTTCTACTTCTAACCGGCATTTTTGCCATATGATGTGACTGTGTTGAACATATCATGTTATATGTAATTTTCAGTGGATTTCACGCTGAAAGAATTAAAGAAATTACGTGTGAAGCAGAGGTTCTCTTTCAGGGATCAACAATATAATGGTTAGCATCTTTTTGTATATGTTTAGTTAAAGATTATTTAAATTAATACAGGATAAGCTGATTTGCATTTTATCTACTTATTGTGGTCTGAAATAGCTGACTATAATACTACTGGATTTTCGTTGCGTGTGCAATAAAGAGTGCATGTCTTTCTGAAAAATAGGAAGGATCTTAGATGACCTAGTCCTTATCCCAACTTAATTTCTGCACTTGTGTTTCTCAGGAAGATATTCTATCATTACTTTTGAGGAGTATATTGCTATCGCTCTGGATGCACCAAGAGTTGTTGGAATATACCCAGAGATAAAGAATCCAGTTTTCATTAATCAGCGTGTAAGTACAACGTTTTTCGTTATCTTTTATGGGACCTGGCAGACTAATGGAGCAGGAGTATTGACTTGTAGAAGTGGATATGTCGAGATCAAAACAGTCTCATGCATTCTGCTGTTCGCTTATTGCCTAATTAGGAGTATGTTTCAACCGCTTACTGGTTTGATGTTAATATAATTTGTGATATCAAGGTTAAATGGGCTGATGGGAAGAGATTCGAGGACAAGTTTGTTGAGACGCTTCAGAAGTATGGGTACAAAGGGCCCTACTTGTCAAAGGAATGGTCGAAGCAGCCTGTTTTTATACAGTCCTTTGCTCCAACTTCACTTGTGCATATATCAAATATGACAGACTCTCCTAAACTATTGTTGATTGACGATGTCACGATGGCAACCCAAGACACTAATCAGGTATAATTTCTCTCCGTTCCGACTTTGTTCATCTGAAACGTTAAATGTCATCGTGGAGGCATTCATTCTAGCATGCATGCAGTCGTACTGGGAGATAACTTCTGATGCTTATTTCGAGTACATTAGCAAATATGTTGTTGGGATCGGTCCATGGAAAGACACCATTGTCCCTGTAGTAAACAACTATCTGCAGACACCGACTGATCTTGTGGCCCGTGCACATGCGCATAACCTTCAGGTACCTCTTATTATGTTTCAACACATGATGGTGCAACTTAATTAAAACGTGTTGGTGATGCAACTTAAACCTTCAGGTTCATCCATACACTTTCCGGGATGAGAACCGGTTCCTACATTTCAACTTCCATGAAGATCCTTACACAGAGTTCGACTACTGGATAAACACTATCGGCGTGGATGGTCTTTTCACAGATTTTACCGGAAGCCTCCATAATTTTCAAGAATGGACCTCGCCTCTTAGTAACACGGTCAGCACATCCAAGTTTCTAGATAAAATTGCTGCATTGATTTCCTCCTATAAAGGGGTATGAATTCCTTTGTTAACTGCAAACTGGTGTTGAATTGTATAATTTGGTGACTACATTAATTGCTGAATTAATAATAGTGATGATGAGTGTTAAAGTGATTTCTTTAAGTTCAATCAAGCTAGTGGACACAGAATCACTTTTCTTGTACGTCAAGGATTCAATTGTAATGTGTATGGTGTTGAAAAAGAAATAAACAGAAATTGTGGAGATCATCGTATCAAAATAAAGACATTAATGGTCTGTAGAAGTAAAAAGTTGAAACTGAAATTTCTCTAGCTAGTGAACAAGATGATCGATGTAAAAAGTGGTTTCCATATTCCTAATTAAGGAACTAACCACCTACCATCATCAAAATTCCAACATGCGAAGGAAGACAAGTACTCCCTTATTCTCGTAATAAAGACATCCCGCTTAACCAGAAACTTGACATGATATATATGGTTGAAGAGGATGAGCTATATGAATGCATGCATGCATGTCATACAACGTACGAGGTAGGGAGCTAGCTAGGTAGCCATCGTTAGTTATTCTGATCATCATCACCACCACCACCAGTACTGCACCATGGATCGATCTCTATAAAAACCTGCAGCTTGATGATCAATTCATGATCATGAATATTTATTTAGACGTTGGACTTATGAGGAGCAATATGATCTTCATGATCCATGTATCTCTTCCAATACCAATGTTGCTTCCAGACAACCTCGGTTATGGACTCTATGGGGACACCTTTAGTCTCGGGTATGAAGAAGGCGGCGAAGAGGCCCATGACGAAGATGCAGAAGGCGAATGCGAAGAAGATCCGGGCCTTCATTGCACATAACACGGATAAGAAAGTCTGAGCGATGAAGAAGGTGCAGAGCATGTTGGAGCTGACGGCTAATGAAAACCCGGCGGACCTTGTCTCTAATGGGAATGTCTCGCTGGGGATGAGCCACCCTAATGGCCCCCATGACCATGCAAAGCTCATCACGAACAAGCACACCAGAAGCACCACCACCACTGCCTCTGTTTTCCCTAGTGTCCCCGTTACACTTAAGTCCTTGTTTAAGATTATTCCAACACCCAACTGCAATATATATATATATATATATATATATATATATATAAAAAAAATAGAATATATATTAGTAATTTTATTTGTCACAAACAAACAATCAAATTAATTAATCCAAGATCCATTAATTAATTACCAGAGAAATGAACATCTGCACACAAGCTTCAAGCAACAAGATCCTCCGACCGAGTTTGTCAACGACAACCACAGATACAATTGTGCTGAACACATTAACAAGACCGGTGACAACGGCGGAGAGGAGAGCGCCGTGGTTCTTAAACCCCATAGTCTGGAAAAGGACCGGCGCGTAAAACATGATGGCGTTGATCCCGGTGCACTGCTGGAAAACCTGCAGAAAGATGGCTATGATCACCGGCGGCCGGCTCTTTCTCTTGAGCAACTTCCGGAAGGGATGCTTGACCTGTCGGGCGGTATCGCAGGCTTCGACGATGGCGGAGTACTCGGCGTCGACGTCGGCGACACCGCGGATCTTCCTTAGAGTTTTGTGTCCCTTCTCCAGATGGTTGCGCTCGATGAGGCTAGTTGGGGTCTCACAGATGATGAGAGAGCCGACGCAGAGGACAATTGCGGGGATGCCGGCGCCGCCGAGAGCGATCCTCCAGCCGTAGGGATGGATATTGGCGACCCAGAAGTTGACCAAATTGGCGAGGAGGATCCCGATGGTGACAAAAAGCTGGAAGGAAATGTTGAGAGCCCCTCGGTAGCTAGTGGGGGCTATCTCGGAGAGGAAGAGAGGCACAGCCTGGTTGGCGAAACCAACTCCGAAACCAAGTAAGACTCTGCCGATGATGGCGATGCCGAGATTGGCGGCGGCGGCAGTCAAGACAACTCCGATGATGAAGAAAGCGGAGGCGATCTGAATGGTGGGTTTCCGGCCGTAAAGGGTGCAAATCTTGGAGGCCACGAAACTGGCAACCAAGGCCGCAAGGTAAAGTGAGGAGGTGAAAAGTTGTAGGAATTGGTTGTCGAACTTGCAGTAGTTATTCTCCTGCGTTTTCTGCTTCCGACCATACACCGCCGGGAAGAATTCCTTTAAGAAATCATCCATTGATGTCACCCCACCTGCAATGCAATGCATGCATCCATGCATATCCAACAAAGCAATTAATCAACAACATATTTTTACAATATCAATTAATCCTTTCCTTTTAATTAACACTATAAATTAATTAATTAATTTAGTTTTTCTTTATACGTGCGTACATGAACATCCCTATGAGTACGTACGTAATGGACTACTTATATAGCTAGGTACGTAGTAGCATTCTTTCAAATACAAGCTAGTAGTACTTTATTTAATTAATTAATACTATAGTATTGAGATTTCATTAATAATTAAACTTGTTGCCCTTCAAATCAAAAAGTATTTGAGATTTCATTAATCAATCAGTTAACCACCTAATTTCTTTCTAATCGCCTTTACATATATATATATATATATATATATTCTATTTTACTTTTTTGATACATAGGTTAATTACAGTACATTATGTTGAAACTAGACACAATGGTTTGGAATCATACTTAATTGGTTTGATAATTAAGTGTATACATGATACGCACCAGAAATTCCAATGTCATAACCAAACATCAAACCGCCAGAGGCAGCGATGAAAACACAAGCACAGACATACAGAGTAATCCTTCCTTTGAATTCTTCGCCATCACCACCGCTTACTACCACTGCAGGCATTTTCTTAATTAATTTATCTGAAGCTCAGGAAATAAATACAAAAAATTAGACAGATTTTATAACCATCTCTTCACTAGTGTAGTGGTGTAAGGCTGAGGACTGATGTGTGATCAACAGCTTAAAGCGACGTAGAATTCTCCTTTTTCTTGGGTCACATCACATCACATATGGAGAAGCAGGAGAGAGAGAGAGAGAGTATAAGCTAAGTCTTTGTCCACACAACACCTAAATTTAGACAAGCACAAAACTCGGGTTTTGTTTTCACCGTCACTCTCTCTCTCTCTCTCTCTCTCTACATAATTAATTACAACCATTACCTAAAAATAGCTAGATCACAAATATTATCAACCTGAAAGTTACTATTTGAAAATCTGATTTTGTTGAGGTTTATGTATTAATTAATTAAAACGGCGGCTTAATTAGTTGGGTGTCGATGATTTATATATCTTCAGAAGCCAAGCAATGCATATAACGCCGGCCGGCAAGAACACATTAGAGGAGGACCTTAAATAGTGGATGAGGTCTCAGCAGCATTTAGAATTTACAAAACAACCCCTACTACTGCTGAAACAAAATACATTAAACAACCCCCCCTACCCTACTACTTAGATGATTTTCTCATCTTTGATATCTCCTCAAGGAGATACCTGGATTCAGCAGCATAATCGATTGGAGCAACAGTCTTAATGGTTATCCTCTGCCTCTTCTCGTTGTTGTACTCATTCTGAGCAACACTAACCCGGAAAAGATGACGATTCCAAGTGGCTTGATTCAGCCTATGTTGGTATGCAACTGTGTCTTCATTCTGTTTCACCTTATCAAGCTCATCAGCAGAGCACCCTACAATCCTTTCTGCTTCAGCATTAAATGCGGAAACCCAAGCTTCACCACTTGCATCACAGACTTTCAGAACCATTATATACCTTAAAAATGAGATAAAAACTTAGAACACTGACAAACAGCCACTCGGTATGAGTTATATTGAAGCAACAATGATCAAGTTGATAAAGTTCACATACCTCAAACTGCATTCATCATCGTTCTTTTGACACCCTTCACACCAGAATCCTGAACCGACAGACTCTATCACCTTTTTGTTGCAAGTTTTGCAAGCTCGGTACCACATTGCCTGATCGGGCCTGATTAAGCTTATATGTGCTTTTACGGTAAAGAATGATGGCTGTACAGTTGAAAGATACGTTATCAGACATTGCACCGCCACTTGGGAGTGTTTAAATGCAACTCATATAGTAGGTTGTTATTTTCAGTATGCTGGGCCAGAAAAAACAGAAGTTTTGCTAAATTTAACATCCATGGGTGATATTTACATGGGCAATACATCTTAAGCCACAAAAAATGATACCTTATCTTCACCCAACGATGGATTACTGGTTATATGTGAAAGAGAAACTCTGTCGGAGTACATAGACCTTGCTACAGCATTGGATGAAGGGCTCAAGCCAGAACCAACAGATGACATAGAAGTCCCTTTCCCTTCAGAGTCATACCTGCAAACAAACATATCAGAAAACACATACGTGGTAACAAGGAGGGACCAAGAAAATGATCCAAATCAAGGGTTCGAGTACCAAGATTTCAGATTCTTTGCTTCAGGGATATCTGGATTGACTAATATTAGGCTTCTGCCCAGTGTGGACAATGATACACCTGAAGGAGGGGGACAGTGAACTTTTAGTCACCTTCTCAAACGAAATTTGCAGTACAGGACAATAGAGATGGTCTACTAACCTTGGTAGTCGCCAACTTTTAGGGACTTAATGGCAACTACAGGAGACTGATCAGCAATATTTAACAATTCTTGTCCAGCATTAGTTGCCAGCTCATTCCACAAGGAAATAACAACTGTTTTTTTCCTGAAAACACAGACAGATAGCTTCAGTAGAATCACACAAAATGCAGTACAATCACAGAAAGAAACATAAAATCAAATGAGAGGTAGACTTACGTTCCATCTGCAACAACAATGTCACGCTTTGGAATTGTCTCGTTATCAATCTTCCTTCTAATACTCATTGTTGGAGAAACACTTTGAACAACACCAAGAATATCTGAAATTGCGCTCAAAGATTTTAAATGAGCAGTGTTGCAATAAATAGCTGCAAAATGCAATCAGCATATAAAAAGAAGTTCATACCAATAGATTCTCTTCCGTTCACATAAAGACCCAACTGATCAATTGGAACAAAGTTGAACTTGGTTTCAGGAATAAGAACTTCTTCATTGACAGCCTCTTCCACGATGGAGTTCTCATTTAGCGTCATCTCATAATCATTCTGTACTGTTTTAAACTGCTTGTTAGCTACTCTTAGAGTCCCTTTAGATATGTAATAGACCTTTCCCAACTGAAATTTGTCATAAAATTTCCTGGCAGCTTCATTGAACATCGTCGCTTGTATTTGTGTACCCTGCACAACATGATAATATGCCATCAATACCCTCAGGAAGTTCAATTAGCATCAAATCCAGAAGCAGGTCACTGAGCTTACATCTTCATCTGTTAGCTCAACATTGAAGACACAACCTTCTCCTCTAGCATTCTTATAGGTTCTCATAGTTCCTTTGCTTGTGACACGCACTTTGATTGTCCAATTACCTTGATAGGGGTTCAAGGAAATTAGAGGGTGAACCCTTCTGGTCATTGACATTCTAGCAACAGGAGCCATGCTATAAAACATGAAGCCATACGAAAACATCAGGTAAAGAACAGAAGTTTATCAGACAAACAACATCACAAGTTATCTAGAAAGGAAGATCTACAAACAAGGCAAACCAGCTAGAGGGCACTCACTTTCCACGCTGCTCACGAACTATTTGAGCAGCAGACTTCGCCTCCGTTTCATGCTGCTTTGGCTTCAAAACTATTCCTGTGCCTTCTGTTTTAACCTCATTCAGGGTCCCATTTTCCTGCTTTGGCTTCAACGTGATACCAATATTCCCATCATTCACATCATTCTTTATCTCCGCTTCAAGAGCAGAAGATACAGCTTCGCACTTGGTAACAATCAAATATCTGAAATGTATAAAATACCAAAATCAAATCAAAAACCCATTTTAAGAGAATAAGTAAATCCAACAAGATGAGAAAAAGTAGATCTCGCTTACTTCTCCGACTTGTTGGGGATGTCGTTAAGAGTGTAATCAAGAATACGAATCAGACCCTTGTTCTGTATATCTCCTGAAATGACTTGCGAAGACATATTTGAAGGCAAGATCGCTTTTAACTTCATCTTCCCATCACTAGCATTAAACCTATGAACCGGATATTAAAATAATATCATTTGCTTCGGCGTTTCAGCCTAGTTGGAAAAACTGAGAAATTTCTCAGCTAAGAAATTCTACGCAGGATGAGATCGAAACTATAATCGATATATTGAACTTTCACAAACATATCAGACATGTCAAACAAAGGAAAGGACAGAGAGAGAGAAGAGTAGTACGTGTAGCGATTGCCGGTGAGCTTGAGATCCAAGACTTGGACGACGATCTCCGGGAGGTCAGAGAGAGAATCCGGCGATGGGTTGGCCAGGATGATGGAAATCGCATCTGGGCTCACTGATTTCGTCGCCATTGAATCGTCGCTGTGTGTCAATTGTGGAGGACCGCAGTGGGTTTTGTGCTTTTGTAGCGCGTTTGGAGGGTTTCGGAACTTGCAGATTTTGGGGGGAAATGGAAATTCCGATTGATTTTCCCGCTCTTCAATTTCCTATAACTCTTTTCCCAATTTTTTTTTTTTACCGCCAATTTGTGATTTTAAAGTTTTGACGCGAAGGCTTCGGCCGAGATAAAATATTAAAGCTGCTTCCTAAACTATATCATCTATGACGAAGCGATCACTAAACTTTTGTTTCAAACACTGGTCCTTCAAGGATCTCTTCTGAACGATGAATAATTCTACGAAATTAACCGTAGAATTTAGCCGAAAATTATACTTCATCGTCTCTAATTGATTGCAAAGTTTTATTTTGACACATAAACTAGTTCTAGTTACACGCTCCACTAGAAAATTGAGGGTAATATATTAATTAAATTTTCAGAAAAAGTTAATCATTCAATAATATATTCATACAAATGTAATAATAGATAATATAAACCATAAAAGATGGAACGTTATATATAAATATAGTAATAATCTAAAAATCATCAAGAATTAGTCATTTATGAAAATATCATGCGTCAAAGTAAATAAAGTTGGTGATAAATAGGTCCAATTACCTATTACTCCCATGAATTATGTTGACTCAATTATTTTCATCCGTGAACAATAATTTGTTCTCATTAAGCCCTTGAATTATGCACCGTTAAGCACTTTCCTCTTTTAATAGTATCGCCGTTAGTTGACTTTAGGGCAATACCTATTAAGGCCCTAAAATTTTTCGTGACTCAATAGGCCAAATTCTTAAAACGAGACTCGGATAGGACAATAGTGAAAGATAAGAGACTAACCATGCACATTACCCGTTTCAAAATATATTTCTATTGATTTTTTCTTACATTTCTCGCAATGTGTAGCTGACAAGTTAATGATGGTTGTATTTGTTGTTGGATCTGTCATTACTATGACGGAGGAGGCCGCCCTCATTTTCGTCATGTTTTTTGCGCATCATTTTGATGAATAATAGACAAAGCCGTCATAATCTATGACGGCTGTACGACTCTCATTCGCAATCCACGTGGGGAGAGGAGAGGAGGGCTTTTATAAGGGAATTATAAGGGCAACAACCCTCATAACATAAACACGATTTTTTTAAAAAAAATTGTAGAAATTGATCTGCATCTCTCTTTTTTCTTTTTGATACAAGATATGTTTCTTTCTACTTCTTCCATCCACTCTCTTTGCTTCCACCTCTATCGTTGCGTCTTCTTCTTCGTCCATAACAGACATTCAAGAAACAAAAAATAAGAAAGCAAGCATTCAATTGAAAATTTACAAGTCCATACTTGAGTAAATTAATTAATAAAAAAATTTCAATTTTTATTTTGGACTGTACCAATCAAAAACAATAAACAATGTGAGCCAAAAATGCATTTTAACAAAGAGCTGATAAACACATGAACTTGAATCGAAATCAAGCACAAATTAAAATGCAACCTATGGAAACCCCAAATGAACAACAACAAGATCGCTGAGGCAAAACAGGTTGGGGCATATCAGAAGTTGATTCTTCTCCGACATGGCGTCAACCGCCTAGAAGTTTCTAGATCTGAAACTCGGTTCTCTTATGGTACTTTCTAGACTCCCTCGAAGTCACAGTTATCAGGCCTATGTCGCTTCTTCACTCTTGATCCAGTCATCGAGCTTGATTCTCTGACGGCCTTCACAATACCTTGCCACCGGTTGACTTGTTGTTTGCTTGGTAAGAGCCATGGTGAATCAAATGCTTTAGGGGGATTAAAGCAAGATAGGGTGGAGGTTAATGGATGCAAAAGATTTCAAAGGGAGGGAAGGAGGAGGCTGAAAGGAGTAGATGGAAGAATTAATGGGATAGAAGTTTTAGGATGAGTGCAATGATTTATTGCTGTGAAGAGGATATTTAGTGGACCCATGATGGCCTAATCATGGTAAAAGTCCTTATAACTCTTACAAAAAAGTTCACCCTCCCTCCACTTTCAATTTTTTATTTATTTTACATCCTTTTTCATTATGGCAGATGAATGAACGAAAACTTCATCATTAAAATTTATTACGATCATATTCGTCATAAAACTGTCATTAAAAAATATACTTCTGACACATGGATGGATTTATTACGGACCTATAGCGGATTCACATTTTAATAGTCTTTCCGTCATTCCACTCTCATAAATTTGGGTTCAACCACGTACTCTATTAGAAATATATTAGGTGATCAAACACAAATTAAAAAGTTAGACCTTTCAAATGTAAAAAAATGTGCAAATTTTTTTAGCATTTAGAGAAAGTTAGAGTTAATAAGGACCAAATTGCAAGTTTTAAGAAATTAATGGATTCAGATAAACTACTAATTGTGTTTCAAAAATTAAGGACTTGGTTGCTTTTCATAAAAATAAGATGAGGATGAAGTGTAATCTTACCTAAAACTAAAGCACATGTGGCACATAATGTGTAGTGTCACATGTACAAACTACAACAATTTCATGGGACTTTATAGTCTATAGATTATAGATTAATAAGATGAGTAGAAAGTTATGAAAATTGACAAAATTTCCCAAAGAAATAGAAGTGAGTAAAGTTAACCGAGTCAAAACATATTACAAACAATTAAATAAGAGTTTAATATATAGTGGCTTTGTCCTTTTAAAAGCAACTTTTTTTGAAAATGTCAAATCAGTTTTTTCTATTTATCTTTTCTTCTCACAAATTTTATATAAATTCCAAATATATATATATATATATATTACTTTCGTTCCCAATAATTATACACTTTGACTTTGTTGTTTTAAGGTTCAATATTTGACTCAAATTTTAATAAAGATAATTTTGTAAAAATCAGAAAAATACATTTAGAAAGTTTATACTTCAAACTGTAATATGCATATAAATTATTAACTTTAAATGTCTAAGCATTCATAAAAATCATAGATTAAATACTGTAAAACAACAAAAATAAAGTGTAGAATTATTGTTAGCTTTTTGATTAAAATGTTAAACAGATGAAATCATAAATTAAATACTGAAAAAATGCACATTTTTTTAGGGATGGAGGTTATAATTTCCAGCACTTTATGATTTTATACCTTAATTGTATTTCATTTCAAGTGTTATGCAACAAATGAAGGAAAATAATTAATGTTATTCACTTTTTTGATAGAATTAATGTTATTCACTTAATAGTAGGTAATTGTAAGTTTTAATGGGTCCGTATACTTTTCTGTTTTTCTAAAAGCACCAAGAACTTCAAATCCAACAGAAACACCCCTTACATCACATATATAGTTACATAACCTAGTTTCATATTTAGGGACATGTTTTATTTTGCAACATTGATAATTTGGTATTTACGTTCCTTTCGCTAAGACATCAAATATTGTCTGGTTTGTTGGGTGAAAGAGATATGGACAATTTGATTATAGCTAACCTTCATCCAATATTTGTAAGTACTCACGATTAGTACTTTTGTATATATGGACATCCAAAATAATGGACGTGAATGTGTAACCTTCACTTGGGAACTCCCGAACATTTGGTCGGCCAAGATAACTGAATAATTACCACCATATATATTACTACTTTTCTAAATATTACTGCACTACTTAATTTTCTATATAGACTATGTACGTATTGTAAAGTGAAGACCTAACACAAAGCCAATCAATTAACTCAAAAGTGAAGAATTAGCTTCAACATATTAGAGTACAATATGTATTTGAAGGGCAGTCAGCGAAAGGGGCAGCAAGAAAAGCAAGGCCATCTCCATTGATCCACACGATGATCAGTAGTACTGCTTGCTGCTGCTGCTGCTGCTGCCTGCTTGTGGTTGGGCGACGACTCATCACCTGATATTGTTTGTTTCTTTTCAGATCCTAACTTCACATGATTTGATTGCTTAGGAGGAGGCTGATCTTTACTTGGCTGATAATAAGAACCATGCATGATCTGTTGCGAATTCTTAGCATTAGGCCAAGCACTAACAGAGGCATTTTTATCCACTTGCCCCGGAAGTCTGCGCGCAGATCCATCCATCACCAAAAAGTAAGCATATTGGTTAACATGTACGATTGTGAAAACTTAATTTCAACGTCCTAACCAAGCTTAAACTATAAAGTTGCTTGCAGTGGAAGAAAACGACTCACATCGGAAAGGCGAAAGATGTAGGTTCAGCTGCCAAATTCCGATATTGATCAGGTTTCTTATCATCTGCAGGTTCAGGCAACTTTGGAGGACTCTTCTTCTCTCCTTCAATATTCTCCATTATCACTTGCCTCATTCTCTCTGCTGCTGCTGCTGCTGCTGCTGCTGCTTCTGTATCCCCAATCCTCTTCCCGCCTCCTTTCTTGTCTACCAGCTCAACAGATTGCCTAGCTGTGGATTGCTGCAGGTTGCTCGGTAGTTCCATCGACGGTCTAATGGACGGGTCTAGATCAAATAATTCGGACTTGGACATCCATTGGAGATGGTCATTGGTGAAGCTCATGTTCCCCATCTGGATGCTGAACAAGGACTCATTGGAATTGGTGCTCCATTCCATTCGGTTCCCAGTGTTGGCTCTCGAAAATACATGAGAAGGAATTCGGTATTTCGCATCCCCTTCATCTGCGGACCGCTCCATCACTTGCTTCGGGGGACATTGTGTCCCCAAATCATTCTTCTCGGTATGATGACTTGATTCATTATTGTTGGCTGTTCCAGTTGCATCTGATTCTTGTGCTTTGGAGGTGGATGGACTTGGAGGGTTTTCTGTTCTACTACCAATACGATCAGTCGGAATCTTGTCGCTCAAGTCATCTTCTTGTGGTGTCTTTGGTTCATCGGTTGTTCCACTCGTATGGCTGGAATATTCCATAACTGAAAATCTTCTTCATGAGTTCCCGAATGGATCCGTTATGAATCTGTCTGAGAATACTGATCTTCTCTTCCGGATGAAGATAATTATATATGGCAGCTGGCTTCTCTTAAGAAGAAAAATGACTAAACACCCCAGCTGATGACCTTAGAAGGAAATTAGCACACGCTGCATGCATGCATGCCTGCACCCAATTCAATCATTAGTTAGTTGTGAAGAGAACCAACCACTCACAACATTTTTATTTACCGTTGTATCAACATATATATTGCACATTAACTATTAATTCGAAATTAGCTAACACCATTATAATTAGCTCGTATGAAAGATATAATGATGAAAGAATTTCACACCAGATACTAATTAATTCTAGTACAATTCTGTTAAAAGCGAGATAAAATTCGAAACATCATAGCTAGGTTGTTGGTTATATATACGTAATTACCAGCATATTAGAGGTGGTGAGTGGATTGTTCCCAGAAAATGTAAATTAATTAACAATGCACAAAAAGAAATCATATTTCCGAAAGAAAAAAATAAACAAGAGAAACATACGTGAGATCTGAAGATACTTCAAAACAAATCCCAATTGGTTGCCGACCGAGGATGACCCAAAAAAGAAAATCTGGAAAACAATGTTTCTTCCACACGATGAATTGAAATTCAAGAAATTAAGGGTAATTAATTTGTGAGATTCCAGGAAGATGTAGAATCGCTGCATGAAGAGGAAAGAGGAAGTGTGAGAGATTATTGGATGATTCATATGAATTTCGAGGGTGTTGCATAAATTTAGGCCAATATTGTTTCTCAGAAAACGATCCTAACCAACTCTCATCAACAGTTATCATGCACAGATACTAGCTAGCTAGAATATCACACTTTTGATTCGAATAAATAAATATTTGTGAAACTTGCAATTAACCCCGTTATTGATAAACCTAGAGTGATATTCAATATCAGATATACCAACAAGATATTAAATTTTAAAGTAATTAAATCCAATACCTTCTTAAAATGAGCAAATAAGTCTTTTAAATTTCTCACAATTTCAGATCTGCCCAAATCCCAATACCCCTACCCTTGCCCGACATCTCCGGAGACTGGATCATCGGCAACAACACCTCATCTTGTAACTCCGGCGTCGTCCTACATCCTTGTTGACCAAAACAACCACTGCACAATCGGTTGTATCGAGGACAACAAATGAATATGTCATCGTGACATCATCCAAATTGCGAAATGCAGCGCCTCAATTGAGAATGTCGGAGGAGGAGGCTTGATCTAGAATGACGGAGGACGGTGCTAGAGGGGATGGAGGATAGCTGCGACTGCACATGGGTGAAGGACGACGTCGCAATTGATGTGTTCGGCAACCCCAGCCTAGCCACCCACTTGCGCCGCCAACCATGCATCGCAACCATGCGTCTCCTTTCCTCTTCCCCGCCCCGCACCGCATCTTCCCGTTACCGGCGGTAGAATTTGTGGTCACCGAAATTTTGGTGGCTTCGAGGCAAGGAGTGCATACGACGTGCGATGGCAGTGGCAGGGAGGCGTTTTGAGTGTTGGGGTGCAACGGTAGAACAGGTTTGGAATGGGTGTGCTGTGGGTTGGGGAAGAGATAAAACTTTTCAACACCTTGGAACCAAATTGTTCAATTTTAAAAATATTAATGCTTTACTTGTTATTTATTTTTTGGTTGGTCAATATCATATATTCAATATCATGAGTTCAGAGGAGGAAAAGAACACAACCCTAGCTACAATTTCCACTCCTATCACTTTTCAAGTACTGCAAAACCTGTAGTCGTGCCTCCGGAGCCCTTATCACCGTCACTTTAACCATTAATATATATATATATATATATATATATATATATATATATGTTTATATATATATATATAGGTTAATTAATATTCTAAAGCACCCTAAATTTTTGAAAACTATCGATTTCACTCTAACCTTAGACCCGTCACAAATTTACCCCTCCAACCCACAACCTCATCCCTGACCCCACCAGCACTTTGATCCGGCCGCGCACAACCTTAACGTCGATGCCAAACAACACAGCCTCCTCGATCGATTGCGTGGCCCTAGTGCAATTGCCAAAGAAGCTCGGGTGCAACTACGCTTTGCCCCAAAGCTCTCCACCACGTGCCTCATGTCGCACCACCTCAGGTGGCCCGTATCGCGTAACATGTGGGTCCAAATTTGGCTCCTTGCCCTGGCGTTGCGATGAGGGAAGGAGAAGGGGATGCTACCCAATGAAAGGTACTAGAGCCGGCCCTGAAATTTTCGGGGCTTGAAGCGAAAAGAAAAATCGGGGCCTCCTATCATAATTATATTTACATAATCATTTACTTTAAAATATGTATGTCACAATATAGTAATAAAACATTCAATGATAATAAAATGCTACAATATTTGAAATAAACATATAAAAAATACAAATATTAGTACCTTAAAAATAAAAATTGGGGCCCTAGGCACTTGCCTTGTTGGCCAACCCTCAAGGCCGATACTGAGGAATAGGCGATGAAATGATGCGGGTTGGCGGTCTATTGGGCGCTCGACAGCCGAAGAAGGATGGCGGGAGGGTGGGCAATAAGGGAAGGTGGAGGTAGGTGAGGAATGTGTAATAGTGTAAAAAGGTAAATTTATGGGTTGAATTGATAGAGTTAAATGTTTGAGGAGGGTGTAGTTATAAGATTAATCCAAACAAATTAACGGTAAATGACGACTCAAAAGTCAAAGTCAATAATTTTTCTGAGATAAACACAAACTCATGAAGATTCCTTAAATTTGTCGTATTAATATTAGACATCTAAGAGTTATATAGAAATTGATGTAAAAACGATAAGATGAGGGAAATTGGTGGGAGAAAACAATAGATTTTACAAAATTTAAGGATAATTATAAGTTTCCTAAACATTCTGAGCTTTGTCGTGTTGAGTCCTTAGAGGATACCATTTGTGAATTTGTTAACCGGTCTAAAAATTTGCTACCAAGTCCATCTAGTATCTTTTATGATCAGTTTGCTATATGGCATAGGGTAAAGTGTGCCACCCGAGAACATGTGTCAATCTATGTTTATTTTCAAAAATGTCACTCCTTCTCCTTCTCCTTCTCCTTCTCCGTGTTTCTACTGTCGTCAAGTTAACCGTCGACGCCGGACCTTCACGAAGAACTAAACCGCCACCGTCCATCTCTCACCTACAGCCTCTGACCACCATAGTTCCTCCCTTAATGACTGACGGACTGGTAGCAACTCAGTGGCAACCTCCTCCTCCATCAACAATCACCAAATTCACGACAATTTTAGAAGATCCGTCTGAACGACCCGACGAAATCCGCCTAAAGAAGCCGCAATCGACTGCGCCGGAGAAACCAATCGCTTCCCCAGTCACCGACAATCCATTCTTTGCCATTTCCTGAGCTAAAAGACGCAATTCGTCAGACACTCTGAAACTGCAACTTGTTGCAGACAACAGAATTATGATGCCCCTACATACCATTATGACGTGCTCTCGACTGATTATGATGCTCTTTTTTATAAAAATGATGTAACTACGAATTACATACAAATGATGCTCAAATCTATCATAATGAACTTAAGAACACTAACTATTGATAAATTTGAAGAATATCAGCTGGAGTATATGCAAGAAGATAAATTCTTAGAGAAACAAGCATCACATTGCACCACAAAAACATCATTTTTGTAAGGTAGCGCATCATACTTGAAATCAAGAGCATCGTTCGTATCACCAAGAGCATCATTTGGAACTAAGAGATTATACTTTGCCCAATGGCCAAGAGCATCATTTTAAGTGCTAAGCTTATCATACTTACAATAGGAGCATCATTTTAAGCACAAAGGGCATCAGTTTTAGAACTCCATCATTTTAAGAAGTTGAATAAACGAGTGTTTAATTAAGTCATTAGAACGGGTATACCATGTTTGTAACTGAGAGCATCATAGTGCAACAGAAGTACATCGTTGTGGCCATCAAATGTATCATTTTAGAAGATTGAAGAAAATGCGTGCACCGTTAAGTCACCAGAACGAGTGCATCATTTTTGTGAGGTAGAGCATCATGCTTGAAACAAAGAGCATCGTCCATGGCACCAAGAGCATCATATTTAACGAATGCAACATAATTTTTCCAATATTGAAGAGCATCATAATTTTACGGAAGCGCATCATTCGTGACACCAAACACATCATTTTGAACCGAGACATTATACTTTGTCAACAAACGTAACACTGTGTTATGTAAAATGAAATGTTTGCATCAGAGTCATAAGAATGAGCACGTCATAATTTTACATAAGTGCATTATAGTGTTTCGGGAATGCATCATATTATTGTCGGAGAGCATCACTTTGGGCGGTTAAAAAAATGTAGGGCCGGTGGTTTTTGTCGCCGGAGAAATGCCGGCAGTCAATTTTGTTGCTGGTTTTTGTTGAATTTGCGAAGGAAAGTCGATTTGCTTATTTCCTCCCTAATTTGGTTGTTGCACGCAGAAGGAAGGGAGGATCGTTGTAGTTTGCGCATTTCTGAAATCATCACTGACAAATATAGCGACAAGCTAAAGCATTCTTCCGCGTTCTCTCTTCCTTTCTTATTCTATCTAGAGACACACATGGTGTGCCTGACATAACCCATCTACACTCTTACTATATTACCTTTATTTATTAACTCTATATATAATTTAATAAAATTTACCTTTTTGTCCACTTTGCACACTATTTAACATCTTTAAGATTTTTATTATTATTTTGATTAAAACATAATTATGAAATTTAATTATATTTTAAAACCATAAATTTAATATAGCTAATTTTCAAAAGGAGGAGGAAAGCAAAAACAGAAAGGGGAAAATAAAAAAGGAGTAAAGGGTAGTATAGTACTCCCTCCGTCCAAAAAAACAATATTACGTTTAACTCAAATATTTATTATGGAGAATTCAACAAAAAAGTTATGCAAAAATATATTGTAAAACTACAAACATTGATCTATCAATTACATATAAATTATTTGACCTTATATTAAAAAACGTTGAAGAAAAAAAATCATAAATTAAATGATAAAAATGAAGGGTAACATTATTCTTTTTGGGATTGCATTTGCACCGTTGATTCATTCAGGCGATGAGACAATGTCATCTCAATCGACAGCACAGAACTGCTCGCATCATCAACTGCGAGTCTTAAGTTAAACCAAATCTCTTGCTTTTCGATCGATTCTGCAGAAATTGCAACAAAATCTGAACGATCCATGGCCGAAATTCGAAGACCTACCAGCGTCCTCGATTCCTTAGGGGAAGAAGTTATCAGAATCGTCGCACCAGTCTCGATTTGCATGTTCATGGTCGTCATTTTGGTCACACTTCTCAGCGGAGATTCAGCATCATCTCTCAACTCGATAGCGACCATAGCATATACAGAGACGACTTCAGATTCATCCTGGGACAAGTTCAAAGGTGCCCTGTTAAACTCTCTTGCTTTTGTCGCCGTTGTCACTCTTGTTACCTTCCTTCTGGTGCTCCTCTTCTATTTTAGATGCACCCAGTTCTTGAAGCTTTACATGGGTTTCTCTGCATTTGTTGTTTTGGGATTCATGGGCGGTGAGGTAGCCCTGTTTCTGATTCAGGAATTTAGTGTTCCAATTGATTGTGTGACCTTCTTGGTGGTTCTGTTGAATTTAGCTGTTGTTGGTGTGCTGGCTGTGTTCATGTCAAAGATGGCAATTTTTGTGACTCAAGGGTATCTGGTTCTCATTGGTGTCTTGGTTGCGTATTGGTTCACTCTTCTGCCTGAGTGGACCACTTGGATGCTTCTAGTTGCAATGGCATTGTACGATCTGGCTGCTGTTTTGTTACCGGTTGGGCCATTGAAGCTGTTGGTAGAGCTTGCTATATCCAGGGATGAAGATATCCCAGCTTTGGTTTACGAGGCTAGGCCTGTAGTGCAAAGTGACTTGGATTTGCGGGGCAGTGTTGCTCATACCAGAGTTTGGAGAGAGAGGAGAGATGCTGGGCATGATTCAACTGCGAATCCAGCTCATGGGACACCCTACGGTTCAAATTTGGATCCTTCCAATTTAGAAGCGGATCCTGGTGCTGTTGGGATCATCAGACAAAATGAGACAAGAGTGGTGAGTGCTGAGGCGGGTCATGTCTCAGAAAGGGTTTCGGAACTCTCTGCACCATTAATTGATCGCAGAATGAATGCTGGGGTTGTTTCGTCGGATGAAAATTTGATGCTAGAAGGCATTGGGTTAGGATCATCCGGTGCTATTAAACTGGGACTAGGTGACTTTATCTTCTACAGCGTGTTAGTTGGTAGGGCTGCAATGTATGATTATATGACGGTATATGCATGTTACCTCGCTATTATAGCTGGATTGGGGTTAACGTTAATGTTATTGGCCGTTTATCAGAAAGCTTTGCCTGCGCTTCCTTTTTCAGTTTTGCTGGGTGTGTTATTTTATTTCTTGACGAGGCTCCTGCTGGAAGAATTTGTAGTACAGTGCTCTCTGAATCTTGTAATGTTTTAGGAGTAAAACTATTCATTCTTTCGTTGCAGAAGGACTGTTGTACTATGTTCTGTCAGTGTTACAACCTGAATGAAGCTTACGAGTCAATACATATTAATGGAGACTAAATAGGTTTAGCGACAGGCTTTGATACCTGAAGGTTTACTTGAGGGGAGGTCCTTTGCTCCTTGCACTGGTTCATATGCAACTGTTACAGAGTGATGACCAAAGGGTCACTGGCCTCATCCTACAGGCTACTGCTAGAATTCTGAATCAATAAGTGTGTGTTCTGACTTCCTGAATTTCTACAGTAATATCAGAAAGCGTCGCCTGCGCTTCCTTTTTCTTGACAAGGGTTCCTGTTAGAAGAATTTGTAGTACAGTACTC
Organism: Stellera chamaejasme; assembly: GCA_024586325.1. NCBI lineage: Eukaryota > Viridiplantae > Streptophyta > Magnoliopsida > Malvales > Thymelaeaceae > Stellera > Stellera chamaejasme. Next base: position 649,315 of record CM044982.1, on the reverse strand, counting down.
TCTGATCCTTATAAATGTTTTAAGTAAAATTATTCACCTTTTTAGTTGTAGAACGGTTATACTGTGTGTCTTCATTTTTTCACTACCTGCATGAACTGATCAGTTCATACTGATGGGGTTGGATACTATTGAGGTTTAACTGCAGATTTTCATATCTCAAGGCAGTTAATCACGCCATCTTTCGTTGGGATGGGATTGTTATGGCGTGATGACCGTTAAGGTGTTTGGTAGATGATGTATGCTAGAATTCTGAACCCATGAATGTGTAGTGTGGTCTGTCTTCTTGAATTCGGTGCCTGGTATATACATCAGTTGTATCTGGTGAGAGATTACGGTCTATCTGCATGACAGTAGACAGAATGATAAGCTTCTGCGTACTGTCTGCTATCATCTCGGGGCTTAAGATGAAATGTTGGGGAGCATGGGGAGAGAAGCATGCATGCTGCTTAAGCCTTGGCCCTTGAATATAGGGGTTTTTATGTGATTTTGTAAAATATAGGGGTGGAATGGCTGGTATCTTGAAACCTTGAGGACATCGAGCCGTATTTGGTATTTTTCTCGCTTAACAAAACAAAGCAATGAGAACACAAGCATGCCATGTAATGCAACGAAGGGGAGGAGGGGGTACATACAATCCAGTACAAGTATGGATTAATTCGTCTGATCAAATGAAAACAAATACGGTGCAATAGAGCAAGAACAATATCCGTCTACTACACAGTCATAAGACTCATAACCAACACAAGTTGCAAACAAAATCAATAGGCTTAAAACCAACGAACAATTATCAAGAACAGGAACGATGCTTAAATGGCCTCATCTCTCTCAACTGCTTCCGAACCTTGTCATTAAAATGGCTATCAAGTTCCATCTCCACCACCTAACGGCTTTCGAATTCAATAGAACCCCAAAACAATTGCCATCTCCACTTGTGTGGTTTTCAAATATAGTCGTCACCTTTCAAAGCGGGGTCTGAAATAAGTATGTAGCCATAGCAGTTGCCTTACATTGTACAATTACATAACCATCTCACAACATCCACCAACAAACGGCCCAAACCCCACCACCTCACAAATGACCCCATATTAACAAGGGTTGAGACCTTTCATGGGTAGCCTGGTGATTCAGTGAAGCAAAAGTTATGAGTGGACGCCAAGCAAAAACAGAGGCCTTGAAATATGATGTACATATACAACAGGAGTCCCCAATTTGGGGTGCACCACATTCGCAAGCTTTGGAGCATACATTTGGGAAAATGTTTCATTTTTAAATACACTGACAAAAAGGGAATTTGTAAAGGAAAGAAAGACATTGACAGAGAACCAGAATGCAAACCGCTGGAACTTGATTGTTGAAAGACTTAAAACCTACAGGCTTCCCCACGCTTGCTCGAATTGCAAAATGATCTTGGTGATCCTTCAAAGAGATCCAGTAGTCGTGTTTCCAGACTCTCAGCAGTGTACTTACCATGACGGTCATCGATTTGGGTTAGGTTCCTCCCATAAAATGTGCGGTATGCATGAATTACTTTTAATGAAGTTGAAATCTGCATATCCTCCCTAAGCCGAGGATCTGGGACAGACCAACTTGTCTGGCTCTTGTACACCTTTTCAAACTCATTAAAAAACACTTTGCATCTTTCCTTCAGATTTGTTGCCTTTGGAGAGCCTGAACCCATGCACCCATCATCCTTGAGCAACAATAGTGCTGAGCTCCAAGTGGCTCGCTCATAGCTTCTTGAATGCTTTTGAAAGTTTGCAGTTTGCTTCCTAATCCATTCATCTCCAAAGTATGGCCGGAGCTTCGAACCTTCAACCTTTTGAACCATGTAATGGATGTTGTTCATTAAAAAGATGTGTCGCAAAGGCTCTTCCTTATACAACTCTGCCTTCTTTCGAAGACTGCTCTCTAATACGGAGGTGACGAAACGAAGGTTGTGAGCCATTGGACATGAAATAAAAGATGACATATTGAGTTCACAACTCGCCTCAGAAGATAAATTCGAAACATCTGCTTGGACCTTAAGAAGCAAATTCAAAGTGTCGCCGTAATCAGGGAGGATCCTGATATAATTCATGACATACTTGTTGAGTTGATGAATTCCACCACCACGAAGAGGCTGTATAGATTTGTGGGATGAAACCGCTTTCAAAAATTCAGAAAATGTTCCCCTAGCTGAATCACCCAGTCTCTCCAGAAGATCATGGAACTCAATCCTGAAAAATGAGCATGCCACTTCTGAAAACAAGGCATCTATCTGTGGGAGAAGATCTGAAAGAGTTTCATACATATCAAGCAAGCGACTCAATCTTTCTGGTTGATATGGTGTCATTGCTATTGCTTCACCAAAATTCAGAAGGCAACAAATTAGAGGTTTTGAGATATTAACAAAGCAAGCATAATTAAGAGACCCAAAGTTCCCCAAAACCTGGTCACAAAGCCACTTCTCACTGGTCAGATGGTACCGGATAACAGTCCTCATATGGCACGTCCATTTCTTCATCACACTACTCATGCTAGTCCATTCCATTTTCAACATATCTTCGATGCTTGAATTTCCCATCTCAAAATGATCAAAATACTGATCCAATGTTTCTCTCCTTACACTAACAAAAGCATTACAGAATTCATCACCATAATTTGAAGCAATCATTGCACTGGCAATGGACCTCAGATCAGAAATGACATGCTCATTCACCAAAGCTGCAACATGTTTGTAAGACTCACTACTGCATTCATTTGTTTGGGAAGATTCCTCAACTGATTCATCCTCAACCAAATTAAAAGACTCGTCTGAAACAGAATCATCTCTATGAGCATGAAAGGACACACGCTTAGGATCAAAATCTTGTGCATGTTGTTCAAGAAGATGAATCAGCTCTTGCTGTAGTCTAGACATTGCCTGGTTTTGAACACTACCAGCACGGCTCAGAAGTGCCTTCTGATTTATACTTCCATCTACAGAGAACTCTTGTAATTCATCAATTACTGACTGAATTTCTTTAACACTGTCCAGATAACCAGATGCCTCCTTAGAACCTGAATCCCAAATCACTGTTTGACATGATTCCCACCTCATCATCTTCCTTTGCACAAGTGTCAGCCGCTGCTCAACCTCCGAAAATCCCTTTGCCTTTTCATTCCCCTCCATGTTCGCTGACAGCTCAGACAAGTGTGCATCCAAATCAACAAGGATTTTCCTCAAATCATCACTCATATTCTTGGTCTTACCTAATGCCTTAACTATATGTTGGGCAGCTGCAATAACATGTCCCTCTCCTTCCAAGGATGCGGCGGTGGATTTACAATCCCCCATGTCTTACCAACAAGTGAAACAACAAACCAAACGATATATCAACAAAATCTTAACTCATCCTCAATATCACACGGAGAGATGAATCAGAGAGAGAGAGAGAGAGAGAGATGAACTTGAACCCATCAGAGTCCAAATGACCTCAGTTTGAATTCGTCAAAACCCCATCTGGGTTGAACACCACAGCAAAACTGTAATTCAGCAAGATCCCAATTCCCAGCTCAGCTGACAGATCCTGGCTCATCAAACCATAGACTTACACATCTATCTCATTCCAAGCATTCCAAGAAACGCAATACAGATAAGAAGCCTAGAGCCTCCTTTAACCGTACTTGTCCAAACCAAAACAACCATCAAACTATAACAGAAAACATCAACAATCTAGTCCCCGCTTCTGTCGAGCAGTTAAGCTTTTCTCCGATCCTCGCTCACAAACTCGAACATTTAGAAGTACTTGCAAGCTAGAACGTACCCGACTAACATTCCGATCTCAGATGATCGCAGGAAAAGTAATCGAAAACATGGCTGTCAGGATAATCGCAGAAAGCGATGAAATCTCCAGCAAAATGCGAGACAACTTTTAAGCGCAGAAATGTGTAAGTGAAACATGAGGAGATAAGAGAGGTTTACAGAGCGAGGTAGATCAATTCATGGAACCTGAGGAGCTTCGGAGAAATAGGAGAGAGCCGAGATTGGGCGAATTTTGAAAATTCCATGTACGGAATCTTGAAATTGCAATGCCCAAAAAACTTTCTCGGCAATTTCCAAAGGCAAAGGAAAGGAACCAATTTCCATGTACGGAATCTTGAAATTGCAATGCCCAAAAAACTACGACGCGGGTTCAAATATTTCTCGAATGTTTGTGTAATAACCCCACGTTTCTAATTTCGTTCGCTTTAGTACCCATTATTTTAAGGAGAAAAGCTTGTTTGTGTCAGTGTAGACGGTAGGGATTTTATTTTTGTTTGCATTGTTCTAATTACGGAGTCTTTATCCAAAACCGGCCGGAAACTCGACACAAATTTTAAGCCTTGATTGAAACAACAGTTTGATGAGCTTGACTGTACATTTTGAGACTTGACCTTGTCTCGACATGATTTCAAGCTCGGCTTAAAATTTTGACAAGTTGGTTAATTTGAAGTGAAACCCTCTTTATATGAAAATGATTGATTCCGTGCATTTTTTGGTGTATTTAGGAGTTCAAATTGTTTCTTGTACCAGGTGTTCATGCTAGCACTTTGTTGGAAATTATGTACACCCTCCTTCTCCTATAAAAATGAGACTTTGAGATACTCTATCTACACACCTCACTTCTCTTTCTGATCCTGAGTATTCCATTTCTCTCTTGCAGATTACGTCAATCACACAGATTACTCTACCAAGCATCCGAGATTATCAGAAATCTAGAAATTTTTTGTGTGTCCTTTTTTTAAAATGAAGAGGGGAAACTCCAAAGAGAGGCTCCCCAAGAAGGCTTTCCTCACTGCAAATCATCTAACCTACTCTGGTTCACTAGCAAAAATACAACAGGGAGAAGAACCGAAAAGAAAAATCCGAAGTTCTAAAAGAAACTAGAAAGAAGAAACCAAAGATTTGCGGGGGGAGCATTAACAAACAAGCGAGCAAGTAAACATTGATAAAGAGGAAGTTCACACTTGGGACACAGAACAAGTAAAAGCATGCTAGGCAAGAGCATGAGCGGCTCCATTAGCTTTGCCCAAAAGTGTGTTTGCACCTCCCATCTTGGGTGATCCACAAGATGAGACCGAATGTCCCTAACCTAACCATCTTTGATAGCACGAACCACACTAAACGTATCCAGTTTCAAGATAATTTGTGAAGAAGAATCCAGTACTAGAAAACGGAGACCATCCCAGGCATCCCAAAAAAAGGGTCACTGAGGCAGTGCCCCGAACTGTTGACGGTTAAAAAAAGTGAGTATATGTAATTAAGAGGACATAAAAAATGAATAAAAAAGGTACTCCGTTTGGGAATAATGTTTGCGTTTAACAATATCAGACTTTGTAGTTAGAGTATCTCCAACAGCTTCTCCAAAAATTTCTCCAAAATGGAGAAGCAAAGTCCACATTCTCCAAATTATTTTTGCTATAACTCCAACAACTCTCCCATTTTAGAGAATCATGCATTTATTACAACAATAAAATATTATATATTTTTATTAATAATTAATAAATTATTTGAAGTGATGAGAGAGATGTGAGAGAAAATATGTTTAAACCAATAACAAATAGCCAAAAGAGATGAGAGATGAGAGATGTTTGAAAAAAGTTAATTTGGGGAGGCTCTCCAAAATTTGGAGAATGCTCCAAATTTGGGGAAGACTCCCCATTTTTTCCCCATTTTCCTCATTTTGGAGAATGAGATGAGGAAGTTGTTTGACAAAAAAAAGCCTCAAAATTCTTCAAAAATGAGTATTCCAATAAAATGGAGAAGCTGTTGGAGATTCTCTTAATTCTTATTATGTCATTTGCCTCCTAAAAGTTGGTTGTAAATAATATTGTATACTAATTATAGATGACTCATAAATTATGATAAAAAAGACAGTTAATTAAACCACTAACAAATGAAAAATAACACTCAAACCCCTGTTTCATGCTAGTATTTGATTAGGCTGTTCAAGTCTATTTTTTCATAATTGTAGCGAGCAAAAACATGAACTTTTATAATTAATTTCAGTAAATAAAAATTTTCAAACTTCAATAAAATTTTCAAACGGTATTAGAAAATCTCCAACAGTCTCCCTATTTTCTTGATATGCTAACTTTTGGAGAATTTTGATTATTTTTTTGTCCAACAGTTTCCTCATCTCACTCTTCAAAAATGGAGAATGAGAGGAAAAAATGAGAAGTATTCTCCAAATTTAGGAGAACCTCCCCAAATCTACTTTTTTTAAACCTCTCACATTTTTTTGGCTACATGTGATTGGTTTAAATATCTATCATCTCTCCTCTCTCTTCTCTCTCTGATGTGGTTGTCAGATTATTCTGATACCAATCGATGTGAATCCGCGAGGGTATCCTGGAACACGAAGAGTAGATCTTACCAAAAAAGGAGCAACACGGGCTATATATGATTGATGAGGCAAAAATGTCAACAAGTTAACAAATCTGGAATGCACTAAAACAAAACGATGCATAAGATTGTGAAATAAACTGATACGGCCGCCAACTCCTCTTGGATCCTTGCCCAGGTAAAGATGGTGTTATATCTTTAGCGACTCCTCCTTCTTGATACCAAAAAACTATCCAAGACAAAGAAAGTCTTTGTTGGCAAAATTGTGGGGGAATGATGATGGATCCAACACCTCCTTCCAATGAGAATACAATATTAGTCTTAGTAGACTTGTCAAGAAAAACCTAACAAGAATTGAGTGGGAAAAGGTAGATAGGTTGAAAAGAGAATCACTCTCAATTTTAAGAAAAAAGTGTAATATATTTTGATGATTGAATTATATCTTGCAAATTCGACCTAGACCTCATTTTATCGGACAAGAAAGCTAGAAATCTAAATCAATTTACAAGTCTCTTCATCTCCACTCTTAATGATGGAAATTAAAAGCACATGTAAATATAAGAATTTAAAACAATTATTGCTAAACTTATTATAGGTCAGCTAAGGATAGAACTAGCCAAAATATCTCTAGAAACTGAAATAAAATGATGAAAATTCGAGCTGGAAGATGATGGATGAGTTTTTGCAAAATAAATGAGGAATAAGTGATCCTCATTTAATGTTTAGATGGAGAGACTTCAAGCTTGTAACTCCTCATTCACCAATGATTTCTGAATGATTGTGGATGATTTTTGAGTCCTTAAGACTGTTGAAGTTCGTCATTGATGAAGAGTAAATGCTTGGAAACCCTTGAAGTGCATTGAATGTGTCAGCTGGAAACTCAACAGGTTGAGTATTTCGTGGACTGTGGCTTTCATTGTCTTTGGGCATGACCAACTGGATCTGGGCTTTTGAATCTTGAACCATAGCATTGAGATGGACTTTAGTCCAAGAACTGATGGTGTGGGCCCGATCATAGGTCGCAAAAATGTACTTGGGCAAAATTGTCATTCAGTTGAGTCCAAACCGAAATGTTAAAAATTATTTAAAAAATTTGAGATTTTGGTTGACTTAAATTGAGGAGTGCTTACATGTCCTTAATCTCTGATAATGTCTTCACTTTTCTTCTCACACTTTGCATAAGTGTACATCAACAGGTTGAGCATGTCATTTGCCTTTTTTGTTTGATTTCTTGTAATTGATCCTCTAAGACTAATGAGTGGATCTTGATATTTGATTTTAGGCTTCTCCATATCATTTGGTTCATTGAAGGTAGAAGTATCATAAAAATCAAGGACATCTTCTTTTGACATGTGAGCTTTTGGATCCTCAACGTCACACATGGCTGCATGTAAGTTACTTGGTGAATATTTTATTATTGTAATAAATGCATAGTTTTTCAAAATATAGAAGCTGTTGGAGTTGAAACATGGAGAATTGTTTTTGGAGAATATGACTTTTGCTTCTCCAATTTGGAGAAACTTTTGGGGAAGCTATTGGAGATGCTCTTACACACCGCATCAACATACATTAAAACCTCACCACATTTTTCAAAAAATGTTAATTAGAGCCAACAAAATTAACGATTTTAATCATATAAGAGAACTCTGGTGAGGTGAATTTTTGGAACGGTTTAGTGATAGTCTCGTTCTTAAGCGGGCCGAGCTCTCAGATGCTTTGAGGAGTGATCTATTGTGGAAGGTGTACTCTGCAAGAGAGAAACAGAGAACCCATGAGCAGAAAGAGGAGTGAGGTGTGTAAATAGGGTGTACCTTTCCCAAGTCTCCTTTTTATAGGAGTCGGATGAGGGCAGTTGCCTCCAGTGCGTCGTGATCGTGGGCACGTTTATGGGAGGTGAGAGACGCTCCCTCAGATTGTGAGAGCAGTTATGGAAAATGGAGGATTCCTTGAAATCATGGCTGATCTGTCAGGATTGATGAGTGCAAATAATATTATATATTGTGCCCTTAAATATATGGTATAATGATACAATTTGCTATGTTCTTATTATTTTACGCAAAAAATTTTGTAGGAATATGTTCGGGAGATATTCGAGTAAGAATGATAAAAAGGGACTTAATTGGCGGCAATAAGAAAGAGCTAGAGATCCAGGTAGCACAAGGACAGGAGTTGGGGCTGAATTGAAAAAAGGAATAAAGTTGTATGGCTCTAAAGTGGTTGAACCGAACTTGAAATGATGGCGGGGAAAGCCTAGTTCGATTCGGACTTGTGGTTTTATGCGAGTTGGCTTTAAAAAGCCAACTCTACGCCTTGGATTGGACGCACATACGGAGGAGAAGGTTCGCACAACACAAGCAGCCGCGAGGAGCGAGGCCGCCGACATGGAGTTTCTTTGTTCATCTCTTTTATTTTAATTACTCTACTAATTTAATTTATCTTTTAGAATTTATAAAGAAACTTGAACGTAGAGTTTGATTATTTAGTTTTATAAATTATTATTCCATGATTTCTATTTAATTATTCGGATAGTTCATTTTTGACCATAGAATATTTGTGGTATACTCTTACTCGATAGATAAGAGTATTACTAGATCACATGGTAATTATACTAGATTTTGTCATAGAGCGATGACTTGCCACGAGTCTATGAAGGAGATGGATCACTTGAAAAATTAAAGTGGAGCGGTGGCTGTGCTTTAATTACCTGGGTGGAACGCTTGATAGAGGACATCTAAAATTGATACATCGACTTACAAGTTGAGAATAATAATTGTAGGTAATTCTAAATTGACAAACCTGAAGTTTAAGTGGATCAGTAGTCTTAGGAGATAGCTTTAGTATTTAATTTCTTAATCACTTCCAATTATGTTTAGTTAATTAATTCTCTCCAAAATCAATCAACTCATCTTCTTTAGTTAGTAATTCATCACATTTAGCTAGAATCACAAGTCCTTGTGGATTCGACCCGGTACTCACCGGATTTACCACTTGTCTAACTACCGTACACTTGCGGTGTCCCGACCAAGTTTTTGGCGCCGTTGTCGGGGAACTTGTTTCTTTTCTTGCTATTTGTGTTTGAGTTACATTGTATATACTAATTTTTGTCACTTGTTTTTTTCATAAAAAAAGAAAGAAAATGGAAGACCATGTAGAAGATGAGATCCAACGATTGTTGAAGCAAATGGATTTCATAATTAAGTATTGGGTCAAAGATTATCAAGTGTCAAATAATAGTTTCATTGGACGTGGGAAAATCGGTCCGATAGAGGAGTTGTTCAAAAAAACCTTTACTCAATTGAAAGAATTGTTTGACAAATGTACCTTGATTGAGTTAAGTGAGAGACTCAAGCAAAATTGGAGAAGAATAACTGCAGAGTTTCAAGAAATATATGACCGAATCGAAAAATTTGAGAGGTTGAATAACCTTGATAAATGTGACATAATGGATTTCGAGAAAGAGGTGACATGCAATGAAAATGAATCAGGAGCCATGGAAGAACAAGCGTCGAAACCCTCAAATGAACTTTTGAGAGAATGTAATTTATTTCCCCAATCTCATTGTTTGATAAAATTTGAGGGCATGATGAGTAGAGATGAGGCTAACCCTCATCATCAAAATTTATTTCCCTTCAAGCCCGAGAAACTTGAGGAGTCCGTGTTGTGCTGGGAGGGGTAGAGTAGCGGGCATCTGGAAGACAAGGAGGTGTCCCCTCCGTTTGAGGGATCGATGGACGTGCAATGTCCGTGGTGAGGTCGTGGAGGCTCGCGAGGCAGCACTAAAGGAGTCGTGCGGTAAGTAACTATTATGTTGGTGGTGGTTTAGAGCTAATTATCATTGTAATGATTTGTCGTTTTGTGTGTACAGATAAGGCTCCATGCACTGACATGGAGAGGAAAAAGGCCCACATTTGCGCTGCTATTGCTATTGCGGCCTACTTGACCTTCTTTGAGGGGAAGGGGCTTGCCCAAGTTGCGAAGAACTTGGGGGAGTTCGGCCCCCCATGCGGCAATGTTTCAAGTAGCAGCAGGCCTCCTAAGGGCGAGGTGTCATTGATAAGGAAGAGGAAGGCAACCCCGGTGGAGTGTGCTTCCAAGGTTGCGAAGGTGGTCGCAGGGGAAGGAAGGGATGGCCCCTGCCGAGGCAGGAGATCACGTGTTCTTGCTGACCAGTGAGGCCTCCTTGTTGGAAGGAGACGATGTTACGCTGATGTCCTGTATAGAGGGGTTGCTGACCCCCTATGACAGGGACTTGCTAAAGAAGAGCCTGAAATCTCCAATCCAGAATATGGTGGAGGGTACCACGCTAAATCTCCAATTCAGGTTGGTCTTGAAGACCACATTGGCGTTTACCTGTGTCGGTGTAGACCTTATCGACGTCTCATCCCCCAATGTGTGCTATGATGAGGAAGGGGTCAGAGTGAGGCACAATGACTCTGGTGTCGTCGGGGCGTGTGAGAAGCTTGCTACGGGCATGGTCAATCTAGTAGATTTCCCTCATGTCGCGCCGCCGCGCCACTGCGCACCATCACACTAGGTGATCTCATGAATGTGTCCCATAGGAGGTGGGATATCATCTCTCATAGGAGCTTGGGGAGGTCACCTGTCGCACCTGTCACTGCGGCGATCCCTATCGTAGCACTTGCGACCTTTGTCAGGTTTCTGGCGAGGGGAGCGCCCGCGAGCGAGGAACTCGGTGAGCTTCCTTATTGCAGCCATGTCTGCAAGCAGGTGTCGTAGTTTGAGAGAATCCTTTGTGTCGTGGCCCTTGTCACGATGGTAGTTTCAGTGGTGCTTCGAGTCCCTAGTGACACCTTTGCCCATTGGGCAAGGCCAGCGGAGGACCTTGTAACGCTTCTCCAGGATGTGGAGGATGTTGGTGCGAGAATCCAAGAGTGGAGGGATCGTGGGGTAGGACCTGCCCCCAGAACCCTGAGAGGTGGAGCCGGTTTGCTTGGAAGAGGACCCCTGCTTATCCGGGGGATGTTTTTTATTTGCATTTGTTGAGTCCTGTCCACGAGAACCCTGACCCTTGGCTTCATGAAGAGACCCCCGCTGCTGGGGGCTGAGACATCTCCTCCGCGTGCATGAATCTGGTCGCACGGGTGAGAAATTGCTCCATGGTGGCAGGGGGGTTGGTGTTGACTTCAATGAAGAAGCAAGAGTTCCAATGGAGGCTATGCATGGCCGCTAGAAGCTTTGTCTCCTCGCTGAGGTTGGGGATGAGGACAACCTCCACCTGGAAGCGCTGCACAAAGTCGCGAATAAGCTCGTCCTTGCGTTGGCGGACCTTCAACAAGTGCCCTGCTGTCTTGGGGGCTGGCTTGGAGCCCACGTAATGAGTGGAAAAGGCTAGGGAGAGCTCTTCGAACGAGTTGAATTGCTTCCCACGTAGATTGCCAAACCAGATAGCGGTGGCGCCTGTCAAAGTGGAGCTGAAGACGCGACACATGATGATGTCGTATGCCCTAGCGAGGGCCATAGCAAAGATGTAGCGTTGGATATGGACGTCAGGGTAAGTGAGCCTATCGTAGGAGTCCAGCTTGGGCTAGCGAAACTGGTCAGAGAGTGGAGCCATCAAGATCCTTGTAGTGAAGGGCTAGGTCCACAAGTGGTTGATGTTGTGATGCCTGGAGTTGGGTCCACCCGCCTGGACTTCACACTCGCACTTCTCCATTTGGGCGACCCTTTTTGTCAGGTCGTCTAACATAGGGGCGTAAGTAGTGTCGGTAGACTGCACGTTCTAAGGGGTAGAGTGAGAAGGGGTAGAGTGAGAATATACCGTTTGATGTTGAGGAGCCCGAGGATTAGCTGCCAGTGGTTGGGCTGGGATGGAGACAACGTCAGCCACCTGGCGGACTCCACTTAGTTGCTCCGCAAGGGAGTCCCGGATGTTCTGGGCCACTACGTCGGTGATGGCTGTGAGGAGAGCGGGGTCCAGAGACTGGATGGTGAGGGGAGCACCTGTTCCCTGTCCTATCGTGGGATTGGGAGCCAGGGGCTCATTAACAGGAGGGAGGTTTTGGTGGTTGCTCTGGTCGATATCGTTGGTGGAGTGGACCGATACCTCGTTTTCTTAGGGAGGTGGGAGCGGTTGTTTCTAGCAATCCGGCTTTAGTCATCACATCGAGTATTTCTGGTTATGGCCATGAGTGCAGCTGGAGAGGATATCGTAGGAGAGAATAAGTTTCCCATAGACGACGCCGATCTGATAGTTTCGTTCCTAAACGGGCCGAGCTCTCAGATGATTTGAGGAGTGATTTGTTGTGGAAGGCATAATCTGCAAGAGAGATACGGATAACTGAGGAGCAGAAAGAGGAGTGGAGGTGTGTAGATAGGGTGTACCTTTTCCAAGTTTCATTTTTATAGGAATCGGATGAGGGCGGTTGCCTCCAGTGCGCCGTGATCATGGGTCATGATCGTGGGCACATTTATGGAAGGTAGGAGACGCTCTCTGAGATTGTGAGAGTGGTTATGGAAAACGGAAGACGTTCCTTGAAATCATGACTGATCTGGCTACCAAACAATATAAAATATTGAATGATAAATGTGGTACATTTTAAATTACAAGATGATGATAATACGTATAGGCTCTCTTTGGTAATAAGAATTGTGAACAAAATGTTCACAATCTTTTCATCATTCAACTTCAAATTATCTTCTTAACCAACTTTTTTTCTTGTAAACATCACATTTACAGTTTGAAAACACAGTTTCAACTTTCACAAACTTTCCTTCATCCACAAAATCGAACAGACTCTTAAGCAGAAACTACCGTACCGTGTATATTTCTGAAAAATAACTCGAGTTTAGGGGGCTTTTTGCAATTGTTGAACAAAAGCTAGCTGCCTGTAAAGAAAAGGGTTAAGGGGAAATTTAGCGGTTAGGGTTTTAGTCTTTTACCAGTTTCACTTCATCTCCTCGATAGAATATTTGTCTTCCTGAGTCTGTGTCTGTCTGTCGGTCCGCTGTCTTGTTCTCTCATCACTCACTTCACTTCCGCAAGGACCCAAATTTCTGATCGCGCGAAGCCGTAAGAGCTTTTCGAATTTGTGCTCTTGTTGATTCTTCCGCTTCCGGCTTCGACCTCAGACCATCTCTCTTCCCTAACATTTTGCAGGATCGAAGTTCGAAAATGTTGAGTTCCTCCTCCTAGTCTGTGTTAGGTAAAAATCTCTCTTTTCGTTTCCGTTTGGATGCTGTCCGTTTTTTGCTTATCGGCTCGTCTCGTCTGTATCTGCTACTGCATTTGTTTTACTCAAATTTGCAGGTAGAAAGAGTGTCATGGGCATGATTGTTTGTTTGTTTGTTTGATACTACTTGGCTGCGTTGGAACATTAGACTCTTTATTCTGTCACTGAAGTTTTTGTTTTTGTTTATGTCCAGATTCAGTGCAAGTTGTGATCTGTATCAAATGCTGGTTTGTGAAGCTAAGGTATGAAAAATGGAGTCACTTTTGTACTGAAGGGCAATATGAACTATACTAGCTGGCTTCCATTTATCTTTTGTTTTGTCTGTCTTTAGAATGTTCAGCATGTTTTGGTCTGATTTCATGGATGTGATAAGGGAAATTCCTCTGCCTTACGAAATTGTATGGCCAATGAAGCTACCTTTGTGTGACAGTGATACTAATGGGGTTATTGTTTTGGTTGTGTTTAGTCCACCTATTTTTAGCTCAATACATTTTAGCATTGCATGAGGAGATTGGGAATTTATGAAATTTATTTCTTCTGGCTCCTTTTCGTCATGAACCTGTGACATAAGCTTATAAGGCTTTACTGATGTTCTGGCCTTTGCTTTTTGGTCTCTGCTTCTTCTGCTTCTCTGTCGGTCTGTAGGATTTCACAGCAGCTCTGGGGAAGCCTGATCCAGTACCTTCTCATGGTTTGCAGTCAGGTAGGCTTTGCACCGGACAGTAAAACTTCTTGTGTTTTTCCTTTCTTTTTTTTGTAAATGAGTGAATGTAGAATTTGTTTTGGTGAGAATAACATTTTCTTACATGAGAACTTAGGAATCACAATCAACTTCGTTTCTGTCATTGCATAGATCTGGACCGACCATTGGAAAATAAAAGTATAAGAGAGTAGGTCTGGACCATGAAACACGACAAGGAAAATTAACATCCATGCATCTTGTGGTCATGCATTATGCTACCATGTCTTCTTAAATTACTCGTATCTCAACCGTAAAATTAAGCTGCAGATTGTTTTAGAGAATTTTTTGAATGAGTTACAATTTATAGGGTTAATAGCTTATTCTTTTGGGAAAATCTTGGGGAAAAAGTTCAAAATTTTGTAAATTGGTGTGAAGTTTGTGAGAGGAAAAGATTTGCGGAGAAGATTGATTTGACAGATTTTCATGGATTGTTTTCAGGAGAACACAACCTAAAAAACAATTTTGGTAACTCTTGCTATTTGGAAAGATTATTGGCCTCTGTTAGTCTCATTGCACACGCAGAAAGAAGCAATACTACCATTACTCTTTTGTATAGTAGTTAGCTATATGTTCACGTTGTTTAAGGGGTTGCATCATTTATCTTTGCTGTTGAGGTAGGGCGGCTCACTTGAATTTCTTAACCGTCTGTGTGCTTATTCACTTTTGACCAACAGCTAAATAAATGCTGTGAATTTTTGGCCGCCACCTGTTTTAAGTAGCAACACTTTTTTGTATTTTCTAATTTGTGTTTCTTTACAGGATCTTCTGCAGCAGATACAAGCCAAAATGATATCTCTAAAAGAGGGAAGTGTTGGTTTGAATTGAAACGCTCGGGGATGTTACTGTGGACTGATTTTCAACTTGAATCCTATGATCAGCAAGGAGAGAGCAGTCCTAGGTTTTCTTCCACTGTCATAAAGGAAGAAAATTTAGATATAGATGATGTCAAAGTTGAATTTGATTTCAGGGAATCACACAAGAGAAAATGCGGAGGTGAGCAGTTTGGCGAGCCAAAAGCTGCGAGAAAAAATGTTATTGGTTGTAAAAACAAGTCAATGAAGCAAAACAATATGAGATGGTCTCTGAACAGGTAAAAACAAAACTACCTTTATTTTATCTTTTGAATAATTTATGTTCAGCTGAGATTTAACATTTTTGCCTCTTCAAGGTATGAAGTGGCTGAGAAGAGGCTCTTTGAAATTTTGAAGAATGAAGGAGCCAATTTTGGGAAACCAATTTCCAGGCCTGATTTGAGAAAGATAGCTCGTAAGTGTATCGGTGATACTGGACTTTTAGACCACCTACTGAAGGACATTGATGGCAAGGTGGCACCCGGTGGCTCTGAGCGGTTTCGTCGATGCTATGACACCAGTGGAGCTATGCAGTATTGGCTTGAAGCTGCTGACTTGGATCATGAACAGAAAGATGCCTCAATTGCTATATTGTGCAATGGGTCTTTCACGGATTCTGCATCTGCTGGAGAACTGAAGTTGCTAAAAGAGGAAGTGGCCAGCATAAAAAGGTCGTTCCTGGATTCTGCATCTGCCAGAGAACTGAGGTTGCTAAGAGAAGAAGTGGCTGACATAAAGAGGTAATAGGATAGAATACCAACTCATGATAGATTATGGAGATAAGTAATTGTCACATACTTTGATTGCTGTTTGGTGTTCCTGGGTAACAGGAACTTGCAACACACATCAGCTAAGCACCAAGAACCAGGTCAAGCTAATTCTACTGAGGTGAACACTGGGAAATGATTTTAATTTAAACAGTTGCCATTATGCAGGTGCAATTTTGACCCTCTTATCATCGCTGATATTTTCTTTTTTATAATGATCCGATTTTAGGGGTTAAACAATGAAGTTTTAAAATGGAAGGCAAAGACGGAGCGAAGTTTGAACGAAATTTCAAGTTCCTTAAGTGGTATGCAGGTATGGAATAAAAGCCCTCTTTTACTGAATTATAGAGTTTTGTTTGTAGCTTTGGTTTCTTTAGAACTGTCTCTGCTTGATATTCCATCCTACAATCTGTTTGTGAAGTTAGTGAACCATAATCATTAGCTTCTGGCATTAACGGCCAGTTGGAGATCACTAATGAAGATGCGGTCTGTTTTTCTTTGTTCAGGAAACGTGCAAGGAAATGCTGACTTGGAAGGTGAAAGTGGAGCAACAGCTTATTGAAATTTCAGGTTCGTTGTGCAGCTTGCAAGGATCAAAACAAGGCATTTCTTCCAGTCCAGCTTCTGAGAGATGGGAAGATTGGTTGGAGGGCACCAACCTACAGAATATGCAAGGGGAGGAATTTGCCCCTTGGCTGGGGAAGACGAATCATGTCCAGTTTGGGCAGGTGTCTCTTGCTCAGGATCCATGCTTTGCCACTCCAGCATGGACAAAGCCTTGTGATACCGCATCACCTGGATCTCTTTATGCTTTACAAGTTGAGGGTGTTAGACCGAATACTATTAACATGGACAGGTAGTAAAACCATGGTAGATCCATTTTCGATAACTTGTGTTGCATGGAAATTTTTAGTTCTTCTCTTTGATGTTGTATCTGTAGGTGTATCCAAGAAGTAGTACCAAGAAGCCATTGGGATGATCAAACTATTGTGACGCCAGATTCTTCAGTGACGGCCAATTCAAATTTGGACCTTGATGGTGCCCCCTTTCAGTTTCAGGTGACTCATAAATAGAACTGCATCATGGAATGCTATGCACATTCTTAAGAACCACAGTCTGATCATACTTTCTTCTTTTTTGCCATTGACAGGAGTTGTACAAGGACTACATGAACTGGAAAGTGAAAGTGGAGCGGCAACTAACTGAAATCTCAGGCGCTCTTGCTGCTATGCAGGCGTCACGTTCAAGGAACTAATCATCGTATTTCGATTTATCTGATTTCAGAGGATGGATTTGGAATGTGCAGAGATATTTAGCTAGGGTTCGCCTTTTCTTCTTCTTCTGCTCCCCCCAATCAAATCAGTAGTAGGTTCAGATTTTGTACAGGGAAACCCAAACCGGAGGTGAAAGGCGCTGAAATTGTCACAAATGTAGAAAAGATGCATAGTGACTTAGTGAGCAGTGAAGTAGGGAGTTGTTATTTTCAATTGCAGGAACATAACAGAGATGAATGTTTTACTTTGTTGAGTTAGTATACAATATGCAAATAGATTGACCGAATGAGAAATATCGGAATACCAAGTTATTGGTGAACAGTTCTTGTTTGGTCGGGAAGCTGATTGGCTCTGGGTTTTATAGTGTTATGTGATTTTGATTTTATATATGGATGGTGAGCAAGCAAGCACGACCAGGCTTACTCCTCAATGCCGCGTCTGTGTGGGGATGAGGCAATTTCAGTCCTCCGACTTGGTTCATTTCAACGCATTAGTCCTACAAGTTAGAGAAATCACAAGTCAGTCATTCCTATCGTTAGTGGTTGTTGTAACTCAAGTTGGTCTTAGAAGCACGAGAATGGATGGACTTATGGTGTGCCTAACTAACATCTCACATTTAACTAACCACAACTACAAAATTACTCTAAAATCATAGTATATCATACAGTATATTGCATTCTTCTCACTGTTGCTGTCGTTAAATATCGCGAATCTGGTGTCATAATACTAACCAAGTCCAAGATCAAAGTATTAGATTGAGGGTTTACCTTTAGAAGAAAGTTTGGAGGATAATTAACTCCAGGGCAATAAGTTGAGTGGGCAGTTTACCCCTTTTCCTTTTAAAAACTTGTTGACAAGGTTTACTCCTCCAAATACATTGAAGATTGTTTTAAGAAACATATAGTAATTCGTTAGTTCTTTACATATACTACTTAGAAGTTAGAATAGTAGATTTTGTCAGTGATGAACTTACTTCCGCGCTTACAATGGGGCTTAATTGTCCTATTTTATCAAGCTGGAGGACTTTAGAGTGTATTTGTGCCATTTTGCCCTACTGTACTGCACTCGCTTATAGGAAACTTTTTTTGTTTCCCTCGCCTTAAACCCTAGGAAGGATGGGTTTTGGCCTGACAAACAGAGTATCTCATTCTCAATTCACAAGTTATCATTGAGGAATCTCTAAGGTAGACTCCCAGTTTTCCTCTTTTTAGAACTTCATTTCGTAGCTTTTTTTTTTTGTTATATCTCATTGTTCTATTTATACACTCTCTCTGGCTCGAAGCTGTTCTTTCATTGCGTCTGAATCTCACTGGTAGGTTTGCGATGTCGATCTGTCACCTGTTAAGTCTCGATTCTGTCGGAAACTGGAGTTCAGGAGTAGGGCTATTTGTTTTTATTTTCCTTTTGGTTCTTTTATTCAAGTAGTAAAATTTCATCAGACTTCTCGTAGACTCAATTCTTGCGAAGCTCATCTGAAATGTTAGCAGAAGATCCATATTCTTTTCAAACTGTAATCTCCAATGTCTTTTAAAACATCATCAGTTCTGCAGGTCTTTTTCTTCTTCTCTATAAGCCTTTTATCTGCGGGTTCTATTTCATGCGTATTCACTAGAAAGGGTTTTGGTTGGTTGATGCGGGTAATACTCTCGGACAGTTACAAACCATTGGTAATGACAAGTTGAATCGTGTAGAATTCAATTCTTGCTGTATGTGTACCTGTCAACAGGAAAGAGGACTGAAACATGATAAGTATTTTCTTGTGGAAAGAAGTTGGTGGGGGTATGCCTAGCTTGATAGATGTTTAAGTAGAAGAATATTGACAATGGAACATTTAGGTGCTGTTTACTTCAGAAGATTTTTCTATCTTTCTTTTTCCATTTTCTTTCCATATGAGCTTGGCCGCATAGCTTACTTGCTAGAGTTGGGAAACCTTACGTTCTAAAAACAAAAAAACTCTGGAGAACTCATTTATCAGTATGGAATTTCTTTGATTTTTCCACTTCAGTATACATATTTCTTGAAGTTCAGATAATAAGTTTTTCCACGCCTCTCTATACAAAACTATAACCTTTAATAAATGGAGATTTGGAAAAGAAAAGTGGAAAAAATTTCTATACTAGTAGTAAATAGCCCCTTAATTTTTTAAGTTCTGGTGGCCTGCAACCATTAGTTTATATCTTTATTGATTGCCCATTAGTTTTGTATCTTTTACATATGGCAATCATCCAGTATGTTGGGTTCCCTTTAGCCACTTGGTATAAAAAAGGAGCGAAGTCATTGGCTGTCTTTTCGCAAGAAAAACATATCATTCATGTTGTTTGTTAGCTCTATTCCTTTTACCCTGATCTCTCTACTAAGACCCTCTTTCTTAAGCTTTTATTAAACCTATGCTATGACCAGAGTTGTCTTTGTTTTCCCCCTCAGCACCAATTTCTTGTGTCTCCAGTTTATCTGATCAGAAATGTCTATGTTCTTCCTCCTTAGGTAAACTCAATGGCTTTCTTAAGTAAAGTAGGAGCTCTACTTAGGCAGTCTGCAGGTAAGAAAATTAGCAGGTCTGTAGCTGTTGCAACGCCGTCCTTCTTTCAAGCAGTACGATGCATGTCTACTGCAAACTCGAGAGTATTTGTTGGAGGTATGCTTGTTCTTATCTTTGATTCACACTTAAACTTTCTATACCATTTTCTTTTTTATAAGGCTTCTCATGTCTTAAATGCAGGTATATCATACCAGACGGATGAACAGAGTTTGCGAGAAGCATTTAGCAAATATGGTGAAGTTGTTCAAGGTGTGATATTATGGGCCAGGCCCACTAGCCTAGATTTATAGATTTCAGGATTTGAAGAGGGTTTAATTTTAAGTTGTAGAAACTGCTGCGGTGATGCTTAAATATTCCGATTGTCGTTAAAGTTATACACAGAAAAAAAGAAGAAAGTAAATAAGAATGAAAGAAAGAAAGAAAACTGTTTTGCATGTTGATATAAGCATTTTTTCTTTATTTTTTTTATTACATTCATTTGGTCTGAATCCAAATCCAAATGCATGTATGTTAGTCCTCATGGTTGTAGTTGTGAAATATCTGGGTTCCATACTTTCAGTTTATAGATCCCCTCAATCGATAAAGATATGGTATTTGAATATTTTAGTTTCCAGATCAAGCAAAGCTGTGATTTTCTGTTGGCTTTTATTGTTAATGCAATGACGCATTCACAATGTGTATTATAGCAAGAATAATTGTAGATCGAGAAACTGGAAATTCCAAAGGATTTGGGTTTGTTACCTACAACAGTACCGAGGAGGCTTCTAGTTCAATCCAGGCGCTGGATGATACGGTAATTATTTCTATGTGAGAAACCTTTTAACTTGATGCTTGTAAATAAAAAATTACCAATAATGAAAGAGACTGCTAAAGTTTCTACTATGTTCTACTAAACTTGTGAATATGTTTAATTTTAGACTAGCTTGAGCTCTTTAGTACTACGGTTTTCTTTATTGCTAAGTGGAGAAGTTATGATCTGTCAAGTTCTAGTGAAGCAGATCGATTTCTTATGCCTGAAGCTTGAAAAAGAAATATAGGGCATGGCCTCATTGTGCTGTGTTGATGTCAGTTATGCATTTAAATCTTTTGCTTCATGTATTAGCTGAACTTTTTTTTGTGTTCTTTTAGAAAGTAATTGAGAGATAGCTGTAGCTAACGAAAAACAGAGTGGATTTTGTGAAAAGGTAGAGAGGGAATTGATGTGGGATAGTTTGAATCTTTTAATCTTTTTTCATACAAGAACACGGCTTGATCTTTACATTTTAAATTCAGTAATGAAGCTTACTAATTTTGTATTTCACGTGGAGATTGACATAGGAAGTTCTCTTTTAAGCCTATCTTATTTCCGTTGAGATAACATCACATTAACTCCAGTTTTGAACTAATTCTGATTCCAAGCTTCACTGTGAAAAGAAATGGTTATTTTATTTAAACTTGCTAACTTAGGTGCACTTCTTCTTCCTCCCTCTAACAGGAGCTGTTCGGCCGTCGTATAAGTGTGAAATATGCAAATGAGAGGCCACGTTTTTCTGATGGTGCAGGCTACAGCAGTGGTTATGGTAGCCCTTCTGGAGGTTATGGAAATTATGGAAGTGGCTTTCAAAATGGTAGCTACGGTGGAAATTTTGGTTCATCTGATGGGAAGGAGGGGGCCAATGTAGGGTATGGAGGTGGAAGTGGCTTTCAAAACAGTAACTACGGTGGAAATTTTAGTTCATCTGGTGTGAATCAGGGAGGCAATGAAGGGTATGGAAGTGACAGTAATTATGAAAGGCAGCAGAATTATGGTAGTGCTGCTGGTTATGAAGGCGGGGATAACTATCAAAGCGGTAGGTATGGTGAAAATCCGGGTTCAGCAGATGGGAATCAGGGTTACGGAAGTAACACTGGGTTTAACAACTCGAATTATGGAAGTGAAGGAAATGATGGTGGTGCAGCTGGTTTCGCATATAGCTCCCAACGTGGTAGTGCAACTGATGTGAATCAAGGTGGCAGTGCAGGATACAGTGGATATAACAAGACTAGCTATGGAAGCCAAGAAAATTTTGTCGGTGCTTCTGGCTATGCTGGGAATGAAAGAGGAGGTTTTGGTAGTGGAAGTTGGAATGCTGGTGTAGGTAGACCTAGTGGAGGAGAGAAGCTTGGTAACAATGGCACATCTCCAGGCACTGGAAACACTTACGGAAGCAGCTCTCAGAATGGTAACTATGGTGGAAATGTTGGTTCATTTGACAGAGATCAAGCAGGTAAAGTAGGATTTGAAAGTAGCAGTGGATATGGAAACTCTCAGTACGGTGGTGGTGCCGGTTTTGCAAGTGCAGACCAAAGTGGTTTGGGTAGTGGAAGTTGGAACAATGCTGCTGCTGATGTGAGCAGGGTTAGAGCTGGTTATGGAGGAAATACTGGTCCTGGTGCCTATCAATCAAATGAGTACAACTTTGCAGCTCAAACTAGAACTGATGGGGCTTACGGTGATGCAGCCGCAGATCAATTTGGGCACGGTGACAGAGATGGGGAAGTGGTTGCGGGTTTTGAAAATGCCCGTGTTGAGGATGATAATGCTGGTGATATAGCTAAAAGTGCTTGAGAGTTGAACATCAGATTCTGTAACTTTCATGCATACTTGATCCTGCCTGCTAATTTGACACTACAGTTTCCATTTTTCAATAGTTTAGAGTATCTTCTACCAGGTCTAGTGACTTGATTCGTGCATCGTGACTACGTGGATTAGGGAAATTTACAATAATTCAACTGAAAAAAAAGAGCCCTGCATTTTCTTTGTTTATACTAATGTTTATGGTACTTAAAATTGAGGCTGTTATGGATCTTAGGATATCCAGGATCTTAACAGGTCTGTTCACAATTTTAAAATCAGAATTCTCATTTTTTTCAAAGTCTCTTGACTGCATGATTACCGAACTTGGTGTCTAGGCTCTTCAATTTCCCATGCTTGCTCTGCAAGGTCTTGCGGTATCTATCTAATCATGTAGCCTTTTTGGAATATACTACTACTTGATGGCTACAGGAACAGTGGATTCCTCCTAGCTAGCTTCACGTAGAGCCCTCCTACTAATGTACTGATTATGGCTTACTAGATTGCAACTGCGAAATTCAGGGTTTGGGGATACTGAATTCTATGATTTCCACCATCTTCCAAGACCCTAAATTTGCAACTCATTACTGATTTTCAAATTCATTCATCGAGTTTCCCGGCCTAATGACATCAATTGGAGCAGTTGTTCATAATCATATCTTATAGTCCCTCTATCGCATTCATGAATGGGACAGAGGGGGAGTAGTATTCGACCAAACACCTCTTTTGAGAACACTTCTAGACTTGGATCATCTCTTGTATTTCTTGTTTAGTACAAGCAGCAAAATATCAATGTTGATGATTCAGACTTGATGATTCAGACATACACCATCTCTCCTTGCATTTTGATGATTCAGACTTTTCAATTGCTGAAAATTTATACAGAAACTATAAAATTAATTTTGATTTCGATCAGAATCTACTAGAGCTAATTGTCGCAAGCATATTTATTAAACCTTGAAGCAGAATATCAATGTTGCCCGAGTAGCCTTTCAAACGCCAAAACTTGTGACTACTGCCCTCTGAAAATATAGGCTCACATCTCACTGCATCAGACTGCCTCTCTGCATTGAGAAGAAATGAGAAAAGAGGATTTTCATAATGAAGTTCAGAAAGAAATAGAAATTAGTGGTATGATTGAACGAAGTTCTGCAAGGACCAACACAGGTATGCAAATCTGTATATTACCACTCAAAAAATGAATATCCACAAAAGATAAAGTCAGCAATACAGAAGCTTTAAAAGAACATATCAATTAACACTTGATGCATGCAACGAGAATGTACAGCACAACTTACTAGCAAACAGAGCTAATGCCACTTCGATTTCAGAGTAATGCTCAAAACTATATCTTCTGTTGATCATATACGCCAGAAAGCCATAAGTATTACAAAATTCTTTAATACTCAGGAATTTACATCAAGGGCATACCTTCTAGGACTGAATCAGATGATCCGAGTGTGTTCACAAGAGTAGAAGCAACATCAAGAGTTTGGGCCACTTCCAGTTTTATCCTTGAAACTAGAGCATCATGCTCAGCAATCGATAACGGGGCACCATTTTTCATGAGAACGGCTCTGGTAGCCTCATCTTGAAGCTTCTTTTTTATTTCTTTCCCAAGGTTTCTCGCCTAAGCAGGCGCAGGAATGCTTCTTAGGCCAACAAGTTTCAAAGAAATACTTTTAAAATTATGGATGAATGAATGTTAATATAAAGTTATTACCTTTTCTTTCCGTTCACGCTTTGCATTCTTTCTTCTTTCAACGAATCTCAGGTTTTGTTCTTCAATCAATTTCCTGAAGTCCCTACATGCAAAAGCTTATCCTATCACAGGTGAATACGAACAAAATACCTCGGATATACATAATCATTGCACACAAAAGAGAATGTTAGGTTGTGGATTCATTGTATACTTACGGTGTGCTAAGAGCTTCATCACAAAGAAAGTTAATAATTCTCAGTTTCTGTGAGGAGTTCAGGTCATGATATCCTTGTACATCTGCATGTGTATCCAACAACAGTTGCTCCAACGGATACTCTGACTCAGAGATGTATTCTCGTAAAATATTAAACCAGGATGTTTCATTAATATTCTGACTCAGGGAAGTGTATCTGCACAAAAAATCTTGTTGAAGTTAGCTGACAACAACTGGCAAGAATTAGAATTTATATACTAAAGCAAAAAATACTTACTCATTCTCGTATTCACTTTGTATTGTTGGATTATTTCTTTTGCAAGAAAACGATTTTGATGATCACAAAAGTTTTAGATGTGTTATGAAAAGTTTTGGAAAACCTGGTGGGCTGTTAAATAATTATGCTTTTTGTTCAGGCAAATGTGTTATGTATTTCGGGCTACGTTTTGCCAGGCCCAAGTTGCTATTTAGTCTAAAAAGCCCATTCGGTAAAAGTGTTTACGAAGAAGAAAAATAGTGCAGTAGTTGTAATTGTTTAGGACTCTTGCTTGTAATACGTTTCAAATTTAAACGTTACCCTCGGTGATTCCATGGAGATTTTCGTGCGCATCCTCTGTCAAGAAGAAGCAGAAATAGGCTGTTGGGGACGCTCCTCTATATTGCTAATTAATCAAGTGCAAGGCTTCATGAATAACATGTTAAGAGATTGATCAATAAAGAAAATCTCTCGGTTTGGAAAGAAATATTCGATCATACTGAAGCTCTCCAAAGACTTGCATATTCCAAGATCAAAGCTTCTACTTCGTTCTAGATTTCCTACTTTATTTTGAGAGAGAGAGAATCTGGTCTAAAAGTTTTTGTGAGTTTTTCGTGAAAAACCTCAAAAGGTTGAGTAGTTTTCTACAAAAGCAGTTTTGTAAGGTTTGTTTTGGTGAGCCTCGGGAAAACCAAACAGGATTTTGTTAGGTTATTAGTGAGCCTTTGGGAAAACTATTTTGGTGAGAGTTAGGTTGTTTTGGTGAGCCTTGGGAAAACCAAAAATAGGTTTTAGTTGAGCCTCGGGAAAAACTTTGTATACTTTAGGTTTGTGTAACCGTTTTAAAGTATAGTGGAAGGAACTCTCAAGTGGTGAGCTTGAGGAGAGGGCGTAGGTCGTAGACCGAACCTCTATAAATTCTTTGTGTCATTCTTTTCGGTATTTTATTTTGGTTTCTCGTTTTACCTCTCTACGATCGTGTTTTTGTAAACAGTTTGAGTGTGCTACTGACATCTTAGTTTTAAGAAAAAGATTTCGTTTTAGAGTCAACCAATTCACCCCCTCTTGGCTGCCTATCCTGGGACAACAATTGGTATCGAGCGAGTGATCTGTGACAAAACCTCACGGTTTCAGATCCAAAGATCAAATGGCATCGATTCCAAGCATGATACTTGAAGGTTACAATCCATCAAGACCTCCACTTTTCGATTCCGCAAACTTCAATTGGTGGAAGACCAGAATGCAAAATCACATTCAGGCACAAGACCACCATCTCTGGAGGATCATCAAGGCAGGACCGCAAATTCCAACCATCACCACTGCTGATGGAAAAATCGAACCCAAGCCTCTTAGAGACTACACTCCAGATGATGACAAAATGTGCACAATGAACGCAAAGGCGGTAAATGTGATTTTATGTGCTTTAACTCCTGATGTTTTTAATATTGTTTCTGCTTGTGACAGTGCGCATGAGATATGGAATAAGCTACTAGTGACCTACGAAGGAACGGATCAAGTTAAAGATACCAAAATGTTCATGTTGGTCAAAGCTTATGAAATGTTTGCAATGGATCCAAAAGAAACAATTTCAGACATGCATAGAAGGTTCAATGAAATTATCACACCACTTCGGCAGTATGGTAAGATCTATACAAATGAAGAATTGGTAAGAAAAATTCTTTGGAGTTTACCTTCAACTTGGAGGAGTACTGTTGAAGCCATTAATGAAGGAGGTAGTATCAAAACCATTAGTGTTGATGAATTATTTGGAAAACTAATGACTTATGAAATGAAGGATAGAGAAGATGAAAGGATGAGCAGAAACAAAAGTCAATTGCCTTGAAGGCAAGTGAATCGAAGAAAGTTCATCAAACGAGGAAGAAGTCGGTGATGAGGCGGCAATGATTGCAAGAAAAATCAAAAATTGCTCAAATATAAAGGCGATATCAACAAATGAAGGAAAAAGCAGGAACAGCCCTTCAAACCTCCAATTTGTTACAAATGTAGCGGAAGAGGTCATATGCAATTTGACTGCCCAGCAAATGAAGGCAGCTCCAAAAAGCAAAAAGAAAAAGAAGGCTCGGACAAGAAAAGATTCTTCAAGAAAAGAAGGCCAGGATTGAAAGGAATGGCAGCATGGAGTGATAGCTGTTCAGACACAGAGGAATCATCCTCAAATGGAGAAGAAGAGGCACACTTGTGTCTGATAGACGATGAAGAAAGCTGCACCTTCCAGAGCTGTCAACCTGTTGACTATGAAATGCGACAGATCAAGTCTTTGAAACATGCCTAATGGCCACCGCTGAATCGGAGGTAATGAGCAATGCTGAATCCTTTAATTCCTCAAATTCCTACACGATGAAAGAGATCTGCTGTTCAATGAAGTATGTCGAGATTATGATACTCTTGTCAAAAGGCTTAAAACCGAGAACATGGCGTTAAAAGATGAGGTAGCAAAATTGAGAACTAAGAATGAAAAGTTGGAGAAAACTCTGGCAGGTTTTATTAATGGTGAAAAGAACTTAGACAATCTTCTAGAGATTCTAAAGTCCTACTATGACAAAACCGGATTAGGTTATAGAAATAGAAAACCTTGTCCTCAAAAGAAGCTTGCTAATGTCAATTATATAACTTGTAAAAAATGACATCAAAAAGGTCATAGTAAATTTGAGTGTCTTTTCAGAAATGGATATTTCTGGTATTGTGTTAAGCAAGTATGGATTATTAAACATGTTACTAACGCTTTACGGACCCAAAAGATATGGGTACCAAAAGTCGACGAAATGTTCAAACTGTTTAGGTTTTGAAGAAGCATACATGGTACTTGGATAGTGGCTGTTCAAGGCACATGACTGGAGACAGAGCAAGTTCTTGATTACACACCAAGAAAAGGAGGTACAGTATCATTTGGTGACAACAAAGAAAGGCCGGTACTAGGTATTGGTAAGGTTGGTAAGATTGGATCATCTACTATCAATAATGTATTGCTAGTTGAAGGAGTAAGCACAACCTGTTAAGTATCAGTCAATTGTGTGATAGTGGTTATTATGTCACTTTCAAATCAGACCAGTGCCATGTGATTGACAGAATGTCAAACAACATTAAGTTCATTGGTAAAAGGTGTGGAAATGTCTACACATTTGATTTAGATGACTTATCTTCTTTTAACGTGAAATGTCTTATTGCGTCCAACAAAGATGATAGTTGGCTTTGGCATAAGAGATTGGGACATGCAAGCATGCATACAATTGCAAAACTGTCAAAGAAAGACTTGGTACGAGGACGCCAAAGATCAGGTTTGACAAAGATAAGGAGTGTGAAGCTTGCCTAAAAGGAAAGCAAACAAGAGCTTCCTTTAAAGCTAAACAGGTTGTGACCACGACAAAGATTCTAGAGTTGTTACACATGGATCTATTCGGTCCAATCTCAACAACCAGTCTTGGAGGTAAACAATATTGTTTAGTTATTGTTGATGATTACTCAAGGTATACATGGACTTTCTTCCTTGCTAAGAAAAGTGAAACTCATGAAGTATTTGTCAACTTTGTTAAGAAAGTGCAAAATGAGAAAGGTGATAAAATAGTTGCAATAAGAAGCGACAATGGAGGTGAGTTTGTTAATACAGAAATGGAATCCTTTTGTGCTTCACTTGGTATTACTCACAATTTCTCTTGTGCAAGAACACCCGAACAAAATGGTGTTGTGGAAAGGAAGAATCGCACCATTGGAGAAATGGTAAGGACCATGTTAAATGACCACTCTCTTCCTAAGTATTTTTGGGCGAGAGGCGGCAAGCACTTCATGCTATATACTCAATAGAGTTTTGATTAGGCCCATCCTAAACAAAACTCCATATGAGCTTTGGAAAGGTAAAAAGCCAAATATTTCTCACTTTCATATTTTTGGATGCAAATGTTTTGTGCTAAACTTGGATAAGCAGCATCTTGGTAAGTTTGATTCGAAAAATGATGAGGCTATTTTTCTTGGTTATTCCTCAAAGAGTAAAGCCTTTAGACTTTTCAATAAAAGGACTTTAAAGGTAGAAGAATCAATACATGTTATTTTCGATGAGGCTAACAATGTTCTCAGAGAAGATGATGATACTCTGAAGTCCAACAGACACAAGTCAAGAGCGGTGAAGAAAAGAATCTGACTGGAGGCCAAGCGGATGAGAGTTCAAGCAAAAAGATCATTCTCAACCTGTTGAGAATGTTCCAGAAAGAACAGAAGAACAAAACTCAACCGCTGTACAGCCCTCACAAACATTGCCTCATGAGTGGAAATTCAAGCACAAATCAAGTCATCCTCAAGAGAATATTCTGGGTGATGTGACCCAAGGGGTAATGACACGCTCTTCCTTAAGAAATTTCTGTGCTTTTCAAGCTTTTGTTTCACTAGTCGAACCTAAGACTATTGATGAAGCTTTGCAAGACGAAAACTGGATAAATGCTATGCAGGAAGAACTGAACCAGTTCAAAAGGAATGATGTATGGGACTTGGTTATCAGACCAAAGAATCATTCTATAATTGGTGCCAAATGGGTTTTTAGAAATAAACTTGATGAAAATGGTGTTGTCACAAGGAACAAAGCAAGATTAGTTGCTAAAGGCTACTCACGGGAGGAAGGGATTGATTTTGATGAAACCTTTGCCCTGTAGCTAGACTTGAAGCAATAAGAATGCTTTGTGCCTTTGCTTGCTTTATGAACATTCAACTTTTTCAAATGGATGTAAAGAGTGCTTTTCTAAACGGGTTTATAAAAGAGGAGGTTTATGTAGAACAACCTCCCGGTTTTGAAGATCCTCATTTTCCAGACCATGTTTATAAGTTAAAAAAGGCTCTTTACGGTTTAAAGCAAGCTCCAAGAGCTTGGTATGAAAGATTGAGTACTTTTTTGGATAATCATGGTTTTACAAGGGGAAAAGTTGACAACACCCTATTCATAAAGTCTTCTAAAAATGACATTTTGGTTGTTCAAATTTATGTTGATGATATAATCTTTGGTGCTACTAATCAATCCTTGTGCAAGGAATTCTCTAAGTTAATGCAGGGCGAATTCGAGATGAGCATGATGGGTGAACTTAGCTATTTTCTTGGACTTCAAATCAAGCAATCAAAAGAAGGGATCTTTATAAGTCAAGCCAAGTACATTAAAGATATTCTGAAGAAGTTTGGCTATACATCAGCAAAGCCCAGTTCCATACCAATGAGCGCCACAGTCAAGTTAGATGAAGACTCGAACGGTAAACAGGTTGATCAAAAACTGTTTAGAAGCATGATTGGTTCCTTGCTTTATTTAACTGCAAGTCGGCCTGATATTTTGTTTAGTGTATGCTTGTGTGCTAGATTTCAGTCAAACCCAAAAGAATCTCACTTGCATTGTGTCAAAAGAATTTTTAGATACTTGGTTGACACACCAAATCTTGGGTTGTGGTATTCAAAAGAAACGATTTTTGAACTTTATGGTTTCTCAGATGCTGATTTCTTTGGTAGCAAAGTAGATAGAAAATCTACTAGTGGTTCATGTCGGTTCTAGGAAGTTGTCTAGTTTCATGGTTTTCAAGAAAGCAAAATTCAGTTGCTCTATCAACTGTGAAGCTGAGTACATAGCGGCGGAAGCTGTGTAGCTCAAATTTTGTGGATGGTTCAACAACCGAAGGATTTTGGTTTTAACTTCGGAAAGTTCCCATTAAGTGTGACAACACAAGTGCAATTTGTTTGGCTAAAAATCCAGTTCATCATTCTAGAGCTAAGCACATTGAGATAAGATACCATTTCATTAGAGAACATGTTGCTAATGAGAATGTTTTGCTTGAGTTTGTTGATACTAATAATCAGTCATGGACATATTTACAAAACCACTCTGTGAAGAGATTGACTACATAAGGAGAGAATTGGGCATGAGCAATCCAAGGTAATTACAGTACATGTTCCTAAAACTGTTTAGTGTCTGTCGAATGAAACAAGGACATGTAATATGAAAATTAATTTCGTATATATGTGTTCTAAATTTCTGAAAGTAAATTGGTGCATGAATATTCCCAGAATTTATTTTTAAAACAGTGTTTTTGGACTTGTTTTTTGTATTTTCGGTCAAAGGAAACTTTGAGAAGAGGAGAAGTTTTTTTTGGGATAAATCAGATTTTTTACTAAGGGTAAAAGAGTATTTTTTAAAATATTTTACAGTGTAATAAAACCACTCTAACACACTCTAATTTTCGTCCCTGACACTCCACCTATCTCTCTCCTGAAAGCCGAAAACCTTCAGACTCACTAGACAAGCACGATGGCCTCCTCCTCTCAAAACCCTAGCCCCAACAATCCCAAATTCCAGCAGACCCTTGTCGATTATTCCAGTGATTCAAGCGACGAAGAGGACCGCCATTCACAGTCACTCGAGAAAACTGCAACAATCGAAACCATGGCATGTGCTACCCTCAACTGATGAGTTCCGACGAAGAGTCGGTAAAGATTGTTGGTCAAGACTCTCCCTCGTCCTCCCTTGACAGCTTTGATATGGCAATGACTCTGGCAGACTTCCAGAACAGTGCTAGAAAGAGGAAAGCTCCAAAACCATCTTACCCGATCCAAAGAAAACGGACTAGGGGAGATGGGTTGCGGTCACTTCGCTCAAAATCAACCCCCACGGTTTCAGAGAAACCAAAGAAACAGAAGCCCCCTTCTCCTATTGCGAAGGTCAAGCCAGTAAAAGCAAAATCGACGAAGACCTCTCCTCCTTCAAAGAAAACGAACTCAGACCCTGCAGCACAAAAGATCTCTGTCACAAAGGTACATCCAAAATTTACAAAATTCCTTCGGCATTCATATGTGACTAGGGAAATACTTGAGTCTTTTGGCGTCTCTGAGGTAGCCGAATGGTTGGATGTTTATGGCTTGATGCCTTTTGTCTCAACACATGCTAAGGGTTATACAAATCTAGTGTCTGAATTCTTGTCCAAAATGCATGTGGATTTGGAAGAAATAGCTGTTGAGTCAAAGGTTCAAGGAAAATTGGTAAGAATCACACACATACGTTTTCTGCTCTAGGTGTGCTTGATTCTTGAAGAACCTATTGATGACAGTGAGTCTAAAGAAGAAGCTTTTAAGTATTTCTTTGGGGATGTGGGAGTTCCTTTTCCAACTCTACCATATCAATTTACTTGCATGATGTTTAAGAACTTCAAACACAGAGTATCACCTGGATTCTCACAAAGAATTATCTTCCCAAAGGAAGGTACCCAATCGTAACTTGGGAGATATATGCCTAATGTACAAGATAGTAAGGGGATTGGAAATAGATTTTGGTAAAAGGGTTGTGCAACTGCTAGGACTGGCTGTAGAGGGTAAGCATAAGGAGCACATGCCCTATGCTACACCGCTCGATAATTTTACGAAAGAGAGCAAAGTCCCTGGCACATCTGTTAAGAAAGAGAAGTGGGAAAGCTACACCTATCTCATTCCGGCAACTGTGAAAAAGAGTGGGTTTCAGAAAGGTCAGGATGGCAAGTGGACCAAGATTGAGAGCAAATATGCTGGAGCTTTACAGAGGCTACGGGAGATCAGCAGCAGCATCGTTGCAAGGAAGCAACCAAAGAAGAAAGAGGAAGAACAGGACAGCACTAAAGCTGACCCGAACAGAGGACAGAGTTGTTGAGGATCAAGAGGTTGTGACTGAAAGAGCCATAATTGTCTACAATCCTCTCCGAATCCCTGAGATTCCAGATCTCTGGAGCACTCCACCACAGTCACCAAGCTCCTGCTAAACCAGACCCCTACTGCCCTGTGTCAAGAACTTTTTTCCTGTTTTAATCGATCTCATTATGTTTAAGTTTTTTTTTGTTTAAAACTTCTGGGATGCACGAATATTTTGTTGCCTTCTGACTCTCCTTCCTCTATACTTTATGATGGTTACTGCACTTTTTGATTATGACAAAAAGGGGGAGAAATATGGGAAGGTTAGATTTATATATGGGAAGGTTAGATTGATCAAGGGCTTTTTGCTCAATGTAAAACATAGATGCAATGATTCAAATACATTTATAAACACCTTACTCACCCTTGTTTTGTCTATTGTAATAAAGAGGCTTCGAGTAAGGGATCGAACCCAAGAGAATTGAGCGTTTCTAGACTAGTATGCTAAGTGTGTAACTAAACTAATATGTAATGTAAGGGATGCAATTGAATGATATGGTTGGTGGATGGGAGAAGTGACTAAAGTAAGTTAAATGCAAAGCAACAGTGGAATGCAAGCAATGCCAAATTCTTGTGGACTTTCATATATAGAGATCTCCTAGGGATTGGATGTAGATTGAAGAATGATTATGAGTTCTAACCATGATTTAGAGGTGGATTACAAAAGGTTAACATACTTCCATTTCTAGATAGCATGTCAATCTCAATCAATCAACTAACCTAACCAATTCTCATTGCATTAGCATTAGGAGAGAAGGCATAAAGCTCTTAATCAATTCACCAATCGACTCCTAGAGGTTATTTCTAACACACATCAAGTCAATTGATCAAATCCCTTAGGCATAGTTCATTAAAACCTCTCTCGAGCATTTTTACGAACACCTTGTATGCATATGCTAAAGTTAGCCATTCTCTAACATACTTAAGCATTCAATGATCAAGGAAATGATATCTAAATCCAAACAAGTTATGAAACTCACAAATCTATACTCAATAACAACAATCCCCAAGAAGAAACAAAATCTACCTACTCATACTCATGGTACTACTCAAACAAGCATTCAAGAACACAAGTAGGAAATAGTAGAAAGAGGGAGAGTGGGAAGAAATCACCCTATATAAGATCATCCACAAGAGCCCCAATCAACCTCCCATGTTCTTGGGGTTGAAGGGCTCAAAGCCCTAGTATAAGAGAGGAAGAACAACTCCAAGAATCAATATTGCTCTCAAAATTCGCCTAAATGGTGAGTGTCCTTAAAACTTACCCTAAGAGTCTATATATAGGTAGATATAATGTCTAAAGGGCCCCTAGATATGTTGGACACCTTTAGGGTGTTAATTGAGGGTAAAAAAAGTCCAGAAAAACCGGTGCAAAAGTGTTGTTATCGAGAAACGTCGCGGTGGCCCCGAAACATTTAAGTTGCGGGTGTTGGCGCCACGATGGCGCCACGATGGAGCCACGAGTGTGCACTTTGAGGCCGAGAGCTCCGTGGCGCCAGCTTGGCGCCGCGATGGTGCCGCGAGCTTGTTGCTTTGAGGCGAGAGGTCACGCGGCGCCGGCTTGGCTCCACGATGGTGCCGCGAGCTTGTTGCTTTGAGGCCGAGAGCTCACGCGGCGCCCGGCTTGGCTCCACGATGGTGCCGCGAGCTTGTTACACCAAGAGCTTCCTATTCCAAGCACGAGTTGTTGTCGGTGCATAGCATTTAGGTCTGAGCCTTCATTTCCACCCTCGACGTTCGAGATTCCCCCTTTGCTCTTCCGCAAACTTCATTTCTACTATCCGAATGTACACCTACAAATAAACCAACTTACTAAATAACATGTACAATTATGATCAAATTCGCTCAAATGTATGATGGAAATGATTTGAAACACTTAGAAATGTGATATGTGTATGCTACACATCATAGATTTATATGTATGTTAGAATTGGATATGTTTTTGTTAAATGCGTCTTTGGTGAGTGTTAGTGCGGTGAGTGTTGGTGTGATTACATTCTTTTGCAAATAAGGCTTCTTGTTATTTGTTCTTTTATGAAAAGAGTTGTGTGAAGTTCAGGGGGAGCTTTTCAAACGTTTTCAAATGTCTCAAGGAGAATTTGTTCAGGGAAGTCTTTTCAAAAATCTAAACTTTAGTTTTGTCATCATCAAAAAGGGGGAGATTGTTGGATTATTTCTTTTGCAAGAAAACGATTTTGATGATCACAAAAGTTTTAGATGTGTTATGAAAAGTTTTGGAAAACCTGGTGGGCTGTTAAATAATTATGCTTTTTGTTCAGGCAAATGTGTTATGTATTTCGGGCTACGTTTTGCCAGGCCCAAGTTGCTATTTAGTCTAAAAAGCCCATTCGGTAAAAGTGTTTACGAAGAAGAAAAATAGTGCAGTAGTTGTAATTGTTTAGGACTCTTGCTTGTAATACGTTTCAAATTTAAACGTTACCCTCAGCTGATTCCATGGAGATTTTCGTGCGCATCCTCTGTCAAGAAGAAACAGAAATAGCTGTTGGGACGCTCCTCCCTCTTGCTATTTAATCGAGTGCAAGGCTTCATGAATAAGTACAGAGATTGATCAAGAACGAAAAGCTCTCGGTTTGCAAAGAAATAGTCGATCATACTAAAGCTCTCCAGCACTGCATATTCCAAGATCAAAGCTTCTACTTCGTTCTAGATAGCCTACTTTATTTTGAGAGAGAGAGAATCTGGTCCAAAAAAGTTTTTGTGAGTTTTTTCGTGAAAAACCTCAAAAGGTTGAGTAGTTTTCTACAAAACAGTTTTTGTAAGGTTTGTTTTGGTGAGCCTCGGGAAAACCAAACAGGGATTTTGTTAGGTTATTAGTGAGCCTTTGGGAAAACTATTTTGGTGAGAGTTAGGTTGTTTTGGTGAGCCTTGGGAAAACCAAAAATAGGTTTTAGTTGAGCCTCGGGAAAAACTTTGTATACTTTAGGTTTGTGTAACCGTTTTAAAGTATAGTGGAAGGAACTCTCAAGTGGTGAGCTTGAGGAGAGGGCGTAGGTCGTAGACCGAACCTCTATAAATTCTTTGTGTCATTCTTTTCGGTATTTTATTTTGGTTTCTCGTTTTACCTCTCTACGGTCGTGTTTTTGTAAACAGTTTGAGTGTCTTACAAAGATCTTAGTTTTAAGAAAAAGATTTCGTTTTAGAGTCAACCAATTCACCCCCTCTTGGCTGCCTATATGGGACAACATGTATCATAGAAAGGAGTTGGATATGAATCCGAACAGTGGAGGAGTTGCGTGTCCGAGATTTTTGTTTCCCATCAGCTAGTTCTTTTAGTAACTTTTTTGTGTGTCCTTTCTTAAGATTGAGAACCTAGTGGGAAAAAACAAAAATGCTCAAGGTTGATAAGAATTTTGCATGAAAAAAAGGCTTATAAAAGCTCCAAAATATTTATTGTAAATAAGAATAGAAGCTACCAAAAAAAGGTTATTTACAGTAAACGATTCTGAGAAATGGAAAATCTTCTACAAGAAAGAATGCCGATCTACATGAATCCTAACGATACTTATTTTAAGTAACTCGATGTAGCAGGCCAGTAGCGAATAAACAAGCTGATGGTGGCATAAGATGCAGATTCTGTCATAAGCATCTTATATTTTAAAGAGTTCAAAAGCTAAAATAGAAGAACATTGACATGTGGGAATGTCTATGAACACCAAGACATGAAAGCATTCTACATATAAATGGTAGTATAAATTAGGTCTGATGCCAAACAAAAATCTGAAACTTATGAACATAAAAAAATGGGAAAACGGATCTAGTTAACCATGTAATAAATTTGAAAGCCTAGCTCTAGGCACTAATCCTGAGTATCTACCTAGTTGGTTAAGCTCTAAGGACACAAGGTGGACGTCTTAAGTTCAAGTCCTACCTCCACCATCCCTACAAGCCCTGTATATCAAAATAATAATAATAATAATAAAGAAAAAGAAAGACTGGCTCTAATAACAAGATGAGCAATCAAATTAACATTAAATACCTCTCCAAAAGCTTCACAGAATTCCAGAAATTGCAAGGCATGGTCAACATCCTCAGTAGGGAAGTCAATGGTAGCTACACTGTTTAAAAGGATTCCTTCAGGCAAAAGGGTTTTCACATTAGAGACTGTGCTCTTGGTTTTAAATGTATCTTTCTTCTTGTCATATCCAGATGCCCCGGCTGCATCTTCATTTCCCAATTCAGCCTCGATGCGATTATTCTCAATCGAGTTCGAGCCTATAGAATGTTTTCCATGAAACTTGATTTCAGGATTCATCATCATTGGTTGGCTTCCCTCATCTTCTCTGTGCAAAGTTCCTCCTTCCTCAGATTCCTCATGTGAGATCTGAAATGCTCTATGACCAGTGTCTTGCATGCTTGTATCATTGTAGTCGCCACAAGCACTGCCATTGTTCACATGAGTTCTAGATCTTTTCACTTTCTTTCTGCCTCTGCTCTCTTTGCTTTGTAATTGCATTGAATCACTAGGGCCCTTAGAAGTATTCCTCTTGCTGCCTCTTCTGGCCAAAACTGGTCCAGCCTCCTACAAGAATTCCTTATATTTCAATGTTTGAAGTTTGTAGACATCGGTCTTGGAGGTATTACCCATTATGCAGCAGAAAAGAATACAGCTATATCATGATTTTTACAGTGAGGGAAGACAATGTTAGCCATTCTAAACATCTAAGGATTTTGACCTGTAATTATCATTCCTAAAGTGCAGTAACCTTTTAGTCTAACACTAGCACTCAGGAATATCAAGCACAGAACAGGAAGTCAATCTGACCTCATAGGCATCACTACTTCGATGTAACATGTCTGAAACTGAAGCAAACCCTTTTGCCTTAGCCGTATGAGCAAGAATTCCGGTAGGGAGCTGACCTCTCTTCTTCCTGTAACTTCTCATTTTCAGCCCAATACCAACCACTAAAGCCAAAACTTCAGCTAGAACACATTAAACTTACATGCAGAAACTGCAGTTGCAGATTCCTCGGCATTTGGGGCACAACCAATCAACCAACTCGGTCACTTCCACAGCTTTCTCCCCATATCTGAACTGGCCTTGAATTAAATCAACCTCTAAAGCAAAATACTAACAGAGAGAGAGAGAGAGAGAGAGAGATAGACCTGTTCAAGAGGCATTTATGGCAGAAATAGAAGGTGCATTGTTTGTTCCCAGTTTTCCCCTGGCATTTGGCTGAAAAATCCAGAGTCTTCTGACGACACTAGCGAAACCAAAACACCGGACTCTCAAGTTAAGACTTACATCACAGTCTAATTTCCATGGCAAGTGAAGACAGATCGAGGTCACAACTTACCTGGTGGCAAGTTCTGCCATTCTGGGAGTCGTAGATGCGATTGTGGACGAAGCGAACGCCGGGCGATTTTTGGCGGCGAGCTTTTTGGTGAGTTGAAGCGGGCGAGTTGGTGGTGGGCCTAGTTCGGTCCTTCCGGACAGTTTCCTTCTTCTGCTTCTTGCCGGAAGAAGAGACGGCCATGGCTGACCTGTTTCGAAGTTAGATGCAAACGGAGATCAGACTCAGGAGTGACTGTCCAAATTCTGAGTCTAAGTGAAAGTGCGAAACTGGTCTGGTTTACTGCTTTTTGTACCACCAAGAAAATACTACTACTACTACTTACTATAATAAGTAACATTTTGCTGTACAATTAAAACAAAAACAACACAATATTAATAAATAAATAATAAAATTTCACTTCCGATATTCCACTGGCGAGTTTCAAAAAGTTTCGCTTTTGTTATCTTTTTTGTTTGGGATTTGGCGTGGCGGGAAGGAAGAGAAAAGCTTTTGGGCCTGAAAAGTGGTATAGCCCAATGCACAGTGTGTCTTGAAAACAAACCAAAATTCATGTGTTCCCATTATAAATAACATGGATTTCAAACTTAAAAATTGGGGATGAGTTTTTCACATAATAACTAATGGGTTTAGAGGTGAGTGAGAAAAGTGAGTAATGGGGGCCCAAGTTTGAGGAGCCCGTGAAATTGAAGGGGTCTGGTGTGTGACACCTAGCATTGATAATAGATCAACATACATACTTGATAGGTCAGCATTGATAATAGATCGACATGATAAGTTGTTTAGATCGATATCGTCAGATCTACATGACTACCTTGTGAGATCGACATACATACTTGATTGATCAGCATAAAATGGTGATCAGCATGATGAGTTGTTTAGATCGACATCACTACATTGTTAGATCGATATACATACTTGATTGATTAGCATGATGAGTTGTTTAGATCCACATGACTACCTTGTTAGATCGACATACATAATTGATTGATAAACATAAAATGGTGATCAACATGATGAGTTGTTTAGATCGACATCACTACCTTGTTAGATCGACATACATATTTGATTGATCAGCATAAAATGATGATCAGCGTGATGAGTTGTTTAGATCGATATCACTACCTTGTTAGATCGACATACATACTTGATTGGTCAACATAAAATGGTGATCAGCATGATGAGTTGTTTAGATCGACATACATACTTGATTGGTCCAGAGAAAGGTTTGTGGGGGGGGGGGGGTTTGTGTACAAAGTTAAACTTTGAGGTTAATGTTTGGGGAAATGTAAGTTAATGACTAAAGTAAAAAAAAATTGTAAGGATAAAAGAGTAATTTCATTCGAATCCGTCAAAAGTGACGGTCAACTTGGACGGAAAGGACTTAAATGGAACACCATACCATAGTATAGGATTAAAATAGGACAAATTTTTTAAATATGACCAGAATAAGACATGAATTGTTTTTACATGACCATTAGCGAAATTTACTCATAAATAATGAGAAACAGTATATTTATAAAATTTATGTTTCAAATTATGATACATATATAAATTATTCAACTTTACATATTTAAATACGCATGATAAAAAATCAAAGATGAAAAATATATTGAAAACAAAAAAACAATTCAGTCAAATTTTTAGGCACGTAGAAGAGAGTATTACATATATATATGAAAAATAGAATCGTCTATGCTGAACAGCTGAAGTGAGTTGAGTTAGAGCTCCAGCATAGCAACTCACCGTGAACATAATTCTGTCTAATTTTAATTTCAGAAGAGGTTCGAAGATTTTTTTTTACTTCTAGATGTTAATTGAATGGTCTCTTTTGAGGGTCAGTTGCTATTTGTTGGTTTGTAGTATGAATTTTGTATGGCTATTTCATCAGGGGTCATGTTGGTGGAGTTGATTTTTAAGAAGTTGTATTCCCAATCTTTTGGGTTAATGTGTATCTTTTTTAAGTTCGGAGTATTTAATGTAGTGGTTAAGTTTTAGTTTTAAGGACGTGCAATGAAGATCTTAGGCTTAAATCCTACCATCCACAATCCCCTATCCCAATCTAGAAAAAACAAAAAGAAAGTTGTTCTCTTTATTGTTACTCCTTTTTAATTAAAAATCTTTCCTTGTTGTCGTTCAAAAAAAACAAAACAAAACAAAAAAATCACTATGCGCATCCTACTCACTGAACAAAGTATAGAGAGCCTACTTATCCATGCATGATATTGGAACATGAGTTTTTTTTTTTTTTTTTGAAAAGGCATCCACATGTAAATATATTAAGAGGGAACATTAGTTACAGACCTGAGGATGGAAATATTGGAAAAGTAGTTAAGCAGTTTTAAGGCACGCACACTTACTTTCTTGCATTGGTATTTCAGGGGAATGTCCCTAAAACACATTGGGTGTCCTTAGTGCTAGCTACTTTACATGATTAATAGAATTCCTTCTAGTGTGTTAGACATGAGGAGTCCTTTAGAGGTTCTAAACATTTGGGTGCAGTATTGCCTTTGTTCATGTTCACAAACAAGTAACACAGAAACAAATTGGACGCCAGATCCCTTAAACTTGATCACTCATCCACTCAAAAGGGTCAAAATCATTCCAACCGGAAATTCTACATTTCTGCATATGCCGTTTTTGCTGAAAAAACGCCCCTAGCTTCCTCACAAGGGGGAGACTTCCACAGAAGAGTGAGTCACTGAACCCCTAAAAATCCTGGATCCTCCTCCAAACTAAATTGTTCTTGAACCATGTTTTATTGCAGCAGGCAACTGATCATGTTCCAAGGTTCTCTCAGGTGTATTTGAGGAGGAAAGCTGTTCCAGAACTGACAAATGTCAAGACTTCAATGCCTAAATCAAATCTCGCATCTTCATTCCACTTAGTTGATGGCAAAGTCTTTAATTAGCTCTAAAAAATGATCCTTCCTTACTGATAGCCCACCTACCAAACCGCTTCCCTGTTCAGGACACACTTCAAGCATCCCAGATGATGCAGAAAAGTGGTACAAAACCCCATAATGAGTAAGCTATGCCAAACAGTTCTAGCTGTCCATGGCATGCAGTTTTTATTAATCCACCCTGTCTTTATTATCATCTCCATCTTATCTCCAGTTAACACTCAAATTTTGATCCCAGCTTGCGCGAACTTGTTGATGCATTCAGGAACCTGTTCCAGGAGAAAGAAATCTAAAGTGAAGAAAATGACAGAAGAGTCAAAGTTGAATGAATGGAAGAAGCAACAAGGGAAGATGGAAGAGTCTCAAGTGTTCACGCTGTAAGAATTCCATTCTACTCGATTCAGTCAGAGGACTGAAAACTTCACCATCTGCTACATAGTTTTAAACAGAAACACCTCAGGAACTTTACAAAGCAGCAGGTCCTTCCCTTCTACATTTTGAGCCAAGTTCTCGTGCAGTGATTCAGTGAAATAATTTTGAAACCCAAGTTCTCTAACTCCAATGACAAAAGCTGCTCATCCGACCATTCAGCTTCCTATGATATCTCTCCAGTTTCTTCATCCACTTACAGGTATGGCATTGTGGCAAAGAGCTAATACTTGGAGTAACTTCCAGACAACATCTGCTGAGGTTCGTGGATCTAGTTGTCATTCATGATTCTTTCATCAACAAAACTGAACCCTCTTATCAGAAAGTACAATCCAGCTTAGCCTAGCATCTCAGAACGTATCCTCATAGTACACATCAGAAAAGAAACCAATGAATTAACTCAATGCAAGAAAAACAGATGAATCAAACTCTAAAAACTTGCTTTTATACCCAAGTAGTTTAAAGCATTTATCGAACATATAAACTGCAATATAGAAAGAGCAACCAAGTCAACAAGGGAACATTATAAGATTACCACACAACCAAAATCCATTCTTTCTACCCCCCAATTGCTCGCGAATTGGTACAGTTCCGGTTCCTCGAGATAACTTAATCTAATGCCACTCATCTCTGACTAAATTACCACACAAAATTGAAAAAGGTAAAGCTACAGAGAATCTTAAAGTTCATTCGATTTCTGCCGCTTCTCCTTCTTCATTTCACTCTCATATTTTCTCAATCTCTCCTCCATCTTTTCCTGCAAATGTAGGCATATAAAATTACAAATTGAGACAACTTGGATTCGAGGCGTATTCGAAACAAGGTCAGAAGACGGAGATAGGGGGAAAAAGTTTTGACCTTGTAGCTGATTTCGGCCTTGTGCATGAGGTAGAAGCCGAGGGCACCGCCGAGAATAGTTCCGCCGATGATCCGAACGTAGCCCCATTTCTGTGAACTCAGTGCCATCTCTGCTACTCTTCTTCTCACTGTATGACATAAGCAGGCATCCGCACCACCTTTTTTCTCGCTGTTTAATGCTGTCGGTGGTTTTATGGCAGCGCACCGGTGCGGCCAATGAAACCGGTGAACGCCGACGTTTCTTTTTCCCGTTTTTGATGGCGAACGAACGGCATCGTTTCGGTTATCTATAATAAAAATTTGATAGTATGAGTTTAGATTGACGTCGATGTTAAAAGTGAAGGGTTCAAAATTTCGCAACAATTTTTTCAATTAGAGTTACCTTTTTTAAAAATATATCTACGAGTTAGTTTTAAATTTTAGTTAAAACTGTTGATTCAATTATTAAATAGTAATTATCTAAAGTGAAATTATCAAAAAAATTCTTTGAGGTTTGTCATAATCTCCACTTACCCCATGCATTTACAGAATTATCGAAAAACCACCTTAAAGTTTGTGAAAATATACAAAAACTCCACTGACATTAACCACCGTTAACTATTATGTTAAATTTTTAGGTATAACTACAAAAATTGGACAATAACTTTTCTAATCCTAACAATGTTACTCTAAATTTTTTACAACTTTACAATTTCAACCACACCCAATTTATAAAATTACCAAAGTTGCTCGTTCATCCAAGTACGCTCCACCGTTGCGTTTTGAGCCTCCTCCGCCAAGACCATCACCCACGTTAAGCCTGGACAACCCTTGATCATTCCTCCATCGAAGGCTATTGGTTTCGGTTCCATCATCAATATCACCAAACCCAGCTCAAACTCATAAAATCGAGCTCCCCTTGGTCATTGGAGCTCCGTCGTTGAGATATATGCCTCGAACCTCCATTCTGTCTCGAACCTCCATTTTGTGAATCGATTCTTCCTTGCTCCGCCAAATTGACCGCCTTCTATGAAATTCCCCATCTCCGTCAAGCCCGTCCACAAAATGCCCCAACTCCCATCCAAACTGTCATGTGATGCTGCTAGGAGATGAATCGAACAACTTCAATCGGCCTCTGCGAGGGCGGCGGAGGAAGTTGACTCCTCCGTTCGACGCTAGATCAAAGAAGAAGAAGAAACGAACTTCTCGATCAGCTTCTCGAAGGACTCGGGTATCGTAGCAACGAATCTTTTGATCAATCTACCAAGCATCGCACCGTTACCATTTTCATCTTTAACCAAGCCTGGGATTGGGGCTAGAGGTTGTGGCGCTTTCTGGGTTGGGTTTGGAACAAGTTTTAGACGATGGGTAAGGAGAATGAGATGTGTTGTGGCACGGGGAGGTGGAGAGTGAGGTATGGATGTAAGAAAAAAATATATGTTAAGGTATAATTGTTAAGGCTAAAATGTTTTAGGGTTTTGTTTGAGTATTATTTCAAGAAATTTGACGGCCAATCATGTGAGTTAACAGTAAAAGGGGGGTTTTGTAGCTTTTCGCAAACCTCGGGGGAGGGGGGGTCGGGAATTCCCAAAATGCAGGGGAAAAGTGGAGATTATGACAAACCTCGGGGGGTTTTTTGATAATTTCTCTTATCTAAAATACTACATCCGTGTGCGAAAGATTATTTCATTTGTCTTGACAGTTTTACAGTATTTAATCTATTTTTTTTCATGAATGCTTAGGTATCTCAAATTAAATAATTCACATGTGTATTAAAATTTGCAATCTAAATATATATATATATTTAATTTTTTCACTGTTAATCTTTATTAAAATTTGAATTAAATATTGAATCTTAAAACAATAAAGCTAAATGAGATAGAAGCTAAAAGTTCTGAAGAAGAGAATTAGAGAGTGGCGGAATGTAACTAGGACAGGGACGGAAGGGAAGATAAAGATGTTGAAGGACCAATATCTTCATTTGGAAATGAAAGCAGAGCAACAAGACTTGAGCCCAGAAGAATGGCTCACTTGGCGAGAAACAAATGCCAGTTTTTGGAAGGAATGTTGTTGTTTCGTGTTAGCTGTTTTTTTCCGGTCTTTGGGAGGTGTTAGTAGGCTAGTGTTCGTCGATCGCGTGAGAGGGTGGCGGAGGATACGGCGGTCGGCGGCGGATACGGCGGTCGCGTCGATCGCGTTACAGTGGCGGAGGATACGGCGGTCGGCGGCGGACTTGGACTTCCGGTGGAGGAGAAGCGGCAGATCGGTCCGGCGGCAGCGGCGGTGGTGGATGGTGGAACGCGAACGGAGCTCGGTTGAACAGAAACGGACTCCGTGCCGGCAACTATTTTTCGACCGGTTCTCCTTCGTTAGGGCGTCTCCAGCGATGTGAGAGGGTGGGTTAGCTTCGTCTCCTCGTGGCGAGTTAATGGTGGTGGAAGTTGGTGATGAAGGGCTTCAAAGCGGAGAGGATGAAGGAGGAGG
Organism: Stellera chamaejasme; assembly: GCA_024586325.1. Taxonomy (NCBI): domain Eukaryota; kingdom Viridiplantae; phylum Streptophyta; class Magnoliopsida; order Malvales; family Thymelaeaceae; genus Stellera; species Stellera chamaejasme. Next base: position 605,185 of record CM044982.1, on the reverse strand, counting down.
TCCGGCGGGTCGGCAACGATTTCCTCCGTTTCCGGCGGTTTCGCACGAAGCTAGAGGCACCGGTGTGTTCTTTGGAGGCTTGACGGTGATGATGGGGTGGTTTTGGCGACGAGGGTGGCCGAATGCGAAATGGAGGTGAAGGAGAAGGCCGCCAAGCTTCGATCGTTTTTTTGGGATCTTCCTCCCCGTTTTTCAACGAAAATGTCTTAATTTATAGCCAAAATCTTGATTGACAGGAGCTTAAGCAATGATGATGGAGTCTGAAACTGGATTTGATGGATGGATGGAAGAGGCAGAGTCTGCAGAAGCGCCGACGGAGGAGAAGGAGAAGTTTGTGCTTCTTGTAAGCCTTCTTCTTTTTTTTCTTTTTTATGTTTTTTTAATTAATTATTATTAATAAATTATTTTAAAACATTAAAAATTACAAATACATCTCAAACAAAAATGACAAAATGCACATGAAATAATGAAAAAACGTTTTAAATATAACAAATTAACAAAAAGTCCAAAAAACTAATAAAAATGACAAAAGTTTGAAATTAACAAAAACACGTGAAAATGATAAAAATTACAGAAATTCATAAAATAACGAAATTAACAAAAGTACACGAAATAAAAAATGACGAAAAGTTAACAAAGTAACGAAATTAATAACAGCACCGAAAATGACGAAAAGTACATAAAATGTTGACAAAAATCACATGAAACAAAAAATACAGAAAAATATCGAAAATCAAGAAACCTAAAAACTATCCCTGACAAAATTGGGTGTCAACAAGTAGGCTAGTGTTGTTGCCCCCTATCTCAAAGGGCTATGTGTCTAGCCTCTCCCTTTTTGTTTTGGTTTTGTTCTTGTTGTCCTTGTTATTGTGCTTTCTATGATTAATTGAAAGAGTTTTGTTAGCCGTTCAAAAAAAATGAGACAATTTTGGACGAACGAAAGGAGTAGTTTTCCCCATACTGGATATTGATTATTTTATCCACTTAAGAAAAAAACTACGGTAGATCTTGGAAAAAAATTGTACCATTATCTTTTATAAAAAAAATTGTACCATTATCTACTTCTAAAAATAAATTGTCAAACTTTTACCATTAAATAATAATAATAATAATAATAATGGTAAGAGGTTAATTGAAGATTTATTTGAAAGCTAAATGTTGGAGTACACATTTTGCTCAGGGTAGTACAGTCAAATGTGGGGTTTGGGCAGGACGGATTCAGAATTTTCATTGAGTGGTGTCACTTTATACATTAATTTAATAAATAAATATCTTACAATTGATCGATACGAGTTTTTCTATATCGTGAAAAGGACATAAAACTATATAGCATGAGCTGTATTTAATAAAATGACTTTTGTTGACTTAGGTTGAAATTAGTAGTACCGTAACCCTGGTATTTACTACTAGTAATTGACAAGTTGATAGACTATAAGAGCTTTTTTTATATTGAATTTGGAACATGTCATAATAAAACTCTATAATTAATGATGTCAAAATAAACTTTTGAAAAATGTCTAAAAAAATTATTAATATATACCTAAATAAGAATTTATATTTTTAAGTGGTGTAACTTGACACCACTCATCTACTTGACACCACTCATCTACTTGACACCACTGTATGATCCACTTGACACCACTGTATGTTGCATCCTACCGTAATACAGGGTACAACCAAATGTTGGGTGGTGGTGTTAATGCAGGGGTCCCTGAATTTATTGTCGGCAATAATGTCAAGAGACATGAGCTTTTGTGTTAAGACTAGGGGTGAGTTCGAGCCGAGCCCGTGAAATTCGAAAGTTTCATTGAAAGCTCAAAGTTCGGGTAATTGGAGCTCAGCCTTCGAAGCCAAGGCTCGAGTTTCGAGTTATAGGCCATGAAATCGGCAAGCCGATTCGGCTTAACGGCTCATAATTGCGTTAAGGCTCACGAACCTACGAAGTCGAACGCTTTCGCCGAGCTTTCGCCAGAGAGCTATCCGAGCCTCGAAACCGGCTTGAGCTCGAGCTCGAGGCTTGTGAGGCTCGGCTCGTCGGGCTCGTTAAAGCTCGGCTCGGCTCGAATCGTTACTCACCTCTAATTAAGACTTAAAATATGGACGGATTTAGAATTTTCACTGAGGGGTGTCATTTTGTATATTAATTTAATAAAATAAATATCTTATCAGTAAGAGTTTTCTTATCGTAAAAGGACCTAAAACTATATAGCATGAGCTGTATTTAATAAAATGACTTTTGTTGTGTTAGGTTGAAATTAGTAGTACTGTAACCGTGGTACTCACTTTAAGGATTAAGTTTCACAATTCTTTTAAGTTTCACAATTCTGAAAATGGTAGGTAGGAACCGTAGGCTCTGTGAGATTCCATTCCAAGAAACTAACATTAAAATGAATATATTTGCGTAGTACTTAAGGGCCACAAACAACACCTCTTTAATGTCACATCTAGAAAAGTAAATATTACTACTATAAAGTTACAAGTTTTTAAAAGAGTAGTTTTAGGGTTAAAAACACAAACAATTTACAAATAATGCCATTTATTTGCATTACTCCTCACATCCACGAAGAAGTTGTCGGGACCGGACCAACCACGCATGTGACATATCTCCTTCCTACTGGTGAGTATTTTTGTAGAGATGGAAGAATGAAGAATTGAACCTTCGATAACATTTTTGCTCAAGAAATTCTTTTAATTATCTGCCATAACAGAGACATGAGGCAGAGGAGAGGGAGAAAAAAGAAAGAAAAAACAACAACAAGCAAACAATTTCATTAAAGAAGACGAACTACATGTACAATGGAATCACAAGCTTGCAACACACTAGTAGAGGGACTACCAGTAGTATGTTTTTATGTTTAAATATTCATAGGTAAATCCAGTAACAAAATTTATGATACACTAGTATGAGTGGTGTGATGTGGTAAAGAAAAAGTGATGCATTATAGAAAATTAGTGATACCGTATTAGAGAAAATGATACTTGTACTAAAAGACAGTGATGCACGGTACAGAAAAATTATACTTGTATTAGATGACGCTCTTAGTGAAAAAAATGATATTCGGTAACGGACTCCAATAGATTATCAAAATATATGACATATTGGTCTCATTCTGTTTGTCTTCTTTTTATCTTTCCATTGGACTAACTTTTTGTAAGTTTTAACTATAAATAAAAAGATATATAGATTTTTAGAGAGTGTAGAAACATAAATATAAATAAAATGAAAAATGAAGTACATCATAAGCGCCATTTTTTATATAATCTTCCATGCATGATCTGTTACTCGCCTGGTATGTGAATTAGCTCCAACGTCTGATTTGGAAAAGATTCGGTACCCAATAATGGAGAAAGAAAGAAATACTAGCTACTATAGGAGTATATAATTTTATGTGTAACATATATGATCAATTAACTCGTGATGCACGAGACAATCAATTTTTATCTTTAATCTGCAACGGGCCGGCCGGCCACACATTCATGAGTAGTTCTACTGTCGGTGCCATCCGAATTATCCACAACAATGATATCTTCTATAAATTGATGAACACTCATTTGCAAATTCATCACCTATTCGATCCACACCACACCGGAGTTTCCATCGCCGTTCCACGATCCGGCCGGTAACTTCGCCTGCTTTCTTTTAATTTGTTACACCCCATGCATTTAATTAATTAATTACCAAATTACTAGCTACTTAATAAGTATACTATATGCATGCAGAACACTGTTCGTAATTAATTGTTTGTTCTCATGATGATCAGTACGTACTCTCGGTGATGAAGATGACCAAACCCTTCAAGGTCTTCGTGGGCTATGACTCCCGTGAAGACCTTGCATACAGGGTCTGCCGGCACTCGATCCTCAAGAGAGCATCCATTCCGGTGGAGGTCATCCCTATCGTCCAGTCAGACCTTCGGAATGAAGGCTTGTACTGGCGCGAAAGGAATCCACTTGAGAGTACCGAGTTCTCCTTCACCAGGTTTCTGACACCCTACTTGGCCAACTACGAGGGATGGGCCATGTTCGTCGACTGTGACTTCCTCTACCTAGCTGACATCAAGGAATTGACGGACTTGATCACCGATGATGAGAAGGTGGCGTTAATGTGCGTTCACCATGATTACACCCCCAAGGAGAGCACCAAGATGGACGGCTCAGTGCAGACTGTTTACCCGAGGAAGAACTGGTCTTCCATGGTGCTGTACAACTGCGGCCATCCCAAGAACAGGGTGCTCACGCCGGAGGTCGTCAGCACTCAGACCGGTTCATTCCTTCACCGCTTCCAGTGGCTCGAGGATCACGAAATCGGGTCGGTCCCCTTCGTGTGGAACTTCCTTGAGGGACATAACAAGGTGGACGTCGGCGTTGATCATGGGAGTAATATTAATTACCCTAAAGCGGTGCATTATACACGAGGAGGGCCGTGGTTTGAGGCGTGGAAGAACTGTGACTTTGCTGAGCAGTGGATCGATGAAATGAAGGAGTACTTGAAGGAGGAGGAGAAGAAGAAAATGAAAAAGGTGGAGCAGAATAAGATCAATGGTGGATCAACGCTGGCCTTTTGAAAGCAATATGATGATGATGATCATATATATATATATATATATGATGATGATGATGATGATGATGATAGTATCAATCTTTATTCAATTGATTGCATATCATGCATGCCACTATCAGTCTGATCCCTTCTTCATTGTCTCTACCTAGCTACCTAGTTCCTATTTTGGTGTTTCAAAAGTACGTACTACTGCCCTATTATTTATTCTACTCCTGTACGTGTTGTTTTCTTTACTAGCTATATGATCGAATGCATATCCATGATTTGAATGCCATTTGTTTAACAATGTGTAGATTAATTATTAGTCTATTACCTCATCTTTGGAGCAAAAAATTGGATTGAATTATATCATTTTTTTCTCCATATTTTAATTTGTTATTTGAAAGAGACAATAAAAATAATTCAAATTTCAATAGTACCAAAAACAAATCTTTTATTTAAAGTTGTTAGGTAGGATACTCGATCACCACTCGTAATCACTCCTGCAGCACCCAAATCACGTTGTGGAAGCCAAATAAAACAAAAAAAGTCTTTGGTTAAACAGGCCTTAACAGCACATTTAATTAGGTTGATAATATGTGTCTTAAATAGGCTTGGCAATGGGGTGAATAGAAACTGCCAACCGCGAATAACTGCCTATTTTTGCCACTTACTGATAGTTTTATCCGTAGTTTTTATCCACGGATTGGCAGTTGCAAGTTTTTTTGCACCCATTAGCTTTGTTTGTGGAGAAATTTGTGTATCCGTAGTTTCTTAAAATGTCGGATTTGTAGTTGTTTGGATGTTATTATGTGTATTTTGATAAAATTACGAATGTTTAGGTATATTTATAGTGTTTTAGTAATAACCATAGCTATAAGTGAACTGTGGATATCTGCGGTTAGTGGTTGCGAATTTGAATTTATAATCACAAAAGAGTGTAACCGCAATCCACGGATTACGGATTTTGAATTCAAGTGTACTGCGGATAACCCGTATCATTGTCATGCCTAGTCTTACACTACACAGCTCCTGTTTTTCACCCTTGCTTTTCAGAAGAGTAAAATGTCGAGACCCAGCTCGATCAAGTCCGTTAAAAGATTAACGTACAGCTAATTTCATGACCAGATTAACCATATACTGCCTCCATTTTTTAAATACTGTACAATTTGTTTTACTATTTTTAAAGTATTTAATCTATGATTTTTTTCATCATAAAATTTAATAATTCACACACACATATATTCAGAACACCAATATTCAGAACATACATTATACTCCGAACATAGATGAAAGCCAACCCCCATAAATATTTTTTTTTAAAAACGCAGGTTATATGGAGTTGTATGTAAAAGAGGTAACAACATCCACAAGTTGATCTTGCATTATCCAACATGATCTTTAAGAAAGGTGTTATCTGCAGTACAGAGTTGCAAACAAATGTACACTTCATCCAGACGTTTATCTACACATGATGACACACACTGCCCAGAAGGTCCCCTGTTCCTAATTGATTGCTTGCGCCTTACAACATACAGACTGAAAGCCTCTATAAAGTGTTCTCGATCTCCATCAGATTCGTACATAATGTACAAATCATTGATAGCTATTGAATCATATGGTACATGACAACAACAACAACAACAACATGCTTCAGCAGAACAAGGTCATGCCAACCCAAAATCCTAAAAAAAACAATTGGTTTCTTATCTGCAGGATCAGGAATCACGCTGTACTTTCTTCCGTGACCTTATGGTTCCGAGACTAGGCTGCCGTTCTGGTTGCCTAGGAGCAGCAGGATCCTCGATCAGCAGCCTCGACATCACATATGCCAGTAGTTCTTCGTGGTGTGAGAATGTGAAGTCCAAGTGCGCATACTCAAACTCATTGTACGATACCTCAACACCAGCATCCTTCATCAATCTGTAGTGTTTTCTCACCATTGAAGGTCGGATAACCTTGTCTTTGCTACCTGCAACTAGGTCAACTGGAATGTCGATGAGGCCATAGTTTTCACCAATATCTAAAGGCTCTTTAAAGCCATAGATCCTCATATTTGCTGATGCGCTACCGTAGTCGTACATCCTGAACCTCCTGGCATGCTTAATTTGGGCAAGATGATGAGCCACGCGGAATGAAACTCCTGGCATGTCATCCATGTTGTAGTGAGGTAACCCCAACACACCAACCCAATTGGAGCTATCTCCACCAACAACATAGCTCATTAGGGTTTGAACAAGTCCTCCAACAGCAGGATAGTTATGAAAATCCCGAGCCAACTTGTTGAGCAGCATACGGAAGAATCTTGTTGGAATGTAAAATGCAGGAACAAGAAGTGAAATTATAGGAGCCAGGAGGAGGAACAGATACTCCACCAACAGAAAGAAAGGATTCGAATCATCATGAAAGCCTGCAGGTGATAATAAAACTAGTCTTGATAGCCTATGAGGCTTCTTTTCAATGCGGCGTGTAACAACATGCATCAGCATAGCAGCTCCTCCCAAACTATGGCAGATAGCAGAAAGTTTGTAAGGCTGTTGTTCATCATTGATTTCTTCATCCGGATGGTTAAGTCCGAGCTCAGCAGTTTTAATTTCATGTATCTTCTCAATCATCGCTGGGATATCTTCTGTTCCATGTTCATTGATGGAGTACCGCCAATATCTGCATTGGGAATCACTGTCTAAGTAGCCTGATATGGCATTTCAAAGCAAACTTTACATGCACTCTGTTAGCAAGGGTCTGGGCATAGTAGCGTCCAAAATCATGTTTCCCAGTTCCAAGCACGTAACTGAGATAAAATGGACATAAAATCAGCAACGGAGAAGATATCTTACTTTCTTGAAGATATTTTTTTGTCAACATGTTCCCTAGAAACAAGACCACGGAGGTTCCCAAGGAAAACATCATAGCCTGCATGCGACTAACAAGCCAGCATTAGCAATACAGCCTATTTTAAATAGATGATGCTGCCACAACTTATTTTAACAGCAAGAAGCTAAGCGAACCTTGATTAAAGGCAGCAAAAGCTGGAGAACCAACAATACCATTAGAAACCCACCTGCCAAGCAGAATCAAGCCCTGATTAGCTATAAAGAGCAGCAAATTATAAGGTTACAAGCCTCTCTATACCAGATAATACTGGTGAGCTTAATAACCATGGAGCCTAGTTTAAAAATGGAAAAGAAAAAAAAGTTGTTAATGTAAACAGTCATTTCATTCCTTCTCCATTATCACTAATGAATTCACAAACACGTACTGGTTGAAGAATCAGATGACTTTGGTGGTATATCCAGGTCATTTAAGAATTTTACTGTCAATAGCAATCACAGAGTTACGGTAACAACAAAACCACGATTAAAAAAACCATTCCATAGATCCATAATATGTTTTGCATTTTCTGTAAAATTATGAGTCTCCCAAGTCCCAACCTAATGTTGCCTTTGCTAAATAGTGTAACTACAACCACGAGCATTCATAGGCTTTTCGCATGGTAGAGGTACAATTGGAAGATGTATAAATGAGAGCGAGAGAGAGAGAGAGAGATGTATATTGTGGGACACGGATTTTTTGGACAGTGGTAAAGTCCATTAAGGATAGAAGATGTCATTACAACAAGGCAGAGTACCCGGTTGTGCAAGACAGTAAACAGGCAACCAGGATAGTTATCTCTTGCACAATCTATAGAGCATACAACCAGAATTAGCTGATACAAATACTGCATCTTAGACCCAATTGTATCAGTGTCACGAGAATGAAGTTAACTGACATCGTCAGTTGACTTCTTGAAGTCAGATTGCCAGTAAAAGTCCATCCAAATGAACAAATCAGCTATAATTCTAGATTAGAACTCCCCCGGCCATCCTAAGCCTCTAGAATAGTGGGCAAGCTCCTAAGGACACAAGGTGAAGGTTTTAAGTTCAAGACTCCACCATCTCCCATCCCCTGCCACTACTTATAATAAATAAATAAAAAAACAAATTTCCTTCAACGAGGACAACTGAAATAACCACTGGCGGACCTACGGTGGGGGCACCGGGGGCAAGTGCCCCCACTATACTATACTCTCTCTCTCTCTATATATATATATATATATTTCACTTAAGTTTGAACCCTATGTGTAATTTGCCCCCTCCAAATTATAACTAAAATCTGATGTGTATACCCAAACTATACCTAAAAACACTCTAAATCTTATACTACCTTATAAACATATCAACCATTTGATCCCACCACTATATATTGTATTTTATATCTATATATATTTCATGGAATACTTTTATATAGCTTCAAATTTGCCCCAACAACAATTCCATCCTGGGTCTGCCCCTGGATATAACCACATTGTTCCAGTATGTTTAAATGAGATGAAATGGTCTGTGTATTCTAGACATACAGATGGTGGAAATATCTTTTCGACCCCTACATTATTAACAAAACATTAGACATTAGTAGCCAAGTGCAATTACACTTACCCCATAGATGAGTCCAAAATCCCATGTTGTAAATAAACAGCCTTCCTTGAATCACGCCTGCAAGAACCAAAAACATCAAGCATCAGGATGTTTGCACGAAACAGATTCAACATTCTCAAGGAAGCAATTATACCTAGGTATTCTTTCCAGTAGAAGAACATAACCATCAGAAGTGATGACACGAATTGCCTCATACGGATACCTAAAAAGCAGAAGAATAAGAAACCAGCAAGATAAACTATCATTTGACTCGAACAATCCTCTCATATCAAACTTTAATACAAAATTAAAAAAGAAAAACAGAAATTGCAGCTTAGGGTTCAAATATCAGGCCACACCAAGGCCTTCCCTGTCATGTAAAAACCGCAATATGATGTGAAGGATCGACTATACAAGATGTTGGTTACTCGGTCCCAAAGCCTACTGTTTTTCCGACTGACTACCTGATGGTTACTTGTAAGTTCAGATGTTTTATAAACAGGAAAAAAAAAATGCTTCCAGCCTTACCCAAGCTCTGTTATGACATCTTGACAGGTACGAGCGTCTGTATTAAGTGGGTGGTAAATAGAAACATTTCTTTCTTGAGGGGCTGGAACATCATCTCCAAGGGTCTGTGTGGTCAAAGGAGCATCTGAAACATCTTCATGACCATCTCCAACAGTCGCAACAGGAGATGAAAACAAACTGAAGAGGAATTCAAAAGCTTCTGATGGTGAAAGAATAAAATGGGCAACCTTGTGAAAGATATCAAAAATTGCTTCGATGATGATCTCAATTCCAACATGAAGGTCCTGACCACCAGTTCAGCAAGTAGGACGATAAATCCAAATTTAGGACGAAGGGATTAATTAAAAGAGAAAAATTAAAACATAAACTACTAAAAGAACATTACACACAAACCTCAATGATTCCTCTCCTCCTATCAGTAGTACGGTGAACAAAGTGGTCTTTCAGGCTGTACCTTTTCCTAAAAGAACGAGACTGTGAAGGCCTGGGACTTTCTGGGACTGAAGGAGTTCTTGAACCCATAGCCACAGTAAAAATAATGTCCCACAGACAACATGGAATACCAAGCAGAAGTTTAATGGGTAGTATAATCCGCGAGAATATGTATGCTAACCAATGAGTTTGATGCCGATCTAGCTTAGAGTGGGAGTTTTCTCTGGAAGATTGTGAACATTGAGATGTAGGTGTAGGGGGGCATGAACCATCAAGATCTTCTCCAGAGGAGTAGTCTAAGCTTGAAGTATCAGAATCCACAGAGAGCTCGTGAATAAATTGGTTAAATGAGGAAACACCACTGTCATTACCAAATAAAGAGACATAAACGATCCAAGTTATTGCATCTGGTTTTCCCAATTAAAAACGGACTGAAATAGCATAAAAGCAGCAGAGACAATATGGAGTAAGGATACTGAGGTCAAGGACTGAACCGACTTGAATTGTTAGAAGCCAGACACAACCTAATTCAGATATGTCCCTTACTTTTAAAGAGTTGAGCATGATAGTTAGATCATTCATATTATCTCAGATTAGAGGTATTAAATTGTATAAAGCTCTGAGACCCTCCTCACCATAAAGAATGTAAAACGCTGATTAATTCTCACCCATAACGACCCATATAGTGCTACTAGTTAAGATTCTTTATATTGGAAATTCTGTAGTTCAATTTTGCTGAATTGACTGTTAAGTTAAGAACAAGTAGACAAAATTCCCTTCCTGCTCAGGAACTACAGTTTTTTCTCTTTTAGAAATTGAACTGGCCAACCCACCAGAACTATTAAGTTATGGCAAGGGAAGCCCTTTGCAACTGGAATTCGGAAAGTGAAGCTTTAGTTGTGGGGGTCAAGATTTGGGAAGACTGAACATTTAAAATGAACTGGAAGTCAATGGTGCTTCATGGTTTAAAACAAAGTAATATTCAGTGCCATTTCTAAAGCATTCCACAGTAAGAGAACTGATACAGTTCATGTGCAAAATGCCTAAAGAGGAACAACCTTCATTGGAGCACAACTCTACAACATGCTACGATCCTCGATAAGCAAAATACTTACTTTTCCATCCAACGAGGGAACTTAGGTCCTTGAAAAGTTGGCCTAAGCTCCCATCCATGAACACCTTCAAGAATATTTGCCTTTCCAGGTAAAAAGGTAAGCATGAGACCTGATACCCAATTTATAAACCTTGCTATGTTGCTTAAGGACTCATACGTCACTGTCTTCACTGATCTGCAGTTAAGAAAGGGAAACTTGTTGTACCATTTCCAGAACCAGAAAATCTATCAAATCTAGTGAACTATCAGATTAAGTCATTCACATCATGCATTCCACAGAAACCAATCAACATTCAAGCTATGCAATAGAGATCAGAGCATGGGTGAAGAAGTTCAAATTATATACGGAAAAGGGAACACTACAGTTCCAACAAATGATCTGGAAAAAAACCTGTTTCTGTACTAGCAAATCTAGAAACAGAAAAACAAGTTGACGTCTGATGACAACAGAATCGAAACAAGGTATCGGGTCAATGAAATCAGTGGAGGTAGAGAGATAGAGGGAAGAAAGAAAAAAATGGACTCACTCCTTAGTAACGGCGAGGACGTTGTCCACGAATCGCTGCATAATCAAATCAATCGACCAACTGAAAGCACTAGAAACGCCAGAATAACTGGAGATCGAAACACAAAACTCGTGTACCGAACGACACGGTTCTGATAAGAAATCCAGTAGACGAGGAAGGGAGGGTTTGGAGTTGCAGGTTTTAGGTTTGGACCACGATTCGTGTCTCCTGGCTTGGGATGGGAGGTCGGTTACGGTTCGCTTCTTCCTCTGGTCTCTGGAATTCCTTCGTTTTTCATGTTCAGTACAAGATTCCACGTGGCCGATTCCACTGGCTGTGTCGCTTTCGTGAGATTTCTTACGGATCACACTCCCACGTAAGCTTGCTTGGTTCCAAATACAACCTCCTTTCCAAATAATTCCTCAAAATTGATTTAACGCTTTCATTTATTGAGTTAAGCTTTAACGACTTTATAAACTTGATATATATTTCAAACTAAATTTAAACATCAAACTCCTCTATTCTATTGGTTTTTATATTATTGTTTCCATTGATAGTATAAGATTAGTTAGATGGGAAAAGGTCCTTTACCACTAACGTTTAGCCAAAAGTCACTTTTGCCATCATTTTAAAATTGGTATTTTTTTGCCATCAATGTTATCTCTTTGACCATTTTTGTCACCCACGTTCATTTTTGGACCTTATTTACCATTAGGCCGTTAACGGAGGGAATATTCTTGGAATATTCCGTAACAGACTATTTGTTTATAATCAATTTGACCCCAAACTTTCAAAATTGGAAAAACTAAACCTAAATTTGTAAAAGTTACAACCCTACCCCCTCTTCCGGCGATGCCCTTCTCTCCTCCACCTTCCTCCTGCCTTCGCCGATCTATATGAGCTCGCTTTCGCCGATTCCGATCAGACCGGAGATTATTTCAACAACATTATCCTCAATTTCACATCGATCACTTCAAATTAGAGAAAACCTAGATCAAGAGGCTGAAAATCCCGACACCCACCGTGCTCTACCAGGGCGGAGTGAGATTCCGGCGATCGACCCAGAGTTCAAACATCTTCGACATCTAATTCCAAGACGGGATGGATGAAAATGAAAAGTGATTTAAAATGTGGGTGAATTTGTAATTTTTTAGAAATTTTAGGGCCTAGTATGAAGTTTTTTTAACGGAGAGTGGTAAATGGGGACCTGAAACAATGACGTTGATGACAAAAAAAGACCAATTTTTAAAATAATGGTAAAATGAGACTTTTGGCTAAACGTTAGTGGCAAAAAAGGACCCAATTTAAACATCATTTATAACTCCATTACTTTCAAGTTAAATTTGAACAAAAGTTCAAGTTTGATACAGATTTCAAGTCCAACTTTAACAATCTAATGATGAGTGAGACAATAAACCATTGTTATGAAAACTGGATCGGACCGGCCGATCGAACCGTGAACCGCTTAGGCAACTGGTCCGGTTTTTGGTTTTTAGATGGGTTGGTCAGAAATGTAAAAATCGGTAGAATCGATGAATCGGAAAACCGGTAACATACTTTTTTATTTTACATTTTTAAAAGAAATTTATCATGAACTCCCAAATTTTTATTATTAATTTTGATTATTTCATGATTATTCTATATAGTGAACGATGATAGTTAGCTTAAAAGCAGTAACCGATTGGACTAATGATCTAAACGGTTGAATCGGTAAAACCATGAACTGATGTTCTGGATGGTTCTGTTTATGATTCAATTTTTAAAACACCCCAAAAAACTCGTCAATGACACCAACGAGGCTTTATGTGGGCTCACGATAAGTCATAAGGAGATGGGAGGATGATCGTGTTTTTTGGTGATTCAGAGAATATTAATGATCAAAAAAAGATTTAAAGACTAATTAATTTGTACTGCCTGAATGTTTAGATCCTAGCTCTTTAAAACGTGTTTTCACACAAAATGAGTGTTAAATTCTGATAGTCTCGTTCCTAAATGGGTCGAGCTCTCAGATGCTGGGAGAGGTGATCTGCTGTTGACGGAGTAATCTGCAAGAGGAGTGATAATTGTGCATTATCGGTATATATTTACCCACATTTCACGTGCTTTATCGATAATTAGGCTAGTACTTAGTGTGGGCGTAAACATTTTTGTAGGTAATCCATGTTGGATGCAAAAGGGGTGCAAAATGACCCTTTTTCGGACAAAAAAGTACCAGGAAATGAATTTGAGGCCCATTTCACTCATCCTGTAAAAGTTCAAGGAAAATGGAGAAAAAATGGTTGTCGAAAGGCCGGGTGATCGCCCGGACAAAGAAAATCCTATGATGGATTCTAGGAAGCCAAGCGAGGGTCAGGCAACCCAACGCCAAAAGTCAGGCGGTCGCCTGAACCCAGATTTCACCATTACAGGTGGTCGGACGAGAGTCAGGCGGACCAAACCATTATGTCAGGCGGTTGCCTAGACGCAAATTTCAGCAATGGTCCACTATTGTTTTTTTTTCGCGAAAAATGCTTTAAATGACGTTTTTTTTCACATCTCTTCACAACTCCACACATTTAGACTTTCTCTTAAACCCATCTAGGGTTTTTGAGCTCTCTTTTCTCCCCCCTCTTTATTTTCAACGAATTTGGGGACTTTTATGAAGAATTGAAGACTTAATTTCTACTCTATAGCTTCTTCTTTCCTCTTCATCTCTTCCATTTTTGTTCATAGTTGTGAATAGCTTGAATATTGATTAGTTCATCATCTCTAGGGTTGGTTAGCATGTTGTTGTGTTGCTAGATGAATTATAGTTGTTTGGTTGTTGATTATACATGATTAGTAGCATTTTCTTGGGCTTAAGTAAGGTAGAGGTAGAGTAGAAGACCAACTACTCTACTATACCCACAAAGTGTTTGATGAAATGCTTGAGAGAGCATTTTGTTGAATTGACCAAAGCAAATTGGTTAAATACTCTATGATTATTTGAGAAGATAATCTATAGTGTTAGGAGACATCATTTGGCTAAACTTAATGCCTCCATAGTTGATGCAAGTGAAGAGATTCTATTTGGTCTTCTATGAAGAAGATGGTTCTAACTTAAGAGGTTAGAACTTGTTAATTATCTAACTCCTCCAACTTGTCATATATCATAATCAAACACTACATCTAGTAGCCTCAACTCCAATCAACCCTAAGGAACTTTTATTTTTCATAATTATTTGTTGTATTGCATCCTAATTTTATTTGCATTAGTGATAGAAGTAGACTTAGTTAATTTAGATTTATCACCCATCTTATCACTTGTCATCTAAATCCAAAAACACCAAAAATATTGCATTTAACTAAACTTCATAAATTGCACTATAATCTTTTGGATTCGACCCTACTCACCCTACTACAATTGCACACATGCACTTGAGGTTGAATGAGTTTTATTACTTGATATTGTGCTTAATTCATACACATGTAAAACATCCGTCAAGGAGAAACAGAATACTCAGGAGCAGAAAGATGAGTGAGGGCATGTAGATAGGGTGTACCTTTCCCAAGTCTCCTTTTTATAGGAGTTGAAGGGGGCGGTTGTCTCCCGTGCGACATGATCATGGACCGTGATAGTGGGCACGTTTAAGGAAGGTGGAGGACCCTCCCTGAGATTGTGGGAGCTGTTAAGGAAAGCGGAGGACACTCCTTGAGATCATGGCTGATCTGGCGGGATCGTGTGTGGAGTCTTCAGAGAGAGCTCCAAGTTGATAGGTGTCGAGGCCTCGTGCAGGGGGATAATTTTTTAGTCATGACGAGGTGGAAGCTGGGTGAAACAAAGAGGGTGCCCTCGTCGTCAGTTGTGGCTAGGGATCATGGTTGAATGTTGCGAGAGAGGTGGCGTCGCAGGTGACCCCATCGCAGTTGCCTATGCTTTCACTACGTGTTTAATGGAACGATGGTAGGGCAATCCACTACCTTTTTCGTTACCACGGTAGTAAGATTGCCCGCCACCTTTTTTGTTACTTTTTGAAGCGTTTCTTTTCAAACCAGCGTTACTATCCCGCTATCAAATGGTAAGGGGCTTGGTAGCGGGCAACCTCGTTCATCCTCAGCTTCTCCCGCTCGTTTCCGCGGATGGCGTCCGTCCTGTTGTGCTGCTGGATCAACGCCTGGATGCGGTCGGCCTTTGCGTTCACCGCCGCAATCCGCCGGTAGAGGGATCAGATGCGGTGGGAGCGATACTCGGCCTGGATCACGGTAGCCGCAACGGCTTCATCGGCGCTGATCGGGATTTGCTTGGGTTACGGCGGAGAGGTAAAATTGTCCTTGTGGAGAGCAAATGTGACAGTGGAGGAAGCGGAGAAGATGAGATTCGAAGAGGACTTCATCGCTGACTGAGGAGAATTGATGGATCCGGAAATTTGAAGAAAGAGAGGAAAGTGGTGGAGATTTTATTCTGATGTCTCCAAGCTTATCATATGTGCCAGATCATCGACACATTCAGCATTTGTTACGCCACAATGTACAACATAACGGCGAGTGGAAAAATCACACCTATTTTGTAACGTCGATTGGTGCTTCTTATCTTCAAAATGCCACAGAATGCTTCTTATCTTCAAAATGCCAATGTCGTCGATAGGGTTTTATTTATTAAATGCTGATTTCTTCCAGCAAATTAAAAATGTTTCTAGTTAGGTCCAAAGCTCCATTGTCACTTAATGCTAGTTAAAATCTGTCCCTTGTTTTAATTACTACCCCACTCTACTTTTCATCTCCCAACGATCCTGACGTGATCGCTCAACTCTCCCATTAAATTCTCAACTCTCATCTCTCACTTCATCCTAGCTCATCCCTGGCCTGCCCTCCTCTCTAATGGCCGCCACCGCAACTTTCTTTCTCCTCGCCGCGGCCGTTGCGTTCTTTCTCCTCCTCTCCTCCGGCGCAGCCTCTCGCTCCACCCCAGAAACCACCACCACAACCTCTCTAGACGTCTCCGCTTCTCTCCACCAGGCCCTCCACGTCCTCTCCTTCGATCCCGCTTCGATTCTTACCGAAGAGTACCAAGTTTCTTTCATCAATGAAACGTCTCCATTCTCTCTTCCGCTGCGTCCACGCGCCGCCGTGAAGAAGCCCGAGCACAAGGACTATAAGTCCCTGTTGCTCTCTCGGCTCCGCCGCGACTCTGCACGGGTCAATTCGCTGAATTCCAAGCTCCAACTTGCACTGTCCAACTTCAACGCCACGGAGCGCCGACCAGAGGTCCAAGCTGAACAGCTCACCACTCCGATTACCTCCGGCACCAGCCAGGGCAGCGGCGAGTACTTCGCTCGCCTTGGAGTCGGAACCCCGTCCAAGGAATATTACATGGTTATCGACACTGGCAGCGACATCAATTGGTTACAATGTCAGCCATGCATCGACTGCTACCAACAAACCGACCCGATTTTTGACCCTGCCGGATCTTCCACTCACAGAGCACTCACATGCGACGCGGCTCAATGCAATTCTCTGGAAGTTTCCGCCTGCCGTGCCGGTCGGTGCCTTTACCAAGTGTCTTACGGCGATGGGTCGTACACCGTGGGCAATTTCGTCACCGACACGGTCTCCATCGGAAAATCAGGGGGCATAAACGACGTGGCTTTGGGTTGCGGTCATGACAACGAAGGATTGTTTGTCGCTGCAGCTGGATTAATCGGCCTCGGCGGCGGGCCACTGTCGATGACTTCGCAGATCAAAGCGACGTCGTTTTCGTACTGCTTGGTCGATCGAGACTCGACGGCGTCGTCGACCTTGGACTTCAACTCACCTCTGCCGGGCGGCTCCGTAACGGCTCCGTTAACGAGGAACAAGAAGATCGACACTTTCTACTACGTGGGCCTGACCGGGTTCAGCGTCGGTGGGCGGGCGGTGGACACGCCACCAGAACTGTTCCAGGTTGACGAATCAGGGAACGGCGGGATAATCGTGGACTGCGGGACGGCGATAACGCGGCTGAGGTCGGAGGCGTACAACGCGGTAAGGGACTCGTTCAAGGCGCAGACGACGAACCTGCCCAGTGCGGCGGGGGTTGCGCTGTTCGACACATGTTACGATCTTTCCGGAAGGTCAAGCGTGACCGTTCCAGCGGTGGCGTTCCGGTTCGCGGGCGGGAAGTCGCTGAGTTTGCCGGCGAAGAACTACCTGATCCCGGTGGACTCGGCGGGGACGTTTTGCTTCGCGTTCGCGCCGACGTCGTCATCGTTGTCGATCATCGGAAATGTGCAGCAGCAGGGGACACGTGTCACTTATGATCTCGCGAATAGTCGTGTTGGATTCGCTCCTACCAAGTGTTAGGGGGGAAAAAAATCCCGAAAAAGAAAGAAAGAAAGAAAAGCACCTAGCTACCTACTACTTGATTTGTTTTCGCGAGGAGGAGCTGGCTGGAGGGGGACCTTTAGTAAATTTATATTGTGGGCCGGGCTAAGGTAAAAAAATATTCAAGGATATGGGCTGGCTGTAGGCCAGGTTGGAATTTAGTGGTGGTGGCTATCAAATGTAAGAGAGAGAGAGAGGTCCACCTAAATAAATTAAATTGGAGGGAAGGAAGGGAGACGTACATGATGCGATGGTGTGGTGTGAATTGTGTCATAACTTGTTGAATGAATGATAGCTGCCTGCTTCTGTGGTACTGGTTGGTAGTTACTGGTCATTGTACAAAAATTTGGTCGCAATAATGTTGGGTGTTTTCTTACTTTCCCTTTTGCAACAGCAACATTAATTTTGTGAAGTGTAGCAGCAGGTACAAGATTGCCAAAATTACCAAAATATCTAGGTCCAATACTAAATTTAACACTAATCTCTTAAAATAACTACAAATGAACCCTAACTAATTTTAAATGTACAAGTAGACCATCTCTATTACCCGAACCCTATTTTAGAAAAACATGTTGAAGAGCGATTTGGCGGCGGGCTCGATGGAGGAGATGGGGGAGGGTCGACCGGAAGGATTCAGATCATCGACCTTGACTACGACGATGACGCTTTCTCCGTCACCCCTACTTCGGTAAAAGGCTCGATCATGAAGGAGGCCATTTCGGTGGAGCAATACAGCCAACAGAGAGACCTATTTCTGTCAATCGTAGACCTCGATAGTGATTCCGATCTTCAGATGTTAGACGCGATGCTCGCGAGCGGTTTTTTCCCCACCGGAAGTTGCCGTTCACTCATTCCTCCGTCACGGAGCCCGGAGTTCCCTTGGGTGTGAAAGATCCACCGTTCGATTGTACCATCTGAGCCGAGACCAAGTCGTTGATCGACTCATTTTCCGTGCCGGGTTGCTCGCATTTTTACTGCGAAGAGTGCGTCGCCAGGTACATAGAGTCCAAATTGAAGGAGAAAATCGGTGAAATTTCTTGCCCTGTACTGAATTGCAAGAGATCACTGGAACCGGAGAACTGTCGCCGGATTCTGACGAAGGCGGTGTTCGATCGATGGGATTAGGTGTGCGGAGGCTCTGATTTCTGGTTTAAAGAAGCTTTATTGCTCTTACCGAGATTGAGTGCCGGAATTGAGTGTAAGGAATTCCATAAATTGAAAAATAACAAAGGGAGAGGGAGGACATTTTGTTGAAGAAGCTTGCTGAGGTGTCCCAAATGTGGGTGTCTATTTACCATATATGTGGAAAAACACACCATGAAAATGTCAAATTTACCCTCTTAATAAATCTCTATGAAGGGTGTTTTAGTCTTTTAGTTTATTAGGTTAGTTAATTAAATTAGTTAATTAGTGGTACATTTAGGTAGGTGTTTTTCCACATATGTGGTAAATAAACGGACTCGTCCCAAATGAGCATTTTACGTGGAAAATTTTATGGTTGTGTTGTGAGTATTTGAGATGCAGGTGCAAAACTGCTTTCTGCTACAAGTGTGGGAATGTATGTGTCAAAGATCACTATTGTCGTATTTGCAATCGTAAAATGATGAAGAACAGTAGGCTGATCTAAATGATGGTGATGATGTTTTTTCTAGTTGGAAGACAGGAGGAGATTAATGGAACAAAAACATGATCCCCAAGGAACAAAACATTATCAAGACATGATGCTCGCTGGAATACGCTTCCATGGTGTGGGATTTGTATAAAGATAGTGTTGTAAATTTGGAATTAGTTAGGGTTCATTTGTAGTTCTTATAAGAGATTGGTGTTAAATTTAGTATCGGACTCGGGTTGAAACATGGGGCAGGCGACCAAAGCTTCGGCGTTCTTCGCTGCGGCTGGTGGATCAGACATCCCGCCAGTAGTGGATCGGAGACGTGAAAGCGAATTGGGCGGGAGCACTGGACCGCATGTTGGATTACGACGAGCAGCACATGATGGCCTTTAGGGAAAGAACACGAGCCTCAACGAAATTGGCCTGGGCGCCGAGGAAAATGAGAGGACTGGTGAGTAGCAGTAAAGGTCCAACGAGAAAACTCCAAGAAATCTGAGTTCGACGCCAGCGAGAGGCGGCTATGTCGGGTACCGGAAAACCCCTAAAAGGGGAGCGAACCATCAACGCGTGAATATTTTTTTGGTTTTCTAAAACTAGTTTTATCTTAATTCAATAAAAAAACCCTTTATTTCTAGATTTTATTCATCTCTTTTGCTCTGGTTCTCACATTTTTTCACTCCCTCTTCTCATCAATCGCCTCCAACATCCTTATTGCTCTCATTCTACTGCCTTTGACAGCATGCAACACACCTCTCCAGGTTAAGCTTCATCCCCCGCCCTCTTTTTTTCTCATCTCCACCGCTCTCTCATTTTTTTTCTCTTTTGTTTCATTTTCCTCACTACAGCCGCCACTTGTCTACTTATTGTCACCTCCGCTTCCGCTCTCTATGGTGACGACCAATTCTTAAAGATTTGCACTGGGTCAAGGATTTTCGGGTTGAAGATTTGCATTGAGTTAGGCTTTCTGGGTTACAGATTTGCACTAAGTTAGGCTTTACGAGTTGAAGGCTTGCACTGAGTTAGGATTTTCTGGGTTTTTATGTGTTGAGAATTTGAGTGTTTTTATGGGATGAAGAAAAGATATTGAAGATCTCGAATTTGGATGAATTTCAGATTAATTTGAGTTTTTTTTAATCATAATAAGCTTGTAGTGGCTTTATACATCATAGCGACGTAGCCTCTAAACAACTGGGCAAATAATTAGAAGGTATGGTATCAGTCCCCACCACTACAATTGTAGCGGTTTCTCACAACCAATTTTATCACGAACTTTTGTTGAGTCCGTTTATTTAACATATGTGGAAGAACACCTATCTAAATGTACTACTAATTAACTAACTCAACTAACTAATCTAATAAATTAAAAGACTAAAACACTATCCATAAAGATTTGTTAAGAGAGTAAACTTGATATTTTCATGGTGTGTGTGTTTTTTTACATGTGGTAAATAGACACTCACGTAACTTAGATCTCCGGTCCATTGGATACCCAAAACAATCCATAACCTCTTCGGTTCACACATTAACAACACCTTCAGTCACATTAGAGACACATAGACAAAGACAAAGCTTCCTAAAGACAAGAGTTAGTTGTTGGCTCTCTCGAACCTTTTGTTTGGATTTAGGAGCGAGGGTTAATAAAGGCTAGTAAGGGTTTTCAGCACCAAAAGTTCCGCTTCTTGTTGCCCAATTTGAAGTGCTATTGAATTGAAGAAGAGAAAGGGATTTGAAGGAATGAAAGTAGCCCGGTTGACCCCCGTTCCTTATTTGAAGAGAATTGCAAACATATAGCAATTTCGTTCAAACTTTGACATGGTCACTTGTTAGTATAATAAAAAGTTCAGGAATCAATCTTTTTCAAAGTGAAACATGATCTTATTATTGTCAAAGTTCAATGAGAGAGTTAGATCATAAAGGTGTAAAATTGCCCATAGATTCTAATTTCAGTGGCAACATTTGACATTTTACCCTTTTCACTTTTACGCGTTCGTCATATTGAAGAATCAGTATTACCAAAACACATTGACAAATTGATTCCCGACGACTCGGTTATGGGAGTGGGAGGAAGATGGAGATGAAGCTTCAGACGACTCAAAGTCCTCTCACTCTCAGATTGCCCGTTTCGATCTTTTGATCTCCCATCCCATTCTCCTCTCATTGAATCCATTATTGCATTTTGGATTCACGCAAATCTTCGATTTCAAAGTGTGAGATGGAGTCTGGAGATGAGAGTTCTCAGCGGGTGAAAGGCTTTGTTATAATCACTCTCCCACCACCTGAAAACCCCGGTCTTGGCAAAACGATCACAGCTTTCACAGTCACAGATGATCTTTCTCCGGAATTGGCCGAGACCCAAGAGCAGAACCCACTTGGAGAGTCGAGTCAACCACAAGGACAACAAAACCAACAGACCTCTCGGTTGAGGTTCTCATCGGAGAGCCGGTTTTCTCGGAGGACGCTTTTGGGGCTACTCGGTTTGTCTCTTGTTGCTTTCCTTGTCTACCGTTCAGTGTGCTCGGATAGCATTCAGGAGTTGAGGCGTTCTCGCGAGGATGATCAGAGACCCAGTTCGTTTATCCTTCCGTTGCATCACAAGAGCTACATCCGGGATATTCTGGAGCTTGATTTGGGGAGGACTGTTGATGTAGAAAGTAAGAAGTTTGAGGCTTTGATGGGGGACAAGGCTGTTGTGTCCCTGAAAAGGAAGAAGATTGCAGTTGCTAAAGCTGCTGCGGTTGATTCGTCCATTTACTTGCCTGTCACGGGGAATGTTTATCCAGATGGGTAAGGACAATTTCATCACATCACTTTTCTCGAGTATGTGTTTTTGGTTATGTTATTGGGGAGGATTGAGTAAATACATGTTGGTATTCTATGATTTTGAAGTTGGCCCAGTTAAGAAAACGAAGATCGGTGTTTGTGACGGCCATGCACATATATGTAAGAACTTTTCTGACTCCCTTGGATTCCAAAAGAGCAAGCAGTTAATGGAAACGGTAATTTTTTTGTAAAGTAAGGACAATGAACCATGATAGTGCTTAGCTTTTGCGATGTTTATGTAAAGGTATTCTGATAGGTAAGCAAAACAATGTACATGCTTCCAAAAATTTTATGCAATAGGTGGGGTCTACCATGAAGGGACTAATGGTGTACCTAAAAGAATGGCATGAGCCGTCTATAAATTGTATATTTGGTTCTGCTGAACTAGAAGAGAATAATAGCCTTCAAGTTTAGCAAGTGATGGGTTTCAGTGGTCCTAGTAGTCTTGATGTTAAATATGAAGTGTCGTTTATGTAGCAGGTTGAAACTCTATTACCTATGACGGTGGTTACATTAAAATTTCCTTATCTATATTTTATTATCATTTGCCATGATGTTGGCTCGACTGTTTCTTGAAAGGGTAGCATTGGACAGAAAGAGTATTTGGATGAAATTTAGTAACATTGGGTTTTATGATGCAGGTTGTATTTTACGTATATGCTTTTAGGGAATCCGAGAAAGCCTTATTTTCTTGATGTTGACACTGGGAGTGGCTTAACTTGGGTCCAATGTGATGCTCCTTGTAACAGTTGTGCTAAGGTAAGAAAAAGTGTTTCTTCATTGTACCAGCATTTATAGGTTTTAAGATAAATCTGGTATGTAACAGCAGTTATGTTATGGTTTCATTCAGTTGGGCAGTGACAACAAGTTTAGTGCTAGCAAGAAACTGCAGAATAGTTCCCTTCAGTTTCTAGGCTTTCAACTTTTAAATTTGATATGTTCTCGTATAACTTTTTCTACTGTTATGGACCAACCCTTTTACCTTTTTCATGTCCTTTTTTTACCTGTGTGTATACTTGCACTACATATGGTTGTTTCATCCTGACCATGTCATCAAATAATCTCTTTCTTTTTCCCCTCCCTCATCTAACATATAACACTTTGAAGTCATCTTGTTTCGCATCATATTTACCCTAATTGATGGTATATGTTTTAGAAGAATGTGATCTTCTGTTTCACATGTCAATAAATTCCATTGACCCCCTGACTGTCTAACAGATCCTTTATGCAGGGGGGGAATTCGTTGTACAAACCTCCGGTAGGAAGCATAGTGCCCCCAAAAGATTCACTGTGTGTGGATGTTCAGAAGGATCATAGACCTGATGATTATGAATCTTCCCAATGTGACTATGAAATTGAATATGCTGATCGTAGCTCTTCTATGGGGGTTCTTACAAAAGATAACTTTCATCTAGTGGCTGCAAACGGATCATTAATGAAGTTGGATCTTGTATTTGGGTACTTAGCTTGACCAGAAAACCCCTTGTGTTTTTCCTTAAATTTTTTATTTTGGGATATGGTAATCTTCCCCATGATTAATTGCTGAGAATGTGACATTGTGTCTGTCTCAAGGTGTGCATATGATCAGCAAGGCTTGCTTTTGAATACTTTGGCTGAGACAGATGGTATTTTTGGATTAAACAACGCTAAATTTGGTCTGCCCTCCCAGTTGGCTAGCAAAGGGCTCATTAACAATGTGGTCGGTCATTGCCTTTCAACCAGTGCTTATGCTGGTGGTTATATTTTCTTGGGTGATGATTTTGTGCCAAATCGGGACATCTCATGGGTCCCCATGCTTGTGAGCCCTTCAGTGTAAGTATGGGTTCCTGTTTAAGTTTCCTGCTTTTTAATATAACAAACCTTGTAATATCATTTTGCACCGAGTTGAAAGCAAGCGGATGCACAAGCTGTGCAATGTATAATATCATTTGCTTGTTTCACTTCATGCATAAAGAAGAAATTGAGTAGGTGATATGTTCTATCCTGATTGTGTCCTGTTCTTGATCATCTGTTTTTGAGTGAAGTTAGTTTCTACTGATATCTTTCAGGAGAATAATGCAATTCTGTAATCCCAAAACATTTGAGATAATTTCCTTGAAATTTATGTTTAATTATTTCTTTCAAAGGTTTCGCGGTGCATTTCTTGTGTCCTAACATTAAGCTCAAAACATTCCCTGCTTTTGCTTTTGTTTTTGGGATGCCTTTTCTTGTAAATTACTATCAATGCTGAGTTTTGTTTTCCTTTTCGAATCTCTCATTAGAGAAATTTATCAGACAAAAGTTGTGAAAATAAATTATGGGAGCAGCACTCTGAGTCTAGGTGGACCATACAACAATCACAGAAGAGTTGTATTTGATAGTGGCAGTTCTTATACATACTTAACAAAAGAAGCATATTCTGGATTGGTTGCATCTGTAAGTAACTTATACTAAGCTACATGAAACGATGTAATGACTGATTTTAAATGCTATTCTGTATTTATAAAGTGACTAGTAATGATACACTCTGCAGCTTGAGGAAGTATCTGATGTGGGATTCATTCGTGATACAGCAGATCCAACATTGCCCGTTTGTTGGAGAGCCGAATTTCCTGTTAGGTATTGCATATCTTGTTTTTCTAGTTTATGCCAACACCTATAGCTAGACACTGTTTTAGCCTTTTAGATTAGGATTAGTAAACCTATCTTGTTAAAGAATTTGAAACATGAAATATAGTCCACCAAGCCCCGCAGACACACCCCCATGCAGCTCTTGTTTTAGGATTTTGTTTAAACCTGCAACCACTTCAGCTGTGAAGTTTATGCCGGAAACTGGGTGGGGGATGACATGTAGATGTATCTGTGAATCTTTAACTCATTTTGTTTTGGTTCAACATTCAAACTCTGATGGTAGTGAAATGGTTGCACCTGTATGCTTGCAGAAGTTTTGAAGAACTTAAGCATTTTTTCAAGCCGTTGACTCTTCATTTTGGGAGAAAATGGTGGATCATCTCCAGGAAGCTCGAGATTCCTCCAGAGGGTTACTTGATCATTAATGTAAGTATTCCACGTAACTTTCACCTAGTTTTTTCTTAACCCCAGTCCTGCCTATATGGTTAAAACGAGCTTCTGCATTTCACAGGGTAAAGGCAATGTGTGCTTGGGAGTTTTCGACGGCAGCGAAGTGTATGATGGGACGACAATTATACTTGGAGGTAAGAGAGATACTACATTTTTGCTTTGTTTCATCACTATTCCAATCTCATTTCCATCACTGGACTCGTGAGTTTCAAGCCGTTCCTAAGAGAATGGCATTCTCACTGTACGGCTGTTTTGAGGTGTTAATTTCATTCTGAAGTTTGTTATTGTCCAATGTCATTTCTGATTTGGAACTTTACAATTGTGTGCAGATATCTCTCTGCGAGGAAAGCTGGTGATATATGACAACGTTAATCGTCGAATTGGATGGGCGCAATCAAACTGCATCAAACCGACGACGAGTAGCTACAGTTACAGCCTCCTCCCTCCCTTCATTTGAGGGGTAAACTGCTTCTTTGCTTTTAATGCCATTAAAGTAAATATGTATGTTAATACCACCAACTTTAAGGGAGCCTATTTGAAATTTTGTCGCAGTATACGTGTACAGTACAGTATAGGTAGGATAATTGAGGGCCAATTGTATCACTGTGACAAATAGCCGTTAAAATGCAAAAATTGCTCCTACAAAGGAAGGGCCTCTTGGTAACCCCTTTGTCAAGGATTTTCATCGTGTGTATCATCTTACTTGCACTTTGTCGAGTGAGTGGATTCACTACAGCAAATTGATTCGAATTGTTTGTCCCCTTCATGCGCACCGGATTCTCATCCCATATTTCAGGGTAACACTTGACGGCCTGTGACATTCTCATTTCAGCAGAGAGTGGTTTTGTTTTCATACAACTAAACCTGGGTTACACTACTTTCATCTTTGTATACAAAAAAACGAAATGTAAGAAAAAATATACCATCCGGATTTAGAATTTACTGGGACAAATGATGGACTGTGTTTCTTCCGCTACAAGTGATTCCCATCATCAAAATTAATCATTACAAACTGTAGGCAAACCATCAATTCTAATTCTAAAAATAGAAAGAAAAAAAAACTAAAGATACAGAGAGATACACAGAGATGAATACGGGAACTTAAAGGTTAAATGCCAAAAAAACGATGGCCAATTGGTTTAAGTGGACATCATGACCTGATCAATCGACTGCAATGCTTGGTTAGCAAAATACCTAACATCAACGTCTGCATCCTCACTCAACTCCACCAAGCATGGATGAATTGTGTTCTCGACCACCTGCATGATTCAGCATTCACCTCATCTAGTTTTTGCAACCACAATCATTTTGCAAGTTCAAAAACAGAACTTCACCTGAAAGGTGCAGGAAAACAAAATTGACTTACGGTGTGACTGGCGATGGGAATAACCGACTGCAACACCTTTGCCACATTGAATTTGATGTTCGGCACCCTGCAAATGCAAAGACACTCACCATTGTCCAGACTTCCAGTTAATCAGGAAGTTTTGACCTGAACTAGTACGTACCTATCTTTTGAAGCATTTATGATGACAGGTAAAAGTTTCGAGCAAGTGATTTCTGAGCCCAGAACGGGAACAAGTAGAGATATGGCGTGTAGAATCGTCATCCGATAGAGATAATGAGGATTTTTACTCATCTCCAAAACCTGCGTGTAACAGGGTCATTTCAGTAACTTCCTTTAAGATCAGAATTAATATCCTATTTATTACCAAAACCAGAATCACGAGCCAGTAAGAAAATGAACAGGTTAAGCGTTTCTTATTCAATCAGAAGATTCAAGATACATTTTTTTCCGGTAAGCACCCCACCAAGCTACGCATGTGAATGAAAGGAATCATGAATTGTAGCATGGCACAGCTGGGATTATATTGCCAAAGTACAAGCACAGGAAAAGTAACCGGCAGGTGTGTGCTCATGCTGAGTCCTCCACTTTCTGAAAATTAGGTGTGACTATAGTAGCTTATTTATTACTACCTCCGTTCTATAAGTGATGCGATGCGTAACTTTTGATGTCAATTACTGCAATTTACCTAAAATATCATTTGATAGTAGACATGTTTTTGAAAAAAGAATTTGAAATATAGACATGAAATTCTCATTTGTATGTAAAAAATTTAAACAACAGATTCGAAATGATAGAAAAATAAAATCATAGATTATTAAATGCTAAAAAAAACAAATATTGCATTACTTTTGAGCAGGAGTATCATATAGTTCTAAATATAACCTACCCCGATGCCAGAAATTTCAGAAACCAAGGAAAGTTTTAGAGGGCAATACTTTTGAGCAGGAGTATCATATAGTCCTAACTCCTAAATATAACTGACCGATGCCAGAAATTTCAGAAACCAAGGAAAGTTTTAGAAGGTAAAATAATCTAACAGCTTTTTAGTCTTCTTACATTTGCATTGTTTGGTTTAGTTAATGGTGGTTATTCTATGAATAATTGCTTCGACTTTTATCTATTGACCATATCTTTGTGAATATCTATTCATGGAACCAACAGCTATTCTCATTTAACATACAGCTAAAAGCCCATTATCCATGCACCGATGAATTAAAAACGAAGTTTGTTTATTGAGCCAAGCCATTCAGCTAATTTAGCACACCAGAAAAATGACACATTTGTTAATATCTGATCGAAAGGCGGAAGTTGTTCTGAATCAACCAACTAAAGTACATTGCAAACATGACAAACTTGTACAACATTTAGGAGGCCAACCTGTGGAACTATGTGTTGCATTGCCCAGTCTGGACCAAATTCTTCAGCCAAACGCTTCACATTATTTGCAGCTGCATCCCGAATTGAATACACCTATGATCAATACAGTGGCATTAGCTGGTAGTAAATAAGTAAATTTCATGCAATATAAAAAGCAGTAACAGCCAACAAGTGACCACAATTTGCAAAGCCTGAGCAAAGTTGGGAGCATACAAGTCAATAAGAAAGAGCTTAGGGACAGAAATGGCTGCTTTCTAGTTGATTTTATAAGCTATAACCATGCAAATTCAAACTTACCAGTAGAATAAATTGTGGAACTCAGTGGTACTTGGGATACCAAGTTACATTTATAAGATAAAAAGTTCTTACCCTATTTCATGGGACTATTGACATTGGCATTCTACCAATTAATCTGCTCTTAATAGCAATAGCACTGTTAATGTAGCTACATCTCTTGATACAGGTTAATGTATAAAGTTGTAATGTATAAAGATCCAAACTTAATATAGATCAATTTTTAATATCTATCTTCATAGATGTCGATATCAATTAAATATATGCGATCACCGTCCTATTTCAATTTTCTTTCTTTGTTTGATTTTAGTTGTCTTGATTTCAATCTGAAAAAATCGAAAGACAAAGCCTTGCCTTGCAACATCTTCCAAGAAAGGCAAGCCCTTTTTTTGCTTAAAACAATAGTGTGAATAAACAACACATGAGTACTTCCACAATCAGCACCAACGTAAAAGATCAGAAATGCAGTGAAATGCACTAGAAGCCAGATTCTTTTTCCTTTTAAATTTTATTTTTGGTCTAAACAGCTGAGATACAGAAAACGGAGAGCAAGGAGTCCTCCAGGAAAACTAAGAGGAGGGTATAATACCTTGTCCTTTAACCACTGCATGCAGAGAGCACCAAGCTTATCATCAAAGAAACCAACACCCAGTTGACTTGCCAACAAAGGTATATATTCAATTATAGCAAGACGGACCCTCCAATGCCTATCCTCAGCTAGTTCAACAATGGCCGGCAAGAGGGACTGTGATAGAAGATCAATTCCAATGACCTGAAGGAATGGAGAAAATGTGAGGTGCTGATTAGGAGCTACTGTCATCATAATATAACATATATTACGTAACAAAATGGTTTCTCACACACACACACACACACACACACACTATATATATATATATATATATATATATATATATATAAAAGACATACTCGTTAAGTCCCATGTGTGTTGTCACTTCGCTAAAAAAAATTTGTCTCCAAAATGTATCATCCCTTTCCTAGTTTTATTTTATTTCTTTTCCAATTTTACCCTTTACTACTAGCTTAGGTAGTTGCCTAACACAAAAATGAGTCACTTCAGCTCCACCATGATAATTGAGAAACACCGGGCCAACAAAGTGTCAATGTTAAACTTGGGTAACGCAAAAGTGAGTCCTAAAAATACTTCCTCCGCATTATTGTCTCTAATTAGGTTAAGGGTGGTAATGAAAATTCAGTTCAGATAAGCTAATTATCAATAACAACATTAATCTATACAAAAAATGCTAAAAGTGACAACACACATGGGGAGGGAGTATATTACCAGCAATAGTATATAAACTTTATACAAATGTGACACTTTCAGAAACCCAAAATCACTTGGGGATATCTAGTGCAGAGTGATCTTCGTCTTCTAGCAGTTTAACAGGAGCTCGTTACCAATCAAGTAAAATGGAGACACGATATTCATATAGCATATCCCAACTAGTTGGGATTAAGGCTCATATGTTACAACAACGTGACACTTCATGGAAGCACATCTTTGAGCAAGAAAGAAGCAGCATGTATGATCAAGGTTATTAAAAGTGAAAAGCGCACTAATGCGATAAGGGTCCTGAAGCGCAAAGCGCAACGCAAAAGCGTGGGCTTTAAAGAAGTTAAGCATAATAATAGATATAAGCATAAAGTAGGTGGAAATACCTCTAAATTAGATCTAAAAAACACAAAGTCCCAACTTCAAAACTTTACTCTAGGATTCTTTAACACTAAATTTGCACTCTAAAGCTCAAATATCACTCAATCATCAGCCATCATCATCTAACATAGAAATATAATTAGCACCACCAAAGTTAGAATTATATCCCTCATCATATAGTATTTGGAAATAAATCCACAGTAAATTACTACATATAGTATTTGAAAATAAATCCACAGTAAATAAAAAATTGTTAAGGACTATTTTGTTAGGAGGAAAATGCTTCGATTTTTAAATGGGTTGGAAAGAAGATTTTAATGCCTGAATTTACATAAATAAAACTTAAAGGACCTATTTGAAAGATTTATAAACTTTTAATGGCTTATTATTAAAAAATAGAAAACCTAGTTTTTTTTTTCAAGTCTGGTCTTCTTCGCGAGTCTGCCGCCGCCGCAACTCCAAAGAACGCCGGCAGCCGCCGCGATTGTCTAGCTCACCTGCGTCATCTTCTTCGCGAGTCTGAAGTCGGCGACACCTGCCCCGCCTGGGAAGACAAGCTCGTCTGATGATCTCAGAAGCACCGACATCACCGCGTCGCTAAAGTCCGCCGCTTCAGCTCGCATCAACGCCTCACCACCGCTTCGCTGAAGGTCCGCCGCTTCCAACGCGAAATGCGATGGACCCAGCCAAGCAAGCGCATCGCGCTTTGAGCGCGCTCTGGGCGCGCATTTAATAACCTTATAGATGACTTGCTTAACAAAGAGATCATATAAGCTTAATGTCAAATGTCACAGAAATGACTATTTTATCATAAAGGTTTCTACATCTGCTCAGGCAATTGCTATGTAACTTGCTTAGTTAGGGAAGGGAGTACATATGAAGAAGGTCCAACTGCTTCACCAAAATTTTGTAGTACATTACACTCCCTCCATTTTTCAAAGATTGTACACTTTGTTTTGCTCTTTTCACAGTATTTAATCTGTGATTTTTTACCATGAATGTTTAGGCATATAAAATTTAATAATTCATATGCATATCATAATTTGAAGTATAGAGTTTCTAAACAAATTTTTTTCTGAATTGTTTTCAATATTTATCTTAGTAATAATTTTAGTCAAACACTGATAACTCAGAACATGAAAGTCAAACTCTACAATCTTTAAAAAATGGATGGAGTAATTTCTTTTAAGCATGTTTCATGATGTGCATGCTAATGTATGATATCAATTCTTTAACGGAAGATGACCATAGCAACTATCTCAACGTACCACCATCTCATTTTCTATTTATAAGAAAGTTGAGACAAGAACGACATCTGGTGCAACACTTTTCCACTAAGCTATTTGCATGAATTTGTATTGTTCTTGACACTATAAACTTCATGCTACCTAGCCCAACATGGTTGGGATTAAGATGCAATTTGATGATTAAGATTTCCTCATGAAGAATGTAAGAAGCTTATCTAAAACTAAATGCAACATCAGACTGACATTTACAAGGCCAGTCATGAAATTTCAAAAAGAGAAGAAAGATACTATAAAGAAATGAATTATAAAGGTATCAATGACTCAAAATAAATCTGTTACTAACCTGGTTAACTTGGTCAAGCTTGCTAATTATATTGAGCCTTACATCAGGAAATTCATCCTTGAGAAGTGAAAGGAATATTGGAAGCAGCTGTTCTATAGTTGCATCCTGAAAAGCATTCATGACGTTACAAGGAGAGACCAATGTAAAATTGGATGTTGGCTATGCAAAACATACTTGATTCTCATGAAACATTCAGGAAAAGAAAATTGATCAGTGTAAAACGAAGCTGCATATGAGGTTATTTTACTTGTCACATTGTTTAGATATTGTGAGGTTATAACTCTGCTTCGTACCTTCCTACTTACTACATCAAGTATAGAAAATTTAGAACAGGGTTTTCTTTTAAAGAAAGCAAAAAGATTTTACCACAACCAGTGAAAATAAACGAAAACTATCATTTTAAAATTGGGCAAATGTATGATTAAACAATAGCCATTATTGTACCATCCAAAAGCAAACAAAGAAATTTATAATATTTTCACTATAAAGAGCAACAATATTACCTTTCCCAATATGGGAGCCATTCCCATTATAACTGAAGCAAGAGCAGAACGCACGTGCTGGGATGAATCAGTAGACAGTTCCTAGAGCAAGCAACAAAGAAAGCTATAGTAGCAAAGAAGTGTAACAACACATTGATTGGAACCAGCTGTAAAATAATACTCATAACCACATACAAGCAACCATACCTTGACACAGGGAAGAATGCTCTGAATTGCAATATCTGGGTTCAAAATTCGACAAAATTTAGCCACTTTCCCAGCAGCAGCTATTCGCACTTCAGCCTCATTGTCACGAAGTAACCGAACATACGCAGGAACCAACTCTGACCTGAGAAAAAAAGACTAAAATTAGAATTAATGGTTTACTGAATATGTTATATGAAAGTAAATAACTGAAATTCACATTGTGTATTAAAAACATTGGGCAGGACACGGCAGCATTCAGAATGCTAGCAGGGACATAAGGACAACAGAGAAGATGAAAGTAAATAAACATCAGAAAAGGGGAAATTGAGTTGGGATGAGGGAGAATATGGATTCGAGCACACATGTGCAAGGAAACAAGACAATAGGTAAGCAACATGGTAAGATGTATACCTAGTAGGGTCAGGGCCGACTGCTTCACAAAGCTCATACAATTGGTTTGCAACCATATATCGAACACGCCAAGACTTATCCTGAATCGCAGTACATAGCACATAATTCACGAACTCAGGTTCTGGAACAAATCAAGCTGAGAGAGAGAGAGAGCATGAGTCTACCTGTGAAAAGTTGACTATGACGGGGAGAATGTGTGCGACACAATCTTGGGGTTCCAACAACTTCCCAAGAGCTGCACAACCCTCAACAGCCAACAGACGCACGGAATCTTGGTCTGAAGGCAAGGAAAACATAGAGATTTACCACCTCAATGTGCAAGCAACTTGCAGAAATGACAAAAAAGAAAAAAAATGACATACTAGTAATTTGGTAAAGACTAACTAAGAAACGCTAGAATCTATATATTTCCAGGGGATTAGCATTGACTTTATGACACTAGAAATCCTCATAACCTTCTTTCCATATAAGAAGCTAGACAACAAGCTCCATACTAGTGATAATTAGGTAGGCATTACCCATGATACTGAAAGAGCATGCATTGGGAATTATTCAAAAGCTTAAAAAACCAGATCAAATAACCTGTTCATGGTCCCTCTAGTTCACTAACATATAACCCCTAAGTTCAAACACCCTTAAATGAGGTACCACAAGAACACAAAAGCCTCTTGCGTTAAATACACTCTTCTCAGCCAATGTTCAGCAACTTATCAACCATGAAACTAATGACAGACAAGATCTATGGCCATCCAGCATTTTCAATTTGGTCATTCCCTATATCCTCCCTGAACAAATCTTTTTTTTTTCTTTTTGAACAGCAAGGGATGATGGAAGTAGGAGTTGAACTCAACACCTCCACCTTGTGTCCTTTGAGCTTTAACCAACTTGGCTAGAGCCTAATGACCTGAACAAAAGTTATTAGGTTTGCCTAGTGCTATGTAATGCAGATTTATTGCAAGTGAATTTTAAAAGGCATAGACACAAAGGCCCCAGGAGTATTTGAGTGGCTGTCAGTAGGGAATAATAACTAACACCCGCCCTTTCATCTCAGCAAGATCGTTGACAACTTTGTGGCTGTTTGGCTCAACTTGACAACTTCTCTATTTTTACATGTATACCTTGTAGGATTAAAAATATAGCAAATACTTTATCCTGGGTAGAGATGGAAATTTTGGTGAAACGGAATGTTGAGGGATGTTAAATTTAATTTGAACTCCTGAATCCTCCACATGTTTAGGTTTATATTTGAAAGTATTACTAAGAAGGGAAACTACCTTCTCTAAGTTCTATTTTCATACAAGCACGTGTTGTTCTTTAATGAAGATCATTTAAATATTTTTCAATAACTGTTTGTCATCTAACTATTAACTTTACTATTGGTGACATATTTGGATGAATGTCCCTAGTCGGAGTAAATACAGAACTAAAGCTTCAAATTCACAGCTTATGAAAATTCTATTTCCAATTTTTGCCCACATGAGTCTATGTACTGGTATCATTTTCCACAGATAAGAAAGTGACTTTTAAGGACAAAGAACTTACATATTTTACAAGCATTTTATGTCATTTAAACCGACTTTTCCATTCCTAAAATCTCGACAGGTACACCCATATTTAAAGCACAAACAAGTGGATATCAGAAAATCAAATTATTATTGAGCAAGCAGCATACCATCCTGTGTCAAGTCATCAAACATAGACATGATATCAACTTTCAAATGAGCAGCTTCAACAGTAGCAGCAAATGTCCCCAGATTAGTGGCTGCAGATCTCCTAACCATAGGCATATCATCTTGACATAACTGACCATATATAGTCCTCAGTTCTGTTTTCATCGCATCAGGGGCACTTGGGTACACGGTATGAAACAAGCCACATGAAGAAACTCGAGCAGTAAACCATTCACCAGCTGCTAATCTCTGCATATGGCACACGTCGGCTTTTTCAAAAACAGTAACATTTTTACAAAATAAAAAGTTACTGGGTTACACATAGCATATCCACGGCATCATATTCAGACACTATGCCTTTCATGCTACACCAAAGAACATCATGGGGGAAAAGGGCGCTAAAAACCGATAACAAGAATCCACAAAGGAAACTTTACTGCATACAGAACAAGTGTTAAGTTCTGATCAAACTGACTTCAAAATTTGCCTATCTACAATGAAGTCGTAAAGTACTTGAACAGAGAACAATAACAGAAGCTCCCTCACCAAAGCCTCAGAGAAAGAGCGCCAACCTTAACAAGAGGGACAAAATGATCGACCAAATCCTGCTCCCTCATCTGAGACCCAATTCTACACAAAGACTCAACAGCTTTGTCCCTGACGCATGTCTCCTCCACGGTGCACAGAGTCTCCAACGGCGGCAACAGAACATGGGCATGTTGGACTCCTCCGACGTACGGAATGAATATGCCGAGCTCCTCCGCCATGGCAAGGAGCACTTCATCATCGTCGTCGTTGTTCTCGCTGAGAAACGGGATCAATTCCTTTCTGGTCCTCTCCTCCCCGAGCGCGCGCGCTATGGTCGACATCCTGCGGATCGAGTTGAGACGGAGCTGGATGTCTTCGTTCTTGAGCTCGTCGATGAGGACCGCAATTGGGTACAGAGGCTCGTCAATCGTCGCCATGGACAATTAATCGCAAAATCTTGCAGAGTTAAAACCAGATCTTCCAAAAATTTCCACTACAATCCGATAACTGAATTAAACCGAGAAACAGAAATTATTGCAGCGGAAATTCCGGGATTGAATCAACAAGTATACCTTGTAGCTCCAGAAAAATGGAATGGAGCGAGTGGAGATGACAAAGAAAAAGAAGAAAGAGATCTGTGAGCTTTAAGGTGGGTTAAAGAACAATTTGACACTTGAAACATGTCAAAAGAGCACAATTTTACCATAATTCCTGAAATGTCTATATTAACCACTACATACATGCAAAGTCCAGTAAAAAACCTAAATCCTCTTTTACACAACACGCACCGTGCTTCATGTTGCAAATCACCAATCACCACCTTCACTCACGCCTTTTACCACCAATCTTTTTTTTTGAACAACAAGGAAGAGATCTCATTTAAAGAAAACTAAAGGGACAAGGGGTCACTTTAGACCAAGGCGAGCTACCCATGAGAGGTAACTATTCATTCTCTTAATTCTGGTCTTACATATTCATTTCCTAAAACACCAATACTGACTTGAGCGTCAGAGTGCTTGAAATTGGGAAAACCTCAGTCTGGTCTTTAGCTCATCCCCATTATTACAAATAATCAACAAGGAGAACATGACATCCAACAACGTCAGGACCAAGTTGTGTCGCCAACAAAAGATCGTGGTTGCAGCACTCATAGGCCAACCACCAACAAGAAATTGTTTTATGGACAATAATGCATGAAATTGTAACCAAGGTAAATTTTCTTTAAAGAAAGTTGAGAATGAAGAAAAAACTTCCAAAACTTCCAAACACTAGAACTGGATATATAATACGTCTAGCTTGTAGGCTCAATTCCATCCAGTAGGAATTGAACCCCTCAGGAACATCATACTTTAATGCCAGGCGCCTCGTGACTCACCCGGTCATTTTCGATTCCACATCATCAGGGGACTTTGTCATGGCCCTTTCAGCCTTTGATCGCTTTGAGGGTTGCTCATGGGGATCATCTAGAACTTGCTTGCCAACTCATTTCGACATCGTCGGGACCTGGGGAGAGCCAATGTCGTGATCCGAGACAGACCCCCCATCAGCGGAATCGTCTGGCCATCTCCCTGAGGAGGAATCAACATAAAAACAAAAAGAATTTGAGAAAGAAATCATACATGGGTGACGGCGGATGAACGACAAAGGCTTCTTAGAATCAGAGGAAAAAACAGAGAATTTAGAGGGCATGAGAAAGTAAGGAAGGGAAAAAGGAGGCGACTTACCCTATTTATAGGGGGAGAAGAATTCGAAACGGCAGACGCCTGAAAATGCGCAAAACTGACACGTGGAGCTCATCCGACGCGTGCATTCTTTGATCCAACGGCTAGGAGTTCAGCAGAACCGCCTGACGATTCCCGTTCCCAAACGGTCAGAAAGAAATAGAAAATAATTAAAATAATGAAAAGGCAGAGAAAGAGAATCGAAAAATTAGAAAGGACCAGACCCACGACCAAGTGCCTCAGGGGCTTGACGAGAATACTGGATCACATAGACGCTTTGCCCTCACTAACGGCTCGGGGCAAAGCGTCTCAGGAGCTTGAAAAAAAAGTCAAAGGTCACATAGACGCTCCACCCTCACCACCTCCTCAGGGGCTAATGGTACCCAAAACCCCCAGCCCAATCGCAGGGCTAGGCTGAGTTAGTGGAATCTCCAAATTCATCCCTTAAAAGCAAGGACATATGTTGCCATCCTAGAGGAAGGGAAAAAGAGTAGGAGTAGAATTTAATGATTAGATGACCAAACAACAAAATTAGATGAACAAAAACACAGCAGCAAGCAACCGGGCCACTCGACTCGATCCAATCCTCACACATGCATGCATTTATAAACCCAACTCCCGCAAACTCCTCTCATCATTCCTCAAATTTATAACACACCAGCAAATTAATTACACCTACAAAGTTATAAGATATCATGAATCGTTCGAATATGGCAGCTGCAGCTGGCTCGTTGAGATTGAGTAGCTTAATTTATGTTGACCTTGTTCATGGCTGTGTCCCTTGGTCTCGCCACCTCCAGCAACTGCCTTCGCTGAGCCTCCCACCATGCAATACCATCAATCCCAAACCTACCTCAACCGAAAATTTGCCGACGCTCTCACAACCAACCGTGCCAACTGTATATATCCCACAACCGACCGTGCCAACGTACGGTTCCACAACCAACTGTACCAACGATATATGCCAACAGTACTTCCACAACCGACTGTGTCAACGGTGCATGCAACCACACTTCCAAGCTTACCCTAAGCAAACTCTCCCTCCTTTACCTGCCATTCCTTCGTTTCCAACGGCCATTCCCATCCTCGCTCCTCCTCCTTCAAATTGATCCATTGTGCATGCCTTTCTTGTCCAGATTTCAACATGCATGTGTAAATGGCGTACATTTCGATCTATGTGTCTTGCATGCTTTTCATTTTCATACTATCTGATGATAATCATTCATGTAAATTAAGGGTTGTTGACACCATCACTATGGTCATGATTCCATGTGTAATTTAAGAGATTCATATACGTCTTTATGTAGTCGTCGACTTTTAATCATACTATTTAAATTTTAGAAAGTAATTAAAAAGCATTGATTAATTTAACTATCTAATGCATATAAGTTATTTTACAGTATGCACTGAAATGTTGAAAAAAATTGTATAAATTAAAGGACAATATTTTCATCCAACTCAGGTTGGAGGAAAGTTCTCTAATATGTATACGTGGTATGATGTTAATGGTTTGTGTCACCATACGGAGCTGCCACTATTAATTATGGTTATGAGTGATGTGGTCCACCACTAATATCATGACACACGTGTACATGTTGGAGGACTTTTCCTTTAACCAGGGTTGGACAAAAAAAATTTCTTAAATTAAATGTTTGAAAAACAAACGTAACAATTAAAAATGCATGAAGGTAGTAATATGCT
This sequence comes from Stellera chamaejasme, assembly GCA_024586325.1. Taxonomy (NCBI): domain Eukaryota; kingdom Viridiplantae; phylum Streptophyta; class Magnoliopsida; order Malvales; family Thymelaeaceae; genus Stellera; species Stellera chamaejasme. The sequence goes on along the minus strand of CM044982.1, from coordinate 566,797 downwards.
ATCACGGTGCTTATTAATCCATGTTAAATCAAGTCGGGAACAATGTTAAAAAATATGGACTCAACGGGAAAAGTAAAACCTAAAGTACCTCTAAGTATGATTGAATCTGTTCAAAATATGAACCCTAAACCATAATTTCCCTAATTTTGACGTTTTACCCAATTCAATTGACTCCAACTTCTATTGAACACGATTGTTTCAAATCACCATCTTATTTAAACATAATTTACCATGTAAGCAATCAACAAATACACCAAGTCTATTACAGTTTAAACTAGTTTAAATACCCACCGATGGCACGAAATAATATTTTTAAATTTTAAGTTATTAAGAAATGAACAAATATAAACGAAATTTTGTATCAACACCGGCCTACGGCACGGGACAACGATAATAGATACAGGTTAATTTGTAAGCTGTAATAATATATCAAACACGGTAGTAAAAGGTTTCAAATACATTTATCAGTGCATAATGACCTAATGTCATTAAGACTGATTGTATGTCATTTTTTAAAACCTAAGTAGCAAATTAAAACGCCAAAAAAAACAATTTCAGGTGAATTGTAAACATTTTAAATACTTAGGGGACTATTTGCAAGTCACTAAAGGCACACCAATATTATTGACTACGAAATTACAAAATGACCAGCCTTAGACGCGGAAAAGCAGGGGCATTTTCATACTTTCCGATGAAAATACGAAAATGCCCCTTCACTAAATCAAACCATCGACTTTCCTTTTTTTGTTTCATTTCTCTCGACCCCCAAACCCTAGCCACCCAAATCCTACCAACTCTCATGGCCGTCTGCGTTTTTTTACTCCGATCAGATTCTTCTTCCCCTCTTCATACAATCTTTTATACAGATCCTTACACTATTTTCAGCATCGATCTATCATTTGTTCGTGTGTTTATCCCTAGGTAAATCATCTATTGCCACCCCACACGACCGATACTGGCCGACAGTAACAAAATCTCAGATCTGTATCGATAGTCGCCGGATTATTTGACTGGTACATTCACGATCCTCTGTGGCCAACATTTATTAATTTTATTTTTTACCTCTCTTCTTAAATACGTTCTTAAGATTTTTATTCTGTTGCATGGTTGGGGAAAATTTTATTTCTTCACATCTCTTTAATAAAATTGTTATTTTGAGTTTTGATCGTTAAGTTTATTTCCGACCTGTAATCCTGGGAAATTGCCTCTGTTATTATTTTTTTTTAAAAGCTTTGATTTATCTGTAGATCGGACTCCTAAGTTACCGATATGTAATCCTGGGATGTTGCCTCTGTTCATATATTTTTTGAAATATTATTTTAAAAAAACATTTGATTTATTTGTACATGAACATACCTTGTCTTCTTGTGTTATAATAATGATCTGAAATGGAATTAACGTACTTCTGATATTTGTCGATTGACACTTTCCAGGTATGAAACTCGATTTCGTAGCCTAGTGATCTCATCCTCGTACACGTATCTTTGGTGTATCTCCCTGAAATCAAGCTCCACGAGATAGTCAAACTGGTCTTCTGTTAAGGCCTCCTGGATTTCTTCCTCCGTCATAGTCTTCGGATCCATACGTGGCTGTTACTGGTGCGAGAATCGTTTTCATTTGTTGCCCTAAGATCTGTCATGTACTTTAAATATAGCGTTTCCTATTTTTAAAATGGAAGTCTCTAATCACTCTAATTATTCTTCCGCAGTAAGCGCCTCTAAAAATTGTAGGCGACAGTTACCCTTTTTTGTTCCGAAATTTAGTTTCTAGCTGTTTGCCAACGTGTAAATAAGAGAAGAAATGAAGCGTGACTGGACGCTGATTTGGGATTGACGTGGCGCTATAATATTTTTGTATTCTGCCGAGCCTGCCAACTCAAGTATCCTGTAATAAGATTTAATAGTAGAAGATTAGATAGAATGAGTGGATGGTAAACCTAAACCCAAACACTAATCTACCCATTACAAATAACTCCTACGGCCCAAACTACCCGGCCCAGCAAATTAACCCTTTAGAAACGTCTATATGTTATATTTTTCAGTGTTCAGATGGTTTTTTTGTAAAATCTATTTAAGTGATAAATCATTTTGGATGTTAAAGATGCTTTACTGCAAATATGTTTTCATTTTTCAAAAAGGGAAAAGGTCCCAAATTAGCACCCACATTTATCCTCTGGACTCAAAATGTCACTTCTTTGAAGAAAAAAAAGACCCAAATTCTCATTACTGTTATAGTTTTAGGTCCTCATTACCATTAATTTTTGTCAGGTGATATATATATATATATATATATATATATATATATATTGCTGATAAAGCTTACCTCGTGATGCCATCATGGAGTAAAAGTGGATAATTTTTTTATAAACTCCTACATTATGTAAAAATAAACAAAACAATCCACAATCTCCTTCCCCTACCCCCAAAGATATCAAAAAAACAAAAACAAAACAATCCATATTTTTCTAGATCTGCCAAATTGCATCATCACCTCTCTAACCCAGAATCCAGTCTCTTCTTCGCGGCGTTCAAGTCTCTGGTTCCGACACGCCCAACTAGCTTTGTGCGAGCTCCTCCTCTCTTCGCGTACACCCGCGTTGCTTGTGAGGCCATCACCGTCACAGGCCACCTCGCTGCTTCTAGAACCTCCAAGTGTCATCAATTTGTTAATCCCCATGTGAATGTGAATTCGAATCGCAACTCAATCGGACTTGCTAATCTCCATCACTTATTTGCTCGGTCGTTTGACTTGCCCTCGGTGGTGGAGGCTCCATTGCTGCGACCGGCTTCGCTCTCCATTAGATCCGGCGAGGGTGTGCTGCATCTCAATCGGACTTGGAACGGGTCAGAAACCTCCGCCCAATTCCTGCTCCGCGTCAAAGTATCACCCAAGCAACCGTCGGATTCGGGCTTTGAGAGCAAGGAGAGATTCAGGTGATGAGATCTAGTAATTCAATTTGTAGTGATTTTTTGTTTTCTCAGGTTGATTCAATTTGTGGTGATTCTGGGTGAAGTTTGTCGGAGAACTTGACGATGAGGCTAGCGAGGTGAGGTGGCCCACTCCAACAACTGACCAGTACGCCACGTCGTCTTAGACAAGGGATGTGACAAAAACTTAACGGTGATGTGATGACATTCTGGGACCAAAAAACAAATTTTGTGGCAAATAATGACCAACAAACCAGGTACGATGGCAATTTGGCTATTTTTTCAAAGAAGTGGCATTTTGAATCCAAACGACAAATATGAGTGGTAAAAAGAGATTTTTCCCATTTGAAAAATAATCCAAAGTTATGGAGAGCAAGATAAAATTTATGAGAGACAAATTAAAGAAAACATTAATTTGATAAAATTAGGTTGAATTTTTCTACCAAAGAACGCAGCTAAAACGTTTTATAAAAAAATTAACAAACACCTAGAAGGAACCTGGGCAAAATAAACGTGTGTTGGTGTAGTGGCATCAGGTAGAGTAGGACTTGGCATCTTTTGTTTCCATTTTGATCCTTATTTATTTTCTTTCCGAATTTACAACCTAAACTAATCTCATTGGGACGTCACGCTCTATCTAATACTTTAGTAAATATATTCCATGGTTAATTAACCTAACCCACGTCTTCGGCTAACCCGACCCGTTCCATTTTTCAAACGGGCGACAGCGACTCGGATCTCCAGCCCGACTCCGCCGAAACATCCAGCGGCTCACAGTTCTCCGTGTGATCGAACAACGTTCCGACGGCCACAAAATCATCGTTACCGTTCTGATTGCTCTCCGGGTTAACGGCACAGAAACCGAAACCGAACGACTCGTAACCCGGCATCTGGTCATCGAATCCGATTATCTCCCCAAACCCGGTTGTTTCAAGCCCTTCACCGGGCTCAACGACGGTCTCCATCTTCTGCTCGGAAGAAAAACTCGGTGGTAAACCGAGCTCGTCGTCGGACGCTTCGAGAAGATAGCCCAGATCCGGCCTGGAATCAGACGCAGTCGCCGGAGTCAAAATTTCCTCTTCAAAGCTTCTGATGAATGAATCAAGGGCCTGAATCGTGGAGTCATTGGCATCGGCTTCATCCAGCATGTTGAGGAGATGTTCCCGAATCAGTTTCCTCTGCGGCGAGCGGACGTCTGAGTCGTCCGGATCTGGCCCGAACTCGGTTGAGTCAGCGACCGAGTCATACGAGTCGAGACGGGAGAGTTTCGATTCAGGGAACTCGAAGCCCGAGTTATCAAAATCACCCCGGTTTCGTTTTATGTTCCTTTCTGTAGAATCCTCCATCGCCATTCCCAAACAAAATAAAGCTTGGAGTTTGGACCAACAAACAAGGTCTACAGCTTCCAGAGTTGAGCCCAAATGTGGCCACAAGAAAGATTTGTCTTTTAGAGAGAGAAGAAAAAAAGGAGAGACTTTTTTAATTGCAACAAGCAAAGGGCAAAATCGGAAGAGAAGAGGGTAGAATAGAGAGAGACAAAAAAAGATAGAAGAGCGAGGATGAGAAAACTTGGATCTTTGGGCGAAAGGCTGAAGCTTTAACTAGTTGTTGGTTTGAGATAGAGAGAAAGAGAAAATATTGGGTGAGAGAGAAATGTAAATAGGGAGAGTTGTTTATATAGTGGTTTGGCAGGAGGAGGTGAGGTTATCAAAAAATGGGATTTTTTTTTTGTTGGCAAAACATAAAAATGCTAACATAAAAGAATAAAAAAAGAAAAGACAGGCAGCGTGGAGATCGGAGGGGAACTTGAGGGCTCAGTTCAATAAGGGAGGGAAAAAAATTTGTGAATTTGGGGTTATATTTTAGTTGATGGATAAGATGTGCATGAATAAAAAAAAATTGAAAAAAATATTATTTTATATTAAAATTATGCATTTAAGATTTAAGGTTGTTAGATATATTATAAATAAGAAAGTTGAAAAAAAAATGGGGAAAAAAAGTTACGAGGCAAGTTGATGAGTCATCCCACGGGACCTCACACTGCCCTCCAAATTATTCTTTTTTGGGGTTTGGGTCTGGGTTGGGTCGTGTTTGCAATTGCGCTTTTCTCTTTTCTTTTTATTTTTCCCTCTAAAATAAAATTAACTATATTTAAATCCAAGAGGTTGAAATCCGGCAGGGCCCACCGAGTTAGGAGGCGATTTGGACTGTGTGCTTTTCTTGGAAAATGCAGCTCGTATTTTTAATGTTTGTGGACCCGGCTACTCTCAACTCCACGTGACTGGCCTGCCCCGACTTACAAGTTCCTCTTAATTTATTCCAAAATAATGTGGCTACCCCTCACTTCAACACACTTGTTTTTAAAACAAAATTTTGAACTTCCTCGCTCCCACTAAATAAAACAATTTTAAATTCATCCACTCTTTTTTAATTCTCTACAATCACATTTTCATCAAATATCTCTATTCACATACATTTTATCTATCAATCAAAACATAATTCCTCAATTTTTACAAATGTTTTTTCGTACTTTCGTTGAACTTAGCCTGCGTAGATAGATAGGAATAAAATTGATATAGCATTACGATTTACAACAATTTAGGGGTGAAAAGCGAAGGCCAACAAAGGAAAGGCATGGCGAGCAACAACATGTGCAGCACTGTTCATAAGTCGTGGTACAACAATGAAAGTGCAATAAAGAAAAAGAGAGACAAAAAACATATCTCGTCCCTCAGGGTACCAAAATGGAATTTGTAAGGAGTTGGGGGAGCTAATAGTTAAGTAATCAAAGTGAGAGAGTCTGACTCGATAATAATGGGTGAAATGCCCATCCGACGTGCTTCCCGGAGTCACCAAAAGATAGCAGCTATCTCAAAATAGAGTGGATCTGCGCCCGCATAAGAAAAATCAAGAGAAACAGCCTCCAAAATCGCCTCTGACGCATTTATGAAGACTGCACCATTTGCACCAAAATTTGCCTGCTTCAGCAAGGCACCATTGACATTAACTTTAATAGTATCAGATTCATGGGGAGGTCGAGACCAGGAACCCTAATGACACATCTTTGTTGCCAAAGGAGTAAGACGAGCCACCTGCACGGCCATCCAACTATCCTGCAAAGCCTCAGCTTTAATTGACAGCATCCCATGAAGGTGACACTTATGGTCATAGTAAGCCATGAACATGTTTGACCAGATAAACCAGGTAACAATATCGAAGCGAAGAAAAAGTGCAGAGTCCGTAATATGTTCTTCCTACAATTGAATCGGCCAATCCGCACCAACGGCACACAACGATGACACATCTACCTCCAAACACTGCCACACAGCTACAACAAACGGACATTGCCAAAATAAATGGTCCGTAGGTTCTGACGATGCTAGACGAACCGTACATTCTGGCTCCATCTCTACACCATGAGACAAAAATTTGTCGCGAGTGGGAAGACAATCACCGTAAGCCCGCCACAAATTCATATGAGCACGAGGAGGCAGCTTGAGTCACCAAAACCACTTCTAGAAATATATCACTGAGTAAGGATCTTGCTTATAAAGTATAGCAGAAGACAAATATGCAGAACGTACCGTGAAAATACCATTATCAATCATGCCCCAAGTGAAGACATCCTCCTCCGAACGAGGACTTAATGGAATACCCTTAATAACCGTCGCATCAGAGGAATGAAATAGTGCATCAATATCTCTTTCCTTCCAAGTCATAGTCGCCTGATTAATAAGATACGCTACAGAACGATCCGACATCTGGGAGAGAGGCTATGTGCACAAGTGAGGCCACGGACCAGGGAGCCAGCGATCCCTCCATACCGATACATTGTGACCCCTTCCAATCCTCCAAAAAAATCCAGCTTGAAGGACCTCACGACCTGCCATTAAAGCTTTCCATACTTTTCCCTTTAAAGTACTAGTATTTAAACATTACGAGCTTCCATAAGTACTATAAATGGTGAATAAAATATTATATTATTGTCGGAGGCGGACCATCATGGTGGCGTGCCCAGATTTAAAACCCAAAATTTATACCCACTCATAACCTAACCCAACCCAACCCAACCCAAAATGCACTCGTCGCCGAATCCACCACCGTGACTTACTACAAAAACAGAGGTGACCAGAAGCTCTAGGACGGATCTAGCAATGTTCAGCGATCGTAACCAGTGCCCAGGCCATCACTCCGACAACCCAACGCCCCATAACTCCTCGCCGTCACTGCCATCTTCTTCCTCGTTAGTGAAGATTTACTCGGTCGAAAGTCATTTTTCATCATTGGAAATCGCGTATCGGAAGCCACAATGGCCGTTCCCTACCGCCAAAGGTCATGCCCTGACGTTCCAGCCATCATACAGCTTCGTCGGAGTTGGGATTGTCGCTACCGGTCACGTATTTCTTCGTGAGGAAGGTGAAGAAGACGTGTATGCATCTCAATCTTTTGTTTTCTAGGTAAAACCCAGTCTCTCCCTTAACTATTTTATTTTGTATTAGTTGGTCACTATCATTTTAAAAGTTTTCATTTGAGTCATTTAACACTTAACAGGTTTCAAAACTAACGATTTGGGCACTGGTCATGGTTGCCAACAACATGATTTTGTTACAAATGAACATTACTATCATTTTGATGTGTTTAATGTGATTATGGATGTTTAGATGGTGGAGCTAAAAGACAGGTTCACAAAGCAAAGTATAGAACTACTTATTTTAAGCTCTCCATTGAATCTCGTAAATCAGTTCATGAAGTTTGATATGGACAATATTTGCAAACTTGCAAAAAATACAAGATCCGTTTGGTTTTGACATTTCATGTTTCCACAACATTTTCAATTATGAAAATTATAAAAACTCGGCTTAGAAACAAGATGAAAGATGAATATCTTTAAGGTTGTATGATGCTTCACATTGAAAAGGAATATGTTGATGATATTGATTTGGAGACACTGATTAATCATTTTAAGTCAATTAGAGATCGTAAAACACAATTCAAATAGTGCATTATATTGTATTTTGTTTTACAAATGTTATATCTATTTGAATCGAATTCTTGATGAATACTATATAAAAATTGAATTTTGACTTATGAGAAATTTTATCTATTATTGATTTTTTTCCCTTCCACTCACTTAAAATTTGAACTATGGATCTGCCACTAACTGTTGTATTCTTAAATTGTTGGATCGAAAAATCATAAATAAATTTTGAAAAAGCAAGCCTTACATTTCTATTTTGAAATTTGAATGGATGGGAGATAACTAAAAGTGTTCCGGTCGCTGTCAAACCCCAACCTCCCATCCATACGAAGTCCAACGCCCGAGTCCAGACGTAAATTTTGTGGACCGAGTATTACCAACCACTGCAAAAACGTACTACTACAAGTTAATTAGGGGAATAACTGAATTAGATCATTTTCTTTATTACTTTCTACTCATTCCGTCTCTTAATTTTTACAATATATAGATTTGGCATGAGGATTAAGGTGAGTAAAAATAAGTAGAATTTTGACAAAATTATCCTTTAAAGAGAAAAGAGTTGAGTGAGTAGTGTAAATGGAGTTAATGGTGTCAAATCATATAATAAAAAATAAAATAAGAGATGAGTGAATGAAGTGGGTGGAGTTAGTAGTGTCAAATCAGATAATAAAAAAATAAAAAAAAAAGATAGTTGAAATGTTAAATTAGTAAATTTATTTGTGAAAGTTTACTAAAAAATGAAACGTTACAAACATTTAAGGACGTCATAAAAAGGAAAGTGTTGCAATAAAAATGGGACGGGGGAGTACTAGTTTCTTTTTCATTATTTTTTGTTTCGACACTACTTTATGTCATTTTATTGTAGATGACTCTTCTAACACTTGTTTATCTTAAAACTTTTTTACAAAATAAATTAACATTTAATTATACATATATACATTTGTTGGCTATTTAAGCATTATTTATTAATGAGTTTTTATACTCTACTAATGGTGCATCATGCTTTCTCTTTTCTTATATTCTTTTTTTTCCAATTTACCTTAAATCTTTTACATTATACATATATACATTTGTGGGCTATTTGAGACATATATACATTTGAGGGCCATTTGAGCACTATTCATTAATGAGGTTTTATACTATACAACATGGTACACCATGCTCTCTCCTTTCTTATATTATATTTTGTTTTTGTTTTTTTTTTCAATTTACCTAAAATCTTTTATGAGTTATATATATATATGTGGGATACTTGAGCACTATTCACTAATGAGGTTTTATACTCTACTATATGGTGTATCATGCTCTCTCTTTTCTTATATTTTATTTTGTTCTTGCCCCCCCCCCCCAATTTTACCTTAAATCTTTTGCAAAAAATTGCTTAAAGAATCTTAAGAGGGGATTTAATATGTTTATACTTTCCAACATGATTTTATATTTCTTTCATTTTTATTATGCTAAATATGCAAGTTATACATTATATTATACATATATACATTTGTAGATACATTTGTAGGGTTTTTATTAATCGTAGTTGGGTATTATACATATATACTTTTGATAAAATGGTTGTAGGATTTTCATCTCATTCTTTATCTAAAAATGATGTTAAAAAGGAGTAATTTTTATGTCTTCCAACATAATTTCATAGTTCTTATGTTCTTATTCTTTAAGTCAATTTTAAATAGGGTGTTTAACTTAAATAACCTGTATTGAATAATTTATCAGAGACTAGGTGAAACTCGAATGAAAACTTTTTTTGGTGCACATGGTAATTTACGTTTCATTTTTAATGAGATTTTATTTAAGTAAGTTATAAACCGAGATGATTTTAGACTCTTACATATGAATCATCCAATTTTATTATTGCCATACTCTTAACATAATTCAAATGTATTGTTATGTTTCTTTCAAACCGTCTTTACGTCAATTTATAAATATAAAAGTTGTTTCAAATTTGAGTGGAGTTATTGAACTTTCTTGCAACAATCAAGAGAAGGTTTAAAATTCCGTAAAGTTTATCGTTATTCAGTCTTTCAAATATTATTTTTTTAAAGAGGAGTTATTCAAATATTTTTATCAATGAAGATGTTTTATATTTTAAAATTTTCATTATATTTTATATTTTTAATTCTTTCCCCTTACGAGGCAGGGGCTAAAAAAACCTAGTTTTTATACATAAATGATAAATCAAAAACTTGTTGGAGGTTTTAAGTGTGTGTTTGGTAACCATTTTTTTAAAGTAATTTTTGCGTTTTGAAAAAGTAATAGATCCGTTTGGAAAATAGCTATTTGGATTAACTGTAACATTTTAGATAATTTTTTAATGGTTGTATCAAACAACTAATATCTAAACTCAAAAAGATATCGTTGATAACTTTTTCAATTAAACACAAACGACTACTTGAAATAGCCGTTGCCAAACACACACAATGGCCCAGTTTGGGAAACATATGTTTCAATTAGCTATAGCGTTTTGGAAAAAAATTTAATGGTTGAGATAAAATAGCTAACAACTAAACTTAAAAAGTTATGATTGATAGTTTTTTCAAAACGCAAACAACTACTTGAAAAATATATTGTCAAACACACAAAATATACGGTAGCTTTTAACATTTAACTGTAATTGTTTGACGTTTCTTTTTATTTATTTTTATAAAGAGTATCTATTTGATCTTAATTATTAAAAAATTATTCAAAACACTATAATCACTACAATTACTTGAAACAATTCTTTTTGGGACTGAAAGAGCAATTTCCTTTCCCTTCGTCGTTTGTTTGATGGAGATTGGGAGCCCTCTCTCTCTGCAAATTTACCAACTTTACCCGTTAGGTGCAATTTCACTCGATGACCATTGAGGGTGTGTTCATCACAAAGTTTTTTTTTTTATAATTTTCCTATTGAATTAATCTTTCCTCTCTTTCCTCTTATAAACTTTTAATAAATTCACAAAAACTCATATATTTTTTATTTTTTATTTCTCCTGAACATGTTAACGTAGGAGATAAATACCATACCCGTCATAGCTAAAAAAACGTATGAGTTTCGAATTAATATTTAACTAAAAAAATATTGGAAAAAGAGAAGCTCAATTATTGGATAGGCTTTTGAAAATTATTTACTCCGTCCCAAACGGTCATAATATCAAAAAAAATTATTTCAAATGAAATATATTATTTTTTACTTTTGTTTTAGTTTAGTTCATTTTTAACCTTCCAAATGTACTCATTCAAATAATCTAAAGAGTGAGTTGGGAGACGTGAAAATGATTTTGGAAAAAGTAAAGATGAAGGTTTATATAAAATGAGTTAATGACTAAAAATAATATTATTCTATACAAAAAAAACTAAAAAAGATAGCACAATTGGGACGAAATGAGTAATTAACAAAGCAATTCGTTCACCTCAATTGAGTCTCTTTTTTTTTCCTAAGCCATATTGAAAATTTGGTATATAGTTTAGGGCGGGGGCGACTAGGCAACATTTCATATAGCTCAAGGATCATCACATGACACAGCCATATTATAACCAGCCCTCTCACTCTTGCACAGAAACCAACATATTGTTCTTCTCCGGTGGCCGGATCCGGCCAACTTTGCTACTTTCATTTATGGTTTTCATCTCTTTCTTTTTTATGTATTTTCATCTTTTTAGTCTTTCTTTGGCAGTCTTTTATCAGATCTGAAAGAGAAAAAAGAAGAGGAAGGCTCTGGTTGTGAGGAGACCGAGAAGGGAGAGGAGAGGGAGTGAGACGATGGCGCGTGAGGGGTCGTTTCCGGCGAGTGGAGAGGAGCGGATTCCGGCGACGGAAAGGGAGGAGCCGGCGGTGAAGTTGAGGTTGGCAATTGAAAGCACGATTCGGAGCCGGCAAGGTCCGAACTGTGTTTCGCGTCGAAACAGAGGGGATGCAGTTTATTTTCGGCAAGGGAGAGCCTCAGTGGCGCCGTACGAAAAGCGGCAGTGGAGGAGGCGAAAGAGCCGGAGACAGAAAAGTATCGGCAATGGAGTGTTTAATTAGTGAGAGGGGTTTCAAATTGCATGTGGGTTAATAGGATCAAGAAGAAGTGGGCTAAGGGTATTTCAAAGTACTATAATTTAGGTGTAATTTTCTTTTTCATCTAATAAAAAAAATGCTGTTAACATAAAATATAGCTCAAGGATCGGCAGTGAATATTACTCCATCCATATAAAGTCTAGGTAGTAGGTAGGTAGCGTTCTTTAATCGACATCAGTCTTTTTATCCTCCATTCATCTTTAGACGACTTAATCGAATTAATTAAATATAGATTTCTGTTAATCTAAAAGGAAAATGGTGTGTAGCTTATTCCTTTTTTTTTGGACAAACAAAGCAATAAATAATAATCATCAGCCTCGCGATCGACTTATTGTTTCTAGCAGCAGGTGCTTAATTAATCTATTTACTATATAGCTGGTGAGGGCCAGGAGCTGATCCTGCCAAGTCAGCCGGCGGCGACGAGGCGGCACGTAACCCGAGACACACAGTCGCTTTTGAGCTTTAAGCCACTATCCAACACATGTGGCTTTAGCCAGCCATTATCTCGGCTCGGAGTTACAAGATTCTCCACGATGTGCGGGTGACACTGCCCCTACCCATACCGTCGCCATACCGTCGCCCATACCGCCCCAAGCCCTATAAATACTCTCATTCTCGCCCCGTCTTATACACGAAAACTTAGACAGAACCCCCTACCTTACTCTCAACTTTCTATGCCTCGGCTACTTTGCGAAGTAAGTACTGACTTGAGCGTCGGAGAATTGTACCAGGAGCTCATCCGGACTTGGAAGCAGCAGATCATAGGAGGAGCAGCACGGACGAAGCGATCAAGCCGAGCCCCGTTCCATCCCAACATGTCTGGATTCTTCCCTTTCGGGAGACCCACCTTCTCGGACAACCTCTCAGGTATGACACTCTAATCCCAATCTTATTTCTACTTAATGTTAATCATTTGGCATTAACAATAGCTGAAATATACAAAAAGATAAAATCTTTTACCATTTTAACACTACGTATTTGCAGAAGGGCTGGTAACGCCACTTTCGTTACCAAGGCGTTACGAATGGTAACGCCAAAGGGCGTTACCAGGGCGCTACCATTCGACGCGTTACTTTCAAAGAAAACGCTGCTACTGTGGCGCTACCGAGCTGACAGCAGTAGCGCCACAACCCCCTACCAGGGCGTTACTATCCCAAATTTCAATAATGCGCAATTTCCTCCGCATCCCCCCTCAGTGTGGTTCGAACCCAGCTCTCTGGGGGTGAGAAAATGGGTAACAAGTATCTCCCCACTGCACCAATTGTCTATATTGCATGATTCCCAAGTATTGTACTTATAAAAGATGCCATAGTCATTATGGATTGTTCTATATTATTATTATTATTATCATTATTTTAGATAAACTAGTAAATAATAATGAGAGTAAGTTTTATTTAAAATTATATTTTCTTTATCTTTCCATGGTTAGAAACTAATGAATTTTTCTATCAAATCCGAAAAAGAAAACAAGAACATACTTAATAAAAAAAATGATCATTAATTTTAATGGGAATTTCTAAAAGAAATATGAACATACTTAATCAAAAAAAATGATCATTAATTTTATGTGCACCTAATTAATTTATTCAGTTAATATTTATTTTTGTTAATATCGTAATTAATTTGTTAATATTTTTTAATATCATTTTTGTTAATATTTTTAAATTATATTAATTTGTTAATTTTTGTAAATTATCGAAATTTTTAAAAATTTGAAAAATATTTTAGTATTCTGAAATTTATTTTAATATTTTGAAATAGGACGACCGTAACGCACAATGGCATTACCAGGGCGCTACTCTCTCTGACAAGTTCTGACCAGTAGCGCCTTGAGTAATGCCTTGGGCGCTACCAATACGTTCGGCCCCACAGTAACGCCCAAGGGCGTTACCAGGGCGCTACTAGCTCTGACACGCCTCTGCTGGTAGCGCCCTGAGTAACGCCTGGGGCGCTACTGCGCTTTCCGGCCCCATAGTAACGCCTCAGGCGTTACCCCAGGCGTTACTGCATTGCCTCCAAGTACGTAGTGTAAGGAGCATTTTGGTGATTGGCATGTGGACATTTATTCTAGAAATACTCCAGACATATAGTGTAAATCATGTGGCTGTAATTAACAAATGTGAACAAGTGATACACATGTAAAATTGCCTTTTAGCAGAACAAAACCCGCCTTTTGCACCGTCAATGTTACTTATCACCTAGATGAATTTTCACCCATTTAAAGCACTTTCTCAAAACACTTTGAGAATGAGAGGTGGATATATAATTTTCACTCATCCACTTAGAGCACTTGGAGAATGACACTACGTGGTTAAAACATTTGGTAGTGCGGCCAAACCGCAATTGGAGCGCAATATATAGTGCGGTTTGGGCCGCACTACACACCGTAATATTTAAGTCCGCTCTAACTAGGCTATCGCGGCCTTAAGCGCAATACGTATTGCGGCCTAATGCGCTTAAGGCCGCATTACGTCATTTTGAAAAATAAAAAAAAATCTTGATGAATCCGGATGAATGTTCATCCGGATTCATCAAAAACCCAGAATATTCATCCACACCCAGAAAATTCATCTCAATTGTTGTTCGTTTGTTCCAAAATAAAAGGTAGGGGAACACAAAATTTCTTCATGTGGCTTCCATCTAATTTTCGACAAAATAACATAACAAAGCTACAAATACAGATAATTTGGGCTTGAAATTGTTTGAAATTTCTCCATCTCCTTCGCCAAAGAAAGAAACAACGAAGAGGCGAGCGAACGGCGGCAAAGCCAAGTCAACGGCGACAGATGCAATGGTGAAGCTATCATTGTTTAGATATGTAACAAGAACATAAAAAATAGAAATAGGCATGAGTAAAAAGCTGTAAAAACGAAAAATTACACCATCAATGTTTACCTTAAGCGGCGATGGAAGGGATTGACAGTGCAACCAACGGAGCAACGAGATGGTGCGATGGCCGGAGAGAAGGAGAAGAGGGCTTGTTTTGGAAGAAGGCAAGAGAGGGATTTTAATGAGCCTATTGCGGCTTATTGTGCATTAAGCCGCAATAATACATGGGCTTGGGCTATCTTAGTGCGGCCAAAATTGCGGCTATAACCGCAATATGCCTAGTGCTGTTATAACCGCAATATAGGCCGCATTAAACCACGTAATGCGGCCATTTGCACAATAATGGCCGCAATAAAAATAGTATCAATTTATTATTCATGGGTCCATGATCTTCAATCAAGGAAGGCTGCCGGGACAAGAAAAATCCAAGGCAGCAGCAAAGCACAATATTTATCAAAGAAAGCAGGAATTTAGAATGACAATCAAGCATAAATCTCAAAGTAACCCAGGTACGTAATTATCAATAGCATCCAAAATTGATATTATTGTTTCAGAGAACCTTTTTTTAAATTTTCAACTTTCTTATTCACAGATCGTATCACACAAGATTTTCAACTAGCAATCAGGCAAAGGCATCAAATCATGACAGGAATTATGAACACCATGCAAGATATAGATTTTCAAATACCTTAATGCTTGAGTGTTTTTGTCATCTGTTGTTTATCAAATCGACGTTTTCTCAGCCCATAACCTGTACATAGGTAGAAGATGGAATTAGTTATTACCAAATTGAAAGATATATCGAAGTTGTTTACTGCGGCCTATTGCGCGGTAAACATCGTTTACCGCGTAGCAGGCCGCACTGGTTTACTGCGCCCTCCGTCACGGTAAATCCCTGTACATTCTACGTAGTAACATCACTATTACCCATTTGATTTTTAATGAGTTAAATTACAAATCTGTTTGCCAACATTGTTCAGAACAATAATACTCCATCCGTCCCATTATTTTTGAAACGTTTTGATTGGACACGCTATTTTAGGTGGAGCTAATTTTGAGTTGACTTGGTAGATGGAAGAGAGTGATGAGGGATAATTGAGTAAATTCATGTACAAAAGTTTACTAAAAAGGGAAAGTGTTTCAATAATTTAGGGACAACCCAATAAGAAAAGTGTTTTAATAATTTTGAGACAAAGGGAGTATATAACACAAGATAGTAATAAAGTAAAGTAGATCATATAAGACAAAAGTAGTTTTTTTTTCAGTGAGATTAGAAAATGAAAGATAAAGTGAAGTATTTTTGATGAAAAAGGTTTTCTTTTATATTAGGGTAAATTACAAATACCCCCTTGATGTTTAGTGAAATGTTCAGTTTACCCCCTCTATTTTAAAAAACCTCCAGTTACCCCCCTGAGGTTTACTGAAATCTTCAGTTACTCCCCTTGACCGTTTGTAGTTTTAGTTGACTCATAAAGATTTTAGGTGTAATTGTACTAACTATACTCTGAAACAGTCAAGGGGCAGTCTAGGCATACCTGCATTCCGGCAGGATGGACTCGTCTGCATCACTGTGGCCTGAGCTTATCCGTGTTGCTGCGGTGGTCAGATGATAGCGACAGCTGACAATGGTGGCCGGTTGGGAGAAATAAGAAAAATTAAATATTGAGGTTGACATAGAAGTATTAGTGATAAGAATAATAGTTGACCCTAAACCCTCAGGGGTAATTGTACATTTCACTACAACTCATGGGCATTTGTAATTACCCTTAAAAAATTATAATTTTTTCTAGTTCGGAATTTCTTATTGATTTAGTATCAAATTTGAAATGCATATCTCAAAATCGCAGCTAGCTTATAATAAGATGGTGGACCCAAAATCGATTTGAAAATCATGTCCTGGCGTTGCAGGATTGGCTAAGTCACGGCATGCGATGCGAGGGACACACACACACTGCCAACTTCCTTCCTTCTAGTCTCACTCAGGAAGTTTATACACTTTACAGAGAGAGAGAGAGTTAGAGAGAGAGAGAGAGGTATTTAAAGAAAGAAACAGCAGCAGAGCAGCAACATACTGAACCCAAGTCTACTCTGCCTCCATTTTTCAAGCAAAAACAAAATAGATGATGTTGATGATGATGATGAAACAGAGCAGGTTTATCTGAAAAGAAGAAGGAGCAGATTTATGCAATCGCGACAGAGCTTTTTTGTGTTTCATTTCATGATTCAGTTGCGATCTCACAGGTTCTTGCCTCCTTCTCTACTTAATCCATCGCCTTTATCGTTGATGGGTTTAAATTGTTAGAGTTAGTGCTTTAAAGCTGCTGCTCAAAGTAAGAAGTAAAGTAACTTGTTTTACAAGTCAGATAAGAGGAGTGCTTCAAGTACGTGAAGAATAGAAGAATATAAAATAAAATTTAGTATTTTAGTTAAATTAGAAATTTTTAATTATTATGGATAAGTTTAGGAGTTTCATATTTTATCTACAACTATAAGAATTAGGATTTATGTTATGTTAGGATTCCTATATCAATTAGAATTTGGTTTGCTACAGGTCTATATAAGCTAAAAGTTGTAAGCATAATAAATCAATAAAATTTCTCTCGGTTTCGTACGATTTCTTCTTCTTTGTTCTCTCCTCTTCACCTCTATCACCACCAAAAACACCAACATAAATATGGCTTCTTTTGGGTTCTTGCACGGGATTCCACCAGGTAGGTCGAAAACAGAGCAAACTGGTTTTGTGATTACTGGACTGGATGGGCTGGGGCTTAGGAGTTCTAACAAATCAAGATTCAAAATTCCCCAATCTATCTCTGCTTGCATTTTCTCTCAAGTAAGCCAATCGTGTTGAAATCTTTTCTTTTTCTTTTTCAATAATTAAAGTAGAAAGCTTTGATCCAAGACAAGGGAGATTCAGTTCAATGAGGACTGTCAGAATCATCTACGGCGATCCTGAGGCTACCGATTCGTCTTCCACAGAAGAAGAAGAAGAAGAAGAAGAAGAGTTTCACCGGAAGCAGCAGAGGAAGGAGGAGTTAATGAGCTCTTCGAAGCGGCGGTTCGTGAAAGAGTTGTCTTTCCAAGTTGTACCTCGTGAACGGGTTGAGCGCTTGCAGAGGCTGAAAGATGCTGAAATCCGTCCCAGTCCTTCTGATCTGAAAACTTCCCGGCGATCAACCACAAGATGTCCCGGCGTCCGGAGACGGGCGTGGGGGAGGTATGCGTCGGAGATCAGAGACCCATTCACCCGAGAACGGCTCTGGCTCGGCACTTTCGACACTGAAGAAGAGGCTTCTAAAGCTTACAAGGACAAAAATGAAGAGTTTGAGAGGAGAAAATTTGTCCAAAGGAACAAGCGAAATGAAGAGTTTGAGAGGAGAAATTTTCTCGAAAGGAACAAGAACAAGCTTTATTATTTCATCGGAGGTCCATTCAAAGATGAAAGTGACGTGCTTGACAAGCAATACTGTCTGCCGTCTCCTTCTTCAGTACTCGACGATTCAGCTTTGAACTTCCCTAGTGAGGAGCTGAAGGGAGAAGAGAAAGGGTTCTACGTGGAGAAATTTACGAGAGAGTACAGGCTTAAGGAGGTCTCCAGCATGAAAAGGACCGGTGCAGTAGAACCAGAAGATGAATTGAGGAACCAGTATGATGGTGAGATTGGTGATGTTGCGGTGTGTGAATTCCTAGAATGTATGGGGTGTGTTTGGGAGTGTGATGTTGGATTTGGTGGTTCAGGAGAAGTGATTAATTTACCAGACCTTGAATTAGATGGAGATTGTGGTTGGATTGACCAGTTCTATAATGAACTGTAAGATTTTGCAGATAGGGTAGACAGCAGCACACAAGTACAGTTTCCTGCTGTTTTTGTATACTAGTATATGTCTATATCATACAGAGTATTAACTTTTTTTTTTCTATGGTGAAGTTTAGGAGAAAAATTCACTTCTGTAGTCCATGAGTAAATTTCGCACACGGTCCCATTTTAAGTTTAGATGACCTATTTTCATCCCATTTTAACTATTTGCGTCAATCGAATCCTATTTTTTGAATTCGTGACCCATTTCGCTTCCTTCCGTCCATATCTTCCGTTTTCTTGGACAGAACGTCGTGAATTGTCTGTTTTACCCCTCCTTCCTCCTCTCCTCACGATTTCGATTTCCCCGACGTCTTCGGTGAGCCTCCGACGCCCCACCTCCTATCATCGCCCTCCACGTCATCTCCCGACGTCGTCCACAACCGCTCTCACTCCTTCCTCGCCTCGCCTCGCTTCACCGTCTCCCCCTCCGCCTCCCTCCCGTTCAAGATCCCGGAAATCGATAGCGAGACCGAGGCGGATGCGGCAGAGCGATGGCGGGAGGATCGGCGTGGAGGACTTCGAGATTCTCGGGCGCTTTCGGGAAGGTCTTCCAAGTGAGGAATAATATATATATATATATATATATATATATATATATATATATATTTAAAATGAAATGAAAATAGGTCACCTAAACTTAAAACCGTATGCAAAATTTACTCGAGTAACATATTACTATATGTTATAATATTCACCATTAAACTTTTGGGTAAAAGAAAGCTATTCTCATTCCCCAGTGGCTTTTAGCCTTGAACAAAAGGTCTATAAAGAGCTCTTATAAATAAATCATGTATACTTTCGGACGTTAATCACGAAAGCTTGCAACAAAAGAAAAGTGGCACTAGGATGGAGAAGTTAAGTTAGCATAAAATGGTGGAAGTGGAAGTCCATTCCTTCCTTGCTAGTGCTTTGAGTTGGTATTGGGTGATATGATTGGAAATGGAAAGCACAGAATGATGAAAGTGATGATGTGGAGGGCAGGGAAATCAAGGTCACTTGTTTTGCAAGCAACTGGTTGTTAAATGTACCTTTCATGCCTCGATGCTTATAACTTTTTGAGCCTCAAAACTTTTAGGTCTCCATCCCTTTCAATCCATTTTAAAAATCAACGTGGTGATTAACGTCCCATCTTGGATGTTTCCACATGCCCCAGAGAGGGAATTAAATACTACTACTAATCAAAGCACATTTGCAGAAGTCACTCTTCATATCATAGATCTTCTATCAATCGTCACTTAATTGTGTTCTAAGGCACACATAAATTACTAAACAAAGAAAAAGTCAAAACTTTTCCAAAATTTTCTCCATTTGCTGTGATTAGCGACAGAATAGTGTAGGACCCATTTGATTTTAGACAGATCATTAACTATTCCACACTTTGTTTAACAGCAGAAAGGTTCATAGAAGTTCTGGTAGACAAATCATTGTGACTGTTGCCACCAAAAAGATAGATTATGATAGTACAACAACAAAGCACATACCAATCCTTTGCATCAACCAGCTTCAAGTGAAAGAGAGGAGGAGCTCCAACACATGCTGACCCAAATTAAAACGCCTTCTGCTTAAATCTTTTCTCTTGCAGATTGGCAAGTAATTGCGGCTTTCCAAATTCACAGCAAAGATGATGATAATGCCTTTTCTGGATGCATTAGTCGGCAGTATAGAAGATCAAGTTCCATCACCATTTTCAGAATATGCCAGTTCACACACAATAGCAAGATGATCACTGCCCCATCTCTGCAAAACACCGATTTCCTCCAGTTAAGGCTCAAATTTGAACATCGTAACAAAGAAACCTGCAATCTATGTTTCTGTACTCAGGCCAATAGAAACATAGCTAATGAGCCTTGTGGCCCTTATCAGAATGGATAAAGTGTACCTCACTGGGGAGGCCTCCATTTCCTCGCAACGTACCAATGGTTAACGTTTCAAGAACTCTGACAGGCAAAAGTTCTTCTGAGTGCCTGTATCAGGAATCAAGCATCATATCAGAAGCTCTTCAGGGAAAAAAAATGAGGACATTTTCTAAACTATCAAACTACCAAATGTAATCAACGGTCCCCGTAAACCGGGAGTGACTTGTTGTTGCTAATGGCTCCCCATGTGGATCTCTTGTTCTGTGGCTTGCCTGTCAAAATGAGTAGCATTCTTATCAAATGAGTGAGACTTGGCAAATTCCATAAAAGAAATGGAGGCTACAACTGGGAATTATCGATTCATAACAATAACACAGCTCAAAGGGCCAGCTAACTTAATATGTCTATTGTGAATTAGCAATTCCATCACCAGGTTCAAATTTTTAGCCCAAAATGATCATGAAAGCATGCAAACAACAGCCATGGTCAAACAGGCACTGTGTTTCAAGTTCCAAGAAATGCATCCAAAAGTAAATACCAGGATGACAGCCAACACTTACAGGAACCCCACTATATGCACTTGAGAGCTTCAATTTGTGCTGCATACAAGTCAGCCTCTCAGATCCAGTTGCAAGCACTAATTCTTCATCAGTCCACGTATCACTTAAGGACCTTGTAATACAAGCCCAAACATCATACTAGCATCAGACTCGAAGGGGAAAAAGGACAAAGAAAAATAACTTATAAACCATAATGTCAGTGTGGCCTTTTTATGCACAGGCAGGAGTCTACAGCTCAAACAAGTGACAAGTCAAGTCTTACTCTTTTAAGTCAGTGATTTGCCACAGGCAAATGAAAGAAATTCAAAAATACCTCTTCATGTAATTATTCCGAGGATGGAAATATCTGCTATTTGATAGACATTTAAGTTGGCCCGAAATACTTCTACGATCATGAAGCCGAACATTCAGCTGCACACATATTTACACGACACCTAGAGCTGCTCAAGTGACAAGAGAAGCATAGAGACATGGCTCTTAAACAAAATCAGAGCAAAAACCCACCTCAGATGAAGACAAATAGTGGTACATGGGACTCTGAGGACAAGAAATTCAATCAATAATAAACAATTAAATCATACACAGCCAAAAAAAGCTTCAACTAACAATATATAATTCGCAAAACGGGACAAGCCATATGTTCATAAAGTGTCCTACCTGAGGTATGCTATTATAGTCTCCAGCAAGTACAACAGGAATTTCACCCCATTCTTGTGAAAGCTTGTAAGCCTTCTCGAGAAACATTCGAACCTGCATGCTTTGTTGTTTTAATACATAAAGCATAACTGAGCATTCTCAATGTCTCATGGTTGATAGAAAGTATTAAGTTAGAATTATGGAAATTTGACAAGATAAGATCAAAGCACGGATCTTCCCTGCTCTGCATTACATTTCCCTACATAAAGGACATGATTTTTTTTTCTAAATAAAAAAACACTTATTGTCATACCTGGCCTAGCTTTATGTCTCCACGTTTTTCGTTGAAGAGCACATGGATATTTCCAACTACTAAGCTCCGGCTTTCTACAGTATCAGCCCTACCCATCACAGTTACCACATCACAAAGGAGTAATGATACTATGACTTCTGTGAAAGAGGGGAATAGGGGCAGCAGTGTCACTTATGTTAATAATATTGGAAATTTTGTTATCAATGTTCTTAGTGAGAGAGAGTTTACCATCATGTTAGGAGTAGGGGGAAATTTTGCCATCAATGTAACTAGCTAATATAAATGCAAACTTGCCCCCACTAAGAACATCAAAGCCAAAATTGACCAATATCATCAACAAAGGTGCCATTTTTGCCCTTTTACTGGAAGAGAACTACAAAATCTAATTTTTTTTTAATGTCGATAACCAACACGAAAGGAAAGAGATAGAAAGAAAGAAAGTACATCAAGTCACACACTTTCTAGTTGCCAATAGAATAGAAACAGACTATTGTAGAAATTCGAGTCTTTTGACCTTTCTAATCGAGCCCATCAAACTTGAGCACCTACAATATGAGACCAAGACCATGTTTGAGCTTATGGGGTTCCGGCTCAGCTGGGCTCGTGTTTACACCCTTAATTTGGCTCAAATGACACTCAAAACACGCCACTTTACCTCCAAAAAAATGATTAAGGGATGTTCGAAGACAATGAAACAATGGCTAACAAACCAAATAAGTAGGTAACAGATTCACCCTCTAAGATTATTGTTAGAGAGTATTAAAGGGGAAAAAATTCTTCTTTGGTACACGAACAAAAAGAATAAGGAACTATCACAAATAGACTCACCTTGACTTATAGGTATTAAGCTCACCCTCTACGTCATTAGGATTCATCTGCAAAAGAAAATAAACGAGAGAAAAATACACTGATAAGATACTCCATTTGTCCCAAAACAATTGGCACATTTGTCTTTCGAGTAAATTCCGTACACAGTCCCGTAAAAATAATTATTGTCATGTTTTGGTCATATTTTAAAAACTTGTTATGTTTTGGTCCTATCAAAGGGTTCGCTGTTCCTATTTTGGTCCTTTCCATTCATTGATGCCGTTACTCTTGACGGATCTCTGTGAACGTACCATTTTGCCCTCTGAACCAGCAAAGCCTAGCAGCAGCCTCCTCCTCCGCTAGACAACAGCCTAGCCGCAGTGCCATTCACCAGCGAGAAGAAGCTCCGGTCAACAAATACAGCGTCGTCTCCGCTCCCATTGGCTGCCAAAACAACCACAAACCCGACTTGCCCACCCAGCATCTCAACCGGCCGAACTGAAACCACAACCGCCGTTATCGTCGGGAACTCGCCAAGTTGCAGCGGACCAGAGCCGCCGGCCTTCCGCCCTCCAGCCTTGAAGAAGCTTCGGTCCAGGATCACCGGCACGCTGCTTCCATCCATCTCCGACGCACTCAACTTGCGATCCGGTGCCCTCTCACCGCTGCAATCGGCCACCTCAGCATCACTAGCATTCTCCCTGACCTCCGTCGGTCCTCCCTGTCGATGCCCGCCAAGAACCGCCACCAACCGTTGAAGAACGCCGCTGGCCTGCTCAACGTCGAAGCTCGCGAACTCCCTCCTTCAGCCGCCGGTTACTTCAGGAGGGCAAAATGGTACCTTTACAGAGATCCGTCAAGAGTAACGGCATCAATGGACGGAATGGACCAAAATAGGACAGCGAACCCTTAGATAGGACCAAAACAGGACAAGTTTTTAAAATAGGACCAAAACAGGATAATAATTATTTTTACGGACCGTGTACGGAATTTACTAAAATATTTGACTTTTTATGTTGAAATATTTAAGGAAACAAATCATATACTCCCTCTATCCCTGAAAGATTGGTATGTTTCTTTTTTGATGTTGTCATTGACTTAGATTATTACAAGAAAGAATTCATTAAAAAATTTCGTAAAAAATATATTTAGAAACTACAAACATTAACTATAATTTGAATTTGAATTATTTGACTTTATATATTAAAATGTTGAAGAAATAGAATCATAGATTAAATGCTGAAAGGAAACGTACCAATCTTTCAGAGACGAAGGTAGTATTAAATGTTGATAAAAAAGGGAGTAAATAATTTAACTTTCTATATCAAAATGTTGAAGCAAAAAAATCATAGATTACATGTTGAAAATGAAACATGTAAATTCTGAGACTGAGAGTGCATGTGAAAAGAGACAAAGTTTAAATCATTCACTTTTCACTAGTACAAATAGCGGATGCTACACACTTATACTTCCTCCTAGCAAGCAATTCATCAAAACACCAAAATTCTGGAGAAAGGACAAACAACCTTTAATATACAGAGTTGAGCAACATTGTCACGAAGTCCAAACTCATGGAACACTATACTTTCTTCATGCAACAATGTAAATCTGCAAATTGAAGTATGATTGGCTAAATATGCATGGCAAGCAAAGAAAAACGCAAATCTCAAAAGACCGACTTACCTGCATACCAAGTAAAAAAACATGCAAGACCTTTTAAACATAACGATATAGTGAAGAAGCCTATTACTAATGTACAGCTACATCTACGATCCTGACATAAGCTTTGGGTGAAACAGCTTATTTTCCATTATTAAGGTGGGTGCATATTACTGTGTAGAAAGAAACTGAGGAATGATGGGTGATCTTACAGGCTCTCCTTCCAGAATAATGCACAGCCATCACAAGCTTCTCCAGTGCGAGCCTAGATTAAACAAGAGTTACAGCTATGTCTTGTAAAAGATCATTGTGAACACATCATCATCATCATATTGCATCTTAGTCCCAACTACTATTATATTAAGTCAATGGCATGAAGATTATATCGTCAATTAATTATCTAAACTAAATTAGCATTATAAAATCATAATAAAGAACAAGCCAGAACATATTATACCTTGTAGATACCTGTAAATCCATCTCTACGAAGACAATCCTCTAATTCGTTAAAATGGTCAACCTCCTGAGACAATTTGAGTAGATGGTAAGAGAAGACAAATTAAGTCCCTTTCTAAGTTCAGCTAGTCTCAACCAAATGAAAATAGATAAGTTACTCCTAGTCTAACTTACTAGTACTTCCTATCCTAGGCCCTTATCTCTAAAGGCAAAGCATGCTAACGACATGGGTGGAGGTAAAGAACTCGAAACCCTGCCCCAACCATATCTAATGCCCAGTTCCAGTTTGGTCGCCTTTGGATCCTCGAAAAGGCGGATGGTCTCCCTTCCTCTTACTATGTAATAGCTGCCATACCTTCTAATAGCAAGCCTCCTTCTAAGAGTACCAAAAAGGGCGGAAAAAAACTTCCTAGAAGATGAAAACAAATTATCATCCCTTTCTATTAGCAATGAACTATCCAAATATCAATTGAAGTATGCCGTCTTCACCTCATGTGCTCCATGTTCTTTCACGTAGTTCTTCTCTCACTCAATATATATGGAGTTTGACCAGACGGCTTACACTCATCTTTTGAGGTAACTCGGCCTACATTAATGCTATACAAAAGAGGGTTTCAAAGTTATGCTTGTATTTTCTCAGTGTACATAATTTCACACTTTTAGAGGGAAGGCCGAATCTAATACCAACAGTATCGGTTAAGTTCTTTCATTTTGATGCTACCGCAAGATTTAGCTGTGCAAATACTCCTGGACCACAAGATTTACTGACTACCTGTGGCAGCCTAACAAATAATTCTAATAAGCACAAGCTCTATCAGCGATGACAATAAAAAACAAAAGATTCTTGAGATTTAAGAGACAGCCATTACTTGCCTGAAAACACAAAACACTAGCATTATATGAACTCATCTCGTCGCATATAAGATGCTTCCGCCTATCCCACTGCAGAAACTCTGCTGGCACATCACGGTACAAATCTGCGTGCTTCGAAGCGTTTCCAGCAGCAAGTATATTGTATGAAACAACAGTAAATTTATCTGCGTCAAAATAAACAGACCCTCAAAAAAGTTTCAAACCGGTTCCACTAGACATCAGACAAATAACATTTGCAATGATGTTCGCCGAAAATTTCAATTTCTACAAGTAATGGGTTCTAAATTTCTAATACAGAACAACCGTGCTAAATTTATCCATTTTATGAATTATGCAAATACATAACACTGGGAATACTAATATAGTAACCAAACTGCAATGTTTACCTTTATAATTAGAACAATCTCTGGACGAGAAGGCCCACTCACGAATAATGTCCAAGCCGTCATCAAAATTTCTTCTTTTGAATCTCCGAGACGATGAACAAGGACGAATCGGCGTAAATCGATTCGGTACAGGACTGTTTCTCCGCCGTTTCCTCCTATTAATTTCGCTCTCCGTTCCTTCATCATCTTCATCGTATTGGAAGTAAAGATGCTTGCGTTTAGTCGTGAACCTCGACCGCTCTTCCGGTGGTTCAAAACATCTAACTACCTTCATACGAGTCATCGCCGGAAACTAGAGAAGCGGCGGCGGGACACACAAAAAATACTTGCCGACCTTGTTTTTGTACTCGTAGAGATTAGTCTTTGCTTGCTTGAGGGGACAATTGCTTTTAAACCCCAGATCTCTACTTGAATATTCAATTAAGTGTCTATCGTTTGAAATAGCACATCCGAAAGCCAAAAACAGAGGTCTGACTGAACGGAAAATTTCCACGAGTTGTCATAATTCTAAACCAACTGAGCAACCTGTACCGATCAACCTGATCCAAGAAAATTTCCACGAG
This sequence comes from Stellera chamaejasme, assembly GCA_024586325.1. Lineage (NCBI taxonomy): Eukaryota > Viridiplantae > Streptophyta > Magnoliopsida > Malvales > Thymelaeaceae > Stellera > Stellera chamaejasme. The sequence continues at coordinate 540,041 of CM044982.1, read as the reverse complement.
TTCTCATAATTCTACAGGAGAGTATATACTATCATAAAAGGTGAAGGGGGTCTCTTAATTGTCACAACCATCTACCATTATCTCTCTCAAGTTACTACATGAAGATAACACCTCTCCAATATCAATTAGTAATTCCTTGCAGCCATTTTTTATGAGTTTGAAAGGTTGGTGGAAGCATTAATGTTGCTGAGTTTGGGTAAAGCTGATGATACTTATGATAAGCTGCTAATCATTGAGTGTTGCTATAAAGTGATTAATTAAATCATCAATGCAGAAAAGAGAAAGAGAGAGAAAGTGAAAAGCGGCTTGCATAGTTGCATGTGGTGAATTTTAAGCTAAAACGGTGACCGGGCAAGTCTCCTTTGGCAAGTAAATTAATACTGATAACTCAATGAGTCAACAACAGCATTGCATTGGGTTGACCTGCCAAGTGAGAGTTGCCCTATCACTGATTTGCTTACAAGCTGACAAGTTTTCAATATTGTTTGTAGTAGTAGTAGTAGTAGTAGTAATAGAGATGAGTACTATTTATGAGGCTGAACTGAAGTTCCCTTGACCTGTAAGGACGTTCCTTATAAAGGAGTTGAACACAAGGCATAAACCCTACAAGAAATGGCATATCCTCAAGGGTACCCTGGCCTAGAGCTAGCTTATTCCTTGGATGATCCCATCCCATTACTACCACATCCAGCTAGCCCCCAGCATGACTGTGTAATTTGTTCTCTTGCCTTTGCCCCTTCAGTCACCACCTACTAATATATGCTGCTTCCTGATCATTAAACGCCCCTTCTGACTCTCCAAACCCCAACACCAAAGCTACAGACTCACTGACAATATAATAAGGAGGATATATAAAAGCATTCCTGTGGTTTAGTTGAAAGTGCAGTTTGGCCTATCTGTTTCAAAATCCTACAGTACTTTTGCATCTACATCTGATGAATCTGACCACTGCTTGCTACTCAAGGGGACAAAGTGTAGTTCTCGTTAAACAAATGGGATTTGTAAGCATTTTATCCCCAATATACACATGCCCCTCCTCAAAATGGTAGTACTCCACTATTATGTGGATGGATGTGTGTGAATATCCCTTACTAATGCATGACGGTAGACGAGGTCTAGAGTGTCGCCATGGTACCATAACTATAACTACTAATTGGATGACCACATCACTATACTCATCTTTCCCATGATAAATATGTGTTCCTTTTTATATATAAAAAGAATTTATACTTTATACCTTGAGAATGGGCATATTACCGAATCTAATCTCAAAATTCAATTTTAACGGTAGACCAAATGTTCGCTAGTAAATTTAAACGGGTAAAGTCCACGTATAGTCCTGTAGCTTTTATACGTGTCATATTTTTGTCATTTTTTAGGAATTCGTCTCATATTAGTCCATTGACTTTAAATTCGTCTCAAATTGATCATTTTCTCACAATTCTCGTTAAGTTTTCTGTTATCACCATGAGTTTACTTAAATGCCTATATCCAAATTTTCATTTGACCGTTCTATTTTCTTGAATCTTACAATTTAGCCCCACTTCATTATTTCCTCCCTCATTCTTCTTCTCCAACTTGGGATTTAAGGCCGGAAACTGGAATTTAAGGCGGCGGTGCTGCGGCTTTCGGCTGCCGGCGAGTTTCCGTGGCGGACTTGGGTCCAGCTAGTGGTGCGACGGCCGGTGGTTGTTGGAGCGGTTGAAGACGACTAGAACGGTGGATCGAAGCGTTTAAATATGGAAACATGGTGACGGTTTTTTGCCAAATTCTCCTTCGTCGGAGCATCTCCAGCGATGTGAGAGGGTGGGTTAGCTTCATCTCTTCATGGCGGAGCTAAAGGTGGTGGTTGTTTGTAGCAAAAGGGTCTGGAGAGGGAAGGAGGTGGAGAGGCCGATGGTGTTGTGAGATGGATGGTTGTTGGGTTAGTGGTGGAGAATGGAAGAAGAGGAAATGTTGAGGTTGGTTTTGTAACTTTTGAAACTAGTTGGGGTTTATTTGGAGATTTTTAAAAAAGAAAGGTTAAATTCATATTTAAATATAAACATTTACATAATTGTCCTTAATTAAACAGTGGTTTTAACAGAAATGTTAACAGAATGACCTTTTAGGACAGAACAATAAGCTAAGGGATTAATCTGAGACGAATTCCTAAAACAGGACCAAAATAAGACACGCATCAAAGCTAAGGGACTCTACGTATACTTTACCCAAATTTAAACAGTTCAAGTTTAGGCTTTTATGTTTTTAAGACTTGGAATTATTAAATTTTACACTATCCAAATGTAACTTTTGCGATATTCCATGGTTTACTAATGTTAATTGTAAATTTGCAATTGCGTTATAGGGTAGCGTTATTATTCGAAAGTTTCACAAGACTTTACTTTCGTACAGGGGCGGATCCAACCTATTAACACCACTCAATAAATACCATATTAAGTTACTGAGTTTTTTTTATGGACACCGCTAATATTATTGAACTACCAATAAAGAAAAAATAAAATAAATGAAAGAAAGCAACAAAGTTTATATGTATAAAACTAATGTAAATGTTTCAAGTAAACTTCACACTTAGTTAACTTTGATTATTATCTTAAGTAGGTCACTTTTCAAATTTTATCTTATTCGAATTTCTTAACTCACATTTTTCTCTAAAAGATTTGGTTACTTCAACGTTTTGAAGAAAATGTTTATGTAAACGTCCCACCCCACTACTCTTCCTCTTTCCACTGTTGAACACCTCTAACACCGACGTTGCCACCGCCCACCCTCTTACCACACCATCGCGGCATCGCCATACATAAGTGACAAATTTTTTACTGATAATTTACAACTTATCTTGAACAATATTTATTTGGTTTTATTAATACAAATGCAATTTAAGATCATTTTTTAGAGTCAAAATTGTCATTGAGGTCAATTGTAAGAAAAATACTCCATCCGTCCGTAAAATATTCCACCATTTGTTTTGACAGTTTCACAGTATTTAATTTATGATTTTTTTATGAATAAAATCAAATTTTTATGTGTATCATAATTACAAATATAAATTTTCTAAATATATTTTTCCTGAATTTTTATTCAATGTTGATATTTATTAAAATTTGAGTCAAACATTGAATTTTTATAAAGTCAAACGGTGCAATTTTTACTGATATTTTTATTGAAATTAATAGTATATGATATGACATTACTCACTTAAATTTCTGGATTTGTCGTATCAAAATTTTATTGGAGTAAGTTTGGTTTGTGGTTCTATAAAATAAAATTGTGTTCCAATGGTCGATCCAAAAATTTGACATGTAGCATAATGTTTTCTTATTTCTTAAGCTTTGTTGATAGGGAATAGTGGATGATGGAGGCTAGTCGCTAGACAGTCGGGACTCATGGGGCTAATCCTCCTAATTGACACGTTTGACAAACTAGGGTTAATTCCATAAGAACTAAGGAAACAGCCCACTAAGTGGGTTGAGAGAAAAATAGAATGGTTGAATTTACATTTAAAGGTTCTATTTGTAAGACTGATAAATTGTTAATGACTTCCTGACTAAAATCTAGTAAACCTAAATTGAAAGCTGTTTTTCTTATTCCGCCGCCGTTTGCAACTCGCAAACCACTCCCAAGCCACCATGCAGCCCTGCCTTCACCCTCACCCTCACATCCGGGAGATTCGCGTCCAACGAGGACTAAAAAGAAGCCATTCCTGCTTATTTTTAAACCATTCATTCCTGTTGAACTCACATTGCTAAGCATTTTGCGTCTTGGAAACCCAGTACCTTTGAATTCCTCCAGAATCTATTTCTTTCATGTCTAAAGGTATTTATCTAGCTTTGAGTAATCCTTAGCTAAAGAACAACAACAGGAAAGCTTACACATTTCCGTCCAATTGTTAAAGCAAAGGTTTTTCTTAATTTGACCATAGTCTAATCTAGTTTGTGCTGCCTTGAAGCTGAAGTTTTCGTTTCTAGGATTGGAAAAATAGTCGAAGTTGTACTCAGTCTTGCTGCACTTGTGATGCAAAAGTAGTCAGAGCAGCGTTTACTGGTGAACTGGTGTGGATTTTTGACGAAAACCTTGAGACTCCACCTGGATAAGATCAAAGCTTACTTGGCTGATGTTGAGATGAGATCAACGACGAAGGAGCTGTGATGCTCAAGTGGGTTGCTTTCCGGCTGAAGACGTGCCGGAGCAACTGGTTGATGAAGCCAACCGGTCAAAGTGATAGGTCAACAACCGATGGGGATGATGGTTGATTGACACCTTCTCTCCAACAATTCTACCGTTTTTCGCTTAGGTGATTTATAAGATTCAAATTGTCATTAAATGCTGGAAAACATAAGGAACAATGCCATCGGATTCATCTGCGGAATAGAGTGAGAGGTTAAGTTTAAGATTGTTCATCATCCATTCCAAAGATTGAACTTTTCTTCGGCTATCTGAAACTGATTGTTCTAGAGCCGCTAATGTTTCCACAGTTGTGTCCAGAACATCTAGGTTAGGTTAGTGGTCATGCTCACAGCACACGAAGTGGAGTCCTCGAGTCCAAGCCTCTACCATTCCCTACCCACAAATATATATAAAAAAATGTTTCCATAGTTGTAAAGATGCTTAAAGCTCATCCAATGGTATGCATCATCTTAATGTTTTGTGTCTTTGCGGGGATGGTTAGTCTTGCCAAAACCACTCTTGCGAAAATGGATTTAGAAGACGAGCAAGTGTAAAGTCTGTTCTAGAATAGACAATCTATATGTGTTTGTGGGGAAAAGGTTCATTTTTTGCCATCAACGTTTGGTAAAAAACATTTTTTTCTGCAATTTTTTTATAAAAACGGGCCGTGTTTGCAATTATCTTTAGTTTATAAATTGTTTCTTGGATACTTTTTGTCATTACTTTGGTCGATGGCGAGAATATTCGTGGAATATTCTGTCACAGATAATTATGTGTAATGTGTGTGCAAACGTGGCATATAGGTGGAGGTGGAAATGGTCCCCTTTTACCATCAACGTTTGGCAAAAGGATCCTTTTTAAGATGTTGACGTGGAAGAGCCGACTTCGCCGTGCGCTCCTCCGCATTATCCCCAAACTCCAAAGATCGCCTCCTCCGTGCCATTGACGTTGAAACCGATCCAAATGAACGGAAATGGAGCCACAACAACAAATTTATGGTTTCTTTCTCCGAATTGGAGAAAAAAATAACCAAAAACAAGACTCATCTCTCCTCCACCATTTATTTACCCGACCGCTAGGATCTTCAAATCTCCGTCAAGTTCATCATGGATTCTATTTGTTTGTGGGTGAAGCTCCATTTTTATTCGAAGTTTCAATATTTTGGGATATAGGGATTTAAGATTGAAATTTTACGATTGAATACGGAGATGAACTTCCCTTAGGCGATTAACAACAATATACAGAGGTCTCTCGGTTCGCAAGGCGGTAGCGGTAACACGAACTTCCAGCTAACAGAGAGCTGGTGGTCGGCTTGGAGGTTGTGAATGTGAATGATGTTGTAGGTGTCTTGAACGATGAATGAGCATAGTAATACCAGTAACTATCACCGGAGCTGGGAGGATACAGAGGCTGAGATGACGGAGGAGACGGAGATGCGGGGAAGAAAACGATGTTGTCATATCATCAAGTACAACGAAGCCATTTTTTAAAATAATTGTAAAAATTGTCCTTTTGTTAAACATTGATGGTACAAATGGACATTTTCTTTGCCACGTGGAAAATAAGTTGTCACGTTGGAAATTATGACGGCTAATGGCAACCGGGGTCCCAAAACATTAACGGTAATGGCAATCGAGAACTAGAAAAAAAAATGCAAAAAAGGTCATTTTACCAAACATTAATGGTAAGAATGGACCTTTTCCCTGCTTGTGTTTGTGTCACCCAGACATTCGATGTCAAGAAGGTCTAGCTGATATGTTAAGTCGACTTGCAACTAAAAGTGTTAATTCTATCAAAAGTTTAGCACGCAGAGTATTGTTATGAAGCTGAAAAAGAAGCTAGATGGAAGTCATTTTTCTTGTTTCTTGAGGATGTGTGGAACAGAGCTCCCATCTAGCTTTTCTTTCAGCTGCTTTGCATGTTTAAGCTTTCAATGAATCTGACACTTTCAATTGCAAGATAACCCAACGTTTTAGCTAAGATTTTCTTGACATCAAATGCTATGAGATGCATACCATATATAGTTTGTCTATCCTGGAATAAGCCTTCTTCACTTGCCTCATTTTTTATAACCATTTTTGCAAGAGTGGTCAATGGACACAAGCTTGAGTGTATGCATCCCATTGGATAAGCCTCTAAACATATTTACAATTGTGGAGACATGAATGATCAACCGCTGTTGGGACAATCAGTTTCGGATCCCTAACTCTGTTCTACGAACCCAATCCGGTGCCTTTGCGGGATATCTTTTCTAGCATCTTGGTAACACTTAGAATCTTATAAAGTCATTCTCAAACAAAATACATTGGGATTGCAAGAGAAGTGTTTATGAGCCACCCTCCCCGTTGGTTGTTAGTGTTGTTAGTTTTAGTGTTGTTAGTTTTAGTGTTGTTAGTTTATAAGTTTTAGTGTTGTTAGTTTTAGTGTTGTTAGTTTTAGTGTTGTTAGTTTATAAGTTTTAGTGTTGTTAGTTTTAGCTCCACACTGATAGATGTCTGAGTTCCACACCGGTACTGTTTGCTGATCTATATATTAGTGTTGTTAATGCTAGCATAAGGGGTTGTTAATGCTTGCTTATTGTTTATGCATTTTGAGTGCCATGAGTTTTGAAAGTTGTTTAAAACTTTAGCCATACATATTTTCAATGTCCAATTTGCAGTTGCGTGGCTTTATTCTCATGGTAAAGCCTGGATATTTAATTTGTAGCTCCTAGCATTCTTCATTGCTTACATAAAAGAGGTTGAATTTGACAGATCTTCTGGATGGACTTTCCATTTAGGTTCTCTCTATTGCAGGAAAGATGGCGACTATATATAAAATGGCATGCTTCATTCAAGCAGTTAAATTACCTAGCTACTTAATGAAGGTGGAGACAGGATAACAGAACATCTGAGACAGCTGTTGCTCCAAAATGGTGGAAAGCCTTAAAGGGTCAGTAAGATTCAAGCCTTAAATGGTGTGAAGTACGGGACATCGAATTTCCCAATACCGGCGGCTATGCAACTTGCGATTGATATAGCTCATTCATTGCTCACACCTAACCTAACCTAACCTAACCTAACGTTGTAATATCCAGTCCACCACTGCCCAATTAGCTTAGTTAGTATAAGGAGGGAGGGAGTATGCATCATTAACAAACAAAACAAAAGCAAGACATGGTGGTGGTAATTATGAGTACTACTACTCCCCCTCCATCATCGAGAAGACATGGTCTTGTAATAATCATTTCCACTGCTTTGATCATCCTGATCACGTCCAGTGAGACCAAATCCACAATAGAGCCATGCAGCTCAGCCGACTCCTGCCCCTCCCTCCTCTACTACACCCTCCCCTACGACTCAAACCTCTCCGAAATCGCCTTCCGCTTCGGCCGGAGCCTCTCCGACCTCCTGGCCACCAACTCCATCCCTATGATCAACGACACCTACTCAACCCTAAACCAGATCATCGTCCACGCAGGGGAGTCTCTCCGAGTGCCAATCTCATGCTCCTGCGTCGACGGCATCCGCCGCTCCACGTCGACGGGATACACCGTACGAGCGGCGGATACGCTGGAGTCGATATCTGAGAGGTTTGGGGGACTGGTGAGTGGGGAGCAGATCGGGATGGCCAACGGGAATATGACCATGAGCAGCGGGCAGAGGTTGGTGATTCCTCTGCCTTGCACCTGCTTCGGCAACACCAACAACGGGGTTGATGCTGTTTACATGTCCTACGTGGTGCAGGCGGGACACACCTTGGAAAATGCTGGACGGAAGTTCCATGTCCCGCCCATGGAATTGGCCGCCATTAATGGGCTAGCTCAGCCGGTCGTTCATCCCGGTGACATAATCTCCATCCCAATTTCAGGTAATTATATATTAGTAACACATAATCATCATATATAGTATAATTAATTAAGTGATTACATATATTTATAACAATATCATGCATGCATATGCGATCGATCGAGTTCATGATACCTGCTTAGCTAGCTAATCATCTTTATTTCTCCTTTTCCACATAGTATTTTGAAAGTTAGTTGAAGCAAGGGTCGGTGATCGACTAAGTTCCTCTTTGCTTCTTATAATATACATGGGTCATATATGATCCCAAAAAAAATAAAAAATAATGAAGGACGAAATATTGGAAGTCATTCTCGAGCTCATTAATGGATGAGTTCAGATCTGTTGCCCAACTCATGGTATTAAATAATTTGTTAACTTCTGATTAAAAAAAGTAACGGTGTTAAATAGTGGCTTAATCATCATTTACTCCCCATACTATTTTGACTCATTCTGTTTAGTCCCTCATTCCTAACTTGAGATAGAAAGAAGACATAAGAAAATCTTTAACAATCAATCAACACCACAAAGGATCAAAGGGGAATTAACTGAAAGTTTCACTATACCTCACCTCAGAGGGCTAACTGAAGGTTATCAAAAGTAGAGGGGCCGGCCAGGTAAACTAAAGTTTCACTAAAGCTTAGAAGAGTTATTTATTTAATTTATCTTATATTAAATCTTAGACAATGGTTTTTAATTTGCAGGTATTGTTTTTATGAGAAATGAGATGGAATTGTTTGAAAATGATTTCCTTCTAGTATATTTTAGGTAGTAGTATATATTGTTGTATAGTAACACATGATTTTGTACCACAAGCAGCATGTTCGTCGTCAAGTCTGAGGTGGTACCACGAGAGTTTAATTGTTGCGAATGGCTCATCTGCACTTACAGCCAGTGACTGTATCCGTTGTGACTGTGGACCGCAAGCGCTTAAGTAAGTACACACACATGCATAGCATAGCATAGCATACAACAGTACTACGTGCTACTGCCATTAATAGTGCGTAGTATAGATCAGAAAATTAAATCAAAGTACGTACGTACGTGTTGTTTGGTAGCTAGTTTTGAAGTAGTAGTAGTAGTACTATAAACATGTTTGTATTCATGTTGATGCATGCACGAAGAATTTATAAATTGCATGCTACTAGCTAGCTAATTATGAATAATTATGGTGCAGCTTGAGGTGTTTCCCTTCTGGAGTAGTGCCCTCTTGCACTAATTTGCAGTGCAAGGACTCGGATCTTTTCATCGGTGACCTGATTGTCAACAGAACAACCTTGGGGTGCAATATTACCGGTTGTGTTTATCGGGGCCACAATGGCGGAAAAATTTTTAGGAGGTACGTACAGCTAGCCTAGCGGCCCTAGCCAGCCTAGCTAGCCTAGTATATGAATGAAATCATTAGAATATGAAATCATTTTCCTATTGCGATCAACAATAAGGTGATGATGGAGTGTAAAAGTTAAGAGTCAGCAGCCAATTAATACACAGAATCAGTCATTACCTTTTAAATTAATTCACATTATTATACTCCTGGTATTCTAATTTGAAGGCATCTTTGATTTGCAGCATAGCTAGTTCCTTTTATGCTCCTTGCCCTGGTAAGTACTAGCTAGTAGTATATGGTTTGGGTGGAAGTTGAATACCTTCAGTCCATGCAGCTTAGCTAGCTAATTAACTTAAAGAGTATGTATATATAATACCATATTTCATGATCTGAAATTAAAATACGTACAGATGATGAAGGAAGCAGAGTAGCAGTACCAAATTCAGCGGCATTTCCCTCAGCGTGCCCATCCCCGGCGCCATCATCGGCCAGTTACAGGGGCACCACCAAGTCGATCCCCAGAAACAGACGTGATTTTAACGCGGCTTCAAGTGGGCAGAGGCAGAGGGTGTTAAGAAGAGGGGCATTGTACATGACTACTTTAGTAGTGCACCTGGCACCCTTTTTTGCATTAATGTTGGTAGTATAATACTACTAATGAGTAAAATCCGACAGATGAGTGTGAAGTTACTTTTTTACCTTCCATTAATTGTTGTAATACACCTTAGTATTTTTAAAATTAAATGATTCTACCCCAACTACTTTTATATTCACACACTGAACCATCATTTTTACCATCTCTAAGTCTTAACGCGATACATATGAGCTAGAGAGAGAGAGAGGACGATACCAAATTGACGAGGGTGGAGTTCCAGTGAAAAGGGGGGGAGCTCTAGCGAGGCTGTGGCGGTGCAAGGGAGATTGAGAGAAGCTTGAACTTGTTGGCAGACCAGTGGCGGATCTCGGGTAGAAAAACAAGGTGAGCGGAAAATATAACACACACACACTCAATAATAGATAAAAAAATTTGATAAGTTAAAATACAATTTTTACATAGTATTGATCAATAATTCGATCAAAATAGATCTAAGAAGAGGACATTCTTTATAGGGTAAAGTCTACTTTTAGTCCCTTAGCTTTCCGGTTTGACCTACTCAGGTCCCATTTTAAGAATTTGTGTCATCCAAGTCCCCTAGCTTTGGTTATTGTATCATTTGTGGTCCTTTCGTTAGTTAGACTGTTAAGTTGACCGTTAGTTAAATGAAATGACGAAAATAGCCTTTTTCTTAATTTTCAACTTACCCCTGATTTTATGAAATTTTGACAAAACTCACACACACGACTCACACTCACACACACGCATGACCTCTTCTTCGCTGCTGCCGCCGATCGCGTCGATCTGCCCAACTCCCCAACTCCGCCATCGCACGTCGTCTCGCCGACCACCCTTGCACCGCCGACCTCGCCTCTTCTTCCTCCTTCCCCCATCGCACAACAGGTATGAATCTGTTCGTGCCTCTCAATCCCAACCTGGTCCAGACCCGAACTCAGATTCAGATTCCATCGCCGGCGTCATTGATGAATGGGGCGAGAAGGCCGACCCCACTCCCGAACCGGAGCCCACGATAGCGCCAGATTCGGATCCTCCCGTGGGCGAGGACGAGTGGGAGGAGGAGTGCGTGACGGGTGACGGCAGCGGCGGAAGGGGAGGAGGTGGCGGTGGATGACCGGGTGGCGGATTTGAAGCGCTTCTTGGTGGATACTATTTTCGGTACTGAGCTGGGGTTCTGGGCGAGTCCGGAGGTCAGAGCGGAGGTTAAGTGATGCGTTGATTGGCAGTGGGCTTGGTGGTGGCAGAAGTAGATGAAAGAAATTCTTTGGATAAAAATGATAATTTTTTTATAAAATTGGGGATGAAGTTGTAACAAAGGTATGGGCATTTTCGTCATTTCACACACACAATAGTTAACTTAACAGTCAAAATGACGGAAAGGACCACAAATGATACAATAACCAAAGCTAGGGGACTTGGATGACACAAATTCTTAAAATGAGACCTGAGTAGGACAAACCGGAAAGCTAAGGGACTAAAAGTAGACTTTACCCATTCTTTATAGTATAAAATGCTCTATCTGAATTGCGTTTTACATCTTCGATAGACTCGAATTTACAATCTCCAATAGAATCGAATACGATCTTGTTCATTCACCAAAAAACACTTTGTCTAAAGCAAGAAACTGGTCAAACATATAACATATTCTGTAGTTAGGAAAGATAACGTACTTTTGTAATGGACTTAACGACACAAGCATACAACAATCAACCATTTAGAATAAAAAATCAGCATTTATTTATCAAGTCAAGTAAAATTTAACATGCAAACTTTTTCTTGAACATTTTCCTTCATAGTAAAAGAGCCAATTTTGAATGATCTTCCTTCTTATTGACCAACTTAGCAAGGTTATTAGCACTGCATACCACCTACACGTGAGAAAAAGAATTTTGGAACAGTCACGACTTGAAATTTTGTGCTTATTGAGCTTAACTCCATTGATAAGTAATACTATATGCTTCTGAGTTATTTGCTAGTATTATCACCCTTAAAACTCTCGAATCCTCCTCACATACCTTTAACACAGTTACTCAAGGAGATAACACCCATGAAAAAGATCTATAGAATAATAGTCATTGATTTTTCATCTGTCTACATTTGGCTTGAAATATCAAAAGTAAGTATGCTGAGCTTTTCTTCTTCCCAACAAAGCATTAAAGACATGCCCATGAGTCCTCATGATAAGTATCATGTTTCCAACATTATACCAGAGGCAGATTTATCAATAAGCATCCAAATCATAGCCAACTGAAGGGTAAAAGCAGTGGATAATTACTAAATTAAATGAAAATCATAAAGCCAATTAAAAGGGTAAGATTACTAGTTAAGATGATAAATCATCATCAAGCACCTACTTGTTTGTTGACGGAGGCGGCAGATTTAATCATGAAGCCGCTGGCAGCGGCGAGAAGCTTGGAGAGTGGACTGTGGTGTGGAGACGCCGGACTTAGTGACTGAAGGGCAGAGGCAACTCGAGCAATGGAGCAAGCACTAGCAACACCAACTCGCTTAGAAACCAAACAAGAGGGCAGAGGCGTCGCTTGGCGACGGAGACAGGTTGTGTTGATGGGGCTGGGAAATGGGCAGTGGGGAGATGAGAATTGAAGGTTGGGTTGGGTTGGGTTATGAGTGGGTATAGATTTTGGGTTCTGGGCACGCCAACATGATGGTCCGCCTCTGTGGCGGACTCGACGGAGCTGAGTGGGTATAGATTTTGGATTCTGGGCACGCCACCATGATGGTCCGCCTCTGTGGCAACGGTCGACGATTTGAATATCTCGAATTACAATCAGATGTATTACATCTGGTGAGGGGCACCTCACTTTTGCTTTTTCCCAGTGATGGATTCCAAAGAGGAATTTTTGAATGTTAGGGTTAATTCATTTCTGAAATCAAGGAAGATGTTTGATTATGGTGAGGAATTCGTGAAGGTTGGAGAACGGAAAAACAAATTGTAGTTTGTGGTGGATAAATTTACAATTGTCATATGTAAAAGAAGCTTGGTAGGCAGGATGGTATGGTTGGAAGAGTTGGAGAACTAAGGTGAAAATGTTAAGAAAAACGAAAGTATAAGAACTAATATAATGTTTTTTTCCCGAAAGATAATATGTCACATCACCAACTCTGAAGGTAAAAAGGTAAAACCATGAAAACACGTTAAAATTAACTGTTCAAGTGGATGGAAATGACCAAAATATGACAGAGTATCATAGGATAAGACCTAAACATAAAAAGTTTTTAAAATATGACCAAAACAGGATAATACTTATTTTTACGGAACTATCAATGAAATTTACTCTTATGAATTCTGTCCAATATTTGCCCTTTCTTTTCCTTTCTTACATTATCGGTTACTGGATATTTTTATGGATGAATATCACCGATACGATTGATAATTGAACGAACAGTTAAACTTGACTCGATTAAAACCTGGTTCATAACTTGTTTGAAAAGTTATCAAGCCAAATTAATTTGAACAGATTTTAAAATTTGATATATATTTCACGTTAAGCTTGAACAACAAGCTATTCAACTGGACTTGACTTTTTATTAACTTATTTCATTGAAATAAGTGAATAGTTGGAGCTCCAATTGAACTACACATGATTTATCTTAAACAAAATTATTTCGAACCCGAACATCAACATCCTACAACTCTGCTTGATTCGTTTTCTACCCCAATCACCTTTTGAATGAGCAATTTTTCCCATAACAATTTGGTTTCTTTAATTCTAGTGACGCCATTTTATCTGTATCGTTGATTATTTGTTCTGTTTTCCTAGTAGACTCGAACCTCTCATGATCATCCTCTAAGTAACCTAAAGTACCGCTAGTAATCCTAATCATCCATTTGATTTATTTTTTACTTCAAAAAATTTGTTAAAGTATTTTGGGAATTATCAAAAACCCCCCGAGGTTTGCTATATTCTTGATTGCCCCCGTATTTCGAGAATCCTTTGTTTACCCCCCTGAGGTTTTAGTAATTTCACAGCCCCTGAAGCTAAGTTCCGTCGATTGCCCCGTGAGTGTAGTGGGGCCCACTTGATAAATGACCGAAAAACCCCGGCGTAAGTTTTCCTCCAACTCGGGCACGAGTAACGGCGTTGGGTGTAAGAGGACGCTTGTAGCTATAGCTAGGCCGACGTCGATCTGTGAAAGAAAGCTTCTTCTTCTTCGTCGAAAACCCAGGGTTTGTGACGCGTAAAGGTCACCGAGAAGTTTCTGGGTTCGCGATAGAGAAGGAAAACAGAGGAGTTCGCTTTGCTGAGGTGCAGTTTTTTTACTTTTGTTAATGGTTTTTGTTTGATTCGGTACTGCTTTAGTTGATAATGATGAGGTTGTTGTCATTGAAAATCAGGGGATGGGAGGGGAGGTAAATGCTGACATTGGAAATCAGGGGGCTAACATTGAAGATCAGGGTAGTGGTATGGAGGTAAATGCTGACATTGAAAATCAGGGGGCTAACATTGAAGATCAGGGTAGTGGTATGGAGGTAAATGCTGACATTGAAAATCAAGGAGGCATGAAAGAGATGAATCTAGAGGGTGGCAAGGGAAGGAAGGTTAGGTGTAGGGGTGGAGGTTTACGACGGGGAGGGAAGGTTAGGTGCGGGGGTGGAGGTTGGGAAAAACTTTTGGTGCAGTAGAATCGGGTGAGAAATGAAAAAGATGACAGGGAAATGAGAGTGATGGTGATGGAGACAAAAGAGATGATAGGAGTTTTGAGAATGACATTGAAATGGAGGTGGTGAAGAACTAGAAGAAGATGGGCAGAGATTTTCAAGATCTGAGGTAGATGACATGAGTGGAGAAGTGTATGTGTTTTCTGATGATAATGATGAAGATTGGTTGTATCTTTGGGAATATGATACGTGGTTAATGATGAAGAAATTGCAGATGATAATGATGAGCACGAATTATCCGATGTCGGCTCACAATCATCACATGATGGGTATTCAAGATGAAGAGACAGGGAGTTTGTGAAAAGAAAGGGCCGAAAGTTTGATGATCATTTGAAGCAGTTCTCGAAACCTTTTAAGAGGAACCATGAGGGGAAAATTGTATTTGAGAAGGGGCAGATTTTTAGGGATGTGACACACTTTAGACAAATTTTGAGAGATTATGGAGTTGAGGAAGGGTATGAGTTTAGTAGGAAGAAGAATGAGAAAACCAGGGCCAGAGCACTTTGTGAAGGCGGGCTGCAGCTTGGGTGATCTATGCGTCGGTGCTTCCTGATGGCAAGACTTTTATGGTGAAAACATTGCAAGGTGATCACAAGTGTGTTCGTCCAGGGAATAACAAGAATGCCAATGCAAAATGGATAGCTGAAAAAATGGATCACCTTATCAAAGAAGATCCTCATATCAAGAACGAGCTTCTGCAAGCACAAATTCTGAAGGATTATGGGTTAATCAAAGCGATGTGAAACCGTATAGGCAAAACGATGGGTAGGGATGAAAATGAAGAGAGGCATAAGAGTGGCTATGCTAAACTGAGGAAGTGGGCTGTGCTATTGATGAAGACCAATCCAGGGTCTCTTGTTAGAATGCAATTCAGCATGCATGATCCAAGAGGTGTGCAGCCAACTTTCCAGAAGATTTTTGTTGCATTTAGTAGCCGCATCCGTGGGTTTCTAAATGGCTGCAGGCCTTTCATAGGGATAGATGGTTGTTTTCTTAAGGGCCCATATGGTGGCATTTGCCTTGTGGCTGTTGGGGTGGATGGCAACAATGGGATATTGCCATTGGCATTAGCTGTTGTTGAGTCCGAAAACAAAGATTCATACATGTTCTTTTTGGAGTGTTTAAAGGAAGTCATTGGAGATGGTGCTTGGACGATAATGAGTGACAAACAGAAGGGGTTGGAAATTGCTGTTCCTGTAATTTTCCTCAAGCATGTCATCGTTTTTGCATCGAGACATCTCAGATGCCAATTTTAGAGCTAAGTTTGGTGGATTAGCTCTTAGACCGGACTTCCTGAGGCGGCAAAGTCATACAACTTAAAAGAATTCAACAAACATATGAAATCCATTGAACATTTGACAAACAGGTGGTGCAAAGATACAAATGGCTCAAGTCCAAAGACCCTAAGAACCGGAGCAGGATGGGCTTTGATGATTTCGTAAGGTTTCTAATGTCACCAACAATGTTTCAATCTTTCAACACTTGGATTGGCAAGATAAGGAGAATGAATATATATACAATGTTGGAAAAGTATCGTGTCAAAGTGATGACAAGAATTATGAACCGTGCCACGCTTGCTCGAACTTGGACAAGCCTTAGCTGAATTGGATGCACGCACAAAGGTCGCAAGGGGTCTAAAACCACTGCCAGCTGGGGGAAGGGAATACCAGGTATGTATATATCATTTACCCCCCCCATTTTGTTTGAAAGACCCTGTTTGTTGTATTCTAATCATTTTGAACTTCTAGGTCATGTATGGATGTGACTCTGAAGTGGTGAAACTGAACGCCAAATTTTGTTCCCGCAATGAATGGGTCATGGATCGTCTGCCATGTATGCATGCCATTGCGTGCATTAACCATGATAGGTTACCCTCAAGGATTTCGTGATGAGAAGTACACTGTGGCGGATGACCGCACGCCGATGATCAAGACACTGCAGCTTTGCCTCCCGTACGAAAAGGAGACTGTGCAGGCCAAGATTGGTTAGGATTAAAGAAGTTGGAGAGGAGCCAAGTCAAAAAGGTCAAGCATTAAGTGTGGAAAATGTGGCATGTTTGGGCATAATGCTCGCACATGCCGTGAGCACCCACCAAGGTATGTGTCTAGTATGTCTGCTTTGTAAAGTTAATAACAACCACCCACTAACACATACTCATTTTCGTAAATGTGGTTGGTTGTCAAAGAGCACATAAAGCTCAAATTGCAAAAGGGAAGGGCGAGCACGAGGTCCTGCAAGGAGCAACAAGGATACATGAACATCGAAGATATGATTGTTTTGTTATGGGATGCCTAGGGTTTAGGTGATATTGAAGAAAGTACATAATGTCAATTTTTGATCCAACACTGCAGAATGTTGGAGTACATGCAGTATATCAGTTACCCCCTGCCCTGTTTTTTATTTATGATTAAGTTGATGTTGTATCGAATTTAAGGGTACTTAATGGTATTATGAGTTTCAAAGTACTTAATGGTATTAAGTGATCTGTTTCTTATGAATGACGTGATATAATTGACAACAGATAATATATCAGTTACCCCCCCATCAGATCTATGGGTAATGATGTGATGATTATGAACAAGCTTCTGCAACATCTGATCTTTTAAATTCAATAAACGTAGACATTTAGTTCACATAGGAACTAACATACATTGACTTCTGAACCAAACAAGCAACTACAACAAAGGAGAAGTACAATCAAAACAACCAATATGAGAAGTACATCCCGTGCCCTTCCAAACGCCATCTCTATTCTCTCCATTCGTCCACAAATTTCAGCAACCACAATAGAATCGAATCCATTTTCGTGTCCCAAATCTCCCACTTTCCATCCTCTCGCTTCTCCTCATTCGCAACACACCAATCCCAAAACTCACATTTCTTCTCCGCACATTTGTAATACAAACCTCCCGGATTCTTCTCGGACTCGAAATTTTGACTTCGCTCTTCGACCACACCAACAATTGCGATTCATGAACCTCGGTCCCCTTCAACATTACATGCCCCGCCGCTACAATAGAATTCACACTAGCTCCAGACATCCTAAAAATCCAACAAAGCATCGCACATTAAACTCCTCTTACAACAATGCTAAATCAATTTGGAGACAAAAGGTAGAGAATTGTGCAAAAAACCCTAAAACACCCGAACCAAAAAAAAACCCTAAATCCCCAAATTCGATTACCTGGAATGCGTGTTCGGGCAGCTAAGGTAATTTCGATACTCCTTCTTGGTCGAAAAATAGACTCCTTGCAGCGAATCCCACTAAGCACCTTCGTCCCAACTCCCAGAGTTCGACCTCCAGCAGCAGAGCGTCCCAACTAAACTTTCGAATGCAGAGCGTCCCAACTAAACGCAAGCAGAGCGCAGCAGAGGCGGTTTTAAATTTTCGAATGTAGGTACAATTTTGGGTTTTTCGGTCATTTATCAAGTGGGCCCCACTAAACTAACGGGGCAATCGACTTTAACTTAGCTTGGGCTTTCGTGAAATTACTAAAACCTCGTGGGGTAAACAAAGGATTCTCGAAATACGGGGCAATCAAGAATATAGCAAACCTCGGGGGTTTTTGATAATTCCCAAGTATTTTATATTATAAATATTGATTTAACTTATGTATATAAATTTTTTTTCTTATGGGTTCTTGTAATTTACTATTTTAAATATTCTGGAATTTTTTTAATAGTAATAATAACTCCTTTTTTAGAAAAACTAAAATCTTATGGATTCTTTCTTGTAATTAATTTTGTTCTAAATTAGTAGCATTCCTCAACCTCAATGAGATATAATCCCTATATATAAAACATTGTTCTTAATTTCATCTCTGTACACTCATTGACTAGATCAAACCCAATTCATGGCCCGATCGAGCTACTAACACCATCCTATGAGACCCAGTGTGAGCTCCAACTCGACGTCGCTACTCCCATCTGCTGATTTCGCCGCCACCACCGTCTCAACGGAAGAGCTATCCCCGTCATCTCCCACCGCACTCGGAAGCCGACTCACCTCCGTCTGACCACTCACCGACTCATCCACCTCCTTGTTGCACCAATAACTCCACTTGCAGTTGCAGTGGCCGCCCGACCCAGCCGTCTTCGGCTTCTGTTTTGTCTCCACAAGATCAGAAGAGCGCTTGAACCTCTTCCTCGACTTGACCTTGTGAAGCCGATCGGAGCCGGAAATTGTCAGTACTGCGACGTCGTGTTTTGACTTGGGCACGTGGCGGATGTCGCACGCCTTGAGAGCGGCGCCGTCGTCATCCACCATCAGTACGGAGGAATATTCCGGAGAGAGAGTGGTGATCGGCGTGCCGCTTAGAACAGCCTCCACAGCTTCGTCGCAGAGATTCCATTTCCCGGAAGTCATCAGGCCGACGGCGCCGTGAATCGGGTCGATGATCCGCCCACAGGCCTCGTAAAGCAATGATTTAAAAATACCTGCAGCAACCAACCGATCAAGCATCAACAAACAAATAGAACAAGAGTGGAAGTTATTAAAATACTATAGTAGTAGTAGGTAATTACGAGGACGGAGGTTGTGGGGGCCGGAGTTGATGAGATTAACGAGGCCGGCGCGGCCGTAGAACTTGGCGAGGAAGAGGGTGGCGTTGGCTTGAGAGTGGGAGGAGGAGATCCAGTGGAGGCAGGGGCGGATGCAGCAGTCTTCGCTGCAGCCTTTACGGAGGACACGACAGCCATTGCAGCTTACGCGCATGATGGTGATCAGAAAGAAAGATGATGCAAGTTTCGGAATCTGGAGACGAAAATTTGAATTGGATTGGATGGAGCTAGGTAGGAGATGTCGATCATATTTAAACAAGAATAGAATAGAACAGAACAGAATAGAAGGTGGGAGACATAGAGTGGGGGAGGAGGCGCAGTTTTCCAACAAAACAGGGGATGCTTTCCTTTCCTTCACCACTCTGGTTTTGTCTTCGTCCATTAAGGAATATTATTATTCAACTAAGAAATAATGTTACAAATCTCATCTTCCCGTGTTCTTAATTTCCCCCCCTCCCTCCCCCTACATAGTCATAGTCATAGTCATAGTCATACATACACACACCACGCGGCGTAACGTAACGTAACATCCAATCGCGGGGCGCGTGCGTTTAGAAAAAGAAGTTCCTTCCTGGTTTTGTGGAATGTGATGAGTAGTGTAGTGGTTTCTGTGGGCGATACGGGGGCGGCCTCTGGTTTTCTTTCATTCATCGATCGTCCCGTCCCATCCCGTCCCACAGTAAAGAAAGAAAAAGAAAGGGAAACCAGGAGGAGGAGCTTACCTAGTCTAGTCTGGTCACCTCAATATCCATGCTCATCCTATAAACATGGACCCCAAAATTTCCTCCCAAATTTCCCTACTTTGACCTGTACGCTGTACTCCACAATTCATAACAAGTAGTCCACAATTCATAACAAGTAGTTAATTTCATTTCTATATTACTATTAACTTGTAGTTAGATTCTAGAGTTTCATTAAATTATGTTTGGATGTTATTATGATATATCTCTAATTATGTTTAAGTAGAATTGATGATGTATCCACGGATACCCCATGAATGTATAAATAACCGTGGATAGTGGAGGTGGAAGAAAATTACATCACTAGCTTACGGAAAATCCGTAAACCATGAAGGTAAAAAACCCCCTCAGATGGAGGTGGATGAGCACCATATCCGTGAAGACTCCGACCCACTATCATTCATAATAATAAAAGTAGTTGACCTAAAATTCTTAAAAATCAATGAACACTACAAACATAGAAATTGAAAACTCAAGAGAATAGCTGAAAGCTTTCGAAAATAAATGGGATAAATTGAACATTTACTATACCTTAAGGGCTTATGAACTACTTCCTCCGTCCCACAAAGGTTGTCAACATTACTATATTGGGCCGTCCTACAAAGGTTGTCAACTTTCCTAAAACAGAAACTTTCTATCACCAATTTTACCATTTTATACTCTTATCTCACACCATGGATCCACAAGTTTTCTCTTTCCTCCCATTAAACTTAAAATTGGGGTCCACAAAATCTTCTCATTTCTTTTTCATGAGGGTAATTTTGTCAACACACTACTATTCTCCCACTTTCCTTAATATATGTGCCCAAACAAATCCTACAACCTTTGTGGGACGGAGGGAGTACTTGTTAGTGGGAAAAGTTTAGTTGCAGCAGCTATGTTCTAAAATCAGCAAACAACATTGAAACATATCAATTTTGACCGAGTAATTAACGTACCTGAGAGCTGTGACCGAGTAATTTGCAACGCGATCGAGCACAGTAACGCCAATTGATTCCCGCAGACTTAGTCGACGCTTCCTCACCGTCAACTTGGCTGACGCGGACGACTGACTCCCGCCTCAACGAGATTGATGCTCATACGTAAGATAGAGAATAGATTATGGTTTGAGCGTTGTAGAGCGGTCCAATTTGGGTTGATTCGATTTCAGCCTCAACGAGAATGAAGCTGGGGCTCGATTGTTTTTTGTTTTCTCTGTTTTTTTATTAAGGAAGTTTGGGAATTCTAGTAAATACTCCTGTTTTTTTTGGTTTAGAACTCCTGTTAAATATATTTGTTTTTTTATATAATATATTGTTGACGGACAATAAAAATAAACGTGTCAATAAAACTTAAACTAGTCATTTCTTGACACACTGATATTAAATTTTGTGTTAGCAGATCAAAGGTAATTATCGACACACTATATAATGTGTTAAGAGAAGTACAAAAGTTTTCTTGACACACAAAATGTTAACATATACCAAATTGTCTTGACACTTCACTGCATGTCAATAGAAATGCGTGTCAGCAGATGTCATTTTATTTGTAGTGAAAGAATGATCAACATGACAAAAATAGAGATCAACATTGGACAAGAGCAGATCAACATTGAACAGAAGCTGATCAACACAAGAAGACTACCGATCAACGTTGGAAATGTGCAGATCAACGTGACTCTCTACTCTGATCATCACCGTTTCCCCCAGATTTCTTAAGTTAGAAAAAATTCAAATTTTCATTATTTGTAAGTTTTGTGGTTCTGGAGTTTGATCGTGGCCAGATTCTTGTGGTGTTTGTGCTACTGAGTTGTGATGGTTTGGTGCTAAAAGCATATATGAATTCGTGTCAAAAAAATCACGACGGAAAGGTTCGTTGGAAGAGACGGCGACATGTGAATGAGGGTGCTTTTGTTGAGTTGCGTTTCGTGTTGAGTTCGGAACTGGAATCGGGAGTAGAAGCTTCGACGAAAGAGTGTGATGCCATAACGTGACGTTGAAGTCGCCGATGAAAAGCGGGCGTGATATTGAAGTCGGCGACAGATGAAACAGTGGCAATGGATGTAACAACTATTACATCTTATGTGCACCGGGTGCGCATATATATAGTCACCCTTTATATTACTGACTGGTTTGCTAATAAGGCTTGGTGGTCTTCATCTGGTGGTTCATGCTAGGGGTGAGTTCGAGCTGAGCCGAGCCCGAGCCTAGCAGGTTCGATGGTTCATGAAGCTCGAGCTCAGCTCGATGGTTCTTGATAGATCAGCATTGAATATATATCGACATATGTTATTTCGATCGACATCGCCAGAATGAATATCCATCTGTATAGTGATCGACATTGTTGTTTTAATAGATCAACATGATAAGTTGTTTAGATTGACATCGTCAGATCCACATGACTATCTTGTTAGATCGACATACATACTTGATTGATTAGCATAAAATGGTGATCAACATGATGAGTTGTTTAGATTGACATCACTATTTTGTTAGATCGACATGACTACCTAGTTAGATCGACATCACTATCTTGTTAGATCGACATGACTATCTAGTTAGATCGACATCACTACCTTGTCAGATCCACATGACTACCTTGTTAGATCGACATACCTAATTGATAGGTCAGCATTGATAATAGATCAGCATGATAAATTGTTTAGATCGACATTGTCAGATCCACATGACTACCTTGTTAGATCGACATACATACTTGATTGATCAGCATAAAATAGTGATCAACATGATGAGTTGTTTAGATCGACATCACTATCTTGTTAGATTGACATGACTACCTAGTTAGATCGACATCACTATCTTGTTAGATCGACATGACTACCTAGTTAGATCGACATCACTACCTTGTCAGATCCACATGACTATCTTGTTAGATCGACATCACTATCTTGTTAGATCGACATGACTACCTAGTTAGATCGACATCACTACATTGTCAGATCCACATGACTATCTTGTTAGATCATCACTATCTTGTTAGATCGACATGACTACCTAGTTAGATCGACATCACTACCTAGTGAGCTCGTTAAGGCTCGCGAGCCCACCCGAGCCGAACGTATCAAGCTCGAGCTCGGCTCGTTTATTATTTGACCCTCAAAACCGGCTCGAGCTCGAGGCTCGTGAGGCTCGGCTCGATGGGCTCGTTAAAGCTCATTGGTATGTATCAACTGATATAGGACAAATGGAAGTACTAATATGCCGATTTGCCTCAATTCACCAAAATATGATTTTTAAACATCAAAGACTACAACCTTCATTAAACATGTTACTACTACTATTTACTTAGGCATGCTATGCTATGGTGAGATTGATAACAAATTTGGCAGCTATATATAGTTAGGAGGTGCGTCTTCGTCTTCTTCTTTCTTCTTCTTCTCTTCCACAAACTAACTAGCTAACCTGATGGATGCCAGGCCATGGCATGCTACCACCCCCAGAGCAGAGACGAGTCTTCCTCCTTCCCTTGCTAGTTACCACCATATCCCAATCTCCACCATCTTTAAACATCAAGATGATGGAATGGAAGAGGATGACGAAGAGGAGAAGGGACGTGTGCATGGTTTGTAAATGGGCAAGGAGGTTTAGTTTAGGTGTTTGTTTGTTTGGAGAAATCACGGAAGAAAGAATATTTACCACCATTAAAATACAACAACTATAATACGGCTTTGTAGTGTAGGCCGAAGCCAAGCGGAGTTATGAGGTGAATGCTATACAAAATCATCTATCTATCTATCTATCTATCTCCACACCAATCGATAACCAAGACTACACACCAGTCAGTTAGTGATCGAGGTAGGCCAGGAAACAGAGTATGTTATGTTATGTTCTGTTTGGAGAAGGTGATGGCGATGATGATGATGAGTAAATAAGTTCATGTCCAAGTTCCTTAATCTTGTTAAGCAGCAACGCCTGCTCTGTCTCCAGTTGCGCCATGTATTCCTCTTGCATTTCTTCTAAGGATTCCAGCTCGCTCAATGCCGTAAACAGTCCTTCCGCTTCTGGATTTCCATCCTCCATTAAACTCTGAAACTTCGTCAACGTTTCTTTCATCTAAATCCAATAAAAGAAACCGAAAAACAAAAAACAACAGCACAATCCAGATAAGAACCCCGTCGCTTTCACCAATTCACAACACAACCAGGACCGACCACCACAGAAGCAACTCAGTATATACTATATTCTGACCTGTGATGATATTCTGTGTGCTTTTGTTAATGATGATGCGGCTGAATCCAAACTCTGCTTCTTCTCCAGTTCTGGATCTCTTCTAGTAACCCGGACATGGATCTCTCCGCTTCTTACACCTTCAAGTGCTATCCACTTATCAACCGGTTGGTTTGGAGTCAGGCCGTGATATTCGACAACGCATTCACCTATTCTCGATCCCGGTAGCAAAGCATTATGATCTTTCACGTGTAAAACCAAGGGACTGCCATCATCGGGAAACTCAAACGTCTGCTGCCATTGAGGATTCAATGTTTTGTATACAACCTGAGGAGGATTCAGAAGTGGAAATATGGAAATCATGTTCTAATGTTTTCGAAAGCATATTACAGAACTCAGAAATACTATATTCATTCTACTGAGTTAACTACAGGAATTAATTATAACTAAACTGATGTACTGAGAAATTTTCCAGAAAATTCTTTGAAAAAATACCACAACTCAACAGGCATTACAATCGTACACATATGCCCTTTTTACCTTTGTTCTTCTCTTTAAGTTTCCATATTGCACCTTCACATATGGATCACTCGTCCCCCTGCGATCAGCAGCAACCAGGTCTCGAGCTTCGACCAGAACAAGTTCAACCCAACCACGGACAAAACCGTTGGACGAACCCTATAAGTAAAATAAACTGAGGATAAAAGAAACATCAACACTAACAAACCGAGTAGATCTAATTTTGGAAGTGCCTGACAAAGTGACAATCACACTCATCTATGCAGAAACTGAGGTTGATAAAATACATAATGTAGCCCAGGAATCACACTAGAATATTAGATAATTTCAGGACATGAAAATTATTATCCGTTGAAACTTGAAACCTCTGGATTCTGTTAAAAAAAGCTAAATACATGGAACATAGAAACATTAGACCACTAATGAAATACACAAATTATAATTCTCATACTAACTTGTCGTATTCCATTATGTTAAAACATTTTCTTAATTCATTCATATCCATACCTTCTACTGGAGTCAACATCCTTTACATAAGAAGTACAATTATCTTTTTCTTTTCTTTCTTTTATATAGAAAAGCTCGTCTCATTCATTTATGCAAACTCATATACATATACTATTGGGTGTGCCAAAGGGTATCCACCATCTTTTGCATACAAAGATCTAGGTAATTTGCAGAAAGTAGAGTTATCTATTAGTTATAGCAACAGTCTTTGAAGTTTGTTTTCCAGATAGCTATGACGACCATAGGAGCGAAAGTAGAAAAGGCAGCTTTCAAATTTTTTGTTTCTTTTTTACTGTATTATCATGGAGCACATCACTTTCAAACTCATGAAATGTTACCTTTAATCCTTCATACTCAGGAATCTTGACTACTTCCAGCTGCAGCCTTACTTCTCCTGAATTAACCTTCTCAAGGGGGACCCAAACATCCCTTCCTAAACCTTCTGTAAGCCACTCAAAGTTTGCTCGGGCACTGCCTATACTGTCATCTGAAAAAGTATCTTCACTGTAGCATTTTATCTTCAGGCACTCCTCGCTAAGTTCATCAAACTCGAATTTCTGATTCCATACAGGACTGGAAGAATGTGCTGTCCTTGTTCTTCGTATAACCTGAAAGGAAAACCCAATGTGTAAATTGAGTAAAAATAATTCCTTCCCATCCTGCGCATGACATAAAGACAGTCGGCATGTTTTCAACCATGCCCGCAACATGAAAGCTACCTTTCCATATTGTAGTCTAACATATGGCTCACATTTTCCTGATTTATCTTTCGAAACAAGATCCTTGCCTTCCACCACCATTATGCTGATTCTTCTTCCAGTTTTTGATGGCAAATTTAATGAGCCATTGACTGATTGCTGGGCCTGGGAGCTAGCGCGCACAATTTTGGAGGTGTAAGAACCATCAGAGAACTGCCATTCTTTCAACACAAGCTTCAGTTTCAGCTGCAAGATAGGTGTACATAAAAAAGGGTTAAGTTATTAAAAGACATGTCCTATCTCCTATCCTAACTAATTCAACTTCAACAACATTTACAGAGAACATCTCAGGCAAAAAAAAACATAAAGCAGTTTAAAACGAACTTCTCTTGGCATTCTGTAGAATCAGATGCCAGCAAGAAAGAGCAACCAAACCAACATAACATTTATTCAGATGGATCAAGTGAAATGTTTGCATTAAAAAATCAATATAAAAAAGTCCATCAGAAACAATGAAAAGGGCAAGGAATTCAGCATAAGCAATGAGATGACAATGCTTTTGAGAAACTTGCGTGCCGAACCAGCACATGATGCGAACAGCTTCACTTCCAATTAAAGAGCTTTGGCTTCAAGCAGACAACTGCTGAACAGTATATCACACTTTCACTTTTTGCTCGAGTATTGTGAGGACTAGAACTAGGATTCAGAAACCACGACTCAGTTAGCCGAAAGTTAAGATACTCTAGCTGCAGCTCTCACCTAGGAAAATGAAAATAAGTGCACGGCAAGCTAACCCATGTGGCCTTTAGCCTTTGTTCTCACATGTTTCTCACCTTTTTACTCCAAACTCAGGACAAAGGACGAGAAACAGGTCCTCACCAAATTTTATGCCATCATTAGTTATAGTAAAAGTTTACAACTCCACAAAGTAATTGGCAAGCTCTCCAAGTATTATCTGTAAACATAGTCCACAATTTACAATACCATCATCACCTTTCAATCAATCTCTCGACAGTATTTGTATGATTTTTTTCATCTGGAGGAAGGGAGGTAGGGTAATGGCAGACAAATACGCACTCATGAAAATGGAAGGCCCATTAACTATACCTCTCCAGCACTCGTCCCTTCAAATGGAACAACCATTTCAACTTCATCTCCACAAAATTTAGCACGCTTTGCTATTACACCAGAGTCTGGCCCTATAGCCCAAAATATCGTCGAGTCATCTGGAACATATCTGATCTGCAGAGCAAAGCAAAACTAAACTAAGTTGATGCAGCCAAAGAAATTCATGTGAAGTGTATACTATAAATTTTATGTTTACGTATTATGCAACTCCACTTGAATTTGTAATTCTCAATTTCATTTTGTTAGCAGAACCTTTGTTTCTGACTTCAAGTAAAAGGAATAATCATATTAACATATGTTTGCAGACCAATAGGCCTTTATCTTTTCCAGAATTAAGCACCAAATATGACGTACACCAGTGTAAGATGCATGTTACAGGACTATGCTTAAGCACGAAAAACAGAAGTGTTTCATGGCACATATACATGAATATTATCTGTTCATAAATACCAGAAGTACATATCTGAGTTGCGATAAGATCCCCATAAACAAATAAAATTACCTTAACTTCAGAACTAGCTAGATTGTCATACTTCACACTACCAGGAGTGCGTTCATTTAGATAAAGCCGGAGTAGTCCTGTATTATCATGTAGGATCATGTTGAATGTTGAATTCCAGTGAGGATTTGAGCCTGATCTTACATCTGTTCTCCTGGTTAACTCGCCCAACTCAACCTCGACAAATGTTTGCAGATCCTTATTATCCGAAAGCTCATTTAAGCTATCAATCACATTGGACGAGGTTCCCCGCAAGCTACCCCGAGACAATTTACCAGCAGAGACGACAGTGACATTTAACACACCACCAATAGCCTTTTTGTGATAATCTATAGCAGGTAAAGCAAGGCAATTGCGGCGGGGTTCAACCATAGTCCTAGCCAATGTCTCGGTTAAAAGTTTAACCTGAAGCAAAACAAAAATACTATTAGCTTCGACACACGAAAGGAGCAAGCACGTGTTTGATAATGGCATTGGGAAGTATCTGTTTTTTAATAGTAATCTGTAGAGATACAAGTTCTCTTGCTGGGGACAATAGTTGTAACAGCCACTTTAATACAGTGCATATAACAGGTTAAAAAATAGAAGAATCTGGTCAGCTGAGTCTAGATATAAGACCTACAAAACAGAAGCTAGTGTGGACCATTTACTAATGCAATCTGAAATTTGCAACTTCAAATACACACAAAAACATGCATACAGGACACCGATAATCTTCTAATCAAGTTCTAAGTAAACTAAAGAGAAGCCCGTACCAGCCAAGAAGAAACACCTGGCAATTCAGTGGCAGGCAGAGACTGGCTTCCTCCACTTCCGAAGGCAACTCCTATCCTCACTTCTGGAGTAGAAGCAAATGAATACAAAATTGCTTTCCCATCCAGAATTGGATGGAAGAGGACCTATAACGAAACCTTGAGAATTAGTCGTACAAACCCTAAGCTGCATTCATATAATACAGATATGAAACCAAACTAGCAAAAAAAAAAACATTTAACATCATTCTGATTTGACGAAATGCTTATCCAGGAAAGAGCGCTGAAGCTGAGTTGAAATTACTCCAAATTCAGTATCTCAAACTAGTATAACCCCACTGAAACAGCTTACTTGTCTAGTAAGTTGACTAAATCATACACACCCCAAAGAGGAGCCTCTTACTACTTTATGATTTTTCACCTTTTAAGGTGCAAAGCCAGCTACAGATCAGGATCCAATAAGAACCAGCACTTCAGAATTTTCAACAAAAGAAGAACTTTATTGATCGCAAATGTTCATGCCAAATTGTGCTGAACTTGTGGGCACAATATTTCCATGTGAACAGACATTAAGTGGACAATAGTGGTTAGAAATTCAGCATTTTTCCCAAATACCATCTGCCATGGGCAGTAAAAATGAAAGCATATTCCACGTTGAAATAAATGTTAGAGGTCGAGACAATTTATGTATGGTCATGATAGCTTCTCCAACCTTGAACACTAAAAGCTACCTTTGTATGGTGTTTCTAACTTTAGACCCTAAACAGTAGCGTTGTCCCTAAACAGAACTTGTATTAAATACAAAATTGATCTGTTGGATTTAATTTACAATCAACATAAACATAACAACAAAGTCCTGGAAGGTATCGTGAACCACATTCCAGAATGCCGTTCCTCGGCATTATGAATGCCACCAAGCATTTTCGCATGGTTCAGCAATCAGGATTATAGGAACAACACCTATTCATTTGCATACAATTTACATTATAAGCAACAACACACATAAAGATGATGAGGTGTTGAGCAATGTATTATAGTCAATACAAAATCAAACCTTGTAACCAGACGTTGACCAACGAGTTCCTTGAAGAGCCAAAGAAGGTGGAGTTGAACCTAGTGAAAACTCTTGTATCCCAATCCTTTTCTACATACAAGAATTGTCTAAGAATTGTGCATGTAATATTCATTTTGCATCTCAAAGAATTTTGCATCTCTGTAATAAAAAAGCAAAACTAGGCCATACCATAAGTCGGGATTTTCGGTGTTTCAGGCGTTTCTGCATAAGAAAAGCTCAAGTGAGTGCTTGGTTGTAAACTAAAATTACAAGTTCTAAGGCACCGTGAACGTGTCACTGGAACGAATGTAAACCATAAATCTAAAACCTCAATTTGATGAAAATATAATCACCGGGGCATACAAGGATGCCATCAAATGCCAGGTTGTATAGGTCAAATTCAAATGGTCTCACATTAGTTCTACATTTTGAAAAAAGAAAAAAGAAAAAAAAACCAAGCACTTGTGCCATAAATATGTGTAAAGCTATGACCAAAATATAGTTCAAAGATAAATATAGTTGACCAAATACTGTGTAGTTGAAGACCCCTAGAAAACAATGGAACTAGAGCTGAAAAACCAATCACCAACCTTTGTGATAGCATTTCCCGAACAGAAAATATGAACTTTAAAATATACTCCGTACTTCAACAAAATGTATATAATTTATCATTCTGGTTTATTATAGATCAGCATCAAATTTGTCTACCCTTTCAACAAGTTTACAAAACCGTAATAAGAAATGAAGATTCTGCATGGATTTTCACCTCAACAATGGACTGAAACCTCAATGAAAGATTTGGGTTCAAGTAGTTTGGCCAGACTTCCATCAAAAGCTTGTTCAGCCACTCACAATGTTCTAATGGAGTTGTTGGCTGTATAAATATATTAAGATGACCAAATGTGAACTTTGCTCCAAGTAACTGCTATTCTGCTAAATGAAAAAATGATCAGGAAAAGTACCAAAGTGTTTAGTATCACTCGTTTCCACTTTTTATTCAAGTCATCGATCTGCAATTGCCTTTGATAATTGGTGTACTGCAGAGATAAAGAATAATTCATTCAGGGTGTGAAAGATCATTTATTACAGAACTTCAGGGAAATGGAATGGCGGAAGTAAAAGTGTAATCTAGAACAATCTCAAAATCACATAAGAATGTGTTTCAAAAGACTAGGAAGCACGAAAGCTTCGTGCAATTAATCAGGCTTTTCCTCAATCCAGCTAATCCTAAATCAAAGGCATCTGAAAGGAGATGAGTGAATTCGAAAACCAATTTGCATGGCAATCTGAAATGAAGAGAGATACGCTGGGGAGTAAAACTAAACTGTGTTCTTGCACCTTTAGTACTCCTGTGCATTGTTCAATAAACTAGGCTAAGGCTCTCCTCCTTAGAGCCTGCAAGAACCTAGACATCAGGCACACAACAGAAACATCACAATATGACAACAGAATGATGTTTCATCATTCTCGGCCCCTCAACTGTTTAATGTTACAGCTGTGACTTTGAGCTTGGCAATTGTTACACGGCGCAAAAAAGACGGAAAGGACACTTTGATCAACCATGATATTGCTCAAACTCACACCACGCAAATCAACACATCTTAAGCATGTTTTTCCAATGAAATTAAAACACCAGTACATTATTTTTCAATTTATAATATTAATGTTGTAGTGGAGGGCCTGGAGGCATGAAGATGACATGGATGACATATGATAGTTTAAGTGGCAAGTCACAACAAATTCCAAACCTAAAAAACAGGAGACCTTATACATTTATCAACAAACATTCACAGCAATGTTGAACTACATATCAGCAATATTGGAGTAAAAAATTGATCTTTTTAGTCAAATCTTGCAAGGACATCAACAAGACTGGGTCAGCAGGGGAACATGTTAAAAAAACCAAAGTCGGAACAGTAGAAGCAGGTATTTAGAAAATGAAAAGAAAAGAAACAAAAAATCAAAATTGTGCATGCCTGAAGAGTAGCCCAAACAGCAACAACGAGGGGAACCCAGTTGGAGAGAGAGAAAACCCATCTCTCTACAGCCCAGAGCAGGAAAATGAGAGGAACAAAAAAAGGTATACGAAGTCTCTCCATCATGACACGGCTGAAGAACTCCAGCACCTGTTCGACATTGATCAACCCTTTTCTCTGCCTCCTACTCATTCGAACTAAAAGCCAGATAAACCTCCCCTCAGACTACAGCTCCAAATTTGCAGAGCTTGATGAAAGCTCCATTTCGACTTTTCAAAGGGATGCAAGAACAGAAACCGAGGCAAACGGCAAACAAATGTGGACTCTGGGGAGGGGACAGTTGACCGGTTGATGAGAAGCTTCGTTTTAGTAGGATGGATATTCTTTTGTTTTGTTGGAAGGATCGAATCCAACAATGCTTTCCATCTTGGGATACATGCTGAGGTCTGGTAAGTAATACCCCCAAACTTATAGAAATGCTATAGAAATGGGCTGTGAAGTTGGGAGGGAGACCGAGTAGACAGACGTAAAGTAGTTTGGGTTTGGGCTTCGAAACCTATCCAATCAGATTTGATCATCAATTGCAATTGACGTACGACTGGCTCAATGAAACTGGCCCCTACTATTTCTTAATAGCTTCTTATCTTTTCGGTTTATGCTACTAATTAATAGATATGGATTAACTATCAAATGCTTAATAAACTAGCTTGTACCCCTCCTTCTACGGAAAAAAAAAAAGAATAAAATGCAAATTATAGTAAATATTATAATTTATATGATTGTAAATATTATAATTTATAAAATGCAAATTATAGCAAACTAAAACTAATGTTTACCCGTATAAAATAAAAAGTTTACGCTACCATTGAATTAAATGTACGAAATTAAAAACACGTACTCCGTACTTTTTAACATACGTCGTCATATAACCACTATAACACATGTCTCTAAATCAACATGTATCATATCTCACAACATTTTAACCGTAACGCCCTGTAAGGTTATCTCAACATAATTTCCACTATAATGTATACATGTAAAGGTGGTCATCAATAGACATGTATACAAAGAAACATATAAGGATATGGTATACTTTGAAAAATACATTTACCTTTGATCCACAATCCAAATAGATTGCATTTGCTCCATATTTTTGCTTTTCAAAGACAATCGACGTGGATCATCTTGCTTAACTAATCTGCCAACAACATCTAGAAGTAATACCATTTTGTTAAACCCTAGTTATACAAAGTTATAACATACGTTCATATAAGTGAAAATATAATACACGTAACAAATAAAAAGTTTTACCTGTGCAATATGTGTTTTTAGGAAATTGCTTAGACAAATACACATACTGCACGAAGTCGAACTTATGTCTGGGAATATCAAGAGCCTCGGCATCAATCGACTAAGCACGGTGTACCTTGTGAAAAATAAGTATTACACATTTACACTCCTTTCACCCTAGGAAAATGAATTTGTTTGTATTTTTATATAAAAACGCCTCTTTCAATATTTTCACATGTCTTTTTCAAAATCAACACAATCAACTACTATTATCTTTTTCTCTTTTCAAATTGTGCCCTTATAATTCTCTTATCTTTTTCATATGATAATAATAGTTTGCCTGTTTTTCTTTAAAATAGTGTCATTATTATTTTTGCACATGTTTATTATTAAGAGTTATGATATTAATTCCCTTGTTTATTTACCTTTTCAGTTTAGTTGTCTAAACTTTTAGCTTTAAAATGTAAACCGCGGAGGCAAAAAGAAACCTAGAAAAATCAAATTACTCCTAACATCTATCTCTTATAAAAATAAATTCTCCAAACCTCAAAGATTTATAGGTTTCTCAAAACGGGGGAGGTAATTGTTGGTTTACAAGAAATTTGAGATGGCAATTGTAATTTACTCAATATATTAACACAACATTTATTTAGGATTCCTCAATATTGAGTTTTGATCATTATTCTTATCTAATTTTAAATGATATTCTTATCGAGTAGCATTTAAAATTTCGAACTAAGATTTAAATTTAATTTGAAATTTTTTACAGCTACAATTCAAGTTACTAATAATTACCATATACGTTTTCTTCCTATGTTTGTGTAACTCATCTACTTTTAAATAATAACAAAATTAAAAATGATTTTTTAAAATATATCTCTTACTCACAGATAAGTCATGGTTTATTTCAAAAAAAATATTATTTCAAATTATTATACGCATATGAAAAATGAAAATTAAATGTATAATTTATGGACTACGAAGAAGTACTGATTTTTATGTATCAAAGGGTAGATATTGGTTAAGTTTTACATTCCTATTAACTAATTGGATATCCCAAATAAATATATCTATGTTTTTTTTCACAGAATAGTTTTATAGTAAAACTTTTCTTTTTTTGAGTTATATATATATATATATATATATATATATATATATATATATATTACGACAAACCGAGATTCTTCTTCTTCTTCTTAAGTTTTTGTACGACAAACGTTCCGAATAAATCAACCGAGGGTGTAGATAAAGGTTCTAAAGGCAACGTAAGTAAGCTGCGAAGAACATGACAAAATTACAACCCAATTTCAAACAAAACCATATATAACTTTAAAGGGGAAACTACAAAAAAAGTTAAAGAAGAAGAAGCATAACAAAAGTCCTGAGTATTAAAAAAAATAGAAGAAGAAGAAGAAACAAAAACCAGCAAAATCACCTAGACTGTTAACATGCTACGATTTGGCACCGATGAAGCTTCCCTACTCGATGATCTCTTTCATTGTTATTGAACCCACGCAAAGGAAAATAAATCTAATTATAAAAAAAAACTACAAAAAGAAACTGGAAAACACAATCCAAGTGTGTCAAACATGCAAGAAAATGAAATATAAAAGTAAATGTAAAACAAATCGTTGGAAGAACACATAAAACAAAAGGGAAAAAAGAAAGAAATGAAACGTAAATAACTACTGAAATTTGCTTGTTCTTTATTTGCGTACCGACGAATTGTATAGAGTTGGAATTATTGTTGAAGCATCGGTCCGATCGATGTAGAATTGATATTCTAACTCATATATTTATAGTAGATTGGGTAGGTTAAATATCGTAAAATCCAACTTCGATAGTGTATCTCAGAATGGTTAATAGTATCTATCAAATATATCTATAACATGTTGGATAAGATAATTTGACTCTGTTGTGATCCGGTTCGATCACATCAAAGACATATTCTTGAAACTAAACATAATTATCTTTTATAGAGAGATTTTAGGGGAAACGAATATCTAAAATCTTATCATTTAATTGAAGACAAAATCCCGATTTTTAAGAAAAAAAATCCGCAAATATAGATTTTGTTTTGGTACATTTACATTGGCGTCCTTGGTTCAGATTTATAATTACAAAAATTGCCACTCAAAATGCACTATGCTCCTAAAAAAAGTATACGTGTCGTTCTCAGAACGCTCTAAAAAGGAAAATATAAAAACACCCTCTCAGTATGCTTCGCTTTTATAAATTAATAATCAAAATTCAAACTGATATTATATTAATAATTTTGAGAGAAATCCCTCTGTATGCTTCAACGATTGAAAATTATATTCATTTTATCACAACCCGCCACATTGGTATTTATTATTTATTCGCTATTGTGATGATTGAACATACTTGATTGTAAATGAGAAATTACCTCTGTGTGGATCAACTCGATCTTGTTGTATAGAAGCTCATGTTGATCAATCAACTCGCTCAGCCGTCGGCTTATGGAATGTTGAGATGCTCCTTGTGACATTGTTTTGTCTCACCTCTGGTTGTTGTTGCTGTAGAGATGGGATCCAAATGTTGTATTTATAGTAGAACATCTAGGTCATCCAAAGTTTCAAATAGGTTTTTTTCCCGCTTGAGTTTCAGTTTGAATTTTGATTATTGAATTCTGAAATTTAAAGTTTTGGAGGGAAATGTTTAAATTGGATCCTTTGCGGATTTCAGTTCGAATTTTGATTATTGAATTTCGAATTTTAAAGATTCTTGCGGATTTTAACTAATGAGATATTACAGATTGGATCTCCATTTTCGGATTTGTTGCAACAGATTAGTTTATTTACTATTACTTAACTGTCCTCACCCCTAGATTATATTTATAAAAAATGCCATTTCAACTATACTACACTCCTAAAATAAAGGGACACGTGTCGTCATGAGAATACTCTAAAAAGAAAAAGACAAAAACATCCTCTCAGATGCTTCGCTTTTATAAATTAATAATAGATAGTAGTGTATGTTTTTTGGGTGTATAGTGAGAAATCAAAAAGGGATGGATCCAAACCTCCAGTCCTTGAACTTGCCCATCCATAATTAATACTCCCTCGCTATTATATCTGTCATCACAATATCAAAATGTTATCTTAAATGAATTTATTTTTTTCACTTTTATTTTATTTTAGACTATTTTTACACTTATAAATACACTCCCTAAAAGAGTCTATGAAATAGATTTTAGAATGAGTTTGACAGAGGATAATGATGAAAATTTATATAGAATGAATTTATGACCAAAGATAATCTTAATCTATACAAAAAAAATAGATAAGACATGCACTTAATTTGTATCCAATTAAGTGAGCTAAAGGACCGAAAACACTGCAAGGAATGCCAGGTCCATCCTGCTCCCAGCAAATCTTGAAACCACCCAATCATGGTGTTGGGTGGGGAAGGGAAAACCCCAACCCCACCGGACCACCGAGTCTAACACTCACCCATATGGTTGTGCACAGATCTGTTCCACCGTCGGCCAACCCACTCCCCATCCGGCTACAACAGTTGCTGCCACCATCACAATCATCGATCAAGCAACCCTGGCTGCAGTGCCTGGGTGAAGAAGAACCTTTGCCCGAAACATGGTCCAATGAAGATGAGTGGCGCGACGCCTACAAACGGGCTCGAGACGAGCGACCACGTCGCTAGAACCGATCGAGCAGGCGAACCGGCGCCGGTCGAAGACCCACCCCGATTAGAGAAAGCAAGCCTTGAAGGTCGAGAGCGGCACCGATTACATTACGTGGCGGCCCGATCAGGCAAAGAAGATGAACATCAGAGAGGATACGGCGATCAGCATCCAAGGTTTTTTTTACATATATGTTTGCTTGAGATATGTATACTATTACTCTATACTCTATTTACGGAAAGTTCACTGCTTATGAACAGTGGCACGACCAATAGGGTTGTGCCACATCATCCATAATTTTTTAATTTTTTTTAATTAAAGTTTTAATTTTTTTAAAAGTTTGAGGATGAATCACGAATGAAAAATATCTACTAAATTAAAGAAATTAAAATACAAAATCACAAGATTAATAAAAACTTCTCACCGATTATTTTGGAATATGTTAATTACGTTAAAGAAAGAAATAATATATTAATTTATTTGAGATCCATGCTATTTAAATTTGTTTTCCATACTTAAATTAGTTTCTGATGTTGACTAATGAGATCAATTAGAATTATCATGTTTATATTTCTTCGTACTCCCAGTTGTAATTTAAAAAATTAATTTACCTCATTCATTTTTTTAATTCTTTTAATTAGTATATTTAGTTCTTGTATGTATCTAGTAAATACTTGTTTATTACATTCTTTTTCTCTTAGTCAAATAGGTGATCACCCAAGTACTCCAGGTAAAAAATTTAGAATCTCAGATACTTTTACAGGTATATATATACACACACACCAGAGTCTTTTTTTCAGACAACCAGATGCAGATCGTCTCGTCATCACTGGCAAAAGCACGATCACCGTACGATATTTAATACCTTGGATACGGCTGAGCATCCAAGGTTTTTTTTACATATATGTTTGCTTGAGATATGTATACTATTACTCTATACTCTATTTATTTAAACAGCAGTGGCACGACCATAGGATTGTGTCACATCATCCATATTTTTTAAATTTTTTAAATTAAAATTAAAATTTTTTAATTATATTTATTATTTATTAAATTAAATATTTATTTTATTTATTTTCATTTTTAATTATATTTATTATTTATTTTTAAAATTATATTTATTACGTTGCTAATAGAGAAAAAATGGTAATTTTGAAAATATTTAATTATATTTAATATTTATTTCATTAAAAATTTAATTATATTTATTATATATTTCATTTATTTTTATTTTAAAAAAATTTAAAATTAATTTTTTTCATTTTTTAATTAAATTTATTATTTATTTTAAAAATTATATTTATTATGTTACTAATATGGGAAAAAATGGTAATTTTGAAAATTGGTATGAAATTAGTAGTTTTGAAAATTAGTATGGAATCAATTGTGTTGTGTAGACATTGTGAAACGTCGATCCAAGGCTACAGAAATTAAAAGTAAAAAAAATTAATTCAATAAAATTCGTATACATAAATTAAAATTATAAAATTTAATATAAATCTAAACACTGATCTAACAGTATGGACGCCGACCTACCAAGGTATGGACGCCGATCTAAGAAGATATTGACGCTGATCTAACAAGGTATGGACGCCGATCTAACAAGGCATGGACGCGCCGATCTACTAAGGCATGGACGCGCCGATCTACCAAGGTATTGACGTGGAACTACCAAGGTATGGATGCAGATCTAACAAGGTATGGACGCCGATTTAACAAGGTATGGACGCAGATCTAACAAGGTATGGACGCAGATCTAACAAGGTATGGACGCTGATCTAACAAGGTATGAACGTTGATCTAACAAGGTATGGACGCCAATCTAACAAGGTATTGACGCCGATCTACCAAGGTATGGACGCCGATCTACCAAGGTATATACGCCGATCTAACAAGATATTGAAGCTTATCTAACAACGTATTAATGCTGATCTAACAAAGTATGGACGCTGATATAAAAGTTATTCATGCCGATCGAACAAAGTATTCATGCCGATCTACACAAATCTATAAAATTAACTTAATTCATAAAATTCATATAATATTCATGTTTTCCTAAAATACTAAAATATATACTAAAATTCCATAAAATACCAACAAATTCGTAAATAATACATAAATAAATTCCAAAATACTAGAATAATTCCTAAAATACTAAAAGAATTCATCATACACAGAAATATTTCCTAAAATACTAAAATAATTCACAAAATACTAAAATTCATAAAATATTCTTATTTTCCTAAAATACGTAAAGTATATACTAAAATTCCATACAAAATTTCATAAAATGCCAACAAAATCGTAAATAATACCTAAATAAATTCCTAAAATACTAAAATAATTCCTAAAATACTAAAATTTATAAAATACCCAAAACAATACCTATAGATGACGGTGGAGACGGAACTCTATACATAAACATAAAATTTTGTATGAATAGTATCCACCTAATAAGATTGTGTCACCTCATCATAATTTAGTGATTTTATTTATTTGTATTTCAAATTGTTTAAAAAACTAAATCTCTATTTTACTTTTATTTCTTATTATTTTGCGTTTGCTCCCTAATGTTTTAAACTTCATATGATAAAATGTAAAAATTCTTAGACCTAATTTTTTCACCCATAATAATTATATACTTTATCATTTAGTTCATAAAAATATACATTTATTTCACTTAATATTACATCCTTATTAAATTCTTATAAAATATTACAATTTACACCGATACGAAGTGTGGCAATTAAACCTTGTTGTATTCTGAACTTGTCCTTGGATTCATGACATTAACATACATACAGAGTACTCTCCTCCATCTATCTAATTGGTTGCTTCACATTTTCAACACAAAATAACTAACCACTTGCCAAAACTGTAAATTCCGTTTTAAGTACGTTGTCACTACATCAAAATATTTTTATCCAAAATAAAATGACATTTTCCCATTTTTATTTTATTTTAATTCACTTTTACCTTTATAAATGTTTTCACTTAAATAGTTTAAGTAGTGGGTTGAGAGGGACGAGAATGAGTTTGGAAGGAGATAATGATACTACGTGGGAAACCCATTTTTCCTTTACTGCGGTTTGGGCCGCAGTAAACAGACTGGCGCAGTAAATGGGTGAGTAATAGGCGCAAAGAACGCCATCGTGGCCCTAGCCGCAGTAAGGTCATTTTTAGGGTTTTCATCCATCGAAACTTTCATTTCTTCTCATCTTCTTCAACCTTCACCTTCTCTTCCATCTTCTTCTTTCTTTCTCTTCAATTCTCCTTCATCTTCTTCTTTATCTCTTTCTTTCTCAACTTTTCTTTCTGTTTTGTTTCTCTTTTCTTCATCTTCATCTTTCTTATTCTTTCTCTCTTCTTCTTCATCTTCTTCTTTCTCCTTTATTCTTCTCGACAGCCGCCACTCCAACCTCAGACCCGCCAACAACCTCCTCAGCACCAATGTTTTATTTTAGGTGAGGGTTTACATTATTTTTATTTTTAGGGTTTTATTTACATTTGTTCATTTCTCATGATCAATCTTTCATTTTTCTTTTTCTTCTCACACATATGGGCTCAACCCTTAGCTCCACCACCGCCCTCTCACCATCACCACCGTCTGTTTGCTCATCATTTGCACCAATTTTCTGAGATTTTCTGGGTTTGTGGATGAATCCGGATTCATCCATTTTTTTAAATTGATAAAAATGTTTACTGCGGCCATGACAGCAGTAAGGCCGTAGTAGGTACTGCGGTTCTCGCCGCAGTTGTCCATTTACCACGGACAATTAGAAAGTCTTATTCCCAATTTAATTACCATTTTTTTTTGTTTTCTTCGTACTTAGTAATTTGGAATTTAGTCTGGAAACTGATTTAAGGTTAATTCAGAGTGGGGTGGGGGTGGGGGGAATGGGCGCTATGAGAAAGGAAATTTTGAAAAACATTCTATTAAAAGGAATGATATACAATAATTTGGATTTTAGATACTACTCTTAATTATACCGTAGTAATTAATAATTTGCAAGGTTCTAATCACATAGTATCAAACAAACTAGGAGTATTTAATAATGAGAACACAAAAGGTTTTTAAAACTGGTTTATGTCCATCTAATCCGTTCTGATTGGCACTTTAAGAGGCAAGCAAAAGACAAGAGTCAAAAAGGAGTCAAAGAAGCAAGAGTTGTGAGTGAGTTAGCAAATTAAGCTTTAGAGATAATTGTTGATAGATAAGCTCCTCTTACCATCATGCATGTTGGTGAACCCACAAAGACCCATTCTGCTTGGGACATAGCCTGGCCCATCCAGACATGTCTTCCTTCTCCTCCTCCTACTCTCAATCTTCCTCTCCATCCATTGAATCTGCCTCTCTTAACTTATATCACCATATATATTGCATTTGGAACCATAAAAAATTAATTATCTGGAAATTATAGATTAATCTAAATATATAGGGGTATTATATATATCCAACAATTCTTCTTTCCAATCATGCAAGCACCCATGGATTTCAAGCATGGGTCACTGTCGTGGGATCCATAGGTTTAGACAAGTGACTAGTAATTGAAAGATTTTGTTGTTTCTTGGAGCATAAGACTACTTCTCTCATCAATTGCGGTTGAGTTGAAGGATATATATAGATTGGCACTATACCTTTTGAAAATTATCTGTGAACCCAAATTTAGTGACACCTCATTACATTCTACAGTTTTTTTCTTGGCCAAGTTTATTTTTATTATTATTTTATACAAAAAATGATTTATGTAGAATTTGCATATGCATAATTTAGTTAAATAAAAGTATGGGGGAAAAAGCATGTAGTTAATTGACTTCCATAATCATAATTTGTCAGAAACTGAAAAGGGAAATCGGCTTAAAATTATATTCGAGTAATTAACGAAAATGTATATATGATGTTCTCCTTAGCCTGAAAAGTTTCTTCCAAAATAGTAGTAGTACGTATGCATCTATATGAACTAGAACAAGTAGTACTGTGCCTGAGTTTATCTGACAGAACATTGTTTTATTTTATTGTCTTACAGAAAATGATTTTTAATTAAGTTGGTGAACTGCTGTGTCGTGATTCACTTCGTCTTGGTCCTACAGGCTCAGGACTCAGGAACAAGTAGCTCGAACGTCCAAGATGCTGATTTATGCATTTTTGGAGTAATTAATTAGAGAGAGTCATTCGATGACCACTAAAACCTTTAATTTGTTCATTGATTGAGTCGTAAGCATGATGATGATCAATGAATTTATGTGTTTGTGAAAAGTTGCAAGCTCTAGACATGAAGTGAGCATTATTCGAAGCAGAAAGCCTAAGCCTAAAACCTAATATGATGATTCTGCTATCTTTTATTTCTCTTTCTGGTTGTTTAGTTTTTTTCAGGCTATTTTCTCATTAGCCTTAAGCTTTTGGGATTGTAGATTCATTAATGGTCACTTTATGCTGAGAACACGTTTAGTTCTTGGGGTTTCATCTCTGATTAGTTTTACTCAGCCCCAGGCTGTACTGTACGCCATAAAACCACCACTCTCTTTTAATTCAAACATCAGCCCTTACACTTCTATATATGGAGCTTCCTTCCAATCAGCCCCTTATATTTATTTAAAACGTCCAACACCAAGTGTCATCGATGTAGCTAGCTAGGATGATAATCTCTTCTCTCTTGTTTTCTTATTCCATTTTCCTTGTAAACAGTTGCATCATTCAAATTGGTAGGAGGATCAAAACTGAACACCCTTTTGGAGACAAGACTATGTAGTATTATGTACACAAGATTTTCGTTCAAGTACTCTGTCAATTTTATGTCTCTGTATCTGTAAGTGGAAAACTGGTCTTCATATGATACCTCAAATCCAGCATTTTGGACCACAACATCTTCAAGTCTCATCAAGTTGATGTTTGAGGATGTATCTTTTGAAAGTTTTCAACTATACTTTAATTTGTCATGACATGATTTGGCACCACTACTTTGATCGATGACGAATAATTAAACAGTATGGTTTACAATTATAATAATAATAATGGACCCAAACAAGCAAGTGGAATTTCACAGCTGCATGCAGCAGCGGCAAAGCTATTAAAAAAAACAAAAACAGAAGTATAGAAGTAGCTAGAAAAATAAATTAAATTGAAATTTTTATTTAACGCTATCAATAATTGATCATGAAGCCTGTAGGCAGTATAACTTTTCACATTCATCAATCGGTAGGCCTATAACTTTTATATGAAAAGTTATAGATCTATAAGTTGATGAATAGAAACTTTAGCGCTAGTTTTGAATTAAAGTCCACTTAACGACGTTTTTTGTGAGGTGGCGAAATTGTTTAAAATTTAAAAACTTTTAGGCCTATTTGGACATTTTTCCCTTTGAGGATGTATCTTTTGAAAGTTTTCAACTATACTTTGCCATGACATGATTTGGCACCACTACTTTGATCGATGACGAATAATTAAACAGTATGGTTTACAATTATAATAATAATGGACCCAAACAAGCAAGTGGAATTTCACAGCTGCATGCAGCAGCGGCAAAGCTATTAAAACAAAAACAAAAACAGAAGTAGAAGTAGCTAGAAAAATAAATTAAATTGAAATTTTTATTTAACGCTATCAATAATTGATCATGAAGCCTTTACAGATAATATATAGTATAACTATATATCCATAAATGTGATGGACAGTTTTTGATGACTTTTACTTGAGAAGTATGGTATATATGGGGAATATATATATATATGTAAATAGCATTAGCATCTCCAATGTGCTGTGAAGCATGCAATTCAAGAGGAGCATTAGATTCTCCACAGAAAATGAGTCAAAAAGGCCAATTAGTTGAGTTGAAGCTGGCATTGGCAAGCCCTCCATACCCTTCTTCTCTCACTATTCTCTCCATTTCTTTTGCTTCATTAACCTTTGCCCTGATCTGCTGCTGCATGCACAAAGATTATGTAACATTCAGTAAAGCTAGCTAGCTAGCTTCATGATTTAATTGAAGATCAGGAGAATAATATAATATTAATCCGGCCAGCTGTATAAAAAAACTTAATTAGTTGAACTTAATTACTAGTAATTACAGGGTACGTGCGTGGGTACGCTAGCTACTTCAAATACTATATAATTACTTACCTGAGCTGTTTCTATGTCATCTGTCTCTGAATTGAAGTCATAATATGCACTTGCTGCTGTCAGCTTCATCGACAGGAACTGTAAAAAAACCAAACGGCGCTAAACATGCATTTCATGACGTACGTACGTATCTTGAAATTCGCTTCAGCTATATATAGCTAGCTGTTTGTATTTTTCGATAATAATGATCAGTTAAGATAAATACTAGTATTACAGTAATTATTATACTTACCTCAACTTGATTTTGCAAGGATTGTACGTAGTTGATTATTTCATCCAGCATAACAGCCATTCCCATGGTCTGCAAATCATTGGTAATTAATTAAGAAGTGTTATTAATCAGTCATTTTCGTAATAGTTAAACCACAATTTGTCGATCGTTTTGTGATAATTACATAAATAATTAATTACCTTATAGCAACCTGGAACAATGTCTTGCAAGCACCTTAATCTTTCATTGATTTTCCCTCTTCTAACCTGAATATTATATATATATATATATATGTTTGAGAGGAGAAAAAGATTAACATAACCTATGAAAACATGAA
Organism: Stellera chamaejasme; assembly: GCA_024586325.1. Taxonomy (NCBI): domain Eukaryota; kingdom Viridiplantae; phylum Streptophyta; class Magnoliopsida; order Malvales; family Thymelaeaceae; genus Stellera; species Stellera chamaejasme. Next base: position 496,214 of record CM044982.1, on the reverse strand, counting down.
CAGGGATGGATGATGATGGATGGATGGATGTGCATGCATGATGCCTTGCATACCCTTTCTGCTAAGCTGTGACTATCAGTAGCTTGGCCTCTTCTTGCTCTCACATGAACCACATCTTTTGGTTTCCCCTTTTCTTCTTCTTTCTCATTGCCTTTTCCCTTTTTACCTCTTCCACAACCCTGTGAAACAGTATCAATCAAGTTTTTTTTACTATCATTCATAAAAAAGAGAAATCTATATATCCCTGAAGAGTACTCTGTAACACCTAGCTAGCTAGAAAGGACAACAAGGGTAAAAAGGAATGATTAATTTACTTACACTTAATTTTCTCTTGATTACTCCTGCAGTTTGGGATACTTGGGGTGAAGAATTTCCAGAACTGCTCTCTGCTGACAAGTACTGATCAGCTGGTCTGCCTCTCTTCTTACAATCACTGTTTGCTGAGAATGTTGGTTGAACAATTGGGACCTGATCTGATGAAGAATAAACATTAATCCCTGCTGCTGGAATATTGTTTTCTGTCCAGTACTCTCTAGGAATCTGAAACGTTTGCAGATTGTTTATGAGGCAGTTGTTGTTCTGACTGGTCACAGGCATCAAGTTGTGTAAGTTGAAGGTTGATGGAGAATCCTGTTGGTTTGGCTCTGCCAATGCAGCTGCCATGTTTGGATTAATGTTGTTTATGTAAGACAGAGAGGGTCTAAAGTTGTGAAGATCTGATGTAAAATCAGCCATAGAACTTCTAATCTGAGATGAGAAGCAATGTAATTATGAAACTTATGGATGAGAGAGAGAGAGAGAGAGAGAGAATTAATTTTGCTTCAAAACTTGGTTTGGATAATGAGGATTGGGGCTTGTATTTATATCGTGGTTGTGCACATCTGCAAGTTTCTCATTTTGTGATCAATTTATGATTTTTTTCGAAATGTCTAAAAATTGAATATACAAAATCTTGTTAAATCTTAGGTATATGTATATGATTGTATATTGGTGTTTTTCTTAAGGTAGTAATTGAATTGCGATTCATACAAATTGAGAAGAGTTTATGTTGGAAATTACTTATATACCCATTTCATGTCATAAATGGTGCAATATTTGACCTTTTATATAATTTTGACTTCAATTAATCTCGATTATTTTCATTTACATTTTTAAAATCTACATTATTTTTCCAACTATTTTCCTTCCAAATTACCGTGATTTCTATATTAAAGGGAAAAAAAATAAAACAAGCGAGTGAGTAGAGGGCCACGTGGCAATGCAGGCTTCTTTGATCTTGCCTCCTTGTTGGGTCAATTTCAGGAGATGATCCTATAATTGTGTGGGTCCTATTTATAGGCTAAGTTGAGAAACCTTTGTTTTTGAAAAATACAAAATAGATTCTAAAGTTCCATAAAAGAGTAGTTAAATTACGAAAAAACGATCTCAAGGGAAAGCAATCCAAAAGTTGATTGTTGCTTTCTTATTTTTTTTATTATATAACAAAAAATTATTAGCACAAGGTTCATGCAACTACTTACATATCCCAAATATGGCTTGGCCCATATCCGATTTCTAAAGCTTTATCATTACAGCGCAAATTAATTACACTTTCTTCATGGGGTTTTGTTTCAGTTACACTTCCATCCTTCACATTTTGAATCCTTACCCATGCCTAACTATTAAACTTAACATTGCCTTTCGGTAAACTTACTACTCCACTTAATAAATTTCAATGGAAAAAACGGATTAAATTTTATATATGTTTGGTCTTATCTAACATAAATGTATGTATGACAATCAATTTTTCTATTCGTGTTGGAAAAAGAAAGGTGGGGAATATGTATCAAATATCTAAACCAAGGATAAAAGTGTAACTAATACAGTAACTTGGAGAAAAGTGGGATTTGATCCTTTTAAAGATAAGGGGTCTTGTCGTTAGGCCAATGGGTTTTGGTTTCGACGTCAAGACCCATACTTCAATGCCATCCACTCGGATAAAAATTGGGGTCCTAAATGGATTTCGTAGGGTTATGTATGTATGCCTTCCTTATTTATGTTGTAGATTCATCTTGCTTTGATATATGCTTACAAGGACAAAGGAGCAAAAATGAGAATTGAATCTTGAGTCATACAAGCACCATTTCATTCCCTTAACTGAATTTAGACATATAATATATGCATCAGACAATTCTTTGAAAGCAGATGTAGATTTTATTTTAGTGGTCATATTATATTATACTATCTATCTATTTATGGAAAATCACTGTGCTAGTGAATAGTGATGAATAGTGGCACAATCAATAGGTTTGTGCCACGTCATTCATTATATTTTTTTTCATTTTTTTCAAATTTCTTTTTTCAATTATATTTATTATGTTTTTTATTTTTAAAATTATATTTATTATGTTACTAATAGGAAAAAAATTGGTAATTTTGAAAATTAGTATGAAATTGGTAATTTTTAAAATTAGTATGAAATCAATTGTGTTGTGTGTCATGTCATCTATTTTTTTCTGCATTTTTTTCTTTTAAAGTGTGTTCATTTACTATTTATAGAGGAAAAATTTGTAAATTTGAAAAATGAAGTGAAATTTGTGAGAGAAAACATTTTTTTAGATAACATTGTTTCAACTTTTATTTCTAATTATTATGTGTATTGGTCCTCGAAATTTTGGAAATCTGAGTTTCTAACTAGGCCAATGATTTTTTACCTACAATCATTATTACTTATTTTCTCTTTTATTTCATGAAAGTAGACCACAAATATTTGGTAGTTTAGTTGATAAATACACATCTCATCCATCTTATTTCTTCACTTTTTCTTCTTCATTTTGGTTGCTTTAAAGTGTGTTAGTTAATGCTTTTTATGGAGATCGCAAGTGTTGGTAATTTTGAAAGTGAATATAAAATTTGTAAGAAATATAGTATTGTGGATTCTCTTCTTGATGAATAATACCCTCAATATATATATATAGACAAACTCCATTACTTACCTTTAACTATTTAAAAACATCGTTAAATGTAGTGTCGTTTTTTAATGTGAGAGAAAATTTCATTACAGTTTATAACTATTTAAAAAGTAGCATGTTGTCATCAAAGTTTCAAATATTATGGCATAGGTTTTTCCCTTCTTTGAGTGTTGATGATTTTAACGAAGAGTAATAATGTGTAATTTGTATTTAAAACTCTATACATATACATAAAATTTTGTATAAATAGTATTTACATTATGAGATTGTGTCACCTCATCATAATTTAGTGATTTTATTTATTTGTGTTTCAAATTGTTTAAGAGACTAAATCTCTATTTTACTTTTATTTCTTATTATTTTGCGTTTGGTCCCTAATGTTTTAGACTTCAAATGATAAAATGTAAAAATTCTTAAACTTAATTCACTACGTCGAGGAAACGGGCTCTACTGCGGCCTACCACGCAGTAGAGCCGCAGTAAGCACTGCGGGATGGGCCACAGTAGATGCCGCAGTAAATATTGGCGCAGTTAGGTCCCTCACTGCGGGTACGGCCGCAATAGAATGATTTTTTATTTTAAAAAAATGGATGAATCCGGATGAATATATTCATCCGGATTCATCCACAATTCCAAAAAAACCCAGATTTTGGATGAATGGTGACCAAGTTGCGGCGGCATCGGTGGAGCGATGGTGGTGAGCGGCGATATATGGTTGGCGAAGAAGAAGAAACATAGAAGAAGAAGAAGAAGAAGAAGAAGAAGAAGAAGAAGAAGACAAGAAGAAGAAGAAGAAGAAGAAGAAGAAGAAGAAGAAAAAAAATAGAAGAAAACAGAAGAAGAAGAAGAAGAAGAAGAAGAAGAAGAAGAAGAAGAAGAAGAAGAAGAAGAAGAAGAAGAAGAAGAAGAAGAAGAAGAAGAAGAAGAAGAAACAGAAGAAGAAGAAGAAGAAGAAGAAGAAGAAGAAGAAGAAGAAGAAACAGAAGAAGAAGAAGAAACAGAAGAAGAAGAAGAAGAAGAGGAAGAACAGAGAAAACGGAGAAGATAAAGAAGAATTGTGGAGAAGATTGTGCGGTGGATGAAGAGAAAGGGGAGTTTAAACCCTAAAAAAATTTTTATCATGCCTTGGCCGCAAGAAATTTCATCGCGCAAAGAACTATGCCATTTATCACAGAATGGGCTTATCGCGCCCAAACCGCAGTAGCTCTTGTCCTCCCCACGTAGTGATTTTTTTCACCCATAATAATTATATATACTTAATCATTTATTTCATAAAAATATACATTTATTTTACTTAATATTACATTCTTATTAAATTCTTATAAAATATTGTAATTTACATCGCTACGAAGTGCGGACAATTAAACCTTGTATATTTCATATGCAGATGCAAAGCATTTATCCGCATACCTACCCTAGTCTTCCAACTTATGAGCTGAGCACTAAACACCACTTAATTGGACACAATAATACATATGGAAATGATAGCAACAATTGCTCACTTCTTCTTTTAAATTATTATGTGCCCATTCTTTTGTTCACAAACATGCTTACAAATCAAATTACTCACTTAACATAACATATTAAACTCCTGATTTATAGAGGGTTCTAGCTAGTTTCATAATTAAAAAGGATTCTAATTTTCTTTAAGTTTTTGTTTTAGAATTCTCCGAATGTTTGAATATTGAGATACGTAATTAAAAAAGCTGTGCTGGTTTTTATAGATCTTAAAAATGTTCATTGTAGAATTTTTTTATATTTTATTCTATAAACACTGATCAGATGCACCTCCTAAAGCAATTAAAAAGAATTTTATTATTATTTTGTAATTTTATTCTATAAACACGGATCGAATGCACCATATATCCTTCCCTTGAAGTTGAAGATTTTACTATTTTTGAAACCTTTGGGCATAAGATGAGTTAGATTACATGTTTAGGTGAATTCAGAGTTTCTTGAATGCCATGAATGAGAGATTGCCCAAAGTAAGATGAGGTTGACAATTCTTGAAATTGGGTTGGCGAAGAAGCTTATATAGCAGTAGCTCTCTTTGGCAACGGTTCTATAAACCTAACTTCATCCACAAACTTTTTGAAATTTTAATCAATTGTTGGTTAACTTACATATTGCCCTAGCTAATCAATTGTATTTGGCGAGACAATACAAAGTTAATTAATGGCAGTCCCTAGGTAGCTGCTATAGTATGATCTTTATATAAGTACTGTACTAGTAATTAATACTACCTGTTTCCAACCTAAAGTTATGGAATAGATAGACACGTCTTGATGGGTGAGCTAGCAAACTTTGTTTATAGATTCTTAATACTATAGTTCGGCTCGGCTGCAGATAGGGAGGGAGGCATCACATTCCTCTGTTAGTGGCAACCTAGACTCGCCGGCTGCAACTGAAAATGTTGGGCCATCTAATACGCCGACCTTAATTCAAGCAGACAGACAGGGAGTGATGGAGCAACAGAATTCAAGCAGATGCACATTCATGAACAACCCAACGTCAACATTCCATAAACGGGTCAAACTAACTCAGTTGATACCTTGAGGACTTCTGAATCAGCCAAAGAGGAGAAGGAAGGGTTATCGCAAATCAGCCCATTGGTTGGAAACTCAGCAGAAAACTGGTGGAATAAGGTTTCTCTCTGCGAAGTAAAGAAGGTTGCGCGTGTCAAGGCAAACCGGGAAGCGCTGGTCAAGAATGGTTTTATCGTAAAAGGAAACGTCCAAAAGTATCAAAAGATTCAGATTCTTCGTGGAGATTCAAGGTGTACAGTATTTCAATAGACTCGGTAAGCAGGACTCGGAATTTGGGAAACACAGTGGGGTTCGTCTTTAGCAACGAAGGTCTTTAGGTATGTACTACAGGTAACTAATGCTCAATTAAATGAAGATTTTGTCCCTTAATGTAAGAGGGATGGGGAGTGGTGAGAAGTTACGCAAGTTAAAGGATATGGTGTTTAAAGAAAATCTAGATGTGCTAGCGGTGCAAGAAACGATTTTAGCTCAAGAGGTGGGAGAGCTCTGTTTGCTGTGCAAAAAAATGTAGTTAAATTTTGTTTTCATCGTCATTTCTCATAGAGAAACAGCTCTGTTTTGTTAGTTTTAAATTAACAAGTTTAAATAGTACTTCTACTATTAATCAATTACCAAACTATAATAGGATAATTGATGCTACTAGGTTAGGTAGCTGCACTAAGGGCTGGGAAATGAACTGAGCCCATTCGAGCTGTTTTTTAAGCTTGTTTATTATACGAGCTGAGTTAAGCCTGAGCTTATTAGATTTGAGCTCGAACTCGTGAAATTTAAGAATATTTTATTAAATTAATGTAATATATCTCAAATTTTTCGAGCTTCATAAGTTACATCGAGCCTAATCGATCCGAATTTTATTATCAAACCTAAACGAACTACCCCCTAATCGAGCCTCATGAGCTTTCGAACCAAGCTCGATTATGTCACGAGCCCGAAAAATCGAGTTCGATGAAGTTCGAGCCGAGCCTAATTTTCACGAGCTCAAGCTTGAGCCTGTCAGGTACGGACTTGGCTTGGCTCGGCTCGTTCTCATCCCTAGTTGCACTTACTAAAGGGTTAAAAATGACTAAATTAACCAAGATATTTTTAAGAGGTTGACAATTAATCTGGTAAACTTTCCAGGATTGAGTACCTAAAAATGGCAAATTAAGGGATGATTCATTTTCAATTGCATGCAAAACCAGACTATTTTTCTTTTGCTTTTTTGGTCTTTATGATGAGGTAAAGATATGCCAGAGTAACTACTGTGGCGATCAAACTGACGGTTAATTAAATATTAGATATGATAAATCGACTACAAGTAATAATCAAATGTGTATTTGGTGATCAATCTAACGCCACCGATAAACAGTAGACTATAAGTGATCAATGCCCATCTTTAGTGATTAATTTCATATTAATGATGATTAATCGATTACTATTGTCGATCAATTTAGCATTACCATTTTACTATCAATAGTTTTTTTCCTGGTGATCAAAATACTACCTATTTGTGATGATTTCTAATGTTGATCAACGTACGTTTCTACTACTTAGTACTCAAATAAATGGTGTATTCTTTTTCGCATTAAAATTAAGAAATGATGAAAATAAAAAAATTGATCAAAAATATCCCTCGGTTTTAATTTAGAGGATGCATCTTAAAAATAGAGGATCAATGTTAAGGGGTAATTAAGTAAAACAACTGAGCTAAAGTTTCTAATAAGAGAAATGCACCAATTTTTTAAGGACATCCCAAGAAGAATATGCATCATTTATTTGGGAACTGAGGGAGTATATAATCTTTAATTCTCTAATCACCATCAATATCAACATAGTATAACAACCATTCATGTACCGATTCAGCGGTGATGATAGCGCAAGTAACTTTGGTTGATCATTCGCTTAATTGTTACGATGATATTGAAGAGTGCAGCAAAATCATAGTCATCGTCATCACCCCCACAGCAAAGCACAGTAAACGTACAATAGAGAACAAATTAAGTAGACCTAAAATAGGGTATACAAAGTGCATGTTTAATCTTCATAAAAATACTAGAAAAGAAAGTAGAGTTGCATTTGAGGACCAAGAGCTGCATCAATGTAACTCCATAAAGTACTTAAAACTCTATTATCTATAAACAAGAAAACTAAGGATCAACGCAAGTTGGACAAAGTGAAAAAAATGTCACCGAAATGTTACTAGATAAGAATGTCCCACTAAAGTTGAGAGAAGTTTTAGTAAACTATTCAACTAACCATGTTATTTGGTACATTGTTGGAAATTAACAATGCAACACTGCCATGATGAATGCCTGTGCATATGCATGTGTAAATACCTTGACAGATGAGTAGGCACAAAACAAAGAGATAGACAAAAAGGTGAAAACATTAGAATCTTGCGAGGAGTAACACCAAATGAGCATAAAGTTTTCTTTTTTCTCTCTGTTTTTTTAAAGGACCACTTAAATTATTTGACAATCAAAGAAGACATTTAGATTCACAAGTGCGCAGAAGGGATAGATTATACTTAGGTGCCATTACATGGGATAAGGCTTGACCAAAATATAAGTGGGCAAGTCTAATAAAAGAGTCTTACTCTTCAGGGGGCACCAGAGAAGCTTGTTACTGATTAAGTGAGGATGAAGACGCATGATTCATGTAGTCGATCACAACTAATTAAGATTAGGTTAAACTGCTATTGGTTTTTATTCATACTGAGAGCTTTCCTGTTAAGCAACGCTGTAGAAATTCTTTTAACACTAACTTATGACAATTTCCTTTCTTCAGCCAAGCATGAAACTTTCGAACTGAATTAACAAGAGACCTCGGAGACTGATTACTTAAAAAAAAGATTGATAGAGACAAGTTTCTTTTCTTTTCATTTTTTGCATATGCTAAAAGATATGAACTAGAAACTTTATTTGTATTGCCGGGGTAGTTGTAAGAGGGTGTTTAATTCAGATTTCTGATTCTAGATGAGTAAGTGATCATACCTAACGGTGTCTAATTTCCTACATATTTGACATCAATGGCCATGAACTTCACCTGTCATGCTTTCTTTAAGCAAAGATATTGACATTCCTAGTACAGAAAACAATAAAGAATAGATGACAATTTCAGAAGCAAAGAAGTAAAAAATGAGTAATAGTATAAACTTTGATGATCTGGAATTAAAAAAAATGCCACAAGAATTGCTACCTAAAAAGAATATTGATACAGAAGGACAGCCAAACCTTAATCACGCTCTTTCAAGTTCACTGTTATGCTTGCCTAGTTGTTCTCTCAACTCTTTTTGCCATCCTTGGAGGAGCTTTTGATGCTTTGCTATGAGCTCATCTTTCTTTTTCAACTCTTCCTCCATTGTTGCAATCTCCTGTTAGCCAAACCACAGACAGCTTATATGACATTCCAAATGAAAGCTCTCCAAATCCATCATCAACTCTTTTTAAAGTGTCTCACTAGCTAGTAGTCTAATCTATCAATGCAAGTGCCAGAATTTGACTAGTAAGACTTTAAAAGCTTCATGTCTGGAGTTGAGTACACCTTAGAATAGTCACATATAATTGATCAACTGGGGAAAAGAAAAACTAGAATGACTAAACACCAAGCACTTCAGTTACCTTCCGAAGCGTTTCAGCTCTGGTTGGTTGATCTTCCCTTAACAGAGCAATGAAGTGTTGCTGAAGCTTCTTGGCTGCCTCCATGAAATCTCTGGCATATCTCTCCACATCAACTGAATTAAATCCATTCAAATGAGGCCTTAATGTCAAATTAGTTTAGGTCATTATGCAGACCGCACTTTCAATTCAATCAAGTTAAGAGGGAAATTTTGATGCGCAATAAAACCTTTAAGACTTGAGAGACCAATGTTTCTGAAGTCTGTAGCATTATCTCTCCAAATCAACTGAACAATTAAGACATAATGCTCCAGATCCATATATATGAAGCCTTAATCTCAAACTAACTCAAATAATTAAGCAAATTGCACTTTCGATTCAACCAGATTCAAAAGGGAGAGAAACCTTAAGGCAAGAGAAAGACTTTTAACTGAAAAAAAAAAAATTGCTTACTTTGGTGAGAAGGGTGCGGGGATCGATCAATCGCTTGGAGCTCTCTGGCCGGAAGGCATGGAAGCAGAGCAGCCTCCAGCGCCGCGACGCATGCAAACATTTCCTCCGCTGGACTCTGCTTCGTATCCATTGAACCCTCTTGTCTCTCCGTCATTCTCCCAAGCGATTCCGTCTTCATTTGTTCGAGAAATTCAATCATCAAAGAGAAGAAACCAAAGCGAAAACAAAAATAAGTAACTTTCGGTTTCGACAGAAATTTGAGCAAGAAACCAAACTAGACAAGACAATAACAGTGTTCAAGAGAAGACCTTCTTGGTCCGCTAGAGGAGTAGGCCGGAAGCTTTACACTAGGTTTTCAGGTGAGAATGTGCACAGCCGACTTGACGTCGACCCTCGCGGAGGTGCGTCGTCGCAGAGACGGAGCCGGGGAACTTGCCAAGTTCTGTTGTTTGCTCGTCTAGGGTTACCGGGTAGAAAGAAAACTGGGGTTAATGGGCTGCTCCACTCTTAATTGCACGCTCCTTAGTCTCATTACTGGGTGGATTGCAGCAATCTTGTTAATATCACCCAAGTGATTGATTTTTCCTTCAAACGACCGTACAGTTATAAGGTACTAACTAGAAAATTACAAATCTAACTTTCATTCTCTAAGTATTACAATCTAACTTTCATTCTCTAAGTATTAGTACAAGTGAGTGAAAAATCACTTGATAAATAACATTGACCGGCTAAGAGTGATGCTCAAAAAATTTCTGAACTTTTTCTGGCTCTAGGTTTTCGTTCCTTTCACAAATAAATAAGTAAAGAAATGAATAAATACAAATAACAATAATTCAAATATTATTTTATAAATCCAAAAAAAATTACACTCACAAAACTTCCTCCAAAATTTGAATTTATGTCAATTTTTTGTTATAAATTTGAACCTCAAACACAACCTAATCAGAACATCTAAGACAATCAATCTTTCATAAATTGGGACATGACATGACACCCGAGGCTAACTTTTATAAGAGTGAATTCTCTAATTAAAATTAAAAGAGTTATGAATTTTATAAGCCAATATTTAAATAGAAGTGTCACGAAATAAATTGAAATTAGGGATGACAGTGGGCCGAATTGAATCCGCAAACTGTGGATAACCGCCCGTTTTGCGGTTACGAATTTTTTATGTATCCGCCAGCTTCGCGTATGCGGATAATTAGAGGTATCCGCACCGCGGTTAACCGTTATTCGTTATATTGATTTAGTCCATATTTTTAAGCTCACTATTACCTAATTGTTTGTACCCATTATAGCCTATCCCCTTCTGCTAACTATATTTAGCCCAACATTATTCAAGCTTTTTGTCTAGCTGTCCTTGTATTCGGTATATTGATTTTGATGTTTTAGTTTTAGCAGTTATGCCTACTTTAGTTATAGTTTTAGCTTCTTCTTTCTTTCTCTTTTCTTTTATGTTATATTTTCTATAAAAACATGTAACATATATAGCAGTTCTACAGTAAAAAAACTCATAAATTTGTTTCTCAGTGTTAGGTATCATCTCTTTATGTATATCATCAATTTAAGTTTAGGCAAACGGTTTTGTTAGGCTTGTTCTTCTAATTCACATAAAAACATTATACGAAATCAGTACATGTGTTCATTCATTAAAGTTCATGCTTTCATTTGCGTCGATGTATTTCCTTTTGTCAATGATGTTTAGTTTTTTTTACAATTGATCGTGTTAATAACTATGGTTATAACCGCTAATCACGGATATCCGTGGATAGTTGAAGTGGGTGTTAAATGGTAGCCGCGAAGCGGATAACTGCAAACCACGGATAGTAAAAAAATCCGCGATTAGTGGATGGCGGTTTTAGTGCATCCGCGGATTAACTGATCCGTTGACATCCCTAATTGAAATAGACAATTTAGTTGACAAGAGAAGCTTAACAACATTACTCGTAAATGGTATCTCATGTGGGTTTGATCCCACTTGTCATTGCTACAAGCCTTCTACAACGGGTAGTTTGCACTTGGAGATTAGGGAATATTTTTACTTGATTTTGTATATTAATATTATACATAAAAAATGGAGTATTTATCAAAATTTCGACCTCGTTGGTAGGACTATTGTTAGTCTAGTTTACGATTGATTATTGTTTAGCTAATAAGTAATTTATTTAGACATTCGAAATTAGATGAACCACAGTTTGGATTGGACACGAAACGATATGGCAAAATTATTATTGGCAAGGGAAGGGACACTGTAGTGCAAGTGACGGTATTACGCATGACATGATATGAGCCAAACCCAAATTCCAGGTACAGACACAGCCTGAATGACTTTCCCCTCCTTCCGATTTTCTCTACGCCGAGCCGCCACTGACGCTGACTTGTCGCCCTGAATTTGGCGGCCGATCGGAAGAATGCTGATTCACTGAACAGAACAGGAAGGTTCAGTTTACGATCGACTGAGTTGCGGAGACATCAATATGAGGTCGTCGTCCGAGAGAATCAACATTGCTGCCATCGCTCAAAGAGTCGATGTTGATCATCGGATTTCTCTTCGCTACTACTTCCGGATCGCCGATAATATTCTAAGACAGGTGTTGTTTTTTTTTTGTTTGTTTTTCTTCTAATCTGAATGTTCGAGGTACTTGCTCTTTTCTGATTTCCAGCTTTATCTCTCTCCTTTGTGATCCTGTTGGATAGTCTTATACGAGAGGAAACTTTAATGCTACTGAAACCGTTTGCAGCAAAGGCAAAACATGCAAATCTGGCTGCCAACTGCTTAATTGCTGGTCTGAAAGATTAGATTACACAGCATTTAAAATTCTTTTCTTCTTTTAGGATAGATAGCGTGAGATTATGCAACCAGCTGACTTTATATGTTTATGAACTTATAGTATCAGGTTTGATTTCTGGAGCATTAAAAATTTGGTGTTTTGTTAAGTGCTGGGTTGTCAAATTTCTGCTCTTATTGGAAACTAGCTATACTATTTCAGTTCATGTCTGACTGAAAGAACAAAACCAACACTTACAAACAGGGGAAGCACAATGCTGTGTGATTCACTTATGAGTTATATGCGAAGTTAGCTATATAAGTCCTAAAGTATTGCAAGACATTGAAGGGGTAAAAATGACCTGTCTCTAGAACAGAATCTATCGGAATGTATGAGCTCTAAATATTATTCTCCTAGAATAACTCAAGTTTTTTGAAACCTCCCAAACGCCATGTTTTCATATCTTTCCACAGAATTGTAAAAATATCACACATAACTACAATGGTAGCTGTTTTATCTTATTTAGAAGGCTTTAAAATGTATGCAGAGTACGTGTTTAACTGAACCTACCATATCCCAGCTGGCAATTTTTTGAATAATGCCACAAGAAACTAAGGTTTCTTATGGTACTTATGAATGTTTACTCATTACTGATGAATATGAGTACATGCACGTTCTTATTTACTTGAAATGTATGTGTTATATTTGATTCTTACTCGTTGTATACGAACATTTGGGCACAAAAGCCTTGTACTTGTCCAACTTAAATGAACCTCTGAAGTCAAAAAGTGCACCTTTCCCTTTCTTGTCTTCTAACCAACTTTCTGTAATTAGTGATCTTCAAAAAAATGTTTGAAATGCTTCTCTTTTTAGTATCCTTTTACATGATAAGTATATGGAAGCAGTCCTTAATTTTCACTGTATGTATTCAAGGTCTATGTGAAATGGCATCCTTTACCAGCTTTTCTGCTGTTATCAGTTCTGCTTTCACCTACACAATTATTTATTTTATGTTATTTTGGAATGGCTACAATACTTCTTTATTAATAATAAGAAAAAACAAGTTACACCTTATTTCCCAAATGAGTAATTTGGAAAGGAAAGCTGGAGTGGCTGGTGGGTTTTGAACACTGGGTTTGAGGTTCAAGGGTTGACGCCTCAACCATCTGCGTTGGACTCCATTCGTTTCATCCACACAATCCTAGTGCATGTTTTTTTTTTCTTTTGGTTCCTAATGCATGCACAATGTATGTAGGCTGCTATCTTTCGAGCGGAGATGAATATTATAGATCTGTACGTTATGCTTCTAAGGTTTTCAAGGTAAGGTGGAAATAAAAGGTACTTCATTTATGTTATGTGAATTGAATGCCTTTTGGGTCTGTATTACCTTAATGTTGTCCGATCCTGCTCTTTTTCCACTTATAGTTTGGTAAGTGAGACAATTCCATGCCATCGAGAGTATAGAACAGCTTCACAACATCAGAAATTGGTTTTGAAAAAGGTATCCTGCAGACTTTATTTGATAATGAATTGTCTTTTCCATTTGTCAGGTTCTGGAATTTAACTAAATTTCTTGTTGCAGAAACTGTTGGGTGCCTTGACTGAGCTAGAACAATTGCAGCCATCAGTGCAGCAAAAGCTTAATGAGTTAGATAGGAAACGTTATTCCCCGAATCATTCTTTAGAGTGGCCGTCTGAGAAGAACATAACTTCAACGGATTATGATGCATCGAAGGTGCATACCCCCTGCCTAGTTATTCTGGAAGTTTGATGAATATGGTGTGAGATAATAATTTGTTATATGGGCCTTTCTAGTGTGTAAGAACAACTACTTGTGCTTTTTTCTTTTTATTTTCTTTTACTGTTTTCTTGATGGAAAATGTGTAGTCTAGATCTAGGTGCGGTTCAATGTTCGATGCTTTTTTTTTAGTGTTTAAAGTTCCAACTCCTTTCTAGTCCAACTCAGTGTTTTGTAGTTTCTTTGATTGTAAACGGGAGATCTAGAACGAAGCAAACTTTAAATGCTTGCAAGTCTCTATTAAATTGATTGTTTCTGTAGTATATTTATATAATTATTGCTTGTGCAACCAGTTCAGAGTATAGAGAAACTGTTATGCCTCTAGTTACTCATGTGTTCTGACTTTTTCCTCCAGAGGTTTCTTGACTGTGTAGCCGATTTTATAAGACTTGTTTTCGTTCTTCCATTTGGCTTTGAGAATATTATTCCTTACCATTTTTTTAATTTCCTGAAAGGTGGTAATGTCAAGGGCTTCGGGATATGGTTATCATGGCGCACAGATTCGGCAACTCTCATATGCCAAGCCTATAGAACAGCAATTTCACAGGATGTACGTCTCTTTATCACATTATTGCATTTGTACATTAATTTTTTGTGCTAATGTGAGCAACATATATTACCATAGTTGTTTCAGTAAATCCTGCCTTTGGAGTTAATTAATAAAGTTCTTTCTTGAGACAAAGGGGCTATCAGCAGAAATAAAGTAAGAGATCCTTAGGTTTCCTTTAGCTGGGGGAGGGGGGGGTCTGTATAATTTTGACTACCAGCAGCTGTTAGTTTCTTGTAGTTTTTTTGGAAAGAACTTAGTGTATGTGAAACCCCATTCCTGTCCAATGAACCATTGGAAATAGCTAAGGCTTTCTCTAGCTTCTGCGGCTTCACCTGGGTCTGACATTGGATGGCCTATGATACAATGTGCATTGGAAAAATTAGCTGAGAATCCTGGGAGATTGATTTATATACCCCTTTTCTACTGCAGAAGAAGAAAAGTCACATATATGGAAGAAAATTAACGTTCTCTAGTATCCATTGTGGACCATTTAGGTGACTAGGAATACTATTTGATGATGTGAACATGCGTTTTTATGTTGATAGCATGGGTAATGCCATTTGAGTTCATTATTTGTGTTCATGAAATGACAATTTACTTGTATGGGTCAATGTAGGTCACTGAACTTTCCACGTCCAAAGGAAGAAACACTATCCAAGCATTCTATTTTGGGTCCAAGCGGACTTACTGGGCAATGGCAATCACCTAGACTTGATGTAAAGGTAAAGCAGCTACTGTTTTTGGTCTTTTACTGGGAGCATGTTGAAACTTCAGTTTATTGGCACAGGTACAGTATCCAAGCAACATAGACCTGACGCCAGTCCAAATCCCAAGGTCAGTTCCCATTTTGACTTGAATTGCTTCATGCCAGAACAGTTCTCAATTTGTAGCTGCATTTGATGTTACTGGAGTTCAAAAGTTAAAATTGTGGTCCTGGTCAGCAATGGGGCCCAGATTTGGTTTAAGAGGGGCTAGGTTAAGGGTGATTACTAATTGCACTTGAACAAAAATAAATTACGACCCTTGTCCCGATTTAATACCTACTTTTGATTATGTGTTTGACTTTAATTTTTTTACTAAGAAGAAATTTTTTAAAAATTGTGAAATAATAATTTAATTTTAGAAACTAGAAACACTGATTTACCTAATACATATAAGTTGTTCGACATTTTATATCAAAATGTTAATGGAAAAAAGTATAGATTAGGTTTTGGAAAAGAAACATAACAATTAAAAAGGGACAGATGAAGTATAAGGTCCCATAAGGAGTTATTCTATTCTAAGAGGAGAAGGAAATGTTTGCTTCTTAAAGACCATTGGTGCCCAAACCAACATCATTGGCGTTTCTTAGAGGGATAAATTTAGATCGATGTTTACTGAAGCATTTTCAACTAATAAGATAGAACTCAAAAAGAACTAAAAATATAGTTTATTGATTTGTTCTATTTATTGTTAGGCATTAGAGACATTTAAACACAGCCATTTAGCTTTTTATCTGCAGATCTGTTCCCTATATTATTGCTAATTGGCTAACATGCCTGATTTTGTTAAAGATATTGGATATCATTTATATGGATTCTAGTAGAATTTTTACAATAACTTTTGGGAGTTGGGAGTGAGAATTTCAGTTAGGCTTAGATGAACAAGAGAGAAAACAGACATTAGCATGTTCTTTAGTTTTAGCATAGTAAATGTTTGGAGGATTGTAAATTAACTCTTCAAAATACCATATTTAGGTATTTGTCATGGATGCAGAATTTTAATTTTAATGGGAACAAGTTGAAAACCAATTTTTCCATTTCAGTTTCTTTCAACTTCATATGTTATATACACTTTTTTACTATCTAGTATCTACTCCCTTAATGTTAGAAAACTTGTAACTTTTTGACTTGATATGGAGACTAATGTGCAGAAGACCTGAGGGAAATAAAGTATAATAGGTATGTTAGACAAATTAACTTTAAGAGTGCGGTGAGAAATTGAGAGTAGTAAGGCAATGTTTGTGCAAAACTCTCTTGAAAAGGAAACGTAAAAGTTTTTCTTGGATTTCCCAAAAAGGAAAACTTCATAGATTTTTTGGGGCAGAGGGAGTATTTTTCTTTTTCTCATTGTAAATATAGAGTATATCATACGATATACTAGTACGAACGATATAATATATATATATATGTATAGTATTTTTCTCTTTCTCATTGTAAATATAGAGTATATCATACGATATACTAGTACGAACGACACACACACACACATAATTTTCTTGGATTTCCCAAAAAGGAAAACATCATAGGTTTTTTGGGGCGGAGGGAGTATTTTTCTTTTTCTCATTGTAAATATAGAGTATATCATACGATATACTTGTACGAACGATATAATATATATATATGTATAGTATTTTTCTCTTTCTCATTGTAAATATAGAGTATATCATACGATATACTAGTACGAACGATATAATATATATATATATGTACAGTATTTTCTCTCTCATTGTAAATATAGAGTATATCATACGATATATATATATATATATATATATATATATATATATATATATATATATATATATATATATACAATTTTAGAAAACCTAGGGGAGGCAAGGCACCCCCAGCACCCCTACTGTTTCAACAACCGGTCACGCCCATGGTGCTCTTTATTTGTTGGGGACTGGATTATATATTTTTCAGTTTTTTTTCATGAATAATATCAGTCCTACTTTTTTTTGTTGATGTAGTACAACACTTATTTGTTATCTTTTTCATTTGATATCAGTGTCCAGCAGTCTATAAGCAATGAACTTCTGAATATTGACAACCATCTAGAAAAAGAAGCATCAAGTTTGGTATCAAACCATATCCCAAAAGATGGTAATCAGAGTTCTCAAAAGCAGGATTCAGATGAACCTCGTCCAATGATTTCTTTTGAGGATCTGGAAAAACCTGTGGATGTAACTATCGCTAGAGACCCTTCTCCTCCTCCCGTGCTTGCTCAAGTGCTAGATTTGGCTCCTTCAACGTCTCCACAGGTCTCAGAATCTGATTGTAGAGTTGACAATTCTGCAACAAGTGCTTTGGATTGTTCTGAATCTCCTCTTGAGCTGCATATTGTGAGTTTGTGGTATTGTGGTTCTTTCTTCGTGTAATTTGAGAAGGAAGCTGTTCTTCCAGAGAGATGTATGTTTAAGTCTTTTAATTCTAGTTTAGGTGATACATTTCAAAGATTATTGCCTATTTTCTATCGGACACATTCTGCAATATAGGTTATATTTTAACTTTGCGTTTACTTTATTGCAGTCAACTACGATGATGGAGAGCTTCATGAAGCTGGCTAAGTCAAACACTGACAGGAATCTGGAAACTTGTGGAGTTCTGGCTGGTACACTTGTAAGTACTCGCTGCTACTTGTATGTAGATACTCCTAGGAATGATGTTTTTGCCGTGCTGAAGATGTAATTGCTGTATTTGCTGCTCATTGACAGAAAAACAGAAAGTTTTTCATTAGCGCTCTTATTATTCCAAAGCAGGAGTCAACTTCAGACTCGGTTAGTATGATTTGATGTAGCATACTTCTTCTATCTATGCTGTAAATCGATTTCTCTATACTTTATCCTAGTACTTTATCAGATTTTTGTCTTGAAATTATAATTGATCAGTGTCAAACAACAAATGAAGAGGATATATTCGAAGTTCAGGATAAGAGATCTCTTTTCCCTCTTGGCTGGATACATGTGAGCACAATATTTCTGTTGCTTATGCTAACTTTATCTTTCACTTTTGCTGGTTGACTCATCAATAGTTCTATGATCAGAACTGTTGATTCGTAAGTTCATAATTTGGACTGCATGGACTTTACATCTTTTACATTGCATCTCAGCTGATAAAATCAGGATGTATTCTGGAGCAACATTGACATGAAATTCAATTTTAGCTTCAGGTTTCTTAGTTCATGATGGTACAAGGCTATGAATAAGCACTATTCTTAGTGTTGCATGAAAACGCTTTTGGAGCTGGTTATATTGAAGGTTGCTGAATTTGCAGCCATTCGTTTAATGTCTGGATATCATCATTAAGGACCTTTATTTTTATACATTTTCATTTTACACTCCAAATTTTTTCCATAAAATTTATAATTGTAACATTTTTCTGGGTGCGGGAACATTGTTCTCTAGGCAACCTGTTAATGAACAAGATTGCTCCTGTTTTATTAAAGCTTTCGGAATTTTGGGAAAACCAGTTGTAGCTATTTAAAAATTGTTACACGACCAACTTTTACATCAGGAATCAGGTGAAAATAGAATAAATTTCACAACCAAAAGGGCTGTTGCTTTGAGAAAAATAATTTATTGTGCAGGATCCTGGTTTGGGACATCAAGGACATCTCAACTCATTTTGCATTATATACGCTTCTGATTTTTCAGTCTGAGAACTTTTTGTGGGAATTTGTGGTTCTAGTTTTTAATAAAGCATATGAACTCACTGGACTCCATCGTGGGCTAACATGCAATTCATGGAGTACATACCTTGGCTCGATAGAGAGAATATGGTAGAGGGTTTTAAAGAAGCTTATGTGATTATCTAATTTCAATTCCTGATTTCTGCACGATGAATCTTTTCATTTTCAGACCCACCCGACGCAGTCTTGTTTCATGTCATCAATTGATCTTCACACTCACTACTCGTATCAGGTATAGACTTTTCTTTGATTACATGTTCTTTTTCTAGAAAAAAATAAATAAAGATTATTACATGCTATTGTGTTGAATTAATGATCTATAACAGAATATTTGTGTCTTCTTTACATGCTATTGTGTTGAATTAATGATCTATAACAGAATATTTGTGTCTTCATATGTTATTCTTTTCCCTCTCAATTACCAGTAGCCAAGATTCTGCTTATGAGAAATGTATTAAACCTAAAGATAACAATTAGAGGTCAGGGGTCGAACCATACTACATTAGAAGTGTTTGGTTTGCAGATTCTGAAGTATCATAGGAAAGTAAGAATGTTGTAGAGTAAGAATGATTGAAAGTAAAATGTAGTAGAGAGAATTCTCACAATCACATTTTTTTATTTTACATCTTATCAATAAGGAAGATTCTGACAATCTCATGCTTGGTTTGAGTATTTTATCATTTCATTAAACTTTGAATAAAATGTTACTTTTCAATCTTGAAAAAGTTTAGCTTGTCATTTTATGGTTCCATTTAGTAAAAAAATTTCAATTGTAACTTTTTAGGACTTTAGTAATCTTTAAAATTAAGGGATCAAACTGTAAGTGTTTAAAGTTTGATGGTTTGTTCTTCCAAACTTAAAAAACTTTTATGGATTCAGACTCCACCTAGTATACAATTGGGAGAATGAGCCTAACGAATCTGTGAAAAATCAATCTCAGCTAAGTTGCGATTGTATGACGTAACATTCGTGGTGCTAGTGTTCTCTTGGAAGCTTGCAGTATTGACTCAATAAATTTATTATGAGTTATTTCTTGGTTCATACAGTGGAATGGAGATACTTGTGTCACAAGTATCTGTTATGGTAACGGCCATCTATTCCCTTAAAGAGATTACAGAAACCTCATTGTCCAAAGCTTTCCATACCTTTCTTCTCAACCAAATTAATTGCTGTTAGAGTCTGACGGTATGCACCAAAAAATGCTTGTTACAATTCTGTAACTACAAAGCTTGCTTGTACTTTTTTCAGATCATGTTGCCTGAATCTGTAGCGATAGTCATGGCACCGAGAGACAGTTCAAGGTGAGAACATATGCAGATAAGATAATTTGTTTAAACGCTGGGGAAATATTGTCATCTGATATCTAATTTTTGGTCGGATGTGCAGGCGCCATGGAATTTTTCGGTTGACAGCTCCAGGTGGAATGTCGGTCATACGGCAGTGCCAGCAGCGTGGCTTTCATCCTCATGATCAACCTCCAGATGGGGGTCCGATATACAAAACATGCACTGATGTTTTCATGAATCCCAGCCTAAAGTTCGAGGTCATTGATCTTAGATGATGACTACCTTGCATCTCAATCCCGATTCTTTCGTTAACGATAAATTGGAATTTAAAGTTGCGCAGCTGAAGTGTAAAGATGCGAACCCACTGTAAAAAGAAAAAGGGAATGGTCCAAGATTTGTACTGTATATTTTTTTTAGAATGATTCAGCCATTGTTAACTTCTAGGCCTGCAATGTAAAGAACTTCGAAGCCGTGCGACTGTTTTACTGGAGAAACAATTTTCTCAATATAATTGGTGAACAAGTCTTATACTGACAGGTTTCGAAATTTCTGCATGGGTAACATTTGTAATCTAGAAATCCTGCAACTCGAGAATGAGAACTCTCTTGTTATGATAAACAATAAAAACATTTGTTCGTATTGATTTGCTCACAGATAATTACAATTAATTATTCATTTACATGTGAAAATCAGATGATGGTTGCTAGTTGGGTAAACGAAGAGCTTATTAGTTGCATCATTGCGTGTTACAAACAAAACAAACGGTAAGAAATTAGGGCCTCAAAGTAGGCACCCCTCTTCATAATTTTTCATTTTGTACAACTTTCAGCTTTCAAAACCAATTAGAATGTTACCATCAAACGTTTTCTTTTTCCTGGCAAAATGTCACAGGTACAAGCCGGATTCACTCCCAAAATGTCACAGGGGTGTGTTTATTATACTACACTAATTACATGGAGATCAATAACAAGAATATTGGTGACATTACATTCTTTAAAGTTAACAGGTTTCTATAAAAGAACAACAATCCCAACACAATCTCACGCAAAATAATATGAAAATTAAGTTGTCAACCACAATTTTCCACTTGAATGGAAATACGTCACGAGGTATTGAAGGGTTGAGATAGCTTTTTATATCATATTCATTACAAAATTGGTACTATGAAAAACATGCAACACTATGGAACATAATGCACAAACACCACTAGCCCAAAAACAAATCTTACCATAAATTAAAGCAGCTTCCTGCATTACACTTCCAGTTCTCACACCTCCCTTCCTACATTTTCCAGCTCTTAACTCTCATTTCATACCATAAACTGCTTCGGAAACTTGCCATAAAAAGAGAGCGCAATCCAACTGCCAATGGAGTATGAAACCTGATGTAAAAAAGGAAACATGCTACAAATCCCTCCACTGCACTTGATCATTTCTACACTCTGGACAACTTACAAAACCAAACCTCGGGCTACTTGTTGCTATACGGCTATATACCGATCCATCTAATGATCTTTTTCCTTCAAACCAACTCTAGTTCGCTCGGACTCTGAAAAGCTGAATATGCTGATACTATACACGTATGTTAACAGAAAAAAGAAAAATTCTTTACGTATTTCTCCAAAAGGAAAAAGTACAGGGCATTGATACTACGTAGGGCAATCAGAGTCTACCGTCTCACTCTTGATTACCCTCGTGTTGTAAGAACCACAAAACCCACATTTGTGATATAACCAGTGGAAGCGTGCTGTTCCTTTGCGTTCACAGTCATTACAGAGTATCTCCTGAATTGTAATATGACAGTAATTATTATGAATTTCTGCCATGCAATGGAGTAAACGACTAAGGTTAACTTTGTTTTCACTGATCTACTATACATACATTCATACAGATATAAGTACAATATGTGTGTGTAGATAATTATTCTGAAGACAGAGTGGATTGTTACAATACCTGAAAACGATCCCTGTATTCCTCTGGAAGCTCCTCTGTAGCCAACAGAGCGTCAAGCATCCCAAAGTAAACCTGAAGACAATAGAGCAATCAAGCAATACAATTAAAATTTTAATAGCATTGTGCTTAGTTAACTTCCTTTTAGTTTATTAGAAACAAAGTAGAATGTTCCAGACACCAAACTGGTGTTTTATCCTACCAAAAAAGGAGAAAGAAGACCAATATGTTACTTAACAAAGTCATTCTGCATTACAGTGCAGCTAACAGAAAAGAGATTGAAGACCAAAACTCTCCAGGATATACCTATCCGTGATCTTATATCAATAGGTTCAGTTAGAAAAGAACATCCCAAAACCAATGGCAATAGGCACAGACGGATCACCACTAAATATTTCACTTGAAAACTCTTGATTGGACGTTATGGGAATGGGATAACACCACTGAACGGACTCTTTTAGTACTACCGTCCCAAAAACAGGGACCATAGTACCATACCAAAGAATGGATGGGTTAAAAGATGAAAACATATAATATCATCTAAATTAAACCCTAAATGAAAACTGATCTTATTACTTGAAACGGGAAGAGTGAATGAGAACGCAAAACAAAAATGAAGGTCCGGCAACCTTAATATCTATGAGAAAATGTGTCCTTTGGCGCAGAGAAATTGGCTCAAGTAATGAAAACACACAACAAAACCATCTGCCTCAAGAAAAGTAGAAACCTCTAATCTTATTAAAGACATTAACTGAAATGTAAGGGAGGGGGGCAAGAAAACCTTTTAGGCCTCAATCATTGCCAAAAGAAAGAATGGCTTGTTTCGAACTTTATCAAATAAGAGCTAAATGCTGCTGAGTGACGGACAGCAAACTAGTACAGTGACGGAAGGGTGAAAAGAGCATTTTTTGTCGCAAAAATTCACTTGTAGCACACGAGAAAGTAGTATAGCCATCAAGTCACCTTTTTACTTTTTTCCCTTTATTTCAGTATATCCCTTTCTGATTCTGATTCTATTATAAAATAACTAAAGCATCTCCTTTGTAAAGGATTTATACCTACAACTTCTCCCAACTCAACCAAAAGCCCCCGATTCAAGATAAATTCATGAGAAATTGGGATCTCTTTAGGATCTACTACAGCATTGCAACAGTTAATTAACTTCTCTCCCTCTCTCTCGCTCTTATGTATTTTCTCCCTCCATCCTATATTAATTGATACGTTTGACTTGGCATGGAGATTAAGATGCGTGGAAGACTTGAGGGCAAGATGGTAAAGTTGGCATATAAGACAAATAGCTTTTCTTTAGTGAGAAGAGAAACTAGGGAAATAATGGAAAATAAGTAGGTTTTTTAAATGAAATGTACCAATTTTTTAGGACATACCAAAATGAATGCATATAATTGTTTTTTGAGAAAATACTTTTTTTGAAAAAACGAAAAGTGAATGTTATTTCCAGATTAAAGCCTTACAGAGATAATCTTTTCAATTCATCATATGGGTTAGTATTTAACTTCTTCTTTAACCATTCAAATACTTGCATTATAAAAAAATCTTTAACAGCGTATCACTGGTTCATTTTTCTGCAAATGACATACAGCTTCTTTCCATAAAGAGAAGAATATTCTTACAGCCATATCTCCCATTGATTTGCTGCAAATTGGACAGGTGTAGTGACTGCAAGTGTAAGCCTACAAAAAGACAAACATGATGTTAAAATGAAATAATTTGGTAATCACTATGCAGTAATATCAAGCTGAAACACAAGAAGCATTCAAAGAATGGAAAACACCTGAAAACAAGAAGAATGCATGTAATGTCCACAAGGTAGAGCTCTGACAGTTGAGCTTGAAGTGAACAAGAAGTCGCAGCAAATAGGACAATTTGTTTCCAAGCTTTTCTCAAGACACTTGTGGTTTACCAACTTTATGCCCAGGCAGCAATTGCATGTCATACAATGAAAATAATCAATCCCAAGACCTCTTCCGACACGGCATAAGTTGCAGAAAGGGCAATGATATATTGTCCTGAAGCAAAAGAACACCTTCTGATAAGTCAAAAGCCTCTTAATATAATGTGCACACGGGCCACAGCAAGGACCTCAAGCATGGTTTTTCTTCAATACAGGTACGCCCATGATTTATCCCATTCCCAGTTTCCAAAGGCCAAAGTGTCTCTATAGTGTTCAAAATAAAAGAGAAAAGGTTCATTATCCAATCTGATATAAGAAATATATATAAGTGCACAGTTGTTAACCATGAATGGTACCGGGTAGCTGCCCCCATAACATAAGCCACCAATAACATAAGCCTTTTTCCTCCACACTCCCTCCTATGCAAGCCTTTGAAACTTCAAGGCTTATCATCATACTGACCTTAGTCCTAACATGCTGGGATCAGTGATATGAAGTTTATAGTGTCAATTAATTATCTGACATTAGTTAATCCAGGAATACATACAAAAGACATAGTGGCAGAATTTTTCACCGGATGCCCTTCAAACTCAAGGATAGTAAGCAAAAAGTCTCTTGCAAGAGATTCACAAGGATAATAGACAAACAAAGATCTCATCATTGCCTTATCGGGGAAAAAAAAAAGACAAGCAGAGATCTCATCATTGCCTTTCCAAAAAAATAAACAAGCAGAGATTAAGAAATCAAACTCACTAGCGAAATGCATCTATACCGAACAGTACTGATTACCTCTCATCATCAAAAAGTTTGCAGATGTTGCAGTAGTACTTCGCCATTGGAAGTCCATTGCAAGTAGGTGTACTGCAAGCTGCTGATATAGGCTGGATCTTAAGACAAGCCATGCACATCATCTCTGAAGTTGCCTTCCTGAAAAGGAGACCAAAATGCATTTAAAAAATAAATATAAATATAAATAAAAAAAGCCAACTCAAAAATAAAAAAAGGGATCTGCCCTCAAAAAAATTACCTGTCCATTGTATGGTCGCTTACTTTGTCATGACAAAATCTGCATGTGAACAGCTTGCTACAACAAGCAGAGAGAAGCTTGCAGTTTCTCTTATAGTGCTCACATCCAAACACTTGTTTCTCCGTATCACGATAGGATCTAGAAAGCCCCATTGTCTCTTCAATATCACAGTTTCCATTATTTGTTGCTTGTGTTGATTTCTGCTGTGCAGCTAACCATCGGCTAAGATCAAGAAAAGAAAACAGAAAAGAAAAGCCATCAGGAAGATCTATGAACGACTTATGTTATTTGGGTCTATTCCAATCTTGAAATCCAAAGGATGCTAAACAGAATGTAAAACAAAATTTAAGTGATCTCTGTCTTGACTGATTAAATAGAAAAATCAAATGAATACCCTTCAGTAATACATGCATGGCAAACAATATCCTGTCACTCCCACTTTATACCTTCTATCCTGTTCTTGAGACATTAAATACTCTAATTGCTAAAGATTGTGCTTCATGATTTCTTTAAGGAAACACCATGGTGGGGCACAATTAAATACTCTAAGGCAGGATGTACATATTAATGTTGCCTAAAATTTCACTAAATTGTATCTTTGGCAAAGAAAAACGTAGTGAGCCATACATTTGCATAAAATAAGAAAACTGCAGGCCCAATTCAGTTAGACAGGGGTACAACATAACCACCTTCTTGCAACCACCTCTTTTACTGTTGATCAGGGGGAAAACAATACAGGTAATGGAAATCTTTGTTGCCAGAGAATATGATTGCATTTAGAAGACAGTTTGGTAAATTTTTCTAGTTTGCTATGTGAGTGGTCCACTGTGTTAATAGGTAACAAAAGAAAGAGGTTGCAAAAACATTAACCACATATACACAAAACATTGAAAGTCTACTGCAATTGTTTAGTCAATTCCAAAGGATCTAATTCTAGGACCTCAGTTCCGCCCAACAAAAATCTTCATTTGCTAAGCTAGCTGCCAAGTTTAAATATATAGATGGAGACTAGCCACATATACATAATCAATCACGCTATCTGATTATTCTCCTGTTGGTATGAGTTGGCACCTGAATATGTATTTCATCTTTTCTTTTTTCTGTTTCCTTTCCTCTGGGACTGATGTGAAAATCCTAACATGTGGATTACATGCAGTGAAAACCTTATTTTGTAGGATCAGAATTTATCAGAAGATGATCTATAATGTCTGAAGTTTCTCCTGGATAGTTTCAATATCTCTATAAATAAACCTTCAGTATCTGATCACTCTCCTGTTGGTATGAGTTGGCAACTGAATATGTATTTCATCTTTTCTTTTTCTGTTTCCTATCCTCTGGGACTGATGTGAAAATCCTAACATGTGGATTACATGCGGTAAAAACCTTATTTTGTAGGATCAGAATTTATCAGAAGATGATCTATAATGTCTGAAATTTCTCCTGGATAGTTTCAATCTCTCTATAAATACACCTTCAGGACAATAAGCTGATTTGTAGCTAAAATAGTGTGTACCATCTTATACAAGAAAACATTAACCGTTCGAGATTCAAAACCTCTCTAGTAAAATATCGCAAAATGCCCCTTCATCATACCAGCAATAGCCGTTTATGGCACAAAAGCACGATTATATTTCAAACAAAAACGAAGTTAAATATTTTAACCCATACAAATAGATATCGATGTTCCACTTCACTCCATCATTTGGTTTATGCTTCATTATTCCTATGTATGACTCCCAGACAAACATAAGCATTCTTAACTCAATATATAAGTTAATCCAGATTTTTTATGTTTTCTAGTCTCTGGATCATCAAGAAGCTAAATTTTACACACTTGTCAGGAACAGCAGTCTTAAAATGCACATGAGACACTAGAACCATCTGAAGATAAATAAAATAACAGAACCAGAATAGCATATTGTTAATGCATTCAACCAAAAACCAACTGGGAACGGGTGGAGGCCTCACCGCAACATAAGGCCTTAACCCTTGACTATACCAGATGGGATGCTCCCACTTATAACACACCCCACCCCATCACGTGCAGGTTATTAAGACAATGTAACAGGCCTGTCAGGCTGTCACGTGGACCATGACAACACTGGGGCTTATGACTTAACATATGGGGCAATGCAATCCACATGTTCGAAAAAAAACTAATGGCAATAGGTGGAGAGGTCTCATCAAAATATGAGGCCTTGACTAACCCCTTCACGTAACCATGAGAGATTAATCCACTAACACATATATTCTGTAATAAAGGTAGCAGTGAACTAACCTAGTCAAAAGATTCTGAACAAGATATGCTTTTCTCCGAGGATCAAGAGTTGAATCCCGATAAACCTTTCTTATCTCTGACTCAAGTTCATTTTGGTTCATTCGAAAAATATCTTTCCAACCTGGTTTAAACATCTTATCTGTTTGATCTACATCTTCCTGCAAATCATGATCTGCAGTGGAAACAAAAGTGGCACTTACATTTTCAGTTGATCTTAGTAAATAAAATGTTGAGGTGGAAATAAACAAAATAAAGAACTAATTTACAAGCAAATAATATCTAACAGAAAGCAGCACAACGATGAGTTATCGAAATTCAGAAGAGGCATGTGAAATACCTTGTTTTGAAAAACCAGCCTCTGTTGAGTCATTCAGGAGCAATATATCAGGGGGTCCTTTCCAACACTCACTGAGCCACTCATTAAACATTGTATTTTTTGTTGCCTGCTTCCATGCATCCAACATTTTACTTTGCTCATCTTGGGTAAGGGCAGAAGTCACCCATGGAAGCATAGACTGGAGAACTTCAGCACCTGTAGTTCCAATGATGCGTCCAACTATTTTATCTTGCTCTTCTATAGGGAAATGTTTATCAAATAAAGGCCAAAGCTCTAGTTCTTCCCTGTAGATATGCTGATCTAACGAAACTCTAATAGATTTGCACATCCCCTGAAGTTTAGTTGCGAGTTCATTATATTTCCTTGTAAATTCACCATCTGCAGAATGCTCAGCACTAGATCCAGCAGCATCCGCTGTCTCGTGAACACTGAATACAAGCTCATGAAGGTAAGAAAGCTCCGAAAGAGCAATATTAATATCCTCAAACAAATTTTCCTCATGCTTATGATCTAGAGTGTATGAATGACTGACATTATGAAGTGCCTCCTTGGACTCCAAGGCCGGAAAAACAATATCATCCTCAGCATTGCTATGCGCTCTATATAAGCCCCATAACAGGTGAAATCTTCCAATAAATTGTCGAATAAATGTCTCATCAGGGTCACTGAGCTTGCCAGATTCAACGTCCAAATACTCCAAGTCTTTACTTATGGCTTTATGAAATTTGAATATAGTGTCAATTGGTCTGTCTGACGAACCAGGGCTGGAGGAATTATTATGTGTTTCCCAAACAAAAAGACTGGAGTTAAGAGAAGGAGCTGATGAGCTGAAAGAGGAAGATCGTAAGGACTTAGCTGGTGAAAGTGGATTTAACCCTAGATTATTACAATTCACTCCCAAGCCTGGAACACAGCAAGATCTCCCACTGAACGATGGTTTACATGAATCTGAATCTTCTAAAGGTTCAAGACCAATGCTTTCAGATGAAGCAAATGCATTCCTTTTAATGGGCCTTTCCGCTTCATCTTCGCGTATCGATAACGATTTGTCATTGGTACACACAATAGAAGAGCATGTACGACATACTTGATCACAATCTTCTTCAATATCAACAAATCTTTGAACAGAACAACAGCCAGCAACATTTGTGGACAAACATACACGCTGACTACGACCCTTGCAAGCCCAACCAGAAAAAAGGGTCACCAGGGCACTATCTGTTGCGGGAGCTGATGCAAGCAAAAACATATGCACATAATGATTTAGAACTATTGGAAAAATTGCCATTTGTAAATTACTGGATTATATAGATATTAACACCTGCCAACTGCATGTTTTGAAGAAAATTCTTGGCCTCATCCTCACTTAGCGATGCAACCAGCCAAGGCAAAACACGTTCAATCAATCTCAAGGGCATCACACACAAGCTCTGGTACAGCAGTTCACGCTGTCTTTGGAAGCTGAAGTACTTTCGAGCAAGTGGGAGAACCTGGACGCATGCAAAAGTAAGCTTATGTCTACATTGGTTTAATGTACTAGAACAATGTCCTAAAGACTTTAGAGGATTATATGACCAGAATCACTGCCTCATCCCCCCCCCCCCCTACTCTCCTATTTCCCTTCTTGTGAATAGGCTAACTAATTTTTTTGGAAGGTGCACAAGTGCATTCCTTGGATAGTTAATTATTTTCATGTATAAAACCAATTCAGTCAATCCTCTGACAAGCTCAAAACAAGCAAAACCATGCACAGTAAAGATTCATTTTGCTTTACCATAATAAAGAAATAAGGCCTTTGGAGAGTTCACCTGAACTTCTTCATTGTAGAAGTGCTTCCTAATTGTTTCAATTATTTGGTCAGCCTGAGAAGACAGCTTAGAATAAAATTCCGCCAATGAAGTAGAAGTTGCTCCTGTGCTATGAATGCTCTCAATCAAATACCTAAACTCATTAAATTGGCTTTCTTCTTCAGCATGCTCTTGGGAGAAAGATAATTCACCATCAACTGCTGGGAATATGACCTTGTCCTCAGCTATACTGTAAGATGACAATGCCTAAATCAGTTTGCAGCTTAAATAACAGCATGAAGATATGTTCTAACGAAAATAAAGTTAACAGGGTTAAGTTCAGGATGCTGTTGTGGCCTTGTACATTTTAGTCCACCTACAAATTGGTTTTGGATCGAATATTTTATCATATCAGAACTCAGGGTTCTGTTCTTCTTACCCTGTCATCAAGAGCCAAACGCAATATAAGCACATGAAAAATACTAGTGTAGACAAAGTGAGCGTGCAGATCTCCCATGATTAATGTTTATATACTAAAAGGGCTCCTCCATCAACTGCCAATTAGTTTAAGATGATATGCCAAGGAGAATGGTCTGATGGTCTTCACTATGAGAAACGTTTCAGTTTACCAAAATTTCCTTTGATTAGAGTATCCATGAATAAGTTGCTACAGTTATGCAGAGAATCTTGTTTTCTAAACTAAAGTGGACCCACTTCTTTATGTAGAAACCTATTTTACAGTGTCCATAGCTTTTTAAACACATGCCATATACACATTTTCCTTCTTTTTGCTGGAACACTACATTTTAAAACTTATCAAATTACTTTCCTGTGTTTCCAGCTATAACTTCTCAAGTTTTAGCAGACTACTTTCAAATAAAAAATTTTGAGTTAAATAATTTAAACATCTTTATTTAGATAAATCCAGCCACCAAAGTAAGATAAAGACAAAGAAGCTCATGAAAAGGAAGTGCAAGCTTCAGCATGAAAGACAGTAAAGAAAGACCTGTGGTAGATGCAAATTTCAGCGATAAATTGCCAACGCCCGTTAAAGTCTGACAGATCACTGAAGTCTCCAGAAACCTGAATCTTCTTAGCCTCGTTCGCTAACTCATGAAGTTCTCTTTCAATAGCATTATGCCAAAACAATATTTCATCAACTGGATGCGTATCATCTGCTAGCCGAACGTCAACATTTGGTTCCAAATGTTTCCTCTTTCCAGATTTAGATGAATTACATACACATCTAAAATTGTTGGACTGTGGGTCCAATGCCTCAACAGAACTCAAATGATGGGGTAACTTCAGCGTACCCACATGACTTCCAACTATGTTGCAACCATTTTTCCTTTCCATCCAAGTGAAGATAACCTTCAGTAGGTACAAGAATTAGAATTTAAATGGATGACAAAACACAAATAAAAAAACTCAGCAGATAAAGATTCCTTGCCTGCTGAAGAAGCTTTTCTTCTGGAACTATCTTTCTTAAGCAGGTCACCATATCCTGGTATTCATCAGGTGAAACAGATGATGAAAGCCAAGGAAGGAACTCAGCCATCATGTCTACAGAAATGCTGCAGAAAAACTGCCAGACAATGTATGCTTGCTCTTCAAGTGAAAACTGCTGAATTAACAAAGGAAATACCTGAAAGTACACACTTAAGCAATCAGAAAATAGGCTATCACTTCAAAATGTGTCACAATTCGGATGGTCGATTAAACTGTCTGAAGGAGGACAACCTAGAACACAAACTATATGCCGCATCAGATCAACTGATATTAGAGATATAACTATATATATATATATATATATATATATATATATATATATATATATATATATATATATATATATATATATCGAAAAATGTTCACAAAAAAATGTCATTTTAGTAAATATTAGGAGCCATAAAGAAAATGGTGAATTGCTGATGACTGATGCTACAAAGACAACTGCTACAAACAACCCCCACCTCTAAGGTACAGAAATTAATCCTCTACATAGAAGTGCGGGTTTCAGAATGGGAGTCTAGTCGCGTATTCACGTAAAACATTTCTGTAAGATAAAATCAGTTAATTTAAACCTCAACTAGTTGAGGTCAGCTTCTCTAAATTACAGCTAGTGGAGGCCAACTAAATGAATCTCTTTTACCCAACAAGATTGGCTAGGGAGGTATTCTCCCAATAGATCTAAGGAATAATTTAAAAAAAAAGCAGTATTATGGCAATTCCGTATCCAAGCTTGGGAGTTGGGACCAACCCTACTTGGCAAAGTTATGCACCAACCAACTTTTGCAAATACAGAACCTGAACTAACACCAATTTTTCATATGGTAGACTACTGAGATTCACAGTGGTAAATAGAGTGATATAAATACTTTTTAACTCATTCTAAGTTAGAATAAGGACTTCCATGCCCTTACTCCAAGTAAAAAAGGGGACAAATATTTGCTACTACTATGCCACAGTAATGCAACATTAGTGAATTAGTTTTTACCTCTACTACAATTCAAGTATCGTATAGTATGGTAGTTTTCCATTATCCACAAATTTTATGATGCTTTAAATGTCAACCTAGAGTACGAGAGAGTAATATAAGTACTCGCATTACATTTCTTCTCTCTTACTCTAAGAAAGGGAATAAAATATTTCTCATTCTTACACCACAGTGACACAATACGATTAATTAGCTTTTCATTTACTAATATTATTGCAGTACCATTACCTTTTAGGGTGGTCA
This sequence comes from Stellera chamaejasme, assembly GCA_024586325.1. Lineage (NCBI taxonomy): Eukaryota > Viridiplantae > Streptophyta > Magnoliopsida > Malvales > Thymelaeaceae > Stellera > Stellera chamaejasme. The sequence goes on along the minus strand of CM044982.1, from coordinate 463,785 downwards.
TTTTTTTTAATTGTCAATATCAAAATTACAAGGTTTCTAAATCTATAAGCTTGTCCATAACTATCTCTAGAATTAGATTTCAGGTCACATTGTTGGTTAACTTGGGCTTCCAAGTAGGCCTTTAGCACTCCCATGTAGGTCTTCAGATGTCATATTAATCTCAGTTCTCCTTTAAATTTGGTTACAATAATTAGTTTTCCAGAATTTTATCCACCTCCCATTCTCAAAAGTAGAGAGAAAGTTATGATTCCTTTAAATTTGGTTACAAGAATTAGTTTCCCAGAATTTTATCCACCTCCCATTCTCAAAAGTAGAGAGAAAGTTATGATTCCTTCCTCTTCCTCCACAACATGGTAAGTTCTGTAACTATCTGAAAATTCTGTGAGAATCAAAATTTTAAACCTATCATACAAGTGAGTACTTACACATTACATTTCCTTCCTCTTACTTATAAGCTAAAAAGGATCACACACACACACACACATATATTCACAAGGACACCATAATGATAATTTCAGTAAAATATCTGGTAGTATGGTAATTTTTACAATCATCAGAAAACAACCAAAATTATTAGGTTTCTATATCTATTACCTTGTTCGGTATTATCACTAAATGTACAAAAATCAGCTGATTTTATCAATTTAACTTAGATTAAGTATAGGATGTTAACACTGCCATAAAAATTATTTGGATATTATATTGATTTCTGTTCATGATAATTTAATTTCAAGAATCAGTTTGCCTATATTATATCTTTATCAATGCCAGAAAATAGAGTTACAATTCCCTCCTCCTCTAGCCTCATGAAATCCTACATCACAAACCGAGAAGCAGCAGAAAATTTCCCAACAATTACACATCATGACATAACGAAACAAATAACACCAGATGGACATATACCTGCTCCTCTTCTTTTGCCATATGCTGACTAATTGATGTTCGCAGGGCTCCTGTACAAGAAGCTAGCTCCCTAGCAAAACTTTCATCATTTTGCGTGCGAGAATTTAGAAGCTCAAATAAGTGATCAAAGAGATTGCTTTCACCCTCATGCTCAAGAGAGTACGTCTTTGCGACATTCTTAACACGTATGTCCAAAGCTGGAAAGATAACCTGCATTTCCATGTCAAACAAACAGTTAATTCTTTTTTTAATAGCAACAGTAGCCAAATACCATTAGAAATCAATATTAAGTGTTACACAAAAAAAATCTAGTGCCTTTCAAGTGTTACGCAAAAGAAAAAGTAATGTGTATGGTCATAATGCATTAACATCTATCAGTGTTCTGCAAGAGTTGGTTACCCAGACAGAAATTGTACTGAGGCAAGAAGTAACACCTCTGTTCTATGAAAATCAGTTCTCCACAAATCAAGGTCGTTTTGAATATTGGGTTAGATTGTTTTGAATGAGAAAGATTAGAGTGGGGGTGGATCTGTTGATTCCTTGGAGAAATATAAACCCCAAAAAAAAATGAAAAAGAAAACAGTGTTCTGGAATAAATGTGTGCATCTTTGTCTGTAATGGTTGCTCAACAAAATGGACAGTTTTTACAGTACAATGCTGTAAATACAAAGCATAAGCAAATATCAATACTAATACGTACAGAAAAGAAACAGCCGTCAAGCCAATAGCCCAGTTAGCGACAACATTGTCACCATAAGGAAAAAGAGAATCACACTTCCCTAAGTATTACAGAAGTTTGCTTACATTCACCATGTGAAAAGCTTTGATTTTTTTTTCCACCAAAAAAGAAAAGATATGCTAGAAAACACTAAAGACAACTAAAAACTCTTATAGATGTGTAGGAAGGAAGAGCTACAAAAATATCAATTTCGTGCAAACAAAAGTGATGTAAAAAAATGCACACTGGAGCACACACATACATATACAGGCTTTGCTATACTGCTGCTAGCCTGCTGCAGGTATATCCACTAATTACGCCATCTTTTGACAAATGCTGATGAATATAAACTCACCACCAAGTTACCATAAAAGGGCCATTGTCTCTTGATCCCAATTCCCAGTTTCTAATTACCGTCACAATAACTTATAAGCATGAAGCGCTCGTTATGAGAAAGCAGGCTTCCTAATCAAAGGAGAAGGTTAGCTGGTGGAAGGAGGAAAGAAAGGATGGTGATAGGAAAATGTCAACCGGGTGGAAGATGAGAAATGATACTGAAGGAAAGAGGGATAGAATTCGAAATTCTTAATTATACTTCACTAATCAACCACAGAACTGAGTATTCAACTGCACAAAGTCTAATGACTGCAAATTCTGATTAAACGAGCAATCCAGATGAAGAAATTCAAAGAAAAAGAGTATTAGAGTTGAAGATAATCAGATTCAAAGGTCAGGATCCGACCAAACAAACGAAACGAGCGACCTTACCTCATCCTCGGCGACCGAGTGTTGCTTGTAAATCGACCTAAGAAACCGGTAGCGTTCGAAGAGCGGATCAATGTCAACACCGTGGCCGGTGGCAAGCGCCATAGCCAAGCGGTGAAGCGCGTCCAGCTCGCTCCGCACGGCCTTGTGGAACAAGAAGAATATCAAAATCGGCGACTTCACGTCCCCTTTCGAAAAACCCCCGTACGGCAGAACACCGTCGGAAGCCGCCAGCAGCGCCGCTTCCTCCTTCCGCCGCATTTCGGGCAGCGGAATTGCCATTTTAAGAATTCACCTCCCTTTGGCTCCTGAGTTGACTTCCTCCTGTTCTGTTCTTCCCCGTCGTCGTCCTCGTGTCTGTGTTCAACAACTGGAAGAACTGAATCGCATTCGTGTTGAGGGTTTTATTAATGGCGTGTTTGGTTTTGCTTGTGCTAATCCTGTGCTTGCTAATGGAGAGGCAAGGATGGCTCGAGGCACGGACTTGTATTGTACATTTGGGACTTGGCTGTGCCTGTGCGATGATAAGGGAACTTGCTCTGTGCCCCTTATATATCATCTCTTGCCACGTGGACATCTTTGCCACGTAGGACCACTATGTGCCACATGGGTGATGACTAGAGGGTGGTTCCTGTAAGCCTACGACAGGCTACATGGGACCTAGAGTAGAGTAGAGTAGAGAGAGGATTAATGACAAGTTTTCTCATTTTTGGCCTCGGTTTAAATAGAGAAAATGGAAATAAATCACGAAAAATAAAATAAAATAACTGTCTTTTTTGTGAGACCACATCCACAGGTATAGGAAGGATAAGGTTGCGACAGAAAAGTGAAATGGACAATTTTTTTATGAATATTCCAATAGATTTGCTAGTTTTACCATAAATACTAGTGGGAAGAGAAAAGAGGCATCTAGCTAGTTTGCCAGCAATTGTACATACTATTTTGCTTTAGGTTAATTATGCACTTTTTTTTTCCTGATGCGTCGTCCATCAAGTTAATTTCTTTGCTCAAATTTCGTTGCTCTTTGTAATTCTTTTTTCCCTCTAAATTATTTATTAGGGCTGTAGTCATAAATTAGGATTTAGGAAGCCCCCGGTACGTAAGATGCGTGCGTGGCACGTGCTGCGGATTAGCCACCACCCGTTTTACCCACGCCATCGCCACGCCCTCAAGTGTTAAATTTAAACCACGGTTTGAATAGTCCTAAGTAACGCATTATTAATTACTACTCCATTTAGCAGATGATACTAGTACTAATTGGTAAGCACTTTAAAGTGCATAATTGAACTGTACAGGTAAAATTATAATTAATAATGTTAAGGTTCATTTATAATCCAAACCGAAGCGAGCAATCTGAAATTTAAACACTCGCACTTAAAATGAAGTATACAAACAAACTAAGTTGATAGAGAGAAAAAAGAAAACAAAAATTGACCTAAATCATAAGTATTAAAAAGGAAAGGAACAGATGTACTCTTAAATGTGATTAAAATTTAGGCACTTATAAATTTCTTCTTTATCTTTGAGCATTGCATGTCACTTTTTTCTTGATCCAAACTTTCTCTTGTAGATATTATTGATGAGTTTGTAGAATCACCCAACGATTTTTCTTCTTCTTTTCTTTTTTAGCTTTTTTGAGATCGACCACACGAAGTTGATAATTGCAGAAATTAAGGTGCTGAATTTCTTACATTTTTTGTTTTTCGGTTTCCTCTCTTCATGATAGATCCTTTCTTTTTTTACGCAGATAGACATATCTACCATGAGTAAATTGCATGAGATATATCGAAACTATATATCTCGTTACAAATCTATACCTGAAAAAAAATTGTAAAAATGACTAAAATATAACTATGTTGCGAATCTATACATCTCACTTAACTTCCGTTCAATATTAACGGAAATTATGGTAAAATGCTCAAATTGATCTTTATATATAGTTTATGAAATGTGTTGAACTTTATAATTTAACTTTTTGGGTCATTATTTTTAATCATATGCATGTATGGTACTCCCTCCGTCCGTAAAAGATTGTATCATTTGCTTTAACAATTTTACAGTATTTAATCTATATTTGTTTTCATGAATGTATAGATATTGAAAATCAAAATTTTCATATGTGTATCATAATTTGAACTCTAAATTTTCTAAATATTTTTTTATGGATTTTTTCTATATTTATCTTTGTTAAAATTTGAGTCATACTTTGAACCTTGAAACAACAAAGTCAAACGCTATATTTTTTACGGATAGATGGAGTATTTCAAATAATCTTTCCAAATCATGAATATTTATTATAGATTGAGTCTAAAATATCAAAAAATTATCAAATATGGAAAAAAAGTTTAAAATGATATTGATAATAATTTTTTAAAAAATATATTTTTTATTACAGAAAAATAGTAATTATCAAAAGAATATGTAAGAATGAAAATAATTATTTTCTAACAAATCTTCAATAGATAATTAAAAGATTTAGGTGATGTACAAAATAAAATTAATTGAAATTATGCATTTTATTTAGCATCTAGTTTATGAATTTCTTCTTCAGCATTTTGATATAAAATTCCAAGTATTTTTTACATGCATAATTTAATTAATGACTGAAGTTTCTAAAAATATATTTTAAAAAAATTCCTTAAAAAATCTTCATAAAACTAATTTAAGATAAGCAAATGATTTAAAGTTGGAATAACAATTAAAGCGAGAGACAAAGAGTGCTAAAACACAATATATGAAGAAGTATAATGAGAACAGGCCAGGAAAAAATCGACATATTACTCGCATACCACTACACATCGTTACTCAAAATAAATCCGATTTGTTTTCTGTGTGGATTGTGATTTGAGCTATATCAAACGAACAAAACATATAATTTCAAATAAATTAATAATTAAATTTGAAAAAAAGAAAACACATTGAACATTAGAATTTTCGGAATTCTTAAATAATTAAATTAAAAAAATTAAATTTGGTATGTAAACTGTTAAAATATGAGTACTATTTTTGTTATATCATTTTTGTTATAATAAAAAATGATTCATTGAATAGAGAGTAGGAAAAATAGAACACCAAAAAAGAAAAGAGATGGTGAGTGTGTGAGCTGAAGATCTTGCCGAAAGAAGATAGTAGTAATTAATGTCAGTTTTTATTGTTTGGATCAGGAAACCAAATCTAGAATATATATATATATATATATATATATATATATATATATATATATATATATATATATATATATATATATATATATATATATATATATATATATATATATCAATGCTGCTGAGTTGCTGCACTTGCTCGTGATTTTGGGTTATCATTAGGTCAATTGTATGTATGAAATAAGTCAAAGGTGAGGAAGCAGTGCAGAGACAAATAATGCAAATCTAAGTAAGAGACCACTGAAGAAAGGGCGCAAGAGAGCAAAGATATATAGCTAGTGAGTGGCAGGCAGGGCTATGGAGTGGGCGGGCACCTCTAAGAAGAAGTCGGGTGTCCATGCATATAATAATGATTAGACTTCAACTAGCTTCCCGTAGGGGTTGGATAATTGTAAAATTCAAGATTCAAATTCCTTTAAATTTTATAAAAGTGGTGCACATCAAAATTTGAGAGAAAAAATAATTATAATTATTAAAAGATTGGGAAAATATGCTTGTAACCCAATTAATTAATTAATTAATACATTTTGAATATGACCTTTCATTTGAACAACAAAAACATTTAGCTAGGAAACATTTTTGAGGTTCTCTTCATTTTTTTATATATATAGGGTTTTAAAATAACAATTAAGTTTTATTCATAACCTAACAAAAACAATGTTTCACATATATTTTATATCATTTTTCAAAAATTTCAACTTTTAGAAATTTATTTCTATAAAAAAAACGCATCATCTTCACTACACTATTCATTCATGTTTCTAAAAAATATGTTAAATCAATTTGTTAGGGTACTACATATATATGAGCTAACCATAGATAATAAATGTCTTAGTTTACCGTTCATCCTAATCACCATCCTATTGATCATAGTTTCAAAATGTAATAGAGGATAACTAGTCCTAATACCCGCCTTCGGCACGGGTTCTCTACATTAATATTTTGCGGTCTTTATGTTGTTATTTGTATCAATGCAAATGTCTCTTTTAGTTGTGCAAATTCGTTCGTTTTTCGCGACTTTTAGATAAATATAATATCGAACTACTGACATGCGTAGCAAAACGCACAAGCTATAAACCGTGGACGATAAATTGGGTGTTAGATAATGTAATATAAAAGTACGCACTTATAACTTAATCATATACTATTAAGATACACAACAACAAAACTCAATCATCCACCAATAATTAATGCGCATATTCATCATATACTAATACTGCCTTCACATGGGTGCAATGAATTAATAATTATAAAAGTTCTTAGTATATCAAATAACAACATATTCGGTGTAATAAATTTATGGAAAATTAGTTCATTGTTAAAGTTTTCGATTAAATTTATTATTGAAATATTGACAGAGATACCATGTATTCAAAATATAAACTAAAGACAATATGTTCAAGTGTTCCATTTTTCATTAAAATTAGGGACATTATCATCAATTTGACCCTAAACGCTTTTAAGAACTAACAAAATTGAGCATAACTTTTGAAAATTACAATTTAATCATCTCACGGTTAGTGTTGCTTTCTTAGTCGTGAAAAATTTCAGTAGGTTGTTATTGTGGTTGCGCCTTACCCATCTCACGGTTAAGTTAGGCCTTTAGAATGGTTGCTTACCCGTGTCGCGATTAAGTTAGGCCGTTATAAGTTATAATCGTTATGATGTTAAGTCTAAAAATAAAGGTCTTGTCGTTAAAAGTAAAAGAAAGATGAGGCTAATATGTCAAGAGGGGCAAACTTAAGGGGAAAGGGCATTAAACCAATTCTCATATCTCGAATCGAAAAGAATAGTGTAGCCATGTCCGCCTGGCCCGGCCAACCTACCGCAGTCCCTCGTCCACAAAACAACAGTATTCGATAATCTAGCTGAATTGCGTCGAGTTACCATGGTGCATTTTCGTAGACACATCTTAGCCGCTCACTCGTCGTCACCCGGATCTTGTCATCCCCGTCGTCACCGCGGCACTGGATATTGTTCGAAATTGCCCGCTCCCTATCTGAAGTATGAAACAAAAACTTATCATAACGTCGACAGTGGATGTCCAAGAATCTAAATATGGAGTATGAAATAGCACTTCTCGATAGAAGCATCCCAAATTGAACCTCCACCTACGATTTCCGCCATTGTCGGCCCTGAAATGTCGTCACCCAATCGAATTTCAGCCTCTCGTCTATAATGCGTTGAAGAAAATTCTGATTCTAGGTACGTTCGTCTGGTTTATATTCCGTGATAATCTTGAAGACATAACGTCGCTCGCCTTGGAACATATGAAATGATTCTCAAAATAATTTATAGAAGCAACAAAAAAGATAAGAAAGCAAAGATTCACTAAGCATCTTGGAAGAAGAAGAAGAAGAGCGGAAACACCACCTGCAAGAAAATAAAAACCCATTAAAACAGATTGGAAAAAGCATAAAGGCAGAGCAAAAACAACAATGAAAGCCAAATCATAAATTAAAGAAAACTCAACAAAAAAATTATGGAGAAAAGGGAAATCAGAGGAGACGAATGGAAAGGGATGAGAGAAATCTTAGAGAAACGCGCATGAGTACGCTAGAAGGGAATTACCACGTATTTTGGTATTTATTGGCAATGAATTGATTTTATTGTTGCTGACTTTTATCAAACTCCTAAATAAATAGCACTACATCTCACTAAGGACGGAGAATTTAAGAGATGTCAAAAGGAGAAAAAAGATAAATTGAAAATAAATGTAGTGATTGTCAATCAATGTAGGTTAATTACGGATTGTTGTATGACAACTTTATGTGAACGCATTAATTACTGGGAAAAAATGAAACTCATGATGTGTATCCTAAATGGATCCTATGCAGACACTACTGGGGGAGGCATTGGCGCCGGAGGACTGGCAATCGTCCTCCCGAACAGGAAACGACGGGGGAGGTGAAAGCGAGAGATGAAAAACATTGGACTTGAGAGATAATAGAGTGGATGGAAAGAGAATCGAAAAAAAATGAAAAAGAGAAGATATATGCAATTGATTATAATTAAATGTTGAATCAATTCCTCTATAAAAAAATGTTGAATCAATTAGTGAGCTTTTGAATTCTAAGCATGAAGAAAGGGAAAGAGAGGTGGAGCGAGGGAAGAGAGAGATTAATGAGTTGAATGTGATTAATTAGTCAATTACAAATTTTAATTTAATTACATTAATTGTTGGAATAGGTATTAATGTGTTGATTGATAATTCTCATATTGGTTGATTGATGACATTAATTAGTTACCATGTGATTGTAAAAAAATGGAAGTGATGTGAGATGTGGAGATGAGGGCTTCACCAAATCGCGACATTCACTTTTTTCTAATTATTTTGATGATCCTCAGACAAGATATAATAGTAGATGAGAAGGAGGAGACGCGACGCATTCGCCAGTTGAGGAGTTCACGTGGGACGGTACTTAATTTTACGGTATTCTAAAGGATTGGTTTGTACGTGGTGGATATCCACATATTATTCCTAAGTGTACCTTTCCTAAGTATATGTAGATTTAGAGTAAGAAAGAAAAAAAGAGTGATCATTTAAAGGAAATTAAATATGCTTTTCCATTTGCTTTTCTTGTTGGATCCCTTTGCTGATTCATCTTGTTACCCATTAATTTAAAGATACTTTGCTCAAAATTCACTCCCTCTGTCCTATAATGCGTGATATGTAATTTTTTTTTTGTTCAAGAAAATCGATATGTTTCATTTTTAAAAATTTTGTACTCCAACAATTTTATTTTATTACTCTTATATTTTGTTTCCCACTAATAAAAAAATTACTCATCTAATTAGTGATATATCTAGAACCAAATATTTGAGACTAAGGGGCAAGCTAGTAGCTTAATACACATACAGAATTGGTCATTTAGTTTCTAATGATATGATTGAAGAAGTCTGTATTGATTATGTAGGTTTTGACCAAGATAAATTATTTTATACTTTATTTGTCCCTTTTTTGAGACGTGCGGTTTTTTGCATTTAACATACCATTTGATTTTTCTAATATTTTTAATAATAAAGATCAAATTTTTTGTATTCAAATGATGAATAAATTTACGAACGTAATTTTTTTAAAAAGTCCAGGAACGATATAAATAAATTAAAGTCAAAGTCAAATGACTTTCAAAGCCAACTGTTTAAAAAAAATAGGACAGAGGGAGTATCATTCAAGCAAACCTAGTTAAAAAAATCTTTTAAAGAACAATTAGTAAAAAAGAAATCCATGGATTAACTGAAAATAAGATTTTTACCGCTTGTTATAAGATACTATAGGATGATTCCATCTCATTTCACAAACTATTTATCACAAAAAAATGTATATACAACTTAGAGGAATTGAGTTGAGTTTTGATTAAAATTGATTTTAGCTTTAATTTTGGACTTGATAGAATGGGTTAGATGGGTAAATTAATTGTTACATATATCCTTAAAATATTCATTGTACACCATATACCCCCCTCGATTTTTTTGGAGGCTCAACTGCCCCCTCCATTCCTAATAATGTTTTGTCACTATATATGTTTGTTTTACTTTATTACCCTCGAATCTTATTAATCTACTTATCTAGTTAAACATATCAACTTTATAGGAACACACCGAGCATATGGATACCCCCAATGCGTATCCACATTAAGTACTATTATTTTATTTTTTCAAATTTTAGGTGCCTAAATAATTGGGAATTTTGCAATCATAATATTTTTTTTGACTAAAACCGATAAATTATATTAATGATCAAACACAAAAAAACCAGAAGCCAAAACGGCTTAATATCTGAAGAACCAACAAAGTAGAAGCAAACGAAAAAACAAGCATAAACAACAAGAAGAATCAAAAGACTAAGTCTAACACAACGGAAAGCTAGAGGATAAAGAGATAGGTAATGCAGCCGAAATTCCATCATATCACTCAAGAGCTTCCTCACACAAGCCACCCAAATCTCGAAAGTGTTTGAAACAACATAGGTCGTCATGACGAGGTGTGTATAGGCAATCATGTCAGGGTCAATCGGACCCAAATATCATCCTACCATGAACATGCTAAAAGAGGAAGTGTTGATGTCTGAAAAGAATGCTCCACTATAAAAGTTTCACACCAACTAATCCAGACACCTATAAAAAAGACACTGACAAAAGGCAAAAAAGGACCAAAAAACACTGGAAAGAGATGGTGGGTTTGTCAAATATAAAATTATTTAGGGTTAGATTTTTTTATAAAGTTAGGGTTTAATTGATTAAGAGAGAGGGTGGGTTTGTAATATTTGGAATTGTTTAGGGTACATTTGTAATTTTTTTAAGAGGTTGGTGTTAAAATGAATATTATATTTAGACATTTTCGTAATTTTATTATTTTAACGGTGATTTTAACGGAAAAAGTGACGGAAGGACCAACGGTGCACACGATTGTAACTTACAAGACGAAAATGATATAAATTCTTAAAACGGGACCAAAATAGGACAATCATATAACTTAAGGGACTACGGGTGGAGTTTACCCAATAATCTTATCATCTAATTGAAGAATGTGCGATCGAATACAATAACTTTGAATGCTGAAACAGTGAAGCCTATGACAACTGTGACCAACATAGAGATATACTGCTATATTTTTTTAAAACAACAAGTTTTTTTATATATCTAGAAAATTGTTTGTTGTAACTATATAGCAATGTCCACTGAGATTAAAAAATTTAGAATTTATTAGCAAGCCTAAGATCAAAATCAAGCTGACAATCTATCCCTGATGTAATATATCAAAGCTATATATATTGCCAATTGTGAATTTTGGAAACTACCTAATTTTTGAATAGAGCATGTACCTGCCTAAACGGCTGCTCAACATTTGTGTTAGAAACATTAACATGAGGTAGTTCTTGTTGGAATTCTTGGCGCACCAAGTTCTTTTGAGATGCCACTTAAGCCACAAACATAGCCAAAGTGTCAAGAAAAGGAAAACATGTCGAACCTTTGAGATATTCACTGAGATAATCAAAGAAGAGAAAGTAAAAGAAGTCATCGAGATTGAGCATTGAACGATGTTCTTGGTTAGATGATGGAAGACAACAAAATAACAATTCAATCGACAACTAAAATAAGCAGGCATCTACAAATTTAGATGCAGAGAGAAAAGAAGAAATTAAATACTAAAGCAGCCTTGAAAGAAGGAAGAGCAAATACATCATCAGCTACAAGGATACAAACACATCACGACAGATATAAAAAAAGGATGAATGAGAAATCACAAAACATAAAGTAGAGATGACCTGAACAGAAACAAATCATTGAGAGGGTAAATCAAAATCAAGAGATAAGGTGGATTGTCAGTGAAAACGGGTGTGGTCGGAGTTCCTAAAGACATGTGCCTGAATCGAAGATTGCAAGCAAAGCCTTCAGTCGAGTCCGAGCACCAGTTCCCCGGAAACCTCTGACGTTTCAGATCAGAAATGACTGACGATATTCGGCCTCAATTCATCACCTCCAGCCGAGCTCGATTGTTCAGCCCTCCAGTTGTCGAGACCGCTCATTTGGCGTCGAATCCGCACAGATACTCCAAACCGAGGGCTTCATGTCATGGAGGACAAACGATGAGGTTTCATGGTCATTTGAAGTAGAAGAAATCACGATAAAATGAAGAGGGATAGGATTTAGGAAGGGGGGGAATCGTTGCAGGAGCCAAGAAGATAATGAAATGAAAAGAACGTAACTGAGGGGAATGGAGAGAGAAGAAATAAATGAAATGGTAAGGGAGAAAACTACAATTAAATTTGCGTTAATTACTCATTTTACACATCTTTTCATTTAGTAGGCATAGTGTTATGATATAGTGCATTGTAAGTAATACACGACACAACCATATAAGGAATATATGTATAAAAAAATGTGTTCACACATGTGGTTCTCTATATTTTAAATTTTTTTTTCTATACTTTAGGCGGAAGGCTCATGTACTAAGTATTAATAGTAGATTCAGACATATATTTGGACTCTTCATATAGTAGTTACTTATAAGAAATTAATTGTCATGTTTTTTTTCAACAAATAAATTTTCATGTAATCACTTTCGATTAGCTAGCTAGGTAGCTAGTACAAATTAGTAATTAGTACCCAACAAAACAGGTGCAATTCGCAACAAAGGTTGAACAGAAGTGTACACAAACTTGCGAGCAAAGAGATAGCACATAGTACTACTATTCGTTATCTCCAGCTGATCCCCAATGTAATTGTAATTAATAGCACACGTGGCAAGCCTGATCCGCCGCAGAAGCTTTTCCGACACATCGCCGCTCTCAAACGCTGTCGGGTGGGCTTTGCTTTTCCTGGACGGCGACCAGTCCACCCAGGTGACGCTCCGGTCGGCGTTCTCTCCAGGCATCATCACCATGTTCACCAATGTCGGGATGTAATGTTCGTCCATATAACACGGAGGGGTGCAATACTTTGTGAATAGATTGTAGTATTTGCGGTCGGAGACTATCTGGACGGCGGTGTGGCGGTTGGCCTCGAACCACTGGGAGCCCTTCCGCCACTGGGTGATGTTGATGGTGGGGAACATCTTAGGGCTGTAGCGTTCCTGGTTGGTGCGTCGAGGATCGTGTTCAGAGTGGATGAAGGAGGTGCGGTTGGAGTTAATGAGGTAAGCGTAAATTGTGGTGAAGTTGTAGAGAGGAATGCAGGTCTCAGAGAGCAAGACGAATCTCTGGTTGGTTATGTCTAGAAGTGCGTTCGCTAGTAGCCGCCTCTCTGCATCGATCATTGACGCTTTCCCCCATTCTACTTCCTGCATGCATGCATATGCAATCAAATTAATAATAATATACAGTACTACGTACTATATTAATCTCACTATATATTAATGTTTAATTCTTTGATATATATATAGTAGCTAGCTAGGTAGGTAAGTACGTACCTTGCTGGGGATTCTTCTGCCATAGAAAACGGAATCGGGAGCGAAAGAGGCATTAGATGTAGGCGAAGGGTGAACATAGATGTTATACAGACCCTCATGGCCTTTGAAAAACATTTCCCAGAGAGGGGCTAGAGGTAGTGGTCCTTTTGTCAAGAACATGAAAGCAACTTTAGGGACAAACTCAAAGGGATACTCTTCCATCTTCGGTTCTAAAGAAGCTCTCCACAACAGCTCCTCCTCCTTCATCTCCTCTAGTTTTATATGATCACATCCCGGCAGCTGTAGTACTGGCGGTGTGGGGGCGGGGGCGTAGTTGAAGTTTAGGGCAAAGTTGCCGCGGCCACCATGGAAGGAGTAAGGGAGGGAGAGGCCAATGGCGAGACCGAGGAGGGTAAAGAAGAGTTGGTGGAGATGGAAGATGGAGGTGGCTAAATATTTGTAATGTTTTTTAATAGATGAGGTTGACATTTGAAATATTGTTTGTAATTTAGAGAGGAAAATTGAACATGGAACGTTGATTTGTTTGCCGGGCCGGAAGGAATTAGGAAAGAACTAGGAAAGAAGGTAGGGCGCAAGTTAAGTAGTAATTAAGGAGCGAGCTAGCTGGTTATTCAGACCCTTGACCTTTAACAACTGAGTATGAATACCGATCCAGTATTTAATTTTTTCTGTTTTCTGTTTTCTGTTTTCTTTTTTTAAACCAACTAGCTCGCCAGCTAGCTTAGTTGAACCGTAAAAATGGTGAATGCTTCATTTTTGGTGAAGCAAAGTCTCAACTAGCTACTTCCTCTAATTGAAATATGGTCACATGATATCCACCTAGCCAGCAGCTGCTATACTTTTTCTCTACTCAATGAGACACTATATATCCAACTCCTTTAACAGTACTAGCCTTAATTCTCCTTTAATTAATATTAACCCCTTACTTGAAATTAAAGAATATGAAAAAGAAATTCAAATGTAAGAAATTTGAAAAAGTAAAAATGAATATTTTCCCTTGAGACTACAGAGCATCATAAACCCCTTTACTGTATTTTATTAACGCTGCTGTAAGTTGTTCTATTAAAAAGTTAACAGAGTAAAAAAAAGGGACAACAAATTCATTCTCTACTAAAAGCAAAGTAAAGCTATTAATTGTCATCATTTGCTGGATAAGTTATGGGTGCATGCTTGTTGTTCACACGTCTGAACATGTTAGGGATGTGAGTTATGTGACCGATCCGGTTGAGGCCTACCTAGCTCAAAACTTGAGTAAGAAGAAGACAAGCTAGCTAGTTGGGGACTAATACTATTTTAGCACCATACCCATGCATGTGCTTCCTCGCTGACTTTCGATCAAGGTGTAAATGTTTCTTAAATGGACAAACTTTTCCCCTAGCCTCCTACCCACTTTGGAGGGAAGTCCTTTCCAAGATACCTGTCATACTATTCTATTAATAGTTGGTATCACCACAATTAAATACTCTCTCCCTTCCTAAAAGATTGAAAGATTTGATTTTGTGCGAAGATTAAGGTGAATGTAAGATTTTTATATATGTTTTAATTAATTATCCATTGGTTGAAAATACACAAAAAATGAGGTAGAAAACATAAAGATAAAGTGATGATAGTTTAGTAACTTTGAGAGTGAGAAGTTTCCTTTTAACAAAAGTGACCAATATTTATGGGACAAAAAAAAATGTGTTCAATTTTTCAAGGACGAAAGAAGTATGATGTTACCACTATTAATTATGGGGTGTGGCAGTCGGTAATCAATGATGATGGCATCTTCTAATAATGACATGCCACATATCCATCAAAGATGACTTCCTTCTCATTTAGGTAGTTGGAAAATTTTGTCCTTCTTAAATTATATCCCTAAATTAGCTTATTAAATATTAAATGGGAGTTTAATTAATTTTAATTAAACATGCCACTATGTTGTTGTCTATACCTTTATAGTGCCTAATTTGTTACTAAAGCACTACTATAGTAGCGCCTCAGAGCGCTACTCCAGACGCTACTACAAATGACATTTTTTTAGTGGTGCGCTTCAAATCCACTACACCACGCGCACTAGTAGCGCATCAAAGAGGCTACAACATTATTTTATGAAATAAAAAAAAATCAGCGAGATCTGGAAAATTCCAGATTTGGATCTTCATCCGCCTTCAACATAAACCCAGAAACCAAACCCAAATTTCAACAACCTTCATCTTCATAAAATCAATGTTCAACACTTCCATTCCTAAAAAAACAAAAACCAAACCATAAATTCATCAAAAACCAAATATCAAAACTATTAATCTACAAACAAGTAAATGATTTTTGGGTTAGGGAACTCACCGAGATTTTTAGGAACGACGCTGGTGATGAGCTGCTGCTATGGCGGAGTGGCTAGTGGTGGAGCTCAACGTCCTTCACATACACAACGGTGCTGATGTCGGAGTGGGGGACGCTAGAACATGAAAATCGGGAAAAATGAGGGTTTGTTGCGATTAAAAATAGAGAGAAAAAAATGCTATTTTGATGAAATAAAGAAAAAATTGCAATGTTGATGTTATTTTCGACGATTTTGAATTTCTTCGGTTGTAGATTTGGCGAAATCGATGGCGATTGAGGGGTTGAGGTCTAGTGGTTATGAAGGAGAAGGGTTTCGGTGAGAAGAGGAAGGGGAGCGGTTTTGGTTTTGTCGAGAGGAAGAGGAAAGGCTTGGACTTTTGGTATTTTAAGCTTGTACCGCCTAGGGCGCTACAAGCTCAGTACATCTAGAAGCTTCCAGATTTCCCTTTTTTGGGCATCCCTCAATTTTTTCACCAACATATACAAATTAAATATTATTAATTTATTCCTTAGCTCTACGGTTCGCTACAATGGCACTACAAAAGAAAAAAACGAAGCTCATCTATAGCGTCAAGGACTTGGGTGGTGCTTTGTACCGCCTAGTTGCGCTACATATGGCGCTACAAAAGTTTCACCAGATAAATAGTGTGCTTCCCTTCATCCCTAAAGTAATGCAGCACTTGTTTTTCAGCATTTAATCTATATTTATTTCAATGTCATCTTAAATTATAAATTTAAAACTTTTATATACAATTAAAAATTTGATGTCTGAACTTTATAAATATTTTTTTCTGTTATTAAATAATATAAATAAATTGAAGTCAAATTGACTTCAAAAGTTGATGCGTTTATTTTAGGATGAAGGGAGTACTTCACTTCACTTCAAAGCGCAAACACGTATGTAAGAGACCATAAAAGAATTAAAGATCAATTTAAGAGGCCTGTTTTTAAGGTCCGGCTTAAAAAGCACGTTGTAGATATGCGCATAAGCAATTCATTTATTTACAATTTTGTCATTCGCTAAGGTTGATCAGCATAATAGTCGTGTTTGATCAGCATCATTAATCGATCAACAACGTTTCCTCATGTGAACAATATTGACAGATCAACATGACAAAACTACTGATCAACAATGGATGAAAGCTGATCAAGTCTACTGATCAACATGCTAAAAAGAAAGATCAACATGATAATTAAGAAAAGAGATTAACATGCTAAAAATAAAAATCAACATGACATAAAAGATAGATTAACACGGTAAGAAGATAGATCATGCTAATAAAAAGATCAACATGACAGTAAGAGAGATCAGAATGCTAAAAAGAATGATCAACATGGTAAGAAGAGAGATCAACATGCTAAAAAGAATGATCAACATGACAAGAAGAGAGATCAACATGCTAAAAAGAGAGATCAACATGACAAAGAAGATAGTTAAACACGGTAAGAAGAGAGATCAACAAGATAAAAAGAAAAATCAACATGACAATGAGAGAGATCGACATGCTAAAAAGAATGATCAACATGATAAAAAGAGATATCAACATGCTAAAAATAATGATTAACGTGACAAAGAAGATAGATCAATATTGGACAATAGCAGATCAACATTGGGTAGAAGCTGATCAACATGAGAAGAGTACCGATCAACATTGGAAATGTGCAGATCAACATGACTATACTAGTACTGATTAACATGACTACCTACTCTGATCATTATCATTTTCCCTTGATTTCTTAAATCAGAAAAAAAAAATCATATTTTCATCGTTTGCATGTTTGGTGGTTCTAAAGTTTTATCACGTCCAAATTCTAATGGTGTTTGTGTTGCTGAGTTGGGCAAGTTTGGTTTCCATAAACATATCTGAAGTCACGATCGAATTTGATTGAATGTTTCACTGGAGGAGGTAGTGACATGTTTTGATTGTGATTGCTTGTTGAGTTGTGCTCGATGTTGAGAAAACCGGACCGGCCGATCGGACCGGTTAGACCGCGAACCGGCGGCCTGTCCGGTCCGGTTTTCGGTTATGAGACACTTGCTTCAGAACCGGTGAGAACCGGTAAAAACCGGCGGAACCGGACAAAACCGGCGAACCGGTCGAACCGGAACCGCCGGTTTTCAAGAGAAAAAAACTTAAAAAGAAAATTAAAAAAATTTATTTTATATTTTTAATGCTCTTTGTAATTTTAAAGCATATATGTGTTAACTATTTTGAGTTTTGATGGATATATGTTCTTGAGTTTATTATAAATTACTTATTTACTTTAAGATTAATGATAAATGTTAGATATCCCGCGTATTTAACTAATACCGGTTGAACCGTGGCTCAATCGGTCAAACCGGTCAGACCGTGAACCGGTAGCTTGAACGGTTTTGTGTCCGGTTCGGTTTTATAAACCATGGTTGTGGTTAGTGGTGGTTTCGAAGCTGAAGAGACGAGACTAGAAGCTTCGCCGAATGTCGTGGCAGCTATTGCCAGTGGAAGTGAAGTACAATGACAATAAATGTAATTAATATTACATCTGATGTGAGAGAAAAGGGAAGTCAAAAGTCGACTGTATCAGCCGAAAATAGACGCATTAACACCATAATTTCGCTGTGATCATGTTCCACGAATCCCTTTCACCTCACTCAAAGGCACACGCTAACGTACGTAGTAGACCTCGATCGTCGTGCATGGGTTGTGATAATTACTGATTAATTTGTTGTAGCTAGCTAGCTATGGTAAGATTAATGTAGCTAGAACCCAATAATTACAGGTGAATTCCTTCCCATCTGATCTAGTCTTGTCTAGTAACAAATTACTAAGAATTAATCATGTCTAGCTTTTCTAGTTATAGAAAAAGAAGCTTCTTCAGTAGTTCCTTATCCCACCTCCTCTTCTTCCTCATCGGTCTCTCCATCGGCCTATCCTTCATCTTCTTAACTTCTTCCACCAATTTCACCCTCACCTTCAACCACTCAAGCACCTACCGACGCTTCTTCCAGCTGCCGTCGGATCCAGTACTACTGCACGACGATGATAAGATGTTGGATGAGGAGGAGTTGTTCCGCAGAGCATTGCTTGTGCCGGCGATCGAAGGCTATGTGCCCAAAGTTGCCTTCATGTTCTTGACTAAGTGGTCTCTGCCTCTGGCTCCTTTGTGGGAAAACTTTCTCCAGGGACACGAGGGTTTCTACACCATCTATGTTCACTCTTCTCCTTCCTTCAATGGCTCTGATCATTCTAAGGATTCCATTTTCTACGGCAAAAGGATCCCCAGCAAGGTCAGTTTTAATGAATATATTATATATATATAATTACTGTATAGTATATGTTTTTTATCACGCTAATTAAATTAGGAATATTAGAGTCTAGATATATAAATCAAACTGAGTCATGCATGCATGATGCAACGATCTCATGCATGCAGGCAGTAGAATGGGGGAAATCAACGATGATCGACGCAGAAAGGCGGTTACTTGCCAACGCACTCCTGGACATAACCAACCAACGCTTCGTCTTGCTCTCCGAAACCTGCATTCCTCTCTACAACTTCACCACAATCTACAACTACCTCTTCAACTCCAACCGCAGCTTCATAAGCTCCTACGATGACCCCCGGAAAGTGGGCCGCGGACGCTACAACCCCAAGATGTCCCCGGCCATCAACATCACCCAGTGGAGAAAAGGATCGCAGTGGTTCGCGGCCAACCGACGGGCAGCCGTCGGGATCGTCTCGGACAGGAAATATTACGAGGTTTTCAGGCAATATTGCAGCAAGCCCTGTTATATGGACGAGCATTATATTCCGACGTTGGTGAGTATTCTGATGCCGGAGGAGAACGCCGACCGGAGCTTGACGTGGGTGGATTGGTCCAAGAGCGGCCCCCATCCGCAGAGGTTTATCGGACAGGATGTGTCGGAGGAGTTTCTGGAGAGGATCCGGCATGGCGAGAGGTGTGTTTATAACGGCGAGAACACGACGGTGTGTTACCTGTTCGCGAGGAAGTTTGTGTCCAATGCACTCAAACCTTTGCTGAAGATTGCACCACATGTCATCAGCCAGACCAGATAACCTTCGTAAATGTATAGTAGTCTAGGTTACCTACATATTCATAAATATTGATTGATATATAGAATAAAACTAACATCTATTTGATTTGATAATTTTGCCTGCAAATTATACTAGTATTATTCATGAATTTGTTTCAAACGGAGTGATTTTGTGTGACAGATTAGTCTGCAAATTATATACTCCCTCCGTCCCAAACGTGTTGTTACTTTTAGCATCTTTTTTTGTAGATTATGATTCTCTTTGGTCATTAACTCATTTCACATGAACTTTCATATCTTTATCCCTCCCAAACCCATTCTCACTCTATCTCAATCCACTCTCTAGACTCCTTAAATGTGAGTGTTTGTAAGGGTAGAAGTGGACTACAATAAAACACAAGTGAGGAAATGTCATTTCATTTGAGACAAAAATATTTTGATATTGTGACAACACACTTAGGACGGAAGGAGTATCTTTATACACACATATATATATTGATTTTTTATTGTTCTAATTAATTAATTAATTAATTGTAATTTGTAAGTGCAAGATGATAAAAGTCCCTCAAGTGAGCGATACATTGAAAATTTTCATTGCAGGTATTTGCATTGCATATAATTAGGAATATTTCTTCAAATTACAATTAAACAGTTGAATTTCCTAATTGATAAACTACTATATATATATATATATATATATATACTCCATTCGTCCTCAAATAAATTGTGCATTTTTTTGCACTAAAATTAAGAAATGATGGGAAGAAAAATATTTGGTCAAAAATACCCCTTAAATAAATGGTGCATTTCTTTTAACTCTAAATATGGATGAAATATTATTGGTAATTAAGTAAAACAATTCACCCAAAGTTTCTAAAAAGGGAAATGCACTAATTTTCCGAGGACATCTAAAAAATGAATATGCATAATTTATTGGAGACGGATGGAGAATGTTGTTAAATTGAATAAGTAGACACATCTTCTTTATAAAATTTCAAATGAAAAAAAAAAAACTAAACGTCACCCGGCTAAATTTTGTGTGTGTTTCGAAACAGCTTTTTTTAAGTATATCTAGTGTATTCTGAAAAAACTATCAACAATAATTTTTTGAGTTTAGCTGTTAGATGTTTCATCTCAATCATAAACAAATCAGTTCCGTTAATATTCTCTCCAAAGGCGGTGGACAAATTTTTTTCCACAAGCAGTTAAAATTAACACTCTCCGTTACACTTAATGAGTTTATTTTAATCAATTTCACCTTTCACTTTTTTACTGACTCTCTTATAACTTCTCCAGTCAAGTACAATTTCATCTGCCCAGGTTCTAGTACAAGCAAAAGTCTGCTCTCTCCTTCGTCGTGAACGATCACACCTTCGGCCACCAACCACCCATTCACTAGAAATTGTTGAATCAAAACTTTCTTTTTCGTCTTCTCCTTCCGCAGAAGTGTTACATTGACATTGTTGTTCTTCTATATATCATCAACCATCCACTAGCTAGACATAGCAAACAGCTCCAAGTCCAACATGAAATTAGATTAACAGCAATGGAATTAATTTTCTCATATATACTGAACTTGAGCAATGGCAAACATCTGCCACTGCCAAAGTTCCATCGTTGTTGGTTGACACGCCAACGCTGATTGGAGCAGTAATACTGTAAATTTTCTCATACATACTGAACTTGAGCAAGGCTGATTGGAGCAGTAATACCCAGCGGATAGCGGACACGCCAACGCTGAAGGAACAACCGACCCAACACCGGGAGAGGACTCGCCAGCACCCACAATGAGGAGAGGCCAACGCCATCGGCAGCCAAGCAATCATGACGGAGAAAAGCTGGAGAAGAAACCCGATGCAACTAGGGGTTTTTTTCTCTTTCAATATTCATGGCATGCATCTTCAATTTATTGAGTTTTGTTGCAGAACTTGCATGCATACAATTCCCACCTCCTTAATTTTGCACTCAGTACTTGATGCTAGCTTGCCTGCATCTCTCGTATGCTATGTACATATAATTATGGAGTGCGTATAGCTAGTTTATTTATTGAACATAAGATAAGAGGGATCACATAAGAAATCAGCCATCACGTACAAAAATGATTTCTTTCTGTAAATATTTTCATTATAAACATTTCATTAACTTATTTGTTGGTCGTTCAACAAGTCAAGATGGCCGAGTTGGTCTAAGGCGCCAGTTTCAGGTACTGGTCCGAAAGGGCATGGGTTCGAATCCCATTCTTGACATTTTATTATTTCGCTTCTCCCATGCCAAACAGACAATTAATTAACAGATTTATAATAAAATAATATAAAATTCGTGAGTGTCTATTTATTAATATTTATTAAAAGGTAAAACTTCATTTTCACAGATGTGTTTTTCCACATATGTGGTAAATAAACACTCATAAAATTTTATTGATGAGTAAATTAGATTTGACCGAAAATATATTCTAGGGTAAATTACAATGACCCTTGTGAGGTTTGGTGATATCTTCAATCTACCCCTCTATTTAATAAAATCTTCAGTTTCTTCCCCGAGGTTTACTGAAACCTTTAGTTATCCCATTGACTGTTTATAATATTAGTTCAAAGACTCTTAAAGTTCTTATAGGTAATTACCGTTGATGGCTCTAGGAGCCCAACGGGCTCCAAACCGATTAAGCCTAGAAAGCCCCTCCAAAGCCACTTGGGCCAACATGGCCCACCCCAGCCGTAATTATCGTTGATGGCCTAGGAGCCCAACGGGCTCCAAACCGACTAAGCCTAGAAAGCCCCTCCAAAGCCACATGGGCCAACAAGGCCCACCCCAGCCCAAAACAAGGAGGAGCGCTCCGAGCACGCTTCCCGCCGAAGGGCCGACAGAACTACGACCACCGTCAATGCGAAACATACCATTTTGCCGTCTGGGAACTCCACCAACCGCCCGACACTTGACAATTGCCATAAAGCCGCTGGAGGACAAGCGGACTTTCGCCCGACCACCGAACTCCCCAAAAAGGCGCGCGTGACACTCAAAAGTAATCTGCTCAGCGGCTTCGGCTCTGCTGGCCACTCCACTTTCTCACTCTACAAAGTCAGCAAATCGTAGATGTATTCAAATCTTTTAATATGTAAAAGTAACTTAATTTATATTTGTGAGTATTATTAATTGTAATAATTATATTATTAAAAATACGATAAATTATCTTAAATTTGTAATGAAATCTTGTAATAATTAACAAATAAAAAAGTAGTAGCACGCATAAAAGCTTATTAACTAATAAAATTGATGGAATATTGGGAATTTCTATGTCCCAGAATCCTTGATGAACAAACCCCAAACAATTAAAAGAGAATGTAAAAAATTAAAATCCTAAAAAGAATAATAACAAAATAACAAAAAAAGAATTAGAAAGAGAAAGGAAGAAACGAAAAAACAAAAGGAAGATTCAGTAATATGCTCGAATGTTTTACCCATTTGGTTATCGATTCTTAAATAAAATAGTATATGATTTATCTTTTTCAGAAATTTATACGAATACATCGATAGTATTGAGACATAGACGTTAATTATTTTTACCCCGTCCCGTAGGAGGGGTACCAGCTAGTTTATAATAAAATAATATAAAATTCGTGAGTGTCTATTTGAAAAAACACATACCATGAAAATGTCAAGTTTACCCTTTTAATAAAATTTTATTGATGAGTAAATTAGATTTGACCGAAAATATATTCTAGGGTAAATTACAATGACCCTTGTGAGGTTTGGTGATATCTTCAATCTACCCCTCTATTTAATAAAATCTTCAGTTTCTTCCCCGAGGTTTACTGAAACCTTTAGTTATCCCATTGACTGTTTATAATATTAGTTCAACACTCTTAAAGTTCTTATAGGTAATTACCGTTGATGACCGGGCTCCAAACCGATTAAGCCTAGAAAGCCCCTCCAAAGCCACTTGGGCCAACATGGCCCACCCCAGCCGTAATTATCGTTGATGGCCTAGGAGCCCAACGGGCTCCAAACCGACTAAGCCTAGAAAGCCCCTCCAAAGCCACATGGGCCAACAAGGCCCACCCCAGCCCAAAACAAGGAGGAGCGCTCCGAGCACGCTTCCCGCCGAAGGACCGACAAGAACTACGACCACCGTCAATGCGAAACATACCATTTTTTCGTCTGGGAACTCCACCAACCGCCTGACACTTGACAACTGCCATAAAGCTGCCAGGGGATAAGCAGACTTTCGCCCTGACCAGCCGAACTCCCCAAAAAGGCGCTGTGACACTTAAAAGGTGGTTGGCCACCACGTTCGGACCTTAGGCAAATTACCAGCATGCCACCAGAGTGCCCTCCTTTAAAAGCCACCCTTTTGCAAACCACAGAAGTAATCTTATCACTTAGCTCTGCCTTCTCTCCACTTTCTCACTCTAAAAACAGAGTACTGATTTGAGCGTCGGAGACTCGTTAACCGGAGAATCTCTGGTGCGGCTTTGCAGGTGGAGAATCCTTCTCACACGATGGTCTCCCACATGACCCGTCAGCAACACGATGGCTGATCCAGCTGACGTTCGGCCACCAACTATACTCCAAAAACGGTTAAGGGGTAGTCCAAACTCACCTATGTCGTAGTGGTATGAGCTTGCTTGCGTTTCCGTGGCTTGATCTCGTCCGCATCGTGCTAGTCACTAGGAGACAACGATGGTTAGACATGGTAGACGATTGGGAAGGGAGAAATGAGATAAACAAAATGTTGGGGTTAAAGTGTTAGAGTTAGAAATATAAGTGACAATAAGAGTGGTTAATATTAAAATTCGTAAAGGTCAACTAACATCACACACGGTTAACAGAGATAACTGAAGATTTAACTAAACCTTAATGGGGTAAATGCAGAGTTATGAAAATCGTTTGGTAAACTGAAGATTTCACAAAATTTTGGGAGGCTTTTGTAATTTTCCCTATATTCTATTTTCCCTACCTTTAGCTTTACTATGTTCCACTCCACTCTGTTTTTCACCAAACCCCTTTACTTTACTTTACCTTGTTATTCTTATCCCATCCATCCACCACCTCCACAGTCTCTGCAAACGACAACACAGCATCATATATTTTGCATTTTCCAAGCTCTTTCACTAGTATTATTGTTATGCTCAGCCGCTTTGGATCTGCTTGCTTTTGGTTAGAGAGAGCCACCACAAGTATGGCCTTCCATTATTTTATTTTTACGTTCTTCGTTTGGCTCTAGAACAGACTTTGCAGTTTCTGATTATAGCTCAAAAACTGTCATTTGTGCTTTGGAGATCTCTGGTCTGATGATGATATCTATTAATTCACTTTCGACAATTCTGATTTACTCATGTTCATGTTTATGTGCTTGATGAGCCGGTTACTCTCTTCTCTGACTCAACTAACTTTGGATCTGGGTATAACTTCACCTCATACATTTCTTGACCTTGCTCCCTTAATCTTTGTGCCTTAAAATTGTATTTGGCTGACCACAGCTCATGTTACTAGCAATTAAGAGGTGTTTTTTTTTAAAAAAAAATTATTGGAGTATTTGCTTTCCCTTCTTCTGATCTTCCACTTGATGCTTTTCTTGCTGATATTTGTACTTAATCCTGGGTGTATTAGACTTCTTAGCCTTTTATTCACGTGGTTCACATCATTGAATCATTCCTGCTCTTTGTTGCTACTTGGAGATGGATTTTGCTTCCTAAAAACCCTGTAAATTTGGTGTTCTTGTCTGCAAATCTCAAGTGAAGTAGTTTAGTTTAGTTTAGTTGTTCTGCAAAGGAAACAGTTTCCCTGTGGTAATGCGGTTGTTTCTTTTTTCCTTGCGTTCTCATCCTTTATGTCCTGTTCTCTAGAATGCTGGTGAACAAAGCAATGAGCATTGTGGACATTAATAAGAAAAGAAAGTTTGCAGCTGAGCAGTTTAGTTTGCCCACTTCGAAGCACCAATGTTGGAACAGGAGCCTTCCATCTCGATCTCCCATATCTAGCGGAAACCTTAATGGAGATGATTCAGCAGAGGGAAAATCAGCGATACTGACCACAGGTCTCGGACCAGAAACCAAATCAGCCGATGACAGTTATGAGGGAGATCCTGAATCTTCTATGATGCCTGAGCAGACTACTGAATACAGAGCAGACGGCATAAAAGTGGTGCAATTGGGTTATGGTAGTCGCTCCCAGCAGGATTCATGTGATTCTTCTTCGAATGCTGTGATGGTAGCAGCAACACATGGGGAACTTGTATATAATGATGGTGATGTTAAAGCATTAGAGAACTATGATGACGCTCTTCTTGAATTTGTTCCGCAACCTTTCAGTGATGATCTTTACTCAGCAGTTGGCTACTCCAAGCTGGATCAAGATCAGAACAAGGAAACTGAGGAGAACCCTGGTGCAGCAAATTCAATTTTGTACACTGCCCTCTCATCAGGAAGCTGGAAGTTTAATAAAGGTATAGCCTCTACAAATTATAAGTTTGTTTACATTATTATTATTATTATTGTTATTGTTATTGTTATTATCCTCGTTGGTTCTCATTAACTTGGTGCTTTGTTTTGCAGAAGGCCAACGAATTAGTAACAGGAAGCCGACGATTGATCAAGAGTTTGAGGAGTATTTTTCCAATCTTATGTTGTAGTAGAGTATGAGATGAGATGAAGTCTTGGTAGGCTGTATGTAGAGATTATTGTAGCAGTATGTGTATATTCCATGTGAGGTAAGTAACTCAAGCATTAATTCCATGTGAAAATGTAATAAGGAAGACCTTGTACGTTTGTTCGTTAATTACCCAATTAGCTAGTTACTAATTAATTAGTATTTTTCATTATTTGTTTTTTGGGATTATGTATGTATGCATGTTGTATTATTAATTAGGAAGACCTTGTATGAGTGATTTTTATCGATAAATTTCGCAACTTGTTGGTGATCAGATCCTTTCCACTGGCTAGCTTATTCTGTGATCAAGTGTTTATTATTCACACTTCCTCACCCTAATAGTTATTGGGGTGTATGTATATATATATGTATGATTGCATTTGAGCATGTGATGTAAAGAAGACTTGTGACCATAAATTGCGATCAACTAGTTCTAATACTAGTCACGAGTTCCAAAAAATTAATATTTAATCAAATTTATAATGTGTGTATTTTACAAAGTTCTAATTAATTCGATTAAAGGAATTAATTAATTCATTGTACAACAAAAAATATTTAAATCACCCGTAATATTTAACCAAATTTATAAGGTTCCAAAAATTAATATTTAACCAAAAATTAAGATAATATGTGTATTTTTTGCATTGATATAACACCCAACAAATATTATAAAGATAATCATAAGAGAATGCCCTAGCAGATGCACCAAAGGATTTCATAGTCACGATTCCACATAATTTCTCAGATCTTTAAAATCCACAAACCAGACGAAATACTGTGGTCACTTTATATTGATCTGACCAAAAACTTTGACCTCTTACACATGTAAAGACTTCAAAAGAATGCACTTTAGAAACATAAAAGAAGTCTTATATATATTACTCTCTTCAATGTCCTCTAGACTTATTTTTAGTGAGTAACTGATAAATTTTTTTAATCGAAATATTTAAATCAAAATTCATAAGACACAAATATTGATTTATCAAATAAAGTTCATAAAACTTATAGTACCTACTTTTAATAAATTTATCACATAGAATACAAACACAGTAAATGCCAAATAAAATTTAATAAAACACATGATCATCAAAGATCATCAACAACAAAATGGATGAAAGAACCATAATAGTATATGGAAAAAGCTTAATCACTATACGAAAAATACATTGTAAAACTCAATGTCTTACATACATAGTAACATGGTAGAAACTCTGCAATGGAGGAAAAGTAATTAAAAAATATTAGTTAAAATCACTATGTTTTATGCAGGTGCATAACAAAACATTGCAGAATTTTAAGACATCACAATACTATATAAAAGCGAATATAACATTAATATCATATTATATTTTCAGAGAGTTGAAATGGTAGTTCTAAAATCAATTCATAGAAGTTTTGACACTAAATTTATAAGACCTAAAAACAACATATAACAAATTAAAAATTTGTAAAAAAAACAATAGGTATGATATTACTCTTCCTGTCATCCATGTGTTACCAAACATGTAATTACACAGGTGAAGGTTGTTTAACTTCACGTAAAAGAACCTATCACTTAAAAATCGAAAATAATTTCACCCAACAAGATGCATAATAAAAGAAATCATGAAATATTAGATGTGGGGTGGAACGAATCTCTCTGTTGTGTTCTTTAACAAATGAAGTGGCCGGAAGCATGTCACTGATGATCCATCAAATGATCTGGCAGGAAGGAGAGTGAAACATCATGAGCAAATGTTCAAGTTTTATAATTTACCTTCCATGGCATTAGAGAAATACAATGAGACAATAAACGATAGAGATGACTTGTCATGCTTAAATATAGCAGATAATAAAAATGACGCAATACATGCAACTGTATAGTTAAGAAACTTTCCAATTATGTCGGACCTTAGCAACATCTTTTTTCAGCTTGGGTGACCAATACCATCCAGTAACAAAGAAGGGAACACTTCATAATGAAGGAACAATACAAAAATTTGGTACAAAAATAATGAGTGAAGTAAGAGGCGCGGTTAACCATCTATCGAATTGTTTAAAGTTATGTAATCAAGAAACCGAGAATCAACATATAAAATAGATTTAAAGTTAAGAAACTTTCCAATTATGTCGGACCTTAGCAACATCTTTTTTCAGCTTGGGTGACCAATACCATCAAGTAACAAAGAAGGGAACACTTCATAATGAAGGAACAATACAAAAATTTGGTACAAAAATAATGAGTGAAGTAAGAGGCGCGGTTAACCATCTATCGAATTGTTTAAAGTTATGTAATCAAGAAACCGGAGAATCAACATATAAAATAGATTTAAGGGAAATGAAGAGGTGAGACCTTGAATATTCTGATGCTCAATGATAGAGATCCAAAATCTGAGTTTAAAGTGAACAGAACAAAATATATGAAACATTGGAGAAATAAAAAAAGTCAATGAGAGAGAGAGAGAGATCAGAAGCTAGCAGAGAAGTTGAGAAAAAAAATTGGCCATAGAAAATGAAAAGACGTTTCGTCACTGAAGGCCATCACATCGCTCAATGGAAACTTGACTGAGTCATCTCTATCAGTTCATCCCGCCACTGACATCGAGAGTGTGATCAGAAAACTCCTTTTGACACGAAATTGGACATCCGATGGTGAAGGGTGACTACAAAAAGGGGAGAGTGGAGATCAGGCCAAGTAGATGGAGACATTCCCAAATGGTAAGAGAAAGAGAATGAAGAAAGAAAGGAAACTGTTAGCTGCTGGGATGAGGAAAGAAAGAATGAATGAAAAATATTAGGCGTAATTGATCGTAGCGTTTAATTAGTTTACTTTTTAAACATTTTTAAATTTTTTTATAGAAAATGTAAGAAATAGAAAAAAGGTATAGGAGATAGAGAGGAGCGAGGCAACATAGAGAAAAAAAGAGAGTAAAAAAGCAAATATAGAAAGAATCCAAAAGTGAAAAAAGAATTTATTGAAAATTAATGTTGTATTAATTATTGATCAACACTTACCATATATACGCATATAAAAAACGGAATGAATAAGAAAGAGAATATTATTAATGGTAATTGATTAATAAGTAACATTTTCCAATTTGTTTCCAACAATTATGCATTGATTGAACAAAAAAAATACCCGCACATGTGGCGCTGACATGGATCCTAGGTGGCTTCACTAGAACTCAACATTCATTTTTTTCTGGCTATTTTTGGTAGGTCTCCTCTTTTGAAAAAAAAGAGGGAGAGGAGCGAGGCAACAAAGAGAAAAAAAGAGAGGAAAAAGAAAATATAGAAAGAACCCAAAAAATGAAAAAAAAAATTAATTGAAAAGTAATATTTTATTAATTATTGATCAATGTGCTTACCATATATAGGCATATAAAAAATGGAAAGAATAAGAAAGAGAATATTGAATTAATGGTACTTGACTAATAGTAATAAACACTTAACAATTAATAGCAATTGACTAATAATAAACACTTTCCAATTCATTTCCGACAATTATACATTGATTGAAGAAAAGAAATTACCCGCACATGTGACGCTGACATGGATTCTAGGTAGTTTCACCAGAACTCAGCATTTAATTTTTTTTTCTGATTATTTTTTGTAGGACTCTTCTATTAGTATATAATTATAGATTATAGATATAGATAGGTACATACAAATATTATCCTTAAAATGATGGGAAGCATTAGTTACCATGTTGTGTTGTCATGTGAACGCCAGAGCAAAGGTATGGACGACGGGAACTGCTGCATTTTGCTTATATCATTTCCCAATTTCACCACATTATTCCTAATTATCATCCATTCATCTATTAACAACGTATCAATTGTTAATCAACAGGGAAAAATTGTATCATTTTTAATGATTCATGACATTTCTCATGATAATTTTTGACTAGATATAGAACTTAAAAAATACTGAAGATTTGATGATAATGAAGTAAACATATAAAATAAAAATATCAATCCTAATATTTTACTGAAAAGGTAAAGTAGGGGGTAATCATGTTAATGCAAAAACGTTTCATGAAAAATAAGGGTAAAATAGTTTAATTTTGTTTTCTGTTACTATATGTATTGGTATGTGTCCTTCCTTGTTGGACAAAAGTGAAAAAAAAACACTGGGCCACTATGAGGAATATTACCTAATTTTTCCTTTTTTGTATTGAATAATAATTCATCCTGGAAAAATGTTACTAGGTGGGGAGGAGGAGGGATAGAAGAAGAAGAAGAAGTAGTAGTAGTAGCAGTAGGCCAACTGGAGTTAGGTAAGCAGACGGGGGGACTTCTCCCTCATTTCTGCAAAATGTGTTTAATGGAGTCCAACGGCAATGCACCATTTTGGGCCTAGAGGTTGATTGATGGATCCAACGTAGACGTGTCATCGACAAAACAAAAGACACAGCATAGAAAAGTAAAGAAAAGGACTTCAATTCAGCCTAACACAACGCACAACTTTCTTAAACTGAATTTTGCAATATTAATCTACTTTATTAATTAATACTACTGAATTTTACCTACTTTCTCTAGCTTTTTCTATCAATTTTTTTAAGGGAATTCTCAAAATTTTATAAATCAATCTTTTTGTGTTAAAGCTCTCTCTCTCTCTCTCTCTCTCTCTCTCTTCATATAATCAGTTTGTTATATATGAACTAGTTCACTACATGATACAATGGAGTAAAATCCGCCCCCGTTCTTGTTTTTATCTTTGCGACCTATATCGATTACAGATTAACATTTTTCTTTAAAATGATCATAAATTTAAGTTACGCATCCTATTTCGGTCATTTCCGTCCATTTTAACCGTTAAATTGACGAAAAAATGTAAAAAGATTTTACCATTCATTAATTATTACAATAGACCTCAATTTTTTAAAGCTTACTCAAATCTACCCAAAAATTTTTGGAAAATTATAAAAAACCCTATGAGATTTGCCTTAATCTCTACTTTCCCCCCGTATTTTCGGTATTCTAAAAAAAACCTCGACGTTTGTGTTATTATAGGAAAACCCCTATGGCAGTCATCTCCCGTTAAAAGCCCTGTTAGTTGTGTGCGAAATGTCTAAGTTACCCTTCGAGAAGCGGGATTGTTTCCCTCCAACTCTCACCACGAATCACTAAGGGTCATGTAGGGTGGTGTGATTTGAGAGTAGAGCAGAGAAAAGAATTTGAGAGAGAAAACTGAGAGGTTCGTCGCTAGTTCTAGGGTTTCAGACTAGAACGAAAGGGAAGTGTGGTTTTGAGTCGCAAACGGAAGAGGGTGACTCGAAGAGAGAATTTCGAGTCTGAAACTCGACTTTGAGAGGTAAGGGTTCCTGTTTTTGGTCGATTTGTTTATCTTGGACAGAGGTTTTGATTTATGTTATCAATTGTGAGTGAAAGGCGGGCGGACCTAGCATGGGGGCAATGGGGGCAAGTGCCCCCACCGCTATTTTGCAAAGGTTAGGGTATATATGTATATGCGAATATGTTTAAGCCCTTATAGTGTCATTTGTCCCAAGTGATTTAATATTGGACAGTAATTACAAAGAAGTTCCTATACTATAATTTAGATAATTCTCACCCTTACAATATTTCAAAGTATACACTTAAACCCTCGAGCAACCCCTATGCTTAAATCTTACATTCACCTGTGAATCTAGGAAACAATCGCAAGAGCATTTAGGTGGCATCGAACAGAAAAAAAACAACACAAAACATATAGGGTTTGTTGTTTGCAATTTTTCAATCGTTGTGAATGGAATCAAATTTAACACAACATGAATAAATTTTTCGATCAATTTTTGGTTTAAAGATTTGTTTCAACCATAACCCTTAGGTTCTCGGTGACGGCGACCCATTGTCGCCATGCTTTTCCTTCACTCATCGGAGAAGAGTCGACTCGGGCTTGATGGCGGTAGAAATCAAAATTAAACCCCTATACTTGACGCATGTATCATCATATAAGATTTGTTTGTTACTCTCTTTGTCTATTTAAACATGCAACGTTTTGATTGATATGTTTGTTGATTTAAGGGTAAAAATATAAAATATGTGTATAAGATAAAAGTAACTTTTTTGAATATTAAAAGAGAGTAAGAATAATAAAATAAAATTGATATAAAAAAAACTTTCCATAAAAAGAAGTGTAATAAGTTTTTTTGAACAACCTAAAGAGAAAATTGTACAAAATCTTAAAGGAATAGATAGTATTTTAAATTTGCCCCACAACAAACTCTTTACGGATCCGCCACCGGTGAAAGGGTTGGTGTTTTGGTTGATTCTTGGTCAGTTTTGCTTGATTGTTGCTTGACTTTGAGAGTTAAGTCTCGTTTTCCCACTTTTGCTTGATTTTCGAGTTTGAGCATTTACATGAAGCCATGTTTTTGCACGCTTCTAGTTGCCTTAATCAGTTGCTGCCATTTTTTTGATTGATGGGTTGATCTTTGGAATGAAAGAGGGTGGCTAGAAGAGAGAATTCTGAGTCTAAATCAATTGCCATGTTTGCGTGATCTCATTCGTTTTCAACTAAAAAGAAAAAAAGCTTACATTTTGAACCAAGACAACCAAGATTAAGTCTGTCCTTGAATGTTTTAGTTTAAGTAGTTTATTCTTAACTCTGTTATTGATTTTTTGTGTAGGTATGGGGAAATACAGAATCTTGTTCATGAAAGATGATGATCACTTGCATGACCCTAAGCCTTTCTATATTCAGAATGATGTTGATCCTGATTGTTATTCTCTGTTGGATGCATATGATATAATCAACAATATCCTGATTGTTATTCTCTGTTGGATGCATATGATATAATCAACAATCATCATGGTCTAGGTAATAATATGACTGTTGTCAAGTTGACTGGTTCTGGGCCGGTAACAATTACCTCTGATTATAATCTCCTAATGGCTTGGAACTTGGTGACAGGGGTTAATGACACACTGCGTTTGTGGGTTAAATTTCAAGAAGTGCTTCCTCTAACTGTGTTGGATGAAGCTGCTAATTCTACTGATACTTTTCAGCCATTATATTGGTTGGATGAAGTCGAGATTCTGGGGTCTGGTTCAGGGGGCATTCAAAAAGAGAGTGTAGGGAATGAAGGGCTTGTTATTGGCACTGTACAAAGGAGTGAGAATGAAGTTCAGAATCAGGGTGATGTTGGAACAGAAAAAGGTAACAATGAAGGAGAGAGGGGAGAAGATCAAATGGGAGAACATTGTTTTGGAGAATGTTGAGATTGGCAGGGTGGAGAGTGAAAAAAGTAGTGATCAACATGGGAGAGGCAGGGGCCAGGTTAGGAAAGTAAGATCTAGGGGTGGAGGTTCAGAAAAAATATATTTAGAAAGTTTATATTTCAAATTATGATATGTATATTAATTATTAATTTTAAATATCTAAATATTTATGAAAATAATTATAAATTAAATACTGTAAAATAACAAAAATAAAGTGTAGAATTATTTTGGTAAAGATATTCTATTTGATTGCCGGAATTTATTTTGCCTTCGCCGAAATTGAAACCAAAAGAATTTTTAATAGCACTATATATAATTGATTCTCATGTTTCGCCTCTGGCTCTGAACCCACCAATCCCAACATTTCTGTTCTCTTCCACATCTCTCATCAATTCCTCAATGCCAGTTGTTACAGAGAACCCACGTTCCTCCGCTAGAGCATCATCACAGAACACTAGCAGAGAGCTGAGAAGAACCAGAAACCCAGTGAACACTTCCGAAGCAGATCCAAACCCAGAAAGCCAATCTTTGTCCCACTCCAAGAACACAATCTCATCCCTCTTAAAATTGTCAACTTTCCCTAGCAATGAACCTTCAAATTCTCAGCTTAAGAAGAAAGGCAACAGCTTTACTCGGTCCACACTGAGGGGACTCGGCTGCGCGGCCGTTGCTTCGCAGCAGGTGTCTGTGCCCGCCGTGATTCGGACCTCGGCGGACTGGGAGCTGAAGAGGGTGAAGAAGAAACAAGGAAAAAGTAAGAAGAAAAGGGGTGAACTAGGAGATGGACATGATGGTTTTGTTGGGAATGAGAGCAGGCATGTGTTGAGCTCTGGAGTTGTTCAGGAGGTTTGGTGCTTGCCGCGAGTAGGCTTCTCCCCTAACGCTATTGGGTCAGTAGATTGTGTTGTGGGCAGGAGAAATGTGTCTGAAAGGGGAAAGCTTGATTGTGAGAAATTCAGCAATACAGAGGTTTGATGTTCTTTTATACATCTTTCTTCTTGGAAGTTCGATTGCATTTGGCTTTCTGTTATTGGGATTCTGAATGTTTCATCTTCAAAATGCCTGCTTTATCATTTCAGGATTAAAAAGGAAAAATGCAGTGTTTTTGTATTTTCAGTTTTAATCTGTTCATAGTTGAGATATAATCAGTGGTTCAGAGCTTCTGGTTATAATATTGATGGCTGTTTGTTCACCTGCTCAGCATGATTGTTTACCAAGACGGACTGTGGATGAGACATTTCCATTCATTGATTCGGAACCATGTCCAGAGATGTTCCAGCAGAGAATGATGTTACAAAACAGTTCGCGTATGAGAGAAATCTCTGAGTCAGGTGACCGATTTACCTGTTGGAGGCTGGATATCGACCACATGACATATGAGGTGTGTTAGTCTTCTTACTCCAACACCAACAGGTTATTGCATTGCAAAGTTAAAGAATACTTACACTTGTGTTTGCTACTGGTGGTTTTACTTTTTGTATAGCAATTACTGGATCTTGAAGATAGAATCGGGTACGTGAGTACTGGATTGAAGGAAACTGAGATTACCAGGTCCCTAAGGAGAATAAAGCAGCCAATGACTTCTCTGACTGTTCACATTGAGAGGAAGTGCACCATTTGTCAGGTAATGTTTCTGTGTCATTCTACTGATCATTAAATTGTTAATTTGCCTCCACAGACAGCCATTGATGTCCGTCCAGCAACTTATATTTGCAGGAGGATTGTGAAGCCAATGATGAGATGGGGAAGCTGTATTGTGGACACGGTTTCCATTTCCAGTGTATTAAACAATGGCTTGTCCAGAAGAATGCTTGCCCTGTCTGCAAGATTTCAGCAATGGCTACATTTGGTTCAGCTTGATACAATTACATCCCAGAGCTACAATATGACATATCAGATTGTTTAAGGAAAAGGGCAGTGAAATTCATTTTTCTTCAAAACAAGAGAGATCAAACATTCATGGCATGTATTAACATACTAGTATATTTTTATTTAGCATCATATTCACTGACTGTTGTTTGAGAGCAGCTGCCAGAGCAAATTACATCAAGTAAGCAGTGGCTCAAGATGCATTTCTTGCATTAGCTAGCCAGAAGTTGTTTGTCCATGGCATGGCATGGTTGCACTCCCCCTATCAGAAGAGAATTTGAACTCAAGTTGAGAATCTGTAGACCAACTTCATCGAAATTGAGCAGCAAAAGAGACCATTCTTGGCTTCCAAGGTAACCAACAGTTGAGTAATCTCCAGGACCAGATGGGAGTTTTCCAACAAGAATGCAGCAGCTCTCCTCTCCTCTCTAGTACCGTACGTAAACATCTTCATGCAGCAAAACAACGTCTAGTGTTATACTATGCTCGCGTATTCTAGAAGAATGCATGTTCTATATGCAATTTACCCAATAGCATATCTTTAGAAAATCACCATATCACGTAGAAGTATATCTTACACACCAAATGACAAACAGTCAATCACAAAGACACAGATATTATTGTCTAACAACATACAACCTTGTTTCTACCGCTGAAACTCTATACCCAAAACGGTTAGCAATGAATCATCATAAGTCATAACGCATAATTTCAGCATCAAGTGGTTCTGTTTTGCAGCTATACTTCATATTGATTGCGCCCAACCAGAGCACACACAAAATCAAAACAAAGAATGATCAGCTCAGAGGACAAAAACAAAATAACAGGAAAACAAATACTATTGATTTAAAACTCATCTTCTCTTATGAATAAGTCGAAAAGAACTACAAACACCCAATAAGCAATACATTTCAAACTGACAACCAACAGATGTTGAAAACATGCTAAGATGGATATCATGACATAATGCATATTTAGTGGAGAAAGCACATATCTGGACCATACCATATGACGCGAATTTGCCAAGTGACTTACATGATCACATGCCAAAAGAGGAAGTCCTTGATTCTCACGATCCATCCACCTTCAATGAACCTTTATTTCGAGCTCTAAAATCTTGGTTTGTGCTTCAACATGTGAAGACCCGAGTCTTCAAGGACTTTTCCAAATTAACCATTCACAATACCAAGAAGGCTAAGGAAATGCTCAACTTGTTGAGTTCAGCCCAAGTGTATTTTCTAAGTTCTACTTCAAATCATGATCAGGCCCACGACTTTAATTATTGGGTTAAGACTCATCCTAATATCTTGGTTCAAGATTAAGAAGCTCGGATCCAGTTGGTCATACCCAAAGCCAAGGAAAGTCATAGTTCACGAAATACTCAATCTGTTGAATTTTCAGCTGGTGCATTAAATGTAGTTCAAGTGTTTCCAAGCTTTCACTCCACATTAATGGCGAACTTCAACAACCCTGAGGACTCAAGAGTCATATGCAATCAACCTGGAACTAATGAAAAATGAGAGGTTATAGATGCTACTATTGATTGGGCAATTCATTAAAGAGATGAGCATTTATTGCCCACTATTTGGCCAATTGCTCAAAATGGTTGGCACCTTCACCTATAAAAGGTTGTTAACACTTCTTGTAACAATGAACAATCGAAAAAATACAATCAAATTTTACTTTGAAATTGATAATGATTTTATTTTCAACCTATCTACCTTTTTCCACTCAATTCTTGTTAAGTTTTATTGACAAGTCTACTAAGACCAATATTGTCTTCTCATTGGAGGAAGGAGGTGTTGGACCCATCTACATTCCTCCACAATTTTAGCAACCAAGACTTTCTTTGTTTTGGACCATTTTTTGTATCAAGAATGAGGAGTCGCCAAAGGCATAACACCATCTGATGGCTGCCAGGCCCAATAATCTAAAAAGGCCTAGGCCTTTTTAGATGATTGGGCCTGTCGGCCATTACCATCTTTGCATAGGGAAGGATCCAGGAGGAGTTGACGGTCATATCAATTCATTTAACAAGCTTCCACATTGCTTTTTAGTTGCATTTCGTATTTGTCAACGTGTTGACATTTCCGCCTCATCAATCATATCTACCACTGTGTTGTCCTTTGTTGGCTAGATACGCTCATTGTGTTCCAAGATACCCTCTCGGTGCACATCGATTGGTATCGGAGTAATTTGACAACCACATCACCATATCTTTCAGAGAACACACTGTTAAGAATATAAATTTTTCTATAAAAAAGAAACCCAACTAAATAACACAGGATAGTTGTGAATGAGTCAACCACCATCTAAATTCTTTAATACTACAATTGAAAGTAAATGAAAATCTAAAATAAAAGTACAAAGTGGTAGAAAACATAACATTTCACAACATACTTCAAAAGATATTTTTCAAATAGGAAAAACTTAATAAAATGAGAAACCAGCCTTTCAATAGGGGGTTCAATCTTAAATTGTGGAGAAACAATTTCTCGGTGATTTTCTCATCTAATTCACGGTGAGAAATCGGACAGGAGTCTGGGACCCCTCAAACGAGAAATCAGATTTTCACATTCGAATTCGGGCCGCCGGCGGAAGGCAGCGAGCCGGAGAGGTGATCACCCCCTACAGGCCATGGTACCTGCCTCTCTGCTTTTCGGGCCGCCGCTGAAAAAGCAAAAAGCAAAGCAACCGGTTGGAGAAAACTGCCGCATACCTGCCTCTCTGTTTTCGATTTGATCTGCCGCCGAAAATGCAGGGGCGAGGAGGCAGAGATGAGAAGAGGGGGCGAGGAGGCAAAACGGGGCGAGGTCGTCTAACTGTGATCGATTTCACAGGGGAGGTCAAAAATCACGGTGACCAGCCGAAAATCACTTTCAACGTGATTCACAGCAGGTTCGAATAAACTTGAGGTGAGAAACTGCAATTCTCACCATGAATTTTTGAGGAATTCACCATCTGTTTTTCATCTCAAAACTCTTAAGTTTGAGATCCCCTAATGATTGAACATGGCTCCACCGTCCTGTTTGGTAACAACGTTAGAGGGTATCGTTAACGTTCAACGTTAGCGTCTAATGTTAGCGTCTTGCTGTTTGCCATCAGCGTTAGTTGTCAATGTTTAAATATTTTAGTGTTTGGTTAATGAATTAATTATCATAAGAAAGAGCCGTTTAGTGACAAAAGTACTAAAAAGACCCTCAATCATGTATTTTTAAAGTTAAAAATTAAAATATGGGTTAACGGATAGCCAACTCCCATACCTGCTTACTCCAACTATTGGGTGAAGTTTCCTCATACCATACCAGAGAAAGGAAACCACTTTAAGGGACTTCCAAAACAACTGGGGGGGATCAATTCAGGTCTTGACCACTTGGCTTGAGTTATCGACGAAGATCCTAGTCCTAAATAGCCTGTATAAAACCGGCATCTCATTGCCTGCTTAACTCTACCATTAACAGAAAAAACCACACTCTCCCTCGTACCATCACCATTCCATCCGAGGTACATTAGCAAACCCCTCCTCTGTCGGTCGGAAACGGACATTCGGGCCAGAATCCGACTCTGGGTAGAAATACTGCCACACCACACCTCGGGCACCCCACCCAGCAGCCCCCTGTTACGGCGGGGCCTCGCGAAGAAAGGCCTGGGCATAGGAATACTTGTTCGTAGCCCGTGAAGGTGCGCCCTCGGTCAAACAAGCCAGAGCTGTGTGAGCTGAAACCGCCCACAAAGCGTTCAGCACCAAGGCCAAAAACAGACCACCCTTCAACGAGACGACTACTTCAAACGCCATCTTGGGTGCCGAATCGAAAAAGTGTCGGTGATGAAGCCGGTGGTAGAAGTCGAACACCGCATCACTAACGAAGCCCGAATTGGCGATGGGTAATGACCCTGGAGGGAGCCGATCTTGGGCGCACACCAATCCTTCCCAGTTGGCGATGGGTAAAGACCCTAGTTCCAGTGCCGGAAAGAGCGAGGAAGAGAACCAAGGCCAACCGGCGGTGTTAATTTGGAGAAAGCAACAGAAAGTGGAACTTGAGGCAACGCTTCCTATAGGCTTAGGGTTCCGCATCGTTTAACGAAGAGTGACTTATGTTTAACATATTACTAATAAAAAATAATGGAAAAAATTAAAACTTATGAGTACATATATTTAGAAATTTAAGACTTGAAATTAATTATGATATGCATATATAATAATGATACTCTCTTCATCCAAAATTTTTTGTAACGTTTGTTTTTCAGTATTTGATATATAATTTTATTTTTATGTCACTTTGAACTATATATAATTTTAAAAAGTTATATATTGAGTTGAAAATTTTATATTTCTATTTTATAAATATATTTTTTTTACCAAATAATAATATAGATAATATAAAGTTAAATCAATTACAGAACTTATGGAACTGAGGGAGTATATATTAGTACATTGTAATGGAGGGTGTAATTTTTTGTATTCGGCAGGTTAGAGTTAGATATCTGGTCGAGGTTGTTGCAATGCAACCGCGCGCATCTTGATTAAACCAACGACGATGGATTTTTTGCTTTTCCAAACTAAAGTACTACAAAAAATATTAAACTGTGAGTTTAATTTCTAAAATTATGGAATATTATAGTGAGATAGTAGTTACTTTAAATATGTGTTATTTATCAAATAATTTCATCAAATCAATTTTCAAATGCAAGTAATCCAACAAATTTATGCAAAGCACACACCCTAATAGGAGTACTATATTCTCATTGATGCTCTCGTTTTACTTTTATTTGTTGCTGCGCCTGCGTTAGAAGATCATCAGTCCCTCTCTGACCTGTCCATAGATTTGCTAAACAGACTGACTGTTTGCCAGATGATCGAATCTTCAGATACTTACCCTTACAACAAAAATATATTGGTAATACTGATTGTTGACCAGACACATGTGGTACAATGTATTTTCACTACTCCCTTACTCCCTCCCTCCTCTACTCCCTTACCCCCTCCCTCCTTATAAAATGTGTACATTTCTTTTTACCATTTTATATAGTATTTAATTTATTTTTATCCATATCAGAATTTAAAGTATACATTTTCTAAATACAGTTTTTATAAAAATTTTAATTTATTTTTATCCATATCATATCCGGAAGGAGAAGAAGCCAACACTGTGGATGGTGAGTTTGGGTTTTCATCTGGGGGGGTTATGGGGCTTGGCATTGATTCGATTGAATAGTGTCAGGGCTCTAATTTGGTTCGTCATCATCGCTTTGGCACCGATTGCGATATGATTCCCATCAATTTCGGCTGAAGAAAGTGAATTAAAGGAGTTCGTCTTGACTTTGAATCACACCAACTTCTCCGGCACTGTCTGTCACCCCACCGCCCCCGGAAGTTGGCGGAAGCGTCGTTGTTGCGGAAGTCGAAAGTATCAGCGGCGGGTGAATACGGATTTTCTCTTTAAAGGGTTGTGGACTCGAAACTCGTTTCCTTCAAAAAAATTTAATCATCATCAATATTTAATTGATTATTAATTATAACGATTTGATCATCACTTACCGTCAATTAATCATTAATAATACTCAATTGATCATCAAAAGTAATTGTTATCCAAAGCAATAAAAGAAATGGACCAAAATAAAATAGATCTAATGACCATAGGAAAACATAGAACAACTAGCTAACTTATCTTCCGTAGTTCAAGGGAAGAGAGGCTTTCTCCCCCTCTCGTTGGCGGAGGTAGAATTAAAGCATCTCCAACATTTTTTCAATTTTATTGTTATTCTCACTTTTGTAGAATTTCGGGTCTTTTTTTTATTCAACAGATTTTTCATCTCATTCCCCCCAAAATAAGGAAAGATGAGAGAAAATAAGATGCCATCCCAAATCTACAACATTCTCCAAACTTTTCCTCATCCCATTTTGTCCAACCATGTGGCATAAATCCTCATTTTTCTCCATTCTTTAATTATACATTATTTATTGTCAAATATTTCTTTTTTTAGTGCCCAATTTTCATACGATTTAACACACACAGATATATATATATATATATATATATATATATATATATATATATATATTAATTTGTACTATCTTAAACATTTTAGGAATTAAACTATTTTTGTGAAAGATCTCAAGAATTAAACTTAAAAATAACAATTTAGTAGAAAGTAAACGTATTAACATTTGTAGTCTTTTTTTCGAAATAAACAAATTAATGTCGCGCGATAGGTATGTAATTCTCTAAATTCTTCAATAAAGATATACAAATTAACTTATTCCAAGATTTCAAATAAAAAATATTTTATTACATATTTATTAGTGAAATATGTTATTTTTTTATTGTAATAAATGCATGATTCTTAAAAATAGGGAAGCTGTTGTAGTTGGAGCAAAATAATTTGGAGAATGTGAGTTTTGTTTCCCCATTTTGGAGAATTTTTTTGGAGAATCTTTTGGCAGTAATGTTAATCATCACCTATGTGATATTTTCACCCACTCGTCCAAATGACCCAACTACAAGGTAATCCCGAAACCCAAACCCAACTAACCAGACAATTACATATATATCCCTCATTCTTCAAATACTCCAACTGAGTGAATTCACCTAAAAGACAAATAACATTCGTGATCTGTTGGAGTTTTGGAGATGCTCTTAGAGGTGGATGGTTGCAAGTCAGCAACAAGCAAGGCATTGCACTGTATTCCCTCCTATTTGCGTTTTGTTTTTATTAAAATTATATTCATTGAAAAAAAATTATTTTAAAAGTGAATTATATATATACACACATATAATTGAAAATAGTGTAATACTCCCCCCTCCGTCCACAAAAGATTCAACCATTTATTTTGACAGTTTCATAGTATTTAATCTATGATTGTTTTCACAAATATTTAGACACTGAAAATTAAATATTTCATATGTGTATCATAATTTGATATCTAAATTTGATAAATATATATATTTTTAAATTTTTTTAAAACTATTTATCTTTATTAAAATTTGAGTCAAATATTGAACATTGAAACACTAGCTCAAATGGTTGAATCTTTTACGATGGACGGATGGAGTACTATTAGAAGAGTTGGGCTTGGGCCTCGCTCTATGACTTGCTATCTTCTACAAATCCTCAAATAGAATAGCATGCTTCCATTGGAAAATATTTCCATCAATAATTAGTAGGAATAATAAATACTCAGTCCATTCTCAAATAATTATATAATTTGACTGTATTATTTCAAAATTTAATATTTGATTCAAATTTTAATAAAGATAATAAAATTTAAAAATTCAGAAAAAATATATTTAGAAAGTTTATACTTTAAATTATGATATGCATAAAAACTATTAATTTTAAATGTCTAATATTTATGAAAATAAAATTATAGATTAAATACTGTAAAACAGTAAAAAAGAGTGTAGAATTATTTGTGAATATAGAGAGAGAATATAATAAGCTGATTCCTCTGCGGAACAGTAGCTTGCAACAAATAAAACAATGTTTGCACAGCAAACCGATTTGTTTATCAAACGAAAACAAAACCATTAAAATTTTACTACATATAGTAGCCCTACATTTCGTAAGAAAGGAAATTAATGTAGTCGCGGTTTGCAAACTACTATCGTAACACTACAAAAAAATCAACATCAATGGATGCATACATCCAATAAAATCTTCAAAGGCTCTGCTTAAAAGCTTTCATGATGGAACCCAACATGGCCTACAAGGAATATATATATATATATATATATATATATATATATATATATATATATATATATATATATATATATATATTTATTTATATTTATATATATATATATATATATATATTTATTTATATTTATATATATAAAGATTAATAATTAAAATGGAAGGTTAAGAAGTGATCACATCCACTCATTCAAGAATTGGCAGTGGTCTTACATAAAAAAAAAACAAAAACAAAAGAAAAAGAAAAAAGGAATAGGCAGTGGTCCATCATTTCCCAAAGATTTTATGGCAAAAAAACAAATTTATACGTGAATGAAAGAGGTTTAATATAAGACGGAGTGAGATGAACTCTTTAATGATACTGGTTTCCAATAATAATACTCCGTAATACAGAGAAAATAATGGATGACAGAAAAAAATAATAATAAAAGAACTAAAAGCACCCAAAGCTTATTGATTCTACAGGTTTGACAGATATTTTTGAGTCCGTTTATTTATCATATATCTAAAAAAATGCATACATAAATACACTATTAATTAACAAACTCAACTAACTAACCTAATAAACTAAAACACCATTCGTAGACATTTATTAAGAGGGTGAACTTGACATTTCTATGGTGTGGAATAACACATAATTGGTAAATAGACACACATGATATATTTTTTTGACACTACGTAAAGAG
Source organism: Stellera chamaejasme (assembly GCA_024586325.1). Classification (NCBI taxonomy): domain Eukaryota; kingdom Viridiplantae; phylum Streptophyta; class Magnoliopsida; order Malvales; family Thymelaeaceae; genus Stellera; species Stellera chamaejasme. The sequence goes on along the minus strand of CM044982.1, from coordinate 419,865 downwards.
ACCTAAATTTACTGCGGCCATTACTGCGGTGAAAGCTTCGGTAAACGTCAAGTCGCAGTAAACGAGCCAATTGACGTCGTTGTAAGTGTTACCGCGGCCTTTTTTAGGGTTTGTCTCCTCTTTTTAATCCGCTTCCTCTCCATTTTTTCTCATCTTCTTCATTCTTCCATCTTCATCTTCTTTCACTTCAACTTCTCTTCTTCTTCTTCTTCTTCTTCTTCTTCTTCTTCTTCTTCCTTTCTTTCTCCTTTAGTCTTATCTGTCTTCTTCTTCTTCTTCTTCTTCTTCACCGCTGCTCCACCGCCATTGCCCCACCGACGTCGTCGCGACTTGCTCATCATTCATCCGATTTCTGAGTTTTTTGGAATTGTGGATGAATCCATATAAATAAATTCATCCACTTTTTTTTAAAAAAAAATCGTCTACTGCGGCCATGCCTGCGATAAGGAGCAAAACTACGGCCAATTTTACCCCGACGTCTACCGCGATCCGTCCCACAGTGCTTAGTGCGGCTCTACTATGTGGCAGGCCGTAATAGAGCCTGTTTCCTCGACGTAGTGTGATACGTAGATGAGAGCATATGGGATAGTGAGAGTACGTATCTACAATAATGTTAGATATCAAACTCCTAAGTCAATATAACAAGCAAAAATAGGAAAAGTAGACAAATTTCTGATCCAATAACACTAGCTACCACACTAGCCATAATAGCTTAAGCTTTAGCTATTTGGCTCTAAAAATCTAGGAGTGTGGAGAGAGATTTTATTGCTAGCTATATGATAAATATGGTTGATTTCAAATCAATAATAAGTGTCACTAGCTATAATAGCTACCATTGCTGCAATAAAAATGTTGAACCCACTAATCAATATAGTTTTTTTGTCATTTTGGTTACAATTTAATTTAGAATTAGTTAATATTATTGTAGATGCTCTGAAGATTTGATATTTTTTCCACAGGTTAGACTGCCACTTATTTCTCTCGTGTGGTGAAAAGCACCCTAACTATTTTGATTAATTATTATGTAATTAAAAAAGTTACTGTATGAATAACTTGTAGGCCAAAATGCACATTAGTACTCCGAACTATAGTAACTCGGGAACTTCAGGGACTGAACTATTTTTTGGGTAGAATGGTACCCTGAACTATTGTAATCGGGTAGATAAGGACCTGACTCGGCATGTGCATGCACGTGAGCTCATTTACGTCCCATTTTTTAAACGACCAGCCTCACCAGTGTCCCAATTATTCGTTTTCAAAGTTTGAGAGAAACACCCAAAATTTTAAAAACTCAAAAGTGATATCGAGGCTCTTCCAAATTAGGGTTCGTATATATTAAAGTTGGTTGGTTAAAGTTAAATATTGGTTGGTAATAATAATTTTTAAAAAATTTGGGCGACTCCCCCAAACTTTCAAAATGAACAATTAGGCCACTGGTGAGGCGGGCCGTTTAAAAACTAGGACAGAAGTTAGCTCACGTGCATTCACATGCTGAGTCGGGCCCTTATCTACCCGGTTCTAATAATTCATGGTACCATTCTGCCCAAAAACTGAGTCAGTATAGTTCCTAAGTCATGGTACCATTTACCAATTTATGGGAAAGCTTCCATAATTTAATATCTTGTTTTTCACTTTCGACTTCTTTTGCATTGTTACCATACATTTGCTCATTCTAGTTTCATCATCTTTAGATGAAAATATGTTTGTTGAAGCAAAAGCGATTCTAAGTTGAATCTTTTCTACATATTAATACTTTTAGGAAATAAAATAATAGTGCAAACTTTATCGATAATCCTTAAACTTAAAAAAAGTGTTTATAATTGGGCTATTGTTTTACCTTTTGCTCTATTGGAATTCATATCCTTATAAACAAATTAATTGTTGGTTATTCGGTTAGTTTTTCATTAATTCCAACCTCATTAAATGAAGATTAATTTTCACAATTCTAAATTTTCGTATCTTATTATGACTTCTAATTTTGTTGTATCCCATCTTAGTAACTTCATCATCCATTTTTTACTATTATTTTTGAATTAGTGGTTACATCTACACTAATAAACGCAATTTAACGACTAAAGATGAATTATTCCTAAAATAAGTTGTTCACACACTCTCTTCTTCTCAAGTCAGCGCAGTCTTCTCTGGATTTTTAGAGGTGGAGCATTGACGACTGGAGAGAGACTGTGGTGAGTTAGACGGCCTGGCTAGAAATGACCAACATAACCTTTTTTTGTCTTTGACTTCCGCACCAAAGTCGAGTATTCCAATGAATTACTTGCAACTACAGGGAATAGAAGTAGCTCAAGGAATCCAAGACAATGAAAATCTGAGCAACCAAAACAGAAAACATGAGAGAAAGAATGGAAAGCAAAAAAAAAAATAAAAAAACACAAAAGAAAGCTACAAAGAATGTCCAAAGTCTGCAGCAAGATTTAAATATAAAAATGAAAAAAATGAAATATTAGGAAAAATGAAGAGACGGGAGTAGGAAGGGAGTAGAAAAAATGTGAGAGATACTCATTGTTGCAAAAGAGCACTTTCTCGTCCATTTTTTTGTTACAACACTCTCTTTTTCTTTTTCGGACGTCTCTAAATATTTGTAATTTTACATTGTTTAGTAAACTCTTTCAAGTAAAAGTACCATATTTTCCTTTCATGTATCTTTATTTTGCTTATTTATTATCTAATTCAATACCACTAACTCCATTCATTTCATACTTAACATTTATTTCCCTGTCCACAAATACACAATTTATTTTTGCTATTATACAATATTTAATTAATCTATTTTTTTAATGTTCAGACATTTAAAGTTAATAATTTATATGCATATCATAATTTGAAGTATAAACTTTCTAAATATATTTTTTCAATTTTTTTTTAAAACTTTGTATCTAGAGTATATTTTTTTTATTATATGATTTTGACACCACCAATTCCACATACTTAACTTTTTATCTTTTATTTTAGGGGTTTTATCAATTTTTCACTTTTTCTAATTACTTTAATCTTAGTGTTAAATCTAAATATTGCAAAAATAAAGGAACCGAAAAAGTAAGACGATCACGTGTAAATGTAGTGAGAATGAGAAGAGATAGGGAAAGAAAAATAATAATAATAATAATAATAATAATAATAATAATAATAATAATAAAAGAAATGCAATGGAGCTCCACCTGGCACACACCCACTGTAAATGCACATGACAGATGGGTGAGGAGCAAGTACTAAACGCTTATTAGTTTCAAACTTAGAAATTAGGGAATGAGTTTTTCACATAATAATTAAGGGTTTGAGAGGTGAGTGAGAAAAATGAGTAATGCGGGCCCAAGTTTGAGGAGTCCGTGAAATTAAAGGGGGCTGAGGTGTGAATTTGGCGCATGACTTGTTTAGATACTTGATTGATCAGCATAAAATGGTGATCAACATGATGAGTTTGTTTAAATCGACATCACTATCTTGTTAGATTGACATACATACTTAATTGATAAGCATTTGATGGTGATCAGCATGATGAGTTGTTTAGATTGAGATCATTATCTAGTTAGATCGACATCACTACCTTGTTAGTTCGACATACATATTTGATTGATCAACATAAAATGGTGATCAACATGATGAGTTGTTTAGATTGACATCACTACCTTGTTAGATCGACATACATACTTGATTGATCAGCATAAAATGGTGATCAGCATGATGAGTTGTTTAAATCGACATCACTATCTTGTTAGATCGGCATGACTACCTTGTTAGATCGACATACATACTTGATTGATCAACATAAAATGGTGATCAATATGATTAGTTGTTTAGATCAACATCACTATCTTGTTAGATCGACATGACTACCTAGTTAGATCGACATCACTACCTAGTTAGATCAACATAAAATGGAAGTGTGTCAATTATATTGTGCACTTATTTGTGCGCACATCTGTGTGCCGCACACAACTTTGTACGAAACTATGTGCGGACTGTCGTGTGCAGCGCATAACTTCAGGTGAATAACGAGGGGCTACTCACGTGAACAACTAAATTCACTTTGGTCTTATTCGCTTGAGGTCCGCGTAAAAAACGATGAATCACGAGCTCTAATTCACGTGAAAAAAGAGGAGCAAATAACTCAATTTTTCACCTTCAAAAGCTTAAGTTTAAAACCCCATAATGTTCTCTATATATCATTTTGTTAGTTAGTGTAGAAAAGAGGATAAGTTCGAGTCCTTAAGTTGTAATTAATCCAGTATCAACCTAGTCTGTATTCTATATATATATATATATATATATATATATATATATATATATATATATTGTAAATACTCCAGCCAACTAAAGTGAGTACAAGTGAAATATACCAAAAAAGTTCCCACAATTTTTCTCTTAATTTCTTCATGGTATCAGAGCGGGTTCTGTGATCCAACTATGGAGTCTACATCAGAGATAACATCTGCTATACACTACCAAATCAAAAAATTATACTCGTACCATCTGAAGATTCCATTTTCAATGCCGGAATCACCCGAAAAATCCTCCAAACCAATGAAAATTAGTCCACTACCACAAAAGTAGACGTCATGATTGCCTAACGAATGAATCATAAAAGTAATACTATTTGACATTGTACTCACTGTCGAGCATCAGGTCATACCTAAAATCATTGCTATGAATTAATTGAGAATCCTGAGTGATGGGATCCTGCCAAGGCATCCAAGAAGAAGAACAGGATCTGGTCGGTGTCTGCATCTGTAACAGAGAAGGCCCCTCTTGAGGTGACTGAATCTACTTTACATTTCTCCTCACCATCAGGTATGGCTTCTATTGAACCTACCACTAGGGAATCATACTCTTGGATACGGGAGCAAAGCAAAGGATCATATGTCCTTTGATACAAAATTTGTAATTAATTTCAAACCTTCTGAAAAAACCCAAGTTTCTACAATGAATGGTACTGAAGCAGATATACATGGTGAGGGTCATATACTCTTGACAATTTTAACCTTGATTCTGTTTTAGTAGTTCATTCATTCAAATTTAATCTTATTTCGGTGTCTCAGCTAACATCATCTCTAAATTGTATTGTGATTTTCTGGCATGACCATTGTGTTTTTAAAGATATCAAGACAAGAAGATTAGTTGTGGTACTACGAAGGGAAAGCTATATTATCTTGATTTTGATCCAACAAACTTGAATACAGTTTCTCAAGCAGACTTTACTCCATAGTCAGTAGCGTATAATAAAATTTGGTTATGGCATAAACGTCTGGGGCATGTTTCCTTTGGCTATTTACAACATTTATTTCCCACATCGTTTGCAAGATTGTCTCCTTCATCCTTTAAATGTGAAACATGTGCATTAGCTAAAAGCCATGGAACATCGTTCCCTGCAAGTCTAAATAGAAGTTATGCAATCATGCTCATACATTCGGATGTTTGGGGACCAGCAAAGGTCTCAACATTGAGTGGTTATCGTTGGGTTGTGTCATTTATTGATGATTTTAGTCGCATGACATGGGTTTGCCTTATGAAGAAAAGGGAAGTGAGTTCTTTATTTAAAAAATTTCATCTAATGGTCACAAGGCAATATAAAACATCTATTCAAATGTTGCATACTGATAATGGTGGAGAGTTTGTGAATCTAGATTTAAAGAAGTTTTTGGAACTTAATGGAATTATACACCAAACTACTTGTCCATACTCTCATCGGCAAAATGGAGTAGCGGAGAGAAAAAATAGGCATCTCCTTGAAATGGTAAGGGCTTCTTTAATTGAGGCAAATATGCCTCTCCATTATTGGGGAGAGTCATTGAGTGATACTATGTAATCAATCGTATTTCATCTAGAGTTTTGAATTTTCAAACTCCTTTACAGGTATTAGAACAAACTCTAGATAAGGTACTTGTCCCTAATCTTTCACCAAAAATATTTGGTTTCATTGCATTTGTTCACTTACCCACTCATACACGACATATATTGCTCCCTTGTGCACTTCGTTGTGTCTTTATAGGTTATGGTCTCCACCAGAAGGGGTATAGGTATTTCCATCCTCCCACTCGAGAAGTTTATGTTACTATGGATGTCAACTTTCATGAGTAGAGTATGTATTACTCTAACATCCTGATTGCAAGTCAGGGGGAAAGAGTTGATGACTTTCAAATGTTAAGTCCACATGTAGATGAACCATCCATTAAAGTCAAACATCCCTTGAATCTTCCCATAGCTCCAGATCATCAATATGAACATGAACATAAATCTGACGATGAACATGAAAATGAACTTACATATGAATGTGACTTGCATTACATAGAAAATGAACTTAACTTGCAGAGTGCTACTACTGAAGAAACCAACATTGAGAAACATGTATTTGAGTTTTAGAAAAGTGACCAAGATGATAGTGCCTACCAGACTCGGTTGCAACCGTCACCTCCTTTGACTGATACTCCTCATTCACCAAATCAAGCCAACCTTTAGGTAAACCCAGAACCCTCTATCCGTATTCTTCCTTCTCAAACCAATAGAGGTGTGCCTCCTGTCACCTATGAACATGTTCTAAAATCTGGCCCCAAGTACCCTATCAATAACTGTCTCTTATCACAGGTTGTAAAAGGCATGTTTATCTTTTCTCAATCAATTATCTACTGTATGTATTCATAATAGTGTGCAGGAAGCAATGGAAGATTTTAGGTAGAAGGAGGCCATGAACGAGGAGATGAGGTCATTTAAGGAGAATGCCAGTTAGGACGTTGTTGATTTACCGAAAGGGAAGAAAACTTTTGGTTGTCGATGGATTTATACTGTCAAATATAAAGCTGATGGAAGCATTGAAAGATTCAAAGCTCGCTTGGTTTCCAAATGATATAGTCATACCTATGGGATTGATTATGAGGAAACGTTTGCACCTGTGGCAAAAATGAATACAGTTCGAGTCCTTATCTCACTTGCTGCAAACTTTGATTGCCCTCTCCAACAATTTGATGTGAATAACGCTTTTTTGCATGGAGACCTTCAAGAAGAAGTATACACGGAACTTCCTCCAGGATGTTAGCTACTACAACAAGGAAGTAAGAAAGTGTGCAAGCTCCGGAAATCATTATATGGATTGAAACAGTCACCAAGGGTGTGGTTTGGCCGATTCTTAAAAGTCAATGAAGCCATTCGGATACCAACAAAGTAACTCTGATCATACACTTTTCATCAAACATAATGGTGAGAAGATAACTGCCCTTATCATATATGTGGATGATATGATAGTAACAGGAAACGATGATGAAGAAAGAAAGGCATTGTAACCTTATTTATCCAAGGAGTTTGAAATGAAGGACATTGGTGCATTAAAATACTTTCTCGGAATTGAAGTCGTGAGATCCAAACGAGGTATTTTCTTATCCCAAAGGACATATACTTTGGATTTACAAAGTGAAGTGGGTATATTAGCTTGCAAGTCATGTGACACACCTGCAGCTGAAAAGATCAAGCTTGGAATATTTCCGGATGATGTCCACATGGACAAAGGGAGATATCAACGTCTAGTGGGAAAGTTGATATATCTCTCTCACACCAGACCTGACTTGGCATATCCCTTGAGTGTGGTAAGCCATTTTATGCATGCACCTAGCGAAGAGCACATGAAAGCAGTGTTGCGTATCTTGAGGTACTTAAAGTCTTCTCCAGGGAAAGGTATCATGTTCACAAAAGGGAAATCAATAACTATTGAATGATACAGTGATGCAGATTGGGCAGGTTCCGTGGATGATAAAAGATCAGCATCAGGATATCTAATGTTTGTTGGAGGTAACCTCGTCACATGGTGTAGCAAGAAGCAAAAGGTTGTGGCATTGTCAAGCGCTGAAGCCGAGTATCGTGGAGTAGTTAAAGGAGTGTGTGAGCTCCTTTGGATAAAAAAATTACTGCAAAAACTCCAGGTAAATGTTGAGACTCCCATGATACTCTATTGTGATAACAAAGCCGCATGTGATATAGCTCACAACCTAGTACAACATGATCGTACAAAGCATGTCAAAGTTGATAAGAATTTTATTAAGGAAAAACTTGATGCTGGACTCTTGAAGATACCACGCATACCATCTGCCGATCAACTAGCTGATATGCTAACTAAGGCTGTTTCAAGTCAAACTTTACAGAATGCAGTGGACCAGTTGGGCATGAGTGATCCCTTTACCCTAACTGAGGGGGAGTGTAGAAAAGAGGATAAGTTTGAGTCTTTGAGTTGTAATTAATTTAGTACCAACCTAGTGTATCCTATATATATTATAAATACTGCAGCCAACTAAAGTGAATACAAATGAAATATACTAGAAAAAATCTCATAATTCTTCTCTTAATTTCTTGAGTTAGGGAGTAATTCTTAGGGTAAAGTGCATCCATGGTCCTGTAACTTTAATTATTGTACCACTAAGGTCCTGTTTTAATTTTTTGTACTAATAAAGTCATGCTTTCAAGTTTTTTCTTCATCCATGGTCTTTTTTACGATTATTTTACTATTTTACCCTTTCATAGAAATGGTACAATAACGAACATAAACTGAATTTTTCTTATTATACCATTTACACCTTCAAATTTTAAAATTCTACAAACAAACCCTCTAATCTACCTTAAACTTTTGAACTCACTTATCTCAACCACCATCCGACCCACCACCGCTGGAAAGCCACGGGCCACCGCCGGAAAACCTTCGGCGCACGATTCGCCGCGCTAGGCTTGCGATTTGCGGCCTTGGGCTCGCGTTTTGCCGCCCTGGGCTCGCGATCCGCGACCTTGGGCGCGCGTTTTGCAGCCCTGCGCTCGTGATTCGCCGCTCTTGGCCGGCGATTCTGGCGAAGGCTGTCGGTGGTCTGGCGAGATTTCCGTTGGTGGTGGATAGAAGGGTGGTGAGATAAAATGGAGAGAAAATTTTTAGAGTAGAATTGTAAGTATTTGTAAAAGTTATGGTAGAATTTTAGGGTTTATAAAAATTGAGGCTAAAATTGAAAGTTTCGTTAAACGTTAGGGTGATTTTTATATTTTACAATTGTTTAAAATGACAATATTTTAAAAGTTGAGGGCAAAAATGTCAAATAGGACCATGGATGAAGAAAAAACTTAAAAACGGGATTTATTAGTACAAAAAATTAAAACAAGACCCTAATGGTATAATAATTAAAGTTACAGGACCATGAGTGCATTTACCTGTAATTCTTATATTTACTTTTTATTTTTACCTTGGACAACGAATTCTGAATTAAGGCTGTACTCCTGCTCCTACTCCTACTCCTACTACTTTTTTGCAGTCAAATATAGAAAACAAATAGTAAAACAAGAAAATTCAAAACAAAAAACAAAAGTCAACGACTTTGTTCGTCAACTAAATTTTTTTTTTAAAATAATGATTGTTCCTCAACTCAAGCCAACAGAGGAAGCTACACGGAACCGGACATAACTTAATAATTGTTTTATCCAGTTGCAATTATTAATTATTACTATTACTGTTATTATTCATAGTCAAGCTTCTACGTTTCATTCGTTCTGTTAGTAGTGTATAAGATAGGTAATACAGTAGTATAAACACAATCTATTTTGACATTAAAAAAACACAATTTTGTTTTCATAAAGAAGTAATCCATATAAGCTTTTGGGTTTGTCCGTTTACGAAAAAGATTAAATCAACCCATCACTTCTCTTGTGTTCTTTTGTTAAAATTTTTAGAGAAAAATAAGTTTTTGATGACTGATTTGAAATAATTAAGAAGAAAAGGTTGAGTGAAAAAAATATGTTTTGATAGTTTTTTATAGATTTTTTTAACACACCATTTCCCGTGTAACTATGTTTTGATAGTTTTTTATAGATTTTTTTTTATAGATTTGATATGTTTTGATGACTGATTTGAAATAATTAAGAAGAAAAATATGTTTTCCTTCCCACCATTTTTTAGTTTTAGTGTCAAAAGAAATGCACCATGGGAGTAATAACTATCAACTCTATTCCAATTCCGTTCCTTCAATTTTTCATGACTATTAAGTATTATCAGTAAAATAGACTCACAACAGGTCATTTCTATACAATTGTTAGACAATTTTATTTTGAAATCTTATTTTCAAGGACACTTTTAAGGGCTCGTTTAGTTTTGATTTTTTTTCAATCATTTTTTCCCTTAAAGTCCCACACTTAGCAAGCTTATCTTTATTTTGATTTTTGAATTAAACGCAAGCTTATCTTAAATCCACAACTCACACAGCTCTCATATTTTTCACGGGCGCATATATGTTTTTGATTCTGCGCCTTCGAAGGAGCGTGGCACGTGGCGACAGTTGTTGATAGAATTTTTTAAGTCCATTTAGCACTTATACAAAGAGCAAGCACCTCTTCAGGAAATCATATCATTCATTTCGTGAAGCAAAGACAACAATCAATCATTCCTATTCCTAGGCAAAGAAAACAGAGCTCTCATTTGGGTCTCTGCAAATAGATACTAGAAGAAAAAAAGAAAAACAGAGCTCCGCCGTCGTTTTACAGAGCTCTCCCTCTCCCTCTCCCTCTTGACAAAAATGGCGGCGCTGCTGCTTAAGTTTAAGTTCCACTCATCGACCCGAATTCAACAACCCTCTCCTTGCCTCCTTAACCCGATACCCAAACGCCAAACTTCCCTCCGGATTCCCCCGTTTCCGGTGGCGTCATTGCAGCCAGAGAGGAGAAGGAAAGGCGGCGGCGGCGTTGAGAAGAAGCCAGCGATCTGCACGGCGGACGAGCTACACTATGTGGAGGTTCCAAACTCGGATTGGAGGGTGGCTCTGTGGCGGTACCTTCCATCTCCTGCCGCACCCAAGAGGAACCATCCTCTGTTATTGTTGTCCGGAATCGGGATCAATGCAATTGGCCTTGACCTGTCTCCGGAGGTTAGGTTCGCGCGGTTTCGTTAATTTTCTTCCTCTACTCTGTTCTGTTCGTGGTAATGATCAAAATCCTCCTATCCTCCTTTGATCAGTTGTTTTTGTGTTTTTATCTGGGCATGGCTGGCTGTTACAACAGAACTCGTTGGCTCGTTACATGGCGGGTGAAGGTTACGATACATGGACCCTTGAACTACGAGGTGTTGGTTTAAGCAGCTGCACACTACTCAAAAGTAACAGCAGCAGCAGCACCACTGATTCTGAATTACTCAAAGAGATGATGATGATGATGGGGTTTGGAATCGGATTTATTCCGCCGCTGATCTCTTCTCTTAACTTCATCAACGACGGTTTTGGTTACCCTCTTCCACAAGGTACCTAGCTAGCTACCTCCTCAATAGTATAATGAATGAAGAATTAATTAATTAATTAATTAATCAATGTTGTTTTTTTTATATGACAGACAGACATATACTATGCTAACCAATTCCACTCCTGTCCAGATCGTTTATTTCATATCTTTGGCATTTCTGTTTTCAATTCTCCCTCCCCAAAACTACTTACAAAATACTAGCATCTTCTTTTTCCATTCTTAACTTTCACTGCATTATAGGAGTATATATATATATATATATATATATATATATATATATATATATATATATATATATATATATATATATATATATACATGTCATTTTCCCAACTTTAACTTATCTACGTACATCATTCTTTGGTTATATATATATATATATATATATATATATATATATATATATACACTCCACTCACTTTACTAGCTAGCTACTCCATTGTTAATAAATGAATAGGTAGGTACTAGTATATTCCATCCTTATAGCTAGAAACCGATGTAGAGTGGTTGTTATGGTCAATGATAATGATCAACTAAACTCGCCTTAATTGTTTTAATCATCTTAATTCGCTCGCATGTGCTGTGATAAAAGACATTAACTCTTTCTTGTATTGCCAGTCAAATTTAAATTATGGAGTAGTAATTAGAGATTTGGCCGGGTAGGAATATTAATGTTAATTTTAGGTGTAAATTAATTGAAGGATCATAATTAATTATCTCCGGCTCTCTGTGTTTTGTTTTCAGGCATAGTGAAGAAACAATTAGATGAGTTGTTGAAGTATAGTTGGGATTTTCAGAACCACCTGGAAGAGGACTTACCAGCTGCAGTGAGTACACAAACAACGAAACATTAATACTCTCTACTAGATACACATTAATTATAAGTGCAGTAGTAGCTAGTATAGTATACAATACATCTCTACTAATTCTAGTTAGTATTAGTAATTTAATGAAATTTGTTAATGGAGTAACTAATTACTAATTATTATTATTAGATGGAGTACATAAGGAGGCAAAGCAAAGCAAAGGATGGAAAGCTGGCCGCTATTGGCCATTCGATGGGTGGCATTTTGCTGTATGCAACAGTAGCAGGGTACTGCTCTCAAGGGAGAGACCCTGGGCTGGCATCCCTTACTACGTTGGGATCATCACTTCAATATTCCTCTTCCAGGACACCACTTAAGATGCTTCTTCCTCTTGTAAGTTTAATTAATTAATTAATAGTACTCCTAACCTAATAATGTAGTAATTACTTACTTGTAAGCCAGGGCATGATGATCATGCATGACTAAATACTCTATTTTTCTTCTGTAATTAATTAATTAAATTATATTGGTTGGTGCTTGCAGGTTGCTGGTGCTCGGGGGTTGGATATCCCTGCAATCACGTCTGAGACACTCACCAATCTTACCCGTCCTTTAGGAACTAATCAATATTTCTCCCAAGCTTTGATATGGTTCATTACTCAAATTTCTGCACAACATACATCCACCCAGTCTGACCTGTGTGAAAAGATGTTAAACATGCTATGTAAGTTGATCTGTATATTACATTACACACACTCCTTTATACTACGTACTACTATATGGAGTATATATATATATATATATATCACATGACATGCATGCATGCATATGAATGTTAATTAATTTGTAGGTCTATTACCTTCTAAGCTTTATTTGCAACTGGCTACAACAATGGAAGACCATGGTCTGTGCAATAGAGACAGAACTCTTTTCTATAAAGATCATCTGCACAAAACCAAAGTTCCCATCTTAGCTGTTGCTGGAGATCAAGATACCATATGCCCACCTGAAGCTGTATATGGTAACTACTACACTACACTACTCATTCTTAATTTACTACTGCATGCACTCATGATCATCGCTATATATTAATATTGCTACCTGTCTTTAATTTTCATCAGAAACTGCCAAGCATATACCTGAGAATCTAATCAACTACAAGGTTTTTGGGTACTCAGGAGGCCCACACTACGATCACTATGATATAGTGGGTGGTCATTTGGTCAGTTGCAATATATATATAGTGTTTCTTAATGAGCACATCTATATGTTGTTTTGGGTCTAAATATGTTTTCCTTCTTCTTCTTTTTCGTAGGCCAAAGATCGGGTATATCCATATATTGTTGGCTTTCTAAATCATCATGATATCCCTTGATTAAGTGAAGAAATAGATTCAGTCCAGAAGCTGATCATGATCAGCAAAATCATCAGATGTAACCCACTTACACCATAAAGCGGCCAAACGATCCCTAAGCTAGAAAAATACAAGCATGTGATCCCTAGCTTGCGACGGAAGTCAAAGAAGATGTGAGGAGATCGATCGATGGTAGACAATTAATGTGAGGGAGAGTGAGTGTATGTGTGTGTGTGTCTATGTATATATATATATAGACATAGGAGGAATTAAGAAGAGAACACTTACAAATCAGACAAGGCCGGCCCAAATGATGTAGAAGAGGATGTCGAAGTGGGAGAAATTTATAAAGGCAAAATTGCCATTGGCTACATTTGCTGATGCTTAGGTATGTTCAAATTTAAAGAACCATTTGTAACTTTTCAGGGCTCAAGAATAAAACTAAGAAATTAAATGACAAGGTTGAATTGTAACTTGTGTTGTCCCAACTAGGCAACACAGAGGGCGTGAATTGGTTGACCTCAAAAACTAATTCTTTTAACAAAAATGTTAACACTTGAAAAGCTCAACCTGTTGAGCAAATACGTTTCAGGCAGGAAATCGCTCAACCTGTTGACAAAACTCGTTTAAGGCAAAATTATAACTCTAAACGTTGAAACAGAGCAACAACATAAATAAGAGTGACATAAAGGTTTATAGAGGTTCGGTCAATGACCTACGTCATCTCCTCAAGTTCACTATTTGAAAGTTCATGTCACTATTATTCAAAATAGTTATATCAACCACAAGAAAACTGTATGTAATCAAGCACTTCTCACAATTCGAAGGTATCATTACAAATTAATTTCATGTAATCGTTCATTTAGGAAAAAATGTTGATCCATCATACAATCAATGTCTGGGTAACTCAATGTTTGATCCATGTGCAAGTTACATCCAATAACTACGTATATGGAGTATGTAAATCCTATTGTCTACCTTCTATAGGCAATTCAGTCATAACTTAAGTACCTGTATGTATACCACTAACTAGTAGTACTAATTAGGATTTTGTACAATTAACTCTTTTACAAAAACAAAGGACTGTATGCACAACAACATGATGATGATCAGAAGGTTACAGCAATGATCGATGTATCCTATTCCTACCGAACTGTGAAATGGAGTATATAAGTAGAGAAGATGGGTGGGTAGGTAAGGGGAATGAAGACAAATTAATGTGGCAACTCAGTGTCTGTTCCTGAAGCAATTGCACTGCATTGCATTGCATCCGTATGATATGATCAAAGGACATCATGATGATTGAGGAATTCAACAATGCTTGGATATACCCCATCTTTAGCCTGCCAACAACATAGTACTATATATATCAAATCTCACTTCAGAATAACATACATGCTGCAGTATATGAGAAGCAAAGAATATTTCACAATTGAAACACGCATTTATATGCTAGTCTAACCATCCTTTGGGCAAAGCACATAATGAATAAATAAATATTTCTACGCTCTTCAAATAGTTGTCCAGTTTTTTATGCTGGGGTAACATTATCATAACATACACACATTTAATTAATCTCGTTAATCATCGTATACATTCAATCTGGACAATTTATTAAATTGCGATGAAAAACGTAGTACATGTAAAAGATTGATATATTAGTAGTAGTTACCAAAGGACCACCAAGTATATCATAGTGAGCGTAATGTGGACCTCCCGGCTCTCCAAAAACTTTGTAGGTAATCGAATTCTTGGGCACGCACTTGACGATTTCTGCTTAATGTACAATATAGAAACCAATTAGAGTTTAATGTGGTTCATCATAACTACTACTATTATTATGTTAATTAAAAAGAAAAGACAAATAAATCATGATGTAGCAAGCGCAGGAAACGCACCATATACAGCTTCTGGTGGGCATATGGAATCTTGATCTCCAGCAATCGCTAAGATAGGTACTTTGCTTTTCCCCAAATGGTCTTTGTAAACTAAATTCCCTTTTCTGTCACATAACCCATTTTCTTGTAATGCCGTGGCAAGTTGCGAAAGAAGATTAAGAGGTAGTGTACCTGTAAATTCGCAAATCATTTGTCTTCATTAGAGATGATAACGTGGAAAACAAGTAACACAACCATGTGAAAATGTCAACCATATATATAGCACTTACATAACATTTTCATGAGCTTTTCACAAAGATCAGGTTGTGACGTTGTGATTTGGGCTGAAATTAGAGCATTTAACCATGGGAATTGGTAGGGAAGCTGAGCAGAACTCATTGCCCCAAATGGAATAGCAGGAACATCTAGGTCCCTTGCAGGTCCAACCTGTTAGTATATCCACATAATTAATACCAAGCAAAGCACATAATTAATGGTATTTGATTAATACTACGTAGAGTATGTAAAACTTACGAGAGGTAAAAGCATCTTCATTGATGATCTGGAAGATGTGTAATCAAGTGATGCACCCAATGTAGCAATGGATGCTAATCCAGAGTCCTTCCCTTCACAGCAACACCGAGCCAGCGTTGCGTATAGCAAAATGCCACCCATTGAATGACCAATCGCAAGCAACTTCCCATCCTTGGGTTTGCTTTGCGTCTTTATGTACTCCATCTAAAGTGAAACAAGTAGTAGTAGTATTAGTACTAGTTAAGAGGAGGAATGAATAATTAGCTCACCGCCATATCACTACAAAAGAGTTTTTCCTTTTTTTAAAAAAAGGGGGGTGGGGGGGGTTAGTTTAGTTACCGCTGCAGGGAGATCCTGGAGCAAGTAGTTGTCCAGGTCCCAATTATACCGGGCTATGTCATCCAGTTGTTTCAACCCAGAAGATAATACGCTGGGAAACAGAGGAGGCAGAGCTGATCCTTCAATCACGTCCACCAGATTCCTGCTGAATTCCCTCATCTGGTAAAAGCTTTTCTTCCCCTGTGCTTGTGAACATGCCTTTTCTTGGGTTTTGAGTTTGCTCAAACCAGTACCTCGCAATTCAAGTGTCCAGGTATCGTATCCCTGACCTGCCATGTGACGGGCGAAGGAGTTCTGCAAATACAACAACCGCATCAGTCAGATAAACAGAGAAGGAGACGAAACGAAACAAAAAAAAATAGAGAGAAAATAACACAGAGAGATAGACAGACCTCAGGAGACAGATCATATCCGACTGCATTGGCCCCAATTCCAGACAACAAAAGCAGAGGATGGTTCCTGTGAGGCGCCTGAGGGGACGAATGGTAGCGCCACAGAGCCAGCTGCCAATCTGAGCCTGGAAGGTCGATGTAGTGAAGCTCGTCTGCGGTACACAACTCTGGCTTCTTCTCATTCAACTGCTGCTGCTTCCGCTGCTCCGTTGCCATCTTCCTCTCTGTTGTTGTGAGCTGCTGCAATGCAGCCCTGGTAATCCCTCTCCGTCGTCTTCTTATGGACAACAAGCTTGCTGGATTGGAGCGTTGTTGATGGGAAGGAGGAGTAAATGGTTGTTGAAGTCGGGTCATGGAGGTTAGATCTGGATGGAAATGGAGAGCTGCCATTGCCATTGTTATTTCAAGACAGAACTTGAAGAGTTAGTTCGCAGGTTGCTCAGTTTTGGTATAAGCTAGCCTAGTAGAGATGAAGGAAGGAGGAGATGGAAACGTGATAGTATTTAAAATGATGGGATGAGCAGGTAGCGGAGTAGAGAAGTAAGTGAGAAAGAGAGAGAGACTGAAGTTGTTGACCCCTTAGCCGCGGTGTTGAAGGCGTTGGCCAACGTGTGAGGAGATTCGGGAGATGGAGGAGTATTATTTTACTCCCCACTTTGATTTGAAACAAACTCCATAGGGTACTGAGTATTACTCCTATTATTTGTTCCAACCAATCACTCACATCAAAATCATTACATAATGAAAATACGTGTCCTGTTCAAAAGGATAACCAGGAGTGGGAGGAACAGACCTGAATAGAATAGAATAATTATTTGAGGGGCAACTTCTTCTGTTATGTTTGGTGATTATCGACTGATACAGTGCGCATATATGGGCATAAGATGTAATTTAAATTATATCAAGTGCCACTCCAGCTTCCAATGAAGCTTCCGACGAAGTTTCTGTCGTTTCCGAAGACGTTTTGCGTATTCCGGAGAAACTTTCCATCGGATCCGTGACGTTTGGCGACGCTTTTGCGTGTTCAAACAACGTGATTTCAACTTAGCAAGACAGTCACCACCAAAATTTGACTGCGATGAAACTCCATAATCACCAAACTTGCAAACAATGAAAAATTGAAATTTTTTCTGACTTAAGAAATCTGGGGAAAACGATGATAATAGAGTAGGCAGTCATGTTGATTTGATTTTGATACTGATCAAGTGTAAGAACATGGTAATCACCCTGCAAATCAATTTTGATCAGGTGTAAGGAGATGTTGATCAACTCGCAGATCAACATTTATTCTAGCGATGTCGATCAAGATAAGTCGTCATGTTGATTGACATTAACACATATCAACATTTATTTTGACGATACCGATCAAAATAAATCATCATGCTGATCAACATCAATCACGACAATGATGTTGATCAGGTGTAAGGAGATAGTAATTACCATGCAGATCAATGATGATCAGGTGTAAAGAGATTTTGATCATATGCATATCAACATTTATTCTGACGACGCTGATCAAGACAAGTCATCATGCTGATCAACATTAAATGTTGATCAAGCACAACAATGATGTTGATCAGGTGTAAGGGGATGTTGATCACTATGTAGATCAATGCTGATCGCATGTAAGAAGATGTTGATCATCATGCAGATCGACATTTATTGTAACGATATTGATTCAGACAAGTCATCATGTTGATCATTAATTAATGTTGATCAAACACGACAACAATGCTGACTAAGTAAAAGGAGAGGTTGATCGCCATACAGATCAACA
This sequence comes from Stellera chamaejasme, assembly GCA_024586325.1. NCBI lineage: Eukaryota > Viridiplantae > Streptophyta > Magnoliopsida > Malvales > Thymelaeaceae > Stellera > Stellera chamaejasme. The sequence continues at coordinate 401,530 of CM044982.1, read as the reverse complement.
TTTATTCTGGAGATGTTGATCAAGATAAACTATGGTACTGACCAATAATTAGATCAAACAAAACAACATTTTTGATCAAAAGACTAGCGTGACAAATTTGTATATAAGCGAAACGCTTATGCACACGCCTGTGCAGTACGCATTTAACCCAAACCTTATCAACCACTAGAGATGTAGCAGTAGGCTTAAATATCTAAAGCTCCATTCAGCAATACTAGTGTTACCAAATTTACTTTACTGGCTTGCCTATTAACTTAGGATTACTGATTACTACCTTTGGTTAGTTCTTACTAATGCTCATGAAAAATAAAATCTAAACTGCGCCTATTTTGTACTAAGCTCCAAAAAAAGATCCAAAAGCTACCCCAGCTTTGAATAACAGTCCACTACTTGTACACATATACAATAATAAGATTTTGTATCAACAATCATCCGTTTTAACTTGTACATATATCAAATTTTATACTCTTTGAAGAACCCAGAACAAAAGCCTGTAACTTACAGTATCCTCCTTGTGCTACCAACAGCAATCTTTCAGTAAGTAGTCAATTAACATCATGACGATTCAAGAACTCAACAACGCATGGGTATAATGTATCTTTGGCCTGAAAGAGCAAAAATCGACATCCTGATAAAATTACCTAAAAACCATATGTAAGTAGCTAAGCTAGAATTTGACAAATGAAACAAGCCTAGCACTGATAAAATTGTGATAATCAACATCCTTTCAACATACCATACAACTATTAAGGTTGTTGTAGGCATAAGAATGGTCAACACTTACCAGACGACCCCCCACTATATCATAGTGACCGTAGTGCGGACCTCTCGGTTGCCCGAAAACTTTGTAGGTGATCAAACTCTTTGGTATAAGTTTTACAGTTTCTGGTCAAATGGACATTATAGCTGCCAATGAGACATGTGGTGCATGACGAACTAACACTTACTTACCTTTACCATATACTAACAAGCATCAGAATAAATAACACACACATGAGAGAACAAACCATGTACAGCTTCCGGTGGGCATATGAGATCTTGATCTCCCGCAATAGCTAGAATGGGGACATTGCTTTTGCCCAAATGATCTTTATAGAAAAATGTTCCATCTCTATTAGACATCCCTTGCTCTTGAAATAATGTAGACAGTTGTGCAAGAACATTAAAAGGTACTGTACCTGCGAATACCAATTCATTTGCATTTGTAACTTGTGATAGGGGCAGTAAACAACCATATAGGTTTCAATCCAAAGAGCACAGAATTGCATGTAAATGTTCAAATACGTTTAACTGCTTTTTAAGAGGTTCCATCCTACAAGGAAGACCATGACAAAAAAGCCAATTCTTTCAGGATGGAAAGAGTAAAACTCCTAGTTTAAAGCAGAACAAGGACTGAAGATTCTATAAATGGAACAAACAAATCTAGAGTGCTTTTATATTAAGGTGGAAAAGGAAAAGCTCTTGTTTTCAAGGATGAATGGAAGTTTGAAGGCGGCTTGAATTGAAAAAGTGATTTGCTGTATGCTGATATATAATGCTGGTGGGTGTTACTACCCCCCCCCCCCATCTTTAATAAAACGGTGCATTTTTTTCCAGCATTTAATTTATGATTTTATTTCTTCAACATTTTGATATACAAATTCAAATAATTTAGATGCAAATTATAGATTAATGTGTGTTAAATATATTTTTCCAAAAAATTTTAATGAGTTTTTTCTAGTAATAATTTAAATCTCCCACAACATCGAAAAAGAAACACACCAATTTGTCAGGAACGAAGGGAGTAGGAATTAAAAAACTAAACATGTATATCAACCTATCCTTCAAATCAAAGAATTTCAGAGTATTTCATTATTTGAAGCAGTGATAGTGACAGTCTTTGGACATTGAAGACTCACTATTCTATTAAAGAGCAGAATATATTTACCTATCTGCTGATATGGATTGAAGTTCCATATGTTGCATATAGGTACATATAGCCAAAGCCAGATTAGAGAGAAGATAAAATGTCACAATATGTTGATTGCCATTACAGTTAAAGTTTTATTCTAGTGAATATCAATAAATTCAAGTAGGTTAAACACTTACAAAAACTTTCTAAGGACAGCTTCTCCAACAACTCAGGTGGCATCATGTCTGGTGCAGAAATTTGTGTACTTAACCATGCCAAAGCGTAGGGAGGTCGTGTAGCAAAATGATGGACAGCTGAAAGAATTACTCCCATTGGGATCGCAGGAACATCAAAGGCCTGTGTGGGGTCAACCTGTTGCAGTAGAGTACATCACCTCAGTAACAAATGGTGTCAGTCCTATACTATGTAACCTATGAAAGTGCATAGTTATATATTATGTTGGCTTGCCAGAGGCAAAAGCATCCTAAGTGATGATTGAGAAGTTGTATAATCAAGGGATGATCCCAATGTAGCAATGGATGCCAATCCAGAGTCCATGCCCTCAGAACCTATCACCAAATAGTATAATTTATCAGCTTAGAGCAGTCAACTGCTCCTTTTGAAGGAACTGCAGCACAAAAGTGTTTAAGCATCATCATATATTGACTAATGGTTTATCATAGAAAAGAGTATAAATGATGGATCAGTATGTGAAATATGTGGTGGAGAGGGAAAAGAATGTGAATAAAAGTCATTTTTATCCTCTTCCGAGTGAAAATGATTTCAAACATCACTAACAGTAGTATTATTACACTGACTCCAAGCTACAAGCAAGCGGAAGGAATTGCCATTTTTTTACTAGCTATTTAGTTATCCCTGTCACCCTAAACCAGGCGTTAGAATTACCATGCTACCTTTGCCTCAGGGACAATGTCTGCTGAGCATGTGACAAGTAACTCATTGCTTGTGCTTGAGTTTATTATTGTGACAGCAGTATCTTCTGCTCATAATATGTAATTAAATCAACCGATCAACCCACTTTATACCTATGGTGGACTTATTTAATCTTACACAGAATGATATAGTGTTCTTAGACCTTTTAGATCATTGTATAAATAATAGATATGAAACCAAGTTGAAAAATGATTTATGTAAGATATTTGGTCATGTATGTTAACAAATAAATTTTCTTACAACATCGTGACAGTGTTGCGTATAACAAGATGCCACCCATAGAATGACCAACTGCAAGCAGCTTTCCATCCTTAGGTTTGCATTGGGCCTTTATATACTCCATCTGAGATGAACAATAGGCTTACTTACACCACTAATAGCAGTAATCTAGAAATTGAAGATTACAACGGAGAAGTGTCACCTCACCGCAGCTGGGACATCATCTTCAAGGTGGTTCTCAAAGTCCCAATCATACTTGACCAAAATCTCTAATTGTTCCTGAAGATCTTTCAATCTCAAAGATATACGCTCTTGCATACCTGGAAACAATGGCGGTGGTGATCCTTCAACCCATTCAATTAAATCCGACAGGTTCCTGCTAAAGTCCCTCATCTGAGTAAGAACAGAAAAGTTGTTTCCACCTGCTAAATCAGAGCAATCTATCATGAATATAGAGAAGTCTATCCAGCTCATTAACCGGGAAAAGGGATAAAACTTTTTGTTTACTAACCTCCTTGTGAGGGTTGAACAAAATAATCAAACAGGTTAATCGGCTGTAGTTGCCCAAATCCAAATTCCATTTCCTTGTGAGTGCCATTAATATTAGGACGACCACTAGCTTCCCCAAAATCTATCTTGGGTGTGCTCAACCCAGCACCTCGCAGTTCAAGCGTCCAGGTATCATAACCTTGACTTGCCATGTAACGCGCAAACGAGTGCTGCAAACAAAAGTACACCCAGCAACATTAAACAAACTAAAATCAGAGCGCAGAAACATGACATACCTAAGAAATCAAATTAACAGATGTTACTAATTTTATTTAATTAATTGACAATATAAACTCATGTCATGAGCCCCAACAATGATGATGATGATGATGATGATGATGATGATGATGACCTCAGGAGAGAGATCATATCCAATTGCGTTCATTCCAACCCCAGACAACAGCAGCAGAGGATGATTCCTCTGAGGCGCCTGCAACAAATTCACACATTTATCGAAAATTGAACTTGAACAGAAAGTTGGAGGAAAATTATCTGGTAGTAGAACATAAGAAAGACTTGAGGGGAAGGAAGGTAGCGCCAAAGAGCGAGCCGCCAATTGGAGTTCTCGACGTCGATGTAGTGCAGCTCGTCGGCCGTACAGATCGCAGGCTTCTTTTCCTTTGCAATCTTCAATGCGGCTGTCGGACGGAGCAGAACTCGTCTCCGGCGACAACCGAGAGAGAACAATTTTTCGGATCTCGGGTGGAACTGTGAAGCTTCTATGAGTCGGTTCGTGGAGAGGAGATCCGAATGGAGACGAACTACTACCGCCATTTTGCCAGAAGCTAAAGGATTTTCCCCCCTTTCGTCTCGTTAAAGAAGATTGGAGTTGTGCGTATGGCTTGTTGTGAAGGCGGAAAAATTTGCCTCCCTGCCTCAACTGTCAGTCGTGTGGACCGAACATGACATTTATGTTTATCCGATTTTAGGTAAAAATCATAAGTGACCGTTAAACGTTTTAATTTGGTCGACTTAGTCCCTAAACTAAAACTGTATTCCTTAATTTTCAGTTTACTTTTTGTAAATACTTTGGTATAAGGAATGAAAAATAAGGTTTTCTAAACTTTAGAAAACTCATTTATTAAAATAGAAAACATTTTTTTGAAGGTTTTCATTTTTTATTTATTCTCTCCATCCAAAGTGGATTATCACTTTTAGTTTTTTTGTGTAGATTGAGATTGTCTTTGGTCATTAACACATTTTACATAAACTTTCATCATTTCCCCCTTTCGAACCCTTTCCAACCTACCCCTAGACTCTTTGAATGGGTGCATTACAAACGTAAAATGGACTAAAATAAAACAAAAGTGAAAAGTGTCATTTCATTTGAGAGGGAGAGATTTTTTTTAAGGGAATGACTTTCATTCAATGTCAATCATCTAAAGCAGCCAAACAAACAAGGAGGGGGACACACATCCCCAAGAAAACTACCTACATGCTCTAAGCCATATTGAGCAATAGAGTGGGTGAAATAAACTACATGATCAAAGGAACGGTGAAATAAAAGATAGTAAAGCCGCTACCATAAGGACAACATTTCCAACAACCAATTATCCACGGCGAAGCACAACCATCACCAAAGAAACACACCAAAGAGCTATACTTATCTTGCTAGGGATTTCAAAAAATATGATACCCACACGCAACATCCTCCGACATGCACATGCATCTAATAAGCTCCAAGTCAATTGGAGAACTAGGCGATGTCTCAACCTTGCAAAGGTACCTTGAACGAACTCCATAGGTGTCTCAGCCCATGTGAATGGAACCGAATCGCGATCGACGGGGATAAGGTGGAGAAGGTCCACCCACATTGTTGTCAGATGATCGACGATGATGTTCATATTCATGTCCAATTCCCCAACGCAAAGCAAAGTAGGGGGAGCCATCGAAGGGCTAGGGTCGAGAAGGGATGTGACATGCATTAGGGGATCGAGCAAAACTGCCGGTGGATGGCCCAAATCCGCACTGGCAAAGGGAAAGTTACGGCGGCGACAGTTGGGTAGAGGGAGAGCGCATCCCAAAAACCTTGATTGGGTACAAAGTGACATCTTGAAAGTTTCCATTTTAATACTACCTCCGTCCCTAAAAAAATGGTGTGTTTCTTTTTCAGTATTTAATCTATGATTTTATTTATTCAACATTTTGATATATAAAGTCTAATAATTTAGATGTAAAATGTAGTTTAATGTGTGTATTTTATAAATATATTTTTACTGAATTTTTTTGCTGGTTTTTTTCTAGGAATAATTTGAATCTCCCACAATATCGAGAAAAAAACGCCCCAATTTTTCAGAAATGAATGGAGTACTAAAGTTTGAAAAACCTTATTTGTCATTCCTTAATAGTTAGTTGTACACCAAAGTATTTACAAAGAAATTTTGAAATGGAAAAGTTAGAAAATTTTCTACAACTAAACGGACGGCGTTTCTGAAAAAAAGGACGTGGTAGAGGATGTGTTCATCTCAAATAGGAAAACAAATTGAGGAAATTTGGAGATGTGTTTTTTATTGATAGATGAGATGTATGTGAGTAGAGAAATTTAGAAAAATATTATTTTATAAAGAATTGATAGTTAATTGATGGATTTAAAGTTATGTGTATTGGGAATTGAAAAAGAAAAAAAAATTCCCACAAGTGAAGTAAGCCAGAATGAATAGGAAAACAATGGTGGTCATGATGATTTTCCGATGCTTTTAATATGGTTTAGACGATGCTTTGGAGGCTAGCAGGAATAGAATGAGAATGCGTGGTTCTTACCGTAAATTTAGAAACTTTTGAGACTGTAAATTTAGAAGAAGAAGAAATGTGAGTACAAGATTAATGCAAAATTTAATGAGAAAGCTAAAGTAAAACAAAGACTAGCTAATCTACCGATTTTCCATCCATTGGATACAAAAGCATGTTACAAGCAAATCGAGTAGCTATAGGGCACCCTATGAGCATAAGACTTGGTATTCCTACCACCGTCCTACCATTCTCAGCAGCTCCTGACCACGTTTTTGAGTTCTAACCACTCTTCCATCCGACAACACTTCCGTCGTTCTGCAATTTCTGGCGAAGTTTTCATCGGAATCCACAAAGTTTCGTCACTTCCGACGACACCTCTGTCGTGAACTTCAGATATGTTTCTGAAAATCAAACTTGTCCAACTCAGCATCTTAAAAAACACTAGAATTTGCTATCTATGAAACTCCAAAACCACCAAACTTACAAACAATGAAAAATTGAAATTTTTCTAACTTAAAAAATCTGGGAAAAACGATTATGATCTAAACAACTTATCATGCTGATCTATATTATCAATGTTGACCTATCAAGTAATTATATGGATCTAACAAGGTAATCATGTGGATCTGACAATGATGATCTAAACAACTTATGTTGATCTATTATCAATGCTGACCCATCAAGTAGTTAAAGTAGTCATGCGGATCTGACGATGATGATCTAAACAACTTATCATGCTAATCTATTATCAATGTTGACCTATCAAGTAGTTATGTTCATCTAACAAGGTAGTCATGTGCATCTGACGATGATGATCTAAGCAACTTATCATGCTGATTTATTATCAATGTTGACCTATCAAGACAACAATGTCGATCACTATGCAGATCGATATTCATTCTCACGATGTCGATCGAAACAACTTATCATGTCGATCAATATTCAATGTTGATCCGTCAACATAACGTCGTTCGAAAAAACGTGAGTGACAAACTTGTAATTAAACGAAACGCTTATGCACACACGTAGTCTTGCGCATTTTAACCTCAGCCTATTGAATTACTCCATTTAAAGTTAACAGGAAGAGGAAACAAAACATCACAATAGATATGAGTCTTATCGAATGAAATAATATTTGTCAAGGAAATGAAAAAATAAGAATGAGATAGGAAGGACTAAGGAGTATAAGATGAGCTAGCTATCTATATGCCTTGGACTGGGGGGATTATAAGGCTTGACCTCTGTAATCCACAAATAGAAGCAACCAAAAGGCGTATTCACACTTTACAAATTTGATCTTTTGCAATTTACCATAAAAAACTTGATTTCAACAGGTTTATAATAGTAATAAACTTATTTAATTTGAGGAAAAAATTTCAAAATATTAATCACATAAACAATTCAATCCATAGGGTTAAGCAAAAAATGATTTGGGAAAAATAATTCATTGAATTAAATTCATACTTACTAAATATCATCATTGATTCAAGTAAAATTTATTATCTTTTGAACATATAGTTAAGCCAATTTAGGGTGAAAGGCGGGTATGCAATGCAACCTTTAGTCGTGGCGTGGGATGAATTTACAACTGAGATTGAGATGAAAATGCAACAAAATGGGTCATTCATTTTAAATGGAGTAGTATTTTCAGACTTTGAGCATTTGGTTGGTTGGTGTAGTTACTTTACGTACAAGTAGTAAACTCGGTCGCTGATCAGCTCAGCAGCAGGAATGGAATGATTAGGCGGATGGATGGATGACTTACCACCGTGTGCGGTGCACAACCAAAAACAAGCTTTAATTAAGCGGAGGCATCATGACGATTCAGAAACTCAACAATGCATGGATATATAACCTCTCTCGCCTGCAAAAACATACTACTTATAAACATATCTACTTATACAAAATGAATAACAAAGGCAGAAGAGAAATCCAGTCTTACCAAAGGAGCACCCACTATATCATAGTGAGAAAAGTGTGGATCTTCTGCCCCTCCGAAAACTTTATAGGTCACCAAATTTTTAGGTATAAGCTTTGCAGTTTCTGAGCAAAAAAGAATACACCATTCAGACATACATACATACATACATACATGTGGTCCAGGTGCAGTCGTCATACCTTAACCACATTAAAAGCATGCATCATAGTGACATAGGCGGAGGAGGACATACCATACACAGCTTCAGGTGGGCATGTGGGATCTTGATCTCCAGCAACAGCTAAGATGGGCACGTTGCTTTTACCCAAATGATCTTTATAGAAAAAGGTTCCATTTCTATTACACAATCCTCGCTCTTGGAATGCTGTAGCCATTTGTACAAGAAGATCAGAAGTTATTGTACCTGCAATTTGCAAAAGGATATTTGAAGCATTGATCATAAGTCTCTTTACATTGAGGACCCACTCCTTACATTTTGGAACACTATGTATAGATAACTGGTTGTGTTGTGTGGATTCAATTATCATATGCCGCACATCTCCTACAGCCAAGCTCTAGCTTAGAAATGATGATTGCCAGACAAAATTTTTGTTTTCTGGTGACCATTAAGGGTGTGCTCTTCATCACATTTCTACAAAAAACTAACAACATACCAACAACTTTTTAAATTTTCCCTCCCAAATTACTCTCACATTCTCTCCTTTCAAATTCAAAAATGTGTTGTTTTTTTTTGCTGTTTTTTTCATGACACAAACAGAACCTAAATCATTTATGCACCACCGTATACTTACTGAAAGCTTTTAAGACGAGCTTCTCATACAGCTCAGGTTGCATCATATTTGGTGCAGAAATGTCAGTATTTGACCAATCATGTGGAGTACCAAAAGGATAGACAGCAGAAATCAATGACTCCATTGGGATCACAGGAACATCCAGGGCCTGTGCAGAACTAATCTGTACAGTAGAGCAGCAGCATCTCAGTATCAGAAACCAAGCAAATTGGTATCTTCCCAATACCACGTAACCCATGTTAGAACTTCTATGAACTTGCCAGAGGTAAACGCATCTTTTGTACTGATCGAGAAGACGAATAATCAAGTGACGCTCCCAAGGTACCAATGGATGCAAATGCAGGGTCCCTCCCTTCAAAACCTATTATGATATAGTGAAATTTATCAGCTAATAATAGTTACTTGCTCACTTTCAAAGGAACTAGTTGTAAATACTAACAAAAAGGATTTAAGCATACTGTGACCAGTGCTTTCACTATTTTAAAAGAGGAAAGGAGAGGAGAATATAAGTGATGGCAGATGAACATGAGAAATATCAGACGGAAGAGAGGGTGGATGGAACTGAGCACCTAAGTTTTCATAAAGCTATTACTGCACAAAAGGCTGTCTTTCTGGTCATTACTGAAGTGTGTGTGTGTGTATCAAACTAAGTAACAATATGACTTCAGACGACTTCAAGAACTTGCTTTTAATATTGGGATTCCGATCGTCACCGATAGTGATAATAGATAAACATAAGAAAACACCCGTGTTTCAAATTCATGCAGAAGTTGCAAAACAATAAGTAAAACCTAAAAGTAGAAGTAGATTCAAGGATTCCTTTCTGATACACTGAGATAAAAGCATTTCTAATCACTATTGAATTATAAAGTCAATCCAAGTTAAAAATGACCTTAGAGAAAGTTCAGCTTTAATGATTTGCTTTTTACTTTCTTGGTCTTCCTGAATAATCATAACAGGAGATAACAGATAATCGAAAAGAAAAGACACGAAGAAAAAGCTGAAAGTCACATTCCGTACAGAAGTTGTTGCAGAACAATTAATAAGATGAAACTTAAGTAGAAATTGAATCAACAATTTCTTCCTGATATAGTACACTGATGTTAAAGGATAGATTCTTACAACATCTTGATAGTGTCGCATATAGCAACATTCCACCCATAGAATGGCCAATCGCATGCAATTTTCCATCTTTCGGTTTGCTTTGGGTCTTTATGTACTCCATCTAGATTCAATTTCAAAACATAAGAGAAAAAAACAAATTACATTAAGTAGCACCAGCCTTATAAAAGAATCTGCAATGGAGAAATGTGGCCTCACCGCAGCTGGGACATCCTCTTCCAGGTAGTTTTCAAAGTCCCAATTATAATTCACAAATATATCTAATTGTTTCTGAACATCTTTCAGTTTACAAGTTACACTCTCTTGCACACCAGAAAAGAATGGCAGATATGATGATCCGTCAAGCCGTTCAATTACACTTAACAGTCCCTTGATTAAGTCTCTCATCTGTGTAGCAACAGAAAAACTTTTCTTCTGTGCTGCAAACCCAGAGCGATGTCATGTGTTATAAAGTAGACGATAGTCCAGGCGATCATTATTAACTGGAAAGAAACTTCAATCACTAACCCAAGTGTGAAGAGAGAGCAAAATTGTGCTGTGATTGTGTGAATGCCAGTTCATTTTCGTGATCCTTTGTTTTGGTCCGGGTCCCCAAATCTGTCTTGGGTGTGCTCAAACCAGAACCTCGAAGTTCAACGGTCCAGGTATCATAACCTTGACCCGCCATGTAACGAGCAAATGAGTACTGAAAAACAAAACAATGATATCCAGCAACACTGGAGTAAGTGAAAACAGTGAGCAGAAAACATCAAACCATTAAGGGAGGGAAACTGATTAGCAGAAAAAAGAAAGAGGGGAAAGGGAATCTGACCTCAGGAGAGAGATCATATCCAATTGCATTAATCCCAATCCCGGACAGCAACAGCAGAGGATGATCCCTATGGGGCGCCTACAAAGCCATATTCAGACGAGACGAATTTTTGGAACCAGATTTCCAGGAAAAGGAACAAACATAGGAAAGATAGAGGTGACCTGAGGAGAAGGAAGGTAGCGCCAGAGAGCGAGCCGCCAGTCGGAGTTTTGAACGTCGACGTAATGGAGCTCGTCTGCGGTACAGATCGAGGGCTTGGTGTCCGCAGGTACCTTAAGTCCGGCGGCCGGATGGAGCAGAACTCGTGTCCGTCGATGAGAGAAGGAGGACAGACTTCGCGGTATGGAGTTGAGTCGGGTAAAGAGAAGAGGGGTTTTTTGAAGCCGAGACGTGGAGAGGAGATCCGAATGGAGATGGAGGACCACCATTGGCGTCAGAATCAGATGAGCTCTTCCTTCCCTCTGGTTAAAGATTCCAGAGACTGGTCTGGCTGGTAGTCTCTGCAAGTGAGTGGAGTGAGCGAGAGAGACGAATACAAACAAATTCCATTCCAATACGGACAGACAAACCGCTAACTAATTTTTTTAAAATTAGGCAAGGCAAGGCAAGGCAACAACGCCCTTTTGCATTCACCTCAAACTTTTGATCTGGTCTACTCTGTACAATAAAATTCTGAAGTGGTAGTTAGGGGTGTTCAAAAAACCCGCAAAATCGAGAAACCGAACCGAACCGCATGATCTGAAACCGAAAAAACTCGTGAACCGAAGAAACCGATAACCCGCGGATTCTAATTTTAGAAACTTGCGGATACCCGAACCGATCCGCATATACCTATTTACAAATAAATTATCTAAAATTTTACTTCATCTCAATTTTCCTTTAAATTTCTTTTATATTATGTGTGAAAACCCATTTCATACAACAATAATAGATGATTTGCAATATTATATTATTGTTCTATTTATGCAAACTATTTTTCTACATTTTGATGCTCTAGATATGTACATTTATGATGCAAAATTTTAGAATATCTCCAAGTAAATTGAAAAATTTTATAGAATAATTATACGTAGAAATATCCGCGGATACCCGCGATCCGAACCGCAAAAAACCGTGAAAATCGGGTACTCGCATTTAGGGTACCCGCACTCGGCAGGGCGGATACTATTTTTCTCACTATCCGCCCCGCCCCGTGCACACCCCTAGTGGTAGCGAGTAACCCATAATCAGCCCATAACCAATCAAAAACTCAAATTTTCGTTTCCCGGGGAACTGAAAAGATCAAATTAAAGGTGGAAGTGGGTAACAATTTCGTTACAGCTCAGCCCGTTACCATTTAAAATCGTTCATATTATAAAAAAACAATTAAATGGTAACAGGTTGTAGCGTTATCAGCCCGTTATCAGCCCGCACCTTTAATTCAGACTTCATCTTCTTCCCCATTTCTTCTTTTTCTTCTCCCATTTCCGATGTCGTTTTTGTCATTTGAACTGTCAATCTTTATCATTTGTTGAAGCTAAATATATTGATTCTATTTTTTACATTTTCACCGGTCCAATTTCATGAACTCATCATATATTTTTTTCATGTTTTCAAGGTTCTTCTTCGCCATCTGCACCAACGTTGCCGCCGCCTTCTTCAAAACAGCAAGTTTTCTATTTTTTTTTCTAATTTTATATGCATTTTTAATGAATATTTGATGAAATTGTGATGAATTTGGTGAATGTTATGTGTTTATGGTGATTTTTCAGATAGATTTATGATGAATTTATGTATTTTTGATGAATTAATATATTTATTTTATGAATTATTGTGTTTTTGATGAAGTTTAAAAAATATTTGATGAATTCAAGTTATTATTTAAAACCATTTATTTTGGTAACGGATAACCCTAGACCATAATGAACCCAGTCGTGCATATATCAACATATTTGCATTCATTTTTTGACCCATCTCATCTTCAGACCACGAAAAGCAATTCTGTTTGCAAATTTCCGGATCACGGAACCCTCTGTTCTTCCTTTTTTTAATAAAAAAAAAAAACTGATTTGCTTACCAAAAAGCAGAAACGGCATCAGGCGCCCAAAATCATAATCATGATTAGCATTATTTTCTAGAGGACATAAAATTGCCGGGTTGTTAGGCAAGGGAAATCAAACAGAATACTCCCATGATTATTCAGATCGCTTTCTGTTTTCGGTAATTTTTCATTTTCACTCACAAACCGGCCCCTCCTATCTATCTACCTTGCATTAATTTTCTGAAATTTATTTCACTTTCCTTGTCACGCAAGGAAACGATGAATTAAGAATTACCCACTTCCGTCCGATGAATTTTGTTGAACTAGCTAGGATGATCTAGTCTGTTTCTTTCTGGTCATCTCATCCCTCAATATATATAGCTAGCTAGCTAGGTTGATTTTTTTGTCCCCTAATTTAGTTTGCATCTTTATGTGTTTCGGGTTTAAGCATCCTGAATTTGACAAACAATAATTGATGATGCATTAGTGACATTTACTACCAATTACTATTTGGTTGCTTAATGTTGTTTATAAATTTAAGGTTGTTTGAAGTGTTAACTTTATGCATTATTTCAAAGCATGTACTTATCCGGCCACATGCATGCACTATTAATTTGTGGTTAATTAATTAATTTAGTTAGAAAAAGATGAGCATGGGTGGGATTGTTGTAGGAGGCCATACAGTGCAATCTCATGGTGCAAAGGTATTAAAGATCCATGCATATGACTGGTTAATGCTCTTACTTCTTCTGCTCATCGATGGATTTCTCAACTATATCCAACCTTTTCACCGCTTCATTGGTGAAGACATGTTGATGCCTGATATCAAATATCCATTCCATCTGGACTCCATTCCCTTCTGGGCTGTTCCGGTACCTACCTACCAACTCCTCCTCCTCCTCCTCCTATATATATATATATATATATATATATATATATATATATATATATATATATATATATATATATATATATATATATATATATATCGATCTACTCACACATTATAATTAATGCCTAGCTAATTCTCTTTTCAACAACCAACTAATTTGTGCATGGGGTTTATTTTTCGGACTGCAGTTTCTTGCAGTGTTTCTGCCTTTACTAGTCTTTGTTGTCTACTATATTTTCAGAAATGATGTCTATGATCTGCACCATGCTGTCCTAGGTACCTTTTCTGCATTAGCTTTCGAGTTTTTTTTTCCTTTTTTCTTTTCCTCAAGCATAAAATTCTTCATCAAAATGTTTGATTTTCAGGTCTGTTGTTCGCTGTTCTTGTAACCGGGGTCATCACGGACTCCATCAAGGATGCTGTTGGACGACCACGACCAAATTTCTTCTGGAGGTGTTTCCCAGATGGAAAGGCGGCGTTCGATAAAGTTACGGGAGATGTTTCATGTCATGGTGATCCCAAGATTGTTAAAGAAGGATACAAGAGTTTCCCGAGTGGCCACACTTCATGTAAGCCTGCCTGCCTGCCTGCCTGCCTATATAATTAATCTTGTAGCTGTTCTTAATTAGCTAGGAAATGACTACTAATTTCAGGGTACAACTTTTGATTATATTTACAGGGACATTTGCAGGTCTTACTTTCCTTTCATTGTACATGTCAGGGAAAATAAGAGCATTTGATCGCAGAGGCCATGTAGCGAAACTGTGTATCGTGTTTCTCCCCATACTTGTTGCTGCTCTTATGGGCATTTCCCGTGTGGATGATTACTGGCATCATTGGACTGATGTATTTGCTGGAGCTATCATAGGTAATTAGATCGATGGTGATGAACAAAAGTTGTCTCCCTTGATTACTTTACCACTTGTGGCTCACAACTGTTTGTTTCTGCTTGATGCAGGAATGACAGTCTCAACATTTTGTTACTTGCAATTCTTCCCTTGTCCAACCCATGAAGACGGTACGTAATTTCATGGATTATATATAGTAATTCGTAGATTAAGTGGTCGGGAACACCGCAAATATACGGTGGTCAGACAAGTAGTAAACCGGTGAGTACCGGGTCGAATCCACATGGACTTGTGTTTCTAGCAAAATGTGATGAATTACTAAATAAAGAAGATGAATTGATTGATTGATGAGAGAATTACTTAGCTAATAAAAATAGAAGAGATTAAGAAATTAAATACCAAAACCACCTCCTAGGATTATTGATCCACTTAAACTTCAAGTTTGACAATTTAGAATTACCCACAATTATTATTCTCAACTTGTAAATCAATGTATCAATTCTATATGTCCTCTATCGAGCATTCCACCTAGATGATTAAAGCACAGTCATCGCTCCACTCTAATTGTTCAAGTGATCTATCTCCTTCCTAGACCCGTGGCAAGTCATTGTTTTATAACGGTATCTAGCATAATTACTTTGTGATCTAGTAATACTTTTCTCTATCGAGCAAAAGTATACCACAAATATTCCATGACCAAAAGAATAATGCATGAACTATCTAAATAATTATAAACAAGAATCATGGAATAATAATGTATAGAACTAAATAGTCAAATTCTAGGTTCAAGTTTCACAATAAATTCTAGAAGATAAAATAATCTAAGTACTAAACATAATTAAATAAAAGAGATGAGATTGAAGAACTCTGAAACTGTGTTGATGCTTCTCAACGTCGCTGCTCAATTGTGCGTCCCTCTTTTGTGCGAGCTTGTCCTCTGTCGAATTCCTTTGTGCGTGACTTCAATTGTGCGAGGGAGCCCCCTTGTATCGCACATAAAGTGGCTATTTATAGCCAGCTAACATGAGTCCGACTTGAAGTATGTTAAATACACAAGTCTCAATATTATTCCTCATAGGACATAGAAATTCTTGAATTTATTTACCAACTAGTTGATAAAATCATTGATTGTGTTATTTGTGTAAGAACTTAACTGAAATGCATATTTTAGGTTTTAAAATTGTTAATTAATTAGTTAATTTAGTTAGATAGTTTTAATATTCATTAGTGATTTTACCCACTAATGGATAATTAGTAGCGCCGCATGGAGCGCTAACATCGGAATTTGTCTTCGTGCACATGTGACAGTTTGACAAAAAGTGGCTTATTGCTTCTTGTGCTCTCAACCTTCCAAATTTTGGTTACTTTAATCCTTAACTTTTCTCCTCTTGCCAATTTGGCCCGCTTTATCTCATTCTCACCCAAATATCTCCCGAACATATTCCTACAAAAATCATTGCGCAAATAATAAGAATATAGAAATTTACCTCAATTAAAACATATATTTAAGGGCATAATATATAATATTATTTGAACTCATCATTAAGCTGCTGACATTTAGTTACTTTGCTCTTTGGGTTGGGTATATATAATGTCAGGGTAATGTTCAAGTGTTTATGTCTGTTCTTGTTGATTAAGTTACTACTAAATTGCAGAAACTATATATCATTCATGTGCAGGTTGGGCACCCCATGCGTACTTTGAAATGATGATTGAGCAAAGAAAAGCTCAATCCTCAGGAGTGAGCAGTCTTCGTAAACAACAAGTTGATTGTTGAAACTGGGCTTCATGGTGGCCATGCATATAGATAATAATTATTACTAGTATTATTATTCTGAGGATGAAAGCATTCGATTTAAATGAAACATCATTTAGCATCGAATGTTTTGTTGTTGAACATGAGAAACATCTGATTCAAATTTGCTTGTAACTGACTAAAAGAAGTACTGGTTTGAATATGATGATGACTCTCATGCAAACAGACTTTTAACATAATTACTCGACAATTAGTACACAACTGAATTATTTTCCCTCTTTGTAACTCTTGACTCTGTATAAACCTGAAATCTTCCAAAGGCCGAGGACCAATTTGTAAACGTTTGGAACACATCCACTTGTTCACAGATTTGAAACAACACACACTTGCAATGAGTAGGGTTTAGCTTGATGGTTGTCACCAAACTGCAAGATTTGAATGAGAATGGGTACCTCATGTGTAATACTCCTATGAAAGAGAATTTCAGAGGAACAAGGCTTAAGCGTCATCTGACAATGGTATTTCTAAACACAATATGATGTTGAAACCGGTTATGAGCGTTGAATGGTGTGTTAAGCATACCTGATATATATGCATTAACATAACAAAATGAGCTGACGAGAAGATCCTACTTCTTTCTGACTCGTACAATGTGGCAAAGTCGAAATGAACTGTGGCATCTGAATCGTATTCTCATTAAGCTGCAGAGGCATTACATGAGTGTGAGGGCTTGCTTTCTGCAAGAAGAGGACGGCGATCAACTGTATCTTGAAACCAAGTGTCACCCCTGCAAATGAAGAACAAGGTTCTTGAGACAGCAACTAGTGATCCCACAACAGTAATAAATTATCAATCGGTTAGGGAAAAGAGAATCAACAACTGAACATGCATGAAACACCTTCATCCAAATTCTCATCAGTTAGTGTATTGACAGCATGAAACACCTTCACAATGATCGACCACTTGATTCCACATCATCCACTTTCATGTCCTCTCTCAATGATGAGTGGGTGTGAAGCTTTCTCGTCAAACTTGTGGCTGTATCAAGGAAATAGAGAATGAAAGTCATTGCATAGCAGCAGACAACCATGGGAATGGGTCCAAAGGTCCAAAGTAAGAGAGGGAACGAAAGGTAAAAAGCTCGTAACCCTAGTGACCAAACACGCTCGCTCTGTTCAGGTTCATTGCAACATCTTCTTTGTCCTGTGATGTAGCTAGAGAAACCAAGAAACTAACATGAGCGTAGTATCTGACTGCCTGCACATTACAGAGGAAGGCGATGAGGAAACACAACAACATTGAGAAATGCTTGATCAAGCTCATCAGGGGTGTCTTGTTTCCGTATATTAATTGGGATGCTGCATCGCTCGTGTTTCCACTGCTGCTTACGTAGACACTGATGAATGAGCTAAGTGTAATTGTTGTTGTTGCTAATAGTGTGGAAGCCATTATGTTGTTCTGTATTGTTTGAACAGCTAAAGTGCCATTTTTCAAGGGATCCTGAAACATCATAAAAAATTAATCAATTTTTTGTCATGCATCCTCATGTTAATGAGCCCTAGGTGGTGAGATTGATAAGATAGTTAAAGACTGTAGCTTTAAGTTCTACATCTTTCTGTAAATATTGTTTGATACTCTATCGTTTAATGATTTGAGTAGCAGTTGTTATTCCATTAATACATTTACAGACCTAAAGTTTCACAAGCTGTAACTTGAGTTGTTGAAGCTTGTAAATCGGTCAAAACAGAAGCGCAGAGACACAAAGGGGCACCTTATATATAGGAAATGCAAAAGATTCTGCATGGAATTGGAAGTTGGAACTATATTGTAGTGCATTTGTTTTAGACAAAACTAAGATGAACCCAGCTTCCAAAAAAACTCTTCCTTATCTACTCCTCTCTGTCCCATAATAGTTGATACCAGGGGCGGACTCAAGGTGGGGGCAATGGGGGCAAGTGCCCCCACTGAACTTTTGGTAAGTATAGGGTATATATGTATGTATTGCATAAGTATGACCCTATCTACGTAATTTACCCCAACCTAATTCCTACTGAAATTTTATTTCATACATGCCCCTAAACTATACCTATAAACACTTGAATCCCCCTAACTTATAAAAACTACAAATTAGACACTTGATCCCACCACCTATATATACTAAAAAATTAAACGTTGTGTCAAAATGAAAAATAGAAAGGAAAGAAGTTTGGAGTCATCGCCGATTTTGGAGAGGAGACTCAAGCTCTGGGATTTGAAATTTCAATTTCTTGAAGAAATTGAACTAAAATCTAAGATATAGGTATGAATTTCTTATCAAATTTGTAATTGTTTGTTTAATTTAGTGTATAGGTTTGAGGAATTGAGTGATTCCTTTGATTTCTCACTCTGAAATTCCAATTTTAAAACTGCATCAGTCCACCGTTCTCCTCCTGAGTCTTTTTTTGATATGGTCCTTCGTCCTCTTCTTTTTTAGAAATGTGCTTGGTTGGCTGCTCTGCTACTAGTTGTATTTACTTGTTAATTGTGGAGAAAAGTCAAACTTTTTATCTTTTTAAGTTGTTCATTTTATTTATGTGCTCCACTCATTCCTTTTCATTGTCTGCTTGTTAATAAGTTTGGGTTCCAATTCAACAGTGGACCAATAGTGATATATAATGTTTGTCTTTTTATACTATATGTAATTGACATGTATTATATATGTTTGTTTTGATACATTATTTTATTTGATCTCGCCCCGTCTTATACACGAAAACTTAGACAGAACCCCCTACCTTACTCTCAACTTTCTGTGCCTCGGCTACTTTGCGAAGTAAGTACTGACTTGAGCGTCGGAGAATTGTACCAGGAGCTCATCCGGACTTGGAAGCAGCATATCATAGGAGGAGCAGCACGGACGAAGCGATCAAGCCGAGCCCCGTTCCACCCCAACATGTCTGGATTCTTCCCTTTCGGGAGGCCCACCTTCTCGGACAACCTCTCAGGTATGACACTCTAATCCCAATCTTTAATTAAATACAGGTTCCACAATATGTTTTAAAATATGAAGATTGTCATTTTGTGTTGCGAAGTCTTGACAAGCAATTGATATTGAAAAGATTTCAAAATATGAAATCTCGTCGTGAGCAGTTATCGAAGAATTGATAATTATGTGTTGTATATATGTATATGTATATATCATGTAAGATTTTTGTATGACTTCAAATTTGCCCTAACGGAAACTTAGTCCTAGGTCCGCAAATTTAAAGTCATACAAAAATCTTACATGATATAAACATATACATATATACAACACATGGAGCCGAAATTAACTACCCGATGATCCAGAAGTTAGTCTACATCTTGCTCCTCTCAGCCCGGAGGTTAAAACCCTATTTCCTCGGATTCTCCATAG
Source organism: Stellera chamaejasme (assembly GCA_024586325.1). NCBI lineage: Eukaryota > Viridiplantae > Streptophyta > Magnoliopsida > Malvales > Thymelaeaceae > Stellera > Stellera chamaejasme. Next base: position 381,617 of record CM044982.1, on the reverse strand, counting down.
TGGTCCGTAGTAATGTCCCGGTGAAGGACATCCTGAAGTGAGTGGATCATTCCGGAAGATTGTCGAAATGGTGTATCGAGCTAAGCGAATACGAAGTACGGTACGAATCAAGAAAAGCGATCAAGGCGCAAGCTCTGACAGCTTTCATTGCCGAGTTACCACATGAACCCGAAGGCGACCTGACAGAAGTCGAAGATAGCTCTGTATGGACACTTTATGTAGACGGTGCTTTGATAGAAAGACAAGGAGCGAGATTAGTGCTCGAAGGACCTGAAGGCATGAAAGCTACCCGGTCAATCAAATTTACCTTCTCGGTGACAAATAACACGGTCGAATATGAAGTTCTAATCGCCGGATTAGAGTTAGCTCAGAAAGCGAGGATTCGATCTCTACGGACATGCAGTGACTCGAATCTCCTCGTTCAGCAGATGAACGGGGAGTACGAAGTCAAAGAACCCAGCCTTAAGAAGTACGCCGACATTGCCAAGAAATTAGCCGCACAGTTCGAAAGACTAAGCATTGAGAAGATTCCACAGACACTTAATTCTGAAGCTGACCTCCTCTCCATGTCCGCATCCTACGATGAAGAGAGGGAGAACCCCTACATCAATTACCTCCGAAGCATTATTTCGGGATGGAGAGCTTCTTATTGGAAATATATCACCGAATGAATACTCCCGGAAGACCAGATCGCGGCAGCACAAATAAGAAGGAAATCAAGAAAGTTCGTGGTAATAGGGAGTCATCTATACCAGAAGGATTTTTCTTCGCCTCTCCAGAAATGTATCAGGGAGGAAGAAACTGAAATTTTTTTGTGAAGTCCACGAAGGTACCTACGGGTCCCATATCAAGTCAGACGCGTTAGCAGCGGTTATACTCAGGCAAAGGTATTTATGGTCGAACCTAGAAGAAGAGGCTAAGAAGTTGGTCAACAAATGCAAGAAGTGCCAAGAGCATGCCCGAATACAGAGAGTTCCTTCGGTGTATGTGACATCTTCGGACTACCCAATACCCTTTTCCGTTTGCGGAATCGACTTGATTGGAGCATTACCAAAAGTGCCCGGAGAAGTGAAATACTGCGTAGTCGCCGTAGATTACTTCACCAAGTGGATAGAATCCGAACCATTGGCCTTGATAATAGCGGACAACATCTGAGAATTCATTTGGAAAAACATCATCTGCAGGTTCGGATGCCCAAATGTGCTTGTTACCGACAACGGGACACAATTTACGAATAAGGGTTCAAGGATTTTGCCGAAGAATTCAGCATTAAGCTTCACTTTGTTCTAGTCACACACCCACAAAGCAACGGACAGGTCGAAGTGTCCAACCGAACGTTGAAAGATGGTATAAAGAAGAGACTCAGGAGTGCTAAGGGTAAGTGGCCCGGAGAAATTCCACACGTCTTATGGAGTTATCGGACTACACCCCAAAGATCGACAGGAGAAACTCCATTTTCCTTAGCCTATGGAACCGAAGCTCTCATCCCCATTGAAGTAACCAACCCATCTCTTCGGGCTACAATTTTCGAAGAAAATGCTAATGACGAAGGGCTGAGGGTCAATCTAGATTTTCTCGAAGGAAAAAGAGACGAAGAAGAGCTCCGGAGAAAGATATTTCAACAAAGGACCGCAGCCTCAGCAAATTCAAAAGTTAAAGCAAAAAATATCAAGGTTGGAGACCTAGTCCTACGGCGGACCAAGCTGAGCTCCCGTAGGCCAAAAAGAAGTTCATTCGCCCCGAACTGGGAAGGCCCGTTCGAAGTAGTCACCGAAGAAAGAAAGGGAGTATACAAATTGTCAGATTCCGAAGGAAGGGAATTGGCTCACTCGTTTCATTCTGAAGCTCTTAGAAAGTACTACGTGTAGCCCAGAGTTAGCTTTATAAATAGATACTTGCGGGAAGAGGATGCAGGTTTTATGGCCGAACCTTTATAAAAACGAATCAGCTTGTGAAAGTAATCATTACGACTTTGCCACCATTAATACTGACTACATAAGACATTTATGGCATAAATCAAATGGATCGATCTTTTCAGTCACTTCGTTAACAAGAACAAAGAACATAACTCAATCCCCTTTCATCGAATTTCGAGAAACGCGTATCGCACAAACTCCCATGTCATCCAGTAATGTCAACGCGCGTCAACTCGGCAGGCACGTGGCGGCTGCCCAAACAGATTCGCCACCAAGATGACAGTATAATTTCATGAAATAAATGATAATGTAAATAATGATGACATGTAAAAAACAACATTGAACCTACAAAGTTTACCATTTAATTATTAGTTTTAAAATTTTAGAGATCAATGTGCAAAAGGATGAGAAATAAAAGTTAAATGTGAGAGTTAGTTCTTTCAATAATTCAAATAAGGAAAATATTTGTAACAAATTAGGGTGAATTCTCCTAATTGATGAAATTTTTTACCCAACATGATTTTCAGTAACCGTGTAAAGTTATAATTGGTTATAAATGATGGTGCGATTTCATGAAATATATGAGAAAGTAAAAATTAATTAGGTAAAAAAAAATTAGACCTAAGACTTTTCACATTTTAACTTATTAGCTCTAATGCGATTTTTAATCATTAAAAGTAAAATGTGATAGTTAGTTATTTCAATACAATTCAAATGAAGAAAACATTTATGACAAATTAGGATGAATTCGCTCAATTGATGAATACTTTTTAGCCAACGTGATTTTCAATAATTGTGTAAATTTATAATTAGTCATAAATGATGGTGCAATTTCATGAAATAAATGAGAAAGTAAAAGTTAAAAAGGTAACACAAACGGCCTAAGACTTTTCACATTTTACTGTATTAGATCTAATGTGATTTTTAATCATTAAAAGTTAAATGTTAGAGTTAGTTCTTTCAACAATTTAAATAAGAAAAAATATTTGCAACAAATTAGGATGAGTTCGCTTAATTGATGAATACTTTTTAACCAACGCGATTTTTAGTGATTATGTAAAGTTATAATTGGTCATAAATAACGATCAAATTTCTTGAAATATTTGAGAAAGTAAAAATTAATTGGGTAAAAAAATTAGGCCTAAGACTTTTCACATTTTGACGTATTAACTCTAATGTGATTTTTAATCATTAATCCATGCATATAATTTATTTTTATTCACACCATCCATACAAATAGAGGAATAAAAGACAGAATTATATGAGTCAAAAAATTTGTGAGCCTATACAAAAAAGGAAAACGTGAAATAAATAAGTAAATTAGCCTATTGCATAAACGAAGCAAGAAAAAAAGAAAGGACAAAATGAGTGCAAATGAATAAGGGTATAAAAAGAGAAAAATAAATAGACTGATTTTTAAAATTATTCATTGTCAAATTTTCAATCTTCATATGTCATTCATGTTCATTTAAATCACTAACATTCGAAAAAAAACTAAAGTTTTCCATTATGAAAGATGGTTTTCCATAATAGCATTATAACTAGTTCTTATTACTATCTGCATGTTGTAGTGAAATAAAATTTTAATTTCCTTAAAACTAAATGGAAATAAGAGATTAAATATAAAAATTTTAAAAACTTTTGAATGTGATAAAAATGTGAAACTAAAAATATGAGATTAATTTTTTTGGGAGAGAGATATAGAGAGAAATGCAAGAGAAAATTTAATTAATCATGACCATATATTTCTCTTTATTCAGACTATCCATGCTATAAAAAAAATAAAGCAAAGATGATCAAGCTATATAAGTTGAGAACCTTAGGGACATATATGGAAGAAGTAAAAAATTGAACCATAATCAAAGAGTTAAACCTTTGAACAAACTGATAAAAAAATGTATAATAAAAAACAAAGTGATATCAATTATAATGAGGCGGCACAACCCCATTAATGTAACAATATTTTTCTATAGTAACAACTTAACGTATATATAAAATACCATCCTACACCCAAAAAATAAAATAGAATAATATCATATAAATTAATATCATATAAATGAAAATTTATAGGGGTCAATATGTAAGAAGAAGAAAAGTTGAAATTAAAACATATTTATACCATTTAATGAATCAAAGCAAAAAGAAAGGATGAAGTGGCTCAACCCTATTGGTTGGGCACTATTCATCTACAATAATTTTTGGTAAAAATATAGAAACAGTCATTTTTGGTAAATATATAGAAGTATAATAAGTTATAAGTCCATGATTTTTTTTAAAGGCTCCAAATGTTTCCTTAAAATAACACAAAAAAAACACTGCCTAGAGGCCCTAGACCTAGATGGCTACTAACGTTAACGTTTTCAAACTTTAAATTATCAAAAGTTTATAATATAAATCTCCTTTCATATTTTCCTCTCCGTTTCTAAAATGAAATTTATTTCTAAAAGTTTCTCAAAAAATAACACACCTTTTATGGGGGGAGAATGATGTAAAAATAACACACCTTTAATTCAATGAATTAATCCTCACTGCATGGGATTAGGACAGTGGCGGAGCCATGGGTTACTTGGGGTGGGACATGTCTCCCCCCTCCTCCTAAAAAACATTAGGAAATACCTAGTTTAGGATATTATTAGCAGGGGCGGGCCCACAATGGGGTCACATGAGGACACGTGTTCCCAGTAAAATTCTACAATTTATGACACTTAGCCCTTAAACTATATATTTGTGTTCAAACTAACCCTTATACATTATATTTATCAAAAAATACTATCACTACCAACATAAATTGTGGGCCAATGCTCCGGTCAAGATGAGGATGAGGAAGGAGATACAAATTACTAATCTGATCTTGAACACTTGTGAAATTTGAAAGATAAGAACTGAATTGGACTTTCATAGAGGCTGCTCCGGCCAATGCTCCGGTCAAGATGGAGGTTGCGTCGGTGAGGTGGTGGAGGAGAAGTAGAATGATGGGGTTATAGACATAACCCAAAGTTTTGGGTTAAAATTTTGGGGGAAATATAAGTTAAGGACTAAGTAATTTTTTTATAAGGGTAAAAGAGTGAATTCGTAAAAATTCGTTAGAACTAACGGTCAAATTCGACGGAAATGACCAAAATAGGATATGGTATCCTTGAATATGACCATAATATGACAAATTTTTAAAATATGACTAAAATATGACAATAATTATTTTTACGAGACTGTCAACGGAATTTACTCTTATTTTCTTCGATTTTATTCTTCACTTTCCCACAATTTTTTACAGCTTGTACAAATATATTTCCTCTATATCTCTCTTACAAAATTATCCTAATTTTATATCATACTTATTTTGCTTGTACAAAACATAGGTATCGTTTTTATATCATACTTATTTTGTAGTCATAGACATTTCAACGATCGAATTTTTTGTTACCATTTAATGTTCTTTAATGTGTGTTACCTACCTTCCCAAATCTAAATTTCTGGCTCCGCAATTACTTCAGGAGCCACAAGGTTGTGTTTTACAGAAATAATTTCATCAAAATTCCATGAATAAACTATCAAGTTTACCAACATTACATCAAATTCAAATACTTTACTAAATTCTTCAAAATTAAATAGCAAGATGATAAGGTTTATGGTCTGGCATTGTAAAAAACCTGAACTGTTCAAGTTTTTCTCCCCTGTTCATTCAGCACTATAAATTTGTCTCATCTCCCACCACCATGAAAATATGATTTGATGGATAATTGATGAATTTTAAGATTGTTTTATATGTTTGAAAATGAGAAAGTTGGTAAAAACAAATTGGGGGGGGGAAAAAAACTTCTGAACACTACCTGTAGCTACTTTTGGAAGAAAAAAAAGTTGGTAAAAGTTTAAAAATTGATATGATAGTTACTAGAGAAAAGGATGGATGATGTGGAGGATGGGCATTGGAGCGGGTCGACCCGCTCCATGGATTGATCCGCCTTGATCCGTAGCGGTGGATCGTTCCATGACCCGCTCCACTTTACTGGTGGATCGATCCGTATTGATCCGACTCGCTCCACCAACAGTGACTAAAGTGTAACTTTTTAAAGTTTTGGTCATTTTTTATTTTTTTGAAAAAGTTCAGGGACTAAAAATGTAAACACTTTTGGGTCAAAATGTAAATTTTTTAAAAATTTGAGGACCAATTTGTAATTTTTTGAAAAATTTGAGGACTGATGTTGTAAATATTTTTTTATGGGGGGAGCTCCATGAAACTCCAACGGATATCCACGTCCCGCTCCACCATAGCTCCACCATAGGTGGATCACAAAACTAACCTCTCCATGGTGGAACGATCCGGTGGAGCGTGGAGCGATCCAATGGATATGCTCATCTCTAATGTGGATCATGTGATTGAATTTTGATGAAAATGGGTGCATTTGGTTACAAATAACATACGCCTAATCAAATCAAGAGTAAAATAATATAATTGCAAATGGATTATGTAATTATGTCATTAGTCGATTCATCTATAAAATAATACTTCGTTTGTCCCGGTTGATGTGTTACATTTTACTCATATAAAAATTAAGAAATATGAATCCGTTTATTTACCATATACGTGGAAAAACACTTACCTAAATATACTATTAATTAATTAACTCAACTAATTAATCCAATAAACTAAAAGACTAAAACACCCTTCATAGACATTTGTTAAGAGGGTAAACTTGACATTTCTATGGTATGTGGAATACCACATATGTGGTACATAGACTCTCGCAAGAAATATTGTTAAGTTGAGAGTAATGGAGAGTATTAAAGTAAAATTGCTATGAACATGTTTGTTAAAAATGAAACATCTCGGTTTTATTAGGACAATTCAAAAAAGAAAACGTATCAGTTCTCCGCCTGTATCTTCGAGCGTTCGGCTGGGTGGTGGACCCGTTTTCACCGCCAATTCGTCGATTTGCTCCAAACTGGTATGCGAAAAGAGGTCGGGACACCCAAAGAAAAGTCTTCACGTAGCAGGCTTATCCTAGTAGGAGCGAGTTGGTTCCCTCCGGCCTCTCTCAGCGTCGGCCCAGCCGGTGTGGTGCCCAGTCGATTTCATCTGCCATACTTGCCCGGGCTGTGCTTGGTGAAATCCCCTTACGACCATCAGTGGTTGGCAGTAGCCATGGCCTTCCTAATCCGTGATCAGTCGAGTTCATGCCTCGGTTTTCCATTCGATCGAGGTCCAACCTCAAGTCTAGGGGTCTGGTGGTTTGTGGTCAGATATAGAGGAGTGTTGGAGATAGAGATTTTAGGTAGTGGTTCAAAAAATGGTTCTATGAAGGTTTTCTTGCGTTCGGGTGAGAGAAGCACACTACCGGGATGTGACAGAGGGGGAAGAGAGCGTGGTGTTGTTGTGACATCCATACAAGTGAGGTTGGGCACCCAACATCGCTCAGGACCATGATTGCTTGGCAATGGGAATGGCTTGGTAAAGAGTCGGTCGGGCTATTCCAAAAGTGCTTATGATCATAGGAGTTTTATTTCTAGTTGTTATTTCTTTCCAGACCATTAGTTTTTTATGTTTTGCTTTTGCTTTAGAACTTTGCTGCTTGGTATGTGCATATGCAGGTGTTTATCTTGTTCCCTCGATCAGCGCACCGCCATGATGCGTCAACACTATTTTGCTCTTGGCGAGCATATCAGGGGTGTTGGGAACCCGCATTACCAATCTGTCATTCCATCATGGCAATAATAGTGCTCTTAAGCCTTTTTAGGCAGTATCGAGGCAATTCAAAATCACTCCTTTATTCTGTTCATTGCATATATTTAGGGAATACTTTAAGCGTTCAGCTCAGTGACTGGTTCACCCTTGTTGGGTGCTATTCAATTCTATGTCTGACTTGTTTTGCTTGGATGTTTCCATAATAAAATGAGTCTTACTGTTTCAAAAAAAAATCAATCATAGGATTGTAACAACCTTTCAAGTCTCGAGGGGTTAAGGTTTAAGGGTCTGTTTGTTTGAATGATTTTGGGTAGATGGGGTAAAATTTTGGAAATTGATGTGATATATGTGAGAGAATGGTATTTAGGGTACCTTTACCCTAAAAACACAAACAAAAATTCATAACAAAAGTTCATCAAATCACTTTCAAATTACATTTTCTCATCAATTTGTTATTTCACAAATATCACACCCACAATGTAAAAATACAAAATTTTCTTCATAAATTGATTTTTTTCACTTTTGTAATTCAAATAGAGCTTTATTTAGGAAGATGTAGGTGTGTCCTTTAACATCTTATTATTTGGACATGGATGCATGGTATAAAATATCATACTGTACCGATCGGTACGCTGATTTTGTACCTGTATCTGTCAGAAAATGGTATGCTTTATGCAAATTTTGTTTCAGCAACCGTACCGCCCTACACCAATCGTATCGGTTGTTTCGGTCGTACCAATGTACCAGATGAAATGAAGAAAATGACGATACAATTGCAAGAAATATAAAAGTTGAAAGTTAAAATTGTAAGTAAATGGTTGTATCGGTTGTCGTTGTTTTTCTTAGACTGCAATCTTTTCTTTTATTGTTGGCCTTTTGAGTTCGATTAAAAGCTCGAGCAAACTATTTGCACATTCTATTGTTGAACCTTCATTTATATTTTGTTACTTTATATATTTATATTAATTATTATTATATATAAATATATATATACCGGTACACTATTTCTAGTATATTCGAGATTTTTCTGATATAATGGTACGATTGTCTCGTATGACATTTTACACCATGCATGGAAGAGATCGTTATGTGAATTGTGGAGTTGTAAAATTAAGCCGTCAAAAACGATGGGGGTCAAATTGCACCAATGGATCTAGTTAGGTGCTAGATCTGGGGTATAACCAGAGAAACAAAGGGACAGAGAAGAAGAAAAAGAGCTGACGATCGTTTCACATCTATAGTTACTTTAGCCTCAGGCTCCGTGCTGTCCCTCCCTCGATTCTCTCTCTCTCCGTCCTCACACTCATCATCACCGGAAACCGCCTCGCGCTTTCTTCCTCGACCTTCTGGAAGAGACGTCGTACAGAAGAAGCTCTTCGTCCTTAATTATTCTAAAGGGAGCAACTGGAGCTTTATCTTTGCCGATTTTGAAGAATCGTAATTATCTAGAGTCGCTTCTCTCGCTTGTTCGAGGCAATCTTCCTGCAAGAGGCAAACCCTAGGACCGTTGTAATTCTCGCATGAGGTGATTTTGTTGTTTCGTTTTGACAGTCCCAGTACAAAGCAGCAGCCGCTTCACTCCTCTGATCCGTCTCTCTTGTTTTCTGGGCGTAATATTCAGGAATAAATTAGACCTCTGTCGATGTTTTTGTTTACTTTGTTGTGATTTTGCGGGTTGATTAGTGTCATATGAATTTGGTTTCGCATGTTTTGGTGTTCGGGTACTTGGAAGTACCGTCTTTTTGTAACTCATATCAGAAACGCCAGACGGAGGTGAATCTCCGTTTCTGGTAACTATACGATCCGCTCAAGACTGTAACTGCAACGACTCTTCACGCTTTTCGATTATCTTTATTCAATTCTATTTGGTTGTTTCCGAGGGAGGAAAATTTTGCTTGTGTAAATAAAATAAGATTGAATTTTTTGATTGCTAGAAAGAAAAGAGGAAAAAAAAAACAAAATAAAAAAGAAAGGAAAGGAAAAAGAAGAAAAAACATCTGGAGAAGGTTTTTAAGTATTATGGCAATTGTTGTTCCGGGCACTCAAACTAATGTGACACGGTTGGGCATCACCGAACCAATATCACTGGGAGGTCCGACAGATTATGATGTCATGAAGACCCGAGAACTGGAAAAGGTATTTGGTTTCACATACCTCAATGTTTCCTTTTTCCTAGTTCTGCGTTGTTTAATTTTGATTATCCTGAAATCGCGTCCATCCAGTATTTGCAAGAAGCTGGCTTGTATGAAAGCCGGGAGGAGGCTGAGAGCAGGGAGGAAGTGCTTGGGAGACTTGATCAGGTTGGTTTTTTGTTTCATCTGGAATTTATAAGAGGTCAATAGATGAATTAGATATATTTCTTCTATCTGCAAAGTGAACAGGTGATTAGAGCTAATATGGCTGTGAATTTTATGTGCTGATATTTGTGGTTAACTGGAACAGATAGTCAAGAACTGGGTGAAAGTGATCAGTCGTGGGAAAGGCCTGAATGATCAACTTGTCCATGAAGCAAATGCCAAGATATTCACCTTTGGCTCTTATCGGTTAGGGGTATGATTGTTTCATTGCTTTTAAGCTATTCAATTAATGCTGTGATCACTTGGGGAGTTAAAGCTGGGCCTATATTTATGCAGTGATTAGAATTCAATCTCCCCATCTCTATCTTGCTTTTGTCTTCTGGTATACAGTAAATACATAGTATGTTCTAAGCATTTTAATACATCATCCTCTTTTGACTTGGGCATTTTAATTGGAACTCTAGTGAATTGCATAAGCATCTTAGCTAAGAATAGACAGGAAAATCTGTGCATACTTGCTGCCAAGAACAAACCTGATAGTTTGACCTTTTCATAGTCTGTAAAAAAAGGCCTACAAGTAGATGTTGCGGTAACTTTATTCGATCGATTATTTGATCAATGTCAATTATTCGTTTTTTTTAAATAGTACTTAATTACAAGTGCAACACATTTACTTTTCGTTTTAATCTTGCCTTATACTGTCAAGGAAAATATTGTCACAATAAATCAAAATGATGGTCCTTCACATGGTCATTGCGAGTGATTCTTGATCATCCTCTACAATGGCGGTTCTAGGTTTACTTAAACTTTTGACACATGTTCATTATTCCGCAGTTACTCTCAATTTGTTTACAAACAACTACTTGTTCTCCCCCACTTAAACAGGTGCATGGGCCTGGAGCAGATATTGATACACTGTGTGTTGGTCCTAGACACGCAACTAGAGAAGTGTGATCAACTTTTGCCTTTATATGTACATATATTTTCTTATACAATGGATACTGCTGCCGTGTCAACTTATAACACGGTTTTCTAAATGTAGGAGGATTTTTTTGGTGAACTATATAAGATGCTGTCTGAGATGCCTGAAGTAACTGAGCTGCACCCAGTGCCTGATGCTCATGTCCCTGTAATGAAATTTAAATTCAAAGGAGTTTCTATAGATCTTCTATATGCAAAACTCTCACTTTGGGTTGTCCCTGACGTAAGAATCTCTCTCATGGATGAATTTCATGCCTTTTTTCTTCCGAATTCGTATGGTTAGATTATGTTTTTTTTTTACAGTTAACCTTGATCACTAAAGCATCGATTGTAATACTCATCACCTTTTATAGCACGCAGTACCCGATTATCTAAACATTATTTTTCATTCGAACAAAGTTGAAACATTTCATCGCATGCTTCATGCTTCTGTCACAGGACTTGGACGTTTCTCAAGACTCTATCCTACAAAGTACAGATGAACAGACAGTTCGTAGTCTGAATGGTTGCAGAGTTACTGACCAAATTTTGCGTTTAGTTCCAAATATTCAGGTGGCTTCTATCCCCTCAGTATTTTCCTAGCTTGATGGTTTCTATTCGATCTCTTTTGTCTTTCATATTTGCTTATTATCTTATGAATACAGAATTTTAGGACAACTTTACGATGCATGAGGTTTTGGGCAAAACGTCGTGGTGTTTATTCAAATGTATGAGAGGTTCATGTCATGTTAATGCTTCAATATCGTTAACTTCATCTTATTGATGCTTGTATCTTTCTGTGTTTAGGTGTCTGGCTTTCTTGGTGGCATAAACTGGGCACTGCTTGTTGCTCGGATATGCCAGTTGTATCCTAATGCACTTCCCAGCATGTTAGTTTCTAGGTTCTTCAGGGTTTATACTCAGTGGCGTTGGCCAAATCCAGTAATGCTCTGTGCAATAGAAGAAGGAGGTCTTGGTCTTCAAGTTTGGGATCCCAGAAGGAATCCCAGAGACAGAATCCATTTGATGCCTATAATTACTCCAGCATACCCAAGCATGAACTCTAGTTACAATGTATCTTCAAGTACTCTAAGGATCATGACAGACGAGTTTCAGAGGGGGAATGAGATTTGTGAGGTAGTCATTTGCCAACATTTGTAGATGATCTAACTACAAATGGCATACTACTATTGTGCCCTTTAAGTTGCCTGTAATGGATGAGCATCTTTGGAGCGTGCAGTATGTTTAGTGGGATATACTGATGGATTGATGCCAATAATTTTCACCTAGACTTAAAGTAGAAGAGGGAGTTTGATATGGTGGTATGGAGGCATAAGATTCGTATAGTAGAACCTAAGTTACCTAGGGAGGAAGTTCACTTTTCAATGAGCGATTGATTTGCATGCTTGTGATTCATTGTGCTTTCCCTTTCCATAATATGTGGGCGTTAATCTGAATAAAATTAAGATATATGGAGATTGTTGTTTAATCTAAGTAGTCGACTTTAAGCTAATTAACTTGATGGGAATTTTTACATCCCTCCAAGATAGCTGACTAGTATGATCTTTAGCACTGCTTTCTTTTGTTATATTATCAATTTTTCTCAAGTAATGCTGCTGATGTTTGCAGGCTATGGAGGCAAACAAAGCAGATTGGGATACCCTTTTTGAGCCTTATTCTTTTTTTGAAGCATATAAGAATTATCTGCAAATTGACGTCTGTGCTGAAAATGATGATGATTTAAGAAAATGGAAAGGCTGGGTCGAGTCCCGACTTCGTCAGCTTACATTAAAGGTGAAGAAGCATCTCAATATGTAATACTAGTAATCTTTTTTTTTCCACCCCTGTTGGCTTTGAGGTTTTATGTGGTGGATTATTATTATTATTATTATTATTATTATTATTTTTCTATTACATTTTCCCCCTTTTCTCATTTTGCTTTATTGTTCGTGGTCTTGGATGGTGGGTAGGAGATTGGATGATGTGCAGAATGGCAGCTATGTTAAAACAAAAAGGTCAAAAACTTTCCAGTTTGGCCTTATTTGTGGGAGAAAATGGGATTTCTTGTTTGCTCTATATGTATTTTGTTCTCCATTTTAATATTTGGATTGTAATTGAACGGTTTTTTTTTCCTGGTCCAGATTGAGAGGCATACTTGTAATATGCTTCAGTGCCACCCACACCCAGGAGATTTTCAAGATACATCAAGACCTTTCCACTGCTCTTACTTTATGGGTTTGCAACGCAACCAAGGACTTCCTGTAAATGAAGCTGAACAATTTGATATAAGGTTCACTGTGGAGGATTTTAAGAACTCTGTTAATACGTATACACTATGGAAGCCAGGGATGGAAATCCGTGTGACCCATGTAAAACGTAGGAACATTCCTACCTTCGTATTCCTTGGTGGAGTTAGACCTTCTCGCCCAACTAAAGTAACTTGGGATGTTAGTAGGGGTTCAGACTCAAAAGTTACTAGCCCTCTTCAATCGGAAAAATCACCAGAAATCACCGGAGTTTCAGATGGATCTGATGATGTAAGGAAGCGTAAGAGGGTGGGTGATGATTTAGGTTCTCAAACGAGAGATGTGAAGTGCAATCCTGGCCTCCCTGCCACCAGCATGAATCTTTGTGAAGGTAGTCCTGTTGATTCTGTGAGTTCATATTCTGTTAAGGATGATCAGAGTGATGGGGTTGCATTAGCAGAATCAAGGAGTATGGAGAGTGGTGCACTAGAATTAAGGAACTCTGATGAGCTATTGCCTCAGATGGATGATGTGAATGGTACTGTAAGAAGCTCTCCTGGTACAGTTAATGTGATGGATGATACATCAAGCTCTAAAGAGGCAGAGAAGTTGGCTATTGAGAAATTAATGACTGGCCCATATGATAAACAACCAGCACTGCCACAAGAACTTGAAGAACTAGAGGAGTTGGAATTCGGAAATCAAGTGAATGAGGCTCCTGGCGTCTCTAAAAATACTCCAATGCTTCCCAACATGTCTTCTACATCAGATGTAGCCAGAGCTGTACCAGTTCTAACAAGCAATGGAGCTGCTCCTTCCATTCATGCGCATGGGGTTATAGAGGAACTTGAGGTATCTCCTGCCGACTTATTCATAGTCCCCCCCAACTCCTACTAGAGTATATGATTCTTCCTTTTTAAGCTGTGCATCTCCTTCTGTGTTGTAATTGATTTTTTATATTTTTTATTTATAAAAAAAACAGCCTCTCGAACTTACAGCGCATATACCTGTTCAGAATGCTCCTGCTCCAAAGGCACAAGGCAAGCCAATGATCAGGCAAGTTTCCCAATGAATTGTATGACTCGCATAATCTTGGTTGCACTTCTAATGATGTTTTGGGAGGCCATTTTTCACTTTACACTGCATCAAACATGCTTACATGAACTTCGATAAGATTAGTTATGGATTGTTAATTTGATTGATACTCCGTATTACTTAATTAGAATGGCTTGGAAGACATCGACTGAATTTAGGTCTTTGGAGGTGAAGATGAATCTATCTGCTTGCTTTTAGTGTTGTATTCAAGTGAACGCCTATTATAGTAGTATTATGTTTGATACTGTCATGTAAAATCCTGTATCTGTTATGTGCAGATTGAGCTTCACTTCTTTGGGCAAGAAAAGCAGCTAGAGGTGTGTGGGTATGCTTATGGCTGTGTGAGGTGAGGAGCACATTACATGGACCAGTACTTATCCGCATGTTCCCATCACGGCGTAACAATGAGATGCATTGGGTTTTGTTTATGGAAAGCGTGTTACTTCGCTGAAGCTTTTACCGTTTAGAATCATACCAGTATTCATCTCCTTATATTATCAGTGCTTCGTTAAAAGTTATTCCTAGCTATAGATGGGGTGTAGACGTGTAGTGTTGCCCAAGCTTTATCTGTTGCACGGTTCAGAAGATGTTACTCTTACCCATTTTTGATGTTGATATGTAAGGGATGATATAGGGCTGTTCGTTTGCTGCTCAGCTCAAAATGCACTTTTAAATAAAATAGTCCTTGAGATTGCTATTCTGAAGGAACATGAACATGATTATTATCCTTTCCACGATAGGGTAATTTCAACTTAGTATGATAGCAGACTGCACTTGTTCACCCCAGTTCGAGTTGCTTCAAACAAGGGGAGGCTTGTATGGTCGGGACCAATTCATCTGCACGAGTTTGAGTCATCTAGGAAGATCCAAATCCTTAATAACACCCAGAGGCCAATTCAGAAAATTACCGAACTGTCTAGGGAGACCTAAAACCCAAACAGTTCCCGGAGTAGTAACTTATCATTCCAAGTAGGGAGAGTACCAACTCAACCCCGCCATTGGAGAAAACACGACCTCCTCCATATTACCCTCACCATCCAGACCTAGGTGCACCTGCCACCCAACCGCCCACAAACTGAATCGGATGCCCCAACCACAATCCCTCACTGGGAAGATACACGACAACAAAGCAACCCGAGCCACCAACCCAGTGGCCCCTAACCATGATGGAGCCTCGCAAAGAGAAGCCCAGGGCGAGGTCCATCATCGACCCCAGACTTGCGTTAAGTCACCTTTAGATTCCAGAACCATAGGCCTACCATCAAAAAACACCCACACATACGTAAAAATGATAGGCACTAGAGCGGAGACCGCCAGCGAGGAAGGCTTGAACGAAGCCCTCACTCGTCCGTCCGACAATGATGCGCTGCACACAGGTAGGATTTCGCTTCCAAGCGAGAGAGGACGAAACCCCAATGAGGAAAGGAAGCCAACCAAGGCAATGAGAGAGGTTGGATCCGGCCACGAAGATGTGCGAGCTAGACCAGAGAGACCCCAGACCTGCGATAGCGACGGGGCGACCGCACGGCTGAGGAGGACCACCAGCAGTAGCAGATCGGGAAGAGGAGAAGAGTACCTTGGCGGTGCCTAGGGTTTTTCCCGAAAGGCGCTCATTCTTTCTTGTGTTTGAGCACTATTAACCTACCTACTCTTCAACTTACTCTATCGCACACTTTACATGTCTTTTATTACAAGATGTTCAAGTCCTGGTAGCTTACCTAATGGAGTATATTAGTTTGTCAGGTCAAAAACTATCTTAATTGCTTGTACAGAAGCACACCTAGCATGCATCCATGTACCCAAGAGTCCGAACCTTCACATCTTGAAGAAGCAGACATTTACCATTTCCCATCAAATAATTACTCCAACAAGACAAACAGGGTTGTTTATGCCAAAATTATCTCACCATAAATGATACGAGTGTTTTTTTTCCCCAAAAAGAAGTACCTCTGTCTTTAATACGTTTATTTTTTTGTGATGTTCCAAACAATTGTTACATTTCCTATCTATTACAGTAAAATTTACATACTGTATTTTGTAACTCTCACTTTCTGTTTTCTTTTAATAACTCTCTCTCTCTCTCTCATACACCTATAATTTATACTCAATAGGGGGTGTCAAACCTAGTGGAATTTAGGTGAATTTTTTTCACCCCAAAAACTCACAATGAATTTTCTTCTTTCTCACTTTCGGAACTATGGTGATTTCTACAAAAGTGAAAAAACAAAATTCACGTGAAAAAACAAAAAGAATCGGCAAGGACGATCCCGGCGAGCGGCGGCCAGCAGCAGGGCGGACTTCCACTGGAGAAGAGATGGTAGAGGCTGGCGGAGCTGGCGACGCGGCAGATCCACGATGAGCGCGAGAAGACGGCGACGCGAATCGTGGAACGCCGGCACCAGAGGAGTTTTTCCGGCGAATCGTGGAGTGCCGCCGCCGGTGTGACATCAACGAAGTCTGGTGCTTCGGGAAGCCCTGGCCTCGGTGCTGGGACGCGACAAAGACGATGGCGGAGGTGGCAGCAGGGTCTCAAAGTTGAGTATGGTGAATTAGATTTTCTAATTCACCATGATTTTCTTGGGGATGAGGTGAATTAGATTTCCCAGCGTTTTAAGTTTGACACCCCTAATTTTTACTTTTACCTTAATATAAAAAGTACATAGGGAAATGCAGCCTTTTTTTAATTATGTGGTTGTATAAAATTTTCTAACTAATGGTGATTACTAGATAGTTAAAAAATGCAGATTTAAAACATAAAAGATAAATGTAATTTTTGAAGTTCAGAGGTACCTTTTGGTATATCCCGCCCACATCACCGCCAGGGCCTCGCTACCAAGGCCCAACAGACCTAACCCATCGCCCTGAATATCCAGCAAAATCGCAAAGGTGTTGTCGAGTGCGAGGGGGTCACCTACGAGCCCCGCTTAGCAGCTGATCATGAAGCTTCCTCTCCGGGCCCAGCCCAGCGCCCCCTCTCGCCCGAACCCTCAACACTTGGTAACTTCAGGCGAGAAAGGAAGGCTCGCCACATAAGGAAACCACGATCCCCGCGATCTCGTTAGTTGACGCATGATCTCAGGGAGCATCTCCCACTTTCCTCATTCGCACCCACGATCTCAGGGAGCGTCCTCCACCTTCCATAATCGTGCAACCAAGGCAACCGCTCCCGATCCACCTCTATATAAAGAGGGGCTTGAGCCCTCTGAAAAAGGTACACACTACCTACACACATCCCTTACTCTCTCTGCACCTGAGAAATCTCTTGTTCTCCTCTTACTCTCTCTGCACCTGAGAAATCTCTTGTTCTCCTCTTGCAGGTTTTGTGTAGATCAACACATCTTAGGGCTTGCGAGGGCATCCCAAGAGGGATCCCCGAGTCTTGTTTAGGAATTCTCAAGGTTTCGGAGTCTCATGAGCGCCTCCCATCTCTATATGGTATTGCGAAGGGATGGATGCATGATTGGTAGGGGTTATTGGGGGAGTCTTGCAAGTTTTGTGTAGATCAACACGGTGGCGAAGCTAGGATTCAAAGTTAGGGGTGGCGGGAACTAGGGGTGAGTAACGAATCGAGCCGAGCCGAGCTCGGCTCGAGCTCGAGCTTTAACGAGCCCGACGAGCCGAGCCTCACGAGCCTCGAGCTCGAGCCGGTTTCGAGGCTCGAATAATATACGAGCCGAGCTCGAGCCCAACGAGTTCGGCTCGTAAGGTTCGCGAGCCTTAACGAGCTCGCGAGCCTAACGAGCTCGCGAGCTCGTTTGGGGCCGAGTTGAGCCTAACGAGCTCGAGCTCGCGAGCTCGTTTGGGGCCGAATCGAGCCTAACGAGCTCGAGCTCGCGAGCTCGTTTGGGGCCGAATCGAGCCTAGCCGAGCTCGCGAGCCTAACGAGCTCGAGCTTCACGAACCTTCGAGCCGAGCTCGAGCTCGAATTTTCGGGCTCGTTCGAACTCGAGCCGAGCCCAATTTCACTCCCAACAACAGATCATTTTTTCTTACTACTTATGGATCTTTTTCTTCAAAATTAAAAGATTCACTCCTAATAGGTTGAAGTTTAAGTTCCATTTCTGGGACAGCTGAAGTTTTCTTTTGAAAGAAAGAAAACAACTTCATTGTTTGCTAGCCATAATGAAACAAACAACACTTATCATGTGTATGTATACAACATTAATATTGATAACTAAATCCGTGCCCGTTGATCCAATTCTCAATGGTATCATCTAATGATAAAGCGATTTCAACTTTGTATACTAAGTTATAATCCCATGAGTGGGCATTAGCTTCCTTTCTTTTGTCATGCAACAGTTGTATTCTAAGGATAAAATGAGTTGTATTATATAAATGGTATCACATCAATTGCCAATCCCTTTCTAAAGATAAAATGAGTACCGACTTCCCAAGCACGTGAATTTATACCATATACTCTTATATCCCTCTTGTGCTTAATTTATAGCAAGACAAGAAAAAATGATGTATGTTCCAGACTATTGACAAGTCTTGGTTTAACACATGCTCTAACGGTTAACCCGTCCATAACACACTTAAACACTCAATAGGGGTTTTCAAACCTGGATAAATAGAGGCGAATAACGCCACTATTCGCCTCTTTTTATCCGCGTGAGTAAGGAAGCATGTTACAGGTTGTGCACGAGCTTGTGCACAGCACCTTGCGCCTGGTGTGCAGTTAGCAGCTTGTGCGCAGCCTGACTTGCGCATGCATTGTGCATAAGTTGTGCACAGCTTGTGCGCGCAGCTTGCGCAGTGTGCACAAGTTGTGCACAGCTTGTCTTGCGCGCACATGCTTCTTGCGCACAGTTGTGCACAAGCCCTCAAAATAGAATTGGGTTGGGCAGCAGCAGGGCAGACACGCAGAACAAAATAGAATTGGGAATTGGGAAGGCAATTGGGGAAAAAGAAGCTTCAATCCCTTAATTTTTAAAAATATACATTATATACCCTATCTTTTACAAAATGTTGGGGGTGGCAGTGGTCACCCCCAGTCATACAATAGCTTCGCCACTGGATCAACACATCTCGGGGCTTTTCTCTTACTCCACAAGAAGTTCTTCATCTCACATTTGAGAGTTTGGTCCACCTAGGATCAAGATTATCACTTTTAAATTTAAATCGTAAACGATTATTATTATTATTGAGGGCTCAATTTCAATAATTGAATTAGAGTGAATTATAGAATCATTTAATTTGTAAATTAGGGTCTGATCGTTAACTCCAAATTTCTTCAAATTTTATCAACCTTCCCCAATTCTATATCAAAACGCATAATCTATATCACATCCAAGAAAAAAAAATCCAACTTTTACCCTAAAGTTTTTTGCACATCAA
Organism: Stellera chamaejasme; assembly: GCA_024586325.1. Lineage (NCBI taxonomy): Eukaryota > Viridiplantae > Streptophyta > Magnoliopsida > Malvales > Thymelaeaceae > Stellera > Stellera chamaejasme. Next base: position 362,086 of record CM044982.1, on the reverse strand, counting down.
GTCATCCTCGAATGAAAGATGAGTGGCCTATTCGTAAACAAAATGGATGATAATGGTGGTCCAAGCGTGATTTTGGCTGCATAGAGACGGACGTCTTTTTGCGACTGCGGTCGCACACGCTAGGATGTGCCACAGTTCGAAAATAATGGGTGAAACTGAAAATCCGAGTCCCAGCTCGATGGCGGAGACCAAGAGCCGGAAGCCAGAACTCGACCTTAAGCGTCGCGCGGATTCGGAAGATGATACCGACTCACCGTTGAAGAAGCAGAAAGCTGCGGCTGCCATTCCCGAAAGTGAGCCGAAGGAAGACAAGAGCAACGGTGGCCGCAAGGAAGTCGACGGGAGCTTCGAGATCGAAGCAGATGTGGCTGAAGATAAGGGCTCTCGACACACCATGGAAGATGCTTGGGTGATCATGCTCGATGCTGCCCTAGATTCTCCTGGCAAATTGAGGTACTGTTGAGTTGGGCCGTTGTTACTTGTTAGTGTTTATTTCGATTCGTCGCTGTTTGGTGAGGATTTTCCTGTTCTGGATGGCAGATGTTCACATTTCGCTATTTATGATGGGCACGGAGGGCGCTTGGCAGCGGAGTATGCGCAGAAGCATTTGCATTCTAAAGTTCTTGCAGCTGGCTTACCACGTGAGTTGGTGTGTTTTGCTTGGTCTAAGTTTCTTCCCATTTGAAGTACCTTGAATTTTGATGCTACAATTTTAGCTAATTTGTTTGCTTCGATATGGTGACAGTAGCTTAGATTAGTTTAGAATTCATTGCATGTTTTCGGGTTGTCAAAATCCAGACAGTAGCACTTAAGGTTCGAAGAATCCTACATTAATTCTAGGGCTTCGACACACTTTTAAAGTATCATAGGGTCAATGGGACTGTCGTTTTGAAACTCATTTTGCAAATGTATTATAATGTAATTGCATTAATGATGAAATATTTATATTTTCTGTCATGTTTTATCATTCTGCTTCTCTTGACTCCATTTCTGACCCGGTTCCCAGTAGTGTATATCAATCATATTCTGTACGATATTTTTCATTTCAGCCCTCACAATTTTTCTGACTGTTTCTTTTGAATATACAGCTTAATCAACTGCAAGAATGTTGTTTTTATTACATACTCATGTATTTCCATGCATTCGTGTCTCTCACATTCTTTTTTTACCATGATGGCAGCTTGATGTCAAAGCTGCAAAGAAAGCCATACTAGAAGGTAAAACTAATTTTATCCTTTGTTTTTCATCTAGATGATATTTTAATGTTTTTGGCCCCCTTTCTATTTTTGGTTTCTTTTTGTGTCTTCTCTGATTTGCTAGAAGCTTTATTTTTTTCCAAATTGCTTTAGGTTTCCGGAAAACCGATGAGGCTCTTCTTCAAGAAAGCACTGCAGGTTTGGAACCCTATATTGGAGTTAGTTCTGTGATAAACAATTGTAAAATTTAGTATTTGTAGCAAAAGAGCCACATCAAAAGAGCTACCTAAGATCTTTTGAACTTCTTTAGTGATTGATTTAAAGAAGGTTAGTTATCTTGCAACACAGACATCAGAGCTGACTGACAATATACGATTTGGTTGCTAAAAACTATGAACTCCAGTATCCTCTAAGAATCTTATTTTATTTTTTTATCTTTATGGCACCTGCAGGGTCAGCTTAATAATCTAATTGAAATAGGGCGTTATTCTTGTTAAATGTCTTTAGTTTGGTCAAAATGATGACATGTAAGCAAAAATGCAACAAAAATATGTCCTTGAATACCCTAAAAAGGATCATTCTAATATGCTGTCCTGAAATCAACTCATTGTGAGAAATTATAATGAAGATTGATGTACTCTCTGCTAATCCACTATATGCAGTCCCCTGTTACTCCTGTAATCTATTAATTGTGAAAAATATGATTAGGATTGATCTATCCTCTTGTTGCCATTTGCAGCTGTGCTGAACATATATGGCCATTATAGGTTTCTACATCTTTTAACTGGAACATTTGTTCCTGGTTAAAAAGGAAAAACAAAAAACATTCAATTTGAGCTGGCAATTTTCTTAAATCTGACCAAAAGAGAAGTCATAACTTTTAACTCCATGCTGCCCGATTTCCTACGTTGTTTCATGTTTGTTCCAGTTTACGTTTTACTCTCAAATTGCTCTGGAAGTGGTAAAAGAAAATCTCTTACACTTTTTATATGCATGTTATGCTTTCCTTCTCACTCAGGAGGATGGCAAGATGGTGCTACTGCTGTATGTGTTTGGGTGATCGAGCAAAGAGTAAGTTTTGTAAATTTGAGCTACATGCAAGCCTGTTTCTACTTCTATGCTATATCAGACATGGCCGCTTCAAATTTCAATTAGATTATGTGGTCAGTGTGTTTCATCAATGTTTTGGACAGATATTGATTATAACCTGTAATTGTGCAGCAAGAGTTTTCTCATTGGTTTTCATTCTGGCTCATGGAGTTGCAGTTTTGCTTTTATGGCTTGTGTATATCTGATGTACTGTTGTATTCTTTAATAAGATAGGGTTGCTTCTCCTGGAACTATGTTAAGTTGTGGCTTTATATACTTTATGATGATTTATTGCTCTTTTGCTTTGAATATTGACAAAAGTTATCCTTCTCTCAAAGAAAAAATTTCGTTGCTGTGTTTAGGTTTTTGTTGCAAACATTGGGGATGCTAAGGCAGTGGTAGCAAGATCATCTAGTACTGATGAAAGAAATGGGGAGATTCTACTGAAGGCCATTGTATTGACAAGGGAGCATAAAGCCATCTATCCCCAAGAGCGTGCTCGTATACAGAAAGTGAGGACATATGGAAACAAAAAACAAGAAAAGACAAATTCCACAAAAAGTTTGATCTTCAATTAAGAAATAGAAGAAAATATGCGCCTTTTCCCCCTCGCTTTATACCTTCATCCCAGTATCTCCATTGATTTAAACTATATATGCTTTGTCCTTTTCTCCTTTCACCTTTGACAAAGATTAAGATGATAACATTGATGATGAAAATAAATGGCGCTTAAAGAGATGGCTGGAATGAAAGTTTTCCATTTCGATTGTTTCGGAATGGAGTGGAGCCCCTACTAACCTGCATGTTATATAATTTATGCTTTTGCAGGCTGGTGGCAGTGTAAGTTCTAGTGGCAGATTGCAAGGGCGTCTTGAAGTTTCTAGGGCATTTGGTGATCGTCAGTTCAAAAAGGTTTTTTGGTGGTTCTGCAGTATAGAACCTGCTCTGGATTTCTTCATGTAACTGTAGTTTTTCTCTTTTGTTTTTTAAGATTTTGCTTATTTGAAGCAATAAGATACCATTTCAGGTGATGATTCACCTATAGCCTCTGTTTTTAAAAAAATAATAATAAGAATAACAAATAAAAAAATAAATGAAACATCATTTCATTTTCTGAGAAAAGTGGCATCTGAAAATTGTAATCTGCAGCTTGGTGTCATTGCAACTCCAGATATTCATTCCTTCGAACTTTCAGATAAAGAGCACTTCATTATTCTGGGCTGTGATGGCTTTTGGGGGGTACAACTATCATTTTAAATTCACTTTTATTTCATCCAGTTCTTCTGTCCACTATGGCCTTTCGATCTTCTGACCAAATATCTGGGAACTCCTTAGGTATTTGGTGCAAGTGATGCTGTTGAATTTGTTCAGATATTGCTCAAGGTTAGTGCTATCTATTGCTTTCCCCTGATGAAAACAATTAGTGGACCTAGCAATCATCAGTACATAAGAAGCGACCGGGGTTTGGGTACTTGGTAGTTTATTAACTGGAATATTCTTTCTTGTTGTTAATACGAGTTATTGAACTTGGAGATACCTGGTTTGGAATGGAACGCCTTGCAAATGCGTACATGTGGAGAAGGTATCCTTGTTGGCTGAGTCTGATGCAAATCGTCACTTGTGTTTGCAGGAGGGTTTACCTGTTGGCACAATAAGCCGACGCCTTGTTAGGGAAGCTGTTCGTGAGAGACGCTGCAAAGATAATTGCACTGCAATTGTTATCATCTTCAAGCACCAGAGGAGGCTTTAGTTCCCAGCAGTACTTTCATATGATTGTCATATGGCCGTTGTCTTTTGGTTATACAACGACTTTATCAATCGTGAAAGAACAAGGTTTCATTACTTTAAGATGGGTTGCTGAGTTTTGGCATGTATTACAGAAAAACGGAACTATTGCAGTCTTTGTTACTGTTTTTTTTCTTCAACAGCACGCTAATGAGTAATGAATGAATGCAAATTATGGTTGTTTTCACTAGGCAGTTAGTGGCTTTTGTTCGTCAGTTGAAATGATATTGCGAACGAAGGTTTGTATGTCATAGTTAGGGATGACAGTGGGGCGGATTGAAATTGTAAACCGCGGATAACCACTCATTTCTGATGGTTTTAATCACGATTTTTATCCGCAGTTCTGCGGTTGCGGTTTTTTTTTTTTACAATTGTGAAGCTGATGGTTGCGGATAACAGATAGGGGGTATCCATACCGCGGTTAACCATTAATCGCAGTTTCACTGATATCCGTTAATCGTTAGAATATATAGATTATTAATTAGGTCCACATTTTGTTGAGCCGATTATAACCTTATTGCCTAATTCTTTAAACACCTAACCCAATTCAATCATTTTTAAACTGCTCCAATCCCGACCTAAATAAAACTAACCGTACCTATCCATTCTACGTCAAACTCATAATCTTCAAAGAAGTTTGCTCATGGTTGTCTGTACTATTGTTTTCAAAGAAGTTTGCTCATGGTTGTGTGCAAAAGATTCTTACCTTTCAAAATATTTTTTATGTTATTTTCATGAATTTATCTGGATATTACTATGTATATTTTGATAAAATTATTGATATTTAGGTATTTATAATGGATTGTGTTAATATCCGTCGATATAACCGCTAACCGCGAATATCCGTGGTTAGCGGTTATGGGTGTCAAAACCTAACAGCGAAGGACATAACCGCAATCCGCGAATAGGGAAAAAACCGCGACTTGTGATTGGTGGTTTTACCTGCGGATTATCTGTACTGTTGTCATACCTACTAGTAGCTTTTGGTTGCGGTTAGTGGCCGTGGCTATACCAAAAATAAATTGGTGTGGTATATGATACGAATAATTGGCCATAATACGAATGGGATATATGAACATTGGAGCGAGAAATTAATTATGAATATATTAATAAAAATGTATTTATGAGACTTGAAAACTCTTTATACATAATCATTTGTTTGCTTTTATTTTTTGTATATCAATAAAAAAAAGTATTATATTTATACTAGTAAAGTTGTTCGATTTCTTTTTCTCACCCGCTTCGCATAAATGAGTCCCACAACTTTTTTTTCTTTTGGGTAAGGTCTCACAAATAATTTTATTTAATCTTCAGTCCACTAAGTGATAAAACTAGTAAATCAACTCTATGCATGTCTATTTATCCTATATTTGGTATTCCACATACTATAGAAATATCAAATTACCCTTTTAATAAATGTTTACGAAGGTTGTTTTAATCTTTTAGTTTATTAGGTTAGTTAGTTAAGTAAATTAATGTGAGAAAATTTCGTAAAAAAGATTCGTATTGATTTTAGTAAGATAACCTAAAGAATAAAATATATATATTTTAGGGTATAAGTTGGGTTGTTCTTGTTACTATACATAACTTTAATTTTTGAAAATTTGAGGAAAAAATTGGTTAGTTGAAATTTTATTTATTTTTGGCATATCAAAACAACAACACGACCATAATGTACAAATAGTAGCTATAGGGTGAGCCACACATAGGATAAGTATCACTAGATAAGGAATGAAAAAGGATGAGAAATGAATCTATAGATGAAAATTTTGCACCAAAAATATGGTACACGTAATTTCCGACATGAACCTCATTCCATCCCATGACACCACCCAATCACCAGTATAACCGCTAATCCCGCTTCTTTCCTCTGATCTGAGCGCCCCAAATCGTCAACAAAATTGCGATCCTCACTTCTGCGACTAAAACTCCGGTCCCGTCACATTAGTCACATGGAAACTTTAATGCTCATGGATTTAATAATGATGCTCATATGACTATGAAACCCATGTTCTTGAATATGGTGATCACGGTTAATTTTTTTTAGATTATGACATAATTGTTCGTAAAAATAAGTTGTCTCAACTTGTGCATGAGAATGATGCTCACGGAGTAACAAACGATCTTTATGATGATAACAAAAATGCTCATGGTATCAATATTGATGTTAAGAATGACGTTCATTGTTTGTGGTAATGTCAATAATAATATTCATGTGTCAATTAGGTAGTGTCAAACAATGCTCATGTTTTCAAGAATGATGCTCATAGAGTGACAGAATGATGCACATTGTACGTAAACGATGCACACACCACTCTATGATGTTGAAAGCTATTAGAATGACATTTAAAGCTATTAGAATGAATATATGCTCACAATGTTGAATTGGATGATCACAGTCAAACTACATATAAAACAACACAATTATCCACATAAAAGAAATGCATCAGTGACAACCATTCATAAATGATATTCAGAATAACCGTAATGATCACCATTTTCCAAAAAATGCTCCGCATTTTGAGAATGATGCACTGCATGTCTGAGTTGTGAATTAACAATAAGGTAGTTGACCTTGTACAATATGATGATCTAACATCTAAAATCGATGTTCAAAAGTGTCAAGTGTGATAACAACTATTGTCATATAATGCTCACCCGAGGCCATTAATTATGGTAAGAGAAAATGATATGATGATCACATATTGACAAATGATGATCTCTCTTTGTAAAGACGTTAAAGTGCTCTCACCTTTAAGATTGATGATCACATACCATCGTAAATGTTGCTCATTCAGAGACCCTGAGGCATAAGTTTGTTGATAAAAGGAAATGATTATCATTTTTTTCATTACAATGCGCATGATAAAAATAAAATAAATGAAAAACCCATAAAATTACACGACGTTACTCACTCGATCAATCTCTTCAGTTGTTATGGCACTCCATTAAATTTGTTTTATAATTAAGGGGGTAAGTGACACATAGAATAAGCCGGCGAGGGTTGTTTACCATTGATGGTTGTTAAGATAGATATTTAATTGATGGAGTTGCGTACTAGAATAGAGAAGCAGTAGTATAGTGAGTACCCTCTCCCTTTCTCTCAGGTCAGGCTCTTTCTATCTGTCTTTCCTTACTCACCTTATCGCTTACCCCTCCTCTCCTCTCCTCTCCTCTCCTCTCCTCTCCTCACAAAATCCATATCCACCGATTTCTGCCCGATCCGATCATCTATCAAAACCCTTATCCCCTCTCTCCCCTTCAACCCTAACAACTCTCAAACCCCACTTCTATTCCACTATGCCTTCCGACCTCTCTTCTCCACCGCCGATGCCCTCTTCTCTCCACAACCCCCAATCCTCGCCTCCCGAGTTTGAACCTTCCTATGACACCCCTCTCACTTCTGATACCGGTTCCGACAATGGGGGGTTTTTGAGCGGCGACGACGACGACGACGGGGGAATTCTCAACAATTCTCCGGAACACTCGATTGTTGATGACCAACAAGGTGGTGTAGAGGAATTTCAAGGAGGACCTGGGCCAGCCACCAATTCCCACCACTCTGTTATTGTACAAGAGAATCATGCCGAGGAGGGGAAGGAGGTTGGGGTGAAGGCAAGTGAGCCAAAGAGCCCGGACGAGGTTTCTGGGACTTTGAATTTGAATCCTGCTTCTGACCAACTGGTTAATGGAGAGGGTGTGAATTTTACTGGGGAGGGGGACGTGGTTGTCGATACCATAGCTAACAATGTCGACGTTAATGCTGCTATTGCAGCTGTAGGTGCGGATGTGGAAGAGAGTAAACAATCTGAGGTCAGGGAAGTGGAGGAGGTTCCTACTGTGGACCTCAATAATGGCTTTACTAATCTTGACCAGGCTGATACAGAGCCTGGTTTGAATGTTTCAGATGATGGGAGTCTGAAGAACAGTGCTCCCATTGCAGATGATGGGGAAGATGAACTTGATATTGGTGCAAAGGCAGAAGGAAAAATTCTCAATGGAACTAATCCTATTACTGAAACAGTTGATGTCGAGGATGACAGTGACAAAGCAGCACAAGTACATGTTGCTGAGAATGGAAGTACCAAAATCTTGGAAGGATTGAGTGGTGATGATGGGGGTGTTACTGCTGGCTCTCAGAATGGAAACTCAGCTGGTCATCCTTCTGATGAGACTGCAGAAATGGTTTCTATTCCGAAAGCAGATGAGTCTCCTGTGTATCAGGATCTAGAAGATGAAGAGGGTGATATTGAAGGTTCTGGTAGTGATGGTGAAACAGAACGTATGATATTTGAGAGCCCGGAAGCAGCCAAGAAGTTCTTGGAGCAGTTGGAACAAGGTTCAGGTGGTGCTTCTCTGGCTGGTGTACAGGGTGGTCATAACAGTTCCCAGACCTTAGATGTCCAGGTTGAGACGGATTCCGAAGAAGAGGTTGATACTGACGAGGAAGGGGAGGGTAAGGAGTTGTTCGATTCTGCTGCTTTAACTGCTTTATTAAGGGCAGCAACTGGCTCCAGCTCTGAAAATGGTAACATAACAATAACATCTCAGGATGGATCCAGGCTTTTCTCGGTTGAGCGACCTGCTGGTTTAGGTTCTTCGCTGCATAATGCGAAACCTGCCCCCCGGTCGAATCGTCCTAGCCTTTTCACAAGCCTTGCACCAAGGAGGGAGGTGGACGAAAATTTAAGTGAAGACGATAAGCGGAAGCTGGAAAAGTTGCAAGAGTTACGAGTGAAATTTTTGAGGCTTGTCCACAGGTTAGGACATTCGCCAGAAGATGCAGTAGCTGCACAGGTTCTGTATCGAGTGACACTAGTTGCTGGGAGACAGACTAGTGAGCTATTTAATCTTGACTCTGCAAAGACGAAGTCTCTGGAGCTCGAAGCAGCTGGAGATGAACTAGACTTCTCCTTGAACATTCTGGTTCTTGGGAAAACCGGTGTGGGCAAGAGTGCCACGATCAATTCGATTTTTGGTGAAGAGAAGGCCCGGATTCATGCCTTCGAACCTGCCACTTCATCAGTGAAAGAGATAATTGGAACCATAGACGGAGTCAGAGTAAGGGTGATTGATACTCCTGGTTTGAAAGCTTCTGCCATGGAACAGGGTGATAATCGACGAATACTGGCTTCTATCAAAAAATTCACAAAGAAGTGCCCCCCTGATATTGTACTGTATGTTGATAGGTTGGACAGTCAGACCAGGGATCTCAATGATATGCCTTTGTTGAAGTCAATCACTGCTTCTCTTGGTTCTTCTATATGGCGGAATGCCATTGTTACTCTAACCCATGCTGCTTCTGCACCTCCTGATGGACCTTCTGGGTCACCATTGAGTTATGAAGTGTTTGTTGCCCAACGTTCCCATGTTGTCCAGCAGTCTATTGGCCATGCTGTTGGTGACTTGCGATTGATGAGCCCGAGTTTGATGAATCCGGTTTCTCTTGTTGAGAATCATCCTTCCTGTCGGAAGAACAGAGATGGGCAGAAGGTGCTTCCTAATGGTCAAACTTGGAGACCTCAACTATTGCTCTTAAGCTACTCTATGAAGATTTTAGCTGAAGCAAGTTCACTCTCTAAGCCTCAAGACCCATTTGATCACCGAAAGCTCTTTGGTTTTCGTGTTCGTTCCCCTCCTCTCCCGTACCTGTTGTCTTGGCTATTGCAGTCTCGTGCACACCCCAAGCTTGCAGCTGATCAGGGTGGTGAGAATGGTGACTCTGATATTGACATGGCAGATTTATCTGACTCTGATATAGAAGATGAAGAAGACGAGTACGACCAGCTGCCACCTTTTAAGCCTCTGAGAAAAGCTCAGCTGGCTAAGCTAAGCAAAGAGCAGAGGAAGGCCTACTTTGAGGAGTATGATTACCGGGTGAAGGTCCTTCAGAAAAAACAGTGGAGAGAGGAGGTAAGAAGAGTAAAAGAGATGAAGAAAAAGGGAAAGTCTGTGAAGGATGAATATATTGCAGGGGAAGATGCCGAGCAGGAAAATGAAGGTCCAGCTGCTGTTCCGGTTCCATTGCCTGATATGGTTCTACCACCTTCATTCGATGCGAGTAATCCAGCTTACAGGTACAGGTTCTTGGAACCTACTTCACAGTTCCTGGCAAGACCAGTTCTCGACACCCATGGTTGGGATCATGATTGTGGGTATGATGGTGTCAATGTGGAACAAGGTTTAGCTCTTGCAGGTCGATTCCCTGCATCGATAGCTGTGCAGCTCACAAAGGATAAGAAAGAATTCAACATCCATTTGGATTCCTCAATTGCTGCCAAACATGGAGAGAAGGGTTCAACCATGGCTGGCTTCGACATCCAAAATGTAGGAAAGCAGTTGGCTTACATTCTGCGAGGGGAGACCAAATTCAACAACTTCCGGAAGCACAAAGCTGCTGCTGGGTTCTCCGTTACATTTCTAGGCGAGAATGTGGCACCCGGGTTCAAGGTGGAGGACCAGATAACTGTGGGGAAACGGCTGGTGTTGGTTGGTAGCACTGGAACGGTACGATCACAAGGAGATGCAGCATATGGTGCCAATCTGGAAGTCCGGCTCAGAGAAGCAGATTTTCCCGTTGGACAGGATCAATCCTCCTTGGGCTTGTCGCTGGTGAAATGGCGTGGGGACTTGGCATTGGGTGCAAACCTTCAGTCTCAGATCTCAGTCGGAAGGAGCTCGAAGGTGACAGTTCGTGCAGGTCTGAACAACAAGATGAGTGGACAGCTGACAGTTCGAACAAGCAGCTCAGATCAGGTTCAGATAGCACTCATGGCTGTTCTTCCCATTGTCATGGCGATATACAAAACCATCCGACCCGGGGTCAGTGACAACTACACTATGTACTAGATGTTGGTATTGAATTTACCCCTTTTCATATTTGCCGCAGTTACATTTTGTCGCATGAGCGAGTCGATCGATACATTTCGGAATTTGAATAAGTTTTAGTGCAACTTGAGTTTGAGCTAGTTATGTCACAAGATCTACCTTCCCCAATTGGAGGAACCGCATTGAAGATGGATAGAATTGCCTAGATATTTCAATGGATTGCTTACATTACATGTATGTTCAAAGTGCATTTGTGTTGTGATCCAAAACCATATTTCTCCCCTCCTACGAATCAGATTTCCTAGCGCATTATCAATATATGTTCTTTTTTATTGGTGCATCAACGATGGAAGGTGACCGGAGGAATATTGACATTGTTTCTGCCTTTTAACTTGAGCAAAGTTGATGGACTCTATAAGATTGTATTAACGACGATGCTAGTTTCATGAGAGGATGGAAGGTGACCGGAGAAAAAACTTCACTGGAGCGTATATCGGGGCCTAGGGCTACCGCATTGCGGCCCCCAGGCGACCCAAGGCCGTGATTCACCGGCCGGGCTAGCGATTTGCCAGCCTTGTGCCGCGATCCGGTGACCCTATGCCCCGATCTACACTCCGGTGAAGTTTTTTCTCCATTCCGGATTTTCCGGCGTTGGTCGGTGGTGGCCCCTGCGGTGGTCCAGTGAGTGTGTTGGTTTTAGGTGAAGTTTGAAAACTTTTGGATTCAATTGTTAAATTTATAATTGGTGGGTGATTAAATTGTTAAGTTTAAAACTTAGGGTGCAAATAGATTTTTCAAATAAATTTCAGTGGCTAAAATTATCATTTTCCGCGAAGGTCCGTTAAACTCAATTGGTGTTTAACAGAATAGGATCACGAATGCAGAAAAAGCTTAAAAATGAGACATTATTGATATGAAACCTAAAACATGAATACGGTATGACGAGAATTAAAGTTAAATGACCATGAGTGTACTCTACCGTTTTAATATTTAATATCATTGTTAGAAAATTGTACATTACCTAAATATTTCAAATTAAGGTAACATACAAAATCTACAACAATGCCATTAAAACATTGAAATATTACAAAATTCTATATAAATTTAAGTATATTTTAATAATTTGCAAACTAATTGTCGCTCGGAGTTTTCTACAAACATCACGATTCGTTCAAATCAATTTAAAACTTTATTTTTTAGACTTTTAAAAATACTAACATTTAATGTTTTTCCTTTCAAAATTTGTATATATTTTATAAATTTTCCAATTTAATTATAAATTTATTTAATATTTTTTTATTGTTTCAATATCATTATTTAAGGTTTTATACATTAAATATTTTAAAATAAATATTGGAGATAAATTACGAAAATTATTATTATTACTCATTTTTAAAAAATTACATTTTTCAAATTTTTTTACAAATGATATTTAAGTAATAATTTCAACAATAATATTATACATTACATTTTTTTAAAAAAATTCTATGAAAAGTAACTTTAAGTAAAAATGTTATCATTTATATTTGTTTTAAACATTTTTATTTTCACATTTGATAATATTTTTGATATTTTATACTCAATCTAAAATTTTGGTTGATGATTTGGAAATAATAGTCAAAATAATACACACGAGATTAAGAAATTAACTAAAAAAATTAACTTATAAAGTTAGAGTGAGTGTTCAAGACATTTTAGAAAGTGTAAAAGTAAATTTGAGTATTTTAACCACAATTTCTGATAAGTTTTAACAGATGTTAAGGTGTAGATATAGATTTATAGTTTACATATATTTTAGAACTACTTTTGGAATAAATTCTTGTTCAAATATAGAATGATAATGTTTTAATGATAGACTGTGCAAATATTGTTAGTTGGACCTTATTTAGCATTATCCAATTATTATTATTATTAGTACTATTATTTTTGATAAAAAAAACATTATCCAGTTAACTCCCTTATCTAGCATTTCTGGGTTTTATCCAACGGCCCTTAATTTCCACCTCTAATCAGTGGCTAATTTTCGAGTTCGGAAAAAATCACCAATTGCACCAAAACGTGTTTCAGAACCATAAACCCTAAACCCATAGCAACAATAGACCACAATCCACAAACAAGTCTCAAGGGCCAGCCAAAATGCCCTTGAGAACCAATTTCCAGGTCTCAATCAGGGCAACTGCCATGTCCGTCAGAATCCACTTCCATTGCCCGCCTAAGAGTCTCGTGAAGCCCTCACTTTTCTCCTCTGTCTCGAGGAGTCAAGTGACGGGTCTTCCCCTTCATTGCCGGGTCCGGCGGGTCAGGTTTGGGCTCAATTGCATCGGGACTGGTTCCAGGACTCTGGGTTTGGTCTGGAGGACAACTCTTCTACCTTATTACCAGCACCAGAGCTCCAGTTATGGCAGGTTCGCTTACCAGGACGAGTCCGACGACGACTCTGACCTTGAATTGGCATCTTCCCAGTCACAAATGGTTTGCTTTTGTATACGCAGTTTTGAATTCTCTGCTGTAATACTTATGCCTGGTAGTTTGACCACACATACGGTTCTCGTTAACTTTTACCGAAACTAGTTGGTAGTGGGTTTTGAGGGAATGCAGTTCAGAGGCTGACCCAATTAAGCATCAATATGGCATTATGTTCTCTAGCTCATAGTTTGAGGAGAGTTTGGAAGTTAAAAGAAATGCAATTGGAAAAATTTTTGGAAATTTTTTCAAACTTTCTGATTTGAATTAACAAGTCTAAAAGCTTCCACTCCATTAACATCCAGTTACGAATCTTTAGATGACTGATTAGTTTCACAATGTAAGTGTCATAGCTATTATCTGTAGACATATAAAGCCAACTTTCTTAACCATCACGTGTGCACGATTACTCTCTCACCAGAGGAATTCAAGCACAGTAACCTTTTCACTTTGAAGAAGCCAGAAAGGAAAGACTTTAGAATTGTATTGTGCTATGTCTATGAATGATTCCATATTGGGTTAGTTAGTTAGTTTTTATTTATTATTTATTTTTATTTTGTGTTTTTTTTTTCTTGATAATTTACAGAGTACTTGATATTATAAACTCCTTGCCATCAAGCCTGATATTTTATATTAAGGTGCAACATCATGGTAATAATGATAAAATATTCATGTTTTGCGTGTAAAAATGTATGTACGTGTAGGGGTTTAGTGTTTTTTGAATCAGTAGAATGGAGTCCAAGTAATCGGGGTTAGTGGGAACTGGGAAGTAATCAAAGTTGAAACACCGTTATATGCTTTTTATTGAATTTAGGAGTGTCATTGTTTTTTGATGGCAAGCCTTTTTTTTTAATAGAAAATACTCAGCATAAGACTGACTTTAATTCATAGATTATGTGTAAGATACTGCCTCATGTTTATTTGCAGTTCCACTTCCCAGTCAGCATGATGACTGTTTATTATGTGCTGTTGGGTTCATGAACTTAGGGTGACTCCACACTTGATAACCTGGATGAGTGGAGATGGAAATTAACAATGCTTCTTCGAAATAAGGATCAATTAGAAGTGGTATCACGAGACCGGAAAGATAGACGTGACTTTGGGCATCTCTCGACACTAGCTACAAGAATGGGTTTACACAGGTATGATGTATTCTTGTTAATAGTTTGCCAGTAAACTTTTACTTTACCCCCTTTTTTAATTTTGACTATCCATTTTCTCAAATGTATTTATCTTGCAGTCGTCAGTATGCGAAAGTCATTGTTTTCAGTAAGGTGCCGCTTCCGAATTACAGATCTGACCTCGATGATAGGCGTCCTCAAAGAGAGGTAATCAGTGTTTCTATATCTAAACCCTCCCCCCCCCTTTAAAAAAAATTTCCATTCAAAGCAAACCATAAACAGAGTTCCAGTTGTAGGGAATAGATTACCGAGATATCAAATCCATGCCAGTAAGTTTTTTTCCTGTGAAAATGAGTTGCTTGGGTAGGACTGAAAATTAGGGGTACATACAATTCACCTGCATCACATGTCAACGTGCTATCTCAGCTTTGTCGTCAAAAGGTTTCCCTAGCTTGTATAGTGTGTAATAGGTCCTATCTTTTAGTTTTAGTGTTAACTTTGATGAAAATGTTGATATATTGGTGTTGAAAGCCTTGTTGACGCCCACACTGCCACGGGTTGCTCTTTAAATAGATGAACATATAGTGCAAAATGAAACTTCCTTACAAAACAGAAGGAAAGATATAATTTTGTTGGGTTATCGCTCGCTGCCTGCGCTGGCCATTGAATGTTATCATCAAATTACATGGATATCTACCAGTTTGTTTGACCAATCATAGATCACAGTTGTCTGACCTATGACAGTTTGGAGCGAGTCATGGATCATCCATTTTTATGTGGAGCAAGCATTGATTGCTCCACTCGCTTCATGCCCATCCCTCATTTTCTGAGCGTATTTACGATGCAATGGAAGCATTTCAAGGAATATGGTTGGTTTTCTTGGTTACAAACTTTACGGTTTTGGATTGGAGATCTTTGATGGAAATAAGTGGTTTTTTCCATTTAGAGAGAGAGAGAGATCTGTAAGAAGAATCTGTATAACGGTTGCTTTACCTGGTAAAAGTTGTGCGAGAAACAAAAGAAATCTGGAAAATGGCTGTTTGTGCTTTGTGTTTGATGCAATAATTTTTGGTAGATTATGTAGTTTTGCTAGTTTGCATATCAAGTGGACAACATTTTGTTGTAATTGATTTGCATTTAATAAATGTTATTACAATATTGTCATCCATGTGAATAATGAGGAAGCCATATGCAACTTGAGTATTTCCGTCAAGGTGAACACTTGAAGTTGTTTAAAAGGGTTCAATTGCGATGCACTACTGGAACTAGAGGACTTTATAAGGATATGGTTGGTGAAGGGATTCCGGTTGTGACGACCCCGATATCTGGGGGATTGCGGATGGATTTTACTCACTCATTCTTAGATTCCCTTTACTTTCCTCATTTTTAACAGTAAAGGCTCATTCAAGTCTCAGCTTTTCCCAAGGAGTGTTTTTGTAAGAGAACTCATGAATAATGCAAAAAACAGATTGCGAATGTTAGATCTCAAGTTTGCCTGATGTGTTGTCCAATTTGGCTACAAATGAGTCGCAGGGATTGTCGTTCATGGTCTATGTATGTGATTTCTTTGTCGTGGAGGGGTAAAGTGATTTGAAGGCCTATTTCTGGGTACAACTTCTGATGGTTTTGGGCTACTGCAATATCTGTTCTTTAGGTCTCTGTCACTCTCATCTGTATACGTTCAGTTCAGTATGATGTTTGTTTGTGTTCTGTCAGAGGATAGTTGTAGTTATGCTAGTATTGGATTTTTGTTAGCTCAATAGTGAGGTTTGAGAAACTTAGCTGTATAATCTTGACAAAGCAAACCATGATGTTACATGATCTACCAGCGGAAATGTCAATCTTAGTGGGAAATAGTGCAGAAATTTGTTTGCCAAAGCATCCTAAGTCACAAAAAAGGAAAGAATAGATTGACTGAGGTACATTTGTCTTGTGGAAACTTGCCTATAATTTGTGATCAAAGGCTTTTAAATCATCAAATAAAATAGAATGGTGATTTGTTTATTGTTAACAAAAAAACTCATTTATTTCACTTTTGTTTTTGGATGTTGGAAGAAGACATGTGGAAATCTTTTGTAATTTAAAATTACTGTGTCTCATTATCTTTTATTGCATGCGCATTGTTATAATGTTGCTGTTCCTCTTCCATGATCAGGTGATTTTGCCGTTTGGCCTGCAACAGGAAGTATTGCGTCACCTTAAAGTTTTCCTATCTAAAAAAGCTACAAACAATAGTAGCTTTTCAGATAAATATTTGTTTAGATCAGGTAATGATGAAAGCTGTACTGTTGACAAGGAGCATTATGTACAGAAACAGCAGCCATTTTCTTCTAATAATGTAGCCATGGAAAGAATTCTCTATCGAAGAAGCTTGCAGCTACGGAACAAGCAACAAGAGTGGCAGGTCTGCCCTTATACACTTCATAAATCTGTTAGTGATGTAATTTTAAGAAGACAGGCCAACCTAAGTGCTCTCAATAATTTCTTTTAATAGAGGGGGCAGAGAGTTTCTTCATGCGTCAATTTTAATTTTTTTTGCTATGTTGTTTCAGTACTATTGAGTTTTTTCAGCATTAGCAATTTTCTGGCTATGTATGAATCACTTAATCATGTATTTGTCTGTCTAGGAATCTCCTGAAGGTAAAAAGATGCTTGATCTTCGCAAAAGTCTGCCTTCTTATAAAGAGAAAGATGCATTGCTGAATACCATTTCTCAGAATCAGGTGAAATATAATGTTATCTGATTTTCTTTTTCGATTTTTGCAAGCAACTGTATAAAACACTAAATCTAGAAATGCTTCTTGTGCCTTGTGCTTGATGCATTCTTTCTCAAGATAGACATAGTATTATTTGTCTGAAGCTGTGTTCTAGCATGCATTTTCTAATTATTATGCAGGCTTCCCATGTTTACCTGATTCCTCCTTGTTTTGTTTCACTGAACGATCACATCCAGAATCTGAGAAGCATGTAAAAATTTGTGCTCCTCAACATTTGGCAGTTTTTTAACTATGAAGCACATATGGACATCTTCGGTGTTAGGGGCCTAGCAGTTATGATTATATGTCCCTGTTACTTCAAAGTTTTGCAAAGAGCGTCTATCGTTTTGTAGTCACATCTGGACATTAAAGTTCTCAGTTTTCTGTATCTTATATTGCAGGTTGTTGTTGTCTCTGGTGAAACTGGTTGTGGGAAAACGACTCAACTTCCTCAGTACATCTTGGAATCTGAGACTGATGCTGCTCGTGGGGCATCATGTAGCATAATATGTACACAGCCCAGAAGAATTTCCGCAATGGCAGTTTCGGAGAGAGTTGCTGCTGAAAGAGGAGAGAAGCTTGGGGAATCTGTATATTTTTGCCGTCTCTTGTGTGATTTACCTTGTTTGAATATATACTATCACATGTCTATTTATTTTTGTCCTTGTAATGAAATGCTAAATGTCTTTTTGGAAGGTTGGTTATAAAGTGCGACTCGAGGGTATGAAGGGAAGGGATACTCGCCTTCTATTTTGCACTACTGGCATCTTGCTAAGAAGGTTACTTGTCGACAGAGATTTAAAAGGTGTAACTCATGTTATTGTTGACGAGATTCATGAACGGGGAATGAATGAAGGTTTGTTGGCATCTATTTTTCTTAATACTCTTATGTGCTAATATTTCCTTTTGATGCTTATGACAGTTCCTTTATGCCAGATTTCCTTCTTATAGTCCTGAAAGATCTCCTTCCTCGGCGGCCGGACCTAAGGTTGGTTCTGATGAGTGCAACTCTAAATGCCGAGCTCTTTTCTTCCTACTTTGGAGGTGCTCCAATGCTTCATATTCCGGTGAGTTTTGATATGTCAGTATCGTATACGTTAGCTTAGTTAAAGGTGTTTCTGTGTTGGGCATTCTGTGAAAGCAGAAGGGTTAGGCAAGCCTCTAGGAAGTCAGTGAGGTGGCGTGCACCTGTTTGAAGGGATAATCCATGTATAATATTTATGCAAGCAACATACAGTGGAGAAAAGTTCAGAAATTGTACTCACAATATAGTCATTTTGCTAGAATTGCTTTGCAATTTCTTCAGGTTAAGGCCATTTCATATCTATCTACATTTAAGCAGCTTGATTTGTAATCATTGAATTTTGCTGTGAGAGTAATGCTAAACGCCTGCACAAACTTTCCTCAATGAATGTGTGAATATCAGTTTGCTACTGGACCATTTGGAGCCGTTGAAGAATCTGCCATCGAGTCAATTAGATAGAACGCATAAGAAGTCATGACAGATTTTCATGTAGGACCGGATTTGGGCAGTGAAGGAAACCAGATCTCAATCATACAATTCTGAAGTTTTAAATTTATGGACAAGACCTTGTGTCCTTTCGATTTTCGGGTTTGTGATTTGTATGTTTTCTTTACTTCCAGGGTTTCACATATCCGGTCCGTGCACATTTTCTGGAGAATATCTTGGAGATGACTGGCTACCGGCTGACTCCATATAATCAAATCGATGATTATGGTCAAGAGAAGTTATGGAAAATGCAGAAACAAGCTCAATCCTTTAGGAAAAAGAAGAGCCAGATAGCTTCTATGGTTGAGGTGATGTAACTTCTATATTGGTTTTACATTTTCTGCTGTGAATGTTTCTCCGGACTGATTCGTGCCTGTTTATGTGAAACTTACAGTAGATAATAAACTATTTTACAGGATGCTAATCAAGCCGCTGATTATACGGGCTATAGCAGCCGCACTCGAGAATCATTATCCTGTTGGAATCCTGACTCAATTGGTTTTAATCTCATTGAGCATGTTCTTTGCCACATATTGAGAAATGAAAGGCCTGGTGCAATATTGGTTTTCATGACTGGTTGGGATGACATTAACTCTCTGAAGGATCAGCTACAAGCTCACCCACTTTTGGGGGATCCTAGCAAAGTTTTAGTTCTTGCATGTCATGGTTCAATGCCTAGCTTTGAGCAGGTATCTTTCATGTTTTCTGTTTTGCTGTGTGTTTTCCTTTCATCAATTCTATGACACGTTTCTTTAGTACTATTTCTTCATGAACTCGTTTTTGCTTCCTTCATTCTTTGCATACAGAAATTAATATTTGAAAAGCCTCAAGATGGAGTGAGGAAGATTGTTCTAGCTACTAATATGGCTGAGACTAGTATCACAATCAATGATGTGGTATTTGTGGTGGATTGCGGAAAGGCCAAAGAAACATCCTATGATGCACTAAATAACACTCCTTGTTTGCTCCCTTCCTGGATTTCAAAAGCTGCTGCCCGGCAGGTAAGATTTCTGACTATTCTAAGTATCACATGACACAGTTAGGCATGTTTATCCAGACTTGAGCACTTCTCCTATGACATTGCTTGAATAAAGGGAACCTTGTGCCTCCAATAGTGAAATACCCTATCCGTCCCATGAAATTAGTCACATTTGACTTTCAAACTTGTGCTTGAATCAAATTTTTTTTTTTTAAGAATAATTTGTCAAAAAAAAATCTTGAAAAATATATCTAGAAACTAGAAACATTCAATATTTATTTGCATATTATAAGTCAAAATGTTGAAAGAAAAAAAGCGTAGATTAAATGCTAAAAAACAAATATAGCTATTTTCCTGGGACGGAGGGAGTCTGTCGCTCTGCTTGTGTGACAACAACCAGGCCTGTTAAGCTCAATGATTAGCCATAATGCTGTATAGCATGTGTTCTCAAAGACCTAGAAAGTTCAAAACAGGGCCTGTGCTACCCTTTGGCCTTTAATAAGTAACACTGTCACTGGAGCTTTTTGGCTAGCTTTAGAATTGCAAGATTCAATATGGTGTTAAATGTGCATTGTGATGCCTGTTTCATGTTTACCATTATCTTTTTTTTGAACAGCTAACAATTCTCATTCAAATAAGAAGTGAATACAACAAGAACAAAAGCAAAAACGTAAAAACATAAAAAGGACGGCAAACAAGTAGCCCCATGAGGTAGGGGGCAACAAAGCTAGCCTCCCAACACCTTCCAACAAAAACTGACCAACCCACACCCTTGCAGATCACACCCCACCGACCAGAAGCCTACAACCCAACTACCCCCTCCCAACTGCTGCTCTCAGAAGAGGGTCTTGAAGCCAATCCACCCATGACAGGTTCAGCTTCCTGTCTCTGCTAGAAATCCAGAGAAAGGAAAGCACCTGCATATCGGAAAAAATTGTATCCGCTCTCCAAGGGGTATTCTGCATCACCACCTTATTTCGCGCCTTCCATATCGACCACATCGTAACATAAGCGATAGCTTGCCACACCTGGCCCAGCTGGAGGCCCTTGCTTGAGGAAAGAGTCCTGAGAATGTCCGCAGCACTGCAGGTTAGAGGCATCCGTATTGCACCACCTAGCAATCAGACGCCAAATCTCTGAAGCCTGTGGACACCGCACCAAAGACATGGTCCGGGGTCTCGACTGATGCTACACAGAACGGGCAAAAGGTTGAGTCCACCTCCATTCCTCTTTTACGCAGCTCATCTCGCACTGGGATGTATCTTCTGGTTGCTCTCCATATGAAAATATTGACCTTCTTTGGAATTTTGCTACACCGCCGGCTCGGTTCATCATGACTGTACGCAAGCTTCGCACTAATTCTCTTGGATAAGCAGTTAACCGCAAAGTTACCATCAACGGCCGGTTCCCAGCTCCGTTTGTCCGGACGATCCCGATGAGGAGTGAATCCCTGCAACAAGGTCAACATTTGCTGCAACTGACCTTCCGCTCTCCCCCTCAGTGGTCTTCTCCAACTCCACTCTTTCTCCTCCCACCTAACCTTATCGCTCACCAAGCTACCCTGATTAGTCTCCAGATCATACAACCTTCTAAATCTCTCCTTTAGGGGACACCCGCCCACCCAATCATCCTCCCAGAAAGAAGTGGAGTTCCCCATACCCACCACTCTCCTAAAAAGATTTCTAAAATCGACCCCCAAGTTCTCTACTTCCGCCTCCGCCTTACCTATATCTTTCCACACACTCCATGCCCCCACAGAGACACCTAAATTTGAAGACCCAGGGACCCCCCCATAAATACTACTCACCACCTTCGTCCATAACCGATCCACCTCCTGTAACCACCTCCACTTCCACTTTCCCAAAAGCGCTAAATTTTTTCCTCTCAAGCTACCCACTCTCAACCCCCCTGCTGCACTATCACCGAACAACCTGTCAACTTTAGCCCAAATAATTTTCCTACCCTCCCCCGTAGCCCCCCAAAAGAATTTGTTTCTCAGAGTTTCAATTTTTCTCACCACTCCAGCCGGGGCGCGGAACACTGAAAAGTAGTACATGGGTAGGCTTCCAAGATCCGAGTTCAACAACGTAAGACGGCCACCAATAGAGAGAAGTTTTGTTTTCCACCCACCGAGACTCTTTTCCACTTTTTCTATAACTGGTTTCCAGCGGCGAACCGACTCATATTCGCACCAACCGGCAAACCCAGATAGGTGAATGGAAGACTAGCTGAAGAACAACCGAGGTGCCTTGCCACACTAGCAACCTCCTCCCCTTCCACTCCAACACCAAAGACTCTGCTTTTAACCATGTTGATTTTGAGACCTGATGCCGACTCAAAACACTGAAGAAGGCAAAACAAAGACCTCGCATTGTCCATCGACCACTCACCACAGAAAACCGCATCATCAGCGAACTGCAGATGAGTAATACTAACCCCCTCTTGACCGACTTTAATTGGTCGAAAAACTCCTTGGTTAACTGCCTCCTCCATCATACCACTGCCAAGATAAACAAGAACGGGGACAGTGGATCCTCTTGACGAAGACCCCTCTCCGTACCACATTCCGCAGTCGGACTCCCATTAACCAAGATCGAAATCCTAGCCGACTCCAAGCACCCAACTATCCATCTCCTCCATTTCTCCCCAAAGTTCATTTGACCAAGGACAGAGTCCAGAAAGCGCTAATTCAAGCTGTCGTAGGCCTTTTCAAAATCCACTTTAAGAATAAACAGTTGACGTTTTGCCCTTTTCACCCAGGAGATGACCTCATTAAGAATCAAGACCCCATCCGTTATTTGTCTCCCTTCTATGAAAGCCGATTGAGTCTCCCCCACTAAACCGGCCACAACTCCTTTCAATCTCTCAGCTAAGAGCTTGGCCACAATTTTATAAAAGCACCCAATCGGCCTGAAGTCTGATAAGAGAATGGGGTCTTTCACTTTTGGCACCAGAGCAATGAAAGAAGAATTACACCTAGCCCCAAATCTGCCAGTGATCTCAAACTGTCTCACTGCTGCTATCACATCTGCCTTCATAACCTCCCAGTTCGCCTTAATAAAGTTAAAATTGAAGCCGTCAGGGCCTGGAGCTTTCCCACCTCCACACCTCCACACTGCCTGCTTAATTTCCTCCTCCGAGAAAGCCGCTTCCAAGGATCCTGCTTGCTCAGCACTTAACTTCTTGAATCTATGGCTGGTGAATTCAGGTCTGTCCATCATTGCCTCCTTACAATGATTACGGAAATAATCCAACACCGCCGCTTTTATTGTCTCCGGGTCTTCCACCCAACTCCCATTCAGAAGTAAACCTTTTATGGCGTTTCTGACCTTCCTTCCTTTGGTAACTGTGTGGAAAAATTTATAATTCTCGTCCCCTTCAATCGCCCATTTAACCCTTGCCTTTTGCTTGATATCCTTTGACAACATATTTTGTTCCTTCCAGAAACTCGCCTTTGTATCCCGCCAAGTTACCCATTCCTCAGGGCTCAAGTCTTCTTGCTCTGCTTTCTTTTCCAAACGAAGGAACTGGTCTTTCAACGCCTTAATCTTCCCTTGTATCCCTGTCATATTCAAATTCCGCCACTCTAATTTTCCCTTTTACAGTTTTTAGCTTCTCCTTTAGAACGAAATCGGCCGCTCCTGAGACCCGAGCCTCCTCCCATGCTGATCTCACCATCTCCCCGAAACCTTCCAAGAAAGCTGCGTTCACCAAGAACCTATCCAGCTTGCTCATCTTCAGCCCGTCACTGCTTACCCAAGTGTACCTACGCCCACCTTGCTTAACTTCTTGGATATCATTATTCAAAATAAAAGAGTTAAAATCTGCAGCTCTTAAGGGTTTGAATCTGCAGCCCTTTCTCTCACAAGGCCTTCTAACCACGTTAAAATCCCCCATCAAGCAAGCTGCCTCAGAATGGTCATTCAGAACCGTGGTTAATTCCGCCCACAGCTCACGTTTCTGACTTGTAAGCTGAGGCCCATAAATATTCAGCAAAAGAACCTTCCTTTGTCTGCCCTTCCATCGACCCACTAGCCCCAAGTAACCGACACCCGAAATGATCGACTCTGTAACCCACACTTCCTTACTCCAAACAAAGATTAATCCCCCTGACCTGCCTTGAGCTAACTGCTGAGCGAAACCAAATTCACTGTGCCCCCATATCTGATCAATCTTATTCCCCACCTCCTCAGACAGAAGAGTTTCTTGCAGAGCCACCACCGCTATCTTTTCCTTTACTAATAACTTTTTCAGCTCCCTCAACTTCTCTCCGCTCCCCATTCCTCTAATGTTCAGGGTTAGGACGTTCATTTATCAACCACAGATTCACCTGGTACCTGGACCTTCGGAAGCACCGCATCCCTTCTTTTATATACAAACCCCACTGAAGCTCCAATTCGTATTGTTCTGTTTTCTGGCGTTTCTGGAACCAATGAACCTTGTAGTTCCTCTACCGATGCTGCTGGACCTATCGCCCTCATCCCCCGTGACGAGTCTGACACAGTTGGTTCACTCCTCCCCTTCCTCAACAACTTTTCATCATGCTCACGATCCTCTGTGTCGATCAATCCAGGACCATCCTTCTTATTATGCGCCCTTCCACTCACACCCCCTAAAAGTTGTTTACCTCGAACCATTTGGGATGATCGGAGAGAATTTAATCTGCTGGTTCGACGTGTTGTTGGCCCCAGTCGTTCCACAACTTCCACCGCTTCGGACGTTCTTACTAAAGACTTGTGTGCGCAACCTTCAGGTTCTGATTCGTGGTGGCTTGGCGCGGTGACTTTACCTTCGACGAATGTCTCCTGGCGAGGCGAAGAAGAGACCTGCACTCCTGCTGAGGACGAAGAAGAAGGCACCCTTACAGCAGATTCAGTTCCAGTGAGGAGGTTGGGCTTGGTCCTTTCGAAGACCAACTTATCACCCAGTTGGGCCGCTCCAAGCCCACTCACCTCAACACTTTTAGAACTATCCGAAACGTGTTCACCTGTTAGGCGTTTGCGGGCGGGCCCAGCAGACTCCTTACGCAGGCCCATCAGATACCCACCAAGCCCACCAAGCCCACTCCCTGCAGCTCTGTTCACGTCTTCCTTACCAGACGCCGCGCTTCCTGTTTCCTCGACCTCCGAACCCACGCTTTCGTCCTTGCCGCCGTTTTCTTCAGAGTCACCCTTCTGTCTGACTTCTGATTAACCTTTCGAAAACATCTCTCTTTCCCCTGAAATCCGGCGCTGGAGCGGACGTCCGTATTGTCACACCACTTTTTGTCAGAGGTAGAGTCAGCAATCCCGCATCCAGAGGAGGATCATGGCCGCTCCCAAGCAACCTCCACTCGGAGACTGAGTCGGAGGCCGAGTCACCCTCCGCCGCCCAACCTTCCACCGAGTTCCAGTCATCTTCATCCTCTGTCTCGGCGTCCGTGTCCTCCACCCTGACCGGAGAAACATACCTGTTCCTGAAGTCGACAACTTCTACAGGATCCTCAGCCACTCTCACCTTAAACACGTGATCTCCCACTGAGACATCCACCACCGCGCTTATCAGCTCTGGCTGATTTGTGAGGATGCAGGTTCTTCCAATATGGAGCTGTTCCCTGTGACTAGTAAGTTCTTCTACCTCCACAACTTCACCCACTGACTAGCTATCCTCTGAAAAGTCTCAGTGTGCCAAGCATGGATAGGCACCCCAAAAATGCTCAACCAAACAATCCGACCTGGCCTCTGAAGTTCCTTCTCCAAGCTCCAAGGAACTATCTCCTTGAACCATTCCAGCAGCCTGTCATTCCCTTTGAGGAGCACCTCGGTCCCTACTACCGAATCACATTCAATAAGTACTCTCAGCCCACCTAGGTACTTTGCTGTGCAGTTGCGAAATCCTTCTGCTTGCAATAAGCCTTTCACTTTACCAAGGAGGGCTGCGTGCTTTACTTCTCCTACAACACACCTTCTCAGCCACTCCTTATCCTCCAACCTCCTAGTGGCTACCACTATACGTGTCTGAGCTGTTTCCATTACTGGTGAAGGTATCAGCGAGTGATCCTCTTTGACTACATCAGCAAACGATCTGTGCCTGTCGAGAGAGCAATTTGATCTCTGGCTAACTTCTCGGACGGTTGTAGCACCCCCTTGTTGACGTCCTGCTTCCACTCTTGCCCCCCCTCCCCCTCGTTTGAACTTCGCAACATTAACAACAAGCCTTTCTGCCCCCACCGCAACCGATTGTATTTGTTTCACTAGCATCTCAGCATCCTTCACATCCTTATATTTCGCAAACCCAAACCTTTTCCCATTCTTGGATCTCTTGAAAGGGATTAAGATATCAACTACATGTCCAAGCAACAGGAAATGTTTCCACATACTCTGTCTTGTCCACTCGTCTGGGAAATTCGTAAAGAAGAAACTTGTGCCCACCTTGTCGACCACGTTGATGAACTCATTGCGCGGAAACGAACCCCTGTGACCCTTCCAATGTTCACGCCCCCTGCTGGAGACCTCTCTCTCTCTCTCATGCTCTCTGTGCATTGAACAATTACGAAGTATATTAACTTGGAGCTTCATGTTTACCATTATCACTATCATACAAACAGCTTAGTCCAAATGAGCACTAGTAGTTGCATGAAGTTCATAACATCAACCAAACTGAGAGAAAAAACGTGAGAATTCGAATTTTGATGATCTTTCTCATGCTACATCATTGTGAAGAGCAATTAAAATGAATTCCGGAGCTATCAATTTTACATTAAATTTACCCACTTGCAAGGAAAAGCTTCTTGCGTCTGGCATGAAACGAAGATTTTTATTAAATGTGATGTTGTGAAATAAACTCTTACACACAGTAATGTCTCCTAAATCTTTTTCATTGCTAATTTTATTTGTTAAATATCTTAATTGTTGTTTTGTATTTATATGCATAGGTTCATAGTAATATTATACTGACAGCTTTTTATTGATGGTACTGCACTGATGGAGCTCCCTCTCTCTCTCTCTCTAGACACACACACTCCGTCCTAAAAAAATACATACATTTGTTTTCACTGTTTCACAATATTTAATCTATCATTTTTTTCATGAGTGTTTAAGCATTTTAAGTCCAATAATTCTTATTCATATCATAATTTGAAGTATAAAATTTCTGAATTTTTTTTTTATGAATTGTTTTCACTATTTATCTCAGTAAATATTTGAGCCAAACAATGAACCTTGAAGCCTGAAAGTGTACTCCCTCCGTCCCTAAACGGATGGTGCATATTCCTTTTAAGGTTGTCCCTAAAAGAATGATGCATTTCCTTTCTTGGAAACTTTACATGAGCAAGTTGACTTGGATGCCCCTAACTTTCTTTCCTAAATTTCACCACCCAACCAAAGTGGGAGTAATTTTGACTAAATGTTTCCTTTTCCACTTTTTTCTTAATCTCCGTGCCTAAAGAAATGCACCATCCTTTCAGGGACGGAGGGAGTATACATTAATTGAGGACGGAGGGAGTATATGTGTGTGTGTGTCTATCATGATTATGTGTCCGCATTGTATAATTATTACTCCCTTTGTCGCACAAAGAATTGAGCATTTGACTAGTTAAGGAGTGTTGAAGACTTGAGGTTAATGAAGTAAAATTGTCATATGACACCATTAACTTTTTGGTTGGGGAGGGAATTTGAGGGTAACAAGGTAAAAGTTAAAGTAGTGTTGAAAGGTTTCCTTAAAAGGTAAATGATTGAATCTTTGTGCACGGAGGGAGTATAATCTACTTGATCCATCCTAGAATAATTTCCTTGTTTCAATTTCAATATTTAACTTATGGTTTTTTTCAACGTTGTGATATGTAAAGTCAAATAATTTATATGCAAACGATATTGATGTTTCATGTGTATAGTTTAGTTTCTAAATACTGCTCCATCCCACAAAGATTGGCATGTTTGACAAATTTTCGTAAGGAAGTAGTCACTAGAAAAATCTTTAAAAATATATTTCGAAACTAGACACGTCCTTTTATCATGTACATATAAATTGTATGACTCTATACATCAAAATGTTGAAGAAAAAAAAATCATAGATTAAATTCTGAAAAAAGAAAAAGCATTACAATCTTGGTGGGTCGGAGGGAGTATATATTTTTTATCTGTAAAATGCAGTTTTTATTTGTCGTACATTTTTTTCCTAAGGTTTCAGTTTCTTTCTACAAGATGTTATTCAAGTGATATTCTTATGGTATTACCTTTTAATTAGATTGATCTTTTAAGATTAGAAGGAATGAAAAGGAAAGTAAAAATAATGTAGATTAATGCATTCTATTTAATGAGATATTAATTTGCTGCTATTTTTTGGCCCATCTTTGTTGATTTTTAAAAGTACATACATACAACTGTTTCTGTTTTTGTGATGCTTCGAATATGTTGGTGAAATTCTTGTTTAAAAAAGAAGATAAGATAAGAGAAGTGAATTGATCTTCGGTTGTCTTGTGTTCTTATGAAGAGAAGAGGAAGGGCTGGCCGTGTCCAACCTGGCGAGTGCTACCATCTCTATCCCAGATATGTCTATGATACATTTCCTGATTATCAACAGCCAGAACTTCTACGGACGCCATTGCAGTCATTGTGTTTGCAGATCAAAAGCTTAGAGCTTGGAAGCATAAGTGAATTTCTCTCTAGAGCATTGCAACCTCCTGAACCTTTGTCGGTAAAATTGCTTTTGAGTTCGCTTTTATTTTCTTATTTTTATTTCGAGTTTGAGTGTATACCTATTGTCACTGCTATACAGGTGGAAAATGCAGTTGCATACTTGAAAATAATTGGAGCTCTAGATGAAAATGAGAACTTGACAGTGCTGGGTAAGATCTTTTTTTATTTTATTTTATTGAAAACAAGTTTGCTTGACTTATATTCTTTTTCTTGTGAGAGACACCGAAGAAGCCTAAAGTCCTAAATGGTGGCTTTGCAGGACGCAAGTTATCGTTGCTTCCAGTTGAGCCTAAACTTGGGAAAATGCTCGTTTTAGGGGCTATCTTCAACTGTTTGGATCCAGTAATGACAATTGTTGCTGGCCTTAGTGTCAGGGATCCTTTCCTGATGCCCTTCGACAAGAAAGATGTTAGTATAATACTGGTCCTAGAAGCTTCTTATTTTGTTTGTGTATATTTTCATAAGCATACATACTGGTCGAAGGAAATAGTTGATCATCAGTTTTGAGCACCCTGTCATTGTTGCAATTCTTTATAAATTAAATGACATGTAAAACATAATCATAGTTTTTTTTTACTCCAATTATTAAATAAAGGAGGGGATTTGCCTCCTGTGCTTTCATTAAAAAGCCCAGCGGCGCTTACAAAATGATAAACCTGTAGCTTTAACAAAAATAAGCCCAGGTCAACAAAATGAAAAACCAACTCAGCTAAAAGCTGGAAACAGCACTAGACAAAACTATGTAAGTTACAAGCAGATCAGTCTATCTTGAATTTTGTCTAGAACACAACTGAGCGAGTTGCATATTTTGCATTAAGGTTGAGCTTCTACCCTGTGGCATATTATTATATTATCACTTTCCATTGGTAAATTGTTATAAACTAACAACTCGTTCGACAGACATTAATCCTGCTTAATCCATGGATTGAGTGAATTATGCGACTAAAAAATTGTAATTCTTTCTTGAATTGTGTAAAAAACTTATACATATATTTATCCAGCTCTATGGTGAATTGCAAAGAATTCTTCGTATACGTGATTAAGCTATGAATTATTTAAGGATTATCATGAACCAAATGCATACTAAGCTTTTAGCATGGTGTTTCTGTTTTGATGTTCCTTTGAGGGGGAGATATGGTTTCAATCAATCATGCATATGCCGAACTATAATTCTTTAGTTCTCACAGTTTAGGTATGAGTTTTAGAATAATTTGGTTATTTGATTTATTGGAGATGTGGGGTTTGGCTGGTATGAGGAATTTTATCTTCGTGAGAATTAATTTTACTTGTTAAGAACTTAGATTTTGTCTTAAGTCTTCTCTGCAATATCTCCTGAATTCTTAAAATATTTGAAAAGCTACCTATAAGATTAGGAATCCGATCTTCATGATCTCTGCTTCTTTAGGTTTT
The DNA here is from genome assembly GCA_024586325.1 of Stellera chamaejasme. NCBI lineage: Eukaryota > Viridiplantae > Streptophyta > Magnoliopsida > Malvales > Thymelaeaceae > Stellera > Stellera chamaejasme. Next base: position 332,274 of record CM044982.1, on the reverse strand, counting down.
ACCATAAGTGACCACTTTGTAACCTTTTTTTTTCTTATAGAAATACCATAGCTCTGTCAAAGAATGAAGTTAATCTGTTGACACTGTACAAAAAATTGAGAAATTTTAATGTGTAAATGCTATTGTGCAAGGATATCATGAAGTTTTAGTCTGGAAGTTGGAGTTATTTTGGTGGAGAGCATTTCTTTGATTTAGAATTGATGTAGTTGTGATCCAGACTCACCAAGTCCGAACAACTGTAATTCTGGTTATTTATCAGCTTGCAGAATCAGCGAAAGCCCAGTACTCTGCTCAGGAGTACAGTGACCATCTTACACTTGTCCGAGCTTATGATGGTTGGAAAGAGGCTGAGAGACAGCAATCTGGTTATGAGTATTGTTGGAAGAATTTTCTTTCTGCACAAACTTTGAAAGCAATTGATTCGATGCGAAAGCAGTTCTTTTACTTGCTCAAAGATACTGGACTTGTAGATCAAGGCATCGAAAACTGCAACAAGTGGAGCGATGATGTGGATCTTGTGCGAGGCCTTATTTGTGCAGGCTTGTTCCCTGGAATATGCTCTGTCGTGGTAAGTTCTGCAGCATTTTGCTGTAAGCTCCATTTCCCTTAAAAGAGACAAGCTGGATCCCATGATATCTTTATTTTTTCTGTTTCCCATTTTCAGCATGTGTGTTTGCTCCTATGCATGTGCCATGCATTTTTTATCTGTTTTATTAACATTTGAAGTTGCAGTTTGTTCTAATATAAAAAAAAAGAAAGAAAGAAAGAAGTTGCAGGATAGTTGTTAATTGTGCCATGTCCTTTTAAGACACAACTGCCATACTTCGGTAATGTGGATGTCTTAGGTTTGATATTATCTTAATAGCAGTCTTTTATATTCCCTACCCCCTCTTCTTTAAAATTTTGTTTTTTCCTTTTTGTAGAGATTAAGGTTGTTTTGCAACCAAGTATGTTTCTAACAAACTTTACCATGTTATGCTTATCGAACAAGGGTAAAAAGAGGTGAACATCTATTAAAGTAGAAATGAGTCACTTATGTGACACGAAGAATTTCTGGAAAAAAATCTCAATAATAAAAAATGTTTCTGGAAAATGAACAGCCATTGTGGGATGAAAGTGTCAAGGACATGTTTGAGTCTCAGGTTTTATCTTTCACATTTATGTTTGTTTTAATTTGTGTCTAGTGCATGTTAATGCCTATCCATGATCAAGGCTGATGCTTTATGTCAGGGCCTATCCTGAATAATTGCCTGTTCCGAGGGAAAGAAAAGATCAACAGTTGTTCCTCAAAAACATTAACCTTTTTGTCTTTCGTATACTACAGAATAAAGAAAGGTCGATTTCCCTCAAGTCCGAAGAGGATGGGCAGGTTCTTTTGCATTCAGTAAGCATCTTCGCATATTGTTATGATTTTTAATATACACCGTGTCCTTTCTGAACATGATCATTTAATTGAACATGATGTTGTCATTTGATTAGAATTCTGTCAATGCTGGAGTGCCCAAAATTCCATACCCATGGCTGGTGTTTAATGAAAAGGTGAAGGTGAATTCTGTTTTCCTCCGTGATTCAACCGCTGTGTCAGATTCTGTGCTTCTCTTATTTGGAGGAAAAATTTCAAGTGGTGGAACGGTAATTTAGCTCTTCTTAATCCTGTGATTTTCTGGTTTCTTATGATTGATGTCTTTACTTTTCTGGTTGGGTATTAATTTTTCTTGGCTATACTAATTCTTATGGTAGGACGGACATCTGAGGATGATGGATGGCTATTTTGAGTTCTTCATGAAACCCGAATTGGGTAATACATATATGCGCCTACAATCGGAACTTGAGGATCTCATTCAGAAGAAAGTATAATCTTTTTCCTAGAAATCTATTATTCATTTCAGCCTGTAATGTTCTTATGTTGACACTAGTTTGATATTCTGTTCATTCGTCTGAATGATTTCCTACAGCTTTCGGATCCTCGTATTGATATGCAAGCCTATCACGAACTCTTGTACGCTGTAAGATTACTGATCTCAGAAGACCGGTGTGAAGGTAGATTTGTACACGGTCGGCAGTTGCCAGTAGCCCAAAAGGTTACAGTGAAAAAGAAGGCACCGGGTGACGATGGTGGTGAGAATGCGAAAACAGATCTACAAACAGTTCTTGCAAGGGCCGGACATGGATCACCTGTGTACAAAACCAAGACACTGAAAAATAACCAGTTCCGGTCCACCGTGATTTTTAATGGGCTGGACTTCGTGGGGCGACCTTTTGGTAGCAAGAAAAAAGCAGAGAAGGATGCGGCCGCTCAGGCTCTGCTGTGGTTGAAGGGCGAAGATCGTCCTTCATCAGATAATATTGATCATGTTTCGATGCTTTTGGGAGGAGGAAAAGGCAGAAGCAAGAGAAGATATGTTGATGATACAAAATGGGGCTAGAGGAGGAGGATAATAATACTGTATTGGCACGAAGATGACAAGTAAATTTTGGAGATAAAAAGCTCAGGCATGTCTTCTTCTATGTAAATACTTACTATAAGCAAGCTAATGAGGAGAGGTTAAGATTGCCAGTGAGGTGGTATTATATCTACTGCCTGCCAGATGCACAGTCAAAGGTGAAAGGGTGATGTTGGGTCCTCTCCTTTCTGCATAACTTTAATGGATGGTGAGCAAGCAAGCACACTAAAGGCAGAAAAGCAAATTGTTTGGTCGTTTGCAGAAGATTTGTGGTATGTTCAAGGGAGGGTCTACTAACTACTAATTAGGGTTGAAAGTTGTACGAACTAGCTCGTGCTCGACTCGATTAAAAGTTCGTTCGAGGTCGTCGATATTATTTTTAAGCTAAATTTGAACAAAATTCTAAGCTCGATACATTTATCAAATCTAACATGAAGAGCTTAGTGCTTGACTCGGTTTGATTTTATCGTCACTTTTTCTATTGATAACAGCTCGAGCTCGACTTGAGTTTGGCTCGATTTAATGGTCGTTCGACCTCGTGAACACAATTTCATGCTGGATAACTCGTTTTCACCCTTACTATGAATCGTATGCTGTCTATTTCTTCCTTCACCATCGTTGTCTCTTTTTGTAGCACTCGGTGCAGTGTAGTGAGTCTGCCTACAACTACAAATGCATGTAACCCCCTTAACCTGTCTGTCTCGCAGGCCTGATTTAATTTTAGTTCTATAGTAAGTTTATAGATGTCTTATAAATCAATTAACATAAGTTTTCAGTATTATTGGACGGGTAAAATGCACTGATAGCCTGTGACTTTAATTCTTGTCTCACCTGAATTCTATTTTAACTTTTCGTTCCAATAAAGTCATGTTTTTTAACTTTTTTAAATTCGTGGTCCTTTTTCATCCAACATCCGTTAAATTTAACGGATTTTGAGGGGAAATGATAATTTTAGAAACTCAACTTAAAAAAAAATCTATTTATACCTTAAGTTTTAAAACTAACTATTAAGGTACACCCCCATCAATTATAAACTTAACATTTTTATCCAAAAGTTTTCACACATTCATTCCACCATCATGCCACCGTATGGTCATCGGCGCCGCCGTCGGACCACTGCCGCCGCCGACTCGTCGGAACATACCATTCGCAGTCCGGGGCCGTATATCGGGGTCTACGGCCGACGAATCCAGGCCCATGGCCGCTTGATATGATCCTCACCATGAATGTGAGAACATTCCTCTTGAACCCGAATCTAGCTTGATAGAAGCTTTCAAACACAACAATTTCGACTCCCAAACACCTTCACCCTCACAATAGATGACAATGAATGAGTTCTATGCCAATGATAGAGATGGATCTAGCACATTTCCTCTCACAATGAAGAACAATACTAGATCTTAAGTTTGAAGCCAATTTAATAGATCGAAGGGGAATAGATGAACAATATAAGCAAGGAGAACAAGTTTGAACAATCTCAATCTCAAAGGAGTAGGAGAATTTCGGCCAAAATGAGTTCTAGGCTCAAAAGGAGCCTTGTTTACACTTTAAAGAGGTGAAAGGAGCCTCTTGGATGAGAATTAACCATCCAAATTTTTAATATATTTGGGTGGTTAATCTTTATCCATTCATTTTCACTTCAAAAGCCTTCCAAAGGCTTCCAAAAGGCAAAAAGACTTATATCTTTGCATGCATGTCAAAAGCCTTCCAAAAGCATAAAGTGCTTTTGCATGCATATCATCCTAAAAGCTTCCAAAAAGGCAAAAAGTAAAAGCTAGCCTGAAAGGTCTTCACATGTCTTTTACACACAAAGTAAACATTTGTCCTTCCAAATATCTTCATAAAATGAGGGAGTATTTCGGATTCAACTCTCCTTGACAACAGTGTGCTCCAAGCTTCTTTGAACCCTCTCGTCAAGCTTTGATATTTTGTTGTTACTCGTAAATCCTAGGTTCATATCATTCCCTTCTAATTAGAGAGATTCGTCCTCGAATCTAAAGGGGGTTATTCCTACAAACGAAGACAAGCACAACAAACTTTTGAAGAGCATTAGAGGTTAGTGAACCAAACTAAAAAGACTTGAAGAATTCCATAGAAAGATACCGATTACATCACGATGGAAGTGCTCAAGCAAACAAGCATAAGCGCACCAATGCAAATTGTGAGAAGGAACAAAAGTCGAAAGGAATTCATGACATACTCCCATGATCAACATATGCAATCATCTATACTCAAGGGAGTCATGAAAGATATCAAGCACCAACTTTTGACCTCCAAATGTAGAAGGGATATGGGAAATATCAACAAGGCAAGACATGCATCTAAATGTTTCTCAAATCGCCATAAAGTACACTAAACTAGTCCAAAACAAAGAATCATGATATGACAATGCAAGATTAGAGTTAGTGAAATCACAAGGTGGTAAGATGGACAATCCACCCCTTATCTTCATCTTTTCATGCATGCTTTTGGTTCTAAAATCATCAACAATGTTAGACACAACTGAAGCATGTCGTACATCATAAAACAAAGGAGTGATATATTTTGAATGAAGAGTAAGTCTCATACTCATATAAGACATTATAAGTCATGTGTGCATCTATTTTACTCTTACTTTCCACACAAGTCTCATGTATAGCCAATCTTTCCTCAAATTCAATCAAATGCCTATTTTGTCTGAAAGTTGTATGCATGGCCAAACCAAGTGTAGCATAACATGAAATGGTAAACTCATGCATACATGGCATACATCCCAAGGCATTTTTCCCATGGACACGAACATCAATCAAGAATGTAAAAGTGCAAATCACCAGTCAAATGCAAGCCTAGGCCACTCATTTTCATCATCCAAACGCAAAGAATTTATCTCACACATTAAACTGTCATCATGGCTATGCACTGGTGACATGGGATGGGGATCATGCTCAAAATCATCATCATCATTATCAAAATCATGCTCATCATCCGAAGAGTAAAACTCATAATTTTCAGAAAATTCAAATGATGAATGAGATGCATAAACATTGTCACATTCAAGCGAATCATCAACACAAGAGGAGTGAGATGCAACTTCCTCAATTTCTTCATGCTCAAGAGATTCAGACAATATTCATCATGCGAAGAGAAATCATCATATGATAGGGATCTAGGATCACCATACTCTTCACATTCAAGTTCATGCTCTTGGAAGCCATACCAATCATCATGACAAGGAAAAATGCAAGAGTCATCACATGGGTATGGATAATGTTTAAAGTCATTGTTGCACTTTTCACTTTCAACATGGTCAACCAAAACATCATTATCGTCACATTTAAGAGGAGACTTAAATATGTCATGTTCATCATGTTCAACTGGATCATCATTTTGAATGCACTCAAGAGGGGATCCATATATCTAATCAAGCAATGGATGTGATGCATGTTCATTTTTGGTTAAAGTGTCACATTCATACTTATTCCTGTCATCACTAGGAGAGAAAGATAGGTTACCTCTCCCCAAGTTAGGGGAGTGTAGATCCTCCTCCTTTGATTGCTCTTCTTTTGAAAACTTTTGGGTAAAAATGTTAGGTTTATAATTGTTGGAGGTGTACCTAAATGTTTAGGTTTAAAACTTAGGGTGTAAAAGATTTTTTCAAAAAAGTTGAATTGCTAAAATTATTATTTTCCCCCAAAGTCCGTTAAACTTAACGGATGTTGAATGTTGACGGAAAAGTACCACGAATTTAAAAAAAGTTGAAAAACATGACTTTATTGGGACAAAAAGCTAAAACATGATCCCGGTGAGATAATAATTAAAGTTATAAGATTATTGATGCACTTTACCCATTCTTGGACCGTGATCTTGAGTAGTTTTTCGAAAACAATTAGAACATTACATTGAACATGACACAATTACACATTTTTACGGTGGCTCATGTGCATATATATATATATATATATATATATATATATATATATATATCGATTTTGTGGATTCATTTTTCAGCTTTACAGGAGATTCAGTACTCTCTTTCAATGCTCATATGCATATATGGATCTTTTGGATAGTGAAATATTGTGTATGATATTTATAAAAAGGGAAGTTTACAAACAAAGACCATTGTGGTTTATCCTAACCTACAATCCCTCCTGATTTTCAAAAACCTACATTTACCCCTAAGATTTAATAAAATCTACAATTATCCCCCATCGCTGTTAACTTTGTCAATTTTACAGCTATATTAACAATTTATGTTGCTCTAATTATGCTTCACAAATTTGGTTTGAAACTTTTACACCCTAAACTGTTTTGTTTTGTTTTTCCAAAATATTACACCTAACTCGCCTCCCACTTCAACCTCACACCCTGCCTTTATGCCTACTGACTAGGGGTGAGTTCGAGTCGAGCCCGAGCCTAGCAGGTTCGAGCTCGAGCTTGTGAAATTCGAGCTCGGCTCGAGTTCGAACGAGCCTGAAAATTCGAGCTCGAGCTCGGCTCGAAGGTTCGTGAAGCTCGAGCTCGTTAGGCTCGTGAGCTCGTTAGGCTCGATTCGGCCCCAAACGAGCTCGCGAGCTCGAGCTCGTTAGGCTCGCGAGCTCGTTAGGCTCGATTCGGCCCCAAACGAGCTCGCGAGCTTGTTAGGCTCGCGAGCTTGTTAGGCTCGTGAGCTCGCTAGGCTCGCGAGCTCGTTAAGACTCGCGAACCTTACGAGCCGAACGTTTCGGGCTTGGGCTCGAGCTCGGCTCGTATATTATTCGAGTCTCGAAACCGGCTCGAGCTCGAGCTCGAGGCTCGTGAGGCTCGTCTCGTCGGGTTCGTTAAAGCTCGAGCTCGAGCCGAGCTCGGCTCGATTCGTTACTCATCCCTACCACTGACCATCGTGTTAGTAGTCATCACCCTCAATTATACCACCCCTCATCATTGCCACGTCTCTTCTAGCAAGGAGGCGCAATTGGGGCGAATGACTTTGTGCAATGATATGGGGAGCACATTGCTCACCTCCAATTCTCTTTTATAGATGAATGTTACCCGCTTGGTGATCTCCTATTCAAATGCATCCAAATCTAGATATGAATGCATCAACAAGTTTAGGGATAATAACGATGAGCTAGGGGGGAGGCCAACCGGATGCCAATGGCAATAGGGGCAACCGCAGTGGGGTAGGAGGCGCTTGATTAAACTGTTTTCGACGTGGGAGGGATGATGGAGGAGGCAGATGGCAGGAAGGGGATCAGTGAGAGGAGTGGTAAAATTGTTAGGATGAAAAAGTTTTAGGTTCAAAAGTAACATTTTTTATGAATTGTAATTATAGTGTTTAACTAGATAATTAAACATAAAAATTAACGAAATTAATGGCTAAAGGGGTAAATGTTGATTTCGCTAAACTTGAGTTGAGTGGGGTAATGTAAGATTTCGAAAATTGAGTGAAGCAACTGTAGACTAGGTAAACTCATTGTAGGTTTCTAAAGGAAAATGTGTCAGTAGTTTGGATAGAAAAAATAGAATATGTTTCTTTTTTTTTACCCAGATGGATAGTGATTATTAACGGTCATCATACATCATCATTAACAACATCTTAATTTCAACTATATTAGGGTCGGTGACATAAAATTTATAGTAACAAACTAGAAACGGAATCAACCAGTTTGAATAACTTGCAGCTACAACATCATTTTTTTTTTTGAATTCATATGACTAAATTTCAATATCATCTGGTATCTAATTTTATTGTTAACAATATGTATAATGAAGTTCCAAAGCAGAAAAAGGGCACCCAAATATAAGAGAGAGAGATTCAATGAAATGGGCTAGCTGGAGAAGGGCCTGTAGCATGAGGCCCAACCCAATAAACTAGGGTTACTTCTTCATACTCGCGGTATTTATTTCAGCAGCCGTTCGTCTCCCAGTTTCTTCTTGCCGCTTCGACACCACCATATCCACCAACAGGTCTCTTTCTCTCTCTATCTAGTTCTTCAATATTGAATCTGATAATAATTCTTCCTTTGTTTCAATCCATTACTAAGGGGCGAAAAAACTTTTTCTTACTCTTTTCAGGTTTCAGAGGCTCCAATGGCCCCGAAAGGTACTGCTTCTTCCACTTTGCCTTGTTTCTTTCAATACCCATCTTTGTACCTTTTGAATAGCTTTTATCCTCATGATCTGTTCAGAAATTTTATGTGTTCGTTTAAGAATTTGAGGTTTTGGCATTTAAATTTGTTCCGCTCATATAGTGTGTGTGTGTGTGTGTAGGAATTGCTGAGTCGAAGTTTTTGCGGGTCTTATTATATTTCTCTGCATGTTCTTATCGCTGTAATTTGGTCCATTTTCGCTTATTTGCCTTCTGTACGAATTGGATTAAAGGGTAAAATATGAAAGAGCATTTCGAGCTCGAGTAAAAAACTCATTCGCGCCTTGTTAGGCTTGTTATTGCCCCTATTTAACTTCTGTGTGATAACTTGTTATGGCTTGGTCCTCTGCATCCTACATCATCCTCGTTGGCTCATATAAAATTTGAGCGGTATTTTCTTATACATTTCTTGTAATGACTTGCAGGTGAGAAGAAGGCTGACCCAAAGGCTCAGGCATTAAAGGCTGCAAAGGCAGTGAAATCAGGGACAACTTTTAAGAAGAAGGCTAAGAAGATCCGAACGAAAGTCACCTTCCATAGGCCTAAGACATTGAAAAAGGAGAGAAACCCCAAGTATCCTCGGGTTAGTGCCACCCCAAGGAACAAGCTTGACCATTATCAGATTCTTAAGTACCCACTCACAACCGAATCTGCCATGAAGAAAATTGAGGACAACAACACTTTGGTTTTCATTGTTGACATTCGTGCTGACAAGAAGAAGATTAAGGATGCAGTGAAGAAAATGTATGATATTCAGGCCAAGAAAGTTAACACTTTGATCAGGTAATCTCTGGTCTATCTTTAAGAGCTTTGGTTTCCAGATGACATGTTTTTTACTTCAGTATATACTGATCTGAAGTGTTACTAGTTATGAAAAGGAGAAAATGAAATGATATCTAAACATTTCAGAGAATGGAAAGTATCATTTCCCAGTGTTGGGCTTAGTTGCTCTAGTTGCATGTGCATGAATTCTAATCATGCAAGTATTTTGGCATTCTGTTGTGTAAATGCTCCTGTTGTAGCCAATTCGTGATTAGGAGTATAATGGTTTTGGGTTGATAATTAATTATTTTGTAACAACATCCTTTCTTCTTCCTTTTGTATATCTTCTGCGTACTGATTTTGTTCTTCGTGTTTCAGGCCTGATGGAACAAAGAAGGCATATGTGAGATTAATGCCAGACTTTGATGCGTTGGATGTGGCCAACAAAATTGGAATTATCTAGGCTGTCTTGGAGGTGCTGTTTTGTCTGTTGAGAGTTTGCCAGTTTGTCTGTTGTCACTACAATCTAGAGTTTGAGCAGCAAAAACATCCTATCAACTTATAAACAATGTGATTTTCCTGTTGGTTAGCGGATTTTGAGATGTTTTTTAAATGTCTTTTTAATTGCTTGGTGCAACTGTTATCGTTCTCTCTCCGTTGAATCAAATCAGAAGAATTAGGTTAATGTATTTCCCTTGAAGTATGCTTGTCTTTCATCGGCTGGCTGTCGGAATAAACTTGCACGACACCGGCAGATAGATGCCCCGTCACTGTCGTGCAAAGCAAAGCAATGCAGTTGAGCATTTTACAATTAATTAGTTCGCCTCATTGCATTACGTGTATCAAGACATTTCGGAAGTGGCTGGCGGGAGATAGAATATGTCCTGCACATGATCCCTAGCTTAGCTTGCTTGTTCTCCAACGCCATGCCTCGTGAAGTTCTTCCAAATGCAGAACCATGTTTGGCCGCTGCTCCGGCAGTATCCCTCCACATTGCTGGAGTTTGGTATCGAAGACGACGAGCCTCCTCGGCCTCAAAGGAGCTGCTGCTTTGCCCTATTCCCTCTCCTGTTGGCTGAATCTCATATTGTTGGGGACTTATTTCTGTCTTTCTTCTTCTTCTCCTTCCAACACTTGGAAGGACTTTTCTAAACAAGCTTGCTCCAAGATTTTTTTACTATTTCATCCCCACTGGCTCTTCCATCGCCTCTTATGTTGTGGTAATAATGCTTGCAAATTCCTCTACCTCTCTTTTCTTTTCTCTTTATTTCTATTTCTACACTTAGGGAGGGTGACCATATATAAAGGAATTTATGATAACTTAAACCGCCATATCTGATTCCTTGTGTGTTGATCCTCATGATTAACAGCTTGAAAGTGTGGAGCTTTGAACTGGTTGCTGGGCTTCTTCCAAATCCCAAATTAGAAACGTCAGTTGTTTCAACATGGTAAATCAATTTTAATTTTCACTTCCGTAGCATTCAATAAATAGTAGTACCATTTGCTTTATAGTGTGCTCTTTGGTAGATTGAACATGTTAGTAGTTGATAATCCTATCAGTATTATTCCAATTTCGTACAGTCTCAACACCAGTGGTCTTGTCCAAATGATTCCCTTTGGGCTGCGGTGAGGAAAACATTAGTATTTTGATTTCTTTCTCCTTATATTATTATTGATAATAAGTAAACATTTGATAACTAGGTTGTATTACTTGTAGCACAAGGGTGGGTGTCTAACAAATGAAAAAGCAATTGTTTAATCTGCGCCTCCGCGGATCTATTTTGCTTCCCGGATTTGGCGCCGAGTCTGGAGAAACATGAAAAAGACTCGAGTTTCACCGTCATCGTTGACTCCTTCCGCCTCAACAGCCGCGACTCGGCGGGCCACAAGGATGGGTTCTCGAGCTATGCCACTGGGAGCAACGTTATCGACCAGAGCTTCAACACATATGGCACCGCCGCTACCGGCGGCGCAGGTACTTTCACTGCCTACAACATGGAGGTGAACAACCCCAATATACGATTCACGGCCTATTTTGATGACAGCAACGACCAAGAACTCCAACTCCGCCAAGAACAATTTCGAGAACTACAGCGACAGAGAAAATGCCGCCAAGAACAACTACGGTCAATCTTTCAATGAAGGAAGCGACAAATTCACCGGGTATGGCAAAGGAGCGACTGGGCAATCGATTGGGTTCAAGACATATGGCAAAAATCAGTTTCGCTGACTACGCAAAACAGAGCGTTACCTTCGCCAAGTACAACCAGAGCTCCAGCGCAGCTTCAAAAATGGCCGCCGATGGCAGTACTGTAAATAGATGGGTAGAGCCAGGAAAATTCTTCCCCGAGTCTATGCTGAAGGAAGGCAAATTCTTCCACTGATGGCTAATGTGTTAGTTTGTAAAAATATAGGGTAGAATTGATTAAAAATTAAAATAATGAGGTTTACTGTAGAAATTAACTAAGAGTAAATTCGTCATTTCGCAACTCTGTTAAAAAAAACGGTAGGACGGACGAATTCAAAAACTGAGATTTGATTAATGCAAATACTTAAAATGTGATAAAAATAGATCATCAAGACTTAAAATGGGACCATCCACGAAATTTAGTCCTTGTAATATAGATCCTCAACTTTTTCAGCTTTTACGATTTAATTTTTTAATATCTAATTTAACATAATCCTCTTACTCTACACAAGATACAAGTTACTCTCTTTAATCATATTAACTCGTATAAGTTCATCCATTAACATAGTACCATTTTTTTATGATATTAACATAGTACCACTTAATCATCCTTTATATATGCATATTTTTTATACATGTTTTTTATACATTTGGGGGTAGGGGATAAGGATCGTGGAGACTTGAGCTCAAGATCTCCACTTTGTGGCCTAAGAGCATAGTCACTAAGCTAGATATTTTGGGTCTGGACTGCATATTATCTTTTTGTTGCTTTCATTTTTGTCAACTGCTAAACATAACAGCGTTATATTTGATCATTTTCTTATATACAACCTCCAATCCTCCAGCGGAGATCTTGCTAAGCATAGATGAACCACCCTACAACAAGAGATGGCTTATGGACAGAGTTGCTACCACACGTAACAAGTCAAATATGAAATGCTTTCAACACGAGCAGATTACCATATTTTAATGACACTGTTTGCAATTTTTAAAATCCAATTCTATATGAACACTCGCAGTGTACAATAATTACCGTAATCTTGTAAACTAATGCTCACACAACAAAGACATTGAAGAATGGAAAAAGAAGGAAACGTATTCATTCACAAGTGGATGTATGACAAGACAGCCAATTGCACAGGACAAAACGCAAAACCTGCAGTATTTCATCCTTACCATTTTCCCTTCAAACCCTTTACCCTCCTCCTCATCACTATTCACTACTGATTTCGTGAACTTGGTATGGATTCCCTTCAAACCCTTTACGTTCCGGCATTACTCTTCGCATCTTTCGTGAAGGGGAAAGCACCGTCAGACTCGGATTAGAATCTGAAACTCCAGACTTACGAGCAGGTCTGGGAAGCTTGACTGGATCTGTGGGTGGAGGTGCAGATGAAAAGTACCTTGAGAAGAAACAAACCTGTGAGTACAGAACTAATACTAGTATAGTGACAAACTGCACTGTTTCTTCACATACCTATGCTCCAATGCTTGCTGAACTGAAATCCTAGACCTAGGATCATAAGTGAACATCTTCGTCAACAAATCCAGAGCATCATCACTGGCCGTTGGAAACAATGAGCGCAGAGGAGGAGCAGGGACATATTGGTATTCCACATAATTATTAAGGTAAACCATATCTGGCCACTGTGAAGGTGTTGGAGTACCAAAAGCAGCGAAGATCTTCCCTAATTGATCAATATCACTCGTCCCCTACCAAGACAAATTTAGTAGGAACAGCATAACTGTATAACTACATCAAGCATAAAATGAAAACTCAGAGTTTGATCCAGAAAAAAAATATATATATGACAAGAATAAAAATAATCACATGCCAGAATTATTTCACAAGGAAAGGTGAGAATTAGCACAACTTCAAAGCATTGAAATTTTTCCTTTCTGAGAATACTGATGACTAATTGATAGAAGTGCCATCTAACAAGAAATATTTTGTGGCAAGACATAACGCAGATATTTTCTGGCCCAATCACTTAAATAATTGTTGTCAAATGACCAAAATATGAAGACACGCTCATTCTCATTCACTTTCCATGGCACAACCAAATCACGCCGACTTATATAACTGAAAATTTAATTATTCAAATTACTTGTCAATCGATATGAACCTTTGTTTTCTATTCCTCTTCTAATCCTCATTTGATGGTTGTGGAAGTAGGATAGAGAAGATTACTATAGACAAATTTTCTTCACTCTTTATGCATAATATCAGGGAATGGACAAAAATAGCAACAATATAGGTCTTTTCAAATTCAGCAGCAGCTTTTGTACCAAATTTACTGGAGACACCATAAAGCAGAGACAAATTTTTTAATACAACTATCACTTGGAGCTATACAAGGACTTCTGTTAGTCTTGAAAACTTATCATAGTGTTACAGATTTACCGGAAGAAATGGTCGTCGTAGAAGAAGTTCAGCAAATATGCAAGCAGCAGCCCAAACATCCACTCCAGCACCATATTGCTTAGCCCCAAATAGCAACTCAGGAGCTCTATACCATTGAGCAAAGACCTACGTATAAAGTTTAGTATTATGATGCAAGCAGCATATCCTATTATTTCCCGGAAGTTGATGAAAATTAAGCCACATTGGTCAAAAATTAAACTGAAGTTCAAAAAAATCATCCAGAATGGCATATGATTTTAAATTGTACTCAGAAAGAAGAATGAAAAACTTTCTTCTCAACTTTCACGGGATTTGGGGGCATGGACCCCTACGTTATGCTCATTCTATGCTCAGTGTCTTTCTGGTCTTTACAAGTTCAGGGCATTCTGTATTTGTGCTTGTATATATTTGGGAGGGAATATCGATTCATTGAATCAGAACGAATACTTAACTGCTAATTAAGTAAGATATTTTGGTGAAGCATTCACCACCCTACAATGCTAAGAAGTAACATATTCCCTAGCCAATGCTCTCGAATGCCTTACGCACTTCAGGCAACTTGCCTCGATCAATGTAAGACCCTAATCTGCATTCTCAATTCAAGAACAATCAGTAGGCGCTTCTGTGGATAAGTTAGTTATGACTATGTAGTTGCTACTACTGTTGATAAACAGTGTTCAGTTATCGATCTATTTCTTTCCATGCTTGGCAGGAAAGCAGGAAAGTTCCAGAAGTATATATACGAAACTAGAGAGTTCTTTAGTTTCCATCTGGAACAACCCACCTGGAAGAAGAGAGGCATTGGCGCTGAAGATTGTGTTCCCCTAAAATTAGAGGAATTATTCAAAAAAAAAAGACCAATTTATAAATAGTTCCAAAAGTTAGCCTGTTTGTTGGCTGAGTTTTTGGTCAGTGGAGCCCTATTTTATTATCCTAAGCCTGTTTAGTGGTAAGCGGTTGATTATACCTCCATCCCAGAAAAACTGAAATGTTTTCCTTTTTGGGTTATCATGGAAAAACAGAAATGTTTCCTTTTAAAGAAGCTTTTTACACCATCTCATCTTATTACCCTCAGTTTCCTTTCTCCACTCAAAAGTTACTTCTGTCTTATATACCTATTTTACATCATTACCCATAAATCTTCAACACTCCGTAATTTCTGTACTCATTTGAACGTTTTAACATTTGTGAGACAGAGGGAGTATTAGCTGGGTGCCACGGACTGAAAATCATCCTGATCCCTCAGTCACATTGTCTTCCTCAAAGCCCTATAATTTTCATGATTCAATGTCATCTCTTCTTTCTTGAAAGCTAACCTGTAACCCTAATATTTTGATGCTGCACGTTCTATCCACAGTGTAAAATACTACCATGCCTAAGTAATGTGTGTAGCACCATGCATTTTGTAATATACAAGTAGAATTTCAGGGTCATCAAATTATTTCTTGCATTTACTCTAAATTACTGGGTACATTTCTTCTTAAAGAACAATTTTAGTTAACCAGATTGACCTTAAAACACGTTAAACCATGGTTTGATGTTCTTTTCCGTATGACACAAATAGCATGCACTTGAGGCAATTCGGAATTATCCCACCACAAAAGACAAAACCATTGGCCTTAGTCACATTTTTTACAATGCTATCATTGCCAAACATCAAACCCACTTCCCAGCAGAGAAACGACAGAAGATGAGTTCAAAACAAGTGAGAATACTAAACTTAAACAGAGAGCCTTTGTCCGCAAAAAAAAAAAAAAAAACTGGACAATTTAGTTTCCAGCATTTAATGTAATGTTTTTTCTTCAACATTTTGATATACAAAATCGTTAAGTTTGTATCCAAATGATGATTCAAGGTTTCAAGATTTCAAATATATTAGTAGCTTTTATTTTTTTAAAATGGAATAATTCTTGTTAGTAATAATTTGAGGTAAATACAAGTTCAAAAGTCAAATGGTTCAATTAATGGCGGACGGATGGAGTATACGGAAATAGCTAGTTTGAAGCGTCCTCCAACATTTAAAGAGACCAACCTGGTGGGTAAACCTTCGTTCTGGACTTCCAAATATGCGTGCCAAACCAAAATCTGCAAGTTTAAGCTGTCCATTGGCACCTATCAACAAGTTATTTGGTTTCATATCCCTGTATAGAGGGGACAATATAGTGATCTACGAGAAATTCCAGTGAGCACTGACCAAAGCGCTCAGTAAGAAAGCAAAAGCAATACCTGTGCAATACCCACTTCTTGTGGCAATAAGCGAGTCCTTTCAATGTCATCTGAAAGTAGGATTTTATATCACCGGGTGACAGAAATATATTCCTATCCCGGATAACAGCTTCAAGATCTGTCTCCATGAATTCAAATACAAGATGCAAGTTCCCCTTATGAGGAAATGCATCTATCAACTCAATAATATTTGGGTACTTGAGCTCTTTAAGCAATTTGATTTCCCTGAGTGCTGTAAAATTCACCCCTTCCTTTTGCTTCCCCAACCGAATCTTTTTAATAGCAACTGTTTGTCCTGACTGCACATATCAAACAAAAAAACATCATCTGTGACTGTGAGGCGCAACTGAATCCCAGCTACTTTTGACATGAGTTTAGGAAGAATGATAAATGTTAGATAGTAGCTTCAAGTTGTCATTCCTTGAAATTTGAAAACATTTCTCTACTTGAGGACTAGTTATAGCACAATCGAAGTCATATGATATGATCCCTAAAATCGCACTCGATCGCTACAACGATGAAAAAAAAAAAGGAAAACGTTCAGAAGCGATGTTTATTGCTCGCTCGCCAAACAAAAGAAAATTGTTCGATGGAAGGCGGCGTTACCTGAATGTCAATAGCTTTGTAGACGACGCCATAGGTACCTTCACCCAGGACCTCGCGCTTCAGATACCTGTCCGCCACTTTTTTCGACGCCGGACATCGTTTCTCCGGTAATCGTATTTCGTGGAGCGAGCGATCCATCCGATTGCATTAGATTAGATTAGATTAGATTAGATTAGACTGTAAGTACAGTAATCCCCTAACCCGATCGGGTCTGTCTTCGGTTTTTTGCTCAAAGAGTTTTGTCTTGTCTTTCACTTTTTCAAATCTCTACAACAAAATAATGTTCCGTTAGGAAAATGTGCTTAGAAATTAGATAAATTCTTCATTTAACATTTGCCTGCCGATGATTTTAGGTCTTTATAAATTAAATACTATTAAAAAATAGAGTAGCTATATGTGCACTACATGAGTATAAGATATGTAAAAAATTACAACAAGTGTCATTTTTGCTTTCAATCACCATTTCAACTTCCGATGATGTTTTCGACGAAGCGTTCATCACCACCGATGAAGATTTCGTCATCTCCGGCGACGATTTCGTCGCTTCCGACGACGGTTTCGTCGCTTCCGACGACGATTTTGCGTATACCGGCAAAGGTTTTTATCTAATCGACGATATTTCTATCACGTTCAACGACGTTTTTTTGTATTCAAACGTGATTTCATATCCGCTTCTACAAACCAAACCAGTACAACTCAACAACACAACCACCACCAAAAATTGACTACAATGAAGCTCCAAAACCACAAAACTTGCAAATGATGAAAAACCGAATTTTTTTTTACTTAAAAAATTTGGGGGAAACGATGATGATCAGAGTAGATAATCATGTTGATATGCACATTTCCAATGTTGATCGATTGGTCTTCTTATATTAATCAGCTTTTGTTCAATGTTGATCTGCTCTTGTCCATTTGTCCAATGTTTGTCCATTGTTGATCTATATTCTTTGTCATGTTGATGATTCTTTTTAGCATGTTGATCTCTATTTTTGTCATGTTGATAATTCTTTTTATATAGCATGTTGATCTCACATTATCATGTTGATCTTTTTGTTTAGAATGTTGATCTTTCTTATTACCATGTTGATATACATTTTTTGTCATGTTGATCTTTCTTTTCAACATGTTGATCTCTACTCTTGTTATGTTGCTCTTTCTTTTTAGCAGCATGTTGACCTCTTTACTTACCATGTACATGTTGATAATTCTTTTAGGGTAAACTCCAAGTTTAGTCCCTTACCTTTCAACTTTGTCCTATTTTAAGATTTTGTCCTATTTCAGTCCCGTAGCTCCATAAATCGTCTCAATTGTAGTCCTTCCGTTAAAGTCAACGTTATGTTGACCGTTAAAGTCTTAAGTGTACAGTAAAATGACCATCAAACCCTTCCTTTTTTCGATCTGGATCGGCAGCCCGCAGCGGCAGCCAGCGCCGGACGGCAGCCAGAGCCGGAATGGCGGCCAGCCAGGCGCGGCAGGCCAGATCGGCTAGACGGCAGCCTGCATCGGCGGCTGGCCGCTGCCGGCCGCTGCCGCTGCTGCGCTGCTGGCGCTGGCTGCCTTCCGCGGCTGGCCGCTGCTGCGCGGCCGGGCCGCGATCCGCGCCTGGCCGCTGCTTTGCTGGCTGGCCGCCGATCCGCGGCTGCTGCCTGCTCCGCACCAGTGCTGCTGCGGCGCTTGGGCCCGATCTTTAACGGAAGGACTACAATTAAGACGATTTATGGAGCTACGGGACTCAAATAGGACAAAATCTTAAAATAGGACTCAAATAGGACAAAGTTGAAAGGTAAGGGACTAAACTTGGAGTTTACCCATTCTTTTTAGCATGTTGATCTCTCTTACTGTCATGTTGATCTTTCTTCTTATTATGTTGATCTTTTTTCTTACCATGTTGATCTGTCTTTTATGTCATGTTGATCTTTCTTTTTAACATATTTATCTGTCATGTTGATCAATACTTGTCACGTTGATCAGTAGTTTTGTCATGTTGACCTGTGGATATTGTTCATACAAGAAAACAATCTTGATTGATTAATCATGTTGATCAAACACGACCATCATGCTGATCAAATTTAGCGAATGACAAACTTGTAAATAAACGAATCGGCTATACACGCGCAGTGCGCATTTTAATGCATGCCTACAAACAAATATAAATGTATTTACTGTAATGTAATGCAGTGAGTATTATTAGTAAAGCTAATAGTAATTAGACTTTTAATAACAACAAATTAATTAAAATTGAGAATATATTGCCAACTTTTAATCACTTATAAGGATCAATATGTTATACTATACTATAAAAAATAGTATATAAAAGTTTTACAATCTCAATACCAAATTGAGTAGATTTATTGTTCTTAATGCATATATTTATAAATAATTTATATAAATAAAGTTAATTAATCAATCATTAACCACAAAGGAATAGCAGGGCAGGGCAGGGAAGCAGCTGTTGAAGCAAAAAGCCGGCCTTCCCTTCCCCTCTTTCATTGCTTGCCGCCCACTGCTGTCTTCCCCATTGCTAAATGATTGATTTATTTATTAGGGGCAAACGGTAGATAGTTCATAATCACTGTTAAAATAAATAAACAAGTAAAATCTCCAAAGCTAAGATGGTTGCTCTCTCTCTCTCTCTCTCTCTCTCTCGGGGGAATAGTTAATGATTTCCGCAAATTTGATTGATGCAGAAGGAAGGAAACCCCCCACGCTAGAATTGTCTTGCGGAACACTCATTAGTCAGTCACTACACTGACTACATGCACTAGGAGAACGAACGAACACAAGAGAGGAGAGGAAATCATGACATGAATGAATTGTACAAACTTCCCGGTGTTACAGATAAAAATGAGGCAAGGGAGGAGGAGAAGGATGCATGGCATTGCATTGCATGCATGCGACTAAGTAAGGTTCAGGTTCGGTTCAGGTTCAGGTTCAGCAGCAAGTAAGCAAGCAAGGATGAAGAAACCAACTCCACAGGCAGGCAAGCATTCAATTCAATGTCTCCACTTCCGAATCATTTCCAAACGAGGGAGGACCTCCTTCCTGCTTCATCATAACTTACTCTTCAGATTACATGCTAAGTTGTACTGCCCAGGCAGCCGCATTTACAATAAACATGTTTGAGCTACAGCCACACTTGCAACAATCACATACACACAAAGCACATAAAAAATGACACTTTGCTAAAATGCGAACTTGTTTCCACAGGGGGAAACCCTTGTTTTTTACAGTATACGGAGTATTTTAAAAAACTCATAGTATTAAAATTGAAAAGTTTATTTGAAGGTTTCCACCATAATACACGAGTATTCTAAAGTTTGGGAAACCAGTTTTCCATCCTTGGATTCAAGTTATACACTTGAGTATTTACCCAGGTAAAATTGAAAAATATAACTTGAAAAATCTTCCAAAACTAAACAGCCCTACATAGTGCAGGAAAGGTAAATCGATAGAGGAATAAAGATTTAGGGGGTAAAATTAAGAAACGGGACTATTTAGTATTCATCCATCATTACATCACCCAAAACTCCCACAACCAACCCAACTGCGTAACAGGTCTAGAATCAACTACAAGAGAAATAGATACCAAAAGCCAGGCTGTGAAATTAGCTTTCACACAGTGCAAACATCCACAAACACGCGCACACACAGCTTTTTCATAATAAGTACTCATTTGTTTTCAGAGAAAACTATAGCATGCATTATGCTCATTGACTTGATTTTGGGCTGTGAATAAATTAACTAAGCTTCAATCTATACTCTTAACTCGATGGGATCAAAAATAACAAAGATATGTCAACCTAACTTGGGACAGTGGGGCTATTGTTTCACTAATCATCAACATCATCATATCCCACCTGAATCTTACTATGTCAGAGTCAAGTGCAATGAAATTCATAGAGTCAACTTACCATTTTAAGTTTTTTGTTAACACTTCAACCCTTCCAATTTCAGAGTACATGCCTGTTTTGCTACTTATTGTCAACCTTAGTACCTTTTCTGCTTGTCGTACTTATCCTATTGCCTTTGTTCTATATGTTCACACTTTACTACGAGTATAATCAAATTATTTTTAGTGCAAGCTTCCTCATATTAACCGGTACTAATATCTGCATGTTTCATAGAATGTTCATGAACTGATATACTAGTACAATATAACATAATTTAAAAACCTCAACGGAAATCATAAAAATAGCACAGGCAATGGCATGGACTCATACTTGAGTGTTGTGGGTTGAAACTTCACCTCCACTTCATTAATGCAACACGTCACCATTCCCAATCTCAGCATCCAAGTTCCATCCCCTGCACATTGTAGATAATCAGCTCCAAGTTGCTTTAAAGTTACTGAAAACAAGATGTCTAAATGACCATAATTCAAAACAACCTCTCAGTAGCTTCTCTCCTCAGAACCTCAATATGGCTTTCAATTTGAGCACATGCAGTTTGGATATCTATATTTTTCTGGCAAAGCTCATTCCATTGTGCAGTCAAAGCATTGAGCTCATAAGCAGTTTTTTGCTGTTCAATCAAAAGGCAGATCACCATTTGTAGGATTGAAATTGGGAACAATGATGCAGATGCTTGTTCAAAAGAAAACACAAAATCTCAAATTAAAGATCACCTGATGGAATTTTCTCTCACGATTTACAGCTTCAATATTCTCATTTTGCTCCTTGGCTAGCTTTTGCATTCTGCCAAAAAGGAATAAAGAAATAATAAAATTTACTGTTGCTTTTCACTTTCTCTTACCTTTGGGTTCATGCAAGTCAAAACACTATAACTTAACAACAAAAAACACATGGCTGGCAGTGTTTCATACATCTGGAAACATTAGATTTGAAACAGCATGTGAAGCGTTAAAAGCTAACGTCAGATTGCTCAACTACAGCTTAAGGAATAAAATTGGCCTTAATAATCGAGAAAAACTAGTATACAATCGCAATACAGAGATCAATCTCCAATCTGATACTCAATGTGCAGACACCAACTAATAGTCTTTAATATGAACCTGAGCATCTTATAAACTAATTTTTCCAAAATCTACATTAATAAGTACTTAAATACAAGTTCGACTAGATATGAATGTCTCTTCACATTCCCCCTTATCATATCCTCACACTACATCTTATGGTCTCTGCCTCATAGAAACATCAAACACCTAATATACTTCTTCATAATTTACTCCATAATCATTTATCAGCAAAATGCAACTCTATTACTTAACTCCCTCCAGGTCATATTCAGAAAAATGCAACTCTATTACATTTACTCCCACAAGAATACCGTAAACATTCTCAAATATTACTCACATGCAAATGCTGTTCAAAAAAATCATATGCAAAGCTTAACAACCAACTTTTTCTGACCTTGAATTCTGAATTAGGTATAGCTTTATTCATGTCTTGAAAAAGGTTTACAAAAGTAGATTTGGAGAAGTCTCCAAAATTTGGAGAATGCTCCAAATTTGGGGAAGGCTCCCATTTTTTACACTCATTCCCCATTTTGGAGAGTGGGATGGGGAAGCTGTTGGACCAAAAAAATGCTCAAAATTCTCCAAAAGTGAGCACATCACGAAAATGGAGAAGCTTTTGGAGATGCTCTTATAAACCAGAATTTAGAGCACCATTTACCAAAAAAAAAAAGTGATCTTCCCACAAAAAAAATATTTGGATTAAACTTGGAGACATTTAAGAAAATTCAGTTTCCACCAGAGTTCAATAATGTATCTCCAAGCTAAGATGACGTTTATATATGCTAATACTCCTTTTAAGAAAAATCAGACCTAAGAAGATGACAGAAAAGAGTGAGCAGAACTCGGTCAAAACTCATCTCCTACCTGTCTTATGTACATGGATAATAGAAATATCAACCCTCAAGCCAGAAGAGAACTACCAGTACACTGTATTAACTACTCTGGTATCCAAAGTGAGGATTTCAATTATTAAAAAACCTGGATAAAAGTGCTTCTAAGCGTTGGTTGCTCTGTCTCCAAACATCGGGACCATATTTCAACAACAGCTCCAAATTTTCAAGACTACAGGTCAAACAATGAATTGGTTAGAAACTTAACCATATCTGAATGCAATAAAAAATGGTAGGCATGCACTTGAACAAAAAACCTTCTGTTAAGAGACCTATTTTGCTAATTTGTACAGCATGTCACAAAGATTGATGTGTTTGACTTAAATTTTCACAAGGAAGAATTTGTTAAATAAACATTCTAAGAAAATACATTTAGAGCCTAGAGACATCCATTCATTATTTGCTTATAAATAATTTGACTATATAATGTTGCGGGAAAAACATCATAGATTAAATGCTAAAAAAACGAGGGTATAAATTTTTATAGGATGGAGTAATTATTAGTATAACATTACTGATGGAGCATTTTGGGTCCTCGTTTCATTTTGTTAAGAAAATAGAAAGAAAGGAAATAATTCTATCTCTGTGGCACTTCTCTGAAAAATATTGTACATTTTCTCTTTTTGAAAATTGATTTCCCACACATCAAACTTAACAATTGACCACTCCATTGCATAAGGTATTGGTAAAACACACAGAAGATGTCACACCTAGTGACTTGATATTGTGACCAGCGTTGTGCTCTCTGAAGTGCTTGCCTCCAAGCAGATACATCACCTTCCTTACTTAAGGGTGGGGGTTCAACTTTGTACCGAGAGAAAAAATCTATACTCGCTGGAGGTTTCCCGGCTCTTACACGTGCATACTCTTTTGCAATCATAGGATGATCCTGCCATTCAAGTTCTAGAGCAGCTTAGAAAAAATAAACAAGACATTAAATGTACATTCTCATCAATCATGTTGCATGATGTGCATGTTGATGTTACAATATCAACCTTGTAATGGGACATGACTACAACAATTATTTCCACTCATCGTCGTCTCATGATATTTTTCATGCAAGTGGAGAAATCTATAATGATGCAGTTTACAGTTTAGTCTCATTATTCCTTTGTAAGAAGGTTGTGTGAGGAAGGGCATCTGACAAAAAACTTGTCATATGCTTTTGTTTAAATTTATAGTGTTAACTAATTTTCGACAACTAATTGCACTATAAACTTCATGCCACCGACCCCAACATAATTGGGATTAAGGTGTTGTTGATGATGATAAAACGTACATTCTCGTGACAGACTCTGTGTTTAAGAACTAGATTACACTCATCTTAGATAATTTGCCAGCATTTCAGAAAAACGTTCAAGCATGAAAGACCAACAGCTATATTATGGACTACTTGCTCGCAATTAGCCTAATCCTTCTCTGAGCTTCACTTCCATAAAAAAACAAGATTCATCGAACCAACCAGTTCCAGTTAGGTGTATAAATTTCGATAACAAACACCCGCACGTACAAAGTCGATTGAAGTTCGTACATTTCTTCTTTCTCTTCAAAAACCCTCGGAGAATAGCCAATCAGACACTAAGGGAAAATAAAACCAAAAGTTACCTCAAAATTAATTTCAGGAAACGGCGGCAAATCCTTGAGGAAATCGACAGGCTTCTTGGTACTCCGTCGCATCTCTTCCTCGACCAACCTGTCGACCTCCTCTTTAACCCTAGGGTGGCTGTAGTCGTCGTCTATGTAAGGCAACGCGTCCACCAATTCTGCATTCGAGTTGCTGCCCCATGGCCGAGCGGCTTCCGGCGGCGCCTCCAGCATCAACATCTCTCCGTTGCTGCCGCCGCTAGCCATTGCCTTCGGCCCGCTCAGCAGCGAGGAATCTCTTAACTTGTTCTGATGAGTAAGCGAGAAGCAGTACCCTATTGGAGCGACTCTTCGATGCTGTAACTATCAAGGGAGATTTCCGAATTAAAAGATGTGCGAGGTCTTAGCATTACTAGAAGCAGACCCTCTCTTGTAGCTGGAGCAAGAGACGAGTGTGGAGCGGAGACAGAGAGATTGAAAACAACTCGTACTTGGTCACTGAGGTCTGTGAGAAAGTATACATTGCCCCCAGAGTTCAACACCAACATTTTTTTTGATAGGAAACTAAAATTTATATTAAATAATTAATCCCACTCGATAATTACTTGCTCACCAGCAAGAGTAAACATAGAAGAAATTAAAACAAAAATTGAAAAGGATATTTTTATTTGGGATAAAAAAGTGGGCAAAGTGACAACCTTGTGAGATGAAGAGAGTAACATTAAGATTGGGAAATTATGACCCTATGAGGTTTGTCGTAATCTTCACTATATTCTCGTATTTTTGGAATTTATTCTTTAACCCTTTGAGGTTTGGAAAACCAACGAAAATCCTGAAGGCTAATCTCCGTTAAACTTTTCATTAGTTTTTTTGTTTAAATACAAAAACTACACCCCAAGTGTTTTAACCCTACCAATTCTACCTTACATATTTTACATTTGAACCATGACCCTTCACATCCCTATATAAACCTACCACCACCGAGCCTCTTGTTGCCCAACATTAGCCGCTACTACCGACCACCTGCACTATACCTCATACTAACAAATGCCTTCGCACCACTCCGTCGAATAGACCGACCTGCAACTGGCACAACTCTCCGTTGGATCAGCCTCTCTTAGCTGAATCGATTTATCCCTCACTCACATGCTATGTCCGTCGAATCGACCACTCAATCCATCGTCACGTGCTTCATTTGTTGAATCAACCACTTCTTCCATAGATCGAGTGCTCCCTAACCCGGTCATTATATGAAGCCGAAGGCATATCCATATTCACCTTCTCACGAGTTGCACAAGGCCGAAACTCAGCTGCGCAGGGCCTACAATGGTGTTATGAGGCTGAGAATAGCGGTGTGAGGTTAAGCCAAAGGTGCTGGGAGTAGAGGCGCCAGCGTTGTGGCAACGTGTTGGGCTAGGAGGGAGAAGTGTGTATATGGTGGCGAACTTAATGGCGTAAGTTATAGCGATCCTGCTACTGTGAAAAAATATGCTAGACGTGCTCAATTGGGTGAAATTTTTGAATTAGATCGTGCTACTTTGAAATCTGATGGTGTTTTTCGTAGCAGTCCAAGAGGTTGGTTTACTTTTGGACATGCCTCGTTTGCTCTGCTCTTCTTTTTCGGGCACATTTGGCATGGTGCTAGAACCTTGTTCAGAGATGTTTTTGCTGGTATTGATCCGGATTTGGATGCTCAAGTAGAATTTGGAGCATTCCAAAAACTTGGAGATCCAACTACAAGAAGACAAGTAGTTTGATTCAAGATTGCTTTTCTCACCGGTCACTCTCACTTCGTCCAGGACGTCGTCTTGTCATCGGATTCGCAGTTCGCCCTTTCCGGCTCCTGGGACGGCGAGCTCCGCCTGTGGGACCTCAACGCCGGCACTTCTGCTCGCCGCTTCGTCGGGCACACCAAGGACGTTCTTTCCGTCGCGTTTTCGATCGACAACCGCCAGATCGTGTCGGCCTCTCGTGACCGGACAATCAAGCTATGGAACACGCTCGGCGAGTGCAAGTACACGATCCAAGACGAAAATGCTCACACGGACTGGGTGAGCTGCGTCCGGTTCAGCCCCAATACCATGCAGCCGACGATTGTCTCGGCGTCCTGGGACAAGACTGTGAAGGTCTGGAATCTGTCCAACTGCAAGCTTAGAAACACCCTGACTGGGCATAGTGGATACGTGAACACTGTCGCGGTTTCTCCTGATGGGTCGTTGTGTGCGAGCGGCGGGAAGGATGGAGTGATTCTGCTGTGGGATTTGGCTGAGGGGAAGATGTTGTACTCGCTGGATGCAGGATCAGTGATCCATTCGCTGTGCTTCAGCCCCAACAGGTACTGGCTCTGCGCCGCAACTGAGCAGAGCATTAAAATCTGGGATCTGGAAAGCAAGAGGGTCGTGGATGATCTCAAGGTTGATCTTAAGGCCGAGGCTGAGAAGTCTGATGGAACCACCTCCAACAGGAAGGTAAATACTGATTTTCCTTTTGGATTTTGCGACAGTATTTTTAATTCTAATGATGTACTTGTTAAACTTGCATTCCTGCCTTTTCTTCTTCTTTTGTTTTTTAGCGGTTAAGCGTTTCTCAAAGCATTTTTAAGTGTTTCTGTTGGTGGAGATTTCAGTGAAAGCCCTCGGGAAGGATTTTAGTTTGTCCTGATTCTGTGAGTCTATGGGTTTTTCATCAATCGAAATTCTTCATAGTGGTAACTGTGGATGGGGGTTGGTCGGAGCCCATTGTATATGTTTTTTTTTTCCTTTCATAATTTGCAAAGATATCTATGCTAATGTTGATGTACATGTACCTTCTGAGGTTGTGAAGTTCTTAGTTGCTTTATGCTGCCTTAATAGCATCTCTTTTAGTAGATTGTAGGTGTCTCTTACGATTTTGCCTTTTAGTAGATTGCTTGTGTGGCCCCTTTGTGGGAAAGGGAGTCGGGATGGAATGAAATAAGACAATTTTTATGGATGACCTAGAGTAGAAAATAGATAAAATTTCAAGGGCAGATTTAGTAGTTATTAGTTGCTTTGATGACAGTCCCTCCTGTAATATTGATTCATCCAGTTTATTAGTATAAGCTCACAGGGAAGAAACGTTTGAATGTTTGTGGTAGAGTTGGGAAGCTCCATTTGATGGAACTTGCCTTGTGGCTAATTGGTATATTGGGCTGGTTTTGCAGGTCATATACTGCACAAGTTTGAACTGGACTGCAGATGGAAGCACCTTGTTCAGTGGCTACACTGATGGTGTGATCAGAGTCTGGGGAATTGGTCGTTATTAGAGATGAAGTAAGAAGAAGTAGCTGAGAACTGCTACTTCTTTTCCATGGCTGATCAGTATCAATAGATTTTGTTTGAAAATGTTGGGAAGGTTTCTCTCTCTCTCTCTCTCTCTCTCTCTGCCAAGCAGGCCGTTTTAGTCTTTCATTATTCTTGCATATGCTCTGTTAGACTGATTGATTTTGCCTTGGGATCAATTTTGTTTATTAATCCCCCCACTGGATTCGGAATCTCCATCAAGATAGTTCGTTCAGCTGGGGTTTTTAAGGTCCGTTAGGGTTCAGTTGTTGGAAAATTACGAAATTTGGTTGTATCGTTTGGAGTTCGCATGAAGCACTAAATTGTAGAGCTCTTCTTCCGTGGCATATCTTGAGACGCCAATGCCTTTTTTATTTTTTCGAACCCCTGTTCGCTATGTTTGCTTTTTCAAATGTCCTTTCATTCTTATTTGATCCATCCCAACATATTTAACTGTCTTATCGGTGGAATTGAATTGAAGAAAAGACGTCCGAATCATTGAACGCAGCAGCATTAAGGAATAACGACCTTTGCCAATGAATCCTGTGCTTGCTTGTTTCCTTTCCGTTGCCATTTAATAATAATAATAATAATAATAATAATAATAATAATAATAATAATAATAATAATAAAATAATAATAATAATAATAATAATAATAATAATAATAATAATAATAATAATAAAACACCAACGACGAGAGTGAATGGTCTTGGTGAGACAGAGGAGTGCCCTCATCTTCTTTACCATACAGAAGATGGAGGCAATAAGATAGGAAAAATAAGGGAAACTTAATGTGGTACGATAAAAATTTAAGCGGTAAAAGTTAATAATACTAATTTTACTTCATTAACGTTTATTTAATCAGTGACATAAATGAATCAAATGATAGCTGTGTATCCATATAGAAGTATCTATAGAAAGCAAGCAAATGTTTCAAAGAAGGATGCACTTCCTTGAAGGCTTCAACAATATGACCAACGCAATGCGATATCATTAATCAGTACACATCGGAAAATAACAGATTTTATTTTAGCGATGGGAAACTTGGAGGCAATAAATAGCAAACTTTGGTGGAAAGAAATTCCGAGCCACTAAAGTAAAGACAAAAGGACACAGTGGAGTTCATGGAATCAATCACTACCTTCACCATTTGTATCCCTATCATCACAAAAAAACAAATATCTTAAAAAGGTACAGTAAATGCTTTTTTTTTTATGTATCACTAAACGCTTTTAATTTGGAGTCGAGAGAAAAAAAATTCTTGTGTTTTTGGCGAATACCACATATAATCAAGAAAAGAGAATCTGTAATCAATGAAAACCATGAAAGCTTATTATTAATTATGAAAAGGAGCCTATACAAACAATCAGCTTGACAGCAGACCAAATAGACAGATCGCAAGAAATAAACATTTGGGAACCTTATGACCACTAAACCAAATGGTTATGCTTAGGACGGGAATATATAGACAAAATTGAAACAAAAAGTTGAGAAAAGAAGATAAAATGACGAAGGGAATCAAAAGCAGCAACTTTCTGAACAACGAAAAAAAAGCGATGGAACAGTGCAAAAGAAGAAAGACAATAGGGAGTACGTATACCACACCAGACAGACAGGCTGAAACAGAGCTGATGAGGTGGGGAATTGGCAATACATGTGGCAAGATAGTAAAACACTTGTGCGAAACTGAAGAAGAAAGAGGTGGCAACAAAGAAAATAGAAGGAAGAATGAAAAAAAAAAAAAAACAAGTGGCAATGGCAACACAACATAAAGCATCAGAGTAAAACTCACAAATCACTAAACGTTAGCCAGCCAACCTAACTATATGCGGCTCAGGATTACAAAGTCTTTTATGCGACAATCCAAAATTGAGATCGACACAGGACTCGGGAGTTTGTAGTAACATAGAGAAAGCTCAATCTACAATGGTATTAACCAGAAGAAGAAGAAATGAAAGATGAGGACATGATTCGGAAAAAAAGGTCACTAATATTAACAATCTGTTCCATTTGACACCCAACATTACAAACTTGCATTACATACTTCGCACCCAAGCTACTCTATGCGTCCCTCAAAATTTGATTATGTAATAAATCCCTTTTTCTTATATGCTGGTATTTTATTATATTACTCCCCTTTTAATTATCAAATAATGAGTGGTAATACTCTAAAAAAATTCTAAATTTTTTTGGCAGCTCATTCTAACCTCACTCACGAGGCATGCTAACATGTTACCACCAAAACGTAGGGGAGATCCAATACCTCATGTTTATCAAATCCTTCATGCCGAAGCTGAACCCCAACGAATTCAACTTACGGATACGGCACTCACCAGCGTATCCACTTTCCAAATTCTCCAATATGGCTTTACATAGCCCATGCATCGTCAAAGGTATCCCGAAACCAACTCAGGATACCAGTGTGCTGGCTTTGTTTGCTACAAGGTCAAGTTGGTAGAAGAGCCCATCGGTTAGCACTTAGCTGCAACTCTCCGGATTTACATAGCCAGACCCTGTTTCAGCTGTCCAGCGTGAAATACAAGGACGCCTCTTCGTCCTCTTGTAGCAAATTAAAGGTGAAGAATGTGCATCTCCAAGATGATCATGCCTTCTCAGTGTAGATGGTTTTTGAAGAAAGCAGGCAAGCGTCATGTTGTCTTCATCTACCGCCGAACAATCTTCATTATCAACCATTTGCCCAACTTTGTTTGATTTCTTATCCTGAAAGCCGGCCACCTTCATGTTTTCTCCATTTCCCATACCTAGGTATTTTTCTCTATTTGATTTAGCAGATGAAGTGAGATTTCTACTCTCTGCGTGTGCAAGATTTTGATTCTTTCTGTCCGATTTATTGCTAACACGGTGAACAAGCTTCAAGTTACCTTCATCTGTCACCGCACAACTTTCATTACTAGAAGAACGAAGCTTCATCTTCTTTGACCGATTGGGGAAGAGATGTGCCAACACCATGTTACTCTCATCAGAGGTCCCAACTTCAGGGTTTGCTTTACCTGAGACACCTAAATCATGCATCATGTCAGCATCTACAGTTGTCCCAGACTGCCAGGAGTTCATAGAACTAGTATCACTAGCCAAATCATATGGTTTGTTCTGCCGATTTTTAGAAGCCTTTCTTTGAGACATCTTGGAATCTACAACATTACCTCCAATGAGCCAATCATTCCTGTTCCCATTTCTGTAAAACACTGACATAGATGTCGGTGATATCCTACCCTCAATTGGTTTAGAATTACTGCTATTTCTGCTCAGGTGCCTTTTCCCTTTTCTTCTTGAATCATCATGCTCAGTTCGACCACAGTCAGTTTTTACTTGGACTTCTGAAGAGAACATAAGAGCTCCTTCCTTTGTCAACTGGGAAACACTTTTAGGTGAATCAGGTTTCTTCGTTTTCTTGATGAAAACATTCTCACTGGAGGCCTCTGCTTCATTTCCATCAGGAATTCCTAGGTCTGCACTAGCATCACTTTGTGTAGCTGGAACCACCGATTTTCGCAATCTCTTCCCTGAGCTACATGTCCTCTTTTTCTTGCTGGTGGTATCATGTTCACCAACAAAGCAATCATCTCCATTATCATTTTTGGAAAACATGGACATAGATGTCGGCAATATCGGATCCTCCAAATGTTTGAGATCACTGCCATTTTTGTCAGGGCTCCTTCTCCTTTTTCTTCTAGCAGCATCGTGCTCCGCTTGATCACTGTTCACTCGAGCACAAACTTCCGGAGAAGACATAAGAGCTCCTCTCTTTGTCAACCGGGAAATGCTCTTAGCTGTCCCGAGTTTCTTTGTTTTCTTCTTAATGCAAACATGTTCTCCGAAGGCCTCTACTTCATTTCCATCAGCAACTTGTTTGTCTTCACCAGCATCACCTCTACCGACCCCTAAGACATCATCAGTGATCTTCTGTTGATTGCGACCGCTAACAGCCAATTGACTCCTTCGTGAGGTGCAACTGTTGAAGCAAGCAAGGCAACACAGAATCCAAAGTTAATATATATATGTGTGTGTGTGTGTATTACGATTAGGACCTAGACAGATTTAACATATGACAGAAAATAGGTAAGCTCTATGTTGATGGAAAAGGAAACATGATAATCTAACCTTGGTTTTCCTGTCTGCCTCCTTTTCTTTGCAGTACTTTTTTCAGATACAGAATTCAATAGTGGTAACTCAATTATATCGACGGGATCAAGAGCAGGACGTTCTGATCTGCGATCCACAAAGTTACTCGGAATAAATTTTTTCACCTCTTTTCTGGCTGCTGCAAGCTTAGCAGCTTCACCCGGATGTAAAGCCTTCCATCTCCTTCAAAAAACAAGAAAAGAGAAGTTAGAAAGTAAATACAAGAAAACGGCATGAACAAGTTCCAACGCAAAAAGCTTAAGCATCCTTCCCAAGAACGTCATACCGCCAACATTCATTATCTGTTCGGGGTGGAATGCATGCAGCAACCCGGGACCAATGATATCCATGTTCTTCAACAGCTTCATCCAACAATGAATCTTCTCTTTCACTCCATTTTTTGGAACTCAAAGAAGGATTCAGTACATTGACCCACCTGCAAGCAGGGAACACAGTTAATTTTTTAAGTGGTCTCTATCAACGCTGCGAGAACATTAAAACTACCTCTCTCTGCATTGAGCTTGCCCTCGACCAGGAACAAACTGGGCTATTTTATTCCAACACTTGGGTCCAAAAAACGCAACAGCGACTTTTAAGCGTTTGCTCTCCTCCAGCGTCCATTTCCCTTTAGTCGTTGGAACCAGAGACTTCTTCCATCTGCAGATTAGGAAATAAAAGTAACCATAGATGAATTAGACTACTACCAAGGCGATACATTGAACATTAGAGGACAAAAGCATGCTTCCGTATGACACAGTGATGATCAGAAAGAGCAAACAGAAAAATGAGTATAAGGCCTGTATGAAGAAAGTACATGAAGCAGTTGAGTGGATGCGTTTACCAAGAAATAAAGGTTCATTAAAATAAAAAGCAAATCCCTGGGATATTACACTTATAATTTAGATTTGACCCTAACCCACCCCTCAATCTGGTCAACTGCTTGGATGCTTAGGGTCCATTTAGTTTTAAAAAAAATTCATAATTTTCACTCCCAATTTTCTTTGTATAAGGGTGGGAAATGAACCGAACCTGTTCGAGCTCGAGCTTAATCAAGCCTCACGAGCCGAGCTTCACAAATCTCAAGCTCGGGCTTGTGCCGTTTTTTAAGTTCGTGTATTAAACAAGCTGAGCCCAAGCTTCAAAGGTTCGACCCGAACTGGCTCGCGGCCTTATACGAGCCTAACAAACGAGCCGAGTCGAGCATGAAACTAGTAGATTCAAGCTCGAGCTTGTAAATTTAACTATATATTATTGAATTAACGTAATATATCTCAATTTTTTTGAGCTCCACGAGCTAGTTCGAGCCTAGTTGAGTAAGACTTCTAAATCAAGCCTCACGAGCCGAGCTCGAACCTATAACGAGCCCAACTTTCATGAGCTCAAGCCTGCAGGTTTGGGCTCGACTCGGCTCATTCTCACCCCTACCTTTGTAAATACTTAGAAGCATAACTAGTTATTAAGTGATGGACCTAGTATTAAAATTGAGAACTTCAAAACAAGGTTTTCCATTTTAACACGAGCTTTCCAAAGTTTCCTATTCCTTAATGACCAATTATACATCTAACTATTTACAAAGGAAATTGAGAGTGAAAATTTTGGAAATTTTTCCAAACTAAAAGGACCCTTAATTTCTCAGTTGAGGACAACAAAAATGGACTAATATGTAGGCTGCAAAATATGAAGCGATCAAGCAATTGCAAAGACTATGCGAATTGACAAGAAAAAAGAAAACCTAGCTCTATTGGAGGACTCAACACATAAGAAAGATAATGGACCCATGTCGATTGTAGCCAGTAAAGTCGACATGAAAGGGATCATACTAAACAGCATTCAGCAAACTAAAAGAGCAGCTTATTCCAACCCCCCCCCCCCCCCCAAATAGAAATGTCATTTGAAAGTGAATGCTCTATTTACCAATCACTTGGATCCGATAATTGTCTAGGAAAAAAAACTGTTGAAACCCTTAGCCATCACCTTCTTAGCACAAATTGGTTTTCACAGTACCAATGGTGTTTATATAGTAAAATTGAATAGCGCTAAATCCACCTAACAGCCAAGATTGTTAAAAGAACCCCTAAATTAGGTGGGAGGAGTAGAGTTTCAGCCCTTTAAGGCTTCTCGCATCATAGGCAATGCGATAAGACATGAAGCGCCAGGGCTCGGCACCAATGCGCTTTTAACAACATTGAGCATGAGCTTCAAGTTAACTTGTGCCCTAAATTAAAGTTTTAAGAGCCACATAAAAAAATGGCTGAACAAACTAAAGTTAGGTAAAATTATTTATGCTGACTTGAGACCCAAAAGAAGCAAACAACAAAACCAGTTAAATGAATCTAAAAACACAGATGAAAAAGGAAAACTGAGGAGGCAAGTCAACATTTGGTTACAAACTTTGACTATCAACAGAATAAAAGAGATGAGAATTGGAGAAGGAAGATAAAGTGTTAAGACATTGCTAGTTTTCTATTTATTTAAGCATTTTGATTGACATAGCTGATCTTTGAGCAATTTGAGACTTGGGATTTGAAGTGTTGAATTTACCTAGTTTTGTAAATGATTTTACTACTCGCAAATTATATGGATAGTGAATATTCAGTGCTTAATTTGAGTATATTTAATAATGAGTTGTCTTTTACAGATAATAAGCATACTTGGTGATTAATTTGAGTATATTTTATGCCCTCTTAGCACTTTGCAGTTTTAAAAGGATTGCTAAATAAAAATCCTACAAATTCATCAACCGAAAAGATTAAATTTAAACAATCAGTTTCTTAATTTTATGAACCATTTAGTCTTATTTTACCTTTCCCAGACCAGCAAAAAGATATTCATTCACATGATATTCATGAGATGGTCAACTCACCGTTCAGAGCATTGCGCACCACTACGCTTTTCCAGAGTTGAAGCCACAGATTGCCAATTGCTCTCTCCATATGTTTTGACAGCATCACAGAGCTGATCATCTTCCTCTTTTGTCCAATTCCTATTCAGCATGTCCACATTGAGACTTCTCTGATAACGCAATAGGCACTGGTACGGTGTTCTATTTGTCCCCAGACATGCTGCAACATTACAGAAGTCAGTGATTCCCTCTTTCTGAATAATACGGAGAAGCTGTTTATCTTCTTCAGCAGTCCATCGACTACGATTGATTAAGGGATCTTCATGATTCAACCACCTGCAGTGAACAAAAACAATAAGATAATCTCATCCCTATATTCTGGTTTAGCCTGATGAAAAGATTTTGTAAAAACAGTAAGAATGATGAATTTATGTGACTTTTATGCCTTCTAATTTGTTATAGTATTGATGCATTGTCACACATACATGCACAAATGACAATCGAAATGAGAAAACAGTTGACTGAGTGGCTTTAGATTCCAGATTACAAAAATGGGAAACACATGTAAAATGGTATTAGCAACAATTCTGAATGCTACTTATAACGTGGGAAACACATGTAAGCTTTCTCTGTTCAGAAGCCCTTACTGAGTAGCACATTCAGCACCAGAGCGGCCCGCAACATAAATGGAAGCTAACTGATCCCAGTCAATCTGAGAAATTCTCGCTCTAATGCTTTGAGGAGTGATCTCAAGATTTTTAATTGATGAAAGGATTCCTTCCAAATCTGTTTCACCTCCATGTGACCTCTCATGACTCCTATCAGCGAAAGAACACAATGTAAATAGCAATCCATCAGATAAGATTCTTCAATACAAGAAATTCAAAAAATAATACTCCCTCCGTACCCCATTAACTGATCCATTTGTTTTGGTTGTTTCACAGTATTTAATCTATGATTTTATTTAGGAATATCTAGACATGTAAAGTTAAAAAATTTACATACGTATCATAATTTGAAATACAAAGTTTCTAAATATATTTTTTTTCACTATTTATCTTTATGAAAATTTGAGTCAAACATTAAACCTTGAAACACCAAAAATAAATGGATCAATTAATGGGGTATGGAGGGAGTAAATTATTTTATTGTTGATTGATCAATGAACTTTACAGAATAATTTAGCATCTGAGGACCCCAAATTTTTTTTTTTTTTATCATTACCAGAAAAAGTAAGTGTGAATATCCGAAATAGAATGGAAATGTGAGAGAAAAAAATGCTCTTTGAAGCATTAAAGGACTACTTCAATAAGACATGTTGATTGGACCAGAATCCCAAGGGGGCTTTCCAACAAAAAAGTTTTTTTCCTTAAATGTTTGTCTGATTGAAAATATCAAGCCTGTTTTACACCATTGTAGCTAAGCAGTAATAAGAAATGGAATGGGGAACAACAAAAACCCATACTTGCAGGACAATAAACTTCACACTATAGTGGAGTACATAAAATAAAAGCTTCCATCTTCTGCCTCTCCAATTCTTCGTCATTTTTTTTTCATTTTGTGGCAACAGCCTGAATGGTAGCACTAATGGCTGGATAATACTAAACTCCAAAATACAGAACACCACACGTAAGCTAAATCAAACATCAAATTGTGCAGCAAGCGTAACAATGTAGTCATGATAAGTCATATGATTATCACAGCAAACATGACATGATTACTACGCAGTTTTTAACTCATCTAAGCAACAAGTAAAGCTGAACTAGTAGCTACATCTAATTCTCCGCACTTAGAAAAATATACTGAATTAGACTTTTCTAAATCCAGGGTTGACATGAATTTTCCTTCACCATGCTGCATTAGTACTTTAATAACCATAACAAGTTTAGCCATTAAAACAAGCCTTATTCAAGAAAATACAACAGAATGAAATTGAACATACCTGTCCATTGAATCACATAGTTCAAGTTCTTGAATTTGTTGATGCACTCCCTTCAAGAGTTTTTCTCTATCTTCCTTGGACCATTTATCCCTATGCAGTTCATGTGGGAATCTTGTTAAAGCTGATCTGTAGTTAGCAACATCAGGGTTTTCTGGTGGAGCACCCTGAAAACCATTAACCTTATCATTAACCTTCATTGATAGCACAAGTTCTAAAATATGTACAATATTACATATGTTGGCACTACATACAGAAGTTACAGCATAAAAGTTTTTAAGGAAGATCACTTTCCCCTGATAAAGCTCCCTAGTCCAATGAGTGATCCATGAATAACACAAACACAAATATTCCGAATATCATTAAAAAGGGATCCTTTTCAACATTGTTTAATAGTGCAATCTAAACAAAAGTTATTATAAGAAATCTAATGCACTACAGCAAGTAAGCATCATGAATTATATTTGGGTTATGCATTACATAGTTCATGTCATAGAAGCATTATTGAAACGTAAATCGGAGACTTTAACTTCAAACTAGTGAGTACTAAGTAGACTACCATTTCTCCCTTAGAAGAGCGAAACCCGAAGGAAGATATCAGCTGCACACGAGGGTCTTTTCTCTGTGATAACCCTCTGCCTGTCATTTTCCTACATGATATCTGAAAGTCTCTAAGAAGCTTCACTCGCTCCTTTAGCATCTTGTTCTCCTGGAGTTTTACTTCAATCTGCACTAACTTACTTCTGAGGAACTTCTGATAGGCCCTGTTCCTCCTAATTGCAACAACATAATCATTTGCTGGATCCAGGAAGCCTGCATCCTGTGGTTCTGACGTTGACGGTTTGCTTGAACATGAACGGTCAATGTCAGAGAGCTGGATCTCACAACTGTCACTCGATAAACCACTTGTAACACAAGACTCCTCAAACCCATTTCTTACATTATCACAGGTTGTGCTTTCCACACCCAAGCTGGACACCTCCAGCTGCTGTGCACGCATAACAACGCAATCCTCTTTGTCCTTTTGCAGTTTGTCTAGAGACAGTTTAAAGTTTAAACAGTATAAGTTAAACACTGAAAACATCATGCCCTACTGGGCTTGAAAAAGTAACTGATAACAATCTTTTACACCATACATGTACTACTTCCCCTCTTCTATTTTGGTGAACAACTAGGTGTCAGTCCTTGTATTGACGAGAATGAGGTACACAATCCCAAAAAATAAGCAGCAACAGTTTCTAAAACGCATCCATAACAAGGTTGGCATAGAGAGTTCTCGTTATCAAATCCCTTTAATCAATAGAGCTCTAAATTTCTAGAATTTCGAAGTTTTTTCTACTCAAATCACAAGCTTGGAAAATTAAGCTGGGGCTAAATCGAACCGTACCCGTTATAGCATAGGCGGAGAAGCGTTTCTGAATGGATCGGAGGATCTCAAAATCATCATCCCCATCATCAAAATCGTCCGACGGCAGAATGCAGAGAGGTGTCCTCGACAAAATCTCGCATTCCTCATTCGTCACCTTAAAACGGTCCCTTATGCGCCGATAGATCTCGAAAGCATCGTCGCTTTCAGAGTCGGAAGCTCCTACACCCCGCGGTTCCTCGTCATCGGAGGGCTCATGAAGATCATTAGGGTTGGCTCCGGTGCGAATACAAGCCTGCCGCAGAGCTTCCATGGCCTCCTGTAAGCCGTCGTCGTCATCTTCCCCGCTCAAGTACTCGGCCGGTTCGCCATCCGTTTCCGGTGACTCGCAGCGGCGCGACATCGACTGGGTGATTCTTGGTCTCTTGATTGATTTCGAGGGGGCCTTTTTTGTTTCCCCAAACAAAGTAAAGTCCCAAGGGAGGAAGGGTTTAGTGGAAATCGGAAGTTGGCGATAGAAGAAGAATCAGTAAAATAAGGGAAATGTTCAAAAAAAACCCCTGAGTTTTTCTATATTCTTCAGTTTCCCCCTCGTATTTCTGAAATTTGTTGTTTACCCCTCTATTGTTTGGATAAATACACAATTTCCCTCCTAAATCTAACCACCGTTAAAACAATCTGTTAGATTTGAAGGTTAATAACAAGACTTCATTTTTCTAAACATAACAATTTACCCTAATATCTATAAACCTAAGCATTTTAACTCTCCCCCTTCTTAACCCCAACTTGTGACCCTCAGCATTGGCTTCAAGCCAATTTCGTTGGCCCAAAGAGCATCAGTCGGCCACTTGCCGCCCCTCCAGCCACCGTCGCTTGCACTGCCCTACTGCAAACACACCCACTACAGCTGTTGTTAGGATTCTCTCCGAGAGGCGGAGATGGGGGACCTTGATTTCGATTTCACAAGAGATTGATTTTTTGTTTTGCGGAGGAAGCGAGATGACGGTGAAGGGGAGAAGATGAGGGCGGTGACCGATGAGCCAAATCTGGATTTAGGCGAAGGGGAGCTTGTCTTAATCAACCGGGGAACAAGCAGGAATTTGGGTTCTTCGTCATCGAGCAGCGCCGCTCTGCCCAGCCCTTCCGCATCGTACCTCCCAGAACGCACTTCATGAGTTTCAACCCATCCTTCGCGACCGAGCATCGCGGCCACACTGTCCAGTCCTTCCCCTCTCTTTCGTGCTGCCAAACTCGCGAACAAAGTGAGCCACACCACCGATATTCTTCATCTGTTCGAGCCCATCTTCAACCTAGGACCGCTGCTGACTCGTCAATCTCTTGACTTCCTTCAATGAGCTTAAAGTCCATGTACCCACTTCACTTGGGGCACTCTGAAACTTAGAGAAGTTAGATTTGCGATGGAATAATTCCAATCAATCGATTCAAGAATAATCAGTTGCATGGCTTTTCTTCTAACAAATTTGGCCAAAGTTCTGATCTTTTTTTCCTGAATTTGGGCAACAATAAGCTAATAGATGCTGCTTTTCGTGAATTTGTTGGACAAATGTCCAAACTCAGAGTCATGATGTTCCCTCAAATAGCTTGGTTGCGGATTCTGAAAGGATGCTTGTGGACTGGAATTCGATGATTGTTAGGTATTGGAAGTGAGGGGATAGAGATGAAGCTTGTAGATTGTTGTAGGTGGTGGGGTAAATGTAAATGCTTAAATTTTTAGGGTAGAAATGTTATAATTGAAAACCTTGGAGTGTTGTTAGAGTGATTTAACCGATAAACTAACCGGAATATAAACAATATAAACAGACGTTAACACTGAAGGGGGTTTTTATATATTTATCCAAACGTCAGGGGGTAAACAACGAATTCCAGAAATGTGAGAGGGAAATTGAAGAATATAGCAAACCTCAGGGGAATTTTTGAAAATTTCTTATAAAATAATAGATCAGAAACTAGGAAGAATGATTCCGATCTCCCACTTATAATAAGTATGGCCCAATTATTGGGCACTACAAATTAGGGGTGAGTTCGAGCCGAGCCGAGCCCGAGCCTGGCAGGTCCGAGCTCAAGCTCGTGAAATTCGGGCTCGGCTCGAGCTCGGCTCGAGACAGGCTCGAGCTCGGCTCGAAGGTTCGTGAAGCTCGAGCTCGTTAGGCTCGTGAGCTCGGCTAGGCTCGAGCTCGGCTCGAAGGTTCGTGAAGCTCGAGTTCGTTAGGCTCGTGAGCTCGGCTAGGCTCGATTCGGCCCCAAACGAGCTCGCAAGCTCGAGCTCGTTAGGCTCGATTCGGCCCCAAACGAGCTCGCGAGCTCGTTAGGCTCGTGAGTTCGTTAGGCTCGGGAGCTCGTTAGGCTCGCGAGCTCGTTAGGCTCGCGAGCTCGTTAGGCTCGCGAGCTCGTTAGGCTCGCGAGCTCGTTAAGGCTCGCGAGCTCGTCGAGCCGAACGTCTCGGGCTCGAGCTCGGCTCGTATATTATTCGAGCCTCGAAATCGGCTCGAGCTCGAGCTCGAGGCTCGTGAGGCTCGGCTCGTCGGGCTCGTTAAAGCTCGAGCTCGAGCCGAGCTCGAGCTCGGCTCGATTCGTTACTCACCCCTACTACAAATAAGTTTCGGCCTAAATCAGTGGCCTTCTTTCTTACTTTTTCCCAAAAATTTTATGGGATTGTAGGAAAAACTGATTTGATGAGTTTAGACACAAAAAAAAGGCTTGGCAAATAACACTTACTTGTTAAACAAAATATTATGCGGCAATTTTGGAATTAATACGAATAAAAGCTTGTATGTTTTGAATTGTGGAAATAATATTTAGGAATGTAAAGGTTGATGGAAAAATATAATGTTGATGGATTTTTATGATTATTTTTTTTGTTGGTGTTTCGGTTGTGAAAAATAGAGCCTTGAACGGTTGAACTTGATCCATGGAATACTACCACCGCTCGCCGACACTTTAAATAAAAGTGTTGATAGTCGAAACATGAGCGAAATCATTTAACGGCCTTACATTAGGGGGTTTCAAATATGA
Source organism: Stellera chamaejasme (assembly GCA_024586325.1). Taxonomy (NCBI): domain Eukaryota; kingdom Viridiplantae; phylum Streptophyta; class Magnoliopsida; order Malvales; family Thymelaeaceae; genus Stellera; species Stellera chamaejasme. The sequence continues at coordinate 291,459 of CM044982.1, read as the reverse complement.
TAGTGTTTAAAAAATCATTCATCAAAAAATTATAAAATTTACTTTTAAAATTCACCTCTCCCAATTACTCCCTCAAACCTATCTTCTTTTTCTTTTTAAAATTCACGTCAACTTTGGGTGATGAATCTGAGTGAAAAGGTTGACTGGGCTGGCAGGGAGGGGGCATGGAGCAACACGTGGACAGGGAGGGGGCAGTGAGCAACACGTGGGGTGGGGTGGCAGGGGGTGGCCAGCAGGTCAGTGAATCACGTTGAAACTGTATATATTCGGACCTCACGAATTCACGGTGAGCTCCAAATTTTTGGAGTGAATCACCAATTTTTAAGGAGGTGAATTTGTATAAATTCACCTCCAAAAAAGAAAGTTTGAAACCCCCTATTAAGGTTTTATTTGTGAATAACATTTTCAGATTAGTGTTATAGGTTGGTAAAATAGCAATTTTTTATGCCCGAATGGCCCAATGGGTCTTCGGCCCACCAGCCCCAATAACCCATTAACCCCCAACAACCCAATCCAGTAGGGGTCCCTACTCCTGAACTTTCCGCCCAAGATCCGACCGCAACTGAAGCCACCATTAATGCAAATTGTACTTTCTGTTATATGGGGAACTCACCAACTTCCGCTGATGATGGTTTTAAAAACCGAAATGGAAGTAGAATCGTCTAGGTACCGGTTCATGATCTAACTGGTTCGATCGTTTAGATCACCGGTCCAACCGGTTACTTTTAAAAGTTAATTATTATCATTTACTATATAGATTTATCATGAAATAATATAAATATGAAATAATAGTGGACATTTTTATACTAAAATAATAATTTAAAATATAAATTAGTCATTTTATAAGAAGGAAAAAATATTATATATTTTAATTAATTATGTAATTTAAAATAATTGAAAATTGTTTTTTATGTTTATATTGTAGTTTATAGATTTATTAAAAGATATTTTGAGAAAATATTAAAAATATTAATGTGTTAAATATGAATTTATAAACATACGTAGAATAAACTAAAATTAGTAATAAAAATTTAGAAGTTTTGGACAATTTCTTAAAAAAAATGTAAATAAATAAGTTAATCACCGATTTTCCAGTTCAACCAATTTTAACCAAGTATTCTCTAAACCGGACCGGATCACAGGGACGGATCTAGAAATTTAATTGAGTTGTGTCAAGGAACGTGGCATTTATTAACCTATAAAAGTGCCTCCTGACACGCAAAGACGTTGATGGCAATATATAAGTTTTTTTTAAGACAATTTCTAATTTTACTTGAAGCGGGTATCATTAGGCCTCTGTTCGAGGAGGAGGAGGCAGGCAGCTGCTCTTCAATCATCCTAGCTTGTTGGGGGAGAGAAGTTGGTGGAACCAATAGGCAGACATTTTGGGAAACCTGTTCAAGGTTTTGAAGTCGACATAAACAATGCCAAAGCGTGAGGTGTAGCCTAATCGCCACTCGAAGTTGTCCAGCAACGACCATGCGAAATACCCAACCACATTTGCCCCATTGTCCGCCGCCTTCTTCAACTCAACCAAATAACTCTTGTAGTACTTGATCCTTGTACTGTCACCACGTCCTTGGGAGATTGTCACATTTCCAGGATCGTCCATACCTATACATACACCAAAAACCTAGCTGCATCATCAGTTCAACTCAATCCATGCATGGAAGAATTAATACCAAATGCAGGCCAGTTTTACTGCTACGTACTATGATCGATTGCTCAGTGAGTGGGCATGCATGCATGCAGTGCCAAATCCAAAATAAAAGAAAAGTAGTTACCGTTTTCGGATAATATAACGGTAGGGTTGCCATAGCGCTCCTTAATGTACATTAGAGCCTTGTACATACCCCAAGGTACATTATATAACCAGTAAGAATTTGCCTGAATGCATGCCAACATCAAATGATCAGGTGAATTGAAGGGAAATTAATTAATTAATTAAAGGAGTTCTTGATCATGATGAGAGTACGCAATGTAAGGCGGCCTACCCTTGGACCAATTGGCACTCCATTCTTAGCATCTGAAATTAAAGGATATATATATATATAGATAATGTTGTTAATTATATATTAATTGCAGAGAGAGAGAGAGAGAGAGAGAGTTAATGTTGTTGTGGAATGAAATTAGAAGCTGCAGTGTAAATGTGTAATGATCAGTAGTAGCTACTTACATACGAATTCAGCATTCCAGTCTTGCTGGTAACCTAAAGCTGCAGCTTCTTTGTGTTTTGGTTGTTGATCATGTAGTGGGTGGCGCATGTAGTAACTTGTATAGTGGTTGATGCCCACAAAGTCCATTGAACCTTTCACCATCTCTACCTCTTCTTTTGTGAACTTCGGTAGCCTGTTGCCTACAATTTCTCGGACTGTCCTGGGGTATTCTCCATATACAATTGGATGGATGAACCTGAGCATGCATGCACACCACCCCGGCCGGCCCCAATTAATTGCTAAAATCATGCATGCACTAGCTAGCTAGTAGTATTCTATAGTACTAATTAATAGTAGTAATTAGGAGTACTATCCATACCATCCAACATGGAAGTCTCTTGCTCTTTGAGCTGCAAAATTATCAGCCTTGGATCTGGTGAGAGGTTCATACCAAACAAAATCTAGGAGAATGCCAATCCTTCCCTTTTGTTTCTCCTGAAGGAACCGGCCACATGGTGAGCTAGCTAGCAGTAGTAAAGTTAAGAACATGCATGCATGCAAGTAAAATTTTGTTGTGAGGCAGCAGCTGCCAGCTTGCTTGCTTGCTTGCCTGATAGTTTTTGCGGTATGTGTGTACAGCGGCAGCATGAGAAAGAATCAAGTGATGTGCGACGATGTAGGGCTCGGTAGCAGAGTTGCCACCAGCGGTGCAATTGGAGCACCTTCCTGGGGCAAAGAAGCCGGTGTCATAGCCAAGTGCAGCCACAACTCGGGGCTCATTGAAGGTCATCCAGTTCTTCACTCTGTCCCCGAATGTCTTGAAACAGAATTCAGCGTACTCTGCGAAGTCTTTAACTACCCTACGACTCAAAAGACCCTTGTATCGTTGTTCAAGGGCTAGAGGAAGGTCATAGTGATACAGATTTGCATATGGAGTTACACCTGCAGGAAGGAAGTCACCCAAAAAACAAATTAATTACTGTAATTAATCCACATACATGCATGCATGACTTTATTTAATTAAATAATGTAACCAATATCTGAACCTACATATCAATCAATCACTAACTAACTCATGCTGATCATCTGTAATATACTACTCATATACTAATTAAACAAATTAGAATTAAATTAATAATTACTAGTAGTACGCACCTTTCTTTAATAGATAGTTAATCAATCTATTATAGTATGCAACTCCCTTCCAATTCACTTTTCCCGTGCCATCTGCATAATTAATTATTTCAACATGAAATTGTTAATTCATGATATACCATATAATAATATAGCATAGCCTAGTCTCTGAAATTAATGTGCAGGAATTAGGAACCTAATTATATATGTTATACGTACGTACTTGGGAAAATTCTGGACCAGGAAATGGAAAAACGATATGCATCAAAATTCAGCTTCTTCATGAGGTCCACATCTTCCTATATACAGTATGTAATATACTCGTACTTATTAATCAGACAATGATCGGGTGGAAGCAGAGGAATTAGCTAGCTAGCTAGCTCCTTGTAATCAAGTACAATTGTAGTTAATTAATTTCACAGCGCGTAGTATTATTATATACTTCGTATCCAATCCAACAGTAGTAATTACTGGTAATTTTGTTTTCTAAAGCTGCATGCTGTGGTGGCATTAATTAATTAATTAGTGGAGTGATGCATATTTTGTTGAAGCTAGCTAGGGTATGTAGGTAGGTAGGTAGCGATGATACATACGACGTACGTACCTTGTAGCGGTGATACTGGTCCACCGTAACGTCCCCAGTGGCATTATTGGCCACAATCCCTATTCCATTTCAAGATAAACATATTGGAGGAGTATTAGTAGTAGTATCACAATAACATATTCCTTGAAAATATTTGTAAAGATATTGAAATCCAAATCGGCGATACCCTTAACCCTTTATATATAAAAAATAATACTATATGAACTATACATACATGTTATATATCCCCTCCGTTCCCGAAAGATTGGTAGATTTGTTTGGACACGGAGATTAAAGTGAATGTAAGATGTTTGTATATGTTTACTTAATTGCCCCTTAGTTGAGAGTGCACAAAAAACGAGGTAGAAAAAGTAAAGATAAAGTGAGGATAGTTTAGTAACTTTGAGAGTGTGAAGTTTCCTTTTAAGGAAAGTGATCAATTTTTCTGGGACAACCCAAAAAAAAATGTGTACAATTTTTCAGGACGGAAGGAGTACTGTAGAGCGAGAGAGATTCATCTAACAACTCAAAGAAGTACGTAGGGAGCAGCAAGCTAGCCAAGGAGGGACCGCTGCCTCAATGGTCCCACCATTTGCATTGCATTATTAGCTAGCATCCAGCATCCATACTCCGTGACAGGCAGGCAGGCATCCATATAGTATAATATACCCGGCCGCCGTCCAGCCATTTGGTGCCTAATCTAGCAGCTAAATTATACTCCTAGTACGTACTTACTATGAAATCTATATACCTTGCTTAATAATCTCTCCATTCCTAAAAGAATGATTGAATGGTTTGATTGAGCACATATATTAAAATGAATGTAAGGATTTTGTATAAGTTTACTTAATTGTTCATTGATTGAAAGTGTACAAAAAATGAGATAAAAAAATAAAGATAAAGTAAAGATTGTTGACTTTAAGGATTTTGATGATAACAAAGTTTTGGGACTTTTTGTAAATGTTAGAAAAAGTTTGTGTGTGTTTAGCGCTTTATGCCTATTATTCTTTATTTGCTTATGGGCTTCGTCTTTATACCTATTGGGCTTCTGTTTTATTTGAGTTGTTGGCCCATTCGCATTTGAAACAAAGTTGAGTTCCAAAAGAACTCTTCTCCTTGCGGGATTGTGGCAAATCTCTAGCAGATTTTGGAGGAGAAAAAATCTGGCGATTCTACCTGGATTTCAAAACGAAGAAAGACGTTGCAGAAAGCTTCAAGACGCTCCTCCTATGAGTCTTTAAATACCGACTTCGAACTTGCGAAATAAAACAACTCTCCAATCATCAAGCATTCAAGTTTTCATTTCATAAGCAAAGCAAGTCAAGTCAAGCTCTCCAGCATCAATCTTCAGAAGAACTAGTTTCATCATCTTTACAGCTTTTCTGGGCTACTTCAAGAGAGAGAAAAATTGTTTTGAAAAACCGTTTTGTGTGTTTTTTGATAAAACCTCATCAGGTTTAGTTTTTCGTAAAAATCAAAGTGTCTTTAGGTTTGTTTTGGTGAGGAAGCCAGCCCAGGATTTTGTTAGGTTTTTAGTGAGCCAGGAAAACTATTTTTGGGTGTTTGTTAGGTTTTTGGTGGCGCGGAAAACCATAGTTAGGTTTTTAGTTGAGCGCTTAGGAAAAGCTATTTGTCTTTCTTGGTGTAACCTTGTTAAAGTATAGTGGAAGAAGCTCTCGAGTTGTTGAGCGAGGAGAGGGCGTGGAGTGCTCGAGGCCAACCTCTATAAACTCGGTGTTGTTTCCTTTCTTGTTAAGTTTCGCGTTTTCTAAACGGGTTGACATCGAGTAAGTACTTACGTTTTTGTTAAAAGGAAAAGTTTTTGTGGCCAACCAATTCACCCCCCTCTTGGCTGCCTACTTGGGACAACAAAGATAGTTTGTAAGTTTGAGAGTTTCAAATTTATCTAAAATAACTTAAAAAAGAAATGTGTTTAATTTTGGTTGGTAGGGGAAGAGAAAAGAGTATTAATTCGGGCAACATTATTAACATATACTATTGGCTAATAACAAGCAGGCAGGGTGCAGGGCAGGGGAGGTCAGGACATGATGAGATTAATTAAGTTGGTAGCTAGCCATTCGTACCTGGGATTTTGACGAAGGCATCCCAAATGCTTGGACCGCGGCCGTCCTTGTTGGCCATGCCTTCCACCTGGTAAGCCGATGTCGCGGTTCCGAAAACGAAACCATCCGGGAAGCTCTCCCTGCTCAACCCTCCCCTAGTACTGTCTAATTTCACGCCCTCCGTCGTCGCCCCACCAATAATCATCAAGTACACTAACACCACCCAAAAAGACAAAGTTAAAGTAGTAGTAGTAGTAGTAGTAACCAAAAACGGCGGAATTTGGGCTCTCATCATCTCAACTGATGATATAATATTATCTGAGCTAGCTAGCTAGCCAGCCAAGGAGATAAGTGATGATGATGAGTGAGTGAGCGAGCGAGTACCTAGCTAGGGGTTTACATATATATATATATACAAGTTGGTCAATAATGTCGGCAGGCCAAGTGAAACTCCCTGGTCGACCTTAATTAGAGAGGTAGATTTAAAAGAAATAACCGTCCGTTTTAAGTACGCCCCCAAAGAAACAACTTATAGTGACTGACGACAATAAGTAGCAAATCAAAGCAGGCGGTGGGCAATTAAGAAGAGAGTGGTTTGGGTAAGAGAAGAGGAGTTCAATGTTACTGATGGATGGATAACATCTACGCCCAACATTGGTCAACTAATGCTAACTAGCTTCGTGGTGGCGGAGGGAGAGACGATTTGCAGCTTGCTATATACCATAATTAAGTGGATCGGAGGAGGATGAGATCATAGTATTAAATATTGTACCGTACCGGCTGGTACGTCAGTTTCGTACCAGTACCGGTCAGAAAACGGTATCGTTTATGCCAATTTCGTGTCGGTGACCGTATCGGTTGTATCAGTAGTTTCGGTCGTTCCGGTGTACCGGACGAAATGATGAAAATGACGGTACATGACACAATTGTAAGAAATTTAAAAGTTTAAGGTTAAAATTATAGAAATGATAGTGCTAATTGGTGTTAGCTTGCTATTACTGCATCATTTTCTTTGATGGTGGGTTTTTAGGTTTACTTAAAAGCTCCATCAAATGATTTGCGGATAATTTGTTGTTAATACTTCATTAATATTTTGTTATTTTTTATGTTTATATTAATTATTGTATATAAATATAAATATTTTTATATATTTATGAACCAGTACAATATTTTCGATACATCCGAAATATTTCTGATATACATGTACTGTCTCGTACCGTTAACAAAATGGTATGATATCCGGTACGATATTTTAAACAATAAATGGATGAGATACAAATTAAGCGCTCCACTCGCTATACAGCAAGCAGCCAGCATTGCAACAAGAATAAAAGGTCTTTCAATGCTGGGTGGCTGGCCTGGCTATTGAAAAGTACTTTTAATACAGTACTAGCTACCAAATTATTTATGGGTGTCCAAATTGGAGAGGAGGCAAGTTCAAAGCTTTTCTAATCCTAAATATCGATGAGTTTGAAGTACCTGAAGTATTTTTTTTTGTTGACTTATCCAAAATGACGTCGTTTCACATTTAACAGTTAATTAACGTTAAACGTCTCTTTGGGTTCTTCCCCACACCCACTCCCCACTCCTCCAACGGTTGCAGCAAACTGTTTTTAATCACGAAATCACTTTCGATGTCCTTTTTCAAAGCTTTCTACGAAGCATTTCAGAAAATTCGTAGTGACTAAGGTTTTTCGAGTTCCAGAGTTTTTGATTTCATCAGCTCGTCAGTAGTATTGAAGTTCGCTCCGGTTGGTGATTGTTGTGACTCTAAATCTAGCAGATAAAGGGCTAAATCTAAAGTCACAACTCTCAGGATCTTTTGACATTTTTAAAAGAAATAAAACTTGTAAAATAAGTAATTGGATAGTAAAGGTTTTGTTTTGTAAATCTAGAATTAAAGTGCAAAATCCTTGTACAAACCAACGTTTAAATAAGTAAATAAGAAAATGAAATACAAAACCAATTTTGAAGATAAACCTAACCTAGTTGGGCTTCAACTCTTCTTGTTCCTTCATGTTGCAGCCTCTGAACCTTCTCTTCATGGTATTTTGCTCATCTTGTTTCCATTTTCAGGTTCCCTCCAACAAAACAATAAGAGAGTAAGTAATTTGCACAAATGATTATAAATAAAGAAAGTAAGGGGTGTGGAGTGCAACCCGCCAGGAAAGTAACTTATCTTCTTTCCTGACTTGGCTATAGCCTAACTGTATCTTGGTCTCCTTAGTTTATCAGTTTTTCAAAGTCTAATATTTTACTACTGTTTCCATGACCAGCTCAACCTCTTCTTTCAACCATTGTCAAGATTATCTTAAACATTGGTCTACTGCCATATTAACTCATGGAAGAAGATTTATTCACTTCAGTTCCCCAATTATACATTTAGCCCTTTCAGTCATACAAAAGTTGTTTGGACAGCAACAATTCCCCACCATTTCCTCATCATTCATCAATATGTAGTTCAATAACTCAGTTAATTCATTATAAGACATCAAGTAGTATAGATTCTCCAACCTATCTAAAACATTCAACTGAGGCACGTATAATCCCAATACAAGCCTCCTTTTCAAGTATCTACCCCACGTTTCCAGCTTAGGTTCTACTCATCAATTCACCATCCATCCTCACAAATACAGTTATTCAGTCATGGATACAAGCTATCCTCTTGCAACATCAGTAGCTACAACCTCGGCTATCACAAGGTTCCCAAGAGAACTCATCACACAATGACTCCATTAGTATATTTAGCACCACTAAGGTCCTTTTAACATGAAGCATAGTAATTTTACCTTAAAATCAGTAAGAAAAGCACAAATTAGGCACCATGAGCTATTCGATCAACATCAGTTTTTCCAATGAAATTCACCAAAATCATAAGTGTTTCCAGGTTTGTCTTGAATTATCATCAAGTATTTCACAGAAATCATTACACATGGAAGGATTCAGCATTAACCATCACTCAATAAGAGTAGGTTTTCGGTCCTCTCAAATCAACCATAGACCAGCAACAAAATTAACAAGCATGGTGTTCATATTAAAGAAAATTACATACATATGAGGAAGGGAACTCATCCCTCAACGATTGTCTTCTTTCCTCAAAACAGCCGAGGCCATCGATGGAGCATCCCGATGATCCCAGTCTTTCTCTTGCAATTTCAGAGAAGATAATACTCCCTTGTTCCAATAGCAAGGTCAGATCCATCACTAATCGATGATTTCCAGTCTTCAATCGAAGTTCATGGTGTATGATGAAGAAGACGATGGTGTCCAAGAAAAAGAAAGGAACCGATTGCTCTTTTAATCGAGAGGCAGAGATCCAAATGCTTCACAAGCCTGTAGTTTATGTATTTATTTAGGAAATATTAGGGAAGCCCTTAACCTTTTAATTAATGTACAATAAAATCCCATCTAGTCCTAACATTTTCAATTTAGTCACAAAAACATGTAACTAATGACCCAAATCCCTCCACGCAGAGCTCGCCGATGACATCATTGACTTTGCCTCGAGATGTATTGAAAATGCTTGACGCCTCCAGATCTATCACTCTTCCCTCTTTGTCTCTCTCACTCCACAATCTCTCTCACCCCGCTAACATTTAAAGCCATGTAAGTCACACAAACCCCTAATTGCCACATCGATATATAAACTGATGATCTGGCCTAAGAACTAAGGGTATAATCAGTATTTCACTGTTCATGGCTTTACATGCAATCACTTAACGGCGTAGTTGGCGGAGTAACTAACAGAAGGACCATGCATGCATTAAAAATGAAAGATAAGTGACCTTAACAAGATAAATTCTCAACGCAGGACCCGTTTAGAACAATTATGAAAGATAAGGGACTATTCGTGCATTTTACCCTTTAACAAAGCATCATTAGTTGCATATCTATCTACATTTACTATTAAAGCAGGATCTTACAAAAGGACATAATTGTAATTTCAAATCCAACAGTACAGCCATGCCACGTAGACATAATGATAACCATTTCGGACTTTTGATTTTAGATCTTCATTAATCTCATTCATGTGCATACATGCGGATTACTTCATTTCCAAATTAGAGTTTCATAGCATGATGTGTTTTCCATAATCATGTCTCTCCACTTTCACAAGGAGAAAGATGAGAAGAAGGAAGAAGAAGAAGATGGGGAACGTACTTTGCACCAAGGAGAAACAACAAAAGGAATTAGTTCATTGCTCCTTAAAAACGTATGCTCCTTTTCTTCTTGTTGAATCTGTTGAATCTCAAGTCCTTTCATTGCTCCAAGAGGGCGGATTGCATGTATATTTAAAAGGGAGAATTGTGTTGAATAAACACAAGTTAAATCACCCGAGAGCAGAGGAAAGGGCTTAAAGTTTTGGCCAAAATAGAGAGAAAAAGAGAGAAATTTCGGTTTTAAGTGTGTCTTATGGCTGAAACTTCTCCATCTATTTATAGATGGTGTGGGAAGTTATAAGGGGGTTAAATAACTCCCTCACGAGTTATTTCCCCCTTTGTTCACAAACAAGCCTTAAGGCTTGGTAACCACCTCTCAATTCCGAAAGGGTGCCTTCTAAATGGCAACGTTTCGACAAATGAGGCTCTCTTATGGCCGGTTATATCTTTGTAACTTCCAAAGGATATGCACACATGCACTAAGGTGTATACACCTTACACCTCAACCGCCAAAACCATGTCCTTTCATCAAAATACCCTTATTTTGTATAAAAAGATGCTAATAGGTAGTTAACACTTATGAAACATCACAAATGTTCCATATAGCCATAATTCACATAGTTGAGTTCCATAGAACTCAGTTCAGCTCACCTTGAGCTGAAAATCACTTCCCCATCAAGACTAGCTTATTTGAGCTCAAGTTGACTTTTTCTAGTCAACATGAACTGAGGTTAGTTGTCTTGAGCTGAGGGTTGCTACTTAGCTACGATGAGTTGAAGTTGACTACTTCTAGTCAACTTGAGCTAGTGTTGGCTACTTCTAGCTAACTTGAGCTAGAGTTGAGCTGAGTCTAGCTACATTCAGCTAGTGTGGGCTCAAGTTGAGCTCATTGAGCTAACGTGAGCTGACTTGAGCTGTGTCCGTCTACTTCTAGCTGGAGATGAGCTGAGAGAAACTACTTATAGTTTTCCTCCAGCTGAGATGAGCTAAGTACATCTACTTCTAGCTGCATTGAGCTAAGGCAAAGCTACTTATAGCTTCCTTTAAGCTCACACTTAGCTTCACGAGCTCAAGCACTACCTCAAAAGAACTTGGTGCGCCAAGAATTCCAGCAAAACCTTACATTTTCTTCTACTTTTTCTCTATTTTTTGACGTTAAAACTTCCAAAAAATTTCATTGTAATTTTAAATTTATCTCTTCGAGAATAAAAAATTCATTTAAGAGCCAAAACTCATACCATAAACTTTATATTTTTTAAGTAAGCCATAAATTGGTTGATAATTTTGTATCATAAAGCGGCAAAATTAATATTTTGAATGATACATTTTTAATATACTTTGAATTTGGAACTTAAAGTCCTATTTTGAGTTTTTTGATGCATTCGTGGTCTTTTTGGACAATTTTGCCTCTTAGGAAAAACAATATAAATTATAGGGTATCCTTGAGGTTTAGAAAAACTTTCAATTTACCCCTCAATTTTTATAAACATACAAAAAAACTAACAAATTCTCAAAACAGTTTGAAAAATTATCTAACTTCCCCCAAACAATTTTGTCCTATACTTTCTCCTCTCCTCCTCATCCACCACCACCGGACATTCGCCGGCCGACCACTGCTAGATCGACAGCCCTGGGATCGCGATCGACGGCCCTAGGGTCACAATCTGTCACCCAGGGGCCGCGATCCGCCGCCCTTGGGTCGTGATCCGCGACCCCGAGCTATTAAATGCACCGATGAAGGTCTGGCGGTGGTCGGCCGACGAATGTCCGGCGGAGGTGGTGGGAGAAGGAGAAAGGGAAAAGTATATGACAAAATTGTTAGATTTGAAATTGTTAAGGGGAAGTTAGATAATTTTTCAAACTGTTTTGAGAAATTGTTAGTTTTTTTGTATGTTTATGAAAATTTAGGGATAAATTGAAAGTTATTTTAAACCTCAAGGATACCCTATAATTTATCTTTTTTGTCCTAAGGGGCAAAATTGTCCAAAAAGACATTGGATGCATAAAAAAACTTAAAATAAGACTTTAAGGGGACAAAAAGTTAAAATAGGACTTCAATAGAACGTAATTAAAAGTTATGAGATCTCCGGTGTACTTTACTCCATTTTTTGTGTTTATTCTTTTTTATTTTTTTAAATAAAGTTTATGTCGTCTTTAAAAAAACATTTTGTTGATTTTTTTTTATATTTGCAGGATTGATGTAGCTAGCAATGTTGAATTAAAGGAAAGTTGTGACAGTGATGCAACCCCAGCTATAAATGTACCTGAACCAGTGATTCGACATGTAATGTTACGTCAGCTTGACGCTATTCGAAGATTTGGACGTTGTCATGTTAGTATTTATTTGTTTCATGTTGCGTATATCATTAAGTAAAATACATTAATTTTGATATAAAATAAATTACATATAGGTGACAAATTTCAGTTGCAATGCTATGATAACATGTGCAAATGAGAATTTTTAACCATGGTATCGTGCATGCCGTGTTTTCTATAAAAAAAGTGTTAGAGTAAGGACCAAATTTCTTCTGTAAGTCCCAATGTAATATGTCGATCGCCCCTCCGCGGTGCATGCATTAACGTTGCATTTATAGCTATGCCTAATTAAGAATCATTAATAAATTATATAATGATAAAATAGTTTTACTATTTGTTATAAGTTTAAACTGGAGTTGAAGGTAATTGATCGTACAAGTGATGCATGTTTCATGTTATTTGATAGTGTGACATCCACACTATTGGGATGGGATACTGCCACATTTGCTACACTTGAAAAAACGGTATGTAATAAAGTTCGACCTTTGTATTTTAAGTTACTAGCTATTAATATGAAACGGATTGTTATATGATATTCTTTGATAGTGACATGAGCTCATAAGTATTGATATATTTATATAGGAAGATGGGTAAAAGAAGATTCGAGCTATATTTGAGCGTATAAAAGGATTAAAGTTCACCTGATATATCAAATTGTAAATATATACTACGAGTATAACATACTCTCTCTAGGGGTTTCCCCCCTCTTTTTGCATATATGTACTCTCTCAATACGTACTAATTTTAGGTAGCTAGCTACCACCTTTTCCTCCGCAACTTCTACTTTATACAAATACAAGTGGACGCCTGAACTGTACATGCCAACAAAACTAACTAGTACTCATCGATTATACAAGGCCTGTCATAATTAATCACTATTCAATTTGCGCAATCTCAAATGGGTGGGAGAGTGAGTCTCTGTGAGGGGGAGGGGGGAAGTGCTCAGGTGAGGAACATTCCAACCGTGAGAAGCCTTCTCCGAGCGTTAGGATATGGGGGCAGGAACAGGGAAAGTGGAAGAGGGCAAATGATGACAGGAGAGATTTTGACAGAGTTCTCAAGCAAGCAGCAACAACCTTTTACGTATCAAATCTGCCGGAATGGTGCGCCGAAGGTGATCTGTGGAAGCTCTTTCAGGCTTGAGGATGCTTGGTTGATGTCTTCTTACCTAAGAAGAAGTCACGGCTTGAAGAACACCACTTATCGGTTGACTGTCAATGTTGCAAGGTTTCTTGACGAGAGCAAGAGACCGGTTTTGAAGAACACCACTGGCACTCAGCGAAAGCCAGTCCCACCATTGTAGGAAGCTGCAAACAATCATCCCTATGCTGAAGTTGTTAGGAAATGGGTAAGGAAGGATTAGATCAAATCCAATAACAGAAACAACCCAACTATGAACTCAAATCAGGAAAAGAAAGAGAAGGAGCAATGGGCTGCAATCTATCTTGACACAAAAAATGATACAATCGAGTGGTTACATGGATGCCTTGTACCTGAAGCCAAAAGCATTGAAACACCGATACACATATTCACAGTTTTCCAGCAGGAAGGTCTAGGTGATTTTCAGCTCAAATATCTGGGTGGTCTCAGAATGTTGGTGGATTGTGGAGCGAGAAAGAAGGCTGAGGATCTGTTGGAGCAAAAGGGTGATTGGTTGCTAGATTGGTTTGAATGGATATGTCCTTGGAATGATAATCTTGGCCCGATAGGGCGGCTCGTTTGGCTCAACATAGAAGGTATCCCTATTGAGAACTGGAGTGACGATTCCTTAAGCAAGTTTGCTGCTTGTTGGGGTCGAATTCTCCTAATTGAACCTGCTACCTCCAATAGACTCCGCCTAAACCGAGAGAGAGAGTCTCTGTTCTTACGAATGAAATGAAAACAATCCATGAAATGGTCATGACGAAGGCGGGGAATAAACTTTTCAGGTTAGGGTTATGGAGGAGTTGAGCCTGGATATTGATTCTGATGACCTCCAAAATCCCGAAAGGTCTGAGGATTCTTCAAGCTGGGTCTCTTGCTCCGATTCCGACGAGATTGCCGGGAACATGTCCGACGATGATCACGGTGGCGAGGAAGACGAAACGTTCGTCCAAGACAGCTTTGCGGGAATTGAGGAGAGTAATTACTGCAACTTTAATGAGGATAATTCCAATGAAAGGAATTTTGAAGGTCAGGTTAATGAAACGTTGCATCAAATAAACAAGATGTTTAATGAGGACCATCAGACTTTGGATGCTGGCAACGCTGAGCCCAGACTTGCTGGGCCTCATAAGGCTGGCCCGTCTCAAGATGATGCCGTTAATCTGCATACTAACTCAACAGATACTGGCTCGGGCCCAAGCCCAATCCCATCAGAACAGGATAAGGAACTCGAGACAACCCATCCAACACCTATCCATTCCAATCTGAACAGCCCCTCGCATATCTCATCTCAGCATGCATCCTCAAAGTGTTGGCATGGCGAGCTCATCTGAATTATCGAAATGCATGCTGGATGGGGGTGAATCTCTTCCAAAGAAGTCGGTAAGTCAGAAGTCATAAGGTCAGGAAGGCTCCTCTAGCAGCAAAATCAAACGATTAGGCAAAGTAAAGGCGGAATTCCGTAATTCCTCGCAAAGCAGAAACTCGATCGACGACATCAGGATAAAGCAGACGGGGGAGGAGATTGACATTATCTTCAATCCAAGCCTAGTGGAGATGTTGAAGATGGGTCAGATGAGCTGGAAGCTGCACCCAGTGAAATGACCTCCGCCTCGACAGTGATCTGGTTTTGGGGTTTCTTAGTTCAATTTCTATGAAGATTTTGTCACTTAATGCAAGAGGAGTGGGTAAGAGTTGGAAAAGAAGGTGGGTCAGAGAAACAATCAGCAAAGACAAGGTTGAATTTCTAGCCATTCAGGAGACAAAATTAGCCGGTATCGGTTCTCACATAGTTCGATCCTTATGGGATTCAGATGACTATGGGTATGTTTCTGTGGATGCAAAAGGGAAGGCCGGGGGACTGCTTTGGGTATGGAGTAAAAATTCTTTCAATATGCTTAGCTATATAGCTGGGGATGGCTTTCTTATTCTACATGGTGAGTGTCTGGCCTCAAAGCAGAATATCACACTAGTGAATGTCTATGGGCCACACGCAGATTGTGAGAAGCGACGCTTATGGGATTTCCTATTGGAAGCAAGAGCAGATTTTCAAGACCCGACATGCTGGGTTGGTGACTTCAACGTGGTAAGGAGGAGATCGGATAGGAAAGGTTCAGAATTTAGTGCCAGGGAAGCAGCGGATTTCAACAAATTGACCGCAGATGCTGAAATGAAAGAAATTAATCTGTTAGACAGAAAATTTACCTGGATGGATAAGTCAGGGTCTATGATATACAGAATTTTCTGTTCAGAGGGATTCCTTTCTTGCTGGCCAAATGTCTTCGCTGCTTTAAAAGGAAGGGTGATTTCAGATCATTTTCCTCTGTTACTTCGAAACAATTCTATGGATTTCGGACCTAAACCTTTCAGAATCTTGATTCCTGGACAAATGATCCCCAATTCCCGACTGTTTTGGAAAATGCTTGGTCACAGCAGGTGTGTGGTAGACCCGATTATGTTCTCAAACAATAAATAAAGAACCTCAAGGCTGGAATTAATTCATGGAGATCTTCAACTGATGGTGGATTAGAGGCTATTGTTTCTAATCTTAGAAAAGAGAAGGAAGCTTGGGACCTGCTAGTCGAGGAAAGAGTCCTATCAGATGTGGAGAAAGAAAGAAGAAACGACTGCTTTTAGCGGTTAATTAACTTGGAAAAGGCTCTGCTTAGCTCGATGCAACAGAAGTCACGTTGCAAATGAGCTTTAGAAGGCGATGAGAACTCCAAATATTACCATGCCACAGTCAAGCACCGCCAGCGAAAGAATAATATCAGGGGCCTTCTTATTAATGGTTCGTGGTCTGTCATGACAACGTTGATCTTGGAGGAAGCTTCAAGTCACTTTGAAAAGCAATTCAGGGAACCAGTGCCTGTTAGGGGTTCCTTCATGAGTTCCAAGTTCAAGAGATTATCTTTGAAAAACCTATATCACTTGAAGAGATCAAAGCTGCAGTTTGGAGTTGTGGAAGCTCGAAAGCCCCAGGTCCTGACGGTTTAAATTTCAAACTCATCAAAGAAATTGGGAGACATTGAAAGAGGATATTTTTCGATTTATAAAATTTTTCGAAGAGTCTGGTAAAATCGTCCCGGGTGCAACGCCTCTTTCATTGCTTTGGTCCCTAAAGTTAAAGATGTTGTCCCAGATAAGCGTAGAGGGTGAATTGGTTGACTTCTAAAAGCAATCTTTTTCTTAAACTTAAAAAGGCGTGGCGTACTCAAACTGCTTACAAAAACACGACGGTAGAGAGGTAAAGCGAGAAACCAAAATAAAATACTTGAAAAGAATGACACGTGATTTATAGAGGTTCGGTCTACGACCTCGTCCTCTCCTCTCACCACTTGAGAGTTCCTTCCACTATATCTTTAAAATGGTTACACAAACCTAAAGTATCTGAAAGTTTTAAAACACTAAAACCTATTTTTGGTTTTAGAACTACCAAAACAACCTAACTCTCACCAAAATAGTTTTCCCAAAGGCTCACTAATAACCTAACTCTCACCAAAATAGTTTTCCCAAAGGCTCACTAATAACCTAACTCTCACCAAAATAGTTTTCCCAAAGGCTCACTAATAACCTAACAAAATCCCTGTTTGGTTTTAAAATTTCAAAAACAAACCTTACAAAAGCTGTTTTGTGAAAACTACTCAACCTTTTGAGGTTTTTCACGAAAAACTCACAAAAACTTTTAGATCGGTTTCTCTCTCTTCTCAAAATAAAGTGGGCAATCTAGAGCGAAGTAGAAGCTTTGATCTTGGAATATGCGATCTTTGGAGAGCTTTAGAATGATCATTTGTTTCTTTGCAATCGAGAGCTTTTTCTTCTTGATCAATCTCTTCGCTTGTTCTTCATGAAGCCTTGCACTCGATTAAATAGCAAGAGAGGAGCGTCCCAACAGCTATTTCTGCTTCTTCTTGACAGAGGATGCGCACGAAAATCTCCATGGAATCAGCTGAGGGTAACGTTTAAATTTGAAACGCATTACAAGCAAGAGTCCTAAACAATTACAACTACTGCACTCTTTTTCTTCTACGTAAACACTTTTACCGAATGGGCTTTTTAGACTAAATAGCAACTTGGGCCTTAACAGAACGTAGCCCATATTGCATAAATCATTTAACTGAACAAGATGTATAATCATTAACAGCCCACCAAGCTTTTCAAAGCTTTTCATAAAACACCCAAAACTTTTGTGATCATCAAAATCGGTTTCTTGCAAAAGAAATAATCCAACAATCTCCCCTTTTTGATGATGACAAAACTAAAACTAATATTTTGAAAAGCTCCCCTGAGCAGATTCTCCTTGAAATACTTTCAAAACTCCCCTAAGCTAAAACGAAAACTCCCCTTACTAGTACAACTTTTGTACGAAGAGAGCATCATAGGAGAGACATATAACGGTAAGCATATACATTAGCAAACAGAGTAATCATTCTAGCACACACCATCAAAGACGCATTCAACAGAAAATATTTCCCATATTCTCCCCCTTTTTGTCATAATCAAAAAGTGTAATAACCATCATAAAGTATAGAGGAAGGAGAGTTAGAAGGCAACAGAATGTTTGTGCATCCCAGAAGTTTTAAACAAAAACATAGCTTAAACACAGTAAAATTGTTCAAAAAAAAAAGTGTTCCTGACATAGGACACATAGGGGTTTGGTTTAGCAGGGGCTTGGTGACTGAGGTGGGGTACTCCAGATCTCTGGGATCTCAGGGATTCGGAGAGGATTGTAGACAATTATGGCTCTTTCAGTCACAACCTCTTGATCCTCAACAACTCTGTCCTCTGTTGCTGGGTCAACAGTTTTAGTGCTATCCTGTTCTTCCTCTTTCTTCTTTGGTTGCTTCCTTGCAACTATGGTGCTGCTGATCTCCCGTAGCCTCTGTAAAGCTCCAGCATATTTGCTCTCAATCTTGGTCCACTTGCCATCCCGACCTTTACGAAACCCACTCTTTTCACGATTCTTAGGAATGAGATAGGTGTAGCTTTCCCACTTCTCTTTCTTAACAGATGTGCCGGGGACTTTGCTCTCTTTGAAAAATTATCGAGCGGTGTAGCATAGGGCATGTGCTCCTTATGCTTACCCTCTACAGCCAGTCTAGCAGCTTGCACAACCCTTTTACCAAAATCTATTTCCAATCCCCTTACTATCTTGTACATTAGGCATATATCTCCCAAGTTACCAGTTGGGTACCTTCCTTTGGGAAGATTATTCTTTGTGAGAATCCAGTCGGTACTACTGTGTTTGAAGTTCTTAAACATCATGCAAGTAAATTGATATGGTAGAGTTGGAAAAGGAACTCCCACATCCCCAAAGAAATACTTAAAGGCTTCTTCTTTAGACTCACTGTCATCAATAGGTTCTTCACAGAATCAAGCACACCTAGAGCAGAAAACTGTGTGTGTGTGATTCTTACCAATTTTCCTTGAACCTTTGACTCAACACTATTTCTTCCAAATCCACATGCATTTTGGACAAGAATTCAGACACTAGATTTGTATAACCCTTAGCATGTGTTGAGACAAAAGGCATCAAGCCATAGACATCCAACCATTCAGCTACCTCGAAACGCCAAAGACTCAAGAATTTCCCTAGTCACATATGAATGCCGAAGGAATTTGGTAAACTTTGGATGTACCTTTGTGAGAGATCTTTTATCTGCAGGATCTGAGTCCTTTCTCTTTGAAGGAGGAGAGGTCTTCGTTGATTTTGCCTTTACTGGCTTGACCTTCACAATGGGAGAAGGGAGCTTCGGTTTCTTTGGTTTCTCTGAAACCGTGGAGCTTGATTTTGAGCGAAGTGACCGCAACCCATCTCCCCTAGTCCGTTTTCTTTGGATCGGGTAAGATGGTTTCGGAGCCTTCCTCTTTCTAGCACTGTTCTGGAAGTCTGCCAGAGTCATCGCCATATCAAAGCTGTCAAGGGAGGACGAGGGAGAGTGCTGACCAACAATCTTTACTGACTCTTCGTCGGAACTCATCAGGTTGAGGGTAGCACAGGCCATGGTTTCGATTGTTGCAGTTTTCTCGAGGGATTGTGAATGGCAGTTCTCTTCGTCGCTTGAATCACTGGAATAATCAACAAGGGTCTGCTGGAATTTGGGATTGTTGGGGCTAGGGTTTTGAGAGGAGGAGGCCATTGTGCTTGGCTAAGGATTCCGAAGGTTTTCGGCTTTCAGGAGAGAGAGAGGTGGAGTGTCAGGGACGAAAAGAAGAGTGTGGAAGAGGGGTTTTATTACACTGTAAAATATTTGAAAAATACTCTTTTACCCTTAGTAAAAAATCTGATTTATCCCAAAAAAAAAACTTCTCCTCTTCTCGAGTTTCCTTTGACCGAAAATACAAAAAAACAAGTCCAAAAGCACTGTTTTGAAAATAAATTCGGGAATATTCATGCACCAATTTAATTTCAGAAATTTAGAACACATATATACGAAATTAATTTCCATATTACATGTCCTTGTTTCATTAAATGGACACTAAACAGTTTTAGGAACATGTACTGTAATTACCTTGGATTGCTCATGCCCAATTCTCTCCTTATGTAGCTGAATCTCTCTTCACGAGTGGTTTTGTAAATATGTCCGCCAGCTGATTATTAGTATCAACAAACTCAAGCAAAACATTCTCATTAGCAACATGTTCTCTAATGAAATGGTATCTTATCTCAATGTGCTTAGCTCTAGAATGATGAACTGGATTTTTAGCCAAACAAATTGCACTTGTGTTGTCACACTTAATGGGAACTTTCACGAAGTTAAAACCAAAATCCTTCGATTGTTGAACCATCCACAAAATTTGAGCTACACGACTTCCGCCGCTATGTACTCACCTGCAGTTGATAGAGCAACTGAATTTTGCTTTCTTGAAAACCATGAAACTAGACAACTTCCTAGGAACTGACATGAACCACTAGTAGATTTTCTATCTACTTTGCTACCAAAGAAAATCAGCATCGAAAAACCATAAAGTTCAAAAATCGTTTCTTTTGAATACCACAACCCAAGATTTGGTGTGTCAACCAAGTATCTAAAAATTCTTTTGACACAATGCAAGTGAGATTCTTTTGGTTTTGACTGAAATCTAGCACACAAGCATACACTAAACAAAATATCAGGCCGACTTGCAGTTAAATAAAGCAAGGAACCAATCATGCTTCTAAACAGTTTTTGATCAACCTGTTTACCGTTCGAGTCTTCATCTAACTTGACTGTAGCGCTCATTGGTATGGGCTAGGCTTTCTTGATGTATAGCCAAACTTCTTCAGAATATCTTTAATGTACTTGGCTTGACTTATAAAGATCCCTTCTTTTGATTGCTTGATTTGAAGTCCAAGAAAATAGCTAAGTTCGCCCATCATGCTCATCTCGAATTCTCCCTGCATTAACTTAGAGAATTCCTTGCACAAGGATTGATTAGTAGCACCAAAGATTATATCATCAACATAAATTTGAACAACCAAAATGTCATTTTTAGAAGACTTTATGAATAGGGTGTTGTCAACTTTTCCCCTTGTAAAGCCATGATTATCCAAGAAGGTACTCAGTCTTTCATACCAAGCTCTTGGAGCTTGCTTTAAACCGTAAAGAGCCTTTTTTAACTTGTAAACATGGTCTGGAAAATGAGGATCTTCAAAACCGGGAGGTTGTTCTACATAAACCTCCTCTTTTATAAACCCGTTTAGAAAAGCACTCTTTACATCCATTTGAAAAAGTTGAATGTTCATAAAGCATGCAAAAGCACAAAGCATTCTTATTGCTTCAAGTCTAGCTACAGAGCAAAGGTTTCATCAAAATCAATCCCTTCTTCTGTGAGTAGCCTTTAGCAACTAATCTTGCTTTGTTTCTTGTGACAACACCATTTTCATCAAGTTTATTCCTAAAAACCCATTTGGCACCAATTATAGAATGATTCTTTGGTCTGATAATCAAGTCCCATACATCATTCCTTTTGAACTGATTCAGTTCTTCCCGCATAGCACTTATCCAGCTTTTCATCTTGTAAAGCTTCATCAATAGTCTTAGGTTCGACTAGTGAAACAAAAGCTTGAAAAGCACAGAAATTTCTTAAGGAAGAGCGTGTCATTACCCCTTGGGTCACATCACCCAGAATATTCTCTTGAGGATGACTTGATTTGTGCTTGAATTTCCACTCATGAGGCAATGTTTGTGAGGGCTGTACAGCGGATCGAGTTTTGTTCTTCTGTTCTTTCTGGAACATCCTCAACAGGTTGAGTATGATCTTTTGCTTGAACTCTCATCCGCTTGGCCTCAGTCAGGTTCTTTTCTTCACCGATCTTACGCCTTGTGTCTGCTGGACTTCGGGAGTATCATCATCTTCTCTGAGAACATTGTTAGCCTCGTG
Organism: Stellera chamaejasme; assembly: GCA_024586325.1. Classification (NCBI taxonomy): domain Eukaryota; kingdom Viridiplantae; phylum Streptophyta; class Magnoliopsida; order Malvales; family Thymelaeaceae; genus Stellera; species Stellera chamaejasme. The sequence continues at coordinate 269,540 of CM044982.1, read as the reverse complement.
AAAATAACATGTATTGATTCTTCTACCTTTAAAGTCCTTTTATTGAAAAGTCTAAAGGCTTTACTTTTAAGGAATAACCAAGAAAGATAGCCTCATCATTTTTCGAATCAAATTTACCAAGATCTGCTTATCCAAGTTTAGCACAAAACATTTGCATCCAAAAGTGTGAAAGTGAGAAATATTTGGCTTTTACCTTTCCAAAGCTCATATGGAGTTTTGTTTAGAATGGGCCTAATCAAAACTCTATTGAGTATATAGCATGAAGTGCTTGCTGCCTCTGCCCAAAAATACTTAGGAAGAGAGTGATCATTTAACATGGTCCTTACCATTTCTCCAATGGTGCGATTCTTCCTTTCCACAACACCATTTTGTTCGGGTGTTCTTGCACAAGAGAAATTGTGAGTAATGCCAAGTGAAGCACAAAAGGATTCCATTTCTGTATTAACAAACTCACCTCCATTGTCGCTTCTTATTGCAACTATTTTATCACCTTTCTCATTTTGCACTTTCTTAACAAAGTTGACAAATATTTCATGAGTTTCACTTTTCTTAGCAAGGAAGAAAGTCCATGTATACCTTGAGTAATCATCAACAATAACTAAACAATATTGTTTACCTCCAAGACTTGTTGTTGAGATTGGACCGAATAGATCCATGTGTAGCAACTCTAGAATCTTTGTCGTGCTAACAACCTGTTTAGCTTTAAAGGAAGCTCTTGTTTGCTTTCCTTTTAGGCGAGCTTCACACTCCTTATCTTTGTCAAACCTGATCTTTAGCAGTCCTCGTACCAAGTCTTTCTTTGATTTTGCAATTGTGTGCATGCTTGCATGTCCCAATCTCTTATGCCAAAGCCAACTATCATCTTTGTTGGACGCAATAAGACATTTCACGTTAAAAGAAGATAAGTCATCTAAATCAAATGTGTAGACATTTCCACACCTTTACCAATGAACTTAATGTTGTTTGACATTCTATCAATCACATGGCACCGATCGATTTGAAAGTGACATAATAACCACTATCACACAATTGGTGATACTCAGCGAGTTGTGCTTGAGTCCTTCAACTAGCAAGACATTATTGATAGTAGATGATCCAATCTTACCAACCTTACCAATACCTAGTACACGGCCTTTCTTTTGTCACCAAATGATACTTGTACCTCCTTTTCTTGGTGTGTAATCAAGAACTTGCTCCTGTCTCCAGTCATGTGCCTTGAACAGCCACTATCCAAGTACCATGTATGCTTCTTCATAACCTCCGATTCAGCGGTGGCCATTAGGCATGTTTCAGACTTGATGCATGCATTTCATAGTCAACAGGTTGTGACTGCGGAAGGTGCGGCTTTCTTCATCGTCTATCAGACACAAGTGTGCCTCTTCTTCTCCATTTGAGGATGATTCCTCTCGTGTCGAACAGCTATCACTCCATGCTGCCATTCCTTTCAATCCTGGCCTTCTTTTCTTGAAGAATCTTTTCTTGTCCGAGCCTTCTTTTTCTTTTTGCTTTTTGGAGCTGCCTTCATTTGCTGGGCAGTCAAATTGCATATGACCTCTTCCGCTACATTTGTAACAAATTGGAGGTTTGAAGGGGCTGTTCCGTGTTTCCTTCATTTGTTGATATCGCCCTTTATATTTGAGCAATTTTTGATTTTTCTTGCAATCATTGCCGCCTCATCACCGACTTCTTCCTCGTTTGATGAACTTTCTTATGATTCACTTGCCTTCAAGGCAATTGACTTTTGTTTCCTGTTCATCCTTTCATCTTCTCTATCCTTCATTTCATAAGTCATTAGTTTTCCAAATAATTCATCAACACTTATAGTTTTGATACTACCTCCTTCATTAATGGCTTCAACAGTACTCCTCCAAGTTGAAGGTAAACTCCAAAGAATTTTTCTTACCAATTCTTCATTTGTATAGATCTTACCATACTGCCGAAGTGGTGTGATAATTTCATTGAACCTTCTATGCATGTCTGAAATTGTTTCTTTTGGATCCATTGCAAACATTTCATAAGCTTTGACCAACATGAACATTTTGGTATCTTTAACTTGATCCGTTCCTTCGTAGGTCACTAGTAGCTTATTCCATATCTCATGCGCCTTGTCACAAGCGAAACAATATTAAAAACATCAGGAGTTAAAGCACATAAAATCACATTTACCGCCTTTGCGTTCATTGTGCACATTTTGTCATCATCTGGAGTGTAGTCTCTAAGAGGCTTGGGTTCGATTTTTCCATCAGTAGTAGTGATGGTTGGAATTTGCGGTCTGCCTTGATGATCCTCCGAGAGATGGTGGTCTTGTGCCTGAATGTGATTTTGCATTCTGGTCTTCCACCAATTGAAGTTTGCGGAATCGAAGAGTGGAGGTCTTGATGGATTGTAACCTTCAAGTATCATGCTTGGAACTGATGCCATTTGATCTTTGGATCTGAAACCGTGAGGTTTTGTCACAGATCACTCTGCTCTGATACCAATTGTTGTCCCAGATAGGCAGCCAAGAGGGGGGGTGAATTGGTTGACTCTAAAAACGAAATCTTTTTCTTAAACTTAAAAAGCTGTGGCGCACTCAAACTGTTTACAAAAACACGACGGTAGAGAGGTAAAACGAGAAACCAAAATAAAATACTGAAAAGAATGACACAGCAATTTATAGAGGTTCGGTCTACGACCTACGTCCTCTCCTCAAGCTCACCACTTGAGAGTTCCTTCCACTATACTTTAAAATGGTTACACAAACCTAAAGTATACAAAGTTTTTCCCGAGGCTCAACTAAAACCTATTTTTGGTTTTCCCAAGGCTTACCAAAACAACCTAACTCTCACCAAAATAGTTTTCCCAAAGGCTCACTAATAACCTAACTCTCACCAAAATAGTTTTCCCAAAGGCTCACTAATAACCTAACTCTCACCAAAATAGTTTTCCCAAAGGCTCACTAATAACCTAACAAAATCCCTGTTTGGTTTTCCCGAGGCTCACCAAAACAAACCTTACAAAAACTGTTTTGTAGAAAACTACTCAACCTTTTGAGGTTTTTCACGAAAAACTCACAAAAACTTTTTAGATCAGTTTCTCTCTCTTCTCAAAATAAAGTGGGCAATCTAGAACGAAGTAGAAGCTTTGATCTTGGAATATGCAGTGCTGGAGAGCTTTAGAATGATCGGCTGTTTCTTTGCAATCTGAGAGCTTTTTCTTCTTGATCAATCTCTTCGCTTGTTCTTCATGAAGCCTTGCACTCGATTAAATAGCAAGAGAGAGGAGCGTCCCAACAGCTATTTCTGTTTCTTCTTGACAGAGGATGCGCACAAAAATCTCCATGGAATCAGCTGAGGGTAACGTTTAAATTTGAAACGTATTACAAGCAAGAGTCCTAAACAATTACAACTACTGCACTCTTTTTCTTCTACGTAAACACTTTTACCGAATGGGCTTTTTAGACTAAATAGCAACTTGGGCCTTAACAGAACGTAGCCCATATTGCATAAATCATTTAATCGAACAAGATGCATAATCAATAACAGCCCACCAAGCTTTTCAAAGCTTTTCATAAAACACCCAAAACTTTTGTGATCATCAAAATCGGTTTCTTGCAAAAGAAATAATCCAACAAAAGACTCTGTGGGACTCGGAGATTATCGGCCAATTAGCCTAGTAGGCTATCAATACAAGATTCTATCGAAAATCCTTGCAGAAAGATTGAAGGTGGTCCTTCCTTTCATTATCAGTGAAGTTCAGACATGTTTCATCCAAGGACGGCAGATCACTGACGGTGTTCTCATTGCAAATGAAGCTATCTGGTTTGTGAAGTCTAGAAGAATGCAGTCCATGGTCTTGAAAGTTGATTTTGAGAAAGCATTTGATAGTGTGAATTGGGAATACCTAATTTCGGTTATGAGTCAAATGGGATTTGGTTCGAAATAGACAAACTGGATTAGCTCATGTCTGAAATCCGCTTTTGTTTATGTTCTTGTCAATGGTAGTCCCTCAAGAAAATTCAGAATGGAAAGAGGTTTGCGACAAGAAGACCCATTATCACCATTTCTATTTCTTCTTGCCGCTAAAGGTCTTCATGTTATGATGGAAGAAGCGTCGGAAAAAAATCTGTTTCAAAGTATTGCCATTTGTGAGCAAGGTATACAACTATCTCATCTTCAGTATGTTGATGAAACTATCTTCTTTGGTGTCTGGAGTAAACCAATATATCAGCTTTAATGCATCTAATCAAGTGCTTCTGGTTAATCTCGGGCCTAAAAGCCAATCTCTAAAAAACAAGGCTATTTGGAGTTTGGGTAAAGAAAGCAGATGTGGATCATATGGCATCAAACTTTAATTGCTCTGCTGGTTCTTTCCCCTTCAACTTTTTGGGTTTACTTGTGGGTGCCAAAATGCACATTGTAGTCATGGGATGAGGTGACCAAAAAAGTGAAAGCAAGGTTATCCACTTGGTGAGCAAAAAATTTATCGATTGGAGGAAGACTAACTCTATTAAAATCCGTCCTAAGGAAGTTTGCCCTTGTACTACTTCTCCATGTTCCGCGCCCCACTAGTCTTTTACAAACACTTGAGAGCTTGAGCAACAATTTCTTTTGGGGAGGGTCTGGGGAAAAAGGGTGATTCATTGAGTTTCACGGGATCGGGTTCTTGATAGCATGGAAGAAAGAGGGCTAGGAGTTGGGAGTCTAAAATCAAAAAAATGGGCACTTTTAGGAATGTGGTGGTGGAGGTTTATACTAGAAAGGGATGCCTTATGGGTGAAAATCATTGAAGGCATATATGGGAGAGATGGTGGGATGGAAGGTTCGGCTGACTCATGTACGAGTGGGGTTTGGGGGAGTATTCTAAAAGTCGGTAAGGAGATGGACGAAGCTGGTTTAAATTTCACCAGTTCATTTCCTAGAGTTGTTAGGAACGAGCATGAGTTTAGATTTTGGAGTGAGGTGTGGGTTCAAGGGAAAAAATTGGCAGAACATTGTCCTAGATTGTATGCCTTAGTGTTGGATAAGGAGGCGACAATAGCAGGTTGTGGTGAGTGGAGAGATGATTGCTGGGGGTGGAAATGGAGGTGGAGAAGAGAGTTGAGAGGGAGGTTGGAGAATTTACAAAGCTAACAAATCTTCTACAGGATGCAAGCTTGAAACCAAATAAGGAGGACAACTGGGAATGGTCTTTGGATAACTCGGGTTGCTTTCTGGTGTCACTGCTCTCATCACTTGCAGATTATTCCTCGCTTGTCCGGCGTCCAGATCAGTCTCCAACCTCCTGGAACTCATGGGTGCCAAAAAGATAAACATCTTTGTGAGGCTTGCCCAACAGGACCGGCTCCCAACTTGCAGTTCATGGTGTTAATCTGGAAGATTTTGGCCGTCCAAACTGTTGTTGCTTGCTGGAAACATTAGACCATTGTCTTGCAGGTTGTACGCGATCTGTCTCAAGGTGGCAACAGGTGTATACATGGTGTGATGCTGGCCTTTTTAATGCTGTCCATACTGTCGGAGCTCTTCCGGCTCCTCATCCTATGGCTAATATCTCAAAATCTCAACTGCAATCGTGGGATGCTATCAAAAGAGTAACAGGTTGTGGCATTTGGAGAGGGAGAAATGAAGAGATCTTTTCAGAAGCTGCAGCAAACCAGAGTTTATGGTTATCTTCTATCCAAGTGTTTTCATAACTTTGAATATCGAATCGATGGAAACATTTCAGTATCACTTGGGCTGATTGGTTCCTAAATCCTTTGAGGGGCTATTGGTAATATTCCATAGCCAACTTACAAATGCTGCGGGAAAAATGCCTAATTAGTCCTACAACTTTTAAGGTTTTCGAGATGTAGTCCTAAAACTCTTGTAAGTCGAACCGTCGTCTTAAACGTCTAAGCCGTTACCGGGTTGTAGTCCTAAAACGCAAGGTGGCGGACGGAATAGTGACGTGGATGACTGACGGTGTTAACTTTAAAAAAACGTTGACAGATCATCAAAACGGCGTCGTTTTGATGCTGATATCATAAACGAAGACGACGTTTTGAAACTTCAAGGCCCAAAAACGATATGAGGAAAAGTTTAGGGACCGAATTGGGGTTTGGCCGTAGAAAACCTAAATCTCTTCTCTCCTCTCGTGACTTGCAGAACGCATGTTCGGCCGCCGTCGCCACATCATGTTTAACAATGTCGGAATCGCCTGCCAAACTCCGGCCAGCATCGTGTTTAACAATGCTGGAATCGCCGCATCATGTTCTGCCGCCGTCGCCGCATCATGCGTGTCGCCGTTTGCGATCCCGGCGGCATTCGTGATGGAGGAGATGCGGCAGATCTACCCGCGGCTGAGCGACGAGCCGATTAGAGCGGTGATACGGGTTTAAGGTGTGCTGAATGAGAGGAGATAGAGGCGGCGGACGTGGCCAATGCCGCGCTGTATTTGGTGGTTGACGGCGGCCATAATTTGGTGGTTGACGGCAGGGCGTTTAAGTCAATAATTTTTTTTCCATAATTTTTCTGTAGAATATAAATATGATATAAGCAAAATCTGATATAAGCAAAACAACGTCGTTTTAATGATGTGTCCGTGTTTTTTTTAAAATTAACACCGTTAGTCGTCCACGTCACCATTCCGTCCGTCACCTTACGTTTTAGGACTACAACCCAGTAACGGCTTAGACGTTTAGTCCTACGGTTCGACTTACAAGAGTTTTAGGACTACATCTCGAAAACCTTAAAAGTTTTAGGACTTCTTAGGCATTTTTCCCCAAATGCTGCTATTGTAAATCTCTCTGACTTTGTATTGCTCTACTCTTCCTTAGGGTTGAGCTAATGTCTTTTAATCAATAATATTGTCTTAAGCCTTTCAAAAAAAAATCACTAATCAATTTCTACAGTACTTGTACAAAGCTAGCTAGATCCCAAATTAATTAATTAGCTACATTAATTAAACCGCGCGTGGGTAGTACGTACGTATAGTCCAATCTAGGTAGCCATAGGCTATTAGCTAGTCAACATTGTGGAAGATCTTTAGGTGGGGGAAGCAGACTTTGTGATGGGGTGGGCCCGTTCATGACAATGAACCCTGAGGCCAAACCCCAGGAAGTATGCTCTTCAAGGTGGCAATGCATGAACCACACCCCTGGATTATCAGCCTTTATCCGGATGGCCGCCCACCCGCCCATTGGCACACCCACCGTGTTCCTCTCCGCTGGATCCACCAGGTTGTACTTGTCCGGATCCTTGGCCGGGTCGAAATTCCCAAATCCCCTCCCCACAATGAAGAAGTTGTGACCATGGACATGGATGGGGTGGTTCTCAGGGTTTAGAAAGTTGGTGTCTTGGAGAACAAGCTCGATCCTTGCCCCGTAAGGCACCACAAAAACTTTGGTTCCCAACTCCGTGTTCAGGTTCTCCGCCACAGGATCCACGCCGGTGTAGTCAAATGTGTTCGGGGGCCGTTCCGGGAAATCGGACCCGAACACCCCGGAGGCGTTGCGGTAGTAAGCCTCTAAGATGGATAGCTTGGGGCGCACGAAAGACTGGTTGTTCATCGAGGCGTAGAACTGCTTCCCTTTGTACCCTTTGCAGGTCTTGTTTTTAGGGCAATCTTGAAGATTCAAGCTCAAGGCGATGACTATTCTCTTGTCAATCTTCTTGGGGACATTGCAAGGGTAGAGAGCAGAGCCTAGGCTCCGGAGCCGATCCGAAAACCCTGTAGCGAAGCTATGATCTTCCATCTCCGGAAGATTGTGGAGCCGAAGATCGACAAATCTGGTGGGGAGGAGCAGGTTAACCATTTCAGGCCCTGTGCTGTTGTATCTCAAGAGGCCGACGGTTGTTGAATTGTCGAAAGGGAAAACACTTGAGAGGTAAGGTCGAGCAGCCATGGGAAAGATGGTTTTTTTCTGGTCTGGAGGTTGGTTGGCTGTTAAGAGAAGGGTGGTGGTCTGGCCAGGAGCGATCATGATGGCGGAGGTGGTGAAGGGTTTTGTGTAGACGGCGTCGACCTCCACGACGGTTAAGGAGTGGTCGGCGATGGCGAAGAAGAGCTCGTCGTTTAGGGCTGCGTTGATGACCCTCAGCATGTAGGTTTTGCCCCTTTCAACCGTCTGTATGAAAGTATCTGTGGATGGATACCAAAGAAAGAAAAAGGATTCATTGAACTAATTGTAAAGTCTTAAAAAGAAAGAATATTTGTAATAAATAAGAACAATTATTATGCAGTAAAAATGCAGGGGTTAGTTGGTTGGTGAATTAGTTTTGACCACCTTTGAGAGAGGAGCTGCAAGGGTAAAGAGATCCGGGTAGGCCATTGATGGTGTAGGCATCAGAAGAATTGGGGCCTTGTCCAGTTTTCATCTCGTTCTCTACTGCGTCAACATCTGAATTCCACCATTCACCTATACGTATATAGCAACAATATTGCATAAGAACCAAATTAAACCAACTCGATCAAGTAGTACAAATTAAACCAACTGATCATGAAATTACGTACCAAAAATAAGAGGGATTTCTGCAGTGATTATGGGGGGTGGTGAGAAGGGGTAAGGCAATCGAGGATAGATGATGAAAGCGCCATGGACAGAGGCTCGTTGCCATAAGTGGTGAGCGTGCCAGAAGAGAGTGCCTCTTTGACCCTCCACACTGAACCTGTATGTGTAGGACTCCCCTCTTCTAATAGGGCACTGGGTCACATAAGCTGGTCCATCTGCCCAACCGTTCCTGTATTGCCTCAAACCGTGCCAATGAATCGTGGTGTTGGCTGCAGCAGCTAGATTGGTGACTTTGATTTCGACTTGATCACCTTCATGAACACCAATTGTTGGGCCAGGATACTGTCCATTCACAGTTAGAAGAGGTTTTGTATGACACAAACGAGTTACATTCGTCCACTCAATCTGCAACAACAACAACAACAACTCATCATGACCATCAGATCAGAGCGCTACCTGACATATATTGATCATTACAAAAAAAAAAAAAAACAGAAGAAAAGTTTACTAATTTAACCAAAAAAACAGAAGAAAAGTTTAGTAATTTAACCAAGAATAGAATATACTAGTATTACATTAAAGTCGAAGCGTCGCCTAGTTGTTATGGAAGAATCAGATAATGGAAGTAGCAGCAGTAGTAGCAGCACAGCAATTGTAATTCGGAATGCTAAAAAAGCTACAGAGCTGCCTTTCATCATTGTTGTTGAGTACTAATTCGTAATTGCCTGCCAACAACCCTAGGTAGCTCTAAATATTAAGGTAAGTATAATTAAGAGTGATCAGAGTGGAATCTTGTAAGTCTTGGATGGGCAGCTGCCTCTTATATATAGGCAGGCGCATCAAATTGTCATTTTGTGTGTATTAGTAGGAAGTATGATTCTTTTTCAAATATTCCCCACTCTCATCTCATCTCATCATCAAGGGTAGGTGAGTGAGCGGTACGTATGTGACAAATCTTGAAGTTGGCAAATTTGGATTTGCCCCCGCCAGCTAGTGGTTCTAATTATTGGCCTTTTATGTTTGTACACATGCATTATTAGGAGTGTTCAAAAAACCCGCAAAATCGAGAAACCGAACCGAACCGCATGATTCGAAACCGGAAAAACTCGTGAACCGAAGAAATCGATAACCCGCGGGTTACCCAAACTGATCCGCATATGCCTATTTACAAATAAATTATCTATAGTTGCTTATTTCATCTCAATTTTCCTTTAAGTTTCTTTTATATTATGTGTGAAAACTCATTTCATACAACAATAATATATGATTTACAATATTATATTATTGTTCTATTTATGCAAACTATTTTTCTTCATTTTGATGTTTTAGATATGTACATTTATGATGCAAAATTTTAGAATATCTCCAAGTAAATTGAAAATTTTATAGAATAATTATACTTAGGAATACCCGCGATCCAAACTGCAAAAAACCGTGAAAATCGGGTACCCGCATTTAGGATACCCACACTCGATGGAACGGATACTATTTTTCTCACTATCTACCCCTAACATACATGCATATACTTATATATACTCCACATATTTCCCGGTAATTCTCTCTCTCTATAACTCAAAAATATTATTTCTTCTTCGATCGTTTCAGTATTAATATCATTCGTAAATACTTAGTTCTCTTTAAATTTTTGTAAATATTATTTTATATGAAAATAATCATTAAGAATAATTGTGTTTGATACCCTGAGCTATATTGACCCGGACGAGTTAGGACCTGAACTATAAAATGGGCAGAATAATACCTTGAATTTTTTTAATTGGTCCAAATAAGAGTCTCGGCTCAGTTAACTCGGCACGTGACATCACGTGCATCACGTCCGTTACCTTTTTCATGACCAGAGTTAATTGAACCGGTCCTTTGTGTTTTCCAGTGACTTAATTGTTAACTTTTAAATTTGAAACCTAAACCCCAATTTTTTAAAAATAACCCCAGACCTACTTCCATCGCATAACACTCCACCTCTGCCACATTCATTTTCCTAGCCCGCCCCGCCATCGCTCAAGACCCGCCTAAGGCCGTCGCTGACTCTCCGACAATCTTCACGGCTCCGCTTCACATGTGTGATCAATCAAACCTAGAATCCTATTCCCTTCGACCATTCTTCCAGTTGCAGCAGTGAACCTAACAAAAAACCCAGATAGATTCACATCAACACTGAACAAACGAACCTCCGCCCTTTTCATCCCCTCCCAATTCATTGATCAGAAGAAATGAAAAACGTGCAATTCACAGACGCTCCAATGAATAATTCATTTCATTTACCAGCCAAACCTGAGATTTCTATGTCCACCGCGTCGACGACTGCCTCCTCCAGATCTTCGAGCTCGGCTCTGTCACCGACGACTCTATCCAACGCCTCGCCGCCCGATTCTCTTTGTCGTCTGCCTCGGGTGGCATTGGTACGGCCTCTACAAGGCGCTTAACCACAACCACCTCCCTCTTTGCTCGGACCATCCCTTTCCTAGGGATCGCTTCCTCGATCGTAACCGAGACAACGAGACTCTGATCTGAGCGATGAAATCAGAATCGATTGAAGGCGAGGTGCGATCCTAACTAACCATCACTTTTTGGCGAGGGAGCAGATTACGGTGGCGGATTACAGAGATGATAGTGGTGAACGATGAAGGGAGAGGTCTGGAGAGTGAAGGCAAGATCGATTTCAGTAAAGGGGATACATGCTCGATTGGTTTCAGGTTTTGAAGAGGAAGTTCGATCAGAGCTGTGATAGATCATAGAAGGGTTCCGTTGGAGAAAGGGGAGAGACAGAGGTTATGGTCATCGGCACACTTGAAATGGTGAGGGATGGAACCGACATTGTAAAAAAAAGAGCATTTAATTTAATTTTTAAAAATTTTGGGGGTTGGGCTTCGCTTTAAAAGATAACAGTTACATCACCGATAACTCAACCAACTAACACCAGTTAACATATTATCATGCTCAAAAGCTAAAGGATGAGATAGTATGGGATGTCACGTACCGAGTTAATTGAGCCAATGCCCTCATTTGCACCAATTCAATAGTGCAAGGTACAATTCTGCTCGTTTTATAATTCAGGTTCTAACTTGCCTGAATCAATATAATTCAGGGTATTACGGGATATTTTAGCCTTGAGAATATGGAACATCACCCGTACCGGTGAGTGATCATCGGTGAATTTAACTTGTAAATTTGTACCACCAAAATTTTTATAAGAAAGAATGTGTCATAAATATAAAATATTATTAAATAATCTTTATAATATATATTTAGAAACTAGACACATCGATTTTCATAGAAATTATTTAATTTTATATATTAAAATAAAAACTTCATAAATTAATGGTTTAATAACAAAATCAACATGTATGGGGTAGAGGCAGTAATTTGATAATATATGGATGAGATGTTAAATTTTACAATTTCAATGTACCCTCAATGTAATCAAAGATTACACATCACACATTTAAACAATTACAAATTACACGATAGCCAACGTAGAGTTTTTGTCCACGCTCTAAAGCTCTCTTCTCTTCTAGTCTATATCATCACGCCGGTTTAATTGTGGGACCTACTGATGTTCCTCACCAACGCATAGACTTATACGTGGGGGATGGCCACCATCGTCGAGACCAACATCTGTCGCCGGGAAGCCGACGTCGAAATGATCTTTCAGGTGATCAAACGTTACGGCATTACACACATGTGCGGTGCGTCGATTATACTTAACATGCTCTCGAATGCCTCGACTAAAAGCCTCTAGATAGACCGGTTCGAATTCTGGCCGTCGGAGCTCCGCCACCAGTGTCGGTGATAACATAAACTAAGTCAATGGGCTTCGTCCAAGGTCACCAGTGACGGAGACCGGTAGGATTTTAGTGACATCTGAATGGAGAAATGAGAGGATTTTAGATGGTAACTTTTATAAAATTAGGATTAATTATTTTTAGATTTAAAAGTTTGGGATCAAATTAAATATAAAAGTATAGTTTGTTATTGAATATTATGTGAATATCTTATGTTAACAGTTTCCGTGGTAAATACAATCCAAAGAGTAGTTATATATAGGGGTGTCAAAAGCTGACCCGACCTGATTAATCCGCCCGAACCCGACCTGACCTGAGTTGACAAAAAAAGTTAACGACCCTAAACCTGACCCGAACTGAAACCAGTTCGGCCCGAATGAATCCGTAACCCGAATGACCCGAACTGAAACCAGCTTAACCCGAAATGACCTGAAACCCGAATGACCCGAACCCGACCTGACCCAAATCTCAATTTTGCACTAATGACCAACAACAATTGTGCACTAATGACCAACAACAATTGTAACATCCAAAATGTAATCATTCAACACGGTATTGATACTGATCTAACAAGGTATTGATGTCGATCTAACAAGGTATTGATGTCGATCTAACAAGGTATTGATGTCGATCTAACAAGGTATTGATGTTGATCTAACAAGGTATTGATGTCGATCTAACAAGGTATTGATGCTGATCTAACAAATTATTTGAGAAATATTTAATTTTTAATTTTGTAGGAATAATATCTAATTTCTCTTCAATTTTGTTAGAACAACTTCGCGAAATAGATTTATTTTAAACTCCAAGGAAAATGGGAGAGGAAAATGTGTGAATAATTTTCTTAGTATATCATTGTTGTATATATATATATGAATATAAAATACTTAGTATTATTTATAAAGAATATAAATATAAAAAATAAAAGTTTAGTTTGAAAATTCAGCTGCTAAAACTTGGATCGACGAAACTCGAATTTGAACCCGTAGCAACCCGAACTTGGACTGGAAGAAACTTGAACTTGGACCCGAAGAAACCTGAAATTTGGCTTGAAGAAACCCGACCTGGACCCGGCCTGAACTCGGGACTGAAACAACCCGAAACCCGAATGACGTGAACCCGAACCAGACTTGACCCGAAGTAAACTCAACCCGATGGCAACCTGAACTGAAATCAGCTTAACCCGAAATGACCCGAAACTTGAATAACCCGAACTCAAACCCGACTTGACCCGAAAACAGTCCAACCCGAGACCCGACCAATTGACACCTCTAGTTATATATATGGATAGATCTATTAGGGCAGGTAAATTCCATCTCTATCCCCCTCTATTCCAGGTAAAGTACTATAAGAAAGAAGGACAGCTCAGCTGTATCTATGAGGACAACATAAAATCTTACAATCACTTTAATTTTTACCGTCACATAAAATGTAGAATTAATTGGAGACGAGGGTAATATAATTTTTGAGGAACGAGGGTAGTGCAGTAGAATCTCCATATAGCATAGGTCAGGTCCCCAAGACCACATGCAAACAGAGTTATGAACAATATTCCTCACCCAACTACCCACCCACCCATAAATCAGATTCCTTACGGGCCAGAAGAATGCACTATTAAATCGTTCATCTAAAATGGAAGTTCTATGAACCCGGTGGCCCGTCTTTTTTTGTTTATAAAAAACGGTAAATAATCTATATTATTAATTCAACATAATCATAATACAAACTCAAACTAATAGATTATCACGAATAATAAAAGAAATAACTGAAATCCTCACGTAAGAGGGCTGAAAGAAACTGAATAAAAAACGACACAACTAAATAAGCTAAAGTAACTAAAAACGAAAAGTAGCGAATAGAGCAGATAAAGACATCTATACAGCTGGAACAACCAGCCTGAGATGTTAAGAAGATAGTGTGACGGATGGGCCTGAAAACGCCCTCCAACAACGACGTGCTCCATCTAACAATTAACAGAAATCCTCCACGCATGAGAGCAATTGTCATGCTGGGTTTGGTACCTGACTAGCACCAGACAAGAACAAACATCGCCAGAACCAATTCATATCCCGTCGAACGTGCTCGTGTTGTCCTAGAAGGTCGGGATCCTGAACAACATCAAGGGGCCGATTTGTGCAACACCATAACTGACCGAGGAGACCCATCACCTAGACACTTCTCCCAGCAAGAGATCATGACGTTAGGCAGGACGAGACTACGCTCAATCATGCCGTAAACAGACGAGACTCGACAAACACTCTCGTAAAGCTAAACATCACCAATCCTGCAACCCATCCACATGTCATCCACAACCCAATTTCATCTAGATCGAATAAAACTCCAACAACAAACATGTAACACCAGAACGAAGCCAGATGTCGAGAATAACACACTAAGACTTGCTGAATCAATGTAAGCTCGACTCCATAATGCACACTCTGACAGTTAAAGGTAGGCGGTGGCTCTTCTTTATGAATAGGAGAAAGCTTCAACAGAGGGGCACAACAAAAAAACGACTGAGCAGGTGGGAAGCCTGAGCAAGACAGACCTCTAGGCCGCCGATGGGAAGCCGACATTTAGTGGCAGGAAGTGGCACAACAACGACGAGAGGTCGTAACATCCGACAATCGTAACGGCGGTAGATCAATTGAAAATAACAGAGAGATTGCAGAAACTTAGCGGACTTCATCGTGATGGCAGAGAAGAGCCAACGATGGGAGAGCAAAAGCATCAAAGCTATGTGAGCTTCTTGTATTTTTTTTATTGTTGTCCATACTTCATCCTAAACAAACAATGATGATAATAATAATAATAATAATAATAATAATAATAATAATAATAATAATAATAATAATAATAATTAAGCAAGAGAGAACAATGGATGGTGAGAATGGGGGAGGATGACATAGGAGAACGGTGGAGAGAAGATGGCGGCGGAGAGAGAGAGAGAGAGACGAAGGTTTTTCTTCAACGACCCCCGACGGCTTGTCTTTCACAAGCAAATCTATAAAATACTACTCCGTACTTGAAACAATGCAATTGAATGCATTAGTTCATAATATTGGAGTATATAACAAGTGATGATTTGAATTTCATTATTTATAGTTTATTATATAACGTTTTTCATTAAAAAAAAGAAGAAAGAATGTAATATATATAGTTTTAGATTTTAGGTACGAATGTTGTGTTTTTTGAGTGTTTGACTTAAATTATAAGATATATAATGAAAAAATTTAAAAAATATTTAGAAAATTTATACTATAGGTTATAGGTTATGATACTCATATAAATTGGGTAAAGTACACGTATAGTCCCTTAGCTTTTACGCGTGTTCTATTTTGATCTTTTTTTAGGAATTCGTCTCATAGCTTTAAATTCGTCCCAAATTGGTCATTCTGTTAGATTTTCCGTTATCTATGCCGTTTTTACATAATTATCCCTTCTATATTAGACTATTTATATTTTTAATCGAAATATGATCATTTAATTTTTAATAAAAGTTCACTTTAAACCCTCACTTTTAATTGTCACCGGCGATAGAGCATCTGTTGGCGGCAAGATCGGCCGTTGGAGGTCGGTGATGCCACCGGCGACACCGGGGCGGCCAAACGAGGCGGCTTAATCAGAGTTGGATCACGAATCAGATAGATCGTCTGCTTAGCTGGTCATGGAGGAATCAACGACGCGGCGGAGAGGTTGGCCTAGGCAAGCTTGCTAGAGGCTAGGGAGGAGTGTGGCGGCGCTGGAATCGTCGATTGGAGGGGCTGGGTCGGAAAAGCAGCGGGCTGCTGGTTTGAGTATGTAGCTACGGTAGCGGGTTGGGCCAAAATAAGCAGCTGTCAAGAGAGGAGGCTGCAGTGAAGCTCGTCTATGAACAAAGTAGCGAATGGAACCAGTACGAGTCTCACCGACGTCAACCTGTTTCAGATCTGGATCTCATCCGTGATGTTCAAATATGGCGAGGATGTCGGGATTTGCAAGGAAGATGAAAAGGTTGAAGAATAAGAATTACAAGAGCTAAATTGTAGGATTTGGAGAATATAAGGGTCAGATTAAAATTTGGATAGGGGCATTTAAGTAAACTCAGGATGATAAATAAAAAATCTAACGGAAACTGTAACGAAAGGACCAATTTGAGACGAATTTAAAATTAAGGGATGAATTTGAGACGAATTCCTAAAAAAAAATCAAAATATCACGTATCAAAGCTAAGGGATTGTACATGTACTTCACCCCATATAAATTATTCAAATATCTATCTCAAAACATTCATTAATAAAAATCAAAGATTACATATCACAAAAACATGAAAACAAAGTAGACAACCGAGACATAAAGAATAGTTTCATAAACTAACAGAACAAGTAATTACTTCCACTAACAAATTACTGATCCGGCATATCATACTCCATGTCACTTAAAGGGTGGTATATATTCATTTTAAGGATGTCCAGAGCTTAAGATGCAAATGAGAGAATATGTCTGCTTGGTATTTATGTAAATAAAGTAACTTTTTACACATTTTTACAGCTTTTAATGATTAAAGATGGTTTGAATTTGAATAATTTATGAAATTTGTTTTCCTACTCTTATGCTAAACTGAGCAAGAATGATTCATTTCTTGTTTAGAAACTTTAGGTGTAAATTTTATTTAGGTGCCTCTAAATTTTCTTCGTAAATTTCATCGCCCAACCAAAGTGGGAGTACTTTTGACCAAATGCTCAATTTTTCAGTATTATTTTAATCTTCGTCCCCAAAAAAATACACCATCCTTTTAGGGATAAGGAGTAATATATTGTAAAACAACAAAACATAATGTAGCATTACTTGGGGATGGTGCGAGTATTTAGAAAGTGTATGTGACAAATTATAATTCACAAAACCATTTAACCTTGAATATCTAAACATTCAAAAAAAAAAATTAAATACTTCAACAAAAATAAATGGACAAATTATTTAAAAACATGGGGAGTAGATAACTTACTCCAGTACAGTTTGTACTGTACTGTAAAAGATTGGTCATCTCTTCTTTTTTTCCTGATGGAAAGTCATCTCTAAGTATAATGTACAGTTCATAATTTATGTAAAAGAATACAGCCACATAGTGTTCTAATTAATAATGCCTTTCGTATAAATTATGAATGATCATAGTAGGTATAAAAAATTGTAAGTTATTTACTGCAAAATAAATAGACCGAATATTACAAACTGGACTATAATAATAATAATAATAATAATAATAATAATAATAATAATAATAATAATAATAATAATAATAATAATAATAATAATAATAATAATAATGGAGTAATAATAACCGATTTACTGAGTTGCAATATTTTACTTGAAGAAAACTGTGATATGTCAGCTATCCGTGGAAGTGACTGTCCAAGTCCAAGGGGAGTTATATAGTAGTAGTACTAGTTATAAGTGGAAAGACTGCCCCTAACATTTCCCTTCCTTTCTTAAAAACTAATCTCAGTATGCATGCTTCATTGAAGTCCAGGATACAAAAAGAAGAGCATTTCTTATGGGATTCAATTCAAGTGAAAAGCAAAAGGGGAACAAAACATGAATTATAAGAGAAAGGGAGAAAATGGGGGAGAGAGGAAAGAAAGAAAGAAAGAAAGAAAGAAAGAAAGAAAGAAAGAAAGAAAGAAAGAAAGAAAGAAATAGGTTCCCAACCTCTTGTGAAGCTAGGTAGGTAGGTAATACACATGACTCAGGATTCGGAAAGCATGCATAAAGACCACCTGCAGGCAGGCATAGGCATTTCAAGAGAAACTTATGAATGAGAGCAGCTTCCACTTGATGCTAGCTAGCTGCCTTCTATTACTCACACCCCATCAGCTGTCTCTTCATCTACCTCCGCAATTGGTTCTTCCAGCTGCAATGGCAGAGAAATAAAAAAGAAAAGTAACAATATTGTTAAACAAATTATTGTTGCATTGCATATGTTTCTTTCAATATGTTAAAAACACATTTCCATACAGAGATAATGGCTGCTTCAGGGACCAATGCCACCTTTCTTTAAGCAAGGAAGGGCCTTGAGCAAAAGGATAGGACAATTTACCTTGGGATCTCTTCCTTCCACACCAACACATTTCGATCCACTCATGGTGGCACTCTTAATTAGGCTGCGTCCACACACCTTGCTTTCTTCATTTTGTCTAACGGTACCACCTTGAGGAGGACCATGGAGAGATAAGGAAGCAACATCAGGAACATGTCTTTCTGAATCATCGGTTTTATCAGCTATATCATCCTTGGGTGCAGGTACCCGTTCTCTGATAACAACGTGCATATTCATATCATGTATACTGATTTGTAATTTACGACATAATATAACAAGGAAGAACCCTTTTTCATATGTTGGTAAAAAGCATCGATAAGAAGTCCTAATCACTGACCTTGGCAAAGAAACCTGTTTTCTTTGAAGTGCGGTGCTTTTCTCCCCTCTACCGTAATGATCCTCCAGATGTACAAACTGTCGCTTGAAACGATCAATTCCACTGCATTGACATTTACACGAGTTATCTGCTACAAGTTAGAACTATAAAACTCACATGAAACATTTTAATTGTCTTTGTTTTCTTTCTGTAAGCAGAACTTATTCCCTTTAATACATTTGTTGGCCAAGGAAAATGACAGGCAAATCTCTCCATAGGAGTATAACTTGGTCAACAAGCGATCATTTAACTATTAAAAACTTGAATGAAAAATATGCAGCTACAATGGCAAATAAAAATAATTTCAGCAACAGGGCACACTTATCCCAAAGCTAACTAGATCTGCAAATACCAGAAATCCAATATATCAATATTCAGCATAGAATTGGAACCAAGTATAACCATTCATCCAGAAATGCCAGCTTCTTCCTTCTTCCCTTTTTCTCTTTATTGTAAGAGACCACTGAATGTCACAGTTTCATGGTCAACAGTTGACCATATATATATATATATATGATTGGGGGAATTTTGCTCTCCAAATTCCAGAGCAAAAATTTAATCACCTGAACATGGGTGCAATATAATGATCGGATCATATTCATCATTGACATAATGCTTTCTCTAGTCTGATTTCTGGTGCTTGAGTATGGCTAGTCCGTACGAATGGCATTATTGAAACACAATTTCATCTATTTAGGCTATCAACGACCATCTACCCAACTACTCAGCTTTGAAGGAGAAACTGAATATGTTTAAGACTAATTGCATTCGAACTGATTCAACGATACCCCTATGGAAACAGTTGCTAGAAGCTCTTGTGAGCTAGAGAAGGCGTGCTATCAAAGAGAAATTTGTGGTTTAATGTATGAAATCTGACTTCTCTCAAAACGTGTAGGGGTTGAGTGGCCGGACATTGAAGAAACTTCCATTTTTGGCCCATGCTTCGCTTTCTGACCCACACTTCTAAATATGTGTAGTGGATAGGTAGAAAAATCATAGAAAGCACGTCTCACCTCGGGTACATGAAGCTAGTCTGCTCCCCACCACGTAAATACTCTTGCAACATCTGGGGATGATATTCCAATATCTAGCCCATAGAAATTAAGGGATTAATAAGCTGTAGGATCTGCAGATACCAAATAATTTGGAGCTACAAACAACCAATACCTCTCGATAAATTAACTCTCTGACATCATCTTTGTTCAAATTCTTCCTCTCAAACTCAAACTCAAGCTTTGAAATAGGTTCTGAAGATGGCTCACAATCAACGTTTGCCAAACCATGAAAATATGGATCAGCTAATGCCTTGCAAACATAAATATTCCAGTCAAACAAAGATTGATGTCCCAAGTAGGCACCCAAGAGGGGGGGGTGAATTGGTTGCCCTCTAAAACTTTTCGAATTAACAAACCGAAAGAACGAACTCGATTCAACCCGTTTAAAGAACACGAAGCTTAACAAGAAAGAAAACAACACCAAGGTTTATAGAGGTTCGGTCTGAGACCTACGTCCTCTCCTCAAGTCAACAACTTGAGAGTTCTTCCACTATACTTTAACAAGGTTACACCAAGAAAAAGTACAAATAGTTTTTCCCAAGGCTCAACTAAAAACCTAAGTATGGTTTTCCCAAGGCTCACCAAAAAACCTAACAAACACCCAAAAATAGTTTTCCCAAGGCTCACTAAAAACCTAGAACAAATCCCAGTTTGGTTTTCCCGAGGCTCACCAAAACAAACCTAAAACACTTTGAATTTTATGAAAAATTAAACCTGTTGAAGTTTTATCGAAAACATACAAAACGATTTTCCAAAACAATTTGTCTCTCTCTCGAAATGGCCCAGAAAGGCTGTAAGGATGATGAAGCTAGTTCAACTGAAGATTGATGCTGGAGAGCTTGATTTGACTTGCTTTGCTTATGAAACGAACACTTGAATGCTTGATAAAGAAGGAGAGAGTTGTTCTCTTCGTGCGTTTGAAGCCGGTATTTAAAGATTCATGGGAGGAGCGTCTGGAGCTGCTGCAACGTCTTTCTTCGTTGTGGAATGCAGGTAAATCCGCCAGATTTTTCTCTTCCACAAATCGGATGCAATCTTGAAGAGGAACACTCAAGAGAAAGAGTTCTATTGGAACTCAAACAATATCTAAAACAAGATTTCTTTACCAATTGGGCTGGATTCGAAATTCAAGTAAGAGGCCCACGAGATAAAACGAAGCCCACACACAAATAATGAATAATAGGCTTAAAGTGCTAAACATACACATATTTTTCTAAGATTTACAAAAACTCCCAAAACTTTGTTATCATCAAAATCCTTAAAGTCAACAATCTCCCCCTTTTTGATGATGACAAAATATTTTAGAGTTTCGAGTATGTTTGAAGATGTTGGAAAAACCTCCCCCTTAGTAAATCACAGTAAACCACAATTTGGAAAAAAGAATGTACACGTCAAAGTGTTTTTTCAAATCCTCCCCCTGAGCAAATCAAGTTGGTAACGAAGTTATAAGCATCAACAACATCAAAGGCAGAAACATCTCATAAACCGAAACATCACATAAACTCCAAACAAACATCATAAACTCCAAACAACTTCTCCCCCTTTTTGTCAAAATCAAAAAGAGTTAAAGAAACATAACTGGGATAAGTGATGTAACCAGATTAAAGCATAGTAGAAGTATGGCAGCAATATGTGTGTACAGTCCCAGATAGTTTAAAGACATAACTTGATAGAATTGTTGAAAAAGATTTTTTTTTTAAGACTGGAGTGGGGATTGAGGAGGGGTAGTCCAAGACTCTACTGGGTCTGCAGTGGTGGTGTCATCCTGAACCGGCACCTCTGGTGGTGTCTCAGCTGGTTGAGCTGCAAGTTCAGCTTCCTTGGCTGCCTCTTCAACCCGTGTAGCTTCTTGTTCCCTGATGATTCTTTCTCGATTCTGCGACGAGCAACTCTTGTTAGACCGTTTTCCTTAGTCCGGCCATAGCTATATCATGTTTGCTCGGATCCTTACCCGTGTGCCATCGAAGTTGCTTGAATCCACTCTTCTTTACGGTAGTGCTAATGAGGTAGGTGGAGCTATTCCAGATTTCCATCTTTGCTTCGTCCCGTGTACCTTGTCTTTGCTTAAGTAATCCACTGATTAGAGTAGCATAGGGCATGTGTTCCCATGGCTTCCTCTCAGAGAGTCCAAGTAATTGAACCACTCTTCTGCCAAAGTCTATTGGCCTACCATGAATTACCTTGTACATTAAGCACAAGTCACCCCAAGTGACTATTTGTGTACCTTCTTTTGGGAACACTATTGCTCCAAGCACCCAGTGCAGTACCCGATGGCTCAGCTGACTAAACATCATAGCAGTAAACTGATAAGGCATGGCATCAAAGGGGATTCCGAGATCACCAAAAAAATAGGTGAAAGCAACATTCTTAAGTTCTGGAGTGTCCAACTCCTCATCCTCACATCCTAGGACCCCTAGGGCAGAGAACCCGATCATGAGTAATTTCTATTGTTCTTCTTTGAACTCTAGACACTATCTTGAGTTCATTCGCAGCTACTTTCAATTTAGAGAGGAATTCCGAGACAAGAACTTTAAATCCCTTTGCTTTAGTCGAAACAAATGGCATTAGACCATAGAAATCTAACCACTCATTTACTTCACCGATCTTGAAAGCTTCAACCGATTCCCTAGTGATAAAGCGGTGTTTGAGAAATCCGAGAACTTAGGGTTTACCTCAACCGGTTGAAACCGTGCTTTGTCATGAGTCTCTGATCTCTTTGTTTTCTTGGCGGCAGCCTTTGGTTTCTTGGAAGTAGGGGACTGGAGATAATCGACCTCTTCCGTTTCGTAGAGGAGGAAGGCTGGAGGAGAGGTCAAGGTGGACTTCCCTTTTGGTGAGGTTGTTGGCGCAACTCTCTGCAAGCTAACCCTCTGTTTGGGTTCTGCTGGAGACCGGGCGGTAGGCCTGCTTTTCTTTTCTTTAACCCCGCCGTAAAGCTCGCGAGTCTCTTCAAACTCATCCTCCTCCTCGGAGGAGATGCTAACCACCGAGGAAGCGCTACTAATCTGGACTTGCCACGGACTGAACTCCGGTGCGACATGCGGCAGTCTTTGGGAGAGCTTTGCCCCAAGTCCCGATCGCGCTAATTCCTCTGCGACTTTGGTGAAAAATCCTGATCTTCCAGGAGTTATCTTCGATGCATATTCTGTTTTCATCAGTTGAAGTCGTTAAGGGTTTCAATCGGTTGCTTTTGCTCTTGCTGAACTCGGAAATCACCTTCGCTCTGGTCTTTGCTTTCGAATAATGCGGTTGATCCGCCGATGGAGATTCGGAAAGCCGAGCGCAGATTTCGATTTGGAGGTCAAGACATTCGATGCGATTTGGGGGTTTAGGGTTAGGAGTGAGACAATAGGGAGTTTTGAGAAGTCTGAGACCAAGCCGAGAAAAGGGGTTTTTGTCAAAATAGAAACCTTTGTGATTATGGAGACTCCAAACAATCCCCTTTTAAAAGCCTTTGAAAAATGAGAAGGCGTTTTAAAAGCGTTTGACGTTTCAAAACAAAATGAAAAATTCAGGACATTCACGTACACATTTAATATAAAGGAATTTTTGTTTTGCAATTGTAACATTGATTATCACATTGCTCAACATTTATCCTTTTGACTGACTTTCAACCGGTTTAGTGATACATACCTGATTTTTACCTTGGATTGCTCATCCCCAATTCTCTCCTAATGAGGGTGAACCTTTCTTCACTTAGGGGTTTTGTGAAGATGTCTGCTAGCTGATGGTCTGTATCAACAAACTCAAGTAGAACATCTTCGTTAGCCACATGTTCTCTAATAAAATGATATCTTACCTCGATGTGCTTAGCTCTTGAGTGATGAACCGGATTCTTGGCTAAACACACTGCACTAGTATTGTCACATTTAATAGGAACTTTTCTAAAGTTGAAACCAAAATCCTTCAATTGTTGTACCATCCACAAGATTTGAGCTACACAACTTCCTGCACTATGTACTACCTGCGGTTGATAAAGCAACCGAGTTTTGTTTCTTTGAGAACCAAGAAACTAGGCAGCTTCCCAAAATTGACAAGTTCCGCTTGTGGATTTTCTATCCACTTTGCTTCTGCAAAGTCTGCATCCGTAAAACCATGAAGCTCAAATAATGTATCTTTAGAGTACCATAATCCGAGAGTAGAGTGTCAACCAAATATCTGAAAATTCTTTTGATGCGGTGCAAATGAGATTCTTTAGGATTAGATTGGAATCTTGCACACGACACACACTAAAGAGAATATCAGTGCCTTGCGATAAGATAGAGTAGAGACCCAATCATGCTTCTATAAAGCTTCGCTTCAACCTGTTTACCACCGGAGTCTTCATCCAATTTTACCGTTGCACTCATGGGTATTGGGCTAGGCTTTGCTGTAGTGTAGCCAAATTTCTTCAGGATATCTTTTATATACTTGGCTTGACTAATAAAAATCCCTTCCTTTGATTGCTTTATTTGTAATCCAAGGAAGTAGCTTAGTTCACCCATCATGCTCATCTCGAATTCTCCCTGCATTAACTTGGAAAACTCTTTGCACAGGGATTGATTAGTTGCACCAAATATTATATCATCAACGTAGATTTGTACAAGCAACATATCCTTTTCACAAGACTTGATGAAGAGAGTATTGTCGACTTTTCCTCTTGTAAAACCATGATCAACTAAGAAAGTGCTCAACCTTTCATACCAAGCTCTAGAGCCTGCTTTAAACCATAAAGAGCTTTTTGTAATTTGTAAACATGGTTTGGAAAGTGAGGTCTTCAAAACCGGGAGGTTGTTCTACATAAACTTCCTCTTTTATAAACCCGTTTAAGAAAGCACTTTTTACATCCATTTGAAAAAGTTGAATGTTCATGAAGCATGCAAACGCGCAAAGCATTCTTATTGCCTCAAGTCTAGCCACAGGAGCGTAAGTTTCGTCATAGTCAATTCCCTCCTCCTGTGAGTAGCCTTTGGCAACTAGCCTTGCTTTATTTCTAGTGACAATACCATTTTCATCGAGCTTATTTCTAAAGACCCATTTGGCACCAACTATCGAGTGGTCTTTTGGTCTTTGTACTAGAGTCCATACCTCATTCCTTTTGAATTGATTCACTCTTCTTGCATGGCGTTTATCCAGTTTTCGTCTTGTAGTGCCTCATCTATGGTTTTGGGTTCTACAAGAGAAACAAAAGCATTGAATGCACACAAATTTCTCAAGGCTGAGCAGTCATTACCCCTTGGGTTATATCACCCAGAATGTTCTCTTGAGGGTGGCTGGATTTATGTTTGAATTTCCATTCGTGAGGTAGGTCTTGAGATGTCTGAGCTGCAACTGAATCTTGATCTGCTGGTTCCGTTTCAACGTGTTGAGACGTTTTTTCCACATTGTTTTCTTTCTGAATTTCAGTTGGAACATTGTTCTGACCTTCAGAAGCATCATCTTCTTCTCTGAAAACAGGGTTAGTTTCATCGAAGACAACATGTATAGATTCTTCCACCTTCAAGGTACGTTTATCAAGACTCTAAAAGCTCTACTCTTCAAGGAATAACCAAGAAATATTGCCTCATCATTTTTCGAATCAAATTTCTCTAGTTCTTTGTTTATCCAGATTTAGAACAAAGCATTTACATCCGAATGCATGAAAGTGAGATATACTCGGCTTCTTACCCTTCCATAGCTCATAAGGTGTCTTGTTTAGGATAGGCCTAATCAAGACTCTATTGAGTATGTAACATGAGGTGCTTCTTCGCCAAAAGTATTTAGGAAGAGAGTAGTCATTGAGCATTGTTCTCACCATTTCCCAATGGTTCGATTCTTCCTTTCCACCACACCGTTTTGTTCCGGTGTCCTTGCACAAGAGAGATTGTGAGATATACCAAGGAAATACAAAAAGATTCCATTTCGAATTAACAAATTCTCCACCATTGTCATCACAGATAGCAACAATTTTCTTACCTTTCTCATTTTGAACCTTTTTGACAAAGTTTACAAAGTTCTCGCAAGTTTCACTTTTCTTAGCAAGGAAGAGTGTCGGTGTATCTTGAATAGTCATCAACAATAACTAGACAAAGAACGTTTACCTCCTAGGCTTGTGGTTGAGATGGGGCCGAAGAGATCCATGTGTAGAAGTTCCAGTATTCTGCGCTCGTTACAACTGTTTAGTCTTGAATGAGGCTCTTGTTTGTTTGCCTTTCAAGCGGCTGCGACCGTCTGTCCTTATCAAATTTGATTTTCGGCAGTCCTCTCACTAGATCCTTCTTCAGCAGCTTTGCAATCGTATACATACTTGCATGACCTAATCTCTTGTGCCACAACCAACTTTCATCTTTGTTAGAAGCCATGAGGCATTTTACATTAAATGAATATAGGTCATCTAAGTCGAAGGTGTATACATTCCCACATCTCTTTCCAGTGAATTTGATGCAATTGGACGTCTTATCCAATACATGGCATTGATCGGATTTGAATGTAACAAGGTAACCACTATCACAAAGTTGACTAATGCTTAACAAATTGTGCTTTAGTCCTTCAACAAGTAAAACATTATTAATGACCGAAGAGCCAACCTTACCAACCTTACCAATACCAAGTATTTGACCTTTGCTATTGTCACCAAAGGATACCGTTCCTCCTTTCCTTGGGGTAAAGCTGAAAAACTTACTTTTATCCCCAGTCATGTGTCTTGAGCAGACTCTGTCCAAGTACCATGTGTGTTTCTTCGTGACCTAAACAGTTGAACATTGCATCGACTTTTGGTACCCACACTTTCTTGGGTCCATAAGGGTTAGTCACATTTTTAATAACCCAGACTTGCTTGACCCCATGCGTAATACGTCTATTTCTAAAGAGACATTCGAATCTGCTATGTCCTTTTTTGCAGGTCTTACAAGTTATATAGGTGACATTTGCAAACCTTGTTTGAAAACTAGGTCTCTTTTGTTCATACCCTAATCCGGTCCTATCATGGTAAGATTTCTGACTTCCTAGCATGCTGTTCAGGTTCTTTTCACCATTAACGAAACCGGATAAAGTCTTTTCCAGCCTTTCATTTTTAACCTTCAGTTTTGTTACTTCTTCTAATAACCTAGCATTTTCGGTTTTAAGCCTTTTAATGAGAGTGTTGTAGTCCTGACATACCTCAAAGAAATTTTTCTAGCATTTGCTTCCTCTCATTAACATAGAAAGAGCTTGAAGAGTTAAAGGACTCAGCATCACTAGTTACCTCGGATTCCGCAGTAGCTATTAGGCACATTTCAACAGGTTGAGGTGTGAGTTGACAGCTTTCGAACGTGATGCTTTCTTCACCTTCCGTTAGGCACAGTGTGCTTCTTCCTCTTCACTTGAGGAAGACTCATCCGAGTTCGAACAGCTATCACTCCAGTGCAGCCATCCCTTTAATCCAGGCTTTCCTTTCTTGAAAGTCCTCTTTTTATCGAGCCGCTCTTTTGTTTCTTTGAGTTACCTTCATTTTCGGAGACAGTCGAACCGCATATGGCCTTTTCCACTGCAGGTTGTAGCAGATTGGAGGTTTGAAGGGGCTTCTCCTTTGTCCTTCATTTGTTGGTACCTTCCTTTGTATTTGAGCAACTTCTTAATCTTTCTTGCTATCATGGCTGTTTCATCGCTTTGTCTCTCCCTCATCTGTTGAACTCTCTTCTGATTCTTTTGCCTTCAGTGCAATGGTCTTATTTTTCCTGTTCATCTTTTCATCTTCTCTATCCTTCATTTCATAAGTCATTAGTTTGCCAAATAATTCATCAACACTAATGGTTTTGATACTACCTCCTTCACTTATAGCCTCTACAAGATTTCTCCATGATGGTGGTAAGCTCCATGAATTTTTCTTACCAATTCTTCACTCTTATAGATCTTACCATATTGTCGTAAGGGTGTGATGATTTCATTGAACCTCCTGTGCATGTCTGCGATGGTTTCCTTTGGATCCATGGCAAACATTTCATAGGCTTTGACCAACATGAACATCTTGGTGTCTTTGACTTGATCCGTTCCTTCATAGGTCACTAGGAGCTTGTTCCATATCTCATGCACTGTCACATGCGAAACAATATTAAAAACATCGTGAGTTAAAGCACAAAGAATTACATTTACCGCTTTGGCGTTCAAGGTACACAATTTGTCATCGTCCGAGTGTAGTCCTTGAGAGGTTTGGGTTCTATTAATCCATCAGGTGACGGCTTGGAATGTGAGGTCCCGCTTTGATGATTCTCCAAAGATGATGATCTTGCGCTTGAATGTGGTTTTGCATTCTTGTCTTCCACCGGTTGAAGTTTCTTGAATCAAATAGTGGTGGTCTTGATGGGTTGTATCCTTCAAGGATCATGCTTGGAATCGATGCCATTTGATCTTTGGATCCAAACCGCGAGGTTTTATCACGCATCACCGTGCGCTCGATACCAATTGATGTCCCAAGTAGGCACCCAAGAGGGGGTGAATTGGTTGCCTCTAAAACTTTTCGAATTAACAAACCGAAAGAACGAACTCGATTCAACCCGTTTAAAGAACACGAAGCTTAACAAGAAAGAAAACAACACCAAGGTTTATAGAGGTTCGATGCAGACCTACGCCCTCTCCTCAAGTCAACAACTCGAGAGTTCTTCCACTATACTTTAACAAGGTTACACAAGAAAAAGTACAAATAGTTTTTCCCAAGGCTCAACTAAAAACCTAAGTATGGTTTTCCCAAGGCTCACCAAAACCTAACAAACACCCAAAAATAGTTTTCCCAAGGCTCACTAAAAACCTAGAACAAATCCCAGTTTGGTTTTCCCGAGGCTCACCAAAACAAACCTAAAACACTTTGAATTTTATGAAAAATTAAACCTGTTGAAGTTTTATCGAAAACATACAAAACGATTTTCCAAAACAATTTGTCTCTCTCTCGAAATGGCCCAGAAAGGCTGTAAGGATGATGAAGCTAGTTCAACTGAAGATTGATGCTGGAGAGCTTGATTTGACTTGCTTTGCTTATGAAACGAACACTTGAATGCTTGATAAAGAAGGAGAGAGTTGTTCTCTTCGTGCGTTTGAAGCTGATATTTAAAGATTCATGGGAGGAGCGTCTGGAGCTGCTTCAAAGTCTTTCTTCGTTGTGGAATGCAGGTAAATACGCCAGATTTTTATCTTCCACAAATCGGATGCAATCTTGAAGAGGAACACTCGAGAAAGAGTTCTATTGGAACTCAAACAATATCTAAAACAAGATTTCTTTACCAATCGCTGGATTCGAAATTCAAGTAAGAGGCCCACGAGATAAAACGAAGCCCACACACAAATAATGAATAATAGGCTTAAAGTGCTAAACATACACATATTTTTCTAAGATTTACAAAACTCCCAAAACTTTGTTATCATCAAAATCCTTAAAGTCAAACAAAGATAATCCAACAGAAAATACACAGATGAAATATATTTATCCATCTAAATGCAGAAATAATTTACTGTCATGATGTGTAAAAACAAATTGACATGTTCTATGATGTACACGTTGATTTTGTAATATCAATCATGCAATTGGACATGGTTATAGCAACTATCTCAACTCATCACTGTCTCATGATATTTTTCATTCATGATGATGACAATTTTAGGGTTACGTCTGACCATTCATGAGGTAGTAATAGGAAGGGCATCAGGTGTAAAGTTTCACCACTAAGCTTTTTGCATGAATTTATAGCGTTCAATTAATTGATACTATAAATCCACCAACCCTAACATAGTAGGGATTAAAGTGCAGTATAATGATGACGACAACTGTATGTAAAAAAACAAGATGAAGAAATTTACAGTATTAAAGTGGTCTATTTTAAATATAGGCTACAGAACCTTTTCAAATTAAAAATCAATTTTGACAACCAAAAAAAGTTAACTTGATTTTTCTTAGAACAGTTTGATCTTCCTTTTACTCCCCCGGTCTCAAAACAATTGATAGATTTGACTGAACACTGAGAGTAAGTTGAGTAGAAGATTAGCAAATTCTCTTCAATTTTGCCCCCCCAAAGAAAAATATTAGAGTAAAACATTATAGATATTAAAATTTGTGTAAGATCAATGGAAAGAGAGTAACGTAGAATTGATAGTTTAAGAATTGAATGATAATATGCTAAAAGAGGTAGAGAAAACTTTTCTCAAAGGAAACTTTTCAACTATTTTAGGACTTCCCAAAAGGAATATTCATCAATTTATTATGGGACGAAGGGAGTACAAATCAAGAACCATAACAGTGGAGTACAAATCAAGAACCAATCTTCTAAAGTTTTTATAAATTGTACCACATCTTTTTGAAGGGCATAATTAGAGTCATAAACAAATTCCCTTAATCTCAGTCCTAAAAGTTAACTTATGGAGGGAGAGAAATTATTTTTAGCATCATACGTCGAGTCATGTGTCCTTGCCCTTTGACTTGTTAGACCACATACTAGCATCCTAAAATCCAAATGCTGCCTACCATGCTTGATCAAGGTATATGATTCATGCTAAGGCCAGTCTTTACACGGCATATATAGGACACATCAGTTTAGTTGCCAAACTAGATTTACCTCTTCAGCTGTAGGACGATCTTTAGGATCAAATGCGATCAGCCGCTCAAGCAGCCGGAGAGCCAAGGGATCCACATTTGGAAACTTTCTTGAAAAAGGTACAGGTGGCTTTCTCCGCATGTTATTAAGGTATCTCCTTGCTTTTTCATTTCGAATCTGCAAGAATAAAGTCGTGATGAACAACTATAGGTGCATCATTATCAAACAAGCTGTACTTCAGTTTCTAACAAAATTATAGAATGAAATGATGCAGATGCTGCAAAGTGGAAAGAGACTTGAAGTAGGAGTACAGGCTGCTAAATGTAAATATAAAAACGACTGACCCTCAAAATAGCTTCAGGAGAAGGAGTACCGAGAAAATCAGTCATAATATCTAACTGGTGGACCACATTTTTCCCAGGAAACAATGGCTTTCCTGTAAGCATCTCTGCAAATATGCATCCTATGCTCCAAATATCAATAGCTGGAGTGTACTGCAGTATGGAAGCAGCTTAGAAATTACAAGAACCACATTCAACAAACAAAACAGAGTAATTAGTTCAACTAGTAAATTGCCTCATCCATAAACAACAACATGAGAAGAAACTATGTGAGGATAAGATCGGAAATCTGCCATGCTAGTTGTATATATTGAGACTCCTTCAAACTAACTGACTGAGTGTGTTAAACTATGTGAGGATAAGAAGATCAGAAATCTGCCATGATAGTTGTATATATTGAGACTCCTTCAAACTAACTGAGTGAGTGTGTGTTGACTGATAAAAAGGGAGGGAAGGAACAAATAACAAAAACGATCAATCAAACTCCCAAATAACTTGGTATTAACCAAATAAAATATTGCCATTAGACCATTTCACTATACGGGATTAAGATAACAGTTCAGGGGTATCATCATGGAGACAGAGCATAACAGTTCAGTAGTTTGATATCATGTGATGCCGAAGAGAACACGTTTTAGAAATCCTAATTTGGCATTAATAAGTGTTAAGAGTTAGTTTCGTACTCTACTATTATTCATAGGTTTTCCATTATGTCTAGGACTCCTATTATCATTGGGATTCCTATTTCTTCTAGTTCTCTGTATTCTATTCCTATATAAATCATTCAGAGGGTCTTGTGAATTTATCAAGCGCTCAGTTTATCCAACAAACAACTTTGACGTGGTATCAGAGCAAAATTCCTGATCTGGGCGTTCTCTACTGTCGCATGCCCTCTGTTTCCTTCCTGCCCAAAACTCTGCCCTAACCAGAACCTTGTCTTCTTCTGCTACTCAAATCCTGAACCAACCTTACAGAAGTAACCAGGAGGCTCCGGCGACCAGAACCCCACCATCTCTGTCGCTGGAAGCCTGCACACACACCACCACGCACCGCTGTCCACCGGTGATCACGAGTTGATGGTTCAGCTCGCCCAAGTCTTCTGATTAGATTTCTGGTACTGGTTTGCGTCAATTTTAACCAGAACCCGAGTTTCTTGTCTTCTAAGTAGCTCGTTATGTCTTCTTCGTCTCCTCAATCTATTGCATCATCAGCAGCAAGTCTGGAGTACGTCAAACTCCACAACATCAGTAGTGATGTCTACGTCTCCTCAGTAGTCCATCTTGCATCGTCAACAAGCCCATCTTGCATCGTCAACAAGCCCATCTTGCATCGTCAACAAGCCCAGAGTATGTCAAACTCCACAGATTTCATAGCGTCAACTATGATGATTTCGTCAAGGTTAGGGTATGTCTAGCCTGAACCATCTTTCCAAGGTCAGGTATGTCAAGCTTGGACCATTGACCATAGTCAGGGTATTTCAAGCCCGGACCATCATCCAAGTCAGGTATGTCAAGCCTGGACCATCGTGCAATGTCAGGTATGCAAGCTCGGACAGTAATAATCCGTTAGTGCGATGAGATCGTCTTCTCAATCATTTGTCACTCTCTGTCAACCCGAGGTATGTCAAACTCGAGCTTCATCAAATCAAATCAACTGGCTGATTTATTTCTTAGAGTACTCAGTCAAATCAGAAGATCAACTTACCAATATATTTCCTGGAGTATGTCAAACTCTAGCTCCATCAAATTAGAAGATCAACTGGCTGATTTATCTCCTAGAGTACTCCGTCAAATAAGACAATCAACTTGTTGATTTATTTACTAAAGCTTTGAGAGGATCTCAAATAAATTTTATATGTAACAAGCTAGGAGCCTATAATATGTATGCTCTAGCTTAAGGGGGAGTGTTAGAGTTTGTTTTCGTACTCTACTACTATTCATAGGTTTTCCATTACTTCTAGGACTCCTATTATCATTAGGATTAGGATTCCTATTTCTTCTAGTTTTTTGTATTCTATTCCTATCAGAGGGTCTTTTGAATTTATCAAGCCCTCAGTTTATCCTATAAACAACTTTGACAATAAGGACAGCAAGAATGTCAAACTATCTTATCAGCTCCTTCAGTTCCAGTGAATATTTGAGAGCAAGGCATAGAATGATAACTGAACAACCAGGCAAAGGCAGGTTTTACATAAGAGACAGCCCTTATAAGTAAATCATGTATTTTTCTGAAAAACCTCCACCCAAAAAAAGTGACTGATAAAAAAAGTTCAAAGACTTGATTTAAGTAACACACGCATAAAGTAAAACAGCAGTAACACATCAATTTTTGGCAACACCGGATGCAAGCTTACTTTGGAAAAAAAAGATCCACACAGTTCAGGAGCACGGTACCAACGAGTTGCTACATAATCCTTCAGAAATAATCAAGTTCAGTTAACAGAAGATGCATTAGGGATATAACCATTTAACTTGAAAGCACATGAAAAAAATATGTTGAAAAGTACATAAAAGCGAAGCAATCTGTAGCCAACAAATCAGATAAGGAAAATGATATCTTAAATGGACTAATATATGAAGAAAAATTTAGGATGTTCGAAGTAAAACGTACTGTCCAGAAAATAGCAGTTGGTGCATCATTAAAGGCTACACGCGCAAGCCCAAAATCACATATCTTCAGCTTGCAGTCAGCATTAGCAAGGATGTTTTTGGGTTTTAGATCTCTATGAAATACATTTGCTGCAATAAACCATGAATGGGGAGAAAAGAATAATAACTGACAACAACCAGAAGACAGAAGAACAACTCATGCTGAAACAGACTTACCAGCATGCATGTACTTCAAACCTCGAAGAAGCTGGTACAAGAAAAACTGATGATGTTCGGAAGTAAGGTCATCATTAGCCTTTATTACTTGGTGGAGGTCAGATTCCATCAACTCGAAAAGTACATAAATATCTCTAAATTCCCTTCGTGATGGAGGAAGCATAATATGCTTTATCTCTACAATATCTGGATGGCGAAGCAACCTTAAGAGCTTTATTTCTCTTAAAATTCTTGTGGCATCCGACACATGTTCAAAAACATCATCAATTTTCTTTATAGCAACCTTTTCACCAGTATGGGTGTCAATTGCAGAACTGACAACCCCGTAACTTCCTTTTCCAATTACCTCCTGAACTTGATAACGGCTTGCCTCTCCATATTCAGTAAAAAATTCCTTTTGTAATGTACCCTGACAGAGATAACAACCATTATTCCATAACAAAAAGAAAATATTCATATAGATAAATTTAAAATCACAGATAATTAAGGGGAAACAATATAATATGAGGAACCATGTTAATTTTCCCTTCATCTCAAAAGAACCTATTACATTTGATTTTCTACGCCGTGTTTGACTTAATTTTTTACCAAGAAGAATGTGTTAAAAAAACAAAAAGCAAAAAAACTTATTGGCACTTATTATTATTTTTATTTGCGCGCAAGCCATTAAATTTAATTGTCAAATATTTAAGAAAAAACAAAATAGTACTCGTAAATGCTAAAAAAAAAGAAATGTAACAATTTTTCTAGGACATAAGAGTAATACGAGTATTAAACTGCTTTGCTGGTATACTCAAAAACAGATATGATCAGTTATTTAGCCAGAATCCAATGTCTAGATATTTTCATAAATATATCGTCCGATCTTATATGGGCTTTATCTAGGAAGATTGAAGATCTATTATACAAAAACAATGGAAGTTCAATAAAACGGGATATTTGTTAATAATAGGATAGTTTAATAAGAGTTAATAATAGGATAGTTTAATAAGAGTACATCAAAAGGAGTTTTTAGTTGCCTCAGAACAGCAGGTAAAAAGCACCCTAAACTTCATCTTGGAAACCAGTTACATCACATTAAACTCAAAGGTATTGCTACCATTTTCTACATTTCACGAAATGTCCATATTTGATCATACTATCATCCTGACTTGATAGCAAAGGAAAATGTAGCTAAAGGTGAAGGTAGTAGGATGCACCACTTTAAAACGTTGGCTTAACGGATTTGCATGTGGAAACTAAAGACAATACCAGTAGGCAGACATCATTCAACAATGCAGCAAGCAACACTGCATCCAGACACTCTATTCAGATATATTCAACAAGGAGCCAAAAAGGGAAATGGTAAAATCAGACATTGTTCTGTATTGACATGAAACGATAAGATGAGGAATAATAAAGGCAAAAGGGACCTTCTTGTGAGAATCCATGGATGAGGCAGGAATCGTGTAACGACGCTTGGGAACTTTAACAAGCTTCAAAGCGGAGTAATCAAAATCCACAACAACTGGGAGATCATCGGCTTCACCTCCCACCGATGTTACGAACGTGTTGATCGCGCTCTGATCCTGATCTGAAGCGCCATCGGAAGAAGAGGTGGTTTTGTTGCTGCTGTTGCTTTTGTTGGCGTGAGGATGGAACCAGCGACGAACAGCGTCGACGAGGGTTCCAATTTCCCCCATAAACTCTGGCTCTCTCACTCCAGAATTGATTCACAGCCAAGCGATTCCCACCATTCTCTCACTCCTATTTCTCCTCCCAAATTGCCAGCTAATCAACCTCTTACTGGAATCTGAATCTCACACGTCGTCATACTCAGAAATCTTCACACCCCTCTGTATGTATATCGATCGTTATTTACCTGTTGAAGAGTGGAGACTTGTGTTCTGAAGCTTCGTCCTCCCTTGCTTGTCAATTCGATTGGAAGAAGCAAAAAGTGATAATAAGCTGGAAAGTAATGAAAGTGCAATATGCAAACAAAGATCCAGCTTGCTTTTTCCTTTTTCCGCGTTTTCTTTAGCCAAACGTGGAAGTACAGACAGCGACAACAAACAAAGAAACTAAAGATTTGTAACTTCTGTTCCGTAGAGCAAGTCCATATCCCCGGAGCTCGGTCTCGGTCGGATTTCGTTTACTTCGATGGCATCGGAGTTGAGGTTGTTTGAGGAATTCGATGGAGTATATACTACGGGGTAGTTGGCACTTGAAAACCTCTGCTGAATTGCGCGAAAGTGAACGTTGTTTTTCAAGTGAGAAATCCTTATTCACGTGAGAAGGCCCTTACTCACCAGTCTTCACCACTTCGCCGCTCCACGAGTTGTCGCAGCAGCTGAAGGTCATCTCGTCTTCGTCATCATCTTGCTACCGTTGTACGAGGTATGTACTTTCATATATTCTAAAGTAAATGTAGCGCCATATCTCCCTGAATTTATCTCTTCCCAGCTAAATACGGTAGAAATTGTCGATGAGTTAGGTCATCTCGTCTTGCTTGAGTCTGTCTCGGGTTGCTAGAGTTGTGTTGTGCACTCCCTGATGTGTAAATTTGAACTCTCTTACAGTGCGGACGAAAATATGCTTGCAGCACATGTCGCACATAGTCCCATGATATTGTGCGCTGCGCACAACAGGCCGCACATAGTACCGCACAATAATGTGCGCGAAAGACAGTTGCATGCAAACATTTGCGCACATGCTTGCGCACATAGTTGAGCGCACAATTCAGCAAGAACTCCGTGGACCGTGGCGATCTAACACGACTGTTAAGGTAACGTGAATTGCTGATTAGAACATAGGCATCGTACAACTCGTCAAACTTATCGGCATCCTCATCGATTCCAATAGCGATGGCCATTTGTTGCTCAAGAACAGATAGAACGAGTCGACGATCAGATATTTTTGGCATCGATCCTTTTACTTTACGAAAAGGAAGCCAACATGTTCATGTCTTCCTGCATTTCATAGAAAAACACAGCATGAATTGGTCTTATATACTGTAACAACGTAATGTGCGCAGCGCACACTAAACCGCACATCCTAGCGCACAACGTGAAGTGATGTGGTTGTCAGAATGCTCTGATACCAATTGATGTGATTCCGGGAGGGTATCCTGGAACACAAGGAGCAGATCTAGCCAACAAAGGAGCAACACGGGGTAGGTATGATTGATGAGGCGGAAATGTCAACAGGTTGACAGATCCGAAATACACAAAGCAAAACGATGCGGAAGCTTGTGAAACGAACGGATATGACAGCCAACTCCTCTCGGATCCTTGCCCAGGCAAAGATGGTGTTATGCCTTTGGCGACTCCTCCTTCTTGATACCGAAAAAGGTCCAAGACAAAGAAAGCCTTCGTTGCCAAAATTGAGGGGGAATGATGATGGGGCCAACACCTCCTTCTTCCAATGAGAAGGCAATATTGGTCTTAGTAGACTTGTAAAGAAAACTTAACAAGAATTGAATGGAAAAAGGTAGATAGGTTGAAAAGAGAATCACTCTCAATTTCAAGGAAAAAGGTGAAATATATTTGATGATTGAATTGTGTCTTGCAAACTAACCTAGACCTCCTTTTATAGGAC
Source organism: Stellera chamaejasme (assembly GCA_024586325.1). NCBI lineage: Eukaryota > Viridiplantae > Streptophyta > Magnoliopsida > Malvales > Thymelaeaceae > Stellera > Stellera chamaejasme. The sequence continues at coordinate 232,513 of CM044982.1, read as the reverse complement.
AAGGAAGCTGGAATTCTAAACCTATTGACAAGTCCCTTCATCTCCATTCTTAATGATGGAAATTAAAGGAGATGTAAATATGGGAATTTAAAATAATTATTTCTAAAAATTATTCTAGGCTAGCTAATGGGTAGACCTAGCCAAAACAACTCAAAACTGAAATAAAATGATAAAAATTCGAGTTGGAAGATGAGGGATGAGTTTTGGCCAATAAATGTGGAGTAAATGATCCTCATTTAAGTGTTCTTGATGGAGGGCTTCAAGGCTTGTAACTCCTTCCTCACCAATGGTTCTGGATGATTTTGGATGACTCTTGAGTCCTCAAGGCTTCTTGAGTTCGTCCTTGAAGAGAAGTGAACGGTTGGAAGCTTTGGGAAAGCATTGAATGCGCCCGCTATCTCAACAGTTGAGATATTCGTGAACCATGCACTTGGGCCAAATTGTCATTTGGTTGAGCCCAAACCGAAATGTTGAAAATTGTTTGCACCATTTGGGAATTGGGTTGGCCCAAATTGAGGAGTGCTTGCACTTTTCCTTCATCTTTATGGATATCTTCACTTTGCAAAACTGCGCATCAACAGGTTGAGAGCTTCCATAGCCTTGGGCGGCTATTGTATGACCTGGGTGACCACTGCCACCCCCAACATTTTGTAAAAGATAGGGTATATAATGTATATTTTTAAAAATTAAGGGATTGAAGCTTCTTTTTCCCCAATTGCCTTCCCAATTCCCAATTCTATTTTGTTCTGCGTGTCTGCCCTGCTGCTGCCCAACCCAACCTCTTTCACTCGACGTGCTCTCCTCCATTGCTGCCATGAACAAGCTCCACTCCACGCACAAACAAAACAAGTGACACAAATCAGCATTCAACTTCGACATCAGGCCTCCGGTTTCAACACGAACACGGCGATGTGGACAACAACTCAATCGTGTAAAAATTAGGTTGAATCTGCAACAATTAGTTTCGCTTTTTTCATCGCTTTTGATTTCTTTTTTAGTAATTCGTGTAACATGCTTCTACATAACATAAGGTTGTTGGGAATGTTGCGAGAGATGTTAATTAGTCTGTTTGATGTTCATTAATCAGAATTCGACTTTAAAATTTAAAGGATTACATTGGTGTTTATATGGTTTCTTTAACTTCGCTTTTGGGAAAATTGAGGGCTTGTGCACAACTGCGCAAGCTGTGCGCTGCAGCACAAGCACAGCTGCACAACATGTGCACAATGCATAAGCACAAGCACAAGCTGCACAAGCACATGCACAACTGCACAACTTGTGCACAATGTGCAAGCAAGCCTGCGTGCACAAGACAAGCTCGTGCACAACTTGTGCACAATGCTGCGCAAGTGCCTGCGCACAAGCTCGTGCACAACTGCGCAAGGCGCACAATGCTGTGCACAAGCCTGTGCACAACCTCGTGTAACATGCTTCCTTACTCACGCGGATAAGTGTTGTTTGTTTCGATTATGGCTAGCAAACAACGAAGTTGTTTTCTTTCTTTCAAAAGAAAACTTCACCGCCCAAAATGGAACTTCAACTTCAACCTATGAGGAGTGAAGCTTTTAATGTTGAAGAAAAAGCTCAGTAGTAAGAAACAATGATCTGTTGTTGGGAGTGAAATCTTCTAATCAAACTCCATCAAATCCATCATCTTCAACAAGCTTTTCAATAGTACGTGATCCGGGACAACGCGAACCTATATGGAAAATTCCTGCTAATGAGCGTGATCACGTCAGAAGAGCTTACTTGAAAGCAGTCCTTATCAATTGAAATTGGATATATATCCTCTAGATGAATATGATGGACGTAGATTTCAGTATTCATGGTTTCTTGATCATGGTGATTGGCTTGAGTATTCCCCAACAAAAGATGCTGTATATTGTTTACCTTGCTATCTTTTCACAGAAAAAGCAAGATTAAAACATGGTTGGGATACTTTTAGTCATAAAGATAAAGGATTCCGGAAATGGAAGAAGATTAGAAATGGTAGACATTGTGCTTTACTCAAACATATAGGCACGAGATCCATGTTCTACTCACAATAACGCCCTTCTTCATCACAAAGATTACTAAATCAATCAAGTCATATTGATAAGGTAATTGTGAAGCAATCGAACAAGATGTTGCAAATAATAGAATCGAGTTAGAACTTCGATAGATGTGATCCGTTTTTAGCATTTCAAGGAATTGCCTTAAGAGGTCACGATGAGTCTTTGAATTCTAGAAGCAGGGGAACTTCATTGAGTTGGTTAAGTTTTGGCATCTTACAATGATGAAGTCGGAAGTGTTGTCTTACAAAATGCTCCTGGGAATGCAAGATATACTTCTTGATATCCAAAAGAAATCTTACAAGTTTTTGCACACAAAGTTAGAAAGAAGATTTGTGAGGATATTGGTGATTCTAGATTTTGTATAATTGTTGATGAATCTCGTGATGAAAGTAAAAGGAGCAAATGGCTCTTGTACTTAGATTTGTGGATATCAATGGGTTTGTACAAGAGCGGTTTTTTCATATTTCACATGTGAGAGATACATCATCGAGCACTTTATACTCAAATCTGTTGCATTCTTGGTCATTATGGATTAAATGTTAGAAATATTCGTGGTCAAGGCTATGATGGTGCTAGTAATATGCGTGGTGAATGGAATGGATTACAAGCACTTTTTTTAAAGGAATGTCCACAAGCTTACTACGTCCATTGCTTAGCTCACAGATTGCAATTGGCTTTGGTTGTTGCTGCACAAGGTGTCCATGTGGTATATGAATTTTTTTCCGATGTATCTCTTATTGTAAATCTTTTCGCCAAACGTCATGATGAGTTGCAACTAGCTCATATTCGAATATTGCTATATTGATTGAAAATGATGAGGTAGAAAGCTGGAACTGGGCTAACCAAATCGGTACTTTGAAAAGACCATGTGAAACTCGTTGGAGTTCTCATTTTGGTTCCATCCATGGTCTTCTTAATATGTATGATGCTACTTGTGAAGTTCTCAAGCAAATTGGACAGGATGGTGCTAGTAATAAAATTAGAGGTGATCTTTGCATCAATCTTAGGTAGGATCTTGTCATTTAGGTTTGTCTTCATTGCTCACTTGATGTATGAGATTTTGGAGTTCGAGAATTTGTGCATAGCTTTGCAAGAAAAGAGACAAGATGTTGTGAAAGCAATGGATATGGTGAGAACCACTTCAGCAATCTTTGCAATTAAGAATGGATGGGTGGGATTCTTTTATCCTCAAGGTTGAATCATATTGTTCAAAGCATGGCATCGATGTTCGGATTTTGATGGTCCTCATTTTCTTGGGCGTAGCAATCGTCGAATGGATGATGTTTCTTTGGGTCATTATTATCATGTTGATGTGTTCAATGCTACAATTGATTTTCAGCAAGAGATTTCTTCAAGATTCAATGATCGTATTATTGAGCTTCGCGATTGAGTTCATCTTTGAACCCAAAAGATAGGTTTGCAGCTTTTGATATTCCATCTATTTGCAAGCTTGCTAGCAACTACTATCCTCTAGACTTTACAGATCAAGAACTTGAGTTGATAAAGTACCGATTCGACATTTCTATCTTGATGTTACAAGCTCTGTAGATTTTGAAGGATTGACAACAATTGGTGCATTATGTCAAGCTTTGGCAACTACGGAGAAGAAAGACATTTATTTTCTTGTTGTGATTAGTCCGTCGATATTAACTTTACTGTGTCAATTGCTACTACGAACGTGCTTTTTCAGCTATGAAACTTGTGAAGACAAGATTACGAAACAAGATGAGCAACGAGTTTCTTCTGATAGTCTTGTTTTGTATATTGAGAAAGATGTTGCGAATGTTTGAGTTTGGATGAGCTCATTGATGATTTTAGAGACTTGAAGGAACGTCGAGTTAGATTTTGAGTACTTTTGATATGTAATTCGACTTCAGATCTATATTTTTAATGACTTTTGATATGAATTAATTTTATATAAATCATTTTGTTAAAAAGTTATTTATTTTAATTAACTTCTTTGCAAGGTATTAATATCTAAATTGATCTCGCCTCCCACTAGAATTCCTAGCTTCGCCACCGTCCATAGCCTTCTTGGTTTGACTCCTTGTCATAGGTCCATTAAAGGTGGAAGTGTCATAAAAGCCAATGATGTCTTGTTTTGTCATGTGAGCTCTTGGATCCTCGAGGTTGCACATGGGTGCGGCTAGATCACTTGTCGGTTTCGCGTCATTCCCTCCTCTTGAAAATGATTCGACCTCGAATCATAATGTTCTATGTGAGAAATATAGGAGGTTAGATGAAGCAATTCTGAACATGTACATCCAATGCATAAAGAAGTTGAGAACTAAATTACTTCCCTTGGTAGCCCTCTTGAAATTTTCAAGGGGCTTATGTCTTGAAAAGTTTTGGAGTAATTTCTCATGAATGTGGACTTCTTTTTGGAAGTTCAAGACTTCAAAGATAAATCCTTTGAACCTGCAAAAGAAATATAGCCCTTTCTCTTTGGCTAGATTATAAACTTTATGGGCAAAAATAGCAACACATAAAATGCATGAGAACATGATATGTAATTGCTTGGAAAAGTCGATGTGATGAACCAAGTGATTGGAAGTGACATTTTCACATGAAATGGTACCTAGTTCATCATTTACATCACAACACAAATCATCATTTGGTGAACTTAAACTGAAACAAGTACACTGTAAATCATCACCATTTTCAATCAACTCAATTCGAAACATGGTAGTAGGTAAACAATCACTATTGTTAAGAAAAAGATTAGAAAAGACATCATCTTTATGCTTACTCAACAGGTTGAATGGATGCAAACATACTCCCGGATCAAACACGAATATGGATCTTTCATTCATTTCATTCAACAACAAAATGTATGTATCATCCATCTTAACACATAAGAACAATTCGTGAACAAAGTTGAAATCAAGACTAATTCTAGAATTGTCCAATTTATTTCTGAAATATTCAACATGTTTAACATCCGCATGTGACCAATTGAATGATGCAATTTTCAAATCACAGTCAACACGTTGAGAATTTGTTAGACAAGAATTAACAACAAATTTCCTTTCATCAATAGTAAGAATGGATGGTGAAAATAATGCATGCTTAAGAATAATTTTCCAATCAATCTTAGGCAATAACAATGAAGCATACGAGTCAACATATTCAACACGTTGAGAAGACAGAATCAATCCTAAACTATAGCACAAATCATTCAATAGAATAATTTCATGCACAGTTTCAGATTTTCCAACATCAAGCAAATTATTACTCAAAGAATCATTTTTAACAAATAATTTATTTGAATAAAGAGAGAAGTTATCATCCCTCAAAACTGATGTTTCCTCTTGACGCGATTCTTCTTCCTTTCTGGATAATGCTTCAAACAACGAGTTTTCACTTTGATTTTCAACATGTTGGACAATTGTAGAAACAATTTCCAAAGGTGGCACAAGTGGTACTTGAACAACAACTTCTTGCTCTTCCTTAAGGTTGATGTTCTTGCCTTCTTGAACATCATCATTCTCCTGCACAAACATCAAAGAAGAACAAACTTGCAATTCATTAGACGTTAGTAAATCATTTGGGACTTTTTGAGACAAGATACTCTCTAGTTCAACACGTTGACATAGTGGAGGTCGCTCTTGTTTTCTTTCAAACTCACGTTTACCACTCTTTGCTCTAATTATTCTCTCACCATCTCGAAATACACTTGAATCTTGCAAATCCACTTGGGATTTCTTTTCACATTCAGTGTTTCCCATGTGTTTACCCATCTTACCCTTGGACTCACTCTAAAGGTGGATCTTGTTGTCATGAGGCACCATAGTGAACGTTCATCAACAAAGTTGACTTTGTGTATTGATTGGTTACACCAACAACACGCGCTCTTGAATGGATAAGATTCTTTTGTTGACAAGCTGGAAGGATTGGTTGAACATGTAACTCTTCTCTTGCTTCCATTAAAGTACCTTCAACTGGAAAGACATATTCCTCTACAACATGTTGTACACATTCGTCTTCAACAGGTTGAGAATTTTTGGTCTCTTCATTTCTCATGGTCATTACTTTCAAAAATTCAATGTCCTGAAGGGGTTTAGAAGGTGGACGGTTTTGGAAATGGTTTTGGGAAGTGGAAGGGTTAGAAATGGAAGGTTTGGAAGGGGTACCTTTTCGTGGTGATGGTCGGGATCTTTGTGGAGCTTTTGGTAAAGTGTTGCATCGTTGAATCTTGCTAGAAGTGTAGCCTCTCTCAAGCTTTCTTTCAATTCTGATGGCCTTTTGCAACAACTCATGAAAACTATCATACTCACATAATTTCAAGATCTCCACAATCTCAGGTCTTAGTCCTTGAATGAATCTAGACATTTTGGCTTCTCCTTTCTCAACCATACCTGCCTTAAGAAGGGAGGCCTCCATATCTTTGTGATAATCCTCAACACGTTTAGTGTTTTGGACTATGGTTTGAAGGCTTTGGAAGCATCCATGCTCCCGAGGCTTTACTGCTTTTTGAACATTCTCGAAACGGGTAAGCCTTTCATTTATTGGAGCCATTTGTTCCTGCAACATTCTTTGAAATTGTTCTAGCAATGCTTCATTAGCCATTTTTTCTCTCAAAAACTCACAGATTCTCTTTATAAACCTAGCAACTATTTCTTGCTCAAAATTCTTGAGAAAGTGATTCAAAACAAGACACAAAAGACACAATAAAATAAAACCTCAAACAAACCTCAACAGGTTGAGGGAAGTGTTGTTACTTTTTGCAAAACGGTTCTTTTGTGGGTTTTGGAAAAGGATATTCCGCAACTTTTGAAAGAACAGGTTTGAAAAGGCTTTGAGATTGTTCTTTTTCTTGCCCTTTGTTTGAAATTGTTCCAAGAATTCTTCAAATTGCCTTTTCTGCAATCTGTAAACAGGTTAAATCAGTAGCAGTTTTTTTTTAAATGCAAACAAGATGCAATTTTTTTTTTCAATACAGATAGCAGAACACTGGAACAAGAAATTAAAAATGGCAAGAACAACCGAGAAACACACAATGACAACAAAAATGATATATGTTGCGGAATAAAAAGAAAAGGGTAGAAAAACTTCTCCTTGTTGAGCAAGTGGCTCTGATACCAATTGATGTGGTTGTCAGAATGCTCTGATACCAATTGATGTGATTCCGGGAGGGTATCCTGGAACACAAGGAGCAGATCTAGCCAACAAAGGAGCAACACGGGGTAGGTATGATTGATGAGGCGGAAATGTCAACAGGTTGACAGATCCGAAATACACAAAGCAAAACGATGCGGAAGCTTGTGAAACGAACGGATATGACCGCCAACTCCTCCTGGATCCTTGCCCAGGCAAAGATGGTGTTATGCCTTTGGCGACTCCTCCTTCTTGATACCGAAAAAAGGTCCAAGACAAAGAAAGCCTTCGTTGCCAAAATTGAGGGGGAATGATGATGGGGCCAACACCTCCTTCTTCCAATGAGAAGGCAATATTGGTCTTAGTAGACTTGTAAAGAAAACTTAACAAGAATTGAGTGAAAAAGGGTAGATAGGTTGAAAAGAGAATCACTCTCAATTTCAAGGAAAAAAGGTGAAATATATTTGATGATTGAATTGTGTCTTGCAAACTAACCTAGACCTCCTTTTATAGGACAAGGAAGCTGGAATTCTAAACCTATTGACAAGTCCCTTCATCTCCATTCTTAATGATGGAAATTAAAGGAGATGTAAATATGGGAATTTAAAATAATTATTTCTAAAAATTATTCTAGGCTAGCTAATGGGTAGACCTAGCCAAAACAACTCAAAACTGAAATAAAATGATAAAAATTCGAGTTGGAAGATGAGGGATGAGTTTTGGCCAATAAATGTGGAGTAAATGATCCTCATTTAAGTGTTCTTGATGGAGGGCTTCAAGGCTTGTAACTCCTTCCTCACCAATGGTTGCTGGATGATTTTGGATGACTCTTGAGTCCTCAAGGCTGCTGAAGTTCGTCCTTGAAGAGAAGTGAACGGTTGGAAGCTTTGGGAAAGCATTGAATGCGCCAGCTGCTATCTCAACAGGTTGAGATATTCGTGAACCATGCACTTGGGCCAAATTGTCATTTGGTTGAGCCCAAACCGAAATGTTGAAAATTGTTTGCACCATTTGGGAATTGGGTTGGCCCAAATTGAGGAGTGCTTGCACTTTTCCTTCATCTTTATGGATATCTTCACTTTGCAAAACTGCGCATCAACAGGTTGAGAGCTTCCATAGCCTTCTTGGTTTGACTCCTTGTCATAGGTCCATTAAAGGTGGAAGTGTCATAAAAGCCAATGATGTCTTGTTTTGTCATGTGAGCTCTTGGATCCTCAAGGTTGCACATGGGTGCAGCTAGATTACTTGTCGGTTTCGCGTCATGAAGACACGTGAAAAACATTCGTGTGCGTAACACAGCACTGCGCACAATGTCTACGCACATGAAAAACTATCTGTGCGCGGCGCACAGATGTGCTCACACACGACCGCACATATGATTCCTAACTACATGCCCATCAACTCAACAACCAAGGAGAACGGACAGATACGAGATGCGCAACGAAATGGAAAGACAGATTTACATCAAAATAGTGGGTTTCGAACATACCCATTCAACTGCGGTGACCTCTCCTAAACTTCAGCTGCATTCTTCACGCAAGTTTTTGTCTCTCATTTGCTCACATGCGTGAGCTTAACCACTAAGATGACATAGTTCAGAGAAGATGAGCAAGCGGAAGAGGGCCAAAACTCTCCCCAAGAAAAACTTAGATGACAGAGAAACACAAAATATGAAGGGAATGAAGAATTTCAGTTTTCATACAGTAGGGAGCGCAACAAAAGGAAGGGAAATTTGAGGCGGGAAACGGGTGGGTGGCGAATTCACATGTGCGCTCTTCCTTATTCATGGGCTCCTCAAACTTAACCCTCATCTTTTCATTTTTTTCACCCACCTCCAATTCACTCACTAGGGGGTTTCAAACCACCCAAAAACACCATGAAAAACTGAAACTCTCATCACCAAGAATTCACCGGGTGAGTTTCAGTTTTTCGGACCTCCGAAACTCACCCTTGAAGTGAAAAACTGAAACTCACCGTGGTGTTTCGTGAGAAAAACTCGGCCACTCGCCTCGCCTCGCCTCGCCTCGCCTCGCCTCGCCTCGCCTCCGCCTCGCCTCGCCTCCGCCTCGCCCTCGCCTCGCCTCGCCTCGCCTCGCCTCGCCTCGCCTCGCCTCGCCTTCGTCGATCCTGATCTCTGGCATGCCGTTCCCAAGCTTTTCATGGCGGAGGCTTGTGAGGGAGCTGCTGGGCGTCGGCTAGTGCTCGTGGTATGAGCTCGACGAACACGTGCTGAGGAGCGGCCGGAGCAGCACGTCTGGACAGCGGTGGATGGCGGCAACGGCTGGGATGGTCCGGGAAGTGACCGGAGAAGCAGCAGCTGGCCGGTTCGGGTGGTTTGAGGCCCCCAAACTTGGGGGTGAATTTCGGGTAGATCACCTCCCAATTTTTCAGTGAAAATTTTTGGAGAGATTGGCGTGGTTTGAAGCCCCCTACTTATTAGGTGAAAAAGTTTTAATTCACTTCCTATGTTTGAAACCTCCAATTATCATTATGAGTGAATGAGGAGTAAATTTAACGGTTCTATTTAAGTTCGGATCACCTATTTTAGTCTCATTTTAAATTTTTGTTTTTTTTCAGTCATATTTTCTGAATATCTGACTCAATTGAGTTATTTCCGTCAATCTTCACCACTTAAATGAATGGAATAACATAAAATATCCGTTATACCTTCAATTAATTGTTACAATACTCATTAAAATTTCTAACTTAAATGATCATATCTCAAACGTTTGTTTAGCTCACCTTTGCCATCTTCTCGTCTCCACTTCACAAATCCTTTACTATTAGTTAACCCTATTTAGCTTTTAATTTTTTTTCATTAATATGCAGTTAATACTTTATTTAGAAAGGAAAAAACTAAAATTATTACTCTAATGATGAAAAAAACACGTGAAGGTACTCCTCTATGCATCATCGGCTGCCGCTGAGATGTTCAGATCGAGATCTAGGCCTCTCCGCGTCGGATTGCGTTCACGACGGAGGATGAGTCTGATTCGCTCTGGGTTGTACGTTTGTGTAAACTGATGGTTAGATTCGCCTGGACCGGTCCTGTGTGTGCCGGGCAGAGATGATCGATGACCTCTGATCTTCCGAACAAGTTGAAGACGAGAACCAGCGACTTCACCAGGATGGACCCATTGATGGCGAACGGGAATCGAGCTGTGAAACTTCATCGGTGGCGACAGAAGGTTTGAGGGGCTCCTCCAACGTGCTGCTCTAATTCGAATTACTCCCAAGCTTCGCCTCTGTAACGACGATCTTGTTCGTCTCATCGAGGAAATTGGTCCGGGCTTCTCCTCGTTGACGATCTTGTTACAATATTGTACCTTAGAAATCAAATGAAATATATCTTTACATTTCTCTTTATTTATTGTATTTTAGTGTAATAATTTTAGTTTTTTTCCTCTGTAAATGAAGCATTAACAGCAGATTAATGTAAACAGAGAAGCATCTAAAAGCTAAATAGGTGAACTAATAGTAAAGGATTTGTGAAGTAAAGAAGATGGCAAAGGTAAGATAAAAAGAACTTTGGGATATGATTGTTTAAGTTAGAAATTTTAAGGAGTATTATAGTAATTAATTGAAGGTATAACGGATATTTCATGTTATTCTATACATTTTAATGAAGAAGAAGATTGACGAAAAAGATTCAATTAGGTCAGAAATTCAGAAAATAGGACTGAAATAGAGTAAAAACTTAAAATGAGACCAAAATAGGTTACCGAAACTTAAAATGGGACCGTACGCAGAATTTACTCAGTGAATGTGAATGAGTGTGTGTGTGTGTGTGGTTTTTTAGGACAAAATACCCTTTCAACTTTTATCCGATCGAATAAACCATTCAATTTTTGAAATTGTATCAGTTTAGCCACTATGTCTAATTTCTTATGATGTTCAGGTGAAAAAACGACACGTATTGAATTGGAAATTAAATCTAAAGTGTCTTTAAGTGTTTGATTAAAAAAACACAGACACGTTAACAAATAGTGTTACCCATGAGCCATGAGCAAAAGATTGTATCCGATCCATAAAATATGCAGATGAAGGTACCCTACCACAGTGTAGGTATGAAGAACATTGGTATCCAACATCCACCGTACTTACTTATAATAAGGTAACATTTATCTAACCCGCACAAGTACGTGCAAACATCTCAAGAGCAAACCAACACATAGGTCCAAGAAAAGACACCATCAACCTCACCTTCCAATCAAGAAAAAAATCACCTCCATAACTTCACCTAAATAAATTTAAACCAAAACTGAGTGAGAGAGGGAGATTCAAGACCCCGTTCACCCAGGGAACAATGCCTCATTTGTCTAGGTAGGGGGAGCCACTACTCGACCCTGTTGGACCAATCTCTTCGTCGTCCCCCATCGGGCCAAAACAAGCCTGGTGTGATTCCCGATGCTCTACTCCTTCCCAAGACACCAACCATACTGTTCTCACCGTCAAGAGAATATCCAGATTCCAAACAACCGGCAAATCCAACCAAACTGTAGTGACCACACAAGGCTTAGGAAAAACCAGAGCCCATGGTAGCGTAGGCCAGATGCACCCGCCTTAGCGAACCCTTAGCCAGGTGACACAGAGCCGCACGTTGGCACTAATCCGCGAACACCAAAATGTCTAATAAGGAAACCGACTGTGGGGCAGAGTCCCGACGGATTAACGGCGGTGCGAGCGGTGAAGGACGCCACTGGTGGAGCCCTAGACCTGGCGGTGAAACTCCGACGTTGAGGAGCAGAGGATACATAGAGGTTGCCTCGGGGTTGACCAACAACCAACACGCAAGAGATGTGAGCGACAAACATGAACGAAAGATTTGGTGATACCCAGACCCATTGTCCAAACAACAACGTGGGCTGGGAGGGATCCACACGACGGAAGGTCACAAGCACATAAAGGAAGATGAATAAGCATCGACAATAAGCTCCTAGGATTTTCATTAACAAGCATTTTTATGAGTGTGTTCTTTAATTTAATTTTATTTTCTTTCGATTAATTTTTGAGAATAACTCATAATAAATACAATAGTTTTGGGAAAGTATAAATGAAAATTTTAGGAGAGAAAAAAGTTGGAGGAATGTTAATTTTGAAAGTTTTAATTAAGTAAAAAAGTTATGAGTTTTAGGTACACATCTTAGTTTGAGTGGTCCCAAAAAAATCTCAAATTCATCAAAATGGTCTTTTAAGGTGTTTGTTGTGTAGGTACAAGGTTTGATTGGTGTTTGTGACACGGGTTTAGGTAGAGTAATGAGGTTAAGTGTTTGAACTTAGGGTGTGTTTAGATTGAAGCAAAAAGAGTTTTAGGAAAAAGTTGAGTGCCTTTTAAATTGAGGTGAAATGTTTGAAAATAAGTGATTAATTTGATGGAGTTTATTTCTTCCTCTTTGCTATGTATCACTTACTCCTTCCATCTCTTAAAAGAAGTTACAAATTTTTTTTGGATTGTCCTAAAAAATTGATACACTTCATTTTATGAAAAGCTTTTTATACAATCTTTATTTTATTACCCTTTACTTTCTCTTTTCACTAAAAAAATTATTTTTATCTTATATACATAAAAAATTACTATTATCTTATATACATGCAAGTGAAATTGATTCGTTGTTTGTTGAGGAAGGTGTTGATATTGATTATAGATATATACTCCCTTCGTCCCAGAATGTTATGTTCCGTTTTCAGCATTTAATCTACGATTTTTTTTCTTCAACTTTTTTTAATATAAGATCCAATAATTTATATGCAAATGATAAATCAATATTTGTAGTTTTACAATATATATATATATATATATATATATATATATATTATCGAATTCTTCATAGTAAATATTTGAGTCAAACATAATATCAAAAGTCAAATGTAACATTCTTTTTGAGACGGAGGGAGTATATATATATATATATATATATATGTATTGCATTTTGGGTAGGAGGATAGTAGAAGTGAGAAGGGTATGATGATTTTCTTTTTCTGAAGTTGAGAATGGTAGTGATAAGGATGAAATGAGGGATGCTGAGAAGTTGAAGAACAAGTTGAGAATGACAGAGCAGATATAGCAACTGAAAGCAGATATTGGGCAGGAGAAACATCTAAAGATAGAAGAGGGCAACACTTAGAGGACACTCAAAAGTAGTGAATAGAGAAAGAATTTCTCAAGACAAGTAGTTGTAACTTGTAATATACCAAAGGGTAGGGAAGGGTAAGGTAAGGTCCCTTTTCCCTATTGACAAGATCGAGAAATGAGCATAAAAAATTATACTCTTATCATACTTAATCTATGATTTTTTTCATGCATGTTTAAATATCTAAAGTTAAATATTTTTCATGTATATAATAATTTACAATATACTTTTTTAAATATATTTTTTACGGATTTTTTACACTATTTATCTTTATAAATATTTGAGTCAAATATTGAACTTTGAAACATGAAAATCAAATGGTACAATCTTTAAAGTACGGAGGGAGTATTTGCTTTTCATATGAAAGTATGTGGATGCGATGGTGTGGTGGATACGAGAAAGGGAGTTCTCGATGAACTCCCATATAGAGAGTTTGGGGTTAATTTGCTTTTTATATGGAAGTATGCTGGGTAAAGTGCACCGATAGTCCTGTAACTTTAATTTTTGTCATATCAGAGTCATGTTTTAACTTTTCGTCTCAATAAAGTCATGTTTTTCAACTTTTTTAAAATTCGTGGTCCTTTACTATCCGACCTCCGTTAAATTTAACGGATTTTGGGGTGAATGATAATTTCAGTAACTCAATTTTTTTTTAAAAAAAAATCTATTTATACCCTAAGTTTTAAACTGACCATTTAGATACACCTCAACAATTATAATCTTAACATTTTTACCCAAAAGTTTTCTCACATTCCTTCCACCATCATGCTAGCGTCTGGTCATCGGCACCATCGTTGGACCACCGCACTGTCGTGCTGACTCGCTGGAACATGCCATTCGTAGTCCGGGGCCATAGATATGGCGAGCCCGAGCCCCGATCTACGATCCGGTGTATTATTTTCTCCATTCCGGATTTTCCGGCGGTAGTCAGTGGTGGTCCGGCAGTGGTCTGACGAGTGTTGTGAGTGAATGTGAAGTTTGGAAACTTTTGGGTAAAAATGTTAAGTTTATAATTGTTGGGGTGTGCCTAAATGTTTAAGTTTAAAACTTTGGGTGTAAAAGATTATTCCAAAAAAGTTGAATTGCTAAAGTTATTATTTTTCCCCAAGTCCGTTAAACTTAACAGATGTTGGATGAAAAAAGACCACGATTTAAAAAAAAAAGTTGAAAAATGGATTTTATTGGGATAAAAAGTTAAAACAGGACCCCGGTAGGACAATAATTAAAGTTACAGGATTATGGATGCACTTTACCCGAAGTATGTGGTTATTTTATTTTATTTTAGATGAAGTATGTTGTTATTCGTAAGAGTAAAGTGCATCAATGGTACCATAATTTTAATTCGTGTATTATCGTAATCCTATTTTAAGATTTTATACCACAATTAAATCCTAAGAGCAATCAAGACCTTCAGAGCAAGACTAGGCTCAACCTCATCCAGTAGCTTTGTACCATTTTGCTTAACATGAATATCCAAAAGTGTTGACATCAAGTCTCTGATTACTAATTACCAACCGTTGATCATTATCTTCTTTATAACCAATAATTCTATTTAATTACTTCATTATCACACTGAAGTGTAATAATTCACTTTCTTTTTTCACAACATCAATACTCCTGAAATTGTAAATGCAGATACTTGACTCTAAACTATCCTTGTGACAACAATGACGACGATTCCAAATGGAGAGTAGAAGGATTCGGTTTGATCCTAAATTCCATTTCCATAAACTCTACTATCAGCCTTCTTCGTTTAATCCTTTAAGGTGAAGTCTTCTTCTTTGGTTTTGCTTAATATTGGGTGATCATATTTCTTTAATTATAATTCAAATTTGTTTTACAGAATTGGGTAAGTTTCTTTAACAATTGACGAAGTCACAGAATAATTTAAAGCAGCAAAAAATGTAAGAAATCGTACGTGGTGGTCATTTGGATGGGAATATCCTTAGTAAATTTGCCACGTTGACGGGGAGGGGAGGGTAAGGAATTCTGTTTTGGATGGGGAGGAGAGGGTAGCGAATCGATCTTTGAAATTTTGTTTGGATAGAGAAAAGGAGGGGAGGGCGGTTCTCAGCACTCGCCAAATCTTGTTTGCTGATGCTCGTCATATGGAGAAATTGACGATTTGTTTTTAGAGTGGCTCTATAGTGTGTCTGACACACTTTAAGAGCCATAAGGATAAGGAGGAAGGAAGTCCGGTCACAACAACGCTTTCATCGCTGTGAAATCCGGGAATGCTTTATTCCCGGAGATCGCGTTCTTTTTTTTTTCGCGGCGAAATCAGATTTCGCATCAAATTGCATCGATTCCCCTTCCTTCACCTCGTCGGCTTCCAAATCATCAAAAAACTGACGATCCCCCTTCTTCTGGTGACAAAAGCTCCGGCCCCGATACATTAGCTTCACAAGCGATTATAATGCGTTTGGATATCTTAATGATGCACTTTCGACACATTTTGATGCACACCTATAAAAAATGATGTAACGGAGAACTGTAGAGAAATAATGAAAATAACGCCACATCATGATGTAACATTTACTAACTAACGGATGTTTTACATGTGTATAAATTAAGCACAATATCAAGTAATAAAACCCATTCAACCTCAAGTGCAAGATGTGCAATTGTAGTAGGGTGAGTGGGGTCGAACCCAAGAGATTGTAGTGCAATTTATGAAGTTTAGTTAAATGCAATATTTTTGGTGTTTTTGGATTTAGATGACAAGTGATTAAATGGATGATAATTCTAAATTAACTAAGTCTACTTCTATCACTAATGCAAATAAAACTAGGATGCAATGCAACAAACAATTATGAAAAATAAATGTTCCTTAGGGTTGATTAGAGTTGAGGCTATTAGATGTAGTGTTTGGTTGTGATATATGACAAGTTAGAGGAGTTTGATAATTAACAAGTTCTAACCTCCTAAGTTAGAACCATTCTCTCCATAGAAGACCAAGTAAAATCTCTTCACTTGCATCAACTATGGAGGCACTAAGTTTAGCCAATAGATGTATCCTAACACCCTAGATTACCTTCTCAAATAATCCTAGAGTATCTAACCAATTTTCTTTGGTCAATTCAATAAAATGCTTTTTCAAGCATTTCATCAAACACTTGGTGGGCATCGTAGAGTAGTTGGCCTTCTACTCTACCTCTACCTTCTTTAAGCCCAAGAAAATGCTACTAATCATGCATAATCAACAACCAAACAATTATAATTCATCTAGCAACACAACAACATGCTAATCAACTCTAGGGATGATGAACTAATCAATATTCAAGCTATTCACAATAATGAGTGAAAATGAAAGTAAGAGATGAAGAGAAATGAATAAGCTAGAGAGTATAAATCAAGTCTTCAATCCTTCATAAAAGTCCCCAAATTCGTAGAAAATAAAGATGGAGGAGAAAAGAGAGCTCAAGAACCCTAGATGGGTTCAAGAGCAAGTCTAAAATGTGTGGTGTTGTGAAGAGATGTGAAAAAAACGTCATTTAAAGCCTCATTTTCGGGAGAAAAGAAGAGTGGGCTGTTTCTGAAAAGTGCATTAGGCGGCCTAGCCCAAAGAAAGGGGCCGCCTGGACCTCCGCCTGGCCAGGTGACCGCCTGGATTATTGTTCGGGCCGCCTGACTGGTCACCTGGGCGCCTGAACCTCTTCGAAATGATGTCAGGCGATCGCCTGACTTTTGGACAAAGGTCGCCTAACCTCCGCCCGGCTCCACGATTTTCCGTGGAATTTCTCCAGGTCTGGGCGATCGCCTGGGCTGAGGTGTTGGGCCGCCTGGAGCTTCACTCGGACCATTTTGTTCACCATTCCTTGAACTTTTCCCAATTTTACAAATTGGTCCTCAGCTTTCTCTTCATAGCCCTTTTTACACAGAATTCATCCCTTTTGACATCCGACACCGAATACCTGCAAAAATGCTTGCGCCCACACTAAGTACTAGCATAATTATCGATAAAGCACGTGAGATGGGGGTAAATATATACAGATAATGCACAATTATCACTAACCCCTATAAGATGATGTGCTCACCTTTGACAATGACGTACAACGACTTCAATATGATGCTCCTGCTAATAGCTAATAACCCCTGGAGAGCACACTCTTTGCAAAGTGATGCACTTAACTTTCAAAAGGATGTCAACAATTTCAATATGATGTGTCTCAGCTGACGAACGATGCGTTAAGACCAACTTAGAGAATGATGACAATACCCTGCAACATGATGTGCCCCAAGTTGAATATGATGTTCAACGTCTTCCAAATGATGTGTCACAGTTCGATAATGATGCACTGACATCTACTAATCCCTGCAAGATGATGCACTCAATTTTGAGAATGATGTACAACGACTTCGACTTTAATATGATGCACCCTAGCTCACTAATGTTGTGTTAACAACTTACAAATGTTGCACTCAAATGATAATCTCAGATAATGCACTCCATCTTACAATGATGGTAACCACAATGTATGAAATTTATTTATGATGCACATAAGTACGTTGATGATTGTTGATGAGAAACTTTGCTTATATTTTATGGTGAATATTGGATGAAATTTGACAAAGTTTCCCTCACAATATATTGAATTTGATTAATTTGCAGACAATAGGGCTGAATTGACAATTGAAGGAAACTTGAGGAGAAGATGAAGTTTTGTGTCCAGAAAATTGTACACGGCGATCGCCACTGATTTGTGCATGGCAATCACCATGTACATGGCCTAAATTTACACATGACAATCACCACATTTCCAGCGTGTTTTCTCATGATTGTACATGGCGATCACTATGTACACGGCCTAAATTAGTACATGGTGATCGTTGTGATCAAAATCTCAATTCCACTAATTAATCCAAGCCGTTGGATGCATGGCAAATTAATGCTTCCTATTTAAAGGAGCCCAACTCAGTCACGAATTAGACGCTAGAACTTCAGCACAACACAAAACAGAGACGAGGAGAGGAGCAAGAGCAGACCAGATCGCAGCAGAGACCCCTCCACCATCAAGCCTACCTCTTTCCGACGAGCCATCACCATTGAACCACCACCCGCCGTCCGTGCAGCCCATTCTCTGCCAACGACAACAGCTGGGTTTCGCAAGAAACCCTTAGCTACTGCCCAATTCACCTCCAACAGTGACCCACTCCGTTTCCCACGCCGTCAGAGCTCCACCGGTGAGCTACAGACCGCCGAAGAACAACCCCAAGCTCCGATAGTCCTTCTCCGGCCATTCTCCAACTTGTTTGGCTCTCATCCCATCTTGGTTGTTTTTAAACGTGAATTTTAGAACTGTTTCTTCAATTTAGTTGTTCTCTGTTGTTCCTTCTATAATTATCGTTGAATCATGGTTAATTGCGTGAATTGTTGGTTGGGTTAGTGTAGTTTACTCGGACCGCCTCAGGTTCGGGTTCTTTTGTGGATTGAAATGCTATAAACTTGCTACGTTTGGGATACTGATGATTTTAGGTTGCTCAATTGGTAGATAATTCTTGACATTTGCATGAATTTATGGTACCACATGCTAATGTTTATTTGGTATTTGACGAGTACTCGAGAGAGATTCGTCGAACGAAGATCAGGGGTTGAGCACGAGTTTCCTGCTCCAATCGAGAGATTCAGAGGGGTTACTTAGGAGAATAAGGTTAGCTCATATTGGTCTTCATCTCGGTGCAAGACAAGAAATTGTTCTTAGTCGAGGTAGAAGAACAAGTTCCGAGACTTAAGAAAGTCGGAACCGTCATTTGAATCCTCTCATCTGTTATCTATCATTTCTCATCGTTGTTATTGATATGTAGATGTTGTTAGGAGCTTATTTTATGCTTACTTAAATTGTATGTCCGAATTAGAGATGACTCATGAACATGCTCACATGGTGCTCGGGAACAAGTGCGAGAGCAAGTTTCCCAGTTTTGGCTACAAAGCAAGTTCGAGTGGATTGAAAAACCACTTAGGAATTTATGATTTGCACTTAAAGCCCTCTTGTTGGTGTGGGACGAGATATCATGGCCATCGTGTAGGTAACTAACTCGAGAGATGTCGATAATCTTGAATCAATTTCCTCTGGCAACAAATATAAATTACGCATGTTTGACATTCATGAAGCATTTGACTCGTTCCCCGAGGTAGTTATCCTTTTATTTTTATGCATTAGATTAGTCTAGGTAGTTAGATTAGGGTAATCTAGCTCTTTATCATTCACACATCTAGTCCCTGTGGATTCGACCCTTACTCATCGAGTTGTACACTCGACCCGTACACTTGCGGGTGTGTAAGATTTTGTTTGCTTGACACACGTCACAGCAATGATTAGTTGCAATATTATGCAATATTATGGTGCATCTATTCTATAAAACGATACACATGTCATACGTAATGATGCTCATTGTATATGATTCTCTTTATCTCATGATATGATAATATCGTTTTGATTATCTTAATCAGAGTATGATATGCTTGGGATTAGTTATGCTGATAAGCTGATATTGTTTTGATGAATGTAGTTTACATTATGATATGCTTAGGTTTAATTATGCTGATTAATTAATGATCTATACTAACATGAACAAAGTTTTCATTCAAACCTCGTCAATTGAAGTGGCTAAGCTAATGGAAAATATCAAGGAAAAACCACAACAAGTGAAAGCAATTACTTATATGGATTTGGGAGTATGATATGCACTATGATATGCATTAATTGGCATCATATTAATTTAATGTTGATAGCTTTGAGTATTTTTGTATACAGTTCGTGGTTACTTCATTTTTATAAACGAGTACATCATAATGAGTCGAATACGCATCGTTAAGGTACGTATGCGCATCAAATCCGACAGATTGTAGCTTTAGATCGTGTGACGAATCACGTTGTTCAGCAGAGGAAACTGAGCGACGACTCTTGAGGAAGCAATTGGCTACTCCAGCGCAGTCGATTGTGGCCTTTGTCGGTGGATTCCGTCGGGTCGGATAACTGGCCTTCCGAACAGATCTATAATCGCTGGCCTCCAGTGACTGCTGATGGAGAGGAGGCTACCACTAGGTTGTCAGTGGCCCGACGATCCTTGAGGAAGGAGTGGAGGTGGTTGGAGGCTGAAAGTGAGAGGTGGATGGTGTTTATTCGAGTCTTGCAGGAGGTTCAAGAGTTAGAGGCTGAGAAAGCTTAAGGTGTGGTAATTTTGTAATGGAAAATTAACAAAATCCCCCTAAGATTTGTCATAGTCTCCACTTTCCCCCCTGCATTTTCGGAATTCTCGAAAAACCCCCCTAAGTTTTGCGAAAATATACAAAAACCCCATGACACTAACCATCGCTAACTATTCCGTTAGACTTTTAGGTTTAACTATAAAAATTGGACCATAACTTTTCTAACACTAACAATTCTACCCTAAAGTTTTTACCCCTTTACAATTTCAACCCCACCCTTCTCCACTCTCACCACCAATTTTTATCATGATCTCGGCGGCTTCCATCCCCACCAATGATGGCTGGTACAACACCTCCGGGCACCAAAACCGCTCGGCTCCGATGGTTATCACCTGCCCCTCAGGAAGCTCGTAGCTCTTCTCCACCGACGAGCTCGTCTTTGAAGTCTCCAGCTCCTGCTCGTAGTCCAACACTATGTAAGAGAGCTTCTCCTTCATGTCCCTCACGATCTCACGCTCCGCTGTCGTGGTGAATGAGTACCCACCCTCCGTTAGGATCTTCATGAGGTAATCAGTGAGGTCCCGGCCGGCGAGGTCAAAGCGGAGGATGGCGTGACTGACGCCATTGTCGGAGTCAAAGACGATCCCGGTGGTGCGGCCACTGGCGTAGAGGGAGAGGACGGCCTGGATGGAGACGTACATGGCGAGAGTGTTGAAGGTCTCGAACATGATCTGTGTCATCTTCTCTCAATTGGCCTTGGGGTTGAGCGGCGCCTCCGTGAGGAGGATGGGGTGCTCATCCGGTGCGACGTGGAGCTCGTTGTAGAAAGTGGGGGGCCAGATCTTCTCCATGTCGTCCCAGTTGTTTATGATGTCGTGCTTGATGGGATACTTGAGGGACCCTAAACTTTAGGGTAGAGTTGTTAGGGTTAGAAAAGTTATGGTCCAATTTTTGTAGTTAAACTTAAAAGGCTAACGGAATAGTTAACGCTGATACTTATACTATATATCGGAAGAAGAAGGCTGAATTAGAGTTGATACGTGGCAACTTTATAGTGAAGGGACGGGAAACGCCATGAAAATTCCTAAAACTTACATCGTTTTCCCAACTAAATCCTAAAACTTCTAAAACTATTAAACTCAGTCCTAAACGTTTAAAACATACTCCCTCCGTCCCATTATTTTTGAAACGTTTTGACTGGGCACGCTGTTTTAGGTGGAGCTGATTTTGAGTTGACTTGGTAGATGGAAGAGAGTGATGAGGGATAATTGAGTAAATTCATGTACAAAAGTTTACTAAAAAGGGAAAGTGTTTCAATAATTTAGGGACATTCCAATAATGAAAGTGTTTCAATAATTTTGGGACAGAGGGAGTAGTATTCATTGGACCTAAATGTTGCATTTTAAAATTTGGATGAAACGGTGTTCGACGTGGACATCAAACTTCGTTTAATCACCAGATCGACCTCCATATCATCCTCAGGGAAACGCCACGAAAAGTCCTAAAACTTACAACGTTTTCCCAACTCAGTCCTAAAATTTCGAAAACTACTAAACTCAGTCCTAAAAGTTTAAAGCCTAGTATCCGTTGGACTTAAATGTTGCATTTTAAAACTTGGGTGAAATGGTGTCCGACGTGGACAACAAACGCCGTTAAATCACTAGATCGACATGATAAGTGCAAATTATAATATATATATATATATATATATATATGTATATTACCCTCAATTTTGCATATAAACTCAATTAATTGCTATGTTCTCATTATTTTGCACAAGGATTCTGTATGATTCTACTTTGGGAGGTATTGGAGCAAAATTGAGGAGTTCAAGGTTAAATTAGCGAGATAATGAAAATTGGAGGCAAATTGGAGTAAAAGATGAGTGCTAAGGACCTAAGTGACACAATGAAGAAATTTTGGGATCAAGTTGAACGACTAAAGAAAGTTAAAGAGGGGAATAAAGTTTAGGCCCTAGGTTTTTAACGCATAAAGAAAAAAGAGATCACGCCTTATTCAACAAAAATTCGTCACTTTAGTGGCCAGTTTTCCTATTACTTTTTAAGGATTATTTTGTGAAGCTTGATTTTATGGCTTGACACTTTAGTTGTATAATTTATTACTCTGTGATTCTTGTTTAATTACTCAAAAAGTTCATGCATTATTCTTGTGAACTTAAGAATATTTCATGTAATGCATAATCTTTCTGAGTAATTAAACAAGAATCACAGAATAATAAATTATACAACTAAAGTGTCAAGCCATAAAGTCAAGTTTCACAAAATAATTCTAGAAAGTAATAAGAAAACTAGTCACTAAAGTGACGATTTTTTGTTGAATGAGACGTGACCTCTTTTTTCTTCCCGCTGATGCGTTAAAAACCTAGGGCCTAAACTTTATTCTCCTCTTGAACTTTCTTTAGTCGTTCAACTTGACTTCAAAGTTTCTTTATTGTGTCACTTAGGTCCTTGGCTCCCATCTTTTACTTAATTTGCCTTAAATTTTCATTATCTCGCCAATTTAACCTTGAACTCCTCAATTTTGCTTCAATACCTCCTAAAGTAGAATCCTGTAAAATCTTTGTTCAAAATAATGAGAACTTATCAATTAATTAAGTTTATATGCAAAATTGATGGTAAAATATATACTACCTCCGTCGCCAAAAAATTAGTGTGTTTCCTTTTTAGCATTTAATTTATGATTTTTTATTTCTTTAACACTTTAATATGTAAAATCAAATATTTTAAATGAAGATTATAGATTAATGTGTCTAGTTTTGAAATTTATTTATTTTTTCAAAAGTTTTTAATGAATTCTTTATAGTAATAATTTAAATCTCCCACAACATCAAAAAAGAAACGCACCAATTTATTTTGGGAATGGAGAGAGTATTATAATTTGCACTTATCATGTCGATCTAGTGATTTAACGATGTTTGTTATCCACGTCGGACACCATTTCACCCAAGTTTTAAAATGCAACATTTAGGTCCAACGGATACTAGGCTTTAAACTTTTAGGACTGAGTTTAGTAGTTTTCAAAGTTTTAGGACTGAGTTGTGAAAACGTTGTAAGTTTTAAGACTTTTCGTGGCGTTTCCCTGAGGATGATGTGGAGGTCGATATGGTGATTAAACGACGTTTGCTGTCCATGTCGGACACTGTTTCATCGAAATTTTAAAATGCAACATTTAGGTCCAACGGATACTATGTTTTAAACGTTTAGGACTGATTTTAGAAATTTTAGGACTGAGTTGAAAAAATATTGTAAGTTTTATGACTTTTCGTGTCGTTTTCACATGAAGGGACAGAGGCCACACAACAATTTCGTTTCCTTCTGTTTTTTTTTTTTTGAAAAAAAAACAAAACAAAAAATGGTGATTCAAAAAACTTCAAGCCTCACAATATCCGGGTGGTGTTCAAATGGCAACCGCACGGTACAAAAAGCCAGTTTGA
Organism: Stellera chamaejasme; assembly: GCA_024586325.1. Taxonomy (NCBI): domain Eukaryota; kingdom Viridiplantae; phylum Streptophyta; class Magnoliopsida; order Malvales; family Thymelaeaceae; genus Stellera; species Stellera chamaejasme. Next base: position 208,627 of record CM044982.1, on the reverse strand, counting down.
AAATTCCAATTCCAATTCCAATTCCAATTCCAATTCCACCAGTTCCAAAGACGACCAGATGTTAGTACCAAGTTCGTTCCCAACAAGATTCTGTAGTTTCAAGTCTTCAATAGCAACAAAGGAATGGGAACCGTTATCGACTCCCATTTCCTAGCCCTCACTGCCATTGTTACTGTACGCTCGCACTCTTATCTTTTTCCTTTTTCCATTCTTTTAATTGGCTCTCCCGGTTATTTATACTGGTGATTCTTGCAGGTGGGTTATCAGCTTTTTTTCTTCATAATCACCGCCCTTCTCAAGTTTGATAAAGTAACCGACTTTGCAGGTACATACTTACTTCTGATGCTCTTACTTACTCCATAATTTTGATTTTACTACAGTACTTGTTTGCGGTGTATTCTGAAATTTCGTTTACTTTTCTTTCCAGGAAGTACGAATTTCATTATACTTGCTGTGCTTACTTTGGTGCTTAAAGGGTCATGGCATTTTCGTCAGGTTTCTGTCTAGCTCTTCTGAATTTCCTTCCATCGCTTTCTCTGTGCTCTTTGGTAGACACCATGGTCCCTGAAATTTAGTTTGAAACAGCAGAAATGGGTAACTATCAAATTTAGTGCCAAACAGATACTAAGCTATGGTTTTAGCTACATAATGTTGTGGGATGACTATTTGTGAGGCACCACCTTCTCACTGGTTGGTCCATACCTCAGTTCTGATTGCTAGCTATTGGACATTATTCAGTATCCCCAAATCTCAAAATCCTTACTCTGTTAGGCTGATGTATTATGTAGATTTGATAAACAGACATGTGAAACTATTTTTGGGGCCTGCTGTTTTTTAATTTTGTAGCTCAAATAGATGTTGTCCTTAGGGTTCTTAACCTCTTTTCACCAGATCAGGCATTCATGACCAACTCCCATGTTAAGAAAAAGGGTTCTGGAGTATTTTCTGATTCTTCTTTAATGCTCCGAAACAAACTCATTCTCCCTTTTCACTTGTGCAAGTTAGATTTACTTGTTTTCTCATATTTTAATGGTTTGGATGAAATATCTTAGGCCACTTTTATTTATCTGACTCGCTCTTATTTCACTTAATCAGGTCGTGTTGACTTTGCTTGTTGTAATTTGGGGCTTGCGTCTGGCAGTATTCCTTTTGATGAGGTATTTCAGCATGGCATTTTACAGTTCAGTCATTGAAATTAAGTCTCTGTCTAGTGGTGGAAGACTTCTATTTTCTTTTGGCACTTGCCTTCAGTGAAAATGTGCCAAGAGTCTAGTGGGATGTCACATTTTTATCTATTTGTAGACCCTTTTCTTTTTCTAGAACATTTGGAGGACCTATAGTTTTTTTATTATATGGAAGGATATCTCTTTGGTTACGACATATGACTATGTTCCCACTATCGGAAAATTGAACAATAATTATAAATTGTTGAACATACTGCAACATTTATCAGGTATTGCTGAACTTTTACATTGCTAATGAGAAATTCAAATTGAAAGCCAAATACTACATGAAACTTAATCTAGGTGTATGATCGGAGAACATGTTCTTGAACCTATTTTCCATGTAAAGTTCAGGGTCGATTGACATTTCAGCCTTTGGCTTTGGGTCAGAATCAGAACACAGCTTTCATGAATCTGTAGTTCCTCAATAAGCATATACAAAGCATGTAAGGTTTTAAATTTTAATTAGGTGATGAACTTGTTTGATGCCTCTTGAATACAGTATGGCATTTGCGGTTGTTTTAGAACATCCTAGCTATTCAGAAAAGATGGCGAAGTCTTATTAGCAGTTTGCTTAACTTACTATTTCTCAAATGTTCACTGCAACAGAATGGCACATGTAGCTGCTAGTAATATAGTAGTAATTTTTCTGTGTCCATCCTAATTGTTCTGTTCTTTATATAAAGAGTTCCTCCCTCCTTCTGCACATCCCCCATGCACCTCACAAATACCTAACCTAAGGTCCTAAACACACACATGGAAATGTGTGAGCTTTTTTATGACCGATCTTCTATCAATCAGAATTCTGCAGTGGGGGGAGGACAGGCGCTTCGATGAAATGCGTGGTAATTTGGGGAAGTTAGCCATTTTCTGGTTATTTCAGGTGTGTAAGTAACATGTGGGATTGTGCTGAATCTCTACTCTTTCTTCTCTCTATTTTATTCCTGGTCATACTTGTATAGTATATTTGGTTCAAAACTTTGCTTATGATGCAGGCTGTATGGGTATGGACTGTAAGTCTGCCTGTGACAGTGGTTAATGCAAGTGACCGGGATCCATCTGTGCGGGTTGAAGATATCATTGGTTGGATCATGTGGTCCGTGGGCCTCTCAATTGAAGCAACAGCTGATCAGCAGAAACTTTCTTTTAAAAACAATTCAGACAACAGAGGGAGATGGTGCAATGTTGGCGTGTGGAAATTCTCCCGTCACCCCAACTATTTTGGCGAGGTCAGTGTCTGTCGTAGCCTCATTTTATTTAGTCTCTATGCATGATTTCTTGGTGTTATCTGGTGGATGTTACTCTCAGATTCTGCTTTGGTGGGGTGTGTTCCTGTCATCTACTCCCGTTCTAGATGGTGCTGAATGGCTTGTCATTTTCGGGCCAATCTTCCTCACTTTATTGCTTCTTTTCCTCAGTGGCATACCATTACTTGAGGTTTGTTATTCTTAGTTTAAGCTCTCAGGAACCATAGTCCATAGTCCAGTAAAAAAAAGCCATTAAATTACACAATTTTGTGGGGAGAATGTGCAGGAAAATGCTGATAAGAAGTTTGGTAATCAAGCTGCATATAGAACGTATAAAGAAACAACCAGGTCTGTCTCCATCACTCTTTAGCTAGGTGGTGGTTTTATCAATTCTTTCTTGCTGATGGGAATTCATAAAAAAGAAAAAAAACTGATGCTTTACTTTTCACTGTGACAGCCCTCTTATTCTGCTCCCCCGGGCATTGTATGGTAGCTTGCCCTTGTGGTTCAAGAAAATATTCCTTTTTGAATTCCCGTTATACAGTAAGAGTCTTCCACAAGAAACTCAAAACTGGTAAGACTTTCAACAATCTTAATTCTTACTCCCTCCGTCCCAAGTGTGTTGTCACAACATCAAAATATTTTTGTCCCAAATAAAATGATCATTTTCCACTTTTGTTTTATTTTAGTTCACTTTTACCCTTGCAAATGCATTCACTCAATGAGCCTGGGGATTGTGTTGGGAGGGATAAGAATGAGTTGGAAGTGGGTAATGATGGAAGTTTATGTAAAATGAGTTAATGATCAAAGACAATCTTAATATATACAAAAAAACTAAAAGTGACAACCCATTTGTGACAGAGGTGGTATTTATGAAGTATGAACTTTTGCTTTTATTTTTTGCCGTAAACTCGATCTTTTGTGAGTGAAAATTGGGAAGAGCTGTGACCATTTAGGCATACCACAATTAACGGGTCATCTGATGACCTTTCCTCTTGTTTTGTTTTCAGTTTGTGTGAAAACGCTTCTGGTAACTGTGTTTGTTTTGTACTGTTCTAATCTGAAAGTAAAATTTTGGATAATAAAACATGGAAGATGTTTTTTGAACGTTTTGAAACAGATTTCAAACCAAAAAACATACTCATTCACCAAGTCTTCAGCTTCCGAAGTATTAAAAACATGAAACATACATAGTAAACGAAAAGCGGGAATGCTCTTAGAAAACCATGAGGATAGATTTGTTTGGATTGTTTTGATTTACCATCTATTTGAAGGAACCCAGCAATGTCCAATTTGCCCTCATAGATGACCTTGTATTGTTTTGTGCAAGGCGTAGAACACGCAGCGGAGGAGGCTGTGGCAGTGGCGGTCTGAAATTAGGTTGAAGTTTTTAAGGCTTGTTAAGATTAACGCTTGCTTGCTGATACTCTCTTCTAGTATATGTATGCGGACCTGGCTACAAGTTCTAAGGATGCATTTGGTTGGATGACTAGATCTAAACGTGTGATTGCTTAATCCAACTTAATTAAATATATTAACGTTTCTTTACATTTTATCCTAAAATTGTATAAATATACATTGAAAAACCAATCAGATTAATGTAATATAGTACTACTAGTTTATAGCTTTGCATGCCGTATAGTTTAAGCTGGTGAAGTGCTAGTTATTTTATAGCTTTATGCTAAATTTGGCCAGATTATGCCCAATTAACATGATCTTTAAGGATCCGTTTGGAATAGCTGTTTTATTTTTTTTTTTATAAACTTTTAATGATCAAAATTAAACAGTTAAATGTTAAAAGTTACTCATAAATAACTTCTTCATAACTTAAAAGTTACTTTAAAAAGAAATTGGTTGGTCCATAGTATTTCGAATGGTTTGGTTAGCTGTGTGGGTGGGGCTTGTGAAGAACCATGCAAGGCATTAATAGGAAACCTCAGCGCACCTGCCATCTTGTTGCTAGAGTATTCGATAAGGACGGACATGTTACAAGTGCAAACAATTGATTTCACGGAAAAGTTCAATGTCATTCAACAATTTTGTTCTCTTACTTTGAAAACTAAGTTACTAGTTTAGCTTAATGACTGAGCAAAACAATTATCCCAATCAATGTATTTTTCATGGCAACGACCATAATTTGGTTGGAATTAAGGTGCTAATGATGATGACGAATGCATTGTTTGTACAAAGACCCTATAATGCCAAGCTAAGCTAACAAGCAATTCATCCTTCTCTCAAAACAACCAAAATTCTTCAGCAATTATGTAGTTAACATATCTAATTATCAAATACTCCATCCAGCGAGCCTCATAAAAATGTTGACTTAAATATCTGTACCATTAACAGAGTGAAAGTAAAAGATGAAGCTAACAAAAATGGTGAGTTAAATTGATAGGGTGTTCTTTTCTGTATACAGCCAAAAAAAAAACTTCACAAAACAATTCATCAAATCAAATTCCCTCCACAACTTTATATATTACAAACATTACTATTACAATTCAAAAACACACAAACTTTTCTTTACATTTCATCTTCACACAATCAGACACACCACTAGTGCTGTATGGGACAGGAAAAATGCGAGTAATAATAAGCTTAATTAATAACGTAAAATAATCACGGACCTATCCATAAAAATGTAAGAATACTTCTGACATATCAGGTCAAATTCCAATGTTAAGAGTACAATTAGAACCGCCAATCGCCAACCAGGGCAAATCGCAAATTCTATCCCCTTCAGAAAATTCATCGACAAAATCATCCATAAACAGAGTATCAGATTATTTATAATTGATGAAAGGAAAAAAAAAACCCTAATCCGTTAAGATCTTCACCTAAATTCACCAAAAGCTAACCTACTTTGCAGATCCATTGCTTCCGAGGGAATTGCTCATCATCTTCTCAAACTCCTCGAAATTGACACTCCCATCGCCATCCGAATCCACCGACATGATCATCCGCGCGCAATCCTCCACCGAGCACGTCATTCCCAAGCGGTTCAACACCTTATGGAGCTCCGCAGTTGAGATCAGGCCGTTCCGGTCCTGATCGTACAGATCGAAGGCGTCGCGCAGCTCGGTGGCGGCGTTGGAGGAGGATCTGCAGATGGTGGCGAACTCCGAAAGGTCGATGAAGCCGTCGTGGTCGCTGTCGATGTCCTCCATGACACGGTGGAGGTCGGCCTCGGAGTATGAGGATCCCATCGACTTCATGACCTCGCCTAGCTCCGAGACCGAGATCTTCCCGTCTTTATTGGCGTCGAACTGGTCGAATACCTTCTTGAGCTCGTCCATGTCGTTAAAATACGACGAAGGTTTCTCGCAGGCGGTTTGGGGTTTCGCTTCTGCCATGGTTGAGGGACTGTTTTTTTTCTTTTTCCTTCTCAGGGTCTGTGTAGGCAACTGGGTATTTTTGGGGGTTGGTTGTGCTTAATGCCTTAACATAGAATGGCGAAAGAAAACGCTGAAATTATTTCCGGATTCCCTTTATTTTACTCCTACGCAAAATGTTTTGCGTATTTGAGCGAATAAATACTCCCTCCGTCCCTGAGTAATTGAAGAGTTTGTTTTGTTGTTTTCAGTGTATTTAATTTATGATTTATTTTCATGAATGTTTTGACATTTAAAGTTGAATAATTCACATGTATATCATAATTTGAAATATAAATATTTGAAATATTTTTTTTTTTAATTTTTTCTTCACTATTTATCTTGGAAAATAATTGAGTCAAACTGTGCTACACAAAACATGAAAGTCAAACCCTTCAATTATTCATGAACGGATGGAGTATTAACGAATTTGTCATAAGCACTTGACTAGTAGTTATAAACACATTTATAGAGATTTCGAGTTTGAACATCTCGTATTTCCAATAACCTATTCCTTTTATATAAAAAAATAATTAAAGAGTGCTCTAGTTTTAAAAAAAATTGAAAGAGTGTTGAAGACCTAAAAGTGCTAGCCTTGTTGGCTTTTTTCATTTTCCTTCTAATAAAATTCTAATTGAAGTCCAAAAAAACTAAAGACCTAAGGTTAATAAAATAAAATTGTCGAATAAAATAAAAATAATTTTTTGGTGTAGAGGAAAAATTGAAGATTAAAAGATAATAGTGAAGGTTTTTTTTTTTAAGAAATGATGAAATCTTATTAGGACAACCTAAAAAGGAATATAATTAAATCCATCTCTTTGAGACGAGGAAAAAACTATTTGTGAACCGTTGTTCTGCTAATTTGTGGGTTATACTTGACTGCAATTTAAAAAATTCATTTTCGAAGTTTGATCAAGGTTTGTTCTTTTGAAAAACAATAGGAAAAAAAGTTGAAATTTTAAAAATTGTTGTGAGTTTTTTTAATGAGTGATTAAAAATATTGCAACATAAAGTGACTTTTCTTTTAAGGAAATACCAAAATTAATTTTGGACGATCCAAAATTTTAATATTTTTATGGGACTGATAAAGAGTTCCAATTTGTCATACTTTAATCATTACATATGACATAAATACAAGATTTAATTTTCCAATTTCCGCCGTGGTGGATGTAAATCATAAAATTTATAAGAATTTGATATGGTTATAACATAAAAAAATGGGTTATAGATATTAGTTTATCTTCATAAAATAAAAAGAGAAAGTAAACAATCATTCTAGATAATAACTATTAATGTCAAAACTTCAGGACTCAATGCGTAAAAGGTAAAAAATAAAAGCCAAATGGAAGAGAGTTTTTTAACAACAGTAACGAAAAAATGTAAAAAACAATAAGTTGTGATAAATATGACTAAAAGGTGAAATAAAATATACACTTTGAATTTCATGTTTCAAGGTTTTGTGTTTGACTCAATTTTGTATAAAGATAAATAGTGCAAAAATTGAAAAACATATTTAGAAAATTTACATTTCAAATTATGCATATGAGTTTTTTTAGTTTTAAATGTCTAACAATTCATGAAAAAAAAGCATAAATCATAGATTAATTACCGTAAAATAATAAAAAAATGTGGGAAATTCCTTTAGGGACGAAGGGAGTATGAGACTAAATTGTAGACCACACATTAATTTCTTTACATTCATGCTATCCATGTGAAAAGAGGGAGAAAATGTAAAATCATATGAGTGATAAATTTAGTTGACAATTATAAGTGATATATATAGGCCCAGCTCGTATGGTCGTTCCATCAAACGCAACGCTGACGTCACGACATGACGTCATCACTACGAGGAGCACTCCTCGTAAATACGACGAGGTTCCTTGTATGCGGCCTGTGGGTGCGCCCTATATAAACATATTGGCGGGAAATGTCATCCTATCATGGGTTTGACTCTGACAGATATGGGCCAAGCCCAATTAACACCCTAACTCAACACACTCAAATGCTGTCAGACCAACACTGTTTGGCAGTTACGTCCAATCCGCAAAATCCTCGGAGTCAGGTGTCAGCAGTCCAAGCGTGGAGAAAATCCTACCAAACACTCTACCCCAACATGGGGAGAGTCCTGACATCACCCTATAACTGGGTGATGCCAACAAAAAATAAGGTGATTACTACACACCCCCACTCTCTCATTTCTTCTGCAACTGAAAGCTTTTTGTGTCTTGCCTTTCGCAGGTCCTGGTAGTTGTTTTATTCCGATCACCACCGCAATAGTACCACCGGATACCATCTTTTGGCTATCAATAAGAAAAAAAATAAAATGCAACAAATCTAAATAAATACGATAAAAAAACAAAATGGAGTATATATGATTAAATTGTAATCCATATATATACTTTATTTTCATTCGCGACATCCATGTGAAAAGATGAAGAAAATACAAAATCATATGAGTGAGAAATATTATTGTTGTTAACTATAAAATAAAAATGAAATAATAAGCAAGCGAGTTAGAATTTTAAATAAGTTAAAAAAGTTGAAGAAAAGATGAACTAAGAGCAAATAGGAAAGAGAATATAAAAAGGAAAAAAGTATACAATGCATTACAGATAAAAGAACAATTTTAGGCCTAATTTTTTATACATTAACCAAAGATCAATGTGTAAAAGCGTAAAATTTAAAAGTCGAAGGAGCGAAATATTTATTTAAACAATTTAAAGAAAAAAATCATAACGAATTTTAAAGAAATGACAAAATCTAATTAGGTAAATAATGTTCATACAAAATAATTTTTTTGGAAATTATATAAAATTATAATAAAACGTGCATATTATTGTTCAACTTTCTGACCACCCTCATTAAAATATGAATATATGAAAAAATATATATAAGTGAGAAACTTCGAGGTCTATCTGAAGAATCTTAAAATTTGGCGATAAACAAAATAGTTAAACCTATAACTAAAGCAAAAAAAACGAAAATCATGTAATGTTATAATTAGTTCACCACAACTTTCAAACCACCCACATTAAAATATGAAGATATAATTAATTATATGAGTGAGAAACTTTAGACACACATCCAAAAAAATTTTAAAATTGGTGGTAAACCAAGTAATTAAGTATAACATTAAAGCAAAAAATGGAAATTATATACGTTATAATTGGTCCATGTCGACTTTGAGACTAACGACATTAAAAGAGGAAGATATGATATAATTATATGAGTCAGAAACTTTCAGAATCTATCTGATTTTGTTTAAATTTTAGTGGTAAATCAAGTAATTAAACCTAAAAAAGAGGGAATTATATCATATTATAGTTAGTTCACGCATAGAATTTCCCTACTTTCGGATCATCTACATTAAAAGAGGAAGATATGGTAAAATTATATAACTAAGAAATTTTAGATGGCTATTTGAAAAAGTTTTAATTTTTTTGGTAAATAAAGTAATTAAACCTTAAACTAAAAAAATTGAAAATTGTAATCACTATTTGAATGTATCTTCAACAGCTTCCCACTTTATTGGAATGTTTGTTTTTGGAGAATTTTGAGGCTTTTTTTTATTCAACAACTTCCCGATCTCATCATCCAAAATGGGGAAGAAGGGAAAAAATTGGGAGCCTTCCCCAAATTTGGAGTTCTCCAAATTTTGGAGAGAATCCCAAAATAAAAATTTTTCAAACCTCTCTCATCTCTTTTAGCTATTTGTTATTAGTTTAAACATATTTTATGTTACGACTAGGGGTGAGATCGAGCAGAGCCGAGCCCGAACCTGGCAGGCTCGAGCTCGTGAAAATCAGGCTCGGCTCGAACTTCATCAAGCTCGATTTTTCGGGCTCAAGCTCGGCTCTTGACAGGTTCGAGCTCGGCTCGAAAGCTCGTGAGACACTATTCGGGGACAGCTCGTTTAGGCTCGATTATAAAGTTCGGCTCGTAGTAGCTCGTAGTAGCTCGTGAAGCTCGAAAAAATTGAGATATATTAAATTAATTCAATAAAATATTCTTAAATTAAGTTCGAATCTAATAGGCTCAGGCTCGGCTCAGGCTCGAATCTAATAGGCTCGAGCTCGGCTCGTTTGTTAGGCTCGTGTTGGCTCGCGAGACTGATCGAGCCGAACCTATGAGGCTCGAGCTCGGCTCATTTGATAAATGAACCTAAAAAACGGCTCGAGCTCGAGGCTCGAAAAACGAGCTCGATTCGTTTCTCATCCCTAGTTACGACCCAAAACCGGCCATACAGACAGCTGACGGTCGGGCTCGTAACCCCAGTATCTTTTGCAGTTTTATAAACTAAATTATGAAAATAAATGACTTTTACTTAATAAAATGAAAATTTTAAAGTTACAAACCAAAGTACTAGGAAAATAGTTAAGTGTGTACACTGTTTAAAGGAAAGAAACGAGGTTTCAAGGGATTTCCCTAAACTTCTAAATCCATCTCCCAGTTACTTGTACTCCAAGATTCACATTCCCCAAGCAGTGGTAGATGAACCTACAACTATAAGACATAGTAATGCCTCGGCCCCAAAGGGTTGCCTACGTATCCACTTAGTATCAGTGATACTACTTGAGAGAGGAATCAGAGGCTCACGTAGTTCTCGACAAAATTGGTTAGTATCTTGTTCGAGAAGGAATGGAAATAAGAAAAATAAAAGCAGAAAATAGTAAAGCTCTTGGGGGGTGGTAGCGACCACCGGCAAGCAACAGAGAACACACAGCAGTCAAGTAACAAAGGAAAATTTCAAACAGTCATGCAATAACATTAAATGAGACATACTTCACAAAAACTATCACGCTTGGATCCTATAAGGCAATAGACATGATTCATGGAAACGTAGGCATGCTAGTTCCTTATTAATATGGAACTTTAGACAAGAAGAATGTAGACATGGAGAAACATGGTGAGAGAAAGACTAACTAGCAACATACACTTAATTCTAAGTTTATAAATTCCTCACATGATACTAACCGAGAAGCAAATGCAAGTTTTAGTCATTAGATTTATCAAAGAAATGAGACAAGTAAATCCTAAAATCTAAGGCATGCTTTAATTAACCAGGAGATAAGTACAGATTTTAGCATGAGTAAAGCTAACAAATTATAAAGTTTATCAGGGGGTTTAAAGGAAGAAGTATTAATCAATTATTCCAACAGCATTCAATTATACATAAGAGGGCAGGAAATATGGTTATCCTCATGAGCAGCCAACTGAAGCTTTAAGACAAGCTAAGCATGAATTGAATAAATATGTGAGGTATTTGGTGTGCACAAGGTCGGCTTCTCGGTACGTCCAAGCTATTTCCGCCAGCCATGGTTTCTTGATATTTTCCTTGTTCCCAGCTATCCTTGAATCCCTTTTTCCTCTTTTAACCGAACCCAGTAGAGACAAGTGAAGAGACGTTGAAGATCTCTTTCCCTCAAAATCGATCCTAGCTCGAGGTCGTTTCCTCCTGTGCCTGTAATTGATCCCCAAATCGTATTTGCTCCTCTTTTCTCAGTAAATCGAATCCCCTACCAATTTTCATCCCCAGCCAAGATCTCCATCGTCTAGCCTCTACAATCCCCCTCTACTGTCTGTGATCGCGATTTTGCTCCTTTAAATCCCACCCGTTTCCAGCTCCTGCTTCCCGCCCAAATAAAAACATCCGTTCCCAATTCTTTTTATCCTTCACCTTGAATCGTGTCAAACTAGTAGGGCTGAATAGTGTCCTTAGGTTTTTTAGGTAAAATTATACTTAGGTCCTTAGGTTATTATTAGTGAGTCAAACTTACCCCATCCTAACTAATAAGTTACACTTTAGTCCTCTTTCTACTTAATTCAATTTTTATCCTTTCAAATCTTACACCAACTTTCCTAATTCTTTCAATTTTAACCCTCAACTCTTCTATTTCACCAAATAAATCCTTAGTTTTCTAAAATAATTACAGCTTTTACTTACAAATTCATGTTAACTTACAGTTCAGTCCTTAATTCTTTTATTCTTTCCAGTTATGACACGTCCAAGAGGACGGGTCATAACATTTTCTCTCTCTTCCCTCTCATCTCTTCAAATAATTTATTAATTATTAATAAAAATATATAATATTTTATTATTGTAATAAATGTACGATTCTCTAAAATGAGGAAGCTGTTGGAGTTTGAGTAAAAATAATTTGGAAAATGTGGGTCTTATTTCCTCATTTTGAAAAAAATAAATAAATTAGGGAAGCTGTTGAAAATGCTCTTAGAGAGCAAAGAAGAAGAGGCTCTCCAATTTGGAGTTCTACCAAAAGTAAGAAGAAAGCTAAATTGACAGACTAAGAAGTACCTGAAGTTCTATGAACTATTCAAACATAATTACCTTGTTATGTGTCTCGTACCTCCTAGGGGCTTCCCCACTGTTTTGAAAACCGGACCTGCCGGCCGAACCGTTAACCGGTTAGACAATTAGTTCGGTTTTTTCCGATCACCGAGTTGGCCAAATTCCCACACCGAAGTTGAACTAAATCGTATTAACCACTAATTGGTTATGACCGAAATTGAAACCGAAAAATGAAATTGACCGAATAAAAAACCCGAAGTGGTTTGGTTTCTCGGTTTACTCAGTTTCGACCGAGCCCTGCACACTCCTAGAAAGAGGTAATTCGTGTATTATGGTAAATCTAAGGACAGTCCTTGTAAGTTACTCATATATTACATCCATCTTAAAATATTATCTCATTTAATTTTTAACACTTAATTTATAAATTTATTTCTTCAACATCATGATAAATATAGAGTCAAGTAAGTTATATGAAAATGATAAATAAATACTTCATCCATACCACAAAAATTATTAGATTTACATTTCAAGCATTTAATTTAAGATTTTTAATTCCTTCCAAAATTTGACCTATAAAATTAATTAATTTAAGCCTAATTATTTATTGCTCCCAAGAACTATGCTGATTCGCTCACTTTTATCCCTGAACTATAATTCGTTTTTACTTAGTCTCTCAACTATGTAACATTCAACAAGTTCTTAAACTCAATAACTAATCCCATGTGTGATTAACAATGTCAAATTTTTAACGGTTCAGTGTCTTATTTGTACGAAATTAAAGTTTTGGGAAATTATCAAAACCCCCCATGAGGTTTAGCATAATCTCCACTCCCCCCATTTTCATAATTCTACGAAAACGCCCCTGAGGTTTGCGGAATTATACAAAAAAACCCCTGAGGTAGTGAGGTTAACTACAGTTAGCATTCTCGTTAGATATTTAGATTTAATTACAAACTTGGACCCTAAGCTTTTCAACCATAACGTTCTTTTGCCTCTACACTATCCTTCTCCCCATCGTCCTTTCAATTTCGTCGCCGTCTTCGACGTATCTAGGAATCGCGTCACCAGCTCCTTTCAGCAACAAGTTTGGCAGTTCAGTTTAGCAAGTTCGGCAAGTTTGGGACTTCACTTCTTCTCATTCAGTTGTGATGCGGCGTGAGAACTTTTCGATGAAAGAAAAAGGACGGCGCGTCAAGGCATCGACGAGAGAATCACCGAATCGGACCCAAAGACTCAAAACCTGGGGTTTCATCTTCATTGTCTCTTGTTTGATCTGGACTTTGGAATTTGACCTGAGAATCACCAAATCGGGTCTATTTTGCGGCAACGCAACGACGAGTCAAGGCATTGATGTCGTCTTGGAATCCGTCTCTCTACTTGTCGATCAAAGAAAAAGGAGAAGCTTCGCTGCTCGATCTCTATTCTCTCGCATCTACGGACCACACTGATCGTTGGTCGCCGCCGGGCCAAATCGAGTGACGCCACTCCTTGTATCGTCCATGGTTTCAGGGAGAGGCCAAATCAATCGAGTGACGCCAAGTTGAGAGACAGTGGGTTTCGGGGAGACGACGAGTCTGTTCCTCGTCGTTACGGCTGCCAGCTTTGTGAGCGTGAGGATGGCAATGACGGATGCCCACAAATCTTGTGTCGTTCGAAAAGGTACTTTCAAATGTCCATGGCTGGTAATGCTCAATACAATGTCTAATTACAATCAATTTCAGAAAATCAAGGATACCCAGACCAATTTGGATCCTGGGTTTAATTTGTTTGCTTTGTGAGATTGTTGTCTTGATTGTTCTCTTAATTCTAAGATGTTGTCAAGAAAACGTTGCATCTTGCAATTGTGCTAATATATGCATTCAGTTAATTTAGGGTTCAAGAATATTTGTTGGCTATGATGTGCCTAGCATGTAAGTATCGCGACCGAAGGAGGGAGACATGCTGAACGAAACTCTGTTCATGATCGAGCGGGGAATTGGGGAATGAGAACTTTGAGTGGGTTTTTGAATGGAGACAATAAGTTAATGGTATAATTGCTAGAGTTGAAACACTTAGGGTCCGTTTAGTTACAGAGAAGTTTCCAAATTTTCATTTTCAAAACTTTTTTGTAAATATTTGATCATATACCTAGGTTTGAAGAGATGGAAAACAAGGTTTTCCAATCTTTGGAAAACTCTAGTATTAAATTAGGGAACCTTGTTTGGAAGGTTTCCATTTTAATACTAGAGTTTTCTAATCATTGGAAACAAGGTTTTCCATCTCTAAAAAATTAGGTGTGTGATCAAATATTTACAAATGAATTTTAGAAATGAAAACTGTAAAACTTCTCCATAACTAAACGGACCCTTAGGGTTCACATTTTGTAATTAAACTTACAATTTAACAGAATTGTTAACGGAAGTTAACCTCAAGGGGTTTTTTTGTATAAATCCGCAAATCTTAAGGGGGTTTTCGTAGAATTTTGAAAATACAGGGAGGGGGGAATTGAAGATTATGCTAAACCTCATGGGTTTTTTTGTTGATAATTTCACTAAAGTTTTATAGATAGGAGATAATAAAATGTTAAATAAGGTTAAATTGAGGGCTCTCTCAAGCTATACGTTACCTTTCCTCCCTCATAGTCCAACCCTCTCTTCCACAGGATTGAAGCGCATTAGACATCTGTTGGTCTCCAAGGAAGAATATGGCTTCGAGAAATCAAGAAAGCTGCAAAATCAAGGCGCCTAGAAACAAAGCGGTAATGAAGAAGATGGAGGTGCAGGTCAAGGTGAAGGATGTCAAGTGATTTCGCTGGGAAAAGCTTCATTTTTTACCCTTAACGTTTACTCGTTGGACCATTTTTGCCATTGAATTTTTTTATCATATTTACCACTGAGGTCATTAGCAGAGAGAATATTCTCAGAATATTTCGTTACGGAGTATATCTTTATACTCAATTTGACCCCAAACTTTTAAAATGAAAAAAATAACCTTAAATCGTAAAAATTACAATCTAAATCCAAAAAAATTAACTCTAAATTAACCCTACAGTGATTTAACTCCCAAAAAACTACAAAGATCTTTCGCCAACCACACCCAAAGGAGATGGTCCTTGATTTGGTTTGATTTAATTTGATTGGCAATGAATTTTATTTTTGAAAATTATTGCAAGCCCTTCCTATCCACTTACACTTCCTAAACTTTTTTTTTTCATTTTCGGCCCAACCAGAGACCAAAGTTTTTCCACCAATACTTTGTAAACTTTTACATTTGACCCAAGCAACTCAGATTGAATACTTTAGTCACTCGGTTTCACTCACAAAACTTGATACTTTTTATGGGTTATCTTAAAAAAATTGATTTATTGATTTATTTAGTTTTTTTTCACACTAAAAATCATCTTACTTTACACTTAAAAATGCAATATGCCTTATTACTTTCAAAACTCCAACATGTTTAAGCTTCATCCGTGTCAGATATATATATATATATATATATATATATATATATATATATATATATATATATATATATATAGTGTGATTAATATTGAGACTATTATTAAGGTTCGGCCTATTAAGGTTCGGCCCTTTTTGAATTTGAATCTATATATAAATTCATATAATTAATGATACATTTATACTCATTGTAGCTAAATAAAGCAATGAAAAGCTAGCGTTACATTAGTTCTTTCATGTATTGGAGCAAAAATGGACGAAAATATTGTAGAATGGATGAAACTAATAAGATTAGAGCGAAAATGGACAAAATTGTAGACTGTAGGTGAAATTTGTCGATTTTTATAAACTTTAGGGTTTAGTGGAGAATTAATTTAACGACAATGGCAAACGGGGACCCTAAACTATAACGGTAATGGTAAAAAAAGGACCAATTTTCAAAATAATGGCAAAAAGGGTCCAATGAGCAAACATCAAGGGTAAAAAGGGACATTTTCCCAATTTCGATGGGGGCAGAGAAGCTGAAAGTTTAATGAGATTGTAAAGTCAGATATTAAGGGGCTTCAAAGTTAAAGTTTTTTAAGTGGATTAAAAAAATTTCACCACACATTTTTCATCCGTGAGTTTTCCTATTTTTCACCACCCGGACCTAGCGTGAATCACTCAAACGTGACTTTCTGATATGAATCACTTATCCTGTGAACTCCCTCACAAAACGGGCCCACATCCCACTCACCTATGTAGCTGCTTGATTCGTCCGCATGCTAAATGGACCCCACCTTCACTCCTCACCAAGTGAGATTTTCTTCTCTCACCTTCACTCTGCTCGCATGAAAATCACCGATGATTTTACCAAAAATTCGGTGAACGAATTTGCACCCATTTTCAAGGATTGAAACCCCCTATTGTTCATAGGGAGAGTGCAAACAACGATGATTTTCGGTGGATAGGAGAAAAGGAGGGTTTTGTGTTCAGTTACACTTACGCTACTTTTTTTTCATTTTCTTTACATCATTTCTCCACAACTCTTGAATCAAGTTTAGTTACACTTTCGAACAAAGCTCTAATTAATCTATGCATGCACGCCGCCATGGCTGTTTAGGCTCCTCCCAGATCATGTCACTGCCCCGACATGCCGTCGCAGTTCTTGAGCCTCATCTAGCCGTCACTTTCGTGCTGCATTGCATCATGCCTTGGTCCAGTTGCTGCTTTGAGTTCCATCTAGGAAGCGGCTCAACGCTTTTACTCTAACCCTTGTGCACCGCTGCACATGGGCTTGTGCGTCTCTCTATGTGGTGCTCTCATGTTTGTTTCTCCCTCCACATCGAGTTCTGATTCCCTCCTCCTATCGTGACATGGAGACCATCGGTGATGGTTGTGCAATGACAAAGGCCCTTGCCTACTCGACCATCAGTGGAAAGTGACTTGACTTTGATGCTTCATGAAGGTAAGGTGTGGGATAAAAGGTTGTTTTCATTTACATAGGTGGGTTGCACGTGTCGGGTCTAGTTGAAAGCCTTGGCCTAGGTCTCTCTTCATGCGAAGCAGGTAAAGTGTTCGGTTCGTCCTTGTGCCACGTCTCTCCTCGATAGGGAATGGTTCTGACACTAGACATGTCTCTCCTCGACGAGGAATGGTTCTGACAGTAGATGATCATGTGGTATTGGCAAGGTTGAGCACTTACTCACCCTGCCTAGACCCATGATTCTAAGGCATAGGCTGGTTAGGCTTTGGGTGCCCTTGGTCAGCCCGCAGGTTGCAAGGAATCTAGGAAATCTCCATATTCGGTGGGACTGGCGGGCTCTATGTTCGTTTGGGTGTAGCTTTTTATCAGTTTGAACCACATGTATTAATGCAGAGTATTGACGCTTGTTATAACTTATGGAAATCTTTGTTTTGCTAAATCTTATCTTGAGTATACCGTGAAAGGATACCATGGGTCAGGATCTATGTTTGATCGACATTTGTCTGTTGTGGAGTCATTTGCGCATTGGTAGCATCATCAAACTCGTCTGGCATCTTTTGTTTTTATATTATAGATGTGAAACCAAAATGCATTAAAAGGTAGAGAGCATATAGTTCAAACAACCAACCAAAGGAAACAAAGAGACCTCACACATGAGGCAAACCAAACTAGTTAACAGAAAGCCAGAGTGCAAAAGCGATGCAAAGAGACTAAATAGAAAAATATCTCCATGGCTAAATCTGCGCCTCTGAGATAATCGTGGATGGGCAGGAGTAGAAGGGCTGATGGGGCGCCCCTTCCATTAGTGTCGAGCTCCCTCCAATGAGTAATGAGACTTTTCAATACCAAGGATGCCTCACAAAGCTGGAACAAATACAAAACCTGCCCCAAACAAGAGCGAGAAGACACCAGGATCAATTCAATCTCTGAAACAAAGACTTCAGCCATCCAGGAAGATCTAGATCCCGAATGGCCTACACAAAAACTTCATTTCTCTAATCAGGGCATAGCCCCGCTTAGTCCTGCCGGTGACGAAAGAACAACACCCTCCACCTTACCGACACCCTTCGACTCAGTTTCGATACCATCCGAAACCAAGACGAACAAAGCACATAAAGAAAACCCTAAAGCAAACGCCACGTACAGCCTAGCAACCCAAATCAGTGCCCAAAGTTCAACAAACGGCCAGGCCCGGGCGAAGAAGAACCATGGACAGCGGCGGTGACCGTGTTCTGGTGAAAGCCCTTGTGCCATTGCGTCGACATCGACAGAACCTCTAAAGACCGCCGCTAGAGTCGATGATTGCCCAAGGTAGCGAGAGCAAGAAACCCAGACGACAAATGGCGATAATTGCCATATCAAAAAGTGAGGACATGGCCCTGATCGGCCTGAGACCGGCATCCTGTAGCAGTGGTGGCCTGGTCCAGGAGGAAGCAAGCGCGACTGTTACAGTCACCCTGAGCGGGTGGTGACTTATGTTTATCCCGGGGCTCCGTTCCCAACATGCGGGGCATGTATTCTAGGTCGCACGAGTCCCCGCACCTTTTTGTGGAAAATATTTTTCGGGGGCGGGACGTTTGGTCTCGGGCGACACTCAGGGCCCGGGATGGAAAAATTGAATGGCGCCAAGGGTTGTGGTATTTTGTGACTCGGGATGATTATTGTGGAGGTAATCGAGCAAGCACACGTGACGAGATTAATTGGTCGGGATAGCAAGCACACACGTCGGGATTTGCTCGGATTAAGTTGGCACGGGATGATACTTCAACACTTAGGAACTTTTCGGATTTGGACTTGATAACTAAGGAGCTATGTGTGTGCTTGGCAAGTGAGTAAGGTGTGTGTGTGCTTGGCAAGTGAGTAAGGTGTGTGTGCGCTTGGCAAGTGAGTAAGGTGTGTGTGTGTGCTTGGCAAGTGAGTAAGGTGTGTGTGTGTGTGTGTGTGTGAAGGTGGCAAGGTGACTAAGGTGTGTGTGTCATAAGGTAAGAAGTATAAAAGGTGAGAGTTAGAGAGAAATACAATTTTGGCTCATTTCTTCCTTCTCTTAAAACCGCCGGTTCCTCTCTTCCTCTCTAGCTCTCATGTGTTCTTCATCTTGCAAAGGTTTAAGGAAGGATTGTTCTTGGTGTAAGCTTGAGGTAATCTTATCTTCTTCATGAGTTGGTATGATTGAAGCATGATTTGTGGTTGATTTACATGTTGGATCCGAAATCATGACAAGCCTTAGCTAGATGATGTGTTCATCTTCTTGCTTCAAGCTTTGGGTATGTTGTTCTTGGTATGATTTGGTGTAGGAATCAATGTTTGGATTATGGAAGAACACCTCACTTTCCTTTGGATCACTCATAGTATGAAGGAAGAAAAAAGAACTAACGGTTACACATGGAGGAGGTGAGGAGAAAAATGGAGTACAAAACATGAAAAAGTAAAGGATTGGATATGAACTTACATAGACGTATGACTTATGAGCCATGTTAACTGGCCCATTGAGATTGTTCACTTTAAGATTAAAGGCTCCTTTCACTTTCATTGGGTCAGCTCAGTTGTCGAAGGAGGAAATCTGAACGAAACTGTAATAGATGAAACAAAAGAGGTTAATGTGTTAAAATGTTGAAGACTAGGAAAACAAATAAAGAGCAACCAAAAGTAAAAAATAATAATAAAAAAAAGAAAAATGATAAGACCAAAGTTGGTCATATTCGTAATTCAAATCGACGATGGCAAATGTAAATATATGGAGAATTTCTGCAAGACAATTGATAGAATTAAGATTGATAAGCAGCCCATGTTGCACAACAGCTTAAAGTTACTGAAACAAACACACACACAGCTATTTCATCTTCAACCACATCCGTTTCCTTCATAGCCATGTATTAACATATTGTAGGGTCGAAACCTATATGGAGAACTCTCTCCTTGCATTTACATGCAATTTGTCGAGAATTCTCCAAGTAACTGCATCTGGAGCCAGACCATTCTTCTTCATTTCTCCAACAATTTGATAGGCTTCTTTCTTTAACCCTAACTGGCAAGCCTTGTCAATCACGATGTTATAGCTTACAAGATTCGGACATTCCCCAGAATCAACTAGTTCATATAAGAAATGGCATGCCTCATTCAAACTGCCAAAGTGGCAAAGTCCTTTCAAAATAGCAGCGTAGACAAAACTATCATGTTTTCCTGAAGGCCAAATAACATCCTCCCAAAGCCTCTTGACTTCCTCCATTTTACCCGACTCGCATAATCCTTCAACAACAACCGTGAACGTGGTGCTGTCAGCAGCCACTCCTTTTTTAACCATGTTGTTAAACATAACCATAGCCTCTTCTGCTTGTTTGTTTATAAACAAACATCGAATCACAGCGTTATAGGTGACTAAACCAGGTCTAAAACCTCTGCCAGGCATGACCTCATTAAATAATTTAAGTGCCCCACCTGTTCTTCCCACATTTAACAAACCACAGATGATGGTGGTAAAAGTTACAGCATCAGGCTCCCAGAATTTCCCATGAATCATGTCATTTAGAACCTTCAGGGCTTCCTCAACTCTGCCCATCTTGCAGAACCCATTGATTACTGTGTTTAAGGTAATTATATCAGGTCGACAATTACTCTGAAGCATGCAAACAAGAGTGTTTAGAAGATCAGTTGGATTATTCATCAAGCATAGAGCTCGTAAATATATATTGAACATCCTAGTTTTATCCACGGCTTCCTTCTTCAACATAACCTCTAAAACTTGCCTTGCTCTGTAAGGGTCAGATTCGCGGCAAAGTGCTTCTACTAGAACCTTGTAAGTAAACTCAGAAGGTAAGTAGCCATATTCAAGTCCTTCCCCCAACAACTGATAAGCCCTCATACAACCTCCTTCCTTGCAAAGTCCATGGATTATCGAATTATATGACATTAAACTTGGCATGAGCCCCTTCTTTCTCATGATATAAATGATTCGAGAAGCCCCGTGGTTCCTCCCAGCTCTGCAAAGTGAATCAACCATATGCCCGTAAGCAAATTGTTCATTCAGGCTACTTCCTTGAGGCATTTGCTCTGCAATACTAAACACTTCATTGTAAAACCCTTCTCTAAGGAGAGAATCAATAAGATTGGAAAAAGCTGCAGCTTTGACGGAGCAGTCCATTTCATTGCTCATGCTCTCCCAAAGCTTGTCCATTAACTCCTTACTACCATACTGCGCATCCCTTCTCGTCAAAACCCCACCAATTAGCACGCTATAAGTCAGAGGATTAGGTGCCACTCCACTCTCAGCCATTTCGTCGAACACCTTGCGGGCGTCACCAATATTACCAATTCTGCAGTAGCCACCGATTAAAGTGGTGTAAGTCACGACATTAGGTGAATGCCCCCGGCTCTTCATATCGAACACCAACCTATGCGCAACAGCGACGCACATCTTCCTACAAAATTGATCCAGCAAACGATTATAGTTACTCAAAGAAGGCACGAACTGAGGCTTTATGTTGAACAAGCAACGTAAAACACGCAAAGTACTATCTGGGTCTCTAGAATCAAGCAACCGAGCAATGAGAACATTACAGGTCCGCTCATCAGGGACGAAGCTGGAAGCGATAGCGAGGAGAAAGCGGCGACGGGCTTCTGAGAAGCGGTTGGCGTGGCAAAGGGCGTGGATTATGCTGGCGAGATTCAGAGGATCCGGCTGGTAACCACGGAGGCAGAGGCGGTCGAGGAGGACAAGAGCTGCGTCGACATCCCGTTGGACGGCGCAGAGGTTGTGGATCTTCCTGGTCCAATAGAGCCTTGCGGTGACGGGGTGTTGTTCATCCGCTGGAGATGGTTGTCCGTGGGAAGAGGGAGCCGATGTTGAGGAAAAGAAAGGTGGAGGAAGAATCAAGCTGTTGATCAGAGGGAAACGGATTTTCAATAGGAGGTAGCGATTTGCGGGAAACATCATACAGAATTGTCGGCATTCTCGTGTTCGCGTCCCGTCGGCGGGACGATGAATGATACTCGGGTCCGGTTATCTACCACCTAGGTGGTAAACCACCTACCTAATCTACTCTTACTCAACCAATTAAACTAATTAATACAGTAAATTAAAAGACAAAAATACCCTTATTAATAAAATACTTTTTAAACTAGCTAACCACCACCACCTCCACCACCACTTCGCTGCAGTCGTCTCCGGCACCACCGTCGTCGCCGGAACCACCACCGCCACTTTCGGAACGCCGACGTCGGAACTGCAGCCTCCGACACCACCGTCGCCGCCGTCGCTACCGGAACCACCACTGCTGTCTTCGGAACCGCCACCACCGCCACCACTTCCGGCACCACCTCCGCTACTGTCAGCACCAACGACACCACCACCATTGCCTATTACAAAAAATTGTACTGTTTAATTAGTTAATTTATACATTCCTATAACGTATATTATAAAATGATATAATGTCTGAAATAATAGTGAAAACTGTCTAGCTAACCAAATATGATAGTATATGTTACAATCGACTATAATGTCTATTAGAAAGTGTTATAATGTACGTATTAATATTGAAATCATTAGGCTAACCGAATATTATGAGTACGTGTTACAATAATGTGGTGTCTATTAGAAAGTATTATAATGTCTAAATATATATTGAAAACTATCTGAATGATTTTAAAAGCTGTCCATTTAATTATCTAAAAAATTTTATTGATTAATTTTGCACATTTCAATAAATAATGAAACTGACTACTTAATTATCTATAGTGTCTAAATGAATATAATAAACCGTCCAAAGAAGAGTGGAATAATGTTTGCACACCTTGCAGATTTGGTACTAGCACCTCCTGCCTTCAAACGCCTTCATCTTCCCAAATCACGAGCCATCCTTCTTCAGAACAGATCGCGAACAGATCGCGAAGATCGCCGGAAAAATGACACGACATCGCGATCTTGGAGATTGTCGGAGATCACGAAACACATCTGAACATCATAGGCGGAGATCACGGTGGCCGGCCGATGAAGATCTTCTCTCTACCGGAAAACGACATCGCGATCTTGTCATCGGAGATTGCAAACAACTCTAAAAATCATAGACAGAGATCACGGTAGCCGATGAAGATCTTCTGTCCGCCGGAAAACATCATGATCTCGTCATCGGAGATCGCGATCTAGTCACCGGAGACCGTGATCTCGTCCAGATCTGGAAGTGATGCGATGATGTTGAGGCGAATCTTCCTCCATGCTCTTTCTTGAGAATGATTGTGGCTTAAAGGTTGGGTGAAGGTGAAGGTGGAAACGGAAAGAGGAATGAGAGGACAGAGAGGCGGAGAGGAGCTTCCTAGAAGTTTCATGGAGGAGTAGGTTTTGAACACATTAGTACGTCTCAATTATTGATATTTACCAAGTTGTATAAGGGACAATTTTGTATTTACACAAGTAGGTGTTAAAACACTTATGTGGTAAATAACCCCACCATGATACTCCCTCTTTAACCAAAAGATTTGATTCAAAAGATTTGATTGGACGCGTGAAAAATTAAGTGAATATAAGATTTTTACAAAATTCTCTATCCTCCTGTGACTTCATTAAGAGTGCACAAGAACTTCATTAAGAGTGATATATATATATGGATCCAGTTCGTTTGACAATACGGCCATACGAACCATACGAGCTGGATCCATATATATTAAAGAGTAAGAAACACACGTAAAATACATAAAAAGATCAATTAATTACATAATATGTCATTGACTTTGAATCTACTGGACCAACATGATTAGGGATTGCTCTGTACTTGACGACGAGATTCAACAGATTGCGGAGAAAAGAGGATCAAGCCACCCATTTTGTTGGGTGAAGGAAGATGGGAGGATAGGCGTTGGTCTCGCGTTTGATACGAAGACGGGGCAAATGATAATGGTGGCCTTACTCCTCATGGCTGCTTCTTTCTACCTGGGTTCTTTTTCCCCGATAAGCCTCTAGGTTTTGTCTCTCACCCCTCCTCCAATTCATCTCCTGCTGTAGAAAAAAATGATGCAAGTGATGTACTTTAGGGGAAAAAGATGGCGCACTTTAGAAAAAAATGATACACTTTGTACAAAAAAATGATGCACTGTATAAAAAAAATGATCCCAAGTGATGCACTTTAAAATAAATAATGCGACTTAGAAAAAATGATACACCTTAGAAAAAAATGATGCACTATATAAAAATAATGATACCAGCTGTAATTACACAATTGATGAAGATAAATGAAAAAAATAACATGTTGACGCTTAAACGGACTCCAAAAAATCATTAAAACAGGAGTATTACATATGGGTATCTTTTTGTTCGTCTTCTTTTTCTCTTTCCATTTGATTAATTGTTTGTAATTTTTTTTATGAAATAAAAAGCTATACATATTTGTATAGAAAGTAGAAAATGAAAATGGTAAAAAGGTAAATAAGATAAAAACTAGTGCACATCCTAAGCGCCATTCTAAAATGGCGCATCCTAACCTCAACAAAAAATGAAATAGAAAAAGATATAGATAAAGTAGAGATAATTTAATAACTTTGATGGTAAGAAGTTTTCTCTTGAGAAAAGTGTTTAATTATTATGGACAATCTAAAAAGGAAATATATTCAATTTTTCATTATAGAGCAATTTTCGTCACTTAAAACTTGCTACAACTCTCTTTATAGATTGTTTAAAAAAACTCACTATACTTCCTTTTTTGGAATTTTTTTCTTGCATCAATTTACTTTATTACTCTTACTCCCTCTTCTCACTAAAAAACTTACTTTATCTTATGGTTTAGGATAGGGTGCGCATCCCTTAAGGTGCACTATCATGTGCCCTCCGACAACGTTCACTCCTCCTCTGACAGCTTCCATGTTCATCGGAGTTGTGGTCTTTCGTGTTCATCGACAGCCTCCGACATCTAAGGTTGCCAAGCTCGCTTCAACCAGTGTCCTTCACCAGCAGTAGCCGAAAAACCACCCAGGATTCCACCAGCAGCTACCATCCTTCATCAGCAATAGCCGTTCCTCAGGTAGTCTGACGACTCGAAGCACTGAAAATTTGTGATTCCACCCCGCTCTTCATCGATTCCCCGGTAAGCTTAGGTAGGGTATTGCAAAAGAGGAGAGGTTCGACGTGGCAACGAAGCCCCCTAGATAGGGAGATGGACTTTAGTCACTCGCCCAGTGGGAATAGATCATATTTATTATAAAAGTGCATCATATTATCTCAGATGAGCATCATAATTGTCGTCTGTGTCACGTCATTTTTGTGTAGTAACACATCATACTATGTCGATAGGGCATCATTGAGGCATCAGAGCGCATCATAATTGGATTGAATAGCTTTGAACATTTTCATTTTTTTTAGTTCTATGTTACAACAGTTTTGTATAGTGGCACATCATAATTTGTGGAAATGCATCATAATTCATCGAGAGTTCATCATTAAGTTATCCAGCCGCATCATTTTACTCGTGAAGATAATGTTGTGGGACCAAAATTCCCATCACCGGAGGAAGGGAGAAGAAGAGGATTTGAGATTTCGAAAAGGAACTCGACGGCTCCGACGATGGATATGAGATTCTTGAAAAGAATAAGAAGATTAAATAAAGTAGAGAAGAGGAGGCTAAGGAAAATTTTTGGTAGCCTCATTCCAATATGAAGGAGCATCATTATGCGGCGGCCAAGCATCATAATACTATCATAGCACATCATAAACGCTTGTGCTTCTAATGCACCTAGGCCGGTCAGATTTGGTGCAGTTCCGGTATCGTCACGAAGAAAGGAAGACGATCGCTTGGATTTCCTGTCAAATCCAACCTCCTCACAAAGAAAGGAAGTGGATCCAATCTTATGCGCCGAATTCTGGATTATCCAACTTTAGACACTCGAGATATCTGACATATCCTGTGCCCCTTCCTCCTTCCTTATATTGATAATCTTTAAGGTGTGTTGTAGTGTGCATGACATACTGTGTAGCAACTCTTATCTTATACACATATTTTACTTGTTTACCTTTAAATCAACACACAT
Source organism: Stellera chamaejasme (assembly GCA_024586325.1). NCBI lineage: Eukaryota > Viridiplantae > Streptophyta > Magnoliopsida > Malvales > Thymelaeaceae > Stellera > Stellera chamaejasme. The sequence goes on along the minus strand of CM044982.1, from coordinate 182,574 downwards.
TTTTAACCCACGTACCGATCAAATTGTCGCATGTTTACAGTGACGAAGTGTAACACCCCATTTTCGTAACCCAAAATTCGTAGAAAATTTGAAACTTTTTAGACTTTGAAATCCTTTTGTGAATAAAGCCAGGAATAAATTCTTGAAGGTAAATAAAACTTTTTGTAAGTATCAGAGTAATAAATGAAAACGTTACTACCAAACAATAAAATAAGTTGACATACTTAAGTTTGAAATAGCACAACATAAATAAATTATGTCCACCAAAATAAAGATTCAACGAAGCCATGTCAAGCGACAACAGCGCGTCATCATCCAGAGCCTGCTCCTCCTCTTACTACTCATATCCCGACTTTAGTTCGGTAAACTCGGGATAGTACTCAATAGCAGGATGTTCACCTGAAATTGTAAAGGGTGAGCGTCCATACGCTCAGTAAGGAGTGTATCAGGACCTCCATTAGAGTTCTGATACGTCCTCAAATAAACAAGTATACAAACAATGGAAACTAAATATGATTCATTAATAAATAGTAATCCAAACATCCGAGTAAGATGAAACATTAATCATGAAGTATGTTTAGTAGATGCATGTAACATGTCTGATACAATAAACCATTATTTCTTATTATTACCAAATAAATGTCGTTGAACGAACCTACACTAGGTGTGTACAACACCCACTGTGGAAATGTTCCATAAGCACAGCCACTGGGATACTTACAGTCATCCCAGAAGATACCCATCTGGGGAAGAGCTTCTCATGATAGCACATTCACAAGTCTGGTCTGCTCGCTAGCAAGTGAAGCCAGAGAACTACCTAACGGGTTTGCGCGCCCAAAATCTACATGGATCGGGTCTGCTCGCCCGCCATGACATGTTCTGGTCATCTGTCCCGAACCTCTCCACTCCTCACACCAACGACAGTCAGGTCATGAAGTGTGGTTTGCCCGACACACCCTCATACCCCATTCATTACGCTTAAGCTAAGTCATGAAGTGTAGTCTGCTTGCTACTCCCTCGTATCTAACTCGCTAACCACTTGAAGTCATGCATGTTTGGTCTGCCCGCCATGCCACACATACTCCGATGGATAACGGCGTTACGCTAGGTTAGGTCATGCTTGTTTGGTCTACTCGCCATGCAAGCATACCTAACCGGTTAGCCATCTAAAATCATGTATGATTGGTCTGCTCGCCATACCAAGCATACCCCAAGGGGAAGTCATGCATGTTATGGTTTGCACACCATCCACGCATAACCCAATGGATAACCGCGTCTTAGACTAACTCGCTATGTTATCAGGTATTGCTTGGTTGGCCTGTTCGCCACACAAGCATGCCTGACTCGTTAACCAATTGAAGCCATTCATGTCCCATACCACACATAACTCTATTAGTTAACAACATCCCAAGGTAATCAGATGCAATTCTTAATTATGCTCATGCAAGTGTCAACCAACATCCAATGCGTCAACCGTTCGTGATACATGTCTAAACTTCTATTAGTTCTTTAATGCAATGCCATGACCTAGACATTTTACTTTTAAAATTTATATCTTGTTACTTGAATGATGTCATGACAATTAATTATTTATTAATTGTAATTAGCTTACGTCATCTCTCAATCTCGTGAGTTGTTAAATAAAACTCATTTGTCTGTTGATTTCGCGCCTAAGTATTTACTATATACGGCTTTATACACATTTCATGATTTTATGCATAAAACCTCTAAACATGTCACTATCAATTTTTGAGCCTAAGCATGACACTAGCTGTTGTGACCCCGCCATTCCAGTTTCTTAAAGCAGAGAGAGAAACTCAATGAACGACAGTTCACAACCTTCAAGATCTTTCTTAAAAAATAATTAAAGACTTGCGTACAAGTCTGCTTACAAGTTCCTTAAGTGTGTACAAAAATTTAAAGGGAAGAAATAAAAAAGTACAAAGAAGAGTTTCCTAAACATCTAAGTCCTTCACCCAGAGGTTGCTTGCAGTCCAAGCTTCATATTGCTAATGGTGGAGGTTCTGGAATAAGTACCTACAAACTATAAAAGTTATTTGTGCCTCGGGCCCCAAAGGTGTTGCCTACGTACCCTTTCAGTATCAGTGATACTACTTAGAGATGGATCAGAAGAATCACGTAGTTCTTCTGTCAAGCCTAAATAGAGATTCTATTATTGATGCAGTTCTATGTAACTTGTATTCTCTGATTCACACTTAAATAGCAGCATTAAAAGAAACAGATGATTAAAAGTTTGATCCTAGCTTCCTATGGGTTTCTAAGTGATATTTTCGTAATTCATTTTTGTTGCCTTAACACACAATTATGGTGGAAGAGACATGTTAGGACTGATCATAAGCATAAGGATCAAACAAAGATGAAATGCATCCAGCAATCTAGGACAAGAGGTGGTAATTTGAACAACCAAAGTACTCCTATCTTGTAGCAGTTTTTTGTTATTAGTTGGGTAATAAGCTAATAAAGGCGGCTAAGGAAACCTAGAGGAAAGGAAACAGGACAGTATCACAAAGTTGACTTCAAGCAAAAGGGCAGTCGAGATAAGGTGATGAGGAAGCAACCATAAATCTTAACTTACTAACCAAGAAAGTTATTAACACAACATCAGATCAAGAAACAACTCAGGACCGCTAAAACAATACTAACCAAGAAGCAAGATTAAGTAATAGACAAAAGTATAAGAGATGAAACCTCATGAGCCGAAACTATTAACTAATAACTAGAAACTAAAAAGATTTATTAAACAAGTAACCCACCAAGTACATATATTAATCAAGGTTTTAATCAAACAGAATATTTCTAAAGAGGCAAAATAGACAACTGAAGGTTAATGTGTAAGGAAAATCAAGAAGACCTTTAGGGAAGAATAAACTGAGAACCTTACTAATCTAACACATGCACATACGACTCCCACTTACCAAGCAAAGAGATTCAAGGTTAGAATAAAATATAAGCTGGTTATACCTATATACTCAACAATCAATCGGCCAAAAAGTTGAATCTACTTGGTAGTTTACTGATTAATAACTAGATATGAACCTAAGCAAGTAAAGCAAAATATAGACAAACTAATTCAATTCCATAGTTACAGCCATAGGCACTAACAAGAGTGACATATCAGCTTACTAAATATTAAACCGAACATGCTAAATTAATTATGTTCGGACTTAAATGATCATTAGAACTTTTGCACAGTTCATGAGTCTTCGACCAAACTCCAATACTTACATCACAAGAACAGCAATAAATAAACTAATTCAATTGACTTATAAAAACAGAGAATTATAGAATCAAGAAAATTCACTCAAGTACTTACCACCATGGCTTAAAGCCACCACAAGGCCGACAGTCATCAGCAGCAAGTCCCGGTGGTCTTGTCCTTCGTCGCAAATTGAAGTCGAGTAAAGATCCAGCAGTGGCATCCTTCTCTGTTGCGACGCCAATCCCCTTTGCGACCTGTGTTAAACCTCCAAGACAGCCGCGTCTCTTCCACCGTAACACACAGACCCAACCGCAGGTTCAGCTCGTCAGCACTCCATCTTCTTCCTCCGTCGCAAATCGTCATCACCTTCGCCTCATCTCCAAAAATTGAATCGATTCTGCCTCCCCTTCTCTCTCTCGCTCTCCATCAAAGAAACGAGAGCAGCGGCCATGGACGAGGAAGAGAGCTCTCCCTCTCGATTCTGATTTTCATTTTTATCAAAAAACAAACCCCTAAACTTGAAGCTATCTCCTATCCTCTTTTACCCGTGTCTTCTAGATCAGTAGTAGTATAGTGTCTAGGTTTTAGGTTAAAAATACAACTAGGTCACTAGATTTATTTTAAGTCTTACAAACTTACCCCACCTTTACTTATAAATTCAATTTAGTCCATCTCTAACTTATTTCAATTTTAATCTTTCCAATTTTTTCAAAGTTTCCTAATTCTTTCAATTAAATCCAAATCCTTTCTAAAATATTCAAATTTAATCCTTTATCTTTTAATTCCTTTAGTTGTGGCACAAAGTTTCTAGTGTTGAAAATCCGGGTCACAACACTAGCGTCCCTTGGACCTACACATGATACTAAGTTCATTTTGATTCTCCGGTCCTAACATGCTACTAGCGGAGTTCAACTATCGATCCTAGCATGATATTAATGGGTTTTCTTTAAGGTAACGGTCCTAGCATGATACTAGCGTTTGCATACATCAATCACCGTACAATGATCAAGCATCAATCATAATCAAAGTTGCAACCAGTAGTTCATAGCTTAAAAATTAACTGAAGGCATCGAGAAATTAATATATTACAGTACTCGGGTTACCCGGTCGTCATTTTGTGTATTTAGCCAAATGTTTAACTCAGAGTTCATTATTTGATATATTATTTACGAATACGGAAGAGAACTATAACGAAACACCCGTACACTACCCCCTTAATTACTTGGATGTAGCTGGGAATAAGTATCGGTTATGGATCAGAATGGCCGGGCACGTCGGTTGGAGTTGGAGATTGAAGTTGAGAACCTAACGATAATAAGAATTTAACGGGAAATTTTATGAGATTCCGCAAGAAAATGCTTACCGGTGCCAGGCGGTAAGATTAATGGAAGTGCAACAGAGTCATTTACGATTTTCTAATGGTCTAGGTAAGGTTTGAGCCAAAAAGTTGAGTCCGATAATTTTTGGAGAGCTAACAAGCACAAATACAAATTTTTATGAATATACAACTTTTAAAAAAGGGAAAATAATTATTTAATATTTTAAACAATTCAAAAGTTAGAAGTAAAAATTATAGAATTTATAAAACACTGAAACATGATTTATATAAAAAATATATAGTATTTTATCAACTTTACTAGTTTTTTAAAGAATAAACAAAACAAAACTCAAAGTTAGAAAAAAAAACTTATAGCTAATAAAAATAAGATTTACAATTTAAGTTTGTAAAATAGAAAGGATAGTATTTTCCTAACTCTAGTAACTTCTATTAAAATATAAACAACCAAAAGTTTAAAGTTGGAAAATTATAACTTTTATAATTATAAAAATAAAAATAAAATGAAAGTTTGTATATGAAATTAATGAGGAGATATAAATTTTAGATTTTATTAGAGTGGTCTTACAAAATAAAAATAAGTATTTTAAAAGAAAAGAAAACAATTAAAAGACTAAACGCAATGGCCTAAATGTAAGTTTTAAAACTTAAGAAGTGGCCTAAATAATCTAAACTAACTATAGGGGTCTAAGTAACACAAGTGTAAGAGCAAAGGGAAAAGGACCAACACTGTTATTTTACCCAAAAAAATTAAAAGAACAGGATGTTCTTCTTCTTCAACGCGAGCTTGCACAAGGCGGCGGAGGATACGACCGGCGGCGGCGGCGGCGATGGACCAACTGCATTTTTTGGTGGCGGTTCTTGTTCCAGCTGGAGCTAATGGAGGTGTTTTTGCGGCCAACGAAGCTCCGGTTGGAGAGGAAAAGCTTTCCGTGTCGGCAAACAGTTCCGGGATTCGTTCTCTCCGTTTTGTAACCTCCGGCGACGTGGATGATGTTATTCATCACACATAGAGTGGTTAAGGAAGTAATACATGCTATAAGGGTGGTTGCTCCTTAACCCCACAAGACGCATTTTATCTGTGGATTCAGGTAGAAACAAATCTATGCGGGCCTGAGGCCCAAAGCGGATAATGTTTTGGCACTGTACAAATGGTATCAGAGCCAGGTTGTACAATATCTATGTGTCAGCGAGGACGCTGGACTCCCTTGAGGGTGGATGATATTGTTCATCACACATGGATGGCTAAGGGAGTAATGTATGCTTTATAAGGTTGGTTGATTCTTAACCCCACAAGACGCGTTTTATCTATGAATTCAAGGAAATTGAAATTAAAGTCATAATAAGGCAAATTCACTTGAGCAGAATGACGAGCTTCGGGGGCTCGGGAAAAAAGGAAAAATGAACATATCAGGAATATGAAGTGTTTACAAGACCTTGGGGAACCCCTGGGACTTCGTCCCTCTCCCCCTCGTCCGTCTCCGAGCCGTAGTCATAGGCATGGTTTATAAAACCGAACCGGACACAGAACCGTTCAAGTTACCGGTTCACGGTCTGACCGGTTTGACCGATTGAGCCACCGGTTCAACCGGTATTAGTTAAATACGCGGGATATCTAACATTTATCATTCATCTTAAAGTAAATAAGTAATTTATAATAAACTCAAGAACATATATCCATCAAAACTCAAAATAGTTAGCACATATATGCTTTAAAATTACAATGAGCATTAAAAATGTAAAATTTTAAATTTTAAATTTTTTTTTAAACATTTTTTCTTGAAAACCGGCGGTTTTCGGTTCAACCGGTTCCGCCGGTTTCCACCGGTTCTCACCGGTTTCTAAGAAGAGGCCCCAAAACCGAAAACCGGACCAGACAGGCCACCGGTTCGCGGTCAAACCGGTCCGGCCGGTCCGGTTTTCTCAACCATGGTCGTAGGTGGCATTGTAAAGCGGCGAGTCCTTGGGAACACGGTGGATGGCACGACACGTCACAGCTTTGTCCTTGTTCGGGAGAGCTTGAAGAGGAGTCAGGTCTAACCCGGGATAAACGTCCCCAAGTACTTCTATGACATCGGATATAGCGAGCCGGTACTTCGCCGCCGTGTCCTTGGCTCTCATTTCCCTGAATTGATTACTCTCCAAGAAAGCAGCTTTGGCCTCGTCGATTTGACCGAGGATGCCTCGCTTAAGCTCCATCAAGGAAGCCTCGGCCGCCTCCCTGAGTTCATTCTCTTTCGCAAGGGCCGTGGACAGGCCGAGGGTTTTTGAGTCACCCTCCTCTTTAAGTTCCCTAAGTTTGCACAAGGCTTCATCCCTCTCTCTCATTAGAGCCTCGGCCTCCTTGTTAGCCCATTCAGCTTTGGCACGGCTTTCGCGCTGAGCTTCGCTGTCACGTCCCAGTTCCTCGGCACATAACGAGACCTGTACATAATCATAATAGAACATTAACATTGGCTAAAGATGAGTCACGAAAGGAGACTACAAACAAGTATGAAAAGCCTTATAAGAAAGGCTACCCAATATAGGCTCTTTTGCAGAGTGTGGTTTAGCTCGAAACGCCTAGGTTCACAGGCTCGTAGCGCCTCGACATCTCTGGTTGATGTCATCGATTCCCAATGAAGGCAAAGCGCATCGGGGCTGGAGAGAGTAGAACCTGAGCTGCTAAAGCCTTGCTCGAGTAGGTTTTCAGCCACGGTGAGGGACAAGTCGCGAGCCTTGAGACTGACCGGCCGAGTCGCGGGCAGTGAAGGTAGATAAGCCACTGCGCCGCTCGCCCCACCACGAGAAGTTCCGGCCAGGTTCATGGCCTTGGAAGATTAAGGACCTTGACTCCCTGGCCCTGCTCTCTTCTTCGTAGTTGACGGCCTCTTCGCAAGGCAACCTTCACTGTCGGTTTCGCTGTCGCCATCACCTGGGCCGTGGGTGTTCGAAACGGGGCCAGGGCCATAGAACTCCCTAAGCCTGCTTGGGCTTTTCCCGCCAGTGGTATGGTGAGAAGAGGTAGCGGCTTTGGTTGCTTTGGCCTTGCCGCCCCGTCCCCTTTTCGAACGAGGGAGGATGGGGTTCGCCATGGTAGCCTCCACCGCGGCCTGTTCGAAAGCGTCCATGTCAGAACCTGAGGAACCAGAAATAGACACAACATCAAAAGCGTCAGTTAGGGTGACAGGATGAGGCACGGCTAGGGGAGAAGCCGAAGAAAAAAGTAGAGGGGGGACACCTGTCCTCCGGCCCATACTGCTGCCCATACCACTGTCCATACCTCATCCCAACACTATAAATACCTCATTCAACGCCCCACCCAGGGGACCGCCTTTTTTCGAACTTTATCTTACAACCTTACTTCTACTCAATTGATCCTCGGCCAATATCACGTGTGAATTCTAACTTGGGCGTCAGAGAATTGTACAAGTTGCTTGCACGGCCTCGGAAGTTGCTCATCTCGGGAACGGCTCAACAGCGGACGTAGTAGCTCGGAAGAACCCGGTCTCGTTGCAGCATGGCAGGATTCTTCCCTTTTGGGATGCCAACCTTCTCAGACACGCTCTCAGATACTTCTTCTCTGCTCCGACATTATATTCATTAATGTTAATTGCAAGTTTTAACAGAGCACCTTCTCCTTTACCAAAGCAATAATAATAATAATAATAATAATAATAATAATAATAATAATAATAATGTGTTGCGCGTGGGAGAGAGCCATAGAGGTAAACAATATGAAAATTCATAATTTATTTTTTGAAAAGAAAAAAAATGACACAAAAAAGGCTGCAAATTTAAATTCTAAAAAGTTTTGAAAAAATAACATCTTTGAGAACTCAATCAGAAAACTTTAGGAGATGTTGTACGTAAAAAAAAAAATTGAACTGATAAAAAAATGTGATGAACTTACAGAGTATAAATATTGGATTGCATTATACTCCACCTATCCCTTATTAGTTCTACATTTTGTGTGAACATAGAGATTAAAGTTTAATTCTTGTCTTATTGGGATCCTATTTTAATTTTTTGTCCTCTTAAAGTCTTATTTTAAGTTTTTTGATGTATTCGTGGTCCTTTTGGACAATTTTGCCCCTTAAAACCAAAAAGATAATTTATAGGATATCCTTGAGGTTTAGAAAAACTTTCAATATACCCTTCAATTTTCATAAACATACAAAAATCTAACAATTTGTCAAAACAGTTTGAAAATTTATCTAACTTCTCCCAAACAAATTCAAATCTAACAATTTTGTCCTATACTTTTTCCCACCACCACCGCCGCCGGACATTCGTCGGCCGACCACCGCCGGACCGACACCGGTGCCGTCAACAACCCAGGGCTCGAGATTGGCGGCCCTCTACTCGAGATCGATCGCCCTGGGCTCGCAATCGGCTGCCCGAGCTCGCGATCAGCTCCCCAGGGCTCGCGATCGACAGCCCCTAGCTCGCGATTAGCAGCCCCCGTCTCGCGATCGATGGCCCTGGGCTCACGATTCGTGGCCCTAGGGCCATGATCTGTAGCCAAGGGACCGCGATCCGCCGGCGGTGGTTGTGGAGGAGAAGAGGGGAAAAAGTATAGGGTAGAATTGTTAGATTTGAAATTGTTTGGGGAAAGTTAGATAATTTTCAAATTGTTTTGAGAAATTGTTAATTTTTTTTATACACTTATGAAAATTGATGGGTAAATTGAAAGTTTTTCTAAACCTCAAAGATACCCTATAATTTATTTTTTTTGTTCTAAGGGGCAAAAATGTTCAAAAAGGACCATGGATGCATCAAAAAACTTAAAATAGGACTTTAAGAGGACAAAAAGTTAAAATAGAATCTCAATAGGACGTAATTAAGAAATTAATAAACTATCCATACTTTATTTATACTTTTCTACATCGTTTTTTGTGCATTTTCAACTAAGGGACAATTAAGTAAACGTATACAAAAATCTTACATTCACTTTATTTTCCATGTCTAATCAGATCCTTCAATCTTTTGGGGATAAAAAGAGTAATTTTTTAGGGTAAATTACAAATACACATGCGATTTTGTGAAATCTCTTTTGCTCCCTCTATTTTAAAAAAACCTCCAATTATATCCTTGAGGTTTAATGAAACTTTCAATTACCCCTTTAGCCGTTTATAGTTTTAATTAATTATTAAAGATTTTAAGTGGAATTACACTAACTACACTCCAAACCAATCAACTAACAATCTGAGTAGTCGTGGAGCGTGAACGGAGAAACTATAGACACGCCTAGGTTCAGGTTTAGCTGGTTTCATGTCCAGTCGGATCATTTGGATGCTTCGAGTTGAGCCGATTTTGAGTCCAATTTTTTAAAAATAAAAAAGAGGCCAAGACACTGAAATAACCGTACTATGCATCCTGAGACCATTGTGCATAGCACCAACTAAGCTCATGGACCATGGTAAATACATCATTAAAACAACACCGAAATTCACATCTCATAATCCACATCAAAGTTGATCTATTCCAGTTGCTTAGTAGAAATCATATCAAATTACCAAACAACCTAAATTGGCCCAACGGCTGATAAGCAGAGAGACGAGATCACTTCTTGGCAAGGAACAGGCCCCACCTCTGCTCACCGCAGGAACTCCTTATCAACTTTGCCTTCCATCCACCAACTATGTCATTGTAGTCTTCCTGGGAAAAATATATAGACACATCAGGATTCGGGGGAAGAAACGTGACTAATACACACACACAGGTTCGGAACAGTGGCAAAAGGGCAAACCTCAGAGAAGTCGTTAATGAATTCATCCTTATTCTTCTCAACCTTTTTCAGTTCCTCCTGTAAAACTCTTATGAACTGAAGCATGGAAAAGCATATTCAGAACACTCCAGCATCAATTCATAGTACGGAATTGTTTGCAACTTTAGCTCAGTTATGTACCTGATCAGTTCGATCCTCCTCAATCACTTTGCCAAAACCAGCATCCCGGAGCATCTGAACAAGAGAGGCGCCAGTAAATAACTTGTAACGCAAGTTCAATGAAATACAGGATGCAGCACCAACCCGTGGTTGATGATGATTATGAGTGAATTTTTTAACTATTTACTAGATAAATATACCTGTCCATACGCTTTAACATCATGGAGATTGTATCCCCTCTGCTTAATATAGGATGCAAATTCTGGAGAAGGAGTTCCAGCATTTTTGCAGTAATCACTTATTAGAAGTACACCACCAGGTTTTAGCCACTTGCAGAAACACCTAAACAATGCAGGCTTGTCCTAAAAATAGTCTTTGCATTAGTATACAATGAAAAGAGCAGGGAAGACAAAAAACAGCAAGCAGGTATTTAAAATGAATTTCATTGGACAAGAAAGCTGCAAGAAACTTAACTACTTGGCCATTTTATTTTTTTAATGCTTGTAACAGAGACATTTAATGATGATGATGCTAGATTCAGCTTCAATTCCATGAAAGTGACTCAAAAAAGGTGGAAAAAGCAAAATGAGAAAAAACACCATATGGACATGCTAGTGATTCTGCTATATATTTTAGGTTGGAGTAGGTTTAATATCTGATGTAAATAAAAACCGATTATACAAATTCAAACAGACAATCATGTTCGGTGAAGTACATGTTGACTTTTCAGTATCAAATTTATGATTGGAAATGACTAAAACAACTATCTCAACTCATCACTCTGGTGATTTTTTTCCATCAGGATAAACCTACGACAATGACAGTTTTAAAATTTCACCTTATTATTCCCTAATAAAAAGGTTGCAGCGGAAAGGATATTTGGTGTAAGACTTTGCTAATATGCTTTCTTTTTTTTTGCATGAATTCATACCGTAAACTAATTTTGGACAATTAAATTACATTATAAACTTCATGCCAACCAACCCCAATATAGTTGGGAATAAAAAGCAGTATGATGATGATACAAATTCAAAGAAAGATGGAAATCTTACTTGAATGTGCAGAATGGTATCACGGCTGTATATGACATCAAAGGAGCTCTCAGGATAACTTTTCTTTGTGCAATCAGCAACTTCAAACTCAACAGAGAATTTGAGTCCAATGGCACGCTCAAGGGCAAACGAGATCATGTTTATTGATAGATCAATGCCCACAACATGGACATCAAAATTCTCTGCCATGTAGAAGTCACCTCCGCCAATGCCACAGCCAACATCCAGAACCTTGTGCCCAGGCTTTAGATTCAGCTTTGACACAAATTCTTTTGTTGTTTCTGCAACAACAAGAGAGAACTTCTTTACAGTAGCAACATGAATATTTTCAGTATAAGGTATTAGGAGAATTGCAACTTGAACATATATACGTATAAAACAAGGGAACTAAACAGGCTGAAAACATTATTATTTGGTAGCTCGGAAGGGCTTACATCCTGGAATATAATCTATCATCAGCAAGTCAAGGGAAAACATGAAGAAAGAAGAGAAATTCAAATGCCTATTAATTTAAAGCTAAATTTATAAATTTATCCCTATTGATAACTCTTAAACAAAATTTGTAGACAACATTACATTTTGATAATTTATAATGTGATTACCAATTCCTCCAGTGCTCACATATCCTGGTCCAAACACACGCTCATAACGGAGAATGCTGCTAGGTTTATATTGAACATTATCCAAGAAGCGCTGAAATCCCTTGTCATTATCAGAACAAACTTTCTGCCAAATCCAGCAAATCTGAACATGCATCAAGTGCATCAGATCATCAGCCAATCAATTGACCCAAATACCAGATATAAATGATAAAAGCATAATTATCAAATGACCTGGTTCTGGTTCTTTTTGCTCCTCACATAAGCTCCAATACATTTGCATCCAACTAAAGAAAGTTCAAATGAATTTCCCAAGCCATCCTTGGCATGGCATTCTTTAAAGACCTGCAGATGGCAACACACCAGTATCACTCAATTTCTTTTATCATTGTCATCATCAGTTCTATCAGTAACCTAAACAAAGTTTAATACACTTGGACATATTAATATAAGTAGGTGAAGGGACCTTTGTATAAAATCTGGGCTCACGATAGTGGGTCGGGTTGCTTTTCCGTTTGGAGTCACCAGATTGATGAAAGCAAGACTCCCTGAAGAAAATATACCCACCAATTTTCAACCACCTAATCATTCTTTCTGCCAAGCTCTTAACCTGCATTCACCAGGATGGAATGTTGATTCCTTGGAAAAAGATGAATTGACAGATAATTACCCACCTAATCTGACATGCCAATATGATACTCCCCCCACCTTAAAATGAAAGTGGCACTATTAAAAAATTATAAATAAAAAGTAAAAGAAAAAATGGCACAATCACAAATTTAGTGTTCTCTTTAGGTTAATGCAGCTAGAAGAACGAACCAACATAGTGCAACTAGTAACAAATGGTAAACCCTATACTAGCCATAGGAAACTAGAACATTATTACATACCCCCAAATTTCCTTCTCAACCATCTACCAGTCTCCATTCCACAAGCAATTTACACAAGTCTCCATTCCACTAATAGGAAAAATTGGAAAAACAGCTACAATCTACCAGTATCCTTAAACCTACAAGCCAAAACCAATCCTACAGTTTTTTTAGGGCGGAAGAAATAATTAGCTTTTTTTATTAATGTTACAGCATTGATCATCGACAGACCCTGCATGACCATAGGCATAAAATATCGAATAGTAAATTGTTCTTGAGCCAATTTCACATACTATATGCTCCAGTAATTTAACCATCACAATTATTTCTTGAAACTGAGTTTTTCTTCTAAGCTTAAAGGCTTATCTGTCTGCCAACCCTGTTCTTAGTTAAATTTGAGAAATGACATTGAATAAATTATTCTTAAGCCAACTTCATATACTATAAACTCATAATTCAATCACCATGTTGGAAACTGAGAGTTTCTTCAAATCTTCAAAGCATAGCAGCGGTTCACATTTGTATGCTACTAAGCCCCGGTTATAGTTGTACGATGTCCAAGATTTAGCTAATGCAAGGAATATGAGACCGGTAATCAAACACCAAAGCAAAACAACTTCCACTAAAAGTTGGTTAACGATATTCCTATTAATTTTTGAAATTGTTCTAAATTGCACATAGTTTGGATTAAACATTTAGTTCCTAAGTTAATGTACCTCTTCATCAGATAGATACATAAGCAGCCAGTTGGAGAATATCATATCCAGTGGTTCATCTGGGAAAGTAAGATCAGATGATGTCACATCAGCGCATATAAATTTGACATTCTTCCGATGCCCATTGATACATTCATTCTGCAAATAGGAGGAGAAGAATTAAAAGAAAAAGAAGATATTAGCTTACAAATGTGTTGATTTGTCTGCTATAAGTTGGCTCTACAGTTTCATCCCTTGCACAGATGCATGAATGATTAAACATAGTACTCAATTTATCAAATCGGTCTTATTTCCGTGTACAATTTTAGGCACCTTCTTGATTGCATTCTCAATGAAGTCCACAGCAATAACAAGACCAGCCTTCTTAGCTAATTCACCAGTAAAACGACCAATACCAGCCCCAAGTTCCAGTACTGATTTGCCCTCATATGGTGGAAGAAGAGAAAGAACCTGTGCATATCAATCCAGTCAATAATGCAACTGGTTTTGAACATGTAAATAGAAAGTTCGAGAAAAGCATAGTCTTTGGTTCAAGGATTGTAGAAAAATGGTTTTTTTAAATCCTCATAATCCTTTGTTTAGTTCATGATCTACAATAATTCTCAACATTCTCAAATCCAAGGATTCCTCATCTTTACAAATTCCTTGGAATCACAATACCAACTATATCCTATGTATTGTTAGAATCAATAAAATTATTTTTTCAAAGTACAACAAAGCCCTCAACCTTTCATATGTTTAAAATTAGTTCCTAGACTTTTGAATAATTACAAAATGATCTCTATAAAATTATAGGTATTGTCTCTAAACTTCTATAAACTTTACAAATGGTCCCACTTTCACAAATGAAACAAACTATCCGACTTCATAAGGAAAAGACGAAAGTCTACAGCCAATAAGCAATCACCTAGATAACATCCACCTAGATGAGATATCAATGGAAAAGAAAATGGATAATATTCAGTGCCCAACCCACTGTTGGAAACTATGCAAACGTTAAAGCACAGCGAGAGAAATCATAATGAAAGTCGCAGCAAAAGTACTTTGAGCATGGCTACATATGAGAGATCTGCTAAGATTCGAATACAGGAGTTTAAGGTATTCAGATCTGCGCCTCGTTCCATTGAAATCAACCAGAAAATAGCAGATCATGAACCAGAAAACCAAACAAACTTCGTATCCAACTAACTTGGACCCGTTTAAGTGAAGGTAAATTAGGAGAAAAGAAGCGCAATTACTTCGGGTCGTTCTTCTTTGTCAAGATCAGAAGCTTTAGAGTCAAGCATCATCGCCTCCACAGTCAAGTCAGCAGAATGCTCGAGCCAGTAGCTCTTCTGAAGCTCGCGCTCTCTTCCTACCATTTGAGAACCAATAAACACATTTCAGTTAAGATGCACGTCCAACTTATCAGATATAAAGCAGCTCCAAAAGAACTAAAACGAGAGATCTCACCTAATGCAGCCATCGGAAACGCAGATAGAATTCAGAAGGGGCTAGAAAGAGGGTTCAAATGTGTGATGAAGTTTGGGAAGTGCAGATAAAATTCAGATCTAGATTCCTTGAATGGCGATGCGAGATCTGGAAAACGTCCTCGATCTGCGGTTGTTTGCTCTTCCTCGCTGCTGCATCACAATTTGCGGATCGTCGTCTTTCCCACTCGCCCGTATGGCGCTGCTCTGCTTCCCTTCTCGCTTCTGAAGGCTACTCTAATATATAGTGTTTACGGGTACGACGAGCCAAGGCAGATTTCATCATATTATTAGGTTTCGAACAAGCATACGTCCAGTCCCTCGGTTATTTATACTTGTTCGATTACTCTAAAGAGTATACAAAGGTTCATTTCAGTCACCGTTGGTGTCGTGTCACTAAGGAAAACCTATCTAGAGGTGAAAACTGAACGAACAGCTCGAACTCGATTCAGGCTAAATTCAGTTAAAAACTCATTATTGACTCGTTCGAAATGTTATCAAACCAATATTGAACATATTTTAAAATTTGATACATATTTCAAACTAAATTTGAACACTCAGCTACTTAGTTGAACACAACTTTTTATTAACTTTTGCATTGAAATAAGCAAACAGTGTCTTATATAGGTTCCTAGATTCTTCTTTCTTTTCTTCTACAATAATTTTTTCTCTTACAGAATGTACAGTTGATCTCAAACATATATTCGTATATAATTTGGCACTTCCTATGTTTATGTAAACATATTGAACGTTTGATAGCCAACTGATGACGTCCGGTGATACTGTTGCAGTGGAAGCCGGAACGAAACTGCTACCAAGACACGGAAAACTCTCAGGTGCAGAAAAGAGGAGAGTGTGTGGGTATGTGGCTAATACCTCATTTTGGGTTGGCATCACCCCTTTTATTGTGTGATGCCAGAGCTCTCCCCATGCTGGGTAGAGTGTTGATAGGATTTCTCTCATGCTGGATTGCTGACTTCCAGGATTTTAGGGATTGACGTATCCTCCAAACAGTGTTGGTCTGACACTACTTGAGTGGGCCTTTGACTTGGGGTTGGAGTATTAATTGGGCTTGTCCCATGTCTGTTAGTCAAACTCATGTCAGGATAGTATTTTCCCGCCAGTATGATGATAATACGATGGTACGGGGTACACCCGCGTATTGTTGGTGTGCTGGTCGTATTCGAGGACACTCCTCGTATTTACGAGGGGTGCTCCTCTTAGCGATGACGTCAGCGTGACGTCAGCATCTATAAAGACATTACTTGGGCCAATATATATATATATCAGTATGTCCTCCCCTCATAGCGGAGGATGGGATGGGCCCATGTGCTCCTTTTGGGCTTTATTTGGGGAAGGCCCAAGAATTGGCTCACTCTTTTTGGGCTGTGGCGGTTGTAAAAATGTAAGTGACGTTTTGAATTTGTGCCGTTTGTAATTATGGGGGGAGTGGCGCAGCTTTTCGCCTTCCCCCTATTTATATGCAAGCCCACGTGGGGAAGTCAGTTTCTCTGACCTTCCGCTACTTTTGCTTTGCTTTGCGTTTTCAGCGAATTGCGAAGATTTTTCCGGTGAGATTTGAAGAGTTTCCGTCATGCAATCTTCCGTTTTCGCTGCTACAAGTCGAATCGGTAAGAGGCGTTCTTTCGTTTCTTGTTTATTCGGCCGTGATGTTAACGAATATGTAGTTTCGTAGTACGCATTGCTTGGGTTCTTGGGCTTAGGGTTTTGATTTTCGAATTTGTGACTGATCTTGTAGATGGCTCCGAAGAATCCAAGCAATCCCGGCGTAGGTCCCGATATTTGGGAGTTGTGGCCCCGAACGTCACTATCGGAGAAGAAAATGGCCGACATTTGTAGAAACGACCACGTTTATACGAGGGTGGTTTGTGGGTTATCTCCGGCGGACGTATTGAGGAAGGCGGGGATGGAGTTAAACAATGGAGTCCTAAGGGAGCAGACTATGGTGGTCTACAAGGCCCAATTGAAAGTTGGACTGAGGATTCTACTCTGCTCCCTGTTGCTGCAGTTGTGTGAGTGGTGGGGGGTTTGTCCCAGGCAGCTGGCCCCGAATGTTTTTACCACTATAAATGTGTTTATAGTGACTTGTTACTTGGCGAGGACAGTGGCGCTGGCCGAGGTCTTTCTGCAGTTCTACATCCTGAAGAGACCTCTCGGCCACCCAGGTGAAGGTAGGTAACAAGAGGGTGAAGATTGGTGTGTTTGCCGACACCACCAACTTGTGGGGAAGCTGGAAAAACTCGTTCTTCTTCATCTTGAAAGAGGACAGTTGGGGGTTCCCTACGTACTTCATCAGGGAAAGGGATGTCAGGGTGTCTGTGAAACCCTCTATATGGGCGGGGAGTGAATGGAAGAATGTCCTTGATACCCTGTGCGAATGGATCTGTGCAGTGGTGAGGATCGAGGACTGTGATGATGCATTTCCGTTCATTTTATTGAGCATGGATGAAGTGGTGCTGAGGAAGGTGAAGATCAGCAGGGCCTACCAGCTTATGGGCCATGTGAATACGCTGGAAAATTGGGTCGAGGGCCTAGATGGAGACCTAATCGAGCGCTTCGAGAGCTCCTTTAGGAACCCTAGACTTCAGATGTTTTTCTTTCTTTTGTTATGTCCATTGTTTGTAACTGTATTTGTAATCTCTTTTTTGGATTTGCATTGCAGTTCCAATGACGAATGTGGGTAGCCTGTTTGCAAAGAAGGACCTTCGAGAGGCCGTGATTAAGAAGATGGCAGAGTCGTGTGCTGCAGAGCCCGATCGAGGGGTTTACGAGGGGTCCTCTGAAGGGCCCTCGAAAGCCGAGGCTCCTCGGGTTCCTGAAGGGGTAGTGACAAAGGCGCAACCAGTCAGTGTGGGTACTCCTCAAGTCACTATCGAGAGTTCTAGTGACTCAGAAGAGCCAGGTCTTCGAAGAAAGCGTCTTCGAATTGAAGGTATGGTTCTGTTCTGTGAAATGTTGTTTGCGAATTTAGGAGATTATTTTTAATTCTCCCATCGCCCTTCTTGTTCTTCATTTTGTAGGGGGTGACGGTTTGGACGTGTCCTCGGACAGCTATCCCACCCCGGCTTTGGACAAGGGGAAGGGTTTGGCCCTTGAGGAGGAGCCCTCGAGCCCTATTAGAGGCATCGGGGAGCCTTTTAGGTTCCTGGTGGATTCTCGAAGGGCTGTTGTGGCTCCTTGAATACCCGTTAAGATGCCCGTAAAGGTTCCCAAGATGTTGGAAGGGATCGGCCCGAGGTACGAGCCCCAGATGTGGGAAGATTATCGACGAGAGTCCCGGTCGAATGTCTTTAGCCACAAAGGCATGGATGTGAGGGATGCTTGGGACCCCGTCATGGGGTTAGAGCGGAATGAGTCAATACTCCTCAATGGCGACGAGGTGGGATTGAGGGTAGCTGAGTGTCTCTTTCTTCCTCGAGATCGGCACTACGTGAAGCACACTCCCGAAGGGACCCTGGAACTGGCCAAAGACTTGTGCCAGAGTATGATCCACGTAAGTGTCTTCATCGATGTTTTCTTTTTACTAAAGATATCTGCGTATTATGGTTCTTATGCTTTGTATGTCTTTGGTCCGCAGGGGGCCACAGTGTCTTGGGACCTTATTGAAAGGTCCATACAAGATGGGAAAGTCATCGAGGACCTGCAGGCGAAGGTGAAGTCCTTCGAGGCGAAGGCCAGTGCCTTGGGGGAGATGGACGGCCTAAAGAAGGCTCTGGCGCAGAAAGGGTCAGAGGTGTCCTCCCTGACGAAGACTTTGGAGGAGAGAATGGTTGCCCATTCTGCAGCCATGGAGGCTGTTGAGCACAGGATTAAGCTCCTCGAGGAGAGCGAGAAGAATTTCAAAGCCCGCTTCCTTGAAGAGAAGGCCTCGGGTGAGGGCTACAAGTTGGAAATTGACCAACTGTTCGGGGTAGTCAAGGATCAGGAGGCCCTCATCCACCAGCTGAAGGATGGGAACGAGGAGAAGGAGAGGCGAAATGAGGAGAAGGACAAGCTCATCGATGAGCTATCCCTTAGGGCGGCGAAGGCCGAGGAGCAATCCTCGAGGGTGGTGACGAACTTTGGGACGTGTGCCACGACCCTATGGGAGGTGGTGGGTTCCAGCGTTGCTAACTTGGTGGCCTTCGCACAACTCGAAGACAAAATTGGTCTTGGGTTGTTCGAAGGCGAGAGCGTTGTGCCACCCAACTTCTTGAAGCCAATTTCAGAAAGGGTTGTCCGGGTGCAGAAGGCCTTCGAATCATTGACAGACGATGTCGTAGAGGAAAAGGCGAACGAAGGCATTCGTTTCGCCGAGGGATTTCTGCGCTGTCGACATCAAGTGGAGTCGATGGGTGAGTCCCTCGAGCTGAGAATCCCCGACGCCACGAAGGTGAAGGAGCCTTCTGAGGACGTTTTGTTCGAGTGGGGTAGATCAGGGCAAAGATTGGGGCCAGAGTTTCCTTATGATATTTTACCTAGTCATGTAATAGAGGATGTTGTAGATCTACCTCCAAACGATGAGGTTCCAAAGTAGTGTTTTGGGTGTAATTGTAATTAAGCATTGTGTTTTCACTTTATGAAGTAGTGAATATTCTTTTGGTTTAACGCTATTTGTTTGATGTATTGAAGTTTGTCACATAACACGAAGATTTGAACTTCATTGATGTGAAATGTACAATTTACACGTAATAAGGCTTTAAGTCGTTGACGTGGTAGTTGTTCTTAAAGACTTTGCCTTGGTGATCTTTGATTTTGTAGACGCCATACCTTTCTTTGCTATGCACGACATATGGTCCTGCCCATCTGGAGTGGAGAGCTCCATTTCCGGGGTTGTGGCTCGATAGTTCTGCTTTTAGAAAAACCATACCACCAACGTGGATCTATTTGGCTCGAACCTTAGTTTTGTGATCGAGGTTTGCACGTTGTCGTAGGGCCATGAGCCTGAGTCTAGCACCCTCGCAGAGTTCTTCAACGAGGTCTAGACGTGCTCGAAGGCCGCTTTCATTATGAGGAGCATCGTAGTAGAGTGTCCTGACTGTCGGGACAGACACCTCTATTAGTAATAGGGCTTCGATGCCGTAGACAAGGGCCAAAGGTGTTTCCCCTGTTGGTCCTCGAGTAGTTGTTCTGTAATCCCAGAGGACACTAGGAAGCTCTTCTACCCACTTTCTTTTGGCGGCATCGAGGAGCTTCTTTAGCCCTTCTTTGATTGTGCGATTTGTAACCTCCACTTGACCGTTTGACTGTGGGTGAGCTACGGGGGCGTAGAGCATTTGTATGTTCATTTTGATGGCCCAATCCCTGAGTTTGGCGCTTGCAAACTGGGTTCCATTGTTTGTGATTATGGCCTTTGCAGTGTCGTATCGAGATACAAGGACGTGCCATAGGAAGTGTATGACTTTTTCGGAGCTGGTTGTCTTTAGTGGTCGAATTTCGATCCATTTGGTGAAATAGTCAACTGCTACTATGTAGAATTTAAACTGCCCTGGGGCTTTAGGCATTGGCCTTATGAGGTCGAGGCCCCATAACGCAAAGGGTATCGGGTAGGTCTCCGTAACTGCCTCGTTTGAAGGTTGTCGTTGGATGCGGGAGTTAAGCTGGCACTTGTGACATTTTCGCACCAGATCATGTGCATCCTTCCTCAACGTTGGCCAATAATATCTGAGGCATAAGCATTTATGGGCCAAGACATCGGAGCCAATGTGTGCCCCACACACCCCGGAGTGAACCTCATTCAAGATGGTTTGGGAGTCCTCGTGACTGGCACACCTTTGCAAAGGGGTAGAATACCATTTGCGTCATAGTGTTCCGTCTATGACTACATGGCGCGAGGATTGCGTCCTTATCTTCTTTTGGAATGCTGGTGGGCCATCGATGGTGCCCGATTGGAGATAATGGAGGATTGGATGTCTCCAGTCGGCTACCGTGTTGGAGTCGATGGCGTGGATAGTGCTTATCGAAGGCCGTGTCAATGTTTCGAGGATGACATTCATCCTTCCTTTGGACAACTTGTCAGCTTTAGTGTTATGGTCTCTTGGGATCTTGTTGATATTCAGTTGTTCGAACTGTCCCTGTAGGCTTTTGACGAGGCTTAGGTATCTTGACAGAGTGGGGTCTTTGCACTCATTCGTCCCCGTTATCTGGCTTACCACGAGTTGTGAGTCACTACGTACTGTCAGTCGTCGTAAGCCAGATTTGAGGGCTATTTTTAGCCCTGATACGAGGGCCTCGTATTTTTCCACGTTATTGGTGACAAGAAATTGGAAAGACACTCGTAGGTTAGCTTCCATGCTGTGTGGGCCCTTTATATGGATGCCCCCTCCTGGGTGATCTGCGCTGGATGAACCATCTACGAACATGTTCCATTAGGGGGACCCCAAGTCTGCTGGGCCAATCCTCGAGGCTCCCTGTTTGAGGGGGTAGATGGATAGCTCGGCCATGAAGTCCTTATGGCTCATCGTGGCTCGAACTTAATGTCGTATTCACCAAGTTCGATACACCAACGGGCTAAGCGACCACTATGCTCTGGTCGGTTTAGGATATCCCTGATTGGCAATCAGTACTGACGATGATTGTATGGGCTTGAAAATATGCCTGTAGCTTCCTGGCGGCGACGATTAAGGCATAAATCGTCTTCTGAAGTGGAGGGTAATTTACTTCAGCTCCTCGTAGAGTGTGACTCGTGTAGTAGACAGGTCATTGTTGTGGACCTTCTTCTTTGACGAGTACCGAAGAAACCGTGTCATTCGAAGTGGCGAGGTAGATAATGAGTTCGTCTCCCATTCGAGGGCACTTCAGAGTTGGCTGGTCAAAGAGGTGTTTCTTGATTTGTTCAAAGGTTGCTTGACACTCTGGTGTCCAAGCGAATGCCTTCTTCATACGGAGCTGTTCGAAGAATGGTATGCATTTCTCGCCAAACTTGGAGATGAAGCGTCGAGGGCGACAATTCGCCCCGTCAACTGTTGGATTTCCTTGATGTTTTTTGGTGGTGCCATGTCGGTGATGGTCGATATCTTTTTAAGATTGGCATCAATACCTCTTTCAGAAATCATGTATCTGAGGAACTTTCCTGCTCCAACAAAAAAGGAGCACTTGACGGGGTTGAGGCGCATGTTGTATCGTCGGAATGACTGGAATGTCTCGTCAAAATCTTGTAGGTGATCATCAAAGGTCATACTTTTCACTATGACATCGTCGACTTAGGCCTCGAGGTTGCGGCCTATTTGATGGGCGAAGACTTTATTCATTAATCGTTGGTATGTGGCTCCAACATTTTTAAGTCCGAATGACATTCGAATGTAATAGTATACGTCGTCACCTGTTGTGAATGCCGTTTTGAGGGCGTCATTTGGGTCTATGTAGATTTGATGGTAGCCACTTTTAGCATCCATAAAAGACAAGTATTTGTATTTGCAAGTGGCGTCAACAAGCTGGTCGATGACTGGTAGTGGATAAGGGTCTTTAGGACAATACCTGTTGAGGCCCGTGAAGTCGACGCACATACGGAGATCCCCGTTAGTTTTGTCAGCTAATACTATGTTAGCGAGCCACTCGGAGTATTGAATTTCTTTTATTATTCCAGCATCGAAGAGTTTGGTAACCTCCTCTTTTACAAATTGCTTTTTGGAGGGGGCCATAACCATTTTCTTTTGTTTAACCGGTTTTGAATCCTGAAACACATTCAGCTTATGGGTGATGATGCTGAGTAGGGGTGATCAACTTCTCGGTTAAACAGAATTAACCGATTTTTTTTTCGGTTTCGGTTAATTTGGTT
The DNA here is from genome assembly GCA_024586325.1 of Stellera chamaejasme. NCBI lineage: Eukaryota > Viridiplantae > Streptophyta > Magnoliopsida > Malvales > Thymelaeaceae > Stellera > Stellera chamaejasme. Next base: position 159,667 of record CM044982.1, on the reverse strand, counting down.
TTGTTATTTTGGTATTTCGGTTCGGTTATCGGTTATACCGAACTTTAAATTCGGTTTTCGGTTCGGTTTTCGGTTATGGCTTTAACTAATTTGGTTAACCGAATTAACCGAAATATTCGGTATTTAATGTTTTTTTATTATTAATACAAAATTAAGCTCAACCCAATATACATAATATACCCAATGTTGAATGAACTACCCCAATCCACAACCCATATCTTAACATTAAGCTTAGCCCATAAAAAATTTGGTTAATTTGGACAAAAACTGAAATAACCGAACCGAATTCGGTTATCGGTTAATACGGTTTTAGGTATCATTTGGTTAATTCGGTTTTTGTCCAAATTAACCGAACACCGAATTATTCGAGTAATTCGGTTTCGGTTAAAACCGAATTAACCGAATGATCAGCCCTAATGCTGAGGTCGACTCCTGGCAAATCCCTCATCTCCCATGCGAAGACATCTAAGTTGGCCTCGAGGAGGTGAGTGAGGCTCATCTTCTCCTTTTGTTTAAGATCCTTTCCGATCTTGAATTTTTTGTCCGAGACGACCTCAACTTCGTCGGTGACGTCGCTGAGACGTGGTTGGTTGTCAGGATCCATTGGGTCGTCCCTGGCCTTTGAGGTTTGCGGGTCGACGGCAGAACTTAGAGTGGCCACGTAATTTATCCTGGCGGTCCACTGGTCGATGTATATATGTGCGTCCCCTCGAGGTGTTGCGAAGGTGATGGTGAGGGAATGGATGTTGCATCGCATGTGGAAATCGACCTGGCTAGGCCGGCCAATGATGGCGTTGAAGGTTGACGGGACGTCGAGGATTAAGAATTCCGTCATGACGGAGTGGCAGTCAAGTGTGTTAAACTGCGTATCCCCGATTAACATGAGAGGAAGGTTGACGACCCCGATTGTTGGGACGACGTCTCGGAAAATTCCAAACGTAGGACCAGAGCTATTCCTTACCGTGGACATGTGTATCTCGAGCTTGTCGAGCATGTCCTTGAAGATGACACTGGTGTTCGCGTCAGTGTCGATGTACACCCTATTGGTGTCATAGCCCGAGATCCGTGCTGTGATTAGTAGTGGGTCGGAGTGCGGGAAAACAACTTTGGTCCCATTGGGGCGATAGATGACGTTCTCCTCCAAGTGGTCGAGTTGCAAGATTTCCCTCATGTAACGCTTTCGGCTGGAGGCACCTTCCGATTTTGTGAGCACGTGGATAGTGCCCACTGGTGGGGGTGGCGAAAGGTTTTGCCTTCGAGGGCTATTATGGCATCGACGCGTCTTGTCGCGGTCGTCATTGTCGTCATCTCTCTTGCGACCCTTTGGGAAGTCCTTACATGGCGAGGTGGAATGGGCAAGGAATTCCTTGAGCTTCTCATGTTCAATCATCTCAGAAATGAGATGTTTGAGCTGCCAGCAAGCTTCTGTGTCGTGAATTCGATCCTTGTGATAGAGGCAGAATTTGTCGAAGCCTTTGGTGTTCTTGTGGTGGATAGGTTGAGGCCACTTGGAAACCTTGTTCTGCTTCTCGAGCAGCAGCGGGATGTTGGTGCGAGTGTCACGAAGAGGGGGGTGAGGATCGAAGGTCCTCGGAGTTCCACTCGAGGATGGGTACCTCGATGAACCTGCCCCTTGTCAAATTTCCTACCCCGATCGTTAGAAGACGGTCGTTGGTATGGCTTGTTGATTTCCTCGGAGTTCATGAATCGAGTTGCTCGATCTATGAATTCACCCATCTTCGTGACGGTATTTTCATTGATGTTGTATGCGAGTCTTGACTCTCGTTGGAGGCCATGGGTAACGGCCAAGAGTTGCATGTCTGGTTAGAGCCCCTGGACTTGAACGGCTTCCGCCCGAAAACATCAGATGTAGTCTCGAAGGGGTTCCTTCTTTTGCTGTTTCACCATAAGTAGGTATTGGACAGTCTTCGGAGGTGGTCGGATGCCCATGAAGTGGCGGAGGAAGGATGAGGCCAGATCCTTGAAACACTTGAAGTGCTGCCCCCGTAGAATTTCGAACCATGTCGATGTGGCCCCCTTGAGGGTAGAGCTGAAAGCTTTGCAGAGGATTGGGTCTGTGGCGTGTGCCATCTCCATTTGGGAGATATAGTGCCGCAGATGATCGACGGTGTCACAGCCACCCCGTCCGGTTGCGGAGGCGGAGCCGACCGCGACGTCGGAACAGTAATATAGCAGGAAGCGCGGCAACAGAGCATCGAGCTCATATGCAAAATAAGCAAGTAACCAATAGCAACCTAAATATTCAAGCAAGGCAAGCATATATATAGTAACCAACTTCCACCAACAAGCGGTTCATGGCAAATTACATTTCAATTATCGCCACAACACAAAAGCACCAAGTCCATAATATAGCAATTCCGATATAGGCAAGTCGGGGCTCCGCCCACGACTCAGAAGACAAACAAAAGCGAATATAACTCGGGTTATACAACATTCACAAATACATGATCTCGATCTACATGCATGCGCATACTGACTCAGAGCCAATAAACAAAATCCTATAAATACCTAGCGCGAATCCGATGCGACCTCCGCACGTGGTATTGCCGTAACCACAACCCCAAATGTAGGAAACACCGCGGATCTCTACTCCGCCGGTTGCTTATCGAAACGGCCTGAAATTGGTAAACAGAAAGGGTGAGTCCTCGAAAGGACTCGAAAGGGCTTAAGGTAAAAGTGCGGTTTGCCCATGTGGCAACAATCCGAACCTGCAAAATAGAATACCACAACATATACATACACATATGAACATAAAATATAAAGTAAATCGGAACCCATCATATGCGGTCCAACCGCCAGAACGACCCGTAACGACAGCCCTCAACAGAGGTCAGAATATACTGATCGTAATGAGCAGATATAGCACGGTACCGGGGGTCGCGATCCCCAAACTGTCGTAGGTCACGTAATGTGTACGCACTCTCGATGCGGATACGTAATCGTAACCAAAGAGTACAACATACACGGAGCAGAACAAACGTACATTTTACCAAATTAAGCCCTTACCTCAGAAACGCTGCCCCGCAACACCAAAGCTCGGGAAACCCCAGCTCCCGATCCGAAATGCACAACTTGGCTCCTACGGTTCCACGCTACCCCACCAACGCAGAATCAAGCTGGATAACCGTAGTTGGGTCAGAACACATCCAAAAAACCCCAGATAGAAATTCCCGCACAAACCCGCACTTTCCCGCAAAAATCCACAGAAGGCTCGGTTTTACGAACCGAGCTAGAACCTTGTTATTCCAACACCCACAAACACTTTCCAACCTTTAAACCCGCATTCCAGACATTTTTCCCGGAAAACCCGCATAAACCTAACTTCCTCATTTCCAACCCGAAAACGATATTTCAAACGCCATAACGCATCTACTTCCATCCACAATACCAATTTACCATCCAATTTAATCAAAATACAACACTAACATAGAAAAAGAATCACTTCAACAATTCAACCCTTAACCAATTTTCCACCACACTTCCAAATCAAACCATTCAAGCTTCCAATTAATCATACTAATCACCAATTACACTACCTAACCAACATTACTAACCAATTACACCAAAATCACAAAACCTCTTCCTTAACAATTTCGGCCAAGTTAGGGATTTCTCACCCAACTTCCATTTCAATCCAAACAAAGTTCCATTAGCTCTCTTTAATTACCAATTACACTTCTTAACCAAGATTACTAACCAATTCCACTTAAATCAACCAAAATCAATATAAACCCTAGCTTAATAATTTCGGCCATTAAGGGTTTTTTTACTCAACTTGTTTTCCATCAAACTAAAACCATAGATTGTCTTAGAATCATGCTAGGAACAACATACTTGAAGCATGATTCAAGAACACAAACACACACAATTTTGGAAAATTCACTTCAAATTCGGCACCCCTAGGTTTTCTTCATCCATGAAGTTTTCCAACATCCAACCATAGATTCCTACTCCTCTCAAGCCCAAGAACAACATACTAAAAGATGGGAGGGAGAGGATCACTCTAGCATGTTGACAAGAGTACACACAAAGCTTGAAAACCCTCTCTTTTCTTACCCAAATCTTGTTCTTAACTTGAAAAGAGAAGAGAGAAGGAAGCTTACCAAGAGTTAGAGCCCAAATCCTTGTTAAACTTCAGCCAAAGATGATGAACACCATGAGCTTGAAAGAGAGAAGAAATGGCGGATGGGAAGGGAAGGAAGAAGAAGAAGAAGAAATGAAATTAAATGGATTTTAATTGATTTTTAGCCTTTTATATTTTCCTTCCCTTTTCCACAATTAATAAAAATGGGACAAGTGTCCCAGCCCAAGGCTGCTGCCGACTTAGGCCCAGTTCTGGCCCAAAAATATTAATGTCCTTTGGGTTAATTGCAATTTAACCCCCCAATTCTCCAAATCTTTGCAATTAAAACCCCGAATATAGGTAACGAACTCCAAATGAAACCAAAACTGACCAGAATATACAGAATATCATAACATAAATAAAAAAAATTTCAAATATTTATTTACCCTTCCGTAGCGTCCTACCGAGCTCGCTGATCCCGAACAAATCCCGGCGTGGCCGCATAATAACCTGAGCCACAACCCGTCACAACAAAATTCCACAAAAATATCCATAAAATCCACCTTAAAATATAACATGACTTACCCCAGAGCCGTCGGAGAAATTCCATCCCGAGCCCGGGATTCCGCCCAGAGCCCCGGGAGTCGCCCGGGACCGCACGTCCCGTCCCGAAACATATGCTCCGTAAAAATCTCCGGGACGCTCCCACGATTCCAAATCCGCAAACGGTTCCTCAATCCGAGGTCCTGGGAGCGCTACCGGGCCCGCTGTACGTCCCGAGCCAACCCCGACAACCCCCGGCGCCGGAAAAATATTTTCGGCGGAAACGTCCGGGGGACCCACACGACCTCAAATATGAAAGGACTCACCAGAATGATGCTCGGATAAGGCTCGAGAGCCGCCTGAACACCCAAAATCGTGACCCGCAGGCCAAAACCGGAGCCCCGGGTCACCCGGTCGCAACCCGCTCAGGGTGACCGTAACATGATGGGTTGTGGGGCCGTGGAAGGTCCGGCGAGGTTGGCCAAATTGGCCGCTGGTTGTTGTGTAAGCGGTTGTGTCCCTGTTGCCTCGCCAACTGGGAGCGATGCGCCTGCGGAGCTAGAATCAACATCCTCAACATGCACACTGGTCTCAGGATTATGAGTTTTCCTTGTTTTTGCCATTGAGAGAAAAAAAAAAGTATCTGGAGAAAGTGATGCGGGTTTTTACCACAGATGACGCCAAATTTATAGCCAACTGATGACGTCCGGTGATACTGTTGCGGTGGAAGCCGGAACGGAACTGCTACCAAGACCTGAAAGAACCAAGACACGGGAAACTCTCAGGTGCAGAAAAGAGGAGGGGGTGTGGGTGTGTAGCTAATACCTCATTTTGGGTTGGCATCACCCCTTTTGTTGTGTGATGCCAGAGCTCTCCCCATGCTGGGTAGAGTGTTGATAGGATTTCTCTCATGCTGGATTGCTGACTTCCAGGATTTTAGGGATTGACGTATCCTCCAAACAGTGTTGGTCTGACACTACTTGAGTGGGCCTTTGACTTGGGGTTGGAGTATTAATTGGGCTTGTCCCATGTTTGTTAGTCAAACTCATGTCAGGATAGTATTTTCTCGCCAGTATGATGATAATACGATGGTACGGGGTACACCCGCGTATTGTTGGTGTGCTGGTCGTATTCGAGGACACTCCTCGTATTTACGAGGGGTGCTCCTCGTAGCGATGACGTCAGCGTGACGTTAGCGTCTATAAAGACATTACTTGGGCCCATATATATCAACGTTGAAACACGAAAATTATGGTACTAACATTTGTTTATTTGTACGTTTGATTACTCACGTTTACCATTATCATGTCATTTGTTTGGAGTAATTAATTTGATTGGAGGAGTGGATGTCCAAGCCATTAAAGAAAGAATTAGTAAATACCAAGAAGAAAATGTTGAGCAGATAATGATCAACCAAACACAAAAAGTAATTCTAATACTCTTATTCATTACCGTTAATCGTGCGAATTTTTCCATATGGTTTCTGATCTCTTTCATGTTCTTTTAGTTGCCAGTAGGGACAATTGAGGTGGAGATGCGGGTGTCATCGAATCGGGTGGCAAGCGCTTCTTGCATAGTCACAAAAAAATAAATTGATCCGTTCCAAAAAAATAAATTGATCTATAAACGTATTCATCGGCTTCTTGCATAGTCACAAATGACAAATCTCATTAACCACTAATGACAGCTAAGCCAATGAGGTAGCAGACGATCATAGCTAAGAAATATACGATTCTATCGGCGCTATAAAATGAAATTTGGGCAAATTCATAAACAGAAATCACACTCAATAATCAGATTAAAAGAAATCATTGATTGTGTTCAAGCAAATGGAATCCTAGCCAACTAAAGGAGAAAAAAAAAGAAAGCACACGAGCTTACCGGTATTCCGTCGCCGGTGAGAGTCACGAGACCGGAGAAGCAGATGTTCACAGTGGGTGAGGGAGTAGCAAGTGCGACTGACCAGTAGCGAGAAAGACAACGAGATGAGTTTTAATGGAACCCTCTCGATAATCTTGTGATGAAGAGAAGAGAAAAATCAGGAGCTAACCTTTGGTTCATCACCAGCATGAGGTCGGACCGTCAGAGGGAGAAGATCGTGGTGGATGAGGGCAAACCAGAGTGACGAAGCAGAGAGCATCGTTCATGTTATGTGATTTTATTTGAGATAGGTTGATAGGATTTCCCCTTTACGATGTGATTGTTGTTGAGAAAAAAAAGGAGCATGAAGAGTTTATTTTGCGCAAATATTTATACCATGAGCAGAGAACCGGTTAAAATCAGTGAGCTGAACTTCACAAAAGGATGTGATGTATTTAATCAAAGGTAATTTTCTAGTACTAGTATTAGCTAGCAATGAAGAAAGACCAACTTTGTGCCATGCAACTCCACTGGCCACTCATGAATCTCGCAACCCTTTGGCCCCGGGAAGTTCGATCCATTGCAGCTGAACTTCGACTTCCCCACATTCGACGTTTCTCAATCTCAGGCACATGTCTTGGACAAGTCTCCGGTCACTCCATCTAATCCGGCTGTCACATGCTAGGCAATTCTCCTTGGTGGGTTGAATGGTCGCCACTAAGGTGCCACTTGGAGCTTCTGCACGCTTTAAAGCTTCTATAAATGGCTTCACATCGATATCAGCATCTCCCATTTTGTCATCTTTGCTGAAGGTGTCATAGTCATAAACGGTCTGAACCAGGATGGCAATGGAACGGAAGAAAAAGATTACAAGAAATACATTACCACTTCAACTGGGGAAGGAGGAAAACTCGCATCAAGCAGTGACGATATGTAGGAATTGCAGAATTTCATGGATATTCTTTAAGCAATATACAAATGAACCCACAAAGGTAAAATTGCATGTCAATTTTATTGAACGAGATCTTCAGTGTGTATAATATCAAGTCATTTTGATGCATTAAAGGATGATACTTCCTCAAGATCTCTTCCCTCTCTATGCAAGCAGGGCGACAATAATACTGAAGCTCTGGATATCTTTGAAATGGAAAACCCATGTCAACCAACGTATAACTACTCCAAACTAGTTAAGTTCTACTCCTATATGAATCTGCTTTTTCATCCTAGTCTTTTTTCTTTTTATTACAGCAACTTTGTCATCCTAGCTACACGGAGACAAATACATTTGTAAGGTCTAAAAGAGCATCAATGAACAAAAAGTTTGTTTTTATCATCCTTCAACAGAAAACATATTGGATCAGTGGTAACCTTTTGTCGGAACCCAATCATTATCAAACAACACCATAATCCCACTCTGTTGTCAAAATTAATTTAAAACTATAAATTCGTGCAAAAACATAGTGACAAAGTTTTATCCCGGAAACTCTTCTGGTTGCAACTTTCTTATGAAAGTATAATGACATGAAATTTTAAACCGTATCATCATAGAATTATTGTCTTATCCCAAAAAATCTAAATATCCTTGAAAACTCAAATCCGTCCATTCCAAAAAAAATGGATGCACTTTTGCAGGTGCCACCATTTTGATCAACCAAAATATACTATATTGTGTGATATAAGAGGTAAATGGTTTCAACATGCCAGAATACTCCGTATAATTTAGGGTAATATACAAAAAAACCCAGGTTAAGCTTAACCTAGAGTTATGTCCCCTATTTTCGAGAACCTACAGATAACCCCCTTAACTGTCATATCTATTATTAGTACTTTGTCCATTAGATTAATCAATCAAATACTATTATAAACCTTTATACTCTCAAACCTATAAAAACTATGGAAGCCAATGAAACAAGTTAGCTAAAAAATCTAATAAAAAAAGTAATTGAGTTAAGGGTCAAGCGGGTAACTGCAGGTACTTGAAAAGGGGAGAGTTAAGCGTATATGAGGGTACAAACTTCCATTAAAAACTTTAATACAGTAGCCGCTTACAGGAATAGAAAGGCTGCCTGAGTAACAGATGTGATAGAGAATACATAAATGTCAAGCCAATTCAAAACACGTAGCATAGAAAACTCAATTTGAACATGGTGCAGGCATGCTAGAAAAACAGTAGAGCATGTTATGCATAAACTTAAATGTGATCTTCGACACTAGATCTAGCTTCACCTAATAAAATGATGCACCTTCACCATAACTGACCATGCTTGCAAGACTAGAGAATATCTTAAGCAAATTCAATTCCAAATCAAACCTCTGTCATTACATTTTATATTCAACAATGTCAGACCAATTAAAGCCTTACAAGTTAAAATCTTCCTATTGCTAATACTTGCAGATGAGCTAACATGGACAATAAGTTCCATCTGCACCTGCTATTCTCACCACAATATGAAATGCTCATTTACAAGCATGCAATATAGTTTTTCCTCCCAACAAATCCTTGAGTGTTAAACTTGTATATCTTTTCATAGATGACCAGAGGGCTTGAGTTTATTACAGTAACTGTTAATCTTCCATTAAAAAGGCATTAGCACCACCACTACAATCATCTCGCATGTTAGTTATAGTAAATGCTCTCAAACTAGCTACAGATATAATGCATCTGTTCCCATCCAGTAAGCTTTTGTGTTATCATTTAATAATGTAACAACCACAAAAAAGTTACCAGTAAGATTGGTTGATTAGGATCCGAGAGGGAAAGTGTTAAATCTTCATCCCATTCAGGATTCACATCTTTCTTCTTCACATGGGTCTTCAGCTTCTGCATCAAAAGTTTGATATTTATCAGGCAATGGGAAAATCAAGACAGAGGATCGAGTGGGATCATTAACTTTCTCAGGGGAAAAAGTATCGTAGCAGACGAAACTGTATGTTGGAGGGCCTGACAACCCTTTGTTAAGTCCAGACACAACCAAACAGTTACAAAAAACAACTTATTTGAAAGAAAAAAAACTAAATAATGACAAACATTATGGTGGCAAAATCCTGAATAAAACAAAATCACTCTTTCAACCTAAATGTCAGCCAAAAATATGTCGAATTCCCGTAAATGGCGAAAACACTCAAAAAAGATGCACTATTTGGACGTTGGAGGCTGGAAGCCTTTGCAATGGTGTGGCGTAAGGTTATTGCCAGCCATTGTCCTTCTTGAGAATGCTGCAGGCTGCTTCCAGTTGGATGACTCTCCCTCTAGCTGAGAAGCTTTTTGCAGCATCAGGGCACTACGCTATTCTTACTTAATGCTATATATGTTTTCTTTCAAGAAAAAAAGGATGAAGAATTCAGAAGAATTAACAAAACCTGCTTGCCAAGCTTGACGACGACGTAAGGATCGCTGCTTCGGACGTCGCGAACGGCGAGGTTCACACCGCGAAGGACGCGGATTCGGAGCAGGCCCAGCACGCAGTCCATCAGCGACGCTGTCCCTTGTGACGAATCCACCATTCGGGCCGATCTTGGCCTCTCTTTAATACACCCTAAACCCAGTTGAATTTTCGTCTGACCATTTCCAACAAACAAACAGAGGGAAAAAATTATTTTCTCTCGAAATAGGTACAAAAGAGAGGAAAAAAGAAGAAGATTGAAATAATAGACGAGGAGCGAAGAAGAATCGAGTTCTTACGTGGGTCCGGTCGGAGAACTATGTTTGGAGCTCGCTGTTTTTCTGTTGTGACGCTGTTTGGTTGTGTTTGTGTCGGAGCCGGAGGTGGGAGAAGTCCGAATTTCTGGTTTTTCTGGTTACACCCGACCGGGAGATCCGTTGACGGTAGGGAAAATAATTGGTGGAGAACCCTTCACGGAGCCTACACGGCTATACCGGCCCTATATTATAGAATAATTGCTTTTTGTTCATTTAAATGTCCATCCAACCTCTCTCATATCCAATCAAGTAGTCAATCAGTCATCGAAAAAATTCTTGATTTTAATATTTTAATATTTAATATTTGACTTAAATTTTAATAAAAATAAATAATTTTAAAATTTTAGAGAAAATATATTTAAAAATTTTAGATTTCAAATTATGATACACATATAAAAGATTTAATTTTCGACATCTAAACATTCGTAAAAAAAATATATAGATTAAATACTATAAAACTGTTAAAACAAATAACCGAATTTTTTGTAGACGGAGGAAGTAATTCATTGAATATATATATATATATATATATATATATATTTATGTGTGTGTGTCACTTGAACATAAAGGAGGTTGTAAAAGACTTGAAGCATAAAAGTACTAATGATTTTTAGGAACGTTTAATTAAGAAGTAAAGAACGAAATGAAAATGAAATAAGTGATTCTAATTTACTAAAAGTAAATTATATTTTTTTTCTTTTATTTTTCCTAAGCATGTTGATGATTGGTGCATTATATCAACATGATTTGTGTCATTTCTCTTCTTTTCTTCCGCTACAATGCGTGAAGGTTTTCTTTTCTTTTTCCTTGATATGTTTATGTGTGCTTATTCTAAGAAAAAATGCGAGTTTGCAAAGTATGGAACAACAAGAGTGAAGTTGAATATTAAGATTAATCTAGAGCGTGATATAAAATTGCAATGAACAAACTCATTTGAGTTTCTTTTTTCCCATAGAATTCAACGTTAATATAATTATAATTAATTTTTTTATCCATTCAGAATTTTCATCTTGCACCAAATTTAGTTCCATATCATTTTTATATCAATCCTACCATTATAACTCATGACTACCTGTATGCATGTTTATATGAGGGAAAGTATAAGTTTGTGAACTACCGAAATTTGAGGGTTTAAAACACTGAATAGTGAAGTTTAAGGATTTTATGAAAATTATAGAAAAAATTATAGATGTAAAACCAGTTTCATCTCCTTTTTAGACTACTATTACTCCTCCATCCGCAAAAAATTATCACATTTGACTCAATGTTTTAAGATAGCGTGTTTGACTCATTAAATATTTATAAAGATGGATAGTGAAAAAATATTTAGAAAATTTAAAATTATGATACGAATATGCATTATTTATATTTAAATGTATAAACATTCATAGATTAGATACTTTAAAATAACACAAACAAACGTGACAATTTTTTTTACTAATATAGGGACTATTATTTGTAGTAATTTACAGTTTTTGTTCATATTAAAAGAGCATAATTATAGCTTAAAATTAAAAGGTAAATAAATCATTCAACATATATTGAAGCCTCATTCATGATTCTAAAATTTTAAGTTAAGGTAAGGTAAATAACACGTTCAACGAACGTGGATAATATATATATATATATATATACATATATATATATATAAACTATAGTATTTATTAAATTAAACAAAATAATTAAAAGTGTATGTTAATATGAAATATTATGAAGACTATAATTATCACTTATGATCATAGTCCCTCTGTCCGCAAAAAATTATCTCATACTTTGTTGTTTTAAGGTTCAATGTTTGACTCAAATTTTATAAAAGATAAATAGTGAAACAAACCAGAAAAAATATATTTAGAAAATTTAGATTGAATATTTTGATACACATTAATTATTTAATTTTCAACGTCTAAAGATTCATGAAAAAATTTATAGATTAAATACTATAAAACTGTCGAAAAAAATGAGACAATCTTATGCGGTTGGAGGGAGTATTTGTTTGTTGTTTTTCATAGAGACATTGTACTTTAGTAATTATATATGGAAAATATTTTCATACAACCCAGGTTGGAGGATTCCTCCAACCCGTTTACGTGTCATACTATTAGTGGTTGGTGACACCACTGTTAATTATATAACTGTCACTCCCGTAATTAGTAATGACAACCCCGTAATAAATAGTGTTGACAATAACTAATAATAATATGACACGTAAGGGGTTTGATGAGTTTTTTCCAACCCGGGTTGGAACAAAATACTGTCCATTATATATCCTATTATAAATATATATATATATATATACACTACGCACTTGACATGACCCTGGTAGCGGGTTTGGTAACGCCAAGCCCGTTACCAGGTTGGTCAGCGCACCCTTTGACCGTGGTAGCGGGTCAAGGCGTTACTTGGCCCGCTACCAGTAACGGGCCAGTAACCAACTAGCCCGCTACCAAGCTGGTAATTGCTTAAGCCCCTTCCAGTCCGCTACTAGCCTAGGTTTGTTAATGGGTCGGGCCAACCCCGATCCCGAGCCCTTTAAGCTTGAGCTCGACTCGTTAGTTAATATCGATACTACTCGAGCTCGAGTTTAAGCCCAATATGTTAGTCTCGAGTTTGGCTTGAAGTAATCCCGAGCTCAACTCGAGTAGCTTGATAGGTCCGTTTTAGAACTTTCTAAACTACATTATAATTAACAAATAATAAAAAAATAAATTATCAAACAAATAATAAAAATCGAAACTACTATCAAAGTTTTTAAAATTTAAACACCCAAATTGATAATGTTTTTGCTAATCATGATTATTACTATTAATAAAATACTACTATACCTAACATAAATTATAATATAGTAAAAAAATTCAAGAGGTTTGATAAATATTGTTAAGTATCGATACTCTTTAGGGCCAGCATGTGTTGTGGTCTTTTTGGAGTTTGATTGTGGAGGGTGGTCATCCTATTGCACTCTTGTTTTTTGTTTTTAATCCTAAATATTGTCTTGTCACAATGGAAATACTAAGTCGGGTTTCTCTACCGTGTGCGTCGCTAGTGGCTCTCATCTACTTGTAAGGGCCGAACTTGATAACATGATTCTAGATGATGAACTAGTTTATATACCCCGACGTTGATAATCAGGGAGAGCCGGAAAGGCTTGAATTGGACAACATGAACCTACATGATGATAATTAAACTTTTAATCTCTAATTAGAAGTTTTTAAAAATGTTGTACTCAATTGGTCTAGCAGCCTTGGCTCAAGTGGTACTTCGTGTGCCACAGAGGTGGGTGTTCGGGCTCGAGGTCTTGGCTTCGAGTCCCTGGGCTGCCAAGACATGGGAGTTTTAACCACATGGCGAATAGAGCATTAATCCTTTGGCTCTGCCCTCGGATGAGTTTAAACCAAAGGGGCTCGAACTCGCGATGTGGGGTTTCTCCGAGGATGGGAGTGCCTAATCTAACCAACTGAACTGCCGTTCAAAAAAAAAATGTACTCAATTGAACTTGTAATATTGGAAAATTTATGAACTTTTTATCACATCTATTTTTTAAAAAAATATTGAAATTTTATTTTTTTTAAAAAATATTGCCTTTTTAATCTCTCTTTTTATTTGAAATATCTTGCAAAGATTTTATTACAATGTTTTTTGGTTAATATTTCATTTAGTAAACAAATTTCAATTTTTAATCTATTTTTGGTTAATATTTCATTGATAGTGGGCTAGACCGCTACCAGGTCCTTTAACCGAAGGCGGGCTGGACAAATTTGAATTTGGCTTGGTAGCGGGCTGGCAATGGGATAGCCCGCTACCAGCTTTTTAACCTGCCAAAATTACCAGATTTTTTTACCCTCCCTAATTTACTATTACCTCGCAATTCCCTCGGCTCCTCTCCTTCTCCTTCACCACCGTTGTGAATCTCCGCCCTCCACCACCGTCGATCCGTCAACCAAATCGCTGGTGCTCGCTGCTTCTCCCTCTTTGGTCAACGCCGGTAAAGGTAAGCATGTGGTTTGTATTTTTTTTTGAAATCCTTGTCATTTCTTCCGGATCTAACACCATTTTTTGGTGTTCCTTCCACCGCCGTTGTCTCTGCTCAATCCGCCTCCGTCTCTACCCCGTCCACCGCCACCATTTCTCTCGGTCAGGTGCCGATCTATTTTTGTGATGATATTTGGAAGCTATATATATATATATATATATATATATATATAATTTTCAGATGACATAGACATAGAATAATTCAGTTTGGTTTATTTCCGGATCTGTCTTTTTATGATACTTGGAATATATTTAATGGAATTACTTTCTTGTTATATGTGGTTATGTTTGGTAATGGCATTAGGTTTGATAATTAGGTTTGATTATGTTTAATGGAATTAAATAAATATTATTGATTTTATGAAAATTTATCGTACTTTTATGAGATTTGGTGATTTTAATGATTTTTGATAATTTTAATGATTTTTTTTTGAAATAATGGGGTTTTCTTGAATTTTTTAAAAAAGTGTTGGGGAAATTGTCAAATTTTAAAATTATGTGGTTTTCTTGAAATTTTTAAAAAGTTTGGGTAATTTACATAATTTAAAAAGTTTACGGTTTATTTGAAAACTTTTAAAAAGTTAAGTTTTGTTCTCGGTTGAAAGAGGAAACTATTAGTATCTAGTTACTTTGAGTAATTTGTTTTGAATGCCTAATTCTTTTGTTGGATGTTCACGTTAGTTAAGAGGTCTTGTGAGTGGAAGATGATAATTGATTTTTATGAAGCTACATGTATGTTCACGTTGGTTAAGTTAGTTAAGTTTGTGGTTTATTTGAAAAGTGTTTAAAGCGTTTTTGTGAATTTGCAAATTTACAATTTTTTAGTTTATTTGCAAAATTTATAAAAGTTTTGGTGGAAGTTGCAAAATTTATAAAGTTTGTGGTCTATCCGAATTTTTTTTAAAAAAACTTGTGTCAATTTACAAAGATTATGGTTTATTTAACAAGTTTTTAAAAAATTGGCTCAAATTGTAAAATTAACAAAGATTGTGGCTTATTTTGAAAAGTTTTTAACACTTGTGTTAATAGACGGCGAGTCCGGATGATCCTCAAGGATTCAACTGGTTGTCTAAATAAACAGATCCGTCGACGAGAAATAATTCCATCGGGCGCGCGGGGAAATCCAAATTCTAAAACCCCTCCTCCACCAAAATGGAAGCTCTCACAGTCACAGAGCCGTGGGAGCAGCTTGATCTCGACGACTCGGACCCCCCTTCTCCGATTCCTCCCTCCAAGAGCAAGGCTCCGAACCCCATAAATTCCATCTTAAAATCCCCATCTCTCCAGCGCTGCTCCACCCTCTCCCGAGCCCATCTGCCGTCGTCGCCGCTCATCCCTGGTCCCGCCGGTGTCGTTCAGGCAGCAATGTTTCGCAGAAGTCAGGGTATGCTCTGTGGAGACCCTATTCCAACACAGGAATACATCAGGAAGGCAGTTGAAGACCCCGGCGGCGAGGATGACGATTTCTCGCGCGATCCCTGGCTTTTCGCTGTCGATTATGTTCGTCGAAAAGGTGTTTCGTCAATTCCGTTTTAAAATATTATACAACGCGTTTATCGACTATTTATCGTATCACCTTTTGAAGGTTCGGTTGATGGCGATGGAGTGGCAATTGGGACTCCCCTGAGCTTGATACGATTTGGGTCTGTCCAGGGCAAAGTAGGTCAGGTACACTTCCATAGTTAATTGATTTCAATGTCTCTTAAGTATGATAAAACTTCCTAAAATTTTCCCTTGCTCATTAAAAGCCTAGTATTTATTTGCAAAATTTGAGGCCAACGAATGGGTTGATTCATTTTTGACGTTTGCGTCTGTAATTAGATTGTTGCTATTGTCAAATCTTGCACTCCAAATGGACTTGGTGATGTAATGGTGACCCTAAAGGTAATCGACAAATAATTATTGCTTCGATCTGGTCATTTCCTTCATAACATCCTTTTCAACTAGTTGATGTGATTTAGTCAATTAATGTGCCTATCTTATGGTTTCAGGATCCTACAGGTTCTATAGATGGTAGCTTACATAGGAGAGTTTTCACTGAAGGAGAGTTTGGCAAGGAGATTTCAGTTGGTGCTGTGTTGATACTCCAGAAGGTACTCATATCATCCTAACTTGTTCCATATGCTTTAAGAATTTAGCAATCATCTCTGAAGAGCGTTGGTCTTAAAACTTGTTCTTTGCAGGTTGCGATTTTTTCTCCTTCACGTGCTACATTCTATTTGAATATAACACATGACAATTTGGTTAAGGTAATTTGTTCTTGACCTCTTCCCCTTTTCAGTCTATGCAAGTTCCACCGAAGGTTCAATTTGGTACTATTAATTTTGTGTTGTTGCGTGTGCTAACCTGTCCAGTGACTCAGTAATGCTTGATGGAATTATCATCATAAAATCCACCTCCTTCTGAATTATGTCTGCTTTGTGATTGTTCATATGCGTATCAGTTTGGCAGTTCCCAAGGTTCATAAACGTGAAATCATGGTCTCAAATCTTTTTCCAGCACACTATAAAATTAAGCGTTAAAGCAAAGTTAGTTCCTAATGCTATAAAGATCATTCGCTTAAGTGAAACAGTTTTTTATTTTTTTTAAATTGGTGTTCTAACTGTTGTCTTAGTTATCCCTAATTATGGGCTAAGCATGAATCTATTGAAGAAACAGCATATTAATAATGAAAAGAGTGATAAGTTTGATGCTGCATATCCACAATTTAATGATGTCTTAAACATGGAGTCTGGAAGGTCATATGAGGGTGTGTTTGAAAGAGTGTTGGCATTTAGCGTCAGAGGTCGGAAATGCTATGTAATGGTAGTTTTGAAGGTTTTGAGAAGTTATCATGACTGTTCAAAAAATTTCTCAACTTCTAACTCTTTTTTAAATTAATTACTCTTCACGTTAATATCAAATGCTCTTCCCAGACAGAATTTAAGTCTAGCCTACATTGAAAGTTCATTACCCATAAATCTCTTTTATTCATTATCCATAATGCTCACATTCAAGCAAAACATTGTCCGTGCACACCTCTTTTTTCCAAGAAAGACCGGGTTGGTTATTTTGTTCAGTGCCGTGCTTATTATACAGTCCTCTACTGTGTGCTATTTACAGGCTTTTTCAAAAGGTTGTAGATATCTGGAACCAATTGACCCTGTTTCAACCATCCAACTTCCCTTGCCTTCTGTTGGTAAGTAACATGTTTCTTTGTTCTTTGGTCCATTCTGCTTGTTACAACTGGTGTTAATTACTTAATTACTAAAAGGGGAAAAGAATCTTATATCCAGCTTAGTCGTTGCCATTTTCCATTTCCAAGGGAAAAGCCATAATCTCTGCCATTTTCTTATTCTGTAATTATGAAGTCAAAGAGGTATTATTTTTCATGTTCACAGCGTCTTATGTCGACTGCTCCTGGCTTTGTTAAGCAGTCATCATTCTTCGTTCTACTTGCTAATTTATACTACCATATTACTCTTATCTTGCAGAACACAGGGAAGTGTTAACCACTCAACAGATGGAGTGCTCATTATCTCATAGAGGAAATGACAGTATTATTGATAACATTCGGCAATCTGCTAATATTAGAGAGAGCATGTCTCATGACAAAGAACTTGAGAATGAGTTCACACTGGGAAGCAGTTTGTGCAAAGATGGAAGCAACCAAAACCATAGCGGGTTGGTGGAAAAGGTACTCTCATCATCAGTGACAAAGAAAGTTGTTGAGGGTTTCAAGAGGGCTAGAAGTGACATTAGTTACAACAAGGGTCATACTGAAGAAGTTGTCGGGTCTAAACAGCGTACTAAGCAGAATCAGGAAGATGAAGTTGGTAAGCTGGGAAGTACTAATAGCAGAAATTCTGTAGCAAATTCGGTTGGGTTATACGACAACACTCGGAGACGGAGTGAGAGTACAAAGGGATCTAAAGAGAATCTCGAGTCGCTTGCTCCAAAAGGGACTCTTGCTCCAAAAGGTACACTTCCACTTTGGACTGAGGAACAACTCAATGAATTGCTTGCATTGGATTGAAACGGCGTATCTGATGAGCCGTAAAAATTAAAAAAATAAAAAATAAAACGCCATTCATTCTTCTTTTTCTTTTCCTTACACCCAATAAACGAACTCTATTCGTAATGTTTACAGAGTACTGATTAAATTTTATTTGGAATGTTACTACAGTTATTAGTCTGTAAATGGAAATGTTAGGTCCGTGGTGTGATTGAGAATAGGAACGAGGAGTTTGGCCGCTCGTCTTAATATAATGTGTCACTTCTTAACACGTGCTACTAAAGTGTGCTAAAGATTAAATATTTATAATAATGTCATGCACATAAATTCTCTGCCTTTCCCTTCCTCTCGCTTCCTTTGGTTTTTTTCTTTTTCTTTTTTAATTTCTCAATCATGTACTAAAAGAGTCATCTTTTTATTTTATAGTTAGATAGTAGTAGCAAAATACTGTCTATGTCTTATAAAAATTGTGATGTTTGACTTTGATGTTTCAAGTTGCAGTGTTTGATTCAAAATTTTATTAAGATAAATAATGAAAAAAATTCTTAAAAAAATATATCTAGAAAGTATAGATGGCAAATTATGAGAAATATATGAATTATTTAACTTTACGTATTTAAAATTCATAAAAATAAATCATAGATTAAATATTGTGAAACTAGTAAAATAAGAGCTGCAACTTTTATGAAAAAAGAGTAGAAAGAAAAGAAAAAAAGAACAAAACAAGATTCATATGTGATACTGTATATTATTTTCACTTTATCATAATGCAAATTCGTTTTGATTTATCTTGTTACGAAAATTATGATGTGCTTATATGCTTTACTGCATACTGGACTCATTATGATGTGTCTCGTTATCGTAATGATGTAACTAAGAACTGTATACAAATAGTGATGTCCCACTTCTTTTTTTTGATAAAATAGTGATGTTGCACTTGTTAGTCCAAACAAGCAAAATCACTTAAGATACACCAAAATGATAAGTAACTAAACACACAACATGACGACAATGATTGTTAGTGTTGTACATGGTATTAGTTGATCACATGAAATGCTTGATGTGAGAGGAGAAAAAGAAAATTTATTTGTGATATATATGGGTCTAACCCAACCAGACGACCCGCCATGCCAAGGATCGAGCAAAGCCCGATTCGTTTCTCATAAGTCAACCATTAACCTGATAAGGCAACTCCAACTCTGTATTATGGAAGGGGATTAACTCCCATTAATCCCTCCATTAATTCACCATTAATGCCTTACTATTTCGACCTCATAACTCTACTATATAAAAATCAAGATATTCATCATCCAAGTATCTTCTACACTCGATACATTAGGGGGTTTCAAACTTAGAAATTGGGGGATGAATTTTTCACCTAATAATTAAGTGTTTGAAAGGTGAATGAGAAGAGTGAATAAAGGAGCCCAAGTTTGAGGAGTCCGTGAAATTGAAGGGGACTGGGGCGTGAATTTCGCGCACCTAGCTTTTTCATACCTCTTTTCCCTTACCTTTTTTCTAGCATGTGCGCTTCACTGTGCGATTACTAGAAGCGTGTCAATTATATTTGTGCATTTATTTGTGCGCACAGCTGTGTGCTGCACATAACGTTGTGCGAAACTATGTGCAGACTGTCGTGCATTGCGCACATATTCGTGATCTATCGGCGTTCAAAATAACTTTGATATTGTTTTTCTACCTACTGTACCTACTTGATTGATTAGCATAAAATGACGATCAACATGATGAGTTGTTTAGATCAACATCATTATCTTGTTAGATCGACATGATTACCTAGTTAGATTATATTGTGCTCTTATTTGTGTGCACATCTGTGTGCCGCACACAACTTTATGCGAAACTATGTGTGGATTGACGTGCGTAGCGCACAACTTCAGGTGAATAACGAGGGGCTATTCACGTAAACAACTAAATTCACTTTGATTCTATTCGCTTGAGGTCCGCGTAGAAAACGGTGAATCATTCGGTCCTACTCACGTGAAGGAGCGAAAAAGTCAGTTGTTCATCCGAAAAACCTTAAGTTTGAAACCCCCTATTCTATAATATTCCATACTCCAACAAATCTGACTTGAGCGGAGAAGGTCGAGGAATCCAAGCCCCTGGCCCTCCCTAACGCCTTCCTCTTGCAGGAACTTCTCCATTGAATCGGATCTCCTCCAATACCGGGCTCCCACACATTGGCAACACGAAATTGTTATCAATCCTCCGATCCCAAAACCCATGACGAAATTGTTTGCGTTTTCTCCGCTGTGTGAACTAATCAATGTGTCATCCTGGTTTACTGATCACTTTGATTTCCAAGATAACATTCAAACTTGTTTCTCATATATTATGCTCTTCGGATTAAATTCTTATTGGGCTCTCTTTAGGAACTTACTGAACCTTTGCATGATTCGAGAGACCCAAATCGGATCCACCTGTTTTCCTGTCCTCTGTCATGCAGATGTAAAGATTTTTCAACCCAAAAATGCACGGTGGCCACAATCAAGCACGCACAGGGAAACCATATTCCACAATTTGTTAAACACATCATAGATAAAATACATGTGTTAAACGTGATTTCTCAGATAGATTATACACTGATTAATAATAAAATTCTCCATTTAATGTAGTATTCCTTCCTCGGTGATATTTGTTTTTGGGAAAATGATAATTTTTTCTACTGACATTTACCTCTAAGATAATTTTTATCACTAAAAAACGGGTGCTTTATTTATTTATTTATTTTATCATCGACGTTTTTCGTCGGGCACTTGTTGCCATTGAATAGGAGGTTTCAAACATGAGTAAAAACACGTGAAATACGCTTGTTTTCATCTCTTCTTTTTCACGTGAACAACTGGCGTGAGTTCACTTCGCCAAACGCGGACCTCAGGTGAGAAGCGCGAAAGTGAGCGTTGTTTTTCACGTGAGAAGGCCCTTGCTCACCAGTCGCTCCACGAGTTGTCGCAGCAGCAAGGTCATCTCTTCTTCGTCGTCGTCTTCCTACCAATTGTACGAGGTATGTAGCGCTATATCTCCCTGAATTCATCTCTTCCCAGCTAAATACGGTAGAAATGATCGATGGGTTAGGTCATCTCGTCTTGCTGGAGTCCGTCTCGGGTCACCGGAGTTGTGCATTCCGCTCCATGATGTGTAAATTTGAGCTCTGCTTCTGGTGCAGCACGAAATGTGCGCATCGCATAGGCTTGCGCACAGGTTGTGCACAGGCTTGTGCACAGGTTGTGCACAGGCTTGCGCACAGGCTTGTGCACAGCGCCCAGGCTTGCGCACAAGTTGTGCACAGGCCAAAACTCACCCAAAAAGAACTTAGATATGACAGAGAAGCAAGAGAGATGAAGGGAAAGATGAATTTTGGTTTTCATAAAGACAGGAGCGCAACAAAAAAAAAAGAAAATTTGAGGCGCGAAACGCCCTTCGTGGTGAATTCACATGTGCGCTCCTTGTTCACGTGACCCTCAAACTTAACCCTCCTTTTTTCACTTTTCTCACTCACCTTCAATTCACTCCCCTACTAGGTGAAAAACTTTTTGTTCACTTCTTATGTTTGAAACCCCCTAATATTTATTTATGCCACCTTACCACTCACAATCCGTTAATGGATGAAATATCTAATATCCCTTAACAAAGTAATATGTGTTATCCACATAACATTCATATCACTATTCTAAAGCCACTCATAATCTTAAGGAAGGATAGAGCAAATCCTTCCTCATAAACCTCATGGTCAAACACCATGATGATTTGGTCAATGACAGTGTCCATTGAAACACAATACACATATCATTAGGAATGACAATGGTTTTGTACAATACACATATCATTAGGAACGGCAATGGTTTTGTACAATACACATATCATTAGGAACGACAATGGTTTTGTTTATCCAGGATGAGGTATAACCATGATCACAAATTGCGTTGTTTATCCAGGATGAGGTATAACCATGATCACAAATTGCGTTTTTTTAATATTCACAATTTTCAGGTTTTAACATGCGGTTCTAGTTGCCACCCATAACCGCATAACCACGGTTATTCGCGATTTGAGGTTATAACCATAGATATTTTCATTCATTTATTAATCACTAAATATAAATTTAACAATGCAATATAACTTAAAATCTCAAATATAATCCTACATCAACTACAAGCACATATAAAATACTATTCAATATTACTTCCTACAAGAACATTGAGGCCATTTTATTCCTCAACATATATCCATGCATATGTGGGTTAGATTTTGATTCAATTTATAATAATTAAATTAGTAATTACTAGGACTAAGAACTAGATTGGGTGTAGATGGGTTGAGCTTTGATGGGCTAAGGTAGTGGTTGTAGGGTAGTTTTAGTGGAATAGTAAAGGATTGCCGGATTGAGATTAATTGAATTGGCTTCGCGGTTGGCGGTTATCCACTATTCACGGTTAACGGATGTCCCACCGCGGATACCCCTACACTGCAACCACAACCGCCAAAAAATCGCGGTTTTCCCTAGCCACCATAATCGCGAAACCGCGGATAAAACTGCTAATTGCAGTGCAGATATCTACAATTTGTGGTTTTAACCAATCCACTACCATCCCTACGTATCACCATCAAAGCTAAAGGTAACAAGTTTAAGAGCATCAATCATAAATTCGAAATATCAAGGGTAAAACATGTTTGTAAGCATCAATCACTTTACCTCCCGTTTTTTCAAAATTCATTAAATACCTCCTCGAAATTTGGAAAATATACAAAACCCTCCTAAAAGCTAACTTAAGTTAATTCCCCGTTAGTGGAATGCGCAAAGAAAAAACTACCCTTTTCACCTAAATTTGTTTTCTTCCATTTTGATTCCTCCCCTAACCCCGCATCCATGAACTGCCACTTGCTCCTCCCTTCACTTTCTGTTTCAACTATGCTTCACCACACTAGGAATTACTCCCCGCCAGTAAAAGATTGTCTCATTTATTTTGATAGTTTTATAGTATTTACCATGATTTTTTTTCGTGAATAGGGGGTTTCAAACCTTGTGTTTTGGAGGTGAATTTTTTGGAATTCATCTCCACAAAATTGGTGAATCATGGCCCGAAAATAGGACCTCCCAAATTCACCTCATAAGTGAATTGTGAAAATGCAGGTGAATATGTGAGAAAAGGCTGAGGTGTGGGGGTGGGGTCCACCCAGCAGCCACTCACAACCAATGGGGAGGGGGTTGGGGGTGAGGTCCACCAGTATTGAGTGATTTTTGTTGAGTGATGGTTTTAATTATTTTGGGTGAGGTTTGAGAGACCAAATGGAGTGAGATGAATTTTAGTGGGTGATTTTATCACAAATTTGGTGAAAAATTTTCTCACTCACCTCAAGGATTGAAGCCCCTAATGTTTAGACATCAAAATTTAAATAATTCACATGAGTATTAAAATTTGCAATCTAAATTTTCTAAATATAAATTTGAGTCAAACATTAAATCTGGAAATTGAAAAGTCAAATGAGACAATTTTTTGGGGACGGAGGGAGTAAACAACACTAATTATCGAGTTAGACTAAGCTAAAAATAGGAGCTATTGCTCACTTTAACATCAAGACAAGTAACCCAGACCACAATCTACTTGCCAGTAGTAATCAACGAGGAAAAATGAATCCCAACACAAAATTTGTATGGCTAAGTAGAGCTATAGAAAGCAAGAGCAAGTTAATACCATGTGAGGCCCAACGTTTACTACCTAATGCATAAAGTATTGAACCCAGGGAAATCTCTGAAACTCCATAACTCATAAATAAGCATCCGAAAGAGATACAGAGAAGGAGAGATGGAATTAGGAAAACTCTCTTACATTTCATCAATCGCAACTGTAGTCGCCTTCTCCTCCCGCCTCCACGTCTGTTGACTTCTCATCAGACCTTCACACTCATTGGCGCTTGATCGAAGAAGAAAAGAACGATCTTCTTGATTGGTTTCTCGAAGAACTCGGGTACCGCACCGGTGAATTTCTCAACCAATCGACAAATTTCCCGCTCGAAAATTCAGTTCACTGTCACGGCCGTCAAGCTCTAAAATGCTCCTCGACATTATCAATGACAAAGAGCTTAACAGAGACCGGTGGACCTAGAAGTAATTGAGAGAGATGCTCCGGTTGAAGCGTGTCGGCGCTGCTTGGATCTCTACGATTTCGATTCCGCCATCCAACATTCTTATCGGCAACGAGAGAGTGAGCTCTGGTCCACACGTTCCCATCTCCGATCAGTTGCTCGATTCTCGCCAGAGTTCCTTTTATTTGTTAGATCTTGATGACACAGACTGGGCTGGTACCACGAGATGGAGTGAGGACAGTCGGAGACGCCTGTTGGGCTAGTCTATCTCATTGCTAAAATTCGGAGGATCGTGACCATCCAAGGGAGAAGGGTTGCGGGCGATGCCTAGGCTGACACACAGGAGGGTAAGGCGAGGGCGAG
Organism: Stellera chamaejasme; assembly: GCA_024586325.1. Taxonomy (NCBI): domain Eukaryota; kingdom Viridiplantae; phylum Streptophyta; class Magnoliopsida; order Malvales; family Thymelaeaceae; genus Stellera; species Stellera chamaejasme. The sequence continues at coordinate 134,995 of CM044982.1, read as the reverse complement.
GCTAGGGTTTCGGCAAGTGTTAGGGTTTGAATTAAATTGGGACGGGTCGGGGACAATGGTAAATTGCAAAGGGTGAAATCTGTAACTAAGGGCATCTTGGGGGCTTCCAGCTTAATTCTCATGTGGGTCCCACTCAACTAATAGGAAAATTAACAGAATGTAGGCTTGAGGGTTTTTTTGTATATTTTACCAAATCTTAGGAGTTGTTTAACGAATTCTGAAAATACAGGACAAAGTGATCATATATCAAACCTCAGGTTGTTTTTTTGATAATTTCCCAACCCGAAAAGGCAAAACCCCATCGTCTCATTCATCAGTTTATCTAAAACCCCTAGTCAGAACCCAGACGCCAACGGCCAACCAACCTCCCCCTCGCCGGGAAAAAGGGTACTTTAACCGAATCCACTCGCCAATTCTGTTGTTTCCCTTCCAGACATGGCAGCTTCGAGGTTCATGGTTTTGGGGATTTCCCTTTTTCGTTCGCCAAAGCCCATTTTCGCTCCACCGCCGTTTCTCTTCTGTAAACCGTATCTCCCCCGTTCCATGCGTTTCTACTGCTCATCGCCGGCGCTCGAAGCTATTTCTTCCGAAACGGCGGTGCCTTTGAGCTCGTTGACTCAGCCGCACCCATGGCCGGAGTGGGTGGCATTACTGGACAAGTTGAGGAGCAGAGGTTATTTTGACGAGTCTGATACCGGAAATGCAAGTGACGATCACCGAAACGATTTCGATGCATCTGATGTTTACCGGGACATGAATTTGCTGAAAGATGCTTGCTTTAGATTCGCTCGTGATCGTTACGATATTTTCAGGTGTTAGGCTCTTCATTCTACACCATTTCTCTTTAATTAACCAAAAAAATACTTTTGCTTCTAGTATTTTTTTTTCTGCAGAAGTTCCTTTTAATTTTTTAATTTGAGAAATGATGATACTAATCATTGGCCCGAAGTATTTGAACAGGTGACAACAGTATGCTTAGTGAGAAATTTAAGCTTCTATATAGATAGGCTTATGAAGCAAAGAGTTCGCACATTAGCAGTTCAACTCTTTTATTATCCTTCTATAAAGTGTATAGTTGGTTAGAACTTAGAAGAGGAACACTTGGGGCCTTAGCGCTCTGGTTACAGCAGCATTCCTACGCAAACATGTTGATGATCTTCCATTCATAGTAGAGCAGGGGCTCCTGCATTCCTCTTTCTATTTAACCTAGTTATAGTACTATTGAGTAACCGACCATCTAATGTTTCCGTCTGTTCGAAAGATCCGTTTTTCCTCTGTTTTTTGGGGGGGATCTTCTCCTTTCTTTGTTGTATTCTCCTTCATTTAATTTGGACCGTTTCTCTTCTAGCCTGCTAGTCAGGCCTAAGTGACCATACAAGATTCATCAGCATTAGTGCATGAAATGTTGTGGACACATGCAATCATTCTGAAGTGTATCAGCTTTACTATGCTCTAAATAGACATGATTTAACCTTGTTTCCTTCGACAAGCAGATTATTGTCTCCTGAAGATATTGAAACTGTTGTGGGGAGTGGATGCCCTAATCTTTTGCGGAAGGCTGTCAACTCATCGAAAAGGTTGAGAGCCCATGTTAGGTTCGATGAAGCAGATGTACGTTGTTTTTCTTTTTTGTTTCATATACTGAGTTAATCTCTAAATAGCCTGTGCCACAACTTTGGTTTGTTTATTTACTTCTACAAGTGGCATTTATAAGAAAAACCTTAGAAGCATTTATCAAGTTTTAGTTGCTTCTTTTTTCTGATTTTGCTATTAAGATATTTTCTTTTGAGGCTGACCAAAGGCATTTACAGGTGTGTAGTGGTTGCAATCTTCGTGGGTCTTGTGATAGAGCTTATGTGACACTGAAGGAACCTGAAGCAGCTGCTCGTACTGTTGATGTTGTACGTGTTTTAATGTATTATGCTCTTGATCCCCTTGTTATTTCAGGAGAGGAGAGACTGCCTGGCAGAGATCTTATTGAATCATCTGTGAAGAAGTTGCTATCTCAATTGATAAGCTTGAGTGAGACATCTCCAGATCAATCCCTTCCACTACCATCTGTGAATGCAACCTCTTCAGTGAAAAATGTTGTAACATCACTCATTGGTAGAGTGGTTAATGATATTGAGATGAAGCGAGGGGATTGGATGTGCTCCAAGTAAGTTGCCTTGGTTTCTCTAAAGCATGTGGTACCCCATATATGGTTGTTGATTTGATAATCTATTACACATGAACAGATTGATGTGTGTATTGAAATGAATCCTATTTTATTAGAGCTATTTATCTAAGCTATATCCTATCAGCAAGAAGTTGTTTTCTAACTGTCATTTTCATCAGTAATCGAATCCTATGTATTTTGTGCTACAGGTGCAATTTTATGAACTTCTCCAGAAATCCACAGTGCTTGCGCTGTAAGGAAGATGGCCCCAAAAGTGCTGGCGATGGAGTCTCAATGAAGAATGGTGACTGGACCTGCCCATCGTGAGTTTCTGTTTTCAAACTTGCTCCTTTTGTTTGAATATTCTTAGGAAAATACTCGCAGCACTTGCTTGGGCAAACATACAAACCTTAATCAAAGGTAGAATGCTTAATAGTTTATTTGAGGATGAATGTTAGGCTTGGTCTGTTACGAAAGCAACTAGGGAGGAGAATAGTAAAATCGTGAATCTTGTTCTTGTATTGGTCAGTCTTGATGTTATTTGTTGCAGATACTGTTGGGCCTTTTCTTTTAAATATTTTCTATCACCATTAATGCCTTTGCTACTGCATTTTTCAGTTGTCAGTAGAGAAGAAAGAAAAATATAAGCTGTAATTCGTTCACTTACTGTCACATGATTAAGTCTGTTGGTCATCTGAACCGGAAAATTTCAGAAAACCCATGGGGCATAGGTATAAATTCGCTTCCCTCCCCGCCCTCTCACTGTTTGGTACCCTAACATTTAGCCCCCTGGATGTGATTTGACTACTTTTTTTTTGCACCGTCTATTAATCGATGATGTTGATTTCTCAAATCATAATTTAAATTTTGCAGTTCCTATATTCCAGTAAATTCAGAGTGCCTAATTATATCATGATAGTAAACAGTCTAAATGTAAAACAGTTTGCTTCTCTTTTGTGAATGGCAGGGGCCAAAGTGTAGGTTGTTTTAACGGTCTTTTTTCTTCATTTTCAAGATGATGTCCCTTGGTGCATGCTATTTGCAGATGACATTGTCCTGGTCGATGAAACCAAAGAGGGGTAAATCAGAAGTTAGAGAAATGAGAAATGGAGAAATGCTTTAGAATCCAAAGGATTTAGGATAAGTAGAGCCAAAACGGAGTATATGGAGTGTAAGTTTAGCATGCACAGAGTGGAGAAGCGGGTAGAGTTGCACTTGAAGAACAAAAGCTTCCCAAACGTAACTATTTGATCTATCAAAACAAAAAAATGTAACGCTTTTAAGAAATGAATGTTCCATAGATGCGATGCTTCGATGGATGAGTGAACATACATCAAGAGATAGAATACGAAATAGAACATTCGAACCTTAGTCGGAGTAGCACCGATTGAAGAAAAAATTGGAGAAGGTTGACTTAGATGGTTTGGTTATATACGAAGAAGACCATTAGATGGACCAGTACATAAAACTGATAGGTTAGATTTAGAGGAGGTTAAATGATGTAAGGAAGACCTATACTTACATGGGTAAGTCTAGTTGAGAGGGATCTTAGGCTACTGGAACTTCCGGAGGAGCTCGTTACAAATAGAATGAAATGGAGACGCATGATTCATGTAGTCGGCCCAAACGAGTTGGGAATAAGGCTCAGTTGATTGATTGATTTTTTTTTTGTTTGAAATTAAGGCTGTCATGTCAATCAACCTGTTTTAATAGGCTTTCCATTAGTATCCTCATATGCTTTCACACAACTTTAATATGATGAATAATAACTTACATGGGTTGGAAAGGGAGAAAATAGTACAAAAGTGGACATTAGCCAATTAGGTTGGGACTTCTTCTTTTGTTTTTTTGGCAAATGACAAAAACAGTGGGATGGAGTGAGTGTGAATCTTGATCTGGAAATTTGATGTTCGTTTAATTCTGCAGGTGCAATTTCATGAATTTCTCCAGAAATATACGATGCTTGAAGTGTAAAACAGAGGGACCAGTGAGGGTTAGTGCCGATGAAAAGGAGATGAAAAAAGGGGATTGGATCTGCCCACAGTAAGCTTCATGCTTTTCTTTTTCTCCCAAGGCTTTTAAATGGATTTTGATTGACTATTTTTTGATTGAACAAAGTAGACTTATGGCTTTATACAACTTGGCACTAACTTAAATCCAGGCTACAAAGTTACTAGGTAAAATGATTTTACTAGTTTTCAAGGACCATCCATGTCAAGCTTAATTTAAGTTTATAAGCTTCGTGCGACATGTATCCATGTTCCAGAATCTCAAGTTGATTGTCTTTCCAAAGAACAGTTGTTCAGGGTTTTCGGTAAATTGTTTTACTTGTCTATTTCTCTTGTTGACTATTGTTTGGGTGTGAGGGGGTATCTTCATTTCTAATTTGAGTTGTTACTTCAACTAAGAAGAAATGCTAATGTAAAGATAATGGGTAAAACATTGTACATTGCTTTCCTTGTGTTTAGAATGTAAATAGGACTGTCAAAATCATGTACTCTGCACTATCAAGCTCAGGATTTTTGCAACATATATTTTGTGGTAGATCCTCTGCAATTGTTCTAAAGTAAATTGCCCACCCTATCTTTCTATTCTGTTTTCCTTATGTAGGCCATCACTTCTAGTGTTTATGAAAGCAGACCAGCTTTGTTTTTTACGGAGTATTTTTTCTTGTAATGAAAGATGTGATTTTATTTTGATGACATGCTGTTCTGGTATGAGCCGAAGTATATTATCTTATAACTGGATTTAATTTTTTGACTTAGCCGCATTTATTTCTTGTATTGGTTCATCAGGTGTGGGTTTATGAATTTTGCAAGCAACAAGAAGTGTTTACGTTGTCCAGAGTTACGACCAAAGAGACATCTAAATCCTGGAGAATGGGAGTGTCCTTCGTGAGTACTCTCTTTATAGTTTTTCTAGAAATATATGTCTGTGAGTGCCCATGCTTATGACTATTGGTGCATTTGTGGGTTTGAAAATTAGGATTTTGGTTTGATGAATGGTTCTTTGGTTCAGCATGTGTGAATATGCAGTTTTTCCCCCACTTATAGTTTGTTTGTTTCTTAGGGTTATTTTGGAAATAGAGAGATTGTTCCAACCTGGTTGTTTCTTTCCTTGTTTCCTCCTGTGAGTACCAAGAAAAGAAAAGGATTAGAAGCCCTAGTGGAGGAATTAATTGTCTTTTCTTGGAGGAAAAGAAAATTATTGGAAAGAAACGTGGATCTTTTCGAGCTTTAGGAAGAAATTGTGTTCATTTGGGTCGTTGATTGGTTAATTAAGTAAATTTTGTCCGCAGGTGCGATTTCCTGAATTATAGGAGGAACACCAGCTGCTTAAAGTGCAATCACCAACGTCGGAGGGAAGAAGAATATGAAGAACATGTATGGAGGAGACCGAGGCACTAGGTAAGGATGACTTCCTCTTCCTCCAAGCTCTTGTGCTCAGCTGGCTTTCAAAGGTTTACTCTTCTCTTTGCAGTGGTAGATTTATAATCATAATTTTAAAGATATGTTTCCTTCACATTTAATTTTATTACATTAAACTTATCTATTTTACTTGGGCTATGTCTCTGTTCGTTTAGGCCCCGTTTGGCACAAGCATCAGCTGTGTTAACATCAGTGTTGGCTGTTAGCATTTAAATTTTTTAGGCCCCCTTTTAGGAATAGTTATTTCAAGTAACACTCCAGGCTCAAGGTAGTTGAGAAGTGTTTGGGAGGAGTTAAGGCAGCAATAAATGAATGTGTTGCCAACCAGACTAAATGCACATGGTATTTATAGCCTAACCTTTGTGGCACAATTGTAAATTTAGCCTTTTATCCAGCAGTCATAGGGTGCTTGTTCGGATTATCCGGGTAACAGCCTTCTCTGAGTAGGCCATCACTGTAGCTTGGCTTTGTTGTTCTCTTTATCAGATTCTCCAAGTCCCCACGCAATCATCTGACACCCGTCATGGTTGAGACCAGTTAATAGAGTGTCTCCTTGATGTGTATGCCATCGTTCGGCCTTGTCACGAGTAGCTGAACTAGCTTCTTCCTTGTTTGGCTATGGTGTATGCTGAACTAGTATGATGTACGTTCAGTCCAAACAATATGGTACATGTTTGGCCTTGGTGATGTTCGCCGAACATCTTGTATTGGCCACCTTATGGACCATGTGTGCATCCTTGTTCTTGGTTTACCTATGTTGAGTATAGGGGTGTAAAATGAATCGAGTCGTTCGCGAGCCGTCTCGAGTTCGAGCTCAAGCCGCGCTAAACGAGCCGTCAAACTTTAAGGGTTCGGCTCGAACCCGTTCGCTAGCCAATTCGAGCAGATAAATTCCGATCTTACCCTTACCCTTAAAATTCCCAAATATCCCCTCCGACACAATCTGGCATTGCAGGTTCCTTGACCATCCCTTTTCATCGGCGATTCAACCAACCCTCACCCCCAGTTCTCGTCAGAAACCTTCAATTGAACCACCTTCTTGAACTACAATCGTCACCCAGTCGGCCTCTCCATCACCCTCCGTTGTCGAGCCCAACTTGTTCATCTGCTCCTCCGAAGCCAAAGAAAGTATCACCTTCTCAATATGATGTTGTCTCCTCTGCAACAAAGCACCATGTTCATGAATTGATGGGAAGCAGCATGATTAAGCGGTAAGAAACAGTGAGGCAGAGAGAGGAAGCGATATTGGGCGGAGAGATGGTGAACAACGTCGAGTGTCTCTGTTGAGGACGATAAGAAGATGCACACAGTCTTTTTTGGGTTAATTTTTAACATTAATCCTTATTTTTTGTCTTAGTTTATTTAAGTCCTTAAATTTTTCGAGCCCACGAACTTTTGAGTCGAGCTCAAACATTAGACAAGCGAGGTCGAGCCGTCTTTTTTGTGCTCAGCTCGAGTGAACTCGAACTCGAGCCAACTCCCTCGAACTCTAATTCGAGCTAGTGATGTTCGGGCTCGACTCGGCTCGTTTACACCCCTAGTTGAGCCTCTCGTTGTGTCGTTCGGGCTCATAGATGACCATTGAACACCTACTTGCCTTGTTTGGCTTTGTTGGCCTTTGCCGATTAAACATTTTCTTGTTCGGCCTTTACGGACATCAGTCGAGCTAACGTTTGTCTCGTTTGGCCCTCATTGTATAATGTCGAAGTCCTATCTTATTTGGAGTTCTTACCACTTGTACTCGTTTGTCCCTAAGTGCTTGCCTTAGTGGTCTGGCCTTTTGGCTATAAAAAATCCCAATTTTCACACGAATAAGTTCTTTCTGACTCAATGCTTGAAGTTTCAAGGATCATTTTGAGAAAATAGTCTCCCACCGTTTTAATTTTTAAGGGAATGGTCATGTGAATAGTTGTTTTAAGTAGTTGCAGTGTTTTAAGTAGTTCCCTTCCTTGGGTTCGTGGCTCGTGAAGCTCGGCTCGTTTAACATGGTTCGACTATTTGAGCTCAAACTGGTTCGCGAATGACTCTGTTCGTTTTATACTCCTAGCTCGAATTGGCTCACGAACTGGCTTGAGCCGAACCATAAAGGTTCGAGCTCGGCTCGTTTTACTACTTGAATCAAAATTTCAGCTCGAGCTTGTGTTCGTGGCTCGTGAAATTCGGCTCATTTAATGTGATTCGAGCTCTAACGCGAACTGACTCGCGAACAACTTGGTTCGTTTACACCCCTAGCGGCAACCAAACAACCAAAAAAGTAGAGTTAGAATGTGATTTTCCCCACAACTATCATCTTCCTCATCAATCCCATCCCACTCTGCCCGTCGTCGAAAACGTTGCCAACCATACCCATGCCACTACACTCTTCCCCACCCCAGCGCGGCTTACTCAGCATAACCATAACCCACCTTGGTCAACCCCATTGATGCGTGCAGATTATATACGGGAATCTGTGCTCAAAATCAAGTTTTAACTTTGTAACCCACCCACTTTCCTAAGAGAAAGGATGTCAGTTGTAGATAGGGTGAGTGTGGGTCAATCCACAGAGATCAAGCTTGACTGACGCTCGCATTGTTGTCTGCTAGAAAATATTTTTGGTGTTTTAAAATAGTAGAAGTAGTAGAAATTGCGGATTTGAATAAAATAAAGTGTAGAAAGGAAACGCTGAAGAAAAATATAGAAATAAAACTTCATGTGTTTACCAAGGAGACAAGAAGACTAGAGTAGATGAGGATTGAGAAAATACTAAAGGGGGTCGGATAAATATCAGACAATGACATTTCAGCCTGACTGCCCTTCTCAGCACTCCAGCTCCGGAGACTCTCGCCTAACTTGGTCACCTAGTGCGGCATTACGATCACCAGAGTCCCAGTTTGGTAGGCCATTGCCGCAGTCCAGTAAGCACACTCATTGAACAAGGGTATGCTCTCATAGTACCCTCTAGAATCTAGTAAAGATTCAAGATTTATCTGATATCGATCTCTCGATGCATCACTACCAGATACAGAAGGGTTTGGGATTGTAGTAGCGCCTCCTACTCCCTTCCACCCTAATTAAGCTCGGATCTTCCTACTACTTGCAAAATCTCACCCTTACATCCGAAGACCTCTAGCAACTTGTCATGATAGGATCCCACAGAAGAGTGTGGAAACTACTCACTACTCATACAGAAACACAGAAAGAAATGGAGGAAAATAACTCCAAATACAAAGAATAGAAGAAGAGAAACTCAACACCAGATCTTCTAGAAATCTTTCATGTCATTACTGAAACATTAAGTACTCCCTCCGTCCCATGAAGATTGCACCATTTTTTTTTGTTTTCATATTATTTAATCTACGATTTATTTTTATGAATTCATAGACATGTAAAGTTAAATGATTTATATGCTTCTCATAATTTGCTATCTAAAATTTCTATATATATATATATATATTTTTTTTTCACTGTTTATTTCAGTTAAATTTTGAGTCAAACACTGCAACTTGAAACAGAAAAAGAAATGGTGCAATCTCCGTGGGATGGAGGGAGTAGCTTACAGAACCCAAAAATAGAAAAAGAGAAGAAAAGATAAGATAAGATAAGATAAAGCCGGAGCCAAAGCTCTGGCAGAATCCGACGAGAGGCCGATTACAAAAACTAAATCTAAAACTAGTCTAGAAAGGAAGAAATGAAGGGATGGATTGAAAGGATGGTTGGAGAGGTGAGGAGAGTTCCTATTTATAGGAAGATGAGGAGGAGCTAGGGTTTTGAAGTTCCGGAGGCGAGGCGATCGCCTTACATTTTGCACATCGGTCAGGTCGCGCGCTCACCTCGTCCGATGGAATCTTTTATGCTGTGTCAGATAGCAGAGTTAACTTCAGGCGAGGCGATCGCCTCGAGATTTCGCTACGCGGTTGGCTCGCCAATTGGATGCCTTTTCCCTCCATTTATCGTCCTTTTGCATTTGAGCCCTCGAGCTTTGTGTCCGGCCATTTTTTTCACGTCCAAAAATCTTCCAAAAGTGCTCTGAAAGTGTCCGATTCCGATTTTTCCTCTAGCACGGGTTTTCTCACCAAAAATGCTCCGGCCCATACTAAGGACTAACAATTCATCATAAAACCACAATTTTTAGAGGGGAAAATATACGATTCTTGTACACTCTCACCCACCTCTCTCCCATGCTGCGCCAGTGCACCCCGTCTTCCCTCAGATTGACTTCGGCGCTGAACAACCTGGACGCGTTCCCGGTGAATAATTCAGATATGATAACCGCCAAACAAGTCTAACCCATTTTTAAGTAGGAGATTGCTAAATGTTGGTTGGCTCTTCCTAGTCAAAAAAAGAAAAGGAAAAAAGAAGAAGAAAGCGAAGATTCATGAAAACAGGAGTCAGCGTTTTTGGCACTAGGAATCGAAATTTACTTGATCAGAACTTGTACGCGTTCTGTAATGATTAGCGTACCTTCTGAAGATTTTCATTATTGTCAAAATTTAAGCAGTAAGCTTCATTTTATGGGTTTATGTATTGATTCGGTCTATTTCTCAGTGAAGTGGGAATGATTTAAATGATCAGGGTTGATTATTAATAATTTCTGGGTTCCCATTGTTGATTGTGAACTGATTTTGGACAAGTACCCACTCTGTGTTTCAATTTTTGCTTAACAATATTGTCATTATTCATTTTGCGTGAATTGACCTTGTGTTGCTTGAAGCCTTCTCTTGGATGTTTACTAGCACTTTCAATGTTCATCATAAGGGTCGAATGGATGGATCGTGTTTTCTTTTGTTGAAATCAGTGACGGAACTAGGATTTTGGTGTTGGAGGGGCAGACAAATAGTAATACACAAAGAATGAGTAGTACATTTGGCCAAATCTTAGAGATTTTCGATGAATTATCAAAATACATGGGGAAATTGTACATTATGATAAATCTTTTGGGGTCTTTAATAATTACCCAAAAAATTATATATCATTTAAGCAATCTGGTTTAAAATCATTTGAGAGAAATTATATATATTTGAGAGAAATTGTGTTGAATTTTAATTAAAATTGTGGTTACTTTTTATTTTGGATGGATATGAGGGGCTAAATGGACAAATTATTATCTAGATTCATAAAATATTTCCTATGTACCCAATACCCTCACAATTGAAGGGGTGGCAGCTGTCCCCTCCGATCCCTACTTAGTTCCTTCTCTGGTTGAAATTTAGTTAGCTTGGTTGGCACTTGCATATGGCTGCCATTGTCATCTGTTTTTGTAAGCAATTCTGCAGAAGGGAGTGGTGGACAAAGGGCTACAGATTGCAGCTGAGAAGAGGAGGGACAAAGGCAGCAGTGGGATTGTAAATTTTAGAGTAAATTGCACCATCTATTTAAACTATACCCATTGTTGGAAGTCTATACCTGAACAAATTTTTATTACAAAAGTAGCTCTAAAGTATGAGTGCGTTGCAAATCTACACATGTGACTTATCATCCGTTAAAATTTAACATATTTAACGGAAATTATATTTAAAATGTTGAGATTGACCCTCATAATTTTTGAAATGTGTTGAACAACCCTCTAGCTTTATAACTTTACTTTTTGAGTCATTATTCTTAATTATGTGTGTATTAATTTTAATAATCTTTCCAAATTATTAATACTTATTATAGAATGAGTCTAAAATATCTATAAAAATATCAAATACGAAAATAAATTTAAAATGATATCAATAATTATTTTTTATTTTTTAAATTTTGGGAAAAAAGTTATCAAAAGAAAATGGGGTAAAGTGCACTCATAATCCTGTAACTTAAATTATTGTACCATTAGGGTCCTATTTTAAGTTTTTGTACCAATAAAGTCCCGTTTTTTAACGTTTTGTGCATTCAAGTTCCTTTTCCATCCATTGAACGTTAACTTTAACGGATTTGTGGGAAAAATGGTAAAATCAGCAACTCAATTGTTTTTAAAAAAATTATTTACACCCCAAATTTTAAACTTAACCGTTTAGGCAACCCCTAATAGATTTAAACTTAACACTTCTACACAAATGTTTTAATCAATAAATGATTAAAATATTTAGGTAGAAGTGTTAAGTTTAAAACTGTTGGGGTGCCTAAACGGTTAAGTTTAATATTTGGGGTGTAAATAATTTTTTTTAAACAATTGAGTTGCTGATTTTATCATTTTCCCCCCAAATCCGTTAAAGTTAATGGTCAATTGATGGAAAATGACATTGAATGCACAAAAAGTTTTAAAAAAGGACTTTATTGGTACAATATATTAAAACAGGACCCTGGTGGTTCAATAATTTAAGTTACTATGTGTGTAGTTTACCGAAAGAAAATGTATTAATGAATAGCTATATTCGTAAAATTCTAAGAGCTATTAAGGTATTTTGGTAATGTACAAATTCTTCCTCAATGATATTTAATATATTGTACCACAATGTGGATTGTGTTTTGATATATATATATATATGTATATATATAACACAAACCATATAATTTATATAAATTAATAATGAATTAAAATACAAAAAATTTATATACAAATTTGAAAAAGGAAAAAATGAAAATTAGTATTTTCAAATTCTCAAAATAAAATTAAAAAATTATCGATTCTAAAAATTTTAATACACTATGTAAACTGTTAAAATATATTTAAACTTATTTTAAATTTTGTATTGTTTTGGCGTTTAATATAATTATTGAAGATTTTATACATTATCTAAACATCTTAATATAATCATTTGAGATTTAGAAAATTACAATTCATTCTTTCATTTTATTTTGATAATTACTACTTTTTGAAATAAAAAAATAAATTTAAGCACAAATATTTTTATTTATACTATTTTAAATTTGGATATTTTAGACCAAATCCATTTCTTAATTATTGATTTGGAAATATTATTTGAAATAATGCATATATAATTAGAAAAAAATGGCTCAAGTAAACATTTTTAGAATTGGAAGAGCCATTCCTCCTATTTCATCAGGATAAACAAGACGTGTTCTATCATAGCTCGTTCCTGCCAAGAACAAAAGTGCAGCGTCAATAAATTCATGATATATTATTTGTAAAAAGGCTTTGTTGAATCCCGTATCGGTTATAGAGCCAATTCCTATAATTATGAAACCTATATGAGATACGGAGGAATAGGCTAATCTGTTTTTTAATATACGTTGAGCAAATAGATTTGCAACGTACTTATACTTTAGAGTTACTTTTGCAATAAAATTTTGTTCAGGTATAGATTTACAACAAATGATATAGTTTAGGTATAAATGGTGCAAATTACTCATAAATTTTTAAATTAGTTAAGAGTTAATTTATATGTTTATAAAAACTATTAGGGTTAAATTGAAAATTAGATATGAACATTTACATAAATACCCTCATTTTAATAGTAGTTTGACGGAAAATCTAATGGAAGGACTTGATTAGGCACAAAGTGCAACTTAAGGGAAGAAAGTGATACAAAATCTTAAAATGAGACCCAATAGGACAACTATGTGACTCGTGGACGATTGGTGAAGTTTACTCGATTATTGTTAGAATTTAGTAACTTCAACCATCCATGTCCTTGAGCACTAGTCTCTACTTAAATGAACAATAAGGAATACCTTATTCTAGCATCACTGCACCTACTCCACCGAGAATTCATACAACATAGTATGCCTGTACTTCTCACCAGGTGGAACAATAACTGATGGAAAGTTGGGTAGGTTAACAGCATTCGGAAATCCTTGCGTCTCAAGGCATGCGGCCGAATGCTTTCCATAACAAGCCCCTCCTTTTCCCTTTATCCCGTTGACATAGTTAGCAGTGTAGAATTGCATGCCAGGGGCATTGCTCCACAAGTTGAGGACCCTGGAGCTTGATGGATCCTTCAGTCTGGCAGCATGTCTCAACCCTGATTTCTCTTCACCATAGTCGAGCACGTAGTTGTTGTCATACCCTAAACCAACCTCCTGGATTTGTGCTCCGATCTTCTTCTCGGTGGTGAAGTCATAAGGAGTGCCTTTGACTGGCGTTATTTCACCTGTTGGGACAGTGTTCTCATCCACAGGAGTTATATGTGAACCCCATATCTGAATTGTATGGTCAAGGACGCTCCCTGAGTCGTGCCCTGCCAAGTTCCAGTAAGTGTGCTGTGCTAAGCTGACTGGAGTAGGCTTGTCCTTCGGATATGCTTCCATGTCGAGCCTCATTGTTGTGTTAGATGTGAGTGTGTAGGTTGCAGTTACAGAAAGATCCCCCGAGTAACCTATTGACATGTAAGAAATCTAGGACTTAGAAGCATAACATTTACATGTATAAACAGAAAAAGATAGCTGCGGCTGGGTTTAAAAGACGCGGACCCTCTTCACCATCACTACTGTGATATTTGAAGGTAATAGATGGGGTTTCGTTGTTCTTGATCTCAGCTACCTCCCATACCTTTTTATCAAAACCTTTGAACCCACCTGCAGACAGGCAGAAAGTCATGACTCATGAGCAACAAAAAGAAAGAGCAATTCTACATCTATGCTCAATCTGATGTTGGAAAAGAAACTTAAAATCTGAAGTTTGTCAGTTAGTATAACTATTTAAAGTTAACACAAAAAAAGCATAGTGCTGAAGTTTCTTATGCAGGATGACTTTCTTGATGCAATCCTCTTTACAAAAACAAATAATCATAGTAGTATTAAATTTCAAAGTCACCATGATCATAGATTCTTTCCACTTGCATAATAGTATTTTAATACTCTTGTTGAATAAAAATAGGTACATTTTAGAAATAAGTACTCCTGATGATACAAACATGCACAGGAAGTCCAAAATATGATGAGAAAAAATTCTAGTAGGAAGAAAGGATCTTAATAAGCAGAGAAATCCATACCATGAAGACTGTTGGGAGGTCTATTGAGGGACACAGAATGTTCAACGCCATTTAGTGTGAACTTTCCATTCTTAATTCTGTTTGCAACCCGCCCCACAATGCAACCAAAATAAGGAGCAGCACCTTGCTGATAACACGTTAAAACAACAGAATTTGGAGAAAAAAAATTAAAAATTAAAAAAAATAAACAATCAACTAATCAATCAATCAACCGAGCCTTAATCCCAACTCGTTGGGGTCGGCTGCATGAATCCTACGTCTCCATTCCGCTCTATTTGTTACGAGGTCCTCCGGAAGTTATAGTAACCTAAGATCTCTCTCAACTAGGCTTACTCATGTAAGTTTAGGCCTTCCCTTACCTCGTTTAAACTCTCCTAAGTCTAACCTATCAGTTATGCGCACTGGCGCATCTAAAGGTCTTCTTTGTACATGCCCAAACCACCTAAGTCGGCCTTCTCTGATTTTATCTTCAATTGGTACTACTCCCACTAAGCCCTGAATATTCTCATTTCTCATTCTATCTCTCAAGGTGTGTCCACTCATCCACCGAAACATTCGCATCTCTGCGACGTTCATTTTGCTCATATCTTGTGTTTTCACTGCCCAACATTCAGTGCCATATAACATGGCCGGTATGATAGTTGTCCTACAACTAACAAAGTCCAGAGGAACAAAATAGAAACAACCTAAAAATAGCGATGACTCTCTCACCCTCTCCACAACATAAAAAAAGGGAAGATCAACAACTTAGCCTCTATTTCGTTGGCATTAATGCAGATTAATCCAGCAGGCCTACCCGTTTGCAATGCAATCGATAATAAATTGCAAATGACTTTTCCCCTATGTGAATAAAACAATAAATAATCCACTTTAATTCCCAATTCCCAATTACATTGGGTCTTAGGTCCTTAATCCAGACCATGTGGAACTGTGTCGATGTCATCCATAAAGACCACATTCCATAGCGAGCAATCAACATCGACAATCAGAATCAAGTTTCTTTGAAAAAAATGAAATCGAGAAAGGTAGGGAAAATGAGAAGTGTAAATTACCAGGTATGGCTCGAGGGTGTCGAATCCCAAAACAACATCAGCCAATGATCCTTTAAGCACCGATATAAACCCATCAAAATTGAACACATGAAAATCAAACCGACCATGACTATAAAAGCGACTAAAAAAGGCAGAAGAAATTGGCTACCGTTCTTGTCCGGGACAGAGAGAGAAGTGATGGTGCAGCCGAGGTTAGAGACCTTCACCACCATCGTTCTATTGTTGAGTTCGAATATCTCCGGTTTCTGACTCTGGTCCGCCATTGCACTTTTCTGCCTCTCGAAGCAGGAGGATCTGAGACTCGCACACTTTCTGATTTGTTTGTTTGCTTTTCGATTTGGGACGATATCTTCAGTTATAGTCGGACTGAGGCACCTGCCCTAAGTTGAGCGTGTCAGCTGATGAATAACGTACGTCACTCTTAACTTCTTAACACCTTTACCTACAGAAAAATGCCTAATTAGTCCTACAAATTTTAAGGTTTTTGAGATGTAGTCATAAAACTCTTTTACTTCGAACTGTCGTCCTAAACGTCTAAGCCGTTACCAGGTTGTAGTCCTAAAAAAATGATCTGTCAGCATTTTTTTTAAAATTTAACACCGTCAGTCCTCCACGTCACTATTCCGTCCGCCACCTTGCGTTTTAGGACTACAACCCGGTAACGACTTAGACGTTTAGGATGACGGTTTAAAGTAAAAGAATTTTAGGACTACATCTCGAAAACCTTAAAAGTTGTAGGACTAATTAGGCATTTTTCCCCTTTTCCTAGGAAAAACCCAAGTAATCATATCGTTATACTCAAAACTAGAGTAAATTTCATTCAAGGTCTCGTTTTAAGTGTCGACGACATATTTTGATCATATTTAACTTTTTCTCATATTTGAGTCCTCATTCAAGGATGTTAGAAGGATGTTTGATTCTCTATCTGTAAGCCAAATACAATTCAACTTTCATCAACAGTGGGCGTTTAATTTGCTCCAACATGCTATATCCGCATCAAGTTCTCCAGCATGCTATATCCGAATTGGGAATTCTTTTGTAAGAACAAAAATTGTTGGATTTTCATGAACAAGAAGAGAGAGAGATAATGAAAGATCGGTGGGTGGTGGCTGACAGGAGAGTTGAGGCAAGGGTGAAGTGGATCGAAGTGGAGGGCTAATGCGTGAGTTAACTAAATGTTGGGTTGAATTGATTAAATTTTTAAAATTTGAGGTGTATTTTAGAATTAAATTAAAGGTAAATTCATCACTTCATATTTTACCATCAAATAAATGGAGCAATTGGACGGAAAAGATTCAATTGGATCGCAAAACCTAAAAAGATGACTCAAATATGACAAAAAATTAAAATGAAAACAAAATAAGTCGTTGAAACTTAAAATGGGACCCTAGATGAAACTTACTCCTCAAAACTAGTATGATATATAGGATAAGAGCAGCTTTAGGGTGCATTTAATGTTTAAGAATTCAAGTTAATTATAATCTATACCACTGCCTTTCACGTCAAGCTCTGACAGCTCTGTGTCCTCTCTTTCACATCGACAGCTCCGTGTTCTCCCTTCCACATCAAGAGCTCCGTGCTCCTCCTTCCATGTCAAAGTTCCAATAATCCCTTCCACATCAAGTTTCGCATGTTCCGCTACAGAATTAAAGTATCGTAACACAAATCATAAATTATGAATAGTGAAAGTTTTGATCATCTGCAGCTGGCAACAAAATTCGTTATACCATCTTTTTCGTAATTCACATATTAGACAAAATATCCGATAAAGGGTAAAGTGCACGGTTAGTCCCTTAACTTTGCTTATTGTCCTATTTCGGTCCCATTTTAAGAATTTATCCTATTAAAGTCACTTATCTTCATATTTTTGTCCTATTCAAGTCCTTTACTGTTAACTCGGTGTTAAAGTTAACGGATTTCCTGGAAAAATGATTTTTTAGACACATGCACTTTTTCTTTTATACTATTTGCACCATAAACTTAGATATATGAGTTTCTAATAACTACCACCACTTCCGGCGCTGCTGACAACCACCGGCCACCACCAAGGTGCATCAACATAGACAAGCCCGCCTCCAGCCTTGCTCGCCTCATCCCGGAATCTCCAGCCCGACACCGTCCGCCAGAGCTCGACCCAGCTTGGCTAGTTTGATTCAACGCTTCTTTGGCGGCCAGGGGACCGCACCTGAACGAGCAGCTTCCTTACGGGCCAGCACCAGTGGGAAGCCACCAAGCCGCCGGTGAGCTCCGGGAACAACTAAATCGCGAAAAACCCAAATGTTGGTTGCCACGATTCCAGCCGATTCCTTTGTCGATGACGGTGAATCTTGAACGGATTTTCATCCTATACCTTTTCCCTATACCTTTTCCCCTCCTCCTCCTGCCACCACTACGGCCAGAACATTGCCGGCTGACCATTGCCGAACCTTCACCGGTGCGTTCAAAAGCTCAGGTGTTATGACCCGTCCTCACCGGACGTGTCATAACTGGAAGGAATTAAAAGAATAAGAACTGAATTGAAAAGAAATGGGGAGTTTTGGATTAAATTGATATAATTTGGACTAAAATGAAAGAATTTGAAAACTTGAGATAGAATCGATGAGAATAAAATTGGATTAAATTATAGGACCTAAATTAAAATATTACTTGAGAAGGGGTTAAACTGAGTAACTAAAATTATTCAAGAAATTGAGGGGATGTCATATTTAGTAAGGGTTTCGATTGGCAGAGAGTAGCAAGAACGAATTTGGGGATATTGGGTGAGAGCGATAGTGAAAGGTTTCGGTGAGGATTTTGGGCTGGAAGAAATCAAACTTGGAGCTTGGATGTTTGAATCGGACTGAGGAGTAAATCGAGACTGGGCTTGATCGATGAAGAAAGGCTGGCCGCAGTAGTGATGCCTGGTTCTGCAATGGAAGAAACAAACTGTGATCTTCGGCTGGCTGTGGCGACCATTCGGATTCACGCGAGGTCATTCGGCGAAGGCCAGGACCCAGGTGAACCCCACTCCTGCCTTTCGCGGAATGCGGGCCTCTGCAAGCGCGAACCTTTCCCCTCGTAGAAAATGACTTGCGAACCCAGCCTTCGCGGAACACGGACTAGCGAACACAATCCCCGCGAACGCCTTGACACTGGCGAACGCTTGTCAGGCGAAGCCTTGACACTGGCAAACCCCTCATGCCGCGAACACCTGGACACTGACGAACACCTGTCAGGCGAAATCTTGACACTGGCAAACCCTTCATTCCGCGAGGCGTCATACAAGGTTCTCATACAAGATACTTTTATCTTGACCGAATTCACACATACATGTAATTTTCATGATTTTAAACATCTTCAAACATACAAGCATGCATACGGTTCATACTCTTCATGAATAATCACAACAATTACATGACAAGGCCGAAAAATACATGTAATATTCATTCAACCCGAAATGCATATTTGCATGGAGCATGCATATGAGTTCAAGCAACACAGGCTCTGATACCATTTGTAGATTTAGAGATTTTGAAAGCATGATGTGTTTTTCATAATCATGTTTCTCCGCTTTCACCAAGAAGAAAGAGGAGAAGGAGGAGGAAGAAGTAGAAGGAGAAAGCGTACCTTGCACCCTTGAAAACAGCGAAAGGATCTTAAGAATCTTCTCAGAATAATAAAAGATTAGAAGAACTTGCTTTAACAACATTATTCCATTCTAGAGAGGCAAAAAGAGGAAGAGGATTTATCTATCCATATCCTCATGCATACTGCAAGGATCGAAAATATTTTAAAGGAACCCTGGTTCCTAGAGCTTCGACAAAAACCTAAAGATCACTCTCTTTTCTCTTGGAATTTGGCCAAAAAAAAAGAGAAATGGTGAGAGACCTCTTTTCCCTAGTAGAAGATAGGGATCTTAGATTAATGACTCATTCAGAAATGGCAGAGAAGTATTGGCCTAAGCATAGGCATCCTGTATGGAAGTTTCATTCCATTAGAAAATATGAGTACTTTGTGTTAAATCTCCAAGAAACAGGCTCCGTGGAAATAGAACACAGAGACAAAAGTACTAAATTTATATAAGGAATGTACTTCAAAGAATTAGAAATTTTGAAGTTAGGCGTCCTGCAAGTTTAGACACTAGAGGAATGGGGCACCACATTCTTGGAGAAGATTTATTTATGGAAAATACGAACAACCATGCCTACTCGTATTGAGATTATTTACAAGCATGTGATGAAATCTTCAATATCCAAAATTCAGAGCACAGACACTCCTGGATGATATTATTCAAAACAAACCATGAAAGATTTCAAAACAGGTTTCACCATTGGTATAAGAAGAAAGAATTAGTATCTGATCAGTTCCCACAAACGGTCAAGGAATCCTATGACAAGTTTGTTGAGTTTAGCAAACTCATGTCCTAGAAGGAGTCGATCCGCTACATTGAATTCTATTTTTTGGTCATTTATCGAATTTCATGGATTGTCCAGTGGCATTACGAGGTTGATCAAGAAAAATATGATCCAGTTCTAGAAAGAGTATGAGTTTCACATTGGTGTGACAAATGTGATTAATTCTTATCTCATAGAAAATATCACGCTTAAAAAAATAGGCCTAGCTGAGCTCATGGATAAAGAAAGCATTGATTCGGTCTTGGGGAAGCTCTACTCTGGATCAGAGTAAGCAGATATCCCCTTGGAAGAAATTAAAGATAAGCTGATGAAACTAGCTTTCAACTACCCAAGTCAAAATTAGGGCCACCATGTGCAAGAATTAAATGACATGTCCGACATGGCCATGTGAAGAAAAAGGTAAAGGTATTGCGTGAGTCTGAAATGTACCAAGAGAAATAATTGTCCACTACCATAAAGCACTTTTCAATCAGTGGAAGAAAATGCACTAGCTGTAGGAAATAATGAAGGTCACTTAACCATCCAGAGGAAAGTTTCCCTAGATAAGAAGACTTCAGCAAACAAAGAGAGCACGGATGAATTTTTGCTTGCATCTTTCTCTCTGCTCTTTCAAGTTCATGTGTTGAAATCAGTCTATTAGAAAGCAGTATACTTATCCTAGAATCCTAGCTTACTTTGTGTTGGAGGTGTACGTGTGCAGCTATTGGAAGTTGGGTGTGCTCATCCAGCAATCTTTGATGGTATTTGTATTTCAGTTGCTGCAAATATCTGGTGTTCACCAGATTCTGTAAGTGGATGCTTTAAATATTCACAATAAATATGTGTGCTATCCTTTCATAATTAAATATCTAATTTATGTTGATTATAAGTTATTCCTTTAATTTTGTATTATTTGTTGCATTTACAACTAGGTCAAAATTGGTATCAGAGCCAAGTTGGCATAAAACAAAAGTTTCCAAACCTTAGGTCCCAAAATAAACTTTGCTTAAGACTTTAGTGACTTCAAAATCTTCACGAAATTTATAGAACTTCGTTAGATTCTCTCCAAACTTAGGACTTGTGAAAGTTCAAAACTATAGAACTTCTTCGTTAAAAATTACAAATATGTAGGGTAAAGTGCACGTATAGTCCCTTAGCTTTGATGTGTGTCATATTTTGGTCATTTTTTAAGAATTTGTCTCAGATTCATCCCTTATCTTTCATTTTGTCTCAAATTGGTCATTTCATTACATTTTCTGTTAAAGTCATTGTATAAATAAGGGCATTTACGTAAATGTCTATAATTAACATTCGATTTAACCAAAATTGTTTTAATAATCTACAAATTGACCCAAATATTTTCAAAAATTACAAAACCCCCCAAAAACCCCTCTTTCCCATTCTCCCTCAATTCACCGATTTGCAGCTTAAAAAAACCGATAGTGGTCGGCTGGTCGCGTTCACCAGCATTAATTCCTCATTGTCCCCAGCCCTAGATTGCTTGGGTTGATCTCGTGCTTGGCCACTCAGTTGGTGAGCAAACCCATGCCGCAATCTCTAGCAGCACCACGACGGCGACTTTCGAATCTCGAAAAGCTCTTTGTCCTCCACCACGGCAGTTGCAACAACGCCTACAAAGTCCGCCACCGAAAATCCTTCCGCCGCCATCACCATGACAAGAAGCTCAGCCTCCCAAACCAGATCAAGATCTCGTCGACCTCCATATCAGTCTCTGGCCGACTCAATACCAGCGTCGCCACTTGGCCCGACTCACTACCAGCGCCGCCGACCGCTTCTACTTTGACTCTTCCTCCTCTTCCCCAGCCCATAGCTTCGGATGGCCATCGGAAATGGTCTTCGATGTCAAACTGAGAACTTCCGTTGACTCAGTCTCTGGCAACTCCGTCCACGACTCCTCCACCGATTTACACATGATGGTCTTGGTCTTTCCTCAGAAGCCATCAACTGGAACCAAGCCCTCATGTCTTTTGAATTTTTGTTCTTAATCAATTAATCAATTTCTTGATCAGTGGTGGTGCTGCAGAAGTCGGAGCGATCACGAGGGATTGGGAAATTGGGAGATGATGATGTTGGAGAAGAAGATTCATGGACAAATAATCAAGAAGTAGGGTTAAATTGTGATATTCGAATAATATAAGGGGCAAACTAAAATTTGGATAGGAGCATTTAAGTAACTTCATGGAGATAATATAATACTTAACGGTAAATCTAACGAAAGGACCAATTTGAGACGAAATGAAAGACAAGGGATGAATCTGAGACGAATTTCTTAAAAAGGACCAAAATAGGACACGCATCAAAATAAGGGACTATACGTGTACTTTACCCCAAACATATAGGGCTTAATATGCCTTCTACTTTACCACAAACATATAGGGCTTAATATGCCTTTATCCCAACCAGAGCTTGAAAGTTTTCTCGCCTTGAAACAGAGTTTTCCACATTGAATGGAATGCTTATTATCAATTGATGTCCTTACAAACAAACTATTTACAAACCAAAAATTAGCGTTTGTTCTTTAAAAGAACATAACCATGACGACACAACGATAAAATAAGGGGGGCTGGAAATGAACTAATATTATTGGTGCAGCCCGAATTGCAGTTACCCAGGTAGCTGTTGAATTTCAACATACTTGGTAGCGAACTACCTATCTGGTAGTTTAATCAAAGGCGGAATAATCTTATGGAGTATCAGACTTTCACTATCACAAACTGCCATGGAATCACAGTCCTTTGCAATTTACCATCACGCTTTTCCAGCAGACCCAAATAGATCCATCTTCTCTGCAATGACTGATTTCATGGCTTCCTTCCCTGACCCCATTATATGGACCAAATCCCCCGTTGAACTGTTCAGGGAATTGATGTAAGCTCTTCGCACCTCAGTGTTCACATTGAACTTTCTTACACCCCTTTCAATGCAACCCTGTTCAAGGTAAAGAAGGAAACTCAGATTTACTGAATCAAGTTTCAGGTCGTCAATGAGGAACTAGAGAACAAAATTTCTTTAGGAGTACCTTGATAAGTTCGGGTGGCAAACCTGAGGCTCCATGAAGCACCAGGAATACCCGTTTCTTGAGACACAAGTCATGTAGATCCTACAGAGAGCAGTTACAGTTAACAGTCTGATGGAAAATCCACGTCCAATTTACATGATGGAAGGACTAATCGTGCAAGAGTTACCATGCTTAAATATTTAGCAGTTCAGGGACCTTTTAGCAACATTTATGCATAGCTCAGGGACCAATGGTGCAATTTAGCCCTACTCATACAATCACATAGTAGTTCTTTTTGAACATGCCACTATATAAGTGATGTTGGGAGTAATAGATTGAAGGATCAAATAAATATCTAGAAATCTGATTATTTTCATTAGAATGGCTTAAAACTTCCACCTTTAGCAAATCAAGTCGAAGGTTAGGGCCACTTGAAGGGTATTTCCCATGGACATTACCGATGCACACTGCCAGTGCGTCAATACCAGTTTTATCGATGAACTCTCCAGCCTGAAATTAATTGGTATAAGTTACGACTGCATTTTCAATTAAAGAGCAGGAAAAAAAAAGATTCTTTTGTTAATATGACCTGATCTACATCTGTAAGCCTTGCTTCATAGTCTTTGACGGTCAAATCATCCTCAGTACCGGCCAATCTGCCTAATTCAGCTTCCACCAGCAAATCTTTGGAGTGGGCTAAAAGAGCTACTTGTTTTGAGTAAGAGATATTATCCTTGAAAGAAAGTTCCGAACCATCCACCATTACTGAGTCAAAGCCCTAGTTTTAAGAGTTAACTGAAAATTAGAAAGCTATCTTAAAACTTCCATTTTTAGGAAAGTTTTATACTTCATTAATATAATTTTATGCCTAAAATATACAGTATATTGAGTTGAAACAATATCTAGGATAACACTTTACCAACTCTATAGCTTGTACTAGGTCTTGCTTAGAAGTCCCATGGTCAAAGTGCACTGTGATTGGGACCTGCAAAAAAATTTCTCAGATGCCATAAAAATGATATTTAAGTCCCTGAAATTTAAGTTATATAAAAGAGAATTTCCTTTTTTTTAAATAAAAAGAATCTTTTGGTGTGATTCCTCTTCCTTCCCGTCATTTTTCTCTTTGAAAGGTTGGAATGGGCAAATCATGAAGAGGTATACTTGCCAAACAAATATACATGCAATATTGGACTAGGTGTTTCCTTTGTCCTATACTCTAAATACCATAATCTAACTTTATTTAATAATTTAATTATTTAGTTACTGCGGTATATTCTAGAAGGTGACTTTTGAAGCCACAATAACAATTGGCACTTGAAAGTTAAGTTCACTCATAATCTTCATAGGGATCAAGCATACTGCATATACTGGTTTACTTACACTGGCCTGTTCGGCTGCAGATGTACAGCACGCGACCAAGGGAATCCCTCCATGGTTGAAGGCACCGGGGTGGACCTGTAAAAGGAAATGAGATGTGGAAAAATTAAAATGAGAAAAATTGTTTCTATGAAAAGCGTTTCTGAATCAACAGCATATTACTGATAGGAAGTTTTTTAAGGAAGTTTTTTTTAAACCACTTTTGTCTCCTTGAACTTCATTAATTCGGACCACTATGTTCTAAGCGCATACACTCAATTCCTAGTTTTCCCTATTGACACTGCCAAGCAACTTCAGAAATATCTACTAACTACAAGCGGTTAGGTATTTCCTCCATCCCAAGTAATAAATGGATGTCTGTGGTTTCTAAATATATAATCCCTCTGTCCCATGTTGTTGTTAGAATTTTTTCTTCAACATTTTGATATACAATGTCAAAAACGTATATGCATCTCGTAAATAATTATTTGTAGCTTCTAAGTGTATTATTTGCAATTTTGTTTAACATACTCTTCATAGTAAAAATTTAAGTCAAACACAGAGTTAAAACGTTAAAGATAATAATTAAAAAGGGACAGGTATCAGTAATATTTTTTAGATTTGTTTGCCACAATGTTCCGTAATAAAATTTTAGTCAAACGCAAGTTTGAAAGTGAAACCCAACAATTTTTATGGGACAGAGGGAATATCCTTTTACAGTTAATTGACATTTAAAAGATACTACATCCATCCCTAAGCTTTTGACTTTTGCAACGTTACCTTTATGGTAAACTTTTACATATCAATGAGCAGAAGTGGGAAATAGATTGCTAAGGTATCAAAAAGCAAAATGAAAGCATGTGCAAGTAAATGCAGCTTCCCTTACCAAAGCCACTGGTTATATTCCCTTAGATTTTAGAGTTATTCTTTCGTTCCTGATTCTTTAATAAGGTCTCCAACTCTTGGCGCTTCTTTAGGCTCCGTTTAGTTGTGTAAATTTTTTCAAATTTTCAACTCCAAATTTCCTTTGTTAATATTATATCATATAACTAGCTTTCAAGTGATGGAAAACCTTGTTTTCCAAACTTTGGAAAACTAGTATATTAAATTAAGGAACATTGTTTGAAAGGTTTCTATGGTAATACTAGAGTTTTTCAAAGTTTGGAAAACAAGGTTTTCCATCACTTGAAAGCTACTTGTATGATCAAATATTTACAAAGGAAATTTGGAGATGAAAACTTGAAAAAATTTCAACAACTAAACGGACCCTTAAATTTTCCATATAATGTGTTACTTTACCCTCTTTTCCTAACAAAAAATTCTTCCCTTATGTTGAATCAAAGGCATGTCTATGGTAACTGCCACTGACCTGCAAAATAGCTGGACTGTGTTTTTCCTCTGCAGCAGCAACAACTGCCTCCACTCCCTCCAGATTATATACATTGAACGCCCCAACAGCATATCCACCTTTTTCTGCATTCTTCATTCAGAGTAACATTTTAAAGTCAACTGGAGATGCTAGGACTATTTTTTATACAGAACTAAATGGTCAATTTAAGTACTAACTGGTAGAGAGGCCTCAAATATAAAAAGCACTAACAAAGCTCTTAACAGTCTGGGATAAAGCCGGTTAATACTCACAGAAAGGATCTCTTTTGTTGATAAAAGCCTTCGTAACCGAGCCCAAGAACTAACTACTTCTGCAAGAGCTTTGTAGTCCCCGACATTACCTAGTACGGTTATTGAAAATATTAAATGAATTATATTCTCCTACAAATACTTTAGTAGAAAAGAAAGACAACAATACCTGAAGCTCAAACGCTTACCAGGAAAGACAATGTATGGAACTCCTGGATGTCTACTCTCTGGACCCAGCTCCCACAAAGGTATACCAGGTAGAGCTTGTCCAACTACTTTGGCACGCTTCACCTGTAGAGCTTTTGTTGCAAGGTCCGAAGAGGTGATCCCACCCTGAATCACAGATGACATCCAGGTATAAGATGAAAGGAAGGAAGAAAGGAAACAGAGAGCCGATGGGAACATATGATGCCTATTTGTATTCCTTGATACTTATGATAGAGAAAAGGACAAGCTAATCCCTAAGTTTACAGTTACATATTTCTGCAGAACAATCAAGGTTTTTGAAAGCACAAAGTGGACTAAAGCGTCAAGGGTTCCAAAGCGAAAGCTACCTTTGCCAGGATGTAACGAGGCCGTGCAGCTATTTGTTTGACTACATCCACGAGTGCAGAGCTCACCTTGAAGTTGATCTCTAAGCTTTCGGAAGCAGCTGTACAGAAGTAAGAAGATTGAGAAAATGGAAAACAGAGCTTTAGAGGTCACAGAGGAAGACAGTGGTGCCCATTTCTCCTATTGAAAACAACCTATATAAAGTGAATTTCCATGTATTTGAATACATGAACATGCATGTATATGTCTGAAACCTAACTGCCATTCTAGGAATCATTGTTCTTTATTGCTTGACGGACCACGACGAGGAACACAAACACCGAGACACAATTAAGTGGTAGAGTAGAAAACTAACTTTTTCCAGTGACAAGTTCTCTGCTGCTCATTATTAGAGTATCTATTCCAGCCCCAAGGAAAAGTGATGCCATCTCTGCTGTTTTACTGATTTCCTTCTCTCTTTCTTCTGATGAGCTCATGGCAACTTTACTAACGGTAATCTACAATCGAAAAGACAAAAGTATTACTCGAGCATAATAAGGAGCCACACAGTTCAATTGAATGGAATTTACATCAAACGGTTAACTTATATTCTTAATATTAAAGTTTTTATGGCAATAATCTATTTTCTCCATCTTGTATAAAACCTTTTCTATATAATACTACTATTAAAATTTGAATGCATAGTTTATAAATGGAGAGAGAGATAGCTTCAAATGGGATTTTCTATTTATAGCCGTAACCTCAATGGTCTTTATTGAATGGCCACATCGTGATATGAGCTCCTCCACCTGATAGTTGTAAATTATAAGCGCAGAGACATGTTTAATAAGGGGAAAGAACAAAGGAAAAGAAAAAGAGAAAATAAGATTTTTTTTCAAAAATTTGACCTGCTTAGTTGTTTTTGGAACATAGGACCCGACAACTATGAGTCCCCCCCTTTTCTCTTTGCTTATTCCTAGATCCTTAGGAAGGATTCTTGATCTCGGAAGTATTCCAATCCGTGTAGAAACAAAACTAGCTGCGGTGCGACACAGAAAAGCCTTTCCCTTCAACTCTGCCTGTCAATTGAATAAATGACTTTCATAAAAAAAATTCATGTGGATTTAATAGAACGAAAGATTGCAACCTAAAATAATAAACCCAGAAATAACTTGCCTGGATCATTCCAAGAGAAAAAACAGCCATGTCTCTTTCACTAGCTGCATTTACTATGCATGTTGAGCCCTACACATCAAAGAACAAATGGTAAGTTATTCTATGCACATATGTCTGTCTGTTCTTGTGTTCCTTTGCACATTGTATCTTCATATCCCATGTCATTTTAGTAAAAAAGAATGACTTTGCTTCCCTTAATAGAGGGCTCCCTTAATAGAGGGCTCTTTTGCACCATGTGCTAGGAAGAAAAAGGGTTCTTGCGCCTGATATGAACCCTCAAGGAAGATTTTAAAAACTCCCGCTTCCATGCATAAACTGAAACCAATAATTGATCTCCAAGATACCCGGTTCAACTTGGTACAGGAAAATTAAATTCTAATGATATGGCTACAAAGGATGGATTTCCATCAGCTTCCCATGGGCTAAGCTTTCTGACGAAATCAAATATGATAGGATCAGGTGGATGAAGTTAATTGTCATTATCAAAGATTGTTAAAATTCTAAGGTCTAACATCCGATTTTTTTTTCTTTAAATTAAAACTGATTTTTTTTCTTTTGTGCAAGAACCCCAGGTCGGCACTATATATGTTCAATCTGGCTAGCACGGGGGAGCTCTATTGGACCCGTTCTTCATACACAAGACTCAAGACTTGAACTCGAGAGCTTGGTTGAGGGAGGAGCTCCTTTTAACACCTCCCCAAGGTGCTTGGTGTTCAAAGAAACTATTACTATCAACTAGAGAAGAGTTTAATAACAATGTGGAAGAGTGAAAATTCATTGGTCTGTAAATTGGTATACATGATCTATGACACCGTCATTCAATCTAGCTATTAATTTGGTACAAAATTAACTTTTGGATTAGATTATCAAGAGAGCTATACTTCGAGAGCACTAAACTAAGATATGGCTACAAAGGATGCACTTGTGCATCATAGTCATTATATATTGAAAAACCATTCAATTAAACGTTCTAATGAAGAGGAGCATGTCTGAATTCTTTTCAAAAATGATCATAGACAATACCTTCTTCAAACTACAAAGATGCACACAGACTGCATCAGGGCCACCTTTTCTAAGAAGTTCGATAGAAATGGAAGAGACACTTCCAGCCGAGATGCACCCTGCTGTTTTCTCCTCAACCCACTGACAGAGTAAGACGAATCTCAGAAATATATATATATATATATATATATATAGGATGTTAAATGGAAAACTATCAACCTCGCGAAGGTTTGAAGATCTATAGCCAAAAGCTGCATCTTTAGCAAACTCGGTATTTCCAGCAGGAACAAGCCTGTAAAACAGTATAAAAAAATAGAATACCAAAAAAATCAATTTGTATCTGTATGTCTGCCTCATATTCTCAGAATTGAATAAGAAATTTAAGAGAATTTGTATCAGAACCATTTGGGGAATGTGAAACGAATCTCATAGCCGAGAAAATAAAAGTTGGTCAGAAATAATCTTCATCAAGAAGAGGAGCACCAGTATCATCTGAAGTAGATTAAAAGGTTATAACAAGAAAATACCCATCAGATTCTGCAACGTAGTGTATGTCATCAATGGTATAACGACCTCCTTGTAGAAAGAAAGGACAGATTATCCATGCATCCATCTCACCCAGAACTGATACAGCTGCATTTGCTTCCTAAAGTAGTTCATTTGCTAATTATCATAATTGGACACCACTTAATATTGAAAATCATTGGATTTAAGTTAATGGTTTTCTTGCCTCAGGAAAATGACCGCGTAATGTTGAATCACCCCTCAAAACTACTCCAAAGTCAATGTTCTTGACTGATTTAGCCGCGGTCCGCAGGTTAGAGCATATGTCTTTCATCAACGCACTAGCCTGTAACGAGTTGATGCTTGAAATTACAAAACCATGGGGATTAGACAAACTCCGTATTGTCTACATTCAATTACAAGAGAGTTCGGTGGTCATGAAAATTGAGTTTAAATAATCAGCTGGCTTCATACTTAAAGAAATTCATTCACCTTCTCAGAGCTTAAAGCTCTAGAATTAGTCAAAATAAAGAAGCATAGAGGCCTCCTTTTGAATTGCTCAACAAGAGAATCGACACTCCTGCAAACAGAAGGAAACAGTTGAAGGAAAGCTAGAAAAAAGTAATATTTACAGAATCTTGTCAAAGATACAGTTCAAGATTTTTGTTTGTGTGAAGATATTAAGGTGCAATTTTACTCTGGATTTTGGGAAGGGTTTAACCGAGATGGATAGTTAAGTTCCAGTAAGATGTTCAACAGAACCAGATCACACTCACCATTCTGTTAATACTTCAACATCATGAACAGTTTGGGTTCCAGTTGGATCATCGTCAAGAACAACAAGAGTTTTTGCATTGATCTCATTCAATCGACGAATATCATTAATGGGATCTGTTGGCCACTCATCTGGAAGAGATTGCAAGACAGCTTCTTTCTTAAAAACTGGCAGCTTTCCTTCAACTCTAACACCAGTAAGTGTCTCATAGACCTAAAAAAAACAGCAAGATAAGCTTGTTGCTCCCACACAAAAGATGTACGAACTTTATATTTTTGTCACTATCTTAATCTGAAAATGTTAAACAGAAACACTTGAACATTGCAAAAGCTAAAAATTTATTCCTACAAGCTAATGTTTAAATATCAAGTATGCAAAGTTTATCATCCATTCAGAATACACCCTCCAACCAAATGAACAATCTAGCACAATGCCAATCGGTAAAGATTCGATAGGTTGCTTACAAGAATGTAAATCATATTATAGAAAACATTAGGCTAGCAGTTAAGGCTCTCAATGTGCACTTGGATTCATGCATTAAGAAAACATAAAGCACTGTGTCTTTTTTGTTCCCTATGCCTCCATTTTAGCAAACAATCTATTGCACACCTTATGTTTTGAGCTGTACAAGGGTCTAGATAACTACAACATTTGCCTTTGCTATCACTTCATCTATGCAAACTATCTTTTGCGCACTATGCTTGCACCTTGGGTAAGACAAGGATCTAGCTCACAAATCCTTTTGCTTTTGGATTATCTTGCACGGAAGATGCTACTTATACGGCAGCAATAATGAATTTGAAAAATATTCTTGGAAAGGAGGCGAAAAATAAGCTTTACCGAAACAAGTTCAGCTATGGACATCACAGAATCTAAGTTATCATTAATCATGTTCAATTATTTATTACATACCACTTGACAGCAAGTTAACACACTAACACAATGAAAAGCTACTAAACACCCTTGAACATAACAATGCAAGATTACATCACTTCACACAATCTCTCAAAGCAGCCTGAACAGCATAATTGAGAGCAGACGTTTTAGATGAAACACAAAAAGAAGCTGATGAGGAACAAACCATGTTGTTACAAACTGTTGAATATTCTGGAGTCGAAGTTAGGAATTCTATCTGATTAGTATGTAAATATTCCGAAATATACTAGGGATAGTAAGTGCAGATTTAGGATCCCTGAAATCAGGGACTAGATTAGTAGGAAGATACTTTCCTATTCCTTGCTGATTTCCAGCTAGGATATTTCTGTATATAATTGCTGTAAACCCCAGAATTATTATTGATTCAGAAAATCTTCACAAAGAAATTCTTCATGGTATCAGAGCCAAGTTCCATGAAACCCTAATCCTTTCAGGCCATCTCAGTTTGGTCATTAATCCTTCTGACCATCTCTCTCAGGCTTGCATCCTTTTCTAGCCAATTACTTCTGGCTTTCTTTTCCCTTCGTATGTTTTTCATACAGATTATCTCTAGCCAATCAACCAAACATGAAAAAGTACGGAATGGCCTCAACTCCAGCATCACATCAACAGTCCCAGAGGACAACTCAGAAAACACTGATGTTCCCGACTCTAGCCAATTCAGCAAAGAGCAGGCAGAGATGCTGCAGACACTGTTTTGTAATAGTAGCATTACTGATTCTGTTTGATTGCCCAAACAGATTCCCATACAGCCCTTGTAACTAACAGTGGAGGAATAAGACCCTGGATAGTCGACACTGTGCCTCAGACCACATGACAGGAGACGCTGCCCTCTTACAAAATTACAAACCAAGCAGTGATCTCGTATGTCCGTATTGCTGATGGTTCAAGTTCAAAAGTGGCTGGGACGGGTTCTATCCAACTTACTCAAGAGTTGTCTCTCAATTCTGTCCTCCATGTTCCCAACCTGGATTGTAATCTTTTGTCCATTAGCAAATTGTCTCGTGACCTTCATTGCGTTACTAAATTTTATCCAAACTTGTGTGTTTTTCAGGACTTGAAATCAGGGAAGATGATTGGTCGTGCTGAACTGTTCTCCGGGCTCTATCTTCTCATGTGGTTATTCCTCACACCAAGGTTCTTATGCAAATTGTGTCCAATCTCAGATTCCTTTATTACACTACCGTCTTGGTCATGCTAGCTTTGCATATCTTGCAAAATTATTTCCCGGATTATTTATCAGTAAAAGTCCAGCATTTTTTCATTGGTTGTGAAATCTGCCAAATTGCAAAGCACACTCGAAACGTTTACCTTCACATCCTTTTTCTCTTATCCATAGTGATGTGTGGGGTCCCTCACGAACCAAAAATATTTCTGGTTCCGCTGGTTTGTGACATTCGTTGATGATCACACACGGGTAACTTGGGTTTTTCATCATGAAAGAAAAGTCAGAGGTAGAGAAAATCTTTCACACATTCAATCTCATGGTTCAAAATCAGTTCAACTCTAAGATTCAGGTTCTCAAATCAGACAATGCTAAGGAATACTTCACTAGTAGTCTCAATACCTATCTTCAACAACCATGTGATTCTCCACATAAGTTCTTGTGTTAACACCCTCCAACAAAATGGGGTGACTGAACGCAAGAACAGACATCTCTTGGAGGTTGCCCGGTGCCTTATGTTTTCCTCTATGTTCCAAATTATTTGTGGGGGGAAGCCATTCTTACAGCCACTTATTTGATCAATCGTATGCCGTCTAGATTAATTCATTTTCAGTCTCCACGTCAACTCCTCATGGAAAAGTTTCCTAACACCCATGCAGCATCATCAAATTTACCCCTCAAGGTTTTTGGTTGTATGGCATTTGTTCATGTGTATTCTCAAGACCGTAGCAAACTTGATCCTAGAACAAATAAATGTATTTTTCTAGGGTACTCCCCTACTCAAAAAGGGTACAAATGTTGTTCTCTGTAAACTAAAAAAATTTACACCACCATGGATGTATCTTTCTTTAAACATATGCCTTTCTATCCCAAACGTTGCGTTCAGGGGGAGAACCTGAATGAATTGCAAGTTTGGGAGTCCATTCTTAAGTCCGCACCTCTTGCCTCACAACCACCAAGTTCTCAAACCATGTTGTCCACGCCCATACCTGTTCAGCCATCCATTCTTGAGTCTGTACCTCTTGCCTCATAGGCCCCGAGTTCTCAACCCTGCTGTCCACACCCATATCTATTCTGCCATCAAACCTGTCCACAAATGTTCCTTCTCCCATGCCTACCCAATCTCATACCTACTGAATCCAGTGTTCCACAAATTGGTGTTACACAAATTGCAGATGAGAATCTTCAAGTTTATACTAAGAGGAAAAACAGACGGGCGCTAGAGCATGGACCACAGCCAGCAGGTGACCAAGAGATTGACTTATGAAAGGTGTTATGAGATGTACAAGTCATCCAATTGGGAACTATGTTACTTATGAAAGGCTATCACCATCTTACAGCGTATTTGCTGCTTCTCTTGATGATATTCAGGTTCCTAAAACTGTACATGAGGCGTTGCAAGATCCTAAGTGGAAGAAGGCAGTACAAGATGAGATAGATGCACTTGAAAAAAATGGAACATGGACCATCACTGATCTACCAGCACGAAAAGGGGCAGTAGGATGCAAGTGGATTTTCATTGTAAAATACAAAGTAGATGGATCATTCGAAAGGTTTAAGGCTCGGTTGGTAGCTAGAGGATTTACACAATCTTACGGGATAGACTATCAAGAAACATTTGCTCCCGTGACAAAGCTTAATACTATCATAATTATTGTCACTGGCTGCAAATCAAGATTGGAGCTTGCAACAACTGGATATAAAAAATGCCTTTCTAAATGGTGACCTAGAAGAGGAAGTCTACATGGATATGCCTCCTGGTTTCAAGGGAATTGCGGTGAAGAATCAAGTATGCAAACTCAAAAAATCCTTGTACTGGATATCAACGACTTGTTGGACGCCTAATTTATCTTTCACAAACTCGGGCAGATATTGGTTTTGCAGTAAGTATTGTAAGTCAATTTATGCACGCTCCTACAGACGAACACATGGAAGCAGTCTATCAGATTCTCAGATACTTGAAGATGACACCAGGGAAAGGTCTATTTTTCAGAAAGAATGAGAACCGTGACACTGTAGTGTTTTCAGATGCAGATTGGGCAGGTAACATCATTGACCGACGATCAACTTCTGGGTATTGTTCTTTTGTCTGGGGTAATCTTGTTACTTGGAGGAGCAAGAAGCAATCAGTGGTTGCCAGAAGTAGTGCTGAAGCTTAGTACAGAGCACTAGCTCAAGGAATTTGTGAAGGGATTTGGATAAAAAGGGTTCTTAGTGAACTGGGTCAAATGGATTCGTCTCCTATTCTTATGATGTGTGATAATCAGGTAGCTCTCAGCATCGCAAAGAATCCTGTGCATCATGACAGGACTAAACATGTTGAAATTGACAGACACTTCAACACAGAGAAGGTGACTACTGAGGTTGTTAAACTGAACTACATTCCTACCAAGCAGCAGGCTGCAGACATCCTTGCCAAAGCTCTATCTAGACCTAACTTTGAAGGGTTAATTTGCAAGCTGGGATTATATGATATATATTCTCCAGCTTGAGGGGCAGTGTTGAATATTCTGGAGTAAAAGTTAGGAGGGACTAGATTAGTAGAAAGATACTTTCCTATTCCTTGCTGATTTCCAGCTAGGATATCTCTGTATATAATTGCTGTAAACCCCAGAATTATTATTGATTCAAAAAATCTTCACAAAGAAATTCTTCACAAACCAAAGCTCCAATTACAAAACCACAGAAACCATTGACCGTGTAGGATTACATAATAATTTCAGTCATGCTATGTAGAGAAATTTTGAAAATGAATGTCATCTGGACCATGTATATTGGTCTTAACAAAACATGAAATGACACTCTGACATAAAAAATAAAATAAAATAAAAAAATAGGCAAGTATGAGAGACATTGAAGGTCCTGAAAAGTAAGTTACTAGATGATGGATTTAGTATCTGAAAATTATCATAAAAATAAAATACTCTAGCAGAAAATAAAAATAAGAGAATAAAAACAGAGGAAGAAAGAAGAGACAAGATATCTAGGGACTATACGTACATTGCAGAGTACTATTAACTAAATCACTGACGTTGCTCCACCAACCTTTCATGCAGAACAATCACTTAGATACCAATCGCAAAGTTACTCCACCTAATCACTCTACTATCTTTAAAGTGAAATTTGAAAAGTGAAATTTGATTATTAAATCAGATGATAAGAACATCGATTTTTCCTGCCATTTGTTGACACAAAGCAAACAAAGTGTAACCATTTATCACAATAAAGGAAACCCTATAAGCTGATAAAAACATATGACATTTTCATGACAAACCTCTACCCACCTGAAAGAAGAATAATATGGATTGAAAAATAGAGAATGAAAATGAATGAGTACCTTCACTACACCAGCATCATCTTGCCTACCCCATCCAGCAGCAGAACCTTAAAGGGATAACATTAAAAAAAAAAAAAAAAAACGGGAACTCATACAAGTGCTTAAAAGAACACTCCAACTTCACATATTCAGACTATCCACATATGTTAACATGCTATTCGACTTCAGTAACAAGCTTCTGAACATATTCCAAGCCAGCAAAGCATTTCACCCTATTGTGCACTACTAGGTGACATCAACCTGCATGTTGCTGCAGCAACACTTAAAGACATTGAGCCATTTTTCTATGGTTCCAAGCCGGCAAAGCGTTTCACCCTATTGTGCACTACTAGACGACATCAGCCTGCATGTTGCAGCAGCAACACTTAAAGACATTGAGCCATTTTGCTATGTTATCATAGAGCGTTATTGAGGATTGGGAGCTGAAGTTTCAAGAGGGAAGTTTAAGAAATCATAAAAAAGGGTAGAGAATTAAGGAATTGAAAGCAGAGTTTCTGCTGAAAGTTTTTGCACCAGCAAGTGAGAAGCAATGCACTCTACCATAAAATTGATTACTTTCCATAAAGAGAAGACGTTGGCTGAACTAATATAGGCTGAACTGATAAAAGTGACTGGGTAAAACAAATACAACCATTTCAACAGGAAGTGATTGTCTCCCATAACTTTTGTCACTGTGGATCTATATGAATATTGACTGTTTTTTAGTGAATGCATATAATTTACATTATAATAGTTCTACTTATAAACTTGGTAAGTATTTGTTTTGAATCTGTGTTTGCACATGAAGCCCTTCATTACCCACTTTAATGCAAAACTGGTTGTGTAGGTCATCTTGGGGCTGAAGTGCGTTGACGGCCCTTTAACTCTGTGACTTGAGTGAGTTGCCTCCTTAGGAATGAAGTGAGTTGCCTCCTTAGGAATGATTTGGTGCGACTCAGCCCCTCAAGTATAAAAAACGGTGTTAGTTGGCCCCTTTAGAAAATTCTCTTTCCCATTAGGAATTGTTTTTTATTTTTTGTTATTTTGGACATCCCATATTAACTTAAGTAATTCCTTGAAAAGAAAATTTTCTACTACTAATTTTACTAATTCATCTTCTTATCTTAAAATTGGGGTCCATAAGACAATTTTTCCCCTCTCGTCTTAGGCCCAATTGGGCTTGGCGTTTGCCGACTAAGAAAATAGATTAATCCAACTCCACCTACGTGTGCGTTATTTAAAATACATAAATGCCCTTATTTCATTATCAGATTGAGCATTTCTAGTCATGGCAAGGATGTGCAGTGTCGTTATTGCAAAGAGTGGGGTCACATGAAGTGGGACTGCCCGAAGCGCCCTAAGGATTCTCCACGCCCTCCTCGTGCTCAGGTGGCTACTGCTGATCAACACTCCAATTCAGATGAAGACACTACACTCGTTAAGTGACTTGAGCAGCTGGGCTTTACTCATGCCAATATGACCTCTCAGCCACAGATTCCGAGGGCTATTGTAGCCCACTCAGGTATGACTTCCAACTGTTTTATAGCATCAAGATCATCATGGATTGTTGATTCAGGTGCTACTGACCATATGACTGGTAACAAAAGTATACTGTCAAGAATTGCCACTACCTCACAACCACCTGTCCAAATAGCCAATGGCTCTACTTGTAATATAGAAGGAATTGGATCCACCCATATTTCACAAAACATGCCCCTATCATCTGTCTTATATGTCCCTTCGTTTCCTGAAAACCTGATGTCTTGTCTGTAAGCAAAATAACAGAACAACTATATTGCTCAGTTACCTTCACTCCCACAAAATGCATCTTCAGGAACTGGGGACGAACAGGTTGATTGGTACTGCATATAAGGAAAAAGGTTTGTATTGCATGGAGAGTTCACCCCAGCGAGTGGCTTACTTGTGTACTAAGAGTGCTAAGGAGGTTCATTATCAGTTGGGGCATCCATCTCTCCGGTATCAAGAAGATACGAACTGAATTTCAGTCTATTTCAGAATTACTTTGGGAGTCCTGTATCAAGGGAAAGCATATCCGTAATTCCCACCCACCTAGAGAAATTAGTCGGTCTGACAGTGTTTTTGCTTTAGTATATTCTGATGTGTGGGGTCCTTGTCCAGTTAAATCTATATCAGATTCTCGCTATTTTGTTACTTTTGTGGATGATTTCTCTCGTGCAACTTGGATTTTTATTATTAAATCTAGACAAGAAATTTTTGCAAAATTTTCAGCTTTTTGTTCCTTTGTGCAAACTCAGTTCAATACTACTGTTAAAACTCTTCGTAGTGACAATGCAAAAGAATATTTTACAAATGAATTTGTGCAATATACAACTGATAATGGTATCATCCATGAATCATCATGTGCTTATACACCTCAACAAAATGGAGTAGCCGAACGAAAAAACTGACACATTCTTGAGATGGCTCGTACAATGATGATTCATGGACATGTTCCTCATCGCTTCTGGGCAGATGCGGTTCTAACTGCGTGTTACTTAATAAACCACATGCCATCTTCTGTACTTGATGGTGCAATACCATATAATATCCTATACCCATCTGCACCTTTATTTTCTGTTCCACCTAAGATTTTGGTTGCGTCTGTTATGTATATGATACCCGACCAGGCCGTACAAAACTTGATCCTAAATCCCTACGATGCATCTTTGTAGGCTATTCTGGGACTCAAAAAGGTTATCGATGTTATAATCCTAATCTTAGGCGGTATTTTATATCATCTGATGTTACTTTTGTGGAGTCTGTACCATACTACTTAGATTCTGAGTCTAGTACTTCTCCCACTCCCACACCAGTCCTGTCTATTCTGAAATATCCTGATATTCTGATCGGCTCTTCTTCAACTCCTGAGATTGGTGGATCACCAACACCTCCTGCGCCTCCTATTACTCAGGTATATACTCGAAGGGGTAACAAACTCCATGTTGATACTAACTCTGTCCAGACTGTGCAGGATCATGAGACTTGTGCCTCTTCTGACCCAACCACCGAATCCGAGCCTGATCCAACCACCAAATCTGACCCAACCACCATCCCCTACTCCATCTCCTAACCCTCCATCAAATCCTGCCTCTCGCCCTCCACCTGATATCTCTGATCATGATCTTCCCATTGCTCTTCGCAAAGGATCACGCACCTGTACCAGATATCCCATAGATCGCTTTTGCACCTATGCAACCTTATCCACCGATCACCATGCCTTTACTACCCGTCTTGACAGCATTCTCCGTTCCTAAGATCAGCAGACGCCCGCAACATCCAGTGGTGGTTTAGTGCTATGCAAGAGGAAATGTCAGTTCAAGGAAAATGAGACTTGGGATCTCTGTCCTCTCCCTCCTGGTAAACAAGCTGTTGGTTGCAAGTGGGTCTTCACAGTTAAAGTTCACCCTGATGGGTCCCTTCACCGACTTAAAGCTCGGTTGGTTGCTAAAGGTTACTCTCAGTCATATGGCATTGACTATGATGAGACATTCTCCCCTGTTACCAAAATGGCATCTGTTCGCATTTGCATGGCTCTGGCTGCCACTCGTCACTGGCCATTACACCAACTCGATGTCAAGAATGCCTTTCTCAATGGCATCCTTGAGGAGGAGGTATATATGACTCAACCACCCGGGTTTATTGTTCAGGAGGAGGTATCCAAAGTTTGCCGCTTGAGAAAATCCTTGTATGGTCTTAAGCAATCTCCTCGAGCTTGGTTTGGGCGCCTATCTCAAGCTCTCAGTCATTTCGGCATGACCAGGAGTGCCAATGATCACTCAGTTTTCTACAGGCACTTGAAGGGAAAGACCATAGTGTTAGTCGCATATGTGGATGATCTCATCATTACTGGTGATGATGATGATGGGATCTCCGCTTTGAAGAAGTTCTTGAGCGAGCAATTTCAGATTACCGACCTTGGCAAACTCAAGTACTTTCTTGGCATTGAGGTATTACGATCTCGTGGCAAGCTTCTCATCCACAAAGGAAATATGTACTGGACATGCTCTCAGAAAGCGGGTTGCTTGGATGCAAACCTGTTGATTCGCCGATGGTTCCTGAAACCAATCTTATGCCAGAGGATGGAGAGCTATTACATGATCCTGAGAAATATCGAAGACCGGTTGGTAAATTGAATTACTTGACAGTTACTCGGCCTGACATTTCTTATCCAGTGAGTGTTGTGAGTCAGTTCATGTCAGACCCTCGCACCACACATTGGGATGCTGCCGTTCGGATTCTCAGGTATCTCAAGGGTTCTCCAGGGAAAGGGCTTGTATATTCTGACCAGGGACATGACAGGATAGCAGGTTTCACTGATGCTGATTGGGCAGGCTGTCCTACCAGTCGAAGGTCCACTACTGGAGTCTGTGTCTTCTTTGGTGGGAACCTGATTTCCTGGAAGAGTAAGAAACAGACTGTTGTGGCTCGATCAAGTGCGGAATCAGAATATCGCGCAATGGCAGACACTTCTTGCGAGCCTGTGTGGACGAAGCGTTTGCTCAATGAACTAGGTGTTCACCACGATGGTTTGATGACATTACACCGTGACAACCAAGCAGCAATGCACATTGCCAAGAATCAGGTCTTTCATGAGCGGACCAAACACATTGAGGTAGATTGTCACCTTGTTCGGGATTTCGTCAGAGGCACAGCTTCGCACCCTCCATACATCCAACTGAGTCATGTTCGAACAGATCTTCAGCTCGCAGATATTCTAACCAAGCCACTTCGAAAAGTACACATTGATAGTATATGTAACAAGTTGGGCATGTTAGATGTATATGCTCCAACTTGAGGAGTGTTAAAGGAAAGAAATAATAGTGATAATGGCGGTAATTAGGTAATAGCTGTAATTAGGTAATAGTTGTTATTTCTTTATTTAGATTTCCTTTTGTCTTATATATTTGTACAGAATGGTTAATTGGAATATACAGAAATTTCCACTCTCAAATAACTTTCAACAATTAACTTGGGATGTCCAAAATAGCAAAAACTCATTTTTTTAATGAGAAAAATGGAGTATTTGCTAAAGGGTGAACTCACACCTTTTTTGATACTTCAAGGGCTGAGTTGCACTTAATCAATCTTAAGGGGGAACTTGCCCGAGTTACAGAGTTGAACCAAAGATAAAGCCTTTCTCTGTTTCCCAAACAATTGCTGGGACTAATAACACTGCAATGTTGTGGACTATTATGTTTGTTCCCAGGGAAGAAAAATGCAACCAATTCAATAACGATTCATGTGAATAGTAAAATGAAATTTAAGTTGCTGCAGGAAAAAAGCAACATCACTACCTGCGACAAATAGTTGTTGTGCAACTGCTGACATTTGGAGTGCTACCTTACGAGAAGAACTCTCAGCCAACACAATACCCTGCAGATAGTTAAGTCAGTCCTGTCACAAAAGTATACTTCAAATATTTATTCATTCCATCATTGAGAACTAATTTGCTCACACGTCACTGCAACCGTTGTCAATCTAATTCCTAACGTTGATACCATACATTAGTTATCTTATGCAAACCTCAAATGCTAATCAATAAAGTTATTTCTAAATACACAAAATGATAATAAACCACCTAACTGACCAAGTCTTTCACAAAAATATCTAGTGCAGAGTGTGGTGTATAGTCACTGTCCAACATGTGCGGGACACGATTCTCTAACATCCTGCAAGAAAGACCAAACATATTATGATGCTAAACACTATTCAAGGCAAAAAATGAAAATACACAACAATAATAATAATAATAATAACAAGGAAAACAGTTACTACTTCGCTGTCATCTCAGAGTAATCTTGAACATACTAATCTTGACCACCATATGAGCACTCTCGGAATTTATAGACGTCGACAGTTTAGACAAGAAGTGAAAACTGACAACTGACATCTTATGGTCAAAACAGAAAGCAAAAAATAAATAAATAAAATAAAAAATAAAAAGGAAATCAAGGAACTAAAGGGGAGAAACCTATTGGGTGCTTGTTGTGTAAGGAGGGCTTGGATGAAAGAGATCACTTGTTCTTCCAATGCTCCTAATCTAGAAGAGTTCTTTTGAGAGTCTTTACCAAGCGTAAATTGAATGATTGGCCGTGTGATTTGTTAGAATGCACAGAATCATTGTTAATATCCTTTTTTTTATTCTGTATATCTTCACTTCAGGCATGTAAAGATTAGGATCCCTAGAAATCAGGGATTACCTCTACAAATCAGGGATTAGATCTTAGGAAATATTTTTTTTTCCTTTTTGCTGATTCCCAGCAGATGTATTTAAACGCTGAGAAGCGTTGAAGTTAAATATGAAAGCATCATTTCTCACATGGTATCAGAGCTTTAGGTCGGATCAAAACCTAAACCTCATCTTTTCTTTCAGCCTTCATTGCAGAGTTGTTTCCAGGTCTTCATTGCCATTTCTACAGGACATTAGCTGAAACCCTAGTGTTTTTTTTTCTGGCCTTTATCGCCAAACTTCCCAAACATTTTCTCACAGAAAATGTCTCTCCCATACCAAAAAATTCTGAAAAATCTTTCTCTGGCCTTCATTGCCAAACATTTCAGTGGCAGTTTTTCTCCACTACATGTTGTTTCTAACCAGTGATGAATCCAGAATTTATAAGGGGAAGGTCAAAAGTGCAGCAGCCAAACAGAATATTGTATCCACACCCGAGATGAAGTAGAGAAGCTAACGAAGTTCCCAGATTCTCTCAGGTCAAAGGGAAGTTCCTTTGCCTCTCTTGCACTCTCGGGTATCACTCCTCCCTTAGGATTTCATGTCTCAGCTAGTGTGTTCCCTTGGATACTAGATTCAGGTGCCACAGACCATATGACACCCTCATCCTCCTATTTTATTTCCTACCATCCTAGCCCAGGCAACAAGAAAATTGTGGTTGCTGATGGTTCATCCATCACTGTTGCAGGATATGGAGATGTCCAAATAAACCCAAAAATCCTTCTAAAAAATGTTATGCATGTGCCCAAGTTGTCTACCAGTCTTGTGTCCATTCATAAACTCACCCTTGACTTAAATTGTCAAATTGCTTATTTCCCTAGTCACTGTATATTTCAAGACCAGATTTCAGGGAAGAAAATTGGAACTGCTAAAGAAAGGGATGGCCTTCACTACCTTGAGGAAGCTAGGGTTGATTCTCCTAACACTATGCATGTCAAGAGTGACATCCAGCCTTTTCTGTTTTAAAAGTCATGTTTCAAACTCTCTTCAAGGATTTCAATGATGAAGTTTTCCACTGATGTTTTTGAATTAGCCAAACATAAAAGGGCTCCTCATCCAAGGAGTGATAAAAGATGCCAAAAACCCTTTGATTTGATTCACTCAGATATATGAGGACCCTCTAAAATCCCTAATATAACTGGAGCAAAATGATTTGCTACTTTTATTGATGATTGCACTAGAGTCACATGGGATTTTCTGCTAAAAAATAAGTCTGATATGAGCACTCTTCTTCCTAGATTTCAGAAAATGATTGAAACCCAATTTGAAGTAAAAATCAAAAGGTTTAGGACTGACAATGCCTCTGATTATTTTAATCAAACACTGTCCAATTTCTTCCAAAATCAGGGCATTGTGCATGAGTCATCTTGTGTTTATACTCCCAACAAAATGGGATAGCTGAAAGGAAAAATGGTCATCTTTTGCAAACTACTCGTGCTCTTCTTTTTCAAAATAAAGTCCCAAAACACTACTGGGGAGAAGCTGTTCTTACTGCAATTTACAGTATTAATAGGCTGTCTACCAAGGTTTTAAATAACCAAGCACCCATAGAGGTCCTATCCCAATTTTTTCCCCAAGTCAGAATCTCAAATAATCTGGAATTAAGAGTATTTGGGTGTCCTGCCTTTGTTCACACATATAATAAAGGGAAATTGGAACCTAGGGCGACTAAATGTGTTTTTCTTGGATATTCTTCAACACAAAAAGGTTACAAATGTTATCATCCAGGAACAAGAAAAATTTTCATCTCCGTGGATGTAACTTTTCAACAAGAGCTATCCTTCTGCGCCTCTTCAAATAGGCAAGAATCTTTGAACCAAATGGCAGAAACTGATCCAGATTTTTTTGTGTTTGAACTTCCATCCTTAGAAATAGGAATAAAAGATTTTCAAAATGAGATGCATAGTGAAGACCCAACCCCTGGTAAAACTATTTCTCACATGATTGGCCAAGGATTTCCTAAGATTCATAGTGCATGTTTTCCAACGTGAGATTTTGTATCTGGG
This sequence comes from Stellera chamaejasme, assembly GCA_024586325.1. Taxonomy (NCBI): domain Eukaryota; kingdom Viridiplantae; phylum Streptophyta; class Magnoliopsida; order Malvales; family Thymelaeaceae; genus Stellera; species Stellera chamaejasme. The sequence goes on along the minus strand of CM044982.1, from coordinate 91,458 downwards.
GCACACTATTTCTTCTGCTGGAGTTAAGGCTGACAAGCAGCTGTGCTCCACTAGCCATTAACTACCTCAGTTCGGGCATTAAATGGTATTAAAGCAACTATGGGTCCCACTACAGGTTTGGTCAGATGCTTCCTTGACTTTGTTGAAGGACTTCCAACTTCAAAAGGAAAAAACATTATTCTGATGGTAGTAGACCGCTTCTTTAAATATGCACACTTTGTTCCTATATCCCATCCTTATCTGTGGTCAGTGATCGTGATGTTACCTTCACAGTTTATTCACAATTTCTTTCTGGAAAGAGCTATTTTAGTGAGACCCAACTGTCTTTTAGTTCCTCTTGTGATGAGGTCATGAAGATTATTGTCATGTTTTGCTGCAGACAAGTCCAAACAGTGGGCAGCTTGGTTATTCTGGGTGGAGTATTGCTATAACACCAACTTCCATTCGTTGAAAGCCACACCATTGAAAGTGTATGGAAGGTCTCCACCAAAGGTACTCACATACAGCCCAAGAGACTCATAAATTGCTGAATATCCGTGGGTTCTCTCTCAACAAGCCCACATCCAGCATTACAAAATAAAGAAGACAGGAAAATCTTCTTCAAAGAGCAAGTAACTTACAGATTCACGACAAGACTTTTCTGGTGACTGGCCTATACAGTATACTCGATCTACCACACGGGTCCGTGACAGAATTTTGTTGTTAGAGCTATTCGGAATAAACTCTTTATGCTATTCATAGGGAACCCTATTGCCTTGAAAGTTATAAACTTTATACCTTAGCTTTTCTTTTTCTTTTTTTATTCACGTTACATATGGTGGGACGAGAGGGGAAAGGGGATTTGAACATTAAGGAGAAGCTTCTGACCGCAGAAACTAACACTCATGTTTTTCCCCATTGAACAGACTAAAAATTCTCTTTCTTCCTATTTCTCATTGGATATATACTACATGTACAGCACAAAAATTTCTAGGATCCTCTATAACTTCCTAATAACTTCCTACATAAGTTAATTTGTAACTTCCACTACTCCTAATAACTCTCCTAAATACCAGAACTTAGAATATATAAGGATTCCAACAGGAATTCTCTGTAATCTCTTCTGATTTGTTTGATGCTATTTCTTGGTGTATTAAGCATAAACAGTTCCCTATAGCTCTTACTTCAAATGCTATTCATCTTATCCCTAAACATTGTTCTGCTGGCCATCCTAGTACGCTTAGGCCTATTTCATGTTGTTCAGTGGTCTATAAGATTGGATTGCTTCCAAAATTTTAGCCCAAAGGCTCCAGACTATTCTTCAATTTCATGTTGTGTCAGGAAGTAATTCATGGTTACAATGAGGGTGGGGAGATCTCTCAGATCTCTCCTCGTACGTTTCTAAAGATTGACATAAGAAAAACTTATGATTCTGTGTCTTGGTGCTTTCTCAAAAGTTTGCTTACTCGTTTGAAGTTTCCATCTTTATTGGGTGGGTTGTGTTGTGTTTCCTCTCCTTGGTATTCGGTTGTCATTAATGGTGGTTTGGAAGGGTATTTCAAAGGCTCAAGAGGTTTGAGACAAGGAGACCCCCTTTCTCCAAGTTTATTTGCCCTTGCGGTGGATTATTGATCTCGGCTCATGATCAAATTTTATTTTATTTTTGATCAGCAAAATGAAAACTTTTATATTAATAAAGAAAAAGAAACATATCAACCCCCTTCCCCTGAGGAAAGGGAAGAGAGGAAGAGAAGCTAGAACACTCCATCACTAACAAACCCTACAGAAAACGAAATATCAAACAGAGCTCCAGACAAACCCAAACTCGCTGCTTGAGCAACCTGATTCAACACATCAAAACTTAGGACCCAAGTGGGTTAATGAGCCACTCGGGCCATCCCAGATTCAATCGAGTTGATCTATTTCCAATCCAAAGAAGAGAGGTGGCTTGAATTTCCGATAGGATAGCCAGTGAACTCCAAGAAATTTGTTGCATGACCATTTTATTCCTTGCTTTCCAAATCCTCCAAGCGGTGATATAGAGAATTGCTCTGAGGCGTTCCTGGATCTTCGCTGTAAGACCGCCAATAAGAGTGTGTGAGACTAGCTCCAAAGGGTGTAGTAGCAGTAGTTGTGAAATACCGCACCAAGCTTCCACAGACCGCCAAATGTGTGTGGCATAATGGCAAGATAGAATTGCGTACCGTCTTCTGCTCGCGTCCACATATCGGGCAGTCCAGATTCTGTAACAGAACACCACGGTGCATGAGGTTTGGTCTTGTGGAGATGAATCCATGTATCGCTCGCCACACAAAAACATTGACTTTGCACGGGACCAATCTGCACCACCTTAGATCATTTGCGTGAACTGTTGTGCTGCGAGTGTCGACCATATTTGCTACAGATTTAGTAGAATACTCCCCGCCTTTGCCGAAGGACCAGCACCAATTGTCCTCGGCATCTGGAACAGGTTTTACCCCCTGCAAAACAGCCATCAGTGCATCTAATTCATTGGTTACACGCCCTAAAATCTCCATCGCCGTCTAAAATCTCCCTCTCTCCATTCTAACCTCTCCTCCACCGAAGACCACTTCTCCACCTCCAAATCGTACAGCCTTTTAAATCTATCTTTAAACTTCACATCTCCTATCTTCACGATATTCCCCTTTCCTATCTTCGTATTAAACCCATCCTTCAACACCACTCCATCAGAAACCCGCTCGCCGCCCATCTTCACAATTTCCCCCCACACCCCCTTACACACTCTTTTAACCACCCCTTCATCTAAACCCCCATCTTTCCCATGGATACTTTGGATTACTTTGACCCACAAGCTCTCCTTCTCCTTCCTAAACCTCCACTGCCATCTACCCAACAGCCCCAAAATTTTCCCCTACAAACTTCCAACTCCTAGCCCACCCTCTTCAACTCCGCCAAAAAGATTATTTATTTTTGCCCAGATTATTTTTCTTTCCTCCTTACCCCTTCCCCAAAAGAATTTATTTCGCTCTGTTTCAAGTGTTTTGAGGACCGAGGAGGAACACGGAACATAGAGAAGTAGTAGAGGGGCATACTCCCTAGAACGGACTTAATTAGAGTCAAGCGACCACCAATAGACAATGCTTTGCCCTTCCAAGCAGAGATTCGCATCCACTTTCTGAACCACTGGATCCCAATTTTTCGCTCTATTCATATTCTGACCAACTAGGGCTAGTAGTAGAGGGGCATACTCCCTAGAACGGACTTAATTAGACTCAAGCGACCACCAATAGACAGTGCTTTGCCCTTCCAAGCAGAGAGCTTCGCATCCACTTTCTGAACCACTGGATCCCAATTTTTCGCTATGTTCATATTCTGACCAACTGGCAGCCCCAGATAGATGAATGGCAATTGGGCCGCCACACATTTGCACCTTCTCACTGCTCTCACCACTTCTGAAAATGGAATTGTCACCCCAAACAGCCTACTTTTCCTCACGTTGATAGTTAAACCAGATGCCCTCTCAAAACATTTCAACAGGCTCCAAAGATTAACAAGGTTCTCTGTCGACCACTTAGCAAAAAATAAAGCATCGTCAGCAAATTGTAGTAGAGATACCGAACATCTTTCGGTCCTAATTACAGCCGGCTGGAACACTCCTTTAGCAACTGCCTCTCCCATCATAACATTCAACACCTCTGCCACAATAAGGAAGAGGAACGGAGAGAGAGGATCCCCCTGACGCAGACCTTTCTCTATACTGAATTCCTCCGTCGGGCTACCGTTAATCAAAATAGATATCCTGGTCGATTTTAAACATCCTGTAATCCATTGTCTCCATTTCCAGCTGAACCACATCTGAAACATAATCGAATCCAAAAAATCCCAGTTTACACTGTCGTACGCTCTTTCAAAATCCGCCTTGCAAAGCGTGATTTTCTCCTTTTTCTTGGAACACCAATTCACTGCTTTGTTAGCAATCAACGGCCCATCCACTATTTGGTGGCCACCAATGAACGAACGCGGTTTGAGAGTCTCCAATTACCACAGGCATTACCACTTTAATCCTCTCAGCCAACAACTTAGCTAGAATTTTATATTGACTGCAAACAAGACTAATTGGCCTGTAATCAGCGAAGGTGAGAGGGTCTTTTACCTTCAGAATGAGAGTCAAGAAGGTAGAGTTGCACCCTTTTGCCATCCGCCCAGTTCTTTCAAACTCTCTGACAAACTCCAGAATATCTGATTTAAGAGAATCTCAATGTCTTTTAATGAAGCTAAAGTTGAATCCATCCGGGCCGGGTGCTTTATTCCCTCCACAGCTCCATACCGCATTACGCACTTCCTCCTCCGTGAAAGGGGCTTCAAGTGATGCCGCTTGTAGCAAAACGTCCTGCAAGGTCCTTACTGCACAGCCTTCTCATTACTCCTGCAAGGTCCTTACTGCACTTTGTTTCCTGGAGTAGCAAAACCTCCACCTTTTCTTTCTTCACCAAATCCCGAAGCAGTCTTAGTTTCGAACCACCCCCAACCCCTATAATATTCAGGGAGATAATCTTCATTTAATACCTGAAGCCTCACCATGAAGAATAACCTGTTTCTGATCGACGACCCCATCCTCCTGAAATATGAAGCCAACCTCGGACCCTACAGCCTGAAATCTGCTGCTCCTTATTGACTCCGGTACTGAGCTTGCTGATCCTGAAACGCCACGCTCTTTTGAAACCAGTGCCTTCTTTGTTCTTCTCGATCCCGACCCCGACGTGCCTCGCCGTAAATTTTTTCCTTCGTGTGACTTGCCCGGCAAGGATGTATACAATTTCATCCAAGGTGTAAAAGTCTAAAATTATCTCACCTGATGTTTGCTAACGATCTTATCATTTTCTTTAAAGCTTGTATGCAGTCAGCTTCTAGCATTGCTACTTGTCTTAAAACCTTCTCTTCTCATGTTGGTCTGAATAAAATGAGTTCAAGAGCAATGTTTTCTTTGCTGGAGTTATGGCTAACTTGCAATCTCAGATACTTTATTGTTTGAATATGACTAAAGGTTTCTTGCCTATTAAATATCTTGGGTTCCCAATATATGGGGCTAGACTTCTGCTAAGTATGCTCCTCATGAGGAGAAAATTCTGGGTGCTATAAATTGTTGGTCCTCTCAGTTTATGTCTTATGCTGGTAGGCTTCGATTGATTCGGGTTGTTCTTTTTAGCATCCAAAATTCTTGGGTGGCAATTTAGTTTGCGGACCTGCACATGTCACTAAAACCTCAATGATTGCTTGGATGGCAGCTATTATTATTCTCAGCTATTGTTTGGAGGTCTGACATTCCAGATACTTCTGTTCTTTGTGAGGATTATACTGAGTCAAGGAACCATTTATTTTCCTACTACCCCTTATTGGCTTTTGTTCTTGCTAGAGGACTCAAAGCTGTTAAGCTTTATTCTCCTCCATCGAACTGGAACATGTGCTGTAAGTGGATGTTGAAGGTTGCCAAGGGTAGGTCTCTGAAGGTTTAGGTGAGGTGTGCTCTTTTTGCTGCTCTCCTCTGTGGTCTTTGGTGTGATAGGAATGATAGGTGTTTCTCCAAGAAGTCTTCTGCTCCTGCAGCTGTGATAAAAAGCGCTATTCATCTTGTCCAGGTACGTAATTCTATTGTGATTGACAGTATTTTTTCGAGATAGGGTGTTGGAGCTGGTGCTGCTACTGGCTGCAAGTCGATTAGGTGCTGATTTTGTTGTTTTGGGTTTTAGTTTTCTTGCTTTGTTGGCTTGATGTTTTTAGCCTTCTAGTTGTTTTTTGGGAGTTAGTTGTTTCTTTTGGTCTGGGTTGCCTTCTTTTGTAAAAGCCCCAGGCTTATCTTAAACGTGCCGTTGGGCCTTAAATCAATTAAATTAAAGGAGGCAAATCCCCTTCTTTCATTAAAAAAATAAAAATGAAGCAGCACTAGTTAATTTAATTAACTTAAACTACAAACTTAGACATGCAAAAATATTGGGTGCTGCACATATTTTTAATGATACCAATCAATATGAACCAGAGAGAATGATTTGTCCTAAAATAATACTACTAGAAATCCTACACATGACGATGGAGTGATAAATTACTAACATCAAATTTTGAACACAAAAGAAAGTTGTTGGAACGTTTTAACTTATCTGTTCCGGTGGACAGATATTTGACATATTCTAGGAACAACTTACAGAAAATTGAAGCTAGGTTCTTTGAAAACAGACAATTCAGTGTTAAGATATACATGCTATATAATTGTGAGCAAGAAACGTACCAAGATGTTCCCCCACTATTTACGATAACATTAAATAACGTTCTTGTATTAAGACCTAGCCGAGCTCCAAAAGCCATTGCCTCAGCAGATGATGCTATATGGACTCCAGCAAGCAATTGATTAACCATCTTTACAACACTGGCAAAAAGGAACAAAATTTATCCGAATGGCAGATACCTATGCAAACACTGCAAAATGGAAACTTGCCAAGCAAGAGGAATGGTCGATTACCTTCCTGCCCCACATCCTCCTTTGATAATATAAAGCTTCTGACTTAATGCTATTTATCATTCACAGTAGAGTATCAGACACGAGGTTAACTTCAGAAGAGGCTACACGACCAAATACCTTTTGGGCACTTTACCTGAGAGAACTGAACCTGCGCTTCTGAGAGCAAAATCCGTTCCAGAAGCCATTATCTGATAGAAATATAAATTTCAGACAGACAAGAAGATCAAAAAGCTACTTTTTATATCAAAGCTCCTCCTACTAAGCTCAATTCAGCAAGCTTGTAGTTGCCACAAACAAATTACCGTGAGTTCTCCTGTCGATGCCTTCTTAACACCACCAGAAACAGGGGCATCCACCAGTTTTAAATCCTTGACTTTATCTGCTATTCTTAATAATTAATTTATGTAAGAAAATTATACAAAAATAATGGAGTAATAGATTGATAAATTGAAATTCAAGAAAGAGAGCAGAAACAGAAAGCACATCTCAGATGAACACATACTATTCAAACGATGCTCTAATTGAGTTACAAATGCAGGAGATACGGTAGATGAGATTATCACACATGCTCCAGGTGGAAGTGCTGCAAAATATGGATAAATTAAGTTTTACGTAACTTGTAAGAAATAAAAAATGTTGAAAACCAAATAGAGATATACCTGATATCGCCCCTAGATCTCCAAAGAGCACATTTTCTGCTTGTGCTTCATTCGTGACCATGATTACAATCACATCAACACCTTAAGGAAAAGGATACACCTTAAGTTGCAAAAACCATGATATATATATATATATATATGTGTGTGTGTGTGTGTGTGTGTGTGTGTGTGTGTAATGTATATATAAGGTACAAAGACTTTATGAAAGCATTTCAATAGTGTTGGTGGTTCTAAGCTAGTCATGGAAAACTTAAAAGGAAATCAGAGATTGTGTGGCAGCAGGAAGAGAGTGAGTGAGCCAATGGGTACCTATGCATGCGCAGATGCATGTGCATCTGAATTTAATCTTCATAATTTATTGTTTAACAGTACCATAGCTTATTTAGTAGGGAAAATCACCTTTTGATACTTCTGATGGGGAATTTGCAACCAAACCACCAGCAGTTTTAAATCGAGCAAGTGTAGGTTCAAATACCTGCCATAGAGAGAAGACATATTAAACATAACCGACTAGACAATCTATAACAAGATTCTAATACATTAGCATTTTGCAATTGAAAAAAACTTGAAACCTCCCCAATTCACTTGTATAGAAGAACTTCAAACTTCATGATAAGCAAACATATATTATAACACAGAAATGAAACTTCCTGTTGATGGATCCGAAATATTCATGCAAGGGACGGACTTGCTTAGTATGTTTGTAACTTAAAGTTTAACAGATGTTTATGTCGGGAGAATACTGTGATTGTATTTGCCACAACATAGGTGATATATTAACAAATCCGTTTGAATTTTATAATACAATCCAAAAAATCAACCCTAATTTATTTTATTTTGTAAACTTACTACTTTGAGTCCTATTTGAGTACATGAGTCTGCTTTAGCTATGACCTTTACATATTTGAAATGAACATTTATTTTAAAAATCCTACTTCATTCCATTCTCTCTGTGTGAATTTTCCTTCCATGCCATTTCCTTACATAAAACTTTAGTTTCAGCTGACCAGGATCACTTGAATAAGTATTATGTGGTACCCAGCATAAAGAAAGATTATTTTTAGCCTATCATGCCATGACAGGTTAAACAAAATGCAGTTGTCACTCAAATGAAAATAAGCATGCATATACCAGATGGGCAGACTAGTAGGCTACAAAAAGGTAGGACACAAACAAGAAAGAGCATCACTTCTGGAGCTAGGTAAAAACAACAGAAAGAACACAGTGCAAAACAAAGTAATAAAGTGTTCCAAGGAAGTGAGCCCAGACTTTCATGAAAAATAATTATGTTACTCATTTGATCATCAGCTGTGAGAATGCTAGCCACTGACATTATATAACTAATGCTCCGGCATTGTAATTTTTCTAAGATCAAAGCCATTCCCTCCACCCTCCCTCTGGCCTCTCATAAGCACTCATAAAAAAATTGTTGCATTTAAAACATAGATAATATTCTAGACTGAGTGGAATGATCAATGTTGGTTAACAACAATCTTTCAGTGGTCATCATGTAGACGATTTTTAAAACACTTGGTGAAAGATCTGCAGCTATATTCCTGTGCACACAACAGAAACAAATTCAAGCACACAAACTCCTTGAAAGCAGCAAACAATTAAAAGAACTGCAATTTAAAGATATGGGAATTACATCATAACCAATGACACAGAAATTTGACTTCACAAGATGGGTTGCCATGCCAAAGCCCATTGCTCCAAGGCCAATGAAACCAATGCGGTTCACCACCTTTGAGTTGGCAATCACTTCTTTTGCAATCTGCTCAGGGCTATAAGGCTCAGAGTTGGCTGCGTATTCAGTATTTACACCAAGCACTTTGTCCCAAACCTACACACAGATTATTCACGTAGAGGCTTCACGAAAGTGAAGATAAGAGGGAAAATAAATGCTCTGGATGAAATGGCTGGAAGTTGGAATCTACCAAACAAGAAATCTCGAAGTAAGCAGTAGGATAACAACCTTAACTAAAGGCATATCATCACCAGCATCCTGAGAATAGCCTGAAAGAATATATAACATAGAATAAAATAAAACGCATAATTTGCTAGTCTGAAACTATCAACTCCTAGGATAACCATATGAAGTAGAAAAACATTATATATAGAACATCTTAGTACCAAGGACCAGTTGCTGATGAGCACTTGCCACAAGGAAAAGAGGGAAAGTAAGTGACTTTGCCATATCCAGAACAATACCCTGGAATTAGGAAGGGGATAAAAGACAATTAAAGGAAACAGATAAAGTTAGTATTCAATTATCATTAATATTTTCACATTCTCACAAACTTTCTCTTTCTAAGATTAGCAACTGAATACTGATGTCTATTTGAAGCAAAGTTTTTTTCCAGCAAGAGGATTGCTCTAGGAATGGCGCCCAACATGCTACCATGTGTTTTGCATATATTTATAGTGTAACTAACTTAAATAGAGTAGTTATCTGACACTAGAATCTTCATGCCACCAACGTAGTTAGATTAAGGTGTGGTATGATGATGACTGAGACAAGTCATGATGAACATCTCTTCACCCAAATCGATACTCTATTCTTTACCCTGCTATACCGACTACTTATAGTCTTCTGTTTTCCTCAGCATAGCCACTGATGTTCATTTGATTTGAAAAGGTTCTCACATAAAAAGCTAGAAGCTACCATGAACATCTGTCGATGCAAACAAAAGCATTCTTGACATTTTTTTCTGTACTATACCAACTACTTATGCTCTATTTATCATTCAGGAGATAGTGCTGGATCATTTAACACTTTTTATTCAGGGGAATATCTTCCAGGTATGAAATGAATATAGTTCTTAGGTTCCTGATATTTCAGAATAATTTGGCCTCAGCTTTATTTGAGATCCATTTTAATACTATGATTTTGGCTCTTTATCAGACCACCAGAAGTTAGGTCTATTCAGTACAATAGTAAATAGAAATGTACAACTTTTGAGTCAATTTATATTTCCTTTGGACTTTTCCAATCAACCCAGAAAATATCTACAAGTTTTGTAAGGCTTGACTCTAGTTTACCAATTCTTTTACTTTTATACATTTTCATGGCTATCAATACAGCTTCCCAAGGTGCTCAGGTAATCTATGGATCACGTGTGCTTAAAGAAAGAAGTTTTATAAACAATTATTCATGATTGGTGTCAACAATAGCAAAGCAGAGCCAAACTTTTATGCCATATTTCAAATTAAAAGTAACTATTTCTTACCAGCTTTCTTAGAATTACTACCAAACAGCATATTTTTAACTAGGTGAATCAACTAAGCCTTAATGGACTCTTAAACTCCATCACCCCAAGGTGGAGGTAGGTCTCAATAATTTCTGGCTTCTAACTAATGACAAAGGCCTTTTTCCTCTTTTTACGTACCATTTACTTTTTCTAACATTTTGTAATGTGTGCCTATACACACACAAACACACACACATTTTCAAATTGACTCATACCAAAATAAAAGATAAATAGCATGAAGTCCAAATTTTTTTGAAACGTTATATCATCACACCAAAACTTTATAGTAACCTATAAGTTTTAACCGTCAATCACAATATCAGCCCCAAATCAAAATATTATTGGAAAAAATGGTATCATTACTAACTTTAATGTCCAATTGGAACAAATAGACTATGGTGGGAACATTGGTGTCTCACCCTAACTTTAATGGCAAAAAATGGTCTTCATATGTATGTATTTAGACATGACATGAACACATCAGCAGCAGCAGCACCTTAATCCCAACAACGTTGGGAATGGTGGCATGAAATTTATATTGGCAATTAATTGTCAAAAATTAGTCGACCCTATAAATTCATGCAGAAGCATAGTGGCAAGTTTTACGCCAGATGCCCTTCCTGTCGCAACCTTCTTTCGAAGGAATAATGACATGAACACAAAATGAGAAATATGAAAATTCATGGAGAACATAGGAGAGCACTTATAATTTTTAAATCTTACCAACTTCTGCAAGAGAAGATTCAGGAAATTAAATTTAGCAGTGCCCCTCAACAGCTGTGGGATGAAGTTTTTGAAAACCCTGTGTATGTGGAAAAAGATCACACACCAACAGAAACAGAGTAATTGTGAATGACTAGAAACCACGAATTACATAGCATGAGCATGTGACCAATCTCTGTTAAGGAAACATGCAAAAACATAGTAACCAAAGAATTCAAAGATAAAATAATTGAACTAAAATGAAAGAGATGAAAGAGTATAAAACAGAGCACTGTGGGCCTCCTAGAATAAACTTTTGATAACTCAACCATTCGTGTCACACAGAAATGGAGTATGCTTTCTGCCCCAAGTAATAAAAATCATTTAAACCCTTGATCTTGCAGCACAATGCAAGTGACAACTCCGAATGAAATACTGTCAACTGCCTTATAACTCAAGCTCACGCTCAACTTCAGAAAGGATAAAAAAAACTCCTGATTTTAATTATATGCAATGCCATCTACTAGGCCAAAAAAAATGAGATAATTGATGCAGTGCATTAACTCACCAAGATGCTCATCTGTCTGTACTGAACCTTAAGATTTTACCTCAATCATCAGGATACCAGCAGGACATAATACAAAAAATGTAAAAGAAAAAAGAAACTAGATAAAAGGTATAGAACATCATAAAATTACCATGAATTTCCGGCAGCATTTGAAATGATGTCATAGAGTATCCAAGGATTGATTCCAGCTTGAGTTCCAAGAGATATGGCCTCCACTGCTGCAACAATATGAATGCCCTCAAGCATTTCACATACCAGATTAACTTTTCTGCAAACATTAAATTAAAAGAACTGAAATTATATTTTACACAAAAAAGTCAATATCTAACATCAAGGTATGTGTACGAGCACTTGCTAACTCGAAGGAGTTTCAACCGTTTGGAATTTAGCCAAATTGAAAGTGACATGTAATGCAGGCCCAGTGCATTGTGTAACAGTCAGACGATGGTTCACAGCAGGGTGTGCCCAGGAATTTTCACTCATGGGGGCACAATTCTATATACTCCTATTTTCTGTAGTCATCAAACTAAGTAGGAATAAATCGTTGACACTTAATCTCAAACTTTGTTTGTGGAAAATCATTGATCACATGTTAAGAGGATCCTTTTGTAATTGAGCTTTTCGAACCAATATATCTCTATTATTAGGATAATATACACTTATATTTCGTTAAACAATGAGTTACTATCACCAACCTTTCGCTTATTTCTAAGAAATTTATCCTTGAAGAACGTACGATATTTTTTAAAAAAACAGATAAGAAATATTTATATAAAAACTGTAAATAAAATTAACTAAAAAATATCTATAAAAAAAATAACTAAAAAAACAACGTTTTGGATACAAAGTAAATGAAATATGAAATTATGTGGCTAGTTAAATATTTTCTCTTATATATCACTTAGATGATTAACTACCAAATGTCAATGACTAAAATATCTTACTTTCAATAGTTCAAAACTTAATTTGCACAATTTAATAATTCAGGCTTTTATGTGTTTCAATTACTAAATTTATGGTTAAAATATATTTTATCCATTTTCTCTAAAACCCCACCTCTCTGACGCAACAGGCCAAGCACATTTCACCATTCCATCGCCACAAATGGTTTAATCAATCCCAGCTCCCTAATGTTTCGAATTTTAGTCAAAAGAACCCTTATATTTATTTATTTCTAGAAAAATACTATTAGGGGTATTCTAAATTGTATTTTTTTTAATGGGGGCATGTGCCCCATGGTGGGCCCACCCTTGGTTCACAGAGTAATTTTGTTTTGGTTACAGAGGACAAATTGATTGTTATGTGCTACATATATGTATCTGATGAACTGCTTAAGGAAGAAAACAGTTGTCAAATAAGATCGAAACTGGACAGAATGGTATTTACTAGTAACAACAGCAAAATATTACCTTCCTGCGCCAATCTGACCCTCAAATATATAAACCTTCTCACTCATTGCTGTAAGGAAAATAAAATTTTATGATTGCATAAAGAGAAATCCATACAGCAAATAATTGATTCAATAAAGCATATATAACCTGTGAGGAAGGGCTGTGCCCTTGCAAGAGCATCTGACCTTCCCGAGGACACAACCTGAAAGCCAATGAACAGGTTTCCACAATATTCGTACCAAAAGGAAGAGAATGAAAAGCCATTTAACAAATGAAATTTATAATTGCAGACAAAAAATTAGAGGACAACAACCAATACAATGACAGTATTTAATTACCGTAAGTTTTCCAGATAAGGTTTCCGACATTCCCTTGTATACATATGCATCTACTACGTAAGTTATTTGATCATGGTCTGGAACAAATAAAAGATTCATCAAAGATTATGATATCTACCCTTGGATAACCAATGTTGAAATCATTGAATGAAAACCACCAAGTTAAAAAACTTTTGATGCATAGACGAAGTGGTAGGATTAACCTACAAGAACAACCGACCAAAAGAGACACATGCGTACACATAGAACCACAGAATGAATTCTTTAGAGATTGAGCTTCCACCATACAGGGACAGTAAAGTTAACATATCCCCAGTAGTTGATGCCCTTTACTGAGCAATGAAGTAAGAGTAACAACACATGATAGTGAGATACGGAAGCCAAGGTTAACATTTGCAAATTATATAACTGATTTGAATGCTGATCATGATGATGCCAAAGGCAGTCATATAAGAAAAATTAAGCGAACCAACCATCTTATCCCAAATTTACTTTTTTATTGAATTCTCTCCTATACGTCTGAATTTCATCATAGTACTCCCCCATCCCACAAAAATTGTCACGTTTAATTTTTCAGCATTTAATCGCCGAATTGTTTCCTTCCACCTTTTGATATATAAAGTCAAATAATTTATATGCAGATGATAAATTGACATGTCTAATTTTAAACAATTAACAAATTCTTCCTTAAAACAAGTTTGAAAGCTGAGTATTAAAAGTTTCCTAAGGTAAGTTGGCTAGTTGAGTATCAAAAATTTCAAGCCTCCAATAAGACTGCACTACTAGTAAAAATACAAGTAGATAGATTTTAAGGACAGTTTAGTGTGTTCAAGTTTCAACACAGAAGGATAGTAAATGGTAGGCCAGAGAAATAAATCCTGAAGTCATACCAACCATAACAAAAAACTAGCAGTATCAGAAATTGGACCAGCACTACCCCGGTTAAAACAGTATTAAATGGATGAAAGAAACCTTGGAGACTGCATATGATATCTCAGGATATACTCTGTTCAAAATGTCTCAGGATATACCAACACTCTTCACTCAGATGGAAGCTAATGCACACAGCAGTTGCATAGAAAAATATAATGTCAAAGTACCTTGAAAGCGCTTCTTTAGATTTTGGATATGTACAGGTGATATGGACAAATGAAGAATAAGAACTGCATCTTTCCATAAAGCTGCAACATAAATCAAATGAAATCGATAGATGCTTAATTAGACAAGTCACTTACTAAAATTACGGGAAGGTGACATGGATATTGAAAAACAAAAAGACGCAACAACTAAGCGGATACTATTGTAAAAACCAAAAACAAAATGTACGAATAACAAAGAAACTAGATAAACACCTTTTACAGCACCATCATGGCCAAAAAGTAAATCATTTATCTGATCTTCATGAGATATTAACACAACCAAAGCTGCAACTTCTGCAAACAAAAATCATGATAAGAGAGGGAAAACATAAAAAAAAATATTATTAAACCGAGTTTTGGACCAAGTAGTACACAACATGCAAACGAAATCATCAACAGCTCATCCATGTACAACAACCACAACCACAACAACAACCATGAAAACAAGTATTAGTGCCAACTAGTTGTAGTCGGCTACATATCCACTCCTCTAATAGCCCCAAAAGTGTAAGGTGCCTCAATACTAGGCTTGCCCACTTAAGTTTAGGTCTACCATTACCCATTTAACCCCGCCCAAGTCTAACCTATCAATTATGCACACAATTTTTTTCGAAAGGAAACTATATTTTTTAATATATAGATAAATAAATACAAAAGTTCCAGAAAATTACTGAAACAAACAGTCCACAAACAGAAGATTATCAACCCAAAAGACCAGCATGCTCCAAGAAAAAAAAAACCCAGTCACCCCAAGACTCCAACACACCTTAATACCCAACGACCAACTAAAAAACGAATTGTCTTCCTGAATCTATTACAGAAAGAGTCCCAAAACCACAAATTCTCTACTTCTTGCACTCCATTCCAACCTTCTTAACTCATTTTTCAGCTTCACGCGAGATTTTAAAGCCACCTTAGATCAAGAATTTCTGGAGATGCAACAATCCACTTGTCAATACTAGAAGCTTTAACCAACCCATCATTAATATCTTTGTAACATTCATTTTGAACGTGTGTTGCATTTCACGCCTACCATATAACATGGTTGTTCGAATACTTGTCTTATCAAACTTTCTTTCAGCATTAGTGGAACTTCTCCACTTTGTCCAACCTACTTTGATTCAACAGTTGACATTTTCCTCAATATTTCCTTTTTTATGAACAATAAAGCTCGAGTACTTGGAGGAGTTACGTTGAGACAATTCTTAGTCGTCAAGTGCAACTCTATTTCCTTCCCTATTTCTATGAAGGCTAAACCTACGTTCCATGTACTCTGTGTTAGCTCTACTTATTCCAAAGCCTTTAGATTCTAAGGCAATTCTCTATTGCTCTCACTATCAATTTACATCATATTCGGTTTCATTCATCAAAACAATGTCATGCAAAAAACGTGCAACAAGGAAACTCTTGGATAGTTGAAAAGGTAAGGGCAAAGCTAAACCTAGATATAAACCAATGGTGAATGCGAACTCCCTTGTATAGTCTCCAGAAATCTACATAGGAAACTACTAACATACATGTCTTTGATGACATCATATACCTACTGAAATAGGTAAACTCCACTATTGGTTGCTTAGCTTTCGTTGTTGTCCTATTTTAGCTTTTTGTCCTATTCAATTCTCTTACATTCCTGCCCTATTCGAGTTCTACCATCTGATTTTAAATTAATTTAGTCGTTGAAATACTGAAAGTACATAAATGTCTGTGCTAAATTTTCAATTAAATCCACAGTTTAAAGGGGAAAAAACTACCAATTTTATCTTCTCAATGTTTAGTTACATACTATATAGTTGCTCTATTTTTTTCATCATGTATGGTCAAACTTTCAGGTACTATGGTCCCATCAAAGAACAGAAAAAGACAAAATACAATGGTAATACAAAATCCAAGAAAACTTAGAAACCTGAAAATTTTATATTAGGTGCCCAGATTAGTTCCAGATAAACATAAAAGATTATACAAAAAGTAAATAAAATAAAAGAACATGATAAATATAACGCTCAAACCAGACTACAATTAATTTCAGATTACCAAGTTTTTTCCATGTTTCTTCACTGCAGCATACAGTGCTTTTTAGGACCAAATCTGTTTCACTTGGTTTGCTTGCAAGAAAATAAGACTACTTCTTAAAGAGAAACCCTGCCCTTAAAGTCATTTGCAGGCAAAAAGGCCAAATAGATATGACTCAAGAATTCATGAGTCTGCCAATAGGTTTAAGCTTTTTTTCACAATCCTGGAGTACTAAAAGGTAACAATTGTTACGAAACCTTCATGGTGTGATTTGTTTAACTCCAAATGATCTGATTGTTGGGGACAGCTCAAGGGCATTCCAGTTTATTAGCTTGTTCATGTATCAACTTGCTCTTTCGTTCAGCCTTCTATCGCATAAAATACTCGTAATATCGTTCTGATTGGTATTCTATGACACTAAGGGTATAAGAAACGAAACTACTAGATTTGTTCTCAAATATAGAACTCTTCCATGCTTCTTATTCTAATTAACATGTCAAAATGTTCTTAGCAACTTGCATAATAGTTTTTCATTTGTGTTTACTTTTCAAAGATTTAAATCTAAAATCCAAGAAAATGCACAAGATAGATAAACAAGACAGAAAACAGTTTTTTTTCGAAACAACGGTAACGGTTGAACTATCACCTTTTCCTGCTTCCAGAGGACTGGCACAACCGTTACCCCCAATCTTCAGAAACTCATCCATCAAAGGCGAGCCTACCTGCACAGACATGGTTTGCAATTAAACTCTAGCAACAGCATGAAGTGAAACCAGATATATTTCCTTTTTTTCTTATTCCATTGCGAATATACAAGTATTGATTAGTAATGATCAATTCATGACATTAATTAGTAATTCAGTACTATATGGATATTTGTACTGATTGAGTGAAACTGCGATTAGTTATTTGAATACTTGAGTTAATATCACTTCCCACAACTAAGTCACCACAGGAAATCAGATTCGCACAAATACGCATGTCTCACAATTGTACCACACCTTAGCCCTAGCCATGTAGGTCAAGTGGCACGAAATTCATAGCATCAATAAACTGTTAAAATATACTTATGATACAAGCACAGCAGGAAAAAAAAGAGTGGCAAAGGTTTGCACTAGGCTTTCTAATCTGAACCAATGTGCGAGGAAATATGAGATGGAAATCCAAAACCATTTTCACCTTAAAGTTCCCACTAGCAAAAAGAATTGAAGTAGGTGATGGTTGATGGTTAAGATTTATATGCTTATATTATCTAACATCACAATGTTAACTTCGTGAAACCAATATGTGCGACCTGGCAACATAACACTTATATAGGGAAAAAATTGCTCTGCGCCTTTTCATTTGATAAATTAAATGGACGACTAAATAGCACATGGTATCGGAGCATTCAAATGTAGACGTTTTACTCAAACCAGCATCTTTTGAGTGAAAACTGAACATGTGATCAGCTCAAGATTACAAATGCAAGTCGGTCTAAAATAAGATGTCATGTGAGAGTAAGGATAATATTGTTATCAGTTACTATTGAATTCCTTGGAAACTTGACATAGCTTCAGACCGTGATACAGAACTGTCGTTCTTCTTTCCACACCCACAAATGCTTAATCAAAAAACACCGAATTGAAAAACATATGAACAATAACAAAACAATAAACTGTTGTTCTTTTTTGCACATACAACAAATTTTGTAAATCTATTCCAGTGGAATTAATCTAACAAACGCCCTTTAATTATTAAAAAAGGAAGAAAAAAAACTACGAGAGAGAGAGAGAGAGAGAGAGTTAATAAACCTCAAAAGCTTGAATTTTGTGGCCAGCCCGAGTAAGCAAGGCCGCCATTTCCAAGCTCAAAACGTCCAAACCCACGAACCCAACAACAGGGCCAACCATGGTCCTACTTCTCTCTGGGTTCTCTGTTTATTTCGTGTTCAAGTGAAAGCTTCTCCGTTGGAGAACTGCCCGGTCTTGCCTTTACAAACTTATATGAATGCTATTCAACTCGGCCGCTGGGGTCCAATCCAACGTAGGTAATGAGTCAAGATTCTGATCTGTGAACAGTGGGAAGCTTGAATGGAAACGTCTTTTTCTATCGGGCAAATATGGAAGTTTCCGGCTTTATTGTTTTTTTATTAGGTCCAGAAATGCTGTTCTCCCACTTGCTACGGAAGCATTGCCACATCAGTAATGCTGGGTCTTGACTCTTGATAGTAAAAACTGGATAGAACCGGCCAGTTAAATTGGTAATCATTGGCGAGCATGGTTCCGAAAACCGGACCGGACCGGTCGATTGAACCGGTTGGATCGCGAACCGGGTAGACAATTGGTCCGTTTTCGGTTTTGAAGAGTGTGATCAAGAACCGGAAAAATCGGTTGAACCGATGAGAACCGAAAGAACCAGTGAACCGGAACCGGTGCTTCCTTTTTTTTATTTGCATTTTTTAAAAAAATTTTGTCAAAAACTCCCAAATTTTGATCACTAATTCTAATTTATTCCACATTTATTTATAAATTCATATTTAACACATTAATTTTTTTAATATTTTCTCATAATATATTTTAAAACATTTTTAAACTATAATATAAATATACAAAACAATTTTCAGTTATTTTAAATTATTATTTTCAATGACATAATTAATTAAAATATAGAATATTGTTTTCCTTCTTATAAAATGACTAATTTGTATTTTAAATTATTATTTTAATATAAAAAATGTGCATTATTATTTCATATTTAGATTATTTCATGATAATTCTAAACAATGAGTGATAATAATTAACTTTAAAAAAGTAACCGGTTAGACCGGTGGTCCAAACGATTGAATCGATCAGACCATGAACCGGTGCTCGGACGGTTCTATTCCCGGTCCGGTTTTTAAAACCATGGTGCCCATCACGGTTTGGTTATTGATTTTTCAGTAGAGGAAATGAAAGCCGCCGAAAACCGTTTAAAATCGGTGAGAACCATAAACCGGAAAGTGAAACCATGTAGAAACCTGATTTACTGCCCATCAGCCACCAGCCCTCACCGTTGCTTACTCCCATAGTTTTAAAAACAGAATCGGAAATAGAATCGTCCAAGTATCGGTTTATGATCCAATCGGTTCAACTGTTTGGACTATCGATCCAACCGGTTATTTTCTTAAAATTAGCTATTATCATTCATTATATAGAATTATCATGAAATAATTTAAATATAAAATAATAATGCACATTTTTATACTAAAATAATAATTTAAAATATAAATTAGTGATTTTATAAGAAGGGAAACAATATTCTATATTTTAATTAATTATGTAATTGAAAATAATAATTGAATATTATTTTTTATGTTTATATTATAGTTTACAATTTTTTAAAAAGATAATATGAGAAAATATTAAAAAAATTAATGTCTATATGAATTTATAAATAAGTGTAGAATAAATTAAAATTAGTAATAAAAATTTGGGAATTTTGGACAAATTTCTTCAAAAAAATACAAATAAAAAGGGGAATCACTGATTTTTTCGGTTCTTCTGGCTCAACCGGTTTGTTCCGTTTTTTACCAATGCTCCTCAAAACAAAAACCGGACCGGCCATCAAACCGATTTGCGGTCCGGTCCAATTTTCAGAACCATGCTTGCCCCAACGCTGACAACCATGATTGTTGTTGTTCATGCTCACTAGTGTGGCTTGCCCCACAATGATGATGGTCCGCAGCTTACCTGCTGTAATTGCATGGTGCAGAATGAAATGGTAAACTTTTATTTAAGATGACCAACCCACATCAATTTGTGTGAATGGGATCACACATCACCACTGCACCATGCAGTTACAGTAGGTAAGCTGGAATCCGTCCTCTGCTATCCACCCTCAACGTTACTTTCGCACTCCCTCACCTAGTTTCATGTTCGTTATTGTTCATTTCCATGTCCATAGAAGAAAGAAAAAAATATAGGCTTATTTTTCATTTAGTCCCTCGTACTATTTTGACTCATTCACTTTAGTCCCCAGATTCTAACTTGGAACTATTCAGTCCTCAAACTATTGAATTCCAAGCACTTTAGTCCATTGAGTCAGCAACTCGTTCCAACTTACCTAAATGACGTTAAATTTATAACAGTTTAGTGCCTTTTTTGAAAGATTTTAAAGATTTGAATATCAATATACTAATATTCATACTTCAAGGACTCATTTGGTTGTTGATATAAAAAATGGGTAAAGTGCATTTTTAGTCCATTCCTTTAACACGTGTTCTATTTCAGTCCTACTTCTGATACTAAAGTTATGATTTTTTGTCATAGTTTGATCATTCCATTAGTTTGACCGTTAATTAGACCATTTTTAATCAAATACCCCTAAAAATATAATCTGATTATAAATTAAATAGATATATGGTCACTTAATTTTTAATAAATATGCATACCTAACCTAAATTTCTCTTTACTCTCTATCAAATCATCATCTTCACACTACCCTTTAATCATTGCTCATCATCATTACTAGAAAAACCAATGTACACCAAAAACCCACTCAAAACATTTCTTCTCTCCCTTCCAAAATGCAACTAGTTCCAAAAAAACCCATCTCACACAGATCTAGAGCATCATTCATGAGCTTCAACGCTTCGGCGAAAGCGTGGATGTCAGGCAAGGACCTCCACCGTGTAGCAGTACGCAGCAGCAGTCTTCAGTGTCATGGATGACCTCCATGCTGACATGGCGGTCGTCTTCCACATGGGTTGTCGACGGAGTCAGCTGCTCGTTCATGGTGGATGTCATCATTACCCTTTTCACACTCCACAACAGATCTGGGCTGGCCGACTTCCAGATCTAGACGCAATTGATGCCCTCGATTTCTAGATCTGGGCTGCTGAAGTTGTTCGTCAGTTTTCCCGGATTGGCCAATAAAAGAACTTGTCCAAATATTATTTCTTTTGTTGTTGAGATTGATCAAGTAATATTGGTATCAGCCTGTTATAAATTCTCTAAACTCCCTTCAGTTCTGTGATCTTGTGGGTTGATTTAATCAAATGGAGGAATTTTTGTTGCTTTGTCTCTGCACTCGAACTGGGTTCTTTCATTTTGCTAATGTATTGTTGATCAATAGAGTGGAATGAACCATCCACACCTCATGGATGTGAACCAAGGTTGTTGTCCGTGTTCTTTGTTGCCCCCTGTACTCTTTTTTCTTCTTATTCAGTTAATGCAATTGATAGCAATTCAAATATATATATATATATATATATATATATTTATATGTTCATATATTGATCAATCTTCCGGATGCGTCGATGCCTTGAAATTGTTCAATTAATGATTCTAACTTGGGGGTAGAAAAATTGAGAGAAAAAATGTTTGGATTTATATGTACATAATTTATTACAAATTTATGGAACAGGTTGTAAATTTAAACATAGGTATTTTTTTCATTTCAATCAATTAACCACTATTTGGACGGATAAACTAATGAAATGATTAAATTAGGACAAAAATCAAAGCTACGTGACTTAAATAGGGCAAATTTGAATATCTACACTTTAGAAATACTATAAAAATGATTAAATATGTTGTTTGAAGTTAAAATAATTTTAAATATTTTTAAGTTAGTTGTGAGAATAAATTTGAGTAAAATAATATCTAAGTAGTTATTTAGATCACAAAGTATGAATAAGTTATTTCAATAAGTTAGTATATATATAACTCTGGGATAATTAGGAAAAATTGTTAAAATTCTAGGACCAAAACATGCATTTTATCATGAGGTCAACTAACTCTGCTACGGTCAAAGGGGCAAAGTGCATGACGGAGCATAGTTGAAGGACTGAGTAGTTCCAAGTTATAATCTAAGGACTAAACTGAACGAGTCAAAATAGTACAGGGGACTAAATGATAAACAAGCCAAAAATATATGAAGATATGGTGCTTAGTCAAAGTTAATGCAGAAATGACTAGGGTAAAACAAAAAAGGAATATTTATTTATTTAAACTAAAGCCTCACTCAGTGCTTCAATTTGAGAGTTTTTGGTCAAAAAAAATAGTAAAACATCATGCTTTTTACTTATTTTTATTCTCGTTCTCTACTTTTATATATGACAAAAATGTAATTAATCACATTTTATTCAATAAAAAAATAACGATTGAGCCATCAGTTTAAATGGTTGGACCAATTAGACCTTGAACCTTTATCTGCACCGTTCATTTCACGATTTGGTTCTTAAAACCATGGTCTTGATACATGACTGAAGTGTGCTCATGGCCCCTCAATTTTACAACCCAGGTGAGTTACCTCTCAAAAATCAATTAGTGCATTTATACCCTTACTTTTAAAATTATGAGCGACTTAGTAGGGTTGAGAACGAGTCGAGCTGAGCTCGAGCCCTCGAGCTCGTGAATTAGTAATAAAAATAAAAATGAATTAGTAATAAAAATTAATTTATATATAAACAATCTCACAAAAACTACCGCGCATAAATCCGAAATTTAAATGTACTAAAAGATGATTAAAACGAAAAATTAAAGATTAATTAGACATGATCCCAAACCACAACATATCAAATTTAAATGACTTAGATAAAACTATAAATAGAAAACATGGATCAAATTTTTTTTACATAACCAAGTTGAGTTGGCTTATTTTATGGATGCAATTTGGGAATGTGAGAAAAAAAGGGACCATTTAGGTTGAGATTTAATAATAAGTGGGTAAAAATTTATTTTGTGATTGAGTGGGGACTAGTGGGTAAATTATTACATTAATCCTTATAATTTCTACCATATACCCCCATCAACTTTGGGGGGGCAGTAGCACCCCCCTGTCCCAATGTAGTTCCGTCTCTGCGCTTTGGTGCTGAATATTTTTGGTGAGTTTCGCCAAAATTTTAGTGAATTTATTTCTACCCCACCCCAATATTTGAAACCCCCTAATTTCTTAAGGAACTTCCTCATATGCGAGGATATTCTCATCGCTATCTTCCTTTTTTAAATACTGCAATCATATAATTCATGTCTTACATATTAAAGAAAAAAATTTCCTCCTATCCGAGGTGGAAGAAAGTCCTCATTTCTGCATACGTGTCATACTACAATTGGTTGAAGCCACCACTATTAATTATGGATTGCCACCCCCCGTAATTAATAGTGATGACACAAGCCAATACTGATATGTCGCGTGTGTAGGAATGAAGACTTTCCTCCTCACTAGGTTGAAGTAAAATTTCATTCATTATATTAATGAGGTTTAGGGTCTGTTTGGCAACTAGCATCAGCTGCTAGCTAGCTGTTAGCTGTTAGTATTAGTGTTAACTGTTTATGATTAAATCTTTTTAGTGTTTGGTTGATAAATTGTAAAATAACGGTTTGATAACAAATTGACCAAAAAGACCCTATATCATACTAATACAATATTTATGAACAAACAGTATAGATAAGAAAAATGCATAATTAATTTTACGATATACAAAAATTTCTATTTAGAGTAACAAGTCATGCATATTCAATATACAATTTAGCTATTTTTTTCATTATATTCCGTAATTTTTATATTGATAACTAAACTTGATAGAAATTACATAAATGTAATACTTCATTCATCCAACAATTTTAATAATTACGTTTGACTTAATCTTTTCCTTGGAAGAGTTTTTTTAGAAAAAATCCGAGTTCGTTTATTGAAAAACTACAAATATACATTAAATTATCTTATACATGGAAGTTAGACATTGCATATCAAAATGTTAAAGAATTAAATTACTCACTTTGTACCACTTTCTTTCCAACATTTACTATTCATGAATTAATTTGACATCTAAATCGAAGAATTGTTTTATACAAAATATAGCTAAAAACAAGTAGATTATAAATATATTTTTTCCTGAAAAATTTAACAAGCACATTTAAACAAAATTATGTCAAACTATGAACCAATAGTTAAATATATCAAAAAAAAATGGAATGGAGGGAGTAATAGATTAGATGTGGGATGAAGGAAGTATAATATATCTAGAGACAAACTGACTTATTTTTTCATGTTTTCATCTAACAAGACTTAGTAACACTTATTCAGAAAAAAAACAATAGATAACTATAACTAAGTAGGTCGACCCACACACTAAGCCAAGCAAACAAGATTTACCGCGGCCTCCTCCACAGTAGAGACGCGGTATCATCCACAGTAAGAGCCATTATTTACCGCGCCGTTTACTGCGGCTGGGCTACTTACTGCGGCCTCAGCCGTAGTAACGGCCGCGATAAAACGTGTACTTTCTACATAGTGACACTTAGAAAGTTTGTCCGAACATTATCAAGCTGGAAGCTAGTTGAAGCTTCTTGATGGCTTAGAACATGTAAGAGACACTATGTACGTAATGGAAGACTATTACCAAAACCGCTACCAATGATGATAGGAAAGCCGCTACCGATTCTGCTACCATTTGAGGCATTACCGCTTGAATAATATGCTATCAAACCGCTACTAATTTATTTTTCGAAATTAAAACAAATTAAAATAAGTCCTACATTCATATAAAATTAATCAAATGCTCATCTCAAACCTAGAAAATCCATCAACATTCATCCCATATTTTGAGCATCATAGTGGAATCCCAGGCAGATAACCCCAAAGCCATTTCTTCTTTGGTTGCAGTTGCAGGTTCTTGGCTGTTGGATCTCTCCCCATCAGACAACTATAATTTAGGCCCTCCTTGAACTGAGATTATCTGATTTGTTGCTCAAACCCACATTTCTAACCTCGCCATATTCATCCCAGATCATTTGTTGCTCAAACATCCAATGATATAGTTGCTAGCCTGATCGGAAATTAACAACGGAAGCCAATCGCCAATTTGGACGAGATCCGGAATTGAGAGTTGAAAACGGAAGCCTATATGAGCGTTGAAAATGGACAAAAAATAAAGATATACACTTTCTTTGTCCCAAAAGTAATGCAACAATTGTATTTCAGCATTTAATCTGTGATTTTATTTCTATATAAATTCAAATGATAAATTCAAAACTTTTACATGTAACTAAAAATTCGATTTATTGACTTTGTACGAATATATATTTTTTATATTTTTCCGTTAAGAAATAATATAGATAACTTGAAGTCAAATTGACATCAAAAGTCAACTGTTGCATTACCTTCGGAACGAAGAGAGTACAACCTTACCTTGACGACACCAATGAGGAGAAGCCGAAGTTGAGAGGCGTCGGTGTTGAGGAGAAGATGGTCAAGAGAAGGTTTAAGGAGGAGTTGTGAAGGGTTGAGGAGTTGTTATGAGATCTGGATCGAGGAAGAGGAAAAAAGCATATTTGGATGGGGGGATTGATGGAGTAGTGGCCAAACTATTGCCAATTTCGCCACCAAAACGAATTTGCAACTTAACGTAGTGGAGAGAAAATTAGTTATCATAGTCAGATCCAAATCCTTTTGTAATCATGTATAATGGACGAAGCTGGTCCATTAGTCGTTTTATTTAGGTGTTATTTGCATAATGTCTTTGGAGAATTTGGTGAAATATTTAAACACGCCACAGAGGCGCTACCAAGGGGAGCCCATTGATTTCCCGCTGCCCCAGCCGCACCCGAGGAAGTCAGTTTGACTTCTGGTAGCGTAATTGGTAGCGGCAATGCGCTACCAACTACAAAAGTGCAATTTACCGCTACCCATGCGCTACCCTCGAAAATTTAACTCTGTCGGGTGTGGGAAGCGAAAAATTTGAAATTCAAATGTTCTAGGGGTATCGGTTTTGGGGGCGGAATAGCCTCTACCCCACAGATCCTCACACCCTCATTCATCCAAAAATCCTTCCACTCCTTAATCTTCTCCTCCATCCTTCGACGCTGCTCCATCGTGACGGTAAGAACATTCGTTTTCTCTGTTTTCCTATCCTATCAACCGATTAAAATGGACTAGTTTACGTTTTTATTAAGCACCACCGTCCTCCTCCAACAACCACCGCCACCGCCGTCTTCATTCTCTCCAAGAACCACCATCACTGCTTTCAAAGGTAAGCAACTTCCCGCTTTTTTATATCCGGATTGCTAATGTGTTTTCATGATTCAAGTTTTTTTTCAAGATTTCTTTTCTTGATTTAAGTTTTTTTTGGTTTCTTCCCAGCCCTTCTAAGATGTAAACCGATGTTTCTGCACCGCCAGATCTGCCAGACCACCGCCGATGTCCTCGCCTTGGCCGCACCACCGCCGAACTTCTATCACTCTTCCAGATTTGGCTAGATCTGGCTTTTTGTTTAAATTTTTAGGTTGTATTTGATTTATTAGGCCATATTTGATTTTTTTAGGTTTGGTTTGAATTTCTGGGTTGATCTTCATTTTTTGCACGTGTTTGTTTCAATTGGAGATGAATAAATTCTAGTTTGTCTTTGATTTCTGAGTTTTTTATATATTGAATTCATGCAATTTCGGGTTTTCTTTGAATTCTGGGTTTAAAGTAGATGAATTTGGAATTGTTGATGAATTTTAATGAATTCCAGCTTATTTTTTTATTTCATAAAATTGGGAGCTGAATATTTGGGTGACGCGGATAAGGAAGCGGCAAAGCCGCTACCCCAATCCTAGTAACTACGTAGTGAAAACTTTATGTGACATTTCAGAGATGAAAAATTGGAGAGAAAATGTTTATTTGATACTTTATTAATAAATATATAGGTATTTTTTTACATGAACACACCGAAGATAATGCGACAATGTGAGGTGTAGTCTACACCGTGTAGATTCAAGTACACCCTATCGCCGTTATGAACGAATTAGAGATGATGAGTGTGGAAATTCAATACCAATCGTTGTCGTAATGAACTAATAAGAGATGAGGTTGAGGTTTAAAACCCAGGGAAATTTTCAAAAACCCCCCATGAGGTTTAGCATAATCTCCACTTTCCCCCCGCATTTTCAGTATTCCCGAAAAACCCCTTGAGATTTGTGAAAATATACAAAAACCCCCTTGGACTTTAACTTCCGTTAGAACAACCGTTAACCTTTAGGTATAATTACAAAATCGGACCCTAAACTTTTAACCCTAACAATTTTACCCTTAATTATTTTATACTCCTACATTTAAACCCCCACCTCCGCCACCGTCTTCCCGGCAGACAACAACGCACGCCAGTATCTTCCCCAGTGCCATCTTCCACTCACCAGCGAGGACTGAGTCGGTCGCCAAGACGCCTGTAGAGATTGTCTCGCGCGTCGATCCCCACCAAATGCGGCGACCAAATTACCAATTTCAGATTCGGCAGCACGTAGACCCGCCTGGTACGCGATGTTTCCTTCCCCCCGCACTGGCGCACATGAGGAAGCAATTGGATAAGTTAGCGAACTTTGCAAGCCACTCATCAAGTGCCTTTCAAATCCACTGCAACGCCACCACGACGTCGTCGTACGCCGTAGGAAGGCGATGCTCCGGGGCCAATCGATACTCCACCGTAACCACGACGACCGGCATTTTCTTAGCTATGGTGGAGCAGTGGCTGTGTAACAAGGGATTTCTGATGGATAAGAAGACGAATCCTCCACCGTGAAAATCAACCAGAAGAGGAAGCTTGTGACCGGAGGGATTATCGAGTGCATCGAAGGGTAGGAATATCCGAGCCCAGATGTTGCGTGACTGGTTAATAGTGACGTCCTTAGAGAGGACTGGCGTTTCGGGTTTGGGATTGGGTGTGGCGGCCACCGTCGGATGGATGACGTTGTGAGTGAGCGAGCCATCGGGATTGAGGACAATTCGGAGGCGCTCGAACGGATCAGCGGCGAGTGAGGGATCGGTGAACGACTGACCCGGTGGCGACATTTTTTTAGTTTACCAGTAATTTTCTTCTTCTTCTTCTTCTTCTTCTTCTTCTTCTTAGTGATCAGAGATAATTTGGTCAAGCTTCTTAATTAATTGGCGGTCATCACGATTTAGGTATTTGTTTTTCCAGAATGTATTTGGCAGGTTCTTTCGGACTCTTCAGAGGACCCGAGACAAATGTTAGGCTCGCATGTTGTCCGCCGGGAAGACGGTGGCAGAGGTGGGGGTTTTGTGGAGGTGGGGGTTTAAATGTAGGAGTATAAAATAATTAAGGGTAAAATTGTTAGGGTTAAAATTTTTAGGGTCTAATTTTGTAATTACACCTAAAAGTTAACGGTTGTTCTAATGGAAGTTAACGTCCAGGGGGTTTTGTATATTTTCACAAACCTCAGGGGGTTTTTTGAGAATACTGAAAATGCGGGGGGAGTGGAGATTATGCTAAACCTTAGGGGGGTTTTTGAAAATTTCTCTAAAACCCATCATTACTGGAATATACGAGTATGAGGCATTGATCATTCATCGTTCAGACCTCAGGCACTTGAGAGTTTTTGACTGGTTATAAGAGTGTGTAAAAATAAAAAATGGGATGGAAGCTACCAAAAAAAGAGTAAAAAAACAATATAAAAAAACAGTTAAAACAGTTTTTGTCACAAAAAGAATGTACACCTTTCGCGGCATGGCATTTGCTGCATTACTGATCTATTTATTTCATTAATTAATGAACTGTGATGCACGTACATGGTCTAATTTTCAGAAAAGGAAGAGATGCAAATTAAAAACTGTTTGAGAGAGAGAGAGAGAGAGAGAGACATTTTATTTTGTACTCCTATAAAAAAGGCAGGGCATGTCCTAAAAAGCTGAGATGATCAACGACATGAGTGACACAATGTAGGCAGATGAACCAAGATAAGCAACATGAGCAGCTGAGCTTGTCGTGTTTTCGCTTGTGTCATTGCCTGTGCTCGAGCTTGATGATGAATCCGTGGAACCAGAAGATGCTGCAAATGGTACTAAACACATTAGCAATTACTCATTAAGCTTCATTTAATTGTAGATTAACTACTTGGAAATATCGATGTAGAAGAAGAATCCTTAGCAATTTTATTTCAAAGTATATTTGAGAGATTTACAATTTTTAATAGTACACACACATATATATAAAATAGTAGATGTATTTACTTCTATTGTGGATTGCAATAAGCCTTCTTCACATATGTAATTAAGTTGCGGAATTAAGCCTTCTTCACGTAGTATAATTTATATGCATGTGCATGCTAATATTTAATCTGTAGTTTTAATAAGAATTTTCTCACAATTTTTTTAGTAATAATTTGATTTAAATAAAAGTTAAAACTACTTTCTTACTCCCTCCGTCCCACAAAGGTTGTAGGATTTGTTTGGGCACATATATTAAGGAAAGTGGGAGAATAATAGTGTGTTGACAAAATTACCCTCATGAAAAAGAAAGGAGAAAATTTTGTGGACCCCAATTTTAAGTTGAGTGGGAGGAAAGAGAAAAACTTGTGGAGTGTGATGTGAGATAAGAGGATAAAATGGTAAAAGTGATGATAGAAAGTTTATTTTAAGAAAGTTGTGGCCTTTGTGGGGACGGCCGATATAGTAATCTTGTGGCCTTTGTGGGACGGAGGGAGTATTATTTTGGGTAACTTGCAATTACCACTCGGGATTGCCATAACCTACAATTTCTTCCATCGATTTTCAGAAATTTGCAAAAACCCTTTAAGGTATATCAAAATCTACAGTTACCCCTCTCAACCAGTAGGCAATAACTCCGTCAGTTTCACAGTTAATATTTTAGGTTATTCTTTCAATTGATCCTTAAAAGTTTCCAACCCTGACAATTTCACCCAAGCATTTTTCACTTAACAATTTACGCCCTGAACTTCCTCTAGCCCCACCTCTCTTTCTTCCCCGACCACTTAGCTCAGCCCCACCATCGCCAATGACGACGATCGATGCAGACT
Organism: Stellera chamaejasme; assembly: GCA_024586325.1. Classification (NCBI taxonomy): domain Eukaryota; kingdom Viridiplantae; phylum Streptophyta; class Magnoliopsida; order Malvales; family Thymelaeaceae; genus Stellera; species Stellera chamaejasme. The sequence continues at coordinate 61,153 of CM044982.1, read as the reverse complement.
ATTGGCCCCAACATTCGCGAGGCTTAGGTATGTGGTTGCCCTAACGTCTGCTTGCGTTGAACGTTGCTCTCCTCTAGGCTTTGCTCCCTAGAGTTTTCAACGACAAGAGCGATCTTGCTATCCTCTATGATGGCGGATCGGATTTTGCGGAAGTTAGAGCCTAGATCGCAAGCGAGCTCCATGGCTAGGTTTGTCCAACTAAATTGTGCGGCTCCAAGGCTACATCGAGCAACGTCGCAATTGATGGGGCCGGGTACGTAGCAGCTGACGAGTTCATATCTACGTTGGTTAGCTACGGTGGTAACAACATCTGGCCTCCAGATCGCGTGCGCGAGAAGGGAGCGAGTGGCCGGTGTAACAATTGCGGTGGTGGGAGACGGAGGCGGCGGTGATTGCGGCGTAGGGAGGAGTGCAATGGTTGCAGGGGAGATGGGTTCGAGGAGGGGGTAGAAATGTGATCAGTTGATAAAGTGTTGGGTAGAAAATTTCAAAATAAAAGTTTTATGTGGTAACTTAATATTTAAATATTGTCGGTATTTAAATATTGACTCATATCTATCGTAAAAGGCATCCCCATTATTTGACAAATTTAATGGTTGAAGCAGTAAATTGTAAGTTTCATTAAATCTGAGAGGGATTTCTAAAGATTTTGAAAATCGAGAGAAAAATTAAGTATATGTTTAGTTGTGCATTTTTTTTTAACTTTTATATTCTCAATTTTATTTGTAAATATTTGGATGGAGTGAAAATTCATATTTTCTGACTTTTAGAAAACTCATATGTTAAAAGAAAAACCTTATTTTGAAGGTTTTCATTTTAATATTTGAGTTTTCTAAAGTTTCAAAAACTTTATTTTCTATTCATTAGTAACTAGTTACATATATACCAAACTATTTATAAAGGAAAATGAAAATGAAGAATTTCTACAACTAAACGGGTTATGGCGAACCTCAGGCGTAACCCTGTTATTTTTTGGGAATAAAGTCAGTGCACCAAATATATTAAGTTATCCCATTGCTGAAAGCGTCAACTGTGAGACTTGTGTTAATATTTTTCAAGTGGCAGAAAAAAGTTAAAAGTCTTACAAGTTGAGGGAGTTGAAGCTGATGCCGGACTTGATGCTGAACACAATGAAAAAAAAAAAGACAATTAATTAACAATGAGGAAAAAAATAAGCACTGCGAATTCATAATATCAATATACAATAGCCTTCTTTATCGGTTTTTATCTAAAATCAACTTAATGAATACTCCTTCTGGGTGGCCGACCCACTTAGGATTTGTTTTTTGGGTGTATTCATGTTACAAAATTTAAATAATATTCTAATGTAAATCAGACACATCTTAATAAATACAGTATTACAAATATATATATAACCAAAACGCATAGTACTTTATCATACAAATGTTTTCTATGAGATCTCATATTTAAAATTTTGAAGATTGTTTACCAACCGCAACAAGTAAATCTTTTTATATTACGTAGAGAAAATCAGTTTACCGCAGCCTATTGCGCGGTAAATACCACGATAAACACCATTTACTGCGGCATTTACCGCGCAGTAGGCGGTAAAACCGCAGTAAATTGTGCTTATTCTACGTAGTGTTAACGTATGTGACTAATAAATTGTTCATTCAATCATCCACCATTGAGGACTTGTGAGGATATTTTGGGTATGTTTGATTGGATGATTTTGGGTAGTCAAAGAGAGTTTTTTTTTTCTTGACAATTAATGTAGTAATATATATGAGAGAAACATATGATAATTTGATAAAAAGTTGAAGAAAATTTATTAAAAGAAGATATGTTTTGAGGCCGTGTTAGCAAATTTGAAAAGAACAAATAAGAATAAGTCTATTGATTTTTTGTTGTTATATATATATATATATATATATATATATATATATATATATATATATATATATATATATATATATATATATATATATAAACACATTAGATATATTACATGTAACCTACGAGACATCAAAAATAATTTTTTAACATAGTTGACTATATTATAGAAATATTGAAAATAAAAAATACATAAATGAAATAATTAAATAATGGTAATAAAAAGTGTAAAAATAAACTATTCTCTCCGTCCTTTTTTAATAGTTACGTTTGACTTTTGATGTTTTATTTGACTCAATTTTTTACTTGTAAGAATTTATCAAAAAACTCTGAAAAAATTAGAAACTAGAGATATTGATTTACCTTATACATATAAGTAACTTAACACTATATATCAAAATATCAAAAAAATAATTTATATATTAAAAGCTGAAAAATAAATGTAAGTTTTTAAAAAGGATGGATGAATTACTTGGCAACGACAAGCATGTAGAAGCTAAAAAATGAATGGATAATTTCATTTTTTTCTACTTACTCCACCCAAATGTGTTGCCAGAGCGCGCCAGAGCTATGACGCTAGCAATTCAGAGTTCAAGTTTAGATAATGGTGGGTCCAGTGGTTAAATTGGTTAGTTTGTAAGGCAGGAGATTTATAATATTTTTAGGTATAATTTAGGGATGAAGGTGTAGTAAGATTTGAGTAGTAATATTATCTGGATAAATTACATAGCTATGGTTTAAGTTTTTGAAAAATATACATGTATATCTTATACTTTCAAAACTGTCAGCGGGGGCACTTACCCCCAGTGTCCACTATACCGCCCCTGTCATTCTGTCCTTAAAAGTTGCACATGTTTGATTTGAGTAGTAATATTATCTGAAATGCCTTTCTCCTTTCTTCAAATTTCCCTTCACGGTGGGGACTTCGTCCATGCCCTGGAATTTCTACTCCACTGCCGTAGATCGTGTTTGGTTGTAGAAGCTATTCCAGGGCCTCCCACAGTTGAATTCACTCCCACAGCGAGCTCAAGTGCTCAACTTTCAACCATGTCTCGCTGTTGTGGTCACCGGCCACCATAGCAGCTCGTTGTTCGCACGACCATTAAGTCCATTGCTTGATCGACTCTTAGTCGGGCCCTTCACATCCGTAGGGTAGGGGAGAATGTGTATCGGTGGTTGAAAGGGAAAGGGGAACTTAGAAGAAAATGGTAGAATTTCAGGGATGTAAATTGTAATTTCCCTTAACGTCAACTAACCCATATATGGTCAAAGGGATAAAATCATTGACGGATCAGAAAATATTGAGACTGAGTTAGAACAAATTATAATCTAATGACTAAAGTGATTGAGTCAACATAGTTCACGAGAGTAATAGATAAATAGGCCTAAATTTTAGTGTACTTTGGAAATATAACGTTAATTTTAGAACGAAATTTTGCTCCAACCTAGGGAGGAGGAAAGTCCTTCTTGCATACGTGACATAATAGTATTGGTTCGTGCCATCACTATTAATTATGGGGCTGGCACTATTTATTAGGGGGGTGACAATCCATAATTAATAGTGGTGGCTTCAACTATTAATAGTAGTATGTCACGTATGCAGGAAGAAAGACTTTCCTTCACTTTGGGTAGGAGGAAACAAATTTCCTTAATTTTACACTCTCTCCATCTCACCAAATATAGTGCATTTGACTTTGCACGGAGATTAAGAAAAATGGTTGACTAGAGGGTAATAAGGTAAAGTAAGTATAAAAGACAAAAATAACTTTTTGGAGTGGAAATTGAGGGTAGTAAGGTAAGTTGATGTAGAAAAGTTTCTTTTTAAGAAAATGTTGGAGTTTTGTCAGAACATGCAAAAGAAAAAAAATGTTGGATATTTACTGAAACGGATGAAGTACCTAACTAGAATGATGTTTGCCTGGTATTTGTGGAGGAGTTGAGTAAGTGTGAATATAAAGTTACTAATTTAATTTTCAACATTTAATTTATATTTTTTCAAGATTTTATTATTAATGGTCATGACTTAATTTATATGCAAACAAATATGGCTGTTTCAAGTTTCTAAATATTTTTTTTTTGATTTTTTCTTAACAAATATTGATAGCAATAATTTAAAGAAAACATAAGTATAAAAGAAAAATAAACTAAAAAACAAAAATTATACTCCCTCAGTTCCAAGAAAATTGATATAGTTTGAATTTTGTGCTTATATTTGACTCAAATTTTCATAAAAAAGATTATGCTAAAAAATCAAAAAAATATTTTTAGAAACTAAATATATTCATTTTCATTTGCATATAAATTATTCGAATTTATATGTTCAAATGATGAAAACAAATCCTAAATTAAAGGGTAAAATGCACTCATGGTCCCATAACTTCAATTTGAGTACTATTATAGTCCCGTTTTAAAATTTTGTACTATTAAAGTCTTGTTTTTAATTTTTTTTCTTCATCTATGGTCCTTTTTTGTGATTATTTGACCATTTTACCTTTTTCACATGAATGGTACAATAACGATTATAAACTCAATTTTTCTTATCACACCATTTACAACCTCAAATTTAAAAAAATCTACAAACAAACTATCTCTATCATCTTTATTTACCTTAAAATTTTCACTTCCGTCTATATCAACCACCATCAAACCTACCATCGTCGGAACGCCATGGACTGCCGCCGGAACACCACGAGCTCGCGATTGAAGGCCCTGGGCAGGCGATTCGCGGCCTAGGGCTTGGGATTCGCAGCCATTGCCCAGTGATTCGTGGCCTTTGGTCGGCGATTCACAGCCTTAGGCAAGCGATTCGCGGCCTTGGGCTCGCAAGGCCTTGGTCTGTGGATCCGCCGCCTAGACTTGTGTTTCGCGGCTAGGAGGGTGGTCTTGGGCATTTCGGAAAATGTCACCAGCGGTCCGGCGACGTTCCGTTGGTGGTGGAGAGGATGGTGGTGTGAGAAATTGGAGATAAAATGTTTAAGGTTGAATTGTAAGAGTTTATAAAAGTTAGCATAAAATTTTAGGGTTTATAAAAATTGAAGGTAAAGTTGAAAGTTTTGCTAAACCTTACGATGATTTTTATATTTTACAAATTGTTCAAAAGGTCAAAAAGGACCACGAATGAAGAAAAAACTTAAAAACGGGATTTTAATTGTACAAAATCTTAAAATAGGAACATGATAGTACACGAATTATAGTAAATGTAACAACTTTCTTGGAACAGAGCTAGTATAAAAAGAAACAAAAACATAAAAATAAATGGGTCAGAATCCAAAACTCACAAAACTAAATCACTATGCTACTCCACACTTATCCACATTATAAGAAAAAGAAATTGGCCAAAACTCACAAAATGCACAAACCTAATCTATACCTACCCACACTAGGGGTGAGAATGAGCCAAACCGAGCCCGAACTTGGTAGGCTCTCGATCGAGCTCGAACTCATAAAAATTAAGCTCAGCTCGAGCTCGGCTCGAACTTCATCGAGCTCGAGTTTTTGGGCTCGAGCTCAGCTCGAAAGCTCGTGAGGGTCCATTTGGGGGTGGCTCGTTTAAGTTCGATTATAAATTTCTGCTCGATTAGGTCTAAGTGGCTCGTGAAGCTCGAAAAAATTGAGATATATTACATTAATTCAATAAAATATTCTTAAATTTCACGAGCTCAAGCTCGAATCTAATAGGTTCAGGCTCGACTCAGCTCGTTTGTTAGGCTCATGTAGGCTCGCGAGCCTCATCAAGCCGAACCTCTGAGACTCAAGCTCGGCTCGTTTAATAAATGACCTTAAAAAACAGCTCGAGCTGGAGCTCGAGATTCGAAAAAGCTCAACTCGATAGGCTAATTTGTGCTTGAGCTCGAGCCTTGCTCGAATAGGCTCATTTGTGCTTGAGCTCGATCGAGCCTTGCTCGAATAGTCTCGGTTCGTTTCACAACACTAACCCACACTATAACAAAAGCTCACTTTACTATTTACCCTAATCAGCAAGTTTCTAATTACTCATGATAGTAAAATTAGAGGAATGAAAAATGACACCACCTTCATGATTAGACATGCAATGCAAGTTAACTTCTATATATAAGTTCAAATCTTAGACAAACTTGCTCTCCAAGTATTGTAATCGACTAGAACTAGGACTCTCTGTAACCTAGGACTCTTTGTTGCCTAGGGTTTGTTGAGTGCTATAAATATAACAATGCAGCTCACGTACAAGTTGAGTTGCAAAACGTTTCATCAATATTTCTTTCATGGTATCAGAGCCAACCTCTTCCAATACATCTAGCAAACTCCAAAACAAAATCAATCTACCCTAATGGCCTCGTCCTCGAGCATGCCGGCGGCCAACCTTGGCTCGCCGCCCTCGGACAAACTCACCGAGATGATTTCCCAATGTGGAAGGCTCAAATTCTTCCGGCACTACGTGGAGCACAGCTGATCGGCTATCTGGATGGCTCCGAAGTCCAGCCCTCCAAAACGATGGTGATCAACAAGGCAGACGAGACGCCGGGCACAACGCCCAATCCTGATTATGCGACATGGCTGATCAAGGATCAACAGGTCCTCAGTTACTTGCTCCAATCCCTCAGCACAGATGTGCTCATGCATGTCCTCAACCTTGAGCACGCTGTGGAAGTATGGACTGCTATCGGAACCATGTTTTCCGCTCAGTCCCGATCGAGAGTCACGAACCTCAAGATTGCTCTCGCCAACACAAAAAAAGATTCCCTGACCACGGCAGCCTACATTGCGAAGATGAAAGGCCTCGCCGATGAACTAACTGTCGCCGGTCGCCCTGTCGATGAAGAAGAGCTCGTCGCCTACATCCTGGCGGGCCTCGACCATGAGTATGATGCTCTTGTTGCTGCGATCAATGCCATGCCGACCAATCTCTCTGTAAGCGACTTGTTTGAACAGATGCATAGCTATGACCAGCGACAGGCAATGCTCGGCGCCCCTTCTAGTGGTGGATTTCACTCCTCCGCCAATGCTGCGGTTCGCGGGCGCTATCGTCCTCGCGGCAGAGGGACCCGTGGTCGAGGCGATGGAAACCGTTTTCGTGGCAACAAGGGAGGGAGAACCTTCCAGATCGGGTGGCCGCAGCCGTGGTCGTGGTCGCTTACGGACAACACCATGGGTGGACATCACATGCCAAATATGTGACAAGGAGGGCCACCCGGCAAAAGACTGCTGGTGGCGGTTTGAAGGCGATGGAGATGGTGACTATGACGACAAGGAGGCCCATGCCGCCTCCTATGGTGTCGACACAAATTGGTATTCGGACACCGGCGCTACACATCACATTACTGGTGAGCTTGACAAGCTAACCATCCGTGACAAGTATAAGGGCAAGGATCAAGTTCATGCTGCAGATGGCTCAGGTATGGAAATTAGTCACGTTGGAAATACAATTGTTCATACCCCTGTTCAAAATTTGCATCTTAATCATGTCCTCCATGTTCCAAGTGCCTCAAAAAGTCTTCTTTCTGTCCATCGCCTTACCACAGATAATAATGTCTTCCTAGAGTTTCACCCTCTTTTTCTTGATCAAGGATCAGGTCACGAAGCAAACAATTCATAAAGGAAAATGCATCGGTGGCCTCTACCCTCTCATATCATCTTCATCCAAGCTCAGGAAACAAGCTTTTGTCGCCGCCAAGCCTTCTCAAGCAAAGTGGCATAGTCGATTAGGTCATCCCTCCTCTATTATTGTTAGGAAAATTATTACCAAGAACAAACTTCCATTTGTAAAAGAGTCTACTATTGAGTCTATTTGTGATCCATGTCAAAGAGCTAAAAGTCATCAACTTCCTTATCCTATTTCCACTAGTGTGTCGACAGCTCCCCTTCAACTCATTTTTTCAGACGTGTGGGGTCCTGCTCCTACATCAGTGGGTCGATATTCTTATTATGTTAGCTTTATTGATGACTATAGCAAATTTACGTGGATTTATCTCTTAAAGAAGCGTGCTGATGCTTTTCAAGCGTTTGCCAATTTCAAAAATCTTGTTGAACGAAAATTCGATCGCAAGATCATTACCATGCAAACTGATTGGGGGGGTGAGTATGAAAAATTAAGTGCTTACTTCCAACAAACTGGCATTTCACATCATGTCTCATGTCCTCATGCTCATCAGCAAAATGGCGCCGCAGAGCGCAAACATCGTCATATTGTAGAAGTTGGGCTCTCTTTACTAGCTACAGCATCCATGCCATTAAAATTCTGGGATGAAGCCTTCTTGACAGCCACATACCTCATCAATTTACTCCCTAGTAAGGTCATCAATTTTGAAACCCCAGTTCATCGATTACTTGGCACCACACCTAATTATTCTGCCCTCCGTATATTTGGATGTGCCTGCTGGCCAAACTTGCGCCCATACAACACGCGCAAACTTGCATTTCGTTCCAAAAAATGTGTTTTCATTGGGTACAGCCCCCATCACAAAGGTGTGAAGTGTCTTGATGCCTCCACAGGGAGAGTATATATATCTCGAGATGTCGTCTTTGATGAGGCTATTTTTCCTTTTGAATCATTGCATCCAAATGCCGGCGCCCTTATCAGAAAAGAAATATTGCTTCTTCCTAAATTCCTTCGAAATTTTGAACATAGGGAAAATGATTGTACTTCATCGTTGACTAACCCTACCAATGGTAGTACTTCTGTTAGCACTTTGCAGGAAACAGAAGAGAATCACACTCAAGTTGATGCACAAGATAATGTGCAAAATGATGCACACAACAATGCGCATACAGCCGACGTGCTCAACTTGCGTGGCACGGGTCCTCATGCCAACGCACACCCAGGCGCACACCCAGGCGCACACCCAGGCGCACACCCAGGCGCACACCCAGGCGCACACCCAGGCGCACACCCAGGCGCACACCCAGGCGCACACCCACCCGCACATGCCACCTTGGACGAATCCGCCTCATGGTCAGCACCGCATGTCGAGGCTGCCTCGCCCGAGCCCTCGTCGCATGGCACGTCCACAGTGTCACCCTTGGCAGCAGCTTCAGGACCATCTGCGCATACACAGGACACCGGCTCTAGTGCGACCTCCTCAGCTGGATCCTCCGCGGCCATCTCGGGTGAATCTCCGCCACGGATTCAGCCTCCACAACGCCCTGTCACAAGACTGCAAACAGGTAACTCAAAACCAAAACGGTGGACTGATGGAACTGTTTCATATGGTATGATGTGCACTACAGGAGAACCACATTGTTTAGAAGAAGCCTTGGCGGATCCCAAGTGGAAGAAGGCAATGGATGAAGAGTTCTTTGCACTCATGAAGAATGGAACTTGGCGTTTGGTACACCTTGACAAGGTAACAATGTGATTGATTGTAAGTGGGTATATAGAATTAAAAAGAAGGCAGATGGCACCATTGATCGATATAAGGCTCGTTTGGTAGCAAAAGGTTTTAAACAACGGTATGGTATAGACTATGAAGATACTTTCAGTCCAGTTGTTAAAGTTGCTACTATAAGACTTGTTCTTGCAATTGCCGTATCCGGGGTGGAGTTTGAGACAGACTAGATGTGCGAGCAGCGTTTTTGCATGGTGTTCTGGAAGAGGAAGTGTACATGAGACAACCACCAGGTTATGAAGATGCAAAATCACCACATCATATTTGCAAACTTGACAAAGCTCTCTATGGATTGAAACAAGCACCCCGAGCATGGTACTCTCGCTTAAGCTCCAAGTTAAAGCATCTTGGTTTTGTTGCTTCCAAATCGAGATACATCCTGTTTATTTACAACAAGTCAAGCACCATCATATTTGTCCTTATATATGTTGATGATATAATAGTAGCAAGCTCCTCTCAAGATGCAACTACTGCTCTCCTACAAGATCTGCGTTCTGAGTTTGCATTAAAAGATCTAGGAGACTTGCATTTCTTCTTGGGAATTGAAGTGAAGAAGGTTCAAGACGGTATAATTTTGAGTCAAGAAAAATATGCCAATGAACTGTTGACTCGTACAGGGATGACGACTTGCAAACCCTCGCCTACTCCATTATCATCTTCAGAAAAATTGTCAGCACATGAAGGTAAATCTCTTGGTCCTGAAGAAAGCACAAAATACAGGAGTGTGGTTGGTGCATTACAGTACTTGACGCTTACTAGACCTGACATTTCCTTTGCTGTTAATAAAGTTTGCCAATATTTGCATGCTCCTACTTCATCGCATTGGACAGCTGCCAAAAGAATATTACGGTATGTTCAACATACTGCAGGAGTTGGTTTAACACTTACACGGTCAACCTCCACTTTGGTCAGCGCATTTTCAGATGCTGATTGGGCAGGCTGTGTTGATGACAGGAGATCAACAGGTGGATTTGCTGTGTTCTTTGGACCTAATTTAATCTCTTGGAGTGCGAGGAAGCGAGGCTACGGTATCAAGGTCAATCTTGAAGTGAATACAAATCACTTGCTAATGCTACTTGCTGAAATTATTTGGCTTGAATCTTTGCTTGAAGAACTAGGAGTGAAGCTTCATCGTCCCTCTTGTTTGTGGTGTGATAACTTAGGTGCCACATATCTTTCAGCTAATCCGTTTTCATGCAAGGGCAAAGCACATTGAAATTGATTTTCACTTTGTAAGAGAAAGAGTAGCAGGCAAGAAGCTGGAGATCCGGTTCATTTCCTCCCAAGATCAGGTAGCCGATGGCTTCACTAAAGCTCTTCCACTTCAGTTGTTTGAGAACTTCAAGAATAATCTAAACTTAGCTAAGTTTTGATTAAGGGAGGGTGTTAGACAAACTTGCTCTCCAAGTATTGTAATCGACTAGAACTAGGACTCTCTGTAACCTAGGACTCTTTGTTGCCTAGGGTTTGTTGAGTGCTATAAATATAACAATGCAGCTCACGTACAAGTTGAGTTGCAAAACGTTTCATCGATATTTCTTTCACAAACTTCTTGTAGAATTATAAAATTTAAATACTCTCTCCATCCCCTTAAATTAAGTCAATTTGAAGCTACAAAAGTAAAATATTCATATAAAACAAAAGTAACGTTTTTGGTGAGAATAGAGAGTAAGTGTAATAAAATAAAATATGTGAAAAAAACTTTCCATAAAATGAAGTGTACCAAGTCTTCTTGGGAGAATTAAAACATGAAATTATAGCAACTTTTAAGACACAGAAGCAGTGGAATGGAACAAAAAATATGATGAGTAACGTTCAGAATAAGCAATGTAAACTTGCAAAATACCTTAACTGAAGACTTAAAAAATGTCTTAGTAAATATAAAAAATATTATTTTATAAATTAATACAATTATATTATACCTATAGTATATACTCTATTTTGTTATGGGGGCCATGGTCCACCCTGGCTATATGTCGGCTCCGCCCTTGGTTTATACTTCCTTCATTCTTAAAAAATGTTACAGTTTTTTCAGCATTTAACATATAAGTTTTGTTCTTAAATATTTTAATATATAAATTTTAATAATTTATATGCAAATGATAAATGAATATCTCTAATTTCTAAATATACTTTGTCTTCAAATAATTGATCCATTTGTTTTCGATGTTTTACAGTATATAATCTTTGATTTTTTTGGATGTTTAGATATTTAAAGTTAAATAAATTTATATGGGTATCATAATTTACAACATACTCTAAAAATAGTTTTTTGGATTTACTTTCACTATTTATCTTTATAAATATTTGAGTAAAACATTGAGTCTTGAAACATAAAAGTTTTAATGGATCAATTACTCCATCTGTCCCAAATATAATGCAACATTTTCACTTGATACGGAGATTAAGGTGAAATTTTTTTATAGTATTCTTCTCCTACCCTTTTCTATATTTAAATATGTAATCAAACATATAAATTGAGGAAGAATGGTAAAACAAATTCTATATGATAAATATTCTAAGAATAAAAATTAAAGAGTTATATCATTGTATAGAAAATTTTATTTGAAGTAAAAAGAGATCCATATTGATTATTTTTTGGTGTTTTATTTATTAAAATTTAAAACTAATGATGATTTGGTAAATTAGTATATAAAAAATTACCAAAACAGTAAGTATTGTATTACATTTGGAAGGTTCTAAAGAGGAAAGTGTTGCCACACTTTTTGGACATGAGGAGTGTATGAGGACGGATGGAGTATATGTCGTTTGCATATAATACTCACTTTATAAATAAAAAGTGATAAAAAATAAAAGTATAACAAAATGTAAAAAATTAATATTCCAAAATTTTCGTGAAGAAAAATATAATATAATATAAAAAACCAAAATTTAGTTGCACATGCCGCTTTTATAATCCCACAAATGGGTCTAAATTGTAAAGTTTTATAAGAATCCATACGAAATAAAAGTAATGAGAGTATTAATCGTTTTAATAACTCAAAGAAAAAATATACTCATATAAAATTAGAATGAGGTGCCAAAATGCCATTAGGTGCGGATACTATTAATGAACAATGATTTTCTGAAATTCTATATAAATAGTTAACTTCTAACTCTAAGTATTAAATTGCCACACTAAAAGAAAAAGAAAATATGAAACCATTTGAGAAACAAACTTTAGGGGTCTATCCTTTAAACAAACTAAAGTAAAAAAAAAAAGGATAAAAGACAAAATTGGTATTGTTCATCAACATGATTTACCATTTTCCATGTATATATAGAAGTATAATGGTACCTAAACTAAAGTGCCTTTTTGAGAGAATTTTATGAAGAAATGAAAAGATTTTTAAAATTATGTGGAGTTTGTGAGAAGAAAAGATTAGAGGAAAATACCAATGTGATAGTTTTTTGTTGTTTTTTATGCAATGAAAAAAGTTTCGATAATTTCGTTTCCAAAATATTCTTCGAAATTTATTAGTATTATATTTTATTCGCAATATACTATTCACAATTTAAACTCTAAAAACATTTATTGTATTTTTTAATAATAGGAGATTAAGTATTTGTCAATATATATAACCGTATGGAATACATTAATTAATAAAAAAATTATTACATCAATTTATACTATACTACCTAACCACATGAGGCTTGTACGGTTGTGCCCTATCAATTTCTGAAAGGGTCTGTTGAAAAGAGAAAAAAGAATTTTTTTCAATAAATTATTTGAATTTTGAACAATTGTTTACGTTAATCATTGTAGAAAGTGTATAAAGAGAGTTTAAAAGCTTTGCAATTTATAACAATACCATTTAGACTCCGTATTAATGGATAGGGTTAGAACAACCATTTATTACTAGTTGGTCCTGTTTTCTCCTCTTGACATTCACTCGAAGCTTATAAGTAGTTGTTGGAACCACGGTAGCAGGTTTGGTAAGGAGTAACCCGCTACCATGATCCCCAAAAGGTTTTTGGAACATGGTAAGAGGCAATCCGTTACTTTTGATGTTACCAATGGTGCGTGGTTGCATGTTTGGTAAGGGGGGTAATCCACTAGCAAAAGGTTCCTTTTTGTCATTTCCTTTCCGAGACCAATCCAATCTCTCTCTCTCTCTCTCTCTCTACCCAAAAATCTTCTTCTCTCAACCCTTCTTCTCAAAAAATCTTCATCTCTCTCAACCCTCAACCCTTCTCCATAGATCTGCCGCAAGCATCATTGGAGCGGCCCGTTCATCTCCATTTAACCGGTAAGCTTCTTCCCCTTTGTGATTTTTTATTTTCCTCATTGTCCTTCTCCAGATTTGCTTTTCCTCACCCTCCACACAACCAAGCTTATGGAAAGCAACCATCGTGTCTGGCCTCTCTGCTGCCATTGCCGTTGCCAAGAATTCTAGACGAAGTTAGAAATTTGGAAACAAATCTGGCGAAACTAGAAATCTAGGTTTGGGAAACAAATTTAGGATGAATGTTGATGAATTTTATGGATTTGAATGAATATTTGAATTTTTTTTAGGTTGAATTTATGGGACCATCTTTATTTTTTGTACATGTTTGTTTCAATTGGAGATAAATAAATTCCGGATATTCATTGATTTCCGGGTTTTTTGTTTAATGAGATGAATAAATTAAGGGCTTTGCTAGATTTATGACACTACGTGGGGAAGACATTTCTTACTGCGGCCCGTACTGCGGTTTGAGCCGCAGTAAGCCCATTTACACAGTAAATGGCCCAGTAAGATTTACTGCGGCCTTGGCCGCAGTAAATTTGCGCAGTAAGATTTATTGCGGCCAAGGCCGCAGTACGGCCGCAGTAATTTTTTTTAGGGTTTTAACTCCTCTTTCTCTTCATCCGCCGCACAACTCCACCATTCTTCTTCATCTTCTTCGTTCTTCTTCTTCTTCATCTTGTTCTTCCTCTGTTTTTTCTTCTTCTTCTTCTTCTTTAGTTTCTTCTTCTTCTTCTTCTTCTTCTTCTTCTTCTTCTTCTTCTTCTTCTTCTTCTTCTTCCTCTGTTTCTTCTTCTTCTTCTTCTTCTTCTTCTTCTTCTTCTTCTTCTTCTTCTTCTTCTTCTTCTTCTTCTTCTTCTTCGAATTCTTCTTCTTTTATGTTTCTTCTTCTTCTTCTTCTTCTTCGAATTCTTCTTCGTCTTCTTCTTCTTCTTCTTCTTCTTCTTCTTCTTCTTCTTCTTTTGTTTCTTCTTCTTCATTTTACGGGTTTCATTGGGCGAATCCGGATGAACATTCATCCGGATTCGTCCACCCACAATTATTCAAACCCGATTCTGCGGCCATGGCGCGTGAGATCGCGATGCGTCGCGGCCGGCGCGCGGTGAGTTCGAAACTGCGGACATTTCAACCGCGGCATTCACTGCGGCCGTCGCCGCAGTTGGTACCACGGACCAACTACGCCTGAGGCCGCAGTGAGGCCTCTCCTCCCCACGTAGTGTGAGTTTGAATCTTGTGAATGAATTTTGAATGATGATGAATTTCGATGAACTTGGGGGGAGGGGGAGGGGGAGGGGGAGGGGGGATTGAAACAAATTTGTATGGACCATATTGGTAGTGGGTTCTTCAAAAATAGCGCTTAAAAAAGTAATGTGACTAGTAGCGGGCTTCCTCATTGTCACAGATAACGGGCTGGTAACGGATTGCCTACTACCACTCCCTCATCAAATACGTAGTACTGAAAACTATTTCTCAAATAATTGGTCTGCTACATGTGTTAGATGTTAGATTCGCTTTGGTTAACACTCAAATTGTACTCTCCTTCACATCTTTCCTCCCCAGATCTGCCACACCCTCCCTGTGATACCTTCTCTCTCTCATCTTGTTGCCCAGCGGCACCCTAGCCTGGCCACCCCACCCTACCCTGCCCGTAGCGGTAACCAAACCCAGACGGATTTTTTTTTTTTTAATTTATTTGTTGGATGGAGTAAGTAGTAAACCATAACTAAGAATATTTACCGGCATTCTTGCACTTATTCGTATCAACATCAACCCCACAATGCTTAGGGAGCTGCAAAGCTTGCTCTTGGGTCACGTTAAACCCCTGCAAGAAGCCGGGGTTGCTGAACAGGTTGCAAAGGCATTTGGTGTCGCTGGAGACCGCCTCCTTCAGCGGTCCGCAGCATGTGGCCGGCGGTGAACCAGACGTCAAGTAGGGTTGGCAAGGGAGAAGCTTCTGAATGCATTCCGTTTCCTCGTCAGCTCGGCCCAAACCAGTTGCTGCTAAGAGCACAAACAAGGCCAAACATGGAATCCTGTAATCCATCATCTATTTGAGAGTACTGTAAAATTGGAAGAGCTATAATGAGGTATAATCAACAAATTGGCATTAGTTTTTGTGGCAAGAAAAATTGTTGGGATCGTCTCCTACGTGATTTCATGTATAGATTAATTGGTTAGAATTTTCCCGTGCGTTTACTTCGATACTTATATAGGTTTAGGATTTAAAGTTTATTTAGTTGTTAGTTAATACTGTTATTGTTTAAAATTTCTCTTTCCGTTTCTTTTGTGTGTTGTCCGTAAACCGAACAACAATGACAGAGTCTTCTGCCGAAGAAATTGTGTTTCTCACTGACTTTATCCTGTAACCAATTTAAAAAAAAAACGTAAATACAAAACAATCATGAGTTTTAATGAAAGCCACAGTTCTCCCTCATATTTTTGAAAACCTACAATTTCCTCTTAGAGATAGATGAGTCATTTGATGGTCAATGATATGAGTTCGTTTATTTACCACATATGTGGAAAAACACATACCTAAATGTACTACTAATTAACTAACTCAACTAACTAATCTATTAAATTAAAAGACTAAAACAACCTTTGTAGAGATTTATTAAGATGGTAAATCTGACATTTTCATGGTATGTGTTTTTCCACATATGTGGTAAATAGACACTCACCAATGATATTGGTACATTGTTAGAATTGAAAGCAATTTACCCCAACTTTTACCCCATGTCACCTAAAACCAGGGGCGGACCCAGGATGTATTTTTTTGTGGAAGCAAAATGATATGTATTCATGTTTTAAAAATTAAATGATGAAATTTTATCTAAATCACACACACCTTAATAAATAAAGTAAATCTTTTTCAATGTATGTGATAAGTCGTTCATCCAATCGGACCAATCATCCATTTTCAATGTTGGATGATTTTAGCTAAACAAGTAAGTATACTTTGAAAATTGATGTGATTTAAGTGAGAAAAATATTGTGATTTGATAAAAAGTTGAAGAAAAAATATTAAAAAAATAAATAAGAATAATTCTATTGTTTTTTTATATATGTATTACATGTAACTCACAAGGAATCATAAATTAATTTTTAACATGAGTTGAATATTTATAGAAAAATTGAAAAGAAAAATACATAAATAAAATAATTAAATTAATTGCAGTAAAGAAGTGTTATAGTAATAAATACTCCTAGTAGAAGAAAGAAGAAAGCTATAGAAAGCCTTGAAAAATGGTAAGTTCATTTTTCTACATACCCACTTACTCCACCCTCCATGTGTTGGCATAAGCAAGTTATCCCAATTCAGCGTTGAACAACTGTAAGTTGTGGATCAGGTGGTTAAACTGATTTATCTGTAAGGTATGGGATTTATAGTACTTGTAAGTATAATTCAAGGATGAAGATGTAGTAAGACTTCAGTAGTAAATCAAAGGGGGTAAAATACAGAGTAGGACTCAAATATTTGGAAACTATACACACATATCCTATACTTCCTAAACGATCAGTGGGGGCACTTGCCCCAGTGCCCCCACTGTACGTACGCCCCTGCCTAAAACCCTATTCTCATTACTCTTCCACCATCGTCCATATTTCATCGCCTCCTCCTTCATTGACCGTTGCCTCTCCCCATCCCAAACTGGCATGCACCCACCCTCCTGCGCGGCTCCCACTGCCACCTTCAGCACTTCTGGTTCACTACAAGAAGCTTATTTAGGACCTCTTAATCGGGTCCACTACCAAAAACTGGTCCTAAAATTTAGAATAATCCCATTTTGGACCAAATATGATAATCGACTTTTGAACCAAATCATACTTTTTACCAAAATCGTTCTTTCTCATCCAATTCCTACCAAAACGCTAAAAGCCATCATCATAGCTTACTTGCTAAAAGTTATAAAACTCATGTAATCCTAAATTCTAAAATGTGAAAACTGAAAACTGAAATGAATAACAGAAATGAAAATCTTGTATGTAGATCGAGAAAATACAGGGGGGGGGGGTCGAATAAATAATGTCAAGTAGACCTCCGGGCCTAGAGCCATCCTCGCTACTGGTGACCTGGAGGATCCCTCCTTACCCAACTGCATCACCCTTAGGGCCTTAAACTCACGTGAGATACGTCTGGAAAGCCCCTTATATATGTAACCAATAGGTTTCTCCATTGTTCTAGGACACTTTCTTAAGCAATTCCCAAAAACAGCTAGAGAAATCCCTAATCTATTCAAATGGTAGTCACCTGATACATCACTGGTGGACAGTAGATGGGTATGAGGTCATACAAGTACTACTACATCTTTTCCAATCTCTTTAAGTTTAGAAAACTTTGCATAATATTCTCCTACATTCGGAGACCTCCAACAACTTGTCAGGTCAGGATCTAGAACTACCACAACGTTGATCCCATTTTTAACATGGCCGGTAATGCGGTTTAGCCGCATTACACGCCAACCGTAGTAAAAGTCGCTATCTTTGTGGTTCAAATCTGTAATGTGGCCAAAGTTGCATTAAGCGTCTATTTAGGGTTTCAGCTCCTCTATCAAATTACACATTCGCCGTTTTCTTCCTCTTCTCCTCCTTCTTCATCTTCCCCTCCATGTTTTCTTCTTATTCATCTTGTTTTGTTCCCCCCCTCCTCCTCCTCCTCCTTCTCCTCCTTCGTCTCAATCGCAGCTGCTTTAAACACAATAGTCGCCATCTTCGAAGCTCCACCGACACCGCCCACTCACCGTCGCTGTCGGCCATTGCTACCGGAATCTGGAAAATTCGGAGTTTTGGATAAATTCATGTGGTTTCATCCAATTTTTTTTTTAAATTTTCAAAAATGTCACTACGTATTTTCTGATGGCCTGGTAACGCCCAATCCGTTACCAGGCCGTTACAACTGGTAACGGGCCTGGTATCGAGTTGGTGCGTTACCAATCAGCCCGTTACCAATTTATTTTTTAAAATAAAAAAGTTAGATGTACTGAAATTCATAATCAAATCCAGAAATTCATCATCATTCAAACCCAAAAAATTCATCACTAACTAAACATTTTCAATTCCAAACCCATAAATCATCAATTTTTACATGCATCTCTGATTTATCAAGGGTGGAAATTACAAGTGAATCTATTTGGAAAAACACTACAACCAAAAGAGGGAAGAGGAACCTTCAAAACTTCAAAACCTTCAAAACCGAAAAATGAATGTTGATTTCACTAAATCCGTTTGGAAATTACAGGCCTCATTCTTCATCTATCAGGATCATCCATCATCGGCCTTGCTCATCACGTGGCGGCATCAGCTCGGGTAGAAGAGCAACCTTCAAAACCCAAAAAATAAATGTTGATTTCACTAAATCCAACAGACCAAAATGTAAAAACAAAAAAGTACCAAAAGGCTTACTTTCAAAAATGATGAAGATGGACGGTTTATATGATGGAAACAACACCGGAGAGGGAGGCACAATTGGACCTGGCGATAGAGGGAAGAAGAAGATGAGAATATTTTTTGTTAAGTGTGGGAAGAAATGAGCCTCTGAGGAAGAAGAAGAGGAGGCTGGTAACGAGATTGGGCGTTACCAACCCATTACCATGTCTCAAAAATGAAAATGTGCAGCTGTTTGAACTGATGCAGGCGGGAAATGAAAAAAAAAATTGAGCGTGGTAACGGGTTGGGCCTTACCAGCCCGTTACCGTCGTTTTAATTGTTTTTCTTTTTGTAATCCGAAAAAGATAAATATGGTAGTAACGGGTTGGAGCGTTACTAGCCAGTTACCGTCATTTTAATTTTTTTTAAATTCGAATTACATAAATATGGTGGTAACGGGTAATGCGGCTAAAACCGCATTAAACTGCGGCAAAACCGCATTAAAAGATTTACCGCGGGTTTGTATAACGTTCCTAATGCAACCAACTCCATAGTATTTATCGCGGATATAACGCGGTTTGACCGCGTTAATAACCCTCCCAACGACGTAGTGTACTCACAATACATATAGCACACAGCAGCAGCAAAAAATATAAACATGAACATAGAATAAAAAGATAGAGATGGAGAAAAATGAGATCTGAAGTAGAAATCTTCAAATAGCATAATCCAAGCTAGATCCAGAAATCTTCAAATAGCATAATCCAAGCTAGATCCATGAATTTACAAACATGGGAGCAAGCAATGCTCCATGAAAATTCTAGATCTAGAGAAGAACAGAAAATGAAAAAAGAGAAGATGGAAGAATGAAGGTGGAGGAGAAAATGACTCCTCTAAAAACCCTAGATCTTGAATGAGAGGTGAAGAAGAGAAGATGTTAAGAGTGAAGGTGTTGTTGGGGGTTAGGGTATTATAACAGAGATGTGCTTGTCTCCATTTACAGCAGGGGGCAGTGGGGTTTAAGGGGTATTTAATAATATATTAATAATAAATAATAGTATATTTATTAAGATAATTAAGTAGAATTAATGATTAATATGAATTATTTTTACAAAACATCAATGGATGCAAAAACCAAAACAGGATACAGTACCTTTAATAGAACTAATATGAATTATTTTTACAAACTACAAACGCAATTTACTCTTGAGACTCCCTTGCATATTTAGCAATTTTCTCCCCCAGTGAACTCTTATCAGCCCCCACAACTTTGTCAATCTCCTTTCCGTTTTTTATGAAGAAGAAACTGGGAACACTGCTAACATTCCATCTTGAAGCCACAGACGACGCCTCATCAATATCAACTTTCAGAAACACTACCGTGGGATATTTTGCAGCTAACTCTGGGTAATGTGGAGAGATGAAATGGCATGGTCCACACCAAGTAGCAGTGAAATACAAGATCAGCAGCCGAGATGTTCTAGTAGCAGCATTCAGTTTAGCTTCAAGCTCATTGGGCGAGTGAATACTGACAACTTGCCCTGTTATTTCGGAAAAGCATAATTCAAATACTGCACATGTTCCCAACTAAATGCACGCTAAACAACTTGATCATGCAAGACAGCAAGAGCAACATTGAATCTGTTGCATATCATATAGAGGAAAGAAAAATGAGATATAATTACAAACCGATTTTCACCTAAATCTAAGTAGTGACCTGACTTAAACCCTACCCGATACCAAAAAAAGACCATCCAAGTATTCTTAAGATCAAGTATTTTATCTGCATACTTGGTTAATTTGGTCAATTAGGCTTCAGGAGATCCCATTACTTAAGAATCTTGGTACCACCCAATAAGACAAATGCAGGAAAAATAGAAATCAAAAGAGAGGTAAATGGTTTATACCATCCCTTAACGTTGATAATGCCTCACGTTCCTGCAAGAAAAAAACATTACTAACATGAGCCAGAAATTATTTTAGAAAAATTAAAATCAATGTGAAAAGTCTGAAAGAGGAAAAGAATGACGGACTGTGAGATACCTTATTCTCAGCATTGACATCTAGGGTGTGTTCTACACACACTTTTCCATTAAAATATCATCAACAAACCATCAAATCAACCATCTCCCTCCAATTTATCCTCTCACAACACATCAATTTCAAATACTTCACCAAATTTATTTTTACAAAGTTTAATGTTCCATGATTCTTGATAAGACATCCGGTAAGAGCTCCTTGAGTTCCTTCATGGTGTGACTACATATCAAAAGTTTATACTCTATCCACAAATTTTTTTTTTCTACTTTGTAATTTATGTTATCAACAAAAAGTTATCTTAGTTTCTTATAAAAGAAAATACTGTTAAATTTACTAAATACTCTCAAATTTTCTTCCCACTTCCCTCCTCACCATTGGGTTCCGTACACAACCTACTTGATCTTCATTTCATTAATGGGCAAAATCGAAAAACCACCTACAATCTACTACTATTTTCAATCTCCAAACAAAAATAAACCCTAAACTTAATGACAGTCAGAGGGAGCATCACAAAAACACCATGAACGTACTATGTTGGCGGCACCAGTGCAATTAGTCCAATGAAGATGAGTGAGATGAAATCATTGAAATTAGCAACAAAAAAGTCATGGGGAGCTATTAAAGAAAAATCGGGAGGCCATTTTAACTACTGACTTGCGCTTCCTTTTGTTGTCTCCTTTCATCTTCAGCTCTTTTCCATACCCTTTCTTTCCGCAGGCGCACATACTTCCTATGGTGCTGTTCTATTTTGTGAGCATTCGGTTCCACCTTTAAGATCACATGTTGCAAAAAATAGTTTAGCTAATGTATTCTCCCCCTATCAGAAATTTCAGATTATAGCTCCAATAGACAGTAAGTACCCTCTTAAGCACCAAGCCGATCTCCTCGTCGTAGTCCAACTTTGATGCCACATGCAGATCACTAGCTGCTTCTTCCCATTTTCCTAGCATTGCCCTTGCCATACCTCGTATTTTATACCCTTTTGCGGAGTCAGGATTGATCTGAGACACCCAGGCAATGAATTTGGAATTCTAATTAAATCAAGTGCCAATACATATGCATGTACCACACAGCCTCACTGTGGGGCCAGCAAAAACAGATAGGTACAAACCTTTAAAGCTGCATCAGCATCGCGGATTGCAGCATTTGGTTTCTTCAGTTTAACAAAGACACTAGCTGAAAAGAAAAATAAAGGACTTCAGAATAACCATTAAGAATACAGCAGAGGCATGATAGAAAACTATATATTTCACAACTGTGAATTACCTCTTGTAGCATATAGAATCGCAGAGGTTGGATTTAACTTGATGGCTTGGGTCAAATACTTTATAGCTGCATCCAGCTTACCTTAAAGAGTAAAAGATTTGAGAATGAAAATGCATGATGATCTCTATCCAAACAAAGAAACACTGAAATAAAGTTGCATCTACATAAGGGAAATCAATCAAATGTGATGCCTTCAGAGATTGCCTCGATGGCTTTAGATTTTTCAGTCAGGGCAGCATCTCGCATCTCATCTGTAACCTCAGCAGTAGGGTCACCCATCTGAATTGAGATACAAAAAGATGTAACAAGTTTTCTATAGAAATGAACGCCAAGCTCAGGGAAGTACTTTAACATTCAAAAACTACCAGCTGCAGAGGATCATTATCAGGTTCCACAACATCCGTGGTATCAAATTCAATATCAGACTCGACAATGTCATCCTCAGTGGAAGTACTGGTTTTTCTTCCATCATATTGACCTCCTGTTTTTTCCATTTTAACAGTATCCTTTTCCTGTATTCCAAACAAATAACGTCATATGCCAGGAGTTTAACTTTCAAAACCTGTAAGATGACCTATTAGTTCCCAACATACAAGGTAACTTTTCTGACAATTACAATAACTATTTGGTGCTAAGGGGTTAAATAAATAGTTTAGGCAGATCTGATCAATTAAAAAATTAATCCCCCCAATTAAAATTTAAGGAAAACTATTTTTGTCCACAAGAAATCTTAACCTGCAACTTATCAAGTTCAGAAATATAATTCCAAAATCAGCCAACGCAAGGAATAAAGAAAATGCAAACGAAATAATAGTGAGAACAAACTTCCCCAATGGTAACTCCCCACCCCCAAAAAAAAACAAAGTAGAAGAAAATTCACCGTTTTCGGCTCAGACGGAAGATGAACCCCGAGACTGGAAATCAAAGACAAAAAGAAAATTGTCAAATCCAGGAAAAGAAGATCGCAAGCAGAATCCTAGCCCAGAAGGAGAGAAGAAGCAAGTTCGAGAATAACCTCTGTAGAAAAGTTTTAAAGAACCCGAGAGATGGACTGTGGAGAATCGAAGGGTTGGATTTGCAAATATCCACAAAATGCTTTAGTTCCAATAACTTTGTCGCGTCCATCGTCCCTTTTGCTTTTCTTTTCTCGTCTCTTCTCTTCCTTTCTTGTCACCACTTTCTACAGTTCAGAGACCCGCTTGTTCTCAAGTCTCAACTTCTATCGAAGAGAGAGAGGAACACGAGTGTTTTTAGAATTCATTTCTTATTTACATAATAGGTGTAAGTGTTTTTATTTATTTATTTTTGAAACAGAAGTTTATTTTATTAATAAATAAATATCTATCTATTATAATATCTTAAAACAAGAGAACTATGTGGCAAAAAAAACTGAATTCTTAAACCAGGTAAAGACACTTCAGCGCTATGTCATTTCCACATAGACCAAGCAATTTTTTATTTTTACATGTCGGCACACCCATCGGTTTTCTATATACATACAGATTTCAAACCGCTCCGATTCTATTCTTTCCAAACCTCTCATTTTCCTTTTCAAACAATTTATTGGACTCATTTCCGTTTCTTGCTTCTAGCACCAGCTGCAACCTAACCATCATAGCATCAGTGTATTTGGCAGTTGCAGCATTTTCTCAAATCTCTTTCAATTTTCTCCATATTTGCTCTCTGTTACTTCTATTTGTTTCAGTTTTTTTTCTTCCATTTATCTTCTTCCTTTTCTACCATTTACTGATTCAAAACCATCGATTCCTGCCGTTTCCATTTTTTATCCCTTTTTAGGTGCATTGAGTTAGAGTGTTAGATTGTTGAGGACATTAGGTATCCAAAAAAACCACCATTTGCGAGAGCTGGAGGGAGCGATGGAGTGGTTAACTTTGTCCAAGGCTGATCTTCTTGATTTCGAAAGCCTCAGGGCCACCGTTCATTGTTGCAATGGCATCTTCCATGCGACCTCGCCCGTCACCGAATTTCCAGTGCATCACTTCACCTTCTTTCCTTCTATTTTTCTGTGTTGATTTCTTTATTAATCATGGAAGATGAATCTATTAGTCATGAAGGTTTTGATCGCATGTCTGTTTTGTTTGCTTGGAATTTCAGCTTTTATCCCTTTTTATTTTTATTTTTCTTTCTGACCAAGTTCATAATTTAGGGATTCAAATGTTCTCTTTTTTATTCTTTTATTGCCTGGTCAACAATGTTTCTTTTTTATTTGTAGTTTGATTGAGCAAATCTGATTGTTGAAGTTGTTCTATTACAACTATTAGGGAAGTTGGACAGAGGCCTTTGTTATAGACAGCTACAAGTTGTTGAATGAATGGAAGGAATCGGTATGTATCCTCTCAGATTATGTAAGACTCATGCTACCTTAAATTAGTTCAAGGGAAAACAAGATCTTATCAGTTTCAACGATAACTACTGCAGCTTCAAGTATCCTTTCTTGTACTCGATGACATAATGGACAACTCTCACACCATACGTGGCCAACCTTTTAGTATTGTTTGCCTAAGGTTTGTGCCGACAGAGAATCATCTTGCATTTTTGGTTTTGATTTAATATTTGTTTGTTGTTAAACATTAGCTACCATGTTTTTCTTTTATAGGTCGGTATGATTGTTGTAAATGAT
The DNA here is from genome assembly GCA_024586325.1 of Stellera chamaejasme. Lineage (NCBI taxonomy): Eukaryota > Viridiplantae > Streptophyta > Magnoliopsida > Malvales > Thymelaeaceae > Stellera > Stellera chamaejasme. The sequence goes on along the minus strand of CM044982.1, from coordinate 36,395 downwards.
GGAATCTTACTTCGCAACCATGTCAGCAGAATCCTTACTACATTGATTTGCTAGAGTTGTTCAATGAGGTAACCAACGGTGATAGGTTTTGTTCTTGATTCCATCGAGATTTTCTAACAAGTTTTTTGTTTTTGTTTTTTCTTATATTTTTTTTGACCAGCAAGATGAAATTCATTAAAGAAAGAGGAAAACAATAGGAGATACATCAACGGAATGTCGACGCAAAGCTACATACCCATGAGAGGTGGGCAGTAGTAAGCGGACCACCCGAAAGAGCCGACCACACAAAGGCAAGCCAGACCTGAACACAACCAAGATACTAACAAGAGAGATCAAGAGAAAATCACCCCAACCCGTCTGCAGCTTTCAGAATAGGAGCAAGTATCCAGTCCCCCCAAGAGAACCCTAGCCTCTTAAACCTACTAGAAGTCCAAAGGAAAGACAACACTTGGATATCAGCAAAAATTCTAGACGCGTTCCAAGGGCCACCCTGCATGACGAAAGAGTTGCGGGCTTTCCAAAGCGCCCACGTAGTGACAAACACTATAGCTTGCCAAACCTGTGAGGCCTGAGGAGGGACTTGGGAGATGAAATCCTCCCCCAGCACATCAAGAAAAACCTGGAGACCATCTACCTTCGTGTCGCACCAAACCACAGTAGCTAGCAAAATCTCCCTAGCAAAGGGGCATTGAACCAGCGCGTGGTCCGTGGTCTCTATTGCACCCTCACACAACGGGCACATAGTAGTCTCCAAGACAAGGCCTCTTTGCTACAGTTGATGACGCACTGGAAGGAATCGACGCGAAGCTCTCCATATGAACACATTCACCTTCTTTGGCACTAAGTTGCACCATCGCATTGGGGCGTCTTCACTTGTTGCCAGAAAAGCCGTAATCCTCTGGGAAAGACTACGAACTGTGAATATGCCATCTGATGCCAGCTGCCAATGCCAAGAGTCCTCCATGTCCCGTTTTGGAGTGAAAACCTGTAAAAGAGAAATCAACTATTGGAATTCGCATTCCGTTCTTCCCCTCGGCGTTCTCTTCCAATTCCAACTCCAGCTCCACCCCCGTCATCCCACCTAATCTTCTCTAACACTGTGCTTGCTTGATTCACATCTAGGTCGTATACTCTCCTGAATTTGGCATTGAGCGAAGAGTCACCTATCCACTCATCTTCCCAAAAGCTAGTATTATTCCCCATTCCCACATCTCTCTTAAAAAGGTTGGAAAACTCATTCCCAAAACTCTCCACTTGTCTGTCCGCCTTCTGAATATCCTTCCAAACACCCCACCCCATCGACGCCACCCCCAGAGAAAGAGTGCCCTGGCCCCCCCATTTATACTAGCCACCACCTTCGCCCAGAGACTACCGACTTCTTTTAACCAACGCCACTTCCATTTTTCTAACAAAGCCAGATTTTTTGCCCGAATGCTACCCATAGTTAAAAGAACCGGACCGGACTGGCCGATCAGACCGGTGAAACCGTGAACCGGCTGTCTGTCTGGTCCAGTTATTGGTTTTGCATCACACTGATCAAAAAACGGTCAAAACCGGGAAAAAAATGGAAAAACCGGTCAAACCATTTAAACCGGAAACCAATGAACCGGCGGTTCAACCAAAATGAGGTGAAAAAATTCAAATTTAACTTTTAAAAAAAAACAAACTCAAATAAGGAAAAAAACTCAAATTTAATTGAGGAGTGAGAGTCAATATTAGGGTTTTATCTACTTAACTCTAAATCATCCACAAAGTTTTATTTTTTGTACAAATAAACTCTTATATTCTTTACAATTATTACTTTAACCTTTCATCTTTTAAGTAAATAATAATAGTTCTTATTGATTCTTAAAAATATGCATTATTATATGAATTATTTTGTTGCAGTTCTATAAGATGAGTACTTTATTAATAATTTATAATAATATAAAAGTAACGGTCCAACCACTGGTTCAACCGATTCAACCGATTAAACCTTGAACCACTAACTTTACGGTTCAATGACCGGTTCGTTTTTTTTAACCATGACGCTACCCACGCACAACCCCCCCACTTCACTATCTCTAAACAACCTGTCGATCCTAGCCCAGATCAATTTTTTCCCTCCCCAGAAACCCCCCAGAAGAATTTGTTCCTCACCACTTCAATTTTTTTTACCACTCCCACCGGGGCTCGAAACACCGAGAGATGGTATAGGGGTAAGCTTCCAAGAACCGAGTTTATGAGCGTTAAGCGACCACCAATTGATAGGGATTTGGCCTTCCAGGTCGAGAGTCTTTTCTTCACTTTTTCCAACACGGGATCCCAACTTTTCTGGCAACTCATATTCAACCCCACGGGCAGCCCCAAGTAAGTAAAGGGTAGGGTTGCCGCCGAACACCGCAGAGAACGGGCAACACTGGAAACCACCTCGTCTGAAACTCCCACACCAAAAACTCTACTCTTCTCCAAATTGATTTTTAACCCTGAAGCCGATTCAAAACATTGCAGTAAAGCTATTAAAGACATTTCATTTTCCATCGACCACTCACCACAGAAGAGAGCATCATCGGCAAATTGGAGATGAGAGATCCCAACCCTATCTCCTCCCACCTTGATAGGACGAAACAAGCCCTGACTAACTGCCTCTTCCATCATAAGGTTGAGAGCCTCTGCCGCCAAAATGAAAAGGAAAGGAGAAATGGGGTCCCCCTGGCGAAGGCCCCTTTCCATTTTGCACTCTGCTGTCGGGCTTCCATTAACAAGAACTGACACTCTTGCTGACTCCAGACAACCGGTTATCCAACACCTCCACTTTGATCCAAAGTTCATCTGAAGAAGAATAGAGTCTAGGAATTTCCAGCAAATGGAGTCATAAGCCTTCACAAAGTCCACTTTCAAAAGTAACATTTGGCGTTTTTCTTTTTTGATCCAGGAGACCACCTCATTTATTATCAAGATCTCATATGTTATCTGCCTCCCTTCGATCAACGCTGATTGAGATTCCCTCACCAAACCAGCCATCACCCTTTTCAGCCTTTCAGCAAGCAACTTTGACACAATCTTGTAGAAACACCCAATGAGACTAATAGGCCGAAAATCTGTTTTTTCTTATATTAGGTTGAGTTCCAAACAACATGCCACCAGATGATAGATCTGATCACTACTCTTGAAGGAGAGAAAGACTTGACAAAGTACCCATTGTGCAAGTAAGCGAGTTCCAAATCTATTTTTGACATTTCAAATTGATGCTAGGTTCCTTTGTATTGTATATTTGATTAAAAAATTATAATAATAGTTTATTTTCTGAAATAATTATGCATGAACTAAAAGAAGTTTCATACTGTAAATTGATCTTGCTTTATCCTTAATACCTTTTATGCTCAGTTTAGCTGATTGGAGTATTTTATGCAATTAGCTTAAGTCTTTCATGCAATCAGCTGGCATACATGCATTATCTGTTTTAGTGATAGATTTTAACTGACCATCTAATCTAATTTTCTTGAACTTACACATGTGTTTACTTTATTCCATTTTTCCCGTGGTTGAAAGAATGAGTGAGAAGTCGGTAGTTGTGGTCATATTAAGGGGGTATTTTATCTTTTAATAACAGTCTACCAATTCTCAGTTGGCACTATCTATGAATTCAATTAGTTCTCACAATATTAAACTGACTTTTGATGAACTTAAAAAGTTCTGGAAGCCTCGTGAGAATGATAGTGATATAACTTATTTTTCAACTTTATTTAGTAATCAGAAAAGTGTTACTTCATGAAGGGTGATGCAATTATTATTATCGAAGGGGAGTTGAAAACTTTAAAAGGATGGGTTGAGAAGTTCGAGGAGAAAACTGTACACCTTAGGCCTGAAATCAAAGGCCATCTACATAGAATTATTACATTATATGAGTATTTTGTTACAATTGTACGTAGTGGATAGAAATATTGTGTAGATGGTAATGTCAATATTGTTCGATTTTTCAGTAATTTTTTGATGTGAATGAGATGGAGCTTTGTAAGTACTTTGAACCTGGGAATCATCTGAAATTTGTATGAGGGACCAAGGAAGGTGTAACTGGTATGGTAGTACTCAATATTATCCGATGCATGGTTGAAGGTAATCCTCAATATTTGCAGGTTTTTTCATCTTGTATATATAAAAAAGGTTATTTAGTTTATTAGATCAATAAAAAAAGTTATTTAGTTTAGATGCAATGTCAAGGATCTTTGTTGTTTTGCATGATCCGTCATTGAATTCTCTTTGTAACACATTTGTGGCCATGTAATAGGGTCTGAAGATGGGGATGTATAATGTATTATCTGAAATGCCATGAACAAAAAATGCAATCAATTCCTTGCTTAAGGTTCATACTGATTTCATACTACAACAATTATCTGATTTACGATAAATATATGAATGATTTAACTTGGATGTATAAATTATGATAAACATATGAATTATTTAACTTTACATGTCTAAAAATTTATAGAAATAAATGATAGATTAAATACTGTGAATAATAAAAATAAAAGTTGTAATTTTTATGGGATGAAGAAAATTCTATATAAAGAAATACACATAAGTAATGAAACTACATGCATTTTATTTAGTGAACCAACGCATTCTAAATAAAGAAATACACAACATGTTTTGTTTAGTGAACCAACGCATTCTATTTTGTTTAGTGAAATTTTAATATTTATGATACCATTTTATTTACATATAAGTGTTTAATAAATTAATATTTAAAACATATATCCCGTGATGAAGGCGGGTATTTAAGCTAGTTACTCTTAACAACTTAAAATGAAAACTCACTCAAATTCTAAATTATCAACATAAAAGGACAACAACAAAAAGAAATTACATAAAATAACATAAAGCAATAGTAAAATAAATTACTAAAAATCATAATTATAAAATAAATACTCCCTTTGTCCCAAAATTATTGAAACACTTTCCTTATTGGACTGTCCCTAAATTATTGAAATACTTTCCCTTTTAGTAAACTTTTGTACATGAATTTACTCAATTATCCATCGTCACTCTCTTTTATCTACCAAGTCAACTCAAAATCAGCTTTATCTAAAACAGCGTGCCCAGTCAAAACGTTTCAAAAATAATGGGACGAATGGTGTATTACATAAACTATAGACATAACTAAATTATCCGTTTTGACAAGGTTGTTTGGTGCCAACAAAACGAAGTTTGTCAGTCTTCGTTTCTTAAGGAGTTTCAGGATGATGTAAAAATTACCAAAATACTCTTGAGGGTAGAATTGTAATTTCTCTCAGATTAATCTAAAAATTAAACTAGACTCGAAATTCCAAGGTTATTGCATATATACATAAAAACATAAACATGCATAATTATGCATTTAATTATGCCTTTGGCCTTACAAGTCCAACATTTTATTCAATTGAGTACAAAATTATCACGAATTTCTAGTTGTCATCATCTTGTATAACGTTGTGGAATTTGAGCCTGATGATAATGGGAACTTGAAGGTCACCGATTTTTGGCTCAGCAGCGTCGCCAATGAGATCCAACCCAACGACATGCTTCACACCCTTTGTGGTACCCCTTCTTACGTGGCGCCGAAGATTCCCTAGCAAGGTCGATGTTTGGTCTTGCGGTGAAGAGATGATGATGAGATGTACATCAAGTCAAAGTGAAGAATATGATAGGATGGAGAGAAAAGAAGAAACTATTGGGTTTGTGTGTTCATTCATTAAAAGTTTAATGACTATATCTTTATTAAATGTATAATTAGACTATCATTGTAGGGGTATTTGTGTAAAATTAACAAAGAAAACCGAATACTTAACAGATAAATTAACAGAATTACCAAGATAGGACACAAAACTAAAGGTAATAGACTAAAATACGACAAATTTTTAAAAGATGATCAAAATAGGATACACATCAAAGCTAAGGGACTAAAAATGTACTTTACCCTATATACATATACATATACATATATATATACACACACACGGACACACACACATATACATATATATATATATATATATATATACATATATGTGTATATGGGGCAGCTTATACATATGTACATATATACATAAATACTTATATATACATATATACATGAATACTTATATAAACATAAATACATAAATATACACACACACACACATATATATATATATTATACATAAATACTTATATATATATATGGGGTAAAGTGCACCCATGGTTCTGTAACTTTAATTATTGTACTACTACGGTCCTGTTTTAACTTTTTGTACTAATAAAGTCCTGTTTTAAGTTTTTTCTTCATCCATGGTCATTTTCTATCCATTGACCATTAACTTTAACGATTTGTGGGAAAAATGATTAAATCAGCAACTCAATTGTTTTAAAAAAAATTAATTACATCCCAAGTTTTAAATTTAACCATTTATGCACTCCCCAACAGTTTTAAACTTAACACTTTAACCCAAATATTTTAATAAAGCCCAACAACACCCAACCACCGTCAGGCCACCGCCACCAATGCAAAGTCTCTTTCATGCAAGGAGACTTTGCATTGGTTTGTTGTAACTTGTAACGAGGTTTTAACATGACTTTTATCCAGCTTTCCTTGAATCTTAATCAAGTTAAATAATTGCTTGCTTTGGTCCTAAATCTCCATCAACTGATTATTCATCATTAATTAGAAAATATTAAAAAGAGTTACTTTGCAAGATAAGATTTATTTTATGACCAGTGAATTTGACATCACTCATCCTTTCTATTATTGTCAGCACTGCGTTTGAGGATAAATCATAAATGTGAGTTTTTTATTACTTGATCATATTTGAGATTAATTATTTGATAATAAATCATTCATTAGAAAACATATCAAATTTTCTTGTGATGTAGGGAGTAAAACCGAATAAATAAATGCACTATAGATTCCGAATATCTGAGCTCATAATTGTTTTCTATTCCCCGTAATCATCACTCATAGAGCCCTTGAGAAACCTTTTGAGCCACATGCTCCATGATGAACTAGGGGTGAGAAACGAGTCGAGCCCAACAAGCATTTTATCAGTCCTCAATTGATCAAAACCTAATGACAGTACCTAGAATCTAACTTTAGAAATCCGTCCTTGTGGATGGCAGTGGAGGTAAGAGCCAACGCTAGCAGTGGGGTGGCAGAGATGGCTCACGGCCGCGCTTGAAAATTGGAGACCAAGATAGCAGACGACGCGACGCAGAGGCACTGGAAGCGGAAGACGACAAGGGCGAATACGAGCTTGGATGCGACTTGCGAGTGTGGGATATTCGCGATTGAACATGGTCATGAGGTTGTTGCTTTAGTTTCGATAAACTCCTTTACCGACTGACTTACAGTCGGTGATGACCATAAACTAAAGCAACAACCTCATGACTATGTTACTTGCACTTCCATATTTTTGTCTTCCCGGAATCCGGATGCAACTTGCCCTTCTATATTTCGATAATAAATAGTCAAAAGAAGGGGAAAATGATAATTTTACGATCAAAGTTTATGAAATTTCTAAATTTAGTATGAAGTGAGAATGTCATCAATCTTTTATTGAAACCTGTTGACACCCAATTTTAACCGGTTCCTTAATTGAGTCTAGATCTTAGCCTAATTTATAGTTTTGGAATGCCATTTTGGAGATTTGTGGTATTTAATGGTTAATTTAGTCATTTAGGTGTTAGTTGAGTCATTTCGCAGTAATTGAAGTATTTAAGGAAAATTTATTGCTAATCTCATCTTTTAATTTAGTGTCGGTCGTGTTTATGTTAATTATTTGCCTTTCAAAAAATAATCCAATAAAATGGAAAAATGGAAACTTTAGGGACTTAATTGACCTGACTTTAGTTCTTGGGGGGAGAGAGGGCAGTTTGTTCAATTTTGGCTTAATCTCGAAGTTTTAAGAGAGGCTGATGAAATTTTGGTGAGAATAATCCCATGAAAATGGAGTTCAATCTCATCCAAATTCCTCCAATCCTTCCCTAACCCTAACTCTACCCATTCCCTATAAATAAACCCTAAATCTAAACCCTAAACAGAAGAAATTCAACAAAAAATCATCAAAATTCATGCATTTTTTTCTTCACGCCAAAGCCACAGTCCCAACCCTTCTCTTCCTCAAATCTTCCTTTTCGTTACTAACCCTATGTTTTCATCGTCTCGCCTCCAGGAGTCTGAATCTACAATTCTTTTCGCCTGAAGTTGCCGGAGGGAGAAGAATTTTTCCTCGACCCGTTTTAGACCAATTGCTCAACCCGCTTCAATCGACAACTCAGTCCACCAGTCTCGCTCCCACCGCCGCCAAACGCCTTGGTGGCTGCCGCCCTGCTGATTCGTGTCATCTTCGTCGCCGCACGTCCTCACCGTGACTGAGGTAGACCCCACGTGATCTCCTTCTCCATCGTCGACGTCTATTGCAGTAAGTTTGCTATTTTTTTGTTTTATTCTTGTTTCTTTTTAATCCTTTTGCTAATTCTTTCATTTAATTGGGTGTTAATTTTATTTTTGATGCATTATGACATATATGTGATTTTATTTTATTTTTTTCTTCTTTTTCTTTTTGTTAATTATTTTCGTTATTTCTAGTTTCATTAAGATTGATTAGTTTGTGTATCATTTAATAAAAAACCAAAAATAAAAATAAAGAAAAATCAAGCAAAATATATGAAATGAATATGTAGTACTAATTTTGTGCATTCGAGAATTTTAATTTTCTTTTGTAATTGACTAACGGACATAGATATCTTGTAAATCAGTTTAAGGTTTCCAATCGACCTAGAAACAGATTGGTGGCGACCCCTTGTCAAAAATCTCGTTACTACAAAATCGTAAAATTTTTACTGGACATTATGTTGTCACAATTAAAAGTGAGATGCGCTTAGATGAAGTTCATGCAACGTGCTATGTTAGTGCAACATTGGGTCTCTTAAGAAGAGTTTAAGTTAAAGAAGTACATGTAAGTTATTCTACAACTAAATGGGAAAACACAAACATGGAAAAACGCGTTTTTTGTATAAAAATTAAAGATTTAGGGACCAATATGTAGAAATCATAGAAATAAAAGGGTACATGTAAGTTGATTTGCAACTATTTTTTTTAAAAACCCAAAAAAAGAAAACGAAAAAAGATGTACAACTCGACAAATGTTGTAAAAAACAAAATTCTACAACTAAAAGCAAAAACACAAATATGAGAAAACATGTTTTTTGTGTGTGAGAATTAAAGATTTAGGGACCAATGTGCAAACATTATAAAAGTTAAAGGGGCATGTAAGTTATTCTATAACTGAAAGGGAAAACACAAACATGGAAAAGAGCATTTTTTGTATAAAAATTAAAGATTTAGAGACCAAAATGCAGAAATCATAAAATAAAATGGTATATGTAAGTTAATTTGCAACTAAAAGTTAAATAAACAAAAAAAAAACAGAAAATGACAAAATGTACTGTTCATAACACTCGACAAATGTTATATTGTATAATTATGCCTTAAATTTATGTTTTAATTGAGATTGATAGCCAAAGGGTAATCTCCGGCTAACTTGGTTGCTCCGATGACCACAGTAAGACAACTCCAGTACCTGGAAGGACAAGACAAATGACACTTTCAGGTGCAGAAAGAAAGGAGAGGTGGGGGTGTGTAGTAATCACTTTATTTGAGGCGGACACCACCCAATATATAGGGTGGTGCCAGGTCCCGTTATGGGGCCTTGAATGCTGGAGAATCTCCATAAATGTGTCCATAATTGGGACGGTGGCGTATTAATGATGTAATAATGGTGGAGTTATAGTGGAGTTACTCCATCTCCTTTGGCTTAATGCCATAATTAGGGTAACGGTTGATTTGAAGGAGGCAGCAAGCGTTTGCTGCTAACGAGATTATACGAGGGGCGCTCTGTTGTTACGAGGCTGGCCCTGGCGGACATGGCCCATATGGCGTTTGCATTTGACAATACAGCCGTATGAACTGGCCCATATATATCAGAGATAAATTGCTATGTTCTAATTATTTGTGCAATAAATTTTATTTAGAAATATGTTCGAGAGATATTTAGGCAAAAATGATTCAAAAAAGGGCTAAATTTGAGCAATGAGTAAGAGCTAGGGATCCAAGTGATGCAAGGACAAGAATTCGGGCTAAATTGAAAAGAGGAATAAAGTTGTATGGCTAAAGAGTAGTTGAACCAAATTTAAACCAATTACTACTTGTTTATTAATTGTGACGTCACATGATAGGTGGGAAAGCCTAGTCCGATTCGGACTTATGGTCTTATGCTAGTTGGCTTTAAAAGGCCAAATCTTGGTCTTGGATGAAAGAGTCACGCACAATTAGAGGCAGGGTTCGCACAAGTAGGTAGTGAGCGTATGAAATGGTCGGGAGTTGCGATGTGTAGGTATGACTGTAGGGTGGATAAGATTCGTTAACTGTGGTTAACTGATCATTTTCGGTGGTTTAGGGATATCCAAACCACGGATAAACTCATATTCGCGGTTTGACGGATAACCACTGATCCTAGCCCAACACGACCCAAGTCACACTCACACTTACCCAACCCAAATGGGCCAAGCCCAACCCAAGTCTCATACCTCCTATCATCATCAGTCATCACTCATCCATGATCTAACTCATTCAGATTTCAGATCACTCATACCCTCAGTCTATCACTCTCGCTACTACCATGGATGTTTTTGTTGACTTTAGTGATTAAAATGTTGTTTGGGTGTTTAAAATGTTGAGTGTTTGTGTTGAATTTATGGATTTATTTAGGATATTTGGATAATCTTTAAGTTCTAATCTAAATAACCGCGGATGAACCGCTAACCGTAGATATCTGTGGTTAGTGGTTATGGATATAAATCTATAACCGAGACACGTAAAATCATATACCGTGAATACCAAAAAAACATCGTTGGTGGTCGTGGTTTAAGGGTTACAGCGGTTTAACCTCACCGTTGACATCATGGTATTAAATATCGTACCGGTTATCGCACCGTTTTAGCAGCGATACGAGACAGTACCGGTACATCGGGGTATACCGGTTGTACGGAAAGACTGTACCGGTGTGTGTGTGTGTATATCTGAAAATGTATCAGAGATTGTAAATTTTTTACGTGCAGTACCTAGGTGATCGCCTACCTGACTAAAAGAAAAAGAATGAAGTAAGTTAGCATACTAGTTACATACAAGAACTAAAGATACTAACTAAAAGAATTAAAAAAAAGGAATGAGGTAAATTATTTTTTTAAATTACAAACTTTTAGTAGCGATTTTAATTTCTTTAATTTAGTAGATATTTTTTATTAGCAATTTTATCCTTAAACTTTTTAAAAATGTTCATTTAAGCCCCTATACCGCTGTTTTCTTCATTTCAGCTGATACACGGCTAGGGGTGTAAGCGAGCGAGCCGAGCCCGAACATCACTAGTTCGAGCTCGAGTTCGAGTTCGTGAGAGTTGAGCTCGAAAATAACGATTCGAGCTCGACTCGTCTAATGTTCGAGCTCGACTTTATGGTTCAAGGGCTCGAAAAATTTAAGTACTTAATTAATGAAAATAGAAAAAGTAAAGGACTAAGTTATAAATTTTCCCAAACTCATCATCTTCCTTAGGTTCGTGGCTCGTGAAGCTCGGCTCGTTTAATTTGGTTCGACTGTTCGAGCTCGAACTGGCTCGCAAATGGCTCGATTCGTTTTACACCCCTAGCTCGAATTGGCTCGCGAACTAACTCGAGCCGAACCTTAAAGGTTCGAGCTCGGCTCGTTTTACTACTCGAATCAAAATTTCAGCTCGCGATCGGGTTCGTGCCTCATAAAGCTCGGCTGGTTTAATGTGGTTCGAGGTTGAACTCGAATCGCTCGCGAACGGCTCGGTTCGTTTTACACCCTATACACGGCACGACCGAAACGGCCAAATCGGCCGGTACAACCCGGTACGTTTTCCAATGCATGTTTTGCCTAAACAGTGACGTTTCATGGCCGATACCGAAACGGTACCGGCGTACCGGCCGGTACAAAACGGTATTTAATACCAAGGTTGACATGCCTAGCGATGTGGAGTTTTTCTTCTCTTCTTTTATTCTTTTAATTATGTTTATTAGCTAGTTTATTTTATCTTTTAGAATTTATTGTAAAACTTAAATCTAAAGTTTTGACTATTTAGTTCTATATATTATTATTCCATGATTATTGTTTGATTACTCAGATAGTTCATGCATTATTCCTTTGGCCATGAAATATTTGTGGTATATTTTTATCGATAGAGAAAAGTACTACTAGACCACCGAGTAATTATACTAATTATTGTTATAGAGTAATGGGTTGTCATGGATCTAAGAAGGAGATTAGGGTATGGGTGAAACCTACAATTACCCCTTAGACGTTAACACACATTAACACTGTCACTTGACTGATTGAAAACGTATTTTAATATCTTACATGTTTTAAATAGGGTAAAATGCACCCATGGTCATGTAACTTAAATTATTTTACCACTACGGTTCTGTTTTAACTTTTTGTACCAATAAAGTTCTGTTTTAAGTTTTTTCTTCATTCATGGTCATTTTCCGTCCATTGACTGTTAACTTTAACGGATTTGTGGTGAAATGATAAAATCAGTGACTCAATTGTTTAAAAAAAATTTATTTACACCACAAGTTTTAAATTTAACCATTTAGACACCCCTAACAGTTTTAAACTTAACATTTTAACTCAAATGTTTTAATTAAGGCCAACAACACTCAACCACCCTCGGGCCGCCGCCACATTTTAAACCCACCTTGCTCTGGGTTTAAAATGGATAAATAGTTTGGAAAAAAAGTTCAAGGTGTCATTAGAACATTAACTAAAAACTTAACTGTGTCAATCTTAACGGTCAAACGAAATATTTGAAGTTCTTACAATATGTTTAGACCCTTTTCAAAAATTGGAAGCAAATTGAATATTGAACCTAACATCAGGGTAAATGTACCAATAAAAAATCCAGAATAAAGAAAATCTGTTGACTCATCACTCATCAGCCACTCTGTCACTGTGAGTTAAGAGCCCCGCTACTGCTACTGCTACTGCTAGTGCCACTGGTTCCAATAGGGTTCCCTCAAGTCACTCTCGCTTCCTCAAGTAAAGGGCAAATAAATACAGAAAGTCTCACCCACCCTCTCCCACCCCAATCCACCTAAAAAAACATGCACTCTCTGTGACAGTATCACACTCGTTTATTTCTTCTCTCCTTCCTCTCCCTCAATTCTTTCTCCAAATCAAATTAAACCCAGAGCAAGGTTTTCTTTCTCTTGCTAGAGAGCATATAAGTGAAGACCTCTGTCTCACCTTCGTCTCTCATAATTTTCTCTTTTTTAAAATGCAGCTAAAAAATCTCATATTTTTCATCATTTCCCTCTCAATCATACTCCCGTTTGGAGAATCAGATCTCGCCGCCGACCGAGCCGCCCTTCTGGCCCTTCGCTCTGCCGTCGGCGGGCGGACATTCCTCTGGAACGTTTCCAGCCCGGACAGTTGCTCGTGGGCCGGTGTACGCTGCGAGCAAGACAGGGTTGTGGGTCTCCGTTTGCCCGGCGTCGCGCTCTCAGGCCAAATACCCACCGGCATTCTCGGCAACCTGACCCAGTTGAGGACCCTTAGTCTGCGCCTCAACTTGTTGTCAGGTGAGCTTCCTTTGGATCTCGGGAATTGCGTTAATCTCCGGAACCTCTATCTGCAAGGGAACCGTTTTTCAGGTAAGATACCTGACTTTTTTTCCAGCCTCAAAGACTTAGTGCGCCTAAGTCTTGGAAACAATAATTTTTCCGGGGAAATCTCTACTGCGTTCAATAACTTCACCCGGTTGAGGACTTTGCTTCTCGAAAGCAACCAACTTTATGGGTCTATTCCTGATTTGAGAAATCTTCAACTGGACCAGTTCAATGTGTCGAATAATAAGTTAATTGGGTCGATTCCTAAGGCGTTGCAGAAGTTTGGGTCGGATTCGTTTCTGGGTAATTTGCTTTGTGGCAAGCCACTTGAGAGTGCGTGTGCTGCAAATTCTCCTGTTCATAATCCTGTAAATGGGACAGAGCCACTTAGTATTAACCCGAACCCGACGACCACAGAGAGTAAGAAAAAGTTGTCTGGTGGTGCAATTGCTGGCATTGTGATTGGATGTGTGGTGGCATTGTTTGTAGTTCTTGTAATTATGATAGTTTTCTGTGCAAAGAGGGGTAGCAAGAGTACTAGGTCCTTCGACATTGCATCAATTAAGCAGCAAGAGCTTGAGATTCCAGGGGAGAAGCCGGTTGGGGAAATTGATAATGGAGGATATGGGAATGGTTATTCTGTGGCTGCTGCGGCTGCTGCTGCAATGGTGGGGACTGGGAAAGGTGAGGCCAATAGCAGTGGAGCTAAGAAGCTGGTGTTCTTTGGAAATAGTGGGAAGGTGTTTGATTTGGAAGATCTACTGAGGGCTTCTGCAGAAGTCCTGGGGAAGGGAACGTTTGGAACTGCCTATAAAGCAATGTTGGAAGGTGGCACTGCAGTCGCGGTGAAGAGGTTGAAGGATGTGACCATCTCCGAGAGGGAGTTCAGAGAGAAGATTGAAGTGGTTGGTGCCATGGATCACCAAAATTTGGTACCTTTAAAAGCTTACTACTATAGCAGGGATGAGAAGCTCCTTGTGTACAATTACATGCCCTTGGGCAGCTTGTCTGCAGTCCTACATGGTGAGTTTTTGTCATTCATGTTGTTCTTGCCTGGAAAAGTTCAGTTTTGCCTTTCTAGTTTTCATTTTCCTTTAGTTTAGATTATGATCGCAGTTCTTCCTGCCATCTTTGCTCTCTTTTTGTTAGATGGTTCTGAGAGCACTATTTGGAGCTCATTATTTGGTATGCAATTAAATTACAGGTTTGGCATTAAATGATGAACACCACAGACACATTTGTTTTCTTAACTCGCTAACTGCTCTGCCCTACTGTCATATATTTGTTCTCTGTAAGGTTGTCTTTCTCATTTGGCGTTACTCATTTTTTAAGTGTTCTTCTTTACTAGAAAAATGCCATTATTTCCATAGACAAGAAAAATGGTATTCTTTCCCCAAAGGTAGTTTGCATTATTGGAAGTATACTTATTACCAGCATGCTGAAAATTTCACTTTTTACCTCACTGAGATCATTGCTTGTGCCTAAAAATGTGGCTGTGGGGAAGAATGGAACTCTGCTGTGTTCTCACGATCAAGTTTGAAACTTCCATTGGATTCTGTAAATTTAATGCCTTTTTATTTTTTTTTATAAGTGAAATACTTAAAAATTTGACTTTTTTCTGATTTACAGGAAACAAAGGAGCAGGACGGACCCCTTTGAACTGGGAAGTTAGATCGAGTATCGCCCTAGGAGCTGCACGTGGGCTCGAATACCTCCATTCCCAAGGCCCTAGTGTCTCTCATGGAAACATAAAATCCTCCAACATTCTTCTGTCTGGAACGCATGAAGCTCGAGTTTCTGACTTCGGCATTGGACACCTCGTGGGACCTTCCTCCACTCCGAATCGTGTGGCTGGTTACCGGGCACCAGAAGTCACAGACCCCCGTAAAGTATCTCAGAATGCCGACGTTTACAGCTTCGGGGTGTTGCTGCTGGAGCTCTTAACAGGTAAGCCTCCCACCCACTCTCTCCTGAACGAGGAAGGGGTTGACCTTCCTCGTTGGGTGCAGTCCATTGTCAGGGAGGAATGGACTTCTGAGGTGTTCGACATGGAACTGCTCCGGGACCAGAACGTTGAGGATGAGATGGTGCAACTCTTGCAATTGGCCATAGATTGCACTGGTCAATACCCTGATAGCCGTCCTTCGATATCTGTAGTTGCGAGCCGTGTAGAGGAGCTGTGTCGATCAAGCTTGAGGGGAGGTGTGGCTGATGCTGCTAGTCCACAGCATGATGGGGTGAAAGATGGGGATGATAGATTATGAGTTGCTTAAGGTAGGCCGTGATCTGTTTGATGATGGATTCCTAAAGGACTATCTTTACTTTTATTATGATTCATAATGAGGATGTTGCCTCTAGTGGTTGGTTGTTTGGATGAGCTGGGTATAATATTCATTGTTGAAAAGCCAACTGTTCTTTTCTCTTTCTTAGGCAACTGACCTGATTATGCACTGTACTAAGTTTCTTTTCTTTTTTCCCCCTGATTAGAGATTATACTCCTGATGGTGAATATTTGCTTTAACTTTTTTCTGTTGGGTTTGGTGGTTGCAATTATAACTTGCGCTTTTAACTTTACAGCTTTTGCTTTTGAAGACTTAGCGTCCATTCGAGAAGTCTAAAGCGGGTTAACACATTTGGATTCAAACGGTTTGATTGGTTTGATTGCTCGCACTTCGTAGCGGTGTAAATTGTAATATTTTATAAGAATTTAATAAAGATGTAATATTAAGTGAAATAAATTTATATTTTTATGAAATAAATGATAAAGTATATAATTATTATAGGTGAAAATATTAGATTTAAGAATTTTTACATTTTATTATGAAGTCTAAAACATTAGGAACCAAACGTAAAATAATAAGAAATAAAAGTAAAATAGAGATTTAGTTTCTTAAACAATTTGAAACACAAATAAATAAAATCACTAAATTATGATTTAAATATAATAAATAAAATAACTAAATTACCAATTTTTTTCCTATTAGTAACATAATAAATATAATTTAAAAAATAAAAAACATAAAAAATATAATTAAAATAAAGAAATTTAAAATAAAGAAATTTAAAAAAATAAAAAAAAGAAATATAATGAATGACGTGGCACAACCCTATTGGTTGTGCCACTATTCATCAACAGTAACTTTTTCCATAAATAGATGGTATAATAATTCAGTCGGTAATAATCCAAAAATGTGAAATAAATTATATTTACCATTCTCTCATCAAGTTCTTAAGTCATCGGCTTTACATTGTGAAGCTCAACCAAATTGCCTCTTAAGAGTTAAGACATGCATGCCTTAAAGACTTCACTACTACATTTGAATGGATTATCACTTTCCTTTTATTTCCATTCTAAATGGGTTATAACTTGAGTGATTGTGATTTTATGATACACTCCCTCGTGATATAATTAAGATGCGTTCTTTTACCCAATAAATCACAATAAACTGACAACAATTTGAAAATAGAATGAGAAATTATGAGAGTAAAGTATTAAACAAATTTTCTGTTAAAGAAATTTATATATCAAATTTGGAACATGTGTGGTATCCTAAACACGATTTATTCGATTTTTGATTTTTATGTGGTTTGGGTTGCGGGTATCCGCATATGTTTATCAAATGTACTTATGCTGTAACTTTATTCAATATATTAAGAGATATTTCAATATTTTATAGTATTTATGTGCAAATTTAGATCATTGTAAAAAAGAGAGTAACTTGCATACAAAAAATAACAACCTTAAATGAAAGAAATGTGTTTTCAAATAAAATATAAGATAAAGTTGAGATTGAATAGAGATGAATATATGAAATTTGTTTGAAAATATGTACATGCGGTTAGGTTCAGATATTCGCGGTTTTATAAAATAAAAACCCTAAATCGTCCCACATGTAAACGGTTTATTAGATTTATGGATTTTTCGGTTTGGTTAATGCGGTCCGGCTATATTTTACGATTTTCCGTATTTTTTAACACCCCTAGCCGTGCTAATGGTCTGAGTAGTGCTGGTCGACCATCAGTCGTGGTACCAGAAATAAATTTTTGTAGGGGCAAATTTGAACTCTCTGCTTTAGTTTATTGATCTGTTTGTAATATTTTCAATACTAACTGCACTGAAGTAAATTAAAAATATAAGGCTCAATTTTTCTATATAATACTAATTGTGTGCAACCCATGTTGTGTCTGCGTTGAATCCGCGTGGAACCCTGTGCCGTCTGCGTGGAACCCGGGTGGCGTCCGCATGGACCCTCGCGGTGTTAGGGTGGAACTCCTGTGGCATCAACGTGGAACCCGCGTGGCATCCGCGTGGAACTTGCGTGCCTTCCGGGTGACGAACGCGTGGCTTTTGGGTGGCTCCAGCACGTCATCACATGGCTCCATGTGGCATCCGTGTGTTGGCTACGTGGTGTCCGCTTGTCGCCTCCGGGGCGTCCTCGTGGTGTCTTGAACTCCTTTTTTTTAACAATAGTCACTCTTTTTGTATTTTCCACATAACCTTTTACTCCGATGTCTGATTGAGGTGATTCAAAAGCGCACTTGTAGTTAAGATAAAGTGTAGTGACCCGGACTTTCACACCTGAAAGTCCGTGTCACAACTGTAAGAGATTAAAAGATTAAAGGAGTAAGATGGAAATAACTGGAATATTGAGCTAAAATTGAAACTTTAGTTATTTATAGAGGTTTCTTAAGAAATAAATAGAAGGTCTAAAATGGATAAAAATGAAAGTTAAAATGAGAAATGGAAATAAGTTAGTAAATAGGAGTAGGAACGTACCTAAATGAAAATAAAGCTAGCCAATGGGGTAATTTTGTTAAGATTAGAAACTTGAGTGTCTTGTTAATTAAATACCTAGGAAAAATAATGTTTTCTTTTTAAGTGAGAAGTCAGACTCAAGAAGCGTCGATTATTTTCTTTCCTTCTCTTCCTTTAAGATCTCATCAACGAAGCAGGAGAAAGAGAACTCACTATGGCATTCATCTTCTTCTTCCCTCACGATGCTTTACTGATCCCAATGGCAAGTTGAATCTGATATCTTCAACATTAGAAGAAGAGAAGAATCATGGAGGATCAAGCCTGAGGGTTTCGGCAGCAAGGGTTTGAAAGAGAGAATTTGGTTTCCAATTGAACCTTGCTGCAACTTTCTTGCAGATTATCTTTTCCTTAACAAGATAAGTGTCTTTCATCATTATGTGATACTTGCATGTTAATTTTACTGCAGCGATTGCTAAATTTCTTAGCATGGTCGAAACCTCCCATGAATCTTGGTTATTCTTGTTGCTTGTGTTTAAAAGAAAGATTAGTTGGTAAACTTCTTGTTGATTAGTAGTTATAAATGTGAGACTTAACCCAATTCTACTAGAAAATGTGGTCTGGTGGCACGAGTGTTGCTATCCCCTCTCCAAGGCCTGAGTTCGAATCACAGAGGAGGAAAAATTTCCAAACGCATTACAAATACATTCTCTCCTCCTTGTACATCAGCAATAGGCCTAGCGGTCTGGTGGCAGGAGTGTCTCCTTCAAGATAAGGGTTCGAATCTCGCTTGAGGTATGTTTTTTTTGAAATTAATCTGCATTTTCAACGTGTTGGCAGTACCAACTGGCCGACCAGTTGGTAACGTTACCAACGTGTAAACTAGTTGGTACCAGTTCCAACTAGCTGACCAGTTGGTAATATTTCCAACAGGTTAACCAGTTGGAAGATATACCAACTAGCACAGCAGTTGCTAACAACACCAACGTGTAGACCAGTTGGTAGTAGTACCAACGCGCGGACCTGTTGGTAGATCTGTTCCAACGTGCTTACACGTTGGTTCCTCAACTCCGGTCACCGGATTTTGACACCAACGAGTATGCCAGTTGGTATAGAAAATTTTTCAACGAGTTGGCCAGTTGGTAAAAATTATTCCAACGAAGCAAATACCAACGTATCGTTTCCAACGGATACACCAGTTGGTTTTGGCATTTTCCAACGTGTTGGCCTGTTGGTACTGACAGTTGGTTTTGTACAATTTTCTAGTAGTGCAACCCAAATGCTTATTAATTTCTTGGTGCATTGTTGAAAATCCCAAGTCTAGGCCGAAAGTGCTTAAGTGTTATAATTGTTCACTTGCTGTTTATGTTTAGGAAAAGAGATAGCTTGTTGATCTTGATGGTTACTTTCTGTAGATGCTTGTGTGTGGTTGAAAACCCTTGTTGCACTTGAGTATTTAGAAATCTGCATCAGGGTGAAGTTTAGGGTGAAAGTAGTTGATGTAATTGTTCCTTGTTGCTTGATGGTTGTTCACATAGGTTAGTGCAAGTATGTTGATACCAAATTACTGAGTGTCATGGTTGTTTGATAATCTGTCCTTCATCTGAGTGGGCCGAACGTTCTATTTCTGAAATTCTTCTTTATATTGTTAAACGTTCTCATAATTGGAAATATGCTTTTGTATATACTTGGAATCAGGAATTTACTTGTCAAAGAAGGAAATTTGTTTTACATCTAGTGGTGGCTACCCACCCTTGTAAGTATTCTGACCTTTCTCCTCTTTCTTGATTTATAAGTTACTTATGTTTTAGATTATAGTTGGTTATACATATACTAATAACCTTTATATAAAACTTGAAGGGAACATGGATCATTTCAAGACTAGAAGAGGATTTGAGGCAAAAGTCATTTGAATATCAACAAAGAAGACCGAGACACTACGGGCTTTGTATTTTGGTTTTGTTTCTTTCTTTCCTTTGGAAATCGTACACACTTGAACTTGTAAAAGGACATTCTTAAACATTATTTTCTATGTTAATGAAAAATTACTCGTTTTATTCTTCCAAAACCAACTTCTAGATTAAGAAAGTTCCCGGGTGTTGTGAGCCAAAAAGTTGGTTCACAACATAAAGGGCTATAAATTCTCCTAAGACATCAATTCCAGAAAGCATGAGGAACGTCCTCGAAATTCGTTTGCAAGAGTTTTTACACAAGACGTTTCCTTCGTATTTTTACTATAACTTTTTTACTCGGGAATCTAATTGAGGTGACTCAAAAGTACACTTGTAGTTAAGATCAAGGGATACAACTTCTCTTTAGACATAAAGTTCAGAAAACGTGTGGATCCTCCTCGCAATTAGCTTGGAAGAGTTTTTATACTAGTCGCTCCTTTAATATTTTCACCATAACTTTTTTACTTTGATGCCGATTGAGGTGATTCAAAAAATCACTTTTAGCTAAGAACAAGAGTTACAACTTCTCTTCGGACATCAAGTGGACCAAAGATGAGGAACATCCTAAAAATTGGCTTGAAAGAAAAATCTTCTTCCTTTTACTTGTGACATGTGTTTACTTTCATCCTATCATTCTTTTAACCTCAACCCCCAAGGTCTTGTTCTTGTCGCATCTTTTTATGCTCCGAACACTTGATTTAGCCTATTTTATCGACATGGATGATTGGGGTTATGGTTTAAGGTTTAGGATTAGCGGTTTAATGTTAGGGTTAGGGCTAGGGTTAGGGCCAGGGCTATGGCTAGGCTTCGGCTTAGTGTTTAGGTTTAGGGTAGGGGTTAGGGTTAGTGTTAGGGCTAGGGCTAGGGATAAGGCTAGGGTTACAGCTAAGGGTAGGGGTAGGCTTAGGGTTTAGTGGTACTCAGACTCATGTGAAATGGGACATTAAGCCCGGAGTCCCATATTCGAGTCTTGGAGAAGGCATGAAACTCGTAACCGGGTATGAGAAGTCCGTGAGTTAGGGATGCAGCCCAAGTGGTACTCAGACTCATGTGAAATGGGACATTAAGCCCGGAGTCCGATGTTCGAGTCCTGGGGAAGGCATGAAACTCGTAACCGGGTACGAGAAGTCCGTGAGTTAGGGATGCAGGGGACGCCAAAGTGGTATGCCAACCTGGTCTCTAACAAGTTCGCTCAACGAGAGCAATATTGCGAACCCCCCATTCGGACTTGGAGTAGATTGAAGAGGTTACTATGGCAAAGATATGGTTCCCCTCAAGAAGAGCCATCCTCTCCATACTCCTCCCAAACAAGGTCTAGCATGGCTGAAACACATATGCTGAAACAATCTTCATTAAGCTCATGCATTTTAAGCATACTAAACATGGCATCTTCCTCCAAACCGTAACAAACAAGCATGCATGCACTCGCATGTATCCCAGGGTCAAAATTGAGTCTAGGCCATTCATACTCATCATCTAAATGCAAGGAGTCATGATCACGCATTGAAGAGAATTTTATGCTAGGGGCGGGTGACATGGGGTATGCATCATGCTCATACACCTCATCATGGTATTATTCATGCTCAACATCTGAAGAATAATTCTCTTGGGGTTTTGGATACTTCATATGATGAATAAGATGCATGTTCATAGTTTCCACATTCAAGAGTTTCATCATACAAGGAAGAGAAATCATCATATGTTATGGATTTAGATTCATCAATCTCTTCACATTCCAATTTGTGCTCTTGAATAGCATACCAATTATCATCGCATGGAAAAGTGCAAGTGTCATCACATGGATATGGATAGTGGTTAAATTCATTCATGCACTTGTCACTTTCAACATGCTCATTGTTATCAAAGGAAGTTCCATATGTGTATTCGAACAATGGAAGTAGGGGATATACACTTTCGGGTTCATCATCCAAGTTCTTATCATGTAAACTCAAGGAAGCCAATGATTCACATTCTGGTGCAAACTCTTCGCCACTAGGAGAAAGAGACAAGTTACATGTTCCCAAGTTAGGGAAGTGTAGGTCCTCTCTCCATATTTTCTCTTCTTCCAACAATGATGTGGCCTCTTCCTCAAGTGTGGGCTCAGATGGAACTTCCAAGTGAGCTCTTCATCCATGACCTTCTCTTCACCTTTCTGCACAAACAAAGAACAACATGGGTCAGGGTCAGGTCAGGTCAGGCCAGGTCAGTGGCCAGGTCAGGTCAGGCCAGGCCAGGTCAGGGCAGGCCAGGGTCAGGTCAGGGTCAGGTCAGGCTCAGGTCAGTGTCCAGGTCAAATGAAGAACAGGCCAGGGCCAGGTCAGGTCAGTGGCCAGGCCAGGGTCAGGGCCAGGCCAGTGGCCAGGGCCAGGTCAGGCCAGGCTGTGTCAGGGTCAGGTCAGTGGTCAGGCCAGGGCCAGGTCAGTGGCCAGGCCAGGTCAGTGTCAGGCGCTGGTCAGGTCAGGTCAGGCTGGTCAGGTCAGGTCAGGCCAGGCCAGGCCAGGGCTCAGGTCAGGCCAGGCCAGGCCAGGGTCAGGTCAGGCCAGTGGTCAGGTCCAGGCCAGTGGTCAGGGTCCAGGCCAGGTCAGGTCAGTGGCCAGGTCAGGCCAGGTCAGTGGCCAGGTCAGGGCCAGGCCAGGCCAGGCCAGGTCAGGGCCAGGGCCAGGCCAGGTCAGTGTGGCTCAGGCCAGGTCAGGCCAGGGTCAGTGTCAGGTCAGGTCAGTGGTGGCCAGGCCAGGGCCAGGGCAGGTCCAGGTCAGGCCAGGCCAGGGTCAGGCCAGGTCAGGTCAGGTCAGGTCAGTGGCCAGGGTCAGGCCAGGTCAGGTCAGGCCAGGTCAGTGGCCAGGCCAGTGGCCAGGTCCAGGGCCAGGGTCAGGTCAGGTCAGGCCAGGCCAGGTCAGTCAGGTCAGGCCAGGTCAGTGGCCAGGCCAGGCCAGTGGCCAGGCCAGGCCAGCCAGGTCAGGTCAGGGCCAGGGCCAGGCCAGGCCAGGGTCAGGCCAGGCCAGGTCAGGCCAGGTCAGTGGTCCAGTGGTCAGGTCAGGTCAGGTCAGGCCAGGTCAGGGTCAGGTCAGTGGCCAGGCCAGGGTCAGGTCCAGTCAGTCCAGGCCAGGGCCAGTGGCCAGGTCAGGTCAGGGCCAGTGGTCAGGTCAGGTCAGTGGCCAGGTGGCCAGTGGCCAGGGTCAGGGCCAGGTCAGGGTCAGTGGTCAGTGGTCAGTGGCCAGGCCAGGCCAGGTCAGGGCCAGGCCAGGCCAGGTCAGTGGTCAGGTCAGGTCCAGGTCCAGGTCAGTGGCCAGGTCAGGCCAGGCCAGGTCAGGCCAGGTCAGGCTGTCAGGGCCAGGCCAGGCCAGGGCCAGTGGCCAGGGGCTGTGGCCAGGCCAGGCCAGGCCAGGTCAGGTCAGTGGTCAGGCCAGGCCCAGGCCAGGCCAGGTGGCCAGGGTCAGTGGCCAGGCCAGGGCCAGGGCCAGGCCAGTGGGGCCAGGTCAGTAGGCCAGGCCAGGCCAGGGCAGTGGCTGGTCAGGGCCAGGTCAGGCCAGTGGCCAGGCCAGGGCCAGGTCAGGGCCAGGTCCAGGTCAGGCCAGGCCAGGTCAGGCCAGGGCCAGGGCCAGGCCAGGTCAGTGGCCAGGTCAGTGGTCAGGGCAGGGTCAGGTCAGTGGCCAGTGGTCAGGTCAGTGGTCAGGTCCAGGCCAGGGTCAGGGCCAGGTGGCTCAGGCAGTGGCCAGGCCAGGGGCCAGGGCCAGGGCCAGGCCAGTGGCCAGGCCAGGCCAGGTCAGGTCAGGCCAGGTCCAGGTCAGCCAGGTCAGGTCAGGCCAGGCCAGGCCAGGCCAGGTGGTCAGGTCAGTGTCCAGGCCAGGGCCAGGGCCAGGTCAGGGCCAGGTCAGGTGGTCAGGTCAGGCCAGGTCAGGCCAGGTCAGTGGCCAGGCTGGCCAGGGCCGGGCAGTGGCCAGGTCAGGTCCAGGCCAGGGCCAGTGGTCAGGTCAGGTCAGGTCAGGCCAGGCCAGGCCAGGTCCAGGTCAGGCCAGGCCAGGCCAGGGCCAGGTCAGTGGCCAGGCCAGTGGCCAGGCCAGGCCAGGTCAGGCCAGGGCCAGGCCAGGCAGGGTCAGGCCAGGTCAGTGGCCAGGTCAGTGGGTGGCCAGGCCAGGCCAGGCCAGGTCAGGCCAGGCTGTGGGCCAGGCCAGTGGCCAGGTCTAGGCCAGGCCAGGCCAGGGCCAGGGTCAGTGGCCAGGCCAGGGCTGGCCAGTGGCCAGGCCAGGTGGCAGGTCAGGCCAGGTCAGGTCAGGCCAGTGGCCAGGCCAGGCCAGGCCAGGGCCAGGTCCAGGGCCAGGGCCAGGTCAGGCCAGGGTCAGGCCAGTGGCCAGGTCAGGTCAGTGGCCAGGCCAGTGGCCAGTGGCCAGGCCAGGCCAGGCCAGGCCAGGCCAGGCCAGGCCAGGCCAGGCCAGGCCAGGCCAGTGGCCAGGTCAGGGCCAGGCCAGGTCAGGGCCAGGCCAGGCCAGGGGCCAGGGCCAGGGCCAGGCCAGGCCAGGCCAGGCTGTGGCCAGGTCAGGGCCAGGGCCAGGCCAGGCCAGTGGCCAGGCCAGGGTCAGGTCAGGTGGCCAGGCCAGGCCAGTCAGGCCAGGCCAGGTCAGGTCAGGCCAGGCCAGGCCAGGCCAGTGGGCCAGGCCAGGCCAGGGCCAGGCCAGGGCCAGGCCAGGTCAGGCCAGTGTCCAGGCCAGGCCAGGCAGGCCAGGGCCAGTGGCCAGGGCCAGGCCAGGGCCAGGTCAGGGCCAGGGCCAGGCCAGGGCCAGGCCAGTCCAGGGCCAGGCCAGGCCAGGCCAGGCCAGGCCAGGTGGCAGGGCCAGGGCCAGGGCCAGGTCAGTGGCCAGGTCAGGCCAGGTCAGGGCCAGGGTCAGGCCAGGTGGCAGGCCAGGCCAGGCCAGTGGTCAGGTCAGGCCAGGGCCAGGCCAGGGTCAGTGGCCAGGCCAGGTCAGGCCAGGTCAGGGCCAGGCCTGGGTCAGGTCAGTGCCAGGCCAGGCCAGGCCAGGCCAGGCCAGGCCAGGGCCAGGGTCAGGCCAGGCCAGGCCAGTGGTCCAGGTCAGTGGCCAGGGCCAGGCCAGGGCCAGTGCCAGGCCAGGCCAGGGCCAGGCCAGGCCAGGCCAGGCCAGTGGCCAGGGCCAGGGTCAGGCCAGTGGCCAGGCCAGGCTGTGGCCAGGCCAGTGGCCAGGCCAGGCCAGGGCCAGGCCAGGTCAGGCCAGGGCCAGGCCAGGGCCAGGTCAGGCCAGGTCAGGCCAGGCCAGTGGCCAGGCCAGGCCAGGCCAGTGGCCAGGGCAGGCAGTAGGCCAGGGCCAGGCCAGGGCCAGGCCAGGCCAGGCCAGGCCAGGCCAGGCCAGGCCAGGCCAGGCCAGGCCAGGCCAGGCCAGGCCAGGCCAGGGCCAGGCCAGGGGTGCCAGGCCAGGTCAGTGGTCAGGCCAGGGCCAGGTCCAGGCCAGGCTGGGTGGTCAGGGCCAGGCCAGGTCAGTGGCCAGGCCAGGCCAGGGCCAGGCCAGGCCAGTCAGGCCAGGGCCAGGGCCAGGCCAGGCCAGGCCAGGGCCAGGCCAGGGCCAGGTCAGGCCAGTGGCCAGGCCAGGCCAGGCCAGGCCAGGCCAGTGGCCAGGCCAGGCCAGTGGCCAGGCCAGGGCCAGGCCAGGCCAGGCCAGGTCAGGCCAGGGCCAGGGGGTCAGGTCAGGCCAGGCCAGGCCAGGCCAGGGTCAGGCCAGGTCAGTGGCCAGGCCAGGTCAGGGCCAGTGGCCAGTGGCCAGGCCAGGGCAGGCAGGCCAGGTGGCCAGGCCAGGCCAGGCTGGCCAGGCCAGGGCCAGGGCCAGGTCAGGGCCAGGCCAGGGCCAGGCCAGGCCAGTGGCCAGGGCTGGTGGCCAGGCCAGGTCAGGCCAGGTCAGGGTCAGTGGCCAGGCCAGGCCAGGGCCAGGCCAGGCCAGGCCAGGCCAGGCCAGTGGCCAGGGCCAGGGCCAGGCCAGGCCAGTGGCCAGGCCAGGCCAGGCCAGGCCAGGGCCAGGCCAGGTCAGGTCAGGGCCAGGCCAGGCCAGGCCAGGGCCAGGCCAGGCCAGGCCAGGCCAGGGCCAGGCCAGTGGCCAGGCCAGGCCAGGCCAGGGCCAGGCCAGGCCAGGCCAGGCCAGGCCAGGCCAGGCCAGGCCAGGCCAGGCCAGGTCAGGCCAGGTCAGTGGCCAGGGCCAGGCCAGGCCAGGCCAGGGCCAGGTCAGGGCCAGGCCAGGTCCAGGCCAGGGCCAGGCCAGGCCAGGGTCCAGGCCAGGCCAGGCCAGGTCAGGCCAGGCCAGGGTCAGGCCAGGCCAGGCCAGGGCCAGGCCAGGGCCAGGCCAGGCCAGGCCAGGCCAGGCCAGTGGCCAGGGCCAGGCCAGGCCAGGCCAGGGGCCAGGTCAGGCCAGGCCAGGCCAGGCCAGGCCAGGCCAGGTCAGGCCAGGCCAGGTCAGGCCAGGCCAGGCCAGGGCCAGGCCAGGCCAGGCCAGGCCAGGCCAGTGGCCAGGCCAGGCCAGGGCCAGGTCAGGGCCAGGCCAGGCCAGGGCCAGGGCCAGGCCAGGCCAGGCCAGGCCAGGCCAGGTCAGGCCAGGCCAGGCCAGGCCAGGGCCAGGCCAGGCCAGGGCCAGGCAGGCCAGTGGCCAGGCCAGGCCAGGCCAGGCCAGGCCAGGCCAGGCCAGGGCCAGGCCAGGCCAGGCCAGGCCAGGCCAGGCCAGGGCCAGGCCAGGCCAGGTCCAGGCCAGGCCAGGCCAGGCCAGGCCAGGCCAGGCCAGGGCCAGGCCAGGCCAGGCCAGGCCAGGCCAGGCCAGGCCAGGCCAGGCCAGGCCAGGCCAGGGCCAGGCCAGGCCAGGCCAGGCCAGGCCAGGCCAGGCCAGGCCAGGGCCAGTGGCCAGGCCAGGTCAGGCCAGGCCAGGCCAGGCCAGGGCCAGGCCAGGCCAGGCCAGGCCAGGCCAGGCCAGGTCAGGCCAGGCCAGGCCAGGCCAGGCCAGGCCAGGCCAGGCCAGGCCAGGTCCAGGCCAGTGGCCAGGGCCAGGGCCAGGCCAGGCCAGGCCAGGCCAGGCCAGGCCAGGCCAGGGCCAGGCCAGGGCCAGGCCAGGCCAGGGCCAGGCCAGGCCAGGCCAGGCCAGGCCAGTGCCAGGGCCAGGCCAGGCCAGGCCAGGCCAGGCCAGGGCCAGGCCAGGCCAGGCCAGGCCAGGCCAGGCCAGGCCAGGCCAGGCCAGGGCCAGGCCAGGCCAGGCCAGGCCAGGCCAGGCCAGGCCAGGCCAGGCCAGGGCCAGGCCAGGCCAGGCCAGGCCAGGCCAGGCCAGGCCAGGCCAGGCCAGGCCAGGCCAGTGGCCAGGCCAGGCCAGGCCAGGCCAGGCCAGGGCCAGGCCAGGCCAGGGCCAGGGCCAGGCCAGGCCAGGCCAGGCCAGGCCAGGCCAGGCCAGGCCAGGCCAGGCCAGGCCAGGCCAGGGCCAGGCCAGGCCAGGCCAGGTCAGGGCCAGGCCAGGGCCAGGCCAGGCCAGGCCAGGCCAGGGCCAGGCCAGGCCAGGCCAGGCCAGGCCAGGCCAGGCCAGGCCAGGCCAGGCCAGGCCAGGCCAGGGCCAGGCCAGGCCAGGCCAGGCCAGGCCAGGCCAGGCCAGGCCAGGCCAGGCCAGGCCAGGCCAGGCCAGGCCAGGGCCAGGCCAGGCCAGGGCCAGGCCAGGCCAGGCCAGGCCAGGCCAGGGCCAGGCCAGGCCAGGCCAGGGCCAGGCCAGTGGCCAGGCCAGGGCCAGGCCAGGCCAGGCCAGGCCAGGGCCAGGCCAGGCCAGGCCAGGCCAGGCCAGGCCAGGCCAGGCCAGGCCAGGCCAGGCCAGGCCAGGCCAGGCCAGGCCAGGCCAGGCCAGGCCAGGCCAGGCCAGGCCAGGCCAGGCCAGGCCAGGCCAGGGCCAGGCCAGGCCAGGCCAGGCCAGGCCAGGCCAGGCCAGGCCAGGGCCAGGCCAGGCCAGGCCAGGCCAGGCCAGGCCAGGGCCAGGCCAGGCCAGGCCAGGCCAGGCCAGGCCAGGCCAGGCCAGGCCAGGCCAGGCCAGGGCCAGGCCAGGCCAGGCCAGGCCAGGCCAGGCCAGGCCAGGCCAGGCCAGGCCAGGCCAGGCCAGGCCAGGCCAGGCCAGGCCAGGCCAGGCCAGGCCAGGGCCAGGTCAGGCCAGGCCAGGCCAGGCCAGGCCAGGCCAGGCCAGGCCAGGCCAGGCCAGGCCAGGTCAGGGCCAGGCCAGGCCAGGCCAGGCCAGGCCAGGCCAGGCCAGGCCAGGCCAGGCCAGGCCAGGCCAGGCCAGGCCAGGCCAGGCCAGGCCAGTCAGGCCAGGCCAGGGCCAGGCCAGGCCAGGCCAGGCCAGGCCAGGCCAGGCCAGGCCAGTGGCCAGGCCAGGCCAGGCCAGGCCAGGCCAGGCCAGGGCCAGGCCAGGCCAGGCCAGGCCAGGCCAGGCCAGGCCAGGCCAGGCCAGGCCAGGGCCAGGCCAGGCCAGGCCAGGCCAGGCCAGGGCCAGGCCAGGCCAGGCCAGGCCAGGCCAGGCCAGGCCAGGGCCAGGCCAGGCCAGGCCAGGCCAGGCCAGGGCCAGGCCAGGCCAGGCCAGGCCAGGCCAGGCCAGGCCAGGCCAGGCCAGGCCAGGCCAGGCCAGGCCAGGCCAGGCCAGGCCAGGCCAGGCCAGGCCAGGCCAGGCCAGGCCAGGCCAGGGCCAGGCCAGGCCAGGCCAGGCCAGGTCAGGCCAGGCCAGGCCAGGCCAGGGCCAGGCCAGGCCAGGGCCAGGCCAGGCCAGGCCAGGCCAGGCCAGGCCAGTGGCCAGGCCAGGCCAGGCCAGGCCAGGCCAGGCCAGGCCAGGCCAGGCCAGGCCAGGCCAGGCCAGGCCAGGGCCAGGCCAGGCCAGGCCAGGCCAGGCCAGGCCAGGCCAGGGCCAGGGCCAGGCCAGGCCAGGCCAGGCCAGGCCAGGCCAGGCCAGGCCAGGCCAGGGCCAGGCCAGGCCAGGCCAGGCCAGGCCAGGCCAGGCCAGGCCAGGGCCAGGCCAGGCCAGGCCAGGCCAGGCCAGGCCAGGGCCAGGCCAGGCCAGGCCAGGCCAGGCCAGGCCAGGGCCAGGCCAGGCCAGGGCCAGGCCAGGCCAGGCCAGGCCAGGCCAGGCCAGGCCAGGCCAGGCCAGGGCCAGGCCAGGCCAGGCCAGGCCAGGGCCAGGGCCAGGCCAGGCCAGGCCAGGCCAGGCCAGGCCAGGCCAGGCCAGGCCAGGGCCAGGCCAGGCCAGGCCAGGGCCAGGCCAGGCCAGGCCAGGCCAGGCCAGGCCAGGCCAGGCCAGGCCAGGCCAGGCCAGGCCAGGCCAGGCCAGGCCAGGGCCAGGGCCAGGCCAGGTCAGGCCAGGCCAGGCCAGGTCCAGGGCCAGGCCAGGCCAGGTCCAGGGCCAGGCCAGGCCAGGCCAGGCCAGGCCAGGCCAGGCCAGGCCAGGCCAGGGCCAGGCCAGGCCAGGCCAGGCCAGGCCAGGGCCAGGCCAGGCCAGGCCAGGGCCAGGCCAGGCCAGGCCAGGCCAGGGCCAGGCCAGGGCCAGGCCAGGCCAGGCCAGGCCAGGCCAGGCCAGGCCAGTGGCCAGGCCAGGCCAGGGCCAGGGCCAGGCCAGGCCAGGCCAGGCCAGGCCAGGCCAGGCCAGGCCAGGCCAGGCCAGGCCAGGCCAGGCCAGGCCAGGCCAGGCCAGGGCCAGGCCAGGCCAGGCCAGGCCAGGCCAGGCCAGGCCAGGGCCAGGCCAGGCCAGGCCAGGGCCAGGCCAGGCCAGGCCAGGCCAGGCCAGGCCAGGCCAGGGCCAGGCCAGGCCAGGCCAGGCCAGGCCAGGCCAGGCCAGGCCAGGCCAGGCCAGGCCAGGCCAGGCCAGGCCAGGCCAGGCCAGGCCAGGCCAGGCCAGGCCAGGCCAGGCCAGGCCAGGCCAGGGCCAGGTCAGGCCAGGCCAGGCCAGGCCAGGCCAGGGCCAGGCCAGGCCAGGCCAGGCCAGGCCAGGCCAGGCCAGGCCAGGCCAGGCCAGGCCAGGCCAGGCCAGGCCAGGCCAGGCCAGGCCAGGCCAGGGCCAGGCCAGGCCAGGCCAGGCCAGGCCAGGCCAGGCCAGGCCAGGCCAGGCCAGGCCAGGCCAGGCCAGGCCAGTGGCCAGGCCAGGCCAGGCCAGGCCAGGCCAGGCCAGGCCAGGCCAGGCCAGGCCAGGGCCAGGCCAGGCCAGGCCAGGCCAGGCCAGGCCAGGCCAGGCCAGGCCAGGCCAGGCCAGTGGCCAGGCCAGGCCAGGCCAGGCCAGGCCAGGCCAGGCCAGGCCAGGCCAGGCCAGGCCAGGCCAGGCCAGGCCAGTGGCCAGGGCCAGGCCAGGCCAGGCCAGGGCCAGGCCAGGCCAGGCCAGGCCAGGCCAGGCCAGGCCAGGCCAGGCCAGGCCAGGCCAGGCCAGGGCCAGGCCAGGCCAGTGGCCAGGCCAGGCCAGGCCAGGCCAGGCCAGGCCAGGCCAGGCCAGGCCAGGCCAGGCCAGGCCAGGCCAGGGCCAGGCCAGGGCCAGGGCCAGGCCAGGCCAGGCCAGGCCAGGCCAGGCCAGGCCAGGCCAGGCCAGGCCAGGCCAGGCCAGGCCAGGCCAGGCCAGGCCAGGGCCAGGCCAGGCCAGGCCAGGCCAGGGCCAGGCCAGGCCAGGCCAGGCCAGGCCAGGCCAGGCCAGGCCAGGCCAGGCCAGGCCAGGCCAGGCCAGGCCAGGCCAGGCCAGGCCAGGCCAGGGCCAGGCCAGGCCAGGCCAGGCCAGGCCAGGCCAGGCCAGGCCAGGCCAGGCCAGGGCCAGGCCAGGCCAGGCCAGGCCAGGCCAGGCCAGGCCAGGCCAGGTCAGGCCAGGCCAGGCCAGGCCAGGCCAGGCCAGGCCAGGCCAGGCCAGGCCAGGCCAGGGCCAGGCCAGGCCAGTGGCCAGGCCAGGGCCAGGCCAGGCCAGGCCAGGCCAGGGCCAGGCCAGGCCAGGCCAGGCCAGGCCAGGGCCAGGCCAGGCCAGGCCAGGCCAGGCCAGGCCAGGCCAGGCCAGGCCAGGCCAGGCCAGGCCAGGCCAGGCCAGGGCCAGGTCAGGCCAGGCCAGGCCAGGGCCAGGCCAGGCCAGGGCCAGGCCAGGCCAGGCCAGGCCAGGCCAGGCCAGGCCAGGCCAGGCCAGGCCAGGCCAGGCCAGGCCAGGCCAGGCCAGGCCAGGCCAGGCCAGGGCCAGGCCAGGCCAGGCCAGGCCAGGCCAGGCCAGGCCAGGCCAGGCCAGGGCCAGGCCAGGCCAGGCCAGGCCAGGCCAGGCCAGGCCAGGCCAGGCCAGGCCAGGCCAGGCCAGGGCCAGGCCAGGCCAGGCCAGGCCAGGCCAGGGCCAGGCCAGGCCAGGCCAGGCCAGGCCAGGTCAGGCCAGGCCAGGCCAGGCCAGGCCAGGGCCAGGCCAGGCCAGGCCAGGCCAGGCCAGGCCAGGCCAGGCCAGGCCAGGCCAGGCCAGGCCAGGCCAGGCCAGGCCAGGCCAGGCCAGGCCAGGCCAGGCCAGTGGCCAGGCCAGGCCAGGCCAGGCCAGGCCAGGGCCAGGCCAGGCCAGGCCAGGCCAGGCCAGGCCAGGCCAGGGCCAGGCCAGGCCAGGGCCAGGCCAGGCCAGGCCAGGCCAGGGGCCAGGCCAGGCCAGGCCAGGCCAGGCCAGGCCAGGGCCAGGCCAGGCCAGGCCAGGCCAGGCCAGGCCAGGCCAGGCCAGGCCAGGCCAGGCCAGGCCAGGCCAGGGCCAGGCCAGGCCAGGCCAGGCCAGGCCAGGCCAGGCCAGGCCAGGCCAGGCCAGGCCAGGGCCAGGGCCAGGCCAGGCCAGGGCCAGGCCAGGCCAGGGCCAGGCCAGGGCCAGGCCAGGCCAGGTCAGGGCCAGGCCAGGCCAGGCCAGGGCCAGGCCAGGTCAGGGCCAGGCCAGGTCAGGCCAGGCCAGGTCAGTAGGCCAGGCCAGGCCAGGCCAGGCCAGGGCCAGGGCCAGGCCAGGCCAGGCCAGGCCAGGCCAGGGCCAGGCCAGGCCAGGCCAGGCCAGGCCAGGCCAGGCCAGGGCCAGGGCCAGGCCAGGCCAGGCCAGGTCAGGCCAGGCCAGGGGCCAGGCCAGGTCAGGCCAGGGCCAGGCCAGGCCAGGCCAGGGCCAGGCCAGGCCAGGCCAGGCCAGGCCAGGCCAGGCCAGGCCAGGGCCAGGCCAGGCCAGGCCAGGGCCAGGCCAGGTCAGGCCAGGCCAGGCCAGGCCAGGCCAGGCCAGGCCAGGCCAGGCCAGGCCAGGCCAGGCCAGGCCAGGGCCAGGCCAGGCCAGGGCCAGGCCAGGGCCAGGCCAGGCCAGGCCAGGCCAGGCCAGGCCAGGGCCAGGCCAGGCCAGGCCAGGGCCAGGCCAGGTCAGGCCAGGCCAGGGCCAGGCCAGGCCAGGGCCAGGTCAGGCCAGGCCAGGCCAGGGCCAGGCCAGTGGCCAGGCCAGGGTCAGGGCCAGGCCAGGTCAGGCCAGGCCAGGGTCAGGCCAGGCCAGGGCCAGGTCAGGGCCAGGCCAGGCCAGGCCAGGCCAGGCCAGGCCAGGCCAGGCCAGGGCCAGGCCAGGCCAGGCCAGGTCAGGCCAGGGCCAGGCCAGTGGCCAGGTCAGTGGCCAGGCCAGGGCCAGGCCAGGCCAGGCCAGGCCAGGGCCAGGGCCAGGCCAGGCCAGGCCAGGCCAGGCCAGGCTGGGTCAGGCCAGGCCAGGCCAGGTCAGGCCAGGGTCCAGGCCAGGGCCAGGGCCAGGCCAGGCCAGGCCAGGCCAGGCCAGGCCAGGCCAGGCCAGGCCAGGCCAGGCCAGGCCAGGCCAGGCCAGTGCCAGGCCAGGCCAGGCCAGGCCAGGCCAGGCCAGGCCAGGTCAGGCCAGGCCAGGCCAGGCCAGGCCAGGTCAGTGGCCAGGCCAGGTCAGGTCAGGCCAGGCCAGGCCAGGCCAGGCCAGGCCAGGCCAGGGCCAGGCCAGGCCAGGCCAGGCCAGGCCAGGCCAGGCCAGGCCAGGCCAGGGCCAGGCCAGGCCAGGCCAGGGCCAGGCCAGGCCAGGTCAGTGGCCAGGCCAGGCCAGGCCAGGCCAGGTCCAGGCCAGGCCAGGGCCAGGCCAGGCCAGGCCAGGCCAGGCCAGGCCAGGCCAGGCCAGGCCAGGGCCAGGCCAGGCCAGGGCCAGGGCCAGTGGCCAGGCCAGGCCAGGCCAGGCCAGGGCCAGGCCAGGCCAGGCCAGGGCCAGGCCAGGCCAGGCCAGGCCAGGCCAGGCCAGGCCAGGCCAGGCCAGGCCAGGCCAGGCCAGGGCCAGGCCAGGCCAGGGCCAGGGCCAGGCCAGGCCAGGCCAGGCCAGGCCAGGCCAGGCCAGGGCCAGGCCAGGCCAGGGCCAGGCCAGGCCAGGCCAGGCCAGGCCAGGTCAGGCCAGGCCAGGGCCAGGCCAGGCCAGGCCAGGCCAGGCCAGGCCAGGCCAGGCCAGGCCAGGCCAGGCCAGGCCAGGCCAGGCCAGGGCCAGGCCAGGCCAGGCCAGGGCCAGGCCAGGCCAGGCCAGGCCAGGGCCAGGCCAGGCCAGGCCAGGCCAGGCCAGGCCAGGCCAGGCCAGGCCAGGCCAGGCCAGGGCCAGGCCAGGCCAGGCCAGGCCAGTGGCCAGGCCAGGCCAGGCCAGGCCAGGCCAGGCCAGGGCCAGGCCAGTGGCCAGGCCAGGCCAGGCCAGGCCAGGCCAGGCCAGGCCAGGCCAGTGGCCAGGCCAGGGCCAGGGCCAGGCCAGGCCAGTGGCCAGGCCAGGCCAGGCCAGGCCAGGCCAGGCCAGGGCCAGGGCCAGGGCCAGGTCAGGCCAGGCCAGGCCAGGCCAGGCCAGGCCAGGCCAGGCCAGGCCAGGGCCAGGCCAGGCCAGGGCCAGGCCAGGGCCAGGCCAGGTCAGTGGCCAGGGCCAGGCCAGGCCAGGCCAGGCCAGGCCAGGGCCAGGCCAGGCCAGGGCCAGGCCAGGCCAGGGCCAGGCCAGGCCAGGCCAGGTCCAGGCCAGGCCAGGCCAGGCCAGGCCAGGCCAGGGCCAGGCCAGGGCCAGGCCAGGCCAGGCCAGGCCAGGCCAGGCCAGGCCAGGCCAGGCCAGGCCAGGCCAGGCCAGGGTCAGGGCCAGGCCAGGCCAGGCCAGGCCAGGCCAGGGCCAGGCCAGGCCAGGCCAGTGGCCAGGGCCAGGGCCAGGCCAGGCCAGGGCCAGGCCAGGCCAGGCCAGGCCAGGCCAGGGCCAGGCCAGGCCAGGCCAGGCCAGGTCAGGGCCAGGCCAGTGGCCAGGCCAGGCCAGGCCAGGCCAGGCCAGGCCAGGCCAGGCCAGGCCAGTGGCCAGGCCAGGGCCAGGCCAGGCCAGGCCAGGCCAGGCCAGGCCAGGCCAGGCCAGGGGCCAGGCCAGGCCAGGCCAGGCCAGGTCAGGCCAGGCCAGGCCAGGCCAGGCCAGGCCAGGCCAGGCCAGGCCAGGCCAGGCCAGGCCAGGCCAGGCCAGGGCAGGCCAGGCCAGGCCAGGGCCAGGCCAGGCCAGGCCAGGCCAGTGGCCAGGCCAGGTCAGGCCAGGCCAGGCCAGGCCAGGCCAGGCCAGGTCAGTGGTCAGGCCAGGCCAGGCCAGGCCAGGCCAGGGTCAGGCCAGTGGCCAGGTCAGGGTCAGGCCAGGCCAGGGCCAGGGCCAGGCCAGGGCCAGGCCAGGCCAGGCCAGGTCCAGGCCAGGCCAGGGCCAGGCCAGGCCAGGCCAGGGCCAGGCCAGGCCAGGCCAGGCCAGGCCAGGCCAGGCCAGGCCAGGCCAGGCCAGGCCAGGTCAGGCCAGGCCAGGCCAGGGCCAGTGCCAGGCCAGCCAGGCCAGGCCAGTGGCCAGGCCAGGTCCAGGGTCCAGGGCCAGGCCAGGCCAGGCCAGGGCCAGGGCCAGGCCAGGCCAGGCCAGGCCAGGCCAGGCCAGGCCAGGCCAGGCCAGGCCAGGCCAGGCCAGGCCAGGCCAGGGCCAGGCCAGGCCAGGCCAGGTCAGTGGCCAGGCCAGGCCAGGCCAGGCCAGGGCCAGGCCAGGCCAGGCCAGGCCAGGCCAGGCCAGGCCAGGCCAGGCCAGGCCAGGCCAGGCCAGGGCCAGGCCAGGCCAGGCCAGGGCCAGGCCAGGGCCAGGCCAGGCCAGGCCAGGGCCAGGCCAGGCCAGGCCAGGCCAGGCCAGGCCAGGCCAGGCCAGGCCAGGCCAGGCCAGGGCCAGGCCAGGCCAGGGCCAGGCCAGGCCAGGCCAGGTCAGGCCAGGCCAGGTAATAGGCCAGGCCAGGCCAGGCCAGGCCAGGCCAGGGCCAGGCCAGGCCAGGCCAGGGCCAGGCCAGGCCAGGCCAGGCCAGGCCAGGCCAGGCCAGGTCAGGCCAGGCCAGGCCAGGCCAGGCCAGGCCAGGCCAGGGCCAGGCCAGGCCAGGCCAGGGCCAGGCCAGGCCAGGCCAGGCCAGGCCAGGCCAGGCCAGGCCAGGTCAGTGGCCAGGCCAGGCCAGGCCAGGCCAGGCCAGGCCAGGCCAGGCCAGGCCAGGCCAGGCCAGGCCAGGGCCAGGCCAGGCCAGGCCAGGCCAGGCCAGGCCAGGCCAGGCCAGGGCCAGGCCAGGGCCAGGCCAGGCCAGGCCAGGCCAGGCCAGGCCAGGCCAGGCCAGGCCAGGCCAGGCCAGGCCAGGCCAGGCCAGGCCAGGCCAGGCCAGTGGCCAGGCCAGGGGCCAGGCCAGGCCAGGCCAGGCCAGGGCCAGGCCAGGCCAGGCCAGGCCAGGCCAGGCCAGGCCAGGGCCAGGTCAGTGGCCAGGCCAGGCCAGGGCCAGGGCCAGGCCAGGCCAGGCCAGGCCAGGCCAGGGCCAGGCCAGGCCAGGCCAGGCCAGGCCAGGGCCAGGCCAGGCCAGTGGCCAGGCCAGGCCAGGCCAGGCCAGGCCAGGCCAGGCCAGGCCAGGCCAGGCCAGGCCAGGCCAGGGCCAGGCCAGGCCAGGGCCAGGCCAGGGCCAGGCCAGGCCAGGCCAGGCCAGGCCAGGCCAGGCCAGGCCAGGCCAGGCCAGGCCAGGGCCAGGCCAGGCCAGGCCAGGCCAGG